>CM028131.1:1666995000-1676995000 GCA_016271365.2 Neoceratodus forsteri | reverse complement strand
GCCTCATTTCACTGATCAGGACACACCCCAAACAGGGTCTACTACTTTTGACACTGACAATGACCAGCTTAACTCTGACGTTAGACCTCCTACTGAACAAACACCTCAGGATCCCCAGGCCTCAGTACATAAAGATTTACCAGGTACCTCAATCATCACAGAAAGTAATGTCATGTCCCACCCCCCAAAAATGGACTTCCAAGCACTTAAATGGGTCACAGCTGCATCCAGCAAACAGAAAAACCCTCCCATTGTAGTGGCAGTACACAACACTTTTCAGGTCTTACAGGATCAGGAAGGGGGGTTCGGAGTCAGACGTTTCCTCCAAATCTGGTGCCATCTCTGAAATGGAGTTGGAGGAAGAAGGGGGTGCAGAAACTCTGGGTACCAAGAAAAAGACAGGGAGAAAAAGAAAAAAAGACAAAGTAATTTAGTGTGGCAACCTTAAACCTAGTCTCTCTAAATGCCTGCAGCATGAAATATTATAAGAAGAGATTGGCGTGTCTAAACTTTTGCAGGGATTTGGGAGCAGATATCACCTTTTTGCAAGAGACTAGGTTTAATAGTTTGGAGGATGTTCCCCAAGCTAAAAAGAACTGGATATGGGGACCCTCATTCTGGTCATATGGCACATACATGGCAGATGGCTTAGGAATTTTATTTGGACATATGCAGGTGCAAGTTTTAAGGATAGTGGATTTGCTACCTGGGAAAGTTTTAATTGTAGATTGTTTATACAAAGGGTTCTCTCTGAGGTTAATAAACATTGATGCACCACAGGGTTAAAACAACACGGATAGACTTATTTAATGAAATAAAGCCCTTTCTGTTTACTAAAAAGCACATACTATGGGAAGGGGACTTTAATTGTAGCTTGGACCTTAAAATCAAGGATCAAGTACAGAGAAATTTATACTGTGATACTCATGCTTTACAAGAAGTATTAAAAAGTTCTGCTTTAAAAGATGCATATAGGGTGTTACATACCACAGCAGGGGCTACATATCAGAGAAGTATTTATTCTTCCCGTATAGATAATTTTTTTCTTTCTCAATTTTTGGTTCCTATTTGTATTGATCTAAAACTCTGTGCAATATCAGATCATATGGCTTTATTCTGTAAACTATGCCTTTCTTCAGTCCCACCTCAGTTTCCTACAGTGAATACTAGATGGAAGCTTAACTCATCCTTGTTAGACCAATCTGAAATACAGACTTCATTATTACAGGTCCTAATAAGGAGAAAATCAGTGGTGCAGATGTATGATGATTGAGATTCCTGGTGGGAAGACACAAAAAAAGAAATTAAAAATGTTTTATCTCATCTGGGAAAACTAAGACTACACTGACTATTTAAAATATCTGGGGTACAGAAATCAGTACTACAGGTTAATGTCTCTACTAGATGCTTCAGATGTTAATATACAAGACCAAATGGTAACTAGTAAAGCTAAAATGAAACAGTATCAGTACGATAGGGTGGTGTCTCTGCAGGCAGAAATGCAATTTGGTCTACAAAAGACTCCTTCTTCTGACCCCTTTTTAGCCTGCAAACAGACCTTGGGAAAAAAACCTAATGAAACGATTATGGGATGAATCAGGGCAGTTAAGGCTGACTGATGTTAAAATGTTAGACATCGTGTAACATTTTTTACAGGCACAACATGGGACTGCTTTTACCTCGGGTGTTCAGTGGGATAAAGTTATGATATCTGCAGGTCCAGGAATCACAAGTAGCCAGTCTGCTGCACTAGAAAATCCCATCACAATAGAAGAGAGTAAAGGTGCTATATCTTCTCTTAATTTAGGAGTATCTCCTGGCGAGGATGGCCTCACAAACTAATTTTATAAATATTTGTCAGAAGATTTAAGTGAAATGCTGTACAGGAGTCGCCGAAATCTCATGCATGCGTGAAAGCTGGACACTACTGTGCATGCATGGGATTTGTGCATCGTCCCGCTTTCATGCATGCGCAAGATTTCGGCTCCTCCTTTCAGAAGCATTTTATGTATTTCCCAGCACTCGGTTTCAGTTAAAAAACAGCAACTCTAGTACAGCGTTTGAAAATACATGCTGCATTTAACTTTTCAGTATGGCTGTGTGCAAAATTGATGTTTGTGCTGATGCACAGTATCAGATGTGCGCTCTCATCTTGCTTATGCTTCCAGTGCACAGTGTACTTATGGGGATCCCAAGGGAAAGTAGAAGATCATCAAAACTACAAAGATTAATAAGAATTCTTGATTATGGTATATATAGGGGTAGTCTGTGGACTATATGTGATCACTGTGTCCACAGAGGCACACTGATGTTTTGTGGCAATAAAACGAGGCTGACAGTGCCCCTTTAATTTCAGGAGATCACTCTTGGTTAGCTACACAGTACCGTTTTAGCACTCTGAACTTAATTTTTTCTTGTATAAAATATTATCTATGGCAGGCAAGATGTAAGTTTTCTATATAGCATGTTAGTACACCTACAATAATTTTAATCAAATGGATAGAAGGTGCATTATTTACACAGAAAGAATAGAAAGGATACATTTAGAACCCGGAAAATATCGGTATATGTGGAGGAAAGTACCATGGATATGAAAATCCATGACAGAATATAAACTTTATCATGTGATTCATAATCTTATCTTAAGGGGTTTCTTTGAAGAAGTTTCTTTTTAATTTATGGAGAGGGTTTTGAGTTTATATAGTAATGAAATGTTAATTTGTTTTGTTTACAATGTTTATACTGAGAACACATGTATTTTTTTCTGTATTTTTGTTGGATTTTCTTGTGTTTTCTATATTGATGTTTTGTTTTTTCAATAAATAGTTCCCCTACTCTTTCAGTAGGGGGAGCTATTGCTGGGCATCATGGCAGCAGTTCCCTGCAGTCCCGAATAGAAATGGATGTGGCAGAAGCAGAATGGTGTGCTCCACCTTCTGTTCCTTCAACGACTGGAGTAGACTCGCGGTCCACTGTTGATCCCAAGGTGGTCATGGCGGCAGAGAAAGATGGACTACAGGATGTTTCTAGGGTCGGCACAAGACGAGGCTGATGACTTATTTTTGGAACTTGAATATAAGAAGAGGATACTTCAGGACCTGATTGTTGAACAGGAGGTGGTGCTTTCCAGGCTTCCTGCACCGTGAAGAAAACACTCCGGTTTGGGGTGTAGCATGGAAGTGCAGATGGAATTTTCAGAGGTTTCTAGGGTTTCCATCCGACAGCCAGACCAGGAAGCTGTGGGTGTTGATTTGCAGCATGCGGCTGACACTGCAGCCACCTTGGGGTTGATGCAGGACCAGGAACAAAATGATATGGAGAATGCAGGTATGTCTGTAGCTAACAATATGTGGGACATTCATAGCACACAGGATGACAAACACTTTGATAGTACCACACAGGGGAAGCCGGTGACTGTATAGCAAAGACCCAACTGTATAGCAAAGCCCCAACCCCTGGATACTATACATGGTCAGGATGTGGGTGGGGTAGGTCGGGTGGCCTTTCTAACCCCCTGAACTTTCACACTATTGTTTCTTGCATGGATGTTTCCATAGCCCAATCCCTCACTGATGCTGGGTGTGTCAGACCCCACGCTACACAACCCTGAATGTCCTCTACTACAGAAGGGTAGCCATCCCAGCTAGAAATGAAGTGTGGAGGATCCCCTATCCTTACCCTCTGAACTGCAGTTAACACAAAATCATGTTTTGCATATAGTATCATCTCCTTTGGCACCTTCTTCCCCTGCCTTAGGTTGATGAGAGACTGTGGCCAGACAGCCTTTGGAGGCTGACATTGTTTTAGATACTCAGACCCTCTTTCAGTGGAAAACATTCCTGGAATCTTAACCCCCCCTCCCCCGCCAGCACCACAGGCTCAGGCAGGGCAATCTGGAGCCTCTGCAGGCTCAGATCAAGGTGGCCCTAGGTCCTTTGCACCACAACCTGGTCCTAGTTCTAGGACTTATGCTGGCTTATTCCACCCCCCCTAATTTGCAAAATGGAGGAATGCTGACCAGATCAAATAGAGAGGAAGCTTGGAGACCTATCCGGATAGAAGGTTTGTGGGCAGAAAGTTAATTCTGGACAGTGTGGGGTTTACAGCCACTGAGCCATATGCCTTAATTCATACTTCGGGAGATCCAATCTTTGACTTAAGTTTTAAGATGACAGTGGGACTAGAGACTTTCTGGCAACGTTATCAAGATGTTAAGAGCACATTATTGTGGGCCCCCCTTCATTGTTATCCTCCTTACTAAACCGGCCTTCCACACGGTTACTGTTCTTTTTAAAAATGAGGGTGCTGTCATTGGGGATGTTATATACTAGCTTAAGGCAAAATGTACTGTCCTAGGTATACCAGATCCAGTCATGGACTCTGAGCGGATATGGACTGGAGGGTGGAGGATCTGGGTCTGCTTACCACAAACTAATGGTGTGATTCAGCTCCTGCCCAGTTGCTTTTTTCTGAGTAGGGACAGAGGGTTTATTTTTTTACACTGGTCAACCAAAGTCCTCTTTCTGTTGTAGGGCCTATACACATCTCAATAATGCCTGTGATCAGATTAAATGTTTTCTGTGTAGGAGACTGGGACATGCTGGTGCGTCTTGCACTAATCCACTGTTCTGCAATCTTTGTGAGGATACCCACCATACATATAAAAACTGTCCCTGGGCTACACATAATAATCCCTCTGGGGCTACGGAGGGGCAGGAAGAAGTGGTCTCCAGAGCTTAGCATCCAACTGGTAATTTTCAGCTTCTCTGAGATGTTCTTGATGTTGCCCCACCTCAGTCCAACCCACATGATTTGGCAGCAGGAGGCCAGGAGGCTCTGATCCTGCTAGCCACTTTTCCGGTGGTTTCTTCCTCACAAACCATAGTGCCTATCAAACAGGTCAGCATCCCATAGGATGAGATGCAGAATGCAGCTTCCCCTGCTGCACCTTGTAAGTCATCTCTGGTCCAGGATGCACAGAGCTCTACACAGATTCAGAACTCTGTCTCAGTAGAACTTTTGGTTTCAGACAACAGAATGCCTCCCCCTACTGAACCGGTGTGGGAGCAACAATGGGGCAGGAGATGACACCATGGGAGAGGACATCATGAGGTAGGGGGAGTCCCTCACACAATGGCTACAAGGCACAAAACTAAAAATAAATTTGCTGTTTTAGCAAAACGAAAACAGCACCCTGAGTCTGAGGATGATTCTGATACCCCTTCAGTGGCATCCTGACAATATGAAGCAATAACAGACACTGAGAGGATGTCTAGTGATTCAAGGTCTTCCAGTCAGAAGTGCTCAAAAATGAAATCTCCTAAATCTTCTGTATAATCTAGTCCTTCTCCCTTATGTTTTGGCATTATGTCTGTGGTATCATTTTCATGTGCTGCTCTCAATATGAATAGTATTAAATCAGTAAAACGAAGATTAACCACCTTTTCTATTCTGAGAGATGTGGGGAAGGATGTGTATTTTTTACAGGGCACCAGGCTTCATACTGTTTGGGAATTGACTGCTGCTTCCAGAGAGTGGTTTTGTGGCCTGTCCTTTTGGTCTTTGGGAGATGAGACTTGTTTTGGGGTGAGGATACTATTTCAGAGAGTAGATTTTTTTGGTGACTCATCTAATAGACCTTGTCCCAGGAAGGGCACTTATAGTGGATGTCACATTTCAAGGATCGGAGTTCCAGTTTATTAATGTTTACTGTCCCCAGACTAAATTTTAGCGGGTAGAGCTTATGAAAACCATTAGGCCTTTCTTGTCCACTAGTAGATCAATTATCTGTGGGAGAGATTTTAATTGTATTTTGACATTACAGGATAAGATGGGACTTACCATCAAATTATTTAGTGATTCAAATGTTTTAAATAAAATGTATCAGACAGCTAGATTAATTGATAGTGCGACACAGGGTATACAGCCACCAGACCACACTTTCCAGAAAGGTACATTAACCACTCAAATAGATTTTTTCTTTCTGTCTGTATGGCTCCCATGTCTTCAACATGAGGTAGTAGGAAACTACAGACCAGTGAGCCTCACATCCATCGTGGGTAAGCTAATGGAGACCATCCTGAAGGAGAGGCTGGTGGCCCTCCTAGAGGCCAAAGGACTACAGGACAGCAGACAGCATGGCTTCATGCGTGGCAGATCCTGCCAAACCAACCTGGTCGAGTTCTATGACTGGGTAATTAGGCAACTGGACAGGGGCCATGCAGTGGATGTCCTGTATCTGGACTTCAGTAAGGCATTCGACTCAGTGCCACATGGAAGGCTGGGAAGGAAGTTAGTTGGCACAGGGTCAGGTGCAAAGCTGGTGAGATGGGTAGGAAACTGGCTGCAGGGAAGGCAACAGAGGGTGGTGGTGGGTGGGGAGCTCTCACACCCAAGGGCAGTGACGAGTGGTGTTCCACAGGGCTCGGTGTTGGGACCAGTGTTGTTTGGGATATTCATTGCAGACATATCATGGGACATCAAGAGCAAGATCAGTCTGTTTGCTGATGATACCAAGGTAGGCGCGGTGGTGGATGACCTAGGGGATGGCAGGGGTTGCAGGATGATCTGGTAAAGCTTGAAACCTGGTCAGACACCTGGCAACTGGGCTTTAATGCCAAAAGTGCAAGGTGCTGCATTTTGGGATGAAGAACCCAAGGAGGAGTTACCAGCTAGGGGAGTGCAGCTAGCCCAGATGGAGGAGGAGAGGATCTGGGTGTGCTCATTACAGGGTCAATGAACAACTCGGCACAATGTTGGAAAGGCAGCTGCAAGGCCAACAAAATGCTGGGTTGTATTGCAAGGTATATCCTCGAGGAGGGAGTAGGTGATTCTGCCACTGTATAGGTCATTAGTTAGACCACACCTGGAGTACACGTGCAGTACTGGCGTCCGTATCTGAAGAGGGACTTTAAGTTACTGGAGGGGTGCAGTGCAGAGCGACAAAAGATGATCAAGGGCTGGGGGACTTATCATACGAGGAGGTTGAAGGAGTTGAACATGTACTCACTGGAGGAGAGGAGAGACAGGGTGACATAGATTGAAACCTTTAAATACATGAAAAGGAATAAACAAGACAAATACCGAGGGCTGTTCAAAGTAAGGGAGGAGGGACACCAGGGCCATGATATGAGACTGGAGTGAGGAAGGTTCAGGAGGAGATGAGAGACACTTTTACAGAGATGGTGTTGGCTGGGTGGAATCGTTACCTCCTGAAGTTGTATGCAGTAGAACAGTGGACTGCTTCAAACGAGGATGGGACAGGACAAGGGGGAGGGTTAATGAAGGGGAAGGGTGGAAAGGAGGGGCAGCTGCAGAATAAGGGGTGCTAGCTGCACATTCGAGCAGACTTGATAGACCTCTAGGCCTTTATCTGCTGGCAAATTTTGTATGTTCGTATGTTCGTAGTGCCTATTGAGTCCTCAGACCATTGTTTGGTGAGCATAGCACTAGGGGTTGCTTGCATTCCACCAGAGGTGTATAATAATTGGAGGCTCAATACCTCATTATTAGCAGACTCCTTGGCTGGTTTGGACCTTATGGATCTGCTAGATTCCAGAATCTCTTTATTGGACTTATATGATGACCCCTTGTCATGGTGGCAGAATACTAAGTGGGAAATACAGAATTTTTTCCGCTTAGCTGCCAGGACTATAGGCAAAACTAAATTTCTGCAATATCTGGACTGGTGCACACATTTGCAGCAACTGATGTCACTGGCTGTGGGAACAGGATTTGATTGTGGGTCACAAATTATCCTTATTAAGCAGGACATGTTGAGTTTTCAATATGACAGGGGGTTGTCCCTGTTTAGGGAGCAGATATTTGGTACTCAAGGGACTGCACAGTAGTTGAATCCATATAGTGGCTGTTATTCTAGGTTGGAATCTAAATACATGGACAGAGTACAGTCATGTATTGGAGTTTTCCTTATGACTAATAAAGAGATTCTGGGGGCAGTTTGCCACTATACCACTGAATTGTTTGGACAGGATCTTTCTGTCTCGGATAAACTCAGGTATTTTTTGCATGGGTGGTCTGTTCTCCTTCTTCAACCTGAGATTGTAAAGATGTTAATTTCCCCACTTACTCAGGATGAAGTGAGTCAGACAATGCTGAAACTCACCACTAATACTACCCCGGGCCCTGATGGTCTCCTGGGAGAGTCTTATAAAAAGGTTTTGACTGTACTAAGCCCTCATTTAACTTTTGTGCTTAATGTTATTCTTTCTGGACACTACAAGATACCTCTGGTTTTGGCTGATAGTTTACTTATCTATATTTTTATAAAAGGAGATCAGTCCAACCTACGAAACTGGCATTCTCTTAGTTTGATTAACATGGATTGGAAAATCCTGTGCAAAAGTTTGAGTACTAGATTCTCGCGTGCCGTGGCAGAACTTATTTCACATTCTCAGACTTGTGGCATTCCTGGATGGACTATGTCTGACAACTTGAAGATTCTTCTGGAGATGTATGAGATGTCCTATATGGATGGTTATGTGTTTAGTCTGGATCAGCATAAAGCTTTTGATTTGGTATCTCATGATTACCTTATTCTCATCTTGGCAGATTATGAGATCCCACCGCTTTTTATTTCATGGATTCGAGATCTGTACAAATGGGCCTCTACGTGCCCTTTTGTGAATGGTATTGGGGTAGTTATGTACGGTTTAGGTGGGGTGTTCGACTGGGGTGCCCGTTAAGCCCTCTTTGTACATTGTTTCTATAGACCTGCCCTTGCAAAAATTGGAAATGGACAGTAGGATACAGCATTTGCCTATTTCAATAGGGAGTTATTTCCCTTACGCATTGGCATATGCTGACAATGCATGCCTTTTAGTGGCAAATCATGACTATGGTAAGAGAGCTGTGGACATCATACACCAGTTCTCTGACAGTTCTGAAGCCCAGTTAAATAAAGAGAAAAGCAATTGTATGGCAGCGCAGCAGGGATGTTCCCCCAAATGCTTGGAGGTGGCTTGTATTAACATTGAGAACAGCCCTGTTAAAATTCTGGCACTCTTATTTGGTGGGAGAGATCTGGTGGGAGACAATTGGGCAGCCTGTCTAGCACTGGCTGACTAGAAAGTTCAGAGGTGGAAGGTGTATCCAATGACAAGACTGAAATGAATCTTTATGATTAAAACCTTTCTTTTCCCTATTTTTTTATTAGTTAGCCAGGTATTTCCATTACCCTTGTGATTGGAACCTAGAATGTATAATCTGTGCTTTCAGTTTTTATGGGGAAGTCGTCTCAATCCGGTTAAACGGTCTGTCACATATTGGCCTGTAGCTCGTGGTGGCTTAAATATGCCTAATCCTGTGGCTTTCTTTTCTACATGTTTGTCTATTCTAATATTGTCCCTATCTTGCAGAACAAACAGACTATAAGGAGCATAAGGCTCTGCCATAGAAGTTCCTATTTTTTTCATAAATGGGAAGCCCCTCAGTGGGGTATATTTTGGGATGTACCAGTAGGAACTGTGGGGTATCTTGTAGATCTCTTGAAGAAAATTAAATGATGGAAACTCTTCAATTCTGTTTTAGTGTCTACCACCAGAAAGGATATGAATAAAAAGATTGTTTCGGCGCAGTTTCTCACATCCCACTTGTTTTATTTGCCCTATGGAAATTCCAGAGACTGCATTACAGAGGTAGCTAACCGAACCTAGAGTACCACAGAAAATGTGGCATACTCTCTGGTTGTGCTGCCATAATAGATTGAATATGCAGGGTAACCATCACCATAAATCTGCTATGGAAAGGTTCTACCCTAGGGAAGAATGTATTGACAAGGTGGAAACTATGCATCACTTATTTTTTGAATGTTCTTATATTTTGTAATTCTGGAACGACTTGGCCAAGCATTGGAGTTTCCCTTTACTTTCCTTGATAACTTATGACATTTTGGTTTATGGACATTTTACGGACTCTTGGAAAATAATTTACCCAGGGACGTTACGAGTGCTGTTGATAGTATTGAAATGGTCCATCTGGCAAATACGATGCCAGTTTGCATTACAACACAAAACTGTTCCTCTGGTTGGGTTGGTGGAGAAAGTGTCTAAGGAAATAAAACGTATTTATGATCAGGAAAAGGCTTATCTCCCTGTTCCAGTCATGTCTACTTGGTGGAGACATATCCCCTCCAGAGTGACATGGAATCCTGGATAGATTAATTTTTATCTTTTAGTATCAATAGGATTAATGGGTATATTGATTGTATCAAATTATCTGTGTTCCTGCTCACCTCAGTGGGGGGGGAGTATCAATGAGTCAGATGCACACTTGGATTTGGTTTCTTCTTATCATGTTAATTTGTTTTGATAAGATTGCTATGTGAGATGTGTATTTTAGATATAACTCAAGGGAGTTTGTTTCTCTTTTTATAAGATGATAAAATAGTAGAATTTGTTTTTTTTTTCTCAGTATGCTTGTAATACTTGGGTTTTATTTTGTGTGTTTTTTCTTTTCAAGAATTTTATTTTACTGGGTATGACAACAGGTTATCTTTTTTATTTATGCCATCTTCTGTATGTTTGTTGTAATAAATTACCCCCACTCTTCTGTGGGGAGGGAGTGTAGTAGGGATTGTGTAGGAGGAAGATTGGATCTCTGGTTGTTTATTGTTGTTATTTTGTCTTTTTAGTTTTGCTGTGCTGTTAACATGCATGTATTTTGTTGATTTTGATGCTTTCATAAAATATTTCCCTACTATTTGGGTAAAGTGGGGAAGGGTACTAGTGGGTAAGGATGAGCCTAATATGGGGGTATGTTCAGTATGAAGTAAATACTGTCTGTCTTCTTTTAATCAGTTTTTTCTTAATGTATGTTTCATATATTTCCTTTTGACGTTTTTGTTATGCTTTCTTTTTCTTTCATGTGAAGTTAACATCTATTGTTGTTTAACCTTGTTTTTCTTTATTTTTTATCTTAAAATAAAAAAATTCCCTTACTCTTGTACAAGCATGCACTCATTCATTCAAACGCTCAGTCGGGCTGCCGGCTGTGGAGGTGAGTGGAGTGCTATTCTGGTGATTCGATGGGGTACTTGGAGGGTGGGGGGCACTAGCTCATAATGACAGGGTCAGGGTTCCACTAGACACCAGGGAGTGTGAGTTTTATTTATTTATTTTTTTAAGAAAAGGAAATGAGGGGGGCCAGGATAACTCGGTGGGACTTTATTCCATTACAGCCAGTGATCAGCTGGGGTGGGACCACTAGACACCAAGGAGAATAATCTGGGCCATGAGCAACCATGGGTGGGGGCCACTAGACACCAGGGAGTGTGGGTTTAAATTTTTTTTTTAATTTTAAGAAAAGGACATAAGGGGTCGGGTTAACTGAGAGGGGGCTTTATTCAATTACGGCTGGTAATCGCCTGGGGGGACCACTATGGAGAACTTTGAAAACTACAGATTTCACCTGTGTGTGGCTAAATTTCACCCATGGGTGGTGAAATTTCACCAATGGGTGTGAAATTTCACTGGTCTGCAGGTGAAATTTCGCATTTTGCCCTGCAAAATATTTCATGTAATGCACGAATTATGTGAAATATTTCACTGGATGAAATTTTTTTATTTGTCACAACTCTAACTGAAAATTGGCTATGCTGCCATGGGAAGCTAAACATCAAAGCAAATCAGAAGCACAAGCAGCTAGAAGAAAGGTTATGCTCAAGACCAAATTGTATTCAACAGCTAGAAACTTTCAGTATGAGCCATTTATTCTTTACTTGTTCTTATATAAAATCTTTTTGGTAATATGTTGCAGAAAAATGGAAAGAACAAATGTTTGCATCTATGAATTGTGACGTTCTGACACATGGATTCTACATGGGTGGATGGGGGAATGGGACAAAAGCACATTAAATGTAGTAATGACTGTATGTAAGTGGCAGATTTGGAATATTAGGTGCCTTTTTACACTGGAACAAAAAAAAATGCATATCCAGAATTGTTACAAAAAATAATACAAGAACTAAAAATTATATATTTCTTGGAAATGAAAAATCGAGAACAAAGGGAATTGAATAGATCATGGTGAAATATGTCATGGGTAACTGATTCAGACTTTCCTATTAGATGAATGAGAGAAATAAATATGTAAGATTAAAGAGGACATGGAATGATCAGTGATGTAATCATGTGTATATTTGTTAACTAATTTTGAGTACCATTAAATTTTGTTTTTAAATAATAAAGCTAATGAAAACAAAAGATGTGTTGTGTCTTTTTTTCAAATGGAAAAAAACAAAATGGATGTCCGTGTGTCTTATCAGATTCAGTTTCATTTTTGAAACTACTTTCCCAGCGTGACTGTTGTTTCCATAACATGTGTTGTATGCTTGTCATACCAGCACGTGCATTTTGCTGTGTCAATCACTGCTTGTAAAATCCTGTCAGTTGGCTGTGGTTGCTTTCATTCATAAGGTCTGCATCTCGTTTGTGTTAACTAAACAATCACATGTTTTTTTTTAATACGTTGGTTATGTTATGTATATTTATTATTGCTGTTTTCTTCCCCTTTCCCACAGTAACACAGTTCAACACAGTCTGTCGAGACTCATGAAGATGCTTAATATTAACACAGGCTGCTATGCTTATGATTTTGGATAGAGGGTTTAAATTGTGTAGCAGATGGCAGAAGTGATAATGTTACTTAGTTTACTTCTGTCTTGCTTTACTCCTTCCCTCCGCCCCATCCGCACACCTTGAGTCTGTTGTCTGGAGAGAAAGAGAGAAGGGGAGAGAGAGTGTGTAGTAGAAGAAAATGATGCTGTCTGTGTCATAGACGGTGTGTGGTCTATCTGGACATAATGGATTCTAACATAGAACTAGAATATAGATAGTGGGTGAGAGACAGACAATGTCTCAACATTGTAGGAAAATACCTGGTACCTAGATTACTCTTGAATTTTCAATCTCTGTCCCACACCGTATCCACTTCCCTCTCTCTCTCTCTCTCTCTCTCCTTCTCAGTGACAGTGTGTGATTTCCAGAGCTTTACCATTTTATTTTTCTGATACCATGTCACCACGGAGACAGGACCACCATGAGTGGAATGCGGACTGTGTCATCTGCTTGTCTAGAAAATTTTATGGTAGTCCCTCTCTGTGTCTTACATCTATTTCTCTCTTTCCCATTGAGTGTAGTGTGGTTGCGTGGGACACATAAGTGTTGCAGGGAGGTGCAAAGAAAGCTCACACACTGCAAAGCAAACACCTGCTTCATATAAAATTATATCTACTCTGTATGTGCACTACTCAGACATATATAGTTGTGTAATGTAAAAAAAAACTTGTTTGATTGTGAAAATGATGTACTTGATATTAATTTCAGATGGATGTGTACTCAGTGGTATTGTATTTGAAATTAGCAGTTGCAGCACATTGCCACACATTGACTTGCACCATTAAATGAAAACTGCCTTTTTTTGTTATTTAAATTATGAGCTGAAACAGCAGGTTATGGTTTTCTAAAGTAGAAAAATCACTACTGCAATAAAAATAATTTTATGTTGTTATTGGGATTTAAACCCAGCACCTTTTGCTTCAAAGGCATGTATTTATTCCCTTGAGTCATTTGCTCACTCTTGCAAATAAATTACTTTTTCCCTTACTTATGCTCTATAACTGCCCTCTAGCAAGCAACAGCTCCTTTCTTACATGGCTGTTTGCCAAATGAGATACAGATGAGCCTAACTCATTCATACCTTGTTGCTCATTTTACGTGCAGCTGTGGATGTGAGTGATGCTCACCGTCTAGCAGTTTCCTGAGGGTGTTAAAGGAGTGGCTTGGGGGGGTGTCTTTTGAATGACTACCAAAATGAATGTGAATTTTTATTTTTTATTTTATTTTCTTACTGCATGAGCAACAGTCACAAACCTCCTTGCAAATATATGCAGAGAGGGTTAATTTATGTTCTCATGACCAGTGGTATTATATTTGAAATCAGAAGTTACAGTAGATAGTCACAGTTACCTGCACCACTAAATGATAAATTTCCTTTTTTATTATTTAAATTATGAGCTGAAACAGCAGGTTACTGTTTTTTAAAGTGGAAAAAGAACTCGGAATGGTACTGCAATAAAAAAAAATGTAATGCTGCTAGTTGGATTTGAAACCAGTACCCTTGACTGTAAAAGTACAGATATATCTCTCTAAGTCACCAACAATTTCTGGAGAACTGGTTACTTGTTGTCTTACTTATATTCTGTAACAGCCCTCTAGAAACAAACAAGATTCTTTTTCACATAGCTGCTTGCCAAACAAGATACAGATGAGCATACATACGAACATATGAGCATGCAAAATTGCCAGCAGATATAGGCCATATGGTCTATCTAGGCAGCTCGAGTGTGCAGCACTTCAGCCCATTAGACTGCAGCTGCCCCCCTCCCATTAACTCACCCTGGAAGCCTATTCTGTTCATTCCCTTTAGGTACTTGAAAGTCTCGATCATGTTCTACCTCTCTCTCTCTCTCTCTCTCTCTCTCTCTCTCTCTCTCTCTCTCTCTCTCTCTCTCTCTCTCTCTCTCTCTCTCTCTCTCTCTCTCTCTCTCTCTCTCTCTCTCTCTCTCTCTCTCTCTCTCTCTCTCTCTCTCTCTCTCTCTCTCTCTCTCTCTCTCTCTCTCTCTCTCTCTCTCTCTCTCTCTCTCTCTCTCTGTCTTCTATCCTCCAGGATATACATGTTGAGTTCCTTTAGTCTTTCCTCATAAGTTCTATCCCCCAACCCCTGGATCATCTTTGTTGCTCTTCACTGCACTGCCTCCAGTAGTTTGATATCCCTTTTGAAGTAGGAGCGTGAGAACTGCATGCAGTACTCCAAGTGCAGCCTAACCAGGGACAGCACAGGGGCAATATGACTTCACTACATCTAGATGTAATCCCCCTTGCTATGCACCCTAGCATCCTGTTAGCCTTAGCTGCTGCCTTCCATCACTGGGCCGAGTTGTTTAATTCCCCAGTCCCCAGCACCCCCAGATCCTTCTTCTCGTTGGATGAGGACAGTTTGATACTATCCATCCAGTAGCTGTCTCCTGGAATTTTGGCTTCGAAATGCACCACCTTGCACTTCTTGCCATTGAACCCAAGCTGCCAGGTGTGCTACCACTCCTCAAATCTTGTCAAATCCTCCTGCAGTACTTTGCCACCCTCCTCCCCATCCACCTCAGCACAGATCTTGGTGTCATTGGTGAAGAGGCTGATCTTATTCTTGATCCCAACCACTATGTCTGTGATGAAAATGTTAAACAGGACTAGTCCCAGTACTGATCCCTGTGGGACACCACTTATAACTGCCCTGGGCTCTGATGCTTCTCCCCCCACAACTACCTCTGTTGCCTGTCCCTCAGCCAATTTTCTACCCATCAGGCTAGCTTCCACCCTGTACCAAGACTCCTCAACTTGCAGGTCAACCTTCCATGTGGCACCAAATCAAAGGCCTTGCTGAAATCCAGGTAGACTACATCTACTGCATTGGCCCTCGTCCAGTGCCCTCCTGACCTAGTCCAAAAAAATCAACCAAGTTTGTCTGACAGGATCTGCCAGCGATGAACCTGTGCTGTCTGTCATCTTGCAGATCATTATCCACAAGAAACTGCACAAGCCTTTCTTTGAGGATAGAGTCCATCAGTTTCCCTACAATTTTGGTGAGGCTCACCGGTCTATAGTTCCCTGGTTCATCCTTGGACCCACTTTTGTGGAGCGGTACCACATGTTCCTCCCTTCAATCTCTGGGCACACATCCCGTATTTAGCGAGGTGTTGAACACATCCACCAGTGGCTCTGCCAGGACCTCTGCCAGTTCCCTCAGCACCTTGGGATGTACCCCATCTGGCCCAGATGCCTTGCCTACCCTCAGGGAACTAAGGCCATCCAGCAGCCTTTCCACTGTGATCACCCTGACTGTGGTTGTCTCACCACCCATGCCTGTGCCCCCTTTCCCTGCAGGAATATGCCCATCCCTCTCCCTTGTGAACACTGAACAGAAGTAATCATTAAGTACTTCTTCCTTCTCAGCTCCCTTGTCTTCCCACCCACTACCTTTCCTGATCCTAACTATTTGATCCTTGCACTTCCTCTTTTCCCTGCTACTCCAATCTCCTTCCACAACTCTCTGTCCTTCAATTACAAAATTTATGGAGAGTGTCTATTAACCCCTGTTGTTAATCTGTTTATAACCTGATAATGCCATCGTTATGTCATCAGTATGCTATAAACCTTGCTTAACTATGTCATAATGATGGGCTTTAGAGGACAGAATGTCACCACCTGTCAAAATTCTTGGAAAGCGCTCTAAATTGTTATTATTGTTATATTTAACTACTCAGCTCTTTGGCAGCATCTGGAGCCTATTTGAGGACAGATAACTATCCTCACGCAACCACCCTCTGGTGTGTGTCACTTATCCATTTTTTCACCGATCTGGACATTTTTTCACCAACACCAATATATGACTCAGACAGCTAATGTTGCCTCTCCTGGAATGGTGTAAGTGGGTTATTGGCAGCCGCCCTTCCAGATTAGGCCGTATATGCTGCCGTAACCCACCCTTATGCCTGGCTGATGCTGGTTGCGGACGTAGAGGGTGGTGGAGCCCACCTTTGGCACAACCCGCATGACTATAGCCAATCACTAGAAACAGGAGAGGTACCCAAAGACTGGAGGACAGCAGCTGTAGTTTCCTTATACAAAAGTGGGGAACTACAGGCCAGTCAGCCTCACCTCAGTAGTGGGGAAGATCATGGAAGCACTACTGAAGGAGAGATTGGTGGAACATCTGGTTGTCAATGGACTGCAGGATCCAAGGCAGCATGGTTTCACCAAGGGAAGGTCATGTCAGACCAACCTCACTGAATTTTTTGACTGGGTGACTATGGAGGTGGATTAGGGGAGGGCAGTAGACATGGCCTATCTGGACTTCAGCAAGGCCTTTGACACTATGCCACATAGCTGACTATTACACAAACTAGGGAATGTGGGTGTGGGCAGGACAGTAGTGTAGTGGGTAAGTAACTGGCTGGGCAGCAGGACACAGAGGGTGGTAGTAAATGGCTGTCACTCCACAGAGGGAAGAGTGACCAGTGGGGTACCACAGGAATCAGTGCTGGGACTGGTTCTATTCAACATCTTCATCAGTGACATTGCGCAGGACCTAGAAGGCATAATTTCACTGTTCGCTGATGACACAAAGCTCTGTAATAGAGTAGACACACCAGAGGGTGTAGACAGAATGAGAAGGGACCTGTAGAAACTTGAAGAATGGTCAGGGGTTAGGCAGTTGAAATTCAATGCAAAGAAGTGCAAGATAATGCATATGGGGCACAAAAACCCTAGCACAATGTATCAGTTGGGGGTTGAGGAAATAGCATGCACCAAGCAGGAAAGGGATCTTGGGGTTATCATCTCTGATGACCTCACAGTAGGGAAACAGTGTGACAAGGCAGCAGGTAAAGCAAATAGGATGCTGGGATGCATAGGCAGGGGCATCACCAGCAGGAAAAGGGAGGTCATAATTCCACTATACAAGACACTAGTGAGGCCCCACCTGGAGTACAGTGTACAGTTCTGGAGACCTTATCTACGTAAGAACATAGGGTAGAGAAGGTTCAGAGGAGGGCAACAAAGATGGTACATGGATTTCATCACAAGTCCTATGAGGACAGGTTGAAGGAATTGAATATGTACTCCCTGGAGGAGAGGAGGGAGAGAGGGGACATGATAGAGACATACAAATATATTACAGGGAGGCAAGAGTACAATATTTTTAAGCGAAAAAGGTGTTCCAGGACTAGAGGGCATGGGATGAAGTTGGAGGGAAGACGAGTCAAAGAAGATGTGAGGAAGAATTTCTTCACAGAATGGGTGGTGGACAAGTGGAACACCCTGCCAGAGGATGTGGTGGGGGCTGAAACAATCACGGGATTTAAGAATGCATGGGATAGACATAAAGAAATTCTGGAGGTCAGGGGTAAGGGGCAATAGAGTTCTAGGAAAACATAAACTGAAGTTACAAACTCAAATGGGCAGACTAGGTGGGCCATAGGCCCTTATCTGCTGACACTGTCTATGTATCTATGTATGTATCTATGACATGACAGAATCATGACTTGCTTTATGCCTGGCGCAAGGTGCAATTTGCGGCAACGGGTTTGGCATAAATCACCTTGCATGTGGCATAACCCCTTTTGGAATCGGGACTCTGGAGTAATAAAAACATAGAAATAAAGAATTTGATGGCAGATAAGGACCGCTTGGCCCACCTAGTCTATCCATATCCCTACCTAATGGATAAGTTGCAGATCCTAGTTAACCAACAGCCTACTTCCTCCTACCCCCCACTAGAATTTCCTTATGTCTGTCCCATGCATTCTTGAATTCCCCCACTGTTTTTGACTCTACAGCCTCCTCAGGAAGGCTGTCCCATTCATCTACAACCCTATCTATGAAGAAATACTTCCTCACATTACCTCTGAGGTGTCCCCCCCCATCTTCAGATTGTGCCCCCTTGTTCTTGCACATCTCTTTTTCTGAAAGATGCTACCCTCTTGGACTTTGTTGATTCCATTGAGGTACTTGAAAGTTTCTATCATGTCCTCCCCTCCCTCCTTTCCTCAAGGGTATACATGTTAAGCTCCTTTAGTCTTCATATATCTTCTGGTGCAGACCCTTCACCATTTTGGTTGCCCTCCTCTGGACAGCCTCCACCGTGTCTGTCTTTGCAGAGATGGGGTCTCCAGAATTGCACACAGTATTCCAGATGTGGTCTCACCAACTGTCTCTATAGAGGGATAACAACTTCCTGTTTTCTACCAGTGATGCTTCTCCCCATGCACCCCAGTATCCCCCAGCCCTCCTTACTACCTTCTCACATTGCTTACCCACATTTAGGTCATCTGATATAACTACCCCCAGGTCCCTTTCCATTTTTGTTGTTGTCAGTATCCCACACCCAATAGTGTACTCTTCCTCTGGGTTTTTGTTTCCCAGGTGCATTACTTTGCACTTCTTTGCATTGAATCTAAGCTGCCATACATTTGACCATTCATCCAACCTTGTCAAGTCCCTTCTCATCCTTTCCACCCCACCTTGTATAATCTGCTGGTCATAGAGGATAATGCCTGTGGATTGGTTGTTAACCACACTGTATTCATCTCAAGTGGTTGCCATGACAACCTAGTAAACCTCAAGAGCATAGCTATCAAGGGATACCACTAGCATTCAGTGTGATTTGAAACCTATGTCTATTTTATAATGTTAGAAACATGTGTTTTACATTGTTTCAGATATGGAGCACTTGGACAATGTAACTTCATTAACCACTCCCCAGCTTGAATTAGGAGAAGGAAATAATGCGGGATTGTTATCATCATCAATATTCACTGGATTGTTTCCAAATATGGTGGTGCAAGGGTACGCATTTGAACCTGAACTGTCAGATGATGAAATAGATGAGCATGAGGTTGATGAGAGCACAGATTCGAAGATGATGAATTGCCAGTATTACCATGGACCTTGGACACCGACCAATGAGAACGGCAGGCTGGCACCTTATCTCCGTTGTAAATTCTCTGATAATCACCGCAAAAGGTGCCAGCCAGCCGCATCTTGTAAAAAAGCAATCTGATGGTGAAATCGCGGAATTCCGACCGTCATCTTGTTTCCTCGCTAAGCGGAGACTGTAAAACAGCAGCTCCGTACATCAGGGGAAACAAAACAAAAACACTGACTGCTGTACTACTCAGTTGCTTATTTAAGCATTATACCAAGTACTGTTTTTTTTTAAATAAAAAAAGCAGTACTTGGCATAATCTCAATAAGCCACTCGGGGGATCTGGGTTATCGGGGGATTTACCATGGCTGGCATGGATTTACCCACTCAGCTGGACTTCATGGGCAAACCATTCCAGCCATGGTAAATCCCCTGATAATCCACACCCCCTCATGGCTTATTGCTTAAATGACCACCATATTCATTTGAACACAACCTCATGGTGTCAGTGTGGCAACTGTTACAATTTGCCGAACATTGAAGAAAATATTTGTTGCAAAGAAATTCCAGTAATTCAACACAGGCTACATGATTTTGAATGCATTACTAATAATCACCATTTTTATCAAGTGTGTGTAAACATGGAAACTCTGGATGTGGCTTTACTAAGTAATTGGCATTTACGGGGAGGTTCACTTAAGCACCCTATTTGGAGCAGGTATGAAGGACACACACATCTTTTTTTTTTACATTATTTCTTTATTCATTCGACTGGGGGGAGTTTGTGCCTTTAGTGCCCCCCTCATACAGCCAGACAACCTGGCTGCTGCCCCGGTCACAGACAGAGCTCTAACCACCCCGTCACTACCCTCCTATGGCTGCATCACAGTGGATACTTACCCCACCGTTGCAGAGACCAGGAGGGAGCTGACTTGCACATGACCGTGGCGATGCCGGTGGGCAGTCTTCATGCTGCCAAGTGTTTTTTCTTCAGAGTTCCCCTGCGGGGAAGGATGTGCAATGATGCCAATGGGAGGAGCATGCATATTGCTGTATGCATGCCTCCTGGTGTCGAACTTATCCCGCTCCTCTTCTTGTAGTGACAGTGCCCCCAGTCACCATTAGGGATCAGCCATGCACCGCCCGCTAAAGTCCCCCCTGCCTGGAGAAGGAGAACAGTCCTCCGGACACTCAGTCCTTCTCCACCCTGCCAACCCCCGGCAACCCATGCTCGTTCCCGAACACGGGACGCTGGCATTGCATAAGATAAGGCAACCAGGGCCTCAACCCTCAGCGCCATCATGCAGGCCCAACGGGCACACATATATACTAGAACTTTGTCTGAGCAGACATTCTTGCAGTCCATCTTATGACAGCTATCATTTTCGCATATCAATGACTTTATATCATCCACATAACTGACTGCCTTATATTACACTTTTCTTTGTGTTTCATAGGACATACCAGTTGGCAGCATATAGACAGTTTACATTGTGGGCCAGAGGACATCTAAGCAAACACATGCAAAGAATCATACCCTCTTGCTGTGTGAAAATAATTAGAGAACACTATCCAAGCTCACTGTATGAAGGTTTTCATGAAGTATTTAATATACAAATATAACATAATTAGATATAGCTTGTTTCCCTACTGAAAATATATACTGTTATATTTGTTTGTTACAGTTAATTGTTCTACAGTCTACATCCTATATGAATTGTTACAGTGTATATTTAAATTCTGTACTCTTTGTTTTTGAAAATGTTATCTGAATCTGAATACATTTACTGATGATTCTGAACTATGTTAGTCAAAATAACATTTAGTTGTTATCACAGCGTTTACTGACCTGACTGGAGTGCTATCCCCCGAATACCTGCACTCTGCTGGGGAATAAACCAACTGCACGACTCAAGGAGGCTCAACCCCTGTCTTCTACTTCAAAAAGTTTTAGTGAAGGAGGCTTACAAACACATAAAAAAAATGCTAGGCAAGACCAGAATGGGGAGTGATGGAGTCAATATGAAACTCCTATCCCTAACACCAGATGTCATCATCGTGCCAGTTACAAAACTGTTTAACAAATCGCTGGCTCTTGCACATTTCCCCAGGATCTGGAAACAGGGTCTCGTGATGCCGGTGCACAAGAACGGTGATATGACATGTACCGCCAATTATAGGCCAAGATCCATCCTCTCTCCCTTATGTAAAGCCCTGGAAAAGATTGTGGCTGCCCAACTTACAGATTACCTCAACAAATACAACCTATTATGTCCCAACCAACATGGCTTCAGGCAGAATCATAGCACCTCCACTGCCTTGTTGGACTACACTGACTACTTGCACAAGGCACTAGATGAAGGAAAGCTGGTGGGGTCAGTCTTCATAGACCTCAACAAAGCCTTCAACACTGTCAATCACTCTCTCCTTCTGACTCAACTACAGAACCTGGGGGTTGCAACCACTGCTGTCTGCTGGTTCAAGGACTACCTAACACACAGAAGCCAACATGTAAAAATTGGGCACACAGTATCTAGCTCCAATGAGGTATCTTTAGGGGTCCCACAGGAGTCAACACTGGGGCCCTTACTATTCAGTCTCTTCCTAAATCTTCCTGAAGCCTGTGACACTAAACTGATACTTTACGCAGACGGCGCTGTACTTCTCACCAACAGTTCACCAATAATCACCCTCCACTCCACGCTGCAGGCATCCTTCTACAAGCTGGAAGACTGTAGCCATAAACTTGTATTAAACTACAAAAAGACCAAGGTGCTCACAGCCAGCCCACAGCACAAAGAGAAGCTCCCTCCCCTCACCATCTCCAATAAAGTCAGTGAGCCACTAGAACTAGTTCACTCCTTCAAGTATCTGTGGGTCACCATTGATGATTCCCTCATCTTCACCCAACACATCGACACAGTGGTAAAGGCAGTGAACACCAAGCTGGGTGTACTCTATAGGCATAAAAGATATCTCACTCCAGAGGCCCTCCATCTCTCAGTCTCCAGCTCCATCCTTTCTATCATTGACTATGGATTGGTGGTCTACAGTGAAGCAACAGACACTGCACTAAAAAGGATTCACATTGCTCTCAATAAGGCACGTAGGCTCACAATGGCTGCTAATCGAAATACCCACACCTGCTCCTTACATGAGCAGACCAATTGGCTGCCACAAAAGAACAGGATTATATTCCAAACATGTCTCCTTAGAAAAAAGGCACTGATGGGTAAAACCCCCCATACATTTCTAGCATCCTAACACCAAGTGCTGCCAGAGATACCACCAGAGGCAGGATGAGGGGGCCTTATCAACACCTTTCTGTTGAACAGTTCAGGGACAGTGTGCTTTCAGCTATAGGGCCCCCCAATGGCTCAATGAAATCCCAGTGCACATTCTAAACTCCCAATGCATCTCTCAATTCAAAAATGGTCTAAGGCAACACCTTCTTACTAGGACAGATTGTGACTGCCACTAGGACTCTAACACCCATAATGCCCACTCACCCACACTCTCCTTCCTCTTCCTTTTACCCCCACTCTTCCCCCTTGCCCTATCACTCTGTATTCTCTCCTCTCCTCCTGTGCCTTTTCCCCTGGATCAACCTTATAACCTACCTACTACCACTACCTCCCAACCTCCTAGACAAAGCCACTTCTTTTGTCCACCCACTCTCCCCCTCCCCAGTCTCCCTTCCCTCTCACCTTGACTCCTCCTTGGACTCTCACACTAGGTGTCACACCTCTTTATCTCCTTCGCTACATACAAACACTGTCTTTTACCATAGTTGAATGCTCTTGACGCTGTACTATCACCATTGGTACTACAAATGACATTGTTACCTTATAGTATACCAGCTACCTACTATTCGAGTTTTGTATATAAACTGTTTGTTATTGTTGTCATTGTCACTGTTTGACGTGGAACCTTTGTAAAAGAGCTCTGAGCTCAAAGGTATGATCCAAATCCCTAAATAAATAAAAATAAATAAATAAATTAAAAATATTAAACAAATTAATATATATACTTCTAAATCATATTCGTTTTCATAAACATTGTCAAACATTTAAATATAATTTATGCTAACATGTTTCAATAAAACAATGTTTTGAATACATTTCACGAGGAACAATAAAATAAGTTTCACTTATCATTGTTTGTGCCATGGACTATTGTCTGCTTAGTCTGTCTCTGTTAATAACCTATTTGAATACATAACAGCATTAGTAATTGTCATACCACTTAAGGTAAGGGGAGGAGGGGGGACAGAAGCTCTGTGGGCATAGTTTCAGGATGTGAGCAATAGGCCACTGAGGATGGGGGTAGTGTACAGGCCACCATCACTGGGTTGTGATTTGGTCCAAGAACTGGCAGATCAAATTTGAAGGGTAAGCAGGAAGGGAAGGGAAACACAACAGTGGTGGGGTATTTCAACATTTTGGGAGTGGATTGGAGTACACCTACCACCATGAGTGCAAGAGGGGGGTCCTGTTGGAAGCTTTTCAGGACAGCTTCTTGACACAGCTGGTACAGGGGCTGAACATGGCTTGAGAGGACCTTGGACCTTGTACTGGTTATTGGATGCAGATCAGACATAGTATATAATAAGGGGAGGGCTGGTGGAGGCAACATAGACATGTTTTATGAAAAAAACAAGGAATATGAGAAAAGACTGGGGGAGTTGAATATGTACTGTCTTATACTTCTTCTTTATTGCAAGATTTCTAATGTCATGTCATCTAACATGTAACTGAATTATTTAATTTCAGTATGTTTCATATCTCGATGTGCAGGCATAGTTCAAGCAGTTGTATTTATGGTCCCAGGGTTTTTGACAAAACATACAAAACCCAAAGTGTCAGGTCATTCATGGTTTTGAACCAAACCTCATTTTCTGCTGCATTACAACTTCCTGAACAGACTCCTTAGTTATGCCATGGTGGTCTCCTAGCCGTACATGTAGAGATTCATAATTAAACAATGTTGAAACAGTATTCCTGTTATTTTCTGTTATTAATTAGAAATTCAAGAACATGAGATACGATTGTTAGTTTATGTCTTAACTTTCTGTAATTAACTTTATTTTTTTCCAAAATTAAAATTACAAGCAATTGCATGTATGAACCTGCTTGTAGGACTTATATTTCTATACAGAACAATGCTATAGTTAATATCTCTTATAACATGACAAGAAAAAATCTAAAAATCTCATTGGCCAAGACAGGTCAGCTGACTATACATTAATTCTCTGTATACGCACAGTCATCCTGGTCCTAAACCACATTACACAATGAGCAGATCAGTCCTCCTACAACCAGAACTATCTTCCATCAGTCTCCCTACAACCAGAACTGATCTTCCACCGCAAACATGGCCACTACATTTTAGACTGTAGAAACCTTCAACTGGGCCCTAAAATTAAAATAATCTTAAATATAAAATAAAAACAAGCATTTGTCAATGCAGAATGTTTGCTTGCTGGCATTGGCATTGGTAGTGTAAGAGTTACAGAGCTGCATAATAGGAATGGCAGTGAAGTATTGAACTGAAGCCAACCCCACCAGCACCCTGCAGAGACTGACAGGCATTGGGGTGTTCCTTTGGGTCGTCAGGCATAACGGCCACGCCATTTCACCACACCCCACCCTGCAGACACCGACAAGTATCATGGTGTGCCTTGGGGTCTTGGCCATTATGCACACCCCATTCAATCAGGAAATATGGTGAGATGGGTGCAGTATAGGAGAATGGGGTGAACTTTGGGGCCAAAGAGTACAAGGCACACCTCGATGCCTGTCAGTGGCTGCAGGGTGTAGGTGGGGGTGGAATGGTATGAGCATTGCAGGCGACAATCCCAAGTCACAGCCCGGATGCCTGTCATTTTCTACAGGGTGGGGCATTCTGGTCGGAAACCCTAATGCCTAAGGCATTCGTTGGTATTTTCGCTCCAAATTTTCAACATGGTTTTTTTGTGACCCCCCACCTCATGAACAGTGGCAATATCAGTTTGTTAGCTGAAAGCTGCTTTTCCACAGCAACTACGGCATTTGTCACCACAGGTGCAAAAACACATTCCGAACAGGATGTAAAAAATGACAGCTGTACTGTTCATGAGGAGGTGTAGAAAATGGCAATGTTGAAAATCTACAGTGAAATTATTAAAAAAACTGGTGAAGTCACAAGTATGCGTAGAAACTGTGCAATGCACACCCATAATGTAATTAGTTTGGGGATTTCTTACAGCAGATTGTCAACACAGGCATTTTGGAACCTCCGATCATGAGCAGTGTCACTGTGATGTCCTTTATCTGTCCCGAACAATGATTTCCCACAGCGACCACGCATTTCTGTGCTGAAAGTATGAAAACACATTTCGGCCATGTTGTGAAAAATGACAGCTGTACTGTTCATAAGGAAGTGTGGAAAAATGCCACTGGTGAAAATCTGGACTGAAAATATTAAAAATTCATGAACTTATGGGGGTGCATGGAAACTGCACAATGCTCACTCATAGCACAGTCATTTTATGGACTTTTGTCACCAAATTTTCAAAATAGCCATTTTAAGACCTCTGCTCATGACCAGTGTCACTGTGGTTTTCTTAATCTGTCACAAACATTGCTTTCGCACACCGACTGTACCATTGTGCGCTACAAGTGCGGAAACACATTTTGGGTGAGATGTGAAAAATGGCAGCTGTGCTGCACAAAAGGAAGTGTGGTAAAATGGCAATGTTGAAAATCTGGCATGCAAATATTAAAATTCACAACATGCGGCGTGCATAGGAACTGCGTAACGTCGCTGTTAAAACAGTCATTTTTGGAATTTTTCACCAAATTTTCAACATAGCCATTTTAAGACCTCTATCCATGAACAGTGTCACTGTGATTTTCTTAATCTGTCCCAAACATTGATTACGCACACCGACTGGCCATTGTGCGCTACATGCACAGAAACACATTTTGGGCAACATGTGAAAAATGACAGCTGTACTGCTCATAAGGATGTGTGATAAAATGGCAATGTTGAAAATCTGGAGTGCAAATATTAAAAATGTGCGAACTTACGAGCGTGTGTAGGAACTGCGGAATGCATGCTTGTGAAACAGTCATTTTTAGGAATTTTTTCACCAAATTTTCAACATAGCCATTTTAAGACCTCTGCTCATGAACAGCGTCACTGTGATTTTCTTAATGTGTCCCATACATTGATTTTGCACACTGACTGTGCTATTGTGCGCTACATGCACGGAAACACATTTTGGGCGACATGTGAAAAATGACAGCTGTACTGCTCATAAGGAGGTGTGGTAAAATAGCAATTTTGAAAATCCAGAGTGCAAATATTAAAAATGAGCGCACTTATGAGCATGTGTAGGAACTGCGCAACACACGCTCGTAAAACAGTCATTTTTAGGAATTTTTTCACCAAATTTGCAACGTAGGCTTTTTGACAGCCCACCTTATGAACACTGGCACTGTCATTTCATTAATCAGTCCCAAAAGGTGATTTCACACAGTGACCACGAAATCACCCTTCGGGCCCGATTAACACCGCAACAGTGACAGAATTCATGAGGAGGGGTCCTAAAATCCCCATGTTGAAACTTTGGTGCCAAAATTCCAAAACATGCCTGAGATATGCAGCAAAGTTGAAAAAAACATATTTATTGCATTATACAGCTTACTGGCATTTCCTCAGTTCACGGTTGGCTTTGAAGAGTGCAGACGTGTTCCCGGTCCACCGAAGATCATCGTGCCAAGCTCCAGAGGTAAGTATGGGGTGAGGTGGGGGTGTGGGGAGGCAGAGTGCACAGAGTTGTGGGCTCAGGTGGGCATGGAGACCACCGAGGGAACGTTTCCTTGTTTACAGGTTTTTGTTTTATTTTAGGAAGATGACATGGGACGTTTGCCATGCTGGGGGGGGGCTCCCAGCATGGCAACTGGAAGGCTGTTTGGGGGGGTCTGGAGCCAATTGGGGATTGGGCACCCCCGTCGACCATAACAATTTCTGCCACGCTGGGATGGGCTCCCAGTGTGGCACCTGCAAAACTTTATTGGGAGGGCGTGAAGCCGATGGAGTATTGGCACCCCCATCGGCCATACAGTGTGTGCATGGGGGGAGCACATGAGCATGCAATATGCGTGCTTACATATGTCTGTGTTGGGGGAGAGCGATGCTCACTGAAGTGGAGCTCTCCCTTTCAACTGTACGGCACTGCATTTTGGATCATCGCATTATGTTTCTTGCACATGCGTGCAAGCAAACATAAATATTAATTACATGTTGTTTACCAGATTGTCACACTCTCCTTACACACACAAACACATTAGAAACATTAAGTATTGTTTATAGTTTTCATTACAACTGTTTGTTTGCTAACAGTGAAAAATCCCCCTTCTATCTTTACCTGCTCATCAGAGAAATCTCTTCTGCTTTCCCTGACAAGTGAGATAATTGAGTGTCTGGCTCTAAAACAGGCATTTGTTGTCTGTGTGTACAGTATGTTAGTAGAGGAACATTCTGCTAGTAGAACTGAGCAGAATTTTGAATCCCTGTATTCCATGGTAAACATTCCATGATAAACATAGAGATAATGTATGGTCCTCTATCGTTAACCGGGTCAGTTAACAGTCGAGAGGTTGCCAGGTGACCATGTAAACCCTCGAGAGCGAAGCTCCAGAGGTTTACGCCGCCATGGCAACCTCGAGACGGTTAAAATTGACCGTTGCCGACAGAGGACCATACATTACTTTTTTTATAGTGTATGGTCCCACTATCAAAAAAAAAAAAAAAAGGCGCTTGCTTTTTAAAAGTCACCGCTGCCCTTCAGTCCTTCCCGCCGGTTTCCCTTCAGTCGGTTTCCGTGTCGAAAAAAAAGCGTGCACATGCGCAGACCACTCGCTGTTGTTAACCTATCGATGTGACGTAGGATCGATAGGTTAACAACATATCTACGTCACATCGATAGGTTAACAACCTTAGGAAATGATGATTTCCTAAGGTTAACAGCGTTCTAACATACATTATATTACATTTCTTGAATGTGGGGAAACACAGAGGTAAAAAAACTGAATGAAGAAAGTAAGCAATAATACTATATAAACAAAGAGAAAAGGTGGCAAATGACTCACCCTGCTGTTTATCTTTTAGGACAAAGTGAGCAGTTCATGATGCTGTCAGTGAGTGTGGCAGTTTTGAACCACACTCATGCTTGCAGCACTGAGAAGCCTCTGTTCCTTTTAGTTTTGTCTACAGAGTGAGGAGAATGAAATAAAATAAGGGGGTCGTGTGTCATACTTAGAATAAGAAAAACAGCATTTTTTAATTGTTGTGGCAGGCAGGGGAATATGAAGCTTAAATGGGCAGGGAGGCACACACTGTATAACACTACTTTAATCTAGCACCAATAGGTGGAAGGACTATTTTATGTTAAAAGCACAGGTTCACTTACATTTTTACTTATTTAAAAATGTGTTTATAAATAAAAAGAAACTGCTTCTAAAAATAAAGGGACATTTTATAAGCGCAATGAAACACTCTGGGGTTGTGCATTGAAGTTGCACCTGGAGACGACTGGCACACCTGTCAGCCTTGTGCCTAATTCACGCCCTAGAGTGCAGTTACTCACCATAATGCACACCCCATCATGTCTTATTGCTTACATAACTTGACTGTTTTAAAAAATTGATAAACAGTTTTCTTTTTGTTTTGGTGCATTTCTTCATCCCCTTCCCCCAAATATCTTGGACCACTTTTATAATCACAGTAAGACACTCCAGTGTGTACATTGTGTTGGTTAACAGCACTTCTTGGGTGGTTGAAGTGAAGGCACTCAGCAATGCCTTATGCCTCATGCCACACCCGAGGTGTGCCACTATCCAACCACAATGCATACCCTGGCATGCCTTATTGCTTAATTTTGTTTTGCTTTGTTTGTTAGGACAATCTTCATGCCTGTTAAAGAAAAACAAGGAAACACAGAAAATAACCATATGGATGCCTCTACACTGTACAAACCCAATCTTACCCTCTCTTTGTCTCTGGATTATATTTGAAAGTATGGTTGTTCTAAACTTATACATCTTTGGAGTTCGTCACTTTTTCAGGACATAGTTCCCTGCTGCCTTTGAGTACTGATGTTTGTATTGCAGAACCCCATGTCTGTTTTTAAGTTGTTGTTTCTCAACATTTTTATTGTGATTGAGGGTGGCAACGTGTAATCTGCATGTGTACGCAGGTATATCACATTTTATTCTTTTTGAAGTGTACTTCAGATACAGTGAATAAACATTTTCCAGGTCACCTGTATGTATCCCTCCTGTAACCTGAATATATGTAAGCAATAATACCCGACAGGTAGAGTGCCTTATAGCCCCTGGAAGGTCTGGTATATCCCAATAATGCCTATCCTGGAGGGTATTATTACATTTAGAAAAAGGCTATCTGTGTAACTTATTGTGAAGTTGTAAAATAATACAGTAAATTACTGTGAAAAAAAAGAAAACAGGTATACCAGATAATGTATTCATAAAGTAGTCCACAGGCTGTTCCTGGTGCTGTTGCTCCTCCCTGCTGCATTCTGGTGGAGTGCTGCCCCCCCCCCCAATGAGACAGAATCACACACACAAACATACACTGTTTGTAAAGAAGAAAGGCACTGTTGCTTGAAAATAGCTTGTTGGGCTCTCTGGGAAGTTTATTTTTCTTTTCGGGTCTGAAATTGCGTCTGTGTGCCTTGTGACCTTTGACCTCGATGTACGAGGAAGGAGAAAAAACAATGTCTGAGCACGGTGTACCAGGAAACAAAAGATTTTGTTTCGGTTTCTTGAAATCCTCAGGTAAATGGTTTTGGTTTCTTTTTCTACAGCAGGGTTACTGATTGTGTGGGAGTTGTGCTGAGTGATGACTCTCTGTTTGTGGCAGGACGGCAGTGCAAGACCGCGGTCAGGAGAGGATTATGAGACTATTGTGGGAGTGCGGTCAGGAGAGTGGTGCTGTTGTGTCACTCTTCCAACCACAAGATAAGTGAAGTGTGGTTCTTATTTGGTTTTAAAACAGGCAGCAGCTACAAGTAAATAATGATTGCTTTAGGTGGGGGAGAGCAGTACCTCTCGCTAAGTGAGAGACACAAAATGGTGGACGTTTCAAATTTTCTTCAGTGCCTTCAGCCAATAAAAGCAGGCTAGGCACCAGTGTGGAATGTTGAGCAGTAAGGTGCCACTTGGACTGGCACTTATTTTTTACTGGGCATCTATTGGAAAATAGATGCCCAGGTTAGAAGGACTTTCAGCCAATCAGGAGACAGAATCTTTTCTGACCATGTTCTAAATATATATAAACATACACATGTATGAATAACCAAACAGAACAAAAATTAGTGTGTGGTTCTGGTAAATCATCCAAAACAAAATTATATAAAAAGCAATTGATATCTGTTATTTATTTACGGTTATTATTATTCACTGTTCTTATGTATCAAAATTTATTATTTTCATAAACTCAAAATACAAACCTCACCTTAAGTATGAGTTACCATCAAAAATTATCTAAATAATGTATCAATGATATAGAGGATAATGCCTGATGTACAGGTAATAACCATGGTGTAATCACCTCAAGTGGTTGCTAGGACATCAGTAAACCCTGAGAATGCAGCTAGAGAGGTTTACCATTGCCCTAGCAACCACTCGAGGTGATTACACCATGGTTATCACCTGTACATCAGGCATTGTTATTTACAGTGTATGGGACTCAACATGAGAAGTTATCCACCCCCCAAACACAAGTAATTTAGCATTGCCTTATTAATGAATCTGCATTACGGCTATATGATTGTATAGAAACACAATTTATTGGGATACACGGACTGAATGACAGGGGGACGAAATAGCACCAGAGTTAAAATCTCTATCAGACATGGTGATCTCTAGAATCAGTAACAGTAAACTGTAACAACTGGAATGTTATTTGAATACTGTACTGAGACTAATAATCACATTCTTGGTATGTAAAATACTGAATAACACTGGCATTCCATTTTATAAACTCACTGCTATGACATAGATGAAAGGGGTTTATAAGGTTCTGATATCACAACAGTGGGATTACAAGGTTATAAGCAGCTTATTTTCAGTGGGTAATAAGGGCTACCCATACACTGTTAAGCAATAACTCCTATTTTAGTATGTCTCATTAAAGTAGTATTAAAAAATTATAAAAACTGAGGTCGCTGGCAACCATCACAAGGGAGACCCACAGGAAGATGGCATGAGACACAGCAGAGAAAGGAAGCAGCTCCTGGTGGAGGACTCAGTTATCAGGGGGATAGAACTGGGGGGGCAAGGGAATGTGAAGTAAGATGCCTGCCTGGCACCATGGCTTGGAGGAACAGGAAGCGGATTCTAAGGGTCATGACAGCAGCTGCACAGGAGACAGTGCTGGATGTTATTGTCCACCTAGGGACAAATGACTTGGCCATGCATGGGATTACAGCAGTGCAGGAAGAGTTTGTGGAGTTGGGGAGGGGCCTTAGACAAGTAGCTCATACAGTATCCTTCTCGGAGGTGCAACCTGTCTATGGCATGGGTGAAGTGAGGGTACTCCACACCATGCAATTCAATGAATGGTTGAAAAACTGGTGTAGAGCACAGGGTTTTGGCTGCGTTGGGGACTGGGGTTCCACCTGGAGGGGATACCCACCTATACTGGCACAATGGTCTGCATCTGTCCAGGAAAGGAACCAGTCTCCTCAGTGATCAGTTTAAATGCTTCATTGGTAGGCTTTTAAACTAGCCAACAGGGAGGCACTGATAAAGCAGAAGGGAATTCCCAGTCTCCCCCTCCAAACAGGGTGCTAAATGAGGTAAAGAACAAGGTAGAAAGGTCAGTAGGGAGCAGGACTGGGTTAAATGGAGAAAGCAAAGTCAGTAAGGACAGGGATGGGGCTACAAGAGGTAAAGCCATCAAAAAATGGAGAGTAATGAGTACCAATGCCCATAGTCTGGGTAATAAGCTTCCTAAACTAGTGGTCTTGATGGAAGAGGAACATCTGGATATCATGGCAGTCACAGAAACATGGTACACACAGAACCATGACTGGGATGTAAACATACCAAGGTACACTATCTACAGGAGGGACAGGGAGAGTAAAAGATGAGGAGGAGAAGTAGCTCTCTACATAAGGAAAGGAATCAAAGCAACAGAACAAAAGGGTAAACAGGGAGGAGAGGAAGCACCGTGGGTCAACTTGGAGACAAGAAATGGTACCATAATCCGCATAGGGGTTGTATACAGACCCCCATCTCAGGGGGAGGAAATGGACAAGGAAATGATAGAAGGTATCCTTAGAATGTCAGAAAAAGAAAAGGGGAGATATTATTGATGGGGGATCTGAATATGCCAGATTTTAACTGGAGTGCATTTGCTGCAGCCACATCATCCAAGAGCGTGTCGATCTAGATGCCCTGCAGAGGGCATGCCTTAGACAACTAATATTGGAACCCACTCAGGAGGGAGAAATCTTAGACCTGGTACTCTCAAATGGAGATGGAGAGAGGATCACAGATGTAGAAGTGGGTGGCCATCTGGGAACTAGTGACCATCAAACAGTATGGTTCACAATAAACACAGCAGTAGAGTCAAGCCATACAAAGGCAAAGGTCCTGAACTTTAGGAGGGCTGACTTTACCAAAATGGGTGAGTACCTAAGGAATGCACTAGCAAATGGGCAGGAAGGAGGGGTGGAAGAACAATGGGGAATAATCAAAACTGCCATCACTAAGGCAACAAGCCTTTGTGTGAAGCAAATAAACAAAACAAAATGATGTAAAAAACCACTATGGTTCTCAAAGAAGGCGGCAGGGCCGGGTAGGGAGAAAAAGATAGCATTCAGGGGCCCAGATATTCAAAAGAGTTGCACATGGTGAAACAGTGTTGCACCATGCACAATCCACTGATGCGCCCGGCGCGATATTCCAATGGGAATTGTGCCTTGCACAAATCCCGATGCATGGGAATGCATCAGTAATGTAAGCAGGCACAGGTGGGGGGGGCGTGCCCATGCATACTCTGCACAGCCCGATATTCAGCCTGGGATGTGCGGAGCCATGCATGTGCAACCCCTACCTGAGCCAGCACAAAGTTGATCCAAAAAAAACGCAACAATGGATGGCCACCCACAGGTGAGCTGCCGCATTGCAGGGTGCAACACAGCAGCTGCCACCTGTGGGTGGCCACCTGAGCTCCGGCTGCACCTCTGTGGTGGTGCTCCCCCATGCCCAATCATGGGCATCAGTTAAAAATAGAACAAATTCCTATAGCCCTGGTGGTCCAGTGGACCTGTCTGCCCAATCACGGGCTGAAGTAATAAAGAAATATACCTCTATCCCTAGTGGTCCAGTGGAACTGACTGCCTGATCGTGGGCTTAAGTGTGAATAAAAGGCATACTCCTATATCCCTGGTGGTCCAGTGGACCGAGGTCTGCCCGATCATGGGCTTAAGTGAACTAGTACCAACCCCCATATCCTGGTGGTCCAGGGACCTCCTCCCACCACCACTGATCCCCACTGCCTCGCTCCCCAGTCAGCGGCGTGGCTGGCAGCACCTGCCTGCCACCCTGCTGCCCGCCCGACTGACACCGTCGTGGGGCTCCATTCACATATCTGGAATGTGGAATGCGGTATGGGCTGCCGTCCATTGGCTCACGCCAGGGACCAATGGGCATACAGCCCTACTGACGGTAATCAGTCGGCGGGCGGTGGGCGGCAGGCGGGTGGTGCCGCCCGCCGCTGACCGGGGGGGAGGGGGCAGTGGGGATCAGTGGGCGGTGGAAGGGTGTCCGCTGACCACCAGGGATATAGGAGTACCTCATTCATTCACACTTAAGCCCGTGATCAGGCAGACCTCGGTCCACTGGACCACCAGGGATATAGGATTAATCTCATTTTTTACTTAGCTCACAATCGGGCGGGCAGCGGTCCACTGGATCACCAGGGATATAGGATAAATCTCTTTTTACTGCAGCCCATGATCAGGCTGTGGGGCACATTGCCACACTGCAAGGGGCATCGGTCCCTGATGGCTGCTGCCTGGCTGGGTGCCAGGCACAAGTCGTCGGGGATCGGCGCACCTGCATGCAAATGGAGCCATCTAATGAAGATGAAATGAATATCTCATCGGGACCTGACAGTGATTTGGAGGATCACCATAGACCTAATGAAAACAGACTTTTTTAGGCAACAGTCAAGATTTAGATATGCTGGGACATATAGAACAAGAAGAGGGAAGGGGAGGAGGAAGAGGGAAAGGTATGAGAGGCAACAGAGGGAGACAGAATTACAGAGGGAGACAGAATTGGGGGGGTGAGGAGATCTCTGAGGCCAAGGAATCCGAATTGGAGGTCATAAATCTATTTAATATACAGCTAACCCCCACCCAAACACAGGTGCTAGCCAAAGGCTTGAGCTTTGTCCCCACCACTAAGGTCAATTCTTTTCAAATTGAGCTGGACCTATTTAGATTTTTTAGAAAAATATATCTTAAAGATTTTTTCAGCACAACAGAGGTCCTGCCTTGACTTTTGGATGTAACAAGAGAAGAGACTCCTTTTAAAAAGCCTTCTTCCTATAATCCCCCTCATTCGAACCATACCATTAACACGTTCTGTAATATGGTCTCTAATGATGTACACAAATTGATTATAAATGATAAGAACAAATATCGTGCACAGAATGTTACTTTAGCTGAGAGACAAGCTATACAGGAATTAAAGAAATTGGATTCAGTAGTGATCAAACAGGCAGATAAGGGAGGTGCAGTGGTAGTGTGGGGAAGCGATGACTACAATGAAGAAGCCATGAGGCAACTAAGTAATCATGAATTTTATAAGAAGATCAATAGAGATATGGGTGAGCTCACCAAAAATAAGGCTGATGCATTAATTGAGTTTGGTTTTGCATCAGGTGAAATCACAAAAAAAGAAGCTGATTTCCTCACAATATCTAGCCCCAAGATGCCTGTTCTTTATTTTCTGCCAAAAGTACATAAAGGTGTGCTACCTGTGACAGGTAGACCGATTGTTTCAACAAATGAGTCTGTCACTGAAAATATGTCTAAGTATGTGGATTTTTTTGCACAAAAATTCGTTCCAAACCTTCAGTGATTTGTAAAAGATACAAAGGATGCTTTATTGATGCTTCGTAATGTCACTGTCTCTGAGTCTGATATATTGGTTACAATAGATGTGGAAAGCCTATATTCCAATATACCCCATGAGGGTGGTTTACAGTCTCTATCTAGACACCTAAGTTTGAGGCAGAAAAAGAAACCAAGTTCTGGGTTTGTGTTGGAGCTTGCAAGAGTTGTACTGGAACAGAATTATTTCTGGTATAATGGCTCCTTTTACATCCAAATAAAGGGGACTGCAATGGGCACTACTTTTGCTCCCAGTCTAGTGAATTTATATATGGTGGAATGGGAGGAGACCAATGTCTATAATCCCTCTAATAGCATCTTTTTGAAATATATCAAGCTGTGGAAGCGATATATAGATGACTGCTTAATGGTCTGGACTGGCTCCAATGCTGAGTTGGGACATTTTATTGAATATATAAATCATACCAGCACGCATCTGAAATTTACACATGCTAAAAGTGACAAAAGCATCCCCTTTCTAGATGTCTTGATAGAGAAGAAGGATGAGAGACTTTCGACCAAATTGTATAGAAAACCTATGTCCAGGAACACCTTGCTACGTTCTGATAGCTGCCATCCTCGATCTGTGATTAATAATATTCCCAAGGGACAGTATATCAGAGCCAAACGTATTTGCTCAGATAACAGATCCTATGTAGAAGCTAAAAAGGAAATCACAGGTAGATTCTATAAGAGGTTATAAACCAGGGGTTTTGTTGAATAGCATACATCTTGTTAACAATATTGAGAGACAGGAATTGTTAAATCCCAATGTACATAATAAAAGTGAAGTGGACAGATTAATTTTTATCACTGAACTTAACCATTTGGCACCTAAAATAGGTAATGTTATCCACAAACACTGGAACATTATCAATTCTGATTTGAGATTGAAACAAATAGGCCAGAATCATCCATTGATCTCATACACCAAGGGACAGAATTTAAAGGACTTGCTGGTCCATTCTTATATTCCATGCAAAAAAGAAAATGTACAACGAGATTGGCTGCCTTCCCTTCCTAAAGGAAATTATCGTTGTGGAAGATGTGTACATTGTTCCAACACGTCTGATGTAAAAAATTTCCATCATCCGAGATCCGGTAAAAGCTATGAGATTAAAACTTTCATTAATTGTAATACTCAGGGAGTCATCTACATGTTAATTTGTCCTTGTGGATTGTGTTATGTGGGCCAAACTAAAAGAAATTTAAAACTGAGAATTGGCGAGCACAAAAGAGCCATTAGAAATGCTAATATGGATTATGCTATGGCACGACATTACCATGAGGCTAAACATGGGTCTCCGGCCACATTGAGATTTATTGGTTTGGAGAAGGTGGAAGTTGGATTTCAAGGTGGAGATTTGAATTCAAAAATTCTGCAAAGAGAAGCCTTTTGGATTTTCGAATTAAATGCTATGGTCCCTTTTGGTTTAAATGATGAATTCCCTATATATAGTTATTTATAGTTTTTCACAGGTAACAGTAGCATTTGTGGACATGACCTGTGTCGTGCTCTGTCCACAAGTGGGAGGTATGACTTTTCGGCTCTAACTCCCTTTGGGTGCTTTTCTTATCTTTATGTTTATTATTTCAGTAGTTTATTATCTTTTGTTATTTCACTATATTGTTATGGGTATATGGTGGCACTTATGTAGTTTTCATGGCTATGACTTTTCGTGCTCTAGCCATGATTAGTGAGGATTATGAATTTTCTGGCTCTTTTCCTCTTTGTGTAAGATTGTGCAGTTCTTTGTATTTGGTAATCTGATTCTATGTTATTTTGTTTTACTAGCTGTAGGTTTATGGAGGTATATGGTGCAGTTTTTGGATCTGTCTCTTTAAGAGTCTCTCTGTATTTAAGGGGTCATTGTGCACCCAATCCATGCTCTGATGAAGACTGTTTAGTCAATACGTAAGCGTGACTTCGGTTTCGACGCTTTGTTGTCTCTTCGGGTATCGGCTTCGGCGTAGTCTGTGGCGAGCAGTACAAGGCGTATTTGGATTTTATTTCTGCACCACAAGTTTGTGATCGACCAGTTCTACAGCCCCTTGAGTAGGGTGGTATGTTTGTTTCGTTTGCATATTCTGTGAAGCAATTTTTTGTGGTATGCACTTTGCGTGAGACGCTTTGCTGTTTTTGCCACTGCTTGTAGGCGTTTTTTGCTTTACTAACTTTGAATTTTTGAATGGTCAATGACACACTTGGTGCTTGCCATTTTTCCTTTTTTGCTCCTCGCTTTTGACCTGTGTGGTAATGTGCCGTATGTGACTTATGTGATACCTGTACATATATATTTTTTTGTGGTGTTAACAACTCTATGCTGCTATATGAGAGAATTCTCTATGAAAAATTTTTGGTAATAAAGCTTGAATGAGTTTATAGCTTTTTATTTGCTGACCCCTTCGTTTGTTTTTTAAATATTCTGTTTCAACTCCTGGGGTATTTTGTGCATTCCTCTGTCTTTTGAGACTCCACGGTCCTTAAGGATTTCTATGGACCTTGTATGTTTTTCTTTCAGACCCCATGTGCACCTTGCATACATTATGGCCCATTTGCATGTCAGCTTTTGAATATCACGGTTGCTGTGCCTTGCACAATGGAACTTGCGCTAGTGCATCCCCCTGCTCCATTCTGGCCAGTTGCACTGGCGCAGTGCCACTGCACCATGCGCACTGTGGGTGGCCAGGGTGTGATATTCAATGATGCTGAGCCATGGCATAGCTCCATTGAATATTGCCCAGTCAACACCCCTGCACAGCCAAGTTATGCTGCACCCAGGCTTGCGCTACAGCCTGGTGCAGTTTTGAATATCTGGGCCAGGGAGCACAAGGAATCACAGAAGGAGCAGGACAGAGAACTGTATTAGTTAAAGCAGAAGGAAGCTGGGAAGGCAGTCAGAACAGCAAAGGCCCAAACTGAGGAAAAGATAGCCAACTCAGTTAGAAAGGGGGATAAAACCTTTTATAGGTACATCAGGGAGTGAAGGAAGACCAAGGGAGGGATAGTGAGGCTTAATAAAGGGAGGGGGTGAGCAGAGGGTGACTGTGAAAAGGCAGAGATACTAAACAAATATTTTGCTCAGTATTCACAAATGAAGAAGGGGAGGTACCTAATCCAAACAACAAAAACACTCTGGATGGGGGGTTGATACCAACCCATTCACAGAAGAAATAGTTCTGAAAGAACTCTTAAAACTGAAGGTGGACAAAGCAATGGGGCCTGATGGGATTCATCCCAGAATTCTAAAAGAACTAAGGGTAGAACTAGTGGCACCACTGACTACCTTCTTTAACAAATCATGGGAGGATGGTGTGGTACCTGAGGACTGAAGGAGGGCAGATGTTATTCCACTTCACAAAAGTGGGAGCAGGGCAGAAGCAGGAAACTACAGACCTGTTAGTTTGACCTCAGTGATAGGGAAAATGATGGAATCACTTCTGAAGGAAAGAATTGTTGAGTACCTAGAGGCCAGAGGGGCACAGGACCCAAGGCAGCATGGATTCACAGTGGAAAGGTCATGTCAGATGAATCTAATAGATTTCTTTGACTAGGTGACCAAAGTAGTAGACCAGGGAGGGGCTGTGGACATGGCCTACCTAGACTTTAGCAAGGCATTTGACACAGTCCCACACAAAAGATTAATATAGAAGTTAGCTAGCCTGGGAGTGGTTCCCAAGTTGGTAGCCTAGGTAAAAAATTGGCTGGAGAACAGGACACAGAGGGTAACAGTAAACGGAGTCCACTCTGAAGAAAGGGGGGGGGTTACTAGTGGGGTACTGCATGGTTCAGTTCTAGGACCAGTCCTCTTCAGTGTCTTTATAAGTGACATTGCAGAGGGACTGGAAGGAAAAGTATGTCTCTTTGCAGACAACACAAAGCTCTACAACAGGGTTGATGCACAAGGTGGGGGTGGAAAGGATGAGAAGGGACTTGGCAAGGCTGGAGGAATGGTCAAATGTATGGCAGCTTAGATTCAAAGGTAAGAAGTGCAAAGTAATGCACCTGGGAAACAGAAACCCAGGGGGAGAGTACACAATGGAGGGTGAGATACTAACACCAAAAAAAATGGAAAGGGACCTGGGGGTAGTCATATCAGATGACCTAAAGGTGGGCAAGCAATGTGAGAGGGCAGTAAGGAGGGTTGGGGGATAGTGGGATGTATAGAGAGAGAGGCATCATCAGTAGAAAACAGGAAGTTGTTATACCTCTGTACAGATAGCTGGTGAGACCCCATCTGGAGTACTGCGTGCAGCTCTGGAGACCCAATCTCCACAAGGACATGGACAGGATGGAGGCAGTCCAGAGGAGGGCAACTAAAATGGTGCACGGTTTGCACCAGAAGACATATGAAGAGAGACTTAAGGAGCTTAAAATGTATACCCTCGAGGAAAGGAGGGATGGGGGGACATGATAGAAACTTTCAACTAACTCAAGGGAATCAACAAAGTCCAAGAGGGTAGTATCTTTCAGAAAAAGAGGGGTGCAAGAACAAGGGGGCACAATTTGAAGATAGAAGGAGAATGACTCAGAGGTAATATGAGGAAGTATTTTTTCACAGAGAGGGTTGTGGATGCATGGAATGGCCCTCCTGAGGAGGCTGTAGAGTCAAAAACAGTGGGGGAATTCAAGAATGCATGGGACAGACATAAGGCAATTCTAGGCGGCGGGGGTAGGAGGAAGTAGGCTGTTGGTTAATTAGGATCTGCAGCTTATCCATTTGGTAGGGAAATAGGCAGACTGGGTGGGACAAATGGTCATTATCTCCTGTCAAATTCTGTGTTTCTATGTTTCTATGTTATTATATGGAATACAAGTAAGTACCTTCTCTAAATCTTTCAACAGTTTCTTATCTGTCACAATTGTCTGTAGTTTATGATGTGCAGCTAAGTTTTCATATAACTACAGTTTGTGAGCTGCTCTAGCAGTGTCATATGCTGGATGTTCACATGCATGGAATATATCTTTTGATATCCAATTGTGTGTATTCGTAACGTGATAAAGGATGGATTTGAATCTCTCTTTAAGTTCATGGTGATTTTTCTTACACATTGACGAAGACCACCACAAATGATTTATAATTGCCTGCTGCCACTTAGTTAATATGGTGCATTCCTTCTTCTTACTATCATTAACTAACTTCTTCTTGATAATTCTGGCAATGTGACAAAGGTCATATTCATGCTTAATACTGGGAAATTTCTCTCGTAATAATTTTTGTATTGCCCTATGACGATCTGTGGCAAGTACCGAGATGCCAATGTCCCTTTCTCTGAGTTTGTTCAATGCCCTGGTTAGACCCTTTGGCTCCAGCCAGTAACTGTTTTTCACCTCAGTTACTTTCACAGTTTGCTGGTCTATTATTAAACTTGAGCCACATTCGATTAATGTGTATGTACCCAGAGTGGCACAATGTCCCAGACTGTCACACCGAACATCTCTGGACAATACAGTACTGCAGTTAACGTATCTTGATTGAATTTAATTACGGTGTTTGTCCCACACATCCTTAATGGCTGGTATTATTGAGTTATTTTGTAAATTATTGCAATGCCGTACTGACATAAATGCAATTTCCGCTGTTTTGAGTATTTCCGATACTTTACTGAAAGAACCACCACAAATAAAAATTGAAGTTGGTAGAATAACATTAAGTTCTGAAACACTGTTCATGGTTGACTGGGAATGCCAAATGTTATTATGACCATCTAAGCACTCTGTCTTAACAGTAATACCTGTTCCCTTTTTAAAAATGGTTGGTTGCGTTATTATTGGCTTGTCACAAAACAAAATCTGACATTTCACAAACAGCTGCATTAACATCTCATGTGATATGAAATCGTACTTATCAGCAGTTTGTGACAAGTTATCAGATTCACTATTTTCATCACTATCGTATGAGTATTCACTGTCAGAACTATCTGGATAATAATCTGGATCGTTGCCATAATCATCTTCCTGTATATTGTCTGATTCACTGTCTAATAAACCATCCTCATTATTGTGATCACTGTGCACAACATTTTGAAGTGTTACAGATGAACTATGCAAATGTTGATATCTATCTGTCATGCTGTGTACTGTGTTGTCGTCTATCTCCATGTTTACTACAACTTCATAAACTCCTTTATCATTGATTGATTTTCCACAATAGGAATGGTAATGTGTCAATGCATGTTTGGATGTCAAGTTTTCTGTTAATGTGCCGACAGACCTATGTGTTGCACTTATGTGCAAACGCATCATATCTGTCTGAGTGGTTCTTGATTTGTATTTTACTACTGGAAGTATCCAAACTGTATCTGTCTGTGTAAACATGTCCTTAGTTTTCACAGTCCAAAGTGGGGCAGGCAGGCAATTATGACATTTACAATTGCAAACCTAGGGCAATATGTATGTATGATAATTGTTATTAAATGTATGCATGCTAATCAATACTTTTAACATAATTCTGTAGAACGCGTGCCACGGCATACAATCTATCATTATGTTATTCTCACTTTCATTTCTGTTCAACTATAGATACCCCAATGTGGACCCTGAGGAATGTGGTGATGGGACCTCCCCTACCAGCGTTCCCATATACGATAGGAGAGCCATGGAGAGTTGAGTTGGATCGAGACCTGCTCACTCCTGCGGACATTCTTCGTTGCCTCACCCCTTTTCATATCAAGCTTGTGTGCAGTTCACCTGGACTCCATCAGGAGTCAGTACACAATGGGAATTTCCCAGTAACCCACCCAATAACAGCCTTTAACTAGGTCATAAAAATATAACTGCATTACAAACAGATAAAACAACTGGAATTATGTATACCCACCAAAATCAGAGACAGGTGAGCTATGCAATTTATTTGGGTTGGAAGGGCTCTAAGCACCTGGACATTGGCCCTTATCAGTAACAATTACCCCGGAAGTTATAATTTGCCCTCCTCCGGCAAATTATTGTACTATTCCACAGTTCTTTGGGCGTTCTTCAGTTATATGTTTACTACTGTACGAAGACAGTATCAGTCTTCTACCACACTGCAGTCTCCTAGTGTGGTCTGTTACACCACATGCTCAGAATCAGTCTCTACTCAGAAGAAGACATCCTTCCAGCATTCTTCACTTCAGGAAGATCATCCATCAACTCATCCCGTCCGTTTGTGTCATCCGCGGAAGTCGAAAGTCCATCGTCAGTCGTACCAGTCGTACCTGTCATTTTCTTGTTTTCACAGCTTGAAAGTACGTCTGCCGAAACGCATCACGACAGCCGTGCCAGTGTCATTCTGTATGGTTCCTGTTCCAAATGTCCCGAAGTTGGTCGCCCTCTACAGAAGAGAGAGAGCTCATCTTGGAGAACCTGTTCTGCGCCCCCCCACCTGGTCATTCACCGAAAGTCGAGTCCGTCGAAGCCCAGTCCGGGACGCATCTGCCGTTTCTTTGTTTTGTGTTAGTTCCTGACCTGAGGATTGCAGATTCAACCATCATCTCTTCAGATTCTTATGGTTCCTGGTCCTGTCAGAGTTCCTTCCAAGTCCAGCTGGCCCTTGGAGTGCTGCAGCATCAGTCGGATCGTGGTAGTCCTCCATTGGATTCATCACCACGCAGATCTTGGTCTTTCTTCATCCTTGGCAACCCTAGAAGTGGGTTTTGGCCGAGGAACCTCTTGCTTCAGTGTGTTATTTCAGGAACCAGTTGCTTTGGTTCTACATTCCGGCAGCCTCGGAGAGAGTGGGCTTTTGCCGAAGATATATGGTCTGTTTACCAAACCTCTCACCACCCCAGTGGCCTTATCTAGGTCCTTGCTGGGAATTGAGATTAGGGTTCTACAGTTCTGTTTTATTTCCCTTGTAGCTACCAACGAAGAACAACGGTGTACACGAAGACGCCGGATCTCTGGACCTTTGTAAAATTCTGGACTCTTTTGTAGATGTATGATGCTGATCACCCTAACGTAGTGCTGAGCAGCCTAAGACTGGATTCTTGTTTAGAGTATAGAATACAGTATAAACTAGAATCAGAATAAGACTGGATTCTTGTTTAGAGTATAGAGTACAGTATAAACTAGTCTTAGAATAAGAGTGGCAGTAGGCCCGAAGTTTATGCTTGTAGAGGTAACCATAAAAGTGGTAGATCGAAAGTGTTTCAGTATAGCCCTGTTATAATTTGCCCTATTGTTTATCGGGCAACCCTCTTCCTCCTTCTTGTGACTGTGTCTGTCTACCCCTTGGTACCAAATAAAACGCCCACCCTGCGGGCATCGAAAATACTAAGTCGATTCCTGCCTCTCCTTGTCCGGATAGCAGTTATCCTATCCGAAAATAATTCGGACCTTTGGTGCCTCCTCATTAACATAATCTTCATCTCGAGCACCATTACATGATATACATACTTTATATTTTTTCTGGTACCATTTCCTTTTCTTGTCCACAGTACCATTTCAAAGCCAAAGAAATGACCATACTTTTTTCTCGAGGGGGAAAAAAAAGAATTTAAAACATTTAAAAATGCCTAAATTCTGTTTGAGATGAAAATGTTTACCAGCAAATGAAAGTGGAGGACAGCTGGCTCTGTTATGGTTACAAAAGGTGGGGGCAGCTGTGCTGCTATGACACTTTAAGATGCAGTGGAAAGATTAGGTAAGTAAGTGCTAATGGCCATACTTTACACCTCCCAGGGTGACTACATTCATAAACAAAAGGCTACTTTGACAACAGAACTTGTCTGTAACCTGGACATGTAGCTGAAACAATGGATTATATGACAACATTTGTTTCAAAAGTATGTGAGCACTCAAAATGGCTCAAAAACCTGACCAGCACAGAGCAAAGCCGGATTACCTGATAGGGACCCTGAAAACCTGATCACCAGGTAAAAAACCTGACAGGTGGCAACCCTAAGACATAGTGATAATGTGGTTGCCATTGTAGTGACATTATTCTGTATTGTTATGTTGCAATCAATAATCATTGTACAGTAATTAAGTTAAAAAAAAAATTATTGAATAAGTAATTGTTTCTGTGTCCAAGACATTTCATTTCCATAGAAATATTTTACATAAGTAAACTAAGTAACACATTTCGTAGCAGGAAATGTCTCAGTGTCTCTCATGCAGGCAAGGGACCTGATGATAATCAGTTCTGGTGATCCATGGGTAGCCAAGCCATGGAATAAGGCAGTGGGGAAGGCTAATGGGATGCATGTATAATAAGGTTCCCCTTGTCAGAATGGACATGTATAGGGTTTGGCAAGTGTAAAAGCGATCAACCAAAATGTTGCAGGTGTCAATATGCCATGCTTAGAGTGCAGTAGTTACAGCTGGCATTTGCTAGCAAAATACAAATGCCATGCTTGTACAAATATGTGAAATGAAGGCATCATTTTTCTAGGAAATCAGATGCCTCATGACAGTGTTAAATGCCTTGCTCAGCCACTGGAATGAATTGGGGGGTGGGTGAATTGTTCAAGATTTCAAGTATGCCAGGGCAATGTACAAGGCGATGTTGGCAGGGATGCAGGGAGCTCAGGTCGTTGCATAGAAGAATCAGTATTGTCCCAGGTGTCGCTATGAGTCATGATACACAGGGCAGACTTCATTGGCCATGCAGTCTGCATCCGTTGACATTTTGTTGGTTTCAATGTTTTCTATGTAGAGCTTTCTATGTATAAGTCTGAGTTGCTGGTGCTCAATGTCCATGGATTTGAAATACAAACAAAAACGTGCGAGAGTGAATGGATTTGCTCCTGACTGCAGAGAACACTTTGCTCATAGTTAGTGTGACTGAAACATTTTGGTAAATGTCGTCCCAAAATGTGCTGAGGTTTAAAATTGCTGAGAGACAAGAGAGGCTCACTATACATCCCCATTGCTCAATAATAAATGTGTCCATTTCTTTGGTGGCACATGTATGTTATTTCCCTTTGTACATAGTATCATTAGGAAGAAAGGTGTGTGTTTTCAAAATAAAAGGCACAATTCTGTATTATTTATCTTACTGTCTGAACAGTAAAGACTGCCAACTCATGCAATGTTAACATAGATGATAGTGGATGGGCAACAGGGAACAACAACACTGTTGTTCGCTTCGAGAGGTTGTCATGACAACCAAGAAAACCTCGAGAGTGAAGCTCAAGAGGTTTTCGGTTGGCATGAAAACCTCGAGAAGTGTAACACAGTGTTGTTGTTTACTGTTGCCCATCCACTGTCTTTTATAGTGTATGGGCAACACTAAACAAATTAGCTGTTGACTGCCTCCACAGTCGCGCCGTGATATTGGTGACCCGCGCCCCCCTGCCCGTGTCTGCAAATACACTGCACTCCCTCCTGTGCGATCGTAAATATTTCAAAACAAATACAGCTGTCCTGCTGTGTGCCAGCCACTCTTTTAAAAAATGGCACTTACTGAGCTCCGATGAACTACGGTGCCAGTTTTTTTGTCTCTATGAACTGCGACTCACACATGCATACAAAGGTCCATGCTGTTGTACCATCAATGTGACGTACTCACAATGGTACAACAACATCGTGACGTCACATCGATGGTACAACAACTCTAGGTAAAATTAGATTTTGATGCAATACAATGTTCTAACATACACATAATATTATTATTAGATGATCTCAGTGTCGGGATGTGAGTGTTGTGCAGCAGTGCAAATAGGACCAGATAACTGTTGATTCAGTTACATTGATAGCTTTCCTAAATTGGTACTGTAGGCACAAACATTGAAAAGGAACATGCTAGAAGGTACAAGGGATAGCAAAAGTGAGAAAATAGGTTTTATACATTTATTTGTGCTGACAGTGCTTTTCTAGCTATGCGATGGTAACTTATTTCTAGAAATGTTTAGTTTTCTGTATGCTTTTTCTGTGGCCCTGTATTGGAGACACTACATATCTTGAAGGGGTCAGTGACCTAACTCCACCTCTCAGAAGCACATAAAATGTTATAATCTGTAGGGCCATCAAGACTAGTTGCACCTTTTAATTGAAATCAGTTCAGATTAACATTAATTATACATGAAAATCCTAACTGTGCTCCCCAAAGCAATCACTGTGAATGGCCCAATTGTCACCTTTTATCACACATTCTTTCAGTCTCTGGGTTAGCAAAAATTATCCAGCTAGTCTGATTCATAAGTAATTACTAAGTCTACGCAGACAGAGCCAGTATTGCTGATTGTCTGTGGTGACTGCTGAAATGTATGTATTTTGTGGAGACACTACGTGCACAAGTTTCCATAGGACTTGGTTATAGGTTCCCATGTGTGCCTGAACAGCCAGGATTACAACATGATGTACTCTCTGCAACTACAGTACAGCCTGACATGCCATTAGTATGCTAGTACCAACTGTCAACATGACTGGTATATGGCACGAGTGTTGCAGGCCATGTGCCTATACTTATGAAGAAGTTGGGTGAACACAATTGAATAGAATGCAAAACAATACATAAATGCATACGCCCTAATGTTATATTGCAAAACAAATGTATTCATTGGGTGCACTTCTGAATTGGTCAGGCTTATAGATAAGTGCAGTTCAGGTGACTGTTAATGACAAGAAGCAATAGGACAAGTAAATCCAGAAAGATATTGCTTGGCAAATAGGTTTTTATTGTATCTTGTGGCAAATAAATAGCATCAACTGAAGCCCGTGTAACCCCCAATAGATCACACTGGTTCATAAATCCTGTAAGCTTATAAGTCCTGTAATCATGAAAGACACAGAGCGTAATAACACCTAAATGGTAGCTGTTGACATAGTCTGGCCCCTGAGCACCCTGAGTCACACTGGTAAAAGGTACATACTGGTATCATGGACTATGCAACCAGGTACCCTGAGGTGATGGCTATGTCCTCCATTGAGGTGGAGAAACTGGCTGATGAACTCCTGGGAATCTTTAGCAAAGTGAGATTTCCCCAGGAGATTTTGTCAGACCAGGGGACAAATATCATGTCACACTAATGACTAGCCTATGGGAAAAGTGCAGGGTGAAACAGCTCCATGTCTCACTATACCTCCCCGAGACAAATGGCCTGATCAAGTGGTTCAATCGGACTCTCCAAACTATGCTCAGGACATTTGTTAACCTGCACAGGAAGGAGCAAACACAGTGGGGGAATTCAAGAATGCATGGAATAGGCAGAAGAGTACCCTGGGGGGGAAAGAGAGGTTAAGCTAAGGACTAAGTAAGGCCAGCAGGTGCTGATACAGATAGGGAAACAGGCAGACTCAATGGGCCTAGCAATCCTTATCTGCCAGCAAGTTTTATGTTTCTATGTTCTAAGTCAGAACAAATATTTGCCACACGTCCTGTTTGCTTACAGGAAAGTCCCACAGGAGTCCACAGTGTTCTCACCCTTTGAGCTCCTGTTTAGCTGCAGGGTGAGGGGGTCCTTAGATTTAGTTAGGGATGAACAGGAGGGTGATCTTGCCTCCCAAGGGGAGTCTGTTGTGGAGTATGTCCTGAACTTCAGCACCCAGCTTAAGGAGCACATGGAGTTTGTCCAGGAGCACTCAGTCACAGCACAACAGTGACAGAAAGCCTGGTACGACTGTGGAGCCAGAGCCTGGGAGTACAAAGTCAGACAGTGAGTGATGGTACTCATCCCAATCTGACAAAATAACATGCAGGCAGAATAGGAGGGACCATTCTCCACAGTTAGGAAGGTGAGTGAGGTCAACTATGTAGTGGAACTGCTTGACAGGACGTGAACGCAGAGGGTATAACATGTTAACATGATGAAGCCCTACTATGATAGGGAGGAAATGGTCCTCGCTATGTGCAGTGAGGCAGAAGAGGAAAATGAGGATGAGCCACTGGTGGACCTCCTCAGGGAGACTCGGGAGGAATCCTCAGTGGATAACGTCACCATTTCAGAGCAGCTGACACCCGCCCAGGCAGAAGAGATGAGGGGGTACTGCAACCATTTGGGGAAATGTTCACAGGGACACTGGGGTACACCACAATGGCTGAACACCATTTGGACCCGAGACCCAAGTGCCACTGAGACAGTCCCTCTATAGGGTACTAGAGGAGGTTAAGCAGACCATGCAAGAGGAGCTCAGAGAAATATTGGTTCACTGAGTAATCCAGGAGTCCAGTAGCCCCTGGGCCTCTCCTATGGTCCTGATCTCCAAGAAGGACACTACTAAAAAGCTCCGCATTGACTACTAGAGGCTCAGCAGCTGCACAGAGTCAGATGCCTACCCGATGCCCGGGTACTAGGCCAAAACAGCGGAGGAAAAAACAGTGACAATCTTAACAGTGAAGTCAATATAGCTAAGTCAGCGAGGGGCAACAACTGAGAAGGGTCAAAATGGCAAAACCCTCAGGGGAAAAAGAAATGCCAGAAAAACCTCACATCGGCATACACAGGAAAAAACACACAACACAGGAATGAGTACAACACCAACTTTTTTCTCTGATATAGGTAGCCATAACACAAGAGCAGACTTTTCTTCTTCTGACTTTTCAAAAACTGAGATGACATGTCTGTGGGAAATGAACCACAGTGACCAAATAACACTGTAGTACTATGACTAACACATGAGAAAGAGAGATGACCTTAAAACCCTCATGAGACAGACACCCAGAAACACACACTCTATCACAAAGTACTAACACTTGTGCCCCACAGTAGACAGCAGAAACAGGCATATGGCACAATACATGAACCAATTTCAAACAAATGCACACCATAGCCCAGCCCTTGCTCAAACTAACATTGATCAACCACAAAACTCCCAATAGTATCACAAAGAATCTCTGGCAACAATATGGGTGAATTTCACAATTTTATGTGGGGGGCTTTACCCCCTTCCCTCCACATGGGGGGATTCCCCTCCAGCACCCCACCCATATATATATAAACATCCTTATCAAGGCATAAACCACCACATCAGTGCAAGTAGTGGTCAATGTAGCTCAGTTTCAATGGAGACACACAGTGGATTGCAGAATACGGGAACTCACAGAACCATAGCTAGCTGCAGGCAGTGCTCAAGTACAGTCACTGTAATACCCCCATCGCTGATTTCACCGTTGCCCTTCTTGCCTCATTGACATGTGTACGCTCATATTATCTCACTATTTTCACCTGATATCAATGCTCAGAATGGATAAGACCTTAGAATGGCTGGGGGGAACCCAGTTCCTGATCACGATAAACCTGACAAAGACTTACCTGCAGGTACCTCTAGCCCCTGCAGCCAGGGAGAGGTTAGCCTTTGTCATCCCATTTAACTTATTTGAATTCTGAGTAATGCCACTTGGGATGAAGAATGTGACAGCAATCTTCCAATGGCTTGTGGATCACATTCTATCTGGGAAAGATGACTATTCACTGGTGTACATGGAAGATGCAGCCATTTACAGCCAGACATGGGAGGATCATGTCAGGCACATGAGGAGGGGATCCACTGACTGACAGCTGCAGCACTGACAGTTAAGGCAGAAAAAGTCTAGATAGGAATGGCAGAAGTGTCCTATCTTGGGCACTGAGTGGGCAGTGGACGCATTCGTCCAGAGCCTGTGAAGGTTGAAACAGAAGAAACATAGAAGGTGATGGCAAATTAGGACCATGTGGCACACCTAATCTGCCCCTTTTCCCTACCTAATGCAATACTTCAGACCCTAGTTGATCTATGGTTTACCCTCTCTTCCCTATTGTGAGAGTACTCTTACGTCTATGCCATGCATTCTTGAATTCCCCTACCATTTTTGCCCTCACCACCTCTGCAGGGAGGCTGTTCCAAGCATCCACTACTCTTTCTGTGAAAAAGTACTTCCTCATGTTGCCTCTGAGCCTATCCCCCTCTAGCCTCAAATCATGGCCCCCCTGTTCTTGTGCACCTTCTTTTCTGAAAGATGCTACCCTCCTGTACCTTGTTTATACCCCTGAGGTACTTGAATTTCTCTGTCATATCCCCCTCCTCCAGGGAATACATATTGAAGTCCTCTAGTCTTTCCTCATATGATTTTTGGTTTAGTCCTTGCACCATTTTTGTTCCTCTTCTATGGACTGTCTCTATTTTGTCTATGTCCTTCCAGAAATGAGGCCTCCAGAACTGGACACAGTACTCCAGATGAGGTCTCGCTAGTGAGCTGTACAGTGGCATAATCACCTCCTTTTTTTACTGGTGATATCTCTCCCTGTGCACCTTAGCATCCCACTGGCTCTCCCCACAGCCTCCTCACATTGTTTGGTTACCTTTTGCTCATCAGATATGATTACCCCCCAGGTTCCTTACTTGATTGGTGGCCATCAGCACCTCTCCCCATCTTGTATTCCTCCTTTGGATTTCTGTGCCCCAAAAGCACTTCTTTGCATTGAATCTTAGCTGCTACACTCTTGACCACTCCTCAAACATGTTTATGCCCTTTCTAATCCCCCCCCCACTGGAGTGTTGACCGTGTTGGAGATCTTAGTGTCATCTGCAAAGAGGCATACCTTCCCCTCCAGCCCCTCTACAATCTCACTTATGAAGACATTAAAAAGGACTGGCCCCAGCACGGATCCCTGTGGCACCCCACCAGTCACCCCCCTCTCCTCAGAGTGAATGCCATTTACCACCACCCTCTGTGTCCTGTCACTCAACCAGTTTCTGACCCAGTTTACCACCTTGAGGCCCACTCCCAGACAGCCCAACAAATTTACCAACCTCCTATGTGGGATGGTGTAGAAGGCCTTGCTGAAATCTAGGTAGACCACATCCACTACCCTTCCATGACCTACCTCTCTGGTCACCCAGTCAAAGAAATCTATCAGATTTGTTTGACAAGACCTTCCTGCTGGGAATTCATGCTGCCTCAGATCCTGTTCTCTGCTAGATTCAAGAAATATCACAGTCCTTACCTTTAATTTCCCCACCACTGAGGTCAGGCTGACTGGCCTATAGTTTCCAGCCTCCTCGCTGTTCCCACCTTTGTGGAGAGGGACTACATTTGCCCTCCACCAGTCCTCTGGAACCACCCCTGACTTTATCGATTTGTTGAATAGGGCTGTTAGTGGTGCTTCCAGCACCTCTCTAAGTTGTTTTTTTTTTTTGCAGTTAATCTTTTTTATTGAGGGAACATCATAGCTGTTACAATAGGTAAAAATATGTCAGAAAAGGACAATCAATACTGCATTTAACTTTGTATATAGCTATACACTTCCGCAGTATGTAAATATAATTAGTTCACATATAGAAGACATTTAGCTGGTAATTTTCCTTTTACAACTTGCATTGCTAGGAACATGACAGTGAGGATACAAGGTTGACAGGCATACTTATCCAGGCTCTACAAAATATCAGTCCTTAAACATACAACTGTTAAGTTCAAGGGGGCTTTAACAAATCTTTTGCATTAGTTTAGTTTAGTTTAGTTTATTGTTCTAGGAATTACTACCTTTGAGCCAGAGGCTCTTTTACAAAGGTTCCACGTCAATTAGGTACAGTACAAAAGGTTACATAGATAACACAACAATTTGTGTTGTGTCAAGAGCAAGAAAACATATACAAATACATATTAAATCACTTGTGCAAAAGGACATGAGATATCAATAATCACATTATTATTACAAGAAAGAGGTCATGCCAGATTAGGAGAAACAAATAGGGAAAAATTCCAGAACAGAAAGGTTAAGTGAAAGGTGTGGGGAGCAGACAATAGCAGGAGAAAAGGTTTCCCAAACATGTCTTTGTCAGATAACGGAACAGGGTGGGTAGTGAGAAAATAATAGGTTTAATCAGGGCAGTCACAGGAGCTGAAAGTGGCAAGGTGAGAGAAAAGCCTCGATTTGAAAATACCTAGAGAGGTGGAGGCAGTAATATGAGTGCTGAGGGCATTTAGCCAGCTGGGGGCATGATAGGCAAATGATCTTTGTCCCTGAGAAGTCCGGCATCGGGGGACTTGGAGAGGCTGGTGTTCTGATCTTCTGGTAAAACGGGTGCTAGCGCTCGGGCATAACAGGTCTTGGATACAGGGTGGAGTGAGGCCCAGAGTGGATTTTTTCACCATCAGGCAGGTAAGGTACTTTATCCGGTTTGAGAGTTGCAACCAACCTGAGTCAGCATAGAGTTCACATGTGTGGATACGGATGTGCACCAGTGAGCACGCCGACAGGCCTGTTTAGGGATGTTATAATGCGACTAAGTGCTGTAGTAGTGGCAGATCCATATATAACTAAGCCATAGTCAAGACTGAGATGATAGAAGATTGGATGGCAATCCTCAGTGCAGAATGGGTAAGAAGCTGTCGGTTCTGATACAGAATCCCAATTCGCTGATTAATAGTTTTGCTGTACTATCAATGTGAGTTGCAAAGGTTAGGCCTTGATCAAAGTTGATTCCAAGATATTTGAAAATTGGCACTTGTTCAAGGGTATTTCCCAGGTATGTATTAATGGTGAGTGGGACTTGCCGTTTCTTGTTTTGCGGGTTAGAGAAGAGCATGGATTTTGTTTTTTTGTGGATTAGATACCAATGCATTAGATACCAAAGGTATAGAATTAGAATGGGAGACATGACCTATATATGGCACCCATATTTCCATAAAAGCTGCACTTGTTTTTTAGCAAAATGGATAAGATGCGTACGGGAGACTAAGGAGTCCAGTACTACTAACCACCCTTGGAATGATGGAAGGCATGAGGTCCTCCAATTCATAAGAATGAGCCACAGGAACTCAACAGATGCTTGGGTGAGCCATAACACCTGCGACTGTGACAATGACCATTCATCGGATGTTATACCAAGTAGCCAAAAGGAAGGGGAGTAAGGCAGGTTACAGGCTAGGGTAGTTGAACAAAACTGATGTACTTTACTCCATAAGGGTTGCAAGGATTTACAGCTCTGCATAATGTGAAGAAGGTCTGCTGCTGGCATTTGGTATCTCCAACATAAGTCCTGGTTGGACAGTCCCATTTTATGAAGCTGTAAGAGGGTTCTATACCACAGGTGAATCATTTTGTTTTTAATTAGGAGGCTCTTTTGATCTACACATGCATTGTGGGCTATTTTCCAACAACTGGACCATTCCTGAGTGGTAAAGGAAGTTCCCAACATCCTTTCCCACCTTGCCTTGGCTGTTAAAGAGGGGATCCGGAGCAGCATCCCTGAGCCAGCCTTGAATCCTGCCCGCTAACCTTTTGTTTTGTTGGGACCACAATGATGGAGGAAGCTTATCTTTGAGGGGCCCGGCCTGTGTCCCGCACATCATGCAGTTGCATTTAGCTCTGGCCCAGGTATTATATAGATTACGAAGTTGCAAGTATTGCCAAAAGCATTCAAGGAGCATGAAATGAGAATCCCTGAAATGCTGGAAGGAGACAAACGTTTTCCCATCCTCCTGAAGTAGGTCCTGCAATGTGAACATCTGACAGGCTCTCCAAACTAGCCAGTCAAAGGGTTTCTGGTCGATTTTCAAAAAACGGGTTATTCCACAGTGGTGTACATATACCAGCACTCAAACACCTGTGGCTACTTTTACCCAAGGAGTGCCAAGCCTGATGGCTGGATTGGATGGCAAACCACTCATGTGCAAATCTGGGGAAGGGGTGGCCCAAAAAACAAAGGGGAGAGGTATTACCAAGAGCAGCTCTTTCTACATCTACCCTGGGCTAGGAGAATGCTTATTTAGGCATTTACACAGTTTAGCTACCTGAAATGCATGAGGATATCTATTAAATCAGGAAGGTTCCATCCCCCTACTCTAGGGGGCTTTTCATTTCTCTCTACTGTAGCAAGGTTTTTTTGTGCCCCACAGAAACCTACTTATGAGCGCATGAAGTTTTTGCACCCAAAGTCTGGGGATACTTATGGGAAAGTGGGAGATCAGATAATACACTTTAGGGGCGAACATCATTTTTAAGGCAGCTCTCTTCCCTGCCACAGATAAGTGCAGCTGCTTCCAACGTATGACGCTATGGGACAATTGGGTCCATAGTGGCATAAAGTTTTTATATGCCATTGAGGAGATGTCTAGGGATATTATGATCCCTAAATACTTAATGTCTTGGCCAGCCCACTTTAAACCCAAATTCTTAATCGTCGATGAGGATGTATGGAAGTTAAGAGGTAAGATCTCCGATTTTGTTTTGTTAATCCTAAAACCGGATATATTCCCAAACTCAGTAAGGGTATCAATAATGGATGGTAAGCTCTCTTGAACGTCCCCCGTTAAGATCAGACAATCGTCCGCATATGCTTTTATAAATTATTCCTTATTTCCCATCTTTATACCATGTATTTTAGGGTGAGCGCGTATAGTGACTGACAGGGGTTCCATAGCCAGGATGAACAATAAGGGCGATAGGGGGCAACCTTGTCTAGTGCCCCTGTGAGCTGGAAAGGGGGGGACATCATAGAATTAGTTAGTACTTTGCCTGCTGGAGACTGGTATAAAGTACGTATCCAGGAAGAAAAGTACGGTCCTATATTAAACCGATTCAAGACTGCATGCAAAAAATCCCACTCTATCGAGTTGAACACTTTTTCAAAATCAATTGTAATTAGTGTTACAAGAGTGGGAAGTTTCACCGCTGCCTGAATCAGAGTAACCAGGGCTCTGACATGATCTGAGCTGTGCCGGCCTCTAATAAACCTCACCTGCTAATGATGTACAATATCCGATAATACCTTTTCCAATCTCGCAGCAGAGCTTTGATTAATATCTTAGAATCTGCATTAATTAAAGAGATTGGCCGTTAGTTGCTAGGGAATGTCTGGTCCTTCCCCTGTTTTGGAAAGACCATAATCACCATTTCTCTCATGGAGTGAGGGAGTTCACCCTTACCCTGAGCTTCATTTTGCATTTCCATGAGAGGAGTTATTATTTCGGGGTGTACCAGTTTAAAGAAGTCGGCTGGAAATCCATCACTTCCGGAGGCCTTGTGTGGGGCCATGCTCCAAATTGCCCTACTCAATTCCTCCTTCAACAGCGGTGCATCCAACTCTAGTTTTTGGGTTTCTGTCAGGGCTGACAGTGGCAGGTGATCCATGAATTTATAGAACCGTACCTCATCCCATCTCACATGAGAGGTATATAAGTCTTGACAGAATTTAACAATGGAGTCATTAATATCTTTCTGAGAGTATACCAATGTCCCCCCTGAGTTATGAAGTTTTGTTATGTGTCTTTCCGCTTGCCTTTTTTTAAGCCTATTGGCGAGAAGCTTACCTTTTTTCTCCCCCTCCACCTGATGCAGATGTTGGGTACACCTGATATTCAATTCTGCCCTCCTGGTCAAAATCAAATTAAGTTGGAGTCGGACCCTTGTCAATTCTGTTCATAAGCAATTACTCCAAAGCCTCCCTGGGTTGCACTTATATTCGGCCTCCAGCTGCTTCGGTCTACTCTCGAGCTGAAGCATTTCACCCTCCCTCTGTTTTCTGTGATGGGTGGCAAAACTGATAATTTGGCCTCTCATGGTGGCTTTGTAAGTCTCCCATATCATTGTGGCAGAGCAGGATCCAGGCAGATTCAATTGAAAAAAATTATTTGTTTCTGCCTTTACAAGGGACTGGAAATCTGCATCTTCCAGCAGGAGGGGATTCAGCCGCCAGGAAGCTGATTTGCCTGTGGTGGGGGGGGTCATATTTACTGTTAGGAGCAATGGGGCGTGGTCAGATAGGTATAGTGGTGCTATATATGCATCTGTGGTGCTCGCTGTCAGGGGTTCAGAAATGAACCAGTAGTCCAATCTGCTTGCCATGGCTTTGGCTGCAGAAAAATATGTTAAGTCCCTGTCAGTTGGATGCTGTAGCCTCCAGATATCAGCTAGATTATGTACTGAGAGTATGTCTTGAAGGGCTCTGAGGGATCTGGTATGGGGTTCTTGTTTATGATTGGATCGATCCAGGAGATAATCTAATGTAAGGTTAAAATCACCCCCAATTATTATCCCCAGATTATTGGTGGACAATTCTAGAATTTGCTGAGAGCGTGTTGAAAAATTCCGGTGCATCTTCATTTGGGGCGTAAATATTACCTATTAGCATGGGACCCATATGGGTAGCCATCTTAACCAGGATCCATCGGCCTTCTTTGTTCCCTCTTTGGAGCGTGATTTCCCATCTTAATGTTTTGTGAAAAAGGATAGACACCCCTCTTAGCCTTCCTTGAGATGCTGTGAGCTTCCCTACCCACCCATTCTCTAACAAGTTTCTTGGATTCAGCATGACTTAATTTGATCTCTTGTAAAAACACAATATGGCTCTTAAGTTTACGTAGCCTTGTCAAAATTTTACTCTTTTTAATTAGAGAATTTAGTCCCCTAACATTCCAAGAGGACAAAGTTACATCTGCTAAACTATCCATTTTCCCTATATTTGTTCACAGTATAAATTACACAGAACACCTTACCCCTCAGCGCCCATTCTGTCAGCACAATCACCCACTCATTTCCTTGTGAAGCCATCCCTATAACGTATGCCTGAATAAGTTTAAGACCCCACTGCAGTTAGTTGTTATATTCTTTTTGTTCCCCCTTATCTCCCGAGAGGCCTCCCACCTCAACTCTGCCTCTCTGCAATCCCCAGTCTGACTTGTAATGATTTGTGGAACCCTTGTATAAGTCATTATGGGGTATTTTCCATGGCACCTCTGTGCCTTCTTGAACCAGTAAAGGACGTAGAGCCCTGTTACAGGAGCAGGATGACACCAATTGTCCCAAGCTCCCAGAACATCTCTCCGGGGGCAGTAACAGATGTGGTTCCATTCAGGCCTAAACCCAGTAAGGAAGTTATCTCCTTCCATCTCCTCCCTGGGGTTGGGGGGGAATTTATCCCCAATTACCAAAAATCTGACTAGACACCCGATACATTGGATGAACAAGAGATCACAAATAACATCTGCACCCTAATACAAAATTAAAAAAGAGATAGAAAACAAAATTGACATTATATGGTTCTGGCAACTGATATGCAATCTGTAAGACCATGGATTGTGAGCTTTAACTACCCCTTAAAACATTATTAAGAGACTATAACCAGAGAGCTGTAACAAGCAAACTTAAGCTTATATCTATTAACTTTAACATTAATTGTTATGCAACTCTGGATATTAGCTGCCCACTAGACCCCAGGTGTGGACAATTCCATAGCTTATAGGTTGAGATGAGTTAGGCACCTACTAAGTTTCACTTGCACTTAGTTTCCTGTACTGGCATCATTAGACACCCTTTATGCGTTACTGAGATAGAAGAAATGCATAACCCCTCCCTAGTAGCCCATGAGGGCCTTGTAATACCCCTAATACCAGCAATACAGACCCAAAAATATCATCACCAGTTCAGGAGTCTAGGAGGGAATTTCAGTGGCAATGAGTTCATCCGAGGCATTAAATAGGGCTTCCAGGTTCTCAACAGAGTTCTCGGCCTCCTCCGTCTCCCCAATAGGAGTGCAGTCAGCCCAGTCTCCTTTCAGAGGGGACCAATTTTCTGATTCATCACGTGTCTCACTAGACTGCTGAAGGGCCAGGGAGGGGTCCAGTTCAGCAGGAAGGAGGTCAGATAAAGGCTCATACCTGTTGCCCAGCTTCACTGGTGTATCCCCAGGAGAGCAACTGCTAGTGTCAGATTGTAGATAATGCCTCTGCTGGCTCTTAGAACGGTCCCTTTTCATGGTATGCTTCCCTCCTGCTACAGGCTTTCTCTTCAACCTACCTCTCGACACCAGATGCCAAGTTGGAGTGGTGTCTTTGGTAGGTAGACTTGGCGAGGAGTCCTGTTTGGAATCTGCTTGGCTAATTTCCATCTTGGAAGTCAGATCTCCTTCCAAATGATGATTGCGCAGCATAGAAGGCACCTGATTGTGCTGCTTCTCTCTTAAAAAATGCTCCGCATCTGCAGGACTTTCAAATGTAATGTATTCATCCTGTTAACAAATCTGTAATGTTGCAGGATATCACAGGGAGGTCGGAATATTTAGTTTGTAAAACTGCTGTTTCACCTCACCATAAGCCCTCCTTCGGTAAGATAGCTCTCGAGAGAAGTCCTGATACAACTGTATGCTCATGCCATGCCACCCAAAAGAACCTTGTTCCCGTGCCATCCTTAGGTAGTATTCTTTTTCTGGATATCTTAGGAATTTACACAAGATTGGTCTGGGGCGTCTCCTTGTTTAGGGCGGGGGGCCAGAGATCGGTGCACACGTTCGATCTCCGGTGGATCACAGTTGTTGTCTTGTATAAGCTCAGGGAGAAACACTCTATGGAAGGCATACATGTCCCTGCCTTCAGCTCCCTCTGGTACCCCCACAATATACAAGTTCTTCCTCTTGGCCCTGGTTTCAAGATCATCCACTTTGTTTAAAAGATATTCAAGTTTTTTGTGATGATCTAACAGGGCTTTCTCCTGATGCTGCACTGTGATATTCAGTTGCTGGTTCTGGTGTTCTGTATGAGCTACTTGAAAGGCTAAAGCATGGAGATCTTGGATGGTTTTATTTGCTGTTTGCTTTAAGGTTGCAGTGTCCATTAAAATTTGGTCGAGTTTTGCCATTACTACTGCTAAATTAGGGTCTGTTGTGCTTGACATCAGAACACCAGAGATTGGCTACTTAGGCTTACCAGTCAGAAGGCTGTCACCACTCTTTCCACAGTGTTTCATTATTACCAGCCCAGGCTTAAGCCTTATCCTCCCAGGGTTCGCAGTCCCAGTTTGACTCCGTGTGTCTGCTGTATAGCACTTGCGCCTTTATTTGGCCCAGTTGTCTGTTAATTGTGGTAGTGCTGGTATTCTGCATTGGTTATTCTGGTTACCATAGTGGGCACCACCTCTTTGTGTTGCAATCCCCAGAGAGAAAAAAAAGAAAAGAAGACAGCCGACAGCCTCGGGCATTCAGGGTCTGTTCTGCGATAGACACTGCAACTCTTCTTGACGCGGCATCATGCACAATGTGCTGTATTCAGGAAAAGAATCACACCGCTTGAAAAGCAAAGCCCACTATGTCCGAGTTGTTATGTCTTTTTGCAAACTTGACAATTAGGATTCGGGAAAATATGTACCCCCAGCAAGAGCACTGAGAGATTACACTGCTGCCATCTTGACAGTAGGCTCCGCCCCTAAGTTATTTTAATATTCTAGGATGTATCTCACCCAGCCCCATAGCCTTGTCCCCTTTCAGATTCTCAAATTTCTTTAGGACTCTTTCCTCCATACATGGGCTGGTGTTCACCTCTCTCCCACTGGTGCTCCGATCCCCCAATAGTGGTCCTTCTCCTTCCCCTTCTTCTGTGAATACTGAACAAAAATATTTGTTCAGGATTGTTGCTTTTTCTAGGTCCCCCTCTGAACACCCCCTAGAAAAATCAACAATCAGGCCTTCCAGGCCTGGCTCACACTTCCCACAAAGAGACAGGTAAGGGCATTTCTGGGGACAGCTGGGTACTATAGGAAGTTTGTTCTTCTCGATAGTGATGTGGCCAAGCCCCTGACACCTGACAATGAAGAAACTGCCAGAGAAAGTTCTCTGGCTGAAGGACTGTGAATCCACTTTCCAGAAGTTGAAAGGGGCATTATGTGGGTCGCCTCTGCCCACTAGCCCCAATTATGATCTCAAGTTCATCATGTATGTGGATACCTCAGACCATACTCTCAAATGGGGATGGAGACAGGATCTCCGATCTTGAACTGGGTAGCCATCTGGGAACAAGCGACCACCAAACAGTGTGGTTCATGATAAACTTAGCTGTAGAGTCAAGCCATACAAAAGTGAAGGTACTGGATTTCAGGAAGGCTGATTTTGTCAAAATGGGAGAGTGCCTCAGAAAAGCACTAGCAAACAGGCAAGAAAGTGGGGTGGAGCAACAATGAGGAAACATCAAAACCATCATCACAGAGGCAACAAGCCTTTGTGTGAAGCAAACAAACAAATCAAAATGAAAGAAAAAATCACTATGGTTCTCAAAAGAAGTGGTGGGGAAGGTAAGGGAGAAAAAGATAGCATTCAGGAAGTATAAGGAAACAGAGAAGGAGCAGGACAAAGAACTGTACCAGTTAAAGCAGAAGGAAGTGGGGAAGACAGTCAGAATAGCAAAGGCCCAAACCAAGGAAAAGATAGCCAACTCAGTTAAGAAGGGGGATACAACCTTTTATAGGTACATTAGGGAGCAAAGAAAGACTAAGGCAGGGATACTGAGGCTAAATAAAGAGGAAGTTGGTTGGGCAGAAAGCAACAGTGAAAAAGCAGGGATACTGAATGAATACTTCTGCTCAGTATTCACAATGGAAAAGCAGGGGGAGATACCTAATCCAGTCAATAGAAACACTCTTGTTAGGAAGGTTGATATTAGTCCTTTCACAGAGGAAAGGGTTCTGAAAGAACTGTCATAACTGAAGGTGGATAAAGCAATGGGGCCTGATGGGATTCACCCCAGAACTCTAAAAGAACTAAGGGAAGAACTAGCAACACCACTGACTACCCTTTTTAATAAATCATGGGAGGATGGTGTGGTACCTAAGGACTAGAGAAGGGCAGATGTGATTTCCCTTCATAAAAGTGGGAGCAAGACAGAGGCAGGAAATTACAGACCTGTCAGTTTGACCTCAGTGGTAGGGAAAATGATGGAATCGCTTCTGAAGGAAAGAATAGTTGAGTACCTAGAGGCCTGGGGCACAGGACCCAAGCATGGATTCAAAGCAAGAAGGTCATGTCAGATAAATCTAATTGATTTCTTTGACTGGGTGACCAAAGTAGTAGACCAGAAAGGGGCTGTGGACATGGCCTACCTAGACTTTAGCAAGGAATTTCACACAGTCCTGCACAAAAGATTAATAAACAAATTAGCCAGCCTGGGAGTGGGTCCCAGGGTGATAACCTGGGTAAAACACTGGCTGGACAAAAGGACACAGCAGGTAATAGTAAATGGAGTCCACAGTGAAGAAAGGGGGGTTACTAGTGGGGTACCGTAGGGTTCAGTACTGTGGCTGGTCCTTTTTAATGTCCTTATAAGTGACATTACAGAGGGACTGGAAAGGAAAGTATGTCTTTTTACAGATGACACAAAGATCTGCAACAGGGTTGATATGCAAGGTAGGGTGGAAAGGATGAAAAGGGACTTTGCAAGGTTGGAGGAATGGTCAGATGTGTGGCAGCATAGATTCAATGCAAAGAAATGCAAAGTAATGCACCTGGGAAACAAAAACCCAAGGGCAGAGTACACAATGGGGGGTGAGATACTGACAACAACAAAAATGGAAAGGGGGTAGTTATATTAGATGACCTGAAGGTGGGCCAGCAATGTGAGAAGACAGTAAGGAGTGCTGGGGGGATACTGGGATGCATAGGGGGAGGTATCACCAGTAGAAAACAGGAAGTTGGCCCTCTGTACAGACAGTTAGCAAGACCACATATGGAGTACTGTGTACAGTTCTGGAGACCCCATCTCCGTGAACACATAGACAGGGTGGAGGCTGTCCAGAGGAGGGCAACCAAAATGGTGCAGGGTTTGCACCAGAAGACATATGAAGAAAGACTAAAGGAGCTTAAGCTGTATAGCCTCAAGGAAAGGAAGGAGAGGGAGGACATGATAGAAACTTTCAAATACCTCAAGGGAATCAACAAAGTCCAAGAGGGTAGCATCTTTCAGAAAAAGAGATATGCAAGAAAAAGGGGGCACAATTTGAAGATAGAGGGGGGAATGGCTCAGAGGTAATGTGAGGAAGTATTTCTTCATAGAGAGAGTTGTAGATGCATGGAACAGCCTTTCTGAGGAGGTCATAGAGTCAAAAATGGTGGGGAAATTCAAGAATGCATGGGACAGACATAAGGCAATTCTAGTGAGGAGTATTAAGAAGTAGGCTGTTGGTTAACTAGGATCTGCAGCTTATCCATTAGGTAGAGAAATGGGCAGACTAGATGGGCCAGGCGGTCCTTATCTGACATCAAATTCTATGTTTCTATGTTTCTATGGGCTGGATGCTGTCCTGAGCCAAGTTATACCAAAGGGGGAAAGAGCACCTCACTGTGTATCTAAGCTGGAAGATTCTGCCCAGGAAGGAGGCATATACCACAATTGAGAGTGTCTCAAGATAGTGTAGGCACTTCAGAAGCTGCAGCCATATTTGTCCAGGTGAGACTTCACTGTGATCACAGATCATAATCCCCTGAGTCATAATCCCACTGCAGTCGCATAACAAGACCATCCAGCACTGCAGTGGTCTGTAAAATGCCAATGTGGATAGGTAGTTTAGGCAGGGCAAAGAGCATGGCATCATACATTAGGCACTTCTCAGTGCTGGTGTAAACAGCAGTGTCTATTGGGGGTTGCCCAAAATAGACATGCCTTCATTTTCTGTGGGGGAGGGGAGATGTGATGGGAACATGACCAGATTAATTTAGTTTCTTTATTAGAGTAATTATTTTTTGTTTTTGTCTCTGCTTGGAATGGATACATAATGGCTTCCAGATCACATGTCCTAGTAGCTGTCATGAGAAACAACTGCCCACTGGGAGAGTGTGAACTTTCCCTCAAAAGGCATCCTGAACATACCATGGGACAGCTTAATGGAAAAACAAGGGGCCAGATGTGAGGGTGCTGTTTTTGCCACAGAAACATCCAAGCAAAGAGGATGTAAACAGGGTTTCTAATCTGTAAGGACCTCACTAGGTGAGGAAAAGGCCATTTGGCCTGATATCATCACACACACACACACACACACACACACGTGGGTGGGAATGCTGAAGGGACCATCACTCCAGGGACAGATCATACCCCACAGCCCTGAGCACATAAATAGGGGAGTTGAACCCCACCTCTCTCTTTTTCATTTTCCACAGCCTTTGAAGAGGACCTGGGTCTGACCCTCTTGGTGAGTGTCCAAGGGGAGGGAGGGCCCTGTCCAATAGATAGCTGATCTGTGTAACGAAGGACAGTCTACGGTGAGTGTTCTTTCAAGTTAGCTGGCAGATAAATCTAGTGAGACTAGATTTCTAAGATTATTCTAACAGTCATCTGTGTAACTGAATTACTTTGTTTTTCCAGTAAATGTGATGATCTTTTTTGATGTGCTATAGGTATCATGTTTGTTTGTTAATATCTGTAGTATTTAATGGCAAAGAATCTATTTTTATAGAACTAGTGACTGTGCCTCATTACTGACAAAGTAATTTTAATATTTCTGTTGGCAAAGTGTCATTTCTCAGTTTACAATCCACCATCCGACTCACACTCTACCAAATAGTATTGTGTTTGACCTCCCGGGTACCTGAGCAGGATGGGGGCTATTTTCTTGATATAAACAAGGCCTTTTGGAATCGAGACATTTGGTGGTATTCAGTCTACTATATAAATCATATGTATGACCAAATTTTGACTGCTGCTGTCAGTTTTGGTACCCACACAAAAAGTGTGAACAACTGCAAATGGAGAAAGTCCAGAAAAGAGTGTGCAGGTGTGGGATGACAGATGGACATATAGTCAGGAAAGTAGTTTTGCACACAGAGTGTGATACTTATTTATCAGAAATCCAAAAACAAACAAACAAAAAATGTCTAAAAAAAATAACAAAAAAAAAAAATTTTTCTTTCAGGAAATAAATCAAATATAAATGCTGAAACACAGTAGCACTTCCAGAAACAATCTTTTTTCAGATTTTTCTCAGCTCAATCACTTCATCCAAGGCATGAAAACTCACATATCCTCTCTCCCTGCAGGTCAGTATCCCTCTGACCATTGATCTACATTACTTCAGGGAACCTAGCCTTTTATACCCCCCCCAGCATATCATTTGACCTATCCCAGTTTCCAGAATCAAATTTCTTTATTTCTACAGTCTTTTCACTTTTATAATGCTGATAAGCATTTTAAACAGGATACAACACTTTTACTAATGTTAAACAAGAGTAAGTTAGCTCCTCTGTAAAAAGTTAATACATGACTTTGCAGAACAGACTGGCCCCTCCCCTTTTTGTGAGGTCACTACTCTCCTTTAGTATAAAGACATTGTCATTGGGGCAGGCAGTCCCATAAGGAACCTCAAAAGGAACAGATAAGAACAAAAGGCTCCTATTGTTTTATTTTCATACAAGAACTGAATTAATTACAGATCACAGTAATAGGGCTAATGAATTACCCATATATTAGTATTGCAATGAACCCCTTTTCTGTTTATCTAGTGCTTTTTAACAAAATACCAAAAGAAAAATAACATTTTAGCAAACAGCAAGGCCCAATTTTTGCATGCTAGGCCCTAATACAACCTCTAGTAGAGAATAAATAACATAATAACTCTGGCATTATTCTATTCTTAACTTACATCAGTCAAAAGACTACTGTATCAGTTTTTAACATAATAAAACATGAACTCTGTGTTATTGACTTTTACTATGGGTTTTGCCTCTTTATGTCTGCATTTTATTTCTGCACATGGCCCTTTATAACATGTTGTAGTCCACTCTGGCACATTTCATATGTTTTCATCAGAATTTTCTGGGAAGGACCTGAAAGAATAGAAAAAGAAAACACAGTGGATTTAGTAAGACAGAAATAGGGAGGAGGCTCCACAGGTGGCCAACCTGATGGAGCAAGAAGAAAAATCAGGATAGTTTTCAGATAAAGGTTTAATGCTGTTACAACTGTCTTTTTTTTAATAACAAGGATATAGAAAAGAGTCTTTCCAGTTATATGGGGTTCTACCCTATCACACATCCTCCCACACAAGAGGGAAGTAGTACATTTGGACTACTTGCCACCTTCCGTATCTATGGAGGTGTTGGAACTCCCACCCACCCTTTTTAGGAGCTCCACCCCAGGGTCCCTTAATAAAAATCTGGAAAATTATACTTAAGCTCTAAATAACAGCAGATTACAAGCATTTATTTATTTTTATTTATTTATTTCAGGTTTGGATTACAACCTTTGAGCTGAAAGGCTCCTTTACAAAGGTTCCAAATCAAGAAACACAATACAGTTACAAAAAGAATAGATTTGTTACAATAAACAGGTACAACAAAGGTATGGCAAATTACAACAAGTGCATGAAAATTTGGCAAAAGCTTCATAACCCACGTGAAGCTATGGTAGACTGAGTAGAATTACATTATAATGAAGCCAGAAGTATGCCATAGGGTTGCTAAGTGCAGGTCAATGTGGGTAATAGCTGCCCAAATGGGCATTGTCCAGGAGGAGGGAGAGGAGAGGAGAGGTAAGGTGGGGAGGAGGTCATTAGATAAAGGAGGGTGAAGTCAACCAGGAGCAGGGATGGCAAGCATTGTACAATTGGGGGAGTAGAGAGGTGGGAGAGGGAAGTCACTGGAAAGTAGGGTCAGGGAAAGAGCCAGAGGTGAGTGGAGCAGGTGGCTAGGATGGGCAGTCTCAGTGATTTGCTCCATCTAGAAGGTGGTGGTGGCCTCTTTTAAAAGGCCCACTCTTTTCACATTCAATGAGTGGGTCAAGAAATTCATTTATCAACAAAGGCATCATATCTTGGGGTTTGTTCTTCATGCAACATCATCTTAAATCATCCTCTAGAGTCTTTGAGATTTAAGTATATTAATAATAGCAGTTACCATTTTGTGTCATGAAACCTGGGTGTAAGGTTTACCTTTCTCCAAGAGCACCATATTTTTTCTTCTGTGGCACCTTCCTTTTGATACTTCCTTGCCAGTCCTAATGTACCAAACCTTCTGCTGTACATACACCTTCTGTTCCCAGCAGGAACCTATATCCCATTGCACACTGGACAGGTCCTACTATAGGCTGCCACCTGCCTATACATACCCAGCCAGTAGTAATATGGTGTCAACTAAGCCAAGATTCTGCTATGCCTCTGATGCCCACAGGGACTGGTGGGCACAGCTCCCATCACCTGCTGCCAATAGGTCACTGGAACTACTGCCTAGGCATCTACTCCCTGAGTATGGGGATCGGGCTTCATGTGATAAAGAATACCCTGCTTTACCTTGTATCATGAGGATTGTCTCACACCCACACCACTGTTAACCTGTACTCCTTCAGCTTTTACATATTGCTTCAACTTCCCAATAGCAGTATCTCCAGCTTGAAGCCTACCCCAGTCAGGACTATTTAGCATAACATTAGATACAGATGGCATATAACAAGCAAAGGTCCCTTCAGCCTCCATATAGGCAGCTTCCTTCTTGATTGAAGTCATTACCCCCAGTACAGTATCCCTAGTCACAGCCTCACCTGGGGTCTCACTGACATCCAAGCCAGCATCTCCATCCTCTGGCAGGTAACAATCTGGGAACACAGATAACACTAGAAGGTCCTGTTCTACCATGAAATCCTCCTCCAGCGGTGTCTGGGAATTGTCCTCTGATTCTTCCTCCAAGCCTTCTGACTGGGACCTCTCCATCAACTCCTGGCACCAGTGTTCAGCCTCTCAATGGCATTGTCCTGCCTCAAGTCATTGTCCACTCAGCCACTGGATCAGTCTTACAAGGGGCTCCACAATCTGGATACTGTCTTGCATCTCCGGCCTGTCTTGACCACTCTGTAGTTCCTTTGTTGGACTCATGGACTACCATGCATTGTCCTGGGTACAGCTCAACATCTTTGTCATAAACTCCTGCATAAGTCTCTGCTTGCTGTCATCAAACTCCATCTTCTTCTTGCTTCATACTCCTAGGTCCAGTCCAGCAAATGTCTTTTCCCCCAGTTGTTCCACCATGGCTCTGGTCAACACTCCTTGGGTCCTGGTCTTCAGTATCTCATTTCATTGCCCCTGGTACCTTTGTCCATCTGGATATCTAGGCGATCTCCACTGGCAATGTGCCCCTTGCCCAGTCCAGACATTTGAGTAACTTTATCCCACTGCAGACACCAACTGTGAAGGTGTGGGATGACAGATGGACAAATAGTCAAGAAAGTAGTTTTGTGTGATATTTATTTATCAGAAATACAAAGATAAAAGATAAAAAACATAAAAAAAAATAACTTTCTTTCAGGAAAATAAATAAATAAAATATAAATGCTGAAACACCCTAGTACTTCCAGAAACAAGCTTTCTCAGTTCAATCACTTCATCCAAGGCATGAAAACTCACATGTCCTCGCTTCTATATTTATTTAGTTTTTGTTGACCGGGAAGGTGGACTAGACAATTTTTTGCCTATTCTTAGCCACGTCCTGAGGAGGGGGATACAGATGGATGACAAGTGAAATTGAACCAGATTTAAGCTGTTGGTGGTATTTTTGGTGAATGGGGGAAAATTTTGGCCAGGGCACTGGGGAAATTCCCTTACTCAGTTTACGGGGGCGGGGATCCTTTGCCCCTCTGTCCAACATGGCCAACAGTCCTGCTGTAGATGTGCTGGTGGAGGTCCTGCTCTGACTCAGGTTGCTGTTTCTCCTTTGGATCCTCTGATTGCTTCTGATTCTGGGACTTGTTTATTGAATGTTGACTGCCTGCCTGCTGCTGAGACCTCTCCTGTCCCCATTTGTATCACTGCTGTTGGTGTTTCTCCTTTTGAGAATGCTGCTTCCCAGGACAGCTGACCGGATGCTGATATCCCTGAAGAACATTTTCGACAGCTAATTTCTCAAAATAAACATTTTCTTTTGCAGATGGTAAAAAACAACTTGGACTTCCTGTTTCAGTTGCTTTGGCAGACGGTTCCCTGTCTCCTTGCACCCCTGACCCTTTGCTCCCCGGTTCTGCATTGCCATCTGATTTATTTATTTATTTTTATTTATTTATTTATTTTAAGAATCAGTTTACAACCTTTGAGCCAGAGGCTCGTTTCCAAAGGTACTTCGACACGTAAAGACATACATTGTGTTTTTGGTTACATAGCAGAGATTTGCAAAACAATCGGCGTTCAACAGAGGCGCCACGTCACATTGTGGTCAGACAAATACAACTGGGTACAGGGTACATGTAATTGATAACAGGTGTTACACAAGTCGGTATCAAGTGAGCAATCTGGTAGGTAAACACTGAAACAGCTGGCACTGGCCAGGTTAAACATAGGCATGGTGTACAGGGAAGTGGTGGAGGGATGGTTAGGTGGAGAGCTGCCGGGGGCATTGTCAAGAGAAGCAGAGGTGGAGCTATATTCAGAGCCAGGAGCAGTTCACGAGTGCTGAAGATGTGGTTCAAGTGTGGTTTGAACTTGGAGATGGTGATGGCATTGGTGATGGTGGCAGGGAGAGTTAAACCAGGTTGAGGGCTCTATAGCAGAAGGACCTCTGGCCACGCTGGTTCTTGATCTGGGGACCTTTAGAGTGGTCTTGTAGGAAGACCGTGTTGCAATGGTGGGAGGCTCTGGTGGATGGATGCCATTACCCCAGGGAGAGCCAGTAGGGTTTTGGTGAGGAGACAGGTTTGGTATTGGGCCGTTCATCCAGGGGTAAGCAGGTTAGCATCGACATACAGCTGACAGGTGTGTGTGAGCCTGGGGCACCAGTAATCAATCTGCATGCTTTATTCAGGGTTAGGTGAATTTTGTTGAGTGCAGTGGTGTCGGCAGCACCATATACTGGTAGACCATAGTCTACAAGGGACAGAACGGATGATGTAACAGCTAGCCAGAGAGCATTTGGGGGAAGGCAGGTTCTATGGCGGAATAGGATGCCAAGCCATGTGTTAGTGGCGGATGTTAGGGCGTCGATGTGGTTGTGAAATGTGAGGGCTGAGTCGAAGGTAACCCCAAGGTATTTGTAGGAGCAGACTTGTTCTAGTGGCTGGTTGGTACTTAGAAGGATATAGAGTGGGTGGTTGCTAGCTCTGTTTTGGGGGTGGGAAAAGAGCATAGTTTTGGTTTTCTTAAGATTGATGATGAGTCTGCCCTCCTTAAACCAAGCCTCGGCACTGTTGAAAGACTGCTGTAGGGAGTCCTGTAGGGAGATGGGATTGCGGTGGGTGGCAAAAAGGACAGCGTCATCTGCATACAGTAGAATTTTGCCAGGGCATGCACTGGGCAGGGCAGGGCACCCCTGACCCTTTGCTCCCCGGTTCTGCATTGCCATCTGATTTGCCTACCTCTCTGCATTTATGGCCTACTACTCAACTTCCTGACCCTTTGGATGTTACCTGGTCTCCTGAGGCTGCTGTGCATGATGCAGGTTGGCACTGTTCTGAGGAAGGACAGCCCCGGTCTTCTCCCGGTCCTGTCTCTGTTACGTCCATTATTGATGCGGCTGTTGCAGTTGCCTCTCCTGTCTCTCAACTTGTTCCTCCAGTTGTTGTGGATTCAGTTCCGGGATGCTTGGTTTCACTACTCCATACTGAGGATTTTGCCAAGTCTCCTGCCTGCTCTCCTCCACCTAAGGGCCCTGACGCACAGTGCACTCTACCAAGTAAGACTTCTCTTTCTACTCCAAAACTTGATGCCACAGGATTCTTCTAAGATGACTGACTTATTTAAGTCTGTGGGGCAGCCTGCTCAGCTGTGAAATGCTGTGCAGTTTAAATTTTTGGGAGATGCCTCTGTGGCCCCCCTCAGAAAACTGTTATGCATTCTATGATACGGGACTCTCTGGGCATTAGCCCTTCTGATTTATTTGCCTTTATTCATATTAAGGGTGAAACTGTATACGATGTTAGTTTTAAGAAGGTTTCTACACTGGAAAAGTTTTGGGTGCAGTATGAGCTTGTAAAACTGACCCCTGTTTGGTCCTCATTTCTCATAATCCCCCTCACTAAGCCCTTGGTTAAAGTTCTCACTCTTTTATTTCGGAGTGAAGGAGTTAACATCCATGATGATCAATATTGGCTTCTACAACATTGTGATTTATTGGATTCTCCTCGTCCTATTTTGGATGATGATTTTGTTTGGACTGGGGGTTGGAAGATTAGGGTTCAGCTTCGCCAAACTGACCAGGGGATTCAGCATCTTCCTGGCAGCTTTCATATTGGGCGAGACAGGGGTATATGTTTTTATCCTGGCCAACCTAGTACATGTTACAAGTGTGGGTCTAAAACTCATTTAAGCTATACTTGTGATCAGCCCAGATGTACACTTTGTTTGCAGTATGGCCATGTGAGCTTGGGTTGCCCTAATGCCCAGTATTGTAACCTGTGTGATGATCATGGTCATAATTATCCTCTGTGCCCCTGGGCAGAACATAATTGGTTATATAGGGTCCCTCAGGATCACTCCCACCTTATTGCTGAATCCCAGGCTCAGGGGATTGCTCCCGTTGTCCTGGAATCTGTTTCTGATCCTGGTGTGGTTCCTCCTGCTGTGCCATTGCACATTTCTTCTACTCCCTCTGCCCCCCCTCCCCCTGTACCTGAAGTTTCCCTTGTTTTGGATTTGGGTTCTGGGTTGCCTGTCTCCCAGACTACTCCCTCTACTGGTTTGAGTCCTGCTTTGCCAGGTTGTATGCCCCCTCCCCCCTTCCCCTTCTATGAAGGTTCCTTTTGTTACTGTCCCTCCTTCTAAATGGGGAAAGGTAAACACAAATCTGAGTCCTGTCCACCTGCTAATTCTATTCTCACTCATAATAAATTTCAGATGTTGGCTAAAAGGCGTCAGTGGGGTGATACGGAGGGTGAAGAGGAGGATTCTGATTCCTCTCGAGCTTCCTCCTCACACATGGATTATTCCTCTGACTCCTATAGAGATGTTCATTGTACTGATAAACCTCGTAAGGCTCAGTTTCCTCATAGGTGATATGATGATTTTTGCTTTTGGGGTCTGCTGGTTTAAGTTTTGTTTTCCCACTTTTCTGGGTGTTGTTCTGTTTTTCTTTTCTATTTCTCTTTTATGGCTCGCCTAACTAATATTAAATGCTGCACCTTGAATGTGTGCAGTATTAAATCTTTTTTGTAAGCAGCTTTCTACTTTTGGGTTTCTTCTTTCCCTTTGGCAGGATTTTTGTTTTCTTCAAGACACCTGGATTAAGACCAGACAGAAGGTTTTACGGGTCACTGCTTGATGGTCTGTTGGCCCCTCTTATTGGTCTCATGGGGAGGATGTTTGTGATGGGGTGGGTATTTTGTTTTTTAGTTATTTATTCAAAATTGCTAGGATCTTGAGATGTGATCCTGGGGAGGGTTCTCCTTGTTGATGGATCTTGCGGCTTGGTGCGTTTTCACCTTATTTCGGTTTATGCCCCTCAAAGTATTGCTGCCCATTCTGCTTTATTCCTAAAAATTGATCTCTTTTTGTTTACTTCTCGGCTGGTTTTCTTGGGGGGTGATTTTAACGGTGGGCTATCTGCTTTGGGCCGGCCTAGCAATGTTCATAAATTGTACAGTGATTCGGTTATGTTAACTAAGGTCATTCCTTCTGCTCATCTTATTGATGGATAGTTGTCTCTTCATAAGGCTGCGGCTAAGACCTATTATAGGGGTGCTCTGGCTGCTCGTATTGATTTTCTTTTCCTTTCTAAATACCTCACTGTCTCCCAAGCCTCTGTGATTCTTTGCGAAACTTCTGATCACATGGCTGTGGTATTGGTTTGCTCTCCTGCTGATGGTCTCTTTCCAGCTGCTCCTTGTGTTTGGTGGAAATTGAACTGTTCTTTACTTTCTGATGCTTGTTTTTCAAGGTAGTTTGCATTTATTGCAGGCTAGGATTTCTGTGTTGGATGCTTTCCTTTCTCCTCTGGTTTGGTGGGAGGATACTAAAGTGAATTAGAGGAAGTATTTTCTCTGGGTTTCTGGCTTTCGGTCCCGTTCCAATTTCTTTACTTATTCTACGGTACGGAAGCAGTTGCAGGATCTGATTTCCAGGGCTTCTGAATTCCATCTTGATCTCTCCTTACAAATTCAGGACGTGAAGTGTCGGATGGAGAAATTCCAATATGATAGGGCTATTTCTTTAAAGCTTGAAGCTCAGTGTGGTACTCAGGCTTCGATAGATCATTTTAAGAACTGCTCTGACAAGGATTTCTTCTATGATTTTTGAATCTCTTACTGACCCTATTACTGGTTTGCATCATAGCTCTCTTCCCAATTTGCAATGTATTGTCCAAACTTATGTAGAAATCATGTTTGGCTCCTGTCCTGTTGCTCCTGATCCTGGTGATTTCCTTTCTAATTTAGAGATCCCGGAGGTCCAGGAGGGTGTTCTTAGTTCTCTGGTTCTCCCAATCTCTGTTGAGGAAACATTGTGTGCCATCAAAAAACAGAAGAAGCGTACTTCTCCTGGGGTGGATGGTTTAACAGCTGAACTCTATCATTCTTTTTTGGATGTTTTTGCCCCTACCCTTACTGTGATTTTTAATAGTATTCTAACCACTTGTTCTTTGTCTCATCGCTTTTCTGATGATATTATGCTTCCACTCTTTAAAAAAGGTGATAGGACTGACATCAAAAATTGGAGACCTTTGAGTTTGCTTAATGTGGATTATAAGATCCTGGCTGTTATTCTTCTGAACAGGTTGCTACCTCTTGCATCACTTGTTATTTCACGGGCCCAGACCTGTGCTGTGCCCAGTAGAACTATGCTGCATTCCCTATCCCTTATTAGAGATGTGGTCTCTTCCTATTTGGATTCACATTGTGCTCTTTTTCTTTCTTTGGACCAGGAGAAAGCTTTTGATAGGGTTCACCATTCTTTTTTGTTTCAGGGCATGTTGCATTATCATGTGCCTCCCCGCTTTGTTTCTTGGATTAAGTTGTTGTAGAATTCTGCCTGTCTTACCCCTCATGTCAATTATTCCCCTGGCATGGAGTTTTTGCATAAGAGAGGTGTCCGTCAGGGCTGCCCTCTTAGTCCCCTTTTATATATTTTTCAGATTGACCCCCTTTTGAGACAGCTTGCTTCTAGCTCTGTCATTCCCAGGTTGTTGCTCTCTGATGGCCGGTATGTCCCTAGTGTTTATGCCTATGCAGACAATTTGTGTATTTGTACAACACCTCTTTTGGATTCGGTCAGATTTGTTGACTTGTTTTCTGACTTTGAGACTTTTTCAGGATTCAAATTAAATCTTCATAAGAGTATGGTGAAGCTTATTCCTGATTCTATTTCCCCTTTTGTTTTGGATTTTGTGGCCCAGATTCCTGTGACACTTGATCCCTTGAAGATTTTGGGACTATATTTTGGTTCTTCTGATGATTCTGCTTATAATTGGAATTTGGCACTTTATAAGGGCCTTGCTTTGATTTTCTTCCTGGAAGGGTAGGACTATTGCTAAACATAAGCGCGTTCTGCTTTTGAAGACTTTGGTGCTACCTCTCTTTTTGCATGTCGCCACGGTTTTCCCTCTACCTCTTGCTTTAAAAGTGAAACAATAATCTATTTTTTCAAGGGTTTTGGGGTTCTAGGCTGAACCCCATTAAACAGGTTTTTTTGTATCAGGATTATTGTTTGGGTGGGGTGTGGATGCTTAATCCAGTGGTTTTCTTTCATTGTTTATTTTAAGTTTTTGTTTCCTTTTTTGAAGTATTCTCCCCCTCCTCCTTATTAGGTTTCTGTTTTTATGACCTTGGCTTCTCCTATATGGGATTTATGGTGTGGTTCCCCTTTGGCAATTCTGAGGAATTTCTAGTCTTCTGGTATTCCTTCTTTTTTGTTTTCAATGTTTTTTAAGTTGAAACAGTGGAATCTGACCCATTGATCTATTCTTCTTTTGACAAGACGGCAGTTATATGGGTCCATTATTCAGACTCATTTTTCTGAACTTCCTTGTGTTTTGGATTCTGCTGGTGTAGAACTGGACATTTCCTTGATTTTTCACCAACTTATTGACCCTCGTCTTCCCCCAAAATTGTGGGATGTGACTTGGTTGTCTTGTCATGGAAAATTAGGTGTCCGGGTAACCATCACCATAAGTCTTTGGAAGACAGACTGTGTTTTTGAGACACTTTTCCGAATGTTTTGGAGTCCTAGTTGCATTTTTTTTATTGAGTGTCCTTTTAGCGAGGATTTTTGGACTTTATGGCTTCATAAGTGTGAGGATAAGCATATTTCATATGTTTCTTATAATATGTTGGTGTTTGGCCTTTTTTGCTGGTGCCTGCTCCAAATATCTTCCCAGTACCCTTCGACTTATATTCGCCCTTTGTAAGTATTTTCTTTGGCAAGGTAGATGTGCTCAGCTTTTGCAACAAAAAACATATACTGAGATTCATATTCTGCAACAGGTTATTTCTGATTTGATTGTTCTTCATAATCAAGAATTAGTTTCTTTGCCTTGGAACAGTTTTCATTCTTATTGGGTTTATTGTGACTGGATTTTTTCTGTATGATTGTTTTTGCTTATTTTTGGGGGTTGATTTTTCTGAGGGAGTGGGTTTTGTTTTTGTTTTTGTTTTCCCTTTCGATGCTTATCTAGCTTTTTAGTTCTGCCTTTGTTGCCTTTTGTATAATGTACTGATGTATTATGGTGTTTTTGCTTTTGTCTTTTCAATAAAAAATTCCCCTACTGAATGGTAGGGGGAGATGCTGACCAGCTAGCAGAATGGTAGACAGTGTCAGATGTTCGGAGGAGACAGATGTTGCAGTTTTGCAGGCAGAGAATCTATCCCAGATTTTGGGCATGACTGAGCGAGGGGATGTGGAGCCTTTGCATCCCGCAGGAGAGGAGCACCTTAATCAAAGTTACATACATGGTACTGTCCATGCAGTGGGGGAAGTGGAAATGGAACCATTATCCATGGATATTCTGCTGACAGTCATGGAGAGCGAGCGACTGCAGAATGCAGCAGCTTCTGTGAATAGGTGCAGTGAGCCAGCTGTTTCTCAACAAGCTATGGGGATTGTGAGCCACAGTGTTGATGTGGCAATGGAAGGAATACAGAAGTGCATTCCGACTGACACAGCGGAGTCTGACAACTGCTGGTCAAAAGAAGAAGCTCTGTTAAACACAGGATGGATGTCCTTGAATGGGAAATGGATCTCTGACTCCAACTGGGAGTCCTTCACACAGTCACAGTTGAGCAGTCAGGGGGCCCCCTGCAAAGCAAACTCAGGTCAGCAATTTTAAAATACTTCTTTTTTTTTTTTTTTTTTTAACTCCCCCTCTCCCCTGCAGCCCCCCTCTCTTCGGGAGTCACTTTTACAGCCTTTTCAGCCCTCGCTCACCTGCCTGTAGACCAGAGCAGTCCATCCCCCATGGAGCCTTGGTTTACCCCCCAGGCAGGGTACAGGGTGGGGGCCCTATACACCCCGAGACTACGAAATTTTCGTCGGGATGCTGTTTCTGGGCAGGCAGGGGCATTGAGGGTTGAGGCCTAGTGCTCCGTCTACCGGGAGACTGCAAGGTGCTTTTTCTGGTGTTCTTTCTCACAATGTGCCATGTCCCCTGACGTCAAGGCGCTGAGCACCGACATCTGGCACGTCGCCCCCCTTCTTTTCTCTGCCATCGGCCTTGCTACACCTCGGGTCTCCACCCGAGGTCAGTCAAGAGCCAGGCTCTGGTTCCCCCTTCCCCCCCGGAGAGGATGAGCAGTCCCTAGGACGCTCAAGCCCTCTCCCCCGGCCGGCCCTCCAGCTTCCCGGGCTCGTTCCCGAACCCGGGTCACTGGCGTCACAAGCGGAAATCCAACCGCTGCACCGGCGGGCCGGCTCCACAATTTTAAAATACTTCTGATTTTGACATGGAGGAGGTTGGAACACGTATAGAGGAGAATGATATACCACAGGCTCATACAGAAAATCCAGAGGCAATGCCTGATGAGTCTCCCCCCTCCCCACGATGGGACACCAGGAGACCTGGTCCCAGGTTCTCAGATTTATTTAAAAACAATAGACTGGAACAAGCACCATGACGCAATGCGGTCCACCTGCATTATAGGGGAGGGCTGCAAATCACCCGGACAGAGCATGACACATGCGAGTGGACTGGAGCACCCCAACAACCAGGAACAGAAGGGAGCAGGTACTGCTGGATGCCTTCCAGGACAGCTTCCTGCTGCAAATGGTCAGTGAACCAACCAGGTTAGGAAATAACCTTGACCTTGTGTTGGCAAATGGGGACTTTGTGAGAGAACTTACAGTGGAGGAACCGCTGTCAGGGAGTGACCACTGCTCAATATGGCTCACATTGGATATGGGCAAGGAAGGAGTGGAATCTGGCACAATAGTGCTGGACTTCAGGAGGGCCAACTTTGGGAGGATGGGGGAAGTGGTAAAAGGGTACCTGGCCAGAATTCAATCTAGTATGGACACTAACCAGAGGTGGGAGCTCATAAAGCTGGGGATAGTGGAGGCAACCAAAACCTGCTGCAAAGCCCAGAGCAAGAAGGCTAGGGCTAAGAAACCGATCTGGTTGAGCAAGGAGGTCATGGAAAAGGTAAGGAGGAAAAGAGCTGCCTTTAGGAAGTACAAGAAAACAGGGAGGGGGGAGGACAGGGAGGAGTACTTGACAGACTCGAAGGAGGTGACAAGGGCAGTAAGGGGAGCCAAAGCATCTACGGAACTCAGGCTGGCACAAGGCATTAAGAAGGGAGAGAAGGACTTCTTTAAGTACATCAGGGAGAAAAGGAGCTGTAAGGACCACATAGTAAGGATTAGGAAGGAGGGGTGTTGGGTGGAAGCAGGGTGCGATAAGGCGGAAGCACTAAATGAGTACTTCTGCTCAGTATTTACTAAAGAGAAGAGGGGGGTGACACCCAAGGTGGGAGAAATGGCAGAAGCAGGGGAAGTGGTGACAGATGGGGAAATCATGGAGAGCAGAGTTCGAGAGGGTTTGAAGGCACTGAGGGTGGACAAAGCGCCAGGCCCAAATGGCATCCACCCCAGGGTACTGAAGTAGCTGGCAGAGGTCCTTGCAGGATCTTTGGCATACCTATTTAATGCCTCACTACATTCAGGGTGTGTACCTCAGGACTGGAGGATGGCTCATGTGGTGCCCCTCCACAAGAGTGGCTCCAAGGATGAACCGGGAAACTACAGACCAGTGAGCCTCACATCCATCATGGATAAGCTAATGGAGACTATCCTGAAGGAGAGGCTGGTGGCCCTCCTAGAGGCCAAAGGACTACAGGACAGCAGACAGCATGGCTTCATACGTGGCAGATCCTGCCAAACCAACCTGGTCGAGTTCTATGACTGGGTAACTAGGCAACTGGACAGGAGCCATGCAGTGGATGTTCTGTATCTGGACTTCAGTAAGGCATTCGACTCAGTGCCACATGGAAAGCTGGGAAGGAAGTTAGTAGTGCTCTAAGGGCTCATTTTTTAAATTAATTACTTTACCAAAGAGCCCATTTTATAAGCACAATAACACACTCCAAGGTGTGGTTTATTGCCTGATAAGAGCACGCCCAGTGGCAAAATGCACTCGGCACAAGCACATTGTGCATTAGTACATCACTGGGCATGCTATTATCAGATAATAAACCACACCTCAGAGTGTGTTATTGCTTACTTATCAAGATGATTTACTCAATACAAAACTGGAAACAATATTTGAACACAATGCAGCACAGCAGATTACATACTGAAAAAACAGAAATCAAATGGACATGGATGCATCAAGGGTTATAATCATACTATGCTCATACCTCCTCATTTGGATAGGCTGACGATAACTCTGACTCTCCGGATATTGATTTTGATGAGGAGTGACATCCTAATTTTGTACTGCTACATTCATTTTCCTGAAAACATTTAAATGATAATATGTTTATTAAGCAATACGGCATGACCAGGGGTTAGATTAACAGTCTGTAAGTCACACCATAGGGGTGTAATGTGTCACGAGATGCAGCCGAGTGCCATGTTGCCCCGGGGGGGGTGGGGGTGGTTAACTAACTGTTAACCTAACTCATGTGAGTGCCATATTACTATTATAAAAAGTATTCCAAAAGACGGTCATCAACATTGGCTTTGCCTAAGTGCTAGTTCTGTGTTGACCTTCAGAACAGCCTGGAAATTCAGAATCATCATGAACATCATCTGCAACTACTGTCTGTTTTGGTAGTTTCCGACTGAATTTCAGAAAAACAAATACATTTTTGCATCATATTAATAGGCATAGCATTTTTCTTTAGTCTATTAGTCTTGACCATAATGAATTCACCGCTTGAGTTAAAAGTCCCTTTCCTAATGTAATCTTTATCATGGAAGTGCAGCCCACAGATGAAACACCTGTGACATATGTTGGTTTCTTGAATTCCTAATATCTGTGTCCATTTCATGCATAATTCTTCATTCATTGGTGGTAGTTTACGAAAATGCATTCCTTGATTTTTAGTATAAGAGCTGTTACAATCAGGAACGATACAATAAGGGCCAAAAACTCTTTTATTTGTATTCATTTTTTTTCCTTTTCTGGTACTTCTATGCTTTCTCTGATAATATTTCACTTTCTAATTATACTGTGTTAGAGACACTACTACAAAGTACATTAGACACTTTTGAATCTGTGAAAAAACAAAAATAATAACATTAATAATGATATAGTTACCATATACAGTTAAATAACATTACACTGATTCATATTAATTTCTCAGTAATTATTCAATCAATGGTTGAAAAACTGGTGCAAATCTCAGTGTATACTTGACTTGATGGTGCATCAGGCAAAACATCACATCTATTCTATAGCGCAGGAGTGTGGTGGGACCCCTGACATATTTGTTCACCTGGGACTAACGATATACAGGGGAACAGTGAGCAGGAGATACAAGCTAGGTTTAGGGAGCTGGCCAGTGTATGTCAGGACGTCGGGTGAAAGGTCTCCTTCTAGGAGATTCTACAGGTGCCTATGGCCAGTGTGTGGGAAATAAGCAAAAAATGAGGGATGTAAATGCATGACTCTGTAAAAGGTGTGAGGCCAGGGGGAATGGGTTGGTGGGGAACTGGGGAGAAACATGGGAAAACAAGGATCTGTTCACAAGGGACAGGCTCCACACTAGCTCAGAGGTAAAAGAGGTCCTGCAGCTTAGACTAGCAGAGTTCATCCACTCCAGGTGGGGTAGCTTTTGTCATTAGGGATAGCATAGGGATTAGAAAGGTGGAGGATGCAGGGGATCAGGTGGAGACTCTTGGTTGATTTTAGAGGGCAGACTTTGGGGGGATAGAGCTGATCCTTAGTGGCTACCTAGATGAGATCTTTTACATTTGTCTGACAGGGTCTCCCTGAGACAAATCCATGCTGCTGCCCATCCTGTGACCCATTATCTTCAAGAAATGTCACAAGTCTCTCTTTTAGGATCGATCCCATAAGTTAACCCATGATGGAAGTGAGGCTAACAGTTCTAGGCCTGTAATTGCGTGGCTCATCCTGTGGGCTACTCTTGTGGATAGGTAGCACGTGAGCCTTCCTCCAGGGAGGTGTTGACCAGTGCTGCTAATGGTCTGGCCAGCACATCTGCTATCTCTCTCTGCACCCTAGAGTGAATGCTGTCAGCACCTGGTGCCTTATACACCCTTGGCACCCTCAGCCTCTCCAGTACCATGCTTTCTGTAATCACCCCATCAGTCAGCATTACCCCCTGCACCCCAATCCCCCCATCCATGGAGGTAGATGACCCCCTTCTCTCTCATAAACACAGAGCATAAGTAGTCATTCAGTGCTTCAGCCTACTCATCCCCACCGTCTGACCCCCTCCTTATTGATCCTCACTATCTGGTCTGTGTAGCTCTTTTTTTCCATTACGTATCTAAAAACGCCCCCATGCCCTAATTGAGCCTCAGCTCACTGGATGCCTTGGCTGTTCTGATCAACTTAATAACCTCACTTGCATGCATCGTATACTACTCACTGTCCTACCACCTCCCTGACATCTTGAACATTTGTAATGCTGATCTCTTTTCTCTCATCCCCACAACACTTCCCTGTCCTACCAACATGGCTTTATAGCCATGATCCCCTTGCTCAGGGTCCTGGTGCATGCTATCATAGCCTCCCTTAAACCAAGTTTGATGTTTTCCAACTTCTGTTGTGCATCGATCTCCTTCCTAATTTCCTCATGGTGCACCTTCTGGATTTCCCTTAACATCCCAAAATCCACTCGCCTGAAGTCTACCACACTTGTCTTTGAATTTACAGCTTCCAGGCACAGACTGAGCATGAACCACATGGAAAGTTGGTCACTCACATCTTGTGGGTCTTCCATCTGCATCTCCCTCACTGCCTCCCCATTCATTAGTACCATGCCCAATGTATCTCCTAGCCAAGTTTGCTCTCTGACCAACTGCACCTGAAGACTATCCTTGAGCACATCCAACAGAAGCTATTCTCTGTCGCTGGAGGTTGCTGTGGTTCCCCAATCTTTACTAGGCAGATTGAAGTTCCCATGTGATCACCACCTTCCCTTATTTACAGACTCGACAGATCTGTTAGACTAGCTCCCTATCCAGTTCCTCAGTCTGAGTAGGTGGCCTGTACATCAGTCCTAGTGTCAACTTCCTACCTTTTGCATCCAGAAACTGCATCCACAGTGGCTACAGTATGTCTTCCATTCCTCCCTCTAGTCCCTTTTACATCTCATCCCATCCATTACATAGATTGGCACCACCCCCCTTCCCTACAACCCTAAATCTGAATGGGGGTTGTATACAGACCTGTGTTCCGTGGGTGGAGGAGGTGGACAAGGATATGATAGAAGGCATACTTAGAATAGCAGAAAAAGGGGAGATTTTGTTGATTGGGGACTTTAGTATGCCAGATGCTAACAAGGTTGGAATGGGTCAGGGACTTGAAGGAGGACTTAGAAAAAATGTAGAGATGGTCTGGAATCTGATACCTGGGCTTCAGTACCAGTGGCATTGGCAGTGGCTCAGTAGGTAGCATGCTCACCTTTGAGACTGTAAGATTAGAGTTTATGGCCTCTAGCCTCACACCAGGCACTTGTGGTAATTCCTAGAACTGACATTGTAGTGCAGTACAAGGGGGATATTGTCCTTTTGAGGTGACATGATTTGGATGAGACATAGGTCCCTTTTGCTCATCTCTGGTCACTGTTCAGGTAGAAGAAAAAGATTCCATGGCAGTTATCAATGAAGAGTAGGGAAGTTTTCCCACTGTCATGGCCAACATTCCCCCATCAATAAGACAGGTCCATGTTAATCCAACCCCCCAGGACGCTCCTTGAAACAAGCCATCACTGCTTAGTGTGCCTTTTCTGGTACAAATTTACAAATAAATACATACATAAATGCCAAATTGTTTAAGGTTATGTACATTGGAAGGAAAATATGAGTGTCAGATAAAGCTTGGAGGGTGACCACAAAGGTGTCAGATAAAGGAACCACCAACCATGTCAATGAATCATAGAATCATAGATATCTGTCCACTGAAAAGGACCCCTTGGCCCATCCAGTCTGCTCGTAACCCCCCCAGAAAGATCCCCTCCATCCCTTTCCAGCCTGCCCTCTGCTCACCAGCCCCATGTGCTTGTCCCATGCCCTCCTAAAACTCTCCACTGTATCCACTCCCACCACCCATTCTGGCAGCATGTTCCATGGCTGTACCACCCTCTTGATAAAGAACCTCCCCCGATGTCCCCTCTGAATCTGCCTTCCTCCAGTTTGAGGGTAAAAAAAAATGGTGGCAGTTTGAAATGTTGTGCCCAGTGCTTCAGCCAATGAAGAAGCAGGCTGGGCACAAGGGTACATGGCTTAGCATCTGGCAGGTTTAGACCGGGGCTTTTTATTTGGTGGTCATCTAAAGTTAATGTACCCCTGTTGAAGGGGTACCAGCCAATGAGATGCCTCCAAATAAAAAGCCTGTTTTCTAAAGCATCATTCCATGGGAAAATGTGCCAGCCACTGGTCAACCACAAGCACTGGTTACGAGCATGCACTCGGTTGTCTCATTGCTCATTCACAATTAGCAGCCAACGCATATATTCATCTAATTACACAATAAGTAGAGCCATATATTACAGAGAAAATTATGTTAGTGATCCATAATACAAATCTTACACAGAAAAAAAGGGAGGCAGAACACAATAGAGGATGACATCAGACACACGGTTGAAATTTTCCCAGCCCTATTGAAAAAACTAATGTTGGGAATCACAAAACAGTAATATGAATGTGATGCAATACTGGAGCAAAGTGTGAGCCCTAGCAACCCAGAACTATTTTTTCTGGCACAGCATGAAACAACATAAAAATAAAAAATATAAATTTGTCATTATTTCTTTTTATGTACATGGCTTGGAGGAAAGGGAGTGGATCATCGGGATCACAGGAGAAGCAGCATGGTGGAGGGAGCTGAACCTAATGAATTAGAGACAAATAATCTGACTGTGAATGGGATCAGAGCAGGGCTGGAAAAGTTTGTGGAGCTGGGGGGTCCTTAGGCAAGCTGCATGAAATGTGAACCTTTTGGATGTGCTGCCAGTCTATGGCAAGAGTGAGGCAAGTACAATCCACTCCCTGCAGATTGGAAATGTCACCACATTGCGCATGGTGGTTGTTTACAGTCCCGCATCTTGGGGGAGGTGGATAAGGAAATTATAAAATGCATCCTTAGAATGGTAGAAAAAGGGGAGATATTGTTGATGAGGGACTTGAATATGCCAGATATTAACTGGAGCATCTTTGCTGCAGACACATACAATAGCTGGATCATTCTTGATGCCCTACTCTAGGCATGCCTCAGACAGCTAATGTTGGGAAGCCCAATCAGGAAGGAGCAGTCTTAGACCTGGTACTTTCAAATGGGGGTGGAGAAAAGATTTCAGATTTAGAAGTGGATAGCCATCTGTAAACAAGCAACCACTAAAAAGTGTGGTTCATGATAAATACAGCTGTATATTATAGGGTATACATATAAGATGACCTAAAGGTAGGCAAGCAATGTGAGAAGGCAATAAGAAATACTGGGCGATACTTAGCTGCATAGGGAGAGGAATCACCAGTAGAAAAGTGAAAGTTGTTATCCCTCTGTAGAGACAGTTGATTAGACCCCATCTGCAATACTAAGTGCAGTTATGGAGACCCCCGTCTCAGCAAGGACATAACCAGAACAGAAGGAGCCCATAGAAGGGCAACTAAAATGGTACAGGGTCTACATCAGAGGCAATATGAAGAGACACTAAATAAACTTAATATGTATATCCTCGTAACAAGGAGGGAGCGCGGGGGCATGATGGAAACTTTCAAGTATCTCAAGGGATACAACAAAGTACAAGAGGGTGGCATATTTTAGAAAAAAGATATGTGCAATAACAAGGGGGCACAGTTTGAAGATAGATGGGGACATCTGAGGGGCAACTTTATAAAGTACTTTTCACAAAGAGGGGTGAACACATTGAAAAGCATTCATGAGTCATTAGTGTGGTCAGAAACAGTAGGGGAATTCAAGAAAGCATTAAAAAGTAATGGACAATTCTAGTGTAGGGGCAATGATGCTGCTGTCATTCACCGAGCATGTACTATTTACAGTAGTACACACTGATACCTAGTTCAGTCAGCGACCGGCTGCGATTGTGAGAGATGGACTGTGCCAGGCTTGTAACTGGCTGGGGGGGGGGGACTGGGTGATCAGGCACTTCTGGGTGTGGAGGTGGGGTCCACTAGACTACCAGGGATAACAGCATTGTGTTTTTTTCACCTATCATTTGGGGAATCAGGGGTTGGGTAGAGGATAGGGTTCTGACAGCTGTGCAGGGCTTAATGTACATACTACCTAGAGATCAGGGCATGAGCAAGCCCTGCGGGTTTACTTTACATATTATCAGGGAATCAGGGAATGAGCAAGACCTGCAGGGCTTTATAAACGTATTACATGGGGATCGGGGCAAGAACAAGCCATGCATTACTTAATTAACATCATATGTAGATATTGGGCCATATGCAATCCCTGCGGAGCTTACTTTACATATTAACGGAGACTCTCAGTGTGAGTAAGCACTCTGGGGGGGGCATAATCAACATATTATCAGGGGACTTGGGTCATGTGGGTCTGTAAACCCTGCGGGCTTTATTATTCAGAATATTGTGGGGTCAGAGCAGTGTGGGTTAAGTGTTCTGGGTGATGGGCTTGCTGCACATTGATGCAGCCATTGTTTGATATAAGGTACACTTACACCAGTTAATAGCTGGTGTAAGTGTACTTTGACTGAAGTCCTATGTTGGTTGTTCTATAATTCCAAAATCGGGGACTTGGCAGCCACCCTTACAGAGTAGGGTGGAGCTGTTATCCTAAAACACATTGTGCCATGTCATGGGGGGGTGCAACCATTGGCATAACCCCTGTTTGGCACATGTTGCATGTTGTGTTGCAGAATCAAAAATTGCAAAACTCATAATGCAAAATGCTACTTGCAGCATTTTGGGGGGCACAAGTCAGTTTATGCATTGTGTAACGTTTTGAGAATTCGGCCCTATGTTTTTATGTTTCAGTCAATAATGGCTCAGTGTGGCAGATGCACTCCTTTTTTTCTGAGATAAATACAGCAAACAATATATGTTCATTAAAATGAAACCCTATACCAGAATGGATAGCTGAAGAATAATTGGTCAATTACAAATCTGTGTTGTTGAAAATAAAAAATTAAAAAAATGTTTCTTCATCAGTTACAGTTGATGACTCAGTGGGAAAATCAACAGTGCTACTAGTACAAAGTGTAAGATTCAAATCCCTTAGCTGAGCCACTTGTGATTTTGGTTTACTATTATTATTATTTTTTTTTGTATATGGTATAACTACACATCAACCCTCTCTACATATATTTGCAAGGATGTTTGTGACTATTGCTCAAGAAGTAAGAAAATAAAATAAAAAAATATAAAATTTACATTAATTTTAGTAGTCATTCAACAGACCCCCCCCAAAAAAAAACACTCATCTAACACACACAGGAAACTGCTAGACGGTGAGCATCACTCACGTCCACAGCTGTAAATAAAACAAGCATTTGTCAATGCCGAATGTTTGCTTGCTGGCATTGGCAGTGGTAGTGTAAGAGTTACAGAGCTGCATAATAGGAATGGCAGTGAAGTATTGAACTGAAGCCAATGCCACCACCACCCTGCAGATACTGACAGGCATTGGGGTGTGCCTTTGGGTCGTCAGGCATAACGGCTATGGCATTTCACCACACCCTACCCTGCAGACACTGACAGGTGTCACGGTGTGCCTTGGGTCTTTGGCCCTTATGTTGACCCCATTCTATTAGGAAATATGGTGAGATGGGTGCAGTATAGGAGTATGGGGTGAACTTTGAGGCCGAAGAGTCCAAGGCACAACTTGATGCATCTCACTGGCTGCAGGGTGTGGGTGGGGGTGGAATGGTATGAGCATTACAGGTGACAATCCCAAGTCACACCCCTGAGGCCTGTCAGTCTCTACAGGGAACGCCTCAGACATTCATTGGTATTTTCGCTCCAACTTTTCAGCATTGTTTTTTTGAGACCCCCACCTTATGAACAGTGGCAATATCAGTTCGTTAGCTGAAAGCTGATTTTGCACAGTGACTATGCATTTGGCGCCACAGCTGTGAAAACACATTTCAAACAGGATGTGAAAAATGACAGCTGTACTGTTCATGGGGAGGTGTAAAAAAAATGGCAATATTGAAAATCTGGAGTGAAAATATCAGAAAAACTAGTGAAGTCATGAGTGAGCATAGAAACTGCACAACGCACACCCATAATGTAATTAGTTTGGGAATATTTTACAGCAGATTGTTAACACAGGCATTTTGGGCCTCCACTCATGAACAGTGTCATGGTGATTTTCTTAATCTGTCCCAAACAGTGATTTCCCACAGTGACCATGCATTTCTTCGCTGGAAGTGCGAAAACTCATTTTGGCCATGGTGTGAAAAATGACAGCTGTACTGTTCATAAGGGAATGTGGAAAAATGCCAGTGGTGGAAATCTGGACTGAAAATATTACAAATTCATGAACTTATGAAGGTGCGTGGAAACTGCGAAATGCTCTCGTAATACAGTCATTTTATGAACTTTTGTCACCAAATTTTAACATAGCCATTTTAAGACCTCTGCTCATGAACAGTGTCACTGTGATTTTCTTAATCTGTCCCAAACATTGATTTGCGCACCAACTGTGCCGGTAATAGCTACATGGAAACACATTTTAGGCGAGACATAAAAAATGACAACTAAAATAGTCTCTGTTCATTTGTGTGCTGTGGAGGCTGCCAACCATTGAATTATGTAGCGCAGACACTTGGTAAAAAGGTATGAGGGAATTATTGTGAAACTATTTACAGGATATTTAAAAAAAATCCCCCTTTTAAAACAGCAATTAAAAGCAGGTGAATTCAGGTAGCTGCTGTACTGTTGCTGTCTTTTGACATGACAACAATGCCTTCACATGTGCGCGCTGATTTGATTTGTATATTCTGCATTATCCTAAGTTATTTAATTGCTGTTTTTTTCAAGTTCAGTGGCATAGTTGAAACCATTGTCACACAGGCTAGAACATCCCTTGTAAGTTTACTCATGTAAGCTTCAGAAGAAGACCTTTTTGGGCCAAATGCTTAGACACTTTGTTCTTTTTGTAACATCCATGTATGTTGGTTCAGTAAAAGGCAACAAACCATTTGCTTCAGTATAATTTTTTTGAATGCACTGCATTAAAATAAGAATTATATTGTAAGACCCTGGCAGACTACATACAGCAGGGCTCCCAGATCTATAGGGAGTAATTTACAGGGAAATTGTTCCCATTGACTTGCATTGGTTACAGGGGCATCAGACATAAGCCCTTTTACTCAGGATTTCATGACAAGTTGAATTCCTTTGGTGAACAATTGCAGTGACTGAAGTGAATATAGGTTCACTAGGAGAGAGTGAGTGTGTGTGTGTGTCTGTGGGAGAGAGAGAGAGGGAGAGAGAGAAAGAGAGAGAGAGAGAGAAGGGGAAAAAAAGGTGTGTGTGTGTGAGAGAGAGAGAGACATTTCCTTAAAGCTATGTATCTCCCCCACCCACATTATGGTGATGTGGGGTGGGTTAGGGTGTATTGTTTGTATGAAGAGGAGGAGAGAATTTACATTTTTATCTCTTTTTCAGATTCCTTAGACACTTGTGGTACATCAAGTTGTTACATTTTCAGTGTATATTGACATCAGTACATATCAGGCTATGTGGTCTTAATTCCTTGATGTTCCTCGACTAGAGTTTTCTGTTTGACACTAATATTATCAATTTATATTTAAATTATCATTTATATAGTCCTGAGGTTTTTGAAATTTCTTGGGCCTTATATCTAGCTGGAGAGTACAGCTGGGTGACAGGTCCAGCTAGGTTTACATCACACAGTGTGCACTTATGTCTTTAAGACAACTTTACTGGTAAATTCTTGTCTATAATGCAGACATTGAAACTTCATGAGCCCTATAACAATCTTAGTTTGTCTTTAATCTGGGTGGGGGTTGCCTTTCAGTAATCACATCCTTATACTAACTATGACACTCACAGCTTGATTTAGGCGTTATCTGCTTCAGCAGTGTTATCTTATGTCAATTAAATTTATATGCAGTAGGATTCTTTGTATGTGTGTTCCACCAAGCACGTTTAACCCAAGGTTGCTTCTGGCTGAAGGCAGTATAGTACTGTTAAACTTCTCTGACATCATCTTCTGTTTTTTTTTACTTAAAATGAGTATTTTAAACCAATGGGGATTTTTTTCTGTTTTCTCTGCATTATCTAGCTGTTGTAAGTATTGTATTTTCTAAACAACTGCCATGAGCTTCTGAAGAAGGACTGGTTGGTCTGAAAGCTAGAGCACTTTATTCTTGTTGTTACATCTATGTTGGTCCATTAAAAGGTAAATAATCATTTGCTTCAGGGGCATCAGAGCAATTCTGCTTCATGTGAAATAATGAAATGTACGGGGGAAGGAAAATTTGCACTAGAGTTACAGGAAAGTGCAAAATCAATGTGATAGCACTGCTACTGTGTCCTCTAAAGTCCATCATTTGTTTTTTGTTTTTACGTTCGCTTGTGTGCATGCTCAAAGAATGTCTTGGGAGAATGGGACACTTTGGAGGCGTGCCTGCCCTGTGCAATCCCCTGCTCTGTTGAGCAGGCGTGGTGGTCCTGCACCAATCGCTGCGGTGCTGTGTATGACAGCAGTGGTCTTCTCTTCAAAGAAAACCACCGCTGTGTGCTTGCAGTGCGTCACGCCCCCCCCAAATCTTTGCTGCCATGCTGGGAGCCCACCCCAGCGTGGAAAACATCCCATCGTCTGCCGATGGGGTGCCCAATCCCGTCCAGCTCCACCTCCCCAAACAGCTTTCTCTGCCACTGGGAGCCCACCCCAGCGTGGCAAACGTCCCGCGTCATCTGCCGATGGGGGTGCCCAATCCCCCGTCGCTCCACGGCACCCCCAGCCATCCTTCTGCCATGCTGGGAGCCCACCCCAGCATGGCAAACATCCCGCGTTGTCAATTATAGAAAAAAGAAAACCTGTAAATTAAAAACGGTCCCACGCAGTCTCCGCCTCCTCCCACAACCCGCACCCACCCACTGCGCACCCTGCCTCCCCACACCCCCCTCACCCCATACTTACCTCCAGAGCTCGTGCGACGATCATCGCTGGACTGGGAACACGTCTGCACTCTTCAAAGCCGACCGCGAACTGAGGAAATGCCGTAAGCTGTATAATGGGCTAGATGGGTTTTTTTCAACTTTGTTGCATATCTTAGGCATTTTTTGGAATTTTTGCACCAAATTTTCAACATGGGGTTTTTGGGACCCCTTTTCATGAATTCTTTCACTGTCATGGCGTCATTCGGGCCCGAAGGGTGATTTCGCAGTCACTGCGTGAAATCACCTTTTGGGCCCAATTAATGAAACAACAGTGCCAGCGTTCATCCGGTGGGCCTCAAAAGCCTTATTTTGAAAATTTGTGGAAAAATTCAAAATGACCGCTTTTACGAGCCGCAAGGCAAGTAGTTCCTATGCAGGCTCGTAAGTTCACGAATTTTCATTATTTCACTCCAGATTTTAACATTGCCATTTTACCACACCCCTTATGAGCAGTACAGCTGTCATTTTCACATCCTGCCCAAAATGTGTTTCCATACATGTAAGCACAATGGTGCAGTGTTGTGCGAACTCAATGTATGGGACACATTAAGAAAATCACAGTGACACTGTTCATGAGCAGATGTCTTAAAATGGCTATGTTGAAAATTTGGTGAAAAAATTCCTAAAAATGACTGTTTTACGAGTGTGCATTGCGCAGTTCCTACGCACGCTCGTAAGTTCGCGAATTTTCAATATTTGCACTACAATGACTTCCAAATACCTAAACAGCACATAGAAGCAAGCAACATTCAGCATTGACAAATGCTCGTACTTCTTTGTCACTGATTTTTTTAAGCCATGTCCAAGTGCAAAATACCACCGTAAATACCTGCAAGCGAACGTTCGGCATTGACAAATGCCTGTTTTCATAGTGTAATAGACCAACAACATGCCTTTCCCTGATTTGAAAGGAAGTGTGAATTATTAAGTATCTGAATGTGCTAGTGTGAACTAGCCTTCATGCTTTGCCCAAGAGAAGTGGAGGTGGAGGGCTGAAACAAAGAGAGTGGATGAGGCAATGTGCAGTGTATCTGGCACAACTTCTGAAATCCATGTAACTCTTCTCAATTCAATAAGCACCATTGGCTTTGTTTGAGAGTTGTGAGGTGGATGAGTGTGGGAATGCAGACACATGGCTGACATACAGCATCTTGTTTCTGCAGTCACATAAAAATGCCAGCTCATGGCAATTCAGAGAAAAAAAAATATTTTGAAGCTGCATTACCAGACTAAGTGTGCAGTTTAGTGAATTACCACACAGGGGTGTGTATATGACAGCACTTAAGGTGCATTAAAGTGCTTCAGTCATGAAAACCTCCCCACTGGCTGCTGCTGAAATGCATAGCAGTATGTTCTCTTTGTGCATTCTGGCTGTTTGCTTCAGCTGCAGGTAGTACAGTATGCTCAAGTTCGTTTGCATAGGTTTTAGCAGCGGGGAGTTCACATTGACAGAGTCTAGTAAGAGAAAACGCTTGGAATTACACATACAACAAAGTCTGAGTTTTCACATCAAATGCTGAGGTATTTTTTTTCTGGAGGATTAGAACCCATGGAGTCTATGAAGGTGTGCTTTGGAGAGCTGGTGTGTGTAAGGACTGTTAAGCACCCACACATTTTGGTGGTCCTGCTGTGGCAGGGAACAGTTTATTAAAGTAATGATGTGTGGCTTGTCTCTCTAAGCTAGACAAGACTACAGCAATCTATCAGGTAACCAACACAGTTGATCTGTGTGTGTGTGTGGAGGGGGGAGGAGCTGCTCACTGAAGCGTAGCTCCCTCTTTCAACTGTATGCCACTGCATTTTCAACTGCTGTCATAGACAGCTCCAGCAGTGATTGGAGAACTGTGACCACGCCTGCAAACACACTGACTGAATTGGAAGATGCTGACACACCTCTGAAAAACTCAGATGATGGCACTATGTTTCTTGCACATGCGTGCAAGCAAACATAATGAGCAACAAAGTATGAATGAGTTATGTTCATTTGTATCTCATTTGGCAAACAACTGTATAAGAAAGCTTTATTTCTTGCTAGTGAGCAGTTCTATAGTATAAGTAAAAAGAAGTACAGTAAATATTTCACAGGATAGTGCAGATGGCTTAGAAGCATAGATTTATGTTTCTGGCAGCAAGGGTGCTGGGTTCAAATCCCAATAGTGATGTTAGATGTTTTTTTCTTGCAGTAGCATTCTGAGTTTTTTTTTCTACTATAAAAAAACATAACCTGCTGTTTCAGCTCATAATTTAAATAATAAAACAGTATATTTATCATTTAGTGGTGCAGATAACTGTTACTATCTACTGTAACTACTGATTTCAAATACAATACCACTGGTCATAAGAACATAAATTAACCCTCTCTACATATATTTGCAAGGAGGTTTGTGACTATTGCTCATGCAGTAAGAGAATAAAATAAAATAAAAAAAAATTTACATTCATTTTGGTAGTCATTCAACAGACACTCCCCCCACCCCCCACAATCCACTCATTTAGCACCCACAGGAAACTTCTAGATGGTGAACATCACTCACATCCACAGCTGCACGTAAAATGAGCAACAAGGTATGAATGAGTTAAGCTCATCTGTATCTCATTTGGCAAACAGCGATGTAAGAAAGAAACGGTTTCTTTCTAGAGGGCAGTCATAGAGAATAAGTAAAGAAAAAAGTAACCAATTTACCTGAAGGAGTTGGTGGCTTAGGGAGATAGATCTGTGCCTTAATAACCAATGGTAGTGGGTTGAAATCTCAATATGAACATTAGTTTTTTTTTTTTTGTATTGCAGTAGCATCCTGACATTTTTTTTTCTACTTTAAAAAACATAACCTGTTTCAGCTCATAATTTACATAATAAAAAAGTGCAGTTATGATTTAAAGGTGCAAGTCAATCTGCTGTAACTGCTGATTACAAATACAGCCACCCTGGTCACAAGTACAAATCCATCCTAAAATAATATCTATCACATTATTTCAAATTTATAAATGTTTCTTTACTATTTCACATGTACAGTATGTATATCAGTGTAGAGCATGTGCAAGGTATGTATATCTATATATATATATATATATTTTTTTTTTATGAAACGGACATTTGCCTTGCAGTGTGTGAGCTTTTTCTGCATCTCCCTGCAAGACACTGATGTATCCCATTCACCCATACTACACTCAACGGGGCAGAGGGAAACAGATGTACACCCCTGTGTACGACACAGAGAGGGACAGTTATAAATGTCTTCTTTATTTATTTTATTTTTAAAGCCAAAGCAAGTGACACAGGCCACATTTAACTTATGGTAAGTCATATCTCGATGGTGCTATGCAATCAGGGAAGCCAGTAAAGTACTGCAAATCACACACTGAAGTGAGAAGGAGATGGAGAGAGCAAGAGAGAGAGGGGGACTCAAATGGATACGGTGTTGGACAAAGATTGAAAATCTAATAGTTGAGCACGAACCATATATTTTCAGTGCAATGAGACATTATCTTTCTCTTTGTCCAGCTATTACAAAGTATTGTCAAAAGCATCAGCAAGCATGATATCTCTCACTCTTCTCTTCTCTTCTCTTCTCTTCTCTTCTCTTCTCTTCTCTTCTCTTCTCTTCTCTTCTCTTCTCTCTCTCCCAAAACAGTACAACATGACAGCACTAGTAGGGATGATCTTCTCTCAAGCCTTCTGAAAACTTTGTGGTGATGACATAAAAGTGTGGCAGCAATTGTACTGTTGGATGGAACTGCAGGTTTGGAGTTACTCCATCTACAATTATGACAAACCTCTATTTATAAACAGTATCTTTCTCTAAAGCCAGTTCTAATATTACCAATGATGACTCATGAAAAGTGATCACTCATCTGAAAATAGGTTCAAGCACAGGCTGTGTGCAACGCTGACACGTCAATTATTATGAAGTACAGCTAGAGAATGAAATATCAAATAAAGGCTTTTTTACTAAGCTTTATTTACCTGTTTAGGTAAAATAGAGTGAAGAGATGATATAATATGTTCATATAATTTAAAAACTTTAAACTGTGATCAGAAGCTTCGGATCTTAATATTTATCCATCTCTTTCTCTAGCTCACTGTTTATGCAGCGCGTTTAAGAATGTGCCACAAACTGCTGCATCACATAATGATGTATGTGAAGCATTAGTGACTCGTGAGTCTTTAGAATGTTGGGTTATGGCTGCTGGTTTTATGTGATAAAGGAGAGTCTGAAAGACTGCCTATCACATAAAGTGAACAAATATAAGCCCATAGTCAAAAGGGTGATGGATATTGTACAAACCATGGCAAATAGCAATGGTCGGTACAATACTTTGAAAACGCAAACAAAAAAAATGTTTTTATAAGGGGGACTTTGCCCCCCGCACCTCTCCACACCGCCAAAACTTAAATATCAAACTCCTAGGGGTGTGGATCATGGGGAAAGTTACTGGATTAAAAAATATATATATATTTTGCCCATAGTTGGGCCCAAATACAGGTCTGCTCACATCGCAAGCGGTGGTATACACCACCACACTATGTGAGCAACTCAGCAGAAATTGGCAACACAGGATCCTATATCCTGTAGTAGTGAGTACAGCTCCTTGCTATACTCCCTATACAGGATATAGTGATCTATTGCCCCACTTGATCTCTTGTAGAGCACTATTATTGAGTCCCTCAAAAGTGCAGTGCTCAATAATCAGTGCTGTACATGGGTGCTACCATGGCTACTCAAATCAAACAGGCAGAATTAGAAAAACATATAAAAAAGACAAAAACAACTCTAAACAACAAATATACATCAGATGAATAGCAAAATACATCACATAACATCACTTGTAAGTCATTTACACACATTCCTATCTTCTTTAAAGAATTATACATAAGGTAATAGGAAGAAAAAATGTAAATAAGTATATTTTTGCACATTGTTGTTTTAGTAAAGTGGGTTGCATGACAACTTCCAGTGACGCAAGCATCGGCATGGCAGCCTGATTGCACAGTGCTTTGTCCCCGGGGGTTTTAATCTGTACTAATCAGTCCAATGTTTGAGAGAAAACTATTTTTGAACTGGTCCCATGGATTATCCAAATGCTACTAAAATGACAAGTGTGAAAAGTTTACAAAAACATTCCTTGGTGTGTTGGAATAAAGGCAAGTTATTCCCATGGCCTAGAGACAGAAGCCCGGTGAGCTCTATTGCCTCCACTTACACAGCAGGCTCTGGGGAAGATGACAAGGAATATGGTTCACATGTGGGTTCTCAAATGGGGAGGGCTGATTCTTGTGCCATCATGCATATTCTGTATCTGACAAGATTTGCAAAAACTAGAAAAAAGAACAGCAGACAATAAAGCTCATCTGGAGACCCTCTACACCGAGCATATGGCCTGTGGGTGCTCATTAGCATATCTGTACTGGCGAGAGAGGGATCGCACAAACAGGGCAGAGGATTTGGAGGCAAGGTCATGTAGAAATAACATCAGGGTCTTTGGGGGTCCCTGAGGGCTCTGAACAAGCAGACACTGTAGGCTTTATGGCCACCTGGTTACAAAAGGAGCTGGACACCTCTGAGGACTCGGAGTTGGGAATAGAAAGGGCTCACCAGGCACTGGTGCCTAAACCTGCACCAGGAGCACCGCCAAGATCCATTATCATAAAATCTTTGAGCTATTCAGTGAAAGAAAGAGTCCTGAGAATGGCATGGGCCAAGAAGAACCTGAACTTAGATGGATTAATCCTAGATGGGGTAGGGGTCAGGTGGGAGTTCTTCATTATTATTGGGGGTTCTTAGCCCCGATGGTTTAAGTGAGGGTTTCATTAGGTTTCCCTACCCATTCAGGGACTATGTAAAAGTTCAATATAAATGGCAAAACTGATTCTCAATAAGTTTTATAAGGAAGATTAAAAAGTTTTAAAAATAAGGTTTCTTCTTTTTCATTGTTATCTGGTTACTAAATTCATTACTTATACAAGTTGGGAAAAAATGATGGTTGCGATGGTCTGATAGGGGTATTGCTTGTGTACCTTTAAAGGACTGTAAAGTAGTGAGCAGCACCTGCTGGGCAAATTCTGTGTAGCACCAGCAAACTGCCAGTACCTACCAGTTTATAAAAGCAATCCCCATCTAAAAGGCAACTGCTGGGGACGCTGCGAGTGAGGATCCCGGAGGTCCATTTTGAGGGAAGGGAAGCAGGTGTCTGATCAGGCTTCTGCTCTCTATACCTATTAGGGAGCTCTCTTGATTTTACCTGCTGAGCGATTCATCCTAGCGTCCGTAGAAGGCATTACGTATTCTACACATTCCTGGTTACCAATAGTTATAAGACTGCAAGTTAATATGTGTGTTCATGTTCAGACACTGATCTTATACAGTGCTTTAAATGTATTGTCATGTTAGTGCTGGGTGGATTTTTGGGGGGTGTTTTTTTTTCCTTTTGTCATTCTCCTAGTTTGTATTTATGTTTATACTACTCACATTCATGAAAAAGGATTTGGGTTATTTGGGGAATACAGGAATGGAACAGCAAAAATGGTTACCTCTATGGATATGTTAATATGGCTGGTCTAGTGATTGGTTCCTGGAATGTTAAAGGGATAAATGGTATTACTAAAAGGTTTAGGATGCTGAAAGAGTTACAAACAGCTAAATGTGACATAGTTTGTCTTCAGGAGATTAGACTATCAATGGCAGAGCATCTTAAGTTAAAGATATCATGGGTGGGAAATGTTTTTGCAGACTACAACCCACAATTTAAGAAAGCTGGGGTTGCAGTTCTGATTCATAAGGGTCTCCCTTTTCAGGTCACTAAAACTTATTTTGAAGGTTCTGGGCAGTTGGCCCTGGTCTTGGGACAGCTTAGGGGCCATACCCCTCACATTATTTCAATTTATGCCCCAAATCCCCCAACAGGAATTTTTTAGGAGGAATTTACAACTTATAGCTTCTCTTACTGAGGGGCAAATATTATGCACTGGGGACTGGAACTGTGTTGAAGATGCACGGTTGGATCATGTCCCAGCCCACGGGGGGGGGGGCAGGGGGTATGCTCTAAATTACTAAATACATTAAGGGTCGAATCAGGTTTAGTGGATCCCTAGAAATTGGCCTCACCTACCGGTGGAGAATACACTTTTTTTTCACCAGCCACAAATTCCTATTTCCATTTAGATAGGCTTTACACACAGAAAAGTTGGGCTTACACCATTAAAGATATTCACTTCTACTCCAGAGCACTATCTGATCATTCCCGCGTAGTATATTAACTGCAATGGAATATTGGGAAATCAAAGGGAACATGGAGATTTAATGTCAGTCTTCTAAGTGATGAGACCTTTGTATCCACTACTAAGGAAATTATTATTAATTTTATTAAGGAAAATGATACCCAAGAAACCAAATTAAAATTTATTTGGGACTGCCTCAAGGCGGTGATAAGGGGACATGTGATATCATACACCTCGCATAAGATGAAACAACACAGAGCTACGCAAGAAAAATCAGAAGACACTTAAGGCCAGCTGGAGGCAGAACATAAAAGAACTAGAGCTGTTGACCTATTACCAAAAATCAAGCTAGCTAGAGTTTTAGTTAACACTCTCTTTCTGCATAGGACAGAAAATGCCCTTAGATTTACACAACAAAAATATTATGAGTAGGGAGATAGGGCAGGCCGCCTTTTAGCATTGCATTTTAAAAAACAAGAGGCAGATACATATCTAAAATACAGAAAGGCTTGAACCCACAAGAATGTGTTAACACACCTGAGGAGATAGCACGGGAGTTTATAAAGTACTATTCTCATTTATATGGTGAGGAGAGGTCCCCAGATCAGCAAAAGAAAATAGAGGAATTCTTTGAGAATATTGTCCTCCCTACCCTTTCCCCCTGAACAACAGCAGTACCTGGAGTTACTGTTCTCCAGCGCACAGATTGTAGCAGCCCTGAAATCCTTCATGGTGGGGCAAAGCGCCAGGTACGGATGGCTTTCCGGCTGAATTTTACAGTTCCTTTGCTAAGGAATTAGTCACCTTATTCACCAGGATTTGTAATTTAGCACACGAAGAGGGGCAGACTCCTGGAATGGGGCATTGGAAACAGTCCTTCTGAAACCAGGGAAGGACCCTACACAATGTTTGAATTACCACCCTATCTCCCCTGCTCAACCAGGACATGAAGATCTTTGCCAAAGCAATTAGCACACGATTACAAGCTATAATTATGGATTTAATACACCCAGGCCAGACCAGATTTATACCTGGTCAGCATATACAGGACCATATATGCCTCCTCCTGAATGTTATGGCAGAGCCTAAATCATTCCCCAATAATACAACATATGCAGTAATGTAGATTGACGCTGAAAAAGTTTTTGACTGCCTAGTCTGGCACTACTTAGATGAGACCTTGGGATGCTTTGGTTTGGGAACTCATTTTAGGTCATAGATTAATAACTTATACAGGACCCCCACAGCCCAGGTTAGGGTAAATGGGATAACTTCTACCCTCTTCAAGATCCAATGGGGTATGTGACAGGGCTGCCCTTCACCCCACCGCTGTTTGCTTTGAGTATTGAACCTTTGGTGGCATATATCAGACAATCCCCAGACTTTAAGGGAATTCAGGTGGGGGGGAGAATTGCATATCTCACTACATGCAGATGACACCCTATTATACATAACCGACCCAGTCCAGAAGATTCAGGGAGTTTTGAAGATACTCAAGACATTTGGAAACATTTACTGTTATAAAATTAATGAAACTAAAACAGACTTTCTCCCTGTAGGCAGACAGGATGGTCCCCTTCCACAGCTTATAGGTGGCTTAAAATGGGCCTTGAATGGATTTAGATATTTGGGAGCCTGGATTCCCAAAGATTTAACTCAGCTATATCAAAAACATTATTTAAAGTTGCTAACTGAAGCCCAAGCGGATTGTAAGAGGAGGAGGGAGCTACCACTGACTCTAATGGGTAAAATTGAAACTATCCGCATGAATCTATTACCTAGATTCCTATTTTTATTCACTATCCTTATCATAAAACCGCCCATGAAATTCTGGAAATCACTCAGATCCATGCTGGCAAAATGTATATGGGGCGGGGAAAAAGCCCAGAGTGAGGTGGCCTATCCTGGTGGCCCCAAAGAGACAAGGTGGTTTGGCATTGACAGATTTCAAATTGTATTTCTGGGCTGCACAAGTACAATATTTTATTCCTTATTTGAACAGGACAGAAAAGCCCCTTTGGGTGGACCTAGAATGGAGTTCAGGGGACATACCTAATATGGGAGATGTATTATTCATGGACAGCCAAAACCTCTAGCTGTTCTCCATTAATAACACTTGGACACACAATCTCAAACACTCATGGGATGAGATAAGTAAAAGATATAACCTGCCCATGATTCAGACATTTGATACCCCTTTAAGAGCCTGCATGGATTTTATCCCATTCAGACTAGAAGGGGGACTCAAAATATGGGAGAGGTATGGTTTGTCTAGTATTGGACAGTTTTTTTCAGGAGGGAACATTAAAATCATTCCCAAAATTGTCCCAAGAATTTCCTTTGCCAAGGAAAGAGCTCTTTCAGTATTTTTCAATTTAGGCTTTATCTTATAGAGGACCCTGGCACATCACAATTGCAACAGGAGAGTAACCAACTCTCATTACTTCTCAGGACTATGGCAGGATCCCCACAAATCAGAGGCAGAGTCTCCCAGATTGCATGTCTGCTCTCAGGTCTACAACCAATACACTCTAAAGAGAAAATGGTCTCAAGAGATCGAGGTTGTTCTGACCAGGACCAACTGGGTTAAGATCTGGCGGGGGATCTCGACTACTTAGGCTTCCCCCTCCTGGTGAGACTTTAGGTGGAGGGTGGTGGCACACCACTTCCATACGACAACCATCACTAAACATTATGGAACCCATCCCACAGATATGTGTTGGAGGGGTTGTTCTGTGGTGGGAACCCATATTCACATTTTTTGGTCTTGTCCCACTCTGAAGTCATTTTGGACAGAAATTACTGGAGATTGTAGCAGAATTTTAGGCGTGGACCTGCCCATTGACCTCCCAACTTTTAGTCTAGGGTTATCACTAGTGGGATTAAAGACTAAGGCCCAGGTATACTTATTCAACATCTTGATTGCAGCAGCACTTAAGGCTGTAACCCAAAAGTGGCTCAGTCCTATGACCCCCACGAGGGAGGCCTGGTTATCTAACAGCTCCAGGTTGATGGAAATGGAACACCTTATGGTGAAACTAAGACAACAAAAGGATAAATATATTAGTCGTTGACTTCCATATTTCCATTATTTGGCAAATATTCACCAGAAAAATATACTGGAGATACTAGCAGAGCAAAAACAATAGTTCAGGTATATGTACTGAGGTCATTTTTCTAGGCCCGAAATATGAAAGAATCTTTTTTGCTGATTTAAATGTTGATGTCTTGTCTATCCCGGTAAAACAAATTAAATGAGTGGATAAATAGAATTTAGGATAGGAACAATTAAGTATTCACCCCGATTTTCTTACTAGTAAGATGATATAAGTCTGAATGTGACTTCTCTTTTCTTTTTTATTCCCTTTTGTTTTTCTGTTTACACATGCATGTCTAAAGCTTATGTAATATTTTATTGGAATGTCCTGTAATTAATGTCTGTGTGATGTGTGTTAACGTTCTGAAAATCAGTAAAGAATAATTAAAAAAAATGAGAAAGTGGGGTACACAAGGGTGTTTATATATGTATGTTGTAAAAGATTTTTGTTTTATGTTTGATTGTATGATTTAAATGAAAAACAAATTTTGTTATTTATTTTTGAAAGTCGGATTTACAACCTTTGAGTCAGGGACTCATTTACAAAGGCACCTCTTTGCAGGGAGGGTTGACATGGTTACAGTGTGAAATACAACAGTGGTAACATACAAGTGTGTAATCCCTCCATTACCTGGGTTACTAGAATCCCTCTTAGAACCAGTGGCAGGCAGGGAAAGGCAGCTTGTGAGACTCCAGTTAAATGGGTTTCACACTGTCTCACTCTGTCCTCAGTCTCAGCTGAGCTGGAGGGATGACATCACCATAGAATTCTCGCAGCAGCATATGCCACATTGGAATGCTCACAGCAGGGGTTAGTGTTAGAACATTGGGGAATTTAAGTCTGTAGGAGTCTTCTGAAGGGAGCAGTCAGAGTAAGAGGTGTGCTACAGTTGGCAGCCCCTCAGAGCCTAGCTCTACTTTAGAGCTACATCAGAAAGTGGGTTGTGTGTTCTCACCCTAGAGAGGAACACAGAAGAGATCAGAAGAAAGTGGTAGAGACTGTCTCATGTGTTGTTCCAGTGCCCCATCCCAGGAGGGATGGAGGGGAATTCCAGCATTTCAGGGACAATCCCCTGGCCCTGCCTGGAAAGGGAAAAGGTGCCTGAAAATGGGAAGTGTGTTGAGAACCAGAGAATTTGTTTGTGTCCTTTGAGAGATGCCCTGGGGCACCTGCATACCACGGTGAGTTTGTTCTGATATATAGCCTATGTTCACCAAGACAGAGTTGTGTAAAAGTATCTGCCTACTGTGGGGTCAGGATAAGACTAGCCAAGTATAGTGCTTTTAAATTTGTGTATGGCTTGGAAGCATCTGAAACAGTGGGGGTCTAAGGAATGGACAGAGCCACTAATGGAACGTTTTAAGTGAGGACACCACCTAAATACAGTGTAGAATGTTCAATGTGATAAACATTTCGAGAAAGCATCTACAACCAGTAGTTTCGAAGAAAGGTGTTGTTCCAAAGGAATGGCTGGGTATAGATTTGGGAACAAGAGGTGGGAGTCCCCCATCTGGAGTAACCAGGTTTACCTCTACTGGTTCAGTTCGGGCACCTATAGCTTTCTCCAAGGCACTTGGCCAGCATCTACAGAGAGTACACAGACATGGGATTAAGGATGATTTTCCCTTTAGAGCTAGAAAGTGCTCATGAGTGGTTTAGGGAGCCACCATCAAACTCCATGCCATATGAAAAAGTGTCCAAATACTGGCTGGGGTGCCATGTCAAGGAAACAAAGTAGAAGAGTACCAGTTTGGGCTGTGTGAGCCCTGTTGTGCTCAGAAGCTGAGGGTCTTGTGTAGTAAAGATGTGCTCTGACCTCTGTAAATCTGCATTGCCAGTGAGTGTAGCCCTGTGGGGGTCCATCTTTGCTTTGTTATTCCTGTGTTGATGTGAATAAATGCCACACTCTAGAATCCCATTCCTGGGTTTGGACATTTTCAGTTATTGCTTCCTGTGTCTGGAGTTACTTGGGCACCACTGCCAGAGGTACAAACCTAGCCATGATGCTGAGCGAATGTTTTCTCCCAGAACCCAAGGGAGAAGAGTGTTACAGGTGCAATACAGATAACAAAAGAACACAATATAACAGTGGTTTATGGAATAAAGTTACAAGTCCCCTACTCTTTTTTGAGAAGTGCCATGGGATCTTTAACATCCACCTGAACTACCACCAGAACAGGCAGATGGGACCTTGGTTTAACATCTCATCCAAAAGACAGCACCACAGTATCAGGATTTAACCCAAGTGCCTGTTGGGGGGCTAGAATCCACAGCCTTCTGATCTGTCAGCCTCAGAAGTAAATGTACAACCTGCTGAGCCACTGACACTTCTTGCAGGTTACTATCCAATCAATCTACATTACCTTAGGAAACCTAGCATTTTATACCCTCCCCCAGGGTATAGAAACATAGAATTTTGATGGCAGATAAGGACCGCTTGGCCCACCCAGTCTGCCTATTTCCCTACCTACTGGATAAGCTGCAGATCCTAGTTAACCAGCAGCCTACTTCTTCTTCTTACCCCCACCCCCCCAGAATTGCCGTATGACTGTCCCATGCATGCTTGAATTCCACCACTGATTTTGACTCCACAACCTCCTCTGGAAGGCTGTTCCATGCATCCACAACCCTCTCTGTGAAAAAATACTTCCTTAAATTACCTCTGAGCCGCCCCTCCTCTATCTTCAAATTGTGCCCTCTTGTTCTTGCACACCTCTTTTTTTTTGAAAGATGCTACCCTCTTGGACTTTGTTGATTCCCTTGAGGTACTTGAAAGTTTCTATCATGTCCCTCCTCTCCCTCCTTTCCTCGAGGCTATACATATTAAGTTCATTAAGTTTCTCTTCATATGTCTTCCGGTGCAGACCCTGCACCATTTTAGTTGCCCTCCTCGGGACAGCTTCCATCCTGTCTTTGTCTTTGTGGAGATTGGGTCTCCAGAACTGCACGCAGTACTCCAGATGGGGTCTCACCAGCTGTCTGTACAGAGGGATAATAACTTCCTGTTTTCTACTGGTGATGCCTCTCCTATGCATCCCAGTATCCCCCAACCCTCCTTGCTGCCCTCTCCATTGCTTGCCACCTTTAGGTCATCTGATATGACTACCCCCAGGTCCCTTTCCATTTTGTTGTTGTTAGTATCTCACCCCCATTGTGTACTCTTCCCTGGGTTTTGTTTCCCAGGTGCATTACCTGCACTTCTTAGCATTGAATCTAAGCTGCAACACATTTGACCATTCCTCTAACCTTGCAAGGCCCTTCTCATCCTTTCCACCCCATCCTGTGCATCAACTCTGTTGCAGATCTTTGTGTCATCTGCAAAGAGACATACTTTTCCTTCCAGTCCTTCCGCAATGTCACTTATAAAGACATTGAAGAGGACTGGTCCTATCTGAACCCTCCGGTGACCCCACTAGTAACCCTCCTTTCTTCTGAATGGACTCCATTTACTATTACTCTCTGTGTCCTATTCTCCAGCCAATTCTTTACCCAGGCTGTCATCTTGGGACCCACTCCCAGGCTGGCTAACTTGTATATTAATCTTTTGTGTGGGACTGTGTCAAATGCCTTGCTAAAGTCTAGGTAGGCCATGTCCACAGCCCCTCCCTGATCTACTATTTTGGTCACCCAGTCAAAGAAATCTATCAGATTTGTCTGGCATGACCTTCCCACTGTGAATCCATGCTGCCTAGGGTCCTGTGCCCCTCTGGCCTCTAGATACTCGACAATTCTTTCCTTCAGAAGTGATTCCATCATTTTCCCTATCACTGAGGTTAAACTAACAGGTCTGTAGTTTCCTGCTTCTGCCTTGCTCCCACTTTTGTGAAGGGGAATCACATCTGCCCTCCTCCAGTCCTCGGGTACCACCCAATCCTCCCATGATTTGTTAAAAAGGGTAGTCAGTGGTGTCACTAGTTCTATCCTTAGCTCTTTTAGAATTCTGGGATGAATCCCATCAGGCCCCATTGCTTTGTCACCTTCAGTTTAAGAGTTCTTTCAGAACCCTTTCTTCTGTAAATGGGCTGGTATCAACTTCTGTATCTAGAGTGTTACTACTGTTTGTTTTATGCCTCCCCTCTTCATTTGTAAATACTGAGCAAAAATATTTGTTTAGTATCTCTGCCTTACAGTCTCCTCTGCCCACCTCCCTCCCCTTTATTAAGCCACACTATCCCTCCTTGGTCTTCCTTTGCTCCCTGATGTACCTATAAAGGTTTTATCCCCCTTCTTAACTGAGTTGGCTATCTTTTCCTCGGTTTGGGCCTTTGCTGTTCTGACTGCCTTCCCAGCCTCCTTTGGCTTTAACTGATACAGTTCTCTGTCCTGCTCCTTCTGATTCCTTGTACATCCTGAATGCTTTCTTTTTCTCTTGAACCTTCACTGCCACTTCCTTTGAGAACCATAGTGGTTTCTTACATCATCTTGTTTTGTTTATTTGCTTCACACAAAGGCTCGTTACCTCTGTGATGGCAGTTTTTATTATTCCCCATTGTTCTTCCACCCCTCCTTCCTGCCCATTTGCTAGTGCATTCCTTAGGCACTCACCCATTTTGGCAAAGTCAGCCCTCCTAAAGTCCAGTACTTTTGTCTTTGTATGGCTTGACTCTATTGCTGTGTTTATTGTGAACCATACTGTTCGATGGTCGCTAATTCCCAGATGGCCACCCACTTCTACATCTGTGATCCTGTCTCCATCTCCATTTGAGAGAATCAAATCTAATATTGCTCCCTCTCGAGTGGACTCCAGTACTAGTTGTCTAAGGCATGCCCCCTGTAGGGCATCTAGAATAACTGCACTCTTTGAAGTGGCAGCTGCAACTGCACTCCAGTTAACATCTGGCATATTCAGATCACCCATCAGCAATATCTCCCCTTTTTCTGCCATTCTAAGTATACTTTCTATCATTTCCCTGTCCATTTCCTCCCCCTGAGAAGGGGGTCTGTATACAACCTCTGTGCGTATTGTGGTGCCATTGCCTGTCTCCAAATTTACCCACAGTGCTTATTCTCCTCCTCCCCTCCCTGCTTACCCTTTTGTTCTGCTGCTTTTATTCCTTCCCTTATGTAAAGAACTACTCCTCCTCCTCTTTTACCCTCCCTGTCCCTCCTGTAGACAGTGTGTCCTGGTATGTTTATGTCCCAGTCATGGTTTTGTGTACCATGTTTCTGTGACTGCCACGATATCCAGATGTTCCTCCTCTATCAAGGCCACTAATTCAGGAAGCTTGTTACCCAGACTACGGGCATTGGTACTCATTGCTCTCCATTTTTGATGGCTTTACCTTCTGTTGCAGCATCCCCCACTGACCGTTCTACCTCGGTCTTTTTCTCATTTAGTACCCTGTTTTGTAGGGAGAGGCTGTGATTTTCCTGCTGCTTGTCAGTGCCTCCCCCTTTGACTAGTTTAAAAGCTTGCAAATGAAGCATTTAAACCGATTGCTCAAAAGACTTGTTCCCTTCCTGGACAGATGCAGACCATCCTGCCAGTATAGGCTGGTGTCCCTCCAGGTGTAACCCCAGTCCCCAATGAAGCCAAACCCCTGTGCTCTGCACCATTTTTTCAACCATTCATTAAACTGCATGGTGCCAATTACCCTTGTCTCCCCCATGCCTTTGACAGGCAGCACCTCTGAGAAGGATACTGTGTGTGCTACTTGTCTTAGGTCCCTCCCCAACTCTGCAATGTCCTCCTGCACTGCTCTAATCTCATGATGAGCCAAGTCATTTGTCCCTAGGTGGACAATTACATCCAGCTCAGAATCCCTTGCAGCTGTTCTCGTGATCCTGAGGATGCGCTTCCTTTTCCTCCAAGCCATGGCACCAGGCAGGCACCTTACTTCAGTTTTCCCAGCTCCCCCCAGTTCTATACCCTAATAATTGGAGTCCCCACCAGGAGCTGTTTCCTTTCCTGTGGTATTTCTCTGCCTCCTTCCTGTGGGCCTCCTTGTGACAGTTGTCATCAGTCTTCTCTGCGGGTGCATCCATAGGGGAGCTATGCTCCCCCAGAATGGTGTATGGATTGTGGAGTGGAACAATTGACTGGGTGTACCTCTGTTCCACCCTCCTCATCCTCCCTGAGCCCACTGTGGTCCAACTGCTGTGCTTTCTTCGCAACCTCTGAGGTAGTGGTGGTGGCACTAGTGCTCCCTGGCTGGGGGAGGTTCCCTTCCTACTGTCCAGTGTGGCCTGGGGGAAGGTTTCCTTACTACTGTCCAGTGCGGCCTGAAGACGGGCAACTTCCTCCCTCAGGGCAGATAGTTGTCTGCAAATAGGGCAGCATCTCAGCCTCCAGAAAGACTCCGGGAAAACTGCTGCCCCACAGTCATTACATTGCACTACTCCTCACGTGTTTATCTAGTTTTTTGTTTTTTTTTTGTATTTGTGTGTGTGTGTGTGCACGTGCGTGTGTGATTTGTTATATAGAAATATATATATTATACAATGTGTATGCTTATATTGTCAGTGCAGTGTGCTAGAGAGGATATGACAGTAAAATGCACCTTGCACTCGAGGAAATGATGTCAGAACCTCAGGTATAAAGGAACTATTTCCAGGGTGGGTGGGGTGAGGGTGGGAAGGGTTGGGCCTAAACTGTGCCCTCACAAAACAATCAGCTAAAAGCTCTCACCCACCGCTGCGATGAGTGCCTTCCTGTCAGCAAGATACCCTGCACAACAATTTGGCAGAGAAAGTACCCTGCTAATCAAACAGAGAAAATCCAGACATCCAAGTCAGACACAGGTAAACCTCTCCAGCCCCAAAACAGCCTGTTGGTTTGTTAGCCACAAAGGAAAATCAAATATGCAGTTATTTCAGCCCTTCTGAGGATGCTGACAAGATAAGCAGTTTTAAAAAACCCCTTCCTGAATTAAAAACTAAAACAAACACAAAGCAATACCACTTTAAAAGTGAGGAAAACTTATCTCAGATGTAAGCAAGAGAGAGAGAGATTAGTTACAGATATGTAGTCCAAAATAGTATATCCCACGCAGCTTCTCAGTTGTTTCCAAGCACACCCTGTACACAACTTGGAGGAAGATGAACTTCTGCCTCAAACAGGATCACACCACTAGTTTATAGTAATTGAACAATGCTGAAATGGTCTAGCTAAACAAATGGCTGTGATGCAGACCTCTGACTTGTGAAGACAATTACCCCCACCTCAGGCTATGTCTGGCATCCAATTACAAACTGCAGCTTTTGCTATTTTGAATCACACAACCCCACCAAAAGTTGCAAAATATATTGATGCAGAGTCTCACAGAATTCTAGTAATCAGTCCAGTTAGCCACAAAGGAAAATCAAATATGCAGAAGATAAGCAGTTTTAAAACCCCCCTTCCTGAATTAAAAACTAAAACAAACACAAAGCAATACCACTTTAAAAGTGAGGAAAACTTCTCTCAGATGTAAGCAAGAGAGAGATTAGTTACAGATATTTAGTCCAAAATAGTATATCCACATGCTTCTCAGTTGTTTCCAAGCACACCCTGTACACAACTTGGAAGAAGATGGACTTCTGCCTCAAACAGGATCACACCACTAGTTTATAGTAATTGAACAATGCTGAAATGGTCTAGCTAGACAAATGGCTGTGATGCAGACCTCTGACTTGTGAAGACAATTACCCCCACCTCAGGTTATGTCTGGCATCCAATTACAAACTGCAGCTTTTGCGGTCCAGAGAAGGGCAACCAAAATGGTGCAGGGACTGCATCAGAAGACATATGAGGACAGATTAACGGAGCTCAATATGTATACCCTTGAGCAAAGGAGGGAGAGAGGTGATATGATCGAGACATTTAAACACCTTAAGGGCATAAACACGGTGAAAGAGTCTAACATGTTTAAATATAAGAAAAATAGCAGGACAAGAGGACACAGCATGAGATTAGAGGGAGGCCGATTAAGGGGAATGTGAGGAAATTCTTTTTCACAGAAAGGTGGTAGATGCATGGAATGGCTTACCACAAGAAGTGGTGGCTATGAATACAGTGCAGGGCTTCAAACAGGCATGGGATAGGCATAAGGGAGCAATACAAATGACTATGAATAGATAGGTCACTGACAGAGCAAAGGCCGATGGCACATTTATAAGGTAGAAAAAGAAATGGGCAGACTGGATGGGCCTTGCGGTCCTTATCTGCCATCAACTTCTATGTTTCTATGTTTCTATGTTTGCTATTTTGAATCACACAACCCCACCAAAAGTTGCAAAATATATTGATGCAGATTCTCACAGAATTCTAGTAATCAGTCCAGTTAGCCACAAAGGAAAATCAAATATGCAGAAGATAAGCAGTATCATGTTACCTATCCCAGTTTCCAGAATCAGATATCTTTATTGCTACAGTATTTTCACTTTTGTAATGCTGATACTCATCCTAAACGGGATGCAGCACTTTTACTAATGTTAAACAAGAGTAAGTTAGCTCCTCTGTAAAAAGTTAATACATGACTTTGCAAAACAGACTGACTCCTCCCCTTTGCCCACTGCTCTAGATCTGAAAGAATGGAAAAAGAAAACACAGTGGATTTGGTATGAGAGAGATGGGGCAGGGGGCTCCACAGGTGGCCAACCTGATGGAGCAAGAAGAAAAAGCAGGACAATTTTTCAGATAAAGGTTAAATGCTGTTGAAACAGTCTTTTTTAGTAATAAGGAGATAGAAAAGAGTCCTTCCAGTTATATAGGGTTCTACCCTATTGCAAAGAACAACTAGGCTAATGTTTCAGAATCAATGACCTAGAGTGTGATAATAGACTGAGAGAACTGAATCGTATGCCTCTTGAGTTAAGAAGGAAAAGAGTCAATCTTTTACTCATGTAGGATATTGTACAAGATCCCTGCTTATTTAACAAAACTGGATTCCTTTTCAAACAAAATATTGTAGATACCAGAGGACTTCCCTTACAGTTGCAGAGTATGAAGTTTTATATAACTAGAAGGAAGATTTTCTTCTCCCAGAGAGTGGTAAACCACGGGAATGCTCTTTCCTTTAACATAATATCAAGTGGTAGCAAATCTATTTTTAAAAAGCACTTAGACAAATGAATTTTGAGTAGAGAAGATATGAACTATTATGGGTTATGAGATAGGAGCTTAGAATGGGCTACATCGCCTTCTACTCCTTGTCCAGCTCAGTATGAAACTCAGTATAATAAGCTGGTGGTGACAGTGAAGTGAATCAGAATACCAAATGCCTGTAAGCTGGCACAACTGAAGAGGTAGTTATTCATACCCTACTCAGTCAGAAAGAATATAATATCTGTAAGATTTGCTGTGGTGTGTGTGTACTGTATTGTCTGTTTTAACCAGTATAAAAACATCACTTCCCATAATGCAAGGGTACCAGAACTGCCTAACTCTGCTTTGCAGTTCTTTCACCTTTTAAACAAGTGAGATAACAGCTTTATTATACATTACAAAAATATACAAATCCCATCTGATTGATTTGCATAATGAATTGGTGTTCTACGAAATAAAAAGTTTAATGCAAGTCATCCTGGAATACAAAGTCAATTGACTTGAAAAGCTTGTCACCAATACTCTAGTGTCTGAAAATAAAGAGAATGGACACCATCCACTTTGGGGATTTTCCATGGGGAGCTCTGACAGAGGTGTGATGGAAGCATGTTAAAATGTTATCTGGTTGCGCACACAGTTGTGCATGCCCATTTGAGATAGAATGGATTTGGTCAAAATTAGAGTCCATGACCCATAGCAAAGATTTTCCAGGAATCACTGAATACTGGGCAAATGATTAGCAGTTGGAGAGAGGGTACCGTGGTTACCATTTGTGAGAAGGGATGAAGGGAAAAGTGTAATAATTACAGGCCTGTCAGTCTGACATCTGTCTTGGGTAAAGTGCTTGAGGGGATCCTAAAGGAAGAGATTGAGGAACAACTTAGAAATACAGAAGCATGCGATGAGTAACAGCATGGGTTTACCATAGGTAGGTCCTGCTAGACAAACCTACTTCAGTTCTAGGAAGGGGTGAGTAGAGCACCTAATGGTGTATTGCCTGTTGATGTGGTCTTTTTGGACTTCAGCAAGGCATTTGATAAGGTGCCCCACAAGGAACCTATTGAGCCCTTGCAAATGTTAGGGCATGGAAACATCATGAGGTGGGTCAGTTCATGGCTCACATGCAGGAGACAACAAGTCAGCTTGAGAGGGTGTAGGGAAGACTGGGCAGTGGTGATGAGCCATGTTTCACGGGGCTCTGTGCCTCTTCAATATGTACCTAACACCTATGAGGTGTGGGGAAGGAGTCTTTGTTGTTGAAATTTGTCAACATTAAATTGGAATCCATAGTACAGAGCATTAGTGATACAGAAAAATTGCATTCAGAATTAACAAGGCTAGAGTAGTGGACAATGGGGCATAAGCTGGTGTTTAATTTGGACAAATGTGCTGTAATGCACTTGGGAAAATCAAATGATCAGGCATAGTACACTATTGGAAGCCGCATACTAAGAGAAACAAAAGACTTGGGGTAGTAATAACTAGGGACCTCAAGCTGAGTAAGAACTCTCATGCTATGGCCAAAAAGAGGTGTACTGGGATATATATCAAGGCACATCAAGAGTAGGGACAGGAGGGTGCTGATGCCACTGTGTACCTCTCCGGTGTGGCCTCACCTGGAATACTGTGCACAATTAGCATCTCCTTGTACCAAAGCAGATATCTCAGTACTAGAGAGAGTTCAAAGATGAGCTACTAGTCTGATTAAGTCAGTCAGACATCTGAGATATAGAGACAGGCTAGAAGCTCTGGGGTTATATTCATTAAACATTCACTAAAAATACCACCAACAGCTTAACTTGGTTCAATTTCAGTTGCTCACCATCTATAACTCCCCCTCCCCCTGGTCACCCCTGAAAAAGGGACCTTTAGTCTCAGTGGGCCTACCGGGTCAACAAAATTCAATAAATCAATAAATAATATTCACTTGAGTATAGATGTTTGAGGGGACACGTGTCTGGTCTTTAGAGCCTTCACAAACAATGACTTGTGGGACTGCCTAAGACTAGAACTTACGTCCAGTTGCCATACCATGAGATCACGTGACCTCCAACTCAAAGGGGAATTGTATTGTACTGGAAAAAGAGCAGCATGGAGAGTGGTGGACTTAAGGAATAGGCTCCAATTGGGAGTGGCGGGCAGTGTAGATATGATTGATTTTAAAAAGGGTTTAGACACTTACTGTATTTCATATGCTGTATATGGCTATTCCCTTTGAGTTAAGGATGAGCTGCACATTGCCTAATTTGGCTCGATAACTCCTATGAATCCTATGAATGAGAGGTTAGTGTATTACTTGAGTAAAGAATCATCAGATTTTGTATCTGTTTGGCATACTGACAATTAAACAATTGCTGCAAGAAGGTAAGCAAGCCTTTGGCTTGAATTCTTAAAGCCGAGTGCTGATACACTACTGTCCTCCAGGACCACACTGCAAGATTATAATTTCCTGGCACTAGGCACCACTATACCAGCATGAGTACTTTCAGTCAAAGAGCAGCAATAATAAGAAGAGCAGATATCAGTTGTGTGTTCTAATTCTAGGCTTACTGTTGATATTAGACAGTTTTAGCTACAGTTTTCAGTAACAGCTGAAATGTTTAGGAACAAATTTGAGGGGGGCAAATAAAAATTAAGATGATCATTAGAGCTGCTGTCCAGATGATAGATGGTGGGAGAAGACTAGTTTCCAGTAATACAGCAAGTTAAGAGTATTGCAAGGAACCTGGAGTAGGAAAACTGATAATCTTGGAACTAACAAAATGACTGGCCCAAACTCCTAATGTGTGTGAGTTAATAACTGCATGGGAACTGAGTCTGCCCAGTGACTTAACAGACATGCTGTACATTTTATTTTGAGGGGCTTTTTAAACAGAAATTTTGATCCTGTTGATTTTTCATGCATTTTTCCCAGGGCTACCTTCTTAAAAGCTCAGCAGGGCATTCCAAGACAGCTGACATTAAGTAATATCAATTAACGACCTACCCCGCTGATCTGAGACAAGGTTTCTTAGCCAGTTCTCTTTGCAATGTTTCATTTTCCCTGCAGTAAATTCAGTTTTATATGTATTATTTTCCGATGCTTGTGAAACTGGCCCAGGTTTGAAGGCAGGGGGTTTGATGCCTATGACTCTTAGATGAATAGTAAAGGAAATTGATCTGTTGAAAGTAGTCTAGATATTATTAAGTTAGTTAGATGTACCAAATCCATTACATTATTGACACACATATGCATTTTTGATAGTATAACTGCATGCTTCCAGTGGGAATTGCAAGTATTATTTTTATTTACAACTACATTGCTATGTCATCTCAGGGGAAGACAAATTACCAAGACATCTGCTATGGCAGAAGGTTGCTGTATTTATAAGACACAGATTTTAGAAAGGAACATAAGTGAAACAAAAAGAGGATCTTTTTCATTAGGTAAATGCAATACTTTCATTAGGCTGGCAAAAAGATAGACACAAGTTTCTGAAAGCTTAGTTTCTCCTCATATGGCATGTTATACAATGTAAGCTGAAACTCCTTTTACAGAGAATCAGTTCTTAACACAACACATGGGGCCTAGAAATAAAATTCCTGACCCAGAAGCAACCGCTGTAGAGGCAGACCTGGATCTAGTGGCCACAACAGAGTCATGGTAAACCAATAACTACAGCTGGGATGTGGCCATCCTAGGTTGCATCATGTTGTGGATGGATATGACAGGGAAGAAGGGGATTGTTTTATATGTGAGGGAAGGGATAAAGGCCACTGAGATACAAGGACACAACAGGGATAAGGATGGGCTCGAGGTTCTTCAGGTTTGCTTAAAGACAGGGATGCGGATTTTCAAAGCCCCGACGCAAGCTGCGACAATGGCAGCTTGTGCCGAATGCCAGTGCATCTAGGACCCTGTACCCAATTTTACAATGGACAGGGTCCCAGTGCCTAAGTCCCGCGGCTTGCAGCAATAGTGGCGGTGCGCCAAGGAGATGGCGAACCCACTCGGAATGCTGCAGTGGCCGTGGGGTGACTGGAGTGAGAGGTGTGCCCTTGTATGGGGACATTGCACTGTCCTGTGCCCCCCTTCACCACCACCACCATGCCCCGTACCACCAGTTGGGTACACAGGAGTACCCCTATTGCCCTCCATGCCCTGATCTACCCTGTTGGTGACATAGTCTTCCGGTTCACCCTGGTAATCTAGTGCCCCCCCAGCAGGTGTTGCCCACCTCCATCCTGTACCCCATTCCGGCAACTGGCACAGCCCTCCGCACTCCATCACAGCCCAGTCTAGTGCCCCCCTCCCTGCCCCGATCCACCCTGACAGTGATTTGATGACTGAAGTCATTGATGTCTCCAGATGTGATGGGTGAAACCGCTTTGAAAGCCTGTGACAGGTGGAAGTTGAAGAGGATTGCTGTTGGCTGTCCCCCGTTCGCTGGAACTGTTAAAGTCCACAAAATATATGCCTTGGAGTTGTTCAGGCTCTGTTGGCATTGGTTTCAATTATTTCCACCAGCTGCTTTGACCAGGAGGTCTGGGCGGAGTCAAGGAAGGTCCATGCTGCATGTCAAAGTCAGCTTTGGAATACCTGAGCGCTAGGATTGGTTCTGGTGCTCGATGACTGCTTGAATTGCCTTCCCTGGTATCATCCTGTGGAGTTGCTAAGGAAGAGGAGAGGCTCAGCCAGTCTAGCTGACCTGGAGGTGAATGTGGGGGGTAGCCATTTTTCCCCCGGGAGGGTCGGGAGTGCCAACCAGAAGGCCGGTGCTCGTGGACCTTCCAGGAGCCGAGGGGGCTGCCAGGCAGAGGCTGAGTTTGCCCCGGAGATCCAAGTGGGGTTAAGTGGGTGCATTCACGCAATCTGTCCTGGATTAGTTGGGTTCTGGCACCATCTGAACTGGGAGGATTTCTACAAACGTTACCTCCACCTTTGCTAAGTGACCAGGGAATCATTGTTGACTGTGTGGATTTTGATTTATACCCTTACTCATGTTTGCTGGAAGCCAATCACTCAGGCTTCAGTAACTTTCTAACTGTTCAGGGAGGAAGTGAGAGGGCCTCTTCTTTTTGGAGAATTCATCTTATTTCAAGTTTGGGACTAGGCTGTGAGAGGGTCTTGCCCATTGGACTAATTTCAATGATCAGGAGGTGATGAGAGCCCTCCTTTTCATCTGCAAATATTTCTGGAGAACTATGTTGCTGGTTCGTTTGTTTTTATTGTGACTTAACTTCAGCTTCAAAAACGGACGTCATGCCCTGATATTAATTTTGTTTTGTTTGATTATGGGAACTGTGTTTGCATTTATTATATATCTGTATGTTATTAAGGGAATTACAAGGGTTTATGTGTGTTGATTGGTTTATCATTGTGGGTTTACACTAATTTGTTTAAGGCAAAAGGGTGGCACATTTTTGCACATTCTTGTGCAATTTTAGAATTCCAGTGCAGACTAGATGGGCCAGACAAGATATGTTGGGGCCACGGCCTTGCTAGAATTACCTATGCTGACACTCGGCTTCTTGACCTTGGCCCCTTTACTGATCTCCCAGTTCCTGTCACCGCAACGAGACACTGTAGGGAGGTCGGAATTATTAGGAGACAAGGGATCTGCAGGGAGCTGAAGGCAGTACAGGAGGGGGTGGTGAGCTGCATTGCAGTCGTCCAGTCCTGGAGACACCCTGGGTGTAAACAGAGCTGGGGAAGAGGTCAGACTTGTTTGATCTCTGTACCCAGGGTTCCCACCAGGCCAAGTGGGCAGGCAGCTAGAGGTCCAGCCGTGTTGTCTCATCCTCTTTGGGTGGTGCTTTGCAATGCAGGTCAATGAGGAACAAGACTGCCATTTTTGTGGACTTGATTTCCACTGTCCATCTGGCTTGCATAACGGAGACCTGGCTCAGTGAAGATGCTGGCCCAGTTCTTGCAGCCACCATCCCACCTGGATACTCCATGGTGCACTGCCTGAGGAAAGATAGCAGGGAAGGGGGTGTGGCTATTGTTTTTCGAGACAGCCTGGGCTTCATGGTGCTCCCAGTTGGTAACACCTGATCTTTTGAGTGTGTTGCAGTATGCAGGGGCACAGGTGCAGGTTGCAGGATTCTCCTCATTTACCGCCCTCCTGGGGCAGGGGTAGATTTCCTGCAGGAGGTGGCGGACTTCGTTGTCGACCAGTTGCTGGAGTCCACCAGGTGTTTAATCCTGGGGAACTTTAATGCCTGTTTCGATGATGAATCCTCGCATTTCAGTTTCAACCTCCTCCAGTTGATGCATTCACTGGGCCTGTCATAAGTGGTTGCTTCTGTGACCCACCAGCAAGGCCACACACTTGATCTGGTGTTCCAGCTGGGCCTTGAGGTTGATAACCTCAAGATTGATCAGGTCATCTAGTCTGATCACTGTACCATGGAGTTCACATTTGGGGCCCCTCCCGGAGTCCTCACCCCTGTAGAGATGGTCTGCTTTTGCCCTTTATGGGGCATGCTCCTCGAGGGACTATTTGCATTAGTGGTCTTATCTCGGGTTGCTGCAGCATGTGCGTTGGGTTCCGGAGAGGAGGTGGCCACTTATAATAGGGTGGTCTCTGAAGTTCTGGATGCTCTCACACCAGTTCATATACAACCCATATCTTTTCACTTGAGGTCCTCCTGGTTTGATGGAGACCTCAAGGCAATGAAGATCAAGGACTGGAGATTGGAGCATTGCTGGCGGAAGTCCAGGCTGTTGGCCAATAGGCTGGTCCTATGTGCTCACTATGTGGAGTACCAGTGAGCAATTTCCTGTAAGAAGGCAGAATTCTTGTCCAGGGAAATTACTGCAGGGAAAAACAGCCCATCTCAGCTACTTCGGACTGTAGACAGGCTTCTTCATCCTGTCTGCTTGCAGCCAAAGAAAACATTGTCATCCACATTGTGTGAGGAGTTTATTCTGTTTTTCTCAGAAAGAGTGTCGGCCATCTGGTCGGGGATGCCACCAGGGTGGCAACTGCCTCACAGTGACTGGTCTGGGTGTCTCGGAGGCACTACGCCTGTCTGGGATGAGATTAGGCCAGTGAAGGTGTCTGAAGTGACTAAGGTGATCTTAGAGCTGAAGCACAACTTTTGTAAACTGGACCGGCCCCGACACATTTCTTAATGGGATGTGTTGAGGCTGTTGGCCCGGTATTCGCCAGGATTGTCATGTGCTCGATGGTGGAGGGGGTCCTCCATGCAGCTTTGAATGAAGCACTGGTGAGGCCCCTCCTTAAGAAACCTTCTCTCGACCCTGACATCCTGGCGATTTACAATCCTATCTCCAGCCTACCCTTTTTGGGTAAGGTTGTTAAGAAGTTAGTGGCACATCATCTCAAGGATCACCTGGTGTCCTCGGATATCTATGAGCCATTTCAGTCAGGTTTTTGAGCTAGGCATAGCATAGAAACAGCTCAAGTGAGGGTGCATAATGATCTGCTCAGGGCTAGGGATAGAGGAAACAGGTCAGCTCTTGTTCGCCTCAGTTTCTCCTCAGCATTTGACACTGTGGACCACATTGTGCTTCTTGATCGGCTCTGTGAGTTTTGTGGACTCACCGGTACTGTCATCAGGTGGTTTGAGTCCTATCTCTCAAACAGGGTGCAGCGGGTAGTGATGGGGAATTTCTCCTCCTCCCCAATGCCCCTGTCTTGTGGAGTACCACAGGGCTTGATCTTGTCGCCAATGCTGTTCGCAGTGTACATGCTGCCCCTGGATGAGATCAATCGATGGTACAGTGTGGAGTTTCAATGTTATGCAGATGATACCCAGCTGTACTTGTCTTTTGCCCCCAGAGCATCAGGAGCTGTTGATGTGGTTAATTACTATCTGGCTAAAATTAATGAGTGGATGGCTTCCGGCTGGCTGAGACTTAATCCGGCTAAGATGGAGGTACTGGTGATCGAGCCTGGTCATGGACATGATGAGTTGCCACCTGGGGCTGATTCGGGGCTTTTCCTGGATTCTGCTCCATTGGTGGCTTCCCTAAGGGTGCAAAATCTGGGTGTGATCCTTTATAACAGATTGATTTTTGAAGATCAGATGTCATCTGTTGTCAGTAGTGGTTTTTACCATCTGCAGAACATTGCCAGGATGAAGCCCTTCGTTCTGTCAGAGGACCTGCCGATGCTAGTGCATGCCTTTGTGACCTCCAAGCTTGACTACTGCAACTCTCTGTACTTCATGGTCATGGGAGAGAACCTCCACAGACTTCAGCTAGTGCAGAATACGGCAGCCTGGTTACTGATGGGCCTTTCAAGGTCCAGTTATGTGGCCCCAGTCCTGCAGGCTCTGCACTAGCTGCCAGCCAAGTGGAGAGTCCTTTTCAAGATGGATCTTCTCACCTTTAAGGCCCTATGCAGACTGGGTCCTGGCTACCTGTCAGAGCTTCTGACATTGGTGTCCTCTGCTCGCTCTCTCCGCTCCTCTTTGAGGGGCCTTCTGGACGTTCCCAGGGTTTGGCTTAAGACTTCAGGAGATTGTGCATTCAAAGTCTCTGGGCCGACCCTGTGGAATTTGTTACCACCTTTCATCCGGGAGGCCTCCTCGGTTGAGGCATTTAGGCAAAGGCTGAAGACCCACCTTTTTGTCCTGGCCTTCCCAGATCTCTGAGTCCGTTCTGTGCTAGTCCCCTGCAGTAATAGGCTGATAGCCTTTTTAATCCATTTTAACTTCTTATACTAGTATTTATGCATTATTTCCGTTATATGTTGTATGCTGTTTCTTGTTATGTTTTGTTATAATTTCTGTTAGGTGCCCAGAGCCTCTGGGACTGGGTGCCCTACAAATAAAATTGCTTTGCCTTACCTAGACCACCAGGTATAACACAATTACAAGTGTAGGGGTAGACAGGCACACAGTGGTCATCACTCTCTAGGGATGACTAAGTACCGTTAGACCAGCCCTCGGCTGGTCTAATGATAATTAGTACTTTGTCCCTGGGGAGACCTTTGAAAATAGTGATGTTGGGGTTGTGACTTCCGAGCTCTGCCACAAGACCCCTAGCACCATGCTGCAGCCACAGTTTTGGCACTATGCTGGTGCTAGCACACTTTGGTGTTGACTGACGTAGGCTGCCTTTAAAAATCACTCCCGGCAGTACCCGTGGCGCAAGGTGCTTGCTGCATCCTACATGTTGGGTGCAGGCACCTTGCACCACTCTAAGGGCTTTGAAAATCCAGCCCAGGGTTCGGCGCCTTCATCTGTGTGGTGGTGGTGTACCAATCACCAACACAGGGGGATGAATTAGAAAGGGTTTTCAAAAAGACCACAGGCTGAGTGGCAATCAAAGGGGAGATATTGATATGGGGGACTTTATTTAAGGAGGCAGTATAGCGCAGTGGTTTAAGGCTCTGGGCTGCACATCTGGTGACATCCAGCAGATCAGACCTGGGTTTGAATCCCACAGCTTCCACTTGCATACTGTGTGACCCTGAGCAAGCCACTTAACTTCCTTGTGCTCCCAGGTCGCTTCTGTAAAAAAGCTTTCAGCTTAGTGTGCTACTCCTGGTTAAACAACTAAAAAAGAAAAAAAAATATGCTGGATGTAGACTGGAGTATTCTGGCCACAGCTGTAACAAGAAGCAAGGCTATCCTTGACTCCCTACAATGGGCATTTCTCAGGCAGATGGTTACAGAACTCACTAGGGATGGATCTGGTACTTGTGAAAAAAAGACAGCATTGCAGACATCACAGTGGGTAGCCCCTGGGTACAAGAGATCATCATACAGTGTGGTTTGGTATACATATTGTGCAGGTGAAGAAACACACTAGGACAAGGCTAAATGGGAGATTACCTTAGTAAATACCTTGAAGGGGGAAGGGTGGGGAAGTGGAAGCACAATCAAAAAGGATGGGAATAACTAAGACAACAGCAAGCTGTTTGAAGGAAATGAGCAAGCGTAAGTAGAGGAAGAGGCCACTAGGGTACTCAAAGGAGGTGGCTAAGGCAGTAAGGGCAGAAAAAAGCCTTTAGGAAGTACAAGGAGACACAGAGGAGGAAAGGAATGTATATCTAGATAAAGAGAGGCAGGAGAATGAGGACAGCTAAGGTACAAACCTACTTATGACTACTGTGATCTATCTATTACCAAGTGTGTACCACCAGTGAATGCCTGTAACACTGGTTGCTTTTTTAATCTAAGTGTTATGTACTGTATTGTTTTGTTTGCTGTGATGTAGTGCTCTCTTGATGAGGTGCCTTTGAAAATGAGTCTATGACTCAAAGGTTTGTAAACCGATGATCTAATAAATAAAATAAATAAATAAATAAACAGAGAAGAGGATCACCAAGGAGGTCAAAAAAGGGGATAAGACTTTCTTCAGGTATGTGAATGAAAAGAGGGAAGCAAGAGGGTGGGACAATGAGGATCAGGGAGCGAGAGACTAAGCAGAGGAAAATCAAGAAAAAGTTTCAATTTTAAATGAGTACTTCCACTCAATCTTCACAGTGGAGGGGGAGGGGACGTACCAACATGTATGGACAGGCACTGGGGGGAGTAGACACAAATCCATTTTTGGAGATGAAGTCTGAAGATGATTGGAAGCTCTTAAAGAAAAGAAAGTCATGAAGCTAGATGGGGTCCACACAAGGGTACTAAAAGAACTAAGCATGATGCTAGCCACCCCTATGGCAACATTATTCAGCACCTCATTGGAGGCAGTGGTAGTTCCAGAGGGCTGGAGGAGGGCCAGTGTTGTCCCTCTGCACAAGAGTGGCAGCAGGGAGGAGACTAGCAATTACAGTTCAGACAGTTTCACATCAATAGTGGGGAAATTAATGGAAACATTGCTGAAGGAGAGGCTGTTGGAGTACCTGGAGGCATACATGCTGCAGGACCACCAGCAGCATGGTTTCATGAGGGTGGGGGGGTCATGGCAACCAAATATCATAGATTTCTTTGATTGGGTGATTAGGGAGGTGGATCAGGAGAAGGCAATGAATGTGGCCTGTCTGGACTTCAGTAAGACCTTTGACGATGTACCACACAGGAGGCTAATTAAAATAATTAGCAACCTATGGATTGAGGAGAAGGTGGTAAGCTGGGTGTCGAACTGGTTGAAGGACAGAAGACAGAGGGTGCTGATCAATGGCAGTCACTCAGGGGATGAGAGAGTGACCAGTGGAGTACAACAGGGATTGCTACTAAGTTCTGCCCTCTTCAGTGTCTTCATAAGTGAGATTGCTGAGGAACTAGATGGGAGGGTGTGTCTCTTTGTGGATGACACAAAAATCTGCAACAGGGTGGACATCCAGGAAGGGGTGGAGAGATGGCAAAGGGATCTGGGGAAACCAGAGGAGTGGTGTAGGCTGTGGTAACTGGGTTTCAATGCCAAAAAGTGCAAAGTCATGCACCTGAGGCAGGGAAACACGAGGAATGTGTATAAGATAGGAGGAGGTACTTACAGTCACCAAGCAAGACATTGGCCTTGGGGTAATTATATTTGATGATCTCAAGGTGGCAGGGCAGTGTGACAAGGCAGTAGGCAAGTCTAGCTAGTGCTGGAGTGCATATAGTGGAGGATATTTAGTAGGAGAAGGGTGGTGGTGTTGCCACTATGTTGCTCACTATTGAGACTCGACCTAGAATACTGTCTAGTTCTGGAGGCCACACCACTGGAAGGACATTGACAGGGTGGAAGTGGTCCAGAGAAAGGCTAACAAAATGGTGTGGCTGTTACACAGGAAACCATATGAGGATAGGCTATTGGAGCTCAACATGTACTCCCAGGAGGAAAGAAGAGTGAGTGGTGACAGGATTGAGATCTATAAGTACCTTACAAGGGTGAACAAGGTGCAGGAGGGAAGCATCTTTCAGAGGAGGAGGAGGAGAAGAACCAGAACATGGTGGTATGCTATGAAGCGGGGGCAGTTTAAGAGGGACATGAGGCAATACTTCGTCAGAGAAAGGGTGGTGGATGCTTAGAACAGCCAGCTTGAAGAGATGGTGGGGATGAAGACAGTGGAGGCTTCAAGCATGTGTAGGATAGGCACATGGGCATACTAGATAGAGGAAAGGAAGAAGGGAGAGATACAAGGGACCAAATAGGGTCCAGGGTGTAGTAACAGGCAGGAAAAATAGAGCAACTATATGGGCCTACTGGTCCTTTTTCACAGAAAAATTCTGTTTCTACATTTTTGTGGATAATTGGCCAATGCAGGTTAAACTGCAAAGATATAAACAAGCTCTGTAGTGCTGACTAACATCAGACAGGGGCTGAATTGAAGGTGTTAAACTGCTGTATTATCATATTGGCTTTTGGTATGAAGCAGTCTTTAGTTTCTGTTTGTCTAATAGCTGAGAAAATGTTCTGTGATAAACACAAAATCATTTAAGTTAAATTATATATGTTTATAGGGCTAGTGGGGGTTGTTTCTTATGGGATAAAAATGTTATCTCGTGCTGGTTTGGGTGAGAGGACCGCTAAGTGAAGCTGAGCGGTTCTGTCAGCCCAAACCAGTATGAGATGACATTCTTATTTCGTAAGAAACTACCCCCACTAGCCCTATGAACATATTATATGGCAGTGGAACTGCTTCTACCCCAAAAGACTACAATTTTTTTTAATAATGTCGGAAACAGGGATAATTGGGAGCAATCAGTTCTGTGGTGCCATTGGGGATCTTTGAGGTGGGGAGGTAGCTTTTTATCAGCAGCAGGAAGTAAGCGCTGATTACAGATTTTCATTTTTTTTATAAAGTTTTGTCCAGTTCTGCTTTACTACGTGTATTGTTTTACAGCGAGATTCCCTTGGTAGCTGATTCTGCCATGGCGACTCTGATAGTAAGTCTTGACAAGCAAGAGTCACCACCGCGGGAATCAGTTGTGTGGAGGTTAATAAGAGGTACAGTAATGCTGCACTCTGACTGGTGGAGGCAGGTCCACTGCTATATAATTTATTTTATTCATTTGTAATTTTTGACCAGCAAAGACACACTAAGCTATGATAACTTGTTTCCAGGTGCTTCCTGTGGAATGGATTGCGTGGACCCGTTTCGCTGATGGGGAATGTTGGCCATGACATCTGGGAAATTCCCCTACTCTTTGGTAGAGGATGCTGTCTCTCTGCTATGGAGTGAATCCCAGTGCAATGGGAGATATGGATGGTGGAGGAGGTGGAACAAGTGAGAGAATGTGTGGAACAACCGAGATGGCTGGAATGCACCTCGCGGGTGGCCAGCTGAACGTCTTCTCAGACCATTCACAGAGACTGGATGTTATGAATATGGACGCCGAATGTGAAAAAACTACAATAAAATCACCACAACCCAGAACTTCAGGGCAATTGCCCGCTTGGTCTGAGCAGGTGCTACACACTGCTGAACAAGGCATGGTTTAGGAAATGGAATGCAGGTTCGTACAAGCTAAATGAGAATATTTAGCTGCAAAACAACTTGATGAAGAAAAGAAAAGAAAGAGAGGACTGTGAAATTCATCTATGAAAACCCCTGCAAAGGCCTCAAAAGTGTTTGTCTTCTCGGGCAACACTGTAACTCCAGAAACAGACCGAGTTCCTAGGGAACAACAAGGGCAATGTACAGGAAACACTTCACAACCTTGGTCACCAGAAAAAGTATTGAGTGAAGCCGGCTGGATATAGACAGAAAATGAAACATGGGTTCTGGATCCAGTGATACCATTACCAATGACCAGCAATGCACTACTGCCTCCCACACAGATCACAGAGGAGAAAATGGTGGATTTGCTAATGGAACCCCTGCAGCAAGAACAAAACACTCCTGGGGATGACTAAGGTAACATTTCTTTTTCCCCTATTGACACTCCAGTACTAGAGGAATTTTTTGATGCCCAAAGTGGTTTACAGGCCTCACAAAGAGTGAGATCTCAGGGGGATGATAACGCAAACCCTCCTGATGAAAACACTGAAACTGGAACAGGAGACTCTGTCCCCCCTGACCCACAGACAGACAGACCACACAAACAGAAGCCCCATCTTATGCAAGTTTATTTAAAAAAAAAACTATTGAAGTGGCAAAGTGGTATAATGCAGTATGTCTCAAGTTTTTGGGGAATCCTGAAGAAATGCCCGCTAGGTTTTATGTGGGCAAAATATTGTTGAAACAGTCTTTGGGTTTTTCCCTTCCGAGGTGTATGCGCTTAGACATACACCCGGAGAAAATACCTTTGATATCAGCTTTCGTACCCCTGACATCTAGATAGATTTTGGCTCAAATATGCTGTGTTGAAAACTAACCCTGCATGGGTACATTTCCAGGCTATACCACTTACCAAGCAAACCTTCAAAGTTATTACGGTCCTCTTCCGCAATGAGGGGGTCAATATTGCAGACATTATCTATTGGCTAGAAAAAAGATGCAAGATTCAAGGCAATCCTGAACCAATTTTGGATGATGAAGGATTCTGGAATGGAAGTGGCAAGTAAAATCAACTTATGGCAAAATGACTTGGGGTTGCAACAGTTACCAAACTGTTTTTATCTTGGAAGGGATAAAGGGTTTATATTTTACCCAGGTCAGCCCAGACACTGTTACAAATGTGGTTCTCTGAGGCACCTAAGCTGCACTTGTGAAGTAGTAAAATGTGCTCATTGTTGAGAAGTTGGTCACCCCACATATCATTGCAGATGCCCTTTGAAATGCAGTTTGTGTGATGAGAATCATTCATTTATAGACAGTAGTGTAGCAAATTCCCAAAGGACCTGAGTGCAAGGTGATGTTACAGGGCCCCATCCCAGTTTTGAATAAACATCAAAATTATGATTTGGGCCCCTCAAACCTCATGGGCCTGGGTGCCACTGCACCCCCTGCACCCTTGTAGCTACGCCCCTGTTTACAGAGTTCCCGTGGGCAACACATAACACTACTGATGCAAACTATGGCATACAGGACTTTTATATTAATGCAGCAGTCAAATCTTCCCATCGACCCAATCCTCCCCCATCTACTGCTCAGAGACAGACAGTACCACCCGATGGAGAACAACCACCTGGGGATCAGGGTGACCCAGACTCTGCATCTACAGGATCGGGGCCCCATTTGAAGTAGTTAGTGATTCTCCTACGCAAAATCAGTCTGAGACAGTTCAAGAGACAAGTACGTCCATGCCTCCCATCCCCTCCCAGATGAGGAAACATACCAAGTGGTAAAGAAATGAGGGGGAGCCAAGAAAAGGGACAACCTAAACAGAAGACATTACCAATACTAGTCCAAAATAAGTACACTGCTTTACATGAAGCAGAAGTAGCTATGGAGTCAGAGTCTGATTCTGCTTCCTTCCATTCCTCACAACTAGATGGAGGCTCAGATACAGAACTTGGGAACAATGAACCTGACCCCAAACCCCCCAAAAATGAGGATGGGTACAAGAGCATGGGTAAAGCTGAAAAGGTGATGATAATTCATGAGGTGTCCTTTTTATGACTTATCGGTGGCCTCACTGAATGTGAATAGTATAAAGTCAGAGAGAAAATGAGTACTTACCTATGCCCCATTTGAAACATCGAACACTGACATCATTTTCCTATAAAATACTAGATTCCATTCAGTAGAAGAGACCCAGGAGGCCAGAAACACCTGGGTATGGGGGGATGTGCATTGGTCTATGGGAACTGATGCATTAAGTGGGTTAGGAATTTGTATTAACAACCCAGCTGCAAAATTTGTCCATCGAGCAGATATCATACCTGGTAGTGTTAATGCTGGACATTACTTTACAGGGAATGGACTTTCGATGTATTAATGTATATGCTCCTCAAACTAAGGCTGCCAGAGTTGAATTGTTTCACACTATTCAACCTTTCTTGTTTACTGCCAAGTATGTTTTGTTAGGAGGAGATTTTAACTGTGGCAGATATGTTACAGATCGAGGTCTTAAGACTAGTAAAATTTATTGTTTATTTATTTATTTCAGATTGAGAGTATTATCTTTGAGTCAGGGACTTATTTACAAAGGTCCCAGGTCATACAGATACACAAGACAATCAAACAACACATAGATTACATAAGGTTACAGAGATTCAGTAGTAAGTTACATTACAAGTTACAAAAGGGTCCACATGAGTACATTGGTTGCAAAGGAAATTAGTGAACCTGCTAGCCCAGAACACAACATTGCAATATTTGAGTTCAGTGCAAAACAGAGCTAATAACATTTCAGATGCAGATTGTAATGTAAAGCTATGCCAGGGTAAGTGAAGAGTGCAGCAAGAGGACTAGGATCCAAAACTTGTTCGAATTAGTGAAGCAACCAGAGAAGGCTTTGTCAGCACCTGGTGTAGGGGAAGGAGTGTGGTGAGGAGGAGAATTGTGGTGGGGTGAACAGAGAAGAAGGGGAGTAGGCGGAGGAGGAGGGGTGGGGGGAATACCAGTGGGTGAACCAGGGGAGTGGAGAGAGTATTTAAACATGTTGCAATGCTATATGTTTAAATACTTTATTAAAACAGACTGAATTGGTAGATGCATTCACTACCCGGGGGATGACTCCCCAGAAAACATACTTTCGAGGGACCCACTCTACTAGAATAGATTACTGGTTCATGTTAGACAGTCTAGAAACACAACATTTATACTGGTTTCATCTTCCGATCATGGGATGTTAAGTCTAACTGTATTCAAGTTTGAGAAAATGGGGAGGGGTCCGGGTTACTGGATGATGAACCTCAGTTTACTCTCTAACCTCCAGATTAGGTAAGGCTTTGATAATGAGTTGGATGCCAGAAAATCTGTCCATGTTTTGTATGACAGTCCCCAAGATTGGTGAGAAGACACAAAGTCAGACATACAGGCTTATTTTAAACAAATAGGACAGTTAAATGGGAAAGGCAAAACAGATCAATACAATGAGTACAGGAAACAATTACTGGATTTAGTGTCCATTCAACACTCACAGACTGATTTAACACCACAAATTTCAGAACTTAAACACAAAATGGCAGATCTTCAGTACAATCGATTAAAATCCTTGGAAATGGAATGCAGATTTGGAACACAAGGATGCCAGGACTTTGTTAGCCCCTTTCAGCTTTGCATATTGCAACATAACACACGATTCATTTCCAAAGTCACCATATCTGATGGTAAGACGGTCACCCAAAAATCAGAAATATTAGCCAAGATTGATAAACATATTCAAAACCTCTTACAGATCCACAACTGCCACAACAGGATAGACAGAAATGGTTGACAGAGTGTGAACTCCCCTCAGCTCTCGACCCATGACCAGAGTATATTGGTTCAACCCATTAGGAAACAAGAAATATCAGGAGTAATTAGTAATTTAACCCTTGCTGTGCTGTGGACTGATATATCAGTCCATAATTCCTATACGTTCTAATTCTGTCGGCAGTCTAAGGGTTAAAAGAAGGCTCAGCCCCAGGTCAGGGTGGCCTCCCATATGAAATGTATAAATACATTACGGCCAAACTTTCAGATGAAATAGTTTCCCTGTTTAATGCAATTTTTCAATCTTCCATCCTTCCAGATAGTATGAATATAGGACTGGTAGTACTTATGTATAAATCAGGGAATAGAATTTTTTTGTCAAACTGGAGACCGATTACCCTCTTGAATGCAGATTTTAAAATTCTCACAAAAATCTTGAGTAACAGGCTTGGGGTAATAGCACAGGATATTATTCATCCCTCTCAAACCTGTGCTATACCAGGAAGAACAATATCTGATAACCTGATATCATTATGCAAAGCGCTGTCAAGAGACCAAGAGGGGGAGTTAACAAGCCTCTTGTTGTCTGTAGATCAGTCCAAAGCCTTCGACAGGGTTTTATATGATTACTTCTGGGAATGTATGGGTGCATATGGAATCCCAAATAATTTTATAAAGTGGATCCAAGCCTGTTATAGACATACAATGGTACAATCTTATTGCAATAGGTGAATAGGGAAGAAGTGCAAAGTAGGCTGGGGACTGCGGTAGGGGGTGTTCATTGAGTCCCCTACTGTATGTGATATCTCTGGACCCCCTAATACGAAAACTAAATAATTCCCCTTACATTACAGATGTATCCTTCTCCAGTACAGATCCAGAGATTAGGACAACAGCCTATGCAGATGACGTCTGCTTATTAATGGTGGATAAGAATTCATGCTTACAAGCAGGGAAAATTCTGCAAGAATTTTCATATCTATCTGATGCCATGATAAACTATACTAAGAGTAAATGCCTTTCGATAGGTGAGATAGATTCACAGGATGATGTCATTATAGGTATCCCTAAAACAACTACAATGGACTCACTTACATGGGCCACCCTTCCCCACTCCCTACCCCTGCCTCCCAGACTCTGGCACCTCATGCTCCGTAGCTCTCATTCCGCTAGTGGTTGGGCTCTCTCATTTGTCTTGTGCCTCATCGCCCCCCTCTCTCTCTCTCACTTTCTCCACCCTCCCCTCACCCCCTACCACCCCCTTTTCTCTGTCAATCTTCACTCTCATGATACCTCCCTTCCCCCGCTTGGTCTGTCCCTCCTTCCCTCTCTCCCTTCCCTCTCTCCCTGTCCTCTCTCTCTCTTTCTCTCTCTAACTACCTTCTTCCACTTTGACACACATTCTCACATGCACTATCCCCAGCTCCTCAGCTCCAAAGCTGTAATGTAATGTGACAATGCTCCTCCTGGGTTGCTCTATCCCCACTCTCTATTCACTAACCACTCTCTCCCTATCCTACATTTTCCTCTCTCTCATATACTTCCTTATGCCATACAGCACTTAGTATTAAACCCTTAATGAAACTCATAAGAAACCCTTAGCAGTTTTCTATGTTTTTGCTACTTCCTATACTAATATTTCAACTATGTCTGTATTTGTACTGTGAAAGCAATTATGTCGGTATTTGTACTGTTTAATGGACGTGGACCCTTTGGAAAAGAGTTCTTACTCAAAGGTTGTTTCCAAAATTCAAATAAATAAATAAATAAAGAAGGACCTTTTTCCATCTTAGGAATTCATTTTGGGAAAGGAGACATGGCAATGACAAATTGGCAAGAGAAATTACAACAGGCCCAAGATAAAGTCACAACATGGAATAAATGGAGACTGTCCAAATTAAAAAGGATCTTTATGGCCAAATCTTTTTTGTTTATGCTTTTTCTCCATTTGAATGCCATTTTTCATTTACCAAAACCATTAGAAATAAAGGTTTACATTTGTTTCTTCTCATGTACATGGGGGGAGCTGACTTAACCCAATAAAATGAGGTATTTTATGTTTAAACAGATCTCAAGGAGGGTTAAAAATGATAAACTCTATCCCTTTTTCTTTACTATGTTTGTTAATATAAATGTACAACCAGTTCTCCTAAGTAAAGATAAACTCTGGATCCCTTGGGTCCATGATAGCTTGGCCCCTGCTTTGCAGGCCTGGTCTCTTCATAGTGAAATTCCAAAGCAAAGGTCCATTCTCACACTGCCACAAGTATATCAACCCTGTTTTAGTAAGATAAAATTGTCTCTTAACAAAAAAACATATTCTTTCACTACCTAGGAAAACCTTATTCAACCATATTATACATACATTTTTCAAAGAACCTGCCCATTTTGCTTCACAGTTAAGTTTCGAAAGAAAGTCTATAGGGGACATATTCCATTCCCCTTGAATTCCCCCACAGATGTGGGATGTTACATGGCTAACAGTACATGGAAAGTTAAATGTTAAGGGAAACTTAAAACATTAAGGGACAGAGGAGAGATATTGCCCTGGATTTTCATGTACAACCACTATAGAGACTATGTCACACTTATTTTTGATTGCCCATACATTAAAATCTTTTGGAGTATAGTTCAAAGGAAATGGCTTACTTCCCCATTTGGTTTTCTTTCTCCTGAAGGGCAAATTGTTTAACCAGGAAAGGCACACTAAGCCGAAGCTTGTTTCCAGGTGCAACCTTGGAGCACAAGGAAGTTAAGTGACTTGCTTAGGATCACACAGTATGCATATGGGGGCTGTGGGATTCAAACCCAGGTCTCCAGGTTTATAGTTTAAAGCCCTAAACCTCTGCACTATACTGCCTCCTTCTGACACCCTCTATTTGGGAATGTTACCTTTCTCATGGTCAAAATATGATAAACATATCATGTGGCTGTTTTTAATGTATTTTAAGTACTTTATTTGGCAAGCTGGTGTAAACTCTCTATTCAACAGATAGAAACATCTGAGGATCAGTTGTTTTATATGATAGGAGCTGCAGTCCTAAACCTAAGAACTCAAGAAAAATTTTTATTCTCTACTCGGGTATATCGCAACTGGTGGCAATCCATAGACTGGATTTAGAGAGAGACACATGGATGACATCCAAGGAGCATTACACATCTGTTCTGCCATGAAAACAAAATGGTGTAGGTATACCGAACTGTCTCCAAAGTGGTAATAGCAGGTACCCAGTAATATATTGTACGAATCGTAAGTTTCCTTTCTGCTATGAAGGATGTGATTTGTACAAGGGTAGGCCCTGGAGTCTCGTACTGTATCAGCTTTATTTATATTCTGTAGGGATAGGAAAGAAGTTATTGCAGTGCAATAGGAATCTATGAAAGGGTACTATTTATATAGTCAACCTTAAGTGTATTCATATGTTATGCTCTATATTATGGTAACCAGGGGGGGAGGTAAGGGAGTGTAAGACAAGGCTTAATTTAATTTCCTTGTTGATTAGATTTACTTTTAGATGGCTGCATTTGCACTTGGGCTTTAAGATTTGTTTTCATTTAATGACTACACTTACTTCCATACCTCTGCATAGCAGGAAGGGTGGAGAAGGAGGGATGATTGCAGCAATTATTTTATTAATGTCTATCTGTTCTAATTGCTACAATTATTTTGGGAATGTAATTTCTTATGTTAACACTAGATATATTGGAATTGGAAGGAAATTTGCACTACGGGGTGGGGGGATGTTAGTAGGTCATACCACCTAATTTGTTTTAACCTATTCATCTTGATTTTCAGGGATTAGCTTAATTCTTATATTACCCTTCAGTATGAAGAATAGTATGCAGTAATATGTATTTCTTTTAGAGCGTTGGATATTTTCCTTTTTCTTAATTGCATTATAATTTACACTTTTTATTTGAGTTCAGTTACAGCATTTTCTCTAATCTTAGAGGGGTGGCTTGTATAGGATGTATGAATCAATTTTCTTTATTTTGGACATCCGGTTACGCTCTACGAGTTGATGGCCGCTTGAGAGACAAGCTCCGTATAATCTCCAGAATAAAATACCCTCTCACATCTTAAAAATACAAAGAAAAGCAACTATTGGCAATGCCGAGGTGTAATAAACCTAACGACCTGCTAAGCATCCAGATGAAATGACTGAAGAATCACCATCTGAGCAATCAGACACCGAGTTTTGCCTTAAACAAATGGATGCTCCCTCCACAAGACCTAGCCACCCTCTAGGCCACACACCTAAAAATAAGATGAAGAAAATCAAATTAGATACCATATACAATTAACTTTGCTCCTTTCGCACCTAGGTGAAGCAACTTTATGGAGAGATGAGAAAAGATACTATGCAGTTGGAGCAACGAGCTGATGATACTGAGCGGCAAGTCATGGCTACAGAAAATCAAGTGGATGAGCTAGAAACTCTTGTACAGTAGACACAAACACAACAAGAAATCATAGAAGCACAGCAAGAGGATGCGGAAAACCGTGCTCGCCATAAAAATATCCAAATCTACTGCATCCCGGAGGGCTCTGAAGGGATTGATATAAAAGACTTTATTATAACCCTTCTGTACACTGCCTTGGAACTCCCCCAGGACATGGTAATTGAATTGGAGCTGGTACACCAGGCCCTTGTGCCCAGGCCTAGCATGCCTCACTCCATTCCTAGATCTATCATCGCTCGCTTTCAAAGCTACACAGTTAAAGAGCAGTGGCTCAATCTGGTCTGGCACAAACAAAAAGTGTTTTATGGACAACAAACATTTTATATTGCTCATGATTATTCACCAGAGACCATGAAACTATGCCAAGCATACCTCCCACTACTACCAACTCTGAAGGCCAAAGGAGTGAAGTTCACTACTCCATACCCAGCCATATTAGTTGTACATCTACTGGAGGGAGGGAGAATAGAGTACAACACAGCACAAGAGGCTAAAGAAGACCTCCTCACCAAGGGATTTACCTTCCCAGACAGAGCGCCCACAAAGGCTCTTAGAGATACACAAGCTCCCAGATGGCAAACACCAGTCAAAACTCCACAAGCCCAGAAAGACACTAGAAAACCCTTCAAGATCGCAAACAAAGATTGGAGACCTACCGAAGAAGTGACACCACTGAAGCAACTTGAAGAGTTCTTCAAAAACTAACAAATTCACTGTTATACAATTACTGCAGGTAGGCCGCTAGGGAAGGTGGGGGGTAGAGAGGGAAATTAATCCTCTCCTGGGCTGCTGCAGCCAGTCTAACTCTAGATCTACTCTAAACATTATTGAAATTATACCCTCTATAATTGGGTTTATTAGGCCACTTGTTGGGCTAGGCTATGCGACTGCCATTACCCCCTTCTTTTTTCTGCTTCCCCCTTTTTGGTGCAAACTGCAGTTGGAGAGCCAGAACAGGCCCTCACTACAAAAAATGGAAAAAATCCCCTCAGACATTTCAGCAGAATATGATTTTACTAGTCCTTAAGAATATTATTAATAAAAGAGAGAGGACTAGCTCAGGGGATTATAAAAAGGGACTTTTTTCAAACTAAGAAAGGACTTCTGCTCAGAGGGAAGAGGGAGGTCATACACTGGCACAGTTACTAGTGAACCCCCCACTCCCAGTATGATCAAGAGTGCTTAAGATTTGCAGATAGTAGGTTGATTATGCAAGCATGTTTAGTTCCTGGAGATTGGAGAGGAAATGCAATGTACCCGAGTGAAGGCTACAACTTGAACCTACCACCTTCTTTTTCCTGTAAAATCTGCATCCATGCTTTACCTTACCAGTTAATCATTTTTTTTTGTTTTGGGGTGTTTTTAACCCCCAGGGGGCCCGGAAACAGGAAAATCCTGGACATAACCCCTCCCCTGAAAGTACGGGTAAGTTGACCCTAAATGTCATGGGTATTTTAGGGAGAGCTTTGTTGTTCACCCCCACCTTGGAAGTCAGTCCCCTGCTGTTTTGGTTAACCAAAATGTATTTAAGGATTGTGATAGTGAAGGACATAAAACTATACATGCAGCTTACAGGTTTGAACTTTACAAGCACTAACAAGTTAAAATTAGTAAAGGCCCTGCTGACCATTCATAGTTTATGGTTCTTGTGTTCAGTTTCTAAAATATTTCCAGCAGAAAGTTCTTATACTGTATTGTAAAATGCACCTCGCAGATGATGAAATTTGTTTCCATGGCCTTAAACGTTCTGAAAAACTAACTGATAAATGTAAACTATTAAGATATGTGCCTAATAGATCATCTCACCAGAATGAGGCTATGTATACTCTCCAGAAAAGCTGTCTCCCAAACAATAACTCATTAGCATGGCTAATCAAACAGTAGTTATATCACTAAATATAAACAGAATACATAACCTTATAAAGAGGTCAAGGTTAATAAAATATTTAAAAGCAGAAAAACCTGATTTAATATATCTACAAGAGACCCATCTCTTGCAGTCGGAGCATGCCAAATTTGAAAAACTTGGATTCCAGGGTGTGCTGTCTTCCTTACACAGTTCTGGTCAGAGGAGAGGCACTGCAATTTTAATACCCTGAGAAATCTCTTTTTTGGTACATAACCAAATAGCAGACAAGGAAGGCAGGTATATTATAGCTTCAGGGGAACTATATTCAACACCAGTGACCCTGGCCTCCGTATATTTACCCCCTGGCTCCTCAACCGCAGTGGCTAAAAATTTCTAGATGACTTCCTATCTATTCAACAGGGGCAGGCGATTATAGGAGGAGATTTCAGTGTCACCGTTCAACCTGAATTAGATGCGAACTCTCCAGCTCAACATAGATTATCTCCCCTGCAAAAGTCCATCCATAAGACGCTACCCAGTATGGGTTTTGTTGATATATGGCATCATTTCTTCCCAAAAACTAAAGCATTTACTTTTCAATCCCTGAAAACACACAGTCTCTCCAGATTGGATTATTTTGTTTTGCTATATAGGACACCTAGAGACAGTCCAGGATATATATTATGGGGCCACCTTTCTTTCTGATCATAGACCAGTTTATGCAAAACTTAATTTGGGCAGACCCAAAGGCAGGTTGTTTTGCTGCCTAAACTTGATGCATCTTAAGGATCCAGAATTTAAAGAACTGATTAAGACCTCAGTACCACATATCCTGGCTGAAAATGCTGGGGGTGATAAATACAATATAATGGTATGGGACACTCTAAAAACAATTCTAAGAGGGGAGATCATAAAATTTGCATCTCATAAAAAAAGGCTATGAGAACAAAAGCTCTTTAACTTACAAAAATAATTAAATACCCTCCAAGTTCACATACAGGAGACCAGACTGTGTTTCCTGCCATGCAATTATTTAAACAAACAATCCAAAGACTCATGGATCTTAAGATAGAACAGCACTTACTTTACCTCAAGCTTACCTCCTATGGTGGGGGGGCTTGAGGTTCAAGGAACCTAGCCAGAAAATTAAGGGGAGCCTGGACCTTCACCACGGTAACCTAGTTATTTGACCCCACTATTGGGCCCCTTTTTCACCACCCTTAAGTGATAGGGCACGTTCTGACCTCCTATTATAAATCCTTATATACAGAAAATACTACCCCTCATGCCCAACAAATAGAGGGTTACCTTTCGAAAATCCCAATCCACAATTATCAGACTGACAAACCCAATCTCTGATAGCCACTATTACAAAAGAGGAGGTACTTGCCATAATAACTATGTCAAAACCTTTAAAAGCTCCCAGCCCGGATTGCTACCCCATGGAATTTTATAAAAATTTTCACAAAATACTTCTCCCCACCCTATTAGACACCACTATAGAAATCCAACAAGGACACTCACTCCCTCCTGGTAATATGCTGAAATTGCAGCTATCCCTAAGCCCACAAAAGACCCCCGATATGCAGCATCATATCGCCCTATATCTAAATTAAACTGATTATAAAATCTTTATGTCTGTAATGGACCACAGACTAGAGACCCTACTCCCTTACCTTATTGAAAGAGACCAAGTGGGCTTCATAAGATAGAAAGAGAGACAAGCGCACAACGCAGTATGCCATGCCACTCTGTTGATAGAATATGCCAGCAGAAGCCACTTACCTTTGACCCTCCTAGGATTAGATGCCGAAAAGGTTTTTGATAGGGTTAGCTGGCAATTTTTATGGCTACTCTCAGCTTCTTTGGCCTACCAGACAAATTTATTCAACAAATTAAAAATCTATATAAATCCCCCCAAGCATACCTTAAATTAGACGGATCTCTGTTAGATCTTTTTCCCCTAACCTGAAGGATCTGCCAATGCTGCCCTTTATCTCCCTTACTGTTTGCCCTATACCTTGAGCCCCTAGCCATAACAATTCAGAACCTTCCCTCAGTACTAGGAGTAGAGATTGGAGGAGTCCAATGTAAAATAAATTTTTATGCGGATGATATTTTGTTAACATTAACATACCCGGAGACCTCCATACCTACTGTCTGGCAACAGTTAGAATTATTTGGACAATTGGCAGGGTATAAATTAAATTATAACAAAACAGGAGTCCTGACATTTTTTTATATCCCCTCACCAAACATTAAAAACAGTTATCCATTTCCTTGGAATAGAATCACAATGAGATACCTTGGAATCCAACTCCCCTATGACATAATGCCTTAGAAATGGTAAACTACGAACCCATCACTCAATAAATAACTAAGGATTTATCACGATGGATGCAACTACCACTGGTCTATTTAAATCGTATTGAAACCATTCAACAAAATGTGCTCCCTAGATTACTTTTTTTCATACAGACAATCCCAGTTTTCCCCTCCAAAGTATATTTCCAATACTGGAATAAAATAATTTCCTGATTTATATGGGGTGGAAAACCAACCAGAATAAGATACGCATCACTACAACTCCTCAAATTGAGGAAGGGGATTAAATCTCTCAGATCTAGAAATGTATGCAATAGCTGTGCATATCCGAGTACCACTGTATCATTTATCCAATGTTTATTAATCCCCGTGGAAACAGTTAGAACAACAACTAATGGCCCCTGAAGAAATAATTCCTCAGTTGTTTGGCAACCCTCCTAACTGCCTCCCCTGAATCAGCACCCCCTTTCTTTAGCAGAATCCTATAGACACTGGACACACATGCTAGACACATTATTTTTTGCACCAGAATGGCTCTACATGGGACACCTGTTTTCTGAACATGTACTAATCCCAAATCAATTGAGGACAGTGCTTGGAGATTGGATCCCACACAAGATATGTTATATCAGGCAGTTGGTAGGTACATCCAGCATCTTATCTTTTGCAATCCTCCAAAACATCTATAAATTACATATATTGGCCTTTCTTTATTATCTCCAGCTGGAAAACATCCTATAGCCACATGAAGATGCACTTTCCCAGATTGCTGAAACTCCTTTCTCTTTGATAGCCTTGCTGGTTTCCTCTATAGATGGTAGGGAGCAGGATCATTTAATTAGCAAATTATATGCAGCCGTAAGAGAATATTATAAAGATAACTTAGACTATATTGGCACTAGGTGGTCTAGAGAATTAGGGCAGGAGATAGAAACAGAATTATGGGAAAACAGTGCTTTACCCTCTCAGAAAATCTCATCCTCTGTCAACTGGCGAGAACACACCTGGAAAAACAGGATAAGATTTTTCAAAACCCCTGACATCACTTCACAATTTGATGGAGTGGAGCAGGTACTATGCTGGAGAGGTTGTGGCCAAACACAAGCAAATATTGTGCATATTATCTGGTCATGCCATCTTCTTGAAGCTTATTGGAGGAGTGTTCTAGAAGAGATTCAAAACATATACAAAATACCAGACCTTCTCACCCCAATCTATATTTTAACTGCAACTCTACCAAAGGGAGTCAAAATTACTAAAGCAAAGTATAAACAAACAAATTTACTTATATTGGCAGCAAAGAAAATGTTAACTAAACTTTGGTATATCTCAAAGATCCCCACTAAGGAAGGGTGGGGGTCGATGACATACGAGATATATAGAATGGAGCGCCTGGCGACTAGGGTGACCGCCAGTGCAAAAAATGTTGATAAACAGTGGAGGATATGGGTAACCTATCAACTAAATCATTATCAGGATTTTGTGCCTTGACTGCTTACCTGATTCTGATTAGAAAATTAAATGTGGAAAATCAAACAGGATGGAGACAGCTTTCCCCCACCCTCTGGCTCTAACTTTCTTTTCATTACTTGCACCTACCCATCCCTTTCCCATTAACACCTTCCCCATCCCATACTTTTAGCTTCAGAGGTATAATTATTTCTTACGTACTAGTATTGGATGTGCCCTTCACATATTTTGGACATTAGGAGGAAGCAATATAAGTATAACACACTGCATATTAAACTACAGTGAACTATCCTGACCGGCCTGGAAAGAGAAACGTCAAGGAAGAAACAATGCAACAACAGAGGCAATAAAATATCTTTATTAATAATAAGGATGAGCAATGGAAAAGTATTTTATTGATTGGAAAGACTGTGAATGAATCCAATATTTGTCATAGATACACAGTAATACAATGAATAATGTCAGTGTCAGTGGCTCAGCAGGTAGCACACTCGCCTCTGAGGCCGGGAGGGCTGTGGGTTCAGTTCCCACATCTGGCACTTGGGTTAATATTCCAGTACTGATACTGTAGAGCAGCATGAGAGGGGTGCTGCACTTCTGAGGTGGAATCTTTCGGATGAGACGTTAAACCGAGGTCCCATCTGCCTGGATTGGTGGTAGTTCAGGTGGATGTTAAAGATCTCATGGCACTTATCGAAAAGAGTAGGGGAATTTTGTGGGGAAAAGGGAAGTAAGATTCAAAACAGCTAGGATCGTATATACAAGGAAGTACTAAATATCAGAAACAGTACTACCATAACCAAAGTGACTAAATCAGCTGGAAAACAACATAGTAGATCAAACAAAGCACCTATCCTGAGTAAAAATCAGGAAATTATGAAATCAAAATGAAACTGACCGTAAAATAACTTCACATGCCCGCCAAAAACAATTCAACTGGTGAGGCAGAAACCGTTTCGAATCTGCTGCAGATACCTGCTGAATCGCTCCAGTAATCAATAACAACAATGCAGCATATGGAACATAGTGCTGTTGTAGTACCCACTTACATCGAGATTGCCAGAGACAGTATTTCAAAACAGCAAATAAAACTTGCAAAGTCGATATGGAAAAGGTTTGCCAGTGTGAAGTTCCTGGAACATAAATTAGTTCCTGATAAGTAAGAACACCAAACTGTGGTATCTCCCAACGATCAGCTAGGAAATGCCAAAACTGTTGTGCATAACTACAGTCCAAAAATAAGTGTTCTTGAGTTTCCAGAAGTTGGGAACAAGAAGGGCGTAAACAATACCATTCTTGAACTGCCTTATGCCTATTATTGTTTTTAACGTTCAGCTTGCCATGCAGTGTAAGCCATACCAAATCCCAAACAAATACTGGTAATCTAGTATTTAATTATTGCAAGAACTGGCCCTGACTATCTTGCTCCGTACAATATGGTAATATAAGAGGTTCCAAGCATTGAGCTTGAACAATAGCATCATAAACCACCTTCCGTGTATTCAGTGTCATAATACTAGAATCAACCTTCCAAAGAATAAGTTGCTGAAACATCTCCTTAATAACTTAAGGGACAACTTCTAACCAAGAAAACAGTCTAGTATTTCTATGCTCCCATGCCCTCAAACTGGGCGTAATCCATTCAGTCAATAAATGAATCCAACTCTTAAAATGAGGTCGATTGAGCTCTAAAACATTGTAATAAAGAAAAATACTGAAATAAAATGCAATAGGATGGAGCATATCCAACCCCCCATGTTTTATATTCTGTTAAATAATATGCCTCTTAACAGGGTTCGATCTGCTACCCCATAAGGCCCTAAAAAACAAACCATACAATTTAGTATACAAAACCTTCGGCAGGGGATAAATATAACTAACATAAAGAAAAAGGGGAACAATCAAAGTCTTTAACAACAATATCCATTTACGTTTGGACAAAGGCCCGTGAACCCAACGGGTCATCGACCCTTCTACTATCAACAGTTTTTTTTCCCCAGTTTACAACTGCCGGATTGTCAGAACCTAACTGCAGCCCCAAAATAGTATCAGGATCCATGGATACTGAAATACCTGCATACTTAACTATCCTAGGAGCATCAGATTTAAACTGATAGCCAAAGCATTTATCCATATTAATACTCGATCCAGAGGCATTGGAAAAATCAGCAAGCTGTTGCGAAATAACGGCTTCACTAGTACATTCTTTCACCAAATGAACTAAATCATCAGCATAAGTGAATATATTCAATGGGGGAAGGGAATGGACCAAAGGAATTCCTACTATCTGAGAATCACTAAGGATGTGCTGTAAAAGGGGATCTATACCAAAAACATACAACAAGGGACTCAATGGGCAGCCCTGTTTCACTCCCCAGTGTAAGCCTATCCTATCCCCTTTCCAACCATTAACTTTTGGCACTACTGTAGCATTATAATAAAGTTTCTGGAGCCAAGAAATAAACTCAACAGGTATCCCATAGCGGCCCAAAACTAAAAATAAATAGTCCTGTGAAATGGAATCAAAGGCCTTATGTTGATCTAGGCTAAGCACTAAACCAGAGATACTCTGCTTCTGACCTCTATAAAACAATTCTCTGAGTAAAATCAGATTATCATGTATCCCATGGTGGGGAACGCTACAACCCTGTACAGGACTAATAAGAGTACGAGCACATTGAGACAATCTAGTGGACAAAATTTTACTCAAAAACTTAATGTCAGAATTCAGCAAACAGATAGGCTTCCAGTTGAGTAGCGACCATTTATCATCCTTTTTATACAGGAGAATCAAATCCGCTTCTACCAACCATTCCAGTATGGCAGGAGAATATAAGAGAATATTAAATAAATCACATAATACTGGGGCCAAAAGATCACAAAACGTTTGGTAAAACTCTGCTGGAAGCCCATCTGGTCCAGGAGAACTGCTAGTTTTGGCAGATTTAATAAAAGCCCGAACCTCATCTATAGTAATAGGAGCTACAAGCTGCTGTACCTGTTCCGGCAAAACAGCTTGTGGTGCTATCTGTGTAACATAAGAATCCATTAAACTCGTCTGAGGTGGAAGTCCAAAAGTGTCCTTAATATATGTAGATACAAGACTCAGAATAGAAACCTTATCACGACATACCCTACCATCAGCGTCTATCAACTCCTCTATACATTTCCTTTGACAAGTAAACTTATTTTTAAAATGGCTGAACGTCTGTTTTTTACCTGCTGTACCAAACCGCAATTCATGCTTAAGGGTTTTGATCCTGTCATATTGAAACCGATACATAGCAGCTTTAGCCTGCTGAATTTGGAAGCTAAAGTCTTGACCAGTAGAATCAACAAGGGAAATCAATCTATGGTAATGTTTCCTACACTGCAAATAACATAAGTAATTAGTTCTATGGTGCAACCCCGCAGTGTTTTGAAAAAAAGCTTTCAGTTCCAACTTGGTATCCCTCCACCAATCAACCAAAGAATCATTCATACAGCATACTGAAAGCCAAGCAGCCCATAAAGACCTGCAAGCTACAATGATACGTGCCTGGTCCAATAAAGAAACATTCAATTTCCAAGAGGGCTTCTCATAAGAGAGGCTCTTACCCCACTGGCATTCAAGATATACAGCAGAATGGTCAGAAAAGGCCAGGTCAATAATACCTGAATGAGTAACATGTACTGAGTTGGAGACCCAAATATAGTCTATCCTAGTACGTAATAAGCCTTTACGAAAAGTAAAGCCTCCAGTAGCATGAAACAATCGGTAAGAATCTACTAAATGGGCAGTAGTAACAATATCCCTTAAGGCATTAGAGTCACAGAATAATTTATCTGTCTGCAGATCCCGTCACCCTTTTGTATACAATTGAAATCCCCACCCCAAATGACCATTCGTGCTGTACAAAGGAATGGTTGAACCTTCCTAAAAGGGTCCACCCTAGATGCCTTACTCTGAGGTGCATTGATATTAATAACACTTAATCTCCACGTTTTATAAAAGATGTCCAAGATCATAGCTCTACCAGGGTCTAAATCAATCAGTTGAGAAACTTTTAAATCAGGATTGGCAAACAAAACACCCAAACCATCACATTTGTCAGGCCCTAAGGACCAAAATGTGGCACCCAATGTCCAAACAGAAGAACATTGCGCTATCTCTTTAAATGTCTTAAGTCTAGTATCTTGCAGAAGGATCAAATCGGACCGAAAAGGCTGTAATTCCGATTAAATCCCTCAGCAATCCACTCTTCATACTATTAACATTCAGAGATAAGATACGAAAGGCACCCATAAGGCAGAGGAAAAGACAAAGAAGAGAAAACATCATAAATCATATCAGTGTTGCGAACGAGTCTTCCATTTTAGTTTCCCAGGACCCCCATCTTCCATTCCTGAAGAAGCACCTATGGAAGAGGCAACAGAAGAGGAATCCGAGGCCGAATCCTCATCGTCCTCCTCAATACCCCTGGACTGCCGTTGTCGTCGCAACACATCAAATTTATTAGACTGCAAAAGTTTTTTCTTAGCCACAACTGTCTGTTCCTTCCCTTTAGGACCCAGAATCCCACTCTTTTCCCTCTGTCTTTTCTTATAAGAAACAGTTTGAAAAGACTGATCAATGTCCAACACGGGGGGGGGGGGCATAGCAGTGGTATCCGAAACAGGAACTTCGTTAGTAAGGGGAGGAATCACAGGGGCTGGCCCCACCTCCACAAGCATATCCTCGGGTTGGGAGCCAGGTCCCATAAGAGCTACAGAGTGGTGTTCCTGAGGGTCCACCTGGTCAGGGACAACTACCACCATCGGGGCCCCATGAGGTAATGGTACCATATTATCGGACATAATGCCTGAAACAAGATCAGTACATTGTTCAGCTTGTAAACCGGACTCCGGTTGAGGAACAGACTCACGGGCCAGGCACTCAGGGACTTTCAAAAGGTCCCACATCCTCTTCTCAGAAGCCTTGGCACAACTCTTTTTCTGGGCCTGTGTAATAAGAGTTTCATGAGAATGGACATCCACAGAATTATGGGAGGCCCATGGACATTTAACATAAGAATGGCCCTTTTCATCACAAAGATTACAACGAAATAAATTTAGACAGGTGGCAGCTAAATGACCAGTTTCCAGGCAATGAGCACATTTTAAGGAATCACAGGCATTACTGAGATGCAATCTGGACCCACACCTATGACAGGATTTTGGTTGCTCCGGGTAAAACAGAGAACCTCTATCCCTACCCAAAAAAAACAGCTGGGTAAATGGGCAATACCAGACTTAGTCACAAATAATTTACACTTGATTTTCCAACCACCAGCCCAGAATTGTTCAGAATCCATAATAGGAACCGGGTGTTCCAATACTTCACAGCGTTTTTTTAACCAAAGCAAAATATCAGCTAATTCCACTCCTTCATTCCGAAACAAAACTGTAATAGTACGTACAGCGGTTTAGTAAGTGGAATAGCCAAAAAAGGAGTCCAAAAGGAGTGTCCTTAAGGTAATTATATTTAACCCAAAATCGATCCAAAGCTTCCACAGTTTTGAAGCTAATGTCATAATTATTGCCATCAGTATGAATTAAAGCAAAAACCTCAGATGCATAAAACTTTAAAGAGTCTTTCAACAGACGCCTCCCAATATACACCCTATCAGGAGGGTCCAACAATCCCCCCTTATAGAGCAGCCGAACCACATTGTGTCGAGGAGCAGGTTCCTTAAAAGTAGGTTTAAACAAATCAGCCATCCGTAAAACAAGTTTAGAAACCCTGGCTCCAACAGGAGTGTGTAAAGGATCAGCTCCCACACCCTCAGTATGTAACCCCCCCCACCTGGGAAACATCCGACTGCTCCAGGCCAGGGGCAATGCTATGAGCAGGAGCAGTCTCAGAAGCAGGAACCTCTGTTGAAACAGCCAGAGGCAAAGGAGGTTCTATTGCAACCCCATGTGCTGCAGCCAACAAAGGCTGCTGTATAGGTACCGGACCATCAGTCAATAAAACAGAATCTTACAGAACCTTGCCTGTGTCCGTAATCACCAAAGAAGCATAGTCCTGCACGGTCGCATCTGTGGGGTCAGGAGACCAACCACCCTCAGTGGGGATCCAACCCACAGCCCGTAATACAGGCACAGTGTCAATGGTACAGGAAAGAGAAGTCTTACAAGCCCCAGAAGAGAGGCCCACCTTACAAAGCATTCCCAATTGCCTCCCCGACTTCCCTGGTAGAAACATACCTGTTCCAGGAGCTCCAGTGGGTGGCACATCCAAATCTTGTCACACAGCTCCAGCAGACATCGGCAATAGCAAAACAGGCTCAGCGGTCGCACATCCGGGATCTACCACTGTAGCAACACCAGTGCTATCCTCTAACGAAGGTGGAGTATTTGAATCCAAGGGAAAGGCAGAATCCAAATTCCCCGACTTCTCCACATAAGACAAAGCAGCTGTACGTGGCATAATACCAGCCATAGCAGAGTCAGGTAACAGGCAGGATGGACCTTCCAGGGCTGACAAAACAGGCAAGTAAGAAAACGAGGCAGTATCATGGGCCTCTAGCAAAGGCGAGGTCGGGGAGGAGACCCGCTCCCCTACCTCCCTGACGTCTTCCTCCGACGACATCCCAGGGTGAAATGGCTACCAGCACGGACAGCACCTCCCCCTACCAGTGAGTAGGGGAATCTCCCCGGTGTCCTGACCAAATTTCCCTCATTCACTAAAAATACCACCTACAGCTTAATCTGGTTCAAGGTCAGTTGGCATTCATCTGTATCCCCCTCCCCCAGGTCGTGCCTGAAAATTGCAGGTTTTGTCTAGTGCACTTACCCGCTCAACAAAAACTAAATAAAATAATATGGAAGTGTGCTATAATGTAAATGTAACATTATTGTATGTTGGCCCTGGAAAAAGATTTAATAAAAAATATAACTGTAAAAAAAAGACATTTCCTTTTAACAAGTCCTTTTTCTGTTTGTTACTGTCTAAAATATTTTTTCTAGAGGGAACATGTATGACTTTATAATTCTTTTGCTTTATGGTTTTGTCATTTTCATTTCTGCACAAAAAACAGTGTACGGTATTATGACTTTGTTGAAGATCAAATAAAAATTCCCCTACTCTTTCTGTGTGGGAACCTCAGTCCATCTTGCTGACTGGCAAGATGGCAGACTCTGGAGGCAGTGGTGGAGCAGAAGATCATGCTGGTCCTGTGGGTCCTGTTTATTCAATCATTTTGCTAGCTCAGTGGAAATTCCTGCTATCCTGGGGATTATGCCTTTTAGTACAAAGTTGGAAGCAATAAGCGCTGAAAGATAAATGCAGACAGTGAGTGAAGTAGAAGTAGTGGAAAGAGAAACTGAAAAGAAAGTGACGGATAAAATACCTGAGTGATATCCAGCTGAACACCATGATAAGCATTGCTAAACTGGCTGATGATGCCTTGATGGCTGGTGTTAGAGCAAGGAGAGCACTTCTGTTACAGACGTTGGATAAGAGGATGCACAAATAATAGCAGCAACCGATAAATTCAGGAACCCGGTAAGCCAGACAGAGAAAGGCTCAATGTTTCCCTTAGAAACTGAACAGAAAATGAGTGGCTTGTTAACAGGTGTAGCCAGAGCATTTCAAAAAGATGTCAGAAATTCCTGGTGGAAGCAACCGGTCCCTCGAAAAAGCTTTGTTGGCTGCAGGCTGGTGGCAGTCAGCTGATGAAAAGGTAAGGGAAGCTGGACTGTTTCAAAGTTTCATAGTTTCATAGTTTAAATACAAGTCTAGAGGTCATAAGACCGATTGAGACTTGCCACAATATCAGTAAAAATGGCTACACCTTTCACCCATAAAACTATCCAATCTTCTCTTGAAAGCGTCTAGAGAGCTACTATTTACTACTTCACTCAGTAAACTGTTCCATACAGACACCACTCTCTGACTAAACCAACTTCTTCTTTTATTGGTTTTGTAATTGGTCCCTTTGAGCTGTTTATCAGGCGTTCTAGTATTTACAGACCTATTACAGGATTCTAACCCTACTGCTGCCATTATGTATAAGTTATCATAATTGCTGTAGACATAACACATGTCCCCTTTAATTCTCCTATATTCAACTGAGAACAGCCCGAGCTCCTCCAATCTATCACCATATAGTTTTCCCCATACCATTTACCCTTCTCGTCAATCTTCTCTGTACCTTCTCCAGGAAATTTCTTATCCCTTACCAGGTGCAGGGAGCTAAAGTGGGAAAAATAATCTAGGTGAGGTCTCAAGGGCAGTGTACGGGGCATTAGGACACATGAGTCATAACTTGTTATATTCCTACGTATGCATCCCATTATCCTATAACACTTTTGAACAGTGCCCATGGAGTACATATGGAATGACAGGTCATTACTAATAGTTACCCCTAAGTCCCTTTCCTGAGTAGTTTCTGGTATTATATTTCTCTTTAGTCAAGACTGAAACTGTGGGTTACTGTACCCTAGATGCATTACCTTACATTTACTAATGTTAAAGAACAGTTTATTGGCATCGGCCCATGAGGAAAGCAGATCTAGATTTCCTATAATACAAGAGCATCCTTTGTGTTGTTGACTATAGAGCCAAGCTTGCTGTCATCAGCATACTTACAAATCCAGGCACTATGTGATACCTGCATATCCCACACATATGTGTTGAATTGTGTGGGCCCCAGGACTGACCCCTGGGGCACTCCGCTTGTGATGTAACCCCATTCTGAAAGATTCCCTCTAACACTCACCCTCTGCCTTCTGCTGTCTAACCACGAATTGATCCCAGAGATTAAGTTAGGATGCAGATTGAGGGCTACAAGTTTTTCCACTAATTCTCTGTGAGGCACAGAATCGAAGGCCCTAGAGAAATCCAGATATATAACATCAACTCCCATATTTCTGTCCAATTCAGCACTTACTGGCTCAAGAAATGCAAGTAGGTTGGACAGGCATGACCTCCCTTTACTAAACCCGTGCTGGGCTGGGTCAACGAATCCTTGCTCCTCCATATGAGAGATTATCTGATCTTTAATCAAATTCTCAAGGATCTTCCTAACACCAACATGAGGCTTATCGGCCTATAGTTAGATATATCATTTTTGCTGCATACTTTATAAATCGGTGACACTATGGCCTCCTTCCATTCAGATAACACTTGTCCAGTCCTCAGCGAGTTATTAAACAGGACCGTCAAAGGGCCTATCAATTCATTGACCAGATTCTTTAACAATAGGGGATGTATCAGGTCTGGACCCATCGGTTTATTTGTTTTAATATTCTTTAAGGAATTCAATACTTCTGTTTCAGCTATCTCAATACCCATTATGTCTTGTTTCATTAATTCTGCACAGTGATTACTATTTCCTTGTTCTGGAATTTAGACAAAAAGTAGGCATTAAATGTATTAGCCATATCAGGTCCTTTCTCTATACCCTTATTATCTACTAGTACAGGCCCAATTACTTTTTGGTTACCTTTTAATGAGCTAATATAATTATACCATTTTTTAATGTTACCCTTTGTTGAGCATGCCAATTTGTGTTCCACATTAATTTTTGCCCTTCTAATAAACCTCTTGCATTTGTTATTCAAGCTTTTATATTTAGTTAAGTGCACTTCTGTACGGTACTTTTTATATTTGTGGTATGCCTTCTTTTTCTGACTAATCACTTTTTTAATATTTTTATTTAACCAAGTTGGTAATCTCCCATTTTTATTGTATTTCTGAATAGTCGGAACATACCTTTTCATTCAATAATCAATCTTATTCTTAACAATTTTCCATTGTGAATCTAATTCTTTATGCATCAAGTCTGCCTTCCAATCCCAGTCTGTAAGGCATGCAGTCATGATATCATAATATGCTTTGTTAAAGCATTTATATTCAGTAGTCCCTTATACCTTAACCCATGTTAGGTCAAAAGTACACTGTACAACATTATGATCTGAGTTATCCAACGGTTCCTGTATTTGTACTTCTGTTAGCTACTCCAGGACATTACAGAAAACTGTCTCTCAGAGCTAGAGATACAATGGCACAGCAGAGCAATAGCAGAGAAAAGGAGTCTGCTGGATTAACAAAATTGATTTTAGCCGCTGATAAAGATAACATTTTGGCATCACTTCGAATATCTGCTGTCACTGTTGCTACTGAAGGACAGTTGAGCCCAGCTCAAGAGAGGCTTTCGGTCACATTAGTAGGGCCTGCTATAGTAAGTACTAAAAGGGGGTGTGATACAAAACTTAAATTAGATACTGTAAGAGAGCCTAAAATGTAATTCATAGTAGTACCCCCTTCTGAACAGGGAATTAAAATAGGCTTACTGGTGGTAGGTCCCTCCCATGCCCTGTTGTTTCAGTAACTGGTAAATCAGATGCTGTACTTGCCCCTGTCTCTTTTTGCCTACCTGAATTAAATATTTTGCTCACAAAGATAAAGCTTAATGAAGCAATTATTGACACTGATGTGAGTTTGGGTAACACAGTAAGTATGGAACAGGGTCTGTAGACCATGCCTTCTGAGCCCCAACCCCGGTGCATCACCCATTGACAAGCTCAGTTGGAACCAATAGTAAGCCAATGTCTCACACAGACAGAACAGCGAGACCTACTAATTTATTTATTTTATTTATTTAAAAGTTTCACCAGGAAAGACATACTGAGCTAAACAAAAAGCTCATTTCCAAATGCATCCTGGGGGAGGGTGAAAGAGAAGTTCAAAAAACAATAATAATGACAGCAAATGATATATTACATGAGATTAAGCATTAACAATAGAAGAACAATAGAAAAAAATAATACACTGTGCTAAACGTTGAATGAGCATTATCAGTAGATAGATTTATGAAAGAACAGGACAGGGTGCATTACCCAGTGAGCTAAAGGTGATATATTACAAGTGTAAAGGCAAATGCAGAACTAGTTGATGCAGGCAGGGGAAAGAAAAAGAAGGATGGGTAAGACAGGGGAGGACATACAAGGAGGGGGGACATGAATCAGGAGCATTTGCATGAGTGAGAGGAAAAGTCATGAAGAAGGGAGGAGAGCGTGGATAGGGGAAAAGAATTCCAAAGTTTGGGGAAATGGCAGGAGAAAGAAGCCTGGCCAGCAAGTGATTCTCTTGAAAAGGAGAGCAAAGCAACAATAGTTAGAGTTATGAAGGAGTAGGAGAAAGGTGGAGGGAGGGAGGGAGGAGAGGAGGGAGTGTCGGTAAGAGGAAAGGGAGGAGAACCTGAATTTTGAAATAAAAGAGGAACAATGAGCGAGGGGTCTAGCTTCAAGGGAGGGGAGGGAGAGGGAGGAGTATAAGGAGCAGTGGTGGGTGCAAGGTTGACAGTCCAAAGCAAAGCAGCAGGAGTGAAAGAGGGGTCCAATCTGGCAATGGTGGTCTTTGGTGCAGCACTGTAGACAATGTCACCATAGTCGAAAATGGGTAGAATTATTTTCTGGATAATAGCTCAGCGAGCAGGAAGAGGAATGTACCCTTTATTTATATATTATGCTCCAAGTTTGGGTTGGAGATTATTGTGGATGGCATCCACATGGTCTTAGAAATTGAGGTGCTGGTCTAGCCAGTCCCCTAGGTACTTAAATGAGGGTACATATTCAATAAAAGCCCCATCTAAGGTGTGGTAAAAAGGGAGGGAGTTAAGCCTGGAGATCTTCTGCTTCAAATCAAAGGTCATAGAGACAGTTTTCTTAGCACTAAAGGATACATGATTAGAGTGGAAACACAGCTGAAGGTTATTGAAGTCCAGTTGTAGCCTATCCATCAGCTCAGTGGGGGAGGAACCAGAGGCAAATAGGACTGTGTCACCTGCATACATATAACTTGCATACATATCTGTATACTAATCCCAGACCCTATGGCTTACTGTTCCATGCTCCTATCTTTCCAGCTAAGAGGCATAATGTGTTTTGAATAAGATACAGAGGTGGGTGGGCTGGATGACACCCTAGATACTCTACATAGTATGGGAGCTTTAAAAGAGGCCAATGCACTTTGTTGCTAGTGATATATTTATATATTGCAAAAAGTTTCATTAATGCATCAATGAGGGTTGATAGCACAGCGGCAAAAGTATGGAAATGTGATGTTAGGGTTACCCTCCTACCACTCCACCCCACCTCCCCACCTTCCACAGACCAACAGACGTCAGGGTGTGCCATGGGGTCATCGGGCCCAACTCTCACCCCATTCCATGTATATGCAAGCTGACATGCTACAGTATAGGAGAATGGGGTGAGGTTTAGACATGATGACCCCATTGCACACCCTGATGTCTGTTGGTGTGCGGAGGGTGGGGGAGGGTGGGGTGGTAGAGGGGTAACCCTAACATCACATTTTCATACTTTTGTTGCTGTGCTATCAACCCTAACTGATGCATTAACAATGTTTTTTGCAATGAATTGCCCTTCTTTTTGAGAAAGTGTAATGTAACTGGTAATTGATATGTGTTTGTGGGAGCGTGGACCCTCTGGGCCCTGCACTCCCTTCATGCTGCCCATTTTTGCATAATGGTATGTGTATGTGGGAGCGTGGGCCCTCTGGGCCCTGTGCCCCCACTTACACATAGGTACGGAGCCATACATTAGCCCCATAGTACTGAAAAGGAACCCTTGCAACACTTATTTGACAATATCTCAGTAAATGTAGCAACTATGGAAAACATTCCACTGCAACTATAGTCATAAACTTGGAAACCTCCACGTGGGCTTAGTCCACCTAAGCAGCGTGTAGCAAAAAATCTGTATCTCAAATCATTTCTTAGATACGGAAGTCAAAAGGCACAGCGGGCGCTGCAATGTTAGCCTATGGGAGATTTCTGAAATTCGGAGCACTGTGTTGAATGTTTTGGGACCAAACCACCAAAAGGCACATTTGTGGGACCAAGGCTTGCCACCCTACAAATTTCAGCTCAAAACTCCTAATCATTTACTTGCAGTGAGCTGACAAACAACTTATGGGACAATATTTACAACCATTGTTTCTTGACAACTTTTTTGTTTTTGCGGCACTCCTATTCGTTATAATAGAATGTTGTTGTGCAAAGAAAAATTTTGCCTTGCAACAAAAATATGTTGTTGCTCAACTATTTTTTTAGCCATGCACAAAAATATTCTTTGAGTGAAAACAAAATGGCAAAATGGTGGAAACATTTTGAAAAGCATATTTCCAGGCTTTCTGCACAAAAACTGATGCCAGGGGAAGAGTTTCTTTTAGACCAGATGCCTGCTCAGGGGTTGGTGTTATCTTTCATAATAGGTATGTAGAAGTGATAAAACTTATGGATTTGTGACCATGTCATTTGTTATTACTAGATGTTAAAATACATGCTCAACCTTACAGGCTTAATAATGTCTACTGTATGCCCCCCAATCCAAAGCAGTGAGAACTGATCTACTTAAAAGTGTCTAACCTTTTTTGCTTATTTTTAAGCCTGTAATCTTTGGGGGTGATTTTAACTGTGGTCTTAGATGTTGCATCAGGGAGCAAACAATAAAATTCAAAAACAGTTTTGTGACATGTCTTAACATGAACCTTTTTATTGAGACTTTTTAAAATACAACAATAAACAAAATCAACAAAATACATTTCAAAATACTGAATACATACAGGATGTACAACCAACAAAGTCTCATAGCCACAATGGCCGAGGTATTCAAAGGGGTTGCACCTGGTACAGCTGAGTTGAGCCAGTGCAACCCCAGAAATGCGCCCTGGGGCAATATTCAAAAGATGGAATTGTGCAGCACAATTGCCGATACTGTATGCGGCACATCTCTAGGGGGTGTGCCCATGCATATGTGGCACATCCCGATATCCAGACCAGGACGTGCAGCGCATCTGCCGACACAACCCAGAGAAGTTCTGCATACTTCGGCACAAAGTTGAGCCCGAAAAAAGGCTCAACTGCTGGCCACCCACAGGAATGCTGCTGTATTGTAATGAGCAGTACAGCAGCCGCCAGCCGTGGGTGGCAACCTACATTTCCTGGTAGTCTAGTGGTACCCCCCATCCCTCCCATACCTCCAATCGCCTGTAGATGTGATTAATAAAATTCCCTGGTAGTCTAGTGTTACCCCCACCCCACGGTAGCTCTGATTGCCCTATACAGTTGAATTAAACATATCTCTCAAGTGGTCAATGCTTCCCCACCCACAGGACCCCCAGCCCACTCCAGCTGCCCCCATCACGAGGCAGCAACCACCTACACACTTTTGTAGTTGCTCACAAATGACAGCTTATAGTATCAGTTGCAGTGAACTCAATGGGCTTGCAGTGCATACTGTAATAGTCATTCACAAATGTGGGAATGAAGTCATATGTTCACATATTTGTGAATGACTATTACAGTAGGCACTGCAAGCTCATTGGTCCACAGTGTGGACCAATGGGCTTGCAGAGGATACTTTAAGCTGTCATTCTGTGGGCAGCTGTGGAGGTATGCGGGTGGGTTTGCTGCCAGCCGATGATGGGGGGGGAACTGGGTAGGCTGGGGGTCCTGTGTAGGTGGGGGTGGGGGTGCCACTGGACCACCAGAGATATGTTTAATTCAACTGTACTGGAGATCGGGGTTACCGGCAGGGTGGAGGGTAACACCAGACTACCAGAGAATTATTAATTGCATGTACGGGTGATTGGTGGTATGGGAGGGGTGGGTACCACTAGACTACCAGGGAATGTATTTTGTACATTGCAATGGTGATCTGAGTTGTGGGGTAGGGAGGGGGGTACCACTAGACTACCAAGGAGTTCTACTAGCCGTTTATATGTTGATCGGGGAGTCGGTGGGGAGGGGGGAACCACTAGACCACCAGGGATGAGATAATGATATTTAGACGCCAATCGGGGATATGGGCAGGGATGGGGAAACCACTGGACAACTGGGGATGGGATAATGATATTTAGACAGCGATCAGAGTTACAGGCAGAGAATGGGGGAACCACTGGACCACTAGAGCAGTTGTTACACTAACTTGACAGACAATCGGGGTTACCGGCGGGAAGGGGGGTACTACTAGACTACTAGGGTGATTAGAATACATATATTAAGGTGAGCAAAGGTACGGGATGGGGGTACTACTGCTGTCCCTGGTACAGGGACCGTATGCACTACAGGCGCCATGTGCATTTCACTGGCCAGCCCTGCACAACACATGCAAATGGGGCCTTAATGACATGCAGATGGCCCTATTTGCACCTTGCATGCATAATGGCTCCATTTGCATATCCAGGTCCGAATATCTAGGAATTGAGCCTGGCACAGCTACAGTTGCGCTGGAGCATTCCCATTCCTGGTATTCAGACCTGTCTGGGGGATTCGCCGGCACATTGTATTTGCACTATGCGCATTATGTGCTATATTCAGAAGAGATGTGCCATGGCACATCTCTTTTGAATATATCCCTTTGTTGCTCCAGTGCAACTCAGTTGTGCTGCTCCACCACTTGCTCCTTTGCCAGGCACTATTCTGAATATTGGGGCCTTTAAATATAACAAGCATGCAGTAGCACTCATTATGTAGCTTAAGTGACAAATATCATAAGTTGCTGATAAACATGTGTCTGAGGGAAACTGTATACCAAATGTATTAAAGGAGAACCATACATATCACTAACCAAAAGGTAAGCATAAGGGCTATAAGACCCATATAAGTGTGAGTTGTAAATGAAAGCTAACAAACCAGATACCCTATTAACCAAGGAAACTGTTGGGGGATTAACAAACTGAGGTATGGGGTGGAACAAAGATGCAAATGTAAAAACAGGTTCCATTTGTTACGATAAAACTCATGCCTTCCTGTAGCCATATAGGGTAGTTCTTCAAAGAGGGCCAGTCTAGATAAGGCTGAATGATATCTAAGAACTGAAGGGAGAGTAGACTGGTTCCATGACACAACTAGTTGTTTGGCTTTCAGAAGTGCCACCAGGAGTCAGCACTGTAGAGGTTTAGATATGAAAGAAACCAGACCAGGGATACCCAGAATCACCAACTCAGGAGAAATCAGCATGGGCACATTTAATACCCTTGAGCAATCTGCTAAGCTATATGCACCACTACTCAGTAAGGTTTGGACAACTCAAAAGTATATGAAAAAGTCTGGCATCAGATTGGGAGCATCTCCAATGTGCTGAATTCAATGATAAAGCCATAGAATGCAGAACTTGAGGTGTTCTGTACCATCTATGAACATTTTTTAAGTGTATTAGACTGCTTGTAGGATCTCTGTGGGTCTGGTGTGCCATCTGGAATGCCATGTTCCATTGTTCCTATGGTATATAAGCTCCCAAGGCATGTTCCCATTTATCCTTATTAGATTCTAAAATGGAGGGTAACACATCTCAGATAGTAGCATATGTTTTATCTGTGTATCCTTGATTGAGATAGCTGTCACAGCCAAAGCCAGGGGAGAAAGAAGTCAAGTTCTTTGCATAAGAATGAATGACAGCTCTTATTTGCAGATGTGCCAGAAATCAGTTTGATGGAGTCCTGCTTTATCTTGGAGTTACTGGAAGGACAGAAGGATATCAGAGCAAGGAAGGGAGATATCAGCAATTGTACGGAGGCCTTTTCATTCCCAACTGGTCCATTTCATTGTTTTCCTTAAGAATATCTGGATTAAACCTTAAATATGTAAAGGATCTGGGAGGGTCCCTAGAAGTTTTAGGAGCTGCTGTAAGTGTCAATCAGTGTTTGTACGCTAGTGTGGTAGCCAGAAATATAGGGTGAGAGGCAAGGTGGTTAGGGAGCTTTTGGCCTAACAGCAAGCTAAGGCATGGTAGAACAGTGATATCTGTGTCAAACCAAACCTATTGTGGGGGAATCAATTGAGGGTGGCAGAAGCCAAGTGTAGGCCTGAGTCATATGGTATGCCAGAGCATAACCTTCAAACCAAGGAAGACCTAGGCCACCTTGAGACCGGTGGGATATTGTAACATGTCTTTTCTTCCTTCACTCATTTCAACAACTGGGGTACCAGATGCTTTTTAAAAGTAAATAAACTGAGAACTCCAACTTTTCTTCAAGGGCAACTAGCCACCCTTATGGATTACTTTTTCAATTCTGCTTCCCTTCCACTATTAACTGTCACCTTGTGCCCCATAGAGTTCTCACATCAGAGTTTGGTCCAGATCACTCTGGGGGAAACAATCTCATCATCTCATGGGCCTGGCATATAGAGACTCAATCCTCAACTTTTAAAGGATGATGAAATTCAGACAGCTTTGGGAAAACTCATGGCTGCCTATAAAATCTGTCTTGATCTGTTATGGCTCCCCTCTACTTTGGTAAGAGGACACAAAAGCAGAGATTAAGACAGTCATTTAAATATGGGGATGGAGACATGGGAATTCAGAATATTTTAAGTACCTCACCAACTGTGCCCACCTGCAGAGGTTACAGCCCTTAGCAGTTGAGACAGGACATAACTTTCAACATCAAATTTCAGCCATAAAGGCTGAAATGTGCCAGTATCATTTGAATAATCTGACACTAAAAATATGGTACAAAGAGTAAACAATCCTTTGTACAGTGGTGATTGCGCAAAAGTATACCAGTACCGCACACCGCACATCATTGCGTGGTAGCGGTATACATGTTGTTCAATGGTACTGCACATTTGCCCGGTAGTGGTATACCATGCTACCGGTATACTTCTGCGCTATCACCACTGTATGTCCCTATGAGAACTGCCAATATAGGATTAACAAAAAAATATGACCATCATAAGATCAGATCAAGTTGTTGTTCATACAGATATGGACAATATTTTACCTGCTGTTTCCAGTTATACCAAACAAGCATTGGGGCAAGGCTTTACATTTCAGAAAGAGAGTCCTTTTTCTCAGACATTCAACTACCCCAGGTACCACAGGACCTTCTCCCTATGTTGACTTCCAAGATTTCTGTATCAGAACTTGCATCAGCTATCCACTTCCTAAATTCAGATTTGGTAACCAGGTAAAGAAGATCTTACCAGTGAATTCTATAACTTGGTAGCTCCATCCATTTCTGTTGAACTTACACTCATGTTTAATTTTTTACTAAGCAGTAATACACTGGTTTCTAGTATGAGAGAAGGATTGGTAATATTTTTGCATAAATCTGGTGATAAAATTGACCTGTCTAATTGGACATCAATCTGTCTTTTAAATACAGACCTGAAAATTCTCTCCAAAATCTTGACTGCTAAACTCCAGCATGTTGTAGGTCATCTGGTATCCCAGTCACGGGCCTGTTCAGCACCGGGTAGGGCTATCCAGGATCACCTAATTCGGTTATGGGAAATGGTAGAAAGGGGTAATACGAATCAGACTGAATGTTTCTTAATGTATTTGGACCAGCAAAAGGCATTTGATTTGGTGGTCCATGAATTTCTTTGGCTTATATTAGTGAAATATGGATTTATTTCAGGGCTGGGTGGACTGTTCTGCCCAAGGTCTGAACTCCTGGCGTGAACCTGTAATTCACGGACCCTGATAAATACAGACTTCACTGCTGAAGTCTGATTCTGGGTCCATGGAGTGCCATTCAGTGTACTGTTGCCATGGGGATGCTGTCTGCATGCTCACTCCACATACAGGTGGTTGGTGGCATCCAATCAGGCAACAGAACAGGATAGTCAGTCACATGATGCACTCACGGTATATACCGTGATAAGTGTGCAATACGGGCCCAGATGATTTGGTGGATGGTTGGAGAAGCTTGCTGCTGCAGAGCCTACAGTGGTGCACTGCAGAGAGAAACTAACCATAAATTTAAAAAAATCTATTTGTTAAGCAGAGCCAGAGGGGAGGAAAGAAAGAGAAGAGAGAAGAGACTTACTGGGGTGATGGGGAGGACAAAATCATTGTCAGGGGAGGGAGAGGAGAGGAATCCAAGGAGGGAGAGAGATAGTGGGTGGCTGCCGGGGGGGGGAGGCAAGTAAGGCAAAAAAGGCAGTGTGGCAGGCAGCATGCTACAGGGCAAGGGCAGGTTGGCAAAATAAATCTTTGACTTGTGCCATCCAGAAATTGAATCCAGAAGATCCTATAGATGAGAGAGAGAGAGAGAGAGAGAGAGAGAGAGAGGACTACTGGAGGGCCTAGAGAAAATTTACAGTTACAGAAAATCCCAACTAAAAGTGTTTTCTTTTCTTGGCCTCAGACAGTGCTGCTGATACACTGATCAAGGGCAGACTGGCAAAATATTTGACTTATGCCAGTCCAGAATCCAGAGGAGAGAGGGCGGGAGAGACTATAGGGGGTGCAAGAGAAATTTTACAGTGCCAGAAAATCCCGAATAAAAGTTTGTTTTTCTTGGCCTCTGACAGTGTGGCTGTGTGTACACTGAGCAAGGGCAGACTGGCAAAATCTTTGACTTATGCCAGTCCAGAATCCAGAGGAGAGAGGGAGGGAGAGACTATAGGGGGTGCAAGAGAAATTTTACAGTGCCAGAAAATCCCGAATAAAAGTTTGTTTTTCTTGGCCTCTGACAGTGTGGCTGTGTGTACACTGAGCAAGGGCAGGCTGGCAAAATCTTTGACTTGTGCCATTCCAGGTCCAGAGGAGAGAGGGAGAGACCACTGGTGGCCCAAGAGAAATTTTAAAGTACCAGAAATCCATAAATGTTTTTTTTCTTTTCTAGGCATCAACGTGGCTGTGTAAAATAAATCTTTGACTTGTGCCATCCAGATAAGGAGGAGAGAGAAAGACTACAGGGGGGCATGAGAAATTTAACTGTCCCAGAAATACCAAAGACATTTTTTTTCCTGGCTTCAGTGTGGCTGTGTGTACAGAGCTAGGGCAGGCTGGCAAAATAAATCTTTGACTTATGCCATCCAGATCCAGAGGAGAGAGAGAGAGAGAGAAAGACTATGGGTGGGGGCACAAGAAATATAACAGTCCCAAAATTCCCAAATAAAAGTTAATTTTCCTGTCTTCAGTGTGGCTGTGTGTACAGAGCAAGGGCAGGCTGGCAAAATCTTTGACTTGTGTCATTCCAGATCCAGAGGAGAGAGGGAGAGACTTCTGGGGGTCCAAGAGAAATTTTATAGTGCCAGAAATCCATAAAAGTTTTTTTTTCTTGGCCTCAATGTGGCTGTGTAGTACAGGGCAAGGACACGCTGGCAAAATAAATCTTTGACTTGTGCCATGCCAGATCCAGAGGGGAGAGAGAGAGAGAGCGAGAGAGAGAGAGAGAGAGACAGACGGACAGACTACAGGTGGGGGTGAGACATTGTACAGTTCCAGAAATCCCAAATGCAAGTTTTTTTTCTTTTCTTGGCTTCAATGTGGCTGTATGTACAGGGCAAGGGCAGGCTGGCAAAATAAATCTTTGACTTGTGCTATCCAGATCCAGAGGTGAGAGAGACTACGGGGGGAGGGGATGAGAAATTTTATAGTACCAGAAATCCCAAATAAATTATTTTTTTTCTTTTCCTGGACTCAATGTGGCTGTTTGAGTGTGGGTAGGGCAAGGGCAGGCTGACAAAATAAATCTTTGACTTGTGCCATCCATTCCAGATCCAGAGGACATAAAGACTGGGGGGAAGGGGCCATGGTAAATTTTACAGTCCCAGAAATCCCAAATAAATGTTTTTTTTCCTTTTTCTGGCCTCAATGTGGCTGTGTACAGGACAAGGGCATTCTGGAAAAATAAATCTTTGACTTATGCCATCCAGATCCAAGGGGGGGGGAGAGAGATAGATAGATTACAGGGGGGTGGTGGGGCTTGATAAATTTTACAGTCCCAGAAATCCCAAATAATTTTTTATTTTCCTGGCCTCATGTGGCTATGTGAGTGTGTGTAGGGCAAGGGCAGGCTGGTAACTGGCCCGATGAGTGGGGGATGCATTCTCAATGTTTTCCTGGCAGACGGCAATCTCATCAGAAACCTAGTAGTAGGGGAGCCACTGGTGAGAAGTGATCATGCCATGGTCTGGATCTCTCTTGACCTGGGGAGAAGTGTTGCTCGATCATGTACAATGGTCATGGACTTTAGGGGGGAAGACTTTGAGGGCATGGGAAGGATCCTTAGTGGCTACCTAAATGGGATCAGGCTGGGTATGGACACTGAGAGCCACTGGGAAATCATTAAACTGGGGCTCCTGGAAGCTACCAAGGCCTGAACCAAGGAATGGTGCAAGTTTGGTAGAGCCAGGAAACCAAACTGGTGATCAAGGGAAGTTCAGGCCACAGTAAGGTGAAAAAAAAAGCTGTGTATAGCCATTACAGACACTTGTGAGGAGTTATGGACAAGGAAGAGTATGATATGGCTGCCAGCAGGGTCACTAGAGTGGTGAGGTCAGCCAAGGTGAGGATGGAGAGGAGGCTGGCTCTGGGTATTAAAAGAGGGACAAAAGGGTTTTTTCAGGTATATCAGGGAAAGGAGAAAGGAGAATTGAGCAGATTGAGGGCAGAGAGTACATGGGCAGAGGATGCGGGAGAGCAGGCAGAGGTGTTAAATGACTACTTTGTCTCGGTCTTTACCAGGGGGAAGGAGGAAGGGGAGACACCACAAAGGGGGGGCAGGATGGACCTGCAGAAGGGGGGGCCCATGGATGTTGAAATCCCAATTGTTAGGGTGTGGGAGGCCCTGAAGACCACAAGAGTGGAGAAGGCTCCGGGCCCAGATGGTGTACACCCCGAGGGTGCTTAAGGAACTGGTTGATGTCCTGGCCAAGCCTCAGGTGGATCTCTTTAACTCCTCCCTTCAGTCAGGTTGGGTGCCTCAGGACTGGAAGACAACCCACATTGTGCCCTTACACAATGGGGGATTGTGGGAGGAGCCAGGAAACTGCAGGCCAGTAAGCCTGATGTCAGTGGTAGGCAAAGTGATGGAGGGCATCCTAAAGGAGAGTCTGGTGGTATTCCTGGAGGCAAGGGTTCTCCTGGATGTCCGCCAACATGGCTTTGTCCAGGGAAGGTCATGTCAGACTAACCTGGGGGAGCTCTATGATTGAGTGATGAGGGCACTGTACCAGGGCAGGCCAGTGGACGTTCTCTTTCTGGACTTCAGCAAGGCGTTTGATTCAGTGTCACATCTTGGGCTGCTGGAGAAACTGAGGGACATGGAGGTAGGGTTACGGGTGGTTAGGTGGATAGGGAACTGGCTAACAGGGTACTTTCAGAGAGTGATGGTTGGTGGAGAGGTTTCATCTCCCACGAGGATCATCAGCGTGGTACCACAGGGGTCAGTGCTAGGGCCACTCCTGTTTAATGCTTACATAGTGGATATCAGGAATGGCATCAGGAGTGAGATGAGCCTCTTTGCCGATGACTCAAAGCTGGGGGTGGTAGTGGACGGGTAGGAGGGTAAGTTAGCCATTCAAGGGGACCTGGAGACTCTGGATGAGTGGTCTTGCACCTGGAAATTGTGATTTAATACGGAGAAGAGCAGGGTTCTCCACCTAGGGGTCAGGAACCTAGCACATGTGTACACCTTGGGAGAGAGAACACTATAGGTTACAGGGGTTAAGAAGGACCTAGGGGTGGTTGTGGACAGAAAAATGAACAACTCAGAGCAGTGCAGGAGGGCTGTGGCCATCGCAATTAAAATGCTGGGGAGCATAGCCAGGGGGATAACCTCGAGGAGCCGGGATGTGCTCCTACCATTGTATAACTGCCTGTTTAGAATGCACCTCCTCTACTGTGTGCAATTTTGGTGTCTGTCCCTAAAAGGGGAGATTGCCCTCCTGGAGAGGGTCCAGAAGAGGGCAGCCAAAATAATACAGGGTCTTGCCGGGGGGTGTCCTATGGGGTGAGGCTCGAGGAGCTCAACCTGTTCTCTCTGGAGGAGAGGAGGGATAGAGGGGATATGATTGTGATCTTTAAATACCTCAAGGGGTTCCATAGGGTGGGATGAGGTGGAGTGTTCCAGTTGCGAGGGGGGGGGACAACCAGGGGGCACCCATTGAGGTTGGTATGCGGGAGACTCGGGGGGAGATTAGGAGATGCTACTTCACTGAGAGGGTGGTGGAGAACTGGAATGCTCTGCCAGCAGAACTGGTGGCAATAACAACTGTGAGAGGGTTCAAGCGAGGCTGAGACAGGTATAGGGGGAGGATGCATTTCAGGATTCCATCAGAGGATGAGGGTGGAGGACCATGGGGGAGGGTGGGGGAGACAGTAACAGTGCCTGGCAAGGGCGCCGATCCACAAGCAGACTCAAAGGACCATTAGGCCTAATATGCTGGCTTCCTAGTATATTAGTCTTAATCCTTAAAGCTGATCCTGAGCTCCACAGCACCACACAGACAGAAGGATCAACCAGGGGGTGGAGAGGGCAACCTACTGCCGTGGGTCCCCCCCTCCGCTACGAACTTTTAACTCCAAAGCTAATCTTCTCGGGGTAGATGCACCGGCGGGAAGCTCTGAGCTGGGTGGACCTCCCCTGATGCCAGGAACTGACCGGAATTTCAATTTGAAGCAATCTCCATGGGTTGAGGTAACGGCTACCAGCTTTGAGATGGGCCAACCTCCCCTGATGCTAGAAACAGACAGGGGAAACAAAGTGAAAATTTGTCCCGCCCTCTCGCCCCATTCCCTCCTCCCTTAAATGCATGTACTTCCCACCCATGAGTTCTCGAGGACCAATCCCCTAGTGACTACACCAGGTACAGAGACTTGCTACTATCAACAGTTGCAGCCTAATTGCTTATTGCAGAACTCTGACCTCTAATTCTTAAATGCAATAACACTGACTACTTGATACTCTAGTTACATTGATACCTAACTGCCCTCTACCTACAGCTGATGATAGATAATCTTATGCATGGGCTAGTCTCCTCTCCTGGCTAGGAAAGGCAATAATCCGCCTTATCTACTGACTTGCAGCCAGAAGCTACCCCTAGCCTGGCACGCTAAACACTATGCCTAAATGAACTTCCTGTGTTATTAGGCCTTGTATTTTCACTGTTTTACTTGTGCAAGATAACCTTAGCCTTTGTCATACTGAGCTAGCACTAGCATAGCTACAATACAACCCACTGTCTTGTAAAGCAAGTCTAGCAGCCTAGAGCTTGTAACTGTCACTGTCTTACTTGTGCAGATAACCTTAGTCACTGTTGCATTGGGCTAGTTCTAGCACAGCCATTTCTAAGCCACTGTCTTAAAAAGCAAGAATAGCAACTGAGGGCTAGCAATTTGTAGCCATCTATCCTCAGTGTTATTGTAACCTGTCATTGGCGTTATTTGCGGTTGCTAATCTGTCTCCTAGGTAGTGTGGTGCCTCTCTTGCTGCCCAAGGCTCCGACTGATTACTTACTGGAGGCGGCATCATACCCTGAACTGACCTGCGTACTCCTCCCTTTGTGGCCATACAGACTGCCGTCCCTGCGTGGATGCTCAGCCCTCCCTGGCCTAGCTGGGGGCACAGCTCAAACCCCTGGGCCTCAAGCCACCTTGCCCTCTTTCAAGTCCTCCCCAACCTGGCTATCCACCAAAGGCATAAAAATGGTTCACATGAACGTGCATAGTCTTCTACCAAAACTAGTGAAGCTAACTGCCTGGGTGGATCACTACAACCCCCGATATCTTGGGATCACAGAAACCTGGCTGAAGCTGCACACCCCAGACTCCGCATGTGCCCTCCCGGGGTACAACCTGATTAGGTGAGACAGAGAGGGAAATAAACGAGGAGGTGGTGTGCTCCTCTACTATAAGGGATACTTAAATGTGTCTGTCAATGGGCACACACCCCTCACATCCCCTGCCTGTGAGTTCTTGCATGTCCTGCTTCTGATAAGCAATACTAAAAAGGTTCACCTTGTATGTGTCTATAACCTTCCAAAGAGAGGAATGTTTGGGCTCTCCTCCCTACTTGACTGTCTCAGGGACAAAGTAGGCTCTAATGAGTTGCTTGTTCTGGGTGACCTCAGCTTAAACTAGCTTGGGGGCAATGCGAAGCATTATGAACCACTGCTGTCAGGTCTCACCTTCAGCCAGCTCATTGTGGAACCCAAGAGGCTCTCCTCCTGCAGGGGAAAAGGATCACTCATCGACTGGGTACTGAGTAACAGACCCGACAAAATAATCTCCTCAGGAATCCTCCCTGATGCCATCTCAGATCACTCCCCCATCCATTGCACATAGGGCGTCTCCCCTCCTAAAATTCCCTGCAAAGTGATCCAGATGTGGGACTACTCCAGTTTTGACATTGATGACTACCATGCTGACTTATGACAAATCGATTGGACTCAGGTCACTGCCACAAGTGATCCCTCAGGGGCCCTCAACAACTTCCTCTCTGTCTTTCCTCCCTTGCAAAATAAACATGCACCCCTCATGAAAAGGGGGATGAGGGGCATCGTCACCAAGTGGCTCCATGGGGGCCTACTGTCCTTCATGAAACAAAGACACAAATGCTGGGCAATGTTCAAGTCCTCCCACTCCAGTACTGACTTCCTAGAATATCGACAGTTGAGAAACTCTTGTAAAAGAGCAATCCATTCTGCCAAGAGTGAATTCTGTCAATCTGCTCTGCTATCCTTTGCTAGAAGCCCAAGAAGCTTCTGGAAAAACATTACAAACATGGTCGGAGGGTCTGCCAGAGCCCAGGTCTCTGACATGCTCAATGGAGGGGCTAGTTGCAATAACCCCATCACAATTTCCAACACTTTTAACTGCCAGTTCTCTGATCTGACTGCTCCTCCCTCCCAACCCCCTGTCCCCACGACTCAAGGTCCCTCCCTTAGTGGGACCTCCAGCAGTCCTTAAAGGCTGTCTCTGTCTTGGAGATCCAGAGGCTCCTTGCTGGTCTCTCCCCTCACACTGGAGCTGGGCACGATGGCCTTGAGCCCAAACTGCTCTGCCTGGGGGCATCCCTCCTAGCCCAGCCAATCTCTCTCATATTTGATGCTTCCTTAATCTCAGGTACCATTCTGGATATATTTAAGGTGGCTAAGGTCGTCCCTGTCCTCAAACAAGGTGACCAGAAAAATCTCAATAATTACCGCCCTATTGCGATCCTGTCTGCGATCAACAAGTTACTTGAAAAAGTGGTTGCCTCTTAGCTCACCCATTACCTCCAGAGCTATGAGCTACTTTCCCCAGCACAACATGGTTTCAGAAAAGGGCACAGCACTTCTACTGCCCTAGCGGTGGTCACCTCTGCGATCAGGTCCACTATTGATCAAGGAAAACTGACTGAAGCCATCTTTGTGGATCTCTCAAAAGCCTTTGACCAGGTTGACCACTCACTCTTGTGCTCCACTCTCTGGTCCATGTGCTTCTCCCCAACCCCTCCCACGCCTGGTTCACTAACTACCTCTCAGGGAGACAGCAATATACTAACTTTAACAAGGCCCTCTCCGATCCAGCCCTGGTGACCTGCGAGGTCCACCAGGGCTCCATCCTCTGATCCATTCTGTTTTGCCTCTTCATAAACAAGCTGCCCTCGACCTCAGCCCTCGGGCACTCCACCCTGTACAGGGATGACCTCGTCATCCTATCTAGTTCTCGGGACCTTAAGGCCATCAAAACCTGGTTAAACTCTGACCTTAATCATATCTAAACCTGGCATGAGGACCACCAGCTTACCATTAACCTCAAAAAGACTCAGGTCATGCTCTTTGGCTCCTCGGTCAAGACAAAAGCCTGCCCTGCTCCTCTAACAATCTCAGGAGCTGATGGCTCCCTCTTGCTTGTTGCAGATGTGGTCAAGTACCAGGGAGTAACCCTTGATCCACAACTGGACCTCACTCTGCATATTTGCAATGCCTGTAAAGCAACCAACTGCAAGTTGGGCCTGGCATACAGAGCCAAAAGTTGTCTCACCTTAGCCGCACGTCTCTCCCTAGCCAAGGGTGTCCTCCTACCCATGCTGTGCTATGGCTTGGTATTCTTTGCCCACGTCCCAAAAACCAGTCTCTCAAAATGGGACACAGCGTACAACAATGTATGCCACTTTGCACTCTCTGCGCCTCGCCTCACACACCGATGCGAGCAATACTCCTGGCTGGAGTAGCTCCCTCTGGAGAACCACTGCACCTTCGTCCTTTGCAACTTCATTGGCAACATTATCAGAACTGCCACCCCTCCTGCACTCACCTTATCCCTCACACCTGCAAACCCCTCCTACCACTTAAGATCCAACAACTCTCAGGTCCTCCAGGTTCCTAAAACTTGCACCCAAATGGGTGATCAGACCTTCTCTACCTACGCACCAAGGCTGCGGAACTCCCTTCCTGCCAGCACTCAATCCTCCCTCTCCCACCCCTGCTTCAAAACCTCTCTATGGGGCTTCCTAAAATCGGTATCCGCCTGTCTCTGCGCCTGAGCTGCTATAACCTTGTTTTGACTGCTGGGTGATGAGTCCCCAGCTACTGCATGCACTTTGTCCACCTGGATAGCTCATGCCATCTGATGTACCAATGAAATATCCCCACCCAAATCTGTTGTACTGCTCGTGCTACCTCCTACTTATACCCACCTTAGGGTATGGCTGACCATACATGTAGACTTTTGTTGACCTTGCCTATACTACACTGTTATACCTCCTGATATAACCTATGTGCCTGATGCTCTTGAATGTACCTAGATCTGCCTAATCCTGATGTATTGTACCTTGTTAATCTACCGGGTCGTCTGTAGACATCTGTCACCCATGCCTGTACTATGCTACTTTCTGCCTCCTGATTTTAATCTATGTGTCTGATTCTATTGTATGTTACCCTGTTTTTGCCTGATGTTCATGTATGTACCATTGTAATCCTCCCGTGTCGCACCTGAAAATAGGCACTTGGCTGTCTAGTGTGCTTACCTGGTTAACAAAAGCAAATAAATAATAAATGAATAAAATGTTAGCATGTTAAATTCCAAGTAACATTAACTTTTCTTTTCCTGGCCTCAATGTGGCTGTGTGTACAGGGCAAGGGCAGGCTGGCAAAATAAATCTTTGACTTGTGCCACCCATTCATGATCATTTGTTAATGTTCATTCACAATTTCAAGTATTACAAATAGAAAAAAATAGAGACAACAATAATACAACAAAATGTTGAAAAGTGAGGTCAGCACTATAGTGGAAAAAGGCAAGTTATGCAATTTAATGGCCACTTTATTTTATAAAAATCCAAATAAAGGTACACTACAGCTATGGGAGAAAAGAGAGAGAGAAAGCCATGTGGACTATTGCAGCGAGGGACCTGTGTTTTCTTTGAAATGCAAGATGCCAGATGCAAGTGTTTACTTTTTACTGTGGGTGAGATCGTTGCCTTATCCTTGATGGTGTTTTTACCTTTATTTGGATTTTTATAAAATAAAGTGGACATTAAATTGCATATAAATCTTTTGATAATTTGCCTTTTTCCACTATAGTGCTGACCTCACTTTTCAACATTTCGTTGTATTGTTGTTTTCTCTACTAGCTTATAGCTCTGAGATATGGTGCACTCCCCTGAGCATTACTGTATGAGCCCCCCCTTTTTCTTTTTTTTTCTTTTTTCAGCCTTTAATAAATAGAAAAACATAATTTTCTGACAAACAGACAAGTTATTGCAGCTATGCTGCTGGTTGGGGGGGCCCAGGGGATATTCTGAATTTGTGACCTGTACTAGTCTGTGTACACTACAACACAAGTGATAAAAGTACACACACAAGTATCTGACAGAAATAGGTGGCTACTAAGCAACAAGGAGCCAAAAATGCAATGGTGTACTCAGTCAGAGCAGACGGCAGCATGGCTACACATCACTGCTGGAAAAAATGTAGATTATCCACAGGATAATAGGCATAAATAACATTTATTGCACACAAGAATGCCAGGTACATAGATAGTCCATGTCCCTCCCCTCAGTCAAACGTTTTTGCGCCAAACCTCGCGCTTTCTCAAGACTGAGGTGGCTTAGCAAATTACACCATTTAAAACAGCATTAATTAAAGTGGCAGTGCATACACAATTCACATCGATTAGTGTAATAAACAATCCAAGCCACAGAAAGCAGCTTCCCCCATTATGAGTAAAAATATACTCATAATTTATAAAAAATCTACAGACATGAAAACATAACAACAATATGGACAACAATATACAGATATATTATCTTGCAGAATATTCATCACATAAAGCATATTTAATTGTTTATCCACATTAGTCCTCCTCATTATCCATCTTCATTTATCGTTGTGTATAAGCATTAACCAAGCCATGTGGGACTCTGTGTGTGGCCGTGCTCCAGATGTGTGCATCACCAATTTAAATTCTGAGACACACTGTTGAGTAGGTCACTGAACAGTAACTGTAGTAGGAGTCAGTCAGCTAAGCTTGGAAGGAAGTGGTGGTGGACAGCGGTGTGCTGTGTACTACTACAATCATGAATTATTCATGTTCATGACTCATGACTGTAAATTTGTCCCTGGCCTGTGGGTGTGGGTGGGAGTCATCAGAGGACGTTAGGTAGAGGGATCTTTTTTTTACACTTAAAATATGAAATAAATAATGGATCAAAGTGTTAATGAGGTGCATTCTTCTCAGGAAGGCAGTGCTGCCAGTGGCACTGCTAAAGACAGCAGTCAGCCTGCAAAAGAAAAACAAAATAAAACCTCAAAAGTGATCTGTTCACATCTAAAGTTTCATCTTCTAAGCAAATGCTGGAACCCAAAAAAGGTGCATCTCTCGGATCAGTCCCAAGTAAAAATAAAAGAGTTAAAACCAAAGGGTTGGTGGGTACCACCCACAGAGGCACTCAAAAGTATGGAACACTTGCATACTATGCTACTGCCAGTCCCTCACAGATGTCATCTGATTCTTCTGAGGTTGAACCCAATGAGGGTACTAATAATAACAAGCATTTGTCAATGCCGAATGTTGTTGTGCTGGCATTGGCAGTGCCAGAGCTAGAGATGCATAATAGGAATGGCAGTGAAGTATGGAAGTGATGCCAACCTCATCCTGTAGAGAGTGACAGGCATTGGGGTGTGCCTTTAGGTCATCAGCTATAACGCTCATGCAGTTGTACCTCACCCTATCCTGTAGACACTGACAAGTGTCGGGGTGTGCTTTGGGGTCTTTGAGCATTATACTTACCCCATTCCATAATGAAATATGCTGACATGGGTGCAGTATAGGAGCGTGGGGTTAACTTTTTGGCCGAACAGTGCAAGGCACATCACGATGCCTGTCAGTGGCTGCAGGGTGGGGGTGGAATGGTGTCGGCATTACATCCGATGATCCCAAGTCACACCCCTGACGCCTGTCAGTCTATACCGGGTGGACTGCTACAGTTGGAAACCCTAACACTATAGGCATGTGGTGGTAGTTTCACTCCACATTTTCAACATGGGCTGCTTGTCAGGCCTCCTCATGAAAATCGGCACAATCATTTTGTTAGCGGAAAGGTGGTTTTGCACAACGGCTGTGTCATTTGGTGACAGAGGGACAAAAACACATTTTTGGGCAGGATGTGGAGAATAACAACTGTATTGCTCATGAGGAGGCGTAAAAAAATGGCAACGTTGAAAATCTGGAGTGACAATATGAAATATTGGTGAAGCAATGAGCATGCATACAAACTGCACAACACACGTCTGTAACCCAATTATTTTTGGGAGTTTGGTAGCCACATTTGTAACACAGGCATTTTGGGACCTCCCCTTATGAACAGTGGTGGTGCGATTTTGTTAATCTGTCCCAAAAGTTGATTTCCCACAGCAACTACGCCATTGTGCGCCACAAGTGTGGAAACACATTTTGGGCTGGATGTGAAAATGACAGCTGTACTGTTCATAAGAGGTGTGAAAAAATGCCAGTGTTGAAAATCTGGCATGGAAATATTACAAATTTGCAAAGTTACAGAGATATGCGTGGAAACTGCTCACGCGCCGCGCGGCTTGGCTTTCAATTTTATGGACTTTTGGGACCAAATTTTCAACATAGGCATTTTAGGACCTCTGCTCATGAACAGTGTCACCGTCATTTCCTCAAACTGTCCAGAAAAGTGATTTCGCACAGTGACCGCGCTATTCTGCACTGGACGTGTGAAAACACATTTCGGGCAGGATATGTAAAATGACAGCTGTACTATTCATCAAGAGGTGCGGAAAATGCCAAGTTTGAAAATCTGGAGTGAAAATATTACAGATTCATTACGTTACTAGTGTGCGTAGAAACAGCGTAATGCACACTTGTAAAACAGCCATTTTTGGGAGTTTTGTCACCAAATTTGCAGCATAGGCTTTTTGAGAGGTCCCCTCGTGAACAGTGACACTGTCATTTCATTACTCAGTCCTGAAAGGTGATTCTGTGCAGTGACTGCGAAATCACCTTTCAGGACAGAATAACACAATGACAGTGCCAAAATTCATGAGGAGGGGTCCCAAAAACCCATGTTGAAAATTTGATGCCAAAATTCCAAAAAATGCCTGAGATATGCATCAAAGTTGAAAAACCCTATTTATTCCATTATACAGCTTACCGGCATTTCCTCAGATCATGGTTGGCTTTGAAGAGTGCAGACATGTTCCTGGTCCACCGAAGATCATCGCGCCAAACTCCACAGGTAAGTATGGCGTGAGGGGGATGTGGGGAGGCAGGGTGCACAGTGGGTGGGTGTGAGTTGTAGGAGGTGGACAGGGAGACCACCGAGGAACCGTTTCCTTTTTCCACAGGTACAAAAAAAAAACATAACGGGACCATTTTTCTGTTTACAGAGGCATGTGGCACGCTGGGGAGGGCTCCCAGCGTGCCAACAGAGCCTTGTTTTTTTGGTGGGGACAGCAGTATCTGATGGGGATTGGGAACCCCCTCGGCATATAACAAATGGGGGGTTCTTTATGTTGATGGGGAGTGGGCTTTCCCATCGGCACACACATTGGAGGCAGGGTAAGCCAACGGGGGTTTGGGCACTCCTGAAGTCGGCAGTTTGGTGGCCAGTGTGCCACCATGTTTGTGTTTCTGGGTAAGCACGTCAGGAGGTCTGCTGCATGTGACAAGCTTTGCTCGCATTGCAGTGGATCTTTCCTTAGATGTACTCACCCAGGTGGTGTGGTGCCGGCATGCAGGCCGATGCATGCCCTGCATTAGCCCAACAGTGACCACGCCTCCAAATCTGCACTACCACAAGATGTTGGCTGCGCAAGCACGCCAACATAAGAATGAAGAGAACGATCAGGCAGTAGAAGGTTTACAACAGGAGGGGATTGAAATTGCAGATGAGGAAGAAACAGACAGAAATGTTTTGTTTGAGGAGTAGGGCAATGGGAATAAACCACAAGAGGAACAGGCCCAAGAAAAATCCAGGGAGAAAAAAAACGTGAAAAGGGGAATAAGGTGCAGTGCCTTCCTGGGGAAAAAAATTAAAAAAATATCTTTTGTTTGGTCCTACTTCACCATTAGTGCTTCTAATGAGTTGGTGGCAACATGCACCATTTGTAAACGGCCAATCAGCAGGGGTAAATAGAAAGGAGCATTGGGAATGTCAGCACTGAAAAGGCACCTGGACAGATGTCATAACATTACTGAGAACTCCAGTTGTTGTGAGTCTTGAAGAGAAAGTGACAGTGATAGCTCACTACACTCAGGGGTAACTCTGATAGATGGAAGCAGTGGCAGTCCCTGCAGCACTACGGAAACACCTCCACCACCACTTCCTCCCATTCAAAGGATTCCTACTGTTACTGAAAGTGGCCATGTGTTTAAAAGCCCCCCTCTTTCAAGGAGACAGCTTACCAGTTCAGATACATATGAGCATAAAGCCAAGTATGCCTCAACTCACCCTGTTGCTGTTACAGTAACCAAAAAAATTTCAGAAATTGTAGCTGTTGATTTGCTACCATATAACATGGTTGAACACATAGGATTCAGGTGGCTGCTTGAGTACCTTGAACCTCGATATAGTATACCATCATGGAAATACTTCTCGACAACAGGGATTCCAGATCTTTACAATGTCATATGTAAAAAATTCAGACGTGCCTTGTGCAGTGCTGTTGGGAGCATGGTGCATCTCACAACAGATATCTGGACAAGCTGTCAGCCTGAATCCTACATGTCTGTCACAGCATATTGGGTATTTTGATAATTCACATGGGGTTAGTGAAGTATCGCTGTTTGCTGTTCTAAGAATGTTTTATTTTACATCTGAACATACCTCATATAACATCAGTGAAGAGCTCCAAAAACAAATACAGCAATGGCTCACTTCACAGGGACTGACAGTTGGCTTTATAGTTGCAGATATGGGTCCAGCTTAAGGAAGGCCTTGGAGGAGGGGGGCTTTGTTCACATCATCTGCTTTGCACATTGCTTAAATGTAATAGTTCACAGTTTTCTTGATGACGACAGGGACATTAAAGCTCTTATTAGCAGTGCTAAAAGAATATTCATTCATTTCAGTCACTCAAGCAAAGCTTGGAGCACAGTTTACCTTTGCACAGACCTATCCAAGACATTTCTACTTGATGGAATTATACCGTTTATATGTTCCAAGGGCTTCTGGAACAAAAGAAAGCTGTCAGACAATACACCTTGGAAAACAAAATTGGTGATGCAGACATCTATATTACTCCTCCACAGGGGGCCATGCTGGAGTTTCTAATTTTCCTGCTCCAGACATTTGAGGAAATCACCAGAGAGGTTAGTGCAATCACAGCAACTCTGAGCCAGGTGATACCCCAATTAAAATTTTAAAATTCAGATTGAATCTGATTAGGGAAAAGTTAGATAACCAAGACAGTTCCATGATCACACAGGCTGCCAGTGGTGCTGCTGACACATACAGATTGTTGCCCAGAATACAACAAGATCTAACGAGACGTGTGATCAAAAAAGTTGCAGAAGATAAACTATGTAAAATGCTTCATTCTGAGTACTACAGTAAAGCAACAATCTTGGACTCACGATACAAATCGAAGCAAGTGTTACACGAGGTCCCTGCACCCTAATTGGTACCCTCAGAGGTACGCCGTAGACAGCTAGCACTTAATTATATGTTATACTAACATATAGGGCTAAGGGCATCTACCGTACAAGAGTAGATGTCAGGATATGAATACATATTGTTGTAATACACTTTGCTTGCTAATACATGTATTCTGCTATGTATTTTTCTGTGTATTTCTTACTTGTAAGATGCCAAGGCACCTGTGTCCTTGGAGTAATTATAATATGTAAGACGGCATTGCCACCTTTTGGTGATTTGTACCACTACACTGAGTTATGTAAGACTCTGTATAAGAACTCTTTTGTTCTCAAACTGATGACTTTACAGAATTGTATAATGTTATCTTGGACCGTGGAGCCACCTCTAATTTAGCCAATAGGGCTCATCTCTGTTACTAGAAATGTTTCTATCTTTCAGTAACCATAGTAATTATCATAGGTATATAATGTAATGCACAAGCCTTATACCTTGGAGACCTGAGAGACCCCAAGAGACACAGAGAAACCTCGAGGTATAGGGAACGCTTAGCACTGGCTCCCGGTTCGTATTGGTAAGAACTGCTTAGGGCAACTGTGATTTATCCCTTTGGTAGTAATAAACTTGTTTATTACTCTAGTGCAACGTGTCTGTGATTACTTGCACTCCCAATATCGTTAAGAGTCTGAAAGTGAGGTTTAGACCTCCTAACAAATTGGCGACCGTGTGCAGGCGATATTTGGTGTTTGCAAGTTTTCACTTGTTGCTTAAACTTTTTCCCTTTCTCACGGGGACAGTAGGTGTACACTCCCGTTTCGCCTCTCCTATTTTAAAACCACTTTGTAGTAACTTGAAAAGTCTGGCTGTCTTTTCGGGTGTGGTCGATGCCGTCTCGACCCACTCCATAGCAGTTTTGAATTGCAAGCCTACAACTTATACAGTAGCCCAGCTGTGTATAAAGTGCTCGTGCTGTGGATCGATACGCAGCACGGTGCCCTTTTCACAGTTTGAATTTTCATTCCCTCCCACACAATGGCCACCGTATCAAATATCTGCGCAGAACTAAGACTCGATGTCTCGAACTTCCTTGCCTCCCATGGAGGATGGGTGACTTCGCACGGGATGCAAGTCAATCCAAAAACCCTATACTGGGGATTTCAACCCTGTACACGGAGACAAGACAATCAGCCAATAAGCGTCAGGCTAAAAGGTTGATGGTCGTGGCTCTCTACGCTGCTCTGGAAGCCTCCGAAGTGAGGTTTCGAACCCTTGATCTGCAGATTTAATCTCTTAAGCAACAGATGGGTTTGCAGGAAACAGAATGTATAAGACTGCAGCAGAACTTGGAGTCTGAACTCCAAACTCTGCGAAATGAAAAGGATTCACTATTGCATCATTCAGCTCAAGCTGGAGAACAGGAACTGTGTATGTTGAAGCAGGAGTGTGAAAGTTTGAGACAGGATAAGAGTCAGGCAGTGCAAATGAATGATTTGCTGAGTGCTGCGAATGCTCAGTTGAGTGACGAAATGGGTGAGCTGCAGGACGAGATAAACCAGGCATGTAATGATTTAGAAGTGTCTATCCGGGACAATAGCGAACTGAGCGCCACGTATATAGTGTTGCACAAGCAAAAGCAAGATGAGGTTGATATGGATGTTGCAAGTGTGAGTCACAATGAATGTAGAACTAAGATGGCGAAACTGCGCCATCAGCGAGAGGTTCTGGCTGGACATGTTAAGGCAATGGGAGGTGTAGCCCCTGCCTTCCATAGGTCATCAGAAGGGGAAGTTGTCTGATGATGACATTTCACAGTACAACACCCAGTTACACCCCTTCTATGGCCCAGAGACCCCACCCAGCCATCCACAACATGGTGGATCCCCACCCCCAAATCCCCATGTCATACGTCATCGACGTAGTGACGCTCATCATGGGAGATGCCAACATGGTGGCCCCCATGATGGGGGAGAGAAGGCCCAAGCCTGGTCCTGACGGCACCTCCGGTAGCTGTTATTAATGTGGAAGACAGGCAGGAGATAGAAACCATGATTGAAACTGCGATAGGCAATGTACCTCTTCCTGAGAGGAGTAAACGGGCTATTAAAACCCAGATTAGGCAGCTTCTGCAAGAGGCTGGCACTCAGGAAGGTATTGTCCACACTGCAGCCAAGGCTGCAGCTTGGGCTGCCCTGGATGGCGCTCGAGACAATCTACCTCTGCCTGATCGACCCAGTAATCCCCTACAAATGGCCTACTCTGTTCAGCAAATTGCTGACAGCATCAGTCGGATTAATCCGTCCGACAACCTCAGCTGTCACTTGGAAAAGGTGCATTCTAAATGTGAGATGCTTAGCCTCGCTGCTGAATATCAGGTCCAAATACTACACCAGACCATCGATCCTGGTTTGTGGGCCAAACTCCCAAATGCTGCTCGCCAGGATGGGAATGCTACCTTTGATGAGGTTGCAGCTGAGCTCATTTCTGCTCACAGCCCAGGTGTAGTAGGAGTGGCGTTTGCATATCCTGTGAAGCAGAATGCAAAGGAAAGTCCAGCGACTTACCACCAGAGACTCTGGATGGCCTACCGAGCAGGAAAGCACCTGGCACAAGAAGCTGCGGACGTAGATCTTACTGAATATAAGATCTTGTTCGTTAGGAACATGATTCCAGCAGTAAGAGAAAAGGTAGAGCCAACCACCTACCCCAATACAGATAGGTTTTCTGACATCCTTTGGAAAACCAAGAGAGTGTATCAACTCTATATTCGTGATCTGGGCTCCGGTTCCAAAAAGGTAGCCGCCGTGGAGTCCAAGCCGGAGGCCATGACACACTACACAGTGGAAGGGCAGGCCCAACGCTAACAGGCCCAACATCAGCAAGCCCCTCCAGCTGATAATCAACACCCCCAGCAAGCCTATCAACAGCAACCACAACAGCAGCAACAATGGGGTGGGAACCGGAATTGGCATAAGAATAGGAAGCATAAGGGTAGAGGTAAACCACAACAGCAAAGAACAGGCCCTTCATATAGGGAGATAGCTGAAGAGAATCAGAAATTCCGAGAGTTCCTGGGACAAGTACGCTCTGTGGTGGATGCTGTTCCCGCACAGGCCCTTGCGGCAGTACAACCGGCAACCCAGGCCCTAACCAGTCATGGGGACACCGGCGGTACATGCCCTCTGGCCCATTCAGGCCTGAACCCAGAGGCTCCTCCCTAGATGGCATCAGTGCAGCATGGTGAAGTGATTCACATGAGCCAGGCCCAGCCTCTACATGCTTCCGGTAGTACAGATTGACAATTACAGGCCCCAGTCCGGATTGTAAACAAGCTAGTCTTGGATACAAACGGAAGGCCCTGCACCGAGGCCGAGGTCGGGGGCAACCTACTAGTAGTTTTGTTAGATACAGGTGCAGCTGTATCTGTGCTACATGATGAACACCCAGACACATCCCCTTGGTCCACTGGATGGAGGACCAACATGTCAGGAGTTGATGGTACTAGGCTACCTGCATACTGTTCTCTACCTCTACCGGTAGAGCTAGGCCATCTAAAGGCCTCACACACTTTCCAACTAATGGTACTGCATGATCATCCTAGTATCATAGGGATTGACTTCCTTGCACCACACGGCTGTGTGGTGGACCTAGCTAACATGCTACTGATACAGATTCAGGGTCAATACCATACCATTTTGATTCCTGATTCACACGTTGTGGCAACGATATCTGCCAATGACAAAGAGTATGACGTCATAGATTTGTTCAAGAATCATGAACTCTTCCCAAAGCTCCTCCCTATTTTGCAACGACATTTGGAAGTGTTTGCAATCAACAAGCATGACTGTGGTAGAATGCACACTGTCATCGAAGTACCAGGCCCAGCACATGAGAGGCAAAGGCAATATCCTTTCCCAACTGAGGCCTTGCCTTCCCTCAGAGAAACAATCAAGTCACTCCTCAAGCAAGGAGTAATCAGAACTTGTGTTTCCACTGCCAACTCCCTAGTGTGGCCCATGAAGAAACCCACAGGCACCTGGAGACTTACTATTGACTACAGGAAACTGAATCAGGTCACCCCCAGTTGTTCTCCAACTGTGGCATCAGCATCAGATGTGCTATAACTTATGACCCCTGATTTGAAATGGTTCAGTGCCATGGACATCTCCAATGGTTTTTGGTCATTGCCATTGGCCCTTAAGAGTCAATATAAGTTTGCCTTCACCTTTGAAGGAAGACAGTAAACGTGGACTTGCTTGCCACAAGGATTCCATAACAGTCCATCCCTGTTCCATCTCCACATGATGGATCCCCTCGAGAGTTTCTCTACTCCCCAATGTCTCTTGCAATATGTGGACGACCTGCTGCTGGCAACAGCCACACAGGAACAACATTTGGATCTCTTGGACGAACTACTGACTCTCATTCAGAGAGCAGGCCTGAAATGTAACCGAGCAAAAGCACAATTATGTCAGAAAGAAGTACTCTTTATGGGTCTAAAAATAACTGACCAAGGTCGAAGCCCTACCTGGAAGAAGGTACAGGGATTGCAAGACTTGCCATTACCCACCAGTGTGGCAACTCTTCGAAGGTTTCTAGGTATGGTGAATTATTCGAGAGATTTTATTTGTGATTTTGCTCAGAAAGCTGCTCCTTTGTATGAGTTACTCAAAAAGGATGTACCTTGGACTTGGGGCCCTATACACACCCAGGCTGTGACATCACTGAAGCAGGCCTTGGCCTCCGCTCCAGCCCTGGTCAACCCCAATCCAGCACTACCATTTCATCTGGAATGTGCCACCTCTGACATTGCCATGTCAGCAGTACTGGCCCAGAAGGTGCATGGCACCTTGAGACCATTGCATATGCCTCACAGCTCTTGACCCCAGTGGAACAGAAGTACGGCCTTTGTGAAAGGAACCTTCTGGCCACCTACTGGGCTGTCAAGCACTTCCTGTATATCATTGGGTACTCACCACTGATCATCAACACCAACCACACCCCAACTACCTTTCTGCTGTCAGATAGAGTGAAGGATGGGTCAGTCTCTAACACCAGACTGACACACTGGTCACTTCTTCTCCAGGACAGAGACATACAGGTACAACCGACTAAATTTCCATTTATGTTAGCTCATGGCCTCCTTTTCCAGGGAGAACCCCATGACTGTACCCTACAGTCACCTGATCTTCCAGATCCAGGTCCTTTATTCCCTGCCATACCACAAATACTTGACAACACTTCTTTGTGCCGTGTCTTTACTGATGGTTCAGCATCCTACTATCAAGGAGAACAAATTGCAGGGATGGGCATTCTAGTGATCTACCCTTATGGGAACACTGTCAAAATATCTAAGCGCTGTAGTGTAGCATCATCACAATATGCAGAGATGGCAGAGGTGGCCTATGCCCTCGAGTTCATCCAGCATGGAACCGAGGATACTATTATCTTTACAGACTCTAACTGGGTTTGTTGTTCTTTTATAGAATTTCTTCCCTTCTGGCAGAAGAATTCCTTCCTCTCCTCTCATGGCAGCCCAGTGAAATGCAAGGAATTAGTAATGTACATACATTCACTGGCGCAAAAATTTGCACACAAACTCTATGTACACAAAGTCGAAGCTCACTCTCTCCATGACCCCTACCATGCCTTCAATGACACAGCAGATACCTTTGTTAAGAAAGGGGCCTAAGGGGGCGGCGTCTGGATGATGGACCATCCAGAGGCTAATGCAGCTGTACACATTGCAGCACTCAGGAAGACACCTGAACCTTTTTCCCCCTTGGACCTCTCCGCAGCCCAGCATTTTGACACTGAACTTAAAGAGGTGTTCAGATTCCTTGATAAAGGTACCGAAGAGAAACTTCCCACACATAACCCCTATCGGAGGCATAAAGGTAAGCTACGCTTGTCACCAGATGACAAGCTCATCTGGTTCCAACCAGATGACTCCACCACCAAGTTGTGGGTGGTCCCCAGACACTTAAGATCTGAATTTTTGTACCAAATGCATGACACCCCCACTGGTGGACACCAGGGAGTAGAAAATACCCTCCAACGACTCAAGACCACTGCTTGGTGGCCTGGTATCACCAAAGATGTCAAACAATACATTGACAACTGTCTCGTTTGAGCGCAAAACAAAAGTGATGATGATGACACTTCTTTCGCGATAAACAAACAAGAAATAATTGATGAGGTGCATGCTGTCATGGAACAGAGTATGACAACAGCACCACATGCAGAATCTTCTTCATGACACAGCACAGCATCACGTGGCCCATCCTCTACTGTTGCGGCATTTTCTTCCTCTTCCTCCTCAGCTTCTTCAGCCACTGCATCCGAATCTTCTTCATCACTACCACCATCCAAACATAGCACTGTCCCACAGTCACTGAGTTCAGCTTCATGTTTCTGGAGTCACTTAGAAAAAGTAATTGCAACATCTTCTTCATCTGCCTCTTGTAACACAGCCTCAGCACAGACCAAATGTACCTTGCAGAGCCCAGTTTCAGCTGGAATGCTGATCCTTTGAAATACTGGAAATCCAACCAAAATATGTGACCTGCTTTAATAAACATTGTAATGAAGTACATGAATTGCCCCCCTACTAGCATGTATTCAGAATGATTGTTTAGCTCAGCTGGTAACATCATTACTGACACTCAATCCTGTTTGACACCAGAAAATGCTGAGCACCTGACATTTCTAAAAGTCAACATTGCTCACATTAATTTCAAATATGATACATGAGTGAAACGTATAGTCTGAGTGAGCAGGCCCGATCCACAAAACACTTTCAAGAATTATTTTGTGCCTGTGGTGAAAATCTTTTGTGAATAGGGTCTACTACAGGAAGCAGCAATTAATTGCAACAAGTCAGGTCAGGACTCAGGAGGATGGACTACTAGGCCAGGCCAGAATTATTTTAATGATCACAACGAGCACAGAAATATGAAAAATAATACCATCAGTGGGTCACAGTCCAAATACAGCAAGCAACTGCATTTCATGTCACACTTACTTGGTAGTACTATGTATACCACTCTGATCTGAAAGGTAGGGTACTGCTGTCTACTTCTACTACTACTACTTGTCACTTTGTGTCCTCATGTCATGTTGTGTACTACTTGTCACTTTTTATCCTCACTGCTACTACATGTCACTTTTGTTCTCAGCAACTGATTAAAAATTATTTTACCACTGATCTGACTGTACTGTAGTATTACTGTTTAAATTTTTGTACAATGGATGGCTTAGCAGAAGTCTGAACACTGAAACTGAATGCTCTTTGTGTATTTCTCACGTCCCCGCTATTTGGCTGTGATTACAGAGAAAAATGTAAATGACTGTAACAACACTACATCTCACTTACGGTAACTGGGATGAGATTATTATATTTGAATTTTTATGTACTTAAATTATTTGTCCCTGTCTGGCATGGCAGCAGTTGTGGAACTAAGAAAGATGAAACTGTGTCATCAGGTCTTGAGGTGGCAGTAGCAATCTTTATTTTTATGACTGCACTGCACTTGATCAATGTTATGTGACTGACTGGCTGCCTGGGCAAGAAGAAAATGACTTACATTCAGTTCAGTATTACTCCCAGGATGGCTCTATATAAAATGGTTTTGGAAAGTTCCTTCTCTGAGCCTCCACCTTTTGAACAGGTATCCGCTGTGCTTTGACCTGGACTTCTAAGTCAATTAACAGAGCCACAGATACCTCAGAAGATGTGGGATACAATCTTGTTGTGCTGTTACAACAAGCTTAAAGGGGACAGGAAATGTATGCTAATTAGCAGCTCCTTATAAAGTTCTTATCCTCAGAAATTATATGTATTCTCCTAAAGTATCCATATTTAACTGTACCTGAATAAAAAGAGATAGGTAAAACTGTAGTTTGCAAAGTTGTGTTTTTATGGGCTGCATTCAGTTACAGTTCACTTAATGGAATCACTTATGTGACTTTCTTACTATGTCACAATTTGTGTACAGAATACTAATTATGAGCTGCTGACCTATCAGAACTCTGTTTAGAGTTCTGTGCACAAACCATGACATAGTTAAAACCCCTAATTATTGGTTCCACGAAGAGAATTGTAACAAAATGCTGCCCATAAAAACAAGACAATGCAAAACATAGCTTTTTAAATCACTTTTTATTCAGGTACAGTTAAATATGGATAATTTAGGGGAATGCATATAATTTCTGAGAATAAGAACTTTATAAACATCTGCCAGTTAGAAATGATTTCCTGACCTCTTTAATGTTAAAGGTAATTAGGAGAATAAAAGTATAGACGTCAACCTCAAGCAATACCTTCTAGAACTCAACAGCTGTGACTGCCCATCTTAAGCTGCTCCTCACATTTATTCCCCCTTTTCACTCAGCCCAATCTGGTGGCATCCCATCACTCTTCCTCCACTTCTCTCCCATACCTCCCCAGACAATTTCTTTCATTGAGATCCTCCTTTACTCCCCACTCCTCTGCGTCTCTTGCTTTCAAACATTTCCCTGCCCCTTCCCCTTTTCTTCACCTTCTTCTTGTTTGCTGATTCTTTGTCCACCTAATCACTCTTCTACACTCATTTTGCGAGTCTCCACCCTGCCACTGGTTAACGACCCCCTGATTTCTCTCCTTTGGTTCCTATTGCTGTTGAACTCTCTTCAGTTGCTGCAGATGTGGGCTACATTGGGAACTTTATACCTTTGACAATGTCTCTTTTGACTGCCAGTATTATTTGCTGCTAATTTTAAGTTGGATACTACAACCTTCACCTTGTGTCCTTACTCTGTTATCATTACCATATTGACAAAGTCTATTGTACTGACTGTTTCCTGTTTGGAATCTATCTTCCCTTGTTATGGGTTTTGATAATTCCTAGTATGCTTTGTTGCCTCATTTAAACCTATCTTGTTCTTTATTTCACTTTGACGTAGAACCTTTGTAAGCAAGTTTTTGACTCAAAGGTATGTTTAGTTCTGAGACTGTAAATAAATAGGTAATAAATATGTGTTGTAGACCAGGTTTTTGTAATTGATTAGAAACCATGCACCACTTTATTTTTTGGTTGTTCTTATATTATAGGCATTGGGCATTAGTTGCGAAAAAATGGACTGAGCCTTTATTTCTATAGATTATGATGTTTTGGTTTATGGACACTATGCTGCAGGTTGGCAGAAATGGAACAGTAGCACACTTGTATGTTATCTGCATGTTTTAAATGGTATATGTTGCTCAACAGATGCCAGTTTACACTGCAAAAGAAATGTTTTTCGCTTCAGGATTTACATTGTAGAATCAACTCTGAACTAAACAAGCATTTGTCAATGCCGAATGTTTGCTTGCTGGCATTGGCATTGGTAGTGTAGAAGTTACAGAGTTGCATAATAGGAATGGCAGTGAAGTATTGAACTGAAGCCAACCCCAACACCACCCTGCAGATAGTGACAGGCATTGGGGTGTGCCTTTGGGTCGTCAGGCATAGCATCCGTGCCATTTCACCACACCCTACCCTGCAGACACCGACAAGTGTCACGGTGTGCCTTGGGGTCTTTGGCCCTTACGCACACCCCATTCCATCAGGAAATATGGTGAGATGGGTGCGGTATAGGAGAATGGGGTGAACTTTGGGGCTGAAGAGTCCAAGGCACACCTCGATGCCTGTCACTGGCTGCAGGGTGTGGGTGGGGGTGGAATGGTATGAGCATTGCAGGTAACAATCCCAAGTCACAGCCCTAATGCCTGTCATTCTCTACAGGGTGGGGCGTTATGGTCGGAAACCCTAACACCTCAGGCATTTGTTTGTATTTTCACTCCAAATTTTCTACATGTTTTTTTTGTGACCCCCACCTCATGAACAGTGGCAATATCAGTTTGTTAGCTGAAAGCTGCTTTTGCACAGCAACTGTGCCATTTGGCACCACAGGTGCAAAAACACATTCCAAACAAGATGCGAAAAAAGACAGCTGTACTGTTCATGGGGAGATGTAAAAAATGGCAATGTTGACAATCTGCAGTGAAAATATTAAAACAAATGGTAAAGTCACAAGCGCGTGTAGAAACTGTGCAATGCACACCCGTAATGTAATTAGTTTGGGGACTTTTACAGCAGATTGTCAACACAGGCATTTTTGGGACCTCCGATCATGAACAGTGTCACTGTGATTTTCTTTATTTGTCCTGAACAATGATTTCCCACAGTGACCACGCATTTTTGCATTGAAAGTGTGAAAACACATTATGGCCATGTTGTGAAAAATGAGCTGTACTGTTCATAAGGAAGTGTGGAAAAATGCCACTGGTGAAAATCTAGACTGAAAATATTACAAATTCATGAACTTACGAGGAAACTGCACAATGCTCACTCATAACACAGTCATTTTATGGACTTTTGTCATCAAATTTTCAACATAGCCATTTTAAGACCTCTGCTCATGAACAGTGTCACTGTGATTTTCTTAATCTGTCCCAAATGTTGCTTTCGCACACTGACTGCGCCATTGTGCGCTACATGCACGGAAACACAGTTTGAGTGAGATGTAAGAAATGACAGCTGTACTGCTCATAAGGAGGTGTGGTAAAATGGCAATGTTGAAAATCTGGAGTGCAAATATTAAAAGTTCGCAAACTTACGAGAGTGCATAGGAACTGCGCAACACACGCTCGTAAAACAGTAATTTTTAGGATTTTTTTTCACCAAATTTTCAACATAGCCATTTTAAGGCCTCTGCTCATGAACAGTGTCACTGTGATTTTCTTAATGTGTCCCATACATTGATTTTGCACACCGACTGCGCCTTGTGTGCTACATTCGCGGAAACACATTTTTTCACCAAATTTGCAACATAGGGTTTTTGACAGCCCACCTTATGAACACTGGCACTGTCATTTCATTAATCAGTCCTGAAAGGTGATTTCGCACAGTGACTGCAAAATCACCCTTCGGGCCTGATTAACACCATGACAGTTCAGAATTTATGAGGAGGGGTCCCAAAAACCCCATGTTGAAAATGTAGTGCCAAAATTCCAAAAAATGCCTGAGATATGCATCAAAGTTGAAAAAACCCTATTTATGGCATCATACAGCTTACTGGCATTTCTTCAGTTCGCGGTCAGCTTTGAAGAGTGCAGACGTGTTCCTGGTCTCCTGAAGATCATCATGCCGGACTCTGGAGGTAAGTATGGGGTGAGGTGGGGGTGTGGGGAGGCAGAGTGTGCAGAGAGTGGGAGCGGGTGGGCAGGGAGACCGCCGAGGGAACTTTTTTTGTTTACAGGTTTTGTTTTGTTTGTTTTTTTTAGGAAAACTACATGGGGTGTTTGCCATGCTGGGGTAGGCTCCCAGCGGGCAGCTGGAAGGCTGTTTGGGGGTCCTGAGCCAATGGGGATTGGGCACCCCGTCATTCATAACAATTTTGCTACGCTGGGGTGGCTCCAGCATGGCACCTGGAAAGCTTTTTTTGGGGGGGAGTGCAGCAGACCCAACGGGGGAATGAGAACCCCCATCACCCATACAGTGTGTGTATGGGCGGGAGCACATGAGCACGCACTATGTGTGCATGCGTGTATGTGGAGTGGAGCACTGCTCACTGAAGCGGAGCTCTCCCTATCAACTGAATGGCACTGCATTTTCAACTGTTGTCATAGACAGCTGCAGCATTCATTGGAGAACTGCGGCCATGCCTGCAAACACACTGATTGAATTGGAAGATGGGTGCCACACTTACCAAAACTCGGAAGATGGCACTATGTTTCTTGCACATGTGAGCAAGCAAACATAAAAAATGTTTCTCACCCAAGGAATCCTTCAGTATGCTTTGTGCAGTAATACTAGCCAGGTTCAGCTGCTTCAAAGGTGGTTCTTATGCTAATGATGGCTGGGCATCAGCCAATCAGAATGTGGCAAGAGACTGCTGCCTGTTGGTGCTGCTGCCTGTCAGTCAGATTCATCTTTCTGCCTACTTGAATAAGTTGGTCCCAGAGAGCTCTCCATTTCTCATTGCTTGAAGAGATTTAAGTATAATCATTTTATTTTTGTAGTTTCTGCTGCTTTTAGCATTTTTTAGTGTTTTTTTTCCACTGTTTTTCTCAGTTCCCAGCGGTTCCCAGGAATCAAGAAATCTTCCCCTGTAAGGGGTTTTCACTGTGGTTCCTGCGCTTTTCTCCTTATTGGAAAAATCACTTTCTGAGGTAAAAAAAATCTTTTTTTTACATTTTAACTTTAGCTTTCAGTCAGTTCCCTTCTTTTTAAGGGAACCATGTGTTCCTTCACTTTTTTATATTTCTGTTTTTTGAAACTGTTTCTCATGATTCCATCGTGCTTGGGAACTGACTGTGTTTTCACTTATTTTCCCTATTGGGAATCAAATATTTAGTCTTCTGACATTTTTAGTATGTCAGATAGACCGAAAGAGAGAACTGGACATACTGGTTTTAACAACTGCATTAAATGTTTTAAAACTGTGGCCAAGGCCGACTGTCACGCTCTCTATTTAAGTTGTTTGGGTCAATATTATAACTGTGAACTTTGCACTAAATTTTGTCCTAAAACAGTTAAAGAGCTAAAAGATTGGAAAAAATGGTTTCTCAGTCTGCATAATAAGCCTCTGGAAAAGGGGACCTCCTTTCAAAATAAATCTAAAGAAATGGTCTCTAAGGACCCCCAAGAAAATAAGTCTGATAAAAATAATACAGACCAAGCCAAACAAAAGAGGCATTCTGTGCAGGTTTTTGATTCCGTGCCTGCCAAAAAGAAACAAAGAGAAAAACATATCACTGCCCCTCCTGCTGAAGAGCAAAGGGAGATGCTAGTGACACAAAAAAATATGCCTTCTCCTGAGGATTTGGCAAAGGCTGGGCAACTATACCAAACTTTCCAGGCTGCAGGCAATTTATTTGGTGCCCCAGGTGGTCCCTCTACACCTCTTCCTACAGACTCTGACCTGGGCCAGTGATTTTATTATGGTATGCCCCACATACGGTGATACCAACACAGCGAACTACAACCCTGTTGGCAAAATCGACACTTTGCCAACAGGTCACAGTGTTGGTGTGTCCAAGACAGGGGCACCCTGTCTCCAAGTCCTGCACCCCCACCCTGAATCAACTCCGACTGGAGTTGATAATTCTAAAGATGGGAGGCAGGTGCAGAACCCCCTGCATGGGAGGTTCACGGGGGCAAAGCCCCCTGGTAAAAAAACTGGACCAGGAGACACACAGGAATCATGTAAACCAAAGCTTGTGGTCAATATGATTCCTGTCTGCGAGATGCTGGTCGACAAAAGGGTTGTCAAACCAGCATCATAGAGCCTTTTATTATGATGAAGGTAATGAAGAGGAGGAAGGCATAGAGCCTGAGGTCTCTCCGACCAAGAATTTGGTTTCCCTTCAAATGGTCAGGAGTATTTTTGCTTCCATTATACATTTGTCCAGTAGATGGTGGACACTCTAGATCTCTCCATACAGGAGATGACTGAGGAGGATGAGGAGGCAGACCTTCTAGATATAATGGGTCTCCCTCCTCCTAAAAAGCTGTTACTTCCAGTTCACAAGTCCATTTGCAGGGTTACCTTCAAACTACTCCAGAATCCCACCTCCATTCCTGGGATGGATATGAAAATAGAGAAGAAGTACCAGCTAGTCAAAACTAATGCTGAGTACCTATACACTCACCCTGACCATGAGGGAGTGGTACAGGCTGCAGCCTATGACTAGGCTAAAGTACCTCTTTCCTCTCAACCTCCTGAGAAGGAATCGAGAAAACTAGATACATAAGAATATAAGAAAAGTGTTGGCAGATGGAGACCGTGTGATCCATCTAGTCTGTCCATGGTGGCTACCCACCCCCCCATTTATGTTCCTTTCTAAGCTACCCACATTGCCTATCCCATACAAGCTTGAATTCTCTTACTGTCTTAGATGCCACCACTTCTGGTCATAGGCTGTCCATGGGTGTATCACTCTCTCGGTGAAAAATAACTTACTAGAGTTGCTTTTACACTTAACTTCCCATTAGATGCAAGTTGTGCCCTCTTGTAAGCGCCGCCCTGTTTTCCTGGAAGAGGTTCCCTTTCTGAGTTGTGTTAATTTCCTTGACGTATTTAAATGTTTCTTTCATGTCTCCCCTATTTCTTCTCTGTTGCAGACAGAATAAATTCAACTCCTTGAGTTTTTTCTCGTATTGGCTCATGGTGCAGCCCCTGCACAATCTTTGTAGCCCTTCTGTGTACCGTCTTTAAACAGTCAATGTCCTTTTTCAGATGAGGCATCCAGAACTGGACACAGTACTCCAGGTGTGGCCTCACCAAGGATCTTTAGAGTGGCATGATTACCTCTTGCTTTCTGCTCATAATACCCCTGACTATGCATCCGAGGATGCCACTTGCCTTCTGCATTGCCTTTTCACATTGTTTTCCTATCTTTAAGTCATTGGTAATGATTACGCCCAGATACCATGGGCAAAAAAATCTTATACCACAGCCTCCCTGTTGCTACACCTCACTACATACATCGCTTATGCAGCACAGTACCAAAAGGCCTTGTGGAATTCAGTCCTGGCTATTAGTCAGAAAGTTCCTGACAAGATTGCTCAGGATTTGGCAGAAACTGAAAACTGCCTTGAATGCCACAAAGTACCAGTTCCATATGACAGCAGATGCCAATAACACTACCTCCGGGTCCATGCCCAGGCCATTTCCCTTAGAAGGTATGCATGGCTGAGAACTACCAATCTCTCTCAGGATACTCAGAAAAAGGCTATGGATTTCCCCTATGAGAACAATTCTCTGTTTGGGGATAAATCCGAAGCATACAGTACATGAAAAAGGTGGAGGAATACAAAATCACCTACAAAAGCAATATAGCTAAAGAGAAAGCCTTCACTTCTTATAAGCCTTGGGAAAGAGGAGGTAGAGGCAGGGGTTACTACCCCAGAGCCTTGTATCCCATGCCCATGGATAACTCTCAAATGAGAGGTTACTTCAAGGGAAGAGGTAGAGGGGCTCAGTAGTGAACTGCCCCTGTCCCTCACGAAAAACCCAATCCAAACAAAACCCCTAACGGGAATGCCCAGGTCGCCTCCCCTCTCCCAGTAGGAGGAAGGGCTGACCCACTACCTTCACCAGTGGCAACTCATCACCACAGGCAGATGGGTGCAGGAGGTAGTAGGTTGGGGTCTTACCCTGCAGTTCAAAAAGTTCCCCACACAGCAGGGACACAGGAATTTCAAACATCTGACCATTACGGAAAAGATCCTGTTGGAGTCAGAGATCAGATCCCTCCTGTCAGCAAATGCAATAGAAAGAGTGTCCCCCCTCCTAGTGGGGAAAGAGTCTCTATTCCAGGTATTTTATATTCCAAAAGAAGAATGGGGACTGGTGACCCATCCTAGACCACAGGTACTTAAACATCTATTAAATCCCAAGTTCAAGATAGTCACACTTTCAGTTATAATTCCCTCCTTACAACAGGGAGACTGGCTAGCCTCCCTAGACCTCAGAAACATCTATTTTCATATCTCAATCAGGCCCTCTCAGATTCAAACTGCCATCAGGATATAACCAGTTTTCCTTACTACCATACGGCCTGTCCACAGCTCTCAGGGTCTTCACAAAGAGCCTGGCAGTGGTGGAAGTCCACCTAAGAAGATAAGAGGTCTCTGTTTTTCTCTACCTGGATGACCGGCTCATAGTAGTCAAGTCTCCTCAAAAACTCAAACTCTCGATGGCTCACTCAGCTCACCCTAGAGTCACTAGGCTTCCTGAACAACACAGAAAAGTCACACTCTGAACCAGTCCAACTCCTGGAATTCATAGGAGCAGAGCTAGACACTCAGTAGGGGAAAGTTCTGCTACCTCTCGACAGGGTACAGAACCTCCAAAATCTAGAAAACTTGTTTCTTCTAGGCCAACCAAGGCCAGCCAGGCATATCCTCAGACTTTTAGGCCACATGGCCTCTACCACTGTAGTAGTCCCCAGTGCCAGGTTTCAGATGAGGGACATTCAGTACCATCTGAGAGCCCACTGGTCTCAGAAAAGAGACTAAATGTCAAAGCTCATTACAGTCACTAGGGCTCTCTTACAAGCCTTGGACTTGTGGAAGGACAGGCACAATCTCAGGAAAGGAATTCCCTTCCAACAAAAGGAGCCCTCCAAGGTGCTCACTACAGACATCTCCCTCCTGGGGTGAGGGGCACACTTGGCAGACCAGTCTATAAGTGGGGTGTAGTCTCCCGGGGTGTTCAGATGTCATATAAACCTTCTTGAATTCAGAGCTGTGTATCTGGCCATAAAAGCCTTCGCACCCTAGCTCAAGGGACAATGTCCAGATCAGGACAGACAACACCACAACTGTGTTCTACATCAACAAACAAGGGGGCACAATATCCTCAAAACTCGCTACAGAGGCCATGGAAATCTGGCTCCTGGCTGACTCCCTGGATATGAACCTAACTGTCATCCACCTGCCAGGCAATGACAATGTGCTGGCAGACTCTCATGGTCACCATGAGTAGACCCTAAACAGGCAGGTGCTCACTAAGGTCTTCAGGAGATGGGGCACTCAAGAGATAGACCTCTTCACCTCCAGACACAATCACAAGATCCCTCTGTACTGCTGCAGGGCTCTGGCACTGGGCACAGTGCAGTGGATGCCCTATCCCTCAACTGGACAGGAAGCTTTCTCTATGCATTCCCACCTTTTCCTTTGATTCTCAGGGTGCTCATTAAGCTCAGAAGGCAGCCAGCAACAATGATGCTGGTGACTCCAGACTGGGCAAGGCAGCCATGGTATTCCTTGTCTCAGATGGGGGTGACATGCCCCAAAACAGAATCCCTTCTCCTCAAAGCTTGGTACTTGAGGAGCTAGAGTTCCCTGACACTCAATATTCAGAACAAGTCTTCAGAATCCTTAGGCTAGCTAAGAAACCTAGCACCAAAAATACTTATGCTTCCAAATGGAGGAGATTCTCTTTTTGGTGTAAAGACAGAATGGCCCTCTGGAACCTAGTCTACCCTTTATACTAGATTGCCTAGTTCACTTACAAGCCTCAGGCCTTAGGGCCTCATCACTGAAAGTCCATCTGGCAGCCATCTCTGCATTTCTTTCAGCAGACAAGGAACAATCTGTAATTTCTCATCCCATTTTCAAGAAACTCTTCAAAGGCCTGCTGCACCTTCAACCTCCACTCAGGGAACCTGTGCCTCCCTGGGATTTGAACCTGTGCATAGCCAAGCTGAAGGATGCTCCATTTGAACCTGTGGTTACTGTGGATCTGAAATATGTCACTTGGAAAACAGTATTCCTAGTGGCCATCACTTCTACCAGGAGGATTTCAGAGCTGCTAGCTCTCTGCACTGAACCTAACTACAATATCTCCCACAAGGATAAATTATTTCTAAGAACTAACAAGAAATTCCTTCCCAAGGTAGTCTCTGAATTTCACCTCAACCAACCTATGACCCTTCTTGTCTTCTTTACAGACAAATCCACTCCTGGTGAATGCAGGCTCCATAGCCTGGATGTTAAAAGGGCACTGTCCTACTACCTAGAGCATACTAAGCAGCTCAGGAGCTCTCATACCCAGCTGTTCCTCACCTGTGGTGAGGTGGACAAGGGCAGGTCAGCCTCTGAGAGAACCATCTTTCATCGAATAGTCTCTTGCATTAAATTTTGTTACAGTAAGACTGATAAACAGTTACCTCAAGGCTTCAGGGCCCACTCCACCAGTGGCACTGCAGCCTTAGTGGCAGCACAGAGGGAGATAGCTTTGCTCAATATCTGCAAAACAGCTACTTGGAAGACTGTACATACTTTTACAAAGCACTGCAGCTTGGATGTACAGTCCAGACCAGATGCAAAATTTGGCACTGCTGTCCTGTAGAACCTATTACCTAAGTACAAACATATGAATTTGCCAGCAGAAACAGGCCATAGTGGTTTATCGAGTCTGTTCAAGTGTGCAGTTCTAATCAGTTTCCTGGAGCTGCACACTCGAGCAGACTTGATAGACCCCTATGGCTACAAAAGTAGGTTCTGTTCCCTCCTCCCAACTACACTGCTTTGTAGTCTGCACAAGTCAAGCATACTGAGAGATTCCTGGGGTGAGAAGAAAAGATTACTTACCATAGTAATATTGTTTCTTACAGGGGATCCCTCAGTATGCTTTAACCTCCTGCCTATCCCCCTCACATAACCTGGCTATTGATGCTTCTGCAGTCCTGAACAAGCTGATTTTTTTATTGAGGGGCATGTTTAGAATAAGATATCACAGTTAAACATTCTGTACATAGTTCACTCTTTGGAAACCTGTTTGTTGTTCATTCTTTTTCCTTTTGTGTATTTTTCCATATTTTTGAAATTGAGTTAGGAATTGAGGCCTTTTGCCCCTTAGGCTTCAAAATGAATCTGACTCTCAAGCTGCAGCAGCTACATTCAGCAGTCTCTTGCCATGTTCTGATTAGCTGATGCCCAGCCATCATCAGCATCACCTCCAGGGCAACTAAACCCAGCTGGCTTAATACTGAGGGATCCCCTGGAGGAAACAATAATACTATGATAAGTAATTTGTTCTTATTTGCCAAAATGTAAGATTTTCTCTACCAAAGCGTTAAGACAAAAATGGCATAGTATGCATTAGGTGCTGGAGTATTGAATGGTCTATAAATGTAGCTCTCTAATTTCGGGGCAAAGTATGATATGCAGTGTAAATTCTATAGCCCTGAACAGTCTGTGATTAGTGCTGTCACTATGACTCCCACTTGTCTTCCTTTCTCTTTTGTTTCCTTGTTTTCCGTTTGTAGTGTGAATTTTGTCTTTTTTCTGTTTTTGTATTTTTTTTTCAGATTTAGCTAAATGTATTTTGCATATATTTTCCTGTTAACTGTCCTGTATGGATTTTTTGTGTTTATTCATTTTACGCAATACAAAGTTCCCCTATTTTTCCTGTAGGGGGACCCCTTGTCCATCTCGCAGGTAGTCACAATGGCAGACATGGAGGATGAAGGTGGAGGTGGTGGGAGAAGAACATATCTGACAAGAATCCTGTGCAGAAATCTATTTAGTCTACAATAGTTGCTATGGTACATAGTGCTGGTAAAATGAGCTGTACAGTTCCCATGTCTGGGGAATTGCTTTCTGGTTTGGAGGCTGTAGTGGTTGCTGCACAAAAAGAAAATGAACGTGATACTGAACTTACCTCCAGCAATGAGGAGGCATTGCAGGTGAGGGCAGCTCAAACTAAAGGTTGTCATGAAGAAAAAGAGTTGGAGAAAGGGTGTCAGCCCAGAAATGACATTTGCTTTAGCTCCTGGCTGAAGAAGAGGAATGTCTTGCCCAAATACAACCATGAAAGCAGATGCACTGCACAGCTGACTGAAGAAATTGATATGCTGTCAGATCCTAGCCTGACAGTTCCTAACACATCACCTGCAGAGCCAGTGTGGTAAAGCATAAGGATGTAGAGAAGATGCCATGGAAAAGGCTGTGTCTTAGGAGAGGAAAACCAGTCCCTGTGCAAAAACCACTTGCCGACTGGACTGTTGAGAACATCCTTCGAGCTGCAGGGTAGAAGCATTCTTCTGATGGACACCAGTGACTGCCAGGATCAGCTCTGATGGCCACAGAGATACAGAACATGGTGTCCCAGGTAAGACTTTTTTCTACTCCTGAAGCCAGATGGCCTCCTCGATTAGTCTAAGTGTTCCTGAAACTCAGACTTTCCCTCCTGCATAGTTACTACTGCTTGCTCTGACATTGCTGGGCTTACTACTGCTTACTCTGATGATGCTGGGTTTTACTGCAAGAACCGAGATATGCTTAACTGCATACCCTGCAACCTGCTTTCAGTTGAGTGCAGAATGAATTCTGGCTTTCGAATAGACAGTGGGGATTTTGGTAATTTGTGTACAGAGGGTGGGGAGGTAGATGTGAATTCTCATATTTCCGTGTATAATGTTAATGCTGGTAGTAAGGAGAGAATTAATTAAGCAATAATGTATGTCTAAGGGTTATCTTAATGTATTGTTAATCACCCCCTGGGGTGTAATGTGGCATTAGATGCAGCTGAGTGCCACATGCCCCATGGGGTGATTAACAGGAACAAGGTGCGATTAACTTGACATTAACATGACCCTTAGACATACCTTATTGCTATTATAATAAGGAGAAAAGTTTTATTAATGATTTCTTACATGTTTTGTTGAGATTTTTGGTTTCTTCATGACGAAACTCAGCAAAATAGTTCCTCCGCCCTTCAGTCCTGTTGAGTGCTTCACGTCTATTGGGTGGCTACTGAGGAAATGGTAACCTAATAACGCCATCACATGCAGTCTGTTTTTACGGTTTAAATTTTTACATGTTGGTGTAGGGGGCAGTTGAGTGACTGTGTATTTACCACGGGGAATGTTACTGATGTTTCAGGATGTCTTTTGCAAGGCACTCTATGAACAGTACTTAGCGAAGTCCCGTTTCACAGGCTAGTTGTTGCGAGTTTAATATGCAGCTACCATTGCTTAGTAATGGCATGGAAATTCTGTGTGCCAAACTTTCAAAGTGGTGTATGCGAAATTCCATTATTGCAATGTAGCATGGAGCTTTTCAATTTTTGGAGGTTTACGCTTAAAATATCATGTTTCTATGTGAAAATGGCACTGAGAAAATGGTGCCATCAAAAAACAGCAAAGCAAAAACAGCCCCAAGCAAAACAATGCAGAGCACTACAGCATGCTTCAAAATAAATATTGCTACACTTCCCTTTTCTGGGGTAGCTCTGATCCCCGCACCCACCATTATGGAAAAACTCAGGAGGGAGGCTACTCCACAGGGGGACACAGGTCAGGAGGGCAAGAACATTGGGGGCAACCTGCGAGTGGGGGGATCAAAGTCGTGAGGGTGGGCAGAACGGGAGTTAACAACAACAAAAAAACTTAAACAACAACCAACATAAAAAAATCTCTGCACAATCAGTCCACAACCTAGGTCCACCAGCCACAGTGGTGGTGACTGTAACCACTCCATCACACGGCCAGATCAGAACTGGCCTAACGAACAACTCCCTATATACTTCAAACAATAACTACCGTACATGTATGACTCCTTACAGAAACAAAAGCGCTGAACTTACAGAGTGCTGTTAATAGCACATAGCCCATTTCATAAACACTATTTCCATCTCGCCCAAATTGACTCACTGTAATTGAGTCACTCTATTCATGGGATACCAACACCTCACAACCCCTCCTCCACTGGACACTGATTCTCTTTCAAGCACCGAGCCTTCCAATTTAGAATTGCCTCCCAGAGTCATGATTTTCCTGGGAAGCGGAGACAGATGATTTAATCTATGGCCCCTATCGGCAGCTGCTTATGACAATGACATCAGGGACCCTTGCCCTGACTCCTTGCCTGCGTTATAAGTGTGCTGCTTCTGGCTGAGTCCTGGAAATTTTTTTCAGGTAGAGTTAATGCCGAACCTGCAGGCAGTGGCTCTTTACAATCTCTGCCTACAGTCTCAGTGACAGCTAACTCAAAGCTGTCAAAAACAATAATGCCATCACAAAACTCACCGATAGCCAGTGGTACTAAATCAAATGACAGTGCCATCAATAAACAGTTGTTAGCAATTTTTTCAAATATAATTTACTGCAGATAGTTAGTTCTCTTTTAAGGGATGTGGGTTTGGTGAAAGCAGACAGTTTTGTGATTGAGGTCAGGGAAATTAAATGGTAGCAGCAGGGAACTGTTTGGAATTTTGCTGTCAAATTCTCTTGAAAACAGGGACTTGTTTTAGCTTACCTAGCCGCATGTGAAAAGGCTCTACATGACTGTTAATAAAAGATTAACATAGGGCTTCAAGAATGGCAGTAGCCAATCACAGCCCTCAAATGTTAATGCCCGCAAAGTTACTGAAGGAAAATTTACAGTGCTCTGGAAACAAAAATATAAGTGTTAAATTTATGGGAGATAAAGATTTTATGACTGCGGGATTGCCTGCCTCCATGGAACCTAAATATTTCTCAAAGAGATAATAGAGCCCTTGATACCTCTGGAACCCTGACATTCAGGTGACCCTGAACCCCAGTCTGGTACACAGAAGCCAGAGCAAGCTAGCCCTAAGTTTTCTATCCCATTGCTTCCCCCTGTTAAGATGGGTGACATCATCCCAGGATGCTTCCAGAAGGTAGGCCTTCAGGCAAGGAATCATTGGTGGATCAGGCTGAGATGAGTGAACCTGGACCCTCATGGAGGGGAGGCACTGAAACTATGAAAGGTAGGGCTTGGCATGTCCAGCGGTACAAGGCTCGAATTTAGGTAGACCTTGTTTGGCCTTGGAGTGTTGTTTTGAGCAAAGATCTGGAAGAGACTGATCTTTTCAGATGGTTAACCTCTTTCAGGCACAGGGTGAGTCTACACAGCTTTATAACACTGTTAGGTTGAGGTATGTGGGAGGCTCTAAACACCCGCCCAACAGAGTACATGTGGCCAGGACTCTATTAAAAAACTCCATGGGCTTCTTTGCCACAGAAGTGTATGCTCTAATTCATGTATCTGGGAAGGAGGTGTACGATATTAGTTTTAAAACGGTGGACTCCCTCTACAGGTTTTGGGAGAAGTATAAAAGGATCAAAGATACAGCGCTATGGATGCCATTTGTTGCCATCCCCCTTACCAAAACTACATTTAAGAACATCACGATTTTGTTTAGAAATGAAGGGATAAACGTGGCAGACATTATTTACTAGTTAAAGCAGACATTTGAAATCCTGGAAAGACCTATGCCAGTTCATGACTTTGAGTTGATATGGCTGAGTGGGTGGAAAATCAAGTTAAAGCTTTTTCATAGTTAAAAGCTTTATTAAACATTTTTCAACACACATAGAGCAATTACATGGAAAAACAAATGATCTGTGATACCATAGCTATGTAGTCATTTAAGCACAGGTCACGTGTTACTAGTGCTACAAGAATCACATAACATTAGTTATTCATCTTAGGTAAGATGCATGCTACCAGGTAAACACTCAGAAATTATATTCTGACTAATGGAAATAATGAACTTTACAACCAACAATTTGTATGCTGACAAAGTAAAGGAATTCCCACAGCCAATGTGTACAACTATAGTAAATACAGAGCTGCAACATCCAACAGCAGTTGTTGCTCAATGGAAGAATCATACCCAACATAAGATCTAGAGAGAGAGTACATGCTACTCATCAGCATGGAATGAAAGGGTAATCTTATGCCGTGCTAGACACACAGTGGATCAAGTTATAGCCTCTGCTAGGCTCTAAATTTGGTGATATTCTTGGTATTCTGATATGGCCAGGTGACTATGGTATTCATTATTGGCTAGAGATCCTAGTGCCTATTTCCATACTGCCAGTGAAGGAGTGTCTATTGATCTCCATCTTTGTAGGAGGAGGTGTTTCACCTCTGTCACCATGACTGTTATCCATCTGAGTTGGGTCTGGATAAGATGGCGGCTGATGAAGATAGAGCCAGAATATTCAGCCAAGGAGTAAAAGATTAAGAAGACCTTGAGGGTGTTTTGGCAGACATCATGCACCCGTTTCCACAGATCTTGTATATTTGGACAGGCACAAAGAAAATGAAGTAGAGACCCTTCAGAGGTCAAACACCACCTGCACTGGACAGTGAAAAGTGCACCAGTTTGTGCAAAACTTGTGGTGTTCTGTACTAGCAGTGAAAGTAGTTTGTTCTATATTAGGTGGCTCCTGGCATCCCTGTGGACCATGTGATCCATGGTTCAGCACTGAAGTCATTCCTCCTGTGAGATTGGTCTGGTTAGGTATTGGTCCCAGTGTTGATTTGCTGACAGGGTTTGGTCCAGTAGTGCATCCTTCAATGTGCAGTATATTGCACCTGCCTGCTTCTGGGAAAGTGAAGCCAGAACAATGGGAGGGATAGGTTGCTGGCCAGACATGGGGGGAGCTGCCTAAGCAGACTTTGGAATGCTCTGCAGAGCTGCAAATACCACCACAAGTCATGTTTTGGTAGCCCCTTATGCTGGCACGGAAATTCAAAGAATTGGAGCTGCCTACTACCAGGAAGGAAGGAGGTCTCCTACACTATGAATATCCTGAAGTCTCCAGGACTCCCACAAAATCTTTTTTGCCAAACTTTTTTTGCCATTCTGGAGACATGGGTTGTTCTAGAGGGGCAAGAGCTTGGGAGAACAGAGCTCTGCTTTTAGGTGTTTACTTAGGGAATGCTGTGCCTGAAATGATGCTGTCATTCTGAGAATCTTTTAACCAGGCCTGATATCAAGGGCGGTGTATAAGGGAAAAATGAAGGTGGGGAAGGTGATCAGGTGAGTGAAGGCTGAAAGAGAACAGCATATAGCAAGGGAGGTGAAAAGGGGATACAAGAGGTTTTACAGATACATGAGCAACAGGAAGAAAGGGAAGCACAGGATTACGTGGCTCAAGGGGAGGGGGCACTGGTGGAGGATGACATAGATAAAACCGTTGTCCTAAATAGATACTTCGGTTTTCATGGTGGAGGAGAGGGCGGGCCTAAATTAGATAATAGGGGAAGGCAGGGTAGGGAAATGGACTCAAGCCCCTTCACAGAGGCTAGGGTACTGGAAGAACTGGGAAAGCTATGGATGGATAAGGCGATGGGACCAGATGGCAGCCACCCGAGGGTGTTCAAAGAACTAAAATGGGAACTGGCAACACCACTCACCAGGCTGTTTAACCTGTCACTGCACAAGGGAAGGGTTCCTGGGGACTGGAAAAAGGCTGAGGTAGTACCCCTACATAAGGGGGGGGGACCGGGAAATTACCACCCGGTTAACCTTACCTCCGTAGTTGGCAAGCTAATGGAGACACTGGTTAAGGAAAGGCTGATAAAATAACTGGAGGGGGAAGGTCTCCTAAATGACAATCAGCATGGATTCACCGGTTGTAGGTCTTGTCAGATCAAACTGATTGAATTCTTTGACAAAGTGGTGGAAATATGGGACCAGGGTGGGGTAATGGATGTGGCCTACTTGGACTTCTGGAAGGCATTTGACACCATACCACACAGGAGACTGATCGGCAAGGTAGACAGGATGGGAGTGGGCAGCAAGTTTATGAACTGGATAGGGCATTGGTTGGAGGGGAGGACACAGAGGGTTGTTGTGAATGGGGTTCACTCGATGGAAGAAAGGGTGACAAGTGGGGTTCCCCAGAAGTCTAAGTTGGGACCCATGCTTTTCAACATATACATTGGGGACATCACAGAGGGTCTATGGGGGAAGGTGTGTCTGTTTGCTGATGACATGAAGATATGTAGTAACAGGGTTGATATGGCGGTGGGCGTGGAGGATATGAGGGAGGATTTGGCCAGGCTGGAAGAGTGGTCAGAAAGGTGGCAGCTACGGTTCAACATAAAAAGTGCAGAATTATGCATATAGGGCATAATAACCCAAAAGCCAAATACCATGTTGAAGGGGAAAGGCTGGAAGAGACAGAACAGGAACGAGACCTGGGGATAACCATTGCAGACAATCAAAGTCTGGAGCCAGTGCGACAGAGCAGCAGAAATGGCACTAAGAATGCTGGAATGCATAGGGAGGGGTTTCACAAGCAGGAGGAGGGAGATGATCCTGCTGCTGTACAAAACCATGGTCAGGCCACACCTGGAGTATGGGATTCAGTTCTGGAGGCCATACCTGCAGGGGGACAAAGACAGGCTGGAAAGGGTCTAAAGAAGAGTGACCAGAATGGTGTGGGGGCTGCAGGGGAAGTCATACGAGAAGAGGCTGGGAGAACTGGGCCTGTACACACTGGAGGAGAGGAGGGAGCGGGGGATATGGTGGAGACATTCAAATACTTGAGGAGCATAAATAGGGTGAAGGTAGACAGCATCTTCAAACTGAGTAAGAACAATTCCACTAGGAGGCATACCTACAAACTGGAGAGGGGCAGATTCAGAGGAACATCAGGAGGAGATTATTTTACTGATAGCGTGGTACAGCCATGGAATAGGTTGCCAGACTTGAGTGGTGGGGGAGGATACAGTAGACAACTTTAAAAGAGCCTGGGACACGCATATGAGCCTAGCGGGCAGAAGGCAGGCTGGTAAGGGAGGGAGGGGTCTTCCTGGGGGGGTTATGGGCAAACTGGATGGGCCGATGGGTCCTTTTCTGCTGTCAGATTTCTATGATTCTATGATTTTATGATCAAGTTATGCAGCAGGACGCCTTGACAATGATTCGATAGAAGCAGGTGCTCCATATGTACAGTACCCAGAGGGGGTAATGCTCAGTGAAAGTTTTGAAACAGTGGAGAGTTTGTACCCCTAAGAATGCTAAGTGGTATCCTTTGAACCAGAGGAGGCCCCACAACCTGCAGACCAGTGTGCTTGCAATTGTTTTTTTAATTTGCAGTTTATCCTGCGGGGCTGGCAGTTGGCTCCAGCTCCTCCCTCGGAGGACCTACCTCTCTGGCCCCTGCACCCCGCACCAGTCCCTCCCAGTAGCTCCGCCATGAGTTACCCTCCCCCGTGACAGGGCCAGGAGTGAGAAGCATTGACTTTCTCCCCTCATCCAGGGAGCCAGTGTCCAGATTCCAGGGGCCAGTGCAGGTGCACCCGGGTCATTATGGAGCCTGCCAGCTCCATTTTTCAAGTTTTTTTCCACAGGGCCATGAACGTGCATTTGGCGAATGGCTGGGATCCGCCTCCACAGAGGCAGCCTCATGCTCTGGATGTGGGTCCTACCCCATTCTTGGCGGTGCACCACCCATGCTGACACCCAGCCACTGCTGGGTGTTAGTCCACAGTGCGTAGCACTGACTCCCCTTCCCAAGGAAGGAGTGCTGTCTATGGATGCTCAATCCTTCATCACCCCTGCCAATCCACGAGCAACCCTAGTCCATTCCTGAACCCAGGTTGCCGGTGTGGCGCGAGGTGTGGTGTCCTGCACCTCAACCCTCAGCAGCACTGGGCTGGCTGTGCACCTGCAATTTAAGATGAATATAGCAGGGTGGCAGTATTGAAATTAATAATAAGTATAAAAGGGGATGCCTTGGCCGCATTAACTCCAACTCCTAAGGAAGACTACAGTTGAAGTGCAGGGGTGTTTGTGCATCTACCTAGCTCACACCATTATATTTTATTTTGAATTCAGCACTGAATAAAAGTTTGTTTGAACTTGAAAATATGAATTAGCCCATTTATTTTGTGGGTATTGCTGAATTACAGCTGGAGAGTGTTCAGCAGTCTTGATCTGTTTGTCATTTGTTTGGGATCAGCAATCCTAGCTGAGCACCGGCTCTCATAGCCATTGTGCATACCATTTTTTCTTGACTTACAATGTAGTGTAGTTTCAATGAGTTGCTGTACATGAGTCCAGCAAGGAGCCACTTTTCGGCATGTAAGGGCCATATGCGTAAAGTTGTTTTCTTCTATATGGCATTTGGGGCAGTGAGGATCCTGTGTAATCTTAAATTGATGAACAGTAATTTCAATGGGGTTAAATTTGACCAGTACAGAAAATGTATTTCTATTCTGAGTTTATTTGAGCTGGAACATTGTGTACATGTTTGATTGCTGCTTACTAATCTTCATCTGCAAGATGACAGCCAAGGTCCTTTCCCCAATGTTCCCTTGCCTTGATCCATGGCCTTGTGGCACTTCCAAGAAGAGGCTTATATCATGCTGTGAGTGGTTTGGTATTGGGTTGTGGTCCGTAAATTATTTCTTCACTAGGGGAGAAGGCCTGAGTGTGGCGAGACAAATAGTGTCTCACCCTTAGGTATGCAAAGAAGTCTTCTGTCTTCAATGAATATTCTTGTCCAAGGGTGCTGAATGCTTTAAGTATCCCCCCCTAAATAAAGCTGTTCAACCATGTTTATAAAATGGGTTCTGAAAATACTGTCTTCTAATTTGTCCAAATGGGTCACCTGACCATTGATTAATCCCTGTTATGCCCACAGTTGCATGTTCACAGGGCTTTATTTTACTATTTCTTTAGATAAATCTCTAATATAACATTGCCCATGTTATAAGAGGATTAACCTACTCCAAGGTATGGGTTTACTCGAGCATTAATCACGCCTGGGTGATTTGAAGTCACTTCAGCTTTGCCTGTGACTCCAACCCCCATGCGTGGCAATGCTCAGTAAACTCATACTTTGTGGTGGGTTAACTCTCTCTTGTTCCCTTACGGCGCTATCAGAGTAGTGCTTGCATAACTGCACATTATAGCCTTTCATAGATTTGACCACTGAGATCAAGTTTGCTTGGGGGGGAGGGGGTATACCTGCTGCATATCTAATTAGCTTGTGGACACCTATCCAGATGCTTAGTATTTGCATTGTATATGGATTACCTCTAAGTGTAGGTGGTAGCCCTGATAATGTAGGTAGTAATCCCCCTGGGACAAGGCCGCCCTCAAATTTCTCTCCCTCCATGATCATCCAGTTAGGTGGAGACTCTCTTAGACCTTGGGCCAGCATTGCCAGCTGGGAGTCCCAGTAATAATATTTCATGTTGGAAAGTGTCAGGCTGCCTTCACACAGGAGGAGCTAAAGAATCCCCCTTGACATCCGAGCTGCTTTCCCACCCCAGAGGAACTTGTGCATTATACTGTTTAAAGATTTAAACATTTTTCTGAAACTCTAATAGACAGGTTCTGGAACAAATATAGGCATTTAGATAACACATGGATTTTGATGGTGTTTTTTCTCCCAATAAAACTTATGGGCAGGTCTGCCCAGTGTTCACAATCCTGCTGGATAGAGCTCAGAAGTTTATTATAATTTTCTTGTAATAACCTATTTTTATCATTAGTGATCTGGATACCCAAGTATTTTAGGGTATCGCCAACCCCCTGATTTTAGTAGGTTATTTTGTAGTTTCTAATGTGGGCTTTTACCTACTGGCAGTATTTCACTCTTTGTCTAGTTGATTTTATGACTAGCGAGATTACTGTAGTAATAATGTGATGTAGTGGATTCTTGGGATGCTCTTCTTAGGATTCCATAAACAAATTAACAGGTCGTCTGTGATAAGGAAATCTTATAGTGGTGGCTGTTGGGTGAATAACCTTCCACTTGTGGGTCAACTCTTATGTTTGCTGCGAGGGGTCCCAGGGCAACACGTATAACAAGGGTGAGAGAGGGCATCCCTGCCTAGTCCCATGTGTGAGATCAAAAGGTTGAAAAAGTCTCCCATCAATAAGTACCTGGGTTGTTGGTTTATGATAAAAGGTGAGAATCCACCTCAACATTCTTTCCCCCAGACCAAAGTGCTTAAGGGCAGTGAACATGTATTTCCACTCCACTCGGTCAAAGTTCTTTTCTGCCTCCAAGTCCAACACAGCAGACCCTTTTCCTGATTTAGAATCTGCCCAACGCCAAAGTATGTTCATTGCCTTTCGGACGTTGTGTTTGTCCTGCTGGGTTTGTACAAAACACATGTAATGCCCCAGAGTTGGGGCATCCCAGAAATACAAACCCAATAAAAAGATTAGGGGTTTGCAGGTGCCCAGGGTGCCTGCCTTAGGTATAGTCTGCAGGGTATTTAGGTAAAAAGGGGCCCCTCAGTAGTTGTTTCTCTTCCCAGTACTGTATAAAACACTGTAATTAATAAAGAAAGTGCCCTGTATGCTCAAACCTGGAAAAAAAGTAGAATTCAGGTAGCTTCAGCAACAATGGCCTGGATGGAGTGCTGTGCTGAGCTGCTCATGCACAGCATTCCATTCCAGCCACTCTAGAACCCTGGTGGGTTCAAGTTTAAAAAAATATTGCTCAGTTAGTCAGTTGATCCTGGGCAGAGGTTGAGGAGACAGGACACAGAAGTCATGGGACAGTTTAGGGCTTACCTTGTGTTGAAGCCGTCCCTCTGGGCTTGCTGTGGTCCTGTGCTGCCTCCCCTACTTGAAGACTCCTTGTTCTGCAGTCGGTGGTGCCATCGGGGCACCACGAAGAAAGAAATCAGCTGTTTGCCACGCGTTGGGCTGTGTTGCCCCATCTTTTTATTATTATTTTAGCTTCCCCAAGTATTTTAAAAGTTAAATTCTGGTCCCCCGTCGGCAGCTCTGCCAGCCGCATCGCGCCCGTATCTCTGTCGGCTGTCTTAGGTCCTTCTTGCCATCCTCCCAGCCACTTGCACATTCCCTCCCACTGCCAGCATACCTCCAGCCTCCCCACATCGCAGCAGCCCTCCAGTGGATGATGGAGTGGTGAGTCGCCGCAGCACTTGAAGCATGCTGACTGCCTGTAAAGGGAGACTGTGTATTTTAATTTGAAAAGCGCAGGAGGCGCAAAGAAAGGCGGCCAAGCGCTGCAGGGGCATCGGGTCACTAGAACCCTGTAATTAAATATTCAATGGGGGAGGTGGGGTTTAGTGATGCCCACAGGAGGGGCCAGCAATGCAAGGTCAGTTCAGGGCGTATTAAATATTCATGTGGAGGCAGGATTTGGGGGGGTGATTTGCCACTGAGTGACAGTAGCTCTCAGAGAGCTGCAGATTTAAAGGGGCCATTCAATTGAAAAGGCAATCCAGGCCCGCAGTGTGAAGCAGGGCTATCAGGCCCAATATAAAGCAGGGCTACCAGGCCCAATATAAAGGAGGGCATCAGGTCCTGTATTTCAAGGGGCACCAGGCCCACTGTTTTAGGGCATCAGGCCCAGTTTTGAAAGGGCACAAGGCCTGTGGTATTGGGAGGGCTTCCAGGCCCACAGTAAAGAGAGCACCAGACCCTGTATTTTGAAGTGCACCAGGCCCACTGTATTAAGGGCATCAGGCTTGTGGTAATCATCGGGCATCAGGCCTGAGTTAATTGTAGGGCATCAGGCCTGAGGTAATTGTAGGGCATTAGGCCCGAGGTAAAGCAGGGTTCCAGAGTAGCCTCGGTCTAGTGGAGTAGGGCAAGCCAGCCTAGTGGTAGTAAGGGACGCCTCGGCCTAGTATAATAGGGCAAGCAAGACTAGTGGTACTAAGGGTAGCCCCAGCCTAGTGGAGTAGGGCAAGCCAGCCTAGTGGTAGTGAGGGCAGCCTCAGCCTAGTGGTACTAAGGGTAGCCCCGGCCTAGTGGATTAGGGCAAAGCTAGTCTAGTGGTACTAAGGGTAGCCCCGGCCTAGTGGATTAGGGCAAAGCCAGCCTAAAGGTACTAAGGGTAGCCCCAGCCTAGCAGATTAAGGCAATCCAGCCTAGCGACAGTAAGTAAGGCATATAGACCCCATAGTAAATAAAGCATTTAGGCCTTTGGTGTTCCCGGCAATCAACCCAGGGCAAGTGGTACCCTCAGTATAGAGGATAGGGCATCCTTAGCAAAACGTTCGGGGGTAGCAGGATCCTATTCAGGAAGACCCTACATTTAGGAAAAGGGAGTGCATCCAAGGGTGCTCAATTCATAAATACTGTAAAGCTCTGTAACAACTGCACTGTTTATACAACTGTGATTGCTGAAGTATTCGAAAGATTATGAACTTGCTAAGAAGAACCAAGACTGTATTGTATATGGATTGTGGTAATTTGCCCCTGAGTATCTGAACTATTGCCCCTGGTTATCTGAACTATTGCCCTAAGCATCCTAACTATTGCCCTAAGCATCCTAACTATTGCCCCTGGATAGCTGAACTATTGCTTTAAGTATCTGAACTATTGCCCTGGTTATATGAACTATTGCTCTAAGTACCCGAACTATTGCCCGAAGCATCTGAACTATTGCTCCAAGCACCTGAACAATTGCCCCACCTGTAGCAATTACCCATAAATTCATAATTTGCCTTTCCTCTGCAAATCATTGGATCATTCCGCAGTCCCCTTGGCATTTCAGGAAGGTGCATCTTTCAGCTGTATTGTTACTAGTGTATGGGGACAGTCTTTGTCTTCTTCCACTCTGCAGTCCCATAGTGTGGTCTGTAACACTAATGTACTCAGAATCAGTCTCTACCCAGAAGAGGATGTCTTCTCAACATTCTTCACTCAAGTGGGACTGTCCATCAGCTTATCTCCTCAGACTGTGTCGTCTGCCGAAGTCGAGTCCGTCGCTAGTCGTATAAGTTGTACCCACCATTTCTTGTTTTCACAGCTTGAAGGTACGTCCACCGAAGCGCATCACGACAGCCGTGCCAGTGTCGTTTCATATGGTTCCAGTTCCAGATGTCCCGGAGTTGGTCACCCTCCTCAGAAGAGTGTGCTCATCCTGGAGAACCTGGTCTGTGCCACTGGTTGTTCGCCGAATGTCGAGTCTGTTGAAGCCCAGTACGGGACCGTCCACCGTTTCTTTGTTTTTTTATAGTTTCCGATGACAAGATTGCAGAATCAACCATCATCTCTACAGATTCTTCTGGTTCCTGGTCCTGTCAGAAATCCTTCAGAGTTTAGAAACATAGAAACATAGATTTTGACGGCAGATAAGGACCGCTTGGCCCACCCAGTCTGCCCATTTCCCTACCTAATGGATAAGCTGCAGATCCTAGTTAACCAGCAGCCTACTTCTTCCTACCCCCACCCCCTAGAATTGCCTTATGACTGTCCCATGCATCCTTGCATTCCACCACTGTTTTTGACTCCACAACCTCCTCCGGAAGGCCGTTCCATGCATCCACAACCCTTCTGTGAAAAAATACTTCCTTAAATTACCTCTGAGCCACCCCCCTTCTATCTTCAAATTGTGCCCCCTTGTTCTTGCACACCTCATTTTTTGAAAGATGCTACCCTCTTGGACTTTGTTGATTCCCTTGAAGTACTTAAAAGTTTCTATCATGTCCCCCCTCTCCCTCCTTTCCTCGACTCTATACATATTCAGCTCCTTAAGTCTCTCTTCATATGTCTTCCGGTGCAGACACTGCACCATTTTAGTTGCCCTCCTCTGGACAGCCTCCATCCTGTCTATGTCTTTGCGGAGATTGGGTCTCCAGAACTGCACGCAGTACTCCAGATGGGGTCTCACCAACTGTCTGTACAGAGGGATGATAACTTCCTGTTTTCTACTGGTGATGCCTCTCCCTATGCATCCCAGTATCCCCCCATCCCTCCTTGCTGCCCTCTCACATTGCTTGCCCACCTTTAGGTCATCTGATATGACTACCCCCAGGTCCCTTTCCATTTTTGTTGTTGTTAGTATCTCACCCCCCATTGTGTACTCTTCCCCTGGGTTTTTGTTTCCCAGGTGCATTACCTTGCACTTCTTAGCATTGAATCTAAGCTGCCATACATTTGACCATTCCTCTAACCTTGCTAAGTCCCTTCTCATCCTTTCCACCCCACTTTGTGCATCAACTCTGTTGCAGATCTTTGTGTCATCTGCAAAGAGACATACTTTTCCTTCCAGCCCCTCTGCAATGTCGCTTATAAAGACATTGAAGAGCACCGGTCCTAATACTGAACCCTGCAGTACCCCACTAGTAACCCCCCTTTCTTCAGAGTGGACTCCATTTACTATTACTCTCTGTGTCCTATTCTCCAGCCAATTCTTTACCCAGGCTGTCATCTTGGGACCCACTCCCAGGCTGGCTAACTTGTATATTAATCTTTTGTGTGGGACTGTGTCAAATGCCTTGCTAAAGTCTAGGTAGGCCATGTCCACAGCCCCTCCCTGATCTACTACTTTGGTCACTCAGTCAAAGAAATCTATCAGATTTGTCTGGTAAGACGGGGGTCCCCACCCCTGCCTTTTTACTAAAACGACAGGTGGCATGCTGTTGGCATTTGGCAGCAATATCTGGTGGGGGACCTGGGTTCGGGGAAGGATGAGGTTACCTGGCAAAAGGGAAATAGGTTTGGCTACTCTGCAAAGGGGCACCCAAGTAAATCCAACTACAGGAAGCAATAACTGTAATGTCCAGAACCAGAATTGGGATTTTTCAGTGTGGCTTTATTTATTAACTAACTGAACATAAACAAAGCATTGCATGGTCCCCCAAAGGGCTACGTTACTGTATGTGCAGATTAGAGGTTAGTCCAATAAAGAATCTCTCCTGGGCCGGAGCCCCGTGAAACATAGTTCTTTAAGGCAATAATCCCGAAGGGGAGAGTCTTTGTAGACAGTTCACGCATTTTTGAAGTCTGTAGTGTAGGGTGTGTACTGCAATGTCATAAAGATAGAATAAAAAGATTTTTTCAGACTTACCAGCCTCTTGAAGTATTCGAACATCACAAACCTGGTCCCTTCCGAAGACTCTCCCTGGCAGCATTTCTTCTGATACAGCTGGGCGGATATCTTCCGGGAACCCACAGGAGTGCACATCTGGAAACAACTGGGCTGATGTCATAACTGGAGAAGGAACCTTAGAACAGGAACAAAAGAAAACAGCTGGTCCGGCGTCATCTGATTACCAGGCGATGAACAGGAAAACAGCTGGGCTGGTGTCCTCTCTGGATCTGAAGTCATCTGGTGGTGCCAGTAGATGGTTGCTGAACAAGACAGTACACTGTGAACTGAAGAATATGGGGCACCTGATTCCTGGTATATTCATATTGGCAGTTCAATAAGGGCACTTCACAGTCTTAGTGTGGCAATATTGACTACCACTGCTCGGCTCTCCATTTTGTAGGCACGGGTTTAATTACTGGGAGGTCCTTGCACTGAGGCCAATAGTAGAGGGGATCCGGGGCTTGAATTATTACTCCATCTGGACGCACATAATTCACACAGTGGGAGACTTCACGTCCCTCTCCGTCCACTATTCTCACTCTGTCCATAAACAGTGTCCTGCCTCTCTTCCACTGTGTATACTTTTCGTGGAACAGTCTATTCAAACAACATGAAGTCTTGCTATATTATAGACATTAGCAGTTTGATCCAGTTCTAGAACTGCCCCGGAGTGAAATGGTTAAAACCATTCCAAAATAGAATTTTGGCATGAGAGCAGCTCTATCTGTGTCATTTCAAACTTGAACTGTCAGATTCTTTACTCCGCCTCAGTGAACAGTCGCTCCGGAGATTTCTCCTTCTGCTTGGTTCATTTCTTGGTTTAAAAAGTGTTTTCTCGGTTGGATTTAACCGAGAATAGTTTTATTTTAACCGCAAAACCATTCGGTTCAAGCTCTATCTGTGGTAACCATAAGTAAATGAAGGTTTTGTCTGTGTGGAACTTGTAAGTTATCGGTTCGGTTTTGAACCGATCAGTGGGTTTAAAACTCATTTAAAACTAAAAGTTACTATTTTAGAGGCGGTTCCGGTTCCATCGGTTCTAAAAAACCAGATTTATTACGTTTTTTCCAATACCGTGACACGACTAGGAACCGATAAAGGTGTCTTGCCTGGCACTGCCGTTAAAAGGCAAGTTTTGGTTAGGCTGGCATTATGTCTAGAAACCCAAAGAAAAACCGGGCCCACTGGGTTTCAACACTGTGATGTTTGTGGAAGTCTTTGCCAAGGCTGACCCACACACCACATGTGTTTATTGTCTGGGGTTTGACCACCTCCAGTCAGACTGCTAGGTATGTAAGAATTTCCCTGCAGCCACCCTAGAAAAAGATTGGGCAGGCTCAGGGGCAGAGAACTAAAAGTCCGCTGACCTGGATGGCCAGCCCGGTTCGGTGCCAACCAAACCAGAAGGAGTGCCCTCTGACCAGGGCCAGACTTCCTCGGGCAAAAGAAAAGCTGGTTCTGAGGAACCAATTTCAGTAAAGAAAACAAGAAAATCAGCAGGTCTGGAGTCCAAAATTCCTTCTCCAACTGCTGCAGAGATAGCAAAAGCCATACAAATTGTCCAGTCACTGTCTCGGGGTCTGTCCGAACCACCATTATCTGGTAAAAGGTCGGTTCGTCCGGTCCCAGTGGTTCAGGATTATGATATTGAGGAGTTTTATGAACCAGAGGAGGGGGAGGAGGATTAATAACAGTATGAATGTGGCTGGGAAGGTCTGGGTGTGCCCATTGAACCAGACATCTCCCCAGACAGACTTTTAGAATCTCCCCATGCTGTCTGAGTCCCCATCTCATTTTATGTTTTATAAAAAAGTTGCTGAAACCCTCCAGCTTCCTTTAGAAGAGGCTGTGGATGAGCAAGAGGAGCCTGATTTTGTAGAAATGATGGATATTCCAGAGTCTAGGAGATTGTCTATTCCTTTACATAAGTCTTTTAGGAAACAAACAATTAAAATTTTAAAAGCTCCTAATTCTGTGCCTCCTGTAGATAAAAAGATGGACAGAAGGTATACATTGTCAGGCCCTGATACAGAATTCCTTTCTCAGCAATGCAGTCATGTTAGTAGTTCAGGCTGCTGCCTGTGATAAAGCTAATATTCCCTTGGCTTCATATCCTCCTGACAAGGATTCCAGGAAGATTGATGCCATGGCAAGAAAACAGTATATGGCAGCCTCTCTGGGACTCAGGCAAGCAAATTATATGGCTTATGTAGCTAGGTATCAGAAATCTAGATGGGATACTGTTATGCAATTGGCCAAGCAGGCCCATGGCCAGCTGGCTAGTGAACTAGAACAGGTGGCTGCTGATGGCATTGAAGCCTCTAAGGTTCAGTTTCATGCTGCTGTGGATGTTAATAATGTTTCCTCTAGGGTCATGGCCACATCTGTAGCTTTTCATAGGTTGGCCTGGCTCAGGTGTACTAGTTTGTCACAGGATACCCAGACTAAGGCTATGGATTTTCCTGTGGTGGGAAATTCTCTGTTTGGAGAGCAGACAGAGAACTACATGAAGAAGATGGATGAATATAGGACTACTTAAAAAGTGCCCAGGCTAAGGAGCGGCAAGCCACTCCTCAAAGGCATGCCCCCAGGGGTAGGGTAGAGCCTTTTCACAGGCCTTTCTACCAGACTCAGGCCTCCTCTGCCTATGCTCAGAGGGGCTTCTTCAGAGGCAGGGGCAGACGATGGGTGGGCAGACCTGCTCCAACCCCCCAGCCTAAAGCTCCTGCGAAACAGGCACCCTGATGGGGTGCCCAGGGCCGATTCTCCTGTACCAGTGGGGGGCAGGCTGGCTTACTTCAGTCAGAATTGGGCTTCTTTAACCTCAGACAAGTGGGTTCTGGAAGCAGTAAGCCAGGGTCTGGTTCTCAGCTTCAAAAAGTTTCCCAAGTTGAGAAGCAGACTTTTTCTACCTGCAAGTGCTTCAGAGACCCTCGCTCTGGAAACAGAGATCTCATCCCTGTTAGCTCTCAGAGCAGTAGAAAGGGTTCCTCCCCTGCATCAGGGCAGGGGTCTGTATTCCAGATACTTCCTTACCCCAAAAAAGACAGGAGAATGGCGGCCCATTTTAGATCTCAGATATCTGAACAAGCATCTTTTGAAACCAAAGTTCAAAATGGTAACTCTGGCAATGATTTTACCTTCCCTAAGGCCAGGGGACTGGCTAGCCTCCCTGGACCTCAAGGATGCCTATTTCCATGTCCTAATCAGGAGATCCCATCGAAAGTACCTCAGATTCGAACTGCCCTCAGGTCATTACCAGTTCAGAGCAATGCCCTTCGGCCTTACCTCTGCTCCAAGGGTATTCACAAAGTGTCTAGCAGTGGCAGTGGCCCACTTAAGGAGGCAGAGGATTGCTGTTTTTCCCTATCTAGATGACTGGCTCATTGTAGGCCAGTCCCCAGAACAGGTAAAATCTCACCTGCAGGTCACCCAGCAGCTTCTCACCTCCCTGGGTTTTCTGCTAAACCTACCAAAGTCGGTTCTGGAACCAGTCCAGGTACTCACCTTTATAGGGGCAGAATTGGACAAAGCTAGCCAGAGCCTTTCTTCCCCCAGAAAGGGTAAGGAATTTAGTGGCTCTGGCCTCTTCCTTCACTCTGCAGGTCTCTCGACCAGCAAGACACTTTCTGCAGCTCCTGGGGCACATGGCTGCATCCACAGATGTTGTGCAGGGAGCCAGATTTCAGATGAGAGGCATTCAGTTTCACTTGAGAACCTTTTGGTCTCAGAGAGAGACCCCTTTCCAAGTTGGTCCCAGTGACTCAGACCTTGATCCTAGCTCTCCAGTGGTGGCAGGATCAGAGCAATTTAAGAGCGGGGTCCCTTCATTTCCCCTTCTCACGACTTGACTCTCACTACAGATGCTTCCTTCTGGGTTGGGGAGCCCACATGGCGACCTTTCCCTCAGGGAGTTTGGTCCCCCCAGGAATCTCTGCTCCACATCAATTTGCTGGAACTCAGAGCTGTCTTTTTAGCTCTTCAAGCTTTTTCTGCATCTGTCCATGACAAGGTGATACAAGTCAGAACAGACAACACCACAACAATGTGGTACATCAACAAACAGGGGGCACTCGGTCTTCGGCCTTGTGCACCGAGGCAATGAAGTTGTGGTCTCTGGCCTATTCCCTGAACACTTCCCTCACAGCAGTTCATCTTCCAGGTAAGGACAATGTCCTAGTGGATGCCCTCAGCAGGATTTCCCAGGGCCATCACGAATGGTCCCTGGATCCTCAAGTGCTGGGGATAGTTTTTGCCAGGTGGGGCATCCCTCAGATAGATCTTTTTGCAGCCCCAGACAATCACAAACTTCCTCTGTTCTGTTGCAGGCCTCCAGTGCTGGGATCAGTTCCCTGGATGCCCTTCTTCTGGATTGGGAGGAAGTTCCTCTATGCTTTCCCCCCTTTCATCTCCTATTCAAAGTACTAGTCAAAATCAGATCTCAGCCTTGCAGGGTGATTCTGATTGCCCCGGATTGGGCCAGGCAACCCTGGTACCCTCTCCTTCTGTCTCTGACAGTCCATCTTCCCCTGTGCCTCCCCAGGAATCACAATCTGTTGACTTGTGCCCAGGGAAGGGTTTGGTATCCGGACCTCAAATCCCTCAACCTCATTGCCTGGCTCTTGAGGAGTTAGAGTTTGCTGATTTACACCTCTCTCAGGGTGTTCTTGAGATCTAAAGGCTTCCAGAAAGCCTTCCACTAGGACTTTATAGTTCTAAATGGAAAAGGTTTTCCATTTGGTGTGCTGGGAAAAATATTTCCCCAGAATCTGCTGAATTGCCCATTTTGTTAGATTACATGGTACATCTTAATTCCTTGGGTCTCAGATCAGCTACCCTGAGAGTTCATTTGGCAGCTGTGTCTGCTTTTGTGTCAGCAGGAAAGTCATCCCCTCTTTCCTCTCATCCTGTGTTTTCCAAGTTTTTTAAGGGATTACTCCATACTAATCCTCCCTTTCGGGAACGGGCCCCTGCTTGGGACCTTAATGTTTGCATTGCCCAGTTAATGCAACCCCCTTTTGAACCTCTGTCTTCTGCAGAGCTTAAGTACCTAACTTGGAAAACTGTTTTTTTAGTGGCTATCACTTCTGCCAGACGCATAAGTGAATTGCAAGCCTTGTCAGTGGAGACTGACTTTATTTCTTTCCACAGGGATAAGGTAGTCCTTAGGACTAATAGGAAGTTTTTGCCTAAGGTGGTTTCAGATTTCCATCTTAATCAATCTATCTCCCTTCCAGTATTTTTCACTGATCACTCCTCTTCGGGTGAGAGGAGGTTGCACAGCCTGGATGTTAAGAGAGCTCTTAGTTATTATATAGAGCGTACCAAAGGTCACAGGTTCGAATCCCTCCAACTTTTCCTTACCTATGGTGAAGTTGGGAAAGGCAAACCTGCCACTAAGAGATCAATAGCCAGGTGGATTGTGTCTTGTATCCAATTTTGTTATCAGAAAGTGGGCAGACCCCCAGTTTGAGGGCTCATTCTACCAGGGGTACAGCTGCGTCTCTAGCTGCTGCCAGAGATATCCCTTTATTAGAGATTTGCCAGGCTGCTACTTGGAAAGCGGTACACACTTTTACCAGGCATTACTCCTGGATGTCCAGGCCAGGAGATGCTCGGTTTAGCACAGCTGTTCTTCAGAGCCTATTCCTAAGTAGGTTCTGCCCTCCTCCATGGAGGTACTGCTGTGTATTCTGCTAATGTTCATAATATAGCAAGACTTCATGTTGTTTGAAGAAAAATTACTCACCTTAGTAATGTTGTTTCTTCTAATGGAGTCTTGATATTATAGACCTCTCAACCTGCCCCTCTCAGAACCTCTACTTGGTGGGGTGAGGCAACTTAGTGTGGGCACTACTTATGTCCTGTTAGCATTTTGTCCCCTTTGGGACTTTGGTGTGTATGTTGCGTGTGTGTTTTATTATACTTATGTTCCATTTTCATATTATTAGAATGGTGTTAGTATTTCTGGTCCCCTGACTTGAGTCTTGGGTGTTGGGACCATCAATGGTTGTTATTATTTAGGTAGCCATTTGGCTAGTGTAGTTACAGCTTCCACACAGACCTTAGTGAGTTTGGCTCGTAAAGATCTGACAGTTCAAGTTTGAAATGACACAGATAGAGCTGCTCGTGCCAAAATTCTATTTTGGAATGGTTTTAACCATTTCACTCCGGGGCAGTTCTAGAGCTGGATCAAACTGCTAATGTCTATAATATAGCAAGACTCCATTAGAAGAAACAACATTACTAAGGTGAGTAATTTTTTCTTCTTTACATGCTGGTTAGCCCCAGGATGCACAGGTTTCATTGCTTCATCCCAGATCCAGGATTTCCTGCGGTTCTGAATCTCCTCCCAGACTCTCCGAGGAAAGGTAGGAAAGGTCATACCAAAGATTTCATTGGCCTTTCTATGAACCAGTATCTCCTCTTTACTTGCTTTGGTCAATCTAAGACCGCTGGCCTGGCTTGGGGGTGGCCAGTCCTGGTTCTGCCAGCTTCGCATCCTCAATGAAATTAAAAATGGATCCCTGACTTCTTCTTCTGGTGAAACCAGGGCAGTTGCATCACCACCTTCTTGAACACATTCCTCCGAGGCAAGATCTTGAGGCTGTGTACCCGTTCCTGTCTCACAAGGCCACATAGGTTCTCCCTCATCTTCCTCTTCACTGAGGATCTGAGCCCGAGGGACCTTCCTCCACAGGCTCCGCCTGATGCTGTGTGCTGCCAACTGCAGACTCTTGAAGTTTGGTTCATGTGGGAGCCAAACGAATTGGAGGCGCTTTATACAAGCCATATTTTTGAAGGCATCCAGCACAGTGAGGAATCATGAAGACATCCCTTCCAGCACTCAAACACATCTGGCATACACGCACTGGATAATTAGGAATTGCCACATCAGGAGGGAGTTGCCCTCTATAGCATCAATTTTCAATATCTCTCAATCTATTCACTGCTGCTGTTACTGCAACCCGGGCATGATCCGGGTAACGAGCTGGTCCTGAGGCCATAACTGCAGAAAAATAAACAAAAGTTCACTGTAACTGAAAGTCCCACTTTAAATGAACACACTCTGTAGCTTTAAAATGGCTCCTCTGCTGCTGTGTTTACTTTACCACCCCACCCTGTAATGGCGGTGGCAGCACTCCTGTGCATCAACAATCAGACTCTGGGTCAAGCCACTGCGCACCCGATTTACATCAGCTACTAATAACTTTTATTCAAACTGCACAACTTGCTCTGTTCTGGCTGTTCACACATTTACAGGATTTTCCTTGGACTTTTCACTTGCTGGCAACATTCATTTAATTACATTCCCTTTAACTTCAGGTTTCAGCCTGCTTCTACTAGTGTTGCACTTATTCTACAACCCACAGTCTCTCTCTGGCTGCAAACTTTAAACTGAGGCTACTTTCATTGCTATGCACACATTTAATGGCTTTACAGACTTGCACTTGCCAGCAGGACATCACACAATCGCTACTTGCAAAGCGACTATACAGCTGCACACACATTTTATATGGCATTACAGAAAATCACTGTTTTGAGCAGTTTTAATTATTTACTCACTGTTATTGTAGCAGATTGCTGCGAGGGTAAAACGCCTGCAGCCAGATTTTTGAAGGCCTCAGATTGCAAGCGGTCGGGCAGTCTCGCGATCGTAGTATTAACCACACAATTCACTGATCCCACGATCGATTGGCGGGTTGAGCCCGATTTTTAACTAGAAAGTCACTTTTTTACTGTTTACAGTGCTTTGAACACTTTGCGAATGCTCCTCCACTGCCAGTACACGCACTACTCTCTGTCTCCCTCTCGAATGCTGAGGCAACCACAGAAGAGCTGGCTGAGGGGCGGGACTAATGGCAAACTGACCAACCACACGACGCCATGCAAATGAGCCTCTTCTTCCTCACGAGGGCTCCTCTCGTCGATCGTCGAGCAGGCAAATTTATACTGAAAAATGCACTTTTTTTTTCCAACTGACTCCATGGCGGAAGCCCATTTCAACCATGTAACATTGCCATTAACTCTGCAGTCTCTAGCATTGCACAGAAAGCATTTCCAACATCCAGGGCATAATTTCTCTGTTGCTACCCCTAGTTTTCCACACTTTTCTTCACAGAACTTTATTTTAAAACTGACTAAAATGCTGTAAACAATTTTTGATGCAGGACAAGGACACACACTTTGGCTTTACAGCTCCTTGGTAAACAGTTAGCATTTTTTAAACAGCAGCACAAGATTCACAGCACACAGCAACACACTAGGGAAATTGCTTCAACTTTTTTGGGCTACCGACTGCCAGATAGCCAAAACGCTAGCCTGCTTGCCCAAGCACCTTCCTTCCCGAACAAATCCAAAGCGGTGCCTTCATTTTTGTAAGACGGGGGTCCCCACCCCTGCCTTTTTACTAAAACGACAGGTGGCATGCTGTTGGCATTTGGCAGCAATACCTGGTGGGGGACCTGGGTTCGGGGAAGGATGAGGTTACCTGGCACAAGGGACCTAGGTTTGGCTACTCTGCACAGGGGCACCCAAGTAAATCCAACTACAGGAAGCAATAACTGTAATGTCCAGAACCAGAATTGGGATTTTTCAGTGTGGCTTTATTTATTAACTAACTGAACATAAACAAAGCATTGCATGGTCCCCCAAAGGGCTACGTTACTGTATGTGCAGATTAGAGGTTAACACAGCGGTCCATTTGAGGAATGAACACATTACTACAGTTGTCTGGCTTTGGACCCACCAGGCACTCAGCCCGGACTTTGCATGCACTTTGGATACATAGCCCGACTGGCCTGGCTCCCCTGCCGCCACTACTGATGGTCCACTTGAAGAATGAACCCAAACTTTACTTGGAAAGACATCCCATCAAACAAGGAGACTCCCAAACTGTGGCTCCCACCACTTGGAGTCTGCGACTCCTAGAGAGATTTGTTTTCATACTTCCAATCGAACTCCCATCAAACAAGGAAACTCCCATCAAACAAGGAGTAATTTTCCCATCCTGTGGCTCCCCACACCACTTAGAGTCTGTGACTTCTAGAGAGATTTTCAAGTTGCGACCCACGTCTGGGCACCCACCCCATCACTGGTCAAGTGCATGAGGCAAGTAGCAAAAACACAGAAGAAATCTGTAGAGGTGGACCTGTTACTAAAGATGGGGGTTTTCCCACCCAGCTCCCACAGCCCATACCTGGCCATTTCTCTGGACACACAGAAAACTTTAGGACTTTAAAATGTAGATTGAACGGTGGATGACCTGAAGCACCCCCTCTACAGCGAACTTTAAATCCATTTAAAACTTTAAACTGTTTGACTGCTCCATTTGTTCATCCTAGTGTACATAGTCCTCCCAAATAGCAGTCCCCATTCATTTCCCAACTGAAGAAAACAATATGTTTGTCCCTTCAAATGGAGCCAAACACTCATCCATTGGTTGCAGGTGCCCCACAGGTGAAGTACTGTAACCTTTGCTGTTATACAAGAACAGACAAAATAAAACCAGGCAGCTTCCTTCCATGGTGGGAGAAGGGGATTGCCCCTGGAACCCACAGAGAATTTTTCCTCTCCCCCCCAGAGGGAGGGGGTACTGAGACCAGGGGAGTGGTCTCCACCACTTTAAAAAAGATAAAACACAGGAACACTTCCTTTTTCTTAGTGAGAGATCAAACAGCAGACTGATGCTTCCTTCTTGCTTAAGGACAAATGGAAGACTGACTTTGAAATTCCCAAAGTTCTAAACTCACTCCCTGAGCTGTAGATTCCAATGTGGCTCATGCAGATGTGACAGTTCTATAGAGATGTCATCTCTCAAGTCTCAGCTGTGACTGAGGACAGAGTGAGACAGTGTGAAACCCATTTAACTGGAGTTTCACAAGCTGCCTTCACTGCCTACCACTAGGTCTTACTGGGATTCTAGTAACCCTGGGTAACAAAGGGGTTACATCTGGCATGACCTTCCTGTTGTGAATCCATGCTGCCTTGGGTCCTGAGCCCCTCTGGCCTCTAGATACTCAACAATTCTTTCCTTCAGAAGTGATTCCATCATTTTGCCTACCACTGAGGTTAAACTAACAGGTCTGTAGTTTTCTGCTTCTGCCTTGCTCCCACTTTTGTGAAGGGAATCACATCTGCCCTTCTCCATTCCTCGGTACCACCCCATCCCCTCCCATGATTTGTTAAAGAGGGTAGTCAGTGGTGTCACTAGTTCTACCCTTAGTTCTTTTAGAATTCTGGGATGAATCCCATCAGGCCCCATTGCTTTGTCCACCTTCAGTTTTAAGAGTTCTTTCAGAACCCTTTCTTCTGTAAATGGGCTGGTATCAACTTCTGCATCCAGAGTGTTTCTACTGTTTGTTTTCGGTACCTCCCCACTTCCTTTGTAAATACTGAGCAAAATATTTGTTTAGTATCTCTGCCTTTCACAGTCACCCTCTGCCCACCCTCCCTCCTCTTTATTAAGCCTCACTAACCCTCCTTGGTCTTCCTTCGCTCCTGATGTACCTATAAAAGGTTTTATCCCCTTCTTAACTGAGTTGGCTATCTTTTCCTCGGTTTGGGCCTTTGCTGTTCTGACTGCCTTCCCAGCTTCCTTTTGCTTTACCTGATACAGTTCTCTGTCCTGCTCTTCTGTGATTCCTTGTACTCCTGAATGCTTTTTCTCTTGAACCTTCACTACCACTTCCTTTGAGAACCATAGTGGTTTCTCACATCATTTGTTTTGTTTATTTGCTTCACACAAAGGCTTGTTACCTCTGTGATGGCAGTTTTTATTATTCCCCATTGTTCTTCCACCCCTCCTTCCTGCCCATTTGCTAGTGCATTCCTTAGGCACTCACCCATTTTGGCAAAGTCAGCCCTCCTAAAGTCCAGTACTTTTGCCTTTGTATGGCTTGACTCTATTGGCTGTGTTTATTGTGAACCATACTGTTCGATGGTCGCTAGTTCCCAGATGGCTACCCACTTCTACATCTGTGATCCTCCCTTCATCTCCATTTGAGAGAACCAGGTCTAAGATTGCTCCCTCTCGAGTGGGCTCCAATACTAGTTGTCTAAGGCATGCCCCCTGTAGGGCATCTAGAATAACCCCACTCTTTGAAGTGGCTGCTGCAACTGCACTCCAGTTAACATCAGGCATATTCAGATCACCCATCAGCAATATCTCCCCTTTTTCTGCCATTCTAAGTATTCTTTCTATCATTTCCTTGTCCATTTCCTCCCCCTAAGAAGGGGGTCTGTATACAACCCCCGTGTAGGATTGTGGTGCCATTGTCGGTCTCCAAATTTACCCACAGTGCTTCTTCTCCTCCCTGTTTTCCCTTTTGTTCTGTTGCTTTGATTTCTTCCCTTATGTAAAGAGCTACTCCTCCTCCTCTTTTACCCTACCTGACCCTCCTGTAGATAGTGTATCCTGGTATGTTTATGTCCCAGTCATGGTTTTGTGTGTACCATGTTTCTGTGACTGCCATGATATCCAGATGTTCCTCCTCCATGAAAGCCACTAATTCAGGAAGATTGTTACTCAGCTTCCAGTTTAGCTGGCCCTTGGAGTGTTGCAGCATCCTTCAGGTCGTGGTAGTCCTCCATTGGATTCGTTGCCATGCAGGTCCTGATTTCTCTTCGTCCCTGGTGACCCTGGAAGTGGGTTTTGGCCAAGTAACCCTTTGTTTTCAGTTGGGAATCTGACAGCCCATCAGTGGGTTATTTCAGGAACCAGTTGCTCTGGCTCTTTATTCCGGCAGCCTTGGAGAGAGTGGGCTTTGCCGAAGAATCATATGGTCTGTTTAACAAACCTCTCACCACCCAGTGGCCTTGACAAGGTCCCTGCTGAGAATTACATTAGCATCTATTGTTCCATTTGCTTCCCCCTCATAGCTACCATTGCAGACCAACAGTGTACATAAAGACGCCAGACCTCTGGACTCATATAACATCTGGACTTTGGAAGAAGTGTGCAGTGATAGTTTAACCAAATACTGTTCTGAGTAGTCTATGTCATCTGATCCTCACCTAAGCTTATTGAATTGTAGAGTAATTATAGAATAAGAGTGGCAGTAGGCCTGTAGTCTATTCTTGTTGTAATAATTTTAGCAGTCATAGATAAAGTATCTGTCTTGTTTACCACCCTATTGCTTTGGGTGACTTCTCCTTCCTCTTGTGACTGTGTCTCCCTACCCTCTGGTACAAAATAAATGCCCTGCAGGCACTGAATCTCTAGGCTGACTCCTGCCTCTCCTTGTCTGGGTAACGGTTATTTTATCCACAATAATTCAGACCTTGGTGCCTCACTCATCTCTTTTCACCACCTTTAGAGTAGAGTACCACAGAGCACCACTCTAGACCATCCTGGAGCACACAAAAAATTTTCTTGGCATAGTCAGCAGGATTCGGATAATTGTTTATTCAAGGAGTCCAAAGTTTGAGTTGTCTAGTAAGAAGCACAGGTGGAGCCAGGGTGTAGTAGTGGATTGTCTGGGGGAGATAGACAGTCAGTTGGAGGAGACGAGATGGACCTCGAGGGAGTATTCCACCATCTCCCTTAAGCATGCCGTATTACTTCGGAGTGCCATGGCTTCCACAGTTTTCTGGAGAAAAGGATGGAAATGGAACCAGCAATCTAGGGGAATTCTGTTCAAAGATGCAGGCAATGTTTAGGCTTATCAGCTCCCCAAGCAACAGAAGGTTGAAATTTTAATTGGGCAACTAAAAGGAGCTGCTCACCAAGAGGTTAAATCCTGGCCAAATGGAGTGAAAGCCACAGCAGAACAGATACTACAGAGGCTACAACAAATCTTTGATGCTAGAACTGTGTCTGACCTCAAAATGAAGTTCTTTTCTCACACCCAGAAGCCCCAAGAGACCCTGAGGGAGTTCGCACTGAGTCTGCAGGAGCTATTGTGAGCTATAGAGAGGGTAGATGTGGCAGAGGTCTGAGATGCAGACCGAGCTCTAGTAGAAAAATTCATTGAAGGGGTGCAAAGCAAAGCCCTGTGAAGAGAGCTACACATGCTGCACTTGCAAAACCCTGAGGTTGAGTTCCTGGACTTTAAGGAGAAAGCCATCTGAGTATTTGGTTCAGGACACTCCAGAGATGAAGTTCCGGTGTATCCCAAATGGCAGCCTCAATGGGAACTCAATGGCCTGCATACCCTACAAAAGGATGGAAGGAAGACAACTCTTGGCAATCGAGACTCCAGCCAGAGGAAATGTCGTTACAGAGATTGGAGCATGGAAGAGAAGCTGCTGCATACCCAAGCTGGTGTTCAGAGCATGAACAGATGCATGGACCAAGAATACAGACACCGACCTGTTCTGTGTGGGCCAGCGCCAGTCAACGCTCAGAGCTGACCGAGCAGATTGCCACCCTGACCCACCAGATGGCGGAGATGTGTAAGGAAATGCAAAACTTGAAAGCAGGAGGGAATAATAAGAGATGCTTTAATCAGCCAGGAAAAGAAAGAAAGGGGAATGATCAAATGACTCATCCGAGAAGGAGTGAAGGGAGGCGCTCCACGGATTAGTTTGATGGCCAAGGAAGGCCCATATGTCATTGGTGTGGTGTTAGTGGCCATATAGAAAGAAGATGTAGTCAGCCAGCAAATAACACCCAGAATTTAAACAGAAATTCTTCTGGGATGAGAACCGACCCTCGAAGAGCAGACAATCAGGTCCAGCAGTCTCATTAGAACAGTCATGTTTCATTGGTAGAAGTCCAATTATACCAGTCAAGATAGATGGCATTGAGCTTATGACATTGTTAGACACCAGATCACAGGTCACTACGTTGCAAGGACGAGAGTTCCGGAGATACTGGACACCCGATGATCTTAAGCCACCTCCTAGATCATGGGTGAAGTTAATAGTAAGCAACAGTGATGAAGTACCGTATCTAGGATATCTAGAAGCCAATGTCCGACTGGGAAAGAACATCCAAAGCAACACAGGCATCATTGTTAGTGGCCTGGAGAGTGATCAACTGCCACCACTAATCTTGGGGATGAATGTTTTACAAAATTGCTTTGACGAACTAGTGCACATCCTCCAATACAGCAAGCCAAGCACATACCCCAGGTGGAGAAACATGCCCTGCAACAAACCATCTATAAGCTACAATGCTGCCAATGGTTTGCTAATGCTGAGGGTGAGATTGGAAAAGTAAGAGTGACAGATACCAGACCGGTAACATTGAAGCTGGGCACCGAAACCACCCTTTGGTGCAAAGCAAAGGTGGGTCCGAGGGGTCAAGATTATGATGCTCTAGTGGAACCTTACCCTATGAACAAGGAAGAACTGATAATAGTGGCTTGGAGTGTAGCTACTGTAACCAGAGGTCAGATACCAGTCCGAATGTTGAATTACAGGACTCACGATGTGCAACTATACAGAAACCAGCTGGTTGCCCAGATCCATACTGTATGCTTGCAAGACATCATCGAGGCTGAGGAAGAGATAAAGAAAGTGCCTGAAGGAGGAATGGAAAGTGATCAGATACCAGAGCGGGCTAAAGAGATTAAAGTAGGCAATCCAAAGACCACCGTTAAGCAAAGAGCTGATGTTTTGAAAGTGGTTTTACACCAGAAGGAAACTTTTAGCCAACACCCCTTAGATTTTGGGTTAGCTCTTGGGATACTGCATCACATCAGTACCCATGGACATCCGCCTATCAGAGAATGATTTGGACCTATCCCACCAGCCATGTACCGGCAAGTAAAAGAGATGATTAAAGAAATGAAAGAGGCTGATGTGATCAAGGAAAGCCACAGCCCATGGGCAGCGCCAATTGTCCTGGTAAAGAAGGATGGTAAGATCTGTTTCTGTTTGGATTACTGCAAATTAAATGTCATTACCCATAAGGATGCGTATCTTTTACCTCGGATAGAAGATTCTCTCACGGCTCTTCAATCAGCAGCCATATTCTCCACTCTAGATTTAACCAGCAGATAGTGGCAAGTTCCCATGGCACCAAAGGATCAAGAGGAAACAGCCTTTATTAACCCCATGGGTCTTTTCAAGTTCACAAGGATGCCTTTTGGACTATGTAACGCTCCGGGAACTTTTCAAAGACTGGTTGAACATTGTCTTGGAAGCCAGAATTTCAATATCCTTTTGTTATATCTGGATGACATCATTGTATATTCAAAGACTCATGAAGATCATCTGCTTCACTTGGATGAGGTGTTCCAAAGATTGGTCTGATATGGTCTTAAGATAAAATTCTCTAAATGTCATCTGTTGCAAACTAAAGTGAGTTATCTGGGACATGTAGTCTCCACAGATGGAGTGATGCCAGACCCAGTGAAGACTGAAGCAGTAAAGAAATGGCCTGTTCCCACTACTATTACAGAAGTCCAAAAGTTCTTGGGATTAGTGGGATATTATCGGAGATTTATCAAGGACTTCCCCAAATTGCTGTGCCATTACACAAACTTCTAAGAGGATCAGCAGAGGGTCGAGTCTCAAAGAATCATCTAGTTACATGGGGAACTGAACAGCAAGAAGCATTTGATCAATTAAGGAAAGTACTAACTGAGGCTCCTATACTGGCATATCCAGATTACACAAAACCTTTTCTGTTGTATACTGATGCCAGTAACAAAGGGTTGGGCGTGGTACTCGCCCAAGAACAGAATGGTGTAGAAAGAGTAATAGCCTATGCAAACTGAGGGTTAAGAGTCTCTGAGCAGAATGACGCCGACTATAGCTCTTTCAAACTTGAATTTTTTGCTCTAGTATGGGCTATCACAGAGAAATTCCGGCAATATTTGGCTACCACCCCTTTCACATTTTTCACGTATAATAATACTTTGGCACACTTGAATACTGTGACGCTAGAAGCCCTTGAGCAGAGGTGGACCTCTTGACTTGAAAATTATAAATTCTCCTTAAAATATCATTCTGGTAAAGCAAATGTGAATGCTGAAGCCTTGTCCCGGATGCCTGGACAAGAGGAAGCAGAAGTAGATGACACCTTGCTGGAAAACATAGAAATGCCACCTTTTCTGCAAGTATCAGCTGAGATTGTGCAAGCATGTTGTCAAGTTGCTCCCAAGCCTGAAGTAGAAATTCAACCAGAAGTGGATGACATGATTGAGAACCAAAAGAATCTATGGGTGAAATTACAAAGCCAAGACCATATTGTTCGCCAAGTAAAAGCTCTAGTTGCTGCACAGAAACGCATGACCCAAAAAGAAAGAAAGAAACTGAACGCAGAAGCAATGAAACTTTGGAGACACAGAACTCATCTGGCCATAGAAGATTGCCATTTAGTTAAACAAAGTAGAGATCCTACTACACACATGGAATTGACTCAGATCATAGTTCCAAAGACCAGTGCTTCCGTAGTATTAGAGGCATACCATGATAATTCAGGACATTTTGGTCACAAAAAAAATGAGGCTATTATCAGAAGGAGGTTTTGCTGGATAGGAATGCGAAACAATATTAATAAAGTGGTGTGAGGAATGTCCAGCCTGTAATTTAAAGCGCAGAGAGAAGATGAATCAGAGAGGTCCTCTCCGTCCAGTAGTTAGTAACGCGCCATTGGAACTAGTTGCTCTTGATCATTTAAAGTTAGACCCAAGCATGAGTGGACACATCTATGTCCTCACTATGGTTGATCACTTTTCCAAGTTTGTGGTTGCGAAAGCAGCAAAAGACCTATCTGCTCGAACTACTGCTGAGACCTTCATGAGATGTTTTGTATGACCTTTCGGATATCCTACTAAAATCCTCACAGATCAAGGAACTTCTTTTGAATCCCAACTGTTTCATGAACTTTGCACTCTGTATGGAAGCCATAAGTTGAAAACCACTACTTACCATCCCCAAGGTAACAGACTCTGCAAGAGAATGAATCAGACTCTGCTGGAGATGCTGAGAGCCCTACCAGATTATAAACATCCTTTTTGGCCAGCTTTGCTTCCTGAGCTCACATATCTTTATAATAATACCATATATTGCTCCACGGGTTATACACCCCTTTATCTAATGTTTGGACATCACGGAAGACTTCCGATGGACTTAGTGTTGGAAGTACCACTAGAAGAAACTAAAGTAAAGAAACCAGTTACAAACTGGGTCCAGGAACACAACCAACGTTTAAAGGAAGCTGGACAAATTGTTGGCAGACACATGGAGCAAGTATGGCAAAAGCAAAAGGCAAATTATGATATCAAGGCCAAGGCAACACCTTTACTTGATGGAGAAAGAGTAATGTTAAAGAAGACCTAAAAATGCAGCAAATTGTCTTCGAAGTGGGTACCAGAGCCATATCGTATTATTGAGATACCTTATCCCGAGCTACCTGTATACAAGATCCAACAAGAATTAGGAAACAGTACCAAGATTGTTCATTGGAATCTCCTAAAAGCTTGCACTTTCAGAGACACTGTTCTCATTAAGGATCAGGGACAGTCCTACACCAAAAGTGAGGCAAGAGTCCATGAAAGACAAGATGTTGGAACTAGAATCGCCAACCAGTTGGTGTAAAGAACCATGGCTCTGCACTTAGTATGTAAATTCTCATGACCATCCAAAATGGTGTACCAGTGATAGATCCAGAAATGCCAGATTTCCTAGAAAGAGAATGCATTGTTCAAGAACCTGTAGATTTCCAACCCCACAGATCCCAAAGATCGAACACAGGTGTCCCCCTTAAAAGGTATATCACAGAAGCTTCCCAACTTGTACCATGGTACCATATGTAGATCTAGTCAAAGTACTTACCCAGACACAGTCACTTTGGTGTAAAACTTCAAAGATTTACAGTAATGGTAGATTTAGAGAATTTAAGAGTGTTTTATTAACATAAGATTTCGTAGAGTATTAAGTAAGATATTAGAGTGTTAAGAGAGTATCTTTTATAAAGTGTTTAAGGGAAAACATGGGGACATGTATTTAAAGGTGGGCCCGAATCTGTAATGCCCCAGAGTTGGGGCATCCCAGAAATATAAACCCAATAAAAAGATTAGGGGTTTGCAGGTGACCAGGGTGCCTGCCTTAGGTATAGTCTACAGGGTATTTAGGTAAAAAGGGGTCCCTCAATAGTTGTTTCCCCTCCCTGTACTGTATAAAACACTGTAATTAATAAAGTGCCCTGTGCCCTCAAACCTGGAAAAAAAAGTAGAATTCAGGTAGCTTCAGCAACAATGGCCTGGATGGAATGTTGTGCTGAGCTGCTCATGCACAGCATTCCATTCTAGCTACTCTAGAACCCTGGTGGGTTCCAGTTTAAAAAAATATTGTTCAGTTAGTCAGTTGATCCTGGGTAGTGGTTGAAGAGACAGGACACAGAAGTCAAGGGACAGTTTAGGGCTTACCTTGCATTGAAGCCGTCCCTCTGGGCTTGCTGTGGTCCTGTGCTGCCTCCCCTACTTGAAGACTCCTTGTTCTGCTGTCGGTGGTGCCATCGGGGCACCATGAAGAAAGAAATCGTCCGTCTGCCACGCGTTGAGCTGTGTAGCCCCGTCGTTTTCTTATTTTAGCTTCCCCAAGTATTTTAAAAGTTCAATTACAGTCCCCCGTCAGCAGCTCTGCCAGCAGCATCGCGCCTGTATCTCTGTAGGCCGTCTTAGGCCCCCCTTGCCATCCTCTCAGCCACCTGCACATTCCTTCCCACTACCAGCATACCTCCCGCCTCCCCACATCGCAGCAGCCCTCCAGTGGATGATGGAGCGGTGAGTCGGCGGCAGCACTTGAAGCGTGCTAACCACCTGTAAAGGGAGACTGTGTATTTTAATTTGAAAAGCAGAGGAGGCACAAAGAAAGGCAGCCTAGCGCTGCAGGGGCATCGGGTCGCTAGGACCCTGTAATGAAATATTCAATGAGGAGAGGCGGGGTTTAGCGACGCCCACAGGAGGGGCCAGCAATGCAAGGCCGTCCAGGGCCTTTTAAATATTCAAGTGGAGGTGGGATTTGGGGTGTTGATTTGCCACTGAGTGACAGTAGCTCTCAGAGAGCTACAGATTTAAAGGGGCCATTCAATTAAAAGGGCAATCCAGACCTGCAGTGTGAAGCAGGGCTACCAGACCCAATATAAAGCAGGGCTACCAAGCCCAATATAAAGTAGGGCACCAGGCCCTGTATTTCAAAGGGCACCAGGCCCACTGTTTTAGGGCATCAGGCCCAGTTTTGAAAGGGCACAAGGCCCAAGGTATTGGGAGGGCTTCCAGGCCCACAGTTAAGAGGGCACCAGGCCCTGTATTTTGAAGGGCACCAGGCCCACTGTATTAAGGGCATCAGGCCTGTGGTAACTGTAGGGCATCAGGCCTGAGGTAAAGCAGGGTTCCAGGGTAACCCCAGCCTAGTGGAGTAGGGCAAGCCAGCCTAGTGGTAGTGAGGGCAGCCCCGGCCTAGTGTAATAGGACAAGCCAGGCTAGTGGTACTAAGGGTAGCCCTGGCCTAGTGGAGGAGGGCAAGCCAGCCTAGTGGTACTAAGGGTAGCCCCGGCCTAGCGGATTAGGGCAATCCAGCCTAGCGACAGTAAGTGAGGTATATAGGCCCCATAGTAAATAAGGCATTTAGGCCTTTGGTGTTCCCGGCAATCAACCTAGGGCAAGTGGTACCCTCAGTATAGGGGATGGGGCATCCTTAGCAAAACATTCAGGAGTAGCAGGATCCTATTCAGAAGGACCCTACATTTAGAAAAAGGGGGTGCATCCAAGGGTGCTCAGTTCATAAATACTGTAAAGCTCTGTAACAACTGCACTGTTTATACAACTGTGATTGCTGAAGTATTCAAAAGATTGTGAACTTACTAAGAAGAACCAAGACTGTATTGTATATGGATTGTGGTTATTTGCCCCTGAGTATCTGAACTATTGCCCCTGGTTATCTGAACTATTGCCCTAAGCATCCTAATTATTGCCCCTGGGTAGCTGAACTATTGCTCTAAGTATCTGAACTATTGCCCTGGTTATCTGAACTATAGCTGTAAGTACCCGAACTATTGCCCGAAGCATCTGAACTATTGCTCCAAGCACCTGAACAATTGCCCCACCTGTAGAATTACCCATAAATTTATAATTTGCCTTTCCTCTGCAAATCATCGGATCATTCCACAGTCCCCTTAGCATTTCAGGAAGGTGCATCTTTCAGCTATATTGTTACTAGTGTATGGGGACAGTCTCAATCTTCTACCACACTGCAGTCCCATAGTGTGATCTGTAATAATAATGTACTCAGAATCAGTCTCTACCCAGAAGAGGATGTCTCCTCAGCATTCTTCACTCAAGTGGGATCGTCCATCAGCTCATCTCCTCAGACTGTGTCGTCCGCCGAAGTCGAGTCCATCGCCAGTCGTACCCGCAGTTTCTTGTTTTCATAGCTCGAAGGTACTGTATGTCCACCAAAGTGCATCACGACTGCCGTGCCAGTGTCGTTTCATATGGTTCCTGTTCCAGATATCCCAAAGTTGGTTACCCTCCTCAGAAGAGTGTGCTCATCCTGGAGAACTTGGTCTGCACCCCTGGTCGTTTGCCGAAAGTCGAGTCCATCAAAGCCCAGTACGGGACGCGTCCGCCATTTCTTTGTTTTTGTTCTAGTTTCTGATGACAAGATTGCAGAATCAACCATCATCTCTACAGATTCTTCTGGTTCCTGGTCCTGTCAGAAATCCTTCAGAGTTTAGCTGGCCCTTGGAGTGCTGCAACATCCTTCAGATCATGGTAGTCCTCCATTGGATTCGTCGCCACGCAGGTCCTGATTTCTCTTCGTCCTTGGTGACCCTGGAAGTGGGTTTTGGCTGGGGAACCCTTTGTTTTCAGTTGGGAATCCGACAGCCCATCAGTGGGTTATTACAGTAACCAGTTGCTCTGGTTCTTTATTCCAGCAGCCTTGGAGAGAGTGGGCTTTGCCAAATAATCATATGGTCTGTTTAACAAACCTCTCACCACCCAGTGGCCTTGACAAGGTCCCTGTTGAGAATTACGTTAGCATCTATTGTTCCATTTGCTTCCCCCTCATAGTTACCATCGCAGACCGACAGTGTACATGAAGACGCCAGACCTCTGAACTCATATAACATCTGGAGTTTGGTAGAAGTGTGCAGTGATAGTTTAACCAAATACTGTAATGAGTAGTGTATGTCATCTGATCCTCACCTAAGCTTATTGAATTGTAGAGTAATTATAGAATAAGAGTGGCAGTAGGCCTCTAGTCTATTCTTGTTGTAATAATTTTAGCAGTCATAGATAAAGTATCTGTCTTGTTTACCACCCTATTGCTTTGGGTGACTTCTCCTTCCTCTTGTGACTGTGTCTCCCTACCCTCTGGTACAAAATAAATGCCTTGCTTGCACTGAATCTCTAGGCTGACTCTTGCCTCTCCTTGTCTGGGTAACGGTTATCTTATCCACAATAATTCGGACCTTGGTGCCTCACTCATCTCTTTTCACCACATCTAGAGTAGAGTACCACAGAGCACCACTCTAGACCATCCCAGAGCATTACACACACTTAATCTGGATGTATTATTTTTGGCAGAACAGTCTGTACTCTACCCACCAACACTTTGGCAAGTATTTTGTAATCAGATGTGAGTAGAGAAATAGGTCTATATGACCCACAAAGTGTTAAGTATTTCCCAGGTTGAGGCAGGACTGTTACATTGGCAGATAGAGAGGAGGAGGGTATCGCTCTATTATTTAAGCTTTCCATTATCATCTCATATAGGGGTTGTATAAGCTCTTCATGGAAGGTTCTATAAAAATCTATAGGGTATCCATCATGCCTTGGTGCTTCCCCCCTTTTAGATATCTAACAGCTTTCATGACCTCACCCAAATGAATATCACTGTCCAAAGCTACCCTTTCTTGCTCATCTATTTCAGCAATCTGGGATTGGCAGAGGCCCCTAACTCATGGACAAAGAGCCAGAGCAACAAAGCCAGGATCAGTAAACTGAGCTGGTTGAGCAGGGAGGTAGAGGAGAGGTTGAGGGAAAAGAAAGCTGCCTTTAGAAGTTATAAGAGATCCAACTGTGATGCAGACAGGGAGAAATACATGAAGAAATCCAGAGAGGTGAGTACAGTAGTAAGGGCAGCCAAGGCTTCAAAGGAACTGAGGCTGGCATAGGGGATCACAGAAGGGGAAAATTATTTCTTCAGGTATTTAAGTGAGAAGAGAAGCAGTAAAGATTAGATTATAAGGATCAAGAAAGATGGAGAGTGGGCAGAAAAAGGGGTCAGACCAGGCAGAAGCACTCAATGAGTACTTCTGTTCAGTTGTTAGTAGGGGAAGGGATGGATCCATGCCAAGGGGAAAGGTGGGATGAGTACAGGGGGTGAAGCAGTTATGGATGGGGTAATCCCAGTGGACACGGTGTTGGAGGGCCTTAAGTCCCTTCGGATAAATAAGGCACCAGGGCCACACAGAGTGCATCCAAGGAGTTGGCAGAGGTCCTGGTGAGACATCTGATGGGCTTGTTCAACACCTCCCTGGGTACTGGGTGCATGTCCAGGGACTAAAGGATTGTGCATGTGGTGCCCCTCCATAAGAGCAGGCCCAGGGATGAACCAGGGAACTACAGACTGGTGAGCCTTACTGCCATTGTGGGGAAGCTAATTGAGACTATCCTTAAGGAGAGGCTGGTGAGATTTCTAGAGGAGAATTGTCTCCAGGATGGCAGGTAACATGGGTTTGTCTGAGGCAGATCATGTCAGACAAACTTGATTGTCTTTTTGATTGGACAATGAGGGCACTGGCTAAGGGCCATGTGGTGGATGTCCTTTACCTTGACTTCAACAGGGCCTTGGCTCAGTGCCTCATAAAAGGCTGATGAGAAAGCTGAGTTGCCTAAGAGCAGGGAAAAAACTGGTTGGGTGGGTTAAGAGCTGGTTATAGGATTGGCAGCAGAGGGTAGTCATTGGGGGGGAGCTCTTGGTTCCCAGAGCTGTAACCAGTGGTGTCCCACAAGGCTCAGTGCTAGGACTGGTGCTGTTTAACATTTTCTTTGCTGACATATTGGACAGAATAAAGAGTAAGATTAACCTATTCGCTGATGACACAAAGATCTGTGCTGAGGTGGATAGTGGGGAAGGTGGTAAAGTACTACAAGAGGATTTGGCAAGACTTGAGTGATGGTCAGACATATGGCAAATGGGGCTCAATGCTAATAAGTACAAAGTTATGCACATGGGTGCCAGAAACCCTGGGAATAGCTACTGGTTAGGGGGAGAGCAGTTATGCACTTCAATGGAGGAGAAGGATCTGGGGGTACTAGTAATAGGGGACATGAACCACTCAGCCCAGTGCAGGAGGGCAGCGGCAAAGGTAAATAGAATGATGGGGTGCATCACCATGGGAATCCCCTTTAGGAGTGAGGAAGTCATTCTGCCCCTATACAGATCCCTGGTGAGACCGTATTTGAAGTGCTGCATAAAGTTCTCTTGCCCCTATTTGAAAGGAACATCAAGCTACTGAAGGGGGTCCAGCGAAAGGTGATGAAGATGATCCTTTGACTGGTAGACAAACCATATGAGGAGAGACTGAGGGGAGCTTAACATGTATTCCCTGGAAGACAGAAGAGAGAGAGGGTGGATATAATTGAGGCCTTCGAGTACTTAATGGGCATGAGCAGAGTTAATATCAAGAGTATGCTTAGATTAAAAGGTGGGAGGGACACCAGGGCACAGACTGAAACTGGAGGGAGGAAGATTCAGGATGGAAATGAGGAGGCATTATTTCTTGGAAATGGTGGTGGCAGGTTGGAATGTGCTGCCAGAAGAGGTGGTATAATTGAGGTCAGTGGGCAGCTTTAAGAGGGGGTGGGACAGGATCAAAGGGAGGGTCAAAACTGAGGGAAGACTGGGGAGGGGGAGATGGAAGTAGGAGAAAATAAATCAGAAGGGCGGGCAAGGGGACAGGGCAGCTGCAGTTTAATAGACTGGGTGCTACACACTTGAGCAGACTCGATAGACTGCAAGGCCTGTATCTGCTGGCAAATTCATATGTTCGCATTTCTGGAACCGGTGCTTTGGTTTGAAAAGTTTGTGGATCAGCTTCAGATGGGTGTACCTCAGAGGTGTAGAGATTTTGATAATGTTGTCTGAAGCTTTCAACAATGTCCCCAACATTACTGAGTTTGTCCCCTGCCAAGTTACAAAGCTGTGTGATGTTTTTAATGTTTGCCTTATGCTTTAGCTGCCACACTAGCCATTTACCCCCTGAGTCACCCTCAAAATAATTTGTAGCTTGGTTTAACAATATAGTGTGCTATATTTTGGAGCTAGACAGTTGATTAAATTCCCATTTTAGTATTTTATTTATTTATTTAAACATTTGGTAATTGGGAAAAGCACACTGAGCTGAGGCTCATTTCCAGGTGCAACCTGGGGGTGAGGGATAAGGGAGTATACAACAGAATAAAAATACATAAATAGATACAAGAGGTCTTTATATACATTCTCATAAGTTTTTTACAAAGGAGTTATTTACATTCAGTTGAATATATACAGTACAATTATAATATACAGCTCAGAGGATTTGATATTCAAGTCGTTGTACTTTTGGTGAAAGGCAGGGACTGGGGCCTGCCAGTTGCAGGTACAGGTGGGTAATGGGAATTGACAAAGTTGATATATGATGGAGTTGTGAGAGGGAGAATTTCTGAGGAGTGGAGGAAGCTGATACCATAGAGAGGGAAGTCTGTAGGATAAGGCCGATTTACTAGAGGATGAGGATGGTTTGGGAAGGGAGAAGGAGCAGGAGTCCCTATAGCACAGTGAGTAAGGAGAAACAACTGCAGGGGTTAGCCTCTCAGCCAGGTAAGGGGGAGCAGGTTGAACCAGCATTTGGAAATAAAAGAAATGGCGTGGCTGAAGTGGCATTGGGAAAGGGGAGGTATCCCAAGGGAAGAGAGGAGCATGCAATGGTGTGTTCTGAGAGGGGAGCTTGAGGCAAAGCAGCAAAAAGCATAGAATAAGGAGTCAAGCCTGGATAGTGAAGTGGAGGTAGCAGTGCTGTACAATATGTCAGCTTAATCAAAGATGGAAGTCATCGTTTTTGATAGCAGTGTGCGTTTACAGGTAATGGGAGGGAGTCATTGTTTCTGTAAAGAAGATTGAGCTTTGGGCAGAGCTTCAATGTGATGGCATCACTATGGGTTAGTAATTTAACTGGGGGTCAAGCCATACTCCTAGGTATTTCTAGGCAGAGATGGTGTTTAGTGTGCTTTAATCAAGGATGGTGATTACAAGAGGACTGGGTGTTCAAACAACATGAAGTCTTGCTATATTATAGACATTAGCAGTTTGATCCAGCTCTAGAACTGCCCCGGAGTGCAATGGTTAAAACCATTCCAAAATAGAATTTTGGCACGAGAGCAGCTCTATCTGTGTCATTTCAAACTTGAACTGTCAGATTATTTACTCCGCCTCAGTGAACAGTCGCTCCGGAGATTTCTCCTTCTACTCGGTTCATTTCTCGGTTTAAAAAGTGTTTTCTCGGTTGGATTTAACCGAGAATAGTTTTATTTTAACTGCAAAACCGTTCGGTTCAAGCTCTATCTGTGGTAACCGTAAGTAAATGAAGGTTTTGTCTGTGTGGAACTTGTAAGTTATCGGTTTGGTTTTGAACCGATCAGTGGGTTTAAAACTCATTTAAAACTAAAAGTTACTATTTTAGAGTGCGGTTCCGGTTCTTATCGGTTCTAAAAAAAGGTTTATTACTTTTTTTTCCAATACCGTGACAATAGAACTGATATATGTTCTGGTACCGCCGTTAAAAGGGCAAGTTTTTGGTTAGGCTGGCATTATGTCTGAGAAACCCAAAAGAAAAACTGGGCCCACTGGTTTCAACACTGTGATGTTTGTGGGAAGTCTTGCTAAGGCTGACCCACACACCACATGTGTTTATTGTCTGGGGTTTGACCACCTCCAGTCAGACTGCCAGGTATGTAAGAATTTCCTGCAGCGACCCTGGAAAAAAGATTGGGCAGGCTCAGGGAGCGAGAGGCCAAAAAGTCAGCTGACACGGATGGCCAGCCCGGTTGGTGCCAACCGAACCAGAGGGAGTGCCCTCTGACCAGGGCCAGACTTCCTCGGGCAAAAGAAAAGCTGGTTCTGAGGAACCAATTCCAGTAAAGAAAACAAGAAAATCAGCAGGTCTGGAGTCCAAAAATTCCTTCTCCAACTGCTGCAGAGATAGCAAAAGCCATACAAATTGTCCAGTCACTGTCTCAGGGTCTGTCCGAACCATCACTATCTGGTAAAAGGTCAGTTCGTCCGGTCCCAGTGGTTCAGGATTATGATATTGAGGAATTTTATTAACCAGAGGAGGGGGAGGAGAATAATGAACAGTATGAATGTGGCTGGGAAGGTCTGGGTGTGCCCATTGAACCGGACATCTCCCCAGACAGACCTTTAGAATCTCCCCCTATGCTGTCTGAGTCCCCATCTCATTTTATGTTTTATAAAAAAAGTTGCTGAAACCCTCCAGCTTCCTTTAGAAGAGGCTGTGGATGAGCAAGAGGAGCCTGATTTTGTAGAAATGATGGATATTCCAGAGTCTAGGAGATTGTCTATTCCTTTACATAAGTCTTTTAGGAAACAAACAATTAAAATTTTAAAAGCTCCTAATTCTGTGCCTCCTGTAGATAAAAAGATGGACAGAAGGTATACATTGTCAGGCCCTGATACAGAATTCCTTTCTCAGCAATGCAGTCATGTTGGGGTAGTTCAGGCTGCTGCCTGTGATAAAGCTAATATCCTATGCCCATCCTCCTGACAAGGATTCCAGGAAGATTGATGCCATGGCAAAAAACAGTATATGGCAGCCTCTCTGGGACTCAGGCAAGCAAATTATATGGCTTATGTAGCTAGGTATCAGAAATCTAGATGGGATACTGTTATGCAATTGGCGAAGCAGGCCCATGACCAGCTGGCTAGTGAACTAGAACAGGTGGCTGCTGATGGCATTGAAGCCTCTAAGGTTCAGTTTCATGCTGCTGTGGATGTTAATGATGTTTCCTCTAGGGTCATGGCCACATCTGTAGCTTTTCATAGGTTGGCCTGGCTCAGGTGTATTAGTTTGTCACAGGATACCCAGACTAAGGCTATGGATTTTCCTGTGGTGGGAAAGTCTCTGTTTGGAGAGCAGACAGAGAACTACATGAAGAAGATGGATGAATTAGGGACTACTTACAAGAGTGCCCAGGCTAAGGGCGGCAAGCCACTCCTCAAAGGCATGCCCCCAGGGGTAGGGGTAGGCCTTTTCACAGGCCTTTCTACCAGACTCAGGCCTCCTCTGCCTATGCTCAGAGGGGCTTCTTCAGAGGCAGGGGCAGACGATGGGTGGGCAGACCTGCTCCCACCCCCCAGCCTAAAGCTCCTGCGAAACAGGTACCCTGATGGGGTGCCCAGGGCCGATTCTCCTGTACCAGTGGGGGGCAGGCTGGCTTACTTCAGTCAGAATTGGGCTTTAACCTCAGACAAGTGGGTTCTGGAAGCAGTAAGCCAGGGTCTGGTTCTCAGCTTCAAAGTTTCCCAAGTTGAGAAGCAGACTTTTCTACCTGCAAGTGCTTCAGAGACCCTCGCTCTGGAAACAGAGGTCTCATCCTGTTAGCTCTCAGAGCAGTAGAAAGAGTTCCTCCCCTGCATCAGGGCAGGGGTCTGTATTCCAGATACTTCCTTACCCCAAAAAAGACAGGAGAGTGGCGGCCCATTTTAGATCTCAGATATCTGAACAAGCATCTTTTGAAACCAAAGTTCAAAATGGTAACTCTGGCAATGATTTTACCTTCCCTAAGGCCAGGGGACTGGCTAGCCTCCCTGGACCTCAAGGATGCCTATTTCCATGTCCTAATCAGAAGATCCCATCGAAAGTACCTCAGATTCGAACTGCCCTCAGGTCATTTCCAGTTCAGAGCAATGCCCTTCGGCCTTACCTCTGCTCCAAGGGTATTCACAAAGTGTCTAGCAGTGGCAGTGGCCCACTTAAGGAGGCAGAGGATTGCTGTTTTTCCTATCTAGATGACTGGCTCATTGTAGGCCAGTCCCCAGAACAGGTAAAATCTCACCTGCAGGTCACCCAGCAGCTTCTCACCTCCCTGGGTTTTCTGCTAAACCTACCAAAGTCGGTTCTGGAACCAGTCCAGGTACTCACCTTTATAGGGGCAGAATTGGACACAAAGCTAGCCAGAGCCTTTCTTCCTCCAGAAAGGGTAAGGAATTTAGTGGCTCTGGCCTCTTCCTTCACTCTGCAGGTCTCTCGACCAGCAAGACACTTTCTGCAGCTCCTGGGGCACATGGCTGCATCCACAGCTGTTGTGCAGGGAACCAGATTTCAGATGAGAGACATTCAGTTTCACTTGAGAACCTTTGGTCTCAGAGAAGAGACCCCTTTCCAAGTTGGTCCCAGTGACTCCGAACCTTGATCCTAGCTCTCCAGTGGTGGCAGGATCAGAGCAATTTAAGAGCGGGGTTCCCCTTCATTTCCCCTTCTCACGACTTGACTCTCACTACAGATGCTTCCCTTCTGGGTTGGGGAGCCCACATGGGCGACCTTTCCACTCAGAGAGTTTGGTCCCCCCAGGAATCTCTGCTCCACATCAATTTGCTGGAACTCAGAGCTGTCTTTTTAGCTCTTCAAGCTTTTTCTGCATCTGTCCATGACAAGGTGATAAAAGTCAGAACAGACAACACCACAACAATGTGGTACATCAACAAACAGGGGGGCACTCGGTCTTCGGCCTTGTGCACCGAGGCAATGAAGTTGTGGTCTCTGGCCTATTCCCTGAACACTTCCCTCACAGCAGTTCATCTTCCAGGTAAGGACAATGTCCTAGCGGATGCCCTCAGCAGGATTTCCCAGGGCCATCACGAATGCTCCCTGGATCCTCAAGTGCTGGGGATAGTTTTTGCCAGTGGGCATCCCTCAGATAGATCTTTTTGCAGCCCCAGACAATCACAAACTTCCTCTGTTCTGTTGCAGGCCTCCAGTGCTGGGCTCAGTTCCCCTGGATGCCCTTCTTCTGGATTGGGAGGGGAAGTTCCTCTATGCTTCCCCCTTTCCTCTCCTATTCAAAGTACTAGTCAAAATCAGATCTCAGCCTTGCAGGGTGATTCTGATTGCCCCGGATTGGGCCAGGCAACCCTGGTACCCACTCCTTCTGTCTCTGACAGTCCATCTTCCCCTGTGCCTCCCCAGGAATCACAATCTGTTGACTTGTGCCCAGGGAAGGGTTTGGTATCCGGACCTCAAATCCCTCAACCTCAAGGCCTGGCTCTTGAGGAGTTAGAGTTTGCTGATTTACACCTCTCTCAGGGTGTTCTTGAGATCCTAAAGGCTTCCAGAAAGCCTTCCACTAGGGCTACTTATAGTTCTAAATGGAAAAGGTTTTCCATTTGGTGTGCTGGGAAAAATATTTCCCCAGAATCTGCTGAATTGCCCATTTTGTTAGATTACATGGTACATCTTAATTCCTTGGGTCTCAGATCAGCTACCCTGAGAGTTCATTTGGCAGCTGTGTCTGCTTTTGTGTCAGCAGGAAAGTCATCCCTCTTTCCTCTCATCCTGTGTTTTCCAAGTTTTAAGGGATTACTCCATACTAATCCTCCCTTTGGAACCGCCCCTGCTTGGGACCTTAATGTTTGCATTGCCAGTTAATGCAACCCCTTTCTGAACCTCTGTCTTCTGCAGAGCTTAGAGTACCTAACTTGGAAAACTGTTTTTCTAGTGGCTATCACTTCTGCCAGATGCATAAGTGAATTGCAAGCCTTGTCAGTGGAGACTGACTTTATTTCTTTCCACAGGGATAAGGTAGTCCTTAGGACTAATAGGAAGTTTTGCCTAAGGTGGTTTCAGTTTCCATCTTAATCAATCTATCTCCCTTCAGTATTTTCACTGATCACTCCTCTTGGGTGAGAGGAGGTTGCACAGCCTGAATGTTAAGAGAGCTCTTAGTTATTATATAGAGGTACCAAAGGTCACAGGTTCGAATCCCTCCAACTTTTCCTTACCTATGGTGAAGTTGGGAAAGGCAAACCTGCCACTAAGAGATCAATAGCCAGGTGGATTGTCTCTTGTATCCAATTTTGTTATCAGAAAGTGGGTAGAGCCCCCGGTTTGAGGGCTCATTCTACCAGGGGTACAGCTGCGTCTCTAGCTGCTGCCAGAGATATCCCTTTATTAGAGATTTGCCAGGCTGCTACTTGGAAAACGGTACACACTTTTACCAAGCATTACTCCCTGGATGTCCAGGCCAGGAGAGATGCTCGGTTTGGCACAGCTGTTCTTCAGATCCTATTCCCTAAGTAGGTTCTGCCCCTCCTCCATGGAGGTACTGCTGTGTATTCTGCTGTCTATAATATAGCAAGACTTCATGTTGTTTGAAGAAAAAATTACTCACCTTAGTAATGTTGTTTCTTCTAATGGAGTCTTGCTATATTATAGACCTCCCCCCCAACCTGCCCCTCTCAGAACCTCTACTTGGTGGGGTGCGGGCAACTTAGTGTGGCACTACTTATGTCCTGTTAGCATTTTGTCCCTTTTGGACTTTGGGGTGTGTATGTGTATGCGTGTGTGTGTTTTATTATACTTATGTTCCATTTTCATATTATTAGAATGGTGTTAGTATTTCTGGTCCCCTGACTTGAGCCTTGGGTGTTGGGACCATCAATGGTTATTATTATTTAGGTAGCCATTTGGCTAGTGTAGGTTACAGCTTCCACACAGACCTTAGTGAGTTTGGCTCGTAAAGATCTGACAGTTCAAGTTTGAAATGACACAGATAGAGCTGCTCTCGTGCCAAAATTCTATTTTGGAATGGTTTTAACCATTGCACTCCGGGGCAGTTCTAGAGCTGGATCAAACTGCTAATGTCTATAATATAGCAAGACTCCATTAGAAGAAACAACATTACTAAGGTGAGTAATTTTTTCTTCTTGCCAGCTTTTTGGACGACCTGAAAGTCATGGAGTTTTGAAAGAATTTATTTTGAGATTGTTTGCATGAAACCAAGTTTGCATGTTGTTGTAGATGTGTTGGAGTAGTGAGTGGACATCGCCTAGAACTGGGCCAGAAGTGAAAAGTTTAGTCTCATTTGCATCCATGTAAATATTCGATTTTTAGCAGACAGTTGGGAGGTCGTTGATAAATAGGGAGAATAAAATGGGGCCTTGAATCGACCCTTGGGGACACCAGAAAGGATGGGGAGGTGAGGGGGGGAGGTGGAGTTTGTAATTCTGACTGACTGTAGCTACTGTCAAGGTACAATCTGAATCACTGAACTGCAAAGGGTGGGGCAAGTACAGCTACCTTGAGCTTATTAAGGAGCAGGGGGTGGGAGACAGATTTGAAGGTCTTAGCTAAATTGACAAAAATAGCAGCAATTAGTTGTCTTTGATCAGTAGCAGATTGGATATGTCCAGAGTGGATATTTGCAATTGTTGATAACCCATGGCAGTGGGGTACATATATGTTGTTTCTCTGTTTGGAGTATTCACTGTTCTAATGTAGACAGGCACTGGTTTTCTTGTTTTTGAGCATGAGCAGAGTAGAATATTATAATCCCTCTAAGCACTGCTTTCAGTGCCTCCATCTAATGGAGGCAGAGGTTGTTCCATTGGGGTTGTTTAACAAGAACTGAGTAATCTGAACATGTGACATAAATTCTGAATTCTTTAATAAGAGGGGGTCAGACTTCCATGATCTGGATATACTAGGGGACCCCCATTCCTTTAGGTTAAGAAGTACTAGGGCATGGTCAGTTAATGTAATGGAGTAATTTAGAGCTGTATGGATAGATGCAATCAAGGACTGGGAATAAAGATATCATCTAATCTGGTATAGTTTGTTGCTGAATGGGAATAGTATGTATATTTTCCACCCTTAGGGTTGACATGTCTCCATGCATCTGTCAAGTTATAATCATATGTCAGTAACTTGAGGGCTTTGGCATTTCTAGACTCAGGTATCACCACTCTTGGGGACCTATCCAGAGTAGTATCTAAAACACAATTGTAATCTCCACATAATACTCATAGACCTTTGAAGTCAGCCATTTGAACTTTTAACCAGTTAAAAAAATCTTGACATTTAATATATAGATCCACTTTGCAAAATTTAGCTCTGAATTAAGTAAAACCTGTGCCAATACTTATCTGCCATCTTAGTCTGCATACACCTTGGTAACAGTACCTTGGAAGCGTGGTCCTAGCCAGATAGCAGTTCTCCATGCTTTAGATGAAAAGTATGGTCAATGCCAATAACCCCCATTCCTGCCTGTAAATCCCCCTTCTTTCTCCACCATGTGTGTTTCTTGAAGGCATATGATATCAGTTTTCATATTTTTGCCAGTGTCCTTCTTCTCTTTTTATGGGAATTAAACTCACATTCCAGGACTTAACATTCAGAGCTTTGTCAGCCATAATCAGTTACATACACATCAATGTGCAGTGATGTCCTAATGAAAACATTTGTTAACTGTACCTTATAACAAAATATACCTTGGTTTTATGAGAACAACCCTCTTTTGAACACCGATTATTTGAACAATAACAGCTGTCCCTCCCCCTCCACCCAAATAAAATCTAACCAATCCATTCCACTCCACATGCCCAGTACTGTTGTGAATCAATATCAGCAAACTTACATTGTGGAACACACATTGGAAAAAATGTCCCCTCCCCAAACGCTTAAGAGTAACAAGCTTACCTAACATTAATGTTATTATCCCTAATTTAAGGTGGACCAACAGACAAACATAACATTCTCCCCCCCCAGGTTCTGCATTGATGAAGTGCAGCATCCCACTGACACCTTGGTGGACAAAAAGTGTTGGGGCCGCCTGGCACCAGTAAACATGAGTAATGCTGTGATTTGCTGTAGCAATGTAAATAAAGAAAGCTGCAAGTAGTGGTGTATCCCCACCCACACCATCACCCCACCAGTGGGGAGGCTGAGGCAAACCATTCACCCCTCCAATCACTGGAAAGAAGAAATGTATTTTTACACCTGGTATTGTATACCTCAATCTGGTAAGATATGAGCAGTTTAGTAACTCCTTGGAAACAGGGACATGGTCCTGTCAGGGCATTTGAACCCAAATAAGTAAAGTGTCAGGCAATGATGAATCACTCCACTTGCTTCCATGTCCTGAACATTAGTCTCATGAACAAGTGGGGGAGGATTATAAGTCAAGACATGGGAAGCAGACAGGCTTGATGGGACCCTGGCAACTAAGTAGTGATCTATGTGAAGAAAGGGATAAAGTGTGTAAGGGAGGAAGGGGAGGAGGGGAGGACAGAAGCACTATGGATGCAGTTCCGAGATACAAAGAATAGGACACTGAGAATGGGGGTGGTGTACAAGCTACTGGTTCAGCAGATTGACTTGGATAGGGAATTAGCTGAAAAAATTAGGAGGGTCTGAGGAAGGGGAACACAGTGGTGGTGGGGGACTTCAACCTACTGGGGGTGGATTGGGACACCCCATCCACCACGAGTGCAAGGGAGTGGGTCCTGCTAGAAACATTTCAAGACAGCTTTCTGACACAGCTGGTCCAGGGCTGACTCGGATAGAAAGCACTCTGGACCTTGTGCTTGATAACAGGGAAGCTGTAAGGAATCTGGAAGTGGACGAATCACTGTCTGGGAGAGACCACAGTTTGGCGTGGTTCACGTTCAACATGGGGAGGGAAACAGGGGGCATGGGTACAACGGTGATGGAGTTTAGGGGGGCGGACTTTAAGAAGATGGGGGAAATTTTGGGCAGGCACCTGGCAGGAATGCAACCACACATGGATGCAGACCAGAAATGGGACATTATAAAGAAAGGGCTGGTGGAGGTAATGGAGTCTTGTACTAGGAAGAAAAACAAGAAGGGAAGGGCAAAGAAATCAAGTTGGCTGACACAGGAGGTTATGGAAGGGGTAAGGGCAAAGAGGACAGCGCTTTGAAAGTACAGGAAATTGGGGAGGGGTGAAGATAAGGATTCGTACATGGAGAAGTCAAGGGAGGTTACCAGACTGGTCAAGGTGGCCAAGGCGTCCAAGGAGCTGAGACTGGTGGAGGGAATTAAAAGTGGAAAAAAGACTTATTTTGCTACATTGGAGAGAGAAAACAGAGCAAGGATCAGCTGGTGAGGATTAAGAAGGATGGGGGGTGGGTGGAGAAGGGGGCAGAGCAGGCAGAGGCACTGAACGATTACTTCTGCTCTGTATTCAAGCAAGAGAAGGGGGGCAGATACCCCAGGCAGGGGGGTGGGTAGGGGAGGGATGACAGATGTAGGGATTACAGAGAGCAGGGTACTAGATGGGTTGAGGGCATTAAGGGTGGACAAAGCACCTGAACCTGATGGCGCTCACCCTAGGGTACTAAGGGAGTTGGCAGAGGTCCTAGTGGGGCCACTGGCTGATCTGTTCAATACCTCCCTAGACACGGGATGTGTATCACAGGACTGGAGAATGGCCCATGTGGTGCCTATCCACAAAAGTGACCCAAAGGATGAACCAGGAAACTATAGGCCAGTGAGCCTCACACTGATCATAGGAAAGCTCATGGAGATCATACTAAAAGAGAGGCTAGTGAACTTCTTAGAGGACAACGGTCTCCAAGATGGTCAACAGCATGGGTTTATAGCAGGCAGATCCTGCCAGATAAACCTTGTAAAGTACTACAACTGGGTGACGTGAGAATTGGACAAGGGCCATGCAGTGGATGTCCTGTATTTGGACTTCAGCAAGGCATTTGATCCAGTGCAGCATGGGAAGATTATGGGTGGGGACTGGAATATGTAGGAGTGGGACCAAAAAAGGTGAAATGGATCACAAACTGGCTAAAGGGAAGGCAGAAAAGGGTGGTGGTGGGAGTATCACAGGTATCGGCACTGAGACTGGTGCTGCTTGGGATTTTTATTGCAAATATCTCATACAGGATCTGAAGCAAAATCAGCCTGTTTGCAGACAATACCAAGATGGGAGCTGTGGATGGTGATGCTGAGGGGTGGAAGGGGTTGCAGGAGGACCTGAATAAGCTGCAGGAGTGGGTGCAAACATGGCAGCTAGGGTTCAATGCCAAGAAGTGCAAGGTTATGCACTTTGGAGCCAGGAACCAAGGGAGGGATTATCACTTGAATGGGGTACAGTCAGGGAGCTCCACAGAGGAGAAGGACCTAGGAGTGATCATTACCGGGAGCATGAATAACTGCTCAGTGGAGGAAGGTGGCAGCAAAAGCCAACAAAATGCTGGGATGTATTGCAAGAGGGATTTCCTCCAGAAGGAAGGAGGTTATGCTGCCCCTCTATAGGTCATTGGTCAGGCCCCAGCTGGAGTACTGTGTGCAGTACTGTGCCCATTCCTGGAGAAGGACATTAGATTGCTGGAGGGGGTACAGTGAAGAGTCACAAAGATGATCCAGGGATTGGAGAGTAAGCCCTACTAAGTCAGGCTGGGAGAGCTGAATATGTATTCATTGGAGGAGAGGAGGGATAGGGGGATATGAGTGAGAACTTTAAGTATGTGAAAGGGATAATCAAGACCAACACAGAAGGAATTTTTCAGATAAGAAGGGTGAGGACACAAGAGGGCATGGACTGAGATTGGAGCGGGGAAGATTCAAGAGGGATATGAGGAGACATTTTTTCTCAGAAAGAGTGGTGGACAAATGGAGCACCTTACCAGATGATATAGTGTCCTGTAAGATGGTGGGCAGTTTCAAGAGAGATTGGGACTGGGTAAGGGGAAAGGATAAGGGGAAGGTGGGATGGGAGGGGCAGCTGCGTGATGAGGGGCTAGCTGCATACTCAAGCAGACTCGATAGACCATGAGGTCTGTTTCTGCTGGCAATTTTGTATGTTCGTATGTTCATAATTGCTCAATTGGAGTGGTACATTAACCAGCTAAGGTGCCTATTGGCAACCTGATGGAGCAATCGTATTACATTCACATTCCAGTGTTTCACTATATACCAATCTTTTCATATGATTTAAGTAAGTCGAACATTTTATTGATGCTAACATTTACACATGCCTGTGTCTTCTGTTGGCACCGTTTGCAAACTGTGTGAGAGGTCTTTCAACACCATGCATTTCTGCTTAAAGTTGAACCAGCATAATTTTCTATGGTGATTTGCATATGCAGCCCATGATGCTTTGCATTGTGTTGGCATGTGTGAGTTTGTATTTTTTGAAACTTGGCTTCCCAGCCAAATGCCCTTTGGGGTAACCATTGCCTCAGTGCTTGCGATCTGAGATTCTTTGTCTTTTAACTAGTTTTTTGTTTTAATTGAGTTCACCACAACATAACCCAGATAGACAATTTTAGGGTAGCTGGTTCATTCCACTGGGGTGTCAAACAGACAAGGTACACTGATGAGTCCTGGTAGGATGAAACACGTGTCTGTGTCTTCTTTTGGCACGCTTTTCAAACTGTCTGAGAGGCCTTTTGGCACCATGCATTTCTTCCTAAAATTGAACCAGCATAATATTCTGTGGTGATTTGCACATGCAGCTTTGCATTATGGGGCATGTGTGATTTTGTTTTTACAGGGTCGTTTAGTCATTGTGAGACATGTTGTCAAATACCCCATCCTCCACTGATATCTGCAGCCCCAGCTGCAGTCAGAGGAAAAGTGGTGCTACTCTAACCCACAAGTACTTGTGTGTCCAGCTGTCATGGGGAGCATTGATTATGTTCAAAACATGAAGTTATGTGTGGGGATTGTAGTTCATTTTACAAACGAAGTCACTACTTCAGTTTTATTTAAGATATTCATTCTTTTATTCTCCCTGACGTTTCACTCATAAATAGTAAGCTTTTTCAAAGGTTTTTTTTAGATCTGTAAATTAATACATATCATTTATTACTTACACTTTTAAGCTTTATTGGATTTATATGGTACTTTAATTTCATGTATCAGTTCAACTGGTAAAATATTTACCAGACTATCGCTTTATACTTCTTAATATTCCCTGGTATCCACTGAGACTTTTGTGTACTCTGATATTTAACTGTAGGCATAAAAAAGCATACAAAAACCTTAGTGGTTATTAATCAGTTAAATAATTTCATCATGTTGTAGTATCACTATAAGCCACCTAGTATATTCCTTTAACACTATTTTTAGTTTGTTTTGCCCATTATGTTTTGTGGACTTCATACATAGAAACACAGAAACATAGACTTTGATGGCAGATAAGGACCGCTTGGCCCATCTAGTCTGCCCATTTCCCTACCTACAGGATAGGCCACAGATCCTAGTTAACCAACAGCCTATTTCTTCCTACCCCCCACAAGAATTGCCTTATGTCTGTCCCATGCATTCTTGAATTCTCCCACAGTTTTAGACCCCACAACCTCCTCAGGAAGGCTGTTCCATGCATCCACTACCCTCTCTGTGAAATAATACTTCCTCACATTGCCCCTGAACCGCCCTCCTTGAATCTTTAAATTGTGTCCACTTGTTCTTGCAAGTCTCTTTTTCTGAAAGATGCTACCCTCTTGGACTTTGTTGATTCCACTGAGGTACTTAAAAGTTTCTATCATGTCCCCCCTCTCCCTTCTTTCCTCAAGGGTATACATATTAAGCTAATTTAGTCTCTCCTCATACGGCTTCTCTTGCAGACCCTGCACCATTTTAGTTGCCCTCCTCTGGACTACCTCTATCCTGTCTATGTCCTTGTGGAGATGGGGTCTCCAGAACTGGATACAGTACTCCAGATGGGGTCTCACCAACTGTCTGTACAGAGGGATACCAACTTCCTGTTTTCTGCTGCTGATGCCTCTCCCTATGCATCCCAGTATACCCCAAGCCCTCCCTACTGCCTTCTCACATTGCTTGCTAACCTTAAGGTCATCTGATATGATTACCCCCAGGTCCCTTTCCTTTTTTGTTGTTGTTACTACCTCCCCACCCATTGTGTATTCTTCCCCTGGGTTCTTGTTTCCCAGGTGCATTATTTTGCACTTCTTTGCATTGAATCCTAGCTGCCATACTTCTGACCATTCCTCCAACCTTGCCAAGTCCCTTTTCATCCTTTCCATGCCTCCTTGTGTATCAACCCTGTGTATCATACCTTCTGTATATTTTTTTCAACCAATAGTATATTGAGTACTTGTTTCCGTTTTCATTCCAATGTTAATATAATACCCTGAAAACACAAAATGCCATAACTTGCACTGAACTTTGCATTTTTTTCTTTAAATTTCATACATCTTCATTCAAATTTACATTCTTTATTGAAGGGTAAACCAACTTGTTGAAATTATCTCCTTGTGCTGAGTCAGTGGCGTCTTTCTGTGATACCAGCTTGGCTTTCTGCTACCATTAGAAGTGTGCTTCACCTTCCCTTCCTTCCTGGGTCTGTTTGCTGTTTCACTTTGTCATGTGACTTTGCACATTCTCATTACTTCAGAATGCTGTTGCTGAGTAACTGTCAGCATGTGTGCCTGATTGCATGGCCGTTTAAAGCAACAATGTCCTTATGCGGCTATTTTATATTACACTTTGTTTATACACTATCTTTTTTGACAGCCCCTTTAATAAATCTTTTTTAGTAAGAGCTGTGACAAATGATGGGATGTTAGGGTTCTTAACCATTATTTGTTGATATCAACTAGGACTGCTAGTTTGTAAATCAGAGTGTATGTGGGCGGGGGGGGGCTTCAAAGACAGCAGAGGGAACCTTCACAGTTCTGTAGCAGCAGCTGTATTTTGTTACATTATTTTCATACAGTTACACAGTTACTCCTATGTACATAGTTTTCTTTATATTAGGGACGATGTCTCCACAGGTCATTCACAGCTTTTTTTTGTGTTTTGTTTTGTTAAAAAATACTGTTGAAATTTTATGTAGAACAGTGCTCCCACATTACTGTAGAGCAATGCTCCCTGTTAGTATAGTTGTTTAATGTTTTCATATTTAACCTGGTATTAGCACTTGCAATTCATTTTACAAAATAGTGCTCAGATTTATTATTATAACTAAGTCTAATGTGTCTTAACCTGTATATAAAATAGGTGTCCCTTGTTAAGTCATTTTAGAGGACATTAAACATTTTTCCTTTGCTCAAACAATTCCTGTGGAGACATCATTCCTGTGCATTGTATGTGTATATGTGTGTATATATATATATAGATAGATATATAGATATATATGTATATATATCTATATATCTATCTATATATATATATATATATATACTGGGTGGGATATTCAAAAGTGTTGCGCCATGCGCAATAGGGTTGCGCATGCGCAGAGTCTGAATTCGCCATCTTCGCGATATTCAGCAGGAGGCAGTTGTGCCACTGAAAACAGGCTGAGCAACAAGCGCAATGCAAATGAAGGAATGTGCAACGAAGAGGTGGACCAAGCATAAACAAGCGCCAATGCGATATTCAAAGACTTGCGCAATGCGCAACAGCGGATAAGCTGGAAGTGTGCACCACACCGAAAATGAGCCAAAATAAAAAGGCTCAAGGAAGAGGCGCAAGAACGCTACAGGGAAGCCACATGAGGCAGGAGAAACCAAGGCGACAGGAAAGAGTGCAGGCCAGGGAGTGCACAGGGAGAGGAGAGACAAGGAGGGTGTGTCGGGCCACAGACTGCAGGGCCAGTAGGTGTACCCTGTGCAGTGGAGGTAGCAGGCAGGACAGCGGGGGTAGCACAGCAAGAACAGCCGGGGGAACACAAGCCAGGGACATGGACAGTGCCAGCTTCCACATGGAAGCTGTAATGAGGGGGGTGAGAAGGCATGCTGCAGGGGGACGTGGCCATGGAAGGGCCCGTTGGCGGTATGCCCCCAACAAGCAGTACCGTGCCTGCATCAGCTTTGAGCTGTATTCAGATGTAGAGACTGTGGGCCGGTACCGCCTGAACAGGGCAATACTGAGGCGGCTCTGTGAGCTGTGCAGTGATGTGATGCAGGCACCCTCACGACGGAGTCACGCTCTGTCAGTGGAGACAAAGGTAACAGCCTGCATGTGCCTGCTCGCCACGGGTACCTTCCAGAGGCTGACAGGGGACACTACAGGCATAACACAGTCAGCCACGTCATGCATCCTCACCCAATTCCTCAGTGCACTGCTGCCACATGCTGCGGAGTACATCCATTTCCCCAGCACCGCGGCAGAGCGTACAGCAAACATGCAGGAGTTCCACAGGGTAGCACGTATGTCTGGTGTGCTAGGGGCCATAGACTGCACCCATGTGGCTATTCGCACGCCACCTGGCCCCGATGGGGCCACATACAGGAACAGGAAGGGCTTTTCCAGTGTTAACTGCCAGGTGGTGTGTGATGCCAGTGGGCGCATAATCAATGTCTGTGCCACACACCCTGGCGGAGCACATGATGCCTTCATATGGAATCAGTCCACACTGTGCCATCGATTTGAGAGTGGGGACATCCCCACAGGCCATCTAGTGGGTGAGTACGCATGTAGGAATTGCAAACTTGGGGCAAGGGTGGGAATGCCACAGGTGCCATGGTAGTGGCACACAGGGATATGGGCAATATGGACCTGAACATGATACTTATCTCCACTATCTCCACACAGGTGACAGCGGATACCCACTCCATCCCTGGCTGCTCAGACCGTACCGGCGCCCCATGACCCCATCGCAGCAATGCTATAATGAGGCACATGCTGCCACACGCAACATCATCGAGCGGGTGTTTGGGATGCTTAAGGCACGCTTCCAATGCCTAGACACCTCCGGTGGTGCCCTACAGTACAGCCCCTCAAAGGTCTGTGGGATATTCCTGGCCTGTTGTATCCTGCACAACATGGCCAAAGACTGTGGGATAGCCATACAGGTCGAGGAGGGGGACAGCGATGGGGACGCCAGTGACGTCGGTGATGATGGCGATGAGCAGCCCCCCCTTGGATGGCGGGACCCCTGACTGATCCGGCAGGCCCAGCTGCACTGGGACACCATCACGGAGGAGCATTATGCACGACACAGGTAAGTCAAGGGGCCATGTGCAGCCAACACTGTCCCAGGCGCAACCCACAGGCACACAGGGTAACACACCAGGGGTGCATGATGGCAAGGGGAGTGTAAGGGTCCAGGCACATGAACACACCATCAGGGAGGGGTGAACAGTCATATGGACACACACACACACACACACACCAGGCCTAAAGCGTACATGGGCAGGTGCACAGCAGAGCAGGAACAGACATGTCAAACACACAGATCCACAGACCACCCCCACCACCTGTACTGTCCAAGTACGTGTGTCAGATGCTGGGCACCCTTGCACCTTGGTGTACAGTACAATGCAGGCATCATCATGCACACGCACCTGTGGACAGCAGTCGGGGTGGGTGTGCAGGTGGTTCGTGTGTCAGCGTGTTGGGCAGGGCACCCACCAGTGCACTGCCCACCATGACACACAGTGCACACAGGGCAGCACCAGACAGGGCCCGCACTGGGAGACAGGTCAGTCATGTTGCACTGTGCCACGGCCACCTCAGATGTGTGGGCGGCCCGGCCGTGACCCAGCAGCACTGGCAGGCTGAGCATGGGCCATATGGGGTGGCACCGATGGACCACCAGGGGTCCCACTGTGCAATCATGACCTTGTCCGCACAGGGGTCTGCAGCATGCCAAACATACCTGCACCAGGGGTGCTCAGGATGGCCACATCAGAACCCGGTGTCAACAGGCTGGGTGTCGCACGACGCCAGGAATGGGGAGTGGAGAGTGTACTGTGTGGGGTGCGCAGTACAGGGGCACCTGACTGTGTGCCCAATGCAGCCACAACAGCGACCAATGCCTGGGTCTGCCTGTCAATGGCGGTGGTCACATCCATCCGCATTTGGACCATCTCTGCAAGGATCAAAGCATTGTCCCTGCTATGCTGCTTCACAGCCACGCACAGTGCCTCCACGGATGTTGCAACCCACATCTGCTGCTCTACTGATGCCCGCAGCAGGCGGGTGTGCTCGTCCAATGGATCCTGTGCCACATCGGCATTCTGTCCCCCAGGGTATGGAAGGGCCTGATGCTCAACACCCCTTGAGGGTGGGTGCTGTTCACCAGGACCAGGTGTGGGCAAGTCAACAGGTGGTGTGCATGTGCCACCGCTGGACCCTGTACCCCCAGATCTGGTGGGTGACTGCTGCTGCTGCCCCTCCAACTGCTGTGCCCCAGGGACCACTCGTTCCACTGCTGTGGCCGCAACAGTGCTAGAGACCTGCACAGCCACCGGTGCTGCCCCACCGGTGCAGACAGGCACAGCCTGGGACTGTGCTGATGTGCTTGCACACACATTGGAACCAGCTAGGTCTAGGGGCACGTGCTGGCCTGCTGTGTGTCCATCATGGGACACACACATGTCACTGCCCATTGCAGTCCTTGCATCATCAGTGGTGCAGGTATGTGCTACAGCCACAGTCACAGCGTGCTGGCATGCTTGCATGCCAGACTGCTGAGACACAGGCTGTGCACCCCCCACACCTGACTCACCAACAACAGAGGTGGCAGCCAGGTGTGCATGCTGGTGCAGTGCATGCCGGCTGGTGACAGAGGTGGATGGACCCTCCTCCACCTCTGGCAGGCCTTCCTCACTCCATGGTCCCACCACCACTGTCCCCTGCAGATGAACGGGATCTGTAACAGAAAGTGAGGACATGTTAGTGCATGTGATCAACCTTCCTCCCCCCAACACCACCACCATGTCATACCGTGCAGTGATGGGCTTCCACCTGTCTGGAATCCACCTCCTGGTATGCCCTCTACAGCACTCCACTGCATTGATGCAGCCAGTCGGTCCTCAGCCGGGGTCAGCTCCGCCACCGCTGGCTGGCTCCCGCCTGTGCCAGCATGTGCCACCCTGAGGGCTGCCACCTTCTCCTTCACCCTTCTACGGTCTGTCCCCATCTTCTTTTTGCATTCCTGCACGGAGCACTGGTGGCTTCCGTGCAGGTTCACTGCCCGAGCTACCCCCTCCCATGCCACTGCACGGGCCTGAGGGGTGCCCCGCCATCCACTCAGTAGTGGCTCCTCTTCCAGGTAGGCCTGGAAGAGGGCCTCTGTCTCCACTGTGGTGAAGTTAGGCCTCCTCCTTCGCCCACCATCCTCACCCTCACCTTGGCTCTGCTCGGTCATGTCGGTCTGTATGGGTTGAAGTGGACACCTGTCACTGTGCAGTCTACAGCGTTATCCCATGACCATTGACCAGAACATCACACAGCATGCAACTCACCTCTCACCTGCAGTAACTGAATATGGCCAGGGCAGCCCAATGTTGTGTATTTATAGCGCAATGCATGCAAATTAGGAGTGGTACAACTTTAATGACATGCTAATTGCGCCACGGTGCCTTTGAATGGCTGATCAGATGATTTGCATGTCTCGGCTGAATATCGCGCCGTTGCGCTTTGAGCAATACGGTTCAGCCGGCTGAGCCAATGGCGCATTTCTGTGACTGTGTGGTACACTGCATTGCGTATGCCCAGGTAGCTTACGCAGGCGTCTGCCGTGCTGATGACGTGCTGTGCACAATCAGCAATTCAGGACACGGCCACCATTGTGCCAGTGGTGCTACAGCGCTGGTCACCATATGGCACTGTGGCAGTACTGCACAATAGTCCACTGTGGCACTGGCACGCAGGTGACTGATCACACAGGATGTGTGGACGTCCGATGGCACTGTGCATGGCCTTGCACCACTGACCCATGACCTTGTGGCCAACCTTTGCCCCCTGGCGCTGTATGTCTGGCATGTGTACGGCTCTATCGCGCTGTTCGGTGACAGCGCAATGTGGACCGACGGCGCTGTCCGAACAGCGCGATAGGCAGTGATGGAGTTGTATTGCGCAACATTTCCATGTGGGGTTGCCGCGCTGTGGAGCGCCATATTGCCACTGTACATTTTGAAAATGGCACGCAGGAGAGCACCACAATGGGGGGCCTTGGAATTGGCAAACCTGGTGGCTGTGGTGGAGCCTCACCATGGCTCACTGTTTGAGGGAGTGCCCCTGCAGGTGCCATGCATCCATGTGTGGCAGCAGGTTGCCACTGCCCTGGAGCAGGCCACTGGATGGAGGAGGACACCTGAGCAGTGCAGGCACCACTACAGTGACCTGCGGAGGAGGGAGCATGCTCTGCTTGAGCGCCTCAGGTCGCGTGCCAGGAGGGGCATTGTGCCCAGGCCAGGTGGGTGTGCTGTGTATGCACCGGTATTGTCCGCATGGGTGACTGTGTAATGTGATCTGCGCATGGGGTGGGTTGGGCAACGGTTTGCTGTGCGGGTGTTTGCAGGTGTGTGCTGTTTGGGTCTGGTTGTGTGGGTGGGCACACTCAATGGGGCAAGGGGCTGTCTGCTTTGGGATCTCACTGATGTGTTTCTCTTCATTTGTCTCCCACAGGCGTGGAGGAGCAGAGGCGGGCACGGGCTGAGGCCTGGGATAGCGGTGCCAAGGTGGCTGGCGGAGGAGGTGTGCCACAGCCACAGCCACAGCAGCAGCCACAGCCGCAGCAGCACCTGCTGCAGCAGCTTGATGAGGGTGAGTGTCATTAAATCATGGATGCTATTGCATGCTGGGGGGGCACGGACACCTTCCATAGACGACACTACCATGCACGCAACATGTGACAGTCATCACTGTCCAGTGGCACTGCATGTGTGTGTGTGTGCATCACTGGTGTCCATGCATGCACTGGGCACATGGCTGTGGCACTAGCATCCCACCATGTAGCCATGTCACTGGGCAGCCTTGGTTGTGCTGTGCTGGACATGGGTGGTGTGTGTGTGCAGTGGTACACATGGCCGTTGCTGGCTGGTTGGGCATGTCTTGTGCACGGTCACTGTGGGTGGATGCAGTCCATCACAGGAGCGGGGCACTTGGCTGTATGCCATGCATGATGGGTGGCATTCAGGGATGTGGACAGTCACAGCCATTGACTCTGATCCCTTGTCCTAGGTATCCGGATCCTGCGCATGTTGGAGCAGGGCATGCGGAGGCTGACTCGAGTGGCCATGGACTCGCATACCATCCTCCTTGACCTACAGCAGCATGGCATGCAGCGCCGGAGGAGGCCATGGGCACAGCACCAGGCAGAAGGAGGAGGGCAGGCTGCCAGGCGGTAGCCAGATGTCAGCAATCCCCACCTTCCGTCTCCCAGTTGTTCACCCCTGCCCCTTACCCACCCCTACCTCATACCCATACCCCCACTCCTGCTTTGTACATTTGTTACTGTTTGTTGTTCTTGTTATGCATCTTTATTACATATATATTTTGATATGAATACTGTGGTGGTCTCTGATTTGCAGCTGGCTATAGGTGCTCAGTTGCAGTGGTGTGCATGGCATCAGGTGTGGTATGGTCATGGGTTTGTGTGTGCGTCTGTGTGGGCGGTGTCTCTGGTGTGGGTGAGGCTTCCAGTCAGTATTGTTGGTGCTGCCACCCACTGCTGGGTGGTCATGGTGGGTTTGGCTTGTGTGGTTCTGTGATTCACAAGGTTGCAGTGTTCTGGGGGCTGGGATTCCTGCAGTGCTGGTCACTGCGCATGGGTGGTGTCTTGGGGTCACAGTGCTGGGAGTGCTGTGCACAGGGGGGCCACTGGACACTGGGCTGCTCAGCCCCCTTTGTGTGCCAGTCTCAGGTTGACAGTAGGTGTGCTGCAGTAACACTGCTGGGTTGTGCTTTGTTTGCTTGTCCCCATGGCCCAGTGGATGCTCCATCCCTCCCCCAGTTATGCTGTGCTTGGGGTGTAGGGGTACATTGTTGGTTCGGCAGTGTGTCCCTGTGCCCATCTGTGGCATGGGTGGTGTGCCCCTGCCTACCTCCCTGGTTGTGCACTTCCATTGCTATGCTGCAGGGGTCTCTTTGCTTGCACTATGGCGCCTCTGGACTGCTCAGCTGGGTTAGCCTTGTTGCGCTATGGCGCATCATTTCTGCTCAGCTTCTCCTTCCTTGTTGTGCTATGGCGCAGTTTGTGTGATATTCGGACGTTGGCTGCTTGCGCAATTGGCCTTGCTCCATGTTTGAATATCGCGACAATTGCGCATGTGCGCAACTGACTTGCGCTTGCTCCTGCTGTTGCACACTTTTTGGGCGCAGTTTGAATATCTCACCCACTGTATATACACAGATAGATATAGATATATGTATGTGTGTATGTATATATATATATATATATATATATGTATATATATACATACTTACTGTATGTATAAGTGTATCACAGTTCTATTTGGTGCCTTTCCTCACTCTCATCACAGAAGACTATATCACCAGCAAGCTGGCCATTTGGTAGCCGTACTCATTCCAATATCTTTGTCCAACACTTTCACGTTGAAAATCCACTTAATTTCAGCTTTATCCAGTAGTTTTTGGTAATCACCCTCTATCTTGTAGATGAACTACCTCGAGTCCCAAAAATCTTAATGCTGTGTTTGTATGACCAGCTTCTTTGAAGTTTAGAGCTACTGGTGAGACTGTGTAATGTCTGTGAATATCCCCCTTATGCTCCTGGATACTTGTTTCTAAGTTTCGGGTTGTTTGCCCTATATATAGTATGCTGGCATGGGCAAATAACACCTGAGTGTTGCATGCTAAATGTTCTTCTATTTTGAACTTCTGTCCAGTATGTGGGTGTTCAAAGGTGCTTTTCTTGTTGGTGTGGTCACAGACTGAGCATCTGCCATAGGGAACCATCTCAGGTTGTAATGGCCCAAAAAGTAGCTGCGCATTTTGCCTGTCAGAGGATTTAAACTGTGATTTTACTATTTTATATTTGAGTGTTATACATTTTTTGACTGCTATAATAGATCTTTGTTCTAAAACCATAAATATTTCATTATTTAGGTTCACAAGATACCAGTGTTCTTGATGACCTACAGGGGACATGCTTTAGACAGCTGGTGCTGGAATCTACTTGGGAGGGAGCAATCCCAGACCTGGTAATCTCAAATTGGGATGGAGAGAGGATCTCAGACCTAGAAGTGGGTAGCTAACTGGGAACAAGTGACCACCAAACAGTGGGGTTCACGATAAACACAGCCACAGAGTCAAGCCATACAAAAGTGAGGGTACTGGACTTTAGAAGTGCTGACTTTGTCAAAATGGGAGAGTGCCTCAGAAAAGCACTAGCAAACAGGCAAGTAGGAGGGATGGAGGAACAATGGGGAAATATCAAAACTGCCATCACAGAGGCAACAAGCCTTTGTGTGAAGCAAATAAACAAATCAAAATGAAGGAAAAAACCACTATGGTTCTCAAAAGAGGTGGCGGGGAAGGTTAAGGAGAAAAAGATAGCATTCATGAAGTATAAGGAAACATAGAAGGAGCAGGACAGAGAACTGTACCAGTTAAAGCAGAAGGAAGCGGGGAAGGCAGTCAGAATAGCAAAGGCCCAAACTGAGGAAAAGATAGCCAACTCAGTTAAGAAGGGAGATAAACCTTTTATAGGTACATTAGGGAGTGAAGAAAGACCAAGGGAGGGATAGTGAAGCTTAATAAAGGGGAAGGTGGGTGGGCAGAGAGGGACAGTGAAAAAGCGGGGATACTGAATGAATACTTCTGCTCAGTATTCACAACAGAAGAGGAGGGGGAGGTACCTAATCCAATCAATAGAAGCACTCTGGATTGGGGGGTCAATACCAGTCCTTTCACAGAAGAAAGGGTTCTGAAAGAACTCCTAAAACTGAAGGTGGACAAAGCAATGGGGCTTGACAGGATTCACCCCAGAATTCTAAAAGAACTAAGGGTAGAACTAGTGACACCACTGACAACCCTTTTTAACAAATCATGGGAGGATGGTGTGGTACCTGAGGACTGGAGGAGGGCGGATATGATTCCCCTTCACAAAAGTGGGAGCAAAGCAGAGGCAGGAAACTACAGACCTGTTAGCTTGACCTCAGTGGTAGGAAAAATGATTGAATCACTTCTGAAAGAAAAAAATGTTGAGTACTTAGAGGCCAGTGGGGCTCAGGACCTAAGGCAGCATGGATTCACAGCAGGAAGCTCATGTCAGATGAATCTAATAGATTTTTTTGACTGGGTGACCAAATTAGTAGACCAGGGAGGGGCTGTGGACATGGCTACCTAGACCTTGGCAAGGCATTTGACAGAGGCCCACATAAAAGATTAATAAACAAATTAACCAGCCAGGGAGTGGTTTCCAGGGTAATAGCCTGGGTAAAAAACTGGCTGGACAACAGGACACAGAGGGTAATTAATAGTAAACAGAGTCCACTCTGAAGAAAAGGGGATTACTAGTGGAGTACCACAGGGTTCAGTACTAGGTCCGGTCCTTTTTAATGTTTTTATAAGTGACATTGCAGAGGGACTGGAAGGAAAAGTATGCCTCTTTGCAGATGACACAAAGATTTGTAACAGGGCTGATGCATAAGGGGAGAGGGTGGAAATGATGAGAAGGGACTTGGCAAGGTTGGAGGAATGGTCAAAAGTATGGCAGCTTAGATTCAATGCCAAGAAATGCAATGTAATGCACCTGGGAAACAAACCCAGAGGAAGAGTACACAGTGTGGGGGGGTGGTATTAGCAACAACAAAAATGGAAAGGGACCTGGGGGTAGTCATATCAGATGACTTAAAGATAAGCAAGCATTGTAAGAAGGCAATAAGAATGGCTGAGTGGATACTGGGATGTATAAGGAGAGGCATCACCAGTAGAAAACAAGAAGTTGTTATCCCTCTGTACAGACAGTCGGTGAGACCCCATCTGGAGTACTGTGTGCAGTTCTGGAGACCCCATCTCTGCAAGGACATAGACAGGATAGAGGCAGTCCAGAGAAGGGCAACTAAAATGGTACAGAGTCAGCAACAGAAGCCTTATGAAGAGAGACTAAAGGAGCTTAATATGTATACCCTTGAGGAAAGGGGGGGCATGATAGAAATTTTCAAGTGCCTCAAGGGAATAAACAAAGTCCAAGAGGGTAGCATCTTTCAGAAAAATAGATGTGGAAGAACAAGGGGACACAATTTGAAGGTGGGGGAGGATGGCTCAGGGGCAATGCGAGGAAGTATGTTTTCAGAGAAAGGGTTGTGTACACATGGAATGGCCTTCCTGTGGAGGTCATGGGGTTGAAAACAGTGAAGAAATTCAAGAATGCATGGGACAGACATAAAGCAATTCTGGTAGGGGTTAAGAAGAAGTAGGTTGTTGGTTAACTAGGATCTACAGCTTATCCAATACGCAGAGAAATGGGCAGACTAGGTGGGCCAAGCAGTCCTTATCTGCCGTCAAAGTTTATGTTTCTATGTGTTTGTTTATAATTCTTTTTATCTGATGAAATTTATGATAATATTTTGTTGCAAAGACCAGTCTTTATGGCTGCCTGCTGGTATCCTTTTTTGCTGGAAGTTCAGATCTTGTTCTTTTTGAAATTTTTTATTCTACCTGTCTGGTTATAGCTATATCCCCTCACCCTGAATATTTTAACCATTTCATTTTTATGCCTATTGAACTCTTCTTGAGTGGTGCAGTTTCACTTGACTAGTGAGTTGTGAAAAAGGTATGCCTTTAATTAATTTAGGATCATGGAAACTACTATCATGTAGTAATGTGTTGCGATCGGTAGGTTTTCTGTATAATGTTGTTAGTAATTTGCCACTTTCTTTGCAAATCAGTAGATCCAAATATGCTGTCTGTTGTTGGCTCTACTGTACCATAAATCTGAGATTATGGTCTCTAGTGTTCAAGTATTCTGTGAACTGATCAAATTCAGTAACTGTCCCTGTCCAGATGAAAAATATATCATCTATTAAGCGTCGTCAAGATTTAACATTATGGTACTGTGGATTAATGTTCTGTTGAAGAATATGCTATGTCTCAATTAAATACATGTATGAATTCACGTAGGCAGGAGCATTTATTATGCCATGAGAATGATAGGTCCATTGCACATGTGAGCTATGATAATCATTGCTCTACTTTCAATACAATATTGGCAGAAAATTCCTTGGACATCCCAACAGCTCCCCATGTATCACCATAAAGGTTTTCTCAGAGACAAATTGCACATCCATTCAATTTGGGACTGTTATCTAGGTGGAAAGGGTAGACGGTTGCCAGGCAATCATTTGCATGCTGTTATGACTCAGGCTGCACTTAAGTTGGTGCAGGGTCCATTCTTTAAACATCCAAGGAGATTGGGCAGAGACATAAAAAAAAATCAAGCCTATTACATGGTGGTGGAAGTATACAACAAAGTTCCTTGCCATTCTACCATGAAGATTAGACAGCCCGAAGAAAACGGGATCACTTCATATAAAACATTTCTATGAACATCAATGATCTGGAACTGCTCCTAATGTTAGTAGTCTATGAAACTGATTGATATTGGTAAGTTCATTCACCTTGCCTCTCTGTTTGTCAACAGATATTGTTATTTTATTTCTTTGATAATGTTACATTTGCACGCTGGAGCTGGTTGCAGATGGAATTTGACAGTAACAGAAGATGGTTGTCATGCAACCTAGATAGTACTTTAATGATGAGAGCCACATGGTTGATGGAATCGGGTCTCCCTCACATTCCCTCATGGGTGATAAACTGTCATAGGGAAATTCTTTCAAAAGGCAACACATCTGTCCATAATTGACCACTATGCCTTATCATCTCCAACCTCCAGCGTTGCTTCACCACCCATAGTACAGAACCACACAACTTGCCCCACAAAGTCTAATGATTCTGTGCTATGTAACATATTATCCAGCCAAGTATATTATGGCATCGGTGGACACACCTCACAAGCAATGCCACATCAGTGAGACACCTTTCAACTTAACTGATAATTTATATGCGTTTCAAATAAAACAGGACCTGGTTGCCTGCTAGCTTGGTTCCTAACTTGGAATTGGAAGCCATGTGGCCAGCAGAACGGAGTCACCCTCTCAGCTCCTGACAGGTTGCAAGCTGTCATTAATTAAATTTAGCAGGTTATTAGCAGCTAATTAACAGGAATGGATGTGTCATAGTCATGGAGATTGATGCATAATAATAAGCAGCTGCATATATATTCAACACTACTTGCCCCTTTACATCCTTGTAGTTCGATATTACAGGACTTTCTTATAATCAGGGAAAAGTTGTCTAAGTGCAGTGTGCCCATCAGTTTTACTAAGTTACAAGGATGCAATAATAATATTCTGCCCATCGGTAGGATAATAGTATAGTAATTGGATTAATTTTAGTAAAGACATTCTGCATTGCCTGACTCATTTATTAATAAAAAGGGTTCAGATAAAAGCTCATCACTTACTTCAGGTATTGTTTAATGGGCTGAAAGTCAGCAATTGCTTCAGCGGGTCATTTGGTTGTTATAAACCTGAGACTGACCTTCTTGGAAAGCTTCCATTGTATTGAAAAATTATTCTGCTTCAATGGGTTTGTTGAATTCTGGTGGGCAACCAGGACAAACAATCCAAAGCCTAGCTGGGTATAGTAGGCCAAACTCCTATCCTGAACTGTGAAGCTTTGTTTTGACTCTAGCATATTTTGGCACCTGCATTGAAGACCCTGGGCCTGATTCTAGAAGGGTGGCGCAAGTTGCCACCGTAAGCAACTTGCACCACCTGCAACTGTGACATTGACCCTGCATGTATTCTAGAAGGGTCAGGGTCTCTGCAGCAATGTTCTGCAACTTGCAACATGCGGCCAGGTATGCTGAAATGAGGGCACACCTGGTGAGAATGTCACAAGCCGCACCGCAGGATGTAAGTGCCCCCTCCGTGCCCAGCAAGCCATAGGCACCCCGCAGGGCTGCCCACACCTCCATCCCCTGAATCCCCCTTTGCAAAGTACCCCACAGGGTGGTGCAGGTAACCCCCCCACCCTAGCTCTGACCCTGAGTCACCAGCCGCAAATGCAGCATATACTCAGCGATGCTCTGGTAGTCTAGTGCCCCCCCATCAGTGTACATTAAACACAGATCACCAATTCCTTGGTAGTCTAGTGCCCCTCTGATCGTTGTTAATGAAATAAATAGCACCCTCATTTCCTTGGTAGTCTAGTGTCCCCCAGATCATTGTAATGAAAATAGTTAGCACTACCATTTCCCTGGTAGTCTAGTGCCTTCCCCCGATCATTGTACATTAAGTTAAATGCACCCCCGTATCCCTGGTGGTCTAGTGCTTCCCCGATTGTTGTAAAATAAATAAATAGCACCCCTGTTTCCCTGGTAGTCTAGTGGCCACCCACCCAGCTGTGCCAGACCACCCAGCACCCCCCACCGTTCCCCAGCCAGTGACTGGCACAGCCAAACTCTCGCTTACATGGCCAGCCACCGACTGAGTCCTGTAGGAGCATGTACTGTAAAGATGCACTCAGTATCTGAGCGCATCTTTACAGTACACCTCCTACAGGACTCAGTCAGTAACGCCATGGGGTGAGAAGGGCTGTGCCAGTCACTGGCTGGGGATGGGTGGGTGGTGCTGGGTGGTCTGGCATGGCTGACTGGGAGGATGGGGGCCACTACACTACTAGGGAAATGGGGTGCTATTTTTTTTATTACAATGATTGGGGGCACTAGACCACTAAGAATACAGGGTGAAATTTAATTAATTTACAAAGATTGGGGGTTCACTAGACTACCAGGGATACATGGATGCTATTTATTTATTTTACAATAATTGGGGGTGGCACTAGACCACCAGGGATATGGAGGTGCTATTTATTTATTTAATAATGATCAGGGGGATGGCACTAGACTACCAGGTCGCAGAGGTATATGCTGCATTTGTGGCTGGTGACTCAGGGTCAGAGCACGGGTGGGGGAGTTGACTGCACCACTCTGTGGGGCACTTTGTGAAGGGGATTCAGGGAATGGGGGTGTGGGCAGCCCTGCGGCGCATTTACTGTAGGAATTAGGGGCAGTTGGTGTGGCCAGCCCTGTGGGGCTATTACTGTCAGACTTGGGGGGCAGGGGGGTGGGCAACCCTGCGGGGCACCCACAAGGGTATGCTGGGCATGGGGGGAAGGAAACTGTGCACTGACTGCTAGACAGTTGATGAGTCTACAGGACCCCCGGGGGTGTCCGTAAGTTACACCAGCTAAAAGCTGGTGTAACTTACGTTCCCGGTTCTCCTCCGGGGGGTTTTATGGAATCCCAACATTAGGGACTTTGTTGCTGCCCTTCTGGAATGGGGCACAACTGCTGCCATAAACCCCCTAGCACCATGTTGCAGGGGGTTGTTGTGTAACTGCTGTTCAGTGCAAGTGGCCTGTGACATGTCGCAGGCCACTTTGTAGAATCGCACATGTCGCAGCTGCTGGTGTAAGTTGCTACATGCACCATTCTACTTGATGCAACTGCTGTTATGCCAGGCATAACCCTTCTAGAATCTGGCCCCCTGACTGTAATCCTGAAAGATGAACACTTTTACCCATTCAGATCCAAAGGTCCATGCCGGTGAGTGGCTTGTAACATTTTTGCCTTTCTCCAGGTATGAAATATTTGAATAAGTAGTCTGTAGGTTTGTCTCTCAGCCATGCCTGGGACCCAGTTGTGTGAGCATGTTGTATCTTGCAGTCACCAGCGACCGTATCTATGCATAGCTTCTCTACCTGCAGCTGCTGAGTCACCTTGCCTCCCTCCTTTTCTCTACATTCTCTGGCAGGCCAATGATTCTTATATTTCATCAATGGCTCATATTCTCTTGGTCATCTAGTTTTTCCATTAGGTAATTAACTTTTTCCTGCAATATATTCCTGTTCCTGGAAAGACTGATGACCATGTCTTCCAGTTCCCCAATCCGTTTTCCTGCTTCATCGAGATGGCTGGTGTGAGTGGCCAGAGGTCTCCATCAACCCAGTCATTACTGTTTGTAGATGAGTTAATTGAGGTGTAATATTTTCAAAGCCGGCTTTGACTTCTTGCTGTAGATTTAGGAGATAGGACACCAGTGGTAGATCATGGCCATCTTTTACTTTGCCGCTGCCATGCTTTCTGCTACAGTTTGAGTTTCACCTGGCAATTTTTGGGCATGGTTTGCAGGCTCAAGAGTAAGTGTACATTGATGTTTTTTTATCTTGATTTGTTGCCATTGATTTTTTTGTAATGAATTCTGCTGTTTCAAAGTTACCTCCAGTGTTAAAATTGATAATGTGCTGCTTTTAATGCTGATGTCATTTGGATCTAGTCTTGGTAGAATATTCATTTTTATAATATTACATCTGCTAATCAATGTTAAAGGGAATATTTTCCACTTTTCTAAGTCTGCTTTTATTGATGTAAGTAGCTGTGGATAATTTTTAATGAAAAGTTGTTGTGTATCCCTTGTAATATTAACTCCCAAGTATTTAAAGTGACTTACCACCTTATTTTGAAGAAATGTTGGTAAGATGTCTTTTGGGTAGTTTGCTAACAGCAGAACTTCTATCTTACTCACCTTAATCTTATATCCTGAGGCTTTCCTGAAGTTCCTGATAATGTCTAAATGTTCCTGGATGGAATTCTGAGGCTCAGACAGAAACAGCAAAGTGTCATCTGCATATCACAATCCCTCACTATAATGAACGCTTTCTGAGTCATGTCCCCCGTTCATTATAGTTCCTCATTCATTACAGTGAGGGACACCAACTGGACATGCGTAGTGGAGGGGGGGGTGGATTTAGTTGTCTCTTTTTATACTCACCCTGGTTATGTAACTCAATGTACCACATGGCTACTATTAAAATAACATTGGAAAATCATTTCAGTTGCTATGTTACTGTTTGTATCATCTCCCTTTCAGCTCACACTGTCAAACACTATCCCTCAAGTGGCATATACTTACTAGAGCTGCCTTCACACACAAAAGAACAACTGATCTTGTATTGACTTCTACTAAGACATTAGCGCTGCTTAGAAGTGGAAAAAAAATGACAGGCAGAATTATGATGATCCATTCAAACCCCAAACTGAGCCAGAAAACCAATTGAAATCTTTGAGGGTGTTCTTCTCAGCTCCGAGTATGAAACCTTTGGCAATCAGACTGAACATTGTTGCACTTTCCACCCCATTTCCTGGTTCACTTGTAGAATGCACATCTTTTAAATGGAGCCAAAAAAATGCAAAGCTGAACCATGGAACAGAATTCACACTAATAACCAGTGCTAAAAATTAGAAAGTGCCCTGTTGTTCGAGGTGGCCATAAAAACAGCAATGATCAACACAAAGTGCTGTTCCACACATGCTGCATGTGCCCAGTGAAGAAACAGATAAGCAAAGCAGAAATACTGGCACCAGGCATACCTTGCTATGTAAGGTTCTTTATTTAAGCAATATAGCAATAAATATAAAAACCCAATTGAACAACACAAAAGACTTTGAGACAGAAGCCAAATGGACCATTCCCTATAGCCGAGAATTCACTACAGTGAGATTTATTGTAGTGAGGAGTTACTGTCTAAGCTTATTCTATGCTCTTCTGAGCCTGTTTTGATACCTCTTAGTTTATCACTGGTCCTGATGGCTATTGTAAAGGTTCAATCGCAAATGTGAAAATAAATGGTGATAGTGGGCATTCTTGTCTTGTGCCGCCGCAGGAAGAAGCAAAATTTGGGATACATTTCGGTTCATTTGTATGACTGCACTTGAGTTTCAGCATAAAGCTTTTAGCCATATAATAAATTTACATCCAAAGCTGAATTTACAAAGGACTGCAAAAATATAGTACCACTCCACTTTATCAAATGCTTTTTCCACATCTAAGGTAAGTATAAGCACTTTTTCGTACATTATTCATTTAATTATTTATTGAATTTTGTTGATTGGGTAGGCCCACTGAGACTAGAAGTCCCTTTTCTGGAGTGACCGGGGGGGGGGGGAGGTACAGATGGTAACCAACTGAAATTGAACCAGATTAAGCTGTTGGTGGCATTTTTAGTGAATGGGGGAAATTTGGCCAGAACACCGGGGAAATTCCCCTATTGCATTGCTGGCGGTAGGGGGAACTGCTGATACCGCATTTGGAATGGCAGATTGTGCTGATCTCTCCGTGGGAAAAGGACATCCTCACTAATGTGAGCCTGGAGGATTTGTGTGAAATGTCTGAACTAGACTGATCCCGAGATGGGACCTCTGAGTATATTGCACCTTTAGAGCCACTTGGAGATGTGCACGGTACGATCCATGCAGCAGGAGCTTTACTACCTGATTATGGCTTGCTGGCTGAAGGTTCTCCCTTGAACACCTCTCTGATACAGGATACTTCTTCTGGGGCTATGGAAATTGCAATGTTACTTGCTGACTCAATGGCTGGGACAGTGGCTGTTTTTCTTGACAGCGACATACAGGTGAAACTGCTGACTCCTACATTGGAGGCTCAGCGTACTGGAATGCAGAAGTTGGGCTCATCGGCTGGCTCCTTTCCTACGAAGGACTGGAGCATGGAATCAGCTTTGCTGGACTCTGGCTGGATGCTTCAGGATGGGAAATGGCTTCCAGATTCAGATTGGGTTACTTTTACCCCAACGGATACACATGGATTTATTGCGACTGACCAGTCCGCAGATCCACAACCTCCAGATCAATCTGCTTTGGCTGCAGGAGGTAAGACTTTGATTTCTTCAGCTCCAAGTATTACAGAACAATCTTTCACTAACTTACCTGATGTGCCCCCCACCCCCGTCGGGAACGTTTTCATCATGGGCCTCGCTTTTCAGATCTTTTTCGTAATAATAGACTGGACCAAGCCCCCAGGCATAATGCTGTACGACTTAGGTATGGGGGGGTCTTCAGGAACATCCTGATCGGTTTTACATTGCCAGACAGTTGCTAAAGAACTCCATGGCTTTTCAGGCCTCGGACATATATGCACTTATTAATATATGAGGAGAGGATACATTTAATATTAGTTTTAGCTCTTTTACTGGCCTAGACAGGTTTTGGCAGAAATATGAATCACTAAAATCCACTCCTTTATGGTCTCCATTTTGGGCTATTCCCATCACCAAGCTCTTGTTTAAAACCATCCACATTATGTTTCGTAATGAGGGGTTTAACGTGGGGGATATTTTATATTGGTTGGAGTCAAATGTACTGTGCTGGGGCCTCCTGAGCCTGTTATTGATGGGGAGGGCATTTGGACGGGAAGCTGGAAATTCAAGATTAAATTGCACATTATAGGGGACACGGTTCAGCATGTTCCTAACAACTTCTTTTTGGGTAAAGATAGGGGAGTGTGTTTTTACCCTGGCCAGCCCAAGGCTTGTTACAAGTGTGGTAGTGCTCACCATTTAAGTAGTGCTTGTGATAAGATCAAGTGTGCTTTGTGTGGAGAGTTGGACCACGACAATGGCACCTGCTGTAATATCTTTCATTGTAACCTCTGTGATGCCCAGGGTCATGCCTACCATTAGTGCCCATATGCGGGTCAAAATAGTTCAGGGGGTCTTAAGAAAGAAACCCTAATTGCAGAGGCCCAAGGCCATTTTCAGCCTACTACTGAGGAAACTGCCCCTTCTGCTTCAGATCCTTCTGCCCCAGGCCCTTCTCCCACGACACCTTCTGAGGGTGATGCACCTCAGCCCACTGATAAACCCACAAATGCTGTAGAGTTTTATACCCCACAGCCACCCCTGGTTCCAGGGCCTTTATCTCCTGGTCCTCTATCTGTCTCCACTACTCCCCCAGACCCAGAGTTTCAAACACCTCATCCTAGACGTGTGACTAGATCACATACCAAACAGCTCCTCAAATCCACTACCCCTCCTACGTACAACCCCTTCCAGGTGTTGCAAGACCAGGATGGAGATTCTGAATCTGATATGTCAGTTAAATCTGGGGCTCTTTCAGGTATGGAGTGTGATGATGAGGGGGGCCCTGATTTATTGGAGTCTAAGAAGAAGTCGGGTAGAAAGTGGAAAATGGACAAACTTTAATATTGCTTTCTGGCTTCTTTAACTGTAGTTTCCCTAAATACTTGCAGCATCAAGAATTCTAAGAAGCGTCTTGGGCTCCTACATTTCTGTAAATCCTTAACTGCGGACATTTTGTTTCTGCAGGAGACGCGTTTTACTTCCTTGTCTGATATACATCAGGCAAGGAAGTCATGGTTTCATGGGCCTTCTTTTTTGGCCCTATGGCTCTGATGCGGCTGATGGGGTTGGTATACTTTATCACACCAATGTACAAGTTCACAGAATGGTGGATTTGGTTCCAGGTAGAGCCTTGCTCCTAGATTGTTCTTTCCAAGGTTATTCCCTTCACCGCATAAACACTTATGCTCCCCAGTAAAGTCAGCCAGGATAGATCTTTTTCAGGATATTGAACATTACCTTTTTTCCCCTAGACATAGCATATGGGGGGGGGGACTTTAATTGCAGTTTAGATCTAAAATTTAAGAATCAGATCCAACAGAAGGTTTACTGCGATTCCCATGTTTTACAGACCATAATTTTGAAATCTTCCTTAACTGATGTCTATAGAGCGCTTTATTCGGATCCTGGGCCTACCTATAGACGTAGCAGTTTTTCTACTAGGATAGATTTTGTTTTTGCTTTCTGTTATTTGCTACCATTTTTATTTCATTTGTGTCCATGTGAATTTTCAGGTTACATGTTATTGTTAGTATGTTTCTCGCTCTCCAGTATTCCACCCCGCTTCCCTGCTATTTCTGTCAGATGGAAGCTAGACCCCATATTACTGACTCAGGAATGGTTTCTTGGTTTACTTGGTTGCAAAGGACAAAAGAAGGCTACTGCCCATCGAGATTGTCCCCCACCACGTTGGTGGGATAATTATACCTTGAAGTTGTTAAACTCGAGCCAACGATCTAGCCTTTTTTTGAAGACTAGATTAGAGCTACTGTCCACTAAGTATTGTGGAAGGAGATTCCATAGTTTGGGTGTTCTTACTGTAAAGTAGTATAAACTTTTTGTTGTTTTAGCTTTAGATACAAATATCTGTTTGTTATGATACCGTGGGGAAGTCCAACTGGTAGAGAAATGTAAGCCACAGTGGTGCATTAACTCCTGAGAATTCTGGATTTTGTACAATAGGAGAAGGTCACCTCTGGTATGTCTTGTGCATAGTGAGTGTAACCCTGTAACCCCTTAATCTTTCCTCGTAGTCAAGTTTGGATAAATAAGGGACCATTTTTGTGGCTCTTCTCTGCACCCTCTCAATTCCATCAATGTCCTGCCTCAAGTAGGGACTCCAGCAGGGGGATCCATAGTCCAGATGGAGCCTGACATAAGCTCTGTACAAGGGAATTACGCATTCCTGTGTCCTAGACACAAACGAACGTTGGATCCGAGTGAGCAAGGCGTTAGATTTCCTAGCTATCATCTTGCAATGATCACTGGATGATAATTTATTGTTAATGATTACCCCCGAGATCTCGTTCTAATGGTGACACATGAAGGGCAACACTGTTCAGAAAATAAGTCTGCCTAGGGTTGTTCTTACCAAAGTGTACAACATGACACTTGTCTGAGTTGAGTGTCATCTTGTTTAAAACTGCCCATTCTTCGATGGATTTTAAGTTATTCCTCATGGATTCTCTGTTTAACGATGTAAGAACAGAGCCACACAGCTTGGTGTCATCAGCAAATTTCGAGAGAACATTCTTGGGGCTAGCCTGCAGATCACTAATAAAGATGTTAAACAGAATGGGTCCCAACACGGATCCCTGCAGGACCCCCGCTGGCCACACTCAGCGAGTGGGAAAGTGTGCCATTAATTCTGACTTGCTGATATCTTCCATTCAACCAACCTGACACCCAGTTGATTATGTAGTAAGAGAATCCCATATCATTCATTTTGTCAAGTAGGATGTCATGAGGAACTTTGTCGAATGCTCTACTGTAGTCGAGAAGTATCACATCCATAGGGATGCCATTATCCAATGCCGTACTGACATGGTTATAGAAGGAAACCAAGTTAGTAGTACAGGAGTATCCCTGTCTAAAGCCATGTTGTGTAGTGTCTGTCAAGTTACCCCCAATAGATTCGTACTCTAGTAGTTTCTTAATAACTTTCTCCATGATCTTGCTTATAACGGAAGTCAGACTTATCGGATGATAATTTTCTGGTCTGGAATGATTACCCTTCTTAAAGATTGGGACTACAGTAGCCATTGTCCAGTCCTGAGGGATAATTCCCTCATATAAGGATTTGTTGAATATAATTGAAACTGGTTTTGCAATAGCAGCAGCTGTCTCAATTAGAAATCGGGGGCTGATGTTATCAGGGCCTGGACTAGAATTAGGTTTTAGGGATAACATTGCTTTTAGTGTATCATCCTCTGTGATGATGTAAGAGGGGGTAACATTGTTTGCATGTTTCAAGCACTTAGGAACCTCTTTCTTGGTAAATACTGAGCAGAATTGCTTGTTAAATGTGTCTGCCATATCTCTGTATGTAGATATAATTGTGTCATATATGCATAAGGGCCCCATGTGTCTATTATTTATTTTTTTATTGTTAAGGTAGGAAAATAGTGATTTATAGTTGTCTTTGGTATGGGCCAGACGAAACTCAAGGTTTTTTTTTTAGATTGCAGAATGGCTTGTTTTAGTGATTTTAGAGTTTCCCTGTATTGAGTGAACAATAATTTTTTGGTGTCTCCCTCGCTGTTTTTAACTCGTGTAAATAGCCTCTGCTTGTTCTTAATTAAGGCTTTGATAGTATTGTTAAACCACAGGGGTATTTTCCCCTTTTTATTATATTTTTTTGTTATAGGAACATCTAATTTTTCTGAGTAGTAAATGGTAGATTTGAAAAAGTCCCGGGATTCTTCCATGGAAAGAGAGGATAGTGTTGTATCCCAAGAAATTGAGTTTAATTGGTTATTAATAGCATTAAAATTAGCTTTATTATAATTTTTCAATTCAGTACAATTGGTGATGTGTTGACAAAATGACAGTGTAAGGGAAATGGTGTAGTGATCACTTGATCCTAGTGGGGCACCAATTATAACTTTGGATATTAGATTCCCCTATATTTGTAATAACCAAGTCCAGTATATTGTCACCTCGTGTTGGTTCTGTAACGATTTGTTCAAGGCCCATATCAACCATGAGTGTAATTAAGTCTTTCTCGACTCAGTACTTCCAGTTAAAGAATACCAATTTATAGTAGGCAGGTTAAAGTCACCCAGTATAAGGATTTTCCTTTAGAGGCCATATCTAAGATCTCATTATTTAAGCATGTAGAATATTCTTTATTAGATGTCGGGGGCCTGTAACATGTCCCTACCATCAGTTGTGGGTAACCCTTAAACTGGATGTTAACCCAGATTGTCTCAATATCACTCGTTGTGGGGATTTGGAATGAGGATATGTCGTCTCTAACATAGAGACATACCCCGGCTCCCCATTTGTCCCTGGCGGTCCTTATGATATAGTTTATACCCTGGGATGTGCTGGGTTTCGGTTAACTTTATCTCAGGCATTTGACCAGCGCCACTCAGTGGCTGGGTTGTATGATTCATGGGGTGAGTGATGGATGGACACCAAGCTTGAGTTTCAACGCACCTGCACCCTCTTTCCGGACATTACTCAAACAGTGGATTATATTTCTTATTTAGGTTACCGATCTCAATTTTATAAATTACTTTCCTTGCCAAATTCCTCAGATGTTCGGATACAAGAACAAATTGTTGTAATTAAAACTAAAATGAGGCAATTTCATTATGGCAAGGCTTGCAGCATACATGATGAATTGTCTTATGGATTGAAGTCATCCCCTGTTTCGGATCCTTTTCTGGCCTGTAAACAAGCTTTGGAAAAGAAACTCATGACTGGTCTTTATGATTCGATGGGGATTTTAAAATCCACTGATGTAGAAATATTGCATATTATTCAGTTATTTTAGAAGGGCCAACATGGTCTGGCCTTTTGACCCACAGATACTTGGGAAGAGTTGTTTTCTTTTCAGCTACATACAGTATCACCTATTGATTCTTAAATTATAGATAGGCCCAAAACCCAGGATGAAGTCTGGCTAGAAATTAGCCATTTGAAAACCGGGATTTCTCCTGGCCATTATGACCTTGTTAATGAATTATATAAATTTTTTTGGGATTGTATGAGCAGTATTTTAACACAGGTGTTTAATGAAATACTCATTCTTAACACACTACCTGTGGGTTTTGCAGATGCTTTCATGATTTTTTTTGTTTAAAAAAGGCAACAAACATATTATTGGAAACTGGCAGCCAAATAGTCTGTTAAATACAGACTACAAGATTTGTTCTGCTATTTTATGTCATCGGCTTCAATGTGTGGCTCCATCCCTGATACATCCTGTCCAAACCTGTTCTATCCCTTGTAGATATATCCATCAGAACTTGATTCTCTTACGTAACATCTGTGAGTGTAGCCGGTTCTGGAAGTTGTCGGGATATTTACTTTCTTTGGATCAAGCTAAGGCATTTGATAAGGTGTCTCATGATTTTTTATTTCAAGTCCTACAAAGACATGTTTTTTTAAATAAGCTTAGAACTTGGGTGGGGCTTTTGTATACGAATGTTCAGAATTTTCCCCTGATTAATGGTACTTTGGGGAAGGGGGTTGCTTTTTGTAGAGGGGTGCGCCAGAGCTGTCCGCTTAGCCCACTACTATATACCTTTGTACTAGACCCTTTACTATGGGAACTCCTTCATCATCCATGTATTCTGGGTTTGTCACCTGCTTCAGATGTTCCTCACCAGGTTTTGGCTGTTTATGTGGATGACATGTGTCTTGTGTTACAAGATTCAGTTTCAAGTAACTTAGCTTTGTCCATATTAGCATGGTTTGGTTCTATTTCAGGGACTTCAATAAATTATGATAAGAGCGCAGGAGTTTTTTGGGGGGAAGGCCCTTTTGAACCTTATATTGGATGAATTGCTATCTCTTTGGGGCCGATTACAATATTCGGTTGTTTGTTTGGGTTGGGCGATCTAGCAGACCTTAATTGGAAACCATGTATTGAACTAGGTGAGGGAAAGGTCCTGTTATGGAAGTCTTGGACTTTTTCTAAAAAGAAGTGTATTTTGATTATTAAAAAATTCTTATTGCCTATCTTTTTTTACTTAAGTTCAGTATTTCCCTGCCTAGGGCTTATGAAACCTGTTTGTATAGTATATTCTTTCAAATGTTATGGGGGAGTCAATTGAACCCGATCAAGCGTGATTTTACAAATTTACCGGTTAGGGTGGGTGGACTTGGAATGATAAATCCACTGGTTTTTACTTTTCTTTTTTATTAGGGCTACATTTAAAGAATTTGCGCAGCATCAGTCCCATCCTTGGGACTCTTGGACATTTTTTTTTACTCAAGGACTTTCTGATTCGGTGGTCGACTGAAGCACCCATTGTTAAGTCAAATTATGGGGCACCCTCATTTCTACTTTCAGTAGCTGTCAAACTACATCTGTGGCACCTGGCTCAGAATGAGGTTTATTGACTCTCCCGAAAGGGTTTATATATGAAGATTATGTCCTCTAATTTTTTAGTTCAGGTGGATTTTCCTAGGTGTTTTCCCACTAAGGTACTTTTAGCCTTAAAAGTGCTTACGGATAGAAGGATACCTTATTGGATGTGGGATGTGACATGGCTCAGTTGTCATGATAGACTAGGGGTTAGGGGTAACCTCAAACATAAGGCTGTGTCTGAAAGACATTGTATTCGTATGGAATGTGATGGTTTGGAAGAAACTTTGTCTCATTTCTATTTCACTTGCCATTATGCCCAGCAATTTTGGACTGTTCTGCTTACTAAGTGTGGGTGGTGTTCCTCTTGTCATGTGTCTTATGAATGTTTGGTCCTGGGGGATTATTCTGTTTTTTTTCTCCAGATATCATCCAAGCACCCTCTCCATGATTTTTGCCTGTGTTAAATTTTATTTGTGGCAGGCACAATACTTATTTTCTTTACAACATACTGATACTTTACCTACAGTTGTTTTACATCATATTGAATCAGCATTGAGAACTCAGAAAGACTTTGAATTGCAACACCTGATGGTTCCTTTGTTTCATGACTATTGGAAGCATGTTTATTGGATTTGATGGGGTTAGTTCCATTTTCTTTACTTGATAGTTCAGATTGTTTAATTATTTTTTTGTGTGTGTAACGTGTTCTCTTTAAATTTCTTTGAGATTTTGTATGGATGTTCTTGGTTTTCTGTGAGTAAACAATTCCCCTACTCATTGGGTAAGGGGTGCTGTGATTGCGGCTGACACTCTCACTATGGAGGAGATGCCCATGATGGAAGCAGAGGAGCTGGCTCCCTCCTCTGCTTTGACAATGCCAGAAGCTGATTCTCTTGACACAGATAGCATGGATACAGAACGGAATATTGCTACAGTGGATGATATTACCTTGTTGCAGAAAACATCGCAGGATGTGGCTAGCAACTTGTTTTTGGAGCGTGAATGCAAAAGGAGACAACTGAAGGACATTATCGCACAGCAAGAGGCTGTGCTTGTGAGTACTTCCAGGCACCCAATGGATCTTACCAGCTAGAACACAGGCGTGACTACAGCTGCTCTGACAGAGCTGGAAAAATGGTTCTCTGTGGGTCAGGTTTCTATCTGGACGATGGACGACCTGTCCGACGATACATCTGGCACAAAGGCAATGGAGTTTGAGGACCCCCTCATGAACAGATAATGCTTTTAACTTACCTTAACTTACACACCAGGGACAATTCCCCTATTGTTGGAAGGGGGAGTTGTTCTCTTCCTATCCAAGATGGCTGCCATTCACACAGAGGAGGATAAACAGGTTGAAATGGAGGAGAATTTTCACCTTGCTGGAGAACCCATTGTAAAATCTATGGATTTTGAAGAGACTGGAATTACTATGCCACAAGAAGGGAGAAATGCTGTTATTGTGAGTCATGTCCAAGTTGCACAGCAAGAGGGTGATTCTTCTGACACTCACAACAGCTTATGTCTTCCAGAAGTTTGGAGGTCTTGCCCTCACAGCAGGACACAGCTGAAGAAGCTGTACTGGCAGGGGAGTGCAATGTACAAAGCACATGGTTCATGAGTCAGCAAGTCATGAGGAAGCTTTAGAACTGATTGAGGAGACTGCTGATGTGACTCATAATGCTGTGAGATGGATGGAGCAAGGTGCTTCGGCAGGTTCTACAAGCAGCTGCTTTACACTGCAATGAGTGATACGACAAACCAAGTAGATGGATGCTCCAATAGACTTTGCCAATTGGTCTCCTGAAAATGGTCTAGTGAAGGCAGGCTGGAAGCAGGAGCCGGACAGGAGGTGGCTACCTGATTCACACTGGGAAAGTTTTGAGGACATTTCAAGCAAGGGTACATCTGGCGGTAAGTGACCTGATAAAACTAAAACTGTTTCTGAAACTGTTACAAATCTTCCTGTGGTTTTGGATACTGTGCTTGATAAAGATAACAGGGGGTCACAAAATCTAACTATGGAGTTGGAGGTTGCCCAAATGAATGCCAAACCCTCCACTAGTAGTAATTTACAAAGTGATTCTTCAGTAGCGGTTTCTTGGGGTGATGCATAAGCACAACTGCAGCCATGGGAAGAGGAGGTGCTGGAATCAGTGATATCCTTCAGGAGCCTGATAAAAGGAATGAAATGTATGAGGGCTCACTGGGCTCACATTTAGGGAATCCCAGAGCACAAGGACAGTAACATAATAACATTGGGGACTCAGATGATGAATCTCTACCCTCCATCGAGATCAAGAGAGCTCATCCTCCAGGCCTAGGCCCACATTTTCTGAACTCTTTAGAAACAAACTCACACAAGGTCCCTGAAGAAATGCAGTGTGCATTAGATGCAGAGGTGGGCTGCCAGAACATTCAGACAGGGTGTTCATCATTTGTAGACTATTAAGAGTCAATGTTGTTTCAACCCTCCGAGATCTATGCACTAATCCATGTCTCGGGAGAAGACATATTTGATGTTAGTTTCTGTCTACACTCAGGATTGGACAGATTTTGGACAAAGTACAATATGCTAAAATCCATACCACTTTGGGTTAACTTCAGGGCGATCCCATTGACGAAACTTCTGTTAAAGACAGTGACTATCATGTTCTGAAATGAGGGGGTGAATGTCAATGATATATTATTTTGGCTACAAAAGAAATGTTCTGTGTTAAGTTCACCTGAGCCAATCATTGATACTTAGGGTTTATGGACTGGTGGGTGGCAGTTCCGAGTGAAATTGTCTCAAATGATTCAATTCAGTATATTCCTAATGGAGATGCAGCAAATTTAAATTCTGCCAGTGAAGTGAAGGCAAAGTGCTCACTCGGCCTTGTCATTGCCACTTCGTGTTAAGGCGGAATGGCAATGCGAAGTAAGGCGGAGCCATTGGTTTTAATGGACTTCTCATTCCTCATTATGATTCTAAGTGATCCACTTCATGTTTTAGATTTGGCAGCTCCCCAACACATCACACAGCTTACAGCACTGTAAGTAACATGCTCTTTAGCCAGGCAGGAAGGAAGTGAGTCATACAAGCAGACACTTTCACTTTCTCCTGTGCAGACAGAGAGAGAGGAGTGTGTTTTGTGACTGCTGATACTTTGAGCTCAGAGCAAGGAGGAGATTTAAACTTTGATTTAGACCCAATAGTTTTTTAAAAGCAACATTTTTGGTATTTTCTGTACTCTTTTTTACTTAATTTGCTCTTTTTGTAAATTTTATTTTTCTTACTTTTATAAGTAGTTGTTTGTCTGTGTCTGTGTGACTATGTGTGTTGTGTGACAGTGTGAGTAGTGATTGCTCACACTGAGGGAGCACAGTAGGAGAGATGGACCAAGGTGAGGGAATGTCTGGGGCGGGGGCAGCTCTGGGAGAGCGTGGTAGTGGTAAACATCATACTGTGTGCATGCGTGGGGGTCATGGGCACCCATTCCTGTTGGACTGCTCAAAACTTCTGTGTGTCCACCCTGCAGGATGCAGGACCAGCCCTGCCTCCTGACTCTGAGGCAGTTGAACCACCAGCAAGTCCTGCACCAGGTCTTCTGGGGCAGGATGTGCTTGTTCCCCCGGGCCCAGGTGTGGATCCCATCCCTGTTCAGCACCATGACCAGCCGGCTGCCAGTTCATCTGGCCCTCCCCTGCCTGTGCCTGGTCCTCCCTGCACCTCCATTGTTTTGCAGTTTTTTGACTGTGTCAGGGGGCAACAATGTGGTCAAGTGCCACCTATGAGAGGTGAGGTGTACCATGGCGCATCCATATGCTCAATCACCACCAGTTGGAGTGACAGGCTGCCACAGAATGGACCATACCTGTACCTGCTGGCCATTCTGTGGCAGAAGGTGCAGCTGTGCATGGTGGCAGCCCTAAGAAGAGGAGGGCCACAGCAGCACCTGCTGCTCCACCAGCACCCCCACCCCACCACCACCACCACCACCAGCAGGTCAGCCTTTAGAACGTGTGGACCCCAGAGAACTGCATGTAACACAGGCTGACTAGGCAGTTCTCTGGAGTGTTGTCAAGGAGAACAATGAGAGGGTGAGTGTTGTGGAGCAGTGGCTGGATCACATAAAGGGACATCAGTTGCAAATTATGTCCATGCTGCAACTGCTGCTGGATCACCATGAGATCCCACATTACTTTTGTTTCCTCACATCATTTGCCCCCCTACAGCTTCCTTGCTGTGTCATAAAATGTATTCCTCCCCCACCCTTGTATGTAATTATGCCCTTTTTTTGTTGTCTTCCTTATGTGTGACACTTTGTATTCTGGCCCCCCTTCCTTCTGTTAAGTGTCTGTGTGTGTGTGTCACGTGTACGTGCGTGTGTGTGTGTGTGTGTGTGTGTGTGCGCGCTGTCTTGGTGCCTCTTTTTTTGCATCCCTAAAATGCATCTGTCTTGTGTCCAGAAAATTGACAAGTGGTAACAAAGTGAAATGAGAGCATTACAGCACATACAAAGTACCCCATAATTAATGGCACACTCAGTCATGCGCCCAGTACTCACACAGAGACCCCAGATTTTTTCTGCATGCCCAAAATGCAACTGCCTTGTGTCCAGAAAATTGACAAGTGGTGACGAAGTCAAATGTGAGCATTACACCACATGCAAAGTCCCCCAGAATTAATGGCACACTCAATCATGTGTGCAGCACGCACACAGAGTCCCCAGATTTTTTCTGCATGCCCAAAATGCATCTGTCTTGTGTCTAGAAAATTGACAAGTGGCAACAAAGTGAAATGGGAGTGTTACAGCACATACAAAGTCCCCCAGAATTAATGGCATACTCAGTCATGCATGCAGTGGTCACACAGAGTTCCCAGATTTGTTCTGCATCCCCAAAATGCAATTGCCTTATGTCCAGAAAATTGACAAGTGGTGACAAAGTCAAATGTGAGTGTTACACCACACGAAAGTCCCCCAGAATTAATGGCACACTCAGTCATACATGCAGTGGCCACACAGAGTCCCCAGATTTTTTCTGCATCCCCAAAATGTATCTGTCTTGTGTCCAGAAAATTGACAAGTGGTAACAAAGTGAAATGGGAGCATTACAACACATACAAAGTCCCCCAGAATTAATGGCGCTCTCAGTCATGCATGCCGTAGTCACACAGAGTCCCCAGATTTTTTCTGCATCCCCAAAATGCATCTGTCTTGTGTCCAGAAAACTGACAAGTGGAAACAAAGTGAAATGTGGGCATTACAGCACACGCAAGGTCCTCCAGAATAAAATGATGACCATGCGCTAACTTTTGCTGGTCCAATATGTGCTGCGATTCCAGCAAATGCAATGTGCTCATCTCAACTGGATAGAAGGGTGCCCTTTGTCTGTACACTAATAGTAGCCTTGGTGAGTTGATATATATATATATATATATATATATATATATATATATATTTGTGTATTTTGTAGGTGGGGGTTGATATGGACATGTACTCCTTGAATTGTTTTGTATCACAGGTCTCAGATACTGCTGGTGTGCACAATCCCATGCTCGATGATAACTTTTTGCGTAGAAATTTAAAATGGATAACTCTCAAGCAAATGAAGGTAAGTTTTTTTGAGGGGGGGTTGGGAAGCATATTTGCAGGTTAGACTCTAATGGTTTCTTATTCGGTTATTTCTTCACAGATTTCATCTGCATCCTTCTCGAGTCTGGTTGTTAATGATGTAATGATGGTCATGGTCATCGAATGAAACGACTTCTGCATGTTGCATGTCTGCCCATCCCTGGGGGAGGGGTGCTGATGTTGAAGAACTTCTTTGGATAAAGTCACTTTGACACAACAACAAAGCATCTGGAAGTTTCCTAAACAAAGAAATCAATTACTTCTTACAACTTGATTGTAATTTGTCCCTGGTTCTCAATCTCAAGTCAAGTTGCATTTCAAAACTACATCTTGTCAAATAACACAACCTGTGTGCAACTTTTTCAACACTGTCATGGTCATGGCTGCACAGCTGCACGTTCAGAATACAGTACATGATATCTTACAGAAATAGTTTTGGTGACGTACATGTCACTTAATTTATGAATCACACTCAGTTGCATTTGCTGCAGTCTTTTAAAAAAAATGGAATGGATGAAGTAAAGTCTTGATATTTACCAGTATGGATTGCAAATGGATATTCCATAGGTTCCTGTGTACGGTACAGCTGCAGTACCAATCATACCGACTTTCAGTGAAGGAGAGTTTTTTTGTTAACCTGTAAACCATTGCGGCTCAGAAAAGCTACAGAAAACAAAACATACAGCTAAAGGAAGTTAAATAGCATAAAAAACATTAGTACACATACTCACTTTATAGTTTAAATATTAAGAAGCTTTGTGCCCGTGGCTGATGGATGTGGTCTCCTGTTCGACTCCCTCTGCCTTGGCATGGTAAGTGTAATGGGGAAATATTGTCTGAATGACACTGGTGCTGGGTGCTGGACTGGTGGTGATAGCTGCGGCACATGTTGACATTCTCTGGTTATATCTTCCTGCATTTGGTGGTGATGGCAGTGGCTAACATCGGCCCTGGTGGTGGTGGTCCGGGGGGTGGACAAACTCATGCTCACTGGTGGCAGTGGCTAACATCAGTCCCGGTGGTGGTGGTGGTCTGAATCCAGGGGGGCATACCACCTTTTAACAACTTCAGTTAAAACCTGCCAACATTAATCACGTCATCATCCTCATAAAGAAATCTACTCTGTACATAAGGCACATCCAGAGTTGTCGCCATTGTGTGGGAGGTGTGGTAAGGAGAGGGGAATGTATATACATTGTTTCTGGGCATGTCCAGTGCTGCAGAAATACTGGAAGGAGTTGGTCACTGAGGTAGAGAGGCATGCGGGTAGAGAACTGCCACTGGATCCCTTGCACTGCTTATTTGGGGTGGAGGTGGGAGAGGAAGAGGAGTGGGTATTATTACCCAGGTGGATAAGGATCCTATATGTACAGTACTTGCTCAGCATGGGATCCAAAACACGTGGGTTGCGCAGATCACTCCAACTGTGCAGATTTGGTGGAGGGTGGTGTTAATGGCTTTAGGATTGGAGAGACTGACTTAGAAAATGTGGGGGAGAGAAGAAGGGTTTACAAGAAGCTGGGCCCCGCTCCTAGTATCTTTGTCAGTGGAAGAGAGTTGGATCTTAAGGGAAAGCTTTATAAGTTAAAGAAATGGAGACAGGAGAAGAGGAGACTGTGGCAGTGGTAAGGAATGGCTCATGGGTAGGGAGATATGCCTGGGTAAAAGAAAAGGAAGGGGAGAAAAGGAAATGGATTGGGAGATATGTGAAAAAAAAAGAAAAGAAGCATATGACAATGATTAATTGGTTGCACCATATATCTTAATGCTATTTAATTTAATCTAATTTAATGTAATTTAAGTTAACATAACTTTATTTAAGTTCAGCAAGTAGAGCTAATTTACTCCTGTGTGTTCATGGTTATAACTGAAGTTCTAAGTTTCAGAAATGAAGGGTAATGGTCTGATGTTAAATCAGTTTGTTAACTGTTTTAAATGTTTGCTGTTTGAAGAAAAATAAATAAAAATATTGTACAAAAAAAAGAAAGCTGCCCTCACAGGCATCTATGTCTGAAGTCTGACCACTGGAAAATTCTTTCTCCATTGTGTTGTCATCTACGTCATTGGTGGGCCATTTCATGCTGCCACTTCCCGTGCCACCAGGATGGTCCATTTCCACATCACCAAAACCACCATGACTAGGCCAGGGTATGAATACTGAGGTTGCAGTCTGTGCTGGTATGTGCCTTTCATTCATTTTTAATGAATGTTAGCAAACTGACATTTGCAAGAGAGGTTTGTCCGACAATCTCTGACTATTGCACCTGCTGAGCTGAATATCCTCTCAACACATACACTGGAGGGTGAGCATATGAGGTACTTCAGTGCCACTGCAGTCAGCTCTGGCCATTCACTGACCTTTCCACTCCAGTACAAAAGAGGATCATCAGTTATTGTCAGATGTCTGTTTTCAGACAAATATGACTCACCCATTCTTTGTGCCGCACTAAGTCGCACTAGGTTGCATCATCCTGTTCTCCAGAATCATTTATTTCATGAATCCCTACTTGGGACAAAGTCTCCCAAAGCTGGTTGACGCCAGCCACTTTGGATGACAGACCACCTGGAACTGCAGTCCCCTTCCCCTTGCAGGATATGCTTGATGGTCCTCCAAGTACACCTTCTGCTGGATTATGCTACTGAAGTTTGCTTACCTTGGCATGCGACTTCTGTGCCCCATGAACCAAGCGCATCAGTTGGCCACTGATATTTTTCACCTGTTCAGGCCCTCCCTCCAGTACTGATGCAATTCCACATTTGTATTGTGGGTCCAGCATTGTTGCTATGGCAAAGTTGTCACTATGCTGAATGCTCAAAAATGTGACAATTCTGGTTGAATACTGTCAGCATGTGTTTCAGCAACATACTGCTAGCACTGTCTCCAGCAACATCAAGGCCATGCTGTACATTCACCAATGTCTGCCTCAGCACCCACAGCAGTGGAATTGATTGGCTAATGGAGGCAGACTTGCTCCTCACTGCCTGTGTGGCATGTTCAAAAGGCCACAAAATTGTTATTACAGAGACCATGAGGCACCACTGTTCAGTCGTCATAGACATGGAGGCCCAAGAACTGTCACGGCTAGTGTGCGTCACAAGATATTATGAGATGGCTTTGTATTGTTTCTACCACCTCTCTGTCATGTATAAAGTGGAGTTCCATCGGGTGACAATTTCCAGCTTCAAGCGGTGCTGAGGGAGGCTGTTTTGCATCTGCAACTGCCGCAGTTGGTCACGTGCCTTTGCAGATTGTGAAAAGTGGGAGCAGCTACGGCGTGCAATGGTCAGCATTTCCTTTGCATCAGGGTGCTGCAGAAACTCCTCCACCACAAGATTTAAACAATGGGCCATGCATGGAACATGAAAAAAAACACCATTCATGATGCATTTCACCACATTTGACCTATTGTCACTTGCTATGAACCCAGCTCTCAGGAACAGGGGGTTCAGCCACTTGTCAGTTTCAGTCAGTACCATGTCCAACATGTTTTCACCAGTGTGTGAACAGGTCACATCGTGCATAGCTATCGTTGTACGCTGTTGAATTCCTGGAACATTACTACCGCAACAATCCACTTTATTACACTGATTATTCACACTACCAACATCACAAACAACCCCGGGCACCTGTGCCACGTGTGTAGTTATAAACAAATATGAACTCCCCACTGTTTTGCCACTTGTCCACATATCCATACTTGAATGAATGAATGGAGAGGAGGAATGTTGAAGAGCATGTCTTACTGAGTCGGACACAGTACGGAACAACTCTGGGACAGCATGCATTGAAAACTATGTCCTGGATGGGACTTTCCATTTTGGACAGGCACATGCAGTAGCAAACCGCCAGAACCCAGAAGCACAAAGGAGAAGGACTAAAGATCAATTGCCAGCATTTCAGCTACAGCAGCATTAAGTTCACGTGACACTGTATGATTGGGGGGGTACTTCAGCTTATGCACAAAAACACTCTGTAACGTGGGCTGACTTAAACATTTTACACGGGGTGTGATGACAAATGGTTCAGCTCTGTGATGAATGTCATTGGCAGGGGGTGGATGTGGACGTTTGAAGACGGTTGCACAGGTGATGATGACAAACACAGAAATGCAGTTATTTCGCCAGATTTGCCAACTGGGGTTGATGTACCACTTGCACTAGACATATTACATTCACCACCACCACCACCACCAAAACAGCTACTCTTACCAGCACTGGACAGCATTTCAGAATCATTATGCTCCTCCACCTCATCATGCCTGTAGTAATCCTCTGCTCTTATTTCCTCACTACTGCACATGTTTAATTTCCTACTGGACTTAGCATTCATGGAAGAGAATAACGTGCTCGTTATGGTTGCTGACAAATGTGAATGCCCCACTGTGGTAATAGCTACCATCCTGTGCTGGGTCCACAGTGCCATGTGCCTATTCTTAAGATGCATATGCTGTCCTCCTGTGCGCAGATGGCTCCCCTTTTTACATCGACTCACACGCACATGGCAATCTTGGCAGATTGCAACTGACTCATCATTTGCATCTTGAACAAAAAAATCCCAAACAAGGGATTGTGATGCTACTTTTAACATGTCCATGATGCTGCTTATTGAACTCCGTTCTTTTAAGCACTGAAGTGGGGGTGGGGGCTACGTGATGTTTTGGGCACTGCACACCTGGACTGCAACTGACCACCATGACTACCTATCATTATTACTGGGTCATCATCATCATCATCAACTGAAACAGGTAAATCATAGGTTTTTACCGGTGGGGGGGTTGGGATTAATGCAAACAGACTCAGACACAGCCACCTTGAATTTCTTTTTCTCTGGTTCCCAGCTGGGGTCAATTACATCATCATCATATTCATCAACATCACACACATCCATATCTTCTGCTTGGATGATGGCATGTGGACTGCATGTTGCAGCCACAGCAACATCATCATCATCACATTCATCATCATCATCAACACCACCATCATCACCTGATATTTTTTCACCACACTGTGAATCACTGCATGGAAAATGCGTGATATGAACCACGGTGGACGAAATATCACATTGTATGCTATCATTGACATGATTATCAGAATCCTCAGGTTCAGTTACTGGGATGTTACTGGGAAGTATGACATCATCTACACTGCCACACCCCACTATATTTTTGGATACGGTACACTAGTCAGAATTTGAACTTGAGGCAGCAATACTCATACTACCACCACCAGCATCTGCACTAACACCACCGGCTAGGAAAACATCATCTCCTCCTACTATGAGTGAAGCTACTGATTGAGCTGTAAAAAACATTGCAGGAGAAATACCTTTCCTCACATCAGCAATGCATTTCTGCATCTGCATACTAAAACGCCCACAGACTATCTTACCGGCAGCAGTGCCATGGCGAGAACCAGCTTTGCTTGCACATCTCTTTGTGGGCAGGTTGGGGGATCAACAACAATATTCTAAACAAATTTAAATTTTGGTACATTCACTCTCTGATTGGGGGATGCTGGATGTGAAGCCAAAAAAACAACTGTGGCTTCAGCAACAGATAGAGATGGCCATGCAAATTCACAAGTGAAAACACCTTCAGTAACCAGTGGTGCTGAGGTCACAAACAATCCAATCTGGAAAAAAAATTCCTTTTGCTGGTGGGGGTGGGGGGGAGCTCTGACTGCAGATGTTTACAGCAGTACAAGCAGCAAAACATAGAACAGATACCACGATGGCAGCAGTACAAAATCAGGCAGCTGCAGTGGATAGCAGGTTCACATTGCTGCACCTGCATTTACACTGTGGCACAATAAAAGGTGTATTGTTTGATGTCACGCAACACCACACACACACACACACACACACACACACACACACACACACACACAGAACAGTTTGTCTACAATGGTGAACGAGTAATGCATACCATCCAGCAAATTGAAAAGTTCAGTAATATGCCACATATTGTAATCGTAAACAACCTGAAATTATGAACTGCTGCACCAGATCCACACAACACATAATCAGCAAGAACATTTCAACAATTACTGACAATATTACTGTGTGTACATTGACACAGTCAGTTATATAACAAAAATATTACCAAAAAACAAAGAAATCCCTATTTCTCCAACTTAAATCTACCTACACCACAGATAGGCCCCTCCCCCAAAGCACACTTTCACTGTCTTTTACTACACACACTCAATGTTGTACATTAACATAAAAAATCCACACACAAACAAAGATGCTTGATAATATGAGCACAGGAGGGTTTCCTACAATTGATGAACTAAAGTTTGAGCCCCCCAAAAAACTAAAAAATGCTTTTTTAACAGCTTTAAGAAGGTTTGAATCACAGACAGCTCTCAAAGCACACTGTCTTCTACAGCTTCCTACACTACCCCGAACTGAGGCTGTGCAGATCAGTATAGAGTCCATGTGACCTGAAATCCCATGAATCACTGCAAAATTCACCTTCGGAGCTTAAAAACAAGGTGAAGTGAGGTGAAGTGCATTGTTTCCAATACTCTTCGCTTCTAAGGTTGGTGGGGTAGTGGTCTGGGAAGGCAGAGTAACGCAAATTCATCACTTTCAATGGACTTCGCATTACCCATTATAAAGTGAAGTACTCCACTTCGTGTTGGGAAGTACTCCACGAATCTGCCTTTACTCCATGAATCACTTCGCAGAGCGGATTGAGACCACTTCGCTCACCACTAATTCCTAATTGTTTTTTTAGGATGAGACTGAGGAGTTTGTTTCTATGCGGGCCATCCAAAGGGCTGCTATAAATGTGGCTGTCACACACATCTGAGTAGCTCCAGTGATAGCCTGAAATGTGCCATATGTGAAGAGTTTGGGCATGTCAGTATGGCATGTACTAACATTTACAGATGTAATCTTTGTGATGAAATGGGTCATGCATACCACCAGTGCCCATGGGCAGAATAGGGCAGATGGTACGAATCAGGACAATTTGGTGAATGAAGCTCAGGGTAGGGCCATGTCACAGCAACCTACAAATCAAGAACTGGGCTGTGATGACCCCCTCCCCCCACAGATGTGAACTGACAAAATGTTCACTCTGCTGCTACTCCTACTGAGACTGAGTTGCCAAGATCACAAGAGTCCTTGGCTGTAGCTACAGGATCTGCAGAAGTGATACACATACTGGACAAGCCTCTTGCTACTTCTACTTCATGTAGGTTGACAGAGATACCCCCCTCCTGAATTGCAATTGCCTAATACTAGGAGAATCAACTAGAGCTTCAGTCAAATCTCAAGCTACACTGCCACACATTACACTGTAGAATACCCACCAAGTGTCGCAGAGTGGTCAGGATGGGGAATCAGACTTAGAGTCTAATGTTTCTTCTAGATCTGAACTCATCTCTGATATAGAAGAAGATCAGCCACCTATCTTACCGATTACCAAGAAGAAAGGGAAAAAACAAAAAACAGTAGGGAAAGGCGGTAGTCCTGGGTGATGCATGTACCTTAACAATCAGCTTAAAGATGGCATTCCTAAGCATTGCTTCCATCAATGTGTGTAGCCTGAAACACTATAAGAAAAGATTGGCAACATTACATTATTTTCATCACATGATACTATTTTATTACAGGAGACTAGACTCAACTCTTTCTTTTTTACCGAACAGGCAAAGAGGAGCTGGATGTGGGGCCCCTCTTTCTGGTCATTTGGCAGGGATACAGTTGATGGTTTGGGTGTTCTATTTAAGGGCTTTCAATTTTCATTACAGAGACTTGTAGACATAGTCCCAGGGCATGCCTTGCTACTGGACTGTTCTTTTTGGCATTTTTCATTTAGGATAATCAATACATATGCTCCACAGATGAAAGCAGACAGGATTGACCTATTTAATCACATTAGGCCTTTTTAACATACAGCTAGACATGTCATCGGGGGATATGGACTGTGGTCTGGATTTTAAATCTAGGGAAGATGCTCATAAAAAAGTATACTGCTACTCACGTCATTTACAGAATGTAATTGTTATGGCTAATCTATCAGATGCCTATAGAAAACTGCATAGAGAGCCGGGGTATACTTATTTCAGAAGCAGATTTGCCACAAGAACAGATTTTTATCTTTTCTTCCTGACAGTTAACACCTAAGGAATTTCTACTGCTTCCTTGTGAATTCTCAGATCATGTCATTCTTAAATGTGTTTTTCACTTAGGGAATGTGACACCTAGATTCTTCACTTCCCCAAAGAGATGAAGGTTGAACACTTCTGTTTTGGACCAGGAACAAGTTTTTTCAGAACTTAAACAGTTATTCATATTTAAGCAATCTGTACAGTGCATGTATGATAATTTATGGGATCAGTGAGTTGACACAAAAAGGGATATTAAGAATCTGATAATACATATTGATAAAATTAAATGAAACTCAGATTATATTTGTTATCTCTAACAAAGGGAACACACTGCATAAATATTTGTCCTTACCCCACTAGTCTAGGCACCAGGCTCACTTACACATCACAGAACTGAAAAATAAGTTGTTACAATATCAATACAAGAGAGCTGTTACTTTATCCACTGAAATAAGGTATGGCACAGAGACACAACCCTGTTCAGATGCTTTTGCTGCTTGCAAGCAAAGGCTGGATTCCACCTTAATGACAGAATTGCTAGCTGATGATGGGTTGGTAAAAATAAGGGACATGGATATCATTCAGCTGATAAATAGGAGGCAGTATAGTGCAGTGGTCTAAGGCTCTAAACTGCAAATTTGGTGACATCCAGCAGGTCAGACCTGGGTTTGAATACCACAGCTTCCACTTGCATACTGTATGACCCTGAATAAGTCACTTAACCTCCTTGTGCTCCCAGGTCACTCCTGTAAAGAAGCTTTCAGCTTAGTGTGCTATACCTGGTTAAACAACTAAATAAAAAAAAAAACATTTGACTACTGATTGTGCAACTGAGTATTCTTCGGTAGCATCATTTCAGGACTTTTTGGTTAATCCTCCCTCAGCACTGTCAGAGGATCAAATTTTTTTATTGAGTAACCCTATTCAACATTTGGAGGTGGAGGTGTCTATTAAGGCACTAAAAGATGGTTCCTCTCCAGGAATGGATGGGTTGTCAAGTGCTTTTTATAAAACATTTTTGGAGGAATGAATTCCTTTTCTGACATGTCTTTTTAATGACATGCTTTTGCCCACTAGCACACATACTAATTTTGGGGAAGCCATTCTGATTTTTCTATATAAGAAGGGGAGTAGGAAACTTCTTAGCTTACTCAATTCAGATTACAAAGTTCTGTCTAAGATCTTATGTAACAGGTTACAGCAAGTCAGTGGTACACTGATACATGCTGCTCAGACTTGTTATGTTCCGGACAAGAATATCTCAGCTAATCTGGCTTTATTAAGAGACATGTTTGAATACAGCACACCAAATAAACTTCAAGGCTGTCTACTATCAGTTGACCAGGTGAAAGTGTTTGGCAAGGTCTCTCATACCTATTTATTCCAGGTTTTGGAAGCACATGATCTCCCCTGTCCCATGTTGACATGGCCACAAGCACTATATATTGGGGCAAAACTGACACCTTTTGTTAATGGGATCTTAGGGGACTCAATTGACATGAAGGTGAGCGTGCAACAAGGCTGCCCAGTAAGTCCTCTTCCATATTCTTTTGCCCTGGATCCCTTGGTCAGAAATATAGTACAGAATCAGGGGATAGTTGGGGTTACACCTACAGATGGTTTAGAGGAACAGAAGGTGGCAGTTTATGCGGATGACATCTGCTGTTTCATTTCATCCCATGAAGCAGGTTGTGAATTGATGCAGGAATTTTCAGCACATGCCCAGATTTCCGGTGCAGTAATAAATTCAGACAAAAGTAAAGTTTTAAGATTACGACCCCCAATAGAACAAGATGCTATAACAAATATGATAGGAATGCCACTGTCGTCTGCCACAGTCTATTTTGGGCCTTCAGTTTGGGGATGGTAATTTACAGTTTCTTAACTGGGGCAATAAACTTAAAATGTTTGACTCAAAAGTACAAATATGGAAGAACTGGAAATTCTCAAAAAAAGAGAATTTTAACCATTAACAATGTTTTACTCCCTATCTTCACATATTTACATTTTATTTACCCCCTTCCAGTTTGTTTAGAAACCAGATTGCTGAGTTGTTTTTTTCAGATGGTATTGGGCAGCCGACTGAACCCAATTAAGAGGGATTATACTTATTTACAACAGAAATTAGGTGGGTTGGGAATGATAAATCCTGTGTTTTATTTCATTCCTTTTTTTGTAAGACTATGCTTATGTTAGGATGGGGAAATAATCTTACTTCTTGGCAACAATGGACCTTCTCCTTATTGTCCAACTATTTTAGAAATTGGACAGATCTTCCTCCAAAAATATTGAACACTAGTCAGGTTTCAGATTTTGCTAATTTGGCTTTAAGAAAGATGAGACAGTGGAAAGCCTCTAAACAAGCCCTAGGTACTTTCTCTAGGAAACAGCTATACTCCCATATTATGCATACACAAGGTGTGGCCCAAACTGACTTCCCTAAATGTTTACCCTCAAAACACTCATTTGTATTACTGATGTTGAATGACAAGAGAATTCCGGTTAACTCAGGGACGTCCTCTGGCTCAGTAGCAATGGTAGGTTGGGGGTTAGGGGAAATATGAAGCATAAAGTGATTGAGGATAGATTCTGCCCCTGGGCTGAGTGTGGTCAAACAAAAGAAACTCAAACCCATTTCTTCCTAAAATGCCCCACAACATAATCATTGTTCTAATTTTTGGCCAATAGATGGCAATGGCAGTATATTAAACAACTTACATATGAGATGCCTATTCTGGGGGATTATACTGGGTACCTTAAGTTTTATCATCCCAGTACTCTGAATGTCATCTTTGAATGCATTAAATTTTATATGTGGCAAGCAAGATGTCAATTCTTGACCCAGCAATTGCATATCTTCCCACTTTACATTTGCAAGCACTATCGAAGCTACACTTACACAGGCGAAGTCACAATTACAGAAGATTACCTAGGATGAGAGCTAACACCCTGTGGCATAGAATTGCCTGGATTAATTGACTCAATGCATTTTTGATTGCATGCTATGACTGTTTTGTATGCAACAAGATGTAACAGTAGATAACATTGTACGTTGATTAATAGTAATACTGAATATAGGTTCAAAGCTGGAAGATCATGTATGAGATTTAAAATTGTATATATTTTTTCAGTTGTTTTAGTTTACAGTATTACATTGTTTATTTTTGAGTTATTTTCTTTTTTTCTGATCCTCCACATTGTATTTATTGTTTTATGACTCTCTATATAATTTTGTATGGATCAGATGGTGTTATGACTAGAATAACATGTTTCATCATCTTTCTTTCTTGTTTATATTGTGTTTTTTAACATGTATTGGTATAATTTGTGATGGTTATGTTTTCTCTGTTCTTAATAAAATTCCCCTACTCTTTGAGTAGGGGGTATTGTGATGGCGGCCGATGGTCACACTATGAAGGAGATGACCATGATGGAAGCAGAGGAGCTAGCTCCCTCCTCTGCTTCGACAATGCCAGGAGCTGATTCTCTTGATACAGAGAACATGGATACAGAACAGACGATTGCTACAGTGGATGATATTAGCTTGCCACAGAAAATGCTGCAGAATGTGGCTGTTGATTTATTTTTTGGAGCTTGAATGCAAAAGGAGACAACTGCAGGACATTATCGCACAGCAAGAGGCTGTGCTTGTGAGTACTTCCATGCACTCAATGGATCTTACAAACCAGAACACAGATGTGACTACAGCTGCTCTGATGGAGCTGGAAAAATGGTTCCCTGTGGGTCAGGTTTCTACCCAGTTGACGGACCATCTGTCCAACAATACTTCTGGCACAGAGGCATAGGCTGAAATAAACACAGCACAACAACAGAGTTTGAAGACTATGCCTGGGACCCCCTCACAAACAGATAATGCTTTTAACTTACCTACTGGGTTGGAGGGTTCCAGGGTACTCCCTGTTCAGACCAAAGCTTTCCGAGACCACAGCCGGGATATTGCAGCTGTGCCACACAGACAGACAGACAGATGAGCTTTGCCCTGCTGGACTGGCAGGGCATGCTGGACAACAGCAACCAGTTTGTCAGCAGACTGGGCGGGGACAAGGGATATCTCCCCCCCAAAAAAAAATTATGACTCTTGTATCTCTGCTTCAGTGGTACCTATCGCAACTGCCCTCATTAATGCGGGGAGGGTCAGACCCATGGGGATACAACCTTGGATGTCTCCTGGGAGACATACGGCACTTGAACGGGCTGACATGTATGGAGTAGAGGATCCTCTGTCCCTGCCATCCTCACTAGATATGACACAAAATCCTGTGCTCCACTTACATCTTCAATCTCTGCCTGAGAGTGTTAATAGTAATGAGTGTCATAAGTCAGATATTGGGCAACAGCAGAGCCCTAAGAGGTCTTCACTGTCTGAAACACTCTGTCCTCAAACTGACAAACCTGAGCACACATCTGGGCCACCCTAGCAATGGTCCAGCCCCCTCCTCAGCCCAGACAGGTCAGAACTCAAAAACATGTGCTGGGCTTTTCCATACCCTGCCAGAATTTGATAAAAGAAGAAATGCAGTTAGTATTAAATACAGGGGAGGGTTGGAGATCTACCCTGATAAGCTGTAAGTAGGGAAAAAAACTCATCTTGGAGAGTATGGGGTTTTTGGCTACAGAGCTTTATGCTCTGATACACACCTCTGAAGACCCTATTTTTGACCTCAGTTTTAAAACTGCAACTGGTTTACAAAACATTTTGGCAGAGATATCAGGATGCCAAACATACCTTGTTGTGGTCTCCATTCATAGCCATTCCTCTCACTAAACCTGATTTTTGGACCATCACTATGCTATTTAAAAATGAAGGGGTTGCTATTGCAGATATCATTTACTGGTTGAAATCAAAATGCACTGTATTGGGTCTTCCAGAGCCAATTATGTATTCTGTTCAAATCTGGATGGGAGGATGGCACATTCGAGTTGAGTTACCTCAGGTTAATGGGTCAATCCTACATCTCCTTAGCTGCTTTTTTCTTGACAAGGATAGATGCTTCATTTTTCATGTGGGACAGCCCAAGCCCTGTTTTCACTGTGGGGCTTATACCCACTTAAACAGCGCTTGTGACAAAATTAAGTGCTTCCTCTGTGGCGGTATTGGACACACAGGTGTCTGATGTCCCAATCTAATGTTCTGCAACTTATGTGAAGATACTCACCATACTTATAAGAACTGCTCCTGGGCATCGCATAATAATCCTTCCACAGATATGCATAAGTAAGAGGAGGTAGTTACAAGGGCACAGCAAAAAGCATCAGACACCAGGCCCCAGCGTGAGGAGCTTTCCTCTACCCCAATAGGGCCAGAACTTCATGATCCAGCTGCAGGAGGCCAGGAGGTTCTGATCCCGCAGTCCTTATCCCTGACTGAGGTACATCCTTGGGACCTGCAGGGTGCAAATGTTGATGATTTACAGACAGCTGACATGTCTAAGGCTACTCCAAACTTGGAAGTGTGGGACCCACCAAGGGTTGTGACCCCTGATCAGGAACAGAATCCAACAACAGGAATGCCCCCCGACTGAGCCCACCTGGGAACAGAAATGGGGCAGACATCCTCACAGGGGTGGCGGTCCCAGAACTGCCATGAGGGGCCTGCGATCACTACCTACCAGGGTGTGTACCGGAAATAAATTCTCTGTTCTGACTAAAAGGAAGCAATGTCCAGAACCTGATGAGGACTCTGATGCCTCTTCTGTGGCATCTTCTCAACCTGAGGCCATGACAGACACTGATTGTATGTCTAGTGATTCTAGTTCTTCCAGCAGAAAACATTCTAAGTTTAAGTCACCACAAACATTTTTATTTATTTATTTGATACAGTATATCGGTTTACAACCTTTGAGCCAGAGGCTCATTTCCAAAGGTACCTCATCATATGTAAGACAGAAGCTAATACAGACAGGGTATAACAACAGTTACATAGAGCATGTGCTACAGACATTTGTCACTGACATTTTTTACAGTATTTACAGTAAGTACAGACTTTATCTACAATATTTGGATTATGATATTTACATCATCATCATACAGCAGAGAGACATTATTAGCTTGAGAAAGCATCTAAACAGAGTAGTCAGTCATATTCATGGGTTTGGTATTATTGACGTAGGTTGCAATCCATAATGGACTTTGTCAGAGAATTAGGATTAGAGAGTGTGAGAGAGTGAAATGTTAGTTGCAGTTACAGGAGCGGATATTGAAGAGGTGGTTGCAAAGAGTGGTTTTGAATTGGGCGATCTTGGGTGCACTAGTGATGGTGTTTGGGAATGCATTAAACCATGTGGGGGCCCTGGAGTGGAGAGATCTCTGGGCAAGGGTGGTTTTTATCCTGGGCACAACCAGAGGTGCTTTCTCTGAGTTGTGGGTGGAGATAGTGGGGGTGGCCGGATGAAGAGAGGCGGAGACCCCAGGGGGAGAGAGTCCAAGCAGTATTTTCTTGGACAGTATGCAGGTCTGGTAGCGGAGCCTTTCGTCGAGGTTGAGAAGATTGGCAGAGGTATAGAGGGAGCAGGTGTGAGTGAGCCTCGGTGTGCCAGTTAGGAGCCTGCAGGCCTTGTTTAGGGAGACCTGGATTTTCTGGAGTGTGGAGTTATCTGCTGCCCTGTATGCAGGGAGCCCATAGTCCACTAGGGACAGTATTGATGAGGTGATGGCCAGCCTAAGTGTGTGGGGGGGTGGCAGTCCCTGTGTCGGTAAAGGAGTCCAATCTGGGTGTTTGTTGCAGCAGCAAGGGTGTTTATGTGGTCATGGAAAGTAAGGGCCGAGTCGAGGGTAAATCCAAGATATTTGTAGTTGGATACCTGTTCAAGGGGGTGCTGGAGAGGATGCGGAGAGGTGCATTTTTTGCTTTGTTTTGGCTGTGAGAGAAGATCATTGATTTAGTCTTTTTTAGGTTTATGACCAGTCTATGGTCCTTAAACCATGTTTCGGCCTGGGAGAAGGCATGTTGGAGGGAGTCCTGAAGGGGCGTAGGTTTATGATGCGAAGCAAAGAGCACTGCATCATCTGCATATAGTAAGATTTTTGTGGAGCAGGCCTTTGGTAAGGAGTTTAGGTAGAGGCAGTAAAGAAGTGACCCCAGGATAGAGCCCTGGGGCACCCCGGAGCAGACGGGTAGTGTGTCGGATAGGGTTCCATTAATTTTGACCCATTGGGACTGGGTGGAAAGGTAACTGGAACACCAGGCTAGGGGGCCTGTGGAGAAACCAAGTAGGTGGAGAGAGTCGAGAAGGAGAGGGTGGCAGACCGTGTCGAAGGCCTTGGATAGGTCTATGAACACAGCTCCTGCAATGTTACCAGCGTCTAAGGAGGAGTGCAGGAAGTTGGTGAATTCTAGGAGGGTTGTGGTGGTGCTGTGGGCTGAATGGAAGCCATGCTGCTCTGGGCATAGAATGTCATACTTGGCTAGGTATTCCATAAGTTGGGTGGCAACCACTTTTTCTAACGCTTTAGAGAGGGGGGAGAGAATGGAGATGGGCCGATAGTTATTTGGGGAGGCTTTGTCCCCACTTTTATGGTTGGGGGTAATGACAGCTGTTTTCCAGGCACTAGGGCATTGCCCTAGGCATAGGGATTTGTTGAGCAGGTCCGTTAGGGGGACTAGGACCTCGTCGAGGACTAATTGAAGGAGCCTGGCATCTAGGGGGTCATTTATAGGGTTATTGCTGCTTAGTGCTTTTTGCAGGTAAGGATGAGCTTCGTGGGTGGATATTTTGCACAGGAGGAAACAAGGATGCTGCAGGGTTGGGGGTTGGGATTGGGGCACAGGGTCAAAGAAACAACTAGGGAGAACACTACTGAGATCCGAGAAGGTGGTGTTTAGACAGTTTGCTATGGTGAGTGTGTCTGTGGAGGTAGTGTCATTTATGGTGAGCTGGGAGGGAGGGAGGTGGGGAGTGTGATTTCCCATTGAGTTCTTTGATATTACTCCAGAAGGTTTTTGCAGACCCCCACATGGTTGTGAGAGTGGATTGGTAGTGGTCTGCTTTGGCCTTATGGATGGCTCGAGTGCACCTATTGTGAACAGCATTATAGGATTGTCTGTCTGCCATCCTGCCAGATTCTGTGGCTTTGTGCCAGAGATTATCCCTGTCTCTCAACATATGGTGCAGAGTTTGGTGAGTGGCGCATAGAGGTCACAGGCCTTGGTGAAGGCCTGTGTAAACAGGTTGAGTGCAATGTCGACACTGGGGGCTATATTAATGGGGGACCAATCTATTTGGGTGAGCAGCTGTTTAAGTTTTATTAACCCTCCTGGGCGGAGATGCCTTTGGAAGGTTGTTTGGGTTATGGGTTTGGGTGTGGAAGAGGTCCATTGAAATAGGATGCATGAGTGGTCATTTAGGGAGTTGGGAAGTACTTTTATATCCAGGATTTTGTTGGGGCGGTTAGAGATAATGATATCCAGGAGGGTGTGGGTACCAGTAGATGGGTGAAGTCTAGTGGGTTGGGTAACTAATTGGACCATGTCAAGGGCTGAGAATGAGTCCTTTGTTGACGCGGCTGAGGGGCCAAGCCAGTTGATATTGAGGTCCCCTACTAGTGTCTGCTCTGCATTGTGTGGTAGGGTAGAGAGGTATTCGGTGAGGGATGAGATAGCAGGCTTTTGGTTCTTAGGGGGTATGTAGGCAACTGTGAGGTATAGTGGGCCCCTGGAGGGGTCGGGGGTGATTTTTTGGGTGAGGGCTTGTGCTCCGTTTGTGAGTTTTGGGGGTGGGAGCATGTGACCAATAATGTTATTATTGATGTAGCATGCACAGCCGCCCCCACACTTTCCTACGCTGTCTTCCCAATATAGGGTGTATCCAGGGAGTGAGACAAAGGCATCAGGAGTAGATTTGGAGAGCCAGGTCTCCACTAGGGCAATGATGTCAGGATGGTGAAGGGTGGCCCAGCATTGAAGCGCTGCAGATTTCTTTGGCCGGCTGCATATATTCAGGGAGGCAATGCGGAGTTCAGAGGGTCTTTTAGGTGTAGTAGTGGGGGCAGGGCCTGGATTCGGGTGGATATTACCAGAGAGGAGTAGTAGGATGACTAAGGCTCTAACCATAGGGTGGCAGGTTGTTATATTTTTGAGAGTACTTTGGGGGGGTGGATGTAGTGGAGCAGGGGATGAGTAGGGTTTGGAGGGATGGGCGGACGTAGAAGGGGTGGAGCCAGGAGGGGCCTGGGTGGGTGCTGGGGTTGGGGCTGCTGGTGGGAGGTGGATGCAGGGGTCCAGTGTGTGATGACAAGGTGGGCGGGGATGGCCAATTCTGGAGAGATGCAAAGGTGCAGTCCACCAAGAACATTGGGTGAGGTCTGGCTGATGGGAGGTGAACCCCAGGGTGGTTATGAGGATGAGGCACATAAGGTGGAAGTGAACAGACATGGTGCCTAGATAGCTTTGGGGGTAGAACAAAGAGGATGTGGGAGGGAGCCAGAAAAGCTGTAAGAGCTTTGAGATATGCTACAATACAGTAGCTTGACTTGTAGGCTCAGTGGCAGTGCTGCTGATTATGGTGACAAAGGCACATGGTTTGAGACCTGCGGTGGAACAGAAGAGAGATTTATGTTAGGCAGACTATAATGATAGAGGCTTTGAGAGCTTTAGAAGCTAAGCATGAGTTGGCCTGCTTTGGGTGTCTCAGTGATAGTGCTGAGGATACTGGTGGGAATGCTGGAAATTTTATTTTAGCAGATTATGGGGGGGGGGGCTCAGAGGCTTTGAGAGCTTTGAAACTGGAGGTAAAAAATAGATAAGATGGTTGTGTAGCAGGGCTGTTGACTCAGGGTGCAGGGCTTGAAGCCTGCAGTGGCAACAAGAATATTATTTTAGCAGACTAAGGGGGTTAGAAGCTTTGAGAGCCTTAAAAACAATAGTTAACAATCATCTGATATGATAGTTGAGTGGTAGAGCTGTTGACTTTGGTAGGAAGGGTGCAGGGTTTGAAGCCTGCATTGGTCCCAAGAATTATTTTAGCAGACTATAGGGGTAAGAAACTATGAGAGCCTTACAAAGTAAAGCTAAAATAGTCAAATATGATGGTTAAGTGGTAGAGTTGCTGACTCTAATAGCAGAAGTACAGTGTTTGAGACCTGCAGTGGGATGGAGGATAAGTATTTTTTCTAAGTAGGGAGAAAGGAAGGGTTAAAGGCTTTGAAATAGAGATAGATTTTGGCTTGGATCGTTGGCTTAGTGGATGGACTACAGACATTAGAGTTAAAAATACAGCGTTTGAGCCTTGCGGTGGGACAATGGATGAGGAGAAGAGAAAGGCAGCAGAAAGGGTTAGGAAAGAGCTCTAGTGACTTCTAGTAGTCAGAGGTTGAATTAATAGTTAAGGGGAGTGGGTTGAAGCAGTGTCAGAGATGACAGTGCTGCAACCCCTAGTGGTTGGAGTGTATAAGCTGCAAATAGAGTAGGTCATGTGACATGTAAGTAGCAATAAATGGAGTGCCAGCCCTGGGTGGGTGGCATAGACAGGATGAGACCTCTCCACAAGCAGGCTGGAAGGAAGGAGGCTTTACCTTTTAAGGCTCTCTGCAGTTCCCTGTTACAAGGCTCCTCAGCTGGGCAATGTTCTGATCATATATTTCTCCATAGCACATTATGATGGCATCATGTCTCCTCACCTTTGGTTCCCTAAATAGAAATAGTATTAAATCTTTTTGGAAAAGGATTAACACCTTTTCTGTATTATGGGAACATAACAATTCCATTTACTTTTTACGTGATACCAGGCTCCATACTCTTAGAGAGATTAATGTGGCATCCAGGGACTGGTTTACTGGCCCGTCCTTTTGGTCGATTAGAGAGGAGATGTGTACTGAGGTGGGCATTCTGTTTAATATCCCAGGGATTCTGGTGTCCAGATTAGTGGATTAGTGGATTTGGTGCCAGAACAAGCCTTGATCTTGGATATTATATACCAGAGGCAAGAATTTTGATTGATAAACATATATAACCCACAGACAAAATTTTTAAGGGTGAATTTGATGAAAGCTGTTCGCCTATATCTACACACTACTAAACCTGTAATTCTGGGTGGTGATTTTAATTGTATATTGTCTTTAAGAGATAAAATGGGTGCTACACTCAAATTTTTTAGTGATACACATTTCTTAAATGAAATGTATCGCATGGCTTAACTTGCGGATAGTGCTATATATGGTCCCAACCCACCGGAACATACTTTTTGGAAGGGTTGCTTTTCCACCCACGTAGATTTCTTTTTTCTTTCTGAGTGGCTTTCATGCCATACCCATAAGGTAGTGACTGTAGAAACTTCGGACCATGGCATGTTGGCCATTTGGTTGGGTATGACACTGAATAAACCAGTAACATGTAATTGGTGGAAGATGAATGTTTCACATTTAGCAGACTCCTTGTTGGGACTGGAACTGCAAGCTCTCATGGAACCTAGGGCTTTACTATTGGAATTCTGTGATGACCCCCTGCTGTGGTGGCAGGACATTAAAATAGAAATTCAATCATTAACCCATCTACTGGCTAAAACTATAGGTAGGAATAGATATTTTAAATACCTGGAATTGCATAGACAATTACAAATGTTACTATCTTTGGCAGCAGATAATAATTTGGATTATTCTTCACAAATTTCTAAAGTAAAAAAGGAGATGATGGACCATCAGTATGACAGGGGGAGTACCCTCCTCCTAGAACAAAAATTTGGCAAAAAAGGAGTGGCGCAATCAGTGTAGTACTAGGGTGGACTCTAAATATAGGATTCAACTATGTACGGGCACTGTAAATGTGGTAAATACTAATCAAAGTATTATGGCAGAAGTCATAAACCATACAGAAAGATTATTTGGCCATTTCCTTCCTGTTTCTAGGACACTGATAGATTTTGTTACAATCTTGTCAGTTCCATCTCTGCAGGTAGAATATGTACAGCACTTAATGGTTCCTGTTACCCTAGAAGAAGTTAGACAGGTAGTCTTAGGTTTAAAATCTGGTACGGCCCCTGGGCCTGATGGGATACCTGGGGAATTTTATAAAAAATTGGTTGATGTCTTGGCAGAACATTTAGTAGTAATATTTAATGCAATTTTGTCCAAAGAATGTGAATTACCAACGGTCATGGCAGATAGCCTCTTAATATATTTATTTAAAGCTGGGGACAAAAAGGATCTTAATAACTGGTGCCCGATCAGCCTGATAAATGTTGCTTGGAAAATTCTTAGCTAAATCCTGAGTAACAGACTCTCCTGGGTGGCAGCAGTTGTGATTTTGGCTACTCTGACATGTGCCATCCCAAACGGAAATATGATGGATAATATGAAGACTCTGAGGGAAGTTTTTGAAAATTCCACAACTGAAGGTTATGTCTTCATCCTAGATCAAACTAAGGCATTTGACTGTTTCTCATGAATACTTATTTACCATTCTGGCACACTATGGGGTTCCTAGACAATTTGTACAATGGCTTCAGTGTCTGTATAGTAAAGCATCCACATGTCCTTTTTTTAATGAGACAAGGGGAAAACATGTAGCAATTCAAAGAGGGGTGAGACAAGAGTGTCCACTGAGCCCCTTGCTCTATGTTTTTGCAATTGACCCCCTACTGAGGAAAACTGAAGCAGATAGAAACATCCATCATATAATGGCTCCCCTTGGTATTACTTTCCCGATTACTCTGGCTTATGCATATGATGATGTCTGCTTATTAGTAGCAGACCATCCTTCGGGTACCCAAGCATTACAGATGATAAGAGAATATTCCCAGCATTCCGGGGCTAGATTAAATATAAGGAAGAGTACAGTGATGGCACTCATATCTAGACACACCCTACAGGACATTGCTGGAATTAAAATCACGTGAGGACCCATAAAGATCTTAAGCCGTTCTTTGGGTGTCTCTGATCTGGCCGGGGATAAGTGGACTCCCATTTTGACCCAGGTAGAACAAAAGGTTCAAAAATGGAAACCCTACCCAAAGACTAGGTTAAAGAGAATATATATGTTGAAAACTTTTATTTTACCATTATTTGTTACTATCAGTTCCATATTCCAACTGCCTTAGAGATTGGAGGCGAGATAATATAATCTTTGCTTCCAATTGCTCTGGAGCAGTAGGCTGAACCCAGTCAAGAGATCTATTACTTATTAGCCTATTGACAAGGGAGGTTTGAACACGATCAACCTGGTTGTATTTTTTTTCACTATTTTTCTATATTCCAACATATTACAGATTTTACAAGGCAAACAAACTATATGGTTGCTGCAGGTACAGCACCGGTGCCAATATTTTTTTCAGAAGTGAGAAGCATCAAGGTGGGGTGTATTTAGGGCAATACCTACTGGAATGGCCCCATACTTAATAGAATTTTTTTAAGAAGCTCAAATTGTGGCAGATTTCAGAACAAGATGTCCTCTCTACTACTAGGAAAGGGATGAGCAAAAGAGTGTTACACTCACACTGTTTAGTCCCCCGTGTTTTACCTGCTCTCTAGGGATAGAAGAGAAAGCTTTACAGAGACAACTGACAGATTCCCGAGTCCTACAAAAAGTGTGGGATACTCTGTGGCTATGTTGTCACAATAGAATCAATGTAAGAGGCAATCACAAACATAAATCCATTCAAGAGAGATTGTGTTTACGGGAAGAGTGCATTGATACACTTGAAACTATGGTTTTCTGATTGTGCATATATAGTGAATCTTTGGTCACTTTTAGCAAAACAATGGGCATTTCCGCTGATGGCACATATGTCTTATGAGGTCTTAGTTATGGACATTTAGCAGGTGCGTGGACTATGTTATATCCTGGGACATTAAGAGTCTTAATGGCAGTACTTAAATGGTCTACATGGCAAGTTAGATGCCAACATGCTTAGATATATATCCTGTCTAAATGCTGAATGATTGTTGTTTAGAAGCAAGGAGTCTACAATAAGTATTTACTCTTCTAGGACTTATCTTTGTTGATTTTATATAAACATAAGGTGGTGGGGGTTAGACAGGGTTTATTTTTTTGTGTGTTCACAAATCATATATTCAATTTTCTGTATTTTGGTTGTATTTCCTTTCATTTATATCTTTAGCAAATAAAAAATTCCCCTACTCTTGGCTGTAGGGGGAGCCCTTGTTCGCATCTTCAGAATGGCGGACTTACAGTCGGTAAGTGAGGAGTGGACTGCTGGCAGCAGCACAGGAGGAGCGAGAGTTGTTTGGGACCTTGTGGACTGAATTGAGCCTCAGAATGGTTCTAGTGAGGCACCCTCCAACAGAGTATCTGGTTCTAAACCTTATAAGATGACTGATTTATTTGCCGAAGAAGAAGAGCCAGCACAAAGGAGGAATACCGTGCAGCTGAAGTATACAGGGGATCTGGCTACAGCCCCTGATAGAAAAACTGTTCTGCATTCTATGTTGAAGGACATCATGGGCATTTCAGCCCAAAAATTATTTGCCTTTATACATGTTTCAGGGAAAGCTACATATGATGTCAGTTTGAAACTTGTGCAGACACTTGAATGCTATTGGCAGAAGTTTCAGCTTGTGAAGGGTACCCCCTTTGTGGAACCAGTTCTTGCCTATTCCTCTTGCCAAGCACACACACAAAACTATTACCCTCTTGTTTAGAAATGAGGGAGTTAATATTGCAGATGGTCAGTACTGGCTTTGCCAGTATTCTGACGTCCTAGATAGACCCATCCCAATACTGGATGATGATTTAGTGGGGACTGTAGGGTTGAAAGTAAAGGTGCAATTGCACCAGACCTATACTGGATTCAGTCATTTGCCTGTCAGTTTCTTTATTGGCAGGGATCGGGGGTTGTACTTTTATCCAGTGCAACCCAGGACCTGCCACAAGTGTGGCGCTCAAACTCATTTGAGTTCAGTGTGAGAGAAACCAAGATGTAATTTATGTTTTGAGTATGGACATGTCAGTTTGGGTTGTCCCAACCCCCTTAAATGTAACCTCTGTGAGGAAGCCAGGCATACCTACAGGCAGTGCCCATGGGCAGACCATAATCGGTTAGATAAGGCCCCTCAAGATTAACAGCAACTTATCACTTATCACAGAGGCACAAGTTAAGATTCTTACCGCAAAAAGCCCTCCACCTTCACCCTAGGAGATATCTGACCTGGAGAGTGGATCTTTAGTGCCTGGTACAGATCTGGTAGACCCAGTACAGCATGGATTTACCACCAGAAGGTTCTGTCAGACCAACCTGTTGGAATTTTATGAAAAGGTTAGCAGGGCAATGGGTGAGGGACAGCCTGTGGATGTGGTGTATCTCGATTTTCCGAAGGCTTCCGACAAGGTCCCCCATGGAGAACTTATTGAAGCATTAATACTACAGGGCTTACCAGGAAAAATAACAAAATGGGTAGATGCATGGCTCACCTCTAGAAAGCAGTCAGTAAATGTAAATGGGACCAACTCAGCATGGGCGGAGGTGACTAGTGGGGTGTCCCAGGGCTCTGTCTTGGGGCCCTGCTTGTTTAATATATATATTGGCTCAATGAAAGTCAACAATGGAGTCTGGGTTTCTAAGTTTGCTGATGATGCCAGGGTTGGGTTTCCTATTAATAACCAAAATGAAGCCACAAAACTACAAGAAGCACTAAATATGCTGGAGTCCTGGGCATTAGATAAAAAACTGCTGTTTAATGTGGACAAATGTTGTGTTATGCACCTTGGGAAGGCAAATAAACAGATACCATATACACTTGGAGGACAAATATTAAATACTATGGAACAACAGAGTGACTTGGGTATTATGGTTACAAACGATCTATCACCTAAAATGCATTGCAATTCAGTTATTAAAAAATCAAGTGGTATTTTACACTGTATAAATAAACATATTACATCTAGAAGTAGGGATGTTCTTCTGCCCCTTTATACATCATTGGTGAGGCCGCATTTGGATTACTGTGTGCAGTTTTGGTCACCAAGTGGAAGAACCGAGATAGTGGCACTTGAGAGAGTTCAGAGAAGAGCCACTCGAAATATACAGGAGGTTAAAGGTCATGATTATCAAAAGAGGCTAAATATTCTGGGTTTATATTCCTTGGAATATAGGCGTTTAAGGGGGGATATGTGTTTAATCTATAAAGCCACTATTGATCCAGATTTATGGGAACTACTGGGTTTGAGGTACAGGAATTGTCGGGTAATACTAGATCACACCTCTACAACTATATGTGGAATGTCCAAAAACCAAAAAAAGAAAATCCTGGCTCACACTGAGAGTTACCAATATTTGGAATAGGTTGCCATTAGAGGTGGTGGCTAGTGTAACTGTGAACGCATTTAAAAACAAACTAGATAGCTTCTCACTTAAGCATAATATTCAGGGTTATTAATAAATGGCAAGCAAAAGGACTAACGTCTATATAGCTCTGTACTTACCTATGAGACCTATGGTACCTCCATGGAACCTCTGGAGCCTGTTAGCATGCCTGTAGTTGCCCCTTTGCAATGCATGAGTCCTTTACTTTCTGAAACTATTCCTCTGGCTCCTGTTCCAGGGCCATAGAATGAGGAGGACATGGAGGTGAGTGGGCAGGATGGTATGCGCCGTCCCCTTCCCCTCCACCAGGAAACCCAGTTTACTACTCCCAAATCCCACAGAAGGGGTAAAGGTCATAAGCAGCTTTCTGCCAGTGGCTCTCCTTCCCCCATTATGACCAGGAATAAATACCAGCTGCTGGCTAAGAGAAGGCAATGGGGTGATACTGAGGAAGAGGAAGGAGAGTCTGACACCTCTTCTGTTAAATCTTCTGACTCCCACACTGACATCCACTGCATGAAGAAAGTGAAGGGTAGGTTGAAAGGGCACCAGTCTAGAATCTTCTGTGTTTAATGTAGTATATAAACTTATAAGAAGAGACAGACTACTATGCAGATTTTGTACACGCTTTCTAATAACATCATTTTTTACAGGATACTAGAATAAAGAATACCTATGAGTGGGCACAGGTGAAGAGTTTATGGCCCTGTGGTAGCTCATTTTGGTCACAAGGGGAGGATACCTGTAACTGAGTGGGCATCCTGTTCTGCTCATTTGATTTTCAGGTCACTCATGTTGTGGACCTGATGCCAGGAAGGGCATTATTATTGGATGTAGTGCATCATTTCCATAAATTACAATTAATTAATATTTACGCCCTCAAGGCATTGCTCTTAAGGTTGCGTTGTTTAATACCATTAAACCTTTTTTATTTACAAACAGACATTTAATTCTAGGGGTGATTTTAATTGTGGGTTGCTCAAACCTGATGGGGGGGGGTCAATGGAAAAGGTTTTTAGTGATATGACTTGCCTTCAGTCTTTAATCAGCTCTGCCAACCTCCAGGATGGTTATAGGGCTGTACATCCCATTGGTGCCAAAACCTTCTTTAAGGGGGCACTGGCAATAAGGACTGATTTCCTTTTTCTTTCCTGATCTTTACTGGTGGACACTGCATCCACTATGCCTTTTGAAACTTCAGACCATTCTGCTGTACTTTGTCTGATTACGTTAGGAAGTTCTCTCGGTTCTATAGCAGCTAACAGATGGAAATTAAAAGGAAATCTGCTTTCAGATCCTACTGTCCTAGAACAATGGATAGGTGTTTTTTTGGGCCAGTCTCTATTATTGAGACCCATGATTCCATTGGAGAATGGTGGGATTACACGAAGGCTGACTTTAAAACGTTTTTCATTTCTCAGGTCACTAAAAAAAACAGGGACACTTATTTTACATATTTGGGTTTTAGACAAAAGTTATTCACACGATAAAAAATTGCCCGTCAGAAGAGATATAACAGAGCTATCTCTTTAAAATTGGAAGCTCAATTTGGAACCCATGGCAGCAAGGCAGCAGTAGATATGTTCAAGAACTATTCTGACAGGGTGAAACATTCCTATATGGACTGCCTAGTAGATGATAGTATGGGGGTGATGGCGACAGCTCCAGAACAGACGCTGGATATTACTCAACATCATTTAAATAATATATTCAGATCTCAGACTACTGTAGAGGACCCGGAGTCTTTCCTTCAAACAACATGAAGTCTTGCTATATTATGACTATTGCAGTTTGTCCCAGCCTTAGAACTGCTCCGGAGGTGAAAGAGTTAACTTCCATGCAGAGCATGGAGCTTAGAGCACGAGCTCGGTTCAGAAGGTCTGTTAGGCTGGTTTCAAACCGAAACCGTCAGATTCTTTACTCCGCCTCACTGAACAGTCGCTCCCGGAGATTCCTCCTGTTGCTCGGTTCATTTCTTCGGTTTAAAGCGCTATTTCTCGGTTTAATTTAACCGCGATTTAATTATTTTAACCGCAAAACCGATCGGTTCAGGCTCTGTCTATGGTAATCGTAAGTAATAGATAGGGTTTTTTCTGTGTGGAACTTGTAAAGTGTTATCGGTTCGGTTGAACCGATCGAATTGTATTAAAATATAAGTTTAAAGCCTTTTAAGGCTTCTTAGAGTGCGGTTCCCGGTTCTTATCGGTTCTAAAAAAAACGGATTTCATTACGGTTTTTTCCACGACCCGTGACACAGTTTGGAACCGATAAGGGTGTCTTGCCTGGCACTGCCATTAAAAGGACAAGTTTGTTGGTTAGGCTGGCATCATGTCTGAGAAACCCAAAAGAAAAAACCGGGCCCACTGGGTTTCAACACTGTAGTGTCTGTGGGGAAGCCTTTGCCAAGGCTGACCCACACACTACATGTGTCTATTGTCTGGGGTTTGACCACCTCAATACCGACTGCCAGATTTGTAAAATTTTCCCTGCAGCCACCCTGGACAAGATAGTAGGCAGGCTCAGGAACTGAGAGCCAAAGTCCGGCTGACCCGGATGGCCAGCCGGTTCGGTGCCAGCGCTTGAACCGGAGGGAGTGCCTCTGACCAGGCGAGACTTCCTCGGGCAAAGGAAAAATGTCTCTGAGAGCCAGTTCCAGCAAAGAAATCTAAAAATCAGCAGGTTTGGAGTCCAAAATTCTTCTCCAACTGCTGCAGAGATAGCCAGGCAACACAGCTTGTCCAGTCCCTGTCCTCGGTTCCTCCCAACCGCCACTGTCTGGCAAAAGGTCGGTTCGGTTCGGTTCCAGTGGTTCAGGATTATGATATAGAAGAGTTCTAATGAACCAGAGGAGGGGATGAGGATTATGATCAGTGTGTGTGATTTTGAAAGTCTGATGTGCCTATTGAACGGACATCTCCCAGACAGACCTTCAGGTGAGTCTCCCCTAGGCTTTCTGAGTCCCTTCTCATTTTTGTTTTATAAAAGTTGCTGAGACCCTCCAGCTTCCCTTAGAGGAGGCTTTGGATGAGCAAGAGAGCCTGACTATGTGGAGATGATGGATATCCCAGAGTCCAGGAGGTTGTCCATCCCTTTACATAAATCTTTTAGAAAACAAACAATAAAAATTTTAAAAGCTCCTAATTCTGTGCCTCCTGTGGATAAAAAGATGGACAGGAGGTACACTTTGTCAGGTCCTGATACAGATTTTCTTTCACAGCAATGCAGTCATGTTAGTAGTTCAGGCTGCAGCCTGTGATAAAGCTAATATTCCACTGGCTTCACATCCTCCTGACAAGGATTCCAGGAAGATTGATGCCATGGCCAAAAAACGATACATGGCAGCATCCTTGGGACTCAGACAAGCTAACTATATGGCTTATGTTGCAAAATACCAGAAATCTAGATGGGATACTGTCATGGCCTTAGCCAAACAGGTCCCTGGCCAGCTCGCAAAGGAGCTGGAGCAGGTGGCTCTTGATGGTATTGAGGCATCTAAGGTGCAATTCCATGCTGCAGTGGATTCTAACAATGTATCCTCTAGAGTCATGGCTACATCTGTGGCTTTTCGGAGATTGGCCTGGCTCAGGTGTACTACTTTGTCACAGGATACCCAGTCTAAGGCTATGGATTTTCCTGTGGTGGGAAATTCTCTGTTTGGGGGCAGACAGAATTATATGAAGAAAATGGATGAATATAGAACCACTTACAGGGTGCACAAGGAACGGCAAGCCACTCCTCAGAGGCAGCCCCCAGGGGTAGGGGTAGGCCCTTTTACAGGCCTTTTTACCAGACCCAGGCCTCCACCTCTTCAGCCTATGTACAGAGGGGGTTCTTCAGAGGGAGAGGCAGACGGGGTTCGAGCAGGCCTGCTCCCACCCCTCAGCCTAAAGCCCCTGCCAAACAGGCACCCTGATGGGATGCTCATGGTCGGCTCTCCACTACCTGTAGGGGGCAGGTTGGCTCACTTCGTCCAGGACTGGCAGTCTTTAACTTTAGACAGGTGGGTCCTGGAAGTAGTGAGCCAGGGTCTGGTTCTCAGCTTCAAGAAATTTCCAAAGATGAGAGCCAGATCTTTTCCATCTACAAACCCTTTAGAGACTCTTGCTTTGGAAACAGAAGTCTCAACCCTCTTGGCTCTCAGAGCTGTAGAAAAGATTTCTCCCCTTCACCAGGGCAAGGGTCTGTACTCCAGGTACTTCTTACCCCAAAAAGACAGGAGAGTGCGGCCTATCCTGGATCTAAGATATCTAAACAAGCACCTTTTAAAGCCAAAGTTCAAAATGGTGACACTGGGAATGATTTACCCTCCCTAAGGCCAGGGGACTGGCTAGCCTCCCTGGACCTCAAAGATGCCTACTTCCATGTTCTTATCAGAAGCTCCCATCGAAAGTACCTCAGATTCGAACTGCCCTCAGGCCATTATCAGTTCAGAGCAATGCCCTTCGGCCTCACTTCTGCCCCAAGGGTGTTCACAAAATGTCTGGCAGCAGCAGTCGCTCACATAAGAAGGCAAAAGATTGCCATTTTTCCCTACCTGGATGACTGGCTCATTGTGGGTCAGTCTCTGGACCAGGTTAAATCACACCTGCTAGTTACCCAGCAGCTGCTTACCTCTCTGGGATTTCTTCTCAATCTTCCAAAGTCAGTTTTGGAACCTGTCCAGGTACTCACCTTTATAGGCGCAGAACTGGACACAAAGCAGGCCAGAGCCTTCCTTCCCTTGGAAAGGGTAAGGACCTTAGTGGCCCTGGCCGCCTCCTTCACTCTGCAGGTCTCTCGACCAGCAAGGCATTTCCTGCAGCTCTCAGGACACATGGCTGCCTCCACAGCTGTGTGCAAGGAGCAAGATTTCAGATGAGGACATTCAGTTCCATTTGAGAGCTTTCTGGTCTCAAAGAAGAGATCCTCTATCCAAGTTAATCCCAGTGACTCAAACTCTGATCCAGGCCCTTCAGTGGTGGCAGGATCAGAGCAATCTGAGACAGGGGTGCCTTTCATCCCTCTGTCCCACTCCTTGACCCTTACTACAGATGCATCCCTCTTGGGATGGGAGCTCACATGGCGACCTCTCCACCCAGGGATTATGGTCCCTCAGGAATCTCTGCTCCACATCAATCTTTTGGAACTCAGAGCTGTTTTCTAGCACTTCAGGTTTCTCTGCATCTGTTCAGAACAAGGTGGTACAGGTCAGAACAGACAACACCACTACAATGTGGTACATCAACAAACAAGGGGGCACTCGGTCTTCGGCCTTGTGCACCGAGGCGATGAAGTTGTGGTCTCTGGCTTACTCTCTGAACACTTCCCTCATAGAAGTTCACTTCCCAGGCAAGGACAATGTCCTGGCAGATGCTCTCAGCAGGATTTCACAGGGCCATCACGAATGGTCACTGGATCCCCTAGTACTGGGGATAGTGTTTGCCAGATGGGGCACTCCTCAGATAGATCTTTTCGCAGGCCCAGACAATCATCAACTTCCACTGTTTTGTTGCAGGCCCCCAGTGTTGGGCTCAGTTCCTCTGGATGCCTTTCTCCTCGATTGGGAAGGGAAGTTTCTTTATGCCTTTCCCCTCTTCCCTCTCCTGTTCAAAGTACTAGTCAAAATCAGGTCTCAGCCCTGCAAGATGATCCTGATTGCTCCAGACTGGGCACTCCTTCTGTCCTTAGCAGTCCATCTTCCCCTGTGTCTCCCCAGGAACCAAAATCTGTTAACCTGTGCTCAGGGGAGAGTCTGGTATCCGAATCTCAAATCCCTCAACCTCAAGGCTTGGCTCTTGAGCAGTTAGAGTTTGCTGATTTGCAACTTTCACAAAGTGTTCTCGAAATCCTGAAGGCTGAAAGCCTTCCACCAGGGCTACCTATAACTCCAAGTGGAAAAGGTTTTCCATATGGTGTTCTGGGAAGCATGTTTCCCCAGAATCTGCTGATCTACCCACTGTATTGGACTACATGGTCCATCTTAATTCTCTGGGACTGAGACCAGCCACCCTGAAAGTGCACTTGGCTGCTGTCTCTGCCTTCATTTCAGCAGGGAAGCCCTCTCTCTTTCTGCTCATCCTGTATTTTCCAAGTTTTTTAAAGGATTGCTTCACACCAATCCTCCATTCAGGGACCCTGCCCGGCTTGGGATCTTAATGTATGCATTGCTCAGCTAATGCAACCCCCTTGAGCCTCTGTCTTGGCAGAGCTTAAGTATTGACTTGGAAAACTGTATTTCTGGTAGCCATCACTTCTGCCAGGCGATAAGTGAGTTACAGGCTTTATCAGTAGAAACTGACTTTATTTCCTTTCACAGGGATAAAGTAGTCCTCAGGACTAACAGGAAGTTTTTGCCTAAGGTGGTTTCAGATTTCCACCTTAACCAATCTATTTCACTTCCAGTGTTCTTCACTGACCAGTCCTCCTCTGGTGAGAGGAGGCTGCACAGCTTAGATGTTAAGAGGGCCCTAAATTACTACATAGAGTGTACCAAGGGTCACAGGTTTGACTCCCTCCAACTGTTTCTCACTTATGGTGAGGTTGGGAAAGGGAGACCTGCCACTAAGAGATCCATTGCCAGGTGGATCGTTTCTTGTATCCAATTTTGCTATCAAAAGCTGGTAGGTCCCCCCTCAGGCCTGAGGGCTCACTCTACAGAGGTACAGCTGCATTCTAGCTGCTGCTAGAGACATCCCTATCTTGCAAATATGTCAGGCAGCTACTTGGAAGACAGTACACACTTTCACCAAGCATTACTCCCTGGATATTCAGGCCAGGAGGGATGCTCGGTTTGGCACAGCCGTGCTTCACAGCCTATTCCCTAAGTAGGTTCTGTCCCTCCTCCATGGAGGTACTGCTGTGTAGTCTGCAATAGTCATAATATAACAAGACTTCATGTTGTTTGAAGAAAAAATTACTCACCTTAGTAATGTTGTTTCTTCTAATGGAGTCTTGCTATATTATGACCTCCCCAGCCTGCCCCTCTCAGAACTCCTACTTTGGGTATGGGTTGGGTAGTCCTCTGTGGGCATTTATTGATGCCCTCTTTCATGTTTGGGTGTTGTGTTTATTTAGTTATTTTATCTTATTTTTCTGGTCCACTGACTTGAGTCTTTGTGTTGGGACCAGGAAAAATGTGTTAATATATTAGTGGCCAGTTGGCTAGTGTAGGTTACAACTTCCACACAGAACCTTAGTGAGTTTTTGCTTGTAAAGATCTGACGGTTTTGGTTTGAAACCAGCCTAACAGAGCTTCTGAACCTAGCTCACGCTCTAAGCTCCATGCTCTGCATGGAAGTTAACTCTTTCACCTCTGGAGCAGTTCTAAGGCTGGGACAAACTGCAATAGTCATAATATAGCAAGACTCCATTAGAAGAAACAACATTACTAAGGTGAGTAATTTTTTCTTTTAGGCCTTTATATCCCTGAACTTCCACAGGATGTATGTCAGTCCATGGTGACTGATATCACTTGTGAAGAAGTGTCAAGGGCAATCAGGAAATTGAAATTAAATACTTCTCCGGGATGTGATGGCTTTTTTTTTTTATATGTTTATTTATCCTCCTGTGGCCACCTCTCTACCCCAGCTGTTCTTCTTGCATCCCATCAGCTGGGATCTGGCCGCCGTCCATCTCGCCCAGGACCGCTGGCACCCTTATAACCCCTGCGGCTTACCCCCTACAGTGGAGTGGCAGGGAGCCCTCTAACTCCCCACCCAGACAGATCCAGCTCAGATTCCAGCATCCTGACGAACACTCGCAGAAAGCCATCAAGCCGTAGGAGGCGTAACTTTTTCCCCTGTTCAGAGATTCCCTGAGTCGGCGGGCATGCAATGACACCAGCAGTCGTGAGCGCACATGCATTTGCACGCACCCCCATCCAGGCATCTGCCCACTGACTCCTCCCCTAAGTATAGCATGCGTCTGCCACCTCCCAGCATCCGCCAGGGGGCAGTCGGGCACTGATCATCATGGACCCCCTCCCCAGAGAGGGAGAGCAGTCCTTTGGATGCTCAATCCCTCTCCTCCCCTGCCATCCCCCGGTGCCCTGAGCTTGCTCCTGAACCCGGATCACCGGCATGGTGTGAGGTGCTGCGACCAGTGACTCAGTGCCACCGGGCCGGCACTAAACCTGGCATTGACTTTGCTTTATAATGAAATTCTATCCATGGTTAAAATTTCCAATACCCTAACTCGGGCATTGGTGAATATGTTGTAGAAAAAAGGAGATAGATCTTCTCTGAAAAACTGGAGACCGATTAGTCTTCTTAATACAGATTATAAGATCTTGGCCTTTATTCTACAGCAGCATTTGCAATCTGTTGCAGGACATGCTGTTTCCCCAGTGCAAACATGTGCTATTCCTCACAGGTCTATTTATAATAATCTTATTTTGGTGTGGAACTTACTGGCACAGGGTAAAAAGAATTAGGCCTCAGGATACATGCTCTTTTTGGACCAGGAAAAAGAATTTGATCGTGTAAATCATTTGTTTTTGTTTAAAGTTTTGGAGGCATACCATGTACCTAAAGACTTTAGGATGTGGATTTCTACTTTATATGTTATTGGGAACATGATGCCTTTTGTTAATGGTCATTAGGGGTGAATTTTGCAGGATGTGGGGGGGGTCAGACAAGGATGCCCACTAAGTCCTTTATTGTACACTTTCGTACTAGAGCTTTTATTGTGGAATTTTTTGGAGTCTCCAGATTTGCAAGGTATCCTAGTACAGGGATCTACTGTAACTCCCATAGTAACTGCATATGCTGATGATATTTGTTTATATGTTACAGATGAAACTGAACGTCATGTTATTCTAGATATCCTTTTGCATTTTGAAAGAGTTTCTGGTGCCACTTTAAACTACAATAAAAGCTATGGCATTCCTATTCATGTGCCTTTCAATACAAATACTGTTCAAACTATTGCTGGGATTCATATTTCAGCTGTGTCGATTCCATACTAGGTATTACTTTTGGTGGTTCTGATAATGCTGCCCTAAATTGGGACAGTAAAATAACTGTAACCACCTCACAGGTGGCGCTTTGAAAAAATAAAACTATCTCTAAAAGAAAGAGAGTGTTTTCACTCAAAACCCTGATTTTGCCTCTTTTTAGGGCTGTGGGTGGAGACTACAGCCCTACTGGGATTAGATTGTAGCTCTAAAAGTGACTGATCATGGAACTCCCTTTTTGGACATTTGGAAGTATTCCTCCACAGCTGCAAAATAGCGCACTCCCCCTCTGATTTTTGCTATTTGCTGCTCTATGTTAAAGGCATCTGAAGGAAGGGGGGATACTACTGTATTGTACCTCTGAACTTCTCAGGATAGTAACAAAAAAAAACTTTTGAAACTACTGTTTCTAGACCCTCAATTGAATCTTTACAGGGCTGCAGACTTTCAGCAACCTAGGGGTTAACTCATTATCTGTTGTACTGGAATTTATTGAAGCTTTAAAACAGTCATGCAGACTACAGTGTCAGATTAGACAGTCCTACTGTAGATATTTTCTTCTGTTTTTTTTTATATTTTTCTATTCAACCTTTGTATATTTGCTATCCAGTGCTAGTGAAAGGTGAGGATTTACAACACCTCTGTCTATCCACAGAATCAGGTTCACTGCTGACTGCTAAACTAAAGCTCTTTGTTTATCCACAGAGAGAGGAACTGTGCAGCCCCACACACACTCACCCACTATGATGGATTTAGTGCTGATAAAAAATAAATAATGCCCTCAGTTTATCCACAGGTACAGTACCATGTGGGGCAGGCTCAGTGCCAACTTTCCCTCACTGTGATGGATTTAGTGCTGGTAAGAGATAAGGGACTGACACCTCTTCCCACACACTCTGCATTTAGTCCTGGTGAATGGTGAGAGACTGCTAGAACTGGGGACTATAGCATTTTGTTTATCTACAGTGACAGGCTGCATATATACACACAAACACAGCACCATGTATTCTGACTAAATAAATTCAAGAGGACTGAATTAGCAGCATGCCAGTTTTTGATGATTATGACTGAATGTCACTATATGGCATCAACAAGAAAATAATAAATTGCTATCTGAAATGTTTATCCAAAATAATATTTGAGTGAAAGTATGGAATTTTTTTTGTGTGTTATGTATTTATCTCCCCTGCAACTCCTTCAGGCCAATTGCCCAAGGACACTCATCTCTCACTTGGTTACGCTGCCAACTCAACCCCACATTACAGCCACCACAGGGTACCCCGACATAACCCTTGCATCAGGTGGGTCCTCCTCTTCCAAGGAGAAACAGCCTATCAGGCTAGGCATTGGACCTGGGTGCTGCTGTGGTCAGGTCAGCTGCCACAGATCCCAAGGGGGCACTGGTCTGGGCAGCCATCATCCAGCAGGAGGAGACACAATTTTCATTTTTTCCTCTGATTTCCCCCAGTCACGCTGTCTTTGGGCTTCCCCTGGTCTTCACCAAGGGCCGCTGCAGAGCAACACCAATCCCCAACCCACCCCAGGAGAGGAGAGCAGTCCTCCAGATGCTCAATCCTACTCCTTCCCCTGCTGACTCTCCGGCACCGAAGTCCATTCCCAAACCCAGGTCACCAGTGTGGTGTGAGATAAGGCGCCAGCACCTCAACCCTCTGCGCCACCGAGCCAGCAGAATTTTTTTTTTAATAAAAGATGTTTTCCATATTTGACCATTGCTTCTTAATAGTCATATAATATTACTTCAATATGTAGTGTGAATTTTAAATATTTAGCTTGTAAACACTGTTTATTTTTTAATTAGGTGAGACACTCTAAGCTGAAAGCTTGTTTGCAGGTGCAACCTGGGAGCACAAGGAAGTTAAGTGGCTTGTTCAGGGTTATACAGTATGTAAGTGGAGCCTGTGGGATTCAAACCAAGGTCTCCAGATTTGCAGTTCAGAGCCTTAAACCACTGCGCCATCCTGCTTCCTGTTTATACTTGTTGTTATGACCAGGTCATGTACAACAGCAAAAATAATCTCTTTCAAAATAAAAACTCAAAAAGGGAATGTGTTTATATTGGACATACAGATATAGCAAATTATTAGTTTGCCAGTGATGTTGGTAAAAATCTGGGAATGTCACACTTCCCGAAGCTTTGCAAAGTTCCTCAATCTCATATCAAGTTTGCTACCAATTCCTGAATATTCAGTATTGTGCGTTCGCTCTGTGAAATCACCTTTCAGGACAAGTGAACAAAATTACACTGGCACTCTTCATGAGGAGGGGTCCCAAAAAGGCCATGTTGAAAATCTGGTGCAATACTTACAAAAAATGGTCATGTTACACTAGGGCATTGCATAATTTCTATGCACATTTGTAACTTTGGTCATTTAGTAGCTCTTCACATCCCTATCGGCTCTGGCTAGAGTTTGTTCTTTATGTGGCCACTGTGTTCCCACTTCATGTAAATAAAGAAGTTGCTATTATTAATGTGTTTTTTTCAGTGCTTATGGGGCAGTCACCTTAATCCTGTGAAGTGGAACCATACTTATAAAGATTATAAAAATGGAGGCCTCTGTATGATTAATCCTGGTGCATTTTTTCACAGCTTGTTTATTTATAAGATTTTTTTTTTTATTTATTGACCGGTACTACTGATGTGTGGTTCATAGAATCATAGAATCATAGGAGCTTGACAGGAGAAAAGGACCATACCAGTCCATCTAGTCTGCCCTTTTTTTCCCTACACCTCCCCCTCCCTGCCAGCCCCGCCCCCCATATTCAGCCCCATATGCTTGTCCCATGCTGTCTGAATTCGTCCACCAATTTAGCCCCCACCACTCTGTCTGGTAGTCTGTTCCAGGGCTCCACCACCCTCTACGTGAAGAAAAGTCCTCTCACATTGCCCCTGTGTCTTGGAGTTGCTAGGCTAACACCTCTCTCTAACACCAGCTTTGTGCTGTTTTAACTGCATTTAAACCTTTTTGTGTGTATGGACTATTACTACTGTATGTAATTGAATTGAGCCCTGTTGTTAGAGCAGGAAGAGGGCAAGTAGTTCTTGCAGGGATTCCCTGGAACTACAGACTTGCCAATTACTGTCATTTCTATGGTTAAAACCCTTGGGGGCTATAATTTGCATCTGGTATGTCTATTTAAGGATCTGCTGCAATAAATATATACTTTGGGGCTTTTTTAATACTCTGCCTCGCTACATGAACCTAGGGTCATTTCTGGGTCACAGGACTGTATTAAGTCCGCCCTGTGGTGAGCACAATTTTATGAAACAGTGTCTTGGAGTTGCTAGTCTAACACCAACTTTGTGCTGTTTGAACTGCATTTAAACCTTTTTGTGTGTATGGACTATTACTACTGTATGTAATTGAATTGAGCCCTGTTGTTAGAGCAGGAAGAGGGCAAGTAGTTCTTGCAGGGATTCCCTGGAACTACAGACTTGCCAATTACTGTCATTTCTATGGTTAAAACCCTTGGGGGCTATAATTTGCATCTGGTATGTCTATTTAAGGATCTGCTGCAATAAATATATACTTTGGGGCTTTTTTAATACTCTGCCTCGCTACATGAACCTAGGGTCATTTCTGGGTCACAGGACTGTATTAAGTCCGCCCTGTGGCGTGCACAATTTTATGAAACAGTGTCTTGGAGTTGCTAGTCTAACACCAACTTTGTGCTGTTTGAACTGCATTTAAACCTTTTTGTGTGTATGGACTATTACTACTGTATGTAATTGAATTGAGCCCTGTTGTTAGAGCAGGAAGAGGGTGAGTAGTTCTTGCAGGGATTCCCTGGAACTACAGACTTGCCAATTACTGTCTTTTCTATGGTTAAAACCCTTGGGGGACTATAATTTGCATCTAGTATGCCTATTTAAGGCTCTGCTGCAATAAACATATACTTCAGGGCTTTTTAATACTCTGCCTCACTACATGAACCTAGGGTCATTTTCGGGTCATGGGACTGTATTAGTCTGCCCTGTGGCGAGCAGGGCATGCCAAGTAGGCGAGCGCGCATTGCTGTGCACGGAGACGCATGCAGAGACATGGGCGTCTGCACGTGTCTGCTGTGTCAGCTGGCACAGCAGGGGAAAGAGGATCACTGACAAATATTTCACAAAACAGTAAGTTATAGTATATCTTGTACATATTGAGCTATAACTGAAATGGAGGCACCAAATAATTACTGTTCATCATGCCAAATGTTTGGTAGGCACCCACAGATTATAGACTTTCTCTGTGATAGATGTTTGCTGCTACAAACATTACAAGCTGAAATAATCTATTTACAATCAGCAAGAGCAGTTAGTCCAGAGATCGAGGCCCTGGAAGACTATATAGACTTGATGGTAGGTCAGATAACACCTCAAGAGGAACCAAAAAACCCAGCTGAGACTCCTGTTCTAGAAAATGATTCCTCCAGCATTCCAGCCCCTCCTTACCTCCTGATGAGCCAGATAACTGGTCAGTAGTCACTAAGCACAAAACTAAATGTAGGGGAGGACAAATCTTTCAAAGTGCTCCCTTAATGCCCTTATCTAATAGCTATGAGGTCATCACTGTACAGAATATTGAACTTTCCCAGGATATGAATTCACCCTTTCCCTCAGAGAAAAAATGTGTATCCTGTCCCCCCCTGAAATGTTCCCTATTGAAAGAAGTAGAGAAAACTACCAATCCAGAAGTCTCTTATTCTAATTCAGGGGATACATCCACTAGCTTAAAGCATGATGAATTAACCTATCTACGTACAAATTCTGATCACCTGCATAAAGATAGACAAATCTTTGTAATTGGTGACTCTATTATTAAACACATTGATCGCCCAGTATATAACATGGATAAAGTTAATCGGACATGCTCCAGCTTAAGAGGGGCAAGAATTTCCGACATTACCACAGTGGTTAAAGAAGTACTTGTAGGGGCAGGAGAAAATTCTGTGTTTGTCATACATGCTGGCACCAACGATATAAATGGAACCAGTCTGGAGGATCTTAAACATGACATTATTGCCCTTAATAACACACTGACAGAAAGAGATAGTCTTGTCTGCTTTTCCAAAATCCTGCCCATCCTGAGGACAACTAACTCTATAAACATCAAAATTAGGGCCTTCAATGATTGGCTCAGAAGATGGTGCCACCAGCAGGGTATTCTATGCCTTGCACACTGGGAAAACTTTTATCAAAGATCCCCTTTGTTCTGATGGGACAGACTGCACCTCAGTAGAAGGGGCAGTGCTTTACTAGGCAAAAGTGTGACTTCAGCAATTAACAAACTTTTAAACTAGATATGAGGGGGGGACTGGTCCTTTTCTTGTTCTCTAAAAAAATCTGACAGTAATAATACTGCCTGTGAGGTTTTTTCTCTCAATGCCAGATCGTTAAATCAGGTTAAAATGGCAGAACTTGAAGCCAAATGTATAATGGCCAATTATGGACTTATAGCCATAGCGTAAACATGGTGGGACCCTGACTCTGCATGGATTATGTGCCTACCAGGCTATACATTATACCATAGAGACCATCAGGGCCACACTGGTGGCGGAGTCTGCCTATATGTCAGTGAGGACATAAGGTCTTTTCAACTACCCCAGACTAATGACATTGAAATCATATGGGTAAATGTTCAGATCAGGGGTCAACCCCAATTATTGGTTGGTACATGTTATAGACCTCCATCTGACAATGCTGATTATAATTTTATATTACTTAAAGACATATCTGATATGGCTACTAAAGGTAATATTTTAGTCCTAGGAGATTTTAATATGCCCTCTATAAATTGGACTGCCTTGTCAGGGAAGACACACAGTGAAAAAGAACTGATCTCACTTACTGTAGACTTAGGCTTGGAGCAGTATGTCACCGAGCCTACCCGGAGTGATAACTTACTGGACTTAGTAATATCCAATATAGGGAACAATAAATCTAACTTCTGCATTGGGGACCATTTAGGCTCTAGTGACCATCACTCTATTCCTTTTACTCTAATTTTTAATATTTCACAGAATTTAAGCCACTCAGAATTTAAAAAATTATGATAATGCAAATTTCCTAATTATTAATGAACATCTAAGAAAATTTTCTTGGGAGGCAATACTATCCCCTCTTTCAGTAGAGGAAGCCTGTGAATACTTGAAATCAATGATTTATAACGTAGAAGAATCATTTGTCCCCACAAAAAAGAAATATAATAAAAAGGGGAAGATCCCACTGTGGCTAAATAAAACCATTAAAAATCAAATAAAAAAAACAAAGGTTTTCTCTTTTAAAAAAGAGTGAGGGTGCCAATAAAGATCAGTTACTTCTTAAATATAAAAAATCTTTAAAACAATTGAAACATTCCATTCTACAGTCTAAAAGGAAACTTGAGTTTCAATTGACATACTGCAAAGACAGCTACAAATCTTTATATTCCTATCTTAACAATAAACAAGTTAATAATAGACACATGGGCCCTATAACAGTTAATAACTCTTTAATTTCTACAGATAAGGAGATTGCAGATGCCTTTAATTATCAGTTTTGTTCAGTTTTTACCAAAAAAGAGGATCCTAAACTTAACTTGCATTTAGCAAACAGTTCTATAGCTTATAATATTACTGTAACTGATACACTTGAGGCCTTGTAATCATTAAGAACACGACATCAAGTCCAGGACCTGACAATATTAATCCAATATTTTTGATATAGAGAGCTGATGTTATAGCTAAACTCCTAACCCTCATTTTTAACAAGTTTCTCCATGAAGGTTATATTCCTCATGACTGGACAGCGTCACAGTCATACCCATATTTAAAAAAGGCAATCACTACAATCCAGGAAATTATCGTCCCATAAGCCTAACATCAGTATTAAGTAATTAATGGAAAAAATTATTTAAAAATTCCTGGAACAGGAAATCATTTCTAATAGTACAATTGATCATAGACAACATGGTTTTAGGTCTGGGTATTCATGCACTACTAATTTGGTCTCTTTTTACAGTTATATAAGTGAGCGACTTGATGGGGGGAGCCCATGGATGTTATCCTTCTTGATTATAGTAGGGCTTTCAACAAGGTGCCTCATGGTAAACTTGTTGACAAACTGTTTTTTTATTTTATTTTTTTATTTATTGAGTTCTAGGATTACAATACCTTTGAGCCAGGGCTGTTTTACAAAGGTTCCACGTCATTAGGTACAGATTAGACAAAAACATTACTGATAACACAATTAATTGTTGTACATACATATTTTGTAGGCGAGGGCATAAATTGAGGCAAGCATTCAAGAAAGGGATAAGGAGTGAGTTGAAAAAGAAGAGAGGATGGAAGGAGAAGAGAAGGGGGGACAGCAAGGGAGAGGGGAGGCAGAGGGAGGGAGGAAGGGGAGGGGTTTGCGGTGGAGGGAGGGGGAAGCAGCCCAGAGAGCTTTGTTGGAGCAACAAAAAGTAAAGTGCAGACATTGGGCATGGTTGGTGTCACAAAGTGCTAGGCGACAGAGGCTCTTGCGGGTTGTTGGCAGAGCAGTGGAGCCACGGAGTGGTGAACTGGTTCAGTAGACTGAGGGGGGTTGAAACTGGGGTTTTCCCAGACTCTGGTCAGATGGGTTTCCTGCTGGTTGGCCAATAGACAACAACAAGTTAGGATTAATGGCACTCTCTCTGATGTGGGGAATGTTACTAGTGGGGTCCCTCAGGGTTTGGTCCTGGGACCTACTTTATTTAATTTATACATCAGTGATATGCAGGTCATTGCAGACAATCTTTCATATAAATTTGCTGATGATACCAAGCTAGGGGGGATAGTATCTATGGCTTCTAGCAGGACCACTCTTAGTAACAACCTAAGATCTATAGAAGAATGGGCACTTGAAAATGGGATGATGCTTAATCCTGATAAATGTACAGTGTTACATTATGGGAAAAATAACCTAAGACAGAGTTATTGTTTAAATAATAACCCCTTAAATTCTCAACATCTGAGAGGGATCTTGGAGTTATTACTAATAACAAACTCACCTCCACAGACTATTGCATCAAGATAGCTAAAACATCAAATGCACTACTCACTCGAATTAAACAAGCATTCGTCTCTAGGACCCAGGAATGTATTATCCCCCTTTTTAGGACCCATGTCAGGCCCTATTCTGATTATGGGTCTCCCTTTTGGAACCCATATTTAAAACAAAATATAGATAGAATATAGAGCATTCAGAGGAGGGCCACAAAACTAGTACCTCGATTGGCCAATAGTGATTATCACATCAGATTACAGGAAACTGGACTACATTCCCTACAAACTAGATGAACCAGAGGTGATTTGCTATTATTATACAACATTTTAAATTATCAGGATCTTATGGGTCAATGTGGCCTAAAATTTTCTGACAGAAGGATTTTCCCGCGGCTACGTAATAAACAGATTGATGTGGTAAAATCAAGAACTAATAAAAGACAAAACTACTTTATAGTAAGAACCCCTAGACTTTGGAATAGTCTACCACAATATTTGGTGGACAGTAACTCCATTCACTCTTTTAAAAGAGGCTTGGACCAGTGGATGAAGTCTAATAGCTCCTGGGTTTAACTATTCCCACCATAGTGGTGGGGGACAATCTCAATGGGCCTAGGCCTTCTTTTGTCCTTTGTAACCAAGTAAACCAAGTAAACCATGTATCTTTTGCCTTGCAGTCTGAGGCTGTGCCATCTAGTTTCGACCCCCTCCTTTCTCTTAAGTAAACCCTCTTCATCCCACTTTATTGAGCCCCTTTACATATTTAAAAATTTCAATCATGTCTCCACTTTCCCTCCTTGTCTCCAGCATGTACAGATCCAGCTCCTTACACCTCTGCTCATATGACTTTCCCTGCATACCCTGTACCATCTTGGTTGCCCTTCTCTGAATCCTCTCCAATGCATCTATATCCTTGCAGAGATGTGGTCTCCAGAACTGAACCACATACTCCAGGTGTGGCCTCACCATGGCTTTGTAAAGGGGCATTATTACCTCCCTCTTTCTGCTAGTACTGCCCCTGCCTATGCATGCCAAAATTCCATTGGCCTTTCTCACCGCCCTGCTACATTGGATTCCTACCTTAAGGTTTGAGGAAACTATGATCCCCAGATCCCTCTCCTGTTCTGTTACTTTCAATTCCTCCCCACCTAGGGTGTATCCTGCTCTTCTGTTCCTATTCCCCAAGTGCATCACAGCGCACTTTTTGTCATTACATTTCAGCTGCCACATCCCAGACCATTTTTCAAGCATCTTTAAGTCCTCCCTCATGTCCTCCACCCCCCTCCGGGGTGTCCACCCTATTACATATTTTCATATCATCAGCAAATAGGCACACACTCCCCCCTTAAACCCTCATCAATATCACTGATGTAGATGTTGAAGAGAAGCAGACCCAAAACTGACCCTTGTGGCACTCCACTCTTCACCCTCGCTGTCCCAGAGTGCATCCCATTTAGCACCACCCTCTGAGATCTTCCTGACAGCCAGGCCTCTACCCAGCTTGATATTTTCCCACCCAACCCAGGCTGTCCATCTTGCTCACCAGCTTCCTATGGGGGATGGTGTCAAAGGCCTTACTGAAGTCCAGATAGGCCACGTCCACCACCCCCGTCAATCACCTGAGTCACCCAGTAAAATAACTGAATTAGGTTTGTCTGGCAAGACTTCCTCTTCATGAAGCCATGCTGTCTGCTGTCCTGCAAGCCACTCTTCTCCAGGTAATCCACCACCCTCTCCTTGATTAATGCCTCCATTATCTTCCCCACCACTGACATGAGGCTGACAGGTCGGTAGTTCCCCTTCACCTCCTTACTACTGCCCTTGTGTAAAGGCACTATGTCTACCCTCTTCCAGACTTCTGGCACTCTCCCCATATCCAGGGACAAGTTGAAGAGCCTTGTCAAGGGTGCGGCCAACTCCTCCTTCAATTCCCTGATCACCCTGGGGTGTAACCCATCAGGCCCCATTGCTTTGTCCACCCTCAATCTATCTAGCACTGCCCTAACCCTATACATGGTGAATGGGCTCAGATCCACCCATTTACCCTCCTTCCTATTCGACTTTGGCTCAGGACCCCTACCGTCCTTCTCCTCCTCCTCCTCCTCCTCTGTGAATACCGAGCTAAAGTACTTATTTAATAACTCTGCTTTTTCAGTCCCTTTCCAATTTTATTTCTCCCTCCTCCCTCAGCCTATTAATCCCTTGCCTTGCCTTTCTTTTCTCCCTCACATATCTGAAAAAAGGTTTTACCCCCCTTTTGGCTTTTTTTGTTAATTTCTACTCAGTATCTGCTTTTGCCCTTTTGATCTTCTTCCCTGCCATCCTCCTCTTTTCTCTATACTCTTCCTTATCTTCCTCACTGAGCATCCTCTTAAATTTTCTGAAAACCCTCCTCCTTTCCCTGACTGCACCGGCAACCTCCTTTGTAAACCAAAGTGGTCTCCTCCCCCTTTTGCTCCTCCTAACCTTTTTTATGCACATTTTAGCAGCTTTCAGTACCCCTCCCTTGATAGCTTGCTATAACTCCTCCACTGCCCCTATATTCTCTGTACTCTCCATTGCCTCCCTTACTATCCTTCTCATCTTGACAAAGTCTGTGCGTCTGAAGTCCATGACTGTAGTACTGGTTTTACTTGTCTCCTTCCCTGCTCTGACAATGAACATTACTGTGCTGTGGTCAATGTTGCCCAAGGCTTCTCCCACCTGCACCTCCTCCACACTCTCTCCATTTGTCAGGATCACATCCAGCAGGTTGTTGCCCCTCGTTGGCTCCCTGACTAGCTGTTGAAGGAATACCCCCTGAAATGCAGCCAGTATTTCCATGCTCCTTCACAATGCTGCATCCAGTATTTCCCAGTCTACTTCTGGGAGGTTTAAGTCCCCTACCAGCAGTAGTTCTCCTTGTAGGGCCAGCCTTGTGACTGCCTGAATTAACTGTTGATCACCCTCCTCCCATTGTGTAGGTGGCCTGTATACCACCCCCAGTCACAAGGATTCTCCCTTCCTCCTGCCTAGCATTACCCAGAGTAGCTCAGTCTCCCCATCCTCCTCTTGTCCTTCAGTTACACTTATGCCTTCCCTGATGTATAAAGCAACTCCTGCCCCCTTCTTACCCTCCCTATCCCTTCTGAACAGTCTGTAACCTGGGATAGTAATTTCCCAGGTGTGTAGCTCTGTCCACCAGGTCATGTTTATAGCTATTTTTTCTAGTCCTTCATCCCCCATGATGGCTTCTTGGTCTACCATCTTATTTGCTAAGCTCCTGGAGTTGGCTGCTAAACCCTTCCACCAAGTTCCCTCTCCATCCCCCTTCTCTGTTTTCCCTCATGCCCAGTATTTTACCACTATCCTGGGGGGGAGCTGATAGCCCCCCATTTCTCCTGCCTTGTGGTGTGGATTTCCCCCCTCCCCCAATCTAGTTTAAATTGTAGGTTTCTTCTGTGAACTCTCCTAATTTGCTTTTCAGCACTGCCACACCCTTCCTATTTAGGTGCAGTCTGTCTGGAGCAAATAGGCTCTCATCCCCCCACTTGGATCCTCTGTCCCTTAAAAACCTATACCCCATTTGCTTGCACCACCCCACCAGCCACTCATTGAACTCCTTAATCCTCTGCTTCCTATCAGTACTTGCCTTTGGTACTGGCAACACCTCAGAAAAAGCCACTGATTTGAACCCCAGACTGCTGCAGTATCTAGTGCCTAGTGGGCCTTACCTGGTTAACAAAGAATAAATAAATAAATTAAAAAGTATCCAGCAAGTGCTCTATATCTTGCCTGCACCTCCAACAGACTTTTTTCCACCAGGTCATTTGTTCCCAGGTGGAACATCAGGTGTGTTTTCTCATCCTGCTGTTTCCCTCTTGAGCGGATATAGTGAATGACCTCTGCCGCCGTCATGCCTAGCAGACACTCAACCCTTACTGTGCTACTCTTGCCCCCAGCCCCATCTCATTTCTTTTATTATAGAGTCCCCAACAAGTAGGACCCTGTTCTCCATCACTTTCTGTTTGCATTTCCCTTCTATCCTTCTCCCAATCCCTTTCATTACATTCCCCACCCTATTCTCACTATCCCCTTTGCCGTTTCATCTCCTGGTGTACTGTCTTCCCCCTGTGCTTCCCTAGCTCCATGCTCCCCGCAGGCATTTATTGCTAGGTTGCCCGCCTCTGCCCCACTATCTGCAAGATTTTCCTTCCCCTTTGATTTGCCCCAGGAGTGCCTTGCTTGAATTCCCTGGAGAACTTTCCCCTTTTCCAGACCCATCTAGCCCTAGCCCTTTTGCACCTGAGCTCCCTGTCTCCCCCCTTTGGGTTTGCCCTTTCTGGGGTGTGTTCACCCCTGCGCCCTTATCCCTATGTTTACTACCCTCCTTGTTCTTTCCTGAAAGGGTGTCCACCTTTTCCAATTTTCCTTCATCTTCCTTCATGCTTGCTTCTCCTATGTCCCCATGATACTCCTCAACTCCACTTTCCTGATTTTCTCCCACATTTGGTGCTCCTAGTGGAGCATATCTGTTTTTCTGCTCCAAGCCCACTGCCTTTATTCACCTGGCTGGGACTCCACCCCCTTGCTTCCTTCACGCTTGCCCTCTGTGTGAGCTTTGGACCTTTATACTTAACCTCCTGCCATTCCCTCTGGTTTTTCTTGTGTCCCTTGCTGCCTCTATCTGGATTCCTATAGCCCCACTAGAGCCATCCTCTACCCCTTATACCCTGCTTCCATACTCCCTTCTTTTCCTCCACTCCCTATGGCATCCTCCCCAGTCTATTTCTGTATTTGCTCCTTGTCTCCTTATAGCTCCCCTTTTAACTGTTCCCTGTGCCCCCACAGCTCCCCTTCTAATCTCTATTACTCCCTCAGTGGAGCCCCTCCTGTCCTTCATTATATTCCTTTCCCTTTCCCAGTTTAGCATCCATCTCAGCCATCTCACCTCCTCCCTCAGCTGTGCAAGCTGTCTACATACTATGCAACCCCACACCTTCCAAACTATATCCAGTATCATGGCCAACCCACAACCAGTGCACCCCACTATCCTCCCAAAGATGCCCCCAGCCATTGTAGCCTGGGGATCATGCCTCGGACCTGCCTCTACCCTGCTCCATTGACCCCTCCAGTTTGTACACCCCTCCATTTTCCCTATGGCTTATTGCAAGCTTTAGTTTTTAGGCCCTAGTGTGAAAATTCCCCCAACTCAAAATATCAGTATCCAGCCCCTGTGACTTTAGATTCCAGACCCTGAAACTCCTGCAGCTAGGATTTCAGGCCCAAAGCAACTTCTGAGTTCTATGTACTACAGAACTAAATAAATAGTACCTTAAAAACACATTGCTTTGAGCTTTGTGGATCCCAGAGCCAGATATACCCTTATAAACAGTGCCCTAAAAACACAGTACTTGAGCTTTTGATTTCAGAAAAGTCCCACAATTTTCCTCTGGTTTCGCAGAACTATTTATAACCATAGAAGCCCCATAAATGTCACAAGACCTTTGTTTTTGAGGATTATGAGCACCAAAGAAATCCTAATTATACCACAGTACCCCAGTTCTGCTCCAAGAATGCTACAGTACCTTAGTTCTGAAGTTTTGAGCAGTCCCAAAAATATGTCCGGTACCTTAGCACTGTAGAAATTTAGCTCTGGAAAGAAAAATATGCCACAGTACCTTCGCACAGAAGAAATTTAGTTCTGTAAGAAATCCAAAGTGTCACAGCTCCTTTGCAGATGTTTCCATGCCACCCGCTAGCAACAGAGAAGCCCATTTCCCAGCCCCCTTGTCTGCCTATTTTTGTTTCTTTCCTTCTTATTTACTGTTTACTTTATAGCTCTGTACCATCAATAGACTTCAATGATATAATGTATCTAGAGTTACGTCAGGGTGTGGTGTGTGGCCATGTTGTGTACTGAAATATGATGGCTAACAGTATCATATGACATTAGCTGGTACCATATGATGTCACAGCCTATGAGTATAAAGGAAGTGATGCACTGGAGGAGGAGGTATGTGGGGTGAGTGGGATGGGCCACTCCGGACCTCCAGAAACAATCAGACTGGTAGAAAACTGATGTCACAGAATGTAGAATTCCAGCTCCATGTTCAAGATCAAAACACTGCTGATCCACACAGAAGCAGGCTGTAATTCCTTGATTTAGTGTTCTCAGGTGCCCCAGATGATTCAGGCTCTTGTAAGAGAGATCACTTTACACCAGGAATGCAAAGTCAATTAAGATCTTCCCCTCTCTCATACACAAGGACAGTTGATCTGTTCAGAGACACTCTAACACTGGTAGAAAACTGATGTCACAGAATGTAGAATTTCAGCTCCAGGTTCAAGAGCAAACACTGCTGGTCTACACAGAAGCAGGCTGTAATTCCTTGATTTAGTGTTCTCAGGTGCCCCAGATGATACAGGCTCTTGTGAGAGAGATCACTTTACACCAGGAATGTAAAGTCAATTTAGATCTTCCCCTCTCTCATACACAGGGACAGCATGACTCCTTTTGTAGTCCTGTCTAAAGCTTAACTTAAGTTTGTACCAGAATTTTTTCATTCTGCCTTATTGAAACTTAGAATATGGAAGCTTTCACATACTTTTATTATTAATTCCTCTAGATGTATTTTTTACAATACAATTGTTGACACCTTTCATTCCTCTACTCCTGATTCAGTGTTCAGTACACCTGACCAACATGCTACTGTCTTCCTTCAGCTAACAGACAAAAGGGTACCCTTGCAGCTATGGAATGTCAGTTGGTTGGCATGTCATGACCACTTGGTTGTTCAAAATTCCCACAAGCACAAGGCTGTGGAAGAGCGTATGTGCCCTAGACCTAGTTGTCCCCAACTTTTGAGACCCAAGAAAATTTTTTTCTTTTATGTCTTTATGCCCAATCTTTTTGTGCAGAGCTTGCTAAATCTTGGCTTGACCCTTTAATACATCCAATTATGCATGAAATTCTACTTTTGGGCTTATATCCCATTAGACTGCAGACATACCACTCAAGTACTCTGAGGCTCATTTTTGCCACCATTCAATATTATTTTTGGCAAGCTAGATACAACAAAAAGACATCTCAGTTTTTCAAGTATTGCAGAGTATGAAGTTTTTTCTTAGTCTAAGCTAAGTATTATAAACAGCAGCAAATCCTCTCCTCTACTTTATTTGCTTCTTAATAGACACAGTGCACATGTTTTTATCAGAGTGATTATTCACTCTCGTTTATTGTGGCACCACCCTTATTGTATAAATGTATTTTTATTTATTTTTTTGTTTCCTCCTTTTTCTTCCGTATACTTGATTTCCTTATAATGATTAGTCTATTGTAGACTATATATATATATATATATATATATATAAGATTTCATTTGTTTGTCTGTCTTTTTGAATACTTTTGCTTTAATAAAATTCCCCTCTTCTTGGAAGGGGGTGCTGTTGGCCACTTCTGAGATGGAGGAGCCAGAGACTGCAGAAGCTGATGTGCAGTGGCAGGCTGAGGTCTGGTCCTCTGTCCCAGCCCAAAAAAAAAAAAGGATGAATATAATGTTTTTTTATTGATGAAATCTATAGAAGAGGAACCAGACGCAAAGCCTAGAGACACCAATATAGAATTTAAAGAATCTAAAAATATTTCGACTTTGGATCTGAAGGACCCTGCTACAGAGATAGATATTGCGACAGAGTCAGCCCAGTTGGATAAAGAAATTGATGAACAATAGAGGCTACTTCTATCCATGCTAGCAGAAGATGAGGCATATATCATTAAAAAAGCTGGATTACGTAAACAGATGCATAGTGCTTCACCACTAGACTCTAGAAAAATGCTCCTGTTAGATTCTAACCTGGATGCCAGCACTTCTAGTGCCGGAACCAAACCCATTCCACAATGCATTTCTCAGCCGCTCCCCGATGCAGCACAGGAAAAGCAGCTGGGGGATACACTTCAAAGGAGGCTGCAAACAGCATCCAATCAAATTAAAGCCACATTTAATATCCAGATGAGTGGACACCCACTAGGGCCCTAAGTGGTGCAGTGTGGTTTCAAGATGCATCGAGTAAATGGATTCCCGACCCAGAGTGGAGTGCGTCATAAAACTCTCCACAAGAATGCCAGAATCAGGACATTTTGTCCTCTCATGCAGACAGCACTAAAGGGGAATGGAACACAGAACATGACAAGGTAATTCCCCCTTTAATTCACTCCGTTGCAGTGCAGCATATGGTTATACAACACACGGAGAATGCAGGGGTGCATCCAGGGGACATTTGAGCTGGGTATGTGGGTGTGAATCCCTTATTTAGTGAGACTGTCAGTTCAAACTCTCCAGTTTCCATGTTACCTGCTTTAGAGCAGCTGGTTGCAGAACAACAGTCTGTAGAGCAGGTTTTGCCAGGAACATCGGGGTTTTCCCCCTAGCACAAATAGGGATGCCTCACATATGATTAGAACTGACTAACCTCTGCTTACTACTGATTCTGTACTGCATTTAAGGGTGACCACTGCAACAAGTGAGCTGGAACAGGACACTGGAAATTTGGGGCACGATTTCAAATCAGTGGAAACCAGTCCACTGCCAACTGCAGACAGGCCTAGAGGCACACCCTCTTTTCCCCTCTCTCAGCCACTTCCACAGAGGCCAAGATTTTCTGAGCTGCTCCACAGAACAGAACCACTGCCAAGATGAAATGCAGTCTGTCTAAGGTATAAGGGAGGCATGGAGCCTCATCCACACTGGCTTGTTGTTGGTAGACATATCTTGAAGGACACTGTGAAATTTATTGCATTAGAAATTTATGCAGATTCATATATCAGGCAAAGACAGTTTTGGTATTAGTTTTCGACAGCTACATAGTCCTGACTGGTTCTGGACTTTGTATAACCAGGTCTAATTCGCCCCCTTGTAGGCCCCTTTCATAGTTATCCCCCTGTCTAAGCCTGTGATAAAAAATGTCACGGTGATGTTCACAGCCCATGCTGCTTGATTCATGCTTACCCCATCGCTCCCATTACCCACCACAATACCTATATTTTTACACAGAAACATAGAAACATAGAAGCTGTCAGAAGAAAAGGACCTACTAACCCACCTAGTCTGCCCTAAGGTCCCTACCTACTCTGCCACCATAGATCCGAACTGATCTGTGGCTTCACCCCCCCAGACCTGTTACCAAGGTCCCCTTGTATCTATCCCATGCATGTTTGAAACCTATTACAATTTCGGTACCCACCACCTCTGTTGAGAGGCTGTTCGAGATGTCCACCACCCATTCCATAAAGAAGTATTTCCCTACATCCCTTCTAAGTCTCCCCTTCCAGCTTCACATCATGCCCCCTTGTCCTTGAGCATTTCTTTCTTTGCAAAATGCCACCTTCCTGTACCTTATTAATACCTTTGAGGTATTTGAATGTTTCTGTCATGTCTCTGCTTTCCCTCCTTTCCACTTGAGAGTACATATTTAACTGCCTGAGTCTTTCCTCATCAGGCTTTTCTTGTAGGGCTTATTGCCCTTCTTTATCAGTAATTAGAATTATCAAGCATTATAGTACCACTGTTTTACTATTTGTTACTCATTGGCTAGTGCCACATGCAGTACAATTATCCCATCTCCACAGTCAGCTGCTAAATGTCAGTTTATGATCGCCTGTATACCACATCAGCTGTTGCAATATGCAGATGACAGTAAACTGTCATTTAGCAGCTGGCCAGGGAGGTGAGAGTAGTGTATGTGTAGGTCACTGCATGGAAGGCTGCAGTCAAACAGGGTAGCATCTTATAATAATGAAATTTTTTATATTAGTATAAGTGGATACTTTTGCTAGCTATATGTGTTCTTTTGCCGGTAGTGGTGGGATTTGGAGGTGCTGTTCCTGGAAATATATTCCCTATGTAGAAGGCTTAGAAAATGGGTTTAGTAATTGTTATGGTTGGATGGTGGGTGGGGTATTGGCAATTGGACAGCATTGTTTATTTTTTATTTAGAAAATGGCCAAGAAAATGCCTGGCACCTGTTTGGCTGAAAACACTCCAGAGGTGTGCAAGTATTTCTTAATAGAGCCCTCTGAAAAACTAATGCCAATTCAGGGTGCTCCATTACTTATTGTATCATTGGGCACCCCGAATTTTCAAACTGCCCAGCCGCCTTTTTTTTGTTGCTTATGGACAAGTTTGCGACTGGCCAAGGCCCACCCCCATCGGTCCACACAACTCCACTCCCTCAAAAGCCCTTTACAAAAACACACAAGTGACACAGCACTTTTTTGTTAATGTGTAACCCCACCAAGGGAGTGGGCTTACCTTGTCTTGCCTCCTGCTCTCACCGCTGCCAGTCCCGGGACTCTTTACGCCTCCTAAGTTTCTGTCTGGCCCCAGTAATGCATTTCCTTCAAGAGAGGGGCCAGAGGAGCAAAGCCACAGACCCTCCATACAGCCACACCTGGAATGTGTGAGCTGGCAGTCCATGCATGGCTATGGCACACTTCCATTTTTAAACTTCTCCTGTGGCAGAAAGAAGGCTCCTTCCATGCTTCCGAACCCCAGAATCTGCTAATCGGGGACTGGAGACATGAAGTGGGTGGTTGAGGACTCCAAAAGTATCTACTGAAAGAGCGCCAATGATTTCAGTGGGTCTGCTTAATAAATATTAATGACACACATGCATATTAATGAGCTCTCTGCCTGCCAGTTGAGGACAATGTAAAAGGCAACAGTGACAGGCTGGGGAGAACTTCTAAATCTCTGGCTCTGCATGCCAAACAGCCACATATTCCCACAAAAAAATAAAACAATTCATAAAAACACTTTGAAATTAAGCACTAAGTCTTAGGGGGAGGGGGGCAGAAAACCATGACAACCAAATGAAAAACAGACAACTACTGTAAATGCAGGCAGAGGAACAATTTTATTTTGGAAAAATATGACTTTTAACATTAAATATAAAACATTTTTTTTTCAAACACATAAAATACAGTGGGCCATTTTCTAAGTGCAATATTGGATCTTCAAAGGGCTATAAGGCCATCCTCCTGCAGCATCAGGCCTCATTACACCCCTGGACGGTCCAGTATTGTCCAATACTGCCCACCCTGTCAGGTATTATTGCTTACTTACCTTTTTTTAACACATTAGCCACTGTGACTACATACCTTACAATTAATAAAGTATTTTTGCTGCTCAGAATGTAACTGTTTTTTTATATAATATAGTTATTGCCCTTATTATTAAGGTAGACAAAGCAATGGGACCAGACAGGATACACCTTAGAATATTAAAAGAATTAAGGCAGGTACTAGCGGTAACATTGGCATCCCTGTATAACAAGTCACTGGATACAGGAGTAGTCCCTGAGGACTGGAGAATGGCTAGTGTAGTCCCTCTCCACAAAAGTGGGAGCAGGGAGGAGGCTGGAACTTATAGACCAGTCATCCTGACATCATTGGTGGGGAAAATTATGGAATTACTGCTTAAAGAAAGGATAGTGGAGCACCTTGAATCCAGTGGAGCACAAGATCTGAGGCAGAATGGATTCATGTCAGGAAAGTCATGTCAAATAAATTTGATAGGTTTCTTTGACTGGGTGACTGGAGAGGTAGATCAGGGGAGTGGTGGATGTGGCCTACCTTGACTTCAGCTAGGGGTTTGACAACATTCCACATAAGAGGCTTCTGAACAAGTGGGGCGGTATGGTACTGGGTCTAATGGTGGTGAACTGGGTTGGAAATTGATTGAAGGATAGAACACAGATGGTGGTGGCAAACTCTACATAAGTGACATTGCAGAGGGGGTGGAGAGGAAGGTATGCCTCTTTGCAGATGACACCAAGATCTGCAATAGGGTAGACAGTCTGGGAGGCATGGAGAAAATGAGGAGGGACCTAGCTAAACTGGAGGAATGGTCAAGAGTGTGGCAGCTAAGATTCAGTGTGGAGAAGTGTAAAATCATGTACTTGGGATGCAGAAAACCTGCAGAGGATTACATTATGGGGGTGAGTTATTAGCAGCCACAAAACAGGAAAGAAATTTAGGAGTAATCATATCTGATGACTTAGAGTTGGTCAAACAATGTGCCAAGGCAGTAGGGAGAGCCAGTGGGATGCCTGGGTGCATAGGGAGGGGCATCACCAGCAGACGAATAGAGGTGGTGATGCCACTGTACAGGTTACTAGTGAGACCTCATTTGGAGTTCTGCATCCAGTTCTGGAGGCCACATCTCTGAAAGGACATAGACAAGGTAGAGGCAGTTCAGTGAAGGGCAACAAAAATGGTGCAGGGCCTACACCAAAGGTCATATGAGGATAGATTGGAGGAACTCAATATGTATACACTGGAGGAGAGGAGAAAGAGTGGGGGGATATGATAGAGACCTTCAAGTACCTAAAGGGAATAAATAAGATACAGGAGGGCAGAATATTTCAGAAGAAAAGATGCTTTAGAACTAGAGGGCATGACATGAGACAGGAAGGGGTGGACTAAGGGGCAACGTAAGAAAATACTTTTTCACAGAAAGGGTAGTGCAGGTATGGAACAGCCTCACAGCAAAGGTGGTGGGGTTAAAGACAGGAGAGTTCATAACTGCTTGGGATAGGCATAGGGGAACCAAAGAGGTTCAAAGAAAGAAGTGTTAGCCAGAGATAAAGAAAGATATGCAGCATTTCTAGTAGATAGGGAAACGGCAGACTGGATGGGCCTCTCAGTCCTTATCTGCCATGAAATTCAATGTTTCTATGTTATTCTGATATTGATCTTTCAATCTTTGTAAACTAATTATGTTTCTGCTTCTTTTTATGGCTGCAGTAGGCGGAGCCTGCAGACGTTTTGCATGTACAAAAGGAGTGATGTCATGTTTTCTGTCCATGAAACTGACTGAAGGTGTAAATAATCTCCTCCACCTTACCCTCCTCCAAGAAATGTTTTCTGCCCTTAAATAAATACGCTTTCATGTTAGTCAATGATTGCAGGGTACTATTTTCTTTCTTAAATGGGCGGTACAAGAACTGGAACCTGAGTTGAGGGAGGCAGCATTAGTTTTTTGGGGAAGTAAGATCCACCCCACCTCCACACAAGAAGTTCCTAAAGATCCACCCCCACCTTTTTTTGATTCATGTGGGAGTGGCATGAGATGGATTTATCATGCTGAAACAAGACACACTAGTTTGGGACCTGGACAAAGCAACAGAACAAGTCTGTGGAGTCCCTGCATTTTATTAAGGACTAGAAGAACAGAAGGTGCTTAATGCCTTCAAACTGACTTAAAAACCCTTAGAACAAATGATTATCAGAGCCACCTGGGACTTCAGAAGGAAAGATTAATTAAAGAGTGCCAAAACTACAGCTCCCAAGGAAACCAATAGACACAGTGTTCTGATTCCAGTTGAAAGAGCAACAGGTTTTTCTTAAACATTTATATACTAAAAACATAAAAGTTTAGCTTTTGGGATTAACAATATTTGCATACCATATTCAATATACACAGTTTAGCAGACACCTGAGAGCCAGCTAACTTGGGTTTCTGTAAGACAGCAGCTACTAAATAGCTCTAATTCACTATTTTTGTTTTCTCTGTGTGTCAGGTCTAGCGCGCAGGAGTGTTTAAATTTTTAAACTTTTAATTTTATCAAACTATACACAACCATAAAAGCAAAGAAACTGCCCAGATCATCAATGCTATAATTAATAATGACTCTAGCTGTTTTCTTACAGAAACCTCACTCAGTCAGATTTCAAGTATTTGCTAAACTGTAAATGTAGGTATCAGCATTCTATTAGCAGGTACTGCTGATTTTGGTCTGTGACAAGATTTCCATTTTTTTTTTTTTTTTTTACAAATGAAGTGTATGGTATGAATCTGCAGTCTAGAAGCTGCAAAATACTTTAGAAGTCAGTTTTTCTCCTGTGTATGGTATGGCATGAAAGCAATAGGATGACAGTGACTTTTACAGTGGTTCACTGCACTACACATTTAGTGTATCACACTTTTTCAAATAATAAAACAAATATTCTCCAAACTAAATTACTCACACGCACATATTTTTATACTTTATTAAATATATACTTCACATTTGTAACAAAAACACAGCAAAAACATGCAGACAGAAGGTCACAAATCCTTTGACAAGTTCATCATATGGATGTTTTCCATGTAACACTGAAATGTTGTTAATGTCATGTCTGTAGCATTATTTGTAGCTAGTAAACTATTATGTACATAGGTACTGTAAACGACAGGTTTTAATTCAGAAATCCAGTCTTGATAAATTTGTTTTTTTAGCAGTTCTGTAAGATTTATGTCTCTCTGATGTACGAGTGCATAGCATAGCAACGAAAGGGTTTCTGTAATTGATTGTTTGCATGAGATGTGGGAGCGTGACAGTGGCATGTGAGAGTGAAGTCTAAATTGTTTCTTGGCCATTCTGGGATCTAAAGTTTAACACTATTGTGTGAAGAGAATAAAATCTTGTGTTTTTGCATTTGAATAGATTTAGTGCTTGGAAGTTAAAAGATATAAATATATATACATAGTGTCATGGGCATCTGAAAAGGAAGATGATACTACTAAAATAAATGCTGTTCTGATATTTTATTTATTTATGTGTGAGATTTTAAGTGCAGTTTTGCCTAGGTAACAGACACATAAGCTATAAATAAGGATGGATGTATAAGTCAAAGCTTGTAGTAGCAAAATAAAGCAAGAAAAATAGTATGTTAGGTTTTTTTTCTTCTTTCAATTGTTTAACCAGGAGTGGCACACTAAGCTGAAAGCTTGTTTACAGGTGTGACCTGGGAGCACAGAGAAGTTAAGTGACTTGCTCAGGATCACCCAGCATGCAAGTTGTTGGCCCAAAGTTTTTTATTGCCGTTAATTGATTTGGGGGTTTTGTTTTATTATACTGCAAGGGAGGGGTTGCTATCTAAGGTGAAAGTGTTACTTAATTCAGTTGCTAGATTTGTAGTAAAGTCTCCACAAAGGGTCCATCATTGTAATCTTCTAGAGCAAGTGGGTTGGTTTCCTCTGGTCAGAAGATATAAACTTTAACTGGGTATATTAGTAAAAAAAGTGATACATGTTCAGATAATTTTTCTCTTTGCTTTCCAAGAATGCGTACTTCCCTAGGACAAAAGGCTTTATCTTACATGTTACCTACTTTTTTAATACAATGCAGTCTGTCTTTGATTATGTGAACCTTTCCCGTTGCTCCTTTAGTCATAGGTTGAAAGAGTATACTTTTACTGAGTGCAAGAGTAAATGTATTGAATGATGGTGTTAAGACAAATTTATGTGTATTGGTATGTGTACATTTCCTTTTATTTGTATTTTTTTAAGCTGTATGTATTTATACATTGTACTTAATTGTTAATTGTACACTGATCACCCATGAAAATGGATCATTTTTGGCCCATGGTCCTATCAGTATAACTAAATGTAACAAACAAGTTGGATTGGGGCTGTGGGATTCAAACCCAGATCTCCAGATTTCCAGTTAAGAGCCTTAAACTTCTGTGCTATACTGCCTCCCTAGGTATGGCAGTTATCTGTTTTATGGTTCGTGATGTTGGTGTAGTAAGCATACCAACATACTAACATACAAAAATGCCAGCAGAATAGGCCTAGCAGACTTTCATGTCTGCTCATTTGGTCAGTCCCCACCCTGGGAGCTGAACTTGTTGCCCCCCTGGGCTTCTTCCTTCCCAGTCCAGGGTATTCCTGCTTCACTGGACTTTGCATCCACAACCCTTCCCCTGTACCAGACCCACCCTCTCTTGAACCCCTCCACAGTTTCTGCCTCCACCAGCCCACCAGGCAGCACATTCCATGGTTTTACCACCCTCTCAGTGAAGTAGCTCATCCTCCTTTCTCCCCTGAGTTTCCCCCCCTCCAGCTTCAACCCATGCCCTCTAGTTGTCCCCCTCCTTCCTTCAGAGCACCATGACTGCACCTCCCTATTTACTCTCTTCATGTACTTGAAGACATCTATGATGTTCCCCCTGTCCCTTATCTCTTCCAGTGTGTACATATTTAGCTCTTCAAGCCTCTCCCCATAGGTCCTTTTCCCCAAGCCCCAGATATTTTTGGTTGATTTCCTGTGGACCCTCTCCAGGAGTTCAATGTCTTTCTTTAAGTGTGGCCTCCAAACCAGTACACAGTACTCAAGGTGCAGCCTCACCAAGCAATTATACAAAAGGGACATAGAAACATAGAATCTGATGGCAGATAAGGACTGCTTGGCCCACTTAGTCTGCCCATTTCCCTATCTAATGAATAAGCTGTGGATCCTAGTCAACCAACAGCCTACTTCCTCCTACCCTCCACTAGAATTTCCTTATGTCTGTCCCATGCATTCTTGAATTCTCCCACTGTTTTTGGCACCACGACCTCCACAGGAAGGCTGTTCCATGCATCCACAATCCTCTCTGTGAAGAAATACTTCCTCACATTACTTCTGAGCAGTCCCCCTCTATCTTCAAATTGTGCCTCCTTGTTGTTACACATCTCTTTTTCTGAAAGATGCTACCCTCTTGGACTTTGTTGATTCCCTTGAGGTATTTGAAAGTTTCTATCATGTCCCCCCTCTCCCTCCTTTCATCGAGGCTATACATCTTAAGCTCCTTTAGTCTTTCTTCATATGTCTTCTGGTGCAGACCCTGCACCATTTTGGTTGCCCTCCTCTGGACAGCCTCCACTCTGTCTATGTCTTTGTAGAGATGGGGTCTCCAGAACTGTACACAGTACTCCAGATGTGGTCTTACCAACTGTCTGTACCGATAGACAACAACTTCCTGTTTTCTACTGGGGATGCCTCTCCCTGTGCATCCCAGAATCCCCCAGCCCTCCTCACTGCCTTCTCACAGTGCTGGACCATCTTTAGGTCATCTAATATGACTACCCCCAGCTCCCTTTCCATTTTTGTTGTTGTCAGTATCTCACCCCCCATTGTGTACTCTTCTCCTGGGTTTTAGTTTCTTTAGTTTCCCAGGTGCATTACTTTGCACTTCTTTGTGTTGAATCTAAGCTGCTATACATTTGACCATTCCTCCAGCCTTGTCAAGTCCCTTTTCATCCTTTCCACCCCACCTTGCATATCAACCCTGTTACAGATCTTTGTGTCATCTATAAAGAGACATACCTATCCTTCCAGTCCCTCTGCAATGTCACTTATAAAGACATTAACAAGGACTGGCTCCAGTACTGAACCCTGCTGTACCCCACTAGTAACCCCCTTTCTTCATTGTGGACTCCATTTACTATTACCCTCTGTGTCCTGTTGTCCAGCCAATGTTTTACCCAGGCTACCACACTGGAATCCACTCCCATGCTGGCAAATTTGTTTATTAATCTTTTGCTCAGGACTGTGTCAAATGCCTTGCTAAAGTCTAGGTAGGCCATGTCCACAGCCCCTCCCTTGTCTACTACTTTGGTCACCCAGTCAAAGAAATCAATTAGAGTTGGCTGACATGACCTTCCTGCTGTGAATCCATGCTACCTCAGGTCCTGTGCCCCACTGACCTCTAGGTACCCAATAATTCTTTACTTCAGAAGTGATTCCATCATTTTCCCTACCACTGAGGTCAAACTAACAGGTCTATAGTTTCCTGCCTCTGTCTTGCTCCCACTTTTGTGAAGGGGAATCATATCTGCCCTTCTCCAGTTCTCAGGTACCACACCATCCTTCCATGATTTATTTAAAAAGGTAGTCAGTGTTGGTACTAGTTCTTCTCTTAGTTATTTTAGAATTCTGGGGTGAATCCCATCAGGCCCCATTACTTTATCCACCTTCAGTTTTAAGAGTTCTTTCAGAACCTTTTCTTCTATGAAAGGATTAGTATCAACCCCCCTATCCAGAGTGCTTCTATTGACTGGATTAGGTATCTCCTCCTGCTCTTCCATTGTGAATACTGAGCAGAAGTAATTGTTCAGTATCCCTGCTTTTTCACTGTCGCTCTCTGCCCAACCATCTTCCTCTTTATTTAGCCTCAGTATCCCTGCCTTAGTCTTTCTTTGCTCCCTAATGTAACTATAAAAGGTTTTATCTCCCTTCTTAACTGAGTTGGTTATCTTTTCCTCAGTTTGAGCCTTTGCTATTCTGACTGCCTTCCCTGCTTCCTTCTGTTTTGACTGGTACAGTTCTCTGTCCTGCTCTTTCTGTGTTTCCTTATACTTCCTGAGTACTATCTTTTTCTCCCTAACCTTCCGCGCCACTTCTTATGAGAACCATAGTGTTTTTTTCTTTTGTTTTGATTTGTTTATTTGCTTCACACAAAGGCTTGTTGCCTCTGTGATAGCAGTTTTGATGTTTCCCCCATTGTTGCTCCACCCCACCTTCTTTACCTGTTTGCTAGTGCTTTTCTGTGGCACTCTCCCATTTTGACAAAATCAGCCCTCCTGAAGTCAAGTAGCTTCACTTTTGTATGGCTTGACTCTACAGCTAAGTTTATCGTGAACCACACTGTTTGCTGGTGGCTTGTTCCCAGATGGCTACCCACTTCTAGATCTGAGTTCTTCTCTCGGTCCCAATTTGAGAGTACCAGGTCTAAGATTGCTCCATCCTGAGTGGGTTCCAAAACTAGCTGTCCGAGGCATGCCCCCTATAGGGTATTGAGAATGGTCCTGCTTTTGAATGTGGCTGCAGTAAAGGTGCTCCAGTTAACATCTGGCATGGTCAGGTCCTCCATGAGCAATATCTCACCTTTCTCTGCCATCCCAAGGATGCCTTCTATCATTTAATTGTCCATTTCCTCCCCCTGAGATGGGGATCTGTATACAATGCCTGTGCGGATCATGGTGCCATCACTTCCTTCCTTCTGGAGTGATCCCCCTAGCGATCCATCCCCGCATCATGTTGGTCTTGGCCGCTGCCCTCCTACAAGTCTCTGAGTTATTCATCTTGACATCCAACACCCTCAGACCCCACTCAGCCATACAGGCATAGCAGCAGTACATTGCATAGCAGATATAAAATGTCAATAAGTTGGTCATGCAACAGATGTGCTGAGCAGTTACTGAAGCAAGAAATGCACAGCTGTCATTTTTCACATCCTGTTCAAAATGTGTTTTTGCACCTGTGGTGCCAAATGGCACAGTCACTGTGCAAAATCTCCTTTTGGTTAGTGAACTGATAGTGTCACTGTCCATACGGTGGGGTTACAAAAAGCACATGCTGAAAACTTGGAGTGAAAATACCAAGAAACGCCCAGGGCATTAGGGTTTCTGACCATGACATCCTGCACTGTAGGGACTGACAGGCATCAAGGATGTGACTTGGGATTGTCAACAGTAATGGTGATGCCATTCCACCCCATCCCTACCCTGCAGCCAGTGACAGGTATCAAGGTGTGCCTTTGACTCTTTAGCACCAAAGTTCACTGTATTCTCTTATACTGTACCCATTTCAGCATATTTCCTTATGGAATGGGGTGAGTGTAAAAGTTTCAAAACCCTAAGGCACACCTTGACTCATGTCTATGTCTGCAGGGTAGGGTGAGGTGAAATGGCATGAGCGTTATGGGCAATGATCCAAAGGCACACCCCAATGCCTGTCCATGTCTGTGGGTGGGGGTGGGGTTGGCATCACTTCAATACTTCACTGCCATTCTTATTCTGCCTGTCTGTCTGTCTGTCTGTCTCTCTCTCTCTCTCTATCTATATGTCTATGCAATTATCTATTTTTCTATTAATTGCATGCATCGCTATTTTTACCTATTTCTAAAACAAACCTGCATATCACATTTGCCTGCATTCTGAGCACATACTCATGAAACTGTGCATATTTGTACTTCACTTCTGCATAGACCTCATATTTTCCTAACATTCCCATTATCACAAGCATAACTACCTTGCCCTTATCAAAAGTGACCCCCTCTGAAAGTTAATATCACATTTTCTCTAACAGTCCATCATCATTACACCTGACTTCCTGACATCAACACATTGCTTAAATATAGCTTGCATCACCTCATGGACAAAAAACCTGTTTCTCTTAAAAAAACAATGTTTTTAAATTGCATCAGTAATCCCAGGGCTGAACATATGCCAGCCATTACTTTTTCATGTACTGCCACCTTCTGTACCATCATGGGGATTTGTATATGTTTCCCTTGATGCTTTGCATTATTGGGATATGTGCAATTGTGTTTTCTTTAAAATTTGGCTGTCTGGCTAATATCATCCAGATAACACATACATCAATGGCATTTGCTCTCGGGTTCTTTTGTAAGCTTCCTACTCCTTTGATTAAAATGTACACCACCATATATTTTCCTAAAAATGTGTATGCCTTCCTTAGAACAGAAACTAAAACAAATCTTACTACTTACAAACCATTATGTTGTTTCTCCATACTGTACCTCCTTAAAAATTCCACACCAACTTCATTAACTTCATTATGCAGCCGTGGTGGATCTGACTAGATTTTGTTTATAATTGCTGTGGTTTTCTGGGGATTTAGTGTGTTAGTGTGTTTGTATGTTGTGGTGATTGTGGTGTATAAAGGGATGCAAGCCTTTTTTGTTATTTTATTTTTTTTTAACACAAGTGTGGAGAGCATTCAGGGTAGGCAGGGTGAATAATAATATTACTGGTCTGTGACCATACAGTTTAACTGGGTAATTAAATGCAAAAATGCAAATACTCAATGAAAGCTATATTTAAAAAACATTTAACTTTCAACTCAGCCATTTGCTGGTTACTGACAGCAGGTTGTGGAAGTAATCTATATATTTTTAAATACAGCCTTTGTTGTGGATTTGCATTTGTGCATTAAGTTACCCAGTTGAACTGCGTGGTCACAGTCTACCCTGAATGCTCTCCACGCTTAGACTGTTGTGACTATTTTGAGTCTTAACCAGCCTCCAAAGAGCACCACCCCTGCACCACAGTGCAGAAGCCTTCTTTGCTTTTTTTGGTGGGACGTGACACTAGTTATGTAAAAGTACTCTGTTTTTGAACACACGCACTGACAAAATCAAAAAGAAAAACATCAGTAGAATCAGTGTGTGACAGGGTGATTTTTAAAAAAAAAAGCTGCACGGTGACAATTGACGACTCTTTCAGGTTGAGCAAGTTTTGTAAACAAAAAGCAGCAGTCCCTATTTTATTTTTTTGTTGTGTATGCTTGTGTTCATGAAACAAAGTATTATTACATATATAGCCCATGTAGCTATACAAGGAGAAGGGGTATTCACCTCCTGGAAATCTCAGTTAATCTTCTTGGCTGATTTCACTCATGTTTACCTAACTGTGATATGCGCAACCATGCTGAACAATCTAACATGTGGATGCCACTTTTTGTTGGCAGTGAAATCATGAATCAATGTGCCATTTTTATTTAATTTAAAAAAACTGCAGATATTATCACTCAGCCTATTATGAGTGATCCGGTGAAAATGCTTTTTCATGCTCCAGTGAGAGTGCCACCTATGCGGAACAGCTGATTGCTTTTGCCTTTGTTTATGTGCAGGAAAACATACAAGAAATTTCCATTCTAGTCTTGATTACTTCTGTGTTTGGCTACACGTTAACTCCTACATAGAAGAACAGATGTCTAAGCCCCATAGCTGCACCCTAATCTAAAACTGGGACTAGACTTCATAACAGGTTGGAGAAATGACCTCAGGAGAGGTGTCTGTGTCTAAGCTCAGCCCCCGATCAGCCCTCACAGTTATCCTCAGCAGGGCACCCAGCTTAGCCTTTCCAGGCATCATTTTATCAGTGGTCCACTTTCCAATGATCTGTCTGCTCAATGGACTCAGCAGATTCCTTGGGGTCGTTCCTCGCTTCCCCCGGCAGTTTTGAACTGAGACCACATCGCTATTGTATTTGCAGATGTGTAGGGGAAATACAAAATATACAAACTTATGATATTTTTCATTTTGTGTGCACCAGGTGTGTGTCTAGCATGCCATTAGAGAATTGGATGTTTCTATAAAGTTTATCTTTCGCTGTTTTTGAGGTATTTTAGTAGCTTGTGTTGGTGAAGCATTTGCATATTTTCCCCATGCATCTGTCTTCTGGTCAAAGTTCACACTTGACTGGGTTGTCACCCTATCACTGATCATCTCATCTAAGAATAAATAGATGACCCTGACCCACAGCTCATCCTTCTCCATGCTGGTGTGGTCCCCCATGAGCAGCTCCATGGGATCCCCAATAGACAGCTCACTGTAATTTTGATGGGTGATCCGATCCAGTTGATTTCCCATCAATGACACGGCACAAGACAGGTCAGGAGGAAGCAGCCAATCTAGAATCTTAATGTACAAAGTGCTTCATGCCTGAAACACTGGAGTGTTGTGTTTGGTTTATCAGCTTCAGTCAGAGCACTTACAACTTCAAAGAGCCACAGCTCCTAGGATTATTACTAAAAAGGGCCATTTGGGGAAGGACAAGGGTATCAAATTGCCAATGCATGCACAAAGCAGGGCAACCCTTGGAAACCTGGGCACAGACTTTTGTGATACACCTGCTTATAGAACTGTTACATGCAGGTGATAGGGGTGTCTCAGAAGCAGTGACCAAGAACAGAGAAACTGGTGGGGGTATCAGGACCATCTCTGGCCAGTGTGATGTGATACATTTTAGGGGTCCAACCCCAGAGCTATTGTTCCAGTATGTATAGGTTTAGTTTCAACACCACCACCTGGTTATTGATGTTTTGCAGGGCTTGACCTCTGACGTTAAATTGTGCATACATTGGTATGTGACTAGTGTTACATTGTATATGGAAAATTGAGGGAGGCAGATTTGCAAGTGTGTCTGAAGGAGTAGATTTGTGTTCTTGCTGCTGTAAAGCTGTGAATATTTCCATATACATATAACAGTAGTCACATATCGATGCATGCACGATTTACCATCAGAGGTCAAACCCTACAAAACCTTGATAACCAGGTGGTGTTGTACCTAAACCTATGCATAATGGACAAAATAGCTGCAGTTGCACCCCTAAAATGTAACACATCATGCTTCAACAAAAAAAACAGCCAAAGTAGACTACATCAATTAAAGTACCTTTTCAAATGAGTGTGCACTGGGAATTGGTGCTGTAGAAATGTACTAGAAATGTGTCCACAAAAGTTTCCAGCACACATAAACCTGAAACTGGGACGCCAAGAATACAATAGAAAAAAATGTAGTCTATATTTTAATTCACTTCAAAAAGCTTCCAAGCTCCAACCAGTCTGACATGTCTCAAATGTCACATCCTTTTTCAAAGATAAAATTTTTTGAAGGACTTCTGCATCCCCCCAAAAATAACAATAAAACAACGGTGTGTCATGTTAATGCATAGCAGCTGTGTTGGGTCTGACCAGAATTTGTTAATGTTGAGGTTAACCTGACTGGGATCTGTAATGATTAACGTAAGTCCAGCTTTGAGCTCCTGTGAAGCCCCTCTTTAGGGCCTTCATCTTGGCTTCAATCACTTTGCATAGCTGAAAGTGGGGAAAAGTGATTTCTCAGGAGTAGCACTTGTTGAAGTGATAGTGAGATGCCAGAAAAAGAGTTGTCAGTAAGGGGTCACTGGGCTAGAGTTTGTGAAGGATATTTCTCATTCTTATTCAGTAATTGTGCTGCTTCTTTTGTGTTCATAAAATATCTCATTTTGCCTTTATAGAAAAATCTAAGTTTGGCAGGGTGGAGCAGTGCATATTTTCACCCTCTGGTCCATATGGTTTCTATCACATGACCAAATGATTTTCTGTCATTTAGTGTCTCTGTGCTAAAACCCAGAAAAACTTGAAATGTTGTCCCCTTTGCTGTCAACCCTTTCTCAGTTCTCACTTTTCAAAGCAATAGTTCTTTGTCTTTAAATTTATGGGGTTTCATGTGGACAGGCATCCTTACAGCCTTTTGGGCTAAGAGCACCTCAGACAGGTGTCTACATGCCTCCATGGCGAGAAGAGCCTGCTGCCACACTCCCCGAGCCCTTGTTAGCAGGCATTCTCACAGCCCTTTGTGCTAACAGCACCTCAGATGGGGGTCTACACATCTCCAAGCGAGAAGAGCCTGTTGCCACACTCCTCAAGCCCTTGCTAGCAGATACAGCCTGGACAGCGTTCTGGGAACTCAAGGCTGCGTGGCTGTCTCTGTAAATTTTCTAAGGACAATTTCCTTTATCTTGGGACAGCTCTTATTGGCTGTCCATGGAACACAGGCTCCGTGTTTGGTTCCTCATCCTGCCAGGCATTTCCAAATTCCTCCTGACTAGACTATGTCACTACCATCTGCCAACTTATTTAACCTTTTTCCCCCAATCCAGTATTGCCTCTGATATTTGTTCTGTTTTAATACTCAGTGCTGAATTTCTTCAGTTTAAAGTTTTTTGTTTTTTTTACTGACTATTCCATTAGCCGGTTATATCTTTTAGCCACTAGAGGGCACACTTACCCAATCCAATCCAATATAGTCCTGCTGACTGTCACATCATGTTGCCCCTCCATGCACTGCAGTTTCTGCTTCTCCTACTCTCATCCCTCTTTCCACTTTTCTTCCTTCCTGAAGCTTGTTTCCTCTCTCCCCCCCTCAGCATCCTACTTGGCACTGCCTATCATCACTCAGGTACTCTCCATCATGAGCTTGCCCCTCCCCAAGTTCTCCCCCTCTGCAAATGGATGGCAGTCCCAGCCTACCACTGTACACAGGCCCTGGACACTCTCACGTGCCATCACTCTGGGATCATTGGCATCAACCTAATGTAAGTTCCTGCAAAAAATGGGCATGTAGACTCACGCTCAGGAATTTATGCTGCTGCACCGTGAAGCTTGTGCTCTTCCTCCTGCTGCTGCTATAAGGAAACATCCATCCTAACCCTGGCCCAATCACCTCCAGCTCTATCTACCAGGAAAAACCCTCAGGAGCACTCTCCATAGCATCTCAACTCTCTCAACACCTGTAGTCTACTCCCCAAGCTCGATGCCCCTACAAATCTTTACCAATCAGCACAGTCCAGATATTCTGGCAGTTGTAGAAACCTGGCTTACTCTCAAAATCTCTGGCCTGGCTATCGCTCTTCCAGGCTACAATGTTTTCAGGCTGGACCAGAAGTCCAAAAGAGGTGGTGGATGTGCAATTTACCTTAAAGATTCACTACTGGGACACCCCATCACTACCCCCCTCCCAGCTACTGCTGCTCAGATTCTTCCTATCAGAATCTTATTAGGTGCTCATAACAAATCCCTCACAGTTGCCTCAGTGTGTATCCCCCCGAAAGAACAAGGTAATGGCCTTAACGCTGTCTTGGAATTCACCAGGTCCCAACCTTCTGACTCTGAAATGATTCTGCTTGTAGACTTTAATATAAACTGGCTCGCATCTGATGCAGGGATCCATAAGGATGCTGTCTCATCAGCCAATCTCACCCAGATGGTCATCTCTTCGACCAGGAAAAACTACACATCTGGCACCAGCACTCTCCTGGATTGGATTCTTACCAGCCACCCAACTCGTATCACAAATACCTCAGTCCTTCCTGACTCGCTTAGCGACCATTCCCCTGTCATCTGTGAATGGTCAAACAAATTACACAAGCCCCCTCCTAATATCATCACCAGTAGAGTCCTAACACATGGGCAGTTGTCGCACCTCAAAACACACCTCAACCTCCAAGACTGGTCCCCTATCTACAAAGCAACAGATGTAAATCATAGGTATCATAGGTTGCACTGAGCATGAAAAGACATTAGTCCATTAAGCTCGCTAAGATTAAGAATATCCCTGGATGCCTTTACTAATAAGAAAGTTGTCAAGCTTAGTTTTAAACTCTGCCATAGTTTTCCTATTCACAACTAAGCATGGTAATATATTTTAGATCTCTGTCACCCTAATGTTAAACCAGAATTTTATTTTTTTAGTAGTGAATTTGTCCTTGAATAATTGAAGTGGGTGAGCTCGGATATTATGTGGTTGGACCCTCAGTACCAAGCCCAATTGTTCCCACATTTGCATGTCTGATAGGGCCCTGTAGATCAGGCACATGTTGCTCCCCAATCTACAGTATTCTAATGAGAACATACCCAAATGTTGAAGCCTCTGCTCATAGTTTAGACTTTTGACTTACCTAATATTTCTAGTTGCCTTTCTCTGAATCTTCTCAAGAGCTCTAATATTCTCTTTGTTGCCAGGGGCACAAAACTGGGCACAATACTCCATGTGAGGGCGGACCAGAGTGTTATAGAGGGGGATTAGGACTTCTTTATCCCTACTTTTAATGTGTCTAAGTATGCAACGGAGTATGCTGCCAGCTTTTTTAACAAGCCTGGCTACATTGCATTTTGAAATTAAGGTCATTACTCACTTTAATACCTAGATCCTTTTCATCCAGAACCACTTTTAGTGCCCAGCCTTCTAGTGTATAGTTAAATTCTTTGTTATGTTTCCTCAAGTGCATGACAGTGCACTTATCAAGGTTAAATAATGATTTCTTGGTTTGAGCCCATAGTGCAAGATCAGTGAGGGCAGCCTGTAAAATCTCTCTATCCTCCTGGTTATTTATACGGTAACCTAAGCGAGTGTCGTCCACGAATTTAGAAAGTCATACCCCTGACTGTGTATGAATTGAAGAGATATATAAATTGAACAGACAGGGGCCCAAAACTGAGCCCTGGGGTATTCCGCTGGTAACATCCACCCAGCCTGAATATTCACCCCTAATACAAACTCACTGATGCATCTCCTGCAACCATGACTGAACCCATCGAACTATATGTATATCTAGTCCCTGGTCAAGTAAAGCATTGACCAATTCAACATGTGGAACTTTGTCAAATGCCTTGGCAAAGTCAAGGAAGACAACATCCACTGAGTAGCCCTCATCCAAGGCTTTACTAACCTTACTGTAAAATTCCAATAAATTGGTTTGGTATGACCTCCCCTTGGTGAACCCATGTTTACGATCTGTGGCACCTATTAGACCTATGAAATCGATAATATAGTCTTTTATGATCCCTTATAGGATCTTACCCAATGCAGAAGTCAGGCTAATAGGTCTGTAGTTCTCTACCTCCTGTCTTGATCCCTTTTTGAAAATGGGAGTGACCACAGCCTGTCTCCAGTCCGTAGGGACCTCACCTTCATCTAGAGATTTCTGAAAAAGATGAGTGACTGGGCTAGCTAAAACATATGTAAGTTCTTTAATCAACCTTGGGTATATGCCGTCAGGCCCTTGTGCTTTATTATGGTCTATTTTTCTAAGTCTAGTTGCTACATTGGCTACATCTAGTTTGAAACTATGATCTGAGGAGTCCTTATTACCTATATAATTTCTGATATGAGAGCCCTTGTTAAAGACAGATGAGAAGTAATTATTATTTCTATCAGCCATCTCGGTAGGTTCAGTTATTAAAGTGCCATCTGTGGCTTTTAATGGTCCAATTTTACTGTTTTGTCCTTTTTTGTTATTTATGTAAGAATAAAATGTTTTGTAGTTATCCTGAACCTTAGTAGCCAATTTTAACTCATAATTTGCTGTTGCTGAAGCAATGGATTGTTTTGCATTCTTTAAACATTTTTTATAATGATCCCAGGCTATTTTATCATTACTCTGTTTTGCCTTTTTAAATGTTTTATTCTTTTTGTTAATTCATTTTTTAACTGAAGAGGTCATCCAAAGGGGCCGGGATTTTATTATCCCTTTGTATTTTTTTTTTTGTGGTACATATTTCTGGACCAGTGAATGGATTTTTTTATTTAACTCATCCCACATCCCTGAAACTGTTTGGTTGGCAAAATCAGATTTCCAGTTCCATGCTAAAAGGTCCTTATTCATTTGGACAAAATCAGCAGAATCATATTTAAAAAGTTTTGTATGACCCATATTTTTCCCTAAGGAGCCCAAACATTGGAAACTGACCATAGAATGGTTGCTAGAGTGCAATGGAAGCAATACCATACAATTGTGAATATGGTTATTTAAGTTACTTAATACCAGGTCTAAAATGTGGTTGTCCCTTGTATTATTGGATACATATTGTTCCAAACCTGCCAAATTGAATGTCTCCAGGTAACTGGTCTCCATAGTGGTTTTTGCTCTTAGTGTGCCCCAGTTAATACCAGGGAGATTCAAATCACCTAGTAATATAACACTTTCTGTCAAAACTAATTGGGCTATAAAATCTAATAAAATAGTGTCCTCCAGAGTCTTAATAGATGGTGGCCTATACACGAGACCAAGGTTAATGACCTTTGCTCATGGTGTGGTGAGTTTGATCCATAAGACTTCCGAGTCAGCCCAATTAGATGTATCCAAACGTGCAGAGGGAATGTAGTCGGAGATGTATAAGGCTACACCACCGCCCTTGGACTGAAATATGTCCTTGTTATAAAGTGTATAACCAGGGATATATTTGTCCCAGGTATCCTCACCCTGCCACCAGGTTTCAGTAATAGCACAGACATGAATTTTATTGTCATATAATGTTAACTGAAGCTCGTCATGCTTGTTCTTTAGGCTTCTAGCATTGATTAATAACAAATTCCAGTTTGAGTTTGGGGTCTTACTTGTAAATATGGTCCTGTTTTTATAGCCCCTCTCATCCCCCTGCTGCTGAAGTTTAAATGATCATCTACCATTCTTCTGTGTTGTTGGGCTAGTAAATATTTCCCGTTTGTTAAGATATAAACCATCACGTGCATATAAGTGGGAGCCCTGAAAATCCCACCAGTGGTCGATAAAAACATGTCCCTCCCTAAAGCACCAATATTTAAGCCAGCCATTTAATCTGTGCAAATCTCTGTTTAGTGCATTGGTTGTCCTTGGAACAATGAGCGGCCCAGGGATTAAAATATCACACCCACAATTTTTAAGGGATGACCCTACCAACTCAAAATCCCGCTGAATATCTAGAAGGTCTCTTTTCCCTACATCATTTACACCAAAGTGTAAAATAGTAACAGGTGATGTAGTATTGTCTAAAAGACCCAGTAGGAGCAGTTTAATGTCACCTATGCCAGCTCCCGGCACTACGCTGACAGTAGTAAATTTGTTCTGATTTTTACACAAAACATGGTCTGCATAGTGCAAGATGGAGTCCTCAATATATAAGATGTCACAGGGGGTTGAGGCCTTAGGAGAGACATTATGTTTATTAGTTTGCTCAGGGCCCTGTGTGCTTGAATGTACTTGGTTTGATGCCTCAGGAGAAATGTGAGTGTGTGATATTTCATTTGGCTCAATATCACCAAAAGATGCCAAGGCCTGAAACCTGTTTGGGGTCAATAAGCTGGATGAGCCACCTATATTTCTTCTGCCCCTTTTTAATGGGGGTTTGTTTTGAACCAAACACCATTGCTGTAGGCTACTTTCCTTCTTGCTTACAACTCCATTTTGAAACACAACATTAGAAGTTTTTGTCAGTCTTTCCTCCTGAATTGCTTCAACCATAGAATCAATAAATTGTTCTAGGGTGTTGATTTTAGACTGGACCTTGATTCTTTGTTTAAAGGCCTCAATTTCGACTTTAAGCTCCTTAATTTCAAGGCATTTAGCACATACATAATCAGCCATACCATCCCCTTCATTAAACAGAAGGCACTCACTGCATACCTTCTTAGTGGCAGTAAATACCTTGCAGGGCACCTAAATGAACAAATTAAATCCAGCTATCCCAGCTGACACAGCCAACACACACCGAAGCGCATGTCTCTGCGTGCATCTCCATGCACGCCCTGCTCGCTGCAGGGCCAAGTTATATGGGTCTAAGTGACCTGGAAGTGTCAATAGGGGTCGCGGGTCCTCGCAACAATGTTGCAATTATTAAAATACAAATTAAACAGTTTACACTTCGCACTGCAGTGCTGAAGTTTGTACACAGCTTTACAAGGAGGTTTTAAGATCAGAATAGACTCTGAACTTGCACTCAGTGTGCAACGTTGTAGCACTAGCGTTGCTGTGGTAACGATTAGCAACTCTCTGCCTACATCCTGAAAACAGGAGAATAGGGCTCACATCCAACACGACATGCAGTGTATAAAATTTAAATTCTGAGATACAGGATCCCACAATACAGCCCCGATAAGGTATATCACAACATTTATCACACAGCTAAATGTTTCATTCAGGCCTGTTCGCTCAGGTGTCCCCCAGGGATCCATTCTGAGCCCCCTACTATTCAGCTTGTTCCTGAACTCCCTTACAAATTCTTGCTCCAAAGCAATCATCCTCTATGCAGATGATGCTGTAATTCTTGCCTCCCACAAGGATCCTAAGCCTCTACAAGACAACTTTCAGCTTGGCTTCACATCTGTTGAAAATTGGTTCTCAAATCACAATCTGGTCCTCAATAATAAGAAAACAAAGTCTATGATGTTCAGCAGCTCTCATAACAAGCATAAACTGCACCCCCTATCCATCAAAACCATTCATGGAGTCACCCTGGAACAGGTTCAAGCCTTTAAGTACCTTGGGATTACTCTAGACCTTCATCTAACTTACAGTGGCCACACTGACTCTGTAGCCAAAGCAGCAAATACTTGCCTTGGCCTTCTCTTCTGGCATAGGCAACATCTCACCCCCCAAAAGCCTTGACTGTCGCTGTTCAGAGCTCTATTGTCTCCATTATTAACTATGGGCTTATCATCTATGGCTCTGCCCCCGCTACCACTCTTAGACACATATCCACCTCCCTCAATAAGGCCTGTCACTTCGCACTGGATCACACCACCTCACAAATACGTGCAACCTCTATGCACAAACTGGATGAAGAAAATAACTATGGACCTTGGGCCCCCTGGAGTGTGTGCACTCCTGTACCCTAGCAATAACCCCCGCTCAACCAGGGGGTCTGAATCACAGCTCCTGCAGGTTTCACATTGTTGAACCTCACAAGGTCAAAGATATTTTGCCTACAGGGTGCCCAGCTAGCTAAAGGGTCTAAACAGTTACATCTCCTCCACTCCTACCCTTGGTACATTTAAATCAAGGCTCCACCTCTCTCTCACTGCCTCTACCTCCTGTAACTGCCTCCACTAGCTAACCCCATGAATATTTTCCTATCCTCATGTAGTTCTCACTCCTATTAGCACTTGGTTACCCCTTAGCATGCACTTCCCCATGTTATGTCTACGACAATGCCTCTGGCTGCACTCCTCCTCTATAGCTCTCCACCCCCTCTACTCTTCCTCTCTCTTGCCCTCTATCCTCTCTTCATCTCATTCACCATCTCCTTGTAGACTAGCCTCCAAAACTTGTCTTGTTTCTCAGATACTTTGTAACTCTGTTTAGCTTACACTTTTGTAACCTTGTCCTATGTATTGAATTTGTTATCTGACTTACATGTCTTATGTTTTGAATTGTAACCTGATGTGGAACCTTTGTAAACGAGCCCTAGCTCAAAGGTATTGTAATCCTAGACCTAATAAATAAATAAATAAAGCATGGGTAATCTGCATTTGACTGTCTAGTTGGGTTGCCTGACCTTAGCACTCCATCAGGGCAATTTTTTTGATTGGATAGTTCAGGCCTGTCACTTCATTCCATAATTCCTCAAAGAATGGGAAGGGGTCTCCTGAGCCATTGGCCCCTTCAGAGATGCAACCTAATTTTAAATCCCCCCCCCCCCCATGCTCTGTCTTCATGGTCTTGGATTCTTTTTTTACCAAACTTTTTAACTGTACTGTATGTAGGACAACTGAGTTTTTTAAAGCAGCCATAGCGTCTTCTAGATCACTTACTCTGTTTTCCACCTCTGTAGTTCATATTGACTCCACAACCTCCTCCGGAAGGCTGTTCCATGCATCCACAACCCTCTCTGTGAAAAAATACTTCCTTACATTACCTCTGAGCCGCCCCCCCATCTTCAAATTGTGCCCCCTTGTTCTTGCACACCTCTTTTTTTGAAAGATGCTACCCTCTTGGACTTTGTTGATTCCCTTGAGGTACTGAAAGTTTGTATCATGTCCCCTCTCCCTCCTTTACTCGAGCTATACATATTAAGCTCCTTTAGTCTCTCTCCATATGTCTTCCGGTGCAGACCCTGCACCATTTTAGTTGCCCTCCTCTGGACAGCTTCCATCCTGTCTATGTCCTTGTGGAGACTGATTCTCCAGAACTGCACACAGTACTCCAGATGGGGTCTCACCAGCTGTCTGTACAGAGGGATAACAACTTCCTGTTTTCTACTGGTGATGCCTCTCCCTATGCATCCCAGTATTCCCCCAGCCCTCCTTACTGCCCTCTCACATTGCTTGCCCACCTTTAGTCATCTGATATGACTACCCCCAGGTCCCTTTCCATTTTTGTTGTTGTTAATATCTCACCCCCTATTGTGTACTCTTCCCCTGGGTTTTTGTTTCCCAGGTGCATTACCTTGCACTTCTTAGCATTGAATCTAAGCTTCCATTCATTTGATCATTCCTCTAACCTTGCCAAGTCCCTTCTCATACTTTCCAACCCACCTTGTGCATCAAATCTGTTGCAGATCTTTGTGTCATCTGCAAAGAGACATACTTTTCCTTCCAGTCCCTCTGCAATGTCGCTTATAAAGACATTGAAGAGGACCGGTCCTAATACTGAACACTGGGGTACCCCACTAGTAACCCCCCTTTCTTCAGAGTGGACTCCATTTACTATTACCCTCTGTGTCCTATTCTCCAGCCAATTCTTTACCCAAGCTATTATCTTGGGACCCACTCCCAGGCTGGCTAACTTGTATATTACTCTTTTGTATGTGACTGTGTCAAATGCCTTGCTAAAGTCTAGGTAGGCCATGTCCACAGCCCCTCCCTGATCTACTACTTTGGTCACCCAGTCAAAGAAATCTATTAGATTTATCTGGCATGACATTCCCGCTGTAAATCCATGCTGTCTTGGGTCCTGTGCCCCTCTGGCCTCTAGGTACTCGACAATTCTTTCCTTCAGAAGTGATTCCATCAATTTCCCTATCACTGAGGTTAAACTAACAGGTCTGTAGTTTTCTGCTTCTGCCCTGCTTCCACTTTTGTGAAGGGGAATCACATCTGCCCTCCTCCAGTCCTCAGGTACCACCCCATCCTCCCATGATTTGCTAAAGAGGGTAGTCAGTGGTGTCACTAGTTCTGCCCTTAGTTCTTTTAGAATTCTGGGACGAATCCCATCAGGCCCCATTACTTTGTCCACCTTCAGTTTTAAGAGTTCTTTCAGAACTCTTTCTTCTGTAAATGGGCTGGTATTAACTTCTGTATCCAGAGTGATTCTATTGTTTGTTTTAGGTACCTCTCCCTCTTCATTTGTAAATACTGAGCAAAAATACTTGTTTAGTATCTCTGCCTTTTCACCGTCACCCTCTGCCCACTCTCCTCCCCTTTTTGAGCCTCACTATCCCTCCCTTGGTCTTCCTTTGCTCCCTGATGTACCTAAAAAAGGTTTTATCCCCCTTCTTAACTGAGTTGGCTATCTTTTCTTCGGTTTGGGCCTTTGCTGTTCTGACTGCCTTCCCAGCTTCCTTTTGCTTTAGCTGATACAATTCTCTGTCCTGCTCCTTCTGTGATTCCTTGTACTTCCTGAATGCTTTCTTTTTCTCTTGAGCCTTCACTGCCACCTCCTTTGAGAACCATGGTGGTTTCTTACATCGTTTTGTTTTGTTTATTTGCTTTACACAAAGGCTTGTTACCTCTGTGATGGCAGTTTTTATTATTCCCCATTGTTCTTCCACCCCTCCTTCCTGTCCATTTGCTAGTGCATTCCTTAGGCACTCACCCATTTTGGCAAAGTCAGCCCTCCTGAAGTCCAGTACTTTTGCCTTTGTATGGCTTGACTCTATTGCTGTGTTTATTGTGAACCATACTGTTCAATGGTCACTAGTTCCCAGATGGCTACCCACTTCAACATCTGTGATACTCTCTTCATCTCCATTTGAGAGAACCAGGTCTAAGATTGCTCCTTCGAGTGGGTTCCAATACTAGTTGTCTAATGCATGCCCCCTGTAGGGCATCTAGAATAACCCTACTCTTAAAAGTGGCTGCTGCAACTGCACTCCAGTTAACATCTGGCATATTCAGATCACCCATCAGCAATACCTCCCCTTTTTCTGCCATTCTAAGTATACTTTCTATCATTTCCTTGTCCATTTCCTCCCCCTGAGAGGGGGGGTCTGTATACAACCTCTGTGCGGATTGTGTTGCCATTGCCTGTCTCCAAATTGACCCATAGTGCTTCTTCTCCTCCCTGTTTCCCTTTTGTTCTGTTGCTTTGATTCCTTCCCTTATGTAGAGAGCTACTCCTCCTCCTCTTTTACCCTCCCTGTCCCTCCTGTAGATAGTGTATCCTGGTATGTTTACGTCCCAGTCATGGTTCTGTGTGTACCATGTTTCTGTAACTACCACAATATCCAGGTGTTCCTCCTCCATCAAGGCCACTAATTCAGGAAGCTTGTTACCCAGACTATGGGCATTGATACTCATTGCTCTCCATTTTTTGATGGCTTTACCTTCAGTAGCAGCATCCCCCACTGACCTTTCTACCTTGGTCTTTTTCTCATTTAGTACCCTGTTTTGTAGGGGGAGGCTGGGATTTTTCTGCTGCTTATCAGTGCCTCCCCCCTTGACTAGTTTAAAAGCTTGCCAATGAAGCATTTAAACCGATTGCCCAAAAGACTTGTTCCCTTCCTGGACAGATGCAGACCATCCTGCCAGTATAGGCTGGTGTCCCTCCAGGTGGAACCCCAGTCTCAATGAAGCCAAACCCCTGTGCTCCACACCATTTTTTCAACCATTCGTTAAACTACATGGTGCAAAGTACCCTCGCCTCACCCATGCCACTGACAGGCAGCACCTCTGAGAAGGATACTGTGTGTGCTACTTGTCTTAGGCCCCTCCCCAACTCTACAAAGTCCTTCTGCACTGCTCTAATCTCATGGTGAGCCAAGTCATTTGTCCCTAGGTGGACAATGACGTCCAGCTCAGACTCCCGTGCAACTGTTCTCATGATCCTAAGGATGCACTTCCTGTCCCTCCAAGTCATGGCACCAGGCAGGCACCTTACTTCAGTTTTCCTGCTCCCCAGTTCTATCCCCTAATAATTGAGTCCCCACCAGGAGCTGCTTCCCTTTCCTGTGGTGTCCTCTGCCTCCTTCCTGAGGGCCTCCCTGTGACAGTTGTCTGCAACCTCCTTAGTCTCCTCTGCGGGTGCATCCATAGGGGAACTATGCTCCCCAGAATGGTGTATGGATTGTGGAGTGGAACAACTGACTGGGTGTGCCTCTGTTCCACCACCCTTACCCTCCCTGAGCCCACTGTAGTCCAACTGCTGTGCTTTCTTCACAACCTCTGAACTAGTGGTGGTAGCTCTGGTGCTCCCTGGATGGGGGAGGTTTCCCTTACTACTGTCCAGTGCGGCCTGAAGATGGGCAACTTCCTCCCTCAGGGCAGAGAGTTGTCTGCAAACAGGGCAGCATCTCAGCCTCCAGAAAGACTCCCAGAAGACTGCTACCACACAGCCATTACATTGCACTACTCCCCACATGTCTGTCTACCTTGTTTTTTTTTTTTTTTTTTGTCAAGACAACCAGAAGACAATGGCCCATGACGGTCTTCACCACTACTCAGTGGAGGCAACTGCAGTTATCAATTTCTATTAATTTGTCCAGCCCAGCTTTAAAACTATAGAATCTAGTTGTCATAACCACTTCTTCTGGCAGCTGATTCCATAACCTGACTGATCTTGCTACAAAGCCGTATCTATGCATTGCTGTTTTCCATGGTATTTCCACTAATTGATACCTATGACCCTGCAGGTAATAGACCGGCTCTTTATACCGTAGACCTAATTAATTTCTTAATGTATCATCCTGTAAAATTTTGTATAATAATAGTAAATCTCCTCTTGCATGCCTAATCTCCAATGCCCAAAAACCTAACTTCTGTAGTCTCTATTCATAGGGTTTATCTGCATACACAGAGATTAGCTTTGTAAATGATCTTTGTGGTTTCTCTACCAGGTTTACATCCTTTTTCAAGTAAGGACTCCAATTCTGTGAACAATAATCCAGGTTAGGTTTTATGTAAGATTTGAACAGAGGAAGTAAGACTACCTCAGTTCTAGGAAAAAAGCCTCTGCGGATACAATTAAGCAAATTCATTGCTTTATTAGTTATGGATTTAATATGTGTTGTACTTTTTAAATCTATACTTATTAGTACTCTTAGGTCCTTTTCACAACTAGCGTTCCTTAAAAACATACTGTGAATAAAATAATCCTGTTTAGTATTGCCTTTGCCAAAATGCAACATGGTGCATTTATTCATGCTAAACTTCATCATGTTTTTGTCTGCCTATTCAGTGATTGCTAGAATGTCTTGCCCATATCTAAGTCTGCTGTCAAAGGTATCAACAACCCTCCGATTTTAATATAATCCGCAAACGCAATAAGCTTGTTACCACTTTTGATTTCAAGATCTCCCATAAAGATGCTGAACAACAGTGGGCTCAATACTGACCCCATAGGCACTCCACTTGTAACTTCAATGTCTGAGGACAAAAATCTGTTAATACTGACAGACTGTGTCCTGTTCACTAACCAGTATGCTATCCATGTAACTATGTAGTGGTTGATGCCCAACTGGACCAACTTAGAGATCAATGTACTATGTAGCACAGTATCGAATGCCATACTAAAATCCAACATTAGTACATCCACCACTCTTCCCTGGTCAACATTAGCCTCTACATAGTTGTAGAAACTAAATAAATTTTTATTACATGACCTATTAGAAGTAAATCCGTGTTGGTCCCTATCCAGCTTGTCATTTTGACAAGAAGTTGTTGATTTCTTCAGAGATGATATCCTCCATCACCTTTCCAACTATTGAAGTCAAGTTGACTGGGCTATAGTTAGCCGGGTTAGCCCTACTACCCTTTTTAAAAATAGGCACTATGACCACTCTTCTCCGTTCTCTTGGGTTGTAACCTTCTCTTATTGGCCTTTGGTTAATATCTGTAATAATAGGAGCCATCCCACTTGCTAATTCCATAAAATTCCATAACAAACTTAGGATGTATTTCATCCAGGCCTGCAGATTTATTAACATTTAAGGCTAATAATTTCCTATATACCATATGGATGGTAATCATGTCCTCTGACTTATCTGTTATAATATCTAGCATTGCAGTTATAGCTCAAGAGGCATCTGTGTTGAAGACAGTACTGAAATAATTATTGAATTCATATGCCATCTCATCTGGTTTAGTGCATACAGTACCGTTGATGATAAATGGGCCAATTACCCTGTCATTATTTCTCTTATTATTGACATATGAGTAAAAACCCTTAACATCATTCTTTGAACATGTTCTCCAGATTATGTCCAAAGCTGGAGAAATGCTCACCCATCACTGAATCTGTGACTTGGGGCCTGATTCTAAGACAGCTACACCAGATGTAAATGCAGTACGCTAGTCCTGAGTGGCGCAAATCACAAGTTACACTCATGACTTGCGACATGCGCGATTCCAAAAGAACACTTATGCTGCAACCCACAACTTCTATGCCAAATGCAAGTTACGACACAGTTATGCCAAAGAAAGCTTGCGCCACTGCGTAATGTGGCTTGCAACATGCGTAATGCACCAGTATGACTGAAATGCTATTCCAGAACAGGAGGCATGAGTAAATACACCAGAAGAGGCCGACATAAGTTATACCAAGGGATAGCTGGTCTAACCAGAGCACAGGCTATATAACCCCCCCCCCATAGTCAGACAGCAGACAGCAGTGTAGTGAGACACACAGCAATGTCAGCAATAGGAGCCATACTAGGCATTATGATAGCGGAGCACCAGGAGCGCAGGCATGCCAGGTGCAGAGGCAGGACCCAGGGGACCAAGCCACAGCATCCAGTGATGGTACCAAGGCCACCTGTGCAGACAGTGAGATGCTCTCGCAAAACCTTTGAGAACCTCACTGAGCAGCAGTGCCTAGCACACTATAGGATCAGCAAGAGCTGCTTCAGGGAGCTATGCCAGGACCTGAGTGGTGACCTACGTAGCACCAGCAACAGGGGCCACTCACCACCGACACATTTCAAATGCCCAAAGGGGACACAGTAGGCATTTCCAATCTGGTGGTGTCCAAACACCTGAGGAAGTTCCTTGCGGCCCTCATACAGTGCACCGCGTAACACATCAGCTTCCCATGGGATGCCCAACAGCAACGCCAGGTGAAGAAGGCATTCTATAATGTGGTGCAGTTCCCCCACGTGCTAGATGCCATTGACTGCAAACATGTGGCCATCAGGGCCCCAACCGAAGATAGGGGCACATACATAAATAGGAAGGGGTACCACTCAATGAATATCCAGGTGGTCTGTGACAGTGGATGTCGCATCCTAGATGTGGTGGCCAAGTACCTCGGATCCTGCCATGACTCCTACATCTACAGGAACTATGGACTACAGGAGGTCTTTGAGAGAGGGGACATCACTGGAGGATGGCTTGTAGGTATGTACCAGGGGGAATGACAACTGCAAATGTGTGTAAGTGGCAGTGTGTGTGTGAGTGGCAGACAGTGCAAGTGGGTGTCAGTGGATACAATGGTGTAATGTGGGCACAGGGTGGACAGGCACTGCAGTGGTCAGATGTGATGGCCACACAGACACATGGCATGCCACACACATGACACAGGCAGGGCAAGGACCCACACACTGTACAAAACACAGGGGCCTGGGATGGCCACACAATGTCAAGGGAAGCCCATGCAGTGCATGGACACAGCCAAGGATATGCGTGTGACTGAGACTGCGTTCCTGCATGTGTATGCAGCAGTGTGTGCCATGCAGAGGATAGTGAGATGCTGATGACAGGTCTACACATAGCAACATGCATCTAACCTCTCCTCCCCCCAACAGGTGACAGTGGATATCCCCAGATGCCATGGCTGATGACCCCTGTGAGGATGCCCCAGACAGCAGCCAAGGTGAGTTACAATGAGGCCCACACCAGCAAGAGAGGGGCCATTGAGAGCACCTTCAGCCTACTGAAGTCCCTCTTCTGATGCCTTGACACCTCAAGGTGTGCGCTCCAGTACAGCCCTGTGATGGCTTGCAGGATAGTGCCTGCCTGCTGCATCCTCCACAACATTGCCCTGGCACACAGTGTACCAATGCCCGACAGCAACCAGAAGGACGGAGCATTGCAGGAGGGTGATGGAGAGCTGGACAGCATGGCAGGACACATGGCACATGGTGGTGCAACAGCAGGACACCATGCAAGACAGGAGCTGATCCAGCAGTTCTACTGAGGCAGAACATGACCACCACCACCAACCACACCACCACCACCCCCACACCACCATCACCACCACCATGGTGGCTCCTGCAGCATTACAGGGGACACAGTGTGGTGCAACACAGCCCAACAATGGCAAGGGTCCCATGTCACCATCACTGAGCCACAGGGGGATGGGATACTGTCTGCCAGGTGCCATGTGACACACATGGCAGTACTGGAGCTGTAACAGTGCCCATGCATGTCATACAGCATCTGGTAGGCATGACTGTGAATGAGTGAAGGCACCCCAGGCAACACACAAAGGACCACAGCATACATGGACCATGGTCATGAAGACACAGGTGGGTAATGGACACACCCAGGGCAGAGGAACAATGCCGTGATAATGGCACCACCAGGCACAATGCACCTGCCATGGCCACTGATGCATGTAAACAGTGCAACCACAACAGGGACACAGCACCGGGTGGCACAGACCTGCAGATGTATGGCAGTAGGATGCACCATTGCATTGTGCCACTGATGCCACCCATGGGGCCCATCATGCCCCTGGGTGGAAAGGAGTCATACTGGCCCATGGTCGACACATAGGCATGACACACATGGTGTGATGGCACATGAACCAGACAAAGCACATGGTGCCGCTGCACACACAGAGCGCCACATGGCCATGCTCACCAGCGTATGTCCAAGGCTGTGCAATGGACAGCTAGCACACATGAACAATGTGCAGGGTGGTGTTGCATCTGGTAAAGCACTGATCTGCAACAGGCGAGACCACACAGGCACAGTGACCCACACACGCACAGGCACATGCAGCCGAAGATGGAGATGCTAAGCCAGGGATGCACAAAAATGGCTTAATTAACAAGAATGATTTACAGAACACTATAAAATTGGTGTAAGAAAGAATAATGATTTACAGAACAATATACAAAGTGAATAACACAGCAAAACATGAACAACACCCAATACCATCCCCAGCTGCCCACCCCAGAGCCCACCCATAGGTACAGACCCACCCCTAGCCCCTACTACATTCCCACCCCACAGTCACCATTGGCACTGTCCTACCAGTCCCACAGAACCATCAGCAGCACACCGAGGGACCCATGTAGCCAGGCGACGTCCTCCATGATGCCTGTGATAAGCTGCAGAAGCTCACGGTCCCTGTCTGTCAGCTGCCCTGGGTACAGTGCCACCGGCCCCTGCTGCCCAAGGCCATCCTTTGAGCCCTATTGTCTGGTGGGCAAGTGGTCTGCAGCTGCATGCCCACCCTGGCTCAGTGGGGGCACATTGAGGGTCCTGGCGCCTATCACGGGCCCCTCTGCCAGTGGCATGTCCACATCCTCTGGCCCTTCCTGCTGTAGGGCTGCTGACTGCCTCTGCTGGTGCTCCTGGACCACTGTCTCCTCTGCTGTGAGGCCCTCCATGTGTGTCAGGCAGCACCAGTTGCGGCGTCTGCTGGGTCCCCAGCATGCCCTGCAGCCATCACCTCTCCTGCCACATGCTTGTCCTGGGCCACATCATCCATGTTCTGCTCCTCTTCCGGTGTCATCACCAGCATTGTACATAGCCTGCATCACTGGCAGAGGGTTCGGCATTGGTAGCCTGTGGCATCCCGAGCCTTCTGCTCTGCCATCGCCCTCAGCAGAGCACAGTGCCTCAGGGCAAGGCAGCTCCCCCCACCTGCAAGGCAGAACAGACGTTGGTCACTGCCAGACTGGGGCACCCCACATGCATGGGCCCCCATTTATGTGTGCCATGGCACACTCTGCAAGGGGTGCCAGGCACACACACACATGTCACCTGACACAGGGTGCACTGTGGCAGACACACTGGCAGTGTGCCATGGCCACAGGCACTGCAGGGGTGTGTGGTGACACCTGGGCTGCACAGCTGGGCACACCGGTATGCAGATGCACACATGTGTATGACCAGGTGGCACATGCCCACCCCTGCTGCCACTGCGGAAGGGCCAGAACACCACATGGACTGTGCAGGTACCTACCTGATCTCCAGTGGCCCTGCAGCCACTGCTGTGGGTGGCCACATCCTTGGTCCACTGCTGGCTGCCCCTGATGTCCCAAGTTGCTGGGCCCTGCACCTGTGGGGAAGGGGAACACTGTTACTGCTGTACACCACTGCTGGCCATGGCACATGTTGCTGGTATGTGTGGGTGCATGCAACATGTAGTCATACCCACCTGCAGCATCCCATAGCCGAACCTCATCTCCCTGTCACACCTCTCAGCCATGTCCATCATGCGCTGAAGGATCAGCGGTTCTCACCATGCCAGATCCTGCCACCTATGCTGCAGCTGTCCTGGGATGCAGGACTCGACACTGATGTCACTGAGGTGTGCCCCGATGGCCCGTCATACCCTCTCCTTGTCAGTGGTGGTGTGGTTCCTGCAGGCCGGGGGCAGCAGCGTGGTGTGCCACTGCTGCACCTGGTTGACGAGTTGGGCTGTCTCAGAAGCCATGAAGTTTGGCGCCTGCCCGGTCAATTATGACAGGTTCCTGCATGCCATGCCCTGGGCTGTGTACACCTCCAACCCGCACTATGATGACCTGATCTGCACTGTGCAGCTGTGACCTGCAAACAGACATGAACAACATGACATGACCTGACAGTGCACCACTCACAGTATGGTCCGAATGCCCGCTACATGTCAGGGGCGTAGACAAACACTAGTACTGCAGACACCAGGACCGTGTAATGCACCCTGAGTGGCACTCGACATGCACCCTGCATAACACATGACACCGTTCGCTAACCCCCCATGAATGGGTGAAGATGGGTCACATGCATTGCCCCATGACACCAACATGCCACCACACAGCCTGGTAGGCTGCATTGTCCGTGGGCTGCATGGCCATCATCTGTGCCCACCCCTCCCACAGGGGCCTATTGTGCACAGGAACGTCAGACAGGTGCCACTGTGCCTGTGATATGGTGTCATGGACACAGGTTGCAGTCCAGAGCCTCTCTGTGTCCCCACATCCCCATATCCCCATACACCATGTTGTACATGGGGTATGCATGCCTGTCTACAGCCCTGCTACAAGCTGCGGCCACCTATGTTACCCTGGCTATGCTACCTTACAAAATATGATAGCTATGGATGCACCTATGTACCCACATCATGCAGCACGACCCCAGATGTTCTGGGGTACAGCTGTGTATGGTACCTGATATGTGCTCTGTCCTCAGGTACTGCATCTGCTTGTGAGGCCTATTGGTACAGTCTGCACATGTTGCTGTCTGTCCCCACCTGTTGTAAGCAGTGATGCCCACCACCCACATGTCTACTGTATTGCACTGCTACAGGCCTGTTGCAGTGCTGCAGGTACTGTCAAAGTCCCACACCTTACCCTCATACCTCTCAACTGTCCCTGATTTGCAGGGCTGTCCCTGAATTTGCCTCAACAGTTTCCTCTGTCCTTTGTAAAATATGTTTTTTTATGACTGAACAGTGGAGATTGTAAGCACAAAATAATGTCAGACATTACAGTTACAGACTTGTTGTTCTTCAGCAAAATGCATCATACACTAATCCCTTTATTCTATCAGCTTTCTGGGTGAATATTATCAATTTGTAAGATGTGTTCCTGATTTGGGGTCTTTGTCCCTGAACTGTTAATGTGTCCCTGATTAATGAGGCAAGAGGTAGAGAGGTATTCTTACCCCGGTCCAGCTGTTGGTGCTGTTATCCCAGAGTGGCCTTCCTCCACAGTGCTATATCCCCTTTTTACCCTCTTCCAATGCTGCTAGGCCCTCCTCTGTCTCAGCTGCATGTGCGCCATGCAGCCTGTGTAGTCAGGGGCACACCTCACACATGGCACATGTACAGGCCACACGTACGGCCTACAGTGGTACCACGCATATGCGTCATGCGTTTTCACAAACCACATGTGCGCACTGTCACAACCCCACTCAGCAGGTCAGGCCCTCTGCTCCGAGAGTGCCAACCTCCAAGCACAGTCTTGTAAACAGTTAACAGAACAGGGTAACCCTCCTGTCTGTTTTCTGGGTTCATATCAACCTTTGGTCTCAAGTTCTGAAGGGATTCAAACTGTGAACCTCTTGCTAGCGTACCCGATGTACAGGCTCAGATAATTCTGTTCTTCAGGGGATGGCAGATATATTTTGCCTATGGGCACATAACCAGGTGTACAAAATGAACCCTTAAAAACTCTATGAAAGACCGTAGGAAAGATTCTTACCTTTTCCCAGTTTGGTAAAACCAGTAAGCTTTGTACAGTATCAGCTTTAACCATATATGCTTCACTTGTCAAGTAAAAGAATTTCAAAGGCACACCAAGTAGTCTCTAAAGTAGAGATTTACTTAAAAATAGATAAAAATGTAAAATGTAAATACAGAACCATATATCACAAAAACATACAATCACTTAAAATAATAAGGTTTTAAATACAACAAAATCTCCTGCCACAGTACCCTTAGACTTGTCTAATCTAATGTATTCTTCTAACAGTGCCTGATGTTGCTTTTTCAGAGTCCAAACATGTGTATCTTAGTGGAAAACAGAATGCTGTTTTAAAACTGGCTTTGCCAAACTCTTTGCATGAGGTCACCTAGCTCCTCCCTGTCAGAATATAAACAATTATATACCCAGGATGTCTTATCAATCAGAAGGTAAATTAAATAAGGTTCATTTCTAAGTCCTTTCATCCATGAGTAACATTCTGCTTTTACAGACATCAGAGGAACATTTATGACTTCGCACTAGTGTTACACATCCTGGTTTTCCTTCTCTAAACGTCATTAAATGGATATTTTCTATCCTGTCAGCTGGCAAGCTACAATTAAGCTAGATAAACTGAAGATCCTTAATTTAGGTATCTTCTAGCCTGTAATTATCTCTTGGCCTTCCAGGTAACACCTTGTAGCTGAAACCTGGGAGGGAGGTGTCATTCCACAGGCTGTTTCAGCATGTCTCATGAGAGACACTCAATAACACATTTTTATATTACAAAAATCATACAGTGATCAGAACCAACTGTCCAAGCATACCCCGGTCCTGCTGTTGGTGCTGTTGTCCCAGAGTGGCCTTCCTCCACAGTGCTATAGCCCCCTTTTGCCCTCTGCCAATGCTGCTAGGCCCTCCTCTGTCTCAGCTGCATGTGCGTCATGTAGCCTGTATAGTCAGGGGCGCACCTCACACTTGGCACACATACAGGCCACATGGTCTACAGTGGGACCACGCACATACGTCATGTGTTTTCGCAGACTGCATGTGTGCACTACGCTGATGCAGGCAGCAGTTGCGGCCTGCACACACGCACCTGTGTCAAAGACATAAGGGTGTTGTGGATCAAGCCTCCGGTGCTGCAGTCGCGTATCCGGTGGACATTGCTACTGCGGCCTACGTTTCGGATGTACATGTGCGACATGGGCCATGCACCCAGCTCAGGCATCTGGTCTATGCTCTGTGCATCATGCCCTTTCAGAGCAGTGGGAATGAGTGATGCCACACAAGGTTACAGTGCACATTGCTTACTTGTGGACTGTTGCAATCTGGTGCAGTGATACAGTACAGTAGTGATGAACCCTATACACAGATACCCACACCCAGTGACTGATCACAGCAAACACACCCAGTCTGTGCTGTCTGACATCTCCCACTCCCCTGCACGCATTGCACCCACACATGCGCACACACACACGCACACACACGCACACACACCACGCATCCACATAGTGCCCTCCCCTAGTGCCACTCTGTGTACTGCCCACCACCCCTTGCAGTGGTGCACCATATTGGTGCAGTCACATGTCCGCCTGCTGCTGCCACTGTTGCTAAGTTCTCTTGTGCTTTGCGGCTGTACCACCATGTGCAGCTCCCTGTGTTGCAGACTCCACCACCCCGGCGGCACCACTGGGCCCACCCTGCCCTAGTTGCATGGCTGCAGGTCCCCCACTGTCCATATGTCCCTGAGTCAGCATTCCTTTCCACCGACTTTCACGCCTCCCTGTTCTGGCAGGCACTGGTCCTGGAACAGTTCTCTGTCCCTGTGTCGGTGGTCTGCCACCCTCTGCAGCCTGCTCTTGCATTGCCACCTTTGCTGTGCCCTGTTCTGCTGTGTCAGTGGGTGCCACCACACCTCGTCTTGTGCTAGTCCTCTGCACAGTAGTCACTGCAACATGCCCCATGGCCATGGCAGCAGGTGGCACTGTCGTTGGCAGAGGCGGTGTTGCCAGCAGTGGTTCCACTGGTGGTGGTGTTGATGGTGGAGGTGCTGGTGGTGCCACCAGTGGTGGTGGTGGTGGTGGGGGCTAAGGCATTGTTGCTGCTGCTGGTTGCATTGGTGGTGGTAGAAGGGGTGGTGGTGCCAAGGCTGCTGATGGTGATGTTGGCCTTGTTGCCCCTGGTGGGGGTGGTCGTGTTGTCACTGCAGTTGGGGGATGTTGTGGTGGTGGTGGTGGGTGTTCACCTCTGGTCCCTGTTGCTGTTGGTGGCACAGGCTGCTCAGCAGGGGGGTGGTAGTGTGCCCCCTGCCATCATGGTGGTGTGTGTCCCATCCCCCTGCTGTTGCAAGGGTGCATCCTGTGGCACCTGTGTGGCTGCGTCACTCCTCTGTGTGACTCATGGAGGCTAGGCCATGAGTGAAACTTGTAGCGCCATGGCCAGTATGAACATCTTCCTGGCCTTTTGAGCCACTGACCCCTCCACTGCCATGGTCAGTCAGTGAGTGCCTGCTTCTGTACCTGGACACAGGCCTGGGAAGTGGCCATGGCATCCACCAGCCTCCCCATGGCTGACCTATGTAGTGCATTTCCCTATCTGGATCGCACCTATGAGGATGCACATGTGCTCCTACATCATTGTGTGGTGGGCATCGATGCTGAGTCGGATGCAGCCGAGCAATGCAGACTGCTCCTCATGTGTGGTCACAAGGGTCTGGCAGAACCCCGCATAGTCTGTGGGTGTGGCTGCGTGGCTCTCCTGCAGGGATTGCAATGCCTCATCCAGGGTTGCCTGCAGCCTGTTGTACAAGGCCAGGCTGAGGTCCTGGCCAATGTTGTCTGCTATGCTGCCGACACTGAACAGATCAGAGAGGTACAGTCCCTCCTCCTTCTGCAGGTGTCCTGCCACTGCCTGCTGCTCCCCCATTACCAGTGTTGGGGCTGGGTCCAGCTGCACCATGCCCATGCCACCAGGGGTGTCTGCCACGGTGGCCTGTTATGTGGTTGGTTGCACACTGCCCTGCTCTGGCTCGCTGCCTGTGCCTCCGCTGTCCTCTGCACCTGTGTCCACTGCTGCTGTGCCTGTGGGGGAGATGACAGTGCATCAGTGCTGCCCCGCCATGTCATGCCCTCTGCACATGCAACCATTCCCACCCCTGCATTGCTGGCCCACACACAGGGGGAACCGCTGGCTGTCCCCTTACCTGTCCCTGCGGCCATCCACGTTGTGTCCAGGTCCATGTCACCATGGACGCTGTGCAGGCTCAGGAACACCAGGATCCGCTCCTCATGGGGGCTCAGGGGTCTCTCCTTCCTCAGGCCACCACCTGTGGCCACTGCCTGCCACCTATTGCTGGCCTCCTTTGCCTTTACATGGCTCTTCAGGTCATTCACCCACTTTTGTAGGTCCCACACTACGCTTTGCATTAGCCACCGAGTAGACCTTTTTGGCAACCTCCTCCCAGGCCTTCTTGCGCTTCCTGCACAGGTCGCACTCCCCCACCCTTGCCCATTAGCAAGGCTGCCTGGGCCTCTAGTTCCTCAAGGAGGATGTTTGTCTCTTCTTTTGTGAAGTTTCTTTTGTGCTTTTTCACTGCTGCTGCTGCTGCCTCTCCATTGCTACCCACCATTTCCACATGCATCTAGCCCTACAACATGTCTGTGACTTGCACACGTTTCTATAAGCGTCTCGTTGTGACATGCATATCCTCTACGTCCGCTATTGCGGGTTACATCTTGTGTTGCTGTCGTAACTTGTGACATGCGTAATTTGGCCATTCTATGTCATAGCTGGCTTTTGTCTTGGAATAAGGCGCAGCTCGCATGTTGCAAGGGTTTGGGCATAACATTACGCATTGGCATAGCTTGCACCATGCTCTACTCGCTCTCTTGGAATCGGGCCCTTGGTGTCAGATGTTCAAGTATGAAGATTCAGTTTTAAGGCTGCATGGAAAGTATATGCAGTCCTTCTGTGATTACAGAGAGAGACAGAGTGAGTGAACAAAAGAGAGAGAGAGAGAGAGAGAGAGAGCAGCTGGAAAACATGTGACAGAATACCTAGACTGTCACTTCCTCAAGTAGAACTGAAACACAAACACATGAGGTCATCACCACTTAACACAGTGGTGCCCTCCCCCTCCCCTCTGCCCTGGACTACATTATTGGTAATAAATCATTCACTGATTAAAAAAAAAATTCCTTCTGCCTTACATATGTTCTGGTATGCAACTTATTGAGGAGAACAAGCATCTGGTCTTAATCAAACTTGACGTGAGTGAAAGAGATTAGCTTGCTTGATTTATTTTTACCATGGAGAAGGCATGGAGGTGGGGGATTAAGCAAAACCTAATTACTTATGTAAACAAATGCAGACAGAGAATTGTTAAACTAATTATAGTATATTGTTAGGTCTTATTGTTGATGGAAATCTGTGGCTTCCTAAATCTTGCAGGACAGTGGAAAAATCAAACAAGTTGTTGTACTATCATTCTGACATCACACCTATAGTACAACAACTTTTCAGCCTTTGTCCCGCCTCCTGATTGGCTCACTTGACTGGCTATAACAGAAAAAACTGAAAACATGGTAGCACGAATAAGCGAGCACCAGTCACGGATCCTCTTACTTTTGACATGAAGAGCCTCAAACGGCTCATGTCACAAAATTTAGTTATTTTTGTACTGCTTGCACGCATGTGCAAGAAACACATTCTTCAGCTTCCTTCACAAGCGGGTTGTGGAGGCGCGGCAGTGTTGTACTGAATGGCAGCAGTCTGTTTTAGGGCTGGTCTCTGCCACGGTGAATAGAGGAGCATGCTGTCGATGAGGGCAGTTAATGAGCATGCCGCTATGCTCAAAGAAACTCGGCTGCTGCAATTAGGGAGCGCCCTGTCACTATGCAGTCAGCTGTTTTTGCTGCTGGGCATCCCTGACTGCAGCAGCCAATTACAAGCTGCATTGTGTGGTGTTCCCATGGAGACAGCTTCTCTGTTGGCCTCTCACATTCCCCACAAAGCAGATGGAAAGCTGCTGCCTGCCTCTCCCTGTTCTAAAAGCCGACAGGGATGCCCAATCCTCTTGTCAGCATGCCTCCTCCCCAGTTCATTTGCCAACAGGGTAGCCCAATCACCGTCAGCATGATGTGGCTCCCCATTTGTTGTGTGGTGAGGGGGTGCCCAATCCCCACTCAGTTCATGTGTCCCCCCCAGCACACACTCCCCCTTTCCCAACAAACACCCAGGTGGCATGCTGGGGATGGGATGGGAATAGTCCCGTGGTGTCCTTTTTCTATTCTTTTTTTTCCAGTCCTGTAAAAATAAAGAAAATGGTCCCGCACTGTCTGTGGCACCCCCTTGCCCAACCTGCACCCATCCTCTGTGCACCCCACCTCCCCACTACCCCCTCACCCTATACTTACCTCCGGAGCCTGGCGCTCCGATCTTCGGTGGACTGGGAACATGTTTGCACTCTTCAAAGCCAACTGCAAACTAAAGAAGTGCCGGGAAGCTGTATAATGGCATAAAAGGGTTTTTTCAACTTAAGTGGATATCTCAGCCATTTTTAGGTATTTTTTCACAAAATTTTCAACATGGGGATCTTGGGATCCCACTTCATGAACTCAGTCACTGTCATTTTGTTATTCAGTCCCGAAAGGTGATTTCGCTGTCACTGCATGGAACCACCTTTCAGGACCAATTAACGAAATGACAGTGTCACAGTTCATGAGGTAGGCCCCCCAAAACCCTATGTTGCAAATTTGGTGAAAAAAATTCCCCAAAATGACTGTTTTACGAGTGTGTTGCACAGTTCCTATGTACACTTGTAACTTTGAGAATTTTTAATATTTACACTCCAGATTTTCAACATTACCATTTTACCACACCTCTTTATGAACAGTACAGCTGTAATTTTTCACATCTCACCCAAAATGTGTTTTTGCACATGTAGCGCATAATGGCACGGTCAGTGTGTGAAATCAATGTTCGGGACAGATTAAGAACATCACAGTGACACTGTTCATGAGCAGATGTCCTAAAATGCCTATGTTGAAAATTTGGTGACAAAAGTCCATAAAGTGACTGTATTATGAGCATGCATTACGCAGCTCCACGCACCCTTGTAACTTCATGTATTTGTAATATTTTCATTCCAGATTTTCAACATTGGCATTTTTCCACACCTCTTTATAAACAGTACAGCTGCCATTTTTCACATCCTGTCCAAAATGTGTTTTTGCACTTCCGGCGCAGAATAGCGCAGTCGCTGTGGGAAATCACTGTTCAGGACAGATTAAGAAAATCACAGTGACACTGTTCATGAGCGGAGGTCCCAAAATGCCTACTGTATGTTGAAAATCTGGTGTAAAACAATCCCCAAAATAACTACGGGTGTGTGTTGTGCAGTTTCTACACATACATGTGACTTCACCAGTTTTTTTATATTTTTACTCCAGATTTTCAACATTTTCCATTTTTTTTTACACCTCCTCATGAATAGTACAGCTGTCATTTTTCATATCCTGTTCAAAATGTGTTTTCGCACCTGTGGCTCCAAATGGTGCAGTCACTGTGCAAAATCACCTTTCAGCTAATGAACTGATAGTGTCACTGTTCATGTGGTGGGGTCTCAGAAAGACCATGTTGCAAACTTGGAGTAAAAATACCATGAAACCCCCAGGGCGTTAGGGTTGCCGACCATAACGCCCTACCCTGTAAGGACTGACAGGTATCAGGGGTGTGACTTGGGATTGTCGACAGTAATGCTCACGCCATTCCACTCCCACCCCCACCCTGTAGCCAGTGACAGGCATTGAGGTGCACCTAGGACTCTTTGGCCCCAGAGTTCACCCCATTCTCCTATACTGCACCCATTTCAGCTTATTTCCTTATGGAATGAGGTGAGTGTAAAGCCTGAACACCCCAAGGCACACTTGTAAGTGTCTGTAGGGTAAGGTGAGGTGAAATGTTGTGACCGTTATGGGAGAAAGACCCAGAGGCTGTCCATCTCTGCAGGGTGGGGGTGGAGTTGTCATCAGTTCAATACTTCACTGCCATTCCTAAACTGCATCTGTCTAACTCCTGCACTTCTACTGCTAATGCACCCCTTCGACAGCCCCCCGTTGCAACCCGAGGTATACAGACGCTGTTGTGCCTTGGGGATTGCACGGCGGGGGGGGTTCTTCTGCTGGGAGGGGGAGCAAAGTGGGTGGATAAGGGTGGTGAGGTCAGGGAGATGCCCTGGGGCGAAATGGGTCCAGGATAGGGGGATGTGTTGCCTGGTTCCCATACCCAAGGGCTCCACGGATAATGGGCAAGTGACCCGCTCCTCTAAGGCCTCTCATCCAACCCGGGCGATGTTATGCAATGCCAGGTCTATAAAGAACAAGACAGCAATTATTGCTGATCTTGTTGAGTCATCTGACCTGGCTTGTATCACCGAGACCTGGCTGGATGAAAATGTTGGTCCCATATTTGAGTCAACTATTCCAGCCAGGTACTCGGTCATACACTGCCCAAGATTGGATCGAAGTGGGGGGGGGTCGCCATTTGTTTTAAATCAGAATTGGCCCTTGTGGAGGTTCCAGTGGTGACCCCCAGATCCTTTGAGTGTATCATGGGAGTAGGTGTGGGCAGCAGAATTCTACTCATCTATCGTCCACCCGGTGACGAGAACGTTTTTCTGCAGGAATTTGCAGACTTCATTGCCAACCTGGTGTTGGAGCCCTCCAGGTGGTTGGTCCTGGGGGACTTCAATGCCTGGGTTGACGATGAACTCTTGCATTTTGGTCAAAACTTCCTCCAACTGATGTCTTCGTTTGGCTTTACACAGGTTATTACCGCTGCTACCCATATTCAGGGTCACTCTTTGGATCTGGTGTTCACCTTGGGGATGGAGATCATGGAACTGGTGGTGGAGCCAGTTGGGTGGTCTGGCCATCACTCCATAAGGTTAAATTTCATGGCCCCCCCATGAGACCAACCCCTTTGGAGATGGTCCAGTACCGCCCTTTGAGGGGAGTTACCCCTGAGGGTCTGATGGCAGTGGTGGACCTATCGAGTTGGCCTATGGAGTGCATGGAACCAGATGTCTTAGTAGTGCACTATAACAATATGGTGCTGAGGGCTCTGGATTCCATAGCTCCTGTCCATGCTCGCCCCCTCTCCCTTCACCCTTGGTCCCCTTGGTTTGATGGGACTTTGAGGGAGCTGAGGAGAGTGGGGCGAAGGTTGGAATGCTGCTGGTGGAAATCTGGCCTGGAAGGTGACAGACTTAGATTGATGGCCCATTATGTTGACTATCAATCAGAAATCTCCTGTAAGATGGCAGAGTTCCTGTCCAGGGAAATAGCTGCATCAAGAAATCGACCAGCTCAGTTCTTCTGGACCGTGGACAGACTGTGCAATCTAGCCTGCCTGCGGGGTCAGAGAGCTTTTTCACAAATAAAGTGTGATGAGTTTGCTCAGTTGTTTGATGATAAGGTGTCATCTATCAGGCCAGAGATTCGCAGTATGCATTCAAATGAGCATGGCGGTGATCGATGCAAGATTACAGGCCCTCGATTTATCTGGATGGACTTTGACCAGCCAGCGATCATGGATATTATGAAGATTGTCCAGGGCTTGCGACCAACTTGCAGTAGTTTGGATCCTCGTCCTACACGCCTCCTTGTGGGGTGTATGGATGCAATCAGACCAGTCCATGCTGAGATAGTCTGGTGCTCTTTGGACCAAGGGGCATTTTTGGAGTCTTTAAAAGAGGCTATTGTAACACCCCTTTTGAAGAAATCTCCCCTTGACCTAGATTGTCTCGCTAACTACAGACCGATCTCTAACCTGCCCTTTTTGGACAAGGTTATTGAGAAAGTAGTTGCGTTGCAGCTTGAGGACTTTCTTACCACCCATGAAGTCTATGATCCTCTCCAGTCCAGTTTCAGGAAGAGGCATAGTACCGCGACGCCATTGGTTTGGGTACTGAATGATCTCCTAATAGCGAGAGATCGTAGGAGTCATTCGATCTTGGTTCTCCTTGATCTCTCTGCAGCATTTGACACCATTGACCATGGGATGTTGCTAGAATGCCTGCGGCTGCTCTGTGGACTGTCAGGAACAGTCCTCAGATGGTTCCATTCTTTCCTCATTGGCAGGACTCAGAGAGTAGTATCAGAAATCTTTTCCGCTGCTCCCTTTGCTCTACCCTGTGGGGTACTGCAGGGTTCTTTGCTTTCCCCCATGTTGTTCACAGTGTACATGCTGCCATTGGGAGACATTATAAGGCGTTATGGGCTGAGTTTTTACTGCTATGCAGATGATACTCAGCTCTATATGTCCTTTGTACCTGAACAGAATGACGCTTTATCGGTCTTTAACAACTACCTCGCTGAGATTCAGTACTGGATGAGTGCTAACTGGTTAAGACTGAATCCGGATAAGACTGAGGTGCTTGCAGTGGACCTGGGTCACCGTGCAGAGAAGTTGACTCCTGGGTTCTCCTCTGACCTTATGTTAGGGGGTTCCCAGTTGAGACCTTCTGAACAGGTGCGGAATCTGGGCGTAATTCTTGACAGTGAACTGACGTTGAAGGTACAGGTGTCAGCCGTTGTCAAGTCTTCCTTTTACCATCTGAGGAATATAGCCTGGATAAAACACCTTGTTCCACACGATGACCTTCCGGTACTGGTTCATGCCTTTGTTTCTTCGCGTCTTGATTACTGTAATGCTCTTTATCTAGGGTTGCCGGGGGTGGAGCTCCATCATCTGCAGCTGGTACAGAATGCTGCGGCCAGATTATTGACTAGGTTGCCAAGAACTTGCCACATCACACCTGTGCTGTGCGAACTGCACTGACTGCTGGTGCAGTGGAGAATCACCTTCAAGGTCACCTCGCTGACCTATGATACCCTACATGGTCAGTGACCAGGCTACTTGCAATTTCTCCTTCGACCCTACCGCCCTCTCTGCCCACTCTCCTCTGCCGACAAGGGATTGCGATTGCTAGAGATTCCCAGGGTTCGCCTTCAGTCATTTGGGGCCAGAGGTTTTACTTTTGTGGCCCCAACCCTGTGGAATTCTCTACCTCATCGAATTTGAGAGTCCCTGTCCACAGAGTCATTCAAGTCATCCTTGAAGAATTATTTATTTGAATAAGCCTTTGAATAGGTCACCTTGTTGCCTTTTAACTGTTTTTATATTTGTATTTATTGTGATGATTATTATTTTGTTATGTACTTGTGCTTTGATACTTGAAAAACGCATTATAAATAAAATTTGATTTGATTTGATTTAATGCCAGCAAGCAATCATTCGGCATTGACAAATACTTGTGTTCATTTGCAAGGCAAGCAAGCATACTGGTATCGGTCTGAACTGTGAGGTGGCTTCAGGGTTGGGGGGGCTTCCCTTTCTCCACCTATCAAAGCTTCAGAATACTGAATCTACTCCCTAATTACATCCACAGTCTGCCTTTCTCTTCCTTTTTACTTTGCTTGCACTTGCACAAGAAATGTTTTGCTACAGAGAACGGCATTGCAGAGGTGTGTCACTGACTAGCCCAATGCAGCTCAAGCTGCATTGGGCTCATCCTTGACAGACCAATTATCATGTAAGCTAAGTATGACAATGGTTTACAGTTTATGGGTGGATACTTTGTGTACTTGAAACAAATGAAGCGCTCCAATGAGAGAATATTTCTTCCATTTCATATACATAAGGCCGTCCCCCCTCCCCTCTATTGCTCCATTTTCCTTGCTGTCTCTCCCTCCTCCCCTGCACACACCTTTTGTCTCATGTGTTCCCTGTACCTCATTTCTCCCTTGTTGTCCCTCTGACCCTCCTGTCTTCTCATGTTTTGCATTTCTTTGAGCCAGGATCCAGTGACCGTGCTAACGTGACTGGCTAAGCTGTGCTGCTATCAGCCTCACAAATTATGGGAGGAACCAAAGAAGCTTTAGCTTAAATGATGCACCACAAAACTGCCTAGTGCTCCATGGGACAAGCATTGCTATAAGAGCTGAAACCTGATATGCTCCGAGCTGAAACCTGATATGCTCCGAGAGCCAGAGTGGCTGGCTGACTCAGACTGTGCATGCATTTTGTGAATAGCTGAATTCTCCAGTAGCACTCCAAATATTCCTGTGGCTCTAAGAATACACTTTTTTTCTTAAAACAAATCTGTACAATTCTTCTTTTGAATGGATTTGATTGACTGTGTGGCAGCACCTGACAGTGCGATAATGCAGACCTCTGTGCAACCAGAGCACAGTAAACAACTTCTGTGTACACACTCAGCCACCCCGTGGATCACCAGGCATCGAGTCCACAGTGAAATCAGTACCATCCTGCAGTTTGTAGCTTCTGATGCCCCAGTCCATGCTGTGTGCAGTCAGATTTCATTTTCAGACTGCAGTCCAGCGGCACAGACAGATTATATCCCCAAGTTGGTGAAGTGTAATTGGGACAAACCGGGTGAAGTGATCCCACTGTGCAGTCTGACGCAGAGAGAGAGCGACCGGGACAGAGACAATGTCAGGCAATGGTACAGCAATCTTGTGTCTGTGTGACAAGTTGTTGCTAGGGGACACAGAAACGCCACACAGTGCAAGACAGCGAGACGCGCATGGCAGCTGTGTAGCCTGTGAGCTCAGAGACAGGGCATCTGTGTGTGTTCCACCTTTCACTACCCTGTCCAGTTTGCAGATAATCAGCAGTAGTCCGAGTGGGCAAGGAGGTAGTTGAGAGTGACAGTGACCATGCGGTCTGGTGTGTAAGACAGAGACAGATAGAGAGACACACACACAGACAGAGGGAGACAGTAGGTACCAAAGTTGTGACAATGTGCTGCATCTCTCTGTCTATGTCTCTGTCCGCAGAAACAGTGGAAGCAATGATTAGCAGTATAGAGACCTCTGACAGGCTGTAATTCAGGAGAGCAGAGGAGAGCGAGAGCATGACAGTGGCCACCCAGAGTTTCATTTCCTGGCACCCCCCCCAACTGTGGCTGCCTCATTGCCCATTCCCCACCCTCAGTGCACAGATAATAGCACGAGAGACAGCATCATCACTCTTCCACACCTGCACAATGGCTGAAATATCCTGTGAGACAGCAAGAGAGAAAACATTGGGATGTTGTCTGTGGCCTCCCCTTGCTCCCAGTACAGAACAGTGCTATAGTTTGTGTGCAGGAGAGACCTGTATATTTGCAGTCTCTCTCTCTCTCTCTCTCTTTCTCTGCCTCTCTCAATGTCTTTTCCTTTGGGAACCTCTGTGCTGCTTTCCCACCTCCAATACAACAAGTTCTCTGTGTCCCATTCTGCTACCCCTCCATCTGAGTGTGAGAGAGAGTGAGAGAGTGCAACTGAGTTTCCCCCCCCGACATTCAAGAATGGAGCTCAGTGCTTAGAGAGATAGAGCGACACAGAGAAAGTGAGACAGGGAGAGTAACAGAGAGAGAGAGAGAGAGTGAGAGAGAGAGATAGAGACAGAGAGACAGAGACACTGGGGGAGCAGCATTGAAGAGACAATGTGTGCTGTGTCCTCTCTCTGTGTGCCTGTGGATAGTAGTGTGTTAGAGAGGACATAGTGGGGAACAGCACATGCAAGTGGCATATGCTTGTGTGTCTCTCTCTGTCTTTCTGGAATTCATATGAGAAAGAGACACAGACATAGAAATATAGAAATTGTCAGCAGATAAGAACTGCCTGGCTCATCTAGTCTGCCCATAAGCCCTTGTACTGGTTTACTATTTCTGACCCACTCGCTGCTGTATCTCTATGGTTCCACTATGCCTGTCCCAAGCATGCTTGAATTCATCCACAGTGCTCGCTCCCACCACCTCCTGAGGCAGATCATTCAACAAGTTCACTGCCCTCTCTGTGAAGAAGAACTTCCTCACATTCCCTCTTAATCTCCCACCTTCCAGTTTCATGTCATGCCCCCTCATTCTTGTGCTCCTCCTGTATTAGAAAATGTCTCCACCCTGCACCTTGTTTATACCCTTGAGGTACCTGAAATGTTTCTATCATATCCACTCTTTCCCTCCTCTCTTCCAGTGAGTACATATTGAGGTCCCTTAATCTCTCCCCATAAGTCTCATGTTGCAAGCTTTGTACCGTCTTATTCGCCCTTCTGTGGACCATCTCCAGACTGTTAATATCCTTACGAAGGTGAGACCTCCAGAACTGCACACAGTACTCCATGTGAGACCTGACCATGGTTTTATATAATGGCATCACTACCTCCCTCCTTATGCTGGTGATACTCCTGCCTATGCACCCTTGCATGTCACTGGCCCTCCCAGCTGCCTTAGTACTTCATCAGATTTGTCTGACATGGCCTCCCCACTGTGAATCCATGTTGTCTATGGTCCTGGGTTCTGATGGCTTCTAGATGCCCCACTATCCTCTCTTTAAGCAATGTCTCCATGATCTTCCCCACTACTGAGGTGAGACTGACCAGCCTATAGTTACCTGTCTCCTTCCTGCTGCCGGATTTGTGTACAGGGACCACATGTGCCCTCCTCCAATTCTATGGTACCACCCCTGTGTTGAATGACTCAGAGAACATGGCTGCCAGAGGTACTGCTATCTCCCTTTGCGGTTCTCTTAATATCCTTGGGTGTATGCCATCTGGTTCCATTGCTTTGTCCACTTTCAATTTAGTGAGCTCCAGCAGGACTTTTTTGCCTGTGAATGGACTATTGTCCAACTCTTAACCCCCTTGGCAACTGCTGTACTGCTGTGGCCCTTGCCCTTCCCCCTCTTCTGTGAATACTGAACAGAAAGACACAGGGGATGTCTTCGGGGGGGGCACATGACAGTTCTTAGGCATGGTACTATCATTTCCAAATACCTAAACAGCACATACAAGCAAGCAACATTCTGCATTGACAAATGCTTGTTTTAATCATTTTAAATAAAAAGAAGCACTACAGCTAACAGAGCGAGTGGCAGCAGGGAAACCCGGTGTCAGCAGGAGCAGTGAGAAGCCAGAGTGAGTGGCAGCGGGGAGAACTGGGAGCAAGAACACCAGATATCACAAAGGTAAACAGTGACCTTAAAAAAATAAATACACAACAAAATCAACAATAAGACCCAACCATATACTATATAAAGCAGTGGATGGGTGACCATCCACAACTAAGGCTGTGTTTACATCTCGGTAGTTGATGACATCAGTGAGACCTCTTGAGCTTCACTCTCGAGGTCTCTGATGTCATCAGCTGCCTTGATGGAAACACAGTCTTGTTGTGGATGGTCACCCATCCACTATTCCATATGTTTAGTTCAATGCTAATGTTAAAATCAATATTATACAATGGCAAGAAAGAATCCTGGCTCCTGATTGGTCAGTTGGCCATCACAGCAGGGATGTTATCCTGGCATAACATCCCTGTTGATGATATCCTGGAGCACCTGGAGCACTGCCTGCATCTTTTCTTAAAAAAAAAATTTAAACACTAAATAAAATGCTTTAAAATTATTTTTTTCTGTATAAAACAATGAGCCATTGTATAATAGGAATAATGCCCTCCAGGGTGGGTGTTATGCTGGGATAACATCCCTTCTCGGGTGTTGGACACCCTCGGCCAGTGGCCTCGGGCCCAACCACCCAAGGTGGGATGTTATCCCAGCATAACGCCCACCCTGTCAGGCATTATTCCTTTACTGTTGCTTTATTGAAATATGAATTAGTGTTCATTTTTACTTAATTTTATTCTGTTTTTTTTTTGTTTAAAAAAATCAATACACTTTTTAATGGAAAAAAGCCTTTGTCCCTTTGCTTTACCATTCTCTGACATAGGTCACAAGTGTGTCTGTACTCAGCTGCATCTTTATAGAGAGCACACCAATAAATGTTTTGTATCAATCGCTGCTTAGTCCATGAAGGTCAAACAAGTATAAGAATAGGATTGATACTTGTAGTAGGTATGAATTAGTAGGTGATTACTTAAATGTCTTTCTTTTATGTATACTTTGATGGCTATAACTTATTTATGTTACAGTATTGCTCAACCCTTCTATACAAGTATTAGTCATCTAATTGTTTAGTTCGATGCTAGCGGTAAAATCTGTACTGCTATTTTATTGAATATGTATTAGTTAGTATTTATATCATGTACTTACTTTTATTGTTTTTTTTTCTTTTCTTTAAAAAAATCAATAAACTTTTTAATGGGAAAAAAGCCTTTGTCTCCTTGCTTTCCCACTCTCTGACATGTGTCACAAGTGTGACAGTACTCAGCCACATCTTTATAGACACCATGCCAATAGAAATTTTGTATGAACCTTTGCTTGGTCTTCCCACTCTCTGACATGTGTCACAAGTATGACACTGACAATACCCAGCCACATCTTTATAGACACCAGGCCAATAGAAGTTTTGTATCAACCTTTGCTTGGTCCGTTCCCCCCCCCAGGTATCCCATAAGTGGAATGTTGTGTGCAATGCTGAGTAGCTGTAGCCTAAACTCCTTAGGTACTAGCACCTATGTGCACACCTGCCAAACTTTGACACCCTGAGCTGCAACCTGGGGTGGGATCTGGAAAACATTTGGTGCAGAGGCAACCATACTTATGTTATTAAAGCATAAGGGTTATTGTATCAGCATAATTACATTTTAGAAGGTGGATCCTGTCCACATATGCATCCACATGGTAAATGGTTAGGGGCAGCTTACATAATGCTAGTTATGAGCAATGCAGATGCTTATAATTCTGACCTTGCAGGATAGAGACAGGCTCATTTATTTTATTAATGTTTTATTTTATTCTTTGGTAACCGGGCACAGCCCACTAGGCAGAGGTGCCTGTTTTCGGGGGTGACCTGGGGGCACTGTGGTGGTTGAATGACTTGTGCAGGGTTGCACAGTGTGCAAGTGGAGGTTGTGGGGTTCAGGCCTAGGTCTGCTGAGTGTCCCAGGCTCATTCACAGCTCATTGCTCTAGCCTCAGGGCTATACTAGTATCCACATCATTACAATCAGAGTTTGTCTGTGCATTAAATGTATAAAATCTACATTTAACAGAAATGGTATGTTGGAGCCTGGCCACCCTCCTGCATCTAGGGAGATTGGATGGCATCTCATCCAGGACAGTGTCTGCCTCACACCATGACAACAAGTACTGCACCAACACCAGCCACCTTTGCATCATGAGTCAGAGGCAATGGAGATCAGTATTACCATAACACCATACCCATAGGCACCAAAACAAGAGATCACACATGCACAAACTAGTTTGTCCATACTGGAGCTGGGACTAAGCATAGCAGTATTTTATTATTTTGCTGCAAAAAGGATGCACAGCTCTCTGGGTGTTTCTTTGTCCATTACTTTTTTCCAGGTGTTTTGCTCATCTTTCTCACCCCATCCAACATTATTTTGCAGCCCTATTGACTCTGACCAGAGTTTATTTCCTAAGTGTCTGCCCTGTCTCTCCTATGTAAAGATTTGTGTTTTGGCATTTTGAGCACATGATGAGACATACAATATTAATGTGTATCTCATCATCAGAACCAGCTGACTGCAAGATCAAACAGGCCTACACCAGCTAACTCAGACATAAATTGGGGTATGCCACAGTGTCAAAGACATTTACCAGATTGACAAGGTTTGCAGAGGTCTAAGATCCCATTCAAGCCCCTTCAGGATGTGGTTGATGAGCCTGAGGAGGCAAGAGACAGTTGAGTGGATGTGAAATCCCATTGAAATGAATGTTATTTTGTTTTGATACATCTTGATATATTGCTGCTTATTTCTTGCTACCTCTGTATGCAACAGTTGAGGACCTCATACTTTAGAAACATAGAAACATAGAATTTGATGGCAGATAAGGACCACTTGACCCACATAGTCTGCCCATTTCTCTACCTAATAGATAAGCTGCATATCCTAGTTAACCAACAGCCTACTTACTCCTACCCCCACTAGAATTGCCTTATGTCTGTCATATGCATTGTTGAATTCCCCCACTGTTTTTGACTCCACAACCTCCTTAGGAAGGCTATTCCATGCATCCACAATTCTCTTCATGAAAAAATATTTCCTTACATTACCTTTGAGCCACCTCCTCTATCTTCAAATTGTGCCCCCCTTGTTCTGGCACACCTCTGTTTCTGAAAGATGCTACCCTCTTGGACTTTGTTGATTCCCTTGAGGTATTTGAAAGTTTCTATCATGTCTCCCCTCTCCCTCCTTTCCTCAAGGGTATACATATTAAGCTCCTTTAGTCTCTCTCTGCATGTCTTCTGGTGCAGACACTGCAGCATTTTAGTTACCCTCCTCGGGACAGCCTCCATCCTGTCTATGTCCTTGCAGATATGGGGTCTCCAGAACTGCACACAGTATTACAGAAGGGGTCTCACCAGCTGTCTGTACAGAGGGATAACAGCTTCCTGTTGTCTACTGGTGAAGCCTCTCCCTATGCATCCCAGTATCTCCCCAACCCTCCTTACTGCCTTCTCACATTGCTTGCCCACCTTTAGGTCATCTGATATGACTACCCCCAGATCTCTTTCCATTTTTGTTGTTGTTAGTATCTCACCTCCATTGTATACTCTTCCCCTGGGTTTTTGTTTCCCAGGTTCATTACTTTGCACTTCTTTGTGATGAATCTAAGCTGCCATACATTTGACCATTCCTCCAACCTTGACAAGCCCCTTCTCATCCTTTCCACCTCACCCTGTGTATCAACCCTGTTGCAGATCTTTGTGTCATCTGCAAAGAGACATACTTTTTCTTCCAGTCCCTCTGCAATGTCACTTATAAAAACATTAAAGGGGACTGGTCCCATACTGAACCCTGTGGTACCCCACTAGTAACCCCTCTTTCATCAGAGTAGACTCTATTTACTATTACCCTCTGCATCCTGTTGTCCAGCCAATTTTTTACCCAGGCTACCACCCTGGGACCCACTCCCAGGCCGCTTAATTTGTTTATTAATCTTTTGTATGAGACTGTGTCAAATGCCTTGCTAAAGTCTAGGTAGGCCATATCCACAGCCCCTCCCTGGCCTACTACTTTGATCACCCAGTCAAAGAAATCTTAGATTCATCTGACATGATGTTCCCACTGTGAATCCATGCTGCCTTGCATCCTGTGCCCTGCTGTCCTCTAGGTACTCAACAATTCTTTCCTTCAGAAGTGATTCTATCATTTTCCCTATCACTGAGGTCAAACTAATAGGTCTGTAGTTTCCTGCCCCTGCCCAGCTCCCACTTTTGTGAAGTGGAATCACATGCACCCTCCTCCAGTCCTCTGGTACCACCCCATCTTCCAATTATTTGTTAAAGAGGGTAATCAGTTTTTCACTAATTCTACCCTTAGTTCTTTTAGAATGCTGGGGTGAATCCTGTCAGGCCCCATTACTTTGTCCACCTTCAGTATTAAGAGTTCTTTCAGAACCCTTTCTTTTGTGAATGGACTGGTGCTGACCACCCTATCCCTTGGCTAGTTTAAATGCTTGTCAATGAAGCATTTAAACCTATCACCTAGGATCCTGGTTCCCCTCTCAGACAGATGCAGGCCATCACGCCGGTATAGGCCTACATCCCTCCAGGTGGATCTCCAATCCTCAGTGAAGCCAAATCTCTGAGCTCCACACCACTTTTTCAACCAGTCATTGAATCCCATGGTGCGGAGTACCCTAGCCTCACCCATGCCATAGACAGGTAGCACTTCTGAGAAAGTTACTATGCATGCTACTTGTCTAAGGCCCCTCCCCAACTCCACTAACTCCTGCTGAACTGCTGTGATCCCATTCCCAGCCAGGTCATTTGACCTTAGGTGGACAATGACATCCAGCTCCTTCCCCTGTGCAGCTGCTCCCATGATCCTGAGAATTTGCTTCTTGTCCCTCCAAACCATGGCACTGGGCAGGCACCTTACCTCCCTCTCCCTTCCCTCCCCCCAGTTCTACCCCCCTAACGATTGAGTCCCCCACTCAGAGTTGTTTCCTTCCCCTGTGGGGTCCCATGCCACACTCCTGTGGGTCTCCTTTGTGGAGGTTTCCAGCATCCTCCCTGGTCTCCATTGCTGGTGTCTTCATAGAGGAACCATGCTCCACCAGAATGGTGAATGAATTGTGGAGAAGCACATTTGGAGGGATGCGCCTCTGTTCCACCTCCCTCACCCTCCCTGAGACCACCATGGTCCAACCGCTGCTTTTTCTTGGCAACCTCTGAGGCAGTGGTGGCAGTCTGGGTGGTCCCTGGGTGGGGGAGGAGGTTTCCAGAATCCTTGACTAGTCAGCATGGAGATGGGCAACCTCATCCCTCAGACCAGAGAGGTGCCTGCAAATAGGGCAGCAATGCAGGTAGTACATCTCTCAGAAGACTGACACTCTACAGTGAGTGCATTGTACCACTCCCCACATGTCTGTCTCCTTTCCTGTTTAAGATTTATTTTCCTTTTTTTAGTGTGTGCAAGCATGTGAGTGTCTTTACCCCAATTCAGTGTGCTGTGCCTTTAAGGATATGAACAGGTGTATGTCCTTTGCACTTTTGGGGAAGTGATGTCAGAACCCCTGATAGAAAGGAAATGATGCACTTGGGGCGGGTGGGGTTAGGGGCAGGGTGGTTATGACTAAGCCAGTGCCCTCCCGAAGCAATCAACTACAACTCTGTCCCACCACCCCAGTGAGTGCCTTCCTTCCTTTCAGACACCTATTTCACAGAGTTTAAGTAACAGGTCTAGTCACAAATGACTGCAAATATTCTCCCAGCTAGATTCCCCCCTTAGAAAATAAAAGTTACACTAAGAAAAGTCATCCCCAAAAACAGAGAACCAAAACACTGACTTCTACTTATTTACACAGGCCCCAAAATTAAGAATTCAATTCAGTGTACGCTATTAAATCATCTGCTTTAAGGAAGCTGGTTGCTGCTCTCTCTCTTTCTCTCTCTCTCTCTCTCAGCTGCAGCAACTGTGGCTACAGTATCTAGTTCTTTTATCAAGACATGGCTGTTTCAAGTAATCCCACATTGTTCTAGACTCTTATAGTAACATAGCAGCTGACAGCAGATAAAGACTGTTAGGTCCACCTAGTCTACCCATATTCCCTGCCTGCATCAGTGGCCACTGACTCTACTTGGTCATTGGCTTTTGCCTTACTTCCCCATATCTAGGGTTTCCTTATGTTTATCCCATGCATGTTTGAATCCCTCTGCTGTGTTAGCACCCACCACTTCCTGGAGTAGGCTATTCTAAACATCCACTACCCACTCTGTGAAGAAAAGCTTCCTCATATTTCCACTTATCCTGCCCTCTCCAATCTCATATCGTGCTCCCCATCCTCACACAACTCTTGTAATGAAAAATGTCAGCCCTCTGCACTTTGTTCAAGCCTTTAAGATACTTGTAGGTCTCTATCATATCCCCCCGTTCAATCCTTTCTTCAAGTTTACACATACTGAGGTCTTTTAATCTTTTCCATCTTTCCCAGATCCCTTATCATTCTTTTGACCCCCTCTGGAGTGTCTACTCTGTTACAGATCTTGGTATCATCTGCAAATAGGCAAACTTTCCCCTCCAGCCCTTCAGCAATGTCATTGATGAAGACTTTGAAAAGGACTGGCCCCAGAACTGATCCCTGAGGCACCCTACTGGTCACCCTCTTTTCCTCAGATTTGATCTCATTTACTAGCACCCTCTGCTTCCTGTTCCTCAACCAGTTTCTAACCCAGTTTTCCACTTTGTGGCCCACCCCCAGGCTCCCTAGCTTGTTCACCAGCCTTCTGTGGGGTACGGTGTCAAATGCCTTACTGAAATTGAGGTAGGCGATATCCACCACTCCTCCCTGATCCACCTCCTTCATCACCCAGGCAAAAAAGTCAATCAGATTTGTTTGACATGACCTTCCTGCTCTGAAAGCATGCTGCCTTGAATCCTGTGTTCCAATGGTTTCCAAGTGTTCTACATTCCTTTCCTTAAGCAGTGCCGCCATAATCTTGCCCACTAATGAGGTGAGGCTGACCAGCCTATTGTTTTCTGCCTCCTACCTGCTACCACACTTGTGGAGTGGGACTACATTTGTCCCCTTCCAGTCCTCTGGAACCACCCCTGTATCAAGTGACTTACTTAACAGGGCCACCAGTGGTGCTGCTAGCACTGTCCATTATTCCTTTAATATCATGAGGTGTATGACCAGTGTTAGTGGCTAAGCAGGTTAACCACTCACCTCTGAGGCTGGGAGATCAGAAAGCTGTGGGTTCTATCCCCACACCAGGCACTAGAGTTAAATCCCAATACTGACACTGTAGTGCAGCATGAGGGAGGTGCTGCACTTCTGAGGTGCCATATTTCAGATGAGATGTTAAACCGAGGTCCCATCTGCCTGTTCTGGTGGTAGTTCAGGTGGATGTTAAAGATTCCATGGCACTTCTCGAAAAGAGTAGGAGAAAGTTTTATTGAAACATAAATCGTACAACAATAAACAAAACATGATACAAAAACAAGAAACTCAGAAAAAGAAAACTAAAACAAAGAGAACATAGATAAAGGAAACTAATATTTAGCCAATCAAGTAACTGCAAAATCAGAGTCTGTTATCCAAGGAAGAGCCTTCCAAAGTTCCAGAAGTGTCGCCTCCGATAATAAGGTACTTTCATGCACATAAATGTTCTTCAGGTCCTGTACAATTTTTTTCTCAAGCTCCAAGTAAGAGCAGTCTTTTTGCTCTAAAGTAAACAGACAGTGTACCATCCAGATATTCTATTTAATTATAACAAAACAAGGTTCAGGGTATCCAGTATTCCAAAGCGACCACTGGAAACTCCATATACAATATTCTGGTAAAAACCATCTGAAACAAGGGAGTCGCCCAAACCTGTGCCAAAAAAGACCACCAATTCTGAATAAAAGAACAGTCAAAAAATAAATGAGAAATAGTTTCAGGTTCAGTAATACACAATAGTCTAGAACACATTCAGTCTTGAGACTGCTTATGTTTGTGATTTGCCTTTACATTAATCCTTTCATGGCAAGACAGCCAGTGGAAATCCCACAAATGGGCAGGCACCCTCTTACATCTTAATAGAGACAAGAGGGAAGAAAGGTGTTGGCTAGGGCACTTTTCGAAGGGCAACTGTATAGCACAAGCAGTCAGGAGTAAATTATTATATAAAACTTTATGTGAATGATTTAATAACATCTGGGCAGATATCTTCCATGGTTTCAAATGTAAAAACATATGTTTAACGTAAATCGGTATACCAGCAGTTTGTCGTAGCACATTTAGTGAATTGCATTCCCACTGATGAAACCATAACCTGCAAGAGTCATAGAACCATGGTTCCCACCCCCTCTGAGTATTGATCAGCAAAGGCCTGAGATTTGCAGTGAGAAAAATACATGAAAAAAATAACAGAGGATTAATTATGTGAACACCACCCGCAGTAATTGGTAAGTAAGTAACATTCCGCTTTACCGGATTTAACCTGCTCCCCCAGAGAGCAGTTTCCAATTGTTTAGGGATAGGAAATATATAGCTCAAACAGAGAAAGGTCGGTATCAGATAGGTTTTAATCAGAAAAACACATTTCTTTTTCCCAATCTGCCCCTTATTCCAAGAGGCCACCTTAAGTTTACCTTGTTGTAGTTTAGCATTCCAGTTAAAAAAATCTGAATCCAGAGTCCCAAAAAAAACCCCAAAATATGAATAGGGCCCTCAACTAGATGTAAAGGGCCAAAATGATCCAAGGGGGCTAATGTAGAACCTAACCGGATACCCAAGCTTTTATTAAAATTTAAAACTGCACCAGAAAAATCACCAAAAGTGGAACACACCTGAAGAGAAATAACCACAGAGGCCTCATCGGCTACAATGAAGCAAACATCATCTGCATACGCTATAGCCTTATAAGGTGACAGCAGGGCAGAACTAGAGATAGCATGAATCTGTGGATGGGCATTCAAATGGTGAAGCAAAACATCTAGAAAAAATACATATAACAAAGAGCTCAAAGGACAGCCTTGATGAACCCTTCTCTTTATGGGGATCATTGGTCCCAGCCAACCGTTCACTACAGGCACAACAGTAGCTGTTCTATAGAAAGCACGAATCCATCATATTATTACATCCGGTACATGCAAAAAACAAAGTGCTTCCCACAAAAATTTGTGACTAACAGTGTCAAAAGCTGCCTTCTGGTCCACTGATAAAACAAGTCCTGAAACCGTTTCAGCATAACCATGAGAAAATAATTCTCGAAGGAGAATCAAATGGTCAGAGAGTCTCCTATTAGGCACAGAACATGATTGTGCAGGATGCAAAACCACCTCTGCAATCCCCACCAAACGCTTCACAATAATTTTCATCAGTAACTTAAAATCAGTGTTTAACATACATAAAGGGCGCCAATTCTCAAGAGAGTGAATATCTCCTTTCTGCTTGTATATATAAATCAAAGTACCCTTTGCAAATCCCAAGGGGATAAATTTGCATGTTAACAGAGAATTAAACACAGATGTAAGTTCTGGAACCAAGTGGTCACCCAACACCTTATATAAGGCAGCAGGGAGACCATCTGGACCAGGAGTCCTCTGTAAGGGTAAGGAGGAAATAGCCAATTTCAGGTCCTGCTCCATTATGGGTGAACATGCCTGGTCCAAACTCAGCTGTGAAGGGGCTGGGATATCAAGGTCACTATACAAGGTCACAGGATCACCAGCTACTGCTGGGAGAGGAGAAAATAGGGCTGTCGTATAATCTGTCACAATTTGACAAATATCAGACTGACAGGTACATAAGGTACCTACAGAATTAGTAAGGCACGTCATAGTTTTCTAGGCAATTTGACGGGAATTTGACTCAAAAGGGCAAACAACATCACGTGTTCCCACAATACTAAATTTGTGTTGATGATAAAGTTGTTGTGATTGCCGGGATTGGAAATTCAACATATCACTCTGTATTAATTGTAATTGTTGAGAAAGGTCTTGCCCCATCGTATATGTTATTGTTAACAGTAACTGAAAATGTACCCTGTTCTGCAAATATTCCAAATATTCCCTCCTACATTTCAGGAGACTATAATTTTTCAAAAAAAGGACCAAATCATGCTTTGTATCAGTCCACCACTGAATAGGGTCCTCATAACATATAAAGACAGATTTATGGGCCTGAATAAAGGACAAGAGAGACTGCATGAATGTTGGGACTTGTAACAAAGATGTGTTGAATTTCCAAAGTCCTGGACCTTTACGGAAAGGGACAGCAGAGCCAAGACCAACAGAAAGCAGTTTATGGTCAGAAAATGCAACAGCTTGTACTATGGCAGAAGTAACCGATAATGTACAAGACAAAAAATCAAAATCAATTTTAGTAGCCAGTTTACCCTTTTGAAATGTAGGAATGTGTTGTTTAGTAAAGGAGTAATAGCATCAGTTAAATGAGTGGTGCAGACCAATTTCCCCAGTTCATGAGAATCACAAAACAACTTTTTAGTAGTAACGAAAGAGCTCTTATCATGAAGACTTAAACCACAATTAAAGCCACCAGAAAATAATACTTGAAAAGAGGTGTGCAAGTAAGGGCAAAGTAAAGAAAATAAAGCTATAAGTGTAGTCTTAGTTTGAGGAACATAAATGTTAATCACCTGATAAGGACAGGGCCCAATTACAAAATCTAAAATGAGCACTCTACCAGGGGCCACATCAAATAGTTTAAGCAAGCGGAACTCTGGGATATTAATTAAAATCCTCAGTCCTGAACAAGAGTCCTGACCTATAGACCAAAAAGAAGGGCCCAAAAACCAGTCCTGCTGTGCTTGTCGGATCTCTTGTGTGGTATGAATTCTAGTATCCTGCAACAAAAAAATTCCCAAAGGCAAAAGCCGCAAAAAGGAAAAAAACAACCTCCTTTTTGCCGTGTGCTTCATACTATTTACATTAATAGTATGGCAAGCAAAGTGAGACATAGCACTGAAACAAAGCAGAGAAACACATTATGATTTCCGTTTCCCAACCACCTTTTTTCCCCTTAAGCTTCACTCTGGCCTTCCGCTTCTGAGAAGACCAGTACCAAGTTGAAATTCAGAGTCAGTGGTTCCATCAGGGAGGGAAGAAGCAATGGAGGAAGAGTCAGATTTGCTTCCAGCATCATCTGAGACAGGTTGGAGAAGCTCAAAAGAATTAGACAGGGGCACAGGAGGGGGCTCCAGAACTAATGGAGGGGATGGTAATACCCGAGGGCTATTCCTCATCGACCTCCAATGTACAAAACTAGTGGGTACTCGGGGGGGTGGCATAGTACTTGGACCTGGAACAGGTCAGGGACAGTCAGAATAGACTGGGCAGGTTCAGGGGTAGGAGAAGTCACAACTAAGGGTCTTTCAGAAAAAGAAACCACCGGAGGCTCTACACCTGGGATTACAACAGGCACAGAGACCTGCGATAGGGGCTGGGTGACTACAGGAGGTGGTGCAACCGAGGTGGCCCGGATATGAGCCTTCTGTGCTTGTGTAATAATAAATCGCTGATCTACTCCACCACCATGAAAATCCTGGTTATGAGCAGCCCACTGACAATTCTGAAACGTATGCTCCATCTTGTCACAAAGGTTACATTTACACTCATTCAGACAGTAAGCCCCCACATGACCAAATTCACTGCAGATATTACATTTCATCTTATCACACACATTGCTAAGATGTGAGGGGTCACCACACCGGTAACAAGCCTTAGGCTGACCTGGGTAAAACAGGAACCCCCCCCCATCACGACCTATAAAAAAAGAGTTAGGTAAGTGTACAGGACCAGAGTCATTAGAGTGTAACAAGACCTTAACCTTCCAGCCTCCAGTCCAGATATTCTCTGTATCCAAAATAGCTTCAGGCTGACCCTGGATGTTACAACGCTGTTTCAGCCAGTAGACGACATCAGCCACATCAACACCCTCACTCTGAAACAAAACAGTAATAGTCTTAAAAGCTGGTTTAGAGAGGGGAGCAGCCTGAAATGGGGTCCATAGAGCAGTGTTCCTCAAAGCATGATACTTTGACCAAAAATGCTCCAAGCCACGAGATGTTTGAAAGCTTATATCAAAAGTGGATTCACCTGAGATATGAATCAGAGCATATATTTCATGAGAAAAATTTTTTAAAGAGTCCTTTATAAGTGTATGTGCCACATACACACGATCTGGAGGCTCAGGTAACTCCCCTATGTAAGCTAAGCGAGCAGCATTATGCCTCTTAGCAGCCTGAATCGGGAATTTAAACAAAGATGAAAAAGAACAACTTGGCTCAGCCTTTTAAGGGGGTGGCTGTAGTGATGCTGGAGCCGGAGCCTCTATGGATATATTAGAAGAAGAAGCCCGAAGTGGAGAACCATGTAAACAGTCTAAAACAGGGTTCTGCATTAGCTCCAATTCTTTAGGTAAACACAAGGGGTCAGGAGAAGCCACAGATCTGTCAAATGTACGCTGCAGCTCAGGAAAGTCTTCGGGACGGGGCAACCGCATTGGAGACGGACCCGAGATCCATTGCCCAGCAATGGGCTCCTGCACCCAGCCAGCACCTTGCAACGCCGTATCTACAGTCCAGGTAGGCGCTGCAAAGGGATCCACAACTTGGGGTACTAACATAGAGGGAGACATTGTCGAAGTAGGCACAGCAGAATCAGTAGTCAGAGCAGAAGCAGTACTCACTGTGGTCATCTGGGAGGTGGGCAGTAAAGCAACATCAGTAGATATGCTAGGAGCTTCTGAACAGCCTAGAACAGCAGTCGCTAGAGGTGTCACTGTGGACTGTCCTGTAGAACCACCAGACACAGCACGAGGAGTGCACACATCAAATCTGTCAGCTCGTATCCGTTTAAGTTCTTGATTCAATTTCATCTTGGTAATCGCAAAACGGCATTCTGCTGTGGCCAAACGTTCCTGGATCTCCTTTTCTGCAAAGCAGGCAACATCAGTGTCAGAGGAGGAAAGATTCTCCATTATGTCAACAGTAGGCAAGGAAGTTTGAGAGTCCTTTCCAGTTTGAGATAGCAGAGATTCAGGCACTGCGACCTGTATATTGGTTTCAGATCCTGAAGCAGAAACAGTAACTTGCAAAACTTCTGTAATTGCATTCAAGGTCTTCGTGAAATCAGAGGCAGGAGTCGAGACCAAGTCTCCCACCTCCATAGCTTCCTCCACAGCAGGCAGGGGTGCATCCGCCATCTTGGACAGAGGTTCTCCCTCTGAAGAGTAGCGGAATTTCCCCGGTGTCCTTGCCACATTTCCCCCATTCACTAAAAATACCACTAACAACTTCATCTGGTTCAATGTCAGTTGGCATCCATCTGCATCCCCTTACCACGGGGCAAGGCTGAAAATAGACAGAATTGTCTAGTCCTTCTTTCTCAGTCAACAAAAACTAAATAAATAAAATAAATAAATGAAGACTATCATCTGGCCCCATCACTTAGTCCACCCTTAATTCTGTGAGTTCCTTCAGGACCCTCTGTTATGCATGGGTCCCACACCATCTACTGACCCATGTGTTCATACCATAAGTAATCTTGTTTATTTTCACTGTGATATTGCTGTTTTGCACTAACATATAGAAATAGGCATCCATAGTACAAACATGGGTACTAGGACTATGCTTACCACTGATATTTGCTGCTGTCTATTATGTTTACTTCATTTTATGGTTTTATACATGTTTTATGTTTACTACACCTGCCATGCATATCTTTTATTTATTGTGTTTACCTAGGTTATGTGTGTCCCTTTTATGTTCTGATATAGTCATATAATCATGAGTAATTTGTGTCTTATTCCAAAGCATCATGCCATGTGCATTTCTGCTTATGCTGCATTCTCTTTGTTCATAACATATAGCTGACAATGTATTTTCTTTGTTCTGAGATTCTTACTTGCCTTGCAACTTTATTTCCTATGTAATTGCCCTGGGGAGCCACCTTATTTACGTGCCTTATCCAGTGCTGTATGTTTATCATATCTGTAAAAGCAGTGTTATCAGTCATATATAATTGCTTGCACACCAGCTCTTTGGAGAAAAAGAGACCATACTCAAGGAATGGTGGGAAATCGGCTCCCTTGTGATGGCTTTGTCACATGTCTGACGTGAGTTTTTGTAATAAAACTGCTTTTTATTACATTCTGCTTGTGTTATAATCTTTGGATTGCCAATCCAACATACAAGAATCTGATGGTAAGCTGGACTTACCATAACAATGGCGATCGTGGTAAATGTTTTTTTTCTTTGGCTAACAAAGGTACATTCATTTCCTATTGGAAACTGAGTTCTGGGAATTAATTTTCCCCTACAAGTAGCAGCGAGCTACAGCTTGGGATTCCGGTTTAAAATCTTGGACTGCAGTTTTCTGATTGCTTGAGCACTGGCTCTAGAGACTCCAATGTACAGCATGCTATCACTCCCCTACTGGGTGGGTCTTAGGCAGCTTTGAACCTCTGTACAATTGGACTGCCGCTTTGCATTTGACTGAACCATAGGCAACTTTGGGACTTCGTGAAGTCAGGCTGCTTGCTCGTAGGTTGTGGGGTCCTTTTACAGGCACTCACATATTTCAGAGCCATCTTTGTGTCTTCATCTACTGTGGTTCAAAACACAGTTGCTGAGCCACAAGTGGTTAAACATTTCCTTGCTTATTGACATATCTAAAATATGCACAAAGTTGAGAGAAGACATCTCAGCTTACCTCACTGCACATGGTGGGTGGGAGTGCATTAATGGGTTAACTAAAGGTGAGTTAATTAAAGATGATTTGGATCCAATTAAGTTGATTTGTAAGCAGTACATTTAACTGAGGCAGTCAACTAAAAAAAGCAATCAGCAAAAGGGCTGCTGTAGATGCATCTTTACAGAAGCTGAAAACAGTGAAGTCAAGTTTCACTGCAATCTAAAACAAATTAAAGTGTAAAAACTTTTGTCTATACAACTATTCCTTGCTACTCACTTTAGGAAAAGCAATTGGTTTAATAGTAGTATGCCATATTTTGTTTTCTGTTCCGTGAATGCATAGTTTATTTTTTGCTAGACTGAGAACAACTTAGTCAAGGATGCACTGTATCCTGCAGTTGAGATAATGACTAATTGGAGACTGTTCAAAACAGCAGAGGCATTACTGTATTCTGCAATGAATCTTAAGGTTTAATTGTATCAGTTTTATTAACTGTTATGGTGTGTTTGATTTTAAAACTGTTTTGATAACAGTAATTAGTGTTGGCTGGGATGCAAATGTTAAGTCTGTCTTTTAGACTGATTGCGTCACTTGGCTTTGTTCATTTGAGTCAATTATTTTTGAATTGGAAGAATCTTCTTTTGCTTGATAAAGCTTAGCTTTCATCAGTGATGTAGGGTTGAAGAATATGCTTTTCAACATGTGGGGATGTGCCATCCGGGATTTTAATGTGTGGAAATATTTGTAGTTGGGAAACAATATGCCAAATTAAGCATATGCTGTATCAAATTGTCACCGTTATCAGTTATCAGAGTCTCTGTGTTTTCTGAAGCTACACTAGTTTTTTTAAATCATTTGTAATGAGGAAAATCTGCTCGTAAAATGGCCAACACCTTTGGCTTGTCGCCAAAGGTGTCTTCCAGTCTGCAGTGTTGGCACATTGTCTGCAAACTTTCTATCATTCAGATGAGTGGTTGGTTTAAGGTTGCAATATGTGGACTGGTGTCATTAGTCATGATTCAAGTTAATCACAGTTTGTTGAAAAAAGCATGACACAAAATATTGCAAAGGTTTTCTATGTTTTTTTTTTCTTCTTCTCTTCCTTTCAAATATGGCCTCTCCATCTGCTATCATGTAAATCATCATGGTGGTTCAGCAATTTTGTTTTTGCTGCCTCAAGCCAGCAGCTATGAATAGTTATTTTATCTGTTAAAACTCTCATTCAGTGCAGTGTTCAAGGACACTGCAGCTATAGCTGGGTTTGATCCCAAAAGCCATCATTTGCACAGTGTGTGACCTTTTGCAAGTCACTTGACCTCCTAGTATTATTGAGCTGTACCTGTTTTTCCAGCTCAGAATTGATGTACCTCACTAATTAAATTGTAATTTCCTATCTAAATATAACTTTGATGGGGAGTGCACATCAAAAGTACTTTCTAAAAGTTACTTTTTTTCCAGTCCTCATAATCAGTACGTGATGTTAGAACTGCAATTTTTGTTTTCCCTGGACTTGCAGCCATAAAGCTGCTTGCTATCTACAAACCTGCCCATTCCTACATACGCCTTCCTTTACAGAAGTTCTCACGGATTCTTGTCCTTGTCCTGTATCACTTATTCCCATGCATTGCAAGGTGATCGGGGGGGGGGGCTGATCACCCCCCAGCATTTGTAATAAGTCATTTACTTTAACTTTAACAAGCTACACAATTTACACTGCCACAAGAAGTATTATACCATTTATGTTATAAGCCTGAATTTAACACCATTTTAACAATTTTGTACATACAAAATACCAGTATTATAACTTGTGCTATTTATCAGAATGATGTGTGTGTTAATGACACAGTTCTAATGTCAAATTCAGAGAATTAGGGATGTCTAATCCTCTGACATTAAGTCTAATTTAATTCACCATCAGGAATTCATTGGAGTGTAGTAAAAGCTACAATAAAAATACCTACCCCAAGGGTAGCCGAAAACATACATCTGTATAGAGTTCATATAAGTATCATCATTTTAAAAACCAGAGCTAACCTCCTGCAGGGAGAACTTGCTGACAAGAATTTCGGTTTAGTTGCTTATTTTTTTCTTTCTGTCTCCTCTCTTGCAGAGAAAAGACAACAGCCGGTAATGTATAAAAATGTTTTAACCAGTAGTCTGATTTCAATATAATGTTGTTACCATTTAAGTAATAGTAGTGTCAAGCTCCTGGATGGTCTAGAGCGGTGCTCTGTGGGGTACTCTGCTCTAAAGGTGGTGAAAAGAGATGAGTGAGGCACCAAGGTCCGAATTATTGTGGATAAGATAACCGTTACCCAGACAAGGAGAGGCAGGAGTTGACCTAGTGATTCAATGCCCGCAGGGCGTTTATTTTGTACCAGAGGGTAGGGAGACACAGTCACAAGAGGAAGGAGGGGTTGCCCGCAACAATAGGGCAACAAACAGACAAATACTTTATCTTATGACTGCTAAGATTATTACCACAAGAATAGACTAGAGGCCTACTGTCACTCTTATTCTAAAATTATTCTACAATTCGATAACCTTAGGTGAGGGTCAGATGACATAAGCCACTCAGAACTGTATTAGGTTAATTATCACTACACACTTCCATCAAAGTCTACCTGTTACAAGAGTCCAGAGATCTGGCATCTTCGTGTACACCATCGGTCTGTGATGGTAGCTACGAAGGGAGAAACAAACGGAACAATAAATGATAATGTAATCCCCAGCAGGGACCTTGTCAAGGCCACTGGGTAGTGAGAGGTTTGTTAAACAGACCATATGATTCTTCGGCAAAACCCACTCTCTCCGAGGCTGCCGGAATAGAGGACCAGAGCAACTGATTCCTGAAATACCCACTGATGGGCTGTCAAATTCCTACTGAAAACAAGGGTTCCTCAGCCAAAACCCACTTCCAGGGTCACCAAGGGAGAAGAGAAATCAGGACCTTCATGCCGACGAATCCAATGGAGGACCACCACGACCTGAAGGATGCTGCAGCACTCCAAGGGCCAGCTAAACTTGGAAGGATTTCTGACAGGACCAGGAACCAGAAGAATCTGAAGAGATGATGGTTGATTCTGCAATCTTAGGATCAGAAACTAAAACAAAAACAAAGAAACAGTGGATGCGTCCTGTACTGGGCTTCGACGGACTCGACTTTCAGTGAATGACCAGGAGGAGCGCAGACCAGGTTCTTCAGGATAAGCACACTCTTCTGTAGAGACCGACCAACTTCGGGACATCTGGAACAGGAACCATATGAAATGACACTGTCACGGCTGTCGTGATGCGTTTCGGCAGACGTACCTTCGAGCTGTGAAAACAAGAAGCACGGAGTACGACTTATGCGACTGGCGACGGACTCGACTTCGGCGGACAACACAGACGGAAGTGATGAGCTGATGGACGATACCAGAGGAGTGAAGAATGTTGAGAAAACGTCTTCTTCTGATTAGAGACTGATTCTGAGTGAGGAGTATTACAGGCCACACTATGGAACGGTAGTGTGGTGGAAGATTGAGACTGTCCACATATGGTAATAACAATCTAGCTGAAGATGCACCTTCCTGTACTGCCAAAAAGGAACTGTTGAATGATCCAAGGATTTGCTGAGAAAAGGCAAATCATAAATTTCTGGGAAATTGCTACAAGTGGGGCAACTGTTCAGGTGCTTGGAGCAATAGTTCAAGTGCTTTGAACAATAGTTTGGATAGCTAGAGCAAATAGTTCAGATACCTGGGGCAATAGTTCAGATACCTGGGGATAAATAACCACAATCCAATACAACACAGTCCTGGTGCATCTTAGCAAGTTCACAGTCTTTCAGGTATTTTAGCAATAACAATTGAATAAGCAGTACAGTAGTTACAGTAGCTTCACAGTATATGCGAACTAAGCACCCTTGGATGGACCCCCTTTTTCCTAAATGTAGGGTCTTCCTGAATAGGGATCTGGCTACCCCTGAATGTTTTGCTAAGGATGCCCTCACCACCACAAGACTGGCTTGCTGTAATCCACTAGGCAGGGGGCCTCCCTTAGTACCACTAGGCTGGCTTGCCCTATTACACTAGGCCGGGGTCACCCACAAACCCTACTTTACCTTGGGCCTAATGCCCTACATTTACCTCGGGTCTGATGCCCTACAATGGCTTGGGCCTGATGCCCTAAATACAGTGGGCCTGGTGCCCTCTTTACTATGGGTCTGGAAGCCCTCCCAACACCACAGGCCTGATAGCCTTCTCAAAACTGGGCCTGGTGCACTACAATATACTGGGCCCGGTGCCCTCTTTACCATGGGCCTGGATTGCCCCCCAATAAACCCTGGGCCTGATAGCCCTCTTAAAACTGGGTCTGGTGCCCCACTTTATACTGGGCCTGAATTGCCCATTTAAATAATTATTAGGCCCAAAGTGGTCAGGCCCCTTTAAATCTGCAGCTGTCTGTGAGCTGCTGTCCTTTAAGAGCACATCGCCGCCCCAAAGCCCGCCTCCCTATGAATATTTATAAGGCCGCTATCCTGGCCTTGACTCTCAGCCCCTCCTGTGATTGTCGCCGCCCCGCCTTCATATTAATATTAAAATACAGGGTCCTAGCGACCTGATGCCCTGCGACACTCAACGCCTTGTGTCACGTACTGCACTTTTTAAATGAAATATGCAGTTCTCCTCAGGATTCAAGGCAGTCAGCAAGGGTGCGTGCTGCAGCGACTCACGCTCCACACCAGGACAACAGGAGGCAGGCGAGGCAGAAGATATGCTGGCAGAGGAGGGACGGTTTCAGGCAACAGGGGGACGACTAGGAGGCCTCAGGATGACAGATGAGCAACGTCGACACTTCTCTGCCGCTGGCGAGGATGAAACTTAAACTTAAAACAAAGAGTTAAAACAAATAGCGGAGGCTATTCTGTTAGCAACGCGCAAATGGATCAATTCTTCTTTCAGGGGACCTGCCAGACTCAGCAGCACAAACAGACAGAAGCAGCAGGAGGCTTCATTGGACTGGAGGAGGGGAATCACCGCGGAGTCAACAGGACTGGCTTCATGACTACAGGTAAGCCACAATTCCTTGTTGCACTCCTGTGATCCTCTCTACTCCACAGCCCAACAGCAACAACTGTTTTTAAAACGGACACAACACTGTTTCAAAAAGCACTCGGGGCTCTGATTCTCGAACCCTGAGCCTGCGCCCAACAAACGCTAGGGACTTGGAAGAGGCACCACGCGCTGGCCAGAGGCAGCGAACCTGGTGCGTGGGTGCCCATTCTCCTGCTGCCTGCTCTGGGGGGGGGTGGAATGGAGCAGGCAGGCAGCAGGGAGAGAAAAAAAAACATAAACATTTATTTTGAATGCTAAAGCCCTTCCAAACATTTTGCTAGGGCACCAAAGAGGAACCCCAGGGGCATTTTAAACCCCCCCTATAACTTTATTTTCCTTACTGGGATGCCCCAACTTTGGGGCATTACAGATTTGGGCCTGCCTAAAAATACATGCCCCCATGTATTTCCTTAACACTTTATAAAAGATGTCGTCTTAACAACACACTAATATCTTACTTAACACTCTATGAAGTCTTATGTTAATAAAACACTCTTAAATTCTCTAAAATATTCTTAAAACATCTACTATACTGTAAAGTTTTACCCTAACGTGACTGTGTCTGGGGAATTACTTTGAATAGATCTACCTGTAGAACCATGGTACAAGTTGGGAAGCTTCTGTGATATACCTTCTAGGAGGGACACCTACATTTGATCTTTGGGATCTGCGGGGTTGGACATCTACAGGTTCTTGAACAATATGTTCTCTTTCCAGGAAATCTGGTATTTCCGGAGCTATCACTGGTACACAATATGGATGGTCATGAGAATTCATATACGAAGTGCGGGTCCATGGTTCTTTACACCAACTGGTTGGTGATTCTAGTTCCCACATTTTGTCTTTTGTGGACTCCTGCCTCTCTTTTGGCGTAGGACTGTCCTGATTCTTAACGAGAACAGTGTCTCTGAAAGTGCAAGCTTTTAGGAGATTCCGATGAACAATCTTGGTACTACCTCCTGATTCCTGTTGGATCTTGTATACTGGTAGTTCGGGGTAAGGTATCTCAATAATACAAAAAGGTTCTGGTTCCCACTTCGAAGACAATTTGCTGTATTTTTGGGTCTTCTTTAAAATTACTCTTTCTCCAACAAGTAAAGGTGTAGCCTTGGCCTTGATATCATAATTTGCCTTTTGCTTTTGCCCTACTTGCTCCATGTGTCTGCCAACAATTTGTCCAGCTTCCTGCAAACATTGGTTATGTTCCTGGACCCAATTTGTAACTGGCTTCTTTACTTTAGTTTCTTCTTGTGGTACTTCCAACACTAAGTCCATCAGAAGTCTTCCATGTCATCCAAACATTAGATAATCGGGTGTATAACCCGTGGAACAATGGATAGTATTATTATAAAGATATGTGAGCTCGGAAAGAAAAGCTGGCCAGAAGGGATGTTTATACTCTGGTAGGGCTCGCAGCATCTCCTGCACAGTCTGATTCATTCTCTCGCAGCGTCCATTACCTTGGGGATGGTAAGCAGTGGTTTTCAACTTATGGCTTCCATACAGGGCGCAAAGTTCATGAAATAGTTGGGATTCAAAAGACGTTCCTTGATCTGTGAGGATTTTTGTAGGATATCCATAAGGTCGTACAAAATATCTCATGAAGGTCTCAGCAGTAGTTCGAGCAGATAGGTCTTTTACTGCGCTTGCAACCACAAACTTGGAAAAGTGATCAACCATAGTGAGGACATAGATGTGTCCATTTGTACTAGGGTCTAACTTCAAATGATCAAGAGCAACTAGTTCCAATGGTGCGTTACTAACTATTGGATGGAGAGGAGATCTCTGATTCACCTTTTCCTTGCGCTTTAAATTACATGCTGGACATTCCTCACACCATTTCATTATATCATTTCGCATTCCTATCCAGTAAAACCTCATTCTGTTAATAGCTTCAGTTCTTTTGTGACCAAAATGTCCTGAATTATCATGATACGCCTCTAATACTATGGAAGCACTGGTCTTTGGAACTATGATCTGAGTCAATTCTATGAGTGTAGTAGGATCTCTACTTTTTTAACCAAATGGCAATCTTCTATGGTCAGACGAGTTCTGTGTCTCCAAAGTTTCATTGCTTCTTTGTTCAGTTTCTTTCTTTCTTTTTGGGTCATGCGTTTCTGTGTAGCAACTAGAGCTTTTACTTGGTGAACTATAGGGTCTTGGTTTTGTAATTTCACCCATAGATTCTTTTGGTTTGCAATCACGTCATCCACTTCTGGTTGACTTTCCACTTCAGACTCGGGAGCAACTTGACGACATGCCTGCACAATCTCAGCTGGTGCCTGCAGTAAAGGTGGCAGTTCTATGTTTTCCAGCAGAGTGTCATCTATTTCTGATTCTCCTTGTCCAGGCATCCGGGACAAGGCGTCAGCATTCGCATTAGCTTTATCGGAATGATATTTTAAGGAGAACTGGTAATTTGCAAGTCGAGAGGCCCATCTCTGTTTGAGGGCTTCTAGCTTCGCAGTATTTAAGTGTGCCAAAGGATTATTATCCGAGAAAACCGTGAAAGGGGTGGCAGCTAAATATTGCCGGAATTTCTCTGTGATAGCCCAGACTAGCACTAAATATTCAAGTTTGAAAGAGCTATAGCGGGCGTCATTCAGCTCGGAGCCTCTTAACCCTCTGCTTGTGTAGGCTATTACTCTTTCTACGCCATTCTGTTCTTGTGCGAGTACCGCACCCAACCCTTTCTTACTGGCATCAGTATACAACAGAAAAGGTTTCGCATAATCTGGATACGCCAATATAGGAGCCTCAATTAGTATCTTTTTTAATTGATCGAATGCTTCTTGCTGTTCAGTACCCCATATAACCAAACGATTCTTTGGGACTTGACCCACTGCTGATCCTCTTAAAAGCTTGTGTAATATCACAGCAATTTTGGAGAAGTTCTTGATAAATCTCCGATAATATCCCACAAATCCCAAGACTTTTCAGACCTCTATAATGGTAGTAGGAACAGACCATTTCTTTACTGCTTCAATCTTCTCTGGGTCTGGCGTCACTCCATCCGTGGAGACTATATGTCCCAGATAACTCACTTTAGTCTGCAACAGATGACATTTAGAGAGTTTTATCTTAAGACCATATTGGATCAATCTTTGGAACACCTCGTCCAAGTGATGTAAATGATCTTCGTGAGTCTTTGAATATACAATGATATCATCCAGATATAACAAAAGGGTATCGAAATTCTGGCTTCCAAGACAATGTTCAACCAGTTTTGGAAAAGTTCCTGGTTCATTACATAGTCCAAAAGGCATCCTCGTGAACTCGAAGAGACCCATGGGGGTAATAAAGGCTGTTTTCTCTTGATCCTTTGGTGCCATAGGAACTTGCCACTATCTGCTGGTTAAATCCAGAGTGGAGAATACGGCTGCTGATTGGAGAGCCATGAGAGAATCTTCTGTCCGAGGCAAAGGATACACATCCTTATGGGTGATGGCATTTAATTTGAGGTAATCCACACAGAATCGGATCTTACCATCCTTCTTCTTTACCAGGACAATGGACGCTGCCCATGGGCTGTGGCTTTCCTTGATCACATCAGCCTCTTTCATTTCTTTAATCATTTCTTTTACTTGCTGGTACATGGCTGGTGGGATAGGTCTAAATCGTTCTCTGATAGGCGGATGTCCATGGGTACTGATGTGATGTTGTACCCCACGAGCTAACCCGGAATCTAAGGGATGTTGGCTAAAAGCTTCCTTCCGGTGTAAAACCACTTTCAGAACATCAGCTCTTTGCTTAACAGTGGTCTTTGGATTGCCTACTTTAATCTCTTTAGTCCATTCTGGTATCTGGTCGCTTTCCATCCCTCCTTCAGGCGCTTTCTCTACCTCTTCCTCAGCTTCAATAATGTCTTGCAAGCACACAGTGTGGATCTGGGCAATCGGCTGGTTTTGGTACCGTTGCACATCGTGAGTCCCATAATTCAACACTCGGACTGGTATCCGACCTCCGATTACAGTAGCTACACTCCGAGCCACTATTATTGGTTCTTCCTTGTTCATAGGGTAAGGTTCCACTACAGCATCGTAATCTTGACCCCTCAGGCCCACCTTTGCTTTGCACCAAAGGGTGGTTTTGGTGCCTGGCTTCAATGTTACTGGTCTGGCATTTGTCACTCTTACTTTACCAATTTCACCCTCAGCATTAGCAAACCGTCGATGGCATTGCAAATTGTAGATAGTTTGTTGCAGGGCATGTTTCTCCACCTGGAGTACGTGCTTGGCTTGCTGTTGGAGAATGCTCACTAGTTCGTCAAAGCAATTTTGTAGAACATTCATCCCCAAAATGAGTGGTGGCAGTTGATCACTTTCGAGGTTGCTAACAATGATGCCTGTGTTGCATTGGATGTTCTTTCCCAGCTGTACATCGGCTTCTAAATATCCTAGATACGGTACTTCGTCACCGTTGCTCGCTATTAGCTTCACCCATGATCTAGGAGGTGGCTTCAGATCATTAGGTGTCCAGTATATTCAGAACTCTCGTCCTTCCAATGTAGTAACCTGTGATCCAGTGTCTAACACTGCCATAAGCTCGATGCCGTCGATCTTGACTGGTATCATCGGACTTCTGCCAATGAAACACGACTGTTCTAATGGGACTGCTGGACCTGATCATCTGCTCTTCGAGGGTCGGTCCTCATCCCCGAAGAATTTCTGTTTAAATTCAGGATGTTATTTGCTGGCAGGCCACATCTTCTTTTTATATGGCCGCTAACACCACACCGATGACATATGGGCCTTCCTTGGCCATCAAACTGATCTGTGGAGCGCCTCCCTTCACTCCTTCTCGGATGGTTCATTTGATCACTCTCCTTTCTTTCTTTCCCTGGCTGATTAAAGCATCTCTCATTCTTCCATCCTGCTTTCCAGTTTTGCATTTCTTTACATATCTCTGCCATCTGGTGGGTCGGGGTGGCAATCTGCTCAGTCAGCTCTGAGTGTCAACTGGCGCTGGTCTGCACAGAACAGAACAGATCAGTGTCTGTATCCTCGGTCCACGCATCTGTTCATGTTCTGAACACCGGCTCGGGTATGCAACAGCTTCTCTTCCATGTTCCAATCTCTGTAAGGGCATTTCCTCTGGCTGGAGTCCCGATTGCCAAGAGTTCTCCTCCTTCCATCCTTTTGTAGTGTAGGCCGGCCATTGAGTTCCCATAGAGGCTGCCATTTGGGGATATACCGGAGCCTCCTCTCTGGAGTGTCCTTACCCAAATACTCGAATGGCTTTCTCCTTAAAATCCAGGAAGTCAACTTCAGGGTTTTGCAAGTGCAGCATGCATAGCTCTCTCCTCAGGGCTTCACTTTGCACCCCTTCCATGAACTTTTCTACTAGCACTCGGTCTGCATCTCAGACCTCTGCCGCATCTATCCCCGCTATAGCCTTCAATAGCTCCTGCAGACTCAGTGTGAACTCCCTCAAGGTCTCTTGGGGCTTCTGGGAGCGAGAAAAGAACTTCATTTTGAGGTCAGACACAGTTCTAGCATCAAAGATTTGCTGTAGCCTCTGGAGTATCTGTTCTGCTGTGGCTTTCGCCTCATTCGGCCAGGATTGGACCTCTCGGTGAGCAGCTCCTTTTAGTTGCCTGATTAAAATTTCAACCTTCTGTTGCTTGGGGATCTGATACAGCTGAAACATTGCCTGCATCTTTGAATGGAATTCCCCTAGATTGCTGGTTCCATTCCCATCCTTTTCTCTGGAAAACTGTGGACGCTATGGCACTCTAAAGTAATACGGCATGGTTAGTGGAGATGGTGGTATAGTCCCTCGAGGTCCATCTCAGTCTCCTCCAACTGACTCTCTATCTCCCCCAGACAATCCACTACTACACCCTGGCTCCATCTGTGCTTCTTACTAAGCAACTCCAACTTTGGACTCCTTGGATAAATAATTATCTCTATCCTGCTTACTACGCCAAGAATTTCTGTCGAGCTCCGGGATGGTCTTGTGGGGTACTCTGCTCTAAAGGTGGTGAAAAAAGATGAGTGAGGCACCAAGGTCTGAATTATTGTGGATAAGATAACCGTTACCCAGACAAGGAGAGGCAGGAGTTGACCTAGTGATTCAATGCCCACAGGGCATTTATTTTGTACCAGAGGGTAGGGAGAAACAGTCACAAGAGGAAGGAGGGGTTGCCCGAAACAATAGGGTGATAAACAGACAAATACTTTATCTTATGACTGCTAAGATTATTACCACAAGAATAGACTAGAGGCCTACTGCCACTCTTATTCTAAAATTATTCTACAATTCGATAACCTTAGGTGAGGATCAGATGACATAAGCCACTCAGAACTGTATTAGGTTAATTATCACTACACACTTCCATCAAAGTCTAGCTGTTACAAGTGTCCAGAGATCTGGTGTCTTAGTGTACACCGTTGGTCTGCGATGGTAGTTATGAACAGAGAAACAAACGGAACAATGAACGCTAATGTAATCCCCAGTAGGGACCTTGTCAAGGCCCCTGGGTAGTGAGAGGTTTGTTAAACAGACCATATGATTCTTCAGCAAAACCCACTCTCTCCGAGGCTGCCAGAACAGAGAACCAGAGCAACTGGTTCCTGAAATACCCACTGATGGGCTGTCAGATTCCTACTGAAAACAAGGGTTCCTCGGCCAAAACCCACTTCCAGGGTCGCCAAGGGAGAAGAGAATCAGGACCTTCATGGCGACGAATCCAATGGAGGACCACCACGACCTGAAGAATGCTGCAGCACTCCAAGGGCCAGCTAAACTCAGAAGGATTTCTGACAGGACCAGGAACCAGAAGAATCTGAAGAGATGATGGTTGATTCTGCAATCTTAGGATCAGAAACTAAAACAAAAACAAAGAAACGGCAGATGCATCCTGTCCTGGGCTTTGACGGACTCGAATTTCGGATAACGACCAGGAGGGGTGAAGACCAGGTTCTCCAGGATGAGCACACTCTTCTGTAGAGGGCGACCAACTTCAGGACATCTGGAACAGGAACCATATGAAACGACACTGGCACAAGCGGTCATGATGCGTTTCAGCAGGCCATTCTACCGAGCTGTGAAAACAAGAAATGGCGGAGATGCGGCTTATGCGACTGGCGACGGACTTGACGGTGAGACTGACACAGGCGAAGTGATGAGCTGATGGACGATCCCAGAGGTGAAGAATGCTGAGAGGCGTCTTCTTCTGAGTAGAGACTGATTCTGAGTAAGGAGTATTACAGGCCACACTATGGGACGGTAGTGTGGTGGAAGATTGAGACTGTCCCCATACGGTAATAACAATCTAGCTGAACATGCACCTTCCTGTACTGCCAAAAGGGACTGTGGAATGATCTGAGGATTTGCCGAGAAAAGGCAAATCATGAATTTCTGGGAATTGCTACAAGTGGGGCAATTGTTCAGGTGCTTGGAGCAATAGTTCAAGTGCTTTGAACAATAGTTCGGATACTTAGAGCAAATAGTTCAGATACCTGGGGCAATAGTTCGGATACCTGGGGCAATAGTTCAGATACTTGGGGATAATTAACCACAATCCAATACAGCACAGTCCTGGTGCTTCTTATCAAGTTCACAGTCTTTCAGGTAGTTTAGCAATAACAATTGAATAAGCAGTACAGTTGTTACAGTAGCTTCACAGTATATGCGAACTGAGCACCCTTGGATGGATCCCTTTTTCCTAAATGTAGGGTCTTCCTGAATAGGATCTGGCTACCCCTGAATGTTTTGCTAAGGATGCCCTCACCACCACAAGGCTGGCTTTCTCTAATCCACTATGTCAGGGGCCTCCCTTAGTACCACTAGGCTGGCTTGCCCTAATCCCCTAGGCTGGGGCTGCCCTTAGTACCACTAAGCTGGCTTGCCCTATTACACTAGGCCGGGGTCACCCACAAACCCTACTTTACCTCGGGCCTAATGTCCTACATTTACCTCGGGCCTGATGCCCTACAATAGCTCAGGCCTGATGCCCTAAATACAGTGGGCCTGGTGCCCTCTTTACTACGGGCCTGGAAGCCCTCTCAACACCATGGGCCTGATAGCCTTCTCAAAACTGGGCCTGGTACCCTACAATATACTGGGCCCAGTGCCCTCTTTACCAAGGGCCTGGATTGCCCCCGTTAAACCCTGGGCCTGATAGCCCTCTTAAAACTGGGCCTGGTGCCCCACTTTATACTGGGCCTGAATTGCCTATTTAAATAATTATTAGACCAAAAGTAGTTGGGCCCCTTTAAATCTGCAGCTCTCTGTGAGCTGCTGTCCTTCCAGAGCACATTGCCACCCCAAAGCCCGCCTCCCTATGAATATTTATAAGGCCGCTATCCTGGCCTTGACTCTCAGCCCCTCCTGTGGGTGTCGCTAACCCTGCCTTCCTTATTAATATAAAAATTCTGGGTCCTAGTGACCCAATGCCCCTGCGGTGCTCGGCCGCCTTGTATGCACCTACTGCATTTTTTTTTAAACCAAATATGCAGTCCCCCTTAGGATTCAAGGCAGTCAGCATAAATTGCGTGCTGCCGCTGACTCACCGCACCATACCAGGACAACAGGAGGCAGACGGGAGGCAGGAGGTATGCTGGCAGAGGGAGGGATGGTTTCAGGCAGCAGGGGAGTCAACTAGGGGGCCTCTGAAGGATGACAGGTGAGTAACAATGTGGCGCCTCTCTGCCACCGGTGAGGGATGAAATTTAAACTTAAAACAAAAGGGTGGGCTAAAACAAATAAACAGAGGGGTTATTCAGCCCTACACATGGCGAACGGCCGAATTCTTCTTTCGGGGTGGGACCCGCTGGACTCGGCAGCACAAACAAACAGCAGCAGCAGGAGGCTTCATTGGACTGGAGGAGGGGAATCACTGCGGAGTCAACAGGACCAGCTTCACGACTACAGGTAAGCCACAAGTCCTTGTTGCACTCCTGTGATCCTCTCTACTCCACAGCCCAACAGCAACAACTGTTTTTAAAATGGACACAACACTGTTTCAAAAAGCACTCGGGGCTCTGATTCTCGAACCCTGAGCCTGTGCCCAGCAAACGCTAGTGACTTGGAAGAGGCACCACGCGCTGGCCAGAGGCAGTGAACCTGGCGCGTGGGTGCCCATTCTCCTGCTGCCTGCTCTGGGGGGGGTGGAATGGAGCAGGCAGCATAAACATTTACTTTGCATGCTAAAGCCCTTCCAAACGTTTTGCTAGGGCACCAAAGAGGGACCCCAGGGGCATTTTAAACCCCCCCATAACTTTATTTTCCTTACTGGGATGCCCCAACTTTGGGGCATTACAGTAGGATACTGTATGTCCCTTACTTTTATGAAAATTAAGGTCTGTCCATTAGTGGTTTATTCAGCATAAAACCTTTACAGGGATGACTGATTGGCAAAGAAAGACTGCCAAAATGTTTGTCGATATATATCCACATCACTATTGTGAATAAAGTGTTATCTAACATTTATGCAGAAAAATGTTACAAGTAAATTTAATAGAATTTACTATTGTATTGTCTGGCATCTGCTCCAGCATTGGTCATACAGTATCCCATAATTTCCAAGCTGCCTCTTTCACAAAAGAAGGAGCTCAGGGGAAGCCAAAGGCATGACTTGTATATATGCCCACCCCCATTACTGATCACTTACATTAACAACTGTTTTGACAACTGGTGTGCCCGTAAGGGGCAGATAATTGTTGGCGCTATTAATGACACAGTTAACTACTAACAAATCATCGCATGCCTAGTTGTTTAACAAATAACAGTCTAGGAATGGTGTCAGCTGTATTGTTATGAACTGCCAATATTTGTGCAAGATGTGCTCTTTTTACAAACAGGCTATGCCTGTGTAGGTGTGGCTATTACACTGAAACATTCAATGGACAATCTCATGCAACCCTTGCCAAGGCCTTTGCCAATTCAGCCAACCAGCAGCCAGCTACATGAACATTACCTTTCTTACCATGCTGGTAAACATCTGCACAGCCCCATGTGGGGTCATGAACTTTCGACAAATGACATTTCAAATGTAACTACATTGCTTTGTGGTTACCAGCTCAAACCTTATGAACTGGTTCCTCTTTAAGGAAATTGTTATTGGATTCTTCAATCAAAAACATACGCCGCTGTCCCGTATGCAGCCGTTATCTGCCTTTTCCACTCTCAATATAGACTGTTCTTTATGAATGGACAATAACTTCAACACTGTTTTTACAAACAATGTTCTGTGATAATACACACCAACACTTTTTCTTATACACATATCCACTGTGGTGTTGATGTACCTAGTTTCTGTTTTGTGTTTTATGATCTAACCATCTGTGATTACCCCGTGTCAACTCCTGAATGTGACTACCTTTACAGTCTCCCTGACTATCTGTATGCTATAGAAATGTTATTCATTTACATTATGAGTTTTTCTGTGCTTTGAAAAGCAGAAATTCAAATCAATGATTTAAAGCTTGATTGTAATTTATATCTTGTTTTAACTCATCCTCTATTGACCCTTTGCTGTCTGAGGCATAGTTTTAACCAACATCTTGCACGACTGCAGAAATTTTACAAGGCTCGTGTCTGAGGCTTATTAACGAAATATGACATACCTTTGCTACACCTGAGCATCTTCTTTTTGTTGTGTTGCCTTTTGAGCAAGGCAACAAGGAGGGGACTGTTATGCCTGGGTCCAACTCCATCTACTGGCCCATGTGTTCATACCATAAGTAGTCTTGTTTATTTTTACTGTGATATTGCTATATTGCAGTAACATATAGAATAGGTAGCCATAGCACAAGCATGAGTACTAGGACTATGCTTGCCACTGATATTTTCTGCTGTACATTATGTTTACTTCATTTTATGGTTTTATACATGTTTTATGTTTATTACACCTGACATGCATATCTTTTATTTATTGTGTTTACCTAGGTTATGTGTGTCCCTTTTATGTTCTGATATAGTCATATAATCATGTGCAATTTGTGTCTTATACCAAAGTATCATGCCGTGTGCATTTCTGCTTATGCAGCATTCTCTTTGTTCATAACATATAACTGACAATGCATTTTCTTTGTTCTGAGATTCTTACTTGCCTTGCAACTTTATTTCCTATGTAATTGCCCCAGGGAGATGCCTTATTTACATGCCTTATCCAATGCTGTATGTTTATCATATCTGTAACTGCAGTGTTATCAGTCATATATAATTGCTTACACACCAGCTCCTCAGAGAGAAAGAGACCATACTTGAGGAATGGTGGGAAATTGGCTCCCTAGTGATTGCTTTGTCACATGTCTAACATGAGTATTTCTAATAAAACTGCTTTTTATTACATACTGCTTGTGGTATAATCTTTGGATAGCTAATCCAACATACAAGAATCTGATGGTAAGCTGGATTTACCATAACACCCTCTGTGTAAAGAAACTGGTGTTTACCTCTCTCCCCCTGCCTAGCAGTGGTCCCTGTCCCTTAGTTTGGTATGCTGTGTATAAGACAAACGCGACTGAGTGTTATCAAAAAGGGCTACTCAATCACGGTGCTTTTCCACAGCGCTACCTGACAGGGAGGGTGACTGGATAGGGGTTCAGAGCATATAGCGACAGGATGTCGCTATGTATACATGTGTGGGGTTGGGGAGGGACCATGCCATGTGATGGGAGAAAGGGGAGGAAGGGTTTGTGGGGTGTAGTGTGGTGGTGGGCTGCCAAGCTGGCCATGTAGCATGGTGGGTTGGTGGCAGGCTGGGGTTGGGAGGATGCCCAGCTCAGTTCTGGGCATGCTAATTTTTGCACCAGGTTGGGGTTTTGTTTCAACTTTTGCACCCCCCCAACATGCACCCTTCTGGAGTTGAGAATCTTTTAGTAGGGAGGTGCAGGGGGCATAGCCCCCTGCATAAAAAACAAAAAAACAAAAAACCTACATCTCAGATGCCATCTAGCTGTTCACAGTGAGTCTACATCATCAAAATAAATTTTTAGTGGTGTAGACTTGCCCAAATGGTGATCGCTACTATGTGGTCACCATTATCACATGAAACCATTAGTTTTCTTCAGCTTTATAGCCTTCCCATGATGTGGATATTGAAATAATTATACCCTGAGTCACAAGATGTTTAGAGCATAGAACATTTTGTATTTTTCTTGGGATTACCTGGATGCAGCCACCTGCACCAGCATAAAAACAGGAAAAGTGGCCCATTTTATGGTTATTGCCAAATCATAGTCACTTATGTCTTACTGACTACTTGACTACGGTTAGTAATCAAAGTTAAAAGTGTTCTAGGTAAGACCCATCTATGTTCAGCGATGGGCATTTCATAGTGGACAACTGGCACCATGGGCAGACCATGACCAACTGTGGTCAGCCACCAAAACAAACAGGAAAAGTTGCAAAAGCCCTGCTGTGTATTTATATGTCAGAATTCTCTTAGAATTTTCTAATAATTTCTGGAGCTGATGAAAATTAGACTAAATAGGATAGTATAGACACCCAGATATTTTTGGATAATGTAGGATCAGTAAAAATATAGGAAAATGTTATAAAATGGGTAGGTTTGTATTGCCAAAACTTGGAATTTCATTGTAATTGATTTTCTAAGCCTCTTTTATCTGCCATATCCATAGTCATACATTCATAACTATAATTTTATACAATACTTTTTATTAATTTGCTATTGTAGATCTTCCTCTTACAGGAGTCAGTTTCTACTACAAAAACACTGTGGTCATATCTTTTAGATTAAAGCAAATGGTATGCAAGGACCACTGTACCAGCCTTTGTTTAACTCTGTAAGGGCCCTCTCTAGAAGGCCCGAGCAAGTTTAAGTAACAGACTCTAGTTAGACTCCCACCTTGTCTTTTCTGCCCATGTAGACTAATTCATGTCCAAGCCTTATCCCAAGCTAAGTGCTCTCTCCAAATCAAGACTGTCTCCTCCTGCTACATGAAGGAGCTAGTTTCTAAGATGTTCCTCTCCATACTCATTATGGAGATGTCTTCTATGGTGCTGCTTCCAAGTCTCAACTATCCAGATTGCACTCTTTGATTTACTCTTTTTATAGATTCTTCCTCAACTGCCCCCCTTGCACCCACTTCTGCAGCCTCTACATCCAGTGAGGGTAGCCCCCCATTGAGACCTGCCAAATTCTCCCATTCCATGTTTCTCTAAAAGTTCTGACTTGGTAAGCTTCCAAGCGACCTCTCAGATCTCCTGTCTCCACTCATGACTCCACCTACTCCCTGAGTGCAGACAGAGACAGGTGTCTTTAGAAGCCCCAGCAGAGGCATCATGCAAACACAAATGTTAGAGAAGCACAAAATTCAAATATTTCTGTGGACCCAGAAACATGCCCCCAGGCAAATTTTGAAAAAATGAAGTTAAATGATGCATTTTGGCAGGCAATGAAGCTGTCTCACAACATGCTAAATCTAAGTAGAATGATAAGGCCCACTGGCTTCAGTTTTCAATATTGCCTCCTAGTAGCAGGTTCCCTCCTCATACCTCATAACATCCCTCATTTTATCTCTCAAAATTGCTTTGGCTGTCATCTGTCCCTCATAGAAAAGACACTGCCCCTCATAGAAAGATGTTGCCCCCATAGAAAAGATGCTGTCCACACAGAGAATGTTCTGTACATTCAGATTTTAAAGTAGAAATTGATAATATTCTAAGTTGCTAAATTAAAAAAAAAACTTTGTACACGTAAACACAATGGTTTCCGCAGTGTTTAATGTGTGTATCTCCATGTTTGAGGATGAGTCTCTCATTATGAGGGTCAGCGTCCCTCACTGTACCTCATTTTGAGTGTCTGTGTCTCTTATGTTCCTTATTTCAGTAACAAAAGGTTGAGAGATCTGCCCCTCCATCCCCTTCCTGCCCAGGACTCACATGTTAGCTCCATTCCACCTTGTCTAAGACAAGTAGCACACACAGTATCCTTCTCAGAGGTGCTGCCTGTCAAAGGCATGGGTGAGGCGAGGGTAATTGGCACCATGCAGTTTAATGAATGGTTGAAAAAATGGTGCATAGCACAGGGGTTTGGCTTTATTGGGGACTGGGGTTCCACCTGGAGGGACAACAGCCTATACTGGCAGGATGGTCTGCATCTGTCCAGGAAGGGAACAAGTCTTTTGAGCAATCGGTTTAAATGCTTCATTGGCAAGCTTTTAAACTAGTCAAAGGGGGAGGCACTGACAAGCAGCAGAAAAATCCCAGCCTCTCCCTACAAAACAGGGTACTAAATGAGAAAAAGACCAAGGTAGAACGGTCAGTGGGGATGCTGCAACAGAAGGTAAAGCCATCAAAAATGGAAGCAATGAGTACCAATGCCCATAGTCTAGGTAACAAGCTTCCTGAATTAGTGGCCTTGATGGAGGAACATCTGGATATTGTGGCAGTCACAGAAACATGGTACACACACAACCATGACTGGGAAGTAAACATACCAGGATACACTATCTACAGGAGGGACAGGGAGGGTAAAGAGAGGAGGAGTGGTTCTTTACATAAGGAAGGAATAAAAGTAACAGAACAAAAGGGTAAACAGGGAGGGAGAAGAAGCACTGTGGGTAAATTTGGAGACAGGCAATGGCACCACAATCTGCACAGGGGTATAGATACCCCTTCTCAGGGGAGGAAATGGACAGGAAATGATAGAAATATACTTAGAATGGCAGAAAAGGGAGATACTGCTGATGGGTGACCTGAATATGCCAGATGTTAACTGGAGTGCAGTCATGCAGCCACATCGAAGAGTGCAGTTATTCAGATGCCCTACAGGGGCATGCCTTAGACAACTAGTACTGGAGCCCACTCAAGAGGAGCAATATTAGACTTGATACTCTCAAATGGAGATGGAGAGAGGATCACAGATGTAAGTGGTAGCCATCTGAGAACTAATGACCATCGAACACTATGGTTCTAATAAACACAGTAATAGAGTCAAGCCATACAAAGACAAAAGTACTGGACTTTAGGAAGGCTGACTTTTATAATGGGTGAGTGCCTAAGAAATGCACTAGCAAATGGGCAGGAAGGAGGGTGGAAGAACAATGGGGAATAATAAAACTGCCATCACAGAGGTAACAAGCCTTTGTGAAGCAAATAAACAAAACAAATGATGTAAGAACCACTATGGTTCTCAAAGGAGTGGCAGTGAAGGTTCAGAGAGAAAAGAAAGCATTCAGGAAGTACAAGGAATAGCAGAAAGAGCAGGACAGAGAACTGTATCAGTTAAAGCAAAAGAGGCTGGGAAGGCAGTCAGAACAGCAAAGGCCCAAACCGAGGAAAAGATAGCCAACTCAGTTAAGAAGGGGATAAACCTTTATAGATACATCAGGGAGCGAAGAAAGACCAAGGGAGGATAGTGAGGCTTAATAAAGGGGAGGGAGGGTGGGCAGAGGAGACTGTGAAAAGGCAGAGATACTAAACAAATATTTTGCTCAGTATTTACGAAGGAAGAGGAGATACATAAAACAAACAGTAGTAACACTCTGGATACAGAAGTTGATACGCCCATTTACAGAAAGAAAGGGTTCTGAAAGAACTCTTAAAACTGAAGGTGGACAAAGCAATGGGGCCTGATGGGATTCATCCCAAAATTCTAAAGAACTAAGGGTAGAACTAGTGACACCACTGACTACCCTTTCAACAAATCATGGGAGGATGGGGTGGTACCCAAGGACTGGAGGAGGGCAGATGTGATTCTCCTTCACAAAAGTGGGAGCAAGGCAGAAGCAGGAAACTATAGACCTGTTAGTTTAACCTCAGTGATAGGAAAATGATGGAATCACTTCTAAAGGAAAGAATTGTCAAGTATCTAGAGGCCAGAGGGCACAGGACCCTAGGCAGCATGGATTCACAGCGGGAAGGTCATGCCAGATGAATCTGATAGATTTCTTTGACTGGGTGACCAAAGTAGTAGATCAGGGAGGGGCTGTGGACATGGCCTACCTAGACTTTAGCAAGGCATTTGACACAGTCCCACACAAAAGATTAATATACAAGTTAGCCAGCCTGGGAGTGGGTCCCAAGATGACAGCCTGGGTAAAGAATTGGCTGGAGAATAGGACACAGAGAGTTACAGTAAATGGAGTCCACTCAGAAGAAGGAGTGTTACTAGTGGGGCACATGAGGTTCAGTAATAGGACGGTCCTCTTCAATGTCTTTATAGACTTGCAGAAGGACTGGAAGGAAAAGTATGTCCTTTGCAGATGACATTAAGATCTGCAACAGAGTTGATGCACAGGTGGGGTGGGAAGGATGAGAAGGGACTTGGCAAGGTTAGAGGAATGGTCAAATGTATGGCAGCTTAAATTTAATGCTAAGAAGTGCAAGGTAATGCACCTGGGAAACAAAAACTCAGGGGAAGAGTACACAATGGGGGTGAGATACTAACAACAACAAGAATGGAAAGGGACCTCGGGATAGTCATATCAGATGACCTAAAGATGGGCAAGCAATGTGAGAGGGCAGCAAGGAGGGCTGGGGGATACTGGGATGCATAGGGAGAGGCATCACCAGTAGAAAACAGGAAGTTATTATCCCTCTGTACAGACAGTTGGTGAGACCCCATTTTGAGTACTGTGTGCAGTTCTGAGACCCAATCTCCATAAAGACATAGACAGGATGGAAGCTGTCCAGAGGAGGCAACTAAAATGGTGCAGGGTCTGCACGGAAGTCGTATGAAGAGACTAGGAGCTTAATATGTATAGCCTCGAGGAAAGAGGAGGAGAGGGACATGATAGAAACTTTCAAGTACCTCAAGGGAATCAACAAAGTCCAAGAGGTAGCATCTTTCAAAAAAGAGGTGTGCAAGAACAAGAGGGCACAATTTGAAGATAGAGGGGGCGGCTCAGAGGTAATTTAAGGAAGTATTTTTTCTAGAGAGGTTGTGAATGCATTGAGCGGCCTTCGGAGGTTGTGGAGTCAAAATCAGTGGGGAATTCAAGCATGCATGGGATAGTCATAAGGCAATTCTGAGGGTTGGGGGTAGGAAGAAGTAGGCTGCTGGTTAACTAGGATCTTCAGCTTATCCAGTAGGTAGGGAAATGGGCAGACTGGGTGGGCCAAGCGGTCCTTATCTGCCATCAAATTCTATGTTTCTATGTTTCTATGCTGCTAGTGCTGTCGCTGACTGCCAGCTGCCAGTCCTTCGATCCTCAAAGTCATCCAGGCCAGCCCAGCAGTCTACACACTAATGACCAACCTCAAAGTCTGACTTCACATTGGTGGCCACACTTGTCTCCTTAGCTGCGCTTCAAGGCCATACTCATCCCTATGCCCCTACGTCCCTGCTCACAAGCTATGCATCACACTCAAGTTCTGCTACCATTCCCCACTCTGCTGCTTCTGGTTACTCACTTCATTGTGATCTCTTACTCCTTCTCAGCAGCTCAGTTTGCCATGAGCCTCCACATGTGTGAGTAGTGGGTGGGACATGGACGAGCAGAGTGGAAAATCTCCTGGCTGGCAGGCACAAGTGACATGAGTAAAAAGACACAATTAAATTTAAATGGTAAAAAAGTAGGAAAGAAAATAAAAAAAGAATGATTGTTATACTGTAAATTGTGCATGAATATTGAGGAGGCACCTGCCCCCCATGCTGAATGGGCATGAAGTCACAGCAGCCCTGGCACTCTAGAGATATAAATCATATGTCTTTTGCTTAACAACTCACAAACCAGCAGAACAACCTTCCTCTTGAAATTATATGTACAGAGTCTGCTGTTTACCCTATGAAACTATTCATAGGTTCATAGGTTATATGAGTTTGAGGAACAAGACCATAATTCAACTCACCATCATTGATTAATGATGGTAGTAAAACTTGTTGTCACCCATATACAAATCAAGTTCCTTTTTAAAAAGGTCCAAGGATTGACATGATACTACATTAACTGGAAGAGAATTCCATAAATGTGGGATTCTTTGAGTTACAAAGTTTTTCCACCGTTGAGTTTTACAGGTTTCAACATATAATCTGAGACTATGTGACCTAGTACTCTCAAGGGGTGATTGTATCATTAAACAATTAGATTCCAAAAACAATTCATCCCCGCGAGCCTTATAGGCTCAACACATTTCACCTCTAAGAAACCTATATTTTTGAGAGAAAAGTCCTAAGTTTCTAAGTCTATTACCATATCCTAGATGTGCCACTTTGGAGATTGAGTTAGTCATTTTATGTTGAATTGATTCATACATTTTTATATCTTTTATGACAGTTGGAGAACAAAAAGGGGCACAATATTCCAGATGTGTTCTAACCATGGTAGTATACAGATGAATGAGAACCTCAGCTTCTTGACTTTTGATATGTTTTAAAATACATCTTAGTATACCATGAAATTTTTTAGCAGTAATGTTAATGTGATGATTAAATTTCAAATTATTAGTGATGATCACACCTAGATCTCTTTCTGAGGTAGTTTCTTCAAGCTTAATGTTATTTATATAATAGCTTGCCAGACGGTTATTTCTCCCTAGGTGCATCACTTTGCACTTCACAATATTAAAAACCAGTCCATGATCAATGGCCCAAGAATAAAGATTGTTTAGATTATCCTGGAGCAATTCAACGGAGGCATTGTTATTAACAATCCTTCCAAGTTTACCGTCATCTGCATATTTCTGCAACCAAACACCATTTTTAGACTGCATATCTGAAATCGTGATATTAAATAATATTGATCCAAGCACAGACCCCTGTGGCACTCCACTACTGACAGAGCCCCACTCAGACTTGCATCCCCTCAAAACTACCCTCTGTTTCCTATTATCCAACCATGAAAAAATCCATTTATTAATTGAGGGATGTATATGTAGTTTATATAGTTGATCTAAGAGTAGCTTATGTGATACCATGTCAAAAGCTTTTTCGTAATCCAAGAACATAATATCAACTGGGAAACCTTCATCCAAAGCCTTACTCACTGGCTCAAAAAAGCTGATTAAATTAGACATATATGATTTTCCCTGTGTAAAACCATGCTGGGTTATGTCAAGGTACCCTGAATTATGTAGGTGTTCCATAATTTTATACTCTAACAACCTCTCCATAAGCTTGTCAATACTGGAGGTCAGGCTAATGGGCCTATAATTACTAATATTATTTTTAGAACCTTTATTATAAATGGGGTAATATTTTCCAATTTCCAGTCATCCAGTGCCGTACCTTCTTTTAAAGATGCATTAAAAAGGAGAGCGAGTATACCAACTAGTTCAGTACAGAGATTCTTTATGAAGATAGAAGGAATACCATCTATGCCCACAGAAGAGCTGGGTTTGGTGTTATTAATTGCTCTCAGTGTGTCATTTTCAGAAAAAAGGATTGCAGAGCAGGGAGCAGGAATGGTACCCATATTAAAGTTCTCTTTACTTTTAAAAATACTAACAAAGTATTTATTAAATTCGTTCACCATTTTTTTACCCTCCATAACTAATGTATCTTTGATTAAAAGTGGTCCTGCCCCAATCTTACTTCCTTTCAGGGAACCTATATAATTCTAAAATGGTTTTCTATTGTTTTTACAATCTCCTATTAATTTAATTTCTAAATCTCTCTTTGCCTGCCTTATCCATTTTTGGTGATGTTAGAAAGATGTTTAAACTTCAACCTAGCTTCTTGTGTAGTTTTTTTCTTATAATGTTTGAAAGCTTTTTTTCCTTTTTTTTAATACTCTTCTTAATCTTAGTATTCCACCAAATAGGCACTCTTTGATTTTTATTGGGTTTTTTTACCCGTATTAGTACCCAGATCTTAATACAATAATCAAGTTTCTCCTTGATAATATACCACATCTCATTTGCACTTAAGCCCTTAAGATCTCTTTGCCAGTTCCACTGCCTCAAGTGTTGTTTAATAAGCCTATAATTGGCTTTATAAAAATTAAAGACTTTAGTATTATTGGTTATGTTTATTTTAGTGGTAAAGAAATCCCATCTAATAGTGAAGTGATCACTATTACCCAGAGGTTCTTGTATAATGGGTGGGGAACCAAAGTGTTAAATATTAGTAATTATGAGATCCAGTTTATTGTCATTCCTAGTTGGTTTATCTTTTAATTGTTCCAAATCATTTTGAACAATAAATGTAATTAACCTATATTCATTGTGATTATGTGCACTTAGAGTTGGGCAGTTAATGTTAGGTAGATTAAAATCCCCAAAGAGAATAAAGTTAGTGTCAATGTTAATTTTATCCAGTGCTGAAAAGAAAGTATCATTTTCTACCCTACCCCTATTATTAATGGATCTAGCAGGGAGCTAATTTGTACCATGATTAGTTCACTATTAGTTTGATTACTGTATAATTCAGAGTATTGAAGATTGTTTTTAATGTACAATGCTACACCTCCACCTCTTTTAGTTTGGCAATTTTTTGGCATTACTGAGTAGCCGGGTATATTAGTAGCCCAATCTCCATCAGTAAACCATGTTTCAGTTACTGCACAAATATCAATCTCATTTTTAGTTAAGTGATATGTTAATTCCCCTAGTTTATTATTAAGGCTCCTAGCATTCACTAATAAGGTATTTATTTTGTGGGCAAGGATTCTAAATGGTTTTATTCTCAACCTCTGTTTTTTTTTTGTTAAATGATCAAGGGGCAAGGTAGTGTCCATATTATTACTCCTAGAAATATGGTCCTTACACAGTGTATCATTTTGATACAGAAATACCCCCCTAGAATTTAGTTTAAAATTGAATCGATATAACTATTTAGTTTATTACCCAAAATTGCTGTCCCTTTTCTACTAGGATGTATTCCATTCCAACAAATCATCTCTCTATTTGCCACAAAACCCTCCCAATACATAATACATCCAAATTTTTGTTTGAGACTACAACTCCTCAACCAGTTATTTATATTTTTAATCTTGTTGTTCAAATAATCATTTGCATCAAAAACTGGAATTATTTCAGAGATCGCAAAGATACAGTCCCTATCCATTAGAGTATTTACCAACCCCACTAGCTCTTCTTTAATACTCTTCTCACTTTGCTGATGGATGTTATTTATACCAGCATGTACGATGACAAGTGGTTTTTGACCTCCAGTTTTCAGAATATTCTTAAACATTCTAGTAATGTCTCGTATTTTAGCTCCATGAAAGCTGGACAATGTTCTGTTAGCTTTATCTTGGTCACAGATTTTCCTATCAAGATGTTTTATCATTGAGTCTCCAAGAAAAAATACCTGTTTAGACTCTGAATTTATATCAGTTCCAGTATCCATAAGATTGGTGGTAATCTGTTCGGAAGTTACATGAGAAGAAAGGAAATGTGAAGCATTAGACAGCACTATGGGCGCTGGATTAAAGAGTGTGTCAGTGGGTAATATATGTTCTAACTGATCACTTAGTAAATCAAAACAATTTCTTACTGTGATGTTAAAATCATTGGCTTTCCTACCTTTCTTAGCTATTTGGGAGCTTCCTGCCTCATACCATTCATTATCATCTAGGTCACCATCAACTTTATCCCTTGTATGTTTTCTATTAAAAACAACATTTGTATGTACTGCAGAATTGAATTGGGAAGGGGGGTCATTTACTAAAAGAGTTTTTCCTGTATCTGTTATTGTTATCAATGGGACATGAATACTCTGTAAGGGTATTAATATTGATAAATCAGAATTGCTATGTTCATGATGACAAGTATCAATGACTTCATTCTGGAGGGAGCTATTGATTCTAGTGGCCATTTGTCACTGGCTGTCCTCTAAATGAAAGAGTCTTTCATTAAACAAGTTTCTCTCTTATTTCATATTTTTGTTTTCAGTACATTTAGTACAAATATAAGTTATGTCTTGCAGTACTGAATTATCAAAGCTGTACATATGACAAGAACTACATTTAGTACCCACTTTACCCTCTGTTGTTATTACTGTTTCATTCACCATAGGATCAAATGCATAAGCCATGGCAATATTGGATATAAAGTAATTGTCTCTTATTTACTTAAGGTGTTTATGTAAAACAAAAACAACCCAAGCACACTAATATCACACACAGCTGCAGGATAGGATAGAGGGACACTCTCACTATATGATCTTATGTGCCTACCTTTTATTAGGTGATAAATGAAATCATGTAGAACATATTAAAAGCATACAATTTACTTGCAATGACACCCTGCTCACAAAGAGCAGAACATATAGCTTTCTCGTGACCCGGAAGTAACTTCCAAGGGTCATGAGATATAGCGCTCAAAGAGAAGCACAAAAGTGTTTTACTTTAGCCCCAAACTACTGCAAAGGACTTGGAAACACAAAGCAGTGTTCCGAGCAATTAAAAAAAAAACATATAGAAGCCCCACTAAGTAGTAGTTCAGCAGCAACTTGGTAAACTACTGACTCCTGAGGTACCAGGACAACAGGGCTCCAAGCTAAATGTGCAATGAATGTTTAGAAGCACACAAACATTGTTTCATTGAACAAAATTAATTTACAAAGGTGTGAGGAGCTTAGCGACTTCTGTGCAGGCAAGGAATTATGCTCCAATGACTCCTTCCCCTTCTTCCTCTGCTGACGCATAGAGACGCCGCTGGCCTCTGCCCGCATTGCCTCCTCTCCGCGCTTGGCTCCACTCACTAGAGCCAAGCAATATATGGGCGTTTACTGGTGACATCAGTCATCACTATGGCAACACATTGAAATTACCTCCCAATACCGGCAGACAAATGCATATAACCTGCCTTTAAAAAGGCAAGTTAGCCAGCACCTGGTAGCTAAAAAAATTGATATCCAGACACCAGGAAATTCCCAGTGTAGTCAGCTTCAGTGGACCTCTGAATGGGATCCAAGAAGTGCCAAGTATTGGTACAAACACCACTGGTAGTGGTCACAAACAGCCCAGTAATGTTTCCACACGCAGTCTTGCTGCACAACCTCTGTAAGACACAGAGACTGCTGTCCTCTATCTAGACTCACTCTCAATTGAATGAAAAATGCTCACTAGAGCCGAGCAATATATGGGCGTTTACCAGTGACGTCAGTCATCACTATGGCAACACACTGAAATTACCTACCAATACTGGCAGACAAATGCATATAACCTGCCTGTTCAAATCCCATAATACCCATAACTGCACTTCTTAGATGTACTAACAGGACAATTTCATCCTTGCCTCTTTTTTTCATTTTTGCCTACCAACTCAGCCACAGTATTCTAGATAGTTATGAGCTCCTGCTACTAGAAGAGCATTGTTCTATTCTAGTCAAAATAATCCTGTAACCTTCCATGTGGCACAAATGACCTTCAATACAATGCTTTTTGTAATAGTTTTTGTTTCATTTACCCATAATGATCTGCATGAGTTTTATTGTAACATGTTATTACTGAGAATGAAGGACACTCTGAAACATAGAGAACAGCTCATGGCAAGTTCCAAAAAGGCATCACAAGCCTGACCTAGTTGGAAGTGTACATGCATCAATGTGAGAAGCCAGAAAAGCAAAATGTGGAGGTCCTAGCTAGGGCTGATGGTTTCAACCTTATTAGCATAAGAGAAACCAGGTAGCATGACTCCATTCAAATCGATGACAAACTAGAGGGGTACAATCCATACAAAAAAGACTGGCAAGGATGTAGGCAGAGTGGCACTTTACGTTAGGCAGGATTTAGAGGTTTCCATTAGGCATGATTTTCAGAGACTGTGTACTGAATCACAGTGGTTAGACTTGCCTGAAAAGAACAAGGGCAATATCCTTTTGGGGATATGCTATAGCTCCCCCTATAAGGGGGCCTAAATTATCAGCTATGGTGAATAGATCACAGCAGCAGCATCTGAGGGTAGTCATAGGAGATGATAACCTTCCTGACTTAGACTGAAACATTAACATAGTTAGAGGGAAGCTGAGGCCGGTCTTTCTAGAGCTATTGGGAGTCTACATTCTTACCCAGTGTGTACTAGAGGGCAACAGAGGGCCAACATTTTTTGAGTAAGTACAGACCAATATGGAAGCACTAGTGTCCAAGGTGAAGGTAGTGAGCACCTAGGGTCCAGTGACCATAACATGGTGGCCTTCAAAGTAACTAAAGCAAAGGAAGAATCTGAACAAAAATCTTAATCCCAAATTTCAGAAGTGGGGACATCCCTACTCTCAAGAGTATACTGAGGACCAAATTTGGTATGTTAATTCTGAGTGAGGAGAGTGAAACAACTGTGGAACTCCTTTAAAGTTATTATTGGAGAAGCAGGAACAGACCAATGTATACCTAGCACAAGAAGTTCAAAGCGCTCAGAAAAACCGTGGTTGCCGCATACACACATTTAAAACAACTGAAAGCAATATGAGAAAGGTGGTGCACAAAAACTCACAAAAACAATGTAAATGGTGAAATACATGGTGTCAATTTTCTTAAAAGTCAGACCACAGCAAAAACAACACCTTGGCACAAAGCCAGACCACAGCAAAAAAACAACACCCCAGCACTTTGAATCAGATGATTCTTTCTTAGAGGGGCCCGAGGAAGAATCATCAGATTTGAAGTGACAGGGTGTTGATTTTTGCTGTGGTCTGGATTTATAATAAATAGGCACTGTGCATTTCACTGTTTACTTTACTTTTGTGAGTTTCTTTGCACAGCCTTGTCTGTATTGCTTTCAGTGCATACCCATGTTGGGGAATGGTAGAACAACAAAGAAATGCTTGGTCTGGATAGATGTGCCAGTTAAAATGTGTGTTAGGAATCAAAGGCAACTCTGAGGAGCTAAAGGACAGCAATTCAGGGGAGCAAAGGGAAAATATAAAAAAACTCCACTTGGTAGTACTCAAAATGGGGGCTGAAGAATAAAAAACAAAAAGCCAAGTAATAGGCTAAAGAAAGACCTTTTAATGTGAACCCTCCAGAGAAGACACTGCACAATGAGCTCCACTGCTTCCACTGAGAATGGCCTTCATTAGGGGGCATGGTTCATTCATGACAGAGAGTGCCTTATAAAGTATGGTATCTTAAAGACACAAATGCTAATTTAACAAATCATTATATTTCACCAAAATGTGCAAGATAGTATATGTATCCAAATCAATGAAGGCCCATTAACAAACCCAGAGAAAAATATGAAAAAGAATAAAAAAAACAAAGATTATCAAATAAACATCTAAGTAAATTCTAAGGGTGGGATATTCAGAAATGCACCAGAGGCAGGTGCAGTATTCAAAGGTTGCACACAATGGCAACTGCCAGTGCAACACAGTTGAATGTCTCAGGGATGTGCCATAGCGCAACCAGGGCTGCGTCAGGGAGCAAACCAACATGGGCCATAGTGCAACCAGGGCTGCACAAGGGACAGAGGTGCATGGGCCATGACACAGGACAACAGTCACAGCAGGGAGTATGCCACCCGAGTGGGATAGACCACCACCAGGGTGCAGAGAATGCCAGGAGGGAGGCATGGCAGGCACACGGCTGCAGGCTCCCGACCATGTGCACCACAGTGGTGCACAGAAGCAGTGTGGCACCAATGTCCACTGGCAAACAGCCACCGACAACACCCACAGGAAGGCATGGGACATGCCACCTGGACCACAGCTGGCAACACACATGCCAACAGCACACAACAACACTCGCCACACAACACAAACAGAGTGCACATGTATGCCCCAGGGCACACCCACCAGCCACTGGGCACAGACCACCAGGTACAATCCCCAGTCAACCCCAGATGTACCACTCAGCCACCATGCACATCACTGCAGCATGGCTCCACACGCCAGCTGCAAAGCAGACACAGACACAGATGGCTATCAATGGAAAAGTGTATTAAAACCATTCAAGATAAAACTATGTACAGAACAACAAACAGGTACAGGGAGCAAGGAATGGGGAGGCCACAAACAAACTGGTAGGCTGGGGAAGGGAGGCAAGGGGACAGGGGACATGGCTGGGTAATGGTACAAGGGAAGGGAAGGGAAGGGAAGGGAAGGGAGGGGAGGGGCAGGGGAAGGGGTGTAGACCAACGGGCCCTATGGGTGTCCACACCCTACCGGTGCCTAGTGTGCTGTTTTCTCTGCGGCCTGCACAGGGCCTGTGGTATCAGTTGCACCACCTGGAGTGTGGCAGTGGTGACTTGCAGGATCCACCACAGGAGACTGGTGTTAATCTCATCCCAATGGACACCTAGGACAAAGGAGGGAACATAGTATGAGTGCATGTCCATATGACTGTAGCCCACCCATGGTGCAGAGTGGACAGCAGTGACATGTGCCATTGAGACAGGACACAGTCTTCTGCAGCATGTGTGCCCACACGAGCCACCATGCTGACTATCCACAGCCACGCAGAGCACTGCACACCAACACCACCCATGTGCCACACACCACAACCATGGTGGCCAGGCAACAGGGCTAAGTGGTGGGATGGCAGTGGCATGGCTGAAACCTGGGTGCACCCACAGCTCACCTGCAGCAGCTACACACATGTGCAATAGCCACGGCATGGTGCAATGGACCCCACCAGCAGTGCACAGCTGGAATGGCCATGTGCACAGGGGGCTGTGACCCACCCCTTCCCTGCACAACATAAAACCCTGAGAGAGTGCCTACCTGCTTGCTGCGGTACACCCTGCACCTGTCCGGTGGCACTGCCCATGCAGCCTGCAACCTGCGCCCGTGCCCCTGCATTGGCCTGCCCTCTCCCACCTACACAGCCAGCCAGCTGTGTATGTCTTCTATCCTCAGGGCCTAGTAGGGAGACATTGAGAAGGACACATCAGTACCTGGCAACACCCCATGCATCCCCCCCTCTAGCACAGCATGCCCCCTGGCCCTGCGCAGTGGCGGTGTGGTGGCACAACACACCCATGGTGCACTGCCATGGCCAACAGAGCGCGCAGTCAAACCCCCTCCGCAGCATGGTTTGACACCCTCTGGCCCCCACAGAACACTGGAATGGCACAGACATGGGCATAATGCACTCACCTGGACGTGGCACGGCACCCCTTTGGATGCATACCAGCAGTGCCCATAGCCTCTCAAGGTCTCTCCTCTGCAGGTCTCTGTAGCAGTGGCAGCACTGCTCACCACTGCACTGCACCCCAGTGGCCTCCTGCAGCCCCTCAGCCACCTCCTGCCACACCTCTGTTCGTGGCTGATCCAGGGGCACCTGGCCATACAGACAGCCCACACGTGGCTTCACCAGGGCTACAAGGTTCACCAGTTCTACCTGGGACCAGTTGGCTGCCCTTTCAGTGCTATGGTGTGGCATGCTTGTTCCTGCAATTGCACAACCAAAATGGTGCCCAGTAGAGCATGAGCCACATGTGCTGTGGGTTCACAACTCGCTTGGTGATGCACTGCCATTTCCAATCACGCATCCACAGAGCTGCGCGACACAGCTGGGGCAGCACTGGCATTTGCCACAGGGCACCTGGAGGGTCAAAGGGCACCTGTGGGGTCAAAGGCCTGCACATGCACCATGCGCGACAGTGCGATTGGGCAAGGCCTGCATGGTGCGCAATAGGGGCATGTGGGCCCCATGGTCCATGGGCCAATTGTGCATGGGTGCCATAGGGCAAATAGCACATGAGCGCCACAAGCCCAATAGCAGCAGAGTGCTGTACCGCATATAGCGCAGTGTGCGTATGATGAGCCACTGAGGTACGCGACGGCAGTGCATGCATGCGAACTGCCAAGCTTACTGCGCATGTCATACGGTTGTGTCATGGCTTATGCATGCACAACACCAAAGCGCAATGTGCAACTTCGCGATGTTCATCTGGAATATACAGATGGGTTGATCAGCATATTCACGGCACATTGGAGGCATTTGCATCTCATTTCAGTTGCGCATCCCCTCATTTGCATGTGATTCGCTATAAATGTACCACAGGACTGCACAGGCACCAGACCAGTATTGCATCCTTCAGAGGTAAGCCACCAGGCTGTGGGCCTGTCAAGACAATGGATTGGGAGGGCGTTGTGTGTTGCAACGATCACTGACCACATGTTCATACTCACAGGAAAATGTATGATGGATCAGGAGGAGGTTGAGGAGCATGGGCCTGCTCAGAAGCACAGGCCCAACTTCACGAGGGCAGAGAGCAATGCCCTATTCGATGCCTACCTGGACCAGGAGCGTCTCCTGAGTGGTTCAACAGGCATGCCACAGGCCCGGGTGACAGCATGGGAGGGTGTGGCCAGGGCTGTGAACCAGCAGGGCAGCCATCAGAGGACAGCACAGGAGTGCAAAAAGAAGATAGGCACAGACCAGAGTAGGATTAAGGAGAAGGTGGCTGCCATCTGGGCCGCACGTGCTGCCACGGGCGGTGGACAGCCTGATGTGCCACAGCTGATGCCGCAGGAGGAGTTGGTAGTGGCATCCATGCAGTGCAGCACAGTCAAGGGGTGCCCAGCGGAGAATTCCAGACGGGGAGCAGCCCATCACTGCATGGTAGGCACAGCAGCACCTGGGGAAGGGGGGCAGGGGGCAGGGGTGTGTGCCAGCAGCAGTAAGGTGACTGTGTTTCTTTTCAGCTCTGGAGTGCCTGCATACAGCAGCAGGGATGGGGTGACCAAAATGGGAGCAGTCCTGGACCTAGAGGACCATCCATCCACCTACACCAGTGTCCGGGGTCCAGACCGCAGGCAGCCCAACCCCACTGTCCAAACAGATGCCTGTGGTGTGGTTGTGGATGAGGCCATGGCTGTGTTTCAGCAGGATGCCAGCTATGGTGTCCAGTATGCAGAGACACAGATCGAGGCGGAGTCTGGTTCCGATGACGTGACTGTTATCCTGGATAGTGGTGCTGCCATTCAGGGGGAGGTACCCATACCACACACCCACCACGGCAGTGCAAATGGTGCCCTGGTGGCGGTTGTCCACCCACCAGCCATCAAGCCTGGCGAGGCTGTGGGCACTGATGGTGCGGCACAGTCTGAAGGGGGTGTCAGGGGTGGTGCAGCCACCCCAGCACTGATCCGTGCAGAGCGGCTGGAGGGTTGCAGCAGCAGCAGCAGGACGGGGTTGACGGGGAGGCCGGGTGCAGTGACCGCTGACGTTGCACTGCAGACTGATCAGCCCCAAGGGGGCCCCGCTGTGCAGCCCCCACCAGCACGGGGAGCTGTGCTGTGGGGTCACGCAACACCCGTGGGTTGGCACAATGCCCATGCCATCCAGGGCACTGACCCCTTGACTGAGCACACCCGTCTGCTACGGGCCTCCATGGAGCAACAGGTGCTGGTCGTGGCAGGGGTGCATGCACTCCACACAGAGCTGCGCCAGTCCACAGGGAGGCGTGACCGGGTCTATGAGCAGCTCCTGGCTGAGACCACATGCATGCAGGAGGACAGGACCGCAGTCCTGGAACAGCTTACCGCTGCAGTCACGGCCGGCCTAGCACCACTGGCCATCCTGGTGCATGGCCATCCGCCGCAGACCCCGCAGAGTGCTTTCTCAACCCCTCGGTCACAGCGTTGTGTGACCCCCTCAGTGTTGACACCAGGATCCACTGTGGGCATTCCGGGCATGCCTGGAGCGGTCATGTTCAGGCCTCAGTGACACACTTGGGGGACTGTCAGAGACACCCCCTGTGGCCATTGCACAGCCTGCATCTGCTGTGCGGTCTTGGTGGGGCTGTCCATGTATCCGTGGCAGCCGTGCAACCACACGGCAGTCCTGATCTGCCACCCTCCCTGTCCGCTATCTGCCACTGTCCTGTGTGCACATTGGTGTGGCGTGTGCATGTGCATTCCAGGGACATGTCATCCATGATCCACGCCACATACCCACCTTGTGCACACCCACTCTGCCGCTGGCTACTGTGGCATGTGCATGATGATGCCAACACAACACCGGCTACTACTGTGCACTGGTGTTCAGCGTCTGACAGAAGCCCATTGGCGGCCTCTGGGTGTGTGCGTGTGGGTTCCCATGTCAATCAATCAATCAAATCTTTATTTATTCAGGCGAACATCATTGAGCACAGCTCATTTGCAAGATGGACCTGATAAGGTCAAGGTTCAATAGTAGTTACATATACAGTTATGTTAAGAACACTTATATACAATATACCAAAACATTGTTGCCTAAACATAATGACAAGTAGGGACACATGGATTTACACTATCTAATCTAATATATACATATTAACAATGGGATGATCTTTAGTAAATCTCTTAAGTAAAGCATCCAATATTTCAATACTCAGGGGGTAAGAACCATAATGGACAAGGAGACGCAGTGATAAGGTGTAGGGGTGACCTGGGCAGAGGCTGGGGCTAGCCCCAGGCGATGTATGGTAGGGATGAGGACTACGGTATGTGCCAAGAAGTAATGGGAGAGGACTATAGACAGGATGTCCGGAGACTATGGGATTGAATGATTAGAAAGTGTAATGTCACCTGTTGTTGGCTGCCTGAGGAGGAGAGGATAGGAATTTGAGTATACTAGTACTAGTAGTAACAGTTGCATTTTTCTTGGAAGAGACATAGGTATAAATGCTTAAAGGATGCTAATGATATAAAGTTGTTCAGCCTCAGGGTCTTCTGAGTCATATTCCATGATGTAGCTAGTACATAGCTGATAGCAGAACTTCCATGCTGGGTGTTGAATTTAGGCACATTAAGCATGATGAGATCATGGCTTCTTAGGGCATAGGTACTAGCTTTGGCCTGTGTGAAGCAGTCGATGATATAATTTGGGAGCATTCTGGTCAGTGCTCTGTAGGTCCATACTGCAGCATTTCTGTTTCTTCTGAACTGGAGAGATGTCCATCTGACTGTCCTGTGTGCACATTGGTGTGGTGTGTGCATGTGCATTCCAGGGACATGTCATCCATGGTCCACGCCACATACCCATCTTGTGCACACCCACCCTGCCGCTGGCCACTGTGGCATGTGCATGATGATGCCAACACAACACCGGCTACTACTGTGCACTGGTGCATGTGTATGTGTGTGCGTGGTGTGTTTGGGGGTGTGTGGGTGGGGTCTACAGTGCTGTACAGGGTGCTTCCATGGAATCCAGTCCCATGCCAGTCCACGCTACCCTCCGGCCATGTCTGTCATGGGGCCCGGCCTTGCATGCCTGTATACTGTGCCATGGTCCCTGTCACATGAGTGTGGTCATGTTCACCTACCTGCATGCACTGTAGTGCTTCTCTGCAATTGTGTCTCAGTGCTGCTGGGCCATCCTGTTCAGCCGGGGTTCCCATCACCTGGGGTGGGGCTGCCCACCACCACCTGGCCCTGCAGCCATGTTGTTTCCACTGCTGTTCCCCTATTTGACCTCAACAGCTATCCCACAGTCAGTGGCCATGTTGTGTAGCATACAGCAGGCCAGGAATAGGCCACAGGCCTTTGAGGGGCTGTACTGTTGGGCACCGCTAGTCCTGTCCAGGCAATGGAACCAGGCCTTCAGCAGCCCAAACACATGCTCGATGATGCTCTGTGTGCTGCTGCAGCTCATTGTATCGCCTCCCGCGCTTGGGTCGATGGGCAGTGTGGCTGGGGTGAGTAGCCAGGCTGGAGTGGGTATCCACGGTTACCTGTGTGTTGACATGTATGGTTAGCATGGTGGTCTGTGTGGCTGCCCCCCTGCCTTCCCAGCCACACCCTCTATTGCCCCTGGCCTGGCATCCCCCCACACCCTGCCCTGTTGTGCCAGGCTGCCCATTCCAGCTGCATACTCACCTACTAGGTGGCCGGTGGGGATGTCCCAACTCTCGAACCTGTGGTACAGTGCTGACTAGATATACGGCCCCGTGCGCCGGTTGAACATAAGAGTACTGAAGATGTTTTATGGACAATTGGACTGCAGACTTACTTATTTATGATTGTGTTATAGATTTTTGCCAAAAGTAAGATGGTCCAGACATATAGATTACTAAATAGGGCAACCTATACCAATTGAATACATAACAGTGCTGACTGGTGCCAGATGAAGGCATCGTGTGCTTCACCAGGGTGTGTGGCACAGACATTGATTATGTGCCCCCTGCCATCGCATACCACCTGGCAGTTGACACTGGGGTAGCCCTTCCTGTTGATGTAGGCTACCCCCTCTGGCCCAGATGGTGTGCGGATGCCTGCGTGGGTGCAGTCAATGGCTCTTAGCACACCAGGCATATGTGCCACCCTGTGGAACTCCTGCATGTTCACTGTACGCTCTGCCTGTGTGTTGGGAACTGGATGTATTCCACAGCATGTGGCAGCAGTGCATTGAGGAATTGTGTGAGGAGTCGTGACACGGCCAACTAGGTAATGCCTGTGGTGTCCCCTGTTGGTCTCTGGAAGGTACCCGTGGTGAGCAGGCACATGATGGCTGTGACCTTGGTCTCCACCGACAGGGCATGGCTACGTCTTGTGGGTGCCTGCATCTCATCACTGCACAGCTCACAGAGCTGTTTCAGAATTGCCAAGTTCAGGTGGTACTGGCCCACAATCTTGGTGTCACTGTACTGTTCAAAGGTGGTGCGGGCATAGTACCACCTGTTTTCCCGGGCATACCACCAATGGGCCCTTCCACGGCTGCACTGATCTGCCACCTGCCTCCTCACACCCCTCATTTCTGCCTCCATGTGGAAGATGGCACTGGCCATGGCCTGGGCTGTCCTGCCCTCCTGGATGGCTGTCTCCCCATGCACCCCAGCTGTGTGCTGCTGCGTGTGCCCCTACGCTGGGTGCACACCTGTGTTGGGGGTTCCCTGCTGGTGGCCTGTTGGCTGTGGCCTCTGCCTCCCACCTGTCTGGGTACTTTCACTGCCACTCCTGTGACCGGGCTCACAGGCTCATGCTGCAGTTGCTGCCCCCACTGCTGTCTCACACACACACACACACACACACACACACACACACACACACACAGATGCTCACACACGCTGGCATATTCAGGGTCACACACCTTGTCCCACACTCTGTTGCGCTTCCTGCCTCTGTCTCTGTCTTGCACCCCTCCAGCTGTCCTGCCTGGCCAATGGCTCTCTCTCTCCTGCTCCTCTGTGATGCAAGCCTCCATCCCTTGCTCGCTCCCTCTTTTTATGGGCTCAAGTTTGCTCTGCTCATGTCCTTGTTGCTCCGTGCTTGCGCCGTCAGCTTGCTGTTGAATATTGCACTGCGATGCTTATTCATGGCTATGCCCCCTGCACTTGCACATGCATTCATTAGGGTTGCACATTAGCGCACTGTGATTTGTACCACACATTGGCTCCTGCTGAATATCGCTCTTTGGCGCAATTCCGCACTTGAACAGGTGCATCTCAGTTGCGCAATGCACAACTCATTTGAATATCCCACCCTAAGTGTACTAGACTTAATGGGCTTAATACAATATTCTTGTCTGTAAATTTTAATCTTTAAGAATAGAACTAATACTACTGAATAGACAAGAAATCCCTAACTAAGAAGCACCGTGGATTTTAAGATGTTCGGACACATTGCTAACTCTGTTGCAGTAATTACAATACCAAACTTGCTAACACAGTAATTCATCCATAAATTTTAAATAGACATTTCAAAAATGTATCCATATTACATAACAAGGTTTATATGGAAAGTTTTGTTTTAAAGCCAGTGGTACTATGAAATGGGATTGGGGGGAATGGGGATAAGGTTAGGAGTATTATGGAAAGCTAGAAAAAGGGGTAAACAAATTACGAGTTAAAGCATCATTAAAAAGTTCCTCTGTCCAAAAAAATGGAAAATGGGACTGAAAGATAAAAACTTAAAGTTAGATTCATAAATATTTAGTATACCCCCAGGGCATTAAGGTCCAAAAAAGACTAAATTGTGTATTTTATGGGTACAAGAAACTAATTAAATTTTCTATAAAAAAATAAATTAAACCTTAAGGGAAGGAGGAACAGGGAAGAAAACGGAAATGAATAATAAATAATAAGAACTAATTGAAACAGGATTTTGCAGTAAAGGAACCTAAGTTGTTAAATGATAACTAATAAATACACTAAAGATACTAATATAAGAAAGCAACATGGAACTGCAAGACAGGCGTCTGATCCTCAAAAATGCATTATAAAAGGGATGGCCCAGTGGCTAGGCAGTAGTATTACGGCCCACCATGCCAGCGAGCCATGTTTGGGAATGTCTGGGGGACAGCTGGAGGGGGAGGATCAAGGGTCTGGTGGGCTGCTCTCCATCTCCAGGGAGAGGTGGTCAGCTGCTCCACTGTTGACTACCACCAGCAGGAGGCCTGGTAGCAGTGCAAGCATTAGCAATGTGAAATGAGGGGCTGTGATTTGATGCAATGCATGTATGCCTTCACACGGTACGCATTGATGTCTGTACTGTTCTAGGAGGACCTGGGGAAAATGGAAAATGCAGCATGGGCATCATGAAGCCCTAACTGCCTGCCCCTGACCTGCACTATCACCCTAGACACCTGACCTGGATTTTGGAATTCTGGATGTGGTCTCGGTGGGGTAAAGATGGCCTTCCCCCTGCCTCAAGGGGAAATCCATTGGGGAACTCCTTGGGCCAAGTAAGTCCCAGGGGAGGTGGTCACCAATCAGGGCTGGCAGGGACAGGGCTGATTCAGCTGCCCATAGCTGCAAGGGGAAAATGCATTATGAAACCAAGATGGCACAGAATATAAACAGCAATAACAAACAATTTTTAGCTATGAAGAAACTACAAATAAAATGTAACTTCTTTTAAGCAATCCAGCGGTCGTAAGAGCTATGGAGAAGCTCTCCCCGCCAACACCAGGAGCTCAAGAAACTGCCCAGCAGTCCGGCAGTCATGAGAGCTATGGAGAAGCTCCCCCCCCCACGAACACCAGGAGCCCGAAGAAAAACTGCCCAGGTACTACGGAGACTGAATCTGACTGAATCGCGACCGTTGTTGGAGCGGACCACTGGCTTTGCCCGGCTTTGTTTTAAACTTGAACTCTTGGCGCCTTTTTTAAAGACCTCAAAAAATAATTGGCCCAGCAGTGGAGATAGTTTTAGTATATTTTATCTCATATTAGCCTCCGCTCAGCTGTCTGTAACGCAACCTTCCCAGCTACTGCTTTAATTACCTTTAAGGCTTTTTTTACTGTAAAGTTTTTGGTAGCTCATAATTTACTTTACTTACTTACAATAGCCTACCTGGTGTACTGTTTGCATGCCTCTCTCAGAGGAAAAGGATCTCCGATTTAGTCTCTGCTCCCCAACCCCCCACTGTGACCCCCCCCACCGAGTCAGCCTATATTAACTGCTGTGTTTTCTCTCCCCTTCCACAGCAGTCCGGCGGTCGTGAGAGCTACGGAGAAGTTCTCCCCCCCGAACACCAGGAGCCCAAAGAAAAACTGCCCAGGTACTACGGAGACTGAATCTGACTGAATTGCAACCATTGTTGGAGCGGACCACTGGCTTTGCCTCGCTGAACGCTATGCGTTCAGCTCCCCACCGCCCCCACCACCACCCTTGGTCGGCACTTGAATATATAGGTTGATTTCTGATCACATGATCATGAAATAACCTATCAGTCCACTTTTCCATCTGCAGCTTATCTTTTCCCACCTCTAGAGGTCCCCTTACTTTTCTCTCTGTTTTATCTCCAGTGCTGTCACTTACCTCTATAATCTTTTCCCTCCACTAGAGAGCCCCTTACTCTTTCTCACTTTCTTTCTCTCCAGTACTGACACTTAGTCCAAACTCTCCCCTACCATGCTCCCTCTTACCCTCATCACTCTCCTTCTGCATCTCCATCAGGCACTCTCACATACCACTCTCTATGACATTTTGGGGTGCAAGAACGAAGCCCTCTGTCAACAAGCAGCCGAGCACCCCCAGCTTTGCCCCCCTCACAATATACATTGACACCCCCACCCCGGGATACCATCTTCCAAGGCAAGGCACACACTGGTGCTCGACCCTCCCTGGCCAACCTACTCACTCCACAACCACCACCCAGCAAATCCCCTGTCCTTGCAACTTACTCCCCCTGTCTGCCCCCATTACTCTGAAACTCCCAATACCCACCATCGGTCACAAGAAACATAAATGCCAAAGACCTACTACCTGAACCAACAGTAACCGCCTCAGACTACTCATCCTTCTCCTTCTTCTGACTGGCAATGTCCACCCCAACCCAGGCCCACAAAAAAACACAACATCCCACCCATCTCCAGGTAATGGCTTGCGCATCGCTTCTCTAAACATTTGCAGCATTCAAAAAAATGGGACTCCTTTCAACGTTGGGTATCCCAGAATCACCCCGACATCATCTCCCTGACTGAAACCTGGCTCTCCCCCTCTGTCTCCGACTCAGCAATATACCTCTCTGGATACCATCTCTACCACTCCGACCGACGGGAAAGCGAGGGAGTGGCTGTGCTGTCTACCTCAAGGACTCCCTCTCCAGCCACCTCCTCCATCTGCCCACATTAGCGTCCAGGGCTCAAGCCTTTACCCTCAAAATTACTCTAGGTAGGTCTACATCCCCTATCCTCCTCACTACGGCTTATGTCCCCCCCAGGGACCAGAAGATAGCCTTCCAATCCATCATGTCCTACCTCGCAACCCTACCCCCAAACCACGAAAAATTGCTACTGGGGGATTTCAACATAAACTGGCTGGCCAAAACAGCCACCCCTTACATCAATGAGGCTGCAGCCCTCGATCTCACACAGGTTGTCAGAACCCCCACCTGACTACACGCCCGCACGGGGTCATCCTCCCTCCTAGACCTCGTCTTCACAAACCGCCCACACAAAATAACCAGCACCCTAGTCCTCCCCGACACCCTAAGTGACTACTCTCCAGTACTCTGCATCTGGTCTGGTTACCCCCTCAAATCTGCTCCCAAAATTACTGCTCAACGTAGACTAGGGCCTGGTAAACCAGCCCTTCTTAAGGCCCTCCTTAGGGATTGGGACTGGACACTCCTAACTAACACCCTCGATCCAGACCACACCCTTGAACTATTTATCAGCACCTTTACTGCTGCCTGCAACAAATACGCTCCCCTCACCAAAACCATGACCAAAGGGAAACAAGTCCCTTGGTTCTCAGACCACCTCCAAGGCCTAGTACATCATCGTGACACCCTGTGGCACCTTGCTAATGAGTCCCAAAAGCCTCTGGACAGGCAACGGTATCGGGAGGCCCATAACAAGTGCACCTGGGCCATACGCACCACCAAAGCAAACTATTATAAAGCCTCCTTAACCTCCACCTGGGGCACTGGATGCAAGTTCTGGGAGAACATTAAGGAACTCTGTGGCAAGGCCCCAAATATGCCACCAGACCAAATTCTAATAAATGGTAAACTCTCCTCTGACCCTGTCAGTATAGCCACTGCCCTAAATACCACTTTCACTGACCTCTCCCATGTGCTGCACCCTAATTTCTTCGATCCCCCACCTGCCCGTACCACCCCACTCCCTCCCCTTGCCCCACTTTCCGCCTGCTAGTCCTTACCCCTGAGTCTGCCAAACCCTACCTCACCAAAGCTATTGGCCAAAATCACTGTAGTCATGATTTCCTGGACCTCAGACTTCTCCGCCTCACCCTCCAGGAAGTCCCAGCACCACTCACCCGCATTCTAAACCACTCCCTCTGCCAAGGGAAGTTCCCTTCCCTCTGGAAATTGGCTTACATCACTCCCATACATAAAAGTGGTGACCACTCTTCCACTAACAACTGCTGCCCCATCTCTATATTACCCCCCCCGTCTAAGGCCCTAGAACGCATAGTCGCCGACCAACTCACTGACCACCTTAACAAATACCACCTTCTATCCAGGCAGCAACACAGTTTCCGTAAGGGCCACAGCACCACCACCGCCCTCCTCGAATTTACCTCCCATGTCCACACAGCCCTGGACCACGGCCATCTCACTGGTGCCATCTTCGTGGACCTATCTAAGGCCTTCGATACCATTAACCATGCCCTCCTACTGAACACCCTAGCCTACACGGGGCTCTCCAATGATGCCCTAAACTGGTTCACCAGCTATCTCTCCGGTAGAATGCAGTTAGTCAAGGTAGGACCTGTCCTGTCCCCCCACCTCCCTATCCACTCTGGTGTCCCCCAGGGCTCCATACTCGGCCCCCTTCTCTTCAGCCTATACCTCAACTCCCTCCCATCGTCATGCACCGGAAATATGCTCCTATACGCGGATGATGTGGTCCTGTTCGCCTCTGACCTGACCCCCCTCAAACTTCACCAAACCCTCCAACACTCTTTCCGTGAGATTTGAAGACTGGCTCACCACCCAGTGTCTTACTATTAACTACAGTAAGACAGAAGCCATGATATTTGCCCACCCCAGAACCCGCTCAAGAACCTCTGCCCCCAATTTCTCACTGCCAACCAGACCCCACTAGAACTAGTTAACCAGTTTAAATACCTAGGGATCACATTAGACCCTGCCCTAAGCTTTCATCAACATATCCTTCACCTCTCTAAAGCCCTTAGCTCAAGGCTGGGTGTACTATACCGTTTCAAACACAGTCTCACCCCTGAAGCTTTAAAACTTACCATTAACTCCCCAATCCTTTCCCTACTAGACTATGGCATCCTAATCTACAGTGCTGCACCATCCACAACCCTAAACAGACTTCGTCTCATGCTTAACAAAGCCTGTCGCCTCTTCCTTGGATGTGATCGTCTTACTCACTCCTGCTCCCTATACCGCAGCACAAACTGGCTAAACCTTGATAACCGAATTAGGTACCACACCTGCCTTATGACCAAAAAGGCCTTACTTGGTCTCACCCCTCCTACCCTTAACCAAATTATCCACCCAATACCTCCAGGCAAAACAACTCTTAGCTCAAACAAGCGGCTGCTATGGGTCCCCCATGCCTGGACCTCCAAATTCCAGCATACATTCAGCTACAGAGCCCCCACCTGGTCTAATGCCCTCCCTAGTCATATAACTAACGAATTAAGGCTTGGCCACTATAAATCCAAGCTGAGGACACACCTTCAGGCCACTAACCAATGTGACTGCCCTTAACACCAGAATGTCCGATCCCTCCATCACTAAAAAAAAAAAAAACTCTCCTATTTGCCCCCCTTACCAACTAACCCTCATAAATCTATATGACTATCAGCCTCTACAGAGCCCTCTGTATCTTTTGGCTGTGCTGTAGGAATGCAAAGCGAAACCTCTGTTAACCAATCTAACTACCAGTAACTGTGTAATATGTTGTAATGTTTTCTGTAACCTGTATCGTCAAGTTCGCTCCACGTGCCTGTATGTATGACGTGGAACCTTTGTAAATGAGTCCCTGACTCGAAGGTCTTTCTGAATATTACAATAAAAAAAAAAAAACAATAAAAAATAAAAAAAAAATTTAAAAAAAATAATAAATAATTACTTTGATAAATTCACCAAAGTACTCCCAACTTTTGGTGCAAAATGAAAAAATGGCAAAGTAACTTTAGAAAAAAGAAGACCAGGACCCAGTCTGTGGTTTACACATGCATAAAGTCCCTTCAGTAAACATAATTTTCACCATCAGGCAAAATACTCAGATAAACAAACTCACCACTGTCATTTAAAATGAAAATTCAGTATTGTTATTTTTGTTACCTTTATCTTTCTATATACAAAGATTTTCCATTTTCAAAAATGGCCAGTTCCATTTGACAAAATCTTAAAATCTGTTTTTTACATTTTTTTTCCTAAACCACAGCTTGAAATGGAGGGGTTTGCCCAAAAAGCTGATCCAAAGCAGGTGTTTTCATGAAAAACTGACTCCCAAGTGCTGGTTTAAAAATGACAAATTCTGTCTTTTTCACTGAAAATGGAAAACCATTGACCCTAGTTTTCACAGTAAGATACCAGAGTTGGGAACTGCTTGTTAAGGAGCAGGCCGAACCTCCAACTGATTTCAGCAGCTCGTGCCTTCATCTGGGAGTGTCCAAATATGTCAAAATAAAGTTGAAACTTGCTAGTGGCATACAGTGCTTGGACTCTCCCAGATGAAGTCATGTGGTTCCAAAACCTGTTGGAGGTTTAGCCTGCTCCTTAGGGAGTAGTTCCTGACCCTGGTGTCTTATTGTGATAAGGTAAAGATAATGAAAATAAAGATATTGAATTTGCCCTTTAAATGGCAGTAGTGAGTTGATTTTTAATCTGAGTATTTGGCCTGGTGGTGAATTCTTCAGCTATATCAGAAGTAATGGAGATCAGTGAGGGACAAGATAAGGCCACTTAGTACAGAGGGTGGTGGTGATGGGGTGATATTATACACAGTATGATGCAGTATTGCTTAAATGTTTAATCATTATTGCACTTCATTCTTTCAGGAGGATGCACCAGGAGCTCTGCTTAGTATGGAAGTCATTTTCAGGATTGGAAAGGATAAGGCCTGTACCTCAGTTGTCATCACAGACAGGTTAGTACTGAAGCAGCTTAGGGTTGTCAGAACCCACTAAAGTTCTGGATTCTAGTTCTGGTCTAAAACCTTGCAAATAGTTCAAAGATTCTAGTCTTCTTTAGAACTTAAACTCTTGTGTATAAGGGATTGGAGAAAAATAACAGATAAAGATACTGGGCCTTATGCATGAATGTGCGGCGTGCCTATGTGCCACAGATCCATGGCGCATAGCTGCCCCGCACCCACTGCACCCCCTGCGTGGGATGCCTGAAAGGGGTGCGCAACCTGTACGCACCCGATCCCCCAGCTGGGCAGACAGCAACGTGCCAGGGGTGGGCAAAGGGTGTGCCAGCAGTGCATGCCATTCACTAAGGCACATAGTGCTGCTCGTGGGGGTGCAGAGAAGGGTGCAGGTTATGGCAGGGGAGACCCTGCCATAACTCCAGTACGTGCCATGTGCACATTGTCTGCTGCCCAGTATAGGCTGATAGCTCCTGTCCACCACCAACAGAACCCCTTCACCCATCCCCAGTGGTCGCCCGGTGCCACCAACCCCAGCACACAGCTGTGCCCCATCCCCATGAATGCTGACCCCCCGACACACATAGGGGCACCGGCCCCAGGAGTGCAGACATCACCCTCCCACCCAATACATCACCACCGGACCATCCCTGCAACCCCAGATCCCAGCCCCTCCAGTCGATCATTGGTGTTCCAGTGGAGCCCTCCACTCGGCTGCATTCGACATCACCCCCGCCTATGTAGTGGTATGCTTCCAGCATCACCAGACTGCTGGCAGCTGTGGAGGTATGGAGGAGGGATGTGCTGGCTGGCTGTCCACAGCCACAGCAACCGATAGCCAGGTAATGGGGTCGGGAGGGTGTTGTTGGTGCCGGGGGTTCTCTGTCCATCAGTAAAGCTCGTAGGGATGCCGGGATTGGGGTCGGGGTGGGGCAATGGCATAGAGTTAGGGGATGGGGCAGATTTGTGTGATTGGGGGGTGGCCACAGCCAGGACCAGAAATGGGGTACAGTTGTGGTCTGTGTGTGTGGGGGGTTGCCTGCCACATTATGTCATGCCCGGTGGGGTATCCTTCTGCTGGTGGTGGAATACTACATCAGGAAGGGGCCATTGATGTGTGGCAGGGGCAGCACATGGGACGGGGTGGGGATTATACAGCTAGGAGTCTGTCTGTGTGCTGGGTGGGTGCAGTGTGCCATGGGCTCGGCCAGGGGGGCACACTGTCGGATGGGGACTGGCCACGTGGGTCTCGGTGCCTAGGGTTGGTATTCATGCCCCTGGACCCACACCTTACCACACAAATTATCCACTGTGAGACCTGGGATGGGCATCCCATTGGATGCCTGCCTGGGTCCACAACTCTGCCCCCAGCCACCCTGCAGAGTCCTGCGCACCAGGGGGGCAGAGCCATGGACAGGTGGTGGCCATTTGTGAATACTGGCCTGTGCGCACCTGTCTGCGGGTGCAGAGCTACGCAGGTGGCATATGCACTTTTGGCACCTACTTTCCACCCATTAGTGAACAGCCCCCACTGAGAGAAGGAAAAAAGCATAACAGAGAAATAAAACCATAAATAAAAGACCCACCCTCTCAGTACAGCAATAATATTGTTTCACTGCACATGCAGAAAAGAGAAACACATTGGGCCCCGTTCACAAAGCACAAAAACTGATGCAGGGTGCCTACATCAGTTGGACTTGATGCACGGGGCCCCTTGTCTCAAAAGTTACACCTGTTCCGATTCAAGAATGCAGGCTGTGGTGACACTGTCTCTAGCAGAGCTTGTGGAAGGGTTACGCTTTACTGGTGAATGTGCCACGATACATGGCAGCATGTGTGGATGCAGGCTGCAACATCCCTGTTTGAGGGATTCAGAAAGCCAGATGGACCCACCAGGGCTTAGATCAGCTTATGGATGGTCTAATGGCCCATGCACCAGCCCCAGAGCTGTACCTGGGTAGGAGGGCACCTCTGCTATCCCATGCCTCCATAGCACCCGGAGATGTTGAGGTGAGGTGCCTGCAGGGCCCCCCTCAGTATTAGGCATGCAGCGGCCAACATCCAATATCACAGGCACAGCAGCAGCTGTGCAATGTCCTTATTGGGGACCTGTTGTCAACTCCCTGCCACCCATCTGTGCCATATCTCCCTTCCTCGTCCCCTGTCCTGGCATGCACAATCCTGCCAGTCTCCTGGTGGGTCTCTATCAATGGCATGTGACATCACCAATCAGGGAAGACTGGAAGCCCCCCCCAGACAGGGAAGAGGGGAGTGAGGGGAATCTTTCAAGTAGCAGAAGCAGTGGTGAGGGACGGGGAGACGAGAGACAGGGGACATGGTGGATAGTAGTGTCCTTGAATATGAGGAGCTTGGTAAACAAGGTAGCAGAATTCCAGGCAATGATGGCGGTAGGGGAGGTAAAAATTGCAGCCATCATGGAAACCTGGGCCACCCAATACCATAACTGGGATCTCACAATCCCTGGATACAAGGTGTACCACAAAGACAGGGAGGGGGGAATGGAGGGGGGTGGCTATTTATGTGAGAGATGAGATACTATGTACCAGGGAGGATGGAGAAGAGGAGAAGCCACATGGGTACAGCTCCAAAACTCCAAAGGTAAGAAGATTAGGATGGGGGTGGTGTACAGGCCCCCCTTCCAAAATGAGGAAAATGACAGGGACTTGGAGGAGCAAATCAGGAAGTCAGCAGTGGAGGGAGTACGGTTATAGTGGGGAAACTTCAACCTACCTGGGATTGACTGGTGGACCATGGCTACCACAAATGCCAGGGAACAAGTAATGCTAGAGGCTATCCAAGACAGCTACCTAGTGCAGGGGTGACAGAGACCACCAGGGAGGGTAACATAATGGATATTGTGTTAGCAAATGGGGACCAAGTCCAGAATGTAGTTGTACAGAACCCACTAGCGGGACACGATTACCGCTCAGTGTGGCTCTTCTTCCATAGTGGTAGTGAGTCAGTTAGGACCAGAACAAGAGTGGTAGACTTCAGGAAGGCAGATTTTTCCAGAAAAAGGCAGCATCCTTTGGGGGCATCTTGCTGCCATTTTCCCAGGGATGGATGCTGAACAAAAATGGTCTATCATTGGGGGGGGGGGGGGGGGGGGTCTGACGAGGCCACGAACATGTGAGCCAAGACACAGAGTAAGCAGTTCAGGTCTAAAAAAACCTAGCTGTTCAGCAGGGAAGTGGCAGGAAAAGAAAGGGAGAAGAGAATGGCATTCAACAGGTACAAGAAATCTGGGAGAGGGGAGGACAAAGAGGAGTACTTGAAGAAATTCAGGGAAGTGAGTAGAGTAGTCAGGGCAGCTAAAGCTGTAAGGGAGCTGAGACTGGTGCAGGGGATCAGAGATGGGGATAAGGATTTCTTCAAGTACATAATGACATACAGATTTAGTTTAGTTGCCGTATTGGCCCTTGTAAGAACAGATCCAGAAGCAAATGGTTTGTTCTTTTTATAACAGATGCAGAAGCAAATGAAGCAAATGACTTTGTTCTATTCATAACATCTATGTTGGTCCAATAAAAGGTATCAAACAATTTGCTTCTGGATCTGTTCAAGTACATAAGGGAGAAGAGGAGTTGTAGGGACGAGATTGTCGAAAATCAAGAGGGAGGGGGGCTGGGCAGAAAAAGAGGAAGACCAGGCGGAGGCACTCAATGAGTACTTCTGCTCAGTGTTTTCTAAGGAAAAGATGGGCAGTACCACAAGGGAAATAAAGGATGGGCGGGGGGGCAGAGGTAAGAGATGGATTCATCCAGGAGGATAGGGTTATAAAGACCTAAGGCCTTGTGGGTGGACAAGGCACCGGGACCTGATGGTGTACATCTGAGAGTCCAGAAGAAATTGGCAGAGGAATTGGCAGGCCCTCCTGCAGACCTGTTTAACACCTCCTTGGAGATGGGGAGTGCCCTTTGACTGGAGGATGGTTCATGTGGTACTCCACCACAAGATAGGTCCCAAAAATGAACCAAGCAATTATAGACTGGTATGCTTGACTTCCATAAAGAGGAAGTTGATGGAGACCATTCTGAAGGTAAGGTTGATAACCAATACTGAATTGAGCGGAGAGTCCCTGGTGCACCGGAGACCAATGCAAGCTGTGGTTTGCTGCAGCTTGCATCAAGTTCCAAGGGTCTCTCTGAACCTAGCCCACTGTGTCTTTCAAAATGTAAATACTAAGTGTCACAGTTCCACACATTTAGTACATCTGCATATGAGCAGCACATTCTCATTGTCTCTCCCTAAACATTTGTTTTCCAGGCTGGAATCGCCTGTATTTGAAATGTCCAAACAAAAACATTTTATTTAGTATTTAGAACCTTTAATACTTAAAATCCATGTGAGCTGAAGTTCTAAATTAGAAGTCAAACCCCTGGCTTCTAAAAGGGTATTCATTTTTTTGGGACTAGTTCTAACAACACAACTTGAGAGGCTAAATGCAAGTAAATTGCAGGGTATGGATGTTTTGCACCCAGGAGTTCTCACGGAACTGAAACATAAAACTGCTGGCATACTGGCATTGATTATTACCAAGTTGCTGGGGACAGCAGTAGTGCCTGGGGACTGGAGGAGGGCTGGTGTAGTTCCTTTGTTCAAAACAGTTAATAATAGTTACCCGGAGAACAACAGACCAATAAGTCTTACTTCAGAAATGCACCCAGTGTTGTCTTGTGGGTGCTGGGCTCAAGTGTGGCAGGACCATTATGCTACTGGGGAAGCTTTTTACCTTTGTTTCTCACATCCCTCCTTGGAGGACACTAATCAGAAGAAGCCCTTTGCATAGGCATGTGATTGTGTGGGATTGCAAACTCAGTCAGTTTCCTTCCTCCTGCATAATGCTGTTCTAGCTGCACTGCTGCTGCCTCTGGTTTCCTAGGTGGCAGTATAACAGTGGAGCATGCAGATTTGTCTTCCTAGAGGAGATGAGTGTCCACTAGGATGCTCAGTGCTCTTCCCTGGTGACCTCCAAATGCCTTATGCATAAGAAGCGAGTCTGGTCACAGCATTGTGTTACAAGATAGACTTTGAATGAGCAAGACCATTTAGAGCAAAAGTACACTCGGAAAGCAAGTTTGAGGGCATCTATGTTCAGCGACAGCAGGTCATTGTCAAAGATCCTGAGGACAACTAAGCCCCAAGACACTGTAACTCAAAATTAAGTTGAGGCCAAAACCTAAACAAATTGGATTTTTAGGCCAGTAATATTTGGAAAACCAAATGTTGTGTGCTTAGATACAGCTTTATTGACAGCTTCATGTGAATTACATCAATTTTCTTTATAACATGGCTTGGCTCAAACAAGCTATCTAACTGGTTAAAACTGTTCACGTCAACATGCAATAATTTACATTACTGCATCAAATTTTAATTTATTTTTGCAGTTAATTATTTTTATTCATGAATTTTTAAAACATACATCAATAATACATAATGCAATACAGGAATGAGGCAAAGAAAAATCAAACTTCGGTAAATAATCAGTACATCATGCTACAACAAACTGGTACCGTAGACATCAGCACTAAGTCATACTGGGTTAGAACATAGTCTTGATGGTATGTAAGCTAATTGCATGTAATATGAGGAAAGGCACCTGTCCCCAAGGAGGGAGAGGGGATAGGTATACAGTAGTTCAGCACTAGAGTGGTCCCTCAGTGTTCAGGAAGAGGGGTGGACCTCAATGGGCAAACCTATATTGGGTGGGGGCAGATGTCCAGGCTTGGAGGTCAGCCTAGGTCCAGTACCTCTGCCTTGCTACTACTTAGAACCATCCTATGGGTGGGGTGCTGACAAGGGGGGGACCCAGGCAACCATAATATTGTGGGATTGTTCTACAAAGTGGGGGAGGAGTGGGTGGGAGGATTAAAGGGGAGACAAAAGAGAGGAAGGTGGGGAGCTGAGCCATGGGAGGGAAAGCAAAGTTGTTACTGTTTTCCACTAGGACCAGAGTGACCTCACAAGGTGAAAGTTAAATAATTCCCAAAAATTCATGGTGGACAGAGTTGGCCTTAATCCATACTTCTTTGGAGGGAGAGTCAAAGACACTGGGGGATGATGCCAAGGAAGGGCCCCAAGTTGCCTGGTATCTCTGGATAGTTTGGTGGGCAAGATGGGATATCCAGGCTACCTGCCAGGTTTCTAACCACCACCAGCTATAATTATAGAGAGGGTATTTAAGGCATTCTTCATCTCCTGAGAATAAGATGCCTTGCCTTGATCACAGGTGCTAGCATCCAGCAGAGGGATGGCCTTATAATGACTACATTTGGAGGAGCTAGCCCAATAGGAACAGATGTGAGGAGAGGGGTATTCTGGGGCCAAGGGCTTCAAAGCAACACCAGTGAGCTTCCTGCCAGAAGTTGGTGAGGCTGAGACAAGCCCAAAGTATATGAAAGAGGTCAGCTGCAGCGGAGTCACATCTCCCGCAGAGATCTTGGGGGAGGAAGCCTGAAACTTTGAGCTGGATCTGGGTTCGGTATCACTTTTATAGCACTTTGTTGTGGATTAATAAGCTCTGGCTATGCTTTCTTTTTTAACATTTAGAACAGTATTGTAAGTGTAATAACACACTCCAGGGTTTGCAGTAATGCCCTAAATTACTGCACTTCCCAAATAGTTAAAGGCACTCACCTGCATCTTGGGCCTCACAACCCAATTGGGGCATGCAATAAATTAACATCACCACATATTCTCTCATGCATTCTTGCTTTCTTAGCAGTACACTCACATTTCCTCTCCACATACCGAAGATCCAGAAGCTTTGTCCAGAGCCATTTTAAGATTTCAATTGATATCAGAACCATAACAATGAAACATTTTCTTAGAATGGGACAGTATCTAAAGATTACAAAAAGAGAAGAAAGGGGAAAATATTAGTCAAATCATTTAATATGAAATTATAAGTCTACTGGAAAAAATATGTTTCATTCATTTTTTATGTTTGCTTGCATTCATGTGCAAGAAACATAGTGCCATCATCCGAGTTTTTGTAGGTGTGGCATGCCGTCTTCCAATTCAGTCAGTGTGTTTGTAGGCATGGCCACAGTTCACCAATGAATGCTGCAGCTGTCTATGACAGCAATTGAAAATGCAGTGCCATACAGTTGAAAGGGAGAACTCCGCTTCAGTGAGCAGCACCCCCACACAAACACACGCACTGTCTGTTTTAGTATAGGAGAAAACATTTTGTAACTAAAACGACCCTGGGCTATTTCCCATCCCACTACTGATGTGACTGAGAACTCCGGGCAAAGCGGGCAGCGGTGACCAACCAAAGGCAACAAAGCTGTGCATGTCGACTTTTTTAAGGAACAGCATTTTGTTGCAAATCTGCCCGAGCTGTGAAAATAACACGAAGCATATGCTATGTTTCCATGGATCTTTAAAATTGATACTGAGCAGGTTCTTTCAAATTAGAAAAGCAATTATTGTAGCTGAACCTAAACTCGCTCAGCGATCATATCTGTGCAATGATCACGCAGCCTGAAATGGTGAAGCAATAGCTGTCAACTGGACAGTGCAATGTAGCTGGGTGAAAAAACATCTCATCTTTAGGTTACGGGGGGGGGCGATGGTCAAGATGTTTTCTGGACTCTTGCTATATTGAAAGATAATACAGCTAACACCTTTCTACTTTGGCCTGATTTCCTGTCAGTCATCCTCGCCCCTCGGTCTAAGGCCACATCCTCTGGCCATGCAGAGCTATACAAAAACTTGCCATGGCCGCTGACTGAAGATGATGTGTATGTTTTTATGGTTTTAATACTAGTTTTCTGTTAAACCCAGTCAAATGATAGAGATAAAAAGTGTACGAGACAAAAATGTGATTCTGAACTAACACCCCAGAAAGTCTGCATAATTAAAAGGTTTTTAAAGTCAGAACAGCATTTGCAGTTCCGACTGCATGAAGCTGCATCAGATTGAAAATGTTCAGCCTTGCACTTCAAACTTAGTGTGCATTTTGAAATCTTTCAAATGCTAGTAATTTTAAAAAGCTTGATTGTCTATCAGCTTAGTAAGACACTCTCACTCGGAACTGTGTTTATTTGGGGTGGATAGCAATTACTTGTAATAGACAGATGTTCTGATGACAGACTTGACCTGATGACAATACGGAAGGTTTTGGACATATTAAAATTATACCATCATGAAAGAAATGGTATATTTTAAAAACTAATTTGATGGTAGCAGCGCCACTTGAATCATATTATAACGGTAGGAAAGGGGAGCGGGAATATGTACGGATCTGAAAATGAAAATGTGTAGGCATTCCAGTTTTTGTAGATGTTTTGTGTAAATGAAGAGAGAGAGAGAGAGAGTGTCTACCTCACTGTATATAGTTTTAAATTTCTTATAGAATAACTCAGCTGAGATGCACATGTCGGAGATGTCCTGCTTGAACCAAGTTATTTAATGATCTGAAGGTTAAGTTACTTGCTCAGGGAGGGTCACATAGTAAGCAGTGGTGGTCCTGGTGGGATTTGAACATTTGTCTTTTTCCTCAAGCCTGTGCTCTAAGCACTGCACCACAAGGTTCAATTTTACAGTTTGAACTGCACATGTTTGATGCGTCTTTAAACTGATTTTTAATAGCGTAATTAATTATTCCTGCCTAATATGATGCTTGATACATCTTTAAACTGATTTGTAATAGCTTAATTAATTATCCCTACCTTATATGTAGCTGCCTTGAAAAAAGAAAGCCGTTACTGTATTTCACAACTGTACAGAATCGTCAGCTCCATTGCATATAGTATATCTCGCATGTGCCAACACTGCTGCACAACAGAGTTTTCAGAAATAGGTAGTTCCTGAAATATCTACACGGCCCTGGGCTTCTACCCTAATTCCACCAAAAAAGACATAAAGTCACAGTGGTGGATATAGGGTAGCAAAGGGGGCAGCTGCATACCCCCACCCCTGTTCACTTAGTGCTGCTGCATTTCACTTTCAGAACAGCATTTGCAGCTCCTACTGTATGACGCCGCATCAGATTGAAAATGTTCAGCCTTGCATTTCAAACTTAGTTTACATTTTGAAATCGTTCAAATGTTAATAATTTTAAAGAAGCTTGATTGTCTATCAGCTTAGTAAGACACTCTCACTCGGAACTGTGTTTATTTGGCGTGGATAGCAATTACTTGGAATAGACGGATGTTCTGATGACAGACTTGACCTGATGATAATATGGCAGATTTTGGACATATTAAAATTATACCATCATGAAAGAAATAGTGTATTTTAAAAACTAATTTGATGGTAGCAGCGCCACTTGAATCATATTATAACTGTAGGAAAGAGGAGCGGGAACATGTATGGATCTGAAAATGAAAATGTGTAGGCTTTCCAATTTTTGTAGATGTTTTGTGTAAATGGAGAGAGAGAGAGAGAAAGAGTGTCTACCTCACTGTATATAGTTTTAAATTTCTTATAGAATAACCCAGCTGAGATGCACATGTCGGAGATGTCCTGCTTGAACCAAGTTATTTAATGATCTGAAGGTTAAGTTACTTGCTCAGGGAGGGTCACATAGTAAGCAGTGGTGGTCCTGGTGGGATTTGAACATTTGTCTTTTTCCTCAAGCCCGTGCTCTAAGCACTGCACCACAAGGTTCAATTTTACAGTTTGAACTGCACATGTTTGATGCATCTTTAAACTGATTTTTAATAGCGTAATTAATTATTCCTGCCTAATATGATGCTTGATACATCTTTAAACTGATTTGTAATAGCTTAATTAATTATCCCTGCCTTACATGTAGCTGCCTTGAAAAAAGAAAGCCGTTACAGTATTTCAGAACTGTACAGAATCGTCAGCTCCATTGCATATAGTATATCCCGCATGTGCCAACACTGCCACGCAACAGGGTCTTCAGAAATAGGTAGTTCCTGAAATATGTACAAGGCCCTGGGCTCCTACCCTAATTCCACCAAAAATGACATAAAGTCACAGTGGTGGATCTAGGGTAGCAAAGGAAGCGGCTGCATTCCACCCCCCCCCCCGCTCACTTGGTGCTGCTGCATTTTGCTTTCATAAAGAAGTATGATTTGATTGTAAGAAAATACACATTTAAACGTGTAGATTGCATGTATATTTTTACCAATAGAAAGGATTAAAAAAAATGCATATCAAGTATACACACCACCACAGCATTCCCTATTGCAAAATCATGGACCCCCCACTGTAAAGCCATCAGTTACAACACATGTTATTTACCTGGATGCAGGAATTGGGGAATCCCTTAATCTGCACAGAGCTTTTTTACACGCGTGATCGAGCGCGATCAGTAATATATTAAAAAAAACACGTTCCCGGAATGTGCCCATTTCCAGGGCATCTGACACTCTACACAGAATAAGAGTGGCTCAGGCTCAGGGGAACGGAGCGCTACGCTTGGTCTGGAGCACTCCCATGGTCTATAATACAAAACATTCTAAACACTTGGTTCTACTTTGGAATAATTCAATACTTTATTATTATGCAACATCAACAAGAAGGCTGTCTTTGTTCCCATGTCCCTTACAAGTCACTTAAGGCTGAGTCTGAGGAATGACTAAGAGAGCAGGCATCCACTAGAAAGGGCTCTGGTGCTTAGACATGTAACATTATTCAGAGGCAGAGTCCGGCAACTCAGAAGGACCAAAGGAATTTGTAAGCTAAGTGGCGTTCATTTTATTTTAAATAATAAAACAGTAAAAAAGCAGCATAAAGATCACCACATAAAATCACCAACGTTTCATGTACTTCTAATGCTTCATCAAGGTGTAACCTTGGTTTGAATCTTGTCCAGCTGTTCAATATAATATGCTTTATTAAAAAAATATTCAAGGATACAATAAACAAACAATTACAGATTGCAAACAAATCCTTTATACTGTACAGGCAATGTCAACCTTCGTTATTCTTCCTTCTGTAAGAACAGGCGGTGGCACCTGTTGCCGACAATTGCTATGGGGTTATGCCTCTCAGAAATCGGATGACTACACAATGTTGAGAGGAGTTTTTTTTTCCCCAGTGACCTGGGAAGGGGTCAGCCCAGTAGCAGAAAAGTTTCAAGGGAACCCCATCTTTTGGGGAACTTGGGCAGCCTGTTGTTAGGAGGAATCATTTTCTCCATTTTAAGTATTTCCAGGATGCGGTTATGCCGCTCCCTATAGCTGGGCCTAGAGTTGTCCATACAAGAAAGAAACACCTTCTCAACCAAGTTGTTTAATAAATATCAAATAAGTCTTTTTGAATTTAATTTGTTAAAAGCCTTGATGATGATGCATTGTAAATGTCTGTATATTCTTTGTTTAAACAGAGGTATTGCTCCAGTGTGTGATGAAGGAACTTAGAAACGTTACACAGAATCTGCTTAAGGAGCTATCAGTATTTTGAAAGAAGTATCAAGATTGAATTTAAAAATATGAAAAAAGGAATTGAAAATAAAAACACATGATTGAACTTGGGCTTGGTTGAGAATGTGTTTCTTCCTTGTATGACTACATTACCTATCCACCTATCACCTTCTCCCAAAGCATATTTCAGGCATAAAGACATTATTTAGAACTTTAAAAGGAACCTTGGGAGACTATTCTACTTGACATGTTTTTGATTTTCCCTAGAGTTGTCCAGCCAGTGTTTGAGTATTACCTTTTTGGCTACTGCTGAGATTAAGGCAATGTGAAATTTGCAAGGACCAGACAAAGCCCATGTCGAGGCCCAGTGGGCAGATTCCAGGGTTTTGGCAATATAGGACAACATAATTCTGCTGTTGCCAAATGTGAGATTTAGGTTGCAGTGGCTGACACACTCTTTAGCTATTTTTTTTTGTTTTCACATTTTTAATTTGACCTTAGTAGTTGTAGTCACACTTAGTCATGGTGAACATATCTGACAAAACTGACAGAATACATTAAAAAAGAAACAAAATGCTATTTTGTTGAAAAGGCCAGGCTTGCACATCAGCTGATACTCTCTGAAATGCAAATATTTATCCAAAATAACACATCATTGCCTTTACAATTAATGTATTCATGTCTCACAGTTTGTGTCCTGCAAACTGTAAAGTACGAAACAAAACACCCACCCACCCCCTGTATTTGTAGATTGAAAAATACATTTGAATAAATCTGAGATCATAAATCCTAACAAACTTTTTTTGGATTAAGCATACTTAGCAGTGAATGAGTTTTCATAAATGTTAAGTAGGAGTTGCTGCAAAAATGTCTATGTGATACACCTGCATACCTCTCACCTGTAAGACACATTGATGCCCCCTTTACACAACTCAGAACCACCCCAAGTACCTTGCAACTTACAAAACTATCAGACCCTGATGGACACATCAGGGGAAGCAAAGGGGAAACAGCTGCTGTGGGTTCACCTCACAGCACCCTAAGGCAAGAAAAATACAGGAGGGAGATCTATCGACCACCTGGACAAGAGGAAGAGAGAGACAGGGGAGCTCCGGGAAGAGCTGGCAAGGTGAGTGAAGAAGGGGGAAGTGGTGGTGGTGGGTGATCCGAACCTGCCAGATATTGATTAGGACATTCCAGCAGCCAGGTGCACCAGACATCAGGCCCTGTTGGATACATTTTTATTTTGTTTCATTGCCAACTGGGTAAGGCCCACTAGACACAAATGCTTGTTTTCAGGGGTGACCTGGGACCACTGGGGTGGTTAAGTGACGTGCTAACAGTCAGACAGTATACAGATGGGGGTTGTGAGAATCAAACCCAGGTCTGCTGGATCACCAAACTCACTCACAGCTCATTATTCTAACCTCTAGGCTGTACTGCCAGCAGGACTACCTGCTGGTGCAGCTAGTTAAGGAATCCAGTATACAGGTGGCCTTTCTTGATTTGGTACTCACCAACTCAAAGGTGGCAGGTGGAGTGAGGGGGGGAGCCACTGAGGTCCAGTGACCATAACGCCGTTTTGTTCAGGCTGGACCTCAGGACCAGAATGCCCCTATCACATATTGAAGTCCTAGGTTTCAGAAGCACAAACTTCAATTGAGTGACAGAGGTGGCCTGAGAAAAATTAACCAGGGTGAACAGCATTGGAGATGTATAGGAAAGATGGGGGGGGCAGTCAAGGGGACCATTCTCAAGGCAATAACATCATGCACGAGAAATGTTACAAACCAAAATAGGTACAAGAGAGCAATATGGTTCTCAGAAAGGTTCAGGGAAGCAGTGAGGACCATGAGAAAGGCTTTCACCAGGTACAAGGCCAAGCAGGGAAAGAAGGAATAGGGAGAGTTCCTAATGAGAACTTGGGATGCTAAGACGGTGGTCAGGGAGGCAAAGGCAGGCACAGAGCAACATATTGTGGATAAGGTAAATGGTGGGGAAAACAATTCTTCATATATATTAAGAAAAAAGGGAAGCAGGGAGGGTATTGTTAGGCTACAAGAGGGGGGTACTAGAGGAACATGAACAAAAATGCAGCTATCCGTAATGATTACTTCTGCTCTGTCTTCACAAGGGAAGACAGTGGACCCCTGCCTGAAAGTGGCATCAAGGTGTCTGTCAGGGGAATTCCTTAAATGAGGCAGCCAGTCTTTACCAGAGAAAGGGTCCAGAAGAGACTAGAAGCCCTAAAGGTATATAACGTCCCAATGCTAGATGGAATACACCCAAGGGTGCTCATGGAAATGGTACCAGAACTGACTGAGCCCCTACTAGGGTTATTGAAATGCTCAATTCAGACTGGGGTTGTTCTGAAAGACTAGAAGGTAGTGGACATAGTCCCTCTACACAAGGGGGAAATGGTGCAACCAGTGAATTACTGGCCTGCCAGCCTTACTTTTGTAGTGGGTAAACTAATGGACTCACTGGTCAAAGAGGATTTTATGTACCACCTAGAAAACTATGGTCTACATGATAGTAAACACCATGGGCAGGATTCACAAAGCCAGTGAATTTCTCACAGCTGCGGGTAAACCACTGTGCAAGTGGGTTGCAACTTGTAGAGCCGCAGGTCACATGCAGCGGTGGATATTCACAAAGCTGGAGCCGGATTATGACCGGCTTCACAGGTTATGGCCACTTGCTGGTGGTGTCGCCTGGGAGATGGCCGCAGCTGCGGGAATGTGCTATGGCTGGTGGGAGCAGCTGTAACACCCTCCGCAACTCCTGTGGCTCTGAATCGCACCCGCCGCAGCTGCGGGCGATTACATTCCGCAGCAGCAGTTGTGGAGTGGGATTTAGGATTTGGCAGCTTTGTGAATCCTGCCCCATGGCTTTGGGAAGTCTTTCAGACCAGCCTGGTAGTTTTCTTTGGCTGGGTAACAAAGGGTGGCCAATAAGGGCCATGCTGTGGGTTTAATCTACTTCAACTTCATCAAGGCATTCGACTCAGTGCCACACAAAAGACTGCTGAGAAAGCTGAATGATCTGGGCACAGCTAGTGACATAGTTAGATGGATGGAAAACTGGTTGAAGGAGAGACAGTAGAGGGTGGTGGTAAATGGGGTGAAATCAGATGAGAAGGAGGTCATGAGTGGGGCGCCGTAGGGATCTGTCCTGGGTCCTGTCCTCTTTAAAATGTTCATCAGTGACATTGGAGAGGTCATCTAGGCCAAACTGTGTCTCTGTGCAGATGACACAAAGCTTTGTGGTAAGGTAAATAGTAACAAAGGGATCAGGAAGATGTACAGGGATCTACAAAGGCCAGAGAGGTGGACTAAAGTTTGGCAGTTAAAAGTCAATGCCAAAAACTTTAAGGTCGTGCACCTAGGAAACAAAAACCATGGGACACTGTACTGGACAGGAGGGTAAAAGTGATCACTATGGCAGAAGAAAGGGACTTGAGACTAATTAGCTGTTCCCTCAAATAAGTCAGTTTAACAAGGACTATAGTAAGGCTAACAGGATGCTGGGGTCTATTGGAAGGGGCATTGACAGCAGGAAAAAATGAGGCATCTCTACCTCTATGTAGGTCAGCTGTGAGTCTGCACCTTGAATAATGTGCTCAGTTCTGGAGTCCTCATCAAATGAAGTACAGGGACAAACTGAAGATGGTGCAATGTAGGGTGATGAAGATGATTCAGGGCCAAGATCAGTGTCAGTGGCTCAGTAGGTAGCACACCCGCCTCTGAGGCCGGGAGATCAGAGGGTTGTGGGTTCAGTTCCCACATCTGGCACTTGGGTTAATATCCCAGTACTGACACTGTAGTGCAGCATGAGAGGGGTGCTGCACTTCTGAAGTGCAGTCTTTCAGATGAGGCGCTAAACCGAGGTCCCATCTGCCTGTATTGGTGGTAGTTCAGGTGGATGTTAAAGATCCCATGGCACTTATCGAAAAAAAGAGTAGGGGAATTTCCCTGGTGTCCTGGCCAAATTTCCCTCATTCACTAAAAATACCACCAACAGTTTCATCTGGTTCAAGCCCAGTTGGCATTCATCTGTATCCCCCTCCCCCGGGTCGTGCCTGAAAATAGGCAGGATTTGCCTAGTGCACTTACCCGGTCAACAAAAACTAAATAAATAAATAAAAAGAAGGCACATCTTACGAGGATCATCTTAAGGCACTGAACATGTACTGACTGGAGACCAGGCAAGGGAAGAGGAATATGATATCGACCTTCAAGTTCCAGAAGGGGCACATCACAATCAGCAGCAGCTATATTTATTAAGTGCTTGCTTAATTACAACTCAAGGTGCGTTACATGCATACACAAAAACATGATAGTAAATAAAGTACACAATATACAGACAGTATACAGGGATACACAAAGTGGAACTGGGGAGAGCTATTTAGCAGGAGTACAGATTCAAGAACCCAAGGTTATGAGTGGAAACTGGCAGGGGGAAGGTTTAAGAGGCACGTGAAGAAGTTCTGTTTTATGGAAACGGTGGTGGAACTGTGGATCAGCCTGCAGTGGATGTGATGAGCATCAGGACCATAAATGGTTTCAGATGTGCCTGGGACAGAGTGAAGAGTTTGGTGGTTACTAATGCTGGTAACAGTTCTATGTGATAATGGCAAAAGCCTAAAGGTGATCACCATTATCGTGAAGTCACAGTGCCAAAATCATTTTTTGGCACTGTGACACCCCAGCACACAGGAAAACAGCACTGGGCACTTACTTTTAATGTTTTCAGTGGGGGGGCTGCACCCCCCCCACACACACCCATGTGGGGGGCTTCATCCCCCGCATCCCCCTACTAAAGGATTCTCAACTCCAGAGGGGGGTGCATGTTGGGGAGAAGGGTGAAAACACTAAAAAAATGATTTGGGCCGGGTGCAACTAAAATGCACCAGCGCCCGGACCCAAACTCCATATCCTGCTGACGAGAGCCCGCAACCCACCCTCCTTGCCATGGGGTCAGCTCAGCAACTACCATGGCACAACCCCTTATGTCCCCTCCTGTGCATGCTAACTCCACCCCTCCGCGCACGTACGTATAGCATCAGGAAGTCGCTATATTCTCCCATCCCTCTATCCATCCGCTATACCCTATCTAGCCATCCCTGAAATGAGCTGGGGAAGGGGTTGCCATTATTGTAGGCACCCTTTGCCCAGTGCCTATATCACAGGCTACCTTGGTAACAGTAGGGAGGAGATCAGGGAGTGGACAGGAAGGGAACTAACCCTTTATGGACAATAGGTTCCAGGGGGCATAGGGAACTATACACAGATTAGGCATTTCCAACATTAAGAGGTACAGTCCTCCTTTTAACACTCCTGGCCCACAGTAAGTCAGATAGTCCTTATTATAACATTGTAAATGGATATTCAGTCTCTGATTGGCTATGAGTATTCAAGTGGTTTGGGACTGTATCTTACAATTGTATGAAGCATGGCATGCACACAAGGAATGTTGGGTTGTTTTTATATCATTTTTTTTAAAATGTTGTCTTTGGTAAGGCCCACTAGGCATAAGTGCCTGTTTTCAGGGGCAACCTGGCAGCATTGGGGGTTACGTGACTTGCTCTGAGTCACATAGTACACAAGGGGTGGTTGTGGAAATCAAACCCAGGTCTTCTAGATGTGCCAAGTTCATTCACAGCTCATTACTCTAACTTCTAGGCTATTCTGTCAGCCAGACAGTTTGCACAATGGTGGCAGTACCTCTTGTGATGCCTTTGACTGAGGTTTAAGAATAAGCCTGGGTCACTGTGAGTCAGCCATGGGGTCAAGGACTGAATATCTCAGCAGATAGCTCTTTGGAGGAGGGAGGGTCACTGCCTCTGCTGCTCTACTGCCATATGAGTGACCATGGCTGGCACTGCAGCAGAGACACCTCAGGGAGGGGGTTGCTTGGCCAGGCACTGCACAGCACTCATGCATGGAGCCCATTACACTGCAACATCCCGGGAGGGTAGTACAGCAGAGATAATTCAGGGAGGGGGGACTTGGCCAGGCTGTGCACAGCACACATACATACACATGCATGGAACCCATTACACTGCAGCATCCGGGGGTTGTAGTACAGCAGAGATAATTCAGGGAGGAGAGATTTGGCCAGGCTGTGCACAGCACACATACATACACATGCATGGAGTCCCTTACATTGCAGCATCCTAGGGGGTTGGCAGAAAGCACAAGGAAAGACCCTGTTTTGAGCTGTACAGAATTTTCAAATTCTGCTTCTGCCAGAATTCTGCTAATTTCCTAAAATTCTGCCTAATTCTATGGAATTCCACAAGAAGCAGAATTACAAAACTTCTGAAAACAGAATATTGAATGCGAATCATATTCCAGAGTTTATGTTAACCACAGATTTGTTTTATGTAATCTGTGGAATATTATTCTGTAGTTTATATAGAAATGCTTTCCAGAATTCTGTGGATTCAAAAGGAAATGCCAAAAAGTATTTTGGAAGCAGAATTGCCATTCCACATGATTTACGCATTTCACCCAGCCTAAAACTTCTACATGTAGGATGCTCCCAACATGCTTGGGCCCCTACCTCCCATTACTGGCTGCCCTTCCCCCAGAGACATCTCCTATCCCTGCACTCAGGAGGGCATAGGTAACATTGCCTGGCTATGGCGAAGTCCTGTTGTGGGACTTGGAGGGAATAAGTGCCAGAAATGCCGAAGAGGGACTAGGTCTGACGAGGGGATGAGACGGTACCAGTAAGGCAAGGGCATAAACAGAAAATGCATTTATTTATTTATTGAAAACTTTGGAGATTACCTTTGAGCAGAAGTGCTCATTTACAAAGGTTCCACATCAAATAAATGAAAACATTGTAAAACAAAATCCCCTTACTGTATTTTTGAATGGACATAAAGTCACTGCAGAGGTGGTTTGCTGACTGGTAATGTAACCCTCATGGCAAACCATATTCTCCCAGCTAGTGCTGTTTGTTGCACAGTGAATATGATTATTTGATACCCCCATATCATGCCTTGCTGCTTACTTATAGTGCTCAGTGTTCCTTTGTCCATATCTATCAACTGTCCCACATTATGACACTCCCAGAAATCCAGTGTCCTACAGGGAAGGGTGCTGTTTTCATAAAGTGTGTACAATAGCATCTTAAAGAAAACATGCATAATTTGACATTTTGTTATGAAAATTAAAGCAGAAACTCACAGTGCTTAACACTACTTACAGTTAAAAAACAAACATAGTTTTCAAATGTTGCACAAGTTATTGAATTTATCCAAGTAATATTACAAGTCTAAAGCTAACAAAATGCAAATAGTTAATGATAAATAGGGGTGTGCAAAATGCTATTTCACCTGTTAAAAGTCCCATGATGTTTTCATCATGTAATGTGCAAAACCATTGAACAAAATTTTGGAATAATGTCCATGGAAACTGATGTCTGCACAACTGCTTGAATCCTGCAAGCTTTATATTCTGAATACATGAAAAAAGAAAAAAATCATGGAATTGCACACAAGCGGAATTTTGCAAATGTGCCAACCCCCAGGTTTTAAAACAGGTACTTTACAAATAACAAAATTCAATGAATATTTCATACAGTTTAAACTAAATAATTGAAACAGCTGTATTTGTTGTCAGCAAAAAAAAAAAGGAAAGAATGAGAAAGAAAGAAAATAAAGATCATATTTTTTATCATTCACATAGTTCTGTTCTACTAAGATTCATCATCAGTATATTTTTATCTCTCTAAGATTTTTTTAGCACAGCTTTTATTGCTAACTTTATACTGTAGGACTAGTTATTTTCACGCAAAGTAAATTTAGTGCAAACACAAATGCAACTATAACTGTATAAACTGATTTTAGCACTAAGTCACAATGGCCAGTCACTATACCAGGAAATGACTCATGTCATTCAAGATAGCCACCACAAACAATTATTAAAAATCTCTTCCCTTGAGATTATGTTTTGCCTTTACATACTGCATTCTTACTATAGATGCATTAGGAAGGTGCTAGCATGCAATTCTGAATGCAAACAGCACAGTGCCTCACCAAAATGTTTAGATTTTTTTCGTAGTGGTTGTGGCCAGAGAACAGGACTTATACAAACATTAAAACCCATATACTATATCAGTGCAGTAGTCAATTACAGTAAAAAATAAAATGGATATATTGATGTTCTGGCAGAAATAAAATATTAATATATATATATATATATATATATATATATATATATATATATATATGAAATGGTTTTCCACTAACAAATATTGCTTCTTTAAATGCTAAAAATGTTGCGTCTTTTTTTCTGGAACCATCATTAATCACCAAAAAGATTAAAGTGATTTTCCAATTTCTCTGCAAAACAATTACAGCTAGCATCAGCTGAACTCAAATTTTATATGTTCTGGAGACACCATCTACTGAAAAGACATAGATTGCATGGAAAGGGTGCAGAGAAGGGCCCCTAAAATGGAGCATGGGCTAAATGGAATGACATATGAGGAGAGGTTGAAGGAGATGGATTTGTATCCTCTGTAAACAAGAAGGGAGAGAGGGGATATGATCAAAACATTCAAGTATGTGAAGGGGGTCAACAAAGTGGGGGAGAACTTATTTTCAGGGAAGTTAGATACAAGAACTAGGGGGCAAGGACTGAAGGTGGAGGGGGAAGGTTTAGGGGAAATGTTAGGAAGTATTACTTCACGGAGAGAGTGGTTGAGCCCTGGAACAGACTGCCGGAGGAGGTGGTGATGGCCAGTACAGTGGAGAGTTTCAAGAAGGCCTGAGATAAACACAAGGGGGTTGACAACAGGAGGAAGGGAGAATCTTCGGGAAGGGGGCAAGTAGAGGGGGGATGGGCAGCCTCGATGAGCCAGGAAGGTCCTTTTCTGCCGTCACATGTCTATGAATCTATATATGATTTTACATAAAATGTCAATTTCAGGACATTTGTTTTTTATTACTAGAGACAATTGCACAACACCGACCTCTAAGCTTCTCAAATGTGATCCCTTCTGGCTGGGTTTACTACCCTGAAGTCCTCACTCTCTGCTTCTGACATCAGAATAAATATTGCTGGTAGCAGCCTGTGATGTCATAACCAGAAGACTGTGACTTCTCATCAGGTATAAGCCTAACCCCATCTGGAATACTGCATCCAGTTCTGGAGACCCCATCTCCTCAAGGACATAAACAGGATGGATACAGTCCTGAGGAGGGCAACTAACATGGTGCAGGGTCTGCACCAGAAGCCATATGAAGAGAGACTAAAGGAGCTTAATATGTATACCCTCGAGGAAAGCGGGGGAGGGACATGATGGAAACTTTCAAGTACGTCAATGGAATCAACAAAGTCCAACAGGGTAGCATCTTTCAAAAAAAGAGATGTGCAAGAACAAGGGGGCACAATTTGAAGATAGAGGGGGGGACGGCTCATGGGCAAAGCGAGGAAGTATTTTTTCATGGTGAGGGTTGTGTATGCATGCAACAACCTTTCTGAGGAGGTCATGGGGTCACAAACAGTGGCAGCACTTCATGAGAAGTCCCACATGCTTTCATGAAGTGGGGTCACAAAAAGGCCATGTTGAAAATTTGTAGTGCAAATGCTAACAAATGCCCATGGCGTTAGGGTTTCCAACCATAACGTTTCACCCTGTACAGACCAACAGGCATCAGGATGTGCCTTTGGATTGCCGACTGTACTGCTCATGCCATCCCACCCCCAGCCCCCACAGTGACAGGCATCTAGGGTGTACCTTGGACACTTCAGCCCCACAGTTCACCCATTCTCCTATGCTGTACCCATTTCAGCATATGTCATTATGGAGTGGGGTGACTGTAAAGCCAAACACCCCATGACACACCTCAGCATGTGTCGGTGTCTGCAGAATAGGGTGAAGTGACATAGCATGAACATCATGGCTGACGACCCAAACACTTACCTCAATGCCTGTCCATCTCTACAGTATGGAGGTGGGGTTCATGTGAAGTTCAGTACTTCACTGCCATTCCTATTCTGCAACTGTCTACCTCCTGCATTTCCAATGCTAATACTAGCAAGCAAACATTCGGGATTGACAAATGCTTGTTTCAGTTAACTTTTATCTGCAAGTAAAACCACCATATTTTATATTTTCTGATTCTAGGGTTTGTAACTCCTGGTAACATACACATACAGTTTTTCACAGCTAAGAATTTACAATATATCAAAGAATCTTCAAAGGGGAAATTTGAAAGACTTTCGGGGCTTTTGAGCGCTTCCATCACCGACTACTGTATGTACAGTGATATATCAACATAGTTGCCATACTGGCAGATTTGTTACATTCTTATAACAATTTTATGAAAATACAGTGATCACAAATAATTTTTTCATTTCAAGAGTGTGTTTTCCAGTTTTGAAAGAGATAAAGTTATTTTTAGACAAGAAAACTGTTTGTTTTAGCCAGATATTATGTCAGATTTGTTGCTTTTGGAGGACACTTAACCTATTGGGAAAGGTAAAAGCTCCCTACTTGCTTTCCTTTCCAGTTCCTATGATTGATATAGTTTCTCCGTAAGTACATACTCTTCTCACTAACAGCTCCTCACACTGCCCATGAACCTTACTCTTTCTGCTGGGTCTCCACTGTTAATAAGATACTTCTGTCAATGTTAACTAGAACTACTGTTCCATACAGCTGACATGGGCCCAATATCATTGTCACCTAACTGCAAACATACCTGATGAACAAACCCTGAAGGTCCTAAAAAATGTGTACACTATACATAAATCATTCATTTGCCTAATAAAGGTATCACTGCAGTCTAACATTTTGTTTTAGCTGCACAGCATGTGTTTGTTTTCTTGTGTGTCAACACTGGTGTGATGTGGGGAGAAATCACCCCTTCCAATGTATTTGATTTTGGAAACCCACCTTTCATATTTTGTGATAGCCCCTAACTTTCACCTCAACTTTTGATGTGGTTGTACACCTCTTTCCAAACAGTGACGCAAACTGATGCAAGATCTGGATGATAGGGCATTTCCCTAGCAGTAAGATTTACATCACAGACATTACTGGGCATATTTTATCAGTAGCCCAAATAACACTTATCACTACAGTGGCAGCCAATGCTATCTGTCACGTTATCAGGACATGGCAGCTGTTTCCCCTTTACCAGTCTAGCTTTCTAAGTATTTGATAGCATAGCACTAACGAGAATGATACCACCTCATGGCTCAGTATAGCATATTATCATTGCGGATGGCGATGTCTACCACTGTACTGCAACAGTAGGAGATGTCCTATGATGTTCAACATTAACTACAGTGAAAGCCTAGCTATGTCAAGTTCTGCACTACTGGGACCAGTATTCTTATTGCAAGCATTTCATTTTGTACTCTATCAAGAAATAGAAAAGTTTGAACAGTGCATAGCTGCCTCATCTGATACTTTCCAAACAGCAGCACTAACCATACTAATAGGGGAGGCAATATAGTGCAATGGTTAAGATCACTGAGCTACAATCCTGGCGAACTGGGTTTGAATCCCACAGCTACTATTTGCATACTGTGTGCCCATGATCAAGTCACTTATGCTCCCATGACACACCTGGAAACAGATTATGGCTTAGTGTGTCTTTCCTAGCCAAAAATTGTTAAAGAAAAACTCTGGTTCCAGCTCAGCTCTATTTAAAAATACATATCTACTGTATTATGCAGTAGGGATGGACTACCATTTTTGGTTCTCATCTGAACATGAAAAAGTTTAAAAGTATTTTAAACTCTTTTGGAAACCTAATAAGGGAAAGCAGAAATTGTTTAACCAGGAAACGAACACTAATAATGAGCAATGTGTATATATTTGCATATAAATGATATGCTAATGACATGTTGATTTGCATTTCAAATCAGAAAGTCACAATGGGAGGGAGCGTTGCACCCAGAAGAACTGTGGTGCTAGCAATATAAAATATGAAAATTGGCAGAGCAAAAAGAGCACCCAGCAGCAAGGCAAAGGTAAATAGAAACCACAGAATATAAAGGAGGTGTAGCAGCACCAGATTTAGACATCACAATCATGTCACTACATGTAATGTTTCACCCAACCACTGCCATTGGAATGTCTAAGTCCAGTGCTGCTGCGTATACCGTGCTGGACCACAGTTGTGACTCTTGTCTGCAAAACTTTGTTTTTGCACAGAATGCACTGAATAAGCATGTAAATTGTGACCACTTTTATATTCTGTGGTTTCTATTTACCTTTGCCTGGCTACTGGGTTCTCGTTTTGCTCTGCCAATTTTCGCATTTCAAATCACTTTACTATTTTTCAGTGAGAAGATCTTCTGGTTTTATATTTTAATTTAGGTCAGGTTTCAGGGGTACAGCTGTGCAGAAGGCAGAATTCCACCATCTGAAAAGGTACAGAATGATGATTCCACTTCCAAATTGCTTTTCGGAATTTCTTTTTAAATTCTGTAGAATTCTGAAAAGCATTTTAATGTAAACCATGGAACAATTTTCTGTGGATCACATAAACTGTGGAATATTTTACCATTGATTGTGGGGAAAGAACCTGTACTTATTTAGACTGCAGATTACTGATCAGCAAAAAACATTTCACATGCAAGATGATATTACGACACAGATGGAATGCCACAGAATCTTCTGAAATTCCGTAGAATTATGTTGTGTTAGAATTTGTACATTCCACATAGCCCTATTCTGGGGGTTTTGGAACCATGGCAGTCAGATTGTACAGTAGCTGTCTGGTCCAATTACAGTATTTGGTTCATATCTACTCTGCACAGACTGGATAGCCATAATTGAGGTAAGATTATCTTGCCATGTCTAAAATCTTGGGAATGGCCCACTCCAGCCACACTGACCATGGAACATCTGCCTTGACCCAGGGGCCATGAGGGGTCCAACAATCCTTGCCCCTCCCTCCATGCAGGGAACCTGTGACACCGTGCTTCATCCTGGTGGGCTTCACTGTACCAGAGCTTCAGTGTTACCAGGGATGACCACAAGACTTAGTTCCTCAGGCTAAAACCCTGCAAACTGAGGCATTATCTCAGAGTCTCAAGAGGATTAACACTAACACTACCACTACTTCTGTTGTCATAAAAACCATGAAATGTGCACCCCAACCTAAGCCCAGTGGCTAACCTCAGCCTTGGTTCAGGTAACCAAGGGCAATTATAGTCTCAATAAACATAGTTAAACAACTAAATAAAAATAAATAAATAAATAAAAACATAGGAAGTCTCCTACCTAAATTACTCAACTTGAAGCCTGGGTCATCTCTGTACAAGGGTTTAACATCTTTAGAGAGGACAGAGTAGGGAAGCAAGGTGGGTGCTGCCTCATGTATCTTAGGTCCAACGTACAAAGCTCCAAACTAGAATTCAAAAATATTGATAAGGACTGTGAATGCCTGGCTATTAAAATATTGCTGGGGTAAGGTCACAAATGTCTCATCCTCCTGTCAGTCTATACCCCCCCCCCCCCGGTACACAACAACAACCTGGCCTAGACTGCTTTACTGAGTACTACAAACAAATCAACCAAAACTGGGAGTGCATAGTGACTGTTGATTTTAATATTAACTGGGCTGCTAAGTCCAGCCTTGGCCATAGAGACAAGATGGCCAACCTTTTCCTATCCCAAATGGTCAGGCAACATATCAGATCCAACTATAGAACTGGCATAATGTCTTTGATTGACTGGATCCTGGTAACTCATCCTGGCAATGGTAAATCAATCAAGGTGGTGTCTGACACCCTTCATGACCACTCACCAGTGCAATGTGTGTGAGAAGTTAAAAAGCCCAAGCCCCCCAACTCATCACTAGCCGGGTCCTTAACAAATGTAAGCTGCCTGATTTCAAATTCCAAGTGGCCTTGATTGCTTGGGGTTTCCTCAGTACCATATATGACATTGACTTCTTTGTCCTTGAACTATTTAATATAGAATTCACCAAAATCGGTGACAAATTTGCACCCCTCAAAGAACATAAGGTCAGGGTTAAACCACCTACTTGAATGATCCCAAAGCTTCTTGTTCTCATGAAAAAGGGAGACACTTTGTGGTCTGTGACTAGGGAGAATGATCCTCAAGTCATATCCAAAAACACAAATAAGCTAGAAACAAATGCACCAGGGGCTTAGGCTAGCCAAATCTGAGTACTGCAAGGCCCAACAAATCCTTAATTGGATGAATTGGAAAAGATTTTGGGAGAATGTTTCAGAGCTTCTTGGCAAAGGGAAAAAAAGCCCCTAAGAATGTTCATGGTTTATGGAAAGGAGGTCCTTGAACCCTATGATATAGCCAGAGATTCAATTAAGCTGTCGCAGACCTCAGTGCTGTCAACCCCAATATAACAGACTGGCCCACCTGTGGTAGTACTCATCATGAAGCTAGCCCCTTTGAGGACGCCAACCTGGGGCACCCCAAATTCTACTTCAGACCTTTCACAGACAGAGATATCCTCAAATATATCAGGAATGTCCTTGGTAAAACTGGGTTGGGGGGAATCACTTGATATGCAGCTGCTAGCACTGACTCCAGAGGAACTCTTCTACCCCATCTCCAAAATTTTCAATTTCTCTCTGCAGTACTCCTAGTTCTCAGAAAAATGAAAATATGTGGTGATCATACCAGACTTTAAAAGTGATGACCATTCCAATCTGACTAGCTACAACTCATTTGAATTCTTTCCCAACTGTCTAAGGCCTTGGAGAGAACTGTGTTGGATTAGCAAGTTGCTTACCTTGAACAGTGCAAATTGCAATGTGCCCAACAGCATGACTTTAGGAAACACCCCTGCACTAATACAGCATTGACTGAATACAGCAACTACTTGCACAAGGCCCTTGATAATGGTAACATGGTAGGAGCCATTTATATCAGTCTAACAAAGGGCTTTGACCTGGTCAACCATGAACTCCTGCTTGGTAAGTTCCTTGCTCTCAGCCTGTCTAGGGACTCAGTAGCCTGGTTACAAAGCTGCCTTTCATAGTGCAAACAGTATATGAAAATTGGTGGTTCCTTGTCTGACACCCCGAGTGTGTCCATATGTGTACCATAGTGCCTGATTTTGGTCCCTCTCCTCTTTGGCCTCTTCATTAACCAATTGCTTGGTGCCTGCATGTCACCTACTGTTCCAACATATGCAGATGATGCTGTCATCTACATTAAAAATTATGACCCTGGTAACCTCATCTCTAGCCTACAAGGTGACTTTGAAGCCACAGAAAAAATGTTCTGCATTAATAAGGTAGTCCTCAACTACAAAAACCAAAAACCATGCTTTTCACTGGCCCATAGATGAAGAGAAAGGCCTCACCCCTCAACATCCTCAGTAATAAAGTTCAGAAGCTAAAACTGGTGGAAGTGTTTAAATATCTTGGAGTAGTGCTGGATGACACTCTATCATTTGCCACCCATGTGGATATCCTGGTGTCATCAGTAAACAGAAGAATGGGTGCCCTTTTCAGAAACTGGAGCAACTTTACGGATTACGTCAGGTGACTGAGTGTTCAGTTCCATTCTGTCCCTAGTTGACCATGGCCTATTCATTCACACAGCTGTCTGTGACTTGGTACTATACAGGATCAAGGTGGCCTCCAGTAAAGCTTGTTACTTTGTGTGAGGGGCTGACAAACACACCCATAGCAGTACCCTTTATGCATAAACCAACTAGCTACTGTTAACGAGTTGAATTAAGTTAAAACCGGTATACTTGCTGGTATCCCATCAACAGAGTGACATAATAGGGTGATGTAATGAGGATGCCACAAACAGTTCACCTGTCACAGTGGCAAACTGGTTGTCGGAGTGCCCTACAGGAAGAGCGCCGCATGGGTGTTGTGCACCCTGCTCAATACACCTCAGCCATGGAGGTGATTATTGTAGTTTTCGGGAGGTGCAGAGGGAAAAGTCCCCCCCCGCCGCAGCGAGGGGTGCAGGGTGCAAAGCCCCAGCAAACAGCTGCCATTTACTGTTCTGTATTGGGTGCGATGGGTTTTGGGTGGCCCAATTGCCAGGCAACATAATTGCCATCGGCATTGTGCTGTTTCCCTAATGACAGTCACCCTCTTGCCTGTTGAACCAAAGTGGGTGAAAGATACTAGCCAAGAAAGCACTGCTAAACATCCCCTGCTCTAAAAAACTATTTCCACCACACTGTAAACCAATGTAATATAAGGAGTATGGCCAATAAAGCACTTGAACTACATCTCTGCTTAATTCAGCTGGATAAATGCTCTTTTGCTGTTAGGATTGCAGGCTGGCTAAATTATTTGCCTGAAACCATGCTGAATCTCCCCAAGATTGACCAGTTTAAAAGATCCAGGCGGGCTATGTTAGCAACTCAGTGCAACTACACCTGTCAATGAGCTTGCTCTATTGACTGTGTTTTTTTACCTACTGTCTCTGTATGCAGCTTGCTGCCCTGAAACCTCCCCAATTTAATCTGAATGGTGTTCAGTTTAGGAGTATATATTGATTGTTCGGCAAACATTTCCTCTGGAATTTGCTTTGATTGTTATGTCTTTGTCTTGATTGTAACAATGTAAGCTGACGTGGAACCTTTGTAAAAGAGCACTTGTGCTCAAAGGTATTGTCTAAATCTTTTAACAAATAAAGATTGCTAATCTGATCAAAGCACTATCTGTATTTAGAATGACTTATTAGGCTGCTGCATTGATTGCATTGCTGTAGTACTCTGGGCCCACTATCCATTACTTGTGTTGTTCACGTTAGGGTATAAACTAAATTTTCTTTTTAAACCTTACTTGTTTATGTTGGGGGGGCCCAAGTAGTAGTTCTGGACCCACAATTCTACAGTTATGTCACTTTGATGGCTCAGAGGCAGCATGTTCTACTACTGTGCAGGCAATCCAGGTTTGGCTGTGACCCTGTGAAATTTGTCTTTACAATGGCCGAGGTTCAGGGTGCTGCTTGCAGCAGCACTTCCTCAGTGAGGGGAGGATAGTACTGGGCTCTACTCATGTAACAATGCTTTAAGTAGTTCAGGGAGGTTCCCTACTTTCATAAAGGCAAGGATATGTGTGTCCAGGTACATCTGGACATGGCCCAGCACAAGAGGTCAATGGAGGTGACAAAATCTGGGAATAGAATTCTGGTCATGACCATCTGATTGGCAAGTTGCTGGTACTCTTGTAACTCATGCTACATGAATAAAGAAAGGCTGCTGAAATGTAGGGGAAGGGATTCCAGTCAGCTTGAGGAGGGGGACATATGTGAAAGAACAGCTTGAAAAAAGAAAACTCAGTATAATTCCCTGTTGTGTTTGAGAAACAGATAGCAGTAGATTGGATAGCTCACATAGTTAGAATTACCCAGATTATACTATCCATTAAACAAGAAAAATATTGAAGGTATCTTGTGCACAGCAGGCGTTATCCAAGCACCTCTATGTAGTGTAACTGGGTGAGTAAATATTAAGGTGGAACAATATTAAGGTGGAACAAATTGTTCAGGTGGAACTAAAATATAAGGAAAAAGGGGAACCATTTCTGAGAGCACCAGAGGACTACTATATAAACTGAGTGCAACCATCTTATAGAGAGGAGACTCAAAGGTTTGGAAGTTCTTGCTGTGGGAGTCATTTTTTTAGTAATACAGGTCAAGGGTTATATTGCACTAGAAACTATTCGTAAAGGAGTCAAATTGTTCCTTATAGGAAGATCAAGGGCTAGACTTTCAACCGTGCATCAGGGACTTGTGGCAGGATTGTGCCACATCCCTGATGCTTGTGCTGACATTGTAGGCCACCTAAAAGGTAATCATAGTATTGTGTGAATTTGCAGTGAATTGTGGTACAACAGGTGCCTTATAATGACACATGTGTCAATGGTTGATGAATGCATAATATTTTAACGGATATCAGTGCCAGGTGCCATAAATGTGGCACAACATTTGAAAATTGCATTCAAGCATTGTGCCACATTTATCCTGTCACAGGCACACACTGACATTCAATCAATCAATCAATCAAATCTTTATTTATCCAGGTGAGCACTGTTGAGCAAGCTCATTTACAAGGTGGACCTGCGTTACACATGGTCATAAAGAAAACAGATAACATCATTGGCAGAGAATACAAAAATAAGACAAGGTACAAACATTGATGTAAGGACAGTAATAAATGTGTTTGGTCGAACAGGCACATTAAAGATCTATCCTATCTATGAGAATTAATCAGTGCAGCAAGGCTAGGTAGGAGGTAAAGTCATGACCGGACTAAGAGTGGGGAGAATTAGGGATGGCCAGCTATGGCACCAGGAGGTACCGGCGGCCAGGCTCACAGCAAAGGGGTTCGTGGCTCATAGGGGTGGGTAGCATGGATCAAGTTGTAGTTGAGAGAGGTGACGACCGTCCAGGGGCAACAAGCGATATCCTAGTGGTACTCTAGGAAGAATTTGGAGCTTGAGGAGCGTAAGCTGCTCTGGACAATTACAGGTAGTGGTTTTGGAGGTGCCACCATAGGTATTCTTGATCGTGCGGTGACTATCCTTGCAGGACTTAGGGGAGTCAGTGGCCCTAGGAGAGGAGAGAGCAGAGCAAGAGAAGGATGAAGAGAGGAAGGGTGAGGCAATGGTAGGGGAAGGGGGGGTAAATGTGCTGATATGACGGATAAGCGTAGGTAAGTAAAGAAGCTATAGCAAAGTAAAGTCAGTGAAAGCAGTGACATTTGTCATGAGTTAGCTTTGCATATAGGGACTTAAACACTGTGGTAGTTACTGTGGTTCTTAGCTTCAGGGTTTTCTGGATTTCATTCCAGAGCGATGGAAGTGAGTAGCTTATGGCCGCAGTCCCTTAACGTGTGCGTTGGGTCTTGTACCTGTGGCAGAATCTTTAAAATGTGTGCACTGTTTCATCAACTATTGAGTTGTGTCTCTGGTTTAATACTCTACTGATTTTAATGAAATGTACTTCACATGTTAATTGTAGCGTGGGGGGGGTAGTACTTAAACTAACCTGAGTATCTTGACCATTTAGTCATGGCTTGGAAATGCTGTGTAGGAGCAACATCATAAGCATTTATTGTATTTCTGTTTATCTGTTGGAATATATCTTTGTTTGTTCAATAATAAAAAGGTTACCTTTGTGTTTAATTTAATGTCTGAAGCTGTTGTTTGTTTGTATTGCTACTTTTTTTATTAAGTGTATGATGACTATCTTAACGCAGTTTGTACTTGCTAGTAATAGGGTAATGCTATGAACATGTACTGTCTCATTTATTCAGTAATATGTATCATGAGGACATTGAAAATAAAGCAAACTCAATTGGCTGTTTTCCATCTTTCCTTTTTTTTAGATAAAAATCTTGAATCTAATTATCCAGTTTTTCTACCCTTCCTTTAAATAGAAGGGGCTGGGGCATAGTGAAATGGTTTTACATCTAATTTTATTTTTTACTACTTTAGTAAACCAATGGCTTTTCTCAGGCAGCTAGCTGAAGAACCCACTAGGGGCTGGGCAATGCTGAACCTGCTGCCTACAAACAGGGACAGCATTTCAGACATCACAGTGGGCAGTCCCCTAGGTACCAGTGACCACCAGATAGTGTGGTTTAACATAAAGATAGGAGCAGAGGAAATTCACACGAGAACAAGGGTCCTGGATTTTAGGAGCATGGATTTTAAAGACATGGGAGGCTGCCTCAAAAACTACCTTGTTTGGTGGAGGGGGGGTGATTGCCGCAGAGGGGTAGAGGGGCACAAAAACCCTGGCACAAAATATCAGTTGGGGGGTGAGGATATAGCATGCACCAAGCAGGAAAGGGATCTTGGGGTTGTCATCTCTGATGACCTCAAGTTAGGGAAACAGTGTGACAAGGCATCAGGTAAAGCAAATAGGATGCTGGGATGTATAGGCAGGGGCATCACCAGCAGGAAAAGGGAGGTCATAATTCCGCTATACAAGACACTAGTGAGGCCCCACCTGGAGTACAGTGTACAGTTCTGGAGACCATACCTACGTAAGGACATAGACAGGGTAGAGAAGGTTCAGAGGAGGGCAACAAAGATGGTGCATGGGTTGCATCACAAGTCCTATGAAGACAGGTTGAAGGAACTGAACATGTACTCCGTGGAGGAGAGGAGGGAGAGAGGGGATATGATAGAGACATACAAGTATCTTACAGGGAGGAACAGGGTGCAGGAAAACACTATTTTTAAGCGAAAAAGATGTTTCAGGACTAGAGGGCATGGGATGAAGTTGGAGGGAGGGACGATTCAGAGGAAACATGAGAAAGAATTTCTTCACAGAATGGGTGGTGGACAAGTGGAACACCCTGCCAGAGGAAGTGGTGGGGGCTGAAACAATCACGGATTTAAGAATGCATGGGATAGACATAAAGGAATTCTAGAGGTCAGGGGTATGGGGAAATAGACTTCTAGGAAAACAAACTGAACTTATAAGCTCAAATGGGCAGACTAGGTGGGCCATAGGCCCTTATCTGCCGACACTGTCTATGTATCTATGTATCTATGTAGGTACAGTGGAGAAAATAAGGCAAGGCACAATAAATGCAACCAGTATCTGCATAAAGGAAGTGAGTAAGAGCAGAAGGACAAAGAACCTCAGTACAAAAGCAGAGTTATCTCACAGGGCATTGGCCATTAAAGCCAAGTTTAAAAAAAATACAAAATAACACATATTCCCCAATAAAGCAAAGCATCATGGGCTGTATATGCAAATCACCATGACGTTTTAGACTGGTTTAGCTTTAAGCAGGACTGCATGGTGCCAAAGGGCCTCTCACACAATCTACAAAGGGTGCAAACAAAAGAAACAGCCATGTATTTCATCCTACCCAGCACTCATCAGTGTGCCTCATCTGTATGACACCTCAGGGGGTATGAACCAGCTGCCCTAAGTTGATCTTACAAGTTTGGGTCATGGTGAGCCAAAAATACAAAACAAAAAACAAGCTAAAAGACAAAGAACCTCAGTGCAAAAGCACTGAGGCAAGAGTTACCCCAAAGGGCATTAGCCATCAAGCCAAGTTTCAAAGAAATACAAAATCGCACATACCCCAATACTGCAAAGCATCATGGGATGCATATGCAAATCACCATGGAATTTTAGGCTGGTTCAGCAGATGCAGAAAGAAATATAAACCATTATGGATGCCTAGGGAAGTGGCCAAGGTGGTGAAGGAAAAAAGGTGGCATTCAGGAGGTATAAGTAAACACAGAGGGAGGAGGACAGGGAGGTATACCAAGTATGAAAGAGGGTAGTAGGAAAGGCAATGAGGGAAACAAAGGTGTAGGCAGAGGAAAGGATAGCCAAAGGGACAGCTAAATGAGATAAGACTTTCTTCAAGTACATAAGTGAGAAGAGGAAAACAAGGTGAGGGATATTGAGGATTAGGAGGGTGGAAGGTGGAGACTGCACTGAGAAGGACCAAGAAGAAACTGACATCCTAAACAGGTACTTCTGCTCAGTCTTGACAGTAGAATGAGGGAAGGGGAGGGTTGGGGGTGGACCACCAAGGAATAGCAGGAGTGAGGGGTGGACACAAGTCCATTTTCAGAAGAAAGAGTCCTGAAGACTTACAGCTCCGAAAGTATACAGGCTTTGGGACCAGACGGAATTCACCCAAGGGTATTAAAGGAACTCATGGAGGTGCTAGCTGCTGCCTGACAGCCTTATTTAACAGTTCACTGGAATCAGGCATGGTCCTGGAGGACTGGAGAAGAGCTGACTCTACAGAACAGCAGCAGCAGGGAACAGGCTAGCAACCAAAGGCTGATCAATCTTGCTTCAGTGGTGGGGAAATTAATGGAAATCCTGCTAAAGGAAAGACTGGTAGAGTATCTTGAATCCAATGGGCTGCAAGACCACAAGCAGCATAGATTCATGAGTGGGGGAGGTTATGTCAGACTAATCAGATTGATTCATGTGATTCTGTAACCAGGGGAATAGATCAGAGGAGAGCAGTGGACTTGGTTTACTGGACTTTAGCAAAGGCCTTCGACACTGTGCTGCATAGGAGACTGATAAAGAAACTGAGCAGCCTAGGGGGTGGGATCCAAAGTGGTGAACTGGGTTAGAAACTGGTTAATGGATAGGAGATAGAGAGTGGTAGACAACAACACTTGCTTCAAGGATGGAAGAGTAACCAGCCGGGTGCCGCAGGGCTCAACACTGGGACAGGTCCCGTTCAATGTCTTCATAAGCAACATTGCAGAAGAACTGGAAGGGAAGGTATGCCTTTTTGCATCTGTAACAGGGTGAACACTCAGGAGAGGGAAAAGAAAATGTGCAAGGATTTTGGAAAAATCGAGGACTGGTCAAGAGCATAAGAGTTGGAATTTAATACCAAAAAGTACAAAATCATGCACCTAGGGCATAGGAAACAAGGAACTGAATATGGGGGGGGGGGGGGGGATGACAGTCACTGAGCAGGAAAGGGACCTTATGGCTATCAAAACGGATGACCTCAAAGTGGCAGGGCAGTGTGACAAAGCAGCAGTGGGATTCTGAAATGGATGGGGAGGGGTATCTCCAGGAGGGAGGAGGAAGAGATGGTGTTGCCACTATATAATTTGTTGGTAAGACCCCACCTGGAGTACTGTGTCCAGTTTTGGAGGCCTCACTTCAGAAATGACAGAGACTGGATGAAGACAGTCCAGAAGGGGGCAACTAAAATGGTAGAGGGGTTGCATGAAAAGCCCCATGAGGAGAGAGTGAGGGATCTCAACATGTACACTGTAGAATAGAGGAGTGTGAGAGGAGACATGAGAGAGACCTACACGTACCTCACAGGGTGAACAGGGTGCAGAAGGGAAGTCTCTTTCAAATGAGAAAGAGCACCAGGAGCAGGGGGCATACAATGATGCTGGAGGGGGAAGATTAAGAGGGATGTGAGGAAGTATTACCTAATCGAAAGGGTGGTAGATGCCTGGAACAGACTGCCGGCAGAAGCAGTAGAGGTGATAACAGTAGGGGTCTTTAAGCATGCTTGGGATAGACATTGGGTTAATTTAGTAAATAGGCAGGGAGGAGGGAGAGTCACCAGAGACCAGTTAGGTTCTGCAGAGACAGATTAGGCAGTGAACATCTGGGCAGACTGGGAGAGCTAAGCAGTACTTTCTGCTGACAAATTCTGTATTTCTAGGTCGTACAGTGTCAACACAGTGTATAATACTGGATGAAGCAAGCGGTCAATATAAAGGGCTTGTTTACTGGTTCCCAAAACTCACTAAATTTTTATTAACCCTTTCAATGCTGAATATGTTTGGAAAGTGTTTAGTTTCTGGATATATATATGCTTGTTGCATTGTAAGGGTTAAAACCGCAATGTGGCTGGCCCACTGGCATGGTGACAGTGCGTAGTTCTGCCACCTTGGAGATTCAATCCCACACTTGAGTTGGCTTAAGGCTGAACATGTCAAGCAGAGCAAGGGGAATAAAAAGCAGCAGTGCACCAGAATGGATTCAATGATTTAATGATGTGACTGGACCCCTTTCACTTTCCAATCTCATTATGCAATATTTTCAATATTAGTAAAAAGTCAGACTGTATATTAGAAAGTGACAGTGTGCAAAAGTAATAAGGCTGCTGAATTTTAAAGTTCAATTCATCTCTTGCATGTAGCCATAGTTTCTAAAAAATATGTTGGTATGTTTCCCTTTGCAGTTAGTACAACTTCTAAAACTCTATACAGTTAGGGACAAATACATCACATAGATATTTCATATGCATGTAAATATCAGGGGCCCAATATTTAGTAGGGAGCAAAGTGCAGTGCAATTGTTTGCACTGCACTTTGTAATTGCCCAGGGGTCCCAGGATGGTATATTTAGTCAGGCGCTAACCAACTAAATATAGGGCCATGTCTGCTCAGCGCTAAGTCATATAGTGCTGTCCAGACATGGCTCCTGAAGTTGGCCTCAAGAGTGGATAGCACCAGAGTGCTATCTGCAATTTTCAGAGGTACCCATGCAAATGAGTTCATTGGGCTTGCAAGGTGCTTATGGGTCATTTGCATGCCAATTATGGTCCATTTGCATGGGTAGTGGAGGCAGGTAGTGCGGTGCTGCACCCCTACCATCCATGATAGCCATAGCTATCCCTCGTGCTAGTGGTCCCCCACCAATAACCAGTACCTCTATTCAAAACACAATCACTGATGCTAGTGGTTCCCCCTCCTTCCAATTGCCAGTCCCTAATGTTAAAAAAAATATCTGGTACTAGTGGTCCCACAGCCAATTGCCAGTCCCTACAAATAAAATGAAATCCCTGGTGCTAGTGCCCCCCCCAAGTCTGTCAGCCTGTAGTACCACTGCTAACCCTCCCAGGCAGTCACTGGTTCCTCCCCATCCATTACTGATCCACAGTACAGCTGCTCACATTTACCAGATCCCTGGTGTCTAGTGGACCCCCCTCCAATTGCAAGCCCATACACCCCCAGTCCTCTTCCTGGAATCATCAGTGCTACGGGAACATACAGTGACCAATGCAGCCCTCCTTACACCTCCTTGGCCGGCTGCCATATGTCCAGGCAGGGAGCAGATGATGTCCTGGAAATACTACGGCTGGACGAGGAGATGGGAGGAGGGCTGTCCCAGCTACTGTATGTACCTGCGGCACCAAGGATTCCAGTAAGGGGACTGGGGGAGTACTTGGTGCCTTGATGGGGGGTGGGCACTAGGAACCAGGGATTTGGTACTACAAGCTGGTAATGGGAGGTGATCACTAACTCCAGGAATTTCATTTTATCAGTACGAGCTGGTGATTGAAGAGAGGAGGACCACTAGCTCCAGAGATTTTATTTTATCAGTATGGGCTTGCGATTGGAGGGGGGTCCACTAGCACCAGGGATTTCAATTTATTGGCACAGGCTGGAGATCGGGGGGGGGGCACCAGCATCAGGAATTTTTTTGTTAACATTAAGGGCTGGAGATTGAGGGGAGGGGGACCACTAGCTCCAGAGGTGGGTATGCTCCCCCAGTGGCCAACTGGCTGCTTGGCTGCATTACCTCTGGCAGCCGCTAGGGCTGCATGGAGTAAAAGTAGATATTCTTTGGCAGTATTTGTGTGGCGCAAAAGGACTACGCAAAACCCTTTTGTACTGCGCAAAGCTATTGAATATCAGCTTGAGCTGATATTCCTGTCCCCACCCCACTATTTTCATACCTACCTCTTTTTGGTTTGTGCAGGAGCTACCCTTGTTTGCTGGCTCAACAGAGCTTTTCAATATTGAGCTCCAGCACAAAACCTGGTGTGTGCGGGCAAACACCAGTTACTGCCTGCACAAACATTTGAATATCAGGTCCCAGAACTTTTTATTTTGCAAGGTAAACCTTTGTTTAAAAAAAACTTACATTTTTAAGGTAACTGATATGTCTTAATTTAATTTCATGGTAGGAAAGCCTCTTTCCTCGCCATTACATATAGTACCCATCTGACCTATCTGTTCATAGGTAGTGGTGATAGGTAATTTCACATTGTCAATTTCAATGCTTGATTATAGGTCAGGGGTTGGTGTGTTTTGGCGAAGTCCTATTATACTGTGTGCAACATTGGGAGATCATAGGGAAATACAACACGGAGTTTCACTGCCATGCAGATGGTACACAGCTTCATTTAATATTTTCATCAAACTCACCCTAATGATGGGATTTGGACCTATGATCACCTGATGTCCCATTTCACAAAGATATTCTGTAACTACTAAGCCAGACTGCCTTCTCAACTCTTGTGAAGGTCAGACAGAGAACTCTGAAAGTAAACATCTTATCTGAATCTTTAGTAAAACTTGGATACAGCCAGTGTATGAAGGATTTTAGGTGAAACTGCAGTGGTCAGCTCACATGTATGTGTGTTTATTAACAGAATTTGCAGTTCTGTATACAGTATGTTTTATAAATACTGTCATTAAACAGTTTTTCTTTAACACAGCATGGACTGTGTGTGACTATGAGGCTACCCTCTCAATAAATCCCAGATATAACCCCTAAACCATGCTTGAGCTAGTCTTTTAACAATATGGTGGCAACTTTTTCTGATGGCATTAGAAGGAGGTTTTTGATATGGTATTGACAATACCAGTAGTCACTACATGTACTCATTTTACTAAGGAAGAAAAACACAAGAACTAAACTGAAATTGAACCCATTCCTCGTGGATCCCATCCAAGTTCTCTGTTGGCAAACATGAGAGGTTGAGCATCTTGTGATCACATTCCTTCTCAAACTGCAAATCCTGCAGCTAGGAATATTTAGACAGAAGGACGTTCTTGGCGTGATATTGGCTGTCACTATAAACTGGAAGTGAAAGAGGAAATACAGATGCACGAATGCACTGATTTTAATTAAGGGGAACAGCCAGCACTAAGATCCCCATACCCTAGTATGGGGCTGGTCTCAATTTACAGCATGTGTGTGTGCAATTTTTTTTTACTTACTGTTTACCACTGTATAATAGCTTGTATCAGGCAAATTCTATTGATTTGCAAACTGACATTTTCTGTAACCAGAAATCCCAGAATCCCATGCAGCTGATGTTAGAGCAGGGTTGCAGCACCGAGAGATTCAGTAGACTGTAGTGTATGTTGCAGTTTTTATGAGATCTGATCTTTTGTTTGCTGGCCCTGGTGTTCTCTCGGGGCTAAGTACAGTCACAGTGGAGTGTACTTAATGATGGGAGAACAGCAGGACCGGGAAAACATAGACATCATCGGCAGATAAGGACTGCTAGGCCCATCCAGTCTGTCCGGAAGCCCTATACTTGTTTGCGGCCTCTGACTCTATCTGGTCAGTGGCTTTTCACCACTCCTTTCCACCTCTAAGGTTCCCTTATACTGTACCTGTCCAAGGCATGTTTAAATCCCTCCACTGTGCTCACCTCCACCACCTCCTGTGGCAGCCTATTCCATGTGTCCATCACCCTGTCCGTGAAGAAAAACTTTTTTATATTTCCTATTAACCTGCCCCCTCCAATTTCATATTATGCCCCTCATTCTTGTACTCCTTCTAAATTGGAAGATGTCTCCCCCCTACACCTTATTTATGCCCTTAAGGTACTTGAATGTTTCCATCATGACCCCCCAATCCCTCCTCTCCTCCAGCAAGCACATATTGACGTCCTTTAAGCTCTCCTCATATGTTTTGTGGTGTAAGCTCTGTACCATCTTAGTCGCCCTTCTCTGGACCGCCTTCACCCTGTCAATGTCCTTGTGAAGGTGCAGCCTCCAGAACTGTATACAGTAGGCCTCACTAGTGTTTTACACAATGGCATCACTACCTCCCACCTTCTGGTAATGGTGCCTCTGCCTACGCACCTCAGCATGTCACTAGCCCTCCCTGCAGCCTTTGTACTCTGCTTAGACTCTCATCTGAAATGATAATCCTCAGGTCCCTTTCTTTCTTGCTGATCATCAGCACCCCCCCCCCCATCCTGTAGTTCTCCACAGGGTTTCCTCATCCCAGGTGCATTATTTTGCACTTCTTTGAATTGAACCTCAGTTGCCACACCTCAAACCATTTTTCAAGTTTCCCCTTGGTCCCTCCTCATTTTCTCCACCCTGTCTGGAGTATCCACCCTGTTGCAGATCTTGATGTCATCTGCAAATAGGCAGATATTTTCCTCCAGCCCTTCTGCAATGTCACTAATGAAGACTTTGAACAGGACTGGCCCAAGGACTGATCCCTGAGGTACCCCACTTGTCACCCCCCCTCTCCCCGGATTGGATCCCATTTATCACTACCCTCTACCTCCTGTCTGTTAGTCAGTTCCTAACCCAGTTTACCACCTTGTGCCCCATGCCCAGACTACCCATCTTATTAACCAGTCTTTTATGTTTTATAAACATCTGATCTAAGTTTATAAAAGTTCTAACATGAACCACAGGATATTGAATCTTCCAGTACTGCAACCTTGCTCTGACAACAGAATTCTGGGATTTCTGGTTACAAGAAATGTCAGCTTACGAGTCACAAAAATCAGCATGATACAGTCTACTATAATGTGACAAACTAAATTAAAAAATTATTTTTTGCACACAAAATTTAAATTAGCAGCAGCCCCACAGCTGAGTGTGGGGCTACTAGTGCTAACTGTTCCCCTTTAAGCTTGCATGGATACTAACAATTCCATTTCAGACATTTTGAATAGTGAGCACAATCCATGGATCTGCAGTGGGTAGCACACTCTGCAAATCAATTATTCAGACTAAATAGACATGTTCAGCTAGTGCACTGCCTGAGTCTTCTGATGACCTGACAGATCATCTAATTCACTCTCTGCACAACCATAATTTAAATTAGTAATGTTATTATTGTAACTGGAAAGGCACACTGAGCTGAAGCTCATTTCCAGGTGTGACTGGGGGTGGGGGGTGGAGGGAAACAAACACAAGAAATGTACAAAGCTCATAAGTTACAGACATTGGTCCCTATGCATGAAGGGGTATAGTGGCTATGCACCATGCATCTGGGGCATGTAGCCACTCCGCACCCAGTGCACCACCCATGCAGCCAGCCATGGGATTCACCAATGGGGCATGCAGCCCCACCACCAGACCGCGAAGAGGGTAACTCGGTCAGGGCAAGCCGGGGGGCAGACCCGCACTCTGCACCATTCACAGAGGTGCAGAGTGCCAGGTGTTGGTTGTGCACCTTACACTGGGTAACACCCAGCCATAAGGGATACTCACCCCCCAGGATGCCGCCGCCAGCAGCGGCCCAGATGTGGGGGCACTGCAGACCCCCTACATGCTGCCTCAGCCCATGGATCAGCACAGAGGGCTGGGGTAGCAGACAGGGCACCCTCCCACCCTGAGCTTGCAGTGCACATCATGCCCTCCATCATGTTTCTGCACTCCGCGAGTGCAAGGGATCTGTTCACAAACCGGGTCCAGGCATCTGATTGGATGCATGCCCCATCCGCGGAACACTCTACCGTGCACCTGCATGCCAGGGGTAGGAGCTGTGGATAGGTGGCGCTGGTTGTACATACCAGCATACTCGCACCTATCCTTGGAAGGTGCACATCTCTGCGGGCAGGGTATGCGCAGTTTCCATGTACCCCAACCCGCATAGTGCATAGGGCCCATTGTGAGCATAATGTGTAATGCATAATGCAGTCTAGTATTGTAATAGACTGCCAAAGTATAAGCAAAACAGAGAACTTATCTTAGAGCAGAATGCAATGCACATATATTGTGACCAATACTAAAATCAGGTTCTACAGCTAAGGGAAATGTTGGACAAGAGGAGTATTGTCCCAACCATTGGAGATGATTAGGCTACATTGTTTTCCTTGGAAGTCCATAGTCATTGAAGATCTCAGCTCATTTGATCATGAATGGCAGGCAAAGGCAGAACTAATTAAATGATAAATAGTCACCTTTCCAAAACCTTAAAAGCACAATTGTAACAATGTGGCTTCATACAGAAGTGGAAAAAAAATATATCTACAAGCAAAACACAGATGGAATAATGCCCCCTCTGCACTCATGTACCAGTCTACCTGGTTTAGATTCACAGCTAGTAGTTTGCATTGCTTACACTAGACATGGAGAGTTTGGACAATTGGTTTTAATGGACAAAATCAGCATCTTCAGTTTACAGCAATACAGTTCTAAAACAAATTATTTTATAGTGGACATGAAAGATGCTCAAAACCCCAACCCAAGAAGTAAACATGAGGAAAAAGATGTAGTTTGTGGAGTCAATCTGTGATGAGGTGTGGGATGGATAACTTAGACACAAAGTTTTAAGGCTGAACACACCATCTAATGTGAACTTTTTTTCAGCAAATACAGAATGGAAAATAAAAACTTTCAAGAAAGCAAAACGAAAATGGATAAACAAAACAAAATCACAGAGTGGAGTTCATACAGCAGCACATCCTTAGACTATGCTCTGTGAGTTCTTAACTGGTGCAGTCTCCCAGACGGAACTGAACTCTTAGACTTTGGAAGGGTCCTATTTATAGGGCAATCTGGTCACCTGATCCACCCCTGGACTAATACAGAGTAAATGCTACACTATACAGAAATGTGGAGGATCAGAAGGACCTTATTACTTTAAGGCATTTCCAATATTTACAATAGTAATCATTATAAGCGTTAATAGAACATAGAAATTGTGAAAAACAAACACAATTCTGAATAATTGGTCACTGAGCTCTGCTCACCTCCTAGTAACTGACAGTGACCATCTCATAAATAGGCTGAGAATGAGGCCGTTGGCTCCCTAGGAGACAGCACCCTACAGACTTCAGAAGAACAACACCTGATCCTTGCTCTGCTTTGGGTAAGTAGGGGCCTAGCATATGGGCTGTATTTATAGAACAAAAAATGAAAATAATACAATTGCCACAGCAGAATTATAATAATAACATGAACAGAAGGTGCAAAAATGAAGCAGAGTACAAATGTATTTCTTTCCTTAGGTTATAAGGTGGTCAACAGCAAAAGCACCCAGCAACAAAAAAAGAGAAAGAAAACCAGCTGAGAGAGCCCTATACCTTGTACTGCATTTGGATATTCCAATATGTGCATGAACTTGCATCATATACAGTATCAAGTAAAGGCTTAATGTATTTCCTCGTTTTTTCTGGGTTTTACTACTTTTGCTCTGAGAACTATCCCCAAACATAGGGTTAATAGGGGAAACACTCTTTGGTTATATTTGTAGAACTGACAGCCATTAGTTCAGGGCTTTGAGCAAATGTGCACTCACTTTAAGCGTGATACAGATACGGATACAGCTGTACATTTTAATTTTTCAACACTTCTCCTTGAAGACACTTTAGTTTTATGTTTGGCGACAAACCAGCAGCTGCTAGCCCATAATATATCCCTGGTTTCCCTGATACTCAGCCAAAGTCAAGAAAAACTACTGTAACAAGAAATTACAAGTGGTTGGAGCAGTTTTTATTTCATGCGCTCCGACCAACCTGTCAAGCAGATCTGTGACAGGGGTAACTGAGGCAGTTTGCTAGAGCAGCAAGTGGTTCATGATGCAGCGGGTCAGTGTTCTGCAGAATCCTGAATTGCAGAAGCCAGAAGACCCGCAGCAATGAAGCACACCGAGACATATTATTTTATGACTACCAGCAAATAAATCGGGAATTCCTTTTTTTTATTTTAAGCCACCTCACCTTCATTTTCTCTTATTTTGTTTTATGCCAGCACAGAAAATAAATAGGGGAGTGGTATTAGTAATGCGGGCACATACAGATGCCCAGGATCTGCATTTAAAGATGCAGAACCCTATTTAGGCACAAACAGGTGCCGCAGTGCATAAGAATGTTTCAGCAAACAGACAGGGATTAGAAAAATAAAGCGGGGAAGTGCAGAATGCAAAAGATACTCTAATGGGTGGCCAAGTCCACTCTGGTAGAAACGGAAAAAAGACAGCAAAAGAGAGAGAGAATACAGTAAGTGCTGCTGCAGTAGTCTTTAGTGTTAGAGCGGAGAAGAAGGATTTTGTCCAGGTTGCCAAACAGTGCAAACTGGGGGAGGGGGATGGGTTGTTTTTACTGACACCACCTCACAATCCTAGGATGGTTTGCTAATGCCTCAGCCCCTGAAGCAATGACCAGTTGTCCTGTCCTATAGCAAAAGGCTAAATGGTTGGCAAATGCAATGGAAAAAAATGTTCTCTGCTTGATGAATAGCTTTAGTGGTGGAAATCCAAACAAAACATTAGCTTTAAAAAAGTTCATGGGGAAAAACGATATGCTGATCTCGCAGTAGCTGAAAGTGGGCTACAAAATGTACTGCCTCAGTTGTTAGAGGGATATGATCCTCATAACATTTTCATAACTGATGAGACTGAGGTGTTCTTCAGGTGTGCTGCCTACAGGATGCTAAACCCTTCCAAATCAAAGCACCTCTGTGCCATGAAAAGGCTTAAAAGAAGGTTTTGGTCATTTGCTGTACCACAGCTCCAGCAACTGACATAGTCAGATATTTCCAGGTATTTCTAAAGATATTCTTCTCTCTGGTACTGCAGGCAGACAGGGAATTTCTCTAGCGATGTCACAGAAATATCAGGAAACATTTCACCATGTCAGTTGCTGCAGCTGTAACATGACCAGTACAGAAATGCAGGATTTCCTTGTCAAGGGGAATTCTATAAACCATGGTGTTTAAATGGTGTGAGGCATTTACCCTTGATTTACAAAAACAAGTTCACCTTGATGACAGATGAGATTTTCCAGTGGGTTCATGTATGGACAAACATCTCTGGGGTCATAAAACAGCCATAATTCTTGACAATTTTAGGGGCCATCCTGATGTACTGGGGTTATAACATAAAGTTAATTTTCCTCCCTGTAGTATGAACATACAAACGTACGAACATACAAAGAAGCCAGCAGAAGAAGGCCATTTGGTCTATCTAGTTTGCTCATATTGCAGGGTTCTAGCTTGAGCTGCTGTCCCTGCCCCCACTCCCCACTCCTCTCATTCTCCCTACCCATGATCCTTACCATCCCCCTATGCCTATCCCGGCCTCTCTTGAAGCTGCCCACTGTATTTAACGAGACCATCTCTTCTGACAGTGCATTCCAGGTGTCCACCACCCTGTCTGGGAAAGAAGTGCTTCCTGACCTCCCTCCTAAACCTCCCCCCAGCTTAAGACTGTGCCACCTCATGTTATGGTTGCCACTCAGCTTAAAAAGACCCTCATTATCCACATTATTTATCCCTTTCAAGTATTTGAAGGTCCCAGTCATGTCTCCTCTCTCTCTCTCTCTCTCTCTCCTTTCCTTCAGGGAGTACATGTTCAGTGCCTTCAACCTGTCCTCGTATGCCTTACCCTGTTGACCCGCTATCATCTTTGTAACCCTCATCTGGACCTTCTCCAGTAGGTTAATGTCTTTTCTGAGATGTGGGCATCAGTACTGAACTCCATACTCTAGATGTGGCCTCACCAGTGACCTGTACAAGGGCAGTATAACCTTCTCTCTCCTATTACTGATCCTCCTAGCTATGTATCCCAGCATCTTGTTTGCCTTTGCTGCTGCTTTTCTGCACTGCATGTAGTGCTTCAGATCACTAGTGATCATCACTCCCAAGTTCTTATCCTCCTCTGATGAAGACACCTGCACTCCATTCAGGTAGTACTCTCTACTGGGATTATTGGCTCCAATGTGCATAATTTTACTTTTCTAGGCATTAAAGCCAAGCTGCTAGACCCCAAACCACCTCCCCAGCTTTTCCAGATCATCCTGTAGGTCCTGTATCCCTTCAGCTGTGTCCACTCTCCCACAGAGCTTGGTGTCATCCGCAAATAGGCACATTTTGCCCTTATTGCAATCCCCAATGTCATTGATGAAGACATTGAACAACACCTGCCCCAGCACTGAGCTCTGTGGGACCCCACTGGTGACCTCTTTAGTGCTCCTCCTACAACCACCTTCTGGGTTCTGTCCCTCAGCCAGTTTTCCACCCATCTAGTCATCTTCTCCCCAACCCCAAGATCTGCCAACTTCCTTGTCAACCTTTTGTAGGGCACAGAGTCAAAGGCCTTTCTAAAATACAGATAGAGGATGTCTACCGCTTGGCCCCTGTCTACTGTCTTAGTGACCCAGTCAAAGAAGCCAATCAGATTCATTTGACATGATCTCCCCAATGAACCCATGCTGCCTCGCATTCTGGAGATCATGCTCCTCTAAATATTCTACCAATCTTTCCTTAAGTATGGTCTCCATGAGTTTGCATATGATTGAGGTTAGACTGTCTGGCCTGTAATTCTCTGGGTCATCCTTGGGACCGCTTTTGTGGAGGGGCACTGCATGTGCTGTTCTCCAGTCTTGCAGTACCATGCCTGACTCCAGATAACTATTAAATAGGCCTGTCAGTGGCCCTGCCAGCTCCTTAGCCACTTCCCTTAGTACCCTTGGATGTACTTTGTCTGGGCCTGGTGATTTGTCCACCTTCAGTGTTAGCAGCCCCTCCCTCACTTGGTCATCCCCTAATACCACATCTGTGCCCCTAACCCTCTTCTCCCTCCTGAAGGTACTGGTCTGTCCTTCTCCCTGGTGAAGATGGAATAGAAGTATTTATTTAATATCTCTACTTTTCCCCGTCATCCTCCATCCACTCCTCTCCTTTCTTAAACCTAATAAGTCCCGTCCTTCGTATCCCTTTTCTCACTTATATAGCGAAAGTAGGCCCTCTTCCCCCTTCTTAATTACTTCAGCTATCTGCAGCTTCTTCTATGCCTTAGCTTGCTGGACATCCTTACTTGTCTCACTAGACAACCTTAAGAAATTTCCCCTATCCACCTTTCTCTTGGTCTTTCTGAATTTTCTGTAGGCTAACTTATTTTCCCTTACTGGCTGGGTGACCCCAGAACTGAACCAGCTGGGTGCTTTGGCCCTTGTGTTCTCCCCCTCCCAAGCCTAACACACTCTGTGGCAATCAGTATTCCTTCCTTAATGATGAACCATCTTTGGTCCACCCCCATATCTGTTCTGATGTCCGCCAGGTGGCTCCTTAGCACTTTGCCCATCTTCCTGAAGTCCACCCTCCTAAAATACAAGATTTTGGTCTTAGTCCAGATGCTTTCCCTGCCCATATCCAACTGGAACCACATTGTGCAATGGTCACTCCCACACGGGGCTCTGTGACCATTATCTCCTATACATGCTCCCCATTTGTGAGCACCAGATCAAGAATTGCCTCTGCTCTTGCTGGTTCTGTGATGCCCCAAATCATGAACCACTTTGCAGTCCTTCCAGGATTACCTGACTCCTAGCATATGTTGTGAATGGTATGCTTCAGTCCACCTTGGGCAGGTTGAAGTCCCCCCACAATTACCACCTCTCCTTTCCCCACAGCTTCCAATATGTGCAAGCTCAGTTCCCTGTCCCTCACCTCATCCTGGTTGGGTGGCTTGTAAACCACCCCCAACCTCACCTTTCTCCCTCTATTGATCTGTAACTGAGCCCATAATGTCTCCACCTTCCCTTCCTCTGACTTCTCCCTCATGCAAGTTATTCCCTCCCTGATATAAACTGCCACCCCTTCCCCCTTCCCGATTACCCTGTCCCTCCTGTATAGTTTATATCCAGGGATTGCAAGGTCCCAGTCATGGTGTGGTGTTGCCCAAGTCTCAGTTACTGCCGCTATGTCCACACTCCTATCTGATAATACCATCTGCAGGTTGTCCATCTTTTTTTCTAAGACTCCAAGCATTCAGAGACAGCACTCTCCACCTAGAATATGGCCTTCCTTCTATTCCCTTCTCTCTCTCTCTCTCTCTTCTTCTCATCACATTTCACCCCTCTGTGTGCACCCCCTATCTACCCTTGTTATGTGTTCCTCATTCCATCCACCCTTTGCTAACTGTTTTCTCACCCCCTTCCACCTCCTCCTCCTCCTCTTCCCTCCAGACCTCTTCCATCTCTGTGGGAGGGAGGTTCATTGACCTCCTTCTCCTCCTCATCTTGGAGCGTTTGGGCCTGCAGACCCCCTGCCCCCTCTCAGTAGTTTAAATTAAGTGTAGTGGTTATGTATTCTCCCAGTTTGTCCCAGAGTACCCTTGAACCCTCTCTACTGAGGTGTAGCCTTTCTGGTGAAAAGAGTCCTTTGTTTGACCAGGTCTCCTCCCATCTATGACATCTATCAATCAGCCACTTGCCATGTGGTCCTCTGGAGTTTCAAACCCCATCAATGTGGGTGATAAGGGGGAGTCCTTGAAGTCCTAAACAGCATCAAAGAACTGATCACTACAGAATGTATTAAAAAGATCAACCTTTTGTTTGTGGTTAGGCTGCTGAACCAGACATGGGACGATGTACCCCCATAGACCATCATTAGCTGTTTTCATGTGGTGGCATTGTCCCACTCGAATTCCAGGCAAATCAGGAGGAGGCCACATCAGAGGCTGAACACCCACCACTACCACCACCACCACCACCAGCAGTGCTACCAGCTGGGTTAAAGGGGAACATGTCAGCACTAACAGCTCCACACCCAAGTGTGGGGCTGGTCCCAATTTGCACTTTTTGCAGAAAAACATTTTTTTATGTACTGTTTACTGCAGAATAGTAGGTTGTATCAGACCGATTCTGCTAACTTCCAAGCTAACATTTGTTATAACCAGAAATCTTAGCATCCCCTGCAGCTGACAGCAGAGCAGTGCTATAGCAGTGGGAGATTCAATAGCCTGCAGTGCAAGTTATCTACCTTATTTTATAAGCTCAAACCATATGTTTGCTGGACCCACTGTTTTCCAAGGGCTAAGTACAGTCTTCTGTGACTCTTCTTAGCCCCGGGAGGACAGCATGACTAGCAACCAAACGATCAGAACTTAGAAAAACTGTACCATGCACTGCAGGCTTTTAAATCTCACCCTGCTGCAGCCTGCTGTGCTGTCAGACTGCTTGATTGAGATTTTGCATATAGCAAATTTCAGCTTGAGGAATCAACTGAACTCGGTTGAATGTACTATTATACTGCAGGATACAGTATGTAAATAAATAATGTTTTTATACACAAAGTGCAAATTGAGATCCTCCCAACACTTGAGGTTGAGGCTATTAGTGGTGACTGTTCCCCTTTAAGTAAGGCAGAGTTTGATGAGATCTGCCATTTCAGCGACAGGGATCCCATCGACATGGAAACAGGCAATGATGTCCAGGCTATTGCCAAACTGATGCAGTCATGGCTTAAAACTGAGGCTGAAGGAAATGATGAACCTGAGGCAATCCAGTGGCGCAAAGGGTTGAGACGCTGGATGCAACACCTCACACAATGGTGGTGACCTAAGTTCGGAAACAGACTCGGGTTGCTGGTGATCAACTGGGGGGGAGGATCAAGAGTCCAGAGGACTGCTATCCTCCTCTGGGGAAGGTGGGCTTGCAGGCCCAGTCCATCACTGCCACCAGCTGGATGGCTGGTGTTTGTGCAGATCAGGGTGGCATTGAAGGGACTGCTACAGCCTGGTTACATGTGCTTGTCTCCACTTGCACGCATCATGCTGGCTGTGGCAGGGGCATGGGAGGAAAGGTAAGGTGGTAAAATGAAGCCTGACATACATGATGCCCTGCATGCTTGCTGCGGACCTGCCCTGTCCCCAGGATTCCTTGACTTAGCTGGATGAGTTCTTTAGCAGTGAGAATCATGGTCCTTTCCTCACCAACCCTGCCAAAGAGGAGTAATCTGTGCCTGAGCTGAGTTAAATCCTGGGGGGATGGATGCTGGTGATGCAGGGGCAGAGAAAGGGCTGAGCAGCTGCCCAGATGTCTGCAGTGAAAGAAACAAAGAATGGAAAAAAGAAGATGATGAGCAGGGCAGTAGCTACCCTGAATTACCCTAAGTGCCCCGCAGTGATGTGAGGGATGTAATGCATTGCAATCCTCAACAGGACAATGGAAAAATGGTAGGACATAGGAATAAGCATTCACTGATTACTGAGACTGAACTAAGGTGGTAAGTATATGTTACCAAAAAAGAAAAACCCAAGAAATGCAGCTTACCTCGTTCTTCACAAAAAGTTGATGCAATGCTTAAAGGAAGTGCTCACCTAAGTTTGAGTAATTTTAACTATTAATTCAATAAAAATTTTATTTGATGTGTTACACCATTGCTTCAATTTTTATGTAGTTTTTAAGTTCGCCACGCCTGCATGCTACAAACTTATTTCTAGGAGTAGTGCGTGCGAAAAAATCAGCCACTGAACAGCTGATCACTGTTCAGTTACGGAACAAATATGTGTAGAATGCAGCCAATTCTGCACAAGTGCAGTAGAGCCACTACTTCTGTGCATGTGCAGAAATGAACAACGTGAGGATGCACTCCTTCCTGGTGAAACATTTTGAGAAAGAAATACACCAGCCACACACTCCCCCGAAAAGCTGACATCTGGGTGCCCGATCCCCATGTCGGCATGTATCACCCCACATTGTGGCACACTGGGAGCCCACCCCAGTATGCCCAGACAATTTTTGCAATGTATTTTCCTGACACTGAGATGCCCACTCCCAGTGCTGGATGCCCCCAACCCCCAAGCTCAATTTATTTGCCATCAGGGGTGCCAAATCTCTGTTGGCATCATGCCACCCCAAACTCATGTGGCACAGTGGGAGCCCACCCCAGTGTGCCAAAAGTATTTTTTACCTGTAAATAAAGCGGTCCCCAGTCTTTTTTTTTAACCTGCAAAAAGAAAATGGTCCTTTGCAGTTTACGCCTGTCGCCCTCTCCCATCCCAATCCTCCTCTGCACACCATCTCCCCACACCTCCCTCACCCCATACGTACCTCCAGAGGTCAGGAGCAGCGATCTTCTGTGGACAGGGATGCGTCTTCCTCTTCAAAACCAAACTGCAGACTGATGAATTGATGCCCAGCTGTATAATGGGAGTCAATGGGTGGGGGGGGTCAACTTAGGTTGATATCAGCCATTTTTAGGACTTTTGGCCCCAAATTTAAAACACGGGGTTCTTGGGACCCCACCTCATGAACACTGTCACTGTCATTTTGTTTCTCAGTCCCAAATGGTGATTTCGCAGTCACTGCATGGAATCATCTTTCAGGACTGATTAAAGAAATGACAGTGCCACTGTTCATGAGGAGAGGTCCCAAAAAGCCCATGTTGCAAATTTGGTGAGAGAATTCCCAAAAATGACTGCGTTATGAGCATGCATTGTGCCGTTTCAATGCACGTTTGTAACTTTGCCAAATTTTTATGTTTTCACTCCAGATTTTCAACATTGCCAATTTGTTATACCTTCTTATGAGCAGTACAGCTGTCTTTCTTCACATTCTGCCCAAAACATGTTTTCACACCTGTGGTGCCAAATAGCACAATCGCCGTGCAAAGTCTCCTTTCGGGATTGAGTAACGAAGTGATAGTGCCACTGTTCATGAGGTGGGGTCACAAAAAACCCTTGTTGAAAAAGTGGAGCGAAAAGACCAACAGATGCTCGGGGCATTAGGGTTTCCAACCATAATGTCCTACCCTGTAGAGACTAACAGGCGTCAAGGGTGTGACTTGGGATCGCTGGCCGTAATGCTCATGCCATTCCACTCCCACCCTGCAGCTAGTGACAGGCATCAAGGTGTGCCTTGGGGTCTTCAGCCCCAGTATTCACCCCATTCTCCTATACTGCACCCATCTCAGTGTATTTCTTTATGGAATGGGCCCAAAGACCCCAAGGCACACCCGTGACACCTGTCAGTGTCTGCAGGGCAGGGTGAGGTGAAATGATATGAGCATTATGGCTGACAACTCAAAGGCACACTCCCAATGCCTGTCAGTCTCTGCAAGGTGGGGTTGGCATCAGTTCAATACTTCACTGCCATTCCTATTATGCATCTCTCTAACTCCTGCACTACCAATGCCAACGGCAGCAAGCAAACATTTGGCATTAACAAATATTTGTTATACTTTCCAGTGATGATTTTGTCAAAGAAATGCATTCACTTACCTAAGAAGGTCCCTATTAGTTAAGCGACTGCCTTTTGTTGACAAAATCATCACTGGAAAGTATAAAAACAAGCGTCTACAAATTGCCCCCATTAAACTCTATGGAGCGCCTCCTCGTGCTGTTCTTTAAGTAATGCGGCAAATTTTCGGCATTGACAAATGCTTGTTTTAAAAGTGCTGATTGAAACTTACATGAAATGGCACTCCACTTATTGTGGACATTAGTTCTCTTTTGCAATAATGTGCACTAAAACATTATATAAACTTTTTTGAAAATGTACATAAAACATACAACAGGTCACACTCTTTGTTAATACCTGGCAAACACCATCACACATATTTTATGCCACCACTTCACAGATAACTGTTCAGTACTGGTGCACACACCTCAAAAAAGACATTAACCTGCTGGAGAAGGTCCAGAGGAGGAGGGCTACAAAGATGATAGCCGGTCAGCAGGGTAAGGCATATGAGGAGAGGTTGAAGGCACTGAACATGTACTCCCTGGAAGACAGGAGAGAGAGAGAAGGGACATGATTGGGACCTTCAAGTACTTGAAAGGGATAAATAAGGTTGATAAGGAGAGTCGCTTTAAGCTGAGTGGCAACCATAACACAAGGGAGCACAGTCTTAAGCTGGAGGGTGGGAGGTTTAGGAGGGAGGTCACGAAGCACTTCTTCACAGAGAGGGTGGTGGACACTTGGAATGCACTGCTGGAAGAGGTCATCTCATTGAAGACAGTGGGCAGCTTTAAGAGAGGCTGGGATAGGCATATGGGGAATGTAAGGATCATGGGTAGAGAGGATGGGAGGAGTGGAGAGGGAGGGCAGGGACATTAGCTCAAGCTGTGGACGCTGCAATACGAGCAGACTTGATAGACCAAATGGCCTTCTTCTGCTGTCTTCTTCGTATGTTCATATAACCAACAAAAGACAATCACAAAAACATAAAAGAAAGAAAGAAAAAAAAGAAAACCACTTACAGGCATTACAAAAATGACACTCAATAAGAAAATGTGTCAGTGGGTAACTGAAGATAGTATTAGCCACACTAAAGACACATAATTCATAAATGTGCTATCTGTCTGCATTGTATTGAGAAAATAAACCTTGTCTGCCAGGTGGAGTCTATGGCATTCAAAGCGATGCTGAAGCTAGGACCTTCTATGGAGAATTATCTAAACCCCCAATTGGTCAAATATTGAACAGCCGGTAAGGTTCTTTAGGTAATGCATGAAGGGAAGCCACCATGTAGTGTACTTGTCCTTCGTGAAGTGGAGATGGGCTATGATGGACTCCATGACCTCAACCTGTTTACACACTGCCCTCCACCCTCCACCCCGGTCAAGGGTCTCTCCTTCTTGCAACCATTTTTGCATTTTCGCCATGGCAGCACAGCTGACTAAGCTTTGGAATAAATATGTTGAGTTTTGACCCTTAAGATGTGGAGGGGTAACCCCCAAGATAAAATACTTTAAGTATCTGGGGATTGGGATTTCAAAAACATCACTGAGGGCCTGAGAGATCTGCTCCCAATACTTTCCCAACATGGGACACTCCCCAAAAATATGTGTGTGCCGGAACTACATGCCACATCCCTGCCAGCAGTGGTCAGAAAAGGAAGTTCCAAAGTGTTTTGTAATCACTGGGGATCTGAAGAAATGGAAGATCATCTTCCACCTGTGTTCCTTCCAAACATATGAGGTGGATACCATTGCTGTCACCTCCCAAATTTCCTTCCACTCTCAGTCAGTAAGAACCAATCCTGATTCCTCCACTCACGTAACTTGTACCTTTTGTTTTGGTGTCTCATACTGCATCCATATCACCTTGTACAGGTGTAATACCCAATGCCCCAGTCCAAGGGGGGCTTGATATAATGCCATAATCTGTTGCAGTCCATCCATAGGTTTGCGACATTGGGTGTCCTCCTGTGGGGGATAGCAAATAGCTCCATAGCGCAGGAAGCCAATGCCGAATGTTGGCATGCTGGCATTGGTATTGGTAGTACAGGAGTTAGAGAGATGCATAATAGGAATGGCAGTGAAGTATTAAACTAATGCTAACCCGCCCCCACAGAGACTGAAAGGAGCTGGGAGTGTGGCTTTGGTTGGTCAGCCATAACACTTACACCATTCCACCTCACCCCACTCTGAAGACACCGACAGGTGTCACGGTGTGCTTTGGGGTCTTCAGCCCTTATACTCACCACATTCCATAAGGACATAAGCTGAGATGGGTGCAGTATAGGAGAATGGGGTGAATGTTAGGGTGACAGACCCCAAGGCACACCTCGATGCCTGTCAGTGGCTGTAGGGTGGGGGTAGACTGCCGTGAACATTACAGCTGATGAACCCAAGTTATGCCCCCAACATCTGTCAGTCTCTACAGGGTGGGTGTATGGTTGGAAACCTTAACGTCCTGGGCGTTTGTTGGTATTTTCACTCCAAATTTTCAACATAGGCTTTTTGGGACCCCACCTCATGAACAGTGGCACTATCATTTTGTTACTCAGTTCTGAAAGGTGATTTTGTACAGCAACTGTGCCATTCAGAGCCACAGGTGCGGAAACACATTTTAGGCAGGATGCGAAAATTGACAGCTATACTGTTTATGCAGAGGTGTGAAGAAATGGCAGTGCTGAAAATCTGGAGAGAAAATATGAAAAATGTGCAAACTTACAAGCGTGCTTGGAAACTGCGCAATGCACATCTGTAATACTGTCATTTTTGGAATTTTTTCACCAAATTTTCAACATGGGCATTTTGGGACCTCTCCTCATGAACAGCGGCACTGTGATTTTGTTAATCTGTTCCGAAAGTTGAGTTCTCACAGAGACTGTGCCCATTGTGTGCCACAGGTGCGAAAACATGTTTCAGACAAGTTGTGAAAAGTAACAGCTGTGCTGTTCATAAGGAGGTGTAAAAAAATGGCAATGTTGAAAATCTGGAGTGAAAATATTAAAAATTGTCAAAGTTACAAGCATGCATAGAAACTACGCAATGCATGCTTGTAACACAGTCATTTTTAAAAATATTTCCACCAAATTTGCAACATGGGCTTTTTGGGACCCCACCTCATGAACAGTGGCAGTGCCTTTTTGTTAATCGGTCCCTAAAGGTGATTTCACGCAGCGACTGTGAAATCAACTTTCGGGACTGAGAAATGAAATGACAGTGACAGGTTCTTGAGGTGGGATCCCAAAAACCCCACTGTTGAAAATTTGGGGCCAAAATTCAAAAAAATGACTGAGATATCAACCTAAGTTGAAACCCCCCATTGCTTCCCATTATAAAGCTGATAGTCATTTCTTCACATCACAATTCGGCTTTGAAGAGTGCAGACACGTCCCGGTTCAGAGAAGATCATGGCTCCCAACCTTCAGAGGGTACGTATGGGTGAGGAAGGGGTGTGGGGAGGTGGGTGAACAGAAGGAAGGTGGGGATGGGGGAAGGTAGGGGGAGACATCGGTGGACCATTTTCTTGTTTGCAGGGCAAAAATAAAAAAAACCTGCAAGGGAAGATTTTCTTCATTTACAGGTAAAAAAAAAATAGGTACACTGGGGTGGATTCTCAGTGTGCTACAATTTGGGGTGGACAGAGGGAACAGGGAGGGCAGCAGCAGTGGGAGGTTGTGGGAGGGTTTTATTGTCTGTCGGGGGATGGGGAACGGAAGAAGCGGGAAGGGCAGCAGCATTGGGAGATTGTGGGACTTTTTTTTTCTGTTAGGGGATGAAGAATGGAGGGATTGGGGAGGGCAGCAGCAGTGTGAGGTTATGGGAGGGTTTTATTGTCTGTCGGGGGATGGGGAACAGAGGGAGTGGGGGAGGGCAGCAGCAGTGGGAGGTTGCGGTGCGGCAGGCAGCAGGAGCTGTGAACATGCCGACATGGGGATTGGGCACCCCGATGTTGGCTTTCCGCAGATTGTGTGGCAGATGGCAGGGACCACCATTTTTACTGAAATGTTTCACAAGGAAAGGCACTTAACGGAGGCATGCCATCTGCCGCTGCAATGACAAGCTTGTCTCTGATTGCAGCTGCACATTTGTTTCATCTCCGTGGCTCTCTGAAACTGCCGTCATCGGCAGCATGCTCACTGATTGGGGCTGAGAGACACACCCACTAAAGCGTCCCCTGCATTAGCCAACACTAACACACCTCTGCATTTGTGCTACCACCACAAAATGTTGCTTGCACATGCGCACAAGCCAACATAAAAATCTTTCTTTGGGAGGTTGAATTCTTCACGTGGCCTATCCTAATAAGCCCTCTGCGTTCCTATCTCCGGATTGTTGGATCTGTCTTTCCTGGAATAAAGTCTGCACATACTATAATAGGTGTAATTTCACTAATACCTTTATTCCCTTTGATCAGATTCCCCACCTATAGCCAAACATCATGGTAACCTTGGTCCATGGGTTATTGGGATTAATATGCGGCCCCCTCATCCACTGTGGAGAATGGAAAATCCCCCACTCTGCACAGCGTGGAGCTTTCTTTTCCAAATCCATGCAACTAGGGTGAACCCCCCTTGTGTAAAAAAAAAAAGCTAGCACCTGGCATGCGAGGCAGTACCTCCAAAAGCCGAGAACCAGTATCCCACAGACCACCATTACCCAAACCCAATTTTAGCAAAGTCCAACATAAACCTGGTTTGTGGAGAGCCCAAATACATTTCAAAACCTTCTTTGTCATTGTAACCCATAGAGTGTTGGGTGGTTCAGCTGTCAGGGCTGAGAACAGAAAAAGCAATCTAGGCAAGACATTAATTCGAGAGGCCTCTACCCTCCCCACCAAGGTAAGGGGCAGTTCCAACCACTTCTCAAGATAAAACTAGATAATCTGAATTAGGGGTTCATAATTGAAGCTATATAATTTGTCCAGTTCCTTAGTGATTTGCACCCCTAGGTATATGAACCATCTTCCCACCCATTTAAAGAGACATATTCTCTGCAAAGCAGGAGTTTTGGTGCCACTAAGCAATAGAACCTCTGTTTTTCTAATATTAATTTTGAACCCTGTTGCCTTCTCCAAATTTTATAAGGGTTCCAGCCACCTAGTTAGATTGGATTCAGGGTCATGAGCATATAATAGCATATTGTCTGCATAAAGTGAAACTTTTATTTCTTCTCCTTCCACTTTGATACCCTGATGGTCAGGCTTGGACCTCAGTGCCTGTGCAAGAGGCTCTATGCTCAGTGCAAATAAAAGGGGGGGAATGGAGGCAATCCTGTCTGGTACCTCTCTGGATCTGAAACTCTGGAGATAAAACTCCATTTATCTGTACTCTTGCCCTTGGATTATTATAGAGGATGAGAATCCATTTCAGAAATATATCTCCTGTACCTATTTTGGTCAGCACTGCTTCAACAAACCCACAGTCCAGGCAATCAAACACCTTTTCAGCATCCACCATGATGACCATATTGGTGTCCTTCCTCTCTTTAGTATTCGAGATTACATTCAGAAGGTTTCAAATGTGATCCTGAATGTGCCTCCCAAGAATGAAACCTGTCTGATCCCCATGCACCAGCTCCCCCACCACCCATTGCAGCCTGTTAGCTATTGCTTTACTGAAAATTGCTGTATCTTGATTTATTTATTTTATTTATTAAAGGAATCAGAATTACAACCTTTGAGTCAAGGACTCCTTTGTAAAGGCTCCATGTCAGATATACATACATTACAAGAAATTACAAGATAAACAATAATAAATATACAGAGAACACACCAGAAGACATACATTGCAAGTTTAGAAACAGTATATACAATAAGAGGCATATAGAGAAGACAAGTTACAGTTCAAGGGTGGAATGGCCCAACCTGTGTCAAATCATTATAAGTCCAGCATGTACAATAATAATATACAGAAATCAAAAGGTTATAGTCACATGCAAGGGGGAGAAGGACTAAGCACAGTCACATGAGGAGTGGGAGAGGATTTCAGCATGGAGTAGAGTTTTAAATGGGCCTAGTCATGTTCCAGGGTGATAGCCAATGCAATTTCATTCACCCAGAGGGGGGCCCTGTAGTGAAAGGAGTGTTGGCCCAGAGAGGTCCTGCAGTGGGGTACAGAGAGGGGGGCTAGCAAGGAGCTCCATGTAGACCTTGGCTGAGTGGAGGCTGAACAAGGAGGCGGAGACCTGGGGGGAGGAGTTTAGGGAGAGCTTCCTAGCAAGGAGACAGGTCTGGTACCTGAGTCTGCCTTCAAAGTTAAGCCAGTTGGTGTGTCTATAGAGCTCACAGGTGTGTGTCCAACGGTTGCATTCAGTGACTAACCAGCAGGCTTTATTTAGGGAGATCATGACTCAATGCAGGGCAGTGGGGTCAGCCATGTCATAGATAACAATTCCGTAGTCAATAAGGGAGAGCACCGATGATGTCACGGCAAGGCCTAGGGTGTCAGGAGGTAGACACCCCCTGTGCCTATATAGTAGACCTAGTCTGGAATTGATAGCTGAGCTGAGCAGATTGATGTGATCATGGTACATGAGAGAGGAGTCAAGGGTGATGCCCGGGTATTTAAAGTTGGGCACAAGGTCAGGAGGGGAGCCCTGGACATTAATGATGTTGAGAGAATTTTTAAGCTTATTTTGTCTGTGAGTGAAAAGCATGGCCTTGGTCTTTTTGTAATTCAGGACAAGATGGTGCTATGAGAACCAGGCCTCAGCTTCAGAAAAGAAGCATTGCAGGGAAGATTGAAGGGAGTTGGGGTCCGAGTGTCTATGGGAAGATATGGTCCAGAAGCCCAATACATAGAATGATATTTGCTCCCCTTTGGAAGTACTGTAATCATGGCAGAGTGCCACAAATCTGGCGCCTCACCCTTTTCATGAATTTTATTAAAGATATGCACCAGAACTAGGGCCATCTCCTCCCTAAAGGTCTTATAAAATTCAGCCACAAACTCATAGGGCCCAGGGAACTTATTATTATTTAAAGATTTAATTACTTCAGTGATCTCATCAGCCAAAAAGGGACACTCCAACTGGGCCACTTGGTCCTGATCTAGGATAGGGAGAGTAACGGTGTCCAGAAATACTTGGAGGGCCTCTGGCTCCCCAACTACCCCTCTTTAGCATATAGCTGGGCATTAAACTTGCCAAATTCCTCCACCACCTCACTAGGAGAGGAGGTCCATGCTTGCTGGTTGACTGTTTTTCTGATTTTTGGAAAGTACTGGCCAGCGCCTGTTTACATAGCTGGTAGACAAGCAATCTGCTGGCTTTACTGCCATGCTTGTAATATTTTTGGTTAATAAAACAAAGCTGTCTCTCAACTACCTTCATCGAGATTTTGTCAAACTTCTTCCTAATCTTCTTTATTTTTGTAAGAGTCTTGGGGTCTCTTGTCAATTTAAGCTCAGTTTCTAAAGTCACTGATTCAGCGAGACTCATATTCTGATTGAGGAGGAGGAGCAATTATTTTCTTTTTGGTACATAAATTGTCCATGGAGAACTGCTTTCAGCCCATCCCAAATATATTTTATAGATGTGTCCCTTTCCATATTAGCTCTAAGATAAGTCCTATCTCTTGGCTGAGGTAGGTCACTGGTGTCTCATTTGCCAACCAATTAGCATTCAGACACCAGACTCAGTCTTGGTGTTTTTATCCTACTTGTACTTTTAACAGCATGGGGGCATGACCAGAAATTGTTTTAGGGAAAATGCCCATGTCCTGAACCATACAGTGGTAGTTATATAAAAGTTGACCGGTACTATGGTAGTTGCTGGCAACCACAGAAAAAAGTACAGTGGATTTACTGCTACTGCAGGAAAAAAACAGTCTTATTCAATGCATTTTTTTTACCACAGTAGTGGTAAATCCACAGTATTTCTTTCTGCGGTTGATGGCAAATACTGTGGTTCCAGTCAACTTTTATATAACTACCACTGTATGTAAGTAGGACCTAGAGATGGAGAAGCAATCTATCCTGGAATAACTGTTATTGGGAGGAGAGAAAAATGCATATTCTTTCTTCTGTGGGTTAACCTCCCTCCATCGGTCCACTAGGCCCCCTTCCTGTCTAAGGTTTATCCCAATACATACTGCCTTGGACTTTGGGGTAAGGTATCTGGTAGTGTGGTCTAACCTGGTGACCTAAACCATATTCCAATCTCCCCCAACAGGAGGGTCCCCAGCAGCAAGTCCATGAACCTGTGAAATACTCAAGTAAAGAAATCTGTTGTGGGAGGGGTGGGTGCATACACATTTCCAAGGTGTACCCACAAACCATTCCATTCAAACGAGATCACCATCATTCTCCTTCCCTCCCTCCCTCCCCAGACTATGAGTCCAGGATTCTCGGAGTGATCCTTCGTGTGACCAGAATTACCACCCCTGCTTTTTTACTGGATGGGTGAGAGACAAATACCTGTCCCACCCATCCCTGCTTTAACTTCTGATATTCTAAACTTAACAAGTGTGACTCTTGTATGAGGGACAAATTACAGCTACATTGGGCCAGCTCCCTGTGCATCCTAGCCTTTTTGACCACTGAAGAAATTTCCTTTGCAGATCCAAAGGATGACTGGGGCAGCATGAAGGGAGGCAGAGCTAGACATCATTATCCAGCTATGGAAAAATGACCTGGCTAGGGATGAGCGAGCTGTAGTGCAGGAAGAGTTTAAGGAGTTTGGGAGGGGTCTTAGGCAGGTGGCAAGATTGGTGACCTTCTCTGAAGTGCTACCCTTCTATTCAAAGGGCCACAACAGGATTCTCCACACAGGCTCTTCAATGACTGGTTGAAGAATTGGTGCGGAAAGGAAGGTTTCTGGTTGTTTGGGGACTGGGACCCCACCTGGAGGGATGGGGAAATGTACAGGGGAGACAGCCTTCATCCATCTAGGAGAAGGGCGTCAGTCCTCAGTGAAAGGTTTAAATGCTACATTTGCAAGTGTTTAGCTGGTGGGTGGAATAAGACTGGGAGATAAAAAAACTGTCCCCCCACAAGTTCCCTATGCTAACTACAGAATTCCATAAGGAGTAAAACCCAAGAAGGAATCAAATAAAAATGTAATCTGAGAAGCAGAGGATAAGTTTGAAGCTGAGAAAGTGTGTGTGTGTGGGGGGAGCTAAGAGAAAGGAGTGCAAAGGGCAAAAAAGAGAGAAAGTGATAACATCTGGAGAGCCATGTGTGCCAACGCTCACAGTCTGGGTAGCAAAACTGCAGACTTAGAGGCCACCATGGCAGAAGTTGACCTGGACTTAGTAGCCATTACAGAAATCTGGTTCAGTGAAAACCAGAACTGGCACGTGGCTATACCAGGGTATAATCTGTTTAGAAAAGGCAGGGCAGAAAGAAAAGAGGGATGAGTGGCTCTTTATGTAAAAAAAAACAACATAAAGCCCATAGAAACACAGGAGGGGAAGGAGGGTGCAGAAGTGCTATGGATTTCCCTGGAAAAGAGGAAAGGGGCAGTTCTTCTCATGGGGTGGTCTACAGGCCTCCATCACAGGGGGAAAAATGGATGAGGAAACATTGGAAGCAATCCATAAGATGGCTCACAAGGCACAGATGTTACTTGTAGGAGACTTCAGTTTGCTGGACATGAATTGGAGCCTCCTCGCTGCAGCAATGATCAATAGTAGGGACATCCTGGACCACCCACACGGGGTGTTCCTCAGGCAACTGGTTAAGGAACCCACTCGTGAGGGGGCATTACTGGAACTAGTACTGACAAATGGGGACAGCATTGCTGATGTCACAGTGGGGAACCACCTAGGGACCTATGATCACCGGATGGCATGCTTTAACGTAAGAGCAGACCAGAATCAAACCACAAGAGGACGAGGGTCCCGGACTTCAGGATGGTCAATTTTAAGAAAATGGGAGAATGCCTCAGGGACACCATGGCAGGGATAAGGAAACTAGGGGAGAAGAAGAACTGTGAGGTACAATAAGAGAGGGGAATTGAAAAAGCTACTAAGCTCTGTGTCAAGCAGGTCAGCAAGGGCAAGAAAAAAAAGAGACCACTATGGTTCTCTAGAGAGGTAGCGGAAAAAGTAAGAGAAAAAAACTAGCCTTCAGAAAATACAAAAGAAAACAGAAGGAGGAGGATAGGGAGCGTTATCAGGAGAAACGAAAGGAGGCAGGGAAGGCAGTTAGGAGTGCAAAAGCGAAAACAGGAAAATATAGCAAAATCAGTAAAAAAGGGGAATAAAACTTTTTTGATACATTAGTGAAAAGAGGAAGTCCAAGGGAGGGATAGTAAGACTGAAAGGAAGAAGGGGGGTTCTGTAAAAGAGGACCAACAAAAAGCGGGCATATTGAATAAATACTTCTGTTCTGTGTCCGAGGAGGAGGGGGTAGGAAACAAGCCTTTGTTGCAAGGCAAGGGCATAAAAGGTTGGAAGGTGGACACTAGCCCTTTTACAGTGGAAAGAGCCCTAAGAGAGTTGTCAAAGTTAAATGTAGATAAGGTAATGGAGCCAGACGCGGTGCACCACAGGTTGCTGAGGGAGCTCAGGGAGGAGCTGGCTGCACCTCTGACAGCCCTGTTCAACCTGTCACTAGAAACAGGGAAGGTACTGGGGACTGGAGGAGGGCAGATGTAGTCCCATTCCACAAAAGTGGAAATAGGAAGGAGGTAGGAAATTACAGCCTGGTCAGCCTGACTTCGGTAGTGGGCAAAGTAATCGACTCACTACTGAAGGGAAGGGAGAATACCTGGGTGGGGGTGGAAGGTGGCCAGAGTGGTCCCCATTTTTAAGGGGTGTGACCAGGGTTGCCTATCCAGCTTTAGACCAATTTCTCTCTTACCACTGATCAGTAAAGTTTTGGAAAAGATACTGGCTAGGCAACTAATGAGTCACATGGAAGAAAATAGGGTAGGATCAATTGGGTTTTCAGAAGGCCCATGGGACAATTGCGGCCATGTCGAGGGCCTTGGATGAGGTTGGCCTAGCAAGTGATGCCCAGTGTCTTACAGTGGGCATCTTGGTCAGCCTCTCCAAGGCCTTCAACATGGTCGATCACCAGCTGCTGCTATGTGGCCTCAGTGAGGTTGGGTTGAGTGTGAAGGCCCTAGAATGGTTTTATTCTTATTTGACCAATAGATGGCAAGTGACTGAATGATGATGACTCCAACCCCTTGCCTGTACATAGAGGAGTTCCTCAGGGCTCAGTCTTGGGCCCTTTATTGTTTTTGGTCTATTTAAAGGATATTGGCAGGCACGTGGGGTGGGGCTCGCTATCATTTGTTTGTGGATGACACAATAATTTATTTTTCTAATAAATCATTATTGTGTGTACAAGATAATTTGCAGGCTAGCTTTGTGATGCTGCAAACTTATTTTTCAAATTTAAAGTTGAAACTTAACACATCAAAAACAAAATGTACACTGTTTGGCCCACCTCATACCCTTAAGGTGACTTCAACTTTAGCTATAGTGGACAGCGCTGGAATTGCCTTGGAATACGTTGACTGCTATAAGTACTTGGGGTACTGGCTGGACAAGCCTAGATTGGGAAATACTCATGTAGAAAAGTTAACAGCTCAGGCGAGCAAGAGGGTAGGGGTTTTTGTACAGGAATAAAATTTGTTTGAACTCTGAAACCTTAAATTTTATTATAAAAGTTTTAATTTTTCATTTATTTGATTATGGGGACACTTTATACAGAAATGCTACACAGGATAGATTATCTAGGCTAGATGTGTTACTAAACAGATTAGCTAGGTTGGTGCTTAAATGCCCAAAACTGACACATCACTGTGACATGTATAACCAGTTAGGCTGAGCTTCTCTATCCAATAGGTGGGAATTGCACAAGTCACGTTATGTTTATAAATGTGGGACTGATACCTTGCCAATATTTTTACATGATCGGTTACATTTTAGGCAAATTGATCCCTCCTTGCGTAATTCCCATGTAAGAGAAATGGTGGTTCCACTCTTAAACACAAAACATGCCCAGTTATGCTTTAGTCACTTTGTCCCAGTATGCTGGAATACTCTTCCAGTTATTTTTAAGAAACATTATAGCAATCCAGTATCAACTTCTCTAGTGAAAAAGCATTTGTTATTATTGTTTGAATCTTGTGATTGTTTTAAATAACTGTTGTGTTACTTGAATGTAATTTATTGTAACTGGTATGTATGAATGTGAAAGGTCACCATTGTGAATGAGTTTTTAACTCAATGGTTTAAACCTTTATAAATAAATAATAATAATAATAATAATTTCTTTTCAGAATATCAAAGTGCTTCACAAATACAAACACACTCAGTTAAGCAATAAATTAGCATAAAGTCAAAGAAAATCAGGAAATGCCTTTTCCCATAAAAAGGTCTTCATTGCCCGCCTAAAACTCTCCACAGTCCTGCACTCCCACAGCTGATGAGGCAGAGAATTCCAGAGGGAAGGGGCAGTGAACATTAAAGCCTGTGTCCCCGATGACTCCAGTCTAACCCTCGGAATTTCCTGCAACCCTCATCAGCGGGAGTTGTCCATGGGGTGTAAGGTCAAGTTCTTTCAAGTACAACAACAAACAAAACCTTGTTACCAGCAGTCTACAGGATCTGAGGGAACATGGATTCGCGGGGGGGGGGGGTCCTGCCAGACAAACCTGATTGAGTTCTTTAACTGGGTAACAAAGGAAATGGACCAGATAGGGGTGCTTGACTTGACCTATCTGGATTTCAACAAGGCCTTCGACACTGTTCCACATAGAAGGCTGGTAAACAAACTGAGTAACCTATGAGTAGGTCCTAAAGTAGTAAAACTGGTGGAGAGTTGGCTTACTGGTAGGAGCCAAAGAGTGGTGGTAAATGGGGTACACCCTTGTAAAGGCAAGGTGACTAGTGTGGTGCCGCAGGGGTCAGTATTTGGCCTGGTTCTCTTGAATGTCTTTATTAGTAACATTGCAGAAGGACTAGAGGGGAAGGTATGCCTATTCATAGATGACACAAAAATATGGGGGCTAAAAGAATGAGGGAGGATCTAAAGGAGTTAGAAGAATGGTCATGAGTTTGGCAGCTGAGATTCAATGCAAAAATGTGCAAAATCATGCACTTACAGCACAAAACCTGAGGCCAACATACCAACTCAAGGGGGGGGGGGGAGTATTAGCAGTCACAAAACAGGAAAGAGACCTGGGGGTTATCATTTCTGATGACCTGAGGGTAGCTAAACAGTGTGACAAGGCTGTTGGGAAAGGCTAGCTGAATGCTCAGATGCATAAGGAGGGTATCACCAGTGGACAGAGGGCGCTAATAATACCCCTGTATAGATCGCTCTTGAGATCTCACCTTGAGTACTGTTTCCAGCTCTGGAGGCTCTGTCTCCAAAAGGACATAGATGGGGTGGAAGAGGTGCAAAGGAGGGCAACCAAAATGGTGTAAGACCTGCATCAGAAGCACTACGAAGAAAGCCTTAAGGATTTAAATATGTTTGATAGTTACTATATAAGTCTATTTGGCATTTAACCTTACTGACTTGCCACATATCAGTGGGAATACTTACTTTTTTTGGCAACCATATAATTATCTAGTTCCTTCTTAAACTGACCTAGTGTATTGCTGTTTGCAACTGAACTAGGTAAGGCATTCCATATACTCACTACTCTCTGGCTATACCATTCCCTTCTTCTATTTGTTTACATAACTTCTTTAAGTTGGAGACCATGCGACCAAGTCTGTCTTTCAGTTTTGTTCTTACACAGTCCAGCTGTCAGCCATATTTGTTCATTGTGGTGTGCTCTATATGCATAACATAAGTCTTCCCTTAATTTCCTGTATTGAATAGAATAAAGACCCAGTTCTTGCAGTCTTTCCTCATGTAATCTGTTCTTGATGGTTTTAATTTTTTTGGTAACTTTCCTTTACACCTTTTCCATTAAGTTCATACTCCCTTTATGTTGTACTGAAATGAATGGAGCACAATATTCCATATGTGGCCTAACCAATGATGTATACAAGGGAACTATCACCTCACTTCTCCTACTCTTAACATTTCTCATTTTATGGCAAATGATTTTATTACACTTCTTAACTGTTTCTCTAATATGATTTATCAAAAGTTAATTTATTATTATTATATATGCCTAAATCTTTTTCAATATCAGTTGTTTCCAGGATTTTGTTGTTCAGAGTGTACTCGGTTTGAATGTTATTATGCCCCAAGTGCGTTACTCTACATTTTTCCACATTAAACTCCAGACTGTGTTCTAAGGTCCAGGTTCCCAGTCTATCCATGTCTGTCTGTAAGTTAAATGCATCTTCTATGTTGTTTATAATGGCTCCCACCTTTAAATCGTCTGTATATTTGCATATCCATGAGTTGTTAGATGTTTCCATAAATGTTATAAGAATGTTGAAGAGCAGAGGCCCCAGCACAGATCCCTGAGGCACTCCACTCATAACCCATTTCCATTCAGATTGCTGTCCCCTTATACATACACGCTGCTGCCTGTTATCCAACCAGGACTCTATCCATGACACTATTCTGGGGTCAAGTTCCATTTTTATTAGTTGTCTTTCTATTTCTTCATGTGAGACTGAGTCAAATGCCTTTAAGTAGTCGAGAAATATTATGTCCACAGCTAATCCCTTCTCCAGTGCTGAGCTTACTGGTTAGAAGAACTGCATTAAGTTAGTCAAACATGATCTTCCCTGACTGAACCCATGCTGTGTAATATATTTTATTTTTTTTTATTTTATTTTATTACAACTAGGATTACAAGTACCTTTGAGCCAGGCTCTTTTACAAAGGTTCCGTGCCAGAGAACAAATACAAGTTTCAGAAATAAGAACAAAACAATACATAGGTCAGCATATTAGGATTAGGTTACAATGGTAGATCAATACAATAGCTAGAATAAGTAAAATGTATACATGGGAACACAGAGTAACAGAGGGATAAGTAGGAGGGAGGGTGGAAGATGAAGATAAACATGAGGAATGAAGTTGGAAAGGGCAGAAATTGCAGCCAAAGGGCATGGTCATCAACTGGGAGCAAGCTGAAACTAGTCAACAAAAAGGGAAAGATCATTGAGGGCTCAGAAGAGGTGGGGGGTGAATGGGGAGAGTCAGGAGTGGTGAAAAGAAAGAAGAAATAATAAAGTAACATAGAGAAAAAGGAGGGGTGGAGATGTGGTGGGTGATATTTGGAGGGAACAAAAATGAGAGGGCTGAGGAGATTATAGGTAGCATTCACAGGAGCTAGAGTTAGTCAGGTGGAGGTGAAGATTATGTTTGAATGAGCCAAGGGCGGTAGTGAAGGAGATGTCAGGATTTGAGCACATTTAACCAGCTAGGCACTCTGAAGGCAAAGGATCTTTGGCCCTGAGAGGTGCGATGGCGGGGAACCTGAAGGATCTGGTATTCAGAGCCCCTGGTGTTACGTGGCTTTAGTCTAGAAATAAGCAGTGCTTGGACTACCGGCAGAGCGAGGCCCATGGTTACTTTCTTTGCCATAATGCAGGTTTGGTATTTTATGCGATTTGAAAGTTGAAGCCAGCCAGATCGGGCATACAGGTCACATGTATGAGTGAGATGATGAGCACCAGAGATAAGCCTGCAGACCTTGTTAAGTGATGTTGAAATTCTTCTCAGGGCAGTGGCAGAGGCAGAAGGCATAGATTATAAGACCATAATCAATGATGGAGACCACCGAGCTTTAGATGGCAATCTTCAGTGCTTCTGCAGTAAGGTGTTGTCTGTGTCGGTAAAGTAGGCCTAGGCGCATATTTGCTGATTTGGCAACATTGTCTATGTGTGCCCCATAGGAGAGATTTGAGTCCAGAGATAACGCTAGGTATTTGAACGACTGCACTTGTTCAAGGGTGTTGCCATTGCTGGTAGAGATAGCTAGGGTGTGAGATCTCTGCCTGTTTTGAGAGCTGTTAAAGAGCATTACTTTGTTTTTTTTATGATTGAGGACAAGCTTATGATGACTGAACTAGTTTTCCACTGCGGCAAAGCCTTGCTGAAGATTGGTCTGCAGGAGCACAGTGTCCTTGTGGGAGGAGAAAGATAACAGCATCATCAGCATAGAGGATAATCTGTTCAGTGCAAGATTTTTGGGAGCATGTTAAGAAAAAGACTGAAGAGTAACGGACCCAGGATGGATCCCTGAGGGACTCCAGATCGGACCAGTCTGAGGTCCGAGAGTGTCCCAGCAATTTTGACTCATTGAGATCTGTTTTGCAGATAGCTGTTGAACCATGAGACAGTGTCAGGATAGAGTTCTAAATGCTGGAGTTGTTGGATCAGCAGACGATGGTGGACTGTGTCGAAGGCCTTGGTCAGATCTACAGATACTGCCCCGGTTAAGTGACCCATATCCAATGTGCCGTGCAGTACTCCAGTGAACATCAGTAATGCAGAAGAGGTGCTATGACCTTTTCTGAAGCCAAGTTGTTGTGGGCATAAGAGATTGTGTTTGTCCAGGTAGTCCGTGAGTTGGTTGGACACTATGCGATTGAGTGCCTTGGAGAGAGGTGGTAGTATTGAAATCGGTTGATAGTTCACATGGCAGGTCTTATCCCCACTTTTGTGGACTGGAGTAACTGTAGCCACCTTCTATTTGTCAGGGAACTGATCAGTGCTAAGGGAGAGATTGAGAATGTGTGTTAATGGGACTAGAACCTCATCCATAGTGAGGGTTAGGAGTTATAGATCCAGCGAGTATCCACTTGATCTTGACTTTGAAATTGCTTTGGTGATGTGTGTTCGGGCATCATGCAGGTTAATTTCTTTGAAGTGGAAGGGCGAGAGAGTGGTAGAAGGATCATCGGGGATAGTGTGGGTAGTGTCAAGGAAAAAATCCGGGGGAAAGACACTGTTGAGATCAGTAAATTCATCACTAAAGGAGTTCGCAATGACCAGAGGATCCAGGGTGATGGCCTCATCAACCTTTAGCATGGTTGGGGAGGATTTAGTTTGTTTCCCTGTAACTTCTGTGATATTCTTCCAGAAATCCGACCCCTTTCCCCAGGAGTTTGGGAGAGCTTGTTTGTAGTAGGCATTTTTCAGTAGCAGTATGGATTTAGTGCAGTTACTGCGGGCACATTTGTAGTTCTGTATGTCATGCTGGGCGCCAGGGTCTCTAGCCAGGGCCAAAGGTGGTCCTGAGCCTTTAGCTGGGCAAGTAGCTCTCCAGTTAGCCACAGATTGCAGAGTGCTTTGACTTTTTTTTTTAAGTGGGGCGTAGATGTCACAGGCCGCGTTGAAGGAGGAGATAAAGAGGTCAAGAGCTGTGTTAACATCTGTTGAGAGGAAAATGGGAGACCAATCAAACCAAATGAGGTAGGATTTAAGGTGTCTTAGCTGTCCACATGGGAGCACTCTGCTCCTGATGACTTTGATTGGGGGCTTATGGAATTTATTTGACCGTTCACATATAATGGGTGAGTGATCACTTAGTGAGTCAGGGAGGACTGAGGTGCTGGCGATATGAGAGGGATGACTGGTAAGGACCCAGTCCAGTAAGGTACCAGTGCAAGTTTTATAGTTCTTTCTGGTGGTGGAGAGAACCATTTGTGAGAGGTTTGCTGATGATATGGCATCCCAAGATATAACAGCACCTGATGAGAGCCAATTAATATTGAAATCACCTAGTGTAATTGCCTCTGCACCTACTGGTTGGGATTTGATGAAGTCCAGAACAGTTGTGAGGCTCTTCCCTTGGTCTTTGGGGGGGATATAGACTGTGGTTACTGTGAGGGTTTTGTTGTGTACTGCTAAAAGTAGCTTAATAGGTAAGATCTGAGCAGTGGAGTCATGGAGAGGAGTAGAGATGCGGCAACCTATGAGATAGTCTTTGGTGTAGATTGCTTTGGTGTAGCAAGATATACTTGCCCCTTCACTTCAATGTGCTGTTGGACAATATCCCTGATGAAACCCTCCATGATTTTACCAACAATGGATGTCAAACTAATTGGCCTGAAATTTTTAACATTACTTCTAACCCCTTTTTTATACATTGGGGTAACACTGGCTCTTCTCCATTCCTGTAATGCTTCACCTTCTTTTAGGGATCTGTTAAACAGTGCACTGAGTGGGCCTGCCATTTCTTCTGCCATTTCCTTTAAGAGTCTCGGATGCACCCTTTCTGGACACTGTGATTTATTCATTTTAACTGGGTTAGTTTGTCATAGACCTCCCTTGTAGTTATATTTTTTATTGTGTTATTACTACTTATGTTTACTGTGTTTTTTTGTTTCTTTATTTTTAAATAAGCTGACAAAATATTCATTAAATGTATCTGCAAATTGTTTCTCATCAGTAATTATATGATCTCCCACTTTGATTTGTCCCACTGTGGTTTGTCCTCCTCTGAGGCTGCCTATATAGTTAAAAAAACTGCTTTTTGTTGTCTAGTGTTTATGTTGCCATTCTGTATTCATTATTTGTTTTAGCCTTATTTAACCTTTTACAATCCTTACTTAGATTTATATATTTCACCCATGCTTCTTCTATTTGTTTCTCTTGATACTTTCTATATGCTTTCTTTTTTTTCTTCAATTTCTTTTTAATCATTTTAGTAAACCATTTTGGAATTCTTCTATTAGTATTGTATTTTCTTATTTCTTTTTTTTTTTTTTTTTTTTAAGTCTTTGGTAACCAGGTAAGGCCCACTAGGCACAAGTGCCTATTTTCAGTGGTGACCTGGGAGCACTGGGCGGTTAAGTGACTTGCTCAGAGTCACACAGTATGCAAGTGGAGGTTGTGAGAATCAAACACAGGTCTGGTCTGCTGGATGTACCAAGCTTGTTCACACCTCATTCCTCTAACCACTAGGCTATACTGCCAGCCAATTTCCAGTACATAATTTGTTAAACAGTAATTCAGTTTGCTTTGGATTTTTTCCCATATTGTTTTGAGAGATTTATTCTGTAGGTCTGTTTTCCAGTCCCATGCATTTAGGCACTTTCTCATGCAATCATAATCTGCTTTATTGTAGCATTTTAAGATGGTTATACACCCGTAAGACTTGTTTTCAAGTTTGATACCAGTTTTGACCATGTTATTGTCACTATTGGAAAGTGGTTGCATGATTTCCACCCTATCCATTTTGTCTCTAAAATTTGTTAGAATCAGGTCCAGTGTTCTAGTCACTCTGGTTAGTTCACTGGCTGTTTGGCCAATATTTCTGTACAATATTACATCTAGGAACTGTTTTTCTTGAGATGTCTCTCCTGATAATTTTTGCCAGTATGTACTTAGGTAATTAAAGTCTCCAGCCAGTATATAATTTCCTTTCACATCTAACTTTTCAATTTGTCTAATAAAGTTATCGTGTTCCTCCCTATTTTGATTAGGTGATCTGCAGCACACACCAATGGTCACCTTTGTGTTTTTTTATAAATAGTTCAACCCAGATGTTTTCATCATTCTCATTTTCATTTGTATATTGTACTTCACTCGCCCGTATATTTTCTGAAATCTATAGAGCTACACTTCACTTCTTTTATTTTCTCTCTGTCTCTCTCTTTATGGAATACTTGATATCCTGGTAGACTTATTCCCCAGTCATCTTTTGTGAACCATGTCTCACTTACTGTGCATATTGAGACATCCTCTTCCTTTAGTGTGACTATCAGCTCCTCTGTCTTATCTTTCAAACTTCCTGCATTCGGCAATATAAATGTTATCCTTTCTTTGTCTCTATTGATGTTGTCTGTTGCATTCCTTATATAATTCTGAGTACCTGCCTGTTTTGCTCATTCTATGGTATCATGTGCCCCCCCCCCCCCAGTTTCTAGTTTAAAAGTTAATTGTTTTGTTAACAACACTTCTCAACAGCTGACTTCCGCTTTGATTTAGGTGAAGTCCATCTTTAATCTGTTTTTATTCTGGAATAGGTCATGTGTTTTCAACCTTACATTCCCAGTCCACATGCTCCATTGTCTAATCTCATTATTTATCCTTATAATCAGTTTATCTATTCTTTGCGATGCACATGGGATGGGCAAGATTTCAGACAGTATAACCTCACAGTTTTTCTTCTGTTAAATGACTGTGAATTTTCTTTATTTTATTAAGTATTTCCTGTTCTGTACAGCTCCTGAGGTCATTTGTCCCCACATGTATCAGTAACATTGGTATTTTATCTGATTATTTTATTATTGTAGGCAATAATTCATAAATGTCTTGTAACCCAGCCCCTGGTAGGAACATGCTGAGTACCTGTTCCTTCCTGTTTAGAGTTGTGATAGAGTTTGTATGTTTAATTGAGTCCCCAATAATGTATATGTTTCTGTAGTTTGTTTCTATATTCGTTTCCTGCTCCCTCTCTACAGTATCTTCTGAACCAGCATTTTCTTGCCTTAAATCTACATCTTTGATTACGATATTATTACCATTACTGGAAGTGGGGATATTCAGGTCCTGACTGAGGTTCTCTGAACTAATGGGCTGTTGAATGGTACTACTAGTTGTAGGGGTTACATCCATAAGCAGATTGTGTTGTTGATTTACAATAGTTGTTGAGCGGTGGGCCTTGGTATTATTGTTTAATGGAATATCATTCATTAGCAAGTCAGGAGGTTGATTTTCAACTGTTGTTGTTAGGGGTTCATAAGCGATAGTACCATTTCTCAATACTGGAGCCACATTTATCAAGTTATTGTGGGTGTTACCAATGTCTATTAAAGGGGTTGCACAATTATCCCTGTTTTCTTCCCTTCTAGAATCAGTCAGCTTTACATTCATTCTATTTGTTTGCTCTTCATACATGTGGGATGACAGATCTCTTTCTCCTAAATTGATTAATGAGTCAAAGCTGCTTCTTGTAGGAATGCTAAACTACATGGCTTTCCTACCCTTTTTTTTTTTTTTCTGAAGTTAACAAGTTCCTAGTCATATAACATATTATCATCAATTTCCCCCTGTTGTCTGCCTCTTTTTAAGCCCATATCAGTGGAATTGGTCATGGTAACAGTACTATTTGTGTCATTAGTGCTTTGACCTGAATTCTGCCCCTCTGTGAAAACATTGTTACCAGTACTCGGGTCATTAGTCTTGTTACCTGAAAAGGATTCTGTTGCGCTCATTTCCCTGATCTTGGCAATCATGTCCACCTGGTTCCTTTTGAGTGTGGCTAGTTTACTATAGAATGTTTTTTATATCCTCTTCAAGAACACTGTTATTGACACACTTGTCACAGATGAAAATGTTACTGGTTAGGACAGTCTCTACCAACCTGTACATCTCACAAGCCACGTATTTGCTTCCTGTCTCCCCGTTAGTAGTTATGATTTTGCCAGTCATTTTTTTTTTGGTTCTACTCTACCACTCAGTCTATATCAAGTACAAATACAGTCCTGTCCTAAGTCACAGTAACAGAATGGGTTCAAAACATGTACGAATTGGCCTACCTCACGTCCCTCTAGTCACTCTAGACTCACTTGATATGTGCCAGATGTGCACATCTCTGCATGCATCTCTACACATGGCAGCATGCGCTCACCCCACCTGAGCTTGCCCTGCTTACTAGGAGCTGTGAAAAATACAGTCTGTGACCCGGAAATAACTAGTGGGGTCATGGAACATCCGCTAGCATAAACACTAAATAAAGCCCTAAAAAATGCTTTAACTACATTCCATAAAGCCCACAGCCAAGGTAAAAGTCTCATTCAACTATAAAACTGTTAAAACACCCTCTCAGATGGTGCTGTAGTTCTAGGGGAACTACCCAGACTACTCTTAGAAGATAGGAGGGAATGGGGTGATATGACAGATACATTCAAATACCTCACAGGAACAAACAAGGTACAGGAAGGGAGCATTTTCCAAAGAAAAAGATGCTCAAGGACAAGGAGTCACAATATGATGCTGGAGGGAAAAAGTCTGAGAGAAAATGTGAGGAAGTACTTCTTCTTGGAGAGGGTGGTGGATGCTTGGAACAGCCTCCCAGCAGAAGTGGTGGGGGCTAGAACAGTCACAGAATTTAAACATGCATTGGCTAGATACAAGAGAATCTTAGTAGCAAGAGGCGGAGGTAAGTCATAGTCCAAGTAGGGTCTCCAGTGGCACTATAGGTAGGGAATTTAGGGCAAACTAGGTGGGCCAAGTGGTCCGTATCTGCATACAACTTCTATGTTTCTGTGTTTGACATTATATGAAATTACATTCAGAATCTCCATGTAAAATATAAGCAGAGTTACCAGTACAACATACCCTTCTGAAAGCAGGATGTCCACATCACCATTGACCTTTCCTGTGTTCCAGAGAAGAAAGCAGTACCCAGAGCTGCAGACATAGTCCCCCCTCAATCTGATGTGCACAATAACCAAGTGTGGTAAAGGCAGACATGACAATTGAAAGGCTGAGTCTGTAGTTCAATGAACGAGCAGCCAATCACTCCCACTTTCTGAGCTATATAAGCAGTTCCTCTCAGCGTCATTCTGAAGCACTTTTTCTTTGCAGCTGAAGGCTCTGTTGGTCTGTCCTCTGAGCTGGCTGGGACCTCCTCCCCCCGACTGCTGTTTCTGTGTGTCTCTGCTGGACTTAGGTGTTTGTTTTCCTGCTTCTGGTTTGTATCTTTCCTCCGGCTGTGTGCTTGTTTGTGTTTTGTGTGTCTTGTTTTGGTTTTTGGAACTTGTTCCCTGTTTTCTGTGTTGCTATGTTTTGGTTTTGTCTTTTGGGGCTTTGTTTCTAAGCTCCTAGCATACTGCTACTCACAGCTCATACTACTGCTTTTAGTTACTTACAACTGCAGCCACTGCTACTGTTTACTCCAATTACTATTGTACCCAGTGTTTGTGTTTTTTACACTGTTGCTCACCACTCTCAAACTACTGCAATGCAACTGCAATCATTATCTGTGTGTTTCAGCTCAACCATAGCTGCTTCATGTTGCATACTCAATTGTTTTTACCTGACATAGGCTTACTGTGACCCTAGCTATGCTTCTCATTCATGCTCTCATTCTACTTGCAGCTTCATTGCACTGCCTGGTTACACCTGCTTTCAGAGCATTGTGTCTCTATGTTTTATTGCAGTTTTACAACTCCGTGTACTCCATACAAATTGTTGCTTCTATGTTTATTCAACCTGTTCTACTCTGAGGTTAGCCAAAATGCTCCTGCTGAGGCTGTTAAACTAGCTTTCACATCTGCATGTGATTCTTGGCCTTCCATCACTTTCTTGTTTGTCCTATGGCGGGGACTAGGAAGTGTTTGGGGAGTCATGGCCTTATGTGGCTAATTATTCTGTTCTAAATCCTGCCTTCACCGCCAAAAATCCTCAGAGTATTTGTCACCTTGATTTGGCTTTTAAATGCTGGCTTGCTTGCCCCACTATTCAGTGCTGTTTCATTGCCCTTGTTTTGCAGACCTACGTGCAGGTCCACTTATTACTACTCTGTTTACTGACCTACGTGCAAGTCCACACTTGCTTAAGCAGTTGTTGCTCCTTGCTTACGCAAACCATTGCTTCATGCCTACTGCCATCCCCTCAGCTTCAGCATCTGGGATTCTGCTGCACTCAGTTCTGCATTCGACCTTGCAAAGTCTCAGCACTCAATGCTCATTATGATCTCAGCATGCCGTGCTCATTCAGCTCACCAGCTTTTCAGCTCTCAATCAATTTCTGGGGCATGCCAGCCATTCTATTCTGGCACAGGGTTCCTGCTGCCGATGGTCCCACTCTGCATTTAGCCCACATCTTGAGCATGTCCAACTTGGGGTGGGTTCTTTCTCACCTGGCCCATAGCTGGGAATGTCCTTGCCCCGGGCTTGGCTTTAGCTGCCTGCTACATGACAGCAGCTCCTGGTGTAGAATTTAAGGTTAGCAGTGAAGGGTAGAAAAAGTTACCTCCTTTGGCTCTAGTGTTCCACTATAACGGTTAGCCATTGACTTTAGTGGTTTCCCTAGCAAGGCACCTTCACCGCATTCTCCCTACAACTGCCTCTGGTTCACCTGGTTTGAGTTTAGAGTGGGTAGGCCAGGTGAGTGCCTCAGCAGTCATTGCTCTCCTCCTGCACCTTGGTTGCATGTATTGTTGCAGTTTTCTCACAACCTTCCCACGGCATTCCCGCTAGGGGGTTTAAGTGAGAGCCTTCCTCCAAATTGGAATATTTCCCACCTCCCTTTAATTGGGTTATCCAAATTGCAGCTGTAGAGCCATCACTAAATAAACTATCCCAAGCCTGGAGGGAAGGTGACTTAGGCCTTGAATCCCCGGAGATTTCCTCCTCGTAGGGTTTTTTTTTCTCTCCTCCATTGCCTCAGGTCATAACTGTTAACATAGTTGTGTCCCCTAGTTTCTTTATGTGGGTTCCACTGTTGGATGGAGGTGCAGGATGTCCTACCATTCCCTCTCTTCTTAGAAGATCCCATAATTCTCAACACAAACCATTAGTATCGTGCTATGCAAACCTGGGTATTTCATTGCATTACCAAACTGAGCATCTCATTACGTTATCAAACTGTCTATGCTTCTCTAGTAGTATGTCACTGTTACTGCTACTACATCAGTTACTGTTTACTCATATGCTTCGTGTTGTCTCATTCTTTTGGGATATGCTTGTACGACATTTCGTTTGGGGATTCCTAAGGTACCTTTAGCCATGGGAATCATTCCGTGGCACCTCTAGGGGTGGAACCCTCTCTGAGGGTTCCTTGTCTTTCGTACCCCTCTGGAATAGAGAGTGTGAATGGCCAAAACCAAACAAACACAGATGCACAAGCATAACACTATACTGGCTGCACATAACATGGAACTGGAAGGCTGGGCCTGTAGTTCAATAAACAAGCAGCCAGTCACTCCCAATTCCTGAGCTATATAAGCAGATCCTCTCAGCCTCATTGTGAATCACTTTTTCTTCGCCCCACCATCCTCCCCTCCTCCTCCAGTGGCAGCACTTCTCTCCTTAGGAGGATTCCTAAGGTACCTTTAGCCACAGGAATCTTCCCATGGCACCTCTAGGGGTGGAACCCTCAGAGAGGGTTCCTTGCCTTTTGTACCCCTACAGGGTGGTAATTCCTCTGGAACAGAGAGTGCAAATAGCCAGAACCAAACTAACACAGTTGCACAAGCATAACACCATACTGGCTGCGCAGGACATTGAATAAAATAAAAAAGGGGAAAAAAAGAAAAAGAAAAACTACCATCAAACACTGAGGTAACAGGCCAAACATTTGTCTCACAAGGTGTTCAAGTGTATGAGCACGCCTCCCACAGGGCGACAAAGAGAATTCTTCTCTACAACCAATCACAGTCCAGCCAGGGACATGATGCTAAGGACAGGGTTCAGGTAACCCATCCCCTAATCTTAGTCACCCCTCCACCGATTGTTGCCCTTACTAAAGTGTAGGCAAGAAGGACTTCCCCTGAGACCGCTGTTCCCCAGTCCTCCCAGCCCAATTCCTCAACCAGATTAAATAGCATACCCTGAATAATCCCATAATAACCATAATCTGAGAACATTCCCCCAAATAACATGACAACATAAACATGAACAGCAAACAGAGAACTAATGTAGTGAACAGCATGTGACTGGTGCGGTATCCAGTGAACTCGCTGACCGTGACTGAGCACTTACAAAAAGGGTGACTCAATCATGGTGCCTGTGTACAGGGCTACCCAGCAGAGTAGCATGAGGATACCTGAGAGGGTGAGGTAGGGTGAAAGGAAGTATGCATGTATACACATGCATGGGGGGGAGGAAGGGGAGGGAAGGTATGTGGTAGGGGGTGTAGTGGGTAGCTGCTGAGCTGGACCACTAGCATGGTGGGGTGGGTGAACACTTGAAAAGTGCAAGGTTCAGGTCCGGTGCAGCATTTTGTTTTTGTTTTGCCAGGAGGTGGCTTTTTATTTTTCAGAGTTTTTCCCACCAATAGCACCCCCATGGAGTTCAGAATCCATTAGCAGGGGTGTGTGAGGGGGCACAGCCCCCCACATTAAAAAAAAAGTAAGTCTCAGGCACCCTCATTATCCTCACCATGAGTGTGCATCACCAAAATTAATTTTGGGCAATGTACACTCGCCGTAAGGGTGATCGCTATTCCGTGATCGCTTTTATGACATAGAACTGACAGGAGCACAATTTAAGGAGTCTCAACCTCCCCAATCCCCAAGTCACAGTCTGTTGTATAGAAATGATTCCATTTACAGACAATAGTGTCCCTAGGCACAAGATGTTGAAAGTCTACCACTGCTAGGTGGATTCCACAACCTGCTACTGCCTTCCTGCTTGTGAGGGATAGTTAGTTGTAAGACTGCACTGAGAGAATGTATGGCCTCTGTGGGTTAGGCAGAAGTTCAATGAGGCCCTCCCCAACACGGAGTCATCCCGAGCCACTCTGACAACCCTTCCCCACCCCACTTGCACAGCAAGCAGATATAATCCCTCTGGTAGCCACTGTTATGTAATGAGTATTATGTGCACTAACTGCCCCACCATCTGAGTGCCAGAGTGCTCCCCATGGAATGCCCCAAATAGTCTCACCACCACAGAGCCTTTCAGTTTCTCTAGCTGCAGGATTTGGATTCCAGTGATCTTAGGTAGTTCCTCTGAGGTGCGCACAACCTCTTGCCACCATACAAGGGACTACAAGTTTGTTTCTATTCACTCAGATCTCAGGGTTGTCTGACTTGCAGGGTGAGGCAGACATGACTTCAGATGCAACAAGAGGTTCTTTACTATGAAGAAGTGTCACAGGATTCTTATAACTGGACCACTAGAGATAAGGTAACAGGCAGTTAACTCTGTAAGTAGCATCCAGGCAGTTGAGTCTATAAGTAATGTCCAGAATTCTGAACTCTAAAAGGTTACTATACTCTAAGCAATTTTCGGGACTATTGCTCTATGACTTCTATGAAATTCTGAAGTTCTATGAGATTACAAAGATTTTAAGGCTATGACAAGCAATTCTAATGTTCTATAGCAGTGGTAAAGAATCATAAACTCAGTAGCAATGGCAGCGAATACTAAACTCGACAGCAATGACAAAAAATTCTAAACTTCATAGCCCTGGCCAGGAGTTACTCAAAGTACTCTTTAGTTAACCTTTATTGGAGCTGTAAAGGAGGACCTGTTAGTTGACTTTCTAGGCACGGTAGTGCACCAAGAAAGGGGTTTCTAGGGAACTAATGTATAAAGTAGGATGAAGGCAAGCACTTCTTGGAGGGACAAGGGACACTTTATTTCTAATGGAGGGGACCAAGAGAGGAAGCTCCTCATCTCCTGAACTGAAGATTCAATGGCCCGGGAAAGGCCATAACAGACCACCAGGCTGGATTCAGTCTGAGATTCTCTGATATCAGTAGGAGATCATGGCAGACCACTGATCAGTAAAGAATAAGGGGTTTCTCTCTTCACCAAACCCTCTGGGCATCTGTAAGGAAGTCATGGCAGACCACTGACTAGAATCACAAAGAACACATACCAAGATTTGTAATCAAGGTTTCTTGAGCTTTCAACATCTCTGTCTTGCTGCTTTTGTCATCCTTAATCTTCGTTGTCCCTGAAACAAGAAAATTCCCACCCCTCTGTATGTCAGAGCCCTCAACTATTGAGCCAGGGTGGCTGCTAGTCTTACTTCACATCCTTATTGGGGAGGGGGCACAGCAAAGATGGGTAGCTAAGGGGCCTGTCCTGACCATCCCCTAACTCTAGCTAAAATGACTGACCTCTTTGTAATCCACATGGATGAAGGTTAAGCAGTTCCTTTACAGTTCGGCCCAGCCCCAATCAGGCTGTTCATTTGCAGTAGGGGAAAACACAGTCTCAGCAGTTCAGTGGCCAGGGACAAGCATAACACTTGCAGTTCTGTACAGTAGAACACCACATAAAGTTAACAGTTCAATAGTCATTGGACAAAGTACAGAATAGGCAGTTCAGTTAGCATTAGCATAACATGGAACTGGCAGTTCAGTTAGCATTGACATAACATGGAACTGGCAGTTCAGTTAATGCTAACAGTTTAGTTAGCATTGGCATAACACAGTTCATGTGACAGCTCATTAGACAAAAGGGCAATAGCACAGTTCATGAGGCAATTTGCAGATAAAAAGCCATTAGCACTGTTCATGTGGCAGTTACTTAGACAAAAAGGGCACTGGCACAGTTCATGTGGTAGTTTGTTATGAGTCTTTGGGAGAGCCACAAGGATCTGCCCTTATTATCCCCATGAGTTTTCCATTGACCCACGGCACCTGCCTGACTGTGTCCACCTTTAATGTATGCCTGTTATATTTACATTAACCCAGCTGGGCTTTTGCTAGTGATTTGTTCTTATTTCCAATGCCTGCTGGCCCAGTCTGGTTTTCGGCCACCTCTATGGGTGGTCCAGAGGTGGGAATGAGGAAACATACTCTCCCACCCTTGTGGTCTTGGCTGCCTTGCCTAATGCCCTGGGTGCAAGTTAGCCAAAAGAAAAAAAATGAATATGGTCCTGGGCCTTTCTCACCCCTGGGGCTTATAAGTTATCTAAATGAAAAGAAATCATGATCAGTTTCCCTTCATCTACAGATATTTGTATCAGTACTTGTAATACTTCTCCAGCATACCATAGATTCCAATATTCCTCCTTCACGCCTCAGCCTCTACATCCTTAGCTCAGCACATCAGCTCCCACTCCCATTTGCAAACAAACATGAGAGTGCAGCATATATATGTCACCTCCTCCAGTGACTCATTAACTGCCCTCTCGATCTGCGATGTGCACCGTTTAAGTTTTTTAAATTCTTTCTGGATCTCTGAAACATACATGTTAATGTGTTGCAGCTTACAGATACTGCCCACATTCAGTCTTTCAGATGCTTGGGAACTCAGGTAACTGTCATCCTCCTCTGTACCTGAACAGAGCGTACCATCAGAGACCCTCGAGGGGGAGAATCTCGGGTTGTAGTGTCTGGGGCTGGATTGGATGGATTTGTGCTGTACAAACTGTTGATCTGCCTTGTTCTTTGGCTGTCCCACCTTCCTCTACTTACAGGTATGCTGAATTGTCAAAATTAGCTTTTAATTATTAAAGATTATGGCAGATTCCATGGCAGGGGGACCAGAGTGCTAGCTCAAGCATCTGGACTCATAGATGATGTCACTGGAAGTCCATGGACATTGGTTCTAATGGACAAAATACAATTTGACCAATTTTGTCTACTTCAAGTGGCCTTCTATATACAAAAATAATATGGGACATCCAGACTATGATGATTAGAGGTACAATGCAGGGTCCAACCAATATTATTTGGTTTTCAAGAGCAATGGTTATCTGCTTGGACACTGACATTTCTTTCTTGCCATCAGGAGCTAATAAGGTGAGCCCAGTAGCTAATCTCTGAAACACAGGCATTAATAAGATGAACTCAGTAGATACTTTCTAAAACATGTATACAAGGTTCACTGAAGTAATTAGACTTCCTTCTTCTCAAAGCAATTCTGCAAGTCTATCAGCCCATATAGAAAAGAAACCTAAATATGTTATAAATATGTTTTAATTCTGTATTTTAAATATATTTTATTGCAAGTCAGAAGTATATGTGTTCTATATTATTTTGGCTGATTCTATAGATCTACTAAATATCTGAAATATCCACTACATGTTATGTATCCCCATTAAATATATATATGTATAACAGGGTTTATATACAGTAGCTCTTGAAGCCATTTTGAATACTTAAGAGATATACTTTTTGTATAGTTAACACATTTATCTAACATATCTAAAATGCATGCAACCTTTAATTTGTCAATACATAAATTGTTAAAAATCTTAAAGCAGACAGATGTAAAGTTGAGTTTATCCTACTGTAAAGCATCATTTCTGTAGGTTTAGAATTCATCTTGCAAAGAAGTATTACCTATAAAATGGAGTTATCATTTATAATCCATTTTCTACCCAAACTGACAGTTTTAATTGATACCTATGCATATGACATACATCTCTAGTTCATATTTTATAAATGCTCAGATGGGTACTTTATACTGTGTATATATATATATATATATATATATATATATATATATATAACCCTATTTTAGCAGTAAATAGACTTATGCTTTATCCCAGGACACACACTGTGCATGAATATAGATATAAGTTTACAGTGGAATACTGGTGGCAACTGAAAAAAAAATAAAAAAAAGTTTTCCTGCAGTGTTTTTTAGTGACCGCGAGTGCAATACATCTTTCGATGCTACTTCTTCATCTGACTGCCCCTGAATGTCTCCCTCTGTTTCCCTTTCCACATTCCCCTCCTCATTATCCTCTGAAATACAGTACTTTCCCCACTTACAGAATATCCTTGTGGTGACAGGTTTGGAGAAACTGAGACATGAGCAGACACTTGTAGGTATATGGTGCTGAGCCATGTTTTCCCTGTTTTGAGATTCAAGTGATCCTTCCCTGGCCATACTGAACAATGTTTAGTATTCATTGAATCAAGAAGCATTAAGGGGCTAGAAATGATGGGGCAAGGTTGGGGCTGGGTTGCCTCTGTGGGGGGGGATGGCGGTCCAGCAAACAGGATAAAAGCCATAAGGACCTGGCACATCAATATAAACGATGGATGAAGTGTAGTCATGATACAGTAGTACTCAGAACTCAATACACACTACTTGGGTGCTATTCTTTTTATGTTTTTTACCATTTTGTGCTTGCTTGCTTGCTTGAAGGAGTGGGGAGGTGTGTTTACTCTGTACTTAGGTACTTTGGTGCTTTGGTGGTTAAAACTTAACTTTTATTTTCATTTTCATTTAAAACAGAAAGAATAAAGAAAAAGTGCAGGGGTTAGAAGTGCATGTTTGGTGTGGCTTTGGGGGACACATTAGTAATTGAGACACTGAGTGTGTGCCTTCATGATTCCGGCCTGTTGGAATCCCTTTAAAATATCCTCTTCTCTCTCCCCAAGTGTGGTAATGCTGTTAACCAGACACTGGACATTCTTCACTTTCAAGGTCTGCATTTGCAGATCGACGTTGATGTCGCCAGAGGCACGGCCATTCAAAAGCTGCTGTGACACAGTATCGGCGTACCAACTTGTGAAGTGGTGTTTCAGCTCGTCTTCAAAAATCTTGTTCACTGTTGAGTACAGTGGCTGCAGTAAATCTGTACATGATGCTGGCACGAAGATGGGCATAATGGCATTTTGCTTGAGCTATTGCAGAACAGCATCAGTAGTATGACACCATAACAGATCCATTATTAGCAGGGGTCTTTGTTCAGCACGTAAGTCCATCTGTGTTTTGATTTTAGCAATATAAGGGACCAGAACTTTGGAAATAAACTGCAGCATAGTGTCATTACAAGCCCAATGGTTTTTGAATTGACTGATTAACCACCCCTGAGGGAATTCATAGGCAGGATGGCAGTTATTGGTTTTACCTTTGTAGATGATCTGTGGGGGTAGGAGTTCCCCAGTCACTGAAACTGCAAGGATGACTGACACCTGCCTCTTGTCCCCTAATCCGGAGACCTCCACCTGCTTAGATCCAGTAGTTGCTATGGTCCACTTGCTGCGTGGCACTAACTGCACTCCGGTTTCATCCAGGTTAACAACCAAAGCTGGTGGGATCAGTTCCTGGCTACGTAGCAACTCTTTCAAGAAATTTTGACTTTAGTTATGGGAAGTCCATGGGGTTTTATGAGCTGCTTTGGTGGCCTTTCTTTTTGAATACCCCATGCGGCTCAATAACTTCCATGACCTTTGCCTGCTGAAAGCTAGCTGACCACCATTCTGTAAAAGGAGGTCAGGATTGTGCGCTTTTACCACACCTGAAGCAATTGTGGAAACAACACGGGTATTAACAACTGCTTCCTCTGACCACAAACTTTTGATAATTTTCCACCTCCTGTTCTACATCCTCAAAGAGCAGTGCTGGTCATCCACAGGGCTTTGTGATCAGCTCAGGAACAAGTTTGCTGGGGTCAGGGGTTTTTGTAAGCTGCACCAGGTAATCTGTTTTGAAGCCATGTACAATGCTCTCATTGATGGAGACAGAGTACTTTTTGTTGTAGAAATGCATGGCGTTCATAACGCCACTCTCCACAGCGTACTTCCCAATTTCAAAGCATACTGCTGCTGAGTACTTAACGTACTCTGACCTGCTCTTTTTTTACAGGAGGCCAGAAAGTTTTGCAACAAGAGCCTCTGCAATTCTCAGGGGGACTTCCACAGTCTGGCTCAGACTGTCTGCACTGCGCGGTTCACCGGACAAGTCTCGCTTCACAGCAGGCTTCTTGTTAAGCCAGGACAGAGGTGACATATTGAGGAAGTTGGGCAGTTGCTTGGTTCGGTTGGTCAGTTGTCAGTCACTCAAACAACAAGCAGCAATGAATATGGGCGTCAGTATTACTGCTATTAATGGGAAATTGACAGCTGACTTCCTGGTTCAGAAATCACCGCAGAAGTGCTAGTATAAGATAATGCTAAAACATCTGGGGATCCTGACCAGGCGGAATTTTTGCATTACACAGTGTGTGTGTGTGTGTGTGTGTATATATATATATATTCTTTACAAAAAACTGCATTAGTGCAGCAGTTAGGGTTCAACTTAATGCAACAAAAGTAGGGAAATGTGGCATTAGAGTATCAAACCCTAACTCCCACCCCACCCCAAGCAGCAAAAGGAAAAAAGTTTTGGGTCTCCAGAGCCTTGATGAATCAGTGGTGGGATCTTCCCTGGGGTTGTCAACCCTATTGATCACCCCTCCCTATAGCCCATAGCCCTCTGTTTGAAGCACAAGGTACAGCTCCAAGGCAGTGTCTCATAGTGATATTGTCTCCAAAGGTGGAGAAGTATGTCTTGCTACATGTTGCCACCACAGTGTGTTGTAGCTTTCTTCACAGAGGGCCTGCAGGAGATCATGTCTGACATTATTTACTCATGGAATGCAGTGGGCACTAGGGTTGACAGCCCCAGGGAAGACCCCACCACTGATTTGCCAAGACCCAAAACCCTAACTTTTTTTCTTTTGCTGCTTGCAGGGTGGGAGTGGGGAGGTTGGGTTGGAAACCCTAAGGCCACATTTCCCTACTATTGTAGTATTAAGTTGAACTCTAACTGGTGCATTAGCACAGCTTATTGCAAAGATTCCCTTCTTTTTGAGATAATTTAAGCAGATGTTTTCTCCTTTGGGTGTCATCGATGTGCAGTGAGCATGTTCTGCGAGCTCTGCCTCTGCAGAGACACCCACCGTGCTCTGAATATGTGCCATTCCCACCAGTGTGGCTTTGCATCCACCACCATCTGGATTCCTCAAGATGGCAGTCAAGCAGTGAGGCAAGAGATCCCCACTCCCAGAGTGAGGAGAGCAGTCCTGTGGATGCACAATCCTCCCACTCCCTGCTGACCCCTGAGTGACCCTCATCCATTTCCGAACCCGGGCCACTGGCATCGGACAAGGTAAGATGCCCATGGTGCTTCAGCCCTCTGCACCACTGGGCCAGCTTAGCCCCAAGAACTCTTGACATCAGTCACTGAATGGAACTGCAGTGCCAAAAAGGGTCCTGCACCTCTGTAGGTGGATGGAGTTTTCCCTTGGCAGTTTGTCTTTTGGTTGAATATACACAGTAATTTATGTAGTTTACATTACATTTTTTCTTTTGTAGTTTTTTTACCATTTCTATTCCAAAACCACCTAAGCACCTGCTGTATCAATCAAATATTACATGGGCTGGCTTAAGATATAATTTTTCATCATCATTTTGGCAGAATTAATCTATTGCTATCTCAGTCGTGGCTTCACCACTCATGAGATATCAGCAGACCAATACCTTGTCATGAGGATAAAAATGATATAGTAAGTAGTCCATGTCATATCCAATATATACACTGGTTTATTTTTAGAAAATTATAAGTTCCTATATGTACTTGGCTTGTGCTTAACACCTTCCATTACAGTCTATAAATTCAGTTGTCAATTCAGAATTATTTGACAATTCTTTAAAAACTAGAAAGTGCCATCATTTCTGTTAATAAACACTACTTCTGAAATATTACAATTAGGTATGCAAATGTATACACAGTGCCAAATTATGCTAGTATGTTTATATTAAATTAGACTTCTACCTCATAGAATTTATCCTACATATGCAGACTTTGAATGAATAAATAAAGACATAAATGAATGAATAAATGAATGAATAGATAAATAACTCAATCAATCAAAAATAAATGCTTTTCTTAAAGGGGAATTTAAATGATTGATGTTATGCATTTCTCTGATATTCATATTTTAATATTTATCCCAGAAAAAAATCTGTTATATTCCATGTAAATTTAAAATAAACTAAATCATTTATTATATAACTATAGTATATAATATATATTTATAAAATTATGAGAAAAATCAGCAAAAACGCTGTCTCCTGTTGGACGAAACACACCACGTGACTGTGCATTATCCCACAATGACCACACACCTGCACATCTTTGTGTTTTTCAACTCCCTCCAAAACAGTTTTGGGCATTTTATAAGATAGATAATCGACTACATAGTGTGGTTGAGATCTGATATATGCACGCCTTAGGTGGTTGAATGCACTCGAGCTGCAGCCTCATGCCTCTCAACACACACCATGGTGTACATATATCACAGCATGACCACATGCCTTGTAGTGGATTATCTGTTACATATATATATATAGATACACAAAATATATATTCTATAAGTATTTTGCAATTAAACAATATATGTGTATATGTGTATATATATATATATATATATATATATATATATATATATAGATCTATAGTAACCATAAGTTACAGAAATAATATTCTACTTGCATTTCAGATATTATATTGCTATGACAAAGACATGCAGCACATACTTTTAAATATTAAAACAGTATATTCATAACTATATAAAATATATCACTTACCTATATCAGCAATATATAATGGGGATACATACAGTAACATATATCTCAGCTATTTTTCTGATGCAAATCAGGCCAACAATTTTTTAGGTATGAAAAATATATTGCTCAAGAACGGAATTTTATTTTCTAAAGCACCTTTCATACAAACCTGTATTTCAAAGTACTTTACAATTCATTGAGAAGGGGGCAGCATTTTTGCAGCTCTTTTCAGTAAGCTTGAAGAGTCATTTAACACAGAGATAGAGAAGAGAGACATTAGAGAGAAGCTAAGCAAAGGAAGATTAAGTTATTTACTTTGGCTCACACAGTGAGCATGCGGCAGTTGTGGAAATCAGTTCAGGGGCCAGATTTTCAAACAGCTCTGAATGCCGCAAGCCCTGGATGCACTGAACATACTGAAGTGTGTAGGAGCAAAGAAGGCTGTTAGCCCATAAATGCTCCATCAATCACCCATAAATAGGAAAGATCATGTCCATCAAGAATATATCTGTCTAATTTTAGTTTGAACTCTGATTTGTTACTACTTACAACTATATCTGTTGGTAATCTATTCCAAAGGTCAAAAATGTGTTGCATGTAATAAAATCTCCTCCTATTTTAATGAAAAACTTTGGCTTTTAATTGCAAAGGATGACCCCTTGTTCCTATATGACTATTTCTTAAATCTAATCCAAGTTTGTTGAATAGATATTCGTCATACATTATGTCATAGCATAACTGTAGCTCTATCTTCTCAAATCCAGTGATATCAAGTTAAGTTGGTTAAGACTATGCTGATAATCTAGATCTTTGATTATCCCTCTGTACAGACAGCTGGTGAGACCCCATCTGGAGTACTGCATGCAGTTCTGGAGACCCAAGGACGTAGACAGGATGGAAGCTGTCCAGAGGAGGGCAACTAAAATGGTGCAGGGTCTGTACCAGAAGACATATGAAGAGAGACTAAAGGAGCTTAATATGTATAGCCTCAAGGAAAGGAGGGAGAGGGGGAACTTGATAGAAACTTTCAAGTACCTCAAGGGAATCAACAAAGTCCAAGAGGGTAGCATCTTTCAAAAAAGAGGTGTGCAAGAACAAGGGGCACAATTTGAAGATGGGGCGGCTCAGAGGTAATGTAAGGAAGTATTTTGTTCACAGAGAGGGTTGTGGATGCATGGAACGGCCTTCCGGAGGAGGTTGTGGAGTCAAAAACAGTGGTTGAATTCAAGCATGCATGGGACAGTCATAAGGCAATTCTAGGGGGTGGAGGTAGAAAGAAGTAGGCTACTGGTTAACTAGGATCTGCAGCTTATCCATTAGGTAGGGAAATGGGCAGACTGGTGGGCCAGACTGGCAAGGCAGTATAGCGCAGTGGTCTAAGGCTCTGAGCTACAAATCTGGTGAAATCCAGCAGGCCAGATCTGGGTTTGAATCCCACAGCTTTGACTTGCATACTGTGTGACCGTGAGCAAGTCACTTAACCTCCTTGTGCTCCCAGGTTGCTCCTGTAAAAAAGCTTCCAGCTTAGTGTGCTATACCTGGTTAAACAACTAAATAAAAAAAAGTGGTCGTTATCTGTCATCAGATTTTATGTTTCTATGATGTCATGTATTAGTTTTGTAGCCCTAGATTGAATCCTCTCATTATTTTTCATATCTGTCTTGTACTGAGCATTCCAGTATTGCCTACCAACAGAGGGCACACAAGGCTTGTGGCATCTCCTGGCCGGCAATTGGGATTTCAAACCCCTGTGCTGATTGCTGCAAGTTCAACCAGCTTTTTCTGGTCTAGCTTGCAGCAAACTCATGCACCTTTTTATGGAGCTTGCATCAAGTACTTGGCACAAGCTGCCATAAATTGAGCAAACTGTTGCAACTGTGCCTGACCTACTAAAATCGGGTGCAGTAGCAGCAAAGGTGTTTGGCACAGCTGTGCCAAAAAAGGGTTTGACGCAGGGCTTGATGCAAGCTCTGTGTCACCCTTTGAAAATTGGGTCCAGGGTCTCTAGGTTTACAGCTACATCTGTGCTCTAACCACTAGACTAAACTGCCTGCATGTGAAAGTAAGGTTTTTGTTTATTTATAGTCCTGAAAAACATATACTAATCACTGCATATATTTTACTGTATTACAAAAATATATTTTAATACTGTATACTGTATATGCCAGGTATGAAATAGATTGACTTCCAGATTGTATAGTGGAATAGTAGCATCACTTAATATAACTTGGGAAATGCAATTCAGTAGTGAAAAATGCAAGGTGATACACGTGCAAAAGAACAGTCCCAAGTATTCATATAAATTAGGCTCATCGGAGCTAACAGAGTCGACATGTGAGACAGACCTAGTCATATTGGTAACATCTGACTATGAACAACAAAAACAATGTAATGAGGTCATAGCTAGGGCCAAAAGAGTACTTTTTTTTGTTTTTTACTGGTGATGCCTCTCCCTGTGCATCCCAGTATCCCCCCAACCCTTCTTACTGACTTCTCACATTGCCTGCCTACCTTTAGGTCATCTGATATGACTACCCCAGGACCCTTTCCATTTTTGTTGTTGTTAGCACCTCCACTGCCATTGTGTACTCTTCCCCTGGGTTTTTCTTTCCCAGGTGCATTACTTTGCACTTCTTTGCATTGGATCTAAGCCCTCATACTTTTGACCATTCCTCCAACCTTGTCAAGTCCCTTCTTATCCTTTCCATCCCCCCTTGTGTATCAACCCTGTTGCAGATCTTTGTGTCATCTGCAAAGAGGCATACTTTTCCTTTCAGTCCCTCTGCAATGTCACTTATAAAGACATTAAAGAGGACCAGCCCCAATACTGAACCCTATGATACCCCGCTAGTAACCCCCCTTTCTTTGGAGTGGACTTCATTTACTATTTCCCTCTGCATCCTGTTGTCCAGCCAATTTTTAACCCAGGCTACCACCCTGGGACTCACTCCCAGGTGGTTCTATGTGATAACAGTGATCATGGAAAGGTGATTGCCATTAGGGCGAGTGAACATCGGTGAAAATTGATTTCGGCAATGCACACTCATGGCACACACCAAAAGGGCACTGAAAACAGGTTTTTTTGTTTATGTAAGGGGCTGCACCACCCTCAACCCTCCCCCCCACAGGGGGCCTCGCCCTCGCAATCCCCTACACAACAAAAATCCATGACTGGCACAAAAATATCGACCACCCAGCATCGAATCCAGCACCCTCCCAATTCTAGCCTGCCATGAACCCACCACGCCACATGGCCTGCTCGGCAGCCCATTACAGCACTATACCTCACAAACCCTCCTTCCCCTTCTGCCCATCGCATGGTGTACTCATTCCCCCACACGTGCATGTACATATAGTGACAGGATGTCACTATAGCCATATTCGCCCCCCTGTCCAGTAGCCCTGTGAACAGCTGCAGCTATTGAGTTGCCCTTTTTGTAAGCACTCAATAGAGGATACCCTTATCACAGGATACCCCCCAGGCTGTCTAACTTGTTTATTAATCTTTTGTGTGGGGCTATGTCAAATGCCTTGCTAAGGTCTAGGTAGGCCATGTCCACAGCCCCTCCCTGGTCTACTACTTTGGTCACCCAGTCAAAGAAATCTATTAGATTCATCTGATATGACCTTCCCACTGTGAATCCTTGCTGTCTTGTGTCCTATTCCCACTGGCTTCCAGGTACACAACAATTCTTTCTTTTAGAAATTATTCCATCATTTTCCCCATGCCTGAGGTCAAACTAACAGGTTTGTAGTTTCCTGCCTCTGACTTGTTCCCACTTTTGTGAAGGGGAATCACAACCGCCCTCTTCCAGTCCTCAGGTGCCACACCATCCTATCATGATTTGTTAAAAAAGGTAGTCAGTGGTGTCACCAGTTCTCCCTTTAGTTTTTTTAGAATTCTCGGGTGAATCCCATCAGGCCCCATTGTCTTGTCCACCTTTAGTTTTAGGAGTTCTTTCAGGATCCTTTCTTTTGTGAATGGACTGGTATCAACCCCCCTATCTAGAGTGCTTCTATTATTTGGTTTAGGTACATCCCCCTCCTCTTCTTTTGTGAATACTGAACAAAAGTATTCTTTCAATATCTCTGCCTTTTCACTGTAACCCTCTGCCCACCCCCTCCCCTTTTTTAAGCCTCACTATCCCTCCCTTGGTCTTTCTTCGCTTACTAATGTACCTATAAAAGATTTTATCCCCCTTCTTAACTGAGTTGGCTATCCTTTCCTCAGTTTGGGTCTTTGCTATTCTGACTGCCTTCCCTGCTTCCTTCTGCTTTAACTGATAGAATTCTCTTTCCTGCTCCTTCTGTGATTCCTTATGCTTCCTGAATGCTATCTTTTTCTCCTTAACCTTCCTCTTCACCTCTTTTGAGAATCGTACTGTTTTTTTCCTTTGTTTTGTTTTACTTGCTTCAAACAAAGGCTTGTTGTCTTTGTGATGGCAGTTTTGATTTGCCAAATATGGATGAGGCACTACAGAAGGCTTCCATGAAACTTTCCAACAACTCTGTCAGGATGTGTTTAGGAACTTTCTCTTCATTTCCAATATCAAAAAAAAGAACTGCAACACTCCATGGCAAGCTGTTGATGAGAATGAAGACTGATCTGCAGTTCTTCTAGAATGTCCATAACATTTGTGGTCACAGGGATGTGCAATTGCAATTTATCCAGGAGGTCACACATCCATGTAAATTTCTCCGTGAGGAAAGACAGCTCAATCTGTAGTTTCAGGAGCAGGTTGTCATCATAAAGAATGTCCTGCAGAGAAGTTGCCCAAATTTTGGAAGCTGCAAGTCATGTCTGCAATGGTGATATGTAAATAGATCCTAAGTCAGTGATTTTCTCCTGGGAAAAAATGCATCAGCTTATCATTCAGTAAGCAATTAAACAAACAAGCAAATAAATATATAATAAAAGTGTACAGCATTCTTACCTTTATTGCAAGTAATGTGTTACACAAGTGTCTGGTTAGAGCTGCTGCTGTTTGGTTTCAATTCAGGATTCTCTTTACAGAGAGTGGACTGCTGCTCTGACCTTGGGATTACATCACAGAGCTGCTGCTGTTTGGTTTCAATTTAGGAGCTAAACACTGGGTATAGTAAGGGGTGTTGAGTAGGAGGGGCATACCAGGAAAGGAACAGCAGCAAGTGAAGAGGTGACTGCTCTTTCAGTGGAAGGGAAGTAAATGCAAATCTAGGAGCTTTCATTATTACTTCTTCGCATTGATATTGCATTGGGGAAAGGAGGGTAGGAGTTTGAAGAAGGTTGTGCAATGGCTACTTAAAGCCTGTTTTGTGTGTGGATAGGAAGGATAGGAATATAAAAGCAGTTGCTCAATATATCTAAACGTGTGCAACAAAGGAGGTAAGGGAAATAAAGAAAATGTTTTGCACTGATAGAGGAGGGAGAGGGGAGACTTGGGGGAGTGTTTGGTATCCTGCATCTGGAAGGGTGGGGGGTCGCTGGTGGGCAATGACAGCAATGGATAGGGTGGTAGGCTGCAACAACTGTGGTGCACCAATCTTTCTAAAAATTGCCTGGAGTGTGGGAGGATGTTTAGTGTGCAACCACATAGAAAAACTTAGAAAGGAGATTGAGGGTCTGCAGGAGGAACTAAGACAGTCAAGGCAGATTGTGGGTGGGTTTGGCCAATACTGAGGCAGGAAGAAGGGGAGATGAGGAGGGTGATTTAAGCCAACAGTGGTGAGGAGAGGTCAGAAGAAGAGAAGCAGAGACAAAGGCCTCAGGCCAGGAAGAACAATTGCCGGGAAACCAGGTCAGGAGACAAAGACAAATGGAAGGAGGAGATAGGGACTTGTGAGGGGAGGCGAGAAGTGGCAAAAGTCATGGAGTGGAAAGGAGAGAACAGGTTACTATGAAGAGAGAGCGGGCATTTGTGAAGGGCCTTCAGAAAATAGTTGTGCACTGCTAGGAGGAAGAAGGTGGAGGAGGAAATGATGAAATTAGAGGAGTAATTGATAAATGCCTGGACCAAACTGGAGAGGGGGGAAGTTCTACTGGGAGAATTGCAACAGGGTTAAAAGGTGGAAATAATGTGCAGGAGGAAGAAGAGGAGCTGGAAATGAGACAGGGAGATGAATGGAAGCAAGCAGGGAGTAAGAGGGGTGGAATCTTAGTGCTGGAGGACTCAATACTAAGAGGAGTTAGGTGGGGTAGCAAGGGGGAGAGGCATAGTCGCATTTGGGTGGAGGCCATGCCAGGAATGACAGCAGAAAGGGTGGGACAGTCTGTTCTGAAATATGCTAGAAGGGGTAGGGACAAGCCTCATTTAATTATACATGTTGGGACAAACGGCCTGGCTGACAAGACAGTAGATACAGTCCAGAGGAGGTTTGAGGAACTAGCACAATTATGTGAGGGAGCAGGAAGATCAGTAACTTTTTCAGAGATACTTCCAGTGCCAAAGGCAAGCACAACAAGGAAGCTGAGAATAGAGGAATTTAACGGATGGCTAAGAACCTGGTGTTGCGCTAAAGGGTATGGGCTGTTGGGGTGGTGGGGAGGGACCTGAGAGGACAGTAGTCTCTATGCCAAGGACAGACTACACTTGAGTGAGGAGGGAAAGAAAGTGTTGAAACAGAGGATGAAGGAGTACATAGAGGAAGTTGGAATTTAAACTAGGAATGGGGGTGGCAGTTGGGAAGAGATATGCAGAGACCACAGGTTGGGAAATCATATGAGCTTACCCCCATAACAGTGACAAAGGACAAATGGCAAGTACTGTTGGTGATGCTAGGAAAGGAGGGCAGGATGGGAGGGGGAAAAGGGTGGAAGGTGGTTACCCTTAATGCTAGGAGCCTTGGGAGGAAACTGCAGAGTTACAGGTTCTCATGGCAGAGGAGAGGTGGACATTGCAGCCATCATGGAAACATGGGCCACCCAATACAATGACTGGGACCTGTCTGTACCAGGGTACAGGTTATTTCATGGGACAGGGTGATTGGGAAAGGGGGGGGTGGCACTATATGTGAAGGAAGGACTGAAGTGTGTAAGGGAGGAAGGGGAGGAGGGTAGTACAGAGTCACTTTGGATGCAAATCCAGGATTCCAAGAATAGGATTCTTAGAATGGGAGTGGTGTACAGGCCACCATCTGTGATGGAGGAGTTAGACAGGGAACTAGCGGGACAGATCAGGAGGACCTGCGAAAAGGGCAGTGTGGTGATTGTGGGGGACTTCAACATGCCAGGAGTGGACTGGAGCACCCCAACAACCAGGAACAGAAGGGAGCAGGTACTGCTGGATGCCTTCCAGGACAGCTTCCTGCTGCAAATGGTCAGTGAACCAACCAGGTTAGGGAATACCCTTGACCTTGTGCTGGCAAATGGGGACTTTGTGAGAGAACTTATAGTGGAGGAAACCGCTGTCAGGGGTGACCACCACTCAGTATGGCTCACATTGGATATGGGCAAGGAAGGAGTGGAATCTGGCACAATAGTGCTGGACTTCAGGAGGGCCAACTTTGGGAGGATGAAGTGGTAAAGGGTACCTGGCCAGAATTCAATCTAGTATGAACACTAACCAGAGGTGGGAGCTCATAAAGCTAGGGATAGTGGAGGCAACAAAACCTGCTGCAAAGCCCAGAGCAAGAAGGCTGGGGCTAAGAAACCGATCTGGTTGAGCAAGGAGGTCATGGAAAGGTAAGGAGGAAAGAGCTGCCTTTAGGAAGTACAAGAAAACAGGGAGGGAGGAGGACAGGGAGGTACTGACAGAATCGAAGGAGGTGACAAGGGCAGTAGGGGAGCCAAAGCATCTATGGAACTCAGGCTGGCACAAGGCATTAAGAAGGGGGAGAAGGACTTCTTTAAGTACATCAGGGAGAAAAGGAGCTGTAAGGACCACATAGTAAGGATTAGGAAGGAGGGGGGTTGGGTGGAAGCAGGGTGCGATAAGGCAGAAGCACTAAATGAGTACTTCTACTCAGTATTTACTAAAGAGAAGAGGGGGGTGACACCCAAGGTGGGAGAAATGGCAGAAGCAGGGTGGGAAGTGTTGACAGATGGGGAAATCATGGAGAGCAGAGTTCAAGAGGGTTTGAAGGCACTGAGGGTGGACAAGGCGCCAGGCCCAGATGGCATCCACCCCAGGGTACTGAAGGAGCTGGCAGAGGTCCTTGCAGGACCTTTGGCAGACCTATTTAATACCTCACTACATTCGGGGTGTGTACCTCAGGACTGGAGGATGGCTCATGTGGTGCCCCTCCACAAGAGTGGCCCCAAGGATGAACAGGGAAACTACAGACCAGTGAGCCTCACATCCATCATGGGTAAGCTAATGGAGACCATCCTGAAGGAGAGGCTGGTGGCCCTCCTAGAGGCCAAAGAACTACAGGACTGCAGACAGCATGGCTTCATATGTGGCAGATCCTGCCAAACCAACCTGGTCGAGTTCTATGACTGAGTAACTAGGCAACTGGACAGGGGCCATGCAGTGGATGTTCTGTATCTAGACTTCAGTTAGGCATTCGACTCAGTGCCACATGGAAGGCTGGGAAGGAAGTTAGTAGGCACAGGGGCGGGTGCGAAGCTGGTGAGATGGGTAGGAAACTGGCTACAGGGAAGGCAACAGAGAGTGGTGGTGGGTGGGGAGCTCTCACACCCAAGGGCAGTGACGAGTGGTGTTCCACAGGGCTCGGTGTTGGGACCAGTGTTGTTTGGGATGTTCATTGCAGACATACCATGGGACATCAAGAGCAAGATCAGTCTGTTTGCTGATGATACCAAGGTAGGCGCGGTGGTGGAGGACCTAGAGGGATGGCAGGGGTTGCAGGATGATCTGGCAAAGCTTGAAACCTGGTCAGACACCTGGCAACTGGGCTTTAATGCCAAAAAGTGCAAGGTGCTGCATTTTGGGATGAAGAACCCAAGGAGGAGTTACCAGCTAGGGGTGCAGCTAGCCCAGACAGAGGAGAGAAGGATCTGGGTGTACTCATTACAGGGTCAATGAACAACTCGGCACAATGTAGGAAGGCAGCTGCAAGGCCAACAAAATACTGGGTTGTATTGCAGGGGTATATCCTCGAGAGGGAGGAGGTGATTCTGCCACTGTATAGGTCATTGGTTAGACCACACTGGAGTACTCGTGCAGTACTGGCGTCAATATCTGAGAGGGACATTAAGTTACTTGAGGGGTGCAGCGCTGGCGACAAAGATGATCAAGGGGCTGGGGACTTATCATGTGAGAGGAGGTTGAAGGAGTTGAACATGTACTCACTGGAGGAGAGGAGAGACAGGGGTGACATGATTGAAACCTTTAAATACATGAAAGGAGTAAACAAGACAAGTACAGAGGGTCTGTTCAAAGTAAGGGAGGGAAGGGACACCAGGGGCCATGATATGAAACTGGAGCGAGGAAGGTTCAGGAGGGAGATGAGGAGACACTTTTTTACAGAGAAGGTGGTGGCTGGGTGGAATGCGTTACCTCCTGAAGTGGTATGCAATAGAACAGTGGACTGCTTCAAATGAGGATTGGACAGGACAAGGGGGAGGGTTAATGAAGGGGAAGGGTGGAAGGGAGGGGCAGCTGCAGAATAAGGGGTGCTAGCTGCACATTCGAGCAGACTTGATAGACCTCTAGGCCTTTATCTGCTGGCAAATTTCATATGTTCGTATGTTCGTAAGTTCTTGTTCAATGAATGACCAGTGGTACTTGATATGGGTGGGATGATAATTTGCAGCCATGAAATAGGATGTCCACAAATCTGTGCAAGGGTCAACCAGCATGGTAGCACCATTGCCAGTGTTGACTTCTGATAGGTGTCCCAGGTAATGGCTCTTCCTTCCACTGAGTAATGAGAACAGTTTCCTAAATAGCTTCATGTATTTCATTGTTAACTGAAATGGCTTTTCCATTGCACCTGCGACTAGGGCCATGATATGTGTGCAAGGCACATTTTACGGGTGGAATTGGAGAACAAACCTCATAGAATTGCACTATAGCATTTCTTCATATAGGAAGATTTGTCTACTTCTAATACTCTCACAGCATCATATCATATTCTGTACTGTGTTATTGCTTGGACCACTACCTGTGCAACAGTACAGTGTGCCACAGTGGTCAAAAACTCTGGCCACTAATGTGTCCAATCAGCTGCTTACTCATCCTATTCCTGGGCGCATTTAAATTGCCATCTTTTATTTTTTTGTGTGTGTGTGTCACTGGAGCAGAGAATAAACAGCTGCTGAATTTAGTGTGCTGTGTTTGGACAGCCAGAGCCATCCTTGACTGTTTTCTTCTATATGAAGAAGATGCTTCATGAAGAATGGTCTGGAAGGGCACATAACAGGCAGACCCCGAAGATGTCATTACCATGTTCTGGAGCATGAACTTGTTTAAATTAGCTTAACTTATTGTTGCCAATTTTGGTGTGGGGGGGTCGCAGATCATAGTCTTAGCAGATTTTCCAGATGACAGGAGAATGCAAGAGCAAGAAACATAGAATTTCACAGCAGATAAGGGTCGCTTGACCCATCCAGTCTGCCCATTTCTCCCTACCTACACTACTACATCTGACCATGCCCGATCTATGCTCTTTCACCCTCCCCCTTCCTTTCCACTATGATTCTTTTATGCTTATCCTATGCATTCTTGAACCCCACCACTGTTTTTGACCCCACCACCTCAGCTGGAAGGCTGTTCCAGGAATCCATCTCTCTTTCTGTGAAGAAATTCTTCCTCACATCTCTCCTGAATCTCCCCCCCCCCACCAGCTTCATAGCATGGCCCCTTGTTCTTGAGCACCTTTCCCTCTGAAAAATATTTCCTTTCTGTACCTTTTTGAAACATGTGGCATCTTTTGCATTTTCAGACACAGTGTTCATTTTAACTTTCAGAGTTGCTACTCGAGTATTGAAGGTCTCTACTTTCTCATCAAGCTCCCTTAGCACCTACAGCACAGCCTTCATCACAGGTTCAGCTTCTTCATTGTTGTCCTACATTGGCTTGCCTAAGTCACTACCACTCATACCTACTGGAGCCTTGGATTTCACAGTACCACTTGAGACTGTCTTGTAATCTGCCAGTTTTCAAACAGCACCAAACGTACCTATCAGGTACATATTGTGCCGATATGTCAACTTAAAACCATGCAAGTTCTGAAATATATATTTTGGAGGCAAATGTGCAGTTTATTAAGAATCAATGCATGAATCTCTCTACAGTGTGCCCTCACTCATCATCTGTTAGCTTCACCCACCCACCCGTACATGTTTTTTTTTTTAATTGTGTTTATCCCCCCCTTTTTGGAGCTGGCAGGCGGGTTCCAACCTCACTCCCGGGGAACGTCACTGGAACCATCATGGTGCCTGCCAGCTCCAGTTTTCTCCCTTCCCTGTTGCAGCTGCATGTTCATGTGTGGAGGCACATGCACACTGTGGTCCCTGCAATGCCCTCCCTTCATGTCGCTCGGCATCCTGTGCTGCCCCCAGGCCTCCACCTGGGGGCAGCCATACGGTGGGTTGACAATGTCCCTCCATGGGAGAGAAGAGCTGCCTTGTGGTGCTTAATCCAGGTCCCCTTCCCCCCTTCAAACCCTTGATGACCCAGGCTTGTTCCCAACCCAGGACACCGGCATGGCGTGAGGTGGGACGTCCAATGCCTCAGCTGTCTGCTTGCTGGTATTAACATTGGAAATGCAGGAGTTAGAGAGATGCAGAATAAGAATGGCAATAAAGTATTGAAATTCACACCAACCCCACCTCCACCCTGCAGAGAAGGACAGGCATTGGGGTATGCGTTTGGGTCATCACCCATAATGCTCATGCCATTTCACTTCACCCTATCCTGCAGACACTGACATGTGTTGAGGTGTGCCTTGGTGTGTACGGCTGTAAAGTCACCTCATTCCATAAGGACATACGCTGAAATGGGTGCAGTACAGGAGAACGGGGTGAACTGTGGGGCCGAACAGTTCAAGGCACACCTCGATGCCTGTCACTGGCTGCAGGGTGGTGGGATGGAGGTGGAATGGCATGAGCATTACAGTCAGCAATCCAAAGGCACACCCTTGATGCCTGTCAGTCTGTACAGGGTGGGACGTTATGGTTAGACACCCTAATGCCCCAGGCATTTGTTGGTATTTACACTAAAATTTTCAACATGGTCTTTTTGTGACCCCCACCTCATGAAAGCATTTGGGGCCTCTTCTCATGAACAGTGGCACTGTGATTTTGTTAATGTGTTACTGATTTTATTATTGTGAATTTTGAGTTCCCACAGTGACCATGCCATTCTGCACCAGATGTATGAAAACACAGATCAGGCAGGATGTGAGGAATGACAGCTGTACGATTCATAGGGAGCTGTGAAGAGATGGTAGTGTTGAAAATCTGTAGTGAAAGTATTAAAAATACTTGAACTTCCAGGCTTATGAGGAAACTGCACAATGCATGTGCGTAACACAGTCATTTAGTGGAATTTTTTAATCAAATTTTCAACATAGCCATTTTGTGACTTCTGCTCATGAACAGTGTCACTATGATTTTCTTAATCTGTCCCGAACATTGATTTCCTACAGCTACCGCGCTATTCTGTACCAGATGTGTAAATGCATATTTTGGGTAGGATGTAAAAAATGACAGCTGTACTCTTCATAAGGAGGTGTGCAAAAAATGCCAATGTTGAAAATCTGGAGTGAAAATATTACAAATGCACGTAATTACGAGGGTGCGTGGAAACTACACAATGTACACTCATAACAGTCATTTCATAGGCATTTTAGCACCTCTGCCCATGAACAGTGTCACTGTGATTTGTTTCTAATCTGCCCCGAACACTGACTTCCCACAGTGACCACGCTATTCTGCGCCGGAAGTGCAAAAACACATTTTGGCCAGGATGTGAAAAATGACAGCTGTATTGTTTAAAAACAGGTGTGGAAAAATGCCAATGTTGAAAATCTGGAGTGAAAATATTACACATTTGCAAAGTTACAAGCATGCATGGAAACTGCCCAACGCATGCTCGTAACACAGTCATTTTATGGACTTTCATCCCCAAATTTTCAACATAGGCATTTTAAGACCTCTGCTCATGAACAGTGTCACTGAGATTTTCTTAATATGCCTAAACACTGATTTCCCACAGCGACTGCGCTAGTCTGTGCTGGTAACGTGAAACCACATTTCAGTCAGGATGTAAAAAATGACAGCTGTACTGTTCATAAGGAGGTATGGAAAAATGCCAATGTTGAAAATCTTGAGTGAAAAATATTACAAATTTGCAAAGTTACACGCATGCGTGAAAACTGCTCAACGCACGCTCGTAAAACAGTCATTTTTGGGATTTTTTTCACCAAATTTGCAACATAGGCTTTTTGAGAGCCCATCCCATGAACACTGGCAATGTTGTTTTGTTACTCAGTCCCGGAAAGTGATTCCATGCAGTGACTGTGAAATCACCTTTTGGGACTGAATAATGCCATGACAATGCCTGAATTCATGAGGAGGGGTCCAAATTATCCCATGTTGAAAATTTGGGCCCAAATTCCCAAAAGTGCCTGAGATATGCACCAAAGTTGAAAAAACCTATTTATGTCATTATACAGCTTACCGGCATTTCTTCAGTTCGTGGTCAGCTTTGAAGAGTGCAGGCATGTACCCAGTCCACCGAAGATCATCACACCAGGCTCAGGAGGTAAGTATGGAGTGAGGGGGTGTGGGTAGGTCGGGTGGGTGGGTATGGGTTGGGGGGAGAGGATGGCGACCAGCGTGGGACCATTTCCTTTGTTTCAGGGAGATAAAAAAAATAAAAAGACTTTGTGGGAAGTTCTTTTTTTCCAGGCTTGTTTCCAGCACACTGGGGTGGGCTCCCAGTGTGCATCCTGCCTTTTTAAGGGTGGGGATACTGAAGCCAATGGGGATTGGGTCCCCTGTCAGCAAAGAACAACTGTTTGGGGGACCAATATGAAAAAGGGTGATTGAGCACCCCCTCGGCACACAACAAATGAGGGAGGGGGTTACATCATGCTGAGGGGGATAGGGCTCCCCTGTCAGAAAATTAACTGGGTCAGGGGCTGCTGATAGGGGGATTGGCCACCCCCAATTGGCTTTCATGGGGCCAAGAAGTGGCAGTAAGCTGCCGTCATGTTTAATTTAATTGTTACACTTGGGAAGTACCGCCCTACAATGACGGGTCGCTCCCTCATTGCAGCAGAATGGCTGACACTGCAATGACAAGGTAGCCCCTCATTGCAGTGGTGAAAACATTTCAACTTGGTGGCACTTTTGGAGACCAGTGTCATCGGCACACTGTGATCCCTTGGTCCACCAGTGCCAAGCCCCCAAATGCAGTGCCTCCGTTGGCTGCCACAGTGCCGCACCTACACAACCCGCTTCTCTCTTAAGCTGCTGCATAATGTTTCTTATGTATGCTCACAAGTAAACATAAAAATAACTAGTTTGCCAGTAGTTAGGTCCATTTCAGCCCTGGGAATTCATTTTTCCTCCAGTTTTTAGCTCTCATAGCAGGACACATCTGACTCTACTGTAACTGGCACAACTCTGGTATCACATCATTTGGGCGAATCAAATTGAATGAATCAAATGTAAGCAACTCAATTTGCATGCCCAGTGAGATAGTGAGTGTGGGGATATAGTGATGGGAGGGGACAGCGACTGTGGAGCAATGCAATAGCAAGAGCGAATGAAGGGGGAGCTTTCAAGTTATGCTGGTCAAGTAGTGCAATGCAGCCTGCTGCTTCTGAGCTGTCCACCTGGCATGCAGATAGGGTCACCAACAAGAGTTGTGATGGTCCCAGATTTGGGATGCAACTTTTTTTTTCAGAGTTTTGGCTCTTAGAAATTTTATTTTGATCAACCAATGGTGCCCCAGCCCAGTATCTCCCCTGCATACTGTTGCTGCTCTCCCATGTATTCCCCTTTTCCCCAGCGTCTGTCCTCCTGGAGTTGATTATATTAGTTTGGAGGTTGCAGGGGTTTCCCCCCACATTAAATGTTAATTTTAGCATCCACCTGGTCTCCACATTGGCAGTCGTCGAGCTGGGTCGGGGCCGATTTTTCATTCGGCGAAATGTACTCGCTGTTATGTGAGTCACGATGGAAATGTCGTGAGCCAGCCTGCCGGCGCAGCAGTAGGGTTACCACTCATGGCACCAATGACCTGGGTTTGGGAACAGACTCAGGGAACTGGAGGGCTGGCCGGGGGGGAGGAGGAGGATCGAGCACCCAGAGGCTGCTCTCCTCCTCCTCCGGGTGGGGTGGGATGCAGGTCCCGTTGCGATACCGCCACCTGGGTGACCACGGGTAGTGGTGCAGCGAGGACTGCATGTAGCAGGGAGGGAGGACATCTGCCGGGAGCTGGAGAGTTAGCACGCTGTGACGTGCTTCGCTCCTAGGCTCTCCTAGCATGCAGACATCCTATGGGGATGGGCAAAAAAGGAAAAATACCCTCCAGTGCTCCCTGTAGATGGAGCTTCAGGCCCTGATCCCAGGGCCCCTGCTGACATGGATGATGGATCCCCGATGAAATCACAGTCACTCAGGGCGGTGGAAGGGGGGCCCAGCCTCGCACCCACCTGGGGTCAAACCAAGGCAGCGTGTGGGGATGACTGCACCCAATGCCAACAGATGAGCAGGGATGCACAAGGCAATTGGAGACTTCTGAAGGTGAGGAAGCACCGGGGTGAGAAGGGGGCATAAAAAGAAAATATAAAAAAAAAAAAAAGATAGAAATGTTGCAGTGATAACGTGGAACCCACAACTTCATAGAGATTTGACCAAGCTGGTGCCAACAGAGTGTTAGCAGACACAAATTAGCATCCAGTACCTCCTTGTTTTGGCCATGGTGATGCCTCACAGTCAATAGCTTATAGCCAGTGTCTCAGGCAGTGGTAGAAATGGAGAACAGAAATGTAGAAGTCTTTCACTATATAATGTTTTATTTTTATAATATAATTCATGCATGTTCATGCACTTTGGAAGTACATTTTACATATAAGAAATCCCTTCAGACTTTGTTAATGGAATTGAATTAAAGTTTTTAATTTTCCTCTAGAAACTGGGTTCCATCATGTATTTGCCCAGTTCCAGCATAAGGGTGAGTTGCTACCACACTGGAAACAAAGGATCAAGACTGTTATAAAAGGGTGCACCTTAGCACAAACTCAGTTAAAAAAAAAAAACAAGAACCAGTGTGGTTGAACACTCAAATGCACCCTGAACTAGACTGGTCCTAAATTCCCTGCTGGAACGCCTCGGGATCACTACTGTGATGGACATTCCAGCAGAGGCAGTAATTACAGGGGCATTCTGGTAGGGGGGATTATGTAGGGTAAGGCTCAGACCAAGAGCACTGATCTGGCTTTTTGGTGCATTTCAGTGTAAAACTGGAACACACCTAGAACCAGAAAGTTCCTCAAATCTGGAACAGTGTTGTGTCACTGGCTCAGCAGGTTGCACACTCACCTCTGAGGCTGGAAGATCAAAAGGCTGTGAGTTCTAGCCCCACACCAGGCACATGGGGGAAATCCCCAAATTTGACACTGTAGTGCATCATGAGTGGGATACTGCACTCCTGAGCTGCTGTCTTTTGGATGGGACATTAAACCAAGGTTCAGTCTGCCTGTTCTAGTGGTTGTTCAGGTGGACGTTAAAGATCCCACTGCATTTCTCAAAAAGAGTAGGGGAAGGATTTTATTAATAAACAGAACAATAAATCAGAAAAACAGTAATACAATTCATGGAAAATAAGAAAAAAACATAACAAACAGAATATCAGCAAGACTCAATTCTCTTACAGCAGAATGATTGAACCTATTTTGTCTTTCAAAAGAGGAACCTCTTTCCATCTCATAAGCCAGTCAGTTTTGGTCAAACATTTGTGTTCAGAATCACATTGTAACAACAAATCATGTTCAACATGTTGAAGAACTTCAAGTGGTGAGTGGTATAACTGTCATAGAGTAAGGTGACATCTGGCTTGCCATAAATGAAACTTGAACATAGCGAACAGTATCCATACTACACCTGCATCCAACAAAGCAGAATGTAGCAAAAAAACTCCCACAACTTTCAGATATGTAACAGCATGCCAGAAAGGCTGGTTTCAACAGGCAGAAAGGATCATCCAGAATTCTTGCACAAAGGGACAGGAAACAAAAAAATGGGACATTGTTTCCTCCTGATTAATGCAAGTATCCCTCGGGCAAGTATGTTCAGTAACCATTTTATGTTTTAAAGTCCCCTTAACACTGAGTCACCCATGACAACTAAGCCATAAAACATCCCATAATCTAGGTGGAATCCATTTATCTATCAAACTTTTAAGGAGGTTATCAACATGACCATCCTGTACATCCTTAAAAATGGGGACTATGGAATGTGCTTTAGATTGTAGGACATCATAAATATATTTGCGCGATTTGCAATACACATGGGCTTCCATCTATTAAGTTTCGATATCACAGGTCTGACATAAATCGGGTAACTAGAAGTGTATACATTTTCTGACTCAAACCTGGCCATTCTGAGGACAATCTAGGTAACCAACCATACGCATAAATCACCCATAACACAGAGTATGGATGACTAAGGTCTAGTAAATTCCAATGAAAAAAAATACTATAGCAAAAAGTAATCAGATTCACACCATTCAAACCACCCTGTGCAATAGGAAGATGCAACACATCTCTTTTAATGGGATTTAGGTGACGCCCCCAAATAATTTGAAAAAAAAAACGACCCAATAAAGTGGCTTCCAAACCAGAAGGAATGGGTATACCGCACTAAGATATAAAAATTGAGGGAGAAGTAAAGATTTAGTAATGATAACCTTTTTCTGTTTAGTTTGTTGTCATGACTTCCATAATCTGATTCTGGATTGAATTGCCTCAATTTTAACTGACCAATTAAGTAACGCATTATCACCTTTACCAAAATCAATACCTAAAATCCGGACCGCCTTGCAACTCCGTAACTTCAGGAATGGCAGTATGCAGAGGATAAAAAAACTCTTTTATTTATTAAGGGAAGAACCTGCAACATCTGAAAAATTAGAAAAATAATGTAACACCTTATCTCCAGAGGTCAAATCAGCAACAAAGACACAGACATCATCAGCATAAGCCGAAATTTTGGCCTCAAGGGTACTATGAGGGGAAGCAATACCAAGAATCCGCACATCTTGGGCAATTGTACGTAAAAGCAGATCCAAACTAAAAACATAAAGCAATGGACTCGGGGGCAGCCTTGTCTCACCCCCCGACGAATAGGGATATGGGAACCCAAATAACCATTTACCAAGGGCATAGCATAAGCATGACTATAAAGCAAAGCAATCCAGGTTATAAAGCAGTCAGGATCACCATAGGTTCGTAAAACATGAAACAAATAATTATGCGGGACCTGATCAAAGGCCCTTTGTTGATCCATGGACATAAGAAAACCCTTTATAACATCAACTTTACCAAGCTCTATTAGTTCCCGAAGCAAAAGGAGATTATTATAGATAGATCTGCCTGGTACTGAACAGGATTTGTGTAGAGAAATCAAGTGTGGAGCTATGGACAACAATCTGGTATTCAATATTTTCATTAAAATTTTAAAATCCGTATTAAGGAGACTTAAAGGCCTCCAATTGGAAAGTAAAGTTATATCACTTTTCTTATATAACAAAATCTCAATTGAAGTACAAAAATGGAAATCGAGAGTCTGATGTTGCAAAACCCAGTTAAACACTACTGTGAGCACATCACAAACCAAAGGACTACAGGTTTTATAACATTCTGCAGGCAAGCCATCAATACCAGGTGCCATGTTATTCTGTAAATGGGAAATTTCCCTTTTAACCTCATCAACACTAATCGGATCAACTAAAGCCTGTAATAGTATATCAGAACAAGGGGCAATATGGAGAGAGGAAAGGAATTGTTCTACACTAGCACTATCCTCTGGAGATGCAGCATATAAGTCTGAAAATGCAAGGAGACTGCTCGCAAGATATCCTGAAATACAGTGTAACTATTACCAACAGTATCCACAACTTCAGTCAGAAGGCGATCCACAGAACGCCTATGACAACAATCCAAAACATCCCCCAAAGCAAATTTATTAGCAGAACAAACCCTATATTCATGTAACAGGGAAGTAGCTCTAGTATACTGTAGTACAGTCATTTCTTTTTTTTACATTCTGTACCTGTGCTGTCAAAGAGAAGCCTTGTGAGTGTATAGCTGAATATAAAGTTTCCAACTGCATACGTAAAGACACATATCTCTTATATTTAGTCACTGCAGCATATTAAGACGTCCTCCTAGCCAAAGTAGAGATTTCAGATTTAGTGAGTAGTCACCAATCTAACAAATCTTCGGAAATCCAGATAGTGACATACGAGCTTTCAACAAATCATGAACTTGGGCCAAAAACCTGTCATCAAGTAGCAGTAAAGAATTCAGTTTCCAATATCCCTGCCCCAGTTTAGCATGAGGGCCTACCCCTAACGTGGCAGTTACCACATTATGGTCTGAAATCTCCACTGGAATGGTTTGAGTCTTAGTCACCCTTAAGGCTGCAGAGACAAAAGGAAAATCAATCCTAGTGGACAAGGAGTAGGATGATAAACCCTATAAACATCCTGTAAATGACCCTGGACAATAATGTGATTGAGACAATGTGTATCACAGAAATCCTTATCAGTCCGTGCCCCCCGATCTGATTTATGCACTACATAATTAAAGTCACCACCCCATATGAGAAAGCGTGACATGAACAAAAAAGGCTGTACCTCACGAAAGAGATCCACTCGACCTTTCTTTGTAACTGGTGTATAAATCACAATTAATCTCCAAGTGTAGTGTAAATAAGTAAAATCCAATATTAAGGCCCGTCCCATAAGCAGTTCAACCAACTTGGTAACATGAAATCCATTACCCCTAAACAACACCCCAACACCACTACATGTGTCTAATCCCAAAGAAAAAAAGAAGGACCCCATCGCCAAAGCCATTTGGCCATATTAACCAAAGAAAGGGTATTGAGACGGGTATCCTGAATAAGGCAAATATCACACCCCAAATCACTCAAAAGTTGAATTAACCAGGTGCTTACGAGCATTTTTCACACTGTTCACATTGAGGGTGGCTACAGTGAGATGAAATGCCATGGCCATGAAAGAGAATCAGATAAAGGGTCGAAATAAAAATAAGTCAACATCAAGTAACACTTCCCTTTCTAGTACTTTCCCGGGGTCTCACCCCTGACCGCAAGGGTCGAGTATCCATAGGCAACTCCTTTGATTTATCATTCTCAGAATCAGAGGATACCAAAGTTTGTGAGGAGGTGTCAGAATCAGCTTCATATCGGAAGACTGAGTGTGATGGGACAGGACCTCAAATTTATTACTTAAGGGAACAGAGCCACCAGGAGAAGACACTTTAGCTAATTTGGCCCTACCCGTAGTCTGTTTTTGAACCCGTTTCTTTGACTGAACACTAGGCTCAGGAGGGGGCATAATAATATTATCCAGAGGATTGTCAGGGACAAGCACAGGTTCAGCAGAAACCAGAGAAACAACAGAAAGAGGGGAAGGGGAGGGAAGGGGAAGGGTCCTGTACAACCGGTCGTGGAACTTCCTGTAATGGAGGCTCAGAGGAAGGTTCAGATATTGAAACCACTGACTGGACAGCAGGCATCACAATATCAGGGCATAAAGGGGAACCAGTGACTACTGTAACATGTGAAGAAAGGGATTGTGCTGTAGCAATATCCTTTTTCTGGGCATTAAGAAGGATCACATCCTGATCTGGGCTATCTTCCCTGTTATGGGAAGCCCAAGGACAGGATCTAAAACCATGACCTAGTTCTTCACACAGGTTACACTTTAGATCAGAATTACAATCTGCTCACGCATGGCCAAATGATAAACAAAGGGAACATCGTATTCTATCACAGGCAGCACTGAGATGGGAAGGGGAGCCACATTTAAAACAGGTACGAGGCTGCCCCACATAGAAGCAATGCCCTCGTTCCCTACCTAAAAACAAACTATTAGGCACGTGTATGGGACCCACATTTGTATTTTCTAAGTCTCACTCTATAACGCCAAGCACCAGTCCACAAGTGTTCAGAGTCAAATATAGGCTGTGGCAACCCCAAGACATCACAGCATTTAGCTAACCAATGCATAATATCACTAGCTGCTACATTCTCATTTCTAAACAAAATGGTGACATTTTTAATAGAAGGTCTAGTAAGTGGGATAGCCCAAAATGGTAGCCACAACTCAGTGTATTTAAGAGTATCATACTTTGTGCAGGATCGATCTAATCCCCTAGGGCTTTGAAAACTAACGTCATATAAGGAAGAATCTGATACATGAATCAACGCATATATTTAGTTTGTAAAAAAGAAACAAAGATCCTTTCAAAGTGACTTTCCCACATAAAGACACTCTGGAGCTACATCAAGTCCCCCAATATACTGAAGGTGTACCTCATTCTGTCGTTGAAGAGGAGGGGGGAGTTCCAAAATGTATCCCTTCTATGAAATTCTTCCCAAGTAGATTTAGCTTTATCCCCAGGGTCAGGAGAAGGGCCTGGAGGAGGAGTGGTACATCCATGTCCATTCTATCACCCCACGCTGGTCCCCTAGAGCTAGGGCCTTCATCACCTGATGAGGAGTGAGGTAAAGAAGGAACTTTAGCCAGCAGAGTAGTATCCAATGCAGGATGCTGAACATCCTCAGCATGCAAATCCAAATCCTGGCTGCCAGGCAAAGGTTGAGGCATATCTATCAAGGGGGACTGTTACCCTCCACAACCAGGTATCGGGTTATGGGCAGGGTCAGGTATCAAATGCCCCGAAACACCTGGTTTCCAACCCACACTTCACAGGGAGGCCTCTAAAGAGACAGGTAGTAGGCTAGAACAAGGCAACAGAGTGGGAGAAGGCAAAACAGGCAAGACAGTCTGCGCATTAGGTGAAACGCATGGTCTAGGATGCATAATACTCACAAGTTCACCAGGCAAAGTCGCCGCTGAGTTCAGAGGCAGAGAAGACACTGCTCGATTTGCAGGAACCGAAATCTCCAACAGAGCATGGTGCAACACTGGTAGGACCGGTGCAACAGAAGATTGTTGCTGACTCTGCACCTCCAAGGAGCCCTAAGGTACTGCATCCGTAATGAAAGCAGGAAGAGCCTCCACATCCCCAAGTTCTGGCGACAGAGTCTGTGTCCCAGGAGATGCTAACTCAAGAGTGCTAACGGCATCAACAACAGCGAGTACCTGGTCCCAATGTGAAGCAAGGAGGGACTTCAACCAAAGTTCATCCTCAGGCAAAAAATCTAATGATGCAGAGGCAGACTGAGCAGGTAAAGATTCATCTGGTACAGCAAGATCCACAAGCATATCAACAAAATGGTCAGACGTCCTCAGTACTTCAGGCTCCAAAGCTGGACCTGCAGGAGCAGAGCTCTGCTCTCCTGCAGATACACCAGCAGAACGACTGGGTCCCACGAATGAATCCATGGTCCAACAGCACCCCCACACAGAGTAGGGGAATGTTCCTGATGTCCTGACCAAATTTCCCCCATTCACTAAAAAATACCACCAACAGCTTTATCTGGTTCAATTTCAGTTGGTTACCATCTGTATCCCCACCAGGTCACCCCTAAAAATGGGACTTCTAGTCTCTGTGGGTCTACCTAGTCAACAAAATTCAATAAATAAACTAATTGGGAGACTCTGCCTTTGGTTTGATGGACAAGCAGCCAGCCACTCCCACTTCCTGAGCTACAGTATATATAGCAGTTCCCCTCAGCCTCCTTCTGAAGCACTTTTCTTTGCTGGCCGGAGGCTCTGTCCATTTCCTCTGTGGCAGGCGGGGGCCTGCCCTGCCCCCAACCTTGCTGCTTCTTTCTGCTGGACTCTGCATTTTGTTCTTCTGCTTCTGGTTAGTATTTTTGCCTCCGGCTGTGTGCTTCCTTTTATTTCTTCTATGTTTCTTCCATGTTTGTGTCTTAGTTTTTTCCCTTTTGGAGGGAATTTGGTTTCCCAGCTCTTACCATTTGCTTGCTTCTACCATTTGGCTCTTTTGCAGCTCCAGCTACTTGCTTTTTATTACTCCCATTGCTATTATCACCTGTGTTTTTACAGTAACCAAAGCCGTTTTCATGCTACAGGTCTAGTTGTTCCCCATGCTATCAAGCCTCATTGTTTTCATCTGATTCAAGTTCCCTCTGAACCCAGGCTCCCTCTGAACCTTGCTCTGCAGCTCAATCATGTTTTCTCTGCTTACTCTACTTCCCCTGTGGTCATAGCTGTTTCCACAGCATTATGCTTCCCTTCTTCCATGATTATTGACTGCTACCACTCATAGCTGATGCTATTCCCTGTTGTACACTGCTGTTCTACTCTGAGGTCAGCTAAGCTACTGCGATGCTGTAAACTAGTCTTAATATCTGCATGTGGTTCCTGACCCTTCCATGGTTTTCCTATGGCAGGGACTGGGAAGTGTCTGGGGAGTCATGACCCCATGTAGCTAATTACTTCCATTCTAACTCCTACCTCTGACGTCAAAAATCCTCAGAGTATTTGTCACCTTAATTTGGCTTTTTAATGCCTGGTTGGCTTGCCCCACTATCATACTGCTGCCCCCATTTATGTTCATGTCCCATCATTGCTACTATGTTTTGCAGACCTATGTGTCAGTCTGACTATTCCTATTACTTACTGACCTACGTGCTGGTCCAACTATTGTTACCCTGTCTCACTGCATTACCCTGCTTTACTGAACTACATCCAGATCCACCCTTGCTCATGCCTTTGTTCAATGCTCTCTGCCATTTGTCCTGCAAGTTTTCAGTACTCATGCCTAGTCAGTCCCTCATCAGTCCCTGGGGCATGCCAACCATTCCATTCTGGTGCAGGTCCCCCTAGCAGCTGATGGTCTTGCTCTGCACCTAGTCTGCAGCATGAGCATGTGAAGCTCGGGGAAGAGTCCTTCTCACCTGGCCCATAGCTGGGAATGTCCTTGCTCTGGGTGGACCTTCAGTCATCAACTGTACTAATGGCATCTCAAGTTGTAGCATTTATGACTCAGCCATGAAGGGAGGTTATGGCGATTTCCTTTAGGTCTAGTGTTTCCACTATAATGGTTGTCCATTGGCTTTAGTGGTTCCCTAACAAGGCACATTCACTGCATTCTCCCTACAACCACCTCTGGTTCACCTAGTTTGTTTTATAGATTGTTAGGCTGGGTGAGTGCCTCAGTGGTTGTTACTCCCTTCCTCCCACCTTGGAGCATTGGTTGTAGCGGTACCATCTTGCAACCCTCCACAGCATTCCTGTTAGAAGGATAGAGTGAGAGTTTCCTTCCAAATTTGAATATTTTCCATTTTGTATCTTTTGGGGCTTCAAAACTGCAGTAGCAGAACCATCACTAATGAAATTATCCCATGCCTGGAGGGAAGGTGACCAAGACCTTGTATCCCCAGAGATTTCTGCATCAAAGGATTTTTTTTCTTTCTCCTCTGTGCTGAAGGTCATAATATCCAGTTTGTATTTCCTAGTTCCATTAGATAGGACCCACTGTTGGATGGAGGTGGATGGTGTCCTTTACTTGCCGTTCCCCCTCTGCTGCCATTCCCTCTCTCCTTAGGTGGCCCCCTTATTCTCTTGCAATCTATCTAACCCATGCCATACTGACCTGTGCATCCCATTATGTTATCAATCTGCCTGATGCTTAGCTATTACTATATTTCACAACTACTGATTGCCCATATGCTTCATACTAATACTTTCTTTTTTGGGATCCTTCCTAAGGTACCTTTATCCAAGGGAATCTTCCCATGGCATCTCTAGGGGTGGAACCCTCTAGAGGGTTCTTTGCCTTTGGTACCCCTACAGGATGGTAATTCCTCTAGAATAGAGAGTGTGAATCGCCAAAACCTAAGTAACACAGTTGCACAAGCATAACATTATATTGGCTGCATAGGCTACTGAATTGGGAGGCTCCATCTTTGGTTTGATGGACAAGCAGCCAGCCATCCCCACTTCCTGAGCTATATATAGCAGTTCTCCTCAGCCTCCTTCTGAAGCACTTTTCTTTGCCCCACCACCCTCCCCTCCTCCTCCAGCAGCACTGCCTTTCTCCGGGGGATCCTTCCTAAGGTACCTTTTGCCAAGGGAATCAGCCCATGACACCTCTAGGGATGGAATGCTCCAGAGGGTTCCTTGCCTTTGGTACCCCCACAGGGTGGTAATTCCTCTGGAATAGAGAGTACGAATGGCCAAAACTTAAGTAACACAGTTGCACAAGCAGAACATTATACTAGCTGCATAGGCCATTGAACCATGCTTAATGCTTCTGCCAGAAGTCCCAGAGAGAAAATAAACAACAGGAACACTTTGTCTGTTAGAAGAGATGCAGCAGTTTGCAACCGATCAGGAGAGCAGTTTCTGATAAAAAGTGAATGAAATACTTAACAAACTAAAAGGGTTTTACTTAGTGAATCAGATTAAGAGATGCCCGACCATAAAAATTCAAGGGACAAAAAACAGTTCACCTACTGTAGGCATTGACATACATGTTATAGAATCACACTGAAAAGGTGAAACAATTAATTTGGTGACAGTACCTTTTTTTAAATGTGTTTATTGAAGTTTCACAAACAAAAGCACAACATGGTCAAGTGCATTAACATAGCATTTATTTATTTATTGATTAAACTTTGCTGTCTGAGTGAGTGCACTGGCAATGAGTGCCTTTTTCAGTATGACTCGGGTGGAACAGCACAAGCAATAATTGATGAAGAGCAGAATTAATGTTAGACACCTACTATCGAGGTGTACAAATATGGACAGGGGTTTGCAAATTTGATATAGTAGCTGACACAGGAGGTGTTATGAAATACATACAGCAGTCATACGCCAAAATAAAAGTGCAAAATATGATGAGTGGAGAAGACAGTGAAAAAAATAGCAGACAATAGCAAGAGTACAGTGAGGTAGTAGTACACATACAAGGGGTAGACATACATGTGAGGTAAGATAGCTGGGGTGATAAACAAGCAAGTGCACATGCAGTTTGGATTGGTAATAGTGTGGGGCAGGATAGGGAGAGGAAGGTAGGGAAAAGCATACTATAAGAATAAAAGGGTGGTGAGAAGAGGTAGTAGTGCACATAGGTAGCATAATAGTTGGGGATAAGCACTTGGGATGAGAAACATGCAAGAGCTTGGGCAGGGTGGGATAAGGATTGGGACAGTGGGGATTCCTGAAGGCATTTGCAGTTAGAGGATGAGGCATAAAGAGCATTCAAAAGCTTAGTAAATGCTGACAGTGTAGGTTTTATGGGGATAGGAGGGGGTATGGAGTTCCATATTGAGGAAGCTCTGTAACTAAAGGAGAGTTGTACCAAATTAGTACAAAACAGAGGAACTGCAATATTATTGTTAGAGATAGAGAAGTATGTGGGCAGGTCAACGAGTGAGATCTGGTTAGCTACAGTAGAGGTCATGCAAAAGTAGACCAGTACTGCATGGTACACATTATTGTGCAGTACCAATATACATGTTATTCAATGGGTACCATGCTTGAGAACCACTTGGTATACCATGCTAATGGTCAGCTTTTGCATGACTACCACTGTAGTTAGATGGGGAACCTGGTAGTAAGATTTGTTAATGAGCATGGCAAGGGTTAGTTTTGCTTTAAGGTCAGGGGGTAAGCCAGTTTATGGAACTTAGCATGTGGCAGTGGTGGGCATTAAAACCATTACCAGAGGCAAATTTGGCAATTCTGTTGTGTAAGGTGTGTTTATTTTGTAGTACTGATTTGCTGGCAGCATCAATAACAACTGAGCTGTAATCTAGTGAATGGAGAAGATTAGCCTGAGCTATTCATATGATAGAAACTGATGAACTTTGTAAAGTGAGCCCAACTATTGGTGAAGATGGGAGGAAGTATGCTGGAGATGGGTTTAAAAAAAACTGTGGTATACATACAAATTACAAGTTCATAAGAAAATGTATGATAATAGTTAAATTGCCTAAGGCAAAGGTTTTAACTAAGTTGGTCATACAACAAGTAGAGCATATATTTCAAGTTAAAAAAAATTAGCAGTTCACCATTGCTAGGATAATACCTCAGAACATGTCATTTGAATAAGCTGATGAGAAAAACAGAATTGAAGTTTAACTTGAAATTGAAACTGAAGTTGAAAATTCTGCCATCAAGACTGGAAACAGTACTTTCCTTCCTGGTGGCATAGGATCAGAATGGTTTTATCAAAGGGAGAATGATCAATAAGAATATTAGAACAATCAACATAATTTCAAATAACATTTCAGAAGATGCAATATTAATAGCGATAGATGCAGAAAAGGCATTTGATCACAGAGAATGTTCATACATCAAACACTACAACAAATGGAATTTGGTAAACAATTTATTGATTGTATTAAAAAAAAAATTATAATACCCCAAAAGCCAAAATAAAAACTAATAATAATGTATCAGAATCATCTGAGCTTTCAAGAGTGACTAGTCAGGGCTGTCCCTTATCCCCATTGATCTTTGCACTGGTTATAGAACCCCTAGCAATAGCTTTAAGAAATAATGAAAATATTAAAGGCATCACCATAAATAACATTACTCATAAGATTAGTTTATACATGGATGACACATTACTATATATAACAGATCTGACAAACTCAATAAAACAATTTATAAAAACTTCAGAATTATTTTTTTTAAATTTAACATCTTTATTGATTTTGTAACACACATAAAACTACAAAACAACAAAACAAATTAACAGACCCAAGTAAGTCCGAGTACAAACCCAAGTAAATCCAAGTACAGGAAAATTGTAGCCAGAACCCAATCTGTCTCTGGATCAATTATGACAAAATTAACAATATTAATACAAAAACTTCAGAATTATATGGGAAAGCTTCGGGATATAAAATAAATTAGCAAAAACATCCATATTAAAACTGAATACAGATTATAATTTACAACTCCCTGCAAATTGGCCCTGCCAAGAAATTAATTAAATACACTATTTATGGGGTAAATTTAAGCAGTACAGTACAAAACCTTTTTTAAATCAACCTTCAACCAACTTTAGAAAATTCAGAATGAACTTTACAGATATCAACAATTACCACTCACACTTATCGGTAGGGTTAATGTTATAAAAATGAAGACACCTCCAAAAATATTGTATCGTTTCAAACTCTACCTATGCAAATTTCAACATCATTTTTTAAGCATCTGAAAAAAAAAATTACAAACTTCCTCTGGAAAAAAGAAACCAAGAATAAAATATGAAAAACTGATATTAGCAAAGGAACAAGGTGGATTAGCCCTACCTGATTTTGAAAAGTATTATGTTGCAACACAAATAAGCACTATTTGGCAATAGTCAGCACAAGAAGATTTATCATTAATTACAACAATGGAAAATGACATGCATCCTTATTTATCCTTAAAACAATTATTAGTCTCAAACTATTACCAAAATAAGAAGGTTTACAAAATCAGGAAAAAGAAAAAAGAAGAAGACAGAAAAGGGAACTTAGCAACCCAAACCACAATAGAATGCTGGTATAAAGCACACCAAAAAATTAAATATAAAATTAGAATAACAGCATATACCTTGATATATAATAAGTACACATATGCACCAATAACGAAGGAGCCAACTTTTAAAATATGGCAACAATTAGGACTTTATGAATTGGGCCAATTATTCTCCAATGATATATTTAAAACTTTTGATCAATTAAAAACTCAATTTAATATTCCACATGCACATATATTTAAATACATGCAAATAAAAAGTTATAATTAAAACCAATGGTGAATTATTACTAAAAAGTGCACTAATATTAGAAGCCCTACAACAGATAAAAGAAAACAAAACAAAATAAAAATATTGGTAGTATATGGGCTCATAAATAATTGGAAAAGGAAAGATTTGAAGAAACTAAAAACAAAATGGGCAAAAGACTTAGGAATATAAATATCAGAAGAACTGTGGATAGAAATATTGAATGCTCCAATATCAAAAATAAAATCTAGCAAAATGCAACAAATCCAATTTAACACAATACATAGAACATACTTTACTCCAGCAAAATTACCTAAAATGAATAATACAATAGCAGAAGGATGTTACAGATATACACATTCAACAGGAACACTATTACATGTAATGCATGAATGTCCATATCTCACTAATTTGTGGACAAAAATTATTCACATAGTGGAAAATACAACATCATCACAAATAACATTCACACCACTATTATCATTATTAACAGTAGCATACCCTGCTCTACAAATAGATATGTGTCAAAAAAGATTAAAAACAGTTGCAATGATTATGTAAAAAAAAATGCGTATTATTGAAGTGGAAAGACCCAACCCCGCCTGCGTTTGAGACCTGGATTAATTTCATATTAGATATTATGAAACTTGAAAGAATAGCATATATGAAAGAAGAAGAAGGTGACCTATTCAAGAAAGTATGGGCCTATTCCATAAAATAATATAAAAAGGGATAATAAAAATAATTATTAAAACATAACATAAACAGAAAATAAAATGGAAAAATAGAAAAATTAAAATGTAAACTTTGGACCCTTAGATAGATAGGGGGTAATGATGACAAAGAAAAGGGCAATCAAAACTGATCTAGCCTTGAATCTCAGTTGATGAAATTACCTTAATTACTATCGGAACCTGGGGGGTTGAAGAAGAAAAAAAGAAAGAAAAAAAGTTGAAGTTGGGAGAAGGAGTTATAATATCAAGTACAGTACAAATTCATAAAAGAACAAAAATAAAACATGTTAGCAGTTATACCACTCTCTTTAAATATGTGTTTACATATGTGTTTTTCCAGCAGTTAGGCACCACTGTTGCAGCTACGCTAATAGGAGTTCTTAACTATGCTCATAGGAGTTCACATGGGAAAGGTATTACATAGATACATAGATACATAGACAGTGTCGGCAGATAAGGGCCTATGGCCCACCCAGTCTGCCCATTTGAGCTTATAAGTTCAGTTTATGTTTTCCTAGAAGTCTGTTGCCCCTTACCCCAGACCTCCAGAATTCCTTTATGTCTATCCCATGCATTCTTAAATCCCGTGATTGTTTCAGCCCCTACCACTTCCTCTGGCAGGGTGTTCCACTTGTCCACCACCCATTCTGTGAAGAAATTCTTCCTTATGTTTCCTCTGAATCGTCCTCCCTCCAACTTCATCCCATGCCCTCTAGTCCTAGAACATCTTTTTTGCTTAAAAATAGTGTATTCCTGCACCCTGTTCCTCCCTGTAAGATACTTGTATGTCTCTATCATATCCCCTCTGTCCCTCCTCTTCTCCAGGGAGTACATGTTCAGTTCCTTCAACCTGTCCTCATAGGACTTGTGATGCAATCCATGAACCATCTTTGTTGCCCTCCTCTAAACCTTCTCTACCCTATCTATGTCCTGACGTAGATAAGGTCTCCAGAACTGTACACTGTACTCCAGGTGGGGCCTCACTAGTGTCTTGTATAGTGGAATTATGACCTTCCTTTTCCTGCTGGTGATGCCCCTGCCTATGCATCCTAGCATCCTATTTGCTTTACTTGCTGCCTTGTCACACTGTTTCCCTACCTTGAGGTCATCAGAGATGATAACCCCAAGATCCCTTTCCTGCTTGGTGCATGCTATATCCTCAACCCCCAACTGATATATTGTGCCAGGGTTTTTGTGCCACATATGCATTATCTTGCATTTCTTTGCATTGAATTTCAACTGCCAAATCCCTGACCATTCTTCAAGTTTCTGCAGGTCGATTCTCATTCTGTCTACACCCTCTGGTGTGTCTACTCTGTTACAGAGTTTTGTGTCATCAGCAAAAAGTGAAATTCTGCCTTCTAGGTCCTGCTCAATGTCACTGATGGAGATGTTGAATAGGACCGGTCCCAGCACTGATCCCTGTGGTACCCCACTGGTCACTCTTCCCTCTGTGGAGTGACAGCCATTTACCACCACCCTCTGTGTCCTGCCGCCCAGCCAGTTACCTACCCACCACACTACTGTCCTGCCCACACCCATATTCCCCAGTTTGTGTAATAGTCTTCTATGTGGCACCATGTTAAAGGCCTTGCTGAAGTCCAGATAGGCCATGTCCACTGCCCTCCCCTGATCCACCTCCCTAGTCACCCAGTCAAAAAATTCAATGAGGTTGGTCTGACATGACCATGTCTGGTGAAACCATGCTATCTTGGGTCCTGTAGTCCATTGACAACCAGATGTTCCACCAATCTCTCCTTCAGTAGTGCTTCGATGATCTTCCCCACTACCGAGGTGAGGCTGACTGGTCTGTAGTTCCCTGCTTCATCTTTGTTCCCACTTTTGTATAAGGGGACTACATCTGCTGTCCTCCAGTCTTTGGGTACCTCCCCTGTTTCCAGTGAGTGGCTAAACAGGATAGCCAGAGGTTCAGCCACCACTTCTCATAGTTCTTTAAGGACCCTGGGGTGCACCCCATCTGGCCCCATTGCTTTATCAACTCTATTTCCAGTTCCTTCAGGACCCTTTCTCGGTAAAGGGACTTGTGTCCATTTCTGCACCATTCTCACCCCTTGTACTCCCTTCAGACCCATTACCCTCCTCTTCCTCAGTAAAGACTGAGCAGAAATACCTGTTCAATATGTCAGCTTTACTGTTGTCATCCTCCATGTGGCCTCCATCCTCGCCCTTCAGTCTCACTATCCCTCCCTTTGCCTTTCTTTTTTCACTTATGTACCTGTAAAAGGTTTTGTCCCCTCTACCCACTGATTTTGCAATGTGTTTTTCTGTCTGAGCTTTGGCTTCCCTTACTAATCTCCCTGCTTCCCTTTGCTTCTCCTGGTACTTCTCCCTATCCCCTTCTGCCTGTGTCTTTTTGTATTGCCTGAATGCAATCTTTTGGCTTTCACTTTCTTGCTCACCTCTTTGGAAAACCATAATAGTATCCTCTTCCTTTTCCTCTTGCTAACCTGCTTAATGCATAATTCTGTTGCTCTTGTAATCCCCATTTTAAATACTGCCCACTGTTCCTCAACCCTGATTCATGCCCCATTCCCCTTAATGCCTCTTTCAAGTATCTCCCCATTTTCCCAAAGTCTGCCCCCCTAAAATCCAGGATATGTGTTTTTGTGTGGTTTGGTTCTGCTCTTTCTGTGATTTCAAACCACAATAACTGGTGGTCACTGTTCCCCAGGTGCTCCCCCACTGTTACCCCCATGGCACTGTCCCTGTTTGTGAGCACAAGGTCCAGTATTGCCTTCTGCCTAGTTGGTTCCATGACCAGTTGCTTGAAAAAGGCACCCTGAAGGGATTCCAGGATAAATCTGCTCCTAGTTGATGCTGCTGCTGGGATGCTCCAGTCCACGTCTGGAATATTGAAGTCTCCAACCAGTACTACCTCACCCTTGTCTGCCATCCTTTGGATGGCTAGCATCAGCTCCCTATCTGTTTCTTCCTCCTGGGCTGGTGGTCTATAGACCACACCTGTGCGGATGGCTGGCCCCATTTTTCGTTCCAGCTTAACCCACAGTATCTCTCCCCCATTTCGTTCCTCCTGGATCTCTGTGGCCCTTATGTCATTTTTCACATACAGTGCCACTCCTACTCCCTTCCTGCCTGCCCTGTCTCTTCTGAATATGTTGTAGCCAGGTATGGCCATCTCCCAGTTGTGGTTATCATTACAGCAGGTTTCAGTGATGGCCACAACGTCCAGGTCTGACTGCACCATGACAGCCTCCAGATCTTCCATCTTGTTGCTAAGGTTCCTGGCATTTTCACACATGGCTTTCCATGATTTGACCTCCCTAGACTGTTTCACTGTTCTACTCCAGCCCCTTCCTTGTTTTCCTTTATCCCTGGTTCTCCTTGATGTCTGCCCTTCTGCTGAATTTTGCCCCTTTTCTGCCTATCCACCTCTTGGGTGCTAATCTCCATTTTTTGCACACTGCTTTGTAGAGATAGCCACTCTTCTGGTTCACTGGTTCCACTGCTAGCTGTGGGAGGGGTGAGCAAGTAGGTACCCTCCTTGCTGGCCTGCCACCCCCCTTTGCTAGTTTAAATGCTTGTCAATGTAGCATTTAAACTTATCATTGAGTGCTTGGATTCCCCTCCAGGATGGATGCAGGCCATCAGGCTTGAACAAACCTCCATCCCTCCAGGTGAGTCCCCAGTCACCAATGAATCCAAACCCTTTCTCACAGCACCAATTCTTCAACCATGAGTTAAAGTTCCTGATACATGCACCCCTATGCTCTTCCTTGCCTCTTGCAGGTAGTACTTCTGAGAAAGTGACAGAAGTAGCTACTTGCTTGAGACCCCTCCCCAATTTCCTAAACTCTTCCTGAGCTTCCTTTGGCTCCCCATTTGCCAGGTCATTAGTACCTAGGTGGATAATGACATCCAGCTCACCCTCCCATCTTGCCTTCCCAGTGATCCCAGGATCTTCCTTCCATCCTCCATGCCGTGGCACCTGGTAGGCACTCACCTCCCTGTGCTCCCCCTCCTGTGTTCCTAGCTGGATCCCTCTTATGATGGAGTCACCCACCAGGATTCACTTCCTCCTCCTCTGGGGTCCACTGCTTTCCCGGCTGAGGTCACCTCCTTGGCTAACCTCCACATCCTTTCCTTCCACTTCTCTGGGTACCTCTATTTGGTTGTCCAAATTTGCCAGTGTGGCATATGAGTTCTTGAGTGGAATAGAATCTGGGATGTGCCTCTGGCTGACCACTCTAACCCTCCCTGAGCCCACTGTCATCCAAGTGCTCCTCTTTCTCAGCATCCTTTAAGGCAGTTGCATTGGACTGGGTGGTCTCTGGATAGGGGTGATGGTACTCCTGACCCAGTTTACTTCTGCTCTGAGTCTGGCTACCTCATCCCACAGTCCAGAGAGATGCATGCAGATAGGGCAGCACCTCAGTGTCCAGAAGGTCTGCCTGAATATGGCTGCCCCACAGCCACTGCATTGCACCACTCCCCACATTATACTGCAATTATACTGCTATTCCACTACTTGTCTGCTACTGAAGCTCTCCTAGTTCCCTTTTTATTAATTTACTGTCCTAAAAATCCTGCCACTGATCCTCAGATACTTTTCTTTTTAAAAAAAGAAAATAAACCAATAAATAAATAAATGAGTCAAAACACTTGTCATGCTGAGGGTGGGCTTCTTCCCCCTTATGCCTCTCCTACTCCACACCCCTTACTATACCCTGTGTTTAGCTCCTGTCAATCAGACTTAACAGGGCATATAATTAGAGTTGGGGGGGGTGAAAATTTGCAGCAATTAAAGACAGCAAAGAAATACACCCCCACTACGTTTTAAATTTTCAACAGCCCAAAAACAATTCTAAGTAAAGACAACAAAGAAAGTACAGTGTCACTAAAAGCCCACAATCTAAGTTTAAAGGAAAAATAGCAATTACCAGTTACTGTAAAGCACTGAATTGAATATGTTTCCTTCCCCTTCTGGCTTCTTCTTAGCCAGATTCTTCTTAGCCTTATTTTCCATTGCTGCAAGCAGTTTGAATCACATGCTTTTGAACTTCTGGGATTGCCCAATAGCAGTCAACTGAGCCCTCTTCATTCTCAGGCATGCTTGAAGGTTATTGGCCCATAACTGGATCATGGGTGGACTGTCTGAAATCCAGCACTGGGATATGACTTTGCAGGCATTAATTGGTGCTATGGACCATGAGGGAAGGTCCTGCCTAAATTGGTGTCCAGTGGAGTCTGCACCCAAGATGAACTTCAGTGGGGGTCTTGGCAGTCTGGTTCCTAGTATCCCTGTCATTATACAGTGTACCACTAACCAAAGGACTAGAATTTTAGGACAGAACAAGAGCATATGAATAAAGGTACCATCATGTGTCTTGCATTTAGGGCACACACTTAGTTTGCTTACATTTACACTATGGAGTTTTCGAGGAAGGATGTATGCCCTGTACATAAAGTTAAGTTGAATTCAGAAGAGATTATGGGTCCCATATTCAGAGCCAGGTGGCTGCGTGTGCATACAGGAGTGCCATGCAACAAAATAGGGCTGGTCGGCTCTGGCACAATATTCAAACAGAGAGTGCAATCCAAACTGACCAAGCTATCTGTCTGAATATTGGGCCATGGTAACATGGTGCACAGCAGTCAGTCACTGTGCTGTGTGCTACACTACCAGAACACTAGGCTGAAGACCACCCATGGGGTAAAGCACAGCACACACTGGTTAGTGCCACGGCCCTTATGGATGATATTCAGCCAAAACATGCAGATGAGCCCATTGAGCAGGCATGGTGCTAACGGGCCATTTACATGCCCATTATGGGCTCATCTGCATGCTGTGCACCAGCCAAGTGTGCTGGGACAAATCCACCCTCCCAAACCCTGATCCCTTTTCACTATATATGACAGTACTCACTGGTGGTTTAGTGGTCAATCCCCAGCCCCGAATCCCTCTCGTAATGTATGTCAGTACTCCCTGGATGTCCACTGGTCCTTCCCTAGCCCTAATCTCCTTCACTATATATGTCAATATTCCTTGGTGGTCTAGCAGTCCCCCGCTCTACTCCTTGACCATCCCGTAGCATATATGTATGTCCCTAGTGATCTAGTAGACTCCCATCCCAGCAGGTACTGTCCCACCACCCTGCTCCTCACCATTCCAACCCCGGGAGCTGGTGACTGGCACAGCCCTCCACTCACTACCATGGCCAGCCACAGGACTGAGATTTCAAGGCGTGTACTGTTTGTACAGTACACACCTTGAGAGCTCAGTCTGCATCTGGCCATGATGGTGAGCAGAGGGCTGTGCCAGTTACATGCTCTCGGGGTTGGGACTGGGAGGAGAGGGTGGTGGAACAGTACTTGCTGGGGAAGGGGTGGAGGTTTACTAGACCACCAGGGACATATATGTTTATGCTATGGACAGGTTGGGATTAGGAAGGGGGGAGCGCTAGACCACCAGGGAGTACAGTCATATATAGTGAAGGAGACTGAGGCTGGAGAAGACCACTAGACCACCAGGGAGTACTCATATACATTACAGGAGGGGAGCAGGGCTAGGGAGGGACCTCTAGACCACCATAGAGTACTGACATATATAGAGAAGGGGATTTGGGCTAGGAAGGGACTGTTAAGGGCTGGGTTTCAGAAACATTAAACTGTATCACACAAGAGGCTGTTCAGTGCTTCTGAACACTGTCAATATTGTGCTGCATCACATATGCATGAGGGATCCCTCATTTGCATGGGTGCAGTGCATAATTGTGTGCAACAGGTCTACTGGGGATGCGCCACTCATAGGTGACCTTTGAATATGGCCATGCCCCTGACAGCCAGCGCTAGTCCAGATTAGTGTGGTGCAAACCTGGTTTGTACCATGCTATCTTTTTGTATATGGGGCTCTATTAGTCCTATAACAGGAGTTCAGATGTTTTACAGCCTCCATCCATATTTTTGGGGTGTCCTCCATCCTCTGGTCTTCCCCCAATGAGTAAAGACTCTCTGTTGGGGAAGTGTAGCTGCACCTAAGAGCATCTTACAGTTGGCAGATGGGGTTTTCAAGCAGGATTGTGGCTTATAATACTCCTCTTCCAGGGGAGAGGGGTGGAGGCTGCCTATGGGGGCCACCAGCAATCCCTCCAGCCTCTGCCTGACTTGCAAATATCCTCTAAAGCAGTAGGTAAGGCTAGGGGGGTGTTAGGGTGTATTAGTAGGGGTATCACAAGTTGTAAGAGGGAGGTAATAATCCCTCTGTACAAGACACTGGTTAGGCCCCATCTGGAGTACTGCGTGCAGTATTGGAGGCCACACCTTCACAAGGACATTAACCAAATTGAGGCAGTCCAGAGAAGGGCAACCAAAATGGTGCAGGGACTGCATCAGAAGACATATGAGGACAGATTAACGAGCTCAATATGTATACCCTTGAGCAAAGGAGGGAGAGAGGTGATATGATCGAGGCATTCAAACACCTTAAGGGCATAAACAAGGTGAAAGAGTCTAACATGTTTAAATATAAGAAAATAGCAGGACAAGAGGACACAGCATGAGATTAGAGGGAGGCCGATTAAGGGGAATGTGAGGAAATTCTTTTTCACAGAAAGGGTGGTGGATGCATGGAATGGCTTACCACAAGAAGTGGTGGCTATGAATACAGTGCAGGGCTTCAAACAGGCATGGGATAGGCATAAGGGAGCAATACAAATGACTATGAATAGATAGGCCACTGACAGAGCAAAGGCCGATGGCACATTTATAAGGTAGAAAAAGAAATGGGCAGACTGGATGGGCCTTGCGGTCCTTATCTGCTGTCAACTTCTATGTTTCTATGTTTCTATGAATGAGTCTTCAGGTTGCAGGTTCCACTCCTCTTTTAGTTCTTTGAAGGAAAGGAATCAGTCCCCCTAATAGAGCTGTTCCAAATGGCTCATGCCCTTCTTGTGCCATCTTAAGAGACTAGTGGGTAGAAACACTGAATATTTGGGGGTATTTTATAGGGTGGGTCTGATACCTGCATCTACTGAGACCCTATAGGACACCCTTAAATGCTTGCTGGCTATAACCCACACTCTGACAAGGTTACCAGTGAAAGTGTTAGCCCACTCTAAACACTTCAAATTAGCCATGGCACAAGACAGCACATCCCACCCGAGGCCCCCCCCCCGATTGCACCTCCTCCATGGCTAGCCAAGCTAAAAGGGGGTGAGACCTTCCTGTTGGGATAAAGAACAAGTGGGAGGCCAAGAAATATAGCTGCAGGTTGGAGAGGCCCCCTAATTATCAAGGATAAGTTGGAGTATTGTCCAACAGATGCTAGCAGTTTTCCCTCTCTAGGGAAACACGTTTAGTAGTAAATGAAGCTTTTTGAAAAACTTATGTGGGACATGTACAGGTAAGCACTGAAATGCTTACTGGTATTTGGTAAGTAGGGATATCTTTACCACATTAATTCTAAATCAAAGTAAGCCAAAAATCGCTCCATCTTTCACAGTTCTCTGAGATAGCACTGCTGAGTGGCCCACAGTTCCTCTGAACCAATTGGCTTACATTCATTGGTATAGCTATCCCCAAATATTTGACGGAATCAACTAACTCCATTCCATCAGGTTCAGAATGATGGCCTTTCTGTACAACCTGTCAGCCAACATTATCTCATTTTTGTGTTGCTTGCACGCATGTGCAAGAAACACATTGCTTCAGTGGGGCCAGTTAATGAGATGCCTTTATGCTCAAAGAAACTCACGTCATGGTCAGCTGTGTTCTGTAAACACATTAGTCTGCAGCTGTTATCTCCCATGGCCTCCCCCCACATTCTCTCTCTCTCTCTCTCACACACACGCACACACACACACACACACACACACACAGGCGTGCATAGAGGGGACAGCTGCATTCTTTACAGTGGGGTCAGCTCTGAACTGACAGAGCCAGAGATTTTACAATTCTCATTTAATTACTAAGTGGTCCAGCTCTCCCCTTATGTGTTTCTCACATGCAGGAAGTGTGGACAATTGATAAACTGGACCAATCAGTATAGATCATTATGGCTTCGGGAATGTTTTTGGTTTTTTTTAATTCCCACCCGGTGACTTGACAGAAAAGTTATACTAAAAAGACAGCTCTATATGCAGTCAACTGGTGGAAAAGTTAACAGGAGTCTGGATTTCTTTTAATATTGCTTCTGCAGTGGGAAACTGAAAATGATTCTCTACAAACTGGGTCCAATGAGGCATTGATCAGTACAGGTACTGGTATACTGGAATTGTGAAAAATGTAAATTTGTTATAGTATGCAATGCTTTTAAGTAATTGTTTCTTAGAAACATAGGCAGAAGTGTTAACCCCTGGTAATACTAAATCTGATACAATCACATATTGGCTACATCCTGAGATTTCAGATGTCAAAATAAATCACATAAGGGCTTATATCACCTTATTATTATTATTATATTAAGAGGGACCTCATTGTAAATGAGTGTGTTCAATTGTGTTTTCCTGCAAATAAACTGGAAACTTGAACTTGAAACTTATATTAAGAGTACACGGTTATCTTGTATATGTAGTAACTTGACTTCCCTACCTTACAGTATTGATGCTGTGTAAGGCAGTCATCAAAATATTTTAATAAAATAATTTAACAATCCTCATTTTATGGCCCTCAGCACCAGATAGGGTTTTTTTCAACTTTGGTGCATACCTCAGGCATTTTGGGAATTTTGCAACCACATTTTCAACATGGGGTTATTGGAACCTCTCCTCATGAATTCAGCCACTGTCATGGTGTTATTCGGTCCCAAAATGTGATTTTGAGGTCACTGCATGGAATAAATTTTTGGGCCCGATTAACAAAATAACAGTGCCACTGTTCATGAGGTGGGCTCTCAAAAAGCCTATGTTGCAAAGCTGGTGAAAAAAATCCCCAAAATAACTTTTACGAGCATGCATTGCCTGCCATCACACTTAACTTTGCTGAATCTGTAATATTTTCACTCAAGATTTTCAACATTGGCATTTTTCCACACCCCCTCATGAACAGTACAGCTGTCATTTTTCATGTCCTGGCCAAAATGTGTTTTTGCAATTCTGGCACAGAATAGAGTGGTTGCTGTGGGAAATCAGTATTTGGGACAGATTAAGAAAATCACAGTGACACTATTAATAAGCAGAGGTCCTAAAATGCCTATGTTGAAAATTTGGTGATGAAAGTCCAGTAAATGACTGTGCTATGAGTGTGCATTGTGCAATTTCCACGCACCCTTGTAACTTCACAAATTTGTAATATTTTCACTCCAGATTTTCAACATTGCCATTTTGCCACACCTCCTTATGAACAGTACAGCTGTCATTTTTCACCTTACCCAAAATGTGTTTTTGCACATGTAGTGCACAATGGCGTGGTCACTGTGCGAAATCAATGTTCAGGACAGATTAAGAAAATTACAGTGGCACTGTTCATGAGTAGAGGTCTTAAACTGGCTATGTTGAAAATTTGGTGACAAAAAGTCCATAAAATGACTGTATTACGAACGTGCATTGCACAATTTCCATGCACCCTCGTAAGTTCGTGAATTCGTAACATTTTCAGTCCAGATTTTCAACATTGGAATTTTTACACACCTCTTTATGAATAGTACAGCTGTCATTTTTCACACCCTGGCCAAAATTTGTTTTCGCACATCCGTGCAGAATAGCGTGGTCACTGTGGGAAATCAGTGTTCGGGACAGATTAAAAAAATCACAGTGACACTGTTCATGAGCGGAGGTCCCACTATGTCTATGTTGAAAATCTGCAGTAAAATTCCCCAAACTAATTACATTATGGGTGTGTGTTGCGCAGTTTCTATGCATGCTCATGACTTCACCAGTTTTTTATATTTTCACTCCAGATTTTCAACATTGCCATTTTTTACACCTCCTCATGAACAGTACAGCTGTCATTTTTCACATCCTGTTAGAAATGTGTTTTCGCATCTGTGGCGTCAAATGGCGCAGTCACTGTGCAAAATCACCTTTCAGCTAATGAATTGATAGTGTCACTGTTCATGCAGTGGGGTCACAAAATGCGCATGTTGAAAACTTGGGGTAAAAATATCAAGAAACACCCAGGGCATTAGGGTTTTCAACCACAACGCCCTACCCTGTAGGGACTGAAAGGTGTCAGGGGTGTGACTTGGGATTGTCGACAGTAATGCTCATGCCATTCCACCCCCACCCCCACCCTGCAGCCAGTGACAGGCATCAAGGTGCAGCTTGGACCATTTGGGTCCACCCCATTCTCCTATACTGCACCCATTTCAGCTTATTTCCTTATGGAATGAGGTGAGTGTAAAGCCCAAACACCCCAAAGCACACCTCGACACTTTTAAGTGTCTGCAGGGTAGGGTGAGGTGAAATGTCATGACCGTTATGGGTGATGACCCAAAGGCACACCCCGGTGTCTGTCCATCTCTGCAGGGTGGAGGTGGAGCTGGCATCAGTTCAATACTTCACTGCCATTCCTATACTGCATCTGTCTAACTCCTGCACTTCCACTGCTAATGCCAGCAAGCAACATTCGGCATTGACAAATGTTTGTTGTTGAGTTAATTTTGTGACCAGACAAGGAGCTGCACTCCTCTAACAGAGCATCTACATTTGGGAGTCTGTCCGCTGGTGATTGTAGATACGTTACAAAAGAACAAAAAACTGGCATACTCAGACTGTGATATTCAAAATTTAATGAAAAATAAACACACAGAGAAAACACTGGTGAGAGCTAGCCAAATCCACAGTGCTTTGAGGTGTGCTGCTCCTTTGTCAGGGATTATAGATACAGCAGGAGGTCATCTGTGAATAGGGCAATTTTGTTCTCTCCCCCCCCTCCCCCGTAACCCTCTATTCCTGGGTTATTCCTGATTGCAGCTGCAAGGGGTTCAAGTGTCAGTACATAAAGAAGTAGGGAGAGGGGGCATCCCTGTCTGGTGCCCCTACCCAGGAAAAAGTGGTGGGACAGGGGTCCACTAACAGAGATTTGTGTAGTTGGAGAGGTGTACAGTGCCCTGATTTGGCCCATTTTTCTGTCCCCCAAACCAAACTCTTGCAGCATTGAGAACATGTATTCCAACTCCATGCAGTCAATGGCTTTTTCTGCATCCAGGGTAAAGACCGTCACTCCATGGGTGTTAGAAATTTTTGTCCACTATTAGATGACATTCAGGGTTTGCTAAATACTGTGTTTACTCTGTCAGCCCTGTACACACCCCCACCCCCATCCTGGTGTATGCATTGTGACAGTAGGGCTTCAATTTTGGCAGCAATTAGTTTAGCAATAATTTTATAATATGCAGTAAGCAGAGATATGGGGTGGCATAATGCACAGAGGGTGGGGTCATTGCCTTGTTTTTGGAGCATAGTAATGATAGTAGACTATGTTGGGAGGTAACATGCCCTTTCTAAGGTTTTCCTTGATAATGTGATGCAATGGCTCTGCCAGTATAGTGCAGTGGGTTAAGGCTCTGAGCTGCAGATTTGGAGACCTGGGTTTGAATCCCACAGCCATGTAGGTACATACTGTGTGATCCTAAGCAAGTCACTTAACTTCCTTGTGCTCCCAGGTTGTATCTGGAAACAAGCTTTGGCTTAGTGTGCTACTCCTGGTTAAACAATGTTCCCCCAGTAGACTGGTAAAGGTTTTGATGAAATCAATGATAGGGGCCTTTGCACTCCGGAGGCCTGAAAGTCTCCTGACTGCTTACTGGTAAATCAAACATTCTGGCCTCCTCAGCAGGAAGGGAGGCAATGCCTGCTTTGTGAAAAAAGGCATTGAGCTGCCACAGCATAGGGGTAACCTAAAATGTGTATAGTTTTTTGTAAAAAGTATCGAATACCTCTCCCAGTGCCTTCCTATCTGTGACCATGTCACCTCTGTTGTCTTTCAGGCAGGCTTTTGTTCTCTCCCCTTCCCCCTTCAGTTGCCAGGCTAGGAGCTGAACCCCATGGTCTCCATCAAAATAATTTCCAGCCTTCCTTGGTAAGGTAACACTTTTGAGCTGGGCACTACATAATGCATTGAGCTTCCCTTTTAGATTTTGTACAACATTGCAGAGAGCTGCAGAAGGCCTGTGCGTATGTGCTTGCTCACATGCCTGTACTTTCAGTTCCAATTTTTTTAGGTTCTTCCCCCTCAGCTCTCCTTTGGCTGGCAAATGATATAATCTGGTCTCTGATATACAGTTTAAGGGCTTCTCATGTCACTAAGTGGGATGTGTCAGCCTTACCATTATGGGCCAAGAACTGCTGTATGGCTATTTATACCTACCCTCCATTAGTAATGTAGGGTTCAGGCACCAAGAGCATGGAGGGAGTGGCTCAGAATCTAGAGTGAGTTTCCAGGTCAGAGGGGAATAGTCAGATACCAGAATGGGGGCATAGGTTACTCTGAGTATACAGAGGGTTAAAGATGAGGAGACCAGTAACCTACCTATATGGATGTAGGAGTGGTGGGAATGGGAAAAGGAACTACAGTCCCTATCCGTGGGGTTGTTATGATTCCGTATGTCAATAAACACATACATGGACTCCAGGTCCCCAAGGGCCTTAACATTACATGACAATGATACAGGAGCCACATTTGATCTATCCAAGATGGTGTCCATTACACAATTGTAGTCCCCTCTGATGATCTATGGTTCCTGGAATGAAGCCATGTCCATGGCTAACTTTTTTTAGTAAATTTATTTTATTGAGTTTACAAGAGAAAAAACAGCAAAGAGATACAGCTCATGTGCAAAAAAACACAGGAGAAGCATAACATGCATGGTTGGATAGTACAATGTGATCAGATATGTTAGGATACCTGCCTTAACCTAAAACCAGAATGAATTACCAGCACTGTATATGTATCTACAGTATCTGGGTTGATGCACAGGCTAATTGGGTGTAATTGTTACATTATAAATTGCACCAAATAGAGGGCAGGGCTAAACCAGAATTAATCTAGCTACGGATAAGGTAAACATATCAGGGAGTCCAGCCAGCCTACTCCTGTGGAGACTCAGGAGGGATATAAGAGGTTCTTGGCTTAACTGTTAAACAGAAGGGAACTGGAAACCTTTGCAAAGTGGAGGTATGGGACCCATATTTCTTGGTAGCTCTTTATTTTGCTTAGAAAGATGTTGGACATTCTGGAATTGGAGGCTAATGTAATCAGTGCAGAGTCCCACTCCTGAAAGGATGGTATATCTGCTGTTCTCAGCGTAATTCTCAGAGTAATTCATTGCGCTGAATTCATTTCTAACGTCTGGCTCAGCTCCTTCCCTCCCTACCTCGCATCCGCCCTATCCTCCCCACCTCCCCCCTCTCACACCCTCAGGTCTGCTGACGCTAGGCTTCTATTCATCCCCCATCGAAGGACCTCCAATGGCCAATCCGCTTTCTCCTACCTCTTCCCTAAACTCTGGAATGACCTGCCCACCCAGATCCGTCATTCTTCATCCAAACTCTCCCTTTCTATGCCTCTAACTTCTTTACCCCAACTGCTGCTGTCCCTGACCTCCCCCTTTACCTCCCTTCCCCGTTCCCCTGCGCCTGACCAGCGGCCCGGCTATCGCCTAATTGTCTGGCCATATACTGCCCTCTGCACTTACACTCTCTCTTTCTCACTCCCCACTGTCAATTTCTCCCTCCCCTTCCCTTCAACCCATGCTCCCCATCCCCCCCCTTCTCACCCTAACCTCCCCTTCAGCTCATCACCCCACTCCCTCCTTTCCCTACCCCATCTTGATCTCCTATTCCCCCCGTTCTAGCCTGTTACATCTCCCTTTAGCTCAACTTCTGCTACTTGCACTCAAGCTCTGCTATCATTACCCCTGTTATGAAACTTGCACTTATGTACCACATGCTGCCTCAATGTGTACCATGATTTGTATTCCAAACCCTATTGTTCATGTTCAGCTCTGTTCCTAACTCACTGTGTAACCAAGATCCTGTTTACTCGGTTATTGTTTGATATTGTGGCGTACTTTTCTGTTCTCCCTATGTATATGCTCAATTGTAATCCCTTCCACCTATGCTCTGTCTCTGATTGTATTATTGTTAAGCTCAACCATTTATATGTTTACTAGCCTCTTCTGTTACCCCCCCCCCCAAGGTCGCACCGTGAGACGAGCATCTTTTTGCTCAGTGTGCCTTTCCTGGTAAAACATTTTCAATAAATAAATAAATAAATTCTCCATTTCTGGAGCAGAAGGTGCTTAGCTTCAACTGAGGTTAGCATGAGCCATGTTCTCTGGAAGGGCGTGGGTATTGACACAGGGTCAGTGATATCCACCCAAATCATTCCAGGGAGACCTGGATTTGAAGAATATTGGAGCAGTAGTCTATAATCTGGGTCCAATAAATCTGAACAGGTGGGCATACCAACAGTATATGGAGCAAGTCAGCCACTGGGGCATTACACCTCCAGCAGTTATCCTGAGGTAAGAGGCCCATACTCTTTAGCTGAGCTGGGGTCCAGTACCAATAGTGCATAATCTTATTTTCAATAAGCATACTACATTGGTCAAGACAAGCTCAATGAGTGAACCTCCAGGAGCGGGTCCAAACTTCATCAGGGATGGTGACCATCAATGCCCTTTCCCATTTTTGCTTAGGCAACCTAGAAGGATCTGGTGTAGCATCTTTTATGGAGCTGTAAATAGTGCCAGCTAAGCCTGATTTTATTGTCAGCCAGGTTCAAATAGGTATTTTGGACACACCCCTTCCGAGATATGTGGTACAAGTAGAATAGTCACAATTCTGCCTCTTCTTATGGGTGTAAAAGCTTTGTAACTGTAAGTACTTCCAGAAATTGGATTTAGGGAGTTGGAACTTATGCTGTAGAGCTTGGAATGAATTCATCGGACTACTGTTGGGAGAGGCCACATTCTCTAAGAAATGTACCTGTTTCTCCCTCCAAGTAGGCCATCTTATTTGACGTGAGCCAATACAACAATGAGGGTTGTTCCATAAGGGGGTGAATGTGCCTATCCTTGTACACCGCTGTGTTATCTTCCCCACCGTATACCAGGCATCATGGGCTGTGGCTGTAGTGAACCATTTACAGAAAGTTTTCGGCAAGGTATGACCTAAATAAACTGACAGAGGGACATCCCCCAGCAGTCCCAACTCAATATCAATCCAGGCAGGTGCACAATCCCTAGAATGGTGGAACAGTTTACATGTTTTGGCTATGAGAAAGGTGAAATGGTAATGCAGAGAGTGAGGCATTTCCCACCATCCCTGTGACCAGTAAGTGTGTAATTTTAGATCTACTATAGTGTGGAGTGAGCCCTTCCATAAGAAACTGCCCACTAGACAATCCACCTTCTGAAACCAGGATTTGGAAATAGGTATGGAGAGATGGGCTAACATATGGAAGATCTGCAGTGCTGCAATAATTTTTATAGCATTTAGTTTCCCTGCTAAGGATAGTTTCAAATGCTTCCATCTCTGTAAATCCTCTAAAAGCTTAGTTATCATGGGCTGAAAGTTGGCTGCAACCAGACTGGGGACATCTTGGGTGACATGGACTCATAAATATTTTATACTTGTGGGTGCCCATGATAAACCAGAAATTCGATACCATAGTAGATGTTGTGTGCAAGCTAAGGGAAAGAATCTTGGATTTGGCCAGGTTAATTCACAGTCCTGAAAGTGCTGCAAAGGTGTTTAGGAGTTTGAGTATAGCTGTGACAGCCTGAGGGACATTCTCACAGAATATTAAACAATCATCTGCATACAGTTTGGTCCACAAGTCTGTGGCTCCCACTCTGATACTCTTTGCAGCTGGGTGAAGGTGAATTGTGGCAGTTAAGGGTTTGATTGCTATGACAAACAAAAGGTGGGGAAGGGGCACCCTTGACTAGTTCCTCTGAAAAGGGGGAAAGTATTAGAGAGGGTATTATTGGTAAGGATGTGAGCTGGCCATGATAGAGTATTTTTACCCAGGAGGTAAAGTAGTGGCCAAAATTGAAGAGTTTGAGGACAGCTATTAGGTAATCCTACTCCACTGAGTTGAAGGCTTTTTTGAAATCCACAGTAATTGTGGCTGCTTCTCTTAAGGTACCAGGGAGGTATACTAGGTTTACTAGGTTTTACTAGGTTTAAGGGACAAAAGAAGGCCATGCCCCATCGAGGATGGCCCCCACATTTTGTGGGTGATTTCAGAACTTAATATAAGTTCTCCTTTATCCAAATATCTAAATTATTTTTAAAAGAGTTAAGGCTACATGCATTAACTAGTTTCTGTGGCAAGGTGTTCCATAGCCTTGGTGCTCTTATGGAGAAAAAATTTCCCCTTTTGTTAGTTTTAAAGGATTGGACTTCTAACTGCTTACTATGCAATCTTGAAACTATTCTTCTAGTTTAGTAAATAAGTCCACATTGACTCATAAGAGTAGATGATTGAAGTAATTTAAAAATCATTAACAAGTCACCTCTTTTCCTCCTAGTTTATAGTGAATGTAGACCAGTGAGTTTTAGTCTTGTTGCATAATCTAGTTGTGCAAGTCTTGGTACCATTTTAATGGCCCTTCTCTGTATTTGTTCCAGACAAAGTATGTCCCCTTTAAGATAGGGGTGCCAGAACGGGGAGCCATAGTCAATATATGGTCTTATAAAAGTCCTATACAAAGGGATGATACACTGTTCTGTACGGGTAATGAAGGTGCGTTTAATTTGTTTTAGGAGACCATTGGTCATTTTAGCTGTTTTTATGCAATGTTCCCTAGAATTCAATTACATTTACTAGATATAAGTATCCCCAGATCTTTTTCACAAATAGATGTTTTAAGTTTTATATTGTTCAGATAATAGTCTTGCTTTGGGTTGTTTCTTCCAAAGTGAAGAACAATACATTTATCATGATTGAAACACATCTTATTTTCGGTAGCCCAGTGTTCTATTTCCCCTAGATCACTAACTAGTGTTGTCAAATTATTAGGGTCATTGACTCTATCACCCAGTTTAGTGTCATCAGCAAATTTGGACAGATAATTATTTGGTCCTGCTTGCATATCACTAATGAATATATTGAACAGTATGGGCCCCAGCACCAGCCCCTGAGGAACTCCACTCGTGACCAAGCCACAGGCAGATAAGATGTTATTAATTTTGACTTTCTGGGTCCTGCATGTAAGCCAGTCAGTTATCCAGTTAACAAGGTACATGGGAATACCCAGTGTTTTTAATTTCTGTAGAAGTTTAGTATGTGGTACCTTATCAAATGCCCAACTAAAATCAAGTTGTATTACATCTGTAGGAATTCCTTTATCAAGATGTATACTGATGATATTATAGAAAGTTATAAGATTTGTTATACATAAATGACCTGGCCTGATGCCATGTTGTGTTTGGTCAGTAATATTTCGAGTTTGAACCTCTTACTCTAACTTTGTTTTGATAATCCTTTCCATACGATCCCTACCACAGAAGTTAGGCTAATGGGGTGATAATTTTCAGCATTTCCCCAGTTTCCCTTCTTAAATATATGTGTAACAATGGTTGTGAGCCAATCATCTGGTATTAAACTTTCTTGTAGTGATTTGTTGAAAATGATAGATAACGGAAGGGAAATGACTTGTGAGGTTGCCTTAGGAAATTTTGGGTAAATATTATCAGGGCCTGGACCTGTAGTCAGTTTCAATTTGTTAAATGCCTGTATTATGTCATAAGTAGTGATTACATGAGTGCTCAAGTGTTATGAAGAGTAAAATGTTCTATGAACAGGTTTATCCAAGGAAGAAAAAACTGAACAGAAATATTTATTAAAATGGTTTGCAGTATCTACAGTATATCTGATTCACATTTGATTCCCTTGTCAAATATCAGCCCCAATTCCCTAGAGTTTCCTTTTTTATTATTTAAATAAGAGTAAAGTGACTTATGACAGTCCTTTGTATGGGCTAATTTAAATTCCAAATTAGTTTTAGATGTTTTTATCATTTTTTTTCAATGTTTTTACTGTTGTTCTATATTTAACTAACAATTCATTTTTATCAGGTTGTGAACTGGTTTTCAGTTTTCTAACCAGTTTAGTTTTAAATCTAATCTGTGATCTAATGGCTTTGTTAAGCCATATTGGGATCTTCCCTTTGTTGTTGTACATTCTTTTTGTTGGTATATATTGATTTTCTATATTACTAACTATATGTTTGAATAAGTTCCAGGCCTCCTCAGTTGATGATTTAGAAAGCAGTGTTTCCCAATTAATATTTGCAATTTCTTTATTAATAACATCAAAGTTGGCTTTATTATAGTTTTTCACAATTGGACACCCTATAGGGGGTGTAAGATTGTAGAGGATTTCGAATAGGATGGAGAAATGATCGCTATTTCCGAGGGGGGCCCTAATTTGAAGATTATTAATTTTATGGTCAATATTAGTGAGGAGAAGGTCTACAATGTTTTGACCCCTTGTTAGTTCCATTACCTGCTTCCATTATGATATTTATTAAATATTTTTCCATATCAGTATGCCCAATAAGAGTACTCCAGTCAATTTGTGGCATGTTGAAATCTCTCAAGATAATCACGTCTCCCTTATCAGATAATTTAGGAATATCTGCAAGGAGATTAGATGTATATTCCATATTGGCTGATGGGGGTCTATAGCAATTTCCTATAGTAATGTGTGATTGGTTTTTAAACTGAATATTTACCCTGAGATACTCAGTAGAAGAGGGGAGATGGAGTTCATAGGAGGGAATGTCATTTCTGACATAAATACATACTCCTCCACCTTGCTTATTAAGCTGATTTTTATAGTAAAGTTAATAGTTAGGAATATTTCTAGATCTTATGGATGCCAAATCCCATCAAGTTTCAGTAACTGCAATGACTCCCAAGTTCATTGTCCTACATTTAGCTTCAAGTTCCCCCAATTTTAGTAGGTTAAGTGAACTTGCGTTCAAAGTGATCAATTTGCATAATTTATCAGAAGAAGTTGCTAGATTATGTTTCAGAGACTTGGGCAGTATCCCATTCTCCCCCTTAGTTTTTAGTTTAAATACTGGTTTATGGTGGTAGTGATACTTTTACCCAGCAAAGAGCTACCCCTATGACTAAGGTGCAAGCCGTCCCAACAAAAAAGGGAATTTCTATTACAAAAATTCTCCCAATGTGTTATACATGGAATGTTTTGTGTAAGGCACCATTTCCTAAGCCATTCGTTTGTGGATTTGATTTTTTGTGTAACAGTGGGTGTAGCTCTGGATACTGGTACTATTTCAGAAAAACATACCGTACATCCAGTTTCAGTTAGTAAATTGTTTAGTGCTACGAAGTCCTGATGAAGATGTAATAGGTCAGAATGGTTAATGTCATTTGTGCCAGCATGAATTATGACAAGAGGGTTTGCTCCTGCTTGTTTTAGAATGTCTGGTACCATTTTAGTAATCTCTGCTACCTTTACACCTCTAAACTTGAACATGTTCGATTTAATTTGTCAGAATTGCATATAGCTCTGTCTATATGCTTAATTATAGAATCCCCTAGTACAAATACCTGTCAAGGGGGATAGTAGTAAGTGGGGGACAAGTTGTTGCTTGACAGGATGAAGTGGCAGACTGAAGGTGGATATTGGGTTCTTGTAAAATAGGATCCTGGGCTGGCGTAGTGTCCTTCTGTGTATTTACAGATAAAGACTGAGTGGAATTGTTTGGAAATTATTTAAGGGGACAGGTGTGGCTAGATGTGCTTGGTGTAATACTTGTATTTTGTGTTCCTAAAGTGGGACTAGTAGCAGGAATTGGATCAGATAGAACTTCTGAGTCGAACAAAGGTTCATATCTGTTATAAAGTAAGATAGGTGCACTATTGAAAACTGGACCACCTCTCTTTTTCTTGGGATGTTTGGATACAAAGGCCCATCCATCATTGCCAGTGATTGCCATAAAAGTCATTTACCATATGTAGCAAAGGTTGGGACACTTCAAGGTGGACCACTTGATAAAAGTTAGTCTGGAGACCATCATTACCTGGTGCTTTGTGTGGTGCCATCATTTTTATACCTTGGGAAACTTCTGCATCAGTTATAGAGGCCTCCAATATGTCCCTCTGGGTCTGGGGTACCTTAGGCAGGTCTAGACACTGTGTGAACCTGTTAATATCTTGTGCATTAAGCTGAGCATGCAATTGGTATGGGGTTTTATAGAAGAACTCCATAACTTGATTAATGACTTTCTGAGAGATCTGCAGGCAGCCAGCATTATTCTTAAGATGAGAAATAAATCTTTTGGCTTGTTGGTTGCAACGTCTAAAGGATAACAATCTTCTGGATTTCTCACCCTGAGCCCAATATTTGTTTCTAGATCTGATAATCTGCAACTCTGCCTTCCTGGTGGTGAGTAAATTTAACTGGATCCAGAGGGAGGCCATCTCCATTATTAACCCCCTATCTTGTAACCTGTGTGGGTGGTTTTTTTAAGTATCCTCTTTAGCTTTAAGGAGAGTGTCTAATCTATGGAATTCTATATCCCAAAGCTTTATTCTATGGGAAGCATAGCTAATTATTCTCCTCCTAATTGCGGCCTTGAATGCCTTCCAGATTATAAATGGGGAAGCTGAACCTGGAGGGTTGTCCTGGAAATATAGAGTCATCTCTTTTTTGAGCCACTCTTGAAATTCAGGGTCCTGAATAAGCAGGGGATTTAGTCTTCATGATGGTGGCCTACCTGGGGCTGGGACTATTGTAATGGTCATGGCCACTGAGTCATGGTCCGATATATAGAGGGGTTCTATAGGAAGGGCAGGCACTTTGGGGTAATCCAAGGGGAGGTGAGCCAGAAATCTATTTTACTGGCCATTTAGAGTGGGATGGAAAAATAGGTGAAGTCCCTACCAGAAGGGTTTAGCAACTTCCAGGTGTCTGTTAGCAATTTCTCTACATCAGTTAGTTGGTATAGAGAGTGTAATTCCCAAAGTATGCGGAGGGCCTGGATGTGGGGTTCAGGCTTAAGGTTTGAACTATCAATACAATAGTTCATTAGCACAGAAAGGAAGTCAAAAGCCAACCATGCAAGCTCCTAGATCTTTTGAGCTGTTTTTTGAGTTACAATAGTCCATTACTAGGTTGAAATCCTCACCCAGAATCACCGCAGAATTGTCGAATGACAAGTCTAGAAGGGCCTGAGATAGTCTGTCAAAAAAGGCTGGGTCATCCTGATTAGGGGCATATGAATTTCCTAAAACAACAGGGCCTTTGGGAGTTTTCAATTTGGCAAGTATCCATCTGCCATCTGAGTCTTTTTTTTGTACTACAGGGATCCATTTTAAATTTTTATGAAGCAGAATGGACACCCCACATTTAGTAGTCCCAGAGGCACTGTGCGCGTCCCATCCCACCCATTCCCTTTGGACATTTTGCACTTCCTTACTACTAAGTTTTATTTTCTGGAGAAAGCCCACTCATGTGCTCAGTTTTTTCAGATGGGTCAGTACCTTTTTCTGTTTTAGAGGGGAGTTAAGCCCCCTTACATTCCATGTAGTGAATGTAATGGATTAGCCATGGTTTAAGGTATATAAATATGAAAGTTTTTCATATAGTGGTGGGTTTGGGGAGGGAAGGTAATGACTGTTCCACCTGTTGACCACTGACACCAGTAGTCAGTAATCTGATATCCATCTGAGCTCTGGTGTAACATGATACACTGGACTATCAATGTTCCCTAGTTTGCCAATATTTTCTATCATAACTTTCTTTTTCTTCATAGACTGAAACATAAGAAACAATATGCAGTAAGGAGTATTCTTGCAATCCAAAGCTAATGAACAAGTTTTACAGCTAAAGAGCTGAAATATAGTAGAAACATAACAATCAATGATAGAGTGCCAGAAACACATTTAGAAGGGGCTATTGCCCCAAACATAGAAACATAGACTTTGATGGCAGATAAGGACCACTTGGCCCACCCAGTCTGCCCATTTCCCTACCTACTGGATAAGTCGCAGATTTCAGTTAACCAACAGCCTACTTCCTGCCACCCCCCACTATAATTGCCTTATGTCTGTCCCATGCATGCTTGAATTCCTCCACTGTTTAAGACCCCACAGCCTCTCCAGGAAGGCAGTTCCATGCATCCAACACTCTCTCCATGAAAAAAAATTTCCTCACATTACCCCTGAACCATCCCCCCTCTATCTTTAAATTGTGCCCCCTTGTTCTTACACATCTCTTTTTCTGAAAGATGCTACCCTCCTGGACTTTGTTGATTCCCTTGAGGTACTTGAACATTTCTATCATGTCCCCCATCCCTCCTTTCATCAAGGGTATACATATTAAGCTCTCTCAGTCTCTCTTCATATGGTTTCTGATGCAGACCCTGCACCATTTTAGTTGCCCTCCTCTGGACTACTTCCATCCTGTCTATGTCCTTACATAGATGAGGTCTCCAAAACTGCACACAGTACTCCAGATGGGGTCTCACCAACTGTCTGTACAGAGGGATAACCACTTCCCTTTTTCTACTTGTGATGCCCCTTCTTATGCATCCCAGTATCCCCCTGGCTCTCCTTACTGACTTCTCACATTGCTTACCCACCTTTAGATCATCTGATATGACTACCCCCAGGTCCCTTTCCATTTTGTTGTTGTTAGTAACCTCCCTGCTATTGTACTCTTCTCCTGGGTTTTGTTTCCCAGGTGCATTACTTTCACTTCTTTGCATTGAATCTAAGTTGCCATATGTCTGACCATTCCTCCAACCTTGCCAAGTCCCTTTTCATCCTTTCTACCCCTTGTGTATCAACTCTGTTACAGATCTTGTGTCATCTGCAAAGAGGCATACCTTTCCTTCCAGACCCTCTACAATGTCACCTATAAAGATGTTAAAGAGGACTGGACCTAGTACTGAGCCCTGAGGTACTCCACTAGTGACTCCCCTTTCTTCAGAATGTGTTCCATTCACTATTACCTTCTGTGTCCTGTTGTACAGCCAGTTTACTACCCAGGCTACCACCCTGGGACCCACTCCCAGGCTGGCTAACTTGATTATCAATCTTTTGTGGGGGACTGTGTCAAATGCCTTGCTAAAGTCTAGGTAGGCCATATCCACAGCCCCTCCCTGGTCTATTACTTTGGTCACCCAGTCAAAGAAATCTATTAGTTCTAACTACAGTGAGGGGTGGGAGAGCACTCTAGTTTTTTAATTTTTATTTATTTTATTGAAATCTAGGATTACAAATACCTATGAGCAGGAACTGCGTGTTTACAAAGGTTCCACGTTGAAGGAATGGGGGGTATACATACATACAAAGATCAACATAATAATACATACACAATAAAAAGAAGTAAGAGACTGAGGCTTAGGAAATTCCAGGAATTCAAAATGTGCCAAATGTTAGGTAGCATGACATACCAGCCATGGGAAATCTTAGAAATAAGCACTGCAGGTGAGAGGGAAGGGGGTATGCAGGCAGGAACGCCATTGTCAGAGGGTAGAAGGTGAGGGTAAGAGCTCTAAAGGAGAGGGAGGGGAGGGATAAAAGTCAGGAAGTGCCTGGGGGAGGAACGGGAGAGAGGGCAAGGAGGTAGGCAGGTAGAAGGGGGTAAGGCGGGGAGAGGTAGCTGTCAAGACTGAAGTGGAGGGCAGTGAGCAGTGGGCCCCTGATTAGGCGAGGAAGTCACAACGACTAGTTGAAATGAGATGAAGTAGGAGTTGTCTCTTAAAAAGGCCAAGAGCAGCAGCAGTAAGAGTTTCTTTGTTGAGAGTATTGTACCACTGTGGTGCTCTGTGGGCAAAGGCCCTCTGGCCCATGGTAGTCCGGCATCTAGAGACAAGGAAGGTTAGTTGTTGTGAACTTCTAGTTCACTGGGTGTTGTGGTGGTCAATGAGGAGCTTTTCAATGCTCGGGGGCATGACCCTGAGGAGGACTTTTTTGGCTAAGAGGCAGGTTTGATACTGTATCCGGCTGATGAGAGGAAGCCATCCTGCCCGAGTGTATATGTCTCAAGCGTGTGTAAGTCGGTCAGCCCCAGTTAGCAGCCTGCATGCTTTGTTGAGTGCAACTGTAATTCTGCGGAGGGTAGAGGTGGAGGCAGAGCCATAAATTGCTAGCCCATAATCGATGATGGAGGTGACAGAGCTATTGATAGCCAACTGGAGAGTGTCAGGAGTCATGCAGTGTTTGTGCCTGTAAAGCAGGCCTATACAGATGTTGGTGGCTTTGGCGACAGAATCTATGTGCCTATGGGAGGAGAGTGAGCTGTCCAATGTGACACCTAGGTATTTAAAATCAGGAACGTGTTCAAGTAAGGTCCCTGTTTGGTTAGAATGGTGAGGTCATGAGATTTGTACTTGCTCCTGGCATTGTAGAAGGTCATAACCTTTGTTTTGCTGTAGTTCATGACCAGTTTGTGTGACTTGAACCATTCTTCGATGTGCATGAATTCAAGCTATAATTGTTTCTCGAGGAGCTCTGCATTTTAGTGGTTGGTGAACATGACTGCGTCATCGGTGTAGAGCAGTAATTTCTGGTGGCAGACACTGGGAAGGTTGTTGAGGAAGAGGCTGAAGAGTAGTGGCCCCAGGATAGACCCCTGTGGGACCCCTGAAAGGACTGGCTTTTCTTCCAAGGTGACACCGGCAATCCTAACCCACTGGATCCTCTCCCCAAGGTAGCTTGAAAACCAGAGCATTGCTTCATTGGAGAGCCCAATGTTTGATAATTGTTTGAGTAGGAGTGGTTGGTTCACAGTATCAAAGGCTTTCATAAGGTCAATGAATACTGCCCCTACACAGTTTTCTTGGTTGAGCCTGGTATGGATGAAGCCCATGAATTCTAATAGTGCAGTGGTAGTACTGTGCTCTTTTCAGAAACCATGTTGCTCAGGACACTGGATGTCGTATTTTCCCAGGTACTTGACTAGTTGGTCTGAGGTGATGCACTCCAGGGCCTTAGACAATGGAGGGAGGATGGAGATAGGTCTGTAGTTGGAGTGCAGTGATTTGTTTCCACTTTTGTGTACCGCTGTGATGGTTGCCTGTTTCCAGCGAGATGGGAACTGGGACATCCTTAGTGATAGGTTGAGGACCTTTGTCAGGGGTTTAAGGACTTCTTCAAGGACAAGTGCTAACAACTTCAGGTCAAGGGAGTCACCGCTGTAGCCTGCATTGTGAATGGACTTCTGAATATAGGTTCTTGCTTCATGCACTGGGATCTCCTTGAAGTAGAATTGTGGGGCAGGGTGTAGGAGAGGAGTAGTTGCAAGAGGGTTACTACCAGAGGGTGCATCAAAGAAATTAGAAGGGAGGACACTATCCAAGTTGGAGAATACATTGTTGAAGGTGTTGGTGATTGTTTACAGATCAGATGTTGGTGTTCCATTTATACTGAGCATGGCGGGTGGTGACTTAGGGTACTTGCCTGTAAGGTCTTTCAAGTTACTCCCAAACATGTTTTCCATCACCCCAGGAGTTGTAGAGAGCTTCCTTGAAGTATTTGCTTTTGGCGCTCCTAACTGCCCATGTGCATTCATTTCTGGCAGCTTTATATTTATGAATATCCCCAGGTTTGGATGTTGCACGGGCACAGTGCCAGAGATGATCCCTATGTTTGAGTAAAGTGATTAGATCAGGGGTTATCCAAGGGTTAGCTCTGCCCCTGACCTTCAGCTTTTTTGAGAGGTACAAAGATATTGCAGGCCGCAGTGAAGTGGCTGATGAAAAGGTCTAAGGCTTGGTTTACATCAATGGCAGAGTCGATTGGTGTCCAGTCCAGGTGGCTTAGGTGTGTCTTTAGTAGCTCAAGGTACCCCTGCTTTAACATTCTGGTGTGGATTATTTTAGGAAGGGGCTTAATGAATTTGTTTGTCCAGGTACATGTGACCAGTGAGTGGTCACTGATCCTATCAGGGAACACTAAGACTTTTGAGATTCATTCAGGGTGATTATTAAGGATCCAGTCCAGAAGTGTGTGCGACCCTGTCCTATAGTTGCATCTGGTGGGGGTGGTAACAAGCTGGGTGAGGTTCTGTGATGTGACAGCATCCTTGTAGTTTCTGGCTTCCAGCGATAGCCAATTTATGTTGAAGTTGCCTAGTACTATGAGTTCAATCAATCAATCAATCAAATCTTTATTTATTCAGGCGAACATCATTGAGCATAGCTCATTTGCAAGATGGACCTGATAAGGTCAAGGTTCAATAATTGGTACATGTATAGGAAGATTTAAAACACGTATATACTTATATACAGTAATCAAGGTTCAAGAATTGGTATATGTACATGAATAATTAAAACACTTATATACAGAAATCAAGAACAGAAATTGTTTAAACATAACAGGATATGGTAGAAACATATGAGATGCACTCTAGGTAAACCAGTATATACATATCAACATTGGCAGTAAACATGGCATACATTCAACATGATATACAAGATTCCAAAGATCCAAGGGAAGTCAATGTGGACAAAGAGAAATAGTGATTGGATGACTGAAAGAGGTGGTCATAGACTGAGACAAGTGACATGGTAGGAAGGGTACGCATGACTAGAGCAGGGGCTGGTGCTAGAACTGGGAGGTGAAAGGCAGTGATAAGGGCTAAGGTAGGAGCCTGGAGTTAATGGGAGAAGATTATAGCCAGGGGGTGAGGTATCTGTGGAGATGAATTCTAGGGAAGTGAATTGCCATGATATGATGGCAGCCTGAGAGGGGGAAGGAAAGAACTGCGAATAAACTAGAACTTGTGGAAGCAATTGCATTTTTCAGGGAAGAGACTTAGGTATAGATGTTGAAGGATGCTAAGGATACCCAGTTGATCAGCTTCAAGGACTTTTGAATCGTGTTTCCATGATATAGCTAGATTATAGCTGATAAGCAGATCTCCCATGCCGGGTGTTGACTTTTGGCACTTTGAGCATAATGAAATTGTAGCTTCTTAGGGCATAGGTGCCAGCTGTGGCTGCAGAGCAATCTAATATATAGTTTGGAAGCATCTTAGTCAAAATTCTGTATGTCCACACTGCAGCATTTCTGTTTCTTCTGAGATGTAGAGATGTCAACCACTGCTGCATAGAGAGAGCAATGGTGAGTGTTAAATAGTAGATCTGTTATGAACCTCAGAGCTCTGTGGTATAGTGTATCAATTTGCATAGGTAGGAGATAGGGCAGTGACTATAGAGAAGTCTGCATAGTCAATTACTGAGAGAAATGTGGCCTGGACCAACCTCATTTTGGAATCTCTGTTTAGAATGTGCCTTATTCTAAAAATAGACCAAGTCTCTGCTGAAGCTTTTTAAAAGTTCTTCAATATGAACTGTGTAGTCAAGTTTGATATCTATCCACACCCCAAATACTTGAATTTTCTACATAATCAAGGCTTTCACCAGGATAGTGGATAGCTGGGGAGGTTGTTTAGTAATGAAGGATTTGTATGGCTTTGGGTGGAGAAAATCATTGCTTTTGTTTTCTTTGCATTTAAAAGAAGCTTTTTCCAATAATTGATGCTGTAGTATAGAAATTCTGTTTGTAGAACTTCTACAAACTGTAGCAGGCGATGGGTTGCTGACATATAAAACAGTGTCATCTGCGAACAAGTGTACAGTGGCTTTGGTAAGATTCGAATCAATATTGTTAATATAAATGGCGAAAAGGATAGGGCCCAGGATAGATCCTTGTGGAACTCCTCTTAGAAGTGGTTTTAGTGGAGATAGGTCTCCTTCAGCTTTCACTTGCTGTGTGTTCTTCCTGTTAGGTAACACCTGAACCATGTAAGGGAGGATGGATCCAAGCCTATGGAGTGCAAGGAAGAGAGTAGCAGCTCATGGTCCACCGTGTCAAATGCCTTGCTTAGATCAAGGAATACAGCACAAGCGCTATTCTTTTTATCCAGTTCGGTTTGCCAATCATTTGTAACTTTAGCCAGTGCAGAAATAGTACTATGCTTAGACGAAACCCGGATTGTGCTGGATTTAAAAGATTAGATTCTTCAAGGTAATCTCTTAATTGGATGCTTACCAGTTTTCTAGCAGCTTAGATAGTACTGGAAGGATAGAGATTGGCCTATAGTTGTTAAGGTCCATGGGGTCCCCTGATTTCAGTAGAGGAAAACTTGTGCTGTTTTCCAAGTTGCAGAATAGAACCAGATTTTAGGACAAGTTAAAAGGTGTGTTAAAGGAACTGCAAGTGCATGCATTGCAATCTTTAGAAAGTAGGGTCAAGGAGTCAGCACCTGCACTTTTTTTATATCCATCTGTGAGATTAGATCCTCCACTTGTTTCAACAGAATCGGTTTGAAGGAGAAGGAGGATTCAGCTAACTGAGATCCTGTATACTGGGAGCTTAACTGAGCACGTAGCAGATTGGCTGGAGAGGTATCAAATGCAAGGCCAGCGGTTGTAAATGATTATTGAATGCATCCAGTATTTCCATTCTGTCCAAGATTGTCACCTTGTTGTGGTGCATTTGAGCTGGTAGTGAAGTGCTAGGATCTTGTCCAGTTATGCCCTTAATAGTGCTCCAGAACCTGGCAGGATTGTGGTATGAGGAGTCGGTTCAGCCATGTAGTAGGCAGCCTTAGCATCCCGCATTTCTTGGTACAGCTATTCCTGGCTTTCTTAAATATCAACCAGTCATTTGGGTTCTTAGTCTTCCTTGCCTTTTCCAAAGATTATCTCTCTCAAGCAGGGCTGATTTAAGGTCAGGTGAAAACCAACGACAAGATTTGTTTTTAATTCGAACTCTAGTAATTGGTGCATGAGTGTTAAGGGCATCTAGTATTATGCTATTTAACACCTGATGAGCTTTTTCCACTGAGTCTGCTAGGTAGAACTCTTGCCATCTTGTAGAGTGATTTAGATCATGAAGATATGCCTCAGAGTTGAAAGTTTTCTTGGATCTCCTCAGTAGGAATTTAGCTGGGGGTGTTAGTTTACCAGATGACCTTATTCCAGCAATAAGGCAGTGGTCACTTATGTCACTGAACAGCACTCCAGCGTGCGTGAAGAGGTGGGGTTTGTTCACCAGCATGATGTCAAGTAATGTGCTGTTGCTCAGATTTTTTTTGTTGATTCTTGTTGGTTCATATATAAGTTGTGAAAAACCATATGTATCACAAAATGATACTAAAGGAGCCGCGGCCTTGGATAGCCAATTAAGGTTTAGATCACCTAGGATTATGGTCTCTTCAGTATCCATCTTGATTTGATTCCCCAGGTGGGCTAGAAGCTTATGATCCGCTGAAGGGGGCCTGTAGCAGCCAACTAGCTGAAATGCTGCAATGTTGGAGAGAGCCACTTTGAGGGATAGACATTCGAATTCTTTGGGCATAGATGTTGCATCTAAGCAAGTTACAGATATATTGGATTTGACATGTATAGCAACTCCCCAACCCCTTGTCTGGCGATCCGCTCTGAATATTTGATAATTGGGTAAGTTTATGTCTCTGTCTGCTGTGGCGGGTCTGAGCCATGTCTCTGATACCACAAGAAAGTCTGGCAAAGTATGGGCAACCCAGGATTGTATCAATGTGAGCTTTTAGCAGACTGCAGGCATTGATATGTAAAGCTTAGACCTTTGGTCGAGGCTAAGTCTGCTGGTGAGGTAATGCACTGTGGAGGTCCGGGGTTAATTCCACATTTCCAACACAGATAAGGAAAAAATTAAAAGTTTCATAAGGGCTTCAAGAGAGAAAATGAGGAGACTATCTTTGGTCCTCCTTTTCTATTCAGGGCTTCTGTTTAAGATAAGCCAGTCAGGGTTATGGGTTCGTGCCAATACTCAATAGCAATCTGGTGGTCAGGCATAATGGGGAACTGTATACCCAATAATGGGTGCCGAGCAATATGTTGATAAAGCAATTTTGTCCCTACATGGAGGTTACCCACTGGTTAAATTGTGGCATAGGTAGTGCATAGATAAGGATCCGTCCTTCTTTAATAATGGTGAAATAGCAGACTAGGAAGGTGGGACGCACTTTTCAGTGTGACAGTGGCAGTGAGGATGTCTTTTCTCTGAACAACATGAAGAACATAGCCAGGAGTATCCAAAGGATCCCCCATTATGAAAGCAAGGTTGATGATTAAATGGAACTAGGAAACAACAGTGTAGTAGCAGGGAGAACAATAAGGAAGGGCTGCTGATTTGGCAGTACAGCAGTGGCAATGAGACAGATTACTGGATAGCGTGGCGTTGGGGCAGGAATTGTAATTTGGTGGGAAAATGCCTATAAAAATAACATCGAGGAGGGGCAGGGCGGTGGGCATAAATTTTGTAGCTTTCTTTCTGTACCTTCCTGGCTGTCCCTCCCTGTTTTCTGGTCCCTGGAGGCGGCTAGGTGGCTGCCCGGCCTGGCCACAGAGAGCCGTAGCCCTGGCTCACAACGAGGGCTTCCAACAGGGAGCTTCACTGGAGAAGAGACAGAGGATGGCACAGGAGTTAATATTTAGGCAGGAACAAGCGTTTCTGCTGGGCAATCAGACTTAAATTATCACAACAAAGGCTGGGGGGGCTACCATAGCGCCTGGCCCACTTTAAGTTAACAACAGGATGCTGTAATCACTTAACCACAGTTACACTTAAAAAAAGCCCCAAAGATTTCACAAGTACATGAAAACAGCTCTTTTTGGCAGGATTTAACAAATTAAACTTAACCCAACAACAGCTTTTGCCATGAAAAATCAAGCAATGCAAGTGAATGGAGTAAGGGGACCAATCGGCTGTGAGGCTGCAAAAATGATAATGCAGGCCATATTGCCAACGAGTGAGTATAGTGATTTATGTAGAAGACCAAGAATCCCTCTAATGGCAGGTCTGTATAACCTGCTAATGGAAAACTAGCCACTAAAAAAAAAAAAAAAAAGGTAGTTAGACTTATCGGAGCCAAGGCAGAGTGCTTGGATGGGGGCCACTGCAGGAATAGCAGTCAGACAGAAGAAGTGTAAGCACTTTAAAACAGTAGTAGAAATTACAATCCAGCTAATACAGTTGAAAAACTTCTAATAACACAGTTAAAATGTGCTTAGCTCTATTGAAAATCTAACAAAGTGCCAGGTGTCTATAGCAGGGGAAAAGTCCTGGCCAATCAGAGTGGGTTTGCTGGAAGCACCCGTGTTCCGATTGGCTGCGCTGTCCCGTACCTTCCAAGGAGCTGCAGGTGGGTGTTCTGATCTTGGTCGGTGGCTGGCTGAGTGCCGGCTGACTGTGGGTGAGCTGAGCAGCCCAGTTCAGGGGCAGGCAGCTGGAGAGAAGAAGACAGAGCAGGTCTTAAATAGCATAGAGGTGAAGGGGGTTAGATTTGAGCAGTTTAGTAAGACAAAAGGTAGTTAGACTTATCAGAGCCAAGGCAGAGTGCTTGGATGGGGGGGCGCTGCAGGAATAGCAGTCAGACAGAAGAGGTGTAAGCACTTTAAAACAGTAGTAGAAATTACAATCCAGCTAATACAGTTGAAAAACTTCTAATAACACAGTTAAAATGTGCTTAGCTCTATTGAAAATCTAACAAAGTGCCAGGTGTCTATAGCTGGGGAAAAGTCCTGGCCAATCAGAGTGGGTTTGCTGGAAGCACCCATGTTCCGATTGGCTGCGCTGTCCCGTACCTTCCAAGGAGCTGCAGGTGGGTGTCCTGATCTTGGTCGGTGGCTGGCTGAGTGCCGGCTGACCGTGGGTGAGCTGAAGCAGCCCTGTTCAGGGGCAGACAGCTGGAGAGAAGAAGACAGAGCAGGTCTTAAATAGCATAGAGGTGAAGGGGTTAGATTTGAGCAGTTTAGTAAGACGAAAGGTAGTTAGACTTATCGGAGCCAAGGCAGAGTGCTTGGATGGGGAGGGGGCCTGCAGGAATAGCAGTCAGACAGAAGAGGTATAAGCACTTTAAAACAGTAGTAGAAATTACAATCCAGCTAATACAGTTGAAAAACTTCTAATAACACAGTTAAAATGTGCTTAGCTCTATTGAAAATCTAACAAAGTGCCAGGTGTCTATAGCAGGGGAAAAGTCCTGGCCAATCAGAGTGGGTTTGCTGGAAGCACCCGTGTTCCGATTGGCTACGCTGTCCCGTACCTTCCAAGGAGCTGCAGGTGGGTGTCCTGATCTTGGTCGGTGGCTGGCTGAGTGCCAGCTGACCGTGGGTGAGCTGAGCAGCCCTGTTCAGGGGCAGGCAGCTGGAGAGAAGAAGACAGAGCAGGTCTTAAATAGCATAGAGGTGAAGGGGGTTAGATTTGAGCAGTTTAGTAAGACAAAAGGTAGTTAGACTTATCGGAGCCAAGGCAGAGTGCTTGGATGGGGGGGGCGCTGCAGGAATAGCAGTCAGACAGTCAGTCAGACAGAAGAGGTGTAAGCACTTTAAAACAGTAGTAGAAATTACAATCCAGCTAATACAGTTGAAAAACTTCTAATAACACAGTTAAAATGTGCTTAGCTCTATTGAAAATCTAACAATCTAGTTCCAGAGGGATAACACTAGAACCTCCAATGACCAGGTCTCCCCCCTCCGGGAAGGAGAATAATATTAACTTTACCATGCGATAAGTCCCTGAAGACCTAACAGAACAGGGGCAGGGACAAACAATCATGGGAGGAGGGTATACACCCCCAAGGGAGATCAAAACTGTGGAAACCAACTACTTGTCAGCATCCTAGCTGACTATACCAAGAAAAGTAGGGTGCACCACATCAGCACTCTAAGTTGTTTATGAGTATGCAGAGCAACAATATAAATTTTTATTGATTTATTTAACAAATTAGAAAGACCTTTTACAGAGGTTCCACATCAAGTCACAAGAATAACAAATTACAATGGGGCAAAATATTAAGAGAAGGGGAGACGGGTTGTCGCTTCCTCATTCAGAGGAGAACTGATACATAGTACAGTGCAGCACTCAGGAAGGGTGTCAACAAAAAGGCTAAAAGTTCAAACTAGAGCTTAACATCACCCAGTCCTGATTTCCCTTTACTTGTGGCTCTGCACATACTGCCATGGGTGCTTAGCAAGTTGGCGGGGTTGCTGTTAAGGGCTCCGTGTTGTGAGTCTTAATGACCATATGCCAAAAAAGAGGTGTTAAGAAACCTTGGGCACTAGCAAATGGCAGGATTGATTCCCTCTCTGGCATGAGGGATCATTTACATGACAGCTCTCACAATCGAGAAGCCATGAGCATTAATGAAAACCTGCCCAATTCGGGTTAGACAGTATAGCTGAAATGTTACCTAGTCAGAAAGCTGCTGCTGACCTCAACAAAATCCTCAATGTCTTACTAAGACAGGCATTTGTGAGACATACATTAGTAAAGCAGGGCATTGTGGGGCTGCGGCTATCGGCACACTACCAGTAGCAGACTGTATGTCGGAGTGTCAAGGCCATTGCAGGAGGGAGCCGCTAGCCTCGCAGTTACAGGAATGAAGGCAACAAGTTAATAAATGGCCCGATGCACCCTCTTGTCAGAAGGTCTAAACCCCCACTCTCAGGTTCTTGGCAACAATGGGAATGCAAGAAATCACAAACAAGTTGCATAAGAGAAATAAATCTTTTTTATTACTACCAAAAGGAAAATCACAGTTGCCCTAAGCAGTTCTTACCATTAAGAACTGGGAGCCAATGCTATGCATTCCCAATACCTCGAGGAGTGGAGAAATCTCAGTGGTCTCCGGGTCTCCGAGGTAGAATACGTAATGTCTTACATTATATACCTAAGAGAGTTACCATTGTTACTGTAAGATAGAAACATTTCTAGTTACAGAAATGAGCCCTATTTGCTAAATTAGAGGTGGGTCCACAGTCCTAGATAACATTATACAATTTTGTTATAGTCATCACTTTGTGGAAACAAGGAAAGTGCAGTTTGTGTACATAGCCGTGTAATAATACAAATCATCAGAAGATGGCAATGCTGACTCATATATCATAATATTACAAGGACACAGGTGTCCTAACATCTTGTAAACAAGAAATACATGTGTATATTAGAAAGTAAAGCATATAGCAATCATGTGCATACATATTCTGAAATCTACTCTTATATAGTAGATGTCCTTAGCCCTAAATGTTAGTATAACTTATACATAAATGCTGTCTGTCTGCGGTGTACCTCTGGGGTATCGATTAGGGTGCAGGGACCTCATGCAACATACCTCCCTTGTTGCCTCAGAAGGGGCAACAACAAAAGTACGGAAGTGGAGAAGGAGCAGATACCATTTGCAGACCCGACGCACGAGCCTTGTAAAGGAACTCTAGCTGCTCACGGTGTTGTGGAGTGTGTGCCGGAGGCAGCAAAGCATGGTGATGAGGAAAAATATCAAAAAATGCCTGTATAATAACAAAACCTTTAAAGGTAATCTCTGGCCAAGTATTAGTAAGTGTACTATTAGAATCAGCATCATTAATAAGATCATATATTGCTTCATTTGCTTTGGTTATATTATTGCTGATGTGGATGAGGTGTGTGTCTCTCATGTCTAAAAGTGACTTCAGTGTTAAAGTCAGAGGATAAATATGTACATTAAAGTAAGGTAAATACTCTGAAAGGATAAGGAGATAATCAGGGTCACCATCAATGATATCTGGTTTCACAAGGGGAACAGGGGTAATAACTGTGTGCCCAATAATAATAGTCTGATGGGGGACAAAGCAAAAATCTGGTACAGTAATAACACAGATTCTATTACCATAAGTAAACTGTTTAAAATTAGTTAACACACAAAATTCACCGTCCGAATTATATTGCATTTTCACAGTTGGTAGTCTCCATTTCTGTAGTTGTACTGGGCAAGTGTAAGTCTGGTTGGAAATCCGTGTTGACACCCGATGAACCTCCTTCCAGTAAGACTGGTACAATCGAGAAATGTCTGGAGCAGATGTGCAGTGAGAGCAGTACCATGGTATTCTGTGTCATTGGTGGTGATATCATTGTCCATGGTAAAGGACCAGTCGATACTGTCTGGGGAATATCCACATACAGGTTTAATAACATCAAATACGTCACATCGACACAAATAAATATACCCTTTCTTTGCACAACAGTCCGTGTGCAGTGAGACCCATGCATCCAGAAGAAAATGGAAAACCAGAAGAGGTGGCAAGTCAAGGCGTTCTCTGTAGATGTCTTCATCAAGGTGCCCAATGGAGTGTACGGATGCTAGTTTATCAAATATAACTGTATTGGGATGAAAATGTGGTAGAGAAACAGTAAAACATAATATCCTTAAGGGAACATTTCTTAGAAGTAAAGCAAGGACCAGTATTAGGACGTCTGGTCACAAATTCATAATTTTTAGCAGTAGAGATAGGAATAGAAACGGATTGTAATATACACATGGCAACACAGTTAGGGGATTTGCAGTGAGGGCAGTACCATTTAGAGATATGTCTATTACGTATGATATCAGGGATTCTTCCAGATTCCAGGTCACGGAAGAGATTGTTGATGGTAGTGATGATGTATGACCCATAAGCAGAGCATAAGATTTCACGGGCAATGTATTGCTTATCTGCCTCCTTATTGTTCTGTGCAATAAGAGCATTAATCTTTTCTTTAAAATCTGAATATGCCTTTGCAAAATCATACATATTATATACAGTGTATTTTTCTTCCTGACTAAGGCCATCCACACCATGCAATAATGGGGGTATGATGTCACTGATCATACCAGTTTAAAACTTCTGCGAATGAGCTTTGATAGTAGCAATGTCTGCTTTATTCCAGATAGACATTGTAGTGCCAAAGAGACCAGTAAGAGTGCCTGTGGCACCAGTGGCATCTGATGTGTCATGTGTGTTTCTTTTATGACTTTGCGAATCATCTGTTTGAGAACTATGTTTTCTGCTAAAATTGCCTCTATGCTCAGTGGTGTGTGTACCCCGGCAATAGGGTCTTGACTGCTAATCTGAAAAGCTGTTAAGCTATCAAGTAACAAAGTACAATAAAATAACGATGTGTTAGTAGTATGACACATACTAAACTCTTTCCTATTCCAGTAAGTTAAGTTAGACAAAACAGGTATATGCATGTATTGTAAGTAGTTAATAAGTGTGCCAGGCAAAGCAGTGGCTGTGAGATCACTACAGGGACCAGAGTGTTGTTTGGGACATTCCAAAAGTTCTTTCTCAGTGGGGGGTAACACAGATAAATACATGGTGGCTGAGGCCATGTTGTGCATGGCACAAAATTTCCTGGCAGAATCCTTAGAAAGTGTATTACAATAAGAAGGATCAATTAAGGCTGTAATGTTATATAAACCTGAATATCTAAGAGAGGTTTGGTGCAAGGACAAGGTACCATTTGGGGATAATTTTGCATTGGGCTATCCATGGAAAGTTCCCTTTGAGAGTTTGGCCATGGGGAGTATTTGTCCTTGAGACTTGGTTTGCCACTCAATTTGTAGGGTAGATTTAACAGGAGCAAAAACCGAGGCAGTGAGGCAGGCATCTGAACCTTCCCAAACTGTAATCAAATTGTTGGGGACATTGATGGAGACTCCCTCTGGGGTAGTTGCAGGTGGATCAAGATAAGGAAGGATGTGCTTTACCATGCCTTGGATGCAGGGGATTACTCCTGAGATGAGGAGAAAATGGAACAAGATAGCTATCTTGTCAGTGTATCTGAAAAGGAAAATCAAACATTAGCAGGATTAGTACTATTGCACCCAATGGGGCTAGGAAAAGTAATTATACTCCTTTATACAGTTTCAACTGGTTGGCATGTAACCATTTGTCAGTCAATTAGTTGTTTTGCATGAGTCTAATTTGATACACTGCTGGACTGAGCATGTTGACAATAGGGTAGGGTCCTTCCCACTTGTTGGAGAAGGGGTGTGTTGGATGCGCAAATCTGAGAGCCATTACCTGATCTCCAACTTGCCAATCCACTTCTTGTGCGTGTTTGTCAAACTGAATTTTGGACTGTTGCTGAGCTTTGCCCATGCAGTTTGCAGCATATAAATGAGTGTGTATTAGGTCTTTTCTCAACTTTTTCATATATTTATCCACAGAAACACAACCTGCGGTAGGAGTGTGCAGGTCAAACAACAGGTGTTCAGTTAATCTCAAACTTCTGCCAGTCATCACCTTAAAGGGTGTCAACTGAATGGTGGCTGAAGGTGTGCCCCTAATTGCCATAAGGAGTGACAGCAGTAAGGAATCCCAGTCTTTGGGATTGTCCTCAATAAATTTGGAAAGCATTTGCTTAATCCGTCTGTTGGCCATCTCTACTTGACCTGATAACTGTGGGTGGTAAGGTATGTGGAACTTCTGGTGAACTCCAAGGAGTTCAAGGGCTTCTTTCATCAACTCACCTGTAAAACTGGTTTCTTTGTCGAAGTCTACCTTAAGAGGTAGGCCCCACCTGGAGAAAATATGTTCCACCAGGATTTTGGCAGTGGCTTTTGCAGTGCATGTCTTGGTGGGAAAAGCCTCAATCCACTTAGAGAAAAAATCAGTAACCACAAGAGCATATTTGTTGTTTCTACTGGTATTGGTGAGGGGACCAATAAAATTGATCTGTAAAGCATGTCAAGGGACAGAATGCCTTTGTGGTAACAATTTGGCATTCCTTTTGGTAAGGATGGGGTTATTTTTTGCACAAACAAGACAGTTATCTATGTACTGTTTGACATCCTTGGTGATACCAGGCCACCAGGCTATGGTCTTGAGCCTCTGGAGTGTGTTTTCCACTCCCTGGTGTCCACCAGTGGGGGTGTCATGCACCTGGTGCAAAAATCCGGGCCTAAGATGATGGGGAACCACCCACAATTTTGTGGTGGTGTCATCTGGTTAATACCAAATGAGCTTGTCATCTGGGGACAAGTGTAACTTACCTTCATGCTTTCTGTATGGGTTATGGATAGGTAGATTCTTCTTGGTGCCTTTGTCCAAAAATCTGAACACGTCCTTGAGTTCAGAGTCAGAATGCTGAGCTTCTGACAAATCCAAGGGGCATAAGGGTTCAGTTTTCTTTCTGACGGCTGCAATGTGCACAGCCACTCTGGCTTCTGGATGGTCCATCATCCAGATGTCCCCGTCTTGGGCACCTTCCTTAGCAAGGGTGTCAGCTGTGTCATTGAAGGCATGATGGGGTCATGTATGGAATTGGCCTTAACCTTGTGTACATAGAGTTTGTGTGCAAATTGCTAATTTCTGTGCCAGTGAATGGATGTATATTACCAGTTCCTTGTGTTTCACTGGGGTGCCATCAGAAGAGGTAAAGGAGTTCTTCTGCCAGAAAGGGAGAAATTCTGTAAGAGAACAACAAACCCAGTTAGAGTCTGTAAAAAATGATGGTATCTCCAGTTCCATGCTGGATGAACTTGAGGGCACAGGCCACCATTGCCATTTCTGCATGCTGTGATGACGCTACACTGCAACGTTTGAAAATTTTAACAGTGTTACCAAAGGGGTAAACCACAAATATACACATTTCTGCTATCTGTTCTCCCTAATAGTAGAAACATAGAAACATAGACTTTGACAGCAGATAAGGACTGCTTGGCCCACCTAGTCTGCCCATTTCCCTACCTACAGGATAAGCTGTAGATCCTAGTAAACCAACAGCCTATTTCTTCCTACCCCCCACAAGAATTGCCTTATGTCTGTCCCATGCATTCTTGAATCCTCCCACAGTTTTAGACCCCATAACCTCCTCAGGAAGGCTGTTCCATGCATCCACAACCCTCTCTGTGAAAAAATACTTCCTCACATTGCCCCATAGCCATCCCCCTCTATCTTCAAATTGTGTCCCCTTGTTCTTGCACATCTCTTTTTCTGAAAGATGCTACCCTCTTGGACTTTGTTGATTCCACTGAGGTGCTTAGATGTTTGTATCATATCCCCCCTTCCTCAAGGGTATACCTATTAAGCTCCTTTAGTCTCTCCTCGTATAGCTTTTCTTGCAGACCCTGCATCATTTTAGTTGCCCTCCTCTGGACTGCCTCCATTATGTCTATGTCCTTGCGGAGATGAAGTCTCTAGAACTGGACACAGTACTCCAGATGGGGTCTCATCAACTGTCTGTACAGAGGAATAACAACTTCTTGTTTTCTGCTGGTGATGCCTCTCCCTATACAGCCCAATATTCCCCCAGCCCTCCCTACTGCCTTCTCACATTGCTTGCCAACCTTAAGGTCATCTGATATGATTACACCCAGGTCCCTTTCCATTTCTGTTGTTGTTACTACCCCCCCCCATTGTGTACTCTTCCCCGGTTTTTGTTTCCCAGGTGCATTATTTTGCACTTCTTTGCATTGAATCAAAGCTGCCATACTTCTGACCATTTCTCCAACCTTGCCAAGTCCCTTCTCATCCTTTCCACGCCTCCTTGTGTATCAACCCTGTTGCAGATCTTTGTGTCATCTGCAAAGAGGCATACTTTTTCTTCCAGTCCCTCTGCAATATCACTTATAAAGACATTAAAAAGGACTGGACCCAGTACTGAACCCTGCGGTACCCCACTAGTAACCCCCCTTTTTCAGAGTGGACTCCATTTACAATTACCTTCTGTGTCCTGTTTTCCTTCCAATGTTGTTCCTAGACTACCACCCAGGGACCCACTCCCAGGCTGGTTAATTTGTTTAATAATCTTTTGTGTGTGACTGTGTCAAATGCCTTGCTAAAGTCTAGGTAGACCATGTCCACATCCCCTCCCTGGTCTACTACTTTGGTCACCCAGTCAAAGAAATTGATTAGATTTGTCTGACATGACCTTCCCAATGTGAACCCATGCTGCCTTGGGTCCTGTGCCCCACTGGCCTCTAGGTACTCAACATTTCTTTCCTTCAGAAGTAATTCCATCACTTTCCCTACCACATAGGTCAAACTGACAGGTCTATAGTTTCTGGCCTCTGTCTTGCTCCCACTTTTGTGAAGGGGAATCACTTCCACCTTCCTCCAGTCCTCAGGTACCACACCATCTTCCCATGATGTGTTAAAAAGGGTAGTCAGTGGTGTCACTAGTTCTCCCCTTAATTCTTTTAGAATTCTGGGGTGAATCTCGTCAGGCCCCATTGCTTTGTACACCTTTAGTTTTAGGAGTTCTTTCAGAACCCTTTCTTCTATGAAAGAACTGGGATTGGCCCCCCCAACCAGAGTCCTTCTGTTAATTGGATTAGGTACCTCCCCCTCCTCCTATTTTGTGAATACTGAGCAGAAATATTTGTTCAGTATCCCTGCTTTTTCACTGACCCTCTCTTCCCACCCACCGTCCATTCTATTCAGCCTCACTGTCCCTCCCTTTGTCTTTCTACACTCCCTGATGTACCTATAAAAGGTTTTAGCCCCCTTCTTAACCGAGTTGGCTATCTTTTCCTCAGTTTGGGACTTTGCTATTCTGACTTCCCTCCCTGCTTTCTTCTGCCTTAACTGGTACAGTTCTCTGTCCTGCTCCTTCTGTGTTTATTTATACTTCTTAAATGCTATCTTTTTCTCCCTAATCTTCCCCGCCACCTCTTTTGAGAACCATAGTGGCTTTTTCTTTCATTTTGATTTGTTTATTTGCTTCACACAAAGGCTTGTTGCCTCTGTGATGGCAGTTTTGACATTTCCCCATTGTTGCTCTACCCGTCCTTCTTGCCTCTTTCCTAGTGCTTTTCTAAGGCACTCTCCCATCTTGCCAAAGTCAGCCCTCCTGAAGTCCAGTACCCTCGATTTTGTATGGCTTGACTCTGTAGCTGAGTTTATCATGAACCACACTGTTTGGTGATCACTTGTTCCCAGACGGCTACCCACTTCTAGATCTGAGATCCTCTCACTGTCCCCATTTGAGAGTACAAGGTCTAAGATTGCTCCCTCATGAGTGGGTTCCAAAACTAGCTCTCTGAGGCATGCCCCCTGTAGGGCATCGAGAATGGCCCTGCTCTTGGATGTGGCTGCAGCAAAGGTGCTCCAGTTAACATCTGAGACATTCAGATCCCCCATCAGCAGTATCTCCCCTTTTGCTGTCATCCTAAGGATACCTTCTATCATATCCTTATCCATTCCCTCCCCTGAGATAGGGGTCTATATACAACCCCTGTGTGGATTGTGGTGCCATTTCCAGTCTATAAGGTGATCCACAGTGCCTCCTCTCCTCCTTGTTTACTGTTTTGTTCCGTTGCTTTTATCCCTTTTCTTATATAGAGACCTAGACCTCCTCCTCTTCTCCCCTCCCCTCCCTGTCTCTCCTGTAGGTTGTGTACCCTGGTCTGTTAACATCCCAGTCATGGTTCTCTGTGTACCATGTTTCTGTGACTACCATGATATCCAGGCATCCCTCTTCCATCAAGGCCACCAGTTCAGGGAGCTTGTTGCCCAGACTATGGGCATTGGTACTCATTTCCCTCCATTTCTTGATGGCCTTACCCCTTTTGCCCTATCCCTGTCCTTATTGTCATCACTTTGTGGAAACAAATAAAGTACAGTTTGTGTACATAGCCATGTAATAATACAAATCATCAGAAGATGGCAATGCCAACTCGTATATCATAATACTACAAGGACACAGGTGTCCTAACATCTTGTAAACAAGAAATACATGTGTATATTAGAAAGTAAAGTGTATAACAATCATGTCTATACATATCCTGACATCTGCTCTTATACAGTAGATGTCATTAGCCCTAAATGTTAGTATAACTTATACATAAATGCTGTCTGTCTGCGGTGTACCTCTGGGGTATCTATTAGGGTGCAGGGACCTCGTCTAACACTCTCCTGCTCTAATTATGTTTAAAGGCACTGGGAGAAGGTGGGCACATACATGGCTTAAAGTCATGTTCACTACAGGACATAGGAGTCCTCCCCAGAGCAGTTGCTGGAGAACACTGGCAGACCAAAATACTGGAAACCTTGGTTCACAGCATTCTAACTGAACCTGCAACATTAAAATATGTAACAGCCTATAACTTGTTCTTAAACAACCAGAACAAGAGAACTTTCAAACAAGTTTACCTGAGATAAGATCCAAGGAATTATATTCTGGGGGGGGGAGTGGAAGACTGATTACCCCCGACCCCAGTCCACAAGGTAAGCATAGGGGACATCCAGCTCAGATGTGCCTATCAACATATGCCATGTTACTACAGCTAAAACATGCAGTCAACCCAGTTCCAGGGGATCATGGCGGTGCGAGGTCTGCCATAGAGCTGGACTGCTGAAGAACAGCCACGTCTGCTTGTCCGTCCACCCCCTCCTCTTAGTCACATATAAAAGCGGCCCATTCATCACACATCTGGGCCCAGTCTGTGGTAGAGTGCTGAGTAGAAGTTGTTGAAGTACAGGGTTGTGGGTCATCTATAGGCAGAGAGAGCAAGGTTGACTACAGATTCCTCAGTGGATAAAAATGACAAGCAGTTTTGACAGGAGTGGAATATAGGGAATCACTGCTGGCATCTGACACTGCACAGAGTCACTGATGGTCCTTGGTTGCAGAGCCTGGTCCTCAGCTATGGGTCTATTATTCTTCCTTTGTTTGCCACTGCTTACTTGATGCCATTGCTCCATGGCATGGACTCCCTGGGACAAGCGATTAGGCTGTGGGGACTACATTTGTTGTAGCTGGGACAAGTCCATTGAAACTGTTTCTGGGCCTCGTGGTTTTGATGGTGGCTGCACTGGGGCTGTGTTCTCAAATCCAGATGATTGCAGATAGTGTTCAACATTTTACAGTTTCTGAAAGGTAAGATAAGTCTAATTTATTTGGACACATAGCTTAGCAGGGTAGCGCAGGGATGTAGGAATATTTAATTGAAAAAAATCTTTGTCTGACCCCTGTGAAGGCTCTGTGTCTGTAAGACAATTCCGGGGAATAGTCTTGAAAAATTTGCACTGGGTCTCCCTCCTACTGTAGCAGCCCCTTCTCTCTTGCCAGCCACAAAATTGCCTCCTTCACCAGGAAATGTAACAGTTTGCAAAGGATGGTACGAGTCTTCCCTCCCTGCATTGGTCTCGGTGCAAGGGACCTATGCGCTCATTCAGCACCTGGTGAGGGACAGTTGAGAGCCTGCAGTATGGACAGAAGAGTGGAGCACAGAAAGGCCACCATGTCCTGGCCCTCCATATCCTCTAATATGTCAATGATACGAATGTTATTCCATCGGGCTCTATTTTCAGGGTCATCCACTTTTACTAGTGAGTACTGTAACTGTTTGTGCTGGTCCTAGAGTATGCCTTGGTGGAAATTGATTTTATTTTGCTGCATTTATACAGGTTGTTTTATCACTGACACCCACGAGGCCAGGGATGCCAGGTCCTTATTCATCTGTTGTGTGGTTGCTTTTAATTCTGCTGTGTCTTGCAGGATTAGGTTAAGTTTAGATGGGATGATTGCCAAGTCAGAAGTCATGCCAGTGCTGGAAGAACCCATCTTGCATGTGGCAGAGATAGTGGCAGCAGGCTGTTGCATGCAGAGGGTCCCACGACTGTATCATTTGTTGTAGGCACCACTGGTAAAACAATGTGGTCCTGGGGAACTTGGAGCTAGTGATCTCCGCCAGTCTAGTCAGAGAAGTTGAAGTCGAGTTAGAATTCCAGCTGTGGCTAACAGATGGTGCTCAAATCTCCCTCAGAGGATCTCCCCTACCAAATCAAGCTACCTCCATGTTTGATGGCTAGCTCCACCCTCATCCATGGCTAACCTTTGGTAAAATCCTGGGTTCTGTATGTCAGGGCCATACATTTAGCCCACAGACAGCGCACCACATGTGTGTAGTTCCAGCTGTACTAAAGCATACATTCCCCCAGATCCACCAAGTAATTGAACACTGACCCTCCAAAGCCCTGGGGCAACCATATTGCAGCCCCCCTCCATGTCCCTTTCCAGCATATTCTGGTTCTCCCCAAGTCTTTCGCAGTCATATGGGTTTCCTGAAATAATACTGTTTTGGTTTTTAGTTTCCTAAGCCTGCCTTGCATCCATTTTTTCTTAAAGACATTTCTTAAACTATTTAAGTTGCAGGTTGTGATGTTAATATACTCACCCATTAGGCTTAAGAAAAGGGGTTTTGCACCTGTGCCCATCAAGCTGAATTTGCTGTACTGTATGCCAAACTCCACAGTACAAGTCCTAAGACATGAAACTTCTAACTTCCCCCTGTCTGTCCCCCCTCCTCCCAACCTCTACCCTATCCACCCCTTCTCTAGCACACTATTAACAAAAAAACCCAGAACAAAACCTAAAGCAATATAAAAACAGTCATCAAACTGAAGGTAAATTTAACCTTACCTTTCCCTCTTCCCCATTCTCCAGTTGCCGAACTTGGTCTACTTTGTCCCAGATCCCCTTGCTTGATGATGGCAAGTGTCTTTGATGAAATAGTAGGGATCAAGGAACACAAAACTAATAATACAATATAGATGATAATGGATGGGCAACAGTGAACAACAGCAATGTTGTTACGTAGATACATAGACACTGTCAGCAGATAAGGGCCTATGGCCCACCCAGTCTGCTCATTTGAGCTTGTAAGTTCCCTTTATGCTTTTCTAGAAGTCTGTTGCCCCTTACCCCTGACCTCCAGAATTCCTTTATGTCTATCCCATGCATTCTTAAATCCAGTAATTGTTTCAGCCCCCACCACTTCCTCTTGCAGGGTGTTCCACTTGTCCACCATACTTTCTGTGAAGAAATTCTTCCTTACGTTTCCTCTGAATTGCCTTCCCTCCAACTTCATCTCATGCCCTCTAGTCCTGGAACATCTTTTTTGCTGGAAAATAGTGTATTCCTGCACCCTGTTCCTCCCTGTAAAGTACGTGTATGTCTCTATCATATCCCCTCTCTTCCTCCTCTCCTTCAGGGAGTACATATTCAGGTCCTTCAGTCTGTCCTCATAGGACTTGTGATACAATCCTGGTACCATCTTTGTTGCCCTCCTCTGAACCTTCTCTACCCTGTCTATGTTCTTACAGAGGTAAGGTCTCCAGAACTGTACACTGCACTCCAGGTGGGGCCTCACTAGTGTCTTGTATAGTGGAATTATGACCTCTCTTTTCCTGCTGGTGATGCCCCTGTCTATGCATCCCAGCATCCTATTTGCTTTACCTGCTGTCTTGTCGCACTGTTTCCCTACCTTGAGGTCATCAGAGATGATAACCTCAAGATCCCTTTCCTGCTTGGTGCATGCTATATCCTCAACCCCCAAGTGATATGTTGTTCCAGGGTTTTTGTGCCCTATGTGCATTATCTTGCACTTCTTTGCTTTGAATTTCAACTGCCAAACCATTGACCATTCTTCAAACGTCTGCAGATCCTTCCTCATTCTGTCTACACCCTCTGGCATGTCCACTCTGTTACAGAGCTTCGTGTCATCAGCGAACAGGGAAATTCTGCTTTCTAGGTCCTGTGCAATGTCACTGATGAAGATGTTGAATTGAACCGGTCCCAGCACTGATCCCTGTGGTACCCCACTGGCCACTCTTCATTCTGTGGAGTGACAGCCATTTATCACCATCCTTTGTGTCCTGCCGCCCAGCCAATTACCTACCCACCACACTACTGTCCTGCCCACTCTCATATTCCTCAGTTTGTGTAATAGCCTTGTATGTGGTACAGTGTCAAAGGCCTTGCTGAAGTCCAGATAGACCATGTCCACTGCCCTCCCTGATCCACCTCACTTGTCACCCAGTCAAAAAATTAAATGAGGTTGGTCTGGCATGACCTCCTCCCAGTGAAACCATGCTGCCTTGGGTCCTGTAGTCCTTTGTTCACTTCGAGAGGTTGTTATAAAAATCATGTAAACCTTGAAAGCAAAGCTTAAGAGGTTTTCAGTTGTCATACAACCTCAAGAAGTGAACAAAATTTTGTTGTTTACTGTTGCCCATCCATTATCTTATATAGTGTATGGGACAACAGTAAAACCAACCCCAGCAACTTTTAAATGGTAAAATCAATGTTGTACCATGATTTTTATGACTTGGACACCCACCACCTGAACTCAAAAACAAGATCTGTCCTGATCCCCACCCCCACATTAATGTTTTTAAATAAAACCTGGCCCCTCACTCTAACATACACATTTATTTATTTATTTAGTTGTTTAACCAGGAGTAGCACACTAAGCTGAAAGCTTTTTTACAGGAGCGACCTGGGAGCACAGGGAAGTTAAGTGACTTGCTCAGGGTCACACAGTATGCAAGTGGAAGCTGTGGAATTCAAACCCAGGTCTGGTCTGCTGGATGTCACCAGATTTGCAGCTCAAAGCCTTAAACCACTACGCTATACTGCCTCCCATTTTGAAATGAAGCTGCTGTCCTTACTTGGAGGAGTTTGCTCTGTGTGGTTCCAATTTGATGCCAGCACTCACAACGACAACTGTTTCCCAGAGTCCAACCCGCTGAGTGCACATGAGCAATGATGATCAGTGCAATTGTATCATCAATGTGACATATTTAAGATGGTACAACAACATGTTAATGTCACATTGATGGTACAACAGCAGTGTATTTCCATCAATTTGCATACACAGTAGCCCTTACCCATACACTATAATATGCAAACAGCTTCTTATATCAGGTTCAGCACAAGGGAGTGATCACAGCCCCCCTGACTCTAATCAGAATGCTGGCATGTAGAATTTACTGTACAATTTTAAGAAATAGGAAAGAACATGAAATACAACATTTAAGTTTATTATGAGGAATTGGTTCAAAGTGCATATAGAACTAGGTGTGATTTTTCAAAATCCTTGTTAAAGCATCCAATGTGAATTCCTGAGGTTGGTCCTGGACCCCTGGCAGTTCGTCTAAGGCTGGATTCGGAGACTTACAACCTAGCCTCCCCTCCTCCGCTGGTACCTGCTGACCCAATAGTAGTTGGGGGAGGTGTTGTCCACAGGAAGGGCTATCTTTCACGCTTAGTGTACCAGAGGAAGATTGAAGTTCCCAGCTCATTCTGCTACCAGTGGTACCACAGATGCAGAGAGTTCATTTCAGAAAGAAGTACTAACTAGGGCAAGTCCCATGATTGTGGCAGAACAGATGGTTGGAGTGTGCACAGGCATTATCAAGAAGGCATTGTTTGAGCAGGTTTCCCACCTTTCAGACTGGGCTAGAAATGCATCACCTCTGCAGCCTTTTAGCATACTTGACTCAGTTCAGCAGGATTCATGGATTACATCCCAGTCAGCAACAACCCTTCCAGTTGCATAAAAGGTCAGCTCCCTTTGAAAGACTATGACTTTACATTGATGTAGGGAGACTCAATTACAGTTGAAAGTGAATCCGTCCCTCCCCACTGTTACCGGCACCCCAGGTGCAGTCACTGAAGGTTCGGGGATTGAGGCAGATGGTACAAAAGATAAAGTAGTTGGTATTGTAAATCTCCAGTGAGTTAATCTTAGTGTCATACCCCCTGCACTACATTTAGGTAGCAATTTCAAACAGGCTGGGATTGTGGTAGTGAAGGGGGAGAGACCCAACATTGGTAATGCAGAGTGCTAGAACTCAAATTTGCATAGTCGAGAGGACACACATCGAGATTTCCCACCCTCTCCCTCACTGTTACCAACTGTTGTCTGGATCTCCGAGCCTCTGAGTTGCCATTTTATGCATCATCAGAGGGGGTGAAATCTCTATGTTGAGCTTAAAACACCCCAACAAGCATGAGAGATGTACAGCTACTGTCCCCCTCCCCAAAAGCCTAGCAGCTAGTTCCAGTGCAGTGCAAATAAAGAAGCTTCTGAATGGAAACACAGGACACAAGAGTCCAGTCACAGGCTATGTGGGGCTGAAACAGATCAGTCACCACCAGGATCCCCCCTGATCTCCTCATCTTCCTGTATAGAGTATTACCCCCCATAGCCAGTAGCACACAACTAATCTCTGTGGCCTCACCTCTCCACTACAACTTTGGCGAAGAGCACAGAGAGTTGTTCAGGTGGCATGGTGTGGCTAGCACCCTTTGCCCTGAAAGTCACTCAAGCAAGTATCCATGCCACGCCATGACTGGGGCAGTAAGGAGGGATTGGGCCAAAGGTAACTAAGGGCAGGGGTCCTTCCAAACCTCCTGGGAAAGAAAAAACACAGTACCTTATCTATGGGCAGGCGCAATTCCACAAGTTTGTGAAAGCCCCTCACCTTGACTGCTGCATTCTCCTCTTCGACACAATGTTCAGCTAAAGCAGGGTCCAAGAAAAAATTCAATGGCTGGTCTGGGCAAGACACGCTCAGTCTGGAGGGATATAGGTAAGACAAAGCAAGGCACTCCCTATTTAGAAAGTGCACATTCCCCCAGCTCTCAATGCTGTACATAGTAAATGTATTACACCTAAGCAAAAACTAGCTCAAACAACACTATAAATCACAATTACTAAAACTGAAAATTGTATTTATTTATTTCGGTTTCAGAATTACAAGGCACAGATAAACTAGCTAGCTAGGAAATGCCTGTTCAAACAGGAAGGTCTTAAGAGAGGCTTTAAAGGCCCCCAGTGTGTTGCCTGTGCAAATATATAAAGTAATGAGTTCCATAATGCTGGAGACGCAACTCCAAATGCATTGTTCCTGAACGTCTTAGCCAAGAAGAGGGGACAACTGGCAGGCCTGCACTGCTTAGTGGAGAGGACGAGTTAGGTGGTAGGAAACAAGGAGCTCTTTCCAGTAGTCTAGTCCCAAATCATGTAGGGCCATGTAAGTTAACAAACAAATCTTGAAGGTGATGCACCACTGCAAAGGCAGCCAGTGCAGAGCATGCAAGACCGGCAAGATATGGTCACTCCTAGAAGAGCCCACTATCAGTTGGGCTGCAGCATTCTGGACCAGCTGCAGGTGTCACATCAATCCTCTAAATAGTTCTAAGTAAAGAGTATTGCTATAGTCCAGCCTAGAGGTGATGAAAGCATGGATGAGCATCACCACATCTGCCTGAGCTAGACACGACTCCATCCTGGTGATGTTTCAAAGGTGATAAAAGCCAGATCAGAAAACAACCAGCACCTGTTGCTCCAGCATCAGTTTGCAGTCCAAACTGACTGCCCGGTTCATCACTGTATCAACAGCCATGAGGGATTGGTCACCTACTGAAGGAAGAGCCACACCTCTCACATCTGCCATGCTCCAGCATCTTGCTTCAGTTACCATGACCCCTGTCTTTCCTGGGTTAAGACATAACACAGTTCAAGGCTATCCGGTCATTTACTTCAGTCAAACATCGATTCAACACGGATGCCACAGAATACTCAGCTGGAGATCAAAACATGTACAGTTGAGTGTCATCTGCATAGCAGTGAAACTCAACACTGTACTATCAAATGATCTCACCCAGTAGCAGCATATACTCAGAGAACAAAATGGGGGTGAGAACTGAGGCTTGAGGAATCCACAGGATGACTCATAAGACCCTGAGGTCAAGTTACCCAGGGCTACCTGCTGCATTTTCCCCATTATGTAGGACTCAAACCAACTGAGAACTGTACCAGTGAGGCCCATGTAGTCCCTCAGGTGATCCAGAAGCACCCTGTGGTCAACTGTATCAAATGCTGCTGAGAGATCCAGAAGCACTAAAATAGAACAATGCCCTCGGTCTCTCGCTAAGAGAAGATAATTAGTTACCCTGATGATAGCAGTCTCCATGCTGAGACAGGGCCAAAAGCGTGACTGGAGAGGTTCATAAATGGAAGAAGATTCCAGATGGTCTGTCAGCTTCTTTGCCACCACCTTTTTGATAGGTTAAAGACAAGCCTGTAGTTTGCTAGAATGTCAAGATCCAAGAAAGGCTTTTGAAGGAGGGGTCTAACCATGGCCTTTTTCAGGGTTAATGGAAAGAAACCCTCCCTCAAGGAACCATTAACAATCTCCATGAACACAGGGCCCTGGAACTCACCACAGCCAAGAATCAGCCATTGTCAGTCCCAGGCCCAGTATACAGCTGGTGGGGTGCACCTCAGCCTCAGAAACAAGTTGAAGCTCATGCCAAGCAGGCAGATCTACATCACCAAAGGTGCGACCACTACTGGCTCATGACAGGCCACTCAAAGAAATTCCTGATCTAACGGGCAATACCTTGTCAGTGAAAACCTGTTCAAACTGCTCGTATGTATCTTTAATGGACTGCAGAGAGGGAGGATTTAGCAACATATCTTCAATACAAAAGAAGAAGAAGAATCAGCATTTATATAGCGCTTTTCATACACAGTATCCCAAAGCACTTTACAAGCGCTGTGCTGGACAATTTTTTCATGCAGTAATCGACCTTGACAGGAACTCTGCCTTTCTTAGGTCAATTACCTGTTGATACTCAGTATAGTGAGTTCTCAATGCCAATCTGTCCTCCATGAACCGGGAATCTCTCCAGGAATGCTCCAACCACCGTCCCTTAGTCTTCAAGCAATGTGGGTGAACTCCCAGCCCCTGGCAGGCAGTTTTATTTTAACTCTGTTTAACTGCTAGTTTCTAGAATGTTTTCAGCAGAGTGGCTGTGTCTATATAGAGCTCCCTTAGCTAAGTGAACATTTCTATACTTTTTCTAGTTTTTAAATATTTTTTGTGTAAAGTTTGTGGACTGAGAAGGAGGATATTGTTACCTACAGGAAGGTGTGGGATGTGTGTATTTCATGTTAGTTGGGAACAGTACAGTCAGCAAGTTTGTTATGTGGTGAATCCTATTTTGTGAAGATTTCATTTTGTACAGTAGACAGGCAGTTTGTTTGAGATTTTTGTGGGATTGTCCTTGTCACCAGGATTAGCTTGCTTGTTACTGGGTGGTGGCCTGTTGTTTAGGTGGTACTGTGACTTTGTCACTGTTCCATGGGATTTCTGGGCTGATGATCTAAAAGGCATATAGGCCTAGATATTCAAACTGTGCCAGGCTGTGGCGCAAGCCTGGGCGCAGCTCAACTTGGTTGCGCAGGGGTGTAGACTGGGTGATATTCAACGGAGCTGCGCTATGGCTCAGAAGCTTTGAATATCACACCCTGGCCACCCCCACTGTGCATGGTGCAGTGGCACTGTGCCAGTGCAAGTGGCCAGAGTGGAGCATGGAGATGCGCTAACACAAGTGCCATTGCACCATGCATAGCACCTGCGATATTCAAAAGGGGACATGCAAATGGGGCCATAATTTATGCAAGACGCACATGGGGCCATTTGCATGTCATTATGGCCCAATTTGCATTCCATTAGCATGCAGGTGCGCCGATCTCTGACGACTTGCACCTGGCGCCCTGCTAGGCAGCAGCCATTGGGGACCGACGCCCCCTGCAGCCCGATCGCAGTCATTTGTCTAAAGAAAATCCTCATCTAATATCCCTGGTGGTCCAGTGGACTGAGTGCTGCCCGATTGCGGGCATCTGGTTAAATAACCCCCCCGTCCTATATCCCTGGTGGTCCAGTGGACCACTATGTTCCAGATCGCGGGCATTTGTCTACGAAAAACATCCTCGTCTAATATCCCTGGTGATCCAGTGGACCGCTATGTGCCCCGATCGCAGGCATCGGTATAATACACCCCCTCCATCCAATATCCCTGGTGGTCCAGTGGACCGATCGCTGCCCAATCGCAGGCATCTGTGTAAATCACCACCCCGTCTAATATCCCTGGTGGTTCAGTGGACCACACTCTGCCCAATTGCGGGCATCTGTAAAACATAAAGAAGTCCTATTACCCTGGTGGTCTAGTGTCCCCTCCTCACCACCCACTGGCCCCGCCCGCTCCTCCCCAGGTCAGCGGTAGGCAGCACCCCACCCGCCTGCCGCCCGCTGCCCGCCGATTGACAGCTCGGTGGGCTGCACGCCCGATGGTTCTGGCGTGAGCCAATGGGTGTCAATCCATACCGTACCACATTCAGACATGTGAATGATTCATTCACATATCTGGACTGTGCAATCCGGTATGGACGCACATCCATTAGCTCACGCTGTGAACTCAATGGCATGCAGCCCCACCGAGCTGTCAGTCGGCGGGCGGTGGGGCGGCAGGCGGATGGGTGCTGCCGCCCGCCGCTGACCTGGGGAGGGCGGGGGTGGGGCTCAGTGGGTGGGTGGAGAGGGGGGTACACTAGACCACCAGGGTAATAGGACTTTTTTTATGTTTTACAGAGCAGAGTGCTGTCCACTGGACCACCAGGGATATTGGCTGCTGGAGTGTATTATACAGATGCCAGCGATTAGGCAGCGATCGGTCCACTGGACCACCAGGGATATTAGACGAGGATGTTCTTTGTAGACAAATGCCCACAATCGGGAACATAGTGGTTCACTGGACCACCAGGGATATGGGGGGGTTATTTAACCAGATGCCTGCGATCGGGCAGCACTTGGTCCACTGGACCACCAGGGATATTGGAGGTGGGGGTTTATTTACATGGATGCCCTCGATGGGGCATGGGGGGGCGCCGCCAGGTGTGGCAGGAACTCGGGTGGCCACCCACTGGTGGCAGCTGCCGTGTTGTGCCCTGCAATGCGGCAGCTCACCTGTGGGTGGCCATCATTTGTTCCTTTATTTTTTTTGGCTTAACTTTGTGCAGGCGCAAGTAGGGGTTGAGCATGCATGGCTCTGCACATCCTGGGCTGAATAGCGGGCTGTGCAGGTTATGCATGGGCAGGCCCCCCTACCTGTGCCTGCATACATTACTGATGCACTCCGGCGCATCGGGATTTGTGCAGCGCACTTTTCCCTTTTGAATATCGCGCCGGGGTGCATCAGTGGGTTGTGCATGGCGCAACACTGTTGCGCCATGCGCAACCCTTTTGAATATCTGGGCCATAGTGTATAGTGGAGTATTGTTCTGTATAGAATTCCAACTTTTTCAAAATGCTGTTGTACCACAATTCAAAGGTCATGGAATGTGATTGTACCCTACTGTGGTAGAACAGCATCCTAGAACCTCTAGAGACTGCATGAGTCAGTTTCATTTTGAAAGCAAAATAACTCACAAACATGTATTTCACACAGCACTATACACTATAAAAAAATACAAGATTAGCAACTCTATGCACAACCAGTGTGTTTTGCCACCTTGGGGTTCTGATTCCCATGGACCTCTCGAGTTTTGCACTCAAGGTCAGAGGGAATCAGAACCCCTCTGTGGCAGAACACACTGGTTTAGCATAATTGCCCATTCAGTATTCTCTATTTATTAAAAATATTGTTTTTTTTAGCTAGAATCAGGTAGTTGCTAAGAAACAGCCTCCTTGGCATAGTGTTCTAATTTTGATAGAACACTGGGAGTAGCAGCCTACTGAGTTCTAGATTATTGCAATTGTTGTTACATTTTGATGGTAAAGTGAGATAGAAATTTATATTTTTTTTTGAATTGTATAGTTATTTTATAATAATGTATGGTAGAACGCTGTTAACATTAGGAAATCATCATTTCCTAAGGTTGTTAACCTATCGATGTGACGTAGATGTTGTTAACCTATCGATGCTACGTCAGATCGATAGGTAACAACAGCGATAGGTCTGCGCATGTGCATGCCTTTTTTCACACGGGGAACCCACGGATGAACGCAATGGTTAGGGAAGGATTGAATGGCCGTGGAGGTGACTATTTTTCAAAAAGTAAGCAGCCATTTTACCTTTTAGGAGGGACCATACACTATAAAAAATAATGTATGGTCCCTCTATCGGCAACCGGTCACTGTTAACCGTCTCGAGGTTGCCATGGTGACGTAAACCTCTCAAGCTTCGCTCTCGAGGTTTACAAGGTCTCCCTGGCAACCTCTTGACAGTTAACAGACCGGTTACCGATAGAGGACCATACATTATCCTCTATGTTATGTATAACTGGAGGCTAGGAGAAGCTGGGGCTGGGAAGATGTGTGAGAATAGATATATGTATGGGAAGCAGGAGAGCAGTAGACTGCAATAGCTGTAGGGCAGCAGTCTTTCTGGGGGCAATGTGGAGTAAAGGGGGATGTCCTGTGTGTGAGACCCTGGAGCACCTAAGGGCTGACATAAGGCTGCTCAGATGGGAGCTGGGGAGAATGGTATGGGAAGTCAGAGAAGCATAGCAGTGGAGGGAAAGGCACAGAGGTGATGCCCAGGGGAGTGACGGCATCAGGCAAAGGATGGGAGTGGAGAGGAGCACCCAATATACAGGAGTATCTCTTCCCCAGAGGACTAGGGAGTCCAGGGTGGAGGAATGGCAAGTGGTAAGGGGAAGGGGTGGGAATGTGAGAGTAGCATCGGGGTGGGAAATTCTAAAGGGGTGTCTTTATTGAATAGATTTGCACCACTGTCTGGAAGGAGGAAGGGGGCAGCAGGAGGTGAAGTAGGAGTTTGGGTTGAGCCAGGGTTGAGAGTAGGAGTACAGGGAAGGGGTGAGGGAACTAATCAGGGTGGGCAGGGAAGAGGAGGCAGGCAAAACGGAGTGGAGGATGGGGGGAGAGAGAGCAAAGGAAGGGAAGAGTGGAAGGAAAACTGAAGGCAGATATGGATAGTCAGAAGGGGAGGGGCAGACTGGAAAATGGAAAAAACAGTTAAGGGGATAAACTGTGGATGTGGAGATAAGTTCACCAGGGTACAGAGGGAGCAGTTAGGTGGGGAAGCAGCTAGTACTGAAGGTAAGAAAAGAAGGACAGGGAGCACGGATGCAGGGGATGGAAGAGTGGCAATCATAGGGGATTCCATAATTAGGGGTATTCACTGGGGAAGAAAAGAGGACTCAAATGCAAGCAGGCGGGTGGTTTGTATGCCAGGGATGACAGCAGGGAAGGTAGGCCCAAGAATAAGAGAAATAGTAAGGGAGATTGGAGGAAAATCTAATTTAGTTATACATTTGGGAATCAATGATCTAGCTGGGGAGGAGTTTGAGGTAGTGCAAAGTAGGTTCAGGGAGTTAGAGAAGATCAGCAGTGAGGAAGGAAGTTCGCTGGCTTTCTCAGAGGTGATACCAGTACCAAGGGCCAGCACAGCCAGGAAAAGAAGAATAGAGGATTTTAATGACTGGCTGAGGAAATGGTGCAGGGAGGAGATGTTCCTCTGTATTGAGGACTGGGAGGAGACCTGGTCAAACAAATCACTCTTTTCACCAAACAGGCTACACCTCAGTAGGGAGGGTTTAAGGGTACTCAGGGACAGACTGGGGAATACATAACCACTACACTTAATTTAAACTACTGAAGAGGGCAGCAGGCCCACAGACTCTGACAGGAGGAGGTTAGTGAACCTCCCCCCCCCACAGTGATGGAAGAGGTCTGGATGGAGGAGATGGAAGGGGCAAGAACACTGTTAGCAAAGGGTGGAGGGGGTGAGGAACACATAACAAGGGTACATGGAGGGATACACACAGAAGGTATAAATGTGAGTAGAAGAATAGAAGGAAGAGAAGGAAGGTCAGATTCTAGGTGGAGGGTGGTGTCTCTGAATGCACGGAGTCTTGGAAACAAGATGGATGACCTGCAGGCACCATTAGCAGACAGGAGGGTGGACATAGCTGCAGTAACCAAGACTTGGGCAATATCACATTATTACTGGGACCTTGCAATCCCTGAATATAAACTATACATGAGGGACAGGGTAGTTGGGAAGGGGGAAGGGTGGCAGTTTATATCAAGAAGGGAATAACTTGAATGAGGGAGGAGTTGGAGGAAGGGGAGGTGGAGGCATTATGGGTTCAGTTAAGGTCCCATAGTAGGAGAAAGGTGAGGTCGGGGGGTGGTTTACAGACCACCCAGTCAGGATGAGGACAGGGACAGGAAACTGAGCTCACAAATATTGGAAGCTGCGGGGAAAGAAAAGGTTGTTATTGTGGGGGACTTCAACCTGCCCAAATTGGACTGGAGCATACTATCCACAACATGCACTAGGAGTTAGGTGATCCTGGAAGGATTGCTGAGTGGGTACCTGACTCAGGGCATCACTGAACCAACAAGAGCTCAGGCAATTCTTGATCTGGTGCTCACAAATGGGGAGCATGTACAGGAAATAATGATCAGGGAGCCATTTGGTGGAAGTGACCATTGCACAGTGTGGTTCCAGTTGGATATGGGCAGGAAAAGCATCCCGACTAAGACCAAAATCTTGGATTTCAGGAGGGCGGACTTCAGGAAAATGGGTGAAGTGCTAAGCAGCCATCTGGTAGGCATCAGAGCAGATATTGGGGGTGACCAAAGGTGGTCCATCATTAAGGAAGGAATACTGTTTGCCACAGGTGAGTGTGTTAGGCTCGGGGGAAGAACACAAGGGCTGAAGTACCCAGCTGGTTTAGTTCTGGGGTTGTCCAGGAAGTAAGGGAAAAGAGGTTGGCCAAATAAAATTCAGTAAGACCAAGAGAGAAGTGGATAGGGAAAATTACCTAAGGTTGGCTAATGAGGCAAGTAAGGAAGTCTGGCAAGCAATGGCACAGAAGAAGCTGCAGACAGCTGAAGGAATTATGAAAGGGGAGAAGGCTTTCTTTGCTATATAAGTGAGAAAAGGGACAAGAAAGAAGGGATTGTTAGGCTTAAGAATGGGGGAGTGGGTGGAGGATAATGGTGGAAAAGCAGAGATACTAAATGAATACTTCTGTTCTGTCTTCACCAGGGAGAAGGATGGACCAGTGCCTTCAGGAGGGAAAAGAGGAGCAGAGGGGAAGGGGAACACAGATGTAGTGATAGAGGAGGATAGAGTGAGGAAGGGGCTGCTGGCATTGAAGGTGGACAAATCACCAGGCCCGAACAGAGTACATCAAGGAACTGGCTAAGGAACTGGCAGGGCCACTGGCAGACCTATTTCATAGTTCACTAGAGTCAGGCATGGTATTGCAGGACTGGAGAACAAAGCACATGTAATGCTCCTTCACAAAAGTGGTACCAAGGATGACCCAGGGAATTATAGACCAGTTAGTGTGACCTCCATTGTGGGCAAGCTCATGGAGACCATACTAAAGGAAAGGCTGGTGGAATATCTAGAGGAGCATGGTCTTCAGGATGCGAGGCAGCATGGGTTCATGGGGGGGGGAATCATGTCAAACAAATCTGATTGACTTATTTGACTGTGTCACTAAGACAACAGACAGGGGCCAAGCAGTAGACATCCTCTATCTTGATTTCAGCAAGGCCTTTGACTCTGTGCTCCACAGAGGTTGATCTGGAAGTTGGTGGATCTTGGGATTGGGAAAAAGATGGCCAGATGGGTAGAAAACTGACTGAAGAACAGAACCCAGAGGGTGGTTGTTGGGGGGGGGGAGTTATCTGGCACCAAAGAGGTAACCAGTGGTGTCCTGCAGGGCTTGGTGTTGGGGCCCGCGTTGTTCAATGTCTTCATCAATGACATTGGGGATGGTATTAAGGGCAAAATGTGCCTATTCACAGATGACACCAAGCTCTGTGGGAGAGTGGACACAGCTGAAGGGATACAGGACCTACAGGAAGATCTGGAAAAGCTGGGGATGTGGTCCAGGATCTGGCAGCTTGGGTTCAATGCCAAGAAATGCAAAGTTATGCATATTGGAGCCAAGAATCCCAAGACAGAGTACTACCTGGGTGTAGTCTGAGTATCTGCGTCAGAGGAGGAGAAGGATCTGAGAGTTATGATCACTAGTGACCTGATGCACTCCACACAGTGCAAGAAAGCAGCAGCAAAGGCAAACAAGATGCTGGGATGCATATCTAGGGGGATCAGTTATAGGAGAAAGGAGGTTATACTGCCCTTGTACAAGTCACTGGTAAGGCCACATCTAGAGTATGGAGTTCAGTACTGGTGCCCACACCTCAAAAATGACATTAACCTGCTGGAGAAAGTCCAGAGGAGGGTTACAAAGATGATAGCTGGTCAGCAGGGTAAGGTATATGAGGAGAAGTTGAGGGCACTCAACATGTTCTCACTGGAAGACAGGAGAGAGAAAGAGAGGGGACATGACTGGGACCTTCAAGTACTTGAAAGGGATAAATAAGGTCTATTTAAGCTAAGTGGCAACCATAACATGAGAAGGCACAGTCTTAAGCTGGACGATGGGAGGTTTAGGAGGGAGGTCAGGAAGCACTTCTTCACAGAGAGGGTGATGGACACTTGGAATGCGCTGCCGGAAGAGGTCATCTTGTTGAAGACAGTGGGCAGCTTTAAGAGAGGCTGGGGTAGGCATGGGGGAAGGTAAAGATCATGGGTAGAGAGGATGGGAGGAGTGGGGAGGGAGGGCAGGGGCATTAGCTCAAGCTGTGGACCCTGCAATATGAGCAGACTTGATAGACCGAATGGCCTTCTTCTGCTGGCTTCTTCATATGTTCGTATGCTGTCTTCTTGGCTGCAGGTCCCGACTGTAGTCCTGACTGTGGTCTTGAAACATCAACATTCTGCTGCCCTCAAACAAGATGGGTCCCATGATCTCGGCTGCCTTCGATATTTTCTCCTTGTCTGTATATCTCAAATACTTAATTTAGAAATGCCTCAGCTTCTCTTCTGGTTTCAGCTTGGGGCTGGTGTTGTTGGTATGCCCCACCTTGTATTGTTGTGCCTATTCCCCAAGCTTCAGGTAGTTCACAAGCCACATGTGGACGTCTTGTTTAGGGTTACTTTTTTTCCTCACCCTCTGGTAGCCCTACAATTCACAGATTAGAGCTGTGTGACCTGTTCTCTTTATCATATTTTTTTAACTTTAACTCCTCTAGGGCTTTTAACATTTTTATTCTCATCCGATGTCAGCCAAGATGTCCTCCATTTCCTTCATCTGTTGTTCTGCTTCCTCCAGGCAGGACTCATGAGCTGTAGTTGTCTCAGATAGCCCCATCACAATGCTTTGGAGGGGAGTGATTTGAGCTGTTAAATTCATTTTTCATTCCATTTTATTAAATGGGTTAGACCATTGAGTAAAACTCATTTAAAATGGTGACACTTGATTATACATAAATAAAGTTACAACAATTACAATAAATGGAAACATACAGTATATAACACGACAAAATACATACAATTACATACAACAATTATGTTAAATTAGTGAACCCAGTCTTTATCTCAGTTTATAAGTTTGCAGGCATAACAGGCATCCCGGATAGCGATTTCTGAAGGTCAGGCATGGTGTGGCCCTTTGCTGTGGTGGTGGTTCGGGAGCAGTTGGATGCCTCATGAAGCAGTTGCAGGCCTCCTGATGTCTGTACTGGTTCGAACTTGAGTTTTGTTTGCCTCTTTACTACTTTGTTGTTGGCCATGAGATGTGCTATAATGTCTGCAGTCATCTATCGATGAGTTAATGATGTTCTACATGATAAATAGCTGTTTTAAAATATGTCCTGCTGGAACTAGTCTAGAAGGTGTCTGCCATCTTGCCGGGGTGAACATGCACCCCAAGACAGTACTTACAGCACCTTTCTCACTGATCAGGTTACATAACTCCTTGAAGAAGTTAGTAACCAACAAAACATTGACGCATATGAATCTCTGAATATGAACATTGAGTTGAGAATAGTCCCCATTCTTTGTGTTTATGTAACTGCCAGAATACTCTCACAGTTGCTGCCCCAGCTGAATTGCCCCAGTGGCGATTTTCCCAGAAACATATTGGTGGGGAATCTGAGACATTTCAGTTCCAGGTGCATTCTGTTTTTTTTTTTAACCAAGTGAGATTTATTAATAAGAAAAACAGTTCAAGACCGGCATCTCTGCCCAAGGCAAAACAGAATAACACTTACGTCATATGGATATATTCTGTCAATAATCAGCCATAATTTTCAAGAGCAAGGACTCACCATCAGGCAGCTTTCTCAAAAAGAAAGCACATGGTGTGAAACATGTCAGGTGACATGGAGACTTGGAGCGTGTAGGAAGAACACCATACTGTGAGGGAGCAGAGAGCCTGGATTTATTTTACCATCATTTTTTTGGATTTAAAGGAAGGAACAGATTTTGCATTAAGAAGCTGCCTGATAGTGAGTCCTTGCTCTTAAAAACTATGGCTGACTACTGACAGAATATATCCACATGACATAAGTGTTATACTGTTTTGCCTTGGGCAGAGGTGCTGGTCTCAAACTGTTTTTCTTCTGTTTACATTTTTGACCTGTGCACGGCCACTTCCTGGTGCGGTTGCACCCAAAATGTGTTTCTTGAGATTTATTAAGAAATTCAAAATTAAAATACACATCAAGAAGATTATGACCAACGTGACCAAGTGACAAAATGACCATTAGCCAGCATAAAAAGAGAGAGAAGGTCACCACAAACACTATAAGAAAGGAAATGCATCATCAATAGAAAAAAAGAATACTAACCTTAATAATGTAATTACATGGAACTGAAAAACTGCCGCAATAAAGCAAATCATGTTATCTAGTATATAGCTAACAAACAACCAGCCTATGAACATACAGATTAGGACACAAAGAACTCGACAAACACAAGGACAACAGGAAAGGTAAAAAGATAAAAAGCAAACTAATGTGAGATGGAGAGTACTAGATAACAAGAACACTGAGAAATAAGAAAATCAGAAGGGAAGAGGAGGAGTATAAATTCAGTAGGGATTAAGCAATAAAACAGGCCAAGAAATATGCCAGTCCCAAATAAAGGTTCAGAATAAAGAACAGGCGCATTCTATTTTTTTTACCAAGTCCTAACAGGAATGTGCACAGGCTGCCACAGACAAAAGGCCCAGATATTCAAAAGAGTTCGCCTAATGCATGACCGAGGTTACACCAGCGCCACATGAAAATGCCATTCTGTGGTATTCAGCGGAGGCAGCGCGCCTCAAATCAGCTTGAGCAACAGCGCAATGATAATGAATGTATGCGCAACTGAAGGGGAAGGAACCATGCATAAATGGTGCAGTGCGATATTCAACAACATGCGCCATGTGCAATAGGGGAGCCAGCAGAAGTTGCGCCACAGCGGAAATGAGCCAAAATAAAAAGAAGCAAGGGAGAGGCGCAAGAACGCTACAGGGAAGGCACATGAGGCTGAACTATAGCAACTCAAACTGGGCAGGAGGGACACACAGGGCAGGCCAGGGAAAGGGCACCTGGAACCCACAGGCTCAGGGGAAGGTGTGGGGAGCCTCAGTGCAGAAGGGGGAAGTACCTGCCACACAGCAGCGAGGCCAGCACAGTCAGGTGTTCCCGGTGCAGGGGAAGTAGCAGCCAGAACAGTGGGGGGAACACAGAAACAGCTGCCAGAGGGGGTGAACACAAGCCAGGGACATGGCCAGTGCCACCATCCAGATGGAGGCAATAATGAGCAGGGTGAGAAGGCGGGCAGCAGGGGGTGCGGCCATGGAAGGGCCCGTTGACGATATGCCCCCAACAGGCAGTACCGAGCCCACACCAGCTTCGAGCTGTATAGTGATACAGAGATCATGGGCCGGTACCACCTGAATCGGGCAATTCTGAGGTGGCTCTGTGAGCTGCTCAGTGATGTGATGCAGGCACCCACACGACAGAGCCATGCTCTGTCAGTGGAGATGAAAGTGACAGCTTGCATGTGCTTGCTCACCATGGGTACCTTCCAGAGACCAACTGGGGACACCACAGGCATAACCCAGTAGGCCGCGTCACACCACCTCACCCAATTCCTCAGCGCACTGCTGCCACATGCTGCAGAGTACATCCATTTCCCCAACACACCAGCAGAGTGCACAGCAAACATACAGGAGTTCCACAGGGTAGGACATATGCCTGGCGTGCTAGGGGCAATAGACTTCACCCATGTGGCCACCCGCACACCACCTGGCCCCGAGGGGACCGCATATATAAATTGCAAGGGCTATGCTAGCATCAACTGTCAGGTGGTGTGCAATGCCAGGGGGTGCATAATCAATGTCTGAGCCACGCACCCTGGGGGAGCACATGATGCCTTCATCTGGCACCAGTTGGCACTGTGCCACAGATTCGAGAGTGGGGATATCCCCACTGGCCACCTAGTGGGTGAGTATGCAAACCACACGGACAATCATAGGGCCTGGGGGGGCATGGTTAGAGGTGACATGGGTAGTGGCCTACATGACCCGGGGCAGGGCAATGCTGATCACCAAACTAACCTCCACCCTCTACACACAGGTGACAGTGTATACCCACTCCACCCCTGGCTGCTCACACCATACCGGTGGCCTGCAACCCCATCACAGCAACGCTACAATGAGGCACATGCCACCACACGTAATGTCATCGAGCGGGTGTTCAGGATGCTGAAGGCACGTTTCCGTTGCCTGGACATCTCCGGCAGTGCCCTACAGTACAACCCCTCAAAGGCCTGCGGGCTATTCCTGGCCTGTTGCATCCTGCACAACATGGCCAATGAATGTGGGATAGCCGTACAAGTCAAAGAGGGGGACAGCGATGGGGACGATGAGGACACCAGTGACAATGGTGATGGGCAGCCCCCCCCCTTGGGCGATGGGACCCCCGACTGCTCCGGCTGGCACAGCTGCACTGGGACACCATAACGACACCCTTCAGCCAACCCAGGTAAGTCATGGGGCCATGTACAACCACCAGTGGCTATGGCACAACCCACAAACAAGCATGGCCACACACCAGGGGTGCATGCCATCAAGGGAACTGGCCGGGCATGAACCACACACGCCACCAGGAATGGGTGAGGTCTAACATGGCATGCAGACAGACACACACACACACACACACACACACACACACACACAATGCACCAGACATGCACAAAGGGTAGGAGGCACACCGACCGAGAATGCCACCCCTAACCACACACATGTCCACAGACCACCATGCCCACTGCCTGTCATTGTGCATGTGTCAGATGCTGAGCACCATTGCACACTGGTGTACAGCGCAATGAAGGCATCATCATGCACACACAACTGTGGACGGCAGCCAGGAGGGTGTGCAGATGGACTGTGTGTCTGTGTGCAGGGCCCGGTACCCACCCGTGCATTGTCCGCTGAATGACACAATGCACACAGAGCAGCATTAGACAGTAGCCACATTGGGAGACAGATCAATCACATGCCACAGTGCCCCGGCCACCATGGATGAGTGGGTGGCCCCGCCAAGACCCGCCAGCACTGACAGACTGACCACTGGCCTCATGGGGTGGCACCGATGGTCCCCCAGGGGTTCCACTGCTTGAACGCGACCGTGCTCACGCAGGGGTCTGCAGCACACCGAACATGCCTGTGCCAGGCATGCTCAGGATGCCCACAGCTGAACCCGGTGTCGACAAGGATGGTGTCGAACGACACCGGGAATGGGGGGGTGGACAGTGCACTGCGTGGTGTCTGTGACGCATGGGCAAATAACTGTGTGTCCATTGTGGCCATGACAGCAGTGAATGCCTGCGTCTGCCTGTCAAAGGCAGCGGTCACATCCTCCCGCAACCGGTCCATCCCTGCCAGGAGCAGAGCGGTGTCTCTGCTGCGATGCTCCTCTGCCTGCTCCAGAACCACACGCAGTGCATCCACGGACGTTGCAAGCTGCATCTGCTGGTGACTGATGTTTGCAGTATGCAGGTGTGCTCATCCAAGAGGTCATCTGCCTGCTCGGCATCCTGTCCCTCAGGGTGTGCATGGCCCTGATGCTCAGCACCCCTTGAGGGTGGGCGCTGTACACCAGAACCAGGCCTGGGCATGTCCACAGGCGGTGCACTGACGGCACCCACTGACACTGTACCCCCAAGCCCATTGGCCGACTGCTGATGCTGCCCTTCCGGCTGCCGCTCCCCAGGGCTCACTGGTGCCGCTGCAGTGGCAGCAACAGTCCCACTGTCCTGTACACACACCAGTGCTGCCCCACTGGTGCTGACAGGCACAGGGTGGGACTGTGATGACACACAGGCCTCCACGGCAGCACCAGCCATAGCCATGGCTGCGATGTTACCTGCTGTGTGGCCATCCTGTGGCACTCACGTGTCACTGCCCATGACGTTAGCTTCAGCATTATCGGTGATGGACCTGGCACCAGCCCGAGTTACAGCATGCCGGCAGCCGTGGATGCCGGCATGCTGGGACACAGGCAGGGCCTCTTCCGCACCTGTTCCAACAACATCAGTCTGGACACCCAGGTGTGCCCACTGTCGCACTGAGCCACGTATTCCTGTGGAGGTAGATGGGCCCTCCTCCATCTCCATCTGACTGGCCTCAGTGGAGAGGCCCACCACCGCTGACCCATGCAGACACTCAGGATCTGTAAGGGAAAACAAAGTCGCGTGACTGCATGTGACTTACCCTGCCCCCCCCAATAGACAGACCATGACCTACCATGCAGTGATAGGTTACCACCCATCTGGAAGCCACCACCCGGAACACCCTCAATGGCACAATGCTGCATGCTGCCAGCAACCTTCTCCTCCTGTGGGGTCAGGCGTAGCACCTCCGGCTGTCCCCCACCTGTCGCGGATCGTGCTGCCTGATGGCAGCCACCTTCTCCTTAAACCTCCTCCTGTCTGTGCCCATTTTCTTCTTGCACTCCTGCACGGAGCACTGGTGGCTGCCATGCAGGTTCACAGCATGCGCCACCTCCTTCCATGCAGCAGCACGGGCCTGTGGTGTTCCCTGGCGTCGCTGAGAAGTGGCTCCTGGTCCAGGTAGGCCTCAAACAGGGCATCCATCTCGGCCTTGGTGAAATTTGGCCTCCTCCTCCTCCCACAACTCTGTTCCTCTTCTCTCACAACTTGCTCGGTCATGATTCAGCCTGTGGGAATGAAAGTTGTTACCTGTGACTGTGCAGTCCCATGCATGTCCCAAAATCCACAGTCCACACTCCCAAACAGCATGCAACTCACCAATAGACTGCAGTACCGACTATGGCCAGTGCAGCCCAATGTCGCACTTTTATAGCGCAACCCATGCAAATGAGGCGAGGCGCAACTTTAAGTGGATGCAAATTGCAGTGCTGTGCCATTTAATGGCTGATTAGCTGATTTGCATATGACGGCTGAATATCGCGCTTTTGCGCTTTGCGCAATTGTGTTGAACGTGCTGAGCCAAGGGCTCAGTTCTGTGACATGTGCAGTACACACCTAACTGCGCATGCTCAGGTTGATGATGCAGGCACTTGCCACGCTGCTGATGTGCTGTGCACAGGAGGCAATGCAGGGCACGGCCACCATTGTGCCAGTGATGCTACAGCGATGTTCACCTATATGGTGCTGTGGCACTGGGGCATCGTAGGTGCACTGGGGCAACAGTGCGGTAGGCCGCTACTGGAGGTAGCACACAGGCACCCAATCGTGCTACATGCATTGGGTTCCAATCGTGCTGTGGCTGTCCATGCGCCAGAGACCTCTGACCCTGTGCCCGACCTTTGTCCCCTAGGCACCATGCGTCAGGCATGGGTGCACCACTATCACGCTGTTCAGTGACAGCGTGATAGGGAATGGCAGTGCTGTACCACGCAGCATCTGCACGTGGTGGAACCACGCTGCAGAGCACCATGTTGACCCTACTGAGCAAGAGAGGTGGCATGGAGGAGAGCTGCCCAGTGGAGCCAGATTGAAATGGCAAACCTGGCTGCCATTGTGGAGCCATTTGTTGGCCCACTGTTTGGGGAGGCACCCCTGGACAGGTCCAGGAGTCAGGTGTGGCAGGAGGTGGCCGACGCCCTGGAGGAGGCCACAGGAATGGGGCGGATGGTGGAGCAGTGTCGCCACAGATATGGGGACCTGAGGCAGAGGGACCCAGACCTGCTTGCCCGCCTGCGGGCATGTGCCAGGAGGGGCACGGTGCCACGGCCAAGTAGGTGTAACGTTCATACACTTTTATCTTCCATATGGGTATCACGTTGCATGTGTCCGGAACATGGGGGACCATCCGGTGTTGGCTGTGGTGGTGTTATCAGGGTGTGGGGTGGGTGGGTCTGGCTGGTGGGACTGCACACACATGGGGCAGGGGACTTTGCTACAGGATTGTACTGATGTTCCTCTCTCCATGTTTGCACCTTAGGCCCAGAAGAGAGACGGCTGGTGAGGGAGAGGAGGTGCCAGTTGGAGGACCATAACACCAGGAGGGGAGAAGGTCCACAGCGGCAGAGGGACCAGCCTGATGATGGTGAGTGCCTTACATCCATGATTACTATTGCATGCTGTGCAACAAGGCGGGCAGTTGGGCTTGGCCACCATCCATTGACACCACTGCCATGCACACAACTTGTTACAGTCAGCACTGTCCAGTGGCACTGCATGTCTGGGAGTGCGTCAATGGTGGTCCATGCGTGCACCGGGTACATGGCTGTACCACTGCCTTCGCACCACATAGCCATATCACTAAACAGCCATGGTGGTGCTGTGCAGGACTTGGCCGGTGGGTGTGTGCAGAGGTCCGCATGGCTGTGTGCGCCTGGGTGGGCAGGTCTTGTGGACACGATCACTGTGGGTGGTCACACACCATCACAGAGGCATGTCCCATGGCTGTATGCCATGCACAGCGGGTGGGCTGTATGGGGCTGTGCATTCACACCTATTGACTCTGCTCCCTTGTCCTAGGTGTCCGGCAGCTGTGCATGATCTGGGAGGCGCTGCAGGAAATCCTTACTGTTGCCAGGGCGTTGCTGGACATCCTGCAGAGGATTGAGAGGCTGGTGGTCAGGCGGTGGCATGGAAGGAGGAGCAGCTGGAGTGGGGAGCAGGGCTCCCAATGATTGTCATACTGCCCCTGATTTCCTCTACTCCCCTGGACCCACCCTCACACCCCTTCTTTCCTATACCATTTGTTCATCCCTGCCCCTTACCCACCCCCACCTTGTTTGTGGCCCTCCGCCCACACATTTGTAAATAATTGTACATAGTTTTGTTGGATGTTTTTGAATACAATTCTTTTGATATGACTACTGTGGTGGTCTCTGATTTGCAGCGGGCTATAGGTGCTCAGCTGCAGTGGTGTGCATGGCATTGGGGTAGTGCAGTCACGGGTATGTGTGTGTGTCCAGGGGAAGTGACTATGGTGTGGGAGTAGCTATCAGTCACTGTCTGTGGTGTGTGTGTTGTTCCCTGTGCACTGGATGACTGTGTGCAGTGGTCCATGGTGCATGCTCTGTGTCCATGGTGCACCTGTCAGCCCGTCCATGGCCTGTGCAGCTGACACCCTTGCATGTCTGTGACCTGCACAGTCTGCTGGCATGTCAGTGGTGGCTGTCCATGCAGGGCAGCCACTGTACCCGTCACAATGCTGGGTTGCCTACTGTCACTGGTGTGGTGCATGTCTGCCTCGGATGACACTGTGGCCTCCGCTGTTGTTGTCCCACCTCCATGCTGTGGCTTGTGTGTGTTGCAGGGGATGCGCACCACTGTCTGTGACTTGTGCTCCAGGCAAATGCTGGTGGTGTACAGATCCACAGTGTCTGCGCAGGGTGGCTGGCACTCCTGAGCCATGGAGGATTGCTGGCCATGTGTACACGGTTTCCATGGCCCCACGCTGGAGGCTTGGTTGCCCCACTACTGCATCCCTGTGTTGGTGTGCCCTTGGGTATGGGTGGGTGTTTGTCCATGCACTGTGTTGCATCCGGTGTGGTGCATGCTTCCATGCACCACTGTGGGTGTCTGCGCTGGCTGTTGTGGCCAGTGCTGGGTCAGGGTGTGTCCTTGGGAGGGTGTGCAGGGTGCAGTACCACTGTTGGTGGGGTCCGGGGCATGCCCTGTCACGTGTGGGGTACCTCATGTGCCGACGCAGGTCAGTGTCTCAGCTGTACTTCGGGGGGGCTGTGCATGGTGGCACTGTGTATGGCGTCATTGCGTCACTGTGTGCTGCCACCCGCTGATGGGTGCTCCTAGTGGGGCTGCCTTGCATGGTTCTGTGGTGCACAGGGTTGCATTGTCACAGTGGAGGTGGTGACATGCATGGGGTATCCTGCACTGGTGGACGCTGCTCCTGGGCAGGGTGTCTGGGGGTCATGGTGCAGGGTGTGCTCTGCATTGGGGGGATGGTGTGGCACGGGGTGGTCGACCCTTCTTGTGAGCTGGTCACAGCTTGCCAGGGAGTGTGATGGGACACCATGGCCCAGCTGTGGGTTGGTTGCTTGTCTCCATGGGCCAGTGGTTATTCCAGCCCTCCCCCAGTTGTGCAGTGCATGGGGTGTGGGGGGATGATGTCTGTTCTGCTGTGTGTTCCTCTGCCCATTTGTGGCATGGGTGGTGGGCCCCTGCATCCCTGGTTGTGCTCTTGCATTGCTGCCCTGCTGCTGGGGGGCATCCCTGGTTGCGCTATGGCACATCTGGACTGCTCAGCTGAACATCCCTTGTTGCGCTATGGCGCATCAGATATGCTCAGCTTCCCTTCCCTAGTTGCGCTATGGTGCAGGTGGTGCGATATTCAGTCGTCAGCTGTAGGCATATCTTGGCCAGCGTAGTTTTTGAATATCACGCCTCTTGCGCATGGGTGCAATGGACTTGCGCTTGCTCCTGCTGTTGCGCACTTTTTGGGCGCAGTTTGAATATCTGGGCCAAAATCTACAAGGGCAAATACGAAAACAAAAGAAGAAGTTGAGCGCACTCATAAATTCTGAAGGATGTAGATTTACTGTAGAAAATCACATATTCAAAAAGCAGAAAACTGTCCCTCCAGTCAGAGAGACCCCTTATGTTTTGTCCCTCTGAGTCTTAGGTGGCCATCTCTTCAGAGAATGATACATAGGGGATTCCTTCTTGCCTTCCTTCTTACAGCATCAATTGAGAAAGCCAGTTTTCTATTGAATATTACAGCTAGTAAAAGTAATAGAATTAAAGGGTCTGCTGGCAATGTAATAGTGAATGACAGGGTGTGTACTGTGGATTTATCCACATCTTAAGTGTGTTATTGCAATTGTACAATTGGAGATTAGGGGAAAAAGGTTTTTTTTTTAAACTGTAATTAGATGCAAATTAATGAAACATTTCTTATAAAATAGGTACATTGAGGAGTTGATGCATACACTGGTTAAAATAGTCCCTGGTTTTCACTGCCACTCTTTTCTCTCTCCCTCCCCAGAGTTAGTGAATGAAGCTTAGTCTGTTTACTATGGGAGGCTGGAGTTTAGGAGCAGCACATTCAGCAGTGTTAGTAACTTTAGGGCTGTGTGTGGATGTTATACTGAGAGTGGAAAGTTGGGGCTCAGTAGCAACACTTTTGGCAGTACTAGTTAGTTTAGAGTTACATGAGGAGCCAGTAGTAAATGGGAAAGGTTGTATCCCTAGTAAGTACAGTTTCAACAACAATAAATACAAACAACCCAAGAAGAAACACAGCCAATAAACACACAGTGGAGTACACTGCAGTAAAACATGCCATTTCTGGATTGTAAAGCTCTTTGTGATACAATTTCTATGAAAGGCATAATTTAAGACCTGATTTTTTTCCTTCACTGGTGCTGTAACATCAGATTACCAAGCTCATTATTTACTGCTTCACTCGAGGCAAGTTTGTTCACAGTTGAAACCAACAAGTTCCTGTTTTGAGTGCCTTGCAGTATTCATAGCATTTTAAGTACAGAGGCAGAAACCATGTTAATGGTGCGTCAACGTGAGGTCTCTTGGAAGACCACACTGATCATTCAGCCAGGTTAAAACACAGCGATATTACACATCTGGAGTTAGTAAAACCAGTGGGGGAGAGAACACTAATAAAAAAAGAAACTTGGGTACAGTGGAGGCTACTGTGTACTCCTAGTTTATTAATCCCCCCCCATTAGGTATGCATTACAGAACCACGTAAGAATGAAGCAGTCCATACAATTGAATTTAGTTTTGATGTCTTGGCAGACGTTGGCTCCTGTTCAGGGTTCTAGTAACAGACATCCAGACTACAGAGTGAGCTGGTCTTGTGAAAAGGAGCAGACTTGAATTTCCTTTAAGAAATGGAACTTTTTCGAAAAAATAAATGTGACACACTTTCAAGGAATATGGCAATTTTTTTTCATCTAACCAGATTTTTATTCTTAATGATGTGTGCTATTTTTATATATGAGTTGTAACAGTCAGCAGTATTTGTCCACGGAAAATGTGGTTTGGTTGTAGAAGCAACAGTTCATAAAATTTCACGAGAGCTGAAAGAAGCAGTGAGCAAAAATCAAGGGTGCCTGCATGTATACTGTATAAGGGGAATCATTAGAACTATGTGCACACATAATTAGATATATGTTTAATACCAAAAGAATAGACGTTGTCCTTTGGAAAGTTAGGTATGCCATAATTTTGTGTGGTCTGTCAGATCAGAGAATCATCTCAAAACAAAATGCATTATCTTTCCTTAGTGCCGTGCTGTTCTGTGGTTGGATAATTACAGATCCTGCAAGCCTGGGAAAGATAGGGAAATCATTGTAAAACTGTGCTGTAGATTCATTCACCCTCTTTTGATTAGCAAGACCCTGAGTCAGTGAGACATTTGGCCTAGGATATGTGACATGATCACACAAACCTATACTCCAGGGAGACAGGTTCTAAAATGGGCAGGAAGCAAATGATGACCTCTTCATGGCCAGTGAAGTAGGTACTGATTTTTCTTTATTTACTGTAGCTATTTTAGAAGGTAGTCTAGTTCAGCGCTTGAGAGAACCTTGTAGCTCAGTGAATGGCCCAAATTCACTACATCTGTAACCAAGCTGTTAAACCCCTTGTTTTAACAACAGTGTATATTCTTTGTGCATGGGTGCCAGAACATGGGGAAAAGTGGCAGTGCTAAAGTTTGAAAGGGCACAGGGTAAAAAAGGTAGTTTGTGTAAGCAAAGGGGCACACTGAATGCTCATTGGCAAAAGTGGGGGTGCAACACCTTCTTGTACCCATAGGTTCCAGCATTATGTCTTTTTGTATAAATAAATTAGCTCTTATTTTTGTAAGAAAGACCGGAGTGCAGCATATTTTTTAGCTGTATGCAACAGAGAGGATTCATCCATCCATCTATGACGAGACATGCAGAAACAATCTCATATCAGAGCTCGGCTACAATGTGAACAGTGTACCTAGCCTATGCTACAGTGCGACCGGTGTACCCAACCTATGCTACCATGTGAACAGTGTGCATGGCCTATACTACAATGTGAACAGTATACTTCGCCTATGCTACAATGTGAACAGTGTACACAGCCAACGTTACAATGTGGATAGTGTACCCAACCTACGCTACAATGTGAATGGTGTACATAGCCTTCACTACAATGTGAATGGTGTACCCAACCTACACTGCAATGCAAACAGTGTACACAGTCTACGCTACAATGTGAACAGTGTACCAAATCTACACTACAATGTGAACAGTGTAGCCCGCCTATGCTACAGTGTGAACAGTGTACTTAGCCTACGCTACAATGTGAATGGTGTATGCAACCTACGCTACCATGTGAACAGTGTGCACAGCTGATGCTACAATGTGAACAATGTACCCAACCTATACTACAATGTGAATGGTGTAAACAGCCCACACTTCAATGTGAATGGTGTACCAAACCTACACTACAATGTGAACAGTGTACACAGCCTAAACTGCAATGTAAATGGTGCACCCAGCCTACACTCATTGTAGAGCTGTACAGAATGTGGAATTCTACTGCTGGAATTCACATGGAATGTCAATACCACTTCTAAAATGCTTTTCAGAATTTTTCTCTTCATTTCATGGAATTCTGAAAAGCATTTCTATGTAAACCATGCAACACTATTTCACAGATTACATAATAATGTGATCTCCCTATGCTCCCCACCTCTCCTGTCTTCACCACAGCCCTCCTCTCCCACCAACTCTTTCTCCTTCTCTCCAGTATCCCCCTCTGACATTCTTGATACCCTACTCACCCTTAACCCATCAAAAGGCAAGAGTCCTGATGGACTGGACTATAAACTCCTCTACCTATCTGCCTCAGCTATCTCCTCACCTCTTGCTGACCTCCTAAACCTATCCTTCTCCTGAGCCTCTGTTCCCTCAGATTGGAAGCATGCTTCTGGTATTCCACTCCCAAAAGGAGGTGACCCTACTGCCACAGGTAGCTACTGCCCCATTTCCCTCCTCCTTATTCTGGCCAAGCCACAGGAATGCATTGTGCTGTCCCAAGTATCTCCCTTCCTAGACTGCTCTTCCTTCTTCATTCCTTACTAGTCAGGCTTCTGGAAGTATCACTCCACAACTGCCTCCTTCCTCAGGCTCACCAGTTCCATCCTCATGGGCATGGACCAGGGCCTCATCACCTCTGCCATTTTTGTTGATCTGCCTAAGGCCTTTGACACTGTCTCTCAGCCCCTCCTCCTCTACAAATTCTCTACTGCTGGCCTCTCTGAAGCTGCCACCTGTTGGTTCTGATCTTGCCACGTGTGTCAGACTCAATCTGTCAAAATTAGTAACACCTTCTCCCCTCCCCTCCCTTCCCCACCTATAACCACAAGGGTCCCACAAGAATCAGTACTTGGACCACTGCTATTTTCCACTTTTCTAAATGAATTCTCCTCTGCCTGCTTGTCTGCATCCATACGCATGTATGTGGATGACACAGTCCTGTATACCTCTGGCCCATCTAATGTTGACATTGCATACAGACTCTAGCTCGACTTTGGCAAAGTTCAGCTCTGGTTATGCTCAAACCAGCTATTACTGAATGCCAAGAAGACCATCTCCATGTCCTTTGGCATGAGGAAGAGATTCGCTCCCCTCCTTCCATACCATAGATGGGTTTCCCCGCCACCTCCTTCAGGTATCTAGGAGTATGACTCGACCAACACCTCAGCTTCTTTGGCCATTTTAATGCCATTGTTAAAAACTGCACCCTAAGCTTAGTGCCTTGTACAGACACTGTGTTTGCATCCCTCTGCCAGCCCACCATGCAATCATCCAGAGAATGATCATCCCAATCTTTGACTACAGTGATGTGGTCTGCAGTGCTGCCCCTGGTACTTCCCTAGCCAGATTGATATTCTTTTCATCTCTTTTTGCCTCTATGCACTTGACTGTCCTCCTTGCACTCACCACTATTCTCTGTACCAATCCCTATCTCTCTCCCTCCTGTGGACAGATGCTGAGCCCATTGTATCAACCATGTTAGTAAATTCTGGCTTGGATCCTTCCCCCCTGCCTCTCAGCCTCCCTTTCCCCACCTCTTCCTCCCTCTTCCCACACCCTTAGGAGCTCCAGTGTTCTGACCCTGGCTGCGCCCTCCATGTCTATGTCTGCCAGCCAAGCTGCTTTCAGCCACCATTTCCCCAAACTCTGGAATACTATCCCTCACACCATCCGTAATGCTTCCCCCCTTGTGCCTTTTCCTGCCTCCTTCATGACCTCAGCACTCCCTCTTGCAACTGCTCTTAATCATTGGTCTTTATTCAACTTATGTTAAATCAGTTGTACTTTGCTAAGCTGTTCAAGCACTTACATTTCTATAATGTTCACTATGTATTACCTGTGTTTTTTGAAATGTATCTCATGTTATCTATCTACCATGCCTTTATTGTTATCCACCTCCCCCTCCCCCAGGGTGCATCTGGAAATGAGCAGTTTGCACAGTATGCCTTTCCTGGTGAAACTTTTAAATAAAAAAATAAAAATATAAACTGGGGACTATTAATCTGCAGTTTAAGTGAGCAATTATCCACAACAGAGTATGGGGTTATTGGGGATTAATCAACACCCCAGGTGCATTGTGAGGCATGAAGCTGCAAACTGAGTGCCCTCACAGCACCTGGGGTGCTGATTAATCCCCAAAAACCTCATACCCTGTCATGGGTTATTGTACTTATAGAAAAAAAAAATTAACACATAATGTTTTATTACACAGCAAATAGAAGAAATGTGCATGCATTCTGCCGAAATGTAACATAGCCCCCAGAGTAACACTTACAGAACAGTGCAGCAAGACTCTACACAGTAACATGAAATGCGTTGCCCGCTCACTGGAGCACTGTTAGCTCCTCTCTGTCTGTCTCCTGCACTTATGCTGTTCCTTCTCCCTGCAGCTGGCAACTGTGTGTAGTACATTTGTACTGTATTGCAAATACCGAGGGGGACAGCTTTTAAGGAGCGTGCATTGTGAGGACCTCTGACAGCTGCTCTCTCCCTCCCTCTGTCTCCTGCACACATTCTGTTCCTTCTCTGTTTCCCTCCTGGTCATGAATGTTGTTGCAGAAAGACACACACAGACCGAGAGAGAGAGCGAGAGAGAGAGAGACAGCAGATTGCAGCAATGTTGGTGCAATGGGGACAGCCTCCAAGGAGTGTGCATCTTGATCCTACTCAACTCCATCACCGGACAGCATCTGTGGGGGGGGGGCACCTCAGGACACAGAGGACCACTGACAGCTGCTCTCTCTCCCTCTGTCTCCTGGACACATGCTGTTCCTTCTCTTTTGGTTTTTCAGTCATAACTGTTGCCGCAGAGACACACACACACACACACACACACACACACAGACAGAGACAGCAGATTGCAGCAATGTTGGTGTACGGTGTGTCTCCCTCTTTGTCTTTCTCTCTCTCTCACTTGCCCAACTACATTCCCACTGTTTCTCCAAACTACCTCCTAATCCCACTGTTTCTCACTCTTTCTCTTGATCATTGTCAAACAAGACCTAGGGGACACTGCTTCTCAATGATCGTATGCCTGCATACACAAAGTGACAGAGAGAGAGCATTGCAAGACCTTTGAATTAAATGTCACGGTATGTGCTCTCACTGTAGCAATGACTGCCATTAACTTTTCAGTGCTAAATGATATAACAAGTGCCATTCTACCCAGTGATACTGCTGGACGCCACTTCACACCAACTGTGCGGATATTGAGGAATAATCAATGGTCAGATGACGCTGACTGACTAATTGCCTTTCTGTTTTATTGTACCCCATGTTATAATAAAAAAAAAGCAGTATTTGGAATTTGGGAATTCTACTTATGATAGAATACCACAGAATTAGGTAGAATTTCTGAAATTTCAGAGCATTCCAGCAAAACTGAAATGTGAAAATTCTGTGCAGCTCAAGTTCTTATCTGGAATTGCAAAGAGAGTTCAAGTTCAAGTTTATTACAGGAAAACTCCATTGAGCAAGCTCATTCACAAGGAGGTCCTGAAAGAGAGTGTTTGTAGCAGCTACTATCCTAGGAATAACATGTTCAATATGCTGGTGAGAACAGGGGCTATATGTTGTCGGAAACATAAAAAAAGAAAGAGCGTGTTAAACTGAGGCTGAGTCTGATTAATCTACTACACAGTGAAAAAAGTCACAACCCAATTCTTAGTTGCAAGAAACTGGCCCCAAATTGTCTGCATGATAATTTTCTGCCAATCCCTGTCCTGTGACCCTCTGAGTTTTCCCCTCCTGCACGTAGCTGTGTTGATAGCTCAGCAGTTTGCACACTTGCCTTTGAGATTGGAAGGTTGTGAGTTCTAGCCCCACAGCAGGAACTTGAGTAAAGCCCAGTACTGACACTGTAGTGCAGCAGAAGGGGCATGCTGAATCCCTGAGGTGTCATCTTTTGGATGAGATGTTAAACCGAGGTCCTGTCTGCCTGTTCTGGTGATTATTTAGGTCAACATTCAAGATCCCATGGCACTTCTCCAAAAGTGTAGAGGAATTTTACTGGTGTCCTGGCCAAATTTCCCCCCATTCACTAATAAATACCACCAACCAATTTCACTTGGTTTCCTTCTGTATCTCCCTCCTGGGAGAAGTCTGAAAATAGGAAGAATTGCCTAGCCCTCCTTTCACAGTAAACGAAAACTAAATAACAAAAAAAAATGCAGACCATTTTGCAAATGTGTGGAAAAGGCAGGGGCATCACCATGTAAATAGCAAACTATGTCATAGACAAAATGTGGCCACTGTCACATTGTCAGTTTCTGAATTTAGTGACACCCCTGCCTTAAGAACAAAAAAACATAAAAAATGATGGCAGAAAAAGACCATTTATCCATCCAGACTGCCCATAACACCCTATCATACCTGAACACTTTTTGTCTCTATTGGGTTTTTGACAACACTATCTGCCCCCTTGTTCCCTGTCTTACTACTACCCACCTAAGTAACACCTAAGCCATTAACTCTATCTCTGTTGTGCTTGAAACCAAGAGAAACAAACAATGATGAGGAAAATATTCTGTTCCTACCTAGATTTGAACTCCTGGGCTTGATATTCAAACATGGGCAAAACCAAGCGCAAATATTTGTACTTGGTTTTGCAATAGCACTGGTGTCCAAAACTGCTGTATTCAGTGGAATAGCACATAGGCACTATTCCACTAAATACAGAGCCCATGAGACCCCTGTGTTAAGCCACCTAGGGCTGGGCAGACATGGCCCCCACAAGAGTATGGCACAATGGCTTTTGGCTGGGCAAAAATCCCCATATTCAAAGGGGCCTATGCAAATGAGCCCATTCAGCATACAAGGTGCTTAGGGGCCATTTGCATTCCCAGTATGAGTCCATTTGCATAAAGAGTGAGGCAATACTGCCTGACACCACCCCCCGATTGCCTGTTTCCTGTGAGCTATCCTTGGTAGTCTAGTGGTGCCCCTTCCCCCACTAATTACCATCCCACTAATCAATTTAAATATCCCTGGCAGTCCAGTAGTCCCTCCCCATTCTCAAATCGCCATCCTGTGAAACATCTGAAATGTCCCTGTAGTCTAGTAGTCCCTCCCCCCTCCCCATTCTCTGGTCACCTTTCCATTAATCACCTTAAATATCCCTGGTAGTCTAGCAGTCCTTTCCCCCTCCCTCAATCACCATCCCCATATAAATATGTCAATACCCAGGTGGTCCAGTGGTCCCTCCCCTGCCGATCATCATCCTGTTCACAATAAAATCTGTTTCCCTGGTGATCTAGTGGTAACCCCCATTCTCCACCCCGGCAGGTAGTGCCCCACCACCCCACTCCCCCATCCCGAAACTAAGTTGGGGACTGGCACAGCCCTCCTCTCACCACCACAGCCAGCCACTAACTGAGCTGTAGTGGAGTGCGTACTGTATACAGAATGCACCCATTGATTGTCAGTGAGTTGTCAATCAATGAGCATGTACTGTATACAGTACGTGCTCCAGTACTGGGCTGTGATGGAGCATGTACTGTATACAGTAAGCGCCCATCGATTGTTAGTGAGCTGTCAATCAATGGGGACGTACTATATACAGTACGCGTGCCAGTACAGTCTAGATGGCAACTGGCTGTGGTGGTGAGAGGAGGTCTGTGCCAGTCATCAGCTCAGTTTTGGGATGGGGAAGTGGGGTGGTGGGGTACTACCTTCTGGGGTAGGGGTACCACTAAACCACCAGGGAGACAGATTTTATTGTAAATAGGATGGCACTCGGTGGGGGGAGGGACCACTGCACCACCAGGGTATTCATATATTTATACAAGGACAGTGATTGGCGAACAGGGGGAGGAACCAATAGACTACCAGGGATATTTCATATATTTAATGGGATGATGATCAGAGAATGGGGAGGGGAGGGATATAGACTATATGACATAATGGGGTGGTGATCAGCATCGGGAGGGACCATTGGACCATTGGGGACTTTCTCATGTGTAAATGAGAATGATGATCATGAGGAGGGATCACTAGACCACCAGGGCTGCTGTGTTTGGGATGGGGGACCGCTGCATATTGCGCAGGAGTAAATCAGGTACTCAGTCAGTGGTATGTGCAGCGCGCAAGTGGAGCAGGCAAAATGGCCTTGCGCGGTGCACATACTCTGAATGTCAGACTGTGCCAATATTCCTCACCCCTGCTTTTACATTGTGCCCCCTCTGTCTTGTGCCCAGATGCAATCCGAGTTTGCCCCCACTAACTGGGCTTTTCAGTATTGCGCTTCCGCACAAAGCCCAGTTTGTGTGGACAAACTTGTTTTTGTGCCTGGGCAAAGTTTTGAATATCAGGCCACTGATTTATGCATGCTAACCCAAGGCACATCCAATGCACAACCAAGCTACATATAGAAGAAATCATGGGGTACTGTGTGTAACCAGAATTTTACACACATCTGAGGGTTTATACAAGCATTCAACACCGGGGGTGTGTGCAGAATTTGTGCTTTACACACTACCCCATGGTTTGTTTGATATAATTGCTGGGGAGTCTTTTTTCACCAAAACAATTATATAAATACAAAATCCATGGTGCCACAGTGTGGTTGAAGTGTGGCCTGTGGTCAGGGCTGTGGTTCAGCTGAAGCACGTCTTTAAAACTTTTGCCTTTTTTTGTTAGCAATTCCTCTGAAAAGTTACGTTTTTAGGCCCACATTTTCAAAACAGATCTCTGAAAAAAATGGACATGAACCACCCATCTCAAAATTTGTGCCAAAATCCCATATTCAAAACGGGCAGATGAGCTGCCCAAACTGAGATGGGCCATGGCCCAAAGTTAACTTATGTGTAGCAAGTAGAGGAGGCGTACCCATGACTATTCCTCCCCATGGAATATTTGGAGGAGATGGGATGCCCAAGTGCAGGAGATGGGCCATGCAAAGTTAGAAATTGAAAAAGCATGCCTAACTTGGCTGGCCATTCATAGGCAGGCTATGGTACTGCAGAGAGCAGCATGGCAGCCTGCCATCCCTGGTAGTCCAGTGGCTCCCCTCTCTCAGCCCTGTTCCCTGATGCCCATGCCAAGATACATAAACCCCCATTTCCACAGTGTAATGAACCCCCATCCCATCCTGTATCCTGATACCCATGTACATGTAATAGAACCCCCAGTTCCATAGCGGAGGGTACCCCCCTCCAGCCCAATCCCCATCCAGGTAGCATAATATGACCAACTCCCCTTTTCCATAGTGTAGTGGTCCCCCCACCCCAGTACCCCAACTCTTGTTCCAACCAGCATCCCACACTATAAATGACCCATTGAGTTTGTTCCCCAACCCAGTTCCTGACCTGCACTCACTGTTTGCAGGTTGTCTTGCTGAAAGGAAGGAAAGCACTCACGGGTGGTAGGTCAGAGCTATAGCTAATTGTTTCTAGAGGGCATGGGCTTGGTCCCACCCACCCTGCCATCAACCCACCCCCAAGAGCACCATTTCCTTTATATCAGGGGTTCTGACATCACTTCCCTGAAAAGGCAAAGGACATGCCCCTGTCATATTCTTAACAGCCCAGCATGCTGCATAGGGGATAAACACAAGCCACGCTGCATAGGGGATAAACACAAGCACACGCTCGCACACACTAAAAAAAAAAAAAAAATTAACAGGAAGGGAAAGAAACATGTGGGAAGTGGTGCAATGCACTGTCTGTGGGGCAGCAGTCTTCTGGGACACATTCTAGAGGATGCAGTGTTACCCTATTTGCAGACACCTCTCTGGTCTGAGGGAGGAGTTTACCCATCTCCAGGCCAACCTGGCAAGGATTCAGGAAACCTCCTCCCTCACCCAGGGACCACCAGGGCTACTGATGCTGCCTCAGAGGTTGTCAAGAAAGAGGAGTGGTTGGACCATGGTGGGCTCAGGGAGGGAGAGGGTGGTGGAACAGAGGTGCATCCCTCCAGTTGTACCTCTCCACATTTCATACACCATTCTGGTGGAGCGTGGTTCCTCTATGAAGGCAACCACAGTGGAGACCAAGGAGGAGGATGGGAACCTCCACAAAGGAGACTCACAGGAGGGTAACACGGGACCCCACAGGGGAGGGAAACAACTCCTGGTGGGGGACTCAATCATTGGGGGGGTAGAACTGGGGGAGTGAAGGGAGAGGGAGATAAGGTACATGACCAGTGCCATGACTTGGATGGTCAGGAAGTGAATCCTCAGGATTGTGGGAGCAGCAGCACTGGAGAGGGAGCTGGACATCATTGTCCACTTAGGGACAAATGACCTGGCTAGGAATGGGATCAGAGCAGTGCAGGAGGAGTTCTGTGGAGTAGGGGAGGGGCCTTAGACAAGTAGCATGCATGGTAACCATCTCAAGTTGCTGCCTGTCTATGGCATGGGTGAGGTTAGGGTACTCAGCACCATGGGATTCGATGAATGGTTGAAAAACTGGTGCGAAGCCCAGGGCTTTGGCTTCACTGGGGACTGGGGGTTCAACTGGAAGGATACAGGCCTATACTGGTGCAATAGTCTGCATCTGTCCGGGAGGGGAATCAGGATCCTAGGCAATAGATTTAAATGCTTCATTGGCAAGCATTTAAAGGAGCCAAGGGGGTATACTTTGACCAGGATGTTGTATACAGGCATCTTCACTCAACCCTATGGCTCCTCTGTCTCTCTGTATATCCTTATGCCTTCTGGTGTCTTGACAGGATGGCCCCTTTCTGCTTTACCATTCTGACCTCTCTTGCCAATATTGAGCTGAGGATCTCCTGTTGATGTTCTGTGGCTTGTGCATTTGCCACATGTTTGTTGCATTGAACCCTTTAGCACAGGGTGTCCACCTTATGGCTACATCCATCTATCCACCTTGGAACTCTCTCTATTAACCTTCTTGTTGGTGCTCTAAGCTCCTCTAACCTGCATCTTTCACCTATATGTCCTTCTTGGTCTTTTTTATGTCTTTATAGCCAGTGCCATTATATCTAGTACTACCTTTGTAATTTTTTGTATACTTAATTTTATCTTCTTTTGTACTTTTATTTATAGTTTTGTTGGTCCTTTGCACTTGCCATTTTATGCATTTTTGCTCATTATCTACCTTGTTCAACTACTGTTGTATTAAGATGTATCCCCTTCCCTATGCATTGATGCTTTGCTTGTTGCCCAGGTCCATCTTGAAAATGAATTATTCTCAATGGTGTTCACCTGGATAAATAAAGATTTTGATTGATTGATTGATTGATTGGGGGGGCACTGAAAAGACCAAGGAAATCCCAGCCCCCCCTCACAAAACAGGGTAGTTAGCAAGGTAAACACCAAGGCAGAGAAGTTGATAGGGAGCAGGACAAGGGTAAAGAGAAAAAGGCAAAGGCAGTAAGGACAGAGATGAGGCTAAAAGGGGTAAAGCCATCAACAAATGGAGGGGTGATGGGTACCAGTGCCCATAGTCTGGGTAACAAGCTCCCTGAGCTAGTGGCCTTGATGGAAGAGGGATGCCTGGATATCATGGCAGTCACAAAAACATGGTACACAGAGAACTATGACTGGGATGTCAACATACCATAATCTACAGGAGGGACAGGGAAGGTAAAAAAGGAGGAGAAGTAGCTCTCTACATAAGTGAAGGGATCAACGCAACAGAACTAAAGGGTAAACAGGGAGGAGAGGAGGCACTTTGGGTCACTCTGGAGACAGGAAATGGCATCACAGTCCATATGGGGGTTGTACACAGACCCCCATCTCAGGGTGAGGAAATGGACAAGGACATGATAGAAGGCATCCTTAGAATGGCAAAAAAAAGGGTGATATTGTCCATGGGGACCTGAATATGCCAGATGTTAACTAGAGCACCTTTGCTGCAGCCACACAGGCTCAGGGTCATTCTCTATGCCCTACAGGGGGCATGGCTCAGACAGCTAGTGTTGGAACCCACTCGAGAGGGAGCAATCTTAGATACTCTCAAATGGGGATGGAGAGAGGATCTCAGATTTAGAAGTGGGTAGCCATCTGGGAACAAGTGACCACCAAACATGTGGTTCATGACAAACACATGGCACAGTGAAACCTCTCTCAACCCCAACACAAATAGAATATGTGAAGGAGGTACATACAACAATTCCATAAAAAAGTATATTTTTAATGATACATAATGTCTTCACAATTTCAAAAATATCATGTATATATCCAATGTATATTTAATGTTTCAGAACACAAGTTCCTTCATCAGACAATGGAGCATTTTTTCTAGAAAATAAATCAATAAAAGAAAATCTTATCAGTTTACATTTTTTATATACTACATCTTCAAAAATACATTTATCCCAATGGATTTCTAAATACATTAATAACTTCAAGTGGAACTGACCAGCATACTAATACTAGAAACATCAAAAGCTGAGTCTGCCAATGTAGCAGTGAAATAAAGATTCATGGGGGGGGGGGGGCACACAGTTTCCTTTTGTTGCCAATCACCCCAGAGTTCATTTGTCTACAAAACAATGAAATATTTATTAATCTAAATGAATTTGCACCTTTCAAATGATTTTCAATGTTGGAAAGTTTAGCGCACCTTACTGAGTGCTTGTTTTTGTTCAGAATAGCTTCGTGGTCCTCTCTGTATGAAACAGACTTGACTTTTTTTCTGTCAAAAAAAATATATATATACAGGTTCTGTTTTATATATATATATATATATATATATATATTTGACAGAAAAAAAGCAATGGGGCCTGATGGGATTCACCCAAGAATTCTAAAATAATTAAGGGGAGAACTACTGATACCAACCCTTTTTAATTAATCATGGGGGGATGGTGTGGTACCTGAAGACTGGAGGAGGGCAGATGCAATTTCCCTTTACAAAAGTGGGAGCAAGTCAGAGGCAGGAAACTGCAGACCTGTTAGTTTGAGCTCAGTGGTAGGGAAACTGATGGAATCACTTCTGAAAGAAGGAATTGTTGAGTATCTAGAGGCCAGCGGGGCACAAGACCCAAGACAGCATGTATTTACAGTGAGAAGGTCATGTCAGATAAATCTAATAGATTTCTTTGACTGGGTGACCAAAGTAGTAGACCAAGGAGGGGCTGTGGACATAGCCTACCTATACTTTAGCAAGGCATTTGACACAGTCCCACACAAAAAATTAATAAACAAGTTAGCCAGCCTGGGGGTGGGTCCCAGAGTGGTAGCCTGGGTAAAAAAATGGCTGGACAACAGGATACAGAGGGTAATAGTAAACAGAGTCCACTCCAAAGAAAAGGTGGTTACTAGCAGGGTACCACAGGGTTCAATTCTGGGACAAGTCCTCTTTAATGTCTTTATAGATTGCATTGCAGAGGAACTGGAAGGAAAAGTATGCCTCTTTGCAGACAACACAAAGATCTGCAACAGGGTTGATATAAAAGGGGGGGCTGTGGAAAGGATGAGAATGGTCTTGGCAAGTTTGGAGGAATGGTCAAAAGTATGGCAGCTTACATTCAATGCAAAAAAGTACAAAGTAATGCACCTGGGAAACAAAAACCCAGCAGAAGAGTACAATGGAGGGGAGGTACTAACAACAATAAAAATGGAAAGGGACCTGGGGTAGTCATATCAGATGACCAAAAGGTAGGCAAGCAATGTGAGAAGGCAGAAAGAAGGGCTGGTGGGATACTGGGATGCATAGAGAGAGAGGCATCACCAGTAGAAAACATGAAGTTGTTATCACTCTGTACAGTCAGTTGGTAATACCCCATCTGGAGTACTGCATGCAGTTCTGGAGACCCCATTTCTGCAGGGACATAGACAGGGTGGAGGTAGTCCAGAAGAGGGCAACTAAAATGGTGCAAGGTCTGCACCAGAAGCCATACGAAGAGAGACCAAAGGAGCTTAAAATGTATACCCTTGAGAAAAGCAGGAGAGGGGGGACATGATAGAAACTTTCAAGTACCTCAAGGGAATCAACAAAGTCCAAGTGGGTAGCATATTTCAGAAAAAAAGATGTACAAGAAGAAGGTGGTACAATTTGAAGATAGAGGGGGGATGGCTCAGGGGCAACATGAGGAAGTATTTTTTCATATACAGTAGAAGGTTGTTGGCATGTGGAATGGCCTTCCTTAGGAGGTCGTGGGGTCAAAAACAGTGGGGGATTTCAAGAATGCATGAGACAGGCATACGGCAATTCTAGTATGGGGTAGGAGGAAGTAGGCTGTTGGTTAACTAGGATCTGCAGCTTATCCAATAGGTAGGGAAATGGGCAGACTGGGTGGGCCAAGCAGTCCTTAACTGCCGTCAAAGTCTATGTTTCTATGTTCTATGTTTCATACTTCAAATTTCACCTGCAAAATTTGTATTAATTCATTTCAGTGCAACTAGGTTAGCCACCAACAAATGTTAAAAACTATTAAATTATTATGTTATATATTACATTTTATTTAATTTCACCATTTAGTACACTTCCAAAACACTGCTTACCTCTTTTTTCAGTCAGCAAAATATAAATAATAATAATAAAAAAAACACTATTATCCAGTGTTCCTGACTGAGTAAGTGAGTGCCCATCAGGGACTGTGGATCACTTGTGAGTAGAACAAAGCAGGGCTCTTTCAAAAGCAGTGAAGTGTTTCTATTATTAAAGGCAATATGTTTGACCACAGTTCCAAAAAATATACCCATGGCAATCAGTAGCATATTATTGGCTAACCAAGGCTTTTGTTCTAAAGACACATTGTATAGTGTGACTTTTCCAAATAATCATGGCTTTACCTGAGCTGGAAACAGGGCCGACCTTAGGGCATATGGCGCCCCTAGGCGAACTTGGCAGCGCCGCCCCCCCACCATGCATCAGCAAGTCAAATAACACAGGAGATCTAAATTTAACAACTACAACTGCACACCATACAGAAAAGATACACAATTGTATCATACCGTTTGTTGTAAATCTGAATTTAAACTGATCCCAAGATCATGCATAGTAATGCATCTAGCAACCTGCAGACAAATCTTTTGGCATAATGCAGATTTTACAGGGATAAGACCTTGCATGAGTCATGACATATTTTAGGAGCACTGTCTCTGCAGCCAGGATGAGAGAGTGAGAGACTCCCCGCCCCCTCCTTGTCTCTTCCTTACCCTCTCACTCTCCTGAGTCCTGTGACTGTTGACTGAGGGTGGCTGGCCTGGGGCGCAGCAGTGTGCATGGCAGTGGCATGATGGGATGGAGTGGGACCCAGAACACCACAATTAATTTGAATTATATTCTCTCCCCTGCCCTGGTACGTGGTGTGGGATGGGGCCAGAACACAAGCCTGAGTCCACAGTCCAGTGAGACTCAGACCACCACCCGACCCCCATCCACAGTAACACAGGTCTCTGACTGCAGCCAGGACAAGAAAGATCCCTTCCCTTCTTAACTTACCTTCTCTCACTTATCTCTCCTGAGTCCCTATGTCTGTGACTGAGGCAAAAGGGCCGGCTGGCCTGGCTGGGACATGGCATCATGCTTGAGATGGGACGGGAGTGGGATGAGACCCAGAGATGGACTAGTGCTGCTGATGAAAGACTCGAGCCTGAGACTCAGACCATCACTGGTCCTTACTCTTCCACTTTACACACTCCATGCTACGCTGTTAGCATTGGTCTTTAGTCCTCCACTATCCCTGCTCTGTTTCTAGCAGCTGATCCTCAGTCCTCCACTTACACGCTAATTTGGCACCATGCCTTTCAACTGCTATGAATCTTACATAACAATATGATTTTAACACTCACATTTACTCTTGCTCTGCAAAGGTTTACTGATGTTCTTAATAGGACACAAACTATTAAATCACTTAACTTGACAGCAGCATTCCTTATTACTAAATATGCTGAACACAGGAACATAAAAAAGTGCTCCGAAGGCCAGTGCTGTGAATTTTAATGCTGAGGTATGTAAAAAACATTTATTCCTCCTAGTTACTGTCATAATACTCAAAAAGTAGAGAACCCCACACACAGATCATGACATTTTGGGCTGTCTTGTCCCTGCAAACTCAAGCTATAACAATATGAAACTCGAGCTGGCTGAAGAAACACAAACGCATTTAGAACCTTACTTACCAGCAAAATGTGAAAGACATTACACAGCCACATCCCATATCTTAAAGAGAACAGTAACCAAACGAAAAAGAACAACAAGTTCAGGAACTGTCCACACTACCAATTCATCAATCACCAACGTCCTATAATCTCACAAAAGACGAAAACAGATTTACCCGAAGAAAGGGTCTTCTTCAAAGTCTCTGAGCAGACTGACGAACATTTTTGTGTGTCTTAATAAATTGCTGTGGTTAATAACTTGAGGAAATATGTACTGGCGGCAGGCCAGCTTAGTGGGGCACTACTATAATTAATTTTCTCCGGGATTTTCTCACAGCTGCACTGGCCTTCCAATTCCACAGAGATGCTTCTTTCAACCTGGCTCGCGCAATCTACTATAGAAACATAGAAACATAGAATTTGACAGCAGATAAGGACCGCTTGGCCCACTCAGTCTGCCCATTTCCCTGCCTACTGGATAAGCTGCAGATCCTAGTTAACCAGCAGCCTACTTCTTCCTACCCCAACCCCCTAGAATTGCCTTATGACTGTCCCATGCATGCTTGAATTCCACCACTGTTTTTGACTCCACAACCTCCTCCGGAAGGCCGTTCCATGCATCCACAATCCTCTCTGTGAAAAAATACTTCCTTTAATTACCTCTGAGCCGCCCCTCCTCTATCTTCAAATTGTGCCCCCTTGTTCTTGCACACCTCTTTTTTTGAAAGATGCTACCCTCTTGGACTTTGTTGATTCCCTTGAGGTACTTGAAAGTTTCTATCATGTCCCCCTCTCCCTCCTTTCCTCGAGGCTATACATATTAAGCTCCTTAAGTCTCTCTTCATATGTCTTCTGGTGCAGACCCTGCACCATTTTAGTTGCCCTCCTCTGGACAGCTTCCATCCTGTCTATGTCTTTGCAAGACTGGGTCTCCAGAACTGCCGCAGTACTCCAGATGGGGTCTGACCAGCTCTGTACAGAGGATATACTTCCTGTTTTCTACTGGTGATGCCTCTCCCATACACCCCAGTATCCCCCCAGCCCTCCTTACTGCCCTCTCACATTGCTTGCCCACCTTTAGGTCATCTGATATGACTACCCCCAGGTCCCTTTCCATTTTTGTTGTTAGTATCTCACCCCCCATTGTGTACTCTTCCCCTGGGTTTTTGTTTCCCAGGTGCATTACCTTGCACTTCTTAGCATTGAATCTAAGCTGCCATACATTTGACCATTCCTCTAACCTTGCCAAGTCCCTTTTCATCCTTTCCACCCCACCTTGTGCATCAACTCTGTTGCAGATCTTTGTGTCATCTGCAAAGAGACATACTTTTCCTTCCAGTCCCTCTGCAATGTCGCTTATAAAGACATTGAAGAGGACCGTTCCTAATACTGAACCCTGCGGTACCCCACTAGTAACCCCCCTTTCTTCAGAGTGGACTCCATTTGCTATTACTCTCTGTGTCCTATTCTCCAGCCAATTGTTTACCCAGGCTGTCATCTTGGGGCCCACTCCCAGGCTAGCTAACTTGTATATTAATCTTTTGTGTGAGACTGTGTCAAATGCCTTGCTAAAGTCTAGGTAGGCCATGTCCACAGCCCCTCCCTGATCTACTACTTTGGTCACCCAGTTAAAGAAATCTATCAGATTTGTCTGCATGACCTTCCTGCTGTGAATCCATGCTGCCTTGGGTCCTGTGCCCCTCTGGCCTCTAGATACTCGACAGTTCTTTCCTTCAGAAGTGATTCCATCATTTTCCCTACCACTGAGGTTAAACTAACAGATCTGTAGTTTCCTGCTTCTGCCTTGCTCTCACTTTTGTGAAGGGGAATCACATCTACCCTCCTCCAGTCCTCGAGTACCACCCCATCCTCCACGATTTGTTAAAAGGGTAGTCAGTGGTGTCACTAATTCTACCCTTAGTTCTTTTTAGAATTCTGGGATGAATCTCATCAGGCCCCATTGCTTTGTCCACCTTCAGTTTTAAGAGTTCTTTCAGAACCCTTTCTTCTGTAAATGGGCTGGTATCAACTTCTGTATCCAGAGTGTTTCTACTGTTTGTTTTAGGTACCTCCCCTCTTCCTTTGTAAATACTGAGCAAAAATATTTGTTTAGTATCTCTGCCTTTCACAATCACCCTCTTCCCCCCACCCCTTTATTAAGCCTCACTATCCCTCCTTGGTCTTCCTTCGCTCCTGATATACCTATAAAGGTTTTATCTCCCTTCTTAACTGAGTTGGCTATCTTTTCCTCGGTTTGGGCCTTTGCTGTTTTGACTGCCTTCCCAGCTTCCTTTTGCTTTAACTTGATACAGTTCTCTGTCCTGCTCCTTCTGTGGTTCCTTGTACTTCCTGAAAGCTTTCTTTTCTCTTGAACCTTCACTGCCACTTCCTTTGAGAACCATAGTGGTTTCTTACATTGTTTAGTTTGTTTATTTGCTTCACACAGAGGCTTGTTACCTCTGTGATGGCGGTTTTTATTATTCCCCATTGTTCTTCCACCCCTCCTTCCTGCCCATTTGCTAGTGCATTCCTTAGGCACTCACCCATTTTGGCAAAGTCAGCCCTCCTAAAGTCCAGTACCTTTGTCTTTGTATGGCTTGACTCTATTGCTGTGTTTATTGTGAACCATACTGTTCGATGGTCGCTAGTTCCCAGATGGCTACCCACTTCTACATCTGTGATCCTCTCTTCATCTCCATTTGAGAGAACCAGGTCTAAGATTGTTCCCTCTTGAGTGGGCTCCAATACTAGTTGTCTAAGGCATGCCCCCTGTAGGGCATCTAGAATAACCCCACTCTTTGAAGTGGCTGCTGCAACTGCACTCCAGTTAACATCTGGCATATTCAGATCACCCATCAGCAATATCTCCCCTTTTTCTGCCATACTAAGTATACTTTCTATCATTTCCTTGTCCATTTCCTCCCCCTGAGAAGGGGGTCTGTATACAACCCCTATGCGGATTGTGGTGCCATTGCCAGTCTCCAAATTTACCCACAGTGATTCTTCTCCTCCCTGTTTTCCCTTTTGTTCTGTTGCTTTGATTCCTTCCCTGATGTAAAGAGCTACTCCTCCTCCTCTTTTACCCTCTCTGTCCCTCCTGTAGATAGTGTATCCTGGTATGTTTCGTCCCAGTCATGGTTTTGTGTGAACCATGTTTCTGTGACTGCCACGATATCCAGATGTTCCTCCTCCATCAAGGCCACTAATTCAGGAAGCTTGTTACTCAGACTACGGGCATTGGTACTCATTGCTTTCTATTTCTTGAAGGCTTTACCTTCTGTTGCAGCATCCCCCACTGACCTTTCTACCTCGGTCTTTTTCTCATTTAGTACCCTGTTTTGTAGGGAGAGGCTGGGATTTTCCTGCTGCTTATCAGTGCCTCCCCCCTTAGGGAGGGACAATGGCAACAGCAACGCTGATGTCATCAACAGATGGGACTGTCTGGTGCATGGTGGGTGGGGCACTTGCACGGTCACACACTACAGCCTGCCCAGTCCACTTCACTTAATTGGCTGCTGTGCTGGGTCCTTCATGTCATGTTGGGCTTGCTGCTGGCTGGATTGGGTCATGCTGCACAGCAGGGAGGGGGACATGGACAGACAACCTGTTACTTGACAAATGCATCTTTCACCCTCCCAAAAACACATCAGATTTAGAATGGCAACTTTTGAAATCAACGTCATCTGTGCTCGAAAAAAAGGGAAATAAAAAAAAATTAAACGTTCGGTCTCATTGGTGCCCCTGCTACATGGCACTCTAGGCGACTGCCTAGTTCACCTATACTTAAGGCCGGCCCTTGTTGGAAAGATGCCATATCTTGACACCATCTTTCTAAGATGGCTCCACACCCTTTCCTGATATATGTTCTGGGCTTGACATCAGCGCTGTCAGTAAATTCCAGTGCATTCAAAACTGGACATCTCTAGCAAAGGAAAGGAGTGCACTCATGGACCAGGTAATGCTGTGCAAAAACTTTAATTTTCTCATATAACACACATTATGCTGACCATCACCAGATAAAATCAACTGTAGCCAGGAAAGGGCCGCAGTGCTTCAAGGCTTACCAGCCTATTCATCAGGAGGAATGCTGGGATGCTTCTCCCACTTTGCCTTAAATACCATAATTTAATGGTTGTCAGGTTCTTAATTTTAACCTCATTGTTAAGTGCTTTTCCCTCTAATTGTTAGCAGAAATATGTATTATAGTACGAGAAACATCCCTTGCATACAGATTAAAATGTCATATACATGACTGAAAAATCATCTTATATGTTTATACAATATAAGACAACAGCAAATTAGTTTCTTTATTTGCAATGCGAGTTATTTGATTCAACTTTTTATCCCATAATTACTGTGTCTCTGCAATCTTAATAGAAGGTGCACTGCAGCTACCACCTTTATCTAGTTGCATAGCAGTAATATTGTTGGGGGGAGAGAATGGTACATTGATAGCATCAAGACTGTTGTGCCATGTATAATAACAATACATATTGCTGATTATTTCCCCATAATTATTATGGTCCTATAATGTATATTGGAGATACACTGCAGCTATCACTTCTAACTAGCATAACATGGCAGGGAAGAGAAGGGATGTGTGATAATAAATATTGCTGATTATTTCCCCATAATTTTTGTGGTCCTGTAATATATTTCAGAGGCACACTGCAGCTGTCACTTCCAATTAGGATAACATGGCTGGAAGGAGAAGGAAAAGAGCACCAAACCAGCAACAAGCCTATGAAATTTGCTAAAGGTATGCCACAGCTGTCACCTCTACTTGATTACATGACACACCTAAGTCAGCAGGACCTGATGGATTACATCCAAGATTATTAAAGGAACTAAGTTCCTGGCTGGTGGACCCATTGCTGAAGCTTTATAATATGTCTTCAACAAATTATTAGATAGGAAGCAGCCGGTCAGTGTGGTGTACCTAGATTTAAGAAAAGCCTTTGATAAGGTACAGCATATAACATTGGTACCAAAGATGCATGATATGGGCATTGACATGACACTTGTGAAATGGGTTGATTTCATGGCTGACTGGAAGGACCCAGAAAGTTCAAGTTAGAGGTTACCTGTCTGAGAGTGAGCTTGTGACTATTGGTGTCCCCCAGAGGTCGGCACTGGGGCCAGCACTATTTTCACTATTTATTAAAGATATGACCAAGGGAATGAAACATTTCTGCACCAAATTTACAGATGACTCCAAGTTAGGAACAGAGGTCAGAAATAGTCACCAGGTCAGACCACGTGATGCAGAGTGCTGAGTAGCAGCTCCTCCGCGTAGCGCCAGCCTCCCAATTTATAATAGTTTTTTTCTGATACCGAAATCGCTAAAAACCCTCTGTTCTATACAGATCCTGCTATCTAAAACTCCAGACCCTCCGACGAGCAAGATTTGGGCACTGATGGAGGCTTATATGAAGAAAGCCCCACAAAAGCACACTCCTCCAGTCACCCCCAAGAAGGCCCCAAAGAAATCCTAGGCATTGAGTGGGCCTGATAGACCCAATCACTTCAGTCAAGCAATGGAGCAGGAACCTTTAACCTTAAACAGGTTCCTGGAAGAGTTTAAGCCTTTTTGAGAGGAGGTGAAAGAGATGGTGACTGACCTTAAAACTCTATCTAAAAAATTGGATGAGGTCTCGATGATGGCCTCGGATAACACCTCTCGCATTGTTTCTGTGGAGCATCGCTTAGACAAGGTGGACCCTGGGCTAGCAGCGATCAGGCAGAAGCTCTCTCGAGTGGAGGGAAAGTTAGAAGACCTTGAGGGCCGCAGCAGCAGAAATATCGTGGTTATCCTAGGGCTACCTGAAGGTGAAGAGGGCCAGAATGCTGTAGTTTTCATGCAGAAGCTGGTGGAATGGGTTGCTGGTCCCTCCTTTGGCCCTTCATGCACCATTGTTGAGCATAGATACGTTCTGTGACCCGAAGCCACCACCAGGGCTGCCCCGTCCCATTATTTACCGTTTCCTGAATTTCTTAGAAAGGCAACACTTTCTGGTAAAAGTGAGAGCTCTGCAAGAGGTCCGCTTGGGAGAACTCAAGCTGAGAATTGCACAAGATTTGCCAGGATCAGTCAGGGCTGAAACGTACAGCATTTCACCCCATTGTGTCTAAGGTTATTGCAGCAGGGTTCAAGTTCAGGACGGGGTATCCGGCCAGGCTGCAGGTGCTTGTGAATGGTTCCTAGCTTACCTTTGAAGACCCTGAATCAGCTCTCTCCATTCTAAAGCTTGCCTTGCCTGATTTATTTCGGGATCCATGACAAGATTTACTTTCTTGGTGAAGGAAGTCTAGTGCTGTTATGTGGGAACTCGTATCTAGCCAATCTTCAAGAAATCTGCAACGATGGTTTGCCTCTGGAAACTCTGGCTATCTAAATGGACATACTTATAACTTAACAGAGTCAATTGTTTTGGGACATTTACGCTTTAGTGTGTTTAAAACAAGCCTGTAACCTAGCTTATTGGTTTGTAGAAATGTTTATTTTACTAGTTGGGGGAAGGGGGGTTTATCATATTCTATTTTTGCTGGATGAGCAGGCTTTTATTAACAAAGGAAGGAATACCCTGAATTGTTAAGGAGCAATATTTCATTCAAAGTGGCTTAATTTTGGGCCAGTGCTGGGCTAATCCCTAACTCTCAGGCGAATGTGGGGTACGGTGGTTCAGTATCCACTAGAGGGAGCTCAGCATGCGGGAATGCCAGGTCAATGATAGTGGTAATATGGGGATGACCTCCTTTTGATTGGGTTCTCTGTTTCTGGCTTGGGACATTGGAAGCCCCTATTTTGTGCTTCTGGGCATTCGAACTGGCAAGGTGCCGACGTAATGATGTCCGAATTTAAAACTTAATGCGCAAGGTTCAAGGTGTTGGTGTCCCGTTTGTTATGCAGACCACTGAACTCTGGTTGGAAGGGGCAATTTCCCTTCTGTACGACTCTTCGTCAGGTTTGCTATTTGGCAAGAATCTTTTTCACAGGGGCACCTATTCAAGCTTCTGTAGGAGCCTTATCTCAGTATTATTATTCCCTCACAAATGAGATGCATTCTTGCTCATGGTCCAACACTTCCTGTAATCTCTTTTTCTTTCTCTTCAGGATCTGAGGGCATTCACTTACGTGGGTGGACAGTTATTATGTTTGTGACAGGGGGGTTACCTAGGGAGGCTGGGGGGTGAGGAAGGGGCGCAGTACTGTGCAAATGTTGCTTGTGACAGCTGTGTGGGTGGGAGGGGGCCTAGGGTTACAAGCTTGGTTTGTTTCATGTCAAATGGAAGGGGAGACGTTATGGAGGGAGAGATATGGGTAATCATGGATGGGAGGGGAGGGAGGATTATACAGCAGTAGTACTTGGAACCTGGTTGAATGTTTCTCGATGTTCTTGTACAGGGCTAATGATACTAAGCTTTTTAATTCTATTTAGATGGTTAACAATGTGATTTTTGCAACCTGGAATATAAAGGGGATCAGGAAAAAATCCAAACAATTTCAGGTGCTCAAACATATAAGTTTATTGCGTTCTCAGATAACGTTCTTGCAGGAAACACATTTACTAGAATCTGAAGCTTTACAATTAAGGAGACAACAAGTGGGTCAGGTTTATAACACTCCGGGCTCCACCAATAGTTGTGGGGTCATGCTAATTATTAATAGAGGCATTCCCTTTATTTCCACGCAGGTTATCAAAGATCCGGGGGGCAGATTTGTCTTAGTCAAAGGCACTCTCTGGTCAGTACCACTTTTACTTTGTAGTATCTATGGGCCCAATATTGTCGACCCGGGGTTCTTCATGGGGCTGATAACTATTATTCTTCCAATGCTTCCCATCATGATCATTATGGGGGGTGACTTTAATCAGGTCATAAACTCTAACCTGAATAGGTCAGGTAGTGCACTGAGGGGGCTGTCCCCAGGGCAAAGGGCATTTAAGGATTTGGTAGAACAATGCAGGCTCTGTGATGTTTGGCGCGTGTTGCATCCTAACTCCAAGGAGTTTACCTTCAATTCAATGGTACACGGCTCGCAGTCTCGCATTGACTACATATTTATCTCTCAGGGTCTCTTGCCCGGGGTCATGTCCGCCTCGATCCAACCTGGCGCTACTTCCGACCATTATCTTGTAGTATGTAACTTGGCATTTCTTAACTCACCCAAAAGGGAGACCAGGTGGAAGCTCAACAAGCAGCTCCTAAAGGATGCCAAGTATTGTAAGCTTATAAGAGAGCAAATTGAGTTCTTTTTCTCATCTAACCCATTAGATAGTGCAAAGTCAGACATTTTATGGGGGGCCTTTAAAGCATACATGAGGGGGGTTCTTATTAGTATAGCGCCCAAAAGGAAAAGGGCACAGGAGGAAGAGCTACTATCATTATTGTCCCAAATTCGGTCCCTTGAAGCGAATCTCTCTGTCAGTACCTCTAATGAGGACAGGAAGAAGCTTCGGGTGGCCAAAGACAGATATTTAGAGCTGTTAAGGGAAAAGGCAGAGCTAGCTATAATCCGAACCAGAGCCAGTTATACGGACCAGGGAGAGAAAGCGCGGCGTCTGCTTGCATTGCGTTTAAAACAATAGGAAACTGCAAGATTTATCCCACCAATTCGGGCACTGGCAGATGGGTCCCTGAGAGTATCCCCTACTGAGATAGTGCAAGAGTTTGCTCTATATTACGAACAATTATACAAGGACATGGAGAACCCTCCTTGTCCAGAGATTCGTGAGGAGTGCTTAAGGGACTCCCATCTGCCCTCCCTATTAGAGCAACACAAGGGTTTTCTGGCTTCTCCCATATCTCAGGAGGAGGTCTCAGAGGTTATAGGAGGGCTGCCTTCGGACAAGTTCCCAGGTCCGGATGGGTTCTCCTCATTATTTTACAAAGTTTTTCGTGAACTTTTACTGCTAGTGCTTTATCGCCTATTTCAGTACATTTTATCTGGGGTAGAGGTGGACCCCTACCTGTTTGAAGCCCTGATTGTTCTTCTCCCCAAATCAGATAAGGATCCCGAGTTAGTTCAAAGTTATAGGCCCATATCCCTTTTAAATCAAGACATCAAAATCCTTTCGAAGAAATTAGCCAATAGGTTAACTGTAGTCCTTCCCGATCTAATAGGTATGGCCCAGGTTGGATTCATGAAGGGACGTTCGTCCTCCGACCATCTGCGCACCCTCTCTCATGTCTTCTTGGTCTCCAGGGATGCTGCGTTTCCCGCTGGGCTGATCTCCCTGGATGCTGAGAAGGCATTTGATCATGTGAACTGGAACTTTCTGTTCCAAGTCCTTGAGGCCTTCCAGTTTCCTCCTGTTTTTATATCCTGGATCGGTGCACTATACAAAACTCCAACAGCAAAGATCTCTGGAAATGGTGCATTTTCCAAGTCCTTTTCATTACATTCAGGTACCAGACAGGGTTGTCCCCTTTCTCCCCTGCTATTTAACCTGTATCTTGAACCTCTCATTCAAAACATTCTCAATAAAGTGGAAATACAAGGCATCTGGGTGTGGCGTCATGAGGTTAAGATTACTGCATACGCGGTTGATCTCCTTGTGTACTTATCCCACCTGGTATCTTCCGTCCCGGTTCTGCTGGATGAAATTGCTAAATTTAGCGTCCTATCCAACTATAAACTAAATGCTAACAAATCCTCCTTTTTCCCTCTAAATCACAAGACATTCAAGACTGATATCACCCCCTTAGGTTTATGTTGGGCTCCCAGGGCACTAAAATATCTGGGTATTAAACTAACTCGCAATCCCTCAGCATGGTTTAAGGAAAATCTGGAGCCCCTCTCCCAGCTTATAATCCAGGATCGTGACAGATGGTCTAAGCTCCCTATTTCGCTATGGGGCCGGATTAACATAATCAAGATGAATATCTTCACAAGAATTTTCTACCCCCTATCTCTCCTCAATACTTTTATCCCATTATCATGGTTTAAGAAACTGCATGGTATTTTCACCAAGTTTATCTGGTCTGACAAATACCCCCGACTGGCTTATTATAAGTTGGCTGCTTCAAAATCTGGGGGGGGGGGGATTGCGGATTCCTCACTTGGCTATATATTATTGGGCTAGCCACCTGGCAAAATGTCTGAAATGGGTATGTCCGGGACCCGAAAAGTTACGGCCGACATGGCTTAGAATAGAGTTGGATTCAATTTGGTCTATGAATATGGATCCCCTAACTCTGTTCTATGTAAAAATGTCCCAGGTGCATAACGCTGAGAGGTGTCCCATTGTTACTGCTTCCTTAAAGGTATACGCGCAACTTTGCTCCTTTTTGCGCTATATCCCCCAGTTAGATTTGGCCCAATCCATTTGGAACTCCCCATCTTTCACTATGAACAAGCAGCAGATTCCCCGCACTTGGTTGCCACAACTGGGAGACGGGATAGTATTTTCCTTTGTGGACAAGGAGGGGAAATGGCTGTCTGCAGGTGAGCTTACCTGGAAATTTAGTATTCCGGCATACTCACATTTCAAAGCAGTACAGTTAAGGCACTTACTTACAACAGTGATAGGCAATATCCCTCCTAACCAGATGGTTGGGGCCCTGATCCCAGAATTCTCTTCTCTACTTGGATCTTCGGGTATTGTATCCATATTATATCAAGATTTGTTTCATAGACGATATGGGGACTCTTTTGGACCGATGAGGTTCTGGAGTTCCATATTTCCCCAATATTCTCCTAACTGTCAGGCCTTGTGGAGGTCCTGTCATAAATTTGTATCCCAGGATAGACTGCGTCTTATGCAATATCACATTTTGCATAACATGTATTATACTCCGGTTAAGTTAAAGAAATGGGGTCTCCTGGACTCAAACATATGTGTTAGATGTTTCCAGGGAGAGGGAACACTCCTTCGCATATTTTGGTCCTGTCCCAAAATTTCCCTTTTGTGGGACTCTATCAAAGCTTTTCTGGATCCTATACTGGGTTTGCAGGAGTATTTCACGCCTGACATTTGTCGTCTAGGGGAACTGTCCTCTGTCAGGATCAAAGTAAGAAGGTTTCATATTTCTATGATAGCACTATCTGTCAAGAAGCTTATTTTACGTCACTGGAAAGACAAGTCTACTCCGACATTGCAGGAATGGGTGAATGAAATCCTTGCTAACCTGCGTGCGGAAAAATCTATTGCCAGCCTTCACAACAGATTATCTGCTTACACTCAAATATGGGATCCCCTTCACTCCTTAATTCTAGCTGCCCAGACACAAATAGTGTTTCAGAGTAAATATCCCTGTATACTCCTGTATAATGGTTCTGAGCTTATGTTACATAATGGCATGTTACTGCTGTAAGGGGGGGAGGGGCAGTTTTAGCAGAATAAGTTGCTGTATTCTTGTCTTATTTCCCATGCTAACTTTCTCTTGTGGAAAATCTGTTACTAAAATTTGATTTGAAAAAAAAGAAATAGTCACCAGGTAAACACTTTAAGGCAGGATCTAAGACTAATGGAGGAATGGGCATTGCATAATGGAATGAGTTTTAATACTAGTAAATGTGTGGTTATGCATCTTGGTACTGGAAATGAAGGGAATATCTATACACTAAATGATGTTCAACTAAAGATTGTGAATAGCGAGACAGACCTGGGAATGTTGGTCACTAATGACCTTAACTTTAGCAATCAGTGTAATGAAGTAGTTAGAAAGGCCAATAGAATAATAGGCTGCATAAAGAAGGCTTTCACTACAAGGAATAGAGTATGTAGTATCCTCCTGTACAAAGCCTTTGTCAGGCCCCACCTGGACTGTTACACCTCACTGTGGAGTCCCTGTCTAAGGAGGGACATTGACAGTTTGGAGAAGGTGCAATGGAGAGTAACCAAGATGATTGATGGCTTGGGAGACATGAATTATGAGGCCAGACTACACAGACTAAAGTTATACCCCTTGGAGCTGAGGCGCATCAGAGACGATGTTTTGCAAATGTATAAAATATCCAGGGACAGCAACCTGAGGCAAAGTTTGGGCCTACACACTAATAGCTGGGACATGACCTTGAGAAGTCATAAGTACCAACTAAAACTAACATTCCCTAGGAGGAATATGAGGAGGTATTTTTTTACACGAAGAATTATACCAATGTGGAATGGTCTACCAAGCCAGGTAGCTGAGGCCAATACTTTTCCTACCTTTAAGGATAAGCTGGACAAACATCTGCTGCCAGAGTATGGTTAACAATTGTCCTGCTAGTGCGTGAGATGGACAACATGGGCCACTGCTTTCTGTCTGTCTTATATTCCAAGTATTGAACCAAATATGAAGATGCTGGTGAGCCTCAAACTGCTGGGGACCTTTCCTGGCTGCAGTTGATTTTACCTGGTGATGGTCAACATAATGTGTGTGATATGAGAAAATAAAATAATTTTTGCAACATTACCTGGTCCATGAGTGCACTCCTTTTCTTTGTTCAAACTATCCTGATATACCCCAGGCCCCAATGGGCTACATTTAGCAAGAAATGCACCATCCTGACCAATCCATGATTGTGAGAGAAACAGGCAAATACCATGGCTAGATTTAGCAGTCCCTCCCTCTTTAACCTGAGAGCATTACTTGCCTCTCCATAATGCTGCCAGCAAACAGCCTATGCTGCTCAATGTGGTGGTGGGGGAGAGGGTAAACTGTGCATCATTCTCTGACCAGTTGAGGCTTGCAGTATGTCAGGTAAGGGAGGGGGATATCATTGTGCCAGCTCCTCTACAGCTTTATTATTTTTTTCATACATTTACATGGGCGCATGGGGGAAGGGAGTGGAGGGGGTGACCACTGTGGGGGAAGGGGGTGCAGGTTTGTGGTCATGGGACTAGCCCTGACCACTTTGAGATATACTTTTTTTTTCATTAAATATGCTTCATTAATTTCCAAAAACAAACCATAATACAATACAGCAAAACACACAAAATACAATCACAATCAACAAACATATCACATCACATATCCAACAAGAAAATTAGAACACAATGAAAAAACAGACAAGAAGAGTAAAACACCTAACTTAAACCCCTAACACCCCCACCCAGAGCTCAGAAAACATTACCCATGTACCGAAAAAAGAAAGGAAACAGGTAGGCCTCCTAAAACAAAGATCTTGGGGAAATGAAAACAAACATCAACTCTCAGCTACAGCTGCTATTTTATCTGAGACCCTGGGAAGGGAAATGACAATAAGGTGTAGAAATCTAGCTTTAGTAGTTGCCGTATTGGTCCTTGCAAGAATAGATCCAGAAGCAAATGATTTGATACCTTTTAATGGACCAACATAGATGTAACAACAAGAACAAAGTGCACATCTATGCTGGTCCATTAAAAGGTATCAAATCATTTGCTTCTGGATCTAATAAGGTGTAGAGTAATTCCCATCTGGACCGGAACTGGTCAGGGCACTTCTGAAGAGAGGCTGTATGTTTCTCTGTCATCAGAGTTGATAGGATCTCCTGATGCCATTCCCGGTAAAGAGGAATTGTGTTGTCCCTCCAGTGTCTTAATATTATTAATTTCACAATCATTGAGATCAGTGCTATATGGGCTTTATGAGCACTAGGAAGATCCATGGGATAGAGCCCAACCAAACAGATTTTGGTTGAAAAAAGATGTTCCAAACCCAAGAGGGGGTCTAGTGAATCCCTTAAAGCAGTCCAAAAGGGGGTCACTCTACCACAATCCCAAAGCATATGCTTCAGTGTGCGTTCCCCAAGGCCACATCTGAAGCACAGGGGAGAGGGCAATGTACCCATCCTATGCAGCTTAGATGGCGTATAATATACGCTGTGAAGAATGCAATATTGTGTTAAATTAAGCTGATATTGTTTTATATATTTATAAAGAGCCCACCATATTGAATGCCAAACTTTAGGATCATCTGGAAGGCTAAGCATCTATCGCCAATAAAAACAGATCCCCACAGGACTGTTAGAGTCCATAATCTGGAAAAGTTGATAAAGCTTAGATGTTGCATGAGGTTGCAAGGCTGCAGTAAACAGAGAGTCAGTAACAGCCAAACCCCACCAAGTTCAAGGTCTAGGGCCCAAAAATGTAGATATCGCATGTACTGCATAAGTTAAAAGTACTTAAAACTAGCGGAAGCGGGGAGGTGATAGTGGTCTCTAATAACATTAAATGAGGAGAATTTATCTCCCTCTAGTAAAGAATCTATAGTCAAATCATGAAGTTGTGGACAGAAAGAGGGCCAGAAATGCCTGCTAGCAATGTGTATATTAGGGTTGCCTATAAAGAGCTGGGCTGCTGCTCTGGTCAATGACATTCCCAAATATGTCCCCAGTTGGCAGTGCACTTTCAGAGACCAATATAGTGGTGTTGAATGGAGGGGCCGGGGTAATACAGACGATTTTATATAAAGCAAGCTAGTGAGCCGAATACCAAAAGGTTTACAGAGAGAGCATTCAAGTCCAACCAAAGAAGGACGTAAGCACCATCAGCTTGTGTTTCTCCTTGCATTCCACAACAAGAATTTACTGCTATGGACAGCCCCATAATATAGTAAGATGTTAGGGAGCTGTAAACCACCACTCATCTTGGGAATTGATAATTTAATATATGATCTCCAAATGACCCTTCCCTTCCACAGAAATTCATTAATCATAGCTTGTAACTGAGTAAATCACACTTTCAGAAGATATACATTCAACATTCCCAAAGGGTATAGTATGCGTGGTAACACATTCATTTTTATGGTACTAATTCAACCCCAGAGAGAGAGGAGCAGGGTAGTCCACCTCCTCAAATCTTGTTGAATAGAATGCAACAAGGAGGACAAGTTATCCTTTACCAGATGTGATGGGGAGCAGGAGATGCGAATTCCCAAATATGTAAGAATCCTTGGCTCCCGTGATAACCCCAATTTGATACTATCCTGTTTATAGACAAAGTTATTGACAGGGAAGACCTTCATTTTACTCAAATTTAATTGATAACCTGAAATTGCTGAGAAGCATTGAACTTCCCTCAGTACAGCCTGAATTGAAGTTATAGGGTCTTCTATATGTAATAACAAGTCATCAGCATAAGCTGTCAGTACATATCTGCCCTCCCCTACCTGAACACCCTTGATAGCTTGACTATTTTGAAGATGGTATATTAAGGGCTCTAAATATAAACAGGAGAGGGGAAAGGAGGCAGCCCTGTCGGGTGTCATGCTGCAAGGGGAAGGGGTCAGATAAAACTCCATTGCATCAAATACGTGCCAATGGGCTGCTATTTAATAAGTGAATCCACCGTAAAAATTCTTATGGAAAACCAAATTTACTTAAAACAGTAAAGAGGTACGGCCATGCTACATGATCAAATGCATTTTTGGCATCCAGGGAACCAAAACAGCCAGGGTCCTGCTCTCCCTGGATGTTGAAACAAGGTAATGTAATTTTCTAAGGTGGTCGCAAGGGAGGTGACCTTTCATGAAGCCTACTTGCAAGGAGCAAACTAACCCATCCAACACCTGGGCCAATCTATTGGCTAAGATTTTAGCTAAAATTTTCAGATCAGAGTTAAGTAATGATACTGAGCGGTAGCTGTACGGGGATGTTTCCACTCTTCCAGGCTTCTTAATCAAAGTTATCCAGGCCTCTAAGAAGGAGGAACTGGAAAAGCCAGAGGAATACCAATAGTTATATAAGCAGGCTGCAAGAGGAGCTACCTCCTCTGAAGAAGCCGAATAAAACTTATTGATAAAGCAATCAGGCCGAAGGACTTTATTGGACGGAAGTTGGATTATAGCTGGTAGGACCTCCACAATCATTATCAGACATTTGAGGATCTCTTGATGTAAGGGCAAGAATGCAGGGACGGAGATGGAGTCCAGGTATTCATCAGTTTTAGCCAGGAGTTGAGGAATAGGTGGCTCACTTGCAATTAATTGCAAGTAGTTTAAGCGAAAAACCTCTGCTATCCTCTGTGGTTGGGTTACCAACTCATCACTGGTATTGGTCCTAATCCTGGGAATAAAGTTGGCAGACGCCATAGCCCGAAATTGGAGAGCTAATAACTTTCCAGCCTGTTCTCCCGACTCCAAGTATCTTACCTTCATCCTTAATAAGGCCAATTCTGCCTTTTGTGCCAATAAATTGGCATACTGGGCCTGTTGGGCATGTAATTTGGCCTAGACACCTGCCACAGAATTCAAATGGAGAGTGTGTCCATGTTGTCTAACATCCCATAAAAACTGATCTTGTCATGCTTGTCGCATTTTCAAGTGCCTGGAAGCTATCCATATACATTCCCCCCTCACAGTGCATTTCAATGCCCCCCCATAAAATGTCCACTGCAGAGACTGAACCCCCATTTTGTTCCAAGAAAATTTTCAGGTAACTACATATGGATTGAAGCATGTCTGGATCCTGGAGAAACTGGGCATTGAGGTGCCAAGTAGGGTCATGCTCCTCCATTTCCCTGACAGGGTGAAGCAGATTCACTGGGCATGATCTGATATAACAATTTGAAGTATTTCTGAAGAAAATAAACCAGTAAGAGACTCCTGGTTTATAAGGAAATAGATGATTCTAGAATATGCTCCATGTGGGGAAGAGTAAAATGTGTCTTGTCTGTTAGTGGGATGGAGTGTTCGACAAGGATCCACAAGGCCCAGCCCATCCATCATATCCTGCAGATCTCGCTGCCCCGGGGGAAAGACCTCACTTATAAGCACCAGATTTATCTATATTTGGTTGGTATACGACATCCCAATCCCCACCAATCAACACAGACACGTGGGTTAGAGGAGTCAGAATATCAACCAACTTAGAGAAGAAATCAGGGGAATCTACATTGGGACCATAGACTGAAGCCGAGACAACTTGTGCCAACCCTAGTTAACCATATAGAAAGACAAAACATCATTCTGAATCCCAGTATTCTTCCTCTAGGACAAAGTGGACATTCTGGGCAAACAATATGGCAACCCCTCCCCTCTTGGTGTAACAGCCAGCCCTGTAAGCCTGTCCCATCCCACTCCCGCTGGGAGAGATGTACATCTTCCCTCTTGGTATGTGTTTCCTGCAAGTACACAACCCCCGCTTGCAACATTTTGAGGTGACACAACACCATATGATGCTTGTGCTTTTCCTGTCCTCCTTTTATATTCCAGGTGATAAATGTGTAGCTACCCATGAGGATATAACAAAAAATAATCAACAACAGGGGGAAAATCCCAGTATATTCTAAGAAATACTGAATTCCTATTAAACTTGCTGAACTCCATAAAACTACCCCATCCTTCCCAAATCTTCCATAAACAATCAATATCCCAATAACTGAGACAGATACTGGTGCAATTCAAAGATATGGGAAAAGAAAAATGACATGTCCTCAACCTCGCAAGGAAAAGCCAAACCCACCAAAAACCCAAAAGCACCCCTTAGGTCCCAAATAAACAGCCCACATACATACTCTCTGCCTGGGCCGCTCACTGTAAGCCTGATATACCTGGTATTACTGAGACTTGGCTGAAACCCTCAAATCCTGACTCGGCCTGTGTGCTCCCTGGCTTTGAGCTTATCAGACAGGATCAGCTGGGGAAAAAACGGGAGGGGGGAGCGGAATTCTAATTTACTACAAGAGTCACCTTAATGTGTCTATGGTGACTCATCAGCAGTCCTCCCTGTCTTCATGTGAGCTACTTCACTCTGTGTTGTTACTTGGGAATACAAAGAAGCTGCATTTTATCTGTACATACAATCCCCCCAAGGGTGGTCTGCCTGGGCTATCCCACCTCCTTGATACCATTGGTCCTAAGGCTGGGGATAATGAGTTTCTGATTCTGGGTGATGTGAATTTAAACTGATGTGGAGGAAATTCCAAGCAGTTTGAATCCTTGCTTGCTGGTCTCTCCCTGACTCAGCTTATCTAGGAGCCCTCTAGATAGTCTACCAATGGTGGTGCTAGCTCCCTATTGGACTGGGTCCTGTCCAATCTTCCTGAGAGGATCAGCTCTGCTGGTACCCTTCCTGACTCTATCTCCGATCACACCCCGGTGTACTGTGTGTGGAAAATCTCCTCCTTAAAAATTCCCCACAAAATCATTCATGTTAGAGATTTTTCCAGGTTTGATCTGGGGTCATTCCATGAGGATCTGAGGTTCACAAACTGGTCTGAGGTGCTAAACGCCATTGACCCATCTACTGCTGTCAACCAATTCCTCACTATCTTTGGTGCTCTGCAGGAGAAGCATGCCCCCCTTATTAGGTGGAGAGTAAGGGGGTCTGCCACTAAATGACTGCATGTGGGCTAGAGATAAGTGTTGGGCTAACTTTAAGGGCACATTGGATCAGACCATTTTTCAGCAGTACAAGAGGCTCAGAAATGAGTGCAAAAAGCTATCAGGGTGGCTAAGAGTGAATACTGTAAATCTGCCCTTCTTCGCTCAGCTAGGGATCCTAGGCAGTTCTGGAGGAACATAAAGAACATAGTTAGTGGCTCCTCCAACTCTGGAGTCTCTGATATGATCATAGGTGGGTCAAGTTGTAATAATCAACTTACGACAGCCAATGCTTTCAACTTCCACTTCTCGGACCTGTCTGCGTTCACCTCCCTCTTCCCTGCTGGAAGGAGTGACAGTAGCCTATCAGCCTCCACCCCTCAGGAGGTCTACTTCTCCTGTCCGCTATTTTATCTTAGGGCCATGTCCGTCTTGGAGATGCAGAGACTTCTCTCTGGTCTCTCCCCACATTCCAGTGCTGGCCATGACAGCATGGAGCCCAAGCTCCAACAGTTGGGTGCCCCCTTCATAGCCTTCCCAGTGGCCCATATCTTCAACATGTCCCTTGCCTCTGGTGTTGTTCCTGACATCTGAAAGGTGGTGAGGATTGTCTCTGTACTGAAGCAGGGTAACCCCAAGGTCCTGGACAACTACCGTCCGATTGTCATCCTCTCGGTTATTATCAAACTCCTAGAAAAAATTGTGGCTGGAAAACTCACAGAGTATATTCTGGCCCATGAGTTGCTCTCCCCTGCACAGCATGGCTTTTGTAAAGGGTATAGTACGTCCTTGTCCCTTGTCTCTGTCTCCTCTAGTATCAGGGTGGCTATGGACCAGGGCAAACTCTCTGGGCCACATTCATTGACCTATCCGAGGCCTTCGATCTTGTGGACCATGCGTTACTCTGCTTGCAGATAAGGTCCCTCGGCCTGTCCCCTCCCGCCCTGAGTTGGTTTAGTAATTGCCTCCAGGGCAGACAGCAACATACCAAATTCAACAAGGTCCTCTCTGACACCACTCCTGTGACCTCTGGTGTTCCCCAGGGATCAGTCCTGGGTCCCCTACTCTTCTCTGTATTTGTTAACAATCTTTCCGCTTCTGCTACCAACTGTAGTGTTACCCTCTATGTGGATGATTTGGTCATCCTTTCCCACTCTCGGGACATTGGGGTCATCAACCTCCAACTGAGTGAGGATTTCAGGAATATTCAGTCCTGGGTAACATCTCACAAGCTGGTCCTCCTCAACCTAAAAGAAACACTCAGGCCATGCTTTTTGGATCACTGTCCAAGATCAAGGCCTCCCCTGCCCCTCTATGTGTTACTGGTGTTAATGGTGCTCCTCTCCTAACTACAGTATCCATCAAATACCTTGGGGTGATGCTTGACCCCCAACTCAACCTGGGGTGTCATATCTAGAATCTGAGTAGAGCCATCAACTGCAAACTGGTTCTTGCCTACAGAGCGAAGAAAAATCTGATGTCTGCTGCTCGTTTGGCATTGGCCAGAGGTGTTCTTCTTCCCTTGCTCTGCTATGGCCTCCCCCTGTTTGCACACACCTCCAAGGTCCACCTTATGAGGTGGAACACGACTTACAATAACATCTGTCGCTTTGCCCTGGCTGCCCCTCGCCTCACCCATCATTGCGAATTATGTGAAAAACTTGACTGGCTATCCCCGGCAAATCACATGAACTTTGGGTTGGGCTGCTTCATGGGCAAGGTGATCAGAACTGGCACCCCTCCAGGGCTGGTGGAGCTCCTTAAACCTGCTGACTCCTCCTCCTACTCCCTCAGGCCTCTGGGTCCTGGCGTGCTCAAAGTATCTCATACCAGTACGCAAATGGGGGACAGGGACTTTGCCTCATGTGCTCTGAGGCTATGGAACTCCCTTTCTGCCCCTGTTCGCTCCTCCCCCTCTCACTTGTGCCTCTGCAATTCCTTGTGGGGGTACTTGAAGCTTGCCTCTGCATGTGGGTGTCCTAAGCCACTATAACCAGTTCTCGACTCTTAAAGTGGACTCACCTAAGCTTTGGGATCCCCTCTTGCAGGCTCTGCCAATATTGCCTGCTGTCCTTTACTCTGTGATTCATATGATGTGTTGTTTCCTTGCTTAGGAGTTACCTATAATGTGACTCCAATTAAGAGTCACTCTTGCTTTGTAAATTGTACATTGTTGCTGCTTTTGCCATGGTATGTCTATGTCTATTTATTTTTTATATATGTGTGTGTGTATATATATATATATATATATATATATATATACTGTATATCCAAATACTGCTTACTGTAGATTATCTATGTTCACCTGGTCCCTTTTGACTCTGTATACTGTCCTACTTGTGTTATGTACCCTGTTTGAACCTATATTTTTCATTGTACTCTCCTGGGTCATACCTGAAAATAGGCATATAACTTGTCTAGTGTACCTACCTGGTCAACAAAAGCTAAATAAATAAATATCCCCGGTCCAGGAGACCACAACTCCCAACAACCTCTAAGCCCATGATGAAATACTTTCTTTCACCATCTGCCCCACCTGTACCCCCACCCATCAAAAATCCAGAGTTTATCTCCTTTATAGGGAAATATGGTAAACCTTAACAGTCCTAAGTAGCATTATACAGAAAAACTTTTAATAACAAGGAACAGAGAAGAATAGTACTATCTAATAGCAAACTAACAAAGGAAACTGTAACCTGAGGACTCCCCAATAACATCAAGGAGCATAAAGATTTATCTAAAAATGTAGATATCACAAACATGAAATAATTACTGCTAAAGGAATATATGATTTAAGTAAACCATTCACAAAAATTCACAGTCAGGGAACAGAACATAGTATACTGTTACCAATGCTTGTCATAGTTACTAACGGATGGGTTTCAAACATAAATCTATAAGAACCAGTCTAAATAGTCCAGCCCATCGTCTGCCATCATCCTTCCAGTACTGAGAGCTTAGACCACTGTAAAAAAGGCATATTGGGACAAACATATACTCTCCAGTGATTAGACCATAGTGTCCACAAGTGATAAGCATGCAGGAGTCATTTCAGGCATGCCTCGCTAGTGAGCTTCCTCCTTCGGATGACCACTAAGGGACAAACGAGCACAGAAAAGAGTTCACTAATTCCCTTTGACGATATCAGCCTCAATAGTTCAATATAGTAACATAGTAAACATTGGACCTGAAGGTCAAGTGTAATCTATCCAACAGAAAAAATATTTCTCCATCTGAAGAACAGTGTCATCCTCCAAATTTTCTGTTAGGAGGCACTCCCTGAGCTAAAGGCCTGTAGGTCACACAAAATATAAGTGCAGTAGAAATAAGAGACAGCTTTAACATCGTGTTCAAGTGGTTGATTTAAAGAGAACAGAGAGCAAACATGGTGGCCCTTCTTTCTCCACCTACTGTGAAGCAAATTTGTTTTGAAACCCCTGATAGTTCATTTGAAGTCATCTTGCTTAAGTAGGAAAGCTACTTTAATTAACCAATCACCAAAATCCACAGCCAGGGAAAGAATAGTAGTATATCATAACCATTTCTTGTCGTAGTTACTAAAGGGTGGGCACTGAAAAAAAAAGTAATAGAAATCAGTCTAATCAGTCCAGTCCAGTCCATCTTTTGTCATTGTTCCTCCAAGACTAAGGACTTAAATTGCTTCAAAGAAAAAAAAATTGGTAGACGTATGCTCTCCAGAAAATTAGTCCTTGGCACCCAGAAGAGATCAACACGGAAAGAACAATGCAGGTGTGCCATGCTAGTAAGACCCCCCTCTCTAGGATGGCTGCTAGGGGATAGACAAACACAAAAAAGAAGTCTCACAAAAATACCAGGGCAACTTAAAGTCCCTTAAATTCCATATAACTGCACAGCAAATACTAGTCTTATAAATCGGGCATTGTCTCTCCAACAGAAAAGATAAATCTCCATATGGAATGCAATGTTGGCAGTCAAAATTCTATCCTGAGGTATTCACCAGACAGAAAACCTGCAGATCCCACAGAGCATTAGTACTTCAGAATAGAAACCAGTTTAACAACAGGTTCAAGTGTCAGGTTTAAAAAGATCAGGAAACAAATGTGGGAGCTCTGCCTTCACCGCCACATAAGATTCAAATCTTTTTTGAGACCCTTGATAGCTCACCTGCAGGCATGTAGGGTATAACATGCTGAATCCTATATTAGCAACAATTAATTTTGATATCAATGGACTATACACAGCACTCTTCTGCCTGATGGCCAGCAGTAGATCCTGAACAATTTGGAGTCTGTGCCCATCCCAGGTGGCCTCTTTCAACTCCCTTACCTTTGACAATAGGTGCTGTCTGTTGAGGTAATTCAATAATTTGAACATTAGAGGATGAGGGACTGTACCGGCTAGGGTATGGGATGGATGGCCCAGTGGGCACATTCTATAATATAAGCTGGCCCATAAGGAGACAGGCCAGCCAATTTTTCACATTACTTCTGGGTAAACATCAGTACATTCGGGCCCTTAGCACCCTCCGGTAGCCCCAAAATCACAACATTGTTCCCCTGGTTGCACCCCACGAGATCATCCAGCTTCTCTTCCAGCTGGGCCTCTTTTCACCTCAGAGATACCATCTCAGGTTGCAACCAATCCCTCCAGTCATCAAGGGAGCTAATAAATGCTTCAGAGTCTGTGACCTGTTTGGCCAAGGCTTCGTTATCTGTACAGATTCTCTTTAACTCCTACATGATGTGCTGTACAACTTCCTTTAGCAGAGATAGTTCTAGTAAAAAGTGTTCCACTGTTAATGTTGCAGAACTGGAGGCCATACGTGCGGTCAGTGTAGCCTGGGCCTTTGACCTCTTTGAGCTCTTGTCGGGTGTTGGAAGAGGAGTGTGGCACATGGGCGTATTTTTCATTTCAGAATCCATCTTCATGAAGCAAAACCAGTGCCTGGTGATCCAGGAGTAAGGGTGAGTCTCTGTAAATTGCTCTACAAGATACATTTGGGTTTGACTATATTTTTTTTTTTTTTATTTTGGGACACCTTTATGCCCCATTTATACCCCCTCCTGTACTCCCCTCAGTGCTCTACTCCTTCAGGCATTGCTCATGTCCCTCCTAGGTCCACTACCATGGTATCTGGCCCCTAGAGTACCCGGTAACTCCTTACCTCCTCCTCCTACTCGTGGAGCACCTGCACAGAAGAGATCTGCCCATGGGTTCTGGACCTGGATGGATGTTAGGAGCGGCCGTCATCTAGGCTGCTCTGAGGAATTTTCTGTTTTCTGTGGTCTCCCCAGCCCTCCCTGGGATGCTGGCATGAGGGCACGTCGTCCAGAGAGGCGATGCTGGCCTTGCGCCTTCTCCCATGTGCCTGACAGCATCCACCTCCGGGACTCAGTGAACCGAGCCGTCAGAACCTGGGAGAGCCGTGCTACCGGCTCTCCTCGGGAAGTGGGTGCACAAGGCACCCCCTGGTAACCCTCCCTAGAGGGAGGAGAGCATCCGTTGGCATACACGATCCTCCCTTCCCCCCCACCGACCTGAGTCCATTCCTGAACCCGGGTCACTGGTGCAGCGCGAGGTGTGGCGTCTAGCGCCTCAACCTTCAGCGCCACTGGGCCAGCCGGGTTTGACTATATTTGTAATTGAAAAAATTGAATGAGGAATTGAAGTGGGCGGTAGCAAGCGTTCACTCGCAATGGCGCATCACATGACTTTTTAATACTGTTCTTACTTTTTCATAGCTCCCAGATATAATGACACAAATAACTGGTACTATGCACTACTGTATTTGGTTCAGAGTAATAAATACCCCATTATGTTGGCACGATATTTGGGAATTAATATTTCTTACTTGCATAGCCTTAACAAATGTCAGTTGGTGGGACTCAGGAGGGTGATGTGTACTGTGTTTTGGTGACAGACTTGGAGGTGTGGTGTGAGCCATGTGGGGACCATGGGAGGATGCACTGTATTAAGTGACAGTGGAGAAATGGGAGTGAAATGTGAGTTTTGGGGATAGGGATTATCATGGGTGTTGTAAAATGCATGAAATATTTTCATTGTTCTTGCAAAATGACATACATAGAAACATAGAAGTTGACGGCAGATAAGGACTGCAAGGCCCATCCAGTCTGTCTGTTTCTTTTTCTACCTAATGAATGTGCCATAGATATTTGCTCTTGTCAATGGCCTATCTAGTCATACTAATCTGTATTGCTCCCTTATGCCTATCCCATGCCTGTTTCAAGTCCTGCACTGTATTAATATCCACCACTTCCTGGGGTAGGCCATTCCATGCATCCACCACCCTTTCCGTGAAAAAGAACTTCCTCACATTACCTCTTAATCAGTTTCCCTCTAATCTCATGCTGTGTCCTTGTGTCATGCTGTTTTTCTTATATTGAAACATGTTAGACTATTTCACCTTGTTAATGCCCTTAAGGTGTTTTTGAATGTTTCAACCACATCACCTCTCTCCCTCCTTTAATCTAGGGTATACATATTGAGTTCCGTTAATCTGTCCTCATATGTTTTCTGATGCAGTCCCTGCACCATTTTGGTTGCCCTTCTCTGGACTGCCTCAATTTGGTTAATGTCCTTGTGAAGGTGTGGCCTCCAGTATTGCACACAGTACTCCAGATGGGGCCTAACCAGTGTCTTGTAAAGAGGGATTATTACTTATCTTATGACTTGTGATACCCCTACTAATACACCCCAACATCCCCCTAGCCTTACCTACTGCTTTAGTGGTCTGCTTGGATGATTTCAGGTCATCTGTGATGATGATGCCCAAGTCTCTGTCTTCCCTTGTGACTGCCAGCAACTCCCCTCCCAACTTAGAGGTGGCTTCAGGGTTTCTCTTTCCTATGTGCATGATCTTGCACTTCTTTGTATTAAACCCCAGTTGCCAGTCTTTTGATCATTTTGCCAGTTTATCCAGATCTCTTCTTATTCTGCCCACCCCATCTGGATCATCTACTCTGTTGCAGATCTTGGTGTCATCTGCAAACAGACAAACCTTACCCTCCAGTTATCTGCAATGTCACTGATGAAGATATTGAAGAAGACTGGCCCCAGGACTGATTCCTGAGGTACCACACTTGTGACTTGCGTCTCTTCTGACTGTATACCGTTTACCACCACTCTCTGTTTCTGCCCTTCAATCAGTTTGCTACCCAGTTGACCAACTTCTGACCCACCCCGAGTCTACCCAGCTTATTAATCAATCTTCTATGTGGAACAGTATCAAAAGCTTTGCTGAAGTCAAAGTAGGCAACATCAACTGCTCCCCCTTGATCGACCACTCTGGTTACCCAGTCAAAGAAATCTATAAGATTAGTTTGACAGGACCTTCCTTTTGTAAACCCATGCTGTCTTGGATCCTGTGCTCCTATGGATTCCAGGTGTTGCACTATCCTTTCCTTAAGGAGTGCCTCCATAATCTTGCCCACTACTGAGGTAAGACTGACTGGTCTGTAGTTCCCTACCTCCTCCCTGCTACCACTCTTGTGGAGCGGGATCACATGAGCCCTTCTCCAGTCTTCTGGGATCTCTCCTGTGCTCAGAGACTCACTAAACAGTTCTGATAATAGCTCCGCTAGTTCCACCCTTAGTTCCTTTAGTACTATGGGATGTATGCCATCAGGTCGCATTGCCTTGTCCATCCTGAGCTTATCGAGCTCTTGTAAGACCATTTCTTTTGTGAAGGGACTAGTGCACACCTTCCCCCCCCCGTGTCCATGGTGCTTAGCTGTGGGCCCTGCCCTACCTTTTCCTCAGTAAATACTGACCAGAAGTATCTATTTAGGATAGATGCTTTTACATGGTCCTCCTCCTCCTCCTCACACGCCCCCTTATCCCTTTTGATCTTAGCATTACCCACTCTGGACTTTCTCCTTTCACTAATGTATTTATAGAAAGTCTTGTCACCTTCATTTACTGTTAGTGCTAGTGTTTCCTCGGGCCTGCCTTACTGCCTTCCCTGCTTCCCTTAGGAAGTTTGGAATGTCTCCCTATCTTCATCCCGCTGTGTTCCCTTATATTTCCTGAAGGCCAGCCTTTGGCCCTGACCTTTTCTGTTACTGTTTTTGAGAACCAAAATAGTTTCCTTCTTCTTTTGCACTTCCTTTTCTCTCTAACACAATGGGATGTTGCTTCAAGTATTGCATCCTTAATACTTGCCCGCTTTGCCTGTACCCCTTCATCTGTATTTCTTCTTGCCAGGGCTAGCTTAACTCTTTTGGCCATCTTATCAAAGTCAGCTCCTCTGAAGTCCCATATTTTTGCCTTGGAATGGGATGATTTAGTTCTAGTGGCCAAATTGATCCATACCATGTGATGGTCACTGGCCCCCAGGTGACCTTCTATCTGGAGATCTGTGATCCTTTCCCTGTTAGTCAATACTATATCTAGGATAGCCCTGTGTCTTGTGAGTTGTTGTACCAGTTGTTTGAGGCCCTCCCCCTGCAGGGAATCCACTATATGTCTAATTCTGGCAGATGTTCCTGCTGGTATTGACCAATCTGTATCTGGCATGTTGAAGTCTCTCCTTATCAGAACCTCCCCCTTAGCTGCCATGTTTCGTATATCTTCTAACAGTAATGTATCTATGTCCTCCCCCTGGTCTGGAGGCCTGTAGACAACCACAGTTCGTATGGCTGTCCCATTTCCTGTTTCCAGGGTGACCCACAGATCTTCTGGTTCCTTATGTGTATTCTGAATTTCTGTAGCTTTGATATTTTTATTGACATAAAGACATACTTTTTTTTTCCTTGCAATTTTTCAGGTGAAAAAAGATGCAGCTAGCACTGTTCCCTACTGGCTGAGATATAGAGAGCAGGGCTGCTGATGACTGCTGTGTCTGTGGCGTGACTGATTTCTTTCTTCTTTGGGGCCATCCATGCAGCCAGATCCCTTCTCAATCAACTATTCTGCATATTTCAGGTCCTTACTCTCTTTACTTATACTGATGTCCCAATCATGCCCCAAAAGTGAAGATTTAATAGTTGCCAAGATGTAGTGTTTGGTGATCCACATGCTATAAGGAATGTGTCATTTGTGAAGCTTTTAATTAGTTTATCCAAGGACATAGAACTAGCATCCTTCATACCTTTAAAGTGGAATTTCTTCCCAGTCATTATAAGGTCGATGAGGGCAATCTGAACATACGAACATTCGAAAATAGCCAGCAGAAGAAGACCTCCTGGTCTATCGAGTCTGCTCAATATGTGATGCAGGGTCCTGGCCTTACAACATGTGCCAATGACCCTGCCCTCCTCCTCCCCTCGCATCACTCCTCCCTCCCTTTCTTGATCCCAAGGGTTCCCTCTGTGCTTGTCCCAGGCTCTCTTGAATGTTCCAATTGTCTTTCCTGCCACAACCTCCTTAAGCAGCTCATTCTATGTTGACACCACCCTCTCTGTAAACAAATGCTTCCTGACATCCCTTCTGAATCTTCCTCCCATCAATTTTAGGCTGTGCCCTCTAGTGGTGGTGTTGTCACTTCTTCTAAAGAGACCCTCCTTTTCCTCTTTGTTAATCCCCTTCATGTACTTGAAGGTCTCTATCATAGCACCCCTCTCCCTCTTCTCCTCCAGGGAGTATATCCTTAGAACTCCCAGCTTCTCTTCATATAACCTATTCTGTTGTCCCTTGATCATTCTAGTTGCTCTCTTCTGGACACCCTCCAGCATGTTATTTTTAACGTATGGATGCCAGTACCTCACTTCATATTCTAAGTGTGGTCTCACCAATGACCTGTACAATGGTAGAATAACCTTGCTCTGCCTACTACTGAATCTTCTTTCCATACACCCTAACATCCTGTTTGCCTTTGCCACAGTCTTCTTGCATTGAGAGGAATGTTTCAGGTCACTAGTAATTACCACCCCAGGTCATTTTTCCTCTTCAGAAGCAGTTACCTGAACTCATTTCCTATAGTTCAACCTTGGGTTCTTGGCCTCTGTGTACATCACTTTGCATGGCATTGGAACCCATGCTGCCAGATTCTGACCATCTCTCCAGTCTGGCGAGAAGTGTAACTATAATGCTTCACTCCATGGGTAATGGGATACTGTTAAGACAGTTTTTGAATGGTTCCCTTGTAGGACTAAGTCAGTGTTAATGTTCAAAAATGGGGGGACCAAAAATACTCCACTCGGGCTGTTGTAAAATTTCTCAAAGTTCTTTATTTATTTTTGTTAATTGCCCTGATGTTTCGCACGCTTGTGCTTTTTCAAAGGGCTTTTCATATATTCTGTAAGAATAATAGATAAATATTGTTTATAAATCTTACATTTTTGAATTCCATTTCTTTTCATTATTCTTCTATTAAGATTTTCTAATATACTTCATTACCACTGTGCTTCTTTCTCATGCTACTTATAGTACATTCTCTGTGCTTTGTTCACTCTTATAATTAAAACTTTACAAAAATAATAGACAGTAATAGAGAATATGTACCCTGTATTCTGGCTAGGTCCTCCCTCAGTTCTCGTATCCCTTCCTGGGTGTCCACCCTCCCACAAAGTTTGGTGTCATCTGCAAACAGGCATATTTTGCCCTGGATGCCTTCTCCAATGTCTCCTATGAAGATATTGAACAACACCGGCTCTACCACCGACCCTTGTGGGACCCCACTGGTGAACTCCTTGGTGGTTGTGAACTCACCCCTATCACTACTCTCTGTTCTGCTGCTCAACCAGCTCTCAACCCGTCTTACCAGCTTCTCCCCATCCCTAGGTCCCTCAGTTTCATTCTCAAATGTCTGTGTGGCACAGAATGTAAGGCCTTACTAATGTCCAGGTATATGATGTCCACTGCCTGACCCTTGTCCACTGCCTTAGTGACCAAGTCAAAGAACTCGATCAGGTTAGTTTGACATGATCTGCCTGCCACAGACTCATGCTGTCTATTGTCCTGCAGACCATTCTCTTCCATGAACCTCACCAGCCTTTCCTTTAGTATGGTCTCCATGAGTTTACATACTATTGAGGTCAGGCTGACTGGCCTGTAGTTGCCTGGGTCCTTCTTGGGTCCACTCTTGTGGATTAGCATCACATGCACTGTTCTCCATTCTAATGGTACTACTTCCATCTCCAGAGATGTATTGAAGAAGACAGTCAGTGGACCAAATCAAAACGAAAGAAAAAGCCACTATGGTTCTCAAAAGAGGTGGCGGTGAAGGTTAGGGGGAAAAACACAGCATTTAGGAAGTATAAGGAAACACAAAGGAGAAGGACAGAGAACTGTACCAGTTAAGGCAGAAGGAAGCAGGGAGGGCAGTCAGAATAGCAAAGGACCAAACTGAGGAAAAGATAGCCAACTCAGTTAAGAAGGGGGATGAAACCTTTTATAGGTATATCAGGGAGCATAGACAGACAAAGGGAGGAACGGTGAGGCTGAATAGAATGGACGGCTGGTGGGCAGAGTGGGACAGTGAAAAAGCAGGGATACTGAATGAATACTTCTGTTCAGTATTCACAAAAGAGGAGGTGGGGGAGGTGCCTAGTCCAATTAACAGAAGTACTCTGGATAGGAGGGTCGATCCCAGTTCTTTCACAGAAGAAAGGGTTCTAAAAGAACTCCAAAAACTGAAGGTGGACAAAGCAATGGGGCCAGATGGAATTCACCCCAGAATTCTAAAAGAATTAAGCAGAGAACTAGTGACACCACTGACTACCATTTTTAACAAATCATGGGAGAATGGTGTGGTACCTGAGGACTGGAGGAAGGTAGATGTGATTCCCCTTCACAAAAGTGGGACCAAGACAGAGGCAGGAAACTACAGACCTGTCAGTTTGACCTCTGTGGTAGGGAAAGTGATGGAATCACTTCTGAAGGAAAGAATTGTTGAGTACCTAGAGGCCAGTGGGGCACAGGACCCAAGGCAACATGGGTTCACAGTGGGAAGTTCATGTCAGACGGATCTAATTGATTTGTTTGACTGGGTGACCAAAGTAGTAGACCAGGGAGGGGCTGTGGACATGGCCTACCTAGACTTTAGCAAGGCATTTGACACAGTCCCACACAAAAGATTAATAATCAAATTAACCAGCCTGGGAGTGGCTCCCAGGGTGGTAGTCTGGGTAAAAAATTGGCTGGACAACAGGACACAGAAGGTAATTGTAAATGGAGTCCACTCTGAAGAAAGAGGGGTTACTAGTGGGGTACCACAGGGTTCAGTACTGGGTCCAGTCCTTTTTAATGTCTTTATAAGTGACATTGCAGAGGGACTGGAAAGAAAAGTATGCCTCTTTGCAGATGACACAAAGATCTGCAACAGGGTTGAAACACAAGGAGGCGGGGAAAGGATGAGAAGGGACTTGGCAGGTTGGAGGAATGATCAGAAGTATGGCAGCTTGGATTCAATGCAAAGACGTGCAAAATAATGCACCTGGGAAACAAAAACTGAGGGGAATGTAACCCTCGGACCCCTGCCTTTTTGCAAAATGACAGGTGGCATGCTGTTGAAGCTGACAGCAGTACCTGGTGGGGACTGGGTTTGGGGAGGACTAGGTTACTCGGCACTAGGTTTGGCTACTCTGCACAGGGGCACCCAAGTAAATCTGAACACAGGAAGCAATAACTGTAATGTCCAAAACCAGGAATGGGATTCTACAGTGTGGCTTTTATTCACATCCAAACTGAACAAACAAAGCATAGACAGACCCCCACGGGGCTACATTCCTGGTAATGCAGATTAGAGATAACAGAACATTTCTTCACTATTCCAGCCCTCAGGCTCTGAACCCACCAGGCACACAGCCCGGACTTGCACGCAGCTTTGGGTACACAGCCCGACTTGTACACTACTTGGGTTTTTCCCCTGGCCCGGCTCCCCTGCCAGCCACTTGATCCGCGGTCCATATGGGAATGAACCAGTTTTCCTGTTGGAGGCTCCCCAAACCACCTTAGAGCATTCAACTCCTAAAGGGAAATTTCCTTCCAATCCCACATCTGGGTACATCCCTCATCACTGGCCAAGTGCATGAGGCAAAGTAGAAATCCAGAGAGCAAATCCGTAGAGGTGGACCTGGTTACTAAAGATGGGGGGTCTCCTACCTCCAGCTCCCACAATCCATACCTGGCCAATTCTCTGGATACTAAACAACTCTTTTGAAAGCTTGGCAATGTAGATTACTGGGTAGACGTATATCACATCTCTACATGTCTTGACTTTCCCTTCGTGCTGGACTTGTACATACTTTTACTTTTGGCTAAGCCTATTACTCTAGGCCTCCCACTACTTCAGTAGTCCAATCCCCACTTTAACACAGTTCAGGATGAAACATGGGCCCTTTAGAAAGAGCAGAACTCACCCTTTGGTTGCAGGTGCCCCACAGGCGAATCATAAAATCTTCTTGTACCCCACACACATGGACAAAATAAGGCAGCTTCTTTCTCCAGCAGTAGCCAGGAGATTGCCCCTGGAATAGCAGGCAAACCTTCCTGCCCCATCCCCTGAGGGATGGGGCACAGAGACCTGTATAAGCGGTCTCCACCACTTGAAAAAACAGCTCACTGTGTCTCTCTTTTGGCGGAAACACACACCTTTCCCTAAATGTAGCCCTATTTCAGGGCTGAGGCTCCAAGAGCCTGAGCACAGAGCTGCTGTGCTCCTCTCACACCAATCTCCAACTGCAGACTACTCACACTGACTGTTTAAACATCCCAACATTCTACTCTAACTCCCTTCTGCAGATTCCATTGTGGCTCATGCAGCTGCGATAGTTCTATGGTGATGTCGTCCCTCAGTCTCAGCTGAGACCGAGAACAGAGTGAGACAGTGTGAAATCCATTTAACTGGAGTTTCACATGCTGCCTTCCCTGCCTACCACTAGGTCTTACTGGGATTCTAGTAACACCGGGTAACAAGGGGGTTACACTCACCCTTGACCAGGAAAATGACTGTCTGCAGTCATTGTTTACCCAGCTTAGGCCATCCCACCCTATGTGCTACCTGTGGAGGGGGGTGATCAGGCCCCCTCCTACCATGTGCGAACACAGGCAGGCAACACTAAGGGCCTAGCGGCCTTTAGCTGACATATCAGCCTCTACTCTACCCACTTACTATGGCCACCTAGTGGGTCTGGAAGAACTGTCCAGAGCATAGCCCTAATAGCTCAGCACTGCAGTCCCTATGGCCATTCAGGGCCACAGCCTGTCTATCCCCCCAGCCCTCTAGGGAAAATCTGTCTGCCTCTAACTTAACACCCCAAAACAAAAACAACCTGGGGACCTCCCAGACCTTGGGCATCCTGCAACCACACTCCAAGAAACTAATACCACACCATTAAATCACTTTACTTCCTCCCTACCCCCACAACCACACCTGTGGAAGGAAAGGGTTACTACAGTAACAACAACAATAACAACCACAGTACTTTAAATTACTACACACTAAAGTACTAGTGAGGAACTCCGATGAGCCCCTCCTCCTCTTCTTGTCTTCTCTTCTATCTTCTTCAGGAACACCTGCAAGAAAAATAAAGACAACACACACTCCTAATCTGCATACACAGTCCACCTAAACCCCTACCATCAAAACACTGAAGAATCCAAAAAGATTTTTTTTTTTTTAGAAAAGGTAGAAAACAGTATATACACTAGAAAACAGTAGAAAAACAACGACATTATTTACACTACACATTTGGGGGGTTGGAGTGCCCTAAAAGTCCCAACTAGTGACCACAGTGCCCGAAGGCTAGTCCATTAAAGAGTCTCTCTTGGGCCAGAGCCCGGTGAAGCACAGGTCTAGCAGGCCAAAGTCCCAAAGGGGAGAGTCTTAGAGGACAGTTCACACATTCTGGAGTCTGCTAGTGTAGTGTATGTACTGGAATGTCATAAGGATAGAAAAGTTCGGACTTACCAGTCCCTTGTAGAACGAAAAATCTGCACAGACCTGCTCCTCAGCCGAAGACTCTCCCTGGCTGCATTTCTTCCGATACAGCTGGGCGGACATCTTCCGGGAACTACAGGAGAGCACACCTGGGAACTGCTGGGTTGATGTCATCTCTGGAGATGGAACCTTAGAACAGGAACAAAAATGAAAACAGCTGGTCTGACATCATCCGATTACCTTGCGATGGATCAGGATACAGCTGGGCTGGTGTCCTCTCTGGATCTGAAGTCATCTGGTGGGCCAGTCGATGGATTCTGGAAAGGCCAGTACACTGTAGAACGGATGAATGTGGGGCACCTGAGTCCTGGAGGTTCACACTGGCGGATCAATAAAGGCACTTCACAGGCTGGTGTGGCAGTATTGACTACCACTGCTCGGCTTTCCATCTAGTAGGCACAGGCACATTTGCTGGGAGGTCCTTGCATTGAGGCCAATAGTACAGGGGGTCAGGAGCTTGAATTATTACCCCGTCTGGGTGCACATAATTCACACAGTGGAAGGTTTCATGTCCCTCTCCATCCACTATTCGCACTCAGTCCATAAACAGTGTCCTGCCGCTCTTCCACTGGGTATATTTCTCATGAAACAGTCTGTTCTTGATGTGCTTGTTTGCACCAGGATGCACACATTTCATTGCTTCGGCCCAGATCCAGGATTTCCTGCTGTTCTCAATCTCCTCCCAGACTTTCCGAGGAAAGGTAGGAAAGGTTATCCCATAGATCTCATTCGCCTTCCTATGAACCAGTCTCTCCACTTTACTAGCTTTGGTCAATCTGAGACCGCTGGCCTGACTTGGGGGTGGCCAGTCCTGGTTCTGCCAGCTACGCATCCTCAACGAGATTAGAAATGGATCCTTGACTTCTTCTTCTTGCATAGCCAGGGCAGTGGCATCACCACTCTCTTCCATGCATTCCTCCGAGGCAAGAGCTTGAGGCTGTGTACCCGTTCCTTTTTCACAAGGCCACATAGGTTCCCCCTCATCTTCTTCCTCACTGAGGATCTGAGCTCAGGAGTGAGCAGTCGTCCTCTCTCCTGAGACTATCCACTCATCGCTAGGAGCGGAGGTCAACACCTCCCATTCAAAGGCCTCCTGCATCTCATCTTCTCCTATGAGACTTGGGCTAGGCCCCCCCTTTCCAGGGGTCTACCGACGCTTTATCTGAACTTTTCTTCTGAGATCCAGCATCCGAAACTTCAACATCTGGTTCTGTCTCTAAATCTGCACCCTCTAGCGTTGTGCCACACTCCCCCGAGGGGCCTTCTTCAACAGGCTCCGCCTGGTGCTGTGTGCTGCCAACTACAAATTCCTGAACCTTTGTCAATGTGGGAGCCAAACAAATCTAGGGCACTTTATACAAGCCATATTTCTCCAGGCACCCAGCACAGTGAGGTATCATGAAGACGTCCCTTCCAGCGTTTAAGCAAATTTGACACACATGCACTGGATAACCAGGAATCGCCACATGAGGAGGCAGTTGTCCTCCATAATGACACCTTTCAGTCTCCCTTAATCTATTTACTACTGCTGTTACTGCAGCCCGGGCATGATCCGGTTAGCAAGCTGTTCCTGAGGCCATAACTACAGGGAAAACAAACAAAAGCTCACTGTTACTGAAAGTCCCACTTTACTGAACACCTTCTTTACTTTTAAAATGGCTCCTCTGCTGCTGTGTTTCCTTTACAACTCTACCCTGTAATGGCGGCGGCAGCACTCCTACGCATCAACATTCAGAAATTGGGTCAAGCCACTGTGCATCCGATTTACACACACTACTGATAACATTTGCTCGAACTGCACAAACTTGCACTGTTCTTTTTCTAACACATTTACATGATTTTCCACAGACTTTTGAGGAAGTATTATTTCACAGAGAGGGTGGCAGATGCATGGAACAGCCTTCCTGAGGAGGTTGTGGGGTCTAAAACTGTGGAAGAATTCAAGAATGCATGGGACGGACATAAGGCAATTTTTTGGGGGGTAGGAAGAAATAGGCTGTTGGTTAAATAGGATCTGCAGTTTATCCTCTAGGTAGGGAAATGGGCAGACTAGGTGGGCCAAGCGGTCCTTATCTGCCGTCAAAGTCTATGTTTCTATGTTTTTTTGCCAGCTCCTCCGCTAACTCCTTTAGCATCCTGGGGTGTAATACATCTGGTCCCAGTGGTTTGTCCACCCTCAGTGCCATCAGCCCCTCCTTCACCCTTTCAATATCGATGAACCCTATTGCGTTCCCCCTCGTTCCTCCCTCCCCTTCTCTGTATGTGGTACTGGTCCCTCCTTTTCCTTTGTGAAGACAGAGCAGAAGTATTCATTTAATATCTCTGCTTTGCTCCCATCTTCTTTGACCTAGCCATCCCCCTTCCTCAGTCTGACAATGCCCTCTTTCTTGTCCCTCCTTTTGCTTATGTAGCGAAAAAAGGCCTTTTCCCCTTTCTTTATTCTGTCTGCTATGTGGAGCTCCTTTTGTGTCTTTTGCCTGTCACACTTCCTTCCTTGCCACCTTAACTAGCCTCTGGTATTCTTCCTCATCCTCATCCATTGCTGTTCTTCGGAATTTCCTGCAGGCTGCCCTCTTTTCCCTTACTACTCTGGACATCTCTCTATTAAACCAACTTGGTGGTCTTCTGAATGGCCCCCCTAATGGTATCCCATATTCTGTCCACCGCATTCCCTCTTTTATGCTCCCCAGGTTTTCTCTAATCAACTCCCTCATCTTTTTAAAATTTGCTCTCCTGAAATCTAATGCTCTGGTCTTGGTGGGGATGTCCTCCCTACCCATGTCTAAACTGAACCACACTGTGCTGTGGTCACTTCCACTTAAGGGTTCCCTAATATCTATCTCCTGTACGTGCTCCCCATTTGTGAGCAGTAGGTGCAGGATTGCACCCTTCCTGGTAGGATGAGTTACACACTACGGCATGAAGCCATCCTGGATTGCATTTAGGATTTCCTGACGTCTGGTGCTGGATGTGATGGGGGTGGCCTAGTCCACTTTAGGTAGGTTGAAATCCCCCATCACTACCACCTTCCCCTTTGCTGCATTCCTCAACTGTGAGCACAGCTCTCTGTCCTTGTCCTCAACCTGGTTGGGTGGTCTATATACGACCCCTATCCGGATCTTTCTTCCTCTGCTGTTCTGTAGCTGGAACTACAGTGTTTCAATGGTCCCCTTTTCCTTTTCCTCCTCTCATACAGATTATTCCCTCCCTGTTGTATGCTGTTACCCCCCTCCCTTGCCTGTCTCCCTGTTCCTTCTGTACAGTTTGTAGCCTGGGACTGAAAGATCCCAGTTGTGGTACGCAGTGGCCCAGGTCTCTGTAACTGCTGCTATATCCACCTTACCTTCTGCCAAGAGGGCATGCATTTCTGCCATGTTCTTTCCGAGACTGAAGGCATTCAGTGACACCACTCTCCATTTTGTCCCTGCATTACCCTTGTTCTTTTGTTTAATGGGATTGTTCAAGCTTGTCTCCCTGCCCACCCCCTTTTCCTTTTTCCTCTCTGGTCCCTTCTCTCCCTTCCCTTTTTGCTATGTGTGCCTTTGTGGTGGGGGGAGGTCCTGTGGCCTCCCCTTTTTGTTTTGTGGGGGCCTTTAGGCCCTCACCTCCCCCCTTACCAGTTTAAACCCAGTTCCCTTCCCATATACTCCCCCAGCCTATCCCCCAGTGTTTTTTCCCATCCCAACTAAGGTGTACTCTAGAACCCTTTACTTGACCATGTGTCTACCCACTTCCCTATAAGACTGTACCCCTCCTCATTATACCAAGCCCCCAGCCACTCATTGAATTCTGCTATCCTTCTTTTCCTGGCTGTGCTGGCCCTGGGAATTGAAATTACTTCTGAGAAGACTAATGAGTTCATAGAGTCCTTGACTGATCTTGCTAGCTCCCCGAATCTATTTTTTACCATTGCTTCCTCCTCCCCCGCTAGTTGGTCCCTATGTGTAAAATGAAGTCTGGCTTTCCCACTGCCTCTCTTATCACCTCCTTGATTTTTGGTGTTGCTCTTCCTGCATCCATTCCTGGTATGCAGGTTACTATTGTCTTACTGTGACAGTCCTGTTTTCTCCCCCATTGTATACCTTTTATTATTGAGTCCCCAAAGACTACTATTTTCCTGTTGCTAGTGTGTCTATGTCCTGCTTCCCTTTCATCTCTTTTTAAACTTCTCCCCTTTTCCTTGGTCCCTCCATGTCCCTTACTATAGTTTTTCTGTGTATATCAGCAACTGAAACCTTGCTTCCTTCCTTGCACCCCCAGATCCCCTCTCCTCCGGATTCCCGGCCCTTTCTCCTATTATTCCCTTACCACTCCCACTTTTAATTGTACGTCCCCATCACACCCTTCCTCCTTCTGTCTTCCCCACCCACCTAGCCCTCTTGTGCTACTCCCATCCCTCTCCCTCTCCCTCTGGGCATCTGTGCCTTGAATGATCTGAGATACTCCCTTCCCACCTGTCCTGTCTCCTGGTTACTTCCCTTTAGTTCCCCAGCCCTTATCCCTGCTGTGGCTCCCTGCTTCCAATCTGCCAGTACTGCATATTTATTAGATGTAGGTACCTCAACCAGGGACCCATCTTGTGTTTTCCTGCTCCATCCCTGAGTAAATCTTCCCCATCCCCTGTTCCTTAGCACTTGCCAACCCTCCTCCTCAGATCTGCAAGCTTGGTATAATCCTTTTTTGTAGTCCACCCGACCCCCTGTGTAATTCCCTCCTTTCCTTCCCTGTGACTGATGTTACCATGCCCTGATATATCTGTTCCCTGTTCTGTCAGTCTCTGCTAACCCTCCCTGCTCTCCCCTCTCATGTTTTCAAATTCCCAGTGCAGCCTCCTTATTTCTCTGCTTAATTGCTCCAGGCTCCTACATACTGGGCATTCACCTGTGTTCCATAGCAACTCCATAAATACTGTGGCCCCAAATCCATTACAGCTCACAATCCTTCCCCTGCTGTCCTGTTTAGTGTGTCTCCTTGCCTCCCTCCACCTCCCCCTGCCTCTGTTCCTCTGACTGTAGCAACTCCTATTTCCCCACATTTTTGTATGTGGCCTATTCCAACCTAACTGTGTTGTGTTACTATTCCCACCTGAGACTTACATTAGAGTGTCCTTAGATACCGAGAATGTGACACTGGTTCCCTTCCCCAACTGATAGGGCATGGCTAGTGGTTACATTTCCCCTTCCTGTCTCTAAAAAGGAAGACACACCCATCCCTCCAATGGCTTACCTGTAAAGGTTGATGATCCTGGAGTGGGAGGGAATGTGGAGGGTGGGTTGGGTGATGCCCTCTCACATTGAAGACAATCAGCCACAAACGCAAGTCAGTAGGCACACAGTCCCCTCAACAAACGTTGCAATATTGAGATTACAAACAATGCCTGCAGTATGGTGAGCTATACATTTACAGTTGATACCTCCCTGATATTAGTCCCCATCCCAAAGAGCAGCTGTAATCCTGTGCACTCTCCTGCGGTCTCCGCTACTGCAGCTCGCCGAAAACACAGAACTACCAAAAATCAATCCCCCTGAAAGGAAATCCCAAACAATGCCTCTAAAACTAAAAGAAAACACTCCCCACTACATACAGCCCCAGAATGCAGCCGTAACTTAAGGCATCGGTGTTCTCACTGACCCCTCCCTGTCCCCTGCACTTGCAGAATGCTGTGTGGCCCAAGGGAGGAAGAGTGCAGAGATTTAAATCCTCCTAATCACCTTTGTTCAAAGATGGCACTCTTTCCACCCTCCAGGTTGGGCCAACACAACGCCCTCTCACGTTGGAGACACTCAGCTATGAACTCAAGTCCATCCATGGCATCCAGTGTCTTATACCAGCAGCATCCACACTTACTACACTGGTGGCCTTCCCAAGGGGCTTAGGCATACAATATAGGGTTTCCCTAGTGTCAACACTGTCTGGGGCTGCTGTTAACATTATTACTGCTGATACTGCAGTATGTTTCACTGCATATTTGAGGACAACCTTTTGATTTTCCAGCAAGTAACCTATAATGTAATTAGTGGTGTTGTAGTTGCTTACATTAACTTAACTGATAATGTAAAAGTCAACATACTTTACACATGGTTCCTCACATTTATTTATATATATGGTGGGATATTCAGACTGCGTGAGAAAGATGCGCAACAGAGGGAGCAGGTGCATGACCAGTGCGCCATTGTGCAATGGGTGTAATATTCAAACCATGTGCGGGACGTGCAACGTGGCTGAAAATTGCACCAGATGCACCATGGAGCAAGGATGATGTGCAATAGCACCCCTAGGGATGCACATGGACAAGGACAGGAAGCAGCTGAGCAGCAGCCATGGATGTGCCAGTGCTGAGGAGCATGCACCAGGACAGACAGACCATTTCCCCCAACCCCCAGCCCCCCCGACCAGGTCAAGGCCCCCATAAGCAGCATAACCAGATGAGTGCAGGATGGACCACTGACCCTCGAACCCCAGTGTGGAACCACCAGCAGATGTGACCCAGTAGTCCCCACCTGCTGGGCATGGTGCCCCTGCACCATCCACCAGCCAACAGGGACCAGGAGCCAATGATGGCCAAGCCCCACCCATGCCACAGCAGCACACCATTGTTGCCCCACCCCATTACAAAGCAACTGAGACACCTAGCCCAGAAGCCGAACCAAACAGTGCATGACACTGAAGGCAGTCCGGCACCACTGTGCCAAGGCATCCAGTTGACCCAGAGTGCAATGCACAAGTACCACAACCCCACTGTGACCACCCAAAGCAGGCGGTGACACCATCCACCAATGCCACCACAACCCACACAAGGCCCACCAGCATGGCCCACACAGAGGCACAGCAAGGTGGGTGACCAGGCACCAGTACCTGAGTGACCCCGCATGGGACAAGGGCCACCCTAGATGCCAGCACAAGCATGAAGGCACCATGCACACAGGGCAAGAGCAAGGTCCTCCACCCATGCACCCACCCCGCCACAGCACTGGCCCCACCAGGCAACACAGCACCCCCCCCCGTGGTGCATGGAGGCCTGCGCCACACAGGAGGCAACACAGGGCACACACAATACCCCCCCAGTCACATGGGTGCACCTACAAATGGCCACACAAAGCAGTGTGACAGGCCCTGCCGTCACGAGGCCCATAGTGCCATGTAACTTGGGGCCGGACCACTCCTCAGGGTACTGGTGAGCCTGAAATGTGGTGGTTGCCCCATGATCCTGGCTTCCCCAATGGCAGGTGCAGGGGCATGTTACCAGGCCATCACCCACATGCAGCAGGACCCCATGTGACAGCCACCAGACCACAGGCACCACCCCAGTCACCATGGATAGCATGGAGGGGAGCAACCAATAGCACCGCCCACAGTGGCAACAGGAACAGATGTGCGATAGTCCAGGTGCCAAAATGCCAGCAGCAAGGGCGCTGTGCCTGCAAGGTGACAAGCATGTGCTGCCGCTGAAGGCACGCCATCATCCGAGCATGCGGTGGGGGGGGCCACACGACCATGCGTACCACAGCCGTGCTTGGTGGCAGTGTAGCAGCAATGGTCACAGCCACACAGGCAAAGCACACACCGACAGGGGCAGATGGGATACAGCACATGCACCACAGCCCACTGCACACAGGCGAATGGTGCACAGGACACACCACACAAGCCCCAGACAGAGCCCATGGCCCCCCACCCACACCAGTGGAGGAGCCCCACCAGGCACACCCACACCCAAGCCAGCCCCACCCTACAGTAGCCATGCACACCACTGCAGCAAGGCACCATGCGCCCGCTGCAAATCAGAGACCAACACTGACATAGACATAAACAAATGTATTAAAACAGAACAACATCAGCAAAAACAGAATCATAACCTGTATACAGATATGTACAACAGAGGGGGGATGGTGGGTGACACTACAAGGGGGAGGGGAGGAAGGCAGGGGACAAGGATAAGGCAAAGGTGGGGGACATGGGGGGTGGGGTACAGTCCAGGAAGGGATTGAGTGCCACCAGATGCTTCAGGCACTACTGGTGGCTCTGGTCCTCTCCTGACACCCTGTGGTGCCTGTGGTGCCACCTTCTGTCCCCTATCCACTCTCTCCAGCAGCTCCAGTGTCACCCAGGTAACCTGCAGGATCTCCTGGAGGGTTCACTCCATGGCATCCCAATGACGGCCACCTAGGAAAGGGAAGCAGAAGCAGTATGAGTGATTGCCCTGACTAACACAGCCCACCTAACGTGCATGATGTGCATCAGTGACCGGTACCCCTGGGATGTCATGTGACCACCCACAGTGAGTGCACCCACGTGAGCTACCCACCCGGGCAACTGTAGCCATGCAAACCACTGCACACCTCCCCCGCCCATGCACCGCACAGCACCATCCTGGCTGTCTGGCATCATGGTAATGCAGTGGGATGGCAGTGGCACAGCCAGGCACCGAGTGCATACACAGCCCACCTGCGACACCCACCCACATGTGCAGGCCCACAGGACCATGCAGAGGGCAGCGCAGGAAGTGCACAGCTGAAGGGGCAATGTGCAGAGGGGCCATGCCACACCACCACCCCTGCAACCCACCCTGCACAGGTGTATAAGGAAACACACTACTCACCTGCATCCTGGTCTGCAGGCTGCTTCTGACCCACAACACCACCACTGTGGCCTTCCCACATGGCTAATCCCCCGGCATGGTCCTAGTCCTGCACTCCCTGGCCAACCATGCCCTATGGTGTTCCTCTGGGCCTGGGGGGAAACATGGAGAGAGTCACATCAGTACACGTCTGACTCATAGGCCCCACCCCCCTGGGTGTCAACCCCCATAGCCTGTCTGTGTTGCGGTGGCATAGGGTGGACACGATGCCCCCCACACCCGACAACACAGGTGCTGGCCCTCCCCGGTGGCCTGGCCTGCCGACCCTTGTGCCCTGAGGACAGTTGGAGATGGCAAGTGATAGTCATGGTGCACCTACCTGGCTGTGGCACTACTCCTCACCGGTCACGCGCCTGCAGGTGCCTCAGATGGTCAGTGTCATGCCACTGGAGGTCACCATAGTGGTGGTGACACTGCTTCCAGGTACAAAGGCCCCCAGTGGCCTCTTCAAGCCCATCAGCCACCTCCTGCCACACCGCAGTGCGGGGCCTCTGGAGGGCTACCTGCCCAAACAGGGTACCAGCATGTGACTCTACAAGGGCCACCAGGTTGGCCAGCTCAATGGCACTCCACACAGGGGCTCTGGTGTGCAGCATGATCCAGGCTGTCCACAGTGCAGAATGGTGCCTGGTAGTGCACGTGTCCCATGTGCTGTGGCAGCACGGTGCTGCGCTGCCAGTGGCAATCATGCTGGCACTGTCCTGCACAATAGGGAGGCAGCCATGCGGCTATATGGTGCCAAGAGGGCAAAGGGCAGCCACAGGGTCAAGGGTTGAGCTGCGCATAGAGCTCCACTGTGCTATTGGGAGGCCCTGTATAGTGCATGGTAGGGTGCATGTGTGTGATGCTATGCAGTGGCCTACTGCACTGGGTGTCATGGCACCTACGGTGCAGTGGTGCATTACGGGGCATGATGGCACTGTGCCATCCGTACTATGTCACGTGTGCCCCATGGGACGTATGGTGCATGAGCGCCACAGGCACAGTAGTGGCTGTGCACTGTACTGCCTCCCATGCCATGAGCATATGCTGCACTGCTCGTGTACATGTCAGCACCGCGCACATGCGTGGTGTGGATCTGATTGCACACGTCACAGTGGTGCGCCACGAGCTGAGCATGCACAACACCATTGCACAAGGCGCAGTTGTGCGATATTCAGCCAGGGTTATGCAAATCAGCTCATGATCCATTCCACAACTCATCCGCTGCATTTACATCCCATTATAGTTGCGCATACCCTCCTTTGCATGCAATGCGCTATAAAGGCGCAATAGAAATGCACAGACCATGGATCGGTATTGCAGCCTTAGGAGGTGAGTGCCATGCTGTGGAGACGTGGGAACAGTGGTCTGGGAGGGCTGTATGGGACTGAACACTCCACGGTAACACCTGTCCATCTCCCCAGGTACAAGCCTGACCAAACGTGAGGAGGATGAGGAGCAGGGGAGGGTGCAGAAGTGGAGGCCCAACTTCACCAGGGCCGAATCTGATGCACTGTTTGAGGCCTGCCTCAACAGGGAGCCACTCCTCAATGCCCAGAGAGGCACACCACAGGCCCGTGCGGCGGCGTGGGGTGAGGTGGCATATGCAGTCAACCAGCAAGGCAGCCACCAGTGTTCTGTACAGAAGTGCAAGGAGAAGGTCAGTATGAACAGGAGGAGGATTAAGGACAAGGTGGCTGCCATCAGGGCAGCATGTGCAGCCACTGGTGGGGGCCAGCAGGATGTGCCTCGCTTGATGCCACTGGAGGAGCAGGTGGCCGGCAGCATGCAGCATCATGCCATTGAGGATGTGCCTAGTGGAGGCTTCCAGACGGGTGGCAGCCCATCACTGCATGGTAGGACTGGTGCTGGCAGTGTGTGGATGGGAGGGGAGGCGGGGTCCAGGGCTCAGGTGGCACCACTAACGGTACTGTGTTCCTTTACAGCTCCTGAGCATCTGCATGGGGCAGCGGTGGTGGGTGTGTCCACCGAGGGGCCGGCCCTGGAACTGGTGGAGCACCCATCCACCTCCACTGGTGTCTGAGGGACCAGCCACCTGCATCCCTGCACAGCTGTCCGGACTGATGCCTGTGGTGCAGGTGCAGATGAGGCCCTGGCTGTGTTCCAGTGGGACACCAGGCATGGTGTCCTGTGTGTTGAGACACAGATTGGGGCCAACTCCAGTACCAATGATGATGTGACACACATCCCGGACAGTGATGTTGGTGGGTCACAGGGGGATTCCATGACTGGCATCCACCCAGGCAGCATTGTGGGCAGCGCTGGTGTGATTGCCTGCCCAACAGCCCTTGTCCCTGTCGTGTCTGTGGCATCCAGTGGGGCAGCACTGGTGTGCGGACATGGGAGTGGTGTTGGTGGCGCCGATGCAGCCACGCTAGTGGTGCCCAGCGCTCAGCAGCCATAGAGGCAGCTGCAGCAGCTGGACAGTGATGACTGGAGGATGGGGGCAGGGGGCAGCAACAGTGCACTGCATGAGGGTGTACCCCAAGAAGGCAATGCCGTGCGGTACCCACCATCACGTGGCACTGTGCTGCAGGGCCAGGAACAACATGGGGGTCAGCAAATTGGCCATGCAGATGACCCCTTGGATGCCCACAGCCATCTGCTCCAGGCCTCTGTGGATCAGCAGGTATGGCTTGTGGTAGCAGTGGTTGCACTCCATACAGAGCTGCGCCAGGCAGAGGAGCGACGCAGCAAAGACTATGCCCTGCTTCTGGCAGAGTTGGCTTGACAGTGGGCAGATGTGACCGCACCCATCGATAGGCACACTACTGCAATGGTGACTGTTGTGGCTACACTGGCCTACTGACGGTGTGCCTGGACACCGCACACCCCACAGAGTGCATTGTCCACCCCTCGTTCGTGGTGTTGGGTGACCCCTGCCATGTTGATGCCGGGATCAGCTGCAGGCATACGAAGTACACCTAGTGCTGGCATGTTTGGTGGCCTGCAGACACCTGCACGGACACGGTCACGTTCATGCAGCATCACCCCTGGGGGACCATCGGTGCCACCCCATGAGGCCACTGATCAGCCTGTTACAGCTGGCAGGTCTCAGCGGGGCTGCCCACACATCTGTGGTGGCTGTGCCACTGTGCAGCATGACTGACCCCTCTCCCTCCACGACTGCTGTCTGCTACTGCCCAGTGTGCACTGTGGGGTTCCGTGTGCATTGCATGGGTGTGGTGCCTTGTCCTGCACTCACACAGTCCCTGTGCACATCCGCCTGGATGCTGGCCACTGTGACATGTGCATGATGATGCCAGCATTGCACTGTCCGCCACTATGCAACAGTGCTCAGTGTCTGAGACACGCACAGTGCCTGCCACTGGGTGTGGTTATGGTAGGTCATGTGTGGGTGTGGGGGGCGTATGGGGGTGGGTGTGCATGTGGCCCTGTGGGCATGGGATGTGGTGTGTGTGCCTATGTGTGCATGCTGTGTACAGCCCTGCTGTTCTCTGCCTTTGTGTGCATTCCCCCACCCAGTCCCGCACTTCTGCTGCTGAACCTGCCCTGGTGTCTGCCCCTGCCCATCTGTCAGCTGTGCCGTTGCCCCTGGTGCTTGCTCGTGGCCCTGTTCACCTACCTGTGTGGTCCATAGTGCTCCTCTGCAATGGTGTCCCGGTGCTGCTGGGCCATCCGGGCAAGCCAGGGATCCCATCACCCCGGGGTGGCTGCCCAACACCAGCTGGCCCGGTGTCCTCATTGTCCCCACTGCTGTCCCCCTCCTCGACCTCAACAGCTATCCCACAGTCAGTGGCCATGTTGTGCAGGATACAGCAGGCCAGGAATAGCCCACAGGCCTTTGAGGGGCTGTACTGTAGGGCACCACCAGAGGTGTGCAGGCAATGGAACTGTGCCTTCAGCAGCCCGAACACCCGCTTGATGATATTCCATGTGGTGGCATGTGCCTCATTGTACTGTTGCTGCACTGGGGTTGAGGGGCACCAGTATGGTGTGAGCAGCCAGGTCCACAGTGGGTACCCACTGTCACCTGTGTGTAGAGAGGTATCGTTAGCATGGTGGTCTGTGGCACTGTGCCCCTGGCCTTCCAGGCTGCTCCCCATGGCACCCCTGCCCTTGCCCCACACACACACCCCCAGCTGCACCCATTATCTGGTGTGCACTGCATACTCACCTACCAGATGGCCAGTGGGGGATGTCCCCACTCTCGAACCTATGGCACAGTGCTGACTGGTGCCTGATGAAGGCATCGTGTGCTCCCCCAGGGTGCGTGTCACAGACATTGGTTATGCGCCCCCAGGCATCGCACACCACCTAGCAGTTGACACTTGGATATCCCTTGCAGTTTATATATGCCGCCCCCTCTGGGACAGGTGGTGTGCGGATGCCAACATGGGTGCAGTGGATGGCCCTGAGCAAGCCAGGCAACCGTGCTACGCTGTGGAACTCCTACATGTTTGCTGTGCACTCTGCTTGTGTGCTGGAGAAATGGATGTACTCCGCAGCATGTGGCAGCAGTGCGCTGAGGAATTGTGTCAGTAGGCGTGACGCAGCTGACTGGGTTATGCCTGTTTTGTCCCCTGTTGGTCTCTGGAAGGTGCCCGTGGTGAGCAGGCACATAACGGCCATGATCTTTGTCTCCACAGACAGAGCATGGCTCCGTCTTGTGGGTGCCTGCATCTCCTCACTGCACAGCTCACAGAGCCACCTCAGAATGGCCCGGTTCAGGCGGTACTGGCCCACAATCTCGATGTCACTGTACAGCTCGAAGCTGGTATGGGCACTGTACAGCCTACTGTGGGAGTATCACCGACGGGCCCTTCCATAGCCATGCCTCCCTGCAGCCTGCCTCCTCACACCCCTCATTACCGCCTCCATCTGGAAGATGGCACTGGCCATGTCCCTGGTTGGTGTTCCCCCACCTAGGTGGCTGACTACCTAGTCCCCCTGGCTGTGTGCTGCCCCTACACCAGGCGCACCCCTGGCACCTCACCACTGCGTGCTCTGCCTCTGCCCCACTGCTCTCCTTCCTCTGTGGCATGCACAGACCCTCATGCACACACACACACACACACACACATACACACACACACATACACACACACACACACACATGCTCACACATGCTTCCAGTGGCCCCTGTCCACCTCTTGGCCACCCCTGACCACCTGTTTCTTTCCCTGGCTCCCTGTCGCTCTGTCTCCATGCTTCCACGCGATGGTTCCTCTCTAACGCAGTCATCCTCCCCTCACTTTCTTCCTTTTATTTTCGCTCATTTCCGCTGTTGCGCAACTTCCACTTGCTCCACTAATGTGTACGTCACCTGCTGTTGAATAGCGCACACCACACATTATTCCTGGTTACTCTGCACTTATATATGCATTCATTACCATTGCACTATGGCACATTGGGTTTTGTACTGTGCATCTGATGTCGCTGAATATTGCATTTTGGCTCATCTCCGCTTTTGCGCAGGCACATCCATGTTGCGCATGGTGCAACTGCTCTGAATATTCCACCCATAGTGTACAGTGTGCCTTTGTTCAGCATGGATATATTTTGTTGCGGAAATGTTGTACCATCGTTCAAAGATCATAGAACATGGCTGTACCCTTTTGTGGTACAATGACATATTAGCTGATTGGAAATCTGCATCCTCCTGTGCTCAGAAAGAACAAGCATGAAATTACTTTTTTTTTTTTTTTTTTTTATGCACCTGCCAAGCTACTGGGTGTGACTGAGCATGAAAGTGAATGTTGAGCTGTTCCAAGACTCACACCCGGTAGATCAGCAATTGCTTTTAACGGTGAAATAAAAAAAAATACTAACTGGTTACATTTGGATTTATATGAGTAGATGTTTATTTGTCATGTTAAGTAACTTATATTAGCCTGCTTTTCATTTTTTATGCTTATTTTATGTTATTTAGGAAACTACTGTGTCAGCTTCTGGTCTTTGGCTAATATTCAGCATGAGACACTGATGATGTTTCTACCCCTACCACTACTTGCTGGCAAAGGACCTTGCAATTTGTGACCTGGTGTAGAGAATGGTGCCTTCTTGAGTTGTTGAGTTGCTACTTTAATACAAGTGCAGTTTAAGCAAGTTCAGCCAGTGAACTAGCAATATTTTGTCCTTGCTTGATACTTTCACCTGATTTTCTTATAATAAAAAAAATGCAGGATTTTCTTGTAGGTTTCCATATGGCTGCTGCAATCGTTTCCTACTCCAACGCTGTACTTACAGATTTGGTAGTCTGCTTTTGAAAATAATTTTTAATCCTTATGACATGCTTGCATAATTCAAATATGTTTACAGTGTACATATGTAATGATATACAGACTTCTGTACACATACAGTAGGTTATCATAAAGATTTGTTTTGTACTGGGACTTGAGATCGATTATTTGCCAATGTGCAGTTTCCTCTTGGTCTATGCTGTGAGTCAGCTGCACAAAGTGCAATGGATGAGACTATGAAACTGCTTTGTAGCTCTTTTCATTTATTTATTCTGTCATGATAAACAGCCCTGTATTTTACTCCATAAAAAACAGAAATGCATGTGTAATTCAACCTAGTTGCATGCATACAATTCCTTGTGTGAAGCTGGGCAAATAGAAATGCAGACATCTAATTATACTGTATGTCATGTGCTAGATTCATAAAGCTTTGCCCTGGCACAAACCTCATTTGCACAGTGCACACTGAGTTTTGCACCATAGTGGTGTTCACAAAAGCCCAGCTTGCACCATCAGAATGGGCTTGCACTGGGGCAAAGTGTTCTGGGGGCTGCAATTCAAATTAGGGGAAGGGGACCTGCATAATGGTGCTGTGCCATTCACAACCCATTTTCTCCACACAAGGATCTTTTGTGGATGTCCCTTGCATGGAGAAAATACTGCCAACTGAGACCGGCAGTGTTCCACGCAACCTTTGTAGCTGCCAGGGGTAGTGCAACAACCCCCACACTCATAACACTGTTACCCTTGTAGTGTAGTGGTTCCTCCCCTCTCACTAATCCCCGATCGCTGTCCCCATTATAAAATAGAATATCCCTGGTAGTCTAGTGGTCTCACCCCCTCCCCATTCCCTGATCACCATCCCGCTACTAAATAGTATTGTACCTGGTAGTCCAGTGGTCCCTCCCCCATTCTCTGATCACCATACCATTATGTAATAACAAGTTCTCTGGTATTCTAGTGGTCCCTTCCCCCTCCTCATTGTCCGATCACTGTCCTGTAAGTGAAAAAAAAAAATCATGCCCTGTCCCATGATCCTTCCCTCATTGATCACTGCCCCAAGAAGTACACTGCAAAGAGTGAGAGGCAGTGCCAGTGTTATTGGTTCCCACCATGTCCTCTGATTGCTGACCCTTCATATAGTCAGGAATATCCCCGGTGGCTAGCAATCCTTCCCCCACCCGTTGACCCATCCACCATGTATAAAATATTACCACTGGTGATTAGTGGTTCCCCCCAAGATCCCAATGCCTTGGAAAAGAAAGATCTCACGTTTCCTGGTGGTCACCCCACTTCCCCCAAACCCGATCCCCAGTCAGCGACCAGCACAGCCCTCTTCTCACCTCCACAGCTGGCTGACGACTGAGCTGTCAATGATAGTTTTAAAATTGGTTTAAAAACATATTTATTTATTTAGTTTAGCTTTTATTTAAATATAGTTGATATATTTTAATGGTGTTTTAATCTATTTATGTATATGTTCTTATGTACAGCACCTTGGCTTTGAAAGGCGCTATATAAATAAAGCTGATTTGACTGCATACTGTATACAATACACACTCATTGAATGATAGCTCAGTCTGAGCTGTCCATCAGTGAGTGTATGCTGTATACAGTACGCAGTCATTGAGACCTCAGTCAGTGGCCAGCAATGGAGGTGAGATGAGGGCTGTGCTGGTCACTGGCTGGGGATTGGGTTGGGGGAGTGGGGTGAGGGTCTCTGAAAGGGTGGGGGCTCCGCTAGACCACCAGGAAATGGTGGATCTTTCTGTTCCAAGGCATCAGGATCTTGAGGGAGGGGAACCACTGGACATCAATAGTAATATTTTTTAGATCCTGGATGGGTCATTGGGTGGGGGAGGCACCACTAGCCACCAAGGAGATTTCTGATAGTATGACAGGCCAATGATCAGTGGACACAGATGGGGACCAATGCCACTGGCACTGCCTCTCTTTATTTTTTCAGTGTACTTCTTTGGGTGTCCATTGGCAAGAGAAGGATCACGGGACAGTGCATGATTTTTTTTCACCTACAGGATGGCAATCAGACAATGGGGAGAGGGGAAGGACCACTAGACTACCAGGGAACTTATTAATTGATAACAGGACAGTGCTCGGAAAATGGGGGCAGGACCACTGGACCACCAAGGACAATATTATTTAGTAACAGGATGGCAATCAGGGAACAGGGAAGGGGGTGGGACTATTAGGCTATCATGGCTATTTATTAGAAATTAATGGGACAGGGATTGGCATCAGGGACAGGGGAGGGACTACTAGACCACCAGTGACTGTGGCTGCATCAGGCAGGGGCTCTGGAGCACACTACGACACTGACAGCCCATGTAAATGAGCCCATAGTGCCCAAGCACTAGCAAACAGCAAGAAGGAGGGGTGGAACAACAATGAGGAAACATCAAAACTGCCATCACAGAGGCAACAAGCCTTTGTGTGAAGCAAATAAGCAAATCAAAATGAAAGAAAAAACCACTATGGTTTTCAAAAGAGGTGTCGGTGAAGGTTAGGGAGAAAAATATAGCATTCAGGAAGTGTAAGGAAACAAGAAGGAGCAGGACAGAGAACTGTACCAGTTAAAGCAGAAGGAAGTGGGGATGGTAGTCAGAATAGCAAAGGCCCAAACCAAGGAAAAGATAGCCAACTCGGTTAAGAAGGGGGATAAAATCTTTTATAGGTACATTAGGGAGTGAAGAAAGACAAAGGGAGGGATACTGAGGCTGAATAAAGAGGAGGGTGGGTGGACAGAAAGGGACAGTGAAAAAGCAGGGATAGTGAATGAATACTTCTGCTCAGTATTCACAAAGGAAGAGGAGGGGGAGATACCTAATCTAAGCAATAGAAGCACTCTGGATAGGGGGGTGGATATCAGTCCTTTCACAGAAGAAAGGGTTCTGAAAGAACTCCTAAAACTGAAGGTGGACAAAGCAATGGTGCCTGATGGGATTCACCCCAGAATTCTAAAAGAACTAAGGGGAGAACTAGTAACACCATTGACTATCCCTTTTAACAAATCATGGGAGGATGGTGTGGTGCCTGAAGACTGAAAGAAGAAAGTCCAGAGGGCGTATTGCTAAGATCAAAGGAGATAAGGGGGCGTGTGAGGAGGAGGACCATGTAAAAGCATCTATCCTAAATAGATACTTCTGCTCAGTATTTACTGAAGAGAAGGTAGGGCAGGGCCCACAGCTCAGCACCATGTACACGGGGGGGGGGCGAGCACTAGTCCCTTCACAAAAGAAAGGGTCCTACAAGAGCTCGAGAAGCTCAGGGTGGACAAGGCAATGGGACCTGATGTCATATACCCCATAGTACTAAAGGAACTAAGGGTGGAACTAGCAGAGCCATTATCAGAACTGTTTAATTAGTCTCTGAGCACAGGAGAGGTCCCAGAACACTGGAGAAGGGCTCGTGTGATCCCACTCCACAAGAGTGGTAGCAGGGAGGAGGTAGGGAACTACAGAGCAGTCAGTCTTACCACAGTAGTGGACACGATTATGGAGACACTCCTTAAGGAAAGGATAATGCAACACCTGGAATCCATAGGAGCACAGGATCCAAGACAGCATGGGTTTACAAAAGGAAGGTCCTGTCAAACAAATCTCATAGATTTCTTTGACTGGGTAAACAGAGTGGTGGACCAAGGGGGAGCAGTTGATGTTGCCTAAGCTGGATAGGCTCTGGGTGGGTCAGAAGTTGGTCAACTGGGTGGCAAACCATTTGACGGTCAGAAAACAGAGTGGTGGTAAATGGTATACAGTCCGAAGAGATGCAAGTCACAAGTGGGGTACCTCAGGGATCAGTCCTGGGGCCAGTCCTCTTCAATATCTTCATCAGTGACATTGCAGATGGACTGGAGGGTAGGGTTTGTCTGTTTGTAGATGACACCAAGATCTGCATCAGAGTAGATGATCCAGATGGGGTGGGCAGAATGAAACGAGATCTGAATAAACTAGCAAAATGGTCAGAAGAGTAGCAACTGGGGTTTAATGCAAAGAAGTGCAAGATCATGCACATAGGGAAGAGAAATTCAGAAGCCACCTATAGGCTGGGAGGGGAGTTGCTGGCAGTCACAAGGGAAGAAAGAGACTTGGGCATCATCATTACTGATGACCTGAAATCACCCAAGCAGACTACTAAAGCAGTAGGTAAGGCTAGGATAATTTTAGGGTGCATTAGTAGGGGTATCACAAGTCGGAAGAGGGAGGTAATTATCCCTCTTTACAAGACACTGGTTAGGCCCCATCTGGAGTACTGCATGCAGTACTGGAGGCCACACCTTCACAAGGACATTAACCAAATTGAGGCAGTCCAGAGAAGGGCAACCAACATGGTGCAGGGACTGCATCAAAAAACATATGAGGACAGATTAATGGAGCTCAGTGTGTATACCCTCCTAGAGCAAAGGAGGGAGAGAGGTGATATAATCGAAACATTCAAACACTTTAAAGGCATTAACAAGGTGAAAGAATCTAACATGTTTCAATATAAGAAAAATAGCAGAACAAGATGACACATCATGAGATTAGAGGGAGGCCGATTAAGTGGTAATGTGAGGAAGTTCTTTTTCATAGAAAGGGTGGTGGATGCATAGAATGGCCTACCTTAGGAAGTGGTGGATATGAATACAGTGCAGGGCTTCAAACAGGCATGGGATAGGCATAAGGGAGCAATACAGATGAGTATGAATAGATAGGCCATTGACAGAGCAAAGGTCGATGGCACATTTATAAGGTAGAAAAAGAAATGGGCAGACTGAATGGGCCTTGCAGTCCTTATCTGCCATCAACTTCTATGTTTCTATGTTTCTATGGAGGATTGCAGATGTGATTCCCCTTCACAAAAGTGGTAGCAAGACAGAGGCAGGAAACTACAAACCTGTCAGTTTGACCTCAGTGGTAGGGAAAATGATGGAATCACTTCTGAAGGAAAGAACTGTTGAGTACCTAGAGGCCAGTGGGGCACAGGGCCCAAGGCAGCATGGATTCACAGCGGGAAGGTCATGTCAGATGAATCTAATAGATTTCTTTGACTGGGTTGACCAAAGTAGTAGACCAAGGAGGGGCTGTGGACATGGCCTACCTAGACTTTAGTAAGGCATTTGACACAGTCCCACACAAAAGATTAATAAACAAATTAGCCAGCCTGGGAGTGGGTCCTAGGGTGGTAGCCTGGGTGAAACATTGGCTGGACTACAGGACACAGAGGGTAATAGCAAACAGAGTCCACAGTGAAGAAAAGGGAGTTACTAGTGAGGTACCACAGGGTTCAGTACTGGGTCCGGTCCTTTTTAATGTCTTTATAAGTGACATTGCAGAGGGACTGGAAGGAAAAATATGTCTCTTTGCAGACAACACAAAGAACCGCAACAGGGTTGATACACAAGGTGGGGTGGAGAAGGGACTTGGCAAGGTTGGAGCAATGGTTAAATGTATGGCAGCTTAGATTCAACGCAAAGAAGTGTAATGCAATGCACCTGGGAAACAAAAACCTAGGGGAAGAGTACACAATGGGGGGTGAGATACTGACAACAACAAAAATGGAAAGGGACCTCAGGGTAGTTATATCAAATGACCTAAAGGTGGGTATGCAATGTGAGAATGCAGTAAGGTGGGCTGGGGGGATACTGGGATGCATAGAGAGAGGTATCACCAGTAGAAACAGGAAGTTGTTATCCCTCCATACAATCAGTTGGTGAGACCCCATCTGGAGTACTGCCTGCAGTTCTGGAGACACCATCTCCAGATGCCTTGGTTTTGACTTATAAACAAGGCCATTTCTTTGGCTCTGGATATCATTGCTCCTGTCCGTGTTCATTCTTTCCCCCTTTTCCCTCGGTCCCCTTGGTTTGTTGGGACCTTGAGGGAGATGCGGTGACAAGGACGAAGATTAGAGTATTGCTGGTGGAGATCAGCCCTAGATGCCGACCACCTTAGATTGATAGAACACTATCAAGCCTATCATTCTGCAATCACCCATAAGAAGGCAGAGTTCCTGTCCAGGGAGATTGTGGCTGCTCTGAACTGACCCTCTCAGCTCTTCCGATCTGTGGACAGACTGTGCATCCAGCCTGCCTGCAGGTTCAAAGAGCCTTTTCACAAGTGGAGCGTGAAGAGCTTGCTCGTTTCTTTGCAGCTAAGGTGGTTGGCATCAGGGCGGCACTCCAACCATCACACCCTATGGGAGATGCCATGGATCGGTGCTCAGTCACTATCCCTCAATTCTGCTGGAGTTCCTATAACCAGCCAGAGTTCATTGATGTCATGTGGATTGTCCAGGGTATGCGCCCTACATGCTGTAGTTTGGATCTGGGCCCAACTTCCTTGATTAAAGGTTGTTATGATACTATCAGCCCAGTCCTAGCGTGGATAATCTGGTGCTCCTTGGAGATGGGTGAATTTCCTGGCTCCCTGAAGGAGGCAGTTGTAACGCCGCTCCTGAAGAAAGCTTCTTTGGACCCAGGCTGTCCTGCTAACTATAGACCAATCTTTAACCTTCCTTTGGTGGGGACGATGATTGAGAAAGTGGTAGTCCTACAACTGGAGAACCATTTGACCATCCATGACATCTATGAACCACTCCAATCTGGTTTTCAAAAGAGGCATACTACCGAGACTGCACTGGTTCGGGTGCTCAATGATCTCGAGAGATCGGAAGAGCCGCTCCATCTTGGTTCTTCTCGATCTCTCTTCAGTGTTTGACACTGTAGACCATGGGGTTCTTCTCAAATGCCTGAGGTTCATCTGTGGCCTGTCTAGTACAGTCCTCAGGTGATTTAGATATTACCTCACTGCAGAACTCAGAAGGTCGTGTCAGGATTTACTCCTCCGACCCAGTCTCTCTGTCATGTGGGGTACCCCAGGGTTCAGTGTTGTCCCCCATGTTTTTCACAGTGTACATGCTTCCCCTCAGAGACATTGTAAGAAGGCACGGGCTGAGGTTTCACCACTATGCTGATGATACCCAGCTCTACCTATCTTTTGCACCCAACCAGAATAGAGCTCTCTCGATATCTAACAACTGCCTCACTGAAATCTAGGATTGGATGAATTCGAGCAGGTTGAGGTTAAACTCGGAGAAGACTCAGGTGATGGCTGTGGACCTGGGTCACCAGATAGAGAGGATGGGAACTGGTTTACTTTCAGAACTTTTTATTGGTGGTTCCCAGCTCCCTACCTCTGAACGGGTGCGAAACCTGGGGGTGATCTTTGACGACAGGCTGACACATAGATCGCAGGTGTCGGGAGTCATCAAATCATCCTTTTATCATCTGAGAAACAACTCCAGGATTAAGCACATAGTTCTGTCCAGTGATCTGCCTACATTGGCCCATGTCTTTGTGTCCTCGCGCCTTGATTATTGCAACTCCCTTTATCTAGGGCTACTTGGGGTTGATATCCACCACTTTCAGCTAGTGCAGAACTCTGCAGCCCAGTTATTGATGGGTATTTCTTGGACCTGTAATATATCTCTGGTGCTGCATGAACTGCACTGGCTGCCTGTACAGTGGTGGATCACCTTTAAAGTCGGACTTCTGACTTACAAAGCCCTACATGGACTTGGTCTGGACTACCGGAAAGAGCTTCTGGTGCCATACTGCCCCAGGTGATTGCTCCGCTCGGCTGATGAGGGGTTGCTAGAGATTCTAAGGGTCTCCTTAAAATCTTCAGGGGCCCATGCATTGAAGTACATGGCCCCAGCTCTTTGGAGTTCTCTACCCCGCCGGCTTCTGGACTGCGCAACTGTGGAGGGGTTTAAACAGGCCCTAAAGACCTACCTGTGGCATCAAGCCTACTCTACCTGCTGGTATTTTACTAAATTTTATGAAGCCCTGTATTTATTGTATTTATGTTTTATTGTCTCCTGTTTTTGTATTTTATTGTCAAGGCACTTTGGTTTTGGAAAGGAGTGGTAAAAATAAAGATTATTATTATTATCTCTGCAAAGACATAGACAGGGCTTTTGGCCCAGTGGCACTGAGGGTTGAGGTGCTGGATGCCACACCTCACGTCATGCAGTTGACCCAGGTTCAGGAACAAGCCCGGGTCATTGGGAGTCAGCAGGGGAGGGTTAGGAGTGAGCATCCGGAGACTGCTCTCCTATCCCTGGGGAGGGCTGAGGGACTCCACCATGCTGTAATGGCCCCTGGTGATGACTAGGGGCACTACTAATGCTGGTGTATATGGGTGGAGTGTGGTAGACGTTGGCACACAGTGCCCAGATATCACTCCATGTCCACACTCCAGAAAGGCCAAATAATGGAGGAAAAAGGCTGGGCATAAGTGAGTAGCTTGATGGCTGTGCTTGGCCCACCTGGAGGTCTGTCATGGTCTGTCATGGAATTGTACTGGAGGGGTTCGGTCTTGGCCCTGCATGGGAAGTCATGGGGGACCTCCCAGTGGATCAGGGAATGGCTGTACTGACTCCTCATCATGTGAGTGAGCCTGCTGTCCTCTGGGTGGGTCGAGCTGGCAGCTGGATGCCCCCACTGTTCGTACCGCAGCAGGGTGGAAAAAATATGATTAAAAAAAAAAGACATAGACAGGGTGGAGGCTGTCCAGAGGAGCAACCAAAATGGTGCAGGGTCTGCACCAGAAGATATACAAAGAGAGACTAAAGGAGCTTAATATGTATACCCCCGAGGAAAGGAGGAAGAGTGGGGACATGATAGAAACTTTCAAGTACCTCAAGGGAATCAACAAAGCCAAGAGGGTAGCATCTTTCAGAAAAAGAGATGTGCAAGAACAAGGGGGCACAATTTGAAGACAGAGGGGGGACAACTCAGAGATAATGTGAAGAAGCATTTTTCCACAGAGAGGGTTGTGGATGCTTGGAACAGCCTTCCTGAGGAGGTCGTGGAGTCAAAAACAGTGGGGGAGTTCAAGAATGCATGGGATAGACATAAGGCAATTCTAGTGGGGGTAGGAGGGAGTAGGCTGTTGGTTAACTAGGATATGCAGCTTATCCATTAGGTAGGGAAATGGGCAGACTAGGTGGGCCAAGCAATCCTTATCTGCCATCAAATTCTATGTTTCTATGTTTTCAATGGTCTCATTTGCATGGCTGCTTTTATGAATAACAAATAGTGCACCGGCGCTATTCATTGCAGGGCCAATTAAAGGAATGCAGGTCGGGACAGTGCTAGCGGGGTTAGAGGTAGCGGTAATGGGGTTACCGCTGCCTCTAACTACCCCTATTCACAGTCAGATAGTGCCCTATACTATCCATCTGTGAATAGCATTTTTTACCACCTGAGTAATTGCAAAGAGCAATGTAGACTTTTGCGCTGCACTTTGCGATTTTTTGTGAATCTAGCCCCATGTCTGCAATCAGTCCTAATAAGAGAAAAACCCAGAGCTAAATTAATAAAACCATGAGATGTCCATAAGAATTGCAATAAAAACTTGCAGTAAAAATAATGGTGTGCTGTAACTCTAAAATACACTCACTACAAAACACACGTAGCTCCTCCAAATCTCCCTTCCACATTTCTTGGTGCAGAACTATCCTTTTCCAGAGAACTTTCAGCTACAGAGCCCCTTTCTGGATGAACGCACTCCCCAGTGCCATAACCTCCAAAACTTGACTTGGCAGCTTCAAAGCCCTCCTCAGGGACCATCTCTGCTCTGTGAGTGCCTGTGACTGCTAGTAGCAGGCTGCACACCCATAGGGCCTGTCCTCCTTCAGCCACTCTAACTTTGACAATGGATGTCTTCCTGCCATACGTATCCTGTTCCCCCCAACCTCTTTACCCCCCCGACAAAGGATCAACTGGTCTCCCCTGTTCTCTGTTTGTTTGTCACTCCCACATTTGCCGTGGTTTTATTAACTACTTTGATGAGCACAAACCTGTAACCTAACCTTGTGTCCTGATTGCTCATTATTGTATGCCTGCTTTGTTTTTCAATCACTCATATTCCTAATTGTACTACCGTCTGTTCTATGACGTGGAGCCTTTGTAAAGGAGTCTCTGACTCAAAAGGTTTGCAATTCCGATATGTTGAAATAAATTAATAAAATAAATAAAAAATGAAGTACTGTCTTGAATGTTATTGTTTACTAATTGAAACTGGGTAAAAATAATCCTGAGAGACAGACCATTGTTTACATATGTATACTAATGAGTGCTTCAGCAAATACTGACAATGCGTTACTGATGCTTTTTCTAATTTCTTTATTACAAATGAAAGTCAGAAGTTGTATCAGTGATTGCCAGCACACACAGTTTGCTGCTAGTAACAAACTCTCTGTAACCACAATCATCAATCAAAAACATATTTATAACTATAAAAGAAAAGGATCATTTCTTTTTTTATACAGCTTTCAGATCTTTTTTATTCTGCAATTTAATTATTTTTATTTATTTTCCACATTTGCAAAGTAGCTTGCTTATATGATGTTATTCTGGCTGAAAGAAGATAAAGTAATTTGTTGAGGTGCAGTGTCTGTATTTTGAGGCTTTCAGATTTGCAATCGCAATTCAGCTGCTGATACAAACTCTCTGTAACACCATAATCAGTCAAAAACATATTTATAACTACAAAAGAAAAGGATAATCTATTTTTATGGCTGCAGAGCCGAGACTGCAGATGTCTTACTATCAGAAAACTGCCATCAGTCATAGTTCACAAATTCCACCCAGCAGTGTTCCCTGTGTGTGAATGATGTAATAGTGCGCTTGGTACCTACTACCATTATTTCTGGGATTATTTGGAATTGTGGCCTTTTGGGCCAATTGTGGACATATTGATATCAGTTCTATTTGGTGTAGAGGATATGGGGGAAGAAGAGTGGGAACCTTACCTGAGATCAATAAGGGTACTTTTAGTCCAAGCACATCAATGCAAACAGAACACATGGGTTTCACACATTAAACCAAGTCTGGATCAATGGAAATCTCTGGTGCTACAAACTTTAGCTCTGGAGAGACTCACCTATCTCTTACAGGATAAGGAAGAGCAATTCCTTTGGGGTTGGGAATGCTATATTAATTCCCTTCCGATTGGGGAAGCCATGTTGCTCCGACAAGGGATACTATAGCAAACAGACCCTTACTACATCTCCCGGTCTGGATGACAGTTTTGACCAGGTTATAGTGGAGGGCTGGAGGTTTTCCTTTACTTAACCTCTTATTCTGGAACTAGTCTGGGTCACTGAACACAAGCCACGTATGATTTATTAGGGGGAAGAGTCACAATCTAAATACTCAGAACAAACTTATTTTTTTAATGCTGTAAGATCTCATGGATACTATATGATTAAGTGCAATATGTTTAAGTTTATCCATAGATGTTATGTTCTGAGATGTATTATATTGTTGTTGGATATGTTTTGCATTTTTTACAAAAAAAATTAATAAGCAGATGAAGCAAAAAAAAAAAAACCTGCTCTCCTCACCATTTCTGACCAAACAGCAATTTTGGAGTTACAGCACAATCACTCCACCAGTTGAGTGAAGCATTCCATTGTCTCTGCACAGTAGACCAGTTCCAGCACTATTTCTCCTCTTGTGTTGCTGTGGGCTGACTTCTGGTTTAGCCAGCAGGAAGGGAAAAGAGCTGAACTCAGGCTGTAAATGGACAAATTCTGAGAAGTTGTAAAACTGCTGCATTCCTTTCTGTATACTTAAACCATTAATTTGTTAGAGTTGTTCTCAGATTAATTGATTAGTGCAGTGTCTTCTCAGATTACTTTGGAGTTTTTATAGCTGTACTGTTGATAAACACAACTTCACACCACAGCATGACTACATTCCTTAAGCAGCTGTGTGTGTGTGTGTGTGCATGCTGGAGGGTTCATTTTTTTTTGTTGTTTTTTTTTCAATTGTTTAACCAGGAGTGGCACACTAACAAGTGTGACCTGGGAGCATAGGGAAGTTAAGTGACTTGCTTAGGGTCACACAGTATGCAAGTGAGGGCTGTGAGATTCAAACCCAGGTCTCCAGATTTGCAGCTCAGAGCCTTAAACCACTGTGCTACACTGTCTCCCATTTATGTTAAGCCTTTCCAGACCTGTTAATGGTATTCTATTCAGTTTCTTTCAGACATGAGTTATTTTCATAACTATTCACATGTGTCCTTCTAGGGGGAAGTGAGGGGATTAGGAACCAAACTGCATTATACAGGGGAATTTTGAAAACTGAATTTCCCATCCTTTTTAAATGTTGTCATTTTCTGCTGTGTGGCTTTCAATTTGATGCAATAAACACCATATTGCAGTCTAAGAATGCAGTTGATAAATTGGCAATATTTACAAGGTGGAACTCTCATGACTTTATTCTGTGCATTTTTTTTTTTTGTACTGACCCAGGCCCTGCAACATTAAGTGAATGCCTTTCTTTATATTTTAAAAAGAACATATTACATTGGCCTTCAACACTGGATGGAATCTGCTTTCTGCTTCTCAGAATGATGATCTCAGGTACTCTGACTACACTCATGGATACAAATTTCCAAAAGGGGGCCTCTGCCTCTGGAGGACACATCACCCCGAACCCCTCTCTGTAATTTACAGGAATATTGTCAACATAAAGGCCTGAATTCACTCCTGGCCTAACGTTTTCTTGTCACATGAAAATGCAGGTCAAATCGTTCTTGAAAGTTTGCTGTCTATACATTTCTTTATTATTTGCCATATTGTAAATGATTTCCCCAAAGTGAATAAAGTGGTAAAAAATAAACATACAAAAAAAAAAAAAACAAGGTTACAACTTGTAAGGAACATCCTTGGCTAGGTGTCATTTCTGTGAAGACAATATCTGGATTATTAAAACAAACTAACAAAAATAAATAAAATCCCATATTGTAGCTAACTCAACATTGGTATATGGCTGGGTACCATCATAATACAGTAACCTCATACAGTATGTACCTAGCATGGTGTCACCACTCTATGAGTAGTACATTGCTTCACAAGTGTCCCCCTTGGGTTGTTTTCTCTCTTGCTCAATGCATATATTATTGTCATTGGATTATCATGTATGTGTAGCATAGTACAACAAAAATTGTATGTGCCACACAGTTTACAGTATCAGCATTGCTCATATTAATAATTTTATACTCTATCCATTTGAATCACATAACCTGTCAAACATAGAAACTGACAGCAGATAATGATCTCTGGGCCGATCTAGTCTGTCCAATTTTAATTATGATCACTTTTGTTGCTGACCCTACTTAATCTACAGCACTGTCTCTTCCACCTCCTTTCTTCCTCCTAGGATTTCTTTGTGCCTGTCCCTGGCATTTTTTAAATCCACCACTGTTTTCACCCCCATTGCCTCCCATGGAAGGCTGTTCCAGGAATCCACCACCCTTTCTGTGAAGAAGTACTTCCTCACATCTCTACTGAATCTATTTTCTTACAGCTTCATATCATGACTTTGTTCATCCCTGGTTGATGGACGTTCTGGGCTGATGATTTCTTGTTTTAATAAATCTTAAAGGATATGTGAAAGGAAAATGTATGCCCTCCACTGGTATTTGAACCTAGGCTCCCAGCATTTCTTTCATGATTTAAAGAATTGCCTTGCAGTGGCTTACTGCACTAAGAAAGTTGAATGTTGTTTTAATAAAGACATTTATTGAAAATATTTTCTTAACTAGAATCAGGCTGTTGCTAAGAACCAGGTTTCCTGTCATAGTGTTCAAGTTCTGATAGAACATCTGAAGTGGCAGCCCACTGAGTTCTAAAATATTGAGATTTGCTGTTACATTTCTGTCACTGTTGCACTCACTGATTGGGTATAGCTAAGGGAAAGTACAATATTGAAATAAGCTACAGCGTTTGTATGAATGTTGTTGTGTTTTAGGTATTACAGCTAATTATTATAACTAAGTATTGTAACAAAAAAATACTGTAACAAAAAATCTGGGAACAGGTGAAACTCCCTATCTAGTGTATGGGCAAAAAATGGTTCTAAATAAACAAAACAAAAACATGCAGGGTAGAAAACAGATACACTGGGAGTGGTGCAGCACAGTTGCGGTGGTTGTCTCAGGAAGGGTAAGGGTGGAGGAGCAAAGTAATATCCCCCTACAGTACAACTGCATGATACCTATGCCATCCTGGTGGAGAGGGATTGTCCCGGGGAGGCACATGTGGTAATGACCAAGGTGGATGGGGGGGGGACCTCTGTAACAGAATCCCCAAGAAGGATGGCAGAGGACCCCATAGGATGAGGAAGCAAATCCTGGTGGGGGACTGCATTGTGAGGGGGATAGATTTTGGGGTAGGAAAGGAGGGGGAGAGGAAGGTTAAGTGCCTGCCTGACGCCTCGGCTCAGAGGGATGGAAAGCAGATCCTGAGGATCATTAGAGCAGCCAGACAGGCGGGAGAGCTGGATGTCATTGTCATCCTAGACTGATAATTTGGCTGAGGACAAGGTTAGGATAGTGCAGGAGGAGTTCAAAGAGTTGGATAGGAGTCTTAGGCAGTTAGTACACTCAATTACCTTTTCTGAGGTACTACCTGTCTATGATAGGGGATGGGGGTGGATAGGGTAATCTGTACCAGGAGCTTCAATCAGTGGTTGAAGGTGTGGTGCAGAGGGAAGGGATTCAGCTACATTTTCAACTGGGATCCCACCTGGGGGGATAAAGACCTATACAAGGGAGATGGCCTGCATTCATCAGGGAAGGGAACAAAAGTCCTCAGTGAGTGGTTTAAATAACAAATAGATGTAACCCCCTTGTTCCCCGGGGTTACTAGAATCACACTTAGAACCAGTGGCAGGCAGGGAAAGGCAGCTTGTGAGACTCCAGTTAAATGGGTTTCACACTGTCTCACTCTGTCCTCAGTCTCAGCTGAGTTGGAGGGATGACATCACCATAGAATTCTCACAGCAGCATAAGCCACATTGGAATGCAGCAGCAGGGGTTAGTGTTAGAACATTGGGGATATCAAGTCAGTCTTGAGGAGTTCAGAGTGGAGAGTGAGAGAGGAAGAGGTGTGCTGCAGTTGGCAGCCCCACAGACCCTAGCTCTGATTTAGAGCTACATCAGAAAGTGGGTTGTGTGTTCTCACCCTAGAAAGGAACACAGAAGAGATCAGAAGAAAGTGGTAGAGACCGTCCCATGTGTTGTTCCAGTGCCCCATCCCCAGAGGGATGGGTGGGAATTCCAGCATTTCAGGGGCAATCCTCTGGCCCTGCCTGGAAAGGGATAAACTGCCTGAAAATGGACAGTGTGTTGAGAACCAGAGAATTTGTTTGTGTTTTCCTTTGAGAGAAGCCCTGGGGCACCTGCATACCATGGTGAGTCTGTTCTGATATATAGCCTATGTTCACCAAGACAGAGTTGTGTAAAAGTATCTATCTACTGTGGGGTCAGGAGAAGACTAGCCAAGTCCAGTGCTTTTAAATCTGTGTTTGGCTTGGAAGCATCTGAAACAGTGGGGGTCTAAGGAATGGACAGTGCCACTAACAGAACTTTTTAAGTCAGGACACCACCTAAATACAGTGTAGAATATTAAGTGTGATAAACATTTCGAGATAGCATCTATAACCAGTAGTTTTGAAGAATGGTGTTGTTCCAAAGGAATGGCCGGGTATAGATTTGGGAACAAGAGGTGGGAGACCCCCATCTGGAGTAACCAGGTTTATCTCTATGGGTTCAGTTTGGGCACCTATAGCTTTCTTCCAGGCACTTGGCCAGTGTCTGCAGAAAGTACCCAGATGTGGGATTATGGATATTTTTCCCTTTAGAGCTAGAAAGTGCTCATGGGTGGTTTAGGGAGTCACCATCAAACTCCATGCTATATGGAAAAGTGTCCAAGTACTGGCCAGGATGCCATGTCAAGGAATCAAGGTAGAATAGTACCAGTTTGGCCATGTGAGCCCAGAGTAGCTCAGAACCTGAGGGTTTTCGTGTAATGAAGATGATGTGCTCTGACCTCTGTAAATCTGCATTGCCAGCGAGTGTAGCCCTGTAGAGGTCCATCTTTGCTTTGTTATTGCTGTGTTGATATGAATAAAAGCCACACTCTAGAATCCCATTCCTGGTTTGGACATTTCAGTTATTGCTTCCTGTGTCCAGAGTTACTTGGGCACCAGTGACCAGAAGTACAAACCTAGCCATGATGCTGAGCAAATGTTTTCTCCCCAAACATAGGGATTACATAGACAAACATTTAAACTAGCAGAGGGGGGTGGTGGAATTAAGCAGAGAGATGTAGACTGCCCCCCCCCCCGCTGAAGTAGTCAGCAGGGAGAACCATGATGGAGCAAATCTCCAAGGGTATCTGATAACAAGAAAAATAAAATGGTAGGTTTGACTAGGCATGGAAATGAGGGCAGAGTGGGTAAGGAAAGAAGGCAAAAGGGAAAAGGGGGGTTGGCAAGCAGGGTGGTAGCAGTATGTGGAAGGCCATGTATGCAAACACTAGAAGTCTGGGGAATAAGATCCTTGACCTAGTGGCCATTATGACTGAGGCTGATCTAGACATTGTCACCATTACTGAGTCATGGTACAATGAGAACTGTGACTGGGATTTATCCATACCAGGATATACGCTGTTCAGGAAGGACAGGGTGGATAAGGAAGGGGGAGGAGTTGCTCTTTATGTAAGGGATAGCATAAAAGCAACAGAGATGCAGGGGACACTGAGAGGGATGGAAATTCTGTGGGTCACCCTGGAAATAGGGAATGGAGCTGCTATTTGCACTCGAGTGATCTACAGACCTCTGGCACAGGGGGAGGAGATGGACAAGATTCTAGCAGAAGCCATCCAAAAGATGGCTAATAAAAGGGATGTGCTGCTGGTGGGAGACTTTAATATGCCTGATGTAGACTGGAGCATCCCAGCTGCAGCTTCAGGCAGGAGCAGGGACATCCTGGACTCCCTGCAAGGGGCGTTCCTCAAGCAACTAGTAGAGAAGCACATTTGTGAGGGAGCAATATTGGACCTTGTGCTCACCAACGGGGACAGTATTGTAGATCTCAAGGTGGGTGGCCACCTGGGGAGCAGTGATTACCATACAGTGTGATTCAATATAAGAACTGTCAGAAGTGAACCACAAAAAGGCGAGGGTCCTGGATTTCAGGAGGGCCAATTATACAATTATGGGAGAATGTGTCAGGGATGCTTTGGTAGGGTGAGAGGACTTGGGGGAAGTGGAGGAACAGTGGGCAATGGCAAAAGGGGCCATAGTGAAGGAAACAAACCACTGCATCAAGCAGGTAAGGAAAAGGAAAAGAAAACCACTATGTTTCTCAAAAGAGTTGGTTGGAAAGGTAAGGATGAAGAAGCTAGCATTTAGTAGGTATAAGAAGACACTGAAGGAAGAGGAAAGACAGCTGCATCAAGAGAAGCAGAGGGAGGCAGGGAAGGCAATCAGGAGCACAAAGGTGAAAATGGAGAAGAAGATAGCACAGGCAGTAAAGAAAGTGGACAATACATTTTCCAGGTATATTAGCGAAAGGAGAAAGACCAGGGGAGGGATTGCAAGGCTAAGGAGGGAAGGGGGATTGTGTGGAAGGGCACAAGAAAAAATCAAACATCCTGAACAATTATTTTTGTTCAGTTTTCTCAAATGATAGGGAGGGTGAGGGACCACAGATCAGTGTCAGGGGCATTGAAGGAAGGAGTGTGGACACTAGCCTATTTACAGAGAAGACCGTCCTGAAATAACTTACAAATCTTAAGGTGGACAAGGCAATGGGACCAGACAGGATACATCCAAGATTTTTGCGGGAGCTCAGAAAGGTGCTGGCTGTACCTCTGACAGTCCTTTTCAACATCTCACTGGAAACAAGAGTGGCCTGGAGGACAGGAGGAGGACAGATGTAGTACCACTTCACAAAAGTGGGAGCAGGGAGGAAGTTGGCAATTATAGGCCAGTCAGCCTGTCTTCAGTGGTGGGGAAATCAATGGAATCACTACTGAAAGAAAGGATTGTGGAATAGCTTGAATCCAGTGGCTTACAAGATCCTAGGCAGCATGGATTCACTAGGGAGAGGTCATGTCAAACTAATCTTATAGATTTATTTGACTGGGTAACCAGGGAAATAGATCAGGGTGGAGAAATGGATGTGGCCTACCTAGATTTCAGTAAGGCTTTCAACACTGTTCCACATAGGAGACTCATAAACAAGCTGGGCAGCCTAGAAGTTGGACTAATAGTGGTAAACTGGTTGAGAAATTGGTTGGAGGATAGGCGACTGAAGATAGTGGTAAACAGAGTTCATTCCTAGGAAGGGAGGGTTGACTAGCGGGGTGCTGCAAGGATCAGTAATAGTACCAGTCCTCTTTAATGTCTTTATAAGTGACATTGCAGATGGAATAGAAGGGAAGATATGCCTTTTTGCAGATGACACAAAAATATGCAATACAGTAGACACTCCAAGGGTGTATGTGTGTGGAAAAAATGAACAGAGATCTAGGTAAGCTTGAAGAGTGGTCTAGAAAGTAGCAACTAAGTTTCACTGCCAACAAATACAAAATTATGCACTTGGGTCATAGAAACCCAGGGTCAGAGGACAAAATGGGGGGAGTGGTACTGGTGACCACCAAACATGAAAGAGACCTGGATGTTATCATATCAGATGACCTAAAGGTGGCCAAACAGTGTGACAAAGCAGTAGGAATAGCCAGTGGGATGCTAAGGTGCATAAGGAGGGGCATCACCAGCAGAAAGAGGGTGGTGATACCAATCAATCAATCTTTATTTAACCAGGCGAAGCACCATTGAGGTAAACTCATTCACAAGGTGGACCTGGACATAGTTCATAAAGGCAATAGAATGATGTAATACAGTACCAAAATGAAACAACACAATGTGATAAGAGACACAAATGATACAGTGTAATACTAATAATCACTGCAATATATACAATATATACATAAGATAATTGTCATCAAAAAAGTTATTAGCATGTACAAGAAGAATAGGAAATGGAAAGGAGGCAGACAGTAAGGGAGAGGGACTAGAGGGACAGGCATGGAATTACTCCGGTACTAACCGTATTCTCTAAATCCAACAGTCATGAGAAGCAATTACATCACTCTTCAAGGGAATGTGCAAATAGTGTTTTAAAGGTGTACAGTTTTATGGGTAGTACTACCTTCAAGGACTTTTGAAGCTTGTTCCACAGGGAGGGAAGGGCATAGCTTAAGGACGAGTGACCAAAGAGCATGCTAACTTTGGGAATGATGAGTGACGTATAAGACAGGCTTCTAAGCAAATAGCTACCAGCAATGCTCATGGGTAAAAACTCCACTATATATTGTGGAAGTTTCTTGCTGAGAGCTCTAAAGGGCCAAAGGGCAGCATTTTTCTGCCTACAAAATTTGAGGGATGTCCAGCCAACCAAGGCATACAGAGAACAGTGGTGGGTAGTGTAAAGTACGCTAGTGATAAATCTTATTGTCCTGTGGTAGAGAGTGTCTAGTTTCAAAAGTGCTGCGCAAGTACTCTGACTATAGATGAAGTCAGCATAATCCAAAAGTGGGAGGAATGTGCTTTGTACTAACCTGGTTTTTTCATCCTGAGTTAATAGATGCCTAATTCTAAAGAAGAGCCCTAATCTGTGTTTCAATTTTTTTGAAAGTTCATCAATGTGGTCGGTAAATGTTAGTCTGTGGTCAAGCCAAAACCCTAGGTATCTGAATTTAGCCACGAAGTCCAGAGATTCACCTAGAAGTGTGGTAATTTGAGAAACTAGTCCTCAGGTCCAGGAATTTGGTGCATTAATAGTGGGAGAAAGGAACATTGCCTTGTTTTTTTGCCATTAAACAACAGTTTTTGATTCAGGAGATTGTGCTGTAATCGGTTGAATTCCATCTGGAGATTTTTGCTAGCAAGTTCTGGGGTAGGTTTATCTATGTACAGGACCGTGTCATCAGCAAATAGATGTATGCTTGCTGATCTGATTCCATAGACAGTGTTGTTAATATACAGAGCGAAGAGTAGAAGCCCTAGGATGGAGCCTTGAGGTATACCTCGCTGTCGAGTTTTCAGGGGTAAGAGGTCTCCTTCTGCTTTTACCTGCTGAAGCCGTCCAGTTAGATAGTTGGTAAACCATTTAAGTGCTATAGAAACATAGAATTTGATGGCAGATAAGGACCGCTTGGCCCACCTAGTCTGCCCATTTTCCTACCTAACAGATAAGCCGCAGATCCTAGTTAACCAACAGCTTACTTCCTCCTACCCCCCCAATAGGACTGCCTTGTGTCCGTCCCATGCATTATTGAATTCCCCCACTGTTCTTGACTCCACGACCTCCTCAGGGGGGCTGTTCCATGCATCCACAACCCTCTCCATGAAAAAATACTTCCTCACATTACCTCTGAGCCGTCCCCCCTTTATCTTCAAATTGAGCCCCTTTGTTCTTGTACATCTCTTTTTCTGAAAGATGCTATCTTGGACTTTGCTGATTCCCTTGAGGTACTTGAAAGTTTCTATCATGTCCCCTCTCTCCCTTCATTCCTCAAGGGTATACATATTAAGCTCCTTTAGTCTTTCTTCATATGTCTTCTGGTGCAGACCCTGCACCATTTTGGGTTGCCCTCCTCTGGACAGCCTCCACTCTGTCTATGTCTTTGCGGAGATGGGGTCTCCAGAACTGCACACAGTACTCCAGATGGGGTCTCACCAACTGTCTGTACAGAGGGATAACAACTTCCTGTTTTCTACTATTGATGCCTCTCCCTATGCATCCCAGCCTTCCTTACAGCCATCTCACATTGCTTGCCCACCTTTAGGTCATCTGATATAATTACCCCCAGGTCTCTTTCCATTTTTACTGTTGTCAGTATCTCACCCCCCTATCGTGTACTCTTCCCCCTGGGTTTTTGTTTCTCAGGTGCATTGCCTTCCACATCTTTGCATTGAATCTGAGCTGCCGTACATTTCACCATTCCTTCAACCTTGGCAAGTCCCTTCTCATCCTTTCCATTCCATCTTGTGTTTCAACCCTGTTGCAGATCTTTGTGTCATCTGCAAAGAGACATACTTTTCCTTCCAGTTCCTCTGCAATGTAATTTATAAAGACATTAAAAAGGACCGGTCCCAGTACTGAACCCTGTGGTACCCCACTAGTAACCCTTCTTTCTTCACTGTGGACTCCGCTTCCTACTACCCTTTGCGTCCTGTTGTCTAGCCAATTTTTATCCAGGCTAACACCTTGGGACCCACTCAAGGCTGGCTAACTTGTATATTAATCTCTTGTGTGGGACTGTATCAAATGCCTTGCTAAAATCTAGGTAGGCCATGCGCCTACAGCCCTCCTGGTCTACTACTTTGGTCACCTAGTCAAAGAAATCTATTAGATTCATCTGACACGACCTTCCCATCATGAATCCATGCTGCCTTGGGTCCCAGCCCCACTGGCCTCTAGGTACTCAACAATTCTTTCCTTCAGAAGTGATTCCATCATTTTCCTACCACTGAGGTCAAACTTACTGGTCTGTAGTTTCCTGCCTCTGTCCTGCTCCCACTTTGTGAAGAGGAATAACATCTGCCCTCCTCCAATCCTCAGGTACCACCCCATCCTCCCATGATTTGTTAAAGAGAGTAGTCAGCGGTGTCACTAGTTCTACCCTTAGTTCTTTTAGAATTCTTGGGTGAATCCCATCTGGCCCCATTGCTTTGTCTACCTTCAATTTTATAAATTCTTTCAGAACCATTTCTTCTGTAAATGGACTGGTATCAACCTCCATCTTCAGAGTGTTTCTCTTGTTTGGTTTAGGTACCTCCCCCTCCTCTTCCTTTGTGAATACTGAGCAGAAATATTTATTCAATATCCCTGCTTTTTCACTGTCACCCTCTGCCCACATTCCCTCCTCTTTATTAAGACTCAGTATCCCTCCTTTGGTCTTTCTTCCTTCCCTAATGTACCTATAAAAGGTATTATCCCCCTTCTTAACAGAGTTGGCTATCCTTTCCTCGGTTTGGGCCTTTGCTATTCTGACTGCCTTCCCTGCATCTTTCTGCTCTAACTGATAAAATTCTCTGTCCTGCTCCTTCTGTGTTTCCTTATATTTCCTGAATGCTATCCTTTTCTCCTTAATCTTCCCTGCCACCTCTTTTGAGAACCATAGCGTTTTTTCCTTCATTGTGTTTTGTTGATTTGCTTTACACAAAGGCTTGTTGCCTCTGTGATAGCTGTTTTGATTACTCCCCATTGTTCCTCCACCCCTCCTTCTTGCCTGTTTGCTAGTGCTTTTCTGAGGTACTCTCTCATTTTCCCAAAGTCAGCCCTCCTAAAGTCCAATACTCTTGCTTTTGTCTGGCTTGATTGTATGGCTGTGTTTATCGTGAACCACACTATTTGGTGGTCACTTGTTCATAGATGGCTACCCGCTTCTGAATCTGAGATTCTTTCTCCATCCCCATTTGAGAGTACCAGGTCTAAGACTACTCCCTCCCTAGTGGGTTCCAATACTAGCTGTCTGAGGCATGCCCCTTGTAGGGCATCAAGAATGACCCTGCTCTTGGATTTGCCTGCAGCAAAGGTGCTCCAGTTAACATCTGGCATATTCATGTCCCCCATCAACAATATTTCCCCTTTTTCTGCCATTCTAAGGATGCCTTCTATCATTTCCTTATCCATTCCTTCCCCCCTGAGATGGGGGTCTGTATACAACCCCCATGCGGATTGTGGTGCCATTTCCTGTCTCCAGGGTGACCCAGAGTGCCTCATCTGCTCCCTGTTTACTCTTTATTTCTGTTGCATTGATCCCTTCCTTTACATAGACAGCTACTCCTCCTCCTCTTTTACCCTCCCTGTCCCTCCTATAGATTGTGTATTTTGGTATGTTGACATCCCAGTCATGGTTCTATGTGTACCATGTTTCTGTGACTGCCACAATATCCAGGTAACCCTCTTCCATCAAGACCATTAGTTCAGGGAGCATGTTACACAGACTATGGGCATTGGTAATCATCACTCTTCACTTTTTGATGGCCTTACCCCTTTTAGCCCCATCCCTATCCTTACTGCCTTTGCCATTTTTTATATTTACCTCTGTCCTGCTCCCTAATGACTTCTCTACCTTGGTGTTTACCTCACTAATTACTGTGTTTTGTGGGTGGAAGGCTGGGATTTCCCTGCTCCTTTTCAGTGCCTCCCCCCTTGGCTAGTTTAATTGCTTGCCAATGAAGTATTTAAACCTCTCACCTAGGATCCTGGTTACCCTCCTGGACAGATGCAGACCATCGCGCCAGTATAGGTCTGCATCCCTCCAGGTGGCTCCCCAGTCCCCAATGAAGCCAAAACCCTGAGCTCCACACCAGTTTTTCAACCATTCATTGAATTCCCAGGTGAGGATTACCCTAGCATCACCCTTGCCACAGACAGGCAGCACCTCTGAGAAGGTTACCGTGTGCGCTACTTGTCTAAGACCCCTCCCCTACTCTACAAACTCCTCTTTCAGTGCTCTGATCCCATTCCTAGCCAGGTAATTTGTCCCTAGGTGGACAATGACATCCAGCTCCCTCCCTCGTGTAGCTGCTCCCACGATCCTGAGGATTCGCTTCCTGTCCCTCCAAGCCGTGGCACCAGGCAGGCACCTTAACTCCCTCTCCCCTTCCTCCCCCACTTCTATCCCCCTAAAGATTGAGTCCCCCACCAGGAGTTGTTTCCTTCCCCTGTGGGGTCCCATGCCACCCTCCTGTGGGTCTCCTTTGTGAAGGTTCCCAGCATCCTCCTTGGTCTCCACAGCAGGTGCCTCCATAGAGGAACCACTATCCAGCAGAAGAGCTTATGAATTGTAGCGAGGTACAGCTAGAGGGATGCAACTCTGTTCCACCACCCTCTCCCTCCCTGAGCCCACCCTGGCCCAGTCTCTCCTCTTTCTTGGCAACCTCTGAGGTAGTGCCATAGGCCCAGGTGGTCCCTGGGAGGGAGAGGAGGTTTTACGAATCCTAGCCAGGTCAGCCTGGAGACGGGCACCTCCTCCTCCCTCAGACCAGAGAGGTGCCTGCAAATAGGGCAGCATCGCAGCCTCCAAAATGTCTCCCAGAACACTACCGCCCCACAGCCATTGCACTCCACCACTCCTATCATGTCTTATTTTGTGGGCCAAGTGGTCCCCCTATGGAGTCTAGGCCAATGTTTTTCAGGGTGTCTAGGAGAAGATCATGATCTACTGTGTTGAATGCCTTAGTCAGATCTAGAAATAAGACACAGACACAGTTTTTGCATTTAAGGCATTCTGCGAGTCATTGGTGACCTTGGCAAGGCAGATATAGTGATGTGGCATGGTCTGAAGCCTGATTGTACTGGATTCAACAGTTTGAAATTTTCCAGATAATTCCTGAGTTGGGTGTTGACTACTTTTTCTAACAATTTAGAGAGGATATGAAGCAGGGATATTGGGCTATAATTATTTAAGTCACTAGGGTTGCCAGACTTAAATAAAGGGAATACATGGACGGTTTTCCAAATCAAGGGTAGTTCACCTTGGGCCAAGGACAAATTGAAGAGGTGGGAAATAGGAGCAGACAGAACATAGTAGCCTTGCTTTAGGAAAAAAGCTATCAATCTGATTCACACCTGCACTTTTATTTGTGTTCAGCACTATCAAAAGGTCTTCTACCTGTTTCACAGAGACTGGATTGAAAGTGAATGCCATGTCATGAGCAGGGGTATCTTTTGCTGGAGAACCCAGGTCCAGTGAACACAGTTGAGCGCAAAGGTTATTAGCAGGGGAGGAATCAAATGCTAACCCAGCAGTTGAAAAATGGTTGCTTAGGAGGTCAAGGATTGTATGTTTGTCTGTAGTAGAGGATCCGCCAGTGTTAATTTTTGCAGGGACAGAGTTAGCTGCTCTATAGCCCTCAATGTCCCTTACAGTTTTCCAAAAAGAGGCAGAACACTTACTGGAGGACTCCAGCTCTGTACGATAATGTCTGGCTTTCTCTTTCCTAACTAATTTTGTGCACTGGTTTCTGGCCCTCCTAAAAGCTGTCCAATCAGATGGTAGTTTGGTTTTTCTGGCTGGTTTCCAGAGAATATCCCTACTAAGAAGGGCAGCTTTCAGACTGTTCGTGAACCAGTGGTTCAATTTTTTCTTAGTACAAACTCTTATTAGGAGTGCATGTCAATCTATACTTCCAAGCACAATACTATGTAAACCTCGAATGCCTTGCTGACAGTGGGAGCTAAATAAAACTCCTGCCAATTTGAATACTGGAGACTGGCAAGGAAGGCATACATGTCAAAGTTACATTTATTTCTTTTAAAGATAAAAATAGATTGGTACTTGTTTAGGAGTGGATCTGACACACGCTATAGCACAATTTGATCATTAAAGAATATTCCTGAATGGGAAATGAGATGTGACTTATTTATCATGATAAGGTTGAGTAAGCTGCTATTGAGAGGGTTTTTTTTTGTTGGGTTGAGTGGCTTCCATAGTGAGCTATGTGAGTACATAGGAATCACACGTACAGTATCTTTTAGAGGTTTGGATGTGGTAGAGAACCAATCAAGATTGAGGTCACCTAGGATTATAACCTCTGAAGATACTGTTCCCAGTACATCACCCAAATGGTTCAGTAATTTTATCCCTGCCGTAGGGGATCTATAGCAACCGATAATAAAGATTGGTACAGAGGTTGACAGCTGGACCCTTAATGTCAGACACTAGAATTCTTTTGGTAATGTAGGGGAGTCCATCACTGTAGCCTCTGTATCAATCTCTGGTGAGACCCCACCTAGAGTACTGTGTCCAGTTCTGGAGTCCTCATCTCAGAAAGGTCATAGACAGAGTAGAGTCAGTCCAGAGGAGGGCAACAAAAATGGTGCGGGATCATAGATACATAGATACATAGACAGTGTCGGCAGATAAGGGCCTGTGGCCCACCCAGTATGCCCATTTGAGCTTGTAAGTTCAGTTTATGTTTTCCTAGAAGTCTGTTGCCCCTTTCCCCTGGCCTCCATAATTCTTTTATGTCTATCCCATGCATTCTTGCATCCCATGATTGTTTCAGCCCCCACCACTTCCTCTGGCAGGGTGTTCCACTTGTAAACCACCCATTCTGTGAAGAAGTTCTTCCTCACGTTTCCTCTGAATCGTCCTTCCTCCAACTTCATCCCATGCCCTCCAGTCCTGGAACATCTTTTTCACTTAAAAATAGTGTATTCCTGCACCCTGTTCCTCCCTGTAAGATACTTGTATGTCTCTATCATATTCCCTCTCTCCCTCCTCTCCTCCAGGGAGTACATATTCAGTTCCTTCAACCTGTCCTCATAGGACTTGTGATGCAATCCATGTACCATCTTTGTTGCCCTCCTCTGAACCTTCTCTACCTGTCTCCGTCCTTACGTAGGTAAGGTCTCCAGAACTGTACACTGTACTCCAGGTGGGGCCTCAGTAGTGTCTTGTATAGTGGAATTATGACCTCCTTTTCCTGCTGCTGATGCCCTGCCTATGCATCCCAGCATCCTATTTTCTTTACCTGCTGCCTTGTCACACTGTTTCCCAACCTTGAGGTCATCAGAGATGATAACCCCAAGATCCTTTTCCTGCTTGGTGCATGCAATATGCTCAAACCCCAACTGATATATTGTGCCAGAGTTTTTGTGCCCCATATGCATTATCTTGCACTTCTTTGCATTGAATTTCAACTGCCAAACCCCTGACCATTCTTCAAGTTTCTGCAGGTCCTTTCTCATTCTGTCTACACCCTCTGGTGTGTCTACTCTGTTACAGAGCTTTGTGTCATCATCGAACAGTGAAATTCTGCCTTCTAGGTCCTACGTAATGTCACTGATGAAGATGTTGAATAGGACCGGTCCCAGCACTGATCCCTGTGGTACCCCACTGGTCACTCTTCCTCTGTGGAGTGACAGCCATTTTACCACCACCTCTGTGTCCTGCTGCCCAGCCAGTTACCTACCCACCACACTACTGTCCTGCCCACACCCATATTCCCCAGTTTGTGTAATAGTCTTCTATGTGGCACAGTGTCAAAGGCCTTGCTGAAGTCCAGATAGGCCATGTCCACTGCCCTCCCCTGATCCACCTCCCTAGTCACCCAGTCAAAAAATTCAACAAGGTTGGTCTGACATGACTGCCCCCTGGTGAAACCATGCTGCCTTGGGTCCTGTAGTCCATTGACAGCCAGATGTTCCACCAGTCTCTCCTTCAGTAGTGCTTCCATGATCTTCCCCACTACTGAGGTGAGGCTGACTGGTCTGTAGTTTCCTGCTTCCTCTTTGTTACCACTTTTGTATAAGGGGACTGCATCTGCTGTCCTCCAGTCTTTGGGTACCTCCCCTGTTTCCAGTGATCAGCTAAACAGGATAGCCAGAGGTTCAGCCACCACCTCTCTTAGTTCTTTAAGGACCCTGGGTGCACCCCATCTGGCCCCATTGCTTTATCAACTCTTATTACTTCCAGTTCCTTCAGGACCCTTTTTCGAGTAAAGGGACTTGTGTCCATTTCTGCACCATTCTCACCCCTTGTACTCCCTTCAGACCCATTACCCTCCTCTTCCTCAGTAAGGACTGAGCAGAAGTACCTGTTCAGTATGTCAACTTTACTGTTGTCATCCTCCACGCGGCCCCCATCCTCCTCCTTCAGTCTCACTACCCCTCCCTTTGCCTTTCTTTTTTCACTTATGTACCTGTAAAAGGTTTTGCCCCCTCTACCTACTGATTTTGCAATGTGTTCTTCTGTCTGAGCTTTGACTTCCCTTACTGACCTCCCTGCCTCCCTTTGCTTCTCCTGGTACTTCTCCCTATCCCCTTCTGCCTGTGTCTTTTTGTATTGCCTGAATGCAATCTTTTTGGCTTTCACTTTCTTCACTACCTCTTTGGAAAACTATAATAGTATCCTCTTCCTTTTCCTCTTACTAACCTGCTTAATGCATAATTATGTTGCTCTTGTAATCCCCATTTTAAATACTGCCCACTGTTCCTCAACCCCTGATTCCCGCCCCATTCCCCTTAATGCCTCTTTCAAGTATCTCCCCATTTTCCCAAAGTCTGCCCCCCTAAAATCCAGAATACGTGTTTTTGTGTGGTTTGGTTCTGCTCTTTCTGTGATTTCAAACCACAATGACTGGTGGTCACTGTTCCCCAGTTGCTCCCCACTGTTACCCCATCACACTGTCCCTGTTTGTGAGCACAAGGTCCAGTATTGCCTTCTGCCGAGTTGGTTCCATGACCAGTTGCTTGAGGAAGGCACCCTGAAGGGAGTCCAGGATAAATCTGCTCCTAGTTGATGCTGCTGCTGGGATGCTCCAGTCCACATCTAGAATATTGAAGTCTCCAACCAGTACTACCTCACCCTTGTCTGCCATCATTTGGATGGCTAGCATCAGCTCCCTATCTGTTTCTTCCTCCTGGGCTGGTGGTCTATAGACCACACCTGTGTGGATGGCTGGCCCCATTTTCCTTTCCAGCTTAATCACAGTATCTCTCCCCCATTTTGTTCCTCCTGGATCTCTGTGGCCCTTATGTCATTTTTCACATACAGTGCCACTCCTCCTCCCTTTCTACCTGCCCTGTCTCTTCTGAATATGTTGTAGCCAGGTGTGGCCATCTCCCAGTCATGGTTATCATTACACCAGGTTTCAGTGATGGCCACAATGTCCAGGTCTGACTGCACCATGACAGCCTCCGGATCTTCCATCTTGTTGCTAAGGCTCCTGGCATTGGCACACGTGGCTTTCCATGATTTGACCTCCCTAGACTGGTTCGCTGTTCTACTCCAGCCCCTTCCTTGGTTGTCCTTTATCCCTGGTTCTCCTTGCTGTCTGCCCTTCTGCTGAATTTTGCCCCTTTTCTGCCAATCCACCTCTTGGGTGCTAATCTCCATCTTTTGCACACTGCTTTGTAGAGATAGCCACTCCTCAGGTTCACTGGATCTGCATCAAAAGCCCTATGAGGAGAGAGACTGAAGAGACTCAGTATGTACAGACTGGAGGAAAGGAGGAAGGGGGGATATGATAGAGACTTTCAAATACCTCAAGTGTATAAATAAGGTTCAAGAGGGAAGCCTTTTTCAGAAAAAAGAATACACAAGAACAGGGGTCATGTGATGAAGCTTGAGGGGGTAGAATCAGGGAACATGTAAGTAGACATCTTCACAGAAAGGGTGGTGGATGCCTGGAACAGCCTCCCTGAGGAGGTGGTGGGAGCATAGAAACATAGAAACAAAGACTTTGAAGGCAGATAAGGACTGCTTGTCCCACCTAGTCTGCCCATGTTCCCTATCTACTATCACACCGTAGACCCTACTTGATTTCCGGCTTTTTTCATTTTTTGGGAGCAAAAACTGTAATGTGATTTAAGAAGGCATGGGGTAGGTATATGGGAACCTTAGAAGCAAGGAAGGGGGGGAAGCCGAAGATCAATTAAGATTTATGGTGTGATGGTAGGGAACATGGGTAGACTAGGTGGGCCAAGTGGTCCTTATCTGCCATCACATTCTATGTTTCTGTGTCCCTTTGTTCTACAGCACCTTTTTCTCTGAAACATATCTCCATTCTGTACCTTATTAACCTCCATAAGGTATTTAAAGGTCTCTATCATATCCTCACTCTCCCTCCTCTCCTGTAGGGTGTACATATTGAACTCTTTCAATCTCTCTCTCCTCATAGGGCTTCTGATGCAGACCTTGCACCATTTTGACAGCCCTCAACTCTCTTCTTGTCACTTTCTCTTTTTTCCAGTTGTTCCCCCTTTCTCACCTTTCTCCTTTGACTGCTCCTTCCCCCTCTTCCTCCTTTGCTAACTTCCTGCTTCCTTGAATAACGTCCATCCTGGTGGGACTTTCTCCCCTCGGGATCTCCCTACTCTTTATCTCAGCCTGTGGTGGCTCATTTTCTGCCTCCCCTATTTCTTCAGTCACCCCCCTCAATTACTTTAAATGTTCATCAAAGTAACATTGAAGCTATTCACCGAGGACTATGGTGTCCTCCTGCATGGAAGCAGGCCATCACCTCGGCATAGGCTCTTATCCATCCAGGTTGGCCCACAGTTCACAATGTAACCATACCTCTCCTCTCTGCACCATTCCTTTTACCATTACTTGAAGGCCTTGGTGTGGAGCTCCCTCTCCTTCCCCATATAGTATAAGACTCACTCACTGCTCGCATTTTAAACAATGCACAACATAGGATCAACCAGATAAATGATCTGACTTTATCAAAAATAAAATTTACACATGGAACTGACTACAGCAATTCATCTTTATGTTTAAATACTCTCAATAGCCTTCGTACAAGGTCCAAACTATCTATTGTTTAACCTGACACAAAATGGCCACCCAGGGGATAATGAGTTAAGCCCATAAAATACCCTTATCAAGTTAATCCATTAGCAGCCATAGTGGCTCTGATCAGAGTTTGTTTTATACAGCTGTCAGATCTTTTTTTTTTCACTTTATTGTTTTTATTTATTGTCCAGATTTACAAAGTAGCTTGCCTATCTGATGTTTTTCTAGTTGAAAGAATTATAAACAAAGTAATTTGTTAGAAGCAATATATATATATTTTGAGGCTTTCAGATTTGCAGTTGCAATTCAGTTGATCTCTCAAACTGTCTGCCTTCTGTCATCATGAATTCCTGTGAAGATCTGACAGCTGTAAAAGAAAATATATGATCACGATTCAGCTGATGTCTCAAACTGTCTGCATTCTATCAGCATGAATTCCTATCAAGATCTGAGCTGTAAAAGAAAATATACAATTGCAATTCAGCTGATGTCTCATACTTTCTGCCTTCTGTCAGTGTGAATTCCTGTCAAGATCTCACAGCAGTAAAATAAAAGGATAATTGCTTTTACAGCTGTCAGATCTTGACAGAAGTTTGTGCTGAGAGAAGGCACATGGTACAAGAGATCAGTTGAATTGTGATTGCAGATCTGCAGGCCTCAAAATACATACACTGCGCCTCAACAAATAACTTTATTTGTAATTATTTCAAACAGAATAACATCAGATAGACAAGCTTCAAAAAAGGAGTACAGGTAGAAATTTTGAAAGCTGCAGTAGTGAAAGTTTTGAAACACTGGGCTCAATTCAGAAATGTGTCAAGAATGTCACAAGCCCTGGGTGCGCTGAACATATTGCAGATGGAGCTTGTGGCATTCCCTGGTCAGCACCGGGATTCTTCCTCCCCAAAAAAACATACAGAGCTAAACAGCTCATTTCCACATGTGTCATGGGAGAAAGAGTGCAGTAATAAGTTACTGAAATAAAGTTACAATTATAACAACATAGAGGATAATGACTGGGATTCGGTTAATAACCACACTGTAATCACCTCGGGAGGTTGCCAAGACAACATAGTATAGATTTATTGTTGTCCTGGCAACCTTGAGAGGTGATTTCAGTGTGATTATTAACTGAATCACAGTCATTATGTTTTATAGTGCATGGGCAAAAAAATGACTGTAACATGAGTGACAGTTTCGCTTGAATATGGGGACATATGGCAGGTATGGTTCAGCTTCCAGCAGAATTGCCCAAGCTCCCTACTGTCAGCATTTCTTTCACCATCTGGAAACACCTGTTACTGAAAGTTCCAGCCATCGGACTTGTGACTTGAAACTCAGTGGTAGTTAGTTTTGGGATGTTTTGTTGAGTTTTGTAATTCCCCCTCTTTTTCTCCATTTTATACACACTAAGGGGCTTGAGATGACATTGCAGTCTAGTCATTCTAGTAGACCTTAAACATGCATACTGAGGGGATAGGTACTCTCGGAGAAAAATCAATACGTTCTAATAAAAATCCCAATATATTTAAATTTCACCAGTTTGATGTGCAGGGGTGTTGCTGTTTACACTGAGTGTGTTAGTTCCTGACTGCACACTTTTAGTACTTCCCACCTATGGGGCTTACATACAGGATAATGACAGGGATTCAGCTGTTAACTTGTCAGCAAAAAAAAAGTGACACCAAGGGATGTGCATGTGTAACAGTGCCAATTTTGTTATGCCATTGCTATGATGTACTCAAGGAGTGTTAATCACAACCTGATGTCATAGCGATGGCATAACAAGATTGTAATTGTCTTGATTTCAGTTAATAATAAGCCTCTCCCATACATTATAATATTATAAAATAATATAATGTACACGGTAGACAATCAAGAACAATTATATTAACAATAATATAAAATACACGGTAGACAATCAAGAACAATTATATTAACAATAATATAAAGTACAGGGTAGACAATCAAGAACAATTATAGTAACAATAATATAAAGTACACAGTAGACAATCAAGAGCAATTATATTAACAATAATATAAAGTACAGGGTAGACAATCAAGAACAATTATATCAACAACAATATAAAGTACACGGTAGACAATCAAGAACAATTATATTAACAATAATACAAAATACAGGGTAGACAATTAAAAGGAATCACAGTGTTCAAGCAGCTCAAAACAAAGCATATCAATAGCAACAGCTCAGCAAAGTGCAACTGGCTGCAAAATGAGGGAGGGAAGGGAGATTGTGAATATAATGGGGACAAGTACAAGGGGAATAGTGGACCGATAAATGATGCAGTAGGGGGAGGAAATAATATGAAGGGAGGAGGAAATCCAGGGCAAAGTGGCAGAAGGAGTGGCAGAGGGGATCCAGCCTGGTAAGGGCGCCATGGGAGCAGTGCTAAATATAATGTCACTGTAATTGAAGATACAGTAGGTGGAGTCATTTTCATGACACTCTCACCACAGGCAGGAGGTGGAATACTTACTTTGTTCTTGTAAATGCCCCAAATTTAGGGTACGGCTTCTGGTGGATGGCATCCATGTGAGTAGAGAAGCCAAGATGACAGTCCAACCATATTCCAAGGTATTTAAAGGAAGAGACATCCTCAATTACAACATCATCAAGGGTCTGAGAAGAGGAGCTTTTTAAGTCTCTGCCTAGTGCCAAAGGTCATGAAGACTGTTTTTTTTGCCATTGAAGGGCAGCTGACTGGCCCCAAACCAGTGCTGGATATTGTTGAAATCCAGTTGGAGTCAGATCATTTGGTCAGAGGCAGAGGAATCGAAGGCATAAAGAGTGTTTTGCTTGTGCACATGCAAATGGATGCAGAGGAACAGGCAAGCAGGGGTCGTTTAGGAAGATGGAGGATAGGCTAGGGCCAAGGACGGATCTTTGGGGGATGCCAGAGCAGATAGGGAGAGGAGGGGAGATGGTGTTACCAATATGGACAGCTTGGCTGTTACCGACAACGCATGAGTAAAACCATACAACAGAGGAGGAGGAGGAGGAGGAAGTCCAGCGGCTTTTATGTATTCCCTCAAAATTTATGTATTCCTACAAAAATGCTTGCACCAGATGGTTTGTGTTCAAAGCATGGAACACATATCAAGTGTTTCACTCACAAAGCCTTCTCTATCCTTCTCTATGTTTGATGCAATGTCTCACACTAAAAAGCCTGGTGTGAGAGATTTGGTATCATCCATGCATCAATCTTTATCTGAAGCATTTCTAGCATGTTTTCAGTACAGTCATATTTGTTAAACGTGCAAATACACAACAACTCATTAATGCATATTGGATAATCCCAATATTTTGTTGCTGCTGCCACCACTAATACCAGGGAAAGAGAAAGAGAAGGAAGTAATGCAGTCACCCAATGGGCTGTCACCATTATGCAATTAGTGGTCGGATAGCGCCATTTTCATCCAATTACGAATTTTTTAAAATGTGAGTTTTTTTAAATGCACAATTTCAGCAGCTAACACCATTTTCATAAACTGCACATGTTGTAAAAATTAGATTTTTAAAAATATATTATTCCAACTAAAAACTGTGCATTTCAAACTAATTTTTCTAATTCTTGAAATTGCATGAAAGTATGCAAAACTGGCACTTTTTCACAAAAATTAATGCAAAATGGAATTTTCTACCCACTGTTGACTCAGACAGATTACTATCACCTCTGCCTTATCCCCTTCACTGCAGCCCACCTCCACTTGCAAAGGTGAGTCATTTACTCAGCTACTCACCCTGATAACCTCATTGTGGGGGATAATCTCTGAGGCACACCACACTCCTTACACCTGGGTATTGTGTTCACCTGATAGGTTGCAGATGCACATATGACTTCAAAAGAAGTCCGTCCCCTCTTCCCTGTGATGCTGCATCTCCTGTGTCAGTTCGAATTGTGCATCTGATCAGGTTGCAGAGCATAAAAACAGCTCCCCAGCAGTTTTTGAATTTCATTTATTTTTAAAGTAAGCTACAGTATTCTGCAATCTGTATTGAATTGTCATATATTTAGTAACAGGAAAAGAGAGGAGCGTCTAATTCTGTTCGTCGCGTAAAGAAGATTTTACTAAATGAACCAGGCAGTAATCTAAGAAAGAGAAGGAATCGTCATGTTTGTGTAAAGTGTTTTTTACTAAATCTACAGTCCTACAATAGAACTACTGACCAGAACCTGGGGTCTCAGCTTTGTTTATAGGAGCAATTTATTTCTACATGATTCTCTGTGTTTGTGGCTAAGCAGCTCACTTGGGTCTCCTGTTAGCAGACCTAAGTTTGTATTTGTCATTTTCTGCTGCTGGGTATTGCTTGTGACTGTAAAATGTTCCTGGACCAAAGTCCTGGTAATACACGGGTAAAGTATTAATATTAAAGTTAGTACTTTGCTGTGCTGCCTCTCCTGATGTGTTTTCACAAGACAAGCTCTTTCCTTCCCCAAAACTTGGGGGATGGGGGGGGCGCAAAATGAAGACTATCACACAAGTAGACATATCTTTGTTTTTCCAGATTTGTATTCTTTTATTTTATTTTCCAGCCCAAATCCTCTACGTTTCATCAATAAATAGTGGCTTCCTCACGAGATGCCTTTACAAAACCTTTAAAAAAATAAATACATATATAAATATCCTGTCTACACCAAAGCTAACACTTTATGTACTATATTTCAATTAACTAAATAATGAAGGCCACTTACATCTTAATTGGTACTCCAGATAACTATCTCTTTCTTTTAGATTATCTATTTCCACAATGAATCCTAAAACCAAACAAATTCATAAATAAACTTGCAACATATTCATTCTATTACTATATCTCTCCATTTTAATTTGTAACTGTTTCACACATTTTTAAATACTAATGAATTTATTTTGAACCATGCCAAATATTTCCAGTTCCACACCTTAATTAATTATCCAATCAGTTTTACTTAATTTCAAATGATCTTTCTATATTACCTGTTCAGTTCTTATTTCCAGCACTTATTTGTTTTCTTTTCAACGCTTTTATAAGCCCCACTTATTGGTTGCTCTGTAAAAATTAAATGAACATGCCACAAGTCTTTCATTACCTTTGAAACATCATTTGTTCTCACACATTACATGACAGCACCTTTTTCTTAATTCATTCAGTCATTGCATGTTATGAAATTGGTATAATCACAACACTGCTCTGCTGTCTCCTTCATATTTGGCTTAACACCACATAGCTCTAAAAAAAATTCTACTGCAATATTTATTTAATTCTTTACATTTTCACACCAGCATTTATGTATCCTAGTCTCTGGATATTAGCTGCCCACTGACATTTAAACAAGCCCATTTTATTATGGATTTTCATGTCAACATTCATTGTTTAATCTTGCAGAAACATGCTACTTAATACTCAGTGCTCTATCTCTTAACATTTTTAGCATGTTTGTGCTGTGTATTAGTTTTGTATGTCAAACCACATCTCATTTTCAATTTCCCCAAAATACACCCATTTCTTTCACTTCCATTCATTTCTACCTCGCTGTTTACCGTTATATTAAGTGTTAATTCTATATGCTAAACCGCATTCTGTTTTCAGTTTTCCCGAAATATGTCTGTTTTCTTTCACTTCCATTCATTTCTAGCTCGCTGTTTGCTATCTAGCATTTGTTTATAAAAAAGCTGCATTTCATTTTAGTTTTCTCCCTGCTCGTCATTCACTTCATTTAGTAATGTAATATTTAGCTGACACATTGTTTTAATCCTCTTACCTTGTCCTTCTTCTCTTATCAGACCCACGCTTCATTCCTGATTTTGTTTCAAAATACCTTAAGCATCCTATTCTGTTTTTAAGTGCCCAGCCTTGAGAAATGATGTCACACTTTGGTCTCTCTCGGTCTAATTTATCCATCCTTAAAGTAACATACCCTTATTGTCCCTTACCAGTGTTACCTGTAAATGTAGCTATTCATTTAGGTTTAACTGCGAGACTGAATACTTTGTTGCTATTCCCTTTTCATTTATTCTAATGTAGGATGTTCCCAGAACTGACGTGATGCTATCCTTTTGATCTCATTTTGTTTTATACAGGGTACAAATGCCTGTGGAGACAGCCATTCTTTTATATTTAACCTAGGGACTAAATACAGTACTATTTTCCTTATCTGCTTGCTCTAATATAAAATGTGCCTTAAGCTAACAATTCATTATCTCTTTAGTTCCATCTTCTTTTATATCAGGTCCCAACACTTTAGAGACTCATATTTTTCTATATTTTATCCTGAAAACTAGATATAATGTTGTTTTCTTTTATATTAACTTACTCTGATACAGAATGCACCATTCAGCAGACTAAATATTCTCTTTTTAGTTTCATCTTATTTTATGCCAGGTCCTCATGCAGTAAAAACTGCTATTATTTTATGTTTGACCTGAGGATTAGACACAATGTTGTTTTCATTTTATCCTATCTCCCTATTATGGAAAGTACCAATTAATATATTATTTTTTATGTCTCATCTCATTTTATACAGGGTCTTCATACTGCACTCGAAATTTTTTTGTATTTTAGAATAAATGTATTCTTTACTTTATCATAATTTCCAGTCTTTAAACTGAAAATGAAAATCCTTTCATGTTTTTGTTTCCTTTTATAAATATATTTACTCAATTTATATGGGGTCCTTAAGAATATTCTCTAGCACCTATTTTATCACATCCTATAAATTTGATGTGCTTCTTTTAAGACTCTAGATCTTAGGACCTAAATCGTTTGATTTTGTATATTCAATTTACACAATATTTATTTGTTCTTTTATTATCTCCGACAAGAACTCCAATTGATATCCTTATTCATACCTATATTAGAATCTAATGTTCCAATTTCATATATCCAATGGGTTTCTGCCCTTTCAAGTGTTCTTGCATAATCTCCACCCCTATCTGATTTTGGTACTACTTCAAGGCCCTAAAATCTAACAGATGCCTCCATATGGCCTGCTGATAGAAAATGTTCTGCAACTGGTGTTTTCAATTTATTTCTAATATTAGATTTATGTTCTTGAATTCTTTGCTTTAACTGACAAGTAGTCATTCCTATATATATCTTGTCACAAGGACACTGTAATACATATATAACACCCTTGGTTTCACAAGTAACAAATTGTCTAATAGGATATTCTTTATCTGTCCAGGGATGCCTATTAACATTTTTCTTGCTTATATGTCCACATACTGAGCAGTATCCACACACTGCGTCATTCCTGGGTTAAGAGGCCCCAATAAAAGTTGTGTACACATGTCTTTTTTACCTTGTAAATGATCTGTATGTATCAATTTATCTTTAAGTGTATTTACTTTTCTTTCTGCCACAAATGGGGGTTGTTGAAATACCTCATTTCCCTTAGGGAAATTCTGTAAGATAGACCAATGTTTATTAACAATCTGTCGAATTTCTTTAGACTTATGGTTATGTTTTATACTAAAAACTATCCTTCTCCTATTTTCTACTTTATCTTTGCCTTTCAATGCTTTATCTTGTGTTACTTGTTCTATTCATCTCTTTGCCTGTATTAAAGAATTTTTTTTATATCCCCTCTGTTTAAACCTTGTAGTTGCCTCATGCATTTCTTCCCTAAAGTCCACCTCTTGTTCACTGTTCCTTCGAACCCGCAAAAATTGAGACTAGGGAATACTCTTAATGAGATTTTCAGAGTGATAACTTGTGGCATGCAAAATCGTATTACATGCTGTATCTCTTCTATACAGTGAAGAATACAATCCATTATCTCCTTTTATTACTTTTACATCTAAATAAGGAATAGCCTCTTCATTATATTCCATGGTGAATTTTATGTGTTGTGAACATGAATTTAAATATGCATAAAATTCATAAAGTTTTTCTTTTGTACCTATCCATATAATGAACAAATCATCTATGTACCTTTTGTGCATTTTAATCCATTCAGAATATGGATTTCTTTCTTTATCAGTTACATGGTCCATTTCGAATGCTTGCATAAAAGCATTTGCATATGCAGGGGCCAATGTTGACCCCATTGTTGTTCCCCTTTGCTGTTCATAAAAAGTTTTCTCAAATCTAAAATAATTATTTGCCAGAATGAATTCTGTGAACATTTGTATCGTTCTTGTTCTAGGATGTTCTCCAAATTCTCTTTTATCCAATAAACTGCCCATAGCCCAAATACCAGCATCATGGGAGATGCTGGTATATAAATCAGAGACATTCATAGTCACCAGCACAGCTTTTGGTTTTTCAATTTTTGTCAATTGTATATCCCTTAACATTTCAATGAAATGTGAGGTGTCTCTGACATATGTTGATATCTTTTCCACTAATGGCTGTAGGTGGAAATTAATGTAATTTGACACTGTCTCAAACACACTACCAATCCCAGATACTATGGGATGCCCCGGAGGGTCATTCATGTTTTTATGTATTTTTGGAATGGTATAACATTCTGGTGTTAGTGGATGTTTCTGTAACAATAGAGACCCTTCCCAGTCTTTCAATTGATTCATCAATATCAGCTATTCTACCATATCTGATAACAGTCTTTGTAAACTTAACATAGGATCCATTGTAAGTTCTACATAATTGTCTTCATTCATTAATAGTTTCAGACACATTCTTTGATAATGATTATAGTCCATTACCACTATACCTCCTCCCTTGTCTGCCAGTTTTATTATGATAGACTCATCCTTATTTAAAGAGTTCAATGCCGTCCTCTCTTGTTGATTTAAATTGTCCCTAACAGACTTCATTTCCCGTTCTGTTGAGAAAAGGCCATGTATTTCCTTTCTAACTATTTCTGCATATGTTTCAACTGCTGGAAAAATTCCTGAGGGAGGATTATATGTGGACCTAACCTTTAGATTGTTCATTAATTTTTTCTTATAATCTTCCACATTGATTTGATTCCCAAACTGTGTTTGTAAACAAAATTTTTTAAAAAAATTTTGTCAATCACATTCTAAATTGAAATGATTAACTGACGTTACTGGTGAAAAAGATAAACCTTTTGATAGAGTTTTAATCTCTGTTTCTGTCAGATTTCTTTTACTGAGATTAAATATTGGTATCATCTCTGGTAATATTTCTGCTTGGGCCTGGTGTTTCCTCTCCCTCTGCTTATTCCTGTTCCTGTGTCTCCCCTTCCCTGCTCTGTAACCTCTTCTGGAATGCCTCTGGCTTGTGTATTGTATCTGTTCTCTATCTGTTCCATTCTGGTTTCCATTCTGCTCTGTCCTGGTGGTTCCTTGTTTGGTCCTTCCTGCCTGGAAAAATTGTCTCTAAATACATGTTCTTGTTCTTCCCTATTCATTGCTTGAACTCCTTGTCCCATCCTTTCATTCCTGTTTCCTCCCATTGTCTCTTGTCTAGCCCCTCTGTGGGGTTTGAAACTAGCCCTACCATAACTTCCATCACTGTCTGATCCACTTTCTTCAAATCTTGTTCTATATCATGTATTTTTTTTGAAATTTTTTTTGAATGTGTATATATTTTATTTTCTTTATAATCATTTGAATCCCTGTTACATTTTTTTATTTTCTGTTGTTTTAGATTTTTTTCATAGCTTTCTAGTTTCTTTTTAATCTCTTCTAATGTTTTAATAAAGTCTTCTAATTGTACTTTGAGTTTTAATGCTTCCTTCTCTTGATTTAATTGTTCAGCTATTTTCCCTATTTCTTCTATTATTGCCTCAATCAATGTATACCTAAAATCCACGGAACACCTAGTTCTTATTCCATTCCATTTATTATCCAGTTTTGCTGATTTTATGCCAATGTTACATTCTACATATATCCTTAGACCTTGTGGTATCAAATTATGCCCTAAATACTGACCCAATGTAATTGCATGCCAATCAAGTCTACAGTCTTTAAATTGTTGATTTTCCACTTTGTAAATAAGCTGTTTTGTATTATCAAATGGGGTAGATGTTAAATCCCTATCACCTCTTATCTGTCCCAATAATCTATCTTTTTCAGCTTTGGTAAAGGTAGTAAAATGATATTTACTTTTTACACTTGCCCCTATCTCACTGAAAGCATCCATTTTTCATATGTTTTTCACTTTGTCCCTTAATCAATTACAAAAATGCAATCTCTACATATATATAATTAAATCATATATTCTTAATAAGTGGCCCACATTACCCATTAAAACATCATATATTCAATTACTAATCTTATTTCCAGAAGATAATCTTTTATTAATTCTATATTTATCAAACAATTGCTATAAATCTTTTTCTTGTTTTCAAAATGTTCTCAAAAACACAACTTCCGTGGAAATGGTACAACACATCACTTATACCTGTATCTTCAAACACTGTAAAATGTTACTGGACAAAAGTCCTGGTAATCCACGGGTAGTGTATTAATATTAAAGTTAGTCCTTTGCTTTGCTGCCTCTCCTGATGTGTTTTCAAAAGACAAGCTCTTTCCTTTCCTTCCCCAAAACTTGGGGGATGGGGGGGGGCAAAATGAAGAATATCACACTAGTAGACAGATCTTTGTTTTTCCAAATTCTTATTCTTTTATTTTATTTTCTGGCCCAAATCCTCTACATTTCACCAATAAATATTGGCTTCCTCTGGAGGTGCCTTTACAAAACCTTTAAAAACATAAATACATATATAAATATCCTGTCTACACCAAAGCTAACACTTTACGTACTATATTTCAATTACCTAAATAATGAAGGCCACTTACATCTTAATCGGTACTCCAGATAATTATCTCTTTCTTTTAGATTATCTAGTTCCACAATGAATCCTAAAACCAAACAAATTCGTAAATAAACTTGCAACATATTCATTCAATTACTGTATCTCTCCATTTTAATTTGTAACTGTTCCACACATTTTTAAATACTAATGAATTGATTTTGAACCATGCCAACTATTTTCAGTTCCACACCTTAATTAATTATCCTATCAATTCTACTTAATTTCAAATGATCTTTCTATATTACCTGTTCAATTCTTATTTCCAGCACTTATTTGTTTTCTTTTCAATGCTTTTATAAGCCCACTTATTGGTTGCTCTGTAAAAATTAAATGAACATGCCACAAGTCTTTCATTACCTTTGAAACATCATTTGCTCTCACACATTACATGACAGTACCTTTTTCTTAATTCATTCAATCATTGCATGTTATGTAATTGATATAATCACAACACTGCTCTGCTGTCTCCTTCATATTCGGCTTAACACCACATAGCTCTAAAAAAAAATTCTACTGCGATATTTACTTAATTCTTTACATTTTCACACCAGCATTTATGTATCCTAGTCTCTGGGTATTAGCTGTCCACTGACATTTAAACAAGCCCATTTTATTATGGATTTTCATGCCAACATTCATTGTTTAATCTTGCAGAAACAAGCTACTTAATACTCAGTTCTCTATCTCTTAACATTTTTAGCATGTTTGTGCTGTGTATTAGTTTTGTATGTCAAACCGCATCTCGTTTTCAATTTCCCCAAAATACACCCATTTCTTTCACTTCCATTCATTTCTACCTCGCTGTTTACCGTTATGTTAAGTGTTAATTCTATATGCTAAACCGCATTCTGTTTTCAGTTTTCCCGAAATATGTCTGTTTTCTTTCACTTCCATTCATTTCTACTTGTGTGATATTCTTCATTTTACGCTCCCCATCCCCCAAGTTTTGGGGAAGGAAAGAGCTTGTCTTTTTACTTGTGACCCCTGCTAGCAGTCTCAAGAGTGCCCAAGTTTCCCACCTCAGTCTGCATCTTTTGGGAACTTCGCTTTTTAGCAATTCTGGGCATCCTGTGATCCCTGCTAGTGACCACAGAGACAGTCCCTCTATGTGCCAATTACATTTCAGGGTTTAATTCCCCTGTTTCCTTTAGCCTGCTTCCTTGGGCTCTGGTCAGTAGTTGCTAGTTTTTTCATTCCAATATTTTTGGGGGGGCCTACCTTCAGCTGTAGCGGCTCTTGAAAGGTTTTATTCAGTATTTGTCTTTTGCTCCTACTTCTGTATGGTCTAGAGTCCTGGCATCCTAACATGGCGCATTTTCACACCTCCCCATCTCTTGTGTATTCAGGGAGGGTGTTGGCCAGGTTTCTTCTTGTCTGCTGGGTCTCCTGGAGATCCCCCTATCCTTCTCATCTCTGTGCTGTTCCACTCACGCATTTGCTCAAGCACTATGCCTGTGCATGCGCATCTCACGCTACTGGCTCATGCATGCGTGAAGGGTTCTCTTCACTCACGCTTGCACCTTCCACCAACACCATATTGTGTGTGGTAAGGCATTCAGTAGGCTCGCGCCAGCATGAATGCTATTCCAGCCCATATATTGGCAGCCTCTGCTCCCACTCACGATTCATGAGTGATTCATTTGGGAGCTTTTCACACCATTGTATTTAAGCACTTCTCTGCAAAAAATACATGGATCTGCTCCTTTCTTTGGCTGTGTAGAAGGAATACGCTGCAGCATTTATTTTTATGGCTACTTGTTTAAAGCATAGTTTGTGCACCAAGGAAACAGTTTTTAACCCCTACTCTTGGCATATCAGTTGTGCACACATTTCACAGAAGGTCCCAGGGATTTAGGCAAAGTACAATGACTCTTAAAGGAACAGCAGCCCATATTGGAGGCACCAGACAGTTCTTGAGTATTGCTTATCTGCTGATATATCGGTTCCCAAATTCAGTTTGTGTATGATTGTAGAGGGGGTTATTGCTAGTATTTACAGGAGGACATATTAAAGCTATATAATTTTATGAATAGTTTTGGAATATGATCCTAAGCCATCCCCATTGTTCCATTCTTTCACAGACATGGGAAAAACTAAAAGCTGCAGGCTGTGCAATGTCCCCATTCCTTCAGTGCAGCTAGGATGCATCTGTGCTTCTTGCACTGAGAAGCCTCCCACATCAGCACACACTACAGAGGAGGACATATTTACAGACCACAGTGAGCTCCCAGGAGCTCCTGATGCTTCACAGGTCATTCCGTCCACCTCTCAAAGCAATGTAGACACTAATGCCATACTTCTTCAGAATCAACAGGTGCTCCAGCTGCAACGGCAATGCATGACAGCTATGTGGGACAAATTAGCAGAAATTTTGGCCGGACCCCATTTATCCCAAGCTCTGCTCAGAACCACACTAACAGAGCCACCCATAATGATACGGAGAAGCATCCCTCCCACTCCGATCCAAACTTGGAGGACAAGGAGGATAATGAAGTTGACCCACAATCACTCACAGCCAACTGGTGCTTTCCCAACCAAATACCCACTCCAGTTCACAGTATTATGGCCACGGTGGGCTTCAAGACCCCAGCCAAAACAATTACCCAGCCTAAGCTGCTGCCTTCTCTGTAACCAGCACCAAAAGCATCTGACAAATTTCTGGTGTGTGAGGCCATTAACGAGATAGTTAAAAAAGAATGGGAATCCGGAGACCCTGCATGAATCCCAGAACAGAGATCACGGGATAAAATGTACCCCCTGGAGACTGATAAACTAGCATTATGGTGCACATCACCTAGCGTGGATCCTCTGATAGCGTCACTCAATAAAAAGACTGTCTTGCTAACAAAGTCCACTTTGGCACTAAGACACAGTGGACAGGAATTTGGAGGACATACTAAGGAAAAATTTTAAGCTAGCGGGTATGAGGGCTAGGGCAGCTACCACAGCCATTTATGCCACTAGGGCCAACTCGAATGGCCACAAGATACTCAAAAAGTGATTACAGCCAAAACTTCATAGTCACACTTGCTCAACAACATCATACTCTCTACCAAATATCTGGCAGACATGGCAGTGGACTCTCTGAAGAGCAACGCCAGAGCCACCACACTTCTAAATAGAGCTAGAAGATGTATATGGATGAAGCTTTGGAACTCAGATCCAGAGTCAAAGTTTCTCCTACTAAAATTGCCCTGTAGAGACAACCTGCTGTTTGGAGAAGGACTGGAAAAATGTTTAAAGGGAAAAGAGGATGGGAAGGCACTGGGGAAGGACACAGTAAAAAACTCCATGTACCTCCCAGCCAGGCAAACTAATCATGCTTATTCCTTTCAAGACAGGTACAGAGGCCAACTGTCATACAGGGGGCAGGGCCACAGAACAAATTTCAACCCCAATAACTCATACAACAGATATCGGGGAAGGGGAACACAGAGTAGGGCTAGAGGCTCCTACCAGCACAGAAGAAGGGGTCACAACAAACAATGACTATCCTTCCTGTGAAATGCAGTCCAAGATACTGGTCTGCACCTGATTAAGCCTGTTTGCTCATTAATGGATAAAAACCACTCAGGACAAATGGGTCCTGGAAATAATTCAAGAAGGTTATGCAATCGAAGTTACACAAACACCAAGACTGAACAGGCTGATAACAACACCAGTATCAAAACATAGAGCAACACCTCAACAGTTACAACACATATTGACAGAACTAACAGACAACAATGCCATCATGAAGATCCCCCAGGCAGAGGAGGGACAGGGAGTCTATTCACTACTGTTCACAGTCCCAAAGAAGACCGGCGACCTTTGCCCTGTAAACCTAAAATTCTTAAACAAAAGCATAAAATACAAGCCTTTCAAGATGGAAACAATAAGATCCACTCTAAAAGCACTCCAGACAGGGGATGTGCTCAAGTCCATAGACTTGAAAGACGCATACCTCCACATCCCCATAAGACCATCTCACCAAATATTCCTCAGATTTCACATCATGGGGAAACACTTCCAGTACTAGCATCCACTCCCAGAGTGTTTACAGAGGTGTCCATAGTGCTCGCCTCAAAACTAAGGGAGCAGGGAATACAAGTAATACCTTACCTGGACGATTGGCTGATCAGAACAAGATCAGTTCAGCAATCAAGGAGGAAGACAAGGATCACAATTCAATGTCTCAAGGCTCACAGCTGGGTTATAAACCAGGAGAAGAGCCAACTCAACCCATGCAGAAGGTTGGAACACCTAGGCAACCTCATAGATGCTATAGAGGGAAGGGCTTAGCCATCAGGAAAAAGGGTCTCAACAATACTATCCACGGTAGGCAATTTAAGAAACACAGTATGGCCATCATTAGAGGCCATTTCCCATACACTAGGCCTAATGTCATCTTGTATAGACACCATCCCATGGGCAAGATGGCACATGAGACCACTGTTATCATTCCTCATTCAACAAGGTCCTACATACAGCATGGATTTTACAAAAATGGTGCAGCTTTCTTTAAACATTGCACATTCATTAGTGTGGTGGTCAATAAAAGACAACTTACTAAAAGGTATGCCACTAGACATACAAACAGACATCCAGGTAGACACAGACGCCAGTCTATCAGGCTGGGTCACAACGACAGGTCACAAATCAACACAGGGAAGGTGGTCCATAAACGAGTCAAAATAGCCAACAAATGTATATGAAATATGAGCAGTGTTCAAAGCATTACTGCATTTCACAAAGGAGGTAAGAGGAAGGAATGTGCTGATTTGGTTAGACAATCAAGTGACCGTAACATATATCAACAAACAAGGGGGAACAAGAAGCAGAGCAATGCAAAGAAAGGCAGAAAAGCTTATTCCTTGGGCACAGAAACACCTTGCAAGCCTGACAGCCATCCATCTAGCAGGGAAATGGAACACCACTGCGGACTGGCTCAGCCGACAAATGATTCATCCAGGAGAATGGATGCTCCACCCACAGATATTCCAGTCCATCAACAGTTGCTGGGGGCCAATAGAGTTAGACCTGATAGCATCCCACAAGAATAACCAGTGCCCCAGGTTCTACTCCCAGTTTCAGGACAACAAATCCATGGGGGCGGACCACACTTTCAGCAACTTGGAGCTTCCACATAGCCTACATATTTCTACCCCTTCCATTAATACCACAAGTCCTGAAAAAGATCCACAGAACCAGATCGAGGATAATCTTAATCACACTATACTGGCCCAGAAGGAGTTGGTTTGCCATGATTGTGGCAGTGGTGCTGGATCATTCCTGGACCCTACCATACAGACACAACATTCTCAGTCAGGGTCCAATATTTCACCCCAACCCATCCAACCTCAAACTGATGGCCTGGCTTCTGAAAGGGAGAGATTGCTAAAAGTAGGCTACCACCCTACAGTCATCAACACAATGGCAAATTCCAGAAGGAACTCCCCAACTTTGACATATCAAAGGCACTGAAAGGTATTCCATATCTGGTGCACAGAGAAAGGCGTAGACCCATTGACAGTGTCAGTAGCCAATATTCTACTTTTCTTACAAGAAGGTCTGGATAAAGGGTTATTACCAGCATCTCTACGAGTACAAGTGGCAGCAACTGCAGCAGCCAGGGACATGATAGAAGGAACAACCTCAGGATCACACAGAAATGTCATACTTTTCCTCAAGGCAGCAGCCAACCTCTGTCCAAAAGTCAAGCAATGGACAGCCCCATAGGACCTCACCCTAGTGCTTAGGGAATGACAGACACACCATTTGAGCCATTGGAGACGGCCGGCAGAAGAAGTGGACTTAGAACCTCAACTCCAATTGCTGGGAATGAAGATGGTACTCTCAACATATCTCACCAGGACACCCAACATCAGATTAACAGACTGACAATTTATTATCACTAATGGTCACAGTAAGGGACAGGTGGCTACATGATCCACTATAGCCACCTGGCCGAAATCTGCAATTGCCAAAGCATACAAGGCAATAAATCAAGATCCACCAACTGGCATCAAAGCACACTCTACTAGAGCTATAGCCACATCCTGGGCAGAAAGGAATATAGCATCAGTGGAAGAGATTTGTGCAGCCGCCACATGGGCTTCCCCCACATACTTTTACTAGATGCTATAGAGTATATGTGTCTATGGAGGCAAAGGTAAACTTTGGGAGGGCAGTGCTACTAGCTGCAAGAGCAGATGGGAAAGAATAGCTTTGTCTGACTTCCCACCCATTTTGGGTACTGCTACTTAAATCGTTACCCAGGTGTAAGGAGTGTGGAGTGCCTCAGAGATTATCCCTCACAATGGTAGTTTACTCACCTGGTAAAGGTGATTGTGGAGGTATATATCTCTGAAGCACTCCACAGCCCACCCAATTAGTCAGATCAGATGAGGTGCTACTTCAGTCATATAATTTTTCACCTGCATGCTGTATGGGCTGGTCACTACCAGTTTGTATAAATAGGAAATAAACAGACTGTAGGTCCACAGTGTGATTAACTCTACCAACATGTGTGATTTCTTACATACAGTGATGTCAACAGGCATAGGTGGTTTGTTCTCTCTTTAAAGGTAGAAGGCTATATAACAGGTCAAGAGACCACATTTTCTTATTAGGAACAGCTTTGGAAGACATCAAACTGATACAGGAGACGCACCATCACAAGGAAGAGGGGATGGACTTCTTTTGAAGTCACATGTGCATCAGTAACCTATCAGGTGAACACAATACCAGGTGTAAGGAGAGTGGAGTGCCTCAGAGATGTATACCCCCACAGTCACCTTTACCAGGTGAGTAAACTACCATTTCTGTTTTCAGAATTGTCAGAATGGAGATGGGTGGTGAAAAACTCCAACAAAATCATATCTAACCACTATTTGTTCCCTTCTTAATGATTCTGATGTCCTTTCACACCAGCACTTATTGTTTTAATCCAGGTATTTCACTTCCAAGTGTTATTAAGTTCTCAGAAAGGGACTTCGGAATTTTGACTATTCCTACCTTACTTCCAGTTACAGAGCTCCATCTCCACCACACAAACTGACCTCACTGCAGGGGATGCATTACAGAAAGCACTGAATGAGTTTTTATCTACTTAGTGACCTACTACTAGATGATTATGAGTGGTTCATGCTGGTGGCCATGGAATACAGTACCTGGACAGCTAACTTCAGCTTCCACAATGCCTGGCACACAAGCAATCAGTCTTTTCTAGGTTTCCAGACAACCTGCCTGGACTGCAATTCCCAAAATTCATAACACAGTGCATAGGCACAAACACTGTCCCTGGCACTACAATATCCAGAAGTCTTAACATTTCCTCACTCACACCAGTACCCATTCAGGCAGAAAAGGACACATCACTGCAAATTGATTTATTAGCTTCTCACCAGCAATTCAGTCCTCAGGCAGACTCCTATCACCTCTGCTATGCCACCTCTGCTGAAGCTCTGAAGACACTTCCAATGGAAAGTCATTATGTTTGCTTGCACGCATGTGCAAGAAACATAGTGCCATCATCGGAGATTTCGGAGGTGTGTCACCTCCTCCTCCAATTCAGTCAGTGTGTTGGGAGGCGCGGCCCCTGTAAGCCAATGCATGCTGGAGCTGTCTATGACAAGCTCCAAAATGCAGTGGCATACAGTTGAAAGGGGGAGCTACGCTTGGAGTGAGCAGTGATAAGATATCGGCTGCTCATCGCAGCTCCCCACACAGACGCCCACACACAGGTGTCGCAGCCCCCGCATGCACTGTATAGCCGACAGGGTGCCCAATCCCGTCGGCTGTGTTGCATCCCCACCTCCCCAAAGCCTTCAAATGCCACGCTGGGTGCCCATCCCAGCGTGCAAGTACGATATAGCCGACGGGGTGCCCAATCCTGGCCGCGCCACTGTCCCAACCTCCCCAGTAGAGTGCCACGCTGGGAGCCCACCCCAGCGTGGCAAGTGATCCTTAGCCGATAGGTGCCCAACTCCTGGCTGAACGCCTCAACTGTCTCTTGTGCCACACTGGGAGCCCACCCCAGTGTGGCAAACGTCCCACGTCGTCCTGTTTTTTTTTGTACCCTGTAAAGTAGTAGTCTCCCCCTCCCACAACCTGCACCTACCCACTGCGCACCTGCCTCCCCGCACCCTCTCAACCCCACCTCACCCCATACTTACCTCCGGAGCTTGGCGCAATGATCTTCGGTGGACCGGGAACACGTCTGCACTCTTCAAAGGTGACCGCGAACTGAGGAAATGCTGGTAAGCTGTATAATGGGCTAGATAGGGGGTTTCAACTTTGTTGCATATCTCAGGCATTTTAGGGAATTTTTGCACCAAATTTTCAGCATGGGGTTTTTGGGACCCCTTCTCATGATTGATGTCACTGTCATGGTGTTATTCGGGCCCGAAGGGTGATTTCGCAGTCACTATGCAGTCACTGCATGAAATCACCCTTTGGACTTGAATAATGCCATGACAGTGACATCATTCATGAGAAGGGGTCCCAAAAACCCCATGTTGAAAATTTGGTGCCAAAATTCAAAAAAATGACTGTTTTACGAGCGTGTGTTGCGCAGTTCCTACGCAGGCTCGTAAGTTCACAAATTTCCAATATTTTCACTCCAGATTTTCAACATTGCCATTTTACCACACCTTCTTATGAGTAGTATAGCTGTCATTTTTCACATCTCACCCAAAATGTGTTTCCGCCCGTGTAGCGCACAATGGCGCAGTCGGTGTGTGAATTCAATGTACGGGACAAATTAAGAAAATCACAGTGACACTATTCATGAGCAGAGGTCTTAAAATGGCAATGTTGAAAATTTGGTGAAAAATTCCTCAAAATGACTGTTTTAATGAAATGGCGCTGCATTGTGCTCCTAATGACCAGAAGGGGTCACGAATTTTCAATATTTTCACCCAGATTTTCAACATTACCATTTTACTACACCTTCTTTATGAGTAGTACAGCTGCCATTTTTCATCTCACCCAAAATGTGTTTCCATGCATATAGCGCTTTAAAAGCGCCAGTCGGTCTTGAATCAATGTCACGGAACAAATTAAGAAAATCACAGTGACACTGTTCATGAGGTGAGGTGTTAAAATGGCTATGTTGAAATTTGGTGAAAAATTCCTCAAAATGACTGTTTTACAAGCGTCGTTGTACAGTTCTATGCACTTCGTAAGTTCGTGAATTTTCAATATTTTCACTCCAGATTTCCAACATTGCCATTTTGCCACACCTTCTATGAGTAGTACAGCTGTCATTTTTCACATCTCAACCTAAATGTGTTTCCTACCATGTAGCGCATACAATGGCTAGTTGAAAGCAAATCAATGTGTGGGACAATTAAGAAAATCATAGTGACACTGTTCATGAGCAAAAGGTCTTAAAATAGCTATGTTGAAAATTTGGTGAAAAAATTCAGCGACTGTTTTCTGACGTGCGTTTACAGTTCCACGCCTTTCGTAAGTTCACAAATTTTCTATATTTTCACTCCAGATTTTCAACATTCCCATTTTACCACACCTTTTTATGAGTAGTATAGCTGTCATTTTTCACATCTCACCCAAAATGAGTTTCCGCCCATGTAGCGCACAATGGCGCATTCGGTATGCAAAATCAATATATGGGACAAATTAAGAAAATCACAGTGACACTGTTCATGAGCAGAGGTCTTAAAATGGCTATGTTGAAAATTTGGTGAAAAAATTCCAAAAAATGACTGTTTTATGAGCGTGCGTTGTACAGTTCCTATGCGCGCTTGTAAGTTTGCGAATTTTCAATATTTTCACTCCAGATTTTCAATATTGCCATTTTATTACACTTCCTTATGAACAGTACAGCTGCAATTTTTCATATGTCACCCAAAATGTGTTTTTGCCCATGTAGCGCACAATGGTGCTGTCAGTGTGCGAAAGCAATGTTTAGGACAGATTAAGAAAATCACAGTTACACTGTTCATGAGCAGAGGTCTTAAAATGGCTATGTTGAAAATTTGGTGACAGAAGTCCATAAAATGACTGTGATACAAGCGAGCATTGTGCAGTTTCCACGCACCCTCGTTACTTCATGACTTTGTAATATTTTCAGTCCAGATTTTCACCAGTGACATTTTTCCACACTTCCTTATGAACAGTACAGCTGTCATTTTTCACAACATGGCTGAAGTGTGTTTTCACAGTTTCAGCGCAGAGATGCGTGGTCGCTGTGGGAAATTATTGTTCGGCACAGATAAAGAAAAACACAGTGACACTGTTCATGATCGGAGGCACCAAAATGCCTGAGTTGACAATCTGCTGTAAAAAATCCCCAACCTAATTATATTACGGGTGTGCGTTGCACAGTTTCCATGTACGCTCGTGACTTCACCATTTTTTTAAATATTTTTAGTACAGATTTGCAACATTGCCATTTTTTACACCTCCCCATGAACAGTACAGCTGTCATTTTTTACATCCTGTTCGGAATGTTTTTGCACCTGTGGTGCTAGCTGCCGTAGTCACTGTGCATAAGCAGCTTTCGACTAACAAACTGATATTCCCCCTGTTCATGAGGTGGGGGTCACAAAACAAACATGGTGAAGATTTGGATTGAAAATACCGACGAATGTCCGAGGTATTAGGGTTTCCAACTATAACGCCCAACCCTGTAGAGAATGACAGGCATCAGGGGTGTGACTTAGGATTCTTGCCTGTGATGCTCATACCATTCCACACCCTGCAGTCAGTGAGAGGCATCGAGGTATGCCTTGGACTCTTCGGCCCCAAACTTCACCCCATTCTCCTATATCGCACCCATCTCACCATATTTCCCAATGAAATAGGGCGATAATGGCCAAAGATTCCCAAGGAACACCATGACACTGTCAGTGTCTGCAGGGTGGGTGTGTAGAAATGGTGTGGCTGTTATGCCTGACGACCCAAACGCACACCCCAATGCCTGTCACTCTCTGCAGGGTGGTGGTGGGGTTGGCTTTAGTTCAATACTTCACTGCCATTCCTATTACGCAGCTCTGTAACTTCTACACTACCACTGCCAATGCCAGCAAGCAAACATTCGGCATTGACAAATGCTTGTTTTTTATTAGCAGTCAACTTTCATAAAATTGTGACAGCTGAACAGCAAATATTGGTTAGCAGATGAAAATAAACTAGGAAAAGAATTTACAGAACTGGAAATGTGCTCAAAACTTCCATGTAAATTTTTGCTTGGGCACATCGGTCTTTTCTTAAAATGATATACTTAAGTATTTGTTGAAAAGCAAGTTATTCTACTGCATATATTCCTCTTGATGATAGAAGACATCCTCACAAGTGTTTTTTTTAAGCTATGCAAATCCATATTCCAGAATGTTTCCACTAGAATTTCATTGTGTCCTAATCTCCAGGGGTTACAGGGACTAAGATTCCCAATTTAAATTTAATGGGGTAACCAGATGTTTCTTTTTTCTGTCCCTCCTTGTGGAATTTTCTCTTGGGGTGTTTTCACCAGTTTTCATTGAAACCTCCTCAGTCATGATAAGGCAAGTTACTGTACTTGCTAATGCATGTAGTAGCTGTTTCTGCTCCATCAGCAGCATTCCAGGTCAGCTGTCAGTGTTAGTATATTTACCAACCCTCTCCTGCCAGCAGAGGGAGAGGGCTTGTTTGCTAGAGTGAAACAGTTATAGTGCCAGCCCCCCTGCAAAAAAAAAAAAGTTTGAAAGCCTGTAATTCATTTACTGTAAGTTAATTCCATTTTGTTACTTTGCCTTCATTCAATCATTTTAACATTTTAAAGGGGTTCTGGGTCTCATCATTTGGCCAACTCACTATTAGCCTGACCACCGACAACAAGGTGACCCCTTCATCAGTCAGGTAACTACATTTTAAATTGTAACATGCCAGTATGAGTTTAAGTCCCACCACATTTTCTCTTTCTTATGTAGAACCCACTCTCTGACTTCATCTTTTGCACACTGTGCTGTAGCCAGTGAAAGGCCCATAGGTGACCATTGATAAGATCACTAATTAGGATAAGGTCACACTTCTTTTGTTTCTGCTTGCTGAATCCTTACCATTCCAATAAAAACAGGAGAGGTGGGTTCTCCTAATTAGTAAGCTCATCAATGGTCTCCCGTGAGCCTCCTATAGGCTAGAATACTATATAAAAGATGAAGTTAGAGAGTGGTTTCCACATAAAAAAAGAGAGAAAATGATGGACTGCAGCTCATATTGACATGTTAAAATGTATAGTGTAGTTATCTGACCAATGAGAGGGTCATCTTGTCAAAAGTGGTCAGGCTAATCATGATTTGGACAAATGATGAAATCAAGAACCCCTTTAAAATGTCAAAATGATTGAATGAGGCAAAGTAAGAACATGGATTAGCTTAAATGAATTGCAGGCTTTCAAGTTCCTTTTTTGGGGGAACACTTAATATAACTGTTTGAATTAGGCTACACACCAGGAGCACCCCTGTAAAATGTAACAAAAAAATATAAGAAATGTGACAAAATCTCTGTTTAGTAGCCAGGTTGAGCTTGCTGAACCTTTAAGGTTGCATTAGGAACGGGGAGGTGACCTTCTCCTAATTAGTAAACTTCTCAGTAGTCACCTGTGAACCTCTTATGGGCCAGAGCATAGTATATAAACAATGAAGCCAGAGAGTGGCTTTCACATAAGAGAGAAAGCGGTAGGACCTCAGTTCATATTGGCATGTTAAAGTTGAAAATGTAGTTACCTGACTGATGAGGGGGGCACCTTGTTGTTGTGGCCAGGCTAATTGTGATTCAGCTGAAGGATGAGACCAAGAACTCTTTTAAAATGTTAAAATGACTAAACAAAGGCAAAGTAAGAAAATGGAATGAATCTAAATGATTTGCTGGTTGTCAAGCTGTTTTTTTGTTTTGAGGGAGCACTGGTACTATAATTGCTTGAATGAGCACCCCTGCAAAACTTACAAGCAAGGTATAAAAAGTGTGATTAAATCTGTGGGCCAGATGTTCAAAAGGGTTGCGCATGCTCAAGTCCTAAATTGCGCCATTCTGTGATATTCAGCAGGAGGCAGTTGCGCCACTGAAAACAGGCTGAGCAACAGCGCAATGCAAATGAATGCATGCTTAACTGGAGGGGGAGGAACCATGCATAAACTACACAGCCCGATATTCAGCCGGGCTGTGCAGAGTTGTGCAGGCGCAACCCCCAACCTGAGCCTGCAGGACTTTGAGCCAAAAAAAAAAGGCTTAAGTCGAGGGCCACCCACAGGTGAGCTGCTGTATTGCAGAGCGCACCACAGCAGCTGCCACCCGTGGCTGGCCCCCAACTCAGTCCCTGTGCCCCGCAGCCTGATCGCAGGCATAGTGTACTCCCCCCCACCAGCCCGATCGCGGGCATCAATGTCGCTCCCCCCCTCCCGTTCACATCCCTGGTGGTCCAGTGGACCGAGAAATGCCCGATCGCGGGCACTAAGTAAATTGAAACCCCTCCCTTGTGCCCGTCGCGGGCAGAATATAAGTGAACCCCCAAACATGTCCCGTGTGCCGATTGCAGGCAGAATGTAAATTGAACCCCCGAACATGTCCCGTGTGCCCGATCGCGGGCAGAATATAAATTGAACCCCCAAACATCTCCCTGGTGGCTAGTGTCCCCCCACACCCACCAAGAAGCCCCACCACCCGCTCCCCCGGCGGCGGCGGAAGCGGCAGCATCCCACCCGCCTGCCGCCCGCCGCCTGCCGACTGACTTCCCAATGGGCTGCATGCCCGGTGGTGCAGAGCAAGAGCCAATGGCGTGCACCCCATACCGTACGCAGACAGTCAGTTTTGTGAATGAATGAATGTATTCATTCACAAAGTCTGACTGTCATCGCTATGTAACCACACTGGCTCTGCTGCACCAATGGCGTCTCTACAGCAGATCGATCGGCAGTGGCGAGGCGGCGGCGGTGGGATGCTGCCGCCACTGGCTGCCAGGGGAGCGGGGTGGTGGGGCTTCGTGGGTGGGTGGGTGGGGGGACACCAGCCACCAGGGAGATGTTTGGGGGTTCAATTTACATTCTGCCCGCGATCGGGCATTTCGGTCCACTGGACCACCAGGGAGATGTTCAGGGTGGGGGGGTCACTTTACTTACTGTCCGCGATTGGGCACACGGGACATGTTCGGGGGGTTCAATTTACATTCTGCCCACGATCGGGCACAAGGGAGGGGTTTCGATTTACTTTCTGCCCGCGATCGGGCACAGGGGAGGGGTTTCAATTTACTTAGTGCCCGCGATCAGGCATTTCGGTCCACTGGACCACCAGGGAGATGTACGGGAGGAGGTGGAGGAGCCACATTGCTGTCCGCGATCGGGCTGCAGGGTGCATCGGTCCCTGACGGCTGCTGCCTGGCAGGGCGCCAGGTGCAAGTCCTCGGGGATCGGCGCACCTACATGCTAATGGCATGCAAATGGGGCCATAATCAGATGCAAATGGCCCCCGGCATGCATGAATTATGGCCCCATTTGCATGTCACCTTTTGAATATCGTGATTTTGCGCATGGCGCAATGGTACTTGGCCACCGCAAGTTGAATGCTCCACTCTGACAACTTGCGGTGGCGCAAGTTCCACTGCGCCATGCACAGTGGCTGTGGCTGGGGGGTGATATTCAAAGGAGTTGCTCAATAGCGCAACTCCTTTGAATATCGCCCTGGCCACACCCCTGTGCAACTATTTTGCGCAGCGCAAGGGCCTGCGCCTCTGAATGGTGCAGTTTGAATATCCAGCCCTGTGTGTATTAGCAAGGGTTGAGCTTGCTAAACTTTTAACTTTATTTGCTAGATTGCCAGACAATGAGCCTACTGATTTGTAGATGACTGTCTAAGAGTTTGTGGAACATAGAGTGCTAATTGGGTGAGGGCATGAGGAGTGTCAAAATGACAGAGTGCTAGAAGGGAACAGGCACACCATCAAGGCACCCTTGTCTCAGGTCGTTTGCCATGCATCATGAGGAGGCAAGGGCTCTTCCCTTGCAGCAGCTGTCTGTGGATCCAATGTTGTATACTCCTCTGGTTCCCTCCAGGGACAGACACCAGGACAGTGGGGATGACTCTGGGGATTTTGAGTCTGAAGACCATTTAGTATAGATCACTTTTTGTTCTGGTCTGAATGTAAGGGAGAAACTGAGAAGGTATGGGTACCCAATGGTGCTCTTTCTCAACTGAAGTTCCTGGTGAGCTTGCAGCACACAGAAGGTCCCAGTAAAGATGCATGTTCACCCTTTTGGGGGGGGGTGGGATTATAGTCCTGTTCTGAAGAAAGCTGCCAGCTTGTTGAAGATTATAAAACACTGGGTGAGAGACTAAGCTGCTGATCCACATGGAAGATATGCCAGTTATTTGTAAGGAGGGCCCCATATCAGAGAGGACATTGAAATGCAGCATCTATCATAGTGTTTGGGGTGATTGCAAGCCTGTGCCAGAGGGCAGGCTAAGGTATACAGTACTGTGTCAGTGCCCAACAAATTGTCTGTTGAGATCAGGAAGCTAGTTGATGTGAGATACCCAATGCAGGAGTGGCCATCATCCAGGAGTGCTTGTGTGCAAGTCCCTACAGGGGTTATGCTTCCTGCACACCAGCTGAAGAGATGCTGTGGCATCATGCAATTTGTGTAAAATGTGTGACCGCAAAGGCTGTAGCAAGATAGGAGATTGTATATTCAGAACATAGTTGGAAAAGCTGTCTCAAGGTATAACCTTTCCCAGTGGTGAATTGTAAGTTATATAAGGGACCATGGGGCTCCTATGGATGTGTAGTTGGTACAGCCTAAACAAAGGGATCCTAAGATTCAGACTCAGGTCCTAGGTCAGAATCAAACTTGTCTTACAGTGCTAATGAAGATATCAGTTTGGGGACAGGCATTCCCCAGTGTATAAACTATAAATACCGTAGTCCAGTAAAATTCTAACAGCAACTAATCACTTTGCAGTGTGGCTTTATTGCTGAGCTGCTAGAAAAAGTAGTTATCACATACCTAGGGCTGAAAGAGTGGAAAGTGCTTTAGTTTTTGATGTTGGGGGGGGGGGACCTTTTAGTCATCAGTGTCCCCTTACCCCTAGAGATGGAGGATATCCCTGGGCTGTTCCCAGCCCCACTGATGTCAAAAGAGTGTTATCACATGGTGTCAGACCTCAGCTGAAAGAGAAATGGTACAGCAACAACTGACTGGGTTGGAGGGCTGCACGTCTAATCCAGGGGTTGCACATACATGATCATCATGCCAACACTGCCAGTAGGGCTGTGCAGAATGCAAAATTCTGCTGTCAGAATTACTGCAGAATGAAATGCTTTGTGGAATTTCTTTTTAAATTCCATGGAATTTCGAAAAGCATTTCTACGCAAACTGGAATAATTTTCTGTGGATCATGTAAACCACAATAATTTTCCACAAATTGTAGAAAAAGAATCCGCAGTTGATATGAACTGCAAATTATTATTCCACAAAAAACAAATGTCAAAATTCTGCAAATGTTGGAAATTGGCAGAATTTTCTAAAATTCTGTGGAATTCTGTTGCGTCAGAAATACAATATTTGGGACAGCCCTAGCTGTCAAACAACCTGCTTATATTATGCTGGCAATGGAGCGCGTAAGATAATTACATGCTTTAGCACGCAAATTACTTCGATGTTAAAATGTTAAAAACATTTTTTATTAACCTCCTCTCTTTTTAAATCTTGTTGTCATTGTATAACTTGAATAGTTTTGTTGTGTCTATGTTACATTGTATTTTTTAATATATTGTACTATTTGTTTAACTTGTGCTTGTGTATGCTTTACTTGATGGATGCCACTGAAAATGAACTTTGCTCAATTGTTTTTCCAATACAAATGTATGAAACGAAATAGGACATTTTATAGTATAGCTCTTTATTAAGAGGCTTGTTTTCACAGTGACTAGGATATCACTCGACAGAATGATGCCAGTCTTACTATCACAGTCCCTGAATAACAGGAAATTCCTCTTGAATACTTCATAAAGATAACAGGCTCAATAATGGGGACCCTTCCTGAAGAGATTCTTCCATGCCTCATCAATAACATATTCCTCTATTGCTTCCCTTCCATTCTAATACAATTTTCTAATATATTTGTCTCCACAAGACATTCCACCAGAACCTTCCAATTGTAAAAAGTGACCCTAACATCCAAGCTTCCTTAACAAAGCCACCTATTTCCTCATACAGCAGATCCAGCCGTTGGAATTTCATGGTCTGGTGCTGCCTATGTACGACAAATCACTCCATTCTACCAGGTACAAAGGCTTGCAACATGATTTGCTGTTATTCCTGCAAATGTATCTCCCTGCCACAGATACCTGAGGTTCCACAGTTGTTTCTTAACCCTATTGGTAGGCAGCTAAAAGGGAAACTTTTTTTTAAAAAGCCAGGGGGCATTGGTTCGATCATAAGGTTGTCTCTGATTGAAATGGTTTCCCAGCTGCAGTGGCGCATAATGACAGTATGTCACAGTTCAAAATAGCATTGGACCAACATGTGAGGGATAAGGGGAGGGTAGGATACTCTTGACTTAGTGGGCAAGTCCATATGGCATAAGCTACTTGACTTGCAACTTCCTATGAATACTATTTATCCCTCACCTGTTCAGCCTTGCTTTTCTCCTGGCAACTCCCCAGCTCTCTCCGAGCACAGTCTCCTTATTGATCTGGGGATCCATGGCAGTGTCCTACAGTAGACTTGTGCACACTCCCTGTCATTCAGACAGCAGAAGGGCTGTGCCAGTCACTATCTATGGATTCTACTTGATTACTTGATTTAATGAGGCCACAGGTGGGGTTGGAGTGGAGGTTCTTGAATGGATGGGATATGTGGGGGGTTAGACTATCAGTCAGGGGCTGGGGGATCAGACTAGCAATTTGGGGTCATCATATTGATGAATGGGGAGGTGGGAGACCACAAGAGCCAGGGATATCTTAAAATATCAGTCTATGAGTGCATACTGTATTATACAGTATGTGCTCAGTGACAGGTCAGTCGGCAGCTGGCCATGATGGTGGTGAGAGGAGGGCTATGTCAGTCTCTGGTTCAGGGTTTGGATGGGGGAAGTGGGGTGGTGACACTACCTGCCAGGGTGCGGGGTGGGGGTCCACTAGACCACCAGGTATGGGTGTTATTTCTTAATTAAATATATGTGAGAAATCAGGGATTGGGTGGGGGGTTCCTGAGACCACCAAGGATGGGTTTTATTTATTAAATGACTTTACAGGCAACATCGGGGATTGGGGAGGGGGTTCACTAGACCACCAGGGATGGGTTTTATTTATTAAATAACTATATGGGTGACATCGGGGATTGGGAGGGGGGTCCATTAGACTACCAGGCATGGTACCCGACCATATGGGGGGATCGGGCTTTGGAGGGGGACCATGGCACACTGCTGCAAGATGTTAAACTCTGCCAGAGAGATTACTCCAAGTACCCTTAGACCAGCCCTGGTGGGTCTAATGGTACTTAGGCATTCTTCTTTTGGGAGAGTTTTGAGGATTGGACTTTCTAGGATGTGGCAACTTGCATCTGCCTCATGCACCCTTGTGCCATGCCACGGCCCATTTTGTGGTGCATGGGTGGCACAAACCCCATTTGGTGATTGCAGCCTGTGGTTGATGCAGGCTGCCTTTGAGAATTGCTCTCAGTGCATCGTTTGGTGCAAGGGGCACTTTACATCATTCATAGTGATTTAAGTCCCTTGAGCTGTGCTGGGAGCTTTGAGAAGCAGGCCCATGGTGTTTAGGGATGAGAAATAACCTGTTTTACATTCATACTTGCAAATAAGAGAATGTAATCAGTGTTTTTTTGTGTTTTTTCATTCTTTTCCAGACTGCTGGTTTATCTGCTATGGCGATTTCCAACAGAGCTACCAAACCGGAAATCATGGGGTAAGGGGAATGAAAGGAGTCAATGCTTTTGTGTCCCTGTGTTGTCTCTCAGTACCAGCGCCTGACAGTGTTGTTGTGAAAAAGAAAAAGCTTCCATTTCATAACAAAAAGTCCAACTCTCATGCAAGAAAACATCTGTTTCATATTTTTTGCTGCATATTCTGGTCGGCTTTGTGAAAAGCGTAATGATTTGAGACAGTTCTGTCAGTTAAAAATATCTGATAATATGGCACAGCTAAGCTATGGCACCAACACCGTAAGATACAGTAATAATAGCCAGTCATACTAAGTTAATAAACAGAAAAGATAAGCTGTTCTTCCTTTTATTATTTTCAATGTTCAAAATGGACATTGCATTTGTTGTTTTCGTTCACTTTATTCTGGCAATTTGGCAAGCTTGACTGCATTTAAGGAGTGTGCTGTTGGTGGGGTTGGGAGGGCTGTTTTATGAGACCGTTTGTTAGCTGAAGCTGAAACTGACTAAATCTATCCCATTTGTGAAGGGGCTGCCATTCAGCGAGACCTTGCCAGCTGATGCTGCTACTGATTAAACATCTTGCTTGTGAAGGAGCTGCTGATTTGAGAGACACAACTAGCTGAAGCTAAAATTGATTAAGCATCTGGTTTCAGAAGGAGCTGCTGACTTGTGTGACTTTGCGCATTGCTCCCAACCTTCTCCGGTAACCATAAGCATTAACAGCTGCTGAGAGGGGGGCGGTACCGGAGAGGTAGCGTCACCATTCTGGGAGGGGTGGACTGTGTTAAATTTCTCGCGCTGGTACTGCGCGAGTGCAGTGGCGCGAGCGTGAGTGGCGTGAGCGTCACTCGGTAACAAAACGGTGAGGCAAAAAGTATTTTAAAATATAGAGGTTGAAATTATCAAAGGGATAGTAATAGTTTTTAAAGTTATTCTAAATTGTATAATAGATATATTTGATAGATTCTTAACTTCAAATAGAATGGCTTTATTTTGTAGGATGATGTTCCAACTGTGTGTTCTTTTGTTATTAATAGTGAAATTGACAACCCCGTGCCAATTATAAATTTCAAGTTCTTTAGCAATCGAGGTTACCCAGGTATTAAAAATGAGAGTATTATCAGCTAGAGGGATCACAGAGCATAGAGGGCACCGTAAAAATCCCTTTTCTATGATTAGACACCAGTTAAATAAAAAAACTAACTGATATAAGTGTATTGGCACCTGGGCACACTAAAAATAGAAATTGTTTATTAATATCATTGATTTTGGGGGGTGATATAGAAACAAACCCAGGACCTGAAAATTCTGGAGATATCAAAATCATTTATGATAATGCTAGAAGTTTAAAGAAAAAGGGGGATTTGATGAAATCCTGGATAGAAACAGAAACACCTGAAATAGTGGCATTAACTGAAACTTGGTTAAATAAGAGTATAGATACCAAAGAATTTGAACCAGAGGGTTATACTAGTTATAGATTGGATAGGAAGGGAAAGAGAGGTGGGGGTGTATTAAGGTTTATAAAATGGGAACTTGGACAGATTTCAATTTTGTTCGCAGACCAGGTAGGAAAAATAGATTGTTTATTAGTTAAGGTTCAAAGTTTACAGTTGGTATAGGGGTTATTTATGCTCCCCCCAAGATTCCAATTGCTGAATTTGAAAATTTAGCATCAGTTATTCAAAGGGTCTCAATGAGTTGTGAATTAATGTTAATTGGTGATTTTAATGCAGCATGGGGGAAACCAAGGGGTCTTGCTTTGGAAAAAAGCTTTAAAATTTTAGAAGTAGAACAAAAGATTATACTTCTGACTAGGAAAACTTCCCATCTTAGTTCTGGTAATATATTGGATTTAAATTTTGTTACAACAAAAAACAATATGAGAGCAATTGAAGTAAAGCAACCAGTGATGGGAGATCATAGTTCAATAAGCTGTTTGTTATGGAGGATATAAAAAGTAAACATATAAGAAATCCTCCATTAAAAATAAAACGTAGAAATTTTAAAAATTATAATAAAGATGCATTTGTGTCGAGACTTTCCTCAGTAAGATGGGATAGATTATTCTTGATACCTTCTGTGAATATAGCAGTTAGGGAATTTTCCAAATGGCTTCTAGAGATTTGTAATGAATTGGCTCCTTTTCGTACATGTATGCAAAGAAAATCACATGTTCCCTGGGTTTCAGAAAAATTAAAAAAACTAATACGTGGTAAAAATCATCTGTGGAAAAAGGCGAGTAAATCTTTAAAAAATGAAGACTGGGAAGAATATAAAAAAGCTAGAAATCATTTGAAATTTCAAATAAAAAAACTGAAACAAAAATATTTTGAAGATAAAATTAAACAGACTACAGATAATAAAAAGTATTGGTCATTATTGAAATCTTTTGAGACCCCACAGGTTTGTGGTCCACCTATCCAAATGGTAACTAGAGGTGTCCCCCAGAATATAAAGGAATTAACAAATATTTTAAATGATTATTTTGTTACATTGCCTGATTTGGATCTTATTGATCCAAAAATAGGGGATGAACCCATTGCGAATTTGTATACTAATATACCGAGGTTTAGTTTTAAAATGATGTCTTGTAAACAGGTAAAGGTAGAACTTAGGAAGTTAAAAACAAATAAGGCTTGTGGCTCTGATCTTATAGAAAATCGATTTTTGAAAGATTCAGCTCAGGTGATTGCTCCCATATTGACTAAGTTGTTTAATTGGTCCCTGATTGAGGGTATTTTTCCAGATGCTTGGAAGAATGCCAAGATTATTCACATATATAAAGGTTCAGGGGATTCATACCAACCAACAAATTATAGGCCCATTGCTTTATTGTCTGGGATATCAAGAATTCTGGAAAAATTAATTCAAGTTCAATTGGTTGACCATTTGGAAAGGTGTTCATTAATAACCAAACAACAATCTGGTTTTCGGAGGGGATATTCCACGGGCACCGCTCTCACCGATGAGGTTGATGTTATTGCATCTAAATTAGAGGGGGGCCAATCGGTGGGAGCGGTGTTCATGGATTTATCCAAGGCCTTCAATACAGTTAATCATGGCCTGTTGGCTAATTGTTTGGCAGAAATTGGTGTGGTTAAAGATACAGGAAATTGATTTAAATCTTACCTATCAAAAAGAACTCAACAGGTTTGTATTAATGGAGTGTTATCAAACAAATTAAATGTGCAATGAGGAGTGCCTCAGGGCTCTATTTTAGGCCCTATATTGTTTTTGATTTATATTAATAAGGTTACAGATTGTATAAAACACTCTGGTATAAATCTTTATGCGGGTGATACTCTGTTGATTTCCAGTGGTCATACAATTGATGAAATGCAAAAAAATCTACAGAATGACTTTACCGGTTTATCAAATTGGCTAACTAAATCTGGCTTAATACTTAATAGCAAAAAAACTAAGTTTATGGTTTTTGGAAGAAAGCAAGCCCCTTTAAGTTTTGGAAACACAAAGATTAATATAAAAACTATAAGTGATGAAATGTTAGAACAGGTTACAGTATATAAATATTTGGGTGTCTGGATAGATTCATCATTGAAATTTGAACATCATATAACAGAGACTATAACTAAAGTAAATAAAAGGTTGGGCGCTTTTAGGCGCTCTGGTTTCTGTCTGAATAGATTAATGAGGGAACAAATTATAAATCAATTCCTTCTTCCAATTTGGAATATGGAAATCATATATATACTTCGCAGCAAAAAAATGGCTAATTAAGGTTGATCAATTATATTATAAGATGGCTAGATTTATAATACAAAAGGATTATAGAGCACATCATTGTCAAGTGCTTAGTGAATTGGGTTGGGTTACACAGGAAAGTAAACGTAGGATTTCTTGGTTAATACAGATTTTTAAGGTAATAAAATTTCAACAGCCTGAAAGCCTTTATGATAAATTAGAACCAAGAAAATATGTATATAATTTGAGAGATATAAATTTAAGGGATTATGCATTCCCAAGGTCCATAAACACATATAGTACTCTTAGATTTCCGGTTATTGTTAATCATTTATGGGGGGCTTTGAAACCTGTATATTGTAACCAGATTAATGATTTGAATGTATTTTTGACAAGTCTGATGTCTGAACTAAAAATACGTTGTGATTGTTATAGATGATTGTTTAGATGTTTTGTGTATTATATTGTGAATGATTGGTTTATGTATATTGTGAATGTATTGTTGTTATAATTTATGAATCATGTACTTTACAGGACCATCTTGAAAATAGGACTTTGTCCTAATGATGTGATTTTTTTTTCCACCTGAATTCCTGTTTAAAAATAAAGGTTTTAACTAACTAACTAACAGTGCACCAATAGTGGCTGCTGACCTGTCGGTTGGAGATAACAGAGGCTGCTGTCCTGTTTGTAAGTTTAGAAATAGTTTAACATCTAGGCAGTGACCACAGTTTTATGCACAAGTTTCCTTATGATTTTCTATGGTACAAGTTCAAGACAATCAGCTGATATGTTACAAAAAGGAACAAAGAGAACCTGCACATTTAGCTCTGCCCTGTCATTCTGAGATCAAATAAGACTGCTTGACCCCCCAACTCAAAACCACACATTTAATTTATTTTGTTGTTTTCCTGATGTCAGTTTCACTTTTTCATATCACATATGAATAATAATAAATCCAATGCAACTTTGAGTATCTGAACTGACTGGGGGACATAAGAATAGTCGGGATAATCGAGGTGTTCGGATAACCAGGAGTGCCATTATGAAGAATAAATGTCTGTCTTGCATGCTGTAGCAGCAATGCACCAGCTAGCCATTCACAAACATGAGTCAGGCAAGAATAACAATTAAGGAACTTAGCAAAGTTAATTTGTTTTAGTCTAAAAAAGTTTAAAAGGTATGAAATGATTTAAAATCAGTAGAGCTCTGATCACAGCTATTGCTGTTGCTAAAAGTTTGGGCACCACTGTTTGAGCTCCTGCATCTTCAGCTGCCTCAAAAGGAGTGTGTATACGTAGTCACTCTGAAGCTGACTCTCAAGCCAAATGATGTGTTTTTTGAAGATGTGAACTGTTTCATTTGCAGTCAGTAAATAGATGGGAGGTAAACAAGAGTTTGATGTTGTTATTGTCGAGGGTTGTTGAGCTGACTCCTTTTACATTTTCAATCATTATGATCTCCCATCAGTATGGTAAGGGATGAGGCTGTAGGAAGGTGAACGGGATAGTAGGCTGGAATTGTTTCTTAAATTGATTGATTCAGTTTATTCAGGCTCAGACTGCCACCTGCTTGAAAGTTGCTAATGTTCACTACTGCTGTATTTAGTGCTAGTAGGCAAAGTGAGTTAGAGTTTGAAGGACATAGGTCGGTTCAAATAATCCATACATTTGGATAACTTGGGAGGGGGGGTTGTGAGAGAAATGTGGTTGTGCTGTGAATGTGTCAAGAGTGTAACAATACAACTAGACATCATTCATCCAGTGGCACTAAACCCACTCAAAAGAATAGGTGGGCAGCAATTAGCTTAGTTCTTTTTCATTCCTGTAAATAAGACCTGTTGAGAAAAAACACACAAAATAAATATGCATTTCACAGATAACAAAACTGCATTCTCTTTTACAGTATAACAGTATAACAGAAATATAACAGAAATAATGGTCAGAAAGTTGAGCCATGATACTGGGCATGCATGTATGGATATACATAGCACGTGCACGGTATCATGATTCAACTTTCTGACCATGATTTCTGTAACTTTCAACACTCATTTCAAAACCATAGCTACTTCCCCAACTTCAGCATTGTTTGTAGTATTTAAAACTGTGTTTAGCTGAACTCTGTTACAATAATGAGTGGACACGCATTCTGGCACTTCAGCGCCATGTAAAAATATGACCATACTTTGGCATCGGTTGTGGTCAATATGAGCAGATTGAGAAGGTTTTGCTTTGTGCTAGAATTAGTAAAAGTAACAATTTTATGGGAGAAGAAATTGCTGTCATCGATGCTGCATCCCAAGAGGGAATGCTGCTGGCAGATCAGGCACCTTTAGCAATAACTGCAGAAAACAGCAGTAAAGGGCTGACAGTGTCCCTTTAAAATAAGCCCATTTAACTTTAACATTGGTTCTCACCACATTTGTGGACTTGAACTACAAATGACTAGTATAATATACATTATTTTTATAAATTCTTGTTTCTATGAATATTCAATCTTTTTATACTATGTATCAAATGTTGACTGTTGAATGTTGTAATATTTGAAAATGCTATAAATAAAAATGAAAAGCAATGAATATTACAAATAATAATTAAAAAAAGAATAATGGCCCGGTGGCACAGAGGGCTGAGGTGCTGGATGCCACACCTCGAACCATGCCGGCTACCTGGGTTCAGGAACAGACTTGGGTGCCAGGGGTCGGCAGGAGAAGGGGTAGGATTGAATGTCCATGGGACTGCTTTCCTACCCTGGGGTGGGTTGGGGATGCATGGTAACTCTGCAGAGGCCCCCAGTGGAGACCAGGAGCACTACAGAGGGATCGCACTAAGGGGAACACCACAGAAAAGTGGAAACTGCTCTGGGATCGGCCGGATGACAGCAGCCATCCCCAGTGATGCCCTCAAGCAATCCCAGCAGAGTAACGTCCACCTCAGCAGCACTTGGGCAAGAAAGAAAATAGTGTGCTGGAGTCCCCCGGCCAGTGCCTTCCCTCTCGAAGGAGGGGGACCCTCCTGGCAAAGGGATATGCTGGGCTAACCTGAAGGAAGGCTGTAATATGAGGTAGGCAGCTCTGGGGGAATTGCAGGAAGGGGTCACAGGTGGTACTAGGTGGCTTGAAGGAGTAGCAGGTCCCAGTGCACGACGGAGGGGGAAAAAAAGATAACACAAAAGAAAAAAAAGAATAAAATACAAAGCAAAATAATATAATGGAAGGAAACAAGCATAAAAGAAAGCTAATATCACAATAATACTTCATGGCAAGCTTTCCAAAAAAGCAAGGAATACATAATAGGGCCAAGGTCGTGCACCTTTAGTTAAGGTTGTATAGGCAGTTCTATTTTAAATTTCAAATTTTATACCTTAAAACCTTTGGCATTTTTTGATGAAATTGCCTGAAATTTGGCATGTGTGGTCACCCTGTAAATATCTCAAGATGTGGAAATTATTGTGATGGCATTTTGTATGGTTTATAAGATATAAAGTGGTAAAAAACAGAAGAAAAAAATGTTTTTCCCTGTTGGTTAACATGGGATTTTTTTGCCCTCATCTACAGCTCAAATGGAATAAAAATTTTCTCTGAAATTTTCAGGGATGATGGGGTCTGTGCCAAGGGTGTGCCTTTGGATAGTTTGGTGAAAATATATCTCACAATTTTTGTCATAGCCACCAGACATGCAGGTAAATGAAAACAGTTCAGACTGTTAATTGTTGAGCATTTACTGTTCCTGCTCAAAAAAATACTGTTTGTGCTTCTGCCATTTTGTTTTTTTCCCCCTTTTAAAAATTGATTTCCAAAGAAATCCTACTTCATTAGGAATTAACAAGATCTGTATTTAGGTCTCAGTCACATGCTTATTAACAGCATTGTATTATTATTTAAAACTCTTCAGGTTAAGTATGTGCTTTGGGGAGGCGAGGGTCATATCATCCATCATTCACTTAGTTGGGAACAATAGATCAGAAAATAACTGTTTGAAGTTCTTTACTGTTTGAGCTTTACTGTTCGAACTGTAAAAACTTCAAACAGTAAAAGTCCATGATAGTTTGAACTGTTATACCTCACTGGAGCCTCGTTGCACCCCCTGCCCGTCCTTTTCCATCAGATGACGTGCAAAGTTCGTTTCAGTGTCTGTTCCTTTAAATGTTTAACAGAGGAGCCCCTTAGTAGCATTGCTGTGGACTTATATTTCTTTTTACCTCTTTCATTGACTGTTATACTCTTTGTAGTAAGGAAGCTCTAGAGTTTGTTCTGCAATGACCTTCTTCAGTGGGAACCGTGGGCGTGTCTGCTGCCATGACATAAAAAGGGGTACGAGGAGCAAAGCTGTTTTTGGTGCAGTGGTATTTTGACAGGTCAGATCTTACGTTGACAGCTGAGGTGTTCCACGATCAGGAGTGTTCTGACAAGTTTTATGTATTAATTCCTTCATGTTCCTATCATGATTGTTATTTTACTCTGTTCTTCTGCTTACCGGTTACCATTTTGATAGCTACAAAGCTCTGTTGTGCGGTCCTGTCTGGTATCAGCAGCAGCAGCAATGCCCAAGGTTTTGGTTGTGTACAATATTTACCTTACTTGTGGGGCATCAAGTAATCAATATAATTCTTGAAGTGTAATTAAAGTTTTGTATTTCTTTGACTCATTGCTCTGTCTGACAGTTCATTTTTCTTTGCAATTGACAGTTGACAGGGTGGTTCATTCTTACGCTAGTTCTACCTTTTTTGTGCCAGTAGCATTTCCCATTGGTGCTTATTTACTGGTGTTTTCCTGCCTTCCATCTCAATTTGTACTGACGCATTGCTGTTTCATATTTGTTTCATATGTTCAGGCAGATTTCATTGGATGTTCAGTTTCAAATAGCTTTTATTTTAAGAGTGTCATTCAGTGGTCTTTTACATATGTATCAGCCATGTTTTCCCTCAATTGCTGTTGTCTCTGAATCAAACTGTATTGCATGGCATTTTGTGATACCTTTCAGCCACATTTGCATTTACAAGCTGTTGTTTTGTGTGCCGCCACATTGCATGGCAAGCCATTGTAGTATCACCGTGCAACATGTAATGCTGAATGTCTCCTTCTGCATTATGTCAGGCCATAGACATCACATCACTCTGTAGCCCCTCAACTCCAACCAGGACACACACTCCATCCTGTAACTATTAATTTCTTCCATTTTACCAGGATAGAAGAGAACATGAGATTGGCAAGGGAAAGGAAACAGTTGGTATTGAGAGAGAAAAGGAGTTTTGTCTTTCAAGATTTTGCCACAGAAATGGACAATACATGGACACAGTTCACAGAGGTCAGACTAGCTTCACACGAGTGGACGGAGTTATTATATGCAGTAAACAGTGAGTCTAATAATCTGGAATGGCACCAATTCCCCTTATGTTTGCAGCACTCCAGAAAAGGCTTGTCAGATTTTATTATGCAAAACTTTTCACAGGAAAACTGGGGCCAAACTAACACTTTGGAAAACATATTCTGGATCGTGCCTGAAAACAGTCACCTTTATGGCTAGCTCACCCACCCGGTAAACAAAAACAAAATAAATAGCCAAGGAACAACAGACAATATGGCACCCACCCCCGCCCCTGCATGTTACACAGTCATCCTGATCAGCTGTGCAAGTGTGCAGTTCCTTACATTGTGCACTACTAGCATTTCTGTGATTGATTTACCTCCTAATCCTTCAGTTCAGTGGTCCCTCTGCCCTCCCTCAATCACCATCCCTGTATACAAAAAAATGATTCACCCATGTGATGACGACAGGAAAAACTGCGGCCATCATTCGGGCACAAGCACAATGCTGATGGTGAACATCATGCCCTGCAATTGTGCCACCTGACACCAAGTGCACCCAATGTCCCAGGGCACATTACTTATATATAATCACCTCCAGGTCATAGGTGTATGGGGCAGGGGGCCCAACACCCAGATGGTGCCCTCCCTGCCCAGCACTGCAAAATCCAGTTCACCTGTATGACGGGCGAACTGGTTGCGGTCCCTTAATTGTAGTGCCCATATAACAGTATACCCCTGTAAAGGTGAATCACCACTCAGGTTCTTGATGGTAATAAACCAACAGAAGAGACAACATACAAATGGCATAAGCAGTAATAAACTTGTTTATTACACAAAATCAGACATGTGCCCTAATCAGAGCCTTACCAAAGTAGACACTGTGAGCCAGAGTTTCCCTATACCCCAGGATAGGAAGATTTTTTTCTCAGGGAGAAGATGTCATGCATTAGTTTATATAGTAAGATAACTATGGAAACTAGTTCTTCATGCATACATTAGATATACAAAACAGGCCCTATTGGCCAAAAGTTATGTGGCTCCACAGTGTATCTAAAGATATACAAAATGTGTAAAGTCAGTTAAAAGTGAATACAAAGGATTCATACAAAACACAGAAAATAAGTGCGGTGTTACATAAATCCGCATGATGGCAGTGCAGATTGTACAATACATTGTGTGATTTCTCAGAACATTAGAACATGAGTTAGGCAAAGAACACAGTAATAATCACTAATAAAGTCCATGGTAACTTACTCTTATATGGTAGGTACTTGCGCTCCATAGGTTAGTAATGATTTGGAGCTGCAGTTAGGTAATATTGTAGATGTTATCAGTGGTATACAGTGGGTTTACAATATGGGTGAGGGGACCAAGTGTAACACCTCCAAAAATAATGTTGCCTCAGTGTCCCTCCCGCCTGTATGACAGGTGAACTGGTTGCGGCACCCTAATTGTGGCACCCATATAACAGTATACCTCAAAATATAATGCTGTCTCAGTGTCCTGCCCACCTCCAGTCATTTTTGCCATGGCACTTTATGTCCCTCGTGGCTAGTGGCAGCCCTCCACCCCATGTCTGTTCCTGAAAAAAAGAAAACTGTCCCTTGATATTTTCCTTTTTTTCCCTGAAAAAAGGTCCCTCGCTGATAACAGCCCCCCTACCAACCACTCAGAACCCACCACCCCACACCCACCAATTCACCCCCACACACCCTCATTCACCTGAACAGGTCCCAGGTTCAAGATCCACTCTCCAATCGAAATCATGTCATGCTACTGGAACTGGTGACTGCAATGTGAGAAACTAAGGTAAATGTGGTTCAATATATTTCAATAGAGGTTTCAACTTTCATGCATAACTCAACCATTTTTGACCCCAAATTTTCAAAATGGCCTTTTGGGGACACCACCTCATTAACAATACAACTGTTGTTATGCAACTACCACCGGAAAGGTGATTTCTCAGTCACTTGGAGATTTCACCTTTTGGGTGGGATTTGTGTAATGACAGTCATACTGTTCATAAGATGGGGTAATAAAAAGGCTATGTTGAAAATTTGGGGTCAAAATATGTAAAAATGCCAGAGTTATGAGCATTCATTGCAATTTCGCTATGTATGTTTGTAACTTCAGAAATATTAAATATTTTGACCTCAAATTTTCAGCATAGACTTTTTATTACCTCACCTCAAGTATGTCACAGCTGTAATTTTTCAAATCCTGGTCAAAATATATTTACGCACCTGTGGCATGGAATGGCATTGCAGTTGCGTGGAAGTACGTATTGGTGGGAATTCAAAAATGTTCAGTACCAGGTACATGAGTTGGGGTAATCAGATGTCCACATTGAAAATGTTATCACTGTTGTTCTACAAATAGAAGTGCAGGGCCCTTCCACAGCTACATATATAGCATTAATGTAGGGATGAGAGCACAAGGCTCAAAGGGCCCTGCGCTCCTTCAGGCAAATAAGGATACAATTACTCTATCTCAAAAACTATACATGGGTGGGAGTGCAGGGACTGGAGGCTATGATTACTGTATCTCAATAAGTAAGGAAATTCATTGTAAAAAACTACATTAATGCATCAGTTAGGGTTGAGGATAAAGTGACAAAAGTAGGGAAATATGACGTTAAGGTTTCCAACCCTAATACCCCACCCCCACCCTGCACACACCAACAGGCGCCGGGGGGTGTGCCTTAGGGTCATTAGCCCTAACGCTCACCCTATTCTCCTATACTGTACCAATCTTAGCTTATGTATTTATTTATAGAATGGGGTGAGCATTAGGGCAGATGACCCCAAGCCACACCCCACGGCGGGTATTGGTATGTGCAGAGTGGGGATGGGGTGTTACAGTTGGAAACCCTAACATCATTTTTTCTTACTTTTGTCACTTTATCCACAACTCTAACTGATGCATGTAAATATATTGAGAATATCTGATACCAAGGTGATCTATGCAAGGAAATATTATCAGGGCGCTAACAAGATCATAAGCTTTTATAAGTGGAGTGGGGGGGGGAACAGACACAGTAGCTCAAGCTGTAGACCCTGCAATATGAGCAGACTAGATAGCCCAAATGGCCTTCTTTTGCTGGCTTCTTCATATGGTCATATGTATAAGCTTGTTAGACCCCAAGATGGCAATATTTATGAGTATACACCTCTTTGCTATCACATGTTTTATACATTATATTTGGATGATTATTTTTTTATTACAGGCTGTGAAGTGCCTTTTTTATGTTTGCGTGCATGCTTGCATGCAGCAAGCAAACATCTTCCTATTATAGTGGCATTTGATGGGCATGATACTGTCCCTCCAATGCAGAGCACTGTCTAGTGAGCAAGTCAATAGCAGACCAGTTATCAGCCAGTCTAAATATGACAGAGTTTTAACTTGGTGGATGGAAACTGTGTCTACTTCAAAACAAAAAGCCGACCCAGTCATGGGTTTGCTGTCTCCTTTGATGTAGCTGCTCAGCACGCTGACCTCTGCTTATTAGACTGGCTTAGGTATTCCAAGCATGCATAAACACCAGCTGTTAAAAGTAACGTGTATATGTGTGTCTTTCTTTCTCTCTTTCTCTTTCTCTCTATCTCTCTCTCTCTCTCACTCTCACACTGTTGGCAAATAGTATTTACTCACTGATACAGGTGATTATCCCTGCTACCATTATGTTTTTACATGCCTCAGTAACATCTGTGCTATATATTTGTATTTGTAACAGAATTTATGCACTTCAAATTGTAGTTAGTAGCATGCAGTATCCCTTTATTTTGTAGTTGCTGCAGTATAAACCAGAAACTGAGTGTTTAAGTTTCAAGAAGCCAGCCTTGTGTTTGCAATGATATCATATCTCTCTGTCCCAGCTCTGGCTGGTGCTGGAGTACGTTAGTGTTTTTTTTTGTTTTTGTTTTTTTACAGTGGAGGTTTAAAGTGGACTGTTCATGTGCACTTTTTCATCTTAAAACATATCATACTGTTAGATTTTCTTTTGGGATAGTCAAAAATATTTTTAAGTAGCCTTAGGGCTTGTACCAGAAAAGGTAATGTTTCAGTAAGTACACCAGCTGGCCAGCAGAAATGTCTATGGGGCTAATGGACTTTCCAGGTCACTAGCCCTGCTGGCTAGTGGTTGCAAAACTTAAAGAGCTAGTGGAGCTAAAGCAGACAGACAGGAAAATTATACAAATTTTAAGACGTAGTCAGTTGTGACTTTTCATTTCTGAAGCATTTTTCTTTTTTTTTTTGCTCATTAGAAAGTCTTTTATGTGATAATATTGTGCTGGATGTGTGGAACGGCTCTTAGTCTGTCAGCTGACTTATCTGTCTGTATCACACCCCCCCCACTACATCATCAGAATGGTGATCTCACTGAAAGTGACATTACAGGTAAATGACATGTCAATCATTGAAAGGCTGTTCCTAAGCAACAGTGATGTCACAGTCAGCGAGGTAACAATGCTGATGATGTAGTGTGGGGCAGTAGGGCTAGATATGTCCGCTGTAAGCTAATAGCAGTTCCAAATATTACACCTACTAACATCAGGTAAACAATCTTCTAATTAAACAAAGTGAAAAGGAAAAGTACCTCAGATACAAAAGGTAATGGCTAGTTGCTTTTAAAATCTGATATTAGTTTTAGGAAGTATACTAGCTCTTTAATTTCAACCCTTGCATGGATCAGCCGAAGATGGGATTTCTCTTTTTTTATTCTATTTATTCTCTCCTAGCTGGCAGTTCTTTGCTACCTGGTCCCCAGATACATCAGCCCTCCACATCACCTGATGGGAGACAGCTGTAACCTGTACAGTGGGCCCCATTATGGGGATCATGACAGGTCATAGAGAGAGTATACATATGAATACAGAGAACAGTGTATTCCAAATCCCTGTCATGTTGGTTGGGCTGTCCATTTCTGTGCCATCATCTTGGTGACCACATGTCATAATGTAGGAATCAGTATGACAAGTTGCTGTTTTGTTGTTGACAGGGTGCATCAGGTATGCACAATGATATTGTGTGTTTGTTGGTTTTTTTTTGTTTTGCTCCTGTTCATTTTCTTAATTCTCCCATACCAGACAGCCATGACATACAACGGCACCTACCTGCCAGCCAGTGTTCACCAAGGTTCCCCGCCTCCATCAGGGCAGTCATGTTTCCTCAAATCCCATCAGGTATGACTAAACGGACTTGAGGGCACTAGAGAGCTTGAGGGTGCAGGACGTCTTTTTCAAAGCTCTGCTAAACAAAGCTACTAAAACCTGTTAAAGTCCTTTAAATTGTAGCAGTTTCAAGAATGGCACACTTGAGAAAAGTCAAGGACCTAGCAGAAGTAAGGCTGGATAATATTGAGGCATTTCTCTCACCTAAAACAGCGAAGGCAGTCCCATTACGAGGAGATGCCTCGGAAGGCATAATGGCCTCACCCATAACAGTACGCCCTAAACCGGGCACCAAACCAAAGGCACCTACAAAACCAACACTGCAGAGCATACAGACTCTTTTGTTGGGGTTCCAGGAAGAATCTCGCTTTTCTTTTGAAAAAGTGAATGGTACTCTAGCAGAAATTTCACTCAGGTGTTCTCAAATAGAGGGGAAGCTGCAGACTTGTGAAGAGCAAGTGACCACAGTAAAGAAAAACATGGATAAACTTTCCTGGAAAGTTATGTCTCTTCAAGGTGCAGTTAACGCATTTCTACATGAGCAACTATCGAACACTGCAAAATTTGAGAACATTGAAAATGCTTTGTTACAGAAGAATCTTTGGCTGATAGGCTTACCAGTGGACATACCTGTGGCTGAGTTGAAATTACTGGTGGAGGGTGTAGTTATAATGTTTTTATTCTCTGGAGCTGCCATTGATTCTTGAATCTGTCTTTCGTCCCCAATCACAAAATACTAAGGGTATTGCTGGAACTAGATACATGATCTGCATTTTTTTCAATGATTTTACAGCAAAATCAAATTCTTCAGTATGCACGTCAAAGAAAAGGATTTCAGTACAAGAGTCAGTCTCTTCATCTATACCCTGATTTCTGCTTGATTACGCAGTGCAGGAGAAAACGTTTTTTGGCTATCAAAGAAGCGTTTATCTAGGCTGGTGTAACCGCAGTATTACCAGCTCCTTCTAAGCTTAGTGTTTCCTTTCAGGGAAAAGATTATTTCTGTCTAGACGTGGATGCAGACCATGAATTGTATGAAACAAATGTTGCAATACCAACTGAATTGGGATCTGACCTTGAAGAGGAGGGGAAGATGTGGACACTACTCAGTATCTCCCTGTGAAATAAATAATTATGGGCTTCTCCTTGTATTTCTTTTGGAACCCTAAACTTCTGAAAAAAGAGATTCAGTAGGCTTTTTTTGGTTAAATGATTGCTTAAGTATTTTTTCTTTTTGATTTGATGATAAAGCTTGGAGCATTGAAAAAAAATGACGAGTAAAGTGTTTGTTAAACCTCAAATTTAATGACTTTGGTCATTTTAATTTTTCTTCTAACCTCCCTAAAAATAATTATACTTTTGTTGGTATTTTGCAGTAATCCTTTTTCAAGATGTTTTACTTATGTTACTGAAATATTATGTAAATCCTTTTTTCTCTTTGAATAAAAAAAAGTATAAAAAATTAAAAAAAAGGCATGACTAAACAGAAGCTTGTGGAATTAGGGTGAGACAGTGGTAAAAAAAATTGTGAAAACAGCAATTTCATAAGGGCATGACAGATGCACGTCACTTTTGTTGCATCACATGTTATATATATATACTCTTTGTGGTTTTGCTTCTGTGTGTAATTTAACAGCATGTTTACTTCTTTTTTATTACCACTTTTTGTTCATATTGGGACTCCTGCAATCATTATGCTGTCATGGACACAGCACTAAAATGTCTATGCTGCCGAGAGGTGAATGCTATATTGGCCAAATTTACATACGAAACTGCCAGCAGAAAAAGACCGTAATGGTCTATTGAGTCTGCTTTTATACAAATCACCCTGGGCCAAGCAAAGAAACTTACCATAGGCTGTGTCTAACTCCCCCCAATCCCCCATCCATCTCTCTCCTCTCCCTTATTTCCTCTTGGTCTAGCCCCCCCTCCACAACTTGGTGTTATGTAGGGATTTCATTATCAGTTGGTTGGGATCAGGAGCTGGTACCACTCACACCTCTGTATCTGAAGCCCACCTATCTCAATTAATAACTGAACCCACTGGGCTCAATATTAAATCCGGCAATTATTCCCTTTTAGACTGGGTCCTTACCAATAGCCGGCTAGGGAAGACTAAACAGAATTTAAAAAAATCCCATCTCAGGCTGATCCATGCAGAGGTCAGAATACGTTTTGTAGCTTCTAGCCAGCAGCGTAGTAACTTGCAAAATCCACTAGCCCAACAGGCTTTTCGACTGGCCCAGCTGATCTACTTATTGAAATATTACCTTTCCAGTACAAGCCCTCCTGGCTACTTCAAAAGATTTTTGATGATCTCAAAAGAAAATAACAGTATTTGGCTAGTGGACTGGTGTTAGTTTCGACCCTCTCCATGAATATCCACATGTGGTTACATAGTTGACAGTACAGGAATGGACAGCCAGGACCACTATCCCAGTGCATGTACACAAACACACACACACACACACACACACACACACACACTCACACACCATGGCAAACATCCAGCATTGACAAATGCCTGCTTGTATTGCATGCATATGTAGCATTGTGAGCAGGCACATGCAGGTATCTGAGCATGCTTCAGTATACATGTGCATGTGACTACTGTGTAGGATGTCAGGAAGTGGCCAATATTTTATGAGTATACAGCATTTTGCTAGGAGATATTTTATATATTATATTTGAATATAATATATAAAATATATCACAAAGAGGAGGAGGTTCCACCTGAAGTCAGAAGCCCTCTCTACTTCATGCAAAAGAGCTTTTCAGTGACTTTTTCTTGGGTCTCTGGCTTACAGCACTGGAGCTAGGGGCAACACAAGAGGATTGTGAGGGATTCAGTCGCCTGTGTAGAGATGTACCCCCCCCCCACCATCCGGAGAGCTAATAAGAGCACTGCTCAAAGAATCAGGAAGTGTTCTAGGGGATTTAACCCCCTGACAACTGTTGGTTTCCCTGCACACTTCTGCCAGATCACCAAGAGGTGGAGGCTCTCCCTGAAGTCAGGAGCCCTCCCTCCTTCACACAAAAGAGCTTTTGTGTGGCTTTTTTCCTGGGTCTCTGGCTTACAGCACCAGAGCAAGGGGCAACATAGGAGGATTGTGAGGGAGTCAGTCACCTGGGTGGAGATGCTCCCTACCCTCCAGAGTGCTAATCAGAGTGCTGTGTAAAGAATTTGGAAATGGTCCAGAGACTTTAACCCCCCCCGATGACCACTGGATTCCCCGCTCATCACCATTGGATCATCAAGAGGAGGAAGCTCTCTCTGAAGTCAGAAAACCTCCCTTCTTCACACAAAAGAGCTTTTTCTGTGGCTTTTTTTCCTGGGTCTCCAGTTTACGGCACTGGAGCCTGGAGCAACACAGGAGGATAGTGAGGGAGCCAATCTCCTAGGTGTAAATGCTCCCCACCATCCAGAGAATGTATCAGAGAGCTCCCCCATCCACCAATCAGCCTTTGGTTGCTTCTTAAGGAAGAAGCCACCAAATGGCCCCCTTTGGTCCCTCCACACTAGGGGCCCACTCTCACTTATGTTTGATATAACACAGGATCCAATATTAATTAATGTATTGAACATAGAATTTAAGGAGGGAAAAATGCAGACAAGAGGATATCCACTACAAATCAAGGGCTCAAATTTTCTAAGCAAATTGAGGAAGTACTTTTACACAATGGGAGTAATGAATGTGTGGAATGGTCTGCCAACTGAGGTTATTGTAAGTAAGATGAAGGCACAATTTAAGAAGAACTTAGATAGGCACATACTAAAAGGAGGGAAATTAAAATATTTCTAAAAGCCTTATAGAAGCAAATATGGGCACACACTTCCTAGCTCCTAACAATTCTTAGTGTGAATCTTAGTATGAAAGAATGTCAGAGTCTGCCCACCAGAGTCAGCCCAAAGAGTCAGTCAGCAGCAAGCCACTCTGCAACCCAGCTGACCCAAGTGGGCAAACAAGGTACTGTGCCTTTGTTCTACATACAAACTAATTGATTGTGTTGAATTGAAACCCACATAACTAAGTTTGATTGTACTGTATTGACTGTGATGAGCTATTCTAATTTGTTGTTGAACTAAAACCTGCTTGATTAAGTGTTTCTACCAAACTGATTGTGCTGAGCTTATCTACCTTGTGGTTTGAGTTGAAACCTACTTGCTTAGGTTTGTTTCTACTAGATTGCTTGCACTGAGTTTATCTAATTTGTTGATTCACGATAGAATGGGGACTGTCAACTGTAACAAGTGTGGGGCACTAATCTTCAGATGGCTGCTTTGGAGGAGGGGTCATTGACCCATTTTCAAGAACCTCAGGGCTCAGGTGGAAGCAGCAAGAGTAGAAGTATCTAAGCTGTATCTTCAGCTTAGCTGGAGCCCATCCTCACTCCCACTTCCACAGAGGCTGTCTGGCCCAGGGGGATGGAGAGTGGTGGGGGAAGGAAATGGGGCAGGGGTAGTCACAAAGAGGTTATCCTGCCCAACACCACCCTGATTGCAAATTGATTTGCACTCCTCATGGAGGTTCAGGAATCTGACAGTGCCAGGGTGGACTCCAAGTCAATCAGAGGTTTGAAGCAGGACATCACGACGGCACCAAAACACAGGAACAGGAACAAATATGACAAAGACAAGAGGATCCTAATGGTAGGGGACTCTGTTGTCAGGGATGTAGAGTCAGCAATGGGTGTGCAAATGCAAGGAGGAAGGGTGGTTAGGTGCTTTCCTGGTGGTTTAGCTCATAAGGACATATAAAGAATAAGGAGGATAGTGGAGGGGCAGAGAGTTGGGGGGTGCTGATTCATCTGGGAAACAATGATCTGGTGAGCCAGTCAGTCAAAATAGTGAAGTGAAGCTTTTAGAGACTGAGGACCAATTGATGACACACTCAACCTCCCTGGTCTTCTCTGAGGTGCTCCATGTGTGGGGCAAAGGGGAAAATGAGGTCAGAATCAGGGAGAAAGAGATAGCTGAGTTTAATGGATGGCTTAAGGGGTGCTGTCAAGAAAAAGGGTTTCACTTTGCAGGTGACTGGGGAGACTTCAAGGAAAGGAGGCTGGTCAAGGGCGATGGGCTCCACCTGGCAAAGGAGAGGGTCAGCACACTAGGGCAGAAGTTTGATGTCTACATAAGATGTTTAAACTGACTGCAGGGTGCCTAAGTCAAGGGGAACTAACCTGGCTGCCAGAAGGAAGTTGAGTCTGGCTACGACCCCCCCTCCCACATCTGAGGGCTGGAACTAACATGACAAAGAAGGAACAAACTGTTCAGGTCCCAACTGGTATAAGGCAGGAAATATAGAAGAGGGGTACAAAAAGAGTGCTGTAGGCAAAATGGGACAAAAAAGGCCAAGGGGTGCATAACAGAAAATCCAATACTTAACAAAAAGCGCACATAGGGTCTCTGGAAAGGGGTCTACTGCTACACTAGCAGCCTGGGCAACAAAATTAGTGAACTACAGACAATGGTAACAGTTACTAAAATGGACCTTGTTGCCATCACTGAAACAAAGGCCTTGGAAAACAATAATTGGGGCCTCACAATGCCAAGGTATACCCTCTTCAAGAGGGATAGAAGGGAAGGGAAGGTAATGGGCAGGTATAGCCCCTTATGTCAGGGAGAGCATTGAAGTAGTGGAGGATGGGAGCATCAGGTGCGGTATGGAGGAGGCTGAGTTACTGTGGGTGCCGGTCACAGTCGCATCGGGCAGGAAACTGTGCCTGGGGGTGTTGTACACACCATCAGGGCATGGGGAAGTGAGTAACAAAGAACTTCAAGAAGAAATCAATAGAGGAGTAAGCAAGGGGGATGTGGTGGTGGTCAGGGATGTAAACCTCCCAGATGTAGATTGGGAGGTCCCAGTGACTCGGAGTTCTAGAAGCCAAGCTGTGTTGGACGCCTTTCAGGACTGCCTGCTGGTCCAACTGGTAAAGGAACCTACCAGACAAGGACCCATTCTGGATGTGGTTCTCGCCAACTCAGAAGCAGTAGGGGAAGTAGTAAGTGAACCACTGGCAAATGAAGACCACAATTCTGTTTGGTTTGATTTTCCCCTAGGGACCAAAGAAACCCACTCAAAAACAGGTCCTGGACTTTAGAAAGGCAGAGTCTGTAAAACTGAGAATGATGGTGCAATACTTCAATATCAAGAAATGCAAAGTTATGCATATTGGAGCCAAGAATCCCAGGACAGAGTACTACCTGGGTGGAGTCCAAGTATCTGCATCAGAGGAGGAGCAGGACCTGGAAGTGATGATCACTAGTGACCTGAAGCACTCCACACAGCACAAGAAAGCAGCAGCAAAGGCAAACAAGATACTGGGATGCATGTCTAAGGGGATCAGTAGTAGGAGAGAGGAGGTTATACTGCCCCTGTACAGGTCACTGCTAAGGCCACATCTAGAGTATAGAGTTTACTACTGGTGCCTGTCACAAACGCACTCAGCAGGTCAGGCCCTCTGCTCCCACAGTGCCCACCTCAGAATGCAATAGTGTGAACAGGTAACAGGCAGGGTAACCCTCCTGCCTGCTTCTGGATCAGAATCACCTTTAGTCTCAAGTTCTGGGGGGATTCAAACTGTGAACCTTATGCTAGCATACCCAAAGTGCAGGCTCAGATACGTACCTTCTTCAGGGATTGCGGTACAATCTTTCACCAGGGGCACCAAGCCAGGCTTCCAAAATGAACCCTTAAAACTCTATAAGAGACCTTAAGTATATTCTTACCTTTTCCCAGTTTTGGTAACACCATCAAGCCCTTACTTAGCCATCTATATGTCACATGCAAAAAAGAACTGCCAGACACACAAGCAGTCTCTTAAGAATAGGTTTACTAAAAATGGATAAAAACAGTAAGATAAAATGCAGAACAAATTTCAAAGATCATCACAATCACATAAAAGAAAAACAAGGAAAACTACAGAACAAACTCCTACCAAAATACATTCAGATCTTTTCTATCTAATGTATTACCTCTGTAAGTGCAGTTAAATTAGAAATCATGTTTCTTAAGAGCCCCAAAAAGATATGACAGTCATCTGAGACACAAATACCAGTTTAAACTGTGTCTCCACACCCCTTCTGTGAGTCATCTAGCTCCTCCTTTTAGAATATAAAATTACAAAAAATGATTTCCTGTCAGGAGATATTTTAAATAATGTGAGCTGGATTTTCAAAGGCCTTAGATTGATGCAAGGTGCTTGCATCGAACAGGTTTGAAGCAGGAGCACCTTGCTCTAAGGGCTGTGCCAAGTGCGAATTTCAAAGGCAGCCTGAGTCACCCACCAGGCTGCCTGCACCAAAGTGTGCTAGTGCCAGCCTTGCACCATGAAAGTGGCTATGGCATGGAACTAGGGGCCTTGCGACAGACCCAGACTTCGGCAGTCCTCAGTTCCGGAATTTGAAAGGCCCCCCCAGGAACCAGGTGCCAAGTACCCTTAGACCAGAGAGGGGCTGGTCTAAGCGGACTTAGAAGGCTCCTGGGGGGTCATCCTGTACGTGCTACTGTGTGGCCCACCTGATACATCCCTGGTGGGTGATCCTGGTAGTCCCCACAATCCTGTCATGATCCCTCGACACCCGGGTCATGGCCTGCCCAACCCCCAGGTGGTGGCACCCATCCTAGCCTCCCACTCCCTCCCGTGCCCTGATCTGGTGACTGGCACAGCCTTCCACGGCCAGCTGCCGAATGAGCCATCATTGCGTGTACTGTATACAGTATACAGTATGCACACGGACATCTTTTCAGAGGTCGGCCGGGTGGTGTGTGGAGGGCTGTGCTGGTCACGGATTGGGGTATGGGAGGGTGGGAGTGCTGAGATGGATACCACCTGGGGGCACTAGCCCACCAGGGTACCGGAGTGTGTTGCGGCACCGGTGCCGGTGGCACGGTGGTGTTGAGTGGCAGTGACTGGTTGCCAGCCCCTGTCTGTCAGTGCTGCTGACTCCCCACAGTTGTTGCGGCATTCTGGATGGGTGAGCCATACGTCAAGTGCAGCATCCCCTTTGCCACAAGCTGCTGGACTTAGGCGCCGGGACTCTGTAAATTAGAAATTCGGGCACAGGGTCCCGGGCTTTGAAATTCCAGCCCTGTGACTTCAGAAGGAGAAAGACATTTCCTAAATTATGATAGTCTTTAATCAAGCCTTTCCTCCGAACTGGTGGATGGTTCCTGTTTTCCCAAGTAACATCAAAGGTTTTTACAACTCTGCAGTCCATCACCCAGGTGTGATAAATAGCCAACAGGAATCAGCTAAATGATGTCCTCTCCTGTAAAAAACTGTATATTTAGCTTCCCAACTTCAAAGCAGCAACAGGTCATAAAAAAGGCCATAAAATGCAATTTCTCAAGGAAGTTAATTACATTACAGAGAACTCCTGGTCAGTTACCTATCCTGTAGCTTCACTGAAACCTGGGGGGGGGGCACCCATAAAAGCACAGGATGTCTTATGTGAGACGATCACATACTATATTTGAATAGCTTGGCAGAAGATACCAGGAGAAAGGACTGCTGTGTGACTGGACTTCTCTGCTGGGACTAATGAAGAAGAACTTTTGTACTTGGATCTTTAATTTAGGGTAAAAAAAAATAACAAACAAAACAAAAAAAAAGTGTGTGTTTGTCTGAGTTAACTGAACTGAACGGTTATCTGAACAGTTATCTAGGTGTAAATCTCAGGTGATTGAAAGGACTTAATAGCTGTGAGGTTTAAATTACTTGTAGAAAGATCTAGTAAGTAGGGGGAGTGGCTTAGCTAGAAGGAAGCTACATTTAAAGACTGCCTTAGAAAGATTCTGCTAATAGCTTGGCAGAAGACACCAGGAGAAAGGACTGCTGTGTGACTGGACTTCTCTACTGGGACTATATTGCCCTCCTTCTCTCCCTTCCATCCTCCCACCCAAAGCTAGTTCTACTTTTATAGGCACAGGATTTGACTGACAACAGGAACTTCCTGTTTGGGAGCAGGAAGTGAGTGATCACAGAGCCACCAAAGACCCACCATTCTAGAAGGGCAAGAGTAGCTCTCCAGTCCCCTCTAGCTGCTGGAGGTCTGCCTCTGAGCAAGTAAGGGGTCTACTGAGAAATATAGGATATTCTTGTCTCAGAACAGGACAATCAGGAGCTTAAAGGGCACACAGGTAGAAAGTAAGAGAGAGAGAGAGAAAAACAGAGGAAAGAGTAAGGATTGCAAACAATTAAGGGATAGAAATAAGACATGATTGAGTGGTGCAGTGCAGTGGCTGTGGAGCAGCAGTCTTCCGGGAGACGTTCTGGAGGATGCGGTGTTGTCCCATCTGCAGGCATCTCTCTGGGCTGAGGGAGGAGGTTGCTCATCTCCAGGCTGAGTTGGCCAGGATTTGTGGGACCTCCTCTTCCATTCAGGGACCACCAGTGCCACTGCCGTTGCCTCAGAGGTTGCCAAGAAAGAGGAGTGGTTGGACCACAGTGGACTCAGGGAGGGTGAGGGTGGTGGAACAGAGGCGCATCCCTCCAGTTGTACCTCTTCCACAATTCCTATGCCATTCTGGCAAAGTGTGGTTCCTCTATGGAGGCACCTGCAGTGGAGACCAAGGAGGATGCTGGGAACCTCCAAAAAGGAGACCCACAGGAGGGTGGCAGGGGATCCCACAGAGGAAGGAAACAACTTCTTGTGGGGGACTCCATTGTAAGGAAGGTAGAACTGGGGGACAAAGAGGAGAGGGAAGTAAGGTGCCTGCCTGGCGCCATGGCTTGGAGGGACAGGGAGCGAATCCTCAGGATTGCCAGAGCAGCTGCACAGAGGAGGGAGCTGGATATCATTGTCCACCTAGGAACAAATGACCTGGCTAAGAAAGGGATTAGAGAAGTGCAGGAAGAGTTTGTGGAATTGGGGAGGGGCCTTAGTCAAGTAGCACGCACGGTAACCTTCTTGGAGGTGCTGCCCATCTATGGCATAGGAGAGGCTAGGGTGTTCTGCACCATGGGATTCAATCAGTGGTTGAAAACTGGTGTGGAACTCAGGATTGGCTTCATTGGGGACTGGGGTCCACCTGGAGTGATGCAAGCCTATACTGGCATGATGGGCTGCATCTGTCTGGGAGGGAACTAGGATCCTAGGTGATAGGCTTAAATGCTTCATTGGCAAGCATTTAAACTAGCCAAGGGGGGAGGCACTGGAAAGGAGCAAGGAAATCCTAGCCCCCAAAAATCATGGTAGTAAGTGCGGCAAACACCAACATAGAGGTGTCGATAGGGAGAAGGGCAGGGGTAAATGGAGAAAGTGACAAAGGCAAGAAGGACAGGGATGGGGCAAAAGGGAGTAAGGCCATCAAGAAATGGAGGGTAATGAGTACCAATGCCCGTAGTCTTGGCAAAAAGCTCCCTGAGCTGGTGGCCTTGATGGAAGAGGGATGCCTGGATATCATAGCAGTCACAGAAACATGGTACAAAGAGAACCATGATTGGGATGTTAACATACCAGGGTACATAACCTACAGGAGAGACAGGCAGGGGAGAAGAGGGGGAGGAGTAGCTCTCTATGTAAAGGAAGGGATAAAAGCAACTGAACAAAAGAGTAAACAGGGAGGAGAGGAGGCACTGTGGGTCACCTTGGAGACTGGAAAGGGCACCACAATCCACACAGGGGTTGTGTACAGACCCCCATGCCAGGGGGAGGGAATGGACAAGGATATGATAGAAGGCATTCTTAGAATGGCAGAGAAAGGGGAGATACAGTTGATGGGAGACCTGAATATGCCAGATGTTAACTGGAGCACATTTGCTGTAGCCACATCCAAGAGCAGGGCCATTCTTGATGCCCTACAGGTGGCAGGCCTCAGACAGCTAGTTTTGGAACCCACTCATGAGGGAGCAATCTTAGACCTCGTACTCTGAAACGGGGGCAGTGAGAGGATCTCAGATCTAGAAGTGGGTTGCCATCTGGGAACAAGTGACCATCAAACAGTGTGGTTCATGTTAAACTCAGCTACAAGCCATACAAAAGTGAGGGTACTGGACTTTAGGAGGGCTAACTTTGGCAAGATGGGAGAGTGCCTCAGAAAAGCACTAGCAAACAGGCTAGGAGGAGGTGTGGAGCAACAATGGGGAATCATCAAAACTGACATCACAGAGGCAACAAGCCTTTGTGTGAAGCAAATAAACAAATCAAAACAAAAGAAAAAGCCACTATGGTTCTCAAAAGAGGTGGCTGTGAAAGTCAGGAAGAAAAAGATAGCATTCCGGAAGTATAAGGAAACAGAGAAGGAGCAGGACAGAGAGCTGTACCAGTTAAGGCAGAAGAAAGCAGGGAGGAAAGTCAGAATAGCAAAGGAAGGCCCAAACTGAGGAAAAGATAGCCAACTCAGTTAAGAAGGGGGATAAAACCTTTTATAGGTGCATCAGCGAGCGTAGAAAGACAAAGGGAGGGATAGTGAGGCTGAATAGAATGAATGGTGGGTGGGCAGAGGGGGGATGGTGAAAAAGCAGGGATACTGAATGAATCTTTCTGCTCAGTATTCACAAAAGAGGAGGGGGAAATGCCTAATCCAATTAACAGAAACACTCTTGATAGGGGGGTGGATCCCAGTTCTTTCACAGAAGAAAGGGTTCTGCAAGAACTCCTAAAACTGAAGGTGGACAAAGCAATGGGTACCTGATGGAATTCACCCCAGAATTCTAAAAGAATTAAAGGAGGAACTATTGAAACCACTGGCTACTCTTTTTAATAAATCATGGGAGGATGGTGTGGTAACCGAGGACTGGAGGAAGGGCGGATGTGATTCCCCTTCACAAAAGTGGGACCAAGACAGAGGCAGGAAACTACAGACCTGTCAGTCTGACCTCTGTGGTAGGGAAAGTGATGGAGTCACTTCTGAAGGAAAGAATAGTTGAGTACCTAGAGGCCAGTGGGGCACAGGACCCAAGGCAGCATGGGTTCACAGCAGGAAGGTCATGTCAGACTAATCTAATAGATTTCTTTGACTGGGTGACCAAAGTAGTAGACCAGGGAGGGGCTGTGGACATGGCCTACCTAGACTTTATCAAGGCATTTGACACAGTCCCACACAAAAGATTAATAGTCAAATTAACCAGCCTGTGAGTGGGTTCCAGGGTGGTAGCCTGGGTAAAACATTGGCTGCACAACAGGACACAGAAGGTAATTGTAAATGGAGTCCACTCTGAAGAAAGAGGGGTTACTAGTGGGGTACCGCAGGGTTCAGTATTGGGTCCAGTCCTTTTTAATGTCTTCATCAGTGACATTGCAGAGGGACTGGAAGGAAAAGTATGCCTTTTACAGATGACACAAAGATCTGCAACAGGGCTGATACACAAGGAGGCATGGAAAGGATGAAAAGGAACTTGGCAAGGTTGGAGGAATGGTCAGAAGTTTGGCAGCTAGGATTCAATGCAAAGAAGTGCAAAATAATGCACCTGGGAAACAAGAACCCAGGTGAAGAATACACAGTGGGTGGGGAGGTAGTAACAACAACAAAAAAGGAAAGGGACCTGGGGGTAATCATATCAGATGACCTTAAGGTTAGCAAGCAATGTGAGAAGGCAGTAGGGAGGGCTGGGGGTATACTGGGATGTATAGGGAGGCATCAGCAGCAGAAAACAGGAAGTTGTTATCCCTCTGTACAAACAGTTGGTGAGACCCCATCTGGAGTACTCGTCCAGTTCTGGAGACCCCATCTCCGCAAGGACATAGACAGGATAGAGGCAGTCCAGAGGAGGGCAACTAAAATGGTGCAGGGTCTGCAAGAGAAGCCATATGAGGAGAGACTAAAGGAGCTTAATATGTATACCCTTGAGGAAAGAAGGAGAGGGGGACATGATAGAAACTTTTAAGTACCTCAGTGGAATCAACAAAGTCAAGAGGTAGCATCTTTCAGAAAAAAGAGCGTGCAAGAACAAGGGGACACAATTTAAAGATAGAAGGGGGTTTGGGGCAATGTGAGGAAGTATTATTTCACAGAGAGGTAGTGGATGCATGGAACAGCCTTCCTGAGGAGGTTGTGGAGTCTAAAACTGTGGGAGAATTCAAGAATGCATGGGACAGACATAAGGCAATTCTTGTGGGGGGTAGGAAGAAATAGGCTGTTGGTTAACTAGGATCTGCGGCCTATCCTGTAGGTAGGGAAATGGGCAGACTAGATGGGCCAAGCGGTCCTTATCTGCCGTCAAAGTCTATGTTTCTATGTTTCTATATTTTAATTTTACAAATATCATACAATAATCATAACCAGCTTGGCAAGCATCACAGTCCTCCCTGCCTAGACTGAATTTGGGTGCTCTATCCCCTGCATGGGATGAGCTTCCCAAATCAGTTCACTCCTCATACAGAGGCAATAAGCCATCTGTGTTCTGATTGGTCGCTCCAGCCCTATGTAAGATCGTCGTGTCATACCCTTGCAAGGCAAGACTCCATCTTAATAGTCTACCATTAGTGTTTCCCATTTGTGTCAGCCAAACCAAGGGGTTGTGGTCAGTTTGTACCTCAAAATGCTGCCCATATAAGTATGGCTCTAACTTCTTTAGGGCCCACACTATGGCAAGACACTCTTTTTCCCCAGTAGAGTAAGCCTGCTCCCTGGGAAATAACTTTTTACTCAGGTACACTATGGGGTGATCTTTCCCTTGGTTGGATGTCTGACTCAGTAATGCCCCAATACCCATGTCTGAGGTGTCAGTCTGGACTATAAAGGGTCTGCTATAGTCAGGACTTGTCAATACAGGAGCACTGCACAGTGCCTTCTTCAGTCTGGTAAAGGCTTTTTCACAGGCTGATTCCCAGGTAATTTTCTTAGGCATCTTTTTCTTTACCAGGTCAGACAGGGGAGCAGCGAGGGCACTGTAATTGGGTACAAATTTCCTATAGTACTTTGCAGTCCCTAGAAAACTCCTGACCTGCTTCTGCATTTCTGATCTCAGCCATGCCTTGATCACCTCCATTTTTACTTGGTTAGGATGGAGCTGTCCCCGGCCTACAACATGCCCAAGGTATGCCACTTCAGCCATGGCTACCTGGCACTTCTCAGCTTTGACAGTGAGCCTGCTCCTCTGTATCCTGCCCAGCACTTCACTAAGGTGGGACAGGTGTTCCTCCCAGCTGGTACTAGAGATGGCAATGTCATCCAGGTATGCCATGGTGTACTCCTCAGCACCATTTAACATCTGGTTCACCAACCTTTGGAAAGTGGCTGGGACGTTCTTCATTCCGAAAGGCATTACTTTAAATTCAAATAAACCTATCGGGGTGATGAAGGCTGACCTCTCCCTAGCTCTGTCAGTTAACTCTGCTTGCCAATACTCCTTTGTCAGGTCAATAGTCTTAAGGTATGTTGCCCCTCCCAACTTGTCCAGGAGTTCGTCTGTCTGGGGCATCGGGTGGGCATCTGACTTTGTGACTGCATTCAGTCCACGATAGTCCACACAGAAATGAGTAGAGCCATCTGGTTTGGGCAAAAGGACTACGGGTGAGGACCAGGGGCTGTGAGATCTCTGGATTACCCCTAAATCCAGCATTTCCTCCACCTCCCTCCTAATGTCCTTTTGGACAGCCTCTGACACCAGATATGCTGTCCGCCGTATGGGCGTCTGTGTCCCTGTCTCCACATCATGTATTGCTAAGGGGGTTAGTCCAGGCTTGGTGCTAAACAGTGGGGTAAAGTCTTCTAAAACCTTCCTTACTTCTTGGATCTTGTCTGGGGCCAGCTGGAGTGACAATTTAACTGCCTCCAAAGAGGAATCCCACTTACTTCCTTCCAGCAAGTCCAGAAGGGGGTCTCCTTCATCCATCTCCTCCCCAAGACTACATACTGCAAACACCATTTCAGCCCTACTAGCATATGGCTTCATCATGTTGACATGGTACATTCTTTCTGTATGTCTTCTCTCGGGTAATTCTATGATATAGATCACGTCATTTACCTTTCTAACAACTTTGTACAGTCCTGCCCACTCAGCCTGCAGCTTGTTTTTCCAGACCGGAATAAGGACCATGACTTCCTGACCCACCGTGTACGAGTGAGCTCTGGCTCTGCAGTCATACCACACTTTTTGTTTCTGTTGGGCAGCTGTCAGGTTGCTCTGGGCTGTCCCCATAAGCTCCTTCAGCCTTTCCCTAAACCTAAGGACATAATCCACTATGGTAGTGCCCTGGGTGGCATGCTTACCTTCCCAGTCCTCCCAGATCAAGTCTAGGAGCCCACATACATGACGTCCATATAAGAGCTTGAAGGGGAAAAATCCTGTTGACTCTTGGGGCACCTCCCTGTATGCAAACAACAGGTGAGGAAGGTATTTCTCCCAGTTCTTCCCATGCTGTTCAGCAAATGCTTGGAGCATTGACTTCAGAGTACCATTAAATCTTTCCACGAGCCCATTGGCTTGCAGGTGATAAGGTGTCCTATACCTCTGCATCACCCCACACTTCTCCCACAAACATTTCATCAGGTCTGACATGAAGGAACTCCCTCGATTGGTGATAACCTCCTGTAGAAATCCAACACCAGAGAAAATCCCAAGTAAGACATCTGCCACTTTGTCTGTCCTCAATAAGGATAGGGTGACTGCCTCTGGGTACTGGGTGGCATAATCCACCACAGTGTGGATGAACCTCTTCCCGGAGGAGCTGGGGGTATTTAAAGGCCCCACAATATCCATTCCCACCCTCTGGAATGGCTCTTCCACTATGGGCAATGGAATTAGGGCAGCTTGGGTTTTCTTATCTGCCTTCCCTATTTCTTGGCACTGGAGACAAGACCTGCAATACTCCTTCACCTGCTGGGTGAAACTGGGCCAATAGAAATTCTGGGCCAACTGCTGCATAATGCATGTGATTCCCAGATGACCAGACAAGGGAATATCGTATGCAATTTTGAGCAACTGCTCACGGTATCCTTGGGGAATGACAAGCTGCCTGCCTATCACCCCTCCCTCTGTCTTTACAGCCTGAGTATGCATCAGTCCATTTTCCCAATAAACTTTATATTTACTGTCACCTCCCTGTGCTCTGTCAGAGTCTGCCCAAGCCCTCAGCTTCTCTAGACTAGGGTCACTTTTCTGAGCAGCTGCAAACTCCTTACACATCCCCAAGGCATGGGACAGGTCCCCTTCAGTCTCTAAACTAGGGTCCCTAGCACTAGCATCAGGACACTCAGGATCACTGTCATCTCTAACCCTGACAATGGGTCACCCCTTCTTCTTTGCAGTAACCCTCTATAGCTGTGTGGTTAACTGCTACTGGGGAACTGTCTACCCCCTTTTCATTAGTTTCCATATCAGGAGACTCAGGCTGGGAAACCAGCCTCCCAGTGGTTTCCACAGTGGCTTCTATGGGGTTCAAGGGAACTATAGTTTCCCCTTCCCACTTGGCTATGGGTAACTCCACACACCATCCCCTGTTTGAGATTGTTGCCAAGGATGACATCAACTGCTAACGTTTTGGCTACAGCCACCTGTTGCATGGTTCCCCCTGTTTCATCCCAGTCTAGGAGAACACTAGCCAGTGGCAATGTTGTCTCCTCACCAGTGAACCCTTGTACAGTTACAAATTCATTGGGTATAAGTTGACCAGGCTCTGCCAGATCCCCTTTTACCAATGTCAGGGATGCCCCTGTGTCCCTTAACCCTTGTGTCTGTACACCATTCACCGTGACTGGGTGCATGTGTTCCCTCATGTTCACAGACATGCTTCCAGGGACAAACAAACAATGCTCTTCTTTCCTAGCTCCATTTTGCATATTGCTCATCCTTTTGGGACACTGTCTGGCAATATGCCCAGTTTCTTTACAAACGCAACATTCATTTCTTTTCTCAGAAAAATCTTTTCTTTGAAACCTGGGGCTAACTAGTTTTGGTGGAGGCAGTGAGGGTTTTAGCTGCCCTGAAGGTGTGCTTTTCCCTTTCTGCACTGCCACACCAACCCCATTCACTCTCAGAGCAGGTCTGCTTTTGGCATAGTGGTCCAAGAGTTCAGCAGCCTCTTGCACTGTTTTGGGATCTCGGTCCTCCAGCCAGGTTTTCAGCACTGCTGGGCATGCCCAAAAAAACTACTCTAACAATATAGCATTTTCAATTTTATCTACAGAGTTTGTTTCAATTCCTTCCCACCAATGTTTTAAACACTGACGTTGTTTCATGGCTAGCTCCTCGTAGCTCATATCAGGGCTTCTCCTGAGCTTACGGAATTTAGCTCTGTATGCTTCTGCAGTTAAATAAGACTTTTTTTAAAGTGCAGCTTTAAGTTTGCTGTAATCATTACTGTCCTCATTGTCCATTTGACCCAATGTATCCTGAGCTTTCTGATAAGTAGAGGGGATAGCTGGAAGCTCCAGGACCTTCTAGGAACATTTGCCTGTATACAAACTTTTTCAAAGGAATTTAAAAAGACATCAATATCCTCCTCCTCTTTAAATTCAGCTATCAATTTAGAATTTAATTTGTAACCCAGTCCTGTAGTTCTATTTAAACCCAAACCACTTACCTGCTCTGGTGCTGGTGATTGGAGTCGTAGCTTATCCAGTTCATGTCACCTCTGGCGCTCATGCTCTTCACGGTCCACCTCTCATTGTTCACATTCAGCTTCTCGCTGTTCTCACTCCTTCTTCTCCTCCTCTGCAGCTTGCTTCTCTAGCTCCACTTTTCTCTGTTCTCACTCCCTCTTCTCCTCTGCAGCTCTTTTCTCTCGCTCCACTTCTTATCGTTCCCACTTAGTTTCCCTCCAGAACTCCAGCTCCATTCTGCGCAGCTCAATCTGCAGCCTGATTGCTTCTGGCTCCAGAATGCTGGTGACCTTCTCCTGCTGCTCTGGCCCTTGGCTTGCACTGGCCCTGCTGTCCCTCACTGGATCTGGACACTGCACTAGCCACTAGCCTCTCCATGCCCAAGGTTTGGTCCTTTACAGTTACAGTCTATGACTCAATGCTCTGGGCATCTGCTGCCATCAGGGCATCCATGAGGTTCTGCTTGGTGGCTCTCCCCTTGTGCAGGACTCCTCTGTCCTGGCACAACTGCCTCAAGTAGTCTGCAGTGTGCCCGCTGTAGTTGGAAGCCATTTTCTTCCCTAACTATGGCTATTCTAACTTGCACTTTGAAGAAAAATAAAACAGGTAGGAACTTGACTGTAAGCAAAATGATATAGTTCTGTTTCCTCTTTAAAAAAAAATAAATCACTGCCTTATTTTGCAAGTGAGCTGTACAGTATTACGCTGACACACTGAACAGTTAAAGCTTGTGTTATCAATTTTATTGTACCACTGCTAACCAAATCTGTCACAAATGCACTCAGCAGGTCAGACCTTCTGCTACCACAGTGCCAACCTCAGAGTGCAATAGTGTGAACAGGTAACAGACAGGGTAACTCTCCTGTTTGCTTTTGGGTCTGAATCACCTTTACTCTCAAGTTCTGGGGTTCAAACTGTGAACCTTATGCTAGTGTACCCAAAGTACAGGCTCAGACACGTACCCTCTTCAGGGATTGCGGTACAATCTTCCACCAGGGGCACCAAGCCAGGCTTCCAAAATGAACCCTTAAAACTTTATAAGAGACCTTAGGTATATTCTTAACTTTTCCCAGTTTGGTAACACCATCAAGCCCTTTAACAATTGTCAGACTTAACCATCTATATGTCAAATGCAAAAAAGAACTGGCAGACACCCAGGCAGTCTCTTAAGAATAGGTTTATTAAAAATAGATAAAACAGTAAGATAAAATACAGAACAAATATCAAAGAGCATCACAATCACATAAAAAAAAAAAACAAGGAAAACTACAGAACAAACTCCTACCAAAATACATTCAGATCTTTTCTGTCTAATATATTACCTCTGTAAGTGCAGTTAAATTAGAAATATTGTTTCTTAGAAGCCCCAAAAAGATATGACATTCATCTGAGACACAAGTACCAGTTTAAACTGTGTCTCCACACCCCTTCTGTGAGTCGTCTAGCTCCTCCTTTTAAAATATAAAATTACAAAAAATTATTTCCTATCAGGAGATATTTTAAATAATGTGACTTCAGAAGGAAAAAGGCATTTCTTAAATTATGACAGTCTTTAATCAAGCCTTTCCTTTGAACTGGTGGCTGGTTCCTGTGTTCCCAAGGAACATCAAGGGTTTTTACAACTCTGCAGTCCATCACCCAGGTGTGATATATAGCCAACTGGAATCAGCTAAATGATGTCCTCTCCTGTAATAAACTGTATATTTAGCTTCCCAGCTTCAAAGCAGCAACAGGCCATACAAAACGCCATAAAATGCAATTTCTCAAGGAAGTTGATTACATTACAGAGATCTCCTGGTCAGTTACTTATCCTGCAGCTTCACTGAAACCTGGGTGGGGAGGGCACCCATGGAAGCACAGGATTTCTTATGTGAGACAATCACATACTACATACATACATACATAGATACATAGACAGTGTCGGCAGATAAGGGCCTATGGCCCACCCAGTCTGCCCATTTAAGTCTGTAAGTTCAGTTTATGTTTTCCAAGAAGTCTGTTGCCCCTGACCCCTGACCTCCAGAATTCCTTTATGTCTATCCCATGCATTCTTAAATCCCGTGATTGTTTCAGCCCCCACCACTTCCTCTGGCAGGGTGTTCCACTTGTCCACCACCCGTTCTGTGAAGAAATTCTTCCTCACGCTTCCTCTGAATCATCCTCCTCCAACTTCATCCCATGCCTCTAGTTCTGGAACATCTTTTTCGCTTACAAATAGTGTTTTCCTGCACCCTGTTCCTCCCTGTAAGATACTTGTATGTCTCTATTATATCCCCCCTCTCTCCCTCCTCTCCTCCAGGGAGTACATGTTCAGTGCCTTCAACCTGTCCTCATAGGACTTGTGATGCAATCCATGCACCATCTTTGTTGCCCTCCTCTGAACCTTCTCTACCCTGTCTATTTACATTTATGTACATTTTTATTTTACAAATATCATTCAATAATCATAACCAGCTGGCCAAGTGTCACAGTACCTAAACCTCTAAAAGGACATTAACCTGTTGGAGAAGGTCCAGAGAAGGGCTACAAAGATGATAGCCGGTCAGCAGGGTAAAGGCACACAAGGAGAGGTTGAGGGCATTCAACATGTACTCCCTAGAGGACAGGAGAGAGGCAGGGGACATGATTGGGATCTTCAAGGACTTGAAATGGATAAATACGGTTGATAAGGAGAGTCTCTTTAAGCTGAGTGGCAACCATAACACGAGGGGGCACAGTCTTAAGCTGGAGGGTGGGAGGTTTAGGAGGGAGGTCAGGAAGCACTTCTTCACAGAGAGGGTGGTGGACACTTGGAATGCACTGCCAGAAGAGGTCATCTCATTGAAGACAGTGGGCAGCTTTAAGAGAGGCTGGAATAGGCATAGGGGGACAGTAAGGATCATGGGTAGTGAGAATGGGAGGAGGGCAGGGACATTAGCTCAAGCTGTGGACCCTGCAATTCAAGCAGACTTGACAGACCAAATGGCCTTCTTCTGCTGGTTTCTTCATATGTTTGTATGTATGTAATGCAAACTAACCAAGCTGAGTTGTATAGCATGTGTGGAGATATGGGGAGTAATAAAATGGGCCATCCTGGAACCAACACAATTATGTGTGAGTACAGTGGTAAAGAGAAACCAGTTCAAGAGACCTATATGATTATTGGCAAGGGTAAGGGAAGCAGTTAGTGCCAAAATAAAGGCCTTCTTTTGGTTCAAGGAAAAAGAGGAAGGCAGAATGGGAGAAATATGTCCAGAAAAATAGGGAGACAAAAAGGGCAGTTCGGGAGGCAAAAGCAGACACAGAGCTGCAGATTGCCCAAAAGATCAAATCCAGAGAAAAACATTTCTTACACTACATCATGGAGAAAAAGGAAAAAGGGAAGGGGTACAATTAGTTTGTCAGATAGGGGGTTGGGTAATTGAGGATGATGGGCAAAAGGCTGCTCTCCTAAAAGAATACTTTTACTCTGTTTTCACCAGGGAGGATACTGGCCCAGTACATGAAAGTGGCATCCTAACAGCCATTAGAGGGATTCAAGAGATGAAAACACTGGTATTCACTAGAGAGAGGGTCTGAAAAGGGCTGGCAGCCCTCAAATTAGACAAGGCCCCTGGCCCAGAGGAGATGCATCTGAGTGTTCTAATGGAATTAGCAGAAGAACTGGCTGATCCTCTGGCTAAACTACTGAACAGCTCACTGCAGATGGAGGGGTTTCTAACAATTGGAGGGTGGCCGACATGGTTCTGCCACACAAAGGGGGGCATAAGGAACAAGCAGGGCCAGTCAGTCTCACCTCTATCATAGTGAAACTGATAGAAACTCTGATCAAGCAGGATCTGGTCGACTACTTGGAGAAAATGATCTTCAGGATAATAGGGGGCATGTATTCATGGCAGGGACATCCTGTCAGACCAACCTAGTTGTCTTCTTTAACTGGGTGATGAGGGAGCTAGATTGGGGCCATGCAGTGGTTCTACTGTACTTTGACTTCAGTAAGACCTTTGACTCAGTGCCTCATAGACACTTTCTGAGTAGGATGGAGGATCTAGGGGCAGTAAGGGATATTGTCAGATGGGTGGGAAACTGGCTCAAGGGTAAGCAGCAGTGGGTTATTGTCAACAGGGTTAAATCAGTAAAGGGGGGAGGGCACAAGTAGGGTACTACAAGGATCGGTCCTAGGCCCTATTCTTTTTAAGATGTTCATTAGCAACACTGGTGAAGGAATCCAGGGCAAGATTCAGCTCTTTGCAGTTGACATTAAACTCTGTGGAAGGGTGGACAGTGGCAATGGAGTTAGGGTATTACAAAATGACCTCCAAAGGCTGGAGAGATGGTCTAGTTTGTGGCAACTCAAATTCAATGCCAAGAAGTACAAGGTAATGCACCTGGGGAAAAAGAACCATAGGACAAATTACTGGCTAAATGGGGTTAAACTTAATGCAACAATAGAAAAGTTTGACCAGGGAGTCATTATCAAGGCCTCGATTTTTCTTTTATTTTTGGGGGGCGGGGGGCTGGCCCCTTTTTCCCTCCCTTTGGAGGTCTGCCAGGGACCCGTCTGCATCTCCCCATGCCTAGGCTTACCCCCCATGGGTAGAGCCGCTGGGGGAGCTTCCCTCCCCAATGTTAATTATAGGCTAGTCCTGGCTTACCCCCAGGTCAGGGCCATGGGAGAGGGACCCCCCCCAGGTTTGCTGGCCAAGGCACCTAGCTTCACCTGAGCTCTGAGAATTGTTGTTGCTGTGTATACCTTCTGCTGCATTATCACAGGGTGTGCCTACAGGTGTGTGCTTACAGATTACTGCTATAGTCTTCTAATTCAAATTGTCTTTTGCAAGGTATATCTTCTGTCACTGTTTTTTTTCTCTGTAGCAAAGTGTTTCTTACAGGGTATATCTTCCGTGAAATTATTACAGGTGGTGCTTACATTTTTTGTGACTTTTTATCATTAGGCTAAGCAAAATTACTGTTTTCCACTGTTTTATTTAATTTTGTTATTTGTTAAAAGTTTTTTTGTTTGTCTCACAGGTGTTGCAGTCTCCTTCTCACATTGACAGAGCTAATTGCTTTCCTCCCACAGCTCTTCCAGGGGATTAGGTGTGTATCTGGGGGTGAAGCTGACAAACTGTCAGGAACTTCCAACAGAGGGAAGGGTTAAAAGGTCAGGTTAGTTGATATCATGGAGGTGGAAGACTAGGTTTGCTGGCCAAGGCACCTAGCTTCACCTGAGCTCTTTTCGTCTAGGTTACTAGAAAGGACAGAGCAAAGAACCTTACCAGAGCAAGGATAAGGATTACAACTTCTTTTGGCTAGGCAGATTTACTGTGTGTTGTTATTTTTATTTTGTACTCACAGGGATTGTTACTGTTTGTTGCTAACATTTTATTGCTTTATTTTCTCTGATTCAAATTGTTATTGCTGTGTATACCTTCTGCTGCATTATCACAGGGTGTGCCTACAGGTGTGTGCTTACAGATTACTGCTGTAGTCTTCTGATTCAAATTGTCTTTTGCAAGGTATATCTTCTGTTACTGCTTTTTTTTCTCTGTAGCAAAGTGTTTCTTACAGGGAATATCTTCTGTGAAATTATTACAGGTGGTGCTTTACAGTTTTATCTATCATTAGGATAAGCTTTCAGGGCTACTGCATTTGTTGCTGGCTGATTGTTTCTGCTCTTACCTTCTTGTTTCTTTCATCTGTGGTTCTTCTTTTTCAGCATGGTTGCAGAGATTGCTAAGTAATTTAATATAAACCGCAGAAAACACACAGAATATTATTCTGTGGTTTACATGAACTGCAGAATATTATTCTGTGGTTTACATGAACTGCAGAACATTTTTCCACAGTTTATATAAACTGTGGAATGTTATTTTGCAGTTTACATGAACTGCGGAATATTATTCTGTAGTTTACATGACCTGCGGAACATTATTCCACAGTTTACATGAATGGCAGAATATTATTCCATGATTTACATGAAATGCAGAATTTTATTCCACAGTTTATACTGAAGAGTCAGTATTTAGCTGGCCTGGCAGCACAGCAGTACCATTACCACTTGCAATGCTGACGACCCAGGTTTGGGAACAAGCCTGAGATGTTGGAGAGCTGGCCTGGGGGAGGAGGATCAAGCATCTTATGGACTTCTGTCCTCCGGGGGAGGAGTTGCTGGTATTTGGGTAACCCCTCATGGTAGCCTGGGGTATGAAAGCCAGGACTGACTACGTTTGGAAGGCATGTCAGACATTCTGCATGCTGTGCCAACATCATTGCATGACATGCCTTCTAGGGAGAAAACAAGAAAATGGAGGTTCTGCTGCCACATGATGATGTCTGCCCCACTTTGCTGATCCCGTGCCACCAACTGAGCTCCTGCTCCCATTCTACTGTTCAGTCTCCATTGGGGGAAGAGGCCCCCCACCCGGCAGTCTCATCCCTGGGTGGTAAGCTGGGGGTGTTCAGGAGTGAGGTAAGTGTGTGTGCCGGGAATGAGCATGTGTAGATCAGACTGCTTGAGGATGGCAGATTAGGAGATAAAGCATAATAAATAAACAACAAAATAGAAGAGTCAGTGTATAAACTGTGAGTAAAACAAGTCTGCAGTTGACATTAACTCTGACCAAGGAAAATTATTCCATGGATAATATAAACTGTAGTTATTCCATGGATCAAATAAACCATGGTTACTCCATGGATCATATAAACCCAGAAGAACTGTTCTGCAGTTGATATTAAATTCTGCAGAATGTTTTTGGAATTCTGTAGAATTTAAAAACAAAAATCTGAAAAGCATTTTGGAACAGCTCCTGCCCATTAGTTTATCTGTTAGGGCTTTACCTTAAAAATCAAAACAGGTAACCCCCCCCCATCTAGCTGAACCCCACCACCCTCCCTACCCCACATTGAGAACCTCCTTCAGTCGCTTTATTTGAAGTAGAAATATTTTTATCAGGTCCCATACTGTACATCAATCCTCATCTTTCTAATTTCACTGCTGGGTCCAAATTCCAGTTTCTTGTCCCAGAAGTGCTTTGAGCACAGCAGCACAAAGCACTACTGGAATGAGAAACTGGCATTCTAGCCTACTGACAAAACTAGAAGGATGAGGATTGCTGTGCAGTGTGGTAGCTGCTCAAAATATTACTCATTCAAATTTGGTGTCCCTGGGGACTCTCAGGCTGAGAGGGTGATGGGGCTGATATAGATGGGTGGATTTTTTACTTTCTAATACTAAGAACTCAGTAGTTAATTGACAACCTTCTCTGGTCTGTAGGTCCCAGCCCACAAGCTAACATTTTTTCACTACTGGGGTGCTTGGGGGGGTTGCTGACTGCTATCAAAGCCCCCAATTACCACCTCAGACTTTTCCCAAAAATAGGAAACTAATGCCGCAGAAGTTCTGCAGCAACAAGGAGACTTGTCGCAGAATTGAGACCCAAATTGCTGCAGACAAATTGGGGCCTTGGTCATGATCAGTGACACCTCCAAAGTAATCAAGTCAGTACAACAAAGGCAAACAGGATGCTGGGGTGTATAGGGAGGGGTATTTTTTTTATTTTAGTTTTTGTTGACCTACCTGGTCAACAAGTGCACTAGACAAATCCTGCCTATTTTCAGGCACGACCCGGGGGAGGGGGATACAGATGAATGCCAACTGACCTTGAACCAGATTAAGCTGTTGGTGGTATTTTTTTTTTTTTTTTTTAGTGAATGAGGGAATTTTGGCCAGGACACTGGGGAAATTCCCCTACTCTGCTTCGTGTGAGCAGGGGGGACCCATTTTCCTGTGGGACCAAGATGGCTGCCTCTGGACTTGCTGTGGAGGACACGGAGGTGTTGGAGGCAGGGGGATTGGTCTCTTCCCCTGTCTCTGGATTGCCAGAGACCTCATCGATTCTTCCTCAAGCTTCTTCTAATGGATCTAAGTTGCATGCATCTCCCAATTCATTTCCTTCCTCAGAAACCTTGATGGATCAAAGTAAGCAAACAATTGTTTCTTCCCAATCTGTTCCTATACTGCAACAGCTAGCATCTGCTAAAGAGTCTCTGCATAATATTGAATGTTTACGACCTACAGATGTGGACGCTTTGCTATTACTTGAGGAAACACACTCTCTTACACAGAAACAGGAGCTTTTAGCATTTAAGAACTCAGCTTTGCAGCTGCCTACTGATTCTGACTCACTGTGCAGACTGCTGCGTCAGATGCCTGAAAGACAGCCTTGACATTTCCGCATTCCAATGCAGTCTGTTCGACGAGTTCTTCTGCTCCTGCTGCTGAAACTTCTCCTGAAAACCTTGCTGTTTCCCCCCGATCTTCTTCCATGACCCTTTGCGTCTGACTTGCCCCCTGCAGAGGTTGTTCCACAGGGAGACTGGTCAGTTGACTCTGCTGTTGTTGTGGCAGGGTGGGAGAGGGATCCAGTTGTCAGTACCTGGTGCTCTGGTCCTTCCCCCGTTCGGATCACCCCTGCAGACGCCCCAGCTGTTTCTCCTGTGCAAGACCAGTTGGACTTCATGCTTATGTTTGCTTTGCACTTAACACAGAATCCAATTCTCAATTTACCAGTTTCCACTTCTCCTGCAGCTCTGTTTTCAGACTCCAACCCTCTTCACCAAAGTTTACCACCCCAGGGCCCTGGTCTACCACCTCAACGGACTGAATGACTGACTTCTCTTGCTTCTGCATCTACTAAAACGTATGCATCTTGTTTTTCTGTTCCCACCCAACAGGCTAAGAGACACAATGCTGTCAGATTACAGTATTTGGGGGGTTTACCTGAAATGCCTAATAGGGTTTTTGTTCGGCGCACTTTGCTTAAAGACTCCATGAAATTTGCTGCTTATGATATCCATGCATTAATACATGTTTCTAATGAGTCCCATTTTAATATAATTTTTAAAACCTTAAAAAGTTTAGAGAAATTTTGGTCCCAGTTTCATCTGTTGAAAAATACCCCTTTATGGTCACCTTTCAGTGCAATTCCTTTAACGAAACCTGCACAAAAGACTGTCACTATTCTGTTTAGAAATGAAGGTGTTAGCTTGAACGATATTACACTTTGGCTGAAACAAAGATGTACAGTGCTCTCTGACCCTGAAGCTAGTTTTGATTTGGAAAATTTGTGGACAGGAGGGTGGAAGGTTAGGGTTATGCTCCAGACTACTGATACTGGTATTCAACACCTACCCAATAGTTTTCTGTTAGGCAGGGATAGGGGAGTTTTGTTCTATTCTGGACAACCTAAAGCCTGTTATAAGTGCGGTTCCACCTCTCATTTCAGCAGCATTTGTGACACTATTAAACGTACTGTTTGTAGTGGTCTTGGTCATGCAGGCTCACGTTGTACTGAAGAACCTCTCTGTGTTTTATGTGAAGACCTGGGACATACTTTTCAGCAATGTTCCTGGGCTGCCCATAATTCTCCTACTTTAGCTGATGGAGAGGAGCAATGGCTTATTATTACAGTGGCCCAACGCTCTAACATTAAGGGTCCCTCTTCTTTTACTTCTACAGTTGCCCCTTCCCCCCTCCTACTACATTAGCTGAATCACATAGTGTTGTTTCCACTGCCACTGTAGTAACTGCTGGGGAAGATTTGACTGAGCCTGTCCCACAACCTGTTACATTTTCTCTACCTCCCCACCCTCCTTCTTCCCCAGTTCTTCCTAGCTGTTCTACTTCAGGTGGCTCTTCTATGGGACCCCCCACCGGCTCCATTGGAAACAATGGAACCTTCCCCTTCTGACCCTTTTACTACACCTTCTAGAATTACAAGGGGTTCAAGAAAGTTTGGTTCACCTTCCTCTAAGGCTCAGAGGGTAGAGACTCTCCCTTTGATGAATAAATATGAATTGCTGTGACATACTTCTGAAAACACAGACTCTGACTCTTCTTCTGTCCAGTCCTCTCACCCTGAAGTTACTACAGATGCTAAAGTCCCTATCGACAATGTGGGGTCCCAAAAAAGGAAAGCCAAGGCCAAGACAAATAAAGAAGGTACCCCGAGGAAGGGTAGACAGAGGTGATTGCTGTGCATATGTCTACTTCTTTTGCAATACATACTGTTAATGTTAACAGAATAGAAAAACAACATAAGAGGGATTCAGTTTTTCCATTTTTGTCTTGCCTTACTGCAGGTCTCATACTTCTACAAGATGTTAGATTCCATTCTTTGCCTGAAATTTCTAGGGCCCAAAAATCCTGGCATTTAGGCCCTTCATATTGGTCATTTGGACAGGAGACATGTTCTGGGGTGGGTATTTTGTTTCAGCTTCCTAATGTCTCTATTATTAAGATTTTAGATTTATGCCCTGGCAGAGTATTATTGATAGACTTTAGGTTCCTTTCTATCCCTTTTCGGATTATCAATATTTATGCCCCACAAACCAAGTTGCTTAGGATTGAACTCTTGAAAGTGGTTCGACCCTATCTTTACACCTCTATGCATGTCATTTTTGGTGGTGATTTCAATTGTGGGTTGTCCACTAAGGACCGGTTCTCAGTCTCATAAACCACAAAATTATTTTGTGATACCACTTTTCTCAAAAATCTGTTATTTTCTGCAAAACTGAAGGAGGCTTATCTTTCTCTCACCCAGACACATACTCCTACCTTTCACAAAGGCTCTTTAGCTACCTGGATAGAATTTTTTTTGTGTCCTCCTTTTTACAAACTTCCACTGCTGAAGTACAGGTGGCTGAATTTTCAGATCATGATTTGCTTACCATTTTCCTTGGTCCTAAGAATGTTGCTACTTTTGGTCCTTGCACTTGGAAATTTAATGTTTCCTTATTGGAGAATTCTCTGTTGTTAACACTTCTTAAATCTTTTTTTCAAAACAGAAAATCTGTGTTTTTTCTTTACGATGATCCTTGGTGGTGGTGGTTAGATACGATGAGGGATTTGATGAAATTACTGAAATCCTTTAGCAAAACCCATCAGGAAGATTGTTATTTCACATACCATAGGACACGACATCAGCTGCAAAAACTCCTTACCCTTTCGTATACCACCGGCCAGGATTTTTCTTCACAAATTAGTACCCTGAAAAAATCTTTAATGGAATATCACTCCAAAAAATATGCTTCTATGCAACAACGTCAACGTTTTAGTGTAAAAGGTCCCTATGATGTGATCTGCCCGTTTGCACATTTTTCTAAACAGATTACGGGGAGAACCATTGATACTATTGTGACTGATGCTGGTCATACAATTACTGATTCTAGGCTTATCCAAAATTACGTGGCCGAGTATACTCAAAACTTATTCAGTCCATTCCCTATATGTCTACATGATATATTGGCCTTCCTTAGTCCCATTTCTGTTCCTGATCTGCAACAATCAGTATCTGAAATGCTTGCTTGTGATATTCAGGCACGAGAAATAGTTGAGGTCATCACAGCTCTGCGATCTGGAGTATCTCCAGGCTTGGATGGCCTTCCGAATGAGCTTTATAAATTGCTTAATATTGAGTTGAGCTGAAATTGGCCACAGTTTATAACTTCCTTTTGAAAGCTGATACTTTGCCATTAGAATTTAATATGGGTAGTACCTTCTATATCCATAAGAAAGGAGACAGAAAATTACTGACTAATTGGAGGCCTCTTAGCCTATTGAATACGGACTTTAAAATTTTAACTAAAATTATTGCTCTCCGTCTAGCAAAGCTGATCCCTCTTGTTATTTCAGAAGCTCAATCTAGTAATGTTCCAGGCAGAAGTATACATAATCATGTCCTTTTATTACAGGAATTGGTGGAACATAGCAATTCAAATAGGTTAATAGGCCTCCTGTATTCATTGGATCAAAGACAGGCATTTGATTCGGTGAGTCATGACTTTTTATGGCAGGTTTTGAGACATTATAGGATTCCTGTGACTACTGTCTCCTGGTTACGCTTATTATATTCTACAGCCACTTCTATCCCTCTTGTTAATGGCTGGAAGGGTCCTTTGATCCCTTTAAAGAGAGGTGTTAGACAAGGGTGCCCACTCAGTCCCCTTTTGTATATCTTTTTTTTTGGATCCCTTACTTTGCACCATTAATACGGCACACAGTGTTAGGCCTAGTTGTTCCTTACCACTTTCTGTTTTAGCCTAGGCTGATGACATGAGTTTAATAGTAGCTGATGTTCCTTTGGCAGGTGCATCTCTCCATCTCTGTAAGTCCTTTGGTCTTGTTTCAGGAGCATCCCTGAACTTGGAGAAATGTGTCGTTCGACGGCTTGGATCTCAGCAGTTGAATGATGTAATAGTTTCCAGTATTGCACTTTGTGACACCCCTATTAAGATTTTGGGCATTCTGTTTGGCTCAGGTCCTTTAGACATTCTCAACTGGACTCCCAAACTGGACCTAGTGCAGGCCAAAGTTTCTCTTTGGAACACCTGGAAACTCAGTGAAAAAAAGAGGGTTTACTTGATAAAGTCTCACTTACTCCCGATTTTTTTGTTTTTGGCTTATGTTTTTCCCTTCCCCTTGTTTTGGAAACCAAACTTCTGAGTATATTTTTTCAGGCCTTATGGGGCAGCCATCTGAATTCCATTAAGCATTCCACTACCTGCTCATCTTTCAAGGAAGGTGGTCTTAATATGATACACCCATTGTCAGTGTCAGTGGTTCAGTAGGTAGTACACTCACCTCTGAGGCCGGGAGATCAGAGGACTGTGGGTTCAGTTCCCACATCTGGCACTTGGGTTAATATCCCAATACTGACACTGTAGTGCAGCATGAGAGGGGTGCTACACTTCTGAGGTGCCGTCTTTCGGATGAGACATTAAACTGAGGTCCCATCTGCCTAGATTGGTGGTAGTCCAGGTGGATGTTAAAGATCCCATGGCACTTATCGAAAAAGAGTAGGGGAATTTCCCCGGTGTCCTGGCCAAATTCCCCTCATTCACTAAAAATACCACCAACAGCTTCATCTGGTTCAAGGTCAATTAGCATTCATCTGTATCCCTCTCCCCCGGGTCCTGCCTGAAAATAGGCAGGATTTGTCCAGTGCACTTACCCGGTCAACAAAAACTAAATAAATAAATATTTTTTTTTATAATAGTTTATTTTTTGTGACTAATCTTAAACCACTTTTAGTTAATTATGATGTGGGATGGGAATTTTATTTTTTTCAATCCTGTCAACCCTGGTTTCATCTTTGGGACCTTAACACTTTGAGACAGGTTAAACATGTATCTTCTACCCCTTCTTATCTTCGCGATGCCTTTTGCCATTTAAAACAATGGAAGATTACTAGCCATATGATTATGACTCAAAATAGGTAAGTCATTTATAATTTTTTGATAGATACCACTTGTGCAGACCTTGTCATTTTTCCCAAATGTCCCCCTACTTCCTTACCTGCTATATACACACTGTTAAGGAATCCTCGCATCCCCCAGAAGATGTGGGATCTACATTGGCTTAGTTGTCATGAATGGATCAATATTAAGGCAAATCATAAACATAAACAGCTGAATGAAAGATTGTGTTCCAGACCTTTATGTATAAATCAGTATGAAACAATATAACACCTGTTTTTTCTTTGTTCCTATATCACTGGTGTTTGGTTATTTTTAGTGAACAGATGGAAGGAACCTTTGTTTACTGCTGTTACTTATGAGACGTTATTGTATGGTAGGTTTCCAGCAACCTGGAAAAAGTGGAATATTGACACTCTAAACTTATTGTTTACCATCATTAAATGGCATTTATGGACTGCTCACTGTCTTTTCACCTTGCAGCAAAAAGATATGTCCCACCTACTGGTGGTCCAAAGTATTAAACAGGATTTAAAAGATGTTTATTTTTCTGAACTAAGAAGTTTGTCATCTGGATCACTGTTTGCTTTATGGAAATGCTTACCATGGGTGACTGATTATGATTTTCCTGTTACATGAGTCTTTTGCATTTATTTTTGTCAATGTGATTTTGGTTTGTAGTTTCTTTGTCAATAAAAATTTCCCCTACTCTTTGCCAGTAGGGGGACTGCTTGCTAGTGAGTTCGTCATTTCGGGCTATGCTGGAGAAGGAGATGGATGTCCCACTGGCTGCGGGGCGAGCTACTGAGAGTCGGTCTGAAGTTTTGGATTCTGAAGTTTTCTTTGACGCTCATAGTATGGATATGGATTCTGTGCCTAGTGTGTCTGCTTCTGACAAACAAGATGGCTTGTGTAATTTACCTCATAGAAACATAGAAATATAGAAGTTGATGGCAGATAAGGACCGCAAGGCCCATCCAGTCTGCCCATTTCTTTTTCTACCTTATAAATGTGCCATCGGCCTTTGCTCTGTCAGTGACCTATCTATTCATAGTCATTTGTATTGCTCCCTTATGCCTATCCCATGCCTGTTTGAAGCCCTGCACTGTATTCATAGCCACCACTTCTTGTAGTAAGCCATTCCACGATCTACCACCCTTTCTGTAAAAGAATTTCCTCACATTCCCCTTAATCGGCCTCCTCTAATCTCATGCTGTGTCCTCTTGTCCTGCTATTTTCTTATATTTAAACATGTTAGACTCTTTCACCTTGTTTATGCCCTTAAGGTGTTTAAATGTCTCGATCATATCACCTCTCCTCCTTTGCTCAAGGGTATACATATTGAGCTCCATTAATCTGTCCTCATATGTCTTCTGATGCAGTCCCTGCACCATTTTGGTTGCCCTTCTCTGGACTGCCTCAATTTGGTTAATGTCCTTGTGAAGGTGTGGCCTCCAATCTGTAATGCAGTACTCAGATGGGGCCTAACCAATGTCTTGTACAGAGGATTATTACCTCCCTCTTACGACTTGTGATACCCCTACTAATACACTCTAACACCCCTAGCCTTACCTACTGCTTTAGAGGTCTGCTTGATGATTTTAGGTCATCAGTGATGATGATGCCCAAGTCTCTTTCTTCCTTTGTGACTGCTAGCAACTCCCTCCCAGCCTATAAGTGGCTTCAGGGTTTCTCTTCCCTATGTGCATGATTTTGCACTTCTTTGCATTAAATCCCAGTTGCCACTCTTCTGACCATTTTGCTAGTTTATCCAGATCTCTTCTCATTCTGCCCACCCCATCTGGATCATCTACTCTGTTGCAGATCTTGGTGTCATCTGCAAACAGACAAGCCTTACCCTCTAGTCCATCTGCAGGTCACTAATGAAGATGTTGAATAGGACTGGCCCCAGGACTGATCCCTGAGGTACCCCACTTGTGACTTGCATCTCTTCTGACTGTATACCATTTACCACCACTCTCTGTTTTCTGCCAGTCAACCAGTTTGGCACCCAGTTGACCAACTTCTGACCCACCCTGAGCCTACCCAGCTTATTTATCAATCTTCTATGTGGAACAGTGTCAAAAGCTTTGCTGAAGTCAAGGTAGGCGACATCAACTGCTCCCCCTTGGTCCACCACTCTGGTTACCCAGTCAAAGAAATCTATGAGATTAGTTTGACAGGACCTTCCTTTTGTAAACCCATGCTGTCTTGGATCCTGTGCCCTATGGATTCCAGGTGTTGCACTATCCTTTCCTTAAGGAGTGCCTCCATAATCTTGCCCACTACTGAGGTAAGACTGACTGGTCTGTAGTTCCCCGCCTCCTCCCTGCTACCACTCTTGTGGAGCGGGATCACATGAGCCCTTCTTCAGTCTTCTGGGACCTCTCCTGTGCTCAGAGACTCACTAAACAATTCTGCTAATGGCTCTGCTAGTTCCTCCTTTAGCTCCTTAAGTACCCTGGGATGTATGCCATCAGGTCCCATTGCCTTATCCACCCTGAGCTTAGCAAGCTCTTGTAGGACCCTTTCTTTTGTGAAGGAGTAGTGCTCACCTCCCTCCCCTATGTCCATGATGCTGAGCTGTGGGCCCTGCCTACCTTCTCTTCAGTAAATACTGAGCAAAAGTATCTATTTAGGATAGATGCCTTTACAGGATCCTCCTCTCACAAGCTCCCTTTCTCCATTAGCTTAGCACATTCCTCCTGGACTTTCTCCTTTCACTAATGTATCTATAGAAAGTCTTGTCACCTTCTTTACTGTTCGTGCTAGTGTTTCCTCAGTTTGGGACTTTGCCTGCCTTACTGCCTTCCCTGCTTCCCTTAGGGCAGTTTGGTATGCCTCCTATCTTCATCCCGCTGTGTTCCTTATATTTTCTGAAGGCCAGCCTTTGGCTCTGACCTTTTCTGCTACTGTATTTGAGAACCAAAGTGGTTTCCTTCTTCTTTTGCACTTCCTTTTCTGTCTAACACAATGGGATGTTGCTTCAAGTATTGTATCCTTAATGCTCGCCCACTTTGCCTGTACCTCCTCACCTGTGTTTCTTTTTGCCAGGGCTAGCTTAACTCTGTTGGCCATCTTATCAAAGTCAGCTCCTCTGAAGTCCCATATTTTTGCCTTGGAATGGGATGATTTAGATGTAGTAGCCAAATTGAACCATACCATGTGATGGTCACTGGCCCCAGGTGACCTTCTACCTGGAGATCTGTGATCCCTTATTTGTTAGTCAGTACTAGATCTAGGATAGCCCTGTCTCTTGTGGGTTGCTGTACCAGTTGTTTGAGGCCCTCCCCCTGCAGGGAATCCACTATGAGTCTAGTTCTGGCAGATGTTCTTGCTGGTATTGACCAATCTGTATCTGGCATGTTGAAGTCTCCCATTATCAGAACCTCCCCTTTAGCTGTCATGTTTTGTATATCTTCTAACAGTAATTTGTCTATGTCCTCCCTCTGGTCTGGGGGCCTGTAGACAACCCCAGTTCTTATGGCTGTCCCATTTCCTGTTTCCAGGGTGACCCACAGTTCTTCTGGCTCCTTATGTGTATTCTGAATTTCTGTAGCTTTGATATTTTCATTAACATACAGGCCACTCCTCCCCTTTTGCACCTCGTGTCCTTCTGAACAATACATAGCCAGGTACTGAAGTCTCCCAAGTGTGGTTACTGGTAAACCACGTCTCACTAATTGCTACTATGTCCAGTTTAGCCTCTGACATTATTGCCTGCAGGTCTGGGATCTTATTTCCCAGGCTGTGAGCATTTGTGTACATGATTTTCCATTGGCCAGATTTTGGTGTGTTAGTTGTTGGGTGAAGTTTGGCATTACCCCTGTGCATCGTGTGGGGAGACAAACCTTTTTTCTTACCTGGTGATGCAAATGAACGGCAAACACGCTGAATTCCTGTTTGACCACTAGCTGAGGGGGGAGGGGTGTTCTTCCCATTCGATGGGGTGCTGCACCTCTCCCATTTGATAGTTTAAATATTCTGCAAAGACGCCAAACTTCTGTCCCAATGCACTGACTCCTCTTTAGTCAGATGCAGTCCATCAAATTTAAAGAACTTTCGCTCCCAGAACTGTTGCCAGTTCCCTACAAATCTGTGTCCTTTTTCCTGGCACCAGTCCTTGAGCCACGTGTTTAGCTCCCTTATCTCCCCTTCTCTTACCTTCCGTCCATCTGCTCCCTTCTCCCAGACTGGCAGGATCTCAGAGAAGGAGATGCCGGACGAAATAGATGATAGTTTGTCACCCAGCTTAGTCAGGTATTCCTTGGTCTCCACAACTGACCGGCTGGCGAGATCATTAGTCCCTATGTGTACTAGGACATCAATGTTTTCTCCTGCTTTGTGAACAATTTTAGCATACGGTCAGTGTCTCCATGCTGATGTACCTGGAGACATCTGACCATCACCCTGGCTGGAGATGGGTATCAACTCCCCGAATCAAGAGTCTCCTATGATCAGAAGTTTTTGGATTTCCTTTGTGCTTGTTTAGTTTTGGTTCCTGATTTGGGTGAGTATTGTTGTGTTAGCTCCTGTGCCGCAGTGTCCTGCTCTTCAGTGTCTTCTGCCTCTTTATTTGATTTCAGAGATAGAGGCAGATACCTGTTTGTAGTGTTTATATGGTTTTTGAGGTAATGTGTTGAGAGCAGAGAGTGATGGGCACCTGATTTGTTCCTTCTAACCACCTGCCAACCTCCTGGACCAACTACCCTCTGCGGTTGAGGTTTTTCTGTTGGATGCTGGGAAATGGTGGGTGGTTCTTATAATGTATTTCCTCTTCAATATGAAATTTGAGCGTGCAATCTCTGCCCATGCTGCCGGAGCTGAGCCCTAAGATCTCCAAAGGCCCAGCATGTAGGACAGTGTCCAAATCCTGTAAGACTGTCCTTCTGAAAATTGTTCCACAGTACCTGCAGTTAATGAAACCATTCCAAATAAGTTGCTGGGTTTGTAACCTAGTCAGAGTAATTAGAAGGAAAAAAGGAAAAATGCAAGTAATGGTTTAATTGTGCTTTGTTTAACTTGTTATAACAAGTTAAATTACTAGTGCCCTGTAAATGAGATCACCTTGTGGAGGCCCCACTGATCTGCCCCTTCCTGCTCTGCCACAGGAAATGTCACAACTGTGGTACCCTATAAAGGAGTGTGAGCGTGGGTGGTTGGGGATGGGGTGGGTGGCTGGGCCCTTCCCTGCCTAAAAGAAGAACCACAGACGAAAGAACAAGGAGGTAGAGCAGAAACAATCAGTCAACAACAAATGCAGTAACCCTGAAAGCTTATCCTAATGTTAGATAAAACTGTAAAACCTGTAAAGCACCACCTGTAATAATTTCAGAGAAGATATACCCTGTAAGAAACACTTTGCTCCAGAGAAAAATAAAGCAGTAACAGAAGATATACCTTGAAAAGACAATTTGAATCAGAAGATTACAGCAGTAATCTGTTAGCACACACCTGTAGGCACACCTTGTAATAATGCAGAAGAAGGTATACCAGCAACAACAATTTGAATCAGAGAAAAATAAAGCAATGAAATGTTAGCAACAAACAGTAGCAATCCCTGTGAGTAAAAAATAAAAACACCACCACACAGTAAATCTGCTTAGTCAAACTAAGTCTTAATCCTTCTCCCTTGCTCTGGTAAGTTTCTCTATTCTGCCTTTCAAGCAGTCTTAGAAGGAAAGAGCTCAGGTGAAGCTAGGTGCCTTGGCCAGCAAACCAAGTCTTCTACCTCCAAGATATAAACTAACCTGACTTTTTAACCCTTCTTTCTGTTGGAAATTACTGACAGATTGCCAGCTCAACCCCCACATACACACCTAATCCTTTGGAAGAGCTGTGGGAGGAAAAGCAATTAGCTCCTTCAATGTGAGAAGGAGACTGAAACACCTCTGAGACAACAAACCTTTTCAACAAACAAGAATAAAATAAAACACAGTGTCAAACAGTAATTTTGCTTAGCCCAATGAATAAAAGTCACAAAATGTAAGCGCCACCTGTAATACAGTAATTTCAGAGAAGATATACCCTGTAAGAAACACTTTGCTCCAGAGAAAAATAAGCAGTAACAGAAGATATATCTTGCAAAAGACAATTTGAATCAGAAGATTACAGCAGTAATCTGTTAGCACACACCTGTAGGCACACCTTGTAATAATGCAGAAGAAGGTATACCAGCAACAACAATTTGAATCAGAGAAAAAATAAAGCAATGAAATGTTAGCAACAAACAGTAGCAATCCCTGTGAGTAAAAATTAAAAACTCGAATAAAAACTCTAGATAAAGAGGAGGTTGCTCTTTCTAATGCTCTACAAGATGTGCCTGTTTGTGATTTGCCTGCCTTGCAGCAGCAGCTGCGTGAAGAAGAAGCCCATTTTCAGTTCCAACAAAAAGAACTGAAAGCTGCAATTGGAGCTGTGGATCAACGCTCTGTGAATGAGCAACCTGCACTGTGAGCTGTGCACAACGCTGCCTCGTCTGCTGACATGGCGTCTACACTGCAGATTCCTCTGCAGCTGACAACAACTGTTCTAGATGAGCAGCAATTACCCAAACAAGACACTGCTATGACTTCTTGCTCCTTCTCTACGGGTGCTGGGCAAGCGCCCTTGTTTGTCTTCAAAGGTAATCTTTTTCAGGACTCAGCGGAAACTTCAGCAGGTCTCTTGACCTCAGGTACTGTTCTTGATTGTAATGCTGAGGTTCCTACACTACAACAGTGGGATGGCCAGACGGAAACAAATCAATGGTCTGTAGATACAGCTTTGCAGACTGCTGGGTGGGAGAAATCTAACACTGGTGCTTGGGTTTTGGGTTCTTCTCCCATTTTGGTTTCTCCTAGCAAGATAACGACTACTATCCGAGATTGTTCCCCCATTGTAACTGATAAGGCTAAGGATTTGGGATCTGTAATGGATATTGTTTCACCTTTACAGGTGCCTGAAGGCTTAGAACTTACACAGAACCCGGTACTACCTCTGTTACAAGATGGTGCTGCTGGTCCTTGTAGGCCTGTTCCTTCTGAGGAACATGCTGAGCAACTTTCTCAAGGACAATCCAAGCCTACTAAAACCTTTGCATCTTTATTCAGAGCTCCTGTTTTTCCTGCTAAATGGCAAAATGCCATTAGGCTATTATATAAAGGGGGTTTAGATGTATTTCCAGACCGAAAACATGTTGCTAGGAATTTGCTCATGGGTTCCATGGTTTTTACTCCAGCTGAAATTTACGCCTTAATACATGTTTCAGGAGAGCCAGTTTTTGATGTCAGCTTTAAACAGGGTAGTGGTTTACAAAAATTCTGGTCTCAATATTTACTTTTAAAAACTTCTGCCTTATGGGTTCCTTTTGAAGTTATGCCTCTGACTAAACCTGCGCACCGCATGATTACAGTACTATTTAGGAATGAGGGTGTGTGTGTCACAGATCTTTTGTTTTGGATTAAACAGAGGTGTACAGTGCGGGATAATCCTGAGCCCATATTTGATGAAGACTATATCTGGAATGGGGGTGGAAAATGCAAGTTGTTCTGAATATGTCTGATTCTGGATTGATTCATTTGCCTAACAGTTTCTTCCTGGGGAAAGATAGAGGGGTTCTATTTTATGCTGGCAAGCCCAAGGCCTGTTATCATTGTGGGGCTACGGGTCATCTTAGCAGTATGTGTGACCGCCTCAAATGCACTACTTGTAATGAACTGGGTCACAGTGCTGCCATATGTCGGAATGATCAGGTAACTTATGCTAGGAAAAAGGTCATACCAATCATTCCTGTCCCTCAGCAGCTCATAACCTGGGTGAACAAGCAGACTGGGATGAGCAGCGGGTGTCTATTGCCCTAGCTCAATGGATCCAGGCCCAGAGTTTGGCCTCTAGGTCTCAGGATGTGCCTCCAGATCAACCTGTGACTACTTCTACTATTCCAGGTGGTTCAACACAACCTTCTGACATGCCTCCCCCAGGTGTTGTGCTACTAATACCGCTCCCGTGGTCCCTCAGCAGGTTGTCTCTGTACCTGTAATGGCAGAATCTATTGCTTCTGAGGCTGGGTTACCTCTCCCTGTGCCTTCTGCAGATGTTTCCAAAACACCTTTAACACCTCAAAGTAAGACTACTAGACGTAGGCAGTACTGGATACAGTCAGCTGCTAAAATGCCTAAAACATCTGACATCTCTGTTAAAAATAGATTCGCCTCTCTGCCCATTGAAGGGGACCTCTCTGGGAATGACTCTGAAGGGTCCTCTGTTATTTCTTCGATCCTGGATCAGGGTTCTGAATTGGAAGAACCCCCACTGACGCAGTGCCCCCTCTTCCTGGGAAGTGCACTGGGAAAACTAAACATCTTAGAACTACTAGGGCCTCCTCCAAAAGGCCCCCTTGAATAGAATTATGCTCATGTTTTTTTTCTTTTTCCTGTACAACTGTAATGCCTCCTCTATCTATTTATTCTATTAATGTGAATAGTATTAAGATTCTTTGAAAAAACAAACTGTATTTTCATATTTAAGATCTCTCTCTGATGGTATTTTTTTTTGCAGGCTACTTTGCGTGTCATTTCTGAACTGAAGCAGGCCATTAATTTTTGGCATTCAGGTCCTTCTTTCTGGTCTTTGGGGGAAGAGACCTGCTCAAGGTTAGCCATGTTATTTCATAATATAGACGTGCATCTGGTTAAATTAATTTATCTCATTCCAGGTCGGGCCCTAATATTGGATGTTAGGTTATTTAATGTCCTGTTTTGTTTTATCAATGTTTATGCCGGTCAAACAAAGGTGGTACGTATTGAGCTGTTTCAAGCTATTCAGCCCTATTTGTATTCTGCTCACCATATTGTTCTAGGGGGTGACTTTAATTGTGGACTAAATTTGCGGGACAGGGGTAGGCATACTGTGACTAAAAAAGTATTTTCTGACATGACCTGCTTATCTACTATGATTCGTAATGCACATTTGAGGGATGCCTACCTTGAAATAGTGGGTAAAGCGGATCCTACTTTTTTTTAGGAATACCTCTGCCACAACAATTGATTATTTTTTAATTTCCCCTTTATTGCAAATTGCAATGCCACAGACTCTTTTTGTGGAATTTTCTGATCATAAAATTTAATTTTTATTGTTAGATAATTTCTCTGCACCTCCTATTGGGCTGGGATATTGGAAACTAAATGCTTTGTTATTGGCTAAATATACTGTCCAGCAAGATTTGACATATTTTATCCAAGCTAGGAAATCTGTTTTTGATATGTAAACGGACCCTAGTATTTGGTGGAAAGACACTGTGGGGGATTTGACTACTTTTCTAAAATCATATGGAAGGATAATTTGGGATGAGGATTATAGGATTTATCTTAATAATAGATTGCAACTTCAAAAACTTTTATCTTTAGCTTCTACTGTGCAACATGATTTTTCGGTGTAAATTCAAAATATTAAGCAACAAATGGTACAATATAATTTATTGCAGGAACAACACTTGCACTTCCAACAATTATATTGCACCCAGGGTAAAAAGGGCTATATTTGTCCATATGAGGGGCATACAGCTCAGAATCTAAACCGGACTGTGGATGGTTTGTTTGATAAGCAGGGTAATTTATGTACAGACACTAGACAGATTCTTAATATTGTTTCACATCATACATCTCAAACCTTTATTCCTCCACAAATTTGTTTTGATACCTTGGAATTTTATCTTGATTCAGCTCCTACAGTTTTGCTCACTGATCAATTATTACAACCTTTGATAACTGATATTCTGCCACTTGAGGTGGAAAAAGCAGTCATGGCCTTAGGGACTAACAAAGCACCTGGTGGAGATGGCTTGTCTAATGAATTGTATAAATGTATTGGTCCACATATTTGGACGGAATTAGCGGCTGCCTTTACGGTGATCCTTCCTTTTGGATCCCCTTCTCTACGTATGACAGGAGGTATTTTAATTTACATTTTTAAACAAAAAGGTGATAAAAATTCTTAATCGTCTCCTATTGGTTGCTACTCATATTTTATCCCCAGCTCAGGCATGTACTTTACCTGGTAGAGCTATTTCGGATCATTTAATTCTATTACGGGAGCTCTTTGAGCATAGTTTCAGGTATAAAGCGGATGGTTTAGTGCTCTCTCTGGATCAAAGACAAGTCTTTGACTCTGTTAGTCATACTTTCCTATGGGCGGTTTTACATAAATATGGTTTGCCATTGCAATTTATCAATTGGGTTAAATGTTTATATACCACTGCAACAGTTACTCCTCTGATCAGGGACTGGAAGGGACCCTTGTTACCTGTGTGGAGGGGGGTATGTCAGGGGTGCCCCCTTAGCCCTTTGTTATATGCTTTTTGTATAGATCCCTTACTCCAGCTCCTTAATAACTCAGTGCTTTTAAAACCTATCACTGTAGTTTCCACTCCTTTACTATTTAAAGCTTTAGCTTATGCAGATGATCTCTGTATTTTAGTAGAGGTTACAGTTTCTGTTCAGTGTGCCCTTAATATCTGTGTAACTTATAATTCACATTCAGGTACCAGTTTGAATTTAGATAAATGTACTGGTATACAGCTTGGTTCTGTTGTTTTACCAGATTTTGTAATTTCTGGGATTAATTTTTCAGCTACTTACTTGAACATTTTGGGAATTATTTATGGTCCAGGGGATATGTGTTTTCTGAATTGGGAGCCTTGCATTACTCGAGGGAAAGCGTTAGTGGCAAATTGGCATAAGTGGAAATTCAGTAAACAGAAACGAGTATACCTGATTAAAACTTTCCTTATTCCAATATTTCTTTATATTAGTTATATTTTTTTCTCCCCCTAGCCAACTAGTAACAGTAATTTATAGTCTTTTATTTCCAAGTGGCATGGGGTAGCAGGTTGAATCCACTAAAAAGGAATATTTTATATTTACCAATTAGCCAGGGTGGGTTAGGGATGGTGAACCAAATTTTATTTTTTACACTATTTTTTTATGCTAATTTTCAACCTTTATTAATTTTTTTGTTAAACCATGGGTACCTGTGTTTGAACTAAATTGTGGTTTATGGTTTAGGCAATGGGTTTGGGGGAATTAGGGATTTTACATAGGTCTTTAAATATTCCACCTTATATCAGAGAAACCCTCATGTACATTAAATGCTGGAAACTTACTAGTCATCTTTTGATTTCAAAACAACGGAAAGAGCCATATAGTTGGGTTATACAGACTCAATTTACTGAATTAGAAACTTTGCCTCGATGTCCCTCCCCTTTATAGAGTGGTAATTTTGAGTTTGCTGAACACTCCCAGGATTCCTGATAAATGTCAAGACTTTCATTGGCTGAGCTGCCACGATAGGATTAATATTAAGGCAAATCAAAAACATAAACAATTGGCTGAACGTTTATGTGTTAGGCCGGACTGTATTCAGCAGTTAGAAACCACAGAACATCTTTTTTTTGACCTGTGTTTATATTACACCTTTTTGGCCTCTCTTGGCTACTGTTTGGAATGCTCCATGGTTTCAATCTATTACTATGGAGGCTTTAATGTGGGGCAAATATATAGGGATAGATTATTGGCACATGGAAACTTTGCATAGACTTTTGTTGGTTATCAAATGGCATATTTGGAATAGTAGATGTTTATTTTCATTACAACAGAAATTTGTATCTCATGAAGAACTCTTTGGTAAAATTACTAGGGATTTGAAATTGCTATATAGTGAAGATTCTAGGATCTTACATTCTAGAACTCTACAGGCTATTTGGAGGAACATGCCTTGGATAACGGATTCGGATGTACCCGTTACTTAAATCGGGGGGATGTTTTGCCTTCATGATTTTTGCTCTAAATTCTGTTGTATGACACAAAAGAGGGGCCTCTAGTTTACTATGTTATGGATTTGCTGTTATGTTTATTTTTTTCTTATCTCTATATATGTCTTTGACTTTTTTTTTCACTGTTATTTGTATTATTGTTTTTTTTTTTTGCGTTCTTCCTGACTTCTTTTGTTTTTTTTGTACTATTTCTTTTCTTCAATAAACTCCCCTTCTCTTTTCGATAAGTGCCATGGGATCTTTAACATCCACCTGAATTACCACCAATCCAGGCAGATGGGACCTCGGTTTAATGTTTCATCTGAAAGACGGCACCTCAGAAGTGCAGCACCCCTCTCATGCTGCACTACAGTGCCAGTACTGGGATATTAACCCAAGTGCCAGATGTGGGAACTGAACCCACAGCCCTCTGATGTCCCGGCTTCAGAGGCGAGTGTGCCACCTACTGAGCCACTGACACTGCTAAATACTGAACACTGCTAAAGTATAGCCAGTGCAAGGAAAGAAGTAATATTCTCCTTTTATAGATTCTTCATGAGTCCACATCTAGAGTACTGTGTTCAATTCTGGAGCTCTCACCTCAAAAGGGATAAAAATAGGCTGGAGACAGTACAGTGTAGGGCATGAAAGATGATTTAGGGCCTACAAGAGAAATCATATGAAAATCATCAGAGATTGTTAAACATACTCACTGGAGGACAAAAGGGAGAGGGGTGATATGATTGAGACCTTCATATTTTTGAAAGGGATTAACAAAGTGAACTGTGCAGAATTATCTAGCAAGAACACCAGCTCAGTGACACAAGGGCATGACTGGAAACTGAAAGGGGGAGCTTCAAGGGGGACTTGAGGAAGTATTATTTTACTGAAAGGATGGTGGAACCATGGAAGAGCCTGCCTGCCGAAGTGGTGGGCACCAAAACCATGGAGGGCTTCGAGCATAGGAGGGACAGAATAAATCAAATAATAGCAAGCTCTGCACTGAGTATGGGGACAAGGGAGGAGGAGGGGAAGGCACTGAAGGGGTGATAGGTCCCTAATGGACGATAGACCTCGGGGGAACTAGGCAACCAAGGGCAGACTGGATGGACCTTTCATCTTTTTTTGCTGTCATCATCTATGTTTCTATGGTTATATTTTTATGGTACACTGTGTAGCATGCATCTGCAGCTTTGTGAGAAGACGTGCAGGTGTCTCAGCATGCTGCTGCTTGCATGAGCATGCATGTACTGTATGTGAAATATTGTGCATGTGATCCCTGTGTATGATGTCAGGAGTATGGTCATTAAAAGGCCAAAGGAGTCACGGGCAGTCCTCTAGTAGTCACTGAAAACAGCATGTGAGCAGCATTGTGAGAGTCTGGGTTAGTAAAGGTTGTTCAGGTTTTTTTTTTTTTGCAAGGTTTTAAGTTTTTCTTCTATGTAGGCATTGAGGTCTCTCATTACTTTGTTGTGAACAGTGTGCTTGCTTCCTTTCTTTCCTGTTTTTTTACATTCTCTTGACCTGTGCCCCCTTTCTCCAAGATGTATACCAGAAAATGAAGAGACTTCCTCTTTCAACAGATTCTTAGGAGTCATACTACTAGGAGTTTAGGAGCAAAGAAGGCCATCTGAAGCCCATGACCGCTTCTGTCTATTCAACTGTAATAAGTCAGTACACGTCCTTCCTGGATGTACATATTAAGTTGTTTTTTTAAACTGGGCTTTATTTTTTGAACAAATAATTTTCTCATGTAACTCGTTCCATGGGGCCGCCACACTCTGAGTGAAAAAAATCATTCTCCTATTTGTGTTGTATTTAATGTGGTATAGCAGAATTAAGTGGCCCCTGGTGCCCATCTTATCATTTTTGAATTGGAGATTTAGTTCATTTAATGTGTAATCATCCTGCACTACATCAAAATATAATAATAGGTCTCCTCTGACCCTTCTTGTCTCTTGTGACATCAGCTGCAATTTTTCCAAACGTTGTTCATATGGTACATTTTTTAAGTTATGTATAATTTTTGTGGCCTGTCTCTGCACCCTTTCAATGTTAGCCACTCCACCCTTAGTAATGGGTCCTCACACTCAGGCCCCATACTCCAGTATTAGTCTAACGTATGCTCTATACAGTGGCATAATCACCCCCTGACTCCAGCTCCTGAAATGTTTCTTTATGTTCCACAGTACTTGTTTTGCTTTTATGATTTGCTCATTACAGTGAGGATGGTAGGTGAGTTTGCAGTCTATTAGAATACCCAGGTCTTTTTCTTCAGATTTATGCAATGCTAATCCTTTTATAAAGTAGTTTTCTTTGTGGTTTTGCTTACTCAGGTGGCTTACACAGGATTTATCTACGTTAAAACTCATGCCCCTGTCTGTTGCCCAGTTATAGATGCTGTTTAGGTCTGTCTGCACTGTCAGTACCCCTTTTGCATCTGTCAGTAGACCAGCTAGTTTAGTGTCATCCACATATTTACTTATCCAGTGTTCTACCCCTTCACCCATTCCTGCCATGAAGACTAAAGGGTACGGGACCCAGGACCGAACACCACTTGTCACTGGAATCATGACTGAATAGTAACCATTTATGCACACTCTCTGTGATCTATCACCCAACCAGCCCTCAATCCAGTGGCCCACTATATAGTCCAAATTTATATCCTTTAAGCAATGCATGATTTCTAAATGAGGGACCTTGTCGAAAGCCTTCGTAAAGTCAAGATAGATGCAATCCACAGCTTCCCCCTATCCATTCCCTATCCTATCTATTCTTAGTAAGAGTTACTATAACTTGTATAATAGTCTATAGTCTGCTATCCTTCTTCAAGGACCCCGGGACCATAAGAATCTTAAAGATCCCTCAGAATACTTTTCTTTTTAGGAACATTCTTAGTTCTGTAAATGACCCCTCATGTTCTCGGGATGTGTTCTACCTATGTTATTTATGGAAATGTGGACAATAACAGTCAGCTCCCCCCACTACCTGCAATTTTTGGCTATAGATCACAATCATCTGACTCACATTGCAGGCAGACAAGTCCCTTCCCTGCACCAGCATCATAAACCTGCAATGCCCTTCCAACTCTACTGCTGCCTTTACTGCGGACTTGGGTTCCACTGCAAATGCTACTATACAAACACTCTACCCAGAATTGTCCTTCCTCCTCTGGCATTTCAGCTGTATGGCTGGGCAGAATTTATGGAAAATTGCTTCTACAAAAGTACTGTATCACAAATTTACATGACTTTCACAAAAAAACCATGAAATCTGATTTTATGAACACATTATTTTGCAATTGTCTACTGCTTATTGTAGTGTGTTTATTTTTTACATTAGATGTATTTAAGACCTTGCTGGAAATAAGGTTGTCTCAGTCGAGTTGTGCCTTTTCACTGATATGTATTTCAGTTGAATAAAAATGTTACTACTTTCTACCACTACTACTGATAACATGATCATTTTTAAGCAAGAGAATATGATGTTAACATGCACAGCTGCCTTTTCGGGGTTTATGAACTGTCAACATTCTGTAAAATACTAGTAGTCTGCTTATAACTCAGTTCCATTTAAAGCTAGAGATCTGAAATATAAGGTATAGGACTTCAAAGATACCAAATTCAGTGATGTTTGGATCGATTGTTTTATAAATAAATGTAAAAATCTGAAAATTAAATTTTGGGGAAATTTTACAAAATTGTAATTTTGCCCAAATTCCATTAGCAAAATTTAAATTTTGCACAGACTATGCTGTATCAGTTGTTTTTAACTATTGCCCATATGTGCTTGTCTATTTGTTTGGGTTGTGCTGAAAAACACTGATGACTATTTAACCTAGTACACTTAGCCATCAAACACAAGCATATATAAATAAATACATACTTACTGTGCATACACACATAAACAATACAAATAGAACAAGAATGTGGTTCTCCTGTACTGGAAAACCACTATAGCAGTATCATAAAAAGCCATAGTCCTGTACAATTTGTCAAACATTACACATGCAACAGTTTTTAACCTATTGTAACCACATTTATTGTTTATCATTTCTTACTACAAAAATCATACATTCTAATTCTTACTGCTGGGCATAATTTAGGTTTAATCAATGGGATCTGGGTGGAGTGTTTGATTCTGTTTCTGCTATATTTTGTGACATTTCCAGCAATGTTTGTTTTTTCATAAAACTTTAAAGTGCTTGATTGAATTCCAACAAACCGGCAGTCATTAAGGACCAGAATCATGGCGTATATGGGCCATATTTCAGATCTCTAGACTTAAGGGTATCCAAGTTATAAGCTACTAAATATTTCATAAATGTTCACAAAAAATTGTGTGAATAAATATACTATGTTATTATGAGCCCCAATAACATCTAAACAACTCAACAAAATCTCAAAACATTTGGTTGGATATTTGTTCAGATCACAAAGGTTGTGTTTGCCAAAAATCAGATCACTACCTCTAGGGAAGGTTGAGTCATAAGTACACAAATTTTCTTAACTTGTTTCTCAAATTTTGAGGTGATTTCCCAACCACAACACATTAGACAAGTGTTATCCAGAGCTAGTAAATGTAGCCGGAAGGAGACGTAGGCAGTCCTTGTTTACATTTGGCAGACCATTAGGCAGGCTAACTCTTGCTAAGGGTCTGCTGCAAGAGAAATTATCTTTTTTTTTCTAGCTAGCTGAGGGTGATCTTAGGCAAGGGATTCCTGCACATCCAAGATTGGCTACAGTTGCCCCAGGAGGGAGTGAGGGTACTGGCCAGTAGAATGACCATGGCAATCAGGTAGATTTAAACAAAAGGGTTAAGGAGTAGGCTATTTCAAGGGTTCACCAAAGGTAGAAGAGATGTAGGGGGTCTCCAAGGGAACTGCATCAGAGCTGGATATCATCAGAAGAGAAGAACCCCAGGGGATGTAAGGAAGTATGGAGGGGCAACAATTTTCCCTTGATTGCAGGGCAGAATGTGAATCATTCTCAGCAAAACTGATGAGCTCTAGAGCCTGATGCACTTGAAATGATTGGACCTAGAGGACCTCACTGACAGTTGGTGGGGGAATAAATCACTGGTACCCCAAGAAGGATGGATTCAAGTTATTCAGACAGGATGGATCTGATGGGAATGGGAGAGTGTGTCTCTTTTTCCAAGAGAGGATATCATTGTGGACTACAAGGAAGAGATCAGGGGGACAAACATTAACATGAAGTTCATATGGGTCTAGATAAAGGAAACATAGTAGCAAAGTACTCACCTGGGGTGTGCTACGGGACTCCAAAGATCTCAGCAGAGCTCAATGCCAGCCAGCTAGGGAATTTAGCAGAGAAGCAACATCAGCTACAGTGAGGATTATTGTTTTGTGTAATAAGAATTCCACCAACCAAACCGTGGCAGCAATACCAATTCTGCTTCCATAACATTTTAAGAACATTTTGAAAATGAAATGTTGCCATTAAGTAATCTGTAATATTGTCCTTGTAATTAAAACTGCTTATCACTGGACAAACACATGGGGAACAAAAAATATGATTATTTGGAATAACTCAGTGCAAGTCACATGACCTATGGCTTTCCAACTTGTATAAAACTATGATACTATGATAAGCTGAACAGTCATCACTAAGAGATCTATACACAAGTGTGGGGCTGATCCCAGTTTGCACTCTGTGTGCAAAAACAGTTTTTTTTTAATTTACTGTTTACTGTAGTAGAATATATTGCATCAGACTAATTTTGATTACTTCCAGGCTGATAGTTTATGTAACTGCAAATCCCAGAATCCCCTGCAGCTGACATCAGAGGACAGCTGCAGCAATGGGTGATTCAATAGCCTGAAGTGCATGTTAGAGTGCTTATTAGCTCAGATCTTTTGTTTGCTAGTTCTGCTGTCCTTTCAGTGATAAATACAGGCACAGAGGACTGTACTTAGCACCAGGAGAACAACATAACTGGAAAACATAATATCAGAGCTTCCAAAAGTTCTTACATGCACTACAGCTATTTAATTTCCCATTGCTGCATACCTTCTCTGATGTCATCTGCAGGGGATTCTGAGATTTGTAGTAACAAAATGTCAGCTCAGAAGTCAACAGAATCAGTTTGATGCAGTCTGCTATACTGCAGTACACAGTATGTAAAAATAATGTTTATGCTATGTTTACATAAAGTTCAAATTGTACCAGCCCCACACTTGAGTGTGGGGCTTTTAGTGCTGACTGTTTCCCTTTAGCTTCTGTCTCCAGATTTGAAATGTTAAGGACCCATAAACACTGAGTAAGCATGCTAAGTGTCTTTTCTACACCTCTAGGGTAAGCTAAGTTATAAGCATGCAAATGTTTGGAATATTTTTGCAAAATGTCACAAATAAATAAACTGGAAAACAGAGTCTGCATGACTTAAAAAGTAACCAAATATTGCCGCACTTAGCAGTTTACAAGACCCTTCCAAAAATGCAATTCATGCACATTTTTGAGAATCCAGCTTCACAGATGGCTGAATTATAATCAACAAAATATTTTAGAAAAAGCTCACAAACACATAACCAAATGTCTGGCATTTTGGCTGGTAATTAGAGTGTTATTCTATGGGTAAGCATGCCAGTTTTCAGGTCTATAGTCTAAAGGACATCTGTGTTGTAACCAGCTGAAAATACTGGAAGATTTTCTTAAATATTCACAAAGGAATAAATGGCTAGATTGTGAGCCCCTGCATGTTTTACACTGCATAGTCAATAGTCTGGAAAATTGTCAGGTGCTTAGGACCCTACTCCTTGGGTGGGCATATCAGTTTTCAGGTATCCAGCTTAAACAGCACATAAGGTATAGCCAGCTAAAAATACCAGTGAAACATCACAAAATTTCATAAAGAAAAAGCTGCTAGATGTTAAGCCCCTGTCAGTTTACATCTGCATACAGTGGTGCCCAGGGTCAGGTTCTTTCTTGTCTGCTTCTGACACAGCTGTGGCAAGGGCAAAAGTAGCTATTTTAGAAGGTTTGCTGCAATTTGCCACTTGTGGCAAACCTTCTGTATTAGCCGCAACATGCGGTCCTATGCCAAGACGAGTGGCGCATTGAGAGGCAGGGCACAGATGGTGACAGCTGATGCCAGGCTGTGGCACAGTGCAGTCCCTTGGAGTGCCTACCATAGGGCACTGTCCCAGGAGGCTTGGGGTACTCATGTGTCACTACTGTCTAATGCCTACTGTGGCAGGTTAGTGCCACCCCCTCTATCCCCATCCATGCAGTGGTGCTATAGCACTCCCCCCCCATCCTCCATCCCCGATCTTCTGGGGAAAAGAAAAAAACACAGCAAACACAGTAATTGTCCCTGGTAGTGTAATGGTTCCCACCTTTCTCTCCCTGTCAGGCATTGCTAAACACCACTCCACTCCCTCCCCCTTGGTCCCTGTCCCAGTCCTTGATCCTGCCACTGGCAATCCCCTCTGCTCACCATCTTGGCCAGCCACATAAGGTGCTGTCAAGAAGCATGTGTACAGTATACACGCTCCTGGATAGTGCATTATGCAGCCAGCCAAGGTGGTAAGCAGTGGAGAGTGCTGGTGGCAGGATAAAGGATTGGGACAGGGAGCAGGGGGAGCAGGATAGTGTTTGGCAATGCCTAACAGGGAGGGAAGGGTGGGAACCACTACACCACCAAGGACAACTACCAGGTCTGTTGTGTTTTTTATTTTCTCAGTTGTATAGGGGAAGATCGGGGATCGTGAGAGGGGTACTATACCGCCAGCCCAGGGCTGATATACAGACATCGGGAATGGAGGGGCTGACCTACAAGGGATAATATTTATTTTACAGTCTTGTGGAAACTTTAACAAATGAGCTTGTCATGCTGAGGGACATCTGTACCCAGGCACCCCCCATGGCTCCACCCCTACCCTTTATGTACCTATGGCCCACTACCCTCACAAGTCCCAGTGGTGCAACCACTTAGACCACCTCCTGGCTGGTCTAAGTGGCACCCCCAGCTGTGTCCATGGTGGGGCTTTGAAATTCCCAAATAAGGGGATGTTTCAGCCCCACCATGGTGCAAGCCCCCTGTGACTTGGTGCACCTGGTTGTGTGGCACATCCAGTGGTGCAGGGCGCTTTGCCACAGCTGCATCTATACTGGACACAGGCTGCCTTAGAAAATCACATTTGACATGAGTTGTGATGCAAATCACCACTTGCATCAAACTCTTGGGATGCAAACTCCTTGCATCCCTCTAAGCCCTTTGAAAATCAGTCCCTTTATGTTTAATGGCAAAAATAAATCACAAGGACCTGATGAAATCCATCTAATGGTAATATATGAACTAGCCGAACAAATAGCTGCACCTTTGACCCATATTTTCCAGACCTCTGTAGACAAGGGGGAGGTGCCACAGGGATGGAGGGAGGCATTAGTGGTCCCCATTTTTAAAAAGGGATCAAGAACAGACCCACAAAATTACAGACCAGTAAGTCTGACATCAGTCATGGAGAAAATATTGGAATCCATACTGAAAGACTGTACAATGGATCATTTAGAGCAAATAAGTTTGCAGGATCCAGCACAACATGGATTTAGGAAGGCTAGATCTTGCCAGACTAATCTTTTGTTTTTTTCTGAGAGGGTTGGCAAGGTATTGGATGAGGGGAATGGCATGGATGTAGTCTTCCTTGATTTCTCAAAAGCTTTCAACAAGCTTCCACATCAAGAACTAATAAATACACTCAAAGATAACAGATTTGATATTAATATAGTAAACTGGATAGAAGCTTGGTTAAGGGAAAGAAGGCAGAGAGTGGTGGTACATGGTGAGATGTCAGACTGGGTCAGGGTGACTAGTGGGTACCTCAGAGCTCGGTGTTGGGCCCTTGTCTCTTTAACATTTATATGACATCATTTAAAATACCAGGACATGTGGGTGACTAAAATTTGCAGATGACTGGAGGATTGGGGCTATAGACAATACACAACAAAACATTACTGACTTACAAAATGCTCTAGACAACATACAAAATTGGACTCTAAAAAGCAAACTGGAACTGAACAGTGCTAAATGCTCTGTTATGCATATGGGCAAAAACAATACTAAATCATTATACAAAATAGTGACTACTGAACTAAGAGAAACATCTGAAGAGAAAGATCTGGGGGTCACAATCTGTGCAGACCTAAAATTTAGTGCACATTGTAACAAGTTAGCAAAAAGAAATAATCAGATATTAAATTGCATACTAACACAAATACTATCAGAGACAGGAAAGAGGTCATGCCCCTTTATAGTGCCTTGGTGAGGCCTAACCTGGAATATTGTGCTCAGGTGTGGGCTTCATATAAGAAAGAGGACATCCAAAGACTGTAGGTGATACAACAAAGAGCAACTAGAGCTATGGAGGGACTAGAAGGCATGTCCTATCCAGAAAGACTGCAGGAGTTAGAGCTCTATACCCTGGAATACAGAAGGACTAGGGGTGACATCTGTATGTTATTTAATGTTATGCAAGATAACAAACTTAGAGAGGAATTGGGATTGAATTTAAGAAAATCTAAATATGAACCTAGGGGGCATCCCTTACACTTAGTAACTCAAAGATGGCAAACACTACCACAGAAACATTGGTTCAGCCAGAGAGTGGTTGCCGGGTGGAACTCATTACCAGTAGAAGTGGTGACAAGCAAGAGTATGAGCTCCTTCGAGCACAAATTAGATGTTTTTTTTATGGGAAGAAATAAAGGAACAAATCAAGTAAAAACACTGGAATATAAGAAATAAATAAAGGAGACAATGTATAAATCAAGGCAAGCATTAAGGACGCAAGTCCATTGAGCTTGAAATTACCTATGATACCTATGAAGTCATATTGAGGGACTTGTATATTATTATTTGAAAGCTGAGGGTCCACTGTAAACTCTGCAGTTTCTTCTGGGTAAGAACTGCTTCTCATTTTACATCTTTCAGCTTCAAAATTTGTAGCTGCGATCTCATCAGCTAGGGAAACAAGATTAACTGGTGATGGAACTTTCTTCCGTATTGTCAGTTCGGAATACAAAGTGCCCAGTGATTTTATTAATTTATCAGCAGCGGTTTTAATGTCTATAGTAATCTCTGGTAATTTACTAGAAACAGAATGGTGAGCTTGTGTCTATTGGAACCTCCAAGGGCTGTTGCAGGTCAACTGATAATGTACCTCTAGCAGAATCTAAGCTTCTCTACCCAGTTCTCCTGACACCCTCTGAGCTGACTTCCAATCTGAATGCTTTCTCCAGCAGTCTAATACATGGAGAAATACGTTCTTCTGATAAAGTTGACACCGTAGCATTCCTCACCTCTGCCATTGATCAAAAATTGAAGAAAGTGTAAGAAACACCAACTTTCAAATAAGATTATGCAGAACGCTGTTGAGAGCGCAAACAAAAAGCAGCTGCCTGCAGCCATATTAGATCCCCTCACTCAAATTAGTGACATTCATGAAATTCTGGCAAATATTTATGAAAATGTTGCAGAAACCAAATCTGCTAATTTTGCTTAGCCCTACTAATTCTACCTTCAAGATACATTTTAGATATTATCAGAGAAGAGTGTAAAACAAAGTACATAAACTCATTAACACAACTATTCCTATTGATATTTATTTTTGAAAACTACTTTCCTCATGTTTCTGTACAGTACCTAACATGTTGCTGTAATGTGTGGAGTTGCAAAGCATGGGTAACAGACTCTCTGTTGTGACTCACACTTTGTGATGGAACACAGAATTCTGTCATTGGTGCCATGGAGGAGTTCCCTATCTGAATAAGGTATAATGCAAATGAGGGTCACCAGATGTTAATGTGTACAAGCAGGGTTTACTCATGCTAATACTGTACCTGATGTGTGATACCCACAGACTATACATGGGTGCATTATCAACTGCATAACACAGTGCCTTGAGAAAAGGGTCATAGGAACAAGCACTACCATCATAGTAATCCACCACAGGTCCAAAGTGCATCTTTTGGCCTGCTTCTGGGCCACAGTGTCCATATTTATCACAAGCCTCTCCTCTGCCCTCCTGCAGATCCAGAGCCCACTTCCAAACCCCAACCAACTATTGCTCCCAGCATCAGGAAGAACACCTACCTAGTCCTGTTCCTCTGAGTGCTGCTTCAATTGCTCTGATATATTGCCAGTCTTCTCCCCCCACCCCCAGCTCCTTGGTCCCATGCCACACTTTAACAACATACAGTAGTAGGATTTGGCAGGTTATTTTACAAACTCTCTGGAAATCTCTAAGGGGATTTTCAAGCGATTTCCTGCAGCCCAGACAGTTTGAGATATTTTTTTCTCTGGGTATATCTAGAGAATCTTGGGAGATAACTTCATGAATTGACTTCTACCACTGTACCAACCAGAGGCCTGTAAACAGTTCCAACAATAGCTACATTTTTGATGACACAAAAGAGGGTCACCATGTTTTGGAAATGGCCCTGTGAGCCATTTGAATTGTTTTCCAGCCTCCACCAGCACAAATTCCCAACATTATTTTAAAATCCACAATGGGGTCTGTGATCCCTAATGAAGACAGCTGAGGAGTTTACAAGCAAAGAATTAGTTCAAAAATGTGTCACAAACACTTTTACATTGTTTCTTGCAACTAAGACTCATGCATGTCATCTTAATGTTTAAAACAACTTCATACTATAGCATTTTAAGAAAAATCAAGTTATACAAATACATATAGTATTGGCATAAAACCACTGTACAAGAACAACTTTTATGTGTAGCAACATATACCAATGCATGGCAAAGAAAGGAAATAGTTTACATTAATGTTCACTGCAATGGCATACATGACAGCTTGCCTGCCAAATAATATATTTTAGTGAAACATGATACATTGTTAGAAAGGAAAACTTTATTGCTGAAAAGATGCAGGTGTAGAGTGGTCTATTATTCAGAATGTGGGTGATATGGGGTCTAATGAGGACTTGAACAGGTCCTGTAATAGAAATCATGGGACGTGGGGCAACACATGGGGCCTCAATGACATTAAACAACAAGTCCATTCTGTCAGTGGGCTATGTGGCTGAAAAGCTATCTAATGGGGCTACTTCATCTGGAAGTCACTTTGAACAATGATTGAAATTATCCATGAGACAGAGGACCCTGAGTGCTGTTGAAAACTTTCTACATTCACTGCAATGGCTTTTGAGATATCCCATTATAGCAGCACTGCAGGTAATGGTGAAAAATTTTGGCAAATGGCTTTTTTTTTACCAGGAGAGACACAATAGAAGAGGACCCTTGCCAAGCGCCCATAACCGAGCACCGGGGCCAGTCTCCGCCAGCGGGTGGTCAGCATCCACAGCCGACACTCGGAACCAGCACAGCAGAGGAACTGACCAGGAAAGAAGAGGACCCTTGTCAAGTGCCCATAACCGAGCGCTGGGGCCAGTCTCCATCAGCGGGCGGTCAGCATCCACAGTGGACGCTCAGAACCAGCACAGTGGAGGAACTGACCAGGAAAGGTACGGCAAAGCCACAGCCAATCGGAAAGCGAGTGCTCTCCACAGCTTAGCCTCCGATTGGTCCCCGCTTCACCCTGCTTATTTCTTTTTTTTCTACCATTCTGAGTATTTTCTGGGGTATTGAATGTTAATTTTTGCATGAAAAGAGCTGTTTCCTGTAATTGTGGGGTGTGGGGAAACTGTTTAGAGGGTCTGAATCTTAAGCAAAGTAATTACAGCCTTCCTGTGTAGATTGGTGTAACCAGACGCTTCGGCACCTCAGCTCCCTCCCTAGCCTTTCAGGTGCAAATTTTTGGCCCCTTGCTGCATTGCTGACACTTGCCATTGCAAAGCGCTTAAATCTCTCTGCTCTATCTTCATCTCCTCAGAAGAGGACCCTTGCCAAGTGCCCATAACCAAGCGCCAGGACCAGTCTCTACCAGTGGGCGGTCGGCATCCACAGCCGATGCTCGGAACCAGCACAGTGGAGGAACTGACCAGGAAAGGTATGGCAAAGCCGCAATTTTTATGCCCACCCGCCCTTCCCTCTCCTCTACCCTTTCTTATATAGACACTTTCCCGCCAATAGTATAAATCATGCCCACTGTGTCTCGCTGCCCTGCAGCCTGCCCTATATCCCTTTGCTAGTTACCAATCAGCAGATTCATATTCTGCTCTATTACGCTGCCCATACTGTTAAGTCAAAACTTGACCACTGTAAGCACTTAAGCATCAGAGTAAGCAATACATACACTAGGCATCCCCTACTGTGCTACTCTATCCTTCTCCTTCGAATTACATTCCCACACTACTTAAGTTCTACTCTCCCTGACATTAGCTGGATAAGTCAATTATAGTAGCTATTTATTGTGGGCACTACGAAAGACACTTGCTATAGTACCGTCCGCATACCAGTTATAATGAGGGGAATTCCCTGGATTCTTCTTGCACTATTACTGTATCCTGATCGCAGCAAAAAATGCTATCTCTCACAGGATACTACACAGGGAGATGTGATGCCTTACTCTACATACTGCAATACTGCAACAGTCCCAAGAGACTGGGTATGTGTATATGACTTCCCACTGCTACAACGTCACCCATGAAATAGCTACTATGAAGGGACACAGTCGGATTTGCTATCGTATGGTACCCTTCTTCATTTCTGCACATTAAAATACTCCATGCTCCTATCTGCAAGAGTAATAATCATCACTCTGGCAAGAGGCTGAAGTTCCACATCCAGATGGCAAACAAGGTTGTATCAGAATAAAAAAAAGCGGGCAATAGCAAGAATTTATAATCTATCTCTTGTAGCAATCATGAAAATACTGATTTTATTATTAATGTGCTCAGGAAATGTGGAACTTAACCCAGGACCCCCAGAGGCCATCACTGCACCATCAGACTTAGCCAAGATTAAAGGATTAAGCTTTCTCCATATTAATGTATGCAGTCTGCTAAAAAAGATCATACCCTACCAGATATACTATTAGTGTCTGAGACATGGCTCAGGCCTGCCACAGCCGACAAAGACATTAATTTACCCAATGATCAACTATTCAGAGCTGACCGCCAAACTAGGGAAGGGGGTGTAGCGATATATGTAAAGGACAACCTATCTGTAACCTGCCTCGACTCATCTTCCATGGCAAAAGAATTCGAATGCCTGTCCCTCAAAGTGGCTCTCTCCCATGCTGCATCGTTGCAGCTAATCGACTGCTATAGGCCTCCCTCAGCTAACCTCAAGCTATTATCCCATCTGGGTGACTTAATCAAAAAGGGGACTGAAGAAACTATAATTATAGGAGACCTAAACCTAAACTGGCTCTCCAAGGCAGCTACACCTTTAATATCATTCTGTGACACATATGGGTTCACACAGCTCATGAATGAACCCACCAGAATCAACAAAAAGAATACAAGTAACAGCACACTATTAGTTGTCATACTAGTGAGTAAACCTCACCTTTTCTCGCATGTTGGAGTACTGTTCAATGACATCAGCGACCACTGCCTTATTGCAGGAGTAAGATCAGCATGTAAGCCATCATCCTCCACTAAGTTCACAGTGAGGAGATCAAAACAAAAATTTAACATTGATGCATATCTGGAAGAGATAAATCACTCCCCATGATGGCAAGAGTTTTACTTAGCAAACACAGTGGAGATAGCATATGAGGTGCTAAATGACATTATTACAGGTGCCCTTAACATCCATGCACCAGTTTCTAAAGTACATATCAAAAATAAAATCTGTTGTTGGTTCACTGCTGACCTTAAATCCACCCTCCTTGACAGAGACAAGCTATGGAAAAAGGCATGAAAAACTAAGATATCAACTGATTGGGAGCAGTTCAAAAAAGCCAGAAATATCTGCACCAGGAAAGTATGAGACGTTAAGGCTGCTTACTATATGGCTGAACTAGACTCCTCCTGCCACGACCCTGCCAAGTTCTGGAACACTATAAAAGATATAACAGGACATGATCCAAGTAACTCACTCCCAGCCAAAATACACAGTGGAAAGAAAACCATCACTGATAGACTGGAAGTCTTGCAGTCCTTTAACAATCACTTTACAACCGCAGGTCTAGCATTCGACACCTCTTCAGCTAACCAAATGCACTCCCAGTTAGGTATAAAGAACACTGAAGCACGGGTAACTGACTCTACCGTCTCCTTCATACCAGCCACTCTGAAGCAGGTGGAAGAACTAATATCACAACTGGACATCAAAAAAAGTGCAGGTGCAGACTCCCTTGACCCCTATTTTTTAAAAATTGCCATACAAGTATTAGCAGTGCCAATAACACACCTATTTAACCTCTCATTACAGTTAGGAACTATTCCATCGATCTGGAAAACTGCTCAAGTTATTCCATCATTGAAAGCAGGGGACCCCACGGACCTCAACAACGACAGACCAATTTCCATTCTCCCTGTGCTGTCCAAGCTGCTGGAAAAAATGGTGAGCACTCAACTAAGAGGATACCTTGAAGAGGCTAATCTTCTAAATCCAGCACAATCTGGATTTAGAGCCAAACACAGTACCATCACAGCCCTTGCAAAAGTAACCAATGATTGGCAACTCGAACTGGACAAAAAAAATTGTGTCTGTGCTGTATTTTTAGACCTGAGTAAAGCATTCGATACGGTCGACCACAAACTGCTCCTCTCCTCCCTGAAATACATAGGACTCGATTCAAACTCCATTAGATGGTTTAATAACTATCTCATGGGAAGGGCCCAGCAAGTGAAGGCTGAAGGAGACCTATCCCCACTCAAACCACTACAAAGAGGAGTACCCCAAGGATCCATCCTCGGCCCAATCCTATTTGCAATCTGTATCAATAGCATCGACAATAACCTTACCAAAGCCACTGTACACCTGTTTGCAGATGATACAGTACTGTATGTCAGTCACCCTTCTGTAACAGCATGCATAGAATTACAAGCAGAATTCAACCTATTACAACATCAACTACTGGGAAAAAAACTTCTGCTAAATGCAAAAAAAAACTAAGGCAATGTTTTTTTCCCCCCAAATACAAGCAGGACACTCCATCCCAAAAAATCTCCCTCACATATCCACTGTTCTTGGTGAAAATCTTGAATATGTCACAAAATTCAAATACCTGGGTGTCTGGTTAGACAGCAGACTCAACTATTTAGAACATCTGGAAGAACTGCTAAAAAAACTTCGACAGAGACTTGGACTCTATTACAGAATAAAGCACTTTCTCACAAGCAATTCTAAAAAGAAGATGGTCCAGGCCACATTTCTATCAGTAATAGATTATGCAGATTTCTTATATGGTCGATGCTCCATCTCATATCTGAACAAACTGGACACACTTTACCAAAGAGTCTTGAGGTTTATTACAGATCTACCTCTCAGCACTTACCACTGTTCACTCTATGCTGCAGTTGGATGGACCTCGCTCCAATTTAGAAGAGACAGGAATGCCACACTTTGGACTTATACAGCAATAACCCAGATGCTACCAAAATATGTCTCAGACTGCTTCATACAAGCCTCGTCAAGTAAATATGTCCTAAGAATTCTAAATTTCATCATGCTTGAAGTGCCCAAATTCAACTCTCGCTATGGTAGGTCTGCCATCAGCTATGTGTTATCTGCCTTATGGAACAAGATGCAGAAGACACTGAAAGTGAACAGACACATTTCAATTGCATCCTTCAAATATCTGTATTCTAGGCTTATCAAAGAAAAATGTAATTGTTTCCGCCAACAGTAGAGTATTCCTAATCTTATCCATCTCCCTCCCCAGCTAGCTGACTTGTCTGTGGAAGCTATCCACCATTCCCAAGACTCGTCACCTTCACACCCCATACACCTCTCCTTCCATCCACTTCCCCTTAATCCCTTATTATACATCACCGCCCTAATACCCCCTGTTATACACTACCCCAGTACCAGCCTCCTTCCTTCTTCATAGGCCCACTGTTAATCCCTACCACAGTACCAGCCTTCCCCCCTTTCTCCTCCCCCACTATCCATGTACACCCCTTCCCTCTCCCCTTCTCCGCACCCCTGACTATAACTGCCATTAAGACCTTAATTTGTCTATCTCCTCTATCACCTGTCCCCCCTTACATACGAGTCCTTGCAGAGACAACTTAGCAGCTGACCAGACATCACATCTTCCTCCTTCCCAAACCCCCAGAAAATCCCCTGATATCTTACACTTCACATCATACCCATAAATTCTTCTTCTACCAATCAAATGAGCTGGATACTCCACAATCTATGTATATATGAAAAAAAAAGAAAATCGGTGTTAATTGCTTATTGACTCATCCTCTTTTTGTATTGCACTTTACCAATGTACTACTACACCTGAAATTAGTGTATAGTCTGATTAGGATGTCTCCTCAAAAGATGTGTACATTGAATTATATTATATTATGTTCTTATGTAAATTGAACCTTGATCTTACCAGGTCCATCTTGCAAATGAGCTGTGCTCAATGATGCTCGCCTGGATAAATAAAGATTTAATTGATTGATTGATTGATTGACAATAAGCTGGAAGTTTGTTTACAGGTGTTACCTGGGAGCAGAAGGAAGTTAAGTGACTTGCTTAATGTCACACAGTATGCAAGTGGGGGTTGTGGGTTTTAATTCTGTTTTAAAGGGCTCCTTTTCTCCTGTCTTGTAAGACACCCATTTTCCCCCATTTTGAAATAGTACAAAGATATTGCTTTCGCATGGCTACCCCCCATGTTTTCATAATTATTCTCAGCTGCTTTTCAATACCCATTGTTTGACGTTGATTGGCATCACTAAGTGGCTTTCAAATACTCCACGAAAACAATTGCAGATTTCCAGTATTCAGATTCATGAGAGAAATCAGGATTTTTTTTGTTAACATTTTCACTAGTTCTGGTGGTTGTCTCACATCTGCTGTACTGGTAACGCTGCTTTGTGAAAGGATCAGGGTTGCTTGGTGGTTGGCCAGGGTGGAGATGACTGAGTGTTCCTAGGAAAGATCTCCTCCTCTGGGGAGGGTGGTGATATGTTGCACTGCTCATCTGGCACCTGGAGGAATCTGGGGGAGTAGAACAGCACGACCACACAGGGAAGGGACCGCACTTGCAGAACACCATAGGGCATCTCTGTGGAGGCGAAGCTCACAAATTGTGTCATTGCACACAGTGTGGGTCCACGGAAAAAAACTGAAAAACACCCCCAACATAGAATGAAGGCATGATCAACTGCAAGCTCCACACTGGTGACTGGGCACCTTCATGATCCTGTGACAGAGGACAATGGAGGAAGGTAAGCCCTGGAGAAGCTAGGTGATGGGTCCCGGGAGACTGATCTGAATGGGAGTCAGGAATGCACAAGAGTGAAAGAACAAATAAAAAAAAAATTAATTGCTAGTTTACACTTGCATAATGATGTGAACTTGTAGAATTGTCCCCAACCCCCAACACACACAAGTTGTGAACTTGTGGGATTATTTCCTGCAAATCATGGAGTCACAGGATTGTGACAACAAGTTCTAGATTTATGCATTTGTCATTCACAGATTGTGGACTTCTGGGATTCTGTTTCCATAAGTTGTGGACAAGGTATTTTTTGTTATCAATTCAACAACTTACAAAAACATGAGGATGTGAACATCTGCATTTTTGACCAGCCCTTCTTGAGTCAGAGGTGTAATTAAATGCAACAGACACCCTTCCCTAACCTTATGGGACAAAGGGTGTTCAAACACAGTTTGAAATACTGATAAAAACCTGGAAAAAGCCATATCAAAAGGAACACTCCTTTTATTTTGTTATTTTAAATGTAAAACACTGTACTAAAGCAGACTCAAAATAGAAAGGGGACATCTTATAAGACTGGAGAACAAGGGCACTCTAAAATAGAATAAAATGGTACAGACTGAAATTTTCTTCATTGCATGTGTTGCTGCTTTAACAATCGCTTTAAAAATCTAAAAACATTTTTCCACAAATATCATACCAGTATGTTGTTATAATGGATGGTTGATAATCTCCAAACACAATGTAAAAGTTGAAGAGACCCATGTTTAGGGTGTAGGAGATAAGTGGGGGCAATGGGGACCAGGAAAAGCCTCAGACTGGGAATTATTAATCATGTCCATAAGATACACTGCACAGTGATATATATATATATATATAATATGTAGATTACGAGGTAACGTGAGGAAATCTTTCTACACAGAGAAGATGGTGGATGCTTAGTTCAGTCTGCCACAAGAGGTGGTGGGGGCAAAACAGCGGAGGGGTTTAAACAGGCCTGGGACAGGCACAAGGGAACATTGGGTGGGGAGGGAGTGATGAAAAGCCATTGATCACTTAGAGTCAGTGACTGCATACAAGTATAGAGCCTATGGGCAGACTAGATGCAGGGGTGTAGCCAGGAATTTTAAACTTGTAAATGCTCCTAATGCTCCAAAAGTGTAAACAAGCTGAGGATTGTAAACCACTAATACAATATTGATGAAAGAACTGAATCTATAAGGGAGGTCAAAAGGTAATATGACCTAAGGGTAATTACTTGCTTCACTTTACATTAACAGAAGTTTTCAAAGTTCCCTTAGCTATAGTAACTTTAGATAATTGGGGTGGAGGGGGTTATTCAAATTCAGGGATGGGGATGTAGGAACTAATGGGTTTCTTAGTAAAGTAACTAGGTTCTAGTACCGAAAAAGGGATGTATTGTATGGATTATAATTAGGTAAAAGTGGAATTTAAACAATGCTGTAAATTCCAAAGGTATATTATAACTATAGTTGAAATACCAGTTTCATTTGAAGATCTGTGTTTAAAGATGGAGGTAATCTTAGCTGTAAAAAGAAGATAGAAGTTATAAGAAGAAGAAATAACTCGCCCTCAGTCCAATATAAGTAATGAACTTCATCTGTGCTCCACAGGCATACAAAATTTGTAGCACTCACATTGCAATTTCCAAAAATAGGGGTTAGGTTGTACTCCTGTAAAAGGAAAAAGAGAGAAAAAGATAAGTTCATCAAGTGATAATCTCATAAACAAGAAGGAATATCCACTTCTTCATTAAGTCCTAAGGGTACCACTGTATCTAGCATGAGAATTCATTTTGTCTCCTTTTGTGACAAAGTTTTAACTCAGTCACCCTCTCTGGAGTGTCCCTCAACATATTCAAGTATGGTAAACTTGAAGCAATCTGTCTTGTCACTATGGGTTTGCAGGAAATCGGCCCCTATTGCACTGTGAATGTTTACAATTACATTTCAAGGAGGTGCTCTTATATCCTTAGTTTTGCTGGTCTACTAGTTCTTCTCACATAGTAGCATGGACAAGTACACCAGCACATGTATACTACAAATGGTGTAGTACATGTGATAAAGTTGTTAATGTCAAAAGTCTTCCCATCTTTGGTTAAAGTTCTCCCATTTTGTGTGAACTGACAAATGTTACACCTACCACATTTGTGTAGGTCCTTTGATTTGTTTTGGAGCCAATTATTCCCCTTCTGGGTGTTGGAAGTGCATACAAAATAGCTTTTAGTAACCCTGTCACCAATGTTTCTCCCTTTTGAAAAGGTTACTCTGGGTTTTTCAGTAACTTGATTTTTTAATATAGGGTCGGTGAGAAGTAATAGCCAGAACTTATGAACCAGTCCTCCTATCCTGCCTTCTAGTGGGTTAAATTCAGTTACAAATGTCACAGTGTTCATATCTTGCTCATTCATCTTCTGGGTATCAACATTGCTAGCTATTCTTTCTTTTTTCAGTGTCAGAAAGTCACATCTCTTTAAACTTTGGACTTTTTCAAATGCCTCTTCTAGGACTTTACTAGTATAACCTCTTTCGTTTAGTCTCAGTTTGAGCATGGTGGCTTGTTCCAGGGACACTTTATCATTTGTGCAGTTTCTTTTCAACCTAATAAGCTGCCCATATCTATCAATCAACCAATCAATCAATTTTATTTGTATACTGGAAGGTATGTGAGCAAAAATGCCAATTTTTACAAACGTCCAGTATAGGAAATACAACAGATGAATAAATACATAGGCCAATGGAATACATAGGACATACAATGAACTACCTATGACATACAACAAAGTAATGACGTTATATATACAATCAATCAGTCAATCAAAATCTTTATTTTTCCAGGTGGAACATCATTGAGACAAGCTCATTTGCAAGATGGACCTGGGGCAAAACAATTGCCAACAGGGTTAAGACATCACAGGTTGAGTGAACGTACATAACAATTACATAGTAATAATAACAACATAATAACATAGAACCATCACATCTGACAAGATACTTGCACCAGAACATAGCAATAGGTTTAACAGGAGGTAGTGCCACTTAAATACAATTGCATGGATACAGATATATGGACGTAAGGTAATGAGCTAAAGTTTATACAGTAAACATCATTGGAGGAGTCATAGTGAGCAGGAGTGGCAGTTCCTCTAGTGTCAAAGTGCGAAGAAGATTGAGATGTAAGAGTCCTTTGATAAGTACCGTAGGCATGGCCTGGCATGTGGAGTGGGAAGGAGAGGGGGTATAGAGAGTGGGGAGGGAAGGTCAGCCAAGATAGGAGAGGGTTGGACATGATGGCCTAGGGAGGAAGAACTGTTTGAAGGGAGAACACAACAGATGCCAAAGGCAATGGTTGGGGTTTAAGTCCAATATTTGAAGCAAAGACAGATCATGATGTTGGGACCTTGATTTGGACAATGACAGAAGGGAGGACTCAAATGATGCCTCAGGCAATGGTTGAGGTTTAAATCCAGAATTTAAAGCAGTAACAAATCGTGATGTTAAGACCTTGACTTAAAACGATGACAGACCTCAGTGAAGGTCCTCAGGAACAAGGATTTGAAGAGGGAGAACGTGACAGAGGTAGTGAGCCTTAAGGTTTTCTGGATCTAATTTCAGAGCGTAGGAAGAGTGAAGCTTATTGAGGCTCTACCAATGTGCATTTTAACTCTAGGGATAGCCAGAGATAAGATGGTACGACTTCTAAGAGAATAGGCACTAGGGATTCAGGGAGTTAGGCAGCTTGTGAGGTACTGAGGTAATTTATGAGTTATTGTCTTCTATGTCCATAGAATAGCATTCTTTTGCCTCCTGAAGCTAAGGGAGGTCCAGCCTATGGAATAATAGAGGATGCAGTGGTGCGTGTCATAAGGGGCATCCGAAATGAACCTAAGGGCTCTGTGGTATAGGGTATCAAGCTTGGAGAGAGCTGTGCTAGTACTATGACCATATAGGAAGTTCGCATAGTCTAAGAGAGGCAAGAAGATAGCTTGGGCTAGGAGTTTTCTAGCCTCCTGAGTTAGTGAGTGCTTGATCCTGAAGAAAATAATGAGACTTTGATGCAGTTTCTTAGTGAGTTCATCAATGTGATCAATGAAGGACAATTTGTAGTTAATCCAGACCCCAGGTATTTGAATTTTTCCAAGACCTCCAGGGCTTCTCCCAAAGGGGTGCTTATGTGAGGAACCTTATCAGGTGTATAGAAGTACATTATATATACAGGTGTACAGAAGTACAAGGAACTAACAAGTACAAAACAAAACTAGCATATTCCATGGGTAAAACTGTACAAAAGTCGACCAGAAGGCAGACCAATAAACAAAAATGTTTTCAAGTATTGTCTAGGGCAAGAAGTTTTAGTGCACTCTGTGGGGAGAAGAAAAGTTCGGGTGATGCGGGGGAAAGAGAGAAGCTGGGATTTACCAAGAAGGCCATGGAGGAGGCCTATTAGGGCAGCTGCAGGTGGATGATAGGAGGATGTGCTCCTTTAGGGAGGAGTTGAAAGAGTATATAGACCCACAGGCCTGGATTTTGGGGGTAAGATTGTTGTAAAGCTTCATTTCCTTGAAGGTAATGGAGTTCTGGGCATGCTTAGTCCTACTGAAAGGGGTGTCAAAAACCAGACTTGAGGCACCTCTAGTCAAATACCCAGGCGCTGTGAGTGGGAATAAGGAGATAACACTGGGGGGGAAGAATATTGAGGTATATCTTATGTAGGAAGGAGAGCATCTTAAGATGGAACCTCCCTTCTAGAGTGGGCCACTTGAGGGAGGAATAAAGTGAGTAGTGATGTGTTTTCCAGGGAAGACTGGTGACAAAACATGCTCTGCTGTTGTGTGTGACTCTAAGTTTGGAGAAAAGAAGGAATGAGGTAGGAGGAGAGAAGACAATAGATCCATAGTTGATAAGTGGCAGGAGTAGAGAGCTAGTGAGGTGAAGGCTGGATGCAGGGATGAGAGACTTTCTAATCCTGTACAGCAGACCAGGTCTGACATACACCTTCTTTATGCGGTTACTGATATGGAGATTGTTTGAGAGGTGGGGGTCAAGGTGGAGACCTAGGTATTTGATTTCTGACACCTGTTCAATGAGGTTGCCACAATTGTCTAGGAGTTTAAAACCAGGGGCTGGGGCTTTCCTGGGTCCTGAGAAGATTATGAACTTGGTCTTTTTGGAGCTGAGGACAAGGCTGTTACCAGAGTACATCATGATGTTTTTTTTTTTGCTGCAGAAAAGGGCCACATCATTGGTGTAAAGGATCATGTGAGTGGAATGGCATATCAAGGGAAGGTTATTTATGAAGAGTGAGAAAAGAAGGGGGCTCAGGATCAATCCTTGAGGGACACCATATTTAATTGGACATTCCGAGGAGAAGTGGCCTTTGACTGCGCTCTTGTGGGATCTCCTGGAGAGGTAGCTACTAAACAATTTTATGGCATCATCAGAAAGATGCAAGCCTTTTAGGGTATTAAGGAGGAGGGCGTGGTCCACAAGGTCGAAGGCCTTGGTGAGATCAACAAAAACGGAGCCAGTGTACTGGCCTTTGTTATTAGCTTTAAGGATTTCACTGGTGAATCAGGGCTGTTTTGGTGCTGTGCCCAGTCTGAACCCATGCTGGGCACTACAGAGAAAGTTGTTGGATTCCAGGTAGTGGGCTAGTTGAGTGTGCACAACCTTCTGTATAATTTTTCAGAGAGGGGCAAGGAGGGAATTAGGACGGTAGCTGCCCACCTCATTTCTAGGCCCAGACTTGAATAATGGTCTGATGGTGGCAGTTTTCCAGATGGTGGGGAACAAGCCAGAACAGAGGGAGCAGTCCAGTAGGTTGGTGATGGGGACTGCTAAGGCATTGATGGAGAGTTTAAGAATTTTATAATCTATACCGTCACCATCTTTACTGGATTTGGGTTATTCCCACAGATGAACTTTTTGGTGTCAGCATGTTTTAGGACTTTGAAGTAGAAGTCAGGGAAAGTCCTACCTTCAGGGTTCAGGTGGGGGGTGATGGGGGTGGACATAGGAGAGAAGGCGGTAGTTTTTAATTTTTCATGGTCACTGAAAAAGTTGTTGAAAATGTTAGCCACTTTGGTCAGGTCATTAGTCTGGTTGGTACCATGATGCAATGTGATTGGATCTGAATTTTTGGTCTTGCCTAGTAGTGACTTAAGGGTCCCCCAAAGCTGACGGGGTTAGAGGATTCACTGAGTTGTTTGTCATGCAGGAAGTTGATTTTTTGCTTTTCTTATGGCCGATTAGCCATTGTTTCCCTGTGCATTTGGCAGCAGGCCCAGGCTTTGTCTCTGGATCTCATGAGTTTGATGATATTAGGTGAGATCCATTCATTAATTTGACCCATGGTTCTGATTTTTTTAAGGGAGTGTGCCTGTCACAGATGCTGTCAAGGATCCTGGAGAATTTATCTAGGACAGAGTTGCAGTTGCCTGGCTCCTCTATGAAGGACCAGTCCACTAGATTGAGATTGTGAGTTATCCACTTGATTTTCTGATCAGTTAGTCACTGAGAGAAAATGAATTGGGGGGGTTGGGTAGATGGGATGATCATAGGCAGAAAATGGCACAGTGATCGCTGATACAGTCAGTCAAAACACTGGAGTTGGTGATGTGGAGGGGTACGAGGCAATGATCCAGTCTATAAGTGTGTGAGTCCCAGTTTTATAGTTGGATCTAGTAGGTGAGGAGATGAGCTGATGGAGACCTAGATTTGCGATACAAGATTTGGCAGTGTCAGCATGGCCGGAGTCCTAGTTTATGTTAAAATCACAGAGGAGGATCCACTCTCTATTCAGTGGGAGGAAGTATTTAAAGACAAGTAAAGACCCAAAGTCAGAGTGCAAGGTTCCTGGGAGGAGATAGGTGGTGGTGATGGTTTTTTTGGAGCTGAGGAGGTGGTGGATTGAGAGGGTTTAAGTAGAGAAAACTCAGAGCTGGGGTTGTGGTCAGCGAAAGAGAATTTGTTAGATATAAAGAACATGCAGCTGCACCCTTTTTTTCTCTGTCTGTCCTTTCTAACAGAGGTGTAGCCACTGAGCTTGATCTCCCCATCAGAGATTTTGTGGGAGAGCCAGGTTTTGGAGAGGGCGATGACTTCAAAGTCATAGAGGCAGCCCAGGCTGGATGATACCAATTTCCTGTGGTGTGCACTAGTTGCATGCAGAATGTTGTTAGCAGCTGTCTCCTTTCTAAATCCTTTATTTTTAATGGCTTCACCTACACTTCCTATTAGTTCAAGATCTAGGAATTTTATGCTTTTCTTACTCTGTTCATGGTGAATTGGAGATCCATGTCATTATTGTTCATGTAAGAGCTGAATTCTGGTATGTCTTTTTCATTCCCTTTCCATATTACAATAATGTCATCAATAAATCTGTGCCAAGTTTCAATGTGTCTCAGGAATTCATTATTGGCACCATTTTTATGAATCTCTCTTCAAAATAACCCATAAACAGATTAGCACATGATGGGGTAAATGCTGCCCCCTTCGCTTTTGCACATATCTGAAGTAAAAATTCCATATTGAAACAAAAGTAACTATGGGTGAGGGCAAAATCTATTACCCATTTCAGGAAGTGAGCTGAAATTATTTCCTGGTCTTTACAGAAAAAGTCCACTGCAGTAATGCCTAAATCATGCCTTATTTATGCATATAGGCAGTTGACATCAACAGCTAGCCAGTAAAAATCCAAATCTCAGATTTTACCTTCCGACTTATTTAGTAGATCCATGCTATCTCTTAAGTAAGAGTCTAATAGGGACACCTTATGCTGGGGGACACTGGCAACAAAGTTACACAAGTTATGTGTGAGGGACCCTATCCCTGGCACTATTGGTCTTCCGGGCAGAGGGGATGGTCCTCCACACTCTTGTGTATCTTGGGCAGAATATAAACATAGGTTTTATTGGAAAGTCTGTTTTAATATATTCTGCTTCATTTCTGGATAGCCAACCACATTTGGAACCAACCACAATCTATAAATTCACATAGTTCAGCTTGAAACTTTACAGTATGGTCCCCTTTAAGTTTTTTATAGTTGTTCTGATTATCTAACAGGTCCACACATTTTTTCAGATACATTTTCTCATCCAGTATTACTGTTTCCCCCTTTATCAGACTTTTTAAAGACAGTACCTTTCAGGTTCTCTAATTATTTTAGTGCTACAAATTCTTCTTGTTTTAAATTTCTAGCATGGTTCATTTATTTGTCAGAAAAAAGTTTTGCAGTTTCACCTAACAGACACTTTTCAAACACAGCAATAGCGGGACTAAAAGCCTGCGGACAAAACACTGACTTTGGTTTAAATCTTTGGGGTTCATGTGTACTAGCTTGTATTGTTTTACTTGCATCCAGATTCTCTGTTCCCTCTAATAAAGCAGAGACATTGATATTATCAATAATATTAATGTCCCAGTCTGATGATTCCCAAAGTTCCTCATTTTGTGTTGAAAAATCCACCAAGTTAAGGTCCAAGTAAAAGTCTGTGAGGGAAATGTCTTGAACATTTGGTCTTTCATTAGTTCCATGATCCTCAATACCACCCGTGTTGTTATTGAGATTAGTAGTTCCTTGTTGTTTGCCAAAGCAATATTTTAACTTAATCTTTCTCACCAATTTGAAAATGTCAGCTCGTACCTTAAACAGATCAGGATTTGATGTAGATACAAATGATAAACCTTTTTGGGGAACTTTTATTTGGTATCATGTCAATTCAGCACAGCAATAACAGAGTCAGCATTTCAGTGCATCAATATACATGCGTATCATTTACTGCTAAAGCCATATTTCAGTGTACGGCAGTAGCATCGCAACATTGGTAGTTTTGATTGAACCAGCAAACTTTCACCTTACCATATAGAACTACTGCTCATTGTCATTTTGCAACTTGCACTCAAGCAAAAATGTTTAGATGACACCCCCAGTACAGAAACATAAAATGGGAGTGCGATCACTTGAGATGGCAAAGAAGGATTTTAGAATATTATTTTTGAATGTTCAACTTGATAACGTGGCATCCTAGTATGTGGTATCCTAGGCAATGTCTGTGCCAGTATAGCAGACCAATCCTGGAATCGAGCATGGAGCAATAGCTGATAAAAAACACACTCACATTGCAGTGATCACATGACTGGCGATCTGACATTAGCTAAACATACTGTGTTCTGCTGAGAGGGTTTGGGTTTGCCATGTGGAGTTGGGGGGTTGCTATTCCGAATTCCAAATTAAATATATAATAGAGTAAATCAAGTGGCTCACAATATTATGTTCTGCTGAGACTGCACTGCTGCCAACTGAGGGAAGGAGGGGAGAGTCAGATATCAGTCATTTTAGATAACCCGCGATGTACTGACTTGCGATGAAATTGTAATGCACGGTTTTGACTTGCGGCTAATTGACCACATTAGTATTTACCACGCTGCATTTTCTTGCATGTTATTTATGTAATTTACTTATTTGTTTCTGGATTACAATACCTTTGAGCCTGAGGCTCTTTTACAGAGGTTCCACATGCAAAGAGAAATACAATAAAATATAACATTATACAATATAATACACTAATTAGCACCAGCATGTTACAATAACAAGAGTACAATGTTCTGACAGGCACTAAAGGGTAGACAATAAAAATACATATTGGAATAAGTATAAAATAGGTGAACATAGAGCAGCCAACAATGGTCGTGTTGTTTAAGAGCAAGGGGGAAAAAGGAATGGGGAGGGGGAATGTCAGGGGGGATTAGGAATAAAGGACAGGAGGTGGGAGGGGGCCATGGGAGAGGACTGGTCTGAGGAGGCATGGACAGTGGAGGGGGAGAGAATGAGAGCGGGCAGGGATGTGGATGGTGGGTAGGATACAGGTCTATGTTTACAAGGAGGTGGGATGGTGGACAGGATACAGGTCTATGTTAACAAGCAGTTGGGAGATAGGTGGTGGGGCTTCAGTAGCATAGAGGGAGGGGGTAGGGGTACAGAGAAATAGAGGGCAGCCTTAGGCAATAGAGGCAATAGGGTGAGATTTCCCCATGATTGGACAATCAGATCTGCTAAGTGCAGTAAGGTGTAGGTGGAGTTTATATTTGAAATGGCCCAACTTGCGTACTCACAGGATAGCGGCTGGTAGGTCATTTATCCAGGACAGCACCCAGTAAGCAAAAGAGCGCTGTGCCTGCATAGTGCAGCAGAAAGGTACGAGAAGCACTTGTCTTGACATACCACAGGTTGTGTATGGGTTGATCACTTGTTTAAGAAGATCTTATATTGCTGGGGGGGGGGAGTTAGTCCAAGACTGGCTTTTTTTGTGAGGAGGCAGGTTTGGTATTTTATTCATCCCATGAGGTTCAACCAATTTGTTTGTTCATATATGTCACAGATATGGGTGAGACAGTGTGCACCTGTGATTAACCTACAAGCTTTATTAAGAGCTGGGTTGATCCTTTTTGAACACAGTGTCCATTGCCACACTGTATATAACTAGTCCATAGTCAATGGCAATTATGGAGCTGTTTATCGTAAGTCAGAGGGCATCAGAGGTTAGGCAATGTCTGTGCCAGTATAGCAGACGAATCCTAGCATTTACTGCTTTAGCAACTTGATCTATATGGGCGTCATAGGAGAGTGAACAATCAAGGGTTATGCTTAGGTATTTGAAATACGGGACTGGCTCAAGTGTGTCCCCCCCAACTGTTCCGAATGGTAAGGCTGTGCAACTTGTGTTTGTTGTAGGTGTTACTGAAAAGCATAGTTTTTGTTTTTTTGTAGTTCATAAGGAGTTTGTGTTTTGAGAACCAGTCCTCAACAGATGTAAAATCAAGGTGGAGCTGGGTCTCTAGGAGATGCTTGGTCCAGTTGGCTGGAGAAAATGACTGCGTCATCTACATAGAGTAAGATGTTGGTGGAGCTTGCATCAGGGAAGTTATTAAGGAACATGCTAAAGAGTAACGGACCTAGTATCCAGCCTTCAGTAATACCAGAGCAAACTGGGGGACTGTCAGAGAGAACACAATTTATTTTGACTTGTTGGATCTATCCTCCAGATAACTACTGAACCATCCTACAGTTTCAGGTGAAAGGCTAGTGACAGAGAGTGAGTTTAGCAGAATGGTGTGGTTTACATTGTCAAAAGCTTTAGTGAGGTTGATGTAAATCACCCTCACTAAGTGGCCTCGATCAATTGCGTTATGAATGTAGCTGGTGAATTCGAGCAAGGCAGAGGTGGTACTGTGTGCTTTATGGAAAGTGTGCTGTTGTGGGCCCTGGATCTTTTATTTCTCTAGATACTCGGTAAGCAGTCTGACACAATCCTTTCCAATGCCCATGAAATGGGGTAAAGATTGTGAGATTGGGTGGCAGTTTGCTTGGAGGGCACAGTCACCATTTTTGGAGATGGGGGTGACTACAGCTACCTTCCATTTCTCAGGGAACTGACCTTGGAAGAGGGAGAGATTGAGGAGTTTAGTTAAGGGAGTTAGGACTTCTTCAAGAGTGAGGTTTAAAATCTTTAGGTTGAGCGAGTACCTGCTAAATATTGACTTCCCAACCACCCACTGCAAATATTTTCTGGCCTTTTGTTTAGAGACCAACCTAAAATAGAAGGGAAGGGGTGGGCTTGATGTGTGCTTTCTTTGTGCTCCGTGGTAGGAAGCACTGGCACATCAAAGAAATCAGATGGCAATACACCACTTAGGTCTGAGAAGGCCAAGTTGAAAGTGTCAGCAATCACCTTGGAGTCCTGGGTGATTTCCCCATTTACAGAGAGCATAGATGGGGCTGACCTGCTGGTCATGCCCTTGAGGTCTCTCACATTTCCCCCAAAGTTTCTAACATCCTCCCAGGAGTTAGAGAGCTCCTCTTGGAAGTGGTAAATCTTGGCAGAATGAATCTCCCTATTACAGGCATTCCTACTGGTTTTGTACCATTGCCAATTTGCCTGTTTTCCGGCAGCCCAGGCATGATGCCACAGGTTGTCCATGGTGGCCATAAGGTTAAGCGGGAGGGGTGTTATCCAGGCAGTGTTTGCTCCCTTAATCTTTCTTGTTCTAAGGGGGACATGGATATCGCAAGCTGTGTTAAACTGAGAAATGAAATACTCAAGGGCTGGGCCCACAGTATGGGCTGTGTCAATAGGGGACCAATCAGTTTGTCTAAGTTGTGTCTTTAGGGGTTCAAGATATCCTTTTTTCAGAACCCTATCAGTAACTGTTTTAGCAGGTAGCTTTGGAGCCCTAAGTGACCACAGACAGAGGATGGGGGAGTGGTCACTCATCGAGTTGGGCAGGACAGAGATGTTGAAGATTTTTCTGGGTGATTGGTTAGAATCCTGTCCAGCAGGGAGCTTGAGTCAGTCCTGTGATTGACACTAGTGGGTGAGTCAACCAGTTGTGGCATATTGATGGAGGGGATTGCGTCCTTAAAGGGAGCAGCCTCTGAGCCCAACCAGTTCGTACTGAAGTTGCCTAGCAGTACCACTTCATGGTTTTGGCACATACTGGTTATGTATTCAATAATCCTATTGAAACCCAGTTCCTGTTCCCATGGGGAGATATAAACTGAGACAGCAGTGAGCAATTTACCACAGGGTCCGAGTAGTATCTTGACAGTGACAATCTGAACATTTTTCCCACTGTCCACTTGGGGTAGGACATGGCCCAGTAGGGTGTCCCTGAGGTAAATTATGAAGCCCCCACCCTGTTTGCCAACTCTATCTTGCCTGAAAAGGCAGTAGCCATTCAGGGTGATTGATGCATCCAGGACTTTAAGTGTTAGCCACGTCTCTACCACCAAGAGTACATCTGGTTTGTGTTGGGTGACCCAGACCTGAAGTGCATCAAATTTGGCCACCAAACTACAGATGTTGATGGAAGCTAGCTTTATGGTGCTGCAGCTTTTTTTCTGTTTGTTCAATTGATGCCCTGGGCCAGAGTTAGGGTGGATTTTACCTGAGAGAAGCAGGAGCAGTATAGTTATCCTGATCAGAGAATTTTTAGTAGGGTTAGTGTAGTTCCAGTTTCTTTTACATGATCTAGAATGCCCTCTGCTTCTCGATCGCTCTCTACTCTCCCAAACAAAAACATTCTTTCTATTATAGTCACCAATATCTCTGTTGAATTTTGTTCTCTTTCTTGAGATTAGTTCTTTCTCGTGTTTACTTTTTTGTAATAGAATTTGTTTAGACTATCAAAGTCTTTCTTACCTTTAAAGTTTGCAAGTTTAGTTTGAATCAATTTTATTTCTTTGTTAGCCTTGGTTTGTAACCTTCCATCCCTCTTAATCAGAGATTGTATCCAAGTATTCGTACAGATAGTTGCTGCTTCCTCCCAGTCCCACTTTAGTTCCTCATCATCAAATCCAGTGGTTGGTGTTTTATCAATTCTGAGGCCTCCTGACATGATGACCAACTCAAGGTACATTTCCAGCATGATTTTGTTGTAGTAATAATTCAATTCTTTAATGCAGAGCCTTTTCAGATCCAAGAATAGATCTCGTAAAGTTGGGTTATCTCCCTTACACAAATAATTACATGAAATGTTTTCATGTTGCACACATAAAACTACCCAAGTGATATGCATGCTGCAAGTATGATTTAAATGTTAAATTGGAACTGACTGCATGCATATGGCATGTGTGCAGCAAGCAAGTGTGGAAACCATGATTTTTATGTTAAATTGGTAAAGACTGCTTGCATGTGGCATACATGCAAAAAGCAAGTGGTCACTGACAACTGCACACATAAAACTTAAGTGACTTGCTCAGGATCACACCATACACAAGTGGGGGTTGATTATATTTAAACACAGGTCTTCATTCCTTCAAGTGTCCTGGCTTGCAGTTCAGTGCCTTTAACCACTAAGCCACACTGTCTGCACACAAGATATGGCTCGCTTGTACTTCAATACATACTGTATCTGACTACATCTGCAAGCATGTGGCATGCTTCTAGCCACTGTTATGCTTTTCAGTTTTCTTCTCTTACTCATCTCAGTTTCACAATTGAAATGTAGCACACATACCAATGGAAACACTCGTGGTTTTTCCCACCCCCAATACACAAACTTACACACAAAATCACTTAATTGTAATTCTGATTTCTTTCAATAAATAAATAAGTAAATAATTACTTCTGTCTGGCCTGTGCTCCTACTACTTTCTCTCCATAGTTCTGAATGCTTCCATGCAAACAGACTTTAAGGTGCAAACACAAAAGTAGCAATAACTCAACACACACCCACATGGCCAGTCCCATGCATACACACTATAGTGGGTATGGCCATGCTGCTACAGACAACCCACCAAGTATAGATATAAATAAAAAGTCTCTTATTTGAGTACTAGGGAGCCAGAGGCAGGAGTCTTTAAGAGATGATGTTCATGGGTCAGAGTGCTGGGGCATACCCCTTGAAATGAATGGAGTTATTTTTTATTGCTATTTTATATGTTATGATGGACAGCTGGAGAATAATGAAGGCCACTGTTTTACTAACAAGGCCCTTGTTAGTCAAGCGGTGGCCTTCATTAATCTCCAACTCTCCATCAATAATGTATAAAATAGCAATAAAAAATACCCCCTTTCATTTCAATGGTGCACACCCATGCAGTCTTCTTTGACCTTTGTCATAATATGCCTGAGCATGGGGATGTGGAGGTCAGCTTCAATGGAGTTGGGGGCATAAGCCTGACTATAGTGGGGGCCCCAATAGTATGTGCATACTATACCGCTCGGCTGTCTGTTAATGCAAGGGACAACTCTAAAATGCCTGTAGCATCTCTAAAAGGTACAACTTATTTGTTCTGACTGAAAAGTGATATACAAATCAGGAAACATTCTAATGTATAAGATTCATCTGTATATACCCCAGAGCAATGCATCAGATTTGGGCTTAAACTCACTCAGTTACTAACCAATATTTTCCTGTCTGAAGTTCTGACCCCCCCAACCAAAAATAACTTTGTCCTGATTTTTCTCTCTGACTCCATTCCATTTGATATCCATCCCCTATGGGTCATGAAACCACCCAAAGGTGAAGAAATGTGAAAAACACATCAATATTTCAGTCCTTCCTCCTTCCCCAATCCCCCTGTAAAAAAAATGATTTACTTTTACTTACCCGGCCATATAGCCAGAACCTGCAGCCTGGCAGAGTGTGCCACCAGCCCAGTTTTCAGTCCATTCCCCCTCTCTCCTTCAGCCAGAAGCTGGGTGCTAGAACTGACTATCACAGGTCACCAGCATGGTCCACGACCAGGTCACCTCACTGAACCCACCCAACCTGGGTTGCTTGCTTCTTGCTTGCTTGCTGCTGTAGCTTCTGCCAAACTGCACTGATCAAGGCATATGAATGCCACCCACGCTGCTGTCACACTGCTGCTAAGCCTAGCTTGCTGCCATGGGGATCTGTGCTGTTTGTTTTTTGCAAGGTGACCCTAGTAGAGTAAGTAGGTAGCCTAGTCTTTAATTAACTTCTAGCTCACCCTCTGCCCCTTCAGCCACCAGAGTAGACCAACAAAAATATGTTGCCACAACACTGCTATTGAGAGTTCAGTATGGATCCATGTGATAACAGTGATTCCTAAATGGTGAAAGTCAAAACAGTGAATCCAAAAGAGCTAATGCAATAATGGCGACTAGAAACAAAAATGATGCACAAGGTGGGGTGGAAAGGATGAGAAGGGACTTGGCAAGGTTAGAGGAATGGTCAAATGTATGGCAGCTTAGATTCAATGCTAAGAAGTGCAAGGTAATGCACCTGGGAAACAAAAACCCAGGGGAAGAGTACACAATGGGGGGGTGAGATACTAACAACAACAAAAATGGAAAGGGACCTGGGGGTAGTCATATCAGATGACCTAAAGGTGGGCAAGCAATGTGAGAGGGCAGCAAGGAGGGCTGGGGGGATAATGGGATGCATAGGGAGAGGCATCACCAGTAGAAACAGGAAGTTATTATCCCTCTGTACAGACAGCTGGTGAGACCCCATCTGGAGTACTGCGTGCAGTTCTGGAGACCCAATCTCCAGAAAGACATAGACAGGATGGAAGCTGTCCAGAGGAGGGCAACTAAAATGGTGCAGGGTCTGCACCGGAAGACATATGAAGAGAGACTTAAGGAGCTTAATATGTATAGCCTCGAGGAAAGGGGGGACATGATAGAAACTTTCAAGTACCTCAAGGGAATCAACAAAGTCCAAGAGGGTAGCATCTTTCAAAAAGAGGTGTGCAAGAACAAGGGCACAATTTGAAGATGGGGGCGGCTCAGAGGTAATTTAAGACATTTTTTCACAGAGAGGGTTGTGGATGCATGGAACAGCCTTCCGGAGAGTTGTGGAGTCAAAAGCAGTGGTGGAATTCAAGCATGCATGGGACAGTCATAAAGCAATTCTAGGGGGTGAGGGTAGGAAGAAGTAGGCTGCTGGTTAACTAGGATTTGCAGCTTATCCAGTAGGTAGGGAAATGGGCAGACTGGGTGGGCCAAGCGGTCCTTATCTGCCGTCAAATTCTGTTTCTATGTTTCTATGGGTATTTTATGGTGAATTGTGCAGCACTTTATATCTGCAATTTAACATTATATGCCACTCCATGGAGGTAATCTTAACTCTGCCTCACACCATATTTCTGCACCACTTGAAGCAATCTCTCATTGAGATCCTGTTACCTGCAGTACCCTGGTACAGTTGTGGCACCCAACACGTTGCTTGAACCTCACCTCAGTAAGCCTCTGCTCTTCCCTGAGACATTCAGCAGCTATTTGTGTGACTGGGGGCTCTGTCCCACCCCCCCATGGGAGGCTATGCCCCCAAGACCCCCCTCTATTTCAAATATTCTAACTCCAAGGTGCACCTGGACACTGGGGTAGGAGCACACCTTGGAGTTGCCATGAGTGACATGTCACCTTTTAGTGATGGTAGCTGTTATTGCTTGTGCTATTAAGGATTCACTATTATGGAGTTGCCCTTATTGATTCACCTTATTGATGTGTTACCATTCAGAGCTCACCAACACCTCCAAGCTGTAGTGTGCAGTCTCTCTTCTCTGTGGTTGGAAAGACTGCGTCACACTTGCAAGACTCATATTCTTTCTTGGCTGGAGCTCATTCATATCACATGTGATTGTGGCACCGCTAATAGGTGGAGAGAGTGGACAACACAATACAGACACAGTCGAGTCTGGAGAATACCTGCAGCATGAGTGCACACAGGCCAGGTAGGCACTTACTATGCAAAAGATTAAATCCAAATGTAATGTCATTATTGTCACACCATAATAACAACCTAGGCACAAATATGGGGGAACTGCCCTCCTCTGCCCTACCTAACTGGCATCCCTGCTTAATGGTAGAAATTCATTCTCAGGTGCTATTGCTATGATTTCTATTGTGTTCTAAGGTACTGTATCTCCATGTTTCATGATGTGTCCTGATCATCATGTGGGTTAGTGTCCCTCATTGTCCCTCATTTTGAGTGTCCATGTCCCTCATTTCAGTGACAAAATGTGAGGTATGTTGCATGCTTCCAAGACCCTACTCAGCACAAGGAGTGCTGAGCATGGCCATAGTGTATATGCTCAATACAGAATGACTATAGGAAAGTAAATATGATGAAACAGCCATGGAGAAACACATTTGTAGCACTAAATATGTATAAGGGGATTTGCATAGTCCGAAACAAAAAGGATAGGCTTCACAACACAGAAGCCCCTCTTCGTACATCTGGAATGGGGGATGTTGACTGGCTATATCCTAAGCATTTAATGCAGTAAGTAAACAATACTTTGCAAATTAATGGCGATTTAATGACAAAAATCAAAAGCCATTAAACAACTTGCAAAAGGATCAGAATTAATGAGTTTACGTAATTTTTATGGAACTTCACATAAAAATTTATTTTAATGACCTAATTGCTAGCAGCAGTATAAGAAATAGAAACTGATGTTTTGTTAGATGAGATTTGCCCCAGCTTAGCTGCTGCACACATGGCAAGTGTGCAGCATGTGAACCTGATGTGTTGTTTAAATGATGTGCACACCAGCTTAACCACTGCACTCATATCAAGTGTGCAACACGTGAACCTGATGTAATTTTTAGCAGATGTTAACACCAGCATACCTGCTGTGCACACATCCAGCTTGCAGCATGCAAACCTGATTTGCTTTTTAGACCAGGTTCGCATAGGATCACTTTGTGTATGCGAACTGCATGCAAACATTGCACAATTATGCATGTGGCATGCATTCTGTATGTACACAGCACACCTATATTTCTGTAAGGGCTTCCTCCATACCTCCATTGCAGAAAATGTTGTGCTTGTTCTTCTCCCAGCATTTTTTGACATCCTCTGGGTCTCCAGGCAATAAGAGCCCTCTCTTTTCCCGAGCTTTTTTCTTGTTCATAGCTACTCTCGTACTGCAAAACGGGAGTAGCACTTAGGTTGCCCATACTTTCACCCAGTTTCCAACACATTTGGAAATGGAATCTGTACTTGACTTAGGGAAAAAAGAGGGAAGTATAACTTGCAAAAGAATGGTTCCAATACTGTTCCTTCTCCAACACACAAGGTGTTTCTCTGGCAGCACTCTTACAGGCAAAAATAGTAAACAAGTAGAATGAAAGTATGCACATGAATTGGTGGTGCTCTAGCAAAGCTGTCAGCTCATAGATGAAAACCTCAAAAGAATGCTCAGCACTTGTGGTTCAGTAGTCAAAAAGCTTAATGCAAATTTTATTTTGGCAAGATGCCTGGATCCAACATTACAGCCCCAGCACTTCAACCCTTCTGCGGGTCTTCCTCAGGGGCAGATCTGAAAACTGAACAAACGTGACCACAATTCATACAAAATTCATTAAAGTGACATACACCCAAAGTGTTAATGTTATAAAGAATTTTTACAAAAGCATACAAAACTTTATCCAAACTGCATCAAGGCTAGACATAAGTAAAACTCATAAGTCATTTGTTAAAGTATCATATTAAATTAGCAAATAGGTTTAATTCGCTTTTACACCTGTCTAAAGTCTTATAGTTTACATATGCAATGGAGGTACATATAAATAACAACAAAATACCAAAAGGAAAAGCATAAACGAAGTTAGGAATTCATCAGTCATGGGGGCATTATGAGTGAAAGGAGGAAAAAAACAAGAGGTTATATTACTTTGATGACCTACATCCAAATCTAATGCTCCAAAAGTGTAAACAAGCTGAGGATTTTAAACCACTAATACAATATTGGTGAAAGAAGTGAATCTATAAGGGAGGTCAAAAGGTAATATGACTTAAGGGTAATTACTTGCTCCACTTTACAATAACAGAAGTTTTCAAAGTTCCCTTAGCTATAGTAACTTTAGGTTATGTTATTGAGTTTATATAGCTGTGTGCTCTTTCCACTACCTTTAGTTGTTAAAGTGATTTTCCAAAGTCTGCTTTTGGGGATTTCTTTTGCTGCTACACTTCAGGACGTGTCTGTGTTTGGTAACAGATTCCAGATAACTTCTGTGTTTTGTAACATGCGTATGTAATTGAGTTTATATAGCTTTGTGCTCTTTTCACTACCTTTAGTTGTTAAAGTGATTTTCCACAGCCTGTTTTTGTGGATTTCTTTTGCTGCTACACTTCAGGAAGTGTCTGTGTTTGGTAACAGTTTCCAGGTAACTTCTGTGTTTTGTAACAGGTTTTATGTAATTCTTATGTAGTTTACAAAAGAAAGTATTTTTTAACCTGATTGTTTTTATAGACACCAAGTACTAAAGGAACTCCCCGCACCCCCCATTCCCCAACCACCCCAGCTCTAACTTTATAGTGGTAGGCTGAGCCACACCTACTTAAAGACACAGAAACAGTTAGGCAGCACAGCACAAGCAATAGCCTAGCTGATATATAGGAAAAAGTGCAAAGGGTGTATCTAGCAACTAGGTCCACAAGGCACATACAAGAGGAGGTGAGAGAAGCTGTAAGTCACTACAGAAGAAGAGAGACAGGAAGAGAAGGAGAAGGAGAAGGGGAAAAAAGGGGTTAGCAGGCAAAAGAGGGAAGAGGATTAGGAGATAGCAGATAGCAATTAGTAGGCATAAGCAGGCAGAAGAGTGAAGAGGGTAACAGTCATGATGGGAGTGGTGCAGTGTAGTGGTTGTGGAGTAGCAGTCTTCAAAGAGACATTCTGGAAGCTGCGATGCTGCCCTATCTGCAGGCACCTCTCTGGGCTAAAGGAGGAGGTTGCCTGTCTCCGTGCAGAGTTGTCCAAGTTACAGGCAGCATCCACCCCCACCAAGAGACCACTGGGTCCACAACATGAACCTCATAGGATGCCAAGAAAGAAGTGTGGCTGGACCACGGTGGGCTTAGGGAGGGTGAGGAAGGGGAGTCAGAATCACATTTCCCCTACTGGTCCAGCTGAATAACTCCTACACTGTTTTGGAAGAACAGGAATGCCCCACACAGGTGCCCACAGCTGGCCCAGGGGGGATGGTCAGGACCTCCAAGCTGGAGCCCAAGGGAAGTGGGATGGGGACCCTGAAGGAAAGGGAAGCTTCTCCTAATGGGAGACTCTATTGTTCAGGGTGTGAAGTTAGGGACACCAAGCAGGGGGGAGAGGGGGCAAATGAATCCCAGGAAGCGCTGCATGGAGGAATGGGAAGTGAATCCATAGGATCACTAGGGTGATAGCCAGGAGGGAGGAGATGTATGTCATTGTCCACCTGGGGACCAATGACCTGGTGGGGAGAAGGGTGGAGTTAGCCTGAGTCCAGGAGGATTTCAGGAATCTGGGGGATCTGAAACAGGTAGCACATTCCGTCTCATTCTCAAAGGTGCTACCTGTCCAAGGCATAGGGGAGGCTAGGGCACTCCACATTCAAGCCTTCAACACCTGGTAGAAGGATTGGTGTGGAAGGGAAGGATTTGGCTTCATAGGGGACTGGGGGCTTAACCTGGGCAGACATGAGCCTATATCAGGAGGATGGCCTGCATCTGTCCAGGAAGAGGACCTCACTCCTTGGTGAGAAGTTGGAATGCTTCAGCAGAGAGCATTTAAACTGGCCAAGGGGGAGAGTCAGGAGGGACAGGTGGCTTAGGAACACTTTCCTATGGTAGCATGCAAAAACACAAGTTGACAACAAGAACAACTGAAGCACACAGTGAGGAGCAGGCAGGTGAAGCATATAAAAGGGGGGATAAGGGGGGCAGGAGCACATGAACAAGAAAATCAGGGTGGGGGAAACAGGCAAAAAAGAGAGAACAAGAAAAGAGGGAGGGGCAGGGTGTAAAACATGGAAGGTCATGCTCACAAATGCCCACAGTGTAGGAAATAAGGTTCCAGACCTGGAAGACTTGATGATGTATACAGACCTTGACATATAGTAGCAGCAATAACAGAGACATTGATTTATTTAGTTTTTGTTTTGTTGACCAGGTAAGTGCACTAGACAAATCCTGCCTATTTTCCGGCACGACCCGGGGGAGGGGAATACAGATGAATGCCAACTGACCTTGAACCAGATTAAGCTGTTGGTGGTATTTTCAGTGAATGAGGGAAATTTGGCCAGGACACTGGAGAAATTTCCCTACTCTTTTCGATAAGTGCCATGGGATCTTTAACATCCACCCGAACTACCACCAGTCCAGGCAGATGGGACCTCGGTTTAACATCTCATCCGAAAGGCAGACATGGTACTCTGCTAAGGTTCCATGTGAAAATCACGATCGCTTTTTAGCATGCTTAAAAATGGCAATTATATCATAGCGATTGTCAATATCTCTACTGCACAGTCTAGTGATCTGCATTATCCCTTCTATGTATTAATGGTGATCATTACATTGTATCGATGTAGAAAATCTTATTGTGTCCCACTACTATCCTTGCAAAATTTTCTGCATTTCTCTTTCCCTTTTAGGAGGAAAGCATGCTGACTGGTGGCCAGAACTGGAGTGTTGCAGGACTTTTTTTGCAACTCTGTGATAATCATCCTAAGGTTAATAGCAGGGGCCTGGTTAAGTGAGCCCCCTTACCAAAATGTGTCTTTTTCTCTCTCAGCTACCACTAAGGGATTAATATAGAGATAATTTTGAGGGTTTTATTTGCTGCTTTTTCCATTTAATGCCTGGTTTGTACTGGGTTTTTCTTCACATTGTGGGTATTGTGGGCTGTGGCTATTCTTAAAATAGCATGGTAATAGGAGGTCGTTCCAAAGTTTATAATCGGCTAACATATTGTACTCAGCTATTTCCCACCTTACAACTTTTCAATTTAAAGTCAAGAACTTGCATGCAATTATATATTTTTGTGCCATATAAATATAATTAATCAGGGCACTCACAGTGCATGTTTAAAATATTTATGCTGTTTAACTTATCTCTTGGAATTTTATAATTATAAGGCCACCTATTTTTAAAAAAAATTTAAAACTGCAAAGGTGTTACAATAGAATATTCGGTGACGGAGTCACGTGATGCAGCGTGCTAGGTGAATCTTTCCTCTGCGAGCTCTGACCCACCGCCCTCTAAAATACTGTTTAAATTATGGTTTTTGCGAGGTTCACCATTGAGAAAGCAACACAAAGCCTTCTAGTAGCGGGTGTCCCATTAATAAGCACGTGGATGGACGAAGAGATGAAAAAAGCTCCGGCTTAACACACTCCTCCTCCAACACCGGAGAAGGCCTTAAAGAAAGCCAGGGCCTCCTCCTTGCAACAACCACAGACCACAAGTGCTGGGAATGCCGACTCGGACCCCCTAACTCTCTCCAGATTTCTTGAGAAATTCCAGCCTTTTAAGGCTGATATGCAGAACACAGCAGGGGAGATCAAAAGCATTTCTAATGCCCTGGAAGATCTTTCTAGGAGGACAGCTGACAATGAGGTACGCTTACACTCCGTTGAGAAGAAACAGAGCAAAGCTGAGCTCGACCTGGTGGTTGTCAAGCAACGCCTGGTGAAACTAGAAAGCAAGGTCGAGGACCTGGAGGGTCATAGTCGTCATAACAATGCTGTGATTATAGGCTTACCGGAAAGAGAGGAGGGCTCCGATCCGGTCAAGTTTGCTAAAAACCTTGTAGAGAAGGTGGCAGGCACCTCTCCCTATGGTGCAGGATACATCATTGAGAGAGCTCACCGTGCACTGTGACCCTTCCCGCCTGAAGGAGCTGCCCCCCCCGGTCCTTCATATTTAGGTTTCTGAATTTTCAGGAACGACAACATTTCCTGTACAAAGCCAGAGATGCTCGTGATTTGGAGTGGGAAGGTAAAAAGCTGCGGGTGGCGCAAGATTTGCCACTTTTTGTGTGCCAGAAATGAGCCATGTTTCACAAGCTAGTTGTCAAGCTGATCGCCGCAGGTACTGTATTAAATTCAGAATGGGTTTTCCTGCTAGACTCCAAGTTTCTTTAGGCAGCTCTTGGGTGACTTACGAAGATGCGGAGGCAGCGGCAGCAGGGCTCAAGGAAGCACTCCCTGAACTGTTTAAAAACACATGAAAACCGGGTCTGAACTGTCTACCATATCGACCTGTCTTTTCCAGTAAGCAGTTCATTCATATTAACTACGGTAGACCTTTGTATTCCTCCCTATGGATCGGTGTGAACTGTACACTGTTCAGGCACTCCCTGGCAGCAGCTAGAGCCTCAAGGAATGATGTCTCTACACACCAGGATGGCTAGACTGATCATTATGTGGGCTGCCACCTCTGGGTTTGACTTTTGTTTTAGACTGCAAGTCCCCCTGTTAATTAAGAGCTTTTCGTTACTCTATGGCATGGGGGGGATAAATGAATGAGTTCAAAGCTGTGAAAGATGTAAAACTCTTGGAATTTATGTTATGTGGATTAGAGAGTCAATTCCAGTTAGTACCACTCAAAGTTACTGAGGCAATACATCCTTTAACAATTGTTTGGATTTGAGTTTCTTTGCTACATTCATTTACTGTTTGTAAGGGGTGATATCTGCCAGCCCCTTTATTTACTTGTGTTTTGGTTGACTGCCTGGGGTAAAGGGGGTGCTTAGGTTAATGCTTGAACTGTAAATGGAAGTTCACGTTGTTTTTATATACTTGCAAAGGTTTTGTGTAGTTAACACATTAGTTTTACCGCGTTGTACTTGCTAAGCCACAGACGAGGCCAGGTGGAGTGTAGCTTTTGCAAGCCACCACTTAGCCATATATTATACGATAGTTATGCAGGTTCTGCAGGGGTCTTTCTCTTCCCCTTCACCTCAATTAGTATGTGCTTCCAAATAGAGCATTGGCATACTAGTGCTACTAGAATGGGGGGGAGCATTAGTACGTTTCAATCCGTGGAGGTGGTGTATTTGTCTAAACCTTCCACACATTTGCTACGCTTCTAGGTTTAGGTAGCGCCACTAGAGGGCGCCAGAAGCTGTTACTACCTGATGAAAGGTTAGAGTTAACATGTTTTCGTCGCCCCTTTACCTGTTAATATATGGTTGGGGGTACCGGATAAGGGGCATTTACTCTAACAGCAGGGTTTACTTTTATGCAACTTCATTGATTTACTAAAGGGAGCATAGGATATAAAAGTAATCAGGAAAGATTCAAGCTGATTTAAATGTTGTTTATTAAGGAAAGTTAAATGATTAGTAAGTAAAGGGGTAGCAGTAAAATGGTTGCACCGATTTGGAGGGGCGGGGGGTCGGGTGAAGGAGGATTATTCGGGCTAGCTGGTCATCATGTACCATACTAGTAGGGGATGGATTTGGGTGGAGGGGTGGTTAAGGGTGTATGGGATGTTAGTAGGGTGGATTTTTTGGTGGGTTATTAATGGGTTAAGAGTGGGAAGCGGGAGGGGTGGGGAAGGGTAAGAGAGCACAGCATATATTGCAGTGGGTATATCATAAATGTTATATGTAAGTGCAGGTGGCATCTAAAAAAGTTTCTGATTGCTGATCAAGGTAATGGCTAGAACTATTCAATTTGTTAGTTGGAATGTGAAAGGGGCAAGGCACAAGACCAAGCAATATAAAATATTGAAGTACCTAAGTCATCTGAAAACGGAAATTATGTTTTTACAGGAAACACATCTGCTCAATGGCAAAGCTGACAAAATGAAACGCCAACAAGTGGGACAAGTCTTCGCTGCGGAAGGCTTTACTCAGACTAGAGGAGTCATGATTCTCTTACATAGATTGGTCCCCTTTAGACCTCTCCAGGTTGTCCGTGACCCCTCGGGGAGGTTTTTATTAGTACAAGGTAGATTGCATACCCTTGATATTGTCCTGGGTAGTGTTTACAATCCCAATACGGATTCGCCTGGGTTTTTTTCTCAGATAATGGAAGCTTTAACCCCATTTTTAGGCATCCCTATAATTATAGGGGGCGATCTCAATCTTGTTTTCGATCATTCTGTAGATAGGTCAGGTCAATCCTGCAAAGGCCTTTCCCCAGCGTAAAGGGTCTTTAGAGACTTGCTAGATTCTGCAGGTCTCTGCGATGTATGGCGTATGCTTCACCCCAAATTAAGAGAATATACTTTTATTTCTTAGGTGCATGGAACCTCCTCACAAATTGATTACATTTTAATTTCCCAAACTTTGTTACCAGGGGTTCTAGACTCTAGTATAGTGGCTGGTCCGCCATCAGATCATTCAGCAGTTATTTGCTCATTATCAGTGTCATTCTTACCAAAAAATGGGGGTAGATGGAAGCTGAATAATCAAATATTGAAGGACGAGAAAATGGTCAAATATATAGCATCCCAAATAGAGCAGTTTATGGTTATAAATAATAACTCTACTGGGCGGCCTGATATGGAATGGGGGGCCCTTAAAGCATATTTGAGAGGGGTTATTATTGGTCTAACGTCGAGAAGGAAAAAAGAGAGAGAAAAACGGATTTCCTTTCTCCTGTCTCAAATTCGGGGTATGGAATCCAACCTCTCTCCAACCTCCTCGGATACTTTTAAGCAAGACCTTATTAAACTTAGAGATGCTTATCTCAGTCTGTTAGGGGAGCAAGCGGAGCTTGCAATTCTAAAAACAAAAGTAGCATATACTGATCAGGGGAGAAGGCCTTGTCGGATGTTGGCAATGCGCATTAAACAACAGGAATCTGACAGATTTATTGCGGCGGTTCGTTCTCCCATAGATGACTCCCTTAAGATTTCACCGTCAGAGATAGCGGAGGAATTTACCAACTATTTTCGGGAATTATACGGTCCCATGGTAAACCCCCCTTCGGAGGTTGACCTGCAGGAGTACCTGAAGGATTTGCAATTACCTTTTCTTACAAAATCCTAACAGGCCGCACTTGTGTCCGCCATCTCTGAGGATGAGATAGAAAGGGTAATTAAGTCCCTCCCATTTGATAAAACCCCTGGCCCTGATGGGTTCTCCTCAAACTTTTACAAAGTTTTTTCCAAGCAACTGATTCCTATACTTTTACCACTTTTTCAATTTCTCCTTACTGGGCAGGAGTCCGACTCATCCCTCTTTGAGGCCCTGATTGTCTTGTTGCCCAAGCCAGATAAGCCACATGATTTGGTCTCAAGCTATAGACCAATCTCTTTTCTTAACCATGATATTAAAATCTTGGCTAAACTATTGGCCAATCGTATGAATGTAGTTATTCCTTCCCTAATTGGGGCAGAGCAGGTAGGTTTCATGAAAGGAAGATCCTTGGTGGACCACCTGCGGACCTTGGCCCACATTTTCTTGGCCTCCAGGGATGCTGCCCATCCTATGGTGTTGGTCTCCCTGGATGCCAAAAAGGCTTTTGATAGGGTTCACTGGAGTTATTTGTTTGCAGTAATGGAGGCATTTGGTTCCCCACAAAGTTTCAGAATTGGGTTAGTTCGTTATATATATCCCCCTCAGCTAAAATGTATTGTAACGGGGTAATTTCAAATTCTTTTAAATTACATGTGGGAACTAGACAAGGATGTCCCCTGTCCCCTTTGCTCTTTAATATATATTTAGAACCTCTTATCAGGAGGCTAATTAGAGCTCAGGACATCTTAGACATTTCTCTGAATGGGCAGGTAGTTAAAGTGGCAGCGTACGCAGACGACCTCCTGTTGCAAATAACGCATCTGGCTATGTCTATCCCCTCCATTCTTAAAATAATAGATGGTTTTAGTAAGGTTTCTAATTATAAACTTAATGTAGGAAAAACAGTGGTTTTTCCTCTCAATCATAGAATTTATAAACAGGACATTAGCATTTTTGGGCTTGCTTGGAAACCTGATTCTATCAAATATCTAGGGCTCACCCTAACACAAAATATAGCTCACATTAGGTAGTTAAATTTAGACTCCCTGGTTCATAGTATAGATCAAGATCTTTGCAGATGGACCCTACTTCCCCTCTCCCTCTGGGGAAGGATTAATTTAATTAAAATGAACATTTTTCCTGACTTTTTTATCCCCTTAACTTGTTGAATGTTGGGCTCCCTTTGTCCTGGTTCAAAAATGTGCACAGCATGATCTCCACCTTCATTTGGGGGTATAAAAATCTAGAATGGCTTTCCATAAACTAGCTGCCCCCAAGGTAAAAGGCGGACTAAGGCTTCCGCACATTGGGCTGTATTACTGGGCCAGTCAGGCTAATAAATATCTCAGGTGGTTGGTCGCCGAGCAACTCCTGGCCCAGTCTTCATACACTCCAATTTGGTTAAAAGTGGAGCTAGCTAGTATCAAAAGACATGGCTATTCCCCAAGTGCGATGTTATACACCAAATTAGGATCCCTTCCTGAATCTTTACGTAATTCCCCTATAGTAGTCTCGATCAAGGCTCATTCTCAACTGTGTGCATTTCTGAAATATGAAAACATCAAAGATCTATCCCAACCTATGAGGCAACCCCAATTTTCAATTAGAGGGTAAGCCCCTACCAGTCAGTTGGCTTCCCCAGATAGGAGATTGTCAGCTTGTAGATTTTACCACAGTCGATAGACAATGGTGTTATGCAGCTGAAATTATGCATAAGTTCTTAATACCCCGTACAAACATCTTCAAGATTTTCCAGCTTCGTCATCTTTTATTAACGGTAATGGGAGCAGTTCTGCCTTCGGTTACCCACATTCCCTTTCAAGCCACCCTAACGGAGATGACCGGCCTACCTCATGCTGTTTCCAAGATATATCATGCTTTATTTAATTGGGCCTATCCTGATAATCTCACCCCTGTTGCCTTCTGGTCTTCTCTTTTTCCTGACAAGGAACTGAATTGGTCTCTTCTGTGGCAAAATTGTCACAGATTTTTGTTACAGGACAGACTTAGGTTAATGCAATTCAAAATCCTGCACAACAACTATTACTCCCCGCATAAATTGGCTAGACTAGGTATTGTGTCTTCTCATCTTTGTACAAGATGCCAATTGCAACAAGGGGATCTTCTTCATAGCTTCTGGAGCTGCTCAAAAGTTATTCCACTTTGGACTGCTTTCAATCAAAGGGCTGACCCTCTTTTAGGGCTGGCTGACCTGTTCACACCTGAAATATGCCTCTTGGGGGACTTTTCCAGTATTTCAGTGGTGAACAGGAAATATCACATGGCACTAATCTCACTATCTGTCAAAAAAGTAGTCCTTAGACATTGGAAAGATTCTGATGATCTAACATATATTGAATGGCTCCAGGAACTTCTTGCTAACCTTAGAACAGAGAGGATTATTGCAAGTCTCCATAATAAAGTAAAGAAGTTTAATATGGTATGGGGCCCATTACAAACCCTGTACTCTCTAAATGTTTAAGGTTTGGTGATTCTATACCACAAAGTGTAGACTAGGCTGTATAATGCTGTGCTTGGATTTTGGAGAGGGTTAGGGGTGGAGGGAGGGAGGGAGGAAGGGTGGGGAGAGAATGAATCATCAGTATATCAGTATCTGACATGTTTGTACTATGTCTATCATGTTATGATTTGTTCTCTGTATTGAACATTTCAATAAAGTTTGAATGGAAAAAAAAAAGAATACAATTTCACTGAGCGACCAAAAAAAAAAAGAATATTCGGTGACTTCGCTGCAGTCCTCACTTCTCTTTTTACCTTACTTGAATAACTTTGAGCTGCTTTTTAAAACATCAGGGACATATAATCCGTATATTATAAACAAAGGGCAATTACTTTTTTGCTCAGAGCATTGGTTTTTGATATTATATGTTGTTTTTTTCACAGTAAAAGTTGCTATTATGACACCCTGCACCATACACCATTTGCTCCACTGTGCTACTCATTATATTTGCTCGCTTTTACAACATAAAATCGTCGTTACTGCTGAGTCGCAATTATTCAAAGCTCACTTTTTTAACATTCACTATTTTACACTCGCTATTTTGCAGTCAAGATTTTTACCACACTAATATCATGGGATACCCTCTGCTAATCACAGCTGGGACATCAATGTACCAGGCTATTCACTGTTCAAAAGGGACAGGAAAGGTAAAAAGGGAGGGGATAGCCCTGTACATCAGAGGTGGCATAAAGGCTACAAAAATACAGGGAAGACAGGGGGAGGATGAGGCAATGTGGGTCACTTTTGAACCAGGGAATGGCACAGCAATACATGCTCGGGCGATCTACAGACCTCAAGCACAGGGGGAGGACGTGAACAGGGTACTAATGGAGGAAATTCACGACGTGGCAGCTAAAGGTGAAATCCTGCTGATGGGGGATTTCAATATGCCAGCTGTACATTGGACCACCCAGGCAGCTGCTTCAGCCAGAAGCACGGCCATCCTGGAGTCCCTGCAGGGGGTTGGACTCAGACAGCTGATGCAAGAGCCAACCAGGGACAAATCAATTCTGGACCTGGTAAGGACCAATGGAAACAGAGTCGAAGGAGTCAAGGTGGAAGGGCACCTGGGATCCAGTGACCACCACATAGTGTGGTTTGACATGGAGACAGGGACTCAATTAAGCCACACAAGGGCAATAGTATTAAGTTTCAGGATGGTGGATTTCAGTGAAATGTGTAGATTTTTAAGAGCAGCCCTGGAGAAAGAAAAGGTTACTTGGTTACTTGGTGTTAAGGACAAAAGTAGGCCTAAGGCCTTAATGATTTCCCCCCACATTGTGGGACATTATACCCCCGAGTAATTTTGGCTAAAAAGCCAATTGTCCAGTTTTGTCTTAAAAGTAATCAAATTTGCAGAGTCTACTATTTCTTGAGGCAATGTATTCCACAGCTTTGGGGCTCTAATTGAGAAAGAATTCAGCCTCTTATTTGTCCTAACTTTACAAATGTTTAGCTGTTTATTGTGCAATCTTGTCACGGGGTAATTAAGTGAGTGGAGGAACAGTGGGGGAAACTAAAAGGAGCCATAGTGTAGGTAACTAACAAATGCATTAGGATAGTGACCAAAGGGAAAAGAAGAAGGAAACCACTATGGTTCTCTAAAGAGCAGACAAAGTAAGGGCTAAAAGAACAAGTTTCAGGAAGTATAAGAGAACCCAAAGGGAGGAGGACAGGGAGGTGCATTTTGAATGTCTAAGGGAAACAGGGAAATCTGTTAGGAGAGCCAAGGCACAGACAGAGGAGGGTTTAGCATGGACTATGAAAAAAGGGGACAAAACATTCTATAGGTACATCAACAACAAAAGAAAAACTGGGGGGGGTTGTGAGGCTCAAAGAGGAGGAGGAAGAGTGCAAGAAGGGGGATCTAGACAAAGCAGAAATACTGAAAAAATACTTCTGTTCAGTATTCACTAAGGAGGGAGAGGTCAAGGACCACAGTTGGCCAGAAAAGGCAATGGGGGGGAAGTGGACATCTGTCCAGTCACAGTGGAGAGAGTTCTGGAGGAACTCACAAAGCTGAAGGTGGATAAAGCCATGGGGCCAGACCACATACACTTGAGGATATTAAGAGAGCCGAGAAGGGAACTAGCAGTGCCTCTGGCCATGCTGTTCACAGATTCACTCAACACAGGCATGGTTCCAGAAGACTGGAGGAGGGTGCAGGTAGTCGCACTACACAAAAGTGGCAGTAGGGAGGAAGCAGGGAACTACAGGCCAGTCAGCCTCACCTCAGTGGTGGGGAAGATCATGGAGACACTGCTGAAAGAAAGGATAGTGGCGCACCTGGAATCCAGTGGTGCCCAGGGTCTGAGACAATACAGATTCACAGCAGGAAGGTCTTGCCAAACAAAACTGATAGATTAGGGAAGTGAATCAGAGAGGGGTGGTAGACATCACCTACCTAGATTTCAGCAAAGCCCTTGATACCATCCCACACAGAAGGCTGGATAACAGGATGAATAGCCTGGGCATGGGGCATAAGATGATATATTGAGTTAGAAACTGTCTGACAGACAGAAGACAGAGGGTGGTGGTAAATGGGATCCAATACAGGGAGAGAGAGGTGACAAGTGGAGTACCTCAGGGATCAGTACTGGAACAAGTCCTGTTCAATATCTTCATTAGTGACATTGCAGAGGGACTGGAAGGAAAGGTCTGCCTATCTGCAGATGACACCAGGCTCTGCAACAGAGTGGATACTCCAGAAGGGGTACAGAAAATGAAGAGGGACCTGGAGAAGCTTGAAAGATGGCTGGAGGTGTGGCAACTGAGATTCGATTCAAAAAAGTGCAGGATAATGCACTTGGGTAGGGGAACCCTGGGGAGAGCTACAGATTGGGGAAGGGGTGCTGACTGTCACAAAAGAGGAAAAGGACCTAGGGGTTATCATATCTGATGACCTAAAGGTATAAAAGCAGTGTAAAAAGGCTACAGGGAGTGCCAGTGGCATGCTGGGGTGCATAGGAAGAGGCATTACTAGCAGGAGACAGGAGGTGTTGATACCATTGTATAAAACACTGGTAAGGCCTCTCCTGGAGTACTGCATGCAGTACTGGAGGCCACACATGTGTAAGGACATAGACAAGGTGGAGGCTATCCAGAGAAGGGCGACAAAGATAGTGCATGGCTAGCATCACAAAACATATGAGAAGAGACTAAGAGTCCTCAATATGTACTCACTGGAGGACAGGAGAGAAAGTGGGGACATGATAGAAACTTTCAGTTACCTCAAGGGGCATAAACAACATGCAGATGAAGGATCTTTTCCAATGTAGAAAAGATATCAGAACGAGGGGACACAATATGAAATTGGAAGGGGGTAGATTAAGTTGTAACGTGAGGAAGTTTTTCTATAGAGAGAGAGTGGTGGATGCTTGGAACAGTCTGCCATAAGAGGTGGTGGGGCAAGCATAGTGGAGGGGTTTAAACATACCTGGGACAGGCACAAGGGGACATTAGGCGGGGAGGGAGTGATGAAAAGCCATTGATTACATAGGGCCAGTTTAGGGCTTGTGGGCAGACTAGATGTGCCTAGCAGTCCTTATCTGCTGACAGTTTCTATGTATCTATTTATCTATGTTATTGGGGGTGGGGGTGGGGGGGATATTCAAATTCAGGGATGAGGAGATAGGGACTAATGGGTTTCTTAGTAAAGTAACTAAGTTCTAGTACCTAAAAAGTGATGTATGGATTACAAATAGGTAAAAGTGGAATTTAAACAGGGTTTGATCCAGGCATCTTGCCAAAATAACATTTGCACTAAGCTTTTTGACTACTGAACCATGAGTGCTAAGCGTTCTTTTGAGGCATTGAACGTGTATGTCATTTTTTCCAGTAGAAGCTGTTCTTTGAAGAGCAAGTGACATCTTCAGGAGAACTTTAACAAAACATAAATTTAGCCACAATTTTGTTTGTATTTCACATTAGATCTGTATTCCTCCTCCCCATTATTTATTACTTAGGTCATTTACATGAAAACAGGATCTTTGCTCCTGAACAGTTCATCTATTCCTGTTGCTGTATCCCTACCTGAGGTCATAATGCACTGCTTGCAACATTACTGTAACTCCCATGGCAACATATTGTGATGTCACAACAAAGGATTATGACTTGAAGTAGGGAGTAAGCTATAGAAACAGATGAACTCTAAGGGATCTCTGAGGGATAAAGATAATGTATTCATGCAAATTTCCTTAGCAATAAATAAAGGGGAGGAAAAATATATAGAATATATATGGAATGCAAGCAGAATTGTACCTAATTATTAAGGTTTTCTTTGAGGCATCAGTAGCTCTTTAAGTAGTGGTTAAAATTATGTTATTGTTCCATTTACACCGGCCTTTCAGTAACCTCAGTGGGAATTTCTGCTTTGCACTCTGGTGTTGAGTGCCATTTTAGAACTGTATGATGTAGTTTATGTCCCCCTCAACTACAGAGTGCTATAATAGAACATGAATGCATTGTACCAACAATAGAAGAGTAGACTAGGTACATAAACTACATCATATAATTCAATGGTCAATGCAACCAGAATAATGTTATGCTTGTGCAACTGTTTACATTGTTGTGGCTGTTCGCGCTCTCTATACCATGAGGAATTACCATCCTGTAAGGGTACCGAAGGCAAGGTGCACTGTAAGAGGGTTCCAGCCCTAGAGGTACTGTGGGAAGATTCCCTTGGCTAAAGGTACCGTAGGAAGGAACCCCAAAAGAACTATAGCAAAGATTGATGACTAGGAGGTAGAGAAGCAGACTGACAGCATGAGGCAGCTTAATGAAACACAAATGAGATGCACGAGTTAGCAGGATAGCTCCAATAAAATGGCTTGCACTGATGACAGCAGGGGGTTTTCTAAGGTGAGAGGGAACGGCTAGTAGGGCCAACATCCTTCTCCAGTCAATAGTGGAACCTATCAAAGTCAACTAACAAATACTACTAAAACTAAGTAATATGATCTGCAGCATGGAGGAAAGAGAAAAAAAAAAACCTTTGAGGAGGAAATCTCTGGGGATCCAAGGCCAAGACTGCCTTCCTTCCATGCTTGGGATGTTGTATTTAGTGACGGATCTGCTACTGCTATTTAGAAACTGAAACAAGGGGAATGGAAAATATTCCAATTTAGAGGAAATGCTCACTCTTTCCCTTTTATGGGAATGCCTTGGATAGTTTCAAGTACTGGGTCTCTGCAACAACATACCTTGGAGGTGGGAGGAGGAGGAGGAGAGAATGATCACTGAGGCACTTGAGCTACCAATCTACCTGAAATTAAGTGAACCAAAGGTGGTGTGGGGAGAAAGCATTGAAGGTGCCTTAGGTAGTTGATACTACAGCTGAAGGATAACAATATATCCACCATTCACAGCTAGCCATAAATTCAACATCAGGAGTTGCCACCAAATCATGAACAGCTAAAGCTCCACCTGGGGTAAGGACATTCCCACTATGGGCCAGATAGGATGGACCCCACCCAGACTTTACACAGTCAAGATGCAGACTAGGGTGCAAAAAAAGATAGTCAGCAAAGAGTGACCTCAGAGCCAATAAATTGATGAGCATAGTCGGCCAGTTTACTTTAGCAATAGAGCAGGCAGCACATGTTAATGCAGGGAGTAACAGGCAATGTGCAACATGGTACACAGATAATGCACAGAAACATGCTAAGCAGTAGGCATTGAACAAACAGATCAGGCTAACCTGATCCCTTATCCAGTGTGAGGCACTTACCTTGCAAGGTTATAGGATAAGCAATGCAAGTAAAGAGGAAGGAATAGAAGCCAACCAGTCCACCAATGAATGCCAATTAAAGGTGACATAAATACTCTGAGGTGTTTATCGGCAAAGACACTATTCAAACATGAGGTATTTGAACCATGTGGGGCCATGACTCTCCGTTATAACCCCCTCATCATCTGCCGTAGGAAAAACAAAGAAGTCACGGTAAAGCGCCATGACCCTCAAGCGGATTTTAAAACTAGTTTACAGCAAATGCTGTAGCTGAGCTGACCTCCAGAGTATTATGATGCATTGTACAAAAGTAGTCTAACAGCTTCCAGCAGTAATTAGTTTTAGCTTCCAGCAGTAGCTAAGCTGAACAATTGAACAAGCATAATAACTGTAGGCAGAGGTACTAAAGCACTGAAAAACAACATTAATAATTGCTTGGTACAAATCCATGTAATCAGGTGTGAATCCCATAGAGAAAGTAATATAGAATTGCATTAAACTCTGGTTTGAGTCCCACTGAATGCAAATAAACATGTTTGAGCAGATTGAAATCCCCAAAAGGGCTGTATGCAAGCTGAGCACTATGAGACCAATCAGTAATTGTGACACTGAAGCAAATTAATAACGTAAAGGTCAAAATGGTTAAATTCAGAAGCATACTGCTAAAATACCCGCAGTTGGAAACTGAGATCAGGCAGCTATGATAATAGCTGAAAGTTTCTGTATAGCAATGCTGCAGTTGGGCCTGGCTGAAACACTGAATAAACTGAGCAGAGCACACTGAAATCCAATACTGAATTAACTGAGCTAGCACTGAGCAAATCATGAGCAGGGCTGTAAAACAGGGAATAGATGTTAGCTGAGCAGCAGAGCCAGGACCAGGTGCAATCTATTAAAGGGGAAACCCAGGAGGCAGCAACAGCAAAGTGAGCTAAAACTTGCAATGGGAGCTGAAACAGGCAATAACAATTTCAGGAAAAATGAGGGCAGGTAGGAGCCTGAAGTACAGGCAAAAATAAACGCAGTGAAAAGGGCAACATATGATAGGAAAAGTAGTAATCCCAAAAAGAAAACACAAAATAAAAAAACACAAACAGGAGAACAGAAAAACAAGCACACAGGGAAGCACACAGTAGCAGCTAGAGGCAAAAAAAACAATACCAACCAAGGCAGGAGAAAGACACAAACATAATCCAGCAGAAACCAAACAAAGTCCAGAGCACAAGCAATACCAGAGAAGGGGAGAGGGGCAGCAGGCCCCAAAGGAGAAGACAGACCAACAGAGCCTCTGGCTGGCAAAGAAAAAGTGCATCAGAGGGAGGCTGGGAGGAACTGCTTATATAGCTCAGGGAGTAGGTGTGACTGGTTGCTCATCCATTGAACTACAGACCTAACCTTTCAATTCTAAAATGGTTCTTATCAGCAGCATGTAAGTCAGTAACACCTACTAGGGTAGCTAAAAAGCCCGGATAGCTTATAGCAATAACAGAATTTGAACCAGTATTTAAAAAATAGCTTGTAGCAGGAAAACTGACTTATAGATTCAGTGCTGTTTTCCCTTAAGACTAAGAAAAACTGCAGTGAGGAGAGTAGCTTCAAATGCCATGATCAGAAATGTCACACTGATTTGCTGAAAGGGGTTAGAGGGAAAATGTTATAGAGAGGGAGGCAAAGGACAGAATCAACAGAAACAAAAGCATTGTTGATACCGAGACAAGCAAGGGGTAAGAATACATTTTGCTAATAACAATGGTGACAAAAAATTTGTTTTGTTATTACATATTCTGTACAAGCCAGTGAAATTGAAAATATTGTGAAAACACACTGCCATGTTTTGAGAGCTGAATTGAACTTACAATAGATTGCCAAAACTTTGCCCACAGATGGTGTGCAGGCATGGATGCACAATTGGAGATAGAGTGGTTCATAACCACCAGAAAAAGAATGCACCGCAGCCACTAAGGTTTGATTGGTTCCCATCACAACCACCAAGGGAGAACTATGCTTGTGGTAACTGTGTGCATTGTCGGGTAATGCTAAAATCAACACAATCTGCAGTTTGAATATGGTAAACAAGGTTCTCAATTAAGATTTTATGAATTATAATTTTATGAATTAGAAGGGGACAGGATCAGATGTGTTTCAGTACAGTAGCTGCTTCTTGATGTTTTTACAGGGTTTCTTGTGGATTTTACTTGGTAGAAAGTTATTTCTTTTCTTTCTTACTACTTCTAAGTGACTAGCAGGGTATTGTTTTTGGAGCTGTTGGAAGTTTGAAAACTGGTTTGGTGGCTGTAAGTGGGCTCATTTGTTGGATGTTTCATTGTGTAACAGGCTGCACTAGTGGAGGTCTGTTTCATCTGATTTAAAACCTATTTGGTGGGATTTGCTTGGGGCTGGTTATTTGGATTGGAGACCTATATCTGTTAATTTCAAGCCTATTTTGATATGTTGTTAGTGAAGCTGATTGAATTGGAGACCTGTTTCCTTTGGTAGCAAACATATTTTGGGGGCTTTGAGTTGAATTTTGATTCCTTTTTGCTGACTTCACTAGCTGCAAAAGTTAGTGCATAGTGGGGGAATGGTGTTAATGGTCTGGTCAGGTCTCACTCTGCTAATTGATTGGAGGCAGAGCTGAATCAGGTTTGTGGTGTTATTTGCTTTGGCTTCTCAGAAGGAACTAGAAGGGGACAGGATCAGATGTGTTTCAGTACAGTAGCTGCTTCTTGTTGTTTTTAGAGGTTTTCTTGTGAATTTTACTTGGTAGAAGGTTATTTATTTTCTTTCTTACTACTTCTAAGGGGCTAGCAGGGTGTTGTTTTTGGAGCTGTTGGAAGTTTGAAAACTAGTTTGGTGGCTATAAGTGGGCCCATTTGTTGGATGTTTCACTGTGTAACAGGCTGCGCTGGTGGAGGCCTATTTCTTCTGATTTAAAACCTATTTGGTGGGATTTGCTTGGGGCTGTTCTTTGGTTGCAGGGCCTGGAGGGGCAGACACAGGGCTGATACACTCTCTCTCTCTCTCTCTCTCTCTCGTCAGGTGTAGGCCCTAATCCCACCGTCCCCCACCCCTCCCTCCACAGAGCTCTGCTTATTTATAGGGGAACACCTGCCCTGCAATTGGAGGAAAAGGCTGCAGGTACAGCTCATGTAGTTCTAGCCACTGGGGGTTGGATTTAAAGGCTGGGAGAGAGGAGCTTAGAGAGTTGTTCACTTCCCTTATAAGTTTACTGTGTTGTACTGCACCTAGTAACAGGGTTACCGGTTTACTGTGGGACTGTATCTAGGATTAGTGGGTGACCTGATTAGTCAGTAGGGGTGTATCTTGGACTAGTGGGGAATGGTGGCTCACCCAAGGAAACCTACTAGGAGGGGGATGGTACCACACATCATTAGGGCTGGCATCTTTGGGAGGGTGGTGGTGTGTACAGGGTGTTGGGCAGCCATGATACTGGACTGGTCTTGGAAGTTTGGTGGTTGCCCAGTGTGCTACCAGCTGGCACAGCTTAGGGAGGAGGTTGCAGGGATTAGGAGACAGCTGGGGGAAGGGAGGAGGTATGGTTGGGGAACAGGGCAGGGGATCTCCCACTGGGTTGCTCCAAGCACTAGGAGTGGAGGCATAGGGAAAGGAGTACAGGAGAACACTCTGGGGTCACATAGGGACCCTGGCAGAGGGGGCCCAAAAGGAGGACACTACCAAGGAAACAGGCAGGTAACTGGGGACCCTCACAAAGGGGGGCCAGAGGGACAACATTCTCAGGGAAGTAGGCAGATGGCTGGGGCTGGACAGAAGGAAGCAAGGTGGGGAGGTGGATCGGACCTTACATTCAGTAACTGCGTCAATCCTCATCTTCTGCCTGAGGATGAGGGGGGTGATGTAGACATAACAGGGGTGGTTAGAGATGGAAAGGGAGTGGGGGGGGCTGGAGGCTGGGGCTGGATAGCAGGAGGAACCTGAAATGCAGGAAAATGGGAGGAGCAGTGGATCAGAGCAGGAGGGGCAGAGGGAAGAGAGAGAGGAAAGCACAAGGAGAAGGACCAGTTGGGAGGAAAGGGCAAGGAGAAGGACCAGAAGTACAAGCAGGATACAGTAAAGGGAGCAGAGGGTTTAGGCCAGGGGAGCATGACAAGCAAGGAGGGACTGAACAGAGACAGGAAGGAAGGGAGGACCAGCCAGGCTAGTTTAGCGGATGGGGGAGAAGGACCAGTCGCGAGCAGTGAGGGGGGAGTTAGCGAGGCACAGAATGATACTTGGGAGGAGGAGAGGCATAGGATCGGAGAGGAGGGGGTGGCCAGGGTAAATGAGGGGACAGCATGTGGCACCAAGATAGGGGGAGGAACAAGGAGCCGACTGGGTGGAGGGACCAGTAGAAAAGATGAGGGACATGGAAGGGGGGAAATGGAGGAAAAGGAGCAGTCAGAGTGCTCCTGTTGGGGGATTCTATGATCAGGGTATCAAATGGGATAGGGAGGGGGAAGCCTGGCCAGTTAGAACAAAATGCTTCCCTGGGCTAATGGTGCACAAGGCCAAGAACGAGGTATATCAGCTGGAAAAGGATTGTGGGGGTTCCCCGGGCATACTGGTCCACCTGGGTACAAATGACATTTAGGGAAATAGCGAGCTAGAGATACAGGCAAGGTTCAGGGGGCTCGTCAGGGTCTGTCATGACATAGGGTACATGATTTCCTTCTCGGAAATCCTGCTGGTGCCAAGGGCTAGTGGGCTACACAAAAGGAAGATTAGGGAGATAAACCAGTGGCTCAGGGAGTGGTGTGAGGCCAGAGGGTATGGGTTGATGGGAGATTGGGGGGAGACCTGGGAGGATAAGGAGCTGTATGCTAGAGATAGGCACCATCTTAATTTGGAGGGAAGGGGAATCCTTAAGTTGAAAATAGAGGGGTTCATTGGTGAAAAGTGGTTTAAACTTGTGAAGGGGGGAGGGATGGGAGAAAAGGCTGTCGAGGGGGGTCTGATAAAGGACGGACTCTGTCTCTACCCCCCTGGGGAGCTGGAGGAATGTGGGAAAAGTCTGACTGGTAAAGTGCAGACCAGGGGAAAATGGAATCCCCATGGGAACACAAGCAGGGGAAATGGAAGTATAGGGAAAGGGTGGAAGGTAGTTCTGTGAAATGCCAGGAGCTTGGGCAATGAAATGCCTGAGCTCCAGGCGATGCTAACTGAGGGAGCGGTGGATGTGGCAGTGGTCACTGAGACCTGGGCCTCTGCAAGACATGACTGGGACCTGAACCTAGAGGGTTACACTATGTTCAGGAAGGAGAACGGGAAGGGAAGGGGAGGAGGGGTAGCAATAGAAGTCAAAAACTGCATTGGCATAGGGGGAGTAGAGGAGGCAGAGGGAACCGTGGAGGCGATTTGGGTCACCTTGATAACAAGAAGGGGCACGAGAGTAAAAAGAGAGTAAAAATAGGAGTGGTGTATATACTCCCTGCACTGGCGGAGGAGCTGGATAAGAGTCTGGTGGCAGATGTTGGGAGACACTACAGACTGGGAAGGGGAAGTGTGGTGGTGTTGGGGGACTTAAACATGCCAGGAACAGACTGGGAGACTATGACATCCTCGGTGGCCAGGGAACAGAGGTTGTTGGATGTCTTTTAAGATGCGTTCCTAACTCAGCAGGTGGGGGAACTGACCAGGGAGGTGTGGGTACTGGATGTGGTCATGGCAGACAGTGACCAGATTGGGGGCCTGGAGGTAAGGGACCCATTGGTGGGGAGTGACCATGCCACAGTCTGGTTCTGCCTGGACCTAGGAGGGGTAGAAGGCTGCACAAAGATGGAGGTAACTGACTTCAGGGGGGGCAGATTTTAAGGAAATGGAAAGGATCCTTAAGGAGCATTTGGATGTGATTGGGTCAGATGTGGACGCTGACAGTAGGTGGGAAATCATCAGGAGAGGGGTGCAGGATGCTATCAGCACCTGTGCCAGAGTAAGATGAAAATGCAGTAGGGCCTGAAAAACCCTGCTAGTGGACCAGGAAGGTCCAGGAGGTGGTGTGGGGAAAGAAGGCAGCCTATAGGCAATTCAAGTGCTCAAGGAGTGAAAGGGATCGAGGGGAGTATGAACTGATGGCTAGAATGGCCACTAGGGTAGCAAGGGCAGCTAAGGCAAGGTAGGAGCAGAACCTGGCCAGGGAAATTAGGAGAAGGAACAAAGGGTTCTTTAGATACATTGGGGAAAAACGAAGGGTGAAGGGGCAGATTAGCAGGATTAAAACAGGGGAGAGATAGGCACAAGGCCCGGTGGAGCAGGCTGAGGTACTAAATGAGTACTTCACCTCAGTTTTCACCAAGGAAAATGGGGGTGCTGCATCATACATGGGAGGAGACGGTGATACTGAGGAGGGAGGGACCCTTACCGATCAGCGGGTCTAGGGAGAGGGGGAGGCATCACTGGCAGGAGGGGGGAAGTCTAAGCAGGGAGAAGAGGTAGTGGAGGTGGAAATCACAGCAGAGAGAGTGAGGGAAGCCCTCAGGTCCCTTAAGATGGAGAAAGCACCGGGGCTGGATAAATTACATCCCAGAGTGCTGAAGGAACTTGCAGATGTCCTGGCAAAACTCCTGGCAGAGCTTTTCACCATCTCTCTGAGGACAGGGTGGGTACCCCAGGACTGGAAGGTGGTGCATATACTGCCTATCCACAAGGGGGATCAAGGGAGGTGCCAGGGAACTACAGGCCTGTCAGCCTGACATCGGTGGTGGGCAAGGTGATGGAGGGCATTGTCAAGGAGAGGCTGGGGGGGACCTGGAAAAGTCAAGGGTGCCTGGATGATAGACAGCATGGATTTGTCCCAGGGAAATCATGTCAGACAAACCTTGTGGAGTTCTATGACTGGGTGATGAGTGCCTTGGACCTGGATAGACCAGCGGATGTCCTCTTTCTAGACTTCAGCAAGGCATTTGACTCTGTTCCTCATGAGGGCCTGTTGGATAAGCTGGGAGAAATGGGGGTCGGGAACCAGATGATCAGATGGATAGACAATTGGCTCCAGGACTGGACACAGATAGTCTCATCCCCAAGGAAGGTCATTAGTGGGGTCCCACAGGGATCAGTCCTTGGGCCCCTCCTGTTCAACGTCTACATCTCTGACATAAGGACAAGTATCAGGAGTGAGATGAGTCTCTTTGCAGATGACTCAAAACTGGGGGGGGGTGGATGGGGAGGAGGGAAGGGTGGCCCTACAGGGGGACCTGGAGGCTCTGGAAAGATGGTCTAGAAAGTGGAAGATGAGGTTCAATACAGGGAAATGCAAGGTACTGCACATGGGTGCCAGAAACCCAGGCCAAGTGTACACCCTGGGGGGGAAATGCTACAAGTCTTGATGGCTGAGAGGGACCTGGGGGTGGTGGTGGATGTCAAAATGAACAACTCGGAGACTTGTAGGAGGGCAGCAGCCAAGACCAACAGGATGCTGGGATGCATCGCTAGGGGGATCACCTCCAGAAGGAGGAAAGTGATACTCCCTCTGTATAACTGCTTGATGAGGCCACATCTCGAGTACTGCATGCAGTTTTGGAGGCCACACTTAAAGAGGGACATTAAACTCCTGGAAAGGGTCCAGAGGTGGGCAACTAAAATGATTTGGGGCTTGGGGGACAGAACCTATGGGGAGAGGCTCAAAGAGCTAAATATGTGCACATTGGAAGAGAGAAGGGACCAGGGGGACATGATAGAGGTCTTTAGGTACATGAAGTGGGTAAATAGGGGAGGAGCAGTTAGGGTGCTTCGAAGGAAGGAGGAGGGGGCAACTAGAGGGCATGGGTGGAAGCTGGAGGGAAGATTCAGGGAGAAAGGAGGTGCTACCTCGCTGAGAGGGTGGAGCCATGAAATGCGCTGCCCAGGGGCTGGTGGAGGCATAGACAGTGAGGGGTTCAAGAAGGGTTGGGACAGGTACAGGGGAAGGGTTCTGGAAGCAAAATCTAGTGCAGCGAGAATATCCGGAACTGGGAAGGGAGAAGCCAGAGAAGGTGAGGGGGACAGCAAGGTCAGCTCCCAGGGTAGGGGCTGACCAAACGAGCAGACACGAAAGACCATTAGGCCTATTCTGCTGGCATTTTAGTATGTTAGTATGTTACACTGAAGGTGTGATATAACTAGTAGTATGCAATTGTAATGCTTTCTACATAGGGAGAAAAAAGAGAAGATTAACACATGTAGCAGAGCATTTGAGTGCAATAGAATGCAAAGACAGTGATAATACTCTGGCTAGTAACATTACGGAGAAAGGAAGTACCACTGATTTAAATGTATGGGCACAGGAAAACCTTATGCAAATCCACAAAGGGGAACTACAGTATTAGTGCTGTGCAGAATGTGGAATTCCACTGGTAGAATTAGCGCAGAATAACTTGTGAGAATGTTGCTTCTTCTTCTGCGGAATTCTGCATGCTGTGATCCACAGAATATTATTCTGTGGAACAGCATTTTTTCCATGGAAAATCATTCTGCAACCATTTCCATGGAAAATATTGAGGTATGTGGAATTAAATTCTTCTGAAATCTGCCATTCCATTTCTGCTGAAATTCTGCTGAAATTTGGCAGAATTGGAATTTTGAAAATTCCGCAAAATTCCCTTCCACCGGAATTTGAAAATTCTGCACAACACTTGGAAATATGATGATGTGTGATTAAGAATGTTACTGGATATAAACAATTTATACTAAAATAGGTTTCACTTTCAATGACAGGTGTGACTTGCAACCATTTCTTAAGAGTACAGTTTCTTACCTTAGTCTTCATGTCTTAGTTTTGTTAAGCATGCACAACATATGCTTAATATTTGTGATGTTATTATTAAAGTGTTGATTATACATATTCTTGCACTGACCCTGTTTGTTTTTAATTTTGCACTTTCCCTCCTTTTCCCTACCTGTTCCCTCTTTTGTTATATTTAACTTTTTTTCCTACCTGCAAAAGCTGTTCAGTATGGATATATTTTATGTCAGCTCTGTATCATATATCAGCTGGCTCAGTATGGATATAAAATGTCATATAATTATACCCCCCATCCTCCTTGACTGGTCAGTATTGTTTTCTTGTAGAGAAAAATACTGTATATTTCTACAATTACTTATTGTGTGCTTAAATTTAGATAGAGTTTTATGTTTTATATAGGACTAATCAGACTTTCTATAATATCTCATATATACAGTAATTGGCATATTTGTATGGTTTGTACCTAAATGCAAGTGACTTATTCTTGTTAATTGTTTATTATAAACATGCACACATTTAAGTTCTGTATATGCCCATTCCAGACCATTATTTGATGGGGCAAGGGATACATGGATCCATGTTTGGAGTATTCGCTGTCTGCCACATTGAATGAAGTAGTGAATTTTGCTTCAGAGAACTTTTTGCTGTTGGACCGCATGAACTGACAGTACTAATTCAGGCATGGTTAAAATGCAGAACTGCCTGAAGGCTAATCTGTGTGTGCTTTTCTCACCATGCACATGAAAAATCTATATAGGTACTCTAGTAACATCATTTTATTCATTTATTGTCAACTATATTATTAATTTAGCATCTCTGATGTGTCTAGTTTTCCTAATATTATGGGTATGCAAATAATATGGGTACTGCAATTCTAATAATTTGTGAAACTGCAATGTCTATGTACTGTTAGCCTCATGCTTTGTGATATAAAGGTAAGCCAGCAGTTTTTATGCAGTAATTTCTAAGTCTATTCAGCAAGCTACTTACAGCATCTTGGTAATATATTTATTTAAATGTATATAGTAAGTGAATGTTTTTGAATATATTAAAATATTTTAAGTTCACTGCTGAATATATTATAGCATTTTTATATCTAATACTGAAAAATGGAATTGATTGTACTATTGCCAAGGAGGACTATCTATTCAGGATGGAATTGTTTATGATGCCTAATATGTTCAGCCTGAAAGGTTTTTAACCATCACCATGTGTAATGTTTTAAATCAGGACGAAGGCTGTTTGATCTATTCACTGGAGGTGTATCTTTTAATGTGCTTCTTGTTTGTACATTGTTTAACTACTGTCATTAATGGATAGCACTATACAATCACTGTCTATTTTGTTTCATGCTTGATAATGCACATGCTTTGTGTAAAATGTTACATTTTGTACCTTATGCCTGAGACTGCTATTTTGTAAACTGTAAATTATTGAGTAAAATATGGTACTACTTTAAAATAGTTAAGTATAACTTTTTTGGTATTGTGTGCTAGGTCTGGTTTTACTAGCTGAACTGTTCATTTTTGCCCTGTGATACAGTCTTCCTTTTTGAGCTCCCTGTTTTATTTACATTGGAAACTCTAATGCCACATTTCCCAACTTTTGTGGCATTAAGTTGAACCCTAACTGGTACAGTAATGCAGTTTTTACAAAGAACTTCCTTTCTTTTTACATAGAAACATAGAAGATGATGGCAGAAGGGGACTGCAAGGTCCATCTAGTCTGCCCAAGTAAATACTTTCTTTGAGATAGTGGAATTGTATCCTCATTCAGGCAGGTCCTTTCAGGACCTGCGTGAGCAGATGCAGGCATGCAAGGCACTCTGGGTACTGTGCCAAAGAAATAGTCCATCTACCTGTGACAGTAAACGGCCCTCCAGGCCCTGGATTTCTGTGCAGATATGAATGTCAGGAATTTGTGGGTCTGTCTGGTGGGTTGTGGATGCTCACTGTCCTCTGGGCACTCAGGACATAGAGTCTGTCTGTCAGCTGAACACACAGGGCCCTCAGGCAGCTACAGGTGCAGTGGTAGAGGGCCATATGCCAAGAGAAGATTTCTCTTCACTATATGATACTTAGGTCCATGTGGGCAACCCTGCAGATTCTCTTCCCAAGCTGGGGAGGTGCAGCGGCATGACAGTGCCACACTCTCACCCCATCCAGCTGGCTCAGGGAGCTTGCCCCTGAACTTAGCTCACTGGTATGGGATCACAAAGCACTACTGGCACTACTCACAATGTTTCTTAAATTTTTTTTTTCTATTTTAACCCCAAATTTTCAAGATAATTATTTTATGACTTCCCAAGCTGGGGAGGTGCATCGGCATGACAGTGCCACACTCTCACCCCATCCAGCTGGCTCAGGGAGCTTGCCCCTGAACTTAGCTCACTGGTATGGGATCACAAAGCACTACTGGCACTACTCACAATGTTTCTTAAATTTTTTTTTCTATTTTAACCCCAAATTTTCAAGATAATTATTTTATGACTCACCCTTATAACTATGACATGGCATTTACAGAATAATGTCCAGAAAGTTATTTTGCCCCACAAGTGTGAACACATGTTTCATCCAGGATTTGAAAAATTACACCTGTAATGTTTATGAGGGAGTGTAAAAAAATGGCTATGGTGAACATTTGGAGTCAAAATATTGGAAATTACCAAAGTTATGAGTAAACATTGAAATAGTTCAATGTTCACTCACAAATTGGTAATTTTTATGGCCGCATGGGCAGAGCCCTGCATGCATTTTCGGATCACTAGGAGAGAGAGAGGGGGGGGGGGACTGATATGATATGGAGACTGTCTTCCTCCTTGAGTGCTTCAGAGTGGACATACATCAGTGCTTTGGTCCAGGTTATCTCATTTAAAGCTGTTGTCTGTTTGTGTCTGCCTTCTCCTTCATTTCTTGTTAGCCTGCTTGCACTACATCTGGACTCTTATTTCATTGCTGTCTCTCTCTCTCTCTCTCTTTCTGCAGTGTGGCAGGCAAAGCTAAACTCGTTTATGAACAAGAGTTATTCATTTTTGCATGAACGACAAAATAAATTTTCTCAATGTGTGGAGTTTGCTGTTTGAAAAGTGAAACTGACTCTCAACATCTCCCCAGCAACAGAACCAATGAGAGAATCCTTCTTGTCCTCTCATTTGCATGAAGCAGTTGCAGCACTGTGTTATTGTAAATAAATTTATTTTAAACTGCTTCTTTCTTTTCAAGTCAGCCAACTATTATTTCCCTGTCTCAAATATCAGTCTCTGGTTTATTTAACTTAATGAAGCAGCATTAAAACAGAGGAATTAGCTACGGCTTGGTGAATGGAGATTCAGACTGGAGACTAAGGTGCTTTCAATTTCACATGCCTGCCTGTCTCTCTGAGCATAGCTGTTTAATTGTGGGGGATAATCTCTGAGGCACTCCACAAGTCCTTACACATGGGTTGTGTCCACCTGATAGGTTGCTTGATGCATAAGTGACTTCAAAGAAGTCTGACCCACTTTCCCTGTGATGCTACCTCTCCAGGATCAGTTCTGAATGTGCATCTGTAGGTTGCGGTCACATCACAGCAGCTCCCAAGCAGCTATTTCAAGAATATCAAACAAAAGGTAAGGCCACCAGGCTTAACAATTTTATATCTAAGGTTTTTTTTTGGCAGCTTAGGATATGCTTTCATAGCAAAGTGTCTTATGGAATTATGTCATGAAAATATAGGGCTCAATCTAGATTCCAGAGAGAGAGTTGGTTGTTTAAAATAACTTCCTTTGTGCTACTCAAAACCAATTCATAGTATCTGATTAGGAATCACAGAGACAATCACTCAGCCTATATTTAAATTATTGCCACTGGCACACAACAGGAGATCAACTCAGGGTATTGTATCATGCCCATAAATTTCATACCAGATGCCTTAGATTCCCTTTCATCGAATCTAAGATGAATTAAGCACTCATGACTCCAGTTTGCAGCTTTCTGGAGTCCCTGCTAGAGGTCCCAGTTCATTCTGCACCCACTACTACACTCTGGTGGGATTGGGAACACCCTATGTCTCCTGCTAGCAGCCATGGGAGTGCTGTCCCACATATATATAACACAACTCGTATATGGAGTTTGGTTGCTGCAGCAAGTGAATACTTCAAGCACATTGTACAGCTCCAGTGTGCTGATAACATTTTAGTTTGCTAAAATGAAGGTAAGAAGACTACATTATTCAGAGAATTGGATATCAAAAGAGTTGAAAACTTCTGCTAATATAACAATATGAGCATAGAATATAAGTACTTTTAAATGCCTACACAGTGACTGAAAGACTGGGCACAGTAACATATTACATTTGGGGGTAGACAATAAATGATAACATTATTGCAAAATTAATCTGACACCCATGCAAGTGGTACCTGTGTTTAGATGTACTGTAAAATATTTCAACATAGCAGCTCCAGAGTATGTTTTGGCAGATATGCAACTGTTTAAAATTGAAAGACTGGTAGTCTTAAGAGATGTTAGCACTGTGGCTTCTACTAGCGTTGGTTGTCTAGAAAAATATTAGCTGAGAAGTTGCTAGCACAGTATTCAAATTATGAACATTATCGCATTATACGAGCATAACGATTAATAGTTACCTGAACACCCCTGCTAGCAGTGCTAGGAGCTAAAAATAATGTCTGACCCACATAAATGAACACAGAATCTATGCAATGATTTACAGGAGGTAATATAATATATAATCAACCTGGTTCCCTTGCTAGCGGTTCCTGAGTTGTATTATTCACCAATAAGAACATGGTGACCCACTAACATTCACTAACTTGAAACAAGGGTACTCACAAACTCATCCAGAAAAGTTTCCTTGCATTGGAAGGTGCTTGAAATGCCCATGCTGTATTCAGCCATTCCTTGAATTCCGTTTCAGTAAATAAAAGCACTGGCAACCATTTCATGTTATTTTCTATCAAAAACAGTCCCACAGAGAAAAGGAAGCTCTAGGGACCAAAATGGAACCACTTAATAGAAACATAGAATTTGATGGCAGATAAGGACCGCTTGGCCCACCCAGTCTGCCCATTTCCCTGCCTACTGGATAGGCTGCAGATCCTAGTTAACCAGCAGCCTACTTCTTCCTACCCCTACCCCCTAGAATTGCCTTATGACTGTCCCATGCATGCTTGAATTCCACAACTGTTTTTGACTCCACGGCCTCCTCCGGAAGGCTGTTCCATGCATCCATAACCCTCTCTGTGAAAAACTACTTCCTTAAATTACATCTGAGCTGCCCCTCCATCTTCAAATTGTGCCCCCTTGTTCTTGCACACCTCTTTTTTTGAAAGATGCTACCCTCTTGGACTTTGTTGATTCCCTTGAGGTACTTGAAAGTTTCTATTCATATACCCCTCTCCTCTTTCTCGAGGCTATATATTAAGCCCTAATATGTATAGCCTCGAGGAAAGGAGGGAGAGGGGGGAAATGTTATTTTATGGCTTCTCAAACAGCATGACCATCCCCCATGCTTCTTTATAGTTTCCAAATTTCCTGCTCCATGAGAACTGCGAGCTGACTGGCTCTCAGTTCTAATGAGATCTTGGCCACCATCTCAGAGAAAGATAAGCAAACAAGATTTGACTAAATCCAATTGAGGAGCTACTTCTATGTACTGTGTATGACAAAGTAATGTATACTAATGTGAATGCATGACTTAGCCCCATTAATTTTATACAAAAAAAAGGGCTTGAACAACTTAATTTATCACATTTTTGAAATATAAAGGATGCTAAATTTAAAGGATGCTTACAGAGCCATGTATTGTTGGAGATCTTTCACAGATGACCAAATAGAGTCCACAACCACAGGAGCTCAGTACATCAGGGGCTACAAAATAATTAAAGGCTCTCATTCCTTAAATGGGCATATACTCTTGAGTCCTCCTACATGCTGTCCAGAACAAGCATACCACTTTACTAAGGTGCCGGATGACCTGGAGCCCCTGCCAGCAGCTCTAGAGTCTATCCACTATTAAATGAGCAAGTGGCCACCTTAGAACATCAGGAGTACCCTGCCAGCATCCCAAACTGCTAAAATACTAAGTAATGTGCCACAGTTCCCCATTACAAGCATAGCAGCACCTGAAGTGCTCACTCAAGACATAACTACACAGCAGTTTCTGAATCATTTTCTCAGTCCCTCTGTGCCTCACCTCAAAATGACATGCTCTCTATAGGTTTTTATGGCACATTATGTCTTTTAAACTCACTACCTTCTTCTATCAAAAGGTATAGGAAACTCCTTTATCATCTACCCGACTCAAACACCACAAACAAAGTAGGTCTCATGAGGAAAAGGAACATTGAGGGACTAACCTAACTTGCCTATCCATATTGGCAGCCATGACAAATATCATAACGTGACTTGCTGCTGTGATCTCGGATAAGTTCTCCACCCCCCCTTATCTATGCGGGATTAGGGATGTAGGCAGCCACCAGACAGTGTAGATTGACCGACAGTCACTGCTGCCATCTTGTGGAGAGCACATCTATGCTCACAAATGTCCAACCAGCACAGAGGGCATTAGTTAAAAGCACCAACCAATCTGCAAGAGCAGACCACAATGCAAATAATTAAATATAAAGGCAACGATTTGAAAATCAATTAATAATGGGAATAATACATTGGGGGCTGCACTATTACCACAGCTGTGGGCAAGACAGCATAACACTGAGTCCCTCACTCACTCTAGCCACATTTATAGGGACAGTGCACACTTTAATGCACAGGCACAGCAATAGCCTGTATGGTGCAGAACATTATTGATTACTGTGCGGTGGAAGAATTAAGGGAAATAATAAATAAATAAAACAATGTATCTAATCCCCCCCACACACCACTCTCTCTCTCTCTCTCTCTCTCTCTATGTATCCTTTCTCAACTTACTACAATAGCCAAAACAAAGAGGTGAAGCCAACGCAATGTGCTGCTAGCCACAAAACAACTAAGCATACTGTCAGTGTGCATCAGATGTAGAAGGTGCACCCATGCCATCTGACCAGGAGGACACCTATGAAAACACAAAAGACAAGGCACAAACAAATATGCCACCTGCAATCCCAAGTCCTCCACTGGGCAGGATTTATAGACCTCAACAATTCTCCACCAAAATAATCAGCCGAAGCAGGCACACGTAGTGTAAAACACCATGTGAAATAAAGTTAGGTACCAGCAGGGCCAGAACCCCACTCACCACAGCTGGATTCAGATGCACAGTCCGATCTAGAAACAGAGATGGAGGTGGTTACACAAACACTAACATCCATATGGTGTTTGCCTGATCAGATACAGCCATTAGTGCAAAATACAAAATGATGAAGGTGGGGTTTGTCACATCAGCTCCTACCTCACTACCCAAGCTAATCCCCACATCTTAATGGCACACTGCCTATGCCATTTGCCTGCTAATAATGCCATACACCCTTGAGTAGCCTCTACATAGTGGCCACTCCACTGGGAAGCCTAGAAAAGTGGTACATGCAAGAGTAAAAAATGGCCATAAACATTCTGGAAATCAGGGCACTATCCTGTGCACCACTGCAATTCACAAGGCTAGTCAGAAAAAAAGGGAAATTGCCTCATGAGCTCGGACAATCAAGTTATCATCTCCTATATCAACAGGCTAGGATGAATAAAGAGCACAGCCATGCAAAAAGAGGCTCAAGACTCATTCCTTGGACACAAAAACATCTGGTGAACTTATCAGCCATACACTTGGCAAGCAGGCTGAATACCACCGCAGACTGGTTAAGTCGCCAGTTAATAAATCCGGGAGAGTGGAAGATTCATTCCAACATATTCCAAATGATCAACAGACACTGGGGACTGATAGAAATAAACTTAATGGCCACCAACAAGAACAATCAGTGTCCCAAATTCTACTCCCACATCGGGGATGACAAATCCATGGGAGTGGATGCACTATCAGCTACATGATCATTCCGGGTAACCTACATCTTTCCACTGATACTACAGGTTCTGAAAGAGATATGCAGAACCAGAATCTGGTGATAAACATCACCCCTCATTGGCCCAGGAGAACAGAGTTCGCCACGATAGTGACAATGGCACTAGACCATCCATGGACACTACCATTCAGGGAAGATAGTCTCACCCAGGGACTGGTATGTCACCTCAGTCCGAACAATCTCAAACTAACAGCCTGGCTCCTGAATAGGAGAGACTGTTAAGAGTGGGATACCACCCAGTGGTCACCAACACTATGGAGAAACCCCATTACCTCAAAATACCAGAGGCATTCAAGATTATTCCACAGGTGGTGAGAAGAAAAGGGGAGAAAATTAAAAAAAAATAAAAAAGATTACAACCTCTAAGAGCCACAGTGCCCAACATACTTCTCTTCCTTCAGCAAGGTCTGCATAAGGCCCTGTCCACACTACGCCTCTGTAATGTTACAGAGGGTGTAAACGTTACTGTAACAGGTCACGTTTACACCTGTAACGTTACAGGAGGCGTTTTCGTAACCGTTGTTGAAACCACATATGAGGTGGTTTCAGCAATGGTTATGAAACTGGTCCAGCCCTGGTAACATTACCAGCGGTAGTGGACGGCGGTAACCATCCTGCAGACACGAAGTGTAGTGCAAGCTACACTGATAGGATCGGGCACCGCACGGTCGCCGGTTCCCCAATGGGGTGACCGGCGTGTCAGTCCGGTATAACACCGCCACGGTGTGGATGCACTGCACCGCTTCCTGGCGGTAACGGTCTACATCCGTTACCGGGACTGAGCAGTGTAGTGTGGACAGGGCCTATAGGACTATCTCCAGCATCCCTAGCAGTGCAAGTGGCAGCAATCGGTCCAATCTACATCCTAAGATAAAACAATGGCCCACTCCTTGGGACCTCAACTTAGTACCCAGAGCAATGACCAGCTCACCATCTGAACCTTTAGAGTCACTACCACACAAATGGCAAACACTTAATCATTATGGTCACTGTATGTTCAGCTAGATGCATAAGCGATCTACAAGCATTATCCCATGGACTGCCTGGGTAATGACCAACTCACAGTCTGAACCTTTACAGTCTCTATCACTCAAGGGCAAACACTTAACCCTAATGGTCACTATATGTTCAGCTGGATGCATAAGCAAACTATAAGCATTATCCCACAGACTGCCTTATCTGGTATTTCATGAGGACACGATCAGTTTAAAGATGATCCATTCCTTTCTGCCTAAAATATGCACACTTTTTCGCACCAAACAGGATATACTCTACCTGCATGATAGCACCTCCCTCATACCATCTCATTCACTCCAGTTTTTTTTTTGGGGAGGAGGAGGATATGGGGGCCTGTTCAAATGATCAAATGCTGAATTTCTGCATAAATCACATTTAAACCCACCTGATGACTAATGATGATTGATTCTGTGATTGATGACTACACTAGCACAGCTGCCCGATTTTAGGCCTGCTTTCAGGAGTCTACAGACCGCTGAGATCTTACAATTCATTTTTATTCTTTACTAACTGAGTATGACCCATTGGGCACAAGGCCCATTCACAGGAGTGACCAGGAAGCACAGGGAGGTTAAGTGACTTGCTCAGGGTCAGACAGTACACAAGTGGAGGATGTGGGTATCAAACCCAGATCTACTAAATGTACTAAGCTTGTTCATAACTCATTGCTGGATGCTCCAGGCTATTCAGCAGATTCTGCACTTAAAATGAGATGTTTCTTGGTTACGCTGTTTAATATTAAGACAATCAGGTATTTCAGATTAATTCAGCAATGTGAGGGGCAACACGAGAAAGACCTTGGATACACAAGCCCTAAAATAAATTTGCTTTCATACTCCTGCAGCTCACACACTGGAACAGGCACAAGAAAGACTGTTTAGAGAGTAAAATGAATACTCAAAATGTGATAAAACTTCCATTGATGAGGTGGTAGTATTGTATCTAGGAGGAAGGGTGTTCAAATCCCACACTAGCCACCGACAGTCATGTGACTTCCCAAGTGCTCCATTCATCCCCAGCTGTAGAACTGGGTTGAAACAGATCCCACACTGAAAATGAGACACTTCTCAAATGGGCTATTTTGACAGACAGCTTAGCCAGTGCTGCATGATGCCTCCCCCAACGTGGCGACAGACCTGCATGTCAGTGTACTGAAAAACAAATGCTAGCATTTTGACAATAGTTTATTGGATACAGTTTCTATTTCCTGATAACCAAACTTGCATGGAAATGCAGTTATGGTTCCACATGTATCAAAGAAACCAGCAACAAGCTGCATTGTTTTTCCATGTATATTTCAGTACAGTGTGGTTCTGTTGGAACAATAGCACAACTTTTCTACTCAGACTTGGTGTAAACAAGACATTCAGGAATCACAGACTGTGAAAGGTTGTTTGTTAGGGTAAAATACTAAAATGGGCTACAACTACCTTTCATAAAGTACTAGTATTGAACCTAGGAAATACAGCGTTTCGAATCCCAACACAGCCACTGGCAACCATTTAATTTTCCTGTACTTCACTCACCCTCAACTGTAAAACTGGATCAAAGCAGACCCCACACTGAACAAATTCTGGTCAGAGCCAACACCACTGCATCAGCAGTATAAGGGACTGACTCAAAGAGTGTGGATGTAACTGAGTGATGGAGAGGGACAGGAGATCTGCCAGAGACTGAAATCACTTCACTGCAATAATACAGCCAATTTAGATCTACAGGTTGTGAGTTCGGATCACTTTATTATTTTGCTCAGATGTTTCATGACACCTTGTTTCTTGGTTGTGATGTCTTTGGTAAAATAAATTGTACCTAAAAAGAATGGATTGGAGGGGAATAACCTATTCAGGATTTAGAATGTATTGGATTGACATAATATCTTCCTGATTTACAAAGCATTGCTTATAAAATTTGGGTAGTGTCATCATCCCTCTATATAAAGAGCAAAATCAAGTTTACCTTCTGGAATGATTTTGGAATTCTTTAAAAACGTTACTGTCGCTAGCCTAGGGCAGAACCAGTGAGATGAGGAACAGGTTGTTTCTGTAACTGGGTACCTGGAAGCTAGCATCATCCAGTAGTGGTGTACAGAGCCAGTAGCTGTGGTGTTCATATCCTACCACAGCCTCTGTCAGTCACTAGACTTCCCTGTGCTTCACTTATTCCTCCACCCCACCTGTAAAACAGGGTTACAGCAGATCCAGCACTGAAACTGAAACCCTTCTCCATTGGGCTGATAGGCAGCTTAGCCGGAGCTGTTGCCCCCCTCCCCCCCATGGTGAATGCAGTGTACTGAAAGATAAATGCTAGAACAAAGAACTTTCCTATAATCAATCCTGCATGAAAATGCAGTGGTGGTTGCAACTGTATCCAAGAAAATTGCTCTTTCTTTTATATTTCAGTACACTAGGACTCTGTTGGAACAATATCACAACTTTTCTACTCAACCCTGGTGTAAGCAAGACATACAGGAATCAAAAGCTGCAGAAAGTAATTTTTTTCTTGTTAGATGAAAATATGCTAAAACTGCCTTTGGTAAGATGCTATTACTGTACCAAGGGGATATGGTGTTCAATCCCACCCCAACCAATGGCAACCACTTGACTTCCTTGTGCTTCACTTACCCCCAACTGTAAAATTACTTTGAAGCAGATTCTGCACTGAAAATGAGATGCTTCTCACTTGGACTTTATTGACAGGCAACTCAGCTGGGGCTACTGAGTGCTCCCTTGGTGACGTTTCTATGTCATAACAGCAATCGTGGAATAGCGATCACCGTTAGAGTGAGTGTACATCACCAAAAATGAATTTTGGCAATGCACACTTATGGTGAAGAGCAAGAGGGCACCTGAGATCTAGGGTATTTTATTTAATGTGGCTCTCTGTGCCCCCTGCATCACCACCCCTGAGGGAGGATTTACCCCCCCCACACCCTCCTACTAATGGATTCGCAACTCCAGTAGGTGCATGTCGGGGGGGGGATGAAACACTTTGAAAATGAAAAGCCGCCTGCTGGCAAAAAAAAATTTGCCTCACTGGACCCGGACCCTGCACCTCCCAACCGACCACCCTCCCCACCATGCTAGAGGACCAGCTAGGCAGCTGCCCACCACAACCCCTCCCACATACCTTCCCTCCCTGGCCTCTTCCCCCCATGCATGTGCGCACATGCATATACGCACACACTTCCCATCACCCTATCTCGCCCACCCCGGTGTTCATTCACCCCCCTGTAAGGTAGCCCTGAACACAGGTGCCATAATTGAGTCACCATTTTTGTAGGCACTCAATTGTGGTCACCTTGTTCACAAGTTACTGTTGGTGACATACTGTACCTGCATATCAGCACCTCCCCCATACCATCTCATTCACTCCATGCAGAGAGGGGAAAGGATATGGAGATCTGTTCATATGATAAAATGTTGCATTTCTGCATTAATCACATTTAAACCCACCTGATGACTGCACTAGCACAGCTGCCCAAACTTTGGCCTGCCTCCGGAGTCTAGAGACTGCTAAGATCTTAGAATTATTTTTTATTCTTTGATAACTGGGTAAGACCCACTGGGCACAAGGCCCATTTACAAGAGTGACCAGGAAGCACAGGGTGGTTAAGTGACTTGCTCAATGTCACACAGTATGCAAGTGGAGGTTGTGGGTATCAAACCTAGATCTGCTGGATGTACTAAGCTTGATTATAACACATTGCTGGAAGCTCCAAGCTATTCTGCAGATACTGCACTTTAAATGAGATGCTTCTTTGTTGGGCTGTTTACTGTTAAGACAGATATTTCGGATTAGTTCAGCAAAGTGAGGGTCCACATGAGAAAGACCTTGGGCACACAAGCCTTGAAATAAATGTGCTCCATACTCCTGCAGCTCACATGCAGGACCTGGCACAAGAAAGGCTGTTTTGAGACTAAAATGAATACTCAAATGTGATAAAACTTCCTTTGATAAGGTGCTAGTATAGTATCTAGGAGGTAGGGTGTTTGAATCCCACCCCAGTCACTTACAGTCATGTGACTTTCCAAGTCCTCTACTCATCCCCAGCTGTAGAATTGGGTCAAAGCAGATCCAACACTGAAAATGAGACACTTCTCAAATGGGCTGTTTCGACAGGCAGCTAACCAGTGCTGCAAGATCCCCCCTCAGTGTCGACAGACCCACGTGTCAGAGTACTGAAAGACAAACACTAGCGTTTTATCAATAGTTTATGGATACAGTTTCTATTTCCAGATAACCAAACTTACATGGAAATTCAGTGATGGTTCCACAAAGAAACCAGCAACAAATGTGTTGTTCTTCTATATATATTTCAGTACAGTGCAGTTCTGTTGGAACAATAGCAAAACGTTTCTGCCCAAACCTGGTGTAAACAAGACATTCAGGAATCACAGACTGTAGAAAGGTTGTTTGTTAGGTTAAAATACTAAAATGGGCTAAAATTACTTTTCATAAAGTGCTAGTATTGAACCTAGGAGATATGGTGTTCAAGTACCAACACAGCCATCAACAATCACTTGATTTCTCTGTACTGAACTCACCCTCAGCTGCAAAACTGGATCAAAGCAGACCCCACACTGAACAAGTTCTGGTCAGACCCAACACCACTGCATTAGCACTATAAGGTACTGACACAAAGAGTGTGGCTGTAACTGAGTGATGGAGGGGAATAGGAGATCTGCTGGAGACTGGAATGGGCAGATGCAATTTCCTATCAGTGGCATGATTAGTTGTTTGTGAAGGAGCCCTCTGGGAAGGAATAACATGGAAAAACTCCATTACTCAGTTACTCTTTGCCTTGGTCCCTTATAGTGCTACTGCAGCCGTTTTGGCTCTGACCAGTTTGTTATTATATTCTGTCATCAAATTTTCAACATTGTCTTCTTATGACTCCCTTTCATGAACACTGAAGGTGAAAATTTTCAAATCCCACCGGAAAGGTGATTTAAAAAAAATTACTGCAAAAACACCTCTCTGGATGGATTTGAAGCTGTTTACCTACCTTGTCCATGAGGTGGCATCTTGAAAAGGCCATGTTGAAACTTTGGTGTAAAAGTATTGAAAAATGACAAAGACATGAATAAAAGTTTAAAATGCATTAACCAGACTTCCTTTATTTTCTCATGGAGCAATTGCCAGTTCCAGCAGGAAGACATATTTTCTATTGAAGAGTGAATCTACATCATGGGACATGATCAGGTGAGTGAGGGTGTGTAGGAGGGTGTGAGGTGGCAGATAGTGAATGAGGAGTCAGTGTGGGGGGGTCAGATCGGTGAGGGGCCATTTTCTTATTTGCAGGTTACATGCTAAAGAAAGAATATTCAATAAGGGATGTTTTCCTTTCTTTTATAGAAGGGCCATAGCTGATACTGGGGACTGGACCCAACAGTGTTGGGATAGTTTTCAGCAGAACTGGAGGTTGGCAGCTCAGTGCCACCACCATCATATTGGGGGACAGGCAATGTGTAGGGGAGTGGGGTATAATGAAGCAGTACTGGGGGTGGGCACTTAGGTCAACTGACATGTTTCAGAAACGTCACACTGATTTGCTGAAAGCGGTTAGAGGGAAGATGTTATAGAGAGGAAGGCAGAGGGCAGAATCAATAGAAAGAAAAGCATTGTTTATACCAAGACAAGCAACGGGTGAGAATGCATCTGCTAATAATAATAGTGACAATAATTTAATTTTATTACTGCATATTCTGTACAAGCCAGTGAAATTGCAAATATTATGAAAACACACTGCCATGTTTTGAGAGCTGAACTGAAGTTACAACAGATTGTCAAAACCCCAACACTGATGGTGTGTAGGCATGGTCACACAATTGGAAATAGAATGGTTCAAAGCCGCCAGAAAAAGAATGCACCACAGCCATTTAGGTTTTGTTGGCGCCCACCACCACTGAGGAAGAACTATGCTTGTGCTAACTGTGCATTGCAGGGTAATGTTAAAATCACAGTTTGCAGTGCAAATATGGAGGACAAGGTTCCCAATTTCAGATTTCTATTTTTTTGTTTTATATAACATGTTTTCACTCACTCCCAGCCGGGGACTCGGTGGTGGTTATGCTGACCATCCTGGGCTCCCCCCCCCCCATGGGGAAGATCACACTGCACAGCAGTGGGAACTGTCATTTTTTCAATGCTGGCTTGTTCCTTTGTCCCTGAAACCCACCCCCAAGGATGCTAGTGTGAGGACCGAGGTCCAGACCATGGACATGCAATTGCACCTCCCAGCCAAGTGCGTAATGGCATCCTCCCCTCCCCACACCAGGGGTCCCATGACTCCCAGTGCAACAGCCCCCCTACCATGGAGGAGGAGAGTGCCTGACAGGATGCTCAAACCTCCTCCCCTGGCCAGACACCAATGACTCAGGTTCTTTCCCAAACCCATGTTGCCTGCGTTGGTGGCAGTAGTACTTCTTCCACACCAACAGGCCAGCCAGATTTTATCAATTGTAACACTGAAGGTGTGATTTATATAGTAGAGTGCAACTGTAAAACTTTCTACATAGGGAGAACCAAGAGAAAATTAACACGTGTAGGAGAGCATTTGAGTGCAATAGAATTTAAAGACAGTGATAATAATGTGGCTAGTCACATTATGTAGAAAGGAAGTACCCATTGATTTAAATGAATGGGCACAGAAAAACCTTATGTAAATCATGAGGGGGGTATTATGAAAATGTGTGAGTATGTAGAGAGTGTTATTGGATATAAACACTTGATGCTGAAAGGGGTTTTGGTCTGATTGATAGGTTAAACTTGCAGCCATTTCTTAAACAGAGTATAGTTAATTACTTTAGTCTTCATGCCCTTAGTTTTGTTAAGTGTGAACAACCTCTGCTTAATATTTGTTATTTTATTATTCAGGTGCTGATCATGCATATTCTTGTTTTTACTTTCCCCACTTCCCTCCTTTTTTATACTCCCACTCCCCTTCGTTATCTTTGTTTTTTCTGCCTACATAAGCTGTTTCAGTATGGATGTATTTTATATCAGCTGTTTATAAAATTGGTATGGAATTTCCCCCTTCCTGATTGGCTAAGATGGTTCGGAACCTAGTGCCTTAAGGGGTGGCAAGCTTCAGGCTGGGAAGTCTTTGGACAGCTAGGACGCAGAGCACCTAAATATCCATGCCTCCCAGAAATCTTTTGGCAGCCGTGTTTGTGAGGCAAAAAGCCTTAATATTCCTAACCTGCCTTAACTGTAAAAAAACAAATAAAACACTCGTAGTACGCTTTAAATGCCCAACCACCCACCATCACTGCAGACAGTACTGTGAATGAAATATGGTCAAATGGCATCTCTCACTATCTGTATTCACTTTTTGTGGGCTCCTTCTCGTTTAGGAAACAAAAGCGGCCAGCTCCATGCCTAAATAATGCTTGGCTGAAGTAACGGGCTTGCTCTTCCCTATGATTGCTGAATTGGCAGCCACTGCCAACACCAAATTTAAAGCTTTTTTTAATTTTGCCACTGCTTGATGACACTCGCCCTCTTTCTTACACTGACCAGGGCTCTTGTGGTACACCCTCACTTTCCTCACTCACTCTCTGTGCTGCTGCTGCTGGATGCTGGCAGAGGAGAGTTTTTTTTCAGTTTAACCATGACATGGCCACAAGAATGCAAATCTCACCCTCTCCACTGGTTTTCCTACTAGGATTATTTCCTGACCATATGAGCTTAGATGTATATCAGAACATCTGGGTCTCCCATGCTTCACTTAGTATTAAACATCTCATATTAAAGAACTGGAAGAGAGCTTCGGTACCCTCCCTTAGAGAATGGTATAGTCAGATGGTATTCCTGGCCAACAATGAAAGGATCTGTTACTCATTTAATGACAGATTAGATATCTTTCAGAGAATTTGGGCACCCTTTTCAGAAATGAAATAACTGTTGTACCAACAAGGTGCATTATTCTGATCATTATGCATAGTTGCAGATTTGCTATTCTCCACTCTTATTTTAGATTAAGCAATGTTAAGGCCTAGAACAAGAGTGTGAAAGAGGTTCTAATAATATTTGTTGCTTCTGTATGTTTGATTGTAATTGTAATGCGTGTGCTATGGTTGTTCTATTGGTTGTCATTCCATAAAATCAATAAAAACTACTATGGAAAAAACACATGACATGGCAGCAGTCAAGGAGTGGCTCCCTCACACCTTCTCTCATTACTGGTAGCCGGCCGCACAGCCTTCGCTGGCACTCTTCTCATGGCTGTCAGCCACGCAAAACACTCTCTCTCTTTCTCCTTACATGGAACACAAAGTAACCACATAAAATTAGAAACTCAAGCAGAAAAAGAAAATAAAAGAACCCCTGTGAAAGGCTCTTTCATGTTCTGTACCTCATCTTACTGGTGGTTGGCTGCACAGCTCCTGATCTCATCAGAGCTGACAGCTTCAAAAAGCTTTCACTCCCTCTCTTGTTATCTGGAGAACAAAGCAAAAATAAAATTGGAAATTAAGTATAAATAAAAAAGTGTTTATTATCACAACAGCTCCTCAAAGTGGCATATTGAAAAAACAGCAAGACAAGAGTATGCTAAAATAGGAACTAGTTTTCTTTTGTACATGATATTTTTTTTTCTTAGTTCAAAAATCTATTATTAATTTTATTTTTTGGAATGGGGACCCATTTTAGAAGTGCAATAAGATACTCCATAGTGATGGTTGTCATGGGTTAATGTACTTGGGTGCTGAAGGCACTCTGCACAAACACCTCATTCCTCACTATGCACCAGTGCATGCATTACCCATGACAACCAGTCCTGTCTTATTGCTATCTATATCAGCTATCTCAGTATGGATATAAAATTATATAGGTTTCTATTGGCCTTGCCCCCCCCCCACAATCCTCCTTGACTGGTCAATATGGTTTCCTTGTAGGGAAAAATCTGTTTCTACAATTACTTATTATGTAATTAAATTTAGATAGTTAGATTGTTATGTTTTATGTAGGACTAATTGAGCTTTTTATAATATCTCATATATACAGTAACTTGTGTGGTGTGTAACTAAATGCAAGTGACTTATTCTTGTTTCTTGTTTATTATAAACAGGCTCTCACCTGAGTTCTATATATGCCCATCCCAGACCATTATATGATGAAGCAAGGGATACGTGGATCCAAGCTTAGAATATTCACTGTCTGCCACACTAAAGGGGGGCAAGGAGCACTGGTGTAAGGGCGAAGCCAGGACCCTGTAACAGTTCAAGCCGACAAGATAGACCATGTGGTCTCCTGCTGGCTACTTTCTTATGTTCTAATGAATGAAGTAGTGGATTTTGCTTCAGAGAACTTTTTGCTGTTGGACTGCATGACCTGCCGCTACTAATACAAGCATGGTTAAAATGCAGAACTGCCTGAAGGCTAATCTGTTTGTGCTTTTCACATGATGCACATGAACAATCTATGTATGGACTCTATTAACATAATTTTATTCATTTATTGTCAACTATAATATTAATTTAGCTTCTCTGATGTGTCTTGTTTTCATAATATTATGGGTATGCAAATAATATGGGTACTGCAATTCTAATAATTTGTGGAACTGCAATGTCTATGTACTGTTCGCCTCATGCTTTGTGATATAAAGGTAAGCCAGCAGTTTTTATGCAATAATTTCTAAGTCTATTCAGCAAGCTACTTACAGCATCTTGGTAATATATTTATTTAAATTTATGTAGCAAGTAACTTTTTGAATATATCAAATTAAACTATTTTAAGCTCATTCCTGAATATAACATAGTTATTAAACTATTTTAAGCTCATTCCTGAATATAACATAGTTATATCAAATACTGAAAATGGAATTGAAAGTACTATGGTCAGACAGGACTATCTATTCAGGATGGAATTGTTTATGATGCCTAATATGTTTAGCATGAAAGGTTTTTAACCATCACCATGTGTGACATTTTAAATTGGGCTGAAGGCTGTTTGATCTATTCATTGGAGGTGTATCTTTAAATGTGTTTCTTGTTCACACAATGTTTAACTGCTTGAGTATTTGCTGTCATTAAGGAGTAGCACTACAAAAACACTATGTTTGTTTTGTTTCCACTCTTGACAAGGTACATATTTTGTGCAGAACATTGCATTTTATATATTATGTCTGAGGCTGCTATTTTGTAAATCGTAAATTATTGAATAACACATGGTTGTACTTTAAAAGAGTTTTTAAATATAGCTTTCTCAGTATTGTGAGCTAGGGCCAATTTTACTAATTGGACTGTTCATTGTTGCCCCTGTGCTATGGTCTTCCTTCCTTTCTGAGCTTCCTGTTTTCTTTACTTTGGAAATCCTAATGCCACATTTCCCTACTTTTGTGACATTAAGCTCAACTCTAACTGGTACATTAATGCAGTTTTTGCAAATACTTTCCTTTCCTTTTCAGATAGTGGAGTTGTATCCTCATTAAAGGGACCTGCATGCACAGATACAGACACAGGCCCCCATGAGCCCTTGGCCAAACAAAGAGTCCATCTGCCTATGAAAGTAAAGGGCCTTCTGGACCATTGACTTCTTTGAAAAAACAAATGGCAAGAATTTTTGGGGCTGTCTGATGCACTGCGGAAGCTCAGGGCCCTCTGGGCCTTGACTTTTTCCACGTGGCTACAGACATAGACATACTGTACAGGGCAAACACATGGGGTCCTCTGGCAGCTACAGGTACAGATGGGTAGGGCTGTATGCCAAGAGAAGATTTCACTATATGATACTTAGGCCCATGTGGTCAACTCTGCACATTAGCTTCCCAAGCTGGGTGGTGGGGTCACATGACAGCATCATACCCCCTACCCTTGGCCATCCAGCTGGCTCACTAAGCTTGCCCCTAAACTCAGCTCACTGGTATGGGATCACAAAGCACTACCTACTGGGGTAAATGCTGGCACTAGGCATAACATTTATTAATAGTATTTTTTTTATTTATTTTGATCCCAAATGTTCAAGATAGTCATTTTATGAGTCCCCCCTTATGATGTGGAATTTATAGAATATGATCTAAAAAGTAATTTCGCACCACAAGCACTGACACATGTCTCATCCAGGATTTGAAAAACTACACCCGTAATGTTTATGAGATGGTGTGAAAAACTATGTTTAAAGTTTGCAGTCAAACTATTGACAATTGTCAAAGTCATGAGTAAACATTGAAATAGTCGATGTACACTCATAACTTGGTAATTTTATTATACTGTTTCACCAAATTTTCAACATAGTCTTTTTATAACTCCCTCTCATGAACACTACAGGTGAAAAGTTTCAAATACCACCTGAAAAGTGACTGCAAAATCTGATTGCATAATCACCTTTCTGGATGAATTTGAAAAAATTTCACCTACCTTGTCTAGGAGATGGGTTTCCAAAAAGACAATGTTGAAACTTTAGAGTAAAAATATGGAAAAATAACAAAGTTTGAGTAATTGTTTAAAATGCATTGAAATACATTAACCAGATGTCCTTTATTCTATCATAGAGCAGTCACTGGTTCCAGCAGAAGGATGTCTTTCGTATCAGAGAGTAGATCTGCATCATACAGTAGGGCATGTTCAGTTGATTGAGGGTGTGTTGGAGAGTATGGTATTGTGGGTACTGAATGGGGAGTTGAGGTGGGGGGTCAGATCAGTGAGGGACCATTTTCTTATATGCACATTAAATGTTTGCTGGAATTCAAGTTTACAAGTAATGTTGGCCTCAAGAACCAAAAGTAAAAGATATGTGTACTTTCTTTAGTCAGGTTGTACATACTCTGTAGAATCAACTCCCACCAAGAATTTAGATTTCTCGATCCAAAACCTACCTCAGTTGCAGTTGTGAAATATTGCTTTTTGCACTCCATTTTAGTTCAGGGATAAGGTTTTTGTACTGTGTAATTTGTCTATCTAGATGTTAGACTGTGTGTGAAATTATTTAAAATGTGTAATCACTTGCAACTTTAAAAAAATGTAATTTGTATTTATACTGTTTTGTGATACTATGCCTTTATATGTTTTTTAAATGGGTCACCATTGCAAATGAGCTATGTTCAATGGTTATAACCCTGAATGAAATGAAATAACAAGATGTAGAAAAAAGTATTCAAGGAGGGACGTTTTTCTTTGTTTACAGAAGGACTGTAGCTGACACTGGGGATTGGGCACCCCAGTGTCAGGATAGTTTTTGGTAGCACTCAGGGTTGGCAGCCTGGTGTCACCACCAATATATTGGTGGCCAGGTGATCTGAAGGGTAGTAGGGTATAATGAAGTGGTACTGGGGTGGACACTTGGGTCTGCTTACAAAACAATAGGTAGATCAATAGGTAGAGAGCGAGAGAGAGAGAGACAGACAGACAGACAGACAGAAAGATAAATAGAAGGAAAAAGAAAGGGACCTCAAAGTAATGTTATATGACCATATTACATTACTGAAAGTTCATACAAATCATCAGTTTGCTGCAAATATGCAAGCCAGCACTGCATCTTCCCTTTCGGTATCAGAAGTAAGGAAAGTCCCAGTGGTCTCATTCTGAGGCTGCGGTTTCCTCACTTCTGCACCCTAAAGTCTCACTGTTCAGTTTCTGGTCATATTTTTCAGAAACAAACACCAGAGTTAAATGGGTCACATTTAGTTTGGGTCAGGTGTTTTTTTTTTTTAAATACATAATTTATTTGTGCTTTAGACTTTTTTACTTAAAAAAAACAAGATGGCGGACATGGCGGCCATCACAACCTGTATTTTTTATCTCACAAAAGATGAGTTACTCATTTTGTGAAAGAATAGATGTCTGTGAAAGATACATTTATCTTTCGTTTCAGAGGGTTATCCTTAAATCATAGTGAGCGTGCTCAGAAAAAAGTTCTTATAACTCTGGAATCAATTAATATTTTATTCACGAAACCTTTGAAAGACACTACCTTCACACAGGCCACTTTTACATAAACATTTTGGAAAATAATTCTGTATCATCGAGGCTATACATGAGAGCAAAAAAAAAAAGTAATATGTTTAGGAAAAATTGACAAATTTTGGAGAATTTCATTGGACACTGTCAAAGTTATTAAAGTGCCAAAATTAGGGTTTAACATTAAACACCTTACTCAGCCCTAACTATACTGGTGCTAATGAACCAGTATAATATACAGGTTTATATATTTTTCAAGGCAGCAGTGCAAGTTAGGGTAACATTTTTCACCTATGCTTTTCATTCCATTTTAGATAGTCATTACTTCCTACTTCCTGCCTTGTATGATTTTCTTGTTTCCAAATTTTGAGTCTGCTTTAGCACTTTCTTTTACATTTGAGATGATAAAAGGAGCTTTTACAAGGTTTTCGTCAGTGTCTATTCTCAGCTGTTTTTGTCCTCCTGTTGTCCTGCATGAGGAGTAAAGATTTAAGTGGTGAGATGTGAGTGCCAGTGTGCCATGTAGTCTCCAATTGGCAGGTCCTATTCATGCACTAGTAGGGACTGCAGCAATGATGAAGGAAAAGGTATGACTTTAGCCTAAAAAATAAAGAATTATATATGAAGCTGACAGCTCGGGGGTGTATGTGAACACTCAGTGCATTGTGGAAAGAGCTGTCACTGGATATCCTTTGGAATAGGCAACTGAGCCATAAAGGCACGAAACTGAAGTACGGATCGGTGGTAAAGTGACTGCATTTTTTCTGTCTGCCTGTTTAAACTGTTCTAAACACAAGTTGCCAGATACTGATTATTTTTGGATGCTTGAGATTGTGGGTTGTTGTTACTTGCCAAAAGAAATACAATAAAATGTTATCCTGGTGGGCTAACATAGAAACAGAGAATCTTTTGGCAGATAAGGACCATACAGCCCACCTAGTCTGCCCATTTCCCTACTTGTTTGGCAGTCCCTACTGTTATGTGGACTACCTTTCCCCTGCTCTTCTGTACAGCAGGGTGCCTTTATGCTTATCTCATGCAATTTTGAATCCCTATGCTGTTTTTGCTTCCACTACCTCCACTGGTAGGCTGTTCCATGGATCCACCACCCTCTCTGTGAAAAAATACTTCCTAGCATTCCCCTAAGCCTCCCTCCTTCCAGCCTCATGGTATGTCCTCTTGTCCTTGTGCACTTTCTTCTCTGAAATATGCTCCCCTCCTGTACCCTGTTTAGTCCTCTAATGTATTTGAAAGTCTCTATTGTATCCCATCTCTCCATTCTCCCTTGCAGTTAATAGATATTTAGTTCCTTGAGTCTTTCCTCATAAGGCTTGTGGTGCAGTCCATGTATCATTTTTATTGCTCTTCTCTGGACAGCTTCCATTCTGTCTATGTCATTCCCGAGATGTGGTCTCCATAATTGGACACAGTATTCCAGATGAGGCCTCACCAGTGATCTATACAGTGGCATCACCACTTCATTCCTCCTACTGGTTATACCCCTTCCTATGCACCCCAGCATTCTGTTTGCCTTCCCCACTTCTTTTTTGCATTATTTGACTGACTTCAGGTAATTGGATATGATAACCCCCAGGTCTCTCTCCAGACTTGTGGTAGCTAGAACCTGCCCCCCCCCAATCCTATATTCCTCTCTTGGGTTTCTGTGTCCCAGGTGCAGTATCTTGCACTTCATAGCATTGAAACCCAACTGCCAAACCCTTGACCATTCCTCAAGTAGTCTTAGGTCATTTCTCATTTTATCTAGCCCCTCCTGTGTGTCGACTCTGTTATAGATCTTGGTGTCATCTGCGAACAGGCATACTTTCCCCTCCAGTTCCTCTGCAATGTCGCTTATGAAGATATTGAATAGAACTGGACCCATCACCAATCCCTGTGGAACCCCGCTGGTCACCTCCCCCTCTTCTTATTTTATGCCATTTACTACCATCCTCTGCGTCTTGCCTTTTAGCCAGTTTCCAACCCATTTTACCACTTTGGAGCCCACACCCAGATTCCCCAATTTGTTAAGCAATCTTCTATGAGGAACAGTGTTGAAGGCCTTGCTGAAATCCAGATAGACCACATCCACCGCTCCTCCCTGATCTACCACCTTGGTCACCTAGTCAAAGAAATCAATACGATTAGTCTGACAGGACCTATCTTCATTGAATCCATGCTGCCTTGGGTCTTTTACACTGCTTGACTCCAGGAACTTCATTGCCCTCTCCTTAAGCAGGGACTCCATTAGCATTTCCACCACTGAAGTCAGGTTTACAGGTCTGTAATTGCCTGCCTCCTCCCTACCTCCAGTCTTATGCAGGGGGAACCACCTCTGCCCTCCTCCAGTCCCCAGGTACCTCCCCCATCTCTAGTGACTGGTTGAAGAGGGTCACCAGTTGACCTACTAGGACTTCCCTGAGTTCCTTCAACACTCTAAGGTGAATCCCATCTGGCCCCATTGCCTTGTCTGTCTTTACTTTTCCTTGTTCCTCCAAGATTCTATCCACCATAAATGGGCTGGTGTCCACCTCTCCCCCCTGTACATCTTTCCTCGTGAGTCTTGGCCCGTCCCCTGCCTCTGCCTTGGTAAATACTGAGCAAAATATTTGTTCAGTATCTGAGGCTTTCAAGGTCATCCTCCACCCACCCTCCACCCTCTCCTTCTTTAGCCTAACAATACCATTTCTGGTCTTCTTCTTTGCACTAATATACAAAGAAGGTCTTGTCCCCCTTCTTAATAGCCTGTGCTATTCCTTCCTTTATTCTTGCCTTAGCCCCTCTGACAACTTTCCCTACTTTTCTCTGCTTCTCCAGATATTTCAGTCTATTTTCTTCTTTCTGTGTCTTTTTGTATTTCCTGAATGCCTTACTTTTTTCTCACACTTTCTCGGCTACTGACTTAGAGAACCACAGTGGCCGCTTGTTTCTTTTGCTTTTGCTAAGCAATCTGACACTTTGACTTGTCACTCCTGCTATGGATCTCTTCAGCCTAAGCCACTGTTCTTCTACCCCTTCCTCCCATCTTCTGCTGCCAGGGCAATTTTGAGCTTTTCCCCCGTCTCCATGAAGTTAGCCTTCTGGAAATCTAGGATCTTTATCTTTGAATGGCTTTCTTCTGCTAATGTGTTAACTCTAAACCACACAGTTCTGTGGTCACTGGTACCAAGGGGACTGCCCACCTCAACATCCATGATTCTGTCCCCATTTGTCAGCACTAAGTCCAGTACTGCCCCTTCCCTGGTGGGCTCAACCACCAGCTGCATTAGGTTTACCCCATACATGGCAGACATGAGGTCCCTGTTCCTTGATGTACTTACAGTCTGGGTATTCCAATCTGCATCTTTCATGTTGAAGTCACCAATTAGTAGTACTTCCCCTTTGGATGCCATAATATTGATGATTTCCACTAATACTAGATCTATATCCTTCCCCCTGTGAAGGAGGCTTGTAAACTACTCCAGCATGGATGGTTGTTTTGTTCCCTGACTCCAGAGTGACCCACAATGCCTCTGCTTCTCCCCTGGATCCCTGAGCCTCTATTGCTTTAATCCATTCCTTTATATACATAGCAACCACTCCTCCCCTCTTCCCCTCTCTATCCTTTCTAAAAAGTGTATACTCTGGTATGGCTGCATCCCAGTCATTGTTCCCTGTGTACCATGTCTCTGTAATAGCCACAATGTCCAGGTTTGTGTCTGCCATCAGTGCCGTTAGGTCTGGGATTTTGTTTCCCAGACTGTGGGCATTTGTGCACATGATCTTCCACTCTGTGGAATGCTGAAATTCCATTATATATCTGGGCGCATATAGAATGATTTTACAAGTGTGAAGCTAACTGATATGGTTCAATTACCTTGCTATCCAGCACCAGAAAAGTATTCAGATTATTCCATTAAATATTTGAGCACAACATAACTCCTTCTCTGCATTTAGTAATGGGTTTATATTTTTTTAAAGCAGCAGTGCACGTTAGGGTAACATGTTTGACCTATGCTTTTTATTTCATTTTAGATTGCCATTACCCCCGTCTTGTATGATTTTTCCCTTTTCCAAATTTTGAATCTTCATTAACACTTTGTTTTACATTTGAGATTATAAAATGAACTTTCATTTTAATATGGCTTGGACCAGGTTTTCATCAGTGACTATTTGTAACTGTTTTTGTCCAGCTGTTGTCCTATAATAAGATCAGGGAGCTGTGTCTGCTGCCTGTTCATTCATTTTAGTCACAAGCAAAGTAATGTTAACCAATGGCTGTTAGAAAACAACAGATAATACTGATTAAAATTTGGATCAACCATATTAAAAAAGAGTGTTTTTTTATTATTTTAAATGAACATGGGGAGGAATTGATGGCAATGCATAGAAGGAGCTCTGTGCAGTGCCCTGTTATGCTCTTCTCAAACAGTAGAACTTCCTTGGATTTCTTTGCTCCCATATTTGCTACTTTTGCACTTTCATGCTTGGCTTGTGTCTTCCTTTTGGTAGGATGATACAAACTGCTTTGTCTTCTCATGCATATCATCTGGAGGAATCTTGCTTTCAATCCTCCAAGAAGAGTGGGTTTGCCTTTGTATTTATAAATTGTAGCAAGTATGCATTGTATCTCTCTATTTATGTGTTTGTACTTGTTTTTTGATTTTTTGCATTATATGTATGTGTGTATGGTTCACTATTGAATCGGTTTGTAGCTGAATAATTACACTAAAAAAATATATATTTAAATGTGAAAAAGTGCTAAAAGCAAACTGAAAACATATACATTTAGCCATTGCTGTTACTTCATTTTTATGTTTGCTTGCTCGCATGTGCAAGAAACATAGTGCCATCATTCGTGTTTCTAGAGGTGTGGTACCCTGTCTTCCAATTCCCTCAATGTGTTTGCAGGCATGGCCACAGTTCACCAGTGAATGCTGCAGCTGTCTATGACAGCAGTTGAAAATGCAGTGCCGTATAGTTGAAAGGGAGACAGCTGCTTCAGTGAGCACGATCAGATAACTGAAGGGCTCTCTCCCTGCCCCCCCAACAGCCTTTCAGTTACCATGCTGGGTGCCCACCCCAGCATGGCAAAAATTCTTATGGCCAATGGGGGTGCCCAATCCCCCGTCAGCTCCACGGCCCCCCCAACAGCCTTCCAGCTGCCATGCTGGGAGCCAACCCCAGCGTGGGAAATGTCCCACGTCGTCTTCCAGAAAAAAAAAAACTGTAAACAAAACAACGGTCCCTTGGCGGTCTTCCTGGCCCCACCTGCAACCCAGCCACCTCTGCGCACCCCTACCTCCCCACACCCCTCACCCTATACTTGCCTCCAGAGTCCAGTGCGACGATCTTCTGTGGACCAGGAACACGTCTGCACTCTTCAAAGCCGACTGCAAACTGAGGAAATGCCGGTAAGCTGTATAATGCAATAAATAGGGTTTTTTCAACTTTGATGCATTTCTCAGGCATTTTTGGGAACTTTGTCACCAAACTTTCAACATGGGGTTTTGTGGGACACCTCCTCATGAATTCTGTCACTGTCATGGTGTTAATCAGGCCTGAAGGGTGATTTCAGGGTCACTGCATGAAATCACCTTTTGGCACCAATTAATAAATGACAGTGCCAGTGTTCATAAGGTGGGCTCTCAAAAAGCCTATGTTGCAAATTTGGTGAAAGAATTCTTAAAAATTACTGTTTTACAAACGTGCGTTGCGCAGTTCCTACGCACCCTCATAGGTTCATGAATTTTTAATATTTGCATTCCAGATTTTCATCATTGCCATTTTACCACACCTCCTTATGAGCAGTACAGCTGTCATTTTTCACATCTTGCCCAAAATGTGTTTCTGTGCATGTAGCGCACAACAGTGCAGTTGGTGTGCGAAATCAATGTTTGAGAAAGATTAAGAAAATCACAGTGACACTGTTCATGAGCAGATGTCATAAAATGGCTATGTTGGCAATTTGGTGACAAAAGTCCATAAAATGACTGTTACGAGTGAACATTGTGCAGTTTCCATGCACCCTCATAAGTTCATTAAATTGTAATATTTTCAGTCCAGATTTTCACCACTGGCATTTTTCCACACTTCCTTATGAACAGTACAGCTGTCATTTTTCACAACATGGCGGAAATGTGTTTTCACACTTTCAGTGGAGAAATGCGTGATTGCTGTGGGAAATCATTGTTCAGGACAGATTAAGAAAATCACAATGACATTGTTCATGAGCAGAGGTCCCAAAATGCCTGTGTTGACAATCTGGTGTAAAAATCCCCAAACTAATTACATTACTGGTGTGCGTTGCACACTATCGACACACGCTCATGACTTCACCAGTTTTTTTACTATTTTCACTGCAGATTTTCAACATTGCCATTTGTTACACCTCCCCATGAACAGTACAGCTGTCATTTTTTATATCCTGTTTGAAATGTGTTTTCACACCTGTGGTGCCAAATACTGTAGTCAGTCTGCAAAATCTGCTTTCAGCTAACGAACTGATATTGCCACTGTTCATAATGTGGGGTTCACAAAAAAGCCATGTTGAAAATTTGGAGTGAAAATCCCAACAAACGCCTGAGGTGATAGGGTTTGCAACCATAATGCCCCACCCTGTAGAAACTGACAGGCATCAGGGGTGTGACTTGGGATTGTCGCCTGTAATGCTCATACCATTCCACCCCCATCCACACCCTGCAGCCAGTGAGAGGCATGGAGGTGTGTCTTGGACTCTTCAGCCCCAAAGTTCACCCCATTCTCCTAAACTGCACCCATCTCACAATATTTCCTGATGGAATGGGGTGAGCATAAGGGCCAAAGACCCCAAGGCACACCGTGACACTTCTCGTTGTCTGCAGAGTAGGGTGTGGTGAAATGGCATGGCCATTAAGCCTGCTGACGCAAAGGCATACCCCAATGCCTGTCACTCTCTGCAGGGTGGTGGTGGAGTTGGCTTCAGTTCATTACATCACTGCCATTCCTATTATGCAGCTCTCTAACTCCTACACTACCAATGCCAATGCCAGCAAGCAAAGATTTGGCATTGACAAATGCTTGTTATTGGTGTTTCACTCCCTACTGTATCCCTTTCCCCAGGTTACACCTGAAATGGAGGCCCAGCTCAGTGTGCCTTTCCTGGCCACTAAATTTCAACTAAATGAATAAAAAAATGGACAAGAAAGTATTATTCAATACCAGAGATAAGTCAATCCTTTTTAACCCCCTCCCCATCCTACCACCTATCAGCCACTTCATCTCAGCCCTGTCACTCACCTTCCCCCAGATTTCCCCTGATGCTCCATGTTCCTTCCTGGCTTACTCTCAAGGGTGTGGTTGACAGGGTGGACAAAGCCCTGTTGGTGCTGCTGCTTGGTCCTGAGGTGACTGCCAAGTCAGCAGTGCAGGGCCTGTTGGGCAAGGATCAATGTCATCAAGCCATGGGTAGGTTGTTTTTACTTATCTTCTTGTTGCCCCACCCCAGGGACACCGTCTGGTTGGAGCTAGTGGTGCATGAGCACAAGTAAGTGTCAGTGTGTCAAGGCTTCATCAGCACCCCCTCTCCCTGAGCACTAGTTCTGCATGCAGCATCACCTGTGGTCACCAGGTGGAGGCAGCACTGCAGAAGCCATGAACCATCAGTTACCCAAGAAGGGGAGTCCTCCTGTGATGCTCGATCCTCATCTTCTTTCTGGCCCTCTAATGACTCTGGCTCACTTCCGAACCTGGGTTGCTAGCATCATCAGTGGTAGCACTACCACTGCACCAGCAGACTGCCTGTTAAGGAGCAACCTAACACAGAATAAAAATGTCTGTTTAACATTTTCAACAATAACATGTACTGCTGCTTGAAAACCAGTTTGGAAATGTAAGTAATCCTCAACAGAATATGTCTATCTGCCAAGGCACTTTAGAAAATTGTATTGTGATGCCAGCTTGCTCCACATTCCAGCATGCACCACACCATATTATCATGAACTTGAATGCATATGTCATGTGTTCTTTTAATCAGTATAGATGCTACTTTGAATTAGTGGTACTAGTTACCTTAAGCTATGCAAATTAGGCATTTTGGGAGGCAACAAATCTGACATACAAATGATGCAGAGCGTGAGGACAAATTTAAGAAATCCTGTTTGCATGCTCCCTCCCCCCACATGTAAGTGATTCCACTATTGACAAGGGAGTTCTACTGAAAATCCCCCCTGTAGACAGGTTTGTCCCCATGTATGGAACTGGTGTGTCAGATTTAGCTTTCAGCCCAACTAAAACTCCATATATGTCCACTGCACCTCATTATTTCCATTTTCACCACTGTCCATGTAACACTTGGGGCCCGCTATCTCCCATACCCTACATTTTTGCAACCCCTATATGTTTGTGAAGCTAGTTAGTATCCCTCCGTTTGCTTGCTCTTAATTTTTCTGCACATTTTCACTGTACCTTCTTACTGTTTACTTTGAATTTTGTCCATGTATGCTACCTATATACTGTCGTGTTTATCCAGACAGAACTTTACCACTAAATGTATTGGTTTCCAGTACTACCTCACCCCCTTTGGTCGCAGCTGGAGACAAGCCTTTATTTACTGTGCTTTTTCCAGTTACCAGTTCTAAATAAATGAATGAATAAATAACTAAATGAATAAATGCCAAAGTCACAAAAAAAATTGCACTAGGATGGTGATGTTTGCACAACAGGCAAAGAATCAGTGACATGACAAAGCCAGGCACTCACCACCTCTGATCAAATATGGACACCAAGCTCCATATTGATACAGTTTTGTTGTCTGTATTAAAAATTACAATCCAGAGTTAAAAACAGCAGTTCTCCACGGCATACATACCTGCCTGACATGTTTCAAACTGGATGGTTCTTTATCAAAAGCTGGGGCTAACTAGTACAGACTGGTGTTTTATAAGCCATGAATGATGACATCACTATGATGTAATAATTAAAACTCTGTAAGTATTGGTCAACAACCGCAATTCTTTATGATACAAACATAATCAAAGGTAAAGGACAAAGGGAGGGAGGAGGGAGGACAGAAGGAAGGGAAGATGGGAAAGGGAGAGAGGTAAGGAAGGGTAATTATCAAAATTTAAAAACAAAATCAGTTTAAAAACAGAACTATTGATGGGGGTGTGGCCAGCCGCCGAGCTTGCAGCAGTAATTTTGTAGAGCTGTGCAACTTGCAGTCATAAATATTGACTTTTGCCTTTAAAACCTTGCTGAATTAGTTCCAGACCAGCCCATCTGAAACTAGACAAACTGTAGAGGTGAACAAATGTTTTCTGGGGCTTCTGTAATATACTGTTGCAGAGCTATGGGCAGAGAACATAAGCCAGGAGCTGGAGGAGAGGCAGCCCAGTCCATGGATCCCAAGCTGAACACAAGCAAAGATCCTAGCCCGGGAGCCAAAGAAGAGCTAATGCAGCAACCTGCAAATGCCACCCTACTCAAGGCTATCCAGAATCTGGATAAAAAAGTGGAAAACTACTGCTCAGTTTAAAATGATGGATACAAAATTGGGGCTGCCAGAGGGGGAAATTAATTTGATCTGTCAAATGGACAAGACAGCATTAACAGTGTCATTGGGACTCATGCAAGAAAATGCAGTGATCTGCAGGTGATTTGCAAATTTGGTACATGCCTTCTGAGAACACTTTCAGATTTTAGGTATCCTGGAAGGAGAACACCCAAAAGACTTTATTGCCTCTTTCCTATGTGAAGTCTTACAAATGGATGATCCTATCATCATCTTAAAAATTTATCGCATCAGTCCTTGAGGAGGTAGAAGCTGATCAACTGCAAATGAGCTTACTCTACCTGTGGTGCTGAGCACTGTTCTAGAATGGGATACTATTTTGTCGCATGCTAAAAAATGTATCCCTCTGAAGTGGCAGAGTAACATGATTCATTTGTTTACTGACTTGAGTTACTCCACCCTCACACTTCGTAAGAGCTTCGATGGAGTGAGAGCCCAGTTATGAAAATTGGGTGTCCATCATATTTTATTAATGCCATCCCGTTTGAAGGTTGTGTATGGGCAAAAGGCGTATCAGTTTGCAGAGGCTGAAAAGGCTGCAAAGTTCGTGGATTGGATTGAGCAGGAGTTCAAGCCAAAGGGGAAGACTCCAACAAGGATTCTGAGGACAGTGACTAAAGTGTAGTGGGACTGAAGCACACGTTTCAACCATAGCACTTACTTTGACCACCTATCTCCATCATCTTCACCCCTGGCTGAGACCATATCCCTGATCATAAGTATATTTAAAACTTTAATATATCGAAATCTGGCTAAGAGGGGTAAAGATGATAGGAGGGATGGGATCAAAATGGTGTCCCCTGATGGTTCATTTATATTATTGGACATGGTGCCTGTCTTCCTCATCGGGACAGTAACTTTTGGTGACTGGGCCTTTCTTTCTTTGTACATATGCATGAGCTATGGATTAATCTCTGGTCTGATGGTGGCTCCCTTGGGGCTGATGAAGAAGTGTTTGGGAAGCTCACATTCTCAGAGCTGGAGGTAAGACTGTTTCATTCTAGTTCATTCACAAGAACGTTGTGATGCTTTAAATATTATTTGGTGTGTCTGTTTTTACATTCCTTTGTCAACACCAGTGAAAATTGTTTTTTATAGGTTGATAGATCACTGTTTAAAAAAGAACATGTCTTTCTCTGATACAGATTCTGCCTCATCATAAACGGGTCCTCTATTTAGAAGTATTAGGTAACAAAAAAAAAAACAGTTTGGCACTGTTGTCTTTCATTTCATACATCAAAACCAAAAAGGTTAATGGCTTTAGAGCAAGTATTATTGTTACTGATTGTTTAAACAAGTGTGACCGTTAGAGCACTGCATAACTCAGAATGCGGTTCTCTCCCCCTTATCAGATTAGGGGAAGCTAAACCCATATCACAGGGTGCATGATCTGGTATTGTTATTTTTCCTGGTTTTCCCCGCTCATGGCAGTAATGGGCTTTTTTTGATATTCCTTTGTTGGGAATGTATATTAAATAATTTTAGTGCCCCCCCCCCATGTTGTAATACGTGATAGGGACATATCCAATCCTTACTGTGATGATGATGTTCCCCATTGCACTGTGATCTCTGTTACATTTGATGTGCCTACCAATGGGCTTTGTGTACTGTGTTGAATGCAGTTAAACCAATAAAAATAAAGTTAAAAAAAGTAACTTTTATATTCAGGTGCAAGCTCCAAGATGCATAATTTAGCCTTAGACTAAATCAAGAAGTTATTTTCATATCAGAATAAATGACAGAAGCTGTACTATTGAATCCAAGTCTGAAAATAGCAGGGCAACAATACATAGGGCCCCATATTCAGAGCTAGTCAGATGTGCGTGCATAATGGTGCAGCACACAAATAAATTGGGGCTGGCCAGCTCTGGTGTAATATTCACACAGAACGCATGATCGGAATATACCATGTAATCTGCTTGAATATCAGACCCTGGATGCACAGAGCACAGCAAGCATGGAGCAGTGCATCCAGGGTGCTGGGCTGAAGACTTCCCATAGGGGAATGCGTGGCGCACATGTGGATGTGCCATGTCCCCCATGGGCAATATTCAGCCCACATATGCAGATGAGCCCATTGGGCATGCACGGTGCAACGGGGCCATTAGCACACTCATTATGGGCTCATCTGCATGGCTGCAGTGCTGAGATGTGTGCCAGACCAGCCTACCACAGCCCCAATCACAATAAACTGAAGAGCTATCCCCCAGCCACTTTTCCATAGTGTAGTGTCCCTCCTCCCCAATCGCTGTAAAATAAAATGTATCCCACAGCCCCTTTTCCATAGTGTAGTGTCCCCCCTCCCCAGCCCCAACATTCATAATAATAAAAAATAAATCCCTGATATCCCTAGTAGTCTAGTGCTTCCCCCCTCCCAGGCCTGATCTTTATAATAAAAAAATAAATCCACGGTATACTGTAGCATAAGTTGGATCGCCTCTGTCTATGGCTCTAACATTTTTCCACAACACAAAATTAAAAATTTCTGGTGGTTTTGCCTACATAAAAGGCACTGCATGTGCATTCTGCTAGGTAAATGACCCCAATGCAATCACATGTGATGAGTTGCCATATCTCATAGGTTTTTCCAGTGTGATTAATTTTAAATTCTTTCCCTGCTGCCACATACTTGCAATTAACACATCTTTTACATGAAAGGCATCCAACTGTGATTTGTTATTTAGCCAAGTGCTGTTTTTTCTTTCCATGTAATGACTCTGAACTAGTATGTCCCACAGGGTAGGTGCCCTATGGTATGCATTTACGGGGAGCATTATGTGATGTCCTTAAGACCCGTGCCACTAGGCAAAACATGCCAATGTTTGTAAATTATAGTTTCCAAATGTTTACAAATACTTCATTACTGACACTAATGAATAGTGAATCTAAACCAGTAGATATCAGCAATCATCCTTTTTTATACCGAAATGAACCAGAGATTGATCCCCCGCCCCAGCTGCACTGCAGTCCCAGATTGAATAGCCTCCAAGGCAACTTTCAACCAAGCAGAGGAAGAAGACACAGAGGAGGAAGAGGTAGCAATCAAGGCAGAAGTGGGGACTCCACTATGAATGGATAAATTACAATGAATCAGCAGACATATAGGGATCAACGGCAGTTACAGACCTTGGTGTGCCAAAGTTACAGGTAATTAATTTATCTGCACATCATTTAACACAGGTGGAAGAGGAACTCTTAAAGGACCTGTAAATAAGGCTCCCATATGTTTAAACACTTACTTAGATGGTGCTTTTTGGTGTCCTTGTCTGAATTGCAATGCTAGTTTACTGAATGGTCCAATTTTAGGATTTTATTCCTGCTCATAAAGTCGTGTTTCACCGATGCAATCTGTATTTATTTTCTGTATCTGCCTTACAGGTCACACAAGAGACTGTAGCTGCCAATTACATCATCTGAGCTAGACATACTTGGCATTCCCCATAGTTCTGTGAGAGTCCCCGTGTGCTTGTTTGCATTTTTTAAAGAAATAAAATATTTATTTTTTAAATCGGAAACTTCTGCTGTGTGTTATTCACTGACTGTAGCCCTAGAAAGGTGAACATATGGGAATTGTCACTGGTGATCTCAAACATTGATTTAGACACACATGGGCCAGGGGCTGTAGGTAAAATTCAGTGAGATCGTCATGTGGAAGTAGGCTTCAACATGCTCACATCTATTGTAACTTGAACATTACACCATTTCATGTTTTGTTGTCAGTTATGGCGGTGTCACTACATGAAGCTATTATGTGCCTGCCAGTTTAGTTATTCATTTTATTATTTGGCATCTCATAATTCTGCAAGTATGACGCTCATAACTAACAATTGTCTCTCCCTGACACATACTGTAATTCAGTAGTGGTAAGCTACATGCACCATGATGCTCTTCATTTCCAATTTGTGTGAACCTCATATTTAAATTTTTTTCCTAACTCACAGTGCCATTTATGTAACAAAGACATATGTACCACAGTGTGTGTGCTTGTTATTGATTGTGCTGTATTTGTGTTTTTTTATCCTATAATTTTTTTTTTTATATACTGCTGTAACCTTTGACCTCATGTGCTGTTTTGGAGGGAATAGGGTTGTTCTGTTGGACTTGACAGTTTCATCCTGTCATTTGAAGTGCAGTTGAAGTGCAATGTATGTCATACCTGTTTTAATGAAAAACTGCTGAACACTAAATATATTTGGCATATTGATGCAATTATAACTTTCAGTACTTTATTTTTATTTTTGAGCTAGTGTTATCAGACAATTGTTTTTAAATTTATTTCTGTTTCACAATGCCATACTGCATTGTATATGGTTGCAAAAATGAAAGCCGCAAATGATGTGGCCTACATTTTTTTTACTTTTCCAAATGACAAAGTCACTAGGAAAGCCTGGGTTCATTTTTGTAGGAGGAAAGAATTTCAACCCTCAAAGTGTAGTCGGATATGCTCTGTGCATTTTGGGCATAATTCTTACGATCGAGATCCAGAGAAGTTGGCTTCACTGGGATGGACCAATGCTTTGCCAAAGCTTAAAGTGGGGGCTGTTCCATCTATATTCATGCCATCCAGTTCAGCAAGTGCCAGCACCCTGATGAATAAACAAAGGACAGCACTGACAAAACGACAACGAGTACAGGTACATGTTGAATTTTTCCAAAACTGAATTGTGATGTAGTTTTCACCATATCTTACATGAAAGCTGGATTGGCTCTGACTGAGAGTATAGATAGGATGACAAAAAAAAAAAAAAGGAGGAGGCACAGAGAGAGTATTGTTGAAGCCTAAATAAAGATTATACAGTAACATAAAATTACAAAACAAATAAATCTGCTTCTCTTGTCAGTAGACATTGTATCAGTGTGTACAGTACAAAGGGCTGTGTGGCATGACCTTACACTTGTGGTACTATATATCCTGAGGACACAGAGAGAGACTATTGTTTGTCTACAGACAAAAGTTAAAGCTGCAGAAAATGCCACATTATACTTCTGTTTCTCTCATACAGGGTAACACTGTGTGTATGTGAAATGTTGTGACTGTAAATTAGGTGACTTATGTCTAGTGACATTACAGAGACATAAGTGCAGATGAAGTGTATTGTATAGTAGGACCAAACGAGAGGAGGTACAGTTTTAGAAAAGCCCTATAACATACTGCTGTTGAAATACTTTTCAATCACATATGGTACCACTGTGTGTATGAGAAATGACATTCATGCAAATTATGTGACTTGTGAAAATCCAGAGACAGAGACACGGGGTGAGACAATTGTAGGACCTACAGACAGGTTGTACAGTTAGACTGAATAGCCATTAAAAAATGTTATCTCTTTTGTCAATATATAATATAGTGTACTGCTGTCTACATTATAAATGTCCAGCCTGCCACCTATGGGTCTTGTGACATTAGGGAGACAGTCCTTATGAAGACGGTGTGTATTGCGGAACACCTCCCTGGAAATAGGGTGTGTGCCTCAGGACTGGAGGGTGGCCCACGTGGTGCCTATACACAAGAATGGACCTAGGGATGAGCCAGGAAATTATCAGCCGGTCAGTCTCACTTCCATAGTGGGGAAACTTATGGAAACAATTTTGAAGGAGAGGCTGGTGGCATTCCTCAAGGGTAATGGCCTCCAGGATGGGCTGCAACACAGGTTCATCTCGGGGAGGTCTTGTCAAACAAACCTAATAGAGTATTTTGACTGGAGAACTAGGGAGCTAGATGGGGGACATGCACTAGATGTCCTGTACTTGGACTTCAGCAAGGCCTTTGATACAGTGCCTCATGGGAGACTGGGGGGGGAAGCTGACTGCCGTGGGGGTAGGGAAGAAGCTGGCAAAATGGATAGATAACTGGTTACAGAGGAGGATACAGAGGGTGGTTATGGGGGGGAGCTCTTGACATCCACAGCAGTGACAAGCGGGGTGCCGCAGGGTTCAGTGCTGGGCCCGGTGCTATTTGGCCTCTTTATCTCCGATATAGCACATGGAGTTGGGAGCATGGTTAGTCTGTTCGCAAAAGATACCAAAACAGCGGCAGTGGTGGATGAAAAGGACAGATGGAAACAACTGCAGGAGGACCTAACCAAACTAGAGGCATGGTCGGAGAGGTGGCAGCTGGGATTCAACATGAAGAAGTGTAAGGTGATGCACCTCGGGGCAAAAAAACATAGGAGGGAATATTGGTTGGGTGGGGTGAGGCAAGGGACCACTGAGGAGGAGAAGGACCTTGGGGTGTTGGTAAGAGGTAGCACGAACAACTTGGCCCAATGCAGGAAAGCAGTGGCTAAGGCAAACAGGATGCTGGGTTGTATTGCAAGGGGTTTCTCATCCAGGCATAGGGATGTGATCCCGCCTTTCTAAAGGTCCTTGGTCAGACCACATTTGGAATACTGTGTGCAGTTATGGAGGCCATATCTGAAGAGAGAGATATAAAATTACTGGAAGGGAAGGAGGGCAGCAAAAGTGGTAAAGGGGATGGAAGGAAAGGACTGTGAAGCCAGGCTGCAGGAGCTGAATATGTATTCACTGAAGGAGTGGAGGGATGGGGGGATATGATTGAATGTTCAAATACTTGAGGGGGGTTAACAAACCTAGCACTGAGGGTGTATTTAAGCTGAGGAAAGGTAAGGAGACAAAGGGGCATGGACTAAGGTTGGCGGGGATGTTTTAAGAGGGAGAGGAGGAGGCACTACTTCACTAAGAGGGTTGTGTCTAACTGGAATGGGCTACCAGCGGGGGTGGTAACATGTAAGACAGTCAGAAGCTTTAAGAAGGAGTGGGACAAATCAAGAGGAAGGGTTTGAAGGGCAGGGGCAGTGGCAGGCATGGGAGGAACTGTGGGGGAGAAGGCTCGGGCAGCTGCAATCTAGGGCATTAGCTGCACACTTGGGCAGACTTTGATAGACCGATTGGTCTGTTCTGCTGGCAGATTCATACGTTCTTATGTTTGTACATAATAGAATCTCTACAGTTTTCAGAAAATCTCAGATTGGAAATGTATTGAGTTATGCTTCTGTCAGTCAGGGTACAACTATTCGCATTACAAATATAGGATAGCAGTATAGCCTAGAGGTTAGAGTAATGAGCTGTGAATGAGCTTGGTACTTACAGCAGACCAGACCTTGGTTTGATCCTCACAACCTCCACTTGCATGCTGTGTGACTCTAAGCAAGTCACTTAACTGCCCAGTGCACCTGGTTACCAAAGACTAAAATAAAAATAAATAAAATAAAAAGAGAATATAGAATGTCAGCTATGCAGAACCAGTATGTTCTGCCACAGATGGGTTCTGATTCCCTCTGACCTCCAGAGCGAAGTTTGAGAGGTCCATGGGAATCAGAACCATGAGGTGGTAAAACACACTGATTGTGTATATATATTTATTTTTATTTATTTAGTTTTTGTTGACCGGGTAAGTGCACTAGACAAATCCTGCCTATTTTCAGGCACGACCCGGGGGAGGGGGATACAGATGAATGCCAACTGACCTTGAACCAGATTAAGCTGTTGGTGGTATTTTTAATGAATGAGGGAAATTTGGCCAGGACACCGAGGAAGCTCCCCTACTCTGCTTCCTGTGAGCAGGGGGGACCCATTTTCCTGTGGGACCAAGATGGCTGCCTCTGGACTTGCTGTGGAGAACATGGAGGTGTTGGAGGCAGGGGGGTTGGTCTCCTCCCCTGTCTCTGGATTGCCAGAGACCTCATCGATTCTTCCTCAAGCTTCTTCTAATGGATCTAAGTTGCATGCATCTCCCAGTTCATTGCCTTCCTCAGAAACCTCGATGGATCAAAGTAAGCAACAATTGTTTCTTCCCAGTCTGTTCCTATACTGCAACAGCTAGCATCTGCTAAGAGTCTCTACATAATACTGAATGTTTCGACCTACAGATGTGGACGCTTTGCTATTACTTGAGGAAACACGCTATCTTACAAAGAAACAGGAGCTTTTAGCACTTAAGAACTCAGCTTTGCAGCTGCCTACTGATTCTGACTCACTGTTGCAGACTGCTGCGTCAGATGCCCGACAGACAGCCTTGACATTTACGCATTCCAATGCGGTCTGTTCGATGATTTCTTTTGCCTCTGCTGCTGAAATTTCTCCTGAAAACCTTGCTGTTTCCCCCAATCTTCTTCTTCCACGAACCTCTGCATCTGACTTGCCCCCTGCAGAGGTTGTTCCTCAGGCAGACTGGTCAGTTGACTCTGCTCTTGTTGCAGCAGGGTGGGAGAGGGATCCAGTTGTCGGTACCTGGTGCTCCGGTCCTTCCCCCGTTCGGATCACCCCTGCAGATACCCCAGCTGTTTCTCCTGTGCAGGACCAGTTGGACTTCACGCTTATGCCTGCTTTGTGCTTAACACAGAATCCAATTCTCAATTTACCAGTTTCCACTTCTCCTGCAGCTCCATTTTCGGACTCCGACCCTCTTCACCAAAGTTTACCACCCCAGGGTCCTGGTCTACCACCTCAACGGACTGAATGACTGACTTCTCTTGCTTCTACATCTACTAAAATGTATGCATCTTGTTTTTATGTTCCCATCCAACAGTCTAAGAGGCACAATGCTGTCAGATTACAGTATTTGGGGGGTTTACCTGAAATGCCTGATAGGGTTTTTGTTGCGCGCGCTTTGCTTAAAGACTCCATGAAATTTGCTGCTTATGATATCCACGCATTAATACAAGTTTCTAATGAGTCCCATTTTGATATAAGTTTTAAAACCATTAAAAGGTTTAGAGAAATTTTGGTCCCAATTTCATCTGTTGAAAAATACCCCTTTATGGTCACCTTTCAGTGCAATTCCTTTAATGAAACTGCACAAAAGACTGTCACTATTCTGTTTAGAAATGAAGGTGTTAGTTTAAACGATATTACATTTTGGCTGAAACAAAGATGTACAGTGCTCTCTGACCCTGAAGCTATTTTTGATTTGGAAAATTTGTGGACGGGAGGGTGGAAGGTTAGGGTTATGCTCCAAACTACTGATACTGGTATTCTACACCTACCCAATAGTTTTTTGTTAGGCAGGGATAGGGGAGTTTTGTTCTATTCTGGACAACCTAAAGCCTGTTATAAGTGCAGTTCCACCTCTCATCTCAGCAGCATTTGTGACACTATTAAATGTACTGCTTGTGGTGGTCTTGGTCATGCAGGCTCATAGTGTACTGAAGAACATCTCTGTGTTTTATGTGAAGACCTGGGACATACTTTTCAGCAATGTTCCTGGGCTGTCCATAATTCTCCTACTTTAGCTGATGGAGAGGAGCAACGGCTTATTATTACAGTGGCCCAACGCTTTAACATTAAGGGTCCCTCTTCTTTTACTTCTACAGTTGCCCCCCTCCTACTACTTTAGCTGAATCACATAGTGTTGTTTCCACTGTCACTGTAGTAAGTGCTGGGGAGGATTTGACTGAGCCTGTCCCATAACCTGTTACGTTTTCCCTACCTCCCCACCCTCCTTCTTCCCCAGTTCTTCCAAGCTGTTCTACTTCAGGTGGCTCTTCTATGGGACCCCCCCCCCACGGCTCCATTAGAAACAATGGAACCTTCCCCTTCTGACCCTTTTACTACACCTTCTAGAATTACAAGGGGTTCAAGAAAGTTTGGTTCACCTTCCTCTAAGGCTCAGAGGGTAGAAACTCTCCCTTTGATGAATAAATATGAATTGCTGTGACATACTTCTGAAAACACAGACTCTGACTGTTCTTCTGTCCATTCCTCTCACCCTGAACTTACTACAGATACTGAAGTCCTTATCGACAACGTGGGGTCCCAAAAAAGGAAAGCCAAGGCCAAGACAAAACATAAAGAATGTACCCCGAGGAAGGGTAGACAGAGGTGATTGCTGTGCATATGTCTACTTCTTTTGCGATACATACTGTTAATGTTAACAGTATAAAAAAACAACATAAGAGGGATTCAGTTTTTTTGTTTTTGTCTTGCCTTACTGCCGGTCTCATACTTCTACAAAATGTTAGAGTCCATTCTTTGCCTGAAATTTCTAGGGCCCAAAAATCCTGGCATTTAGGCCCCTCATATTGGTCATTTGGACAGGAGACATGTTCTGGGTGGGTATTTTGTTTCATCTTCCTAATGTCTCTGTTATTAAGATTCTAGATTTATGCCCTGGCAGGGTATTATTGATAGACTTTAGGTTCCTTTCTATCCCTTTTCAGATTATCAATATTTATGCCCCTCAAACCAAGTCGCTTAGGATTGAACTCTTGAAAGTGGTTCAATCCTATCTTTACACCTCTATGCACGTCATTTTTGGTGGTGATTTCAATTGTGGGTTGTCCATTAAGGACAGGTCCTCAGTCTCAAAAACCACAAAATTATTTTGTGATACCACTTTTCTCAAAAATCTTGTATTTTCTACAAAACTGAAGGATGCTTATCTTTCTCTCACCCAGACACATACCTCTACCTTTCATAATGGCTCTTTAGCTACCCGGATAGATTTTTTTTTGTGTCCTCCTTTTTACAAACCTCCGCTGCTGAAGTACAGGTGGCTGAATTTTCAGATCATGATTTGCTTACCATTTTCCTTGGTCCTAAGAATGTTACTACACAATGTTAGGCCTATTTGTTCCTTACCGTTTTCTGTTTTAGCCTATGCTGATGACATGAGTTTAATAGTAGCTGATGTTCCTTTGGCAGACGTATCTCTCCATCTCTGTAAGTCCTTTGGTCTTGTTTCAGGAGCATCCCTGAACCTAGAGAAATGTGTCGGTCGACGGCTTGGATCTCAGCAGTCGACTGATGTAATAGTTTCCAGTATTGCACTTTGTGACACCCCTATTAAGATTTTAGGCATTCTGTTTGGCTCAGTTCCTTTAGACATTCTCAGCTGGACTCCCAAACTGGACCTAACGCAGGCCAAAGTTTCTCTTTGGAACACCTGGAAACTCAGTAAAAAAAAGAGGGTTTACTTAATAAAGTCTCACTTGCTCCCAATTTTTTCATTTTTGGCTTATGTTTTTCCCCCTCCCTGTGTTTTGGAAACCAAACTTCTGAGTATATTTTTTCAGGCCTTATGGGGCAGCTGCCTGAATCCCATTAAGCGTTCCATTACCTGCTTACCTTTCAAGAAAGGTGGTCTTAATATGATACACTCATTATTTTTTTATAATAGTTTATTTTTGTGACTAATCTTAAACCACTTTTAGTTAATTATGATGTGGGATGGGAATTTTATTTTTTTCAATCCTGTCAACCTTGGCTTTATCTTTGGGACCTTAACACTTTGAGACAGGTTAAACATGTATCTTCTACCCCTTCTTATCTTCACAATACCTTTTGCCATTTAAAACAATGGAAGATCACTAGCCATATGATTATGACTCAAAATAGGAAAGCCATTTATAATTTTTTGATAGATACCTCTTGTGCAGACTTTGTAATTTTTCCCAAATGTCCTCCTACTTCCTTACCTGCTTTATACACACTGTTAAGGAATCCTCACATCCCCCAGAAGATGTGGGATCTACATTGGCTTAGTTGTCATGAACGGATCAATATTAAGGCAAATCATAAACATAAACAGCTGAATGAAAGATTCTGTTCCAGATCTTTATGTGTAAATCAGGATGAAACAATACAACACCTGTTTTTTCTTTTTTTCTTATATCACTAGTTTTTGGTTATTTTTAGCGAACAGATGGAAGGAACCTTTATTTACTTCTGTTACTTATGAGATGTTATTGTATGGTAGGTTTTCAGCAGCCTGGAAAAAGTGGAATATTGACACTCAAAACTTATTTTTTACCATCGTTAAATGGCATTTATGGACTGCTCGCTGTCTTTTCACCTTGCAGCAAAAAGATATGTGCCACCTACTGGTGGTCCAAAGTACTGAACAGGATTTAAAAGATGTTTATTTTTCTGAGCTAAGGAGTTTGTCACCTGGATTCTGATTTTCCTGTTACATGAGTCTTTTGTATTTATTTTTGTCAGTGTGATTTTGGTTTGTAGTTTCTTTGTCAATAAAAATGTTCCCTACACTTTACGATAAGTGTCATGGGATCTTTAACGTCCACCTGAACTACCACCAATCCAGGCAGATGGAACCTCAGTTTAACGTCTCATCCGAAAGACAGCACCTCAGAAGTGCAGCACCCCTCTCATGCTGCACTACAGTGTCATTACTGGGATATTAACCCAAGTGCCAGATGTGGGAACTGAACCCACAACCCTCTGATCTCCCGGCCTTAGAAGTGAGTGTGCTACCTACTGATCCACTGACACTGACACTGTATAGAGTTGCTCATACTGTATATTTTATAGTCAGTAGTTCTGTTTGAAATATGTGTTTGTGAGTTCTTCTGCTTTCAAAATGCAACTGAGTCATGCAGTCTGTAGAGGTTCTAGACTGCTGTTATACCATGGTAGGATAGAATCACATTCCATGACCTCAAAATTGTGGTAGAACAGCATCCTGAAGGAATGAAATTTGATACAAAACAACACTCCACTATACACTATATCAGGAATACCTCCTAGTAGTTTTGTTTCATTATGGAGTCAAAGGAGCTGCAAGTGGAGTGTAGTGGGTGTCCAAATAGAAAATCTACAGCTACATAAAATATCCAAATGTACTGTGTTTGATGTACTATTCAATCACACAGGGTACCTCTGTGTGTATGTGAAATGCCAGGCCTACAAATTATGTTCGTGTCAATACAGATGCAGCTGAAACTAGTAGAAGCTACACCTGCAGAAAAAAAACACTAGATTGTTTCTGACTTTTGTTTCTCTCAGACAGGGTACCTCAGTATGCAGTGTGGGTCCTAGTATATGGGCTACTGTTACAAAAAAATCCCAAATGATACAGTGTTTGTCATTCTTTACACTCAAACATGGTGAGGTCTGAAAATTGTGTTACTTGTGTCAATTCTTAGACAGGTGATACATGGAGTCACTATGTGGGAAGAAGTTATAAAGTACAGCTGCAGAAAATGCCAAATTATACTTTTGTTTTTATCAGTTTGTGTACAGCTGAGTGCAGGTTAAATGTCAGCACTGCAAATGATGTGACTTTTGTCAATCCAGAGACATACGTACATTCTAAACCATTATCGGAAACTGGCCTATACGGTCTATCCCATCTACTTGAATGTGCAGCTAGCCCCTCAAATTGCAGTTGCCTCATTGTCTTATCCCCTTTCCCTCTTCTTCTTCAAAGAGTACATTTTCTGCTCACCCAATCTATCGTTTTATGACTTTCTCTCCAAATCTTGTATCATCCTTGTCATCTTACTTTGCACTACTCTCAACAATTTGATGTCCTTCTTCATGAATGGGCACCAGTCCTGCATGCAGTACTTCAGATGGGGCATCACCAGTGACCTCACCTGTATTGTGGAGGAAGGTTAACCTCCCTATTCCTTGAGGATATTCCCCTCGCTATACACCACAGCATACTATTTGCCTTTGCTGTTGCCCTCCTGTATTTAGCTGAGTTGCTCATGCTGCCAGTTATAACATCCCTCCAGATCATTTTCTTCCTATATACGTTCCAGTTTCACCCCTCCCAGCTGATAGCTCTTCCTCTGTCATCTCGCTCTGAAGTGCAGTACCTAGCACTTCTTGGCATTGAACCACTAGCTCTAATGTTTCTGACCACTTAACACAGAAACATAGAAACTGTCAGCAGATAAGGACAGCTGGGCTCTTTCAGTCTGCCCGTCGGTCCTATGCCATTTCATGTCGTCACTGATCCAATGTGATCAATGGCTTTTCATCACTCCCTCCCTCCCCTCTCAAGGTTCCTTTGTGACTGACCCAGGCATGCTTAAACCCCTCTTCTGTGCTTGCCCCCACTACATATTGTGGCAGAGTATTACAAGTGTTGACTACCCTGTCTGTGTTGAAAAACATCCTCACATTACCTCTTAATCTACCCCTTCCAATTTAATATTGAATTATAGTGTATAGTGGAGTGTTGTTCTGTTCAGAATTCCATCCCTTTCAAAATGACCATCTCCTTAGGATCTCCAGGTCTTACTGGACATCCATCTTTCCCTCCTCCCCATCCACCACCACCCACAGCTTTGAGTCATCTGCAAAGAGGGTCATCCACTCCTGATACCTATTCTGATGTCAGGGACATAGGCATTAAACATGAGCAGGCTCAGCACTGACCCCTGTGGGACCCCACTTGTGACTAGCCTGGAGGATGAGACTTCCCCACCCACCCTCACTGTCTGTACCCAGCCCGCCAACTAGTTTCCTATCCACCTGCCCTTCTTCCCCCCTCACCCCCATACTCTCCAGCTTTCCCAGTAGCCCACAATGTGGCACAGAGCCAAATGCCCTGCTGAAGTCCAGAAAGAGGACATCCACTGGCCTGACTTGATCCAGCACCCTTATCACACTTTCATAAAACTCCACCAGATTTGTCTGGCATGATCTGCCCTTAACAAAGCTGTGCTGGTGATCATCTAGGTGACCCCGTGCCCTCAGAACCCCCTCCATCCTCTCCTTCAGGATGACCTCCATCACTTTGCCCACTACTGACATCAGGCTAACTGGCCTATAGTTACCCGGCTCCTCTCGCGGGCCACCCTTGTGGATAGGCACAATATGGGCTGTCCTTCAGTCCTGAGATACCCACCCAGAGTGCAGGGAGGAGTTAAAAAGGTCCTCTAGGGGGTGATCAAGGTATCTGCCAGCTCCCTGAGCACCCTGAGATGGATCTCATCTGGGCCTGGTGTCTTGTCCCCTGTTAGGGCCTTGAGGGCTTCCCACACCCTACCTCTGGGTATTTCATCATTCATTTCCTCCTCTTCATCCACCATATCCCCTGCCCCCTCTCCTACCTGTGCTGCCCTCCCATCCTCCTTGGTAAAGACGGGGCAAAAAAGTCATTTAGTACCTCCACCTTCTCTCCCTCCTCCTCCACCCAGCCACCCCTATCCTGAGTCAACTGATCTGTCACTTTCCTTTTCTTCTTTCCTTGATATACCTGAAGAACCCTTTCCCCCTCTTCTAATCTCCTGTGCCAATCTCAGCTCTGCCCCGCCTTAGACAATCTCACCACCCTGGTGACCCTCCTGGCTGCCTTATCATACTCCTCCTTGTAGTCCCCTGACAGCATTTATATTGGCTATAAGCAGCCTTTTTTCCCCTCACTACATCCTGGACCTCCCTCTTCAACCAACTCGGCCTCCAAGCTTTGCCTCCCCCGGTGTCTTTCCCTTGTGCAAGCCTTGGTAGCCTCTAGGAACCACTTTTTTATAATTTCTCATCGGGCCTTTGTGCTCATGCTTGGCCAGATCCCATCTAGGTAGCCTCTAAGGATCCACTCCATCCCCCCAAAGTCCACTCCTCTAAAGTCAACCACTGTCATCCTTGTTTGTTCTACCCTGCTTCTACTGTGGTAAAACAGCATTCTATAACCTCTAGAGACTGCATGAGTCAGTTTCAGTTTGAAAACAAAACAACTCTCAAACACATATTTCTCACAGTACTAAACACTATAAAAATATGGGATAAACAACTATATGCACAACTAGTGTGTTTTGCCAACTCAGAGTTCTGATTCCCATGGACCTCTCGAGCTTTGCTCTCCAGGTCAGAGGGAATCAGAACCCTTCTGTGGCAGAACACATTGGCTGTGCATAGTTGCCCATCCATTATTCTCTGTGTATTCTACATTGGAAAACGTCCCTAACCTGTACCTTGTTTATGTCTTTGATGTACTTGAACATTTGAATCATGAACTCCCCCCCCCCCGCTGTCTCCTTTCCTCTCCTCCAGTGAGTACATATTGAGGTCCCTTACTCTTTTTTCATATGTTCTGTGGTGCAAGCCTCACCATTCTTGTTGCCCTTCACTGGATAGTCTCTACCTTGTGTATGTCCCTGCTCAGGTGTGGCCTCCAAAACTGCATGAAATATTCAAGGTGAGGCCTTACCAATGTTTTATACAAGGGCATCACCACTTCCCACCTCCTGCTAGTGATACCCCTGCTTATAGACCCCAGCATGCTACTGGCCCTCCCTGCTGCCTTTGTGCACTATTTTGATACCTTAAGGTCATCAGAGATGATAAGCCGTAGGTCCCTTTCCTCTTTGGTGACAGTCAGCTCCTCTCCCCCCCCAACCTGAAGCTCTCCCCAGGGTTCCTTCTACCCAGGTGCATTATTTTGCACTTCTTTGCATTGAACCTCAGTTTCCACATCTCTGACCATCTTTCAAGCTTCTCCAGGTCCCTGATTTTCTGCATCCCTTCAGGAGTATCCACCCTGTTGCAGATCTTGGTGTTTTCTGCAAACAGGCAGACCTTTCCTTCCAGCCCCTCTGCAATGTCACTAATGAAGACATTGAACAGGACTGGTCCTAGTACTGATCCTTGTGGTACCCTGCTGGTCACCCCCCTCTCTCCAGATTGTATCCCATTTACCAGCACCCTCTGCCTCCTGTCTGTTAACCAATTCCTGACCCAGTTCATCACCTTATCTGCCATGCCTAGACCACTCATTTTGTTAATCAGCCTTCTATGTGGGACGTTGTCAAAGGCTTTGCTGAAATCTAGGTAGGCAACGTCATTGTGCCTCCCTGATTTACTTCCCTAGTCACCCAATCAAAAAACTATTAGATTCATTTGACATGACTTTCCTACTGTGAATCCCTGTTGCCTCAGATCCTGAGCACTGCTGGATTCCATATGTGCCACTATCCTTTCTTTCAGCAGTGTCTCCAAGATCTTTCCCACAATTGAGGTGAGGCTGACTGGCCCATAGTTCCCCACCTCTTCCCTATTGCCACTTTTGTGCAGTGGGACTACATGTGCCCTCCTCCATTCCTCTGGAACCACACCCATGTTGAGTGACTTTGTGAACAGGGCAGCCAGAGGCACTGCTAGTTCCCTTTGCAACTCCCTTAATATCCTTGGGTGGATGCCATCTGGCCCCATGGCCTTATCCACCTTCAGCTTCCAATACTCTTTCCACTGTGAATGGACTGGTGTCCACTCCCCCCCCCCATCGCCTCTGCAACCCAACTGTGGTCCTTGACTCTCCCTTCTTGAGTGAATATTGAGCAGAAGTATTTGTTCAGTATTTCTGCCTTATCCAGATCCCCCTCCTTACAGTCTCCCTTCTCCCCTTTGAGCTTCACAATCCCCCCCACTGTTTTTTCTTTTTTCACTGATGTACCTATAAAATGTCTTATCCCATTTGTTTACATACCGTGTTAAACCCTCTTTTGTCTGCGCCTTCACCATCCTAACAGCCTTTCCTGCTACCCTTAGACATTCAAGGTACACTTCCCTGTCCTCCTCCTCCTTTTGCTCCCCTTATATTTCCTAAAACTCAGCCCTGACTTTGTCCCCCACCTTTTTAGAGAACCATAGTGGTTTCCTTCTTCTTTTCCATGTGGCTACTATCCTAATGCACCGGTTTGTTATCGCCACTATGGCAGTTTTCAGTCTCTTGCATTGTTCTTCCACTCCCTCTATTACCCCTCCTTTCCCCAGGACTGCTTATATACATCTACCCATTTCAGTGAACTCTACCCTCCTGAAATCTAATACTCTTGCCCTTTGTGTGGCTTAATTGAGTCCATCTCCAGGATGAACCACATCATGTGGTGGTCACTGGACCCCAGCTGCCCTTCCACCTGTATTTCTTCGACTCTGTTCCCATTGGTCCATACCAGGTCCAGAATTTACTTGTCCATGGTTGGCTCATGCACCAGCTGCTGGCAGATAAGGACTGCTAGGCCCATCCAGTCTTCCCGTAGGCTCTAAACATTGTATGTGGGCACTGACACTATGTGATCAGTGGCTTTTCATCACTCCCTCCCCTCTCGAGCTTCCCTTGTACCTGTCCCAGGCATGCTTAAACTCCTCCACTGTGCTTGCCCCCTCTACCTCCTGTGGCAGACTATTCCGAGTGTCAACTACCCTTTCTGTGTAGAACAACTTCCTCACATTACTTCTTAATCTACCCCCTTCCAATTTCATATTGTGCCCCCTTGTTCTAGTACTTTTTCTACTTTGGAAAAGGTCCCCCACCTGCACCTTGTTTATGCCCTTGAGGTTCTTGAAAGTTTCAATCATGTCTCCCCGCTGTCTCCTCTCCTCCAGTGAGTACATATTGCAGTCCCTTAGTCTCTCCTCATATGTTTTGTGGTGCAAGCCCTTCACCATCTTTGTTGCCCTTCTCTGGTTAGCCTCCACCTTATCTATGCCCTTACACAGGTGTGGCCTCCAGAACTACATGCAGTACTCCAGGTGAGGCCTCACCAATGTTTTATACAATGGCATCACCACCTCCTGTCTCCTGCTATTGATACCCCTGCCTATGCAACCCAGCATGCCACTGTCCCTCCCTGCCTCCTTTGTTCACTGCTTTGATACCTTAAGTTCATCAGTGATGATAACCACTAGGTCCGTTTCCTCTTGATAACAGTAGGCTTCCCCCCTCCCACCTGTAGATCTCCCAATGGTTCCCTCTACCCAGGTGCATTATTTTGCACTTATTTTCATTGAACCACAGTTGCCACATCTCCAATCATCCTTTAGTCTTGTCCAGGTCCTTCTTCATTTTCTTAGACTATGTTCCCATTGGTTCATACCAGTTCTAGAATTGACTTGTCCTTGGTTGGCTCATGCACCAGCTGCCTCAGTTCAACCCCCTGCAGGGATTCCAGTATGGCTGTGCTTCTGGCTAAAGCAACCAACTGGGTGACCAAAATCCACATCTGGCATATTGAAATCCCCCTCTATTGGGATTTCGCCTTTATCTGTCATGTTGTGTATGTTCTCCACTTGTTCCCTGTCTACTTCCTCCCTCTGTGTCAGATGTCTGTAGATCATTCCTGTACGTATTACTGTTCCATTCCCTGGCTCCAGGGTGACCCTCATTACCTTGGCCTCCCCCTGCCTTCCTTGAACTTCAGTAACCTTGATGCAATCTGTGATGTACATGGCAGGGCCGGATTAAGGCATAGGCAACATTGGCACAGGCCTAGGGCCCCAGCATGGTAGGGGACCCCGAACAATTCCCCCCTGAAACAATTCCCAACATACCTTTTCAGTATATCTTTTTCTTCCTGCCACTAAGTCATATAAGCAAGGTAGAAGCTGAACTGTGACATGACTCTCACCTGCCTATTTAGGTGTTAATTGCAGCCGATAGCTTAGGGGTCCTGGCCAGGCTGACCATTAAAGTGTGAGTAGGCCCATTCCCTTTGCTTTGTCTCACTTTTGACTATCTTCCATGTTGTGATAAATGCCTGCCAAATGCTTGACCAAAATTTTCCTCAACCTGTTATAGACTGCCCCTTTACAGTCTGTCATCCTGGTCCCTGTCCTTCCTGTTACGCTACTCATGTGCATACATCATCCTTTCCCCACCCTCAATTACACATTCAAACTGTAACCTTTTAACCCTATTATTTTGGATTTGTTTTTTATATAATAGCAATAATGCATTCATAATTGGCTGTACTTCATGTCACATCACACCCCCAGTTGGGATTAGCAGATTGTTAATCTAACCACTGGTCATGGATTATTTCTTAATTGTTTTGCTTATAGATTGTCATTTTTTTCTGTTGATTAACTTTCAGCTTATTCATCCATTTTTCAGTTTCTTCAGTCACTATTTCCAGACGATGGACAATGTTCATCTTCACCAACTGTGCAGTTGCCTAACATAGAAACATAGAAACATAGAATCTGATGGCAGACAAGGACTGCTTGGTCCATCTAGTCTGCCCATTTCTCTACCTAATGGATAAGCTGCAGATCCTAGTTAACCAACAGCCTACCTCCTCCTACCCCCACTAGAATTGCCTTATGTCTGTCTCATGCATTCTTGAATTCTCCCACTGTTTTTGACAGTATGGCCTCCTCAAGAAGGCTGTTCCATGCATCTACAACCATCTCTGTGAAGAAATTCTTCCTCACATTACCTCTGAGCCATCCCCCTCTAACTTCAAAGTGTTCCCCCTTGTTCTTGCACATCTCTTTTTCTGAAATGACAATTGAGGAATAGTGGAAGTACAAATGCACTGGAGGAATCCATAATTCACACCTCTTCCATTGTTTCTTTATGTACCTCAATGGATGATGTGGATTGCTCTTTCAACACATCCACCACAATTACTCAGGCCAATAGCAGTGTGTCACTAATGGTGGACAAGTTGACAGATGATAACATGTGTGACATGGCCACTGAACCAGTTGTAAGTGTAACACATATGACAACTAGAAGTGTTAGGTGTCAGGCAAACTTGAAATCTCACCAGAGGACACGACGTAATCAGGTTTCCATGCCAGAAGAGAATAGTAAGAAAGAGACCAAAATGTGTTCTGTAGGCATACAGTGCATGATTGCCAAGGATGAACAGTGTTCAGCAGGCACCGATGGAGAAGAGATTTCAGATGACCAGACTAGTGACATCAGTGACCCAATCCTCAAATCTACCACTGATGCAAATAACCCTTCTGATGATGAGGACAGTGATGTGGATTCATGTGACTGCAGTGAATACCAGTTTGACTCATTTCCGATGCAACAGGAATTCAATAATGTGGATGTTAACCCACTGGAGGAAAAGTATTTCCCTGTTTCGGAGAGAAGTTTGGCCATTCTGTTCTCACGATGTCACAAGTGCTTGAAGAAGACAGAAAGCTTTATCACGCCTGTAAGGGGAACAATGGTTTCAGTACAAATTACATGTTGGAACTGGCACATGTGCGGATGGGACAGTCAGTACACATCGGGATCAATGCCATTGGGTAATATAATGCTGGCCACTTCTATCTTCTGCTGTGGTTTAACTGCAGCTAAGGCTCAGCGATTACTACAACATATGAACACTCCAGACTTTTCCCTGATCACATACCATAAGTTGCAGTGTTCATACCTCGTTCCTGCTGTGAAGAAAATATGGAATTTACATCAGCAGAACATTCTGGACTCTTGCTGTGAGGCACCAATTTGTCTTGGAGGAGATGCTCATTGTGACTCGCCAGGCCATTCAGCAAAATATGGGCTGTATACCATCATGGATTTGAAGTCCAAGAAAGTGCTTGATTTGCAGCTGATTCAGGTAATGTGTAATTGTTAAAGTTATCAGTTTCTGGATGATTTTCATATGCACATTTATTTTACAGGACAAACACTTAAACTTCATTCTTAACTTGTTTTTTAAATGTTTCTTCTTTTTATTAAATCTCACATGAAAGTGCCACAGGTAGCCCATTTTCCGAGTACAATAATACCCTCCAGGGTGGATGGTATTGGGCAATACCTGACCTTTTAGGGGCTATAAGGACCTCCGCCTGTGGCGTCGGGCATCATGATGCCCCTGTGTGACCCAGTATTGTCCAATACCGCCCACCCTGTTGGGTATTATTGCTTTCATAAGGCATGATCAGGGGTTAGATTAACAGTCTGTTAATCACCCCCTAGGGGTGCAATGTGGCACGAGGCACAGCTGAGTGCCATATTGTCCCTAGGGGGTAATTAACTGACTGTTAATCTAACTCCTGGGAGTGCCTTATTCATATTATAATAGATTGTTCTAAAAGATGAGAGTTAAAAGAATACTTTTTGAATGTTTTCCTCATTTAGAGGGAGATTTTAATAAATAGTTATTCCACCAACAGATTAAGAATGATGGTTCAAAACTCAGAATGTATCATTCCAGTCATTCAGCAGTTCTAGAGGATGGAATGTTGACAGAAAGAAATCATGTGTCATTGCGATTAGGCTGTACATAACAGTATAACATGTTTTATTGTAAGGCTGTAGGAATCCTAACAGCCAATGAGATTGCAGCAATTCTGAGAACTTTTTTATAATTAGGATTTTTTATTTATACAGTGCACAGAGGTGAAACATTCCACAGCCATGAAACTGGAGGGCTCGCTTGAGGGATTAGATTTCTGAAGGACAATGGATGCACCATTGAAGAACTGGTAACTGATCGGCATGTACAAGTTAAGGCCTACTTGTGGAGCAAGCACCCCAACATCAAACATTACTTTGAAATTTGGCATATTTTGAAAGGTAACGGTGTTATCATCACTGTTAGCATTTTCATTCATATTGAAAAATGTGACATGTAGTATTGATATAATTGAAATTATTTATGGGGGGTTGAGGTTAATGTATCTGGCACTATCCTAAAAGGAGCAAGCTTCTGTTCTCTGTGTTAGCTGCACTGGTGCCTATTGGCCGTGTGCTCTAGATATATTGCAAAAGACAAACAAAAATGCTTCATAGAGTGCCATGTTTGTAAATATACACTGAGCCACCTAACACATTTCAAGGTTGTGAGGCATATGTTATGTGATCTGCATCTCTAACTTAGGCAGCCGTCAAGTAACACATGTCAAAAGGATATTGACTGATGTCCAATTTTTCGTCAAGACTGTCCTTCATAATGCTTACTTGATGTTTACACTGCCGTTGTTATGACCACTAAGCAAAGTGTCGATGGCGGTTCCATATTTACCAGTTTATGAGTATCTTGCTATTGTCCTCACAGGTATAGGAAAGAAGCTGGATGCTGCATCAAAAAAAGAATGGATGTGGGATAATCCAACCTTGGATTAAATCCATAAGCAATCACTTGTTCTGGGTTGCAGCAACCAGTGGTAGCAATCTGGATATGAGCCATCAAAAGTGTCTCAGTGTACTTAACCACGTTGCCAACATTCACAGTGGTCATGGCAACGAGTTTTCAGAATGTCTACATGGGGACATTGAAAAAGAATGAGTAGGGACCTGCAGAAATGTGAAGAATGGTCAGGGGTTTGGCAGTTGAACTTCAATGTAAAGAAGTGCAAGATAATGCATATGGGGCACAAAAAACCCTGGCACAATATATCAGTTGGGAGGTGAGGATATAGCATGCACCAAGCAGGAAAGGGATCTTGGGGTTATCATCTCTGATGACCTTAAGGTAGGGAAACAGTGTGACAAGGCAGCAGGTAAAGCAAATAGGATGCTGGGATGCATAGGCAGGGGCATCACCAGCAGGAAAAGGGAGGTCATAATTCCGCTATACAAGACACTAGTGAGGCCCCACCTGGAGTACAGTGTACAGTTCTGGAGACCTTACCTACGTAAGGACATAGACAGGGTAGAGAAGGTTCAGAGGAGGGCAACAAAGATGGTGCATGGATTGCATCACAAGTCCTATGAGGACAGGTTGAAGGAACTGAACATGTACTCCCTGGAGGAGAGAAGGGAGAGAGGGATATGATAGAGACATACAAGTATCTTACAGGGAGGAACAGGGTGCAGGAATGCACTATTTTAAGTGAAAAGATGTTCCAGGACTAGAGGGCATGGGATGAAGTTGGAGGAGGACGATTCAGAGGAAACGTGAGGAAGAATTTCTTCACAGAATGGGTGGTGGACAAGTGGAACACCCTGCCAGAGGAAGTGGTGGAGCAAACAATCACGGGATTTAAGAATGCATGTGATAGACATAAAGGAATTCTGGAGGTCAGGGGAAAGGGGCAACAGACTTCTAGGAAAACATAAACTGAACTTACAAACTCAAATGGGCAGACTGGGTGGCCCATAGGCCCTTATCTGCTGACACTATCTATGTATCTATGTAAAAGAAGTGGATAGCATGGGGTAACTGTTAATACCATCAAAAAGAATTGATATATGCCTTACATTATGTCTGCTACTGAAAGGCATATTGCATAGCATCCTAATGTATGATTTTCTCTTTCTATCCTAAGGACAAGAGTACACAAAGTAATGAGTGACACAGTGGCAAACGTATATCTCATGAGGGACTTGAAGCAAATATCTCCCCTCTACCAGACTTGTGGTCTAGAGGTGTTTCATGGACTTGTGTGCCATTTTGCACCAACGTTCTTTCACTTTTTCTACCATTCCATGTACGCAAAGTACTATAATGTCAGTACTGATGGTGCGTGTTTCTCATGTTCATATCAGTAATTTATGCAGTAAGGCATGACCAGGGGGTTACACTTACCATCTGTTAATTGCAAATGCAGTTTTAAAATTAGAATGCATCATTCCAGTCATTCAGCAGTTATACATGATGGCATGCTGACAGTAAGAATCCATTTACCATGGTGATCAGGCTGCATGTGATAGTGTAACTGAGATTAATGTAAGGCTGTTTAGGATATTAACAGCCAATCATTTTGAAGCATTTCTGAGGCATTTCTTATGATTTAATTTACTTGATGCAGAATTCATATGTCTGTATGGTCGACAAGGTGGTGTTTGCATGTTGAGGCGTTGGATGGCAAACCTCATGCCATGCCATCAACCTGGGTTTGGGAGTATGATTGAATGGCTGTATGTCTGTTTTCAACTCCTGGGATGGGTAGGTTCTGCTCAAGGCAGTATCAGTGACCACTGTGAACCTAGGGAGTGCTGCAGTCTGTGTGGGCACATATATATAGGATAGTATATATGTAACCATACACTACAGGGTTGTTCTTCCACCGAGTGGATACAATGCCAACTGATGACCTTGAAAGTGAAGCTCGAGAGGTTTCCAAGTCGGCATAGTATCTATGACGTGAAAGACTAGCTAAGTAGTGTATGGGTAACCATGCACTGTTCTATATAGTGTATGGTGAGTGACAAAGGGAAAAAAATGATCTTTTCCATATTTGGTAGTGGGGTGATATAAAAGAAAAAAAAGAGAGTTAAAAAAAGTCAGTTGGCATAAAGTCCTGAACAGCAGCTACATTCACAGCCTGAATGGTAAATGGATTTTAGAAAACATGTATTTATTTATTTACTGAAATGTTTCACCAGGAAGGCAAACTGAGCAACAAGTTGCTCATCTCCTGGTGCATCCGGGGCTGGGGCAGAGTGTTGAGGTAAACACTATATGGGAACATACATGGTAGGAATACAAAAAGACATTTCTAGCATAAAAGTGAGTTGCATACAGCATTTTGGATAAACAGCAAAAACAGACAGTACAAGACAGCAAGAATATCTTGAGGTGGAATACACAGCAAGTGAATGATGGCTAAGACTAGTTTCTAAGTGCGATGAGGGGCAGTATAGCAGCTAATTGCAAGGGATAGGAAGGGGTTGGGAAGTGGAGAGATGGCTAAGTAAGGGCCAGAGTAGTGGGGGAAGGAGGGAAGATGAAACCATTGCACAACAGGTTCAGTATCATAAGAGGGAGGTAATAATCTCTCTTTACAAGACACTGGATAGGCCCCATCTGGAGTAGTGCGTGCAGTACTGGAGGCCACACCTTCACAAGGATATTAACCAAATTGAGGCAGTCCAGAGAAGGGCAACCAAAATGGTGCAGGGACTGCATCAGAAAACATATGAGGGCAGATTAACAGAACTCAATATGTATACCCTGGAGCAAAGGAGGGAGAGAGGTGATATGATTGAAACATTCAAACACCTTAAGGACATTAACAAAGTGAAAGAGTCTAATATGTTTCAATATAAGAAAAATAGCAGGATAAGAAGACACAGCATGAGAGTAGAGGGAGGTTGATTAAGGGGTAATGTGAGAAAGTTCTTTTTCACAGAAAAGGTGGTGGATGCATGGAATGGCCTACCTCAGGAAGTGGTGGATATGAATACAGTGCAGTGATTCAGACAGGCATGGGATAGGCATAAGGGAGCAATACAGATAAGTATGAATAGATAGGCCATTGACAGAGCAAATGCCGATGGCACATTCATAGGGTAGAAAAAGAAATGGGCAGACTGGATGGGCCTTGCGGTCCTTATCTGCCATCAGCTTCTATGTTTCTATGTTTCTATGTATAATTCTGCAGGGAGCAGGGAAGGAAGGAGGAGGAATCCACTATGCAACATTTACTGAAATGAACCCTGTTGGGGGGATGGGGAGGCAAAAAGCTAGGGGGAGAAAGGGGGAGACGAGGGGGGAAGGAGAAGGAGGAGGAGGAGGAGGAAGGTGAGAACAACTGAAGGGGAGCTATGGAGTATGTTGGGCTAGAGAAGATGGGAAGGACCAATCGGGAGCTGTAACAGGGCATTTGATCCTAGACAAGCATAGTGGGAGTTAGGGAGGATTGAAGCAAGAGCAACTAGTTGAAAGATAGTTGTGGAGGGCAGTGCAGAGGGAGTATGTAGAGGAGGAGTGCCATATTTGAGGGGGCAGGGAGTTCCATATCTTAGGAAAGTGATGGGCAAATCTGGTCTGTCTGATGAGGGTATTTCGGGGGGGACCAATAGAGTACATGAATCATAAGAACGGAGGGAGTATGAAGGAGGTGGGGAGATAGAGAGACAGGATAGAAGATAGGAAGGGAGTTCACCAAACAACGGGAAAGGTGTCTAGTTGCTAAAGGAGGAAAGGCAAGGGCGTGATAAAGGTCACAGTGGTGAGTTTGAGAGGGTGCATCAAGGGCAAAGTGACAGAGAGTTAAAGAGAGTGTCCAATTTGGTCAGGGAACATTTGGGAGCAGTGCCATAAAGTACATCACAGTAATCAAATATAGGAAGAAACATCTTCTGGACAAGTTCACGCCTCACAGGCAGGGGAATGCAGCTGCGATTTCTAAAGAGAGTGACAAGCCTCGGGTGCAGTTTCTTCAGAGTGGCGTTAACATGAACAGAGAAGTTGAGGTTTTGACGTAACCAAACCCCAAGTTATCTAAATGAGGAGGTGTCCTCGAGAGTTGTCCCATCAAGAGTGTGGAAGGAGGGCATGCTAGTAAGCCAAGACAGTCTCTGCCTTATACCAAAGGTCATGGAGACTGTCTTCTTGGCATTTAGGAAGAGCTGGTGTGAGGCAAACCAGTGCTGAACTTGGTTGAAGTCATGCTGTAAGCTGATTACGACGTCAACCAGGGTTTTGCCAGAACTGAACAAGATAATGTCATCGGCATACATGCGGATGGAGGAAGAGATACAAGCTGTAGGCAGGTCATTTAGGCAGATGGAGAAAAGCAAGGGTCTAAGCACAACAGTAACAGTAATTATTACTTTATAATGCAGTTAAGACAGAAATACTTCAGGATTATAATAATGAAAATGTGCAGAACAGAGTAACATAGTTAAATGTACGATAATTGTATTATTGACAGGCAGTAAAATTTCATTACTGTTATTGAGGCACGCATAATGATTATGATACCTGTCCTTTTCCCCAGGCTTCTCCTTGCAGGTCTGCATTACAATGAAAATCTGGACCATGCAGCCACAACATCACAGCATGGCGAGCAACATTACAGGCTGGCTTATCCAAAGGCAAGCCGTGAGAAGGAGGCTGTCATCAAGCCTGTGAAAACAGCACCTACATTTGGTAATTATTCACAACTTCATATGAGCTTAATGACGTCTCACACTGTATACATGAGGTAGCTGTTATCATAATGCATGTCTTACAGTCATGTAACAAATTTCGCAAATGAAAAAGGTACTGGCAGAGTGTGGGTGGAGAGGGATAAGATGCATATATTTGATTGATCCACCATGCCACTATCCACTCGTGAGGATGGTGAGTTTGGTTTGTTCCCACCCCTTCCTCCCCCTCCCCACCCCTGCAGCAATATTGGGTTGGCAGAAGGGTATAAGCAGGCTTCTAGTGTGAGTGTGATCCATCACGCGCTCTTATGGTCATGTACCGTGGCATGGGGGTGAAAACAATACGTATATAATGTGTGGAGACTGTCTGTAATTGGCTGAAATCAATAAATTTATAACCTACTAATTCCACTGTTTTGACATCAGAATGTTGTAAACCTATCTTGCCTATGTCAATACAATGGGATTACCGGAAAGAATGTCACCAGCTGTAGTAATTCTTTTCAAAGAATGTTATCAATGGTCCCTTACAAATATGTAAAAAAGTACACATTCCAAGTTACCAGCACATCTTCTGCTGTGTTATGCTAATAAATGTTGTAATGGGCATTCCTGTTTCATCCCTTACTTAGTAAGTGCATTTTGTTTTAAACTTGGAACTGTCACTTGTTACTCTTAGTGGCCAAATGGTGCTGTAATAGTTCAGAAAAAATTATGCTGTTACCACACACTATACAATGCAATGCCTAGGTTGTGGTTGTTAACCACAAATGTAATCACCTCTCTCAGTTGCCATGCCAACTATAAACCTCTCGAGCTGCGTTCTTGAGAGGCTTATGTAGTTGTTCTGACAACTGCTTGAGGTGATTACAGTGTGGTTAACAACCACAACCTTGGCATTATCCTCTATGTAATAATACAAAACAATTCTGAAAGATTATGTTGTAGATGTCAATCAACAAGAGCAGTCATCATCATGGTAATTAATATGGTTTCGAACAACCTGGGTAATGGAGGCAAAACAAATTTGTCCCACATATGGCAATGGCTTAAATTGAACTTCATGTTGTTTTTTATTTCTAGTTTGCATTCAGCATTCACTATACCATTATTTTAAGGACACTTACAAATATAGTTTTAATGTATGGACAGTGTCTAATGTAGAGAAAACTGGATGGGTAACTATACATAACCAGTGTGTTCTGCCACAGAGGGGTTCTGATTCCCTTTGACCTGGAGAGCGAAGCTCAAGAGGTCCATGAGAATCAGAACCATGCGGTGGCACAAGACAATGGTTGTACATAGAGTTGCTCATCCTGTTTTTTATAGTCAGTAGTACTGTGTGAAATATGTGTTTGTGAGTTATTTTGCTTTCAAAACGAAACTGCCCCTTGCAGTCTTTATAGGTTAGACCCATTTTATTAATAAATATAAGCAAATGTTTGTCGATTTAACAATACATTATTTCATACCCACTGAAGTGGAATAATGAAATCTGGACTGCATTTATTTGTATAGTCATCATTTGGGCATAATAATACATTGACACACTTTGAAGTACATCATTTGTAACTTTCCTGTCATCTTACTTACAGGTCACGTCCCAGAGATCAAATCTATGGTAATGAGTCTACAACGTGAATATCCATCCTACGCATCTGCAAGAGTTCTATATGAAGAGGATACCATTCCACTGCCACTATCATCCAACTTTACACAACAATGACAAGCAAGTTCTGATACAGAAATATATGTCACATTTCCCAGCGTTACAACAAAAGGGACAAAGTAACTAAACGTAGGACATGCACTGTTTACTATGTCAGGCACATGGACCTTGTTGTAATTAAACACATGGTGTTGTGACACTTGCTGTCACATCCTGAAGATGGTTAAAGATAGTGTTGTTAAGGTTTGATTAGAATAATAATTAACTGACCATGCATTGATGCATGCAAACTGTTGTAAACTGCTGCCAATTTGTCCATGGCCCCTGTTATGGTCTGACATGCTTCACACTCAACCATCACTATGAAGCACATTGTGTAATGCTAGCTTGCTCACAGGGTGTTGACAACCCATACTCCCTCCACGATAACCCCATGTATGAGGATCACGTCAAGCATATTCCCCCCTCCAATAGCCACCCACACCCCCGTGGTCTCCCTTACCAACTGTTGTAGGAAGTATCCATGGAGGTAAATAGGATCCTCTGGTTCCAGGACAAGCTATCTGATGGGACATCTCAATCTATATCCGAGTAGTAAACGTAGACCACCAGCAGATTCTCTACCTTTAATACCATTTGTTGAATTGCCTGCAGCATATGAATGTCCATTTCCTCACTTTGCAGTATATGTCACTTTGCTTCTCTGTAATGTAACCCACAGTATTTCTAATTCCACATACTCTTCATGACCTCAGTTACCTCCATGTCATCACTTATGTACAGCAAAACCCCAACCCTTCCTATTCCTTCTAAATAATGTATACCCTGGTACTCCCACTTCCCAGACCCTACCATGTGAGGTCTGGATTACTCTCCCTTTTTCAGTGAAGTAAATGTCAGTCATCTTTCTCCTCATGCTAAATCCCTTATCATCCTAGCATGGAAACCTCCCTACCACTTTAATCTGTCAATGACCAGTATCCTTCAGGCCCCCGCTCTCAGTACGGTTGCCCACCTCTCACGCATATGCAGACTAACCTTCCAGTACAAGTCCTCATCCTCAAGTGTGTCCACTACCTTACTAAGATACACCCTCTCTGACTTCTGGTTGCATCATCAGCCTGCATGGCAGCTTGAACTCAGAGCTCCATGCCAGAACAACTAAAACCCCCTAAATAGAGCTTAAAACCTTGTAAATATGAGCAAAATAGTCAATGCCGAAGGGAAACAGACATAAAGAGCACTCACTAACTGAAAAAGCATCGGAGATGGAGCTGGAAGGAAGAGGACTGCGGTTCGAGGCCTCAGATTTGAAGCTTTCCCAGGACTCTCTTGAAGCTACCCAGCTCGATTCAGCCTCCAGACTGAACACTTTGACCCACACTCCCAGGAAAAGGGTTAAATTGGACACTATCTATACAGAGTTGCCGACTTTCTGTACTGAAATGAAACAACTGTTTGGAGAGCTTAAAAAAGATGTAGAGTTGCTCGAGCAAAGGGTGGACAACTCGGAGCACCAAATCACTACAACAGAGAACAGAATCGATAACTTAGAAATGGCAGTACAGGCAATACAGGACACTCAAATCCAAGTCCAGTGGAGACAAGAAGATGCAGAGAACCGCGCATGTAGAGAAAATATAAGGCTTTATGGTATCTAGGAAGGTGCAGAGGGCCAGGACATCGTTGACCTCCTGACAGCAGTACTTAAAATTGCCCTTGAATTGCCCAAAGTCCTGGAACTACAGTTTGAAAGAGTTCATAGGGCCCTAGGCAGGAAGCCAACCAAGCCTGAAGTCCGCCTGTGCTCAATTATAGCACATTTCCTCAAGTTCACCACAAAGGAATGGGTTCTCACAACTGCCTGGAGGAAACAAAAGATATTTTATGGGCAAGACAGAATCTACATTGAAAACGATCATGCCCCAGATATGCTTAAGACCCACAGAAGATACCAACCTCTGTTTGCCCCTCTGAAGGAGCAAAAGATTAAATTTTCTACTCCTTACCCAGCATGAATGATCATCCAATTCTCTGATGGCAGAAGGGAGTCTGAGATGGCGGAGGAGGTGAAGGCCAACGTTCTGAGGCATGGAATACAAGTCCAGGAGAGACAGCCTGAACAAAGTAACTCACTGAGAGCAGAGCATTGGCAAGATGTGAAGCAGTCCAAAACTAAGAGTGCAGATGGAAAAAACCTACCCAATGTGCTGGTTAAGACTTTGGCCTCTTTCAGACTCACTGTTGTGAATACCTGAATTTTTCCTTACTCCCACGCTGTAACTATGGTGAGCTAGTTTATTCTCAATGATTTCTTTGTCATCTACTGTTCTCCTCTGGGGCAGCTGGGACATAGATGAAATTGCCACAGTCTACAGTCACTTTAGGTTTGACTCAGGAGGGTAACGGTTGCTGGAAACCCTCAGAACTTTTGTGGGAACTGCGTGGGGTTTTCTGAAGTGGCTTGCTTTAAGAATATTTGCCTTTGACCTGCTCAGACCTCCTCTCTGGATTCTGCATGGTGCATAGAGATTGCCTGGACTTTCCTGATGTCTGTGAGCTTATGCTGTCCCTCTCTGCTTAACCTAGAATCGATGGGGGCTGTATATACATTGTCCAATGTACTTAGATCATATAGGAGTATTATTAGCTGGGCTGGTTTCTGTTTAAAAATGGGGAAGACCCAATAATGTTGTAGTTTTTTTCATGGATCTTTTCCTTTTGTGTCCCTTTGGGAAGGTGGGGCAGAGTGAATATAACATATTTTTGGGGCTCCCTGTTAATGTTGGGTCCCCTTCCCTTCCCCCTGGCGGTGATTTGGACCGTGACTTTGTGGCCTCAGGGTTGGAGGCCTTATGGTATTGTGAGCTGCTGTTTGTTTTCCTCCCTCTCCTGGCTCCTAGCTCTTAATGAGGGTCCCTGATTATTTCTTAGGAATCTTCTATAATACTGGGTTGCCCTTACTTTAGCTATTATATAGATTTCCTGTCATCACTGGGCACTACAGCTGCACCTGCAGGGACAAACTGATGCATTTTCACACTCTGTTGCTTTTACATCCCCTAGTTTTTTTATCTTGGTCCTGTAACTTTGGATCATGTGTTGGGGGTCTATCTCCACACGTTGATACCCTTGGTTACCCCTATTTTGGGAGCAAAAGTAGCCCCTGGGAGGCCCGCCTTGTTCCTCAAGACGGATTACCCCCCCCCCGGCGGTTGATGTTTTAATCGCATGTTGAGGAGGAAGGGATTTAATCCTCCTCCCGACCTTGGAAGTCACAAGGTATTTAAATTCTAGAGTTCATATGGTTGTACAGTTAGTTCCCTGGGCAGCCCGGTTGGTAGCCCAATACGTACTCTCTCCTAGTACTAGGGTTGAATGCACAGTCATGTCACAAGTTGGTACATTTGTTTTGAGTGATGTACTGTTTAGGTTACTATGTTCACATTTTTTCAAAAAACTTAGTTTTGGACACGACATGACATGGCAGCTGGATAAATGATTTAAGGGTCTCTGGTTTAAAGAGGCTTGGGTGAATTGGATTTTGAAAAAGGCACAAACGATTACTGCTGGGGAAAGCATATTGGGAGATAGTGGGAGTGATGGTTGGGAGCCTGAGATTACTGTGGAGAAAGAGATGAACAGTATACAGGGGTATATTTCTTATAGCATCTATAACAGTGGATAGGTCCTCATTGATAATATCATTAAATATCAATGGGATCTATTCCTCAATCAAGAGGCCTAGACTCCAACAATATATAGGAAGGAAAAAAACAGAATTAGTGACCCTACAGGAGACACATTTGTCTCAATATGAGCATAAAAAAACTGCAAAACAAGGATTATATACTCCTGGCATCTGCATCACATAAATCAGGAAGAAGAAGGGGTGTGGCATTGTTATTAGCTAGGGCAGCAGCTTGGCTTGAGAAAGATAGGCGGGAGGATACCGAGGGGCAATATGTTATCATTTCTGGCCTTCTCTATAATAGAGAGATCACCCTTTCCTCCATATATTTCCCACCTGGATCCTGGAAATCAATTGCACAAAAGTTTATGGCAGATCTTCTCTCTATTTACAGGGGCCAATTGATATTGGGAGGGGATTTGAACATTGTTTTAGACCCGGTGCTAGATGTCTCAAGAAATCTACCATATAGGGTTAATCCACCCAGAAGTATATAAAGATTACCATGACTAGCCTGGGATTTATCAATGTTTGAAGGCACACCTTCCCTACCCTAAAAAGTTACACCCATGTGTCGGCTAGCTGCGAGACTTAATTATTTATATTCCACCATAGAACACTTTGACCAGGTGGCAGATATGTGGCACGGGGCTCCCCTGCTGTTGGATCACTCTCCAGTTTGCATGAAGGTCACTTTAGGAAACTTTTATAATGCTACTCACTGGAGACTAAATGTGGCACACCTCCAGGACCCTGAATCTAGACAAGAAATATGGGATTTAATCCCGGATATTCTTGGGGACAATAAAGGACCTGAGACTTCTCCAGGGATCCTATGGCACACCCTAAATACGGTCCTGCGAGGATTGATTATCAAAGCCTCCACGAGAAGAAAATGAGATAGGGAGAAGAGATACAGGGACCTTAAAGATGAGCTACATATCCTCTAGATGATGTGGGATTAGGGGGATCATACTGTTAAGCCAAGTATGCTCTGAGTAAAACAGCAACTCCAGAAATGCTTGGATCAACAGGTTGAGCAGCAGCTATTTTACATCAAGTATTATCATTATGAGGGTGGGCCTGGGGGACAGAAAGTTAGCTAGAAAATTGCAGGAACAAAAAGCCAGGGCAGCAGTTGGCTCACTGCATGACCCAGAAACCAGAGTCCTGCATATTCATCCTCAAATGATCAGATGTATATCTGCTAAATATTATCAGTCCCTGTACACCCAAGACCACCCCCCTTTGTGCCCTGAAATTCTCAAATACTTTGGATCACTCTCCCTCCCCAGGATAGCCAAGACTCAGGCACAAATCTGGAGTACTCCTGTCAGTAGGCAGGGGGTTGAACAGGTCATCTCGGGTGCAAAAACTTTAAAAGACCAGGTAGCCCAATGGCTACCTGGCCAACTTTTGTAAAATATATAGGGATACATTGATCTGCACCCTTTTGCCAGCTCTGCATGCCCTCCAGCAGTGAGAAGATCCCCCCCCCCCTTGGCAGTATGCTACGATTGCAGTGGTCCCAAAACCTCTTAAAGATCTAAAACATGCAGCCGCCTATAAACCCATCTCCATGTTAAATTTTGATTACAAAATTTATATGTCCATCATAGCCCATAGAATAGAGGACCTCATACCCAGTCTGGTAGGCCCTGACAAGGTAGGTTTTGTAAAGGGGCAGCAGGCCCACGATGCCATACAATGGACATTTCTGTTGACTGACTATACTAAGACCTGTGGGATCCCCCTGGTCACACCGGGATAGGACGTTGAAAAAGCATTTGACAGGGTCGCCTGGTCTTTTCTCTGGATGACCCTGTCTGAATTTGGGTTCCCTACAGAGCTTATCCAATAGTTACAAAAAATCTACCAATCCCCCAATGCCTATGTTAAGCTAGATGGGTCTCTCTCTGATCCTATTAAACTCTCTAGGGGCACCCGTCAAGGTTGTCCCCTTTCACCTTTATTGTTTTTCCTCTATCTAGAACCCCTGGCTGTGGCCATCAGGCAGGCCTCATCTATGGAGGGACTACACATTGGGGCTAGGGAGTTCAAATTGTCTCTGTCTGCAGACAATATACTTCTCACCCTAACTAACCCAGAGTCATCAACACCAGTGGTATGGTCCCAGCTTGATAGATTTGTGGCCTTGACTGGGTACAAAATAAATGACCAAAAAACAGAGGCCCTGCTCCTTCATTTTAGGCCTTCAGTGCAGCTAAAACAGTCCTACCCCTTCAGATGGAACAAGGTTACGATGAGGTACTTGGGTGTTAAATTAGCCACCAGCTTGGAGGTCATTGATTTATAGAACTATGAGCCATTAACGACTCAGCTCACTATTGATATGGCCAGGTGGTCTTAGGCTCCTTTGAGTTTTTTCAGAGAATTGAAGCTATAAAACAAAATATATTGCCTCGTATTTTGTTCTTTTTACAGAACCTACCCCAACCTCTGACCAATACCTACTCCAAGGAGTGGGATAGACTAATATCTAGATTTGTGTGGGCTGGACATCCTCCCCTAATTAGGTACACCATCCTGCAGCTCCCTTGGGATAAGGGAGGCTGCAACCTACCCAGCTTTAGTAACTATTTCAGAATTGCCCAACTCCACATACTGACAGCCTGGCTTAACCCCCAATATACCGCCTACTGGAAACAAATAAAAACAGTATTTAATGGTCTAGAAGATGTGGCAGGCATTATTTTTGCTAACCTCCTGCCTACACACCTTTAAGCAAATACTCTACATATGCAAGGGAACCCTTTAGGGTCTAGCTCTGGATAGTGGATCACTACCTCACTCAGCATGCACTACTCTATATAATGGCAATACCGGGGGATAACTCCTTCCTCCCTAATAAGATAGGTGGCAGGGCACTGGTATGGTGGGCCAGGGGATTAAGATATATATATATATCAGGTAGTAGCACCTACTGGCTTGCTGCCCTTTGTAACTCTCCAGGGTCATTTACCTTCTTAAACAATGAGTTCCATGGCTATATGCAATTGAGATCTTATTTAGCAAAATATGAGAACTACCTAGCTGGTTTGGCCAAACAGCCCCTGACCATGGTCCAGCTAATGATACTTTACGCCGGAGGGGTGCAATTCACACATAATATCAGTATATTATATAAAGCCCTTAGGGAGTGACCAGAAGACTTGACAGAGACCTTGAGATTGGCCTGGGCCAGGGAGTTGCAATCAGACATACCCGGGCTACCCTGGGTTGGATCTGCGGGACCAGCCATCAGTGTAGTCCAGTCCCCTTACTGGCTGGAATACATTTGTAAGCTTAGGTCTCGGTACTTCAGATCCCCTGTGGTCACCTCCACATTCACTGGGGACCCCAGAGGGGACTGCTGGAGGATGTGTGGTACCGTACGGGTGATACAGTATCATATCCTATGATCCGGCCCCCTTTTGTTGGAATTTTGGTAAGAGGTCATAGGAGAACTAAAGGAGATTTATGAATCACAGGAGTTCGATAATTCAGTATTCCTTTTGACTTTTACTTTACCAGAAGGGGTAAGAATTGAGCCCATGGCTCGTAAACAACTGACCCTCTTGGTGGCGGCTGTACACAAGACCATTACACATATGTGGTTGACCCAGAATATTCCTTCCAAGATGGCCTGGGTGAAAATAGTAAGGGAAACCTATCTACTAGAATGACTCTTGGCTAATCTGCTGGATAGAAAAGAAGCCTTTGAACTCAGATAGAGAAAGTGGGTTATGCATCAGCTAGATAAATACCCTGAACTTGTCCCATAGCATGAATTCATTAAATACTTGAACATTTTATATGATCATCTTGACTCAATGGGGTTGGGACACATGGTAGGTGGTAGGTAGAGTCTGGAGAGGTAGCAGAGTCAGAGAGCCCCCCTGCGTGTTAGGCTCAATATATATTCACCACCCTGATAGTAGATGTCTGTTCTTTTAAGTGACCTAGTATGAATTACTCCTTTAGATATATTGCTTGTATATCCCCTTTGTCATCTTTGCCTTAACATATTAATGTCTATCTGAACCAAATGAGTCATATGTCATGTAACCTGATAATCTAATGCTGTATATGGTGTTCTGTCGAAATAAAGAATAAATGAAAAAAAAAAAAGATGCACCCTCTCTTGTGTTCCCGTTTCCCCCTCTGCCAAGGAATAGATCATTCATTTAGTCCTTGAAGAGTCTTTTTCCCTTTACTTCAAGTCACTCATTTTCCCCTCCACCATCTTTTATCAGTGCATGTAAGTTCAGCTACCGGTGTGTAGATGACTAGCGTTGTGTATGCTCCACACTGTCAGTGAAACCCATAACTCTACAGTACCTGTAACAGTGTTTCCACATGTACATGTACTGACACACTTAACGTTTTGAACTGTTATCTGTGTTGTTTTAACCCTGTTATATTTGATGCTGTTCAAATCCAGTCAGATATTTTCGTAGTTTTAAAACAAAATGAATTTAGATTTTCAACGGTTAAAAGTTAAATCAAAAAGAAAATTGTTCACCGATAGACATAATACTTTTCATGAATTATTATCTCACATTCAGAAAATAAAATTCTGTGCATGTGAACTGAGACTCTTTATTCAATAAACCTTTTTTAACAATACTGCAACTAGAACATTTTATTCAGACATTCTTAAAATGTGTTGAAATGTCACGTTATTCCCACATGTATAACTAAAACTGTGACAGAAACAACACAACTGACAGCATTGTTTGTTCAAGGTCAGTGTGGTACATACACACCAATAATTGTATGGCATCCAAACTCATTCACAATGGATCAGAACTCTGTCCAACCAAAAAAGAAATTGGCCCTGTAGGAACCTGCACATTTTCTACACTAAATCAATACAATCAACATGAGTAGCTTTCCCCTCCCTTGAGTGCAGAGATCTCTCACACTGTGCCAAGTTCAATTCTAAATCCTGATGTGGGACTCTCCCATCTTACATCTCCTCTTCACTATCTGCTACACCTCCATCTCCCGCCATCTCAGACACAGTGACGCATGCACTCTAGCTATTCCTCATTGATCTACCTCCATAGGTCAGGAGGCTTTCTCCTACCAATTCCTGAACCTTTGGAACTCTCGACCACCTCCTGTCAGATTTTCCTGTTCCCCATCTTCAATTTCCTTAGCATTTCGCAATTTCTATTCCACCAACTGCACTTGCTTTTAGCCCACCTTCAACCATCCCCACACCACATACTGAGCTATTTCAATCTCTACTACTGTCATTGTCCACCCCCCCAAATATCCCCACACTGATGTCCTCCCTTTATCAATTCATATATTACCTCTATCTTCTCCAGCCCCCATATTCCTTATCCACCTCTTCTGCTCTGGTCACCCACCACACTCCACTCCTCCTCACTGCCCCTTTTCTCCCCCATCATCTTCTGCCTGATTTTGTCCCCCTTGAATGGTTCTCTGTCATCTCGAACTGGTATAGATCTTCTCTCTCTCTCTCTCTCTCTCTCTCTCTCTCTCCCCTACAGTCTTCCTTTCCCCCCACTTTCTGATCCTGCATGGTTATCTGCATCCTGAATGGGTATAGATTGTCTCACCTTTTTCCCCTTCTCTCCCTTCCCCCCACTTTTAAATCCATCGCCCGTCAACCTCCCTACTTCCTTATCCCCTTCCTCTCCTCCTATTCTCCCACCACTCTCTTCTCTATAACACTGTCCCCTTTCTCCCCCTTCCTTTTCTGCCTGTTCCTGGTGAAAAAATTTTAAGATAATTAAAAAGAACAATAACATAATTAATGACATGTGCAAAAAAAAAAACATAAATACAGGAGAACTGATAAAAGAAGTTACCGTTATATCATATCAGCCAATGGTCTTCTGACAACTGTCATTTTACATATCTAAATTCATGAACAAATAAATACATCTGCTGATGAAGGTGTATGTGTTATTCAATCAAAGACAGTCTTTCACCCTGTACAACTGTTGGTGGTTTGAAACCGATATAATTCTCTGATGGAAAGGATTCCCCTAATGGAGGGTACCACACAAGCAGATAACACTTTGCGATTCCAGCATCCAAGATGTTGTCATATCCAAGTTACAAATCTTCAGTATGCTACATGGTGATACATCCTACAACAGAAAGGAGGAAAAAAAATATTGTTACATAACTGAGGGCATCATCTCTGAGTCTACCAAACACCCTAAAAAACTCATTTTCAAAAGCTTTTAAATGGTTATTCTTATTTATTTATTTTTATTTTTACTGGTAAACATTTAGGCCAGTTCATAATAGCAATAATTCACTCCAGGGTGTGGTGTATATCATAGGATATTGTCACTTCTTGGTTGCATGAGGCACTCGGCCTGCAGCCTTGTGCATCAAAATGCATCCGAGGCATGATGATATCCCATGATATACAACACTCTGTCAATCATTACTGCTTAATTATGTAATGCACTATTTGAGCAAATAAAAGTAATACATCCATTAACTACATAATAAAGATTCATGGAAATATTGGATATGTCACAGCAACTATGATGAATATTTAGAGGGTTCAGCATCAGTTAATGTACTGACTATACTGTGGGTATGAAACTTCTGAATCATATCACTAACAACAGAAAGACTGGTGTTACATGTATAGATACGAGGGTATATTTTTGAAACTTAACAAAGCAAATTAAAGCAGAAAAATCAAACAATATGCTAAAACTCTCCACCAAATAATGCAAATGATGGCATGATGATGTGCGCATGGAAGTTTAGATGATCATCTGTGTATGATGAGGTAGTGGTACCAGAATGGAAGTGGGAGTGTTTCAATTTCACTGCGAAACCTGGAAGGAGCGAGGGGACACTTTGTGGAATTTATAGTGACTGATGGTGAACACATGTAATAGTTTGGCACTGGATGTTGTGTGACACAGTACATTAGAGGAATTTATAAAATGCACAACAGTGACATGATGTAACAATTTAAATAGCATCATCTGAAATATGCCAAAGATTTGAAATGCACATCGACGCAATAAACCAGGGGAGGTTTTATCAATTGGAAGGGGTACCGTTTGAAAGAACTGAGGAGGAAAGGGATCTAGAGGTGCTTATAACTGGGAATATGAAGAACAAAGCTCATTGCAGGAAGGCAACTGCAAAGACAAACAAGATCCTGCGATGCATAGCAAGGGGGATTATCCTCTAGGCAAAAAATATAGTTGGCCCTTCCCCTGTACAGGTCACTGGTAAGGCCAAACCTGGAATACAGCATACAGTACTGCCATCCACTCATGAGACATAACATCAGATTGCTTGAGGGGGTGCAGCATGTGTCAACAAAGATGATACAGGGACTGGAAGGAAAATAATATGAAGAGAAGCTGGGAGAGCTGAACATGTACTTCATGGAGGAGAGGAATGATATAGGCGATATCAGTGCAACCTTTAAATACTTAAAGGTAATAAATAGACAAATACGGAAAATATCCTTCAGATCAGAATGGCATGGGACACGAGAGTGCATCAACTGAAATTGGATTGGGGGATTCAAAAAGGAAATAGGGAGAGACTTTTTCATGAAAAGGATTGTGGGCACATGGAATACTGTACCCAAGGAAGTGGCATTGTGTAAATTGGTGGAGGGGGGGTTTAATAAGGGATGGTGCTGAGAAAGGGTGGGGGTTTAAAGATCAGGTGTAATGATTTTAAAATAATGTTTTAAGATGCTGTGGTGTAATAAATGACTTGTCAAAACATTGTGTGTGTGTATTTTTATTGTTCCTCCTTTATTGCTGCAGTTATGTACATTTTAAAAAACAGGTTTTAAGCAGTCAGCCCCTCGGTGCTGCTTTGCCTTCCTGACAGTTGCATCTGCGTGCATGCGCTGAAGTATGATGCAATTGGGTGGTGAGCTTCAACACTAGACAGCTAGACCAAGATTCCCGCTATGTGTTTCCTGCTGTCTGGAGTGAATGTGGCACGTCTTTGAGTGTGTGTATTGTCTCTGTGTGTCATCAGTATTTAAAACTTTTGTCCAGTGCTTTTTTTACTTTTACCGATCACTATCCCCTATATCCCCTACTGTCTGTGAATGTTTCTTGTTTATTGTGGTTCACTATTTGTTGTCCTAGCTGCTGTTCTCCACATAACTGACAGCTGTCAACCCCCCCCTTGTCCTTATCAGATATCCGATTGGAGTTATGTGTAGCTATAATAATTTTAGGCATCACTGTCTGCATTCTGGTAATAATTAATTTCTTTTTCAGTATGTTGAGATGCTGTGGTAATCCCAATTAGTGAATGCGTGTCTGTGGAGCTACTTTATGAATTGTGCCTCGATGGTTAGTCTGGGAGTGTGTATTGTGCATAATTCTTTGCCTTAGTATATGCGACAAAGACTTCAAGGGCATTTTTCACTATGTTTTAATTGTGGTGGCTGCATGTGTGATACCTTGCTTCGAGGGGAACATATAAAGCGACAGTAAACAGCTGTAGTTATTCTGGACTGTGATATTATTCGCCCCGTGTGTCTCTATCCTGACTTCAGTAAATACATCTCGACATACTGAAGTGCATTATTAGATGTAGTTTGGATGCACTATCTATAGAACTTGTAATGTTTTAGGTGTCTGAGGGAATAGTGGCATCATACTTTCTGGATTCTTATTATATCAGTATTTGCCCTTCTGACTGCTAATTTGTGGAAATTTTCACATTGCAGACAGTTTTCAAGTATATATTTTTGGATGGTGAGATTCTGTGTACAGAGCTAGACAATATAATTGCAAGTTATGCATTTCTATAGTGCTGACACATTTTCACATATGTGTTTTGCATTCGTTGTTCAAATTCGTATTATTTTTTGTATATGTGTGTCACAGCAATTTGTTGGTATACAGTAGTGACATTGTGACAGACCCAGTTTGTTATTGTGGTTGACATTGTGCATGTGTGTTACTACAGTGATGTACTTGTTTTGAATGTAATCAGGGCATCCTTTTAGCATTTTTCTATTGCGTGTTTCTTATCAATTCATAGCAATTCCTGACAACTGTAGCATATTACCTGTTTCTTCAGTATTGTAATTGTTGACTTTCAATAACAATTCTGTATTCCTTATTCCTTGTTTGTCTTTTTTTGTGTGTCTGTGTGTCTACTGCCTGTTGCTGGTATAAGTATTGTCAATAATTCATCCTTTCTGATAACAAGCCTATATATGTACTAGACCTATACCCTGTATTTATTTGACAATGAAGCACTGTTGTGCAGTGGGTTGTACCAATGTGAAGGGTTATACATGAAGCTTTTATCGCTTCCCTAAAGATAAAAAACATAGAAAGCAGTGGACAATGGAGTTTGCCCTTTAAGGGGCAGACCAGGTTGTCCCGGTGCACCCCTTTGGGTGCAGCTATGTGGTAATTACGAGTGTGAGACACAGTCGAAAGAAAAAAAAAAAGGCAGACTGGTAACAGCAGGAGCTTCAGATTGTGATCGAAGGCAGCAGTGGCTGTTTCAGAGAGCAAGGATATATCACAGCAGGAAGGTATGGAGAGAAGAAAAGTGACGAATTAAGGAGGGCTAGCGAGCTCTGGAGGTGAAAGGAGGAGGCAAGGGTTTTTGTGGGAGAGAGGATTTGTGCAGCTGGACAGTGGCGATGTTTGTAAACGTGGACTGGAGGAAATGTGTGGAGGGGCCTGGTGGAATGGCCCTGGAAGAAAGTGGGGTTTCTCTAAAAGGAAAATCGAGACATATGGCTTAAGGAAAGGAGCAGGGGGATTGCAGTAAACAGGGGCTCTGGACAGACAGCTGATGGCTCCAGGGGTCCTGGAGACCGCAGGGTTGGGAGGTGCACCTAGGAGGCCCAAACAGGAGGGCCAGGCATGAAGATGGAGCAATGGCAGCTGCGGGAGGCAACACGGGCATGACGTCACACACCGTGTGCAGGCTGCAACGAAGGGGAGCGAGCTAAGGAGGGTGGGGGGGCCTAGATGGCGACAAGCAGTGGAAGGGAGGGTGAGGGGGAGATTGGGAGAGGGCAGAAAAAGAAGGGGCCTGCACGGAGCAGGCTGCAAGGTGGACGTGATGACGTCACATGCCGCAAGACCGCGCGGTTTCGGGACAAAAGGCTTGGTGAAATCAGAGGCAAGCAATGGCACCAATTATAAAAGGGAGACAGGACAACGTGCACTGGGGGGGATGGCACAGAGAAAGGGGGGAGGGTCAGAGCTTTAAAGGAAGACAGGGGCGGAAACAAGAAAGGCGGTGGCGGCAGCCACAAGGACATGAGACCAACAGGGAGTAGGGCAGGAAAAGCGGGAGGCTGGGCTCCGGTTTGGGAGCCTGGAGGGCATGGGATGAAGGGGACAAGGCCTAGGACAGGCTGGGAAGGGCATCACGCACTGGAATTTGGGCCTGAAAAGAGGTCACCATTCAGCATGGGTACACAAACGCCCCCGAGGATGGGGGCATTATACCGAAGAGTTGTTGTTTTTGTGTAAAAGCTAGTTGACAATGCAGTGAATCTAATTAATGGAGAGAGCCTCTAAAAAAGGTTTTTTTGGGCTATGTGTGGGCTGAATAGGCAGTAGGTCATGGAAAGGCTTGCAATGTATTACTGTTACTGAGTTGTCCGGCTAAGGGGCATTGTATTAGAGATTTGCTGATGAAGGGGCATTATAATGGATTCTTAGACCCTGAATAAAGGTGGGGGGGTGAGCTGGGGGGGAACCGAGGGTCGGTCAGCTGGAAGGGGCCTGTAGTATGGGTGCAATGTAAGATGGCCACACACGGGCATGATGAAAACATAAGTTAATAGCAGAATCTTGTTTTCTTCTCTTCGGTTTGACTTTACAGTGTGAGAGGACAGAGGATATGGCACCTAAGAAGAACAGGCCCTTGAAGGAAGACGCTTACAGGGCTATAGTTGAGTTGACAGTAAAGGCCAACAAGATGTGGGAGCTGGTGGAAGGGGAGGAACCAGGGAGACTGGGGGAGAAGAGGAAAGTGGGAAGGGAAAAAGGGGGCAGAGGGAAGCGGCCGGCCGAAGGGCCAGGCAGTCCAACCAGGGTACAGCCAATAGCGGCGGGACCCACCAAGGTGGCCGAGCCAGTACCTCTGCATCCCAGTGACCCGGTACTGCCAGTACCTCCCCAAGACCAAGTCAAGTTTCCACAAGGGGAACCTGGACTGGATCTTCTGAGCACGGTGGTTCCTCCGCAGCCGATAGCAGTTTATCCACCCCCTCAACCAATGAGTGCCATAACGGGGCACCAAGAGGATGGCAGCCAACAAAGCTCGGACAAGGGCCCAGGTAATGCACCCAGTGCAGTGGGTGACAGTATAAAAGAGTACATTAGTCAAATTGTGTTGGCACTGGGGACAGGGGGGCTAGGGCAAATGGAGGCAGCCCTAGCAGAGATCAGGACGGAAAAAGAGGTACTGAAAGGAAAGGAGAGAGGTATAGAAAAAGAAAGTAGAGGAATAAGGGAGATAGGTGCCCCCGGGATGAGGGTGGGTGAGTATGTTCCATTGGCCACAAAGGAGAAGATATGGAAAGGAGAATATGTGGATATAGTTGCATTGGTGAGCCAGGAAGCGGCAGCAAAGTATGTGGAATCGGAAAACATAGAGAAGAGTGAAATGGCAGCAGTGTTAGTACTGTTAGGTAAGAAGGAGGAAGAAAAATTCACAAAAGGGAAATCTTGGAATGGGTGGTATGTAGGTTTTGCCACTTTCTCAGCCATACTATTAGAAAAAAGCCAGAACTGGGCATCCCGCTCATCACATACTCCCTAATAATAAGACAGGCAAAAGCAAAAGGGGGGGTGGAATGGATATACTATGATGAATTTTTTTGGCAGAGAATGGCAACATACAGGGATGTGAGATGGGATACAAAGCAGCTAGACTTATGGACAGATTTTGTCATGGATCAGTCCACACCTGAAGGGGAATGGGGGAGAAAAGGTGTTGGGCCCCAGAGGCACTGTTGGGCATACAACAGGGCCTTTTGTTCATGGCCCCAATGTCGTTTTCGGCACACATGTTCAAAATGTGGGGGAACACACCCGGCAAACAGATGCAGAATGACATGGGCCCAGGGACCACAGGGATCTGGGGGCCAGATCTCAAGTCAACAGTTTTTTCGTGAAGGACAGGGGTTTAAAGGGAAGACATGGAACAGGGGAGGGAGGGGTAGGGGGAACTCGAGCAGAGGAGGTCAGAATCACTGATCAAGAAAGCCAGACACAGAGCGAGAGACAGGGGTCAGGGAGGGAGAAAGGGAAAAAAAGATAGGGGGCAATTTGGGATAGCCAGAACCCCCATCAGGACAGAGGCATGGAGAGGTTGGTTGGACAGATATCCGAACAAAAAAGTGGCTGGGATGATGGAGAAAGGTTTTTGCACAGGTTTTTCATTGCAGTGTGATGTGCCCAGGCAAGCAAGAGAGGTATGCAACCTGGGGTCAGTAAAAGGGAAGGAAGAGATGTTAAGGCAAAAAATAGAAAAGGAAAAGGTAGCGGGAAGAGTGGAAGGCCCATTTGATGCCCCCCCATTACAGAACATGAGGATCTCTCCATTAAGGTTGGTACCCAAGAAACAGGAAGGAGAGTATAGGGTGATTCACCACCTGTCCTTTCCAGAGAGGGATTCGGTGAATGACTTTATCGGGGAGGAGTATAGTAGGGTAACATATTCAACATTGGAAGATGCAGTCCGGATAATCCGGGCTACTAAGGATGCATGGATGGCAAAGGCGGACATTGAATCCGCATTTAGGTTGCTGCCAGTCAGGAGAGAGGACTGGGACCTTTTGGGTTTTAAAGTCAGGGGACAGTACTATTTCGACAAAGCCATGCCCATGGGATGTTCAATAGCATGTGCAATATTTGAAGCATTTAGCACTAGTGGATATATCAAGAGAAAACTGGTCATAGAGCGGTTATTCACTATTTGGATGATTTCCTTTTCATCGGTAGTGGAAAAAGAGAAATGCAAGAAATGTTGGGCAAATTTCAAGAGATGTGCAAGGAATTAGGGGTGCCACTGGCACCAGAGAAAACAGAGGGACCCTGCAGGGTGCTAGAATTTCTGGGCATAGAGATAGATGCCCCAAGGGAAATATTCTGGCTACCGGCCCAAAAAGTAGAAAAACTGAAAGAATTTATCCTAGTGCATACCAGCAGGAGAAGGGTGCAGCTAAAACAAATACAGCAGGTTCTGGGGCACCTGAACTTCGCCTGCAGGGCTATTGAACCAGGAAGGGCATTCACAAAAAGGCTGGCAAGAGCTACAGCCGGGGTAACCAAACCACACCATTGGGTAGACCTGACAAGAGGTGTTAGGGAGGACTTTAATGTCTAGGAGGACTTCCTCAAGGATTATAATGGCTGCTCTTTCTGGCAGGAAGAATGGGTGTATAACATGGACCTCGAGCTTTACACAGACGCAGCCGGGGGAATAGGCATGGGGAGCTACCTGAAGGGCAGGTGGTTTGCAGAACCATGGCCGTCTGAGTAGGTAAGGGACGGCAAGATAAAAGATATAACATTGCTAGAGATCATGCCCATCTGGGCATGTACCCTGGTGTGGGGGGGAAGAGTTACGGGATCAAAGGGTGACATTCTGGTGTGACAATAGAGCAGTGGTGGAGGTTCTAAACAACAAGGAGTCCAGGTCAGAAATGGTCATGCAAGTTTTGTGTCGTTTAGTTTTAAGGGCCTTGCAGCTGAACATGTCATTCAGAGCAAAACACACAGAAGGGGTACACAACACCCTGGCTGACAGCCTTTCCCTTCTGCAGCTGGATCGTTTCCGGAGGCTGGCACCAGCAGCGGAGGAGCAAAAAACGCCCATACCAACGATCATCTGGGACATTGGTGAGATGGAGCATGACTGTTGTTTCACAGCTCATGGGCACCTCGGACCCTGAGGGCCTACGATGGGGCCTGGCGAGTGTTTCAAACATTCAGGGCAACACACCAGATGGAGGTAAGTACGCCACTCACAGAAGAACAACTGGGAAAGTTAATTGTGGAGCAATAGCAAAAAGGAATAGCTCACACCACAATGGGGGTCCACTTAGCAGGGATAAGTGTCATATGCAGCCTAAAGGGATGGTAGGACCCAAAAAAATCGTGGTTTATTGGAAGGATGATGCAGGGATGGGGTAGGTTGAAGCAAGGGCCAGCAGACAATAGAAGACCAATAGGGGAACAGTGGCTAGCAAAACTAAAGGAGGCGTTACCAGCAATATGCAGGTCAAATGCAGAGGCCCAGCTATTTCACACTATCTATGTCATAATGTTTGCAGGGGCTATGAGAGTGAGTGAGGTGATAGGCCATGGCAAAGAAGACAAGAAAGGGGGATTGGAATGGGAAGATATAAGTTGGGGCATGAAATAGATACAGATCAAAATTAAAAGGTCAAAGATGGATCAAAAGGGGCAGGGTTGAATGGTGACACTAAAAAGACAGGTAGAGGGCATGATATACCCACCAGTGCAGGCTTTGTGGGCTTTCGCCGCAGAGCATGGGACCAGAATGGGGAGATTATTTGTTCATGGCGATGGGAAAGGGATCACCAGTTATCAAGTCACAGCACTGCTCAAAAAAGGCATGCAATTTTTTGGGGGAGGACCTGGTTAACTACTCGTCCCACTCCTTGCGGATTGGGGCCGCCTCACAGTGGACGGCAGCAGGCAAAACTATGGATAGTATTTTGGGAAGAGGACACTGGCGGTCTACCTGATTACCAAGATCATATCTGAGCACTGGGTGAGAAGTAGCATTATTGCTGATGTGTGGTTAAAAAATGGGGGGGCCGTTGGGGCCGGGCGGGGAGGACAGGGAGGGGGATACGAGGATGATGGAATTATGACAACACATGAGATAACTAATTTTGCTTGAACCCATAGGAAGAGGGAGGACCGTGGAAGTCTGGATCATGGCCACTCCATATTTACTGGGCAGAAGGAGAGCAGAGAAAAGAAGGCTGTGGGAAAACAGCTGTACCAGGATGTAAAACCAGTGTAAGACTGGTTTTGCAGGGGATCAGGGGATGAGATGGGCACAGCTACTGCCCACCTTGGAAGGAACTGAAGGAACAGCGACCCAGCCCTGACTTGCTTATCATACATTTGAGGCAATGATCAGGCAGGCAAACCATGGGTAGACATGTACTTGCAGATAAAAGGACTTGGAAACAATACAGCAGTGGTGACGCAAAGCAAGCCTTGCCTGGTCAGATGATACAAGGAGGGTTTGGAGGCACGAGCACAGACCAGAAAGCAGTGGATAGGGCAGGAAGAAGATGAACAGAAGGGTAGGGACATTGGTAAGGAATATGGGAGGACAGGTTATACAGCGGGCGTAAGACGAATGGGTAGAGTTCTATAAGACCAGATGGGTTCACTATCAGATCTAATCATAGACATGTCTAACACAGAAATAATGGGTTTCATAGAAGCATGGATGAGACATGCAAAAGCGGAAAAGAAAAAACAAAAATGAAGTGGTTCAGAAGGTTTCCTAAGGGAAGAAAAGTTATACCTAAGTGAGGGAAAGCCAGTCATCCAAGCGCTGGAGACTGGCTAGTGGGGAAAAAGTGGGGGTGGGAGGAGATAGAAAGAATAACACCAAAAAAAGAAGAAGATGAAGGAAAAAGCAGTCTCGGTTTTCACCGATACCTAACAGAAAAGGAGAAGAAGGCACCCTGGTTTTCACCTGGGGGGAGAAAAAGAGGAAAAAGAGGGATGATCAGAGATTGTTATATGGATGAAAATAAAGGAACTTCTGAGAGATGTAATAATAAGATGATGAAACGAAACATGGAATTATGATATATAAATAAATTAATTGCCAATCTGAGCACAACAACAAACAATGGTCTCTGTCTTTTTGTGAGGGAAAAGGAGGGAAATCCGGGACAATGGAGTTTGCCCTTTAAGGGGCAGACCAGGTTGTCCCAATGCACCTTCCTGTTGGTTTAGATGAGTACGTGCTCAGAGGGAAGGGGAAGAGGGAAGGGACATGGGATAGAGACAATGGCTAGGCAACAGGAAGGGAGGGAGGGGCAGAGTGGGTACATAATGGACACTACAGGGGCTCAGCCACTTTTGCTGGAGTTTTGATCCCTCCCACCCACCTTACAAGGCAAAGCAAGAGGAAGAACAGTCAAGAAAGGGACTGTATGGTGGGTCTGTCAAGGTGGATGACAGACAAGTCCGTTTGGACAGTTTGGACTGCCAAGGTGGATGGCAGATAATAATATGGTTATGGACTGCCAAGGTGGATGGCAGGAGAAAAGGGTGGGGGAGGGAGGGAAGGAGGAGAGGGGAAGAAAGAACAACACCAAAGGAAGAAGATGAAGGAAAAAGAGGTCTCGGTTTTCACCATGACCTAACAGAAAGGAGAAGAAGAAGGCACCAGGTTTTCCCTGAGAGAGAAAAAAAGGAACAAAGGGGATGATCAGAGATTGATATATGGATGAAAATAAAGGAAATTCTGAGAGATGTAATAATAAGATGATGAAATGAAACATGTAATTATGATATATAAATAAATTAATTGCCAATCTGAGCACAACAACAAACAATGGTCTCTGTCTTTTTGTGAGGGAAAAGGGGGGAAATCCGGGACAATTGCAGTAAAGCGTGATGGATGGGAAGCGAATGACCATACTGTGATATGTGCAGATCATTTCAAAGAAGAACAGTTTGCCATATCTCAAGTCCTGTTGGATGTCACTGGATTCAAGCCCGGGCAGAGGATACTGAAACCTGATGCTTGTCCTACGGTCTTTGCATTCAACAGCAAGCCAAGTCGTTGCAGCACTGCATCTGAAAACAAAGCAGGATACAGGTGGGTGTACATTGTTTTTTAATATTGTTCAGATGCTGTGGATGTTGGTACTGCATTCATGTTTCCTCTGCCATGGTACATACAGACCTGCCTTGATGCTTCATACACTCAGGATGATGTGTGGTACACTGAGGCATACCACAGGATGATGCCTGTTACATTCAGGCCCTGCTCATGCGGGATGATGCCTAACTTTTCAGGCTCTGCCCTTCATAATGATGCCCACATGTACCTTGTACTTCCCCAGCTTGGAGGATGATGTAATACTCAGGTCCTACACTGCAGGATGATGCCTGGTACACTTGGAATTCATGCTGTACCATGGGATGATGCTAGGTACTCCGATCCTACTCTCAGATGATCCCTGCATACACATTAGTCTCCCTGCCTGCAGAGATGATACTTCACTGCATTTGTACCCCACCCTGCCCAGCAGGATGATGTCTAGTGCACTGTGACTCCACCCAGCAGGATGATACCAGGTACAGTCATACCCCATGCTGCTCTTCAGTATGATGCCTGGTACAGTCAGACTGTACCCTGTAAGTGATGCCTAGTACATGGGCCAACCTGGGATGATGTACGGTACACAGTCAGACACCATTCTGCAGGATGATGCTGGTATACTCAGGCCTGGCCTGCAGGACAATGTATGGTACACTCAGGCTGTGACCTGCAAGATGATGTCTGGTGCCTCTGGCTCCACCAGCAGGATGTTCCCCCCGTCATTTTGTCTTTTATCTGGCCGTCCCTTATGGCACTGTGCCTTGTGCCAGTCACCCATTAGGACTTGCACATTTGAAGAGTCCCATGTCACATAAAACCACAGACAACTGTATAGTGGAAGGAGCTACTCTCATCTCCTTATGTTTATCTCCTGTCTATACATCACTGCATTTAATTTTTGCAACAGGCCCTATGTAGTAGTGAGTTATTAATTTTGTAGTGTACCACCACATCATGGTCCTTGTCCCACTAGAGGCTGGAGTTCTTCCCACCCCATGCCTGCGATGCATGAGCAATGCTTTTCACCCAGTTACAAACCCTGGTTTTAGCTTCATGCTCCTGACTCAGAGTCTCCAGATCACATGCATGGTCAGCTTTCCTTGATCACCTTCAACCACCATTGATATCTCTCAGTCATCATCAAAAGTCTCGTCCCACTGCTGCTACTGCTACAGATGTCTGAGATGGTGTGGCGACACAAGGTCGCACCACAACCAGGAACAGCAGCAAGTGAACAAAATAACCTGTCTGCTGTGAATACTATTTTATTTCTATTTTAATTTTGTTGAAATATGGATTACAAATACCTTTGACAACGAACTGCTCATTTACAAGAGTTCCATGTGTTGATGCGATAGAAAACACTGTGTGTTCATTCCTGGTGTTGCATTCCCCACCCAAGGTCCAATTAGAACTTGGAATATTTACTGCCTGGGTAGCCGGTGTGGTTGGCACTGCGATAGACATTCATAGAAATCCCTGACAGCACAATGCTGACATTCAAGTGCTCTGTTTCAGCCACGTATGTCAATGACAGCACTGTTGCACTGTTACATTATGATGCGTCTGAGATATGCCTTAAATTGGGCCCAGTACTGGCACCTTTGGGACTCCGTAATTCCTGTAATACAGGATGATCCCCAATGTGGGCAGCATCTGTAAATGACCCATATCCAGTTTCTGATCCATTTGAACCATCTCCCCCCCACCACCACAATGTCCTCCTGCTTCACGCAGTGATCACGTCGGTGTCACTGAATGAAATATCTGTCTGAGCGCTGAAACAGTACATCCAGTGGTCTTACCATATGCAATAAACTCAGCATCCCTTCATACAACTCCATATTTCCCTCAGGATGTTCTGACAATGTGTATAGATAATGTTCTCATGTGTTTTATTACATATTATTTTACATTTTGTTTACTGACCACACCAACAGCAACAGTTAATAACACATCCTGTACTTAAAAAGTAACATATCAAGGTTTTCACCAGTGAAATAATACTTTGTTGCAAGTATGTTCACCGTATATTAATATTCACACTTGCAGTTTTATTTTTAGACCATTCCTGCGGCCTGGCCCCTTCATCCCATTCAGTACTGTAGCTGAACCAGGGTTCTGTGTCCCATGACTTCAGTAGCTGTTCAAGGTAGAGGCTCGGTCCCAGGTATACACAAGTCACAGGAGTGGGTAGGAGGCAGATCGACTGATGGGAACCCTGGTACTCACATGCCGCCTAAATCCCGTGAGTGTGGGCTCCATCCGAGGCACACCTGGCTTGAATACACTCCATGAAACACCATTACCTGCCCTGGTAGCAGTGGTGCCCCATCCCTCCTGTCCTCATTCCAGTCCACCCAACACACACATCTGGTGAGTGAGTCGGCAACTTGCACATCCCTTTGCTCACCACCATGGTCATCCACTGAGTGAGCAGTGCCATGATCGTGTATAGTAGTAATACACTCTCCATAAATGACAGCGTGGCTGCAGTTGCAGGCGTGTATTAGTACTGTGTCGATCATGGCACAACTCATCGGTGGATGGCTGTAATGGTGAGTGGAAGAATAATGCCACTCACTAAGTGAATATTGTTGGAGTTTGACGCTACCCGCACTGTCGGTGGGGATGTGGGCACTGGACCACCAGGGTAGTGATGGTATCACGGTACCCAGTGATATGGTACCTGTTGGGCTGGGATGTGGGTGTGAGTGTGGGAAGTGGTCATTGGGGCTGGGGAGGGTGATGGTCAGGCAGCACAGAGGGCGGACACCTGGCAGGATCAGGGTGTGGGGCAGGTGATGGCCCAAAATGGGTGAGTTGCTGGCTTTTTGTGGTGAGTGTGGGCATAGGGGGTGGTCAGTGGGCGTACACTAGGGGTACATGGAGGGAGGGCCATGGTTGAACCGCACTTCACAATGAGGGCAGTGGCAACCACCACTGATAGCAAGACCACTTATGCCAGCTTTATGTGAACGTAAATTGTATTTGACAGATGTTCACTGCTGGTTGTCTCACGAATACAGACTTGATAACTGCGCAGCCACCTGACACTACATAGTGTGCAAATGCTGCCATACGTCATGTTGCAGGTGGGTTTATGGCACATTATCAATGGCAAGAAAGAATCTTGGCTCCTAGGTTGGTCAGTTGGCCATCACAGCGAGGATATTCTACCATAACATCCCCTGCAGTGAAACTATCTTGATGAGGAACCTGAAGAATCTTTTCTGAAAAATATTTTAAAACACTAAATAAAATTCTTTAAAATTCTTTCTGCTATAAAACAATGAGCCATTATATAATAGGAATAATGCCCTCCAGGAGTGGATGTTATGTTGGGATACATCCCTTCTCGGAATGTTAGATGCCCTCAGCCGTTGGCCTCGGGCCAACCATCTGAGAGTTGCAATTGTCCCAACTGTACCCACCCTGTCAATTTCCTTTATCGGTGCAGTTTGGTTGCAGGCATTGAATCACACCAGGCCCGATGTTCGTGCTAATATACCTCCCTGCCATGGTATACTGCCTAATGCTGTATTTCTTTAATGATTGATAAAATATTTGTTTTAAGCATTATATGTAAAATCAGTTTTTGACTCTGCATTGTCGGGATGAAAGCGATGCATGTTCACAGCCTCCACCATCACTGCTGTACTTCTTTACTAGGTGCTCACAGATCTTGGGCTTATCAGTACTGTTAGGAGTTCATCAAGTGGTGCATCAACATCCACTAGTACAGCATTTGGGCACTTGAAATAGAGGATCCGTGGGGTTGATCACCTGCTGCAGAGGGAATCCAATTAACAGATACAGTGCGGACTTCACAGTTTCATTACTGTGGACTGTGAAGCAGATGTTCAACGTTTTCATATGCCATGTGCCAAACTGAATGCTTGGTAAGTTGTGTAATTATTGTTTATCTATTTTTCTTTTGTAACCCATGTACTAATGCCATTACTACATACCTATTGTACGGTGTACTCAATTGAATATTGGGTATTTATATTTGCGAACATTGTATTGTTACCCAGGCTGCCTTTACTGTGGTACAAAGGTGCTGCTGAGTTCCGTGTTGCCATGCTACACAACCACAATGCGCTTGTTACGCTCCTGACAGTATTCAAATAACATTACAGTGGTAACAGTTTACTAATATTGAGTCAAGATATCACCATGTTTCTGATAAATTTTAAGTATGGCGCTATTTTACAACACTGTCATTCACTTTGTACATGTTAATAACTGTTGCTTTTCATTGTTTTTCATGTCTTTGGTAGACTTCTGATAGCTGCTCTTCACTTCAATTAAAATGCAAACAGGAAGCAGGCACAGACATGAGCTGGAGAGGCTAGATGGAGAGTGTCCTTCCCAAAGTCGTGAATGCCTGTGGTGAAGAGATGAAGAGTCCTATAACATACAATGAGTCTGAACACATATGAATTATTTCGAGGATAGTGTATGTGTCCCCATCCATCACCACAGTACTCTGTTTTGCAGCTGTATCACTGTTGAATGACTGTAATAAGTAAGCATTAAGGCATGAGACGGGTTGCATGGAACATATTTTACCTCATGGCCAGGGGCATAATAATGCAAGAGGCACCGTCCGATGCCTTTAGCCCCTGTCATGAGAATAAAAATATGAAACTATCTTTATCTGTTGTGTCTTGTTAGCAGCTTGTAAATTACTCTCCCACACCCTGGGTGCCTTGGAATAGTGATTATGCAGCTCACACATATGAACAATAAATGTGAAATGTGTGTGTAAATATCGATAACGCAAGATATACATACTTTGTCTGAAACAATGCTGGAAAAGGAAAAAGGTTACACATTGAGAAATGCTATAGTTCACAGCTTACAATCTTCAATACTCCATGTAGTCACTGATAAAGAGTATGATTCCCTTTACATTGGCAGGTTTTGTGTCTGAATTGATTGGATGAGGCATTCAGTGTTCATCAAGAGTTTTCCAGCTACCGCACGGCTTGGGAAAATACACCTAGATGACAGGTTCCACCTTCCATCACCTCTAAATATGAGAAAACAGATAAAATGCACTTGGTGACTTCTCACTGCAGTCGATTCAATAAGTCTCAGCAGACACAGGTTTGCTCATCTACATGTTTGGCACTACCTTCCAACTAAGTATTCACTTAATCATCCAGTACTGGTGATGCAGTCCAATACACACGTCCCACCCCCAACACCCCAACCGACGACTGGCACAGAACAACTCTCACCACCATGGCCAGCCACAGACTGCGGTGTGCCAAGATCATGTACGTGATAATATGCATTACATGAATTACAGCTGGTGACATTTGTGGAGTGTGTATTAGTACTGGACATGATCTTGGCACAGTTCAGTTGATGGCTGGGCGTGGTGGTAACAGGTGGGCTGTGCCAGTCACCAACTCACCTGCTGGGAGTTTGTGTGACCGATGGTGGGGGGGTGAGTATGCTGGGCTCTCATTGTCGCATTGTGGAGTGGGGGGCTGCTGGACCACCATGATTATATGTGACATGCCTGGAGGGGTGATCATGTTCCAGGGTACGTAAGGGTGGGGCAGTGGGCAGTCAGGGGGAACCAGACATGTGTTGGTGGTGTCTGGTCATGTGGGGGTGTTGGGGCTGTAGCACACAGGGTCTGTAGAACAGTGGCACAGTGGCAACCCACTGTGGATGGCAAACACCATTTACATCAGCTGTCCACTGGTGGGTTTTTCGGAGTCATGATGTGGGACGTAGCAGCCATCCTTATCTTTACCCTTTGTTACATATAAAAATCAGCCTGTTCAAAATCCTTGTTAAGCACATTCTAACCCATTATGCACATTCTAGAGTCTGGAAATTTGATTTTGATATGGAAGTAGAACAAAGAAATGGCAAGATTTTTTGTTTTCGCTTCAGTGGTGGTCTGTCACTATAGTGTTAAAAACAATATCCTAAAAAAAATAAAATATGGTCATGCACGGCTGAAAACCAATCAGATTGCTTGAAATCATTTGCCCATTTTATAAAGAAACTTAATGCATGGTCAACTGATGTATCCTGGCCAGTGAGATTTCTAGATTTTTTCTTTCCATTTTATAATTGTTCTTATCTGTCATACAAACAATTATACCTTTGTCTTTTCTTTCATTGTCTCCAACAGGAACATCATGTGGAACCAGAATACTAAAAAAACGTTTGAGTCTGTCACTGGAAACAATGAAATGTACTTGTCTGACAAGTAGCATCCAAAATTTACCATGCACTGCTTTCAAGAAAATGCAGCGTCGAATTTTCCGAACAGTGTGCTAAGAGTTTTCTGCGGACATTTTGAACTTTTAACAATCATTGTTTTGATGTACTTGTATGAATTACTGTGCCATTACTTGAAAAAATTGACTTTAATGGCAAACATACCCCATACTACTACATAGCTGGCACGACAAAGGAATGTGGTTTCAGTATTGTTTAACTTATTGATGACTGATTTTTTTTGTTCACTTCTCAAGGTTGTATGGCTTCACTCTTGAGGTTTACATGGCTGTAATAACAATGTTTTGAAGTGAACAACATTGTTGTTGTTCACTGTTGCCCATTCATTATCCTATAAGTAAGAATTGCATCTAATAACAATATGTAATGAAAGTCAGTACGCAAAAAAATATATAATACAAATTGTGAGTTTATTGAAGCACCAAAAAAATCAGTACTGAAATTTCTAAACTGTGACTGTGTATAACTGACACAGTATTGATATACCAGGGTTACAGTTACAAGAACAGTGTGACAAATGACAATAACAAACAGACATTGATGAAAAGGTTAAGTTGAGTTCTTCAGTCAATACTCTTGTATTCGTGGTCATCAGGAATTTCAAAGATGTACCGGTAGAGCATACAAAGATGACATTAATGTATCCACATGTTATGGTTTTGACTTGCTATTACCTGTAATAATAAAGGTTTTTACATGCTGAAAGTAGTATATGACAGTACATTCATGCGTCTATGATATACAACATGCTACTCACTGGTCATAGTACAATGGCGATGAGAGATTGTGTTCTGAAACCACATTATATGGTGTACCATGACACAGTGTAAACACATGGCATGACAGCTCAGTATTGACTGTGTTAAGGTCACATGTAATGATTGTGGGTGAGGATGTTTGATGCACAGGATGTTTGAGTGTAAAACAAGTAATGTTGATTTAAACTATGTTCCTGTCAGTGTTGTGGCTGGGACACTGAGTGTGACACTTCAGCCTACTGACCTCACCCACAGTGGTAGCAGGGATGTTAATGGGACAGGGTTGAGGGTGGTGGCATGCCTTTGGTTGTGTTATCAAATTGGGTTACAGTCATGATGAAGTACACAGCGGATCAACTGACACATTCCCATGGGGGCAAAATCATTTACTTTGATGGCAGTGCCAACAGGTCCCCATGGACAGTTTGGCAGGGTGTGGGGTGGGTGATGTGAGACACCAGGCCCCTGAAAGATGAGACATGGTTAGGAGAGAGAAGCAGTGTGTGCTTGGACATGCAAGTGCCACCAAGACTCCAAGAAAGGCAGACAGGGTTCGGGGAGGTAAGAAAGTACGAACAGATCCCCAGGGACTCTTTGGTAGGGTGTGGGGTGGAAGAGGGGAGACTCCACACTATGGGAAAGGTTGGAAGTGTTAAGGAGAGGGAAGCAGGTGCAAACAGGTCCCATGGGACAACAGACGTAATGTGAAGGGCTGTGCGTGCTAAAACATGTGGTCTTCCAGTTCCCTGGTACATTTTCTTCTGATCCCTGGTGTGTCTGTATGATGAGTACTGCACACCCCTGCTCTGCTATGTCACTGTAATCATCATCTTTTAATTCAACAAAAAAAAGTTGTTAGCTATGCATAAAGCACTGCAAGAAACATATTGCGGCAGTTTGCTCCCGAAGCCGGTTGTGGAGCTGCTTTCCTCAATGCCGTGGCACGCCACTGCTGACACCAGTTCATCCAGCGTGCCACAAATTTTCAACATGTGGTTTTTGGGACCACTCCTCATGAATTCTGCCACTGTCATGGCATTATTTAGCCCTGAATGGTGAGTTTGCATCCACTGCATGGAATCACCTTTCGGGACCGATTAATGAAACGACATTGCCAGTGTTTATGAGGTGGGCTATCAAAAAGCGTATGTTGCAAATTTTGTGAAAAAAATCAAAAAAAATGACTGTTTTACAAGCGTGCATTGTGCAGTTGCTACGCTTGCTCATAAGTTTGAGAATTTGCAATATTTTAATGACACATTTTAAACACTGGCATTGTTCAATACCTCCTTATGAACAGTACAGCTGTCATTTTTCACATCATGGCCAAAATGTGTTTTTGCACTACCGGCGCAGAATAGCACTGTCGCTGTGGGAAATCAGTGTTCAGACAGATTATGAAATGACAGTGACACTGTTCATGTGCAGAGGACAAAAACTGCCTATGTTGAAAATTTGGTGATGCTACTCAATAAAATGACTGTGTTATGAGCGTGCATTGCACAGTTTGCAAGCACGATCGTAAGTTCGCAAATTAGTTATTTTCACTTTTTTTTTATTGTTTAAGTTATATATTTTAGTAATTTAGTTGTTTGAAGTTGGTTTGATTAGTTAGCTGGGTGGGGGTGGGGTGAGTAAAGATTTGGTTGTGTTTTGGGGTTTTTCTAATTTGTTTGGTTAGGTTGTTAGTTAGCTTGTTTTAATTTTATAAGGAACTCTTTTTATCTATTTTTATTGCTTTGAGGATTTGCTCTGTTTGAAATGTGGCATTTTGTGGCTCCCAGTAATGCAGCTACTCAGCCTCTGCTCTCCCTCCCTCCACCCTTTTATACCCCCCATCTTTTCTATCTACCAACACTGTTGGGCTTTAAGTATTGCCCGCAGGGAGGGGTGGGGGTGGAGGTGAGCAGTGGAGGCGAGATGAGTGGAGCACTCCATTGAGGTGACTAAGCCCAGGAGACGCCCTGGGGCAAAGTGAAGCCTAGAGTGTGGGCCATTCTGTTTGGTCCCCATACCCAAGGGCACCATCCTTAGTGATGGGCAGGTGGTCGGGGCGGTCCAGGAGTCCTGTCCAACCCGGGCGATGTTGTGCAATGCCAGGTCCATCTGGAATAAGATGGCAATAATCTCAGATCTTGTTGCCTTGATGGACCTGGCATGCATCACCGAGACCTGGCTGGACAATAATGCGGGACCAATATTGGAGGCCACAATTCCAGCCGGGTATATGGTGATTCATCACCCAATGTTAGATTGCGGGGGGGGGGTTGCTGTCTGCTTTAAGACCGAGTTGGATCTCACCAGTGTACCAGTTGAGGAGACCTCTTCTTTTGAATGTGCCATTGTAGCAGGTGTGGGCTATCGAATTGCTCTCATCTACCGTCCACCAGGAGATGAGAAGCAATTCCTTAAGGAAGTAGTAGACTTCATTGTTGGCCTGACATTTGAGTCCCCCAGGCTGATGGTCCTGGGTGACTTTAATGCATGGATCGACGATGAACTCTCGGAATTTGGACACTTCCTCCAGTTAATGGATTCACTGGGCCTAACACAGGTAGTTACCACTGCTACTCATAAAGCTGCCCATTCTCTTGACTTGGTCTTCCTCTGCGGCTTCTGATGTGGGGGTGGAACCAGTCAGTTGGTCAGATCACTACACCGTGAGATTCAATTTTTGCACCCCCCCCCTTGTAGGGCAACCCCTGTGGAGATGGTCAAGTTCTGCCCTTTGTGGAATGTTTCCTTTAATGGCCTTGTGGCGGTTCTTGACCTATTAGAGTTTCCTGTGCATAGCAATGATCCAGAGGCATTGGTTGTGGCTTATAATACTGCCATTACCTCTGCTCCAGTTCATGTACATCCTCTCTCCCTCCGACCTCGAACCCCATGGTTTGATGGGGTTCTGAGGGAGTTGCGGCGAATTGGACACAGGTTAGAACGTTTCTGGCAGAGGTCTGGCCTGGATGCCGCATGTAGACTGTTAGAACATTATCAATTCTACCAGTCAGAAATCTCCCGTGAAGGCAGAGTTCCTGTTGGGAAATTTCTGCCACGCTTGAACCCGATCTGCTCAGCTTTTCAGAACTGTGGACGGGTGTGCGACCCAACCTGTCTATAACCCCATAGGCGTTGTCACAATCACAGTGTGATGAGATTGCTCGGTTCTTGGCGGTTAAGGTGGCGACATTAGGGCAGACATCGGTTCAGCACATTCTATGCTAGTTGCGGATGTCCAGGACAGGGTCACTATCCCTCTGTTTTCCTGGAGTACCTTCGACCACCCGGAAATCATGGATGTTATGCAGATTGTCCAGGGGCTGCGTCCTACCTCCTGTAGTTTAGATCCAGGTCCCACATCCCTACTTTTAGGGTGTGGAGATTCTATTCTACTGGCTCTAGCACAGATCGTCTGGTCCTCTCTTGACTCGGGTGTATATCCCCTGTCCTTGAAAGAGGCAGTGGTGACACCCTTGTTGAAGAAACCATCTTTGGATCCAGAATGTCTGGCTAACTACAGACCTATCTCGAACCTTCCCTTTGCAGGGACGGTAATCGAGAAGGTGGTAGCAGCCCAATTGGAGAACCACTTGACCATCCATAGCATCTACGAACCTCTCCAATGAGGTTTCCGTAAGAGGCATAGTACCGAGACTGCGCTGGTTCGGGTGCTCAATGATCTCCTGATGGCGAGAGACCAGAGAAAATGGTCTATCCTGATGTTATTGGATCTATCGTCAGCATTTGACACCATCGACCATGGGGTTCTTTTGGAGTGCCTGAGATGTATTTGTGGACTTTCTGGGGTTGTGCTCAGATGGTTCACATCATACCTCACCGGAAGATCTCAGGGGGTGGTGTCAGGGTGTTTTTCCTCTGATCCCTTCTCGCTCTTTTGTGGGGTCCCTCAGGGCTCTATATTGTCCCCCATGTTGTTTGCGGTGTACATGCTTCCCCTCAGAGACATTGTGAGATGGTACGGGTTGGGTTTCCACTGTTATGCAGATGATACCCAACTGTACCTGTTCTTCGCACCCAACCAGGAAGGAGCTGTCTCGGTATTTAATAGCTGTCTGGAGGAAATCCAGGATTGGATGAGGTCAAGCTGGTTGAAGTTGAATTCTGGGAAGACTGAGGTGTTGGTTTTGGATCCAGATCACCGGATAGGGGGTCCTGTGGCCGGCTCCCCTTCTGGAGTGTTTTGTGGGGATGTTGAGTTACTGGTCTCTGAACGGGTGCGAGATCTGGGGGTGATCCTAGATGATGGGCTGACCTTAAGATCTCAAGTGTCAGCAGTGGTAAAATCTTCATTTTATCATCTAAGAAACATCGCCAGAATCAAGCACCTCGTTCCATCTGGCGATCTGCCAAATTTGATCCATGCCTTTGTGACCTCACACCTGGACTACTGCAATTCGCTTTACCTTGGGCATCTGGGAGTTGATATCCGCTGCCTTCAGCTGGTGCAGAATTCCGGAGCTCGAGTACTTACAGGTACTCCTAGAACATCACATATTACTCTGGTGCAGCGGAATCTGCACTGGCTACCAGTTCAGTGGCAGATCACCTTCAAAGTTGGATTACTGACTTTTAAAGCCCTACATGATCTGAGCCCTGACTCCCTGAAAGCTCTCCTGACTCCTTATCTCCCGGTGAGGTCATTCCACTCAGCCTATGAGGGGTTGCTAGAGATCCCTAGGGTCACACTGAAATCAGCTGGTGCCCGGGCTTTTATGTTCACGGCACCAACCCTTTGGAATTCTCTACTTTGTCGGTTAAAGGAGTGTTCGACCGTGGGGAGCTTTAAACAGGCGCTTAAATCCTTCTTATGGAATAAGGCATATGGCCTTTATTAATGTTTACTTGTTCTTAATAGTTTTTATATTATTGTCTGTTTGTTATGTTTGTATTTAATCTTTTTGGAATGCGCCTTGGTTTTGGAAAGGCGCAATATAAATAAAGTTTATTATTATTATTATTATTATTCATGCCACATTTTCAACAGTGTCATTTTCACACACCTTCTTATGAACAGTACAGTGGTCATTTTTTACATCCTTGCCAAAATGTGTTTTCGAACTTCTGGCACAGAATTCCTCCATCACGGTAGAAAATCAGTATTTGGGACAGATTAGGATCAAGCGAGTAAGAGAGGGAGGAGTGACCATGCTCAACTGAGCTTTGTTGGGACAGCTGCGGATTTCCTTGTGGTCAGGAAAAGGCACCGATGCAGGCAGGAGCACAGTACAAAAGGGCACCCTGCAGTGCTCGGAGACACAGAAAGAGCAAGTGAGGGAGGGGGAGTGACTGAGCTCAATGGAGCTCTGTCGGGACTGCTGCAGATTTCTTTGAGGGCAGAAAAAGTCGCCAGCACAGGTAGGAGCCCAGAACAAAATGGCAGCATGCAGCAGCGGGAGACACAGAACGAATGAGTGAGACAGGGGGAGTGAGCGACCTCAACGAAGCTCTGTCGTGACTGCTGCAGATTTCTTTGTGGGCAGAAAAAGGCGGCAATGCAGGCAGGGGCCCAGTACAAAAGGCCAGCCTGCTGCATCGGCAGAAACAGAATGAGTGAGTGAGAGAGGGGTAGTGAGCCACCTCAACAGAACTATGTTGGGATATCTGTGGATTTCTTTGTGGACAGAAAAGGGTGCCAACGCACTCGGGATAGCAAAAATGACAACAGGGTCAGTGTGGAACAATATATTTTTTTTTGCATTCCTTGTGGTCATTACTGTATCGGGACTACTGCCATGATGTTATGCTGAGGTAACATCACGGGTACAGTCCCACACTGACCAATCACAGACTAGTGTTTTTCCTTGCCATTGTATTATATGAGTTTCATTACGATGATATATGAGAAAGTAGAGATATAACTGATATCTCCACGACCTGGCTGAGAAATGTATTTTCATCCCTGAATGTATCTGAAAACATACATATATATCTATATATAAACAGTTAACAGGCACCAGAGAAAAACAAGACAGATCAAGATATTAGGAAAATTCAAACTTTTATAATACTGTCCACACAATACTTTCCAATGACTACAAAGAAATGACCTTTTGGCCCAGTGAACAAAAAATAAGAACAAATGTGTTCATTAACAATAAAAAAAGAGTATCTGTAAGTCTAACAACATGCTTTAAAAAGATACACAGCACACCTTCATGCCTCCTGATAAAAAGACAGAGCACTCTTGAAACAGTGATGTTGACGGGAGTGTGGTGTGTTTGTCAAACCCGTGTGTTGTGTGCCTTCTTAAAGCATATAGTTCCAGAATTGAAAGAATATTTTTCATCTGGAAAAAAGGAATATGTTCTGCTTTTTTCTTCCCTTGGCACAGTGGCTGATTGTGGTCATTGGACAGTACCATGTGGTTAATAAAAACATACCACCAACCCTGTCTTCAGTTATGTGTTGTGATCACCAGACATCTGATTGCAGTAATTCTGCAGTTCTTAATGGAAACTTCAAGAACAATGAATGTGATACAAACGAAATAAATACATTGCATTTCATACAAGATCATGTGTTGCCTCCAAAACTTCCATTCATGCCTCATGAAACCCTTTATATGTTTCTGATGGAAATCGTGCACGTATCGCCAACACCACACAGGAAGGTAGCACTTTCTGGTTCCGACGATCAAGTCTCTGCCATACCCAATACACAAAGCGACGGTGCATGTGTGCGAGTAACCTGTGAACAGAAAACGAAATGAGTTTCAAAACAATAACAGTAACACACCTGTATCAAGTAAACAAATGATGTGACTGTCATTATAGATCAAGTGCACACTAAAGATAAATCATTGTAATACTGCCATCCGGAAGTGTGACACAGTTATTCTGTGTACAGCGTGTATCGGGCATGAAAAAATAAGTTCAGTGATTGGCTAGAAAGCCAGTGTAATAACTGTATTACACATAGAATAAAAAAAGTACAGGCAAAGAAATCAATGCCCCTAAATGGAATGTTCAGACATAGGCATGGAACGATCATTTTTATGTTGGTGCCCTTGAACAGCCAACATCTTGGGAACTTGCAGCTTTGGAGACGCGGTCGCTGATGGGCGAATGCAGGGCACAAACCAGTAGGTGCGTCCAGAATTCCCCAATCAGCCTGCATGCTGGCGCCACACCATGCATATATAATGTGACGAGCACATCTAAGAAAAGGCCCGCTGCAATCCGAGCAAAGCTCGCCAGACGCAGCGGTCCTTTTCTTGCCGTGCTCGCCGCCATTATGTACATGGCGGCACACTGGCCACTGAACTGCCAACTTTTGGGGTGCCCAATCCCCCATCGGCTACAGATACCCCCCAAAACAGTTAGGTGGCACACTGGGAGCCCACTCTAGCGTGCCAAATGCCCTGCAAAAAAAAACTTCATCCCACAATGTTTTTTTTTTGTTTTGAACCTGTAAAGGAAAACGGTCTCGTAGTCTCCGTGCCCCTCACGCCACCCACTCACCGCGCACCTGCCTCCCCATAGCCCCTCACCCCATACTTACCTCCGGAGTCCGGCGCGACGATCTTTGGTGGACCGGGAACACGTCTGCACTCTTCAAAGCCGACCACGAATTGAAGAAATGCCAGTAAGCTATATAATGGCATAAACAGTTTTTTTTTTTCAACTTTGGTGCATATCGCAGGCATTTTTTTGAATTTTGGCACCAGATTTTCAACATAAGGGTTATTGGAACCCCTCCTCATAAATTCAGTCATTGTCATGGCGTTATTCGGTCCCGAAAGGTGATTTCGCATTTACTACGTGGAATAACCTTTCGGGACCGTGTAACAAAATGACAGTGCAACTTGTTCATGGGGGGGCTTAAAAACCTATGTTGAAAATTGGTGAAAAAATCAAAACATGACTGTTCTGACGTCATGTAGCAACTATAACCACGCTGTGTTAGTGCATTTGCACTATTTTCATGCCAGATTCTCTACATTGCCATTGTACACACACCTGCTTGTGAACCATACAGCTGTCATTTTTCACATCCTGGCCGAATGTGTTTTCACACTTCCGGAGCAGAATAGCGCAGTCACTGTGCGAAATCAGTGTTTGGGACACATTACAAAAATTACAGTGATACTGTTCATGAGCAGAGGTCCTACAATGCCTGTGTTGAAAATTTGGTGACAATAATCCATAAAATGACTGTTTTACGAGCGTGCATAGCAACTGCGCAACACATGCTCATAAGTTAGCGCATTCACAATATTTTCATGCCAGATTCTCAACATTGGCATTTTACTACACCTTCTTGTGAACTGTACAGCTGTCATTTTTTACATCCTTGCTGAAATGTGTTTTCGCTCTTTTGGCGCAGAGTAGCATGTTTGTTGTGCAAAATCAGTGTTCGGGACACATTACAAAAATGACAGTGACACTGTTCATGAGCAGAGGTCCTAAAATGCCTGTGTTGAAAATTTGGTGACAATACTCCATAAAGTGACTGTGTTACGAGCGTGTGTACGCACGCTCGTTTGCAAACTTCTAATATTTTCACTCCAGATTTTCAACACTGCCATTGTTCTGCACCTCCTAATGAAGAGTACAGCTGTCATTTTCCACATCCTGACCAAAATCTGTTTTCGCAGTTCCAGCTCAGAATAGCGTGGTCGCTGTGGAAAGCCTGTGTTCGAGACACATGGTGAAAATGACAGTGACACTGTTCATTAGCAGATACCCTAAAATGCCTATGTTGAAAATTTAGGAATGTAAGTCAATAAAATGAGTGTTTTATGAGCGTGCATTGCACAGTTTGCACGCATGCTCAAGACTTTGTTAATTTGTAATAGTTTCACTCCAGTTGTTCATCATTGCCATTTTTCTATACCTCCTTATGAACACGACAGCAGCCTGATATGTGTTTTCGCATGTCCGGCACAGAATTGCACGGCCTCTGTGCGAAATCAGTTCTCGGGACAGTTTGAGGAAATGACGGTGACACTATTCATGAGCAGATGTCCTAAAATGCCTATATTGAAAATTTGGTGTCGAAACTCCATACAACAACTGTGTTGCAAGCGTGCTTTGTGCAGTTTCCACGCACCCCTGTAACTTCATTAATCTGCAATATTTTCATGTAACATTTTCACCACTGGCATTTGTGCACATCTCCTTATCAACAGTCCAGCTGCCATTTTTCACAGCCTGCCCAAAACATGTTTCCGCACCTGTGGCACACAATGGCATGCTTGCTGTGCAAAACCACCTTTTCAGACACATTCATAAAATCACAGCACTATGCATCTCTAGCTCCACCACTCCCACTGCCAGTGCCAGTGCCAGCGTAACAACATTCAGCATTGACAAAAACTTGTTTAAAAGCCAGCATTGTTTTAGCAGCATAGCAGTTTACTGAAGCTTTTGAGCGACTCGCTCTTTATTTTTGATTCTCAATGGGAGCATGGACATGCAATGATGTCCATGCAGTAACGTACAGATGTCTGCCATGCTCCCACCCCCTAGGCTCCCGCGCGAGTCCGCAGTAGCACCGTGCATCACCTGGGACCACCACATTGCAGACTTGATATGCATATTTATCTTAACATGCAGTAACATCTTGAAATACAGACACAGAGGATTGTGTATGAGCAGTCATAAACAAGAAGGATATTCTTTTATCGAGAGGTTTCCTTGGTAACAGATGGGAACCTGGAGATACAACAATATCCTTGTTTGTGTACGACTGCTCATACACAATCTTTCATAGTGTATGGGCAGTATATCATAGAAAATTACACAAAACCAGTTAGAGGAGACAACGGACAATAGAAATCTTTACATTTTGTTTTGTTATTACCTGACACAGTGTGCTGCAGCTGTTTCTGGAAGTCCAAGTTTACACAGAAAAGATTTCCCAGCTTAAATGAATAGAGGAAAGCAAGTATGTGGCAGCATTCCAAGTTGTTCTGCTGCAGTAGTGACATCGCCACTGCAGAAGAACAACATGATGATGTCAGTACTGCAGCATAACAAACATATTTCAGGCAAGGAATTTCATGCATAACAGCATTCACTATACATTGTACTGTAACCCTTTATGCACAACCGCATTTAACACAACTCTATGATGTCTCTCTGTATCTCACAACACGATAACGAAAGCCATGCAAGGATAACGGGGCAGATACGAATTCATTTGTACAATTCTGGCTGCATGATGCACGCATATACCTGCTTATCTTCTGAAATACCACACAGTTGCATATCCATCAGTTGCTCTGTGTCATCATAGTCATGTTGTGCAGAAAGTATGCACGAAACACAAACAGCATGTGAATACCAAGTTTTGTGAACTAACACAGCATACATAGTGTGTGCATAATCATGAATGACACCATGTGATACAACCATAGGACAACTGTGTAATACACACGTTTGGCCGAAGATGGTCACATAACAAGGTAATGACACACTGACAACATTTGTTGCAATGGTATTATGATAAAAATAAAATTTGTACTCATTTGTGGACTCGTTGTCTCCCACAGGACCATCCATCTCAATGCATTCATATAGGCAAGACTGAAGGACATCCTCTTCTAGACAGAGTGAAGAACATCCTGGTAATTCGGTCACACATTGAGGATCATCACACATCTCAAACTTCTCGGAGATAGCAGAGTAGAACCAGCAGCACCGATTCTCCATAACTGTTTGCATTCTGTCACATTTGCTGCAACTGCACCTGAAACATATGCAGTGGACAGATTTGGCTATTAGTAAAAATACAAAATTCAACATACACAAACAAGAACATATAAAGCAATTATGATGCATTTTTCATCGCTCTGCAAAATGGCTCAACAGACATGCATCAAAAAGCAATGTAACTGCATAGACTACTACTTAGTGGTCATTCAGAAAAATGGTACAATGACAGGATGAACTGAATGCATCATTTACCGGAATGCCAAAAAGCAGTAATTGTACTCAAAATCACATTGCAGTATTCATTACCTCGACTGCAACATATTACATATTGCTTACAACTGGGTTGACTACTGTAGCATGACACAAAGAAGTCACAACATCACAAAAAAACTGTACATTACCATTTATATAAGTAGCCTTTTTTGTTCTCGAACATTGTTTATCACGCTGTAACCCTGACCTCCCTATGCCGTTGTCACTCCACTGTTGGCTATAAATGCACGCCTCAGGATCCAGCCAATCTCACTCCACTTGGAGAGGAACCATCCAAGTAAACATCACTGCATTGTCCCCCCTGATATCAGAACCATGAGAAAGGAATTAAACTCCTGTAACCGCTGTTATATATATAATGGTGGCTTGAATGACAGCACATGCAGAGGAACTGGAGGGAGCTTCCAGAAAACCCAGCAGTGAATGTGAGGCCACTGACATTGGAAACATCTTAACCTATCAGCGGAGATCATGCATTTTGGCTTTGTATGCCCAGTGGTGCTGCGTGCAATTGCGTCACCACTTTGCTGTCCCACAGACACCAACTACTAACCCACATACTCAGCCAGGGCCTGCAACTCTGCAAGAATACACACTGCACCCTATACCCACCACATTAGAAGAGAGCAGTCATCCAGACTCTCAATCTTCTCCTTCCTCTATCAAACTCAGGTGGACAATTCACATATCAGAAACAGGGTCACCAACATAGCACCCAGTAACTAAGCACGACCGGGACCACACCATAGCAATCATTGTGAATACAGAAATGGACAGGCAGGGGATGACTAAGGCATCTTGATAGTTTAATGTACAGACAAACAGTATTGAGAAATGTAAAAAAAAATATGAAGACACCAAAACACAATGAAATGTACATAAATGTAAAGTGGCAACATAAAGACAATATGGGTGACATGATTACAAGCCACATTATTCACACCAGTAATGAAGAAGGACACTGAGTACCATGATATAATGTGAGGAGTGGGACAGCCATATAGCCATACAGACACTAGCTACAACAATTTCTGACAGATGAAATCACTGGAGATGAGTGTGCAACACTCTATGGCTACTGTCATACCTATACAGTAATATACCTTAACTGCTCATAGGAAGCAGCATAGAATAGTGGGTTGAGGCTGTGAGGTGCAGATCTGGAGATCTGTGTTTGAATCCCACAGCCGCCTTGGTGCATACTGTATCATCCTGTTATCCCATGTCTCATTTACAAACAATATTTAGCTTACTATGCCAATGTGCTGTTTCCTCTAAGTACCACTTGATCACCCACAAAATAACATCACTGCATAACAGTGTTACTATATATCTCTTGTAATATAACACAACTATGACCACTGCATGTAAAACAACAAGATGATGGATACAGCTTGTGACACATAAGGCAATACACATAAGCCATAACACATCATACTTTGAAAGTTACTGCATACTGTATATGGACACAGTTAGAGCCCTCTAAATGCAGTTGTGAAACACATTCACTGCTACAGGTGACAAACTTCACAAAGGTAACATTGCATGGTTGCAGATGGCAGTATAACATGAGATTGCAGGGTTGCAGATGGCAGTTGAAAACGAGAAAATGATAATGCACTAAAACAATGTGCAGGGCATAAGAAATATGATTTGCTTACAGTGGCATCCACAAATCATTGTGTGGAAGGCAAATAACTACCCTGGACACTATCTTCAAGCCACTTTGTGCGAAGTGGACATGGGGGGGAGGGTCGCATATCAGGCTGAATAAATCAAATATGTAGCAGACCATATAACAAATAAATTATCATTATCTGTGAGGACACATAATGCCTTACCAGTCTGAAACCTCCATAGATCCTTCTCCGTTGCTCTCGTCGTCTGCAGAGCTGTCAGGCTGATTGCTAGCAGAAGCTGACAATGCAGAGGCAAGTGGCTGGAATAAATAAGGCTCAGTGCTTGCTGGAGAAACAACAGCACAAGACAGAGCTGACATTTCACTCTCCTCATCAGAGGACATTGTTTTAATTTTAGCTGGAACAGAAAATACAGCCACAATAATAGTTGGTGCTCTCTGTGTTGACAGTCTCATGGGAATGACGGTAATCAGCTTATCACTGGAGCTCTCTGTCTGCAGGCCCCCACCTAATGATGTCATTATGCAGGATGTCTGCTGCCAACACGGAGCTCCATGGATAAAAATAGAATGAGCGTCTAGAGCGTGATACTCTGTTATAAAAATTTATTTTACAAGAAAATCACAAAACTGGTGCAAATGGAGCACACAGCACAAACATTCGACAGGTAAGAAAGCAGCATATATACTTGTGACATGGAAACCATGCATTTGTTGCACATGATCTTTAAGGAGAGGGTAAAGGAGGGGAGTGTTGAGCAGCTGCAAGTTGAGGGATTAGCTACACAATCGAGCAATCTCAATAAACCATGAGTCCTGTTTCTGGTGGTATTTCATATGGTCACAGATCTCAAACAACTAAATGACTTACTGGCAAATAATATGCATTGTCCTAAGGGATGGAGGTACATAGTGTGGAGTTTTATATAGTATATGTTACCACTCTATTTATCAGACCCTTATTAGAATAATAACATAAAAGTAGGGTCAAACATAATCTTACTCATTAAGTGGAGTGGCATCATCAAAGGGACCCGCTAATTCTAGATATTCATAAAACAAAATCTCCACAACATGTGAATTTCTGCAGTTGAACTGGAAAGTCTCTATCCGGGTCACACAGGACACTTCTTCAGTTTTCTATAACATCATTTACAACATCTATCTCAGTGCAGTAAACACATTCCACATCAGCTGGCATAGTAGAGCAATTACCACATGTGCATCTGTGTAACACAAAAGAGAAACAATATTATCACTCATAAATGGACATTAGTCATTATCATCATCTGAAAAACTGACCAATGCTACACTGTTTGAGTGAAGACACCACCATAGCCATGTCAAGTACTGCAGTGAGGGCAAACACACCTCATAGATAATGCTGAATGGGCCAATATGCACAACCAGCACGTTCTTCAACAGATGGGCTCTGATTCACTCTGACCTCAAGAGCAAAACTTGAGAAGGCCATGAGAATCAGAACCCCAGAGGTGACAGAACACAATGGTTATACATGACATAGCTCATCATGTGAATTTCATAGTGAATAGTATTTTTGAGGAATGAGTGCATTGTTTTTTGTTCTGTTTTTTTTAACAATAAAATTGACTTGCGCAGTCTCTAAGTAAGCAGTAATACCCTCCAGGGTGGGTGGCATTGTGCAATACCGAACCACCCAGGGGTGTAATGAGGCCCATGGTCGTATCTCCCCTGGAAGGTCAGGTATAGCACAATAATACATATCCTGCATGGTATTATTGTGCTTAGAAAATGGGCATCACTGTACATTTTTAATAAGTAAAAAAATAAAAGTGGAATAAAATTTGAAAACAACTATAAATATCACAAAAAAACAATTTTAAGGGTAACGAATTGGAGGATGGCTCACGTGGTGCCCCTCCACAAGGGTGGCCCCAAGGATGAACTGGGGAACTACAGACCGGCGAGCCTCACATCCATTGTGGGTAGGCTGATGGTGACTATCCTGAAGGAGAGGCTTGTGGCCCTCTGTAGGCCAAAGGACTACAGGACAGCAGGGAGCATGGCTTCATAAGTGGCAGATCCTGCCAAACCAACCTGGTGGAGTTCTATGACTGGGTAACTAGGCAATTGGAAAGGGGCCATGCAGTGGATGTCCTGTATCTGGACTTCAGTAAGGCATTTGACTCAGTGCCACACGGGAAGCTGGGAAGTAAATTAGAAGGCACAGGGGCAGGTGCAAAGCTAGTGAGATGAGTAGGGAACTGGCTTCAGGGAAGGCAACAGAGGGTGGTGGTGGGTGGGGAGCACTCATCCCCAAGGGTACTGATGAGCAGTGTTCCGCAGGGCTCAATGTTGGGACCAGTGTTGTTTGGGATATTCATTGCAGACATATCATTGGACATCAAGAGCAAGATCAGTCTGTTTGCTGATGACACTAAGATGGGAGCGGTGGTGGATGACATAGGGGGATGGCAGGGGTTGCAGAATGATCTGTCAAAGCTGTAAACCTGGTCAGACACCTGGCAACTGGGGTTTAATGACAAAAAAGTGCACAGTGCTGCATTTTAGGGTGAAGAACCCAAGGAGGAGTTACCAGCTGGGGGGAGTGAAGCTAGCCAAGACAGCAGAGGAGAAGGATCTGGGGGTGCTCATTATGGGGCCAATGAACAACCTGGCACAATGTAGGAAGGCAGCTGCAAAGGCCAACAAAATGCTGGGTTGCATTGCAAGGGGTATATCCTCGAGGAGGGAGGAGGTGATTCTGCCACTGTATAGGTCATTAGTTAGACCACACCTGGAGTACTGCATGCAGTACTGGCACCCATATCTGAAGAGGGACATTAAGTTACTGAAAGAGGTGCAGCACAGGGCAACAAAGATGATCAAGGGACTGGGGACTTACCATATGAGAGGAGGCTGAAGGAGTTGAACATGTACTCGCTGGAGGAGAGGAGGGACGGGGGCATGATTGAAACCTTCAAGTACATAAACGAGACAGATATGGAGGGGCTGTTCAAAGTAAGGGAGGGGAGGAACACCCGGGGCCATGACATGAGACTGGAGGGAGGAAAGTTGAGGAGGGAGATGAGGAGACACTTTTTTACAGAGAAGGTGGTAGCTGGGTGGAATGTGTTACCGGCATAAGTGGTATCCAGTACAACAGTGGACTGCTTCAAAACAGGCTGGGACAGGGCAAGGGGAGGGTCAATGGAAGGGAAGGGTGGGAGGAGGAGGGCAGTTGCAGAATAAGGGTGCTAGCTTCACATTCGAGCAGAGTTGATAGACCTCTAGGCCTTTATCTGCTGGCAAATTTTGTATGTTCATAAAGGATCAAATTGCCTACTGCTTAGCATTATGGCTCCCAAACAGATGTCACAACAGAGATTTTTTTTTTATACTTCCTTTATTATGGTGGGCCCCGAGGGGCTCATTACATCATGTCCAAACATATTGATCATACATCATATGCATAGGTGCATAAGATAAATCTTGATGACAACACAGTGTGTACCTACAAGATAGCTTTCTACTGAGTAAAGCACATTATGATCAAATTAAACAGACCTGACAAATCCTATAGATGAATCAGTTAACTTTATAAGTCTTTCTATCTACTCGAACTCGATGGAGAAACTTTAAAATATGCACTGCAATGGCTAAGAAAATACTCCTGAGGTAGTGAAGGGGGGGGATCAGAAAGTAAGTGTCTAAGCATCTCCATTTAAATTAGGCTCATACAAGAGCCACCTGGTCCACCTATTCTGATATAAATGGGTTTGCTGGCGAAGGCCAAAAGTAATTCTCTCCATTTATTGAATACTCTCTATAATAACACTCCAGTCTTCCAACGGGGGGGGGGCATCCTTTGCCCCCATTTCCTAGTAATGGCCTTAAGAGCAGCTATCATCAGAACTGACTATAAATATATTGCTTCTCTTCCCCTCACCTCACTTGGCCGTAAACCCAAAACAAGATGCAGAGGAGGTTGAAATTGAAAAATCTCCCTCAGATGATGTTCTATCTCCATCCAATATCCCCTAATCACCTGGCATGTCCAGAAGATATGGGCCTGAGATGCTGGATCATGGCCACACCCCCTCCAACAGGCCTAACCAGCTGTTGAAGCATAATGCGCCACCTGTGCTGGAACACGAAAATCCGGAGACCTCACCTTCCAGCCATATTCTTGCCAAAGTGGGGCCCCCATTGTCTGCCATGTAATGCACCATAAACCAGCCCATTGTTTCTCTGAGAGGGTAATCCCCAGGTCTGAGTCCCACTTGAGTTTGAGTTGTTCTGTGGGTAGGGACATATCCAATAAAAATGTTTGATATAATGGGGATATAGCCCCTCTACCTCGCCCCAATGACCAAATGCCTCGAAAAGGGGGGGTCCACAGTGTCCTCCTGTATTCGGGCATAAGTTCTCTGAAGGGTATGGACATAATCTCTGATTTGGTAAAATCTCAAATTATCCCATGGGTGTAGGCCAAATGTCTGCCTGGCTACCTCAAAGGAAATAAGATTATCTGTTAGTAAGACCTGGTAAAGAGAATGGAATCCTTTCTTGGCCAATTTCTTAAACCAGGGGTCCAAAGTGGCTGTCGGGAAAAGAGGGTCATAAGCCTACCATTGAAACCTCCACAATTGGTGTCTAATGGGACCCCGGGTTATACCTCACCTCCATCTCTCCAGGACGGCCTTCATCCCCGTATAGCACACCTCTGGAAATCCAGCGCCACTCTGGAACAGGATGGCCTGGAGGGTTGGTTCAGTCTTAATAGCCAAGTCCATTCACTTCCAATGGGAATCAAAGCCAGGACTGCCCCATAAGAGTGCCACACACATTTGGGCTGCCACCCAATGGCCCTGTAAGTTAGGAAAAGCTAAACTTCCCTGGGCCTTAGGGGCATAAAAAAGAGCTCTACGTATCCTAGGTCAGTCTTTAGCCCACAGGAATTTTAAAAACATGTTCTACCATATGTTTAAATCTTTCTGTGAGACCGGACAGGGTACACATTGGAATAAACAAAGTAGCCTAGGTAAGGCATTCATCTTCAGTCCTTGTGTCTTAGAATATATAGACAATGGCAGGAGGGTCCATCTCTGAACATCCTTCCTTAACTGTGTAATTAAAGGGGGTAGTTAAGATCCCACAACTGCTGATTGCTGATATCAATCCAGATCCCTAAATAGCTCATCTGATCCAGGTCCCATCTCATGGGGTATCTACTCCTCAGATCCGGGGTATAGTTACAACTAAGTACCTCCGTTTTAATGCAGTTCAGCTTATATCCAGAAAGGGAGGAATATTCCTCCAGCTGCCCAAACAAGGTGGGGAGGGAGGAATCCGGCTCTGTAAGATACTTGAGTACATCATAAGCATATAAAGCCAATTTATGCTCTAACCCATCTATTCTTATTCCCCTTATTAATCCCATTCTCTCTGATAGATTGAGCAAGAGGCTCTATATATAAAGCAAAAAGCAGTGGTGATAGGGGGAACCCCTGTCTCGTGTCTCTACCAAGTTCCAGAGGTCAGGAAATATGGCCATTTGCTCTAACATAGGCTGACAGGGAGTCATTCAATTTACTTAAAAGTTGTGCAAATTCTCTCGAAAACCCAAACCGGGAAAGGACCACTCCAAAAAATTCCAATCAACTCTGTCAAATGCTTTTTCAGTGTGGAGACTCATTAATAAAGCTGAAGTATGAGAGTTATTGATATGGTTAATGAGGTGGGTGGTCCTTCTCAAATTGCCTTGTGCCTGTCTAACTGGGACAAACCCATTCTGGTCTAATTGTATGAGCTGGGGGAGGTAATGTTGAATTTTGTTTGCATAATGAAGGAAAGGATTTTATAGTCAATGTTCAGGATCGAAATTGGGTGACAAGAGATGCATCTAGGGGGATCCTTCCCTGGCTTGGGTATCTCCGACATCAGTGTTGTGGCCCAGGAGGGTTGAACCCCCCCCCCCACAACCTCTGAGAATGCTTTCAGGATAAGCGGTTGAAGGTGATTGTTAAAACACTTAAAAAATTCCCCAGGGAGCCCATCTGTCCTGGGGCATTGCCCTGTCTTCAGCGCCCCGACTTCTACCTTAAATTCCTCTATAGTTAATGGGTGCATGAGCTCTTTGGCCTGGTCTGGGGATAGGGTCAGCAGTTTCAGTTTTTGTAAGAAAGTCTCTATTCTCCCTTCAGATGGAGGGGTTACATAGGTTACATAGGTAATACTGAGCATGTAAAGACATATGTCCATTAAGCTCACCATGGTTATGTTAAGAATAACCCCAAATACCTTTGCTTATAAGGCAGTTATCAAGCTTGGTTTTGAATTCAGTCATAGTCTTGCTGGTCACAACCTCACTAGGCAGGATATTCCAAACCTCCGTCACCCTTACATTAAACCAATATTTTCTTCTTTTGGTATTAAATTTATCCTTAATTAATTGAAAGAGGTGAGCTCTGGTGTTATATGGCTGTTCCTTTAACACCAAGCCTAGTTGTTCCCACATATGTACATCTGTAAGTGCCCTATAAATCAGGCACATATCTCCCCATAATCTGTGGAACTCCAAGGAAAACATTCCTAAAGTTTGCAACCTCTGCTCATAACTCTGGCCATGGACTTCCTTAATCCTTCTTGTTGCCCCCCCCGAACCTTCTCCAGGGCTTTAATGTCCCCCTTATTGCTTGGTGCCCAGGACTGTGCACAATAGTTCATGTGGGAATGCACCAGTGAGGTATAGAGGGAGATCAAAACCTCTTTATCTTGACTTTTTATATGTTTATGAATGCAGTACTGTATACTACTTGCTTTTTTAACAACATGGCTGCACTGCATTCTGAAATTGAGGTTGTTGCTGACTCTTATACCAAGATCTTTTTCATCATGGACCAGTCTAAGTGCCCTGCCACCCAGCATGTATTTGAATTGTTTATTATGTTTCCCCAGATGCATAACTGTACACTTGTCTACATTAAATGTAGATTTCTTCTTTAAGGCCCATATCTCTAGATTGATAAGGGCTGCTTGTAAAATATCCTTATCGTCTGAGTTGTTTATAGGGTAACCGAGGCGTCTTGTCATCAGTAAATTTTGAAAGCCATACCCCCGTCTGAACATACATTGAAAAAATGTATAGATTAAAAAGGCAGGGGCCCAAAACGGAGCCCTGTGGTATCTTGCTGGTCACATCCACTCAACCAGAGTACTCTCCCCTTATCCATACCCTCTGGCTTCTTCCACTGAGCCATGACTCAACCCACTGAGATATTTTAAAGTGGAGCCCCAATTCAGTTAAGGCATTTAGCAGCTCCTCACGTGGAACTTTGTCAAATGCCTTGGCAAAGTCCAGGAAGATAACATCTATGGAATTGCCCATGTCCAGGGCATTGCTAACCTTGCCGTAAAACTCCAATTGATTTGTTTGGCATGACCTCCCTCTGGTGAACCCTTGCTGTGTATAATCAATATTTCCTGACATGTTTAAAAAGTCAATGATATATTCTTTAATAATACCGTCCAGTATTTTTCTCAAAACTGAAGTCAGGCTGCTAGGCCTGTAGTTTTCAACCTCCTGCCTAGATCCTTTCTTATGGATGGGGATGACCACAGCCTGCCTCCATACCTCTGGGACCTCTTCCTTATCCAGAGATTTCTGAAAAAGGCAGGTAACCGGGCTAGCCAGTAAGTCTGTCAACTCTTTTATCACCCTAGGGTGCATACCATCAGGCCCCTGTGCCTTATTTTGATCTATTTTCTTGAGTCTTGTAGCTACTTCAGAGCATCCAGTATGTGACTGAGCTCAGAAGACTCCTTTTTCTCCAAATCTTTTTTTATGTGTTAAAGACAGAGGAATTATAATTATTACATTTTTCTGCCATCTCACACTTTTCTGTTATGAGAGTTCCATCTGGGGCTTTTAGGGGACCAACAGTACTATTTCCTCCCCTTTTGCTATTTATATATGAATAAAAGGATTTGTAGTTGTCATGTACCCCAGTAGCCAATTTATACTCATAATTTCTTTCTGCTAAGGCTATAATTTTTTTTGTGATTTTTAAGCAATTTTTATAATGTTCCCAACCTACTTTGTCGTGACTCTGCCTTGCCTTTTTGTATGCTTTATTCTTATTTTTAATTAGTTTTTTAACTGAAGAAGTCATCTATGGGAGAGGAATTTTTTTACCCGATTATATTTGTTTTTGATTGGTACATGCTTATGGACCAAAGTGTGGATTTTTTTATTATTTAACCTTTCCCACATACCAGATACTGTTTGATTTTCAAAATCTAATTTCCAGTTCCATTCTGCCAGCTCATGTCTCATTTGGTCAAAGTTTGCTTGATCATATTTATAAATTGTTGTTCTGCCAGTAGTTTTTCCCAGGGATCCCAAATAATTAAAGCTAACCATAGAATGGTCACTGGAGCCCAATGGTGGCAACACTGTACAATTTTGAATATTGTTATTTAAATTACTCAAAACCAGGTCCAAAATATGGGTACCCCTGGTGTGATTTGATATGTACTGTTCCAGCCCTGCCAAGTTAAATACCTCCAAATAATTGGTCTCCATGGCCATGTTTGCCTTTTGTGTATCCCAGTTTATTCCAGGGAGGTTTACATCACCTACCAGTATGACATTCCTGGCTGATGCCAACTGGTTTATGAAATCTAGTAAAATAATATCCTCAGGAGCCTTTATAGAGGGTGGCCTATACACAAGGCCTAGATTGATTTTTGCTCCCTGTCGTGGTGAAATCTTTATCCATAAAACTTCCAACTCTGCCCATTTGGATGTATCCATTCAGCAGAGATGCAATCAGAGATATACAGGGCCACACCACCACCTTTGATCTGAGAGCAATCTTTGTTGGGGTTCTTTCTCATATAATTGTTCATAAAACTCCCAAAAAGTCTCTGCTATCTCCATCATTTTTTACACCACTTTCTGATGTTCAGGGTGCCAGAGATTCATGATTGTGGCCCTAGCTCTTTGTGCGCTCAATCTACTGACTAATAATCTAAGTGACCCTGAGCCACCTTCATAATACTTCTGCCTTAAAAATAACAGTTTCTGCTCTACCTGATAGTCCAATATCTGTCCCAGTTTCCCTTTAAGAGTCTTAGGCTGCTGTGCTATTGGCCTGTAAGATTTCTGTGTTTGCATTTCCTCCAATGACTGTATTTGTTCAGTAAGTGTTTTCTTTCTTCCTCTCTCTCTCTCTCTCTCTCTTCTTCTGGGCCGCCAACTGAATAAACCTCCCTCGGAGAACAGCTTTGGCTGTATCTCAAAGGGTAGCACATGATGTGCCCTGTCCATCATTCTCTGCCAAAAAACATTGATATGTATCTACAATCTGATCTTTAACTGCCTTGTCTTTGAGCAAGGAGACATGCAGCCTCCTAAAGGTGTTTCTACAGAATTCCCCTACATCCAGACGCATATAAAGTGGGGCATGGTCCAAGAGGATGAAGTCCCTGACCCAAGTCTCCTGGACTCTAGAGACCTCATCTCTCGAACCAAGAAATAGTCTAATCTGGAATAAATATTATATGTGGCAGAAAAATAGGTATAATCCCTCTGCCTAGGATGTTGGTGTCACCAAACATCAAGGATACCCAATTCTCCCAACAACTTATGGACCCTCCTTGCCACCTGATGCGACTTTCTTGGAATCTGGGAAGTCATGTCCAGGGCAGGATTAAAAGTAAGGTTTAGGTCTCCCCACAGATCAAAACTCCCTCCGCCCATTCTTGAAGTAGGAGGAAGAAGGATCTATAATCCTGGTAAAGGGTGTCAGGTTGGAAATACACTGATGCAAGTGTTATTAATTACCCCTCAAGTCTGCCCTTCATGAGGGCATACCTACCCTCTTTATCCACCTTTACAGCCTGTTTTTCAAAATGAGACTTATGTGGTATGAGCACCATAGTGCCTCTACGTCTGCCCTTTTTATACGAGGAGGCAGCTACCTCCTTAAAACCCAATTTCAGAAATTTGCTATGCTCCCTCACAGAGAGGTCAGTTTCTTGTAGAAGAACATAGTCTGCTGCTGACTTCTTAATCAAAGCCAGAATCTTATTGCGTTTAATTGGACTTGTGAGTCCATTTGCATTATATCTGCACACTAGCGTACCTGAATTAGCCACTGTGTATTACGGAGAAATAGAATCCAACTGTAGCACATTCCCCTGCTCCCCCTTTCAAGATCCATCTCCCCTCACCCCCAGAGCAGTGCAGTAGTTGTCCATTTTAGAACAACAAGTTAACTGTACAATTGTATCAATGCCAACAGGGCAACAACATATCTGATTACACATAAGTGACTTCCTAGGTAGAAGATCCAATTTTAAAGTATCTCTGTCTAAAATCTCCTCCCCACTGTGGAAAGAGAATTAAGAGGGTGAGAATACACTTGCTTTCCAACTGGAGGGCTCCCCCCAGAGCTTCAATGATGTTAAATACTCTTAGCTCCTTGTAGTGAGTGTTAGCAGTTGGACCCGCTCGAACAACCTAGAGCCTAAACTGCCCTTGACACTCCTGTTAGCAGGACACTGTTAAGGAAAAAAAGGAAAAAAATATTATTTAGTCAAGGTTTTTCTTTCACTGACATAACAGGCAATTAGCCAATCAACCCAATGCTTGTGTAGAGATGTGTTGGAAAAATCAGCTAAATCTCAGTCAATAGCAAGGGAACAACAGGGAACACGGTCACCCCCCCCCCGCAGAGGTCAGTGGACAGGTCCTGTGAAAGGCCCTGAATCATCACCCAGACCCAGACAAGGAAGCCAAGTAAAAATTTTAAATGTTGTATTACAACCAACAGTAAACCCCCACTTTTATCATGTTAGCTAGTTCTTAGGCTAGCAGTGGGAGACCAAGCAAGCATGGCCAAAAGCACTTTTGATAATTAGGAGGGACCGAACCTCAGTGGCACCCCTCCATAGTGCCCCCCAGCCAAGCCTTCCCAAGCAGAAAAAATGTCCGCCCAGAAAAGAGCACAGCCCTGAAGACACCTCCCAGGGGACCACCAATAAAGGCTCAATGAGTCCCTTACAATCAACGGTTTGAGCATGTACACTATGTGCCACATTCAACAATGCCTTAGCTCAGATCTCCCCACTGGCAGTTCCAAATTATGTGGTGGTCTAAAATGTCCAGGATATGGCTTTCCCACTCAAACACAGTGACTCCCGGAGGCCCCCCGAGACTCCCACAGTGAGGAAGGCCCGCATCCCCCCTCCAACCATCGACCCACGGGCTTTAAAGATACCTAAGGTATATTAACAATATGTACATCCTGTCGAGAAATCTCCCCCTTGTTTGAGAAAAGTAAACAAATTAACTGTCCTTTTTCAAATGTTCCAGATATTAATAGAAAAACAGTCTGTCCTCTGTTTTGGGTGGGGCAGTGCTCTGAGTCACATTAAGCACCCTAATAAGGCCACAACATGTGTCCTCGCAAAGTCAGAAAGGGGGTAATCAAGAAAGTTAAGTTATTAATAGAGATACTGTGCCTGGAGTTGTTCAGGTAGTTTGAGAGTTTGATGCTGCCTCCGTGGTGTTACCTCACACCATTTCAGATTCTGCCTGTGTTGGCTCATTGTTCTGGCCTCTCGAGCATTTCTTATTGCATAGGGAGTCCCACATAGCAGAAGAGGCCATATTGCCCTTTACACCTTGTATTCTAGTTCCACCTAAGGCCCAGTCCCTGGATTCTAACTGTCTGTGCTGTGAAATATTGACCTCCTCGGTCGGGAGTTGTATGCCCAATGGTTTCACAAAATCCTCTGCCACTTGTAAATCAGAAAAATGATTCAGGCCTCCAGCCAGCTGAACCTTCAGGCATGCTGGGTACTCGATGAAAGCCCTGATATTCTGCTGCTGCAGTTGTTTAACTACTGTGAGTACCTTTCTCCTGTGAGAGAGCAGCTGTGGTGTAAAATCATGGTCAAAGTACAAGCGAGTGTCCCCAAAATGAATTGTATTTTTTGACCATGCTAGTTGTAATATTTCCTCCTTTACCCTATAATCCAGAAAAGCAAGAACTACAGATCATGGGTTCGCTTTGGTGTCCCGAGGTTTTGGGATCAGTGACCTGTGAGCCCTAATGATGTTAAGAGCTTTGTCTTGGGGGAGATTTAAGATCTCATGCCAGAAAGAGTCAATGAAACTAACCATTGTGCCAGTCTCAGTGCCCTCGGGAAGCCCGTGTATCTGAAGGTTGTTCCTCCGATTTCTGTTCTGTATTTCTTCAAGGCAGGCTTCAAGTTGTTGAGAATGGTAGTGAAGGACCAGAAGGGCTTTATTGTGCACATCAGTGGTAGTAGTACAATCCATTAGAACCTCCTCAATCTCCCCAGTCCATTTGGTTAATATAGTAATTTCTGAGCATTGATCTGAAACCTTTGCTTCTAGCCTTTGAAGGGTTCGATTAATTTGTTTAACACACATTTGTTCCCATAGATGCCATATGGCATCAGAACCATCCATTGCTAGATCATACCCAAAATGGCCACCAGGAGCAATTAATTTAAGAGTTTGGCAGAGTTCTCTAGAAGTAATGGTACATTATTCTGGAGGAGCCTCCTTTGTTTGTCTGGGCGCAAGACTCGTGGATTCCAAGGCCTCCTCGCTGCTGAGTGAAGCTAGCATTTTTAAGCTTTTATTCAGTTGATTTGAGGAATTATCCCTCCAATGGTGCTTTGGAGGCATCAGGTAATTAGATATTCTTCTTTTGGTCGACAGGATCGTGGGTTTTGTGTCTGGATGCCCGTGGATTTTTAAAGTCGATCAGCAGAGTGCATTGTTCAGCCTGTCATTAGATGGATGGCCCAACTGGAAATTCCACAACAGAACTTTAAGACTATGCAGGACAAGTGGCAGCCTGGGGTGCATAAGCAGATGCATCACTAGTATAAGACATGAGGTTGCGATGCCAGTATATAAAGCACTGATAAGCCCTACCATACAGCAAGCAGTAGAATACTGAAGGCATCAACTTAGCAAGTACATGGATGGGGTGGATGCAGTACAGATAAGGGCTATGAAAATAGTAAAGGGTTTGCTCCAGAAAACAAATGATAACTGAATGAGAGGATTAGGGATTGGGAGTGGGAGGGGGTGAACAGCAACATTCAATGTACAGAGGAGATAAATATTACAATATAAGAGATGCAGAAGAATGAGGGGGTTTGATATAAACCTGGAATGTGACAGCCAAATATAAGATGTGATGAAATTTTACTTCTCAAAGAGGGTGGTGAACGCATGGAACACTCTGCCACAGGCAGCCGTGGGAGCAATAACATTCATGGAACAGGCATAGTGAAATACTAAAGGTGGGAAAGAAGGGTTAAAAGCCACTGACCAGTTAGGTTGATAGGCTACAAAGTACTGTGATGCTTATGAGCAAACTATATGGTCATGACTATCCTTATCTGCTGACATTTTCTGTGTTTCTATGTTCAAATAGCTAAATATGCCATGCACATTTGATAATGTTCTCCATCTCATATATGCACAAGCAGATTTAGGAGAACAGAAATGGGGTTAGAGCATGGTACAATGGATATATCAATACAGAGAAAAAAGGCACCAATGATATTTACAGGGTTCAGGCTTACACATTGGTAAGATGTATAGCACATCAGAACTCACAGAAGGATGTGTAATTCTGATCATGCCTTCACTGAACATGGCGAAGAGTGACACAGAGACTCACAGAAGGATGTGTAATCCTGATCATGCTTCACTGAACATGGCGAAGAGTGACACAGAGGGAGCAAAAAGCCAACACTATCAGCAGGATCCATGCACTTGCAGTGCAACCCAGCTGTTATTGTGCCGTGTCTGACACACAAACAACACATGAATGAATGTACCGGTTGACAAGAATGAAAAAAACAAAAATAGGCAACATGAAGACTACTCACAAGCATCAGTATGGGATAGGTCTGCATTTAGAACAGACACAAAAACGATGTGCCGAGATCCACACTGAGAAACAAGTGGTGCGAGATTTTGGATGGTGGGGGGGGGGCCTGGAGGATGAATGGCACAATTTTGAAAAAATAAAATACCTGAAGCCTTGTAAATGTAAAAACAGAACTCTGATATGGGGGATTTACTCATGAACCAGAATGTACTACTTGCGATATAGGGAATATGTCTTACCATGCTTCTGCATTCATGTAATGCCACCCATTGCAGACTGCAAGAAGCCCAGTTAGAATTTCTGGTTCTTCATCTGAAGAATCACTGCCAGCAATGTATGTGTTTCTGACCACAACCTCAGCCTCGGGCTCATACATATATGGCTGAATTTGCAGGCTAACATTAAAGTCCAGTGTCAGGTCCAATTCAATCTCTGCCATTTTGACTGTGGTTCTGGTTGCACAGCTACAACACCTGTTGCTCAGATGACATCAGCACATCGCGTGACCAAACAAGCTCATTAACAGAGAAACCACTCAGAGCCACACTGCACATAGCAAGACAAATTTTACTTCAAAAGGTACAGACGTTTATTTTACACAGTTTTTGCTATGATTTTCGTTACCTTACACTCTGGCAATATAGTAGCTGTATATTTCAACTCAAGGAGACAGCGCCCTGTGTATGTTCCCTTTAAGTAAAGGTCAGAATTTTGCCCCTACCACATCTATAAATACATTTCAAACACTAACTCATTTGAACTTGGTCTGCCCGAAGTTCACAAATCTAAAAAAAAAAAGACGCCTGGCTGTTCAATAGACAATGGCATCGGCTGTCTAACTGAATCCCTTTCCCAGTATGTAGACTCCTTCCTATAGCTCTTTGTGAGAAAATTACCATCTTTCTTGCAAGACACCAAAGATATTTTAAAACTTTTTCAGGATATTCATTTGGAAGAAAATGTTTATTTAGTTACGATGTGCATTGAGGCACTGTGCACTAATATTCTGCATGAAAGTGCCCTAGACAGTGTGGCATATTACCTGAACCAGAGAAGTCAGAACTTTGATCCACCAAATTAAATTTTAGTGAAATTATTAGAGCATATTCTAAATAATAATATATTTATTTTTAACAGGGAATTTTATTTGCAAGCAAAGGGCACTGCAGCGGGGTCTATTTGTGCACCTTCTATGGCTAATCTATATGTGGGTGCCTGGGAGCAGAAGTATGTATTTGACCCTAACCTAAATATGATTTTCCAGCAGTTGGTTTTATGGCTTTGATATATTGACGATGTGGTATTAGTGTGGAGAGGTGATCTTTCAGAACAGGAAGCCTTCATCTGCTTCCTTCATGATACTAACCCAAACCTAAAATTTACTTACAGTATATAGCAGACAGGAATTCTATAAACTTTTTAAATTTAATACTTACAAAACAACAAGATGGTGCTGTTATACCTGATGTTTTTAGGAAGGAGACAGATGGTAACACTTTTTCTTTTAGCTTCCAGATGTCACCCTTTGCCACACTATTAAAAATATACCCAAGGGTCAGTTTCTCTGCAGTACACGCAACTGTGGTACTGAAGCTAAATTTCAGAGAAGTGCATCAGATCTGAGGCAAAGATTTAGAGAAAGGGGATAAAATATGAATATAATTGCACATGGTAAGGAATTTGCTAATACCCAAAATCAATCTGATTTACTGCAGGATAAATCGAATAGAAAAGAATTGGAGTCTAGATTGAATTTTATGACAGCATACTCAACACATACTGAGCACATTTAACAGCAATCAAATGCTATAAAATAGTGAAAACGGTTGCCTACACGCTGTACATGCTGAGACAAAAGTGCATGGTCCTCTATACGTGCTTATGTATTGACCAAAGAGTCATCATCTGAGCTCTTGATTGCCATTAAATGGTGTACATTTAAACTCTTTGTATGGACTGCATATGCAGGTCTGAAGAGTGAGCAGAATTCTTCCTACCCACTACTGGCACTGCACACAGCTGTGATACGGACTATGGCCACTGACAAAATGTTTGCTGTAATACTTGTGAGAGAATGAGATATGTGGGTAAGCTTTCCATTTTTTTACTTTTTTGCACATGCAAATAAAGCTTTTTTTCACTATAGTGACCAGGTGGTCTAAACGTTTTTGGTGCTGACCTCCAGGTCACTTATGTGGGAGTTCTTGTGCCTTTCAATTAACTTACTTCAAGGTATGTGTGTAACCACCCAGTCCCCTGGGGTTACTAGAATCCCCTCAGTATCAGTGCTAGGCAGGGAAAGGCAGCTGGTGATTACCTAGTTAAATGGGTTTTTCACCTGCTCACTCTTTTGTTTACAGTACTTGGCTTCAGCTGAGATGAAAGTGATGAGCTCATTTGGAACTCTCACAGCAGCATAAGCCTTTACCAGCTGTGAGGGGGGAGTTTAAAATCTTGAGACGAGAGTCAGTGTGAGTCAGGAGCTTGAAGTTGGAGGAGTTTGAGGGCCCTGCTTTCTCACCCTAGTTCTGATATTTTCCAGCTTGCCAAGAGAAGTGGTGGAAACCGTTTTCTACTGCAGGATCTCCTGACTTTCATCCCTGGAGAGGTGAAAAGGATTGCTACTGGATGGATCGAAGGGGCAATCCCCTTTTTGATCCAGGATGTTTTGAAGCTGCCTGAAATGTCTAACAGTGAGTAGGATCTGACTTTTGCTGCAGAAAGCAAGTACCTGTGTTGGTCTGTTTTGTGGCTAAAAGATCCAGAAGCAAATGATGAAAGGTTAAAAGAGAAATGCACAACTTTTCTGTTCAGAAATGTGAAACTGTTCTCATTTAAAGTGAAATGTGTGATGTCCAGAGGTATGGCTATATCACAGTGTTCGGGACTTTAGGTCTTCCACTAACAGTGTAGTGTTTTAAATGCTGGATGCCAAAGTTTCATTCAATTAAGTATTTTCCAAAGTGTGTTTTTCAAATGTTTAAGGTGTGACTCTGAAAGAATGGCTGAGTATAGATTTGGGAGCAAAGGGTGGGCAGACTCCCATCTGGAGTAACCAGTTCAGGACTAACAGGTTCAGTAAGGGTGCCTGGCTACTTTAGACATAGGGCCAATGTCTGAAGAGGATTTTACCCCCTGCACTGGGTTGAGCTAGTTATTAGCAAACTATATGTTCAGTTGTGGCCAATGCCACTAGAGGAAATGTTCAACTGTGGCCAGTGCCACTAGAAGAAATGTTCAATGTCCTATGCTATATAGGAATACAAGGTGCAAATGTCCTGTCAGTAAATGTGTTTTCAGTTGTGGCCAGTGCCACTGGAAGAAATGTCGTAAGTCCTATGCTATATGGGAATGCAAGTGCAAGATGTTCAATGTCCTACAGTGTAGGAATACAAAGAGAGTTTTCTGTCAGATTCAGTTCATTGAATTTTGAATTTTGTTTACCAGGCAGGCTCACTGAGACTAGAAGTCCTTTTCTCAGGGGCAACCGGGGGAAGGGGGGGATACACGTGATAACCAACTGAAATTGAACCAGATTAAGCTGTTGGTGGTATTTTTGGTGAATGGGGGAAATTTGGCTAGGGCACTGGGGAAATTCCACTATTCTGCTAACAGAGGGCACTGTTTTTCTGTCTGTCAGGGTCTGGATCCCAGAACTATGGAGGATGACATCGGTGGAGGTTGTGCTGTGGATGGTCGGTCCATTACTACAAATGTATCAAGGGAGACAGCTGGAATTCACCACGTTGGTGGCCAGCATTGTGACTCCGATATCTCGCCTTTTCAGGTGCAAAAGCCAGGTGCAAGTTGCACCACAGTAGGAGAAAGTGTGCAGGCATCCCCTCCATCTTCAGGAGCTCCAGTTTCCAATACCATGAGGGATACTGGTTTCAATGTTCAACGTATGCAGGAAGAATTATTATTCATGGAATGCAATTACCTGGCTGCCAAGCATAGAGTGGAGGAGGAAAAGAAGCGGAAAAGGAAGGTGTCTACCTCCCACAGCAGATGCTGGAAAGTGCATCAAAAGTGTTTGTTTGTGTGATTACTGGTATTCCTATTTAGGAAACATGCACAGCAACAGAACATTGAGACAGCATCATGGTATCCTGTGATGGCACTGCAGGGCACAGGTTGGGTCCAAGTAAATTCTGGTACTTGGGTTCTGGATCCAGCAATTCCTTTACTGGGGTCATCTTGTCACTCCCCGCATACAGAGGAGATGTCTGCTGGTAAATTACATGTAGAAGACACAGATGGTTTGCCACTGCAAGAGGAACACTCAGAGTAATCGTAACTGCCAGGACAGGCCCCAGTAGCAGCCTCAGATAACATTTCTTTATCCCCTCTTGATAACATTAGCCAGGAAGTGTTTTTTGATGCATCATCGGGGACTCAGACTGACCTCGGGGGTGGGTTGGAAGATGATGGAACAGAACTGATATGAGTACCTGCATGCCAAACGGAGGGAAATATTCCCCAGGGAGAACTGACAGATATTGATATTGCACCTACAACTGCATCTACTTATGCTAGCTTCTTTAAAAAATCTGTTGAACTGGCAAAATGGCATTTTGCTGTGTGCTTAAGGTTTTTGTGGTCTTCTGAGGACATGCCTAACAGATTCTTTGTGGGAAAAGTATTAATAAAACAGACATTGGAGTTTTCCCCCTCTGAGGTGTATGCCTTAATCCATACACCTGGAGAAATCACATTTGACATTAGCTTTAGAACATCTGCTATTTTGGATCGTTTTTGAGAGAAGTATACTATCCTGAAGACACATCCTGCCTGGGCAGGACTTCAGGCTATTCCCCTCACAAAAACACTGTCTATGTATTTATGTACCTCGTATGACTTTATTTTCTTTCAGGATACCAGATTACATTTTGTGTCAGAAATGCATCTGCAAGCTCTGCATGAGTGGGAGGAGACATATTTTGTTCTATGGATGTTGAATCCTGTAGTGGGGTAGGCATCTGTGTTAATGCTGTGGAGGCCAAGGTAATTCATCAGGTGGATACTGTCCCAGGGAGAGCCTTACTCCTTGATGTTCAACTTCAGAACATGGACTTTAGATTCATAAATGTGTATGCTTTTCAGACGAAGGTGTCTAGGACAGAACTGTTACAGGTCATACAGCCCTATTTATTTACTTCTAGGCATGTGTTTTTAGGGGGGATTTTAACTGCAGTAGGTACAAGGCAGATAGGGGGTCCCACACTGACAAAACATTTGTGATGTATCCTGTTGAAATGCTCTCTTGTCCCAAACTGGTTTAAGAGATGCTTTTGTACAACCTGGGGTTGCACCACAAAAGACTTATTTTGGGGGCTCCCATGCTACCAGAATTGATTATTGGTTCATCTCTAAAGATTTGGAGATTACTGGTACACAGGTGATTCCAGCTGCTTCGTCTGATCATGCTATGCTCAGTCTTATTGTATCAAACTACGAGACAATGGGGAGGGGTCCTGATTATTGGATGATGAACCTCACCCTCTTGACCATTCCTCTGGTTTATGATGTTTTTTTAGGGGTATTAAAAGCTAGGAAATCAGTAAAAATGTTGTATGATGATATTTATGATTGGTGAGAGGGATCCAAAGTGGACATCCAAGGCTATTTTAAATATATTGGGAAACTTAATGGGAAATATAAAACTGATCCATATAAGAAGTATCGTTCAGAGCTGTATTCATTGATATCTCAGCAGTCTCAGACACAACAGTATTTATCGGTACAAATCTCGGATTTAAAACAAAAAATGGCTGACATACAGTATGATAGGTATAAATCTTTGGAAGCCGAATAAAGCTTTGGTACACAAGGGAAACAAGATTATGACAACCCATTTCAATTTGGTTTAACACAAAAACAGAAGTATATTGCACAACTGATTACAAAAAAAGGTAGGGTGGCGACACGAAAATCTGACATCTTATTGGAAATAGAACAACATTTCCAGCAGATATATCAGCCTCCTACACTACCTCACCACAGGAGGGATCTGTGGTTCAGTGATTGTGCTCTCCCTCTTTTATCTATACCAGACCAGGATAGCCTAGTTCAGACTGTTACTACTGTAAGCAGGAGATTTTGGGGGTGATTGTATCTTTGAAGGAAGACTCTGTCCCTGGACTGGATGGTATACCATATGAAATGTATAAACACATTGTGGGACCTTTGATTGAGGAATTGATGGAGCTATTTAACTATATGCTTTCCAGACCCACCTTGCCCCCTGGCATGTACATTGGTTTAGGCACATTACTATATAAATCTGGAGATAAATCTCAGCTGAGTAAATGGAGACCGATTTCTCTGTTAAATACTGATTTTAAAATCTTTACCAAACTCTTAACAAATAAACTAGCTGTAGTGGCAGAGCATCTTATTCACCCTCCCCAGACTTGTGCTACACCAGGTAGATCCATAAATTACTCTTTAATTTTGATATGGAAAATTATGGAATGAGGACGAACAGGGGAAGTATCAGGATTTCTGTTGGCCCTGGACCAATGCAAAGTATTTCACCGTGTCTTGCATGAGCACTTAGGGGATTGCTTACATAGGTACGGGATTCCAGCTCAGTTTATTAGGTGGATACAAGCCTGTAATAATCAAGCCATTGTTAAACCCTGTTGCAATGGATGAACAGAGAAAGGGTGTGAGGTTAGGAGAGAAGAGCGTCAGGGTTTCCCCCTTAGTCCGTTATTGTATATATTTTCTACTGACCCTCTACTATGGAAACTAAATTAGTTGACCAAACTTAGGGGATTGTCCTTTTCCAGTACTGATCCTCAGATTAGAACTGTGGCTTATGCAGATGACCTCTGCCTTACTTTGGCAGATAAAGTTTCATGCATTCAAGCCGGTAAGATTTCGTCTTCCTTTTCTCACATTTCAGATTCCAAAATTAACTTTCACAAAAGCAAATGCATGCCTATAGGGGAGGGTGACCAGACTACAGATACCATAATTGGTATACTGATTACTACCGAACCATTTTCTATCTTAGGGGTTATGTTTGGGCACAGGGATATGGCCTTGGTTAATTGGCAGGTAAAATTACAACAGGCTCAAAATAAAGTGACCACGTGGAATAAATGGAGGATGACCAAGAATAAATGTGTTTTTATGGTTAAGACCTTCTTACTCTCTTTATTTTTACACCTTAGTGGGATTTATGCTCTTCTCAAAACAGTTGTAAACCAAGTTATATAGTTGTTTCTTTACTTGTATATGGAGTAGTAGGCTTAACCCCATCAAAAGGGGATTTTGTTTTTACAGAAATCACAAGGGGGTCTGAAAATGATAAATCCAGTTCCTTTCTATTTTTCCATCTATGTGAATGCAAACTTGAAGCCTGTGCTTTTGAATAAAGACAACTGTGGATCCCTTGGGTGAGGGATACCTTGGGGCCTTTACTCCTGTATTGGCCGCTACATGGGGAGATCCCAAAACAAAGAACTCTGCGTTCTTTACCTGATTATTTTCAATCTAGTTTTGGTAAAATTAAACAATGGATACTGACTAAAAACCATGTTCAATCTAACACTATCTAGGAAAGCATTATATGACTATATCATGGGCAGATTCTTTGTAGAACTCACATCCTTTGCTTCGAGATCCATACAGGACAGGGAGAATGTAGGAAAAATGTTGACTTGTCCCCAGATTCCTTCCCACATGTGGGATGTTACCTGGTTGTCTGTTCACAGCAAACTAAATGTTAAGGGTAATCTCAAGCATAAAGATTTAAAGGAAATATATTGTCCTAGAAGCACTTGTATTACCACCATTGAAACGATGGACCACTTGTTGTTTGATTGTCCTTTCATTTCTCAGGTCTGTGACTTAGTTACCCATAGATGAATTGATACCCCCTTCCAGAGTCCCACACACGATCTTTGATTATGGGGTTTAATTCCACCTGTATGATCCATTCATGACACACAGAACTTATGGGTCATGAAGGCCTGTTTTAAATATTATATTTGGAATGTGAGGTGCTGTTTAACCTTACAACAGAGGGTTATCATGGAAGATCAATTGTTTTGTATGATAGAAGCTGCAATTTTGAAAATTAGAAATCAAGATAAGTCTCTTTTTTCTGTACAGGTTTCCCAGGACTGGTGGGGGAGTATCCACTGGATTCTGTAAGATGGGGAGCTGCCAAGTGTAAGTAGTCTCTGTGTTGCCGTGCATGAACAGATGGCAGAAAGACTCTAAGATACCCCTTTTTTCTCCTTCTTTTACTTTTATCCTAACAGCAGAAGGCTGCTTGCTAAGATAAAGAAGTGTACATGTTAAAACTGTCATGTTGTACAGAGAAGATGAAATACTTAAGTTTATTTCCCTTTTTGTAACATGAGTTTGTAGGATATAAAACTACTAGGTATGTGCTTTTGGTTATAAAGCTACACTATACATAGGTCATTTTATTTTGATGTACAGTATGATGAGATATTTAATTATGTTTTCCTTTCTTTCTTGTGATTTCATGTGGAGTAACATTATTTGGTATGTGTTTTGCTTTTCTGTTATTACTCAATTTCCCCTACTCTTTTAGTGGGGGAGGGGTCCATTTTTAATACTTATTACTCAGATTTGCGGTTGATATATGATGGATTGCTTATCTTGGTTTCCTTTTTCCTTTTATGGTTTAGTGTGCAGTAATACCATTTTGTTTATTCTTCATTTCAAATTCTAACATGTAGGGAGTATGTTTGTAATATTTAGGTTTTTGTTTTCAGGTTTTGTTTCCATATGATTTTGTGTGGAGTTACACTGTCTGATTATATCTTACTTTTAGTTTTAAAAGGAAAAAGAAAATGTCCCCACTTTTTTAATGAGGGGGGAGAGGTTTGTTTTAAATATTTATTAATAAGTTTGGGGATATAACAAATGAAATTCTACATTGAATGTATGATGTGATACTTATTTATGTTCACCTTTATTTAACATTTTTGATTATGTGTGAAGTAACACTATTTTATATGAATTTTGCATTCAAGTTATAATAAAAAATTCCTCTACTCTTTTTGAGATGTGCCATGGAATCTTTAACGTCCATCTGAATAGGCAGACGGGACCTTGGTTTAACGTCTCATCTGAAAGAAGGCATCTCAGAAGTGCAGCACCCCTCTCATGCTGCACTACAGTGTCAGTATTGGGATTTAACCAAGTGCCTGGTGTGAGGATAGAACCCATAGCCTTCTGATCTTCCAGCTTCAGAGGCGAGTGTGCAACCTGCTGAGCAACTAACACTGTTTTTTTGTTTGTTTTGTTGTTCTGCAAGTTCCTAGTGCCATGATGTGTAAACCTTGGGGGTCCACCCTTGCTTTAGAGAACATCTTTTTGGAATAAATTCACACTCTAGAACCCCAACTTTGGTTTGGTCAGTCACGTTATTGCTTCCTGTGTGTGGACTTACTGGGTACCCCTCCAGAAGTATAGATTTAGCATAGTCCTAGCAAAAAGTTCTCTCCTCAGGACATGGTTTTCATAATTGCTTTTGTACACCCCCACTCCTTTTGTTGTCTAGAGTGATGAGCCTGGTATACATTCCCAAAGCTAGGAATGGTACCATTTCCTTTTTTTTTTAACTCTTTATTTATTATTTTGAAATACATGCATGAAACAGAAACATACATCAAGCCAATGACAACAACACAGATAACACACAACATATACAGGTCAGAGCATAAATCCATTAGTAAATAATTCTAAAATAATTTTATATCCCATCAACTTATAAAAGAGTCTGCCTAAATAAAGCTCATATCATGTTATATTGAGATGGGGAATAAAATAGGGGGGGATTATACTGTACCTTGGAAAGATTATCGCATGGCTAGTCTAGATTTATAAATTTGCTGCTCCTTCCCATTCCGGGTTACTCTGATGGGACAAAGTCCCTTCTACAGTTCATCATACAGAGGACCCATCTGAGCCACAGCAATTCAAACTTATCATTTGCATGGTGGGTTAAGGCTGTTAGATATTCCATCTGATAGATTTCAATCATACGGTCCTGCCACTCTTCTACAGTTGGTATAACTACTGAAAGCCATCTACTCGCGATGGCCTTTTTGACCACTAGAAGGCACATTCCTAACAGTTTCCCAGAGGAGGAGTCCTGAAATCCCGGGGGAAGCCAGGAAAAAAAGAACATCTGCACTGTCAACTGAAACTGGGAAACAAACAGCTCCATAAGAGCCATCTGCAGTGCATTGATAAAAGGAACCAGTGCAGGGCAGCCCCAGAACACATGACCTTGTGTAGATGGGGAAACCCCACAACCTCTCCAGCATGATGCCCCCACCCTGGGTAAGTATTTTGTTTGCATAGCTGGTGTTCTGAAGTACCTAATGGTTAATTTATAGTTCAATTGTTTCCATCTATAAGATGTTGTGTAACAGTGCAGAAATTTAAGGTGGGATTCCCAGTTTTGTTCAGAGAGGGCTATCTCCAGCTCTGTTTCTGATTTCTGTTTAAGATAAGTTACAGAGGTACCCCTTAGTGACAACAAAGCCTATACATATATATATATATATATATATATATATATATATATATATATATATATATATATAATATTAAATCATATGGATTAAAGTACTCTCCTTCTAATGCCTACTGAAGGATAACAAGCAAATTGGATTGGGATCCCTGCTCCAGTGTTGCTCTAGGAAACTGCTTAATAAAGTCTAGGGCTTGTAAATAATGACATTGATCCTGAGGCTGCAGCCCATAGCTATTTCTCAACTCTGCAAAGGTGCGTGGGACTCCATCTTTTAATATGTGTCCAAGGGTAATGATGCCCTGATGATCCCACCTCCGATACCCTGCATCCAGCACAGCCAGATAAAATTTGGAGTATCTTGATAGAGAGGTTAATAAAGGTCATGAAGGTGTAAATTGTGATGTACTAAATAAACCTCTCCAGCATTTTATGATACCGGCTGTATAGGGGTTGGTTGTGACTTCCCCCAGCACTGGGTTTGGGAAAGGTCAGCAGGTTATGATACAAATTAGTAAGCTCCTCAGCTGTTACCTCTAATTCCCTCCATTTTGCATAATATGTCCTATGAAGCCACAAGAAAATGACTCTAAGTTGTGCTGCCCTATGATACCCTTCCAGGTCCGGGAGAGCCAAGTCACCTATCCCCTTAGAAAATTGTAGGGTTGCACAAAGAACCCTAGGAGGTTTATAATCCCATATACACTTGAGATTTTTTTTGTTTCTCTCATAAAAAAATTGTTTAGGAGGGGTCATTGGTAAAGTCTATGCTAGATATAGAATCCTGGGGAGAAGGTTAATCTGAAATGGTTCTATTCTCTGTATTAGAGGGAGGGGGATGGTCTGCCAACTCTCCAGGTCAGCATTCAGGAGGTCAATAGTGGTGCATAATTATGTTTAAACAACTGATTGGTATTCACTGTTAAATTTGCTCCTAAATACTTTAAGCAAGAGAGATTCCACTTGAAAGGAAACTGCTGTCGGGTGTGCTCAGAGGGGTTATATGTATTGAGAGGACCTCTGTTTTTGCTGGGTTCACTTTTGTATCCAGCAATCACACTGAATGTCTCTAATAAATTCCACAGTGGAGGCAGGGACTCCTTGGGGGCTGACTGGTACACCAACAAATCATCTGCGTACAATGCACTATCGCCAGCCTGTATGCCCATGACCGCCTCCTCCTGCCATATAGCTTAGACCAGAGGTTCCAAATATATAGCAAATAGCAGAGGGGAGAGGGGACATTCCGGTCTGGTTCCTCTCCATAGCATAATAGGATCAGAAATACCACCATTAATTTTTATGTATGTCATGGGTTTGTCATAAAGCTTCGTAATAATATCTAGGAAGTTCTCTGAGAAATCCAAGGCCTTCAATGTCACCATCAAAAAAGGCCATTCCACCCAGTCAAACACCTTCTCCACATCTGAACTCACAAGTAAGAACAGGTCCCCTGACTGAGCAGCGTGGTGCAACAAATGGAGGGTTTGTTTAATGTTGTCCTGCATCTGCCTGGAAAGAACAAATCCACATTGGTCTGCATTAATTATTTGTGGTAAGATGCCCTCCGGGCGGGCTGCCAAGATCTTAGTAAAGACCTTATAATCAATACTGAGTACTGAAATGGGGCGATAAGCCAAGAATTGAGTTAGATCCTTTCCACGTTTTGGATACTGGATATTGTGGCAAACCTCCATGAGTCTGGCATGGGGTCCCCCCCCGCTACCCCCCCACATGCCTCCAGCTAGGAGGGTGAAAGATACGATTTAAAAGTCTTGTAAACTTTACTCTTACCTGATTTCAGGCTAGGATGGTACCATTTCTAAATGTGTTTCAGAAGTCTGTGCCCAGTTAAGGGTGCTAGGGTTAGCTAATTGTGCAAAGTAGTGGGGTGGGGGGGTTACATGTGTACAAAGGTATTTGCTTTACTGTGAGAACTCCCCTGTTTTTTTTACTTTTATCACATGTCCTAAAGTTATTACAGTGCATGAAAAAAGATATCAACTTGATTTTAATTTTTAGATTTAGGGCTCACTGTAAGCTAAATGATTTAAACCTTTGGTCCAAGTAACTTCCGTGATAAATATCATCATTTAGTTTTTCAACAGCATTTTATTTTGGTGGGTTGGAACTGGCATTTAACACCAGTGGTGGTGGTGGTTGTGGGGCAGTTACTGATATATGGGTTGTTTACATAGATACTAGGATGTGGTGCAAATGTATGGAAGATACAGGTATGATGAGTAGTTTAGTCCGGTATCATGGTGTAATTCTGCTTCTGAAATGCTTTTTGAAAGTTGTTTTAATTCTTCAGAATTCTGAAAAGCATCTCTATGTAAACTGGGAAACAATAGTATTTGGTTTCTGGAAAATGAATCAGCAGTTCACATAAACTGCAGAATAGGAATCCATGGTTGATGTTCTGCTTTCAGAATATCCCAGTTTTGCTCCTGATGGAATAATGTGGGATTAGCTGGAATTTCCAGCAACTGAAATTTGAAAATTTTGCATAACTCTGCTGATGAAGAACTTAGATTTGTTGATTATTTATTGTTGTGTGAAGCTCATTGAATCTTTCTGTACAATTTCCTCATTGTGGGTTGAAACAATCTGCATAAATTCAACGTCTCTTGACTTTGATACACTGATATACCCATCTACTGTTCTGTCAACCTGAATTCCCATGTTTTCGGTACTGTGTATCTATTCCCATCATGCACAGTGCTGTCACATTACCGATGCCTGTAGGCCTGTTTCCAGTACTAATGAGTTGACTTGCCATGTGGGCTATATTAAGTGATAATAGGGCTGTGTGAATACTTTTTCCTGAATATTCAGCTAAATATGAGGGTTGATCAAAAAGTTTGTGGCCTGACACAGAAAGAAATGCAGTATGAGCGTATTATTTAGTTAAAGGTATAGTTACACTAATACGAATAGAATATGACCTACTGATATAATGATCAAATGTTTTCTTTTGTAGGTACATGCAGGTCAAAGTTTTATAGGTGAAGATCATTTGAGAATGGAGAAAACTAAGATCAGAGCAATCATCAAGCAATCATCAAGTAGCTCCATACCAAAGGAATGACTCCAAATGCAAATCCATGAGGATGTGGTCAACACACTTGGGACAGAAGTGCCTTCAGATTCAATTATCAAGAAATGGGCTGAATTTAAGCATGGCAGAAGAAGTGTTGAAGATGACCCCAGGTCAGGGTGCCCGAGGGAGGTGACCACTGAGGAGAAAATTGACACAGTCTGTCAAATGGTGATGATAGACAGATGAGGATCTATGCAGCATGTAGCCAGTACCTAGGGCATCAGTTTTGGGGCAGTACAATCAATCTTGACTGACAGCCTGGGCATGAGCAAAGTGTCTGCAAGATAGATGCCAAGATTGTTAACACCTGATCAGAAACGAGCTAGAAGGGACATTTCAAGCCAACTGCTTGTACAATACAAGAGGGATCCAAAAAATGTGATCAGTCATATTATAACAATGGATAAAACCTGGGTGCACCTTTTGATCTGAAGTCTAAACAGCAAAGCAAACAATGGAAACATCATGTCTCTCCAATGCCAAAGAAGTTCAAGCAGGCTACCTCAAGTGACAAAATCATGGCCTCAGTCATCTGGGACTCTGAAGGTGTGATCATTATTGATGTTCTTGAAAAAGGAAAGAAAATAACTGGTGAGTACTATGCTGAACAACTGCTTAAGCTGAGAGAAGTCATCAAAGCCAAATGCTGTGTAACATTGAGGTGAGGTATTTTGCTCCTGCAAGAAAATGCTTCACCTCACACAGCACAGGTTGCAGTAGCTGCTGCAACAGAATATGGGTATGAACTGCTTCTTCACCCACCCTACTCACCATCTTGCTCCTTCAGACTTCTGCCTGTTCCCAAAACTGAAGGCTGAACTCAGTGGAAAGAAATTTGCTGATGATGAAGGGGTGATGGCTGCTGTGGAGAGGTTTCTGGGGGGCCAAGACATAGAATTCTACCACAAGGTGATAACAATGCTAGAACTGGTGGAAGATGAGATTTGCTGGCAAAGGCACCTAGCTTCACCTGAGCTCTTTTCTTCTAGGTTGCTTGTAAGGGCAGAACAAAGAACCTTACCAGAGCAAGGAAAAGGATTAAGGCTTCTTTCGGCTAGGCAGATTTACTGCATGTTATTTTCTTTTGTACTCACATTGATTGTTACTGTTTGTTGGTAACATTTTATTGCTTTATTTTCCTCTGATTCAAATTGTTGTTGCTGGGTATACCTTCTGCTGCATTATTACAGGTTGTGCCTGCAGGTGTGTGCTTACAGATTATTGCTGTAATCTTCTGATTCAAATTGCAAGGTATATCTTCTGTTACTGCTTTATTTTTCTCTGTAGCAAAGTGTTTCTCACAGGGTATATCTTCTGTGAAATTATTACAGGTGGTGCTTTACAGGTTTTATAGTTTTATCTATCATTAGGATATGCTTTCGAGGCTACTGCATTTGTTTCTGACTGATTGTTTCTGCTCGTACCTCCTTGTTTCTTTCATCTGTGGTTCTTTTTCAGCAAGGCAAGGACCCGAGCCACCCACCCCCATCCCCAACCACCCCACACTACACTCCTTTTATAGGGTAGCACAGTCATGATATTTCCTGTAGCAAAGCAGGAAGGGGCAGATCACAGGGGTATCCACACAGTGACCTCATTTACAAGGGCACAAGTAATTTAACTTGTTATAACAAGTTATACAAAAACAAACAAAACAAAAACTCAAACTTTTCCTTTCATTTTCCTCCTTCTAATTACTTTGACCAGGTTATAAACCCAGCATCTTATCTGTAATGGATATTATTAACTGCAGGTACTACGGGACACTTTTCAAAATGGCAGTTATACAGGATTTGTGACACTTTCCTACATGCTGGGCCATTGGAGATCTAACGACTCAGCTTCAGGCAGCATGGGCAGAGACTGCGCACCTCCAAATTGCATATTCAGGAGGAAATATATTATAAGATCTGCCGACATTTCCCCAACTTTCAAAAGAAGCACATCGACCACAAAGGGTAGTTGGTCCAGGAGGTTGGCAGGTGGTTAGGAAGGGTAAATTGGGTGCCCCATCACTTGGTGCTTTCCAACATATCACCTCCACAAACCATATACAAACTACAAACAGATATCTGCCTCTATCTCAGAAATCAAACAATGAGGCAGAAGACACTGCAAAGCAGGGCACTGCAGGAGAGGAGCTAGCACAACAAAACTCACCCAAAACAGGAACCAAAACAAAAAAGGAAAAGGAAACCCAAATAACTTCTGATCATAAGAGACTCCATGATTTGGGGAGTTGATACCTATCTCCAGCCAGGGGTAATGGTCAGATGTCTCCCAGGTACATCAGCGTGGAGAGACACTGACAGCATTGCTAAAATTGTACAGTAAGCAGGAGAAAACATTGATGTCCTGGTACACATAGGGACTAACAATCTCACCAGCTGGTCAGTTGTGGACACCAAGGGACACCTGACCAGGCTGGGTGACAAACTATCATCCATTTCATCTGGCATCTCTTTCTCTGAGATCCTGCCAGTCTGGGAGAGGGGGACAGATGGACGGAAGGTCAGAGAAGGGGAGACAGGGGAGCTAAATATGTGGCTCAAGGTAAGGAAAAAGATCCAGCTCCCCAAACAATGCACTGGGGAAACCCCAGACCTCACCCAACAACTAACACACTGAAATGGGTCCTGATGGAATTCACCCCAGAATTCTAAAAGAATTAAGGGAGGAACTAGTGAAACCACTGGCTACTCTTTTTAATAAATCATGGGTGGATGGTGTGGTACCCGAGGACTGGAGGAAGGCGGATGTGATTCCCCTTCACAAAAGTGGGACCAAGACAGAGGCAGGAAACTACAAACCTGTCAGTCTGACCTCTGTGGTGGGGAAAGTGATGGAGTCACTTCTGAAGGAAAGAATAGTTGAGTATCTAGAGGCCAGTGGAGCACAGGACCCAAGGCAGCATGGGTTCACAGCGGGAAGGTCATGTCAAATGAATCTAATAGATTTCTTTGACTGGGTGACCAAAGTAGTAGACCAGAGAGGGGCTGTGGACATGGCCTACCTAGACTTTAGCAAGGCATTTAACACAGTCCCACACAAAAGATTAATAGTCAAATTAACCAGCCTGGGAGTGGGTCCCAGGGTGGTAGCCTGGGTAAAACATTGGCTGCACAACAGGACACAGAAGGTAATTGTAAATGGAGTCCACTCTGAAGAAAGAGGGGTTACTAGTGAGGTACCATGAGGTTCAGTATTGGGTCCAGTCCTTTTAATGTCTTCATCAGTGACATTGCAGAGGGACTGGAAGGAAAAGAATATGCCTTTTGCAGATGACACAAAGATCTGCAACAGGGTTGATACACAAGGAGGCGTGAAGGATGAAAAGGGACTTGGCAAGGTTGGAGGAATGGTCAGAAGTATGGCAGCTAGGATTCAATGCAAATAAGTGCAAAATAATGCACCTGGGAAACAAGAACCCAGGGAAGAATACATAATGGGTGGGGAGTAGTGTAACAACAAAAAGGAAAGGGACCTGGGGGTAATCATATCAGATGATCTTAAGGTTAGCAAGCAAAGTGAGAAGGCAGTAGGGAGGGCTGGGGGTATACTGGGATGTATAGGGAGAGGCATCAGCAGCAGAAAACAGGAAGTTGTTATCCCTCTGTACAGACAGTTGGTGAGACCCCATCTGGAGTACTGTGTCCAGTTCTGGAGACCCCATCTCTGCAAGGACATAGACAGGATAGAGGTAGTCCAGAGGAGGGCAACTAAAATGGTGCAGGGTCTGCAAGAGAAGCCGTATGAGGAGAGACTAAAGGAGCTTAATATGTATACCCTTGAGGAAAGAAGGGAGTGGGGGGACATGACAGAAACTTTTAAGTACCTCAGTGGAATCAACAAAGTCCAAGAGGGTAGCATCTTTCAGAAAAAGAGACGTGCAAGAACAAGGGGACACAATTTAAAGATAGAAGAAGGGCGGTTCAGGGGCAATGTGAGGAAGTATTATTTCATAGCGAGGGTAGTGGATGCATGGAACAGCCTTCCTGAGGAGGTTGTGAGGTCTAAAACTGTGGGGGAAGTCAAGAATGCATGGGACAGACATAAGGCAATTCTTGTGGGGGGTAGGAAGAAATAGGCTGTTGGTTAACTAGGATCTGCGACCTATCCTGTAGGTAGGGAGATGGGCCAAGCGGTCCTTATCTGCCGTCAAAGTCTATGTTTCTATGTTTTTATGAAATCTGGCCAATGGAAAATCATGTACACAAATGCTCATAGTCTGGGAAACAAGATCCCAGACCTGCAGGCAATAATGACAGAGGCTAGACTGGACATAGTAGCCATTAGCGAGACATAGTTTACCAGTAACCACACTTGGGAAACTTCAGTGCCTGGCTATGTACTGTTCAGAAGAGACTGACGTGCAAAAAGGGGGTGGTGGAGTGGCTCTTTATGTCAATGAAAATATCAAAGCTACAGAAATTCAGAATACACATAAGGAGCCAGAAGAACTGTGAGTCACTCTGGAACCAGGAAATGGGACAGCCATATGAACTAGGGTTGTCTACAGGCCTCCAGACCAGGGGGAGGACATAGACACATTACTGTTAGAAGATATACAAAACATGACAGCTAAAGGGGAGGTTCTGATAATGGGAGACTTCAACATGCCAGATACAACTTGGTCAATACCAGCAAGAACATCTGCCAGACATAGACACATAGTGGGTTCCCTGCAGGGGGAGTGCCTAAAACAACTGGTACAACAACCCACAAGAGACAGGGCTATCCTAGATCTAGTACTGACTAACAGGGAAAGGATCACAGATCTCCAGGTAGAAGGTCACCGGGGGGCCAGTGACCATCACATGGTATGGTTCAATTTGGCCACTAGAACTAAATCATCTCATTCCAGGGCAAAAATATGGGACTTCAGAGGAGCTGACTTTGATGAAAATGGCCAACAGAGTTAAGCTAGCCCTGGCAAAAAGAAATACAGGTGAGGGGGTACAGGCAAAGTGGGCAAGCATTAAGGATGTGATACTTGAAGCAACATCCCATTGTGTTAGAGTGAAAAGGAAGTGCAAAAGAAGAAGGAAACCACTTTGGTTCTCAAAAACAGTAGCAGAAAAGGTCAAAGCCAAAAGGCTGGCCTTCAGGAAATATAAGGGAACACAGTGGGACAAAAATAGGAAGGCATACCAAACTTCCCTTAGGGAAGTAGGGAAGGCAGTAAGGCAGGCAAAGGCCCAAACCAAGGAAACACTAGCACAAACGGTAAAAGAAGGTGACAAGACTTACTATAGATACATTAGTAAAAGGAGAAAGTCCAGAGGGGGTATTGCTAAGATCAAAGGGGATAAGGGGGCATGTGAGGAGGAGGACCACGTAAAAGCATCTATCCTAAATAGATACTTCTGCTCAGTATTTACTGAAGAGAAGGTAGGGCAGGACTCACAGCTCAGCACCATGGACACGGGGGGGGGAGGTGTGTACTAGTCCCTTCATAAAAGAAAGGGTCCTACAAGAGCTCGATAAGCTCAGGGTGGACAAGGCAATGGAAACTGATGACATTCATCCCACGGTACTAAAGGAGCTAAGGGTGGAACTAGCAGAGCCATTATCAGAACTGTTTAGTGAGTCTCTGCGCACAGAAGAGGTCCCAGAACACTGGATAAGGGCTCATGTGATCCTGCTCCACAAGAGTGGTAGCAGGGAGGTGGCAGAGAACTACAGGCCAGTCAATCTTACCTCAGTAGTGGGCAAGATTATGGAGGCACTTCTTAAGGAAAGGATATTGCAACACCTGGAATCCATAGGAGCACAGGATCCAAGACAGCATAGGTTTACAAAAGGAAGGTCCTGTCAAACTAATCTCATAGATTTATTTGACTGGGTAACCAGAGTGGTTGACCAAGGGGGAGCAGTTAATGTCGCCTACCTTGCTTCAGCAAAGCTTTCAATACTGTTCCACACAGAAGATTGATTAATAAGTTGGGTAGGCTCAGGGTGGGTCAGAAGTTGGTCAACTAGGTGGCAAACTGGTTGTCGGGCAGAAAACAGAGAGTGGTGGTAAATGGTATTGTGGTAGGGCGCAGGTTTATGTGGGCAGTTAGATAGAAAAGAAATGTCTCACCAGTCCTTGTAGATATTTTGAATTCAATTTATTCTTTTTCAGATGTTATTTCAACAGGAGAATTTCAGATTGGCAGTGTTTTTGTTCTTTTAAATATTTTCCAGCTCACACTTCCATTTAAACAGTAGATACCAGAGTAGACAAAATCTTCTGACAATTCTAAATCTTCACTTCAAAGCAGTAAGTACCACAGTTCATCATAACTCCACAGAGCACTTTTCAGCAGTTTCCAGAGCATACCTCCAGTCCCACAGCAAAACAGAATCTAATCTCTCATCCCACACAATCTAAATTTATACCCCAAAAGAGTCATGTGATTATTTAACTCCACCTCAGCAACACATTTTCAAATTAATTTCATTAAACACTGCATCATTATTTAGTTTACATAACCTGAACACATCTTTGTTACTCTAACTACTTTCATGCTATCACCAGAATGAATTACAATAGTTTTAGATGTTTTGTATTCATTTTCTAGCATGAAAAGGAACCACTCCTAACAATAGTATAAAAGGAATTCAGGGAAGCGGACGACCAACTCCCAAAACAGCACCAAATGCCGAAAGAGTTTGGACACCAGGAACTCCCAAAACACCAACTACAAAAACTATCCTCACTCCCCAAAACAAGAAAATGCCTCACCTCAACTAAGGAGGGTATGTAAAATTCCATCTAAATCTTTACATCTAAAGTAAATTAACAAGCTAAATACCTCGCAACAGTGAGCTTATCCAATTGGAAAATGGGTTAACAGCACTACATTGTAAACTAAAGAAAATTGTCTACCTGAGAAATGCCACTTTGCAACACACCAGCCCTTGTACTAAACGGCTGGATTATTTAAACAAAAGTTTAGAATTAGTATCTGGAGCCCACAAACAGAAACACAGACCGGGGGTTTCTAAATAAAATAAAACCTTTATTTAAGCAAAACGAACCCCGGTCCTGTCCTGAATAAACAAAATCCACTCTCCAATCCCTTTGGGAGATTAACACAAAGCTAACTAAATAATTCAAGTAACACAGAAAAACAAAGCACATACATTTTACCTGAGGCTCCAGACTCTACAGTACTACTCAACAACATGAGAACCTTCCTCAGCAACCAGGAACAACAAAAGCCAGAACAGAAATCCCTCACTAAGGTGCACACAGCGTCCCTGCGCTGCCCCACATAGCTCCCTCACCTGAACAACATTCAGTCCATCCAAACCCGCGATTTTAGGGGATATTTACTTTATAATCCAATGACAAGCTACTGCTTGCAAACCGAAAACCCGAATGTTATTTTAAACTGCACTAACGCAGCGACGATTGCATCGGACGTTGCTTTTACCGATCGCTCAAACCATGAACATGAGCATCTACTCACAAGGTCCAAACAACATAAATTCTTTTTCCTGACAACCCTAAGGACCCCACCAAGGGAATAAAAGAAATCAATTCTATCAATTCCAAACTTACCTGGGAGTTCTGCCTGATTACCCTTCAAATATGATTTTTCTCTCTCTTAAAGGGGAAACTTCCCAACAATCAAATACCCAAAAGAAAATATCTAACAAATTCTAAAGCCCCCTTTTTATCACAGAGGCACTCTGTGACAGGTATACAGTCAGACGAGATGCAAGTCACAAGTGGGGTACCTCAGGGATCAGTCCTGGGGCCAGTGCTCTTCAGTATCTTCATCAGTGACATTGCAGATGGACTGGAAAGTGAGGTTTGTCTGTTTGTAGATGACACCAAGATCTGCAACAGAATAGATGAACCAGATGGGGGTGGACAGAATGAGAAGAGATATGGATAAACTGGCAAAATGGTTGTAAAAGTGGCAACTGGGGTTTAACGCAAAGAAGTGCAAGATCATGCACATAGGGAAGAGAAAACCTGAAGCCACCTATAGGCTGGGAGGGGAGTTGCTGGCAGTCACAAGGGAAGAAAGAGACTTGGGCATCATCATCACAGATGACCTGAAATCATCCAAGCAGACCACTAAAGCAATAAGTAAGGTTAGGGGGATGTTGGGGTGTATTTGTAGGGGTATCACAAGTCGTAAGAGGGAGGTAATAATCCCTCTTTACAAGACACTGGTTAGGCCCCATCTGGAGTACTGCATGCAGTACTGGAGGCCACACCTTCACAAGGACATTAACCAAATTGAGGCAGTCCAGAGAAGGGCAAACAAAATGGTGCAGGGACTGCATCAGAAAACATAAGAGGACAGATTAATGGAGCTCAATATGTATACCCTAGAGTAAAGGAAGGAGAGATGTGATATGATCGAAACATTCCAACACCTTAAGGGCATTAACAAGATGAAACAGTCTAACATGTTTCAATGTAAGAAAAATAGCAGGACAAGAGGACACAGCATGAGATTAGAGGGAGGCCGATTAAGGGGCAATGTGAGGAAGTTCTTTTTTACAGAAAGGGTGGTAGACGCATGGAACAGCCTGCCTCAGGAAGTGGTGGATATAAATACAGTGTGGGGCTTCAAACAGGCATGGGATAAGCATAAGGGTGCAATACAGATGAGTATGAATAGAAAAGCATTGACAGAGCAAAGGCTGATGGCACATTCATAAGGTAGAGAAAGAAATGGGCAGACTGGATGGGCCTTGTGGTCCTTATCTGCCGTCAACTTCTATGTTTCTATGTAACAACACTGGACTATGTGTACTGAACTGAAAGGAGAGTATGTTGAAAAATAAAAGGATGCTAGGTTCAGAGTGCATTTCTTTCTGTGCCAGGCAAAAACCTTTTTGATCGACCCTCATATTAGCATCCAGAAGCCACATATTCAGATATTCATTATTTGGGGCATGAAAGATAAAAAATACAGTTAAAACCACCTTCCCTGGTGGCTACAGGTAGAGTTCATGGTCACGCCCTCCTCAACCTAGCACTTTCCCAGCCACCTTCTTCTTTCCCATGATCACATGATCAGTTGTTTTACTATGTAAGCAAGCAAAGGACTGCATTCATTCACAAAAAGGTGTCTGGCCCCGGAGGAGGGCAGGTTATGCTGATCATCTTCCTGTGCCTGGTTGGTGGGGTCTTTTTAATAAGGAAATGAGTGCTGGGGGGAAGGATGGGAGTTGGGTTCTACTACTGGAGTAGGGGCTGGAGGGATTATTTCATTTTGGCTAGGATATACATAAAAATAGCATTGTCCGGTAGGCCCCCATAGCTCCCCCTTCCCATGGTCAAGAAATACACTACACAGTTCTTGGAGGAAATGGCTGCAGCTATGTTTTATTTATTTCCAATTTTAGATATTAATCTTTATTGAGTCACCAATTACTTTTATATTTCCTACTCTAGATTAATACCTATTCAATTAATATTGAGCAGAGGGAGCTGCAGGGAGGAAGCGCATACCCCAGGCCCCCTCACCTCCCCAACTTGAGAATTCCCTTCTGATGTGGGTGGAGGCATCCCTCTGCAGTAGCATGACAGGTCATATGGCCAAGATACTGGTGGCTCCCCGTCTGACATCGCCGACCTTGCAGTCTCTGCTGCTGAGGCTGGACCTAGATCCCCTGAGCATGTACAGGTCTTGTGGTCCACAATCCTCACGCCAACCAGGGGCCCTGACACCTTCAGGAGAACTGGTGTTGTCCACTATTTTCCCACTACTTCCCTTTTGTGCTACTCCCATGCTGCCACAGGCCAGACCCTGTCTGACTCCACAAGCCCTCTGATCAACCCTTTCCTCCAGTGTAGTTTTAATATTGCCCAATAAACTATCTAAAAACTCGCCTTGCAGCCGACCCTCTGTGCCCACCACCAGGCACCAGTGAGTATGGTAAATGTTGTCATGTCTCAATACAGTGCCCCCCAGGGCCTCCATAAATGCTCCCATATCCTTGTTGATTCGCAGACAAGCCCAGTTCAGTGCGGGCACCTTGCGTGCATGAGCCCAATACTCCCTCAACAAGTGTGACCAGATGAGTGTGATTCCAGACCACCAGCCTTTGATGGTTTGCAAATCATCCTTCATTGCCAACAGCAGATTCACTGTCTTCCTGTGGCCCAGGTCTTCTCCGCACAAGTGAATCAACAACATTTTTGGTGTGTTCCCTCGGTCAGCCTCACTTTGCAATCTTGGAAGCAACCCCTCCCAGAGCAGATCCTTGGTCCCCAACCACTCAATCTAGGCAACCTCCCATGGCAGTGACAGGTTGCTTTCCCCCAGCTGACTGACTGCCCTCTGAGCTGCCCACCAGATGAATGCATGGCCACATATCCAAATGCGCATAAGGTCTTCTCTAGGGCCTGAAAGAGACAATAAACAATTACTGGTAGGTGTGGTCTCACATAGTGCAGGAATGCTTGAGACTTCCAGAGTCCCAATGCCTGAAACTCAGAATCTGATAGGCCCCTGACCCTGGCAGTCATCGCTGCCCCATTACGGAATGAATGGTCCCATAATCACCGTCGTGTAGCCCCAGGTCCTGGATAGCCTTCCGCAGGATGAACCAGAATAGGTAAGCCATCACCATGCTGCCATCCTGGTGCCTGAAGAAGGCCTCCCCATTCGCGGAGCAGCATGTCCAATAGTCGGCCAGACTATGGACTATGCGCCACCGCTCTCCCTTTGGGGCCTTCATTTCATGCCAGTGGCCTGCTCCCCTCTGTTCTGTCTTGGATCTGTGGAGACGCAAGAAAAACCTGTTCCCTACCATCACCACATCCTGTGACATCAGACTCAGGATGCCCCAGTCCTTGAAGGGTTTCGTTAGCTCTAAAACCCTGAAGGCCCCACAGAAAGTGACCAGGAACATAGTGCCAAATAGCCGGGCTTCATGCTCGTCCCTACAAACCTTGGGCAAGACCCCCCAAATGGCTTCTAACTGAGCTGGCGTAATGGGCTGTCTTGCATCAGGCGGAGAGATAACCTCCCTACGCCAGCCTTCCAATAGCTTCCTCACCTTAAAGGCACCCGTGGTGTCCGCCTTCCCCATGGCTTTCATCACCCATGACAAGCCATAAGGTGACATGCTACCACACCCGGCGGGAGACCCTCTGCTCTCCCTACCATGACCTATTTGCAAAGCTGATCTACTGGGATGGGCCACACATCCTGCCACTCCATGTCCTCCTGCGTGGCTAGGTAGCGTTCAACCCCCTGGCAGTATGCCTCCTTTGTACTGGGTGCAATGGAGTTACCTATGCATTTCCAAGCCTGACATTCACCACCTCCCACAGGAAGGGAGGCATCTGCTGTGGCTCCTTGTCCACTCTTGGTGCCAGCCTGAAGAATCTGTTCCACTGTGAATGAGCTAATGCATCGGCAATGCCGTTGCCAATTACTGGGAAATGTATAGCTTGGAATGTCATGTTAAGCAACATACATTTTAAAACAAATATCTTCATCAAATCTCCCATTGGCTCCGATTGCCCCAACTGTCTATTGATGGTATGGACCACCCCCATGTTATCTGATCTGAAGTGCAGTACTTGATTACAGAATCTGTGACCCCAGATGCACAGGGCCACTACAACTGGAAAGAACTCCAGCAGCATGATCTGCTTCCCCACCCCATCTGCCAGCCAGGTCGCTGGCCACTGCCCTGCACCCCATTGCCCCTGAAAATAAGCCCCGAACCCCAGGCCACCTGCTGCATCAGTGTACAGCTCCAAGGGCGTACTTCCCCCCCCCATGGCACTTGCCACAAGGTCGTCCTGTTGAAGTGGGCTAGGAACATCTGCCAAACCTGCAAGTCCCCTCAGAACTGCCTTCTGACTCAAATCCTGTAATGGAGTCTTGCACAGCCGGCCCCCCTCCTAGCCAACCATCGCGTGAAAGTCTTTTCCACTGGTATGACCCTGCATGTGAAGTTGAGGTGCCCCACTAACTGTTGTAACTCCTTGAGTGAAACTTTCTTGCTCCCCAATATCCTGCTCAACAGTGACTGAAGTGCAGTCAATCTGTCCAGAGGCAGGTGACACCACCTGTTGCGGAATCAATTTCAATGACCAAGAAGGTGAGGGTGGTCCCCAGGGGTTCTGATTTCCCCTTTGCTAATGGAACTCCAAACTCCCTGCACATGTGTTTGAAGGCCCTGACCAAACCCCTAGACACTGGAGAATCAGCTGGGCCCATAAACAGGAAATCATCGCGATAGTGTACTATGCCGTCAGTGCCTGCTGCTTGCGAGGTCACCCAATGCAAGAAAGTGCTGAAACTCTCAAACACAGCACAGGCCACCAAGCAGCCCATAGGCATGCAGTTATCCACATAGTACTCTATCCTCCTGATGCACTGGCGATAGCCTAAATGTGGACTCGATGTCCGCCTTTGCCATTAGGGCACCTGACCCTGCTGTCTGCACCATATCCACTGCCCAGTCGAATGACTGGTAGTGAACTGATGTGTACAGTTGGTCAATGTAGTCACTCACTGAGTCCCCCACTGAGTCTATATTCCCCCTGAATTTTCTTGAGCACTTGGCCAATTGGTGAAACCCTTAGGTTTGGTAGTGGTGGCCTACAAAAGGGGCCACTCACCTGCCCAAGCCACCGCTCTTTTTCCAGTTTCCCCCGGGCAACAAGAGGCAGGTCTCTGTCCGACTTCAAGTTCTCCGCCTCGTGCTGCCAGTGAGGACCAGAGTACGGAATCCTGAAGCCCTCCAAAAACCCTGCCCTCAACAATTGTGCGGCTACTCTGTCTGGATACTGGTCCAACCACGGCTTAATCTTTTTTTATCCATACCGGAGTGGGAAGGCTTGCCACTTGGAGGCTTCCTGAACCTGACTCGACCCCCCTTCCCAAACCTCTCCCTCCCTGAGGGGAGGAGCACTGCAGAAAGGGGTGCTGTTGACCACAGGCTAAGCAGGCATGCTTGAACTGACAGCTGGTGCGCAAGCAGGTCGACTGATTCTACACATAGCACATCTGGGAGGAGGTGCTGTCCCCCACTCATGGTGCCAGGGCGCAGATCGGAAGCCCACCATCAGTGTGCTGCACTCCCCCACCCTGCATCACATCCACCAATAGTGGCATGTCTAGTTTGCCCCCAGCTGATGACTGAGTCTACCTGGCATCTTCAGCAAAACTCCTAGTTGTAATCCAGCCCGGCCATCCCGCCTTTCTTGCAATGCATCAAGGAGATGCAATGCATATAGTTAAGAATGTCCACCCCTTGTTTGTCGCCGCCCTCCAACACCACCTTGGCATAGATTAAGAAGGCTACAACCCAGTTGTCTTATGTACGGGGAACCTTAAACTTTTTCTGGTCCAGGCCTTCCCCTTTGTCCTTCTCCTTTTCCTTCTCCGTGTTGTCAACAGGCAGTTAAGGAGGGAAAAAATATCTACGCACTTTCTGTTCCTAATCTGTTGCTTAATCTTGTCAGTTAAGTGAGTCCCCACTGGGGAGTCCAGACCAGCATATGGGTTCATTGGTGGTGGAGACGCCAGCTTGTCTGTTGCCTGACCTTCCAGCCCTGTACCCGCCCCCCCGCGGGTGAAAGCAACGCCAGTTCTTACTCTCCATCACTAGGTCTGCAACCACCCCCACCAACTGCTTCAGGCATTCATTGGTCGCTATCCACAGACTGGTGTCTGGCAAGGGCTGCTGTCCATCCAACTCCTCCCCTTCTGCTCCATCGGGAGCACTCCTGGTTTCATCTCTGTCCGAATCCAGCGTATCTGCCGCTATCGTGCCCTTGACCTCACTGTCTGATGGCTCTTCCCCAACCAAGGACTCTCCCCTCACTGCCCCCAACACATGCCTTACCTGGCTGGCCCCCACTTGGGGCCTTCCAATACTGCCTTACCTGCTGGAAGGGAGAACTTTGCTGGTGGTAGTGACTTCTGGCCACCAACCCTCTTCTTCCTGTTGGGTGTAGTGAACTCCTCCAGCCCTTCCAGGCATGCCTGCAGCCAGGCTCCATTCCTCCTATACATGGTGCGTAGCTTGTCTTCAGCCACTGCCAACACCTTGGATGTGGGCACTCACTTCCTGGCAGACATGTTCTGAAATGACAACTAGTTCCCCTTCAAGAAGCATGGTTAGTAGTTGTAGCGACCTGTCCACCCCCCTGACATTGTCAGGTGGCCTCCCGCCTTCCCATTAGCCAGCTTCTTCCCCCCCGTTCTGCCCCTGGCACTCCCCCCACCCCCAGTAACTGTGCATGGTTCCGGAACCCGCCAGCGATGCCAGGACTAGAACCGCTGTCCAGTCCCCGGTGCACTGCTGCTCAGCCCCTGTGGCCCTACCCTGAGCCTCAAGGCATGCACTGCCAGAGTGGAGGGGCAGTGGTAGAGGTGCAAGAAGTCCTCCAATGACCATGCAGGCATGACTTTCCCTTTGTTTCCCCTCAACGGCAATGCCCCTTCACATCTGCAGAACCTGAGGGGCCCTACCCACGAGCCCCATCATTTAAGACGCCAGTTGCACTGCAACATGTAAGAAGCACACTTTTAAGGGGGGACTATAGCAGCAGATCCCCTTGCTGCCTGGATAGCCGGTGGAACGCTAGCTGGGTAGTGCTCCTGTTGTTTCAACCAAACATCTGCTGCCTCTTATTATTGATATCCCTCATACGGGGAGCCATCCTAATTGTATCATTTCCCACCTCTGGCTGAGTAAGCTGCTAAGGCCTGCTCTGCAGCTGGCTCCTGGAACTATTATTTATTTCTGCTTCCACCTTCTTCTTTTTTTTTTAAACCCTCCAAGGAACAGCAGACTCATTCCCCGAAACCAGGCCTTCCAAACTGGAAGACCAACCAAGATGGCCTACCACTCACGAGCATTCCCGCGAGATCTGCAAGGGCTGTATGTCTTGCTATGCCCAAATCTCGCAGGAAGCCTGGAGCAGTGCGATTACACTGCACAACTAATCCCCTGTCAGCAGCAAGTCCCGGGGCTTGCCTTGACCCATAGTCCCCCCCCCCAGATGCCGCCAGCCGAATTGCCTGATCCCTTGGCCTCTTGCATGCACCTCCTGGGCTGTTCCCAGTAGAAGACCCGAACCATGGCTACCAGCCACCACACCACTAGAGATTCCAGATGACTTCCCTGCCCCCAGGCTCCTGTGAAGGAGCAGAGCCACCCGCCCCCTTGTGTCTGCAGCAGGAGGCCAAAGAGGATCCTAGCCATGAGATCCCATGCTCCTGAATTGAACTGGACTGGCCACCCCCCACGATAATCCCCCCCATGGACTGCACTAACTCAGGGGGGGGAGGCTCCCTAAAATCACTCGGGCCACACGGGCAGGACTTGGGGAAGATTGCAGTGGTAGCCACGAGCCGTAGCCATGTTGGACTACCTCTTGCTCCACTGCCCACTCTCTTGCCACCCAATGATGCAGAGGAGCAAGAAATCAGATGCCCAGGAGCCGCAAGGGTGCCACCAGCCCAGGTAAGCCCTTCCAGGCCAACGGCCACCGCCTAGGAAATAATTAGTGCTGGTGATCACGTGATGAGCCGAGTCTGAATAGATGTCTTCTGTGCTGCTCCAAGGCCCCAAAACAGGCAAAAGGCAATAAAATCTCCAGAACCTGTCAAGTTCGATTAAAAATACATATATCTAACTGGTGAGGTGCTGTGAGCTTGATTTCTGGTGGCATTGTTGAAGGATTGAGAGAAAAGGAAGCGGAGACAATTCTACGGATAACGTGCTTTAGGCTGAAGTAACAGGCCGCTTCTCAGCATCGAGATGGAAGCTGAAGCCATGGAACCTCTGGCGGCGAGAACCCAGAGGATTAAAAGACTGAAGCCCCAATCCCCTACTCTAAACGAACAGGAGGATGAGCTAGGAAATGAAGGGGGTGCTTGTAAGACTACCGAAGACATACAAGAAATTAAAAAAATGCTACAGGGACTGGTGGTTGATTTTGCAGCAGTGAAACTGGCGTTGCACTCACTTGCACAGAGAATGGGGGATGCAGAAGTTAGGATCTCCTCACAGGAAAGGAAAGTATCCACAGTGAAACAGGAGTTAGTGGTTGTCAGAAAACAAGTTAAGAAACTCGAAGAGAGAATGGATGATCAAGAATCGAGACGTCGGAGGAATAATCTGATATTAGCAGGGCTACCAGGGAGGGCTGAAGGGTCGGATTGTGTCTCCTTCATGCAAGACTTGCTGCTTAAATTGCTGGGCCCTACTCCGTGTGGGGAAGCTTATAACCTGGAGAGAGCTCATAGAGCATTAAGAGAGATGCCCCCACTGAGAGCAAGACCTCGGGTGATAATTATGCGTTTTCTTAATTATAAAGAAAAGTCACATGTGCTGTTTACTGTTAGACAGAATAAGACATTACATTGGAATGGTGCGTCTCTCTGGTTGTTTCAGGATCAAACACCAATGGTTAGGGAGAAGCAGAAGTAATCAAGAAAAAGATCAAGAAAAAGTTATACCTTGCAGGAATTAAATTCCGCTTACAATACCCTGCAACGTTGATGGTGCGACTCCAAGCTGGGGAGAAGAGATACTTAACTGCACGGGATGCTCTAGAAGGCTTACGGGTGGAACTCCCTGAGTTATTCAAGTCGCAGACCTGAATTTGTGCAGACAAGAAGGGGGCTGCTCTGATCTAAAAAACTGGGACTTTGGAGAGTGAAAGGATATGACAAGCTTATATTGTTATCTAGGTTCTTCAGTTAAACGTTACAAGTGTTGGGTTCAAGGGGTTAAAATAAGACTGTTTGGTTACTGAGGGTCAATTTTGGGGTGAAGGGAGATTGATTTCAATTTGGAGCTGCAAGGGTTGAATTAGGCAGAAGCAAAAAGTTGGCTTGGGATATGGGGTAGGGTAATATGGGGTTGGATGTTGAGGGGTTCCTATGGGTGCAGTTTAGAGCTTAGAACTTAAATGGGACCCTCCCTCGAGGGGTTAAGAGAGGAAGGAAAGAGGAAAGGGAAAGATGGATGGTATAAGAGGCAACTGATGGAGGGGGGGTGGCCCCATCACTATGAGATGGGAGAGGAGAGTGGCACTGGGATACGGACTAAGGCTCAGGGGCTCACCGTTAGCTCTCAAAATGCAGGAGGGACATCCCAATTAGAAGGGAAATAGTGATTGGAGAGTTGTTTAGGTTTGTTAATCTACTGCCAAACTGAAGTCCGAAGGATAATAGGCAATTATATTTACCTAGGAGGTATGGGCATTTTCCGAATCCCGAGAGGGATGTGTGGAGGGGTGGAGGGGAATGGTGGGAAGAGAGGAAAGAGGGATCCAGGGGAAGAACGGTAGATAGGTATTAGATGTTTTTTGGTTATGGGGAAGGTCCTAGGAGATGCTTAGTTAACTGAAGGGGCTGGGGGGAGCACAGGAGGGGGTTCATCCATGATTCAATATCTGGCAGGAGGGCGATCTAAGGATCGGTGGCAGGAAGGGTGGGGGGGGTTAATGGGAACTGGAAAGAGAGAGAGAGAGTCCAATATAGGGAGAGAGTGGGAAGCAGTCCTTGAAAGGGCACAGAGTGATGGCTTAATAAAAATAATTTTGATGTTTGATAATGTTGTGTTAAAATAATTTTGTGGAATACTAAAGGACTGAGGGGTAGACATAAAAGAATGGTAATTTTGAGACATATTGATCAAATGGGGGCTCATATCTCTGCTCTGCAAGAGACCCATTTACTGAGAGGAACTGAGTTGTCTTAAGCAGCTACGGGTGGGCAAAGTTTTTGGGGTAGGTAAAGATAGAGCATCGTGGGGTGTGGTGATTTTAATAAAGAAAACTTGTCCGTACAAGGTGGAGCAAGTGATTGCAAGGGAGGATGGCAGAGGGATTTATCTCTCTGGTACCCTGTCTGGTAAGGCAATTTCAGTTGCTTCTATTTATGGACCAACTCCCTCTAACCCTGATTTATTTGCTTCAGTAGAAAGGGATATTGCTGTTTTTTCCTCACATTCTCTTATTCTGGCAGGAGACTAGAACATTTATTTTAACAATCTGGAGGACAGGATACCACCGTCCAGAGGGCCTCTGACCAGGGCTCAGATTGCCCTGAACAGATTACTTGAAGTTACAGTGTTGGTAGATCCGATCAGGATCCACTCTACTGGGGCAACAATATGACATTTTACTCAGCAGCCCATAGGAGTCAATCTCGCATTGACTTTCTTTTGGTAAACAGGGAGGCACTCAGGGAGGTTAAGGATGTGACAACAGGGGGTAGAATTTTCTCCAATCATTCCCCTATTCATTTGACGTGGGAACCAAGTCTTACCCTTCCTAGACCATATCGGTGGAGGCTGAATGATTCTCTATTGATGGAGACTTCAGTGCGGGAGAAACTAGAGGATGCCCTTCTAGAGATTATTCAGCAACAATTGCCTATGCAGCAAAATAAAAATTTGGCATGGCCAACCTGTAAGGTGTTATATGCGGGGGTAGCGCAGGGTTTTGCAGCACAAAGAAACAGACTGAGAAGGGCAAAAGAGGAATTTATTTGGGGGGCAATTGACCCGCTGTCCCCTCTGGAAGAGTCCTCCGGAGAAATTGACGCTGAACTTAAAAGCTTGAGAGGGGAACTGGTGGATATTTTGTATGGTAAAGTGGAACACTGGTTAGAAAAGATTAAAGCTAAATACTTAATGCAAGGAGATGTCCCTGGGCACCTCCTAGCGGCTAGAGTCAAGGAATGGGAAGCGAATAGAACTGTTACTTCTATTCAGTATGAGGGAAAGCTTTTAACGGGTCCTCAGGAAATGGCGGATGCCTTTGCGTCCTATTTTAAAGAAATATACCAGGCTAGAAATCTTGCTGGGGAGGAGGAAATCATAACATTTTTGGAGGGAATTCCGCTCCCAGTCTTAGACTTAACACAGGCCAGGGAGTTAGCGGCTCCCATAAGAGCATGTGAGATAATTGAGGTGGTGCAATCTCTGCCCACCGGTAAAACTCCGGGGCTGGATGGTCTCACGGCTAAGTTTTATCAGGCACATATACATACTATACTTCCCATACTCCAAGATTTTTTAGTACTATAATGCAAGAGGGGGTGTGTCATCCTCCATTGTATCAGGCATATCTCACACTGGTTCCTAAACCAGATAAGCCCAAGGATCTACCTGGCAAGTACAGGCCTATACCTTTAATGAATCAAGATATTAAGATCCTTACAAGAATATTGGCCAATAGAATTCTGTGCATCGCCCCAAGTTTAATTAGTCAGGAGCAAGTGGGATTTATGCCAGGGAGGGGTGCACATGACGCTCTTAGGAAACTACACCATATACTCAGTTATGCGCCCGATTCTCAATTACCCCTAGCTTTAATATCTTTAGATGTGGAAAAGGCCTTTGACAGAGTCTCCCATCCTTTTCTTTTTGCTACAATAGAGAAGATGGGTTTTCTGGAGGGTCTGCTCAGACGTATCAAAAACCTGTATGCAGCCCCAACGGCCAGGGTATTGTGTAATGGCTATGTTTCTTAAGAAATTCAGCTGGAAAATGGGACCTGATAAGGAAGCCCTCTCTCACTGATATTGTTCAACATATATTTGGAGCCCCTGTTGAAAGTTATCAATATGGACATGCATATAAAGGGGATTAAGATAGTAGGGAGGGAGTTAACATTTTCAGTTTTTGCAGATGACATACTTCTACACTTAGAAGATCCGGCATTAAGTTTTGAGAGAATAAGAGAATTAATAGGGCAATTTTCTAAAGTTTCAAATTATAAATTAAATTTGACTAAGACTCAGATCCTCCCTTTGATGCCGTATGTTCATAGGGCAGATTTTGCACCACTGTGATTACAATGGAGGACAAACAATATCAAATACCTGGGCATTTGGATTACAGCGAATATTGGAGGTGGGGGCTGAAACAAATATGGAGGGGGCTATATCAGCAATTAAAAGGGACATACTAAAATGGAATAAACTTCCTCAGAACTTTATGGCTAGATTGAGTCTTATTAAGATGAATCTATTGCCCAGGTTGCTATATCCAGCGTACCTAGCCTCATATAGCATCCCCAAAATATGGTTCAGTTTAATTAGGAAGCTACTCTCAGAATTTCTATGGAACGCTAAACCCCCTAGGAAAAAGCATAATGTTTTGTGCTTACCACATACATTGGGGGGGATTAAATTGCCTGATCTCCATGTATACTATGTGGCGGGACAGGTGGGTCTCATGATTCGATGGGTTAGAAATCTGGAAGGGGAGACTTACATACCAATCTGGTTACAAATGGAGAGGCAAATGTTAAAAGATTCCGGCCTCTCTCCGGAGGCATTGTTGTACGCTAATGCAGAAAAAGGTAAAAAAAAAGTATATGGGAATCCAATTGCGAAATCGGCAGGAGCCTGGTGGTCATTTCTTACTCCTGTACAGAGAAAGGACCAAATGAAGGCCCGAGACCAACCTGTGCTAGGTAATCCCAATTTAGTAATTGGGGATCAGGTAATTAACATACGTTGGGCTAACCAGGTGTCGGGTCTGAAGCTAAGGGATGTCATCCAGGGTAATAGAGTGGCCCTTCTGGCCCGATGTGAATGAATGTCCTTTTTCCGAAGGTTGCAGCTTACAAGAATGTTGGAGGGGGTAATAAAAAGGCTTGGGGATTTTACAGATAATTCTTTTACGTGGAACAAGTTAAAGGAAGTTGATCTGAAATCTAACTCTCTTTCACAAGTATATAAGGTGCTTCTGGATTATCTTAGCCCGAACTCTCCTATAAAAGTTTCATATTGGGACAAAACCATGGCTTCTCGGAGTCTTGCTTGGGATAATATCTGGAAGAGTAGCAAGTATATATCTATACCCAAATATAAGAGTATGCACTTTTTTATTGTCTCTAATATGTATTTTACCCCTGCTAAACTATGTGATAGAAATCTTAGACAGACAGACCTGTGTTTTAGATGCGAGACGGGAATAGGTAACGTCCTGCATGTGCTGTGGGAATGTAGTAAAATATCGCCTCTTTAGGGTGAAATTAAACAGCATATGGACCCACTGTTGGACTATTCAGAATTTATAATACCGGAGATTTGTGTTTTAGGTGATTTTTCGCAAATCTCTAGTGTCATACCTAAGTACCATCTTTCTTTGATGGCAGTGATAGTCAAATCCTTTTTGTTACAACACTGGAAGGATGATCATGTCTATGCTTATGATCAATGGGTGAGCAATCTTATGGGGGCTTTGGGTAGAATAAAGAGGTATCTATGCTCAGAGGGGAGAAAAGGGTTATATGCTAAAAGGTGGTTAGCATTAGAAGTGATTTATGCGCTTCAGGACATAAACACCCAAACGCAGGCCTGTCTGTCGGTTATGTGATTAGCAGGAGAAAGTTATGCTGGAGTGAAAAACAGTTATGTATGGTACTATGTTGGTCTAAATGACTATTTGAACAGCTGTTCTGGAGATGTTGTGGTTTAAACACAAGGGTAATAGGATGATGGTATAGGTCTGCCAGGATATATGGGGATGGGGACACTCTCTCTCTCTTTCCAGGGGACACAGCAGGGAGCCACCTCCTGGAGAGAATGCTTCTTAAAAGGAGCCTATGGTTTGATACCATCTATAGGGTAGCAGGTGTAATGGTACTGGGGTTATTTTTAAGTTGATTAAATTCATCTGCGGACCCTGTTACTATATGATATAGATGATATAGGAATATATTATTATTCTAGAAGATGGTTCCATCTGCAGTGCATGTACATAGGTGGGTTGTATATAGTTTACACAGTCAGTTTGGGACTGTGTACCCTGGCTTGTCCAGGTATATGTATGTCTCTCTAAAGTTTGAAAAATGAATAAAGAATTGTTTAAAAAAAAATAAAGGATTGAAGCAGGAAATAACAATTAGTGCTATATGCTTTTGCAACACCCCTTTTTTTACAGAAGAGACTTAACCACATTAATGCTCCATAAAGAGCTGCTGAGGGGAGCACCCTCAGGACTGCATGAGAGCCAGCTGGCCCTCTTCAGGCACTAAGCCCCGGCACTCAGGCCTCAAACCACCAGGAAGCGCTGACTGCTAGGAGGCAGTGGCCTGTCTCACAGTGCAGTGGGCAACCTAATAGAGGTCAGGAAAAGAACCCTGGTCTCTACCACCAACCTCCAAAACTGCTTATGCCTTAGTCTACCCCTGGGAGCAGCTCGATTAGCATGCTTCCAGGAGGCCACCCTCCCTAGGTCCCAGCTACCTTACCTTCTATCCGGAATCTGGGAGCTGGAGCTGTTGATCCAAGCGAAGGTAAAGCAAGAAGGCTGGAATCCAGCCTGCACCCAGTTTTTATTCATCTCCTCCCCTCGGATCCCCACTTCAGAGGGGCTAGCTGTGCCCTGTCCCTGCCTATGTCCAGAGGCTGTTGGCCACTCCCCTGGGCTGGCCTCCAGCAGCTTCTGGTCATTGGCCATGGAAAGTAGTAGTAGTAGTAGTAAAAGATTTATTTTTAAACAGGAGAGAAACATGTAATTTGGGCTGTAAAGCCCAGCTTACAAGTAAGTCCTGTACAGTATTCTCTGAGAGAGGGAAGGGGACCCCTGGATAAATGGACAGCTGCTGCAATGCTTTGGCAGCCTATGCAAAGTGCTACAAGAAATGGTGGATGACTGTGGAGGCAGGCAGGTTGTGCCATGCACACCCATGGTGGGATCCTTGTTTAAACATTAAATTGTGGGTGCCGGTGGGGGAGGAGTGAGGTGGGGGATGAGTGGTTTTGGATCTGTAAACAGCTGGACTGAGGAAGAGGATGGGGAGCTGTTTTTTACTTTTTTCCACACAGGAACATGAATAATGCATACAAATACTGAATTCCTAATATTTGGGGCCCTGAATATGAATATTCAGCAAAATATTTGAAATAAGGTATTTACCCACCCCTATAAAAAAAAAAAAATTACCCCGTAGACAACCCCAGTTCTTTTACACCTTTAACCACTGCTTTCTTCTATCCTTCCTGTAAACCTGATATTCATCAATAGTTGTTACCGACGCTGGAGTTTTGAAATTCAGCCAAGTCTCTGTCTGGGAGGAGTCAAACTAGACTTGTGTTGCATCCACCTTAGGCATCACACTGTCAGCGATAAAGTGAGTTAAAATTATGTCCTTACAATTTAAGGTGGGCTAACTCTTTGTCATTCTAGAGGTCAGGGTCAGCATGAATGTACCCACACTTCAGACGTAACAAACCAAGAAAAAATGTATACGGATTGCTAATTTTGCAGCAAATCTAGAAGTGAGTTTAATTCTAAATATCAGACTACAACAAAGGGGAGGATCTCCCACCAATGTCAAGGTTATTTGAAAGTCAGGCATTCACAAGGTTCCATTTTATCAGGAAAGTGAACATTATGTTAAATAACAATCTGCAATCTTCACTCTTGAGGTTGTACAAAGTGCCACTTTATGGAGTCCTGAATAATTAAAAAAGCAATGTTCCCTCTCCTACCCTCTATGTGGCACCCAACCCCCTTCACTGGACCGTACCATCATTGTAATGTTGATATTTACCTCCTTCCCTCACCCATGCAGCAAACACCCATCCACCCTTCTTCCCTATGAAAAAAAGTATTAATGAAATACCCCCTTTCCCAGACATCCCACTCAGCACCCACTCATTGTCCTCACCCCAAGCCTTGCAAAAAAAGGCAAACCCTTCCCCACCACCCAGCACACACTACCCTTCATCCCTATGGCACTTTCAAATTCTACAAAGGAAGGATATGGTTCAAGCATGCGAGGGGGGACAGTAAACAGCACAGACCCTCATCCCACCAACCTTGGCCATTTGCCATTTGATTGAATAGGTAGGCCCACTTTACAGAAAGCACATTCTCCAATTCATTCAAAAGGTATCTAGCTGAACTGGTGAGAGGAGGGCCTATGCCAGTCACTGTCTCCCTCACCAGCCTGAATTGTACCTTTTCTTTATGGAATCTGTAGGTGCCACGGGGGGATGGCTGGGTTTCCAAGCAGTACCCCAGGTGATCTATCCTAGTGCCCCAGAGTAAATATCCATTTTACATCCCAGCAGTGACACAGTGGGGCTTATAGCAGTGCCCTGGTGGCAACTGTCCCTTTTATTTGCTAGAAGTATCACTAGTAGTACCAAAGGGGGTATATAGGTGTCAGCATGGCTCAGTAGGTTGCATCTCCACCTCTGGACCTGAAGGTTACAGGTTCTGGTCCCACACTGGGATTGGGCTTATACTATAAAGCTGGCACCTGAGGTCAGTATTAAGAGGATGATGTACTGTTAGGGTGTGCCATTCTTTGGATGAGATATTTAACTGAGGTCCTGTCTGCCATAGAGGACTTTCCATGGCGTCCTGGCTAAATGTCCCCCATTTACTAGAACACCACAAACAGCTTAATCAGGTTCAGTTTCAGTCAGTTTATATCTCTACGCCCTCTCCTGGGACAAGACTGAAAATATGCAGTACTGTCTCCTTTCCTGGTTAACAAAAACAAAATAAATTATACAAATATATGACCATGCCAGCACATAAAAGCTTTACAGTCCATCTAGTGTGCGCGAGTGCATGATTCTCAGTGTATTTACAGAGGGAATTGCCCCCCTTCCTGTTTCCCTTCTGACCTTCCTCAGCTGCTCCTCTGCCCCTACACTCACCCCCTCCTACCCACAACTTTTCCCTTCACCCTGTCCCACCCCTTCTTAAAGCCATCCACTGTTTTTAGGGATACCACCTCCTCTGGCAACTCATTCTACTTGGTAACCACCCTCTCAATGGAAAAGTGCCTCCTTATCTCCCTCCTGAACCTTCCTCCCACCAGCTTTAGGCTGTGCCCCAGTAGTCTTGTTTTCACTAAGACTGAAGAGGCCCTCAGTGCTCACCCTGTTAGTACCCTTAAGGTACTTAAAGGTCTCAATCATGTCTCCCCTCTCCCTTCTTTCCTCAAGAGAGTACATGGTCAGCCCCCTGAACTTCTACTCATAGGTGTTGCCCTGCTGCCCCTGGATCATCTTGGTTGCCTTTCTCTGGACTATCTCTAGCAAGTTGATGTCCTTCTTAAGATATGGGCACGACAACTACGCACTGTACTCCAGGTGTGGTCTTACCAGTGATCTGTACAGTGGCAGAATGACCTCAGCCTTCCTGGTGGGAATTCCTCTGGCTATGCAGCTTAGCATCCAGCTTGCTTTGGCTGCTGCACTCCTGCAGTATGCGGAGCATTTCATGTCACTTGTGATAATTACTCCCATGTCCTTTTCTTCCTCTAACCTGGTTACCTGCACATTATGCAACCAGTAGTTGGCCCCTGGATTCATTGCCCCCAAGTGCATAACTTTACAGTTTTTAGCATTTATTTATTGAAGATATCAGATTTACAACCTTTGAGTCAGACTCATTTACAAAGGCTCCACATCAAAGAACAATACAGACACGAGCAGTGGCAGTATACAATAACATAGGGCTTGTAAGGTACAATCATTAAAAAAGGAGAGAGGCCTATACATCAGGGTAGCTATTCCATTCACCTAAGGTGCTAGTTTTCATCTCGTGTGCAAGTTGTCAGAAAACTGACATTGTCATTGATGCAATCAATAATGTGCAAGAGTGAGGTATACATAGTGTGAGACGTTTACGTATTGCGGAATATTAACAGTTACACAGTCAGTATTGTGCATTGAGAGGTATACATGAAGAGTAAGTAACACCTTAGCACACTCTCTCTCAACATAGTACTGGTTGTACATTATTGTTGTACATATTACACTAACTGGGATCTCCAACTGTGAACCACCACTGGGGCAGAACCGGGCAGGCCCAGTCTGGTCCCAGAGGTCGTGAAAAGGTGGGGCTAACCATAGGAAAAGACTAGCCATTGCACTGGCAGCAACGGGTGGAGAGTAAGTGGTCTTTTCGGGCTTTTGTTAAGGGGCCTAGTCTGGAGACAGTGGTGATGGCAGGGGGGAAGTTCATTGTACTATAGAGGCGCTCTGTAGGAAAATGATCTTTGGGCTAGGGAGGTCCTTACTCTGGGAATAGACCACACCAGCTTTTTTGCAGAGCGGGTGTTTGCAGAGGCATGCAAAGAGCAGCGGGAGGCATTGAACCCCACCTGCCAAATGCTGGACCTCCTTTCTAGCCTAGCCAGGTCCTCTCGGAGTTCCTGTCTTCCCTCCTCTGTATCCACCCTCCCACAGAACTTAGTGTCATCTGCAAACAGGCAGATTTTACTTTTGATCCCATCTGCAATGTCACTTATGAAGATGTTAAACAACACCGATCGAGCACCAAGCCCTGGGGGACCCCACTGGTCGCAGGCCTCACTTCTGAGCATTCTTCCTCAACTACCATCTTCTGGCTTCTGTCCAGCACCCAGCTTCTGACCCATTCCATGAGCTTAGCGCCAGCCCTGACATCCTCCAACTTCCCGACCAGTCTCTTATGAGGCACCAAGTTGAAGACCTTGCTGAAGTCCAAATACAGGATATTAACTGTCTGGCCCTGGTCCACAGACCTAGTGACCCATTTGAAGAAGTTCATTAGATTAGTTTGGTAGGACCTCCCCAACACAAACCCATGCTGCCTCACATCTTGGAGTCCATTTTTCTCCAGAAAGTCCATCAGTTTCTCTTTCTGGATAGTCTTCATTAGGTTACCCACTACTGAGGTCAGGCTGACTGACCAGTAGTTTCCTGGTTCATCCCTCAGCCCACTTTTATTGGAGAGGCAATACATGCAACAGTCTCCAGTCCTGGGGCACATTTCTGGACTCCATTGAAGTGTTAAACAGTTCGGCTAGGGGACTCCAGAACCACCGCCAGTTCTCTTAGAACCCTCGAGTGCATGCTATCTGACCTTGGTGATTTATCCACCTTTTGGGCCTTTGGACCTTGACTACCCTGTTAGCTTAAATTGCACCATCTGCGACTTCCCCCATTCCATTCCCCACCCCCCTGGTCCCTTGTGATACTGGTCCATCCTTCTCCCTAGTGAAGACTGAACAGAAGTACTTGTTAAGCACCTTACTTTTTCTTCCTACCCTCTACCAAACTCCCCTCCTTTTTTAACTTGACAGTCTCATCCTTTATGTTTCTTTTGTCCCTTATATATTAGAAAAGGGCCTTCTAACTCTCTTTTACCTCCTGTGTTAACTGTACTTCTCTGGTAGCCTTTGTCTCTCTTACTGTCCTGCTTGCCTCCCTTGATTTAGTGGAGTAGTCCACCCTATCCTCTTCCTTCTGAGTACGTTTGTAGTCTCTGAAGGCTGTCCTCTTGTCCCTCTACAACGTTTGCCACCTTCTTGCTGAACCAGCTGGGCTTTTAGGCCTTAGCTTTCTTAGTTTTGATTTTGGCATACTTCCTAGTGACTTCCATCAGTCCATTCTTTATTATGACCCATTTCTGTTCCACGTCCATCCCCACACTGATCTCAGCAAGGTACCCTTTCAGAACTTTTCCCATCCTACCAAAGTCAGCCCTCTGAAAGTCCAAGTAATAAACAAATACCAGTGCCTCAGGGGCACCTTTTCATGTTATTCCCTAGTAGTGCCTCATAGGGATCTGTGCTAGTATCCCAGGGTTACCTTTCACTTTTATTCCTTAGTAGTGTCCCAGGGGACCTAGATAAGTACCCAGAGATGGCAATCCCTTTTATTCTGTAGCAGTGCTCCAGAGGGACCTTTTCCATTGCCCCAAGGATACCAATCTCTCTTATTTTATAGCAGTACCCCAGAGTAGATGAGGGGCTGGCAGTAATACCTAGTGGTTAGAGTAACAAGCTGTAAACAAGTGTGGTACATCCAGCTGATCTGGGTGTGATTGTCCACAACCTCCACTTGCATACTGTGTGACCCTGAGCAAGTCACTTAACCTCCAAAGTGCTCCTGGGTTGCCCCTGAAAACAGGCCTTTGATCTAATGGGCCTTACCCAGTTACCAAATGTGGAAAAAAAAGATAAACATATCCTTATACTTCTATTTCTGCAGCTCAGTCATTGCCTTCTCTTATTGCTTATTTAAATATGTCACCAGGAAAGATTTAATTGCAAAGTGAAATTTTATTCCATGAACATCCTGGAGGTCAGGACAAGATTATGTAAAGAATAACATACAAAAGGTTGTGTGGTGATTTTACAAGCAGAGTTATTACTGCACACCAAACACCATGGAGAGTGTCATTTTAATTATAAAATGTACAGAAAGCTCAAATGTGATAGAATGCTTACTAGCAGCAGATTGCTATTTATTTATTTATTTTAATATTTGGAAACAAACTTTGAGCAATGCGCTCTTTTACAAAGGTTCCATGTCAAGTGGCAGAACAAGTACTTAAATCATAGCAATAAAACACCTGATTTAAAAGTTACAAACAGGGGAGTGGTAAACAACAGTTGGAGTGCAAGGACAGCACCCGAGGACAGAATACTCACAGAGCGAATATAAATAAGCAGCCCATTTTCTGGGGCATTGTCAGGATGGGTGACAAACAGCTGAGAGAAGTTGGAGACAAGGAGGGGGAGGAGACAGGGGCATACATATAAGGCACATGGGGGCAGGGTGATTAGGAGGTAGTAGCAGGGGGAATGGTGGGGCACAATAAACAGGTGAATGGGTCAGGCAGGCAGGAAATTAAGTGAGGAGGGTAAGGGTGAATGGAGAAGTGGTAGGTTGAAGGTGAGTGTGGAGGGGAGTAAGTGCTAGAGAGGGAGCACACAGTGTCGGAAGGAAGGAGAATAAGTGCAGGTCATAATCCAGTATTGCATAGTTCTTACAGAGGGAGGATAAAGGGTGGCACTAGGGAACGTGCACCATAGATTGTAACAAAATACAAGGTGGAGAAAGCACTGAAATCTTTTTTTTTATTTATTTATCTTCCTGGCTGCACTTTTCACTTCTGGTAGGCCACTGCCCAGCCATCTCAGCTTCATGCCTTGCTTCAAGGTGCACCATGGCATTCCCCCTGTAGCAGGGCAAGATGAGAGGCAGGCATCCCCACTTCTCCTATGGAGCACAATCTTAGTGAGGTGGACAGCACATGGTCTGAGTGCACTGCTGCTATCATTCAAGTGGCCACCATTTCCTGCCAACTTTTTCTCCTAGAACCCTTCTGCATGATTCTGAGCGGTGCCCTGCAGCAACCTCACATGCACATAGTGATGTCCAATGAAGGAGCAAGTTTTCAGACCCAATGCAGGGTTCACTGTGGCAGAAGAACATAGTGTTAGTCCCACCCCAGCTGACAGCGCACCTCCAGTCACCTGTGTCACCTGAGCCAGTTCCCAATCCACTTTTGAACCCAGGTCACACCAGCACGGTAGCCCAATATGCAGCTGGTTGGCAAATGCAGAGCCCTGACAGGACTGAAGCCTCGACTAGGTGTTGTAAACTGCAGAACAGTATCCCCACATCACAAGGACAACAATATCCTAGTGGTGGGAGGCAGTAGCAGCACTGTAGGTGCAGACATTGCCATGTGGCACATCCACGTTCAGGCACTGATACTGTGCCACAGCAGTAAGGCAGGAGATGATACAAGAATGAGAACAAAGAATGTGGCTCTGGTAAAATACAGAGTTCATCCACAACCAGAATGCACCTGGATGGAAGATGAATAACAAATATTTCATTTTGGAACCTCCTGGAATGCAGCTAAGGGTTCCCCCAACCCTTTTCATAACCCCAGACACCTGCTGACACACCCATACAAAAAAATAGGCCTAATGCTCAACTACCTCAAATCACTAATAATTAGCTAATGTTTAATTATTCCCCAGTTTTGCTTTGGTTGATTTTTTCTCATGCAAATGAGTTAGTGGCTAACTCCTCCTAGCTCAACCTACTGCTAACTAATTGTTAACAGTTTCAGCAGTTAGTCATTGACCTATTTCCTAATTAAGAATGAACTAATCCCCATGAATTGAGTATTAGTTTGGCATTCATTAATTACTAGTTGAGCTTATGTAATAAATAATTCATGATCAATACCCAACTTGTTGAGTAGTAGCTGATAAGTAACTGTACACCACATAGTAAGCATAGTTATTAGTTAAGAATAACTCATTCTTAACCAGCTCATTTGTGCAGTGCTGCTAGAAACTAGAAACTGCCTAGAAGGCAGGCAGTATAGCGCAGTGGTCTAAGGCTCTGAGCTGCAAATTTGGTGACATCCAGCAGACCAGACCTGGGTTTGAATCCCACAGCTTCTACTTGCATACTGTGTGACCCTGAGCAAGTCACTTAACCTCCTTGTGCTCCCAGGTCGCTCCTGTAAAAAAAGCTTTCAGCTTAGTGTGGTTAAACAACTAAATAAAAAAAATTAAAAAAACAAACTACCCAGCTGGGAGTCCAGGTAAGCTGCAGGAGTACATCCACTCCTCACTGAAGGTGCCACACATCTGACTGAGGCACCCTGAGGTACCCCTCCAGCCCCCAAAGTCAGAAACTAGTCTCTGCCTGGGGTAGGCTCCATCCCGCCGGTACAGCCTGGGAGTTGGCCTGAGTGTTAAACAGGAGGCAGAGGTAAGACCCAAATGACTATCTGAAATAAACTGCATTTATGCAAGAAGAGACTCCCTTACCCAGCTGGAGTCAATTGTTCATAATTTTGCAGTCACCTACTAGCACATAGACTGGGTACATGCTCCAAATGTGCCACAAAAAGTCAAGCAACTTTATGGTAATTATCAAGCAATTGACTGATAAGTGCTGAGTAAACTGGGAGTGTGTTGTAAAAATGCTAATGAAGTGCCTTATAGTTGTTCCTGATATACCACCAATGGAGTACCTTCTCAGCTGGGATGCTCCTGCATTACTCCAGAAAAGCACCTTTAGAGTGTGTTCCAAAAAATGTTACTGAAGTGCCTTGGAATTATAGTATATACACTCCAAATTGGGTACCCGTACTCTGCAAATGCACTTAAAATGCAATTTAAGTACCTTCTTGAGTAAGCTTCAATCTTTCAGTGTAAAATATCCTCACAGTTAGGGCACAATTGTAAATTAAAACTTCCGGAAGAGACCCGTGTGCCACAATGGGGTGGTGGTCCTGTCCCTGTGTAGCTTCAGTGCCCTCCCAGAGAACTGAACTACACAAATCTAGTACTCAGGACATACTCTTGCCCTCATGTCAGTTTCTCAGCATCTGACCTGACTAGCCATACAAATCTGCAAACAGAGCAGGACTAAGAAAGGGGATGGGATGTACATTTTATTTTTTTTAAATAAGGGTTATGGAGTCCTGGAAGCCATAATATAGGGGTGTACATTTACCTTTTTTTAAAGTTTCAGTGGCAAATACTTTTGCACCTCAGATACTCTGCTATTCAATACTTACTATTCATATTCTTTTTAAGCTGACCCCCTACCAGTCAGCAGCATGGTGTCAAATAGTGTTTTATCACATAATGACCCAGAAAACCCTAGAGATGCAACATTTCAGTGGGGTCCATCTTCATATAATTTTACAACTTGGAGCAGAAGCTCAATAGAGATCAGCATCACTTTCTCTGAGACACAAAGTGAGTCAGAGGCTGTGGCTGGGCTTGAACACGGATATCCTGCTTCACAGTTTCAGAGACAATATTATGATGGAAAGAAGGTCCAACTAACCACAATTCAACACTACACCTCCCTTCCATATCTTAGGACATTTACTTACTGGTGGTGGAGCTTTCTTCACGAGGCTGCTGGTATACTTTCATTTCGGCTCATTGAATTAAACACAGTGAAGTCTTCATCTTTCTCAAACATTAAACAATTTTTCATAATTTCTTGGGAGTTAAATCCTGAATGTGTTCAGACAAGAAAGATAAAGGTCATATACACTGTTTAGAAATGAAACTGAAGCCCATACTAGACCACATTTTTCTATCATGAAGTTCAACGGACACCGTCCTCAACTCTCTTTTGCGTCTTCCTAGAAACTGTGAATACCCCCAATACAGCATAGACACAGTACAGTGGGAGGAGAGGACACTATTGTATCATGAGTAAATGCACTCTTTGGGGGTGTTCTTAATGTTCAAGAAGCATGCAACAAGAGTAGATCAAGTATTTGAAACAAAATGTTGGGAATAAATACACTGTTTGGATGCATTTCAATTATGCTAAAAAAAAAAAAGCACAGCGGTTAAAACAACCAACAACTTGAATGAATTGTAGAGAAGGTAAGCAAACATTAAACATATTTTTTCAATTATAAATAATATAATGCAAAAAGGATTAACAAGTGTCCCTTTAACACCAACTCTATACCAAAATGTTTATGTCAAACAACAATACTTTTTAAAAGTGATTTTACTGTTAACAAATTGTTTTTTTCAGTTGGCCTTATTTCTCACCCCTGCACTGGCAGCCTCCATTATACTGGCCACCCAGCCCCATCACCCCAGCCAACACCCCCAGGACTTGCTATCCCTCAGAGGCAGCACGGTCTGGGTCGTCAAGTACAGGGCATGTAGGCAGCTGGAGTCATCATGCAGCCGGTATACAGATTTTCCTAGTACTCCCCCCCAAAGTGCAGCATGCCCCATGCGCTGTACACCTGACATCTGCCTCTCCTGTTCCCAACTCTGGTGGTTTCAACCTGCTTATCCTCAGCCACTGATGGTATCTGGCAAGCACCAAGCTGTGCTCCACTCCACCCTGAGATGAGCAATCCAGCAAGAACTCAATCTTTCTTCCCTCTTGCTGACCCTCCAACTCCCAAGATAACACTTGAACCTTGGGTCTTCAACACTGCAAGTACAGCACCATCACTGCAATGGTGGGCCTGCAAAAATCTAGGATCTGTGAAATGTAACTGGTCTGCACATTCACACGTATAGTCGTAGGTCCTGTCATCTATTTTTTGTGGCTATTTCTGCCCTAATAAACATAGAATCTGTCAGCAGACAACGACCATATGGCCCACCTAGTCTGACAATTTCCCTACTCACTGCTGCAGCCTCAGATCCTATCTGGTGCATTTTTGTAAGCTGGTATTTATTGCCCAATAACCCTTTCAGTTATTAAATAACCCCTAAAAACATCATAATGATGACATTTGGTAGGGGATGAGGCAGCAGGCACTCTGTGGGCATTGCAGGGGATCAGGGAGGGGGGGACACCTAAATATACTGGGATCATCTTTGCTGGCAGGTATACATGTATGGGGCTATTTGCCTAGCATAATCATTATGCTGTTTTAGGGCTAGGGCTGCAGTGCTTGGTAGCCACTTGACTCGCACAAGGAAATTACAAGCCAGGCTTTATGGACTAAACTCTTTATGCAAGCCAAAAAATGTTATATGTGGCTAAAATAGCTTCTGCGGTAGGCACCATCATGTTGTGAGTTGCCTGCCTGGAACTAGCAATGATGTCAGTTGCTCCAAAAATGCATGCCCTTCCATTTCCATGTGGAAAACAGCAAGCTGGAATATGCAGTTGAAGCTGCAAAAGAAGCAGCTGCTTGGTTGGATACCATATGGGATTCAACAGGCCTGGTCACAGGTAGATTAAAAGCAAGGCTAAGCATACAGCAGCAGTGATACAGTGTATAGTAAAGTACTATTCTACATAGAATTCCATAGTTTTCAAAATGCTGCTGTACCACAGTTCAAACGTCGTGGAATGTGATTGTACCCTTCTGTGATAGAACAGCATTCTAAAACCTCTAGAGACATGCACAAGTTAATTTCACTGTGAAAGGGGAAAGATAAAATAATGCATGGAGAAGTGTGGTTTATGGGGATTTTATGCACTCCGAGTTGTGTGATGCCCCATGAAGCCTGAGGGGTTTATATGGGCATCACACACCAAGATGGTGCATAAAATCCCCATAGAATCACACTTCTCCATGCTTTATTTTTTCATTTACTGTTTTTTGGTGTTTTTTTGGTTTAAATTGTCTTTGATGCTTTTCGAGGGTAACTGTTACCACTGACAAGCTTGTCTCACGCTGAGTGACCAATTGTGTAGCGCTTGTGAATATCCAGCATGAGGACAGCTTGTTCGGTGGTTTTTCAGGTGATGGTGCAGTACTGTTCTGCCCATGGTTTATGGAGCTCCATAAACAACACATGTGGGTTACAAAGCTGTTGGGCACTCGCTGGCATTGGTTTATAACCACTAACCAGTAAATATAAAAACAACAATGCACATATTTCACGTAATAATATACACTATAAAAACACAGGATAAGCAACTTTATGTATAACCAGTGTGTTGTGCCACCTCAGGGTTCTGATTCCCACGGACCACTCGAGCTTCATCCTCAAGATCAGAGAGAATCACATGCCCTCTGTGGCAGAACACTCTGACTGTGCATAGTTACCCATTCAGTATTTTCTATATGCTGACGGTTACCCAGTTTTGTTGAATATCAATATGCTGGTTTTGTTTTGGGCATCATCTTCAAACCACTAGCAAGCTGGGAAGAGTTTTGTTATGGAATTTTGGCATGGCTATCACCCAAACAACACCCCCCCTCCCCCAGTTTGGACAGTCTTTCCCTGCACAAGACTGATGCCTCCTCCTCCCCATTCTGTAACAGGCATTTCCTGCTGTACAGTGCCATCCTCTTTCCACTCATCCTATATGGACCACTCCCTGGTTTCTAGTGGCACCTTCTTCCCACCCCATGCAAAGCTTTCTGTTGTCTAGTGACATTTGTCTGGCTTTCCCAATATTGTGCCATTCCCTGGTGTTCAGTGGCCCCAACCTCCATCTCTATGATATACAGAATAGTGGATGGGTGACCATCCACAACAAGACTGTTTTCCATCGAGGGAGTTGATGACATCATAGAGACCTCGAGAGCGAAGGACCAGCGGCATGCTGGGGTGCACAGGCAGGAGGTAGTACTAGTAGGAGAGGTGGGTGATGCCATTGTATAAAACACTGGTAAGGCCTCACCTGGAAAACTGCATTCAGTACTGGAGACCACATATGCATAAGGACATTAACAAGGTGAAGGCTATCCAGAGAAGGGTGACAAAGATGGTGCATGGCTTGCATCACAAAACATATGAGGATAGACTAAGAGAGCTCAATATGTAATCACTGGAGGAAAGGAGGGTATACCATGAGTACAGCAATGGAATATGGGCACCACGTAAAAACGGAGACTCATATTGGGCGCTATACTCTTGGGCTACCCTGCAAGGGTAGCAACTGTACACAAACATGAGGGTAGTGGACAGTGTCAGAAAGGGGGTGAATAGTGAGGGGAAGGAGAGGGACAATGAAGGGGTTTTGAGGGACGGATGTGTCTGCTGCCACCGAGCTAGCCTTGTGGTGTGGGTGGATAAATCTGGTGCAGCAGGTACAGGGTTTTTGTGCGATATGGAATTTTGCCCCCTGCCCGACATGCATCCCCCGGAATTGATAATCTATATTCAGAGGGGTGCGGGGGGAGGCACAGCCCCCAAACACTTTTTACCCTTTCTTGCGACATTTAGGTTTTTTGGTTTCCTGAATTTGCATATGATGCATATAATACCTTACAATAAAGAAAATAAAAACTAAAATTTGCATTTATGATACATTTCTTTGAATTTAAAGCAATAGTGCAACGTGAAAAAAGTGGGTTTTTTTGACAGTTTATTCCCTGTGCTCTGCTAAGCATGTACCTGGTACTCTTTCCCACCAGCATTGTACTATCACCCCGTAATTTGTTCAATAATCCAATGTTTTTGTTTACATTTCTGCTGCCTGCTGCATTGACAGCAGTAGTACTAGATAGCAGCTGCCATATTTTCTGTGGCACTACAACAGTCGTAACAGATCACTTTCTGGTTAGGTAGTACTGCTGCTTTAAAATGTACAATAATTAAAAGTACGTGACTAACACAAGATATATACCAACTAGGATGCATCTGAGTAAAAGACTCAAAGAAAACTCCTATGAAATTAGAAAGACCCACCTTATATATAATGGTTGCAGAACTCCGGGTGGAGTTCTCGCATACGGGTGGCTTCCACCATGGAGGTTATGCTAACGAGGGCTGCCAACTCAGCCATTTGTTGGTAGCCCTCATTAGCATAACTTTTGTGGTGGAAGCCATCTGGGGTGTGCGAAATGTCCACCAAGGGCTCTGCAGCCATTATAGATGGAGCGGGTCTTTCTAATTAAAACCACCAGACAGCAGGTAAATAAAATAATTTATTTTATGCTAAAAACCCTAATCGGGCATTTCTACAGCAGTTGCTGCACTTAGGGGCGGTACAGGAGTTTTCCTTTAAGAAAATTCTCACTCGGATAAAAAAAAGGGAGAGACTAATGTCTTAATCTATAATTTTGTTATTTAAATAAGTTAACTGTAATTCGCATAATTTTCCTTACTATATATTCTGGGTGTACAACATGGCAATATTTTATAGTGAAGTACAAGGAGTACAGTTACAACTTTGAAACTCTAGAAACTGATACACAATTTAATCAATATTACCTGATGAAGTGAGCTTCTCCTGGTCTGTTACTGTCTTGAAAGCTGTCAAAGGACACGAGGTAAAGCAAAAACCCTACCCTTTTCCAAGGTCAATAACTCCAGAAGATGCCCTACACTTCACAGGGTAATATTGCTATTGTAAAAATTTTTGGAAATTCACCTTTTGGTGCATTTTAAACAGTGTTAGTGGCTGGAGTGCATTCTTAGACTATTTGTTTACATTAGCAGACTCCTTCTATGAAGTTGCCTTCATGCGTAGCCAGTTAGTGCACCAAGACATTCAGCTCAATGCTCTAGGTATACGATGAGGATTATTTCACCTCTTTGGTTGCTGAAAGGCAAGGCAAGTCAAGTTTTATTTAAGAGATGCCAATCCCGGAGGCTCTGGGCGCCATACAACAATCAAAATAGATACAAAACAACATAATAATAAACATTTATATACAATATACCAAACAGTTCAAACAGAATTTTTTGCTCTCGACAGCAACTAAAATCAGAATAGGTAGAAACTAAATTAAATATCCATTTCTAAAAGACAGGTAGGGACTATAAAACACAGTCTAGGAAGGCCTGATTATACAAGAAGACCTTGAGGCGTGCCCTAAATACCTCCACAGAAGGGGCCTCCCTGATGGCTAAAGAAAGTGAATTCCACAGGACGGGGGTGGCGACACTAAATGCTCTGTCGCCAGCAGTTTTTAACCTCGTCCTGGGAATTGCGAGGAGGCCCCTAGAGGAGGAGCGGAGGGAGCGGATCGAGACAGCAGGTGCAAGATGGTTCTTCAGGTAGCCAGGTCCCAGGCTGTGTAGGGCCGTAGAGGTGAGCAGACCCAACTTAAAGAGGACCCTCCACCTAACCAGCAGCCAGTGCAGTTGACGCAGCACCGGAGTGATGTGACAATACTTAGGTTGTCCTGTTAACAGCCTCGCTGCCACATTCTGCACCAGCTGCAGTTGGCGCAGGGTACCCCCAAAGACCCCAGATAGAGTGCATTACAGTAGTCAAGCCTGGACATCATGAAGGCATGCACCAAAGTGGGGAGGTCCAGTGGCGGAACTAGGGGCTTTATCCTGGCGATATTCTTGTATGGACAACGGACACCCCCTGAAACTCAAGTGTCAATCTGCTGTCAAGAATAACGCCCAGATCACACACCTTAGAGAAGGCCTTCAATGGTACAGAGTCAAGACAAAGCCCTGTCTCTGCACCGGTGGCCAACCTATCACGCCACCTGTTTGACTTCACCACCAGTACCTCCATCTTACTGGGGTTCAGTCGCAACCAGCTGGAGGCCATCTAGTCACTGATCTCAGCAAGGCAGCTGTTAAGCACTTCCACTGTGCAAGATTTTCCAGGGGCAAAGGAAAGATACAGCTGGGTATCATCACCATAGCAGTGAAAACCCAGACTGTACTTCCTAATGAGCTCTCCAGGGGCAGCATATACATGGCAAACAACATCGGCGACAAGACCAAACCCTGGGGAACTCCACATGACAGGTGGCCGGGGAGGAGGAGAAATTCCCCATCACTACCCTCTGCCTTCTGTTAGATAGAAAAGACTCAAACCAGCAGATGACAGTGCCGGCGAGTCCGCAGAATTCCCTTAGGTGGTCAAGTAACACTCGATTGTCCACTGTGTCAAATGCTGAAGAGAGATCAAGGAGAACAAGAATTGTCCCTTCCCCTCAATCTCTAGCCCTAAGGAGGTCATTATGCACCCAAATTAGCGTAGTTTCTGTGCTATGCCTCACATGAAACCCAGACTGGAGCGAGTGGCTCATACACATCATGGGCCACGAGATGCTCCTCAAGCTGAAACGCCGCAGCTGAGAGCTCACAATGAGGTGGTGCCTAAGTATCCTTCTAAGGAAGCACCCCACTGCATTGTGTGGCCTCGGCTGCCCCAGACAACAGTTCCCCACCAGCGATAGCACTGCAAATGTAAACAGAGCTTTGGGGAAGGGGAGCTTAAAGAACTGCTGACACCTCAAAAATTTGAAAAGCATACTGTTTGGGTACAATTCGGCTTACACTCTGTATATATTCTATAGAGTTCTCCTGTCCATTGATTATTACTGAGAACATTTGCATGAATACGTGATCTTTATTTCTTAAGAGTTCATCTACCTCTACAGCTGACTCCCTACTTCAAGTCATAATTCTCTGTTGTGACATAACAAACTGTTGTCATGGGAGAAACTGTGATGTCAAATCTGTACAGTATGACCTCGGGTAGGGAGAAAGCAGCAGGAATAGATGAACTCTTCAGGAGCAAAGATCCTGTTGTCATGCAGCTGACCTCAGTAATAAATAGTGAAGAGGAAAAATACAGAATGAATGTGAAATACAATCTGAACTGTCTAAATATAGTTTTTTAAGTTCTACTGAAGGTATCAGCTGCTCTTTAAAAGGTAACAAATAAAAAAACTAAATTCCAGTATTTTTTTTATGGTTCCCAGGCTCTCCTTTTCCATTTCTTTGAGTTGAAAAGCAATGGCCAATAGAAGTTAGCCAAACTTAAAGAAAGCAATAACAACAGACCGTGGGTGAATTACATACAAACATACAAAGAAGCCAGCAGAAGAAAGCCATTTGGTCTGTCAAGTCTGCTCGTACAGCAGGGTCCACAGCTTGAGCTAATGTCCCTGCCCTCCCTCCCCACTCCTCCCATCCCCCTACCCATGATCCTTACCTTTCCCCTATGCCTATCCCAGTCTCTCTAACAGCTTCCCACTGTCTTCAATGAGATGACCTCTTCCAGCAGCGCATTCCAAGTGTCTACCACCCTCTCTGTGAAGAACTGCTTCCTGACCTGCCTCCTAAACCTCCCATCCTCCAGCTTAAGACTGTGCCCCCTCGTGTTATGGTTGCCACTCAGATTAAAGAAACTCTCCTTATCAACCTTATTTATCCCTTTCAAGTACCCGAAGGTTCCAGTAATGCTCCTCTCTCTCTCTCTCTCTCTCTCCTGTCTTCCAGGGAGTACATGTTCAGTGTCCTCAACCTCTCCTTGTATGCCTTGCCCTACTGACTGGCTATCGTCTTTGTAGCCCTCCTTTGGACCTTCTCCAACAGGTTAATGTCTTTTTTGAAGTGTGGGCACCAGTACTGAACCCCATACTCTAGATGTGGCCTTACCAGTGACCTGTAAACGGACAGTACAACCTCGTCTCTCCTACTACTGATCCCCCTAGCTATGCATTCCAGTATCTTGTTTGCCTTTGCTGCAGCTTTCTTGCACTGGGTGGAGTGTTTCAGGTCACTAGTGATCTCCACTCCCAGGTCCTTCTCCTCCTCGGATGCAGATACTCGGACTCCACCCAGGTAGTACTCTGTCCTGGGATTCTTAGCTCCAAGATGCATAACTTTCCATTTACTGGCATTAAAGCCTAGCTGCCAGATCCTGGACCACCTCCCCAGCTCTTCCAGATCTTCCTGAGGTCCAGTATCCCTTCCTATACATGTGCTTGCTCAGGTCACTACACACGGTCACATCCATGGACAACATTCAACCTCACATCTGGCTATCCTCCCCTTCAAATGCGGACTGCATCCCCACAACACCACTGTGACCACCTTACTGACCTCATATCCAGAGTCCACATCCTTCCATTATCACAGGCCGCTTCCTTACTGGCACACTGCATAGATCAACACCATTCAGTCAGCTCCCCTACAAGCACAGACCAAACCCCCACCACCAGCATAATAATCTAGCTGCCCCCACCCAAAATCAGTCACATGTATCCATGTCCAAATCAGCTGTACCACCAACCATAGTTAATCACCTTGCTGTACATTACCCCCCCCCAACCACCACCACCAAGAGCATCACACTGGTGGTACCTCTAACACCTCATAGAACTTTTTGTCTTACATTCTAGAACACTCGCCTGTGCAACTGGATGTAGTAGGCAGGCAGTAATGTCCCCCAAAGTTCCTTGCCCATTAGATCTTGCCCAATAGGCAGACAGAAAATGCTGGAAGACACAAGCACTATGGCTGGCAGCAATCACAGAATTATAGCCCAGCAAGCCGACACCCAACCCAACACAAATATAAACAAACTGGCAAGATGAATTTCTCACCCCCACACTTCACAACACAACACAATACAATATATATTATACAGGCAGCCCTGGCAAAGAAAACTGCTGTAGGCTTTTCTTTTTAAGCATTTGTTTACAGTGTTATGTCCAAGGCCATACTGCAGATGTGAATCTCAAAAAATTTACCCCTGCAAGATTTGTTTCCACTTTGTATGCAGCATCACAAGTCTTACCCCTGTCTACCCCCCATGCACACTACACAACCAGCAGACAAACAATTGTGCTTTACATTTTTAAAGTTCAAACTGGCACAGGTTTTAAAGGAAAACTGCAGTAAATGAGAAATTGTAACCCCCTGCAAATGGGGGTTCCCAAAAACTTCATGGAGCTTGCTTGAATGCTCCAAGCCTGAATGGTGTTTGGCGTTCAAGTCATTTATCAGTGAGTGTTTTAGAACCTCTGGTACTGTCTCTTTAAGAGCTGTCTGCTTGCAGACATAATTAGTTGTATGGGGACTGTGTGTTTCTTTGATTGAGTACCACTCAAGCTGCTGCTTCACCCCATTTTTGCAGTCACTAGGGTGCAAGGGAACCTGTCTGAAAGATGTAACTGATTACCAGAAATCATTTACAGTAATAATAAAATTACAGTTTGTCTAACCTGCTTTCTTTGCGAGTCAGAACTGTCTGCCTAGTTCCCCATTCTGGTTTGAACTGCTGAACTGGGACCAATCGGTGTGGGGTGACCTAGCTCTAAAATGATGCCTTGGACGAATCGGAACTTGGGACTCATAATCTGGGCCAGCCACAAGAGGATTTGTGTATGGGCAGTGACTCTGGAGAGATGGGTTAGACTTCAGTGCCTTTTGGACCAACAGCAGCAGTATATTAGAGGACAGCCAATCCAGTCAAGAACTGGGAGGAACTCAAAGGAGTGCCAGTTTTGTTCTGTTGGGAGTTTCAGTTTGAGATCTGAAGGTAGAGGGAAAGAAGCCCTGTGCTCCTTCAGTGCACAGTTTCAGTCAAGCGTGTGCAGGCCCAGAGTTCCGATTCCCCAACTTGTGTAACTGCTTGTTAGGACTGAATCCGTCCTGTGAAAAGAATCAAAGGATCTCTGAAGAGTAGAAACCAGGCTCACCCTGTGAAGACTGAAGAAATTGTTGAATTACACTCGGTCTGTCAGGAACTGAATCTGCTGTGTGTTCTCGTTATTGTGCAGTAGTGTGATTGGGATACAGATGCAGCCTGCCTGGTATAGTGCTTTTTTTTTTATATAAATGTGAGAGTCTCTTGAGATCAAAAGTAGCCCTGCTGACATTGAAGGACCATATCTTCTTTGGAGGTCGTGAGTACTAATTCAGGGTCCTCCCTGTTGAGTTGCTACATTACGTCAAATGGAATTACTGTACTGCTGACTGTTTAATTTTCCTTTTCTCTGTGTGAAAGGGCCCTACCAGCTGCTACGTTTGGACTATACTGGGCCTGGGTACCCAGGGACAGTAACTGGTAAGGATGAGGCCTGTGCACAGGAAGAGCCATACCAGAGTAGATAGTAAAGTGACGTAATTAACCTGATTTCCCCTGTCCTTGTTATATCCCTAAAATAAATCAGAGCTGTTTGTTTCAACAAAGTTATACTGCCTGAGGTGTTTGTCTATGTTAAAGTACTGTATGATTGTTGCTGTGTCTTATTTGACAGGATGTCCCGGTGCCTGAACCAGCCTTGGGGTAATGTATACTGTGAAGGTAATTCTGCTATATTGTGTTGGGCCACTAGTGGGAAGAAAGGTTGCAGTGTCCCAGAGGGCTGTGACCAAGTAAGTTTAACTGTGCAAACCCTGACCTCTGGGTGGAGCACCGCCATTGGATCCAGGCCCTCAACCTGTTGGTAGCAAATCAGGCAGGGTAGTAGCCCCTGGGATAGCGCCATCTAGGGTGTTACATTTGGAGGCTCACCGCTGGGATTGTGTGTCCTCTAGTGGCCATATTTACAAACCACTGTTAAGGAAAATAAATAAATAAATAAATAAATGGGTGCCCGACAGGAAGTGGCTGCACCCGGCTGGTGGAGTGGTGTACTGGGAGGAGATCGACCCCAAAATGCTATGCTTATCCTGGACATCCCCCTGGGTATCAATACGGACACTGTGCAGGAGTACTTTCCAAGGTGGAAGGTTTACAAAATCCTGTGGTGGTGGGTCGACACGTAATCTGCTCACCCACACTTTCCTGGCCCTAGTAGAGTTTAAGGATCCCATAGATAGCTCCAAAGTACCACAGACCCATTACCCCAGAGGAGCCCTCACTGCTTGGAGGTGATAACTAAGGACAATGTAAAGACCGGGGGAATGAGCCCCACCACTATCTAAAACTTTTGAGGAGAATTTGCTAAATGGTTGCTGGGAGAAGGAACTGTGAGGACTTGAAGAAACTATTCTTGCCACCTGGGGTGTTCACTCTAACACCCTCTCCTGCTCCAGTACCCGTAATGGTGGCTGAACCAATGCAGACTCCTATTTCTGCACCTGCCATTAGTCACGACTCTTACCGAAGGTTGAGGATCTTCTCTGGCACCCTCCCACCCCCAAGGGGAGTGATGACTGGGAGACCTGGATAGACTATGTTGCCCCAAGTGCTAGAATGGCAATGCTCGGAAGCGAAAGCGAAAGAGGTTAGTGAGAGCCTCCGAGGGTCCTGCCCACTGGCTACCATCCGAAACGGGCCAGTAACCCTGAAGTGACTGCTCAAGCCTATCTTGAGGCCTTGTGAATGTGTATGAGGTCAGATTCTGATGAGGACCTATGGTGGAGAGTAAGAAATGCACAACAACAGTACCAAGGGAGTTGTTGTCTGTGTATGTCTCGGTTGGAAAAATAGTTGCAAGAATGCCTCAGAAAGGGTGGTTTGCCAGCGATTGAACTGGACCGAACCAGACTGGACAGAATCATAAGTCTGCCCCTTCTCAGAACTGCTGTTGCTTCGATTCGCCTAGTCGTCGAGCTGGAATCCCCACCCTCTCCTATGATGAGTTAATGAGGAGAAATTCGAGGAGTTGAGAAAAGGCGACCTCGGGAGGGACCTGCACCAATAGCTGTGGCTATGACCCGAGTGACTGAGGGTGGCCCATCAAGTGAAGTTCAGGGGCAGAGGTTGGCAGTCAATGAGTGCTCTGATAAGGAAAAAGATATGCCACAATGGGGTGAACTGTTGAGAGAGATCCGGGAATTCAAAACAGTCCCTTTATGAAGGCTACGCCTGCAAGTCACGGGCCTTGACCTATATCCGACTGCATCTGCTGTGGGATTGGATACCCACCATATCTCTACTGATAACAGCTCCGAACTAGTTCATGACCATGGAGTGGAGGAAACTGACGAGATGTCTCCAAATGCTTATCACGCCGCAGACAGAGATGGCACCAGGTTTCCAGTTATATAATATCCTGGCTCCCAGTGTGGCACCTGACCAGCTCAAACTCAAAAGTATGTTTTATATAATTGTGGGAAGGATGGGCACATGAAAGGATACCAATCCCCAAAGACACTGACAAAGTTGCATATAAGGCTACAAGGAGAGCTTGGGAGAACAAATCCAGGTTAAGAGGTTGCAGAAATGATCCCAGTGAGGCACCAAAATGCTAATTCACGTCCTTTTGTGGCAGGTCAGTTGCCCAGGCCTACTACCGCCTCTCCAGACTGGTCAGGGCAGTGGGTCCCTCCATGGAACCACTGTAAAGGTAAATGGAGTGTCTACAAGAGCTGCGTTGGACAGTGGCTCCCAAGTGACAGATTATGTTTCAGATTGGTATCAGAAGCATTTTGTCGAGGATATATACAACCATTAGAGGGACTGCATGTGTGGGGTTAGTGAAGGCCTACCCCTATTCTGGGTATATCGGATTTGGCTGTCTTTCTCACCTCCATTGGCTGGAGTGGCCGAACAAGTAGAGACCCTAGCCTTAGTGTGTCCCCCACTGGACTGTATGATGGTGTCCCTTTTGTTGATTTGGAACAAATGCTTCTTATTTCAGAAGGCTGGCACATTTGTGTTATGAAAAACAGGGGTCAAAGACTAGTAGAGCTTTAAGGTTCCGGCTTTAATTATGAAGGCCTATGAGGCTGAGAGATACTGAAAATATAGAACCAGAGGAACGGTTGGAATTGTATGGAAGAAGGATCCTGAGTCTCTGATCCTGGCACCAAATGCCCAGTGTACCTTACAGGGAGAGGTCCGTATCAGAAAGGATGTTAAGAATAAAAATATTAATGTTGGATGCACCAGGCGATGAAAATTGCCAGAGGGACTGCTGGTCAAGCCTAGTATTTTGCCGCTAGAGCCATGCTTATGCCAGAAGGGTAATGGTCCAAGTTCATAATGTGTCTGAAAAGACATTCGAGTAAATAGAGGTTGCATCCTGGTTAATGCAGCATTGTAGCAGACACTGCAGTGCTACCCAGCAAGCAAGAGTTCAAGGAAGAATGACAGAGTAACGCTGACTTAGCTTGATTTCGCAACTCCCGCTGCCAGCTGAATGGAAAGTGAGGATCAGTGAGAAGCTTGCCCAGAGAGACCAGGTGTTTTTCTGCTTTAAAGGAATGGGACGTGGGATGCGTGCAAGGAGCTGAGCACAATATCCGGCTGCATGTGAAGATGCATTTAGGTGAGAGGGTCTCGGCAGCCTGCAGCACCTGCTGATATAGATGATGTGACGGCAATCTGCAAAGAAGATGTTAGCGGCTGGTGTAATACAAGAATCAGAAGCCTATGCTTCCCCCATTGTGGTAGTGAGGAAAAGAATGGGACAGTAAGGATGTCGTGGATTACTCGCTTCCTAAACCGGGCGGACTATCCTGATCAGTACACAATGCCCCGCATTCAGGATGCTTTGGACTGCCTAAGCGGGAGCAAGTGGTTCTCTGTGCTGGATCTCCGCAGTGGGTACTACCAGATCCCGATGGCCCCAGAGGACCGTGGGGAGACAGCCTTTATCATGCGCTTGGCTATGAATTCATGAAGAGATGCCTCAAAGGGAGTTTCAGGTTTTAGCCGCTTTTCAACTGATTGATGGAGGCGTGCAGTGGGGACATGAACTTACTAGAGTGCCTGGTATACCTAGATGATGTTATTGTGTTTGGCAGCTCACTGGAGGAACATGAGAGCAGATTATTTAAGGTATTGGATCGACTGGAGGACTTTGGCCTTAAACTGTCCATTGATAAGTGTCAATTCTTTCAAACATCAGTAAAGTATGTGGGACACATAGTATCCACCGAGGAATAAAGACTCGACCAAGTAAAGTTGAGGCCTTGATCACCTGGCCACAGCCAGAAATCTAAAAGAACTGCAAAGATTCCTGGGATTCTGTGGTTATTATCGGCGTTCATCAGGACTATTCAAGAGTGATCCGCCTTTACTTACCTTACTCAAGGGTATCCCCCAACCCACAAAAATACCAAAAGTCAAGCGTCCCTCAAGACTGAAAGAGTGTATTTTCATCCGGTGAAGTATTTGGGGCCGCTTGACTCTGATTAGTGAGACTGCTTTTCATGAGATCATTATATCAACTTACCATGCTCCAGTGCTGTATGCCGATCCAAGAAAACGCTGTCCTGCACACTGATGCTAGCTTGCAAAGGGGTTGGGGCTGTGTTGTACCAGAGCACGAGAATGGCCTGAGACCAGTGGCCTCTTGCTAGAAACCTGACCCATCCGAAAAGAACTCATCCTGTACATAAGTTAGGTTCCCTAGCTTTGAAGTGGGCTATTGTTGACTCAATTCCATAATTACTTGTATGGGGCTAAATACTAGTAAAACTGACAATAATCCCTTTGACCTATGTGCAGACCTCACTAAGCTGCTGGATGCCACCGGCCACAGGTGGCTTCTCGCAATTATCTTGATATGACTATGCTCTCATCAATGAGTATGGTCTGAACCACATAGATGCTGATGATCTCTCCCGGGCCTGTTTCCCCAGAATGATTGGGTCCGATTGGCAGAACCTGATATTCGGCACTCTGCGGAAGTTTGACAGGGAGGAACAAATGTCCAGGACGCAGTGGACTGCATGGTGGATTGTTTGGACCCTCTGAGAATTGCATACTGCTGCTTATTGCCACTTTTTCTGCAATAGACATTGGTGCACTGCCTCGCCAACAATGACAGGTATTCGGGCGGGGCTCAATCCTCGCGATCCCATGGATCAAATCAGCTTTAGTAGCCCTCTATGCAGGAAAAGATGTGTCAAATTATGCTCCACTGATTTGAGAACTGCACTGTTATACAAAGAAGGTCTAAGTTGAAACTGATCAATAAACTGTTATATAGAGAAACAGTAGACAGAGGGGACAAGTAGACAAACAACAACTGGTGCTGCCCACTGCCTTTGAGACTCAGTATTGAGGTCCTTGCACAAACCACATGGGGCACCTTGGTATAGACAGAACACTTGACTTGGTGAGATCCAGATTCTATTGGCCTAAGATGGGGCTGATGTGGAGCAACACATACGAACTTGTAGTCACTGCTTACGAGGAAAGCTTTTGCCCCAGAGGCTGCCCCTTGTTAACATAACCACCAGTGCACCCATGGAGCTGGTCTGTATTGATTTTCTGAGTCTGGAGTCAGATCAAAGAAATATCAGTAGTGCTGAGTGGTCACTGACCATTTCACGAGATATGCCCAAGCTTTCCCCACCAAAGACCAGAAAGCATCCACTGTAGCCAAAGTACTCGTGAAAACTTTTTGTTCACTATGGGCTCCACAAAGAATCCATTCTGATCAAGGGAGAGACTTTGAGATCGTCTGATCAAAGAATCTTTCTCTGTGGGGGTGAGAAGAAGTCCAGAACCACTCCTTACCACCCCAGAGGGGACCCACAGCCAGACGTTTCAACGCACTTTGCTAGATATGCTAGGCACCCTGCACCCCAGACAAGCCTCAGATGGGGCCAACAAATTAGCAATCCTGGTACATGCTTATGACTGCACCAAAAGTGATGCCACTACAGGTTCTCCCCTACCGCCTAGATGTTTGGAAGAGAGAAGCTCGACTACCGGTAGATGTGTTTGGGGTCTCTCCTGATGGGTTCAAGCTGACAACTATTTACAGTATGTGCAAAGTTAAAGGCCTAGCTAACTCATGCGTACCAACTGGCTCAAACCATGGCTGCCAAAAGAAATCTGGCCAACAAAGAAAGGTATGATAAAAAGGTGGCTTAAGGAACTCCAGGAGAGAGATCGGGTATTGCTAGAAAATCTGGGACTGCATGGCAAACACAAGATTGTGACAGATGGCACCTATCTCCCTCACATTGTAGTGGGCAAACTAGATGATCTGCCAGTGTACAAAGTAAGGCCTGAGAACAATTCAAAAGATGTAAAAACAATGCATAGAAATCATTTACTACCCATTAGGAAAATCCTGATTGGTCTGAGTCCCCCAGAAGATGCCCCTCTGGACCAGTGACTAGAGCTGCTGCTAAGAAAAGATCAGAAGTCTGCACCTACAGCTTGAAGTTAAAGTGTTCCCCTACCAGTCCCAGTTGAGCATGACTGTCAGTCCATATCAAGGAAGAAAGTGAGAGTGACTTTGAATACTATCCTTCTTACGAACTGAGTCAATTGTTTACGGGCAATCCCCCTAGTCAATACTGGAGACAAAGCTGGGCCTTCTGGACTGTCTAAGCTCCCCAGCTTCATCCCTGGAGCCAATGCTCCCAGAAGTGAAGTGCAAAGCATCAGATCAGATGAAATGGAATCATTGTGCATGGTTGAACTGTTTGAGCTTTCAGGGAGGAAAATGATAGATTGGGGCAGACTGGTGATACACCGAACAAGAAGAGTATTTTGAGTGCCCTGACAGTCCACTGCCAGTGTCTGAAAGCTCTCCATACTTGAGCCAAATGTTGTGGACTCAGAAACTGTAACTCCTGGAGCTGAAAGTGCCCCAGGTTCTAGCCTCTCTACCCCATGGAGACTCCCCTGACAAGTGAGAACAATGTTGAAAATGAGGCTCCAGGTGCAGAGACTGTAACAGCTCCCTGCAGAAAAGACTGGTCGAGCTGTAAAGCCTGTGGTGCACCTCAGTTATGATTCCTGGGCCGGCCAGTGGACCTGCCTCTCAATGTTTGTCCATAAAGGTGTATGTGTCCGAGGCTCATTGCCCAAACTGAGCGTTAGTGCTAACTCCAAGTTACTTGTGTTGCCCTCTAAGTATGGTGCCCTGCCCCGTCCAGCCCCAAGGTAACTGATAGGAAGGTCTCCTCTCTTCAGGTTTCATGTACAAGAGGTAATAACTTGAGTTATGGTACAATGTGTGTGTTATACTGTGTAAAGAGTGACGATACTGCAATGTTTCAGAAATGGTTCTTGGTAAAATGATGTATTGACTGATGATTACATGTGTGAGCCTAATGCAAATGTATATGGTTGCAGTTTGAAACTTATGGTACTTGCTTAGCAGCGGACGTCAAGCTTTCCCAAACCGAAGGTGTAACCCCTGCAAATGGGGGTTCTAAAAGACTTCAGGAGCTTGCTTGAATGCTCCAAGCCTGAATGGTGTTTGGCGTTTAAGCCATTTATCAGTAGTGTTTTAGAACCTCTGGTACTGTCTCTTTAAGAGCTGTCTGCTTGCAGACATAATTAGTTGTATGGGGGACTGTGTGTTTCTTTGATTGAGTACCACTCAAGCTGCTGCTAATTCACCCATTTTTGCAGTCACTAGGGTGCAAAGGAACCTGTCTGAAAGATGTAACTGATTGCCAGAAATCATTTACAGTAATAATAAAATTACAGTTTGTCTAACCTGCTTTCTTTGCAGTCAGAACTGTCTGCCTAGTTCCCCATTCTGGTTTTGAACTGCTGGAATTGGACCAATCAGTGTGGGGGTAAACTGGCTCTTCAAATGATGCCTTGGACGAATCAGAACTTGGGACTCATAATCTGGAGCCAGCCACAAGAGGATTGTATGGGCAGTGACTCTGGGAGATGTAGTTTAGACTTCAGTGCCTTTTGGACCAACAGCAGCAGTATATTGTGGTGACAGCCAATCCAGTCAAGAACTGGGAGGAACTCAAAGGAAGTGCCGGTTTTTGTCTGTTGGGAGTTTCAGTTTGAGATCTGAAAGTGAAGGAAGAAACCCTGTGCTCCTTCGGTGCACGGTTTCAGTCAAAAACGTGTACCAGGCCCAGGTTCGGTCTACAACTTGTGTAACTGCTTGTTAGGACTGAATCCGTCCTGTGAAAAGAATCAAAGGATCTCTTGAAGAGTAGAAACCAGGCTCACCCTGTAGAAGACTGAAGAAATTGTTGAATTACTCGGTCTGTCAGGAACTGAATCTGCTGTGTGTTCTCCTGGTTATTGTGCAGTAATTGCGATTGGGATACAGATGCAGCCTGCCTGGTATAGTGCTTTCTTTTTTTTTACCATATAAATGTGTGAGGAGTCTCTTGGAGATCAAAAGTAGCCCTACTGACATTGAAGGATCATATCTTCTTTGGAGGTCATTGAGTACTGTATTCGAGGATTCGCTCCTGTTGGATTGCCACATTAAATCAAATGGAATTACTGTACTGCTCGACTGTTTAATTTTTCCTTCTCTGTGTGAAAGGGCCCCTACCAGCTGCCACGGTTTGGACTAGCTTACTAGGGCCTGGGTACCCAGGGACAGTAACTTGGTAGGGATAGGCTGTGCACAGAGCCATAAGTGAATAGTAAAGTGATAAGCTAATTAACCTGATTTCCCCCTGTCCTTGTTATATCCCCTAAATAAATCAGAGCTGTTTGTTTCAACAAAGTTATACTGCCTGAGGTATTTGTCTATGTTAAAGTACTGTACTGTGATTGTTGCACTGTATCTTATTTACAGGATGTCCGGGTGCCTGAACCAGCCTTGGGGGTAAGTGTATACTGTGAAGGTAATTCTGCTATATTGTGTGGGCCACTAGTGGGAAGAAAGGGGGTTGCAGTGTCCCAGAGGGCTGTGACCAAGTAAGTTTAACTATTGCAAACCCTGACCTCTGGGTGGAGGCACCCCCTATTGATCCAGGCCCCTCAACCTGTTAGTGGCAAATCAGGCAGGGGTAGTAACCCCTGGGATGGCGCCATCTGGGGTTACAGAATGATCTACCGCTGTGTGTGTCGGCATTATTGCGAACAGGTGTAATAACAGGGTTGCAGTGGGCCTGGCATACTTTTGTAAAGGAGAAGTCTCTTGTACACTCTAGAAGTTGTTTTCCTCACCTAATCAGCTGTGATTGTTCCTGGAGGTCTCGCTTGTTATATACTGCATTGTTTTTTTTTAAATCGGTTGATTGGTAAAGTTTTTATTAATAAAATAAATAAATATGCAGTCTGCCATCCGTTTGAGCTTGAATAGCTCCTTTTCACAGTGTCATCACAGCAAGTCTTCTACGGTGTCACACTGAATAATGTCCTATGTTGCGCAACTACTGCCAACATTTGGTTCCAACTGTCAGTAAATGGAGGACAGAAATAAGTGATGCACATTCATTCCAGAGTGTAGTGCAATGTGTCAGAGTGCTGCTCTGTCTGAACAGTTGTTAATGAAAGCATATGCTTAACACAAAGAATGTTTAAATGAATAAATACTGTAAACAAATGATATGTGTTGTGTTCAGTTTTTTATCTCCTTCTGTATCACAAGCATGCACTTCCTTATTTAGTTTTTTTATTTAGAATGTCAGTGCATGGAATCCATTGTACCTCAATCCCAAGGTATTGCCACTTTCAGTATTGATTGGGTCACATACCTGTATTTTTCCTCCATAAAACATATCACAGACAGGCCAGCCCGATGGCGCTGAGGGTTGAGGTGCTGGACACCACACCTCACACCACACCGGCGACCTGGGTTTGGGAGTGGACTCGGGTCATCGGTGGGTCGGCCAGGGGGAGATAGTCTGGAACGTCCAATGACAGCTCGCAATCTCTGGAGAGGGATTCTCTGATGCCCGACGCACGACCAGGCGGTATAGCAGAACTGCAAGCTCCATTTGGGGATGGGATGTGGCCACTGTGCATCATGGACGTCGGTGCTTGCATCGCTGATGTCCAGAAGTCACTTGCTGCATGGGAGAGGGAGAAAATGCAAAAGGCTGCCGCAGCAGGAAAGATGGAGATTACAATTGCCTCATTATTTGCCCCGTGTCCACCCAGTGGACCTCAGACCTGACAAAATTGTGGTGCCACGGGCGCCTGTGCCCCTTCGTCCCAGCTCCGGGGTAATCCTGATCCATGAGGCTTGGGAGTCCATCTGGGAAAGGTTCGCGGCAGTGGGATGGCTAATTGTCTCTCCTGAAAGGTCGGAGGTGGCAGGCTTGGAGGGGATAAATATCAGAAAAAAAAAACATATTACAGACTCACAGATTTAATAATCTGTTTCCATACATCAGCACTGAGTGAATGAACTGATCACCTTTGAATTTCATTTTTCATATATTTTCTCTTTAATTTCATTTTGATTGGTTAAACTGAAAAGGTTGAGCATTGTTGCCTGTTTACACAAGCTTCCAGCGTCACCTTGAATTTACTAGCAATTTGTTTTTCCAGCATTACTGAAGTACTAATTCTAACTATTGTAATACTGCATACCTTCCAACGGCGGTCTGAAGCTTTGCTAGATTATTTTATCCAATTTTCAGGAGATTTTCTGGAGGAAATAGTTTCTATAAATTTTGGGGTTTGGGGACTGCTGTGACCTCAGAAGCTCGACTGGATTTGGAGTTTATACACATATGTTTGCGTTGAATTCAGAAATGTAATTACTGTCCTACCTTGTAGTCGTGTCCTTTGTGTTTGATGAACCACTGATGAATGTTGAATCAACTTTGTAGCCGTCAGAGCCAGAAATGACCCGCTGCAATATCCATGTGTATTAGGCAGTGTGCAGAGTCCCCAGCATGGGATAGGGGATGGCTCTGGGAACCTACAGCAAAGGGGGAGAGGGAATCACAGTCGGTGGTTAAGTAAAAAAAAAAAGTAGAGGTCCAAGGAAAGGGGGAGGGGTTCATACGAACACCAGCTGTCAAAAGCCCTGCATTGAATTCCCCATTACATGACAGAACAGCATGGTACTCTCACCATAATTTGATGTGCAGCCATACATCAAGGATTGCAGTCTGCCACACTGCTCCTTTCCTGTTTTTACTCACCTACATAAAGCTTGGTGTCACTTCTGCTTGTTTTATTTCCACTCATTCTGGTCACTCCTTGTGTAACTCCTTGAGGTTGATTTTTTGCATTAAACCAGTGCACTATGTCCCTTACATTCTCCATTTTCACCAGTCTTACCACATTCATTTGAGTTCTGTGTTTACTGGCTACTGAACCGGAGTCAAAGTTGCAATGCTTCCTGACCAGGCTTGGAGATCTCGGAAGTCTAACACTGCAAAGTTTCCTGATCTGTCTTTCTTTCTTTCAAGTTCTTAGAAACAAGGTAAACCCTGGGTGCTTATCCCAGGGACACTACCCTTGCCTGCATGACTAGGCGAGGTTGAGGGCCTGAGCTCTGCAAATGGGTGCCCATGGAAGAGTTGGTTTAAGGGTAAGCGTGGCTGCTCTGATGGTATAGCCCTCCAGGACACTGATACCTCCCAATGGCTTGCACTGGTCAGCAGATAAAACAATCACCGTTAATGTCAAACATAATGTTGAACCCACTCTTGGCTCAATTACCACCAGGGCTGGTTCAGCTGCACTGGACCTGGAGACCCCCTATAAAACAGGACCTGCAATCGAACAGTGCAATGGCCATACAGTATCCCCTCCACAAAGGTACACGCTAGCCAAGTTAAATGCAGAAAGAACAGAATCTGGTTTATTCAGAAGACGTGAACAAGGGTGGGGAAGCAATCTGGCATTTGATTTCCTATCAGATTTAGTCAGGTTAAACATGCATGCACTGAGAATCCCTCTAGCACAGTTACACACACCCTGGGTACCCAGTTGTTACTCCGGCTAGCCTGATGCATTGCCCAGGTAAGCCGGCATTGTAGTTGCTGTTAGATTCTTAGAAAAGAAACAAGCAACATGCACTTTAACCCACATTTTATATTCGAGCCACATGGCTCAGTTCATACGATCAACCAAAATAAATCAGATGACACACACACAAACAAACATACAACTGCTAAAGAACAGAACAACTGGTCTATCAAACCAAGTTCAAGTGTGTGCTAGCACCCCAGATTGCAGCTGCCTCAGCCTCCTCCCTCACTGTCCCTCCTGTACCTGTCGTAGCCCCTGTCCTCCAGATCCTTCCTCTTGCTTTGTCCTACCTTCGCAAGCTTCTGACTGTCATACATGTACCCAGCTGGTAGAGCATTCCAGTTAGACACCACCCTCTCAGTGAGTAGTGCCTCCCCTCATCTCCATCTTAAGTCATCCCCTCCAACCTTAGTCCATGCCTCCTTGTCTCCTACCTTCTCAGTTTAAACGCCCCCTCGGTGATAGGTTTACTTACCCCCTCAAGTATTTGAATGTTTCAATCATATCCCCCCATCCCTCATCTCCTCCAGTGTGTACATCTTCAGCTCCTGCAACCTGACTTCATAGTCCTTTCCTTCCATCCCTTTTGACATTTGTGTGGCCCTTCTTTGTGCCCCCTCCAGTAATTTTATATCTCTCTTCAGGTATGGCCTCCAGTATTGCACATAGTACTCCAAATGTGGTCTGACCAAGGATCTGTAGAGAGAGACAGGATTACATCCCTATGCCTGGATGAGAAACCCCCTGTGATACAACCCAGCATCCTGTTTGCCTTAGCCGCTGCTTTTCTGCATTGGACAGAGTTGTTCATGCTCACTGTTACTAACACCTCATGGTCCTTCTCCTCCTCAGTGATCCCTCACCTCACCCCTCCAACCAGTAGTCCCTCCTATGGTTTTTTGCTCTGAAATGCATCACCCTACACTTCTTCACATTGAATCCTAGCTGCCACTTCTCCGACCATGTCTCTAGTTTGGTGAGGTCCTTGTTCAATTGTTTCCATCCATCCTCTTTCGTCCACCACCACCCCTATTTTGGTATCACCTGCGAACAGACTAACTCCCTGCTCCCAACCCATGTGGCTTATATCGAGATAAATAGCCCAACAGCACCAGGCCCAGCACTGAAACCCATGCACCTCACTTGTCACTGCTGTGGTGTCGAGAACTTCCCACCCCACAACCACCCTCTGCACCTCCCTTGTAACCAGTTCTGCTATCCAGTTTGTCAGCTTTTTCTCCACCCCACAGCAGTCAGCTTTCCTCCAGCCTCCCATGAGGCACTGTATCAAAGGCCTTGCTGAAGTCCAAGTGAGAGGACATTTACCACATGACCCCATCTAGCTCCTTTGTTACCCAGTTGTAATTCTCTATTAGGTTTGTTTGACAGGACCTCCCTGAGACAAACCCATGTTGCCACCCATCCTGGAGGTCATTACCCTCGAGGAATGCCACTAGCCTCTCCTTCAGTATAGTCTCCATAAGCTTTCCCACTATGGAAGTGAGACTGACCAGACAATAGTTTCCTGGCTGTTCTGTAGGCCCATTCCTATGTATGGGCACCACATGGGCCACCCTCCAGTCTGGAGGCACACACTCCATTTCCGGGGAGGTGTTGAACAGATCTGCCAGCGGCTTGGCCAACACCTCCGCCATCTCCCTCAGCACCCTGGGGTGGATGCCATCATGACCTGGTGCCTTGTCCACCCTTAACACCCTCAGCCCCCTCTAGCACTCTATTCCCTATGATCATTTTGTCTGTCACCTCCTCCCCTTCTTCATCCACCCCCCCAGTCTATAATGGTAGTGGTCCATCCCTCTCCTTGGTGAAAGCAAAGCAGAAGTACTCATTCCATATTTCTGCTTGATTCACCCCCTCTTCCACCCATTCCCCTCCCCACTTTATCCTCACTATGTGTTCTTTGCACTTCCTCTTTTCCCTGACATATCTAAAAAGGTCATTCTCCCCTCCCTTTAGGCCCTGTGCTAACCTTAATTCCCTGGAGGCCTTGGCTTTTTTTTACCCACCTGGCCACCTCCTTGGACCAACTCCCATAAAGCCTCCTTATCCTCTTCCTTCCTTGTTCTCCTGTACTTCCAATATGCAGCTCTCTTTTCCCTCACCCCCTGCAGCACTTCACTGTTCAGCCAGCATGGTTTTCTGGCTCTGCCCTTCTTATTCCTAGCCCTGGTGCAGGCTACTGTGGCCTCCATTAGCCCAGCTTTAATAACTTCCCACTTTTGCTCTGCATCCATCCCCACCTTATATCCTGGAGTCTCCCTTACAGTATTCCTCCCATCCTCCCAAAGTCCACCTTCCTAAAGTCCACCACCTTCATGTTCATGCCTCCAGTGTCCCTGCCCAATGTGAGTATGAACCACACTGTTTGGTGGTCACTACCAGCTAGTGGGTCCTCAACCCTTACCTCCCCCACTGCCTCACCATTTGTCAGTACCAGGTCCAGTGTGTTACCAAGCCTTGTAGACCCACTTACCATTTTGTCAGGAGGCCATCCTGGATCCACATCCAGGAGTAATTGTTCCTGTTGCTGTTGTGGTACAGGGGTGCCTCAATCGCCCTGGTAGGTTGAAATCCCCCACCATCACCACACTCCCCCTCCTACACACCCTTCTTATCTGTTCTGCCAACTCCCCATCCATTTTACCCTACTGGGTTGGTGGTCTGTACACCACCCCCAGCCTCAGCTTTCTGCCCTTGGAGTCCAGAAGCTGCACCCAAATTGCCTTCGTCCTCCCATCCTCCCCCTCATCCCTCATGCATTTGATCCCTTCTCTCACACAGAGCGCTACCCCCCCTTCCAACTCCCCGGTCCCTCCTGTATATACTGTACCCCAGGAAATAGATCCAAGTCATGGTACTCGGTGGTCCAAGTCTCTGTTACTGCAGCAACGTCCACATTCCCCTCTGAGAGAAGTGCCTGAAGTTCTGCAATTTTGTTTCCGAGGCTTCTTGCATTTAGGAGACCACCTTCCATCTGTACCCCTTCTTCCTCTTTCCCCTCTTCTCCTTGGTCTGCTCCCCTCCTCTCAGTAGCCACACCCTTTTTTCATCTTGTTATTACAGGGTGGTGGTGCCTTCGCACTTCATGCTGCCTACCCTGCATGCCCCTTCCCTGAGTCACTTCGCCTCTGCCTTTACCCATATCTAGGGGGGTGAGCTCTCTAGGCTCCCCTATCCAGACCTTTTTACTATCCTTAGCCCTCTTGCCACCCCCCTAGTTTAAATCCACCTTAGTTGATATATACCCCTCAATTCCACCCTTTAGTAGTCCCTTCCCCTCTCAAGTGTAGCCTGTCTCCTGCGTTCAAGTCACTATTCCCTCAGACCCTACCCCAGTTTGTCACTAAACCATAATTCTTGGTGTGGCACCGTTCTCTAAGCTACTCATTGAACTCCTCTATCATTCCCTTCTTCCCCGTGCTTGCACATGGTGCTAGGAGTACCTCTGAGAATGCCACCGACTCCTCATCCCCCTCACACTGCCTGTCCAACTCCTCAAACCTCCTCTTCACCACTTCTACAGGCTCTCCTGCCAACCCATTTGTACCTATGTGCAACACTAGGTGAGGTTTCTTTCTCCCCTTTGATGCACACTTGAGCAGTGCTTGCCCTGCCTTTCCCATGGTTAACTCAGGAATATCTTCAGCCCAAATATGGCTGTGTCTTCCCCCCTTCCACCCCATCTGACCCCTTTCAGTATAGAATCTCCCAGCATGAGTAACCCCCCGTTCCTGTCCCTTACCCCTTTCCTCTCTTTTACCCTTACATCTACTCCAGGGTTCATACTACCCTGCTCCTTACACACTCCAGCTGCACCCTCTGTGTCTCCTGCAACTGCTTCTCCTGTTTCCACCTCACTCCCTGTCTCTACCCTGCTCCTTTCATCCCACTGATCATCTTACTAGCCTGACTTCTGCCTATTGGGATTTCCCTATTGATCTCCCCCCACTCCTGCTGATCTCCAACCCTCCCATGTCCCCTCCATTTCAGATTTTGAGCACCCATTACCCACGACCCACAATGATTTGAGCTTTATTGCAGCGAACTACCCTGATGGTTACTCACACTACCCAGACCAGGAGGCAGGATTGACAAGATGAAAACCTCAGGATGGTATGCTGTTTGCCAGGGGAAACAGGGCCCACATGATGCATCATGATGGCCGATCCTGTTTGATGGTGTTGAGCAGGGAGCCAAAGCCCTGAGTGGGTCTTTCATTGGATGAATCTCTGCAGGGTGAGTGGCAGTCTAGGTGAGGCCCAGACCAGATGAACACTTTGGATTGTAGTCCATTCTAGGTGCTGGATGCAACGTCTAGCTAGAGCGACACATTCAGGGGTGTGGGGAACCAACTCATGACCCACATTACTCATTCAGCACAATTATAACCAAAACAGCCAGATACCACAGTTTGGATGACAGTCTGGTTGCAATAAAGCAGTGTCTCTGTGTGAACCATACGCTCTGTGGTTCTCTCCAATTCCTGACAGGTCGATCGCTCCATGAGCAAGTCTTTGGTTCACACCAGGTGAAATTCACTCTCTCACTGTTCAGGATTCCGGTCTCAATAGCAGCAATTTGGACAAAGTCCAATATCAGATTGCAAGCTTCTTCACACTGGAAGATAGTAGCAGGCAGGCCAGATACAGCCTTCCCACCGAATCCCCATGCTACCGTGCAGAAGCAGTTGTGTGCTGTTCCAGGCTAACAAGTTGGAATCTTATCCACAACACATGAGTCTCAGTGGATCATAGAATATAATTTAATATTTATTTAATGATTTATGCAGGCAAACATTCTGTTACATTGCCTAGGGTGTGGAAAAGAAATCTGGCAGACAGGATGTGCAGCGTTTGCTGTGCAAGAGTGCTAATGACAGTCAGGGCAGACATGGAATAGATCAAAATCTAAACTATAATATAAAAGTGCCCAACAAGGTTAGACTGCGTGGGGAGGGGCAGTAAGAACATACAAAATTGCCATCAAAAACAGGCCTCATGGTCTATCGAGTCTTCTCGAGTGTGCAGCTAGCCCCTCATCATGCAGCTGCCCCTCCCACCTCCCCCTTCCCAGTATCCCTTTCCCTGTCCCAACCCCTCTTGAAACTGCCCACCATCTTACAGGACACTATCTCGTCTGGTAAGGTGTTCCATTTGTCTACCACTCTTTCCATAAGAAAATGTCTCCTCATCTCCCCCTTGAATCTTCCTCCCCTCCAGTCTCAGTCCATGCCCTCTTGTGTCCCTCCCCGTTCTCATCTGGAAAATCCCTTCTGTGTTGGTCTTGTTTATCCCCTTCAGATACTTAAAGGTCTCAATCATATCCCCCCATCCCTCCTCTCATCCAGTGAATACATATTCAACTCTCCCAGCCTGTCCTCATAGGGTTTGCTCTCCAATCCCTGGATCATCTATGTGGCTCTTCACTGCACCCTCTCCAGCAATCTGATGTCCTTCTTCAGGAATGGGCACCAGTACTGCGTGCAATATTCCAGGTGGGGCCTGACCAATGACCTATACAGGGGCAGGACAACCTCCCTCCTTCTGGAGGAGATCCCTTTTACAATAAACCCCAGCATTTTGTTGGCTTTTGCTGCCACATTCCTGCACTGAGCAGAGTTGTTCATACTCCCCAAAATGATCACTCCTAGGTCCTTCTCCTCTGTGGAGCTCCCCAACTGTAACCCATTCAAGTGATAATCCCTGCCCTGGTTCCTGGCTCTGAAGTGCATAACCTTGCACTTCTTGGCATTGAACCCCACCTGCCATGTTTGTGCCCACTCCTGCAGCTTAGTCAGGTCCTCCTGCAACCCCTTCCACCCCTCCGTGTCATCAACCACAACTCCCATCTTGGTATCATCTGTGAACAGACTGATCTTGCTCTGGATCCTGTGTGAGATATCTGCAATAAAAATCCCAAACAGTACCGGGAGGGATCCAGAGGGCAAAAAAGGTCGGGGAGTAGCTCTGCATGTCAGATAGAGTATAATGGCATCACAGGTACAGGGTAGGTAGGGGGAGGCCGAGGCACTGTGGATCACCCTTCAACCTGTAAATGGCACATAAGTATGAACAGGAGTGATATACAGGCCTTCAGGACAGGGAGAGGAACTGGACAGGGAGCTAGTGTAGGAAATGCACGAGATGGCAATGAAAGGTGAAATTCTGCTGATGGGGGATTTCAATATGCCAGATGTGAATTGGAACGCGAGTGTAGCTGCTTCAACCAGAAGAAGAGGCATCCTTGATTCACTCTAGGAGGCTGGACTCAGGCAGCTTGTGCTTGATCCCACTAGAGACAGGGCAGTTCTGGATCTAGTAATGACCAATGGAGATCAAATTGCAGATGTCCAGGTAGAAGGGCAACTGGGATCCAGTGATCACAACATTGTGTGGTTCAGCACAGGGACAGAGACTCACTCAAGTCATACTACAAGAAAGGTTTTGGATTTCAAAAATGATGACTTCACTGAAATGGGGAGGGGTATAAAAAGAGCTCTGGAGAGAATGGGGGCAGGAGGGGGAGTGGAAGAACAGTGGGAGCATCTAAAGGAAGCCTTACTGTAAGTAGCAAACCAATGATTCAGATTGGTATCCAAAGGCAAGAGAAGGAGAAAGCCACTGTGTTTCTTGACAGAGGTGGTAGAAAAGGTCAGGGCAAAAAGGAAATGGTTCAGGAAATACAAGGAGACTCAAAGGGAGGAGGGGGACAGAGAGGAGTACCTAGAGTGTCTAAGGGAAGCAGGAACGGCAGTAAGGAGAGCAAAGGCATGGACTGAGGAAGGTTTAGCACAGTCAGTTAAGAAAGGGGACAAGACATACATCAGGTATATCAATGAAAGGAGGAAAAACAAGGGGGGGATTGCTAGGCTCAAGAGACAGAGAGGGGAATGCAAGAAGGGTGACATGGAAAAGGCAGAAATACTGAATAAATATTTCTGTTCAATATTCACAGAAGAGGAGGTGGGACAGGGGCCACAGAAGTACAGCAGTTGCCAAGGGGGTGAAGAGGTAGACAATAGTCCATTCACAGGGGAAAGAGTCCTGCAGGAGCTCACTAAATTGAAGGTGGACAAAGCGATGGGACCAGATGGCATACATCCAAGGATATTAAGAGAACTATGAGGGAAGATAGCAGAACCTCAGACAGCCATGTTCAGTGACTCATTCAACACAGGGGTGATACTAGAGGATCGGAGGAGGGCACATGTGATCCCTCTACACAAATCCAGCAGCAGGGAGGAGGCGGGGAACTATAGGCCGGTCTGCCTCACCTCAGTAGTGTGGAAGACCATGGAGACATTGCTTAAAGAAAGGATAGTGGGCTATCTAGAAGCCATCAGAGCCCAGGACCATAGGCAACATGGATTCACAGCAGAGAGGTCATGTCAGACAAATCTGGTTGATTTCTTCGACTGGGTGAGAAAGGAAGTAAATCAGGGTGGGGCAATGGAAGTTGCCTACCTTGATTTCAGCAATGCCTTTGACACCTAGGAGGCTGATAAACAAGTTGGGTAGGCTGGGCATGGGGGACAGTGTGGTAAACTGGGTTAGAAACTGGTTAACAGACAGGAGGCAGAGGGTGGTGGTAAATGGGGTGCAGTCTGGGGAGAGGGGGTTGACCAATGAGGTGCCTCAGGGATCGGTCCTGGGGCCAGTCTTGTTCAATGTCTTCATTAGTGTCATTGCAGCGGGTCTGGAAGGAAAGGTCTGCCTGTTAGCAGATGACACCAGATCTGTAACAGAGTGGATACCTCAGAGGGGTTGGAGAAAATGAGGAGGGACCTGGGGAAGCTTGAAAAATGGTCTGAGGACTGGCAACTGAAGTTTAATTCAAAGAAGTGCAAAATTATGCACCTGGGACACAGAAATCCTGGAGAAGCTATAGGATGATGGGGTGGGGGAGTTGCTAACAGTCACAAAGGAGGAAAGGGATGTGGAGGTTATTATTTCAGATGATCTGAAAATGTCAAAGCAGAGTACTAAGGCAGCTGGGAGGGCCAGTTGCATGCTGGGGTGCATAGGCAGGGGTATCTCCAGCAGCAAGGAGGTAGTATAGCGCAGTGGTTTAAGGCTCTGAGCTACAAATCTGGAGACTTGAGTTTGAATCCCACAGCCTCCACTTGCATACTGTGAGACCCTGAGCAAGTCACTTAACTTTCCTGTGCTCCCAGGTCGCACCTGTAAACAAGCTTTTAGCTTAGTGTGCCACTCCTGGTTAAACAATTGGAAAAAAAAAAGGAGGGAGGTAGTGATGTCATTATACAAAACCATGGTCAAGCCTCACGTGGAGTAATGTGTGCAGTTCTGGAGGCTGTTTCTTCATACATTAACAGGCTGTAGATATTCCAGAGAAGGGTGACTAAGATGGTACAGAGTTTGCAATACAAGACTTAATGTGGAGAGATTAAGGGACCTCAATATGTACTCGCTGGAAGAGAGGAAGGAAAGAGGGGACATGACAGAAACATTGAAGTACCTAAAGAGTATAAACAAGGTGCAGTGGGAGACATTTTCCATTACAGAAGGAGCACAGGAACGAGGGGGCATGACATGAAATTGGAAGGTGGGAGGTTGAGAGGGAATGCAAGGAAGTTCTTTATCACAAAGAGGGTGGTGGACACGTGGAATGGTCTGCCTCAGGAGGTGGTGGGAGCGAGCACTGTGGATAGATTCAAACATGTTTGGGACAAGCATAGGGGAACCATAGAGGTACAGCAATGGCTTACGGGCAGACTAAATGGGCCAGACGGTCCTTATCTGCCAACAATTTCTATGTTTCTATGAGGTTGAACCTCAGCCACAGTATGGAGGATGTCTGTGGTGATGGTGTAACCCACTCCTGTCTGTGACCCTGCAGGGTACTATCCCAAGGGAGAGGAAGGTCTTGATGTGGTATGCACACTGTCCTTGGTGACCTTGGAGTCCAGGGTGTACCGAGCATTCTCGGCCCGGCACTGTATGGCATTGCATACTCCGAGGTGTCTGCTGTGGGGTGTCACTAGTTTCACTAGAGGACCCAAGGCTACAGCTGGCCCTAGTTGTGCCCACCACTATGGATGCAGCCTCCCGCACAGTGCCTACAGGTCCCATAGGACTGCCAAGAGCTTTGTGTGCCGTGCTTCTGCCCACTGCTTGGCACACAGCATGTCCTCATGCAGCATGTGGTGGAGGCATGTCAGTTCCTATTGCACAGCACTCTGTATGTCCACAGTGGATTGCAGCAGCTGCCAGTTCCTGAATGTGTCCCACTGTCACCAGGGACTGTCCAGTGGGACAGGGTAGGGCTGCACTTGTGGCCATTGTATGGGCTGGGGCTGCACTGCAGTTGGAGTGGTAGCCTTTAGTGGGTGCTGCTGGCTGGTTGAGGCCAGCCCAGTGAGATGGGCATAGGGCAGCAGGGCCATGGATGCGCTGCTGGAGGCATCATTGGGAGGCAAAGTGGTGGCTGGCCCTGTGGTATTGGCGGGGCTTGGTAGTATGATGGCTGTGGTGCTGGTGGGGTTCTGAGCTGGCACAGTGGTGACTGTGCCAGGGACAGAGAAGGGTGTACCCCAGTGACCATTGGGCTGTGTGGGGACAGTGGCGGGACCCCAGTGGTATGGGGACTGGCAGCATGGGATGGCCTGTCCCAGTCTGCAGTGGGTCTATCTGCTCCAAGCTGTCAATGCAGGTTTCATCATCATCCTCTTCCATGGCTTCTCACTGCTGTCTTCTGGGAGGTGCGGATGAGTGGCATCAGGAAACTCACATGCTAGGATGGTCCTGTGGTGTTCTCCTGTGTTTCTGAACCCATGTGCTATGCTGTAGGGAGATGAGAGGGGAGGTTATATAGTACCGTACAGGACAGAGCGGTGTGCAGGCCAAGACTACATGCATGTCCTGGCACAAGGTGGCACACACCGATACATTGTGTGCAGTTCAGTGCCCATATCCCACAACTACCATCCCACCCCTACAATTGCAAGACACATGCCATCACCATGGGGAACACAACCCAAAACTGGTGTCCACACTGCCCATCACCAGTGTGCTCACACCTCACACAAGTGTACATGCACCCTGCAGCAGTGTGTACACACCCCACCATCAGTGGACACTCACCCAGCACCAGTGGGCACACACCCTGACATCAGGAACCACACACTCAGCACCAATGGACACATACCTGCAAAGCCAGACACACTCCACTACCCCAGGCTGCACACATCCCTGCACTGGTGGGCACATGGGCAGCACCATGTGGGACACTGTCATGGGTAAGCACATAGATAGCCACTCACTGGGTGAAAGAGGCACAGCAGTGTTGCCCACACCCACTGTGCTACCTAACACTGGCTTCTGCTTGCACACATACCTCTGGACACCCACACAAACACATATGGCCTATGGGACATTCCACTGGCAGTCACTCTCATGGCTGGGCAGGACCCAATTGACTTTGATATCCACTAGCTAGCACTCCGGTCACCTCCATGGTCCATTGAGTGGATGCTATGGCTTCTTCCACAGGACCCAGGGAACTTGCATTTGCCAATGCCCATGGACACCAATCTGTGGCATGCAGCTCCCTGTGCTCCATTGCCATGACCTACTTCACACATCTCTTCAAGTCCCTGAAGCATTTCCTCACCACTTCATTATGCCTATTCTGGCTGCCGATGGCAATGACTTCCTCCGTGACATGAGCATTGGTGTTTTTTGCATCGGGACATTACATCCTCACTGGCCTTGTAGGCCTGTGGCAGTGCATGCAACTTCTCCAAGCTGAAGTAGTGGGCCTGCAGCTTGTTGGTATCCTCCATGGTACCTACTGGACAAGGGGGCACAAGACAGGTGAGTAGGGTGTACAGGTAGTGACACACAGCTGAACTGCACAGTGGTGTATCCCCCCACCACCAACCACGTAGGAGTCCTATCAATGCATGCCTTCCCACAACGCTAGGCTTAATGACACCAGGCTGTCCATGTGCACACCCAGTCATTGTGACAGGCACAGACAGGTAGAGTTGGACAGGGACAAGGGCTCACATACCCCTGGGCTGTCAACATGGATGCATGACTGTGCAACAGTGACCCCGCGGGTAGTGTGCACCATAGATCAGGGGCCCTCACCCAGATATGGTGTCACCACCACCACAGGATGAGGCTCCATTGGACAGCACCACTATATGTCCACGGCAGTACTGCACACAGTGTACCTACAGAGGTACATTTTATGAGAGTCACAGAATCTCTGTCTGAGTACAACTCCTGCATGTTGCTGGCAGGTCCACCACCATCATCATGCAGCCCCTCATAAACCTATTATTGATGGACAACACCCCCACTGTACAAACACCACCCAGAAAAGAGAATGTGATGAGACTCCCATGGCAGCACTTCTCCTGTAGCAGGTCCCCAAGTGTACAGGCTGTTCTGTACTGTACAGGGCATGGGACACGTGAACTTGGATCATACTGAATGCCCATGGTGGTACAGTGAATACATGGATAAACTGCTGACAATGTCCACTAGACAACAACATGGCAGGTTCCAGAACACTGGTGACCTTGCCCTGGAAACAGTGGTATTGCAATTGTACCACTGCGTCATGCTCCTTGTGCCTCCATAGCATGGGTCCCATATAACCTTGTTGTATACAGTGTGGCATATGGACGCACGCAGACTCTGTTGTCCCATGGAACCATCACATGGCTATGGCGATAGCTGTCTTTACATGGCTCCAGGTATATGCAAAGTACACAATGCCCTGTAGATCTGGTACCCCTGCTAATACAGGCAGTGCTCCTAGGGCTACAGGGCTTCCTATATGTTACTTGGCTTCAGAACTATCTCCCCAAAAATTTGTCCCATAAAGCTGTTTTGGTTACACAGGACAATAGAGCACATCAGCCTGCATTGAACTGAATGTACTCTACAGAAACACATGGAAATTGCCCTGGAGTTTCAGGGACAATGCCAGAACATTCAGGGAGCACAGTAGCATCTCTGAACATCCTGCATCCAATGCGTACACACAATCATCTGCATATACATACCTTTCTAGGCCATTCCACAGGACATCTTCCTCCATTTACCTGCAGTTCCACTGTGTTGTCTAGGGGGTGCAACGTACACCCTTATATTGCCCAGGCACAATCTGGCATGCTAATGTATGTAGACATGCCTGTAATTACATGCAAATGGGGCTATTTGCCCATGGACTGCCTAATGACCTAATTTGCGTAACTTGGCTGAATATTGCAGGCTTACTCAGTGCACTAACTGGGTTTGCACTTGTGCAAGGGTTTGTGCCTTGTCTGTGGTTGCATGTCCTGTGGACGATAGGCAGACATGGTGATGTGTTTTGCCTATGACATCACCACTCTGCACGACCATGCTCAAGGCAACACTGTGCAAGCATGCAGCACTAAGCAGCACTGCACATGTGAGCTAGTGCATATGTCACCCCAAGCCAGTCGAGTGCCCATTGCCTTGCCTATGCCTGCAAATGTGCTTGTTGTGCAGCACAATGTGTTGTAGCACAGTGAAACCACCACAATGTGCTGCACAACTGCAGCATAGCTTCCGCCTGTGTATCACTTTGGAGGCAGTAGCCATGTTTGGACACTGATGCAAGGCAGTGGTACAGTATGCCCACTTGTGGTTGATGGTCAAGATTGCCAACCTGGTTGACCTAGTGGTGGTCTGGGTCTGATGCACTGGACAGGGTTTGCCCACACCAGGGATCATTCAAGCATAGATTTAATTACCAGCAGTGGACGAAGGCATGCCAGATGCATGACCTGTGGGCCATTGTCACCAGTGGTACCATGCCCAGGCCAGGTAAGTAAGGCTGGTTGTAAGGCAGGTGTATATACTGGCCTGTGTGAAGGCCTCTGACATGGTAGTATGTGTTAGGGATAGACCCCCACCAGGCACTGTGCACACCACCAGTGTACCCTTGGTGTTTCCCTGTGTGCACTGGGACATGCCACACTGCATGGCCTGCCAGACGTATGCAGCTTGCCAACATCCTGACCCACAGGGTGTCCTACTGCCCTGGGCATGACTGGTCCAACCATGGATGCTTGAGGGGTGCACCACCCATGTCCTCAAGATGGTGGCCAACACAGGGCCATGGCGACAGTGTCATGGACATGACAGTCCTTTGTATAGTGGCAGGAGGGATGGTAAGCCAGCTACAGGGACCCTAACATGTCACTGTTTGTCATCACATACGGCCAGGATGATGAAAACATGCATCATATGTGGCTGTCCAGGGTGCTGTACCCAGCAGGATGGAGTACTGCCTCCTGGCAATGTTATACACACTGTACGTAGTACTTCACATGGCCATGAGCCTGCATGTGTTGGGTGTTGCATGGGAAGCAATGGTACTGTGCAGGGGTATGGACATGTACAGGCCACTGTGCAGGAACACACCTAATGTATCCAGCTCCCCCTCCCAGCTGTTGCACAGGCATACTGTCCCTGCAGTAGTCATGTGTTACCTGGTGCACCATGCATACTCCTGCCTACAATGCCTAGACTGGGGCTGGGGCTGGCATGTGTTCTTGGTACTACAGAGACCAGAGGGATGGGTGGTTGTGAGCACGATATGGAGTGATGTACACCATTGCTGGCACACCCCATGTGGGGGGTTGCCATACCATCTGTGCATGTTTCAGATCACACATTTATGTGGTGCCACAGGTGGTTCCACCGGTAACTTGCAGCCCTGCTTGGCCTGTCCACCCGAGGGAAAGAATATGTTGTGGCTGTGGCACATTAACAGTGTGTTGGCAGTTACACTGGGTAATGTGTACTGAACGGAGCACTATGTACCACTGTGGGGGACTGATCACACCTCCCATTTCCTCCCCTATAGTTCTTGATGCTCAACCCACCCAGGACAAGAAGACAACATGGGGCCAGCAGCTACAGAGGACATCATAAGAGGATTCACTGGACTGAGATGGAGCACATGCCAGTAGCACAGAGGAGTGGTGAACAGGTGAGTACCATGCATTGTGTGTGGCACCGAGTTACCTGTATACATGTATAGATGCCAGTACAGGTGGCTTTGCAGTGACCATGGCCCTATCGCTGTCACAGTCATGGGTGTTGGGCTTGGCCCTCCCTGTTGTACACACGGCTATATCTGACACTGGTGGATGTGTCTTGCCAATGCCACACATGCTGCTCAGGGGGGATATGAACACTGCACCACCCATGTGTCCTGATGAGTAGCAGCGGCATAGGGGATGGAAGCACCTCTGGGGTGCAGCTCAGGGTGGCTGTGGCCTGCCCCACTGAGACATGGCACAGTGGGCAGTCATCAGCAGTGTCAATGGTGTGCCAGGCCTTGGGGGAGTACAAAGCACAGAGTATGCAGTCAAGTGTGTAGGGAACTGCACAACTGTTGTTCACCCAGTCAGGCTGGCCCTATGGGTGATGGGTGACCCTGGGCAGTGAGTGGGATATGCACCCCTTACATCCCTGGCCTGAATGTGTGCTAACCTGTCTACCACATATCTACACTATGCTGCCTGTGTCAATATCCAGTGACGAGAGTCTCTGTGTGGGCCACCATGCTGGATGTATCCTTCTGGGGGGCATCTCCTCAGGGATTTTGGTGGCAGATACTCACCTTGCACATGGGGCAGTGGGCCAGCAGTGCCACGGAGCCATGTCATGTTGTATGCACTCCACCCTGGTGCATGTACATGCTGCTGGCATACTGCCCTGTGTCTGTCTAACATGCTGTCCCATGGCTGACACTGTGTGAATATGAGCAATGTGTGCCACTGGATGGCTGCTGTGGGGGATGGTGACAGTGCACAAAACCCTTTCTGTGCCCCCCTTACAGTTGGTCTGGTTCATTCCTCCCTATGACAAGGACTGTGTAAGCTGGCTGTCTAGAGGTGGTAGGCATCCATCAGTGTGGTGCCAGTAGATCACCATGACTAGCCATGCACCACAGACAGACACTGTGGGAGTCCACTGGCACTGCTGGTATATCCAGTGCCACATGCAGTGCATGGAATGCCTCAGCAGCTCACCACTGGCCCAGAGTACTTGCAAGGGGAAGTGAACAGCGGGTACACTGGTGGGCGGTGTGTGTAGGGGACCATGTATGAGTGCAGCAGGCAACATCTGCAGTGGTGACTACCTGACACAGTGCTGACTAGGATATGGTGACTCCACTGTATACTGTACATGTGCAGGCCAGCCATACAGTTAGACGACACGGGGCCATGCAACCAATGACCTGCACAGGCCCTGTTATGGGGAACATCCTCCTGGTCTGACTAGGTTGCAGGGGGCTCACCTGGCTTTTGGTTACATGGGCCCACTAGGGAAAGCAATGGGGCCAGGTCCTAATGACAGTCATGTGAATGGTCAGCATCACGTACTGTGGTGGCACCATAACGGTACCTTCAATGGCCCATCAACCTCAGTCAGGTAGGGTATGGCTGATACATCAAGCGAGTGTGGGGGTATATAAGGTGGCCAGGTAGCCACCGTGGGGCTCACCTGGACATATCCAGGTATCTTGGTGGATCAGTCTAATCCAGGCCACACTCTACATGTGGTGCACCGCAATGCACACAGATCATGTCGGATATGTCCAGGTTGCAGCACAGCACACACCAGTGGTGTGGTGACTAATGCACAGTATGCCCAGCACCCTGCCTTGGACACCACCACTGCAGTCACATGCATCATGGTTGATGCACACAGTGCCACCTGCTGATCCCTGCTGTGTTCAGTTGTGTTGTGTGCAAAATATGCGTGTATGTGTGCCTGTGCCCTGTCCTAACTGTGACCTGGGGAGGAACCTGGAAGTCTGTAACCTGCAAACCAGGATTGGCCTGTGCACTGGTTGTCTGGGCAGTGGCTGTGGGTTGTGTGGGTGCCCCCTACCTGCCACTCCAGACATGACGCTGCTTATCAGCCTCTAGTGTGTGGTGCCACTGATGCATGTGCCCCAGGCATACCTCTTCCATGCCCACAGATGCTGTGTCCATGCATGGCTGGGCTTGCTCTGGTGCTGCATGATGCAGTCACTGCATGTGCATCCCTCCAGTGCATGAGCCCACAGTGCTGTCCCTGGTATGCCATGCTTGAACCATTGTGGATGCCAGGCACCCAACATCCCTGTGTGGCATGGTGGCACATGTGCTGGCTTGGTGTACCTTGGCCAAGTATTTTAGGCAACACCGGTGTGCCCCGTCCTGTGTGCACAACTGGCTAAGTCCATTGTGTTTCTGTTCATAGGTGTCTGGAGGAGTCCCAGCCCCCTCAGGCAGTCAGAGGTGTAGAAGGGGGAGGGACGATCTACTGCACCAGCTGGTGCAGCAGCAGTGTCTGATCCACAGGCAGCTAGATGACATCATTGGGGAAGTCCAGAAGCTGGCAGTGTCCTGGTGCCCACAGTAAGCACAACCTTCAGTAACACCACCTCCACTACCTGTGCCTTGAGTATGCCTGCAGCGAAGGTGGTCTGGTTCTGTTCACACCCCATGCTGGACTTTTTTCATCTCATGTTTCCTCTCCACCTTTTGTTTACCTTCCCCTTTTATGTGTCCTGTTTGGTAGTAGGTCATAATCTCAAATCCAAAACAGCGACCGCAATAACGGCGACAGCATAATAGCGCAGACTATGTGGGTGATGTATTAAAAGAGCGACAAGTGAAAATAGAGAAAGGCACCCAAAAAAAAAAACAAGAAAAAGAGAAACAGCAGATACACCAAACAGCCACAAACACATGAAACACCAGGGACTCCACAAGTGTCACAGCAACATGAAGACACACACCTGGCTCTCAAGCTCCAGGTCTGCACCCATGAGTAGCAGTTCTCACCCAGTAGCTCTATTAAAGCACACCACAGTAACAGAATGTAACCTCATCATAGTACTTCATGCAGTGGACTTCATTTCCTGCATCCCCCACTCAGGGGGCTTCACACTCTGCACCCTTTGCAAGCAATATAAACATCATCCATGTCACACACATCACAGAGACTGCAGCACAAGTCACAAACAGTGCTCAAATGAGCCTCGTTGTATTTACACAGTCACCATTTTCCTTGACGCTGTTCTTTCCTCTCTGATATTGCTGCACTCTTATTGCATCACTGTTTTTCGCCTGACACAGTCCTGTTTATGTGGCCTGTTGCCTTTTGATATAATTAAACTTTGTTTTGATACTGAAGCAGCTGTGTTGTGTGTCTGTCCTTAGTGCCCTCTTTGCTCACCTACAGCAACCTCCCAGTGTGCAGCTTCAAACCTGGTGCCCTGGACAGAACTGCACCATGATGCCCCCCCCATGGGCTGTGCTAACTATGGTGCTATGTTCAATACTGCACCGGTGCACTGTACATTTACCTACCATTTGTGTGGAGCACAATCCACTTTCTATTCAGAGGGCATACTGCTGGTGCTATATTTCTGAATATAACAGGCTTTGGGACTGCTGCAGGCATGAATAGTGGCACAGAGCAAACATTGCACCTGTGCACAGTTTTGTATATCTGGCCCCTGGAAGGGATGACATGTACCCATGGACAGCAAGAAAATATGGCAGAGAACCCATTGGACACCAGAGAGAGATGATATGGGATCCCTGACACAAGGGAATAATGTCAGGGATCAGTGGACACCAGAGCAAAATGAAGGGCTACTGGACAAAAGTGAAAGATGACAGGGGGCACTGAATGCAAAAACATGTCTTAATGCATGTCCATATATACATGTTGATATAATATGTTGTTAATAAATAACATGATTTAAGTTAGCAATAACCCATGACAGAATATGGGGTTATAGGCATTTGATGCACATCTGGGGTGCATTGTGAGGCATGAGTCCACAGGCTCCATACCCTGGAGTGGGTTATTGCACTTGTATAACATTGGTTGTTTCCACGCAAAGGGGTTTTCCCCTGTTTAAATAGCAAGAAAGGGACTGTAGCCTGCCACCTTGCAAAATATCCCTAACAAATAAGGCATATTTCATTGTTTCTATGCACATAGAACTTTCACACACAATATTGTGATTTGTGACATTTCTTGTGCAGAATACTGTCTGCTACATTGCCTGTGACCTGTAGATTACATCCCTCCTCAGCCCCAGACATCAATATGCTGGTCGGACACACACAGAATATAGTGGCTGCTCACAGTCAGAGACACAGAGTATAGTACACCAGTATTGTAAACTGCTCAATCCCCTGGCTGTCTGCAGCATGCTGAATAGCAATTACATGTTGCTGTGTGTGTCTTGGTGTCTCTCTTTCTTTCACTGTCCACCATGCCAACAGCTGCTGGTGGGGAGATCAGTTGCTCTCTCCCTCTCTCTCCCATCTCTCTCTCTCACTCTCTCGTGCACACAAACAGCACAGGAATGAAGAGAGACACACAGACTGCTGCCACTTCTGTCTCTCTGCATGACATTACAGTGCTGGCACTGTGTGCACAGCTTGGTGTAGATGGTGGTGGAGTTGGGGGGGCATACCGTAGCACACTGTGTGACAGGGCAGACAGACTAAACTGCAGGAGGAGCCCTGAAATAATCACTAGCAAAAGCAGCAGATGCAGTGGCATGCTATTATTTTTCCTGTCAATGCACTGTTTATTTCTTTCTCATTGTTGACAGCAGACAGACCAGAGTGCAGAGTCTGAGATGGCAGACACCAGACTGCAGGAGGAGACTTGACAATGCTCGTGTGCTGCTCTGTCTCACCTGTTCTTGCTGTCACTCTGTGTCTCAGACAGCTATGGTATTCTACTGGGCTGTGCTGCTGCTTCTGTTCTGTTGCTACCAGGTCTTGCTCTATATGTCCTACTGCCACTGTCTGTGGAGTCCGGCTGTGCCATGCCAGTCCCACAGTATGCTGCTGGATTGTATAGGGATACCTGGCTGTCTTGTGTGCCTTCTCTGACTCGACCTCCATCCCCAACAAGAAGAACCATCACATTGCTATACACTGAGCAAGCCATGCTGTTACATTACATGCACAGCCAACTCTGACATTTTCTGCTGCTTGCTTCCCAGGAATAACAATGGCTGCCGGTGCACTCTCAATTTTGCATGCCCCAGAGGAATCTGCTCAGACAGGGCTGAGCACAGCATTCCTCTGTGGCTAAAGAGATCAGGCAGTCTAACCGTGCATTAAATAGTGAATTTAATCCATGATCACCCACTGGTCCTTAGCCAATCAGAACGTTCACTGTTGTCAACCCATGTTGTAAAAAGATTTAACTATTTTATATTTTCGTGTATCGATATCTATATATATATAGATATAGATATAGTCAATGCAAAAAAACTTTGTTAATGCATCAGTTAGGGTGAGTACTATAGCCACAAAAGCAGGGAATGAGACATTATGGTTTCCAACCCTAATGCCCCACCCCCACTCTGCAGACACCGATAGACATTGGTGGGGTGACTTGGGGTCGTGGACCCTAACATTCATCCCATTCTTGTAAACTGTACCCATCTGAGCTTATTAAATTAAGGCATGTTAGTTTAATGTTATTGTTCGACAGATTGTCATTACACAGCCTGTATTAAAATATAATCATTTCAGACATTTTACATAGAAGACAAATAATTTATGCAGAAGTAGAAATATACAATTAGTTCATAAAAATATATCAATACGACTAGGATATAAACATCCAAGAGTATGCCCAGTTATTAAAATCAGTATCAACTGAAGTATCATATGGTGTATTTATCCACCGAACACTTTCTGTACATATTTCTTTCTAACTTTGGTAATTTCAATCAGGAATATTGCTAGGTTATTCAGCAACTCTTCATTTTCAGAATTAAATAGTAAGTCTAGAATATATCTAGAAGGAAAACTTGTATCTTTCAGACACTGTCCTAAGAATCTATATCTAAGATTAGAATACCAGAGGCAGTGAAGAATAACATGAACAAGATCTTCTTCTTCGTTCAATGAGCAGTAATATGTAGTCCTATTCATGTTTCCTTTTTTATATCTACTTTCCAGAATATTACTGGGGAATACCTCAAATCTGAATTTAGTGAGGATAAACCTGCATTCTGGGAGATGGATAGAGTTCAAGTAAGATTTTAAATTATGCTCCTTAGAGTTTTTTTACTAGCCAGGAGGCAACTTTCAGGTTTTTCATTTCTTCCAAATCTTGTTCCTTTGATGTATTCTGTATGTGTCTCGATATCTTTTTACAGTATGCTACACTAATTAGATATTATTTTCAACCCAGATATTTAAATAATTTAGTTCATATTTTCCTAGAAGAACATGGGTAGTGGATAGCCATCCATTCTTATTCAGAAAAGACAGTTTTTTCTTTTCCCTAATGGCTTTTCCCAGAATGAAATTTTTGTTTTCTGAGAATATTTTAACCCAAAAAATGTATCATTCTTATATGAACCAAATGCTCAAATTTTACTTGACCTATTTCTGATCTCACAAGACAGCTAGGCATGCCTAAAGGTAATCTTAAAATTTGCTTCTACATTTTATTTAAAAAGGATTCAATTTTATTAACATTTTCTGTTCCCCAAGTTTCTGCAAGGTATAGTGCTTGATTAAATAATTTTCCATTTATTGCCTTGATCTTAGGTGTCAGGGCCAAGCCTCCATGTTAAATCTTTTTAAGGCTTTTACAGCATACTCTGGCTTGTTTTTATCCAGGATACGTGTCTCATCCACTGAGTATTACTTGAAAAAAGGATTCACAAGTATAGGAACTCCTGAACAAAATGCAGTTTTTTTGAGCAAGTGTTAATTTTCTATATTTCTTAGTAGAGCCAAAAAATCATGATTTTAGTATTTCTTGTATTTGGTTTGAGGTTATGTTTCATGCACAATATTTCTAACTTATCCAGCGTCTTGTAGTTGATAATATTGCCAAATCTTTGGCATAAGCAAGGACTGGAATTCTTTTCTGACTCTATGGCTACCTTGATCTCTTGTGCAGTATTTATTTATTTATTTATTGGAATCTCAGATAACACCTTTGAGCTTAAAGCTCTTTAACAAAGGTTCCATGTTGTAAGACAATAGACAAGGTACATAGACATTACAAAACACAGGTATATGCAGCAGGCAAGTACATTATGATACAAACAGATACAGATTCAAGCAAGTACAGTTAAAGTACATCAGGTAGGAGAGGTCAAATTTATTGCAATAGTACTAAGAGCATACCTAAGGTGGACAAGCAATTTATAGTGGTAGCTGAGCTTTAGAGCATGCAGGTAGAGTTATAGAGGGTCAGAAGTGGTGGTGACTAAAGGAGGGGGAGGACAGAATAGATGAGAGCAGGGGAATGTGGGGATAGAGACAAAGGGGTGACAGAATAAGGGGCTGAGTAATCAGAGGGGTGGGATTGGATAGAATCTACCAGGGTTACATAAGTAGGTGATGGGGCAGGGCTGGGGGATGTGGGGAGAGAGGATAAGGGAAAGGTTTTAAAGTGGGGGGGTGAGGAGGGGAACCCGGGGGGAGGGGGTGAAAATAGGGGGCGATTAATATTTGTGAAGAGAAAGCATGAAGGTGGGGGGGATAAAGAGGGGACGTGGGGGTAAGTGCTCAGTGGGGTCACATCAGGCAGAGGAGGAAGTGGGGGAGGAGATGGGTGCTATGCAGGACAGATAAGCTATTAATAACAGTAGGATTATGCACAGGTGATGCAGTCGCAGTTACTAAGAGTGGCCAGATAATGCAGTAGCTTAGCCTTAAATGGGCGTAGTTTCATTTCCTCAATCAGCACAGAGTTAAGGGGAATTTAGCCAGCAGGGGGCCCTGTAAAGTCCTCATTCAGTTCACCTGGGTCTTCTAACATGTAGGAGTTTGATTCTTGAAAAATGGTTGCAAAGTAGTTTTTCAATATCTGGAGCCATATACTGTATGTATCAATTAGAGTTTTATAAGTACAAGACACTTATGAAATGGGGTGAGTGTTAGAGTCCATGATCCCAAGTCACCCCACTGATGCTTGTTGGTGTCTCTGCAGGGTGGGGGTGGGGAATTAGTGTTGGAAACCCTAACGTCTCATTTCCCTGCCTTTGTGGATAGAGTACTCACCCTAACTGATTTAGCAAAGTTTTTTGCAATGAATATCCCTTCTTTTTTGAAATAGTATTATAGTATTCTTAGTTTACTGTTGGAGCACAGGTCCTTTGGACCCTGCACTCCAATTCCTCCGTAAATGCGCATATGAATGTAGGTATGGAAGTGCATGGCCCTCTGGGCCCTGTGCTTCAATGTGTCCAACAGCAGTGACCCAACTGTCAGAATAACCATCTTATTACCCCACCTCATGTACCCTGCTACAGAGAAATTGTGAAATGCAAGGCAAAATGTAATTATGCACAACTGCAAAGCCATTCTGCATCACACGTGCAAAAACACATTTTGGGCAGGAAGTGAAAAATGACAGTTGTACTGTTTATGAGGTGGTGTGATAAAATGGTAATGTTGAAAATTTGGCGGCCACATATTGAAAAGAACCAAAGTTATGTACATGCGTACAAAAAATTCAATGGACACACGTAACTCAGGCACTTTCAGGAATATTCTCACCAAATTTTCAACATGGCCTCTTGGAGACCCCACCTCATGAACACTGGCACTGTGATTTTGTTAATCCATCCCAAAAGTTGTTTTTGCTCAGCGACCACACCATTCTATGCCACAGGTATGAAAACACATTTTGGGCAGGATGTGAAAAATGACAGCTATACTGTTTATGAGGAGGTTTGAAAAGATGGCAATGTTGAAAATCTGGAGTGAAAATATTAAAAATTGAAGTTACGAGCATGCATAGAAACTGTGCAATGCACGCTCATAATGCAGCCATGTTTTGAATTTTTTGCACCAAATTTTCAACATGAGATTTTGGAACCTCCCCTCATGAACACTGACACTGTCATTTTGTTAATTGGTCGGGGAAGGTGATTCTGTGCAGCGATCTTGAAATCACCTTTCAGGACTGAGTACTGAGATGTCAGTGACAGTGTTCATGAGGTGGGGGCCCAAGAACCCCATATTGAAGATTTGGGGTCAAAATTCCTAAAAATGGCTGAGAAATCAACGTAAGTTGAAAACCCAATTGACAGCCATTACACAACGCTTACCTTGATTTCTCAGTTTGCAGTTCGTCTTTGAGGAGTGCAGACATGTCCCGGTCCAGAGAAGATCGCAGCTGCTGACCTCTGGATGTAAATATGGGGTAAGGGGTTGTGGGGAGGTGGGTGTGCAGAGGGAGGGTGGGGATGGGGAATGGGTGAGACGGCGAGGAATGTTTTCTTTTTTTCAGGATTAAAAAAAAGACATTGGGGGACTGCTTTTTTTTTCAGCTAATTGTATAATTTGTGGACTCTGTGAGTGGTCTCCCCAGAGTCTAAGAAGAATAGTGTAATGGACACAATTGGGGACACTGGGAGTGAGCTACCTAGTGACCCCCACTGTGGGGGGGCAACTGCCAACATGGGGATTGGGTACCCCACTGTCAGCAATGGGCACACTGCTGGGGGGGACCATTCTGGGGACATTGGAACTGGGCTACCCAGTGTCCCAGAAAAGTCACCTAAAGGACACAACTGGGGACACTGGGAGTGGGCTGCCCAGTGTCCCACACTGTGGGGGGGTACTGCTGACATGGGGATTGGGCACCCCACTGTTGGCAAAGGCCACACTGCTTGGGGGAGACTATACTGGGGACACTGGGAGTGGGCTACCCAGTGTCCCACACTGTCAGTGGAAGGGGGCTACTAACTAACTAACTAACTACATAACGAGGGTAGGGGGTGCCACTAGACACCAGGGTAACAAAAATAGGAGGTGCCACTAAAGACCAAGAGAACGAGTGGCTCAAACTTGACTCTGCAGCCGGCAGCACGAGTTCCTGCTGCAGCTGCAAAAGTCATGAACATATTGTTGTTCTCATACAGAGAATTGGAGACAAGTGGTCCTCTCGCTAAGCTAGCACCTGATTTTTCAGGAGCTCAATAAACTTGTTTTTGGCTAGCAAAACATTACAAAAAACATCAGAATCTAGCTAAATGTGTCCCCTTTAGTTAAGTTCAGATGCTTTTTTTTATATTGCAATATTTTTCGCATATTTTCAACACTTGTTGGTCCTTGCTAAGTGGAAACAAAATGGCAGATGCAACACAGCCCCTGCAAACAAACCAGATACTTTGCGTAAAATACGTTCCTTCTTTTGAAAAAAGGGACTGTATTTTGCACAAAGTATCATTTGTGTGAAAAATAAAATCTTTTGTGCCTGACATACACATTTTCCAATAGGAAATACTGGAAAAATTAAAAATGTAATAACTTTTGAATGGATTAATATTTTTTCACCAAACCTTCACAAGGCACATATGTGACCCAAAGGTTTTCTACCCTGAAAATTTCAGACCACAATCTAAAGCCATTTCTGAGATCCAGGTGGACATAAAAATGGCAAAAAATATGGATTATTCTGTATTTTCAACACTCTGTATCTCAGAAACCACACAATGGATTTGAATGCAATTTGGCAGGTCAGGAGTACTACCTTAGAGATTATGCATGACAAATTTCATGCAATTCCGTTGTATGATTCCAAAGTTATTAAGGTTCGAAGTTTCAGGTTTAACATAGAAGTTACGTTTCACCCTAACCATGCTGGCACTACCAAGCCAGTATAATTAATATACATATGTATTCTTATATGTGGAAGATTTGGCAACATCTTATATCAATATATCAGCTTAGCTGCTTCCATGCTTTCATTAAAAGAAAAATTAAAGATTCAAACCCTAACAGTTCCAAAGTAATCCTAGTTTAAAGAAATGTTTATGAAAATTCTAATTTTAGAACTGTGAGGGGTAGAAATGCATATATTTTTTTTTAATGAATGTTCCGAGTCAGTTTGTTAAGAATCAGTTCTGTTGATGCAGACTTTATGTGTCAATATTATTCTACACTATATGCAGCAATACTATATTAAACTGTATCAATACTATTTTATGTATCAATACATAAAATTGTATGATAGTTTTAAATAAAATTTCAATAATTTGTGTTCTATTTTTCCGAATTTTGATCAGACTACACATTATGTAATTAGAAGCAGTATAGTTTGCAATTTAATTTTCATTCCTCTTTTACTCTTAATCACATTGCAGACATTTCAGTCTTGACTTCAGCAATCCTGCTCTTTTTTGCTTTCACAGATTTTGCCTGTGAAAGTGTCAGAAGATGATAAATTGAGCTGTGCAAGTTGCAACTTAGCTGCACTATATAGCGAAAGAAATGCAGGTATCCACATGGTTCTATTTATTTATCTGAAATATTCAGCACCACGATAGCCTCACTTAGGTGCATCACCTATAGCGCAGACAAAAAACATGTATACAAAACTGCGGGCACCACATACACATGAAACCAGCTGCACAGACTTACCACAGGGGACGCAAGCTGGTGGGGTGAAAATTCAGTGAGGCATGACCAAAGCAGACACACCTGCCCACAAACACTCCGTGGGGGACACCAGCCAGTGGGGAGGAAAACCTAGGGGGCACAAGCACAGTGGAATAGAGTTTTCTGTGGGGGGGCTATATACTCCCCCATGCAGGGGGCTTAGCCCCTGCACCCCCCTTATATATATATAACTGACCCTAAGGTTCGCAACAAGAGGGGACATGAAAGTCTGGGGAGGCCCCAGTAAAATAAAACTATACACTGCCCACAAAAATGTCTGATGGCAACCTTAAACCCAGATTGGCTGTACTGCAGCCTTTAACCATAGCTGCTACATTGTGGCAGCAGGCTGTGCAGGAGGCACACACTCATGGTCCTGTAGTTGTCCACTTCAGTAGCAACAACTACAGGATTAGCGCTGTCATGTGTCGCACTTGTGATGTCATGTCTCACGCTGTAATCCTGGACTCTCTCCATGCGTTTTCTGATCTGCGTTATTCTTTCCTCGCTATCTTCACTGGATACCTTCCAGAATTGTTCAGGACAGCATTAAAATCAATAATAGCAGCAGCAACTTTCACATACATTACAGTACTTAGCTTATATATTTTAAAGTACTTACAACTGGTTACACAGGTACAATATTTAGGGTTCCATTGATATGGTGGCATAATTTATACATTATTTACAAAGCCCCACTGCTAAATCTTTACATATTGTATACAATTACACAGCATTTAAGGATGTGAGCAAGACAGGAGGTACAGAATGTAATGTTAGGTAACTGGGCATTACGAGTTGAGTGGCAGTTTTTTACTAGATCTGTAATGGATCACCTTTCATGCCATATGACAGTTTTATGGTGTCTCATAGTTATGAGAGCCTTCTCTAGTTCTTTGGGTGTGAGAGTAGCAAAGTGAAGCTGAGCAGTTGTGGTTCAGAGAGGACTTAAGATGGCACTCTTGTTTATACAGTATATGTACTGTATGCACAGTTCCAGCATCTTTTATGGTTAGAAGAGCACTTCCCTGAGTTTTTTGGGACAGAGAACTGTGAACTGAAGCTGGGCTGTTCTAGCACACAAATGACTTGAGGAGGTGCTCTTAGAACCATAATGCTCGAAAAAAGGAATTTATTTTCTAGTGCTCCTACCTGGTTACCAAAAACCAAATACACATTATAAATATCATGTTAGAAACTACTGTTTTTAAAACTTGAATTTGAATTTAAAATCAAAATAATTTACTTTGTAGAAAAAAAGAGAACCCCTTGTGTGGGAGATGGGCTATGTCTTCTGAATAATAGAGCTTCAGAATTTAAGAACTGTTTGCATGAGAGACCCTCTTATGGTTTTAAGAGTGTCTGGAATGTTTAGAAATAAACAATTCTGATTTGCTAAAAACGATGCCATGATTTATAACAGCAGGGGCCCTGTATTCAAAGCTTTGCCTGAGGGCAACTTTTGCATTGCCTGACAGGCAAAATTAGCCCACATCCAATTGCAAACAATATTTAAAGGATTAGACCAGTGGGAAAACACTGCTGAATATAGCAGGCAAACAGAGATGTGCAAAACATAGCCCAGAGTGCAGTGCAAAGATTGTCCAGCACAGAGGACAGCTCTGAATATTGCAAATGAACAGTGCAAAGAGCTACATCATGACATCATTGCAGCTGCACATTTTGCATCGTGCAAATTCAGAAACTGCATTGCGTAGTGCATTTGCTCGGTGCAGTACATGATATGCAAGTGCAAAACCATTAAGCACAGCAGGTAAATATGCTATATTCAGCCAGGCTATGCAAATACACCTCATTGGGCAGTCAGTGGGCAAAACAACACATTAGCATGTTATTATAGCTAGATATGGATACATTTACACGTAGAAATTCCCTGGGCTATTTAAAGGAGACCATAGCCACCCCTCCCCCCCACCCACATAGCACATTGGAACTGCAACCAGGACACTGCAGGAGAAAAATGTCTTCACTGGAAACAACATCCTCCACAGGCACAGGTAGGTACTCTGCATGTCATACACATAATAAAACCTGTTGATGGGGGCAGGGGTGGGTACAACATGGTGCAGTAACATGGGTTTCCAGTAGTGTGGTAGAAAATATATTACAACTGTGTGTCCTAACCTAGGATGCTGCTGTCAAAGAATATCTCGCCCCAGCTTTCAGATGTGTCCCAACAGCATGCATCACTGTCACACAGTCTGTCCACATAAATCCTTGTGCCAGCACCATGGATTTCGACTGACAACACACACGTTGCAGGGCATGGACAACAAGGTCCCTGTACATGTATATGAACTTGTTTGGTGGAGGAACCACATTACTACCACATGCACTTGTGAAGCACAACCAGCACTCATTGGCACCAAGGTGTCAGGTACTGTCCATACACTGGTCTTTTTTGTTTGTCTTATACATGCAGTGCAGGACATCTTCCATAGCAGTGGGTTGCAACTGAACATCAACACCACAGGCCTGTACAACACACAAATGTTTTCCTCACATCTGAGGGTAATTTCTGGGCTACTGGTATGTTGCCACCAGTTCACTGCATGACATTGGTTGGGTTGTATGTGTCATGTACAGTCCAACATTTATGCTGTGCTCCACAATGTCATGCATGGAACAATAGTGGGAAGTGACAGGCTGGCTGTGGGTGTTGTCTGACCCCATCAACACAGGTACATGATATACAAAAATGCTGCTATGGTGGTTCAGATTGGTGAAGCGCACACACACACACACACACACACACACACACATATATCATACTCACACATCAGGCACTGAGCACTGTCTCATAACCTTCTCCAACAGGTACCTCTGGTTGAGGATAGAGACTGCAGGCACACAAATTCTCCTGTGAGGAACTTAAAGTCTGGCCAAGGTGTACAAAGCCAGGGAGTCTCTGCTGATACAAAACTGTGCCACAGATGCTGCTGACAGGCAAGTGTGGGAGGAGATCACTACAACAGTCAATGCCATCAGTAGCTGGGGTTGACCACTGGACATGGTGCACAAGCACGTCAGAGAACTTTGGCATCATGTAAAAGGAAATATGACTGCATGACACCATGCACAATGTTCAGCTGGTGGTGGACTCTGGCCATAGGTGGTTGTAAGACCATGTTACCCTGCAAAGGAGGTTGTGTCTTCCACACTGCAACCGGTGGAGGTGGCAAGGGTCCCTGGGGATGGCTTTGAGTCCCAGGTTGTGTCCTTTCAGACATGTAAGTACATGGCCGGGGCACATCAATGTGTGCACACTGCAGCCATGGCCATAGCACTCATGTTGTGTCTAGTGTCCTCTATGACATGGGCTTCTGCTATGTTTACTGGGTGTGCAGTACAGCAGCATCTGCCACAGACAAACTGAGAGGTACTTCTTTGCACACAGATACCCTGGCATTTGCTCTTGCACATAGGGTATGTTTCACATCTGCCAAGGTGATTGCCACATGTGTTGGTGCATACTGCTACTTATGCTGTGTGTATCACTGTGTGGGGTTTTGGCATTCACCGTGGGTGGTGGTGTGCATGTCTGTGGCATGTGTGGGATACATTGTTAGTGGGTACTGTTATGCAAGCAAGAGCCAACATCCATGGGTAGCTGTGTGGCCAGTATAGGTGTGATGTGGTTTGCGCTTTAGTCACCAGTTGCATGATGACTATGGGCAACAGAAACTGGACTGCTGGGGCATGCATGTGACATCACTGGGACTTGACTAATGTGTAATGAGTGACACACTGACAGTGCACTCCTATCTCTACAGTGCAGGATACATCATCTGGAGAGAAGAGGGAAGCTGGGCCATCCAGAAAGGTGCACCACCCAGAGATGATGCCGGAGGAGGACCCACTGAACTTGTTTATGGAGGATATGGAGGACAGCAATGAGGACACATATGTACCAACACATCAATACCTGGAGGCCATAGCTTCCCTGGGAGGGGCTGTTCTTACCAACCCTAATCCTACCTTGCCCTGTACAGCTGGTGGTGCCCTTCAGTACAGATGAACCTGCTGACAGCCACACCCTGGGAGTGGAACTGTGTTGCCAGGGACAACAATGTCCCAGGGAACATCCACCACCACCACCACCACTGGGGTGGCTTCCACATCCTCCACCTCCCATGCTACCAGCCCTGCACAATGGGTGGACATGGGCAGCCATCAGGATCACCCACCATCCCACACCCATCCTGTGTGTGCCACCACATCTGCTGAGGCTCTGCCACCTCCGCCACCCACGCCGGACATGGTGCATGCACTTAGCACCCATGCAAAAGAGCACATCCTGTCCCATAGGACAGTGTACCCAGAGACAGGCTCTTCTGACTCTCAGCAGCTACTGCAGTCTGCTATAGAGTTGCAGATGGCTGCACAACATGAGTGGTGGCAACCCCACGGCATACAACGAGCCCATGGAGTGGCAAGTTGGGATCAGGCAGCACACAGTTAACTAACAGCCTACTTCCTCCTTCCCCCCCACTAGAATTGCCTTATGTCTGTCCAATGCATTCTTGAATTCCCCCACTGTTTTTGACTCTACGACCTCCTCAGGAAGGCTGTTCCATGTATCCACAACCATCTCTGTGAAGAAATACTTCCTCACATTACCTCTGAGCCGTCCCCCCTCTATCTTCAAATTGTGCCCCCTTGTTTCTGCATATCTCTTTTTCTGAAAGATGCTACCCTCTTGGACTTTGTTAATTCCCTTGAGGTATTTGAAAGTTTCTATCATGTCCCTCCCTCCCTCCTTTCCTCAAGGCTACACATCTTTACTTCCTTCAGTCTTTCTTCATATCTCTTCTGATGCAGACCCTGAATCATTTTTTTTATTTAATAAGCTTTATTGTAGTTTATTAGAGTCACAAATACAGTTATGGCATTGTATACAAATAGACTGGTACAGACAGTTAAATAAACAGCAGTGGTACATAACAAGTCATTACAGTTCTTTAAAGGAAAAAAAGAGAAAAAAGGTAAACTCCCTTAATATACAAAATTGTAGGTTATTTATAAAAAAGTAAAAAGGAAAAATCACCTACATGTAGTATTGTCCGACAATAAAATCCCGGGCTAACTATCAGGAGTAATGTTATGTTTATCTAGCAAAACTAGCTAAATACCAAATCAGAATATGTAATGCTGGAAGTTTAATAACACCTTATCTCCCCCCCCCACCCCTCCCGCATCGCCACTAAGCTATATAAGTTGGGAATAGTTTCCTTTCAAGAGAAAAAAAAAATGGAAGCTTGCTCGTTAACCTTCGCAGCACTATGTCAGGTCCAGGTCAAGACCAAGACCATCCAAAATGGATAGTAAGGTATGTAAGGGTGCCCATACCTTCTGGTATTTGTTGCTATGTTTAGATATATTTGCAATGAAATATTCTGCTTGTAGAGCAAATAGAATTTCTTTGTGCCACTCTGTGTATGTGGAAGTTTGTTGATCTAACCAGTGGCGTAATATGATTTTCTTAGCACATAGGGATATCAAGGGCATATGCTTCCTTTGGTTTCCTATTAGAGTTTCTCCTGAGTCACCCAAAATACAGATTTCTGGTTGAAAAACATTCTGTAGCCCCAATAAGGGATCAAGTTTGGATCGAATGGCCTCCCAAAATGGGGTTACTTTGTTACATTCCCAGAGAATGTGAAGAAGTGTACCTCTCTGGGTCCCACATCTGGTACACAATTCAGTTGAGTGGTGCCCCATTTTATTAAGTTTTACAGGCGTATAGTATAAGTCATGCAATACATAAAATTGAAGCAATCTATAGCGATCCCACCTAACATCTTTATACAATCTTTTCCAGATATGTGACCATTGGCGGGGTACCAGAGAGGTAGAAGGGAGAGACCTATCCCATGTATAGCAAGGAGCGTTTCTAGTTCACTTCATCATGTCTGGAGCTCGTTATAATAAAAGGCAACATAATGGGACGAGGGTCTCCTGGAGAGTGAACCAAGAATAGGGCCAAGCATGTACCGATCCCAAAGGCCACTGCCGAAATGCTGTGTTAATACATGGGAGATTTGGAGACATTTAAAACAGAGGGAAGCTGGCAAATTGTATTTTGTCCTAATAGCCGAAAAAGTGAGTGATTTGTGGTTTTCTGTTAGATCAACAACCGCTTCTCCATAACCTGTCAGCCAGATAGATGTAGTAATAACTTTGTCCCCAATTTTGAAGTTGGGGTTTTTAAAAAGGGGTTAGATGAGTCCTTCACTAGTAGGTAGGTTTTGTTCATCTGCATATGAATCCGGAAGGAGGCCATGATAGGCGTGGATATACCCTGCATCATTTTGGTTTCCCTCCTCTGGACAGCCTACACCCTGTTTATGTCTTTGCGGAGATGGGGTCTCCAGAACTGTACACAGTACTCCAGATGTGGTCTTACCAACTGTCTGTACAGAGGGCCAACAACTTCCTGTTTTCTACTGGTGATGCTTCTCCCTATGCATCCCAGTATCCCCCCAGCCCTCCTTACTGCCTTCTCATATTGCTGGCCTACCTTTAGGTCATCTGATATGACTACCCCCAGATCCCTTTCCATTTTTGTTGTTGTCAGTATCTCACCCCCCATTGTGTACTGTTCTCGTGGTTTTTGTTTCCTAGGTATATTACTTTGCACTTCTTTGCATTGAATCTAAGCTGCCATACATTTGACCTTTCCTCCAACCTTGCCAATTCCCTTTTCATCCTTTCCACCCCACCTTGTGTATCAGCCCTGTTGCAGATCTTTGTGTCATCTTGAAAGAGACATACTTTCCCTTCCAGTCCCTCTGCAATGTCATTTATAAAGACACTAAAAAGGACCAGCCCCAGTACTGAACCCTGTGGTACCCCACTAATAACCCTCCTTTCTTCACTGTGGACTCCATTTACTATTACCAGCTGTGTCCTGTTGTCCAAACAGTGTTTTACCCAGGCTACCACCCTGGGACCCACTCCCAGGCTGGCTAATTTGTTTATTAATCTTTTAGCGGGACTGTGCCAAATGCCTTTATAAAGTCTAGGTAGGCCATATCCAGCCCTCCTGTCTACTGCTTTGGTCACCCAGTCAAAAATCAATTAGATTTGTCTGACATGACCTTCCCACTGTGAATCCATGCTGCCTTGGGTCCTGTGCCCCACTGGCCTCTAGGTACTCAACAATTCTTTCCTTCAGAAGTGATTCCATCATTTTCCCTACCACTGAGGTCAAACTGACAGGTCTGTGGTTTCCTGCCTCTGTCTTGCTCCCACTTTTGTGAAGGGGAATCACATCTGCCCTCCTCCAGTCCTCAGGTACCACACCATCCTCTCATGATTTATTAAAAATGGTAGTCAGTGGTGTTACTAGTTCTTTCCTTAGTTCTTTTAGAACTCTGGGGTGAATCCCATCAGGCCCCATTGCTTTATCCACCTTCAGTTTTAAGAGTTCTTTCAGAACCCTTTCTTCTGTGAAAGGACTAATATCAACCTCCCTATCGAGAGTGCTTCTATTGACCGGATTAGGTATTTCCCCCTGCGTTTCAATTGTGAATACTGAGCAGAAGTATTTGTTCAGTATCCCTGCTTTTTCACTGTTGCTCTCTGCACAACCACCTTCCTCTTTGTTCAGCCTCAGTATGCCTTCCTTAGTCTTTCTTTACTCCCTAATGTACCTATAAAAGGTTTTATCCCCCTTCTTAACCGAGTTGGCTATCTTTTCCTCGGTTTGTTCCTTTGCTATTCTGACTGCCTCACCCGCTTCCTTCTGCTTTAACTGGTACAGTTCTCTGTCCTGCTCTTTCTGTGTTTCCTTATACTTCCTGAATGCTATCTTTTTCTCCCTTACCTTTCCCGCCACTTCTTTTGAGAACCATAGTGTTTTTTTCTTTCATTTTGATTTATTTGCTTCACACAAAGGCTTGTTGCCTCTGTGATGGCAGTTTTGATGTTTCCCCATTGTTGCTCCACCCCATCTTCTTGCCTGTTTGCTAGTGCTTTTCTGAGGCACTCTCCCATTTTGACAAAATCAGCCCCCTTGAAGTCTAGTATCTACTTTTGTGTGGCTTGACTCAACAGCTAAGTTTATTGTGAACCACATTGTTTGGTGGTCGCTTGTTCCCAGATGGCTACCCACTTCAAGATCAGAGATCCTTTCTCCATCCCCATTTGAGAGTACCAGGTCTAAGATTGCTCTCTCCTGAGTGGGTTCCAAAACTAGCTGTCTGAGGCATGCCCCCTGTAGGGCATCAAGAATGGCCCTGCTCTTGGATGTGACTGCAGCAAAGGTGCTCCAGTCAACATCTGGCACATTCAGTTCCCCCATCAGCAATATCTCCCCTTTCTCTGCATCCCAAGGATGCCTTCTATCATTTCCTTGTCCATTTCCTCCCCCTGAGACGGGGGTCTGTATACAACCCCTGTGCAGATTGTGGAGCCATTTCCAGTCTCCAGGGTGACCCACAGTGCCTCCTCTCCTCCCTGTTTACCCTTTAGTTCTGTTGCTTTGATCCCTTCCTTTACATAGAGAGCTACTCTTCCTCCTCCTCTTCTTCTTCCCTCCCTGTCCCTCATGTAGATTGTGTACCCTGGTATGTTGACATCCCAGTCATGGTTCTTTGTGCAGCATGTTTCTGTGACTGCCACAATATCCAGGCATCCCTCTTCCATCAAGACCACCATTTCAGGGAGTTTTTTACTTAGACTGCCAGCATTACTCTCCATTTTTTTATGGCTTTATTTCTTTTTACCCCATCCCTGTCCCTACTGCCTTTGTCTTTTTCTCCATTTACCCCTGCCCTTCTCCCGATCGACTGCTCTATCTTGGTGTTTACCTCACTAATTACCCTGATTTTTAGGGGGGCTAGGATTTCCCTTCTCCTCTTCAGTGCCTCCCCCCTTGGCTAGTTTAAATGCTTCCCACTGAAGCATTTAAACCTGTCACCTAGGATCCTGGTTCCCCTCCAGGATAGATGCAGACCATCATGCCAGTATAGGCCTGTATCCCTCCAGGTGGAGCTCCAGTCCCCAACGAAGCCAAATCCCTGAGCTCTGCACCAGCTTTTCAACCAGTCATTGAATCCCATGGTGCGGAGTACCCTAGCCTCATCCATGCCATAGACAGATAGCACTTCCGAGAAAGTTGCCGTGTGTGCTACTTGTCTAAGGTCCCTCCCTAACTCAACAAACTCCAGTTGCACTGCTCTGATCCCATTCTCAGCCAGGCCATTCATCCCTAGGTGGATAATGACATCCAGCTCCCTCCCCCTTGCTACTGCTCCCATGATCCTGAGGATTCGTTTCCTGTCCCTCCAAGCCTTGGCGCCGGGCAGGCACCTTACCTCCCTTTCCCCTCCCTCCCCCAGTTCTACCCCTCTCCTGGGCCACTCTCCTGTCGGTCTCCATTGTGGAGGTTCCCAGCATCCTCATTGGTCTCCACTGCAGGTGCCTCCATAGAGGAACCATACTTCTCCAGAGTGGCAAATGAATTGTGGAGAGGCATAACTGGAGGGATGCACCTCTGTTCTACCACCCTCACCATCCCTAAGCCCACCGTGGTCTAACCACTCCTCTTTCTTGGCAACCTCTGAGGTAGTGGTGGTGGCCTGTGTGGTCCCTGGTTGGGGGAGCAGGTTTCCTGAATCCTTGCCAGGTCAGAATGGAGATGAACAACCTCCTCCCTCAGACCAGAGAGGTGCCTGCAAATAGAACAGCAATGCAGTCTCCAGAATGTCTCCCAGAAGACTACTGCTCCACAGCCAGTGCATTGCACCACTCCACACATGTCTGTATCCCACCAACCAGCAACACCGTCATCCACGGACACCTCCCAAACCCCTGTGTGCAACATGGACATTCCATCATCCAGCCAGAGGTGTGGGTCTGCATGGTCCAGGTTGATCCCATCCCCACGGACATCACTCTTCCCTTCCCCATGGTCTATGACCCCAACATACAGGGATCACAGACACCAGTCACTGCACACCAGTGACAGATGGAGAGCTTGAGTTTGGAGGCCACCCCTGCCTTTTCCACTCATCCGCCACCCCCTTCCTATGCCCTGGTTTTGTTTTCACAGGCATCCCCACAACATCAAGCCCTGTCCCATCTGTTGCATACACTGTTATTTTCTTACTCCATTTTGCACTTTTTATGCACTGTTGCTTTGCATTTTGTGTTTACATTACAGTTTTGAAATCTACAACAGTGCCCTTTTATTTTGGAGCACACCTGCTCCTCTCTTTGAGTCCTCTAATGATGTGGACTCTGTGTTCCTGGGCTCTTCTAACCATGCATGGTTGCATCAGTCGAGCTGCTCCAGTATCCCCTGCACCTCTAGATCTGTGTTGTTGTCACTGTTCCTCATATACCAGCATGCCTATTCCATGAGTGTGCACCATGTTGTGCAACATGCAACAGGCTAAAACAGGTTAAGAATATGTTACATGTCTTGTGATGGGTATACTGTGGGACATCAACTGAATGGCTGAGGCACTGGAATCACATTTTCAGCATGCCAAAGACACAATCAATGATGTTGCATGAGGCAGTGTGTGCCGCATTGTAACTGTCCTCAGCGACATTTGAGGGTTGGAGGACTGGTGTGAGGAGTCAGGGTGCAAGGGATAGCACTGACCCCTGTAAGGTAGAAAACATATGTTAGCACCTGTTCACAGTGTAGCTGCCCACATCCACAACACAGCCCATGGTCTGTGGTGCATCCTGTGCACAAGTCCTCATTCCCCTACCCACCCACCCATACTTCCCTCAGTGAGGCATGACTGTGCTGTGTTATGGTAGTGTACCCCCTATGGGTGGTTGGGGGTGTGTATGACATGCACTCACTGACAAGGTGTTCACTGGGCATTTGTCTGTCTTCTAATGCCTGACATAGTCTTGAATTGTGCCATATGATGGCATAGTGGGCACTGACGGGGTACCATGCCAGGACATTGGTGATGCACTGAGTTGCATCACATGTCACCTGTCAACTGATGGAGTGGTAACCCTTCCTTTTGAGGTAGGCATCCACCCCATCACCAGTGGGTGCCTGGATGGCAACATGAGTGCAGTCAATGGCACTGAGTACTGCAGGTAGGTGCACAACTTAATAGTACTGCTGCATAATTTATGTGTGCTCCACTGCTGTGTTGGGGAATGTGATGAACTCACCAGTGTGTGATGGCAAGGCATCTAAAACTTGGGCCAGCAGGTGCAAGGTGGCAGACTGTGACACACCATTGATATCACCCACCAGTGTCTGAAATAACCCAGTGGCTAGAAATGACATTGCAGCCATCACCTTCGGCTCAACTGTCATGGCATGACTGTGCTGAGTGTCACTGCACAGCTGCTCAGGCAGAATCTTGCACAGCTGCCATAGCATGGCCCTATTGAGATGGCACCAGCCCACCAGATAGTCCTCAGTGAGGGTCTCGAAGAAGACTTGTGGCTAGTACCATGTGTGTGCGCAGCATATTGCCTCCATGCCTTTTCCTCCTCCAACATAACCTGTTCCATTAGGAACAGCATGTGAATGTTGAATACAACCATTTCTGCTCTAGCTGCAGTGTCATTGCCCTTCTCTAAGGTTTGACTGGAGTAAGTCAGCCTTTTTATAGGCTGTATCTGTGCCATGCTATGATGTCACGCAAACTCACTTTGCACGATGCTAACGCACTCAATATAACATAGTACCTGTATTTCTATCAATGCCCCTCTCTTTGCCCAGAGCATATATTATACATTTGCGTGGTGCTATTCCATTTTGTCCACACTAATCAGGCTTTTGAATATAGCACAAGTGCACAAACAGTGTGCAAAGCATGCACAATCTGTTTGCCCATTGGGCCCCTTGGTTTACTGCCTGCACTGCAATTAAAACTAGTAACAACATTCTGTTATTGATCCATGAGCTAAAACAGATTCAGAGAAAAAGAGGTTTCCTGCAGTGCTTTCAAAGTATTAGCCAAATGTTTCTACTGAATAAAATGTTCAGCTTGCCTCAAAGTACAGGTCCAGGATCCATATGTTTTTTACATAAGGCATGATTATAGCTGACTGTGTCTAATGTTACAACATTTTTTCTTTCACTAAAATCTTTTAAATTACACATTTCTCTGCTTGAAAATATAACATTTTCAGGAATACTTATAATGCAGTATTTCTTAGTTGTAGACACATTTTGACAATCTCACTAAAAATAATTGGTCTCATTTCCTACTTTATGGGTCAAGTTTTGGCCCTAAATTATAGACTGTTAAGGGAGGTTCTGTTCAAATTGTGCTACAGATGACCTTTTATAAACTGCTTAAACCATTATAATTAATGGTGCAGTATCCATTTTCGAATGAAAACACTTTTTAGCCCTTAAAACTACAAAACTGGATATCCAGCAAACATTGTTGACTTCCTCTTTAGCTAAAGATTTACAAAAAATCTTTGTCTGCTCATGTATTTCGGAAATTGAGCCATTTATAACTTATGATATAGCAATATTTATGCAATGCTGAAAATGAAGTAACTTGTTATCTTTTTGGGTCTGCAGTAGTTATTTAAGCTAATCAGAGATGAGAGCCAGCAGTTATTATCTTGCAGGCAAATTACGGTTACTGCAATTTTTGTGACCTGGGTTCAGAGCAGAAACTGCAAACAAAAGCACTTAAAAATCACTTTCTGAACATGTAGACTAGCAGTAAAACCCTTCAGACTGGGCATATGCTGCTCAGTAAGTGACACTGATGATTTTTCCAAAGGGGCAGCTGCAACGGCAAATGCATTTTCTACCCATGTCTATGTTAGCTCAATTGCACCAAAACAAAAACTGTACAGAATTTTCAAATTCTTCTTCCTCTGTAATTCTGAAAAATTACAGAACGTACACCTAATTCCACAGAATTCCATCAGAAATTGAATTCTGAAATTCTAAAAGTGGAGTTTTACAAACTATGGATTAATAATCCGTAATGTACATAAACTGTGGAAAAGTATTCAACAATTCCCATGAAATGCAGAGTCCTTCTCCTCAAACCATGTAATAATATTTTATGGATGAGATCATCCACAGAATAGTATTCTGAAGTTTAGAAACAAATGTTTTTTTGAAATTCAATGGGACTGAAACAAATAATTCTAAAATGCATTTAGGAAGCCTAATTGCCATTGTGCATAAATTACACCTGTGGAATTCCATATTCTGCACACCTCTAACCAAAGCTCAGGAACTCCATTTTCAAAGGGTCCTGAATTTTTGTAAATGCTTTTATAATTTGTGGTACCTTGTGTCTAAAAAATGACACATGCATCAAAAGACTGGTGTAGGCATCAAATAAATGTTACATTCACCATTTTTCTGATGAAAGCTCCACACTAAGTATTCAGACTGCTAGACCATCTAATGCTAGACCATCTGATGCTAGACCATCTAATGTAGATGGTCTAACTATGCAGAAGGCAGTCTACTTTGAAAATTTGGACAGACTGATCTGGCTTGAAAATTCTGCCCATTAACTGTATCATGTGTGGCTTAGATGATTACGTGTATGTGTGTGTGTGTGTGCAAACTGTGTTACAATTGGAACATTGTTGGGATCATGAAAGTACTACTATATATGCACCCTCCAAATGGTTTTATTTTTAAATTATTAACCATTAGAATTCAGTGAAGAAATCAGGGCTCTGTCTGTACACTAGATTCTGTTTGGAGTGAATATTTTTTACTTTCTGACTTGGTAGTAGTAGAAAAATTATCTTTTGACTATTTTTTTTATTATTTTGGAAAACTGAGAAATTGCAGGGGTGTAGTAGCAATTAAAGAGGGGACACTGTCCAGAAAATGTGGGTATGCTCTGATTTGACTTTATAAACGGAGAAGTAAGCAGAAAGTGTGTATACTGTTCTCTGCCAAACTATGGGTATACCCTAGTATATCCTCTACTACAGCACTGAAACAAGGGATGAAGGCCTTCATATTCAAATGGTTAGCATGGCACTAACCAGGGTAGCACCACACTAATCATGTTGATTTAGTTGATCATTCCCTACTGCTCAGTAGGCTGAGGAGCATTGGGCTGACATATTTTACATGGGCTTGGTTCCAAAGTTACCTGACAAATCGTCCTCTTAGAGTAAATTATAATGGCTTTTATTCTAATGCTCGAGTACTGTACCAGGGAGTGCCCTAGGGTTTGATCATGGGGCCTCTACTGTTCTTGTTAATTGCTACCATACCATCTGCCTTAACACATTCTAAGTCTGTCTTGTATGCAGATGCTATCATTATTTACTTCAGTTCTTCTTCTGTGGAGGAAATAGACCAGGCACTTAATATTGATTTCATTACACTAAATCTATGGCTTTTACAAAATCATCTTTTGCTAAATAGTAAAAAAAATAAACAAAAGAAATGCATGATATTTGGATCAAAACTTAGATTGTCAAAATGCTCTCTGTTGTTGATTGCTGATATAAAAGGTACCATACTTGAGCAGGTTACTGAATTTAAATATCTGGGATTCCTTTTGGACCCTAACTTAACTTTCTCATTACATAGAAGGGCAATAAATAGACAAGTTAATCAAAAACCAAGTGCCTTATTTAAACTACAGAATTGTTTAACTATGGAGGCCAGACATATTATTGCAAACAGTATACTATTACCCACATTAAATTACAATTCATATATTTTCTCAAACTTAACCTTTGCTGATTTAGCATTATTAACCAATACATTTCATGGTATCTGTAGATTTGCACTAAAAATGCCATCTAGAATTCATCATTGTGCACTGCATGCACAGACTGGCTGGTTACCTCCGAAGTTTAATGGCTTGTATAACCTGTCCTGTGGATTGCACATTAAAGTTACAAACTGATTCTCCTCTATATGCTTTCCTTGATTTCAAAGTGGAATGTAGGAAGTTAAGATGTACAGGAAAGCACATTTTAGCAATCCCAGCCATCTCAACTGTTGTGGGTGCTTTTCCAGTCCATGCTGCTAAATGCTGGAATAACTTACTAACATACTAATTGCCAGCAGATTAGGCCTTATGGTCTATCGAGTCTGCTCGAACCTCAGATCCCTAGTTGGGTGCCGAGGCCCTCCCCCTCTTGTGTTCCAGAAACCCCTATGATCCATCCCCACCCCCCTGGGACAGGCCATCATCTGATACATCCACTTTCTGTGTCTGTCCCACCCTCTCTTGAAGCCCTCCACTGTGGATCTCTGAACCAGCTCATCAGGCAGTGCATTCCAAGGGTCCACCACCCTCTCAGTGAAAAACCTCCTCCTCTTTTCCCCACTCACCCTTCCACCTTCCAACTTCAAACCATGCCCTCTGGTGATACCTCCCTGCTTTAGTCTAAAGATCCCCTCCATGTTAACCCTATTTATTCCCTTGAGGTACTTGAAGACCTCAATCATGTCCCCTCTGTCTCTCCTCTCCTCCAATGAAAACAGGCAGAGCTCCTCAAGTCTGTCCTCATACGTCAAATCCCCTAGTCCTCGTATCATCTTACCAGAGTAATTTCATAATGTTAAAAGTCACACAGTTTCAAGCAGCAGTTAAAACTGTATCTTTTAAAACAACTAGATTGTAAATGTTTTGTGTAGTTTTTGTATTGAAGATGCTGTGTCTAAGCTTATCCTGTATATTGCATCCAAAATTGTACCATGTCCCCCAAGCTAATAGGAACATGGTGTGAGGAACCCTTGATTTTACAAACCTCTCAATTATCCGAACTGATCTTATGTCCTCCAGTGGGTTCAGATAATCAAGGTTGTAATGTATATAGATATATCATAGAATAATAGAATTATAGAAGCTTGATGGCAGAAAAGGACCATACCAGCCCATCTAGTCTGCCCTTCCCCCCCTACAACTCCCCTTCCCTGCCTTTCCCCACCCTCCCCCAATACTCAGCCCCATATGCTTGTCCCATGCCCTCTTGAATTCTTCCACCAATTTAGCCCCCACCACTCTGTCTGGTAGTCTGTTCCAGGGCTCCACCACCCTCTCTGTGAAGAAATTCCCTCTCACATTGCCCCTGTATCTTTTTTCTTGCAGTCTGAGGCTGTGCCCTCTAGTTTTGACCCTCTCCTACCTCTTAAATAAACACTCTTCTCCCACTTTATTGAGCCCCTTTACATACTTAAAAGTTTCAATCATGTCTCCCCTTTCCCTCCTTGTCTCCAACATGCACAGATCCAGCTTCTTACATCTCTGCTCATATGACTCTCCCTGTATACACACTGCACCATCTTGGTTGCCCTTCTCTGAACCTTCGGCAGTGCATCTATATCCTTGGAAGATGAGGCCTCCAGAACTGAACTCCATACTCCAGGTGCGGCCTCAACATGGCTTTGTAAAGGGGCATTATTACCTACCTCTTTCTGCAAGTAATGCCCCTGCCTATGCATGCCAACATTCCATTGGCCTTTCCCACCTCCCAGCTACATTGGATTCCTATCTTAAGGTTCAAAGATACTATGATCCCCAGATCCCTCTCCTGTTCTTTTACTTTAATTTCCTCCCCACCTAGGGTGTACCCTGTTCTTCTGTTCCCACTCCCCAAGTGCATCACAGCACACTTCTTGGCATTAAATTTCAGCTGCCACATCCCAGACCATTTTTCAAGTGTCTTTAAGTCTTCCCTCATATCCTTCACCTTCCCTGGGGTGTCCACCCTATTGCATATTTTCGTATCTTCAGCAAATAGGCACACCCTCCCCTTCAAACCCTCAGCAATATCACTGATGTAGATGTTGAAGAGAAGTGGACCCAAAACTAACCCCTGTGGCACTCCACTCTTCACCCTTGCTGTTCCAGAATGCACCCCTTTGAGCACCACCCTCTGAGTTCTTCCTGACAGTCAGGCCTCCACCCAGCTTGTTATTTTTTCACCCAACCTCAGGCTTTCTATCTTGCTCACTAGCCTCCTATGTGGGACAGCATCAAAGGCCTTACTGAAGTCCAGATAGGCCATGTCCACTGCCTCCCCCCCAGTCAATCACCTGAGTCACCCAATCAAAGAACTGAATTAGATTTGTCTGGCAAGACTTCCCCTTAATAAAACCATGCTGTCTGCTGTCCTGCAAGCCACTGTCCTCCAGGTTATCCACCACCCTCTCCTTGATTAATGCCTTCATTGCCTTCCTCACCACTGATGTGAGGCTGACAGATCAGTAGCTCCCGTTCTCCTCCTTACTACCTCCATTGTGTAATGGCACTACGTCTGCCCTCTTCCATTCCTCTGGCACTCTCCCCGTATCCAGGTACAAGTTGAAGAGCCTTGTCAAGGGTGCAGCCAACTCCTCCTTCAATTCCCTGATCACCCTGGGGTGTACCCTGTCAGGGCCCATTGCCTTGTCCACCCTCAATCTATCTAGCTCTGCCCTAACCTTTAACCCTATACACAGTGAATGGGCTCAGATCCATCCATTTGCCCTCCTTCCCCTTTGACTTTAGCTCAGATCCCCTACCCTCCTCCTCCGTGAATACCGAACTAAAGTACATGTTTAATAACTCTGCTTTTTCACAGTCCCTTTCCAATTTTATTTCTCACTTCCCCCTCAGCCTAGTAATCCCATGCTTTGCCCTTCTCCTCTTCCTCACATATCTGAAAAAGGTTTTATCCTCCCTTTGGCCATTTTTGCTCTTTTCTACCACATCTTGTCATTTCACCAAAACCAAAAAAAAACAAAACAAATCTCAGGCCAAGCAAAACTAAAATTAAAGTGCTAGTGTACTGCCTAAAACTAATATTAGTTTTTAAAAGTAGTGAAATATTATCTTTTATATCTGAGGTGCTTTTTCTTTTCCTTTTATTTAATTAGAAAATTATTTACCTGATGTTAGAAGGTGTGATGTGTGGGACAGCACTCTGCCTGGCAGCTGACATATCTCTCTCTCTCTCTCTCTGTTCCCCATGCTGCATCATCAGCATTGTGATCTCATTGATTGATGCTTAGCAACAGCCACTCAGTGGCTGCCAAGTCAGTCACCTGTGATGTCACTGTCAGTGAGATTTCAACGCTGATGATGTAGTGGGGGATAGACATAGATATGTTAGCTGCCAGATTAAAAGCTCTTCCACACATCCAGAACAATGGGCCCTATGCACTAATGGGGCAGAGTGGCTATGCACGCATACCTGGGGTGCACAACCACTTCACACCCATTGCACCCCCCCATGCAGCCAGCAATGGGATTCACCTACCAGGTGTACAGCCCTACCACCAGACCACGAGAAGGGCACTGCAGGTGGGGGGGTGTTGTGGGACATGCCCACACTCCATGACATGCACAGAGTCACAAAGCACTGGGCGCAGGGGGCACACAGTATGCAGGGGGAACCCCTGCCTTAAGGTATGCATGCCCCCAGGATGTTGCCTCCCTAGTTGCAGAATGACAGGCGGGCACTGTTGTCCCCCACACCATGCTGCCCCAGATCATGGACAGTGAATGGTGGTCTGGGGATAGCCGACTGGGCACCAGCCCGATTCTTTGTTTCCACATGCTGCTTGGTGGCAGCCATATCTCTGCACCTGTGGGTGCAAGGGATCCACCAGTGGATTAGGTTGGGCATTCCATTGGATGCCCTCCTGGTCCGCGTATCTTTCCTCCACACTGCTGAGTGCCGGGGGGGTGGGGCCATGGACAGGTGGCTGGCAATCGTGAATACCACCAGTGCACACCTGTCCGTGGGTGTGCAGCTACGAGGACGGGGTATGCACTGATTCCATGTACCCCTGCCCCATTAGTGCATAGGGGCCAATATTATCATACAGAAAACTTTCTAATGAGCAAAGGAGAAAGAAAGATATTTCTTAAATAAAAAGTCACAACTGACTACTTCTTAAAATGTGTATCATTTTCCTGTCTGCATGTCTTCACTCCACTAGTTCTTTAATACTGCAAGCACCTACTTACAGGTGACCATGGGGTAGATATTGCTGTTGCCGGGGAGGGGGGGACAGTACCTTCAACACATTGGCACAACACAAAACATAACAGCACTCTCCAGTGCTACTCACAGCACTACAGGGACTGCTTTACATAAAATGTTTTTGTATTCATTTTATTAATTATTTGTATTAATGGCTTTAACTTTTTAACCATTTTTTTCATAATGCCCAGCTTATTTCCCATTTTCTAAGCACAGTAATACCCTCCAGGGTTGGCATTATTGGGCTATACCCACCCTGTTCCAGAATGCACCCCTTTGAGCACCACCCTCTGAGTTCTTCCTGACAGTCAGGCCTCCACCCAGCTTGTTATTTTTTCACCCAACCTCAGGCTTTCTATCTTGCTCACTAGCCTCCTATGTGGGACAGCATCAAAGGCCTTACTGAAGTCCAGATAGGCCATGTCCACTGCCTCCCCCCCAGTCAATCACCTGAGTCACCCAATCAAAGAACTGAATTAGATTTGTCTGGCAAGACTTCCCCTTAATAAAACCATGCTGTCTGCTGTCCTGCAAGCCACTGTCCTCCAGGTTATCCACCACCCTCTCCTTGATTAATGCCTTCATTGCCTTCCTCACCACTGATGTGAGGCTGACAGATCAGTAGCTCCCGTTCTCCTCCTTACTACCTCCATTGTGTAATGGCACTACGTCTGCCCTCTTCCATTCCTCTGGCACTCTCCCCGTATCCAGGTACAAGTTGAAGAGCCTTGTCAAGGGTGCAGCCAACTCCTCCTTCAATTCCTGATCACCCTGGGTGTACCTGTCAGGGCCCATTGCCTTGTCCACCCTCAATCTATCTAGCTCTGCCCTAACCTTTAACCCTATACACAGTGAATGGGCTCAGATCCATCCATTTGCCCTCCTTCCCTTTGACTTTAGCTCAGATCCCTACCCTCCTCCTCCGTGAATACCGAACTAAAGTACATGTTTAATAACTCTGCTTTTTCACAGTCCCTTTCAATTTTATTTCTCACTTCCCTCAGCCTAGTAATCCCATGCCTTGCCCTTTCCTCTTCCTCACATATCTGAAAAAGGTTTTATCCTCCTTGGCCATTTTTGCTCTTTTCTACCACATCTTGTCATTTCACCAAAACCAAAAAACAAAACAAATCTCAGGCCAAGCAAAACTAAAATTAAAGTGCTAGTGTACTGCCTAAAACTAATATTAGTTTTTAAAGTATGAAATATTATCTTTATATCTGAGGTGCTTTTTCTTTTCTTTTATTTAATTAGAAAATTATTTACCTGATGTTAGAAGGTGTGATGTGGGACAGCACCTGCCTGGCAGCTGACATATCTCTCTCTCTCTCTCTGTTCCCATGCTGCATCATCAGCATTGTGATCTCATTGATTGATGCTTAGCAACAGCCACTCAGTGGCTGCCAAGTCAGTCACCTGTGATGTCACTGTCAGTGAGATTTCAATGCTGATGATGTAGTGGGGATAGACATAGATATGTTAGCTGCCAGATTAAAAGCTCTTCCACACATCCAGAACAATGGGCCTCTATGCACTAATGGGGCAGAGTGGCTATGCACGATACCTGGGTGTACAACCACTTCACACCCATTGCACCCCCATGCAGCCAGCAATGGGATTCACCTACCAGGTGTACAGCCCTACCACCAGACCACGAGAAGGGCACTGCAGGTGGGGGTGTTAGGGCATGCCCACACTCCATGACATGCACAGAGTCACAGAGCACTGGGCGAGGGGCACACAGTATGCAGGGGAACCCTGCCTTAAGGTATGCATGCCCCAGGATGTTGCCTCCTAGTTGCAGAATGACAGGCGGGCACTGTTGTCCCCACACCATGCTGCCCGATCATGGACAGTGAATGGTGGTCTGGGGATAGCCGACTGGGCACCAGCCCGATTCTTTGTTTCCACATGCTTGGTGGCAGCCTATCTCTGCACCTGTGGGTGCAAGGATCCACCAGTGGATTAGGTTGGGCATTCCATTGGATGCCCTCCTGGTCCGCGTATCTTTCCTCCACACTGCTGAGTGCCGGGGGGGTGGGGCCATGGACAGGTGGCTGGCAATCGTGAATACCACCACTGCACACCTGTCCGTGGGTGTGCAGCTATGAGGACGGGGTATGCACTGATTCCATGTACCCCTGCCCCATTAGTGCATAGGGGCCAATATTATCACACAGAAAACTTTCTAATGAGCAAAGAAGAAAGAAAGATATTTCTTAAATAAAAAGTCACAACTGACTACTTCTTAAAATGTGTATCATTTTCCTGTCTGCATGTCTTCACTCCACTAGTTCTTTAATACTGCAAGCACCTACTTACAGGTGACCATGGGGTAGATATTGCTGTTGCCGGGGACAGTACCTTCAACACATTGGCACAACACAAAACATAACAGCACTCTCCAGTGCTACTCACAGCACTACAGGGACTGCTTTACATAAAATGTTTTTGTATTCATTTTATTAATTATTTGTATTAATGGCTTTAACTTTTTAACCATTTTTTTCATAATGCCCAGCTTATTTCCCATTTTCTAAGCACAGTAATACCCTCCAGGGTTGGCATTATTGGGCCATACCCACCCTTCCAGGGGCCGTAAGGCCCTTTTCCTGCAGCTTTGGGCCTCATTACACCCTTTGGAGGGTGGGTATAGCCCAATATCTCCCCCTGTCCAGTATTACTGCTTGCACTTAGGTTGCCAATGTTCAAGGGGAAGTGAGCTAAACGTTTGTTTCCACCACTGGGAGGCTGTGAACTACAGATGCAGAAATAACAGACTCCTATCGACCATATGGTGGGATCCTTGATCTTGCATTGGCTAGTGGGTACCAGTGAAGTGAACTCCTAGTAGGTACAACTTTTTCGACTCAGCTTGAATTTGTGCCACCATTTGGTTCCAGCCTGCACCTCTCATTAGTAGTGGATGCAATCTCCACTCACGATGCCTTCCTTGCCTTAGCAAGTATTGTAACTCTGCTGTAGGAGCATCCCTCTGATAGGGATCACAGACTTTACTCCAAGGGGGAACAGAACAATTGCTTATTCCTTCTAAAGCAGCCTCGTGAGGTCTGCTGTTGTAGTTTGTATTTTTCTTGTCACTTATTTCATGATCTGTCTTGTTTAGAAATACTGCTGATGCCTTGTGAGGCATTAGCTGAAAAATATGGGAAATAATGCTGTTCAAGTTTCTCTAAAATGTTGCTATTGAAGTTTAATCCTTTGCCATTCAGCCAGTTGAGAGCCATACAGTTTTGATGGGCAAGCTGTTCTGAGCAGTTCTGAGCTCGATGTGTATGGGGATGAGATGCACCAAGGCAGTGATATCAGTGTACTTTAGAGTGCTGACATTGCTGGTGTTGTTGAAAGTGGGAATTATAAAGTGTTCTTTGGGAAAATGTAAACTCTTCCGTGGCAAATGTGTGAGAGTGGAGGGGGAAGAAGACGTGGGAAGGAGGTGTGTGCACACATCAGGGATTCTCCAGTGTTAGGTTAGTGTTAACAATTATTTTTATTTATGCTTATCCTTACTGTACATGTAGCTAATTATATAAGTGACACTGGTGATTGCAATGATGTGCCCTGTACAGCACTCCTAAGGGATCTGTTTGACTATCTGTAGTGGGGGCAAAGTTGAACATTTTCAAGGTAGTACGTTATGACTAGCAAAATGAACATCACCTCATGGAATGTTAACAGGATTGAAAATATGGCAAAAAGAAAAAATAGAGTCCTTTGGTACTTTGGTATTTTTGGACAAAAGAAGGCGAGATGCCCATCACGATTGTACTCCATATACATGGATCATTTATTGAGTCCCTACCCAGACAACCATTTATCTAGCTTGTTCTTAAATATTAAGATGTTAGGCGAGTCAACCAAATCCTGTGGTAGCCTATTCCAGATTCTTGGTGTCCTTATGGTGAAATAGTCGATTCGTTTGTTGGTCTTTGCTCTCATAATTTCTAGCTGTCTATTGCATAGTCTGGCTACGGTTTTTCTGGTGGAAAATTTAATACCACAGATCTGCATCTGTTCCTGGCTGCCTAGTATTTTAAATAGTTGTAGCAAGTCCCCTCTGAGTCTTCTTTGAGACAAAGTGTGTAATCCTGTTTTAACTAATCTAGTGCTATAGTTCAGGTTTGATAAGTGTGGTATGAACTTAGTGGCTCTGCGCTGAATATTTTCAATCCTGTTGATATCTGAGATCAAATAAGGGCTCCAGAAAGGAGAGCCATAATCTAAGAGCAGCCTAACATGGGATCTGTAGAGGGGTAGAAGACATTGTTCTGATCTAGATACAAATGTTTTACTTATTCTACGGAGTATAGCATTTGCTTGATTTGCTATCTTGGTGCAATGGGTAGTTGAAGATAGTTTGTTGTTCACTGATATTCCTAGGTCTTTTTCTGCTGTTGAAGTTCTGATAATAGTATTATTCAAATGATATGTATGTAGCGGATTATTTTTTTCCCAAGTGTAGTACTGCACATTTAGAAATGTTGAAATACATCTCATTAGTACATGCCCACTGTTCTACTAGTGATAAATCAGCTTGTAATCCAGATTTATTATTGTATTTTATGGCCTTTCCCCCAAGTTTTGTGTCATCTGCAAATTTAACCATTATGTTACTGGTAGATATATGCATGTCACTTATAAACAGATTGAACAGGGTTGGCCCGAGCACCAAGCCCTGGGGGATTCCACTGGTCACCCATCTCACACCAGACATTGCATTGTTTACCCTGACACTCTGAGTTCTTTCGTCCAACCACTGGTTTATCCATGAAACCAGTATGGGGTGAGAACCCCATGTTACTAAGTTTGTCAATCAGTAACGAATGGGAAACTTTATCAGATGCCTTACTGTAGTCCAGCAGGATAATGTCCATAGGTATATTGCAGTCCAAGTTATAGTTAATGTATTCGTAGAAAGAGATCAAATTTGTGACACATGAGAAACCTTATTTGAACCCATGTTGGTACATATCATTAATATTTAAAGTTAACATTTCATTTTCGAGTTTATGTTTAATAATTTTTTCTATTAGTTTACATGGTATAGATGTGAGACTGATAAGTTGATAGTTTTCGGTTTTTGAATGAGAACCTTTTTTAAAAATAGGTGTAACTATTGCAGAGCGCCAATCTTTTGGTACCACTGATTCATATAGAGATTTGTTGTAAATTATTTTTAGAGGTTGGATAATAGTATTTTTATGCATTTAGCTGTAACTATTTGTTTTTTTAGCATTTTGACTGTCTCTCTATAAGTCAACAATATTTTATTAACTTGAGATGATGATGCTTTTTTAAGTTTAGAGAAGAGCTTCTTTTTATGAGTAATTAGTGATTTGATGTTTTTGTTAAACCATTGTGGTATTTTCCCTTTATTGTTGTATTTATATTTCTCAGGTATGTATTGTTTGTCAAGTTGAGTTATTTTGTTTTTTTTAAAAGATCCCATGCTTCATTTGTGTTTAAGGGGAGAAGGGCCTGTTCCCAGTTAATTTCCTCTAAGGCTTGATTGATGCAATTAAAATTGGCTTTATGATATTGTTTTATTTTAATTTTGTTAATTTTGGGTTGAAGAGGGAGTTGCATAGAGAAAAATATGCACATGTGATCACTATTTCCCATGGGGGGTAAGATCTTGACGTCAGATGTTGGGGTTTCTAGATTAGTTATAGCAAGGTCAAGAGTGTTTTTTCCCCTGGTGGGCTCCCTTACAATTTGTTTAAGACTTAGGTTAATTATTACTGAAAGAAGTTGTTCATCATAGTGATTAACTCCAGAGAGGGTGTCCCAGTTTATAGTTGGTAAATGAAAGTCCCCCAATATTAATACAGTATTCTTATTAGCTAATTGCTGTATTTCTTCTGCTAGCTGCCTGGTGGTGCTTAAATCTGAAGATGGTGGTCTGTAACAAGTTCTGACAAGTAGTTTATAGGAGCAAGTGGGTTGGATATAGGCCCAGACAATTTCCAGTTGAGAATTAGTTTCTTTTCCACACAAATGAATATCATTTCTTATATAAAGGCTAACCCCTCCTCCTTTCTTTGTGTTCTCTCTGTATTTATAGTAGTGTCTATATCCAGGCAGTTCCGTTATTCAATCTTTGTCTACACTGCCCCATGTTTCTGTTATTGCAATTATTGCCAGTCCTAGGGTCTGAGAAAGTATTTCTAATTCTGCATATTTAGAGATGTTCATGGATCGAGCGTTAAAGGTAAGAAAATTTAGATTGAGATTAAGTGATGAGCCAATATTGTTAACAAGAGGCCGGGATGGTTTCCCAGTCTCCCCCCTATTTTTTAGTTTAAATATGTATTTATGTATGTAATCATTTTTTGTCCCATGATAGTACTTCCTCTTCTACTGAGATGCCATCTGTCCCAACAGTATAATGATGGTCTGTCCTCAAACTCTTCCAAATGTGTAAGACACTTAATTCCTTGTCGATAGCACCATTTGCGGAGCCATTCATTTAAGGCTTTGATTTTTGAAGTGATATATCTGGTGGCTCTTGGGATGGGTAGTACCTCGGAGATGCAGACAGTACAGCCACGTTCGCTTAATATGTTATTTAATGCTACAAAATCTTGTTTAATTTTTGAGAGATTAGAACCTCCTATGTCATTTGTTCCTACGTGAACAATTACCAAAGGGTTTTCCCCTGCAGTGGATAGTATAGGTTTTACCATTGTTGTTATATCTGCAATTTTCACCCCTCTAAAGCTAGAACACATTCTGTGTTGTTTATCTGGGTTTCATATTGCTCTATCTAAGTATTTGATAATTGAATCACCTAGTACAATTACCTGTTGCTGTTTGGATTGTGGTTCAACAAGTGAGTACGTGTCTGCTGTTTCCTTGTATGATTTATCAGGTAGTTTGTTTGCATTTAAGTGATTTATTTTTATTGTGTTAAGAGATTTAGATGAGTAGTCAGATTCATCATCTTTAGATGTAATGATGTTACATTCACCTGGAGCAGTGTCTATATTGCCGTCTGTTTCTGAGGTAAGGGTTTCAAAATAATTTTGTAAGGGTAACTCCTGTTTTTTTTGTCCAGATGGTTACTTTTTTTAGTGTGTTTTTTATAGGGAATTTTTGTCCAGTTATCATCTGTGGTGTAATTTGAAGGAGTGGATGATGTAACTGGTTGTTCTACTAAGTTACGTGCTAAATGTTTGTTTGGAGATTTGTCATGATGAAGTGAGTCATCTAAGTGTTTGGTGATGGATACATTAGTTTCAACTAGAAGTGACATCTGATCTATGTAATCCTCTAGTGCTTTAATGTCAGATTGAAGGTTATCTTTAGGCTGCAAACGTTTGACTTCTTCCTGTAGTTTTTCTAACAGTATACATCTGTCACATACAAAGTTTGCTATCTGTTTTCCCAAAGTATACATTTGACAAAATATGCACATTTTGTTTGCCTTCTTCATGATTTTATTAACACAAATGCAAGTTTTAAGAAGAAGAGATAAAGAAGGGCAAAATATAATTTACACTGTTTTACCTTGTAGTAGTCCTAATTTTGGCCCTAAGCCCGTTTGCCCCGGTGGACACGGTAGACACGCGCCGACGCGCATATCTCTGTGCGCATCTCCGCGTGCGGCCCCACTCGCTAGTGTGAGTGTTTTATGGAGGGAAACTGGAAGTACATCGTAACGCGAGTTCTGGTTTCACGCTGGTCCAAAACTGTCTCTAGAAGTATTAAAAGTTAGCCTTTAGGAAGGCTGTGGTACAATACACTGTGTTTTACAACTTCAAGTTGCTAAATAGCTAAACAAAAGGCACAACAGAGTGTGGGTGGTAAACCAGGAAGTGTCAGGGACTAGCCACTGACTTCCAGTATCCCACAATGCAAGGTGTTACAGCAAGGAAGTACCTAATTCAGGAAGGTACTCCTGACTAGTTTTAACAGTTGGAACACAAAACTTATGCACAATTTTACATCAATTCAGAAAGTTTTTTCAAGGTATATCAGTAGTTGTCACAGGTTTAGTATCAGCAAGTGCTCTATCCAGAGTGCTGCCTGAGGCTTATAAATTGCACACTGATATTTTCTTGATATGACAGACCCATATGACACTGAGGGAGCTATCAAAAACTGTCAAGTCTTGGGGAGGCACCTGGGTGTGGGCCTACTTTATTACTAGAGCTTGGGCACTGCCATTTGGCTGCATCCACAGTTTCAAGGGGTAATCTCATCCTCCAAAATGCAACAGGGGTGGCAGATATGAGCTTTGCACAAACTGAACTGCATGATGGGCCATGATTCTCTGTGGGCTCTATATATGGGCCTAATAAAGAAGACAGTGCCTTCTTTCACAGACTGGCGATGGACATGGGGACCTTTCAGGGGCCTTGGTATCTGGGTGGTGATTATAATTGTATCAGTGACACAGTGATAGACAGGTGTACCACAGCACTAGTACCAGTGTCTGTGAATGTTAAGGTTCTGGGGAACCTAATGAGTACTTATCGATCAGTAACTATGTTGAAATACCATCACCCCATATTCCAGGTTGACAGGTTTTATTCCCTCTCCCATGCATCATGTGCTCATATTGATAAAGTTCTGGCATTTGCCTCTCTAGCACAGTTTGTCACTCATACTTCTTGTGAGCTTATTCTGGTGTCAATCCATGGGCTAGTTACCTTGGTGGTTGGGACCAATAGACAGGAAGCCCCACCCAGAACATGGAGACTAGACCCGGTTTTGCTCACCAAAGCAGAGTTCAGACAATTTATTTCCAAGGCCATTGCACATTTTTTTTTATATACATTTTATCACCTGTCTCCCCTTGGCTGTCCTCTTCTGACCCACCCCCCAGCCCCGTCACCCTGGTCTCACCAGAACTTACTTCCAGAGTGCTGCCTGGTCACCGGATGTGGAGCCTGTGGAGGGTCAATCATTATCTGCGGCCAGGAAGTGTTTTTTTCCTCTGTTTTCTCCTTCCCATCCCCATTGCTGGGGTGCACATGCAGGACATGTGTACATGGAGGCGCACGCATGTCCATGGAAGTCATGCAGAACCTTCCCTTCCTTGGCACCCAACAGTCCTGTACTACCCTCAGACCTCCACCCGGGGACAGTTGTTTTGTGGGAGCACCAATCCTCCCTCCCCAGGAGGGGAGAGCAGTCCTTTGGACTCTCAATCATCTCCCTCCTCAGCCAATCCCCAGCAGCCCACTCGCACCACAAATATGAGTTGCTGGTGTGGTAGGAGTTAAGGCACAGATGCCTCAGCCCTCCACACCACTGGGTCTGCCTGCCATCACAAATTTTTTAACTGACAACAAGGAAGGTGAAACATCCGACTCTATTCAATGGGAGGCACCAAAAACCTATCCCAGAGGGCAAATCATCTCTTTTATGAGCCAGAGTAATAAAGAGCAAACCACTAGATTGTCAGAGCTAGAAATAAAAATAGAGCAGATGAAGAGAGACTACATGGCATGCCCAATCCAGGAGCTATACTATTGGTTGCAGAAGGTTAAATGGAAATACAGAAATATGGCAACAGTGGCCCTAGAATGCAGAATTCTCATAATCAAAGTGGGGCAATATTCTGAGGGGGATGGGGGGAAGCTCCTTGCATGAAATCTGAAGAGTAAGGAGTGCGCACACATGTTAGCCCACATATGACAGAAAGATGGCTCCCTGGATGTTAGTAGAGCTGCAGTGGAGTCCTTATTCAGCAATTGTTATAAATCATTTTATACCTCCTTGGTGAACTTCACTAGAGCACGATATAACCATTTCCTCAACAAGGCACCAATTACCCCAACTGAAGCATGGTCCTCAGACTTACTGGATAGACCACTGGAACTAAGGGAGGTCAGGGCAGCTGCTAAAGCACTTGTGGGGGAAGCCCCGGGCCTGAATGAGCTACCTCTAGACTTTTATAAAGCTTTTGATGGGGAATTAGAGGAGCCACTATTCAACATGGTAGGGAAGAGTCTGAATTCTTGATGCTTGTTCCCCTCTAGGCAGCTGGCCACAATTACAATATTACCAAAACTGGGTAAGGACCCAACTCTCTGCTCTTCATACTGCCCAACATCCCTACTCTCCTCCAGATACAAAATAATTACAAAAGTCCTTGCCTACAGAAGGAGTGCTCCCTGTCATTATCCACCTAGACCAGTCTGGATTCTTAAAAGGAAGGCAAGGAAGAATAACGTTAGACACACATTGAACGTGATAATAAGATGGGTGAGGAATACTAGGAGACACAGAGTGGTGGTCCTTACAATGGATGCCAAAAAGGCATTTGACCATGTAGAGCAGGGATATCTGTTTGAGACCCAGTTCAGATACAACTTTGGTACATGATTTTGTTGGTGGAAAGAAGCCCTTTATAGGGAACCAAAGGTCCAGCTATTAATAAATGGGTGGTTGACACCTGAATTTGGTCTTACGAGAGGAACCTGACAGAGCTGTCCCTTTCACCTCTACAAATATGTGTTTACATTGGAACAGTTTGACTGTGCATCCCGGAATACAGGGGCGAAGGGAAGGAGCTAGCAGGGAGGGATTTGAGCAAAAAATCAGCTTGTTCACTGATGACATCCTCCTGTACTTGGCTAACCCTAATCAGAGATTGTGGGTTGTAAAACAACTGCTGGAATAATATGGCTTCTTGGCAGGGCACAAGATAAACTGGAGCAAAAGCAAACTGCTCACAGTGGGGAAATAAAACATTGCTCAACTAAGCTCCAACCCCATGGAAGTGCAGCTAGTCCCAACCATTAAGTAGATTTTACCCTTTATTTATTTATTTATTTATTTAGTTTTTGTTGACCGGAAAAGGATGATTAGACAATTCTGCTCATTTTCAGCCTTCTCCTGGGAGATGCCAACTGACATTGAACCAAATTAGGCTGTTGGTGGAATTTTTAGTGAATGGGCGAAATTTAGACAGGACACCAGGGAAATTCCCCTACTCTCCTGTAGGTGGATGGGCTGTCTGTGAGAAAAATGGTCACTTTGGGAGAGTCATCATCGGAGGAGGATGTAGGCTCAGTGGAGGGGAAGGCCTTACCTTCCACTGCAGTACAAACGGAGGCTTTGCAGGCTAGTGAATTTGATTTGGAATCAGAGGATGTTTTTCATGAAGCAGTTGGTACTATGGATGATTTTGTCCAAATATGTGAGCATCAAATCTTTAATAATAATGTGCAGCAATACAGTGAAGAAGCCTTAAAAGCAAAATGTACTGATAAGATGTCTTAGAAAGGACTATCCTGCAAACACCTGAGAAGATAGCTGTGGTTTCAAAAGAAAAACAGAAGAAAAAACTGATGGCAGCATCGGGAAAGCAACACAGGTATTGTGTTCACGATTTAAAAGGTGAGTCTGTTAAAGGGGACTGTCATGACATTATCAAAGTTCAAGGTATGGAGCCTTGTAGCTCAGCTGGCAGGACTATCACAATTGAAAGTGAGTGCCAAAAGCCCATATTAGACATTTCTACAGCTGACTTAAATGTTAAAGTGTCTGCTTCCAATAATGACAGCAATATGGCTGAGAAGGTTACAAACACTAATGGTACTAATACTACGTTTGGCCTGCAAAAGAATCTGTCAAAAGACAAGGGGTTCATGTTTAAACTACCAGGGAATCAAGAACTGCCTAAAAAATACACTACTCTTGTTATTTTTCAGAAAGATTGTGATATTCAAACAGGAGCCACGGAGTTCTGTTTCACTCAGCACTCAAATAAAACTTTACCTAAAACTTTACAGGAAAGTAGTGAAATGGCTCAGTTACCTCTTGAAAAGACTGGTGGAGCAGGATCTTCACTTGATTAAGGCCTTGTAACACCAAAACTGTCGAGTCGTGATGAACATTGGTCACCATATAGAGCGCTCCTAGAGGCTGGCTGGGAGAAGACAGTCACTGGATCATGGACTCCTGATCCTTTGTGGGACCCTTCTTTTGACTTAAAAAAACTCTACTCCAATGTTGAAACTTAATATTACTGTGGGGACTGTTCTTAGCAGTATGGGGGATGACAAGACAACTATGAGTAACAAAGGGGGGGATGGCTAAGGCTATAAAGTCTGCAGAGCATTTGAAGTCCTCTAAAATCCAGAATACAGATCTAGACAGTGGTTCTCTTGATAATTTAAAAGACTCTAATGATAATGAAAGAGAGTCTACCTCTTTGGGTCACAAAAACCATTAATGTCAGAGCTTTTTTCACAATCCCAAAGAGAGGCCGCTCCAAGATGTAACACTGTGCGTATACGCTATAAAGGAGGTTTAGCAGAATGCCCAGACAGATATTATGTGGGGAAAGGTTTGATAAAGGAATCACTGCATTTTTCTCCAAGGGATTTATATGCTTTGATCAACATATCTGGAGAAGATAATTACAATATCAGTTTTAGAACACCCTATGGATTAGATTTGTTTTGGGAGTGATATGACCAAGTAAAGTTTTCTCCCACATGGACTCCCTTTCTAGTAATTCCTCTCATTAAACCCTTAATCAAATTTGTTACAGTTATTTTCAGGAATGAGGGAGTACATGTGGAAGATATAACCTACTGGTTAGCTCAGAAATGTGAAGTACTAAGTGACCCAGACCCTATTTTAGATATTGAGCAATTTTGGATGGGCAGATGGAAGTATAAGGTTAAATTAAGACAATCAGAAACAGGGGTGGAACACATCCCAAATTCCTTTCTTTTAGGGAGGGATAGGGGTGTTTGTTTTTATGGGGGTCAACCCAGGGCCTGTTACAAATGTGGATCCAGAACTCATTTATCCAGTGTCTGTGATCAGCCGAGATGTGACAATTGTGGAGAAGTAGGGCATGTTACAATGCAGTGTGCTAATCATTCACGATGCAATCCGTGTGAGGGTTATGGTCATGTTTTTAGGGAATGCCCCTGGGCTGCAAAGCATAAAGCCTCTTGTATCAGTCTAGAGTTATTGATACAGCAAGCCCAGAATGTCTTTTCTAATAAAAAAGAGAATACCCCTACAGAAAAAAATGTCTCACCACAAAAGGAGGCTGATGCTGAACAGCTGCCTTCTAACCCTCCCCACGTGCACCTCACAGAAGAAGAGCTTGTGGATACAGGTTCTAAAGCATGTGATGGCAACTTGGATAAACAAGAGGATATATAGGAAAATCCTTTTACCCCAGTTCCTTTGAGGTCTGTATGCTACAGGGATATAGATGATTCAGAAAAATCAAGAGTGGATAAAGCCCCCCATCTCCTTTACCTCCAAAAAGATCATCTCAAAATCAGAGAGTTAAAGCTTCCCCCTCTAACACAAGCATTCAGACTCAGAATTCCTATGCTGCATTATTCACTAACTGGGGTGACTCTGAAATGGACATGATGGATACTGATTCTCAAACTTCAGTACAAGACCCTACAGGGTTAACTGCTGAAGAATATAAAGGGAAAAAGAAAAAAGAGGAAAAGAAATATTTAGGAAGCCAGGTAGAAGTAATATAAAATGGGTTTTAAATGAAGATCATTGAATACGCACAGTATTCTGAACTCTATTAAAAGACAAGCTCTTTTTCAGATGGTTCACGATGATGATATTTCTGTATGTTTTTTTGCTAGAAACTTGGATGTATTCCATAGAACAAATCACTTCTTTCAAAAGAGATTGGCCTTGGGGGCCTTCGTATTGGTCAATTGGTAAAGATAGGGTGGATGGAGTGGGTATTTTGTTTAAATTTCCTTTACGCTGGATAAACTAATAGACCTGATCCCAGGAAGAGTCCTAATATTAGATGGGAAATGGAATAATATGATACGTAGATTTATTAATATATGTAATCCACAAACCAAGGCGGAACATATAATTTGCATGAAAGCAGTACAACCATACTTAATGACATCTTATCAGATTTTTTGGGAGGTGACTTTAATTGTAGTCTGTTTTTTAAAAGGACACACTACAAAGAAAATCTATTGTGATTCTAATGCTTTTGACACAATAATTAAATCAGCAGGTCTCATAAACTGTTTTGAGTATAGCAGTATAAGGCCCAGATTCACCTTTATGAAAGGTAAACTATGCTCAACTATTGATTATTTGTTTATCTCCTCTAATGTACCTAAAGAGCAATTTCATATAGTTCCTGTAGAATTTTCTCATCATTCATTTTTAACGTATTCCTTTGGGTCTCCTATAGCAGTACCTAAAAGAAAACTGCAATGGAAATTAAACACTTACATTCTTTGTGATGCATACATAAAAAATGTGGTGGTTAGTATTTTGAAGGCAAGGTTATCAGTGGACTTTCTATACGCTGATTTGGGGATTTGTTGGGTGGAAACTAAAACAGATCTGAGCAGATGGTTTTGGAAATATGGTTCGCAGCAGAGAAATAATAATTTTTTCACATACCTAAAACTAAGACTACACTTACAGAAATTAGTTTCTATCACAAATACCTCTCGGCTTGAGTTATCAGATCAAATTGAGACTATTAAAAATCATATGAAACTTGTCCAATATGCTCATGCGAAAACACTACAAGCCTTGTTCACAAATCAAACTCAAAAATCAAAATTGGGGGACCCTTTTGAAATCTGTAGATCATTTAAAGAGTCAACCTTAATGGATTATTTAGAGTTGAATGGTAAGAAAGTGGTAACTGAGAAGGACATGAGTTCCATTATAAAATCTCACTATGAACCTTTTTATCCTATAGTCCCTATACAACAAGCTCAGGTGGAAGAATATCTAGATACGATTTCTTCTCCTCCACCCCTAAAAGAAGCCAGGGAATTATTAGGTCAATTTTTGAAATTAGATATTGAAAATATGATTCAGAATTTAAAAGAAGGAATTTCTCCAGGACTGGATGGACTTCCAAATGCATTATATCGAGCTTTTAAAGCAGAACTCTCAGCTTGTTTATTTTTAGTGTTTCAACATATTATGACAGGCGGGGAGTTGCCTACAACTTTTCTAGATGGACTAGTAATACACATCTATAAAGCTGGAGATAAAGGTTACATTAAAAATTGAAGACCTATAACACTCTTGAATACTGATTATAACATATTTACAATGTTATTAAATAATAGAATGAAAATATATGCAGGGAAAAATTATCTCTCTTTATCAATACCATAGTTTACCAAATTGGAAAATACAATCAGCACTAATGATTCTCAGAGATGTAATAGAACATTTAGCATTAGAAGGGAAAACAGGTTATTTAATAACAGCAGATCTATAAAAAGCTTTCGATAGAGTAGATCATGTCTACCTATTTCAGGTGTTACAATTTTTTGGAATTCCTCAGAAAATTATCAATATCATTAGATTTTTGTATTCCTCGGCTACTGTGTATCCTTTTATTAAAGGGGTTTGAACAGAAGGCTTTCATTTACAAGCTGGTGTTCATCAGGGATGTCCCTTAAGTCCCCTTTTGTATGTTTTTACCCTAGAACCTTTACTTAGAACCTTGGCAATAAACTCTAAGTGGAAAGGAATTAAAAGCACTCATTTTGAGTCCCATATATGCATACGAGCATATGCAGATGATGTGTGTCTGTTTTTTAGTAATTATGAGCAAGTGCAGATGTTTTTAAGTGAATTTGGTCATTTAGCGGCAGTTTCAAATGCTAAAATCAATTTCTTAAAAAACAAGGATTTAATTATAGGAGCTGGTAGTCAGTCAGAGATAATTTTTCAAAAAATTAGAATCTCTTCTGATCCCTTACGCATTCTAGGTATTACCTTCAGTCCACAAAATTTACCAGAAAGTAATTGGGAATCTGTATTAATCAGAGCTGAAAATGAAATCTCTAGGTGGAAACACTATAAATTTTCTAAAGTTAAATGCATTCTAATTCTAAAACAATTCATCGTCCCAATCTTACAATATGTAGTGATGACTTTTCCACTACCAACTAAATTTGAGACCAGATTATACAGTTGTTTTTTTCAGTTGTTGTGGGGTAACAGGCTGAACCCCATCAAAAGACACTAAACTTACCTAGAAACTGCAAAAGGAGGATTGGGTATGATTGACCCCATTGTTTTTGTTTACTCCCTCTTTTTCACACAATCCATCAAAAGTCTGCTTTTGAGACCAGAAAGCAGAGACGGAATCTGGATGGATATAGCGTTGGGTCGGTACTTTAAAGCATGGCAGAATTTAGCTCCAAAACTAAATCCCCATATACATACCCCTGTATATTTTAAACCCGCAGAACAAAAGCTACATAAATGGCAGATATCTAATCAGTCTATTGTTTCCCATTCAGTAAAAATTTTGTATAAGAAAATTTTAAAAATAATTTACCCTACAGAACCTAGCTTTAAGAATTGTCCAATGGCCCATAACACCTACGTTCTAAAACAACTAAATAATTCAAGACTTCCTGCTTTTATGTGGGAAACACAATGGCTTATCATGTACGGCAGGATTAATGTGAGAAGTACAGCTAAATATAAAGCAAAAGAGGAAATAAACTGTCCATATCCAGATTGTATCAATTTAGAAGAGACTATGGAACATTTTCTATTACATTGCTCTTATGTGAAACAGCTATGGGTATTTTTAGCAAAAAAATGGAATTTCCCTTGGTTTACCAGCCTGAACTATGATATATTAGTAATAGATATTTATCCCCAATGTCTTATGCACTTTAATCACAGTACCCTTGGAGTGGTTTTTGGATGTATTAGATGCTATTTATGGCAGTCTCGGTGTCAATGGGTTATCTATCAGAAAGTAATGTTATAAGAGGGGTATAGTCAACTAGTAATAAATGAATTACAAAAAGTGTATTTGAATGATGTACAAATGTATACTGCAAGAAAAGTTCTAAAATGGTGGAAGGGATTTTCACACATCATTAAGTACAAATAAAAAAGATCTGTATGGATTAGTAGGGATTATCAAAGAAAGTTTAAAATTTTGAAGGCTTAAGTTCTGTAAATGAGTTTCTGAGTTCCTGTATTATTTACTGAGTTTTATTGAATGTATTTATCTTAATAATAAAAACTCCCCTGCCCTTTTTCGAGAAGTGCCATGGGATCTTTAACATCTACCTGGAATACCACCAGAACAAGCAGATGAAACCTTGGTTTAATGTCTCATCCAAAAGATAGCACCTCAGGAGTGCAACATCTCCCTCATGCTGCACCACAGTTTCAGTATTGGGATTTAACCTAAGTGTCTGGTGTGGGGATAGAACCCACAGCCTTCTGATCTTCCAGCCTCAGAGGCAAGTGTGCAATCTGCTGAGCCACTGACATTATATTATAGGGGCACAGTCACGCCCCTATAGTTATGGTTGAGTAGGCACTTCAATGTTAAATCCCCAATTTTTGCACTTTAATAACTTTGCAACTGCTGAACAAACTTGCATGAAACTTTGCATGCACCATCACCTAAGGTAGATCTCTAGATGTGCTAAGTTATGTTCTGTTCAGATGTGCAGTTTCTGAGTTTCAAAGAGGTGAAAAGGGACTTTTTGTTAATTGATTTTGCTGGGTTTTTCTTTGAACTTGCAAACAACAAATACTGGCACCAGATGGACGTGATGAAAAAGTCTTTATTTAGTGATCAAAAATGCCATACAGCTCAGGTTCAGAACAATCCTCTTGACTGGTTTCACTGTGTGCTATAGCATCATCAGGAGAGACTGATGTATCAGCCAACATACTTCATTTAAAAGGCTGTATTTAAAGTGACATTGTCTCTTAAAAATTGCAATTTTTTTTTCCATATTGATATTTATTCTCCGCGACGGGCTGCAGCTTATGTCGGCCAGACTTTACCAGGATCCAGGGTTGTTTGGGATCTTAAGGCACTTTGTGCATCCCAGCAGATCCCTGGAACCAACCTGGAGGCACCATCCTTGCGCGGCCCCCATAATTTCCACATTTTCACCCCTTTACCCCAAGGTCTCAGAACATGGTAGTGCATGAGCATGGAGGCATGAATGCGCACCGTGGCTCCAGTGACAGACCCTTCTGCCCTCCCTCAGCCTAGTGCTAGGGCTCCCCATACATGGCACTGCCACCCAGCCTCCACCAGGAGGCGTCCAAGCTCCGAGAAAGCCCTCTCAACCCTCTTGAGGAGGAGAGCTGCAAACCGGCAGCTCAGTCAGCTCCTTGCTCTCTCCCCGGCTGACCCCCAGTGCCTCAAGCTTGAATCCAAACCTAGGTCACTAGCATGGTGTGAGGTATGGCATTCAGCACCTCAACCCTCAGCACCATCGGGCTGGCTTAAAAACTGCAAGTTATCAAATGCATATATCTATATCAAAAGTACAATACACTATATCACTATATAAAATACTGTTTAAAAAACAATTAAAATTAAGAAAGCAAATTTGGCAGTAAGAAATATTTAGCAGTAAAGGTTGCAGTCTTCAGTTTCTCCAATGTAAGGGGATGAAATCCAAAAGGGGTTTCCAAAAGCTTCATATTCATAAAATAGAAATAGAAATAGAGATAGGATATAGTGAATCATATAATACAGTACAATAATGTCAGACTATAGAAACACTTCTATTATAGCAACTTGTATCTAGGGTTCATCAGTTTCTTAATATTACCATCATACATGTATATATTTATATCCACCTATTCCTGTGTATCACCTTGATTCATACAGCAATGTATTAAACATGGCTGTCACTATTTCTTTTTTACAAGGGGTCAAGTTACTCAGGACCAGGAGGAATTGCAGCAGGGTTGCCAATTTCATAACACAAGGATCCGATATATGTGAGAGATTCAGGGTGAGAGATCAGGGAACGGTAGATGGGGCATTTGCCAGGTTTTTGAAAACCAAGGGAAGATTTACTAGGCACATGGGAATGTGTAGAAGAGGGACCCAAGAGATTAAATTTTGTTACTACATATTGTCGACAATCTGGAGCGATTGAGAAAATCCTAAGAACCAATTGAAATATTCTAAGATTGGATCCTAGATTCAGGGAGGCCACATCTGCTCCCCCACGCATGTCCTATAGAAGGGGAATGAACCTTAAGAACAAGCTGCTCCACAGCTTCCAGAAAAAAACTGTTCCTGAAAATGGAACTTGGATACCCATAAGTCCATTCGGTATGTTCCCATGTGGGAATTGCAAGTTCTGCAGTTCAATTTTGTAAAGCAGACGGTTTGCAACATATAATGCTAGTAAGGTGCACAAAATGGGGCATTTTTAAGGCTGCAGTGGACATAGCCCTGCAGACGTTTTGCTTTGAGAAAAGGACTTTCTGCATAAATTACCTTCCAAACAACATGCTAGAGTGTTAAAAATAATGTCCTCCACTCAAGCCTCATTACTATGCTGCCTGTGTGTGTATGGGAGCTGGAGAGCCTATTTTTCCTCTGGCTTAAGAAGCTAATTAAGCCATCCCCAGTACTGCCTATTTTTGCAAGTTGAAACCTCCTCCAGAGTGTTTTATGGGCCTTGTTAAGTTTCAGCACTTAATTTACTACCTTTTGCAAACTGAGCAACTCCTGCTTTGCTGGTATCCCTTCCCCCACAGGTGTAAATTCCTTTGTTTACTGACCATGCTGATTGACTGACAAATAGTTATTAACAATGACACAAATGCATATTGTTCTGTCAAAGTCTGAATAAACAGTTTCAAGGTAACTTATTTAACTTCTATGTTTTCCCCAGGGTGATAGCTCTCATTGCTATCTAAGTCTCTGGGAAAATAGAGTTTTAACTCAAATTCAATTTATATATAAAAAAAAGAAAAAACCAGAATAAACTCATATCCTCTATCAATAGTTATCTAGACTATAAAATCTGGTCACATATCTTATCATCGGGTATCTGCTAGCCCTTGCAGATATTGGTGCCAAGGGGACCATGTTTGAATGAAATTCTCACTTTGCGATCTCAAGGTACTGGTAATCTGTTCCATAGCTTCTAGTTGTGTCATTCTGGACACCCAGTCCTGTACTCTAGGAGGGAGCAGAGATAACCATCTTGAAGTGATGCACTTCAGTGCTGCAACCCTCGTCATATGAGCTAATTTAGTTGACCGTCTGGATCCACATAGTAGTGTCGGAAGGCCCAATATCAGGTCTGACCCAGTAAAGGGGATTTGTAGGTCCGTTATTTTTTTTTATCAGGGTATGTATTTCCCTCCAGAATGATAAGATTTTCGGGCAATCCCAAAACATATGTGTCTGCATTCCTATATCTCTGCATCCCCTCAGACTGATCAGGCTGGTGATGCCCAAAGTCTTTTACTGTAGTGGGAGTGAGAAAGTATTTTAGTACAACTTTCCAGTGGAACTCTCCCCAGGTTGGACCACTGGTTACAGGCCATCCTCTACTCAATTTTCTGTCCCAGTTAAACTGAGATATGGGGGTTGCTAATTCAGCTTCCCATTTTTGTTTTACCTTTTCTAACCCTGAGAGATTATTATTGAGTAATATTTTATATAACTGTGAAAGAGGGTGGGTGTTTCCTTTAATTGTGATAGTAAAATAAAAAAAAGTTTTCAAGTTCTGTTCTGTCCATATTCAGCATTTGCATCCTGTTAGAAGATAATATGTAATGACGGATCTGAAGATATCTAAAATGGTCTCCCTTACAGAGTTGACATTTGTTAGTTAACTGTGCAAAGAACTGTACACTGTATAAATGTAGAGAGCTGGAGAGCGGCCCAGACCTGGAAGCCAGAATCCGATCTAGGTGGGGTAAAGAACGGTTCAAACCTAATGAAAGAAAGAGGGCCTGGGCCTTCAGGGGTGTGGGTAAGCTTTATAAGTTTTCTCAAGATTGCAAGGGAGTGGGTGACCCAAGGATTTATCAGAGCACCTTGTCTACCTAATAGGCTACTGTTGATCGGTAGTACCAAAAGTGCCCAGCCCTTAAGAGAGTCTTCCTCAAGAGGGTACCAGCCTGAGTCTTCTCTGCGTGTGGCCCAAGTACATAGATGAGCCCTTCTAGCTGCTACAAAATATAGGTAAAAATGTGGGAGAGCTAATCCACCTTTTTCCCGGGGGGTTTGTAATATAGACTTAGCTAATCTAGGATGTTTATTGTTCCAAAGGAACCTCTGTGTCTCTTTCTGAAGTACGATCCAGAAATCTCTATGGGGTTGCAAAGGAAGGGTCTGAAATAGAAAAAGAAGCCTTGCTAAGGCATTCATTTTCAGAGTTTGTGTTCTCCCATTGAGTGTGATGGGTAACATCTGCCATCTGGCCATATCGGCCAGAAAGTTTTGAAATAATTTTAAATTGTTATTTTTGTAGAGTTGAGTAAGGTCTGTGGATACATTGATACCAAGGTAATGGATGGTGTTTTTGCGAGCCCATGTGAAAAGGAAGGATATCTTAAATTCCCGGAGGGGGTTCCACTCAGGGTGAGAGCTTCAGACTTACTAAGGTTAATTTTATAGCCCACCAGGGTGCCATATTCTTCTAACATTCTAGGAAGATCTGGGGCAGAGGTCTCTGGGTCTGAGATAAAAAAACAGGGAATCATCTGCATATAACAAAGTCTTTTGAATGTGGCCCTCCACTTTCACCCCTTTTATATGGGACTGTGCTCTGATATCAACCACCAATGGTTCAAGGGATAGTGTGAAGAGCAGTAGGGAGAGGGTGCAGCCATGTCTTTTACCCCTCATGAGGGGAAATCAATCAGAGAGAGGGCCGTTCACTTTGATTCTAGCCTCTGGAGCATTGTAGAGGGCCTTGATGGTGGCTACAAAGTTATCCCCTAGGCCAAACCTCTTCAAGGTCTCCTCTAAAAACAGTCAGTCAACCCTGTCAAAAGCCTTTTTGGCATCCATGTGATAGCTAATTGAAAATGTTTTATAGACTTTTGGGCAGAGATTACATTTAATAAACCTGTCTGATCTTTATGAACCAAGGCCCTGACTACTTCCTGTAAACGATCTTCCATAATCCCTGTGAAGATCTTTAAATCTACTGGGAACAAAGAAATAGGTTGATAAGACCTACAGTCTTCTGGGTCTTTGCCTAGCTTGAGTATGACCAAAATCTGGGCCTGTTTCCAAGATCTTGGGGCTGCTCCCTCCCGTCCCAACAGCTCATTAAAAACCTTCTAGTGGAGACAACAAAAGATCTATAAACTCTTTATAAAATTCTGCCACATAGCCATCCATTCCTGGGGCCTTCCCATTTTTAAGCTGCTTGATTTTCTGATTAATCTCTGTTTTGGAGATAGGGGACTCTAGTTCTAACTTCTGTGCCTCAGTTAATTTGGGGAGATGGAGTTTGTCCAGGTAAGAAAGGATTTTCTCTTGATGACAGGGGCCTCTTTCTGCCTGGTAAAGGGATTCATAATATTTCTGGAACTGAGCGGTGATGAGGGTGTGAGATGAAATTAAGGAATTGGTATCTATAGTTCGTAGCTTTAGCACTGCCCTAGAGGATCTTTCTTTTTGAAGCCGCCAGGCTAACAATTTCCCAGCCCTATTGCCCTGTTCATAATATTTTTGTTTGCCAATTCAAACCTGTCCTTCGATCTGTATATCCAACATTTTGTTAAGTTTTAATTTAAGTAGGGCTGGCCTGGTGGTGCTGAAGGTTGAGGCACTGGACGCCACACCTCACTCCATGCTGGTGACCCTGGTTTGGGAATGAGCCCGGGTCATTGGAGGTTAGCAGGGGAGGACTAGGATTGAGCATCCAATGACAGCTCTTCTAGTCCTGGGGAGAAGGGGTAGCTGCATGCCACACTCTGCTGGTTGCTGGGGATGCCCAGAGGTACTGCGGTTGCATGGGTGCTTAGTTGGGGGAAAGCACAGCAGATGTCTTCACATCAGTACGTGGATGTCATTGCATGCCCATGCTTCCATTGGGGAGATAAGTGGGAGAAAATGGCAGCACAAGTCTGCAGCGGCTTGATGGCCACAGTTTCACCAACTGAGGATGCCTGAAAGGCATGTGCCAGTAATGGATCCTCACCAGGCATGGGGTGCTAAGGGGGGGCCCCTTTTGCAGGTGTAGCTGCGTATGCCAGCTTGGCATGTTGAGCTTCAGAGTCGGTGGTGGAAAGGAGGAGCAATGGCTGAATACAGGGCAGAACTGTGGCTGCAGGTAAAAATTGTTCAATGATAAAAAAAAGTTTTAATTTAAGTTTGTCCAGCTTTAGTTTGGTAGAATGGTCCAGTGTCATTTGATGGGCCGATTGGAGTTGGGAGATTTTCTGTTCTATTTCACAGCATTCCTTGATCTTGGATCTTTTGTACCAGGAAGTATATTTAATGATGGCCCCCATTAAATAGCACTTAAAGGCGTCCCATCTGACACCTGCCTCTGTATCTTCTGGAGGGTTAAAGTCCAGAATTCCTTCATTGATTTCTGAATTAAATCTTTAAAATCATTATGAGTCAGCAAGCTGACATTTAATCGCCATATAGACTCTGGGGTCAGGGGGTAGTTCTATATCTAAAGAGATTGAGGCATGATCTGATAGACAGATATTCCCTATATCAGCTCTGTTAAGGTATTGTAAGGTATTAGATAAAATTAAAAAGAAGTCAATTCTGGAGTACATTTTGTACTTAGGCGAATAGTATGTGTAATCTCTTTCGCTTGGGTGAGCAACTCTCCAAGTGTCTACCAATGACAGCTCTGAACACAACCTGGAGATGGCTCTACTGGTTTGGGCTGGACCCGTGGATTTGGAGCCAACCCTATCAACATGTACGTCCATTAAAGAGTTGAAGTCTCCCCCTATAATTATGAGACTACAGGGGTCTGCTGCCAGGGATGGCTTAATTCCTTAATGCTCCTGTGTGCACTATAAAAAAGAAAAAAAACATAGAGATTATTGTATAGAAAGTCACAAGATATCTATAGAGAGAAGAGAATACAACACTTTAACAGTTACAACTGCATTAGACTACAAATGCAGACTACGACACAAAGTTTTCTTGAACTGATTCAATGTTAAACTAATTGACTTTATATTCTTTATGCTTCTCTTTTGATGTTACTATGATTCCTATTTTTCATTGCTCTTGCGAACATTTGTTCAGGAGGTCGCAGCCATCTCAGAAAAGATATAGATGGGGTGAAGGCAGCACAGAGAAGGACGACCAAAGTGATGCATGGCCTGCACCAGAAGCACTATGGGGAAAGACTCAGTGAGTTAAATATGTACTCTCTAGAGGAAAGGAGGGAAAGGGGAGACATGACAGAAGCATTCAAATACCCCAAAGGTATCAATAAGGTACAGGAAGTTTCAATTCTGCTGAGAAAGAAATGTTCAAGGACAAGGGGGCATGGTATGTAGCTGGAAGGGGGAGACATATAGGGGATGTGAAGAAATACTTCTTTACAGAGAGGGTGATGGACTCCTGGAACAGCCTGCCAGCAGAGGTAATGGGTACTGAAACTGTAACAGGTTTTAAACATGTATAGGATATACATAAGGGGACCTTGGTAACAGAGCTGGAGTGCGGGAAGGGGGAGGTTAAGGCTGGAGATCAATTATGATCCATGGCAGCACAGTAGGTAGGGACCTTAAGGCAGAATAGGTGGGCCAGGAGGTCCTTTTCTGCCAACAACTTCTATGTTTCTATGTTAGTAAATAGCTGGTACATGAGCATTATACATTCATGTTGTCATCAATTTTAAGATGTTAAATATAAAGCCTATGGTTCCAGTAACACAATGCCATTAACAAGTACTGCTCAAATATTCTAAATCCATGGAATCAACCTATTGTCAATTTAAATCAAAAATAAGTACTATATCTCTATAGAAGTCAGGACTATAAAGAAAAAAAGAGAAAAAAGGAAATAAACACAGACGAAAAGGTATGCATAAAACAAGCCAAAGCAGGGGATGGGGCATAATATGTATAAAGCAAGTGAGCAGCAGTGAAATGCATTTTCATTATACTTATGAAAGGATGAAAGCTCAAGTAAAATATAGGCCCTGAATATAGAAATATAGAAAACAGTTGAAAAGGATAAAAAGGAAGGGGAAAGGTACAAGATGGAGTAGAAAAGAATAGAACAACCAAAAAATCAAGGAAAATGACTGACATAAAATTGAAAACAACAAAACAGTGAATGACACTGGGCAGATTATAAAGGGCAACATATTATCATTTGCAATAGTTACATTAAAAGGATCAATAAATATAACAACAAATGATGACATGCAAGATGGCTAAATGAGGATGTGAAGAAAGTTACTAAACAAACAAAATCTTAACATGCATTGAAATATCTGAAAACAAAAGCCATGACATAACCACAAGATCAGAATATAAAACATTTTAGAAGAAACATGAAAGCAAAAGTAACCATTTCAAAAAGGAAATGGAACTCAAATTTGCAACAGATGCAGACAAAAGCAACAGCAAGCAATTGTGTAGCTACATCAATAGCCTGCCCCTCACCCAAAAAAAAAAAAAAAAGAATATAAGTAATATTAAAGGGGAAACAGTAAAAAATTCAGTGGAGAAAGCAAACCAATTTTATTTTATTTATTTTTGAGCTGAGGCTCTTTTACAAAGGTTCCACGTCAATTGAGGTGCAATACAAACATTACACAGAGTTGAGTAACAATGCAGAAATAGTGCACATACATTTTTAAGCAGCTGAAATACATTACATTGAGGGAAAGTGAGCACCAGGGGGCAGGGTAGCCAGAGGTAACTGAGGCTTGGAATGGACACAAAAAGAGTGATGCAGCCATGGGCATTTGTCAGGCCTCAAAAATGTGCTTGGGGGTAGGGGCCAAAAACAGGAGGGGAGGGTAGGCTGTAGGAGGAGGAAGAGAGGGGGTAGGAGTAGAAGTGCTAGGAGGGAGATCAGATTATGAGGGATAGTCGCAGGAGCTAGAGGCAGCTAGGTGGAGACAAAGGTTGGCTTTGAATGGGCCTAGCTTTTGCAGAGAGGAGACGACTTTGTTGAGTCCATTAAATCAACTAGCTAGGAGCTCGGTACACAAAGGATCTTTGGCCCTGTGTGGTGCGGCACCGAGGAGTGTGCAGCATTTGATTTTATGAAGCCCTTGTGAGGCAAGGGTTACCTGCTGTATGGAGAAGACTTTGGACTCTGAGGGGAGCAAAATGTAGCATAATTTTCTTAGCCAATAGACAAGTCTGGTACTTGATACAATTTGATAACTGAAGCCACCCTGTTTGGGCATAGAGATCACACATATGGGTGAGTCGGTGGGATCCTGTGATGAGTCAGCAGGCTTTGTTTAGGGAAAAGGAAAAGTGCCTGAGGACTGTATCAGTTGCAGAGCCATAAATAATCAGACCATAGTTGATTAGAGAGACCACTGAGCTCTGTATTGCTATCTTTAAGGCATCCAAAGTAAGGCATTGCCTGTGCCTGTAGAGGAGACCAATGCGTGTGTTTGCAGCTTTGGTGACGCTATCTATGTGGATGCTGTAGGATAGGTTGCTGTCTATGGTGATCCCCAGATATTTAAATGAGCGATCCTGTTTGAGGACAGCACCAAGGCAGTTTGCAATATTAAGGGGGTGAAGCCTATGTTTGTTGTGGGAGCCACAGAAAAGCATTGACTTGGTTTTCTTATAGTTGAGAACCAGCTTTTGACTACTAAACCATGTTTTAATGGAGGTGAAACCCTTCTGAAGCTTGTTTTGTAGTCGGTGGGGGTCCTGTTGGGTGGTGTGAATGACAGCATCATCAGCACAGAGTAGGATTTGTTCCAGATAGGATTGTGGAAGATTGTTCAAAAACAGGCTGAAGAGGGGTGGCCCGAGAATGAATCCTTGGGGGACTCCTGAGCATACTGGTCTAGCATCTGAGAGGACATCAGCAATTTTCACTCTTTGGGAACGGTTTTCCAGGTAGCTCTTTTAATTTTAATTAGCTCTCAGTTTAATGAATATTTACATTCCTTATTCAAACCCAATCACAACCGAGTCCCCTGCCCCTGTTTTACCAGGAATACCAACAGAACAATTTTTTGCTTTGCTTTAACTGTTTTTGTCCCCACACATGTGGAGACTGTTTATTTAATCCTTGCTCCCACTGATTCTGGCACCAAAAAACTGCAGTGGTTAATTATTTAGATAAGGTTTACAGTTTACAACTTCTGTTTGCTCACTGTTAGATTTTGCCTGTATTGTGTTCACTTTATCTGGTGCCATAATCCCATTTGAAATACAAAAGGCAGGGGCCTGAAGCTTGAACAGTGCTGCTGCAGTTTCAGGGCTCCACTGTACCTTGCTGGCACCACTTTTAAATCTTTGCCTCACAGACAGAAGGCAGGCTAAACGCCTGCAACTTGACATTGGAAAAGGAACCCAAAAACAAAAGGAAAAAAGATAAGTTTAAAAGCTGCGCTAAGGCAGCATTTAATCCTCTGCCCTTACCTCAAGCTACCGATTGGAAAGCAAAAGCCCATCCCCTAACATAAATGTCCAAAGCCAACAGTACTTAAGTTCACTTACTTACCCCTTTTTCTTGTCCACAGACCAGGACCCAGGAGGTCGAGAGGGGCAGTATTCGGAAGCCCTCCCCGCAAGCAAGGTCGCGGTTGCAAAGGACCACTTGCAGAGCCCTCCAAGCCCCAGAAACATCATAAGTTTCTGCAGGAGGCAGCTTTTACCCACCTCAGGACCACTCCTGTACCAGCAGGATTTAGACCCCGCCGGCTCTGTGCGCCTGCTCCCCACCACCCCACCACCACCCTTGGTTGACACTCAGCTTTATAGGCTACACCACGTGAGCGCAAAAACCTATCAGCTCACTTTCCCATTTGCTGGTTATATGGAGTAAACACTAGGGGGCTCACATTAAAAAACATTTTCTCACTAATTAAACAACATGTTAAGCAGCCAAATGACACTACTACACTTCATGCTAACCATAGCAATTGCTGCCCACTCACTCCCTCCCTCATTTCATAGCAACAATTCCCCAATTAATCACCTAAGCCACCAATCCCCCTTTTCCAACATAACTATGAGCCTAAGCTGCACCATAAGTGGGCCTGCGCAGGCAAAGCAATCACCACAGTCCAACACCCACCTCCTCAATAACCCTAACCCTCTCCTTTTATGAGGACAAATAGCCCAATTAATCCAATCCATCCCCATACCATGCAGACCACCTAAAAGCAACACTAGCCCATGTTACACCAAAAACCTTTCCAAATGGCTACAGCTAGCAGCACTCAGACACGCTCTCCTACTCCTACTACTCTTGGCTGGAGACATACACCCCAACCCAGGGCCGGTCCCGGCTACCAGAGCTAAAAGTCAGAGTAATGTTGGTCTGCTACTGGTCTCCTTAAATATCCGCAGCCTTCCAAAAAAACTAACACTATTACAAGGGTGGGTTGCACAACACTCACAGGACATCCTGGCTCTGTCCGAAACATGGTTAACTAGGAACGTTCCAGACTCCTGCAGTTGTCGTGAACGACCACATAATCTTCAGAGAAGATAGAGAGGGGACGAGGGGAGGTGGCTGCGCTATTTACACCTGAATGAAAGTTCAACCACTACTAGTCCCCTTGCCATCACCGAAACATGGGGCACAAGCAGTCACAATCAAGGCGACAATCGGCTCCCAAGGGAAACCACTATATATAATGTCAGTATACATACCCAACAACCAAAAATTAGCCTTTGACTCCATACTGGCCAATATAGAGCTGCTCCCCCCCCAGAAGTGATCTCATATTAATGGGTGATTTCAATGTAAACTGGTTATCAAAGGCAGCAGACCCCTTTAAAGACACAGCAACTGTGCACGATCTGACCCAAGTTGTCCAGACCCCCACAAGACAGGATCCCAGGACAGGAACGCATACTCTCCTTGACCTCATCCTGACAAACTCCCCAAAACACCTAATGTCAAAGTCCTCCCAGACATCCTCAGTGACCACTCTCCCCTCTCCTGCTCCTGGTCCATCAAGAGTCCACCAAACCATCCCAAAATATCCCACCAAAGGCACCTCAAAAAGGGCGCCATAACCAAGATAATCCACTGTCTCTCCACCAGCGACTGGACACCAGTCCATACCGCCCAATCCGCTGATGAGGCCCTCACCTCCTTAATTAAAATCTTCAACATAATCTACAACAAACATGCCCCACTCTCCAAAAAGTTTCTAAAATTAAGGGACACCCCGTAGATCACACAACCTCTGCTAGACCAGATGCACCATAAAGATAATCTCTGGTATAAGGCACTCAACTTTCAAGTTCCCCATGACAGACAGCTCTATAGGAGGGCTAGAAACAAGTGCACCAGGGCTATTCGGCTAGCTAAGGTGAACCACTACAAACAAGCCCTAACCTTGACCTGGGGCTCAGGGAACAAGTTCTGGAACAACATTAAAGAACTATATGGGAAAACCGATAACCAATCACCAACCCAGATAAGCTATAATGGTACCCCCTCACAAGACCCCATCATAATAGCCAATGTTCTGAACAATTCCTTCACAGACCTCAGCCACATACTCCTACCAAACTTCTTTGACCCACCCCCTAGGGCCCCATCCAGCCCCTACCCCAGGCACAACATCTCACCTTTCCGGTTCAAAACAATCTCCTGCAATAAGGCCAAACCCTACCTGACAAAAGCCTTAAGAAACAAAAGGTATAGCAGTGACTCTTTAGATCTCAAGATCCTCCAGCTAACTCTAGACATGACCCTCCCTCACCTCACCAAAATATTCAACCAATCATTATGCCTAGGGCAATTCCCAACTCTTGGATAAGGGGAATCATCACACCAATTCTAAAAAAGGGTGACCCAACCTATCCCGGCAACTACAGGCCGATCACTTCCCCCTCTCTCTAAAGCTCTCGAAAGAATAGTGTCAGACCAACTCACTGAGTACCTGACAAAGCACTGCCTGCTCTGTCAAGAACAACATGGTTTCAGAACAGGAAACAGCACTACCACGGCACTCCTCGAGCTTACATCCTACATACATGAGGCTCTTGACAAGGGGGAAATAGCAGGCGCAATCTCCGTAGATCTAACCAAAGCATTCGACACCATCAGTCATGACCTACTGTTATATCTACTCCCTTCCCTCAACCTAGCCCCAGACACAATGCACTGGTTTAAGAACTACCTCACTGACCAAACACAAGAAGTCAAAACTAACACCACCCTATCCACCAAGCACTCAGTTCAGTCAGGTGTACCCCAAGGATCAATCCTAGGCCCGCTACTATTCACCCTTTTCCTTAACTCAATCCCAAGCATGGGCAATGGTAAACTACTGCTCTATGCAGACAACGCAGTAGTTTATTGGAAAGATAGCACCCCAAACTCCCTCCAAAACAAGCTTCAAATTTACTTCCTGGAACTAGAAGACTGGTTCACAAAACACCAATTAATACTAAACTGTAACAAAATAAAATCCATGATCTTTGTGCACCCGACAAAACCCCTATAATAGCTCCCACCTAAACATCTCCAACTACCAGGGCACCAAAATTGACCAAGTCACACACTTCAAATACCTTGGCATCACACTTGACACATCACTCACCTATCACACACATATCAACCACCTCTCCTCCTCAGTAAACACCAGACTAGGAACCCTCTATAGGCATAGACAATGTCTCCCACCACAGGCCCTACGTCTGGCAGTGACCAGCTCAGTGTTATCTTTGGTAGACTATGGTATAATAATATATGGAATGGCTGACCCCACAGCCCTAAAATGAATCAATCTTGCCCTCAACAAAGCCAGCCATCTGGTCACAGAAAGTGACAGACTTACCCACACCTGCGACCTCTACAAAAAAGCTGCCTGGCTGACCTTCAAAGGTAGGCTAAAATACCATACCTGCCTCCAAGCCAAGAAAATTCTACTGAAGATGGTACCCACTGGCCTGCACTCCCTAATAAAACCTAACACCCACAGGAGTACCCCAAGGCACCTAGCAAAAAATGCCCATCCATATCCCCCACCGAAGGACCGCGCTAGGCCAAAGGTCCTTTAGTTATTGAGCACCTACCTGGCTCAATGAACTCTCCCCTTCCATCTCACAGGCCCCAAGACTAGGCTTGTTTAAAACTGTCATCAAGAGGCACCTCATAGACTCAGAGACGTGTAGCTGCAACTAAGCATGCTACACCACCTAGAAGCAGGGTTGACAACCAACCCTGAGACGATACCTAATTTCTGCAAATGTTGTTACAAATTATGGAAACTACTAAAGTATCCCCCCTTATGTTGCATGTTCTATAGATCCAGAACTGCTAAGCAACCCTAAAGAGACTATTCAATATCTGTATTTGTATGATGTCATTATGTAAGCACCACTGTATAACACTAAACAATGATACATGTTGTTTTCTCGCATAACCTGTATGTTTGTCCAGATGTGGAACCTTTGTAAAGGAGTCTGGGACTCAAAGGTTGTAATTCTGAAACTTTAATAAATAAATAAATATAAGTACAGACAACATACTACAAAAAATTCAGAATAAAAAAATCATAGTTACATTAAAAGGATCAAGGAATATAACAACAAATGATGACAAGCAAGATGGCTAAATGAGGATGTGAAGAAAGTTACTCAACAAAAAAAAAAGCTTAACAAGCATTGAAATATCTAAAAACAAAAGCCATGACATAGCCACATGGTCAGAATATAAAACATTTTAGAAGAAACATAAAAGCAAAAGTAACCATTTCAAAAAGAAAATGGAACCCAGACTTGCAACAGGTGCAGACAAAAGCAACAGCAGGCAATTGTGCAGTTGTATCAATAGCCTAACCCCCCCAAAAAATAATATATATAATAATAATATTAAAGAGGAAACAGTAAAAAATCCAGTGGCAATAGCAAATCAGTTTAATGAATATTTGCAGACACAGCTCAGTCCCCTGCCCCTGTACATTACCAGGAATGCCAACAGAATAAATATAAGTACAGACAACATGCTACAAAAAATTCAGAATAAAAAAATCAGAATGCAAAGTTTCCAATAAAATGCTGAAATTAAATACTGGGATAATCCATAAACAGGCATCCTCACAAAATATTATTAAAAAAATTAATAAATACAGGTTTCGGGTACAGTTCTGGAATCACTACTTAAAGATATAGGTTAGCAACATGTCTAACAGTGATTTCAGTGACAGACAGCAGCAGGAATTCACAAAGGGACAATCATGTACCACAAACATAATCTGTCTCTATGAAAACGTGACCCAGTTCTTGGATAAAAATACCCCATAGACATAATTTCTGTTAGACCTTTGCAAAACATGTGCCACTGTACCACATTTGGCAGTCACTGAAAAAAATGTCTTCCCTAGCTATTCATCCCTGTATTATAAACAGTAAAACCCAAACCAACCAAACCATATGAAGATTCATCAACCTAAGCCTTGTGTATTATGCAGACTGTGGCATTTAACACTTGTAGGGTAAGTTAGTGCCTCTGGACTGATATGCTGTATATGCATCTCAGTTACTATGGGGTCCTGGCCATGTTCATCCTTCCTGAAGCCAAGCTAGCTATAGTATGTCTTACAGCTTCTGGTAGGTGACATCACTTTAACTGATGTATTACTGTGGCAAGCTGCTATTTTCAACAAGAAGTTACAATTTTAAAAATACAGTGATGTGGACTGAGAAGCAGCTTGTGCATGTGAATCATCATGCTAGCCTAGTTATTTCCAGGTTGCATTCAGTTAGCCTAACCAGTGGGAGCAGAAGGGGAGAGGGACACAGAACTAAAATAGAACCATTTAACCCATTTGTGATTTAAAGTTACATGATGCTCTTTTAGTTGGGTGTGAGAAACCAGGGTTCAAGTGTGACCAACAGTATGGCTTCTACTCTCAGAGCTGATGGACAATTTATATCATGGGGCTGATGCATCCTCTTGTTAATACGAGATGGCATGCTACTGTACATGTTACTAAATGATACCCCTGTAACTAGATAATGAGCAGAATGCAACACTGGTGTCCCTTGAAGCAAAGATAAGGTAGCAGAAGGCTGGGATATGGCAAAAAGAAAAAAAATCAACCAAGGTAAAATTCACAATAATCAAACTAATTATAATAATAAAAATAATAGAATAATCATATAACCACATTAAGAATTTAATTTCAAAGGCTTCATTTTTTTTTTTGGCTCTGCACAATGACCTTATGGCTTCACACAGGATTCATTACTTGCCCAAATAATCTGCAATTTTAACCAATGCCCTCTAGGCTATATCATTCCTTAAATATTAGTTTTACAGTTTGTGAATGACCACCATTAACCCTTAGGCTGCTGACAGAATTAGAACAGGTATGAATTTTGGACCGATATATCAATCTGCAGCACTGCAAGGGTTAAAGTAAATTTATATCTATGTAATTTAAGAAAAAGAAATATGCAACCTGCTGCATACCAAATGATATTTCATTTTAACTAGGAAATGACTAACACACAGAAGACACAGACATGTGTTACGTCGACTCATGGCTTCCCGGCCAATGCCCTTTGGGGTAACCCTTGCCTCAGTGCTTGGACACTAAGGTTCTTTGTCTTTTAGGTTTTTTTTTATTGGGCTCACCACAACCCAACCCAAATAGACCAACTTAGAGTAGTTGGTTCATTCCACTGGGGTGTCATACAGATGAGGCACGCTGATGAGTCCTGGTAGGACGAAACACTTGTCCGTGTCTTCTGTTGACACCCTTTGTAGCCTGTGTGAGAGTAGTAGTAGTAATACATTTTATTGATCAGCATAAAGCCATATACAATATAACATTTCTGACACCACAATACAAAACATAAATAATAAAATGATAAAGCATGAAAATATCATATACAGTATTAAAAACAACTTAATAAGTATAAATTTATTTAACAGTTTATCAAAAGGTACTCAATATCAACTGTCCACACTTTTATAAATGTGTAGATAAGAGGAACTTTGCCAAAAGCTTAATGATTTTTTTATCCATAGTCCTAAACAAGTAATCCAACAGATCAGAAGGGGAAAGACTGAGACCACCAAGTATCCCTCCCAACCATTTTTTCCTGGATGTTTCATAAAGAGGGTATAAAAGAATGACATGTTTCAAGCCATCTATAAGTTCCAGCCACAATTACAATAAGGTGAAGAAGAAACCTTGTTCTTATATCTGTACTGTATATAACTAGCAGTATAACATTCAGTTCTAAATCTTGTATAAATTCTCCTTAATTTAGGACATGTAAGTAGTGCAAGATATGTCTCAAAGCTACCTGAGGTCTTAAGAGTCTTGTAATATCCATGCAGTTTAAGCGTGGAGAGTTGTGAAAGGAGACAAATCCTATCCAAGTCAGCTAGTCTCAATTTAACTTCCTGCTTAATTTCTGCAAAGAGTCTGAGATTAATTTTGTATAAAAGATGTCCCAAGCCAGCTGGCATTATAATATCTTTAATAAGCCATTTGCTGGGGTGTACATATCCCAAGCCAGCCATCCCTATAATTTCTTCTAAACACATTCTTGGATATCTTTTTTCTGATGAAGAAAAGAGTTTCAATAAAAATAAAATTTGAAGCGCCTGTATAAGGGAAAGTAAGGTTCACTGTCTTAATTCCAACATCAAAATACATTTTGGGGTTCCTTGTGGTAACATAAGGATATATCGATACAATTTATTCAATATAACTTGCAGCCTTCCAGTCTCTACATAGCCCCATACCTCTGAGGCATATAGCATACTCATTCTTATTTTAGTGTTTAATACCCTCATTATTCCTTTAACTGATGATTTCTCCATTTTATTATTAAAGATCTTTAGAGCATTTCCTGAAGATCTCATTTTATTATGTACAGTGTCCAGATGTTTAGTCCAGGAGAGATCAGATGCAAATAGAACTCCTAAATAGTCATAATGCTTAACCCTATCTATACTTACACCATCTATCTTAAAGTTTATAGTATCATTCCTTTGTTTTCCAAACACCACCTCATTTGTTTTACTATGATTAATCCTCAGTCTAAGTTCAGTACAGAGTGATTCAAACTTCATCAATTTCTTCTTCAGACCCAAAGCTGAAGTGAAAAGTAGAACCAAATCATCTGCATATGTTAGACCATCTATCCTGCAAACTCCTACCTTGGGAGCATGAAACTCAGAATCTATAATTTGATCCAACATTGAGTTTATATATATGTTGAATAACATTGGGGCCAAAATACACCCCTATCTGACCCCAACCTTCATTGAAAATTTTTTAGTTTTGTGATCATACTGATCACATAGAATTCTAGCCCAAGTGTTATCGTGGAGCCTTATGATGATGTCAAGCAGGGAAGCCTCAAGGTTTAACTCTTTGAGTGTAGTCCAGAGGATTTTCCTGCTGATACCATCAAAGGCAGAGGAAAAATCCACAAAACAACAATATAGGTTAGTCTCTCTGACTTTAACTTATTTCCAAATCACATGTTGCAGGACAAATCAGTGTTGAACTGTAGATCTTTTCTTCCTGAACCCATATTGTGACTCATTCAAAACTGAGTTTTCTTCAGCCCATACTATCAATCTGCCCAAAATTATTTTGGAAAAGACTTTCTGAAATACATCTATCAGACCAATTGGCCTATACATCTTAGGGTTATTTGGGTCCTCTTTTTTAAAGGTTGGATATATGATACTACCTGCCCAACTTGGATGGCATGGAAGACCCTATACCAACCCATTGAATAACAGAGAAAAAATAGGGATCCACCAAGTTGGAAATGATTTGTATAGGTCTCCCAATATTCTGTCAGGGCTAGGAGCTTTATTAGTTTTAATTATAAAAAGGGTCTCAGAAATGCTGCAATCTGATTGGCTGTTAGGATTCCAACAGCCTTACATTAATCCATGTTATACTGTCATGCACAGCCTGATCACCATGGCACATGAATTCTTTCCGTCAGCATTTCATTCTCTAGCCCTGCTGAATGTGTGGAATGGTGCATTCTGATTTTGAACCAGCATTCTTAAACTTTTGGTGGAAGAACTATTTTATTAAAAATCTCCCTCTAAATGAGGAAAACATTGAAAAGGTATGCTTTAAACTCTTTTCTTTTGGTGTGTTTTTTATAATAGCAATAAAGCACTCCAGGAGTTAGATTAACAGTCAGTTAATCACCCTAGGACAATATGGCACTCGGCTGCGCTTCGTGCCACATTACACTAGTGGTGATTAACAGACTGTTAATCTAACAGTCATCTGCTATTAGCTTAAGTGATTGAATGGCCAAGTAAATTTCTTCTTCTGTAATAAATAAGGGTCGTGGGAACAATAGATCTCCCTGGGGCAATTGAAACTCAATAATTTCTGACTCCATTTGTGAAAAATAAAGCTACGAAAAATATAAAGTCCAGGTTTCTGGTGTAATATAACCTTCAAGTTTACTCGAGTGCCTATTATAACCTTGGGACACTATTCTCCGGAATTTTCTACCATCCCTGTCCGAAGCTGCCTGTTTTAATTTTTCCCAAAGACCCCATGTGTATTTATCACTTACATTATTAAGAATCAATTTATACTTTTCTCTCTCTTTCTTCAATAATTTGTAATCTGCCATTGTTTTATTTCTTTTATTCCTATGTGATCTTAATGTTATACCAAATAGTTTTTTTGCCCTTAAACATTCAGAGTTAAACCATGTCTTTTTAACAACTAGTTTACGAGGTGGTGTTTCCTTTTTACACCATGGTTTTAATAACCCTAAAATCATTTCCCAACTTTTTATAATGTTAGTGGACTCACACTGAATAATAATAGCATCATGTATATCTTGGATTTCTCCAATATTCAATATAAGTTCAAAAGTATTATAATGTATAGGGCCCCATATAATTCTTTTCTCGTTAACAATCTCTAGATTTTCTTCCCTGAACACCTCCTTCCTTGGTATTCCAAATGGGCATTTCAAGGTAAGTATTATGGGACAATGAGCAGATTCCAATCTATCTTTGATCTCTAATTTTTGGACCAGTAAAGATGCCTCCAAGTTAGTCCAAAAAAGATCTAGTGTCGATGTGCCCAGTGTCCTTCAAAAGGTGTAAGCCCCTAAATTGTCTCCCATAGTTCTTCCATTTAGGAGACAAAAAATTCTGGATGCAAGAGCTTCCGTAAGGGCCCTACCACTAGGGTTTAACACCGAGTCCTGAGTATGTCTTTTATAGGCAATATTTTTATTAATTAAAGGAAGATTACATATTAAATCAGAATAGACATCTTCTGATAATCCGGAGGGGATTCTACAATTAAAGTCTCCCAAAACAATTATAGGACAAGCTGCATAACTCTCAGATAAATCATCAAGGAAGGTTTTAAGATTCTGAATAAAGGTATCCTGTGCCTCAGCACATCTGGTTCTAGGAGGAAAATAAATGTTACAAAAAATCATAGTCTGTATACCTCTATTAACTAGTATAACCCCCGGACCCCTGCCTTTTTGCAAAACAACAGGTGGCATGCTGTTGAAGCTGACAGCAGTACCTGGTGGGGACTGGGTTCTGGGAGGATAAGGTTACTCGGCACAGGGGGCCTAGGTTTGGCTACTCTGCACAGGGGCACCCAAGTAAATCCGAACACAGGAAGCAATAACTGTAATGTCCAAAACCAGGAATGGGATTCTACAGTGTGGCTTTTATTCACATCCAAACTGAACAAACAAAGCATAGACGGACACCCACGGGGCTACATTCCTTGTAATGCAAATTAGAGACAACAGAACACTTCTTCACATTTCCAGCCCTCAGGCTCTAAACCCACCAGGCACACAGCCCGGACTTGCATGCAGCATTGGGTACACAGCCCGACTTGTACACTACTTGGGTTTTCCCCACTGGCCCGGCTCCCCCGCCGGCCACTTGATCCGCAGTCCATTATGGGAATGAACCAGTTTTCCAATTGGTGGCTCCCATACCACCTTAGAGCCTTCGACTCTTAGAGGGAATTTTCCTTCCAATCCCATGTCTGGGTACTTCCCTCATCACTGGCCAAGTGCATGAGGCAAAGTAGAAATCCACAGAGCAAATCTGTAGAGGTGGACCTGGTTACTAAAGATGGGGGGTCTCCCACCTCCAGCTCCCACAATCCATACCCGGCCATTTCTCTGGAAACTAAACAACTCTTTTCTGAAAGCTTGGCCATGTAGATTACTGGGTAGACATATGTCACATCTCCTCTACATGTCTTGACTTCCCCTATGTGCTGGACTTGAACATACTTTTACTTTTGGCTAAGCCTATTGCTCTAGGCCTCCCACTACTTCAGTAGTCCAAACCCCACTATCACACAAGTCCCAGGGTGAAACATGGGCCCTTTAGAAAGAGCAGAAACTCACCCTCCGGTTGCAGGTGCCCCACAGGCGAATCACAAAATCTTCTTGTTTCCCATACTCTTGGACAAAATAAGGCAGCTTCTCCACTAGCAGTAGCCAGGGGGTTTCCCCTGGAATATGCAGGCTAAACTTTCCTGCCCCATCCCCTCAGGGATGGGGCACTGAGACCCAATTCAGCGGTCTCCACCACTTTAAAATAGCTCACTGTGTCCCTCTTTAGGTGGAAACACACACCTTTTCCCTGAATGTAGCCCTATGTCAGGGTTGAGGCTCCAAGAGCCTAACACAGAGCTGCTGTGCTCCTCTCACAACAAGCTCCAATCTCCAACTGACCACAGACTACTGTTCAAACCTCTCAACATTCTACTCCAACTCCCTGCTGCAGATTCCATTGTGGCTCATGCAGCTGCGACAGTTCTATGGTGATGTCATCCCTCAGTCTCAGCTGAGACTGAGAACAGAGTGAGACAGTGGGAAATCCATTTAACTGGAGTTTCACAAGCTGCCTTCCCTGCCTACCATTAGGTCTTACTGGGATTCAAGTAACCCCGGGTAACAAGGGGGTTACACTAGCATGGCCAGGATTCCCTCTATATTGTCTGAAATTCTGGTTATGCCAAGATCTAACTGTGTTTTAACAATTAAAGTATGCCCCCCTTTAAATCTGCCAAATTTTTTATCTCTAATAGCAGAACGAGTTACAGTCACATATCAAGCCACTCTGGGGATGGTATCTTGTGTGCACCATGTTTCTTGCATACAAATTATATCAAAAGATTCTATGAAGTGCAAGACCTCAGGATCTGTAATTTTAAGATGTATGCCCTCTACATTCCAAGATAGGATAGAGAGCAAATCTATCTCTTTCCCTTCTCCCCTAGTGTTTGTCGGTACCTTGGGGTTAGCCTCTTCAGACTCTCCCACTCCAAGTTCCTGCCCTATTTGCCCTTGTCAGGCAGGAACCATGTCCTGTAATGGTGAAAAAGTGTTTGAGTTCTCAAAACTTTCAAAATTAATTAACAAGGAAACGTTAGCTTGCTCAGTATCTTGTAATACAGTATCTTGTAATGCAGTTGCATGTCTCCGACCTGGTTCTACCATTATTTCAGTGGGGTTCATGATATGGATTCCCAATAAATCAAATTTCCCTGCTAAAGACAGTATTTTACTGGCCAGATTGGAATTTTTAAAAGTAATATCAATTTGTGAAGATAAACGCAGATCATCAAAGATTTTAATAGAGCCAATCATATTTCTGGAGCTGTGCATATCCAGTGCTTTTCCAAGGAAATTAAGGAGATCTCCTCTCACCTTTCTTTTAGAGTCTTTTATCATAAACTTCCACCCAAAAACAGCAACTGTTCTCCTTAACCATGATTTGTTCTGATTTTCTATATGTTCAGTGATAACTCCTAATACCTTCCTCTGTGGTCCACAATCTGACCCACACTCCTTAACCACAGAGGATTGTCCCTCTTGTGCATTTTCCCTTAAACTCCTAAGACACTCTGGGACAAGATTTGGAACCAACATTGGAAATGCAATACCCTGACCCTTTGTACCCAAAGATAATGTTTTACCCAAAATAAAATGTGCTGTAACCAAAGATGAACAATAAAGTAATACAGTATTCCGATACTGTGGATTTAATGATCTGAGGACTGTCACCTCTTCATCTAAATCAGTTTGACCTATTTCAAGAGCAGCTAAAATCCAGGCAAGGAGTGAGACTTCTGATTCATTCTCCAGAATAGGGACATTTTGTATCTCAATCATAAAATCAACATTTCCACAATTCTGTGTAACAAGAGGATTCCCTAAATCAGTCATCAGAAATGTGCTAATGTGTCCATCCTTCAAAAGAGGGTCACTGGTGGTCTCAGTCTCCCCCTGATAAGCAGTTAGTGACTCAATGCTAACAATTTCATCATATGTAATCTCATTTCATTTATTTTTAAAACAAGATTTCACTTCCTGTTCAGATGGTAATTTTACAGGATTGGTGCTCTTACTACACACCTCTCTTTCCTTCGGCTTTTGAGCTGAGAGCTTATTCAAATTATCCTGTGTCATTTGTTCATTTTGCCTTTTGTCACTAATAAAAGGCCCACCCTTTTTATTTTTTTTAACTTAGAGCTTCTTTTTACTTTTGATTGTCTCTGAATTAATCTGTCAGACTCACTAGTTTCAGGATTCTTTGAGTCTGAGGTTTGCATATAGCAATTACATACCTTATTTTTGTCAAAAGAAAAAGGGAGCTGAACCTGGATACCCCTAGTTACCAAGGTTGCCTTATCTGTATCCAGTAGTTCATCTCCAATGGTACCTGGGGATTGATGTTTATTATTGCACAAAATCCTATCCAAAAGCGCTCTACTGTAAAATACATCCGATCTTAAATTACATATCTCTTCTTTAAGCATGGTAATGTTCTCCGATAAAAAATATATCAGCTAAATATCTGTTCTTTAAAATTTCTAAAGTTTGTTTTGAAATAATAGAACTAGCTGCTATATATGACCTGTCTACACATTGAGGTGCATCCATTGTAGCATTAATTTCGGGAAGAGGACCCTCCTCCCCTAAAGTATGCCTTCCTTCTGTTTCCTGATCTTTTTTATAAGTTTCATCCACTTTCTTTAGTCTCTCTATGGTGACACTCTGTTCTCTAATTATGGACACCAGATCTGGGTTATCACCAGACTTCATATGTGCTTCTGAAACTAGATTTTGTGGTCAAAACTGGAGGATGCCTGTCTCTATAGGCTGAACCTTACATCCAGAGTCAGGCCTCAAGGTATTCCTTGTAGATGTATTAGTCTCCTGTGGTGGGTAATTACAAAGGGCTGGAGTCATAACAGGTGCCATAGATAGTCCCAGCTCTGAACAAAAAGATTCTTCATTATAGGACCTGAGTGTGTCCCACACATATTGGTCATAAGAAATGGATTCAGCCAAGTGTGTAGGCACATCCACGTCTAAATCTGGGCTATTCAAGACCCCCTGAGAAACTCCAGAATTACCACCAAGGTCAACTAGATAATCAGGTAATTTAAATATTTTAACTGCATTCAATTGAGGAGTAGAGCTATGATTGGGCCCTTTGCCTGTTCCTCTGTTGGCCCAAAAATCAGTTATCTTAAGTTGTTTCCTTTTTCCCAATACACCTGTAGGGACAGGGGAGCAGGACACATCATCTCCTTTCTGTAGGTGAAAGCTACCTACTTGGATTTTTCCCACTTGCTTATTATTATTTTGGTTTTTATTTTTCCTCTTCTGTTTGCCCCTTCTGCTTTTAAAAGTGCATATCTGCATAGTGGCTTCTTTGAAATCATTCTGCACTTCAGATATATCAATGGTTTCAGTAGTCATATGGAAAACTTCTTCTGATACTGATTTTGATAAATTACCCTTGCCACTTCTAGTAACCACCATTATGAAAAGGAAAAAACAAAACAAAAATCAGTCTAGCTGAACAATAGTAAGACAAGTCAGCATTTGTTAGTTAATATATTAATATATTGATATTGATAGTAATCTAATTATCTGATAATAGAGACAGTGATAATACCAGTATTACCAATTACAATAATGACAAATTGCCAGTAATGCAAAATGCTCCAAGGGCAATCAACAAAACACAGACAATAAATTGAGTAAAAGTATTGAATACTTGAATACTTCACCAGATTTTCTCCAGATCAGTAGAGCTGTAATATTATGATGCTTAGTCCAAATAAATGTTAAAATCGATGAAATCAACAAAGTTTATGGAACGTGTATAAATCGATTATAATTCCACCCACGATCCAAGGCTAAACACCACGACTGTAGCTATGACCAAATGTTCATGTTAAACAGGTCTTCCCCTTTCCCAGCTCTCTGAGTTTTGGTATGAAGAATCACCCTCAGCACAGTCCCCTTCTGGGTTGAGCACATAGTGATGAAAAAACTACAGCCAAAGTTATTCAGAGCCCTGTGGGCATTAGAAAAACCATATACTTGTTCGACCGCGATTGATTCCGTATTCACTGAAAAAAGAAAATAAAAGTGAAAGACATTTGCTAAAACATAGAGCCCCCCTACATAGAAACATAGAAACATAGAATTTGACGGCAGATAAAGACCGCTTCGCCCACCCAGTCTGCCCATTTCCCTGCCTACTGGATAAGCTGCAGATCCTAGTTAACCAGCAGCCTACTTCTTCCTACCCCCATCCCCTAGAATTGCCTTATGACTGTCCCATGCATGCTTGAATTCCACCACTGTTTTGACTCCACGACCTCCTCCGGAAGGCCGTCTCCATGCATCCACAACCTCTCTGTGAAAAATACTTACTTAAATTACCTCTGAGCCACCTCCATCTTCAAATTGTGCCCCTTGTTCTTGCACACCTCTTTTTGAAAGATGCTACCCTCTTGGACTTTGTTGATTCCTTGAGGTACTTGAAAGTTTCTATCATGTCCCCTCTCCCTTCTTTCCTCGAGGCTATACATATTAAGCTCCTTTAGTCTCTTCATATGTCTTCCGTGCAGACCCTGCACCATTTTAGTTGCCCTCCTCTGGACAGCTTCCATCCTGTCTATGTCTTTGCGAAGACTGGGTCTCCAGAACTGCACGCAGTACTCCAGATGGGGTCTGACCAGCTGTCTGTACAGAGAGATAATAACTTCCTTGTTTTCTACTGGTGATGCCTCTCCCTATGCATCCCAATATCCCCCCAGCCCTCATTGCTGCCCTCTCACATTGCTTGCCCACATTTAGGTCATCTGATATGACTACCCCCAGGTCCCTTTCCATTTTTGTTGCTGTTAGTATCTCACCCTCCATTGTGTACTCTTCCCCTGGGTTTTTGTTTCCCAGGTGCATTACCTTGCACTTCTTAGCATTGAATCTAAGCTGCCATACATTTGACCATTCCTCTAACCTTGCCAAGTCCCTTTTCATCCTTTCCACCCCATCTTGTGCATCAACTCTGTTGCAGATATTTGTGTCATCTGCAAAGAGACATACTTTTCCTTTCAGTCCCTCCCTCCCTTAACCACGACAATAAAATACTGAAAGTAATCTTACTTATATTTGCGAAGCAATCTATATAAAACCCTTCGTCAAAAAGTCTAAAAGGAGTCTTCACACACAACAGAATGGGTATCTTGAAGTGAGAGTGAATTAAATTTAGGTTCAAATCGAGTAAGCTGAAAGCGCAGCAATATAAACCTTATTACTGATACAGCTCACTCCACAATCAAAGTTCACTGAAGTTCTACAAAAATCTATGGCAGACGTTTATATCAGAGCTAGAGACATACAATAAAAGAACTATTGCTTAAAAACACAAAACACAAAACACAAAACGCCTTATCAGTCATTGGGTTTAAGCTTTCTTCAATGTTACCCTAATGGAACTGGTAACAAAATGAATGAGATGCTTATAAGTAAAATGCAATTTATATTCGGTGCTCCCAATTAGCTTTCCAATAAACACCTTATTACAGGAAAGCATAACAAGCATGCAGAAACGTGTGGGCAAATAAACAAAAAGCCAGCATCAATCAGTCTAAAAGGAGTCTTCACACACAACAGAATGGGTATCTTGAAGCGAGAGTGAATTAAATTTAGGTTCAAATGATCACGTGATGGCAGCTTGAGCTAAAGCAACAGTTCCTCGGAGCTTCGTTCTTTACTCCCCGATTTTAGCCTAATAACTGTTTTCTAAAATCGAGTCTTACCCTACCAGAGAAATCCAACAGCAATATAACTGTAGTCTGATGTGTGGGATCGAGTTTTGAATGGAGGTGTATATGAAAAAAGCGTTACTGAGGCGATCCCCACCGCTTACACCGGAGAAAGACAAGGCCTCAAAACGACCTCGGCAGCAAGCTCTGAATTTGCCGAAAATGTCTGCAGTATCTACAGCACTCTCGGAGGAGAAATTTTTGGAGATAATGCAGCTGCTGCAGACAGCAATTACTACAATCTCCGAAGACCTTCAAACAATTACAAATTCTGTAGACTCCTTGTCAAGGAGAGTCAGAGATTCCGAAACTAGAATTACTTCCCTGGAAAGAAGACAGGACAAGGCCGATCTAGATTCAGTTAACGCTGGACGCAGACTTAAAAAATTGGAGGAGAAGATAGAGGACTTGGAGGGGCGCAGCAGATGGAATAACTTGGTGGTAATTGGCATTCCTGAGAAAGAGGAAGGGAATGCAGCAATCGCATTTATGCAAATGTTCTGTGCTAAAATAGCCGGTCCCCCCCAAATGGAGGAGATTATGTGATCGAGAGGGCCCACCGAGCCTTGCGTCCTCTGCTAGCTCCTGGTCAGTCCCCGAGGCCAATGATTTTTAAGCTGCTAAATTTTATTGATAAGCAGCACATACTCAATAAGGTGAAAGAAATCCAAGAAGTGACCTGGGAGGGCAGGAAAATTTGAATTGCGCAGGATCCTCCTCATTCGGTGCGATTAAGGAGACAAGAACTCCATCCTGTTGTGTCCAAGTTGATCGCCGCGGCAAAGCAGTTCAGGGTTAAATACCCCGCAGTCCTGATGGTTAAAAATGAAGACAAATGGATCTCTTATAATTCCTCTGCACAAGCCTTGCAAGGTCTAAAAGAGCTCTTTCCAGACCTGTTCAAGTGATGGCAAGCAGGCATGCAATAATAGCAATGTAAGTGCCTGTCGCCATGGAGTGCCCCCTCTGAATATTTTGCAAAGGATCTTTAAATATATGGTAGTTAAGTATTTTGGCATAGACTAGACGCAAATCATTAGAAGAAATGATCGTTAGAGCTGTACTTAAGTATGATCCCATGATTTCTCGAAAATGTGCCCATGCTTATTCTGAAGCTTTGTCTATGGTGCCCGAAGGGGTATCTATAGTGGGGGAAATTACTGACATGGTCAGCAGCTCATGGGCTGTACCACCTTAGAACAGCTTGTCCACATCTGTTACATCTACCAGACACCTACAGTTCCTTGCATTCACCTGGCGTTGCGGACTGAAACATGGGATGAATGGTAAATTAAAAGAAGCTAATGGCACAAGCTGACATGAAGAGTCGCAGCCTCTAGAGCAGTATATTCCTCACCTGCATACTACGGGACAATGCAGTACATGACATTGTAAAATAGTTACATGGGCCAGCTTCATTTGGACTCTAAACTCAATATGCGGGAATAGAACTCAGCACGATCAGCTATGGGAACTGTGCCGCTTTTGAGACGATATTGGATTAAGTCTGGTTACGTACAATTTCTTCTGACCTGACAGTCACTTAAATCTGCATCTACCTTACTATCATTCTTGCCCTAGGAGACCGATGGCACTTTGATGAGGGCAGTTAGATCGAGCAATATAGGTCTGGACATAAATCAGTACTGTATCTGATATAGTCACCTCGCAGGTTTCAGGGAAAGTTTAACGCTTTTATACCGTATAGAATCTAACATTTTAGTATATAGAAATAGTAGAGTCATTGATCCTATTCCTTTTCCTTTTTCTTTCTTTCTTTAAAATGTAGAGTTGTTATAAGTAGCTGAAAGGTGATAACATAACATAGATAAGCTACTTATTTCCATGCTGATTCCTTTTATATACTAAGTTCTCTATGTTGAATAGAGATGATGAGTACATATATAGACATTTGCTATTATTATTATCTGATAATTATTGTTACATTTATAGGCTTCAATAGGTGTATGCCAGATACAGAAAAGCATTGAATATTTAAGGTGCCTGCTTGTAATGTAAACAAACGCTCACCCCCTTTTTTTTTTCGTTTCTTTTATTCTCCTCTGAACAGTTGTTAGCGGTGGGGTAAGGGGAAGGGGAGGGCTCCGGGGAACAACGTTGTTAAGTTGGAGTCTGTTTTATTGTATAAATCATGTGGCATAGCATGGGTGGGAGTACAGTGAGTTGGTACTGGGGGTGTTGCATTAAGCTGTGGGTTATAATTTACAAGTCTAATAGATATGGAGGGATGGGTAGTAGCATTATTATGTTGGGAGGGAAAAGGACTACACACTGTCAACTTCGAAGGGTTAAAAGTTCGTCAGGATGCATTCTCGCTTTCCAGTTGGACTTACCATGCTCCCCAGATGGTTTGGAGTAAAGAGTCAGGAGGGCAACTTCAATATGGGTTTATTCTGCTTATTCACCCACTTCTGCCTTTACACAATCACTTTAGAAAATTAGTAATAATTATCGTTTTGTGAGCTGGAATGTTAAGGGAGCCAAGGATAGGGTCAAAAGACAGGCTATTTTAAAACACTTGCAACAGTTATGTGCACAAGTAGTTTTTTTACAAGAAACGCACTTGAAAAGGGAGGACGCACTCCTCTTTAGAAGACTATGGGTGGGTCAGGTATTTAGTGCAGGAAACTCCACGAGTAAAGGGGGAGTAGTGATTCTACTGGCTAGGAGTGTTTTGTTTAAATTAGCTAAGGAAATATGGGATCCAGAGGGCAGATACATAATTATACATGGATCCTTGGAGTCTTGTCTGGTTCTCCTTGGATCAGTATATGTACCAAATAATGACTCTCCTTCTTTTTTTGTGAATCTACTAAACATAATAGTGACTAACCCACCCAAACTTACAATATTGGGAGGGGATTGGAACTTAGTCCTTCAGACAGATCTAGACAGGTCAGATCGTATGTGGCGAGGCCTATCCCCAGCGCAGAGAGCATTGAAAGATCTAATGTACAGTGCTGCATTAGTTGATGTGTGGAGAGTTTTTAATCCTTCCGAAAGGCAATATACCTTTTTTTCTGCTGCGCATAAAACATATTCCCGGATTGACTATTTACTTGTAAGCTCCTTTGCAATCCCCGAGGTTACGCAGACAGGAATTTCAGCCAGGGTATTGTCTGATCATGCTCCGGTTGACATGGAATTCAGGTTAGGGGCAGGGGGTAAGCGCTCCCCGCAATGCACCTGAATAGCCAGCTATTAAAAGACTCAGCCACTGTGGGATACATCATGGAACACATTGCCTTCTTCCTTAATTGTAATTAGGGGACAGTAGATAAATATAACTTAATTTGGGCAGCCTTAAAATGCTCCTTGAGGGGGGAATTTATCAAAATGGCCTCCAAAAGGGTTAAGAATCAAAGAGCTCAGCTAGATGTTCTTTTAACATCTATTAAAAATTTAGATTATAGTTTATCACGTACCTCCCCTGTAGAGATGTGGACTAGATTATATCAATTGCAAGCCCAGTATGCAGGTTTAATATCTCAGAGAGCTGAGCTATCTTTACACAGAACCAAAATGAAATATCTGGACATGGGAGAGCGGGCAAGCAAGATGCTTGCGATGCGTATTCGCCAAATGGATGCCTCACAATTTATTGCTGGAATCTACTCCGAAGAAAATGGCCAAATCTGTACCGACCCCCAAAAAATAGTGGAAATGTTTGGATCTTATTATCAGAATTTATACACAGTGGCCCCATCCTTACGGCCCACCGAAGCGGATATAAACTCATATCTTAGTTCCGTGAATCTGCCTAAGGTCACTGTTACAGGAGCAGCCCTCTTAAGTGCCCCAATTACCCTAGGAGAAATCCAGAAGGCCATCCAACAACTACCATTGGATAAATCCCCCGGACCCGATGGTTTGCCAAGTAATTTTTATAAAACTTGTCAAGCTGCTACAGCACCTGTGTTAAAGGACCTTTTTACTTATTGGTATAATAATGGGATATTAGATCCCAGCTCTCAAGAGGCTGTGATATCCTTAATTTTAAAGCCCAGGAAGGATCCACAAAACCTCAGTAGTTACCACCATATATCCTTATTAAATACTGACACAAAAATATTGGTCAAAGTACTGGCTAACAGACTCACTAAAATTGTAGGTAATCTAATAAGACACGAACAGGTCTGATTCATGGCCGGAAGGTCATCTCAAGACCATGTGAGAAAGCTGGTACATCTCATTGCTACTGCTAGAGACTCCGAAGTTCCAATGGTGCTGGTCTCATTGGACGCCGAAAAGGCATTCAATAGAGTCTCCTGGGACTTTCTGTTCACCACTTTAACTTCTTTTGGTTTTCCGAAAGAATTTATAAAGTGGATTAAGGTTTTATACTCCTGCCCCTCGGCCAGAGTTAAATGTAATGGGCTATTGTCCCCCCCCTTTTAAATTAGCTCGGGGTACTAGGCAAGGATGTCCCCTGTCCCCACTACTCTTCAATATATACCTAGAGCCTTTGCTTCTTAGAATGGTAGGTAATAATAACATAGAAGGTATCCAAATAGGAGAAATGAGGTATGCTTTTTCGGTATATGCAGATGACATTTTATTGCATTTAGAGAGGCCAGGTATTTCAGTCCCTGCTGTCCTAGAGGAATTGCGGAATATTCTAAAATATCCTATTATAAGTTAAATCAAGCAAAAATGAAGATAATGCCCCTGAATTATAGAGTGAATAAAGTGGCGTTATCCCTGTTGGGCCTTGCTTGGGAAACGAAGTCTTTAGATTATCTAGGAATCAAGATCTTTAGGGAACTTGGGACTATAATGCGAAACAATATTAATAATCTAATTAAAACAATAGCTATGGACTTGGAGAGATGGCGATTACTCCCTATCTCTCTATGGGGCAGGCTAAGCATAATTAAAATGAATCTACTACCGAGGATACTATATCCTTTGGGAATGCTGGGTGTATACCTTCCAAAAATGTGGTTTTCCAGGCTGCAAAGCATGCTAAACTCCTTTCTGTGGAACAAGAAGAGTATCCGTAGGTCTTACCTAAAATTGACAGCCCCAAAATTAAGGGGAGGCCTTGCAGCCCCCTCTTTTTTTTTATATTATATTACACAACACATGAGTAAATTGTCCTTCTGGCACAAAGAGATAGAATATACAGTATATTCCCCTCTTTGGCTACCTATTGAAAGATATTTGGTAACCCGAGTAAAGTGCTCGTTGTGGGCCCTTTTATACGTTTCCCCATCCTACATTCCCAAGCCTCTTAGAAATAATCCCGTGGGTTGGTCAATAAAGGCTTCTCACCAGGCCCAAAAATACTTTGCAGTAAACTGGTATCAGTTCTCTGACCAGCCAATTATTAATAACCCACATTTCAAGATTGGTGGCACTCCCATACCCTTTACCTTTTGGCCTCGGCTGAAGCAAATGCAAAGTCTCAGAAATGTGGATGAGTGGGAAATCGATTCCCTTTGCTCAATTACAAATCATTATTGGTGCTTCTGATAATGAAGCCTTTAAATATTTTCAAGTTAATAAGGCCCTCACCTCGTTCTCCCTGCTGGTCCCATTAAGGGACTCAGGTGAGAGAAATCTAACTACACTTATGCAGATTGCTTCCCAACCACATGCAGTGTCTAACCTATATAAAACTCTACAGGATTGGGACCATAGATTACCATCTGGAACTTGTCCCTACTGGATAACAGAGCTAGGTATCCCTGAAGATACTAAGTTATGGAAAAAACTTTGGATATCAATGTATAAATTTATTAAGCAAGATAGACTTAGACTGGTCCATTATAATATTATGTATGATATCTATTTGACACCAGTTAAGCTCTTTAGATATGGGACATTAGCTGCATCAACGTGTAATAAGTGTAAGAGTGACACGGTTCCTTTATCATATGTTATGGCAGTGTCCCTATGTAGACATTCTGGCAGTCTATTAATAGTACTTTGGACCCTATCCTTGGCTTAAGAGAATTATTTACACCTGAAGTCTGTTTAATAAATCATTTTCCAGTTGACACCCCTAAAAGCAGGAGAGCACACATGACACTCGTTACTGCAATTGCTAAACTTATAATAGTGAGACACTGGACAGAGGAGAAATCTCCTACGATATTGGAATGGTACAGGGAGAGTGTCTTGGAACTACAACTGGAAAGGCATATCACACTTACGAGAGATAGAGTTAATGCTTTTACCTCATTATGGGGCAGCTTAGAGACTATCCTGACAATTTGGAAGCCCAATTGATAAGGGATTACGTCGATGTTACATCTATATGATGAATAATTGTGTGTAATCAGGGGGGATGGGTAGGGGGGAGGGATTGTTTTGTATTGGTGGGTTTGCACATGGTGTTTCATTTGTTGGATCAACCTATGTATCTACCTTGGTGCTTAAAACTAATAAAGCTCTCTTTAATTAAAAAAAAAAAATTAGGTTCAAATCGAGTAAGCTGAAAGCCCCTCAATATAAACCTTATTACTGATACAGCTCACTCCACAATCAAAGTTCACTGAAGTTCTACAAAAATCTATGGCAGATGTTTATATCAGAGCTAAAGACATACAATAAGAACTATTGCTTAAAAATACAAAACACAAAACGCCTTATCAGTCAGTGGGTTTAAGCTTTCTTCAATGTTACCCTAATGGAGTTGGTAACAAAATGAATGAGATGCTTATAAGTAAAATGCAATTTATATTCGGTGCTCCCAATTAGCTTTCCAATAAACACCTTATTACAGGAAAGCATAACAAGCATGCAGAAACGTGTGGGCAAATAAACAAAAAGCCAGCATCAATCAATCAAATAAAGTAAAACACAGAAAGCAGCTGAACAATAATTGATCAATCAAACAAATAATCATATAATCAACTGAATTCCATCTAAACATCTAAATATCACAGCCACTATTATCTAACAAACAAAATCACTTACTTGTAAAAGCTAATGAATTTTAGCTTTATAAGTTTTAGCAGTTTTGTGAATAGAAGAAATATATCTGATAAATCAGCCGTTTATTTACTAAAAATGATCCACACTTCCACAGTAAAAAACAACATTAAAAGCCACTCAAGAACTCAAAAAACCCACTCACACAGAACAAAATCCACTCACATGAAGCAGAATTAAATAAATAAAATCTACATATATTAATAAATCAAAAAAGCCAAAAAATCAGAATATCAGAATATCACTACATCAGATTATCCACAGCACTTTTAATTACATCAAAATACAGGAATATAAAGTATGAGGAACTGAGGGGAACAAAACAAACGCTCCTTATTACAGGAGTTGCAGTAAATTTCAGCAGGGATACTCCGACCAAACAGCTTTCCGAAGGCTGATGCCTCTTCTCTGTGGCTGGTGCGGGCTCCACCACTGCCAGGATTCCAAGCTCCGATCACAGAGTCGGCAACGGGCGGAGTCTCGTTGCTGTTAGACCGCAGCATAAGTTGGTTTGGAAAGGTGGTGAAGTTAAAAAAAAACAGAATACTGTTTTCTTTTCTACCCAGAAAGTTAAAGGAATCCTTTACAAATCAGGCAACAGTGGCATACCTGTTTCAGGTAGAAAGTAAGCTTATCAGTACCCTGCTGCTAGAACCCAGTCAAAGTAGCATACAGCTGCACCCTCCTGTAGCAATCGTGAGACCGACTGTGTGAGAGGCCTTTTGGCACCATGCATTTCTGCTTAAAGCTGAACCAGCATAATATTTTGTGGTGATTTGCATATACAGCCCATGATGCTTTGCATTAATGGGGGGTATGTGTAATTTTGTATTTCTTTGAAACTTGGCTTCTCGGCGAATGCCCTTTGGGATAACCCTTGCCTCAGTGCTTGCGCACTAAGGTTCTTTGTCTTCCCGGGTCATGTCTGAAAATAGTCACTGTTTGTGTCTAGCACACCCACACATTTATCAAAAACTAAATAAGTAAATAAATAAATTTGGGGGTATGTGTAATTTTGTATTTCTATGCTCATCAACATACACTCCTTCAATACTTCACTGCCATTGCTATTATACATCTCTCTATCTCCTGCACTACCAATACCAGTAAGCAAACATTCGGCATTGACAAATGCTTAATTACAGTGGTGTACTCCAGTCATAATGAAGCAGCAGCGATCAGGCCCCAGAAATGTAACTGTGATACTAGGGTGCCAAATCCCATAGTGTCAGGATCAGGGATCAGTCCATCTTTTTTTATGGCACTGGGGGTGTTTACGTACCGGGTCATAATGTACACTTAATAGCATATGGCATTATGCGTGAACCTCGGACCTGTGCGCTCTCCGAGTTGGACCCCCTCTGGAGTTGGAATCTTAAGTGAGGGGTCCATAATGGGGGGGGTGTGGGTGGCAGACCCTCCACAGAAATAAAAATAGCAGTAAATCGCATAATATGATTATTTCGCATGTCATTCTGCCGTGTTCGGTAGTGACCCCATGCCGGGTGTCCAATCCCTCAGTGTCAGGTTTGGGAATTAGTCTGTCTTTTCTTATGACACTGGGAGTGCACAATCCCCCAGTGTCAAGATCAGGGATCAGTCTGTCTTTTGACTGGGACTGCTGAATCCCCCAGTGTCAGGATCAGGGATCAGGCCATCTTATTTTATGACACTGGGGGTGCCAAATCCCCAGTGTCAGGATCGGGGAGCAGTCCATCTTTTTTATGACACTGGGGTTGCACAATCCCCCAGTGTCACATTTGGGGATCATTGCTGTTGGTCTTTTTCATTTGTTTTTCAACTGTAAAAAAAATAAATAAACTGCATCAATGTCATCTCCCACTTAATTGTAACACTGGGGGTGGCCAATTCCCTAAGTGTCATGCTCGGGGATCAGCAGTGTCTTCTTTTTTCCTTTTTTTTTTTGCATCTGTAAACAAACAAAAAAATGGTCCACCGATGTATTTTATGGCCATTCATTACTCCCACCCGGCCCTTCAACAGAGCATCCACCACCCCGTACACCCCCACCAGCCCTTGTTTATCTATGGTGGGGTCCAATGCCGTCATCTTGTCTGGAGTGCAAACACACAGACTCTTCGAGGCCAGACCGAGAACTGAAGCTACAGGTATGCAGTTCAATGTATTTCAATGAGGTTATGAGCTTCAGTTTTCTTTATACCTGACTTCAGAAACCCTCCTCTGGTTCCACAACATGCTTCATTTAACCTGCGCTTATCTCAGTGGTGAGTTTCATTCTGGCCCATGAGTAGAGAGAAGTGACACCAATAAGTGCAATAGCAGCAGCAGGTGGAAAAATGGGACTTGCAGGGTCGGAGGTGACAGCAGCACCAAGGGTGAACTTAGCACCTCAGGCATCTGCACCGGCCACAGGGGCAATTGCTGTGGAGACTATCCTTCTGGAACTGCACTGTCTCAGCACAATCCCTCCTCTACCCCATCACCATCACCATCACCATCACCACCAACACTAAAACCCACCCCATTCCTCAACAACAGCAACTGCACTCCCCCTGTATGGCTGACAACTCCCCAGATTCACATTGGCTGGACAGTGACTAGTTAAAATTGCAGTAGGGGCTCACCTGCAATTACAGTCATTATATATTCCAGATCCTCGACTGGTCATCAACAAAAATGTAGTTGAAGTACTAGACAGCGAAACCGACAGGTCGACTACTTTTCGTGGTCAGCTGCCAGTTCCAAAGAAAACAAAGTGTTTTCTTCGGGGGGCTTCACCCCCAAACTCCGCACAGTGGGGGGCTGCATACCCCATCCCCACTAAGGATTATCAACTCTGAATCGGAGCTGATTTGGAGGGTGCAAGATCCCCGACAGACAGTGCTGGGTTCCAGCGTGGACACTACAGTAATGTGACACTGTAGTCACTGTAGTGTCATTCACTGGGCCAGTGCCACTGTCTGGGGGTATATGGTATATTTCAATGGGGTCCCATATGTGCAGTTGTTTTACACTGCCCGTACAACATCTTACAGGCTTACAGGGTCACCAAACTGTACATGCCAGTGCTCTGAATGTTAGCTTAGATCAGTTTGTGACTCATGTTTGTTTTGTTTTGTTTTGTTGAATTTTGTTGACCTGGTAAGCTCACTGGGCCTAGAAGTCCCTTTTTCAGGGGTGATGGGGGGGAGGGGGATACAGATGGTAAGCAACTGACCTTGAACCAGATTAAGCTGTTGGTGGTATTTTTAGTGAATGAGGGAAATTTGGCCAGGACACCGGGGAAATTCCCCTACTCTTTTTGATAAGTGCCATGGGATTTTTAACATCCACCTGAACTACCACCAATTCAGGCAGATTGGACCTCGGTTTAACGTCTCATCCGAAAGACAGACTCAGAAGTGCAGCACCCCTCTCATGCTGCACTACAGTGTCAGTATTGGGATATTAACCCAAGTGTCAGATGTGGGAACTGAACCCACAGTCCTCTGATCTCCTGGCCTCAGAGGCGAGTGTGCTACCTACTGAGCCACTGACACTGGTTAATACATGTACATAGAAGAACACAAATGCATTTGTTTACTGACAAGCACATCATTAATAATCCACAACAAGGTGTGGGTTGGGCTGGGATTTACCCACACCTGGCAAGTGACTAACAATGCCAGGTGTGCATAAATTCCAGTGCATTCCACACTGTGCAGTGGATTACTGTGAATGTACAACTGGTAGGAAGTAAAGAATTAAAAAAAAAGTTATTAAAATATTCAATTTCTAGAGTGGAGCATAGGTGTAAAGAGGATGAGGTATTGTGCTTACCTGTAGATATCAGCAGTCCAGTCATATCCCTGTCTAAATCAGTCTTATCTTAAATCAAGGCAGTAGCTATTTCATAGACCCATGAGACTAAAACTGATTCTGCAGTTGATAAAGCTGTGCTGGCCAGCATATAGCTAGCTAAACTCTGGCACCAATTTCTATCTCAACATTTTGTGAAATGTCTTCTGCCTTTCTTTACTGCTTTATTGCAGAGATGTCAGAATTTATATTATTGCTGGACAGCTGACAGCTGGGTAGCCCTTCACACCTACATAGAAAATAATTTATAAGATATTACCTCTTGACTTATAGGATTGTTATTCCTTTGGTTTCTTCCAAAAACGTTACTCCTCTTCTTAACAAATTTGAATTGAATAGACCACAATCGTGGTTTAATTTAAAGCAATTGTATGACACAGGTTTATTACTTAGAAATCCTCAATGAAGCACTAAATATAGAGAATACTAGATGTGCAACTATGTACAACCAGTGTCTTCTGCCACAGAGGGGTTCTGATTCCCTCTGACCAGGAGAGCGAAGCTTGAGAGGTCCATGGGAATCAGAACTCCGAGGTGACAGAACACATTGGTTATGCATAAAGTTGCTCATCCTATAATTTTTATAGTGTATAGTAGTACTATGTGAAATGCATCAATTGTGCTTTTTTTCTCTCTTTCATAATGAAACTGACTTGTGAAGTCTCTAGAGGTTGTACCACCCTTTCTGTGAAGAAATACTTCCTCACAGTACCCCTTAGTCTACTCCCTTTAAACCTCATGTCATGCCACCTCATTCTTTTCTAAAAGATGCTACCCTCCAGAACCTCCAGAGCCCTATTTATGCCTTTTAGATATTTGAAGGTTTCTTTCATATCACCCCATCACTTCTCTTGTACAGGGTATGTGTGTGATATATATATATATATATATATATATATATATATATATATATGTATGTACTGTATATATTTATTGAGGTCTCCCAGTCTCTCCTCATATGACTTTTAGTGCAGGCCCTGCACCAGTTTTGATGCCCTTCTTTATTGCCTCTACTCTGTCTACATCCTTACGGAGATGTGGCCTCCAGAACTGGACACAGTATTCCAAATGAGGCCTCACCAGTGATCTACACAGTGGCATCACCACCTCCTTCCTTCTGCTGGTGATACCTCTCCCTATGCACCTCAGCATTCCACTGTCTCTCCCCACAGCCTTGGTGCATTGTTTAGCCACCTTTAGGTCATCCAGTATGATTACCCCCAAATCCCTTTCCTGTCTGGTGACCATCAGTTTCCACCCCCTCATGTAATCCTCCCCTGGGTTCCTGCAACCCAAATGCATGATTTTGCACTTTTGTGCAATAAATCTCAGCTACCACACTTCAGACTATTCCTCCAGTTTACCTAGGTCCCTCCTCATTTTTCCACCCTTCCCGGAGTGTCCACTCTGTTGCAGATCTTAGTGTCATTCGCAAAGAGGCACAATTTCCCTTCCAGCCCCTCCACAATTTCACTTATGAAGACATTAAACAGGACTGGGCCTAGGACTAATCCCTGTTTCACCCTGCTGGTCACACTCCTTTCCTTACATTGAGCACCATTTGCCATGACTCTCTATCTTCTATTATGCAACCAGTTCCTAACCCAGTTTACCACCTTGTAACCCACTGCCAGGCTGCCCAGCTTGTTCACAAGTCATATGTGGAATGGTATTGTAGGCCTTACTAAATGCAATTCATGTTTATGTTTAAGCCCATGAAACACCCTTATCTAGTTAATGCATTTGCAGCCATAGTGGCTCTGCCAAAGCTTGTTCAGTTGTGTTGTGGATAATTTGATCTATCAGGCTACTTGATCCTGTGGGTCCTTTTATGTAGGTAAAACCTCGAGACTGTTCAAGGTAAGAATTGGGGAACACCTTAGAAGCATAGTAGGGAATGATAAAACGAATGCCCTGGCAGTAGAAAGATACCCATATTTTTAAATTCTGTGGTATTGAGCATGTAACATTAGGCCTTGGGGGGGGAGACATTGAAAGTAGATTGTTGGAAAGGGAGGCATATTGGATATTATTTATTTATTATTAATTTATTGAATTTTGATGACAGGGTTGGCCCACTGGGCCCACGAAGGTCCCTTTTTCAGGGGCGACCCAGGGAACAGAAGCAATAGAATACATACAGTCAGGTGATACAGGGTTACGAGAAGTAGACAAGATAATGAGGATAACAGTACAGGCAATTATTCAAATCGTAGACCATAAGTGCAACACTTGAAAGATTTAAGGATTTAAGGCATGATTTAATGTAGGTTAAGGTGGAAGGGGGGTGGGTGTTGTGATTAGGATCAGGGGTGATTATCCTATACCCTCACAGTGGCATGAGCTTGTCCCAAGTAAATGGGACTTAAGCCTAGTGCGAAAGATTGGTAGTGAGGGAGCTTCCTGTCCTAGAGGTGGGAGAGTGTTCCATAGTTTAGGGGCTGTGAGAGTGAATGAATTGCCTCCCTTGTGAGTCTTGATTCTTGGAATTGCCAGTAGGGACCAACCTGAAGTCCTGAGCATTTGAGGGTTAGGCTTAGCCATGATTATTCCTGTTAGGCATGGTGGGGCCGCCGGGCTCTGCAATTTGTATGCATGGCAGAGCAGGGGATACTGTAGACGAGCCTCGAAAGAAGGCCATTGCAGCTGGGCTAGTGAGATGCAGGGGTGGCTTCTTGGTTGACACATTGTAGCAAACCTCATGACCTTGTTGAACAGGACCTGACGACTGCTAACCTTGCCCTTTGCCATGCCCTGGAGTACCAGAGCAGCATAGGTTAATGTGGGTAGGAGGACACTGGAGGCGATTGCTAGTCTAGCCTCTGGGATAAGTTAGTTTTTTAGCTTGTGCATGGTACCAAGTTTGATGTGGATAGATCTTGTTACCTGGTCAACATGGGGTTTAAAGGTGAGACCCTGGTCAATAGTTAGCCCTAGGTATTTTATGTTGTCAACTACGTCTATTAGTTTATCCCCAAGGGTAGTAAGTTTTAGGGAACTGGTCCGATCCTGGCCAAGGGATCTAGGACCAAGCAGCATGGCTTTTGTTTTTGCTGCATTGAGGATCATTCTGTTTGATGTGAGCCAGTCCTCAAGTGTGTTTAAGTCCCCTTGTAGGAGAGGGCCCAGATCATGTGGTGTGGACCTGGCTCAGAAGATGACAGTATCATCTGCATATTGAACTACTGAGCTATCCCCACAGTGCTGGTTTAGGTCATTTGTGAAGAGAGAGAACAGGAGGGGGCCAAGAATTGAGCCCTGAGGCATGCCCTCCTTGATGGGTAAAGGGGCAGAAAGCTCTCACTTCCAAATGATCCTCTGCGAACATCCTGAGCGGTAGCTCTTGAACCACTTTAGGGCCAGGGCATCAGTCCCAATGCCTTGAAGCTTAGTAAGAAGAAGGTTGTGGTCCACAAGGTCAAATGCCTTGGACAGGTCTATGAAGATAGCACCTATCGACATGCCCTAATCCATTGCCCTGAATAGGTCCACTGTGAGTTTATTGAGTGCCGTGTCTGTTCCATGGTTTGTCTGAAAGCCATGCTGTGAAGGGGCTAGGATTTGGTGGAGCTCCAGGTAGTCTCTCAGTTGCCCATAAACTAGCCTTTCTTGCAATTTGGCAAGGGTACACAGCAGGGAGATGGGCCTGTAATTGTCAATTTGTTCATGAGAGCCACCCTTGTAAATGGGGGCCATGTTGGCAGCCTTCCACTGGTATGGAATGTACCCTTCAGTTAAAGACCTGTTGATGATCCGGGTCAGTGGTTTGGTCAGAGACAGTGCACCTTCCTGGAGTAGCCTCAGGCTGATTCCATCTGGGCCACCAGAGCCTTTGTGTTTGAGGGCTATCAGAAGTTTATGGACCTCGCTCACCTTGACTATTCTCAAGTGAAATTGGGATCTGTTCAGACTGGGGGATTCATCAAAGGTCTGTACAAGCATGGATGTTGGTAGCCCTACCTTGTGTGCATCAAGTTTGGTGAAGTGGTGGTTGATTGCTGAGGCTATAAGCTGGCAATCACTGATATACTGTCCTTGTACCTCAATTTGACCTCGTGCCTCCTTGGAGTTGCCCTTAAGCAGTTCGTTGATTTGTGCCCAGAAAAGCTTAGGGTTCCCCAGTGTGGACCATTGGAGGCAGGTTACATACTCCTTTTTGGCAAGTTTGATGTCTAGCTTACATTTATTTCTTAGGGTTTTGTAAATAACCAGGTCTGCAGGAAGGTGGGAGAGCTGAAATTTCTTCCAAGCCGTGTCCCTTCTTTTCATCTGAGATTTCACAGAGTGGGAGATCCATTTATGGCAGCCTCCTTTTGTATGATGTTTTTTGAAGGGGGCAAAGAGAGATGCCGCATTGAGGAGTGAGTTTTGGAAGCAGACAAGGGCCTCGTCTAATGTCGGGAGGAGCCTAATTGGGCTCCAGTCCAGGCTACTTAGCTAGTCATTACATTTTGCTGGCATGAAATTGGAGAAATCATGTACTGTGAGTATCCTGGGGGGAACTTTGGTGCTCTGCTCTTCCAAATACAGAATATTGGGGAGTGATCACTAAAGGTGTCAGCCAATATACCTGCTTTCTGTATGTTGAAGGAGTTAGCTACCAGAGTCCAGTCGAGAGTAGTATGGTTCCCCATTTTATAATTAAGCCTGGTAGGTAGAGAGATAACCTGTTCACTAGGAGCTCTGAGGAGATCAGGGTTAAACGACAAAATAGATATTATGCCCCTTGTAAAAAAGAAGTAGCGACTGCCATGTTTAATACATTGCTGTGTGAATCAAGGTGATACATAGAAATTGATGGAGATAAATATACTGTATACATTTATGATGGTGCTGTTATGAAACTGATGAACCCTAGATGTAAGTTGCTATAATAGGAGTGTTTCTATATTCTGACATTATCGTACTGTATTATATGGTTCACTATACCCTAACTATCTTATGCGGTAGCACACAGTGAATCTGGTCAAGAGGATTGTTCTGAACCTGAGCTGTGTGGCATTTGTGATCACTAAATAAAACATTTTTCGTCATATCCATCTGTTGCCAGTATTTGTTGTTTGCTGGTTTAGTTTGTTACTTGGCTCATTTGGAGTTGCTGTTGAACTTTTCTTTGAACTTGCCTACAGTCCAGATGGTTTGGAATCTTGGTCTGAAATTTTCAGAGTAGAAAGGGACTAGCCCAGAAATGTTCCTTTTACCAGTCTGGTGAAAAAATAATAATCCATTTCAAAGTTATTTAATTTTTAAATTTTGAAAAAAAATTTCTGAGCATGCTCTGTAAGTAGTTCAGGATAGCCGTATGAAATGAAAAAGGAATCCTGTTTCGTATTGTAATATTCCTTTTCCATTTGCCTCCATCTTGTTTTCATTTTTTCCTATAAAAAAATTAAAAAGCTACAAAACTATCATACTTAAGGGGTAACAACATATCTATCTGTGTGATCAGGACCCCCTTAAGTGTAAATCTGCACTTCACAGTTGCAGACATGCCTTAGAAATGTGTTTTTTTAATATTATGAATCTTTTTTCATGACCGCATGATATGAAAAAAGAATCCTTTTTTGTATCACGAGTCATGGAAAAGGGTCCTTTTCATGAAGGAAGAATGTGTTCCTATCATTCCTATTGCCATCCCCAGTACTGTAATGTATTTTCCTGGTGTCTAGTGGCAACCCCACCCTCCAATCTCCATCCCCTGTTTTTGTTTCCTTGGTGTCTAGTGGCACTCCCCACCCTCCGATCATTGTCCTCATTACAAAAATAAAAATGTTTCCCTAGTGTCTAGTGGCACCCCCCACCTGTGGATCATTGTACCCCTTGTATGGAATTATATTCCCTGGTGTCTAGTGGCACCCCCCACCTGCCAATCATCACCCCCTTACAAAACAAAACAGATCCCTGGTGGCTAGTGGCACCTCCCACCTATGGATTGCTGTACCCCTTTTATGAAACTATATTCCCTGGTGTCTAGTGGCACCCCCCACCTGTGGATTGCTGTACCCCTTGTATGGACCTATGTTCCCTGGTGTCTAGTGGCACCCCCAGCTGCCGATCGTCATTCCCCTTACAAAACAAAATAGGTCCCTGGTGGCTAGTGGCACCCCCCACCTGCAAATTGCTGTCCCCCTTGTATAGAATTATATTCCCTAGTGTTTAGTGGCACCCCCACCTACTGATCACAGCCCCCCTTGTAGATAATTATATTTCCTGGTGTCTAGTGATACCCACCACCCTCCAACCTGTGTTCCAGTACATGAAATAAAGAAAACGATCCTCGATGGATTTTTTTTTCAAAATATGAAATGGCTTCTCTGTGATCTGACCCCCCCACCCCAACCTCCCAGTCAGCACCCACCACCCACACCCCCAGTACACCCCACACACCTTCACTGACCTGAACAGGTCCCAGGTTTGAGATTCACTCTCTAATTGAAGACATGTCTTGTTGCTGGAACTGGACTGTAGTATAAGAAACTAAGATAAATGTGGTTCAATGTATTTCAATGGGGTTTTCAACTTTGATGCATACTTGGCTATTTTTGCATATTTTGACACCAACTTTTTAACATGGCCTTTTGAGGACCCCACCTCATGGACAATGTCACTGACATTTCTCAAATCTGTCCCGACCATTGATTTTGCAATCACTTGGCAAAATCAACCTTTTGAATGAGATTTGAAAATTTTCACTGCATTTGCTCAACAGGTGGGGTCATAAGAAGGCTATGTTGCAAATTTGGTGTCAAAATATGTAAAAATGGCAAAGTTATGTGCATGTGTTTAAATTTAACTACGCTCGCTTGTAACTTCAGTAATTTTAAATATTTTCACCACAAATTTTTAACATAGCCATTTTTTACATCACCTCATGAATATGACAGTTATCATTTTTCAAATCCTGGCCAAAACTTGTTTTATCACCTATGGCGCGGAATGACTTTGCAGTGGAGCAGAATTATGTTTTGGTGGGGATTTGTACATTCTCAGAACAGCATTCATGAGGTGGGGTGATACCAAGGCTATGCTGACAGTTTGGTTGCTGCTTTGGCTAAAATATGTTCACGCCAACATACAAGTATGCATCTATGGAAGGCTTGAAGTGCAGGTCCCTCTTCCACAGGCAAATGAGGATATGATTATAGTATCTCAAAAAAGTAAGGATATTCTTTGCAAAAACTCTGTTTATGCATCAGTTAGGGATAAAGTGACAAAAGTAGGGAAATGTGATGTTAGGGTTCCCAACCCTAACACCCCACCCCCACTCTGCAGGCAGCACACCAGGTGTGGGTTGTGCCTTTGAGTTCTCCAGTCTATCGCTCACCACCTTCAATCAGTAAAGAAGCTGATATGTGTACAGTGTATGAGAATGGGGTGAGGGTTAGGTGGGAGAACCCCAAGGCACACCCCACACTTGGTTTGCTGTCAGCAGGGTGGGGGTGGGGTGTTACGGTTTGGAACCCTGACACCACATTTCCCTACTTTTGTTGCTTTAACCCTAACTGATACAGTAACAGAGTTTTTGCAAAGAATATCCATATACTGTATATATTATAGTGGTGTGGTATCGCCACTATAGTTAGGATTGAGTGGTCACTTCTGAGTTAAATTTAAAATGTTGCACCTTAATAACTTTGCAACCGTTCAAGCTATTTGCATGCAATTTTGCAGGTGCTGTCAGGGACCATAGCTTTCTTGTTGTGGCAAGTTGTGTTCTGGTCAGATGTGTGGGTGCAGAGATACGGGGGGTCAAACATGAAATTTACCATTTTTTGTTAACATTTTTTGTCACACTGCTACACAACAATGGTGTAGAATTTTGGTCTGAAATTTTTAGAGTATATAGGTCTTGGGTCACAGTGTTGCCTTATGAAGGTTTGGTGAAAATATTAATCCATTCAAAAGTTATTAAATTTCAGAGTTTCCCATTACTTCCTATGGGACCAGATAGATGTCCTGCTCCACAAAGGATTTTTTATTGCAAATGTGGAATCCTTTGCCACAAATGTGGAATCCTTTGCCACAAATGTGGAATCTTTTGCCAAGCTGCCACCATCTTATTTTCAGTTGGCAGTGCCAAGAAACTTAAAAAACTCAAAGAATACCTGAATTTGGAATGCAACAACAGTTGTCTTTATCTAATCGGGGCCCGTAGACCTCAATTTTGGGGTCAGTTTTTTGATTCTAAGCCTGGAAATGTGTTTTTTAAAGTGACAAAATCCTTTATTGCAAATCGAGAAAAAGCGTTTTGCAAAAAAGGATCCTTTATCGTGATTTGTGTAAGAGGATTTTATTGGACAGCAGTTTCTTTGTTACTTCACAGTTAACTAACGGTTTGGGATTTGGGCCTGACATTTTCAGGGTACAAAGGCTTTTCCCACAGATGTGCTGTTTTCTGGTTTGGTGAAAAATAATTACTTTGCTCTGGAGTTCTGTGGCTTTAAATTTTGCTTTGTTTGCCATAGGATAACATTGTAATGTGAGGTGTACCTGGTCATTTATTTATCACAGTGCTGTGAAGAAATGGTTTGCAATTTTTCTGTGGAATTTTCAGGGTTAAAAAGGGCTTGCCCCACCAGTGTGCCTTTTGCTTGTTTCCTGAAAATATATTAGTTTAGTGTTCAGTTATAAAGGTTTCATATTTTGCTGTCTTTTCTATAGGATAATATTGCAATATGAGGTGTTTCTTTGGCAATGCACACTACTGGATGGGAATTCAGTGCCCAGAGGGGCTCCCACAGAAAAATGAGGATATCACCACAGTTTCTAAAAAATGATGCATGGATGGGCCCTGCACTCCCACATGCAAATATGGATACTAGTATGGAGTGATGGGAGGGCCCTTCGCTTCCACACAGAAATAAGGATATGATTATGGAGTGATGGGTGCCGTGCCTAGATGGCCATGCTGTCCCACAGGAGAGCACTGTGAACTGATGGGAACACCAGTCCTGGACCATTATGGATTGATGAGAGTGCACAGCCAAGAAGGCCCTGAGATCCCACAGGGGAATAGTGGTGTGATAACAATATCTCAAAAATAATTCCCTTCCGGGCAGTATGGGGGCATACTCATGCATGGATGGAAGCATAGGACCCAAAGGGCCTTGTGCTCCCACACACAAATATGGATACTAGCATGCCATGATGGGATTGCAGGGCCCAATGGGCCTTGCACTCACACACAGAAATAAGGATATGATTATAGAGTGATAGGATATAATTAAAATCTCTCTAAAATTATGGATGGGTTGGAGCATAGGGCCAGAGGGTCCTGAGCACCCACCAGCAAATAAGGCTATGAGTAGACTTTCTCAAAAAGTAAGAGCATTTGTTGCAAAAAAAACTTTAATGCATCAGTTAGGGTTCCAGCAACAAAAGTTGGGAAATGTGGTGTTAAGGTTTCCAAACCTTACACTCCACCCCCACCCTGCATGCACCAACAGGGGTCAGGGGTGTGCCTTGGGGTTGTCAGCCTAATGCTCACCCCATCCTCCTATACTGTAACCATCTTAGCTTATTTACTCATAGAATGGGGTGAGCATTAAGGCAGACAACCCCAAGGCACACCCCCAGTGCCTGTTGGTGTACGTAGCATCGAGGTGGGGTGTTAGGGTTGGAAACCCTAACACCACATTTCCCAACTTTTGTCACTGGAACCCTAACTAATGCATCAACAAAGTTTTTCATAATGAATCTATCTATCTATCTATCTATCTATCTATCTATCTATCTATCTATCTATCTATCTATATGTATAACTATATATATTGGTTCTATATGACTTTAGTGACTCAGGAACAGTGAGTCTGGAATCACAAAGCAATATTGGTGACCCAAACTGAAACTGTTTTTTAAGTGGGCTTTGCTCCCCATACCCCCTTTCTTAAATGACCAACTCTGAGGTTGCAGCACCTTGGGGAGGGGATAAAACATATGTTGCTGTTCCATCATCACCGTCATTCCCTCGCCGACAGTGGTACTTGCTGTTCCAGAGTCACTAACATTATGTGCCACCATATATATATTATAGGGGTGCAATTGCACCCCTATAGTTAGGGTTGAGCAGGGTTTCTATGTTAAATCTCAAATTTTGCACTTTAATGTCTTGGCAGCCATTCAACAGATTTTCACAAAATATTGCATGCACAATCTCGTGGGGTAGATCTCTTGACCTGGCAAGTTGTGTTCAGGTTGGATTTGCAGATTCTGAGATCTGGATAGTAAAAAAAAAAACGTAAAAAAGCATAATTTTTTTACTGTTTTTTTTTTCTCATCACCTTGTGCACAGATGGAGTGGAATTTTGGTCTGCTATTTTCAGGGTGGAAAGGGCTTGCCATACAGATGTGCCTATTACTGGTTTTATAAAAAATATTAATCCATTCCAACGCTATTACATTTTAAAATTTTGATTTCTGAGCATGCTCAGTACAGTTTTTTTGATAGAGCATTGGAATGAAAAGGTATTTGGTCCATAAGAAAAATTATTCTTTTTCATTTGGGGCCAATGCTTTTTCATTTTAAAAAATCCTTTTTCGTTTGCTGCCATCTTGTTTTTAGTTTTCTGGGAGGAAAAAAACAATTTAAAAACCCACAAAAATGACATCCTGTATAGAGACCAAGACATATATCTTGTTCATCAGGACTCTGTTAGGTGGATTCTGCAGCCAACTGTTGGAAAAGTGACCCTGAAATGTGTTTTTTTGTTCTTTTAAAATCCTTTTTCATAACTCACTTCTTTTTCCATATGAACTTTTTTCTTCAAATGAAAAACAATCCCATTAAATGGAAAAAGATTTTGGTCTTAGTTTTTATTTTTTCATTTGCCCTTTTTCATTTGAATGAAAAAGGATCACTTCCGATTTCATTCAAACAAAAAAGGATTTTGGACTTGGTGTTTTGTTCAGGTTTTTTTTTGTCTCTTCCTATTCCAGTCAAACAGAAAACGATTTTGGACTTAGTTTTTCTGATATTCTTTTTTCACTTGAAGGAACCAATTTATGTTTCTTTTTTCATTTGATATGGAAAAGGATTCCTGCAAATGAAAAAGAATTTTGCTTGGGATCCCCATAATTATCCACATATTATTTAATTTATTCCCGGTGCCTAGTTGATCCCTCTAATCATGGTCTTTGTGATTTTTTTCCTGCTGTCTAGTGCCCCCCCACACTCTCTGATCACCTTCCCCCAAATTTTATTTTTAATTTTTCCTGGTGTCTAATAGCACTGCATAGTAACTGTGCTATTTTCCCCTAGTGTCTAGTGGCACCCCCACCCTCTGATTTTATCCCTGATATATAGTGGCACCCCACACCCTCAGATCACCACCCCCATAGTTATAAAATATTTCCCTGATATCTAGTGGTAACCCCCACCCTCTGATTGCTATCCCCATAATTGTAGCATGTATCCCTGGTTTCTATTGGTGCTCTCCTCCCTCCATTTGCTGTCCCCATAATTATAATATTTATCTCTGGTGTCTAGTGGTGCCCCCCCACCCTATGATCACTGATCCTGTAATTATATTATTTTCCCTGGAATCTAGTGGTGCCCTTCCCTCCATTCACCATCCCCATAAGCATAACATGTTTCCCTGGTGTCTAGTGGTACTCCCCACCCTCCAATTGCCACCGGGACTAAAATAAACAAAATGGTCCCTCAATGTATTTTTTTAAACCTTTAAAAAAAGGCCCATCACCAATTCAACCCCCCACCACAGTCTCTCATTGAACACTCACCACCACACACCTTCCCACACACACCCACACACCCTCACTCACCTGAAAAGGTCCCAGGGTGAAGATCCACTCTCCGATCGAAGACATGTCTTGCTGCTGGAATCAATGACTGCTATATGAGAATGTAAGGTACTCTAAGTGAGGTTCAATGTATTATACTTCAATGGGGTTTTCGACTTTGATGCATAACTTTGCCATTTTTGCATATTTGACATCAAATTTTCAACATGGACTTTTTGAGATCCCACCTCATTAATGTCAGTGGAATTATGCAAATCCAAGCTGAAAGGCTAATTCACAGTCACTGAGTGAACACACCTTTTGGGCAGGATTTGAAAATTGCCACTACCCTTGTACATGAGGTATGGTCATAAGAAGGGTATGTTGAAAATGTGGGGTCAAAATGTGTAAAAATGGCAAAGTTATGTTTATTCATTCAAATGTTGCTACTCTCCCTCATAACTGTGGCTATTTTAAATATTTTGACACCAGATTTTCAATATAGCCATTTTGTTACACACCTCATGAACATGATAGCTGTTAAATTTCAAATTGAGGCCAAACTGTCTTTTCATGCCTGTGGTGTGGAATGAGGTTGTGGTGGTGTGGAATCACATTCTGATGGGGATTTGAAAATTATCATTACTGGGTTGATGAGGTGGGGTCATAAGAAGGGTATGTTGAAAATTTAGGGTCACAATATGTTAAAATGACAAACGTATGTACATCCATTGAAATTTGAATAAACAGGGGCAGACAGGATATAAGAAGGAAGGGAGGAGGAATAACAATAGGGGACAACACACACACACACATTATAGAGATAGAGAGCTAACCATAGAGCACAGGGTAAAAGGAACCATAATAGGAACATGTAGGGAGTGGTGCAGTGCACATAGTGTAGGGCAGCAGTCTTCAGGAGAACTTTCTGGATACTGTGGTGATGCCTCATTTTCAGGCACCTCTCTGGGATGAGGGCAGAGGTGGCCAGTATCTGGGCCAAGCTGGCAGGAGTACTGGAGACATTCACCCCTACCCAGAGGTCACTAGGTCACCAGCCACTTCCACAATGGCTGCCCAGGCAGAGGGCAAGATATACTATGGTGGGCTCAGGGAGGTTCAGGTAGTGGGGTCAGAGACACATCCCCATCCGGTCCAGCTTAAGAACTCCTACACTATTCTGGAGGAGTGAAAGATTCCCACAAGGGCACCCAAGGCTACAACCATGAAGGAGGTGAGGGTCCTCCAGGAGGGAGACCAAGTGGTGGGAGGCAGAGGACCCCATTAAAAGAAGAAGTTACTCCTATTAGGGGACTTGATTGTCTGGGGAATGAATCTGGGCACGGACAGCAGGGAGGAGAGGAAAGTTAAGTGCCTCCCAGGAGGCAAAGCTCAGAGGGAGGTGGAGTGGATCTAGAGTATTGCTAAGCCAGTGTTAAAGAGAGAGGGGCTGTAGGTCATTGTCCACCTGGGAATGAATGGTCTATCCAAGGACAGGGCTAGTGTGGAGCATGTGCAGGAGGATTTCAGCAAGTTGGGAGGGCACCTGGGGAAGGTAGCAAGCTCTGTGACATTTTTGGAGGTGCTACTGGTCTACAGCAAGGGGGGAAGATGGGAAACTCCATATCAGAAGCTTCAATGTATGGTTGAAGGGCTGATGCAGTGAGAGGGGGTATGGCTTCACTGGGGCAGTGGACCCACCTGGAACAATGAGGCCTTGTATTCAATTGACAGGCTACATCTGTCCAGGAGGGGAAAGCAGTCCTAAATGAACACTTTAAATGCTTCCTTGCTGCATGTTTAAACTAGCCAAGGGCAGGTGCAGGGTGACTCTAACAGCCCACCCCCACAAGGTAGAGAAGCCAGAAATGAGGAGCAGGAAGGCAAGATGCTGACAGTAACACATAAACCAGACATAGAGGGAAAGGCAGAAGTTAGGAAGGCAGCACAAAAAGGTAAATTGGAAGGGAAAGAAGCAGTGGAGCAAAGGCATGAGTAGAGCACACATGGTCAGCAAAACATGAAAGACCATGGTTACAAATGCTCTCAGTCTGGGGAATAAAATACCAGACCTGGAGGCATTGTTAGTAGAGGCAGACCTGGACATAGCAGCAATAACAGAGACTTAGTACACCGCAAATCATGACTGGAATGTTACTGTACCGGGGTATGCTCTATTCAGGAGGGATGGGGGAACAAAATAGGTGGAGATGTCAGGGAGGGTATGTCAGGAAGGGTATAAAGGCAATGGAGGTACTGGGTAGTCAGGGGGAGGCCAAGGCACTGTGGGCCACCCTTGAGTCAAGCAATAACACAGCAATCCATGCAGGGGTGATCTACAGGCCTCCAGCACAAGGGGAGGAGGTGGACAGGGAGCTAGGGGATCAAACTCATAATATGGCAACAAAAGGAGAGGTATTACTGCTGGGTGATTTCAATATCCCAGATGTGGATTGGACCATCCCAGCAGCTGCTTCAACCAGGAGGCAGGACATCCTAGATTCCATACAGGGGGCAGGCCTCAAAGCTAGTGATTGATCCCACCAGAGACAGGGTGATTCTGGTCCTAGTACTGACTAACGGGGACAGAATCATGGATGTTCAGGTGGAAGGTCAACTGGGATCCAGCGATCACCACATGGTGAGGGTTTTATAGGGACAGAGACACAGTCTAGTCACACAAGGGCAAAGGTCTTAGATTTTAGGAGGGTAGATTTTGTATCAAAGAGGCACTGGCAAGGAGGGAGATAGGAGGGGGAGTTGAGGAGCAGTGGGAACATATGAAAGAAGTCATAGAGGAGTTGATGAACCAATGCATCAGGATGGTAAGGAAAGGCAAAAGGAGGAAACTGTTATGGTTCTCAAGAGAGGTGGCAGACAAGGTAAGGGCCAAAAGGGCAAGTTTCAGGAAATATAAGAAGACCCAGGGAGAAAGACAGGGAGGTGTACCCAAGTAATCTAAGGGAAGGAAGAAAGAGAGGCCTGAAGGAGTGCAAAAGAGCAGACCAAAAAAAGATTAGCACAGACAGTGAAGAAAGGGGACAAGACATTCTACAGGTATATCAGCAATAGAAGAAAAGTGAGGGGGGGATTGTAAGGCTCAGAGGGGATATGGGGAGTGTAAGGAGGGAGACCTGGAAAAGATGGAAATACTGAACAAGTACTTCTGTTCAGTATTTACTGAAGAGGGGAAGGGTCAAGGATCACAGCTGGGAAACAGACTCAAGGGGGGAGAAGTAAACACAAGTCCATTCACAGAATAGAGAGTCCTGGAGGAGCTCACAAAACTGAAGGTGGAAAAAGCAATGGGGCCAGATGGCATACACCTGAGGGTATTAAAGGAGCTATGAAGAGAACTAGCAGTGCCTCTGGCAGTCATGTTCACTGAGTCACTCAACACAGAGGTGGTTCCAGAGGACTGAAGGAGGGCACATGTAGTTCCTCTACACAAAAGTGGTAGTAGAGAGGAGGCAGGGAACTATAGACCATTCAGCCTCACCTCAGTAGTGAGTAAGATCATAGAGGCACTGCTTAAAGAAAGAATAGTGGCACACTTGGAACACAGTGGTGCCCAGGATCCTAGGCAACATGGATTCACAGCAGGAAGGTCATGCCAGATGAATCTGATAGAATATTTTGACTGGGTGATGAAGGAAGCAAATCATGGGAGGGGGCAGTGGATGTTGCCTACCTTGATTTCAGCAATGCCTTCAACGCTGTCCCACATAAAAGGCTGGTAAACAAGATGGGTAGTGTGGTCATGGGGCACAAAGTGATAAACTGGGTTAGGAACTGGTTATTGGACAGGAAGCAGAGGGTGGTGATAAATGAGGTCTGATCTGGGGAGAGAGGGGTGACCAGTGGGGTACCTCAGAGATCGGTCATTGGGCCAGTCCTGTTTAATGTCTTCATTAGTGACATTGCAGTAGGGCTGGAAGGAAAGGTCTGCCTGTTTGCAGAGGACACCAAGAGCTGCAACAGGGAGGATACTCCAGACAGGGTGGAGAGAATGAGAAGGGACCTGGGGAAGCTTGAAAAATGGTCTGAGGTGTGACAACTGAGGTTCAACTCATAGAAGTGCAAAATAATGCACCTGGGATGAAGGAACCCTGGGGAGTGCTACAGGACAGGGGCATTGCTGATGATCACCAAAAAAGAAAGGAACCTGGGGGTTATCATTTCAGATGATCTAAAGGTGTCTAAGCAGAGTACAAAGGCTGCAGGGAGGGCCAGTGGCATGCTGGGATGCATAGGCAGAGATATCACTTACAGAAGGTGGGAAGTAGTGATGCCATTGTATGAAATGGTGGTGAGGCCTCACCTAGAGTACTGTGTGCAGTTCTGGAGGCTGCAGCTTCATAAGGACATTGACAGGGTGGAGGCAGTCCAGAGAAGGGTGACTAAGATGGTACAGGGCTTGCAATAGGAAACATATGAGGAGAGATTAAAGGACCTCAATATGTACTCACTGAAGGAGAGAAGGGACCGGGGGACATGATAGAAACATTCAAGTGCCTTAAGGGCATAAACAAGGTGCGGGGGGGGCATCTTCCAATATAAGAGAAGTACAAGAATGAGGGGGCATGGTGGAGATCACATGATGCAGAGTGATGAGTAGAAGCTCCTCCGCTAAGCTCCTCCCTCCTGATCATAAAATTGTCTTTTTTAGACTTTTACATTTTTCAAAATCCTCTGCTTTTGAATTCTCCTGCTAGTTAAACATCTTGTGTGCCTGTTTTGTGAGTTCAATTGGCGGATGGAGGCTTATATGAAGAAAGCCCCACAGAAACATACCCCCCCGCTACTTCTGAAAAGGCCCCAAAGAAATCCCGGGCTTTGGGTGGGCCAGATAGGCCTGATCTTTTGAGTCAAGTTGGGGAACAAGAACCTTTAATGCTTAATAGGTTCTTAGAAGAGTTTAAACCCTTTCGTGAAGAGATGAAAGAAATGGCGATCGACCTGAAGACTCTCTCTAAAAAGCTGGATGAAGTCTCGTTAACTGTCTCTGATAATATAGCCCAAATTGTCTCGCTGGAGAAACGACTAGAGAAACTTGATCCTGAATTAGTGTCTACGCGGCAGAAGCTATCTCGCGTGGAGGCAAAACTCGAAGATCTGGAGGGCCATAGCCACAGAAATAATGTTGTGATACTAGGGCTACCAGAGGGAGAAGAGGGCCAGCATACTGTAGCATTCATACAGAAGCTGGTGGAATGGGTTGCTGGCCCCTCTCCCTTCAGCCCAGTATATATCATAGAGCGAGCTCACAGGTCATTGCGACCGAAGCCTTCTCCGGATGCTCCCCCCGACCTATTATTTGCCGTTTCTTAAATTTCCTAGAAAGGCAGCACTTCTTGCAGAAAGTGAGAGCTTTACAGGAGGTTCGTTGTGAGAATACTAAACTGAGAATTGCACAAGATCTCCCAGGATCGGTTCGTCTGAAACAAAAAGCGTTTCATCCCATTGTATCTAAGATCATTGCCGAAGGCCTGAAATTTAGGATGGGATACCCAGCCAGGCTACAAGTTTTTGCAAATGGATCCTGGTTAAATTTTGATGATCCTGAAGCTGCCCTTTTGAGCCTTAAAACTGTGCTACCGGACTTGTTCCGAGAGCCCTGAGAGACTCTGTCTACATGTTGAGGAGTTGTCTAAAGTTGCCTCACTGGAACTGTTATCTGTCTTCTTGCTTGTGGAGATAATGTTGACGAGCTACATTTGGAAGTTCTTGTTTTCTCATCTGGACTGTGTTAATTAGTATATGGCCTGCCTGCCTGTTACGAGTCTCTCAGGCCCTAACTTCATAAAGTTAACTGTTGTTCAGGGCAAGGACGTTTGGGGTGTCTGGGTTGGCTTAATTGGAATAAGAGCTTTGTGTTCCAGCACATTCAGTTTTGCAAATTGCATTAGAGAGGGGAAGTTTGTATTATTTATTTTAGGACTAATGTTTCACTTTACAGTTTGCTGGAAATTGGAGTGGTGTTGGGCTTTCTCAGTAACTCATAATTATCTCATCAGGATCGGGTTGTGGCCACAAGAGGGCGTATCATGCATATGAAATGTAACGCCATGCTGCTCTTAATTCGAGGAGGATTTCCCTCGGTTTTGTCTCTTGTCTGAAGCTCAGGGCAGAAAATTACCCAAATGGGGGTTTTTGTGCCTAAGGGCTGGTATATTTCTGGGAAGAGTTATCTTTCTCATCTCTCTTTCCCTGGGGCCCATGATCTCAGTGTTTTTTCTTGATTTCTGCTCTCATTTTGATGGGAAAGGGTTATTCCCCTCTATTAGTTTTCCGATCTGGTTCTGCTTTGTGTAAAGGTTTCTCACGGGGTAATGTAACCCCTATTTTTCATTCAGGTTCCCGAAGCTATTTGGCACACTTATGAGCGTGGCAGTTTACTCTGTTCCCCCTTTCATTATTATGTTAATGTATCTGTGTGCTCACGCATTGGAAGCCCAAGGCCGCTCTCTAGTTTTTGTGGGTGTTAATATTATTCGCATTGTTTAGTATTTACTTGCAGATGTGTTTGTATTGGCTATCAGCAGAGGTGCATTATTGGGAGGTGGGAGGAGGAAAGGACCCAGTACTATGCTAAACGTTACTTATGGCAGTATGGGTGGTTGGGTGGGGGGTGGTAAATGTGGGGTCCTGTTAGGTGGAATGGGAGAAGTTGGGGGGGAAGTGGATGGGTTATTTGTGGGGGGGTTTGGGAGGAGGGAGGGTTTTACAGCAGTAACTTCTGGAGTATGGTTGAATGCTTTATGTAACCTGCGTGCAGGGCTGAACATACTAAGTTTAATAACTACTGTCAGATGGCCAATGAGGTGACTTTTGCTACTTGGAATGTTAAGGGGATCAGGAAAAAATCCAAACAATACCAGGTTCTCAAACATTTAAGCTTATTACGTTCTCAGATAACTTTCCTACAGGAACCCCATTTACTAGAAGCTGAAGCCTTACAGTTAAGGAGGCAACAGGTGGGGCTGGTTTATGACGCTCAGGGTTCCACTAATAGTTGCGGGGTCATGCTTATTATTAATAGAAGCATTCCCTTTGTTTCTACGCAGGTTATCAAAGATCCTGAGGGTAGATTTATTCTAGTTAAAGGCACTCTCTGGTCAGTTCCAATTTTACTTGGTAGTATATATGGTTCTAACATGGACAATCCAGGTTTTTTATGAGACTCATAACCATTATTCTTCCAATGCTTCCCATCAGGATTATTCTGGAAGGCGACTTCAATCAAGTCATAGATTCTAATCTTGACAGGTCAGGCAGTGGACCAGGAGGGTTGTCTCTGGGACAGAGGGCTTTTAGGGACTTAGTAGATCAGTGCGGGCTCTGTGATATCTGGCACGTGTTATATCCTGACTCTAGGGAGTTTACTTTCAGGTCAATGGCGCATGGTTCGCTGTCCCGCATTGACTACATATTTATTTCTCAGGCTCTCCTACCCGGGGTCAAGACCTCCTTGATTCAACCTGGCCCTGTCTCTGATCATTCACTTGTGTTATGCAAATTGGCATTCCTTAATTTACCTAATAGGGAAACCAGATGGAAGATCAATGAACAACTTCTTAAAGATGCCAAGTATTGCAAGCTCATAAGGGAGCAAATTGAGTTCTTTTTTTCATCTAACCCTTTAGACAGTACAAAGCTGGATATCTTATGGGGTGCTTTCAAGGCATACATGAGAGGGATCCTTATTAGTATGGCGGTGAGTAGGAAAAGGGCACAGGAGAAAGAACTATTATCATTATTGTCCCAAATTCGGTCACTCAAAGTAAACACTTCGGTAAGTGTCCTAGATAAAGATAAGAGGAGGCTCCTAGTGTTTAAGGACAGGTATCTAGAGTTACTAAGGGAAAAAGCTGAATTAGCTATTATTCAAACCAGAGCTAGTTATACGGATCAGGGAGAGAAAGCGGGGCGCCTATTGGCATTGCGTATAAAACAACAAGAATCTGCAAGATTCATCCCATCAATTAGGGCAGTGGCAGACGGGTCCCTGAAAGTATCTCCTACCGAGTTAGTACAAGAATTTGCTCTATATTATGAAAGACTGTATAGTGACATGGAGTATCCTCCCTGTCCTGGGAGTACGGAGAACTATTTGAGGGACTCCCATCTGCCCTTCCCATCAGAGCAACACAAGGGTTTTTTGGTTACCCCTATATCCCAGGAGGAGATTGCTGAGGTTATTAGTGGATTACCTGCAGACAAAGTCCCACGCCCTGATGGGTTCTCCTCCCTATTCTACAAAGTTTTTTGGGATCTTCTACTACTAGCACTTTATCGCCTATTCCAATATATTTTAACTGGGGCAGAGGCAGACCTCTTTGAGGCCTTGATTGTTCTTCTCCCTAAACCAGATAAAGACCCTGAGCTTGTTCAAAGTTACAGACCTATATCCCTTCTAAACCAAGATATTAAAATTCTCTCGAAGATATTAGCCAATAGGTTAACTGTAGTTCTCCCTGAGCTAATAGGTATGACCCAGGTAGGATTCATGAAGGGGCGCTCATCATCAGACCACTTGCGCACCCTTTCTCATGTCTTCTCGGCTACCAGGGATGCTGAGTTTCCCACAGGATTGGTTTCCCTGGATGCCGAGAAGGCATTTGATCGTGTGAACTGGAACTTTTTGTTTCGAGTTCTGGAAGCTTTCCAATTCCCCCCTGTATTTATATCCTGGATTGCTACATTATATAAAACCCCTACAGCAAGGATCTCTGGGAATGGGGCCTTTTCCAAATCTTTTTCACTCCATTCAGGGACCAGACAGGGTTGCCCCATATCTCCTCTGTTATTTAATTTGTATTTTGAACCTCTCATCCAAAATATTCTCAATAATGCCTCAATACACGGTATTTGGGTAGGGCGCCATGAAATCAAGGTCACTGCATATGCGGATGATTTGCTGATACACTTATCCCATCCGGTATCCTCTGTTCCGGCTTTGCTGGACAAAATAGTAAAATTCAGTGCCCTACCAATTACAAACTGAATGCTAACAAATCCTCATTCTTTCCTTTAAACCATAAGGTATTCAAGAATGATATTAGTCCCTTAGGTCTATGTTGGGCTCCCAGGTCATTTAAGTACTTGGGCATTAAACTAACTCGTAACCCCTTAACATGGTTTAAGGAAAATCTCGAATCCCTCTCTCAGCTTATAACTCAAGACCTTGATAGGTGGTCCAAACTTCCCATTTCATTATGGGGCCGGATCAACATAATTAAGATGAACATATTTCCTAGAATTTTTTACCCCTTATCTCTTCTCAATACTTTTATCCCATTACTCTGGTTTAAAAAGTTGCATGGCATATTCACTAGGTTTATCTGGGCCAATAAGTATCCTCGATTGGCCTATTATAAATTGGCAGCTCCAAAATTTGAGGGGGGTTTGTGAATTCCCCATTTGGTGATATATTATTGGGCCAGCCATTTAGCAAAATGTTTGAAATGGGTACGTCCCTGCCCGGAAAAAGAACAGCCGGTTTGGCTTAGGATTGAATTGGATTTATTTAGGTCTAAGAACCTGGATCCCCTAACCTTATTCTGTCTTAAAATATCTCAGGTGCATATGGCTGAGGAATGCCCTATGGTAGTTACCTCATTAAAGGTATATGCACAATTATGTTCACCTCACAGCCTCCAGCTCCTGTGACTGCTTTGACTAAAGTCTCATCCCACTGAGTGCACTTACATTTGTTTCACTCAACCACCATGGTCTCCTCTTTGACAAAGACAACCTGAGTACCACTAACCTGGTTCTGTCTGCTCCTAAACTTCTTATTTCTCTCTCTCTTCCCTCTCAAGCTCTCCAATCCTTATTCCTTGCCCTTGACACTGCCTCTGAGTTCCTTTTTCTTTTCTGTACATAAATGTTACTGTTTAAGTTGTGGCCTTGTTAAACAGCTTACTGATTGTTTGTAACACTGTCTATTATGTTTTTGTACTTAATGACGTGGAACCTTTGTAAAAGAGCCTTGGCTCAAAGGTATTAATTCCTAGAACAATAAACTTCAAACTTTTTGCAATATACCCCTCAGTTAGATTTGGCCCAGTCTATCTGGAATTCCCCATCTTTCACCATTAACAAGAAGCAGATTCCCTGTAAATGGTTGTCCCAACTGGGGGATGGAAAAGTGTTCTCCTTTGTGGATGAAGAGGGGCAATGGTTGTCAGTAGGAGATATTATTAGGAAATTCAATATTCCGGCTCCCTGTCACTTTAAAGTTGTACAGTTAAGGCATCTACTTACAATAGTTCTTGGCAATACCCCTCCTTCCCAGATTCTCATGGCCCTGATACCTGAAGTTTCTTCACTACCTGGATCTTCGGGTATCATATCTAAATTATACCAGGTGTTGTTTCATAAAAGACATGGGGACTGTTTTGGACCCACGAGATTCTGGAACTCCATTCTTCCTCAGTGTCATCTGGATTGGCAGTCCCTGTGGAGATCCTGCCATAAATATGTTTCTCAAGACAGATTGTGTCTCATGCAATATCATATTTTACATAACATGTATTACACCCCAGTAAAATTAAAGAAATGGGGTCTCTTGAACTCCAATTTATGTACTAAGTGTTCTCGGGAAGAAGGAACACTTCATTTGTTCTGGTCCTGCCCCAAAATTTCTCTCTTATGGGATTTGATCAAGATTTCCCTGGATCCTTTACTGAGCCTTCAGGAGTATTTTACACCTGATATTTGCCTTTTAGGGGACTTGTCTTCTATTAGAGTTACAGTAAGAAGGTTTCATATATCTATGATTGCCTTATCTGTCAAGAAGCTTATTCTACGTCACTGGAAAGACAAGTCCACCCCAACTTTTCAAGAATGGGTGAATGAAATTCTTGCCAATCTACATACAGAAAAAGCAATTGCCAGTCTCCACAACAGATTGGCAGTATATAGAAAAATATGGGATCCCCTTCACTCTCTAATTCTAGTTGCTCAGTCTTAGTTATGTCACAGTTCAAACTGCCCTGCAGGTTCTCAGGTAATGAGTTTATTTTTTATGGGATATATGGAGTTGTTACTGCTGTATGGGGAGGGAAGGGAGGGTCGGGCAGTTATATCTTAATAAGTGGCTGTACTGTGTGGTGTTCCTTGGCATTGTCAATCCTAACACTTACCCCATTATTATATGCAGTACCCATCTCAGATTATTTACTGATGGAATGGGGTCAGCGTTAGGGTTGTTAACCTCAAGACACACCAGATGTGTGATTTGCAAAGAAGCAAGAGAGGTGAATCTGTAATGGTTTTTCCTGTTGCTGCCTGCAGGGAAGGGTGGGGTGTTAGACTTGGAAACCCTAATGCCACATTTCTCTACCTTTGTCACTTTATCCCTAACTAGTGCATTAACAAAGTTTTCTGCAATGAATATAGATATCTGTAGTTATATAATGTGTATATACATGTATACATATATGTATATATTATATATAATTTAAAAAAAACTGTGTTAATGCACCAGTTAGGGTAACTTAATGCCACAAAAGTAGGGAAATGTGGAATTAGGGTTTTTCACCATAATGCCCCTAACCCCCAAATCAGCAAAAGGAAAAAAAAATAGAATTTTGGTTTCCAACCCTAACACCCTACCCCCAACCTGCAGGCAGCAACAGGCATGTTGTGTGCCTTGGGGTTGTCAACCCCACACTCATCCCCATTGCATGACTAAATAAGCTGAGATGGGTACAGTATATGAGAATGGGATGAGCATTAGGGTTGACAACCCCTGGGCACCAACACACCCTGTTACTGCCTACAAATGAGGTGAGATGTGACAGTCAGAAACCAGAACTCAAGTTTTTTCCTTTTGCTGCTTTGACCTCCAAAGCAAGGGGGGGGGTGTTAGGATAAGACATCGTAATGCAAAATGTCTCTACTTTTGTGATGTTAAGTTACCCTAACTGGTACGTTAAAGCAGTTTTTTGCAAAAAAAATGTCCTTACTTTTTTAGGTACAGTAGTAAAATAGAACTCTCATTTGCCCATGGAAGTGCAGGGCCCGCTGGACCCTGTGCTGTCATCCCTCCATAGATGCATACCTGAATGTTGCTGTGGAAGCACTGGGCCCTGTGCTTGCATTTCAGTCAAAACAGTAACCAAACTTTCACTGCACAGTTGTTATTACCCCCACCTCATGAATTCCATGCTAAGAATTTTCAAATCCCTGCTGAAATGTCATTCTGCTCCACCACAATGTCATTCAATGCCATAGGGTAAAAACACCTTTTGGCCAGGATTTGAAAAATGACAGCTGCCACATTCATGAGGTGGTGTTAAAAAATGTCTATCTTGAAAATCTGGGTTCAAAATATTTGCAATTAACAAAGTTACAAGCAAGCATAGTAACATTTCCATGCATGCACATAACTTTGTCAATTGTACATATTTTGACCCCTAATTTTCAACATAGCCTTCTTATGACCCCACCACACAAACAAGGGTGGTGAAAATTTTTAAATCCTGCAAGAAAGGTGATTTTGCCAAATGGCTGAGAAATTGCTTTTTGGGTCAGGTTTGTGAAATTCCATTGACATTGTTCATGAGGCAGGGTTTCCAAAAGGCCATGTTGAAAATTTGGTGTGAAAATATGCAAAATTGGCCAAGTTATGCATCAAAGTTGAAAACACCATTGAAATACATTGTCGTATTTATCTTAGTTTCTCATATTGCAGTCGCTAGTTCCAGCAGCAAGATATGCCTTCGAATGGAAAGAGTGGTTCTTCATCCGATAACCTGTTCAGCTGAGTGAGGTTGTGTGGGTGCGTACTGGAGGGGTGGGTACTGAGTGGGAGGTCAGGGTGGGGGGTCGGATTGGCAAGGAACCATTTTCTTTCTTGCAGGTTTAAAAAAACAAAACAGAAAAATATTGAGGGACCATTTTCTTTGTTTCAGGTATGTCAGAAGGGTGGGGGGGTACCACTAGACACTAGGGAATATGTTTGAGAAGGGGACAGCATTTGCAAGGGTGGGGGTGCTACAAGATACCAGGGAATATGTTTTATTATGGGGACAGTGATTGGAAGGGTGGGGGGGTGCCACTAGACACAAGGGAATATCTTTGCTTATGGGGATGGGGATTGGAAGGGTGTGGGGTTCCGCTAGACACCAGGGAATATCTTTCTTTATGGGGATAGTGATTGGAAGCATGGGGGGTGCCACTAGATACCAGGGCAACATTACAATTCAAAATCCCATTGAAATACATTGAGCCACATTTACCTTAGTGTCTTATACCCAATCAGTAAATCTGCAAGCTTCAAATGTTTTTTTTTTATCAACCAAGCTGTTGTTTGTGAATGTTTTTGGTTTTTTTCCATTTTTTTATCAGTAGAACTTTGACGTTATCACAAAAAAAAATTGTAATTCAAAAACGGTACAATTTTATTTCACCAAGCCATCCAAAGTCACATCCTTAACATAGACCCCATCATCCCTGAAAAAAATCATGGAACAAGTCCATACTGTCTAGGCTGTAGATGACAGCAAAAATCTCCATGTTAAGTAATGGGAAAAAAGTGTTTTATTTCACGTTTTGTTCTGCCATATCTTGTAAACTCTACAAGATGCCATCACAAAACTTTACACATCTTGAGACTCTGACAGCCTAACCATGCATGCCAGGTTTTGTGCTAATTCATTAAACAATGGCAAAGTTATTAAGGTGCAAACAATTGGGTTTAACATTAAACAGCCTGCTCAACCCTAAGTATAGTGGTACTACCGCGCCACTATAATAGAGAGCAAAAATTATGTAAATGCTCATTAGGGTTGTGACTGCACAAAATGCACAAAGATGGTGCACAAAATGCACAAAGATTGGAAATAAACTACTAGGGTTGCAAACACAATACCCACAGTGTCTGGAAATGTGTTCTTAGGAATCTTATATGTAACTCCACACCCTACCATGTCTTCTACCCTCATGACCCTGGACAATTTAAAGGTATATGGCTATACATCAATGGTATGGTACCTCATACAGAGTCAATATATTAACATTTCTATATAGCAACCCTAATACCCACCCCCTCCTCTACCATCAGGGCTAGTTAAATCAGTTAGTCAGATGACCAATGGTTAGTAAAACAGTAGATTTTGCTACCACATTTTGATACTTAATAGCCAACTGGCTACCTGCCAGTGAAGTGATTTTTGAGTCCTGGAAAATGATGGCCACTAAAAATATTGACTTGACTAACACATCTTGAAACCTACTAGCTGACCATTAGCTAACAAACTAATTTCTCACACCATGGTGGTGACCCAAGACAAAGTTACAGGTGTAGCACCATCCTACAAGGCTGTGCTGGAGATTTGTTTATTCAACTACAACAAGAAACAAAGCCAACAGGATGCTGGGATGCATAGCAAGGTGTATCATCTCAAGGAAGGAGGAGGTGTTCCTGTTGCTGTACAGGTTGCTGGTGAGACTGCACCTAGAGTACAGTGTGCAGTTCTGTCACCCCTTCCTAAAAAGGGACATCAGGCTCTTGGAGGAGGTGCAGAGGATGGTGACCAAGATGATAAGTGGGATAGGGAAAAGCCCTATGAAGTTAAGTTGACAGAACTTAACATCTACTCATTGGAAGATTGAAGGGACAGAGGGGACATGATCGAGACCTTTAAGTACTTAAAGGGCATAAATAGGGTCAGCCCTGAAAGTCTGTTCAAATTCTGGAAGGGGGATCATGAGATGGCACGGTCAGAAGCTGGAGGGATGGAGGTTCAGAAGGGAGATGAGGAGGAGTTTCTTCACAGAAAGGGTGTTGGGGGAAAGGAATGCATTGCCTGAGGGTCTAGTTTTACTGATAACAGTGGAGGGATTTAAGAGAGGGTGGGACAAGGTTAAGGGTAGAATTAGACTAAGAAATGATAAAGAGGGGAAGGGGCAGCATCAGTGGCAATCATTGAGAGCTGCACAAATGAGCAGACATGATAGACCATAAGGCCTGCATCTGCTGGCTTTTTCATATGTTCATATGTTTGCAAGAACCTTTATAAAACAGCATACATTAAGGGTGTGCAAGCAATGAAAATTATTTCCCAAATACCACAAATATGCACTGTTTGTTACTTGGATTCCGAATCATGAATAGTAGCACTATTTATTCCTGTTCAGTAAATACTCTCTTGAACAAAAAAAGAAAAAGAAAACAGCCCCCACCCTGTTCCCTTGCCCAGATTCTTTAATAGATGCCCCATTCCCTCACTCTCAGCATACAAGTCACACCCTCCTCCCCAGCACCCATGTTTTGATAATTATGCATTTGTAAGTAAAGTCCAAAGGTGGGTGACCGGCACAACCTGCCCACTTCTACAGCCCTTTGCTGTTTTCTTTTGCTTTCCAACTCACTGTAAGAAATAGTATTGAACTGATTGTATCCCTACCCCAACCCTGTTAGCAGCAGCCAGTACCCTCCTTCATGTTCACTGCACTCACTCAAAATTCTGAATGGAAGAATGCAACTGACACAGTTCGCTGTCCTCTACGGCCAACCCCCTTCTTCTGAATGAAAGCACTCTCACGCTCACTAATACAGTTAAACCAGCTGCTCTTAGCAGGTTTTGCTATACAAGCAAGCATGTGAGTGCCTTCATTCAGAAGAAGGCAGCTGGCTGTGGAGGAGGGCAGGCTGTGTTGGTCACCTGCTTCCTTTCAGAATTGCAAGCAGGTCGGGGTGGGGAGCACAAAGGAAGGTGCTGGCTACTGCTACCAGGGTGAGGGTAGGGGGACAATTGATTCAGTATTAATTCTTACAGTGAGCTGAAAAGCAAAAAGCAAACAGCAAAGCATTGAAAGTCAGCAGCTAGTCATGGAGGTGGGTGGGTTGTGCTGATCACTCATCATTGGACTTTTACTTAACAAATGCATAATTATCAAAATGTTGGTGCTGGAGGAGGAGGGTGGAATTTGAGTGCTAACTAAGGGTGGTGAGGATGGGGGCTTCTATAGTTTAAATGATTTGGGCTAGAGAGGAAGTGGACCTGTTTCTTTGCCTTTTTTTAAGTAATCTGAATGCCAAATATTTGGCTGCATACCGAATACCTGGGCCCGAAATACTGAATATTCAGCTGAATATTCAGAAAAAAAAGTATTTGCATGGCTCTAGTATATACATCCCAAAACATATATCCTGTTTTCACTATTTTAAGTATTTAATGTGACACAACTACTGTATGCAATGTATGTAATAGTTTTAAATTTGCACAAGTCCACTGTTTTGTGGAGGGTGTACAATACTCTGTGCCATGTAAGGCATACAATACAATTGAAGTAAATCTTTGTAGGTATGCACCCCGAAAGTATCCTAATTACAGATCTACGATGCTATCAAACACCAGACCTATGTGGCACAGTTCTGGACATGTACTTTGCCTATTGGTCATGATGATAAGAGAGGGGACAGGTGTGGGGATTCAGGATGATATATGAAAATTTGAATATGTTGACCCTGTATGAGTTACCATGCCATTGGTGCATGACCCTGTACCTGTAAATTGTCTTTGGGCATAATAATAGGAGACATGATATGGGAGTGGGAGTCATACCTAAGAACACTAATAGCATATTTCCAAACTTTGTTTGCATTGTGTTTGCAACCCTAATAGTTTATTTCAAATCTTTGTGTAGCTTGTGTTTTGTGCTGTAGTAACCATTATGAGTGCTAACAAAGGTTTTTGTTATAAATGTCCTTACTTTTCATTAGAAATGTCTGTGGTAAGTTCATTTACACACAGTCTTTGAAAACCTGAGCAAAGTGGAGGTAATTTGTAGGTTAACTTTAACAAGACCCTTTCTGGCCCGTGAGAGGTCAGAGACACACAGCAGTATAAGTTCTAATTTAAACTGCTCTGCACCTTGATTCCCCAGCTTCTTCAGCAGCCTTCTGTATGGAAGCTAGACAAATGCCTTGCTGAAGTCAAAGCTAAATAAACCCACTGCTTGTCCCCTATCCACTGACTTAGTTACCCAGTTTTCCCACACATAATTTCATTAAGGACATTTAAGCAGCCCCCATGCCTAACAGGAAACTTTGGGAAAACATAAAATGTAATCATGTCAGCTGATATTTCATGGCTGTTCTATATTTACTTTCCTGCTTACTCCACAGCTACAGTATTCACAACAAAGAACAAAGGACAAACAAACAAAGAGCTGCTGATGCCACAAAGAAAACTTTGAAAAATATAATATATACTGTAGATAGTATTCCTCTTGTTTTTTCCTATATATATTCTACAGATTCATCCCCTCCATTATTACTGTGAAAATGTTCATGAATATATGAACTTTATTGCTTAGCGTTCATCTTCCTGTTTAGCTTACTTCCTACTTCAAGTAATAATCCTCTGTTGTGACATCGCAATCTGTTGCCATGGGAGTAACTGCAATGTCACAAGCAGTGCATATGACCTCAGTTAGGGAGAAAGCAACAGTAATAGATGAACCCATCAGGAGCAAAGCTTCTGTTTTCAGGCAAATTAAGTCAGTAATTAATAACAGAGAGGAAGAATACAAAACTAATGTGAAATGCAAGTTGAACAGTGTCTAAATGTTACAGTTTGTTAAAGTTCTCCTGAAGGCATCAGTTGCTGTTGAAAATAAGATAATTAGCCATTACACTTAATCTGTTCTGGCTGCTGTCTATATCTTATGTCACAATTTGTTTGTGTCATCACTACCTGTTGCTGTGGAAAGTATTTTGATGTCAGAAGCAAAGAAACTTGATGAGCTCCATAGACAAGTAGTCAGAGCAGACAATCAAAGAAACAGTGATCTGGTTAGCGCTCCAAAGTCACACATATCCAAGCCTATCCTGGATGTATATTACACCATTTAATCACCATCCCCAGCAAAGACAAAAAGACAAATAGACCAATCAAATGTTCTTCCAGCCTTGGCCTACACATACATACATACCTGTCCTCCCTCCATCCCACTTACAAATTAAAACACAGGCATCCACAGAGATACAGGATCCTCATCGTTGATCAATGGCTAACCTTCAGTGATGATGAGAACATGCTCCCAAATCTATTTCCACACTACTGGCTCATCCACCCTCTCTAGCAGCTCATACAAGAGATGGAATAGATCCTGGAGTGCACTGACATGAACACTAGCTCTTAGTCTGGATAGGTGCCAAGAGTGGTGCCACTGGGACTAGTGGTGGCCTTTTGCCAAATCACTTTTATCAGCTGATGCCAAGTTCCACTTGATCAGGCCCTGTTGCCACCTGCAGGGCTAAACAATCCTGCCATAGGACTGCTGCAGGGCTCTCCATGCAGCATCACTGCATCAGGCAGGGAGGGCAGCCAAAGCTGGAAGGGGAAGGCTATTATTATTTAAAAAAAAATAGCATTGGGTATGAGGGCAAAGGAGGGCTGGCTGAACTGGGAGAGGGACAGTATTATACTGGAAAGTAGCACAGCTACTTAGGATTTAAAAATGATCTGTTATTGGTGTATGAGACAGTCCTTTTTTAAATAAAACTGGCAATGAGTTATAGGACTGCTTACATAATGACACTCCTTCAAAAAAACCTTCAGAAAAAGAAGAGGCCACACTCTACTGTACTTTAAATTGTACAGCTGTTCAATATACAATGTAGTTATCAGGATGAGGGTGACGGAGGGCAGACTGAGCTGGGAGAGGGTGGATATCATTATTATTATAAAAGTGAAAAAGGATTCAAAGATGGTGACTTCATGCTGTGAGGCTTGAGGAGGAAGCTCTGCAGCAGGGATTGTTACATGCATACTTAAAATGTATAACAGACATACCACAAGAGTACAATCCTTACCAGTTCATCTTGTGCACCTATTGGCACAGAAGTACCCCTGTTTTGTGTTTTTGCCCCCCAGCTTGTAGGTGAAGGAGTCCGGGCAATGGAGGAGCCAACACCCCGACTGGAGCAAGGCAGGCAATCCTGCGGGGCAAGGGGGGATTGTAGAAAACCATGGAGGAAATTTCTGAAGACTTACTTATTGTGAACCTCTAGCAGAACCTCAGAGTATTCAAAAATGATGTTGCTGAAGCTGAAGTTATTTACTTGCAACTACCTTTTTTCTTCACCATACTGCAGTGGAGGAGACTCAGAAGTAAAAGACAGAGAGCAATTTTTTTAGATTAGTGTTCAATGTGAACAACGGTGGATGACCAGGATGTTTGTGAACTTGTGATCTAGTGGGGAAATATCTTTTAAAATGATTTACTCTGGTGGTCTTTGATGGCCAAAACAGCTAGATATATTCCCCATCGACTATACTCTATGTAGATTTAGAGTAATCGTCAGAGTAATTGGTGTGATTGCATTTTATTCATTAGATTTTGCAACATCAGCACTTTACTCAGCACTCAAAGCAATTAAAAAAATATATTTTAGTTTTTCCTGTTTCAGTGTTTTAGTTTTCTTGTTTTTTCTAATTTTTTCTTTTTTATATTGAGTGTCACATACTGTAATTTTTTTCATTTTTAAATTAAAGTTGATTGATTTTCCCGGTCAAGTACATTATATATGTCATATACATCCTCTATACAGACAGATACCTGAGTATACTTGAACAGGTATTTAGCGTACATGCAAGCCCAGAAGGTTTCAGAGCAGGCTGCCTTTTACTCTCAGCAGATGCAGTGAGAGCCTGAGATGCCAAATGCCAAACGGTAACTGGTGCATGGGCATTATTATTTCTGTTCTATTGGCTATCTTGAGCCATCGAGCTTTTGTTTTTACCACAGTCTAACTTTAACAAACCAGGAGTCACTGTACTTGACTTGTGGAGACCTTCAAAATTCACTGAAGGTTTAACCATTAAGTGAATGCCAGGTTAATCATGGAGAGAGATCTCGGGTGTTGGAAGGATGACTGATTTTGAGTTTCTAGATTTCTCTGGCACTGACTTGCATTGTATATTGCAGATCCTGAAAACATGTAAGTGCTATAACAAGTTTTTATGTATTTATGCGCTTAACCTATAGCTTTCCCAGTGGCACTATTTTGATATATTAATTCGATACAACAATCTATAAAATCTCATAGAAGTACTATATAGCACTAGTAATATAGCGATTCATTAACAATTTTAATAAGGCTAGTTAGATTCTCAATGATGTTGCAAAAACTAAAGTATTCTTAAAAAGAGGGCTGGGGATATGAAGCCAGTTTGCAAAAGGCCGGCTGGCTGCATCGAGGAGACCTACATCTGAATTGCTGTAGGTCACGTATTACAACAGCAACCTTTGTAATCGGGTACATGTTACCACCCTAGGACTAGCAATTGGGACACAGAAGGAATTGAAAGGAGACCTGAGGAGGCACTGCTGAAGTGGAAAGTATTGAAGCTCTGGAAACTGAATAAGGAACTCAGAAATGGTGTTTGCGCTGAAGGTAAAGGAAAACTATGACAGCCCAGTGTCCATTCCTGGTTGTTGGACTCTTGAAGCAAAATTTAAGCTAAGCTATTTTTGTGGACTTTATAGTGATAGCTGGCAGAGCTTGAACTAGTGTAGTAGCTCTTATTTCTCTGTGATTAACATCGAGAGGACTGATATTTGGCTTGAGGGAGCTTGTTCCTGAAAAGGACTAATATTCTGCCTTAAAGGTATCTGTTAGGTGATTTCGCAGTGTATAATTGCGGGTATCTTAAAGGGGAGATTTACAGATTTCAGCTGGAAGATTTTATTCTATAGCTATTACTGGGTAATTTATTGGATAATTTTTATGAATATGTATACAACATAGAAACATAGAATTTGATGGCAGATACGGACCGCTTGGCCCACCCAGTCTGCCCATTTTCCTACCTAATGGATAAGATGCAGATCCTAGTTAACCAGCAGCCTACTTCTTTCTACCCCCACCCCCTAGAATTACCTTATGACTGTCTCAAGCATGCTTGAATTCAACCACTGTTTTTGACTCCACAACCTCCTCCAGAAGGCCGTTCCATGCATCCACAACCCTCTCTGTGAAGAAATACTTCCTTACATTACCTCTGAGCCACCCCCCAATCTTCAAATTGTGCCCTCTTGTTCTTGCACACCTCTTTTGTTGAAAGATGCTACCCTCTTGGACTGTGTTGATTCCCTTGAGGTACTTGAAAGTTTCTATCATGTCCTCCCTCTCCCTCCTTTCCTTGAGGCTATACATATTAAGCTCCTTTAGTCTCTCTTTATATGTCTTCTGGTGCAGACCCTGCACCATTTTAGTTGCCCTCCTCTGGACAGCTTCCATCTTGTCTATGTCCTTGTGGAGATTGGGTCTCCAGAACTGCACACAGTACTCCAGATGGGGTCTCGCCAGCTGTCTGTACAGAGGGATAACAACTTCCTGTTTTCTACTGGTGATGCCTCTCCCTATACATCCCAATATCCCCCAGCCCTCCTTACTGCCCTCTCACATTGCTTGCCCACCTTTAAGTCATCTGATATGACTACCCCCAGGTCCCTTTCCATTTTTGTTGTTAATAGTATCTCACCCCCCACTGTGTACTCTTCCCCTGGGTTTTTGTTTCCCAGGTGTATTACCTTGCACTTCTTAGCATTGAATCTAAGCTGCCATACATTTGACCATTCCTCTAACCTTGCCAAGCCCCTTCTCATTCTTTCCACCCCACCTTGTGCATCAACTCTGTTGCAGATCTTTGTGTCATCTGCAAAGAGACATAGTTTTCCTTCCAGTCCCTCTGCAATGTCACTTATAAAGACATTGAAGAGGACCGGTCCTAATACTGAACCCTGCGGTACCCCGCTAGTAAACCCCCTTTCTTCAGAGTGGACTCCATTTACTGTTACCCTCTGTGTCCTATTCTTCAGCCAATTCTTTACCCAGGCTATCATCTTGGGACCCTCCCAGGCTGGCTAACTTGTATATTAATCTTTTGTGTGGGACTGAGTCAAATGCCTTGCTAAAGACTAGGTAGGCCATGTCCACAGCCCCTCCTGATCTACTACTTTGGTCACCCAGTCAAAGAAATCTATTAGATTTGTCTGGCATGACCTTCCCACTGTGAATCCATGCTGCCTTGGGTCCTGTGCCCCTCTGGCCTCTAGATACTCAACAATTCTTTCCTTCAGAAGTGATTCCATCATTTTCCCTATCACTGAGGTTAAACTAACAGGTCTGTAGTTTCCTGCTTCTGCCCTGCTCCCACTTTTGTGAAGGGGAATCACATCTGCCCTCCTCCAGTCCTCAGCTACCACCTCATCCTCTCATGATTTGTTAAAGAGGGTAGTCAGTGGTGTCACTAGTTCTACCCTTAGTTCTTTTAGAGTTCTGGGATGAATCCCATCAGGCCCCATTGCTTTGTCCACCTTCAGTTTTAAAAGTTCTTTCAGAACCCTTTCTTCTGTAAATGGGCTGGTAACAACTTCTGTATCCAGAGTGTTTCTATTGTTTGTTTTAGGTACCTCCCCCTCTTCATTTGTAAATACTGAGCAAAAATATTTGTTTCGTATCTCTGCCTTTTCACAGTCACCCTCTGCCCACCCTCCCTTTACTAAGCCTCACCTTCCCTCCCTCCCTTAGTCTTCCTTCACTCTGATGTACCTAAAAGGTTTATCCCCTTCTTAACTGAGTTGGCTATCTTTTCCTCGGTTCTGGCCTTTGCTGTTCTGACTGCCTTCCCAGCTTCCTTTTGCTTTAACTGATACAATTCTCGGTCCTGCTCCTTCTGTGATTCCTTGTACTTTCTGAATGCTTTATTTTGCTCTTGAACCTTCACTGCCACCTCCCTTGAGAACCATAGTGGTTTCTTACATCATTTTGTTTTGTTTATTTGCTTCACACAAAGGATTGCTACCTCTGTGAAGGCAGTTTTTATTATTCCCCATTGTTCTTCCACCCCTCTTTCCTGCTCATTTGCTAGTGCATTCCTTAGGCACTCACCCATTCTTGCAAAGTCAGCCCTCCTGAAGTACAGTACTTTTGCCTTTGTATGGCTTGACTCTATTGCTGTGTTTATTGTGAACCATACTGTTCGATGGTCTCTAGTTCCCATATGGCTACCCACTTCTACATCTGTGATCCTCTCTCCATCTCCATTTGAGAGGACCAGGTTATAGCCTACACCTGTGTACAAGAGGTGGGAAAATGATTGTAGAAAACTCAAACACTAATTTTCCAAACGTGAAAAAGAAAAAAATGACAGTATTTATACGGGTGATATAGAAATTATTACCTCTACCCCTACCTTTACCCCTGCCCCATGGAAATTGGTAACAAAATCTACACTTACGCCGATAAGATTAAATCAAATATCATGCAGGGGGACAATTTAACATTGATAAAAAGGCTGGGAAATCGCCATTAAGAAATGCAAGGAAAGTTAATCAAGCAAAGGCCCAAAGCACTAGCCAGAAAATTGAGGGGAATATAGAAAACTTTGTAGGGAAGGCAGTGGAAGTATTACCCCAGTCGTTCCAGCTATTTTGGACAATATAATGGAAAAAGATAAGAAGATTAAACATAATACAAGGAAAATATCCAAAAAGGAAAAGAAACAACTCAAGGGTGCTCAGTCACATAATCAAAAGGACATTACAGAATTTTTAGTATCAAAACAAATAATCTTGGATTTAAATGAGGTAAACTCTACACAGGTTTAGGCTATAACCAGTGACAATGCAGTTAAAGATCTTAATAATCCCCAACAAGACCTAATATAGGGAATGAGACCAGATTAGAACTCTTTAATCCATTAGAACTACCGTCTGATATTAGCGAGGACATTAATCAAAAAATGGAGGATCATGATGACTCACTATTAACAGGTTCACCCAATACTGTTTTCCAAAAATTGGAAAAGGAAGTGGAACAAATAGAGCTTGAGGCCAATTTTTTAGAACAGTGTCCAAATTTATTGTCCAAGTACACGATCAAAGCTCTGGCGTACCCAGTGAAGTCCAATATTATACTATTGGAAGCATTAAATGTTATCAGAAATAAGTTGGATAATTTTTCTAATTGAGTTTGTGCACAGATTAATAATATTCACTTACAAATTACAAATTTAAGACAGCAAATAGATGCAAAAAGGAGACTCTCATTTTCCACCATAATTCCCAATTCCCCAGAAGGAAACAATAAAGGTAAAAGTAAAAGAAAAAGTAAAGCAAAGAAGCAACATGGGCAGTTATGAGATATAAGAAAGGAAAAACAAGAACAAGAGGTAAATACTAGTAAAGGAAACTAGTAAGGGAAACATCCAGATTCCAATCAAAACATTTACAAGAAACAAGACTACAGATACAAATACAGAGGGCACAATAGAACAAAATAATGAGAAATCAGGCAGAAAGGATGACAAAGGGAAGAAGGTGACAGAAAGTAAAGTGAAGCAGGATAAGGAGAACAACAGTATAGTGAACAAAAAACATGAAGGGGAAGTTGACACTAACATAATCAGTTTATTAGGACAGGAAACAGTAGTGAGATTAGATAGAATGTTTCATAAAACATATGGACAAAGGAAACTTTAGAGGAACTGACTGACCTTCTACTCTCTGCAGAACTAGAAATATCAGACTCAAAAGAAAATATACTTATAGTTTTTAGGAATGTAAATGAGAATACTAAACCAGTATACATCCTGGTCAAGAATATGGAATTTGCTCAAAAAAATATGGTCTAAACTACAGAGACTAAATTATTTGGGATTAGATGTTAAAGCCCCTGTATCTTGAAAAGCAGTATATTGTGAGACCACTTTAAGTAGAGAATTTAGTGGTATTAAAACATGGTTATAGTTTACTGAGAAAATTACAAAGTGAAAATGGAATTTTACAGCAGGGTTTTTACCAGACTCACAGCAAGAATATAATCTAGCAATTTTTGGGATAGCTAGATTGCAGAGAGAAGAAGAAAATAGCCTCATGGACTTGGTGACTGTCCTCTTCTCATGCATTCTAGGGGAAAAAATTACAAGAAGATGGTTTGTCAAAATAGAAAGGAACCTTACTGTTGAAGCAGGTAATAAGATTGACATAATTTGCTCAATAAAAGAATACAACTTTGATCAAGCTAGAATACTATTAGTGGACTTGGAAGAACTATGGGGAAATAACACTGTCAGAACATTAAACTGACTAAGCAATGAAAACTAGAGCCTGACAAAATTTTTTTCAGTTTTAACACAGAATGAAGGGAAACCAAATTGCTTGATATGGAATATTGCTGAAATACATAATAACTTACCAGATTTGGAATGGAGATCATTTATTACCCAGTTTGAAATAATCATGTTACAAGAAACTTGGGCAATTGAAAATATAGATTTAAATGGTTTCCAGGTGTTATTCTCTCCAGCCATAAAGAATTATAAGTTAGATAGACCAACAGGAGGTCTAGCCGTTTATTTAAAAATTGATGCAGACCTCAAAATTATAGACAAACTGAATATTAAAGCAAATTTTGCAAGCTTAACTTTTAAGTGGAATAGACAGCTGTATGTGACTCTGAGCAAGTCACTTAATCAACCAGTGCTCCCAGATCACCCCTGAAAACAGGCACTTATGCCTAGTTGGCCTTTCCCACTTACCAAAGACTAAAAAAAAAAAAATGTTGCAATCAATGTGTACATTCCACCTGACAAAAAGAAGGTGAATTCAAACATCTGGCATGAGCTAGCATTAGAGATTGACAGCTCTTTTAAAAAATATCCAAATGCTATATTAATAATGGTCAGAGAGTTTAATGCCAGGGTGGCCAATATGGATAATATTGAATTATTTAATATACAACTGGAAATGGGTGATAACATGAATTGAAAGAGTTAAGATAAACAGTGTAATAATCAAAGCAAAGAGTTACAGAAACTGTTGAATGTAAATTCTCTGATTATTTTGAATGGGAGAATCAATGGAGACTTAAAAGGAAACATGACATGTTTCTCTCCTTTGGGGCACAGTGTGTTAGATTATATGATAAGCAACTCAGCAAATATTAATCACTTCAAAAATTTAACAATCCAAATGCATTACAAAAGTGATTATGCTCCTTTATTGCTACAGGTAGCCTGAGGTACAAGCTGTATTAATAAAACTGAAAACAATTCACCCTTAGCCATATTATCGACACTAGGGAGACAAAAATTAAACAGAGGAAAGACTAATACCCATATGGCTGCAGATATTATAGAAAGTTGGGAGGATTTTTTTTTTACTGCACGAAAAGGACAACAGCAAAAATCTACAACTGTGTTTATTAATAACATAGAGATTTTATACTCACAGATAAAAATCTAATATACACAGAGAGCAGTAAGTCAGAGACAAACATGGGTAACACATGGTTTGACATAGAATGTGGTATAGCTAAAAAGGAAATATGGAAGTTAGTCAGGCGGACAAAAAAGAACCCCCTTAGAGAAAATGTCTCAGAATTAAATAAAGCTGGGAAACATTATGTAAAATTTCTAGACATGAAAAAGAAAGAATTCCAATATAAAAACTTGGAATTAACGTTGCAAACTATACAAACTAATGATACAAAAACATGTTGGTTACTTGTTGCCAAGGGTGTAAAAGTTTTTCAACCCTCTCTAGCTGTATATGTACTCAAATAAATAATAATGATAATAATAATAGCTTTATTTCACATAAGCACCTTTCAAATTATCAAGACACTTTACAAAAAGATTAAAACAGCAATAATAAAATCAACAAACACAATAATAAATAGTCTGATGGGTCACCCTTATTCAATGCCACTAAAGGCCTGACACCATAAAAAGAGTTTTTAACCCCTGTCTGAATCCTCCCACAGTCATACACTCCCACAGCTGATGGGGTAGAGAATTCCATTGGGTAGGGGCTGCATACATAAATGTATGGGCCCCAGAAGATTTCAAAGACACCCTCAGAATCTCCAGCAGCCCCTCATCAGCCAAACGGAGCTTTTGCTCAGGGCAATAGGGAACAAGAAGCTCTTTCAGGTAGTCAGGGCCAAGTCCATGTAGGGCTTTTTAAGTAGGTAAGCCAACTTTAAAGGTGATCCACCACCGAATCGGCAGCCAGTGCAGATTGTGCAGCACAGGAGTGATATGACAGGCTCTAGAAGCCCTCATCAACAATCGTGCTGCAGCATTCTGCACTAGCTGCAGGTGGTGGATATCAACCCCAGGTAGCCCTAAGTACAGGGAGTTGCAATAATCAAGGCACGAGGTCGCAACGGCACGGACCATTTTTCCACAATATTTTATAAAGCTGAACAAACCTCAATAGAAACAGCTATAATTAAGATAATAAATGATAAGTGATGTATGCCTCTGAAAATTACAGAAACAGAAGTGGTTACTGCAATCAATACCCAGAAGAATAATAAGGCTCCAGGCCCGGATTATACCCCTCTTGAGGTATATAAACAACATAGAGAATTTTTGATACCCCATTTGACTAACTTCTTTAACATCTGCTTAGAACAAAAGAAATGTACCTCTTTCTGGACAAAAAATATAATTGTCCCAATACATAAAAAAGGTTCAGTATATTCACCGGCTAATTTTAGACCAATTAGCCTTCTGGATATTAGCTCAAACATTTTTACAAAAATCATATTAAATACATAAATGGACAGAGGAAAATGCATTAATATTGCAATTTCAAGCTGGCTTTAGACAGGGATACTTGACAACAGACCATTTATACTGTTTTTCCTATTTGTTGGAGAAATATGTCAGTCTCAGGAAAATTAAATTACATGCACTGTTTATTAACTTCAGAGCTGCATTTGATTCCATTAACTGGAATATATTATGGGAAAATTTAATCTCAAAAGGAATTGATAGGGCTCTGCTAGTTCCAATAGTTCTATTTTATAAAATACACTTACTAGTGTTAGATATGATAACCTAGGAAATTTGACCACACCTTTTAAGTCAAACATAGGAGTCAAACAAGAGTGCCTCCTAGCACAATCCCTCTTTAACCTCTAGATAAATGCATTGCTGGAATTTGAGGGAAATGAACACTTTGACTCACTTAAAATAAATAAAACGCCATTACACGTCTTAGCTTATGCAAATGATATTGCCTTGTTCTCTCTAGCAACAGTGGGTTTGCAAAAGAAACTAAACTACTTTTACAAGAAGTGTATAGATTTGGAACTTGAGATAAACTTAAAAAAAACAAAGGTTATGACATTTTGAAAGAACAAAAATAACACAGATAAAGGAAAAGTCTACCTAGGGAAAGATCTAATTGAAAAGGTTAACAATTATACCTATTTAGGAGTGAAATATACCTCAGTGACAGGATGGGCTCAGCATGTTGAAGAACTACATGTAAGAGCAAAACTTGTAGCAAAAGCCCTATTAAGATTTAAGTATCAGTATGGAGAAAATACTATTCTTCCTGCCATAAAAGCCAGAGAAGCTAAAATAAATCAAACATTGTTGTATGGGGCTGAGATCTGGGGGACACATAAGGCAGACTTCCTGGAAAAGTCTCTGATGTATTATTATAAGGCACTATTAGGTGTTCCCATTTCAATAGCTAACACAATGGTAAGAGTTGAACTAGGAAGGGTGAATTTGCAGACATTAAAGGTGTTAAGAACAGTGATTTATGGCTCAGAATTATTAACAATAGTCATAATAAGTTACCAAATCTATGTTTGAAGGAGAACATAACCAGGGAAGCACAGGGTTTAACGCTCAACTGGTTAAAAACATTAAAAGATACATTAAGGGGAATAAAATGATGTACTTATGGGTAGATTACAATAAAAATATAATAATATCTACCAAATTTGGTAAAGTAATAAAAAATAAATTAATTGATAAAGCTAAAGATGAGAACATGATGAAAATCAAAGACCTTAAATGCAATATATGGTTTAAGGAAACTTAACTTGATCACAATTTAGAAGAATATTTACTGGTATATACAACCAGAGCAAAGAAAATGGATTACCTGGGCTAGAGTGGGGCTGATCACATCCAAATATACATACTTTAATAAAATGCATGACAACCCAGACAATATTTGCCCCTGTAATAAAAGATTTGCTAAAATCATATCTCACATTATCACTATCTCTCCCTTGTATTCCAAAGCAAGGAATGAATACTTGCTAGATTTCTTGAAAAAATATGTCCAAGTAAACTATGAGCCTGTGTTTATTCTGTTACATCCAAGTACTCCAAATGAAATTGCTAGGACTGTAACGTTTCTGGCGGAGGTAGTTAAGCAGAAAAAAATGATATTTAGAATGAACACCCAAGTAGAAGAAGATACTATAATTTATTTATTTAAGTCTTTGGTAACCAGGTAAGTGCACTGATCCAGGGGGCCATTACTTTTGACTTATTCTGTGCAATACAACTCAGAGCAATTTACTGTATTGTTGTAAGAGAAAAATTTTACATACATTTTATTTAAGTATTTTATTGTATTTAAAAACTTTGAATTTTTGAATGCAGTTTTAGCTGTCAAACAAGTTACTGTATGTATTGTAATGTTCTATGTTGATGTAATAACTGTCTTGATGTTCAAGATGGTTGAACACAAAAATTTGAAACTTGAATTATCATAAAAAATAACTTTGGGCATGAGGATGAGGGAGGAACAGCTGAATTGAGAGGGGGAGGGTATTACTATAAAATAACACAAAATTAGTTTCAGCAAGAGGGTGACAGTGGGTTAGCTGAGCTGGGAAGGGAGGAAGGGAGGGAGGGTTTTATTATGGCAAAACATAAAATGAGCATCTGACAATAGGGTGTGGGAGAGTCAGTTGAGCTGGGAGGGGGAGGTTATTACTTTAATAAAAACAAAATGAGCTTCGGGCATGAGGGTAAAAGAGAGTCAGCAGAGTTGGGAGGAGGATATTACTATAAAAAAGTATTCACAAGAGTGTGAGGGAGGTCAGATAAACTGGGAGTGGGATGGGACTAGTATAAAAAGCACAAAATGAGCATTGAGCAATAGGTAGAGGGAGGTTCAGCTGAGCTGGAAAGGGAAACAAATAATTAGCATCAGGCAAGAGGGTGAGATATTTAAGCCACTGAAAACTGTCAAGTTTAATGAAATGTCAAAGCAACCCTAATACACTGGCACTACAGTGCAGGGCATGCGGTCATGCTCTGATATACGCATACCTTGTTGTGTGTCGTGAGGCCACAGGCCAAGTACATTCAAGCACCCAAGGAGTATGTATAGCAGAGCACAACCACACACCATGTAGTGGATTATCTATCACAAATTACCAAAATTGTTTTGGAGGGGGTTAAGAGTAGAAACAAGTGACTGTGAGATAATGCACAGTCATGTGACATGTTTCATCCAATCAGGAGACAGTATTTTTACAGATTTTTTCTCACCCATTTTATATATATATTATGGTAGCACGATAGTGCTACCATAGTTAGGGTTGAGGAGCCATTTACATGTTAAACCCAAAACTTTGCACCTTAATAACTTTGCAACTGTTCAACAGATTTGTCTGTAATTTGGCATACAGAATCAAGACCCATATGCCTTGGGATCTGCCAAGTTTTGTACTGGTCAGATATACGGCTGTGGAGTTATTAAGCATGAGCCTCGCGTGTGTTTACGCTTTTTTTGGAATTCTACGGTCGTGCCTACAGGTCGCCCGGTTTGCGCGACCAGTCTGAAATCTTCAAGGAATGTGTGGCCAGTGTCCCCAATGTGCCTTTCAAAGATTTCGTGAAAAAATATTAAACGGTTCAAAAGTTATTCAAAAAACAAGTTCCCATTATAAGTCAATGGGAAAAGTTAACAAAAAGTTCGACAGTGTCGCAAATGCAGTTTTTACTATCGCAAATGGCCCTTTTACTGTCGCAAATCTGCCATTTTGTTTTCAGTTGGTGATCACAAAAATGCTTGGCATTTAAATTTGGGACCATCTTGCAACCTAATTCTTTCTGTATTCACCTAATCGGACCCTGAGGATGCTAGCCATGTCTTTATTTTGGGGCAAAACACCCCAGAAATATGTTTTTCATATTTCTGGAAAAAGTACTTTCGCAAAGTAGTATCGCACTCATGAAATTGTCACAAATTTTTGCGAACGCTTTCTCAAATTGCGACAGTACTTTTCTAGGCTGTGGGAAAATGACAGCAATTCTTTGGCACCCCGCTGCAAAAGAACGGTTTGGAGTTTTGGGCTGAAATCTGGAGGGAACACAGCTAAAATCTCACAGATGTGCCTTTCAGTATTTTGTTGAAAAAATATTACACGGCATCAATGTTACAGTACTCCAAAGATGACACTTTTTCCCATAGGATAACATTATGGCGTACGACTCATTGCAGCAATCGTTTGGCACCCTGCTGCAAAATAACGGTTTGGTCTTTTGCACTGAAATTTGCAGGGAACACAGCCAACTTCCACAGATGTGCCTTTCAGTGGTTTGGTGAAAAAATATTACAGGGAGGCAAAGTTATGGCACTCCGAACTTCTGTTTTTTTCCCATAGGATAACATTATGGTACACAAAATGCTGACGCACACACTAACCCCTATATTAATAAGGTCCAGAGCATATATTTGGAAAAAGTAGATGCCTTTATTACAATAATAAAGGATCTTGTCCAAAACGCGTCAAGCGGTTTTTATTGTAATAAAGGCATCTAATTTTTCCAAATATATGCCCTGGACCTTATTAATATAGGGGTTAGTGTGTGCTTCAGCGTTTTGTGTACTATTGTTTATTTGGTTGAATGCACCGTGGTTACCTTGTGCATGGTTCGTTTGTTACAAGATAACATTATGGTGTTCGCCGCGCCTTTCAGGGCCCATGTCTCGGAAACAGTGTGAGATACAAAAGTGGGAACATAAAGGAAGCAGGAAACTACAGACCAGTCAGCCTCACCTCGGTAGTGGGGAAGATCATGGAAGCACTACTGAAGGAGAGATTGGTGGAACATCTGAATGTCAATGGACTACAGGACCCAAGGCAGCATGGTTTCACCAGGGGGAGGTCATGTCAGACCAGCCTCGTTGAATTTTTTGACTGAGTGACTAGGGAGGTGGATCAGGGGAGGGCAGTGGACATGGCCTATCTGGACTTCAGCAAGGCCTTTGACACTGTGCCACATAGAAGACTATTACACAAACTGAGGAATATGGGTGTGGGCAGGACAGTAGTGCGGTGGGTAGGTAACTGGATGGGTGGCAGGACACAGAGGGTGGTGGTAAATGGCTGTCACTCCACAGAGGGAAGAGTGACCAGTGGGGTACCACAGGGATCAGTGCTGGGACTGGTCCTATTCAACATTTTCATCAGTGACATTGCACAGGACCTAGAAGGCAGAATTTCACTGTTCGCTGATGACACAAAGCTCTGTAACAGAGTAGACACACCAGAGGATGTAGACAGAATGAGAAGGGACCTGCAGAAACTTGAAGAATGGTCAGGGGTTTGGCAGTTGAAATTCAATGCAAAGAAGTGCAAGATAATGCATGTGGGGCACAAAACCCTGGCACAATATATCAGTTGGGGGTGAGGATATAGCGGCACCAAGCAGGAAAGGGATCTTGGGGTTGTCATCTCTGATGACCTCAAGGTAGGGAAACAGTGTGACAAGGCAGCAGGTAAAGCAAATAGGATGCTGGATGTATAGGCAGGGGCATCACCAGCAGGAAAAGGAGGTCATCTCGCATACAAGACACTAGTGAGGCCCCACCTGGAGTACAGTGTACAGTTCTGGAGACCATACCTACGAAGGACATAGACAGGGTAGAGAAGGTTCAGAGGAGGGCAACAAAGATGGTGCATGGATTGCATCACAAGTCCCATGAAGACAGGTTGAAGGAACTGAACATGTACTCCCTGGAGGAGAGGAGGGAGAGGGATATGATAGAGACATACAAGTATCTTACAGGGAGGAACAGGGTGCAGGAAAACACTATTTTAAGCGAAAAGATGTTCCAGGACTAGAGGGCATGGGATGAAGTTGGAGGGAGGACGATTCAGAGGAAACATGAGAAAGAATTTCTTCACAGAACGGGTGGTGGACAAGTGGAACACCCTGCCAGTGGAAGTGGTGGGGGCTGAAACAATCACGGGATTTAAGAATGCATGGGATAGACATAAAGGAATTCTGGAGGTCAGGGGCAAGGGGCAACAGATTTCTAGGAAAACAAACTGAATTTACAAGTTCAAATGGGCAGACTGGGTGGGCCATAGGCCCTTATCTGCCGACACTGTCTATGTATCTATGTATCTATGTAGATACGGACTTTTCATCAAAAAAATGCTTAGCCCCCAAATGGAGGCTAAACATAAAACTAGCCAGGAAAGTGATAATTCATATGACTTTTAAATTTTTTTTCTACATCATACGGTTCCTGAGATATAAGCAATTTACTATTCCAAGTCCTCATTTTTTTGTTCCGAGAGTCATTATTTTGCACACATTCTTTGTACTCACTGTCTTTCTCTATACAGCTTTTGGGGAAAACCAGCCTGTGCGCTTACATTACTGTTACCATTACCGTTTCCGCTTGTGGTTCAGTACCCGTTTCACTTACCGTTCACGTTTACGCCTCCATGTGCGTTACCATTTGCATTTTCATTTGCAGTTGCGTTTGCGTTGTTTTTAACATTTCTGTCTACAGTACTGTTTCTCTTTCTGTTTCACTTTGTGTCACCATGCACATTACGATTTGCATTTGTGGGCACAGTGTTACTGTGTGACAAGACATCATGTGGCGGGAGTGTGGGGCCCTCCCGCTGCCGCATTACATTCACTATTTCTCATTACCATTCTCAAAAAGAAGGGAAATTAGAGGCAAAAAAACTCTGTTTAATGCATCAGTTAGGGTTGTTCCACAGTGACAAAAGCAGGAAATTCGATGTTAGGGTTGAAACCCCTTTGCACCCCTCCAGCCCACCCCCCCAACTGGAATCAGGGTGCGCATTGGGGTCATCGGTCCTAACACTCACCCCATTCTCCTATTCCTCAGCTTCTTTCCACATGTGATGGGGTGAGATATAGGGCCGCTGACCCCAACGTGCACCCCAATTCCAGTTAGGGAATGGGCTGAGGGTGCAAAGGGGGTTTCAACCCTAACATCGAATTTCCTTGCTTTTGCCACTGTGGAACAACCCTAACTGATGCATTAAATGAGTTTTTGCCTCATATATATATATATATATATATATATATATATATATATGTACAGTGTCTTCAGAAAGTATTCACCCTTTGGATTTTGTCACATTTTGGGATGTTGCAAACTCAAATTAAAATACATTTATATGGGATTTTTTTGTCACGTATCTACACAAATTACTCTATAAAGTCAAAGTGGAATGAAACTTCTGGAATTTTATGTATATGTAATTTAAAATAAAAACCTGAAATGTCTTGATTTGATAAGTATTCACCCCCTTTGCTATGACACTCCAAATTGAGCTCAGGTGCATCCAATTTCCTTGTGAGATCACTCTAAAACTTGAATGGAGTCCACCTGTGGTCAGTTCAAATGGTTGACATGATTTCAGAGGAAATACACCTGTCATATAAGGTCCCACTGTTGACAGTGCATGTCAGAGCAGAAACTCTACCATGAAGACCAAGGAGCTGTCCGTAGAACTCCGTGATAGAATTGTGAGGAGGCATAGATCTGGGGAGGGGTATAAAAACATTTCTAGGGTGTTGAAAGTTCCCAGGAGCACAGTCAAGTCCATCAATAGGAAATGGAAAGATTACAGAACCACCCAGACTCTTCCTAGAGCAGGCCATCCTCCCAAACTGAGCAACCAGGCAAGAAGGACCTTGGTTGGAAGAACCTGTCCAGAGGACAACAATCTCTGCAGCACTTCACAGATGTAGTCTCTATGGGAGAGTGGCTAGACAGAAGCCACTCCTGAGAAAAGGCCACATAATAACACACCTGGAGTTTGCAAGAAGGCACGTGGCAGACTCTGAGACCATGTGGCAAAAGATTCTCTGGTCTGATGAAACAAAAATTGAACTCTTTGGCCTGAATGCACAGCGCTATGCCTGACGCAAACCGAACACAGCTCATCACCCGTGTAACACCATCCCTACCATGAAGCATGGTGGTGGCAGCGTCATGTTATGGGAATGCTTTTCAGTGGCAGGGACTGGGGCACTTGTCAGGATAGAGGAACAATGAATGGAACCAAATACAGGCACATCCTTGAGGAGAACCTGCGTCAGTCTGCACTAGACCTTGGACTAGGGCGAAGATTTACGTTCCAACAGGACAACGACCCCAAGCATACAGCCAAAGCAACACTGGAGTGGCCTCAGAACAAGAAGGTAAATGTCCTTGAGTGGCCCAGCCAAAGCCCAGACTTGAATCCCATTGAGAATCTGTGGAAAGACTTAAAGATTGCAGTTCACTGACGCTCCCCATCCAACTTGACAGAGCTTGAGCAAATCTGCAAGGAAGAATGGGCGAAAATCCCCAAATCCAGATGTGCAAAGCTGATACAGACATACCCAAGAAGACTCAAAGCTGTAATTGCTGCCAAAGGTGCTTCTACAAAGTATTGACTCAGGGGGGTGAATACTTAAGTGAACAAGATGTTTCATAAAATTTTGTTACACAATAAAACTATTTTTGCCCCTTTAAATTGTTGAGTATGCTGTGTGAATCAAGGGGGGAAAAATCATTTCAATGCATTAATAATTCTGGTAGTAACACAACAAAATGTGACAAAATCCAAGGGGGGTGAATACTTTCTGAAGGCACTGTAACCCAACCCCCATCATTCTGCAAATGACAGGTGGTATGCTGTTTGAATCTGATAGCAGTACCAGGTGGGGACTGGGTTCGGGGAGGAATAGGTTACTTGGCACAAGGGCTAGGTTTGGCTACTCTACACAGGGGCACCCAAGTAACTCCGAACACAGGAAGAAATAACTGTAATGTCCAACACCAGAAATGGGATTCTATAGTGTGGCTTTATTCACATCCAAGCAGAACAAACAAAGCATAGATGGACCCCCACGGGGCTACATTCCTAGTACTGTAGATTAAAAGAATCAAGAACACTTCTTCAACACTTCAGCCCTCAGGCTCTGAACCCGCCAGGCACACAGCCTGGACTTGCATGCTGCTTTGGGTACACAGCCCGAACTTGTACACTGATCTGGTTTTTCCCTGGCTCGGCTCCCTTGCCGGCCATTCGGACAACTTCCATATGTCATGGAAACATTTGCTGGTGGCTCTCTAAACCACCTAAAAGCACCTCAGCTCTATAAGGGAAACTTGCTTTTACTCCCACATCTGGGTACTTTCCTCAGGCACTGGCCAAGTACCTGGGAGAAAGTAAAGGTGCCACAGAGCAAATCCGTAGAGGTGAATTTGGTTACTACTGATGGGGGGTCTCCCACCTCTCGCTTCCACAATTTATACCCAGCCATTTCTCTGGACAGTAAACACCTCATACTGTAAAGCTTGGCAATGTAGATTAAGACTAAATGTATGTCACATTTCCTCTACTTGTCTTGCTTTCCCATTGTGCTTGACTTGAGCATACTTTTAATTGGCATAGCCCATTGGTCTAGGCCCCCCACTGATTAAGCAGTCCAATCCCCACTTTACTTCACTCTTTGGTGCTGGACTTTAACCTACTTGAGTTAACTGGCAATGTCTATTACACTAGACCTTCTACAGATTAAGTAGTCCAATCCCCATGTTCCAACATTTCAGGTGAAAAACATTGGCCCTCTGTCAGAGCGAACTCACCCTTTGGTTGCAGGTGCCCCATGGGTGATTCTTCCACAGGAATTTCTCTCTCAGATCTTCTGGTGCCGCAGCACAACTTGAAATAGGCAGCTTCTTCCCTTAGCCGGAACCAGGAGGGTTGCCCCTGGAAGACAGGCAAACCTTTTCCCCCATCCCCTCAGGAAGGGGGCACTTGGACCAGTTACAGCGGTCTCCACCACTTCAGTAATAAGATTCTGTGTCCCTCTTATGGTGGAAACACACACCTTCATAACAGTAGCTCTAAAACAGAGCTTAAAGCTCTGAGAGCCTGCACACAGACTGCTGTGTTGCTGTCTCTCACTAAGACTGCACACAGACTCTGTTCAAAATCCCCAACATTCTATCCTAACTTCCAACTGCAGCACTCCAGTGTGGCTCATGCAGTTGTGAGAGTTCTAAGGTGATGTCATCACTCAGTCTCAGCTGAGACTGAGAACAGAGTGAGACAGTGTGAAATCCATTTAACTGGAGTTTCACTAGCTGCCTTCCCTGCCTACCACTAGGTCTTACTGGGATTCTAGTAACCCTGGGTAACAGGGGGGTTACACTCACCCTGGGCAAGGAAAATGACTGTCCGCAGTCATTATTTACCCGGCTTAGGCCATCTCACCCTATGTGCTACCCGCTGGAGGGAGAGATCAGGCCCCCTCCTACCATGTGCTAGCACAGGCAGGCAACACTTAGGGCCTAGAGGCCTTTGGCTGACATATCAGCCTCTACTCTACCCACTAACTATGGGTACCTAGTGGCTCTGGAGAACTGTCCAGAGCATAGCCCTAATAGATCAGCACTGTAGTCCCTACGGCCATTCAGGACTATAGCCTGTCTATCCCCCCTAGCCCTCTAGGGAAAATCTGTCTGCCTCTAACTCAAATCCCAAAACAAAATGAAAAGGGGACCTCCCCGACCTTGGGCACCATGCAACCACATACCAGTAGCTGATACCACCCATATGCATTACTCCCTAACTCCCCACAACCATACCTGTGGAAGAAAAAGGGTTACACACAGTAACAACAACAACAACAGTACTTTAAATACTACACACTAAAGTACTAGTGAGGAACTCCAATGAGTCCCTCCTCCTCTTCTTGTCTTCTCTTCTATCTTCTTCAGGAACACCTGCAAGAAAAAGAAAGACAAAACACACTCCTAATCTGCATACACAGTCTATGTAAACCCCTACCATCAAAACACTGGAGAATCCCAAAAATACATACATATTTTTTTTTAGAAAACTAGAAAAACAGTATAAACTTTAGAAAACAGTAGAAAAACAATGAAGTTATTTACAATACACATTTTGGGAATGGAGTGCCCTAAAAGTCCCATCTAGTGACCACAGTGCCCGAAGGCTAGTCCATTAAAGAGCCTCTCCTGGGCTGGAGCCCGGTGAAGCACAGTTCTAGCAGGCCAAAGTCCCGAAGTGGAGAGTCTTTGAGGACAGTTCACACATCTGGAGTCTGCTAGTATAGGGTGTGTACTGCAATGTCATAACAATAGAAAAGTTTGGACTTACCAGTCCGTTGTAGAACGAATAAAACACTGACCTGGTCCTCAGCCGAAGACTCTCCCTGGCAGCACTCTTCCGATACAGCTGGGCGGACATCTTCCGGGAACGACAGGAGGGCACATCTGGAAACTGCTGGGGCGATGTCATCTCTGGAGATGGAACCTTGGAACAGGAACAAAAGGAAAACAGCTGGTCTGACGTCATCCGGATACCAGGCGATGAATCGGGATCAGCTGGGCTGGTGTCATCTCTGGATCTGAAGTCATCTGGTGGGCCAGTCGATGGATTCTGGAAAGTCAGTACACTGTAGAACTGATGAATGTGGGGCATCTGAGTCCTGGACGTCCATACTGGCGGAACAACAAAGGCACTGCAATTGCTGGAGTGGCAGCGCTGACTACCACTGCTCTGCTTTCCATTTGGTAGGCACGGGCACATTTGCAGGGAGGTCTTTGCATCAGGCCAATAGCACAACGGGTCAGGAGCTTGAATTATTACCCTGTCTGAGCGCACATAATTCACACTGTGAAAGGTTTCACGTCCATCTCCATCCACTATTCAAATAGTGTCCATTAACAGTGTCCTGCCTCTTTTCCACTGGCTATATTTTTCATGAAACATTCTGTTCCTGACATGCTTGTTTGCACCAGGATGCACACATTTCATTGCTTCAGCCCAAATCCAGGATCTCCTGTTGTTCTCAATCTCCTCCCAGACTCTCTGAGGAAAGGTAGGAAAGGACATCCCATAAATTTCATTCGCCTTCCTACGAACCAGTTTCTCCTCTTTACTAGCTTTGGTCAACCTGAGACCTCTGGCCTGGCTTGGGGGTGGGCAGTCCTGGTTCTACCAGCTACAGATTCTCAAAGAGACAAAAATGGATCCCTGACTTCTTCTTCTTGCACAGTCAGGGTAGTGGCATCACCACTCTCTTCCATGCATTCCTCTGAGGCAAGAGCTTGAGGCTGTGTACCAGTTCCTTTTTCACAAGGCCACATAGGTTCCCCCTCTTCTTCTTCCTCACTGAGAATCTGTGCCCAGGAGTGAGCAGTTGTCCTCACTCCTGAGACTATCCACTCTTCACTCGGTGTGGAGGTCGAAACCTCCCATTCAAAGGCCTCCCTCGTTTTATCTTCTCCTACGAAACATGGGCTAGGCCCCCCTCTCCAAGGGTCTACTGATGATCTTCCTGAATTGTCTCTCTGCGATCCAGAATCTGAAACATCAGCACATTGTTCTGTCTGTAAATATGCACTCTCTAGCTTTGTGTTACACTCCCCCTAGGGGTCTCCTCCAACAGGCTCTGCCAGTGCTGTGTGCTGCCAACTACAGATTCTTGAACTTTTGTCCATGTGGGAGCCAAATGAATCTTGGGTGCTTTAAATAAACTGTATTTCTTGAGGCACCCAGAACAGTGAGGTACCATGAAGACGTCCCTTCCAGCATTTAAGCATATTAAGCACATTTGCACTGGGTATCCAGGAATCGCCACATGAGGAGACAGTTGTCCTCCATAGTAACACCTCTCAATGTCCCTTAACTTGTTTACTTCTGCTGCTACCACAGCCCGGGCATGATCCGGGTAGCGGGCTGGTCCTGAGGCCATGACTGCAGAGAAAAACAAACAAACGTTCACTGTTATTGAAAGTACCACATCACTGTACACTTTCTTTCACTTTCAAAATGGCTCCTCTGCTGCTGTGCTTACATTACTACCCCACCCTGTAATGGCGGCTGCAGCACTCCTGTGCATCAACATTCTGAAATTGGGTCAAGCCACTGTGCATCCGATTTACACACTACTGATAACTTTGCTCAAACTGCACAAACTTGCACTGTTCTTTTTCCTAGCACATTTATAATTTACCTACAGACTTTTCACTTGCAGAAGACATTGATCTAGCTCACAGTCCTTAAAGCCTCAGTATTTCAAGCACAGGATTGCCTGTAACTCTTGCTGCATAACCTGATACAACTCGAACTCTCATGGCTTAAAACTTACACTGATGCTGAATCCCATAACTATGCTCACAGTCGATGGCTTAAAAGGCTTGCTTTTGCTGGTAAAAACTTAACACAGTCTTTGTTTACAAAACGACTACACTGCTACGCACAGATTCAGCTGGCTTTTGGCAAAAATCACTTGTTTGAGCAATTATTTCTGTTAGTACTCACTGTTATCAGTAGCTGTTTGCTGTGATGGAAAACGGCCTGCAGCCAGTCTTGGAGGCCTCTGGACAGAAGCGGGTTGGCAGTCCTGCCATTCATCCCTCTGAACACCACACTCACAATTCAGTCGATCGAGATGCGGGTTGATCCTGAATTTAGATGGAAAAGTCCGTTTTTTAAACTTTCACAGCGCTTTCAGTCACCGCGACGCTCATCCGGTAAGCCAGTACATGCACTCCACTCACAATCCCTCTCGAATGCTGGGCAGTCGCTGTAGAGCTGGCTTAGGGGTGGAACTGATTGCAGTCTCACCAATCACACGATGCCATGTAAATGAGCCTCTTTCCTCTCGAGTGCTCTTCTCCTCACGGCGATCGTCGAGCAGGCAAATTTAAACTGCAAAACCACTTTTTTTTCACACTGACTCCACAGCGGGAGCCCATTGCAACCATTTGTCATGGCCATTAACACAGCAAGTCTCTCTGTTCACTAGGAAGCATTTCCAACGTCCAGGGCACAATTTTCCTTTTGCTACCCCTAGTCTTCCGCACTTTTCTTTGTCACAACAGTTTATTTTTTTAAAGCTGGCAAAACGCTGTAAATTTTTGATGCAGGGCAGGGGCATACTCTCTCAGGCTTTGCTGCTCCTCGGTAAACAGCTGGCATTTAACAGTTCAACCCCACACTTTTTCTTTAAGGAGGTCCCACCACAGGTAGCTAGAAACTACATTCAAAAAGCCATCGGCAAACAAGGGTACAGTGGTGACTCACTTGACCTGAAACTGCTGGCACAAGTCCTTGATGAAATCCTAGAACCACTTACAAAGATCTTCAATCTCTCACTTAGATTGAGCCATTTCCCCTCTCTCTGGAAGAAAGCCACTGTCACACCAGTTCACAAAAGCGGGGATAGGACGCTCCACACCAATTACAGACCTATCTCACTCCTCCCCGCATTATCTAGAGCGCTGGAGCGAATGGTGTCAGACCAACTAGTTGAATTCCTGGATAAGTACAATGTCCAGTGCCCAGAACAGCATGGCTTCAGAAAAGGGCAGAGCACCACCACTGCACTACTGGAATTTACAACTTTTATCCACGCCATGCTTGACAAAGAGAACTGTGGGGGGGCAGTATTTATAGACTTGACCGAGGCCTTTGACACAGTTAATCACCCCCTACTGCTCAGGCAACTGTCCTCCATTGTGATCTCCAGCAATGCCCTTCCATGGTTTACCAGCTACCTTGATAATTGGATCCAATGTGTAAGGATTGCAGGGATCTCATCGGATGAAAAACCAGTCCTCCCCGGAGTCCCCCAGGGGTCTATTCTGGGCCCTTTACTTTTCTTCCTCTTCATCAACAATCTCCCCAGAGCCTGCCACCAAAAAATATTACTATATGCAGATGATGCAGTCCTGTTTTCCAGCCACCAGGACATTACAGTGCTTGAATCCCAGCTGCAGCTCGACTTCAAACACATCGAAGACTGGTTCAACTCTCATAAACTTGTCCTGAACCACAGCAAGACCAAAGACATGTCCTTCTGTAACTGATGGAGCAGGCACACCTCTCTGTCCCTCACGATCAAGAACCACGCTGGGAACCCACTCGAACATGTCAATGAGTTCAAGTACCTTGGTATTACGCTGGATAGTACCCTCTCCTACACTCGGCATATTGACACTGTTGCCAAGACTGCCAAAATACGGATTGGACTGCTACACAAACACAAGCACTGTATGCCTGCGGTTGCCCTTAAATTAGCCATCTACAGCTCTGTCACATCTATCATTGACTACAGCCTTGTCATCTACGGATCTGCCTCAGCAAGTGCCCTCTGCAGGATCTCAGTTTCTCTAAACAAAGCCTGTAGACTATTAACGGGTGTGACCCAACAAACTCACACCTGTGACCTCTATGCACAGACCAGCTGGCTACCCCTACTCAGCAGAATACAATACCAGACCTGCTTACTTACCAAAAAGATTCTCCTCGGTCTCATGCCACCTGGTGTTAGCACACTCCTTACTACCTTCAGTGGCACTCAACAAATGCGTGGTGCCCAATCTCTAACCTTTCAGGTTCCCAGATGTCGTACCTCCATGGGTCAGCGGTCCTTTATCTATAAAGCTGCTCTATGGTTCAATTCCCTCAATAAAGAAGCACTTTCCTCTACTACACTTGGACCCTTTAAAAGGAATCTCAAACTTTACCTCACCTCTTCCACTCAATGTGACTGTTTCTCTGAATAGAGTTCTCTCTCTACACACCTCCCAGCTCACTCATATCCCACAGCCCGCCCTTTCCCAGTTTCATTCCCACTGGCACCGGGCCTTCTTTGTGACTCCTTTCCTACTTCCCTTCTCCACTGGTACAAGACATTTTCCCTCACTTACTGACAGTGGCCCATTAGCCTGCCTACTTCCTCCCACCCCCACCCAGTCACACGCCTACAATACTAACTGCTTCTTGTGCCCTCTATCTCTTATTGTTACCTCAGCCGGCTGCTTACTCAAGCTGTTCGTTGTATGCATATTATCTCAAAGTATGGTGTAACTGTACATTTTTTTCTTTTTTTTTGGTTGTTTATTGTGCATTCTTTTACTACCTCTGTATGTATGTTGCCCCTCATCCTCTGATGTGGAACCTTTGTAAATGAGCAGTTTCTGCTCAAAGGTATTTGTAATCTGAGAATTTAATAAATAAATAAAATAAACAAACAGCAACACATGGACAACAGCACACAGCGACACATTAGTTAACCTTGCTTCAGCTTTTTTGGGCTACCCACTGCCAGATAACCAAAATGCTAGCCCTTTGCCCGAGCACCTTTCCTCCCTAAATTTCAAATCCAAAGCGGTGCCTCCATTTTGTAACCCCCACCCCCGTCATTTTGCAAATGACAGGTGGTATGCTGTTTGAATCTGACAGCAGTACCAGGTGGGGACTGGGTTCGGGAAGGAATAAGTTACTCGGCACAAGCGCTAGGTTTGGTTACTCTGCACAGGGGCACCCGAGTAACGCCGAACACAGGAAGAAATAACTAATGTCCAACACCAGAAATGGGATTCTATAGTGTGGCTTTATTCACATCCAAGCAGAACAAACAAAGCATAGATGGACCCCCACGGGGCTACATTCCTGGTAATGCAGATTAAAAGAATCAAGAACGCTTCTTCAACACTTCAGCCCTCAGGCTCTGAACCTACCAGGCACACAGCCTGGACTTGCACGCTGCTTTGGGTACACAGCCTGAACTTGTACACTGATCTGGGTTTTCCCTGGCTCGGCTCCCTTGCCGACCATTCGGACAACTTCCATATGTCATGGAAACATTTGCTGGTGGCTCCCTAAACCACCTAAGAGCACCTCAGCTCTATAAGGGAAACTTCCTTTTAATCCCACATTTGGGTAGTTTCCTCAGGCACTGGCCAAGTACCTGAGAGAAATTAAAGGTGCCACAGAGCAAATCCGTAGAGGTGAATTTGGTTACTACTGATGGGGGGTCTCCCATCTCTCGCTTCCACAATTCATACCCGGCCATTTCTCTAGACAGTAAACACCTCATACTGTAAAGATTGGCAGTGTAGATTAAGGCTAAATGTATGACACATTTCCTCTACTTGTCTTGCTTTCCCATTGTGCTTGACTTGAACATACTTTTAATTGGCATAGCCCATTGCTCTAGGCCTCCCACTGATTAAGCAGTCCAGTCCCCACTTTACTTCACTCTTTGGTGCTGGACTTTAACCTACTTGAGTTAACTGGCAATGTCTATTACACTAGACCTCCTACAGATTAAGTAGTCCAATCCCCACGTTCCAACAGTTCAGGTGAAAAACACTGGCCCTCTGTCAGAGCGAACTCACCCTTTGGTTGCAGGTTCCTGGCAGGCGATTTCTCCATAGGAATTTCTCTCTCAGATCTTCTGGTGCCGCAGCACAACTTGAAATAGGCAGCTTCTTCCCTTAGCCAGAACCAGGAGGGTTGCCCCTGGAAGACAGGCAAACCTTTTCCCCCCATCCCCTCAGGGAGGGGGCACTTGGACCAGTGACAGTGGTCTCCACCACTTCAGCAATAAGTTTCTGTGTCCCTCTTGTAGTGGAAACACACACCTTCTTAACAGTAGCTCTAAAACAGAGCTTAAAGCTCTGAGAGCCTGCACACAGGCTTCTGTCTGTCACCAAGATTGCACACAGACTCTGTTCAAAATCCCCAACATTCTATCCTAACTTCCAACTGCAGCACTCCAGTGTGGCTCATGCAGCTGCGACAGTTCTATGGTGATGTCGTCCCTCAGTCTCAGCTGAGACTGAGAACAGAGTGAGACAGTGTGAAATCCATTTAACTGGAGCTTCGCAAGGTGCCTTCCCTGCCTACCACTAGGTCTTACTGGGATTCTAGTAACCCCAGGAAATAGGGGTTTTATATATATATATATATATATATATATATATATATATATATATATACACATATATATACATACACAGTCAAGCCCGCCAAGATGAAGTGCAGTGTCACAGGTTTACTGCATGACAAAGGGATTAACTCGCATTAAAATTGCATTGTTTGCTGCAGGAATTCTGCAGTGCTGCTCTTCATCCTGCTGGACACCACTGTGTGTATATATATATATATATATATATACATTAATGCAACAAAAAGTAAGGAAATGTGGTTTTAGGGTTTCCAACCCTAAAACCCTGCCACCTACAACAAGTCAGGGATGCAGTCTTCCTTGGGATTGTCAACCTTAATGCTCATCCCATTAGGTGTGTATGTTTCTGGAGTGCATAGAATGGGGTGAGCTTTAGGTTTAACAACTCCAAGGAAGACTGCACCCCTCATTTGTTGTAAGGGTGGGGGCAGGGTTTTAGGGCTGAAAACCCTAAACCACATTTCCCAATTTTTCTCACTGTAGCCTCAACCCTAAATGTTGCATTAAGGCAGTTTTTTTCCAAAGAATTTCCTTAGTTTTGAGATAGTATAATTGTATCCTCATTTGTCTGTGGGCCCTGCACTTCCATCCCTCCTTAGATGCATGCATGTATGTTGCTGTGGAAGCACAGGGTCCTCTGGTCCTGTGCTTGCATTTGTAGTGAAACAAATGAAATTGTCAGTATTGCCTTCCTTTTACCCCACCTGATGAATCTGGCAAAGAAAATGTTGAAATCCCTGCCAAAACATGATTCCACACCACTGCAATGCCAATTGCGTGCCACAGGTGTGAAAATACAGTTTGGCCAGGGTTTGAGAAATGACAACTGTTCTGCTGAGAATTTGAGGTCAGAATATTGAAAATTGCCAAAGTTACGACTGAATGTAGCAAAATGTGAAGGCATGTGCATAACTTTGCCAGTTTTACATATCTTTTTCCCAAAATTTTCAACATAACCTTCTTATGACCTCACCTCATGAACAAAGATGGTGAAAATTTTCAAATCCTGACCAAAAGGGGATTTCACCAAGTGACTATAAAATCATTTTTCAGGCCACAGTTGTGTAATTTCACTGACATTATTTATTAGGTGGGGTCTCAAAAAGGCCATGTTGAAAAGTTGGTGTCAAAATATGAAAAAAATGGCAAAGTTATGTATCAACATTGAATACCTCATTGAAATACATTGATTTGCATTTACCTTATTTTTTCTTACAGCAGTTAACATTTCCAGCAGCAAGATGTGTCTTTCATTGCAGAGTATATCTTCACTCAGGTACCTGTTCAAGTGAGTGAGGGTGTGCGGTGGGTGTGGGGTGCTGAGTGGGAGGTTGGATGGGGCGTCAAATCAGCGAGGGACCATTTTCTTTTGTACAGGTTAAAAAAAGACCTTGAGGAGCCATTTTCTTTATTTCAGGGATGACATGAAGAGAGAGTTGGGGGGGTGCCACTAAACACCAAGGAAAAATATCATAAGAATGGGGATGGTGATTGGAGGGTAGGGGATGCCACTAGACACCAGGGAAAATTATTTTAACAATGGGTATGGGGATCAGAGTGAGAGGGACCATTTTTGTTTATACAGGTAAAATTAAAAAAGACCTCAAGGAACCATTTTCTTTATTTCGGGGACAACAGGGAAGGGAAGGTGGGAGCAAAATCAATGGGGAAAAAAAACTTACAAAAATTCATTTTTTCACTACTCAGAACTCAGAATTTGCACATCCTGCTCAACCCGAAATATTTGGGCAAGACTGCATTCCTACAATATATGTGTTTATATAATACTGGTATGGTAGTGCCAGTATAAATAGGGTTGAATAGGATGTTCAATGTTAAACCCCTAACATTGCAACTTAATAACTTTGGCAGTGTTTCATGCAATTGCCCCAGATTTGGCATACATTGTCAGGGAGGCAAGTTTGCAAGACATGGGAATTTTCATGGTAGTAGCTTATTCAGTCTCTCAGATCCAGATGTGTAATTTCTACAGTAATGTCTACATTTTTGATATATTTAATACACTTAATTTTGTTCCCACAGCCTAGATAGTACATTTTTTTCTGAAACTTTCAGTGTAAAAAGGTCCTGTGCCAAGACAGTGCCTTTCAAAGATTTCATGAAAAAAATTAATCAGTTCCAGAGTTATAAGGATTTAAAGTTCTTTTCTGCACATGCTGAGTTGCTTTTAGGATAACCTTGTGCTACAACCTGAAAATGTTGGTGTCACAAACATTTTGCTTTCACACCAGTTAGTGTTTTTTGGATCATGAGAAACATTTTCAGGTTGTGACCACCATCATCTTGCTTTTTTTTTTTTAAGCAAAAAGCATGGAAAATACAAAACAAAATGTGGTTTTAAAAAGCAAACAAACATATGAACCAAGCTAAACGGGACCCATTTAGATAAATTCTGGTGTTTGTTTGTTTTTAAATAGGCCTAGAAATCTGAGTTCTGGGCACCTCAAAACTCTAGATGTCCAGCTTAGCAACACAGGCATTTTTGAGGTCTTGAGCTGAGAATACCTCTGTCACACACAAAGTACTACAACAGGGATGTTTTCATCTTGCATCTAGAAAAACAGCTAGAGTCCCTTCCACTGCCATATAGCATGCCCATCCCATGATCACATTTAAAAACTCGTTATACTGGTGACACCAGAGTGTCCAGTCCCCAGAGCCACCAAAGACTATGTCAACACCGGGGTGCCCAATCCCCAGTGTTGGCCTGGTCCAGTTTCAAAGTACATATATCGAATCTTTAGGTGGACTGGGATGCCCAACCCCAGTACTGCTTACAACCCACTCCCCTTCACATTTCCCCCTCAACACAAAGGGAATAGCACCAGTGTGCCTACTCTTGATACTGCCGAGGACTATTCTGGCTCTGTGGTGCCCAATCCCCAGTGTCAGCCTGGTCCCCTGAAGAAAAGAAAACTGCCAATCTTTTTTTTGTAAATGTAAACCTGAAAAGAAGAAAATGGTCCCTTATCAATCTCTGCCTCTACCCCAACCCCCACTCACACCTACCACCCCACCTCCACAGCCCCTCACTCACCAGTGGTGTAGGCAGGATTTGGGGGACGGGGCATTTGGATATGATATATGTGAATTAGGACACATAAAGGTCGGGGGTCTGGGTTCCACTAGGCTCCAACAAGCTCTATAGGGTTTACAAACTCTGTGGTGAGTTTTTGGGCTTTACTTAAAGGAAAAACACACTTTTGTTACATATTCCCTACTCCTATATTCAGGGATTTTTTTTCCATAGAATCAGGGGTGTGGGAGACTCTGGCTGGCATTAAATTCTGCAGCTGCAATTGCTGTGGACAACTGGCTAACCAACAGTGCCACCAATCAACCACCTCATACGTATTTTTTGTAATATACTGTGAAAGATTTCTACATAAAGGTAACGTCCCCCAGAAGCTCTTGGTGGTTTACATGCTCTATGTTGAGTTTTGAGACTTCTATTGAATAAAAAACACACTTGTGTTACATGTTCCCTACCCTAATTTCAGGGAAAACATTTTTTTCCCATGGAATCAGGGGTGTGGGAGACTCTGGCTGGCATTAGAGTCTGCAGCTGCAATTGTTGTGGACAACTGGCCTGTAGTCTGGGTGTGTGGTCTGCAGTCTGGGTGAGTGGCATTTAAATGAACTCTTAATCTCAAGACCTTAAATGGACTTTATCAAGTGATTTGCTCAGAGTCACACAGTATGCAAGTGGAGGTTGTGGTAATCAAACCCAGGTCTACCTGCTGAATGTACCAACCTCATTCACAGCTTGCTACTCTAACCTCTAGGCTATACTACCAGCCTATTTATCAGTGTATATTAATCACGAGGTGAGGGCTGCCCTCCACTGTTTCCTATTTAACCTCAAATTCAGTATTATCCCCACGTTTGAGGGGGGGATCCTTGATGAGTCCCTCTTGCTCCCAGATTAGTATCCCTAATAAAAGTATAGGAAATTCTCAAGATACAGAAGAGATAGTGTAAAGTTATGTGATGATTTATTGAACAATCTGATGGTTTATCACTATTGTCATGGAACATGCCAGGTCTCTGACTTGGGAGAAACTGATGACAAAGACTGGAATGCTTGTATAAAACACATTCAAATACTGACATTAGAGTATCCTTTTGTGAAGGAACATTTTCTGTCTTTCTGTCAGGCATTTTTTAATGAAACCAATAGGGATTGCTTTGCTGTTGGTTTTATGACACTATTTGTCTCCAGATTAGATCTTTTAGCAAGCTTGTCAGATTCCCATAAGTAACATTTTCTAGTATTTAAAACTATGAATATGAAGACCCATATGTCTTTTTGTTAAAAGGTCACAGCACAATGGAATTGTGTCCCAATAAATATGCATAACTTACTGACAAAACAACATTTTAAAGAAAGCTTTATTTAAGTGGTGTCAGATTCAAAATCTTTCCAAAGAAACCTCCAGAACTTTTGGTCATTCTCCCATCCTGATCCCTACACAGAACACACACCTCACTATACAGTAATAAACTTTTTTAATAAAGTGAAATACACCAGCCAGGTCATGACCTACCTTTAACCTTACCGAGTGAGAGAGATGGAGTGAGTGCTGGCACTCAATCCAGATTCCTGAGGTAAGCAAAATGAGTGGCAATGGAGGCAACCAACTCTCCGGCTAGGCTTTCTCCAGACTCCCCAGGACTACACACACCTGTTCTCCACTCTGATCACAACCAGACCAAGTCCAGTGACAAGGACCACATCCACAGACTCTGCCACGACAATCAGATTCCGACTGATTGGATCAGATCAACACGACAACTAACAGCGGCTGGTCAGGGACCACCGATACAGGCACTCGCTCACTCATTTATTTTAACTCCAGTCCATCTCTGACAGCCTTCAGGGGCAGGACAGGCCACAACTCAACAACTACTCTTCCTGACTCAATCCTCTCATGTCTGACGTCTGACTGTCCACACAGAATAAGAAAATCCTCCTGGCTACAGGCTCTCTCATTCTCACACAAGTACACAACAGTCCTCCAATGGTTCAACCACATCTTCACTCCTCTCAGACTCCTGGCTGGCTGTGCATCATGCAGGTGATGTGGCAGTGTGTGTGCCCATGTGCTTCAAAGTGCCAAGCTGCCAAATTCCAGCCACGCCACTTCATTGGCTGATGAGAGAGGAAGAGGAGCAGACTTAGTTCAGACAAACACTTAATTTGCCTATATGCCCTGCCCAGCCTGCCAGCTTCCTTGTCCTTGTGCCATGGTCCACACGTGCTGCTTGCTGCTCCCAAGTCCCAGCCCAGAAGCCATTCAATCATGAAGCCAGGACTCAGGAGGTTGACTGCATGCATTTAAAGGGAACGCACTGGTGGAAATACTGGAGGCTAATAAAAAAACTTTGGGGGGTAATTTTGGGGATGTTTGAACACCCCTCACCACCCCTGTCACTCACCTAAACAAGATTCTACATCAGAGATGTACTCTCTGATCCAAAGACTTCCTCCTCAAGGAACCATGACTGTGATATGAGGAAATAAAGTAAGTCCAGTTAATGTATTTTAATGCGTTCTGAACTTTAAGTTATAAATTTGCCATTTTTAAATATTGCTTCACGAAATTTTCAACATGGTCTTTTTGGAACCCCATCTCATGAAAAAGGTGGGTGAAACATTTTAAATCCTCCCTGAAAGGTGATTTATGCAGTCACTCTGCAAAGTCACCTTTTGGGCTTGATTTGAGAATTTTCACCCTAGTGGGTTATGAGGTGGGGTTGTAAGAAGACTGTTGAAAACTTGGTGGAAAATATGGCAAAATGACCAAGTGATGAGTGGACATTGAAATATTTCAATGTGCACTCAGAACTTTGCTAATTTTTAATATTTTTTCACCAAACATCAAAATGGCCTTTTTGGGACCCCGCCTCATGAACAAGGTAGGTGCAATTTTTCAAATTCATCCCAAAAGGTGATTATTTGGCCATTCTGTGAAATCCCCTTTCAGACAGGATTTGACAAATTTCACCTATCAGGTTCATGACCACCTCGTGAACAAGGCAGGTGAAAATTGTCAAATTAGGGCCCATAGCTGATTTTGCAGTCACACTACAAAATTACCTTTTGGGCAGGATTTGAACATTTTCATCTACCTAGTTCATGATGTGGGGTCATAAGAAAACTTTGTTCAAAATTTTGGGTCAAAATATTAAACAACAACAAAGCTCTAAATGTACACAGAAATGTTGCCATCCTCACTCAGAACTTTGGTAATTTTCAATATTTTCATTCCACACTTTCAACATACATTTTTCACACCACATCATAAATGTGACAGGTGTTGTTTTTTCAGATCATAGCCAAAAACATGTTTTCACACTCGTGGCATGATAAGACATTTTGGCCAGTATTCTGTAAATGCCACATGTCATATTTATAAGGGGAGTCATAAAATGTCTAAGTTGAAAATTTGGTGTAAAAATAAAATAAAATAAAAATAAGAAACTTTGTCTGCAGTGCCAGCCTTTGGTCGAGCAAGTACTGCTTTGTGATCTTGTGCTCTGGGCCCTATGCTTCCATGTGGCTACAGATCAGATGTACATCTATCAGTCAAAGCTTAGGGCCCTCTGGCAGCCATGGGTGAAGAGCTGCAGGCCCTGTGCCAAGAGAAGAGTTCTCTTCACTATATGGTACTTGGGCCCATGCAGTCAACCCTGCACCTTCCCTTTCCAGGCTGGGGACTGGTGCCACATGGCAACACCATCCCCCAAGCCTCAGCCCATCCAATTGGTTCACTGAGCTTGCCCCTGAACTCAGCTCGCTGGCACTGGCTTACAAAGCACTACCCTACTAACTTTATGGGAAAGAGCATCAGGAAGGATGAGGGAGGGTTAGCTGAGCTGGGGGGGGACATATAGAAACTTAATGGGAAAGAGCACTGAGAAGGACAAACGAGGGTTGGCTGAGCTGAAAGAGGGAGGGAGTCTACAGGATATGAGAAGCAATGTTTTGGGTGCAAGTTAAAAATTCATGTTGTAACACTTTTTGTGTGACAGGGGAATTCTTGACTCACAGTCTTAAAAATGGCTACTGTCGCTAAGCTGGGCAACCAGGATGTTGGAGTGCCCAGAAAAGGTATTTCTGGGATGAAATAACAAACACCAGAATCTAGCAAAATGGGTCCCATTTACCTAGGTGCAAGTGTTTTTTTAATACATTATTTATATAGATTTTCCATGTTTTTGGTAAAATAAAAAAAAAATATGGCAGCTGTCATGACCAGAATATGATTCTCATGACACCCAAAATATTAATTTTATGGAAAATGAAAATGCACATAAAAGCTCATTTATATGGTCATATCAGAGAGTTATCCTAAAACCAGACTGATCATGCTCAGAAAAAAACTTAAAATCCTTATAACTCTGGAAACAGTTTTTTGTTTTCCCACAAAACCTTCAAAATGCATTACCTTGGCACAAGCTGGCTCTGCCCTTAAGTTTCAGAAAAAAAAATCTCTACCATCTAGGCAATAGGTGAGAGCAAAAATACATGTAATAAAAGCCTTAAACAATTAACATTTTCTGTATATGTGACACATCTGGATCCCAAAAACTGCATAAGCAACCACCATGAAACATTCCAAGTCTTGAGACCTGCTTCCTGAACAATACATGCCAAATGTGGGGCAATTTCATTAAACACCACCAAAGTTATTAAGGTGCAAAGTCAGGGGTTTAACACTGAACACTGTACTCAACCCTATCTATACTGTGCCAGTATTATATCTATATCTATATATTCTTTGCAAAAACTGCATTAATGCATCAGTTAGGATTCAGGATAAAGAGACAAAAGTAGGGAAATGGGATGCTAGGTTTTCCAACCCTAACACCCCTGCCCCACTCCTGAAGTGAAGGAGAGTTGGAGCCTTCCTTAGGGTTGTCAACCCTAATGCTTACCCTATTCTTTGCACTCATGAAACATACACACCTGTCTCCATCACATCTCAGCTTTTCTGTTACTGCAGTGGGGTGAGTGTTAGGGTTGACAACCCCAAGGATGACTCCAACCCTCATTTGCTTCAGGGATGGGGCAGGGTTGTTAGGTTTGGAACCCCTAACATCACATTTCCCTACTTTTGTTGCTTTATCCTGAACCCTAACTGATGTACTAATGCAGTTTTTTGCAAAGAAGTTGCCAGACTCAAAGCCAAGATGGCTTGGCTTAGGAGGATCTACTCCCCCACTCAGGGACCACTAAATCCACCTCTGCTTCCTCAAAGGGTATTGGGTATGAAGAGCGGTTGGACAACTGTGGGCTCAGGAAGGGTTAGGATGGTGGTATGTATCATAGGTATCATAGGTCATAGGTGTTTACAAGTTTAGTAAGTCTATTACCCATCTCAGCTCACCAAAAAAATAATTATATCTGGTATCCCTGGATCCCACAAGATATGCAGACACTGTCAAGATTATTTTAAAATTCTGTCACGTTCCTGCTTCCTACAATATCAAGTGATAGGGAGTTCCAGAATGATACAACTCTGTGGTTGAACCATATGGCTCTCTCTTTTTACTATGGCCATTGTCTCCCTTTATCTGTAGACTATGGGATCTAGTATTATAATTTGAGTCCATCATCCTCAGGTCCAAGCAGCCCCACAAGTCATGATTATCCATTGCTCCAAAAACTAAATGCATATCACTGTGCAATCTTCTGTTTTGAAGAGAAAATAAGCCAAGCTCTTTCATTCTGTTTTCATAGCTAAATTCTTTCATATTCCTAATCATTTTAGTTGCCCTGCGTTGGACACTTTCAAGTGACTTTATTTCTGTTTTTGTACCTGGTGGCCAAAGTTTGGCTCAAAACTCAATGTGCAGTCTGACGAGTGATGTATAAAGGGGCATAATGACCTCTTTATCTTTACGTTGGATGTTTCTCCTAATAGTATAGATTTTGTCCACATTGCCATTGAATTGCAATGCTTTTTAAAATCCATATTGTTGGAAATACAGTCTTTCTGCTGTTCAAGTGTTTAGAGGGCCTGTCCTTTTAGAAAATAATCTACTTTGGGGTTTCTTTTCCCCATATGAATTACTCCACACTTCTCAATATTAAGCTCTAATTTGTGTACTGTAGCTCATTTATCAAGTTTATCTAACGCCATCTGTAGCATTTTCTTATCTGATTCTGTGCTGATAATTGACCCCAACTTGATATCATCTGTGACTGTGAATTTCAAAAACAAAACAGTAGGGTCACCATTTATGGATGTGACGTAAATGATAAAAAGACAGGATCCTAAGACTGACCCTTGAGGTAACCCACTGATAACACGTGCCCATTCAGACACTACTCCAAGAATATTTATAGCTTATCCTGTATTAGTGAACCATGCCGCTATCCACCTTACAATCCAGCTATCTAATCCTATTTGAGTCAGGTCTTGAATCAATTCTAGGTGCGGCACTTTATCAAAGGCTTTGGAGAAGTCCAAATAAGTTGCATCCACAGGATTACCATTCTCTAGGGCTGCACTGATTTTACTGTAAAATTCCATCGTTTTTGTTAGGCACGATCTCCCTTTGGTAAAGCCATGCTGTGTACCATCTACCAATCCTTTTTCTCCTAGAAATTGTTTGATCCTATCTTTAATCAACCCTTCTAGAACGTTACCCAGAATTGAAGTTAGACATACTAGCCTGTAATTCCTGCACTCCTTTTTTGGACCTTTTTTGAATATTGAATTGACAAAAGCCTTCTCCAGGAATCAACTACCACACTGTTATTAACAGATTCTTGAAAGATCCTTGCTACTGGACCTGATAAAACACTAGCCAGTTCCTTAAATATCCTGGGGTGCATCCCATCAGGACTAGGAGACTTACTGGGGTTAATGTTTTTAAGTCTTATTTCTATATCTTTGCAGTCCAACTTGGGGGTCTTATTATTTATAGAAATTCTGTCAGACATGCTACTTATTGCACTTCTATTACAAAGTGATATAAAGTAGTCATTTAGTAATTGCATCATTTCCCTATTGTTTGAAAGCAATTTGCCAGTACTGTCCTCCAATGGCCCAATTTGTATTTTATTTCCCCTTTAATGATTAATGTACCTATAATAGAGTTTATAATTATAAATGCTTGCATTTGCTAGATTGCTAGACTAAACTCAAATTCCCTTTTAGCCTTCTTAGTGGCTCTTTTTGTTTCCTGGACAATTGTTCTGTATATAGCCCATTCTTTTGTTAGATTTGTTTAGCTTTAATTCAAGTTCAAGTTCAACTTTATTGCAGGAAGACTCCATTCAGCAAGCTCATTCACAAGGAGGTCCTGAAGCTTGTACACAGACAAAGAAACATTACATAGTAAGGCAACCCTGGTTACCAGTATTCAAATTGCACACAATGTCCGAAAAAGGTATTACATAGCGAGATACATCATTATAAAGATGTGTACAATTAAGGAACATATGGTATAAAGTGTACAGGCAATACAAGGTAAGGTTTATAAACTTAACACTGTTAGATGCAATATATATAAGCTTGATGTATTGAGCAAATGATAGGAAGGATAGGATAAGTAAGGTGAACAGGGTTGAGGGGGAGGGGTCAGTTAGGAAGGGTTAATATATAGATAGGAGGCCTAAGGTAGAAAAGGGTATAGGAGCAGATAGGAAAAATCTTATAGTTTATTTAGCCATGGAATTCATTTTGCAAGCTAGAAGGATTCAGGTCTAAGTAAGGCTAGTACCACTGGAGACAATAGTCAAGAAGCACACATGGGGTAGAGGAGGGACTTAGTAGCAGTTACAAATATCTTTTACTTTAGATGCAATTAGCACTTTATAGAAGTTAACTGAGACAATGCTAATTAGTTTTAATACAGATTGGAGTTGGTTCCATATAGTGGGAAGGGCATGCAAGATAGTATGTTTGCCAAAGGAGGTACAAGTCCTAGGTACGTTGAGCATGATAAAGTCTGTTTTCCTGAGGGAATATGCACTGTCTGAAATGCAGATTAAAGATGCTAGGTAACACGGTAGTTTATGCAGGAACAGCTTAAAGGTCCAAAAACCAGCATGGAACAGACATCTGGTGGTGAGAGATGTCCAGCCAACAGCTGCATACAGATCACAATATTGAGTACGGTAGGAGGAATTGGTAATGAATCATAATGCGTGGTGATAGAGGATGTTCAGCTTGCTTAGATTTGAGATTGTGGTGGAAAGATAAATTAAATCACTGTAGTCAAGTAGGGGAAGGGATGTGGCCTGGATGAGCCTGGTACGGGTCTCAAGGGGGAAAAGAGACATATTTCTAAAAAAGAATCCTAGTCTGGCTTTCAGCCTCCTGGATAAGTCCTCGATGTGGTCATTAAAAGAGAGCTTATTATCTATCCAAATACCCAGATATTTGAATTTAGGAATGACTTCCAAGGGTTCACTTAGCGAGTTAACAATAAAGTCTTTTGGTAGGACAGGGGAGGTACCAGAGGAGGTACTACGAGAGAAAATCATTTCCTTAGCATTAAGGAGAAGCTTGGTTTTTATCAGATTATTTTTGAGCTGAGCAAAGTCAGCTTGTAGCGCATCCCTGACTTCTGATAAAGTTGAACCAGACATATACAGAACAGTATCATCCACAAAGAAGTGCAGGTAGGAGCTAGTTATGTGAGAATCAAGATTGTTGATGTACAGAGAGGACAGGATCGGGCCTAGAATGGAGCCTTGGGGGACTCATCTGACAACCGGCAGAGAGGCAGAGAATAGGCCATCCACTTTCACTTTCTGTGTTCTCCCTGATAGGTAACTAGTGAACCACTGAGTGGTGGACAGAGTGGCACCTAAGTTAGACAGGCAAGTGACTAAGAGGTTGTGATCAATGGTGTAAAATGCTTTACTAAGGTCCAAGAAGACTGCACCAGTAATCATCTGAGCATCCATGGCAGAGATCCAGTCATTAGTTACTCTAGCCAGTGCTGTGATAGTGCTGTGATTTGCCTGGAAACTGGATTGAGCTGGGTTAAGGAGTGAAAAGGTTTCGATATGAAGTTTTATATGGTTATAGATCAATTTTTCAAAGACTTTAGAAAGGATGGGCAAGATGGAGATAGGCCTATAGTTGTTCAGATCACATAGGTCCCCTGATTTAAATAGGGGGAGGATATGGACAGATTTCCAACAGGTCAGAACTAAAGCAGAAGTGATGGAGAGGTTGAAGATATGAAGAATGGGGGCAGTGAGATGGGCATAGCCTAATCTTAGGAAGAAAGGTTCAAGACCGTCGTCCCCTGCACTATTTCTGGTATCAAGTGTAAGAAGTGAATTTTCAACTTCTTTATAGTTAAGCATATGCAATTGAAAGGGACATGATGAGGTACAGGTTGTCGGGGAGAAGCTAGGCTGACTCTTTACATAGCTAGCATAAGGTGAGGAGTCAAAAGCTAGACCTACTGTGACAAAATGGGAGTTGAGTTCTTCGAGAATTTGAGAATTACTTTCCACTGCCCTGCCATTTGTAAGTATATTGGTTGGAACAGAAGGGGCAGTGGGATGCCCTTCAATAGATTTGAGTGTCCTCCAAATTTTGTGTGAGACCCCATTTGTCTGTTCAAGGGTAGAGACATAGAAGTAGGCTTTGACAGAGTGAATGCTTTTTATACAGGCATTCCTAGCTGCTCTAAAGGCCTGCCAATCTGCAGGGCTCTTGGACTGCCTAGCTTGAGCCCAGAGCTTGTCCTGGTTAGCAAGCACTGCCTTAAGATCTGAGGTGAACCAGGGTGAGAGTTTTTGTGCACCCTGACTTTGATAAGGAGGGCATGCTTATTTGTCAGAATGGCAAGGTTGTCATTGAGGACAGAGACAGCCTTGTCAACATTTTTGGCAAGGTAAAGATCTTGCCATCTGACCTCACCTAAGTTGGATAGGAAATTAGCTGAATTGAACTTGCGAAAGGACCATTTTGTTATAAATGTGGGCTGCTGATGGGCCTTAGTTTGAGATCTTATGCATACAACAACCCCATGGTCACTCATATTGTTGTGGAAAACTGCTGATTGTGAAATTTTATGAGGATGAGTGGTTAATATAACATCTAAGAGGGAGCTATTGTCAATATTAAAGGTATTGTTCCTTGTGGGTTCACTAACTAATTGCAGAAGGCCAAGCTCATCACAGAGAGATTTAAGGCAGTGAGATTTTGTGGTAAGCCAATCCATATTGAGATCTCCTAGGAATATTGTTTCTGTATTAGCAGCAGAGATTAGGGATCTTAGTATATTTAAGATTTCAGAAACACCAGTTGGAGGCCTATAGCCCCCTATAATAGTAGTGCATTCAGAGGAAGGAAGGTGAAACTTCATAGAAACAATCTCAAATTCCTTAGATATTGATTTGCAGCTGATATCTGTGACTGTGTACTTCGTTTTAGAATAGATTACCACACCCCCACCCTGAGATTCCCTGTCTGCCCTGAATAGTTTGTAGCCCAGGAGGGTAATTTGTTGGTCAGAATTAGCTTTTTTAAGCCAGGACTCTGTAATAATGATAAGATCCGGGTTTGTATGCACAGCCCATACTTGTAGTTGGACACATTTTTTTGGTCAGGCTTAGTATATTGACCAACATCATTTTAAGACTAGGGGCAGCTGCGAATTCTGATGGGGAGGTGAGTTGCACTGGAGGGCCAGGATTTAACTCAACATTACCTGAGCAGAGGAGAAGCTACAGTAGTATTTTCTTTAAGGATCTGATCAAGAAGGAGATGGCTTTTTTCCCCTGGGACCACCCATGGTACCTTGCCAGTGGTGCATTTTTGGAGCTGGAGACTGTAACAATCATTTGACAATTTAATGTGATGAGGGAGAGTACTCGCATAGTCATAGGTGAAGAGAATAGGAAGGGGAGGGGGGCAGAATGGGGGGTCTGGATGAAATGAGGGTGGGTTGACAAAAAGTGGGAGGTGCAGTGTGCAGAGGCAACATAGGATGTAATATGGGGATCCAGAACAAGATTAGATCGAGGTACTTCATGGTGTAGTGTAACATAGGGTACACTGTTTTCTAGGATCACAATGATAACAATAAAAGTATGCCATACTTCCAGAAGGATGGGGACTAGATGTTATTAGGGAATGGATGTTTCTGCTGAGTGTGAGACAGGGACACAAACAGACACCCTCAGGACTCAGTGTGGAAGTACTAAGAGCTGTAGGTGAGGAAAGAAGAGAAAATAGCAGGCTGGTCACTACAACGCTGCTCCACGAAGTACAGGCTGATTAGCTCAGCTCCCCTATCGGTATCTCTTAGGCAACAGGCCAGTATCACCAATGGGAAGGCAGGAGAACCAGGGAGGGTGGAGCAAAGTTGTATTTAATGGGGGCCTGGGAGGGGTGGGGGAGGGGAGAGAAAAATTTGAGCAACAGTTCAGACTGCAGAGGCACTACAGGAATTGCTGTAGAAGTCAATGAGTATGGGCACACCAATCGGTGTGTAGCAAGGAAGCAGGCAGACCAATCAGTGTCCGCCTGCAAGCGCACTGCACCAATCAGGATCAGCCGACCATGCTGGCTCCACAGAAAGTTCAGCGGTCATATCTACAGAAGGATCTGAGTTGGGCAATCCGAAATCTGGCTATAGCTGCTGTAAGGGGTCGGGCGGCGGCCATAGAGATGGCTGATGCTGGGCACCTTGCTTCAGGAGCACTTCTCAGGCACAAGACCCTAGGGAAAGGGGGAAGTGACAGAATAAATAAGCAGGCTGAGAGGGAATTCAAGGGTGGGGAGCTGGCAGCAGATCATCAGCGGGGGGAGGAGGTGCTTGCAAGTTGGACAAAAGAAACGATTCAGGAGTCAGGTTGGGGAAGACCAGAGGATAATGGGCAGAGTGAGGAAGGAAAAGAGTGGAAAATAGCAGGGGGGGAAGGGCTGTCTCAGAAAGAGATGAGAGGGTGAGAGGTAAAGCAACTCAGAAGGGGGAGGAGAAAGAGGATTTTGAGTGAAGAGAGATACAATAGGGAGGAGAGATTACAAATAAGTGATAGGATACAGGTCAGAGCAGCAGGCATGGGGAATCGAGCAATCAAAAAACAGTCTGAGACTAACACAATCATGCACTGTAAGGGACAATCAGGCTAAAATCTTAGTAAAACAATAATACAAGAGTATTCAGCACAGTAATAGTTTGAAACACAACTTCTTATGTAAAAATATTTAACATAGTAGGTACAGGCAGTTTAAGGAAAAAACAGAAAAATTCGAGCAACAGTTCAGAGTGCAGAGGCACTACAGGAATTGCTGCAGAAGTCAATGGGGATGGGTGCACCAATCGATGTGTAGCAGGGAAGCAGGCGGACCAATCAGTGTCGGTCTGCAAGCACGCCACACCAATTGGGATCAGCCGACCATGCTGGCTTTAATATATGCTTTTCCCTTCTTCTTAATTAGTTTCTTGATTTTTGGTGTAAACCATGGTGTGCTAAATTTATTGGTAGTGTATTTGCTTTTGACTGGGACATAACTTTCTACTAATGTGGCTAATCTGCCTGATAGTATTTCCCACATTTTATCCAAATTGGCATTCTTGAAGTCTTTTTGCCATTCCCACTATTCCAACTGTCAGTGGCTCAGCAGTTAGCAAACTCGCCTCTGAGGCCAGGCGATCAGAAGGCTGTGGGTTCTATCCCCACACCAGGCACTTGGGTTAAATCCAAATACTGACACTGCAGTGCAGCATGAGGGGGTGCGATATTCCGGAGGTGCTGTCTTTCGGATGAGATGTTAAACCGAGGTCCCATCTGCTTGTTCAGGTGGCTGTTAAAGATCCCATGGCACTTATCGAAAAGGGTAGGGGAGTTTTTATTGAAAGAACATCAAAACAAAATTATCAAATAATTACATAAACAATACATTTAAATACATCTTTATGACATCAAGAAGGATAAACTGCTATTCCACATACCTTATATCTGACCATATAAAATCGAATATAATCGTATAACATAAAAAACATTAATCACAACAAACAAAATTGGCATGTGTTAGGTTTTAACTTTTACTTGTATTTGATAAAGATGATTAATCCTTTCCACAACTGAAAGACTTTTTAAGAGGTATTGATGGCCTTGTACTTTAAATAAACAGTTCGAATTGCCTCCATAACTAATATGTAAAAAGTATCATAAGACATAAGTTTTTGTTGCAAGACTCATTGACATCGGGCCTGCCAAATATAAAACTTCAAGCAACAAAAGAGAACAACTAATGTGCCATGGTCATAGGAGGTGTGGGCAAAAACCTAAAACCAGGGATTGATAATCTAAATTTAACCACCACTTAAAATCCCATTTTTGACTCAAAAAGGCACATAAACCCTTCACATAGAAGCATTTGAATAAAAAATTATCCATAGTTTCTTTTAAAGCTTGACACTGTAAATATGGACAATACCTTTCGCACATCATCTTATGTTTTGCAGTCCCCTTTATGTTTAATCTTCTATAGGCCAAAAGCCACAAAATGTCCCACATATGCTGGGGCACTCTATCATTATTTAATTGCTTAATAACAAACTCTTTAAGAGAAGCTGGACAGTTGTCAAAATCTGGTTCCACAGGGTGGATCTTCCCTAAAATAACCTTATACAACTTGGCCCCTGTGTTATCTCTCACCACAGAATGAGAGATAGCCCATTTTAATAACTTTTGAGCACAGGGTTTAAAATACTTTGGGACATAGGTGCGGATTGGGAGTTTGAGCGGGACAGTATCCTATAAATCAAAAAAAGACATGTAAATTGTTCATAACACAAAAATGTTGTAAAGCACAAGGTTTGAAAACCCAAAATTCAAGTTTTAAGAGAAAAAAAAACATTAAAAAAAACAATAGGGTCCACCATACCCAATCCAACTTGATCTTTAGATAAATAAGTAAAACAGCGCTTAATGGGGTTAAGCCTACTGCCTCATAACATAGAAAAAAAACAGGCATTCAAATGAGTCTCTAAACCCAGTGGGGGGGGACCATAGCTATGTATAAAAACCCTGGTATAAGAAATCTTTTAATAATGTGGATTCTTTTAATTTTGGAAAGTCTCCACCCTTTCCACCTTTGTACTTTTAATTCTGCCCTTTTTAGGGTAATTTCCCAATTCTCTGCGGGGTAATTCTGTGAACCAAAAAAAATACCCATTATCTTACAGGAGCCTGAAGAAACAATGATTCCTGAAATGCTATTCTGGTATTCTGTTCCTGGCCCTATAAAAAGACCTTTAGATTTCTCAATATTTATTTTAGAGTTAGAGACCGTCCCATAGCTAGAGAAAAATTGTAATACATTGGGAAGTTGAACTATATCTGATAAAGATACACAAACATCATCTGCATAAGCTTGGACCACCACAGAATCTCCAGCCTGATTACCTGAAATGCCCATCAGAAGATTAGATGAGGCCAAAATTCTGAGCAAAGGATCAAGAGAAAATACATATAACAAGGGGCTCAATGGACACCCCTGCCTAACCCCAGACTTCACTGGTAAACAAAAAGTAGTCCTCCCTTTAATAACTGGATATACTACTACTGACACATAGAATAATTAAATCCAAAGTGTAAAACCTGAGGGTAAACCATAACGTTTTAAGGCGGCAAAGAAAAAGGGCCTAAAGACTCTATCAATGGCCTTGTTTTGATCTAAAGACAGAATACAACCCTGTTGTTTGGTCCTATTGGCATATTCAATTACTTCCCTAAGTATAATCAAAGCACTTTGGATTTTTCTTTTGGGAATACCACAAAACTGCAAGGGGTATAACAAATCTCCAGCCACCCCCCATAATCTATTATTTAACACCTGAAACAATATTTTGAAATCTGAGTTCAAAATCATAATGGGCCTCCAGTTGGCGATGTGTAATCTGCCCCCCCCCCAAAAAAAAAGATAAACCAGCAGACCTGATGTAAAGTTTGTTGGCATAAAAAAAATATTTCTGAAAGGACAAAAAACCCTTTCAAGACATATTGCCAAAACATCAATAAAGAATTTATAAAACTCATAAGGCAATCCATCTTGACCCAGACAGGTACCTAACTTTTGTGAGAGAATAATCTTTTTAATTTCTGAGGCCAAAATAGGTTTAGCAAGCATATGTAATTTCATATGGGGGAGATGGGGAACCTTAACTTTTTGTAAATATCAGCAATCTCACCATTTGTTGGGGGGGTCCTAAATATCTTGCATTTTAATATGGTTCTGAATTATGTTATAAATCCCTGTACTGGAATTTATGAGGTTCCCTTCGCCATCCTGTAAAACCACCATTGCTTTCCTTCCCTTAAAGGCCTCAAAAGGGTCTCCAATTGAGTTTTTCTGTGTCCCAAATGAAAGCTCTGTATGCAAGGTCTGAGCCCTGTCATACTGATATGCACTCATATCCATTTTTAATTGTTCAATTTGTGAGGAAAAATCCTCTCTAGAAGTGTTAGCCCTGGAAAATAAATATTGTAATTTACTTCTTAATTTTAAGTAATAAAAAGCTGGTCTTTTACCCATTGTTTCACCATATTTCTGGAACCATTTCTTAATTTCTTTCTTGGTGTCCACCCACCAGTCCCACAAGTCATTGTATAGATCTGCCATGGATATTCTTGCCCACAGGAGATTGGTCATACCCTTCACCACCAATTTGTCATTTAATGCCAACGTGTTTAATTTCCATCTATTTCCCCTCACTTGTTTTGGGAGAGACGAAGTGAAAACCAGTGTCACCAATAAATTATCTGAGAATTCACTAGGGAGAGTTCTATAGGTAGGGGAGGCCAGACTATTGGAAAATAAAATATAATCTATTTTTGAGGTTCATTTCCCTTTCCTAAATTTAAATAGGGACCGTGATTTCTGAAAATTCTTCCAATTTTTTAAATCTGCCAGTTTAACAATTCTCCCAAAAGCTGAGGAATCACAGTATGTCTTTTTCCCAGGGAGCCCCACCCTGGAATCAGGGAGTTCGCAGTTAAAGTCTCCCCCAATATAATACTGAAGGAGGTTGTCAAAAAAGGTAAAACAGTATTGAATAAAAGGGACTCTACCAGCTTTAGTTTGTGGGCCATAAACCATTATAAACCTAAAATTAAACTGATGCCAACTACAATCTATTATAAGTAATCTACCTGGAATTAGATTGATCAATTTAGTCTGGGTAAAATCATAAGAACAAAAAAGAATTGTAACCCCGTTGGCCCAATCCTACCCAAAGGACCAGTAAGGAGGCCCCCAAATCCATTCTGCTGTAAAGAGATAGCATTGGTCTGCCGTGTATATCCAAGTCTCTTGAAGAAAACAAATGTCTATATTCTCCTGATGAAGAGACTAAAAAAGAACAAGTCTCTTAGACCTGTTTAATAAACTACAGCAATTTAAAGCCCCAATACTTAAGTTAGCCTGAGGTATTGACCAAGGACTTTAAGGACCTTTTTTCCTTTTTTCCCCCTTTATAATCCACTTGGAATGGCTTATTACTAAAAGATTGTGAAGGGCCTGCTGTTCCTGTATCCATATCAGAGTCACCCCCATGGTATCCAGAATAGCATAAGAATTCTCAATTTCTATGTCAGGAGGTTCTTGGGGGAGGTTTTGAGCTCAATATTATTTTATCCTGAGGAAAAGAATGTTTCTGAGGAGGAGCTGGGACCTTCAGCTACACCCCATCCTGGTAACACAGAGGGGGAAAGTCAATTTCATTTGTTAGATCAGGGGGATCTTCCCCGTCTCTTTATTTGGAGGTGTGAATGACTCAGGGTTGTCCATTTTGCTAGTATTCCTTGTTTTCAGGCCCCTAGGAGGGGAAGGGGGGGTCAGATCTCGTATATTTTTGGGATTTACCAAAAGCCTCATCCTGCACTTTTTGGATTAACAATTCAGGGCTGAGACTGAGGCCTTATTTTTGCCACCCGGGGCAAACTCTATACCCATGCCCTGAGTCTTCACATAGATCACATTTCAGCCTGTTAATACACTGTAAACTAACATGCCCCACTTCCCCACAAATCTCACATTGGGGTGTATCACATGAGCTGGACAGGTGAGTGTGAGACCCACATTTGTAACATGCCCGGGGCTGTCCTGCATAAAAACAGACTCCCTTGTCCCTCCCCAAAGTAAAAGAGTTTGGAATATGCTAAACATCATTATCAGACTGTTTCAGTTTCACCTTGTATTTCCAACTTCCTGTCCAAAAAAACTCAAAGTCAAGTACAGCTTCAGGGACACTTAGGACCTCACATTTTTGAGAGAGCCAAAAAGTGATGTCCTCTACATGGACACCTTCATTTTGAAACATTACTGTAATGAATTTAATTAAAGGCTGAGTTAAGGGAATAACTAGAAAGGGGGACCACAGTGGGGGAAATTTAAGTTGGTTATATCTCTGCCGGAAAAGGTCCAGCAGAAATGGAGTTCTAAAACTTATATCATAGTTGTCCTCCCCAGAAATGTTAATAAAGTCAAAACCGTCTTTTGGTGAGAAGTTTAGGGATTCTTTAAGGAGATGCTTTCCCACATAAACTCGATCTGACCTAATATCTAGGCCCTCCTTGTAGCGGATTCGTACTGCATTTCTGCATTTCAGAGCTGTTTTTCATCTTCTGGGAAAAGTTCTGAAAGAAGTGGCCTAGGATGTGAAGTGCCCTCAGGGTTCTCCCCTGGTTCCTTAGTCTCAGATGTCTTGTGATTCCCCTGAATGCCATAATCAGAAACTGAGTTGGTTGGTTTAGGGCTCTTGTTTGGGGCTACAACTTGAACAGAAGGGGAAGGTAAAACCTTAATGGCAGGGGCCAGAGTAATAGGGCACCAATCTGTAGATTGCTGAGAGAAGGAGAGAGAGGAAGATGACCAATCTGGGTCCGGAATCCAGATTCCTGATTGGCCCCTTTTCCACCCTGACTCAGAGAGGGCTGTATCAGGAGACCAGATTTTAAAAGAGTCATTTATTGATGAGGGTATGGAAAAAGCCGACTGAATAAGAACTGAAGTAGTGTGGCCTTTTTCTTTCCCAGGAATCCCTAGTGAGCACTTAGACCCATCCTGAGGTAGGGGATCTGAAGGCAAATTGCGATTTGCAGATATCAAGACAGATCTTTTTAATTTAAACCCCTCCGATGATATTTTTGTAACCTGCCCCTTAGTGGAAAAGGAAAAGTTTGTTGCATGTTCCTGATTTAATGGTTATGTTTGATATATAACACCATTCCCTAGTATTTGTTTAGTGGAAACCAAAGCCCCTGGCTCTAATTTGCTTGATGAAAAGGTAGAACAGATAGTAAAAAGTTTCTCTTGCCTGCTCACCCCTGGCTTGCCTCTGCTGGAAGCGATACATCAGCTGAGACAGATTCAGTAACAAGTGTGCTTGGCATATCGGTAGTGTAATCCTTAATATTTTTAGTCGTTTCCACTTCTGAACCTATCACATGAAAGGGAGACAGCTGTAGGCACTCACTATCCATCGCAAATCTAATGTCAGCTGTTCCTTTTTGATGTAAAAGCCGGGTTTCAGTAAGTATTTGACACGGGAGATGCTCTGAAGCCTGGGCGGTGCCTTCCTTTTATGCTCCTGCATCATGATTTTTGACGTTACTGTCAAAAAAGCCAGGAGGCTTGTTCAAAATTAAATCCTCCATTTCTGACACAACAGGCATCTTTAAAACATTTAGACTTCGCTGTGATGCAGCCACAGGAGCCGAATCTTTAATAGAAAAAGGATTTTCACTTATCTGCCGATTCTACATTGGAACCTGTTAGTCACTCCCCAAAAGTACGTTTTGGGAAGAAAAACAGACATCCACATCTTTCCCATTTGACACAAATTCCATAATATCTTCTGCTTTAATCAATTCCATGATGGCCTCTTTTATTCCGAGACTAGAGAAGGAGGCCCTCCCCTCTGTCTCCTTGACATCCATACCATCCACCAACTCCTGCCGAATGGCAATTCTGAAAATGGCCAGCAGCTTCCCCTACTGCCCAGTAGGGGAATTTCCCCTACTGTTCAGTAGGGGAATTTCCCCGATGCCCTGGCCAGATTTCCCCCCATTCACTAAAACTACCACCAACAGCTTAATCTGGTTCAAGGTCAGTTGACCATCATCTGTATCCCCCTTCCCCAGGTCGTGCCTGAAAATAGGCAAGAATCTGTCTAGTGTGCTTATCTGGTCAACAACAACAAAAACTAAATAAATAAGCTGTGTTTGCATTTCCTTGAAATCCAATTTGTAAAAATATTTAACTTTCATTATCCCAGACAGTGTTGTTTCCTCAATATTGATTGTAAAGGACGTCATTTGGTGATCGCCGTTACTTAAAGAGGGCATAGTTTTACATTCTTTTATATCCTCAGCCATATTACTTAAGACCAAATCCATTGTATCTGAGTCTCTTGTAGGCACTAAAACATATTGTTCTAAGCCTAATTTGTTTACAGAATATAGGAAATCATTTTCTCCATGTGTTTTACCACTATTCCCTTCCCAGCTTATAGTTGGCATGTTAAAATCCCCAAGTCAGATCAAGTTATCCACTGGATCCAAGGGTCCAACAAATTCATTGAAAAGTTTATCTGTATCATGATCTTGAGCAGATGATCTGTAAACTAAACCCAGGATGATTTTGTTTTTGCTTTTTTGTGGTAATAGTTTCACTCATACATGTTCTAAGTAGTCATCTTGGTCCCAGTCTAATTCTTCTACAGTTGTACTGTTTGAGAAGTAAATGACAACCCCACCACCATTGTTTACATTCCTTTCCTTACAAACGTGTTTCTATCCTCTAATGTCCCATCCCCTCATGTCCTCCTTTCTCCACCATGTTTCTGTTATACAGCATATATCTACTTTTCCTTTTAGCATAATATGCTCTAGTTCTGCTGATCTGTTATGTAAACTTCTGGCATTTATTAAAAGGCATCTCCATCTCCTATTTCAAATGGGAGTTTACTTCAGTATTCTTTTTGACAATCAAGGCCCATCCCCCTTGCCCCATAGTTTTTTTTAGTTTAAAGCCTATTCAATAGCTGATCTAATCTTTCCCCCCAGTAGCCTGGAACCATGCTTATTTAGATATAAACCATTTCTTCCATACAAGGACTGTTTTTTAAATTCTCCCCAATTGTTAAGAAATGTAAATCCCTCCCTATTTGACCATCTTTTCAGCCATCCATTTAAACTTTGTATGTCTCTAGTCTTTCTAGTTCCTGCTTTTGGAACAGGTAGGGTTTCTGAGATGATTGTTTTACATCCTTTAAGATTCAGTTGTCTACCCACATCTTCCGACTATTTTTGAATTTCTAATGGTCTCCTTCTTCCAATGTCATTTGTCCTTATGTGTAAAACATCAATTGGTTTGTGTGATCCCTGGAGAAAATCATCTAAGTTGTTTCTAATGTCACACATTTTGACACCAGAGAAGATATGCTACCATCATGCTAGCTTTCATATCACTACATATTACTGAATTCATGAATTTTAAAATGAAATCACCAAGAACAGCTACATTTCTATTTTTGTCACACATACTGACTGATTCTGTTTGTCCATGTCTTACAGTGAATACTAAGGGGTGCTCATTTTATTTTATATTTTATATTTTTAAAAGTAATCAGAATTACAACTGTTTGAGTCAGGAACTTGTGTTCAAAGGCTCTTCATCAGGAAGACAAATATATTAATAGCAAGCAACAGAAAAAAATGAGCTCAAATAAAAGCAGTCAAAATTAAGGGCTGGCTATAAAGACCCCATGTCAAGGTAAATTAGCAATAATAAACAGACATAAATAATAATGTGTGCTACAATGAGTCAAATGAAGGGCAGAGTCAAAAATAGGCATACCGAGAGGAGTAAAGGCAGAGAAAACTCAGCCAGGGCAGTCACAGAGGCGAGAGGAGAGGAGGTGGTTCTTGAGAGCAGTTTTAAAAGGCTCCAGTCTTGGTAGGGAGGCGAAAACTACAGGCAGGGAATTGTACCAGGACGGGGCACGGTAATGCAATAACCTCTGTACAAGGGAGGTTCCTAGCTCTGGGAACTTGCAGAGGGGAGTGGACAGCACTACGGGTAGAGAGGAAGGGGATAGATAGGTTTATGATAGAAGACAGACTAGGGGGGAGTCAAACCTGCAGTGATTTTTTTTGATCAAGAGGCAAGATTGATAGATAAGCCTTTCCTCCAGATTAAGGAAGTTAGAGAGGGAATGCTGTGTGCAAGTATGGGGAACACATGGGGAACCTGTAAGCAGCTGGCAGGCCTTATTGAGGGATAGCTTAATTTTGTGCAGAGCAGTGTTGTCAGCGGCACCATAAATAAGCAGACCATAGTCCATAGGGACAGCACCGATAATGAGATGGCCAGCCTTAGTGCTTCAGTGGGGAGACAGTCATGATGGTGATACAGTAGGCCTATCCTAGAGTTGATGGTGGAGCAAAGGGAGTGGATGTGATCGTGAAAGGATAGGGAGGGATCAAGGAGAATGCTGAGATATTAGAAGGAGGAGGTTTTTTCAAGGGGGAAGAGGGTACTAGATAAAACCTGGAGTGGATAATCTTTACATTTACTCTGGTTATACACAAAAAGCACAGTTTTAGTTTTCTTTAAGTTCAAAACCAGCCTGTGGTCATAGAACCAGCGTTCGGCCTGGATGAAGGACTCCTGCAGAGATTTTTGTAGGAGGAGAGGGTCAGCATGTGAGTTAAACAGGACAGCGTCATCCACATAAAGTAGAAGGTTTCCATTTCAAGCAGAGGGGAGAGAATTCAGATAGAGGACAAAAAGCAAGGGCACTAGGATGGAGCCCTGGGGAACACCGGAATGAACCTGTCGGGGGCAGGAGATGGTAGACCTGATTTTGACACATTGGGAGCGGGAGGAAAGATAGCTGGAGAACCAATTCAATATACCCTGTGAGAGGCCGAGAGGTTGGAGAGAAGAGAGGAGAAGGGAGTGATGGACAGTGTTGAAAGCTTTTGACAAGTCAATGAAGACAGAGCCAGCAACATGACCTTTGTCAAGAGCAGTGTGAAAGAAATTGAAGAATTCAGTAAGGGAGGTGGTGGTGCTGTGTGCTCATTGAAAATCGTGTTCCCACATGCTACAGGTCCCAATTGCTCTGGAACTGCATCTACCTTAGCCATGGAGCTCTCAGAAGTTTCCATTTCAATTTGTAATGCTGCAGGTCCCTCCTGTTTTAAAACTATATCCACAGTAGCTGTGGGGCCAGCTAAGATTTCATTCTCTTCTGGTCGTAGTACTGCAAAATGGTTTGTCGGTTCAACTGGATGATACTGTATTATTTGCTTCCTTCTTTGTTTAGCTTTTTTATGTACTCTGCATCAGTCCTCTACCTCATCCTCAGAATTTGTTGCTGTGTCATCATCATGTATTGTTTTCCTTTTTTCTGCTATTTCTAGTGCTTCTCATCTGTATTTAACATAATGTTGTGGTTTCCATTGTCCTGTATCTGTACCAAGGAGTCATCAATTAATTTCTCCAAGGTAAAAATATTGCTCTGTATTTCTAATATCTGTTTTTAAAAATGTATTTCCTTTTTCAAATCTTTTATTAGAGTTCAGTTCTGACAAACAACATTTTTGTTCTGCTTTCCCTTGAGGAACATTTCACAGGATGAGAACTGATTAACCTCAGAATACATTTTGCTGTTTTTTTTTGATACCCAACTAGAGTAAGAAATGAAAAACCGGTTGTGGACAATTTATTTAATGTACAACAGGAGCAATAATTCTTAGCCTACACATGGACCCTACTATCAATAGGCACAGGTACTTTGATTATATAATTATGTGCCCCAGTTGGTATGTATCTGCAGCTGTGTGTTTCAGTTTTACTGGTATCACACGTTGCTTTCCTTCAATTTCAAATTGCATCCTCAGTCTGCTAATACAGAGTTTTATCACTGATCACGCTGTACAACGATTTCTACTGGTTTGTATCACTTTTGCAAAATGAGTTTATGTAGGTACCCTAAGAATTTCAGACCTCTGTAATGCAGTCCATGCTAAACACTCTCGACACATGCAGACACGCTGGACTCTGTGTGCATCTCCACGCATGGCAATGTGCACTCACCCCACTCAAGCTTGTCCTGCTTGCTACAGGCCAAGATATTTAAAATCCATGACCTGGAACTGTCTCCCGATGTCATGGTGTGTTTAAAATGAATAAGGTCAATAAAAAGGCTATGTCCCCTTGGGCTATTGCCCAGAATAAAAAGTCCTGTTTGTGTATGTGACTATACGAATCTGCCTTGCAGACTTGTAGTTCAGGTAGTTTTCTGCTATGTGATATCCTGACCCTTCCTCTGAATTCTTAGTACCATACACATCAGCCGCTTAGATATAGCCTCAGAAATACAGTACAATTTAACTGCACCCAGCCATATCTTACTGTCACACAGCTTGCAGCCATCTCACAATGATCTCAGCTGTATACTAACAATGCCGATCACCATGGGTCAAGATATTTAAAACAAGTGACCCAGAACTGTCTCCTGAGGTCACGGAGTACTTAAAATGAATAAGTTTAACAAAAATGCTATCTCCCCTCGGGATACAAGGGCTATTGCCCAGAATTAAAAAATCTTATTTGTGTATATGGCTGTACAAATCTGCCTCGCAGACTTGTTGTTCAGGTAGTTTTCTGCTATGTGACGTCCCACCCTTTCCTCTGAACTCTTATTTCAGGAACCGCAGTTGCGGGGTCATGTGATGGCTGACTGAGCTAGAGCAGCAATTTCCCCTCGCTCCTCTTCAACTTCGATTAAAAATCCTTTTTTCACCTATATCCTAACCTTTCAAGCAGCAACTTGGCATCATCTCTCTTCAGAAACTCCTCCGACCACAACTGCAAGCTGATCGTTATGGAAGTTGATATGCAGAAGGCTCCGACTCGCCACACTCCACTGCCATCACTGGAGAAGGACAAGGCTGTGAAGCAGCCTAAATCACAAGCCGCCACTGCCACTAAGCCTACTGTATCCACCACGGTGCTTTCAGAGGACCACTTTCTTGAATTTATGCAACCTCTTCAGGATTCTATTGCTGTTATTTCGGAAGATGTGCAGAGAATCTGGATTAGCAATGATTCCATAAATACTCAGATAGGAGATGCTGAAGCCCGGCTTTCCTCAGTGGAGAAATGGAGGGATAAAGCAGATTTGGACTCCTCCATGTTGTGTCAAAGGCTTTGGAAAATGGAGGACAAGTTGGAGGATTTAGAGGGGTGCAGTCGGAGCAACAATTTAATCCTGAGAAAGAGGAAGGCAATAACCCTGTTCTCTTCATTCAACAATTTTGTGAACGAATAGCAGGCCCCTCACCTAACAACACTATCTACATGGTGGAGAGAGCTCACTGATCACTGCAACCCCCCCATGGCCTGGATCACCTCCTCTCCCTTTGGCCTTTAAGCTCTGAAACTTTCTTGATGAACAGTACATACCAGCCAAGGCCAAAGAAGCAAAGGAAATTCAATGGGAGGGGCACAAGCTCTGGGTGTCTCAAGATCTCTCCCAGTCAGTTCGACTCAAGCGGCAAAAGTTTCATCCCATGGTGTCAAAGCTGATAGCGGTGGGGAAGGCCTTCCGAATGCGATATCCTGCCATTTTACAGGTGATGCACAATGAGAAGTGGATTACTCTGGACTCGCCTACGCAAGCTATGTCTGAGCTTCAAACCCTGTTCCTGGATCTTTTCAAGTGAGGGATTCTACTGGTCTTCTTTCTATGGCATAATCTGGAGTTGGCTGTGAATGTTCTTCATGTGGACATTGGTTCTTCCTTCATGTTCCGCTAGCCTGTATTGTGGACCTCCCCTTTAATGTAAGATCTGGGTGTCTTTCTACTGCAATGCCTGTGTGAGAGCTGTCAGACTGGCATTAGGATCTGTGTTTGGGACTTGCTTCTGTGTGAGTACAGAACAGATATCCTGATGTGACTGGTGCATAGACTCTTACCCAGATTTGGGGTTTGGCCCCTTTCTTTCACTGCTCTCTTCTGACATGCTGCACATGGAATAGGAAGGGGCTTTGTACAGTGGATTGGTCCCTATTGTGCTCATCATGAATGGTAATTTTGGACATATAGGTTACCATGGTTACAATGGTTGAGGGGGCTGTGCTCCTGCCTCATTTTCCCCATTTGTTTGCTACTGTTTGTTATGTCTTTTGCTGCTAATATCTGCTGTTGGGGGTTTTGATGTGAACAGGGGGTGCGTGCTTATGGGCTGCGGGAGGTGGCTCTTGCGTATTATTATTATTTTTCATTTAAAAGTCAATAGTGGTGCCGATTATTGTGAGCTTTTTGTTAATACTCTCTGTCTTGGTGACCACAGCTTATAGCTTTGTCCCCAAGAGGGCCCCCCCATCCTATTTTATTTATGATCTGAACGGACCCACGAATTTTGTTGAGATCGATACCTGGTGGGGGTCCATGGTTAAACAAATATTAATTATCTGTCTCCTTACCAGGAGTGCATAGATGGGGCAGTTTATGGGCTTTTGTGAGAAGTGCCAGATAGGAGCCGTTCCCTTGTCAACTTTTTCTTTTTGGGCCTTTGGTTTATGCACCATGCCCCTGTTATTTGTGGGTTGGAGGAGCACGGGGGAGGATTTTGGCTCCTGCTTGGCAGAGATGTTAAAATCACATGCCGTAGCATATATTAGGAGTGTGGTTGTTAGAACCTGGAGAAGTGATAGTTGTAAATAGTTAATTGGGCTTTAAAATGTTGTGTTCTATTTTTGGGGTGACTTAGGGTGGGGGTTGGGTTTTCAAGGGACAGGGGTTGTTTTCTTGCTGCATTTGGTCAATTACAAATGTTATATCTTAGAGATGTTTGGGCGTTGGATTTGTCTGTGCTTATTTGCCATGGCATATAGGGCTGGTGGCACTGTGGAGTAGACAGTGGTGCTGTCTACCTTGGGCCCAGATTACCCCCTTTCTGCAGCCTTACGGGATAATGTGAATGGGACGGTACTATAATCTTGTGAGTCGGAACATAAAAGGGGCACAGAATAAACAGAAGCGGATAATGATTCTTAAACACCTCTTGCATCTACTTGTTGGGATAGCATGCTTGCAGGAGACACACTTACTTAGAGATGATGTCACCCTCTTCAAAAAGTACTGGGTGGGGCAAGTTTTTGGTTCTGGTAATTCCCCTAAACATGGAGGAACTGTTATTCTGATATCCAATGCTGTACTATTTGTTAAAATACAGGAATGATGGGACCCAGAAGGACGCTATATTATAGTTCAGGGTACCTTTGCATCTTCCCCTATCTTGTTAGGCTCCATATATGATCCAAATGTTGACTCCCTCATTTTTTTACCCAGCTACTGTCTCTGGTGGTTTTAGATCCTCCTCTTCTGACATTTCAGGAAGGGGGTTGGAACTTGACCCCCCAGATAGAGTTGGACCACTCGGAAAGCAAAAGAGTTGGGCTGTCCCTAGCACAGCGGGCCCTTCAAGATCTCCTATCTGGGGCGGGCATTATTGATGTTTGGCAGACCTTAAACCCCGTGGAGAGACAGTACACATACTATCCTCCCCCTGCACGCTACTGTTTCCTGGATTCATTTCTGGTTAGTAAGTTCTTTTTGCCTCCCGGGCATTTTAGATGCAACCATACATCCCAGAGTATTGTCTGATCACTCCCCTGTTGGTGTTTCTTATGTATTTGGGCCCAGAGATATGGAGAGATGCACTGTGGTGCCTAAATATGTAGTTGCTCAGGTGCCCAGAGACATTGTCCAACACCCAAGAATTCATAACCACTTTTCTTGACGACAATCTGGGTTCTGTCAAGAGGGTTGATATGGTTTGGGCTGCCCTTAAATGTGCCCTTCGGGGAGATTTTATACGTCTCTCTGCTACCCGAGCCCATAAAAATTGATCTACTCTAGATTCCCTGTTAGGAGAAATCCAACAACTGGAATATTCTCTGCAACGAATGTCTCCTACGGAGTAATGGTCCCACCTCCATCACCTTCAGGCACAATACTCCGGCATAATGGTGCAAAAAGTGGAGCTGGCCATCCACCGCACTAAACTGAAGTACTTAGAATTGGGGGAGAAGGCCAGGAAACTTCTAGCCCTCAGACTAAGGCAGGCGGAAACCACAAAATTCATCCCAGGGTTGAGATCCTCACCAAATGGTGACATAGTTTCTCATCCCCGCGACATTGCTGCCACTTTTGGAGTGTTTTATAAGAAACTCTATTCCTTAGAAGACTCGTCGGCTGTGACAGATCTGGAGATCACAGAGTATTTGAGCTCTGCCAACCTTCCTGTGTTACCCCCTCAAGTAGCAGAGTGTCCTGGTGCCCCGATAGCCCTGGCTGAGGTAGAGCAGGCAATCAAGCAGCTGCCTCTTGATAAAGCCCCTGGACCTGATGGCCTACCCAATAACTTGTATAAAAGTTGTTTCCCACAGTTCTCACCTCGCCTGATGAATGTCTTCAATCTATGGTATCAACAGGTGATAGTGGATCCTGGGTTTCTGGCAGTGCTGATCACCCTGATTCCCAAACCAGACAAAGATCCGCTATGTCCTGGAAGCTACCATCCAATCTTTTTATTGAATTCAGGTGTCAAGATTCTTACCAAAATCTTAGCTAATCGCCTCGCCCCGATAATGGGTAGGATTATTGGTAGAGAGCAGGTGGGTTTCATGACGGGGCGCCTGTCTGCTGACCACATGAGGAAGCTAATGCGCTTGATGGTGGTGTCAAGGGAGGCTGGATTCCCTTCAGTCCTGGCGTCCCTTGACGCTGAGAAAGCTTTTGACCGTGTCTCTTGGCGATTCCTGTTTGCCTCCCTCTGGCACTTTGGAATGCCAGACGGCTTTGTTAAGTGGGTCAAGGTTTTATACACCTCACCAACAACTTGTGTGTGGTGCAATGGGTTTCTATTGAATTATTTTCCTCTGGAGAGAGGCACCCATCAGGGCTGTCCACTCTCTCTCTCTCTCCTCTCCTCTTTAATTGTTACCTGGAACCCCTAATCTGCAAGTTAGCCTCTTCTCCCACCTTGAAGGGTATACAAATTCAAGGGGAGAGGTATGTTTTATCAGCTTATGCTGATGATCTACTGCTACACGTGGAGGAACCTGAGACTTCACTATCCACTCTTCTTGGAGAACTGAACAAATTCTCTGCAGTCTCATCCTACAAACTGAACCTTTCCAAAACTAAACTCTTTCCCCTCAACCATCATACCACAAGAGCTAGTTGTAATTTATTTGGGCTGTCTTGGGAACCCAAGGCACTTACATACCTGGGGATTAAGGTCACTAGGACTGCCTCCTTTATGATCAAAGATAATTTGACTAAGCTGGTGCAAATACTACAAACAAATTTAGACAGGTGGGGTGCTCTCCCTCTGTCACTTTGGGGCTGTGTTAACATTCTTGAAATGAATGTTTTGCTGAGGCTATTATACCCGCTTGGCATGCTTGGTTTTTTCCTTCCTAAACTTTGGTTCTTGAGGCTGCAGAGACTGTTCAATAACTTTTTATGAAAGAGCAAGCCGGTGAGGAAGGCCTACCTCAAGTTGACAGCATCTAAGATGCAGGGAGGACTTGCCCTGCCTTCTCTTTTCACTTATTATGGGGTGCAACATATAAGCAGGCTGGCCTTCTGGCTCAAGGGGAAACCCAGGAATGGGAGATGCCTACCTCCCATTTGGTTGGACGTGAGCGCAATCTAGAACATAGATTTGCCAGTTCCTGATGACATTGATATACAAACCTCCTCGACTCCCCAACATGCTTAAAGCCTCCCTGATTGCTTGGTCTCTCAAAGCTTTGCAGCAATTTCACAGGCATCTCTCTGAGAACTGGCATAGTTCAGCTGCCCAGCCCCTCTTCAACAATTTTATTTTCAGATCGGTCACCATCCCATCTCACCCTCATTTTTGCCTCAGCTTAAGCAGTGTATCCTGGCTGATTTTATTCAGGGTAGAGTTCACTCCCTTCCAGGCCCTCCAAAACCGCTTTTGGCTCAGCCCTAAAGATACTTACAAATACTTGCAAATCAAAAAGGCAATACTATATTTTAAGGGTAAGCAGGATTGGACTGGGCAGCCAATTGAAGGACTCTCAAAGGCCTTTCAAGAAGCTGATCAGCCTAATGCAGTGTCAAGAATATATAAGCAGCTCCAAGCCTCTGACCCACACCTCCCAACCAGGGTGTGTTATCACTGGGTACAATAGCTGTCCCTTCAAGTGGAGACAGAATACTGAGTAAAAGTGAGGAGAACAAATTATAAGTACATCAAGCAGGACAGATTACATTTAGTTCAATTCAATATCATGCACAATATCTACTACACCCCAATAAAGTTGCACAGAATGGGACATTTTCCTCTCCTGATTGCCCCTGTTGTGAGCAGGCTCAGGGCTCATTGTACCATATGTTGTGGGATTGTCCCTACATCACATTTTCTGGAAAGCGATACAGTGAGTGATAAGACCCTCTCCTCAGGTTAGATACCTTATTCACTGCAGAGTGCTGTCTCCTGGCTATATACCCCCCCGAGGATGCATTCAGTATGAAGAGTTCATATGGCTCTGATCCCTCCACTGCTAAATTAGTCATGTTGAGGCATTGGAAGCAGGATTCCCTCCCTACAAACATGCAGTGGTACCGGGAAGCTCTCTTAGCCATTCAGCTAGAGAAACACATACTGTAACATATTTGCAACACAGGTCACATAAATACCAAAGTACTTGGGAGCCCGTTATGACACTACTCTCTCTATGGAAACCATAGTGGTCAGTTGCTACCCCCAATTTTGGTTGTTATTGTTTGCCGGTTTAATCCTTTGGCGCTCAAATGTTCGGGGGAGGGGGTTGTTATTTTTTGGGGTGAGAGGGTGGGAGGAGGTTGTGTAAGTAATAATTTGTTCTGTACTGTTTTTTCTGTATGTCTCTTTTGTTATTTCTTTGTTTAATGCAGCCCCCTGTCAACTGCTTCTATCTTTTTGTGTGCTGCAATAAAAACTAATAAAGTATATGGAATAAAACAAAAAAGGAACCGTAGTTGCATCCCTCCTATAGCTAGGCGTGAACTTGTTCAGAAGAGGATACTGCCCATTTTTGACTACTGTGACATAGGTCTATGGTGCTGCCCTAAGTCCTCCCTGTCCAGACTGGACACCTTCTTCAATTCCTTCTGCCGCTTTGCCTTGGATGCCCCCCCGCACCCACCACTGTGATCTTTATCATGCCCTATACTTCTTCTGTCTTGCAAATAGGTGGCTCTCCCACTGTGTTAAATTCACCTCCAAGCACTGGTTGGATGAGCTCTCTTTCTACCTCACCTCCTCCTCCTCTTTTACAACACCCCCACCCTCTCATTGCCTTAGATCAACCGACTCTTGCACCCTGGTAGTCCCTGCAGATCCACCCAAATCAGCCAATCCAGTTACTCTCACTGCCTCCCAAAAATCTGGAATTCCCTCCCCCCTCAAATCCGGCAGTCATTTTCTGCCTATTCCATCAGCTCTGCCCTCAATAATTACCTTGCTCCTAGCTGCTCCTGCTATGCCCCTCCCTAACTCCCTCCTCTAAGCCCTGGACAAACCCTACCCCTCTACCATCACCTTCATTTTACCATGTGCACACCCACCCAAATTCCTAGCTCTCCTTCCCTTCCCCCAAATTGCTCTCCATTACTGGCCTGCCTTGATCTCTCACAGAATGTAAGGGACCCAAATGGTCTCCATGGGTCCCTCTCCTACCCCCCCAAAGGGGCTTGTATCTCTCATCTACTCCCTTCCCCCACCATCCTGAAGGGGACTTTCTGGAACACTTCCTTATCCCCTTCCATCTGGTCCCACCAGCCCCCTTGTAGGGTTCCTTGCATCTTGAAGCAGCTTTTAGGTACACAACTTTTCCCCCTTCCCACCCACCTCACCACTGCCTCTCTTTTCCCCCTTTTCTTTCACATAAGCACTTGTTACTTATTAACCCAGCACTTATTATTATACACTCTTTTTACCTATCATGCAACACTGTTGTAGCACTGTTTGTAACATCTGCCTTACAACTGTATGTTAATGTTGAACTTACAATTCAAATGTTTTTTTTTTTTTTTTTTTTTTTAATTTTCTCTTTATCCTCCTCCCTACTTGGAGCCCCCTCCTCTTCGGGAGACACCTATGGGCTTATCAGCCTTCGCTCACCTACCTGGAGCCGGTGCAGTCCATGCCCCATGGAGCCGTGGCTATACCCCCCAGGCGGGTACGAGGCGGGACACCCTTCCACCCCGACGTTCCGCTAATCTTTGTCGGCATGCTGTCTCCGGGCAGGTAGGGGCATTGAAGGTCGGGCCCCTGGTGCTCCGTCTACTGGGGAGGCTGCAAGGAGTTTTCCTGGTGTTTCTCGGCGTGCAGGTCCGATGGCGTCAAAGGCGGCGAGCGCGCCCGGCGTCTGACGCGTCGCTCCCCTCTGTTGGAGCATCGGGCTTGCTGTACCTCAGGTCTCCACCTGGGGTCAGACAACACCGAGCTCAAGTACCCCTCCCGGAGGGGCAGGCAGTCCTTGGGGCTCAAGTCCTCCTCGGCTTGACCCTCAGCTCCGGGCTCGTTCGAACCGGGTCGCTGGGCGTCATAGCAATCAAACGCTGCGCCGGCGCGCACAATTCAAATGTTTAATGTCTCATTCCTAATGTACCTCTTCCCCAGGTCACACCAGGAGACTAGTGACTTGTCACTCAGTGTGCCTTCCTGGTAAAACATGTTAATAAATAAATAAATAAATAAATAAATACATAGCAGCCCCTTAGATGTAGCCTCAGAAATACAGTACAATTTAGATGCAGCCAGACGTATCTCACTATTGCACAGCTTTAAGCCATCTCACAGTGATCTCAGCTGCATACTAATGTAGGCACATTCAAACCCCATTCCACTATGGAACTCCTATGCAACACTGGCAGGGCAGGACTGCCCCACAGAAGCACTCAAGGTAGTGACTGGGACAGATGTGGAGGATCCTCCATGGTGGAGACCCCAAGGGGATGACAGAAGACCCCAGAGGAGGAGGAAGTGAATCCTGGTGGGGGACTCAAGAGTTAGGACACCACAGTTTGGGATGGGTAGGGATGAGTAGAGGGTGGTAAGGTGCCATCCTGGTGCCAGGCTCGTAGGGATGGAAGGAGGATCCGAAGGATCTCCAGGGAGGCAGGAAGGGAAAGCTAGATGTCATTATCCACTTGGAAACAGAGGACCTGGCTGGAGAGAGGCCAGATGCAGTTCATGAAGAGTTCAGGAAACTGGGAAAGGGTCTTAGGCAATTAGAACAATCTGTTACTTTCTCAAAGGTGCTACCTGTCCATGACAAGGGGATGACAGGAGGCTCTGCAATAGGGACTTCAACTTATGGTTGAGGAGGAGGTGGTGCAGAGCAGAAGGATTCAGAATCATTGGGGACTGGGACTCCACCTGGAGGATAGAGGCCTGTACAGGGTGACAGCCTACATGCCTCAGGAGGGAAACGAGAACTTTAATGAACAGTTTAAATGTTACATTAGTAAGCATTTAAACTAGCTGAGGAAGGCAGAATAAGGCAGGAAGGCATAGTCTGTCCGCCACCATGCTTACAAGATCAGCAATGGGAATCCTGAAGGTGAGAGGTCCCACAGGGAACAAACACAAATAGGAAACCATAAGGAAGAGGGGGAGAAGGCAAGATAATAGTGAAGGTAAAGGAGGGAAAAAGGACAAGAGGAGGGGAGATGATAATATAAAATGGAGAACCATGTGTTCAAATGCTCAAAGTCTGGGCAACAAGATGGAACACATAGAGGCCACCATGGCAAAAGGAGATCTGGACATAGCAGCAATTAGAGACCAGGTGCAATGAAAACCAGGACTGGGAGGTAGCCATACTAGAGTATGCACTATTCAGGAGGGACAGGGTAGGAAAAAAGGGAGGAGGAGTGGCTCTTCACATGAGAGAGAACATAAAGGCCACAGAAACACAAGGGGGACAGAGTAAAGCAGAGGTACTGTAGGTCACCATGGAGACAGGGAGGGGGCCAGCTATTAGGATGGGGTGACTAGGTTTGCTGGAAAAGGCACCTAGCTTCACCTGAGCTCTTTTCTTCTAGGTTTGCTTGCAAGGACAGTGCAAGGAACATTATCAGAGCAAGGAAAAAGATTAAGGCTTCTTTTGACTAGGCAGATTTACTGTGTGATATTATTTTCTTTTGTACTCACAGGGTTTGTTACTGTCTTTTGCTAACACTTTATTGCTTTATTGTTCTCTGATTCAAATTGTTTTTTGCAAGGTATATCTTCTGTTACTGCTTTATTTTTCTCTGTAGCAAAGTATTTTTTGCAGGGTATATCTTCTACGAAATTATTACAGGTGGTGCTTTACAGGTTTTACAGTTTTATCTATCAGTAGGCTAAGCTTTCAGGGCTACTGCATTTGTTGTTGGTTGATTGTTTCTGCTCTTACCTCCTTGGTTCTTTCATCTGTGGTTCTTTTTTGGCAGGGGAAGGGCCCAGCCACCCACCACATCCCTAACCACCCCATTCTACACTCCTTTTATAGGGTAGCACAGTTGTGACATTTCCTGCAGCAGAGCAGGAAAGGGAGGATTAGAGGGGTATCCACACAGTGATCTCACTTACAGGGGCACAAGTAATTTAACTTGTTATAACAAGTTATACAAAAACAAACAAACAAAACTAAAAAAATCAAACTTTTGCTTCATTTTCCTCCTTCTAATTACTCGGACCAGGTTATAAACCCAGCAACTCATCTGGAATAGACATTTTTAACTGCAGGTACGGCGGGACACTTTTTAAAAGGGCAGTTATACAGGATTTAGGAAACTGTCCTACATGCTGGACCATTGGAGATCTAAGGGCTCAGCTTCAGGCAGCATGGGCAGAGATTGCGTGCCTCAAATCACATATTCGGAGGAAATATATTATAAGAACCACCTGCCATTTCCCCAACTTCCAACTGAAACACCTAGAGCTGCAGGGTAGTTGGTCCAGGAGCTTAGCAGGTGGTTAGAGGAAAATCAGGTGCCGCATCACTCAGTACTCTCCAACATATCACCTCTACAAACCATATAAAAACTACAAACAGGTATCTGCCTCTGTCTCTGAAATCAAACAAAGGGGCAGAGGACACAGCACAGCAAGACACTGCAGCACAGGAGCTAGTGCAACAAAACTCACCCAAAACAGGGACCAAAACAAAAAAAGCAAAGAGGAAATCACAAACACTTCTGTCCATAGGAGACTCCATGATTTGAGTAGTCGATACCTACCTCTAGCCAGGGGTAATGGTGAGATGTCTCCAAGGTACATCAGCTTGGAGAAACACTGACCACATTGCTAAAACTATGCAGGAAGCAGGAGAAATGCCACACCTCTCCCAATGACTAACACACCGAAATCTGACCAATGGAAAATCATGTACACAAATGCCTGCAATCTGGGAAACAAGATCTCAGATCTGCAGGCAACAATGACAGAGGATAAACTGGACATAGTAGCCATTACTGAGACATGGTTCACCAGTAACCACACTTGGGAGACTTCAGTACCCAGCTATGTACTGTTCAGAAGAGACCGAGGTGCAAAGGGGGGTGGAGTGGCCCTTCATGTCAATGAAGATATCAAAGCTACAGAAATTCAGAATACACATAATGAGCCAGAAGAACTGTGGGTCACCCTGGAAACAGGAAATGGGACAGCCATATGAACTGGGGTTGTCTAAAGGCCTCCAGACCAAGGGGAGGACATAGACACATTACTGTTAGAAGATATACAAAACATGACAGCTAAAGGGGAGGTTCTGATAATGGGAGACTTCAACATGCCATATACAGATTGGTCAATACCAGCAGGAACATCCACCAGAACTAGACACATGGTGGATTCCCTGCAGGAGGAGGGCATCAAACAACTGGTACAACAACCCAAAAGAGACAGAGCTATCCTAGATCTAGTACTGACTAATGGGGAAAGGATCACAGATCTCCAGGTAGAAGGTCACCTGGGGGCCTGTGACCATCACATGGAATGGTTCACTTTGGCCACTAGAACTAAATCATCCCATTCCAGGTCAAAATATGGGACTTCAGAGGAGCTGACTTTGATAAGATGGCCAACAGTTAAGTTAGCCCTGGCAAGAAGAAATACAGGAGAGGGGGTAAAGGCAAAGTGGGCAAGCATTAAGGATGCAATACTTGAAGCAACATCCCATTGTGTTAGAGAGAAAAGCAAGAGCAAAAGAAGGAGGAAACCACTTTGGTTCTCAAAAACAGTAGCAGAAAAGGTCAGAGCCAAAAGGCTGGCCTTCAGGAAATATAAGGGAACACAGTGGGATGAAGATAGGGAGGCATACCAAACTTCCCTAAGGAAAGCAGGGAAGACAGTAAGGCAGGCAAAGGCCCAATCCAAGGAAACACTAGCATGAACAGTAAACGAAAGTGACAAGACTTTCTATAGCTACATTAGTGAAAGGAGAAAGTCCAGAGGGGGTATTACTAAGATCAAAGGGGATAAGGGGGAGTGTGAGGAGGACCAAGGAAAAGCATCTATCGTAAATAGATACTTCTGCTCAGTATTTACTGAGGAGAAGGTAGGGCAGGGCCCACAGCTCAGCACCATGGACACAGGGGAGAGAGAGGTGTGCACTAGTCCCTTTACAAAAGAAAGGGTCCCATAAGAGCTCACTAAGCTCAGGGTGGACATGGCAATGGGACCTGATGGCATACATCCCAGGGTACTAAAGGAGCTAAGGGTGGAACTAGCAGACCCATTAGCAGAACTATTTAGTAAGTCTCTGAGCACAGGAGAGGTCCCAGAAGACTGGAGAAGGGCTCATGTGATCCCGCTGTACAAGAGTGGTAACAGGGAGGAGGCAGGGAACCATAGATCAGTCAGTCATACCTCAGTAGTGGGAAAGATTATGGAGGCACTCCTAAGGAAAGGATAGTGCAACACCTGGAATCTATAGGAGCACAGGATTCAAGACAGCATGGGTTTACAACAGAAAGGTCCTGTCAAACTAATCTCTTAGATTTCTTTGACTGGGTAATCAGAGTGGTGGACCAAGGGGGTGCAGCTGATGTCGCCAGCCTTGACTTCAGCAAAGCTTTCGGTACTGTTCCACACAGAAGATTAATTAATAAGCTGAGTAGGCTCGGGGTGGGACAGAAGTTGGTCAACTGGGTGGTAAACTGGTTGGCGGGCAGAAAACAGAGAGTGGTGGTAAACAGTATACAGTCAGAAAAGATGTAAGTCACAATTGGGTTACCTCAGGGATCAGTCCTGGGACCAGCCCTCTTCAATATCTTCATCAGTGACATTGCAGATGGACTGGAGGGTAATGTTTGTCTCTTTACAGATGACACCAAGATCTGCAACAGAGTAGATAATCCAGATGGGGTGGGCAGAATGAGAAGAGATCTGTATAAACTGACAAAATGGTCAGAAGAGTGGCAACTGGTGTTTAATGCAAAGAAGTGCAAGATCATGCACATAGGGAAGAGAATCCATGAAGCCACCTATAGATTGGGAGGAATTGCTGGCAATCACAGGGAAGAAAGAGACTTGGGCATCATCATCACAGATGACCTGAAATCATCCAAACAGACCACTAAAGCAGTAGGGAAGGCTAGAGGAATGTTGGAGTGTATTAGTAGGGGTATTGCAAGTCATAAGAGGGAGGTAATAATCCCTCTTTACAAGATACTGGTTAGGCCCCATCAGGAGTACTGCATGCAGTACTGGAGCCTGCACCTGCAGAAAGACATTAACAAAATGGAGCCAGTCAAGGGAAGGGCAATCAAAATGATGCAGAGACTGCATCAGACAACATATGAGGACAGATTAATGGAGCTCAATATGTATACCCTGGAGCAAAGGAGGGAGATCGGTGATACGATCAAAGCATGCAAACATCTTAAGGGCATTAACAAGGTGAAAGAGTCTAACATGTTTCAATATAAGAAAAATAGCAGGACAAGAGGACACAGCATGAGATTAGAGGGAGGCCAATTAAAGGTAATGTGAGGAAGTTCTTTTCACAGAAAGGATGGTGGATGCATGGAATGGACTACCTCAGGAAGAGGTGAATATGAATACAGCGCAGGTCTTCAAATAGGTATGGGATAGGCTTAAGGAGCAATACAGATGAGTATGGACAGATAGGCCATTGCAGAGTAAAGGCCTATGGCACATTCATGAGGTAGAAAAATGAGCTGACTGGATGGGCCTTATGGTCCTTATCTGCCATCAACTTCTATGTTTCTATATTTTATATCTACAGACCTCCAGCACAGGAAGAAGAAGGAAATAAGGATATGACAGATGAAATACAAGGATTGCTAACAAGGGTGAGGTATGCAAGTGGGGACTTCAATCTACCAGATGTGGATAGAAGTCTACCTACTGCAACATCAGTTAAAGAATGGGAATCCTAAACTCCCTGCAGGAGGTGTTCCGTAGAGCAACTAGTTAAAGAACCCACTCATGAGGGCATTTCTGGACCTGGTGCTGTCAAGCAGGGACAGTGTCACTGACGTCACAGTGGGTAGCCACTTGAGGACCAGTGATCATCATATGGTGTGGTTCAGCATATGGACGGGGCCAGAACTGAGCCACACTAAAATGAGAGACTCGGACTTCAGGAGGGCAGATTTCAAGAAAATGGGAGACTGCCTCAGGGAAGCCCTAGTAGGAACAGGCAATAAGGGTGGGGTAGAAGAAAAGTTTGAAACAATAAAGCAGGCCATTGAGAAGGCAACTAACCTCTGTGTCAAGTAGATTACTAAGAGCAATAAAAGGAAGAGACTGCTATGGTTCTCCAAAGAAGTAGCAGAGAAGGTAAAGGAAAAGAAGCAGGCATTCAAAAGGTTCAAGATGGAACAGAAGGAAGAGGATAGGGAGAGTTATCAGGAGAAAGAAAGGGAGGCAGAGAAGGCAGTTAGGAGAGCTAAAGCACAAACAGGGGAAAACATTGCCAAATCAGCAAAAAAGAGGGCTAAAACCTTCTACAGGTACATAAGCAAAAAGAAGAAAAGCAAGAAAGGGACAGTAAGACTAAACAAGAATTTGCCAATGTCTAATGTTGCTTGCTGGCATTAGCAGTGGAAGTGCAGGAGTTAGACAGATGCCGTATAGGAATGGCAGTGAAGTATTGAACTGATGCCAACTCCACCTACCCTGCAGAGATGGACAGTCATTGGTTGTGTGCCTTTGGGTGATCGCCATAACGGTCATGACATTTCATCTCACTAACCTACAGACACTTAGAGTGTAGAAGTGCATGCTTTAGGCGCGTTCGGCTTTACTCACCTCATTCCATTAGGAAATATGCTGAATTGGTGCAGTATAGGAGAATGGGGTGAACTCTGGACAAAGGGTCCAAGCTGCACCTCGATGCCTGTCACTGGCTGCAGGGTGGGGGTGGAATGGCATGAGCATTTCTGTCAACATTCCCAAGTCACACCCCCGAAGCCTGTCAGTCCCTACAGTGTAGGGACTTATGGTTGAAAACCCTAATGCCCTGAGTGTTTCTTGGTATTTTTACTCCAACATGAGCTTTTTGTGACCCCACCACATGAACAGTGACACTATCAATTCGTTAGCCAAAAGGTGATTTGGCACAGCGACTGCGCCATTTGGCACCACAGGTGTGAAAATACTTTTCAAACAGGATGTGAAAAATGAGAGCTGTAGTGTCCATGAGGAGGTGTAAAAAATGGCAATGTTGAAAATCTGGAGTGAAAATATAAAAAAAACTGGTGAAGTCACCAAGTGTGTGTAGAAACTATAGCACTGCACCGTAATATATAATTACTTTGGGGATTTTTACTGCAGATTTTCAACATAGGCATTTGGAGACCTCGCCATGAACAGTGTCAATGTGATTTTCTTAATCTGTCCGAACACTGATTTCCCACAGTGACCACACTATTCTTCATCAAAGTGCGAAAACACATTTTGGCCATGGTGTGAAAATGACAGCTGTACTGTTCATAAGGAGGCGTGGAAAAATGCCAATGTTGAATATCTGTACTGAAAATATTACGAATTTGTGAGCTTACGAGGGTGCATGGAAATTGTGCAATGCACGCTCATAACACAGTCATTTAAAGGACTTTTGTCACCAAATTTTCAACATAGCCAGTTTAAGATCTCTGCTCATGAACAGTGTCACTGTGAATTTCTTAATCTGTCCTGAATATTGATTTTGCACACCAACCACGCCATTGTGCGCTACAGGTGTGAAAACACATTTTGGGTGAGATGTGAAAAATGACAGCTGTACTGTTCATAAGAAGGTGTGGTAAAATGGCAATGTTGAAACTCTGGAGTGAAAATATTTTTACAGATTTGTGAAATTATGAGGGTGCATGGAAATTGGGCAATGCACGCTCATATTCCAGTCATTTAATGGACTTTCATCACCAAATTTTCAACAAAGGCATTTTAGGACCACTGCTCATAAACAGTGTAGCTGTGATTTTCTTAATCTGTCCTAAATACTGATTTCTCACAGTGACCACGTTATTCTGTGTCAGAAGTGTGAAAACATATTTCAGCCAGGATGTGAAAATGGCAGCTGTACTGTTCATAAGGAGGTGTGGAAAATGCCAATGTTGAAAATCTGGACTGAAAATATTACAGATTTTGAAGTTACGAGCATGCCTGAAACTTCATAGCATGCGCTAATAAAACAGTTATTTTTTGAATTTTTTTCACTAACTTTGCAACATAGGCTTTTTGAGAGCCCACCTCATGAACAGTGGCACTGTCATTTCATTAATTGAGCCCAGAAAGTGATTACACACAGTGACCTCGAAATCACCTTTCGGGACTGAATGACAGTGGCTGAATTTATGAGGAAGCATCCCAATAACCCCATGTTGAAAATTTAGTTGAACATTTCCCAAAAATGCCTGAGATATGCACCAAAGTTGAAAAACCCTATCTGGCACTGGGGGCCATGAAATGAGGATTGTTAAATGATTTTATTGTTAAATTATTTTATTAAAATATTTTGATGACTGCCTTACACAGTATCAATACTGTAAGGTAGGGAAGTCAAGTTGCTACATATCAGGATCACTGTGTACTCTTACTATAATTATCAAGTTCACGTTTCCAGTTTATTTGCTGGAAAACACCATTGAACACATTCATTTACAAGGAGGTCCCTCCTAATATAATAATAATAAGGTGATAAAAGCCTGTATGTGATTTATTTTGACATCTAAAATCTCAAGATGTAGCCAGTATGTGATTGTGTCAGATGTAGTATTACCAGTGGTTAACTCTTCTGCCTATGTTTCTAAGAAACAATTACTTAAAAGCATTGCATACTACAACAAATTTACATTTTTCACAATTCCAGTAGGGCAGTACCTGTACTGATCAATGCCTCATAGGACTTTTCTCATTTTGTAGGGGATCATTTTCAGTTTCCCACTGTAGAGGTAATAGTAAAATAAATCCAGACTCCTGTTAGCTTTTCCACCAGTTGACTGCATATAGAGCTATTTTTTGAGTATAACTTCTTTGTCAATTCACTGGGTGGGAATTAAAAAAAAAAAAAAAACATTTCTGAAGGACCTCTCTGGTCACACAACAGGTAACTCTCTTCCACCTAAGATCATATCTGGCAATAATATCATTACCAATAGGGGGAAATGCTGGACTCCTTTAACAACCATTTACAACTGCAGAGGTAGCCTTGATAACTCTCCCATGCACCTGCTACACTCCCAGCTGGATACTCATCATACTGAAGCCCGAGTCATGGATACTACATTTTCTCTGCAATCTGCCACCCTGAAACAGGTTGAAGATCTCCTATGTCAGCTGGACATTAAGAAAAGCCCTGGTGCCGACTCCATGGACCCATACTATCTAAAGATTGCATTACCACATACTAGCTGACCTATAACACACCTATTCAACCTATCATTGACCAAGGAATTGTACCATCCATCTGGAAAACACGGCATGTGATACCTCTGTTTAAATCACGGAATCCCTGTGACCTCAACAATTATAGGCCAATTTTCCTTCTCCCTGTCCTGTCAAAACTATTGGAAAAAATTTTAAGTCCACAACTGAGATCATACTTAGAATCAATGACTCTTCTAAATTCTGCACAATCTGGATTCAGAGCTAAACAAAGCACTATCACAACCCTTGCAAAAGTGACCAATGACTGGCAGAAAGAACTGGACAAAAAAAACTTTATCTGCGCCATATTCTTGGACTTAAGTAAGGCTTTCGAAACTGTTGACCACAGGCTGCTTCTTTCATCTCTTCAGTCTATTGGTCTAGACTCACTCTCCCTTCGGTGGTTCACCAGTTATCTTACTGACCATCTACAGCCAGAGGCAAAGGTGAACTCTCCTATCAAACCCCTACTTTGGGGAGTGCCATAGGGATCTATTTTTGGTCCCATACTGCCTGCAATTTACATCAATAACACTGATGACAATATAGCCAAGGCTAATGTCCACCTATTTGTGGATAACACAGTGTTGTATCTGAGCAGCCCATCCCCAGAAGCCACATGTAGCAACCTTCAAACCGAATTCAACCTACTACAAAACCAGCTTCTACACAAAAAAACTATTATAGCAGCTAAAAAAAACCAAAATGATGCTTCTCTCTTCTTCAATACACGTGACTAACCCGGCAATTTCAGGATCTATACTCACAGATCTCTACAATTCTAGGGAAAACCTAGAATCTGTTACAAAGTTCAAGTACCTGGGAGTTTGGCTAGATCATAAACTCTCCTTCATCAAGCACTTAGAGGACTTGCTAAAAGACTGCGTCAGAGACTAGGACTCTACTTTAGAATTAGCTACCTTCTTACAAGTGATGTCAAAGCGGGGCTGGTACAAGTAACATTCCTTTCACTAATAGGCTGTGGACTTCCTACATAATCAATATCCTACCTCTCCTCTAAAACTGGATAGATCTACCACAGAGCTTTGAGATTTATTATCGATCTTCCTTCAATATGCCATTGTTCACTATCGCAGCTGTAGGATGGACCTCCTCCAGTTTAGATGAGAAAAAACACACGCCCTATGGACCTACAGAGCTATTTCAAAAAACATCCACAATATATTTCAGATTGCCTCCGCTAAACTTATTAGGCACCTATGCCCTGAGAAGTTACTCCTATATCCTATTGAAAATTCCAAAAGTCCACTCTTGTCTGGGCAGAGCATCTATTAGCTTTGCGCTGCCTACATTGTGGAACAATCTGCAGAAAACTTTAAAATTGAGCTCAGTTATCAGCATTGCTTCATTCAAAACCCTCTATTAGTGTCTCCTGAAGGAACCATGCAAGTGCTATCCGCGCCACTAGTTGGAATCAACTCCCACAGCATCTCCATTTTGTCTGTCTTCTAACCTGCTCTATTATCCAGTTATTACCATCCCTCTACTGCTTTCTACTGCATTCTACTTCTATTTATCTACTTCTGTTAATTCATCTACACTATCGTTATCAGTTTTATCTAGCACCATCTTTGGGATCAAGCTTTCTGGTCCTGTTTAGCTGGTGTCCTTTCCCCTTACTGACTGTCCCTGTACCCCCAAGGCCCACATAGTCACTACCCCTACTGTCTTACCTTCCAAACTCAAACTTTGCCCACCTGCTTACTTAAGCTGATATCACCACAATATAATTTTGTACATGTCACATTTGTAAATAATGTAATCAGTATGCCTATCCATGCTTGTTGTATGTTACCTTGTAAATTGTAAACTTCATGTTATACCTTGTCTGGCCATATATATACATACATAACAGCCTATCCAAACCAGGTCCATCTTGCAAAAGAGCTCTGCTCAATGATGTTCGCCTGGATAAGTAAAGATTTTGATTGATTGATTGATTGATTGAAGCCATAATGATCCATACTGATTGGTCCAGCTGATCAACTGCCCACACTTTCTGCATGTGAGAAACATGTAAGTGGCGTGCTGGACCACTTAGTAATTAAATGAGAATTGTAAATCTCTGGCTCTGTCAGTTCAGAGCTGACCCCACTTTAAAGAATGCAGCTGTCCCCTCTATGCATGCGTGTGTGTGTGTGCGTGTGTGTGTGCGTGTGTGAGAGAGAGAGAGAGAGAGATGGGGAGAGAAAGAAAATGTGGAGGGAGGTAAATGGAGATAACAGCTGCAGGCTAATGTGTTTACAGAACACAGCTGATCATAACGTGAGTTTCTTTGAGCATAAAGGCATCTCATTAACTGGCCCCACTGAAGCAATGTGTTTCTTGCAAAAGAGGAAGAGAAGTATGGAAGAGGACCAGAAGAAATCTGACATTCTGAATAAGTACTTTGTCCGGTATTCACAAAAGAAGGGTAGGTGACAGGCCACAGTTAAGGAGAAGGGCATTATAGGAAGGGAGGAGGACACTAACCCTTTTATGGAGGAGAGAGTCCTCAGGAACTAGCAAAACTAAAAGTAGACAAGGCAATAGGGCCAGACAGGTTTCACCCTAGGATACTGAAGGAACTAAAGGAGGAACTGTCTGCACCTCTGATGGCGCAGTTCAATCTATCACTGGATATGGGGGAAGTTCTGGGGAACTGGAGGAGGGTGGATGTGGTCCCACTACACAAAAGTGGGAATAGGAAGGAGGCAGGAAACTACCGACCTGTAAACCTGACTTTGGTGGTGGGCAAGGTTATGGAAACTCTACTTAAAGAAAGGATTGTGGAATACTGTACCTTAACACCAGTGGTTTGCAGGATCCGAGGCAACATGGGTTCCCAGCAGTAGATCTTGCAAAACAAACCTAATAGAGCTTTTGACTGGGTTACTGAGGAGGTAGATCAGGGAGGCGGCAGTGGATGTGGCCTCCCTGTATTTCAATGAGCCTTTGACACCATTCCACACGAAGACTGGTAAACAAGCTATTTAGCATGGGAGTGGTGTCGAAAGATAGTAAAATTGGTACAAAAGTTGGCTAAGTAATAGAACGCAGAGGTGGTTGTAAATGGAGTTCACTCAGAGGAAGGTAAGGTAACTAGCAGAGTGCCACAGGGATCAGTACTGGGACTGGTCCTCTTCAATGTCTTTATTAGTGACATCACAGAGAGGCTGGAAGGAAAGGTGTGCCTATTCGGGGGTGGAGAAAATGAAGCAAGATCTAAAAAATACTGGAACACTGGTCAAGGTTTGGCAGCTGGGCATCAACACCAACAAATTTTAAATTATGCATATGGGGCACAGAAACCCAAGGGCAATGTATCATTTGGGGAGGTGTTAACAACAACAAAACAGGAAAGGGATCTGAGGTCACCATATCTGATGACCTGAAGGTAGCAAACCAGTGTGATAAGGCAGTGAAAAGGCTAATAGGATGCTGGGGTGCATAGGGAAGGGTATCACCAGAGGGAAAAAGGGAGGCTGTGTTACCCTGATATAGAGTGTCAGCGAGGCCACACCTGGAGTACTGTGTCCAGTTCTGGAGGCCCCATCTCAGGAAGGACATAGACTGAGTGGAGGTGATACAGAGATGGTAACCAAAATGGTCCATGGCCTGCATCTGAAGCCCTATGAGGAAAGACTCAGGAATTAAATATATACAGTACTCACTGGAGGAAAGGAGAGAAAGGGGAGACATGATAGAAACATTCAAATACCTGAATGGTATCAGTAAGGTGCAGGAGGGTGGCATATTGCACAGAAAGAGAAGCTCAAGGATGAGGGGGCATGATTTGAAACTGAAAGGGGGAGACTTAGAGGGGATGTGAGGAAATTTTTCTTCATGAAAAGGGTAGTAAAGGCCTGGAACAGCCTCCCAGCAGAGGTGGTGGGTACCAAAATGGTAACAGGTTTCAGACATGCATGGGATAGACACAGGAGGACATTGGTAACAGGGCTGGAGGGGTAAGGCCGGAAATCAGTTAGGGTCTATGGTAGCACAGTAGGTAGGGACTTTAGGGCAGACTAGGTGGGCCAACAGTTCTTTTTCTGCTAACAGCTTTTATGTTTCTATGTTACTTTTTAGACAGTCTAGCTATATCTTTACTTACCTGTGGTGGCCCTGCATTCCCATCCATCAATAGTTTTTGAAATAAAGTAATCATATCTTTATTTGCCCGTGGGAGCTCAGGGTCCTCCAGATCCTGCACTCCCATCGCTCCATAGATGCGTATATGTATGTTGTTGTGGAAGCACAGAGCTCTCTGGGCCCTGTGCTTCCATTTGTAGGAGAATAACAGCCACATTTTCAGCATAGCCTTCTTATTACCCCACCTCATGTATTCCGTACTGAAATGTTCAAATTCCCACCAAAACGTGATTCTGTGCCACTGCAAACGTCACAGGTGTGAAAACACATTTTGGCCAGGATTTGAAAAATAGCAGCTGTCACATTCATTAGGTGGGGTCATAAGAAGGCTATGCTGAAAATTAAGGGTCAAAATATTTAAAATTTCCAAAGTTATGAGTGAGCGTAGCAAAATTTCAATAGATGCTCATAATGTTGCCATTTTTACATATTCTGACCCCTAATTTTCAACATAGCCTTCTTATGATCCCCACCTCATGAAAAAGGGTGGTGAAAATGTTCAAATTCCACTTGAAAGGTGATTTTGCCAAGCGACCACAAAATACCACATGTAGGGCCGGATATTCAAACTGCTCCCACAATGTGCTCAAGAGCAGGAGCAAGCACAAGTCCATTGCACACATGCGCAATAGACGCGCTATTCAAACATGGAGCAAGGCCAATTGCACATCCAGCCAACGTCTGAATATCGCACAACCTGCGCCATAGCGCAACCAGGAAGGAAGCTGAGCAGATATGATGCGCCAACGCAACAAGGCCAGCCAGCTGAGCAGTCCAGAGGTGCCATCGCGCAAGCAGAGCCCCCAGCAGCAGAGCAATGGAACTGCACAACCAGGGAGGTAGGCGGGGCCCACCACCCATGCCACAGGCAGGCACAGGAACACAATGCAGAACTAACAATACACCCCACATCCTAAGCACAGCATCACTCGGGGAGGGATGGAATATCCACCGGCCCATGGGGACAAGCCAACAAAGCACAGCTGGGCCATGTTGCCCCAGCACACCCACTGGCAAGCTAGAACTGCCACACATAGGAGTCGACAACCACAGTACAGCAGCCCCCCTTGTGCATAGCACACCCTGCACTGTGACCCCAAGACACCACCCATGTGCAGTGACTGTCACTGCAGGAATCCCCATGCAACCCCCCTCGGCACACTGCAACCTTGTGTGCCACAGAACCATATAAGCCAGACCCACCATCAGCACCCAGCAGTGGGTGGCAGCAGATGGCAAGACCGACTGAAAGCCAGTCCCACACTGGAGACACCTCCCCATGCACACACACACACATACCCAGGACAAGACCGCCCCAGATGCCATGCACACCACTGCAACTGAGCACCCATAGCCAGCTGCAAATCAGAGACCACCATAGTATTCATATCAAAATATATATATCAAACCAATAAATGTACAACACCAAAAGGAACAAACAGAACTATTTACATATTTACAATACGGGGGTAAGAGTATAAGGTAGGGGTGGGCAGGGGTAGGGTGAACAACAGGAGAGGAAGGCAGGGTGTGAGGGATGGGTGAAGTGAGTACGTGATGCGCAGCTAGCGCCTGGCAGGCTGCCCTCCTGCTGCCCGTTGCTGGTCCCGGGGCCTCCTATGGCACCTCACGCCATGGCACTGCATCTCCATGAGAATGTCAAGCGTGGCAATCGACACCGCGTCAGCCGCTGTAGGGAACGCTCCATGCGTCGCATGATTTGGATACCTAGGACAAGGGAACAGAGTCAATGGCTGTGACTGTCCATATCCTGAACCCCACCCATCATGCAAGGCATATAGCCAAGTGCCCTGCACCTGTGATAGTATGCACCCACTCACAGTGAGCGTGCACGACAAGCCCAACCAGCCAGCAATGGCCATGTGTACCACTGCACACACACCGCCCATGTCCAGCACAGCACAACCAAGGCTGCCCAGTGACGTGGCTACGCAGGGGATGCTAGTGCCACAGCCATGTGCCCGTTGCATGCATGGACCACCAGTGATGCACACACACACACACACACATATGCAGTGCCACTGGACAGTGATGACTGTCACATGTTGCATGCATGGTAGTGTTGTCCTGGAGGTGTCATTGCCCCCCAGCATGCAATAGCATCCATGATGTGTACATCACCCTTATCAAGCCGCTGCAGCAGGTGCTGCTGCGGCTGTCTGCTGTTGCTGCTGCTGTGGCTGTGGCTGGTCCACACCTCCTCCACCTGTCACCCTGGCACCACCATCCCAGGCCTCAGCCTGTGCCCGCTCCGCTCCTCCCACGCCTGTGGGAGACAAAGGAAGAGTAACACATCAGTGAGATCCCAAAGCAGACAGCCCCTTGCCCCATTGAGTGCCTGCCCACAACCAGACCAAACAGCACACACCTGCAAACACCCTCACAGCAAACCACAGCCCAACCCACCCCATGCGCAGATTACATGACACAGTCACCCATGCAGACAATACCAGTGCATACACAGCACACCCACCTGGCCTGGGCACAATGCCCCTCCTGGCACGTGACCTGAGGCGAACAAGCAGCACGCTCCCTCCTCTGCAGGTCACCGTGGCGGTGCCTGCACTGCTCCGGGGTCCTCCCTCCGCCCAGTGGCCTGCTCCAGGGCAGCGCGACCTGCTGCCACACATGGGTGCGTGGCACCTTTCCGGCTCACTCCCCAAACAGTGAGCCATAGTGAGCTCCACCACAGCCACCAGGTTAGCTATCTCCAAAGCCCCCATTGTGGTGCTCTCCTGCGTGCCATTTCAAAAGGTACAGTGGCAATATGGCTACTGGCGCTTGGCTGCGCGTGGAAATGTTGCGCGAATACAACTCCAACACTGCCTAGTCGCGCTGTTCAGACAGCGCCATCGGTCCACACTGCGTTGTCGCCGAACAGTGCAATAGCCACACACATGCCAGACGACAGCACCAGGGGCAAAGGTCGGGCACAAGGTCATGGGTCAGTGGCGCTGAGGCCACGACAGCGCCATCAGATGTCCCACATCCTGGGCGTCGGACACCTGCGTGCCAGTGCTACAGTGGACTGTGGAGCGCTACCGCAGGCGCCATATGGTGACCAGCGCTGTAGCGCCACCATTGGCACAATGGTGGCGTGGCCTGGTGCTGATCGCGCACATGCGTCATCGCACAGCAGATGCCTGCGTGGCTACCTGGGCATGTACGTGCAAGTGTACCACACAGTCACAGAAATGCCTATTGGCTCAGCCGGCTCAACCGTGAGCGGCGCAGTGTTTACAACGGCGATATTCAGCCGACACATGCAAATCATCTGATCAGCCATTCAAAGGCACAGTGGCGCGATTTGCATCTCATTACAGTTGCTCCACTCCTAATTTGCATGCATTGTGCTATAAATGTGTGACATTGGGCTGCGCTGGCCAGATTCGGTTACTGCAGGTGAGAGGTGGGTTGCATGCTGTGTGATGTTCTGGACAATGGTCATGGGATAACACTGTAGACTGCACAGTGACAGGTGTCCACTTCCACCCATACAGATCGACATGACCGAGCAGAGCCAAGGTGAGGGTGAGGATGGTGGGTGGAGGAGGAGGCCCAACTTCACCACGGTGGAGACAGAGACCCTCTTCCAGGCCTACCTGGAGGAGAAGCCACTACTGAATGGACGGCGGGGCACCCCTCAGGCCCGTGTGGCTGCATGGGAGGGGGTAGCTCGGGCAGTGAACCTGCACGGAAGCCACCAGCGCTCCGTGCAGAAATGCAAAAAGAAGATGGGGACAGACGCGGAGGGTGAAGGAGAAGGTGGCAGCCCTCAGGGTGGCACGTGCTGGCACAGGCGGGACCAGCCAGCGGTGGCGGAGCTGACTCCGGCTGAGGACTGACTGGCTGCATCAATGCAGCGGAGTGCTATTGAGGGCGTACCAGGAGGTGGATTCCAGACAGGTGGAAGCCCATCACTGCAGGGTATGACATGGTGGTGGTGTTGGGGGGGGTTGTTCACATGCACTCACATGTCCTCACTTTCTGTTACAGATCCTGTTCGTCTTCAGAGGATGGTGGTGGTGGGTCCAGGCAGTGAGGAAGACCTGCTGGAGTTGGAGGAGGGTCCATCCACCTCTGTCACCAGCCAGCATGCACTGCACCAGCATGCACGCCTGGCTGCCAACTCTGTTGTCGGTGAGTCAGGTGTGGGGGGTGCACAGCCTGTGTCTCAGCAGTCTGGCATGCAAGCATGCCAGCACGCTGTGACTGTGGCTGTAGCACGTACCTGCACCATTGATGATGCAAGGACTGCAATGGGCAGTGACGTGTGTGTGTCCCATGATGGACACACAGCAGGCCAGCACGTGCCCCTGGGCCTAGCTGGTTCCAACGTGTGTGCCAGCATGTCGGCACAGTCCCAGGCTGTGCCTGTCAGCACCGGTGGCTGTGCAGGTGTCTGGCACTGTTGCGGCCACAGCAGTGGAACGAGTGGTCCCTGGGGCACAGCGGTTGGAGGGACAGCAGCAGCAGTCACCCACCAGGTCTGGGGTACAGTGTCCAGCGGTGGCACATGCCCACCGCCTGCTTGATATGCCCATTCCTGGTCCTGGTGAACAGCGCCCACCCTCAAGGGTGTTGAGCATCAGGACCTTCCCATACCCTGGGGACAGGATGCCATTGTGGCACAGTACCCATTTGAAGAGCACACCCTGCCTGCGGGGAATCAGTACAACAGCAAGGCGGGTTGTAGCGTCCGTGGAGGCACTGTGCGTGGCTGTGGAGTGGCACAGCAGGGACTGTGCTCTGATCCTTGCAGAGATGGTCCATATGCACATGGGTGTGACCACCGCCATTGACAGGCAGACCCAGGCATTGGTCACTGTTGTGGCTGCATTGGGCACACAAGCAGGTGCCCTGTACCGCGACCCCACAAGTACGCCTCCACTCCCCATTCCCGGCATCGCAGACACCCAGCCTGTCGACGCGGGTTCTGCTGTGGGCATCCCGAGCACCCCTGGTGCAGGTATGTTTGGCATACTACAGACCCCAGTGCGGACAAGGTCGCGATCATGCAGTGGGACCCCTGGTGGTCCATCGGTGCCACCCCATGTGGCCCCTGCTCAGTCTACCAGTGCTGTTGGGTCATGGTGGGGCCGCCCATGCATCTGCAGTGGCCGTGGAACAGTGCAACATGACTGACCTGTCTCCCAGTGCGGGCCCTGTCTGGTGCTGCCCTGTGTGCAATGTGCGTCATGGTGGGCAGTGCACTGGTGGGTGCCCTGCCCATCACGTACAACATACTGACCACCTGCACACCATCCCGACTGCTGTCCACAGGTGCGCAGTGCATGATGATGCCTGCATTGTACTGTACACCAAGGTGCAAGGTGCCCAGCATCTGACACACATGCTTGGACAGTACAGGTGGTGGGTGTGGTCTGTGGATCTGTGTGTTTGCCATTTCTGTTCCTGCTCTGCTGTGCACCTGCCCATGTACACTTTGTGCCTGGTGTGTGTGTGTGTGTGTCCATATGACTGTTCACCCCCCTCCCTGATGGTGTGTTTGTGTGACTGGTCCCTTCCACTCCCCTTGCCGTCATGCACCCCTGGTGTGTTACTCTGTGTGCCTGTGGGTTGTGCCAGGACAGTGTTGGTTGCACATGGCCCCTTGACTTACCTGTGTCGTGCATAATACTCCTCTGTGATGGTGTCCCGGTGTAGCTGGGCCTGCCGGATCAGTCGGGGGTCCTGCCGTCCAAGGGGGGGGCTGCTCATCACCATCATCACCGGCGCCGCTGGCTTCCCCATCGCTGTCCCCCTCCTCGACCTGAATGGCTATCCCACAGTCTTTGGCCATGTTGTGCAGGATACAACAGGCCAGGAATATCCCCACAGGCCTTTGAGGGGCTGTACTGTAGGGCACCGCCGGAGGTGTCTAGGCATCGGAAGCATGCCTTGAGCATCCCAAACACCCGCTCGATGATGTTGCGTGTGGCGGCATGCGCCTCATTATAGCGTTGCTGCGATGGGGTCATGGGGCGCCGGTATGGTGTGAGCAGCCAGGGATGGAGTGGGTATCCGCTGTCACCTGTGTGGAGATGGTGGAGATTAGTATCATGTTCAGGTCCATATTGCCAATATCCCTGTGTGCCACTACCATAGCACCTGTGGCATTCCCACCCTTGCCCCACGTTTGCAATTCCTACATGCGTACTCACCCACTAGATGGCCTGTGGGGATGTCCCCACTCTCAAATCGATGGCACAGTGTGGACTGATACCATATAAAGGCATCATGTGCTCCGCCAGGGTGTGCACAGACATTGATTATGCCCAGTGGCATCACACACCACCTGGCAGTTGACACTGGAATAGCCCTTCCTGTTCCTATATATGCAGCCCCATCGGGGCCAGGTGGCACGAATGGCCACATGGGTGCAGTCTATGGCCCCTAGCATGCCAGGCATACATGCTACCCTGTGGAACTCCTGCATGTTTGCTTACGCTCTGCCGCGGTGCTGGGAAATGGATGTGCTCTGCAGCATGTGGCAGCAGTGCGCTGAGGAATTGGGTGAGTATGCGTGATGTGGCCGACTGTGTGATGCCTGTGGTGTCCCTGTCACCTCTGGAAGGTGCCCGTCGTGAGCATGCACATGCAGGCTGTCACCTTGGTCTCCACCGACAGGCGTGACTCCGTCCATGAGGTGCCTGCATCACATCACTGCACAGCTCACAGAGCCATCTCAGTATTGCCCTGTTCAGGTGGTACCAGCCCATGATCTCTACATCTGTGTACAGCTCAAAGCTGATGCGGGCACGGCATGACTGCCTGTTGGGGCGATTCACCGATGGGCCCTTCCACGGCCACGCCCCTGCAGCATGCATTCTCTCACCTCATTACAGCTTCCATGTGGAAGCTGGCACCGTCCATCTCCCTGGCCGGGACCCCTGGCTGATGTTGCTCTGTTACCCCGCCTGTTCTGACTGCTACCTCCACTGCACGGGTACCCCGCTGGCCTCTGCAGCCTATGGCCCACACAACTTCCCTTGCCTGCCCTGTTCTGGACTGTCACTGTCTGTCTCTCTCTGTCTGTCTCGCTTGGCATCCCTGTAGCTTCTTGCGCCTCTTCCTTGAGCCTTTTATTTTGGCTCATTTCGCTCATCGGCGCAACTTCCGGCTGTTCGCTATTGCATTGTGCTTTGAATATCGCATTAACTCTTTATGCAGGGATCACCTTCAGTTGCACATGCCTTCATTTGCATTGCGCTGTTGCTCAGCCTGTTTTCGGTGGCGCAACTGCCTCCTGCTGAATATCGCAGAATGGCGACTTTCAGACTTCTGCGCGCATGCGTTAACCCTATTGCGCATGGCGCAACTCCTTGAATATCCGCCCGTTATGTTTATGGGGGGTCATAAAATATCTTGAAAATTGGGGATCGAAATTAAAAAAATTATATTTATTAAGAAACGTGTAGTGCCAGGGCTCAAAATTAATCCATTTGTAATGGAAGACAAAGATATTAAAGGCTTCACCATCTCACATGCATGTGGGAAAAATCACCAACAATTGCTTAATGTTGTTAAATATTTTCTTTAAAAAAATATCTTCATTCTCCCTCCTTCTCTTTCTGAAACAATTCATTCACAGGATTTTGGTATACACAGTTGTATTTTTTAAGCAAGGAAGAAAATTCATGCCTGTTATATCTTGCCATACATAATCTTGTAACAGGCACCTTTGCTATTTTTAGGCTGCCTGTATTTCTGAACTTAGCCTTTAAGCTTTAAGCCTTAGGCTGATAACCATGGTGCATGGGTCTGACGCTTATCCTTATACTGGACTTTGGTAACCTGTGAGTGAGGCTGTGTGGTTGAATCCTATACCATTTATCTAAAATCCAAGCCCATCAGGTGGCTGCCCAGAAAACTGCTGAGAAGTCATGTTCAGTAAACAACTACACAGTGATTTGTCAACACAGACATCGCTTAGGTTAGGTTACGGATTTGTGCAGCACTGTCCCAGCTAAATGTGTTTCTGCAAGGGTGCTTCAGATAAATAGAGGCTCATTGTTTCCTACAGTATGATGGTATACCAAAAGTTCTCTGTATTTAGGGCAAGTTGGTGGCTCTAGTAACAGAATCAAATTTGCTCCATCATTCCTTAATACTTACTGAGGTGTTGTGTTGGCTCCTTTTCTATGTTGTTGGAGTGTGTGTGTGTTCATGCGTGCATGCGTGCGTGTGTGTGTGATAAACATTTACATCATTGTGCTTTTCTTCAGAAAATCGACAGAAATGTGTTTATTTCCCCCACACTGCCATTCAGTGACTTATTACAAATGTGCCCATTTCATCAGGACTGACAGATGTATTCCAAATGGTACTCCCGAACATTATGTAGACGCCTCTGCCATAAGTAAATTAATTTCAGCAATATATCACACATCACACAAACCCATAAACAATTTATTTCTTTTAATTCCACAGGTTGCCAGTTAACTATCCATCATGTTTTCTTTTTGTTTACTTGTTTGTTTGTTTTAGCATAAATAATATCATGAATGGTATAGTGTGGAAACTGAATTGCTAAAATGATTAATATATGTATGTTACTCATCTCACCTCGCTGTTTTCCTGTGCAGCATCTGGTATCACACATGATCTACACTACAATATTCTACATGTTCAACTCTACACTGCATTACAGTTCTGTAAACTGTACTGGCATATTATTTTTTTTTTATTATTTTTCACTATTTCTTGGTAATCCATACCATGGGGTATTCCACAGTATAGTATATGGTACCAGGTGACAAGGTGAGCAGTTGTTGTGTGGCTTCAAGGGCAAAATTATAAGGGATGATGTGACAGCAAGTCCCAAGTCCCAAGCATCCTTAGGAGCAGCCTCACAGCAATACTTTTGTCCCTCCCCCCAACATTCTGAGTTCCCGTGTCCCAGGTGCACTACCTATCTGCTCTCTCACACATACTGCCGTGTGTGAGTGAATAACTAAAAACTGGAGTCAAACAGCGAGTGAGTGCCGTGTGTTATTGTGTGTAAATCTGCCCCATCACTGGCCAGAGTTAAATAGTACATTGAGAAGGTGAGCAAGTGGCACAGCAGGGGAGGGAGGGAGGAAATGAGTTGTGGAGGGTGGGAGGAATAAGCCACACCTGCTAGTTGTGTTCTCATCAGTGCATCTTGGTCCAGACTCACCATTGCTCATGAGTGGAGCGCAGGGTGAGAATCTGAGTGCAAGTGCTGCAGTGAAAGTAAAGTATTTTCTCTCTGTCCTGCTGCTGGATTCAAAGAATGAACCAGAGATGATGAGTGAGTGAGTGCTCAATGGGTGAGGGAGCATGAGGGGGCAAGAAAAAGGATAGCGGGGTGGCTTTCAAAGTGCCTGACTATTGATTTTGTATTTTGTCAGTTTTTTTTTTTATCATGAGCCATTGCCAGGGCGAACTGTGTGTGTGTGTGGGGGTGAAAATGTTAGCAGCTCATCCTCTCTCACAAACCCAGCATTACTCCTCCTCCACCATGGCCACTGAAACAGTCTTAAGTTGCTAGTCATTTACTGTCTTTGTTTGGGGGGTCAGCTCAGCTCACCAAGAGTCAGGTCAAGTGAAGTGAGTTAATGATGAGTCATGCATTTCACATGACCCATATGTGGAACCAGACTGTTGGGGAGAAACTCAGCACTGAGCCACAACACACATTATCATATGAACAAAGGTTGATAAACAAGGTGGGGTGGAAAGGATGAGAAGGGACTTGGCAAGCTTGGAGGAATGGTCAAATATATGGTAGCTCAGACTCAAGCATAAAGTGCAAAGTAATGTACTGTACCTGGAAACAAAAACCCAGGGGAAGAGCACACAATGGAGAGTGAGATACTAAAAACAACAAAATGGAAAGGGACCTGGGGTAATTATATCAGATGACCAAAAGGTGGGCAAGCAATGTGAGAAGGCAGTAAGGAGGGCTGGGGGATACTAGGATGCAGAAAGAGGCATCAACAGTAGAAAACAGGAAGTTGTTATCCCTCTGTACAGACAGTTGGTGAGATCCCATCTGAGTACTGCATGCAGTTCTGGAGACCCCATCTCCTCAAAGACATAGACAGAGTGGAAGCTGTCCAGAGGAGGGCAACCAAAATGGTGCAGGGTCCGCAACAGAAGACATACGAAAAGAGATTAAAGGAGCTTAAGATGTATACCTTTGAGGAAAGGAGGAAGAGGGGGAACGTGATAGAAACTTTCAAGTACCTCAAGGAAATCAACGCAGTCCAAGAGGGTAGCATCTTTCAGAAAAAGAGATGTGCAAGAACAAGGGCATACAATTTGAAGATAGAAGGGGAAGCGGCTCAGAGGTAATGTGAGGAACTATTTTTTCATGGGGAGGGTTGTGGATGCATGGAACAGCCTTCCTGAGGAGGTCATGGAGTCAAGAACAGTGGGGGAATTCAAAAATACATGGGACAGACATAAGGCAATTCTAGTGGGGGGGTAGGAGGAAGTAGGCTGACGGTTAACTAGGATCTGCAGCTTATCCATCGAGTAGGGAAATGGGCAGACTAGGTGGGCCAAACGGTCCTTATCTGCCATCAAATTCTATGTTTCTATGTTTCCAGGCTCCTTGTGTTTAGTTAGATCACTCTCCAACCTGACCCTGCCCCTCCCCTCTCTGGAATCACCCCCTGTGCCACTGCTCCAAGCATCTCCCTGCTAGCCTGGGGTGGGTATTACATTCATTTGGCTCCCCTCTCTGGGATCCATGCCTACCATCTGTCTGCTCTGCCACCCACCTACTTAGTTTAAATCCACATTTATAGCTATGTAGTCCTCTACCCTCTGTTTTAATACCTCCTTCCCCTTGCTCAAATGTAGCCTATCCCCAGCATAAAGTTCATTGTTGTCCCAGAGTCTGTCCCATCACCCTACCAGCCAATATCCCCTAGAATGACAACATTCCCTCAGCCAGGTGTTGAACTCCCCAGTCTTTACCTTCCTCGTCGTGCTAGCGCAGGGTACTGGGAGCACCTCTGAGAAGGTCACCGATTCCCCCAGTTCCCCACACAGCCTGCCCAGCTCCTCAAACCTCTCCCTCACTACTTCTACCATCTCCCCTGCCAGATCATTCGTACCCACATGCACCACGAGATGTGGTTTCCTCCTACCCCTCCTAGCACACTTAAGAATTGACTGCATCAACTCATTTCACTTTAACTGACATTCAGTGGTAGGCTGGGGACAATATTAAGCAGCCAGTCATCTATTGTCTTTATTTGGTGGGGGGTCAGCTAAGCTCAGCTCACCAAGAATCAGGTCAAGTGAAGTGAGTTAATGAAGTGTGTTGCAGCTCAGTGTTGGTTTTCTCACCAAGAGTCTGATTCTACATCTGGGTCATGTAGCATGCAAGAGGTAGGAGGTAGGGAGCCATCAGTCTGATTTGCTACATTGTACAGACATTTTGGCATGTCGTTTACCCAACAGGGCATACACCATTGGCCCTTTTAAATGTTATTTTTGGTGCAAGCAGGTCTCTTTTTAATTGGGTTGTCTCTGATGTCTGGTTACAGAAGGGACCAGGTTGGTTGATCTCTCACTGGATGAAGAGCTTGGTTGACATGGTGGGTGCTGCTCACTTGTCATTACTGGCTGCCAGTGGGACATCTAATGGACAGATCAGGGTACTGTTCCCAGTCCTCTGCTACACTCCCCTTCATACTGCCCTGGGTACTTCCAGTTACCCCATTACTGTATGAAGGGGAAAAGAACTGAGGCAGTAGAAGGAAGTAAGTAACTGAGGCAGTACTATGGGTAGCTGGATCAGTATGGGAGGTGCAAAAGCATGCTAGTTTCCACCTCAGTCACATTCATTGCCCTTCCAGGGTCTCTCTTGGTTCTGCTGGGTGATTTCTTAATCAATAATTTTGCGATACCCAGTTTCTTTTGTGGCGACAGATGACTGACTGTACTGATTCAGAGTTACAGTTCTGGGCTGACTAGGTACCATGTGGGTCCATGAGGATCAGGTTGGTTGGTTGGTGCTGCTGGTACTTTCTAATGAAAAAGCTGTTGGGGTATGAGCATTCATTTCGTATTCCTCTCCCCCATTCCTCTAAAAATTGCTTTCAAAATGACATCACCCCATTTGGTGTATCAAAGGACAGAGCCTGATTTGGTGGGGAGTCACTGCTCACAGATCAGATCCAAACCCAATCCATTTGGGACACTTGTGTGAAAGACTTTCTGGGTAAGTAAATTCAGCCCAGACCTGCTGACATGGATCCTTCCCCCTGCCTATCACTCACTTGACCGGTGTGTAAAAACAAAAATAAATGCAAACAAAAAAGGGAAAAATATTGAATCTCACTCATGAGATGTTGTGTTGTGTGTTTTTTTTAATAGTCACCCTGATATCACTAATTGGATCCAATATCTCATTCTTGAGAGCTCACTTGTTCACCCCTTTACAAAATCTACCTTTCCCTTCCTTAAAGCCCAACTCCCTGGTACCCTCACACACCTTATACTGCAACTATTAAGTCTGCTTCTTTCATGCATGCTTTCCCCATTTATGTAGTATGAACCACTTTTCCTGGTTCACAAACCAGAACATTTTTAGTTTGAACCAAAAAAATGGTTTGAACCAGAAATCACTTGAGAGATCGTGAATGTGTGAAATATAACATTTTTGCAAATTTCCCGATAACAGACTATAAAATCTTGCTTATGGGAAACATTTACCATCAGGGATGTTTAGTTTTGCAAAAACTATCCCTTTGCAAGTGTTTTCCAACCTCAGTGTCAATGGAAATAAAGATACAAGATGATGACTGCCACAAATAAAAAAACAAAAGTGGTTTGTGTGACCCATTTTTGGTTCATGACACATGAAATTTGTGAACCAAAAATCAGTCTCACAAACCAGCAATTTTTGATTCGTATGTGGGCTAGCTTTTAAATCTTTACAACTCAGGAAGCATTTAATACTTTTTCACCAAATCTTTGAAAGGCACTACCCCACCACAGACCACATGTACCCTGAAAGTTTTGTGCAGAAATTCAGTACTATGTAGCCTTATATAAGAACAGAAAAACATACAAAAAATCCATGGTAAGTATAGGAAAATGTGACCTTTTACAAAATAAAGGTATCAGATCTCGGAAAACATACAAGGTGCTGTCATAAAATTTGGCAAGTGTTGACAACATGGCATGTCAATGGGAATTACAAATTTGTAGTCGAGTTGGACAAACACTGCCAGAGTTATTGAGGTTCCAAAGGTAGGGGTTTAACATTCAACACCCTACTGAACCCTAACTACTGTGCCCTATAATATTCATTTAAAAACTGCATTAATGCACCTGTTAGGTTCAACTAAAAGCAACAAAAGTAGGGAAATGTGATATTAGGGTGTCCAGCCTAACTCCCCCACTCCCACAGCAAAGGACAAGCCCACACAAGCAACCACAGACAGCCATCTTCAGGTAAGACAAACAACATACAACTGTTTCCAGATGACACTAATGCAGTATCACTTATGAGCTATCTTAGTAGATTTCTGTCTTTGATATGCACACCTCAAGCATACACACTCACTTGTCACTGCCGATAGAAATCCAGGATAGTGAAACCACAGCACTGCTTCTATGAGCAGAAGCACAGGTCCCTGTATGATATCCAAATTACAAAAGGTTTTTTTTTTGTCTCCAGAAGTGCAGGCCTCTAAGGAGCTATTGCTCCTGTAGCCTCAGGTACTGATGTACACTGTAAGACACACACACACACTTACTTGATGGCCCTGTGCTTCTGCAGTGGCAGCTGTAAGACATACTGATCAACCTCTGGCTGCAGAAATGCGGGTGCCAAAAAATCCATGATACCAAAATTGCAATAGATCTTGTTTGCAGAAGTAGAGGCAGGGCCTCCACCTCTTCAACCACAGGTGTAAGACACACACTGATTTCTGGCTCCAGAAAGGCTGTTATCGATGTGGCCTGTTGTTATTCAGATGGAAGTACTGTTGCAATGTTGGTATCATGGTTTCAGCAGCAAATCAAGAACTTGTTCAAGGCTGTAGCCTGTTTTCAGATACAAAAATTGCAACAGTACTTCTGTCTTCAGAAGTGCAGGCCCCTGAGGGGCAATCTTTACCCTCAGGTATAAGACCTACACGTCAACTTCTGGCTTCAAAGTGCTGCAATGCAGGTATCATGGTTTCAGCAGTGGATCTAGAAATTGTTTAAAGGGGTAGCAGATTTTCAGTTATGCAGCTTCATATAGAAAACCATGCATTAATGGATCATGCTATCTAGCAAGGTACCTCGTACAGTGTGCATGAGTACCTCTGTTTGCAGAGGTGTAGACCCATGGGACCTTCTGTTTGCAGAACATGCTGTATGACATACACACACAGGTGTGGCTGCATAAGCACATGCCCCTGTATGCCTGTGCTTATAATAATAATAATAATAATAATAAGTTTATTTATAAAGCGCCTTTCATTTTTCAAGGCACTGTACATATTAAAACAGTACAAATCAAGTATTAAAATGTGGTAATAAACACGGATAAAACCACAACATAGTTAATAACTTTAATCCAATCAACCATCCAAAAAGGCCATTTGCCAAAAGTGGGTTTTCAGACCCCTCTTAAATTCCTCCATGGAAGTGCACTCCCGTAACCGGCAGGGTAGAGAATTCCAAAGAGTGGGTGCAGCATAGGAAAACACTCTCCAGCCTGATGATTTAAGACTCATTCTTGGAATCTCTAGCAACCCCTCATTGGCCCAGTGGAGCAATCGGCCGGGGCAGTAGGGGACCAGAAGTTCTTTCAGATAGGCTGGACCCTGACCATGAAGGGCTTTAAAAGTAAGTAAACTGACTTTGAAGGTGATCTGCCACCGAATAGGTAGCCAATGCAGTTCGCACAGCACCGGGGTAATATGACAGGACCTACTTGTCCCAGTCAAAACCCAGGCTGCTGTGTTCTGCACTAGCTGTAGGTGACAGATTTCAACCCCAAATATGCAGCCACAAATAAAAATCCATGTAGATAGCACATCAGTGCTACTGAATTTGTGTAATCTGGAAACAGTTGTATGTTGTTTGTCTTACCTGATGATGGCTGTCTGATATCACAGCCCCATCGCATGTGTTAACACCCCAACCAATGGAGTGGTATTATACAGGTGAGGGGGCACCTTCTGGGATCAGCTACACCCTGCCGAGATGGGGAGGCGGGGTCACACATCGCGTAAGTTATGTATAGCTGTAACTCTTATACCTCCCACACTGACACCAGAGCATTGAGAGTGGAGGCCATCTCTTGCTCCTGCCCTTCCTCAAATGGTGCGACCCAATGGTTGAGAGCAGCATCCCATCTCCATAACAAACACTGAATTTCAGATAAGTCTCTCAGCTGCTTCACGCTGATCAACCTGCTCCCTGCATCTGTCTGAGTCATGAGGCATTCCCCAAGACAGACATTTACAACAGCAATATATAAACATTGCTGAAATGCTTTCAAATTACCTACTGTTTCTGGGTTACTAAAGCCCAGCCTGTTTCATGAAAGGGTGTGCCAAATTCACATCTCTGGCATACATGTACAGTAATGTTCAAATGCTCAATATTTCACTGGGGTGGATGCAGATGTGGAGGGGTTAAATCCCCTGTGTAGCAAGGGGACCAATATCTATGCAACAGCAGCCTACCCCCAGCATGTTAGCCTGTGGTGCATCGCAGGCTGCAGCCAAAAATAATCCTTTAGGCAGCAGGGTTTGGCCCTGCAATCATTCAACTGTTTCCTTCCCTACTTGTGGAGGGATGGCAGTAGTGACAGTTCCCTTTCTATTCCTAGGAAGGAGTCCTCATGGATCAGACCAGGCTGTGCCACCTCTTTGGCTGGTTGCTCAGTAGGGGCCTTCAGGATCGCTGGTTTCACTGGGGAGCATTTGGCTTCTGCCCAGTCCAGGAAGCTCTGAAATCATCAAGTATGTCTTTCAATACTGCGTATTTATTGTTCATGTTGGGTGCCTCCTCGAGCTTTGGATTGGAGGTCAAATCTTCATTTTGCTGTGGCTCCTCGATCAGAGCCAGGGAGATTTGTTCAAATGTTTCCCTCCTCGGGAGCTTTAGCTGATTTTGTCTCTGACTCTTTGTGGACAGGGTCCATGGCTCAACCTTCATGTCAGGTGAAGCCAGCTCAAGATTACCTCTGGGGCAATTGGCCCTGTCATTCCAGTTCTTGACTGGGCATTGTGGAGTGGGGTATCAGCTCCAATGGCCTCATGGAGGGGGAGAGTCACCCAGTTTGCCCCAATCCAGCTGAGGGGCTTGGGTTGAAAGGAAGAGTTCACCCACTTCAGGTGAATCAAAAGAGCGGTGCAAGCCCTAATAGGATATTCTGAGGGTGGCTGGGTACTGCAGGGAGTACCCCAGCCCGAGGATGGCACACGATCTCCAGGCCACAGAGAAAGCTCTCCTCCACTCGGACAGCTCTTGTGAGTAATCAGCTTAGACTTGTATTTTGTGCCCCTTCCAAAGCAAAGTTTTTTTTTCACTAGCCGCATTCATGATTTCCTCACAATTTCTGAAGCAGAGGAACTGAGCCAGTATGGGTCATGTCCTGGAACCAGGGGCCGGCTTTGGTGCCGGTGAGCAGTGATCCCAGTCAATTTCTAATAGTTTCAACCAAGAGTGAGACAGTAGCCTTAGCAGAATGTTTTGGAGGAAAGTAATGGTATTGGGGCCTTTGATTCCTCCAGAAATACCACAAATTGTAAGTTGTTCCTGCAGCTGCAGTTTTCTAAGCCCTCAACCTGCTGCCAGAGTATGCTGATGATGTGGTCCTGTTCCTGGATGTGGACCTCTAGTCCTAGCATTTTGTCTCCTGCATCAACGATTATTTGTTCATTAATGCTAGTTTAGTGAGTCTCTGGGCACAGAATAGTTCCCAGAAGACTGGAGAAGGGCTCTTGTGATCCCACTCCACAAGAGTGGTAGCAGGGAAGGCAGGAACTACAGACCAGTCAGTCTTACCTCAGTAGTGGGCAAGATTATGGACACTCCTTAAGGAAAGGATAGTGCAACACCTGGAATCCATAGGAGCACAGTATCCAAGAGAGCATGGGTTTACAAAAGGAAGGTCCTGTCAAACTAATCTCATAGATTTCTTTGACTGGGTAACCAGAGTGGTGGACCAAGGGGGAGCAGTTGATGTTGCCTACCTTGACTTCAGCAAAGCTTTCGATACTGTTACACATAGAAAATTGAGTAATAAGCTGGGTAGGCTTGGGGTGGGTCAGACATTGGTCAACTGGGTGGCAAACTGGTTGATGAGCAGAAAACAAAGAGTGTTGGTAAATGGTATACAGTCAGAAGGGATGCAAGTCACAAGTGGGGTACCTCAGGGATCACTCCTGGGGCCAGTTCTCTTCAATATCTTCATCAGTGACATCGCAGATGGACTGGAGGGTAAGGTTTGTCTGTTTGCAGATGACACCAAGATCTGCAACAGAGTAGATGATCCAGATGGGGTGGCCAGAATGAGAAGAGATCTGGATAAACTAGCAAAATGGTTGAAAGAGTGGCAACTGGGGTTTAGTGCAAAGAAGTGCAAGATCATGCACATAGGGGAGAGAAACCCTGAAGCCACCTATAGGCTAGGAGGGGAGTTGCTGGCAGTCACAAGGGAAGAAAGAGACTTGAGCATCATCAGCACCGATGACCTGAAATCATCCAAGCAGACCTCTAAAGCTGTAGGTAAAGCTAGAGGGATGTTGGGGTGTATTAGTAGGGGTATCACAAGTTGGAAGAGGGAGGTAATAATCCTCTTTATAAGACACTGGTTAAGCTCCCATCAGGAGTACTGCATGCAGTACTGAGGCCATACCTTCACAAGGACATTAACCAAATTGAGGCAGTCCAGAGAAGGGCAACCAAAATAGTGCAGGGCTGCATCAGAAAACATATGAGAACAGATTAACTGAACTCAATATGTATACCCTAGAGCAAAAGCAGGGAGAGAGGTGATATGATTTAAACATTCAAACATATTAAGGGCATTAACAAGGTGAAAAGAGTCTAACTTGTTTCAATATAAGAAAAATAGCAGGACAAGAGGACACAGCATGAGATTAGAGGAGGCTGATTAAGGGTAATGTGAGGAAGTTCTTTTTCACAGAAAGGGTGGTGGATGCATGGACCGCCTAATTCAGGAAGTGGTGGACATAAATACAGTGCAGGTCTTCAAACAGGCATGAGATAGGCATAAGGAGCCAATACAGATGAGTATGAATAGGTCATTGACAGAGCAAAGGCCTATGGCACATTCATAAGGTAGAAAAAGAAATGGGCAGACTGGATGGGCCTTGCGGTTCTTATCTGCCGTCAACTTCTATGTTTCGTTGTGTGCTGTAATAGTGTAATTATATCCTGTGCTGTATGCTGTGCTGAAATTTCAAGTTTGCCAATCTGATTCTGAAGCTGATTGATCATGCTCCTGATTTCTTGTAGTCTGGCACCCATGGTTGGGAGGTGGTGCCTCCATCTTGAGGATCTGCTGTCTTACAGGCCCTGACATGTAGAAAAAGCTCTGCCACACTTTCTTTCAGATCCAGGCCTGGTACAGTCTGCAAAAGTAGAATCTAGATGGGTAGCTAATCCGCTGGAAGAGACCGAAATTAAGCTAATCAAACTTAGAGATGAATATCTTAAAATGCTGGGTGATCAGGCAGAGTTGGCTATTATTAAAACCAGGTCCAGGTATACTGACCAAGGAGAAGCCAGGCAGGCTTTTGGCTCGGCGCATTAGCCCAACTTGAAGCTTCTCGATTAATAGAGGGTTTGGTCAGAGCAGGACAAGTGTATAAAGACTAGCCGGATGATATAACTCTGGTCTTCGAATTACTATGAAACTTTATACGGGAGATGCAGTCTTCACCTGCCCAATCTGAAATTCAACACTATTTGGACGGTTGTCTCTGCCTAAGTTGGCGAGATAGACCATAAGTTTCTCCTAGCTGATATTTCTTGCAGTGAAATAGAATCGGCTATTAGGGCTTGCCCATTGACAAGACTCGGTCCAGACGGGTTTTCCCCCAATTTTTATAAATTTTTCTCTTCTCAGCTGACTCCTTTATTGTTTAGGCTATATTAACATATTCTCTCGGAGCAGATACGGATCAAAGTCTGTTTGAGGCACTTATAGTGCTCATACCCAAGCCAAGCAAGCCCCTTGAGAATCCAGGTAGCTACCGCCCATCTCCTGCTTAACTATGATGTAAAGATCTTATCTAAAATTCTGGCAGAAGAATGTAAATTTCTTCCTAAACTAATAGGCCCGGAGCAGGTGGGCTTTATGAAGGGTAGATCCTCAGCTGACCATTTTAGAACATTATCTCATGTCTTCTCGGTATCTGGGGAGGCTGGTCTCCTGATGGCACTGGTCTCCTTGGACGCCGAGGCGTTTGATAGGTCTACTGGTCTTTTCTTTTCGGTGATGGAAAATGTAGGGTTCCCAGTTAAATTCGTTAATTGGATCAAGGCCTTATATACAAGCCCAATGGCAAAGTGGCATGTAATGGTGTGATTTCATCACCGTTTCATCTATATGTGGGGACTAGACAAGGGTGCCTTTATCACCTCTGTTATTTAATTTGTACTTGGAACCATTGATTAGGCAAATTGTATCTGCTGGTAGGGTCAGGAGTTAAAATCAGAGATCAAATTGTAAAGGTTACTGCATTTGCGGATGATTTGCTGATCTATATGACCAATCCATACCTCGGTCCCAGCATTGCTGGAAGTGCTTCATGAGTTTAGTGTACTGTCTAATTACAAACTAAATCAAGAGAAGACAGTGGTATTTCCCCTAAATGGCAAAGTTCACAAAGGCGATATTACAAGGCTAGGCCTGGGTTGGTGTTCCAAGTCCCTTAAGTATTTAGGCCTCAATTTGGTGGTTAGCCGGGCGTATCGCCAGTTAAATCTAGATACCTTAGTGTGCAGTCTAGAGATGGACATGAAAAGGTGGCGCAGCTCCGTTATCATTGTGGGGTAGAATAAGCATTGTTAAAATGAATATCTTTCCCAGGCTCCTCTACCCCTTGGCCATGCTTAATATCTGGATTCCTTTGGTATGGTTTAATAGAGTTCATAGGTTAATTGTGGATTTCATTTGGAATTGCAAGAAAGCAAGAATGTCCTACGCTAAACTTGTGGCGCCTAAAGAACAAGGGGGGCTGAAATTACCTCATTTTGCTCTGTATTATTGGGCTGCTCATGTAAACAAATATGGTAGGTGGATCCATTGGCAGACATCCTCCCTGGCAAGGGATTATGTTCCAATGTGGGTAAACCTTGAGACTAGCTTAATTAAGAGTTTGGACCTCAACCCGGAAACTCTGTGCTATAGTACCCCCAGCGTGCTCTCTTCCTTAAGGGATTCCCCTATAGGAGTCTCTTTGAGGATACATAATCAGCTTTGTAATTTCCTAAAATATGAACATGTTAGGGATAGCTCTCAGCCAATTGCTGGCAACCCTTATTTTCTGAATTGGGTCTCAAACTATTAAGCAGTGTTGGCTTACGAGTTAGGGATTGCAAGATGCTAGATTTTTGGATGAAGATGGTAAACTAATCACATCTCCTCAAATTCTAAATAAATTTAATCTGTCTGTAAAGGAGTGTTTTAGGGCCTACCAGCTCGTCACTTGCTAATGCAAGAATAGGGCCAAATGGAGTTTCCCCATCCCGTATCCCATTTTGGGACACTGTCGTCCTTTGGTTGGTACTTCCCATGCGGTCTCAAAGTTGTACCAGGTGCTGCTTCAATGGGTTTCACTGAGAGGTCGGCCTCGTCTCGGTACTGGACTAGGCATTTCCTGAGGTTAGGCTGGATTGGTCACATATCTGGATCAACTGTCACAAATTTCTCAAACAGGATTGTCTCAGGCTGACTCAGTTCAAGATTTTGCATAATATTTATTATTCCCATGAAGTTAGCAGACTTGAGGGTCCTTCCAGATCCCATGTGTTCCAGATGTGGTGCAGGAGTAGGTGATCTGCTCCACATTTTCTGGGATTGTTCAAAGTTGCACCTTTATGGAGGGAGATTAAGGAGAAGGTTAGCCCATTACTGGGGTTGAAGACATGTTTGTCCCGGAGGTGTGTCTGCTTGAAGTAATGTCTGACTTCCAGTTAGACTAAGGAAATATCATATGTCTTTGATTTCTATTACTGTGAAAAGACTAGTCCTTAAACACTGGAAGGATTCCATTGTCATTTCTTATTGGAGTGGTTATCTGAGCTCTAGCATCTCTGAGGTAGAAAGATTGATTGCTATCCTCGTAACCAGTTGCCCCTTTATGAGGAAATTTGGTCCCCATTAGTGATAGCTTATTCATAACCTAGCAGGCGGCTCCTTTCCATGTATGGTGGAGATCAACATGGTACCTTGCTGGGGGGTCCGGGAGGGGGGTGGGGGTACAGAGACTGTACCTTATGGTGTTGCCTTTCTCGGTTTTGTTGTATTGTATGTATCTGTACACCTGGTTTCTTACCCTGTCCTCATCGTCTCTGTATTATTTGTTAAAATCAATAAAAAGTGAATGGCAAAAAAAAAAGTAGAATCTAGATGGCAGTAAGCATTAATCTACTTTTCTATGTCCATGTAGTCAAGTTTTGTTTATTTTGAAAGATACAAAGATGGATTTTTTAAATCTGGAGTAGTGGAGCTTTGCACTCAGGCAACCATTCCCTCTGCAGTCAAGACACACCCCCTGTTTTTTTTAAATCTTGGTATTTCCTGTCCCTGGTATCCATCAAGACTTTTATATAAACACTTATTCATTTCACTGTTAACATAAAAGAAATCTTTTAATCTTTTGTAATCAGTTAAACCATTCCATCATAATCTAGCATCACTCGTGCCATGCAATGTATTCCCTTATCAATGTTAAATTTTTTTTTTTTATAGGATGTATACCTTATATGTACATTTTGACACATCTACTAGCTGACTACTGTATATCCATTTTAATGAACTGTTTGTATTTTACCTTAAAGAACACACAGTATCATAACTCATATTATTCTTAACTTTTGTCTTAGTTGTCTGCAGTTTCTTTAATAGATGACTACTGTATTTAAAATTAAGACAGCTTATTCTGTTTACCTCTTTGCAGAGAGTTGTACATTCAGTGGTATCTCTCCATGATTCAAAATTGGCATTTTGCCACCATTGATAGTGTGTTTCACCTTTCCTTTCCCTTTTGAGTCCATTTGTTGTTTCACTAGGTGACATGATTCTGCACATGCTCACTGGTAGACATTACTGTTGCTAAGGAGCTATCAACACGTTTGCTGGGTTATGAGGCCGTTTTAAGCAAACAAGTTCCTATCCAATCATTTTATGTCCATTCATTTGCTTATACTTGAAATGGCATTATTAACAGTCCCTTTTTTGGGAGCTTTTTTATGTGTAAGAACTGTTACAGATGATCGGGTATCAGGGTTCTTTGCCAGTTCTTTATAATCCTACATGGAAGAAATGCTGGCTTTTTTTTGGGGGGAGGGTTGTCAGAGTGAAACAACAGAGGGATTCCTCAAGGTTCCACATTGGCTTGCTATATTGTATTTCAACTTATTTTACAGTTCCACAGTTACTCCTATGTACATTATTTTTCTAATTAGCGGGGATCTCTACACAAATCATGCATGGCATTTTTAATTATTTGAAGTGCTGTAGTATAGAATTTTATAAAGAGCACTACTGACCTTTGTCTAAAAGTGTTAATATGTTATATTTTGCCTGGTATTAGCCTACTATTGTTGCTTTTACAGAAAGATGTGTTATTGTTGTGTTGTATCCTTTATAGTTACACTTTCCAGATTTCTCAGGTATACTATAAGTATACATAAAATGAGTGCATGTTGTGGGGTCATTTAAACCAAATGTTGTCAATCAACCCAATCAATATACAGTAAGTCCCTACTCCAGTAAACTGTTTATTATTACTTGCCAGAATGATTCTTGTGGAGACACCATCCCTGTACATTATTAAAGAAACTGCATAAAACTAAGAAAAAGTTAAGAATAATATGAGTTATGATACTTTGTGTCTTTTATGGTAAAATACCAACAGTGGATTGAAAACTGACATACAGCAGTCAGCTAGTAGATGTGTCAAAATGTACATATAAGGTATGCATCCTATAAATATAGGAGAACAACATTTTCAACATTACTAAAGGAATACATTGAGTGGCCCAAGTGATGCTAGGTTATAATGGAATGGTTTAACTGATTACAAATGGTTAAAAATGTATTATATATTCACAGTGAAATGAATAAGTTTTTATATAAAAGTCTTGATGGATACCAGGGAATACTAAGATTTAAAAGAAACAGTATGGTAAATATTTTACAACCTGAACTGATGTAAGAAATTAATTAAATATTATATGATGTGAATTGTATAAGTAACAAAACATATCTATTAATTTACAGATCTAAAGAAACCCTTTGAAAAAGCTCACTCTCTATGAGCAAAATGTCAATGTGAATAAAAGAATAAATATTTTATTTTTTTAGTTACTATTTTTCTCCTCCTCAGAGTCCTCTGCTACCATCTGATGTCCCCCGCCCCACATGGCACCAGGTATGAGGCCCCCTCCCATGAACCCCATGACTTACCCTTCGAGGCAGGGGGTGGGGATTGACTCGACCCACCAGACCAGATAAGTATCCGGGAGGTGCCTTCCCCGAACCGTTGTAGTGGGGGCCCTTCGTCATCCCATTGGGCCCCTTTTACTTTTCTCCCCTTGAGGTTGCAGCATGCAATGGCACCAGCGGTGGTGGTGAGCACGCCCCATGCACATTTCCCGCCAAGTGCCCGCCGCAACTCCGCCCCAAGTTCCAGTGATGATGTCACCCTCAGCCTCTACTAGGGTGGCAGGTAATCGCCAAGCACTGCAACCCCCTCCCTGGAGAGGTGAGCAGTCCTGTGGGACGTTCGATCCTTCTCCTCCCTCTAAACCCCGGTGCCCCATGTCCATTCCCAACACGGGCCGCCGCGGCAGCGTAAGGCGGCTCCAGTGCCCCAGCCCTCAGCACCACCGGCCGCTAGAATGAATATTTTAACTAACATTGAAGGGATGACTTTGTTTGTAATGTGAACTGCAACCCCACATGCAATTTTATGTTCTGATAGAGGGAAAAGCCAGATATAGTAAATATCACATTTAAACACTTTTAAAAGAGCTTCTGTGTAGCGAGTAGTCATGTGACCCTGGGGATGTGCATCCAGGTCATGGACTATAAAGGATGATGCTCAGAGCGAGCAAGGCAAGCTCAAGTGGGGTGAGCATGTGAAGCAGCACAGGGAGATGCGTGCTGAGACTCGTGTCTAGCATGTCCTGCATAGACAGAGGGATGAAGGCAGGTCATTATATTTATTTATATTTCTGCAACTCAACTTTATATGTAAGTCTTGGGGGCATGTATCTCTGACATTTGATGTTTAAAACTATCTTGATTATTTCAACAGCATTTTGAAATAGAAACAACTAAAGTAAGACCCTTATCTATTGAAAGTACTGATACCGAATTTATATAAACTTGGAAGCCTATAACCCCTCAGATGATTTCTTAGCTATCCTATGCAATTAGGGCATGATCATAAAATGTTGTAATGTTCTGATGTATTCTACTAGCATATCTGATCCAAATATTGCCAGCTACATTTGCCCAAAATGTATTGAAGGAACCTGAGACTTCACTATCCACTCTTCTTGGAGAACTGAACAAATTCTCTGCAGTCTCATCCTACAAACTGAACCTTTCCAAAACTAAACTCTTTCCCCTCAACCATCATACCACAATAGCTAGTTGTAATTTATTTGGGCTGTCTTGGGAACCCAAGGCACTTACATACCTGGGGATTAAGGTCACTAGGACTGCCTCCTTTATGATCAAAGATAATTTGACTAAGCTGGTGCAAATACTACAAACAAATTTAGACAGGTGGGGTGCTCTCCCTCTGTCACTTTGGGGCTGTGTTAACATTCTTGAAATGAATGTTTTGCTGAGGCTATTATACCCGCTTGGCATGCTTGGTTTTTTCCTTCCTAAACTTTGGTTCTTGAGGCTGCAGAGACTGTTCAATAACTTTTTATGAAAGAGCAAGCCGGTGAGGAAGGCCTACCTCAAGTTGACAGCATCTAAGATGCAGGGAGGACTTGCCCTGCCTTCTCTTTTCACTTATTATGGGGTGCAACATATAAGCAGGCTGGCCTTCTGGCTCAAGGGGGAAACCCCAGGAATGGGAGATGCCTACCTCCCCATTTGGTTGGACGCTGAACGCAATCTAGAACATAGATTTGCCAGTTCCCTGATGACATTGATATACACGAAACCTTCTCGACTCCCCAACATGCTTAAAGCCTCCCTGATTGCTTGGTCTCTCAAAGCTTTGCAGCAATTTCACAGGCATCTCTCTGAGAACTGGCATAGTTCAGCTGCCCAGCCCCTCTTCAACAATTTTTATTTTCAGATCGGTCACCATCCCATCTCACCCTCATTTTTGCCTCAGCTTAAGCAGTGTATCCTGGCTGATTTTATTCAGGGTAGAGTTCACTCCCTTCCAGGCCCTCCAAAACCGCTTTTGGCTCAGCCCTAAAGATACTTACAAATACTTGCAAATCAAAAAGGCAATACTATATTTTAAGGGTAAGCAGGATTGGACTGGGCAGCCAATTGAAGGACTCTCAAAGGCCTTTCAAGAAGCTGATCAGCCTAATGCAGTGTCAAGAATATATAAGCAGCTCCAAGCCTCTGACCCACACCTCCCAACCAGGGTGTGTTATCACTGGGTACAATAGCTGTCCCTTCAAGTGGAGACAGAATACTGAGTAAAAGTGAGGAGAACAAATTATAAGTACATCAAGCAGGACAGATTACATTTAGTTCAATTCAATATCATGCACAATATCTACTACACCCCAATAAAGTTGCACAGAATGGGACATTTTTCCTCTCCTGATTGCCCCTGTTGTGAGCAGGCTCAGGGCTCTTTGTACCATATGTTGTGGGATTGTCCCCGTACTCACATTTTCTGGAAAGCGACACAGTGAGTGCAAGACCCTCTCCTTAGGTTAGACGCCTTATTCACTTTAGAGTGCTGTCTCCTGGCTATATACCCCCCCGAGGATGCATTCAGTATGAAGAGTTCATATGGCTCTGATCCCTCCACTGCTAAATTAGTCATGTTGAGGCATTGGAAGCAGGATTCCTTCCCTACAAACATGCAGTGGTACCGGGAAGCTCTCTTAGCCATTCAGCTAGAGAAACACATACTGTAACATATTTGCAACACAGGTCACATAAATACCAAAGTACTTGGGAGCCGTTATGACACTACTCTCTCTATGGAAACCATAGTGGTCAGTTGCTACCCCCAATTTTGGTTGTTATTGTTTGCCGGTTTAATCCTTTACGCAAAATGTTCTGGGGAGGGGTTGTTATTTTTGGGGTGAGAGGGTGGGAGGAGGTTGTGTAAGTAATAATTTGTTCTGTACTGTTTTTTCTGTATGTCTCTTTTGTTATTTCTTTGTTTAATGCAGCCCCCTGTCAACTGCTTCTATCTTTTTGTGTGCTGCAATAAAAACTAATAAAGTATATGGAATAAAACAAAAAAGGAACCGTAGTTGCATCCCTCCTATGGCTAGGCGTGAACTTGTTCAGAAGAGGATACTGCCCATTTTTGACTACTGTGACATAGTCTATGGTGCTGCCCCTAAGTCCTCCCTGTCCAGACTGGACACCTTCTTCAATTCCTTCTGCCGCTTTGCCTTGGATGCCCCCCCTCGCACCCACCACTGTGATCTTTATCATGCCCTATACTTCTTCTGTCTTGCAAATAGGTGGCTCTCCCACTGTGTTAAATTCACCTCCAAGCACTGGTTGGATGAGCTCTCTTTCTACCTCACCTCCTCCTCCTCTTTACAACACCCCACCCCTCTCATTGCCTTAGATCAACCGACTCTTGCACCCTGGTAGTCCCTGCAGATCCACCCAAATCAGCCAATCCAGTTACTCTCACTGCCTCCCAAAATCTGGAATTCCCTCCCCTCAAATCAGGCAGTCATTTTCTGCCTATTCCATCAACTCTGCCCTCAATAATTACCTTGCTCCTAGCTGCTCCTGCTATGCCCTCCTAACTCCCTCCTCTAAGCCCTGGACAAACCCTACCCCTCTACCATCACCTTCATTTTACCATGTACACCCACCCAAATTCTAGCTCTCCTTCCCTTCCCCCAAATTGCTCTCCATTACTGGCCTGCCTTGATCTCTCACAGAATGTAAGGGACCCAAATAGTCTCCATGGGTCCCTCTCCTACCAAAGGGCTTGTATCTCTCATCTACTCCCTTCCCCACCATCCTGAAGGGACTTTCTGGAACACTTCCTTATCCCCTTCCATCTGGTCCCACCAGCCCCCTTGTAGGGTTCCTTGCATCTTGAAGCAGCTTTTAGGTACAAACTTTTCCCCTTCCCACCCACCTCACCACTGCCTCTCTTTTCCCCTTTTCTTTCACATAAGCACTTGTTACTTATTAACCCAGCACTTATTATTATACACTCTTTTTACCTATCATGCAACACTGTTGTAGCACTGTTTGTAACATCTGCCTTACAACTGTATGTTAATGTTGAACTTACAATTCAAATGTTTTTTTTTTTTTTTTTTTTTTTTCTCTTTATCCTCCTCCCTACTTGGAGCCCCCTCCTCTTCGGGAGACACCTATGGGCTTATCAGCCTTCGCTCACCTACCTGGAGCCGGTGCAGTCCATGCCCCATGGAGCCGTGGCTATACCCCCCAGGCGGGTACGAGGCGGGACACCCTTCCACCCCGACGTTCCGCTAATCTTTGTCGGCATGCTGTCTCCGGGCAGGTAGGGGCATTGAAGGTCGGGCCCCTGGTGCTCCGTCTACCAGGAGGCTGCAAGGGTTTTTCCTGGTGTTTCTCGACGTGCAGGTCCGATGGCGTCAAAGGCGGCGAGCGCGCCCGGCGTCTGACGCGTCGCTCCCCTACTGTTGGAGCATCGGGCTTGCTGTACCTCAGGTCTCCACCTGGGGTCAGACAAGCACCGAGCTCAAGTACCCCTCCCGGAGGGGCAGGCAGTCCTTGGGGCTCAAGTCCTCCTCGGCTTGACCCTCAGCTCCGGGCTCGTTCGAACCGGGTCGCTGGGCGTCATAGCAATCAACGCTGCGCCGGTCGAGCGGCACAATTCAAATGTTTAATGTCTCATTCCTAATGTACCTCTTCCCCAGGTCACACCAGGAGACTAGTGACTTGTCACTCAGTGTGCCTTCCTGGTAAAACATGTTAATAAATAAATAAATAAATAAATAAATACATAGCAGCCCCTTAGATGTAGCCTCAGAAATACAGTACAATTTAGATGCAGCCAGACGTATCTCACTATTGCACAGCTTTAAGCCATCTCACAGTGATCTCAGCTGCATACTAATGTAGGCACATTCCAAACCCCATTCCACTATGGAACTCCTATGCAACACTGGCAGGGCAGGACTGCCCCACAGAAGCACTCAAGGTAGTGACTGGGACAGATGTGGAGGATCCTCCATGGTGGAGACCCCAAGGGGATGACAGAAGACCCCAGAGGAGGAGGAAGTGAATCCTGGTGGGGGACTCAAGAGTTAGGACACCACAGTTTGGGATGGGTAGGGATGAGTAGAGGGTGGTAAGGTGCCATCCTGGTGCCAGGCTCGTAGGGATGGAAGGAGGATCCGAAGGATCTCCAGGGAGCAGGAAGGAAAGCTAGATGTCATTATCCACTTGGAAACAGAGGACCTGGCTGGAGAGAGGCCAGATGCAGTTCATGAAGAGTTCAGGAAACTGGGAAAGGGTCTTAGGCAATTAGAACAATCTGTTACTTTCTCAAAGGTGCTACCTGTCCATGACAAGGGGATGACAGGAGGCTCTGCAATAGGGACTTCAACTTATGGTTGAGGAGGAGGTGGTGCAGAGCAGAAGGATTCAGAATCATTGGGGACTGGGACTCCACCTGGAGGGATAGAGGCCTGTACAGGGGTGACAGCCTACATGCCTCCAGGAGGGGAACCGAGAACTTTAATGAACAGTTTAAATGTTACATTAGTAAGCATTTAAACTAGCTGAGGGGGAAGGCAGAATAAGGCAGGAAGGCATAGTCTGTCCCGCCACCATGCTTACAAGATCAGCAATGGGAATCCTGAAGGTGAGAGGTCCCACAGGGAACAAACACAAATAGGAAACCATAAGGAAGAGGGGAGGGGAAAGAGGCAAGATAATAGTGAAGGTAAAGGGAAGGGGAAAAAGGACAAGAGGAGGGGAGATGATAATATAAAATGGAGAACCATGTGTTCAAATGCTCAAAGTCTGGGCAACAAGATGGAACACATAGAGGCCACCATGGCAAAAGGAGATCTGGACATAGCAGCAATTAGAGACCAGGTGCAATGAAAACCAGGACTGGGAGGTAGCCATACTAGAGTATGCACTATTCAGGAGGGACAGGAGTAGGAAAAAGGGAGGAGGTGGCTCTTCACATGAGAGAACATAAGGCCACAGAAACACAAGGGGACAGAGTAAAGCAGAGGTACTGTAGGTCACCATGGAGACAGGAGGGCCAGCTATTAGGATGGGGTGACTAGGTTTGCTGGAAAAGGCACCTAGCTTCACCTGAGCTCTTTTCTTCTAGGTTTGCTTGCAGGACAGTGCAAGGAACATTATCAGAGCAAGGAAAAGATTAAGGCTTCTTTTGACTAGGCAGATTTACTGTGGATATTATTTTCTTTTGTACTCACAGGGTTTGTTACTGTCTTTGCTAACACTTTATTGCTTTATTGTTCTCTGATTCAAATTGTTTTTGAAGGTATATCTTCTGTTACTGCTTTATTTTTCTCTGTAGCAAAGTATTTTTGCAGGGGTATATCTTCTAGAAATTATTACAGGTGGTGCTTTACAGGTTTTACAGTTTTATCTATCATGTAGGCTAAGCTTTCAGGGCTACTGCATTTGTTGTTGGTTGATTGTTTCTGCTCTTACCTCCTTGGTTCTTTCATCTGTGGTTCTTTTTTGGCAGGAAGGGCCAGCCACCACCACATCCCTAACCACCCCATCTACACTCCTTTTATAGGGTAGCACAGTTGTGACATTTCCTGCAGCAGAGCAGGAAAGGGAGGATTAGAGGGTATCCACACAGTGATCTCACTTACAGGGCACAAGTAATTTAACTTGTTATAACAAGTTATACAAAACAAACAAACAAAACTAAAAAAATCAAACTTTTGCTTCATTTTCCTCCTTCTAATTACTCGGACCAGGTTATAAACCCAGCAACTCATCTGGAATAGACATTTTTAACTGCAGGTACGGCGGGACACTTTTTAAAAGGGCAGTTATACAGGATTTAGGAAACTGTCCTACATGCTGGACCATTGGAGATCTAAGGGCTCAGCTTCAGGCAGCATGGGCAGAGATTGCGTGCCTCAAATCACATATTCAGGAGGAAATATATTATAAGAACCACCTGCCATTTCCCCAACTTCCAACTGAAACACCTCGACTGCAGAGGGTAGTTGGTCCAGGAGCTTGGCAGGTGGTTAGGAGGGGCAAATCAGGTGCCGCATCACTCAGTACTCTCCAACATATCACCTCTACAAACCATATAAAAACTACAAACAGGTATCTGCCTCTGTCTCTGAAATCAAACAAAGGGGCAGAGGACACAGCACAGCAAGACACTGCAGCACAGGAGCTAGTGCAACAAAACTCACCCAAAACAGGAACCAAAACAAAAAGCAAAAAGGAAATCCAAAAACTTCTGATCATAGGAGGACCCATGATTCAGGAATTGATACGTATCTTTAGCCAGGGTAATGGTTAGATGTCTCCTAGGTACATCAGCATGGAGCAGGGAAAGGCGAACCTCACCCAACAACTAACACACACGAAATATGACCAATGGAAAATCATGTACACAATGCCTGCAATCTGGGAAACAAGATCCAGATCTGCAGGCAACAATGACAGAGGATAAACTGGACATAGTAGCCATTACTGAGACATGGTTCACCAGTAACCACACTTGGGAGACTTCAGTACCAGCTATGTACTGTTCAGAAGAGACCGAGAGTGCAAAGGGGGGTGGAGTGGCCCTTCATGTCAATGAAGATATCAAAGCTACAGAAATTCAGAATACACATAATGAGCCAGAAGAACTGTGGGTCACCCTGAAACAGGAAATGGGACAGCCATATGAACTGGGTTGTCTAAAGGCCTCCAGACCAAGGGAGGACATAGACACATTACTGTTAGAAGATATACAAAACATGACAGCTAAAGGGAGGTTCTGATAATGGGAGACTTCAACATGCCATATACAGATTGGTCAATACCAGCAGGAACATCCACCAGAACTAGACACATGGTGGATTCCCTGCAGGAGGAGGCATCAAACAACTGGTACAACAACCAAAAGAGACAGAGCTATCCTAGATCTAGTACTGACTAATGGGAAAGGATCACAGATCTCCAGGTAGAAGGGTCACCTGGGGGCCTGTGACCATCACATGGAATGGTTCACTTTGGCCACTAGAACTAAATCATCCCATTCCAGGTCAAAATATGGGACTTCAGAGGAGCTGACTTTGATAAGATGGCCAACAGTTAAGTTAGCCCTGGCAAAAGAAATACAGGAGAGGGGTAAAGGCAAAGTGGGCAAGCATTAAGGATGCAATACTTGAAGCAACATCCCATTGTGTTAGAGAGAAAGCAAGAGCAAAAGAAGGGAAACCACTTTGGTTCTCAAAAACAGTAGCAGAAAAGGTCAGAGCCAAAAGGCTGGCCTTCAGGAAATATAAGGGAACACAGTGGGATGAAGATAGGGAGGCATACCAAACTTCCCTAAGGAAAGCAGGGAAGACAGTAAGGCAGGCAAAGGCCCAATCCAAGGAAACACTAGCATGAACAGTAAACGAAAGTGACAAGACTTTCTATAGCTACATTAGTGAAAGGAGAAAGTCCAGAGGGGGTATTACTAAGATCAAAGGGGATAAGGGGGAGTGTGTAGAGGAGGACCAAGGAAAAGCATCTATCGTAAATAGATACTTCTGCTCAGTATTTACTGAAGAGAAGGTAGGAGGCCCACAGCTCAGCACCATGGACACAGGGGGGAGAGAGGTGTGCACTAGTCCCTTTACAAAAGAAAGGGTCCTACAAGAGCTCACTAAGCTCAGGGTGGACATGGCAATGGGACCTGATGGCATACATCCCAGGGTACTAAAGGAGCTAAGGGTGGAACTAGCAGACCCATTAGCAGAACTATTTAGTAAGTCTCTGAGCACAGGAGAGGTCCCAGAAGACTGGAGAAGGGCTCATGTGATCCCGCTGTACAAGAGTGGTAACAGGGAGGAGGCAGGGAACCATAGATCAGTCAGTCATACCTCAGTAGTGGGAAAGATTATGGAGGCACTCCTAAGGAAAGGATAGTGCAACACCTGGAATCTATAGGAGCACAGGATTCAAGACAGCATGGGTTTACAACAGAAAGGTCCTGTCAAACTAATCTCTTAGATTTCTTTGACTGGGTAATCAGAGTGGTGGACCAAGGGGGTGCAGCTGATGTCGCCAGCCTTGACTTCAGCAAAGCTTTCGGTACTGTTCCACACAGAAGATTAATTAATAAGCTGAGTAGGCTCGGGTGGGACAGAAGTTGGTCAACTGGGTGGTAAACTGGTTGACGGGCAGAAAACAGAGAGTGGTGGTAAACAGTATACAGTCAGAAAAGATGTAAGTCACAATTGGGTTACCTCAGGGATCAGTCCTGGGACCAGCCCTCTTCAATATCTTCATCAGTGACATTGCAGATGGACTGGAGGGTAATGTTTGTCTCTTTACAGATGACACCAAGATCTGCAACAGAGTAGATAATCCAGATGGGGTGGGCAGAATGAGAAGAGATCTGTATAAACTGACAAAATGGTCAGAAGAGTGGCAACTGGTGTTTAATGCAAAGAAGTGCAAGATCATGCACATAGGGAAGAGAAATCCTGAAGCCACCTATAGATTGGGAGGGGAATTGCTGGCAATCACAAGGGAAGAAAGAGACTTGGGCATCATCATCACAGATGACCTGAAATCATCCAAACAGACCACTAAAGCAGTAGGGAAGGCTAGAGGAATGTTGGAGTGTATTAGTAGGGGTATTGCAAGTCATAAGAGGGAGGTAATAATCCCTCTTTACAAGATACTGGTTAGGCCCCATCAGGAGTACTGCATGCAGTACTGGAGCCTGCACCTGCAGAAAGACATTAACAAAATGGAGCCAGTCAAGGGAAGGGCAATCAAAATGATGCAGAGACTGCATCAGACAACATATGAGGACAGATTAATGGAGCTCAATATGTATACCCTGGAGCAAAGGAGGGAGATCGGTGATACGATCAAAGCATGCAAACATCTTAAGGGCATTAACAAGGTGAAAGAGTCTAACATGTTTCAATATAAGAAAAATAGCAGGACAAGAGGACACAGCATGAGATTAGAGGGAGGCCAATTAAAGGTAATGTGAGGAAGTTCTTTTTCACAGAAAGGGTGGTGGATGCATGGAATGGACTACCTCAGGAAGAGGTGAATATGAATACAGCGCAGGTCTTCAAATAGGTATGGGATAGGCTTAAGGGAGCAATACAGATGAGTATGGACAGATAGGCCATTGCAGAGTAAAGGCCTATGGCACATTCATGAGGTAGAAAAAATGAGCTGACTGGATGGGCCTTTCGGTCCTTATCTGCCATCAACTTCTATGTTTCTATATTTATATCTACAGACCTCCAGCACAGGAAGAAGAAGGAAATAAGGATATGACAGATGAAATACAAGGGATTGCTAACAAGGGTGAGGTACGGCAAGTGGGGGACTTCAATCTACCAGATGTGGATAGAAGTCTACCTACTGCAGCATCAGTTAGAAGTATGGGAATCCTAAACTCCCTGCAGGAGGTGTTCCGTAGGCAACTAGTTAAAGAACCCACTCATGAGGGGGCATTTCTGGACCTGGTGCTGTCAAGCAGGGACAGTGTCACTGACGTCACAGTGGGTAGCCACTTGAGGACCAGTGATCATCATATGGTGTGGTTCAGCATATGGACGGGGCCAGAACTGAGCCACACTAAAATGAGAGACTCGGACTTCAGGAGGGCAGATTTCAAGAAAATGGGAGACTGCCTCAGGGAAGCCCTAGTAGGAACAGGCAATAAGGGTGGGGTAGAAGAAAAGTTTGAAACAATAAAGCAGGCCATTGAGAAGGCAACTAACCTCTGTGTCAAGTAGATTACTAAGAGCAATAAAAGGAAGAGACTGCTATGGTTCTCCAAAGAAGTAGCAGAGAAGGTAAAGGAAAAGAAGCAGGCATTCAAAAGGTTCAAGATGGAACAAGAAGGAAGAGGATAGGAGAGTTATCAGGAGAAAGAAAGGAGGCAGAGAAGGCAGTTAGGAGGCTAAAAGCACAAACAGGGAAAACATTGCCAAATCAGCAAAAAAGAGGCTAAAACCTTCTACAGGTACATAAGCAAAAAGAAGAAAAGCAAGAAAGGGACAGTAAGACTAAACAAGAATTTGCCAATGTCTAATGTTGCTTGCTGGCATTAGCAGTGGAAGTGCAGGAGTTAGACAGATGCCGTATAGGAATGGCAGTGAAGTATTGAACTGATGCCAACTCCACCCCTACCCTGCAGAGATGGACAGTCATTGGTGTGTGCCTTTGGGTAGTCGCCCATAACGGTCATGACATTTCATCTCACCTTAACCTGCAGACACTTAGAAGTGTCGAGGTGTTCTTTGGCGTGTTCGGGCTTTACACTCACCTCATTCCATTAGGAAATATGCTGAAATTGGTGCAGTATAGGAGAATGGGGTGAACTCTGGGGCCAAAGGGTCCAAGCTGCACCTCGATGCCTGTCACTGGCTGCAGGGTGGGGGTGGAATGGCATGAGCATTTCTGTCAACATTCCCAAGTCACACCCCCGAAGCCTGTCAGTCCCTACAGTGTAGGGACTTATGGTTGAAAACCCTAATGCCCTGAGTGTTTCTTGGTATTTTTACTCCAACATGAGCTTTGTGAGCCCCACCACATGAACAGTGACACTATCAATTCGTTAGCCAAAGGTGATTTTGCTGGCGACTCGCCATTTGGCACCACAGTGTAGTGAAAATACTTTTCAAACAGGATGTGAAAAATGAGAGCTGTAGTGTCCATGAGGAGGTGTAAAAAATGGCAATGTTGAAAATCTGGAGTGAAAATATAAAAAAAACTGGTGAAGTCACAAGTGTGTGTAGAAACTGCGCAACGCACACCCGTAATGTAATTACTTTGGGGATTTTTTACTGCAGATTTTCAACATAGGCATTTGGAGACCTGCGCTCATGAACAGTGTCAATGTGATTTTCTTAATCTGTCCCGAACACTGATTTCCCACAGTGACCACACTATTCTTCATCAGAAGTGCGAAAACACATTTTGGCCATGGTGTGAAAAATGACAGCTGTACTGTTCATAAGGAGGCGTGGAAAAATGCCAATGTTGAATATCTGTACTGAAAATATTACGAATTTGTGAGCTTACGAGGGTGCATGGAAATTGTGCAATGCACGCTCATAACACAGTCATTTAAAGGACTTTTGTCACCAAATTTTCAACATAGCCAGTTTAAGATCTCTGCTCATGAACAGTGTCACTGTGAATTTCTTAATCTGTCCTGAATATTGATTTTGCACACCAACCACGCCATTGTGCTACAGGTGTGAAAACACATTTTGGGTGAGATGTGAAAATGACAGCTGTACTGTTCATAAGAAGGTGTGGTAAAATGGCAATGTTGAAACTCTGGAGTGAAAATATTTTACAGATTTGTGAAATTATGAGGTGCATGGAAATTGGGCAATGCACGCTCATATTCCAGTCATTTAATGGACTTTCATCACCAAATTTTCAACAAAGGCATTTTAGGACCACTGCTCATAAACAGTGTAGCTGTGATTTTCTTAATCTGTCCTAAATACTGATTTCTCACAGTGACCACGTTATTCTGTGTCAGAAGTGTGAAAACATATTTCAGCCAGGATGTGAAAAATGGCAGCTGTACTGTTCATAAGGAGGTGTGGAAAAATGCCAATGTTGAAAATCTGGACTGAAAATATTACAGATTTTCGAAGTTACGAGCATGCCTGGAAACTGCGCAACGCACGCTAATAAAACAGTTATTTTTTGAATTTTTTTCACTAACTTTGCAACATAGGCTTTTTGAGAGCCCACCTCATGAACAGTGGCACTGTCATTTCATTAATTGAGCCCAGAAAGTGATTACACACAGTGACCGCGAAATCACCTTTCGGGACTGAATGACAGTGGCTGAATTTATGAGGAAGCATCCCAATAACCCCATGTTGAAAATTTAGTTGAACATTTCCCAAAAATGCCTGAGATATGCACCAAAGTTGAAAAAACCCTATCTGGCACTGAGGGCCATGAAATGAGGATTGTTAAATGATTTTATTGTTAAATTATTTTATTAAAATATTTTGATGACTGCCTTACACAGTATCAATACTGTAAGGTAGGGAAGTCAAGTTGCTACATATACAGGATCACTGTGTACTCTTACTATAATTATCAAGTTCACGTTTCCAGTTTATTTGCTGGAAAACACCATTGAACACATTCATTTACAAGGAGGTCCCTCCTAATATAATAATAATAAGGTGATAAAAGCCTGTATGTGATTTATTTTGACATCTAAAATCTCAAGATGTAGCCAGTATGTGATTGTGTCAGATGTAGTATTACCAGTGGTTAACTCTTCTGCCTATGTTTCTAAGAAACAATTACTTAAAAGCATTGCATACTACAACAAATTTACATTTTTCACAATTCCAGTAGGGCAGTACCTGTACTGATCAATGCCTCATAGGACTTTTCTCATTTTGTAGGGGATCATTTTCAGTTTCCACTGTAGAGGTAATAGTAAAATAAATCCAGACTCCTGTTAGCTTTTCCACCAGTTGACTGCATATAGAGCTATTTTTTGAGTATAACTTCTTTGTCAATTCACTGGGTGGGAATTAAAAAAAAAAAAAACATTTCTGAAGGACCTCTCTGGTCACACAACAGGTAACTCTCTTCCACCTAAGATCATATCTGGCAATAATATCATTACCAATAGGGGGAAATGCTGGACTCCTTTAACAACCATTTTACAACTGCAGAGGTAGCCTTCGATAACTCTCCTGCGTACCTGCTACACTCCCAGCTGGATACTCATCATACTGAAGCCCGAGTCATGGATACTACATTTTCTCTGCAATCTGCCACCCTGAAACAGGTTGAAGATCTCCTATGTCAGCTGGACATTAAGAAAAGCCCTGGTGCCGACTCCATGGACCCATACTATCTAAAGATTGCATACCACATACTAGCTGCACCTATAACACACCTATTCAACCTATCATTGACCAAGGAATTGTACCATCCATCTGGAAAACAGCGCATGTGATACCTCTGTTTAAATCACGGAATCCCTGTGACCTCAACAATTATAGGCCAATTTTCCTTCTCCCTGTCCTGTCAAAACTATTGGAAAAAATTTTAAGTCCACAACTGAGATCATACTTAGAATCAATGACTCTTCTAAATTCTGCACAATCTGGATTCAGAGCTAAACAAAGCACTATCACAACCCTTGCAAAAGTGACCAATGACTGGCAGAAAGAACTGGACAAAAAAAACTTTATCTGCGCCATATTCTTGGACTTAAGTAAGCCTTTCGAAACTGTTGACCACAGGCTGCTTCTTTCATCTCTTCAGTCTATTGGTCTAGACTCACTCTCCCTTCGGTGGTTCACCAGTTATCTTACTGACCATCTACAGCAAGTCAAGGCCAAAGGTGAACTCTCACCTATCAAACCCCTACTTTGGGGAGTGCCATAGGGATCTATTTTTGGTCCCATACTGCCTGCAATTTACATCAATAACACTGATGACAATATAGCCAAGGCTAATGTCCACCTATTTGTGGATAACACAGTGTTGTATCTGAGCAGCCCATCCCCAGAAGCCACATGTAGCAACCTTCAAACCGAATTCAACCTACTACAAAACCAGCTTCTACACAAAAAAAAACTATTACTTAACGCTAAAAAAAAACCAAAATGATGCTTCTCTCTTCTTCAATACACGTGACTAACCCGGCAATTTCAGGATCTATACCACAGATCTCTACAATTCTAGGGGAAAACCTAGAATTCGTTACAAAGTTCAAGTACCTGGGAGTTTGGCTAGATCATAAACTCTCCTTCATCAAGCACTTAGAGGACTTGCTAAAAAAGACTGCGTCAGAGACTCGGACTCTACTTTAGAATTAGCTACCTTCTTACAAGTGATGTCAAAACGGGGCTGGTACAAGTAACATTCCTTTCACTAATAGGCTGTGTGGACTTCCTACATAATCAATATCCTACCTCTCACCTCTCAAAACTGGATACGCTCTACCACAGAGCTTTGAGATTTATTATCGATCTTCCCTTCAATATGCACCATTGTTCACTATACGCAGCTGTAGGATGGACCTCCCTCCAGTTTAGATGAGAAAAAAACACCGCCCTATGGACCTACAGAGCTATTTCAAAAAAACATCCACAATATATTTCAGATTGCCTCCCGCTAAACTTATTAGGCACCTATGCCCTGAGAAGTTACTCCTATATCCTATTGAAAATTCCAAAGTCCACTCTTGTCTGGGCAGAGCATCTATTAGCTTTACGCTGCCTACATTGTGGAACAATCTGCAGAAAACTTTAAAATTGAGCTCAGTTATCAGCATTGCTTCATTCAAAACCCTCTATTAGTGTCTCCTGAAGGAACCATGCAAGTGCTATCCGCATACTAGTTGGAATCAACTCCCACAGCATCTCCATTTTGTCTGTCTTCTAACCTGCTCTATTATCCAGTTATTACCATCCCTCTACTGCTTTCTACTGCATTCTACTTCTATTTATCTACTTCTGTTAATTCATCTACACTATCGTTATCAGTTTTATCTAGCACCATCTTTGGGATCAAGCTTTCTGGTCCTGTTTAGCTGGTGTCCTTTCCCCTTACTGACTGTCCCTGTACCCCCAAGGCCCACATAGTCACTACCCTACTGTCTTACCTTCCAAACTCAAACTTTGCCCACCTGCTTACTTAAGCTGATATCACCACAATATAATTTTGTACATGTCACATTTGTAAATAATGTAATCAGTATGCCTATCCATGCTTGTTGTATGTTACCTTGTAAATTGTAAACTTCATGTTATACCTTGTCTGGCCATATATATACATACATAACAGCCTATCCAAACCAGGTCCATCTTGCAAAAGAGCTCTGCTCAATGATGTTCGCCTGGATAAGTAAAGATTTTGATTGATTGATTGATTGATTGAAGCCATAATGATCCATACTGATTGGTCCAGCTGATCAACTGCCCACACTTTCTGCATGTGAGAAACATGTAAGTGGCGTGCTGGACCACTTAGTAATTAAATGAGAATTGTAAATCTCTGGCTCTGTCAGTTCAGAGCTGACCCCACTTTAAAGAATGCAGCTGTCCCCTCTATGCATGCGTGTGTGTGTGTGCGTGTGTGTGTGCGTGTGTGAGAGAGAGAGAGAGAGAGAGATGGGGAGAGAAAGAAAATGTGGAGGGAGGCAGTTGGAGATAACAGCTGCAGGCTAATGTGTTTACAGAACACAGCTGATCATAACGTGAGTTTCTTTGAGCATAAAGGCATCTCATTAACTGGCCCCACTGAAGCAATGTGTTTCTTGCAAAAAAGAGGGAAGAGAAGTATGGAAGAGGACCAGAAGAAATCTGACATTCTGAATAAGTACTTTTGTCCGGTATTCACAAAAGAAGGGGTAGGTGACAGGCCACAGTTAGCGGAGAAGGGCATTAAGGGAAGGGAGGAGGACACTAACCCTTTTATGGAGGAGAGAGTCCTCAGGAACTAGCAAAACTAAAAGTAGACAAGGCAATAGGGCCAGACAGGTTTCACCCTAGGATACTGAAGGAACTAAAGGAGGAACTGTCTGCACCTCTGATGGCCCAGTTCAATCTATCACTGGATATGGGGGAAGTTCTGGGGAACTGGAGGAGGGTGGATGTGGTCCCACTACACAAAAGTGGGAATAGGAAGGAGGCAGGAAACTACCGACCTGTAAACCTGACTTTGGTGGTGGGCAAGGTTATGGAAACTCTACTTAAAGAAAGGATTGTGGAATACTGTACCTTAACACCAGTGGTTTGCAGGATCCGAGGCAACATGGGTTCCCAGCGAGTAGATCTTGCAAAACAAACCTAATAGAGCTTTTTGACTGGGTTACTGAGGAGGTAGATCAGGGAGCGGCAGTGGATGTGGCCTCCCTGTATTTCAGTAAGGCCTTTGACACCATTCCACACAGAAGACTGGTAAACAAGCTATTTAGCATGGGAGTGGGTCGAAAGATAGTAAAATTGGTACAAAGTTGGCTAAGTAATAGAACGCAGAGGGTGGTTGTAAATGGAGTTCACTCAGAGGAAGGTAAGGTAACTAGCAGAGTGCCACAGGGATCAGTACTGGGACTGGTCCTCTTCAATGTCTTTATTAGTGACATCACAGAGAGGCTGGAAGGAAAGGTGTGCCTATTCGGGGGGGGTGGAGAAAATGAAGCAAGATCTAAAAAATACTGGAACACTGGTCAAGGGTTTGGCAGCTGGGCATCAACACCAACAAATTTTAAATTATGCATATGGGGCACAGAAACCCAAGGGCAATGTATCATTTGGGGGGGAGGTGTTAACAACAACAAAACAGGAAAGGGATCTGAGGTCACCATATCTGATGACCTGAAGGTAGCAAACCAGTGTGATAAGGCAGTAGAAAAGGCTAATAGGATGCTGGGGTGCATAGGGAAGGGTATCACCAGAGGGAAAAAGGGAGGCTGTGTTACCCTGATATAGAGTAATCGCGAGGCCACACCTGGAGTACTGTGTCCAGTTCTGGAGGCCCCATCTCAGGAAGGACATAGACTGAGTGGAGGTGATACAGAGATGGGTAACCAAAATGGTCCATGGCCTGCATCTGAAGCCCTATGAGGAAAGACTCAGGGAATTAAATATATACAGTACTCACTGGAGGAAAGGAGAGAAAGGGGAGACATGATAGAAACATTCAAATACCTGAATGGTATCAGTAAGGTGCAGGAGGGTGGCATATTGCACAGAAAGAGAAGCTCAAGGATGAGGGGGCATGATTTGAAACTGAAAGGGGGAGACTTAGAGGGGATGTGAGGAAATTTTTCTTCATGAAAAGGGTAGTAAAGGCCTGGAACAGCCTCCCAGCAGAGGTGGTGGGTACAAAATGGTAACAGGTTTCAGACATGCATGGGATAGACACAGGAGGACATTGGTAACAGGGCTGGAGGGTAAGGCCGGAAATCAGTTAGGGTCTATGGTAGCACAGTAGGTAGGGACTTTAGGGCAGACTAGGTGGGCCAACAGTTCTTTTTCTGCTAACAGCTTTTATGTTTCTATGTTACTTTTTAGACAGTCTAGCTATATCTTTACTTACCTGTGGTGGCCCTGCATTCCCATCCATCAATAGTTTTTGAAATAAAGTAATCATATCTTTATTTGCCGTGGGAGCTCAGGGTCCTCCAGATCCTGCACTCCATCGCTCCATAGATGCGTATATGTATGTTGTTGTGGAAGCACAGAGCTCTCTGGGCCCTGTGCTTCCATTTGTAGGAGAATAACAGCCACATTTTCAGCATAGCCTTCTTATTACCCCACCTCATGTATTCGTACTGAAATGTTCAAATTCCACCAAAACGTGATTCTGTGCCACTGCAAACGTCACAGGTGTGAAAACACATTTTGGCCAGGATTTGAAAAATAGCAGCTGTCACATTCATTAGGTGGGGTCATAAAACTATGCTAGTAAGTCAAAATATTTAAAATTTCCAAAGTTATGAGTGAGGCGTAGCAAAATTTCAATAGATGCTCATAATGTTGCCATTTTAATATTCTGACCTAATTTTCAACATAAGCCTTCTTATGATCCCACCTCCTTGAAAAGGGTGGTGAAAATGTTCAAAATTCCACTTGAAAGGTGATTTTGTAGCGACCACAAAATACCACATGTAGGGCCGGATATTCAAACTGCGCCCACAATGTGCGCAAGAGCAGGAGCAAGCACAAGTCCATTGCACACATGCGCAATAGACGCGCTATTCAAACATGGAGCAAGGCCAATTGCACATCCAGCCAACGTCTGAATATCGCACAACCTGCGCCATAGCGCAACCAGGAAGGGGAAGCTGAGCAGATATGATGCGCCATAGCGCAACAAGGCCAGCCCAGCTGAGCAGTCCAGAGGTGCCATCGCGCAAGCAGAGAGCCCCCCCAGCAGCAGAGCAATGGAACTGCACAACCAGGGAGGTAGGCCGGGGCCCACCACCCATGCCACAGACGGGCACAGGAACACAATGCAGAACTAACAATACACCCCCACATCCTAAGCACAGCATCACTCGGGGAGGGATGGAATATCCACCGGCCCATGGGGACAAGCCAACAAAGCACAGCTGGGCCATGTTGCCCCAGCACACCCACCTGGCAGGCTGACTGCTACTGCCACACATAGGGGTCGACAACCACAGTGCACAGCAGCCCCCTTGTGCATAGCACACCCTGCACTGTGACCCCAAGACACCACCCATGTGCAGTGACTGTCACTGCAGGAACTCCATGCAACCCCCCCGCACACTGCAACCTTGTGTGCCACAGAACCATATAAGCCAGACCCACCATCAGCACCCAGCAGTGGGTGGCAGCAGATGGCAAGACCGACTGAAAGCCAGTCCCACACTGGAGACACCTCCCCATGCACACACACACACATACCCAGGACAAGACCGCCCCAGATGCCATGCACACCACTGCAACTGAGCACCCATAGCCAGCTGCAAATCAGAGACCACCATAGTATTCATATCAAAATATATATATATTCAAACCAATAAATGTACAACACCAAAAGGAACAAACAGAACTATTTACATATTTACAATACGGGGGGGTAAGAGTATAAGGTAGGGGTGGGCAAGGGGTAGGGGTGAACAACAGGGAGAGGGAAGGCAGGGTGTGAGGGATGGGTGAAGTGGAGCGTGATGCGCAGCTAGCGCCTGGCAGGCTGCCCTCCTGCTGCCGTTGCTGGTCCCGGGGCCTCCTATGGCACCTCACGCCATGGCACTGCATCTCCATGAGAATGTCAAGCGTGGCAATCGACACCCGCGTCAGCCGCTGTGGGGAACGTCCACGCGCGCATGATTTGGATACCTAGGACAAGGGAACAGAGTCAATGGCTGTGACTGTCCATATCCCTGAACCCCACCCATCATGCAAGGCATATAGCCAAGTGCCCTGCACCTGTGATAGTATGCACCCACTCACAGTGAACGTGCACAAGACAAGCCCAACCAGCCAGCAATGGCCATGTGTACCACTGCACACACACACCGCCCATGTCCAGCACAGCACAACCAAGGCTGCCCAGTGACGTGGCTACGTGGTGGGATGCTAGTGCCACAGCCATGTGCCCGTTGCATGCATGGACCACCAGTGATGCACACACACACACACACACATATGCAGTGCCACTGGACAGTGATGACTGTCACATGTTGCATGCATGGTAGTGTTGTCCTGGAAGTGTCATTGCCCCCCAGCATGCAATAGCATCCATGATGTGATACTCACCCTTATCAGCCGCTGCAGCAGGTGCTGCTGCGGCTGTGGCTGCTGTTGCTGCTGCTGTGGCTGTGGCTGGTCCACACCTCCTCCACCTGTCACCCTGGCACCACCATCCCAGGCCTCAGCCTGTGCCCTCCGCTCCTCCCACGCCTGTGGGAGACAAAGGAAGAGTAACACATCAGTGAGATCCCAAAGCAGACAGCCCCTTGCCCCATTGAGTGGCCTGCCCACAACCAGACCAAACAGCACACACCTGCAAACACCCTCACAGCAAACCACAGCCCAACCCACCCCATGCGCAGATTACATGACACAGTCACCCATGCAGACAATACCAGTGCATACACAGCACACCCACCTGGCCTGGGCACAATGCCCCTCCTGGCACGTGACCTGAGGTGAACAAGCAGAGCACGCTCCCTCCTCTGCAGGTCACCGTAGCGGTGCCTGCACTGCTCCGGGGTCCTCCTCCGCCCAGTGGCCTGCTCCAGGGCAGCGGCGACCTGCTGCCACACATGGGTGCGTGGCACCTTTCCGGGCTCACTCCCCCAAACAGTGAGCCATAGTGGGGCTCCACCACAGCCACCAGGTTAGCTATCTCCAAAGCCCCCCATTGTGGTGCTCTCCTGCGTGCCATTTCAAAAAGTACAGTGGCAATATGGCGCTCTGCAGCGCGGCAACCCCACGTGGAAATGTTGCGCAATACAACTCCAACACTGCCTATCGCGCTGTTCAGACAGCGCCATCGGTCCACATCGTGCTGTCGCCGAACAGTGCAATAGAGCCATACACATGCCAGACGTACAGCACCAGGGGGCAAAGGTCGGGCACAAGGTCATGGGTCAGTGGCGCTTAGCCACGACAGCGCCATCAGATGTCCCACATCCTGGGCGATCGGACACCCGCGTGCCAGTGCTACAGTGGACTATTGCAGTACTGCCACAGCGCCATATGGTGACCAGCTGTGGCGCCATTGGCACAATGGTGGCGTGGCCTGGATTGCTGATCGCGCACAGCACGCCATCAGCACAGCAGATGCCTGCGTAAGCTACCTGGGCATGTACGTGCAGTGTACCACACAGTCACAGAAATGCGCCATTGGCTCAGCCGGCTCAACCGTGACAGCGCAGTGTACAACGCGATATTCAGCCGACACATGCAAATCATCTGATCAGCCATTCAAAGGCACAGTGGCACGATTTGCATCTCATTACAGTTGCTCCACTCCTAATTTGCATGCATTGCGCTATAAATGTGTGACATTGGGCTGCGCTGGCCAGATTCGGTTACTGCAGGTGAGAGGTGGGTTGCATGCTGTGTGATGTTCTGGACAATGGTCATGGGATAACACTGTAGACTGCACAGTGACAGGTGTCCACTTCCACCCATACAGATCGACATGACCGAGCAGAGCCAAGGTGAGGGTGAGGATGGTGGGTGGAGGAGGAGGCCCAACTTCACCACGGTGGAGACAGAGACCCTCTTCCAGGCCTACCTGGAGGAGAAGCCACTACTGAATGGATGAGGCGGGCACCCCTCAGGCCCGTGTGGCTGCATGGGAGGGGTAGCTCGGGCAGTGAACCTGCGCGGAAGCCACCAGCGCTCCGTGCAGGAATGCAAAAGATGGGGACAGACGCAGGAGGGTGAAGGAGAAGGTGGCAGCCCTCAGGGTGCGCGATGCTGGCACAGGCGGGACCAGCCAGCGGTGGCGGAGCTGACTCGGCTGAGGACTGACTGGCTGCATCAATGCAGCGGAGTGCTATTGAGGGCGTACCAGGAGGTGGATTCCAGACAGGTGGAAGCCCATCACTGCAGGGTATGACATGGTGGTGGTGTTGGGGGGGGTTGTTCACATGCACTCACATGTCCTCACTTTCTGTTACAGATCCTGTTCGTCTTCAGAGGATGGTGGTGGTGGGTCCAGGCAGTGAGGAAGACCTGCTGGAGTTGGAGGAGGGTCCATCCACCTCTGTCACCAGCCAGCATGCACTGCACCAGCATGCACGCCTGGCTGCCAACTCTGTTGTCGGTGAGTCAGGTGTGGGGGGTGCACAGCCTGTGTCTCAGCAGTCTGGCATGCAAGCATGCCAGCACGCTGTGACTGTGGCTGTAGCACGTACCTGCACCATTGATGATGCAAGGACTGCAATGGGCAGTGACGTGTGTGTGTCCCATGATGGACACACAGCAGGCCAGCACGTGCCCCTGGGCCTAGCTGGTTCCAACGTGTGTGCCAGCATGTCGGCACAGTCCCAGGCTGTGCCTGTCAGCACCGGTGGGGCAGCACTGGTGGCTGTGCAGGTGTCTGGCACTGTTGCGGCCACAGCAGTGGAACGAGTGGTCCCTGGGGCACAGCGGTTGGAGGGACAGCAGCAGCAGTCACCCACCAGGTCTGGGGGTACAGTGTCCAGCGGTGGCACATGCCCACCGCCCTTTGATATGCCCATTCCTGGTCCTGGTGAACAGCGCCCACCCTCAAGGGGTGTTGAGCATCAGGACCTTCCATACCCTGGGGGACAGGATGCCATTGTGGCACAGTACCCATTTGAAGAGCACACCCGCCTGCTGCGGGAATCAGTACAGCAGCAAAGGCGGGTTGCAACGTCCGTGGAGGCACTGTGCGTGGCTGTGGAGTGGCACAGCAGGGACTGTGCTCTGATCCTTGCAGAGATGGTCCATATGCACATGGGTGTGACCACCGCCATTGACAGGCAGACCCAGGCATTGGTCACTGTTGTGGCTGCATTGGGCACACAAGCAGGTGCCCCTGTACCGCGCACCCCACACAGTACGCTCTCCACTCCCCATTCCCGGCATCGTGTGACACCCAGCCTGTCGACGCCGGGTTCTGCTGTGGGCATCCCGAGCACCCCTGGTGCAGGTATGTTTGGCATACTACAGACCCCAGTGCGGACAAGGTCGCGATCATGCAGTGGGACCCCTGGTGGTCCATCGGTGCCACCCCATGTGGCCCCTGCTCAGTCTACCAGTGCTGTTGGGTCATGGTGGGGCCGCCCATGCATCTGCAGTGGCCGTGGAACAGTGCAACATGACTGACCTGTCTCCCAGTGCGGGCCCTGTCTGGTGCTGCCCTGTGTGCAATGTGCGTCATGGTGGGCAGTGCACTGGTGGGTGCCCTGCCCATCACGCCAACATACTGACCACCTGCACACCATCCCGACTGCTGTCCACAGGTGCGTGTGCATGATGATGCCTGCATTGTACTGTACACCAAGGTGCAAGGGTGCCCAGCATCTGACACACGTACTTGGACAGTACAGGTGGTGGGTGTGGTCTGTGGATCTGTGTGTTTGCCATTTCTGTTCCTGCTCTGCTGTGCACCTGCCCATGTACACTTTGTGCCTGGTGTGTGTGTGTGTGTGTCCATATGACTGTTCACCCCTCCCTGATGGTGTGTTTGTGTGACTGGTCCCTTCCACTCCCCTTGCCGTCATGCACCCCTGGTGTGTTACTCTGTGTGCCTGTGGGTTGTGCCAGGACAGTGGTTGCACATGGCCCCTTGACTTACCTGTGTCGTGCATAATACCTCTGTGATGGTGTCCCGGTGTAGCTGGGCCTGCCGGATCAGTCGGGGGTCCTGCCGTCCAAGGGGCTGCTCATCACCATCATCACCGGCGCCGCTGGCTTCCCCATCGCTGTCCCCCTCCTCGACCTGAATGGCTATCCCACAGTCTTTGGCCATGTTGTGCAGGATACAACAGGCCAGGAATATCCCACAGGCCTTTGAGGGGCTGTACTGTAGGGCACCGCCGGAGGTGTCTAGGCATCGGAAGCATGCCTTGAGCATCCCAAACACCCGCTCGATGATGTTGCGTGTGGCGGCATGCGCCTCATTATAGCGTTGCTGCGATGGGGTCATGGGGCGCCGGTATGGTGTGAGCAGCCAGGGATGGAGTGGGTATCCGCTGTCACCTGTGTGGAGATGGTGGAGATGAGTATCATGTTCAGGTCCATATTGCCAATATCCCTGTGTGCCACTACCATAGCACCTGTGGCATTCCCACCCTTGCCCCACGTTTGCAATTCCTACATGCGTACTCACCCACTAGATGGCCTGTGAGGATGTCCCCACTCTCAAATCGATGGCACAGTGTGGACTGATACCATATAAAGGCATCATGTGCTCCGCCAGGGTGTGTGGCACAGACATTGATTATGCGCCCAGTGGCATCACACACCACCTGGCAGTTGACACTGGAATAGCCCTTCCTGTTCCTATATGCAGCCCCATCGGGGCCAGGTGGCATGCGAATGGCCACATGGGTGCAGTCTATGGCCCCTAGCATGCCAGGCATACATGCTACCCTGTGGAACTCCTGCATGTTTGCCGTACGCTCTGCCGCGGTGCTGGGGAAATGGATGTGCTCTGCAGCATGTGGCAGCAGTGCGCTGAGGAATTGGGTGAGTATGCGTGATGTGGCCGACTGTGTGATGCCTGTGGTGTCCCCTGTCACCTCTGGAAGGTGCCCGTCGTGAGCATGCACATGCAGGCTGTCACCTTGGTCTCCACCGACAGAGCGTGACTCCGTCATGAGGGTGCCTGCATCACATCACTGCACAGCTCACAGAGCCATCTCAGTATTGCCCTGTTCAGGTGGTACCAGCCCATGATCTCTACATCTGTGTACAGCTCAAAGCTGATGCGGGCACGGTACTGCCTGTTGGGGGCGTACCACCGATGGGCCCTTCCACGGCCCGTCCCCTGCAGCATGCATTCTCCCCACCTCATTACAGCTTCCATGTGGAAGCTGGCACTGTCCATCTCCCTGGCCGGGACCCCTGGCTGATGTTGCTCTGTTACCCCGCCTGTTCTGACTGCTACCTCCACTGCACCGGGTACCCCGCTGGCCTCTGCAGCCTATGGCCCACACAACTTCCCTTGCCTGCCCTGTTCTGGACTGTCACTGTCTGTCTCTCTCTGTCTGTCTCGCTTGGCATCCCTGTAGCGTTCTTGCGCCTCTTCCTTGAGCCTTTTATTTTGGCTCATTTCGCTCATCGGCGCAACTTCCGGCTGTTCGCTATTGCATTGTGCTTTGAATATCGCATTAACTCTTTATGCAGGGATCACCTTCAGTTGCACATGCCTTCATTTGCATTGCTGTTGCTCAGCCTGTTTTCGGTGGCGCAACTGCCTCCTGCTGAATATCGCAGAATGGCGACTTTCAGACTTCTGCGCGCATGCGTTAACCCTATTGCGCATGGCGCAACTCCTTGGAATATCCGCCCGTTATGTTTATGGGGGTCATAAAATATCTTGAAAATTGGGGATCAAATTAAAAAAAATTATATTTATTAAGAAACGTGTGTAGTGCCAGGGCTCAAAATTAATCCATTTGTAATGGAAGACAAAGATATTAAAGGCTTCACCATCTCACATGCATGTGGGAAAAATCACCAACAATTGCTTAATGTTGTTAAATATTTTCTTTAAAAAAATATCTTCATTCTCCCTCCTTCTCTTTCTGAAACAATTCATTCACAGGATTTTGGTATACACAGTTGTATTTTTTAAGCAAGGAAGAAAATTCATGCCTGTTATATCTTGCCATACATATCTTGTAACAGGCACCTTTGCTATTTTAGGCTGCCTGTATTTCTGAACTTAGCCTTTAAGCTTTAAGCCTTAGGCTGATAACCATGGTGCATGGGTCTGACGCTTATCCTTATACTGGACTTTGGTAACCTGTGAGTGAGGCTGTGTGGTTGAATCCTATACCATTTATCTAAAATCCAAGCCCATCAGGTGGCTGCCCAGAAAACTGCTGAGAAGTCATGTTCAGTAAACAACTACACAGTGATTTGTCAACACAGACATCGCTTAGGTTAGGTTACGGATTTGTGCAGCACTGTCCCAGCTAAATGTGTTTCTGCAAGGGTGCTTCAGATAAATAGAGGCTCATTGTTTCCACCAGTATGATGGTATACCAAAGTTCTCTGTATTTAGGGCAAGTTGGTGGCTCTAGTAACAGAATCAAATTTGCTCCATCATTCCTTAATACTTACTGAGGTGTTGTGTTGGCTCCTTTCTATGTTGTTGGAGTGTGTGTGTGTTCATGGTGCATGCAATGCGTGTGTGTGTGATAAACATTTACATCATTGTGCTTTTCTTCAGAAAATCGACAGAAATGTGTTTATTTCCCCCACACTGCCATTCAGTGACTTATTACAAATGTGCCCATTTCATCAGGACTGACAGATGTATTCCAAATGGTACTCCCGAACATTATGTAGACGCCTCTGCCATAAGTAAATTAATTTCAGCAATATATCACACATCACACAAACCCATAAACAATTTATTTCTTTTAATTCCACAGGGGTTGCCAGTTAACTATCCATCATGTTTTCTTTTTGTTTACTTGTTTGTTTGTTTTAGCATGGCAAATAATATCATGAATGGTATAGTGTGGAAACTGAATTGCTAAAATGATTAATATATGTATGTTACTCATCTCACCTCGCTGTTTTCCTGTGCAGCATCTGGTATTCACACATGATCTACACTACAATATTCTACATGTTCAACTCTACACTGCATTACAGTTCTGTAAACTGTACTGGCATATTATTTTTTTTTTTTATTTACTATTTTCACTATTTCTTGGTATTGCCATACCATGGGGTATTCCACAGTATAGTATATGGTACCAGGTGACAAGGTGAGCAGTTGTTGTGTGGCTTCAAGGGCAAAATTATAAGGGATGATGTGACAGCAAGTCCCAAGTCCCAAGCATCCTTAGGAGCAGCCTCACAGCAATACTTTTGTCCCTCCCCCCAACATTCTGAGTTCCCGTGTCCCAGGTGCACTACCTATCTGCTCTCTCACACATACTGCCGTGTGTGAGTGAATAACTAAAAACTGGAGTCAAACAGCGAGTGAGTGCCGTGTGTTATTGTGTGTAAATCTGCCCCATCACTGGCCAGAGTTAAATAGTACATTGAGAAGGTGAGCAAGTGGCACAGCAGGGGAGGAAGGGAGGAAATGAGTTGTGGAGGGTGGGAGGAATAAGCCACACCTGCTAGTTGTGTTCTCATCAGTGCATCTTGGTCCAGACTCACCATTGCTCATGAGTGGAGCGCAGGGTGAGAATCTGAGTGCAAGTGCTGCAGTGAAAGTAAAGTATTTTCTCTCTGTCCTGCTGCTGGATTCAAAGAATGAACCAGAGATGATGAGTGAGTGAGTGCTCAATGGGTGAGGGAGCATGAGGGGGCAAGAAAAGGATAGCGGGGTGGCTTTCAAAGTGCCTGACTATTGATTTTGTATTTTGTCAGTTTTTTTTATCATGAGCCATTGCCAGGGTCGAACTGTGTGTGTGTGTGTGGGGGGGGGGTGAAAATGTTAGCAGCTCATCCTCTCTCACAAACCCAGCATTACTCCTCCTCCACCATGGCCACTGAAACAGTCTTAAGTTGCTAGTCATTTACTGTCTTTGTTTGGGGGGGGGTCAGCTCAGCTCACCAAGAGTCAGGTCAAGTGAAGTGAGTTAATGATGAGTCATGCATTTCACATGACCCATATGTGGAACCAGACTGTTGGGGAGAAACTCAGCACTGAGCCACAACACACATTATCATATGAACAAAGGGTTGATAAACAAGGTGGGGTGGAAAGGATGAGAAGGGGACTTGGCAAGCTTGGAGGAATGGTCAAATATATGGTAGCTCAGACTCAACGCAAAGAAGTGCAAAGTAATGTACTGTACCTGGGAAACAAAAACCCAGGGGAAGAGCACACAATGGAGAGTGAGATACTAAAAACAACAAAAATGGAAAGGGACCTGGGGGTAATTATATCAGATGACCAAAAGGTGGGCAAGCAATGTGAGAAGGCAGTAAGGAGGGCTGGGGGGATACTAGGATGCATAGAAAGAGGCATCAACAGTAGAAAACAGGAAGTTGTTATCCCTCTGTACAGACAGTTGGTGAGATCCCATCTGGGAGTACTGCATGCAGTTCTGGAGACCCCATCTCCTCAAAGACATAGACAGAGTGGAAGCTGTCCAGAGGAGGGCAACCAAAATGGTGCAGGGTCCGCAACAGAAGACATACGAAAAGAGATTAAAGGAGCTTAAGATGTATACCTTTGAGGAAAGGAGGAAGAGGGGGAACGTGATAGAAACTTTCAAGTACCTCAAGAAATCAACGCGAGTCCAAGAGGGTAGCATCTTTCAGAAAAGAGATGTGCAAGAACAAGGGCATACAATTTGAAGATAGAAGGGAAGCGGCTCAGAGGTAATGTGAGAACTATTTTTTCATGGGGAGGGTTGTGGATGCATGGAACAGCCTTCCTGAGGAGGTCATGGAGTCAAGAACAGTGGGGAATTCAAAAATACATGGGACAGACATAAGGCAATTCTAGTGGGGGTAGGAGGAAGTAGGCTGACGGTTAACTAGGATCTGCAGCACATCCGCCAGTAGGGAAATGGGCAGACTAGGTGGGCCAAACGGTCCTTATCTGCCATCAAATTCTATGTTTCTATGTTTCCAGGCTCCTTGTGTTTAGTTAGATCACTCTCCAACCTGACCCTGCCCTTCCCCTCTCTGGAATCACCCCCTGTGCCACTGCTCCAAGCATCTCCCTGCTAGCCTGGGGGGGGTATTACATTCATTTGGCTCCCCTCTCTGGGATCCATGCCTACCATCTGTCTGCTCGCCACCCACCTACTTAGTTTAAATCCACATTTATAGCTATGTAGTCCTCTACCCTCTGTTTTAATACCTCCTTCCCCTTGCTCAAATGTAGCCTATCCCCAGCATAAAGTTCATTGTTGTCCCAGAGTCTGTCCCATCACCCTACCAGCAATATCCCTAGAATGACAACATTCCCTCAGCCAGGTGTTGAACTCCCCAGTCTTTACCTTCCTCGTCTGTAAGCAAGAGGGTACTGGGAGCACCTCTGAGAAGGTCACCGATTCCCCAGTTCCCCACACAGCCTGCCCAGCTCCTCAAACCTCTCCCTCACTACTTCTACCATCTCCTGCCAGATCATCTGTACCTACATGCACCACGAGATGTGGTTTCCTCCTACCCCTCCTAGCACACTTAAGAATTGACTGCATCAACTCATTTCACTTTAACTGACATTCAGTGGTAGGCTGGGGACAATATTAAGCAGCCAGTCATCTATTGTCTTTATTTGGTGGGGGGTCAGCTAAGCTCAGCTCACCAAGAATCAGGTCAAGTGAAGTGAGTTAATGAAGTGTGTTGCAGCTCAGTGTTGGTTTTCTCACCAAGAGTCTGATTCTACATCTGGGTCATGTAGCATGCAAGAGGTAGGAGGTAGGGAGCCATCAGTCTGATTTGCTACATTGTACAGACATTTTGGCATGTCGTTTACCCAACAGCGCCACACCATTGGCCCTTTTAAATGTTATTTTTGGTGCAAGCAGGTCTCTTTTAATTGGGTTGTCTCTGATGTCTGGTTACAGAAGGACCAGGTTGGTTGATCTCTCACTGGATGAAGAGCTTGGTTGACATGGTGGGTGCTGCTCACTTGTCATTACTGGCTGCCAGTGGGACATCTAATGGACAGATCAGGGTACTGTTCCCAGTCCTCTGCTACACTCCCCTTCATACTGCCCTGGGGTACTTCCAGTTACCCCATTACTGTATGAAGGGGAAAAGAGCTGAGGCAGTATGAAGGGAAGTAAGTAACTGAGGCAGTACTATGGGGTGGGGTAGCTGGATCAGTATGGGAGGTGCAAAAAGCATGCTAGTTTCCACCTCAGTCACATTCATTGCCCTTCCAGGGTCTCTCTTGGTTCTGCTGGGTGATTTCTTAATCAATAATTTTGCGATACCCAGTTTCTTTTGTGGCGACAGATGACTGACTGTACTGATTCAGAGTTACAGTTCTGGGCTGACTGAGTACCATGTAGGTCCATGAGGATCAGGTTGGTTGGTTGGTGCTGCTGGTACTTTCTAATGAAAAAGCTGTTGGGGTATGAGCATTCATTTCGTATTCCTCTCCCCCATTCCTCTAAAAATTGCTTTCAAAATGACATCACCCCATTTGGTGTATCAAAGGACAGAGCCTGATTTGGTGGGAGTCACTGCTCACAGATCAGATCCAAACCCAATCCATTTGGGACACTTGTGTGAAAGACTTTCTGGGTAAATAAATTCAGCCCAGACCTGCTGACATGGATCCTTCCCCTGCCTATCACTCACTTGACGTGTGTAAAAACAAAAATAAATGCAAACAAAAAAGGGAAAAATATTGAATCTCACTCATGAGATGTTGTGTTGTGTGTTTTTTTTAATAGTCACCCTGATATCACTAATTGGATCCAATATCTCATTCTTGAGAGCTCACTTGTTCACCCCTTTACAAAATCTACCTTTCCCTTCCTTAAAGCCCAACTCCCTGGTACCCTCACACACCTTATACTGCAACTATTAAGTCTGCTTCTTTCATGCATGCTTTCCCCATTTATATAGTATGAACCACTTTTCCTGGTTCACAAACCAGAACATTTTTAGTTTGAACCAAAAAATGGTTTGAACCAGAAATCACTTGAGAGATCGTGAATGTGTGAAATATAACATTTTGCAAATTTCCGATAACAGACTATAAAATCTTGCTTATGGAAACATTTACCATCAGGGATGTTTAGTTTTGCAAAACTATCCCTTTGCAAGTGTTTTCCAACCTCAGTGTCAATGGAAATAAAGATACAAGATGATGACTGCCACAAATAAAAACAAAAGTGGTTTGTGTGACCCATTTTTGGTTCATGACACATGAAATTTGTGACCCAAAAATCAGTCTCACAAACCAGCAATTTTTGATTCGTATGTGGGCTAGCTTTTAAATCTTTACAACTCAGGAAGCATTTAATACTTTTTCACCAAATCTTTGAAAGGCACTACCCCACCACAGACCACATGTACCCTGAAAGTTTTGTGCAGAAATTCAGTACTATGTAGCCTTATATAAGAACAGAAAAACATACAAAAAATCCATGGTAAGTATAGGGAAAAATGTGACCTTTTTACAAAATAAGGGGTATCCAGATCTCGGAAAACATACAAGGTGCTGTCATAAAATTTGGCAAGTGTTGACAACATGGCATGTCAATGGGAATTACAAATTTGTAGTCGAGTTGGACAAACACTGCCAGAGTTATTGAGGTTCCAAAGGTAGGGGTTTAACATTCAACACCCTACTGAACCCTAACTACTGTGCCCCTATAATATTCATTTAAAAAACTGCATTAATGCACCTGTTAGGGTTCAACTAAAAGCAACAAAAGTAGGGAAATGTGATATTAGGGTGTCCAGCCCTAACTCCCCACCACTCCCCACAGCAAAAGGACAAGCCCACACAAGCAACCACAGACAGCCATCTTCAGGTAAGACAAACAACATACAACTGTTTCCAGATGACACTAATGCAGTATCACTTATGAGCTATCTTAGTAGATTTCTGTCTTTGATATGCACACAGCAAGCATACACACTCACTTGTCACTGCCGATAGAAATCCAGGATAGTGAAACCACAGCACTGCTTCTATGAGCAGAAGCACAGGTCCCTGTATGATATCCAAATTACAAAGGTTTTTTGTCTCCAGAAGTGCAGGCCTCTAAGGAGCTATTGCTCCATGGCCTCAGTACTGATGTACACTGTAAGACACACACACACACTTACTTGATGGCCCTGTGCTTCTGCAGTGGCAGCTGTAAGACATACTGATCAACCTCTGGCTGCAGAAATGCGGGTGCCAAAAAATCCATGATACCAAAATTGCAATAGATCTTGTTTGCAGAAGTAGAGGCAGGGCCTCCACCTCTTCAACCACAGGTGTAAGACACACACTGATTTCTGGCTCCAGAAAGGCTGTTATCGATGTGGCCTGTTGTTATTCAGATGGAAGTACTGTTGCAATGTTGGTATCATGGTTTCAGCAGCAAATCAAGAACTTGTTCAAGGCTGTAGCCTGTTTTCAGATACAAAAATTGCAACAGTACTTCTGTCTTCAGAAGTGCAGGCCCCTGAGGGGCACATCTCTTTACCCTCAGGTATAAGACCTACACGTCAACTTCTGGCTTCAAAGTGCTGCAATGCAGGTATCATGGTTTCAGCAGTGGATCTAGAAATTGTTTAAAGGGGTAGCAGATTTTCAGTTATGCAGCTTCATATAGAAAACCATGCATTAATGGATCATGCTATCTAGCAAGGTACCTCGTACAGTGTGCATGAGTACCTCTGTTTGCAGAGGTGTAGACCCCATGGGACCTTCTGTTTGCAGAACATGCTGTATGACATACACACACAGGTGTGGCTGCATAAGCACATGCCCCTGTATGCCTGTGCTTATAATAATAATAATAATAATAATAAGTTTATTTATAAAGCGCCTTTCATTTTCAAGGCACTGTACATATTAAAACAGTACAAATCAAGTATTAAAATGTGGTAATAAACACGGATAAAACCACAACATAGTTAATAACTTTAATCCAATCAACCATCCAAAAGGCCATTTGCCAAAGTGGTTTTCAGACCCCTCTTAAATTCCTCCATGGAAGTGCACTCCCGTAACCGGCAGGGTAGAAATTCAAGAGTGGGTGCAGCATAGAAAACACTCTCCAGCCTGATGATTTAAGACTCATTCTTGGAATCTCTAGCAACCCCTCATTGGCCCAGTGGAGCAATCGGCCGGGGCAGTAGGGACCAGAGTTCTTTCAGATAGGCTGGACCCTGACCATGAAGGGCTTTAAAAGTAAGTAAACTGACTTTGAAGGGTGATCTGCCACGAATAGGTAGCCAATGCAGTTCGCACAGCACCGGGTATATGACAGGGACCCTACTTGTCCCAGTCAAAACCCAGGCTGCTGTGTTCTGCACTCAGCTGTAGGTGACAGATTTCAACCCCAAATATGCAGCCACAAATAAAAATCCATGTAGATAGCACATCAGTGCTACTGAATTTGTGTAATCTGGAAACAGTTGTATGTTGTTTGTCTTACCTGATGATGGCTGTCTGATATCACAGCCCCATCCGCAGTGTGTTAACTTGCCCCCAACCAATGGAGTGGTATTATACAGGTGAGGGGGGGCACCTTCTGGGATCAGCTACACCCTGCCCGAGATGGGGAGGGCGGGGTCCACACATCGCGTAAGTTATGTATAGCTGTAACTTCTTATACCTCCCCACACTGACACCAGAGCATTGAGAGTGGAGGCCATCTCTTGCTCCTGCCCTTCCTCAAATGGTGCGACCCAATGGTTGAGAGCAGCATCCCATCTCCATAACAAACACTGAATTTCAGATAAGTCTCTCAGCTGCTTCACGCTGATCAACCTGCTCCCTGCATCTGTCTGAGTCATGAGGCATTCCCCAAGACAGACATTTACAACAGCAATATATAAACATTGCTGAAAGCTTCAAATTACCTACTGTTTCTGGGTTACTAAAGCCCAGCCTGTTTCATGAAAGGGTGTCCAAATTCACATCTCTGGCATACATGTACAGTAATGTTCAAATGCTCAATATTTCACTGGGGTGGATGCAGATGTGGAGGGGTTAAATCCCCTGTGTAGCAAGGGGACCAATATCTATGCAACAGCAGCCTACCCCCAGCATGTTAGCCTGTGGTGCATCGCAGGCTGCAGCCAAAAATAATCCTTTAGGCAGCAGGGTTTGGCCCTGCAATCATTCGACTGTTTCCTTCCCTACTTGTGGAGGGATGGCCGGTAGTGACAGTTCCCCTTTTCTATTCCTAGGAAGGGAGTCCTCATGGATCAGACCAGGCTGTGCCACCTCTTTGGCTGGTTGCTCAGTAGGGGCCTTCAGGATCGCTGGTTTCACTGGGGAGCATTTGGCTTCTGCCCAGTCCCAGGGAAGCTCTGGGAAATCATCAAGTATGTCTTTCAATACTGCGTATTTATTGTTCATGTTGGGTGCCTCCTCGAGCTTTGGATTGGAGGTCAAATCTTCATTTTTGCTGTGGCTCCTCGATCAGAGCCAGGGGAGATTTGTTCAAATGTTTCCCCTCCTCGGGGAGCTTTCGCTGATTTTGTCTCTGACTCTTTGTGGACAGGGTCCATGGCTCAACCTTCATGTCAGGTGAAGCCAGCTCAAGATTACCTCTGGGGCAATTGGCCCTGTCATTCCAGTTCTTGACTGGGCATTGTGGAGTGGGGTATCAGCTCCAATGGCCTCATGGAGGGGGAGAGTCACCCAGTTTGCCCAATCCAGCTGAGGGGCTTGGGTTGAAAGGAAGAGTTCACCCACTTCAGGTGAATCAAAAAGAGCGGTGCAAGCCCTAATAGGATATTCTGAGGGTGGCTGGGTACTGCAGGAGTACCCCAGCCGAGGATACACACGATCTCCAGGCCACAGAGAAGCTCTCCTCCACTCGGACAGCTCTTGTGAGTAATCAGCTTAGACTTGTATTTTGTGCCCCCTCCAAAGCAAAGTTTTTTTTTCACTAGCCGCATTCATGATTTCCTCACAATTTCTGAAGCAGAGGAACTGAGCCAGTATGGGTCATGTCCTGGAACCAGGGGCCGGCTTTGGTGCCGGTGAGCAGTGATCCCAGTCAATTTCTAATAGTTTCAACCAAGAGTGAGACAGTAGCCTTAGCAGAATGTTTTGGAGGAAAGTAATGGTATTGGGGCCTTTGATTCCTCCAGAAATACCACAAATTGTAAGTTGTTCCTGCAGCTGCAGTTTTCTAAGCCCTCAACCTGCTGCCAGAGTATGCTGATGATGTGGTCCTGTTCCTGGATGTGGACCTCTAGTCCTAGCATTTTGTCTCCTGCATCAACGATTATTTGTTCATTAATGCTAGTTTAGTGAGTCTCTGGGCACAGAATAGTTCCCAGAAGACTGGAGAAGGGCTCTTGTGATCCCACTCCACAAGAGTGGTAGCAGGGAGAAGGCAGGGAACTACAGACCAGTCAGTCTTACCTCAGTAGTGGGCAAGATTATGGAGACACTCCTTAAGGAAAGGATAGTGCAACACCTGGAATCCATAGGAGCACAGTATCCAAGAGAGCATGGGTTTACAAAAGGAAGGTCCTGTCAAACTAATCTCATAGATTTCTTTGACTGGGTAACCAGAGTGGTGGACCAAGGGGGAGCAGTTGATGTTGCCTACCTTGACTTCAGCAAAGCTTTCGATACTGTTACACATAGAAAATTGAGTAATAAGCTGGGTAGGCTTGGGGTGGGTCAGACATTGGTCAACTGGGTGGCAAACTGGTTGATGAGCAGAAAACAAAGAGTGTTGGTAAATGGTATACAGTCAGAAGGGATGCAAGTCACAAGTGGGGTACCTCAGGGATCACTCCTGGGGCCAGTTCTCTTCAATATCTTCATCAGTGACATCGTAGATGGACTGGAGGAGTAAGGTTTGTCTGTTTGCAGATGACACCAAGATCTGCAACAGAGTAGATGATCCAGATGGGGTGGCCAGAATGAGAAGAGATCTGGATAAACTAGCAAAATGGTTGAAAGAGTGGCAACTGGGGTTTAGTGCAAAGAAGTGCAAGATCATGCACATAGGGGAAAACCCTGAAGCCACCTATAGGCTAGGAGGGAGTTGCTGGCAGTCACAAGGGAAGAAAGAGACTTGAGCATCATCAGCACCGATGACCTGAAATCATCCAAGCAGACCTCTAAAGCTGTAGGTAAAGCTAGAGGGATGTTGGGGTGTATTAGTAGGGGTATCACAAGTTGGAAGAGGGAGGTAATAATCCCTCTTTATAAGACACTGGTTAGGCCCCATCAGGAGTACTGCATGCAGTACTGGAGGCCATACCTTCACAAGGACATTAACCAAATTGAGGCAGTCCAGAGAAGGGCAACCAAAATAGTGCAGGGGCTGCATCAGAAAACATATGAGAACAGATTAACTGAACTCAATATGTATACCCTAGAGCAAAGCAGGGAGAGAGAGGTGATATGATTTAAACATTCAAACATATTAAGGGCATTAACAAGGTGAAAGAGTCTAACTTGTTTCAATATAAGAAAAATAGCAGGACAAGAGGACACAGCATGAGATTAGAGGGAGGCTGATTAAGGGGTAATGTGAGGAAGTTCTTTTTCACAGAAAGGGTGGTGGATGCATGGACCGGCCTAATTCAGGAAGTGGTGGACATAAATACAGTGCAGGTCTTCAAACAGGCATGAGATAGGCATAAGGGAGCAATACAGATGAGTATGAATAGGTCATTGACAGAGCAAAGGCCTATGGCACATTCATAAGGTAGAAAAAGAAATGGGCAGACTGGATGGGCCTTGCGGTTCTTATCTGCCGTCAACTTCTATGTTTCGTTGTGTGCTGTAATAGTGTAATTATATCCTGTGCTGTATGCTGTGCTGAAATTTCAAGTTTGCCAATCTGATTCTGAAGCTGATTGATCATGCTCCTGATTTCTTGTAGTCTGGCACCCATGGTTGGGGGAGGTGGTGCCTCCATCTTGAGGATCTGCTGTCTTACAGGCCCTGACATGTAGAAAAAGCTCTCGCCACACTTTCTTTCAGATCCAGGCCTGGTACAGTCTGCAAAAGTAGAATCTAGATGGGTAGCTAATCCGCTGGAAGAGACCGAAATTAAGCTAATCAAACTTAGAGATGAATATCTTAAAATGCTGGGTGATCAGGCAGAGTTGGCTATTATTAAAACCAGGTCCAGGTATACTGACCAAGGGGAGAAGCCAGGCAGGCTTTTGGCTCGGCGCATAGCCCAACTTGAAGCTTCTCGATTAATAGAGGGGGTTTGGTCAGAGCAGGACAAGTGTATAAAGACTAGCCCGGATGATATAACTCTGGTCTTCCGGAATTACTATGAAACTTTATACGGGGAGATGCAGTCTTCACCTGCCCAATCTGAAATTCAACACTATTTGGACCGGTTGTCTCTGCCTAAGTTGGGCGAGATAGACCATAAGTTTCTCCTAGCTGATATTTCTTGCAGTGAAATAGAATCGGCTATTAGGGGCTTGCCATTGACAAGACTCCGGTCCAGGCGGGTTTCCCCAATTTTTATAAATTTTCTCTTCTCAGCTGACTCCTTTATTGTTTAGGCTATATTAACATATTCTCTCGGGAGCAGATACGGATCAAAGTCTGTTTGAGGCACTTATAGTGCTCATACCCAAGCCAAGCAAGCCCCTTGAGAATCCAGGTAGCTACCGGCCCATCTCCCTGCTTAACTATGATGTAAAGATCTTATCTAAAATTCTGGCAGAGAGAATTAGCAAATTTCTTCCTAAACTAATAGGCCCGGAGCAGGTGGGCTTTATGAAGGGTAGATCCTCAGCTGACCATTTTAGAACATTATCTCATGTCTTCTCGGTATCTGGGAGGCTGGTCTCCTGATGGCACTGGTCTCCTTGGACGCCCGAGGCGTTGATAGGGTCTACTGGTCTTTTCTTTTCGAGTGATGGAAAATGTAGGGTTCCCAGTTAAATTCGTTAATTGGATCAAGGCCTTATATACAAGCCCAATGGCAAGAGTGGCATGTAATGGTGTGATTTCATCACCATTTCATCTATATGTGGGGACTAGACAAGGGTGCCCTTTATCACCTCTGTTATTTAATTTGTACTTGGAACCATTGATTAGGCAAATTGTATCTGCTGGTAGGGTCAGGGGGATTAAAATCAGAGATCAAATTGTAAAGGTTACTGCATTTGCGGATGATTTGCTGATCTATGTGACCAATCCCGCCACCTCGGTCCCAGCATTGCTGGAAGTGCTTCATGAGTTTAGTGTACTGTCTAATTACAAACTAAATCAAGAGAAGACAGTGGTATTTCCCCTAAATGGCAAAGTTCACAAAGACGATATTACAAGGCTAGGCCTGGGTTGGTGTTCCAAGTCCCTTAAGTATTTAGGCCTCAATTTGGTGGTTAGCCCGGAGCGTATGCGCCAGTTAAATCTAGATACCTTAGTGTGCAGTCTAGAGATGGACATGAAAAGGTGGGCGCAGCTCCCGTTATCATTGTGGGGTAGAATAAGCATTGTTAAAATGAATATCTTTCCCAGGCTCCTCTACCCCTTGGCCATGCTTAATATCTGGATTCCTTTGGTATGGTTTAATAGAGTTCATAGGTTAATTGTGGATTTCATTTGGAATTGCAAGAAAGCAAGAATGTCCTCGCTAAACTTGTGGCCCTAAAGAACAAGGGGCTGAAATTACCTCATTTTGCTCTGTATTATTGGGCTGCTCATGTAAACAAATATGGTAGGTGGATCCATTGGCAGACATCCTCCCTGGCAAGGGATTATGTTCCAATGTGGGTAAACTTGAGACTAGCTTAATTAAGAGTTTGGACCTCAACCCGGAAACTCTGTGCTATAGTACCCCCAGCGTGCTCTCTTCCTTAAGGGATTCCCCTATAGGAGTCTCTTTGAGGATACATAATCAGCTTTGTAATTTCCTAAAATATGAACATGTTAGGGATAGCTCTCAGCCAATTGCTGGCAACCCTTATTTACGAATTGGGTCTCAAACTATTAAGCAGTGTTGGCTTACGAAGTTAGGGGATTGCAAGATGCTAGATTTTTTGGATGAAGATGGTAAACTAATCACATCTCCTCAAATTCTAAATAAATTTAATCTGTCTGTAAAGGAGTGTTTTAGGGCCTACCAGCTGCGTCACTTGCTAATGCAAAGAATAGGGCCAAATGGAGTTTCCCCATCCCGTATCCCATTTTGGGACACTGTACGTCCTTTGGTTGGTACTTCCCATGCGGTCTCAAAGTTGTACCAGGTGCTGCTTCAATGGGTTTTCACTGAGAGGTCGGCCTCGTCTCGGTACTGGACTAGGGCATTTCCTGAGGTTAGGCTGGATTGGTCACATATCTGGATCAACTGTCACAAATTTCTCAAACAGGATTGTCTCAGGCTGACTCAGTTCAAGATTTTGCATAATATTTATTATTCCCCGGAAGTTAGCAGACTTGAGGGTCCTTCAGATCCCATGTGTTCCAGATGTGGTGCAGGAGTAGGTGATCTGCTCCACATTTTCTAGGATTGTTCAAAGTTGCACCTTTATGGAGGGAGATTAAGGAGAAGGTTAGCCCATTACTGGGGTTGAAGACATGTTTGTCCCGGAGGTGTGTCTGCTTGAAGTAATGTCTGACTTCCGGTTAGACTAAGGAAATATCATATGTCTTTGATTTCTATTACTGTGAAAAGACTGCGTCCTTAAACACTGGAAGGATTCCATTGTCATTTCTTATTCGAGTGGTTATCTGAGCTCTAGCATCTCTGAGGGTAGAAAGATTGATTGCTATCCTACGTAACCAGTTGCCCCTTTATGAGGAAATTTGGTCCCCATTAGTGATAGCTTATTCATAACCTAGCAGGCTCTTTCCATGTATGGTGGAGATCAACACAGTACCTTGCTGGGGGGTCCGGGAGGGGGGTGGGGGTACAGAGACTGTACCTTATGGTGTTGCCTTTCTCGGTTTGTTGTATTGTATGTATCTGTACACCTGGTTTCTTACCCTGTCCTCATCGTCTCTGTATTATTTGTTAAAATCAATAAAAAGTGAATGGCAAAAAAAAGTAGAATCTAGATGGCAGTAAGCATTAATCTACTTTTCTATGTCCATGTAGTCAAGTTTTGTTTATTTTGAAAGATACAAAGATGGATTTTTAAATCTGGAGTGGAGCTTTGCACTCAGGCAACCATTCCCTCTGCAGTCAAGACACACCCCCTGTTTTTTTTAAATCTTGGTATTTCCTGTCCCTGGTATCCATCAAGACTTTTATATAAACACTTATTCATTTCACTGTTAACATAAAAGAAATCTTTTAATCTTTTGTAATCAGTTAAACCATTCCATCATAATCTAGCATCACTCGTGCCATGCAATGTATTCCCTTATCAATGTTAAATTTTTTTTTTTTTTATAGGATGTATACCTTATATGTACATTTTGACACATCTACTAGCTGACTACTGTATATCCATTTTTAATGAACTGTTTGTATTTTACCTTAAAGAACACACAGTATCATAACTCATATTATTCTTAACTTTTGTCTTAGTTGTCTGCAGTTTCTTTAATAGATGACTACTGTATTTAAAATTAAGACAGCTTATTCTGTTTACCTCTTTGCAGAGAGTTGTACATTCAGTGGTATCTCTCCATGATTCAAAATTGGCATTTTGCCACCATTGATAGTGTGTTTCACCTTTCCTTTCCCTTTAGAGTCCATTTGTTGTTTCACTAGGTGACATGATTCTGCACATGCTCACTGGTAGACATTACTGTTGCTAAGGAGCTATCAACACGTTTGCTGGGTTATGAGGCCGTTTTAAGCAAACAAGTTCCTATCCAATCATTTTATGTCCATTCATTTGCTTATACTTGAAATGGCATTATTAACAGTCCCTTTTTGGGAGCTTTTTATGTGTAAGAACTGTTACAGATGATCGGGTATCAGGGTTCTTTGCCAGTTCTTTATAATCCTACATGGAAGAAATGCTGGCTTTTTTGGGGAGGGTTGTCAGAGTGAAACAACAGAGGGATTCCTCAAGGTTCCACATTGGCTTGCTATATTGTATTTCAACTTATTTTACAGTTCCACAGTTACTCCTATGTACATTATTTTTCTAATTAGCGGGGATCTCTACACAAATCATGCATGGCATTTTTAATTATTTGAAGTGCTGTAGTATAGAATTTTATAAAGAGCACTACTGACCTTTGTCTAAAAGTGTTAATATGTTATATTTTGCCTGGTATTAGCCTACTATTGTTGCTTTTACAGAAAGATGTGTTATTGTTGTGTTGTATCCTTTATAGTTACACTTTCCAGATTTCTCAGGTATGCTATAAGTATACATAAAATGAGTGCATGTTGTGGGGTCATTTAAACCAAATGTTGTCAATCAACCCAATCAATATACAGTAAGTCCCTACTCCAGTAAACTGTTTATTATTACTTGCCAGAATGATTCTTGTGGAGACACCATCCCTGTACATTATTAAAGAAACTGCATAAAACTAAGAAAAAAAGTTAAGAATAATATGAGTTATGATACTTTGTGTCTTTTTATGGTAAAATACCAACAGTGGATTGAAAACTGACATACAGCAGTCAGCTAGTAGATGTGTCAAAATGTACATATAAGGTATGCATCCTATAAATATAGGGAGAACAACATTTTTTCAACATTACTAAAGGAATACATTGAGTGGCCCAAGTGATGCTAGGTTATAATGGAATGGTTTAACTGATTACAAATGGTTAAAAAAATGTATTATATATTCACAGTGAAATGAATAAGTTTTTATATAAAAGTCTTGATGGATACCAGGGAATACTAAGATTTAAAAGAAACAGTATGGTAAATATTTTACAACCTGAACTGATGTAAGAAATTAATTAAATATTATATGATGAATTGTATAAGTAACAAAACATATCTATTAATTTACAGATCTAAAGAAACCCTTTGAAAAAGCTCACTCTCTATGAGCAAAATGTCAATGTGAATAAAAGAATAAATATTTTATTTTTTAGTTACTATTTTTCTCCTCCTCAGAGTCCTCTGCTACCATCTGATGTCCCCGCCCATGGCACCAGGTATGAGGCCCCCTCCCATGAACCCCATGACTTACCCTTCGAGGCAGGGGGTGGGGATTGACTCGACCCACCAGACCAGATAAGTATCCGGGAGGTGCCTTCCCAGACCGTTGTAGTGGGGGGCCATCGTCATCCCACAGAGGCCCCAATTTTTACTTTTTCTCCCCTTGAGGTTGCAGCATGCAATGGCACCAGCGGTGGTGGTGAGCACGCTCCCATGCACATTTCGCCAAGTGCCTGCCGCAACTCTCGCCCCAAGTTCCAGTGATGATGTGTCACCCCTAGCCTCTACTAGGTGGCAGGTAATCGCCAAGCACTGCAACCCCCCCTCCCTGGAGAAGGTGAGCAGTCCTGTGGACGTTCGATCCTTCTCCTCCCTGCAAACCCCCGGTGCCCCATGTCCATTCCCGAACACGGGTCGCCGGCGTGGTGCCAGGTAAGGCGTCCAGTGCCCCAGCCCTCAGCACCACCGGGCCGGCTAGAATGAATATTTTTAACTAACATTGAAGGGATGACTTTGTTTGTAATGTGAACTGCAACCCCACATGCAATTTTATGTTCTGATAGAGGGAAAAGCCAGATATAGTAAATATCACATTTAAACACTTTTAAAAGAGCTTCTGTGTAGCGAGTAGTCATGTGACCCTGGGGATGTGCATCCAGGTCATGGACTATAAAGGATGATGCTCAGAGCGAGCAAGGCAAGCTCAAGTGGGGTGAGCATGTGAAGCAGCACAGGGAGATGCGTGCTGAGACTCGTGTCTAGCATGTCCTGCATAGACAGAGGGATGAAGGCAGGTCATTATATTTATTTATATTTCTGCAACTCAACTTTTATATGTAAGTCTTGGGGCATGTATCTCTGACATTTGATGTTTAAAACTATCTTGATTATTTCAACAGCATTTTGAAATAGAAACAACTAAAGTAAGACCCTTATCTATTGAAAGTACTGATACCGAATTTATATAAACTTGGAAGCCTATAACCCCTCAGATGATTTCTTAGCTATCCTATGCAATTAGGGCATGATCATAAAATGTTGTAATGTTCTGATGTATTCTACTAGCATATCTGATCCAAATATTGCCAGCTACATTTGCCCAAAATGTATTGAAAAGGACACCTGTTAACCGAAGTAAAAACTTAAAAAGAACAGGTCAGAGAAAATATCTTAAACTCAGTAAACAATGCACTAAAGGAAAAAAGGAAAAGAGACCTTGTGGAAAATATAGGCATTGAAGATTCAGATACTGAAACTGAAACAAATAATATGGAAAATGAAGGAATGGATACTGCAGACTGGACACTGATAACTAAAAATTCAGTGAAAAAGGGGAGGAGGGCAGTGGGAAATGAAGACATACAATTAACAAATAGATGTGCACCTCTAAGGGTTAACAAAAGCAGCAAAGATGATAAGCCTACTGAAAATGTTCTTGTAATTGGAGACTCCATCTTGCACTGGACACATAGTGTGATCTCTGGAAATTACAAATTAAACCCCAAAGTTAACTGCTTGCCAGGTGCAAAGGTAAAAGATATTAGACCAATACTCCCAAACGTCATGAAGCATGAAATTAATAAACAAACTGTGGTAGTTCATTTAGGAATAAACAATGTCAGAAGGGATCACAAGAAGGACATAATGGAACTGGGAGACTATAAAAAGAAAGGGTCAAAAAGCTATGATTTCTGGGATTCTAACTGTGTTAAAAGGACACAAGGAAAAGAACAATATGATACAATGCATAAACATACATCTGCAAAACAGATGCACAAGGAAGGGAATCCCAATTATTAATGCATGGAAGGCATTTTTCAAAATTTTTTTATGTGAAAGACAGACTTCATTTAAGTTCTACAGGCACCAAAACTCTTGCTCTGTTGATAAACCATGAACTATCACCAGTGCATTTAAACTGACCACCGTGGAGGGAGGGTCAGCTCTAGTAAACAACATTAAAAGCCATTCCCTGACAAAATCTAACATAGGAGCAGAACAAAAAAACTATCCATTGCTACTTAAGTAATGCTAGAACCATGAATAGCAATATGTAGAAACTGGAGACTTTGCTAATACCTAATGGTAATGCATGTATAGCTTTTATCACTGTGATATGGTGGACAGGCAAAGATAGTTGGGGGAAAGATATTCCAGCTTATCAGCTTCTTCAATGTGACAGGGTTGGAAAAAAAGTGGCGGCGTAGCAGTATATATACCAGAAATGATACAAACCATGAACATCTCTGATAAAATAAACTCTGGGGGAAGTAGTATTGGAACTTTATGGATCAACATTATAAACAAGAGTAGGAAACAGTTTATAATTGGAATATGCTACAGACTGCCTAATGCAAGCAATGAAATATTTGATGAAATAAGCTTGGAACCAGAAAGGCCTGTGAGTTAGGGGAGATGATTTTTCTGGGGGATTTGAATTTCAGTGACATCTATTTGGACACAGTGAAGGCCACTAAGCACCAAAGTAAAGAATTTTTATGAGTAATTAAACAACGTGGCCTAAAGTAGCATATTAATTCTCTAACCTGAGGAGACAACATGTTGAATATAGCATTAAGTACCAGTGAAATAAATATCACATACTGTGAAATGAAAGCACCGCCCGGAAGTAGTGACCATAACAGTATTTTCTTCACTTTCAATGTATGCACCCCTATAAACAGGGGGTTTAGGGAGGTCTATAATTACACCTCTGCTAGTCTAATCCTTATTAAGAAAGAGTGAAATAAAATATCATGGAATGCTGAACTCAGTAAAAAAACTACAAGTGAAATGTGGGAAATAATTAAACAGCACATATTCACAATATGTGACAAACATATAAGAAAGAAAAAGATATAACAGAGGTATCAAATCAAAATGGCTCACTAATGATCTGAAAACAATACTGAAGAAAAAATGCACTGTTTGTAACATTAGCACTAAAATATTCCTGAAATTAATTGGTTAAGATATCAGGATGTACAGAACTAAAGAAATGTAAAAAAAATTGTGAAAAACAAGCAAAAATTAGAGCACAGTTTGGCAACAAATAAAAACAAAGATAACATTAAGGATTTCTATGGATATGCAAACTTACTGCAAAACTCAAACAGTGGCCTATGTTCAGTAACATCACAAAACAAAGTAATCAATGACCCTAGAGTAGTGGCTGAAATGTTTGATACATATTTTGCATCTGTGCATTCAAAAGCGAACCCATACGTTGGTACCATCCAAAAAAATAACTCAACTAAAATTGAAATAACAGAAGATAACATCATAAATAAAATAACAAGACTAAAAAATGTACACTCAAAAGGGCCAGATAACATACCCTCTAGACTCCTAAAACTCCTTGCACCACATACTGTATATCCAAACCCATATTCTTATCATTACTAAATAACAAAAGTTCCATTGAATTGGTTGTCTGCTACAGTGATACCCATGCATAGAAAGAGTTGTAAAGCAAACTGTACAAACTATAGGCCTATTAGTTTTACATCCATGCTGGGGAAGATCTTGGAATCCATAATAAAAGATATGGGTAAAGAACACCTAATGAAACAAGGCATTTGGGGTCCATGTGATAATGGCGAACGCCTAAAGGTGATCACCGTTATTGCTCAGTCAGAGTGCTGAACACATTTTCAGCACTCTGACAACCCTGGCACACCAGCACAACAGTGCCAGGATATGTTTTTACTGCACCTCCCCCTCACGGGGGGCTTTGCCCATGCACCCCCCTATTTAAGGATTCTCAACTCCATGGGAGTACATGTTGGGGGGGGTTAAAGCATTAAAACTAAAAAGGTTTAAACTGGGCACAATAAAAATTGCACCAGTGCCCGGACTCGAACCCATTAACTCAGCCTCCCCAGCCACTAGCCAATCCCAGATGCCACGATGCATCTCGACTGGCAACCGCAGCACCACCCCTACAGCCTCTCCACCCCTCAGCCCATACTTGCCATGCTCGCCTCCCACCCTGTGCCGTACATATAGCAAATCCTGTCACCTAGTTTGCCCACCCCCTCATCGGTCACCCTACCTTTCCATCACTGTGAGTGGATTGCGTCGAGAAGGTGTCACTGTAATGGACGGTGCCCTTCCTCATGCGCCCACTTCACAGGTTACCAGGCAATTGGGATACAGAACAACATGCGTTTATCTCAGATAGATTGTATGTAATAAATCTCCTGTGTTTTAATGAAAAAATAACAGCAGCATTGGAGAGAGGCTTGGCGGTGGATTGCATATATCTTGACTTCTCAAAGACTTTTGACATGGTCCCACATGAAACAATAGTTCAGAAATTAATAAACAAAGTAAGATTATAGAATTTTACAATGGATACAGAGTTGGTTGAGTAGTAGTAAAAAAAATATTTTTATACAGGAATAAAACATGTCATTTGGATAATGTAATCCAGTTTTCAAGACAGTCCTGTACAAGCTCTCTAAGTTTCACACGATATCAAGACAACCACAAACATTTAGGTACAAAGAATACATACACAAAGGATTTATCCCTTAATATTTATACACCTTACTCAACAACTAAATCACCAACATTATATAAAAGAAAAAGAAAAACAACAAAATCAGTATTAAACACATATACATGTATAGACATAACACTTTTCTAGCCCCTCAATGAACCTTTTAGTAGTTTTCTCAGCTTGCAATAAGGGAGGGAGTATATTCCAGCATACTGATGCTTGTGACACCAGTGTTCTGTCCCCAAACCTATTTTTTCGCCTATCTGGATCAATTCTATTTTGGTACATTGGCCTAACTGAATGTTTCCTAAGGGCAGAATCCTTGTCTGCCAATAATTTAGTAATATTATGATTTGAATGAATTGTCCTGTATTTATAAATAAAAACTGACCAACTTTTCTTATATTCTAAATCAAGTGGTAACCAGTCTAGTCTGGTTAACAAAATACAATTATGAGTTCTGAAGTTACAGCGCAGGACATATCTTGCCACCTTATAATATAATTTGTCTAGTCTATTAAAAGTTGTTTAGTTACAGACCTATAGATACATTCTCCATACTTTAATACTGGAAGTATGAGCTGTTCTGCAATCAATATCCTGTCCTGCAACTTCAGACATCTAGATGTCCTTTTCAAAGCTCCTAATTTTTTATGTGTTTTGGTAATAATGGTTTCAATATGCCCCTTAAAAGTCAACAAGGAATCAATATTTACTCCCAGGTAACAGTAATTTGCTACTTGTTCTATAGGAATTTGATTTGTTGTTAAGATTTGTACGTTCGAGACCAACTGATGTTTATTAGTACCAAAGCACATTAGTTTAGTCTTATTTACATTCATTTTTAGCTGTGACCTGGTGAACCACTCCTGTACCCTGGTAAAATCAGTTTGTAGTTTTCTCTAGAGATCCACTGGACAATACCCAGAAGCCACCAGGACTGTATCGTCTGCATACATCCTTATGTCTGAGTGTTGAATCATTGATGGTAATTCATTATTAAAGATCAAAAACAACAGGGGTCCTAAAATGGACCCCTGTGGAACTCCTCTTCGAACAGTCTGAGGGTTGGAAAGATGATGCTGTAACTGTACCCTCTGGGATCGGCCAGTTAAATATGATATAAACCAGGTCAGTGGATCCCTAGAGAAACCCAGACCTCCCAGTCTTTTAAATAAGATGGAGTGGTTCACCAGGTCAAACGCCTTTGACAAATCAATATATATTGCTGCTGTATCCTTACCTTTATTCAAAGATGTACATATCAAATCATTGAATTCAACCAAGGCCGATGTAGTTGAGAAACCCTTCTGGAAACCAGACTGATATTGTGTTAGCAAATCATATGTTTCCAGGTAGGCTACCATTTGCTGGTTTACCAGTCTCTCCAAACATTTGGAGAGAACGGGCAAAATTGCAATGGGATGATAGTTATTGGGGGATGTTTGATCACCAGCTTTATAAATAGGTACTATTTTACCGGTCTTCCAAAGAGTGGGAAATGTCCCTCCTGTAGTCTCCAATTAAATATAGCTGAGATTGTAATGGCTATATAAGGGGTAGCTATTTTTAAAAAGCGCCTCTCCAAATTATCTAAGCCTGCAGATTTATATGGATTTATTCTTAATAATTCTTTAGTCACTTCTTGTAATGTTAATTTTTTTAATCTGAAAGGGGGATGCTGGATCAAGGAGTATTCTTCGATCTCAATATTAATGGCTGTTGGTGTATCATCTAATAACCCTAAGTCAGGGAGATCAACAAAATAGTTATTCAAGATATTTGAAACCTCCCCTGGATCTTCAGTTATAACATCATTTATCCTCAAATTTAAGTTGGCTTGTCCTCCTTGCCCTCCAGGGTTTGACAAGTTTTTTACAATTGTCCAAAGATTTTTCGGATTAACATTATGATTTAATTTACTATGATAGTAATGTGTTTTTGACTTTTTTATTAATTTTCTACACTCATTTCTTTAGTTTTAAATAATTCCCAGTCATAAGTCATTTTTGGCTTTTTGGCTTTTTTCCAAATTCTATTTTTAACTCTAATTGCTTTTAGCAGTTTATCAGTTATCCATGGGAATTTAGGCAAAGCACTATGTTTCTTTGTTTTTATGGGGGCATGTATGTTACATATTTTTTGAAAGGTATCAGTAAAATATTTAATACTAAGATCCAGTTCTGGTATTAATAAACACCTCTCCCATCTTTCTGATTTTATACTATTCAGGAAATTAGGTTCTGAGAAATGTCTCATATCTTGGGACCAAGTTTGTTTCAGATGTTCTCTAGACCCACCTTTAGGATGGGTAATAAGAACAATCCAGACAGGATGGACGGTTGAGTGGCAGGACTCAGAGAGTGCGTATCAATGGATATTATTCAGGCTCTAGGGCTGTGGCTAGTAGGGTGCCACAGGGCTCCGTCCTGGGTCCTGTATTGTTTCAGATATTCATAGCGGATATGGGGGAGCACATAACCAGCTGGTTTAGCAAATACACAGATGACACTAAACTCGCTAATGTTGCTAGCATTGATGAAGATATAGCAGATATGCAAAGTAACCTAAACAACATCCTAGCATGGGCAAGATATGGGACATGAGTTTTAACAGGGAAAAGTGTTGTGCCATGCACCTAGGTAATTAGTATACAAAAGGCAACATACTTTCTAGATGAATCCCCTCTCAGAAGATCACCAGAGGAGAAAAGATATAAAAAATCAAAACTTGATTTGCTCATCTCACTGTGATACACAGATAACTAAGGCTAAATTGTTGCTTTAGACAATAAAAAGGAATTTCAAGAGTAGAAGGGAGCAAGTGATAATGCCTCTGTACAGGTTGTATGTTAGACCAATACTAGACTATGGTGGCCCTGTATGTGGACCAATTACCAAAGGGACAATTGACAGGACTGAATGAGTCCAGAGGCACTCTACAAAGATGATACACAACATTAAAACATTACCATACAGCGAACAATTATTGAAACTGGATTTGATGACACTAAAGGCCAGAAGAATCCAGGGAGACCTACTTTTGTGCTACCGTATCATACAAGATGATTATTTGTTTAGTGGATTGAATCTCAAGTTCAAAAATTATTAGAATGGTGCCAGGGGTCCCCCATTACAACTAAGATCCAGAAAATTTAAAACAAACTAAAGAAAAGCATTTTTTACCCAAAGAATAAACTCCCTTTGGAAATCATAACTAGTAAAGACAAACAGCAATTCAAAAGCAGGTGAGGTTGGACTCATATATCCTAAATGGAAATAAACAGTCTTATTATGGGTATATTGGAGAGAAGCATCAGTGAGCCAGCCACCTTCTCAGCTCCATACATTTTAGTGTGAATTTTAGTATGGAAACCTTGATGCCACATTTTCCTACTTTTGTTGCTTTAAGCTGAACAGATCTGTCTGTCTATGGAAGCTTGCCCTGAGCTTCCATAGGACTACAGATGCAGATGAGCAGGGACCTTTGGGCCCTGCACCAAATCCAGAGTCCATCAGCTGTGGAAGCACTGGACCCTCTAGGCCCTTCACTTTTGTGTGGCTACAGATACAGTCATGCAGGGGCCTCTGGGCCCTGTGCCAGGTGAGGAGTCCATCTAGCTGCAGAAGCGCAGGATCTGGAGAGGGGTTTGTGCTTCTGTGTGGCCACAGATACAGATGCTTAGTGCCTTCTGGTCCCTGCTCCAAGTGAGGAGTAGAGCTGGGCAGAAGTTACAAATTCTGCTCTTGTGAAACTTCCACAAAATTTAATTTTCAAAACTTCCACCTTTGGTGAAATTAGAATCTTCCAAATATGTTTGGCAAATTTTCATGCTATTCTGCAGAATTTTCTAGCTTAATTGTGGAATAATATACATGAACTGCAGAATGACAGTTCTGAGGAATTTTATTCTGCAGTTTAATAGATCATTCCGCAATACATGTAATCATTCCACAGTTCTATGATCAGTTGTGCAAAATTTATTTTTGAAGTATAATTCATTAATTCACAATTTATACATTTAGTCCACAGTTCAGTGACTCACTGAGCTGCATAATGAATGCAGGAATTGTACATTGTATTAAACTGCAGAAAAAAAAATCCACGGAACTGACCACTGACAGTGATCTGTTCTGTGGAATTTCTTTCCCCAGTTTAATACAGTAATCTGCAATTCATATATTTATTCCACTGTTCTAAATTGTAATTTCTGCAAAAGTTGCCAAAGTGCATTCTGAAATTTCAAGAAAGTGAAATTCTGACTTTTATCAAAATTCCAATGACAGAAGCTTAATTTCACACACATCTAATGAGGAGTTCATCTGCCTGCAGAAGGGGCCCCTGTACTTCCATGTGGCTACAGATGTAAATGTTCAGGGCCCTCTAGGCCATGTACCAAGTGAGGCATCTGTCTGACTGCAGAAGGGATCCCTTGCTTTTGTATGGCTAAAGATGCAGATGAGGAGTCCATCAGGCCAAGTGAGAAGTCCATCTTCTGCTTCCTTGCCAGGTGAGGAGTCCATCTAGCTGTGGAAGTACAGGGTCCTGCACCTCTGTGTCTCTACAGATGCAGACACGTGAGGACTTCTGGGCCCTGCCAAGTGGGGAGTCCTTCTGGCTGCTGAATTGACCCTACACTTCCATGTGTCTACAGATGCAGATGCAGGGCCCTTCAGCTCTACTCCAACTGTAGAGTCTATCAGGTTGTGGAAGCCCACGAAAAGTCAATGTTCACTCATTACTTGGTCATTTTACCATATTGGAAAACCAGGGGTTAGGGGCTAAGCTCACGGGATGGGTCAGAAGCTGGTTGCAGGACAGAAGGCAAAAGGTGGTTGTCGGGGAAGAATTCTCAGAAGCGATGCCTGTGGCAAGTGGGCTCCCACAAGGCTCAGTGCTCAGTCCGGTATTCTTCAACATCTCCATAAGTGACATCATGGATGGGATCAGGAGTAAAATATGCTTCTTCCCAGATGACACCAAGCTTTATGGGAAGGTGGACACAAAGGGGAGAAGACAGGAACTCATGGCTGGCTAGGCTAGAAAAGTGGTCTGATATTTGGCAGCTGGGGTTCAATGCTATAAAGTGTGAAGTTATGCACTTATTTTATTTATCTTTATTGAATTTTGTTGATTAGGTAGGCCCACTAAAACTAGAAGTCCCTTTTTCAGGGGCGACCCGAGGGGGGATACAGATGGTAACCACCTGAAATTGAACCAGGTTAAGCTGTTTGTGGTAATTTCAGTGAATGGGGGAAATTTGGCCAGGACACTGGGGAAATTCCCCATCTCTACTGTAGGGGGTGCTGCTGTCCATCCTGCGTGATGGCCAGTTTGGTCAGTGTGCCAATGGAGATGGACGTTGAGGAGGCTGGGGGTTCGGTCTCTACCCTGGACTCTGTTTTGCATGAGGCCAAAATATTTTTTGATGTTGAAGACCTTGTGGAATTGAAACAAAAAACAGAAAATATGAAGCAAAAGGTAATGAAACACACTACAGGACAAGATGCAATTGAGGAAGGACTGCTTATGGACAAAACAGCTGCTAAAATCAAAAAACTAATGTTAGAAGAGGAAGCACAGTATCGCCTGAAACAAATCAAGTTACAGAATGTAATGGTTAAATTACAGGATCAAACAAAAGGACCAAACCTGTCTGGATGCCTCCATGACAACGAGACCAGCTGTACCAGTATATTCATGCCAACCAATGCCACATCTGTACTAAACAGCGCTCAAACTAAGGTACCGATTTCTACTATTATTTATCAAACTGTGCCTGGTAACCAAGATAATGCTAGAGTGTTTACCTTTTAGGGACTTAGGGAGTCAGCTACATGGGCTGTAAGAGGCGAGCGTCCACTCATTAGCCTCCGGGACTTACATTTACTGATAAATCCTGGCCGACAGTCCCGACCCCACGAAACATCTCCACTGCTGCCACCAAAGTAACTGTTGCTTCTACAAATCCCCATGTAGCTGTAAAACTGCATGAAAGACAGGAGCCCAGAACTGACATAGCAGGGCAACGGAAAGGTGTGCTGACAACTCCAGTGGTACATTCCTTGTCACAGCCATCTAAGGTCATGCAGAAACCGGTGACTTCACCAAAAGATAAAGAGAGTGTGGATCATGAGCCGCGAATGGCACATACAGGGACAGATACCCCTGACCTAAGACTTACCCTTAAGGAAGAAAGTTTATAATCTGCAGAGGCAGCAGCTGTTGTACAGCATACAGGACAGCTTTCTGAAGTTTTAGAATCAGAAATTGCTGAAAAGAAAATGGCACTGCTAAAAATTTTGGCAGAAGATGATGCTGGGCTAAAACGTAAATCTGATGATTCATGGAGGAAAAGGGATAGTGTGGTGTTGCAACGCAGAAATATCCTTGCTGATCAGGTGCGCAACAAGCTAGAGACTCAGGATACTTTTACACATCTACCTACTAAATTCCCACCACCTGAATCAGCTACAGCCATCAAAACTGTTTTTGGCATTTCCAGGAATACAGAGGCTGAAAAATCCTGGTCAGAATATGCCATTAAAGGGGCAGGCTGGATACAAGATGAGGAGGGGGAGTGGGTGCCAGATCCCATGTGGGACCCCATTTCTTTTTCAGTCTTCTGCATCCCCTGAATGGTGCCCCCAGTTGGTAGCACAGGGGAATGATGTCAATTCAAAGACAAATACTATGCTCCCCATAGCTATGAATGACTGCAAAATTGGCTCCTAGTGTACTGCCTCCTTCAGACCCTCCAGAAGGGTGCATTTCTGCAAATCCAGATACCAATAAAATGAACTCTGCCACCTTTGCTCACTCACAGCTGGAGCTGTCACACAGTCAATCCATTTCCTCAGTAGATTCAGAGACACCCAAAACTGCCACTACTAACCCTTTACAGGGTTCTACACCTACCTCAGGGAAGACACACCTTACACATGGGGATTCAGCAGCTCCTGGGCCTACTTTGCCAGATCAAGACCATCCACCTGAACAACCCCCAGAGACCTTTACTGTCAGAACTGTTTAAAACAAATAAAACTGAACCACTGCCCAGATGACATGTAGTAAGAGTGAAATACAAAGGAGGCATGGACTCTCACCCTAATAGGCAATATGTTGGTAAAACTCTTATAAAAGACTCCTTACATTTCTAACCAGCTGATGTGTTTGTGTTTATTCATATTTTGGGGAGGACACTTTCGATATTAGTTTTCACTCTGCACACCTTGTGGAACTTTTTTGGACCAAATACAGCCAACTGAAGTTTTCCCCCACTTTGGACCCCTTTCGTAGCCATACCATTGACAAAACCTCTGGTGAAAACAGTTACAGTCATGTTCAGGAATGAAAGTGTCCCTATGGGGAACATCTGTCAATGACTTCAACAGAAATGTAATGTGTTGAGTGCCCCAGAGGCTATATTGGATGAGGAACAATTTTGGAGAGGAGGAGGATGGAGGTTTAACGTTAAGTTGTGGCAATCAGAGGAAGGCATAGTGCATATTCTGAATTTTTTCTTGGGACAAGACTGGGGGGGGATCTGTTTTTACCCTGGACAACCAAAGGCATGTTATCAGTGTGGGTCACAGACACACCTCTCCAGTGTTTGTGATAAACTCTAGTGTAGCCTGTGTAATGATGTGGGACACACCAGCTCGCAATGTAACAACCACTCTAGATGCAATCTCTGTGAGGAGTTTGGCCACCTATATCAAGGATGTCCATGGGCATCAGCCAACAAAACACAAGATCTGGACCCCCAGAAGATTTGATCTACAAGGCACAAGCAGATGTAACACCTGATGCCGACACTCCCCCCCCCCCACCGGCTTCAGCAAAAGACACTAAAATACTGGAACCCAAATCTACTCCTGTGGTGGTGGAGAAAACAGGAAACCACAGACAGATATCCAGAGCATAGTGATACAGAGAACACAACAATATCCCACCTTCTCCAACCAGTTTGTTATATTGACCCTCTGGAACAAGTACAAACAATGGAACAACCTGACACACTATCTTCCTCTCTGGACCCAGTTCCCCCACAAAACAGGAGATCATCTAGGTGACTGAAAAAGGAAGAAAGCACTCAGACAATAGATACAGATAATCCATATGAGGTGCTAAACACCTCCACATGGGGAGAATTAGAAATGGAAGAAGAACTGCCATACACGATGGAACTAGACAATACTCTTCCACAATCCCCTGAAAAACTGTACTGTGAAAAGAAGAAAAGAAGGAAGAAAAAGTGAACAGAACTAACTGACTACTATACCTAACACTGTGGTGGCATGTCTCAGTTGCCACAGTCTTGTGAATACTAAAAAGAGGCAGGCTGTATTTCAATTATTGTATGACTTAAAATTAGAGATAATTTTGCTCCAGGAGACATGGATGGGATCAATGACACAACAATCAACGTTTAGGTTAGAGTGGCCCTGGGGACCATCTTATTGGCCCTTTGGAGCAGACAGGGAAGATAGCATAGGGGTTTTGTTTTTAGGAAACCAGCTTTCACCCTTTTGGTTAATAGACCTCATCCCTGGGAGGGTATTAGTTCTGGCTGGGTACTGGGACGGGGACCCGTATTGACTTCTAAACATCTATCGCCCTCAAACTAAGGCTGGTAGGGTAGCTCTCTTTGATACAATACAACCACATTTAGCTACCGCTAAATCTGTTATACTTGGAGGAGACTTTAATTGTAGCTTACAATTTCCAAGAGGTCAAACCCCCCATCAAAAATATATTGTGACTTTCTATTCTTTAAAAAGTGTATTACAGTAGCCGATCTAGTAAACTGTAACGATCAGATCAAACATATCCCTTATTTTTCTTATAAAAGGGCTCAATACACAACCACCATAGACTACTGTATGTTTTTGTGTCCAGACATCTAACAGTGGGATCAACTAAATTATACCCCACTGAATTTTCGGACCATCAGATGATAATCTCCACCTTAGGCCCAGATCCAACACATCCTATCACGAAGTCATGATGAAATTAAATACACAAACACTTTCAGATCCATCCATACAGTCTGCCATTTGACAACTTTTATTAGCACGAGCATCTGTTATAGATCATTATGACAACATGGGGATTAGTGTGATCTGACCAAAACAGATATCCAGACATGTTTTCAATATTATGGGAAGAATTAATCCAGAAATCAGTACTTTCGGTATTTAACCTTTAAGACAGCATCTGCAACATTTAAGATAGTGCTAGTTCTAGCAGAGCTGAACTTTCTTTTGGAACTCAGAAAACCCCGTTTAGAAACATAGAAACATAGAAGTTGACGGCAGATAAGGACCGCAAGGCCCATCCAGTCTGCCCATTTCTTTTTCTACCTTATAAATGTGCCATCGGCCTTTGCTCGGTCAGTGGCCTATCCATTCATAGTCATTTGTATTGCTCCTTATGCCTATCCCATGCCTGTTGAAGCCCTGCACTGTATTCATAGCCACCACTTTGTGGTAAGCCATTCCATGCATCCACCTCCTTTCTGTGAAAGAATTTCCTCACATTCCCTTAATCGGCCTCCTCTAATCTCATGCTGTGTCCTCTTGTCCTGCTATTTTCCTTATATTTAAACATGTTAGACTCTTTCACCTTGTTTATTCCTTAAGGTGTTTGAATGCCTCGATCATATCACTCTCTCCTCCTTTGCTCAAGGGTATACATATTGAGCTCCGTTAATCTGTCCTCATATGTCTTCTGATGCAGTCCCCTGCACCATTTTGGTTGCCCTTCTCTGGACTGCCTCAATTTGGTTAATGTCCTTGTGAAGGTGTGGCCTCCAATACTGCCATAGTACTCCAGATGGGGCCTAACCAGTGTCTTGTACAGAGGATTATTACCTCCTCTTACGACTTGTGATACCCTACTAATATACCCTAACACCCCCTAGCCTTACCTACTGCTTTAGAGGTCTGCTTGGATGATTTTAGGTCATCAGTGATGATGATGCCCAAGTCTCTTTCTTCCTTTGTGACTGCTAGCAACTCCCTCCCAGCCTATAGGTGGCTTCAGGGTTTCTTCCCTATGTGCATGATTTTGCACTTCTTTGCATTAATCCCAGTTGCCACTCTTCTGACCATTCTGCTAGTTTATCCAGATCTCTTCTCATTCTGCCCACCCCATCTGGATCATCTACTCTGTTGCAGATCTTGGTGTCATCTGCAAACAGACAAGCTCTTTACCTCTAGTCCATCTGCAAGGTCACTAATGAAGATGTTGAAGAGGACTGGCCCTAGGACTGATCCCTGAGGTACCCCACTTGTGACTTGCATCTCTTCTGACTGTATACCATTTACCACCACTCTCTGTTTTCTGCCTGTCAACCAGTTTGCCACCCAGTTGACCAACTTCTGACCCACCCCGAGCCTACCCAGCTTATTTATCAATCTTCTATGTGGAACAGTGTCAAAAGCTTTGCTGAAGTCAAGGTAGGCGACATCAACTGCTCCCCCTTGGTCCACCACTCTGGTTACCCAGTCAAAGAAATCTATGAGATTAGTTTGACAGGACCTTCCTTTTGTAAACCCATGCTGTCTTGGATCCTGTGCCCCTATGGATTCCAGGTGTTGCACTATCCTTTCCTTAAGGAGTGCCTCCATAATCTTGCCCGCTACTGAGGTAAGACTGACCAGTCTGTAGTTCCCCGCCTCCTCCCTGCTACCACTTTTGTGGAGTGGGATCACATGAGCCCTTCTCCAGTCTTCTGGGACCTCTCCTGTGCTCAGAGACTCACTAAACAATTCTGCTAATGGCTCTGCTAGTTCCTCCTTTAGCTCCTTAAGTACCCTGGGATGTATGCCATCAGGTCCCATTGCCTTATCCACCCTAGAGCTTAGCAAGCTCTTGTAGGACCCTTTCTTTTGTGAAGGGAGTATGCTCACCTCCCTCCCCCTGTGTCCATGATGCTGAACTGTGGGCCCTGCCTACCTTCTCTTCAGTAAACTGAGCAAAAGTATCTATTTAGGATAGATGCCTTTACAGGGTCCTCCTCCTCACATGCTCCCTTTTCTCCATTAAGCTTAGCAATACCCCTCTGGACTTTCTCCTTTCACTAATGTATCTATAGAAAGTCTTGTCACCTTCTTTACTGTTCGTGCTAGTGTTTCCTCAGTTTGGGACTTTGCCTGCCTTACTGCCTTACCTGCTTCCCTTAGGGCAGTTTGGTATGCCTCCTATCTTCATCCCGCTGTGTTCCCTTATATTTCCTGAAGGCCAGCCTTTTGGCTCTGACCTTTTCTGCTACTGTATTTGAGAACCAAAGTGGTTTCCTTCTTCTTTTGCACTTCCTTTTCTGTCTAACACAATGGGATGTTGCTTCAAGTATTGCATCCTTAATGCTTGCCCACTTTGCCTGTACCCCCTCACCTGTGTTTCTTTTTGCCAGGGCTAGCTTAACTCTGTTGGCCATCTTATCAAAGTCAGCTCCTCTGAAGTCCCATATTTTTGCCTTGGAATGGGATGATTTAGATGTAGTAGCCAAATTGAACCATACCATGTGATGGTCACTGGCCCCAGGTGACCTTCTACCTGGAGATCTGTGATCCCTTCTTTGTTAGTCAGTACTAGATCTAGGATAGCCCTGTCTCTTGTGGGTTGCTGTACCAGTTGTTTGAGGCCTCCCCTGCAGGAATCCACTATGAGTCTAGTTCTGGCAGATGTTCCTGCTGGTATTGACCAATCTGTATCTGGCATGTTGAAGTCTCCCATTATCAGAACCTCCCTTTAGCTGTCATGTTTTGTATATCTTCTAACAGTAATGTGTCTATGTCCTCCCTCTGGTCTGGGGCCTGTAGACAACCCCAGTTCTTATGGCTGTCCCATTTCCTGTTTCCAGGGTGACCCACAGTTCTTCTGGCTCCTTATGTGTATTCTGAATTTCTGTAGCTTTGATATTTTCATTAACATACAGGGCCACTCCTCCCCCCCTTTTTGCACCTCGGTCTCTTCTGAACAATACATTTTTTGACCCATGTGTGGCCTGTAAAACAAGATGACAGGTGGCTTCATTTTCCGCCCTACAAAATAAGGATGGGTCTTTGGTGTCCTCATTTGAGGAACTTTTTGGGTAGTCATGGACTCCCTACAGGTGCAAGAACAGAGACTAATGATTTAACACTATCACAGTATCTCTCTAATATTACTGCACATATGCTATCATCAGAAGTTTCATCTAACCTAACTAATTTCATTACTACCTATGAAGTAACTGAGGTCATTCAAACAAGGAAATTAGGGGTGGCCCCGGGACCCGATGGACTACCCTTTGAATTTTATAAATCATTTCTTCCTGAGATGACCCTTTTCTTGGAAAAGGTCTTGAGGTTCTTTTTCCCAACAAACTCAGTTCCGGGATCTTTTTCAAAAAGTTTAGTGATATATTTGTACAAATCAGGGGATAGAATTCTTCTCCACAATTGGAGACCAATAAGCCTTCTTAATGCTGACTTTAAAATATTGTCACAGATTGTTCATCTTCATTTATGAAATACAGCCGCACACATAATTCACCCAGTTGAGTTCTGTGGCTTGCCAGATAGGACAATACATCACCCACTTATAATCCTGCAGGAACTTTGGAAGTTTTATCAGAACCCCCCCCCCCAAACTGGGTGGATCATCTCCCTTGATCAGCAAAAAGCATTTGACAGGTTAAATCATGTTTTCTTCTTTACAGTGCTACAGGCCTATGGTATCCCAGTTCCTTTCATGGCCAAAAACAAAAAGTTATATAAACAGGGATATTGTAATCCTTTTATCCAGGGTAAAACAGGCTCAGCTTATAAGATAAAGGAAGGGGTTTGGCAAGGATGTCCCCTGAGCCCCCTGCTCTATATCTTCTCTTTAAATCCACTTTTAGAAAGCATAGTAGAAAACCACTCAATACAGGGACTTTCGGGAGGCTTATATGGGGATATTGTAAAGGTCCTGGCTTATGCAGATGATACCTGTCTAAATCTGAAAGATAGCAGTAGTGTATTAGAAGCCAGTAAAGAATTACAGCTCTTCTGAGAAGTATCATCAGCCAAGCTGAACGTGGACAAATGTAAGGCAGTTCCAATAGAACCAATAGCAGGTATCCCCCTCAGTAGTGGGAAACTTCCCTGTAGTCACTGGACCCATAAAAATCTTAGGGGTCACCTTTGGAGCAAAGAATTTAGCATACTCAGGTTGGGAAAGGGCATTACAAGGTTGTGAGGTGAAAGTAAATGTTTGGAAGGGACGGAAATTATCCAAACTGAAGAGAATCCATATCATGAAGCAATTTTTGATCCCTAGTTTAATACATATAGGAACAATTTTCCCATTGCAGCAATATTGGAAACCTGCCTCTATAGTACATTTTTTCACATGTTATGGGGCATTCGCCTCAACCCCATTAAAGGGGGTATACATACCTACCATGACGTCAAGGGGGACTGGGTATGATAGATTTAGTAGCCTTCTTTCACTCCTTATTTTGGTTTCATTCCATCAAAATACCATGACAAATGACAACTTCTCTTGTCATCCTATGGTTTTTGAATAACTGGCAGACATACTTGACAAAATGGGAGGAAGCTTCCCTGAATTTTTTTAAATTTCTACTTTTACCGAACTCTATGAAATCTACAGCTCAAAAAATACATAAGCGGAATATTTGAAAGTCCTTTTTGGAAACTTCCACTAGGAAACAATTATAACAATACATTCTGGATATAGTTGGCCCCTCATGACCAGAATTTGAAAATTGTAGACCCCAGTAATTGGTTTGGGTCTTATCCCTTCTTAATGAGAAACGAATACCAGAACACATGTGGGAAACTATCTGGTTAAGTGCTTATGGAAGGTTAAACAGCCAGGGAAATAACAAACACAAGCCCATGGAGGAACGGTTGTGTCCTTACACGGAATGTGGAGCCCCAGAGGAAACCATGGAACACTTTGCCCTCCACTGTTCCTTTTTTCAAAATTTACGGGTCTTCTTAGCCCAGGTCTGGAACCTCCCTTGGCTACAGAATCTCACATATGAAGTTTTTATATTAGGGAAGTATACAAATAGATTGAATAGGTATCATAAAGGTACCCTCTCTGTTTCTTTTGCTGTGTTGAAATTTTATCTATGGAATGCAAGGGTACAATGGGTACTTCATCAGCAATAAATGCCTTATACAATATCTAAAGTCATTTGTGAAAATGCTGTTAGAAATATTTATGTAACCCCCCCTGTTACCCGGGGTTACTAGAATCCCAGTAAGACCTAGTGGTAGGCAAGGAAGGCAGCTTGTGAAAGTCCAGTTAAATGGATTTCACACTGTCTCACTCTGTTCTCAGTCTCAGTTGAGACTGAGGGATGACATCACCATAGAACTTTCGCAGCTGCATGAGCCACACTGGAATGCTGCAGTTGGAAGTTAGGATAGAATGTTGGGGATTTTTGAACAGAGTCTGTGTGCAGTCTTGGAGAGAGGAGCAGCACAGCAGTCTGTGCACAGGTTCTCAGAGCCTAAGCTCTGTCATAGAGCTACTATAAGAGAGGTGTGTGTTCCCACCAAAAGAAGAACACAGTAATCTGATTGTGAAGTGGTGGAGACCGCTGTTACTGGTCCATGTGCCCCATCCCTGAGGGGATGGAGGTGGAAAGGTTTGCCTGTCTTCCAGGGGCAACCCTCCTGGTTCCAGTTAAAGGAAGAAGCTGCCTTTTTTCAAGTTGTGCTGCGGCACCAGAAACTGTGGGAGAGAAATTCCTGTGAGGAATCTCCTGTGGAGCACCTGCAACCAAAGGGTGAGTTTGCTCTGACAGAGGGCCTATGTTTTCACCTGAACTGTTGAAACGTGGGGATTGGACTACTTAATTTATAGGAGGTCTAGTGTAATAGACATTGCCGGTTAATTCAAGTAGGTTCAAGTTCAGCACAAAGAGTAGAGTAAAGTAAAGTGGGGATTGGACTGCTTAATCAGTGGGAGGCCTAGAGCAATGGGCTGAGCCAAGTAAAAGTATGTTCAAGTCCAGCACAATGGGAAAGCAAGACAAGCAGAGGAAATGTGACATACATTTAGCCTTAATCTACACTGCCAAGCTTTATAGAATGAGATGTTTAATGTTCAGAGAAATGGCTGGGTATGAATTGTGGAAGCGAAAGGTGGGAGACCCCCCATCAGTAGCACCAAATTCACCTCTACGGATTTGCTCTATGGCACCTTTACTTTCTCTCAGGTACTTGGCCAGTGCCTGAGGAAAGTACCCAGACATGGAATTAAAAGGAAGTTTCCCTGATAGAGCTGAGGTGCTCTTTGGTGGTTTAGGGAGCCACCAGAAAAGGTTTCCATGACATATGGAAGGTATCCGAGTGGCCGGCAAGGGAGCCGAGCCAGGGAAATCCCAGATCAGCGTGCAAGTCCGGGCTGTGTGCCCGGTGGGTTCAGAGCCTTAGAGCTGAAGTGTTGAAGAAGGGTTCTTGTTTCTCTTAATCTGCATTACAGAAGTGTAGCCCGTGGGGGTCCGTCTATGCTTTGTTTGTTCTGCTTGGATGTGAATAAAAGCCACACTTTAGAATCCCATTCCTGGTATTGGACATTACAGTTATTGCTTCCTGTGTTGGAATTACTTAGTGCCCCTATTGCAGAGTAGCCAAACCTAGCCCTTGTGCTGAGTAACCTATTCCTCCCAGACCCAGTCCCCCACCTGGTACTGTTGTCAGATTAAACAGCATACCACCTGTCGTTGCAAAAGGCAGGGGTGAATTACGCTTATGGCAAAAAGTTGCAGTCAACAGTTAAATTATGGTGGAGAGGCCTCTCCTTTTTTTGTAAAGTTTAAATAAAAACCTAGGTGTTAGGTAAAAGGTATTAAGATCAACAGGGCTGTACTAATTATATGAGTGTCCTTCAGGATTCAATAGTTTGTATTGTTTATTTTCTTTGCTTTTGCAGTTTTTTTTTCCTTTAAGTACCTTTATGCATAATGTTTTATGATTCTTTTTTCCTTTTTCCTATTTTTTTTATTTCTTGTATGTGGTATTGTATCATTCAATAAAAAAACTACCCTACTCTTTAGTAGGGGGTGCTGATGTCTCACAGTGCAAGATGGTGGACCTGGAGATGGTTGGAGCTAGTGCTGCTCAAGGGAAGGGAGGACTGGCTTCTCTCCTCTCCTCTCTGCCTCCTGCGTGAGGGCCGAAGACAGATTTCTGCAATTCGCTCCTGTGTCAGCATGATCCTGAGCTGCCTTCTTTACCAGAACGTTTGTTGCCTCCAACTGACACAGACCTCACTTTACTATAAGTTTACGCTGCCAATCAATGTCTGCAAGATGCACCACCATAAACGCACCCATCTGCTCTCCCTCATGGTTAAAGACAAAGATACGAATTTGAGGGAGAAGGAATGTTTGTTTGCACTTCAAGGAAAGCCTCCATTGCTGTTGTGAGGCTTGTCTGCTGCTGGGAAGCTCCTTGCTTCTGCATCATCTGATACAACTGTCCCCGCTGTGTTTCTCTCCCGGTCTGCCTCTCCAGCAAAGGATTGTCACCAGGATATTTCTCTGATTCACCAGCAGCCTTCCACAATTGAGCTAATGATTCTTCCCCCTCCATCCCCCTGATGATGTGGCTGCTACAGCTGTGCATAACCCGGCATCCTCCTCTCTGACAGCCCAGTGGAGTTCATTTCCAACTCCTGAACAAGGACAGGATTCCCCACATCTGCGACCTCTATTGGATGCACCTAATGTTGTTGCCCCTGCTGCTCCTAAGTTTGCACATACCTGGGATGCTGACATTTCTCCTGGATCTAATTTGCCTTCTTCTGAGTTGCTGACCTTCCATGGAAGTGCTCCATACCCACCTGCTAATTGATCCTCTGTCCATGCCTTATTGGACGCAGGCTGGATGAGAGACTCCATAGGACAGTGGCATTCTCACCCCCCCCACTCTTCCTTCGACTGTTCCATTGCTGGCTGATGACCTTGCATTGACTACAGTACCAGATATGCTTTCTTCTGTTTTCCTGCCTTTGACTACCTCTATCCTGCCTATGTCACCATTACTTGCCTCTAAGAATACAGTAGCCCCGGAGGAGCTGACTCCCTCTCCATGACTCCACTGCTCTACACACTCTTTCAAGCCCAGGGATCTGTTTTGCCGGTTGCTACTCCTGCTCAGCTTTGATCTGAGTCCTCTATTGTCCCAGCTGCCCCTATTCCTGGGGGATCATCTAGTTGCCTCCTACCAGTTCTGGTTGACTCCCAGGACTCTGAAGGGGATTCACCACTCTGACTAAGGGCTCCCTGTCTGATCCTGCTTCACATCCCCTCCTGCTCAACTGCAACAGAACCTGATCTCCCAGCCTTCTCTTCCCACTTTGTCCCAGGTGGACAGAGAGGAGCAAGTTCACCCTATAGTTACAGCTACTCCTCAGCATGACAACCCATCTGCTTCAGCCCACTCCTCGACGCAGGCCTGGATGGAATTCTGAAAGGCTGATGTCTTCTTCAATGCCTCTGCTCCAGCTCAATGTCAACATGCTGTCCAGTTATTGTACACTGGATGTTTGGACCACCCCCTCCTGACAAGTAGTATGTGGGTAGAACCTTATTAAAGATTATCTGCACTTCACCCCACACGAACTCTATGCTCTGCTTCATACACCTTCAGATGTTTTTTTGTATCTTAGTTTGCATAATGGAACTTACTTGGATAGCTTCTGGACTTCTTATAAGATGCTACAGGGTACATCACTATGGCTACCTTTTAAAGCCAGTCCTTTGATGAAGCCAGCAACTAGGATTGTCACCATCATGTTGAAAAATGAGGGGGTGAATGTTCAAGATGTCCACTGTTTGTTGGCACAACATTGTGATGTGCTTGGAGACCCAGATCCTATTCTGGACACAAAACAGTATTAGACAGGGCATTGGCACTGTCAGGTGAAGCTTCAACACTTGGCTTCTGGACTGCAACACCTCCTGATTGTCTTTTATTTGGGGTAGGGATAGGGGACAATGTTTCTACCGGGGTCAACCCAAGACTTGCTTCAGGTGTGGCTCTGATGGCCACCTTAGCAATGCTTGTGACAAGCTTCGATGTACACTTTGTTTCCAATTTGGTCATCTGCATGCTCAATGCCCTAACCCTCTTTGTTGTAATTTATGTGAGGATTCTGGACATTCTTTACAGACCGGCAAATGGGCTTCACATAACAGTGAAGAGATTAATCCCTAAGATAGACTTTTGGATAAAGCTTACAAGGCCTCACAGCAGAAACGACATAAGGAATTAGCGGCATCCTTGGACCATCAGGAAGATCCCTCTCTCCTATCTGTACCAGTTTCTGTTCCCTGCTTGCTGGATCCTGCCCCTTCAATTGCTGACCTGACCATCTCCTCAGTCTCTGTCTCACCTTGCCTGTTGGATGACCCGACAGAGGTTTTGTCTCCTCCTCCTGAGGCCATGGCTATGGATACCTCTGCTACAGTCACTCCTGAGGATTTTGAAATGCCCCCCCCCAACTTGACTTTGGTTCACCTCAAGAGAACGTTGTGCTCCCATAAGTCAGGTAATCTTCCTCCTAAGCTTGCCTCTATACCTGTCCTAGTGCCTTTGGACAATAAATATGACATCTTGTTTGATGACGCCATGGACTCTGACACCAGTCAGGTCTCAGACACCTCTTCATACATCTCCACAAGGCTCCAGCCTTTTTCTGACGTGGAAAGAGCTGTTTTCCCACCATCACCCAGACCAAAGCACCAGAAGAAATTGAAGATGGTTACTCATAGTTCTTAAGAATGTATCGGAGACAGTCCTACTTGAACACTGTCCTCACTTTCAACCCCACTTTATGGCTCCCATGTTGCACCTAGCTTCCCTTAATGTTAATAACATTAAAAATGTAACCCGGTGTACTCTGCTTTTTTCCCTCTTGCACGATTTGCTATTTGGTGTTTTTTTCTTCAGGAAACACACTTCACATCCTCAACAGCCATGTCACATGCTCAGAAGCAAAGGTGTTGGGGCCCCTCCTTCTGGTCATTTGGACCAGACCTCTGTGATGGTTGGGTATTCTGTTAAAGGGCACCTCTTTTCAGGTGTCTCGATTGGTGGACATCGATCCTGGAAGGGCTGTCCTTCTTGATGTCCAATACAATGGGTCTCCCTTCAGATATATAAATATTTATGCCCCTCAAACTAAAAAGGCTCAGGTTGCCCACCTGAAGCTGATACACCCTTACTTATACACATCCAGACATGTGATTTTGGGGGTGACTTTAATTGCGGCCTTTCACACTCTGATAGGGGAGTTCAAACATCCAAATTATTTTATGACACAACCTGTCTCCTTCGATTCTTGAAGGACACTTTCTTGGTTGATGCGTATAGATCAGTCCACCCCATGGGTGGCTTTATGTGCCATAAGAACTCACTGGCTACTAGAATTGACTTCTTGTTTGTTTCTTCCCACCTCCATGCCCAGACTGTCCAACTTATTCTGACTGAAACCTCAGATCATCAGCTTCTTGGAGAAACCTTTGGTGGATTGCCTACTCTACGTACTGGTAAGGGATTTTGGTGACTTAATAACTCCCTGCTGAAGGACCTGACTCTGTGTGATGAGACTATTGACCTTTATTTTGCTAGACAATCCCTGGTGTGTTTGTTTGATGATCTAGGGAACTGGTGGGTTGAGACAAAAAATGCCCCTCCAGGTTTATTTAAGAAATACTCAGAGAATAGGACAAAGACTGCCTATCTTGAATGCTTGACTCTCCACTCCCAAATATCCAGGCCACTCACACTTATGCACTCTGGTGAAGGGGATTATTCTCCCCTCATAGCAAAGCTTAAAGAACAGATGAGAAGCTTACAGTATGATAGAGGTCACTCCCTGCTCTTTGAACATAAATGCGGTACAAAGAGATCACAGGGGTTTGGGGATCCTTTTGCTAGTTGCAAGGCCCAGGTTTGCTATAGTAACATTACTGCATCGACATCCCCTACAGGGCAGCCATGCTCAAATGGGAGGCGTATTTCATCTTTGGTCCGTGAACATATCTCTCGGATGTTTGGGACCTCGGTAGGCTCCTTACTCACATCCTCATTTTTGAATTCAGTTCATGCACCAGCCATTCCTCTACATGTGGCTCAGTCCCTGACCTGTACAATCACTCCTGCTGAGGTCACTCCGGATATTGCACATCCTAAAAATAACGTTGCCCTGGGACAGGATGGCTTTATGGCTGAGTTTTTTAAATCCCATAGTTCCACTCTGGTCAACATTTTGGTGGTGGTGTTTAACTGGATGTTACAGAACGGTGTGTCTTCCACCCCTTTAGGGGAGGCTATCCAAATGTTATTGTATAAAAAGGGAACCAAGGAGGACTTGAATAATTGGTGCTCTTTGTGCCTTCTGAAATATGGATTTCAAACTCTTGATGATTATCCTCAATAATGGACTATCACTCTTGTCTGAGGTTGTCATCTCCCCTATTCAAACATATTCCATTCTTGGACACCACATTGCGAATAACTTAATTCTGTTGCATGAGGTAATGGGATTAGGTGATTGTAATTTGACTGCAGGGTACATCTTGACGCTTGATCAAGAGAAGGCTTTTGACAAAGTGTTGCACAAGTATTTATTTTCTGTCCTTGCCCATTATGGCGTCCTTGATTCCTTTTGTAATTGGCTTTATACATTGTACATGTTGGCCTCCAGTATACCATTGCTTAATGGCCATCGGGAAAGCAGATCACCCTATGGACAGGGGTGCACTGGGGTGCCCCCTTATCCCCTAGCTTTATGCTTATTGTATTGACCCATCATTCGTAAAATACAGGTGAACACTAAAATCTGGGACATTGCCTCTCCATCTGATTCCTGGGAGGTAAAAATCACCTTATTTGTTAAAGATATGCCATCTGGATGCCTGGCCTTTGAGGTTTTTCACTCTTTCACACCCCTTTCTGGTGCAAAGCTGAACTTACAGAAATGTCAGAGCCTTCTTATGGGCTCTGTTTTGACTGATGTCTCTCATATTGGTGGGATACCTGTCGCATCTATGCCTCTTGAAATCCTCACAGTGACGTTTGGGCCTAGGGATATGGCCTTAGTGAATTGTGAGGAAAAACTTACCCTTTGTGCAGCTAAAATCTAGGCCTGGAAATCTTGGCAACAATCCAAACAAAAAAAGGTTGCCATATTGAAGACGTTTATACTGCTGTCTTTTACGCATCTTAGTATGGTATACCCCATCCCCAAATCCTTGGATGTGTGATTTTATAGTCTATTTTTCCAACTTGCTTGGGATAGTTGGCTTAATCCTATTAAGAAGAACATTCTATATCTTCCCCTTAATAAAAGGAGCCTGAATATGATTAACCCTCTGATTTTTACTTTTTGTAGCACTTTAGCCTGGAATTTTTCACCATACTTTGTTACTGGTTCCAAGATGTAGGGATCGTTCGTACTCAATTGGATGGACCCACTCCTCTGATCCTGGAACCCACCTTCCTTCCCATCCTCTTTAGTCTGTTACCTATTGCCTTTCATATGTATGGTGGTAGACAAGGTGTGGAGATGGAAAATTGATCCCTGGCACCTTGCTCCCCTATGTAGACACGTTCTTTATGTCTCTATTATGGACGGCAATTTTGCGGATATTTCCTCTTACCCCAGACTTCCTGCAATGGCTTTTCAAAAAGTCCATTAGCATTGTTGGCTATTAGAACCCCCATTAAGATGTGGAATATCCTTTGGTTGTCCTGTCATGGTCGTTTAAGTATAAAGGCCAATGCTAAACATAAAGGGCTGAATGAAAGATACTGCCCCGGGGGTGCTGTTTTTGGACCTTGGAAACCATGACTCATTTTCTGTTGGACTGCCGTTATGCTCAGGCCTACTGGTCTGTGCTGGCATGTAGCTGGGGAGACCCTCATTGAGCTTCACTAGCTTATCGTGATGTTATTGTGGGGTCCTTCTCCTCTGCCAGCCACTATGATGCCGGTACTCTCCGGTTCATTGTAACTATGATTAAGTTGTACCTCTGGCAGTCTCAATATACTTATTTGCTCCAACAACAAGATATCCCCTCACTGACCTTATGTCACATGATTACCTATGAATTGGAATGGCTGGGCAGATGGTCGATGGCTTCAACCATGGGCCCGGGCCACACGCTGGCGTACCGTTACAGATTATTTGTTGTTTAAGGAGTTTATATACCGTAGTAGCCACAGACATATCCAGATATTTCCAGATATTTCACAGAATTTCTAAAGAGTTTCTCTCTGCTGCCCCTGCTGTGGAAATGCATTGAGGGATAATGGATAAATAATGTCCCACATAGTGTGGGGAATAGTCTCGATGGGCTCTGGCATTCTTCTGTTCTTTCATATCAAGTAATACCAAGTAAAGCATGAGCTTTCTCTAGAAATTTCACAGAAATTTTGGGAAATATCTGGCCATGTCTTTGGCTGTGACTGTACATGCATACATACAAGATGTCAGCAGAGAAGGACCTCAAGGCCCACCTAGCCTGCTCAATCCAGTCCCACCTAATAAGAGATCCCCAGTTTAACTCCTACAACCGAATCCCCTCCCCTAGTTACCAGAATCCCTTTGTGTCTGTCCCACACATTCTTATAGCTAGTAATTGTGTCTGCCCCTACCACCTCTTCGGCTAGACTATTCCAGGTGTCCACCACCCTCTCCATGAAGAAGTACTTCCTTATGTTACCCTTGAACTGCCCCCCCAGCTACCAGCCATCTCCCCTCATCATTTGTCAACTCTTCCTTTAAAAAACACTCATCTACCACACCCTACTAATGCCCTTGAAATATTTGAAGGTCTTGATCATGTCCACCCTATCTCTCCTTGCCTCCAGGGAATACAAATTCAGGTACTTCAGCCTCCCCTCATATCATAGGTCCTCCCCTGCAGACCCCTCATCATTCTTGTAGCCCTCCTTTGCACCACCTCCAGCCTGTCTATGTCCCTCCTTAGATGAGGCTGCCAAAACTGAATGTTGTACTCAAGATGAGGCTTTACCAGTTTCTTGTAAAGGGGCAACAGGATCTCCCTCTTTCTACTGGTAATGTCCCTCCTTCTGCAGCCAAGCAAATGGCTAGCCTTCTCCTCTGCCACATCACCTTGCTTAGCCATCTTTAGGTCATCCGTAGAAACAACTCCCAGGTCCTTCTCTTGCTTTGTGACTGCTAGTTTTACTCCTCCAAGGTCATATATTGCCCCCAGGTTTCTGCTTGCTATGTGCATAATCCTGCACTTTTTCACATTGAACCCAAGTTGCCAAACTTTAGCCCATTCCTCCAATCTTTTAAGGTCCTTCCTCATCTTTTCACACCCCCCCCCCAGCTTGTCTGCTGTATTGCATATCTTGGATTCATCTGTGAATAAGCTGGCTTGCCCCTCCATAATGTCACTGATGAAGACATTGAAGAGGACTGCTCCCAGCACCGAGCTCTGTGGCACTCCTCTCTTCACTACTCCCTGGCCAGATTGTACTCCATTTACCAGCATCCTTTGACTTCTGCCAGTTAGCCAGTTTTCAACCCATGCTACTATCTCATAACACACCCCTAGGCTGCTTAGTTTATTTATCAATATTATGTGAGGGACAGTGTTGAAGGCCTTCCTGAAGTCCAGATAGGCCATGTCCACCACCCCTCCCTGGTTGACCACCCTGGTCACTCAGTCCAAAAACTTAATCAGGTTGTTTTGGCAGGACCTCCCTCTCATGAAACCATGCTGCCCGGGGTGCAACAGGCCAGAGGCTTCCAGGTGTCCAATTAGTCTCTCCTTCAGTAATGACTCCATTATCTTACCCACTACTGACATCTGGCTAACTGGTCTGTAGTTATCAACCTCTTCCCTATCACCACTTTTGTGGAGTGGAACCACATCTGCTCTTTTCCAATCACTTGGTACCTCCCTGGTATCCAATGATAGGTTGAACAACACTATTATAGGTGCAGCCAGCTCCTCCCTAAGTTCTCTTAACATCCTTGGATGCACCCCATCCGGTTCCATTACATTGTCCACCCTAAGTTATTCAACTCCTTTAGGTCCTAATCTACTGAGAAGGGGCTGGTATTCACTTCTTCAACCCCCATGTTCCTGTCCTTTAGTTCTGGCCCCTTTCCCCTCTCCTCTTCAGTGAAAACTGAGCAGAAGTACTTGTGAAGCACGTCTGCCTTCCAATGGTCATCCTCCACAGGGCCCCCCTCCCCCTTTAACCTGATTCTCCCTCCCTCTGTTTTCTTCTGTTCTCCAATGTACCTAAAGAATGCTTTATCTCTGTCTTTTATTGTTCTGGCTAAGTTTTCTGCCATTAACACTTTTGCCCTTTTAACTACCCTCCCTGCTTACCTGCCTCCTTCTGCTTCATCAGGTAATGTACCCTGTCTTCCTCCTTCTGAGATCTCTTGTAGCACAAGAAGGCTAGTCTCTTTAGCCCTTACCTAAGCTTCTACCTCCCTGGTGAACCAGACTGGTCTCCGCCTCCTCCTATTTTTGCTAGTCAGTCTAACACATAACTTGGTAGTCCTATCTGTTGCCTGTCTTATCACTGCCTACTGCTGCTCCACCCCCTCAGATCCCCATCTCTGCTATGGCATCCCTCAGGCACATCTTCATCTTCACAAAGTCAGCCCTCCAGAAGTCAAAGACCCTTATCTTTGTGTGACTTGGCTCTGACCCAGTTTTAATGTTGAATCTAACCATTTTGTGATTGTTGAATCCCAGGTGGTCTGACACCTCCACTTGATCAACACTGTTCCTATTTGTTAGTATTAGGTTCAACACCACACCCTCTCTAGTAGGTTCCACCACAAGCTGCTTGAGGCAGGCCCCCTGAAGTGAGTCTAGGATATCACTACTCCTTGAGTCTGTCACAGTAGGGTGGCTCCAATCAACATCTGGAAGACTGAAGTCCCATCAGCAACAACTCACCCTTGTCAGCCATCTTTTAAAGTCCAGAGCAGCTTCCTGTCCAGTTCCTCCCCCTGTGCTGGAAGTCTGTATACTACCCCAGTCATAAAACTGATCCTTTCCTCTTTTCCAGAGCTAACCACAGTACCTCCACCCCCTTCAACTTCCCAGCATTTTGGAAACCTTTATGCAATCTCTCACATAAAGAGCTACCCCTCCCCCCCTTTTACCTACTCTATCTCCATGAAACAGATTAAACCCTGGAATGACTAAGTCCCAGTCCTAGTGCTCCCTGTACCAGGTTTCTGTGACTGCCACTATATCCAGCCTCCTTTCCACTATGGCAACCACCAGGTCTAAATGTAGAGATTTGATAGACTAAAATTCAAATTATTTTGCACACCTCTTGGCATAATACCATCAAATATCTATATGTACAGTATACTGTATGTCTATGGTGAATACAGATGTAGACATTCTACTAAAGAAAGAAAAATAAACTAATAGAAGGACAAAATTTAACTTGACTGCTGGGAAATTCTAAGCTTTGAGGAATATGGAAAATGACAATTCAATTGTAATTAAAAAAGTGGACAAGGGAAGCACCATAGTGGTGCAGGACTACCAACAATATAGGGAGCAACATCTGACACTTTTGCAAGACAACAATAATTATCTGAAATTAGATAGAGACTGCACTGAAAGAATTAGAAACATGGTCCCAGAGGTCCCTATCAGGGTGGGAGACAAGGACTGGCTGACAGACTGGGAAGAGGAGTCCCTCTTGAAAAGTAATCTATGCATTCCAGCATTCTACACTTTGTCTAAGATTCATAAAAACAGAAAAAAAACCTGGTAGGCCCATTGTTTTGGGGTTAATTCTGTTCTTGAACATCCATCTATTTTTATAGATTTTCACATCAGACCTTTGGTTGAAAATACCACCGCATACATTAGAGACAGTTCACATATAATACAAGTTCTAGAATTTAGTACTCTAGAAGAAAATGTGGATGATTCTGGCTTACTACTTGAGATCTAAAAGATCTAGGGCCAGATTTTCAAAGGGCCCTTAGATCCATGCAAGCTGCATCAAACAAGCAGCTTGAGTCAGATCTAGGTGTGCCAAATACTGTATGCCATATTTTGCAAGAAAAGCGTTCTCTATGACAAAGTCCCCCAAACTTACACAAGATGTCCTCTGTGTCAACAAAATTGTGTAAGGGATGAGAGTGATGCAAGCTGCAACAAAATAAATGGCACAAGTTGAGTCAACAAAATGGTGCAAGTTGAGTAAAAAATGACTCAAGAAATGAAAATGACACAAATGGAGGAAAATAAATGATGCAAACTAAGTAAAAATGGTGCAAGTTGAGTAAAAAATAATGCAAAAGTTGAGAATGATGCAAGCTAACTAAAATAAAATGGCAGAGGAAATGGCCAAGACTAAGCCCCCACAATGTTCTAAACTAGTCCTGCAGGAAAATACTGGCCCTTAATAGTAGCATAGTCAGGTATGACCACCTACAGTGGGCCTTTTTATGTGCTCTAGTGTGCCTTAGACTAGCTCTGGTTGGTCTAACAGCGACATGCATCTTAGGCACAAAGACAGGACTGGCATTCTTTGAAAATCCCAAATAAAGGGATGGTGCATCATTTCGGTGACACAGGCAATCCTTCCGACATGGTGCAGGCATTGTTTTGGTGCAAGCATGGCGCAGGCCTGTTTTTGACTTAAGCACTATTTGAAAATCTGAGTTGGTGCATGGTTTGATGCATCCTACTCCTTGCATCAGTTGTTTTTTAAGCAAGCACCCTGCATCATTCTCTGTCCATGGAAATCTGGCCCCTATACTCTTTGATACCACATAATTTGGGGTGTCAGTCTTTATCAGATTTGCTTGAAGACTGAAGATCGGAAGTGTAACCTTCCACTAAAATTCTACTGCATTTAACTGAAATAGTTTTATTACTAAACTACTTTGTATTTGAAAAACAGTTTTTTCTTCACATCAAAGTGGCAGTGTTGCAGGCTAGTATGGCCCATCCTATGCAAATATTTATATGAAGAATTTTGAGGAAAAGTATGTATTTTCACAAAAAAACACCATAAAGAGAAATCAGAATTATGGAAACACTTTATAGATGATGTAATAGTAATTTGGAAAGGGACTGAAACAAAAATTGAAGATTTTCACAATTATCTCAATTTGAGAACAGATCATTTGGTATTTGTAAAGAATCAGAATAAAACAGAAATTTCTGATTTGGATCTGGTTATATTTAAAGACAGTGGAAGGTTATGTACAATACTCTATTTAGAAAGCACAGGCAGGATATTGACAGTTGACAGTTCTGAAGCACAGAATATCATTAATTCTATTTCATATAGTCAATATACAATCTAAAATGAGCTGCACTAAAGATATTGATTATTAACAAGGAAAAAGAGAAATGCATAGCATATTTCAAAAAAGAGGATATAGAGAGGATGATTTCAGGGCAGCAACAACCAGAATGGAAGGAGTCCAAAGTGATGATCTGTTAAAAACAAAAGTTAAAGAAACAAATAAAAGGATGGAACAGGTATTATCCAGTAACCTCTCATAATGAGCTTTATAGGATTAAAAACATTATTCTGAAGCATTGGGATGTTTTAAAATCCATGTCTGTTGGTGAGAAGAACTTTAGAAATCCACCAATGATAGTGACTAGAAAAAGCAGATCCATAGGGGACAGAGCTAGACATATGGACCACAGGATACTAAAAAGAGAACACAACAGGAATTTTTTTGGCACATTTAGATGATAAAGGCAACTGTAAATGTGAACACTGTAATAATTGTAACAATACTTATAGAGCAAAAACACTTACAAATGTGGCTAGAGGACAGATGCTAGAAATTAAGGATTTTGCAAACTGTCAAACCACAGAATTGATCTATATGATTAAATACCCTGTGACAGGGTCTACATTGGGAAGAACTTGAGGACATTAAACGTATGTATAGGGGAACATAAGGGCTATATCAGGTATGGAGATTTAACATCTCCAATAGCAAGGCATTTTTTGGAGGTGGGTCATCTATTACTAGCATTAAGGTTTTTTGATATTGAAAAAGTATCAAGAGATAGGAGGGGTGATAATTCTGACAGAAAGTTACTTCTCAGGGAAGTGTACTATATTGATAGATTTGATTCCACCAATTCAAAATATGGCCTAAATGAGAGCACTGACAGGATGACCATTAGTTGATACTTCCCCATTCCTCACCTTGCCACTTTATCTTTTTCTTTCCTTGGTTTTGTTTAAGGGTTGAATATATAAATGCATTCAGTTTTGGACTTCAGGAATGCTTTAGCACAATTACATTATTTTCACTGAGATTGTGTAATTTATCATTCCTTTATAACAAAGGGAGTTGTTTCCTTTGCGGGATCCCTTATGACCGGTTAATGGGTTCTTTCATTTCCAGTATCAGTAATTTTTGCTTTAGTTTTTATGTTTTTATTTTGTACTTTTACAGTTTCATCAGTTAAAAAGTCTAACACCTAAGTGTCAGCACTGGGAATATAGCAGCATCCAAAAGGGAGCGAAAAACAATAAATTATTTTCCCTGGACACTTGCTGTTTCATTTCATGTTTACAAATGCCACTTTACATAGTGGGTCTGCTGCACTTGTGTTTAGTTGACGATCCTTGAGTGAGGATGTCATGTTGTTACCACAAGAGTGAACGCCTGACTCTGAGGAATCACCACCACTATTTAAACAGCTGCCTGCATGCCACAACTTGCTCTAAGTAATGTGGCAGGTGCAAGAGCCACAGAGGGACTGTATATTTTATATAGTAAGTGCTCGAACAAATATGAATGGTGATGATTTGCAGTTCCACAGGGAAGGAGTACATTTATGTACATATTTAACAGGTCCTTTGAGATTGAAATTCAAAAATAATGTAGAACTGATAAAAGGTGAATATATTGACAGAGTAAATGAACTTGTAACTTAGCTTTTAAATCACACAGCTTCACAGCATAGGGTATCAACAGGTGCAGCTAATAAGTATGGGAGCACGTTTTTATGGTGAAACTTTCTGAGTTGGAGAACTGAAATTAAATGCATGAATTCTTTAAACAGGAAGGAATTATTCATGTGAATTGAGATATTACTGGCTATTCTGAGGGGAATACATTTTCCTATGTAAAATAATTTACTACAGTACTCCTTTTATCATGAATTCATGTGTAATTATTCAATTGAATAGTCTTGTCTATTGATAAAAAAAATGATATAGCTGTACAGCACTTGTAGCTCATACTGCCATAATACTAAAAAGTAAGTACAGGATGCTTTTTTGGCTTTATTTTACTTTTAAATGGAAATCCATAATTGGCATGTGTATTTTTATAATAGTTTGAATAATTATAAATATATAACACTTTTTATAGAGTGTAGACAAAACTCCCTGGTGGTTTCCCTGAAACATTCGTTTTTATTTTTTCTGGTTAGAATATCTTTGAAAAATAAATTTGAAATCTATATATTTGGTGAGTGAGCTTAGTTGCCCAATCTTTTTGTGGTAGAGATTTGATAGTTGTCTGCAATTCCTGAAGATAAGGAGCTTCAGAAAATGGATGTAGAATGGCAAAAATCTCAGCTATGATAGGAATAGAGGTTGATGAAGGGTGCAGGATAGACAGATTTTGATGTACAAGTGGAAAGAATAAGTAGAGGAAGAAAAGGAGACCTAAGGGATAGGAAAGTGTGAGACCATACTTGGAAAGAGATGGGTCATTTTTAATTGCAGAAACTAACATACAAGAGAAAGGAGTGAAGAGGCAAGGCAAGACATTTCTATTTCTATAATCCCTATCCTGAAGGCTCATGGCACTTCACATACAGATAATAATATAACATAGTAAAATTATCAAATTCAATAAAAAATAAATATAGCCAGAGGTACAGATCATAAAAATTAAGCATAAGGTCTATAAGCTACAGTAGTTTGAATAGATGGCTTTTCAGGCCTCATTTAAGAACCTCCACCAAATGAAACCCCTTATATGGCATGGCAAGGAGTTCCGAATTGCAGGTGCCACCACCAAGAAAGCCCTTTTTACAGATTATTTCAGATGAAATCTTGGGGTGACTAGTAGCAACTCCTCAGTGTGGCAGAGCAAGTGGCTTGGAACATACCCAGCCAATTAAGCTTGCCATTAAAAGGCAAGCCAGGTTGTCCTGGGACCCAGTCAGAAAGGACCAAGAAAGGGAGGGGGGTAGGGAGAGGGAGAAATCAAGGAGAAAGGGGAAGGGACTTTGACCTCACAGGTGTCTCATTTGACCAGGTCTTGGGGCTTATTGGTTATTGGCCAAGGGGAGGGGCCATTTGGGGTGCTGATTTGGGTCCTTAGGGGCTTCTTAAGGGCCTGCAACCCTCATAAAGCCCTCTTTCTTGCTGTAAATTTCTTGAGGGATCTACAGCACATAGTTGGCAATCTAAGGTATGGCACTTAGGGCCTGGGGCCTCCTGGTAAGGCAACAGGCAGGAAGTGCGGTATGTTACTATGGTGGTTTGTGGGCTTCTAAGCTGACTGTGATGAAATGGAAACGTGAATGGCTGTTCAAAAAAAAAGAGAAAAAGAAAGAGAAATGAGTTACAACAGGACAGCTTCCCAGTAGGAGCAGCATGCTCATGGTAGTTTGTGGCAGAGTAAGGAATTGGTGGTACATTGAGGAGGACAGCATGGTTTGTGGCAGATGGGACAGGGACTAAGGTATCACACTGTTGACTGGGCTGTGTTCTGGAAGCGTTTGCATTTTTTCTCAAAAAAATATAATAAAAATAAATAATTGTAAAAGGAGGCTGCTGAAGCATGGTTTGGAAGGGGCTGCAGTGCTGGCCAAGCAGGAGGCTGGAGTGAAGGCCGTAGCGTTGGAGGGGCAGGGCATTTGCGAGCAGGCTGGAAGGCCTGCTGCAGCATGTACATGCTGGCACGGGATGTTGTAGTCTGGGCGATGGGCAGCATGTTGGTAGCACTGAGCGGCGCTGTTAATGCGGGCAGCAGTTCTTGTGTTATGGATAGCAACAGCATTGGGATTTGCGGCAACTGCCAAGGTTAGCTGCAGTGTGGGAGCTGGCTCCAGTTTGGGGGCCTAGGAGCAGGGCTGCAGGTCACGTCACCATGTGGCGTGGACCTGGCAGTGTGGTGGCCTGGGGGGTTGTTTGTCAAGGCCTGATGGCATTGTTGGTGGCACAGACAGGCACCGGTCATGATGTTGTTTTTTTTTGTGTACAGCAACAGCCCTGGTGAACGGGGGTAGTGGACAAAGGTTTGGCAGCAGTGAGGAGCTTGTTCTGGTTTGGGGCCTAGGAACAGAGCAGCGGGTCATGACACCACGTGGCGTGGGCCGGGCAGCATGATTGGCCTTGGTGGGGCTTTTCACAGGGCCTGATGGCATTGTTTGGCAGTGCAGCCCAGCAACTGTGGTAATGTGGGGCCACTAAGGCCAGAGGAAGGGAATTCGCACACTGCCTGTGGGAGGCCTGGTTGGCTGTGAGGCAGGTCAGGGTCCATGGAGGCCCAGCTGCATGGTGCGGTTACTGTCTTGGGGCCAGGAGATTGCCTTGAGAGAGTGGATATGGGGCCAGAGGGTCTATGGTGGCCTTTCTGTCTGACAGCAGGTTTGGGAGCTGTACCACTTGGCTGGAGGCTGAGGGGAAGCAGGCGCCAGACTCCAGTAGCAGTACTTGCATAATGACTAGGAGGGGAGGCAACAGCATCTGGGGTTCGGAGTTCCAGGAAGGGGAGCATGTCGCAGGCTTGCCAAGTAGCTCGGCGGGTTGGAGACTTCAAGGTGTTGCCCCTCAAATCAAAATAATAATAAAAAGATAACTAAAGCATATAGATGAAGGATGAGAACGGGCTGCTACTGGATGCACTAAAGTCAGGGGCCGGACACCAGTGGCTATGACGTGAGCCAGCAAAAGTCTGGTCACATGGCGCGACCACCATGTTAGGGTGGCAAGGCTGTCACGAGCATCTGGGTGTCCAAGGAAATGGGTCGGGTGGCCAGCGCAGCCTCTTGAAGGAGTTTGGGGCCACCGAGGCCAAAGAGGGGATCTATAAATGCTGGGAGGAGGTCAGCATTGCTGCCCTACATGGGCAGGTGGGGTCAGTAGGCCAAGGTAAGGGGGGGAAGTGCCAGGGCCTGGCCATGTGGGGCGGCTGCCATTTGGGGTGGGGGGATAGCGGGGTAAGTGGGGTGGCTGGGGCAAGCAGGAGGCAAAGGCTAGCAAACCCTGGACGTGAGGATAGGGGCTGCACACAGCCCTGCTGAGAAAAGAGGCCTGGGCTGGTGGCAGAGTGGAGAGCACCAGCAGGCAGGCATACACAGAGGGGCCGGCCAGCACCTGGGGGGCTCCAGCTCAGATAGGGTCAGCGTGACTGGCCAAGCCTAGGGGGCCCAGAGCTGGGCCTGGTTGAAGTGAGCAGTGTGGCAGACCCAGGCACCAGGTGAGGTGAGCTGCATATGCAAAGAAGTCACCATGGCACGAGGGTAGTCCGGGGGTACAGGCTGGGGGGGGCTGGAGTCCCTTGTCGGAATGGAAAAAGACTGACTGCATGTTTGCTGTATGCTCATGTTGTGCTTATTATACAATCTAGTCACAAAGCAGAGGAGATGGCACCCAAGAGAACACCAGTGTCCAGTGCTACAATGATGGCATAGGCTGCAAAGGTGATGACCCAGATGACGGAGTTGGTGGAGGCTGCGAAGAAAAGGGAGGCGGAGGAGGAGGCCCAGAAGAAACGGAAAGGGTGTAATGAGAAGGCAGCCACAGGGAAGGCAAAGAAGAGGCCTAAAAGAATGGGACCCAGCCCACCGGTAGCACCAGGGGCAGGAGTCGATCCGATCCTGGTCCCAGACAGTGGTAAGGATGACGTGGATGTTAACAACGAAGCATAATTAAAAGAGTATATTGAGGGTTTGTTGGGGGATATGGGGGAGGAAGGAGTCAAGAAAATGAAGCAGGCCTTACAGGCCATTAAAGATGGAGGCAAGAAGGGTGAGACAGGCAAAGGGACCATGGGGGGAGTGCGGAAGCTGTACAACGGACTACCAGGTTTCACACTGGTGACCACGTGCCAGCCTCGATAAACAAAAAAAATATGGAAGGGAGAATATGTGGACATTTTTGGATTGGTGGATGAAGAAACAGCCAAAAAGTACGAGCAAAAGGAATCAGTGAGCAAGTCAGAAATGGCTGTAACACTGGCTGTCGTGGGGCACAAGGCAGAGGAGGTTAAGTTCAAAAGGAAGAGCATCGATACATGGCAAGCTGGTTTCCTGATTTATAGTGCATTGATGCTGGAGAAACAACCAGACCTAGCAATCCTGCTGCTGACTTATATGGTGATCATCAGGGACACGTATAAGGCGAAACTGGGTTTTGGGTGGGTTAAATACAATGAGGCATTTCAGAGGAGGATGGCAGCAAAGGGTGACCTGAGGTGGGATTGCATCCACTCAGAGTTGTGGGTAAGGACCCTCTTAGGACCAGTGGTGGGGCCGTCAGCAGACCAGGCGAAGAGAGTAGCACCGGCCCAGGGTGCCAAGGCTTGCTGGGCCTTTAATAGGGCATCGTGTCCATGGCCCAGCTGCTAGTTTAGGCATGTCTGCTCATGGTGCAGGGGGGTCACACCCGGCAACAACCTGCAGGCAAGGGGGTGATAAGGCCGGTCAAGCAGGGGGGGCAGTAGCAGGAGCAGCCCTTTCAAGGCTGAAGGGGTGGGATCCGGGAGGGGCCAGGGGGCCCCGGAAGAGGAGGATATAATCCCAGCTTCAGCTGGAATTAGGATGGACCCAGTGGGTGGGAGGTGGGGCTATGCCCTAGCCCAAACCCCCATCAAGCTATGGGTGCTGGAGGCCTGGATGGCAGGCTACCCTGATAAGAGAGGCACTGAGTTGCTGAGATCGGGGTTCAAGGGGGATTTTCCCCTGGGTTTCGAGGGTAAATGGGTGGGCATGTGGTCCAAGAACTTGGGTTCAGTACGAGAAAAAGAAGACATTGTCTGGGCAAAGATTCAGAAGGAGATCAGGGCAGGTAGGGTGGAGGGGCTGCTAAAAAAAAACCCTTGCAGGTGGTTCTGGGTGTCACCCTTAGGGGTGGTTCCCAAGAAGCAGGCGGGAGAGTTCAGGCTCATACACCATCTGTCCTACCCCTAAGGTGGTTCAGTAAATAGGGGAATCATGGAGTCCCTGAGCATGGTCTCTTACACCTCACTAGACCAGGCAGTGGATCTGATCCGGGCAGTGGAAGGGATATGGCTGGCAAAGACAGATATTGAGTCTGCATTCCGTCTGTTGTTGTTCCACCCAGTGGACTGGGACCTGGTCAGTTTCCAATTTGAAGGCAGTTTGTGCTCTGACAAGGCCATGCCCACGGGCTGCTCGGTGGCATGCTCAACATTCGAAGCATTCAGTTCATGGGTGCAATGGGTACTGGGGTACCGGTAAGGGTACAGGAGGGTAGTACACTACCTGTGTGACTTCCCGTTGATCAGGGCCAGTCAGGTGGAGGCCCAGGGGATGTAAACAGACTTCCAGGACATGTGCAGCACCATGAGGATCCCCCTGGCAGCAGGAAAGACAGAGGGCCCATCCCGCATGCTGGAGTTCCTAGGAATTGAGGTGGATACTGAGCATGAGTGTTTTCAGCTGCCAGGGGACAAGGTGGCATGGCTGAAAGGGCTGCTAGCACTAGTGGACAGGAGGAGGAGGGTGCCACTTGTACAAGTCCAACAGCTGCTGAGGCACTTTCATTTTGCCTGCAAGGCCATAAGCCCGGGAAGGGCATTTACGAGGAGATTGGGGAGAGTCACAAGAAGGATGAATCAACCTCACCACTGGGTGGACATGAATAAGAGTGTGAAGGAGGATCTTCAGGTATGGGAGGGTTTTCTGGAGTCATATAATGGGGTGACGTTCTGGCAAGAGGAGTGGGCCTGCAATACAGACATGGAGCTGTACACTGACATGGCCGGGGGATTTGGGATGTGGGCTTACTTCCGAGGAGAGTGGATTTAGGAAGCATGGCCAGCACAGTGGAAGGAGTGGGGGTGGACCAAGGATATCACATTCCTAGAGATCTTCCCAATATGGGTGACTTTGGAAATATGGGCTGCCCACATGACAGATCAGGTGGTTTGGTGTGACAACAAAGGCGTAGTGGAGGTGATCAACAGGTAGAGTGAGCACATGGAGTCGGTGGGTCAGGTCCTCAGGCACATGGTGTTACTGGGGTTGTGTTTTAACCTGCCTTTTAGGGCACAGCACATTGAGGGGCTACAGAATGAGGTGGCTGACTGTCATTCTCATTTTCAGATGGATCGGTTCTGGGACTTGGCACCGCATGTCGCACCTGCCCGGACCAAAGTTTCAGACTGGCTGTGGGAGATGGAGGGAGAAAGCCAGGGCCCCATACAGAGGGTCATGGTCAACCAATACCCTGAAATTTTATGAGGGGGCTTGGGAGGATTCTAGGCATTTTGGTCCAGGATGGGTTGGAAGATGGAAGAGCCAGTCCTGGAGGAGCAGATGATGCAGTATGCAGTCAAAAATTGGGAAGAAGGGGTGGCTTATGCCACCATGGTGGTCCAGCTGGCAGATATCAGCTGAATGTGCAGGGATCGAGGGTGGCTGGATGCGGCATGGGGCCGGGCCATCAAGCAGATGGTCTCGGGCTGGCAGAGAGGTCAGAGTGTGAGGCAGTACACAAGAAGGCCCATAATAGGGCCTCTACTCACGAAGGTGTTGGGGGCGTTGGATCACATGTGCATTTTGGCAAATGAAGCCTGCTTATTCAGGGCTATATTTGCTATCATAGCCGGGGGGCTTTCAGGGTTGGAGAGGTGGTGGTGCCCAGAAAGGAGGCAGTAGCTGCAGGTCTACAAGAGAGGAACATGAACATGGAGGAGGATAAGGTGGTCATCTGGCTGCAGAGGTCCAAAATGGACCAGCGTGGCAAGGGCACTGCAGTGGAGGTGTGCAGGCAGGTAGGTGTAGGAGTATGTGTAGTCCAGGCCATGATGGACAATGGTAGAGTTCGAGGCCACATGGAGGGGGCCTGGTTCTTACACGGGGACGGGTCCCCAGTGACAGGGTTCCAGGTGGGGGAAGTACTGAAGATAGTGGTGGCATTCATAGGGGAGAACACCAACAATTTCGCCCCACACTCATTCAGGATCAGGGTGATGGCAGAGGCAGCCACTGGAAGGGCTGGGGAGAATGAGGTCAAGTGGGTGGGGAAATGGAAATCTAACTGTTACAAGTGGTATGTGAGGTGTTGACATGGCTAATTGGTGTTCCTTTTTTGTCCCCGTAGCAGGCTCCAAGAGACAGGTGTGGATCATGGGGTACTCATTTATCTACTGGGCAGAGAGGTTTGCAGCTGCCTCAAGGATAGGGACACAGTTATGCCTGGGAGCAGAGCATACCAAAGTGCAGTGGAGAGGTTTGAGAGGCATGAGGTGGTCGCAGCTGATTTCTCTGCTGGAGGAGCTTTAGGTGTGCTGGGCCAGGTCTGACTGTATCATTGTTCATCTGGGGGTAATGATCTGGGGGCATTGCCTTGGGGTCCCTGATGAGGACCATTATCTCAGATCTGGAGAAGGTGAAAAGCTGGTGTCCGGGTGTGGTGATCGGCTGGTCCAAGATCACAACCATTAGGGTATGGAAGGAGCAAAGGGGTGCAGTAGAGGTGGTGCGAAAGCACCTGAACCAGAAGGTGGTCAGTGCAATGATCAAAATGGAGGGGGCACACATCAGCATAAGGACATTTCCTATGAGCAGGCCGAGGTGTACAGGGCGGATGGGGTGCACCTGATGGAGTTTGGCATGTGCCTGTTCCTGCACCCTTTGGGGAGCTAGTGAAGGAGAGTAATAAAAAAGGCCTGAGATTTTAACCCACAAGGGGAGAGCCCCATCTTCCATCGCAAGCTGGAGATGGGTCAGTGGAAAGGCATGGGAGCAAGGGGGAAAGGGGGGCAGGTAGAGGGGGAGAGGGGTAGACACCACATGCTGGGGACAAAGGAACCCAGGTGTGGGAGTAACAGGGAGAAGGAGGATATAGAGCTGGGGGAGATCGCTGTGTCTATACCTAGTGGGGGAGAGATCTGGTAAGTGTGGTGACCCGGTTATGGTGAGAAAAGGGGGGGGTAGATCACAGTGTCCAGACTCCAAGAAGAACTTTGAACAAAGAAGAGAACAAGAAGGAAGAACCACAAGCGGAAGACTGGACTGCTGTGTTCTATTAACATAATATTGTACTGATATGTCTAATGTGTAAATATTGATTGTTAGAAGTGAAATTGGGATGTAAATATATAAATTGTGCCTTTAATAAATATTGCCAGTGAGCATCCAAAAGTGAAAGCAGTAGTCTGATTTATTTCTGGATGGGGATCCAGGGACAATTAAGCTTACCATTAAAAGGCAAGCCAGGTAGTCCTGGGACCCAGCCAGAAAGGATCAAGAAAGGGAGGGGGGAGGGAGAGGGAGGAATCAAGGAGAAAGGGGAGGGCTATGACCTCACAGGTGTGTCATTTGACCAAGTCTTGGAGTCATTGGTTATTGGCCATGAGGGGCCATTTGGGGTCCTGATTTATCCCTAGGGGCTTCTAAGGGCCTGCAAACCTCAGAGAGCCCTTTCTTGCTATAATTTCCCCACCAACCCTCCCTGCAAGAAAGAGGGGGAACATGGAATAGGCACGGATAAGGGAGGCAAAGGATGGTGGCTTTCCAAATAGGGCCCTGCACGGCCAGGTAGTGACGTAGATGGGCTGCAGTTGGACAAGGTGGAGCCCTGCTGGCATACATCAGGAGATGGGAGATGGAAAGATGAGGGTGGAAAGCATGGGAGCAAGGGAAAAAGGTGGGGCAGGTAGAGGGGGTAGGCACCACGGGCTGGGGACAAAGGAACCCAGGTGTGGGAGTAACGGGGCAGGGAAGAGATATAGAGCTGGGGGCGGATCACCGTGTCTGCACCTAGTGGGAGGGAGAGGTCTGGATAAGTGTGGTGACCCAGTTATGGTGAGAAAGGGGGGGGCTAGGTCACAGTGTTCGGACTCAGAGAAGAACTTCAAACAAGGAAGAGAACAAGAAGGAAGAACCACAAGGGGAAGACTGGACGGCTATGTCCTATTAACATAATATTGGACTGATATGTCTAATGTGTAAATATTGATTGTTAGAAGTGAAATTGGGATGTAAATATATAAATTTAGCCTTTTAATAAATACTGCCAGTGAGCATACAAAAGTGAAAAGTAGTAGCCTGATTTATTTCTGGATGGGGATCCAGGGACAAGAGGTTTTTGAGATATGCATGGCCCAAACCATGCAGGAAATTGTATGTTAATAAAGCAATCCTGAAGGTGGGGCACCACCTAATCAGAAGCAACTGTAGCTGCTCAGTACAGGTGTAATTTGATCTCTATAATGCACACCTGCCAGTACCCTTGCTGCAGCACTCTGCACCAGCTACAGGCGGTGCACCAAACATCCAGCTAGCTGTAGCTACAGAGCATTACAGTAATCAAGTCTTGAGGTCACAAAGGCATGTACTAGGGTTGGCAGGTCCTGTTGCACTAGATAGAGTCTAATCTGGGAGATATTCTTAGTTGTAAAAATCCATTGCAGACCATAGTCAGTACAGTACCTAATATTCTAGTGTCAGCCGTGAGTCAACAATGACTCCCAGATTCTTAACCCTATCCCCAGCTGTCAAGAATGTGCCATACAGAGATGGAATTCTGACAACATCATATCTTCTAGACAAGATGGGATTAAGGGGAAGGGAGACCAGAAACGTAGAAAAGTGTGTGGCCATAATACAGTGCATAGGATGTGCAGAAAAATTGTTGGGCCTCTATGGGTCATAATTCTAAAAGATACATGGACTACTACTGTGAAAGTCTTTCTTTTCCTCATAGTGTGGAATGTGCCTTTTCATTATTATCCAGTGTTTCAATAATAAGTCAAAATGCAGGCTAAAACATGAAGATACTGTAGGAAATTGAGCTACAAATGAATTAAGGATCACACTGCCATCTTGAAATCATGGCAAGAGGAAACAAACATGGAGTAAGGGTCCTGCTTTGAGATCCCATGAGATCCCCTCAAATCCCTCAAAGATTTGGAGGTAGGTCTGAGACCCTTCTTGACCCCACCCACTTTAAGCCCTGCATACACAGAGTGAGGAGGGACATTATTTACTGGGTTATTTAATCAGTAGCTAACCAAGCCAGAGGATGACTTGGGGTCGAGGCAGGCTGGTGTGGTTATGTTTTCTTATGATGAAGGAAATTTGTTTGTAACTTTTGGAGTAAATGTAGATGCCTGAAAGTTGGGGAGGCCAGAGTACAGAGGTCTACTATTGCCAAGGTGGAGGTAACCAATGCATGAGTCCCAGTTTTGGTATAAACAAGATGAAGCAAACAGCATGTATGAAACATGTTGTGAAGTATAAGAATACTGAACATTTTTTTGGGGATCAACAGAGGGTATAGACAAGGGAAAGCAGTGAGGAGGGGAGTACAGATAAGGAGGAGAGGCAGGAAAGTTCTTAGTTGTGTAGTGAGTGAGAAGGAACATTTTGTATTTAATTTCTATTGAATAGAAAGCCAAGCCAGGGATGTTTTATGGGATGGGGCATGGGGAGGCTTACTGATTTGGTCACATTTTCTTTTGTGGGTAAAAAGACCAGAGGTTAATGTTTGGACTTAGTGTACAGTAGAAAATTGGGGAGGTCAAAAAACAAAGATTTGCAGTTACCAGGATTGGAGTTAGTGAGTGAATTTGAGTTTTTGCAGAAGCAAGATACAAATAACAGCATATATTGTACAAGTAAAGCTCAAAACTCGTTGCCTTATGTTTCTAGGGTTCTGATGAAACAATTGGTTGTCATCAGAAAATCACACAAAACATACTCAAGAAATAGAATAGAAAGCAAATGCCAAAAGTTAAATGCTGTGATAGAACAACATTTAATCTTGATAAAATACATACAGGAAACTACCTCAGCACTTCGCCTCTAAGTGGGAGGCTTCATCAAGAGGTGGGATTACATCCAGCACTTATCCTCTATATATATTCATTCTTATAGGTATATAACCTAAATTTAATACCATAAGTATGACATGTAAACCCTGAGTAACAACAAATTAATTATGCAGGTTTTTATAACTCAGACAATATGGGCCAGATATTCAAAGCCTTGCGTGGTCCATAAAATGGTTTGCATGGGTTCTGTGTGGGATTAGTATGGAGACTGCCATGTTCAAAAGGCCACATAGCGCGGGCAAAGAGCATTAGCACTGAGCAAACCATAATGATATGCAAGGGGCAAATTGAACATGAATACAGGCGCTATGAGATATTCAGCGACTAGTGCCTCACTAAGGTGTTTAGGGTGACATAGCGAGTCCCTTAGTGCAGAACAAATTACCGCCCAGGAAAATCTGGTCTTAACCCTGGGCAAATAGCTTTGCATGTCATTGGTGCATAGCGCGGTGCTTGCGCGGGATTAGCGAGGCTTGCGAGACCCTAACATAAGAGCATGACACTTAGAAAATGCCTGACATGGAGGACACATGCTGCTCACTGCTGTTACCACCATGATACCAACAGCTGCTACTGGTCCCAGCCAAGTACAGACAGTAAGGGGGGAGCTGACCCACAGGGGAAAACTAGGTAGTGTGGCCATACAACACACACCTGCAGACCATACGTCTGTGGTGACCAACAGATGCCAGCACACACATGCAGCACTGTGGGCATGGCGGCCATTGAGGGAAGGGTATATGGATGGCCAGACTTCACCACAGCCCAGGTGTGGCCACATGGCTGGGACACAACATGCAGTACACATGGGCCAGTAGTGGGAATACCCCACCACCTGAGTGCATGTCGGAGCATACATGCCCCCCCAGCCACATACCGCACAACTATACAGAAGCCACAGCACATGCAGCGGGCCATGCAAATGTCACTGTGAGCATCCCATGCCACAGGTGCAGCATCTGTGGAGCACACAATGGCAAAACAGTACTGTCCACTGTCAGTAATCATCTGCATGCTGTGCCTGTCACTATGTACAGTGCAGTGGTCATCACTGCCCTACATACCATAGGCATTGCTGTGTCCCTCACACAACCAGCCCCCTTGCTACTGTAGTGTCTGCTGTGCACTGTAGCATGGCCCACAGTGTGACAGTTGCATACAGCACCACCACCGCCTGTGCCTATGCTATGTTCTCCCTGGGACACACAATGCAATGCTGTACTGCATACATGTAGCCTGCAGCAACCATCATGCACTGTCAGACTGACCTACAGGTGAAGCTGCGACCAGACCTGGCCAGCCCTGTACTTTCAGACTGACCTACAGGTGGAGCTGTGGGACCCTGCAGTAATGCTGGGCAAACTGCATGCAAATCAGGGAATGATGATATGCTAATCAGGCTGTTTGCCCAGAGACTACCTAAGTAGGCTCATTTGCATGTCACTTTTGAATATGGTAAATCTTAGCACCAGGCAAACGCATTAGCACCAGACTAACAGCTTAGCTCTGTGCTAAAAGCGCACCAATGGTTGGGGATGTTTTACAGTTTGATCACTGTTCTTTCACATCTGCTGCTGCCTGCTGCTGTACTGGGTCCATGCATCTGCTGGCACACACAGTGGCCACATAGTTCATCTCTACCTGCCCTCACATCGCTGTGCACTGTGTTGTTGTTGTGGTTTGCACTTCCTGGTTGCTATATTCAGTGCTGCCTTATTCTAGGGCTATGTTTGCCTGCACTCCCAGCCCTGTTTGCATGGCCTCATTCCCATGCTATATTCAGAAGCTGTTTGCCCTGGGCTTTTCCTTTTGAATATAGCTTGCTTTGTGCTCCAGGCTATGTTTGCCTGCCAGGCAGTGTTAACTCAACCCAGGGGTAAAGCTTTGAATATCTGGCCCTATGAGTCAAACAGGTGTAGGGAAATTCATTAAAGTGGCAGTGGTCCTAATGGAGACAGAAAAATATAGTGACAGTGGTCCTAATGGAGACAGAAACACATCTAAGATCTGTAACCCAGAGAATCAATAGGCTTGATAACACTTCTGTGAAAACTTGTGAAACCAAAGACAGAAATTAAAAGATTAAAAAACACCAGCAAGCAAAAAAATCAGTGAATGAAGAGGCAAAATGAAGGTGTGAGAAACACTGAAATATATACTTGGGAATGTAAACCGATAGACTGGTGCATCACTGAAGCATGCAGGTGCACAAACACAGTTTTGTCAACAAAATGCAGGGAAATTCATACATGTAGACTCCTGGAAAAATTTGGAATCCCTATAGAAGGAAATATATCAGTGTTAAGCACTGAAAGAAATAACCACGAAAAGGAAACACAACAGATACAATACTGATTGAATCCAATTAACAATTTTGCTATTACAGGTATGCAGAGAGTACAAATGGGGGTAAGGTTCTAGTAATCATTCAGCCCATTAGAATGCAATGTATTGAACACGTGGATTTGTCCAACAAATTAAATGTTTTTGTAAGGTGTATATAGGCCCCCTCAAAATTGAAGGCTATTGTTTAGCAGCCCACAGTGTGAAGGCTACTGGTTCCCAGAACTATGTCAGGGAAGACACTGCCAAAAGTGGACAAGACTTCATGTTATGCTAAGGATAAGTGCTGGACACAGAGTACTTGGCCAGCTTTGTCCAAATATTAAATGTTTGTAATTATTCATCAAGCTGACATACTGAACATCACGAAAATTGCCAGCAGAAGTGAGGCCTCTAGGTCATCCCTAGTCTGCTTCGAGTGTGCAGCTAACAGCCTACTTTGCAGCTGCCCTCCCGTCATCTTCTCAAATACCCCACACTCTGTTCCATCCCTCTTGAAACTACCCACCGTCCTACAGGATACCACCTCCTCGGCAAAGGATCCAAACTGCCACTACTCTCTCTGTGAAAAAGTGTATCCTCATTTGCCTCTTATATCTATCTCCTTCCAGTCTAAGTCTATGCCCTCTCATGTCCCTCCCCTTCCAGAGCTTGAATATCTCTTCATTACCAGACTTATTTATTCCCTTTAAGTACTTAAAGGTCTCAGTCATATCCCCAAATCCCTTCTCTCCTCCAGGGAATACATGTTCAGTTCCCTTAATCTCTCCTCATAGGGCATATCCTGTAATCCCTGAATCAACTTTGTTGCCCTTCATTGTACCCCTTTCAACAATCTCACATCTCTCTTCAGATAAGGGCATGAGAACTGCACACAGTATGACAATGACAAGGTTGATGCAAGCAGCCCATATGTGACAGGCCACTGGCCAGAAGTAATTCTAACAAAAAAAACAAGTTGTGGTCAGAGCCAACAAGGCAGCATAATGCTATTTTCAGTGTCAGTGGCTCAGCAGGTTGCACACTCGCCTCTGAGGCTAGATGAGAAGGCTGTAGGTTTATCTCTATACCAGACACTGGAGTAAATCCCAATACTCCTGACATGCCGTCTTTCAGATGAGATGTTAAAACAAAGTCCCTGCTGCATGGTCTGGTGGTTATTCAGGTGGGTGTTAAAGATCCTATTGTAACCCCTGGGTGCACTATCCCCAGAGTTACACCCCTGCCTACTACCTACAAGCTAGGCTGAGGGGTTTGGGTTCGCTAACAGATAACCATTTTAAAACCTTTGCGCAGGCAGGAGACCACGTGACGTCTATGGAGGTGTAGCTGCTGCTAACCGAAGCTCCCGCACCAAACCGGCAATCCTGCTGTTCCCGACCACCAAGATCACGTATATTTACCTTCCCGAGCTACGAGATCAGTGGTATAACGAGTTTAACATTTTTCCGGTGCTCCGATCGGGGGAGAAATGCAGGGCGGCGATCAGGAGTCAGAAGCGAAGCGGCCTCGCCGCAGCGCCTCACCATGTACCGAGGAAGAAGGTACTTCTGCCGGCAACATTAGCAGTGATCTAGCCATTATCAAGGAGGCCCTGTTTAAATTGGTAGATGAAATGGCTGATATTAAACCAGCCCTTACGCAGCTTGCCGCAGGGTGACAGATTCAGAGGCTCGCATATCGACTGTGGAGCGAGCGTTAGATAAAAACAAAACCCATGATCACTGAAAGCAAGAAAGCTGTGGCCAAATTAGAAGAAAGAGTGGACGACCTTGAAGGCGCAGTCGTTAATAACCTGGTTTTACTTGGTTTACTGGAGGGAAGAAGGCACAAGCATGCTACTTTTCTACAAAAATTGCTGAGGAAATCTGCAGGCCCTTCACCAAATGGGCCGAATATATTATTGACGGGGCACAGAGCTCAAGAGCTAGACCATCAACGACAGAACCACACGTCCATTATCTTTAAACTGCTTAATTTCCTGGACAGGGAACACATTTTAAAAGAGACAAGGAAACTGTCTTCTTTTCAATGGGAAGGCAGCAAACTTCGCCTAGTCCCCGACCTGACCTGGAAGATGAGGCAGACCAGAGCCTCCTTTCGCCCCGTCACTTCGAAGCTGTGGGCGGCAGGGATTCGCCACCGTATGTTATATCCAGCAAAGCTCGAGGTCACCACTAAGAAGGGAGTGAAGCGATATGAATCAGTGGAAGAAGCTCTGAACTCACTCGGAACATTGATGCCAGATTTGTTCACCAAAGGTTGAGCCACGGGACGTTTAATGCTGATCTAGTGGGATTAGATGCTCCAAGAGTCAGTATGATTAGACTGTCACGCTAATATATGGAACAGTGAACTATATTATGTTTAACTTCGGTGTTACATAGAGGCTCCATGGGCTTTACTAAAAAATTTTATTATATCTTACCATACCAGGATGGATATTTTAGTTCGAGCTGAACTGTTAAATGAATACCTGTTATATCAGTTTTTCATAAACAATTTATTTTTAGTATTGCCCAGGAGGGTTAAATTAGTGTTACACCGTTTGTGCACTGCGTTACAACAATTGTGGGGTTGCTGTAATCAGGCTTACTCACAGTTTTACTGCCTTAACCATGTGATAAGTGGTCTGAATGGCCCTATGTATATGGCAGGGCTGAGTAATCTCATTCTAGGAAGGACCAGCGAGTTGTTTGGCTCAGCCAAATAAAGGCTATCCCTCCCCCCCCCGCCACTCCACTGAATTACTAGTCCCTTTTGCTGTGGCAATGTTTAATAAGCCACCGATGTTCCTTGTTGGACTATTATTTAGCCATCGTCTGATATGGTGGCATTTGGAGAGGGCGGGGAGGCCTCAACAGGCAGGGGATCTCCATATAATAGGGCCAGTTTAACCCTTCTGTTTTTTTCTGTTCCCCATTTTATTCAGGGAGCATTGGAGGGAGATTATGCTTTTGAATGTTTAGTTTATAATCTTCCATAAGATTTTATATATGGATCTCCTATTGCAATGATAACCCTAATATATTAGTTTAATCTTGACAACTCAATAATTGTTTTGGGGTAAGGTATGTTAACCAATTCTTATTGGGGTCGTTCGCAGGTTTGCAAGCGTTTATTGTTGCTGATTCAAGTTTAAGAGTGGTGTGGGGGCCCGACCTCTATAGCGCACTTTGGATCAGTGCAAGAGGAGGTTAGCTTCGGCCTGGGGGTGGTTGTTTATGGGTTTAGTTGGGGTTGATCTTCTATTGGGGATGTGAGGGTTGGTGTTGGTTAGGTTTGGTTTTGTTTTGCTTTTTGGGGAGGGCAGCTATCCGTACATTGTTTCATGGACAAGTAACGACCAATGGCATTTAACCTGAATCTTCTGTCATGGAACATCAAAGGGGAAGGACAATTGTAAAAATATGCAGTCCTAAACCATTTAGACCGTTATCAACCAGCAATTGTCTTTTGCAGGAAACTCATGTCCTTTCAAGCCATCTTTCATACTTTAGGAAAAATGGGTAGGCCAAGTGTTTGGGGGAGTACTCTTCCTCAAGCGGGTGTAGCTATTTTGATAGCCGGGGTCCCTTTGTACATTCGGACACAATTGCTGATCCGAATGGCAGATATATTATCGTTTCTGGCAAGCTTGGAGAAAGCCCTAGTTTTGGGATCAATTTATGGCCCCAATTTAGAGTCCCCTCCTTCTTTTCCCATTTGGCTGTGCTTTGTCTCCCTTTAAGGAGTTGCAGCTTATTTTGGGGTGACTGGAACCTTGTTCAGTCGGATATACTAGACAGATCGACCTGTAGGAAATCATTTCCTGCTTTGGCGCAAAAAGCATTGGCTGAATGTAAGTCTTTCTAGGCCTGACAGACCCGTGGAGGCTACTCAATCCAACAGTCCGATTACACCTTTTTTTCACCGATGCACAATCCTTTTCTAGGCTGGATTATTTTTAGTAAATTGCCAGGTTGTCCCTGAGATAAAGAATGCTGAGCATCTCCCAAGGGTGATATCTGACCACTCTCCAATTAAAATTGTTTGGACTTCGTCCTCTATCCCGAAGAGATCTTACACATGGGCCTTAAACAATAATATATTTAAAGATGCTCAGACACTAGAACGTTTCCGTATCTTTTTGATAGAGTCAATTAAATTTAATTGGGGTACGATCCCAAATACTGACCAGGCCTGGGCTGCTCTTAAATCGGTATGGAGGGGTGAGTTGATTAGAACACCGGTGAGAAAGCCAATACAATTGAAGTTGTCCAACTATCTTATAAGGATCAATCAATTAGAGGCTATACGGAGCCTATGAGGACTAGGGACCAGGAACAGGAGCTGGCGCTGTGAGAACATGCTATGCGGGGCTCTGAGCGATAAGGTTGTTAGCATGTCAACTAAATCTAAGGCGTTATACCTGGGTCAGGGCAGTAAAGCCGGAAATTACTGGCATGGCAGCTAAAGCGTAAGGCTGATTCCAGATGGGTTCAGGCCCTAAAATCTCTGGACTCTGACAACCTGATTACCGACCTAAGGGAATCCTACAATCATTTGTCTCCTTCTATAGAGACTTATATTCGACCCAGCCCCTACTGCACTTATGCTATCACAGATGGAGGTTCCTGGACGGAATACCACTCCCTAACCTGCCACAAGACTCTAAAGCGAAATTAATATCCTCTATATCAAATGAGGAGATTATATCTGCCATTGATTCACTTAAAGCTGACAAGGCAGCAGGCCCTGATGGGTTCTCACCTCTTTTTTATAAATTATTTAAAGTAGAAGTGGCCCCATTGTTGTGTGAGTTATTTACTTTTTGGTTTGATCATGGAGTGAGGGATCGTCTCTCTGAAGCCAGAATAATTCTGTTACCTAAGCGGAAGTCCACCGACTCTGTTAGTAATTATAGACCAATATCCTTGTTGAATATAGATGTAAAATTTTTGCTAAAATATTGGCAACCAGACTTAAGAGTGTCTGGCAAGATTTGATTAGTATGGAACAGGCTGGCCGTGGAGGGACGCACCTCGGCAGACCATTTTAGAAAGTTGTTTTATTTAATGTCAACCCTGAAGTTTTAATGAGGATGCATCTTTAATTTCTTTAGATGCGGAAAAAGCATTCGACAGCGGTGGAATGGGTGTATATGTTCGAGGTTTGGTTGATTTGGTTTTCCCAACAATTCATACATCTAATTAGGATTCTCTATTCGTGTCCAACTGCTAGAATACAATGCAATAACCTAATATCTGATATTTTTCCGTTGCTGAGGAATCCGTCAGGGCTGTCCGTTGTCGCCTTATCTGTTTAATTTGTATTTAGAGCCCTTATTAGGACAATTAAGATAGACAAACGGATTTTGGCATTAAAATTGGAGACTAGGAACACAAATTGTCAGCATTGCAGATGACGTCTTATTACATATTAGAGATACAACTTTATCCCTACCTAGAGCCCTCACTTTAATTGAAAATTTTAGTAGTTTTTCGGTTTTAAATTAAACCTTGCAAAACAACTTTTTTCCCTCTCGCTACCCTTGTGAAAAGTTGGTGTATGTCTTGGCCTACAGTGGCAATCTAAATCACTTAAATATCTAGGCATTCAGATTTCTAAGAACTTAGAAGAACTGGCCAAAATGAACTTACTACCTGTCATTAAATCTGTTAGAGAAGATTTGGATAGATGGTCGAAACTGCCATTGTCTTTTTCTGCGAGAACCAATGTTGTTAAAATGGTGGTTCTGCCGAGGATTCTTTATCCCCTCCTTAACTTGAACATATATCTTCCCAAGTCTTTTTTTAAGAATCTGTGCAGGTACTGCTCAGATTTTATATGGAAATATAAACCTCCACGTAGAGCTTATCTTAAACTTTGTCGGTCACGTAAGTTGGGTGGCCTACAATTACCGGACTTTTTCAAATATTACTTAGCTATTCACGCAGCTAGAGCAGTTCTATGGTCCGGGAAAATTAGTATTCCTGCCATAGGTCTTGAGTTAGACAGGGCTATAGTTAAAGGGTTAAAGTTAGATTTAGAGTCCCTCCTCTTTACCCTTGGATTAAAATACCGAATAAAATTAGGAACACCCTATAGGGTGGGATATTAGGGCTATTCATCAACTATACACCTGTTTAAAGATTAACCCCGGTTCGACGTGTCGCAACCTCTTTAAAGAACCCCAACCTTTTAATTGGCAAACAGCCTATACACCAATTTGCTTCATTATTCCCATCAAAATTACCGATTTTTATGTGGGCAATGCTTTGCTCCCTTTCATCACTAGCAGTAAAATTTGGGGTTAGACCCCAAGCTATGTTAAATCTGGCTCAAATCAGAAGCTGCGTTCAGTCCTTTCTGAAGCATGGCAATGGATCTAACCTAGTGGGGACCTTGGATATATCTATCCGATGCCTGTTTATCAGGTAAACTGGTTTCTAAACTTTACCAGGGCATCATCAAAAGACTGACCTTTATTCTTCTCCCATTCCCTTCCATTGGGCGGTTAGTATGTCTTTGAATTGGTCGAGTCAGTATGGGAGAGAATCTGGACAGACATATGCTTTTATTAAATAGGAAAGATTAAGAGAAATCCAGTTTAAATTATTGCACAACATTTATTGGTCCCAGCTAGAGTTGTCTCGTTGAATAACAACTGCTCTTCAGCCTGTGAGAACTGTAATGGCTCTTTAGCTACAACTTTTCACAAGGTGTGGACATGCCCTAAAAGTAGGAGTTATGGGAACTAGTTAAGTCGGGATTGAGACCTTTCAAGATCTCTCTGGTTTTTGCCAGAGATTTGTGTGTTTGGGAGGTATGACCTTATCCCAGGCACTGCCTCTAGAGCCCGGATGGCATTGGTGGTAATGGTTACTAAGCTGGTGATATTACGTCACTGGCGGGAGATATGGACTCCTTCTTTTAAGGAATGGTGGGAGGTATTCATGAATGCACTACTTGCTGAAAGGACTGTCTACGTGACCTCTGACATACAGCACAAGTTTGACAAATATTGGAAGGACTTTAACCAATGTCTGCGGGACAAGTTCCCCTTTTTACGGTAGTGGCATTGAGACACCCTTGGTCTTATAAATCCCAATTAAATAATGTTTTCTTCTAACCAATACGATTTTCCTTCCTCCAATGTTGTCATTCCATCCCTTCCTTAATTGTTCATATTCCAGCTGAACCAAGGTTTTCAATATAATTTCACTTATTCCAGGTTTTATTCCAGGTTTTTATCAATGTTACGGATAGCTGCGGGTGGTGGGTGGGTGGGACTGTTTATATATTCCCTTTCCATTATTTGGTTCCTTTTCTCTTTTTATTGTTTTAGTTTTCTTGATTAATTGAAAGACTATAATAGTTTTTGTATATTCAGTTTGCACCAACCTGTGTACCTCCTTCATTTCTATATTCATCACTCACTGGTGTAGTGGTGCTGTCTCTATAATAATTAAAATAAAGTTATTGGCAAAATAAAACCTTTACGCAGTGCCTCCAGTCAGGGTGCTTTACGTTGGTGAGCTGGTAACAGATATAGCCCCGAGATGCTATACCACCCATGATAACCAGTTACCTTACCCAGACATGCCCCAATAAACATTTCCTCACATTTCCATACTTTGCATTTTATGACTCTTTCTAATAATAAGCTCACACTCAGAATTTCAAAAAATAGTAACAATCAGAAGAAGCCAGAAGGGAAGGAAACAGATTCATTTCAGTGCTTTACAGTAACTGTTCATTGCTATTTTTGTTTAAACTTAGATTGTGGGCTTTTAGTGACACTGTAATTTCATTGCTGTCTTTACTTAGAATTGTTTTGGACTGTTGAAAATTTACAATCTAGTTTGGTGTGCTTGTAGTGGTGGTCTATTCCTTTGCTGTCTTTAATTGCTGCATATTTTGCCCCCTCCTCCCTGCCAACTCTTAATTATATGCCCTGCTAAATCTAATTGACAGGAGCTAAGTACAGGGGATAGTAGGGGTTGTGGAGTATGAGGGCTAAAGGTGAAGAAGCTCACCCTCAGCACGACAAGTGTTTTGACTCATTTATTTATTTTTCTTTTTTAGAGAAAAGTATATGAGGATCAGTGTCAGGATTTTTAGGACAGTAAATTAATAAAAAGGGAACTAGGAGAGCTTCATTAACAGACAAGTACTGGTATAGTAGTATAAGTGCAGCATAATGTGGGGAGCGGTGCAATGCAGTGGCTGCGGGGCAGCCATATTCAGGCAGACCTTCTGGATGCTGAGGTGCTGCCCTATCTGCATGCATCTCTCTGTACTGCAGGATTAGGTAGCCAGACTCAGAGTGGAAGTAAACTGGGTCAGGAGTACCATCAATCCTATCCAGAGACCACCCAGTCCAACACCGCTGCCTCAAAGGATGCCAAGAACGAGGAACACTTGGATGACAGTCGGCTCAGGGAGGGTTAGGGCAGTCAGGAAGAAGCACATCCCAGATCCTATTCCACTTAAAACTCATATGCCACACTGGCAAATGGGGACAACCAAATAGAGGTACCCAAAGAAGTGGAAGGAAGGATGTGGAGGTTAGCCAAGGAGGTGATCTCAGTGGGAGGCAGTGGACCCCAGAGGAGTGGAGGCAGATCCTGGTGGGACTCCATCACATGAGGATCCGCTAGGAACCCAGGAGGGGAGAATAGGGAGGTGAGGTGCCCACCAGGTGCCATGGCATGGAGGGATGGAAGGAAGATCCTGGGGATCACTGGGAAGGCAAGACGGGAGCGTGAGCTGGATGTCATTATCCACCTAGGTACTAATGACCTGGCAAATGGGGAGCCGAAAGAAGTTCAGGAAGAGTTTAGGAAACTGGGGAGGGGTCTCAAGCAAGTAGCTACTTCTGTCACCTTCTTGGAAGTACTACCTGCGAGAGGCATGGGAGAGCATAGGGGTGCATGCACCAGGAACTTTAACTAATGGTTGAAGAACTGGTGCTGTGAGGAAGGGTTTGGATTCATTGGTGACTGGGGACCCACCTGGAGGGATGGGGGCTTGTTCAAGCCTGACGGCCTGCATCCATCCTGGAGGGGAATCCAAGCACTCAATGATAAGTTTAATTGCTACATTGACAAGCATTTAAACTAGCCAAGGGGTGTGGCAGGCCAGCAAGGAGGGTACCTAATTGCCACTCCCCCACAGCTAGCAGTGGAACCAGTGAACTGGAGCATTGGATATCTCTACAAAGCAGTGTGCAAAAGATGGAGATAAGCACCCAAGATGTGGATAGGCAGAAAAGGGGCAAAATTCAACAGAAGGGCAGACAGCAAGGAGAACCAGGGATAAATGACAACCAGGGAAGGGGCTGGAGTAGAACAGTTAAACAGTCTAGGGAGGTCAAATCATGGAAAGCCATGTGTGCCAATGCCAGGAGCCCTAGCAACAAGATGGAAGATCTGGAGGCTGTCATGGTGCAGTCAGACCTGGACGTTGTGGCCATCACAGAAACCTGGTGTAATGATAACCATGACTGGAAGATGGCCATACCTGGCTACAACATATTCAGAAGAGACAGGGCAGGTAGGAAGGGAGGAGAAGAAATGGCACTGTATGTGAAAAATGACATAAGGGCCACAGAGATCCAGGAGGAACAAAATGGGGGAGAGATACTGTGGGTTAAGCTGGAAAGGAAAATGGGGCCAGCCATCCACACGGGTGTGATCTATAGACCACCAGCCCAGGAGGAAGAAACACATAGGGAGCTGATGCTAGCCATCCAAAGGATGGCAGACAAGGGTGAGGTAGTGCTGGTTGGAGACCTCAGTATTCCAGATGTGGACTGGAGCATCCCAACAGCAGCATCAACTAGGAGCAGATTTATCCTGGAATCCCTTCAGGGTGCCTTTCTCAAGCAACTGGTCATGGAACCAACTCGGCAGAAGGCAATACTGGACCTTGTGCTCACAAACAGGGACAGTGTGATGGGGTAACAGTGGGAAAGCACCTGGGAACACTGACCACCAGTCATTGTGGTTTTGAAATCCAGAAGAAGCAGAACCAAACCACACAAAACATGTATCCTGGATTTAGGGGAAGACTTTGGGAAAATGGGAGATGCTTGAAAAGAGGCATTAAGGAATGGGGCAGGAATCAGGAGGTTGAGGAACAGTGGGCAGGATTTAAAACAGGGATTACAAGGCAACAGAATTATGCATTAAGCAGGTTAGCAAGGAAAAAAGGAAGAGGAGGCCATTATGGTTTTCCAAGGAGGTAGCGGAGAAAGTAAAAGCCAAAAAGATTGCATTCAAGCAATACAAAAAGACATAGGCAGAAGGGGATAGGAAGAAGTACCAGGAGAAGCAAAGGGAGGCAGGGAGATCAGTAAGGGAAGCCAAAGCTCAGACAGAAGAGCACATTGCAAAATCAGTGGGTAGAGGGGACAAAATCTTTTACAGGTACGTAAGTGAAGAAAGAAAGGCAAAGGGAGGAATAGTGAGACTGAGGGAGGAGGATGGGGGCCACGTGGAGGATGACAACAGTTAAGCTGACATATTGAACAGGTATTTCTGCTCAGTACTACACGAAGAAGAGGAGTAATGGGTCTGAAGGAGTACAAGGGGTGGGAATGGTGCAGAAATGGACACAAGTCCCTTTACATGAGAAAGGGTCCTGAAGGAACTGGAGGTAATGAGTTGATAAAGCAATTGGGCCAGATGGGGTGCACCCCAGGATCTTTAAGGAACTAAGAGAGGTAGTGGCGTAACCTCTGACAATCCTGTTTAGCCAATCACTGGAAACAGGGGAGGTACCCAAAGACTGGAAGACAGCAGATGTAGTCCCCTTATACAAAAGTGGGAACAAAGAGGAAGTGGGGAACTACAGACCAGTCAGCCTCAGCTTGGTAGTGGGGAAGATCATGGAAGCACTACTGAAGGAGAGATTGGTGGAACATCTGGTAGTCAATGGACACTGGACCCAACGCAGCATGGTTTCACCAGGGAGGCATGTCAAGACCAACCTCATTTAATTTTCGACTGGGTGACTAGGGTGGATCAGGAGGCAGGGACGTGGCCTATCTGGACTTCAGCAAGGCCTTTGACATGGTGCCACATAGAGACTATTACACAGACTGGGGAATATGGGTGTGGGCAGGACAGTAGTGAGGTGGGTAGGTAACTGAGCTGGGCGGCAGGACACAGGAGGTGTTGATAAATGGCTATCACTCCACAGAGGGAAGAGTGACCAGTGGGGCACCACAGGGTTAGTGCTTGGACCGCACTATTCAACATCTTCATCAGTAACATGCTTAGGACCTTGAAGGCAGAATTTCCCTGTTCGCTGATGACAAAGCTCTGTAACAGAATAGACATACCAGAGGGTGTAGACAGAATGAGAAGGGACCCAGAAACTTAGAAGAATGGTCAGGGTTACAGTTGAAATTCAGTGCAAAGAAGTGCAAGATAATGCATATAAGGACAAAACCCTGGCACAATATATCAGTTGGGGGTGAGGATATAGCATACCCAACTAAGAAAAGGATCTTATGGTTATCATCCTGATGACCCAAGGGTAGGAAACAGTGTGACAAGGCGGAGGAAAAGCAACAGGATGCTGAGATGGCATAGGCAGGGGCATCACCAGCAGGAAAAGGAGGTCATAATTCCATTATACAAGACACTCAGTGAGGCTCCACCTAGAGTACAGTGCACAGTTCTGGAAACCTTACTTACGCAAGGACATAGACACGGTAGAGAAGGTTCAGACGAGGGCAACAAAGATGGTACATGGATTGCATCCCAAGTCCTATGAGAACAGGTTGAAGGAATTGAATATATACTCCCTGGAGGAGAGGAGGTAGAGCGGGGATATGATAGAGACATACAAGTATCTTACAGGGAGGAACAGGGTGAAGGAATACACTATTTTTACGCAAAAAAGATGTTCCAGGACTAGAGGGTATGGGATGAAGTTGGAGGGAGGATGATTCCCAGGAAATGTGAGGAAGAATTTCTTCACAGAACGGGTGGTGGACAAGTGGAACACCCTGCCAGAGGAAGTGGTGGGGGCTGAAACAATCACAGGATTTAAGAATGCATGGCATAGACATAAAGGAATTCTGGAGGTCAGGGTTAAGCAGCAACAGACTTCTAGGAAAACATAAAGTGAACTTACAAGCTCAAATGGGCAGACTGGGTGGGCCATAGGCCCTTTTCTGCCAACACTATCTATGTATCTATATATCTATGTAATCAATTTATTTAGGGGACAAGGAGTTAGGAACGGGGATGTGGAGTAGAGGTTACTTGATTACTATATATTGTACATATGTAGAGGTTTGATTGATGTTTTGCTGGTGAACCCTCCAGCTGGGTGGCTACATACTAATAGACTACATGCAATCAACATTTCTCACTCCAACATAAGATACCCAGAGCCCTGGCTATCTAGCTGCTGACTAATGAGATGTTACATAAATACTATTTGATTACCCACAGTGGTACCAGTGTCAGATACAGCAGAAACCCTGCAATTTCATACCATACTGGACCCAGATACCACAAGTCCTAGATGTTGCAGGCCTGGTGGGCGTTGCAGCTGGGCGTCGAGTTGAGACTATTCATTCCAAGGGAGTGGCTAACTTGGAGAACTATTCCTACAATGGCTGTAGATTATTGGGTACAATGAAGGGAGGGATTGCCCTGCATTTAGCAGAATTAGCAGGAATTGACCCTGCGGGTCACAAAGAGCCAGGGATTGCCCTGTACATCACAGAAGACAGGGATTACCCTGTACATTACAGAAACTGAACATTTCAGGACAAGCTAGATGGCTAGATCTTGGATTTTTACATCCCAAACATTCAGCACAATAATTCAAAGTCCCATCCAGTATAGTTAGAAATGCAATACTTTTATCAAGCATCCAAATTCTCTTGAAATGAGATCACATCCAGTACATTTAAATACCAAACTGACATCCATACAGTAACAGCAGAAGGTAACACTTTTTTCAAGCATCCATATTCAGTTTGCATGAAATCACATCCAGCACATTTAAATACCATTTATTTGTTTCATTTTGGTAACTGGGTAAGCCCACTGAGACCAAAGGTCCCTTTTTTCAGGGCCGGCCAGGAGTTAACTACATACATTAACAAATTCAGTGGTACAGACAATTAATACATACAGAGGTGTAACAGCTTGCATACAGTAGGTTTGTTAATTGTACACAATACACACTGAGAATAGGAGGTGATTAGACAGTATGGTAGCTCATGCGGTACCCATGGTCAGTTGTAACTGATGTGACATAAAGTTGATTGGGAAATCTTACATAAAGAAATATACAAGGCAAGGCCAGCGTAGCTCACTCTGTTAGGATCCCACCCATCAGGATGATGAATGCAGGTGGGGAGGTCAAGCCTGAGACAGTAGGCCAGGAGCCCATGAGACCTGATTAGCATAAAATGGGGAGATTACAGGCCCAGTGGACAGGGACTAATGATAACATCCAGAGACTCAACCCCATCAGGTACACCTTCGAGGTGGACTTGAATTCATGAAGCGTGCGACAGCCCATCAGGTTCTCTGGAAGAGAATTCTACTGATTCGAAGCAGCATATCTAAAGGACCTCTTGCTCAGGTTGGTCTACACTCAGGGGATATCAAGGGGGCAGCCAGTCAATGACCTCAGGTTACGGTACTGAATCTTTGGGTTAAGCAAGCCATGCAGATGAGGAGAAGAGCCTGCAGCAGTGAATTTGTAAGCCAGGCATAGCAAAGGGTAGGCCAGTTTGGCCCTGACTAGCGGGCCAGTTAAGGTTTACCAAAGACCTCACAGTGGTGCTTGCCTGGAGGAGGGTAGTACGATGCAACCCTGCTATAGAGTACAAAGAGCTTTCTTAGTCCAATCTCCCTGAGAAACTGGAAGAAGGAGCAACCGCAGAAGGGAGGGTAGGAAGCAGGGTGCAATTTGCAATTGCTCACCTCGTCTCATCAGAGAGAGAGTTACCCAGCCTGTAGAGTAGGCCAATCTTTTGATGAGTGGTCTTGGCCAAATTTCCCTCATTCACTAAAAATACCACCAACAGCTTAATCTGGTTCAAGGTCAGTTGGCATTCATCTGTATCCCCCTCCCCAGGTCATGCCTGAAAATAGGCAGAATTTGTCTAGTGCACTTACCCGGTCAACAAAAACTAAATAAATAAATAAATAAAAGTCAATGTGTGGCTTGTAGGACATATCCTGGTCAAGGAAGATTCCTAGGTATTTGATCTTGTCAATGACTTCAACTCTCTTCCCTTGGGCTGTGTGGAGCTGGAGCTGATCGTGTCTGTTGGCTCCCCGACACCTGGTCCGAAAGAGGACAACCTTCATTTTCTCCTCATTCAGTACAAGCCAGTAAGCAGTGAACCAGGTCTCAAGTGCAGCAACAGTGGCCTGAAGTTTAGCAGAGATATTGCTAGGTTGCGGATCACTGCAGTATGCCACTGTATCATCAGCATACAGGATTAGGTTGTCCAGACCATATTCCCACTCAATGTCATTGACAAAAAGGGTAAATAGCAAAGGACCCAGGATTGAGCCCTGGAGCACTCTGGATGTAACAGGTTTGGCGCCAGATTGAACTCCTCTCCACTGAACTTTTTGGGTCCTGTTGAGCAAATAGCTCTCAAGCCAAGTAACCGAGAGGCCATCCAGTCCCAGCAGTTGGAGCTTGGAGAGGAGCAATTCATGACTAACCAGATAGAATGCCTTAGACAGGTTGATGGATAAAACTCCAGCTTGGGAGCCTCTGTCCATGGAATCAAGGATGTCAGATGTAAGCCGGATTAGGGCCATGTCAGTTCCATGGCCTTTCCTAAAACCATGTTGAATATTGGCTAGGAGATGGTGCTGCTCTAGGTAGTCCTGCAACTGGTTGTACACCGGTCTGTCCTGCACCTTCTCAAGAGGGCAGAGAATGGAGATGGGCCTAAAGTTTCCCACATTTACCTGAGGCCCCTTTTTGTGTGCAGGGACAATGGTCACAACTTTCCATTTGCTAGGGACTATTCCCTCAAGTAGGGATCAGTTAATGAGAATGGAGACAGGAAGGGTGATAGCTGGGGCAGTGGCCTGCAGCAACCTAGGTTCTAGTTGGTTGTGTCCAGGGGAGGAGTCAAAAAGGGCTAGCACCTCAGACAGTTTGACCAGTTTCAGATGAAATTGAGGCCTAGGGGTGTTCCCATCCAGTTCCATTGTTATGGGGCACCCGGGATGAAGGCAGGAGGCTTAGTAGTGCTAGGGTTTGAAGAAAGGCATTAAAGGCCTCCTATACCATTGAGGGGTCATTGGGAAGGTTATCCCCCAATCGAAGAGCTCCATCCTAGGTACTATTGGTACCCTTCAAGTGAGGTTGATTAGGCCCCAGTATTTTTGGATCCCTAAGGTGTCAAGACTGGAGATCACGCCGATATTTAGATTTCACCTTTTTGGAAGCTTTCTTGTACTTGTTTCTCAATGTCCTGTATTTCACCCAGTCTGACCTGAGGCTTGTGGACTCAAAGTGCTTCCAGGCCCTATCCCTGAGTAGCATGATCCATTTGAGGTTTGGGTTAATCCACTTGTGGCACTATTGTTGTCCAATCGCTTGTCCCAATAGTAACAAATAATTATTTTGCTGCAGTATAAGGCCTGTCTGGTCCAGTGGTATGGAGGGATGAGGTGCTAAGTGCCCTATTGCTTGCCAAATCAATGACCCAAGTTCAGGAATAGACCAGATTGCCAGGGGTTGGAAAGCAGACTGAATGTTCATCACATAACTGTCCTGTCCATGCATGGAAAGGCATGCTGGCTTGACCTTTGGCTTACCCCAAGAAAGGTAAAAATGCAGAAATGGCTAGCGTAGGTTCCATAAAGCCCTACCTTTACCTCTGTCACACGCATCACTTGGATGACTGTCTCAGTTGTGGATGTAAGAGCTAGGTGAGGATAAGGATAGCTCTCCCTTTCTGGCTACCCTATCATGGAGGAGGAGGCAATCCATGGGAACTTCGGGATCTGTGGTTTGGGACAGGAGTGATGGACAAGGGAGGTAAGGATTGGGATGAGAGCCTGCCTGAGTCAACTGGCAAAGCAAAATGTTTTATGGAGGGGGGGAAATGCTGTAGTATGTATGACCTTAACATATACAGTATGCACAACCCTCCCATAATAGGTACAGCTGCACTGTTACAGTAAACCTATCAAGTATAGGTAATATGTACAGGGTCTTTTACCAGGGTACTATGGAGCCAGAGGTAGGAGTCATAAAGGGATGACATTTCCTAAACCTGTAGAATAAAATAGAGGAAAGGGGTAACAAAGGATCCTCAGTTCTTAGAGAGTTACTAGGAAGGATGAGACAGGTTATATATGTATGTTGTGATACTTATCTGATGGGGGAGGAATTTACATCCTGTGAGACCTGTGAAAGTAAAGAGAAGAAGGTTAATATAGAGTAAATACAGTAGTGGGAACAATAGAGAGGAGAGAGATGAAATGGATATAGTACAGTGTAAGAGGTAAAAACATATAGTTGTAGAGGGAAAGGTGTACAATTAAATGAAGTAAAAGATGCAAAGACAAGCTTAATTTAAGTATTATGCTAACATTAGCAACTGTTTACCATGAGTGTCAAAAACAAAACACCAAAAAACAGAATACTGAAATGTTTGTTACCATTAGATAAGCTGTTTCTATGTTTTCACCTTGACTCGCATATTGTTTTTAGTGTGTGGTGTATATCACTTTGATATTTCTGTATAAATGTGAGGCACCCTTTTTCAATCCTCAGGCTTGTCATCTGTGGAAGGGCCACTGAAGGCTTTAAGGGCTGGCCCAAGTGGGTGCATGCAAGGCATGTTGCTGGAAAATAAATCTTGCACTTTGCATGTAAAACTGAATCTAGGCGTGCTGAGCATTCTTTTCTTTTCTTATTACAAGCTGGCTGCTTTGCTTATGCACTGCCTTTTCTGTTACTTGTACACCACTCTACACTACTTACACAATAGCCACAGCACTGACTCCTGACCATCACAGGACTGACCATCCCACCCCTGACAGTCACAGGACTGTACCCCCTCAGACAGTCACAGGATTGACACCCTCCACTGTCAGTCACAGCACTGGGCACCCATGCCTGACAGTCACAGAACTGATCCCCCATTCCCAACGATCACAGCACTACACCCCACCACCATGATATCACTATACCCATATCCCCGACAGTCACATGGATGACACTTTCCACAGTCACAGCTATAATTCCCCCCCACCAGTCACAACACTGTACATCACAGCACTGATGACCACCCCATACAGTTGGAACACATAGCCCCCGAATAGTCATAGTTTGGTACCTTGTACAATCTTCCTGGTCATGTGTACAACTTCCTGCAAATGCCTCTGTCCCTCAAAGTTGTAGAATTGCACAGAAGCAGACCTCCCAAAAGTCAGAGGAATAACCCTCACCCTGATAGTCACATAAATGACACCCTGTCCCTGACAGTTACATAACAGACCCTCTTCCTGACAATCACTGGACTGTACCACCACTCTAACAGTTACAGTACTGACACCATCCACCATCAATCATAGCAATGATCAACCCCCCAACAGACATTGGATTTGACCCTCCCCCACAGTCACAGGACCGTCCTCCCAGTCACATGACTGTTTTACCCCCCCCCAGTCACAGGACTGTACCTCCCACAGTAACAGTACTCTATCACCCCTCTTCCAGAAGCAAGGATTGACCCCATCACAGGACTGTATCACCTCACTGACAATCACAGGACTAACACCATCCAGTGACAGTCTTGACAATGACTACCCACCTCTGGCAGTCACAGCACTGATCCACACCCCTGAGAGTCACAACACTTTCTCAGTATAACCAATAGTCACAGAACTGTTCTTCTACCCCCCCCAACCCGGCAGTCACAGCAATGACCATACACCCCTCAGAGTCACAGCACTGATCCCCATTCCCCCAAAGTAACAGCACTAGTCACAGTACTGCATCCCATCCCATCTTATAGTACTGATCATCAATCCTCAAGAGTTACACCACAGCCACCTCGCACCCAAAAGTCACAGAACTGACACCCCTACCATCAGTCACTGTACTAATTCCCATCCCCTTACAATGACAGCACTGACCTGCTACTCCTAACGGTCATCACTGACCCCATTCACAACAACCACAGCACTGTCTCCTCACTCACAACAGTCACAGGACTGCCACCCCCTCCCGACAGTCACGGACCTGTACCACCCTTCAATAGTCACAGAACTAACACCTTCTACCATCAGTCACAGTGGCCACCTACCCGACAGTCACAGTGCTGAGTCTCATCCCCCAACAGTGACAGCACTTATGTCTAACCACAACAGTCACAGCACTATCCATTACCACAGCCAAAGCGTTGTCCCCCTATATCTGCAACAGTCACAGGGCTGATACCCTCTACAGACAGACACAGCAGTAATCTACACCCCTACAGTCACAGCACTTCCCCCCTACTGCCAAAAGTTGCAGTCCTGCCTCCCATGTGACAGTCACAGCACTGACCTCCCACCCCTTGACAATAACTGCACTGTCTCCCCACCCTCAACCATTCAAGCACCGACACCCACAACCACAACAATCATAGTACTGACCCCCACCATTAACACAAAACTGCCTCTGAGCCTCCCTCAACAGTTGTAGTACTTTCCAGTCCCCTTACAGCAATGCCCCCAACAGTCATAGCACTGACAACCAGCCATTGGTAGTCCCCAAGCTGACCACACCTCAATCATTACATTTTAAAAATAAGTTGTTTAAGTACTGTAACCCATCACAGAGAGTGCAGCACTCAAAATGTGTAGGCCAACTAGTCAAATTCTGGTGGATTTTGTGTTAGGTTGGTAAGATTTTCCTTAAACTAGCCCTGTAGGTTTGTACTGTAGAATGTAACCAAAAAATACAGTACTTCAGCTTGGCTAGTGGAAGAGTCTGTGGAGCTAGTACATTTTCCCATTCACTAGACTTGCTGGCTAGTGGCTGCAAAACGTAACTTAGAACCCTGGAGTAGGCCATATCATCCTCAAGATGGCCCTCTCCCCCCTTACCCTCTTCTAGTTTTACTGATTTTAATTTATGAACGTGATACTTCGTAGACTGGGAAATTTGTTATGTTCCTTTGTCACATTATGATAGATTTGTTGCTGTTGTGCAGCACCCGTAGCCTCTGGTATTGGGAGCCTGAAAAATAAAATTTGCCTTGCCTCTTGACATTCCAGCCCAGTGACCAATCCTAAAGCTGGGCAACCTGCTAAGAGTAGGAAAACCTACATCTCAGCCCCCCCCCAAATAGGACCACTCTTCTAGTACCAGTACAATTCTATGTATTCAACTTTACATTACTTGTTAAACAGGCTTGTAGCACTGCTTCTAGGGTTTCAACCCCCACCTGTATTACTATCCACAAGCTGAGGGGCCTGGGTTCATAACTAGCTGGTACCAAGGTTTTCCTACCCACGGTAAACACAGAGTTTTGGTGCCTCCCACTCAGAGTAAGGTTTCAGTGGGTATTTATTAAATTTGTTACAGCCCTCTGGGAAGCTATAACTACCCTCTACCCCACCTAGTGGCCCTAGACCTTGGAACAAGAAGCAATCTCTCACAACATTCACAATACATTTGTCAAAAGACATTAATGATATGCTCATAGGTTTCCCACTTACTATGATCTGGGCTTCAGTGTGACCTCCTGGAACCCCCTGCAAACAATGTTCATCAGGCATGCATGCATGTTCAGGAATATTTCAAACACAGTAACAGACCACCAGTAAACATGTGTGAGGCAATATAACATTGCAACACCAATCAGGTTTATTTAGGGGGAGCATAACAAGGAAGGGGGCAAATCTGGTCTAATGATTTTATTCTTACTGGTTTGAGCCAGGATGCTGGCATGCATTTAATTCCACTTTGCAGTCCTATAAATATACTGGGTATCCAGATGGAAAACAAGCTAGCCTAAACGGTGCCCAGGGTTGCAGCTGTTGTTGGGGCCCTTGATAAAAGAAGACATGATGATTTGGCATGCAGTTTTATTTGTGTCCAGTGGCCAGATGGCCCAGTCTCTTGAACCATTAAACTAGCAGTGAAATGGAGATTAGGTGTTACCACAACGATTATTAAAGCTTGTCTCCGGGAGCTACCCTGATTTCTACTCACTATAGCTGGACACAGGAGATGAGCTGAGAAAATGAACCTGTGGAGATGTCTCTTGAAGCAGGGGAGGTTCTCTCATTGTCCTCCTACAGCAGCTGGTCTGGTGATACAGGAACAATCGACTTGGGCTGATTCCCATAGCCCAAGACCGAATGGCTTAGCGGAGTCAATGAGTCAAAACTGTGAACTAGATGTCTTGAACTGGCCAGCTGCAAAAACACTTCTGCAACTTTTACACATCTATATGTAATGGTGCTGCTGCTGGTTCCTCTCTGGTCCTTCCAGTAGACTTGCAGGCTGATTCGTAATACTACCTTTTGCTGCATGAATCCACTGCTGTTGCATGCCACAGTTTGCAGTGATTGATGCTCCTTGGACCCCGTGGACTGAATCACCGAGAAAAGTCTAGGCCCACCAGGCCTAACCTCTGGGAGATGGCTGGCTCTTCAGGGGCTCACACTCTGAACTCCTGGGCAGATCTGGCAAATCTCCACTGTTTCAGCAGTTACGTCCTTTTATATGGGGCTAAGGTCTAAGAATCTCATTGACTGTCAAAACTATCCCAAATTGTCACAGTCTCTTAATTGGCTTGCTTTTTGGTGCCTAGAAAAGGTCCTCCTTTTTTCCTCACAAGTCTTCATTAATTCCAATAAGTCTCTGGCCAAAGGTCCAGGCTCTTGATTGGTTATTTGACTGCATAATAGTGGGTGCTGCATAGTCCCAAATATACATTTTACTGCAGTCCCAAAATAACTGTCCTAGTGCAGCCAGAATAAACACTATTCTTACATAAATTCCCACAGCTATATAGCCCTGACATTTCTCTTTTAAACACATGTATTAATCTCTCCCATATTTGCCTAGTTTCTGTGTCACTGCCTTGCAAATGCAGTGCCCCTCTAAAACTGGCAGCGGCTCAATAATATTCATTAGGGCTTCACTGCCCTGACATTTGCCCTGTATTACTGGTGCCCCAGAGGCAGTGCTATAGGTGCTTGCCTTATACTTATTTAAAAACACTTTCCCTGCCCTTGCTCTAAGTCCCCGGTGCCTTTTTAACTAAATACTGTACACCAGGATCCATAGGAACACCTTCCAACTTTTTATTACAGCCAGTGAGTCGCAAACAGTGCGCCTCTCGAAAGTGCGAGCAGCGACTGCACGGCTGAAATGCTGGTCACTCACAGAATGTGCTCCGGGAGACCAGCAGGGCTCAAATGAGATAATGGGGCTGCCTGGGAAACCTGGGGAGGGGGGGACGCAGAACATGGACCAGGTGGTGATCCAGGGGATTCATTGGAAGGATGCCCGAGAGGTACAGCTGACATATGGGAGGACTACCAGTAACCAGAGATACAAGATGAGTGCTGAAATGTTCAGAAGGTTAGCAAGGTGCTAACATGAATAGTGACATACTATCCTGGCATAGTATGCCTGAACAAGAAAGGGGCCATATTCAATTGGCCCTGGTGCATGGTGCTCAATAGAATGCATGCTCCGTAGCTCTTATTCCACTAGTGGTTGTGCTCTCTTGTTTGTCTCATGCCTCATTGCCCCTCTCCCCCAGTCTCTCCCCTCCACATCTCTCCTTTTCTCCATCAGTCTCCACTCTCATGATACCACCCCTCCACTGCTTGGTCTCTACCTCCTTCCCTCTCTCTCTCCCCTCTCCCTCTCTCTCTCTCTCTCTCTGTCTTCACCTACTCCCACCTTGCCACTGTCTCACATGCACCATCCCCAGTTCCTCAGCTCAAAGCTGTAATGCAGTATGACAAGGCTCCAACTGAGCTGCTCTATCCCACACAACTCTCTCCCTCTGTCTTCCATTTTACATAGATACATAGACAGTGTCAGCAGATAAGGGCCTATGGCCCACCTAGTCTGCCCATTTGAGTTTGTAACTTCAGTTTATGTTTTCCTAGAATTCTGTTGCCCCTTACCCCTGACCTCCAGAATTCCTTTATGTCTATCCCATGCATTCTTAAATCCCGTGATTGTTTCAGCCCCCACCGCTTCCTCTGGCAGGGTGTTCCACTTGTCCACCACCAGTTCTGTGAAGAAATTCTTCCTCACATTTCCTCTGAATCGTCCTCCATCCAACTTCATCCCATGCCCTCCTACTCTCTCATATACTTCCTTATACCACACAGCACTTAGTACACCTTAATGAAACTCATAAGAAATGTAGCTGTTTTCTATTATTTTGTTACTTCCTGTACTGATAATTCAGCTATGTTTGTATTTTGTTCTGTGAATTCAGTTATGTACTGATAATTGGACTATGTCTGTATTTGTACTGTGAATTCAACAGTATCTGTCTTTGTACCGATTAATTGACATGGACCCTTTGTGAAAGAGTTCTTACTCAAAGATTGTTTCTGAAATTCAATAAATAAATAAAATATCTGCAATTTAAAAGTAGGTTTTGAATCTGCTGCATAAACCACATAGTTCCACATGGCACTTGTGCTGTTTTATTAAAATTGGTTTCAAATGATACTTTGTCACCTATTACTGTGAGTTTACCCAAAGCACTGTGTCTGGTCATCTCAATTGTGCTGCAGTCCAAGGTTACTGTACTAATTATGTCATTTGCTGCATCATTTTGGGAGCCTGTATCTATCTGCTGAACAGCTCAGAAGGGTCCTGCTGCATGGTAGTAGTGTACTAGTATTTTATGAGGGGGCTGATAACTGTTTAACCTTTGGTGTGCTTGTCTGGACACGACAGTTGTGGTGCTGTTCAGCTCTGAACAAGCTGTAGACATACTGTGTTGTTTACTGAACTAACCTGCTGGAATGCTACTCAGAGTTTCTGTGGAGGACAAATGGTAACACCCCTATGATGTCCTCACAGTACTGCTAGACCAAGCAGAAAGAAGCTGAACATAGAACAGACTTCCTTTTCTAGGGTTGCCACCTATCCGGTTTTAGGGTTACCACCTGTCCCTACTTGTAGGACAGTCCTGATTTGGGCAGCTGTGTCCTGCTGAAAAAACAAAAAAATACTAAATGTCCTGACATTACAGTACAAAAGAATATTTTCAGACTTTCCTCTAAATGCTGCAAAAACTATAGTACCTTAACTGAAATACCTTAAAATGATTAGAAACCCATACAAAAAAAATAAGTTAGCAAATAACTAGTGATTACCTTTTCATTAGGTAACGGCTAACTAAAAAGTTAAGCATTATGCCAGATCATTGGTTGAGGAATTTTTCTCAATTCATGTTTAACTTTTGCCATCTAGCAATTAGTTGGGAATTGTTTTTGTTTACTTAGTCATTAGTTGAGAAATGAGACTGGAAAATACTGTAGCTAGGAATTAATTGAAGTTTTCTACTTAAACATAATCGAGCTTGAGAGTTAGTTGTTTATATGACTCAGAACATGTTTCAGTTGTTTTACTTGAGATGCAAGAAATGGCTCAGTTGTTAATTACTTGAGATTTTAACTTAGCATATTTTGCAGCCACAAGCTACTTGATAATGGACTCACCTGTCCAGGAGTACGGTCCACTCAAGGGGCAGGAGTCACAAAAAGGATGCACCGAGCACACCCGAGATGTGCCGGTGCAACTAACTGTGCACTGGTGCAATTCTGGCAATGGATTGATGCTCATCACACACCACCCTTAATATTATGTAGCACATCTGGAGGGTTGTACAGGGGCATGCCCATTCACAATCCACCTTGGAGGAGCATCCCAGAGCAAGTCTGGAGATGTATCTCCTCATGATAAATCTACAACAAGTAGATTAAGTGGGTGTTCACCCACTGGCAGGCCACTATGCTACCAGACAGGAGTTGGCAGCTTTCTCTCTGGCAGTCCAGTGCCCCCTCCTGCCTGCTATCCCAATTGTATGTCACACACTGCAAGAGTAAATAAAACATGCATGAACCCCTCCCTGCCCACCCACCCTGACTATATGCTGCAGATTGCAACAATAAATAACACATATATGAACCCCCTCCCTGCCCACCACTCTGATTTTATACTGCACACTGCAGTGGTAAAGGAATAATAACTGAACCCCCCCACCAGCTTAACCTAATCACACATTTGCCGTAATCCCTTAAGTCAACGCGGTGGTCCAGTAGACCTCCCCCATCCACACAGGCCAACCCCACTCCCCTATCACAGCATGGTCCTAATGTCAGTGGGCAGCTCAAGTCACCCGCATGCTGCCACAGCTGCCTGCTGATAGAGCTGTCTGTGAATGACAGCTACTGTACACCTGGAAGCCCATTGGCGGATCCTGCCAACCAATGGACTTGCAATGTGTACTGTACCCTGTCATTCATGAAGTTTCCCAAGTCTTGATAGAATGGAACTAAGACGGAACACCAGCATGCACAACATTCACTCTATCTGAACAACATTGGATATGGCTAATCAGTGCTAGAACTGCCTCCACTACCCTCAGCCACCAGAAGGAACACCACCATCCTACCTGTCCTATGTGGTGGAGGGATTGCAGTCTTATGCTCTGGTGACTGCCAAGGCACTGAATGGTAGGAGGATCAGGGGATGATTACCAACTATGCACCCCAAATTACTTCCCTGTTACAGAATAGCAGGTGGGGTGGGGGATTACTAGTCTTGTACCCTTGATCAATACCTCTGCCGGGGGCAGCCATATTTTCACCAGTCAATGCCCCAGTACTGAAAGACATGCTTCTGGAGGATATTGCATAGCCTTTGTGATTCCAATTGCTGCCCATCTACTGCATAGATTTTTTGGGGGGGGAGGATAGGTGTTGCCAGTATTCTTTGCTCAACTTGAACAATTCTGCCCCTCCCCATGTGAGTCTAACCTTGTTGGGCACTTTTATATTATAGTTTAGATTTTGATCTATTCCATGCCTGCCCTGACTGTCATTAGCACTCTTGCACAGCAAATGCTGCACACCCTGTCTGCCAGATTTCTTTTCCACACCTAGGCAATGTCCCAGAATGTTTGCCTGCATAAATCATTAAATAAATATTAAATTATATTCTATGATCCACTGAGACTCATGTGTTGTGGACAAGATTCAACTTGTCGGCCTGAGAACAGCACACAGCTGCTCCTACTTACGGTAGCATAGAGTTGATTGGAAAACTGTGTCTGGCCTGCCTGCTAACATCTTCCAATGTGAAGAAGCTTGCAATCTGATATTGGACTTTGTCCAAATTACTGTTATTGAGACAGGAATCCTGAATAGTGAGAGTGAATTTCACCTGTGTGGAACCAAAGACTTGCTCCTGGGTGATCGACCTGTCGGAATTGGAGAGAACCACTGAGCATATGGTTTGCGCAGAGACACTGCTTTTTGCATCCAGACTGTCATCTGAACTGTGGTATGTGGCTGTTTTGGTTATAATTGTGCTGAATGAGTAATGTGGGTCACGATTTGGCTCCTCACACCCCTGAATGTGTTGCACTAGCTGGACGTTGCATCCAGCACCTAGAATGGACTGCAATCCAAAGTGTTCACCAGGTCTGGGCCTCACCTAGACTGCCACTCATGCTGCAGAGATTCATCCAATGAAAGACCCACTCAGGGCTTTGGCTCCCTGCTCAACACCATCAAACAGGATCAACCATCATGAAGCATCATGAGGGCCCTGTTTCCCCTGGCAAACAGCATACCATCCTGAGGTTTTCATCTTGTCAATCCTGCCTCCTGGTCTGGGTAGTGTGAGTAACCATCAGGGTAGTTCACTGTAACAAAGCTCAAATCATTGTGGGTCGTAGGTAATGGGTGCTCAAAATCTCAAATGGAGGGGATAGGGGAGGGGTTGGAGATCAGCAGGAGTGGAGGGGAGATCAATAGGGAAATCCCAATAGGCAGAAGTTAGGCTGGTAAGATGACCGGGGGGGATAAGAGGAGCAGGGCAGAGACAGGGAGTGAGGTGGAAACAGGAGAAGCAGTGGCAGGAGACACAGAGGGTGCAGCTGGAGTGTGTAAGGAGCAGGGTAGTATGAACCCTGGAGTAGAGGTAAGGTAAAGAGAGGAAGGGTGAGTACAGGAATGGGGGTTACTGGTGCTGGGAGTTCTATACTGAAAGGGGTCAGATGGGGCGGAAGGGTGGAAGGCACAGCCATATTTGAGCTGAAGATATTCCTGAGTTGACCATGGGAAAGGCAGGGCAAGCACTGTTCAAGTGTGCATCAAAGGGGAGAAAGAAACCTCACCTAGTGTTGCACGTAGGTTCAAACGGCCTAGCAGGGGAGCCTGTAGAAGTGGTGAAGGGGAGGTTTGAGGAGATGGGCAGGCAGTGTGAGGGGGATGAGGAGTTGGTGGCATTCTCGGAGGTACTCCCTAGTCAGAGGGATGAAGGCAGGTCATTATATTTATTTATATTTCTGCAACTCAACTTTTATATGTAAGTCTTGGGGCATGTATCTCTGACATTTGATGTTTAAAACTATCTTGATTATTTCAACAGCATTTTGAAATAGAAACAACTAAAGTAAGACCCTTATCTATTGAAAGTACTGATACCGAATTTATATAAACTTGAAGCCTATAACCCCTCAGATGATTTCTTAGCTATCCTATGCAATTAGGGCATGATCATAAAATGTTGTAATGTTCTGATGTATTCTACTAGCATATCTGATCCAAATATTGCCAGCTACATTTGCCCAAAATGTATTGAAAAGGACACCTGTTAACCGAAGTAAAAACTTAAAAAGAACAGGTCAGAGAAAATATCTTAAACTCAGTAAACAATGCACTAAAGGAAAAAAGGAAAAGAGACCTTGTGGAAAATATAGGCATTGAAGATTCAGATACTGAAACTGAAACAAATAATATGGAAAATGAAGGAATGGATACTGCAGACTGGACACTGATAACTAAAAATTCAGTGAAAAAGGGGAGGAGGGCAGTGGGAAATGAAGACATACAATTAACAAATAGATGTGCACCTCTAAGGGTTAACAAAAGCAGCAAAGATGATAAGCCTACTGAAAATGTTCTTGTAATTGGAGACTCCATCTTGCACTGGACACATAGTGTGATCTCTGGAAATTACAAATTAAACCCCAAAGTTAACTGCTTGCCAGGTGCAAAGGTAAAAGATATTAGACCAATACTCCCAAACGTCATGAAGCATGAAATTAATAAACAAACTGTGGTAGTTCATTTAGGAATAAACAATGTCAGAAGGGATCACAAGAAGGACATAATGGAACTGGGAGACTATAAAAAGAAAGGGTCAAAAAGCTATGATTTCTGGGATTCTAACTGTGTTAAAAGGACACAAGGAAAAGAACAATATGATACAATGCATAAACATACATCTGCAAAACAGATGCACAAGGAAGGGAATCCCAATTATTAATGCATGGAAGGCATTTTTCAAAATTTTTTTATGTGAAAGACAGACTTCATTTAAGTTCTACAGGCACCAAAACTCTTGCTCTGTTGATAAACCATGAACTATCACCAGTGCATTTAAACTGACCACCGTGGAGGGAGGGTCAGCTCTAGTAAACAACATTAAAAGCCATTCCCTGACAAAATCTAACATAGGAGCAGAACAAAAAAACTATCCATTGCTACTTAAGTAATGCTAGAACCATGAATAGCAATATGTAGAAACTGGAGACTTTGCTAATACCTAATGGTAATGCATGTATAGCTTTTATCACTGTGATATGGTGGACAGGCAAAGATAGTTGGGGGAAAGATATTCCAGCTTATCAGCTTCTTCAATGTGACAGGGTTGGAAAAAAAGTGGCGGCGTAGCAGTATATATACCAGAAATGATACAAACCATGAACATCTCTGATAAAATAAACTCTGGGGGAAGTAGTATTGGAACTTTATGGATCAACATTATAAACAAGAGTAGGAAACAGTTTATAATTGGAATATGCTACAGACTGCCTAATGCAAGCAATGAAATATTTGATGAAATAAGCTTGGAACCAGAAAGGCCTGTGAGTTAGGGGAGATGATTTTTCTGGGGGATTTGAATTTCAGTGACATCTATTTGGACACAGTGAAGGCCACTAAGCACCAAAGTAAAGAATTTTTATGAGTAATTAAACAACGTGGCCTAAAGTAGCATATTAATTCTCTAACCTGAGGAGACAACATGTTGAATATAGCATTAAGTACCAGTGAAATAAATATCACATACTGTGAAATGAAAGCACCGCCCGGAAGTAGTGACCATAACAGTATTTTCTTCACTTTCAATGTATGCACCCCTATAAACAGGGGGTTTAGGGAGGTCTATAATTACACCTCTGCTAGTCTAATCCTTATTAAGAAAGAGTGAAATAAAATATCATGGAATGCTGAACTCAGTAAAAAAACTACAAGTGAAATGTGGGAAATAATTAAACAGCACATATTCACAATATGTGACAAACATATAAGAAAGAAAAAGATATAACAGAGGTATCAAATCAAAATGGCTCACTAATGATCTGAAAACAATACTGAAGAAAAAATGCACTGTTTGTAACATTAGCACTAAAATATTCCTGAAATTAATTGGTTAAGATATCAGGATGTACAGAACTAAAGAAATGTAAAAAAAATTGTGAAAAACAAGCAAAAATTAGAGCACAGTTTGGCAACAAATAAAAACAAAGATAACATTAAGGATTTCTATGGATATGCAAACTTACTGCAAAACTCAAACAGTGGCCTATGTTCAGTAACATCACAAAACAAAGTAATCAATGACCCTAGAGTAGTGGCTGAAATGTTTGATACATATTTTGCATCTGTGCATTCAAAAGCGAACCCATACGTTGGTACCATCCAAAAAAATAACTCAACTAAAATTGAAATAACAGAAGATAACATCATAAATAAAATAACAAGACTAAAAAATGTACACTCAAAAGGGCCAGATAACATACCCTCTAGACTCCTAAAACTCCTTGCACCACATACTGTATATCCAAACCCATATTCTTATCATTACTAAATAACAAAAGTTCCATTGAATTGGTTGTCTGCTACAGTGATACCCATGCATAGAAAGAGTTGTAAAGCAAACTGTACAAACTATAGGCCTATTAGTTTTACATCCATGCTGGGGAAGATCTTGGAATCCATAATAAAAGATATGGGTAAAGAACACCTAATGAAACAAGGCATTTGGGGTCCATGTGATAATGGCGAACGCCTAAAGGTGATCACCGTTATTGCTCAGTCAGAGTGCTGAACACATTTTCAGCACTCTGACAACCCTGGCACACCAGCACAACAGTGCCAGGATATGTTTTTACTGCACCTCCCCCTCACGGGGGGCTTTGCCCATGCACCCCCCTATTTAAGGATTCTCAACTCCATGGGAGTACATGTTGGGGGGGGTTAAAGCATTAAAACTAAAAAGGTTTAAACTGGGCACAATAAAAATTGCACCAGTGCCCGGACTCGAACCCATTAACTCAGCCTCCCCAGCCACTAGCCAATCCCAGATGCCACGATGCATCTCGACTGGCAACCGCAGCACCACCCCCTACAGCCTCTCCACCCCTTCCCAGCCCATGCTTGCCGTGCTCGCTCCCACCCCCTGTGCACGTACATATAGCAAATCCTGTCACCTAGTTTGCCCACCCCCTCATCGGTCACCCTACCTTTCCATCACTGTGAGTGGATTGCGTCGAGAAGGTGTCACTGTAATGGACGGTGCCCTTCCTCATGCGCCCACTTCACAGGTTACCAGGCAATTGGGATACAGAACAACATGCGTTTATCTCAGATAGATTGTATGTAATAAATCTCCTGTGTTTTAATGAAAAAATAACAGCAGCATTGGAGAGAGGCTTGGCGGTGGATTGCATATATCTTGACTTCTCAAAGACTTTTGACATGGTCCCACATGAAACAATAGTTCAGAAATTAATAAACAAAGTAAGATTATAGAATTTTACAATGGATACAGAGTTGGTTGAGTAGTAGTAAAAAAAATATTTTTATACAGGAATAAAACATGTCATTTGGATAATGTAATCCAGTTTTCAAGACAGTCCTGTACAAGCTCTCTAAGTTTCACACGATATCAAGACAACCACAAACATTTAGGTACAAAGAATACATACACAAAGGATTTATCCCTTAATATTTATACACCTTACTCAACAACTAAATCACCAACATTATATAAAAGAAAAAGAAAAACAACAAAATCAGTATTAAACACATATACATGTATAGACATAACACTTTTCTAGCCCCTCAATGAACCTTTTAGTAGTTTTCTCAGCTTGCAATAAGGGAGGGAGTATATTCCAGCATACTGATGCTTGTGACACCAGTGTTCTGTCCCCAAACCTATTTTTTCGCCTATCTGGATCAATTCTATTTTGGTACATTGGCCTAACTGAATGTTTCCTAAGGGCAGAATCCTTGTCTGCCAATAATTTAGTAATATTATGATTTGAATGAATTGTCCTGTATTTATAAATAAAAACTGACCAACTTTTCTTATATTCTAAATCAAGTGGTAACCAGTCTAGTCTGGTTAACAAAATACAATTATGAGTTCTGAAGTTACAGCGCAGGACATATCTTGCCACCTTATAATATAATTTGTCTAGTCTATTAAAAGTTGTTTAGTTACAGACCTATAGATACATTCTCCATACTTTAATACTGGAAGTATGAGCTGTTCTGCAATCAATATCCTGTCCTGCAACTTCAGACATCTAGATGTCCTTTTCAAAGCTCCTAATTTTTTATGTGTTTTGGTAATAATGGTTTCAATATGCCCCTTAAAAGTCAACAAGGAATCAATATTTACTCCCAGGTAACAGTAATTTGCTACTTGTTCTATAGGAATTTGATTTGTTGTTAAGATTTGTACGTTCGAGACCAACTGATGTTTATTAGTACCAAAGCACATTAGTTTAGTCTTATTTACATTCATTTTTAGCTGTGACCTGGTGAACCACTCCTGTACCCTGGTAAAATCAGTTTGTAGTTTTCTCTAGAGATCCACTGGACAATACCCAGAAGCCACCAGGACTGTATCGTCTGCATACATCCTTATGTCTGAGTGTTGAATCATTGATGGTAATTCATTATTAAAGATCAAAAACAACAGGGGTCCTAAAATGGACCCCTGTGGAACTCCTCTTCGAACAGTCTGAGGGTTGGAAAGATGATGCTGTAACTGTACCCTCTGGGATCGGCCAGTTAAATATGATATAAACCAGGTCAGTGGATCCCTAGAGAAACCCAGACCTCCCAGTCTTTTAAATAAGATGGAGTGGTTCACCAGGTCAAACGCCTTTGACAAATCAATATATATTGCTGCTGTATCCTTACCTTTATTCAAAGATGTACATATCAAATCATTGAATTCAACCAAGGCCGATGTAGTTGAGAAACCCTTCTGGAAACCAGACTGATATTGTGTTAGCAAATCATATGTTTCCAGGTAGGCTACCATTTGCTGGTTTACCAGTCTCTCCAAACATTTGGAGAGAACGGGCAAAATTGCAATGGGATGATAGTTATTGGGGGATGTTTGATCACCAGCTTTATAAATAGGTACTATTTTACCGGTCTTCCAAAGAGTGGGAAATGTCCCTCCTGTAGTCTCCAATTAAATATAGCTGAGATTGTACGTGCTATATAAGGGGTAGCTATTTTTAAAAAGCGCCTCTCCAAATTATCTAAGCCTGCAGATTTATATGGATTTATTCTTAATAATTCTTTAGTCACTTCTTGTAATGTTAATTTTTTTAATCTGAAAGGGGGATGCTGGATCAAGGAGTATTCTTCGATCTCAATATTAATGGCTGTTGGTGTATCATCTAATAACCCTAAGTCAGGGAGATCAACAAAATAGTTATTCAAGATATTTGAAACCTCCCCTGGATCTTCAGTTATAACATCATTTATCCTCAAATTTAAGTTGGCTTGTCCTCCTTGCCCTCCAGGGTTTGACAAGTTTTTTACAATTGTCCAAAGATTTTTCGGATTAACATTATGATTTAATTTACTATGATAGTAATGTGTTTTTGACTTTTTTATTAATTTTCTACACTCATTTCTTTAGTTTTAAATAATTCCCAGTCATAAGTCATTTTTGGCTTTTTGGCTTTTTTCCAAATTCTATTTTTAACTCTAATTGCTTTTAGCAGTTTATCAGTTATCCATGGGAATTTAGGCAAAGCACTATGTTTCTTTGTTTTTATGGGGGCATGTATGTTACATATTTTTTGAAAGGTATCAGTAAAATATTTAATACTAAGATCCAGTTCTGGTATTAATAAACACCTCTCCCATCTTTCTGATTTTATACTATTCAGGAAATTAGGTTCTGAGAAATGTCTCATATCTTGGGACCAAGTTTGTTTCAGATGTTCTCTAGACCCACCTTTAGGATGGGTAATAAGAACAATCCAGACAGGATGGACGGTTGAGTGGCAGGACTCAGAGAGTGCGTATCAATGGATATTATTCAGGCTCTAGGGCTGTGGCTAGTAGGGTGCCACAGGGCTCCGTCCTGGGTCCTGTATTGTTTCAGATATTCATAGCGGATATGGGGGAGCACATAACCAGCTGGTTTAGCAAATACACAGATGACACTAAACTCGCTAATGTTGCTAGCATTGATGAAGATATAGCAGATATGCAAAGTAACCTAAACAACATCCTAGCATGGGCAAGATATGGGACATGAGTTTTAACAGGGAAAAGTGTTGTGCCATGCACCTAGGTAATTAGTATACAAAAGGCAACATACTTTCTAGATGAATCCCCTCTCAGAAGATCACCAGAGGAGAAAAGATATAAAAAATCAAAACTTGATTTGCTCATCTCACTGTGATACACAGATAACTAAGGCTAAATTGTTGCTTTAGACAATAAAAAGGAATTTCAAGAGTAGAAGGGAGCAAGTGATAATGCCTCTGTACAGGTTGTATGTTAGACCAATACTAGACTATGGTGGCCCTGTATGTGGACCAATTACCAAAGGGACAATTGACAGGACTGAATGAGTCCAGAGGCACTCTACAAAGATGATACACAACATTAAAACATTACCATACAGCGAACAATTATTGAAACTGGATTTGATGACACTAAAGGCCAGAAGAATCCAGGGAGACCTACTTTTGTGCTACCGTATCATACAAGATGATTATTTGTTTAGTGGATTGAATCTCAAGTTCAAAAATTATTAGAATGGTGCCAGGGGTCCCCCATTACAACTAAGATCCAGAAAATTTAAAACAAACTAAAGAAAAGCATTTTTTACCCAAAGAATAAACTCCCTTTGGAAATCATAACTAGTAAAGACAAACAGCAATTCAAAAGCAGGTGAGGTTGGACTCATATATCCTAAATGGAAATAAACAGTCTTATTATGGGTATATTGGAGAGAAGCATCAGTGAGCCAGCCACCTTCTCAGCTCCATACATTTTAGTGTGAATTTTAGTATGGAAACCTTGATGCCACATTTTCCTACTTTTGTTGCTTTAAGCTGAACAGATCTGTCTGTCTATGGAAGCTTGCCCTGAGCTTCCATAGGACTACAGATGCAGATGAGCAGGGACCTTTGGGCCCTGCACCAAATCCAGAGTCCATCAGCTGTGGAAGCACTGGACCCTCTAGGCCCTTCACTTTTGTGTGGCTACAGATACAGTCATGCAGGGGCCTCTGGGCCCTGTGCCAGGTGAGGAGTCCATCTAGCTGCAGAAGCGCAGGATCTGGAGAGGGGTTTGTGCTTCTGTGTGGCCACAGATACAGATGCTTAGTGCCTTCTGGTCCCTGCTCCAAGTGAGGAGTAGAGCTGGGCAGAAGTTACAAATTCTGCTCTTGTGGAACTTCCACAAAATTTAATTTTCAAAACTTCCACCTTTGGTGAAATTAGAATCTTCCAAATATGTTTGGCAAATTTTCATGCTATTCTGCAGAATTTTCTAGCTTAATTGTGGAATAATATACATGAACTGCAGAATGACAGTTCTGAGGAATTTTATTCTGCAGTTTAATAGATCATTCCGCAATACATGTAATCATTCCACAGTTCTATGATCAGTTGTGCAAAATTTATTTTTGAAGTATAATTCATTAATTCACAATTTATACATTTAGTCCACAGTTCAGTGACTCACTGAGCTGCATAATGAATGCAGGAATTGTACATTGTATTAAACTGCAGAAAAAAAAATCCACGGAACTGACCACTGACAGTGATCTGTTCTGTGGAATTTCTTTCCCCAGTTTAATACAGTAATCTGCAATTCATATATTTATTCCACTGTTCTAAATTGTAATTTCTGCAAAAGTTGCCAAAGTGCATTCTGAAATTTCAAGAAAGTGAAATTCTGACTTTTATCAAAATTCCAATGACAGAAGCTTAATTTCACACACATCTAATGAGGAGTTCATCTGCCTGCAGAAGGGGCCCCTGTACTTCCATGTGGCTACAGATGTAAATGTTCAGGGCCCTCTAGGCCATGTACCAAGTGAGGCATCTGTCTGACTGCAGAAGGGATCCCTTGCTTTTGTATGGCTAAAGATGCAGATGAGGAGTCCATCAGGCCAAGTGAGAAGTCCATCTTCTGCTTCCTTGCCAGGTGAGGAGTCCATCTAGCTGTGGAAGTACAGGGTCCTGCACCTCTGTGTCTCTACAGATGCAGACACGTGAGGACTTCTGGGCCCTGCCAAGTGGGGAGTCCTTCTGGCTGCTGAATTGACCCTACACTTCCATGTGTCTACAGATGCAGATGCAGGGCCCTTCAGCTCTACTCCAACTGTAGAGTCTATCAGGTTGTGGAAGCCCACGAAAAGTCAATGTTCACTCATTACTTGGTCATTTTACCATATTGGAAAACCAGGGGTTAGGGGCTAAGCTCACGGGATGGGTCAGAAGCTGGTTGCAGGACAGAAGGCAAAAGGTGGTTGTCGGGGAAGAATTCTCAGAAGCGATGCCTGTGGCAAGTGGGCTCCCACAAGGCTCAGTGCTCAGTCCGGTATTCTTCAACATCTCCATAAGTGACATCATGGATGGGATCAGGAGTAAAATATGCTTCTTCCCAGATGACACCAAGCTTTATGGGAAGGTGGACACAAAGGGGAGAAGACAGGAACTCATGGCTGGCTAGGCTAGAAAAGTGGTCTGATATTTGGCAGCTGGGGTTCAATGCTATAAAGTGTGAAGTTATGCACTTATTTTATTTATCTTTATTGAATTTTGTTGATTAGGTAGGCCCACTAAAACTAGAAGTCCCTTTTTCAGGGGCGACCCGAGGGGGGATACAGATGGTAACCACCTGAAATTGAACCAGGTTAAGCTGTTTGTGGTAATTTCAGTGAATGGGGGAAATTTGGCCAGGACACTGGGGAAATTCCCCATCTCTACTGTAGGGGGTGCTGCTGTCCATCCTGCGTGATGGCCAGTTTGGTCAGTGTGCCAATGGAGATGGACGTTGAGGAGGCTGGGGGTTCGGTCTCTACCCTGGACTCTGTTTTGCATGAGGCCAAAATATTTTTTGATGTTGAAGACCTTGTGGAATTGAAACAAAAAACAGAAAATATGAAGCAAAAGGTAATGAAACACACTACAGGACAAGATGCAATTGAGGAAGGACTGCTTATGGACAAAACAGCTGCTAAAATCAAAAAACTAATGTTAGAAGAGGAAGCACAGTATCGCCTGAAACAAATCAAGTTACAGAATGTAATGGTTAAATTACAGGATCAAACAAAAGGACCAAACCTGTCTGGATGCCTCCATGACAACGAGACCAGCTGTACCAGTATATTCATGCCAACCAATGCCACATCTGTACTAAACAGCGCTCAAACTAAGGTACCGATTTCTACTATTATTTATCAAACTGTGCCTGGTAACCAAGATAATGCTAGAGTGTTTACCTTTTAGGGACTTAGGGAGTCAGCTACATGGGCTGTAAGAGGCGAGCGTCCACTCATTAGCCTCCGGGACTTACATTTACTGATAAATCCTGGCCGACAGTCCCGACCCCACGAAACATCTCCACTGCTGCCACCAAAGTAACTGTTGCTTCTACAAATCCCCATGTAGCTGTAAAACTGCATGAAAGACAGGAGCCCAGAACTGACATAGCAGGGCAACGGAAAGGTGTGCTGACAACTCCAGTGGTACATTCCTTGTCACAGCCATCTAAGGTCATGCAGAAACCGGTGACTTCACCAAAAGATAAAGAGAGTGTGGATCATGAGCCGCGAATGGCACATACAGGGACAGATACCCCTGACCTAAGACTTACCCTTAAGGAAGAAAGTTTATAATCTGCAGAGGCAGCAGCTGTTGTACAGCATACAGGACAGCTTTCTGAAGTTTTAGAATCAGAAATTGCTGAAAAGAAAATGGCACTGCTAAAAATTTTGGCAGAAGATGATGCTGGGCTAAAACGTAAATCTGATGATTCATGGAGGAAAAGGGATAGTGTGGTGTTGCAACGCAGAAATATCCTTGCTGATCAGGTGCGCAACAAGCTAGAGACTCAGGATACTTTTACACATCTACCTACTAAATTCCCACCACCTGAATCAGCTACAGCCATCAAAACTGTTTTTGGCATTTCCAGGAATACAGAGGCTGAAAAATCCTGGTCAGAATATGCCATTAAAGGGGCAGGCTGGATACAAGATGAGGAGGGGGAGTGGGTGCCAGATCCCATGTGGGACCCCATTTCTTTTTCAGTCTTCTGCATCCCCTGAATGGTGCCCCCAGTTGGTAGCACAGGGGAATGATGTCAATTCAAAGACAAATACTATGCTCCCCATAGCTATGAATGACTGCAAAATTGGCTCCTAGTGTACTGCCTCCTTCAGACCCTCCAGAAGGGTGCATTTCTGCAAATCCAGATACCAATAAAATGAACTCTGCCACCTTTGCTCACTCACAGCTGGAGCTGTCACACAGTCAATCCATTTCCTCAGTAGATTCAGAGACACCCAAAACTGCCACTACTAACCCTTTACAGGGTTCTACACCTACCTCAGGGAAGACACACCTTACACATGGGGATTCAGCAGCTCCTGGGCCTACTTTGCCAGATCAAGACCATCCACCTGAACAACCCCCAGAGACCTTTACTGTCAGAACTGTTTAAAACAAATAAAACTGAACCACTGCCCAGATGACATGTAGTAAGAGTGAAATACAAAGGAGGCATGGACTCTCACCCTAATAGGCAATATGTTGGTAAAACTCTTATAAAAGACTCCTTACATTTCTAACCAGCTGATGTGTTTGTGTTTATTCATATTTTGGGGAGGACACTTTCGATATTAGTTTTCACTCTGCACACCTTGTGGAACTTTTTTGGACCAAATACAGCCAACTGAAGTTTTCCCCCACTTTGGACCCCTTTCGTAGCCATACCATTGACAAAACCTCTGGTGAAAACAGTTACAGTCATGTTCAGGAATGAAAGTGTCCCTATGGGGAACATCTGTCAATGACTTCAACAGAAATGTAATGTGTTGAGTGCCCCAGAGGCTATATTGGATGAGGAACAATTTTGGAGAGGAGGAGGATGGAGGTTTAACGTTAAGTTGTGGCAATCAGAGGAAGGCATAGTGCATATTCTGAATTTTTTCTTGGGACAAGACTGGGGGGGGATCTGTTTTTACCCTGGACAACCAAAGGCATGTTATCAGTGTGGGTCACAGACACACCTCTCCAGTGTTTGTGATAAACTCTAGTGTAGCCTGTGTAATGATGTGGGACACATCAGCTCGCAATGTAACAACCACTCTAGATGCAATCTCTGTGAGGAGTTTGGCCACCTATATCAAGGATGTCCATGGGCATCAGCCAACAAAACACAAGATCTGGACCCCCAGAAGATTTGATCTACAAGGCACAAGCAGATGTAACACCTGATGCCGACACTCCCCCCCCCCGGCTTCAGCAAAAGACACTAAAATACTGGAACCCAAATCTACTCCTGTGGTGGTGGAGAAAACAGGAAACCACAGACAGATATCCAGAGCATAGTGATACAGAGAACACAACAATATCCCACCTTCTCCAACCAGTTTGTTATATTGACCCTCTGGAACAAGTACAAACAATGGAACAACCTGACACACTATCTTCCTCTCTGGACCCAGTTCCCCCACAAAACAGGAGATCATCTAGGTGACTGAAAAAGGAAGAAAGCACTCAGACAATAGATACAGATAATCCATATGAGGTGCTAAACACCTCCACATGGGGAGAATTAGAAATGGAAGAAGAACTGCCATACACGATGGAACTAGACAATACTCTTCCACAATCCCCTGAAAAACTGTACTGTGAAAAGAAGAAAAGAAGGAAGAAAAAGTGAACAGAACTAACTGACTACTATACCTAACACTGTGGTGGCATGTCTCAGTTGCCACAGTCTTGTGAATACTAAAAAGAGGCAGGCTGTATTTCAATTATTGTATGACTTAAAATTAGAGATAATTTTGCTCCAGGAGACATGGATGGGATCAATGACACAACAATCAACGTTTAGGTTAGAGTGGCCCTGGGGACCATCTTATTGGCCCTTTGGAGCAGACAGGGAAGATAGCATAGGGGTTTTGTTTTTAGGAAACCAGCTTTCACCCTTTTGGTTAATAGACCTCATCCCTGGGAGGGTATTAGTTCTGGCTGGGTACTGGGACGGGGACCCGTATTGACTTCTAAACATCTATCGCCCTCAAACTAAGGCTGGTAGGGTAGCTCTCTTTGATACAATACAACCACATTTAGCTACCGCTAAATCTGTTATACTTGGAGGAGACTTTAATTGTAGCTTACAATTTCCAAGAGGTCAAACCCCCCATCAAAAATATATTGTGACTTTCTATTCTTTAAAAAGTGTATTACAGTAGCCGATCTAGTAAACTGTAACGATCAGATCAAACATATCCCTTATTTTTCTTATAAAAGGGCTCAATACACAACCACCATAGACTACTGTATGTTTTTGTGTCCAGACATCTAACAGTGGGATCAACTAAATTATACCCCACTGAATTTTCGGACCATCAGATGATAATCTCCACCTTAGGCCCAGATCCAACACATCCTATCACGAAGTCATGATGAAATTAAATACACAAACACTTTCAGATCCATCCATACAGTCTGCCATTTGACAACTTTTATTAGCACGAGCATCTGTTATAGATCATTATGACAACATGGGGATTAGTGTGATCTGACCAAAACAGATATCCAGACATGTTTTCAATATTATGGGAAGAATTAATCCAGAAATCAGTACTTTCGGTATTTAACCTTTAAGACAGCATCTGCAACATTTAAGATAGTGCTAGTTCTAGCAGAGCTGAACTTTCTTTTGGAACTCAGAAAACCCCGTTTAGAAACATAGAAACATAGAAGTTGACGGCAGATAAGGACCGCAAGGCCCATCCAGTCTGCCCATTTCTTTTTCTACCTTATAAATGTGCCATCGGCCTTTGCTCGGTCAGTGGCCTATCCATTCATAGTCATTTGTATTGCTCCCTTATGCCTATCCCATGCCTGTTGAAGCCCTGCACTGTATTCATAGCCACCACTTTGTGGTAAGCCATTCCATGCATCCACCTCCTTTCTGTGAAAGAATTTCCTCACATTCCCTTAATCGGCCTCCTCTAATCTCATGCTGTGTCCTCTTGTCCTGCTATTTTCCTTATATTTAAACATGTTAGACTCTTTCACCTTGTTTATTCCTTAAGGTGTTTGAATGCCTCGATCATATCACTCTCTCCTCCTTTGCTCAAGGGTATACATATTGAGCTCCGTTAATCTGTCCTCATATGTCTTCTGATGCAGTCCCCTGCACCATTTTGGTTGCCCTTCTCTGGACTGCCTCAATTTGGTTAATGTCCTTGTGAAGGTGTGGCCTCCAATACTGCCATAGTACTCCAGATGGGGCCTAACCAGTGTCTTGTACAGAGGATTATTACCTCCTCTTACGACTTGTGATACCCTACTAATATACCCTAACACCCCCTAGCCTTACCTACTGCTTTAGAGGTCTGCTTGGATGATTTTAGGTCATCAGTGATGATGATGCCCAAGTCTCTTTCTTCCTTTGTGACTGCTAGCAACTCCCTCCCAGCCTATAGGTGGCTTCAGGGTTTCTTCCCTATGTGCATGATTTTGCACTTCTTTGCATTAATCCCAGTTGCCACTCTTCTGACCATTCTGCTAGTTTATCCAGATCTCTTCTCATTCTGCCCACCCCATCTGGATCATCTACTCTGTTGCAGATCTTGGTGTCATCTGCAAACAGACAAGCTCTTTACCTCTAGTCCATCTGCAAGGTCACTAATGAAGATGTTGAAGAGGACTGGCCCTAGGACTGATCCCTGAGGTACCCCACTTGTGACTTGCATCTCTTCTGACTGTATACCATTTACCACCACTCTCTGTTTTCTGCCTGTCAACCAGTTTGCCACCCAGTTGACCAACTTCTGACCCACCCCGAGCCTACCCAGCTTATTTATCAATCTTCTATGTGGAACAGTGTCAAAAGCTTTGCTGAAGTCAAGGTAGGCGACATCAACTGCTCCCCCTTGGTCCACCACTCTGGTTACCCAGTCAAAGAAATCTATGAGATTAGTTTGACAGGACCTTCCTTTTGTAAACCCATGCTGTCTTGGATCCTGTGCCCCTATGGATTCCAGGTGTTGCACTATCCTTTCCTTAAGGAGTGCCTCCATAATCTTGCCCGCTACTGAGGTAAGACTGACCAGTCTGTAGTTCCCCGCCTCCTCCCTGCTACCACTTTTGTGGAGTGGGATCACATGAGCCCTTCTCCAGTCTTCTGGGACCTCTCCTGTGCTCAGAGACTCACTAAACAATTCTGCTAATGGCTCTGCTAGTTCCTCCTTTAGCTCCTTAAGTACCCTGGGATGTATGCCATCAGGTCCCATTGCCTTATCCACCCTAGAGCTTAGCAAGCTCTTGTAGGACCCTTTCTTTTGTGAAGGGAGTATGCTCACCTCCCTCCCCCTGTGTCCATGATGCTGAACTGTGGGCCCTGCCTACCTTCTCTTCAGTAAACTGAGCAAAAGTATCTATTTAGGATAGATGCCTTTACAGGGTCCTCCTCCTCACATGCTCCCTTTTCTCCATTAAGCTTAGCAATACCCCTCTGGACTTTCTCCTTTCACTAATGTATCTATAGAAAGTCTTGTCACCTTCTTTACTGTTCGTGCTAGTGTTTCCTCAGTTTGGGACTTTGCCTGCCTTACTGCCTTACCTGCTTCCCTTAGGGCAGTTTGGTATGCCTCCTATCTTCATCCCGCTGTGTTCCCTTATATTTCCTGAAGGCCAGCCTTTTGGCTCTGACCTTTTCTGCTACTGTATTTGAGAACCAAAGTGGTTTCCTTCTTCTTTTGCACTTCCTTTTCTGTCTAACACAATGGGATGTTGCTTCAAGTATTGCATCCTTAATGCTTGCCCACTTTGCCTGTACCCCCTCACCTGTGTTTCTTTTTGCCAGGGCTAGCTTAACTCTGTTGGCCATCTTATCAAAGTCAGCTCCTCTGAAGTCCCATATTTTTGCCTTGGAATGGGATGATTTAGATGTAGTAGCCAAATTGAACCATACCATGTGATGGTCACTGGCCCCCAGGTGACCTTCTACCTGGAGATCTGTGATCCCTTCTTTGTTAGTCAGTACTAGATCTAGGATAGCCCTGTCTCTTGTGGGTTGCTGTACCAGTTGTTTGAGGCCTCCCCTGCAGGAATCCACTATGAGTCTAGTTCTGGCAGATGTTCCTGCTGGTATTGACCAATCTGTATCTGGCATGTTGAAGTCTCCCATTATCAGAACCTCCCTTTAGCTGTCATGTTTTGTATATCTTCTAACAGTAATGTGTCTATGTCCTCCCTCTGGTCTGGGGCCTGTAGACAACCCCAGTTCTTATGGCTGTCCCATTTCCTGTTTCCAGGGTGACCCACAGTTCTTCTGGCTCCTTATGTGTATTCTGAATTTCTGTAGCTTTGATATTTTCATTAACATACAGGGCCACTCCTCCCCCCCTTTTTGCACCTCGGTCTCTTCTGAACAATACATTTTTTGACCCATGTGTGGCCTGTAAAACAAGATGACAGGTGGCTTCATTTTCCGCCCTACAAAATAAGGATGGGTCTTTGGTGTCCTCATTTGAGGAACTTTTTGGGTAGTCATGGACTCCCTACAGGTGCAAGAACAGAGACTAATGATTTAACACTATCACAGTATCTCTCTAATATTACTGCACATATGCTATCATCAGAAGTTTCATCTAACCTAACTAATTTCATTACTACCTATGAAGTAACTGAGGTCATTCAAACAAGGAAATTAGGGGTGGCCCCGGGACCCGATGGACTACCCTTTGAATTTTATAAATCATTTCTTCCTGAGATGACCCTTTTCTTGGAAAAGGTCTTGAGGTTCTTTTTCCCAACAAACTCAGTTCCGGGATCTTTTTCAAAAAGTTTAGTGATATATTTGTACAAATCAGGGGATAGAATTCTTCTCCACAATTGGAGACCAATAAGCCTTCTTAATGCTGACTTTAAAATATTGTCACAGATTGTTCATCTTCATTTATGAAATACAGCCGCACACATAATTCACCCAGTTGAGTTCTGTGGCTTGCCAGATAGGACAATACATCACCCACTTATAATCCTGCAGGAACTTTGGAAGTTTTATCAGAACCCCCCCCCCCAAACTGGGTGGATCATCTCCCTTGATCAGCAAAAAGCATTTGACAGGTTAAATCATGTTTTCTTCTTTACAGTGCTACAGGCCTATGGTATCCCAGTTCCTTTCATGGCCAAAAACAAAAAGTTATATAAACAGGGATATTGTAATCCTTTTATCCAGGGTAAAACAGGCTCAGCTTATAAGATAAAGGAAGGGGTTTGGCAAGGATGTCCCCTGAGCCCCCTGCTCTATATCTTCTCTTTAAATCCACTTTTAGAAAGCATAGTAGAAAACCACTCAATACAGGGACTTTCGGGAGGCTTATATGGGGATATTGTAAAGGTCCTGGCTTATGCAGATGATACCTGTCTAAATCTGAAAGATAGCAGTAGTGTATTAGAAGCCAGTAAAGAATTACAGCTCTTCTGAGAAGTATCATCAGCCAAGCTGAACGTGGACAAATGTAAGGCAGTTCCAATAGAACCAATAGCAGGTATCCCCCTCAGTAGTGGGAAACTTCCCTGTAGTCACTGGACCCATAAAAATCTTAGGGGTCACCTTTGGAGCAAAGAATTTAGCATACTCAGGTTGGGAAAGGGCATTACAAGGTTGTGAGGTGAAAGTAAATGTTTGGAAGGGACGGAAATTATCCAAACTGAAGAGAATCCATATCATGAAGCAATTTTTGATCCCTAGTTTAATACATATAGGAACAATTTTCCCATTGCAGCAATATTGGAAACCTGCCTCTATAGTACATTTTTTCACATGTTATGGGGCATTCGCCTCAACCCCATTAAAGGGGGTATACATACCTACCATGACGTCAAGGGGGACTGGGTATGATAGATTTAGTAGCCTTCTTTCACTCCTTATTTTGGTTTCATTCCATCAAAATACCATGACAAATGACAACTTCTCTTGTCATCCTATGGTTTTTGAATAACTGGCAGACATACTTGACAAAATGGGAGGAAGCTTCCCTGAATTTTTTTAAATTTCTACTTTTACCGAACTCTATGAAATCTACAGCTCAAAAAATACATAAGCGGAATATTTGAAAGTCCTTTTTGGAAACTTCCACTAGGAAACAATTATAACAATACATTCTGGATATAGTTGGCCCCTCATGACCAGAATTTGAAAATTGTAGACCCCAGTAATTGGTTTGGGTCTTATCCCTTCTTAATGAGAAACGAATACCAGAACACATGTGGGAAACTATCTGGTTAAGTGCTTATGGAAGGTTAAACAGCCAGGGAAATAACAAACACAAGCCCATGGAGGAACGGTTGTGTCCTTACACGGAATGTGGAGCCCCAGAGGAAACCATGGAACACTTTGCCCTCCACTGTTCCTTTTTTCAAAATTTACGGGTCTTCTTAGCCCAGGTCTGGAACCTCCCTTGGCTACAGAATCTCACATATGAAGTTTTTATATTAGGGAAGTATACAAATAGATTGAATAGGTATCATAAAGGTACCCTCTCTGTTTCTTTTGCTGTGTTGAAATTTTATCTATGGAATGCAAGGGTACAATGGGTACTTCATCAGCAATAAATGCCTTATACAATATCTAAAGTCATTTGTGAAAATGCTGTTAGAAATATTTATGTAACCCCCCCTGTTACCCGGGGTTACTAGAATCCCAGTAAGACCTAGTGGTAGGCAAGGAAGGCAGCTTGTGAAAGTCCAGTTAAATGGATTTCACACTGTCTCACTCTGTTCTCAGTCTCAGTTGAGACTGAGGGATGACATCACCATAGAACTTTCGCAGCTGCATGAGCCACACTGGAATGCTGCAGTTGGAAGTTAGGATAGAATGTTGGGGATTTTTGAACAGAGTCTGTGTGCAGTCTTGGAGAGAGGAGCAGCACAGCAGTCTGTGCACAGGTTCTCAGAGCCTAAGCTCTGTCATAGAGCTACTATAAGAGAGGTGTGTGTTCCCACCAAAAGAAGAACACAGTAATCTGATTGTGAAGTGGTGGAGACCGCTGTTACTGGTCCATGTGCCCCATCCCTGAGGGGATGGAGGTGGAAAGGTTTGCCTGTCTTCCAGGGGCAACCCTCCTGGTTCCAGTTAAAGGAAGAAGCTGCCTTTTTTCAAGTTGTGCTGCGGCACCAGAAACTGTGGGAGAGAAATTCCTGTGAGGAATCTCCTGTGGAGCACCTGCAACCAAAGGGTGAGTTTGCTCTGACAGAGGGCCTATGTTTTCACCTGAACTGTTGAAACGTGGGGATTGGACTACTTAATTTATAGGAGGTCTAGTGTAATAGACATTGCCGGTTAATTCAAGTAGGTTCAAGTTCAGCACAAAGAGTAGAGTAAAGTAAAGTGGGGATTGGACTGCTTAATCAGTGGGAGGCCTAGAGCAATGGGCTGAGCCAAGTAAAAGTATGTTCAAGTCCAGCACAATGGGAAAGCAAGACAAGCAGAGGAAATGTGACATACATTTAGCCTTAATCTACACTGCCAAGCTTTATAGAATGAGATGTTTAATGTTCAGAGAAATGGCTGGGTATGAATTGTGGAAGCGAAAGGTGGGAGACCCCCCATCAGTAGCACCAAATTCACCTCTACGGATTTGCTCTATGGCACCTTTACTTTCTCTCAGGTACTTGGCCAGTGCCTGAGGAAAGTACCCAGACATGGAATTAAAAGGAAGTTTCCCTGATAGAGCTGAGGTGCTCTTTGGTGGTTTAGGGAGCCACCAGAAAAGGTTTCCATGACATATGGAAGGTATCCGAGTGGCGGCAAGGGAGCCGAGCCAGGAAATCCCAGATCAGTGGCAAGTCCGGCTGTGTGCCCGTGGGTTCAGAGCCTTAGAGCGAAGTGTTGAAGAAGGGTTCTTGTTTCTCTAATCTGCATTACAGAAGTGTAGCCCGTGGGGGTCCGTCTATGCTTTGTTTGTTCTGCTTGGATGTGAATAAAAGCCACACTTTAGAATCCCATTCCTGGTATTGGACATTACAGTTATTGCTTCCTGTGTTGGAATTACTTAGTGCCCCTATTGCAGAGTAGCCAAACCTAGCCCTTGTGCTGAGTAACCTATTCCTCCCAGACCCAGTCCCCCACCTGGTACTGTTGTCAGATTAAACAGCATACCACCTGTCGTTGCAAAAGGCAGGGGTGAATTACGCTTATGGCAAAAAAGTTGCAGTCAACAGTTAAATTATGGTGGAGAGGCCTCTCCTTTTTTTGTAAAGTTTAAATAAAAACCTAGGTGTTAGGTAAAAGGTATTAAGATCAACAGGGCTGTACTAATTATATGAGTGTCCTTCAGGATTCAATAGTTTGTATTGTTTATTTTCTTTGCTTTTGCAGTTTTTTTTTCCTTTAAGTACCTTTATGCATAATGTTTTATGATTCTTTTTTCCTTTTTCCTATTTTTTTTATTTCTTGTATGTGGTATTGTATCATTCAATAAAAAAACTACCCTACTCTTTAGTAGGGGGTGCTGATGTCTCACAGTGCAAGATGGTGGACCTGGAGATGGTTGGAGCTAGTGCTGCTCAAGGGAAGGGAGGACTGGCTTCTCTCCTCTCCTCTCTGCCTCCTGCGTGAGGGCCGAAGACAGATTTCTGCAATTCGCTCCTGTGTCAGCATGATCCTGAGCTGCCTTCTTTACCAGAACGTTTGTTGCCTCCAACTGACACAGACCTCACTTTACTATAAGTTTACGCTGCCAATCAATGTCTGCAAGATGCACCACCATAAACGCACCCATCTGCTCTCCCTCATGGTTAAAGACAAAGATACGAATTTGAGGGAGAAGGAATGTTTGTTTGCACTTCAAGGAAAGCCTCCATTGCTGTTGTGAGGCTTGTCTGCTGCTGGGAAGCTCCTTGCTTCTGCATCATCTGATACAACTGTCCCCGCTGTGTTTCTCTCCCGGTCTGCCTCTCCAGCAAAGGATTGTCACCAGGATATTTCTCTGATTCACCAGCAGCCTTCCACAATTGAGCTAATGATTCTTCCCCCTCCATCCCCCTGATGATGTGGCTGCTACAGCTGTGCATAACCCGGCATCCTCCTCTCTGACAGCCCAGTGGAGTTCATTTCCAACTCCTGAACAAGGACAGGATTCCCCACATCTGCGACCTCTATTGGATGCACCTAATGTTGTTGCCCCTGCTGCTCCTAAGTTTGCACATACCTGGGATGCTGACATTTCTCCTGGATCTAATTTGCCTTCTTCTGAGTTGCTGACCTTCCATGGAAGTGCTCCATACCCACCTGCTAATTGATCCTCTGTCCATGCCTTATTGGACGCAGGCTGGATGAGAGACTCCATAGGACAGTGGCATTCTCACCCCCCCCACTCTTCCTTCGACTGTTCCATTGCTGGCTGATGACCTTGCATTGACTACAGTACCAGATATGCTTTCTTCTGTTTTCCTGCCTTTGACTACCTCTATCCTGCCTATGTCACCATTACTTGCCTCTAAGAATACAGTAGCCCCGGAGGAGCTGACTCCCTCTCCATGACTCCACTGCTCTACACACTCTTTCAAGCCCAGGGATCTGTTTTGCCGGTTGCTACTCCTGCTCAGCTTTGATCTGAGTCCTCTATTGTCCCAGCTGCCCCTATTCCTGGGGGATCATCTAGTTGCCTCCTACCAGTTCTGGTTGACTCCCAGGACTCTGAAGGGGATTCACCACTCTGACTAAGGGCTCCCTGTCTGATCCTGCTTCACATCCCCTCCTGCTCAACTGCAACAGAACCTGATCTCCCAGCCTTCTCTTCCCACTTTGTCCCAGGTGGACAGAGAGGAGCAAGTTCACCCTATAGTTACAGCTACTCCTCAGCATGACAACCCATCTGCTTCAGCCCACTCCTCGACGCAGGCCTGGATGGAATTCTGAAAGGCTGATGTCTTCTTCAATGCCTCTGCTCCAGCTCAATGTCAACATGCTGTCCAGTTATTGTACACTGGATGTTTGGACCACCCCCTCCTGACAAGTAGTATGTGGGTAGAACCTTATTAAAGATTATCTGCACTTCACCCCACACGAACTCTATGCTCTGCTTCATACACCTTCAGATGTTTTTTTGTATCTTAGTTTGCATAATGGAACTTACTTGGATAGCTTCTGGACTTCTTATAAGATGCTACAGGGTACATCACTATGGCTACCTTTTAAAGCCAGTCCTTTGATGAAGCCAGCAACTAGGATTGTCACCATCATGTTGAAAAATGAGGGGGTGAATGTTCAAGATGTCCACTGTTTGTTGGCACAACATTGTGATGTGCTTGGAGACCCAGATCCTATTCTGGACACAAAACAGTATTAGACAGGGCATTGGCACTGTCAGGTGAAGCTTCAACACTTGGCTTCTGGACTGCAACACCTCCTGATTGTCTTTTATTTGGGGTAGGGATAGGGGACAATGTTTCTACCGGGGTCAACCCAAGACTTGCTTCAGGTGTGGCTCTGATGGCCACCTTAGCAATGCTTGTGACAAGCTTCGATGTACACTTTGTTTCCAATTTGGTCATCTGCATGCTCAATGCCCTAACCCTCTTTGTTGTAATTTATGTGAGGATTCTGGACATTCTTTACAGACCGGCAAATGGGCTTCACATAACAGTGAAGAGATTAATCCCTAAGATAGACTTTTGGATAAAGCTTACAAGGCCTCACAGCAGAAACGACATAAGGAATTAGCGGCATCCTTGGACCATCAGGAAGATCCCTCTCTCCTATCTGTACCAGTTTCTGTTCCCTGCTTGCTGGATCCTGCCCCTTCAATTGCTGACCTGACCATCTCCTCAGTCTCTGTCTCACCTTGCCTGTTGGATGACCCGACAGAGGTTTTGTCTCCTCCTCCTGAGGCCATGGCTATGGATACCTCTGCTACAGTCACTCCTGAGGATTTTGAAATGCCCCCCCCCAACTTGACTTTGGTTCACCTCAAGAGAACGTTGTGCTCCCATAAGTCAGGTAATCTTCCTCCTAAGCTTGCCTCTATACCTGTCCTAGTGCCTTTGGACAATAAATATGACATCTTGTTTGATGACGCCATGGACTCTGACACCAGTCAGGTCTCAGACACCTCTTCATACATCTCCACAAGGCTCCAGCCTTTTTCTGACGTGGAAAGAGCTGTTTTCCCACCATCACCCAGACCAAAGCACCAGAAGAAATTGAAGATGGTTACTCATAGTTCTTAAGAATGTATCGGAGACAGTCCTACTTGAACACTGTCCTCACTTTCAACCCCACTTTATGGCTCCCATGTTGCACCTAGCTTCCCTTAATGTTAATAACATTAAAAATGTAACCCGGTGTACTCTGCTTTTTTCCCTCTTGCACGATTTGCTATTTGGTGTTTTTTTCTTCAGGAAACACACTTCACATCCTCAACAGCCATGTCACATGCTCAGAAGCAAAGGTGTTGGGGCCCCTCCTTCTGGTCATTTGGACCAGACCTCTGTGATGGTTGGGTATTCTGTTAAAGGGCACCTCTTTTCAGGTGTCTCGATTGGTGGACATCGATCCTGGAAGGGCTGTCCTTCTTGATGTCCAATACAATGGGTCTCCCTTCAGATATATAAATATTTATGCCCCTCAAACTAAAAAGGCTCAGGTTGCCCACCTGAAGCTGATACACCCTTACTTATACACATCCAGACATGTGATTTTGGGGGTGACTTTAATTGCGGCCTTTCACACTCTGATAGGGGAGTTCAAACATCCAAATTATTTTATGACACAACCTGTCTCCTTCGATTCTTGAAGGACACTTTCTTGGTTGATGCGTATAGATCAGTCCACCCCATGGGTGGCTTTATGTGCCATAAGAACTCACTGGCTACTAGAATTGACTTCTTGTTTGTTTCTTCCCACCTCCATGCCCAGACTGTCCAACTTATTCTGACTGAAACCTCAGATCATCAGCTTCTTGGAGAAACCTTTGGTGGATTGCCTACTCTACGTACTGGTAAGGGATTTTGGTGACTTAATAACTCCCTGCTGAAGGACCTGACTCTGTGTGATGAGACTATTGACCTTTATTTTGCTAGACAATCCCTGGTGTGTTTGTTTGATGATCTAGGGAACTGGTGGGTTGAGACAAAAAATGCCCCTCCAGGTTTATTTAAGAAATACTCAGAGAATAGGACAAAGACTGCCTATCTTGAATGCTTGACTCTCCACTCCCAAATATCCAGGCCACTCACACTTATGCACTCTGGTGAAGGGGATTATTCTCCCCTCATAGCAAAGCTTAAAGAACAGATGAGAAGCTTACAGTATGATAGAGGTCACTCCCTGCTCTTTGAACATAAATGCGGTACAAAGAGATCACAGGGGTTTGGGGATCCTTTTGCTAGTTGCAAGGCCCAGGTTTGCTATAGTAACATTACTGCATCGACATCCCCTACAGGGCAGCCATGCTCAAATGGGAGGCGTATTTCATCTTTGGTCCGTGAACATATCTCTCGGATGTTTGGGACCTCGGTAGGCTCCTTACTCACATCCTCATTTTTGAATTCAGTTCATGCACCAGCCATTCCTCTACATGTGGCTCAGTCCCTGACCTGTACAATCACTCCTGCTGAGGTCACTCCGGATATTGCACATCCTAAAAATAACGTTGCCCTGGGACAGGATGGCTTTATGGCTGAGTTTTTTAAATCCCATAGTTCCACTCTGGTCAACATTTTGGTGGTGGTGTTTAACTGGATGTTACAGAACGGTGTGTCTTCCACCCCTTTAGGGGAGGCTATCCAAATGTTATTGTATAAAAAGGGAACCAAGGAGGACTTGAATAATTGGTGCTCTTTGTGCCTTCTGAAATATGGATTTCAAACTCTTGATGATTATCCTCAATAATGGACTATCACTCTTGTCTGAGGTTGTCATCTCCCCTATTCAAACATATTCCATTCTTGGACACCACATTGCGAATAACTTAATTCTGTTGCATGAGGTAATGGGATTAGGTGATTGTAATTTGACTGCAGGGTACATCTTGACGCTTGATCAAGAGAAGGCTTTTGACAAAGTGTTGCACAAGTATTTATTTTCTGTCCTTGCCCATTATGGCGTCCTTGATTCCTTTTGTAATTGGCTTTATACATTGTACATGTTGGCCTCCAGTATACCATTGCTTAATGGCCATCGGGAAAGCAGATCACCCTATGGACAGGGGTGCACTGGGGTGCCCCCTTATCCCCTAGCTTTATGCTTATTGTATTGACCCATCATTCGTAAAATACAGGTGAACACTAAAATCTGGGACATTGCCTCTCCATCTGATTCCTGGGAGGTAAAAATCACCTTATTTGTTAAAGATATGCCATCTGGATGCCTGGCCTTTGAGGTTTTTCACTCTTTCACACCCCTTTCTGGTGCAAAGCTGAACTTACAGAAATGTCAGAGCCTTCTTATGGGCTCTGTTTTGACTGATGTCTCTCATATTGGTGGGATACCTGTCGCATCTATGCCTCTTGAAATCCTCACAGTGACGTTTGGGCCTAGGGATATGGCCTTAGTGAATTGTGAGGAAAAACTTACCCTTTGTGCAGCTAAAATCTAGGCCTGGAAATCTTGGCAACAATCCAAACAAAAAAAGGTTGCCATATTGAAGACGTTTATACTGCTGTCTTTTACGCATCTTAGTATGGTATACCCCATCCCCAAATCCTTGGATGTGTGATTTTATAGTCTATTTTTCCAACTTGCTTGGGATAGTTGGCTTAATCCTATTAAGAAGAACATTCTATATCTTCCCCTTAATAAAAGGAGCCTGAATATGATTAACCCTCTGATTTTTACTTTTTGTAGCACTTTAGCCTGGAATTTTTCACCATACTTTGTTACTGGTTCCAAGATGTAGGGATCGTTCGTACTCAATTGGATGGACCCACTCCTCTGATCCTGGAACCCACCTTCCTTCCCATCCTCTTTAGTCTGTTACCTATTGCCTTTCATATGTATGGTGGTAGACAAGGTGTGGAGATGGAAAATTGATCCCTGGCACCTTGCTCCCCTATGTAGACACGTTCTTTATGTCTCTATTATGGACGGCAATTTTGCGGATATTTCCTCTTACCCCAGACTTCCTGCAATGGCTTTTCAAAAAGTCCATTAGCATTGTTGGCTATTAGAACCCCCATTAAGATGTGGAATATCCTTTGGTTGTCCTGTCATGGTCGTTTAAGTATAAAGGCCAATGCTAAACATAAAGGGCTGAATGAAAGATACTGCCCCGGGGGTGCTGTTTTTGGACCTTGGAAACCATGACTCATTTTCTGTTGGACTGCCGTTATGCTCAGGCCTACTGGTCTGTGCTGGCATGTAGCTGGGGAGACCCTCATTGAGCTTCACTAGCTTATCGTGATGTTATTGTGGGGTCCTTCTCCTCTGCCAGCCACTATGATGCCGGTACTCTCCGGTTCATTGTAACTATGATTAAGTTGTACCTCTGGCAGTCTCAATATACTTATTTGCTCCAACAACAAGATATCCCCTCACTGACCTTATGTCACATGATTACCTATGAATTGGAATGGCTGGGCAGATGGTCGATGGCTTCAACCATGGGCCCGGGCCACACGCTGGCGTACCGTTACAGATTATTTGTTGTTTAAGGAGTTTATATACCGTAGTAGCCACAGACATATCCAGATATTTCCAGATATTTCACAGAATTTCTAAAGAGTTTCTCTCTGCTGCCCCTGCTGTGGAAATGCATTGAGGGATAATGGATAAATAATGTCCCACATAGTGTGGGGAATAGTCTCGATGGGCTCTGGCATTCTTCTGTTCTTTCATATCAAGTAATACCAAGTAAAGCATGAGCTTTCTCTAGAAATTTCACAGAAATTTTGGGAAATATCTGGCCATGTCTTTGGCTGTGACTGTACATGCATACATACAAGATGTCAGCAGAGAAGGACCTCAAGGCCCACCTAGCCTGCTCAATCCAGTCCCACCTAATAAGAGATCCCCAGTTTAACTCCTACAACCGAATCCCCTCCCCTAGTTACCAGAATCCCTTTGTGTCTGTCCCACACATTCTTATAGCTAGTAATTGTGTCTGCCCCTACCACCTCTTCGGCTAGACTATTCCAGGTGTCCACCACCCTCTCCATGAAGAAGTACTTCCTTATGTTACCCTTGAACTGCCCCCCCAGCTACCAGCCATCTCCCCTCATCATTTGTCAACTCTTCCTTTAAAAAACACTCATCTACCACACCCTACTAATGCCCTTGAAATATTTGAAGGTCTTGATCATGTCCACCCTATCTCTCCTTGCCTCCAGGGAATACAAATTCAGGTACTTCAGCCTCCCCTCATATCATAGGTCCTCCCCTGCAGACCCCTCATCATTCTTGTAGCCCTCCTTTGCACCACCTCCAGCCTGTCTATGTCCCTCCTTAGATGAGGCTGCCAAAACTGAATGTTGTACTCAAGATGAGGCTTTACCAGTTTCTTGTAAAGGGGCAACAGGATCTCCCTCTTTCTACTGGTAATGTCCCTCCTTCTGCAGCCAAGCAAATGGCTAGCCTTCTCCTCTGCCACATCACCTTGCTTAGCCATCTTTAGGTCATCCGTAGAAACAACTCCCAGGTCCTTCTCTTGCTTTGTGACTGCTAGTTTTACTCCTCCAAGGTCATATATTGCCCCCAGGTTTCTGCTTGCTATGTGCATAATCCTGCACTTTTTCACATTGAACCCAAGTTGCCAAACTTTAGCCCATTCCTCCAATCTTTTAAGGTCCTTCCTCATCTTTTCACACCCCCCCCCCAGCTTGTCTGCTGTATTGCATATCTTGGATTCATCTGTGAATAAGCTGGCTTGCCCCTCCATAATGTCACTGATGAAGACATTGAAGAGGACTGCTCCCAGCACCGAGCTCTGTGGCACTCCTCTCTTCACTACTCCCTGGCCAGATTGTACTCCATTTACCAGCATCCTTTGACTTCTGCCAGTTAGCCAGTTTTCAACCCATGCTACTATCTCATAACACACCCCTAGGCTGCTTAGTTTATTTATCAATATTATGTGAGGGACAGTGTTGAAGGCCTTCCTGAAGTCCAGATAGGCCATGTCCACCACCCCTCCCTGGTTGACCACCCTGGTCACTCAGTCCAAAAACTTAATCAGGTTGTTTTGGCAGGACCTCCCTCTCATGAAACCATGCTGCCCGGGGTGCAACAGGCCAGAGGCTTCCAGGTGTCCAATTAGTCTCTCCTTCAGTAATGACTCCATTATCTTACCCACTACTGACATCTGGCTAACTGGTCTGTAGTTATCAACCTCTTCCCTATCACCACTTTTGTGGAGTGGAACCACATCTGCTCTTTTCCAATCACTTGGTACCTCCCTGGTATCCAATGATAGGTTGAACAACACTATTATAGGTGCAGCCAGCTCCTCCCTAAGTTCTCTTAACATCCTTGGATGCACCCCATCCGGTTCCATTACATTGTCCACCCTAAGTTATTCAACTCCTTTAGGTCCTAATCTACTGAGAAGGGGCTGGTATTCACTTCTTCAACCCCCATGTTCCTGTCCTTTAGTTCTGGCCCCTTTCCCCTCTCCTCTTCAGTGAAAACTGAGCAGAAGTACTTGTGAAGCACGTCTGCCTTCCAATGGTCATCCTCCACAGGGCCCCCCTCCCCCTTTAACCTGATTCTCCCTCCCTCTGTTTTCTTCTGTTCTCCAATGTACCTAAAGAATGCTTTATCTCTGTCTTTTATTGTTCTGGCTAAGTTTTCTGCCATTAACACTTTTGCCCTTTTAACTACCCTCCCTGCTTACCTGCCTCCTTCTGCTTCATCAGGTAATGTACCCTGTCTTCCTCCTTCTGAGATCTCTTGTAGCACAAGAAGGCTAGTCTCTTTAGCCCTTACCTAAGCTTCTACCTCCCTGGTGAACCAGACTGGTCTCCGCCTCCTCCTATTTTTGCTAGTCAGTCTAACACATAACTTGGTAGTCCTATCTGTTGCCTGTCTTATCACTGCCTACTGCTGCTCCACCCCCTCAGATCCCCATCTCTGCTATGGCATCCCTCAGGCACATCTTCATCTTCACAAAGTCAGCCCTCCAGAAGTCAAAGACCCTTATCTTTGTGTGACTTGGCTCTGACCCAGTTTTAATGTTGAATCTAACCATTTTGTGATTGTTGAATCCCAGGTGGTCTGACACCTCCACTTGATCAACACTGTTCCTATTTGTTAGTATTAGGTTCAACACCACACCCTCTCTAGTAGGTTCCACCACAAGCTGCTTGAGGCAGGCCCCCTGAAGTGAGTCTAGGATATCACTACTCCTTGAGTCTGTCACAGTAGGGTGGCTCCAATCAACATCTGGAAGACTGAAGTCCCATCAGCAACAACTCACCCTTGTCAGCCATCTTTTAAAGTCCAGAGCAGCTTCCTGTCCAGTTCCTCCCCCTGTGCTGGAAGTCTGTATACTACCCCAGTCATAAAACTGATCCTTTCCTCTTTTCCAGAGCTAACCACAGTACCTCCACCCCCTTCAACTTCCCAGCATTTTGGAAACCTTTATGCAATCTCTCACATAAAGAGCTACCCCTCCCCCCCCCCTTTTACCTACTCTATCTCCATGAAACAGATTAAACCCTGGAATGACTAAGTCCCAGTCCTAGTGCTCCCTGTACCAGGTTTCTGTGACTGCCACTATATCCAGCCTCCTTTCCACTATGGCAACCACCAGGTCTAAATGTAGAGATTTGATAGACTAAAATTCAAATTATTTTGCACACCTCTTGGCATAATACCATCAAATATCTATATGTACAGTATACTGTATGTCTATGGTGAATACAGATGTAGACATTCTACTAAAGAAAGAAAAATAAACTAATAGAAGGACAAAATTTAACTTGACTGCTGGGAAATTCTAAGCTTTGAGGAATATGGAAAATGACAATTCAATTGTAATTAAAAAAGTGGACAAGGGAAGCACCATAGTGGTGCAGGACTACCAACAATATAGGGAGCAACATCTGACACTTTTGCAAGACAACAATAATTATCTGAAATTAGATAGAGACTGCACTGAAAGAATTAGAAACATGGTCCCAGAGGTCCCTATCAGGGTGGGAGACAAGGACTGGCTGACAGACTGGGAAGAGGAGTCCCTCTTGAAAAGTAATCTATGCATTCCAGCATTCTACACTTTGTCTAAGATTCATAAAAACAGAAAAAAAACCTGGTAGGCCCATTGTTTTGGGGTTAATTCTGTTCTTGAACATCCATCTATTTTTATAGATTTTCACATCAGACCTTTGGTTGAAAATACCACCGCATACATTAGAGACAGTTCACATATAATACAAGTTCTAGAATTTAGTACTCTAGAAGAAAATGTGGATGATTCTGGCTTACTACTTGAGATCTAAAAGATCTAGGGCCAGATTTTCAAAGGGCCCTTAGATCCATGCAAGCTGCATCAAACAAGCAGCTTGAGTCAGATCTAGGTGTGCCAAATACTGTATGCCATATTTTGCAAGAAAAGCGTTCTCTATGACAAAGTCCCCCAAACTTACACAAGATGTCCTCTGTGTCAACAAAATTGTGTAAGGGATGAGAGTGATGCAAGCTGCAACAAAATAAATGGCACAAGTTGAGTCAACAAAATGGTGCAAGTTGAGTAAAAAATGACTCAAGAAATGAAAATGACACAAATGGAGGAAAATAAATGATGCAAACTAAGTAAAAATGGTGCAAGTTGAGTAAAAAATAATGCAAAAGTTGAGAATGATGCAAGCTAACTAAAATAAAATGGCAGAGGAAATGGCCAAGACTAAGCCCCCACAATGTTCTAAACTAGTCCTGCAGGAAAATACTGGCCCTTAATAGTAGCATAGTCAGGTATGACCACCTACAGTGGGCCTTTTTATGTGCTCTAGTGTGCCTTAGACTAGCTCTGGTTGGTCTAACAGCGACATGCATCTTAGGCACAAAGACAGGACTGGCATTCTTTGAAAATCCCAAATAAAGGGATGGTGCATCATTTCGGTGACACAGGCAATCCTTCCGACATGGTGCAGGCATTGTTTTGGTGCAAGCATGGCGCAGGCCTGTTTTTGACTTAAGCACTATTTGAAAATCTGAGTTGGTGCATGGTTTGATGCATCCTACTCCTTGCATCAGTTGTTTTTTAAGCAAGCACCCTGCATCATTCTCTGTCCATGGAAATCTGGCCCCTATACTCTTTGATACCACATAATTTGGGGTGTCAGTCTTTATCAGATTTGCTTGAAGACTGAAGATCGGAAGTGTAACCTTCCACTAAAATTCTACTGCATTTAACTGAAATAGTTTTATTACTAAACTACTTTGTATTTGAAAAACAGTTTTTTCTTCACATCAAAGTGGCAGTGTTGCAGGCTAGTATGGCCCATCCTATGCAAATATTTATATGAAGAATTTTGAGGAAAAGTATGTATTTTCACAAAAAAACACCATAAAGAGAAATCAGAATTATGGAAACACTTTATAGATGATGTAATAGTAATTTGGAAAGGGACTGAAACAAAAATTGAAGATTTTCACAATTATCTCAATTTGAGAACAGATCATTTGGTATTTGTAAAGAATCAGAATAAAACAGAAATTTCTGATTTGGATCTGGTTATATTTAAAGACAGTGGAAGGTTATGTACAATACTCTATTTAGAAAGCACAGGCAGGATATTGACAGTTGACAGTTCTGAAGCACAGAATATCATTAATTCTATTTCATATAGTCAATATACAATCTAAAATGAGCTGCACTAAAGATATTGATTATTAACAAGGAAAAAGAGAAATGCATAGCATATTTCAAAAAAGAGGATATAGAGAGGATGATTTCAGGGCAGCAACAACCAGAATGGAAGGAGTCCAAAGTGATGATCTGTTAAAAACAAAAGTTAAAGAAACAAATAAAAGGATGGAACAGGTATTATCCAGTAACCTCTCATAATGAGCTTTATAGGATTAAAAACATTATTCTGAAGCATTGGGATGTTTTAAAATCCATGTCTGTTGGTGAGAAGAACTTTAGAAATCCACCAATGATAGTGACTAGAAAAAGCAGATCCATAGGGGACAGAGCTAGACATATGGACCACAGGATACTAAAAAGAGAACACAACAGGAATTTTTTTGGCACATTTAGATGATAAAGGCAACTGTAAATGTGAACACTGTAATAATTGTAACAATACTTATAGAGCAAAAACACTTACAAATGTGGCTAGAGGACAGATGCTAGAAATTAAGGATTTTGCAAACTGTCAAACCACAGAATTGATCTATATGATTAAATACCCTGTGACAGGGTCTACATTGGGAAGAACTTGAGGACATTAAACGTATGTATAGGGGAACATAAGGGCTATATCAGGTATGGAGATTTAACATCTCCAATAGCAAGGCATTTTTTGGAGGTGGGTCATCTATTACTAGCATTAAGGTTTTTTGATATTGAAAAAGTATCAAGAGATAGGAGGGGTGATAATTCTGACAGAAAGTTACTTCTCAGGGAAGTGTACTATATTGATAGATTTGATTCCACCAATTCAAAATATGGCCTAAATGAGAGCACTGACAGGATGACCATTAGTTGATACTTCCCCATTCCTCACCTTGCCACTTTATCTTTTTCTTTCCTTGGTTTTGTTTAAGGGTTGAATATATAAATGCATTCAGTTTTGGACTTCAGGAATGCTTTAGCACAATTACATTATTTTCACTGAGATTGTGTAATTTATCATTCCTTTATAACAAAGGGAGTTGTTTCCTTTGCGGGATCCCTTATGACCGGTTAATGGGTTCTTTCATTTCCAGTATCAGTAATTTTTGCTTTAGTTTTTATGTTTTTATTTTGTACTTTTACAGTTTCATCAGTTAAAAAGTCTAACACCTAAGTGTCAGCACTGGGAATATAGCAGCATCCAAAAGGGAGCGAAAAACAATAAATTATTTTCCCTGGACACTTGCTGTTTCATTTCATGTTTACAAATGCCACTTTACATAGTGGGTCTGCTGCACTTGTGTTTAGTTGACGATCCTTGAGTGAGGATGTCATGTTGTTACCACAAGAGTGAACGCCTGACTCTGAGGAATCACCACCACTATTTAAACAGCTGCCTGCATGCCACAACTTGCTCTAAGTAATGTGGCAGGTGCAAGAGCCACAGAGGGACTGTATATTTTATATAGTAAGTGCTCGAACAAATATGAATGGTGATGATTTGCAGTTCCACAGGGAAGGAGTACATTTATGTACATATTTAACAGGTCCTTTGAGATTGAAATTCAAAAATAATGTAGAACTGATAAAAGGTGAATATATTGACAGAGTAAATGAACTTGTAACTTAGCTTTTAAATCACACAGCTTCACAGCATAGGGTATCAACAGGTGCAGCTAATAAGTATGGGAGCACGTTTTTATGGTGAAACTTTCTGAGTTGGAGAACTGAAATTAAATGCATGAATTCTTTAAACAGGAAGGAATTATTCATGTGAATTGAGATATTACTGGCTATTCTGAGGGGAATACATTTTCCTATGTAAAATAATTTACTACAGTACTCCTTTTATCATGAATTCATGTGTAATTATTCAATTGAATAGTCTTGTCTATTGATAAAAAAAATGATATAGCTGTACAGCACTTGTAGCTCATACTGCCATAATACTAAAAAGTAAGTACAGGATGCTTTTTTGGCTTTATTTTACTTTTAAATGGAAATCCATAATTGGCATGTGTATTTTTATAATAGTTTGAATAATTATAAATATATAACACTTTTTATAGAGTGTAGACAAAACTCCCTGGTGGTTTCCCTGAAACATTCGTTTTTATTTTTTCTGGTTAGAATATCTTTGAAAAATAAATTTGAAATCTATATATTTGGTGAGTGAGCTTAGTTGCCCAATCTTTTTGTGGTAGAGATTTGATAGTTGTCTGCAATTCCTGAAGATAAGGAGCTTCAGAAAATGGATGTAGAATGGCAAAAATCTCAGCTATGATAGGAATAGAGGTTGATGAAGGGTGCAGGATAGACAGATTTTGATGTACAAGTGGAAAGAATAAGTAGAGGAAGAAAAGGAGACCTAAGGGATAGGAAAGTGTGAGACCATACTTGGAAAGAGATGGGTCATTTTTAATTGCAGAAACTAACATACAAGAGAAAGGAGTGAAGAGGCAAGGCAAGACATTTCTATTTCTATAATCCCTATCCTGAAGGCTCATGGCACTTCACATACAGATAATAATATAACATAGTAAAATTATCAAATTCAATAAAAAATAAATATAGCCAGAGGTACAGATCATAAAAATTAAGCATAAGGTCTATAAGCTACAGTAGTTTGAATAGATGGCTTTTCAGGCCTCATTTAAGAACCTCCACCAAATGAAACCCCTTATATGGCATGGCAAGGAGTTCCGAATTGCAGGTGCCACCACCAAGAAAGCCCTTTTTACAGATTATTTCAGATGAAATCTTGGGGTGACTAGTAGCAACTCCTCAGTGTGGCAGAGCAAGTGGCTTGGAACATACCCAGCCAATTAAGCTTGCCATTAAAAGGCAAGCCAGGTTGTCCTGGGACCCAGTCAGAAAGGACCAAGAAAGGGAGGGGGGTAGGGAGAGGGAGAAATCAAGGAGAAAGGGGAAGGGACTTTGACCTCACAGGTGTCTCATTTGACCAGGTCTTGGGGCTTATTGGTTATTGGCCAAGGGGAGGGGCCATTTGGGGTGCTGATTTGGGTCCTTAGGGGCTTCTTAAGGGCCTGCAACCCTCATAAAGCCCTCTTTCTTGCTGTAAATTTCTTGAGGGATCTACAGCACATAGTTGGCAATCTAAGGTATGGCACTTAGGGCCTGGGGCCTCCTGGTAAGGCAACAGGCAGGAAGTGCGGTATGTTACTATGGTGGTTTGTGGGCTTCTAAGCTGACTGTGATGAAATGGAAACGTGAATGGCTGTTCAAAAAAAAAGAGAAAAAGAAAGAGAAATGAGTTACAACAGGACAGCTTCCCAGTAGGAGCAGCATGCTCATGGTAGTTTGTGGCAGAGTAAGGAATTGGTGGTACATTGAGGAGGACAGCATGGTTTGTGGCAGATGGGACAGGGACTAAGGTATCACACTGTTGACTGGGCTGTGTTCTGGAAGCGTTTGCATTTTTTCTCAAAAAAATATAATAAAAATAAATAATTGTAAAAGGAGGCTGCTGAAGCATGGTTTGGAAGGGGCTGCAGTGCTGGCCAAGCAGGAGGCTGGAGTGAAGGCCGTAGCGTTGGAGGGGCAGGGCATTTGCGAGCAGGCTGGAAGGCCTGCTGCAGCATGTACATGCTGGCACGGGATGTTGTAGTCTGGGCGATGGGCAGCATGTTGGTAGCACTGAGCGGCGCTGTTAATGCGGGCAGCAGTTCTTGTGTTATGGATAGCAACAGCATTGGGATTTGCGGCAACTGCCAAGGTTAGCTGCAGTGTGGGAGCTGGCTCCAGTTTGGGGGCCTAGGAGCAGGGCTGCAGGTCACGTCACCATGTGGCGTGGACCTGGCAGTGTGGTGGCCTGGGGGGTTGTTTGTCAAGGCCTGATGGCATTGTTGGTGGCACAGACAGGCACCGGTCATGATGTTGTTTTTTTTTGTGTACAGCAACAGCCCTGGTGAACGGGGGTAGTGGACAAAGGTTTGGCAGCAGTGAGGAGCTTGTTCTGGTTTGGGGCCTAGGAACAGAGCAGCGGGTCATGACACCACGTGGCGTGGGCCGGGCAGCATGATTGGCCTTGGTGGGGCTTTTCACAGGGCCTGATGGCATTGTTTGGCAGTGCAGCCCAGCAACTGTGGTAATGTGGGGCCACTAAGGCCAGAGGAAGGGAATTCGCACACTGCCTGTGGGAGGCCTGGTTGGCTGTGAGGCAGGTCAGGGTCCATGGAGGCCCAGCTGCATGGTGCGGTTACTGTCTTGGGGCCAGGAGATTGCCTTGAGAGAGTGGATATGGGGCCAGAGGGTCTATGGTGGCCTTTCTGTCTGACAGCAGGTTTGGGAGCTGTACCACTTGGCTGGAGGCTGAGGGGAAGCAGGCGCCAGACTCCAGTAGCAGTACTTGCATAATGACTAGGAGGGGAGGCAACAGCATCTGGGGTTCGGAGTTCCAGGAAGGGGAGCATGTCGCAGGCTTGCCAAGTAGCTCGGCGGGTTGGAGACTTCAAGGTGTTGCCCCTCAAATCAAAATAATAATAAAAAGATAACTAAAGCATATAGATGAAGGATGAGAACGGGCTGCTACTGGATGCACTAAAGTCAGGGGCCGGACACCAGTGGCTATGACGTGAGCCAGCAAAAGTCTGGTCACATGGCGCGACCACCATGTTAGGGTGGCAAGGCTGTCACGAGCATCTGGGTGTCCAAGGAAATGGGTCGGGTGGCCAGCGCAGCCTCTTGAAGGAGTTTGGGGCCACCGAGGCCAAAGAGGGGATCTATAAATGCTGGGAGGAGGTCAGCATTGCTGCCCCACATGGGCAGGTGGGTCAGTAGGCCAAGGTAAGGGGGAAGTGCCAGGGCCTGGCCATGTGGGGCGGCTGCCATTTGGGGTGGGGGGATAGCGGGGTAAGTGGGGTGGCTGGGGCAAGCAGGAGGCAAAGGCTAGCAAACCCTGGACGTGAGGATAGGGGCTGCACACAGCCCTGCTGAGAAAAGAGGCCTGGGCTGGTGGCAGAGTGGAGAGCACCAGCAGGCAGGCATACACAGAGGGGCCGGCCAGCACCTGGGGGGCTCCAGCTCAGATAGGGTCAGCGTGACTGGCCAAGCCTAGGGGGCCCAGAGCTGGGCCTGGTTGAAGTGAGCAGTGTGGCAGACCCAGGCACCAGGTGAGGTGAGCTGCATATGCAAAGAAGTCACCATGGCACGAGGGTAGTCCGGGGGTACAGGCTGGGGGGGGCTGGAGTCCCTTGTCGGAATGGAAAAAGACTGACTGCATGTTTGCTGTATGCTCATGTTGTGCTTATTATACAATCTAGTCACAAAGCAGAGGAGATGGCACCCAAGAGAACACCAGTGTCCAGTGCTACAATGATGGCATAGGCTGCAAAGGTGATGACCCAGATGACGGAGTTGGTGGAGGCTGCGAAGAAAAGGGAGGCGGAGGAGGAGGCCCAGAAGAAACGGAAAGGGTGTAATGAGAAGGCAGCCACAGGGAAGGCAAAGAAGAGGCCTAAAAGAATGGGACCCAGCCCACCGGTAGCACCAGGGGCAGGAGTCGATCCGATCCTGGTCCCAGACAGTGGTAAGGATGACGTGGATGTTAACAACGAAGCATAATTAAAAGAGTATATTGAGGGTTTGTTGGGGGATATGGGGGAGGAAGGAGTCAAGAAAATGAAGCAGGCCTTACAGGCCATTAAAGATGGAGGCAAGAAGGGTGAGACAGGCAAAGGGACCATGGGGGGAGTGCGGAAGCTGTACAACGGACTACCAGGTTTCACACTGGTGACCACGTGCCAGCCTCGATAAACAAAAAAAATATGGAAGGGAGAATATGTGGACATTTTTGGATTGGTGGATGAAGAAACAGCCAAAAAGTACGAGCAAAAGGAATCAGTGAGCAAGTCAGAAATGGCTGTAACACTGGCTGTCGTGGGGCACAAGGCAGAGGAGGTTAAGTTCAAAAGGAAGAGCATCGATACATGGCAAGCTGGTTTCCTGATTTATAGTGCATTGATGCTGGAGAAACAACCAGACCTAGCAATCCTGCTGCTGACTTATATGGTGATCATCAGGGACACGTATAAGGCGAAACTGGGTTTTGGGTGGGTTAAATACAATGAGGCATTTCAGAGGAGGATGGCAGCAAAGGGTGACCTGAGGTGGGATTGCATCCACTCAGAGTTGTGGGTAAGGACCCTCTTAGGACCAGTGGTGGGGCCGTCAGCAGACCAGGCGAAGAGAGTAGCACCGGCCCAGGGTGCCAAGGCTTGCTGGGCCTTTAATAGGGCATCGTGTCCATGGCCCAGCTGCTAGTTTAGGCATGTCTGCTCATGGTGCAGGGGGGTCACACCCGGCAACAACCTGCAGGCAAGGGGGTGATAAGGCCGGTCAAGCAGGGGGGGCAGTAGCAGGAGCAGCCCTTTCAAGGCTGAAGGGGTGGGATCCGGGAGGGGCCAGGGGGCCCCGGAAGAGGAGGATATAATCCCAGCTTCAGCTGGAATTAGGATGGACCCAGTGGGTGGGAGGTGGGGCTATGCCCTAGCCCAAACCCCCATCAAGCTATGGGTGCTGGAGGCCTGGATGGCAGGCTACCCTGATAAGAGAGGCACTGAGTTGCTGAGATCGGGGTTCAAGGGGGATTTTCCCCTGGGTTTCGAGGGTAAATGGGTGGGCATGTGGTCCAAGAACTTGGGTTCAGTACGAGAAAAAGAAGACATTGTCTGGGCAAAGATTCAGAAGGAGATCAGGGCAGGTAGGGTGGAGGGGCTGCTAAAAAAAAACCCTTGCAGGTGGTTCTGGGTGTCACCCTTAGGGGTGGTTCCCAAGAAGCAGGCGGGAGAGTTCAGGCTCATACACCATCTGTCCTACCCCTAAGGTGGTTCAGTAAATAGGGGAATCATGGAGTCCCTGAGCATGGTCTCTTACACCTCACTAGACCAGGCAGTGGATCTGATCCGGGCAGTGGAAGGGATATGGCTGGCAAAGACAGATATTGAGTCTGCATTCCGTCTGTTGTTGTTCCACCCAGTGGACTGGGACCTGGTCAGTTTCCAATTTGAAGGCAGTTTGTGCTCTGACAAGGCCATGCCCACGGGCTGCTCGGTGGCATGCTCAACATTCGAAGCATTCAGTTCATGGGTGCAATGGGTACTGGGGTACCGGTAAGGGTACAGGAGGGTAGTACACTACCTGTGTGACTTCCCGTTGATCAGGGCCAGTCAGGTGGAGGCCCAGGGGATGTAAACAGACTTCCAGGACATGTGCAGCACCATGAGGATCCCCCTGGCAGCAGGAAAGACAGAGGGCCCATCCCGCATGCTGGAGTTCCTAGGAATTGAGGTGGATACTGAGCATGAGTGTTTTCAGCTGCCAGGGGACAAGGTGGCATGGCTGAAAGGGCTGCTAGCACTAGTGGACAGGAGGAGGAGGGTGCCACTTGTACAAGTCCAACAGCTGCTGAGGCACTTTCATTTTGCCTGCAAGGCCATAAGCCCGGGAAGGGCATTTACGAGGAGATTGGGGAGAGTCACAAGAAGGATGAATCAACCTCACCACTGGGTGGACATGAATAAGAGTGTGAAGGAGGATCTTCAGGTATGGGAGGGTTTTCTGGAGTCATATAATGGGGTGACGTTCTGGCAAGAGGAGTGGGCCTGCAATACAGACATGGAGCTGTACACTGACATGGCCGGGGGATTTGGGATGTGGGCTTACTTCCGAGGAGAGTGGATTTAGGAAGCATGGCCAGCACAGTGGAAGGAGTGGGGGTGGACCAAGGATATCACATTCCTAGAGATCTTCCCAATATGGGTGACTTTGGAAATATGGGCTGCCCACATGACAGATCAGGTGGTTTGGTGTGACAACAAAGGCGTAGTGGAGGTGATCAACAGGTAGAGTGAGCACATGGAGTCGGTGGGTCAGGTCCTCAGGCACATGGTGTTACTGGGGTTGTGTTTTAACCTGCCTTTTAGGGCACAGCACATTGAGGGGCTACAGAATGAGGTGGCTGACTGTCATTCTCATTTTCAGATGGATCGGTTCTGGGACTTGGCACCGCATGTCGCACCTGCCCGGACCAAAGTTTCAGACTGGCTGTGGGAGATGGAGGGAGAAAGCCAGGGCCCCATACAGAGGGTCATGGTCAACCAATACCCTGAAATTTTATGAGGGGGCTTGGGAGGATTCTAGGCATTTTGGTCCAGGATGGGTTGGAAGATGGAAGAGCCAGTCCTGGAGGAGCAGATGATGCAGTATGCAGTCAAAAATTGGGAAGAAGGGGTGGCTTATGCCACCATGGTGGTCCAGCTGGCAGATATCAGCTGAATGTGCAGGGATCGAGGGTGGCTGGATGCGGCATGGGGCCGGGCCATCAAGCAGATGGTCTCGGGCTGGCAGAGAGGTCAGAGTGTGAGGCAGTACACAAGAAGGCCCATAATAGGGCCTCTACTCACGAAGGTGTTGGGGGCGTTGGATCACATGTGCATTTTGGCAAATGAAGCCTGCTTATTCAGGGCTATATTTGCTATCATAGCCGGGGGGCTTTCAGGGTTGGAGAGGTGGTGGTGCCCAGAAAGGAGGCAGTAGCTGCAGGTCTACAAGAGAGGAACATGAACATGGAGGAGGATAAGGTGGTCATCTGGCTGCAGAGGTCCAAAATGGACCAGCGTGGCAAGGGCACTGCAGTGGAGGTGTGCAGGCAGGTAGGTGTAGGAGTATGTGTAGTCCAGGCCATGATGGACAATGGTAGAGTTCGAGGCCACATGGAGGGGGCCTGGTTCTTACACGGGGACGGGTCCCCAGTGACAGGGTTCCAGGTGGGGGAAGTACTGAAGATAGTGGTGGCATTCATAGGGGAGAACACCAACAATTTCGCCCCACACTCATTCAGGATCAGGGTGATGGCAGAGGCAGCCACTGGAAGGGCTGGGGAGAATGAGGTCAAGTGGGTGGGGAAATGGAAATCTAACTGTTACAAGTGGTATGTGAGGTGTTGACATGGCTAATTGGTGTTCCTTTTGTCCCCGTAGCAGGCTCCAAGAGAGACAGGTGTGGATCATGGGGTACTCATTTATCTACTGGGCAGAGAGGCTCTGCAGCTGCCTCAAGGATAGGGACACAGTTATGCCTGGGAGCAGAGCATACCAAAGTGCAGTGGAGAGGTTTGAGAGGCATGAGGTGGTCGCAGCTGATTTCTCTGCTGGAGGAGCTTTAGGTGTGCTGGGCCAGGTCTGACTGTATCATTGTTCATCTGGGGGTAATGATCTGGGGGCATTGCCTTGGGGTCCCTGATGAGGACCATTATCTCAGATCTGGAGAAGGTGAAAAGCTGGTGTCCGGGTGTGGTGATCGGCTGGTCCAAGATCACAACCATTAGGGTATGGAAGGGAGCAAAGGGGGTCATGGCAGTAGAGGTGGTGCGAAAGCACCTGAACCAGAAGGTGGTCAGTGCAATGATCAAAATGGAGGGGGTACACATCAGCATAAGGACATTTCCTATGAGCAGGCCGAGGTGTACAGGGCGGATGGGGTGCACCTGATGGAGTTTGGCATGTGCCTGTTCCTGCACCCTTTGGGGAGCTAGTGAAGGAGAGTAATAAAAAAGGCCTGAGATTTTAATCCATTGGGAGAGCCCCATCTTCCATCGCAAGCTGGAGATGGGTCAGTGGAAAGGCATGGGAGCAAGGGGAAAGGGAGGGTAGAGGGGAGAGGGTAGACACCACATGCTGGGGACAAAGGAACCCAGGTGTGGGAGTAACAGGGAGAAGGAGGAATATAGAGCTGGGGAGATCGCTGTGTCTATACCTAGTGGGGGAGAGATCTGGGTAAGTGTGGTGACCCGTTATGGTGAGAAAAGGGGGGGGTAGATCACAGTGTCCAGACTCCAAGAAGAACTTTGAACAAAGAAGAGAACAAGAAGGAAGAACCACAAGCGGAAGACTGGACTGCTGTGTTCTATTAACATAATATTGTACTGATATGTCTAATGTGTAAATATTGATTGTTAGAAGTGAAATTGGGATGTAAATATATAAATTGTGCCTTTAATAAATATTGCCAGTGAGCATCCAAAAGTGAAAAGCAGTAGCCTGATTTATTTCTGGATGGGGATCCAGGGACAATTAAGCTTACCATTAAAAGGCAAGCCAGGTAGTCCTGGGACCCAGCCAGAAAGGATCAAGAAAGGGAGGGGGGGACAGGGAGAGGGAGGAATCAAGGAGAAAGGGGGGAGGGGCTATGACCTCACAGGTGTGTCATTTGACCAAGTCTTGGAGCTCATTGGTTATTGGCCAAGGGGAGGGGCCATTTGGGGTCCTGATTTAGGTCCCTAGGGGCTTCTTAAGGGCCTGCAACCCTCAGAGAGCCCTCTTTCTTGCTATAAATTTCCCCACCAACCCTCCCTGCAAGAAAGAGGGGGGGAACATGGAATAGGCACGGGATAAGGGGAGGCAAAGGAAGGATGGTGGCCTCCAACAGGGCCCTGCACGGGCCAGGTAGTGACGCAGATGGGCTGCTGGTGGCCAGGGGCAAGGTGGAGCCCTGCTGGCATACATCAGGAGATGGGAGATGGAAAGATGAGGGTGGAAAGGCATGGGAGCAAGGGAAAAAGGTGGGGCAGGTAGAGGGGGTAGGCACCACGGGCTGGGGACAAAGGAACCCAGGTGTGGGAGTAACGGGGCAGGGAAGAGATATAGAGCTGGGGGCGGATCACCGTGTCTGCACCTAGTGGGAGGGAGAGGTCTGGGTAAGTGTGGTGACCCAGTTATGGTGAGAAAGGGGGGGGCTAGGTCACAGTGTTCGGACTCAGAGAAGAACTTCAAACAAGGAAGAGAACAAGAAGGAAGAACCACAAGGGGAAGACTGGACGGCTATGTCCTATTAACATAATATTGGACTGATATGTCTAATGTGTAAATATTGATTGTTAGAAGTGAAATTGGGATGTAAATATATAAATTGTGCCTTTAATAAATACTGCCAGTGAGCATACAAAAGTGAAAAGTAGTAGCCTGATTTATTTCTGGATGGGGATCCAGGGACAAGAGGTTTTTGAGATATGCATGGCCCAAACCATGCAGGAAATTGTATGTTAATAAAGCAATCCTGAAGGTGGGGCACCACCTAATCAGAAGCAACTGTAGCTGCTCAGTACAGGTGTAATTTGATCTCTATAATGCACACCTGCCAGTACCCTTGCTGCACTCTGCACCAGCTAGGCGGTGCACCAAACATCCAGCTAGCTGTAGCTACAGAGCATTACAGTAATCAAGTCTTGAGGTCACAAAGGCATGTACTAGGGTTGGCAGGTCCTGTTGCACTAGATAGAGTCTAATCTGGGAGATATTCTTAGTTGTAAAATCCATTGCAGACCATAGTCAGTACAGTACCTAATATTCTAGTGTCAGCCGTGAGTCAACAATGACTCCCAGATTCTTAACCCTATCCCCAGCTGTCAAGAATGTGCCATACAGAGATGGAATTCTGACAACATCATATCTTCTAGACAAGATGGGATTAAGGGGAAGGGAGACCAGAAACGTAGAAAAGTGTGTGGCCATAATACAGTGCATAGGATGTGCAGAAAAAATTGTTGGGCCTCTATGGGTCATAATTCTAAAAAGATACATGGACTACTACTGTGAAAGTCTTTCTTTTCCTCATAGTGTGGAATGTGCCTTTTCATTATTATCCAGTGTTTCAATAATAAGTCAAAATGCAGGCTAAAACATGAAGATACTGTAGGAAATTGAGCTACAAATGAATTAAGGATCACACTGCCATCTTGAAATCATGGCAAGAGGAAACAAACATGGAGTAAGGGTCCTGCTTTGAGATCCCATGAGATCCCCTCAAATCCCTCAAAGATTTGGAGGTAGGTCTGAGACCCTTCTTGACCCCACCCACTTTAAGCCCTGCATACACAGAGTGAGGAGGGACATTATTTACTGGGTTATTTAATCAGTAGCTAACCAAGCCAGAGGATGACTTGGGGTCGAGGCAGGCTGGTGTGGTTATGTTTTCTTTTGCGATGAAGGAAATTTGTTTGTAACTTTTGGAGTAAATGTAGATGTGCCTGAAAGTTGGGGAGGCCAGAGTACAGAGGTCTACTATTGCCAAGGTGGGAGGTAACCAATGCATGAGTCCCAGTTTTGGTATAAACAAGATGAAGCAAACAGCATGTATGAAACATGTTGTGAAGTATAAGAATACTGAACATTTTTTGGGGGGGGATCAACAGAGGGTATAGACAAGGGAAAGCAGTGAGGAGGGGAGTACAGATAAGGAGACGTGAGAGGCAGGAAAGTTCTTAGTTGTGTAGTGAGTGAGAAGGAACATTTTGTATTTAATTTCTATTGAATAGAAAGCCAAGCCAGGGATGTTTTATGGGATGGGGGGGGGGGAGGCTTACTGATTTGGTCACATTTTCTTTTGTGGGTAAAAAGACCAGAGGTTAATGTTTGGACTTAGTGTACAGTAGAAAATTGGGGAGGTCAAAAACAAAGATTTGCAGTTACCAGGATTGGAGTTAGTGAGTGAATTTGAGTTTTTGCAGAAGCAAGATACAAATAACAGCATATATTGTACAAGTAAAGCTCAAAACTCGTTGCCTTATGTTTCTAGGGTTCTGATGAAACAATTGGTTGTCATCAGAAAATCACACAAAACATACTCAAGAAATAGAATAGAAAGCAAATGCCAAAAGTTAAATGCTGTGATAGAACAACATTTAATCTTCGATAAAATACATACAGGGAAACTACCCCAGCACTTCGCCTCTAAGTGGGAGGCTTCATCAAGAGGTGGGATTACATCCAGCACTTATCCTCTATATATATTCATTCTTATAGGTATATAACCTAAATTTAATACCATAAGTATGACATGTAAACCCTGAGTAACAACAAATTAATTATGCAGGTTTTTATAACTCAGACAATATGGGCCAGATATTCAAAGCCTTGCGTGGTCCGCAAATGGTTTGCATGGGTTCAGCGCGGGATTAGCGCAGGACTGCCATGTTCAAAAGGCCACATAGCGCGGGCAAAGAGCATTAGCACTGAGCAAACCATAATGATATGCAAGGGGCAAATTGAACATGAATACAGGCGCTATGAGATATTCAGCGACTAGTGCCTCACTAAGGTGTTTAGGGTGACATAGCGAGTCCCTTAGTGCAGAACAAATTACCGCCCAGGAAAATCTGGTCTTAACCCTGAAGCAAATAGCTTGCATGTCATTGCGCATAGCGCGTGCTTGCGCGGGATTAGCGAGGCTTGCGAGACCCTAAATAAGAGCATGACACTTAGAAAATGCCTGACATGGAGGACACATGCTGCTCACTGCTGTTACCACCATGATACCAACAGCTGCTACTGGTCCCAGCCAAGTACAGACAGTAAGGGGGGAGCTGACCCACAGGGGAAAACTAGGTAGTGTGGCCATACAACACACACCTGCAGACCATACGTCTGTGGTGACCAACAGATGCCAGCACACACATGCAGCACTGTGGGCATGGCGGCCATTGAGGGGAGGGTATGGATGGCCAGACTTCACCACAGCCCAGGTGTGGCCACATGGCTGGGACACAACATGCAGTACACATGGGCCAGTAGTGGAATATCCCACCACCTGAGTGCATGTCGGAGCATACATGCCCCCCAGCCACATACCGCACAACTATACAGAAGCCAGCACATGCAGCTGGCTATGCAAATGTCACTGTGAGCATCCCATGCCACAGGTGCAGCATCTGTGGAGCACACAATGGCAAAACAGTACTGTCCACTGTCAGTAATCATCTGCATGCTGTGCCTGTCACTATGTACAGTGCAGTGGTCATCACTGCCCTACATACCATAGGCATTGCTGTGTCCCTCACACAACCAGCCCCCTTGCTACTGTAGTGTCTGCTGTGCACTGTAGCATGGCCCACAGTGTGACAGTTGCATACAGCACCACCACCGCCTGTGCCTATGCTATGTTCTCCCCTGGGACACACAATGCAATGCTGTACTGCATACATGTAGCCTGCAGCAACCATCATGCACTGTCAGACTGACCTACAGGTGAAGCTGCGACCAGACCTGGCCAGCCCCTGTACTTTCAGACTGACCTACAGGTGGAGCTGTGGGACCCTGCAGTAATGCTGGGCAAACTGCATGCAAATCAGGGAATGATGATATGCTAATCAGGCTGTTTGCCCAGAGACTACCTAAGTAGGCTCATTTGCATGTCACTTTTGAATATGGTAAATCTTAGCACCAGGCAAACGCATTAGCACCAGACTAACAGCTTAGCTCTGTGCTAAAGCGCACCAATGGTTGGGGGATGTTTTTACAGTTTTGATCACTGTTCTTTCACATCTGCTGCTGCCTGCTGCTGTACTGGGTCCATGCATCTGCTGGCACACACAGTGGCCACATAGTTCATCTCTACCTGCCCTCACATCGCTGTGCACTGTGTTGTTGTTGTGGTTTGCACTTCCTGGTTGCTATATTCAGTGCTGCCTTATTCTAGGGCTATGTTTGCCTGCACTCCCAGCCCTGTTTGCATGGCCTCATTCCCATGCTATATTCAGAAGCTGTTTGCCCTGGGCTTTTCCTTTTGAATATAGCTTGCTTTGTGCTCCAGGCTATGTTTGCCTGCCAGGCAGTGTTAACTTAACCCAGGGGCAAAGCTTTGAATATCTGGCCCTATGAGTCAAACAGGTGTAGGGAAATTCATTAAAGTGGCAGTGGTCCTAATGGAGACAGAAAAATATAGTGACAGTGGTCCTAATGGAGACAGAAACACATCTAAGATCTGTAACCCAGAGAATCAATAGGCTTGATAACACTTCTGTGAAAACTTGTGAAACCAAAGACAGAAATTAAAAAGATTAAAAAACACCAGCAAGCAAAAAAATCAGTGAATGAAGAGGCAAAATGAAGGTGTGAGAAACACTGAAATATATACTTGGGAATGTAAACCGATAGACTGGTGCATCACTGAAGCATGCAGGTGCACAAACACAGTTTTGTCAACAAAATGCAGGGAAATTCATACATGTAGACTCCTGGAAAAATTTGGAATCCCTATAGAAGGAAATATATCAGTGTTAAGCACTGAAAGAAATAACCACGAAAAGGAAACACAACAGATACAATACTGATTGAATCCAATTAACAATTTTGCTATTACAGGTATGCAGAGAGTACAAATGGGGGTAAGGTTCTAGTAATCATTCAGCCCATTAGAATGCAATGTATTGAACACGTGGATTTGTCCAACAAATTAAATGTTTTTGTAAGGTGTATATAGGCCCCCTCAAAATTGAAGGCTATTGTTTAGCAGCCCACAGTGTGTGAAGGCTACTGGTTCCCAGAACTATGTCAGGGAAGACACTGCCAAAAGTGGACAAGACTTCATGTTATGCTAAGGATAAGTGCTGGACACAGAGTACTTGGCCAGCTTTGTCCAAATATTAAATGTTTGTAATTATTCATCAAGCTGACATACGAACATACGAAAATTGCCAGCAGAAATTAGGCCTCTAGGTCTATCTAGTCTGCTCGAGTGTGCAGCTAACAGCCTACTTTGCAGCTGCCCTTCCCCCGTCATCTTCTCAAATACCCCACACTCTGTTCCATCCCCTCTTGAAACTACCCACCGTCCTACAGGATACCACCTCCTCCGGCAAAAGGATCCAAACTGCCACTACTCTCTCTGTGAAAAAGTGTATCCTCATTTGCCTCTTATATCTATCTCCTTCCAGTCTAAGTCTATGCCCTCTCATGTCCCTCCCCTTCCAGAGCTTGAATATCTCTTCATTACCAGACTTATTTATTCCCTTTAAGTACTTAAAGGTCTCAGTCATATCCCCAAATCCCTTCTCTCCTCCAGGGAATACATGTTCAGTTCCCTTAATCTCTCCTCATAGGGCATATCCTGTAATCCCTGAATCAACTTTGTTGCCCTTCATTGTACCCCTTTCAACAATCTCACATCTCTCTTCAGATAAGGGCATGAGAACTGCACACAGTATGACAATGACAAGGTTGATGCAAGCAGCCCATATGTGACAGGCCACTGGCCAGAAGTAATTCTAACAAAAAAAACAAGTTGTGGTCAGAGCCAACAAGGCAGCATAATGCTATTTTCAGTGTCAGTGGCTCAGCAGGTTGCACACTCGCCTCTGAGGCTAGATGAGAAGGCTGTAGGTTTTATCTCTATACCAGACACTCGGAGTAAATCCCAATACTCCTGACATGCCGTCTTTCAGATGAGATGTTAAAACAAAGTCCCTGCTGCATGGTCTGGTGGTTATTCAGGTGGGTGTTAAAGATCCTATTGTAACCCCTGGGTGGCACTATCCCCAGAGTTACACCCCTGCCTACTACCTACAAGCTAGGCTGAGGGGTTTGGGTTCGCTAACAGATAACCATTTTAAAACCTTTGCGCAGGCAGGAGACCACGTGACGTCTATGGAGGTGTAGCTGCTGCTAACCGAAGCTCCCGCACCAAACCGGCAATCCTGCTGTTCCCGACCACCAAGATCACGTATATTTACCTTCCCGAGCTACGAGATCAGTGGTATAACGAGTTTAACATTTTCCGGTGCTCGATCGGAGAAATGCAGGGGCGGCGATCAGGAGTCAGAAGCGAATGACCTGGCATGGCGCTCACCATGTACCGAGGAAGAAGGTACTTCGCGGCAACATTAGCAGTGATCTAGCCATTATCAAGGAGGCCCTGTTTAAATTGGTAGATGAAATGGCTGATATTAAACCAGCCCTTACGCAGCTTGCACGCAGGGTGACAGATTCAGAGGCTCGCATATCGTCTGTGGAGCGAGCGTTAGATAAAGCAAAACCCATGATCACTGAAAGCAAGAAAGCTGTGGCCAAATTAGAAGAAAGAGTGGACGACCTTGAAGGGCGCAGTCGGCGCAATAACCTGGTTTTACTTGGTTTACTGGAGGGGGAAGAAGGCACAAGCATGCTACTTTTTCTACAAAAATTGCTGAGGAAATCTGCAGGCCCTTCACCAAATGGGCCAGAATATATTATTGAGCGGGGGCACAGAGCCTTAAGAGCTAGACCATCAACGACAGAACCACCACGTCCCATTATCTTTAAACTGCTTAATTTCCTGGACAGGGAACACATTTTAAAAGAGACAAGGAAACTGTCTTCTTTTCAATGGGAAGGCAGCAAGCTTCGCCTAGTCCCCGACCTGACCTGGAAGATGAGGCAGACCAGAGCCTCCTTTCGCCTGTCACTTGAGCTGTGGGCGCAGGGATTCGCCACCGTATGTTATATCCAGCAAAGCTCGAGGTCACCACTAATGAGGAGGAAGCGATATGAATCAGTGGAAGAAGCTCTGAACTCACTCGGAACATTGATGCCAGATTTGTTCACCAAAGGTTGAGCCAAGGACGCTTAATGCTGATCTAGTGGGATTAGATGCTCCAAGAGTCAGTATGATTAGACTGTCACGCTAATATATGGAACAGTGAACTATATTATGTTTAACTTCGGTGTTACATAGAGGCTCCATGGGCTTTACTAAAAATTTTATTATATCTTACCATACCAGGATGGATATTTTAGTTCGAGCTGAACTGTTAAATGAATACCTGTTATATCAGTTTTCATAAACAATTTATTTTGGTATTGCCCAGGAGGGTTAAATTAGTGTTACACCGTTTGTGCACTGACGTTACAACAATTGTGGGGTTGCTGTAATCAGGCTTACTCACAGTTTTACTGCCTTAACCATGTGATAAGTGGTCTGAATGGCCCCTATGTATATGGCAGGGCTGAGTAACCTCATTCTAGGAAGGACCAGCGAGTTGTTTGGCTCAGCCAAATAAAGGCTATCCTCCCCCACCCGCCACTCCACTGAATTACTAGTCCCTTTTGCTGTGGCAATGTTTAATAAGCCACCGATGTTCCTTGTTGGACTATTATTTAGCCATCGTCTGATATGGTGGCATTTGGAGAGGGCGGAGAGGCCTCAACAGGCAAGGGATCTCCATATAATAGGGCCAGTTTAACCCTTCTGTTTTTTTTTCTGTTCCCCATTTTATTCAGGGAGCATTGGAGGGAGATTATGCTTTTGAATGTTTAGTTTATAATCTTCCATAAGATTTTATATATGGATCTCCTATTGCAATGATAACCCTAATATATTAGTTTAATCTTGACAACTCAATAATTGTTTTGGGGTAAGGTATGTTAACCAATTCTTATTGGGGTCGTTCGCAGGTTTGCAAGCGTTTTATTGTTGCTGATTCAAGTTTAAGAGTGGTGTGGGGGAGCCCGACCTCTATAGCGCACTTTGGATCAGTGCAAGAGGAGTTGGCTTCGGGCCTGGGGGTGGTTGTTTATGGGTTTAGTTGGGGTTGATCTTCTATTGGGGATGTGAGGGGTTGGTGTTGGTTAGGTTTGGTTTTGTTTTGCTTTTTGGGGAGGGCAGCTATCCGTATATTGTTTCATGGACAAGTAACGACCAATGGCATTTAACCTGAATCTTCTGTCATGGAACATCAAAGGGGAAGGACAATTGTAAAAATATGCAGTCCTAAACCATTTAGACCGTTATCAACCAGCAATTGTCTTTTGCAGGAAACTCATGTCCTTTCAAGCCATCTTTCATACTTTAGGAAAAATGGGTAGGCCAAGTGTTTGGGGCAGGTACTCTTCCTCAAGCGGGTGTAGCTATTTTGATAGCCGGGGTCCCCTTTGTACATTCGGACACAATTGCTGATCCGAATGGCAGATATATTATCGTTTCTGGCAAGCTTGGAGGAAAGCCCTAGTTTTGGGATCAATTTATGGCCCCAATTTAGAGTCCCCTCCTTCTTTTCCCATTTGGCTGTGCTTTGTCTCCCTTTAAGGAGTTGCCGCTATTTTGGGGGTGACTGGAACCTTGTTCAGTCGGATATACTAGACAGATCGACCTGTAGGAAATCATTTCCTGCTTTGGCGCAAAAAGCATTGGCTGAATGTAAGTCTTTCTAGGCCTGACAGACCCGTGGAGGCTACTCAATCCAACAGTCCGCTGATACACCTTTTTTTCACCGATGCACAAATCCTTTTCTAGGCTGGATTATTTTTAGTAAATTGCCAGGTTGTCCCTGAGATAAAGAATGCTGAGCATCTCCCAAGGGTGATATCTGACCACTCTCCAATTAAAATTGTTTGGACTTGGCCCTATCCCGAAGAGATCTTACACATGGGCCTTAAACAATAATATATTTAAAGATGCTCAGACACTAGAACGCTTCCGTATCTTTTGATAGAGTCAATTAAATTTAATTGGGGACGATCCCAAATACTGACCAGGCCTGGGCTGCTCTTAAACTCGGTATGGAGGGGTGAGTTGATTAGAACAGCTTCGTGAGGAAAGCCAAATACAATCGAAGTTGTCCAACTATCTTATAAGGATCAATCAATTAGAGGCTATACGAGCCTATGAGGACTAGGGACCAGGAACAGGAGCTGGCCGCTGTGAGAACATGCTATGCGGGGGCTCTGAACGATAAGGTTGTTAGCATGTCAACTAAATCTAAGGCGTTATACCTGGGTCAGGGCAGTAAAGCCGGGAAATTACTGGCATGGCAGCTAAAACGTAAGGCTGATTCCAGATGGGTTCAGGCCCTAAAATCTCTGGACTCTGACAACCTGATTACCGACCCTAAGGGAATCCTACAATCATTTGTCTCCTTCTATAGAGACTTATATTCGACCCAGCCCCCTACTGCACTTATGCTATCACAGATGCGGAGGTTCCTGGACGGAATACCACTCCCTAACCTGCCACAAGACTCTAAAGCGAAATTAATATCCTCTATATCAAATGAGGAGATTATATCTGCCATTGATTCACTTAAAGCTGACAAGGCAGCAGGCCCTGATGGGTTCTCACCTCTTTTATAAATTATTTAAAGTAGAAGTGGCCTCATTGTTGTGTGAGTTATTTACTTTTTGGTTTGATCATGGAGTGAGGGATGCGCCTCTTCAAGCCAGAATAATTCTGTTACCTAAGCCGGGGAAGTCCACCGACTCTGTTAGTAATTATAGACCAATATCCTTGTTGAATATAGATGTAAAAATTTTTGCTAAAATATTGGCAACCAGACTTAAGAGTGTCTGGCAAGATTTGATTAGTATGGAACAGGCTGGCTTCGTGGAGGGACGCACCTCGGCAGACCATTTTAGAAAGTTGTTTTATTTAATGTCAACCCCTGAAGTTTTTAATGAGGATGCATCTTTAATTTCTTTAGATGCGGAAAAAGCATTCGACCGCGTGGAATGGGTGTATATGTTCGAGGTTTTGGTTAGATTTGGTTTTCCCCAACAATTCATACATCTAATTAGGATTCTCTATTCGTGTCCAACTGCTAGAATACAATGCAATAACCTAATATCTGATATTTTTCCGTTGCTGAGGGGAACCCGTCAGGGCTGTCCGTTGTCGCCTTTATCTGTTTAATTTGTATTTAGAGCCCTTATTAGGACAATTAAGATAGACAAACGGATTTTTGGCATTAAAATTGGAGACTAGGAACAAAATTGTCAGCATTCGAGATGACGCCTTATTACATATTAGAGATACAACTTTATCCCTACCTAGAGCCCTCACTTTAATTGAAAATTTTAGTAGTTTTTCCGGTTTTAAATTAAACCTTGCAAAACAACTTTTTTCCCTCTCGGCTACCCTTGTGAAAAGTTGGTGTATGTCTTTAGGCCTACAGGCAATCTAAATCACTTAAATATCTAGGCATTCAGATTTCTAAGAACTTAGAAGAACTGGCCAAAATGAACTTACTACCTGTCATTAAATCTGTTAGAGAAGATTTGATAGATGGTCGAAACTGCCATTGTCGCTTTCTCAGAACCAATGTTGTTAAAATGGTGGTTCTGCCGAGGATTCTTTATCCTCCTTAACTTGAACATATATCTTCCCAAGTCTTTTTAAGAATCTGTGCAGGTACTGCTCAGATTTTATATGGAAATATAAACCTCCATGTAGAGCTTATCTTAAACTTTGTCGGTCACGTAAGTTGGGTGGCCTACAATTACGGACTTTTCAAATATTACTTAGCTATTCAGTAGCTAGAGCAGTTCTATGGTCCGGGAAAATTAGTATTCCTGCCATAGGTCTTGAGTTAGACAGGGCTATAGTTAAAGGGTTAAAGTTAGATTTAGAGTCCCTCCTTTACCCTTGGATTAAAATACCGAATAAAATTAGGAACACCTATAGGGTGGGATATTAGGGCTATTCATCAACTATACACCTGTTTAAAGATTAACCCCGTTCGACGTGTCGCAACCTCTTTAAAGAACCCAACCTTTAATTGGCAAACAGCCTATACACCAATTTGCTTCATTATTCCCATCAAAATTACCGATTTTTATGTGGGCAATGCTTTGCTCCCACTTTCATCACTAGTAGTAAAATTTGGGGTTAGACCCCAAGCTATGTTAAATCTGGCTCAAATCAGAAGCTGCGTTCAGTCCTTTCTGAAGCATGGCAATGGATCTAACCTAGTGGGGACCTTTGGATATATCTATCCGATGCCTGTTTATCAGGTAAACTGGTTTCTAAACTTTACCAGGGCATCATCAAAAGACTGACCTTTATTCTTCTCCCATTCCTTCCATTGGGCGGTTAGTATGTCTTTGAATTGGTCGGAGTCAGTATGGGAGAGAATCTGACAGACATATATGCTTTTATTAAATAGGAAAGATTAAGAGAAATCCAGTTTAAATTATTGCACAACATTTATTGGTCCCAGCTAGGTTGTCTCGTGAATAACAACTGCTCTTCAGCCTGTGAGAACTGTAATGGCTCTTTAGCTACAACTTTTCACAAGGTGTGGACATGCCCTAAAGTAGGGAGTTATGGAACTAGTTAAGTCGGGATTGAGACCTTTCAAGATCTCTGGTTTTTTTGCCAGAGATTTGTGTGTTTGGGAGGTATGACCTTATCCCAGGCACTGCCTCTAGAGCCCGGATGGCATTGGTGGTAATGGTTACTAAGCTGGTGATATTACGTCACTGGCGGAGATATGGACTCCTTCTTTAAGGAATGGTGGGAGGTATTCATGAATGCACTACTTGCTGAAAGGACTGTCTCGTGACCTCTGACATACAGCACAAGTTTGACAAATATTGGAAGGACTTTAACCAATGTCTGCGGGACAAGTTCCCTTTTACGGTAGTGGCATTGAGACACCCTTGGTCTTATAAATCCCAATTAAATAATGTTTTTCTAACCAATACGATTTTCTTCCTCCAATGTTGTCATTCCATCCCTTCCTTAATTGTTCATATTCCAGCTGAACCAAGGTTTTCAATATAATTTCACTTATTCCAGGTTTTATTCCAGGTTTTTATCAATGTTACGGATAGCTCGTGGGTGGTGGGTGGGTGACTGTTTATATATTCCCTTTCCATTATTTGGTTCCTTTTCTTTTATTGTTTTAGTTTTCTTGATTAATTGAAAGACTATAATAGTTTTGTATATTCAGTTTGCACCAACCTGTGTACCTCCTTCATTTCTATATTCATCACTCACTGGTGTAGTGGTGCTGTCTCTATAATAATTAAAAATAAAGTTATTGGCAAAATAAAACCTTTGCAGTGCCTCCAGTCAGGGTGCTACGTTGAGTGAGTTGGTAACAGATATAGCCCCGAGATGCTATACCACCCATGATAACCAGTTACCTTACCCAGACATGCCCCAATAAACATTTCCTCACATTTCCATACTTTGCATTTTATGACTCTTTCTAATAATAAGCTCACACTCAGAATTTCAAAAAATAGTAACAATCAGAAGAAGCCAGAAGGGGAAGGAAACAGATTCATTTCAGTGCTTTACAGTAACTGTTCATTGCTATTTTTGTTTTAAACTTAGATTGTGGGCTTTTAGTGACACTGTAATTTCATTGCTGTCTTTACTTAGAATTGTTTTTGGACTGTTGAAAATTTACAATCTAGTTTGGTGTGCTTGTAGTGGTGGTCTATTCCTTTGCTGTCTTTAATTGCTGCATATTTTGCCCCCTCCTCCCTGCCCCCAACTCTTAATTATATGCCCTGCTAAATCTAATTGACAGGAGCTAAGTACAGGGGATAGTAGGGGTTGTGGAGTATGAGGGGCATAAGGGTGAAGAAGCTCACCCTCAGCACGACAAGTGTTTTGACTCATTTATTTATTTTTCTTTTTTAGAGAAAAGTATATGAGGATCAGTGTCAGGATTTTTAGGACAGTAAATTAATAAAAAGGGAACTAGGAGAGCTTCATTAACAGACAGAATTACTGGTATAGTAGTATAAGTGCAGCATAATGTGGGGGCGGTGCAATGCAGTAGCTCGGGCAGCCATATTCAGGCAGACCTTCTGGATGCTGAGGTGCTGCCCATCTGCATGCATCTCTCTGTACTGCAGGATTAGGTAGCCAGACTCAGAGTGGAAGTAAACTGGGTCAGGAGTACCATCAATCCTATCCAGAGACCACCCAGTCCAACACCGCTGCCTCAAAGGATGCCAAGAACGAGGAACACTTGGATGACAGTCGGCTCAGGGAGGGTTAGGGCAGTCAGGAAGAAGCACATCCCAGATCCTATTCCACTTAAAAACTCATATGCCACACTGGCAAATGGGGACAACCAAATAGAGGTACCCAAAGAAGTGGAAGGAAAGGATGTGGAGGTTAGCCAAGGAGGTGATCTCAGTGGGGGGAACGGTGGACCCCAGAGGAGTAGGAAGCGAATCCTGGTGGGGACTCCATCACATGAGGGATCCAGCTAGGAACCCAGGAGGGGGAGAATAGGGAGGTGAGGTGCCTACCAGGTGCCATGGCATGGAGGGATGGAAGGAAGATCCTGGGGATCACTGGGAAGGCAAGACGGGAGCGTGAGCTGGATGTCATTATCCACCTAGGTACTAATGACCTGGCAAATGGGGAGCCGAAAGAAGTTCAGGAAGAGTTTAGGAACTGAGGGGGGTCTCAAGCAAGTAGCTACTGTCACCTTCTTGGAAGTACTACCTGCGAGAGGCATGGGAGAGCATAGGGGTGCATGCACCAGGAACTTTAACTAATGGTTGAAGAACTGGTGCTGTGAAGGGTTTGGATTCATTGGTGACTAGGGACCCACCTGGAGGGGATGGGGGCTTGTTCAAACCCTGACGGCCTGCATCCATCCTGGAGGGAATCAACACTCAATGATAAGTTAAGTGCTACATTGATGGCATTTAAACTAGCCAAAAGTGTGGCAGGCCAGCAAGGAGGGTACCTAATGCCACTCCCCACAGCCTAGAGTGGAACCAGTGAACTGAGCATTGGATATCTCTACAAAGCAGTGTGCAAAAGATGGAGATAAGCACCCAAGATGTGGATAGGCAGAAAGGGCAGAATTCAACAGAAGGGCAGACAGCAAGGAGAGACCAGGGATAAATGACAACCAAGGAAGGGCTGGAGTAGAACAGTTAAAACAGTCTAGGGAGGTCAAATCATGGAAAGCCATGTGTGCCAATGCCGAGACCCTAGCAACAAGATGCTGGAAGATCTGGAGGCTGTCATGGTGCAGTCAGACCTGGACGTTGTAGGCCATCACAGAAACCTGGTGTAATGATAACCATGACTGGAAGATGGCCATACCTGGCTACAACATATTCAGAAGAGACAGGGCAGGCAGGAAGGAGGAGAAGAAATGGCACTGTATGGAAAAAATGACATAAGGGCCACAGAGATCCAGGAGGGAACAAAATGGGGGAGAGATACTGTGGGTTAGCTGGAAAGGAAAATGGGGCCAGCCATCCACACGGTGTGATCTATGAGACCACCAGCAGGAGGAAGAAACACATAGGGAGCTGATCTAGCCATCCAGGATGGCAGACAAGGGTGAGGTAGTGCTGGTTGGAGACCTCAGTATTCCAGATGTGGACTGGAGCATCCCAACAGCAGCATCAACTAGGAGCAGATTTATCCTGGAATCCCTTCAGGGTGCCTTTCTCAAGCAACTGGTCATGGAACCAACTCGGCAGAAGGCAATACTGGACCTTGTGCTCACAAACAGGGACAGTGTGATGGGGTAACAGTGGGAAAGCACCTGGGGAACACTGACCACCAGTCATTGTGGTTTGAAATCCAAAGAAGCAGAACCAAACCACACAAAACATGTATCCTGGATTTTAGGGAAACTTTGGGAAAATGGGAGATGCTTGAAAAGAGGCATTAAGGAATCAGGGCAGGAATCAGAGGTTGAGGAACAGTGGGCAGGATTTAAAACAGGGATTACAAAGCAACAAATTATGCATTAAGCAGGTTAGCAAGGAAAAAGGAAGAGGAGGCCGTTATGGTTTTCCAAGGAGGTAGCGGAGAAAGTAAAGCCAAAAAGATTGCATTCAAGCAATACAAAAGACATAGGCAGAAGGATAGGAAGAAGTACCAGGAGAAGCAAAGGAGGCAGGGAGATCAGTAAGGGGAAGCCAAAGCTCAGACAGAAGCACATTGCAAAATCAGTGGGTAGAGGCAAAATCTTTACAGATCGTAAGTGAAGAAAGAAAGACAAGGGAGGAATAGGTAGAGACTGAGGGAGGAGGATGGGGGCCCGTGGAGGATGACAGCAGTTAAGCTGACAGACAGACAGGTATTTCTGATAAGTCTACTACTGAGGAAGAGGAGGAGTAATGGAGTCTGAAGGAGTACAAGGGGTGGGAATGGTGCAGAAATGGACACCAAGTCCTTTACATGAGAAAGGGTCCTGGAAGGAACTGGAGGTAATGAGTTGATAAAGCAATTACAGGCAGATGGGGTGCACCCAGGATCTTTAAGGGAACTAGAGAGGTAGTGACTAACTCTGACAATCCTGTTTAGCCAATCACTGGAAACAGGGAGGTACCCAAAGACTGGAAGACAGCAGATGTAGTCCCCTTATACAAAAGTGGGAACAAAGAGGAAGTGGGGAACTACAGACCAGTCAGCCTCAGCTTGGTAGTGGGGAAGATCATGGAAGCACTACTGAAGGAGAGATTGGTGGAACATCTGGTAGTCAATGGACACTGGACCCAACGCAGCATGGTTTCACCAGGGGGAGGTCATGTCAGACCAACCTCATTTAATTTTTCGACTGGGTGACTAGGGAGGTGGATCAGGGAAGGGCAGGGGACGTGGCCTATCTGGACTTCAGCAAGGCCTTTGACATGGTGCCACATAGAGACTATTACACAGACTGGGGAATATGGGTGTGGGCAGGACAGTAGTGAGGTGGGTAGGTAACTGAAGCTGGGCGGCAGGACACAGGAGGGTGTTGATGAAATGGCTATCACTCCACAGAGGGAAGAAGTGACCAGTGGGGTCACCACAGGGGTTAGTGCTTGGACCGTACTATTCAACATCTTCATCAGTAACATCTTGCAGGACCTTGAAGGCAGAATTTCCCTGTTCGCTGATGACAAAGCTCTGTAACAGAATAGACATGCCAGAGGTGTAGACAGAATGAGAAGGGACCTGCAGAAACTTAGAAGAATGGTCAGGGTTACAGTTGAAATTCAGTGCAAAGAAGTGCAAGATAATGCATATGGGGCACAAAACCCTGGCACAATATATCAGTTGGGGGTGAGGATATAACTACGCAAAAACGGAAAAGGATCTTATGGTTATCATCTCAGTGACCTCAAGGTAGGAAACAATGTGACAAAGGCGGAGGAAAAGCAAATAGGATGCCTGAGATGCATAGGCAGGGGCATCACCAGCAGGAAAAGGGAGGTCATAATTCCATTATACAAGACACTAGTGAGGCCCACCTAGAGTACAGTGCACAGTTGGAAACACTTACTTACGCAAGGACATGAAACACGGTAGAGAAGGAAGGAGGTTCAAGGCAGGGCAGAATAAAGATGGTACATGGATTGCATCCCAAGTCCTATGAGAACAGGTTGAAGGAATTGAATATATACTCCCTGGAGGAGAGGGTAGGCAGGGAGGTGATGGGAGACATACAGGAACTATCTTACAGGGAGGAACAGGGTGAAGGAATACACTATTTTTACGCAAAAAAGATGTTCCAGGACTAGAGGGTATGGGATGAAGTTGGAGGAAGGATGATTCCCAGGAAATGTGAGGAAGAATTTCTTCACAGAACGGGTGGTGGACAAGTGGAACACCCTGCCAGAGGAAGTGGTGGGGGCTGAAACAATCACAGGATTTAAGAATGCATGGCATAGACATAAAGGAATTCTGGAGGTCAGGGTTAAGCAGCAACAGACTTCTAGGAAAACATAAAGTGAACTTACAAGCTCAAATGGGCAGACTACAGGTGGGCCATAGGCCCTTTTCTGCCAACACTCATCTATGTATCCTATATCTATGTAATCAATTTATTTAGGGGACAAGGAGTTAGGAGCAGGGGATGTGGAGTAGAGGTTACTTGATTACTATATATTGTACATATGTAGAGGTTTGATTGATGTTTTGAGTGAACCCTCCAGCTGGGTGGCTACATACTAATAGACTACATGCAATCAACATTTCTCACTCCAACATAAGATACCCAGAGCCCTGGCTATCTAGCTGCTGACTAATGAGATGTTACATAAATAATTATTTGATTACCCACAGTGGTACCAGTGTCAGATACAGCAGAAACCCTGCAATTTCATACCATACTGGACACCCAGATACCACAGTCCTAGATGTTGCAGGCCTGGTGGACGTTGCAGCTGGTCGAGTTGACCGGCTATTCATTCCAAGGGAGTGGCTAACTTGGAGAACTATTCCTACAATGGCTGTAGATTATTGGGTACAATGAAGGAGGAATTTGCCCTGCATTTGTAGAATTAGAGGAATTGACCCTGCGGGTCACAAGAGCCAGGATTGCCCTGTACATCACAGAAGACGAGGTTACCTGTACATTACAGAAACAGACATATTTCAGGACAAGCTGAGATGGCTAGATCTTGGATTTTACATCCCAAACATTCAGCACAATAATTCAAAGTCCCATCCAGTATAGTTAGAAATGCAATACTTTTATCAAGCATCCAAATTCTCTTGAAATGAGATCACATCAGTACATTTAAATACCAAACTGACATCATACAGTAACAACAGAAGGTAACACTTTTTTCAAGCATCCATATTCAGTTTGCATGAAATCACATCAGCACATTTAAATACCATTTATTTGTTTCATTTTGGTAACTGGGTAAGCCCACTGAGACCAAAGGTCCCTTTTTTCAGGGGCGGCCAGGAGTTAACTACATACATTAACAAATTCAGTGGTACAGACAATTAATACATACAGAGGTGTAACAGCTTGCATACAGTAGGTTTGTTAATTATACACAATACACACTGAGAATAGGAGGTGATTAGACAGTATGGTAGCTCATGGTACCCATGGTCAGTTGTAACTGATGTGACATAAGTTGATTGGGAAATCTTACATAAAGAAATATACAAGGCAAGGCCAGCGGTACTACCTCTGTTAGGGATCCCCACCCATCAGGGATGATGAATGCAGGTGGGGAGAGGTCGTATGGAGGTACAGTAGGCCAGGAGCCCATGAGACCTGATTAGCATAAAATGGGGAGATTACAGGCCCAGTGGACAGGGACTAATGATAACATCCAGAGACTCAACCCCATCAGGTACACCTTCGAGGTGGACTTGAATTCATGAAGAGTGCGACAGCCCATCAGGTTCTCTGGAAGAGAATTCTACTGATTGAACAGCATATCTAAAGGACCTCTTGCTCAGGTTGGGTCTACACACTCAGGGGATATCAAGGGGCAGCCAGTCAATGACCTCAAGGTTCACGGTACTGAATCTTTGGGTTAAGCAAGCCATGCAGATGAGGAGAAGAGTATGCAGCAGTGAATTGTAAGCCAGGCATAGCAAAGGGTAGGCCAGTTTGGCCTTGCCTAGCGGGCCAGTTAAGGTTTACCAAAGACCTCACAGTGGTGCTTGCCTCCAGGGGGGGGGAGTGGGTAGCGAAGCATGCAACCCTGCTATAGAGTACAAAGAGCTTTCTTAGTCCACTCTCCCTGAGAAACTGAAGAAGAGGAGCACCGTAAAGGAGGGTAGGAAGCAGGGTGCAATTTGCAATTGCTCACCTCGTCTCATCAGAGAGAGAGTTACCCAGCCTGTAGAGTAGGCCAATCTTTTGATGAGTGGTCTTGGCCAAATTTCCCTCATTCACTAAAAATACCACCAACAGCTTAATCTGGTTCAAGGTCAGTTGGCATTCATCTGTATCCCCTCCCCAGGTCATGCCTGAAAATAGGCAGAATTTGTCTAGTCGCACTTACCGGTCAACAAAAACTAAATAAATAAATAAATAAAGACAATGTGTGGCTTGTAGGACATATCCTGGTCAAGGAAGATTCCTAGGTATTTGATCTTGTCAATGACTTCAACTCTCTTCCTTGGGCTGTGTGGAGCCTGGAGCTGATCGTGTCTGTTGGCTCCCCGACACCTGGTCCGAAAGAGGACAACCTTCATTTTCTCCTCATTCAGTACAAGCCAGTAAGCAGTGAACCAGGTCTCAAGTGCAGCAACAGTGGCCTGAAGTTTAGCAGAGATATTGCTAGGTTGCGGATCACTGCAGTATGCCACTGTATCATCAGCATACAGGATTAGGTTGTCCAGACCATATTCCCACTCAATGTCATTGACAAAAAGGGTAAATAGCAAAGGACCCAGGATTGAGCCCTGGAGCACTCTGGATGTAACAGGTTTGGCGCCAGATTGAACTCTCTCCACTGAACTTTTGGGTCCTGTTGAGCCAAATAGCTCTCAAGCCAAGTAACCCGAGGCCATCAGTCCCAGCAGTTGGAGCTTGGAGGAGCAATTCATCGACTAACCAGATAGAATGCCTTAGACAGGTTGATGGATAAAACTCCAGCTTGGGAGCCTCTGTCCATGGAATCAAGGATGTCAGATGTAAGCCGGATTAGGGCCATGTCAGTTCCATGGCCTTTCCTAAAACCATGTTGAATATTGGCTAGGAGATGGTGCTGCTCTAGGTAGTCCTGCAACTGGTTGTACACCGGTCTGTCCTGCACCTTCTCAAGAGGGCAGAGAATGGAGATGGGCCTACAGTTTCCCACATTTACCTGAGGCCCCTTTTTGTGTGCAGGGACAATGGTCACAACTTTCCATTTACTAGGGACTATTCCACCTCGTAGGGATCAGTTAATGAGAATGGAGACAGGAAGGGTGAAGTAGCTGGGGCAGTGGCCTGCAGCAACCTAGGTTCTAGTTGGTTGTGTCAAGGGGAGGAGTCAAAAAGGGCTAGCACCTCAGACAGTTTGACCAGTTTCAGATGAAATTGAGGCCTAGGGTGTTCCCATCCAGTTCCATTGTTATGGGGCACCCCGGGATGAGGCAGGAGGCTTAGTAGTGCTAGGGTTTGAAAAGAAGGCATTAAAGGCCTCCTATACCATTGAGGGGTCATTGGGAAGGTTATCCCCCCCAATCAGAAGAGCTCCATCCTAGGTACTATTGGTACCCTTCAGAAGTAGGTTGATTAGGCCCCAGTATTTTTTTGGATCCCTAAGGTGTCAAGACTGGAGATCACGCCGATATTTAGATTTCACCTTTTTGGAAGCTTTCTTGTACTTGTTTCTCAATGTCCTGTATTTCACCCAGTCTGACCTGAGGCTTGTGGACTCAAAGTGCTTCCAGGCCCTATCCCTGAGTAGCATGATCCATTTGGTTTGGGTTAATCCACTTGTGGCACTATTGTTGTCCAATCGCTTGTCCCAATAGTAACAAATAATTATTTTGCTGCAAGTATAAGGCCTGTCTGGTCCAGTGGTATGGAGGGATGAGGTGCTAAGTGCCCTATTGCTTGCCAAATCAATGACCCAAGTTCAGGAATAGACCAGATTGCCAGGGTTGGAAAGCAGACTGAATGTTCATCACATAACTGTCCTGTCCACTGCATGGAAAGGCATGCTGGCTTCCCGACCTTTGGCTTACCACAAAAAAGGTAAAATGCAGGAAAATAGCTGGCATGGTTCCGCCAAGCCCTACCTTTACCTCTGTCCCAGCATGATCACTTGGATGACTGTCTCAGTTGTGGATGTAACAGCTAGGTGAGGATAAGGATGGCTCTCCCTTTTCTGGCTACCCTATCATGGAGGAGGGAGGCAATCCATGGGAACTTTGGGATCTGTGGTTTGGGACAGGGGAGTGATGGACAAGGGAGGTAAGGATTGGGATGAGAGCCTGCCTGAGTCAACTGGCAAAGCAAAATGTTTTATGGAGGGGGGGAAATGCTGTAGTATGTATGACCTTAACATATACAGTATGCACAACCCTCCCATAATAGGTACAGCTGCACTGTTACAGTAAACCTATCAAGTATAGGTAATATGTACAGGGTCTTTTACCAGGGTACTATGGAGCCAGAGGTAGGAGTCATAAAGGTGACATTTCCTAAACCTGTAGAATAAAATAGAGGAAAGGGGTAACAAAGGATCCTCAGTTCTTAGAGAGTACTAGGAAGGATGAGACAGGGTTATATATGTATGTTGTGATACTTATCTGATGGGGAGGAATTTACATCCTGTGAGACCTGTGAAAGTAAAAGAAGAAGGTTAATATAGAGTAAATACAGAGGGAATGGGAACAATAGAGAGGAGAGAGATGAAATGGATATAGTACAGTGTAAGAGGTAAAAACATATAGTTGTAGAGGAAAGGTGTACAATTAAATGAAGTAAAAGATGCAAAGACAAGCTTAATTTAGTATTATGCTAACATTAGCAACTGTTTACCATGAGTGTCAAAACAAAACACCAAAAACAGAATACTGAAATGTTTGTTACCATTAGATAAGCTGTTTCTATGTTTTCACTGACTCGCATATTGTTTTAGTGTGTGGTGTATACTTTGATATTTCTGTATAAATGTGAGGCACCCTTTTTCAATCCTCAGGCTTGTCATCTGTGGAAGGGCCACTGAAGGCTTTAAGGGCTGGCCCAAGTGGGTGCATGCAAGGCATGTTGCTGGAAAATAAATCTTGCACTTTGCATGTAAAACTGAATCTAGGCGTGCTGAGCATTCTTTTCTTTTCTTATTACAAGCTGGCTGCTTTGCTTATGCACTGCCTTTTCTGTTACTTGTACACCACTCTACACTACTTACACAATAGCCACAGCACTGACTCCTGACCATCACAGGACTGACCATCCCACCCCTGACAGTCACAGGACTGTACCCTCAGACAGTCGGATTGACACCTCCACTGTCAGTCACAGCACTGAGGCACTCCATGCCTGACAGTCACAGAACTGATCCCCCATTCCCAACGATCCAGCACTACACCCCACCACCATGATATCACTATACCCATATCCCCGACAGTCCATGGATGGCCCTTTCCACAGTCACAGCTATAATTCCCCCCCACCAGTCACAACACTGTACATCACAGCACTGATGACCACCCCATACAGTTGGAACACATAGCCCCCGAATAGTCACTTAGTTTGGTGCCTTGTACAATCTTCCTGCTCATGATGTACAACTTCCTGTACATGCTCTGTCCTCAAAGTTGGGTAGAATTGCACAGAAGCAGACCTCCCAAAAGTCAGAGGAATAACCCTCACCCTGATAGTCACATAAATGACACCCTGTCCCTGACAGTTACATAACAGACCCTCTTCCTGACAATCACTGGACTGTACCACCACTCTAACAGTTACAGTACTGACACCATCCACCATCAATCATAGCAATGATCAACCCCCCAACAGACATTGGATTTGACCCTCCCCCACAGTCACAGGACCGTCCTCCCAGTCACATGACTGTTTTACCCCCCCCCAGTCACAGGACTGTACCTCCCTACAGTAACAGTACTCTATCACCCCCTCTTCCAGAAGCAAGGGATTGACCCCCCATCACAGGACTGTATCACCTCACTGACAATCACAGGACTAACACCATCCAGTGACAGTCTTGACAATGACTACCCACCTCTGGCAGTCACAGCACTGATCCACACCCCTGAGAGTCACAACACTTTCTCAGTATAACCAATAGTCACAGAACTGTTCTTCTACCCCCCCCAACCCGGCAGTCACAGCAATGACCATACACCCCTCAGAGTCACAGCACTGATCCCCATTCCCCCAAAGTAACAGCACTAGTCACAGTACTGCATCCCATCCCATCTTATAGTACTGATCATCAATCCTCAAGAGTTACACCACAGCCACCTCGCACCCAAAAGTCACAGAACTGACACCCCTACCATCAGTCACTGTACTAATTCCCATCCCCTTACAATGACAGCACTGACCTGCTACTCCTAACGGTCATCACTGACCCCATTCACAACAACCACAGCACTGTCTCCTCACTCACAACAGTCACAGGACTGCCACCCCCCCTCCCGACAGTCACGGACCTGTACCACCCTTCAATAGTCACAGAACTAACACCTTCTACCATCAGTCACAGTGGCCACCTACCCGACAGTCACAGTGCTGAGTCTCATCCCCCAACAGTGACAGCACTTATGTCTAACCACAACAGTCACAGCACTATCCATTACCACAGCCAAAGCGTTGTCCCCCTATATCTGCAACAGTCACAGGGCTGATACCCTCTACAGACAGACACAGCGTAATCTCACCCCCCTACAGTCACAGCACTTCCCCCTACTGCCAAAAGTTGCAGTCCTGCCTCCATGTGACAGTCACAGCACTGACCTCCACCCCTTGACAATAACTGCACTGTCTCCCCACCCTCAACCATTCAAGCAACACACCCACAACCACAACAATCATAGTACTGCCCCCACCATTAACACAAAACTGCCTCTAGCCTCCCTCAACAGTTGTAGTACTTCCAGTCCCCTTACAGCAATGCCCCCAACAGTCATAGCACTGACAACCAGCCATTGGTAGTCCCAAAGCTGACACACCTCAATCTTCATTTCAAAATAAGTTGTTTAAGTACTGTAACCCATCACAGAGAGTGCAGCACTCAAAATGTGTAGGCCAACTAGTCAAATTCTGTGGATTTTGTGTTAGGTTGGTAAGATTTCTCCTTAAACTAGCCTCTGTAGTTTTGTACTGTAGAATGTAACCAAAAATACAGTACTTCAGCTTGGCTAGTGGAAGAGTCTGTGGAGCTAGTACATTTTCCCATTCACTAGACTTGCTGGCTAGTGGCTGCAAAACGTAACTTAGAACCCTGGAGTAGGCCATATCATCCTCAAGATGGCCCTCTCCCCCCTTACCCTCTTCTAGTTTTACTGATTTTAATTTATGAACGTGATACTTCGTAGACTGGGAAATTTGTTATGTTCCTTTGTCACATTATGATAGATTTGTTGCTGTTGTGCAGCACCCGTAGCCTCTGGTATTGGGAGCCTGAAAAATAAAATTTGCCTTGCCTCTTGACATTCCAGCCCAGTGACCAATCCTAAAGCTGGGCAACCTGCTAAGAGTAGGAAAACCTACATCTCAGCCCCCCCCCAAATAGGACCACTCTTCTAGTACCAGTACAATTCTATGTATTCAACTTTACATTACTTGTTAAACAGGCTTGTAGCACTGCTTCTAGGGTTTCAACCCCACCTGTATTACTATCCACAAGCTGAGGGCCTGGGTTCATAACTAGCTGGTACCAAGGTTTTCCTACCCACTTAAACACAGAGTTTGGTGCCTCACTCAGGTAAGGTTTCAGTGGGTATTTATTAAATTTGTTACAGCCCTCTGGGAAGCTATAACTACCCTCCTACCCCACCTAGTGGCCCTAGACCTTTGAACAAGAAGCAATCTCACAACATTCACAATACATTTGTCAAAAGACATTAATTATGATATGCTCATAGGTTTCCACTTACTATGATCTGGGCTTCAGTGTGACCTCCTGGAACCCCTGCAAACAATGTTCATCAGGCATGCATGCATGTTCAGAATATTTCAAACACAGTAACAGACCACCAGTAAACATGTGTGAGGCAATATAACATTGCAACACCAATCAGGTTTATTTAGGGAAGCATAACAAGGAAGGGCAAATCTGGTCTAATGATTTTATTCTTACTGGTTTGAGCCAGGATGCTGGCATGCATTTAATTCCACTTTGCAGTCCTATAAATATACTGGGTATCCAGATGGAAAACAAGCTAGCCTAAGCGGTGCCCAGGGTTGCAGCTGTTGTTGGGGCCCTTGATAAAAGAAGACATGATGATTTGGCATGCAGTTTTATTTGTGTCCAGTGGCCAGATGGCCCAGTCTCTTGAACCATTAAACTAGCAGTGAAATGGAGATTAGGTGTTACCACAACGATTATTAAAGCTTGTCTCCGGGAGCTACCCTGATTTCTACTCACTATAGCTGGACACAGGAGATGAGCTGAGAAAATAAGACCTGTGGAGATGTCTCTTGAAGCAGGGGAAGGGTTCTCTCATTGTCCTCCTACAGCAGCTGGTCTGGTGATACAGGAGCAATCGACTTGGGCTGATTTCACATAGCCCAAGACCGAATGGCTTAGCGGAGTCAATGAGTCAAAACTGTGAACTAGATGTCTTGAACTGGCCAGCTGCAAAAACACTTCTGCAACTTTTAACATCTATATGTAATGGTGCTGCTGCTGGTTCCTCTCTGGTCCTTCCAGTAGACTTGCAGGCTGATTCGTAATACTACCTTTGCTGCATGAATCCACTGCTGTTGCATGCCACAGTTTGCAGTGATTGATGCTCCTTGGACCCCGTGGACTGAATCACCGAGAAAAGTCTAGGCCACCAGGCCTAACCTCTGGGAGATGGCTGGCTCTTCAGGGGCTCACACTCTGAACTCCTGGGCAGATCTGGCAAATCTCCACTGTTTCAGCAATTCGTCCTTTATATGGGGCTAAGGTCTAAGAATCTCATTGACTGTCAAAACTATCCCAAATTGTCACAGTCTCTTAATTGGCTTGCTTTTTGGTGCCTAGAAAAGGTCCTCCTTTTTCCTCACAAGTCTTCATTAATTCCAATAAGTCTCTGGCCAAAGGTCCAGGCTCTTGATTGGTTATTTGACTGCATAATAGTGGGTGCTGCATAGTCCCAAATATACATTTTACTGCAGTCCCAAAATAACTGTCCTAGTGCAGCCAGAATAAACACTATTCTTACATAAATTCCACAGCTATATAGCCCTGACATTTCTCTTTTAAACACATGTATTAATCTCTCCCATATTTGCCTAGTTTCTGTGTCACTGCCTTGCAAATGCAGTGCCCCTCTAAAACTGGCAGCGGCTCAATAATATTCATTAGGGCTTCACTGCCCTGACATTTGCCCTGTAATACTGGTGCCCCAGAGGCAGTGCTATAGGTGCTTGCCTTATACTTTTTAAAACACTTTCCCTGCCCTTGCTCTAAGTCCCGGTGCCTTTTTAACTAAATACTGTACACCAGGATCCATAGGAACACCTTCCAACTTTTTATTACAGCCAGTGAGTCGCAAACAGTGCGCCTCTCGAAAGTGCGAGCAGCGACTGCACGGCTGAAATGCTGGTCACTCACAGAATGTGCTCCGGGAGACCAGCAGGGCTCAAATGAGATAATGGGGCTGCCTGGGAAACCTGGGGAGGGGGGGACGCAGAACATGGACCAGGTGGTGATCCAGGGGATTCATTGGAAGGATGCCGAGAGGTACAGCTGACATATGGGAGGACTACCAGTAACCAGAGATACAAGATGAGTGCTGAAATGTTCAGAAGGTTAGCAAGGTGCTAACATGAATAGTGACATACTATCCTGGCATAGTATGCCTGAACAAGAAAGGGGCCATATTCAATTGGCCCTGGTGCATGGTGCTCAATAGAATGCATGCTCCGTAGCTCTTATTCCACTAGTGGTTGTGCTCTCTTGTTTGTCTCATGCCTCATTGCCCCTCTCCCCCAGTCTCTCCCCCCTCCACATCTCTCCTTTTCTCCATCAGTCTCCACTCTCATGATACCACCCCTCCACTGCTTGGTCTCTACCTCCTTCCCCTCTCTCTCTCCCCTCTCCCTCTCTCTCTATCTCTCTCTCTGTCTTCACCTACTCCCACCTTGCCACACTGTCTCACATGCACCATCCCCAGTTCCTCAGCTCCAAAGCTGTAATGCAGTATGACAAGGCTCCAACTGGGCTGCTCTATCCCCACACAACTCTCTCCCTCTGTCTTCCATTTTACATAGATACATAGACAGTGTCAGCAGATAAGGGCCTATGGCCCACCTAGTCTGCCCATTTGAGTTTGTAACTTCAGTTTATGTTTTCCTAGAATTCTGTTGCCCCTTACCCCTGACCTCCAGAATTCCTTTATGTCTATCCCATGCATTCTTAAATCCCGTGATTGTTTCAGCCCCAACCGCTTCCTCTGGCAGGGTGTTCCACTTGTCCACCACCAGTTCTGTGAAGAAATTCTTCCTCACATTTCCTCTGAATCGTCCTCCATCCAACTTCATCCCATGCCCTCCTATCTCTCATATACTTCCTTATACCACACAGCACTTAGTACACCCTTAATGAAACTCATAAGAAATGTAGCTGTTTTCTATTATTTTGTTACTTCCTGTACTGATAATTCAGCTATGTTTGTATTTTGTTCTGTGAATTCAGTTATGTACTGATAATTGGACTATGTCTGTATTTGTACTGTGAATTCAACAGTATCTGTCTTTGTACCGATTAATTGACATGGACCCTTTGTGAAAGAGTTCTTACTCAAAGATTGTTTCTGAAATTCCAATAAATAAATAAAATATCTGCAATTTAAAAAGTAGGTTTTTGAATCTGCTGCATAAACCACATAGTTCCACATGGCACTTGTGCTGTTTTATTAAAATTGGTTTTCAAATGATACTTTGTCACCTATTACTGTGAGTTTACCCAAAGCACTGTGTCTGGTCATCTCAATTGTGCTGCAGTCCAAGGTTACTGTACTAATTATGTCATTTGCTGCATCATTTTGGGAGCCTGTATCTATCTGCTGAACAGCTCAGAAGGGTCCTGCTGCATGGTAGTAGTGTACTAGTATTTTATGAGGGGGCTGATAACTGTTTAACCTTTGGTGTGCTTGTCTGGACACGACAGTTGTGGTGCTGTTCAGCTCTGAACAAGCTGTAGACATACTGTGTTGTTTACTGAACTAACCTGCTGGAATGCTACTCAGAGTTTCTGTGGAGGACAAATGGTAACACCCCTATGATGTCCTCACAGTACTGCTAGACCAAGCAGAAAGAAGCTGAACATAGAACAGACTTCCTTTTCTAGGGTTGCCACCTATCCGGTTTTTAGGGTTACCACCTGTCCCTACTTTCGCAGGACAGTCCTGATTTGGGCAGCTGTGTCCTGCGAAAAAACATGAAAAATACTAAATGTCCTGACATTACAGTACAAAAGAATATTTTCAGACTTTCCTCTAAATGCTGCAAAAACTATAGTACCTTAACTGAAATACCTTAAAATGATTAGAAACCCATACAAAAAAAATAAGTTAGCAAATAACTAGTGATTACCTTTTCATTAGGTAGCGCTAACTAAAAAGTTAAACATTATACCAGATCATTGGTTGAGGAATTTTTCTCAATTCATGTTTAACTTTTGCCATCTAGCAATTAGTTAGGGAATTGTTTTGTTTACTTAGTCATTAGTTGAGAAATGAGACTGGAAAATACTGTAGCTAGGAATTAATTGAAGTTTTCTACTTAAACATAATCGAGCTTGAGGTTAGTTGTTTATATGACTCAGAACATGTTTCAGTTGTTTTACTTGAGATGCAAGAAATGGCTCAGTTGTTAATTACTTGAGATTTTAACTTAGCATATTTTGCAGCCACAAGCTACTTGATAATGGACTCACCTGTCCAGGAGTACGGTCCACTCAAGGGGCAGGAGTCACAAAAAGGATGCACCGAGCACACCCGAGATGTGCCGGTGCAACTCCAACTTGTGCACTGGTGCAATTCTGGCAATGGATTGATGCTCATCACACACCACCCTTAATATTATGTAGCACATCTGGAGGGGTTGTACAGGGGGCATGCCCATTCACAATCCACCTTGGAGGAGCATCCCCAGAGCAAGTCTGGAGATGTATCTCCTCATGATAAATCTACAACAAGTAGATTAAGTGGGTGTTCACCCACTGGCAGGCCACTGTACTGCAGACAGGAGTTGGCAGCTTTCCTACTCTGGCAGTCCAGTGCCCCCTTCCCTGCCTGCTATCCCAATTGTATGTCACACACTGCAAGAGTAAATAAAACATGCATGAACCCCTCCCTGCCCACCACCCTGACTATATGCTGCAGATTGCAACAATAAATAACACATATATGAACCCCCTCCTGCCCACCACTCTGATTTTATACTGCACACTGCAGTGGTAAAGGAATAATAACTGAACCCCCCCACCAGCTTAACCTAATCACACATTTGCCGTAATCCCTTAAGTCAACGCGGTGGTCCAGTAGACCTCCCCCATCCACACAGGCCCACCCCACTCCCCTATCACAGCATGGTCCTAATGTCAGTGGGCAGCTCAAGTCACCCGCATGCTGCCACAGCTGCCTGCTGATAGAGCTGTCTGTGAATGACAGCTACTGTACACCTGGAAGCCCATTGGCGGATCCTGCCAACCAATGGACTTGCAATGTGTACTATGCCCTGTCATTCATGAAGTTTCCCAAGTCTTGATAGAATGGAACTAAGGCGGAACACCAGCATGCACAACATTCACTCTATCTGAACAACATTGGATATGGCTAATCAGTGCTAGAACTGCCTCCACTACCCTCAGCCACCAGAAGGAACACCACCATCCTACCTGTCCTATGTGGTGGAGGGATTGCAGTCTTATGCTCTGGTGACTGCCAAGGCACTGAATGGTAGGAGGATCAGGGGATGATTACCAACTATGCACCCCAAATTACTTCCCTGTTACAGAATAGCAGGTGGGGTGGGGGATTACTAGTCTTGTACCCTTGATCAATACCTCTGCCGGGGGCAGCCATATTTCACCAGTCAATGCCCCAGTACTGAAAGACATGCTTCTGGAGGATATTGCATAGCCTTTGTGATTCAATTGCTGCCCATCTACTGCATAGATTTTTTGGGGGGAGGATAGGTGTTGCCAGTATTCTTTGCTCAACTTGAACAATTCTGCCCCTCCCCATGTGAGTCTAACCTTGTTGGGCACTTTTATATTATAGTTTAGATTTTGATCTATTCCATGCCTGCCCTGACTGTCATTAGCACTCTTGCACAGCAAATGCTGCACACCCTGTCTGCCAGATTTCTTTTCCACACCCTAGGCAATGTCCCAGAATGTTTGCCTGCATAAATCATTAAATAAATATTAAATTATATTCTATGATCCACTGAGACTCATGTGTTGTGGACAAGATTCAACTTGTCGGCCTGGAACAGCACACAGCTGCTCCTGCTACGGTAGCATGGGGATTCGATAGGGAAAACTAGTCTGGCCTGCCTGACTAACATCTTCCAATGTGAAGAAGCTTAATCTGATATTGGACTTTGTCCAAATTGCTGTTATTGAGACAGGAATCCTGAATAGTGAGAGTGAATTTCACCTGGTGTGAACCAAAGACTTGCTCCTGGGTGATCGACCTGTCAGGAATTGGAGAACCACTGAGCATATGGTTTTGCGCAGAGACACTGCTTTTGCATCAGACTGTCATCTGAACTGTGTATGGCTGTTTTAGTTATAATTGTGCTGAATAAGGTAATGTGGGTCCGCGATTTGGCTCCTCACACCCCTGAATATATTTGCACTAAGCTGGACGCTACATCCAGCACCTAGAATGGACTGCAATCCAAAGTGTTCACCAGGTCTGGGCCTCACCTAGACTGCCACTCATGCTGCAGAGATTCATCCAATGAAAGACCCACTCAGGGCTTTGGCTCCCTGCTCAACACCATCAAACAGGATCAACCATCATGAAGCATCAATGAGGGCCCTGTTTCCCCTGGCAAACAACATACCATCCTGAGGTTTTCATCTTGTCAATCCTGCCTCCTGGTCTGGGTAGTGTAGAGTAACCATCAGGGTAGTTCACTGTAACAAAGCTCAAATCATTGTGGGTCGTAGGTAATGGGTGCTCAAAATCTCAAATGGAGGGGATAGGGGAGGTTGGAGATCAGCAGGAGTGGGAGGGAGATCAATAGGAAATCCCAATAGGCAGAAGTTAGGCTGGTAAGATGACCGGGGGATAAGAGGAGCAGGGCGAGACAGGAGTGAGGTGAAACAGGAGGAAGCAGTGGAGAGACACAGAGGTGCAGCTGGGTGTGTAAGGAGCAGGGTGTATGAACCCTGGAGTAGAGCTAAGGTAAAAAGAGGAAGGAGTAGGTACAGAGATGGGGGTTACTGTGCTGGGATTCTATACTGAAAGGGGTCAGATGGGCGGAAGGGTGGAAGCACACAGCCATATTGGAGCTGAAGATATTCCTGAGAGTTGACCATGGGAAGGCAGGGTGAAGCACTGTTCAAGTGTGCATCAAGGGAGAAAGAAACCTCACCTAGTGTTGCACGTAGGTTCAAACGGCCTAGCAGGGGAGCCTGTAGAAGTGGTGAAGGGGAGGTTTGAGGAGATGGGCAGGCAGTGTGAGGGGGATGAGGAGTTGGTGGCATTCTCGGAGGTACTCCTAGTACCATATGCAAGCATGGGGAAGAAGGGAATGATAGAGGAGTTCAACGAGTAGCTTAGAGAATGGTACCACACCAAGAATTATGGTTTAGTGACAAATTGGGGTAGGGTCTGAGGAAATAGTGACTTGAACGCAGGAGACAGGCTACACTTGAGATTGGAGAGGACTGCTAAATGGTGGGATTGAGGGTATATATCAATTAATGATTTAAACTGGGGGGTAGCCAAGACGACCGAGAGATAGTAAAAGGTCTGGACCGGGGGGCCTAGAGAGCTCACCCCCCTAGATATGGGTAAAGGCAGAGACAAAGTGACTCAGGGAAGGAGCATGCAGGGTAGGCAGTGTGAAGTGCAGAAGGCACCACCACCACCCTGTAATAAGGTGAAAAAAGGGTGTGGCTGCCAAGAGGAGGGGAGCAGACTAGGAGAAGAGGGGAAAGAGGAAGGAGGGGTACAGATGGAAGGTGGTCTCCTAAATGCAAGAAGCCTGGGAAACAAAATTGTAGAACTTCAGGCATTCCTCTCAGAGGGGAATGTGGACGTTGCTGCAGTAACAGAGACTTGGATAACCGAGTACCATGACTTGGATCTAGCTCCTGGGGTACAGTATATACAGGAGGGACTGGGGAGTTGGGAGCGGGGGTAGCACTCTGTGTAAGAGAAGGGAGCAAATGCATGAGGGATGAGGGGGAGGATGGAGGCAATTTGGGTGCAGCTTCTGGACTCCAAGGGTAGAAAGCTGAGGCTGGGGGTGGTGTACAGACCACCAACCCAGTATGGGAAAATGGATGGGGAGTTGGCAGAATAGATAAGAAGGGTGTGTAGGAGGGGGAGTGTGGTGATGGTGGGGGATTTCAACCTACCAGGGGTTGACTGGAGCACTTCTGCCACCAACAGCTCCAGGGAACAATTACCCCTGGATGTGATCCAGGATGGCCTCCTGACAAAAATAGTAAGTGGGCCTACAAGGCTTGGTAACACACTGGACCTGGTACTGACAAATGGTGAGGCAGTGGGGGAGGTAAGGGTTGAGGACCCACTAGCTGGTAGCGACCACCAAACAGTGTGGTTCATACTCACGTTGGGCAGGGACACTGGAGGCATGAGCATGAAGGTGGTGGACTTTAGGAGGGTGGACTTTGGGAGGAGGGGAGGAATACTGTAAGGGAGACTCCAGGATATAAGGTGGGGATGCATGCAGAGCAAAAGTGGGAAGTTATTAAAGCTGGGCAAATGGAGGCCACAGTAACCTACACTAGGGCTAGGAATAAGAAGGGCAGAGCCAGAAAACCATTCTGGCTGAACAGTGAAGTGCTGCAGGGGGTGAGGGAAAAGAGATCTGCATATTGGAAGTACAGGAGAACAAGGAAGGAAGAAGATAAGGAGGCTTTATGGGAGCTGGTCCAAGGAGGTGGCCAGGTGGATAAGAAAAAGCCAAGGCCTCCAGGGAATTAAGGTTAGCACAGGGCCTGAAGGGAGGGGAGAAGGACCTTTTTAGATATGTCAGGGAAAAGAGGAAGTGCAAAGAACACATAGTGAGGATAAAGTGGGGAGGGGAATGGGTGGAAGGGGGAGCGGATCAAGCAAAAATATGGAATGAGTACTTCTGCTTTGCTTTCACCAAGGAGAGGGATGGACCACTACCATTATGGACTGGGGGGGTGGCTGAAGAAGGGGAGAAGGTGACAGACAAAATGATCTTGGGAATGAGAGTGCTAGAGGGCTGAGGGTGTTAAGGGTGGACAAGGCACCAGGTCATGATGGCATCCACCCCAGGGTGCTGAGGAGATGGGCGGAGGTTGCCAGCCAAGCGCTGTGAGATCTGTTCAACACCTCCTGGAAGCGGAGGTGTGCCTCCAGACTGGAGGGATGGCACGTGGTGCCATACATAGGAATAGGCCTCTACGGAACAGCCAGGAAACTATTGGCTGGTCAGTCTCACTTCCGTGGGAAGCTTATGGAGACTATTCTGAAGAAGCTGGTGGCATTCCTCGAGAATTAATGACCTCCAGGATGAGCGGCAACATGAGTTTGTCTCAGGCGGTCCTGTCAAACAAACCTAATAGAGAATTACAACTGGGTAACAAAGGAGCTAGATGGGGGGTCATGTGGTAAATGTCCTCTACTTGGACTTCAGCAAGACCTTTGATACAGTGCCTCATGGGAGGCTGGAGGGAAGCTGACTGCTGTGGGGGTGGAGAAAAAGCTGACAAACTGGATACAGAACTGGTTACAGGGAGGTGCAGAGGGTGGTTGTGGGGGTGGGGAGTTCTCGACACCCAGAGCAGTGACAAGTGGGGTGCTGCGGGGTTCAGTGCTGGGCCTGGTGCTATTTGGGCTATTTATCTCCGATATAGCCACATGGAGTTAGGATCAGGGTTAGTCTGTTCGCAGATGACACCAAAATGGGGGTGGTGGTGGACGAAGAGGTTGGATGGAAACAATTGAACAAGGACCTCACCAAACTAGAGACATGGTCAGAGAAGTGGCAGCTAGGATTCAATGTGAAGAAGTATAAGGTGATGCACTTCAGGGCAAAAAACCATAGGAGGGACTACTGGTTGGAGGGGTGTGGCTAGGGTTCACTGAGGAGGAGAAGGACCGTGGTGTGTTAGTAACAGTGAGCTTGAACAACTCTGTCCAATGCAAAAAAGCAGCGGCTAAGGCAAACAGGATGCTGGGTTGTATCGCAGGGGGTTTCTCATCCAGGCATAGGGATGTAATCCTGTCTCTCTACAGATCCTTGGTCAGACCACATTTGGAGTACTATGTGCAATACTGGAGGCCATACCTGAAGAGAGATATAAAATTACTGGAGGGGGTACAATGAAGGGCCACACAAATGTCAAAAGGGATGGAAGGAAAGGACTATGAAGTCAGGCTGCAGGAGCTGAATATGTACACACACACTGGAGGAGATGAGGGATGGGGGGATATGATTGAAACATTCAAATACTTGAGGAGATAAGTAAACCTATCACCGAGGGGGCATTTAAACTGAGGAAAGGTAGGGAGACAAGGGGGCATGGACTAAGGTTGGAGGGGGGGATGACTTAAGATGGAGATGAGGAGGCACTACTTCACTGAGAGGGTGGTGTCTAACTGGAATGCTCTACCAGCGGGGTGGTAACATGTATGACAGTCAGAAGCTTTAAGAAGGAGTGGGACAAAGCAAGAGGAAGGATCTGGAGGGCAGGGGCTATGACAGGTACAGGAGGGACAGTGAGGGAGGAGGCTGAGGCAGCTGCAATCTAGGGTGCTAGCTGCACACTTGGGCAGACTTTGATAGACCAGTTGTTCTGTTCTGCTGGCAGATTTGTATGTTTGTACGTATTGTGTGTCATCTGATTTATTTTGGTTGATCATTATAGAACTCAGAGCCAATGTAGCTCCGGAATATAAATTGTGGAGTTAAAGTGCATGTTGCTTGTTTCTTTCTAAGGGCCCAACAATAACTGCAATGCCGACTTACCCTGGGCAATGCATCAGGCTAGCCTGAGTAAAACTGGATACCCAGGGTGTGTGTAACTGTGCTAGAGGATTCTTAGTGCATGCATGTTTAACCTGACTAAAATCAGATAGGAAATCAAATGCCAATTAACTCCCCACCCTTGTTCACGATCCTCTAGAATAATCAGATTCTGTTCTTTCTGCATTTAATTTGGCGAGCATGTACCTTTGTGGAGGATACTGTGCCATTGCACTGTTCTATTGCAGGTCCTGTTTTATAGGGGGTCTCCAGGTCCAGTGCAGCTGAACCAGCCCTGAGTGGTAATTGAGCTAAGAGTGGGTTCAACATTATGTTCTGACATTAACGGTGATTGTTTATCTGCTGACCAGTGCAAGCCATTGGGGAGGTATCAGTGTCCTGGAGGGCTATAGCCCAGAACACATCGCTACCCTTAACCAACTCTCTTCCCGGGAGCCATGTTGCGAGCTCAGGCCCTTCAACCTCGCCTAGTCATGCAGGCAAGGGTAGTATCTATTGGGATAAGCGACACTAGGGGTTTACACACTTGTTTCTCCTGGAACTTGAAAGAAAGAAAGACTGATGAAAACTCTGCAGTGTTGAACTACCGAGATCTCCAAGACTGGTCAGGAAGTATTGCAACTTTGGACTTCAGGTTCAGTAGCCTGTACAAACACAGAACTCAAAAGAATGTGGTAATGACTGGTGAAAATGGGAGGATGTGCGGGACATAGCACTTTGGTTTAATGCAAAAAAATCAACCTCAAGGAGTTACACAAGGTGTCCAGAATGAGTGGAAATAAAACAAGCGAAGTGACACCAGCTTTTTTGTAGGTGAGTAAAAGCAGAAAAAGGCGCAGTGTAGCAGACTGCAATCACTGATTATGGCTGCACATCAAATTATGGTGAGTACCATGCTGTTCCCTTATGTAATAGAATTAATGCAGGGCCACTTTGGCAGCTGGTGTTCAATATGAACCCCTCCCCCTTTCTTTGGACCTCTGCTTTTTTTTTTACTTAACCACTGACTGTGATTCCCCTTCCCCCTTTGCTGTAGGCTCCCAGAGCCATCCCCTATCCCACGCTGGGGACTCTGCACACTGCCCACTACACATGGATGTTAACGCGGTCATTTCTGGCTCTGACAGTTACAAGAAGTTGGCTCAACATTCATCAGTGTTCATCAAACACAAAGGACACTGCTGTGTTGCAGGACAGTAATTACATCTACTGAATTCAATGCAAACATAAGTGTGTATAAACTCCAAAATGCACCATGAGCTTCTGAGGTCACTAGCAGTCCCAAACCCCAAAATTTATATAAACTATTTCCTCCAGAAAATCTCCTGAAAATTAGCTAAAATAATCTACAAAGCTTCAGACCTCCGTTGGAAGGTATGCAGATATTACAATGAGTTAAATTAGTACTTCAGTAATGCTGGAAAAAAACAAATTGCTGGTAAATTCAAAGGTGACACTGGAAGCTTGTGTAAACAGGCAGCAATGCTCACATGCTTTTCCACTTTAACCAATCAAAATGAAATTAAATGAAAAAATATGAAACATGAAATTCAAAGGTGATCAGTTCATTCACTCAGTGCTGATGTATGGAAACAGATCATTAAATCAGTGAGTCTGTAATATGTTTTTTTTTCCTGATATTTTATCCCCTTCCCAGCCTGCCACCTTCGACCTTTTGGGAGAGACAATTAGCCATCCCACTGCCTGGAACCCTTCCCAGATGGACCCCCAAGCCTCATGGAGCCGGGATTACCCCCTGGGCAGGGACGAAGGGGGGCACAGACACCCCGTAACTTACAATTTTGTCAGTCTGAGGTCCGCTGGGTGGGCACAAGCAAATCGTGGGCATGGCCAGGTCTCCCCATCTTCCCTGCTGCGCAGGCACTTTTTGCGTTTTCTCCCTCCCAATGCAACAAGTGACTCCCCCGACATCATGACACAAGCGCCGACGTCCATGATGCACAGTGGCCACATCCCATCCCCAAATGGAGCTTGCAGTTCTGTGAGCCTCCGCTCGGGGTCGTGCAAGTGTCGGGCACTGGCCGAATCCTTCTCCAGAGAAGGCAAGCTGTCATTGGACGTTCCAGACTATCTCCCCCTGGCCGACCCACCGATGACCCGAGTTCACTCCCGAACTCAGGTCACCGGCATGGTGTGAGGTGTGGTATCCAGCACCTCAACCCTCAGTGCCACCGGGCTGGCCTGTTTGTGATATGTTTTATGGAGGAAAAATACAGGTCTGCGACCCAATAAATACTGAAATTGGCAATACCTTGGGATTGAGGTACAATGGATTCCATGCACTGACATTCTAAGTAAAAAAAAATAGATAAGGAAGTGCATGCTTGTGATACAGAAGGAGATAAAAAACTGAACACAACACATACCATTTATTTAATGTATTTATTCATTTAAACATTCTTTGTGTTAAGCATTTGCTTTCATTAACAACTGTTCAGACAGAGCAGTACTCTGACACATTGCACTACACTCTGGAATGAATGTGCATCACTTATTTCTGTCCTCCATTTGACAGGTGGAGACAAATGTTGGCATAGTTGTGCAACATGGGACATTATTCAGTGTGACACCGTAGAAGACTTGCTGTGATGACACTGTGAAAAGGACCTCTTCAAGCTCAAACGGATGGCAGACTGCGTATTTATTTATTTTATTAATAGAAACTTTACCAATTAACCGATTTAAAAAAAACAATGCAGTATATAACAAGCAAGACCTTCAGGAACAATCATAGCGATCAGGTGAGGAAAACAAACTCTTAGAGTGTACAAGAGACTTCTCCTTTACAAAAAGTATGCCAGGCCCACTGCAACCCTGCTTTGCCATACCTGCCTGCAACAATGCCGACACACATTAAAGGTAGATCATTCTCATTTACTGCAGTTTTCCTTTTAAAACCTGTGCCAGTTTGAACATTAGAAACATGTGAAGCACACTGTTTGTCTGCTGGTTGTGTTGTGGCATGGGGGGTAGACAGGGGTAAGACTTGTGATGCTGCGTACAGAGTGGAAACAAATCTTGCAGGGGTAATTTTTTTTAGAGTCACATCTGCAGTATGGCCCTGGACATAAAACTACAAACAAATGCTTAAAAAGGAAAGCCTACAGCAGTTTTCTTTGCCAGGGCTGCCTGTATAATATATATTGTGTTGTGCTGTGAAGTGTGGGGGTGAGAAATGAATCTTGCCAGTTTGTTTATATTTGTGTTGGGTTGGGTGTCGGCTTGCTGGGGCTATAATTCTGTGATTGCTGCCAGCCATTGTGCTTGTGTCTTCCAGCATTTTCTATCTGCCTATTGGGCAAGATCTAATGGGCAAGGAACTTTGGGGGACATCACTGCCTGCCTACTACATCCAGTTGCACAGGCAAGTGTTCCAGAATGTAAGACAAAAGGTTCTATGAGGTGTTAGAGGTACCACCAGTGTGATGCTCTTGGTGGTGGTGGTTGGGGGGGTAATGTACAGCAAGGTGATTAACTACGGTTGGTGGTATAGCTGATTTGGACATGGATACATGTGACTGATTTTGGGTGGGGGCAGCTAGATTATTATGTTGGTGGTGGGGGTTTGGTCTGTGCTTGGAGGGGAGCTGACTAAATGGTGTTGATGTTGTGCAGTGTGGCAGTAAGGAGCGCTGTGATAATGGAATGGTGTGGACTCTGGATATGTGGTCAGTAAGGTGGTCACGGTGGTGTTGTGGGATGCAGTCCATATTTGAAGGGGAGGATAGCCAGATGTGAGGTTGAATGTTGTCCATGGATGTGACCGTGTGTAGTGACCTGAGCAAGCACATGTATAGGAAGGGATACCGGACTTCCAGAAAGATCTGGAAAAGCTGGAGAGGTGGTCCAGGATCTGGCAGCTCACCTTTAATGCCAGTAATTGCACAGTTATGCATCTTGGAGCCAAGAATCCTAGGACAGAGTACTACCTGGGTGGAGTCTGAGTATCTGCATCCGAGGAGGAGAAGGACCTGGAAGTGATGATCACCAGTGACCTGAAACACTCCACACAGTGCAAGAAAGCAGCAGCAAAGGCAAACAAGATACTGGGATGCATAGCTAGGGGGATCAGTAGTAGGAGAGAGGAGGTTGTACTGTCCTTTTACAGGTCACTGGTAAGGCCACATCTAGAGTATGGAGTTCAGTACTGGTGCCCACACCTCAAAAAAGACATTAACCTGTTGGAGAAGGTCCAAAGGAGGGCTACAAAGATGATAACCAGTCAGTAGGGCAAGGCATACAATGAACATGTACTCCCTGGAAGACAGGAGAGAGAGAGGGAACATTACTGGAACCTGTGAGTACTTGAAAGGGATAAATAAGGTTGATAAGGAGAGTTTCTTTAATCTGAGTGGCAACCATAACACGAGGGGGCACAGTCTTAAGCTGGAGGATGGGAGGTTTAGGAGGGAGGTCAGGAAGCACTTCTTTACAGAGAGGGTGATAGACACTTGGAATGCACTTCTGGAAGAGGTCATCTCATTGAAGACAGTGGGAAGCTGTAAGAGAGACTGGGATAGGCATAGGGAAAAGGTAAGGATCTTGGTAGGGGAATGAGAGGAGTGGGGAGGGAGGGCAGGGACATTAGCTCAAGCTGTGGACCCTGCTGTACGAGCAGACTTGACAGACCAAATGGCTTTCTTCTGCTGGCTTCTTTGTATGTTAGTATGTAATTCACCCATGGTCTGTTGTTATTGCTTTCTTTAAGTTTGGCTAACTCCTATTGGCCATTGCTTTTCAACTCAAAGAAATGGAAAAGGAGAGCCTGGGAACCATAAAAAAATACTGGAATTTTGTTTTTTTATTTGTTACCTTTTAAAGAGCAGCTGACACCTTCAGTAGAACTTAAAAAATGATATTTAGACAGTTCAGGTTGTATTTCACATTCATTCTGTATTTTTTCTCTTCACTATTTATTACTGAGGTCAGCTGCATGACAACAGGATCTTTGCTCCTGAAGAGTTCATCTATTCCTGCTGCTTTCTCCCTACCCGAGGTCATACTGCACAGATTTGACATCACAGTTTCTCCCATGACAACAGTTTGTTATGTCACAACAGAGGATTATGACTTGAAGTAGGAAGTCAGCTGCAGAGGTAGATGAACTCTTAAGAAATAAAGATCACGTATTCATGCAAATGTTCTCAGTAATAATCAATGGACAGGAGAACTCTATAGAATATATACAGAGTGTAAGCTGAATTGTACCCAAACAGTATGCTTTTCAAATTTTTGAGGTGTCAGCAGTTCTTTAAGCTCCCCTTCCCCAAAGCTCTGTTTACATTTGCAGTGCTATCGCTGGTGGGGAACTGTTGTCTGGGGCAGCCGAGGGCCACACCTGATACAGTGGGCGCTTCGCAGAAGGATACTTGGCTACCACCTCATTTGAGCTCTCAGCTGCGGTAACTTCAAGCTTGAGGAGCTCTCGTGGCCCATGATGTGTATGAGCCACTCGCTCCAGTCTGGGTTTCATGTGAGGCATAGCACAGAAACTACGCTAATTTGGGTGCATAATGACCTCCTTAGGGCTAGAGATTGAGGGGCGGGGACAATTCTTGTTCTCCTTGATCTCTCTACAGCATTTGACACAGTGGACAATCGAGTGTTACTTCACCGCCTAAGGGAATTCTGCGGACTCGCCGGCACTGTCATCTGCTGGTTTGAGTCTTTTCTATCTAACAGGAGGCAGAGGGTAGTGATGGGAATTTCTCCTTCTCCCCAGGCCACTTGTCATGCGGAGCTCCCCAGGGTTCGGTCTTGTCGCTGATGTTGTTTGCCATGTATATGCTGCCCCTGGAAGAACTCATTAGGAAGTACAGTCTGGGTTTTCACTGCTATGGTGATGATACCCAGCTGTATCTTTCCTTTGCCCCTGGAAAATCTTGCGCAGTGGAAGTGCTTAACAGCTGCCTTGCTGAGATCAGTGACTAGATGGCCTCCAGCTGGTTGCGACTGAACCCCAGTAAGGTGGAGGTACTGGTGGTGAAGTCGAACAGGTGGCGTGATAGGTTGGCCTCCGGTGCAGAGACAGGGCTTTGTCTTGACTCTATACCATTGAAGGCCTCCTCTAAGGTGTGTGATGTGGGCGTTATTCTTGACAGCAGATTGACACTTGAGTTTCAGGGGGTGTCCGTTGTCCGTACCAGAATATCGCCAGGATAAAGTCCCTAGTTCTGCCACTGGACCTCCCCACTTTGGTGCATGCCTTCATGATGTCCAGGCTTGACTACTGTAATGCACTCTATCTGGGGTCTTTGAGGGTACCCTGCGCCAACTGCAGCTGGTGCAGAACGCGGCAGCGAGGCTGTTGACAGGACAGCCTAAGTATTGTCACATCACTTCGGTGCTGCGTCAACTGCACTGGCTGCTGATTAGGTGGAGGGTCCTCTTTAAGTTGCGTTTGCTCACCTTTAAGGCCCTACACGGCCTGGGCCCTGGCTACCTGAAGAACCTTCTTGCACCTTCTGTCTTGGTCCGCTCCTCCTCTAGGGGCCTCCTCGAAATTCCCAGGATGAGGTTAAAAACTGCTGGTGACAGAGCATTTAGTGTCGCCGACCACGTCCTGTGGAATTCGCTTTCTTTAGCCATCAGGGAGGCCCCTTCTGTGGAGGCATTTAGGGCGCGCCTCAAGGTCTTCTTGTATAATCAGGCCTTCTTGAACTGTGTTTTATAGTCCCTACCTGTCTTTTAGAAATGGATATTTAATTTAGTTTCTACCTATTCTGATTTTAGTTGCTGTCGAGAGCAAAAAATTCTGTTTTAACTGTTTGGTATATTGTATATAAATGTTTATTATTATGTTGTTTTGTATCTATTTTGATTGTTGTACAGTGCCAGAGCCTCTGGGATTGGCATCTCTTAAATAAAACTTGCCTTGCCTTTCAGCAACCAAAGAGGTGAAATAATCCTCATTGTATACCTAGAGCATTGGACTGAATGTCTTAGTGCACTAACTGGCTACGCAAGAATTCAACTTCATAGAAGGAGTCTGCTAATGTAAACAAATAGTCTAAGAATGCACTCCAGCCACTCACACTGTTTAAAATGCACCAAAAGGTGAGTTTCCAAAAATTTTTACAATAGCAATATTACCCTGTGAAGTGTAGGGCATCTGCTGAAGTTATTGACCTTGGAAAAGGGTAGGGCCTTTGCTTTACCTCGTGTCCTTTGACAGTTTTCAAGACAAAAACAGACCAGGAGAAGCTCACTTCATCAGGTAATATTTAAATTGGGTGGCAGTTTCTAGACTTTCAAAGTTGTAACTGTACTCCTTGTACTTCGCTATAAAATATTGCCATGTTGTACACCCAGAATATATAGTAAGGAAAATTATGCGAATTACAGTTAACTTATTTAAATAACAAAATTATAGATTAAGACATTAGTCTCCCCCTTTTTTTATCTGAGTGAGAATTATCTTAAAGGGAAACTCCTGTACCGCCCCTAAGTGCAGCAGCTGCTGTAGAAATGCCCGATTAGGGTTTTTAGCATAAAATAAATTATTTTATTTACCTGCTGTCTGGTGGTTTTAATTAGAAAGACCCGCTCCATCTATAATGGCTGCAGAGCCCTTGGTGGACATTTCGCACACCCTGGATGGCTTCCACCACAAAAGTTATGCTAATGAGGGCTACCAACAAATGGCTGAGTTGGCAGCCCTCGTTAGCATAACCTCCATGGCGGAAGCCACCTGTGTGCGAGAACTCCACCCGGAGCTCTGCAACCATTATATATAAGGTGGGTCTTTTTAATTTCATAGGAGTGTTCCTTTGAGTCTTTTACTCAGATGCATCCTAGTTGGTATATATCTTGTGTTAGTCACATACTTTTAATGATTTGTACATTTTAAAGCAGCAGTACTCCCTAACCAGAAAGTGATCTGTTACAACTGTTGTAGTGCCACAGAAAATATGGCGGCTGCTATCTAGTACTACTGCTGTCAATGCAGCAGGCAGCAGAAATGTAAACAAAAACATCGGATTATTGAACAAATTACGGGGTGATAGTACAATGCTGGTTGGAAAGAGTACCAGGTACATGCTTAGCAGAGCACAGGGAATAAACTGTCAAAAAAGAACACTTTTTTCACGTTGCACTATTTCTTTAAATTCAGAGAAACATATCATAAATGTAAATTTTAGTTTTTATTTTCTTTATTGTAAGGTATTATATGCATCATATACAAATTCATGAAACCAAAAAACCTAAATGTCGCAAGAAAGGGTAAAAAGTGTTTGGGGGGGCTGTACCCCCACCGCACCCCTCTCAATATAGATTATCAATTCCTGGGGGTGCATGTCGGGCAGGGGGCAAAATTCCATATCGCTCAAAAACCCTGTACCTGCTGCACCAGAGTTATCCACCCACACCACAAGGTTAGCTCGGTGGCAGCAGACACACCTGTCCCTCAAAACCCCTTCATTGTCCCACTCCTTCCCCTCACTATTCATCCCCTTTCTGACACTGTCCACTACCCTCACATTTGTGTACAGTTGCTACCCTTGCAGGGTAGCCCAAAAGTATAGCGCCCAATATGAGTCGTCGTTTTTATGTGGTGCCCATATTCCATTGCTGTACTCATGGTATACCCTCCTTTCCTCCAGTGATTACATAGTGAGGTCTCTTAGTCTATCCTCATATGTTTTGTGATGCAAACCATGCACCATCTTTGTCACCCTTCTCTGGATAGCCTTCACCTTGTTAATGTCCTTATGCATATGTGGTCTCCAGTACTGAATGCAGTTTTCCAGGTGAGGCCTTACCAGTGTTTTATACAATGGCATCAACCCACCTCCTACTAGTAATACCTCCTGCCTGTGCACCCCAGCATGCCGCTGGTCCTTCTTGCAGCCTTTGCACACTGCTTTGGTACCTTAAGGGCATTAAATATGATGACCCCTAGGTCCCTGTCCTCTTTGGTGACAGCACCTCCTCCATCCTGTAGCTCTCCCTAGGGTTCCCCCTACCCAAGTGCATTATCTTGCACTTTTTTGCACTGATCCTCAGTTGCCACACCTCTGACCATCTTTCAAGCTTCTCCAGGTCCCTCTTCATTTTCTGCACTTTTTCTGGAGTATCCACCCTGTTGCAAATCTCGGTGTCATCTGCAGATAGGTAGGCCTTTTCTTCCAGCCCCTCTGTAATGTCACTAGCAAAGACGTTGAACATGGCTGATCCCAAAACTGATCCTTGTGGTATCCCGCTTGTCACCCCTCTCCTCCAGGATTGGATCTGATTTACCACCACCCATTGCCTTCTGTTTGTCAATCAGTTTCTAAACCAGTGTATCACCTTATGCCCAGACTACTCATCTTGTTAACCAACTTTCTGTGTGGGACAGTATGGAGGCTTTGCTGAAATCTAGGTAGGTGACATCTATGGCCCCTCCCTGATTCAATTTCCTAGTCACCGAATAAAAAAAAATGTATCGGATTCATTTGACAAGACCTTCCTGATGTGAATCCGTGCTGCCTTAGATCCTAGGCACCAATGGATTCCAGGTGTGCCACTGTCCTTTCTTTCAGCAGTGCCTCCATGATCTTCCCCACCAGTGAAGTGAGGCTGACTCACCTGTAGTTCCCTGCTTCCACCCTACTACCACTTTTGTGCAGTCAGACTACATGCACCCTCCTCCAGTCCTCTGGAACCACACCTGTGTTGAGTGACTCTGTGAAAAGGGTGGCCAGAGGTGCTGCTAGTTCCCTGTGCAGCTCCCATAATATCTTCGGGTGTATGTCATCTGACCTCATGGCTTTATCCACCTTCAGCTTTGTGAGTTCCTCCAGAACTCTCTCCACTGTGAATAGACTGGTGTCAGCTTATCCCCCAATTGCCTCTGCTCTCCAGCTGTGGTCCTTAACCCTCTCCTTCCTCAGTGAATACTGAACAGAAGTATTTGCTTAGTATTTTTGCCTTGTCTAAATCCTCCCCCTTACACTCTCCCTCCTCCCCTTTGAGCCTGACTATCTCACCCCTCATTTTATGTACCTGTAGAATGTATTGTCCCCATTTTTTAACAGTCTGTGCTAAACTCTCCTCTGTCTGTGCCTTGGCTTTCCTTACAGCCTTCCCTGCTTCTCTTAGACATTCAAGGTACACCTCCCTGTCCTCCTCCCTTTGGTTTCCTTTATAGTTCCTGAAACTTGCTCTTTTAGCCCTTACTTAGTCTCCCACCTCTTTAGAGAACCATAGTGGTTTCTTTCTTCTTTTTCCTTTGTCCACTATCCTAATGCATTGGTTAGTTACCTCCATAATGACTCCTGTTAGTCTCCCCCACTGTTTCTCCACTCTCTCTATTACCAGGGCTGCTCTTAAACATCTAAACATTTCATTGAAAGATGCTCTCCTGATATCTAATACTTTTGACCTTGTGTGGCTTAACAGAGTCCCTGTCTCCATGCCAGACCATACCACAGTGTATAGATCTCCATACACAACGACGCTCCACCATGCACTATAGCGTTTAGAGTATATGGTTAGGGCTTATTGTAGATTAAAATCTGTGGCTTTCTAAATCTTGTTGTAGGACAGTTCAAAGGTCAAAAAAGTTGTTGTATTATCATTCTGACATCACGTCGATAGTACAACTTTTCAGCCTTGTCCTACCTCCTGACTGGCTGACTCCACTGGCTGTAGCGGCAAAAATAAATTAAAACATGGCGGCAGGATTAGGTGGTCACAGAGACGTGGATCTTCCCGGGAAATCTTCCTTCTACCTCACGGCTTTGTGGCGCATAAGCATTTTTTTATTTAAAACCAAAAAAACTGCTGCTGAAAGAGTGCGAGCAGGTGTGGGTAGAAACAGCTAATGGCAGGAGTGCAGTGAAGCCGAAATGAGCTAGCAGGATGGGGTAAACCTGAACTTAGAGCGGGACAAGTTGGAGCAGGAGCAGCTCGACATAACAAAGGTAACGATCAACTGGGGGGGTGTAAAAAAAAAAAGACAAAAGCCAGGAACCATATACTATATAAAATAGTAGATGGTTCACCATCCACAACCGAGGCAGTTTCCATCTCGGAAGTTGATGACATCAGGGAGACCTCTCGAGCTTTGCTCTCGAAGTCTCTATGATGTCATCAACTCCCTTGATGGAAAACAGTCTTGTTGTGGATGGTCACCCGTCCACTATTCTATATATCATAGAGATGGAGGTTGGGACCACCGGACACCAGGGAATGGCACAATATTGGGAAAGCCAGACAAATGTCACTAGACAACAGAAAACTTTGCATGGGGCGGAAAGAATGTGCCACTAGAAACCAGGGAGTGGTCCATATAAGATGAGTGGAAAGAGGATGGCACTGTACAGCAGGAAATGTCTGTTACAGAATGAGGAGGAGGAGGCATCAGTCTTGTGCAGGGAAAGACTGTCCAAACTGGGGAAGGGGGGTGTTGTTTGGGTGATAGCCATGCCAAAATTCCACAACAAAACTCTTCCCAGCTTGCTAGTGGTTTGAAGATGATGCCCAAAACAAAATCAGCATATTGATATTCAACAAAACTGGGTAACCGTCAGCATATAGAAAATACTGAATGGGTAACTATGCACAGTCAGAGTGTTCTGTCACAGAGGGCATGTGATTCTCTCTGACCTTGAGGATGAAGCTCAAGTGGTCCATAGGAATCAGAACCCCGAGGTGGCACAACACACTGGTTATACATAAAGTTGCTTATCCTGTGTTTTTATAGTGTATATTATTATGTGAAATATGTGCATTGTTGTTTTTATATTTACTGGTTAGTGGTTATAAACCAATGCCAGTGAGTGCCTAACAGCTTCGTAACCCACATGTGTTGTTTATGGAGCTCCATAGACCATGGGCAGAACAGTACCGCGGCATCACCTGAAAAACCACCGAACAAGCTGTCCTCGTGCTGGACATTCACAAGCACTACACAATCGGCCACTCAGCATGAGATAAGCTTGTCAGTGGTAACAATTACCCTCACAAAGCATCAAAGACAATTTAAACCAAAAAAACACTAAAAAACAGTAAATTAAAAAATAAAACATGGAGAAGTGTGATTCTATGGGGATTTTATGCACCATCTTGGTGTGTGATGCCCATATAAACCCCTCAGGCTTCATGGGGCATCACATACCTTGGATTGCATAAATTCCCCATAAACCACACTTCTCCATGCATTATTTTATATTTCTCTTTCACAGTGAAATTAACTTGTGCATGTCTCTAGAGGTTTTAGAATGCTGTTCTACCACAGAAGGGTACAGTCACATTCCATGACATTTGAACTGTGGTACAGCAGCATTTTGAAAACTATGGATTTCTGTGTAGAATAGTACTTTACTATACACTGTATCACTGCTGCTGTATGCTTAGCCTTGCTCTTAATCCACCTGTGACCAGGCCTGTTGAACCCCATATGGTATCCAACCAAGCAGCTGCTTCTTTTGCAGCTTCATCTGCATATTCCAGCTTGCTGTTTTCCACATGGAAATGGAAGGGCATGCATTTTTTGGAGCAACTGACATCATTGCTAGTTCCAGGCAGGCAACTCACAACATGATGGTGCCTACCACAGAAGCTATTTTAGCCACATATAAAATTTTTTGGCTTGCATAAAGAGTTTAGTCCATAAAGCCTGGCTTGTAATTTCCTTGTGCGAGTCAAGTAGCTACCGAGCACTGCAGCCCTAGCCCTAAAACAGCATAATGATTATACTAGGCAAATAGCCCCATACATGTATAAGAGCCAGCAAAGATGATCCAAGTATATTTAGGTGTCCCCCCTCCCCGATCCCACTGCAGTGCCCACAGAGAGTCTGCAGCCTCATCCCCTACCAAATGTCATCATTGTGATGTTTTTAGGGGTTATTTAATAACTGAGAGGGTTATTGGGCAATTAATACCAGCTTACAAAAATGCACCAGATAGGATCTGAGGATGCAGCAGTGAGCAGGGAAATTGGCAGGCTAGGTGGGCCGTATGGTCGTTGTCTGCTGACAAATTCTATGTTTATTAGGGCAGAAATAGCCCCAAAAAATAGATGACAGGATCTACGACTACACATGTGAATGTGCAGACCAGTTACATTTCACAGATCCTAGATTTTTGCAGGCCCACCATTGCAGTGATGGTGCTGTACTTGCAGTGTTGAAGACCCAAGGTTCAAGTGTTATCTTGGGAGTTGGAGGGTCAGCAAGAGGGAAGAAGATTGAGTTCTTGCTGGATTGCTCATCTCAGGGTGGAGTGGAGCACAGCTTGGTGCTTGCCAGATACCATCAGTGGCTGAGGATAAGCAGGCTGAAACCACCAGAGTTGGGAAGAGGGAGAGGCAGATGTCAGGTGTACAGCACATAGGGGCATGCTGCACTTTAGGGGGAGTACTAGGAAAATCTGTACACCAGCTGCATGATGACTCCAGCTGCCTACACGCCCTGTACTTGATGACCCAGACCGTGCTGCCTCTGAGGGATAGCAAGTCCTGGGGGTGTTGGCTGGGGTGATGGGGCTGGGTGGCCAGTATAATGGAGGCTGCTAGTGCAGGGGTGAGAAATAAGACCAACTGAAAAAAACAATTTGTTAACAGTAAAATTACTTTTAAAAAGTTTTGTTTGACCATCACATAAACATTTTGGTATAGAGTTGGTGTTAAAGGGACACTTGTCAATCATTTTTGCATTATATTATTTATAATTGAAAAAATATGTTTAATGTTTGCTTATCTTCTCTACAATTCATTCAAGTTGTTGGTTGTTTTAACCGCTGTGTTTTTTTTTTTAGCATAATTGAAATGCATCCAAACAGTATATTTATTCCCAACATTTTGTTTCAAATACTTGATCTACTCTTGTTGCATGCTTCTTGAACATTAAGAACACCCCCAAAGAGTGCATTTACTCATGATACAATAGTGTCCTCTCCTCCCACTGTACCGTGAGTGTCTATGCTGTATTGGGGGTATTCACAGTTTCTAGGAAGACGCAAAGAGAGTTGGGGACGGTGTCCGTTGAACTTCATGATAGAAAAATGTGGTCTAGTATGGGCTTCAGTTTCATTTCTAAACAGTGTATATGACCTTTATCTTTCTTTTCTGAACACATTCAGGATTTAACTCCCAAGAAATTATGAAAAATTGTTTAATATTTGGGAAAGATGAAGACTCCACTGTGTTTAATTCAATGAGCCGAAATGAAAGTATACCAGCAGCCTCCTGAAGAAAGCTCCACCACCAGTAAGTAAATGTCCTAAGATATGGAAGGGAGGTGTAGTGTTGAATTGTGGTTAGTTGGACCCTCTTTCCATCATAATATTGTCTCTGAAACTGTAAAGCAGGATATCCGTTTTCAAGCCCAGCCACAGCCTCTGACTCACTGTGTGTCTCAGAGAAAGTGATGCTGATCTCCATTGAGCTTCTGCTCCAAGTTGTAAAATTATATGAAGATGGACCCCACTGAAATGTTGCATCTCTAGGGTTTTCTGGGCCATTATGTGATAAAACACTATTTGACACCATGCTGCTGACTGGGGGGGCAGCTTGAAAAGGAATATGAATAGTGAGTATTGAATAGCAGAGTATCTGAGGTGCAAAAGTATTTGCCACTGAAACTTTTAAAAAAGGTAAATGTACACCCCTATATTATGGCTTCCAGGACTCCATAACCCTTATTTAAAAGAAATAAAATGTACATCCCATCTCCTTTCTTAGTCCTGCTCTGCTTGCAGATTTGTGCGGCTAGTCAGGTCAGATGCTGAGAAACTGACATGAGGGCAAGAGTATGTCCTGAGTACTAGATTTGCGTAGTTCAGTTCTCTGGGAGGGCACTGAAGCTACACAGGGACAGGCCCACCACCCCATTGTGGCACACGGGTCTCTTCCAGAAGTTTTAATTTACAATTGTGCCCTAACTGTGAGGATATTTTACACTGAAAGATTGAAGCTTACTCAAGAAGGTACTTAAATTGCATTTTAAGTGCATTTGCAGAGTCCGGGTACCCAATTTGGAGTGTATATACTATAATTCAAGGCACTTCAGTAACATTTTGGAACACACTCTAAAGGTGCTTTTCTGGAGTAACGCAGGAGCATCCCAGCTGAGAAGGTACTCCATTGGTGGTATATCAGGAACAACTATAAGGCACTTCATTAGCATTTTTACAACACACTCCCAGTTTACTCAGCACTTATCAGTCACTTGCTTGATAGTTACCATAAAGTTGCTTGACTTTTTAGTGGCACATTTGGAGCATGTACCCAGTCTATGTGCTAGTAGGTGACTGCAAAATTATGAACAATTGACTCCAGCTGGGTAAGGGAGTCTCTTCTTGCATAAATGCAGTTTATTTCAGATAGTCATTTGGGTCTTACCTCTGCCTCCTGTTTAACACTCAGGCCAACCCCCAGGCTGTACCGGCGGGATGGAGCCTACCCCAGGCAGAGACTAGTTTCTGACTTTGGGGGGTGGAGGGGTACCTCAGGGTGCCTCAATCAGATGTGTGGCACCTTCAGTGAGGAGTGGATGTGCTCCTGCAGCTTACCTGGACTCCCAGCTGGGTAGTTTCTAGCAGCACTGCGCAAATGAGCTGGTTAAGAATGAGTTATTCTTAACTAATAACTATCCTTACTATGTGGTGTACAGTTACTTATCAGCTAATACTCAACAAGTTGAGTATTGATCATGAATTATTTATTACATAAGCTCAACTAGTAATTAATGAATGCCAAACTAATACTCAATTCATGGGGATTAGTTCATTTTTAATTAGGAAATAGGTCAATGACTAACTGCTGAAACTGTTAACAATTAGTTAGCAGTAGGTTGAGCTAGGAGGAGTTAGCCACTAACTCATTTGCATGTGAAAAAATCAACCAAAGCAAAACTGAGAAATAATTAAACATTAGCTAATTATTAGTGATTTGAGGTAGTTGAGCATTAGGCCTATTTTTTTGTATGGAAACACTAGAGAATATCTAAAAAACTGCAACACTTAGTCTTAATTCTAATTATTTAAATAAAAAATCTGTTGTGTTGGTTGAGGTTACATATTGTCCTGAGAAAAAGTGTATTTCAGTAAGAAATGTCCCACTTTGGGCTTCTTAAAAGGTGGTAACCCTACCGTTTTTGACCGGATAATCAGGTTTTTACGGTCCTTATCCGGTTATCGGGCCATTTTGATTGCTCATACAGTATGCTCTTAAAACTGATGTATCAAATCATTCAGTGTTTTGGCTGCATTACATGTCCAGGTTACAAAGAAGTTCTGCTGTCACAGTCATTCAGATCTGCCTTTGTTTGTAAAACTAGACTGTCTGAGAGGTGTAAAGTATGGCCATTAAGATCATTAGCAGTAAATTAACCTATTCTTTTCCACTCTGAATTTTAAGTATGGTCTTTTACTGCTATGACAGGAAACCGTTTTTATACCTTTATGTGCTCTCATGTGTTTCTTTTTGTTTGTTCTATATTATGGTAAGTTTTAAACCCATTTTTGTTAAATTAATAATCTAACTTTTATTGATTTTATCACTACATTTGCTCTAATTTTTTGTATGATGTATGGTAGAACATTGTTATAGGTAGAAATCTACCTTTTTATAACAACGTTTCACCATCGATGTGACGTCATGATGTTGTTAACCCATTGATGGTGTGTCACATTGATGGGTTAACAACTGGGAACAGTCACGGCATGCGCGCAGCTGGATTGGACGGCCTTGAAACAGCCATAGCAGTGAGGGCAGAACAGTGGGGACATAAAACAGCAGTAAGGAACTGCTTTCTTTTCCAAAAAAAACAAACTGGTACCACACACTATAAAAGCTAATGTATGGTACATCGATGGGTAACCGTTTTGTTAACCAATCTCGAGGTTGCCATGGCAACGTAAACCTCTCGAGTTTCGCTCTCGAGGTTTACATGGTCGCCCTGGTACCCTCTCGATGGTTAAGAAAACCGGTTAACCATTGATGACCATACATTATCCTCTATATTACCTGAACATTCCATGATATTAGCTACACTTTGACAGGTCATTCAGATAAACAGCATGGAATGATGTATCTGAAATTGTGGAATGTCTTAGAAATATGAAAAGAAACAGCAGTAGCTGCTGAGGTAAAGGGGAACACAGTGCAGTATTAAGGGTACCACAAGCACTGATAATTAAGTTATCAAAAATTGGTTAAAGAATCAGAATGCATGGCTGACATGGAAAGGAAAATGGGAGAGTGTTTAACAGGGGGGCTGAGCAATAAGCTGTGGCTGAGCTTGGCACATCCAGCAGACCTGAGTTTGATTCCCACAACCTCCACTTAAATACTGTGTGACCCTGAGCAAGTCACTTAACCTTCCTGTGCTCCTGGGTCACTCCTGTAAAATGGGCTATGTGGCCTATGGGAGGTAACCTGGTTGCCAAAGAATAAAAATAAATAACTGAATAAATAAATCAAATAAATAACAGTATAAAAATAATTTCTTATCACTAGTAATGTCTATTCCAACATTACAAATGGCTTTGGAGGAGGAGTGATATACTCGTCAGTCATAAAAAAGGGGTGGAGCCAGAGGTAGAGTTCGGGGTGTGGTTTCGGATCCGTTTTTTACCTCATCCAACAGTGGTAACCCTATCCTTTTCAGAGCCTAAAACTACAGGAAGAGAAAATAAAAAGTGTTCACAGCAAAACACGATAAACCAGTTGCCATTACTCTTAAATTGTTTGTTAATCAGGCTTCTGGAATGTATAATGTCTCAGTTGTTTAACTAAGGGGTTTTAAAGAAGAAGTCGCATTTACATTCTCTCAGGTACTGTCTACCAACAACAACTTTCCTTACCTAGATGTGTTTTTAAAAATTCTGCAGTTCTGTTTACTTTCTGCTTAAGTTCCATGGTCATCTGTTGCATTTTGACTCAGGAAGAACAATCCATTCAGTTTGTGAGACTCAAATTCCTCAAGGTCCTAGTGCCAACCTGATAAGAAACTGACAGCAGAAAATGCTTGGAAAGGGAGATCAAATCCTGTGTTTTTAAAAACTGTAGAGAACTGTTTTTTCAGTGCTGCAGCAGGAGGGGGAAAAGAGGGGTTGTCAGGTCTGTGGATGGGAGCGCCATTGGAAACCAGTGCTGACAGCATGACTGTAGCACTGTGGAGGGACACATGATAGTGTTCCTCTCCCCATTCCTCTTCTACCTCATAGCAATAAGACAGCATGGCTATGCCCATGCTGCCTTAATTACACAGTAAAGAGCTGGAATAATGTAGCCTTGCCAAGATATAAAGAAGCAGGAAATATGAGTTAGTCCCTCCAGTCAAAAGAAATGTCCCACTCTCCAGGAGTTAGACTTGTGATTGTACAGCCTGCACATAGCCAGCCAACAGACATCATAAAAAATTCAGGTGGGCCTCAAATTATCTGATCAGACAAGTGAGTGAGACACTGAGGCATGGATAGATAATTTATTGAGCAGTGAGCAGCAAGAATAGGAGAAAAATCACTCAGCCAGGTATGGCAAACAGAAAACTGATGTTGATAACAAAGGTGCAGCCACATCGGCTAGGAGAAAAGAAAAGACAGCAGGGACAGCATAAATATGGACTCATGGTAATAGTAGTATAACTAATGAGGCCTTCAGCATCTACCCTATCAACTTCCTGTGTCGTAGCTGGTAGTATAAGAGATTCATCATTCATAAACCTTGGAATAGAGTACATCTCATTGACAATTGGCTGGTCTGTAATCATGTGATTGGCTGGTTTTACTATTACATAGTGAGCAAGCATACTAGTGATTTTATTCAGGAGAAGGCAGCTGGCAGTAGAGGAAAGAGAGTTGTGTTGGTTGCTTCTCCTACAGAGAATTGGGTGTTCGGGGGAGGAGGGTATAAGGAGGGTGCAGACAGTGTGGCGGTATTTAACTACTATTTTATTAAGCATGAACCAGCGTTATTTCAAGCTAAGAGAAATAATGGCTGTCATTGGTGGTGGGCTGGTTGTGCTGACCACTCTTCTTATGAGTTTCTCTACATAGATACAAAGACTGTCAAATCATGTTTGCTGGGGGAGAGAAGGGCAGGATTAGGCTTTTAACAAGGCATGTTTAAAGAGCCCCTGACTCAGTCTAGCATTCTCCCTGAATCCTGCTCCTTAAATTATGCTTTATGCTGTTGTGTAATGTTTTTTTATAAGCACTCTCTTCATTCACTTCTGTCCACCTGCCTTGACACATGACCGAAACTGTGTCCTTTTCCCGCCATTTGTTATCCCTTCACTGACCAGTGGCAGAATTACATCATATGTAGTGGTTTGCCGGCATGACAAGTGCCATTCTTCCCTCAGCACGCTCCCACAGGCTCTGTTTAGTAGCTGTACTGCTGTTTTTTTTTTCCCTTTCTGTAGCGTGAACAGCTGAGTAGAAACTGTTTTGTGTACTGCTTGTAATACTTATCAGTGAGTTACTGTATGTATTTGTAAAACTGACTGTCCGTGTACACAGACCCAAGTTCCCCAAAAGAAGAGAAAAAACCTTCGTTTTTGCTGCCGTTTTCAGCCGCCTGAGTAACTTTCACCAGCCCCGCCTTTTTGAACAAGTTTGTCCTGTTCTCAGAATAATTTGGAGATGGAGGGAGTGAAAATAAATGCAGTGCATCTCTTTGTGTGGGTCTGATTTGTGTTCATTTATGAAGTTGGTACAAATCAACCATAAATGAACACAAATTTATGAAGTTAGTACAAATCAACTTCATAAATGAACACAAATCAGACCCACACAAAGAGATGCACTGCATTTATTTTCACTCCCTCCATCTCCAAATTATTCTGAGAACAGGACAAACTTGTTCAAAAAGGCGGGGCTGGTGAAAGTTACTCAGGCGGCTGAAAATGGCAGCAAAAACGAAGGTTTTTTCTCTTCTTTTGGGAAACTTGGGTCCGTGTACACGGACAGTCAGTTTTACAAATACATACAGTAACTCACTGATAAGTGTTACAAGCAGTACACAAAACAGTTTCTACTCAGCTGTTCATGCTACAGAAAGGGAAAAAAATGGCAGTACAGCTACTAAACAGAGCCTGTGGGAGCGCGCTGAGGGAAGAACGGCACTTGGCATGCTGGCAAACCACTACATATGATGTAATTCTGCCACTGGTCAGCGAAGGGATAACAAATGGTGGGAAAAGGACACAGTATCGGTAATGTGTCAAGGCAGGTGGACAGAAATGAATGAAGCGAGTGCTTATAAAAAACATTACACAACAACATAAAGCATAATTTAAGGAGCAGGATTCAGGGAGAATGCTAGACTGAGTCAGGGGCTCTTTAAGGATTTGGGCTGATGTAGGAGGGTGGGGGCTGTTTCTGTTTTTTTTTTTTAAGAGTAGTATTTCCTGAATTTAAAAAGGGGACTGATATTTAAGAGCCCATCTGTTAGTCATATTCAGAAAAGGCCCCTGCACACACCTAGTACATACTCATGATTAATGTCTATCCACACCAGGCTACCCAGTAACTTCTTCCTCCTCCTCCTCCACTTACACTGCCTGCCTGTGCCGACTTTTCATTTTTATTTTAGCAATTATTGCCTGAGTCCTATCCCTTGCAGTGCTACTGCGAGTGGTATCTACAATGTGTGATACTTTGTGGACTGTTCAGTTTCCACACTTTCCATTGAGGGGCTCTGGTTAGTCCAACTGCTCTTTGATTTTCCTTTGTTGCTCCTTTGCAGTGTTGCATTGCTGCTTCACTGCAGCACATTTCCAGTCACAACCAGTTGCTGACCATGATCACTGCCCACTGCCCAGGCTCCCAGAACAAGCACAACTGAGCCCCCCCACCATACATACACACCTAGTATGGTTAAACTTTTTTATTGGTGCAATGAAATATACAGTATATATGATTTTTATCTTGTTTCTGCAAAGAAAAAGTGCCACCTAGTACTGGGCTCTGGCAAACTGTATTCTCATACCAACATGCTGGCTACTGCCCACTGCCCAGGTGCCCAGTCTCTCCCTATACTCAACAGGGCAGCCACAACTGAGCTTGACAGAAATACAAATGCTGTACTTCTACTGAACCTGAAAAAACAATTTTATTGATGCAATAAAATATAACCTTTTTGTTATCTTGTTCCTGGAAAGAAAAAGAGCCAACTAGTAGTGGACATAAGCAGGCTTCTAACTTACATCCACACGCTGGCTGCTGCATACTGCCGAGGCTCCCAGTCCCACCCTGTATTTTTCAAGGCAGGTACAACAGAGCCTGACATACCCAAATGCTGTACTCCTAGTAATTTTAAAGAGAACTTTTTTTTATTGGTGAAATACAAATATATTTTAATTTTGTTTCAGCAAGGAAAAAGTGCTAACCTATAGCAGGCACTGGTAGTCTGCTAAATGGCACTCACCTTGCTGCCCACTACCCAGGCCCTTCTTTCACTTGACCCCTAGGCCTTGGGGGATCGCTACACAGCTCAGCATAAAACAAAGAGAAAATCCAATAGTAGCAAAAATGTATTTTTATTATTTTATTACAAATGATTTTTACATGATTGCTAGTCTGCCAGTCAACTCCTACTTGTTTTTGGCACACTAACAAGAGACTGTCATCTAGTGCAATTTTTATGTCAAAAAACCTAGCCAATCTAGCTGCTATAGTCAAAGATCCCTGGCTGACTGCATATCAGTTGGGGTAGTGCACCCCTGAATTATTTCTGAATACAGTCAAAGCTGCTTATAGCGGGCACATTTGTCTCGCTATTTGCCCGTTATAGGCGTTGGTCGCTGTAACCAAAATAACAAACGATGCTACTTTTTTTAAATCAGTCTTTAATGGTCAGCAAACAAAGTCTTACTTTTGCAGTCCAGTAAAATACTCAGTGATGCGGGTCTGTACTGAGTTACTTCTTGTATACGGTCGCCAAGTTTCCTCTGCTTTGCATAGCATGTCCCAGTTTGGCAAATATTCTGCGTTTTGCTCCATGGCATGATGCAGAGTCATTAGAGCAGCGCACACATCGGTAGCCAAGACTATTTCCCCCTCCTTAGCAACATCAGGATCCTCCTGCTCGTCTCCCAGCTCATCCTGTTCCACGTCACTTTGGCTTGCACCAATCGCCTCCTGAATGTCATAGCTTCTTGTCCCAATTTTTGATCCATTCAGTAACTCATTCACTGGTCATCCAGGTGGATCGATTGGCCCTATATAGAACTGGCAGGTGATGGATTCCATGGAAACAACTTGGGTTCAGTGACTTGCCCACAACAACAGGTTCCATTTTCTGAGAACCATCCATATTACAGCTAATTGATGATAATTAGCATGAAAAGACTGAGCACATAACGATTTAGAGGTGTGAACTAAGCTCTGAAATGCCCGCAATAGCAGGCATCTCTAGATCGTTGTAAACAGCGGGGAAATAATGTTAACAATAGGAAATGGTATTTGTTTTTTTAATTTTGCCCGCAGTAAGTGACTGCCCATTTTAACCGCGGGCGTAATAAGTGGAGTGACTGTACCACAAATAGCAGTGTTCCCTAATACTCATGACAGGATAGGGAATACTTTTTGCAAGTGTTCAGTATCTGGCAATTTACAACCATTCTCAGGTGACAAGGGCTTCTTGCCACCTCCTCCCCATCCCAGTAATTTCCTTCCCACTTCTGTCTTCCCCCTTGTTCCTGAGTTAAAAAAAAAAAAAAGAAGAAAGAAAAAACATTAAAATATTGGCTTCTGGCACCATGGCAGAAACCAACAGCATCCTTTAATGTAGCCCCCCCCCAGCATGAACCCTTCTGATGGCATGCATGACATATTGTATAGTGCAGGAGTCTCTGCTCTCCTTCCCTGGTACATAATTAGTAGCTGTAATGGATGGAGCAAGTAAACATGTGAGTGTGGGTAGGGACTGAGCAATTGCATAATTAGTGATGCTTAACAGAATAACTCAATTGGTCTACCTACCATGAGTAATGTTGTAGTCTCTCTGCCCCTTCCCGATCACATACCCGCTCACTTCATTACAGCTACTGCCAGGATTCAAAGTGGTATAGGCATCATGTGAAAGGGAGGGAGGGATGATTGAGCTACACATTTCCCTTTCTAGTGGCCCTTCAAAATGATGTATTTGGGTCAGGGAGACCTTCTGCGCTGTTATGTGTGCCATTGGAATGGCTTGAGCTTCATACTTAAAAAAAAATGTTTGTTGGTTCCTGTCTTGGTGCCAAAAGTTAACATGTTGGTATATTTTTTTACTTTTTTGTGGACTCATTAGTAAGGGCAAAGAAGGAGGTGGGTGGGAAAATACTAGGTTGAGGAGGGAATGGCCATGAGCCTACCCATAGCAACCTGAGAAGAGGCTTTTAAAATATATTTTTAGCTTCCATGCCCGAAATAATGAATACTTGAATAGTTAGCCTCTGAATGCTAATATTCAGCTGAATATTCAGGAAAAGATGTTGCCACAGGCCTACTGTCAATTAATACAGCCCACATCGCAAGTCAGCACATTGGTACTGGAAACAGGAACGCAGACATCGGTAATGTGAAAGCACTGTTCATGATGGGAGTGGATACACAGTACAGGCAACATGGGAATTCAGGCTGACAGAACAGTAGATAGGTAAATTATTGTGTCACAGTCAAGCAACATGCGGAATTTATTTGGATTGTTCCTACCCAGAGTGAGGTGATTGGATAAGAAGATGTAATGAGCTTTACACAGCAATAAATCATCCTCAAATTTAAATTCTTCATCAGCAGAGTTGTGCAGAATTTTCAAATTTTACTTCATCTGGAATTCCCAGAATTTCCTGAAATTCCAACTAATCCCGTCTTATTCCATCAGGAACAGAATTCCAAAATTATGCTAAGCAGAATATTAACCACAGATTCCTGTTCTGCAGTTTATGTGAACTGCTGATTAATTTTCCACAAACCACAGAATATTATCCCACAGATTACGTGATCCAGGGAATATTATTCCTCAGTTTACACAAAGATGCTTTTAAGAATTCCATGGAATAAAAAAAAAATCCAAAAAGCATTTCGGAAGTAGAATTGCAATTCCATATAAATTTCACTGGCAAAATTCAGTAGCCCGTCAGGAGGGCTCATGGGAAGGGCACCTTCCATAACGGCGACTCATTGTCTGTGAAATCCCTCACAGCGATGGGAGAGTAGGGCGACTCGATGGGATGGTGGGTAAAATAGGCGACAGGATGTCACTATATGTACACATGTGGGGGGGAGCAAGCATGGCGAGCATGGACTGGAAGGGGGCGGAGGAGCTGTAAGGGGTGGCGCTCCGGTGGGTTGCTGAGCTGCGTCATGGTGTCGGGAGTTGGCCTGTGGTTGGGGTAGGTGAGGTACCTGGTTCAGGTCTGGGTGCTGGTGCGATTTTATTGCACCCAGCCCAAACCTTTAATTTTATGTGCTTTCACCCCCCCAACATGCACCCCCCTGGAGTTCAGAATCCTTTAGTAGGGGTATGGGTGGCAAAACACCCACGTGAGGAGTGGGATGCAGCCCCTCAGAGCATTGAAAGTTATGGCCCTGTCACATTATCCTCTGCGCCGTGGGTATCAGAGTGCCAAAAATGTTTTCGGCACCCTGACTGCATGATAATGGAGATCGCCTTTAGGCTTTCTCCGTTATCACATAGAACCGAAAATTCCATATTCTACAAAGCTCTGTTCACTGCATATCATCTTGTTTATCCCTCAAAAAATGCATGCAATTTAATGATGGTGTGAGCTAGTATAAGCCACATGAGAAGTAGGCTTATCATATGGAAAACAGACACTCCAGGCATAGTGCATAATGATGTACACAGTACAGACCATGTATGCCAGCTCATTGTCATGCTATGCAAATGAAGTATGGAGCCAGGCAGCAGAAGAATGGAAAGTCTGCTAGAAAACATAACTAACATGACCTACAAGGGTGAAGTGATCCTGGTGGGAGATTTCAGTTTACCGGATGTAGATTGGAAATCCTTCACGGCTACTTCAGCCAGAAGTAGAGACATTATAGAAGCCCTAAGAGGAGCTGGACTTGAGCAACTTGTTGCTAACCACACAAGGGGGGGATGCTATCCTGGATTTAGTCCTAACAAACAGTACAAAAGTTACAGGAGTTGAAGTCAGGCGTCATCTAAGGTCAAGCGACCACAAAACAGTTTGGCTAGATGTCAATGTAAAGGAGGACCTTAGCCACTCAAGGACCAAGGTCTACAATTTTAGGAAAGTGAATTTCACACAGATGTGAAGCTGTCTCAGGAGGGCACTGGAACAAAAACCACTTGAGGAGGTAGAGGAGAGTTGGAACTACCTTAAAGAAGCATTAAGAAAGGCGGCAGAAGGATGCATAAGAACAATCAGCAAAACAAAAAGAAGAAGAAAACCAGTTTGGTTCACAAGAAAAGTACAAGATGCAATAAGGGAAAAGAAAAAGGCATTTAAAAAGTACAAACCCTCAAAAAAGGATGACGACATGGATCTCTATAGAATAAAATTAAAGGAAGCCAATAGAATAATCAGGATGGCCAAGGCGAAAGCAGAAGAAAAAGTAGTGCACGACATCTCAGGAGGTACAAAACACTTCATGTATATCAGTGACAGGAAGAAAAACAAAGAGGGAATAGTCAGGCTCAAATCAGAGGGAGGGGAGATGATGGTAGAGGGGGACATAGACAAAGCGGAAGCACTAAACAAATACTTCTGCTCAGTATTTACAAACGAGGCACAGGGAGACGGACCCAGTTTGAAAACTGAAACCAGACAGAATGGAGGCATTGATCTAAGACCTTTTTCAATAGATGGGGTTATGAATGATTTAGCAAAACTAAAAATGGATAAGACCATGGGTCCAGATGGGATCCACTTAAGGATCCTAAGAGAACTAAAAGAGGAGCTAACAGCACTCCTGATGGAGCTCTTTCACAGGTCTCTACAAGAAGGGATAGTTCTGGAGAACTGCCACAGTGGTCCCAGTTCACAAGGGGGGGTAACAAGGAGGAGCCAGGAAACTACAGGCCTGTCAGTCTGACCTCTGTGGTGGGCAAACTAATGGAATCCCTGCTCAAGGAGAGGATTGTGAAGTTCCTGGAGGAAAGCAGGCAGCAGGACCCCAAGCAGCATGGGTTCACGACAGGCAGATCCTGCCAAACTTATCTGATCTCAATTTAAGAATATGGGCACACTATTGGGATCCCAGTTTGACTTTTTCACCTCAGATTCAGTCAATGGTTGAGAAAGTAAATCAAAGAATAAGGGTGTTACACAAGTTCAACTCATTCTTCTCACAAGCAACTAGATTAGCAATTGCTGTTAGTTCTCTTATTCCATATTTCGATTAAATTTCTTGTTTATATTATAACATAGGTGCAAAAGAAATGCAAGCACTAATTGTGCCTATAATAATATTTGTAGATTTATTTTAGGAGCCCCCAATAGGATACATCAGTGTAATCTTTATTCTTGGTTGGGGTGGTTTTCCCCAAGTTGCAGAATAGAATATTTTGTTGGCTGTCTAATGTATAAATGTTTTTACTTTGGTTCCCTTTTTCCTCTTTCTGATCTTGTTGTAATGAAAGAATTGCTTCCCCAGCCTGAGGTCGGCTGACGGCCCCCTATATTTTGTCCCCAGGTCTCAGCTTAGATTAAGCTCTAGAGCTTTTTCAATAGCAGCACCATTGTATTGGAATTCACTCCCACTTGATGTTTGGATTGCTCCCTCTGTTTTAACTATTAAACAAAGGTTAAAAAGCTATTTATTACATAAATCTGTTTGTAAGTGCAATTTTTAATTTGTATTTTTTGGTTTTGTATTGCTGTTGATTGTATTTGTGTATTTTTGTATGTTTTTTTTGTTCAGGTCGGGCCTGAAAAGGGGCCTTTGGTCCAGTGCCTTTACCTGGTTACCAAAGTATAAATGAAAATGAAATACAGTTTTTTGACTGGATCACAAGGATAGTGGATCAGGGAGGAGAGGGAGATGTAGTCTAGCTGCACTTTAGTAAGGCCTTCGACTCTGTACCCCACAGAAGGCTGCTAAAGAAGCTAAGGTGGGTGGAAGTTGGGGGAAAAATAGTATCATGGGTTAAAAACTGGTTGGAGGGCAGAACCCTGAAGGTCGTGGTAAATGGAGCCACATATAACGAGAGGGATGTGACAAGTGGGGTGCCCCAAGGGTCGGTCCTGGGGCCACTACTCTTCAACATATTCATTAGCGACATCACAGAGGGGATAGGGGGAAGGCGTGCCTATTTGCAGATGACAGTGGAGGGGTAAATCAAATGAGAGATGACCTCCACAAATTTGAAGAGTGGTCTTCTGCATGGCAACTGAAATTTAATGCCAAGAAGCGTAAGGTCATGCACCTCAGGAGGGTCAACACCAGGGCTGAATACTACTTGGAAGGGGAAAAACTGACCACCTCAAGCCAAGAGCATGACCTAGGGGTCATCATTTCGGAAGACTTGAAGGTTGGTTGCCAAAAGGCAGCACTAAAAGCTAATCGTATGCTGAGATGCATAGGTAGAGGAATCACTAGCAGATGGAGGGAGGTGGGGGATAGCCAGCAACATCATCATGCTGCGGGGGGACTATATGCTTACTATGCTGTATGGACAAAAACAAGACAAAGTAATTAAGCAGAGGAGGTGGTGGGAGCAAGGGGATTACAGTTTGCACAAGGCAGTTCTAAGCTGACAGGTGCTACACACTATTGGCCATTTGATTTGGTGCCAGTCAGGGTCAGGGAGCGCCCAGGAAAGAAGCCTGCTGCAATCTAGAGGCATTCTCTCCCTGTTGTGTCTGGAGTGGGTCAGTGGCTCTACCAGTGACCGTGACCAGCATAGCAATCAGCAAAGCAGCACAAAACTGCTCAACCTGAGCTAACATAGCTCTAGTCTGCAGGAAGGCAAGGCTAGGTGGTGTTTAATTATGTTTATTGGCGGTCTGCTCTGCTGTGCTGTATTGATCGTGTCTACTGTACTGTCCACAGTCAGTGTCTGATTTAAAATGCTGTGCTGTCTACTGTCTCTCCTGTGTGCCACCTGAGCCTGACTATGTCTGCTTTGGTATGGACTGCTGAGGGGAGGGTTATATGGTTAGCCTAGCATGCAACTCCAGTGTTTTCCTCTGTGTTACCAAAATTAAAGTAGTTAAAAAGAAAATAAAATCACCCTTACCCGCAGGTGGGTGGAATGGCACAAGGGAGTCATTGTGAAAGGAAGGAAGAGGAGAGAGAGCTATAGATCAAGTAGGCAGCACAATTTAAAAAATAGGGTTCGAGTTCTAAAAAGTTCTAAAAAAGATTAGAACCCTAGAACTTTTTCAAACGTTCTAGACTAGAACTAGAACCCAGAACTTCAGAGGGTTCTGACAACCCTAGTTTACATCCCAGTCATGGTTTTGTGTGTACCATGTTTCTGTGACTGCCACGATATCCAGATGTTCCTCCTCCATCAAGGCCACTAATTCAGGAAGCTTGTTGCTCAGACTATGGGCATTGGTACTCATTGCTCTCCATTTTTTGATGGCTTTACCTTCTGTTGCAGCATCCCCCACTGACCTTTCTACCTTGGTCTTTTTCTCATTTAGTTCCCTGTTTTGTAGGGGGAGGCTGGGATTTTTCTGCTGCTTATCAGTACCTCCCCCCTTGACTAGTTTAAAAGCTTGCCAATGAAGCATTTAAATCGATTGCTCAAAAGACTTGTTCCCTTCCTGGACAGATGCAGACCATCCTGCCAGTATAGGCTGGTGTCCCTCCAGGTGGAACCCCAGTCCCCAATGAAGCCAAACCCTGTGCTCCACACCATTTTTTCAACCATTCATTAAACTGCATGGTGCAAAGTACCCTCGCCTCACTCATGCCATTGATAGGCAGCACCTCTGAGAAGGATACTGTGTGTACTACTTGTCTTAGGCCCCTCCCCAATTCTACAAAGTCCTTCTGCACTGCTCTAATCTCTTGATGAGCCAAGTCACTTGTCCCTAGGTGGACAATGACATCCAACTCAGACTCCCGTCTGGATCCATGACACCGGTTCCACAAATTTGTTGTCAAACAATGTTACAGTGATGGCTTTATGTTGACCAGAGTTGTGGGTGGCATAAAGCCTTTCCATGAAGACTTTGCTTTCTTTGTGGGGCTTCACCCCCGCACCCCCACCCCATAACTTAAATAATGAACCCTGAGTCAGAGTTGATTCAAGGAGAGGCTGCAAGACTCCTAGAAAGCAGTGCCAGGGTCCCACGCCAACATTACAGTGACCTGTCGCTGTAATGTCGGTCATGGTAAAATTGTCAGAGAGGTGTCACCATATGGGAGCTCATGAGGGCGGGTAATCCAAAACATGGCAGACTAGATGGATCAAAGTTCCCCAACTGCTGACATATTCTATGTATCTATATAATACTACCCCCTCTCTTCCCTGTTCCTCCTCCTCTCCTCTCACAATCCCTATCCATACCCTTATTCCATTCCCTCTACTATCTCACCCTACCCCTTTCCTCTCTGCTCACCTTCTGTACTCCACCCCTTCTCCTCTCCTTTTCTCCTCCACCTCCTCATAAAACCCTTTCCTTACTCCTAATCCTTTTTCTCATCTATCTCTCCCTCCCCACACCAAACCCACCTTTCTTAATCCTTGACCATAACCCTGCTGCTATCTTTCTCCTCAAGCCTGCTTTCTCCCTTCCTTCCCTCCTCTATTGTAACATGTATTGTTCTACTACAAGCTGGTGCCGGCTCACATTCAGCTTCAGCAGCTATAATTTTCAGTGTAGTGTTGCATGGTTTACGAGTTCTCACACTGTTTATCTATTCATTGATTTGCATGGGTTAAATCCATGTGCACAATTCACTGTATATAGTTGCTTTTGTATTTATTTCTCTGCTGTTTACAGTTGTAGCATGTTGTTTTTGACTCTATGTATTTTCAAGTGTACTCCCCTTTCTCTTTCCCCCAGGACACTTCTGAAAATGAGCTCTTGTTAGTTCAGTATGTCTTTCCTGGTGAAACTTTTAAATAAATAAATAAATGAAAATTCAGGACAGCACTGACTGCTTCTGCCAGAGATCACTTTCAGATATATTCTGTGATGATCAATGAGCACTCAGTAATCTACATTGTCAGTTGCTGATGAGAGACAGACAAGTATCAACACTGAAGTCTCTATCTGATCTCTCTGCAGAAGAAAGTCAGATCGCTCCCTAAACAAGCTTTTGACAATGCCGAATGTTTGCTTGCTGGCATTGGCATTGGTAGTATAGAAGCTGCAGAGCTGCATAATAGGAATGGCAGTGATGTATTCAACTGAAGCCAACCCCACCACCACCCCGCAGAGACTGACAGGCATTGGGGTGTGCCTTTGGGTCGTCAGGCATAATGGCCATGCCATTTCACCACACCCTACCCTGCAGACACTGACAAGTGTCACGGTATGCCTTGGAGTCTTTGGCCCTTATGTGCACCCCATTCCATCAGGAAATATGATGAGATGGGTGCGGTATAGGAGAATGGGGTGAACTTTGGGGCAGAAGAGTCCAAGGCATACCTCAATGCCTCTCACTGGCTGCAGGGTATGGAATGGTATGAGCATTATAGGTGAGAATCCCAAGTCATGCCCCGATGCCTGTCATTCTTTACAGGGTGGGGCATTATGGTTGGAAACCCTAACGCCTCAGGCGTTCATTGGTATTTTCACTCCAAATTTTCAACATGGTTTTTTTGTGACCCCCACCTCATGAACAGTGGCAATATCAGTTTGTTAGCCGAAAGCTGATTTTGCATAGCGACTACGGCTTTTAGCACCACAGGTGCAAAAACACATTCCGAACAGGATGTGAAAAATCACAGCTGTACTGTTCATGGGGAGGTGTAAAAATGGCAATGTTGAAAATCTGCAGTGAAAATATTAAAAAAAACTGGTGAAGTCACGAACGTGCATAGAAACTGTGCAACGCACACCCATAATGTAATTAGTTTGGGGATTTTTTATAGCAGATTGTCAACACAGGCATTTTGGGACCTCCAAACATGAACAGTGTCACTGTGATTTTCTTTATCTATCTTGAACAATGATTTCCCACAGCGACCACGCATTTCTGCGCTGAAAGTGTGAAAACACATTTTGGCCATGTTGTGAAAAATGACAGCTGTACTGTTCATAAGGAAGTGTAGAAAAATGCCACTGGTGAAAATCTGGACTGAAAATATAACAAAGTCATGAACTTACGAGGGTGCGTGGAATCTGCGTAATGCTCACTCATAACACAGTCATTTTATGGACTTTTTGTCACCAAATTTTCAACATAGCCATTTTAAGACCTCTGCTCATGAACAGTGTTACTGTGATTTTCTTAATCTGTCTCAAACATTGATTGCGCACACCGACTGCGCCATTGTGCGCCACATGCGTGGAAACACATTTTGGGTGACATGTGAAAAATGACAGCTGTACTGCCCATAAGGAGGTATGGTAAAATGGCAATGTTGAAAATCTGGAGTGCATATGTTAAAAATTTGCAAACTTACGAGGGTGCGTAGGAACTGCGCAATGCACACTCGAAAAACAGTAATTTTTAGGAATTTTCTCACCAAATTTTCAGCATAGCTATTTTAAGACCTCTGCTCATGAACAGTGTCACTATGATTTTCTTAATGTGTCCCATACATTGATTTCCCATTACCGACTGCGCCATTGTGCGCTTGCTACGCGTGGAAACACATTTTGACAAGATGTGAAAATGACAGCTAAATGCTCAAGGAGGTGGCAAAATGGCAATGTTAAAATCTGAGTGCAAATATTAAAATTTGAGAACTACGAGTATGTGAGGAACTCATGAATGCACGCTAAAACAGTCATTTTTAAGAATTTTTTTCACCAAATTTGCAACATAAGCTTTTTGAGATCCCACCTTATGAAGACTGATGCTGTCATTTCGTTAATCAGTCATGAAAGGTGATTTTTTGCAGTGACTGCGAAGTCACCCTTCCGGCCCAATTAACGCCATGACAGTTCAAGAATTCACGAGGAGGGGTCCCAAAAACCCCATGTTGAAAATTTGGTGCCAAAATTCCAAAAAATGCCTGAGATATGCACTAAAGTTGAAAAAACCTATTTATTACATTATACAGCTTATCGGCATTTCCTCAGTTCACGGTCGGCTTTGAAGAGTGCAGAGTGTTCCATGGAAGATCGCCACGCGACTCGGAGGTAAGTATGGGGTGGGTGGGTGTGGGAGGCAGAGTGCACAGTGAGTGGGCGGGTGGGCTGGGAGAGCGCCGAGGGAACGTTTTCTTGTTTGCAGGGTTTGTTTTTTTAAAGAAGACGGTCGCTTGCCACGCTGGGGTGGGCTCCCAGCGTGGCAGCTGTAAGGCTGTTTTGGGGGCCTGGAGCAGATGGGGAATTGGCACCTCTCCGGACATATGGACTTGTGCCGCTGGGGTGGGCTCCCAGCTTGGCAGCTGTAAAGCTGTTTTGGGCGTGGAGCCACGGGGGTGGACACCCGTCGGCCATGCCGATGTTGCCATGCTGGGTGAGCTCCCAGCGTGGCACCTGGAAAGCTTTTTTGGGGAGGGACAGACGGGGATTGGCACCTGCCGGCCATACAGTATGTGAGTGGGGGGTGAGCACGTGAGCACGCAATATGCGTGCGTGTGGATGGGGGAGCTCTGCTCACTGAAGCGGAGCTCTCCCTTTCAACTGTGTGCCACTGCATTTTCAATTGCTGTCATAGACAGCTGCAGCAGTGATTGGAGACCTGGGGCCACGCCTGCAAACACACTGACTGAATTGGGAAATGGCTGCCACACCTCCGAAAACTCTGATAATGGCGCTATGTTTCTTGCACATGCATGCAAGCAAACATAAAAATGCTGTTTCTGTGCAGTCAGACTGAAATGGCAGGAGGATATTATTCTCCAGATATGACTGTAGCTGCATCTGCTCTATCTCATCAACAGCCTTCCCTAAAAGGCAAGGCTGGAAATGTCTCAATAGTTCAACAGTACATCAGGATGTAATGATGGCTTCTTCAAGAGGTAATTACATTTTACAGCATGTCCTTGTTCTACTTGATAACCATCACAACTTTACTTAATTACAGTGGATACACTAGGCATTTTCAAGTAAATATGTATGATATATTCAGGATTTAAAAAAGAAAGTCAGGCAGGTTGATAGTTGCATCAAGGTCAGTCAGTTCCCAGGTGCCTTGGATTAAGGCTTTGCACAACTCCTGACCTATGCATTCTGACCACCTGATTTTTGAATATATTCTATCACCACTACATCACAATGAAAAGGTAGAAAATATTGCAGGAAATTGACAGGCAGTGGTGCAAGATGATTCAATATTCTGATTTTAATAGAGAGGAAAGTATGCTGTTGTGACCCAGAAAACTGCCTAATCTGTTGCCTGCCTGGTGCTAGAGTGGCTGATCTCACATCATTGGTAGACATATTGCTAAAGAGAAGAACTGGTGGTTATTGTTCCTAAAGTAACAAATGGCAGGAAAAATTTTATAAACTTGGAGATATATTTAGGTACTGGCTCTCCAAGTTAATACAACTAGTATTACATGCAAGCTAGTCTAGACAGAGCAAAATGAGGTAGTTAAATGCATGGTGTACAGTTTGGTGCAGGAAGTAAGGATGTAGCAGAATTGGTGAATCTTTTGGGCTGGGGTAGCATATATCTATGCGAAAGGTTCCACCTAAAGGCGGGAATCATGTACTGGTGGAAAAATGATAAAAGAGATAGCAGAGCTTTTAAACTAGGATGGAACACAAGTTGATGCAAGTAAGCACTGCAATGAGGGAGAGTTAAACGAAGAGTAAGAATCTATCTAACTGGAGTAACTACTGTGGTGCTCAGTGATAGCTTCTGTTACTGTAGATATCATACTACTTTGTAACATGGCAATAAATAGTGTACTAGAATACTGTAAGCTATTTAGATTGGTTAAACTGCCACACATGACCAAAACTCAACCATGCATTAATTCCTTAGTAATGCCTGGTTGCTCCTGTTGAACCCTCATGAACCAGAGTAAATTCTTTGTTCAAGTGCAGTTCCCATGGCAGCCCAACAGATGGCTGTAAAACAGTGCTGTGCTGCTAGCATTGTTTCACAGCCGTTGACCTGCTAAGGAAACTGCAGGAACAAAACATGAAGATCTACCCTAGCATCATGCAGTGCAACCCATATCTTGTAGTACACACAGATGAAAATCAAAGTACGTAGCACCAATCCTGACAATAAATTAGGAGGAAAAGTATCATATTAGTAAATGTAAAGCTAATATGTATAGAACTACTGGTTGAAAATTGTTCAGTTTCTACTTACGATATTACAGTTATCAGTAATCATAGTCATCTGTTGGTCTGCCAAGGGAACTGCAGAACAAAACATGAAGCTGTACCTTAGCATGATCCCATAATGCAGTGCATCCCATATCTTGTAATACACACTGATGTAAATGGAAGTATCTAGCACCGATCCAAGACAGTAAGTTAGAAGAAAAAGTATCATAATAGCAAAAATTATAAAAATATATTTGGCAATAATAACACCATGCACTTAAATCAAATTTGGAAAGTAATGCCTCCCTATACCCACAATATACGTAAGACAGACTACTTTCAGCCGAATGTGTACTATAAATATAGTGTTAAAGATAAGAAATATAATAACTGTGTGTGTCCTCTTTTGCATTATAAGTACTCATTACAAATAATAAATCTGCTTATTTCTGGAAATGCTTGCCATGTTACAAGTGCATTAAGCCACTGGAAAGGAGGCTTCTACTAGGGATTTAATGCAAGTTTGGGTGGTTGGGGCACTCGGCCTTCGGTCTTTTGCTCCAAACCCCCTTCCCCCAACCATGCATTAATTTCCTAGTAGAAGCCTCCTTTCTCATGACTTAATGCTTGCATTATTAATACATATTATCTGATACTACAGTATTATGGAAATGCCCTTAGACTTAACTAGTTATAGCACTAAGAATTACAGTGTGATAAAAAGCATTAAGTTGTGAGAATTAACTATTTTTAACTGAAGTTATTGAGAGTTGCTGATTGACATGTCACAACATGATGGAATTTGCTGCCAAACACTTTGGGTATCAAAATGAATGCAGTTGCTATGTTGGGAGTTACTAATAAAGCTCGATCGTAGCTTTTACTTACCTATGCCTTGCCTTAAAAGATGTGTTTTCCTTTTATTGTAACTATTATCTTTCGGATCCTTTCTGCTTTCATATTCTTCATAAAATTTGTACCAGCCTGTACATTATTTTTATACTTAGTTTAGTTACTAGATGCATGATGTCCTTGTTGTGTTAGTAGTTTACATTTCCTTGTATGTCATTGTCTATAAATGTTAGTAGTTTATAAACTTCTTTTCTTCTTTCTTAATAAAGTGTTATTATAAAAAAAGAACTTGCCAACAAATGCCACTGTATTCTTTTATGGTAAAGGTTAAATAAGTAAGAAAACCAATTATAGCAACAATGGGTGGTGGCACAACAAGATAAGACTAGTAGCAAATGACAATGGGCTTAAAAAGTACAGATGGGGGCTGGCCCAGAGACGTAGGTGCTGAAATGGCATTGTAATGCACCTTACCTCTCCCATGCTGGTGACCTTAGTTTAGAAACAAGCTTGAGTCACTGGGGGTCGGCTGGGGGGTGGGTTGGGGGAAGATCAAGGATTAGGGAAGTAAGCCTTCCCAGCTCTTGGCTGCCACTGGCTGGAGGTACAATGGTAACACTAATGCTTGGGGGCTGGTGTTATGGTGGGTGGGTGGAGCGGTGCTGACACTTCCAGAGTGCATGCATGTCTCCACTTTAATGCACTAACCATGTTGCTATAGCCCCAGGGCATTAGGGGAAAAAATGTGAAACTGGTCGGCACAGCTCACATGAAGCCTTGCCTTTCTGCTTCCATCCCATGCCATCAGCTGGCCACCAGCCCACATCTATATGAGAGTTATTGGGTGGGGGAGGATGGCCCTCCTTTTCTCTGCTCTGCTACAGGGGGAAATGTGTGGCGGATCTAGGGTTCGGTTCGGTGGAGGTGAGTGCCACATGATTAGAGGCGGAGACAGTGCTGGGAGCCTGCCAGGGCTGACCATTTTGGAGAAAAAGCTTTCTGAAGAAAAAAGGAAAGTACCAATGGTAGAAAGGAAATGTGGAAATACACATAGTGGTAGGCACTTTGGCAAAGGTGTTTTATCTCAGAGCTGTAAACCTAAAGACGCAGGTTTGAATCTCATAACCACCACTTACCTTCTGTGTGTGACCTTGAGCAAGTCATGTTACCTCCTTGTGCTTAATCACTCTATTATCTGTTTTTTTTGTCTGTGCTGTTTGAATCTCATTGTGTGCCTAATAGTAGCAGCATTTTCCGCCATCTTTTTTCTGAACTGTAAAGGACTTTGAGATACAGTTGGTATGAAAGATGTTATATAAAATCAAATTCTTTCTCCCTCCCTTTCTACTTCCCTCACTTTCTCTTTCCCCGTAACACCATCCCCAACAGCATTCTAACCTCTTGCCATCTCGATGACTCTCCCTTATTTTATAAATCCTATTTTAAAACACACTACTTTTTGAGGATTCTTACTTTCTTCTTCTACATTGCCATGCCCCCTTCCCCAGGCTTGATCTGAATTCAGTGGTTAGCTTAAAGAAGGTATAAAATAAAGAATGTGTTATAGTGTACTTAAAATTTTCATTTTTAAACAGACAGTGCTTCATTTGATATTTTGTGGAGGGTAGCAAGGGGGAATTTAATACACCAGCTTCTCAGCTTCTGTACAAAAGCCTCTTTATGAATTTAAGGTTCTGCTTCTTGGGTGGCACTAAACAACCAACTGTCAGAGCTACAGTATAGGAAATCTGCTTAGGTGTTAAGATGTTTTTGTTTCTGTGCAGTATTTCTCCCCATTTCCCCTGCTAACTTTACATGAACATAGATTACAGAGGTGTAAATACAGGGCTTTGCTGCTGACTTAGCTTATATAGTATTCAGGTTCCTTTCCAAACTTTTTCTCCTTGTGTAAAGTAGATAGATTTACTTTGTCAGACAGTACACAAAAGGCATGTTGGTTGCTCCATTTCCAACAGATATTCTAACATCACTTAAGTCCTACATTGCTAACAGTCCTGGCAGCTATACATACTTTAAGCATTAGCTTTACAAGAAGCCCTGTGCTGGGGTTAGCAGGTTTGTTTTAAAAAGAGGAAACTTTTCATACTGTGCACCTCATATACAAAGTGCCACTATAGAATCTTTGCCTGTGAAGTGACCATTTCATTGGGCGAAGTTCTTGACTTTGAATGCAAAGACTTCACCTGGTGATGTACTTTGTGAAGTTTTAATTTTCACTTTGCAAAGTCGGGGAAAACTGTAAAGTAGCTTCAAAAAGTGAAATTCCCCGACTTTGCACATTTTTAAGTGTTATATCTTAACAAATCACTTGGCCTTCAGTCTTGTGGCTTATGTGCTATCAAACACCTCCAGTGTATAAAAAGTAGAGAATAATACATGGGAGGGTACAGCTAAAAAGCAAAAACCCAGTAAAAATCTGGGATCTTTGGGCAAACTGAGTGGGCCTGGCAGTCCTTTTCTGCCATCACATTCCTATGTTCCTATGTAACCAGAATTTTACACACATTCGAGGTGTGGGATGCTACATAAACCCTGAGAGTGAAACTCAAGGGGCTTATAAAAAGCACCCCACACTATAGGTGTATGTAAATGTCTGGTTTACACACACCCTCTCATGTCTTTTTTTTTTATAATTACTAATGAGCATTTTTAATAAATGTGGGGATTCTGACTTGCTCCATTAATCAGTGGTGAGGTCCCAAACAGCATGAGCTTGATTGACAGCGGCTGATTACAACTGTCCAGTTGTAAAGCATAATTACAACCAGGCGGTTTTAACCCTTATTTAGAAACCTGTAACTGGAGCATTAAAAATGTTCATCAACTTTTATATGTAGAATAATGGATAAGCAAGTGTGTGTTACGGATTTTTTTTACACACCTGAGGTGTGTGATGACCCATACACCTCAAGAGCAAAGCTCGAGAGGTTTACACAGTCATCACACACCAAGGGTGTGTAAAAAAAGAATCTTTAACACACACTTGCCTATCTTTTATTTTTTATAATTATTGGTGTTTTGCGCAGCTTTGTGCGGCTTTGTGCGATTGCGCGACTTTGCGCGAGTTGATATGACTTTGCCATAATACCTACGCAGGTATTACGGTTTTTAATACACAGATTTTTACATTGAGAAAAATGGAACCCATTAATTATAAACTTGTTACACACTGTTGCTCATACATTATGTTTTCATGTTATTCATTCATTTGAATTCTAAAGTTAATTGGCAGCACTAGAGTTTAAACTTTTTACTTTTTTATTTTAAATGTTTATATTTGCAGCGAGATGTGTTTCTTATGGCATATGAGAATTATCTTGAGCAGTTTGTGCAAGAGCACCACAAAGTAAAGCTAAGCCATTCTCTGTCCAAACTGTGCAAGATAATGGTTTTATACCATAACAGACACATTCACAGAACATCTAAACTTTATAAATCACTCAGGGGTAGTTGATTTATAATAAGTTTCATATTGCATGTCTGAGTTTTAAAAAGAAAGAAAATGTATTGCTACATATGCCTCTGAAGTGGAGTGCTGCACTTTAACCCTGCCACATGGGACAACAGCTGTACATAGGATAAGAAGTCCTGTTGTGAGAATTGCCAGTTGAAATCATGTAAGTGATTTCTAATACATATGTTAGTGTGACTGGGGTACAAAATCTCTTTTAAAGTTGGGGTCCAGCTTCTGCCTAATCTTATAGGTGGGTAGGGCTGATACACAGGGGAGATTACATCACTTGCTCAAGGCCACACCACATGTCAAAGGCTGTGGTGAAATTCAAACCTGGGTCTCAATTTTCAAATATGTGTTGAGTGGAGCACAAATATTTGTGCTGCACTTTGCGATAGCCTGGGTGCCCAAAGATGCTGTATTCAGCGGAATAGTGCACCGATGCTATTTGACTGAATATAGGGCCAAGTCAGCCCCGCACTAAGTCACTTAGCATTGCATTGATATGGCTCCCTAAATAGGGTGCCACAATGGGTTGTGCCCATGCTAAATTTCCAATATCCAAATGGACCCATTCAATTGAGCCCATTGGGCATGCAAGATGCCAAAGGGCCATTTGCATGCCCATTATGGGCTCATTTGCATGGGAAGCTAGTCTGGTTTGTGCAACCCACACCCCCAATTGCCCAGTCCCAGAGGAGCTGTCCCTCGTGTTAGAGGTCCCTACCCCCACATGCACCCATGCCCCATATTACATAGCAATATCCCTGGTGTCCAGTGGTCCACTCCACCTAATGCTGTGCCCAATAGGAAATATCAATTTCCCTTGGGTTCAGTGGTCCCTCCCCTCACCTGATCCCAATTTCCGTATGGAGTAAATCTCCCCTGGATTGTCAGGTCTACCCCCCACAGCGATTGCTGGCCTGCCACAGCTGTGCGGCATGCCATTTGCTAGTAAGTCCCCTCCACAACAAAGCCCCTGTCCCATTCCCAAACAGAGATGTGGGCCCCCCTGCCAATCCCTCGATGGTGGTTAGTGGCCCCCCTCCCACTCACAGCACTGACAACCCACCCCCATCCCCATTCCTACCTAATGGTCCCACCGTCTGTGGATGGTGAGTGACACAGCCCTCTATTCACCACCTCAGCCTCCCACCATTTGATAGGAGCAAGGAATACCCAGCTCATTTATATGGTGCTTGCACCACAGAATTTGACATATGGTGAGGTTCTTCCCTTATAAATAAGCTGTGTACTCCCTGCTGGCAGGCATCTGTGGAGGTGAGTGGAGGGCTGTATCGCTTGCTGTCCAGTGACTGCAGTATTGATAGGCAGGTATGGGAGACTGGGGGGATGGGTTGTCAATGTCATATGTGGGAGGGGGCCACTAGCCACCACTGAGGGACAGGTTGGGGGACCAGATCACTGCTTGGGAATGGGGCTGGAGCTTTGTTGTGATGGGGGACTTACTTACAAATGGCATGCTGCTTGGCAGGTGCAGGCTGGCTATGGCCATGGGGGTAAACTTGACAAGCTGAGGGGATTTACTCGTATGGGGACAGGGATCGGGTGGAGGGAGGGACCACTGGACATGAGGGAAGGTGATATTTTCGATTGGGCATGGCATCAGGTGGTGGGAGAGACCACTAGACACCAGCGACAATGCTATTTACTATTGGGCATGGCATCAGTTGGAGAAAGGAACCACAGGACACCAGAGGAAAGAGATATTTCCTAATGGGCACAGCATGGGTGGGGAGGGACCACTAGAGATCAGGGACAATGCTATTTCCTATCAAGCATGACATCGGTGGGGGAGGGATCACTGGACCCCAGAGAAAGTAACATTTCTTATCAGGCACAGCATGGAGTGGGGGGGAGGGACCACTAGACACCAGAGACAATGCTGTTTAATAGCAGGCATGGCATCACGTTGGAGGTGGAACCACTGGATACCAGGGAAAGTAACATTTCCTATTGGGCATGGTATCAGGTAGGAGAGGGACCACTAGATACCAGGGACTACTGTGTTGGGGGTCTGACTTTCTCCGCCAACTGCAAGCGTTGTACTAGAGTAAGCTATGGTCTAAGTCAGCGATCTGAATATTGGACTGTGCCAATATTCCAGTCCATGCCCCTTCATTTGCATTGCACCCCCCTCCACAGTTTGCCTGAGCACAAACTTTGTTTGCCTGCACTAACCAGGCTTTTGAACATAGGCAATTTGTGTAAAGCCCGGTTTGCACATGCAAACTAAGATTCACACCCAGGCAAAGGTTTAAATATCTGGCCCCTGAAGTCTTCCTGTTTCATAGTTGTGCACTCTCAAGTAGAACCTTTTCCCCGTTTGTTTAACATTAGGCTAAGCAACATTAATTTGTCACAGATACAATCACACAAAACCCATTGTAATACAATTTTGATTGTCACAAATATTAAAGGATTCATCTATTTTCATCCATCGGCTAAATTATGGAAACATCACACATTTTCTTGTGAAATCACACAAAATCAGAAATGTTCACACAAAAAGTGATATTGTCACAGAGAAATGCTGTTTTGAGCTATTCTAGCATCTTTACAAAAATGTGTGAGCCTGTTTTGCCCAGCTCTAGTTTGAGTGATCTGCACCAGAAAAACAATCATCCAATATGATGAAAAAGGGAAGCGGCATTAAGTAGTACAACTGAAAGAGAAACAATTAGCCATGATGGCCTTGTATGTGGCCATACCTTTGAATCATGCAGAATTTGTTTTGGTGATTTATTATTTATTCATTTATTGAATGCTATGGGTTAGAAACATAGAAACATAGTCTTTGATGGCAGATAAGGACCACTTGGCCCACCTAGTCTGCCCATTTCCCTACCAATTGGATAAGCTGCAGATCCTAGTTAACCAACAGCCTACTTCTTCCTACCCCCCCACCAGAATTGCCTTATGTCTGTCCCATGCATTCTTGAATTCCCCCACTGTTTTTTACCTCACAATCTCCTCAGGAAGGCCATTCCATGCGTCTACCACCCTCCCTGTGAAAGAATACTTCCTCACATTGCCCCTGAGCCGTCCCCCTTCTGTCTTCAAATTGTGTCCCCTTGATCTGGCATATCTCTTTTTCTGAAAGATGCTACCCTCTTGACTTTGTTGATTCCCTTGACTTACTTGAAAGTTTCTATCATGTCCCACCCTCCCTCCCTCCTTTCTTCAAGGGTATACATATTAAGCTCCTTTAGTCTCTCTTCCTATGGCCTCTGTTGTAGACCCTACACCATTTTAATTGCCCTCCTCTGGACTGCCTCCATCCTGTCTATGTCCTTGTGGATATGGGGTGGGATCTCACCAACTGTCTGCACAGACGGATAACAACTTCTTGTTTTCTACTGGTGATGCCTCTCCCTATACATACCAGAATCCCCCAGCCCTCCTTATTACCTTCTCACATTGCTTTCTTACCTTTAGGTCATCTGATATGACTACCCCAGGCCCCTTTCCATTGTTGTTGTTGTTTATCCCCCCCCCGTGTACTCTTCCCCTGGGTTTTTATTTCCCAGGTGTATTACTTTGCACTTCTTTGCATTGAATCCAAGCTGCCATACTTTTGACCATTCCTCCAACCTTGCCAAGTCCCTTCTCATCCTTTCCACCCCCTTTGTGTATCAACCCTATTGCAGATATTTGTGTCATCTGCAAAGAGGCATACTTTTCCTTCCAGTCCCTCTGCAGTGTCACTTATAAAGACTTTAAAAAGGACCAGACCCAATACTGAACCCTGCGGTACCCTGCTAGTGACCCCCCTTTCTTCGGGGTGGACTCCCTTTACTATTACCTTCTGTATCCTTTTGTCCAGCCAATTTTTTAACCCGGCTACCATGCTGGGACCCACTCCCAGACTGGCTAAGTAGTTTATTAATCTTTTGTGTGGGACTGTGTCAAATGCCTTGCTAAAGTCTAGGTAGGCCATGTCCACAGCCCCTCCCTGGTCTACTACTTTGGTCACCCAGTCAAAGACATCTATTAGATTTGTCTGACATGACCTTCCCACTGTGAATCCATTCTGCCTTGGGTCCTGTGCCCAGCTGGCCTCTAGGTACTCAACAATTCTTTCTTTCAGAAGTGATTCCATCATTTTCCCTACCACTGAGGTCAAGCTAACAGGTCTGTAGTTTCCTGCCTCTGCTTTGGTCTCACTTTTGTGAAGGGGAATCACATCCACCCTCCTCTAGTCCTTAGATACCACATCATCCTCCCATGATTTGTTAAAAAGGAAAGTTAACACCTTTGAGCTGAAAGCTCATTTACGAAGATTCCGCGTCATAGAATAGGCAGACATACAAAATATATATACAGTGTGCTAACAAATAGAGGCCTAATTAGAAAAGTTGCATGAAGCAGGGTTGTCAGAACCCTCTGAAGTTCTGGGTTCTAGTTCTAGTCTAGAACTTTTGAAAAAGTTCTAGGTTTCTAATCTTTTTTAGAACTTTTTAGAACTTGAACCCTATTTTTTAATTGTGCTGCCAGTAATGAAGATAGTAATGAAATACATGTAAAGGAAAAACTGTTTAATATAAGGGGGAGAGAAATGATCATGTGTGACATTGATAGGAATGCAACTAGGTTTATCTATGGTTTCTTCTGTTTGCTAAAGCCAGCAACTTGATAAGTAACAGGCCCACCCACCCACCCATATGTTAAAGTTCTCCTGCTGCAGCTGCATCATAGCTCCTTAGTGAAAGAAAGAGGTACATTAGCCTTTTATGTACTCAGTTATATACTGTATACTCATCGTCATGAATTATTAGAAAAAATAACTGATGTTACCTAATCTCAGCGATTTGCTGCTTTGTTTTAAATGATGAAATCAAAAGTTGCTATGTTTAAAAGAAAGCTTTTATAACAAAGTCAAACCGAGGTACTGCAGCCGCAGCACATGGAACTGTTGCAAAACACATTATGTCATAATGTAGTCAGTCAAGACATTTGAATAAAAAAAATATGCCAGTCATTGTTGCTGGCAAAAGAATGCATGCAATTTTCTAAGATAATGCATACATATACCAACAGTTGGCAAATTGAAGTAATACATACAACTTTCTAAGATGATGCATTTTTACAGCTGATATGTCAATAAAATCTGTATTTCAGTCACATAAATAAAAAAATGGTTTCCTTACCATATACTAACTTAAGGAACATTTAATGTAGCTGCAGCAGTTGGCATGTGATGTTTAAGGGACAGTGTCTGTCAACCTCATTATGTATCAAATTATCCCTACTTGTAAAGCAAAAACACTTTATGATAGGTCACATTCTGTAAAAACTACTGATGCAGATTTTCTTTTATTTCTGATTCCTTTATTCTTTTTTTAAAGGGGACAGGACACTTGTGCTAGGTGCCAGCAGTTTGCAATGTATTTAATAAGAAAAAAAAATATATATATACGTAACTTAGAATTCAGGACAGCACATACAAAAAATGACCAAAAATCACTGTACTCCTATTTAAATAAGAGTAAAGGTAATACTAGACAAGTTGGACCACTAATAATCAACAACACACCAACAATATCAGATAAAACAACTGCCAATCACTTAAACAAGTATTTTTGTTCTGTTTTTTCACACATGGACACACATCAGCCTACAACACCAAAACAACCTAACAATCACAACTATCTGATAACTAATAATCAAATTAAACAGGCATTGAAAACACTAAACAAAAAAGGAAGTCCCGGACCAGACATGATCAATCCTAGATTTTTGACAGAAACTATTGATACATTATCCACACCACTGGCTATTATTTTTAATAAATCTCTCAACGAATCAACAGTTCCCACTGACTGGTTGACAGCAATTTTAATAAAAGGGAATATATCAAACCCAGAAAACTATAGACCTATAAGTCTAACCTCTGTGCCATGTAAAGTAATGGAAAAAATTATCAAAACCCTAGTGGAAGAAGAAATTTTGTATCTAAACCTTCAAGATACCACACAATATGGTTTTAAACAAGGACACTCAACAACTGCAAATTTAATTGCTTTCTGTAATCAAATTCACCATGAATTAGACGTAAGGACCACCATGGACATTATTCTTTTAGATTATAGTAAAGCTTTTGATAGTGTATCCCATACAAAATTAATCAACAAACTGACACTACTAGGAATTTCAGCATGCCTAAGTAACTGGGTGAAAAACTGGTTAACAGACAGGACCCAACAAGTTAGAATTAATGGAATACTGTCTGACGTGGGTGGGGTGACCAGTGGTGTACCACAGAGCTCTGTGCTTGGACCTGTCCTGTTTAACATATTTATTTCCGATATGCAGACTAGTTCAAATACTCATTTATCAAAATTTGCTGATGACACCAAACTGTGAGGAAGGGTTGATACACCAGATAACATGAACCAACTGTGTACAGATCTACATAAAATTGAGGAATGGGCATTACTAAATGGTATGGAATTCAACAACAATAAATGTACCATACTTCACCTTGGTAATAAGAATCCACATCAATTTTATAAATTAAACAATATTTTATTAAAAACAACAAATTGTGAAAAAGACCTTGGAATTAATATTAACAACAAATTATCTTCTAGCGACCACTGTAACAAATTAGCCCAAAACTCACATGAATTACTCAGAAGAATAAATCGTACATTCGTATCAAAACTTGAAAACTGTATTATTCCTCTGTATAGGACGTATGTTAGACCGCATTATGACTATGGGTCACCATTCTGGAGCCCATATCTCAAGAAGGATATAGTTACCATTGAGAGCATCCAAAGAACAGCAACAAGGATGATACCTCACTTGGCACACTTACCGTATGAAGATAGGTTAAAAAAACTAAAACTTCATTCACTAGAAACTAGGTGGCTGAGAGAAGATCTCCTGTTTCTTCATAAAATTTTGAAACAATCAAACCTGATGCAACAATGTGGACTAAATTACACAACAAGGAAACTAGTTCCCAGACTACACACCAAACAGTTAATTGTTCCAAAAGCAAATACCAATCAAAGATTACACTTTTTTACAATTAGGGCTCCCAGAATATGGAACAAATTACTTAATGACCTTGTTAATATTACCAATTTTGAAACATTTAAAACTAAATTAGATTCATGGTTAGAAACTGTTAACCAATAATGATCCACAACATTGTGGGAGATACTCTCGATGGGCACATTGTCTTCTTGTATCTCACCTAACCAAGTAATACCAAGTAATTACATCTATAGTAGGTTCCTCAGTGGGCAATCAGTACAGCCCTCCCATACCATCAGTCTGTCATCATCTTTTTCCTCATCATCCCCAGCTGATCATGAATCTGTAAATGAAAGGACTAAAACAACACCCACCTTTCACCCCAGCACCCATTCCACTTTTCTTCCACCACCCTCATCTATGCAGTAGCACCCATACCACCCTTACACCCATGTTGAAACCAAACCACAACCTTCACCCCCCTCAAGCATGTATTCCACCCTCCTCCCTCACCCAAATGTTTAAACTACCCCCACACTTAGCCATGAACGACCATTCATGTCACCCTTCTCCATCCCTCACCCATGTTTAAACCCACTCCCCCAACCATCACCCATGTACTAACAACTATGCCATATTTCTTCCTCCTGCATCCATGTTAAAACCAACCCCAACCCTCACCCATGCACTAGCATCCATGCCATCTTTCTCCCTCTTGCATCCATGTTAAACCAACCTCCATCCCTTTCCCACCCTCCAGCACCCATTCTATCCTCCTCTCCCTCTCAAATGCTAAGACTACCACATGCTTACTCAAGAAAAATGAAACTCTTGCCTCCAAATGAGCCATACTTAACTGTTCCTTAATAAACAAAACTTATGTGAAAAATTGTCTTTTCAATTGCTTTCTTCTTATGGACAACATTCTGTACAGTCCGCTTCATGGAACCAGTAATTTGAGAGTTGTTGCTATTATGCCATGGTCTGTGTACAACAGAATGTTAAACATGAGCTATTCTGGTATGAGACCTATGCTTACAGAATATGTGCTCAACCATGACGTAGGTAAAACTCCAGATGACTCTGTTTCCCAGAAGAGACTTGTAACAGGATGCTGCCCACAGAAACATAACAATACAAAATACAGTTTTTCCCATATTTTTTTATTCAGTAAGATAAGTTACATATGGATCATTTTGGTTTATGGCTAACATTCCTGTAATTGAAAACATAATAAACATCTACATTGTTTTGTCCTATTTAAAATTGAAAAATAGACCACCCCCAGTCCCAGCCCATACTGATGCACCACAAAGTCACAGAAGGTAAATCCAAAAATATATGTTTGCACTTTAACTATAAATAATATGATACAGAAATGATTGATGTGACAGTGTCCCTTTTATGCCAAATTTGCGCCTTTTCCCACTGATGTTAAAATTGCTCTGTATATAAAACTTGTTGATTTTAGACCCTAACTACAAAGCAGCTTGACATGAAATGGTGAAAGTTTTGGGGGGTATATAGTCCAAGGTAGTAGATCAAGAAAGGAGAGAGATAACCAAAGTCATCACAGTCTGTAAAAGCCACCTTTTTGGTGTAGAGAGACTCTGTCCCACACAGTATTTACCAGCCACCACCATCTGAGTTGTCATCACCATCAACATCCACAACATCAATCACTTCAGGATCAGTTTATATATACTTGTAGGGATATGAAAATCTTGACTTATTAACTTTAATAAAAGTTAACGTGTGTGCATTTTCTGGTAGTAACCTATTTCTGGTGTCTGTCACAATATTGCCAACTGTACTAAACATGCATTCTGAAGAGACACTTGTTGCAGGACAACCAAGATATTTACAGGCTTCATCATACAGCTCTGTCCAAATTGACTTTTTTGATCTCCAGTATTCAAAAGGGCATGCACCAATAGGAATAGGCAGTTCTTGCAGGTAACTGTCTACCATGATGGACAGAGACCGCTCAGAAGAGGAATCAGCATAAGTTGGTACGGCAGCAATTTGGGAAAGGTTTTGCCACAGATTTAGCTTGCTACTAAGGGTTGAAGAAGTGGCAGTTGCCGAACAACTACTGTTAATGTTTGGTGACTTTTCCAGTTCTGTATCCCTTTGTGAAGATGAACCTGCATGTTGTGGTGATGACAATCTGAGGGTACTGTGAGTGTCTGTGTTTGACTCCTGTGAGTGCAGCAGCTCATCTACCCACAGACATTTGTACTGCTCCATATCATTTGTTTTTGGAAGCTGTATAGCCTTGAACCTGGGATCTAAGAGAGTTGCAAGGATGCAGTGTTTTGATTCCAACATTGCAACTAATTTGTCATTGGTTTTGAAGCGCTTGCTCATTCTCTTTATGAGATTCCCATGATACAGGCGACATGTTGTCTGAGCTTCAGATCTGTCTTTTTCTATTTGTAGATTTAGAACACTAAGATGTTGTGAAATCAGCATTATGAGTGGGATAACCTGACTCACAGATGCGCCTTCAGAAGACATGTCCCTTGTAGCTGTCTCAAAAGGAGCTAGGATGCATCACACTGTCTCCATTAATTTCCACTGCAGCACAGACAGCATAATGCCATCTCCAATAATGTAACTGGAGCAATACTCATGTACAGCTTGCTTTTGCTCGAAGAGGCACTGCAGCATATAAAGCGTTGAGTTCCAATGAGTGGAAACATTTTGAATCAGCTTTTACTGGGGCAGTTTGTGTATTTTTTGCAGTTCAGACAATTTCCGTATAGCCTTGGTTGAATGTGAAAAGTGAGTCACAATTTGTTTTGCAAACAGCAATCATACCATCCACTTGTGTTTCATTGCTGAGAAATCTCGTGACAATTTAATGTAAGCAATGTGCAAAGCAAGAAGCATGCATAAATCCTCCATCTTGTACTGCTTTCAAGATGTTGGCTCCATTGTCACTTACTATGAAGCCACATTTTAGACCGTGAGAATAAACCCATTCATCAAGGAGGTAATTTAGTTCCTGTAAGATGTTTGCAGCTGTATGACTTTGCCCAAACTTCTTTATATGCAATAGCACCATCTTCTGGGGTGTCTTTGTTTTTGAAGAACCACAAGAAAACGTGACCAAATGAGCGGTAAGGGACATGTAATCTATGTTTTGAGTGCTGGTCCACATGTCTGTTGTGACATGAATAACCCCACCCCCTGAAGTTTTAAGTGCAAGCATCACTGTCACTTTTAAAGCCTGATAAATGTTTGGTTTTTCAACATAGGAAAAGTACCTTCGATGAGGAACATTGTAATGAGGCTCTGCTAGTTTCAAGAGCTCCCTAAAATCTTCATGATCTACCAAAGAGTATGGGAGAAGGGCTCCAGCTAACAGTTCACCAATTCTGTGATTAAGATGAAGGGTCTTTGGATGATTTTTAGTAAAGGTATTCTTCCTTTCAAATGCCTGAGACAGTGTTAGCTGTTTACAACATGTCCCTACTGGTTTATTATACACTGTGCTTCTATGGGCAGATGGATGCTGGGATGGTGGACTAGGACGTATACATTCAGTGCCATCACTGAATGTGCAACTGGTACTAATGGTGCTGGCATTGGTGGTAACAGTGATCCTAGGGCTGGCAGTGGTTCTGTCCGCATCAAGTTCAGACAATTCAGTATCCATTTCAGATTCCTGACCCTTCTCATGTGTGGTCTGGAAGATGGAGGACATGGGTTTTGGACGATCAAGCAAAACTGAATGCTTTTTCAGATGGCGTTTAAGAGCTGTAGTGCCAAGGCATGACACAACTTTACCATGGTTTACACTCTGTTTACACAGGGAACAAATTGCTCTGCATGGATCAGTTTTACTGACAGAGAAATAATTCCACACCTCAGATGTGACAGATTTTGTTCGAGTGCCAGGAAGATAGCTAAAGACTGTTTGCATCTTTTCACCTGTCCTAACAGAACCCGGAACATGCTCCTTGGTGCTAGAAGAGTGGGCAGAAGACTCTGATGAATTTTCATTTGCTGGCCGACACAGGAGTGGTGGATTCAATGGATATGTCCTTTTCATTGCCAACAGTGCTGGATGTAGTTGCAAGTGCACTACCTGATTCATTGTGAGCAGGCTTGCTCATTTCACTTTGTTGAGGAAATAATGATATGTCGCAAGACACAACAGTGTCGGACTGAGACAAAGAGCTACTGTTTGAGTCAGGGAGAGACTCACTGTCACTTGCATTATTACTGCTAGTCACAGGGATTTTAACAGCATGAACGGCATACCTTATGGTGCCTCTCCATTTGACCCCAGCAGCTGCACAGGTTTTCCTAAAAGGTCCCCCTTTACCACACTTTGCTGTTGCTCTTCTGTTGTTTGTTGAATTTTTATTACACAAAATGTTTTGGTTATTTCTGCTAGCACCAGGATTACCGCTACCACCAACACCTGCTCCAACACCAGCACCAGATGCTTCATCTATGTTGGTGTCAGACATAACAGTACCAGTATACTGAAGTGAACACACCCACACCCACATAATTCCTGTGTAAGAAAGCAATGTGATCTGTGATTGCTGGCTACAACTCCAAAATTTTATTTTGGCTGTGTGACACTGTGATGCAGTGGACTGTAAGTAAATGAAGAATATGATGGTTTGCAGCTAAAGGATCCCAGGTTCAAGGCTTACAGAATGATTGGGCTGCTAGGCATAGGCATACACATAGCAGTCAAGGGGCGTACAGCAGCAGGGTGATGGGCTGACCACAAGAGACAGAGTTACACACACAAACTGAGGAAAGAGATTTTTATGTCTCTTCTCCCAATTGGGAAATATATTTTTAGGCTTCTGTCATGTATTTAAGGTTAATGCCACCACAAGACTGGCCACTGGGCTTCACACAGTAACACACACTGGGTAAGGCACAGTGCAGTCAAGGGGCACACAGCAGCAGGGTGATGGGATGACTACAAGAGACGGAGTTACACACACAAACAGAGGAAAGAGATTTTTCTGTCTCTCCTCCCAACGGGGAAATATATTTTTGTCTTCTGTCGTGTATTTGAGGTTAATGCCACCACACAGCTGGCCACTGGGCTTCACACAGTAACACACACTGGGTACGGTACAGTGCAGTCAAGGGGCACAGAGCAGCAGGGTGATGGGCTGACCACAAGAGACAGGGTTACACACACAAACCAAGGAAAGATATTTTTCTGTCTCTCCTCCCAACGGGGAAATATATTTTTAGGCTTCTGTCATTTATTTAAGGATAATGCCACCACTTAGTTACACACACAAACCGAGGAAAGAGATTTTTCTGTCTCTCCTCCTAGCAGGGAAATATATATATTTTTTAGGCTTCTGTCCTGTATTTAAATAATGCCAGAGAGTTTAGTGAAGTCCCCTACAAGCACAGTCCTAGCTGAGAGACCCTGTGTTCCAGACAACTTTTGGGTGGGACTGGGTCCAAATTATGTTTTCCTTTTTTCTGGGCTTAGATTAAAACATTAAGTTTTCACACAAAACCTCTTTTTTCCCCCTCAGGAAAAATCCTTCTTTTTTTCACCCCTGTCCCAGCCAGGAGATCTCTCTCCTCCCAAGAATGCCACGAGCCACATATAATTGTGATTTGTGAAGATATTCAGCAATCAACTAGGTATGTTTGTGTGCAATGCAGATCGAGAATTCTCACACATTCTTTCTGAAGTAAACAGTCCTAGTCTGTCCTCTCCCATTCTTAGCTCCTTTCCCGCCCTAGCTTCACTTTCTTTCCTCAGTTCTCAGTCCCGAGTCCCTCCCCTTCCTTTTCCCCACCAGCCCATTAACCTTTTTTTAAATTTTCAGGAACTGTCCACATGCACGATAGGTTTAGTACAAGTTTGAACTGAGATCACAGGCTGCAGCTCCATCTCCGCTACAAAACTGAATGCAAATGGAGCCACAGCTGCGCAGACGACTTCACCACACTTGATCCCTTGACTCATGAAACTGACTCGAGTCACTCTACCACCACTACCTGACTGCATAGCAGATGGTCAGGTGGTATCAGCCTGAAAGGGCTTCAAACAAAGCACCCTCGGTGAATGAGTTTACCGCATAGTCTAGTCACCGATGCTAAATGAAAGTAATGTACTACTTCCCCCAATACAGAACGTTTCCCTCTGTCTGAATGCCCAAACCTGTTACCCTTGTGTCATGTTAGAAGGATTCTGCTTGTATACTTCGAGGTTATTAAAACTAAAAGCACCTCGCTCAAACAGGTTACTTTGCCAGACATTACCAACAGAGATTACAGTACCAAAACTTGATTACACTGAGGAAACCCCACCCCGTGACATCACTAGAGCTGCCTCTTCTAGCCACACCACACTGCTCTGGAGGTATATAGTGTAAATATCAGAAACAGGACAGGAGGGATGCAAAGCACATAGAAAAGAAGTGAGATTTTGATGATTCTAACCCTTTTGTGAACCCTGTACTGTTCGAGTTCTAAATTAGAACTCGAACACCAGGGTTCGAGGAGGGTTCAAATCTTTCTCGAACAAGTTCTGACAACAAAGTTTACATAATTTGAGAGTACGGTGTAAAACTATATGAGGAACAGTGAATATAATCGACAATTAACTGTAGCTGATTAAGGAGTGAAGATCTGAGGAGAAGTGAAATATTTATTTATTTATCAAGTCTAGGATGACAAATACCTTTGAGCCATGGCTCTTTTACAAAGGTTCCACGTCAGAGAAATACAAATTATGGGGAACATCAAGACAGGCATTACAACAATGTGGACATTGCAGAGTATAGATTAATACAGTTCAAGGGTAGCATTGTAACAAGGCAGCCAGCAGCATTTGTCAGAGAAAATAGACAACAGATAAGAAGTGCCAGAGTCATAGGGAGAGGGAAGAGGGTGGGGGGGAGAAGGAAGGTAGGAAGGGTGGCAAGAGGGTGGAAAGTGTAGCATTGGGTATACCAAGATGTGAGGGTAGAATCCAGTGAGGAGGGAAGGGGAGGGGGAGACAACTAGAGCAGAAAGGGAAGTGGAGAAACAAGGTTAAGTTGGGCAGTCACAGGAGCTGTTGGTAGTGAGATAGTCCCGGAGCCTAGTTTTAAACATACCAATAGTTGGGGCAGAGGAGATGGCTGGGCTGAGGCCATTGAACCAGAGTGGTGCTCGATAAGCAAAAGAGCATTGTCCCTGTGAAGTGTGACAGTGGGGAACTTTCAGTAGCTGTAGCATGGATCTCCTAAGGCACCGTTTGTTAATTCAGTGTTGTAACAGAGTGGAGACCCCAGAAGGTGCAAGGCCAAGGTAGATTTTTTTGACCATGGAGCAGGTGAGAAACTTTATGCGGTTTGATAGTTGGAGCCAGCCAGTCTGAGTGTACAGGTCACATGTGTGGGTGAGACGGTGAGCACCAGTGATGAGCCAACATGCTTTATTTAAGGCAGTTGGAGGCGCCTAAGGGTTGTGGTTGTGGCCGAGCCATAAATGATGAGACCATAGTCTATTACAGAGATCACAGAGCTCAGGACTGCAACCTTCAAAGCTTCTGCATGTGAGGTGTGGTCTGTGTTTGTAGAGGAGACCAAGCCATGTATTAGCAGCTCTAGCTACATTATCTACATAAAGTCCATAGGAGAGATTAGGTCAAGCTAAATCCCTAAGTATTTGAAGGACACCACCTGATCTAGAGTGTTGCCCTGGGTGGTGGAGATAGCTAAGTGGTGTAGCTTTTGTGGGTTATGAGAGCTGCAGAAGAGCATAGATTTGGTTTTCTTGTCATTGAGGACCAGTTTATGATTAAGAAACCATGACTCTACAGAACTGAAACCAAGTTGAAGGTTGTGTTGAAGAGTTGCAGGATCTTTGTGAGTGGAGAATACAACAGCATCATCGATTCATCGGCATATAGTATGATCTGCTCAGAGCAGTGGTAAGGGAGGGAGTTTAAGAAAAGACTAAAAAGGAGGGGTCCCAGTATGGATCCCTGTGGGACACCCGAGCGAACAGGCAGGGTGTTAGAAAGAGTGTCCGCAATTTTTACTCTCTGTGACCGGTTTTCTAGGTAGCTTTTAAACCAGAGAGAAGAGTCAGGTGATAGCCCGGCATTCAGTAGTTGGTGTATTAGTAGTCCTTGGTGTACAGTGTATCGAAGGCCTTGGAGAGGTCAACGAAAACGGCCCCTGTGAGAAGGCCGTTGTCAAGGGATTTGTGCAAAGCTCCAGTGAACTCAAGAAGGGCTGTGGTGGTGCTGTGACCTTTCCGGAAGCCGTGTTGTTGTGGACAAGGTATATTGTATTTATCCAAGTGGTCGGTAAGTTGATCAGTCACGATGCGCTCAAATGCCTTAGAGAGTGGGGGCAGTATGGAGGTAGGGCGATAATTTGAGTGAATCGTCTTGTCCCCACTTTTATGGACAGGTGTCACGGTGGCTGTTTTCCATAGGTCCGGGAATTTTCCACAGCTGAAAGAGAGGTTTAGGATTTTTGTTAATGGATGAATTACCTCATCGAGGGTGAGCAACAGAAGCTTAAGGTCCAGGGTGTCGCTACTAGATCTAGATTTAGAGATAGCTGCAGTAATATAGCGGTGAGCTTCATTCAGCTTTACCTTCCTGAAGTAGAAGAGGGGATGGTTAGACTGAGGGGCTGAGGTATTTGGGGAGTAGGCCCTGTTTTCGAAAAAGTCATGGGGTAGGACAGCACTAAGGTCTGAAAAAGCCGTGTTAAAGATGTTTGCGATCACCTTGGGATCAAGGGTTGAGGATCCATCAACCATTAACATGGCCAGAGAGGTTTATGGCTGCTTCCCTGTGACATCTTTGATATTGTCCCAGAAAGCACGACCATTTCCCATGTATTGGTGAGAGCGTCTTTGTAATAGGTGGAATTCATTAGCTGTATGGCTTTTGTGCAGGCATTTCGTGCTTGTTTGTAATTTTGGATGTCCAGTTGTTTGCCAGTGGCCCTGGCAACTGCCCAGATGTGATCCCTTAGTTTCAGCTGTGAGAGAAGAGCCGAGGTGACCCATGGGTTAGAGAGAGATTTGTTTTGCGCCTTTTAGCAGGGCAAAGAGGTCGAGGCTTTGTTGAAAATTGAGATGAAGTGATCAAGAGCCAAGTTAACATCTGCTGCTTCATAGATTGGCAGCCAGTCTTGTAGAAGCAGGTGTTGTTTGAGATGTGGAAGTTTTCCACGAGGAAGGACTCTGCTAGTGATAATTTTGGGAGGGAGCTTAAGGAATTTGTTAGACCATGCACACATGACTGGGGAGTGGTCACTGAGTGAGTCTGGGAGAATGGTCATACGAGAAATCCTTGTGGGGTGAGTGGTGAGGACCCAATCCAAGAGGGTACTGGTGCCAGTCTTGTAGTTAATCCTAGTAGGGGAGTTTACCATTTGCGTGAGGTTAGCAGCTGAGATGGAGTCTTTATAGGCACTGGCACTCGATGCTAACCAGTTTATGTTGAAATCCCCTAGTAGAATAAGTTCAGCTTCAGAAGGATGAGAGTTGATAAAGTTTAGGACGTCATTGAATCCATGTTTAGGGTCCCTGGGCAGGATGTATGCAGAGACAATAGTCAGGGCTTTATGGTTGGGACCTAGGACGATTTTTATTGGCAGAATCTGGGCTGAGGCAGAAAGTGATGGAGTTGCTACAGGGTGCCAAGACAGGGAGTCTTTGATATAGATTGCGCAACCACCACCTTTTTTGGATATCCGGTCCAGCCTGTGGACATTGTAGCCCTGTATTGTTACTGCTGAGTCAGGAACTTTAGGTGTCAGCCAAGTTTCCACCACTGCAAGGATGTCAGGGTTGTGTTTGCACATGAAGGCTTGGAGTGCATCCAGCTTTGGTAGTAGGCTGCAGATATTAATAGTTGCAAGGATAAGGGCACCTGGAGTTTGTGTTTGGCCTGAGCTTCTAGGGCCAGGATTGGATGGACGCTGCCTGAGATAAGAAGGAGGAGGAGGAGGAGTTTTAAGGAGCAGAGTCGCAGCTCTTTGAGAGATAGTTTTGGTTGTTGTTTCCTGGAGTAGAAGTTGCAAGGTTCCAGGCGGTGTCCCATATGGACTGCAAGGTGGTACAGAGTAGAAAGGTGGCCACACTTATTGAGAGTAGTGGTCAGGTTAAGTAACCAGGAATATCCAATCGGTGCGCCAAGCACAAGACTCGTGGAAGGTGAGAGTTCCTTGGAGTAGCAGTGGAAACCAGAGTAGAGGTGGCAGGGGTGGGGTGGGTGTGGGGGTGGCTAGGACCTGGGAGAGAGAAAAGGGGGGCCAGGGCAAGGAGGAGGAGGAGGAGAGGTGAGAGAAAGGCAGAGAGAGCCCACATGGCTTACGTACTAGATAAAGAGATAGAGATACAGCCCTCTAGTGGTGAGAGGATATAATCTGCTGATGGAAAAGTCAACAGTTGCAGGACAGAGAGCAAAAGAGAGATTTACACAGTCAGGGCTCTAAATTCACTTCTAATATCAACTCAGAACTTAAAATGACTGTAAGGATTAAACAAATTATTAAACCCTAGCACATAAATTCAACTAGAGACACAGAGGGAGATACAGTAGTTAGAGGTGTGTTCAGCAGGAGATAGTGGGGCCACTTGGAAATCAGCTTCCACTGGTACCAAATCCAAAAGTCAGGGCTAGTACCTTGCAGTACAGAGGATTTCTGAAAAACTGTTTAGGTTCCAGAAATTGAGGGGTCCGTGGCCTGGTCAAGGCACGCTGGATCCCTTGCAGTACAGAGGATTTCTGAAAAACTGTTTAGGTTCCAGAAATTGAGGGGTCCATGGCCTGGTCAAGGCATAAATATTAAGTAAGGATAAGGGCAGGAGACAGAAGGTTGAGAATCTGAAGTGCAAGGAGAGGCTGGGGGGGGTACCTGAGAGGCAGCTAATACAAACCCGGGTACAAACCTTGTCAGGGAAAGGTAGGGAAGAGTGCTGGGGGGAGTAACTCAGTGGTGAGGGGAAGTAACTCAGTGGTAAGAGGCAGACTAAGCGCTATAGTCCACAGTCACACTGTGTGTTGTTGGACATCAAGTGAGCCCTAAGGATTAATTTAAATTGACCAATTTTTGTACAGGACAGGAGGTCAGTGCTGAAGGTGTTCAGCCATTCCGGGGCCTTATAAATGAAGGATCATTGACCTTGAGAGGTCCTTCGGAAGGGTATATTCAGCATCTAACTACTCAAGCTTCTAATATTCCTAACGCTGTTATTGGGATAGAGGAGGCCAAGTACCGCTGGGGTAGTGAGGCCAAGAGTGACCTTCTTAGCTAGGAGGTAAACTTGGTACTTGATCCTTTTTTCCAAGTTGAGCCATCCAGTACGATAGTAAAGCTCCCAGGTGTGCATTAGGTGGGGGACTCCTTGGAGCAGCCCACAGGATTTGTTAAGGGCTTCCTTGATTTTGTGCAGAGCTGAATCAGCAGCTGCTCTGTAGACCACCAGTCTGTAGTCTATAATTGACATCACTGAGCTGGACATTGCAAGTCTTAGGGCTTCATTAGTTAGACAATGCTTATATTTGTACAGTAGGCTGATTCTGGAGTCAACAGCCTTTGCAACCAGATCAATATGTTGCGTGTAAGTGAGGGTGCTGTAGATGGTGACCCCAAGATATTTGAAGGTATGGAGCATATCCAGTATTTCATTTTAGTTATTGCAAATTTGCAATTGATAGGTTTTGTGTCTGTTTTGAGGTGTGGCAAAGAGCATGGTCTTTGTCTTCTTGTAGTTTAGGAGAAGCTTGTGGTCTAGGAACCATGACTCCACAACAGAGAAGCAGTTCTGCATTCATTTTTCAAGTGCAGCAGGGTTGGCCTGACTTAAATACAGCACAGTGTCATCAGCGTACAAGAGGATTTGGCCTGAACAGGCCGAAGGAAGATTATTTAGAAATTAGCTGAAGAGTAGGGGCCCAAGATTGAGCCTTGGGGTACCCCTGTTGTGACAGAACAGTGATCAGAGTGGGTGTCCAGGATTTTTAATTGTTGAGTACGGCCAGTAAGGTAGCTCCAGAATCACCCCATTGATTCTGGATAGAGACCGGTGAGGGACAGTTGATGTAGAAATAGCTCATGGCTGACCATATTGAAGGCCTTTGTTATGTCGATCAAGTAGCCCCAACCATGTGCCCACGGTCTAAGGCATCATGGATGAAACTAGTGAACTTGACCAGGGCAGTGGTAGTGTTGTGCTGTTTTCTGAATCCGTGTTGTTCCTTACATAGAAACATAGACTTTGACGGCAGATAAGGACCACTTGGCCCACCTAGTCTGCCCTTTCCCTACCTAGAGGATAAGCTGCAGATCCTATTTAACCAACAGCCTATTTCTTCCTACCCCCCGACAAAAATTGCCTTATGTCTGTCCCATGCATTCTTGAATTCTCCCACAGTTTTAGACACCACAACCTCCTCAGGAAGGCTGCTCCATGTGTCCACCACCGTCTCTGTGAAAAAATACTTCCTCACATTACCCATGAGCCGTCCTATCTCTATCTTCAAATTGTGTCCCCTTGTTCTTGCACATCTCTTTTTCTGAAAGATGCTACCCTCTTGGACTTTACTTATTCCACTAAGGTACTTAAATGTTTCTATCATGTCCCCCCTCTCCCTCCTTTCCTCAAGGGTGTACATATTAAGCTCCTTTAGTCTTTCCTCATATGGCTTCTCTTGCAGACCCTGCACAATTTTAGTTGCCCTCCTCTGAACTGCCTCCATCCTGTCTATGTCCTTGCGGAGATGGGGTCTCCAGAACTGGACACAGTACTCCAGATGGGGACTCACCAACTGTCTGTACAGGGGGTAACAACTTCCTGTTTTCTGCTGGTGATGCCTCTCCCTATACATCCCAGTATCCCCCAAGCCCTCCCTACTGCCTTCTCACATTGCTTGCCAACCAATCTGATTTGATTACCCCCAGGTCCCTTTCCATTTTTGTTGTTGTTACTACCCCCCCATTGTGTAATCTTCCCCTGGGTTTTTGATTCCCAGGTGCATTATTTTACACTTCTTTGCATTGAATCCAAGCTGCTATACTTCTGACCATTCCTCCAACCTTGCCAAGTCCCTTCTCGTCCTTCCCAAGCCTCCATGTATATCAACCCTGTTGCAGATCTTTGTGTCATCTGTAAAGAAGCATACTTTTCCTTTCAGTCCCTCTGCAATGTCACTTATAGAGACATTAAAAAGGACTGGACCCAGTACTGAACCCTGTGGTACCCCACAAGCAACCCCTCTTTCTTCAGAGTGCACTCTATTTACAATTACCTTCTGTGTCCTGTTGTCCAGCCAATGTTTTACCCGGGCTACCACCCTGGGACCCACTCCCAGACTGGTTAATCTGATTATTAATCATTTCTGTGGGACTGTGTCAAATGCCTTGCCAAAGTCTAGGTAGACCATGTCCACCGCCCCTCCCTGGTCTACTACTTTGGTCACCCAGTCAAAGAAATCAACTAGATTCGTCTGACGTGACCTTCCCGCTGTGAATGCATGCTGCCTTGGGTCCTGTGCTCCACTAGCCTCTAGGTACTCAGCAGTTCTTTCCTTCAGAAGTGATTCCATCGCTTTCCCTACCACAGAGGTCAAATTGACAGGTCTGTAGTTTCCTGCCTCTGTCTTGGTCCCACTTTTGTGAAGGGGAATCACATCTGCCTTCCTCCAGTCCTTAGGTACCACACCATCCTCCCATGATTTGCTAAAAAGGGTAGTCAGTGGTGTCACTAGTTCTCTGCTTAATTCTTTTAGAATTCTGGGGTGAATTCCATCTGGCCCCATTGCTTTGTTCACCGTCAGTTTTAGGAGTTCTTTCAGAAATCTTTCTTCTGTGAAAGGACTGGGATCAACCCACCTATCCAGAGTGCTTCTGTTAATTGGATTAGGCTCCTCCCCCACCTCCTCTTTTGTGAATGCTGAACAGAAGTATTCATTCAGTATCCCTGCTTTTTCACTGTCCCTCTCTGCCTACCCACCGTTCATTCTATTCAGCCTCACTATCCCTCCCTTTGTCTTTCTACGCTCCCTGATATACCTATAAAAGGTTTTATCCTCCTCCTTAACCGAGATGACTGTCTTTTCCTCATTTTGGGCCTTTGCTATTCTGACTACTGTCCCTGCTTCATTCTGTTTTAACTGGTACAGTTCTCTGTCCTGCTCCTTCTGTGTTTCCTTATACTTCATAAATGCTATCTTTTTCTCCCTAACCTTTACCGCCACCTCTTTTGAGAACCATAGTGGCTTTTTTCATTTTGATTTGTTTATTTGCTTCACACAAAGGCTTGTTGCCTCTGTGATGGCAGTTTTGATATTTCCCCATTGTTGCTCCACCCCTCTTCCTAGCCTGTTTGCTAGTGCTTTTCTAAGGCACTCTCCCATCTTGCCCAAGTCAGCACTCCTGAAGCCCAGAACCCTCACTTTTGTATGGTTTGACTCTGTAGCTGAGTTTATCATGAACCACTCTGTTTGGTGGTCACTTGTTCCCAGATGGCTACCCACTTCTACATCTGAGATCCTCTCACTGTCCCCATTTGAGAGTACGAGGTCTAAGATTGCTCCCTCATGAGCAGGTTCCAAAACTAGCTGTCTGAGGCTTGCCACCTGAAGGGCATCGAAAATGGCCCTGCTTTAATGTGGCTGCAGCAAAGGTGCTCCAGTTAACATCTGGCATATTGAGGTCCCCCTATCAACAGTATCTCCCCTTTCTCTGCCATCCTAAGTATGCCTTCTATCGTATCCTTGTCCATTCCCTCCCCCTGACATGGGGGTCTGTATACAACCCCTGTGCAGATTGTGGTGCCATTTCCAGTCTCTAAGGTGACCCACAGTGCCTCCTTTCCTCCCTGTTTACTCTTTTGTTCAGTTTCTTTTATCCCTTCCCTTACATAGAGAGCTAATCCACCCCCTCTTCTCCCCTCCCTGCCTCTCCTGTAGGTTGTGTACCCTGGTATGTTAACATCCCAGTCATGGTTCTCTGTGTACCATGTTTCTGTGACTGCTACGATATCCAGGCATCCCTCTTCCATCAAGGCCACCAGTTCAGGGAGCTTGTTGCCCAGACTATGGGAATTGGTACTCATTGCCCTCCATTTCCTGATGGCCTTACCCCTTTTTGCCCCATCCCTGTCCTTACTGTGTTTGTCACTTTCTCCATTTAACCCTGCACTTCTCCCTAATGACATCTCTATGTTGGTGTCTACCTCACTTAGTACCCTGATTTTTTTGGGGGGGGCTAGGATTTGCCTGCTCCTCTCCAGTGCCTCCCCCCTTGGCTAGTTTAAATGCTTGCCAATCAAGCATTTAAACCTATCATCTAGGATCTGGTTCCTCTCCTGGACAGATGCAGACCATCACGTTAGTAAAGTCCTGCATCCCTCCAAGTGGACCCCCAGTCCCCAATGAAGCCAAATCCCTGAGCTCTGCACCAGTTTTCCAACCACTAATTGAATCCCATGGTGTGGAACACACTAGCCTCACCCGTGCCATAGACAGACAGCACCTCCGAGAAGGTTACCGTCCGTGCCATTTGTCTAAGGCCCCTCTCCATCTCCACAAATGCTTCTTGCACTGCTCTGATCCCTTTCTTAGCCAGGTCATTTGTCCCTAGGTGGACAATGACATTCAGCTCTCTCCCCATGCAGCTGCTCCTGCGATTCTGAGGATTTGCTCCCTGTCCCTCCAAGCCATGGCACCAAGCAGGCACCTTACCTCTCTCTCCCCTTCCCCTCCCAGTTCTACTTTCCTAACAATAGAGTCCTCCACCAGGAGTTGTTTCCTTCCCATCTGGGGTCCCATGCCACCCTCCTGTGGGTCTTCTTTGTGGAGGTTCCCAGCTTCCTCCTTGGTCTCCACTGTGGGTGCCTCCATAGAGGAACCACACTTTTCCAGAATGGCATAGAAATTGTGGAGAGGTAAAACTGGAGGGATGCATCTCTGTTCCACCACCCTCACCCTCCCTTAGCCCACTGTGGTCCAACCGCTCCTCCTTCTTGGCAACCTCTGAGGCAACGGCAGTGACCCTGGAGGTCCCTGGGTGGGAAAGGAGGTCTCACAAATCCTGGCCAACTCAGCCTGGAGATGAGCAACCTCCTCCCTCAGCCCAGAGGTGCCTGCAGATGGGAAACTGGACACTGGAGCTGGTACTTTTCTTGGCAGTCCACGAGCTGATCACTGACAATCTTTTTGAGTGCTTTGGGGGGGAAGTATAGAGATAGGCTGGTAGTTAGAGTAGATGATTCGGTCACCACTTGTGTAGATGGGGTGATCATAGCCCTTTTCCAGCTCTTGGGGAATTTGGCTGCAATAAGTGACAAATTTGGGATGTGGATTAGGGGATGGTTAACCACCTCCAGGGTGAGGGCTATTAATTATAGGTCATGAGAGTCACTGCTGGATCTTGTTTTCCCGATTGCCTTCCTGAGGTATCTTTTGGCTTCAGATACGGAGACAATTTTAAGATAGAAGGGGGGAGGTGTAGGCATGCGAGAGTTACCGTTGCTCTTGGGGTTAGGTTAATTTGGGGGTTAAAGAAGTGTGGAGGCAGCACCCCGCTAAGGTCTGTGAATGCCTTATTGAAGGTGTTGGCAATCACATTGGTGCCCTGGGTCAGATTCCCATTAACATTGAGCAAAGATGGGGGTGTTTTGCTAGGTTTCCCAGTTAAGGTTTTGATATTTTCCCCAAACCTTCGGCTATCAACCCATGAATTGTTTAATTCCTGCTTAAAGTACTGGCTCTTTGAGAGGTGAATGGAGTAGGTGCATTTGTTATGAGCAGTTTTGTAGTTTTGCACATCGATACTGGATCCAGTACTTTGGGCCTTGCACCATAAGTTATCCCTTGTCTTCATTAGTTCGAGGAGGGAAAGAGTGATCCAGGACTTGCTGGTTCCCTTCACTTTCCATTTTTTGTAGGGGGCATAGATATTACAAGCTGCATTGAAAGTACCCACAAAGTGCTCAAGCGCTATGTCAGCATTGTTAGAACTGTAGATGTTCGACCAGTCTTGCAGTCTAAGGTGTGTTTTTAGGAGGCCAAGTTGCCCATCCCTTAGTACTCTGGATGTGATTGTTTTAGGGGGCATTTTGGGAGCCTTGTTTGACCATGTACAGAGGATGGGGGAGTGGTTACTTATACTGTCTGGGAGTACTTCAGTCCTAGTAATCCTCTCGGGGTGATTAGTAATTAACCAGTCGAGTAAGGTGCTGGTGCCAGTACGATAATTTATGTGGGTGGGGGGAGTCCACTAACTGGGTCATACCAATAAGAGGAGATGGCATCTATGCATGGTCTAGCCTCGGGGGATAACCAGATCATGTCAAAATCCCCTAGCACTAGGACCTCCAAGTCCTTGTAGAGCCCATAGAGATAGTCAGGGGTTGCTTTGAGGCCCAATGACTGCACTTTAGGTTGGATGTAAATGGTGACTAGCAAGAGGCATCTTCCCCTGGATCCTAGTTGTACCTGGACTGGCAGTATTTGGGAGTTACCATCAGTGATAGGAAATGGTAGTACGTGATCCTGGAGGGGCCAGAATAGCCCACCTGAGAAGCAGCATCTCGTTTTCAGTACAGTTTTATTAGACACCAGAGAGTAAAACCATAATGTGCTAGGTGAAATGTCAGACTTATAGGACGTCTAAATTTAGTGTTGACTGATGATTATCTGTATACCTCAAGTCAGTTTCAAGGATGCTGGTTATGCTGGCTACAATGTTGCAATACTTTCCATGACAAATAACTTTCTCATTCTGAAAAGGGCAAACAGCTTTGGTTACTTTTTAATGCAGTTCTTAAAGGGGAGTTTTTTAAAACTGCAAACTCCAAAATCTGGCTTCATAACAAGGTAGAGGCTGCTGTTTACATTTATGGTAAAACTGTATTTATGTAAATAATATAAATGCAGTTTCATAGCTTTTGAAAAATGTAAACATCAGCCTTTCACTTTCAAAAAACAGCCTTGGTTTCTCCCTAAGATGGCTGCCAAGTCTGTTAAGTGATGAGTCATGATGACATCATCTGAGCCAAAGACAGAGACCCATATGTATTTCTTATAGTGCTTACTAGTTCTTCTTTCCCTCTTTGTTTTGTTGTACCAGAATGATCAACACCATGTATTAACTAGTGGATTATTTTGATCAGTTCACATGTTAGGCTATGATTTTGTTCATTTAGTTTACTTTAACTTGTGGAAAATGTTTTGCAATCCAGCTGACTTTTTCCTTGGCAAACTGCATTACAGTACAACACTTCAATTACCTGATGATCTAGTGGATATGTGATGCACTGAATTTTGTTTTTTGTTAGCCAGAAGAGACACACTAAGCTGAAAGCTTGTTTACAGGTGTGGCATGGGAGCACAAGGAAGTGTAATGATTTGCTCAGGGTCACAGAGCAAAGTACTGGTCTGGTTCAGTTCCAAAGCCTATGCTTTCTTGTTAATCCACAAATAAGGATTTATTTTTCCATATGAATCCCCTGCACCTAGCCTGCCTTCTGTTGAACACCCCACCATCCCTACCCTGTTCTTAGTACTGCCTGGTGCCACATTTGTGCTTACGGTCTCATGAAGAGAATTATCATACCTCAGATTGTAATCTTGTACCTCAGAGAGTTGTGCACACCTATACCAATATGCATCATCAGCTGGCACTGTTAAAAAATGCCTCCCAAATCACTCTCCAGTCCACATTCTCAGTGTTTGACTTCTGCTCTCACAGTAAACATTAAGTGGATCACCACCCTTCTGCACAGTGACGGTAGTATGTGGGTCAGTGCATTAAACTGGGTTACCTATATTTTCCCTCTAATGTCCCCAAGACACTGCCAAAACATAAATGCAGAGAAAACCATTATTAAATGTAGTGCAGGGGTTTTTGAAATAATACAGTGCAAGCAGATAAAAAAACTTAACCAGAATGCCATGGCACATTCCTTAATAGTAAATTCCCACATCTTTGTGTGCAAATTCAAACAAGAACTTGTGCAAGCTCTGTGACATTTTTTCCCATGCCAGCATTATGTGTATTAATTGTGTTGCAAAAGTTTGTATCTTGTGGAATAACATTTTTTCATACATATTTACTTATTTATTGTGTGCTCTGCACTTTTTTGCTGCATGCATAACTTACACTCACCCCCAAAAACAGCCTGAAGAAAATCAGTCTCAGATGTAACTTCATATGTCCCCCTTAGTTACGTCCGGACATTTTAGCAAAGGGGCCCTTTTATAATTAATTTTCCCCAATTTTCTTATTTGGTTCCCTCCATTGCTGTCCCTTTTAGCCCATGGACAGGCTTGTTTTCAATTCCCCATTTTATTTCCAAAGCTGCATTGATTTCATTCACCTGACAACAGATTCATGTCCACTTGCCTGGATGTTCATGCCGAGAGGTCACGGGGTGGGGGAACCACACGAGAACACAAGACATGGAGTGACGTGGCCTTAAAGTGCGTCAGGTATCAAGGGGGTATAAAGGAAACACCCCTAAACAAATGTGTCCCCTTCTTTGTGCCACAATCCAGCGCTGAAGTCATTTTGTCCCCCAGCATTACGTGGTGAGACTCAGGCAGGCTCCATCGACTACCGTCCCTTTTCACCAGACTATTCAGGTAAGAGCCCAGTGCAGCGCGTCTTTCCGCATTTGTAATGAAAGCTCTCCTTCCCAATACTTTCCTCCATAGAGCTTATTTTTTAGCCCTCAGTACAAAATTAATTCATAAATTTCCAGGTCGTGGCTTCTCCAGCACTTCTTATTATGACCTGCATAGAAAGGTAAAGCGGGCACTGAGCAGGGTTTAGACACTCTGCGGTCTCGCTTCCTTCCCTTGGCTCCGGGCTGGTGGGCAGTAAACAAATAAAGAAGGAACCTGCGACATGAAGGTAAACCAAACCAAACCAACTTTATTTATATAGCGCCTTTCAAATCCAAGGCGCTGTACATAAAAACATATACACAATAATACAAATTTTAGCAAACGTTAAAACATATCAACCATAACTAAATAAAAGCTAAGCTAAATAAATATGTTTTTAAACCAACCTTAAAGCTATCGACGGTTGGGCATTCTCTCAACCAACGAGGTAGAGAATTCCACAGGGTTGATGCTGAAAAAGCAAAAGCATGGGATCCTGATGTCTTTAATCAAACCCTGGGAATCTCCAGCAATCCCTCGTTGGCAGAACAGAGAGGAAGGAGGGGGCAGTAGGGAATCGGGAGATCTTTCAGGTAACTGGGTCCCTGATCATGTAGAGCTTTAAAGGTTAGTAAACCAACCTTAAAGGTGATCCGTCACCAAACAGGCAGCCAGTGAAGTTCGAGGAACACAGGCATAATATGACTGGTTCTAGAAGTCCCAGTCAGAAGCCTGGCTGCCGCATTCTGACCAGCTGCAGGTGGCGGATATCAACCCCAGGTAGCCCTCGGTAGAGGGAATTGCAGTTATCAAGATGGGTAGTGACAAAGGCATGGACCAATGTTGGTAGATCACCTGGAGGAACCAGGTGTTTCACCCGGGCAATATTCCTCAGATGGTAAAAAGAGGATTTGATGACAGCTAACACCTGAGATTGTAGGGTCAGACTGTCATCAAAAATAACGCCCAGATTTCACACCTGATCGGAGGTAGAGAGTGGTATACCACCAAGTGACAAACCTGATGGTTGTCCAGCTCCCAAACCCGCCCCCGGATGACCTGGGTCCACTATCAATACCTCAGTCTTATCCGGATTCAGTCTCAGCCAGCTGGAACTCATCCAAAGTCTGATCTCCGCAAGGCAGTTATTCAGCACAGAGAGTGCATCACCCTGACTGGGGAGAAAGGACAGATACAGCTGAGTATCATCTGCGTAGCAGTGAAAACCCAGACTGTATCACCTGATGATTTCTCCCAGTGGCAGCATATACACTGCAAACAACATGGGAGCAAAAATGGAGCCCTGCGGTATGCCACAAGGCAGGGAGTGAGTGCCAGAGGAATAAATTCCAGTGGCAACTCTCTGAGACCTGTCCGTGAGGTAAGAATGAAACCATTTGAGGACTGTACCAGACAGCCTGCAAAAAACCCGCAGTTGCTCCAACAGCACACCATGGTCTACAGTGTCAAATGCAGCAGAGAGATCGAGAAGGACCAGAATGGTACATGCCTTTCAATCTCTAGCCATTGGGAGGTTGCTCAATACCCAGACAAGGGCAGTCTCTGTGCTATGCTTCTTCCTAAAGCCAGACTGGAGAGTATCTTAGACATTGTGAGTTACAAGATGATCATCCAATTGCAACGCAACCACCTTTTCAATAACCTTACCAACAAATGGCAGGTTAGAGATAGGCCGGTAGTTAGCTAGACAATCTGGATCCAAGGAGGGTTTTTTAAGGAGTGGTCAAACGACCACCTCCTTGAGGGGGTCAGGAAAGACCTCCCTCTCCAAAGACTTTCAGACAATGTCAGCAAGGATTGGGCAGATAACTTCTACACATCCTACTAAAAGAGGTGTAGGGCCCGGATCCAAACTACAACTAGTTGGTCGCATTGTTTGGATGATCTTCACAATGTCACTGAACTCCAGCCGGTGAAAATCTGACCAGACAGACCGAGAGCATGCCACTTCCCATCGACCACTGCAGTCCCCCATAGGGGAGGTCGGACCGATGCCGGATCTGACGCTGGCAACCTTATCTGCAAAAAACCGAGTGAACTCCTTGCATCTTAGCTGAGAAAAAGCTTCTCTGGACTGAAGACAGATTGGATTGCACAATCTGTCCACGGTCCGGAAAAGCTGAGCTGGTCGATTTTATGCAGCAGAAATCTCCCTGGACAGGAACTCTGCCTTCCTACGGGTGATTTCTGATTGACAGCCATCATAATGTGCCATCAACCTAAGCCTGTCAGCATCATGGCCCGACTTCCACCAGACTCTCTCCAGCCTTCGGTCAGCTTGCCTTAACTCCTAAACATAAATATAAAGTAAATATTCTTTATCTTTCTTACAGGTTCCATTATTGAGTGTACTTTAATGGGGATGAGCCATGAGGACATGGAGCAGAGCATGTCTCCCAGAGCAGTAAGTGTTTCTGCTCGCAAAAACCTAAACCTGGGCAAGGGAACAGGTCACAAACCGCAAATCAATAAAATGTTTTTTTGATTTTGAACAGAATGTGTCGAAATGCTGTGCCCTGAAATGTACTGTTAGCTGGAGAGATGTTTACACTGAATTGACGTGATACCACTTATGGACACAGATTTCTTATCTCCCTTTCTCCATTTTCTGCTGTACATACTGGCTCATGATTTATTTTATGGTGAGGCAGGCTCCAAAAGCTGCAGTGCTAAAAATGTAAAGACTGCACATGCCTCCCGTAACTGTTTTTATGTTTCCCCGAATCAGTTTAAAAGGCATAATTTGGAAAGTGAGGAAATTGGACGGGTGTGGGTGTGCTGAGCTCTGTTTTTGTGCTGACCATTGTGGGGTAGAGAGTCTGCATTCTTTCATTCTGGCCACATGCTTGCAGGTGGGGTGCCTGGGTGCCGTAAATGTAGCAAAATGCTGTTACTGTGTATTCTTAGACCAAAATTTCTGTTTGCTCGGGGGGGGCGCATGGTGTGGGACATTTTTTTGGAAGCATGCGCCTGGGTTTGGGGGAGGCCTCATGTTGGCAGTTCATCATCTTGCTGTGTTTGCTTGGCGGGGGAGGAGTGCCACATGGTGTGGTCCTTTATCTGGATCATTTGGCACCCAAAAGTGAATCTTTGATTTACGACTGGTAGGCACAGCATCATTTTGTTAATGCCTGTGCATAAGATTCACTTTGGGGTTTCAAATGGTGCAGCTGAGGTCCATGCACCACTGCAGGCTTCCAGATAAATGCTCACACCATGTCGACTGATTTCTCCGATGTTTGCCTGGGTGGTGGGGGGTTGCCAAATCCACCCTCTTGCTGTGTTTGAACTGGTGAAAGCTGTTTTGTTTGTGACATTGTTGCTTAATTAAAACTGTTGTTGGGGGACGCATGGTGTGGGGTTTATCTGAAGTCTAGTGGTGTAGGGTTCGAGTGGATCATTTGGCACCCAAAAGTGAATGTTTTCACTTATTGGGCTCCAAATGATCCACTCAAGGCCTACACATCACAGCAGCTTTCCAGATAAAGGCTCATGCCATGCGGTCTGATGTCTTCTGAAGTTTGGTTATGGGTGGGGGCACCTCAATGGGGATTTTGTTAGTGTGACATCAACAGGCTAATCATACATTATCTGTATATTTTTTGTATTGTGTACCCATACTGTACAAGGCCTGTTTACCAAGTGTTGCCTGAGTGTGGTGTTCTTTGCAGGCAGGTGGGCTTCCATTTTGTTTGCAGGAAGGTGGGCCTCCATTTTGTTTGCAGGCAGGTGGCTGCACACCTCCATTTTGTTTGCAAGCAGGTGGCTGCATGCCTCCATTTTATTTGCAGGCAGGTGGGCCTCCATTTTGTTTGCAGGCAGGTGGGCCTCCATTTTGTGTGCAGGCAGGTGGCTGCGCACCTCCATTTTGTTTGCAGGCAGGTGGCTGTGTGCCTCCATTTTGTTTGCAGGCAGGTGGCAGCACGCCTCCATTTCGTTGTATGACTTTTGTCCTGTAAAGCACGTTGTGCGTCTCATCTTGTCCTTTTGCCCATGTAAACCACTTCAGGGGTCATGCCTTTGGCACTGCGCCTCCATTTCGTTGTTTGACTTTTGTCCTGTGGAGCACATCGTGTGTCTCATCTTGTCCTTTTGCCCATGTAAACAACTTCAGGGGTCATGCTTTTGGCACTGCGCCTCCATTTCATTGTTTGACTTTTGTCCTGTGATGCACGTCATGCGTCTCATCTTGTCCTTTTGCCCGTGTAAACCACTTCAGGGGTCATGCCTTTGGCACTGCTCCATTAACCTGTTTTCATGACTTGCCTTGTCGATTCCAGAATTTACTGCTTCTCGCTTCATATATTTTTGCCAGTGTGGCATTAACCACATCTTGAATGGCATTTCTATTCCAAAATGTCAATTCCATTAACAGAAGAGACCTCTTTTCTTAAATCATTATTCTTCTGTTCCTACAGACTTTCTGAAAACTCTTAAGGATGGAATCAAGAAGACAACCATGTTTATCTGCTGCAGCAGTGCTCACTGAAGTATTGCATAATACTGTTACTGCTCAATCAAGCAAAGAAAGAAACCGGCTTTACAGAGCAAATATAAAGAAGGATGAAGGCTGCTATCAAGCATATTTGGAAAAAAAATGCAACACGTGCCAAGAAAAACAGAGACAACATGACTGAGGATCAGCGTAGCCATTATAATGACATGACAAAGAAGAGAACGAGAAGGTACAGAGAAGCACAGAAACAAAAGACCCAATCAACTGTAGAAAAAAGTAGTAGGCCAACAAAACAAACACGCCCTAATGATCAGAACGCATTGCCACAGAGGGAATACTGGAAGGCGATAAAAAGAGAACAGCGAGCCAACATGACAAGTCAGAAAAGAAGAAGAAGAAATGAGAAGCAATGCAGAAAGTACCATGAAAAAAGATGTGCCACCGCTGTGTCACCAGTGCCCGCTGCTGCATCACCAGTGCCCGCTGCTGCATCACCAGTGCCCACCGCTGTGTCACCAGTTTCCACTGTCACCTCTTCAATGGCCACCACCATAGACACCCCACCAGTGGCCACCAACAACTCACCAGTGGCTGCCACCACCACACCATCCTCAGCGATGATCCTGCCAGGAAAAGGGCCATTCACAACAGCAGTGGAACCATATAATGCCGTTCTAAGAAAGTCAGTGCAAAGAGCAAGAAAGGCATTGCCAAAATCACCCACAAAATTTGCAATAACATTGGAGCAGATATTGGCATCTTGCTCACCATCAAAGAAAGCAGCCCTAGCCAAGCGTGGTGTGCTTCCAAGAACACAACTGGAAGATAAACTTATGTCAGTTGTATCTGAGAAGTTGTCCCAGCTAAAAAAAACACTCGCAAGAAAAGTGACAGACAGAGGAACAAGGAATTTTTAAAAACCATTTTAGTCTTAAAAAAATACAAGCTGCTAAGAACTGCGAGCTCAACATTGGGGGTGAGCTGGAAGAGGCTTATGAGAGTATCTTCTACAGAGACTGAAACCAAAAAAACACACTGCTCTGCACTGCCACTCGAAACTGTGAGTAGAGTGGAAAAATTCTTTGAAGAAAGTACCACACCTCTGCCGCACAAAAAGGCCTTTTCTAAACGGTCAGGCAAAACAAGGTCATACCTTGATAACCTATTGACCATCTTCACCAAGAATTCATGCAACAGAATGCAGACACACCACTCGGAGCATGAAAATTTGGCACTTTACGACCAAGGCACATTAAACTTGCAGGGCAGCAAAAGCTTGAACAATGTCTTTGTGAATATTGTGCTAATGTGTCACTGAAGCTTAAGGCTATAAATCGTTTTGTCAATAAATATAAACTTCCATGCTGCAAAGTTGCAGATCTTTATCAGGCAGTTGAAATTACTACGTGTCCCAGACTACCTTTGGAAAAGTTCTTCAAATATGATTGCATGCAAAAAACCTGCGAGAAGTTCAGCACCGAAAATTTTGTTGATGTGGTGAAGGACCTAGTCCAGAAACATGGACAAGAAAGGACAACATGGCAGCAGTGCGACAGTATTAAAATCATGAGAAGGGCTGATGGCCTCCAAATGCAACAGACCAGGAAGGTTTTGAAAAATAAACACTCTACTGTCCAAATGCTGGTAGAAGTCCTAAAAGATGACCTTTTCTTCCTGGGGCGTCATATGCATGTTGCAGATTGGCAGCAGCATCAGTTTAACCAGATAAGGCAGTTCGAACCCAGGGGTTGGGTGGTGATGGTGCTAGAGTTTGCGGAGAACTACACCTGTAAACTACAGGATGAAGTACAGTCAGCCCACTGGCAGCATGAGCAAGCAACAGTTCACCCTGTGGTTACATATTACAACTGTAATCTCTTTGAAGCCACTGTCAGAGACTCTCTTGTTTTCATATCAAGTGATCTCAAGCATGATCATTATGCTGTACGGCATTTTGTTGAAATTGCAAATGCACACCTCATGAACGTTCGATCACTGAACATTGTCAAGCAAGTTCACTTCACAGATGGCTGTGATGCGCAGTACAAGTCGAAATTATCATTTTATGATATTTCCTTTTCCAACAGCAAGTATGGATTTCCAATTGAGCGCATTTATTTTGGATCAAGACATGGCAAGGGGCCCTCAGATGGGGAAAGTGCAGTGGTGAAGTCTAAGGCAAGCATGGGAGTACAATCACGGCTAGCAGTAATCCAGAATGCAAAAGAACTATTCAAATACTGCTGCAGTGAACTAACAAAAGGTATTGACACTGAAGGGTGCGCTCACCGCAGGAGAACATATTTCTGGGTGGGTGAAAATGAAATAAAAAGACAGCCAAGAGGAGATGTAAAAGCTGTACCCGGAACACGACTCGTACAAAGTGTCAAGTCGCTAGTGGATGGTGTGATGGCCACAAGAAACCTTACATGTTTCTGTACACATTGCGTTGATGAAGCTGGGCCTTGTGAGAACCATAGTCTGGTGGAAGAGTGGAAGTCAAAGAAACTAATTAGTTTGGCTACATTTATGCCCGCTGCTAATGTTCACAAAAACACAAGTGAAACTGCTCCTACTTGCTGTACAGCTGTGGTCATTGTGTCTGGTCATGCGTAATCCCCTGACACTCATGCCCACCCATCTGCCAGTGACACGACTGCTTCCAGTGCTCCTGCAGTTCCTGGTGCAACAGCAGCCACTACAGCCATTTTTAGCACTTTGCAAGACAGGGGCATGCACACTGATGCAAGCATGTCAAATCACTGCACTGCTCCACAATTGGACAGGCCCGCTTCAAGCAACCAAAAAGTTCAGAAGAAGAAAAAAACATTGTTGGAACCAGAGATCGATAAATTCTATGCTGTCTACTATTCTAAGGAATTCTATATTGGTCAAGTTACAGCAGTGGACACGCAAAAGCAGTTGTTCTCAGTAACTTCCTACAGAACCGTCAAGAGTGTTTTTCTGGCCACGAGCAGGACACTGACAGCGTGAAGAAAACATGAATTTTTCATGGGCCTCTACAGCTTGAAGGAGATGGCCCCTATGTTTTACAAGCAGAACAATTAAAGATCATTGCAGAAAAGTTCAGCAAGCTGCAACAGAGATGGGATTAAAACACTGCTCTTACTGTGCATTAAGGTGGACTGAAGAAACTGCATCATTGCACTGCCCTAACTGTAATTTCTGTACTTAATTTTCCTATCTTCTGTATAGTTTATTCAGTTCTATTTTAGTTTAGAGGCAGTTAGTTCTGTAGTTACTATTTAGCCTGTATTTATAGTTTAGTCTCCAGGTATAGTTCAGTAGATCTGTAGTTACTGTTTCAGCAGTATTTTTATTTTTAGTATGGATTCTGGTATAATTCAGTAGTTAGCGTTTAGCCTGTACAGTTTAGTCTCTGGGTATAGTTCTGTAGTTAGGTAGTTACCATCCTAGCCTATATGCCTACTGTAGTCTCCAGATAGTCTCTGGGCCTTAGCCGGTTGCCAATGACTAACAAAAAAAAAATATATATATATATATATATATATTATAGTTTAGGAGTGAAAATTAATACTTGTTGAGACTTTTTCAGAGTAAACCATTTTACTTATGTCAATTTTGATTTCATTACCCGTTTTACTTCAACCTATAAAACTTTTTGTTAACTTCTACAACTGTTTCCTATCTCTTATTGCATGTGCTGTTATGTAAGGTCCCTTGCCAAATGATAACATTATCAATATGTCCCATTACATGCACATACACTTATGTGCCCCGTTATATGCACATACACAGTTTTATGTCCCCCGTTACATCTGCATACATAGTTTTATGTCCCCGTTACATGCACATACACCATTTTATGTCCCCCATTACATGCGCATACACAGTTTTATGTCCCCATACATGTGCGATATTGTAACTGGTTTTACTGGTGACGCAGCAAAGGAGTTATCCTGCACCATATAGCATTTACATTAGGTGGGTGATGGCTCCCCAAAAACAAAATGTTTTTTGATAAATTATGAATTTCAAAAAATTTCACAAATGTCACAATTTGGTAGCCCTATTTCATGCACTGACCCATGTACAGTTTCCCTGTTGTGTTTTTTCCCACCTCATTAACCAACAGCTAGGAGGACCAAGCAATAAGCATCATGACCCATCAGAAAAACTGCTGTTCATGCCCTCATAAGGGCTGCGCTTAGAATGGGTAACAATATTATTAGCAGGAGAGGCATACTAATACCTTGAGCAAATCCACCAGACTTCCATTGTCAGTCTGCTGCTTTATCTGTGATCTTCAAAACCCCGCAGGACAGTTCCCAGCAATTCTTCTCCAGTACTTTTCTGTGCTCTACTCCACAGTGCGAGTTTTCTGGCTACCACCCTTCCAAATCTTGAATGAGCTATACACAACTCCCTCAATACTGTCCTAACAAATGTCAACCCTCCCACCTGAGGGTAATCTCCCTATACTGAATTCAAGTAACAGTTTAGGTGCAGCCCTGCCACTCTATTTGTCATCGCTGGCTACTCTCATCCACAGTCAGGTAGTGATCATGATGTTGGCAGCCCCACATTTCAAATCTCACAGTGTCCTCAATGTCCTCCTTCACATCTTCAACTAACTTGAATATAGCTATACCCTGCTGAAATGGCCTGTTCAGTCCCTCTCTGAGACTCCCTTTCATTCTTCTCACCTGCACCCCACATCAAAAACTGGTGAGTTCACTACCCTTCTGCATCATGAATGTGGTTAGTACAGTCTGCCATGTTATTTTTACATATTAATAATAAACATGATCTTCTGGTAAGCCAGACTGATAGCTGCATTGCACAAGTGGAAAAATATGCTTTCCTACCCATGTAAGATCTAAACCACCTATGATTAGGCACTATTAAATGACATGCATAATGATGTGCACACCCATCATTTAGCAGTGCCTAATCAAAGGTAGCCTAGATATTTTAAGAATAGGAAAGCCCATCATTCCCCTTGTTCCCTGTTGCTATCAGCCTGACTTGCTGGAATGATATGTTTATACTTGATATGTCAAAATAAAACGGGGACTCTACTACTTGCATTCATGATGCAGAAGGGTGATGAACTCACCAGTTTTCGGTGTGAGGAGAAATAATGATGAATGAATACCACAGTGGGACTGAGAAGGCCACTATTGCAAGGTACTGCTATATTCAGGGAAGGGGGAAGACAGAGGAGAATAATATGAGCAGATTACTGTGAGAAATAAGATGTGGGCTGCCAGTCACTACCTGACCCCGTTGTCCTGGCCAACATTGCCCTTCCCATGAAACCAGTTCATGCAATTGTCCAAAACTGTGTGTGGGTATTAATGCATGAAATGGCTGCCACTACATGTTCAGTCACATCACTACCAGTCTAGTATTGCTTGTAAAGCACTTTGGGATACAATGTGTATGAAATGTGGATACAATGTGTATGAAAACCACTATATAAATGCTGATTCTTATTATTATTATTTCCCATGGAAAAAGAAGACAAGACAAGCATATATTTTAGTTTCGAGAAAGTATGAACTCTAATATTGGACTGAAGAAGAACTTTGCTACAAAAAAATGGTGGCTCTAGGGGGTGGTGAAGGGTGTGGCTGCACCCCCACACACACACATAGTAATGTACTTGCGTGCTGCTGCCACATTTCACTTTGTTGAAGAAGTCTGATTTATTGATTGTACAAATGTTTATATTCAAATTATGGATTACATTTGTAGGTTCTGTCAAAAACATACTAGAAAAGAATAACAGCAGAAAATATAAAGGTTTAATAAAAATGTTAAAAAGTGCATATTAAGCATGTACACCACCCCAGCACCCCCACTGTAGCATCTTGGATTCACCATAACCACTAGACCACCAGGTTATTCAAGATTTGTACTGCACTGTGGTTTGCCACAGAGAAAGTCAGTTGGATTAAAACACAATTTTAGCATGTTAAATTAAACAAAATGAATAGAACCATATCCTAACGTGTATTATACAAAACAAGGCACATGGCTTTGACCTTTTGGGTGAAACAATTCTATAGAAAGGGAAAATAGTTAGCACTATAGAGAGCCATATATCTTTCTGACTTTGGCTCAAATGATGTCATCACATAACACATTTGGTGGTCATTTTAGGAAGCAGGTAAGACAGTTTTTCTGAAATTAGAAGGCTGATTTTACAGTATTCAAATGCTCTGGAACCACATTTAGGTAAATTATATATATATGTAGTTTTAGCCTTAATGAATACAGCAGCCTTTCCTTTAGCCACCTACAGAGTCAGAGTTTTGAATAGTTTGTTGTCAAAATGTTGTTTAGGTATCCTTTAAAGAACAGATTGCATACTGAGCTAAAAATGTCCAGTGATTTTTGCACAGGACAAATTTGCTATTGTGTAATAATTAGGGGAACCACATAACAGGGATGAAGTAGAGTGTCACACAATTCATACTTTGACACAATTACACTGAGGGCTGGAAATGCAATATGAAACAATAAATTATTTGAAATGCCATATGTAACAATAAATTATTTATGAGACTTAAATATTTCGTCCACAAGATGATTCTCATGATATTTGACAAGATGATCCTCCCAATATTTGACTTTGCAGACAGAGTTCACAGTGCTTCTCCTAAGACAACCCTCGCCAGACTGGATATCCTATTGAACTCCTTCTGCCACTTCTCCCTAAACTGTACGCCACGTACTTACCACTGCGATCTCTACACCACCCTCTCCTTCCCCCTTCCAGGGGCTAGATGCCTTGCCCATGGTACTTCATTAGTCAAGAAGTTCTGGCTTGGCTCCCTTCCTTCCTATCTACACTCCCTCCTCTCCACCCCTTCTTCGCCCACCTACTCCCTCCGCAATTCCCCATACAGGACCTTATCCCTTCCTGCCCATATCACCAACTCAGGTAGGGCTGCCTCTCTTATAGTTTCCCTGACCTTTGGAACTCCCTTCCCTTAGATATTTGCTCTGCCCTGTCCTCTAGTTCACTGTCTCGTCTTCTCCACAACTATATCTCTTCTTGCTGCAGCTTCTCCTGATTCTTTCCCCCAACATACTGTAACTTTCTCTGTTTTGTCTTGGTGTATTTACCTGTTTTCTCATATATTCTTTGTAATATACATATATTTATTTATATGTGTTTGTATGTATTGTTTTTCCTCACTTCCTTCAATTCATTTTTTGAGTTGCCTCTTTTGTGTCTTAATTTATTATCCTGCTATGATTTTGTTGTTATTTTCTGCTCACTGTATTTTGCATCTTGCTATGACATTTTTACCCTATTCCCCTCTTCCTCCAGGACACATATGGAAATGAGCTATTTTATGTCTCAGTGTGGCTTTCCTGATGAAACTTTTCAAATAAATAAATTTAATTCATGGGGATTTCATAAACACTAACTTATATAGCAAGTAATTGCAGTTTGTATTGCGCCATGAATGTTACTGTGTGGAGTATTATGGGAATACAATTCACCATGTTTCCTTTCAAACTACTAAAAATAATTCAAGGAAGTTACTTTTTCGTGCCATACCTAGGTTTTTTTAACAGCACCCTTGCCCCGGAGCACCCCACCGACGATCATGAGCCACCCCCCGGCTGAAGCTGAGGCTGTTGGAGGGCGCACCCTTGCCCTGGAGCACCCGCCGATGATCGTGAGCCACCCCGCCTGAAGCTGGGGCTGTTGGAGGCACCCTTGCCCGGGCACCCCACCCGACGATCGTAAGCCGCCCCGCTTATAAGGTGGAACTGCCGCTGGAAACCGAAACCCGCATAGCATTTTTTCTCCCTTTGTCTGCCTTTTGAATTTGGCGCCTCTTACAAGCTGCATCTCCTAAACGGTAGCACATCAAGCTGCATCTTTTAAACGGCAGCACATATAATAAGCTTGTTTCTGCTGTAAAAGGAAATGGTGCTGCAGTGTAGTAAAGCACTTTAACACACAGTGCAGTTTGCTTTTTTGGCTGCTTTACCTTGACTAAACGAACCGTTCCCCCTCACTCTGCAGATCCCTGGCCTGCTACGGTGGTCGGCACTGTGCTGAAGGACCGAGTGCTCATATTAGGGAGAGCGTTTTACATTTACATTTACATGTCTCTACTTTGGATGAACTTGATTTTAAAGCGCTGATTTAACTTAGCTGCAGTTATTTACAGTTAGGCTGTTTACTTGAAATACGCAGATACAAACCGCATACCTTTATGTTATTGAAATTTATTATACTGCCTATGCTGCATACTGTAGACAATTGTTCTGCAAGACATAATCATTTTAAAGTTCATACTGCCGTTGAATCTAATCCTACCCGCCTTCTTTCTTTTGTTTCCTTCCTCCTCGATTACTTCTCTTTTGTCCCCTTCTCCTCCCCTCTCAAAGCTCCTCCAATCCTCACATTCTCATGATTGCAGCCTCCCTATATAGGAAAACACTCACCCTCTCTCTTTCTCCTTAGCTGAGGCTGTTGGAGGGTGCACCCTTGCCCCAGAACACCTCGCCGATGATCGTGAGCCGCCCCCCGACTGAAGGTAACTGCCGCTGGAAACCAAAACTTCGCACAGCATTTTTCTCCCTTTGTCTGCCTTTTGAATTTGGCGCCTCTTACAAGCTGCATCTCCTAAATGGTAGCACATCAAGCTGCATCTTTTAAATGGCAGCACATATAATAAGCTTGTTTCTGCTGTAAAAGGAAACGGTGCTGCAGTGTAGCGAAGCACTTTAACACACAGTGCAGTTTGCTTTTTTGGCTGCTTTACCTTGACTAAATGAGCCGTTCTCCCTCGCTCTGCAGATCCCTGACCTGCTACGGCAGTCGGCACTGTGCTGAAGGACCAAGTGCTCTCTTCCCGCAGTCGCTTCATGACTGCTCCCACCCCTCCACCACACCCACCCTTAGCCGGCTCTAAGTTTTATAGGGTTAGGCCATGCCTTTAACATGCCTCTGTGATGCCCCTGAGTGGAAAATTACTATCTCCTCAGTTTTCCATTAGCAGGTTATACTGCTCTACAACTAGAGGGCGTTTTGAAATAGTCAGCATCTTAAACTGTTTTAAACAAATAAGTAAGATTTTTACTCCTTTAATCCCTTTTTTTTTCTTCTAAGACTTAGCTCTTTCTCTGACAATTAAATCTTTTCCAACCTTATACTCAATATGGCCATCAAGGACTATGCAACTCTTCTACTCATTACAATCCTTTTTAACCCCTTTTTGGTCCAAGTCCCCTTCAGACCTAAAAAAACTTCACTGAGCTGTATTCTAACTATCAGTCCTAGGCCCCCTCTGTTTCAAACATCCTTTCTTAACCCCTTTGACACCTTCTCACTTATTATTCCTCACAAACTCACTTACCACTTGGCCTACTCCCTTTATAAACCATTAGTCTGCAAACTTCCTCTCTTAACTCTTCCCATCCATCGTAAGCTGTAGCACTTCCTCTGCCTAGCATTACTTCTATCTGGGGACATTGAGCAAAATCCTGGACCTATTACAACTAACCAGACACCAAATAATGCGACTTGGTTAGACTCCAAGGGACTACGGATTATGCACATGAATATTAGGAGCCTCCTGCGCAATCTATCGGAACTTGAGGCATGGGTTGCACAGAACCTCCCTGACATCCTATGCCTGTCAGAAACCTGGTTAAAGCCCTCTATTGCTGACCATCTGTGTGCTTTACCTAACTACAATCTTATTAGGCAAGATAGGGCTGCCTCTAAGCATGGGGGTGGAGTTGCTATCTACTTCAAACAACACCTGCTGCTAGCCCAAAATGTTCTTCCTGCCATATCTCTTTGTGAAGCGCTCCATGCAACGCTTCTACTAGGCTCAAAGAAGTTGCATTTAATCTGTGCCTGTAACCCCCCTGTGGGAGGGATAAAAGGCCTAGAAGAACTTCTCCTACTAATAGATAGTACCATTGGTCATAACGAAGTCCTAGTACTGGGTGACCTAAACCTAAACTGGGCTACTAAAGCATCTCAAGCCCTCCATACCTTAGTGCAAGGCCACAATTTTCATCAGTTGATCTCTGACCCTACCAGGGTTGGGGCTCCCTCTCAGTCTAGCACACTTATTGATTGGATCCTTACAAACTGCCCTGATAGCATCAGCTGCGCAGGTACCTTACCAGATGTAATCAGTGATCACTCCCCGATCTACTGCACGTGGAGCTCAAATAAAAAACAATCTCCACCCCCAAGACTTGTAACGTTTCGAAACCTTGCCAATTTTAACCCTATTCGCTTTATCAATGACCTCTCCATGATTGACTGGTCCTCCATTCACAATGCATCAGATGTCCAGTCCGCCCTTGATAGCTTCCTTACAAAATTCAGTCGGCTCCAAGACTCGCATGCTCCATGGATCACTAGGCGCTTTCGAGGTACTTAGACAAAGTGGCTAACAAAAGATCTACTAACCCAGATTAGGGCCAGAGATAAAGCCTGGCATCTTTTTAAGTCCACAAGGTTGGAATCTGATTACTGCCATTACTGCTCACTGAGGAATGCCTGCAAAAGGAACATCCGTCTATCCAAAAGCACCTTCTGCAGGAACCTGCTAATAAATGCCTCTGGTGACTCTAAGAAATTCTGGACTACCATTAAAACTATCCTGGGCTCTAATCAAAAGTCCCACACAAATAGCATGTTACTTAACGGTATACACTGCAACAACCCGTTAACCATAGCCAATACCTTTAATCACCATTTCTCAGATTTATCAAGCTATCTGTCCTCCTTCCAAAATGCTAGCACTGCTCTGCCCCCTTGTGACACTAACCACCACCCCCAAACCCCCCCTTTAGGTTCTGAATCATTCAAAAAAGAGAAGTTGAAAAACTACTTCTCTCCATCCATGAAAACAATAGCCCTGGGTCTGATGGTCTTGAACCTAGGCTCTTGAAAGCAGCGGCCCCTTTCATAGCCTCCCCACTAACCACAATCTTTAATATGTCCTTACGCCATGGTATAGTCCCAACTATATGGAAAATTGCTAAAATCACTCCTATTCCAAAAAAAGGAGACCAAAAGGAAATTAAGAACTATCGTCCCATCGCTATACTCTCTGTCTTAAGCAAAATCTTGGAAAAACTAGTAGCCACACAAATGATTGAATACCTCCAAAAATATAACCTCCTTTCTTGCTCCCATCACGGCTTCCGTAAAGGTCACAGTACCACCTCTGCCCTGCTAAAGCTGACTAATGACATTTACTCTTCCATGGACTTAGGCCTCCTGACTGGAGCAGTTTTTATCGACCTAACTAAAGCTTTTGATCTGGTAAACCACTCACTCCTTCTTTCAAAACTTCAGTCTTTTGGTTTCTCCCCCAGATACCATAACCTGGTTTGAAAGCTACCTGACTGACAGGCAACAGGCTGTGGTCTTTAACTCTGCAACCTCAGATCCTGTACCGATCCACGTTGGAGTACCCCAGGGCTTATTCTTGGTCCTCTACTCTTCACAATCTTCATTGATGACATCCCCTCAATTGCACCGAATTGCTCATCTCTGCTCTATGCGGATGATCTGGTTATCTACCACAGTGCAAAAACTTCAACCTCCCTACACCATCCCCTTGCCTCGGATTTCCGTGAGTATCCAAACCTGGCTCACTGATAATAAACTAGTCCTCAACTCTAGCAAATCCTACTCAATGTTGTTAGGCTCTAAGGTCAGACTCAAAGCAAATCCAAATCCTCTTATCTCCTGTGCGGACAGCTCTCCTCTACCCTCTACCAATTCCTTCAAATATCTCGGTGTCACCTTGGACGAATCTCTTGACCTTGACCTTCATATCTCTACTATCTGTAAGTCGGTAAATGCTAAGTTAGGAAGTGCCTATCATACCAGCTATGCACTTACCCCTCAAGCCAGACTAGCCGTGGCTCAAGGTTTCCTTCTACCGGCACTAGTATATGGCTCATCAATCTTCCTATCTGCATCTAAATCCTCCCTTCATAAATGGGACACCACTTATAATAGCATCTGTCGCTATGCCACTGCCTCTCCACGTTTCAAGCACCACTGCCACCTCTGTCGGGACTTAAAATGGCTTAGCCCTTCTGCCTATAGTCTTCAGACCTTTGGATCACTAATTGACTCTGTCACCAGAACAGGTCTCCCCCTATCCCTTTCTTCCGCACTGGAACTACAACCTCTCACTCATGAATTACGATCAAATGATAAAGCCCTTCTGCGTGTTCCAAGATATAGAACTAATATGGACACTCGTGCATTTTCCTATACTGCTGCTAAATACCGGAACTCTATACCCCTCTCTATCCGTCAAACAAACACCCATGCTGTCTTTAAGAAACTACATTGGGAACACCTTCACACCTTACATCCCTGCACTTGTTTTAACCCACCTTGAACTCTCACTCATTCTTGCCCTCTCCCCATCTCCATCCTATCTACCCGCTTTTTACTTTCCCCTCCTCTCATGACCTATACCTGCCACGCTCTTTCATCATCTCTTTCCTCCCACTCTCTCCCTCTCTACTTTTCATGGCACTTAATGTACTGTAACTTACTACCTTCCCAGGTTGAATTTTTCTTTTGTTACCAATGCTGTTTTTTCCCCTGTATTCACAGTATCTCAACCTTCAGTATTCAGTATGTCAATGTACTTATTACACACTGCTTTTATCCTGATTTGTACTGCCTTATGTGCTGCGTTATATGTTTATTGTTTGTCTGTAAACTGTTTTCTCCCGGGTCGTGCCTGAAAATAGGCATTGTTTGCCTAGTGCACTTACCCGGTCACCAAAAGCAAAATAAAAAAAATAAATAAATAAATTATTATTACCTTTTACTTACCTACTGAAGCTTAATGGAATACCATTTTAGAGTTACAGTAGCCATTCTCTAACACCTAATTGGTGCCATGTGCTGCAAATTGTGCCTTACCACTAAGAAGTTATGCACAGATACACAGAAATGTGATGGCAGAGAAAGGCACCATGGCCCATCTAGTCTGCTCAACACCCTACCTCCCCCTTCTGTTATGCTTCCATCCTCTTTTTCCAACCCTTTAAATCTATCCCAAACCCTCTTGAACCCCTCCACCGTTTCAGCTGCCACTACCTCCCCCAGCAGCTTGTTCCAGGCCTCCATCACCCTCTCTGTGAAAAACTGCCCCCTGACATTACCTCTGTATTGCCCACCTTTCAGTTTGAGGCTATGTCCCCTCCTGTTCACTCCCTTCTTCAATTTGAACAAGCTGTTACCCTCTACCTTATTTATTCCCTTCAGATAATTAAAGGTCTCAATCATGTCCCCCCTCTCCCCACTAGTCTTCAGAGGGTACAAATTCAGCCCTCTCAATCTTCTCTCATAGGGTACATCCTGCATCCCTCGTATCATTTTGGTTGCCCTTCTATGCATCCTCTCCATCAGCTCGACATCTCTTTGTAGGTGAGGCTTCCAGAACTGCACCCCATACTCCAGATGCAGCCTAACCATGGTTCTGTATAACGGCATTAGCACCTCCTTCTTCCTGCTATTAAAACCCCCTTGCAATGCAGGCCAACATTCCATTTGCCTTTCCCGCCACCCTGCTACACTGGCTGCCCACCTTGAGGTCCCGCGATACCATAATCCCTAGGTCCCTTTGTGTTTCCTTCTCCTTAATCATCAGGCCCCCCAAGGGAGTAAGTTTCCCTCCTATTCTTCTTCCCCAGGTGCATCAGCTAGCACTTTTGTGTATTAAACTTCAGTTTCCAGGTGTCAGACCACCTCTCCAGCCTCTCCAGGTCCTGCCTCATGGTTTGCATCCCACTAGGTGAATCCACCCTATTACACACCTTTGCATCATCTGCAAACAGGCACACCCATCACTCTAGACCCTCTGTTAGGTCACTAACATAGATGTTAAAGAGTATTGGTCCTAGCACTGACCCCTGTGGCATGCCACTGGTCACTGCCCGGTCCCTGGAATGTGTCCCATTTACCACCACCATCTGACTCCTTCCCTTCAACCAGTTTTCCACCCACCTGGTGATCCTTTTGTCCACCCTAGTCTATCCAGCTTATGTACCATTCCACCATGTGGAATGGTGTCGAAGGCCTTATTGAAATCCAGATAGGCCACGTCCACTGCTCCTTCCTGGTCCACTATCTGTGTCACCCCATCGAAATACTCTATCAGGTTAGTCTGACAGGGCCCTTCCTTGGTGAAGCCATGCTGCCTGTCATCCTGCATGCCATTCATCTCCAAGTATTCTATCAACCTGATCTTAAGTAGTGTTTCCATTACCTTCTCCACCACTGAAGTAAGACTAATAGGATGGTAGTTTTTGACCTCGTCTTTCCACCCCACCCATGTAGTGCGACCACCTCTGCCCTCTTCCAGTCCATTGGCACCACCCCTGTGACCAAGGACAAGTTAAACACTAGATGTGGCACCAGTTCATCCTTCACCTCCTTGAGAACCCTTGGGTGTATTCCATCAGGCCCCATTGCCTTGTCTGCCCTAAGTCTACCCAGCTGTTCCCTTACTCATTCAGCAGTGAATTCTGCCACAGCCACCTGCCTGTGGCTGTCACCCTCCCCACCCCATCCTCGTTCTTTACCATCCCTTTCCTCCGTGAAGATTGAGGAGAAATAGCTGTTTAATGTCTCTTCTTTACTTACAGACTGTTTTGTACTATACTATAAATATCACCTTTTAAGTTCATACACTGATATTCAGAACATTTGTTGAAATGGTCCTATTAACAAGAAGATTATAATAAACTGGATATCATAATTCCACATTATTTAAAGTTGCTTCACATACAGTATTAAAGCAGCCTTTCGTGTTTCCATAATATTATGTATCTATACCTTTTTATGCCATTGTAAATCTTCCCTTTGTCTTGTCTGGTAAGATGTTTAATGTTACATTTGTTGTAACTAGGATGATCTACCATGCAACAGGAACTCCCTGTTTCTGCACTTGCATGTTACAAGAGCATTGCAGCTCGCCTTCCAATTTTGGTGCCATAAGCAAACTTAGCAGCAGGGTATACATTGTTCTGAGAAATAGCATGTCTTGGGTGCATTGGGACTGAGGCACAAGGCATGGCCAAAGGCCTTTTACCAACTAAAAAATGTTATTTTCCACAATGATACCCTGACCCTTGTCTTATTCTGATTATGAAAAGATTCATGATCATTTTTTTGGATCATTAAAATAATTAACAAAAAGCTTTTTTAAGTTAGGATTTTTGGGGTGTAAGCTTACATTTTTAAAAAATAGTTCAGTGTAGTTCTACTTTTTGGAAACTAGTTGGCAGTCATAGCAGATGGAAATTACTGCTTTTTTTCTGATTACAAACTAATGCATCTATTCACTTAAGGGTCTGACTGCCAATGTGTTACATAGCTGAGGCACATAGACAATCCTATGCCTGAATGCCACACAGCTGGGTCAAGCATATCCCCAGTGGCATTCATCACAGGTATGCTGGATTCCCATGGCTGACCATGTGGTTATGCCAGGGGTGGGCAGGAGGCATCTCAGGGGGGTACCAAGCTGTGCACATGCATGGCAGCACTTGCATGCCTGAGGGGACCCAGGCATAAGTAGTTATGTGCCCCCTGCAGGTTACAGGAGGGGTGCGGTGGGCACCGTGATCCCCTTGCACTCACCTGTCCTGGCCCACTGGGCTGCTTGGGAGGGCCAGGGGTGGCTGATTAGGTGAACACCCATTGTTTAATCCTAGTAGGCTGAATGCATTCCCAGGATCCCCTGCCTGTGCATGGACAAGGATCCACTATGGGATCTGGGATGGGCAGCCCACTAGTATCCTGTACTCTGCTTCTACACTACCATGTTCCTCTGCTGTGCAGCTGTGTGCTGGGGGGCAGGGGTGTGGCCCAGCAGCTGGTGATCTTGAATGCTGACATGCACACAGCTGCACGCAGGTGTGGAGCAGCACAGTCAGGATACGTGCATTTCACGCGTGCTTCCTGCCCATTAGTGAATAGCCCCCTAAGTGCATTGGATCTTATATATATAAATATATTAACATTAGAGCTGCCACTACCCAGCATGATAGATGCACAAATGGACATACAAATTTAGGAAATAAAGAAGATTGCCAGGGACCCTGGATTTCCATTTTTAACGGTAACACCGGTAACAATCACAGAATCCTGCTTGGTTTGAGGATTTTTAATTTTTGTACCGGTGCCTCACGGAAATTGCATGTCACTGCACAGAATCTCTAAGATTTCAGCATCTTTTAAATTTTTTTTATTTTCTCTTTCTATGTCCCCTTCTCACAGCATCAGTCTCCACTTTTCAGAGATCCCTAGGCTGGGTATCCCCTAGCTTCACCCCCAGGTAATGCTTAGGAACTCCTGTGGGCCTGCCCCTATTCTGCCTGGATTGTACCCTCCGCAGGTGGGAAGGGAGGGGATCCCAGGACACCCCTCCACACTCCCTTAGTGTGTGTTGGGCAGCTCAGTGGGTCCCTCATGGAGCCTGGTCATGAAGCCTGGGTCACCTGGGTCACTTCTGCCAGTGGCCAATGTGGGGTGATTGTTCCTGGTTTTCTGGTCTCTGTCCCAGAGGGCACCAGCACTAGAGGAGATCCAAGGAGGTAGGTCACATAGAGACATGCCACTGCTCCAGATCCTGGCTGGGGTCCTCCCCTCCTGATCACTCTGCAGCACCACTGCACCACCACCTGTGGTCACACAGGTGGTGGTAAAGCAGCAGGACCCACAGCCCACCCTTGCCAGAGGAGGAGAGCAGTACCCCAGGTGCTCGATTCTACTCCCCTGGCCAGACCTCCAGCAACCAGAGTTCACTTCTGTCACTGGGTCGCTGGCATTGCATGCAATAGTGCTACTGCAGCATCAGCGGGCTGACCCAGATTTCAGCATCTTAAAATGAATGCTGCTGTGCTTTGCATTCTTTCTGCTTTGCTGCATATAGATTCAGTAAGGAAATCATCCGTACTGCTTTGTTGTAATCAGCCATTCAGTTTTAGCACCCATGCCTAGTGGTTAGAGTAACAAACAGTGATTGAACTGGGTACATCCAGCAGACTTGGGTTTGGTTCCCACAACCTACACTTGCATGCTGTGTGACTCCAAGCAAGTCACTTAACCTCCCCAGTGCTTCTAGGTTTCTCCTGAAAACAGACAGTTCTGCCTAGTGGGCCTTACCTGCTTTACAAAGAATATAAAAAAAATACCAATATATGTTTACCACATCAATGAATAATAGTCAGGGTACCATATAATTTGTCTTGAGTTTTACTTGGGCTGCAGTGCTTTTGTATAGGTAAAGATAAATGTTCGGATACATTTTCTGTGTTTTATAAGCTTGTTTTTAGATTTTAGTCAGGTTTTTATTGTATTCCTTGCATATAAGCATCTAGATTGTAGATTGCTAAATGCAGGATCACTGTTACCAACTAGCTTATTCAAGTTTATAATCAGTAGGGCCATCCAAAATCCTCAGTTGTTTGAATGAAAACTAGTCTGAATGAAAGTATGTTCACAAAGAAGAAACTGCCTTACTACTTATGAAAAGATTTCACAGTTAGCACACCATTTAGGTGAATGGGATCATTCTCCCACCTGCTGTTTCAGTCTCTGTGACATCAAAAAGTTTTCTGATAGACTGCTTCAACAAAAAGCAAATGTTAAGTATTTAAGTGTACTTATGTTTGGCCAGTGGATTTTGAAAGCACAGTCAATGACATACAGAAGGTAAGACCCCAGGGGCTGTATGATGCTGGTGGGCAGAGTGGTGCACAATTCACATCTGAGTTCAGACATGAAAACTGAGAGGCACCCTTTTCATGGACACCAAGTAAAAAAAAAAAAGCATCCACATGTCTGGGAGATGCATGAATCCATTTGAAGGTCCTTCAATAATCACTTGTGGATTTTTTAGGTGAAGACACTTTATTTCAAAGAAGCAAATTCAAGCAGTTTTTTTTTGCTCCTCCTACTCCCTGGCCAGCCACTCCTTCAGGCCTGCCAAGGTCCCCTACCACCACTGCTGAGTCCTGACCACCATCCACTTCCCCTTACTGCTGTGCTACCAGGTAACCCAAAGTAACCCTTCATTGAGTGGGCCCCTACCCCTGTGGGAGGCTACCAGGGGAGATGAATTGCCCCAAAGAGCTTCCTGTGTATCCTGGGCATGGCAGGGGTTAGAACAGACACCTGTATGGGGCTTCCGGCTTATGGAGGGACGAACAGCCATCCTTTGGTTGGTCAGCTAGTGTTTTCCCATTTTCTTGGGAGCGTGACAGGCCACATGATGTCAAGGCACAAGCCAATGTCTGTCACGCTCCCTCCTGCAGTAAGGGCTGACATGCTGTTGTGCCTCTGGCCTCCAAAAGGGGCCAGCAAATGCTGAGCCGTGAACCCACCCTCCCTCCCAGGAGAAGGTGAATGGTCATTGGACACTCAAACCTTCACCCACCAGCTGGCTCTCAAACATCCAAGTCTGTTCCCTAACCATGGTCAGCGGTGTCACAGGCAGAAATCCAATTCAGGCAGTAAAATTATAGATGTGGAAAAAACAAAGGTAGTCCACCTCAGCGGTTATGGTTCAGATTAATTCACATCTGAGTTCTAACAAGCAAAGAGACCAAGTCATTTGTAACTTGTGCATGTGGCATGTGGGTGTTGAAGAAAGGGGATCATAGTGCTGTCACTAGTGCCATCACCCCAGAGGAATGTGGACTGCATTGTTGCTACTGCCATCACACCGAAGGGGTGGGGGCTGTAGTGCTTGTGCCATCACCACTGGTGGATGGGGACTGTAGTACTGCTGCCGTCCTACCTGAGGGATGGGATCCATAGTGCTGATACTGCCATCGCGCCTAAGGAATGGTGAACGTAGTACTACTGCCATCACACCTAAGGGATGGGGGCCACAGTGCTGCTGCTTCTGTTACACCTGAGGGACGGAGGTCGTAGTGCTGTTGCTGCTGCCATCACACCAGAGGGATGGGGGCCATAGTGCTGTTGGTGCTGCTACCATCACATCTTGTACCTAAAATAACTTTAAATTGGTACAAGGATGGAAGGATGTGTAATAGTGGAGGTCAAAATTGCCAAAATGCATGTTAGCAGAGTTAAAAATTGCTAAATAAAGTACACAAAACCAAACACCGGTAAAACCAGATTTTGGCTTAGTAGACACCGGTGACAGTACCGTTTTTTACAGTGTGCAAAATGGAATATGCCCTTTCTCAATCCCAGTAAACCAGTGTCCCTGAAGATTGCCACTCATCAGCTTCATTCCCCTGTCCAACTTTGTGTGAATATACTCACACCTTTTTCTTCAAGTTACTTATCTATTTTAAGCTTGAAGGTAGAAATGGCATCTACTGACAACATTTTCTTGTAAGTTAGTCCACGTGTCCACCATTCATTCTGCAAAGCAGTGCTTCCTGACATTTCCCTTTAATCTTCCTCTTGGTAAAATATTGAGTGTCCCCTATATCCCATTATTCTTGTACATCCTGAACAGCTGCACTTGATCTGATGGTTTAACCCTTTGAGATAACCAAACACTTAATCATTTTTCCTCTGATCCATAGAGAAGACCCCCAGTTCTGCAGCCAGTCATTTTATCCCATCTGTTCCAAGCCTTCAGCTGCCGTACCTTGCTTGCTCTCCTCTGCATCTTCTCAGTCCTATCAATGTGTTTCCTTAGATGTGGGGACCAGGACTGTACACTATATTTTAGATGGGGTCTGACCTGCACTTTGTACAGTGGCACTTCAGCAGTTCTCAGTCTACTTATACAATGTTTCTTTGGTCATGCTATGATTTAATTTACTTTGCTAGTGGCTGCCCCACACTGTGCCCTCTTTTAAAGATGCTGCTCATCACTAGCCCAAGTCCTTTACCTGTTGAGTTGTATCAGTTTCTGTGCTGTAAGCTAGATGCATTACTTTCCAATTTTCAACATTGAAATTCACCAGCCTTTTTTCATTTCACTTTAAGAGCATGTCCAGGCCTCTCTTCAAATTTAATTTCTACTTCTGTTTGTACTGATGCTTATTGTACTGTTTGTGTTTTTGCACACCAGCTCGTCTTAGACCAAACTGTTTGTGTTGTTTGCATACTAGCTGCTCTACTTGCTTCACCCCAAATCTTCCCTCCTGCCCCCCCACCTATCTATCTTCTCTCCCTTCCCTCTATATTCACCTTGTTCTTGCCCCCTGGCAGGGTTCTCAGCATCCTGAAGGGGTTCACTTCTTGTCATGTTTCCCACCTCCCTTTCCCCACCCTTTTTTGGTTTCCTTGTTTCTGCCCCCTGGCAAGGTTCTCTGCATCCTAAAGGGGGTCTGTTTCTTGGTATGCTTCCCTCCTCCCTTTTCCCACCCCTTCTTCTCCCCTTCAACACCTTCACACCTCTCCTCCTCTGCTGCACTTCTCTGCTAACCTGCTGTCCCAAACCAAAAACTGCACTAGAATTTAATTTGTACTTCTGTTTGTACTAATGCTTATTGTACTGTTCATGTACTGTTTACTACTTGATTCTTAATTGCATGCCATTCCAATTGTGTAAATTGGGATTCTGTATCATCTCTGTGTTTATCCCCATGTAACCCCCAGGTTGCACCATAAAACAAGCAACTTGTTGTTCAGTGTACCCTCCTGGTGAAACATTTCATTAAATAAATAAATAAATAAACCCTGCATTTCACTGAACTCCTGCTAAGCTGCAACTACCCTTCCAGTTTTGGAGTCATCAGTAAACTTGGCAACTCAGCCACTGGTGCTCTATATATTGAAGAACATTGGCTCCAGTACAGAACCTCACTGGATTCCAGTGTTCACTTGCTTTCATGAGGACAGGTTACCCTTTATTGTAACCCTTTCTTTCCTGTCCTACAATCAGTTTCTAATCCATTAATTTGCAAGATAAATTATACTGAGCCTCTTCATTTTATGAGCTAGTCTTCTGCATGACACAGCCTTGAACACTTTGCTACAGTCCAGGTACACAAGAGCAATAGGCTTACCCTCATCGATCTCCTTGGTGTCTTTGTCAGAAAATGCAATGAGATTGGCGTGGCATAATTTCCTCTTTCAGAATCTATTTTGGGTCACCAACAGGACTACGCATAATGTGGAATTCTGCCATCAAAACTAGTACAGAATGACAATTCTGCTTCCTAAATGTTTCATGGAATTTTATTTTAAATTTCACAGAATTTTAAAAATCACTGCTGTGTAAACTACAGAACAGATTTTCCCCAGATTCGGTCAACTGCAGAATATTATTCTGTGGATTGTTGAAGAATCTGCAGTTGATGCAAACAGCAGATTATTAACCCCAAAAAAACAAAAAGTTTTGCATGCAAAATTGCTCCTGACATAATTCTTCAAATTTCTCTGTAATACTGTGGAACACGGCTCTGTTGGAATGTTAATAGTCCCCACAACCCTAGCCACCAGATTCAAGTTATTTTTCTGTAAGTGTTCAACAATTCTGTTTCTTATGACTGTCTCAACCAGTTTCCTTGGTATTAACATTGAGATGGCATGAAACTGACTGGGCTATTGTACCCAGGCTCTGCCCTGGTGCCTTTTTATGTTTGCTTGTGCACATGTGTGAGAAACATGTTGAGGCAGCTTACTGCAGAAGCAGGTTGTGGAGGTGTGGCACTGTTGTGGCCAATGCTCCCAGTGCCTTTTGAGGCTTGACCTGCTTTCCCCAATGTGGTGGCACACTGCTGCTGGTACTAGTTCATCCAGCACGCCACCACCTCGAAAGGTTTTTGGCGCTGCAATCAGGGGCCGCCTCGTCATTGCAGTGTCAGTCATTCCGTTGCAATGAGGGAGTGACCTGTCATTGCAGGGTGTACCTTGCCATCCCTGCGCTGCCCTGACCCAGTAATTTTCTGATGGGGGAGCCCACTCCCTGTTGGCACACTGTAACCACCATCCCCAATTTGTTGTTTGCTGAGTGGGTGCCCAATCCCCCTTGGCTTCATGCACTCCCCAACAAGTCTTTCTTTGCTGACAGTGGGCCAAGTCACTGTCAGCTTCAATCCCGCCATTAAATTTTCAGATGGGGGGCCCAATCTCCATCAGCTTCAGTCTCCCACCCTGTTACATTTGCAGACGGGCGAGCCCACTCCCCATCAGCATAATGCCCCCCTGATTTGTTGTATACCTAGGGGCATGCCCAATCCCCCTCTGCTCTTCCTCCCATATGTGCTGACGGGGTGCCCAATCCCCCACCAGTTACAGCCTCCCAAACCATTCAGGTGGCATGCTGGGAGCCCACCCCTGCATGCCGGGAGCCCACCCCTGCATGCCAAATGTCCCTAAAGAAAAAAAAAAACAGATCCACAATGTTTTTTTAACCCTGTAAAGAAGAAAACGGTCCCTCGTTGAGTCTCTGGCCCAGCCCACAAACTGCACCCACCCTCTGCGCACCCTGCCTCCTCACACCCCCCTCACCCCATACTTACATCTGGAGCCCAGAGTGATGATCTTTGGTGGACCGGGAACACGTCTGCACTCTTCAAAGCAGACCACAAACTGAAGAAATACTGGTAAGCTGTATAATGGCATAAATAGGATTTTTTCAAACTTGGTGCATATCTCAGGCATTTTGGGGAATTTTGGCACCAAGTTTTCAACATGGGGTTATTGGGACCCCTCCTCATGAATTCAGCCACTGTCATGGAGTTATTTGGTTCCAAAAGGTGATTTTGTGGTCACTGCACAGAATCACCTTTCGGGACTGATTAATGAAACAACAGTGCCAGTGTTCATGAGCTAGGCTCTCAAAAAGCCTATGATGCAAATTTGGTGGAAAAATCCAAAAAATGACTGTTTTATGAGAGTGTGTTGCGCAGCTGCTATGCACACTCATAACTTTGCAAATTTGCAATATTTTCACTCCAGATTTTCAACATTGGCATTTTTACACACCTCCTTATGAACAGTACAGCTGTCATTTTTCACAGCCTGGCCAAAATGTGTTTTCGCACTTCCGGAGCAGAATAGTACGATCACTGTGGGAAATTAGTGTTCAGAACAGATTAAGAAAATCACAGTGACACTGTTCATGAGCAGAGGTCCTAAAATGCCTATGTAACCCCTGGACCCCTGCCTTTTTGCAAAACGACAGGTGGCATGCTGTTGAAGCTGACAGCAATAACTGGTGGGGACTGGGTTCGGGGAGGATGAGGTTACTCGGCACAGGGGGTCTAAGTTTGGCTACTCTACACAGGGGCACCCAAGTAAATCCAAACACAGGAAGCAAAAACTGTAATGTCCAGAACCAGGAATGGGATTCTACAGTGTGGCTTTTATTCACATCCAAGCTGAACAAACAAAGCATAGATGGACCCACACAGGGCTACTTTCCAGGTAATGCAGATTAGAGACAACAGAACACTTCTTGACATTTCCATCCCTCAGGCTCTGAACCCACCAGGCACACAACCCGGACTTGCACGCAGCTTTGGGTACACAGCCCGACTTGTACACTACTTGGGTTTTCCCCACTGGCCTGGCTCCCCTGCCGGCCACTTGATCCGCGGTCCATTTTGGGGAATAAACCAGTTTTCTTGTTGGTGGCTCCCCATACCACCTTAGAGCCTTCGGCTCCTAGAGGGAATTTTCTGTCCAATCCCACGTCTGGGTACTTCCCTCATCACTGGCCAAGTGCATGAGGCAAAGTAGAAATCCACAGAGCAAATCAGTAGAGGTGGACCTGGTCACTAAATATGGGGGTCTCCCACCTCCAGCTCCCACAATCCATACCCGGCCATTTCTCTGAAAACTAAACAACTCTTTTCTGAAATATTGGCAATGTAGATTACTGGGTAGACGTATGTCACATCTCCTCTACATGTCTTGACTTCCACTAAGTCCTGGACTTGAACATACTTTTACTTTTGGCTAAGCCTATTACTCTAGGCCTCCCACTACTTCAGTAGTCCAATCCCCACTATCACACAAGTCCCAGGGTGAAAAACATAGGCCCTTTAGAAAGATCATAAACTCACCCTCCGGTTACAGGTGCCCCACAGGCGATTCACAAATCTTCTTGTTTCCCAAAACTCTTGAACAAATAAGACAGCTACTCCACTAGTAGAAAAAACCAGGGGGTTGCCCCTGGAATATGCAGGACAACCTTTCCTGCCCCATCCCCTGAGGGATGGGGCACTGAGACCTGAATCAGTGGTCTCCACTACTTTTAAAACTATCTTCTGTGTCTCTCTTTTGGAGGAAACACACACCTTTTTTCTGAATGTAGCCCAATGTCAGGGCTGAGGCTCCAAGAGCATAAACAGAGCTGCTGCGCTGCTCTCACAGCAAGCTCCAAACTCCAACTGACCTACAGACTACTGTTCAAACCTCCCAACATTCTATTCCAACTCCCTGCTGCAGATTTCATTGTGGCTCATGCAGCTGTGACAGTTCTATGGTGATGTCATCCCTCAGTCTCAGCTGAGACTGAGAACAGAGTGAGACAGTGTGAAATCCATTTAACTGGAGTTTCACAAGCTGCCTTCCCTGCCTACCACTAGGTCTTACTGGGATTCTAGTAACCCCAGGTAACAAGGGGGTTACACCTATATTGAAAATTTTGTGATGAAAGTCCATAAAATGACTGTGTTACGAGCTTGCATTGTGCAGTTTCCAAGCACCCCGTAACTTCGCAAATTAGTAATATTTTAATGCCAGATTTTGAACACTGGTATTTTTTCACACCTTCTTATGAACACTATGGATGTCATTTTTCACATCTTAGCCAAAATGTGTTTTCGTGCTTCTGGTGCAGAATAGCGCAGTTTGGGAAATCAGTGTTTGGGACAGATTAAGATCATGCGAGTGAGAGAGGGGGAGTGACTGAGCTCAACTGAGCTCTGTCAGGACTGCTGCAGATTTCTTTGTGGGCAGAAAAAGGCACCATTGCAGGCAGGAGCCCAGTACACTAGGGCAGCCTGCAGCGCCAGGAAAAACAGAATGAGTGAGTGAGGGGGGGAGTCAGCGAGCTCAACGGAGCTCTGTCGGGACTGCTGCAGATTTCTTTGTGGGCAGAAAAAGATGTGAATGCAGGCAGGAGCCCAGTACAAAAGGGCAGGCTGCAGTTCCAGGAGAAATGGAATGAAAGAGTGAGAGATGGGGGGTGAGTGAGCTAGCTCAGCGGAGCTCAGTCAGGACTGCTGCAGATTTCTTTGTGGGCAGAAAAAGGTGTGAATGCAGGCTGGAGCCCAGTACAAAAGGGCAGCCTGTAGCGCCGGGAGAAACAGAACGAGCAAGTGAGGGAGAGGGAGTGAGCGAGCTCAACGGAGCTCTGTTGGGACTGCTGCAGATTTCTTTGTGGGCAGAAAAAGGCATCAGCGCAGGCAGGGGCCCAGCAGAAATGGGCAGCCTGCAGTGCCTGGAGAAACAGAATGAGCGAGTGAGAGAAGGGGAGTGAGCGAGTTCAACAGAGCTCTATTGGGACTGCTGCCAATTTCTTTGTGAGCAGAAAAAGGCGCCAATGCAGGCAGGAGCCCAGTACAAAAGGGCAGCCTGCAGCGCCGGGAGAAACAGAATGAGTGAGTGAGAGAGGGGGCCTGAGCGACCTGAACAGAGTGCTGTCAGGACAGCTGTGAACTTCTTTGTGGGCAGAAAAATGCGCCAACACTGGCAGGATCCCAGTACAAAAGGGCAGCTTGCAGCACTGGGAGAAACGGAATGAGTGAGTGAGAGAGGGGGAGTGAGCAAGCTCAACGGAGCTCTGTCGGGACTGCTGCAGATTTCTTTGTAGGCAGAAGAAGGCGCCAATGTAATCAGGAGCCCAGTACATAAGGGCAGCCTGCAGCTCCAGCAGAAATAGAATGAGCGCGGAGAGGGGGAGAGTAAGCGAGCTCAATGAAGCTCTGCCAGGACTTTAGAGTTGCCCACCCTCCCGCCAGAGCCCACTGTGGTCCTTTATTACAGCAGGATCTCTGGAGTGGAGACAAAGCAATGATTGGATACTTTCAGGATTGCTATAATAATACAGATTTAGTTGTTCTGTTTATTTCTCTAACTGAGCTGAGTAATACTTGGAGTGCAATAGGATTTGTAACTGGGCTAAGTGAAACTATATGAGAGCTGAGAACAAAAAGTATGGTAGCTGAGTGGTGAAAAATGGACAAGGAGGCTTTAGGATTGCTACAGTAATACAGTATCTAATGGATGAGATTTGAGACTGAATTAACCCGGTTGGCAAGGGAGCAGTAGGGGGACTAGTCTGGGGGGACTGTAATTTGAGTAAATAGGAGCCTAACAGTTGTAGCAGGGTAGAGAACCTGGGAGTAAGAACCCGTAACATAAGATGGGGGCCAAAATGGGGGAAGGGCCACATGTCAATAGGGCGGGCATCTTTGGAAGGGTGGTGGGGTGCACATGGTGTGGGTTCACCATAATCCTAGACTGGGCTTTGGGGGGGTGTATGGTCTGTAGATGACTGGCTAATTTGAGGGAGGAACTGTGGAGGTTAGGGAGGAGTGTAAGTGGCAGGGCAGATGAGTAAGGTAGGCATCCTGGCTGGGGGGGAATAAGGGATGGCAAAGGAGGACAGAGGAAGAACATCTAGGGAGTGAACCCGACCCCAGTATCAGTGGCACTAACAGAAAAGAGAGAAGAAGGGTGGGAGTGCCTGAGATGAGGGGGGCCTCCTGATGGGGGGGAGGAAGAGACCATGAGGAATACCAGGAAAGAGAGAGCAGATGGCTGTGGGTAGGGAGGGACCGGGTGGGACCAGGGATGGCATGGAGGGGAACAAGTAGGAGGGGAGAACCGATAGGGGGAAGAGATGCAGGAGGGGTATCAAGTAGGAATAGATTTGAACCTCTGCTATGGGAGATAGAGGGGGAGCAGAAACATACTAAAGGGGAGAGGACAAGCGGGGCATGAGAGGGATGGCAACAGGTAGGGGAAGAGAAAATGAGGGCAAAAGGGTAGAAGGGGGCTAGTAAGGAAGGAGGGGGTGGTGACTGGAGGACAGAAGGCTATGGGAAGGGGAAGGATGGGAGGGGCATCACTATCGGGGTAGAAGGGAATGTGGGATCTAAATTGACAACAGTGGAGATGGGTGTAAATCAGCAGGGGAGGATAGGAGGTCGACATGGGAAGCCCAGTAGAAAGTAGTCAGACTGGGAAGGGTTCAAGGGGGATGGGAGGAATAAGGCAGAGAAAAGGGGTAAGGTGGAAGTAGGGAGTACAGATACAGAAGTCACAGAGTGAGAGCTGGCGGGGGTAAGGGGCAGGGAAGAACGAATAGTGGGGTGGTGGAAGGGGCATTAGAAGGGAAAGGGGGTAAGGGACGGGGGTACTCATCCTCGGGGATTCTATACTGAAAGGGGTGAGATGAGATGGCAGGGAGAAAAGGCACAGCCATATTTGGGTTGAAGCTATCCCCAGGTTGACTGCAGGAGAGGCAGGGCAGGCACTGCTCAAGTGTTCAGCGAAGGGGAGGAAGAAACCTCATTTAATGTTGCATGTGGGTACAAACAACTTGGAGGGGGGACTGTGTAAGTAGTGATGGGGAGGACTGAGTAGTTGGGCAGGCAGTGTGAGGGGGTTGGGGAGTCGGTGGCATTCTTGGAGGTACTGCTGGTACCATGTGCAAGCATGGGGAGGAAGGGTAGGTTTAAGGAGTTCAACGAGTGGCTGAGGGATTGGTGCCATACCAAAAATTATGGGTTAGAGACTAACTGAGGTAGGGTCTGGGGGGAATAGTGACTTGTACATGGGGACAGGGTACACTTGAGCAGAAAGGGGAGGGGAGTATTAAAGGCAGGATTAGATGGGTATATCTCTACTAAAGTGGATTTAAACTACTGGGGGGGGGGGTTAGCCAAAAAGACTGAGGTTGGAAGAAAGGTCCGGACAGGGGAGCCTAAATAGTTCAACCCCCTAGGTATAAGTAAAGGTGGAGACATAATAACCCTGGGAGGGGGCGGGCAGAGTGGTCTGAGTGTAATACAGAATGGACCACCACCCAATAAGAATAAGGAGGAGAAAGGGTGCGGACTACCAGGAGGAGGGACACAGGCCAAGTAGGAGAATAGTGAGGAGAAGGAGGGGTACAGGTGGAAGGTGGTCTGACTAAGTGGATAGAGAACTGATTACAAGGGATAGTGCAGAGGGTGGTGGTGGTGGGGTAGCTCTCAGCACCAAGATCAGTGACAAGTGGGGTGCTGCAGGGGTCAGTGCTGGGCCCAGTGCTATTTGGGCCCTTTATCTCTGATATAGGACACGGACTGGGGAGCAGGGTTAGTCTGTTCACACATTATATCAAATTTGGGGGTGGTGGTGAATGAATAGGATGGATGGGAAAACCTGCAGGGGGACCTAACCAAACTACAGACAGGGTCAGTGGAGTGGCAGCTTGGATTCAGTGCAAAGAAGTGTAAGGTAATGCACTTCAGGGCTAAGAACCAGAAGAATGACTATTGGTTGGGGATCACAGAGGAGGAGAAGGACCTAGGGGTGTTGGTAACCGGGAGCATGAACAAACTGGCCCAGTGCAGGAAAACAGCAGTGAAGGCAAACAGGACACTGGGATGCATCGCAAGGGGGTTCTCATCCAGACACAGGGATGTGATTCTACCTCCCTACAGATCATTAGTCACACCACGCCTAGAGTACTGTGTGCAATTCTAGAAGCTATACCTGAGGAGAGATATAAAGTAATTGGAAGGGGTGCAAAGGAGGGCAACAAAAATGTTAAAGGGGATGGAAGGAAAGGAATATGAAGTTAGGCTGATAGAGCTGAACATGTACACACTGGAGGAAAGCAGGGATGGGGGGATATGATTGAAGCGTTTAACTAAAGTACCTGAGAGGGTAAATAAACCTAGCACCGAGGAGGTGTTTGAACTGAGGAGTGGAAGAGAGACCAGAGGTCACAGACTAAGGTTGGAAGGGGAACGTTTCAAGAGAGAGAAATGAGGAGGCACTACTTCTCTGAGAGGGTGGTGTCTAGTTGAAATACACTGCCAGAGGGGGTGGTAGCATGTAGGACAGTCAATAGCTTTAAGGAGGAGTGGGTTAAAGCAAAAGAAAGAGTCTGGCGCAGGGGCTGGAAAAAGTGGGGGAGGAACTGAGGGAGAGGAGGCTGGGGCAGTTGCAATCTAGGGTGCTAGCTGCACACTCGGGCACACTTATGTAGTCCAATTGGTGTGTTCTGCTGGCAGATTCATATGTTCATATGTTTGTATGTATGTTCATATGTAAAATCACAGTGATGCTGTTCATGAGCAGAGGTCCTAAAATGCCTATGTTGAAAATTTGGTGACAAATGTCCATAAAATGACTGTGTTACAAGCATGTGTTGTACAGTTTCCATGCACTCTCGTAACTTTGCAAATGTGTGGTATTTTCACTCCAGATTTTCAACACTGCCATTTTTCCACACCTCCTTATGAATAGTACAGCTGTAATTTTTCACATACTGCCCAAAATATGTGTTTTACACATCTGGCGCAGAATTCCATGGTCGCTGTGGGAAATCAATGTTCGGGACAGATTAAGAACATCATAGTGACAGTGTTCATGAGCAGAGGTCACAAAATGCCTATGTTGAAAATTTGGTGAAATAATTCCACTAAATGACTGTGTTACACACACATGCATTGCACAGTTTCCATATACACTCGGAAGTTTGAGCATTTTTAATATTTTCTCTACAGATTTTCAACATTACCATCTCTTCACACCTCCCTATGAATGGTACAGTTGTCATTCTTCACATCCTGCCTGATCTGTGTTTTCATGCATCTGGCGCACAATGGCACGGTCGCTGTGGAAACTCAAATTTCGGGACACATTTACAAAATCACAGTGCCACTGTTCATGAGAAGAGGTCCAAATGCTTTCATGAGGTGGGGGCCACAAAATGGCCATGTTAAACATTTGTACTGCAAATACCAACAAATGCCTGGGGCATTATGATTTCTAACCATAACATCCCACCCTTTACAGACTGACAGACATGAGGGGTGTGCCTTTGGCTTGCTGACTGTAATGCTTATGCCATTCCAACCCCACCCCCCAAGCCCCAGCCACTGACAGGCATTGAGCTGTGCCTTCCACTCTTCAGCCCCACAGTTCACCCCATTCTATACTGCACCCATTTCAGCATATGTCTTTATGGAGTGGGGTGACTGTAAAGCCGAACACCCCAAGGCACACCTCAACACTTGTTGGTGTCTGCAGGATACGGTGAGGTGAAATGGCATGAATGTTATGGGCGACAACACAAATGCATACTCCAATGTCTGTCCGTCTCTGCAGGGTGGAGGTGCGGTTGGCGTGAAGTTCAATACTTCACTGCCATTCCTACTCTGCATCTGTCTAACTCCTGCATTTCCAATGCTAATACCAGCAAGCAAACATTCGGCATTGACAAATGCATATTTGAATATTAGTACCACATAGGCCACCCTCCAGTCATCAGGTTCATATTTGATTCTCAGTCATTTATTAGTACATATTATTGCCAGTTGGATAGATAGTTCCTCAAGATTGTTGGGTGCATTCCCTCTGGCCCCATTGTTTAGTATGTCTTTATGATTCTATTCATTCTTTTATCCCCTTCAAGTGCTACACACATATCCTGTGGTGTGTCCATCTGCTCCTCTGTAAATAAGCACTATTAGACTCAGTTCAAAACTAGGACAATGAAAATAAGTCCTCATTTCAGAATACAGTGCCATGGGTATTTTCCAATTTGCTCAACAGCAAACCATATTCAGTTGTAAACTCACATTTTTTCATTATTTATAAGTTCAGTGAATTCTAATAAATAAATAAATAGAGATTTGAAGACAAAAGAACCATTACATTTAGGTTTATTAAGCAATAAGGCATGCCCATGGGTTGTGTTAATGGTGTGTTAATAACTCTGTAGGGGTGTAATGTGGCACAAGGCATAGCCGAGTGCCAAATGCCCCTGGAGGGTGAGTAACTGACCATTAACATAACTCCTGAGAGTGCCGTATTGCTTTTATAACAAAATTAAACCGTGATAAATCTTGTTCAGCATATGATTAAGCTCTACATGCGTGTTAATAAAAGATTAACATAAGGCTGTTAGAATGTTTACAGCCAATCAGGAAGCTCCATTTCTCAGATATTTTTTATAATTTCCAATAATCTGATTAAATGCCAGTGTGGCCTTCCCAAAGTAAATAAAAGAAAGTGGGAGAAATCTAGTCCAAAAACAAGCTCTTAACAATGGTCTTTCAAATCAGAGATGAGACCCACTAACCAATTAGATATTTAATTCTTTGCAAAAAAACTACATTAATGCAGCAGTTACAGTTCAGATTAAAGTGACAAAAGTAGGAAAATGTGATGTAGGAACCCTAACTCCCCCCTCCAGAAGCAAAAGGAAAAAAACATTATGGGTTTGTCTGTCCTCAGTCTTGGCGAATCAGGGGTGGGGGTCTTCTTTGGAGTTCTGAATCCTAATGCTTATCACATTCCCTAAGCAAATAATGTGATATGTTTTCTTCAGGCAGGACCCAGAGGTTGTTGGCAACAAGTAGGGAGACAGTTCTGCATGTTTGGAGACTATGTTTGAAGACTATATCAGTATGGGGTGAGCATTAGGGCCGAAAACCCCAAAGAAGTACCCACCTCTGACTGGCCAAGAACAGTATTTTTTTTTCCTTTTGCTTCTTGAGAGGAGTGGGGATGGGGAGTTAGGGTTGGAAGCCCTAACTCCACATTTACCTGTTTTTGTTGCTTTAATCTGAACCCTTACTGGTGCATTAACACAGTTGTTTGTGAAGAATTTTCTTTCTTTTTGAGATAGTAGAATCATAAATATCACTCACGGAGGTCCTTTCAGGACCTGTGTGAACACATCCATCTGGCTGCAGAAGCGCAGGGCCCTCTGGGTCCATTACTCCCATGCCTCCAGGTTAGCAATTTATTCACTTTGTTGTAATTGTTTTTTTCTGGGTCTCACTTCAAAGAAAAAATATATTAAGTGTGCTTCTTAACTCCCACTGGCTGTAGGTCTGTTAATTGTTGTCAGTTTGGTCTGAAGGTTGTTAAGCTTGTAGACCAAGTGGAGACACAGTATTGGTGCACTTTTGATGATGATTGGAGTTTTTTTTATCATTCTGTTTATCCTCCTTACTAACTCTGTCCTCCACTCAATCAGATCCACTCATGCCTCGCTGCATCCCCACTTAATGCCCCAGGAGTCTACCCCTAGAGTGCAACCAGTCACTGAAGAGACCGTTAATACCCCTGGATAACCCCCCAGGTAGAGTGAGGGAAGGCTTTCCCTTACCTTCCTCGAACCATGGTGAAGCAGATGGCGCACACTGGAGGCTTCCCCTGAAGACAACTAGAGGATGAGCTTGTCGGCTTCTGGAGAGGTTGTCACCTAGGAGTGATGCAGTCACGTTTCCATGTTCTGGCGTCCCGCAGTCTCTGGTGCTCGAAGAGAGCCAATTGGGAGTGTGCATTGAGATGCAACTCCTCCCAGGGCTCTAGACTGATGTCTTCCCCTCTTGTTGCTTGTCACCTGGGAGATGGCAGTATAGCAGTAGGACTAGCACAGAACCTCTGGGTGCTCAATCCCTCTCTCCCCGTGCCGATCTCTGGCAGTCTGAGTCCAGTTCTGAACCCAGGTTGCTGGTGTGGCATGAGGTGTGTTGTCCAGTGCCTCAACCCTCAGCGCCACCAGGCCAGCTGATGATGATTGGAGTTTAACTGTGGATTTGACATCACAGTGAAATTTGGAGGTAATTTTATGATGCAACTCATACCCTATGAATTTTTGATGGGGTAATATATATTAGTCTCATAGTACCCACTGAGACCTTTCTTGTGATATATAAATTGTCCCTTAAATCCAAATATTGATGAAGCTATGGCTTGTTAAAGTTGCAGTGTTATCCTATGGGAGTTTTCATTTTTTTTAATTTTTATGTTTTTTAAATGTCAGTTTTCAGTTGGTATTTCATAGGGACTTAGTCTTGTAGTACTCATGGAGATCTTTCTTTTGATACATACTGTAGAGTGTTCCTTAATTCCAAAGACTGATGGAGTTACAGCTTGTTAAAGTTGCATTGTTATCCTTTAGGAATTTAATTTATTTTAATTTGTAAGTTTCTATATGACCACCGAATGTTTTGAGGGTAATATCATGTATTAGTCTTGCAGTACTCACTGAGATCTTTCTTTGGTCTATAGATTGTCCTTTAACTTAGAGTCACATGATGTAGCTGACCAAATAAGATGCACTCCAAATGTGCTCCATCCACCAGGCTCATTAATTACATATTTCTGCTAGTTTTTCACGCTTTTGCTTGGAGATTTGCTGCTTATCTGCTACCTAAACTCCTTCCCGACTTTTAGAGTTGCCAACCCGCTCAAATGGAGGCAGAGATAAGACCAGCGGCACCTAGGCACATGCCGCCAACAACACTGAAGAAAGCATCGAAGAAACACAGGGCGAAGTCATCCAGCATAGGCCGCATGTCAGTGGTGGCCACCTCCTTGCCTCTTGTACCCAGATCATCTCCCTTAACATTGGGGCATTTCCTTCTGGAATTTCAGCCATTTAAGGAGGAGGTGAGATCAATAGACACAGAGGTTAAGGAGGATTTCTCTAGACGTGCTTCTGATAATGAAGCACGAATAGTGTCAGTAAAAATATGTGCTCGTCACTGTAAATTGCCAGCATCTTAAGAAATTGGAAGTGAAAACTGAAGACCTGGAGAGAAGAAGCTGGTGAAACAATGTTGCGGTGATCGGCCTCCCTGAGAAGGAGGAGGAAGCCAACACTATTCAGTTTGTTCAGAAGCTTTGGTAAAACTGGCTGGTCCTTCCCCTTTTGGAGAAGCATACATTCAGGAGAGAGTGCATTGGGCACTTCAGCCCATGCCATCTCCTAATGCAGCACCCAGGCCCCTTATTTTCCATTTCTTGAACTTCCAAGAGAAACAACATGTATTGACCAAACTGAGGGAAATTCAAGAGGTTTTATGGGAGGGGAAAAGAATTCAAGTCACACAAGACCTGCCCGCCACTGTTCACCAGCACAGAGCCCTGTTTCATCCGATCATTTCCAAATGCATTGCATCAGGCATCAAATTTCGGATGGCTTATCCTGCCAGGTTCCAGGAGCTACTGGATGGGACCTGGTCATCACTGGAGGATTTGGAACCAGCTATGGAACTGTTTAAAAAAGTAAGACCAGTCTTGTTTACTGACCACTGATGGAGCCTGGAAGAAGGCAAGCATTTTCCTTCGGTGTAGTCGATCAAGAAGAAATGCTGGGTATGTTCTTTAAGCTCTTATTTTTCCCTAATCATTTTTTTTTCCAATTATTTAACCAGGTGAGATGCACTAAGCTGAAAGCTTGTTTACAGGTGCAACCTGGGAACACAGGGAAGTTAAGTGACTTGCTCAGGGTCACACAGTATATGCAAGTGGGGGCTGTGGGATTCAAACCCAGGTCTCCAGATTTGCAGCTCAGAGCCTTAAACCACTGCACTGTACTGCCTACCATAAACTGGATGAACTGTTAATTTTATCCAAGGGGTGTTTGTGATTTTAACCAATATCGCATCCTGAGGTGGAATGTAATATAGGCCCTCGCCACTATGGCAGAACTGCTGCTATGACATGGCCACGTGGAACACTCTTTCCCTATGCAATATAGAGATAAGCTAATTAGAACTTTGCTTTTGGTGCTGTATTACTAGGACATTTGAACTTCTGGCAGCATCCCTTTCTTCGTTACATCACCATTCAGCTGGAGTCTAAGATGTACTGCAAAATTGTTATGAAGTAGTGGGATCCACATTGATGAACACCACTCCTGTTTTTTTTCACAAAATTTTTTTCAGAACTGTGCATTGAGGCAACAGCTGATTTCAGCTTGGAGAGAGGAACTTTGTGGAGCTCTTCCTGAAAGATCCCCTGCTGGAGTTATGAAGGCAATAACCCTCCTTCACTTTTGTTTCTCATCTGGGGTGGCATTTCTATAGACCCCCCCATGCCACAGACTGATGAAGATGCAAAGAGGGGCTTGTGCTTGGCACATAGGACTTTTAGTTTAATATGTTGTCTCTATAGTAAGATGACTACATACAGGGGATAATACGTTGAGGTGGTATGTTATAAGTAAAAGGGGAGCTCTTGCCTCCTTCTGCTAAGTCAGTCATATCATATTGGTGGGCCTATTTGTCTTTAGCTGTGTCACTGGTTCATTAGGCTTAACTTGTTTTGGAGATCTTCACAGAGGATCTTGCTCTCAAAAGAGAGACTGGACATGTTTCTGCTTACTACAGGTTTGGTTAAGGTAGCTGGGTGGGCAGAGGGAGGGTGGATAGCCAGGAAGCAGATTGCCATGGGCTGGTGTGTTAGGGGGGACTAGCTCGCAGTATTTCCTTAATGTTTAATAGATGTTAATTGGAGCACCTTTGCTGCAGCCACATCCAAAAGCACACCATTTTTGATGCCCTTCAGGTGGCATGCCTCAGACAGCTAGTTTTGGAACCCACTCATGAGGGAGCAACCTTAGACCTTGTACTCTCAAATGGGGACAGTGAGAGGCTCTCAGATCTAGAAGTGGGTAGCCATCTGGGAACAAGTGACCACCAAACAGTGTGGTTCACGATAAACTCTGCTACAGAATCAAGCCATACAAAAGTAAGGGTTCTGGACTTCAGGAGGGCTGACTTTGGCAAGATGGAACAGTGCCTTAGAAAAGCACTAGCAAACAGGCTAGAAGGAGAGTTGGAGCACCAATGGGGAAACATCAAAACTGCCATCACAGAGGCAACAAGCCTTTGTGTGAAGCAAATAAACAAATCAAAATGAAAGAAAAAGCCACTGTGGTTCTCAAAAGAGGTGGCGGTGAAGGTTAGTGAGAAAAAGATAGCATTTAGGAAGTGTAAGGAAACACTGAAGGAGCAGGACAGAGAACTGTACCAGTTAAGGCAGAAGGAAGCAGCGAGTGTAGTCAGAATAGCAAAGGCCCAAACTTAAGAAAAGATAGCCAGCTCGGTTAAGAAGGGGGATAAAACATTTTATAGGTATATCAGGGAGCATAGAAAGACAAAGGGAGGGATAGTGAGGCTGAATAGAATGGACAGTCGGTGGGCAGAGAGGGACAGTGAAAAAACAGGGATACAGAATGGATACTTCTGCTCAGTATTCACAAAAGTGGAGATGGGGGAGGTGTCTAATCCAATTAACAGAAGCACTCTGGATAGGGGAGTCGATCCCAGTCCTTTCACAGAAGAAAGGGTTCTGAAAGAACTCCTAAAACTGAAGGTGGACAAAGCAATGGGGCCTGATGGAATTCACCCCAGAATTCTAAAAGAATTAAGAAGAGAACTAGTGACACCACTGACTACCCTTTTTAACAAATCATGGGAGGATGGTGTGGTACCTGAGGACTGGAGGAAGGCAGATGTGATTCCTCTTCACAAAAGTGGGACCAAGACAGAGGCAGGGAACTACAGACCTGTCAGTTTGACCTATGTGGTAGGGAAAGTGATGGAAACATTTCTGAAGGAAAGAATTGTTTAGTACCAAGAGGCCAGTGGTGCACAGGACCCAAGGCAGCATAGGTTCATAACGGGAAGGTCATGTCAGATGAATCTAAGTGATTTCTTTGACTGGGTGACCAAAGTAGTAAACCAGGGAGGGGCTGTGGACATGGCCTACCTAGACTTAAGCAAGGCATTTGACACAGTCCCACACAAAAGATTAATAGCCAAATTAACCAGCCTGGGAGTGGGTCCCAGGATGGTAGCCTAAATAAAACATTGGCTGAACAACAGGACACAGAAGGTAATTGTAAATGGAGTCCACTCTGAAGAAAGAGGGTTACTAGTGGGTACCACAGGGTTCAGTACTAGGTCCAGTCCTTTTAATGTCTTTATAAGTGACATTGCAGAGGGACTGAAGGAAAAGTATGCATGTTTGCAGATGACACAAAGATCTGCAACAGGGTTGATATACAAGGAGGTGTGGAAAGGATAAGAAGGGACTTGGCAAGGTTGGAGGAATGGTCAGAAGTATGGCAGCTTGGATTCAATGCAAAGAAGTGCAAAATAATGCACATGGGAAACAAAAACCCAGGGGAAGATTACACAATGGGGATGTAGTAACAACAACGCATATGGAAAGGGACCTGGGGGTAATCATATCAGATGACTTTAAGGTTGGCAAGCAATGTGAGAAGGCAGTAGGGAGGACTGGGGGGATACTGGGATGTATAAGGAAAGGCATTATCAGCAGAAAACAGGAAGTTGTTATCCCCCTGTACAGACAGTTGGTGAGACCTCATCTGGAGAACTGTGTCCAGTTCTGGAGACCCCATCTCCAAAAGGACATAGACAGGGTGGAGGCAGTCCAGAGAAAGGCAACTAAAATGGTGCAGGGTCTGCAAGAGAAGCCATACAAGGACAGACTAAAAGAGTTTAATATGTATACTCTTGAGGAAAGAAGGGAGAGGGGAGACATGATAGAAACTTTTAAGTATCTTAGTGGAATCAACAAAGTCCAAGAGGGTAGCATCTTTCAGAAAAAGAGATGTGCAAGAACAAGGGGACACAATTTGAAGATAGAGGGGGGACGGCTCAGGGGCAATGTGAATAAGTATTTTTTCACAGAGATGGTGGTGGACGCATGGAACAGCCTTCCTGATGAGGTTGTGGGGTCTAAAACTGTGGGAGAATTCAAGAATGCATGGGATAGACAATAGGCAATTTTTGTGGGGGATAGGAAGAACTAGTCTGTTGGTTAAATAGGATCTGCAGCTTATCATGTAGGTAGGGAAATGGGCAGACTAGGTGGGCCAAGTGGTCCTTATCTGCCGTCAAAGTTTGTGTTTCTGTGTTCCTATGTTTCTGTGTTAATTGGTTCAGGGGGCTCAGCATTATTAGGGGTTTTCTCTTTTTATTTCTCAGTATTTATTTGGACATTCATGGTTAGCTGTAGAGGAGAGCAGGGTGAGTGGGAGGATATGGGGGAAGGGTGGCTATGTTGTTTGTTTAGGCAGATTGGGGGGTATGTGGGGGTGCCACAAAGGGTTCACAGAGTGGTCTTTGGGATGGTTATCAACTTTTGGGCAATGGCATACTGGGCAAATGTGGTTAGGAATACAACATGGCATTGACATTTAAGTTTTGCATTTGGAATGTGAAGAGGGCTTGACAGCCCCTCAAAAGAATGAAACTTCTTAAGCACTTGGGGGTATTGCACAGCAATATGATTCTGCTTCAGGAAAGTCACCTCTTAGAACTAGAAGGTAATCTTATGAGGAGACAGCAGGTGGGGCAGGTTTTGCAGCAGGTGACAACCAGAATGCCAGGGAAGTGGCAATCCTACTGACTTGTTCATTTCCTTTTATTTGTGATATTAGAGATAAACAGGTCAGATGTGTTTTGATATGGGGTAAAGTACAGTTCCTTGACATGGTTATTGGTAGCGTGTATTGCCCCAATGCTGATTGCCCCTCATTTTTCATGGAGTCATTAACCTTATTACTACCTTTCTTGTCCCTACTGATAGTTTTGGGAGGAGATTGGAACCTCCCATTTGACCCATTTCTAGACGGATTGACCAGCTCACAAAGGGTGGGTCTCTCACCGGCACAAAGAGCTATTAGAGACTTAGTGGATCATATGGGTTTCTGTGACCCGTGGAGGGTGCTGAATCCTTCAGTCAAAGAATTCGCATTCCACTCTCCTGTCCTTGGCTCGGTCTCCTGGATTGACTGCTTTTTAATGAGTAAGTCATTCTTGAGTGGAATGATGGTTAGCAGACTGGAACCTGGAGTAGGATCAGATCACTTGGTGGCGACTTGCCTTCTTTTCCTGTCACTAAATCGGGGAGGGGATAAGGTTTGGTGAAAAAATGATCAGCTCTTATAAGATAAGGTAATTTCTAGTATTGCATACTCTCTAGACCGATTTAAAGTGGAAAATTGGGGCATAACGCAATCTCCATCCATGGAATGGGGGGTCCTTATGTGCTTCTTTCATGGGTAATTTATCAAAATATCCATGGCCAAAAAAAAAAACGGGAGGAAATGGAAGCTAAGTTGCTTTTAGAGCAAATTAGAAATAGGGAAAAATACCTATCCCAACAGACAAGTGATTCGGATAGGGGAGCCCTCATTAAATTACAAAACAAGTATTCTGAATTACTGAGGGAAAAAGAGGAATGGGCAATTTTAAAAACTAGGCCACATACTCAGAACAGGGAGAGAAGGCAGGACGTCTACTTGCCCTCAGGCTTAAAAAGAAGGAATCCTCGAGATACATCACAGCAATAAAATAGGAGCCTCGTGGGACCTTGTTAATTCAGGCCAAAGCCATCTCTAAAGAATTAGAATGTTACTGTAGAGACCTATATAGTCAAATGCATAATCAACCACACCAAACTAGAGTAGATCAGTATCTGACCTAACTTCCATTGCCTACCCTTACTGCGGTACAGGCTGATGAGTTGATATCGCCTTTCTCAAAAGAAGACAGCATACGGGTCATTAAAAATCTCCCCTTAGATAAAGCACCAGAACCAGATGGCTACTCCCCCAATTTTTTTAAGAAATTTGTGAAGCAGCTTGCCCCCTGGCTTGTTGCCATTTTTCGTGCATGCTGAATGCTGAGCAGTTTGACCCTAGACTACTGGATGCCATGATGAGAGACCTGACCTGTGTATCAAGTTACTGACCCATTTCTTTACTTAATTGTGATACCAAAATCCTTTCCAAGTTATTAGCTAAACATATTGACCATGTACTTCCCAACCTTATAAGATATAACTAAATTGGCTTCATGAGGGGTGGTCCTCGGTAGACCACCTACATCAGCTGTCTCATGTTTCCTCTATGTCCAGGGATGCCTTCTAGGTGATAGCTCTGGTATCCCTGGATGTGGAGAAAGCCTTTGATAGAGTGGATTGGCAGTTTTTGTACAGATCCTTGCACAGGAATGAGTTTCTTTCTAGGTTTATATCCTGACTCCAAGGCCTATATACTGATCCCACCGGCCATATTTTTTATAATGGAGTGCTCTCCTCTTATTTCCTCCAGCAGCTGGAATCAGACAGGGTTGTCCTGTTCCCCCCTGTTGTTCAACCAGTACTTAGAACCCCTCATTGTATCCATTCAGAGGTCCCCAGTGGTAAGGGGTATTCTGCTTGGCTCCAAAGAAGAAAAAGTTGCTGCCTATGTGGACAATATTTTGTTACAGATCACCCACATTAAACCCTCTATACTGGGCATTTTACAAATAATTGAAGAATACAGTTTACTTTCTAATTATAAACTCAATATGGTCAAAACTTCTGTCTTGCCCCTCAATGCCAGAGTCCTTAAACAAGAAACAGAGGAGGTAGGCTTTACCTGGACTCCTAAAACTCTCATATACTTAGGCCTGCAATTAGCCAGAAGTGATGCCCAAATGTGCAAACTGAATCTAGATGCGTTGCTTAAAATTATCCAGCAGGACTTACAACAATGGCAGGATCTTCTTTTAACCCTATGGGGTCAAGTGAACATTATCAAAATGAATGGTCTCCCACGTATTTTTTATCCTCTTAATCTCATGAATCAGTGGCTCCCCAAGGTTTGGTTTAGACTGGTCCATACCTGTGTTACTGAATTTCTGTAGAAGGGGAAACCTCCAAGAAGGGTGCTTCATAAACTGGTGGCATCAAAATCTTTGGGAGGTCTGAAATTTGCCCCATTTTGGCATCTACCACTGGGCAAGCTAGCTTAGCAAATACTTTAAGTGGTCTAACCCAGCAGGAGCCTTGGTGCCTCCAGACTACATCTCTACATGGCTTAAGGTTGAGAGGGAGATGATTGCCACTGCTGGTATAGCACCAGAGGCCTTGTTTTACATAAAGGAGGGAAGGTTACCTTCAGACCTTTGTCAAACAGTGCTAGGCCATTCAGTTCAGACACATTCTCAACTCTATGAGACCCTCAATTATGCCAACATGAGACACTTAACCGAACCTATTTTACAAAACCCTAATCTTACATTGGATGGGAAAATGATTCCTCTTAATTGGCTCCTACAACTGCAACATTGCAAAGCAATCGACTTTCACATTCAGGGCAATGACTGGCTATCCACCCCTGGAGTACTGCAGAAGTTTGGGATCGCACAGCGATGGGCTTTTAAGATATATCGGGTCTGACACATGCTTGTTAAATACTTTAACCCAAAAGGCATAGCTGACATTGAAGATAGTTGAACTGCTGCCAGTAGGGACCTAGCATATGCCCCCACATGCTGTCTCCTCCATCTATGCCACCCTGTACCCCAAACTGTTCCTGAAGATAGAGGGTGTTTCCAGATATTGGGTTGAACTTTATCCTCATACTGTTCCCAGGTGGACACAAATCTGGTAAAATTGTCATAAATATATAACACAAGATAGACTCAGGTTGATGCAGGTGCAGATACTTAATGATATGTACAGTACATGACCCCATACAAACTATACAAAATAGGTAGAATGGAGACACCAACATGCAATAGATGTAATGCTGGGGTTGGCACTTTATTCCACATGTTCTGGGAATGTAGTAAGGTCTCTTCCTTGTGGGATCTCATTAAAAGCAAAATAGACCCCCTTCTAGGTCTTCAAGAGTATTTCACCACAGATGTATGCCTGTTGGGGGACTTTACTGGCTTCCCAGTAATGAATAGGAATTACCATATCTCTGTTATAGCCCTCTCAGCCAAGAGAGTAGTGCTTCAGCACTAGAGAGGCTCCTCACAGATTTCATATCTGGAATGGGTTCAAGAATTGCTCACTAATCTTCATCTAGAGAAGATGATGGCAAGTCTCTCCAATCGCATGGGGTCCTACAAAATGAGGTGGGAAGCAAGTCATGTTCTTTATGCCCTGTGAGAAAATTGCCATTGTTGCCATTAGCTAGGGACAAGACTATTGTCTCTGACCAACCATAAATACTGACCGATGGCACCTGGGGGAGGTGGTGGGAGGGCTGGGGAGGATTGGATGGGGTGTGGGGTTTATTTTTGTACCCTGTCATTGTATTACCATTTTACTTTTGTACCCTGTCAATGTATTACCTGTTCATGCTGTCTTTATACTGAAAATCAATAAACTTTTAATAATAAAAAAAAGATTTTCCCTCAACTTCAAATATTGATGGAATTATGGCTTGTTAAAGTTAGAATGTTATCCTATGAGAATTTTCATTTTTTTTAATTTTATGATTTTATATGTCTATTTTCAGTAGGTATTTTTAGGGGCTTAGTCTTGTAGTACTCACTGAGACATTTCTTTTGGAATATAGATTATCCCTTAACTCTAAGACTGACAGAGTTACAGCTTGTCAAAGTTGCAACATTCCCCTATGTTATTCAAATGGCTTTGATTTTTTTGAGAGGGTATTATTTGTTAGTCTTGTAGTACTCATTGAGATAATATATATATATTTACAGGTCATGGCAAAAAAATACTTTTGATGCGTCAGTTAGGGTTATTCCACAGTGACAAAAGTGAGGAAATTCGATGTTAGAGTTCCCACCCCTTGCGCCCCCCAACCCGCCCCACCAACAGGCATCAGGGGGTGTGCGTTTGGGTCATCGGTCCTAACTTTCACCCCATCTCATGTGTACACAAGTTGAGGTGATGCAGTATAGGAGAATGGGGTGAGAGTTAGCACTGACGACCCCAACACACATCCCAATGTCTGTTAGTGGGGGTGGGGTGCAAGGGGTGGGAACCCTAACATCGAATTTTCTCACTTTTGTCACTGTGGAACAACCCTACCTGATGCATTAAATGGATTTTTTTGCCATGAATTTCCCTTCTTTTTGAGAATATGCACTATAAATAGTGAAGTAATGGTAATACAAACGCAAGCTCAAACGGTAACACACATGGTGACGCAAACATAAATGATAACACAAACATAATAGAAATGCAAAGGTAATAGAAACACAAGTGCAAACTTTATTGAAAATAGAAACACAAATGCAAGCACATATGGAAACACAAATCGCAACATGCACGGTCATGGTAATGCAATTGGAATGCAAACACTTATGGTAACAACAACGATGATGCCAAAGGAAACAAAAACACAAACAGAAATGCAAACGGAAGCATGTATGCAAACGCATATGGAAATGCACACGGTGACGCACAAGGAAATGCAAACAAAAACAGTAATGGAAATGCAAATGTTAACAGTAACGTAAACACAAGTGCAAACAAAAATGCAAAGGGTAACACACATGGTGGCGTAGACAGGAATGCTAATGCAAACGTTTACAGAAATGCAAATGGAAACACTAACTGTAACAGTAATAAAAACGCACACCCTTTTTTTTGCCAAAAGCTGCATTGAGAAACACAGTGAATACAAAGAATGTATGCATAATAATGGGCCTTGGAGCAGAAAATGAACACTTGGAATACTAAATTGCTTACATCTCAGGAACCGAACGACATAGAAACAAATTCAAATTTCATATAATTTATGACTTTCCTGGCATGTTTTGCACTTCGTCCCCTAGTGGGCTAAGTGCAAAATGGGGGGCTAAGTATTTTTCCAATGAAAAGTCCATATCTCGAAGTGTTTCCGAGATACGGGCCCTGAAAGACACACAGATGCCGTAATGTAAGCCTATGGGCAACTAAGATGATATGAGGACTAAGGGATTTGACATATGAGGACAGACTTGAGGAGCTCTGCCTGTTTTCATTGGAGGAGAGGAGAGATGGGGGGACATGATTGAGGTCTTCAAGGGAATAAATAGGGTAAACATGGAGGGGATCTTTTTTAGACTAAAGCAGGGAGGTATCACCAGAGGGCATGGTTTGAAATTGGAAGGTGGAAGGGTGAGGGAGGGAAGAGGAGGAGGTTTTTCACTGAGAGGGTGGTGGGTCCTTGGAACATGCTGCATGGTGAGCTGGTTCAGAGATCCACAGTGGAGGGCTTCAAGAGAGGGTGGGACAGACACAGAAAGCGGATGTATCAGATGATGGTCTGGCCCAGGGGGTGGGGATGGATGATAGGGGTTTCTGGAACACAAGGGGGGAGGGCCTTGCTACCCAACTAGGGATCTGAGGTTTGAACAGACTCAATAGACCATAAGGCCTAATCTGCTGGCAATTAGTATGTTAGTATGGGAAAAATCATCAACTTTGGAGTACTGTAACTTTGCAGCTATGTAATATTTTGTCACCAAACCATCAAAAGGCACATCTGTGGAATATTGGCTTTCTTCCCTCCAATTTTCAGCCCAAAAGACCAAACCATTCTTTTGCAGCAGGGTGGCAAAGCTTTCCTATTCTTTTGGGCATAGTGTCGCAAAGTAGTGTCTCAAATCACTACACTTTCACAAAAAAAAATCACAAAACTGTAGCAAGTGCAACACTACTTTGCAACACTACAGTTTACAAAAATTTCAAAAATATATTTCTGTGGTGTTTAACCCCTCAAAAAAAGACATGGCTACCATGCTCAGGGCTCAACTAGGCGAACACAAAAAGAACTGTGTCCCAAATTTAAATGCCAAGCATTTCTGTGACCAGTAACTGAAAAAAAAATGGCTGACTTACAACACAACAGGGGTAATTTGCGACACTAAAAACTGCATTTGTGTCACTGTCGAACTTTTTGTTAACTTCTCCCATCGACTACAATGGGAAAAACTTGTTTGTTGAATAAATTTTGAACCGTTTAATATTTGTTTATGAAATCTTTGAAAGGCACATCAGGGACCCCAGCTGCATGTTCCCTGAAGGTTTCATACTGGTCGCACAAACCATGCGACCTGTAGGCATGAGCAAAGAATGCACTAAAAAGTGTAAATATGACTTTCTATTGTGCTTTATAGCTCTGCAGCTGTATATTTGACTGTTACAAAACTTGGCAGATCCAGAGAACTATGGTACTGCTCCGTGCTTGCCAAATTTCAGGCAAATCCATCATATGGTGGCAAAGTTATTAACCTGCAAAATTTCAGACTTTAACCTTAAATGGGGTACTCAACCCTAACTAGAGTGGCACTACCATGCCACTATAATATATACATATATTAGTTGCCCCTTATCACTAAATATTGATGGAGTTATGGCTTGTTAATGTTGATATCTGCAGTGTCAGTGGCTCAGTAGGTAGCACACTCACCTCTGAGGCCGGGAGATCAGAGGGCTGTGGGTTCAGTTCCCACATCAGGCACTTGGGTTAATATCCCAGTACTGACACTGTAGTGCAGCATGAGAGGGGTGCTGCACTTCTGAGGTGCCGTCTTTCGGATGAGACGTTAAACTGAGGTCCCATCTGCCTGGATTGGTGGTAGTTCAGGTGGATGTTAATGATCCCATGGCACTTATCGAAAAGAGTAGGGGAATTTCCCCGGTGTCCTGGCCAAATTTCCCTCATTCACTAAAAATACCACCAACAGCTTAATCTGGTTCAAGGTCAATTGGCATTCATCTGTATCCCCCTCCCCCGGGTCGTGCCTGAAAATAGGCAGGATTTGTCTAGTGCACTTACCCGGTCAACAAAAGCTAAATAAAAAAAATAAATAAAAAATAAAAAAAACAACAACTAAGTCCAAGTTCTTCTTTTGTATGCACTCATCTTCTTTCATAGATTTTCACGAGCTCCAAAGGAGGATTTGTTCATAAGGAAGAAGAATCTGAAAAACATTAAGTCCAAATTCTTCTGTTGCATAATCTGATCTTCTTTTGTGAGATTTTCATGAGCTCACAAAAGATGATTCTTTCATACAAAAGAAGAATGTGAAAAAATTCTAAGTTCAAAGTCTTCTTTCATGAAAATCAATTTTCTTTCAAGACATGTTTATGAGCTCAACTAAGAAGATTGCTTCTCATGAAAGAAGAATGTGAAAAAATAAGCCCAATTTCTACTTTTGTATTGCCCTATTCTTCTTCTTCTTCTTCTTCTTCAGTATGGCCGATTCTTCTTTCATGAGCCATACAAAAGAAGAAAATTGCCTCACAAAAGATTTTCTTAAATGCTCCAAAAACACATTTTAGGGTAATTAAAAAAAAAAAACTAAGGGCAACATCTAGCTAAAGGGATCCTGTTTAGCTAGATTCATGTCTTGGTGTCTCTGTGGGGCATTATATTTATGGGTTTCAAAACATGTTTTTTGGAAAAAAACTGAAACAAGATGGCTGCCATATGAAATAAATATGTTCTCTCACAAAAGAGGATTACCCAATCAGAAAAGAGATCTCCTCTTTTGTATGGCCAAATTTTTCTTCCGTTTCAAGCATCTATCCAAAAGATCTACTTAGCATGCTCAGAAGCAAAATTTAAAATCCTTATAACTTAGGAATGGATTCATATTTCTTCACAAACAACACAAGGCACCATTTTTGGGAAAGACCTTTCCATCCTAAAAATGTCAGACCAAAATTAAAAACTATCTGTGTTCTAGGTGATGACAAAAAAAACAGCAAAACACCCATTTTTTTCCTAAAAACACACTATCCAGATATCAGAATCCACAGTCCAACCAGAACAAAACTTATCAAATCAAAAGACCTTGCCCCCAGACCCTATATGCAACATTTTGTGCAATTCCATTGAACAGGGGGGGGGGCAAAGTTATTAAGGTGCAAAGCTAGTGGTCAACCATTAAACAGCCTATTCATCCCTAACTGTAGCAGTGCTTCAACATCACTGTAATAAATGTAATTTATTGGCAGCTTAAATTGGGGCATAAACAGCCAATGTTTCAAGCAAAAAAACTTTTCATCAGGGCTAGCACTAAAAAAGAAATATTCAGTCACATCAATTTTTTGAAAGAAAAGATATCAAATCTGGAAACAAGAAAGAAATATAATGTCTCTGTAAGAAAATAGTTTCATATCAAAATCAAAATTATATCAAATGATATATAAGCGCACATATGGGAAACAAAGCTGAATTTAATTAAAAAAATGTTAATTCCGTGTTTACTGTTAGTACTCACAATAGTTATAAGCCATTAAGTTGATATGTTGCCTCATAAATAGATGCACTTGCTCTCAGTCAGTCTCAAAAAAGTATTACCTCACTAGTACCTGTTTGAGCCTCTAATCACTTCTGGCCTGTAACACATTAGTACATTCTGTTTATTTCTGCCTGTAAACAAAGAAATCTATATACTCTCCTAACCATTCATTATTAAAACTTGTATAGGATACTCTGTTAAACAGTTTTCACCTTAGAATGTGAAAACCAAAAGAAAATAAAACCAAGAAATAAGGGAAGGAGATTGGGAATTTTTACCTTCAGTTTTTGTACTGAGTGCTAGCTTGACACTTCCTGATTTATTGTGGCTTAGTTGTGGGCCATTACATAGAATAGGTTTACCAGTATGTCTGATACATATGTTCATTAAATTAAAAAAAAGTTAAAATATTCACTGTGGTTTTAAGACGTGATTTTCAAAGAAAAGATGGACACACATACAGATAGGTAACATAATTTAAGACACCCAAGTGCAGCCACTGTTTTTTTTAGTGCCCAGTTCCCAAACTCTACTTTTTTTCTACCAACCATGTGTGACATAATATACCACACTAAGTACCCTGCAAGCTTCTGTGCAGTCTTTTTATGTTGGCATTTCAATAAAAATGTTTTAAAAACTTCCTCTGGTGTTGTCACTAGTATATCTCTGCAAGAACAGTATAGCTTGAACATGTTATTATGTTAGTGGATTTCTCAAAGGTTTTTGTGGTGTGTGCAACATGTAGTGTCCCAGCAAGGAGTACTCATTACATGGCCCCAAAAGTTTTAATAAAAGCCTCTAATACTGGGTAGTATTTTTTTTTCTCTTGATGTGCTAAGCTAGTGGTAACCTTCGAATTCTGTTGAGAGTGCACACCCTCACAATTGAATTTTGCATTGTTTGATCCCTTTGCCTGTTTCATGTCCAGGAGCCCGGGTGTGTGCGCACCACAGCACTGATAGCTCCCTGATCAAAGAGAGTGGCATGAGATGCTGGGAGTGGGTCAGTAGGGGCAGAGTTCAGTATGGCTATCAAAGCCATCATTTTCAACAAGGAAGCCCCATTTGTGATTGGAGCCTGAAGAGAAGTGTTGTTCGTGTCCCTTCCTGGAGGTCCTGTTACTTGTACCACATAGGTATGGGGACTCCATGCCTGAGCTGCACACACAGTTTGCAAGCTGTTCCGGCTGGCATTCTTCAGCACAGCACTAACTGCTTTAGAAACAGGGTTTCAAGTACAAGTTGTACTTGTGAGGGAGGTGTTAGCTCCGGGGAGTAAATGGATTTTGACTAAGGTTTATTGCTTTTATTTTGTGAAAAACTAGCCCACTGAATGCATGATCAATCTCATCCCTCAAGGACACCTCAAACATTTTTTTTTCTGCTGAGCTTTATAACTGTAAATACTTGCTTCATTACTTAACATAGAGAATAATGTATACCTTCCTATCATTAACAAGCTGGTTAGTTCATCGAGAGGTTGCCATGGCGACCTCTAGAACCTCGAGAGCAAAGCTCAAGAGGTTCAGTTGCCACTGGCAACCTTGAGATAAACTAAACAGCTTGTTACCAATAGGTTGGTATTCATTGTTTTTTATAGTGTATGACCCCAACTACAAGTGCAAGTATATAATTAAAAAAACTCATAGAGTCAAAAAAAGATTGTGTCAGAAATGGAGCTTTTACTCACTGTATCTAAAGACATGCAACAGGCAGTGCTCTTACAAACAATGTTTTGGGTAAATAGAGGATAAACTGCAAACTCATTAAAGTGATATAATTAAAATGAAATCATCTGGCCCATCGGAGCAGCAGTTGGATTTCCGCTTGCGATGCTGGCGACCCGGGTTTGGGAATGGATCCGGGTTGTTGGAGGGCCGGCCGGGGGAGAAGGATTGAGCATCCCTATACAGCTCTCCTTCTCCAGGGGGGAAGGGGGTCTGTATGCTCGCTGCAGTGGTGACACCCGGTGGAGGCTGGGTTCACCACTATGCACTGACATCTAATCAATAACTCCAGGGGTGGGGCAGACACTGGACATCATTGCACATCCCCGCCCCTGCCTACAGGGGGAAGTAAAATGGGTTGGTCCTCCATCTACATGAAGCCCTCCCTGGGCTTCAATTAGCCACCATTGCTTGCATTCCCAATGAGATACTGGTTCCGCGGTGCTGGGAATAGGGGGAACCAGTGCCACAGTGCTTTCCTCTGGGGGGCAAGCTGGGGGTGACAGGGAGAGTGCTGGCAGTTGACGGTAGGTGGGAGTCCGGGAGCTGTGACCAGGGCAGAGCATGACAGAGGACCTGCCGGAAAAAGGACAGCAAATATTTAAAAATAAAATAAAATTAAATTAAAAACTTTTTGCAGTCCAACTATTTAGCTAAGTTGTGTTGAAGCGGAACTCCAGTCAGAAAATCAGTTACATCCACGTGCGTTCAGTACGCTGATTTTCTTGCTCCCTTATGAATTTCTCATGATCAGTTAGATCTTTTGAAAAGACTGCTGTTGACATTTTTTACAGTGCTTGCTGTGATGCTATGGGTTTCAGCTACTAATAGCAGCTGGCAGAAATTGGATTTTTCATGAACGAGCATTGTTACACAACACGAGAGGGACAGTACTTTTCTGTTATGCTGCAGTACATACAATACGTAGCTACTGCAGCATAGCAATAGAAATGAAATTGCTAGTGAAGCATAACAAGTTTTTTAAAATGATGGATTTTAATGAATAACAATGATTCATCATACACTATAAACTAGTTGCCATGCTCCCTAAGGGTTACCACTAGCTTGCTTGCATTTATGTGAGCTGACTACTGCTGTACTTTCACTATACCCCTCCCACAAAGCTGTTGTGCTAGTGACTGCTTGATTGGGGGATGTCATGTAAAAGGGCTACAGATACTCTGTGTTTGTTTAGCAGCTCCCCAAGCTCTGTGTTTGTTTGACAACCCCCCCGACGGCACTGTTTTCTTTTTATTTATTTTACACTTTTTAGTGCTCTTTAGCCAAGAAAGACACATTAGGCTGAGACATGTTTACAGTTCTGTCCTGGGAGAACAGGGAAGTTAAGTGAACTACTGATGATCACATGGTATGCATGTAGTATCTGTGGTATATTTATTTATTTATTTATTTATTATTTTTAATTTTTTATTAAACTCTTGGATTCAATACCTTTGAGTTAGGAGTTTGTTTACAAAGGTTCTGTGTCAGAGATACAGGTAGAACAGACGTGAAGAGACAAATATTAGGTAATACAATTCTGAAAATAAGTAAGAAGAACACTGTACAAAAAGGCAACTGTTCACATTTTGGGTGGCACAATCTTTAACAATTTTCAATTACGATTGAGACAAAAAGGTAAGTAAAATATAGTGGACAATATATGAGCAATCAATGTTGACCTTGTCAGGGTGGAGGGGTTGAAGGGGGAGGGAGGATATAACAGGAGATTAGAGGGGCAGTGGAGGATGAGGTAGGAATTGAGGCGGCGAGGGGTTGGTGGTGGAGGGGATAGTGGTAGGAGGCAGGGGTTGAAAATAAGGCAGGGGCAGAAAATAAGGCAGGGGCAGTATCTGGTGAAATAAATGCAGGGGGTAGACAGAGATTCACAAGCGATGGGGAAGGGTCTTGCTCAGGGAAAGCAGTCACAACCACTTAGCGTGGAGAGGTATTGGCATAGCTTACTTTTAAGAGGCCATAACTTGGGTTCATTCATGATGTCACTGGGGAGGGCATTTAAACAGCAGGAGGCATGATAAGAAAAGGACAATTGTCCTTGAGTTGTGCAACAGTAAGGGACTTGATAGGATTGTCTGGTTGTGACATGAGTCTGGTGAGGGTTGATAGTAGGTTTGAGGAGATCCTGGGTGGCTGGAGGGGGTATGGCCTAGGCAAATTTTCTTAGCTATGAGACAGGTCTGATATTTTATTCTGCCATCCAGGTTCAGCCAATTTGTCACGGAGAATAGGTCACACGTATGGGTGAGCTGGTGGGCTCCAGTAATCAGTCTACAGGCTTTGTTAAGCGCTATGCTTATCCTTTTTAGGGTAGTGTTGGTTGCAGCAATATACACAGTTAGTTTGTAGTCTAGTATGGAGACAATGGAACTATTCACTGCCTGTCGGAGCACTTCAGTGGTCATGCAGTGTCTATTCCTGTAAAGGAGGCCGAGTCGTGTATTTATTGCTTTTGTGACTAGGTCCACGTGGTTAGCATAGGATAGGGTACAGTCAAGGGTCACCCCAAGGTACTTAAAGGTAGGCACCAATTCAAGTGGGGTGTCAAGGCTAGTGAGGATTGTTAATTGATGTGATTTGTGTTTGCTCAAAATCTACAGCCAGTGCAGCTGCGGGGGTGGGTAAGGATTTGGCCACTGTAGAAATATTAATTAACGATCTAATATGGTCCACACTGTATGTCCCAGGGGCAACTCCACCTGGGAGGGATGTGTCAGTTGGGGTAGCATGAGGCTAAGCTGGAGGGCAAGTATTTTTGTAAAAAACCTTACTGTCTCCATTAATCAGGGATATGGGTCTGTAACTGGAAGGCTGAGTGAGGTCTTTCCCTTTCTTAGGGAGAATGTTTATCACTGCCTCGTTGAGGGCAGATGGAAACTAGACCATTTCCAGAGCTTCTGTATAAACCTTGCTCAGTGGGGAGGTTATCTCTGAGGAAAGGTGCTGCCACAAGTCCACTGTGAACCCATCTCCACCAGGGGCTTTAATTGCCTTAAGAGCATGAATGGTCTCTATAACCTCCTTCTCTAATACAGGGGCATCTAGCTGAGCCATCTGCTGGCCTGATAAGCATGGGATGTCCAGTGGAGCTAGGAACTCCTTTACCTCAGCAGGGTTGGATGTGTGGAGCGAGGATTATAGGGTACCATAAAACTGCTTCAGTATGACATTTATTTCTTGGGTTTAGGTTTGAATGTAACCACTGGCATCTCGCAAGCCCAAGATAAACCTCTTGGTCTGCTGCTTTCTAAGCTGATACGTGAGGATCTTCCCTCCCTTTTCACCTGCCTCCCAATACTTGTGTCTCAGCCTTAGAATGGAGCTCTCAGCCTTCCAGGTGAGCATGTCAATAATATCCATTTGCAAGCCCAAAATGTTCTGGCCCACATGGGAGTTTGGACTAGCCTGTGGGGATGATTTGAAGGAGAGTTCTGCAGTCTGAAGTTACTTTTCGAGGGCTAGCAATTGCCTCTCCCTGGCATGCTGTTTTGTGGCTGCATACCCCATAATACCTCCCCTGAGGGTGGCCTTAAATGCCTCCCAGGTGTTTCTAGGTGTGGTGTCTCCCATGTGGTTCTCTTGAAAAAATAAGGTGGCGGTCTTCTGGGTCCACCCAATGAACTCTGTGTCTTTAAGAAGAAGATAGTCCAGCATTCAGGAAGTAGAGACATTGGGGGGGGCAGAGGATGTGCAGCTGTACCAGCGCATGGTCCTATATTATCATGGGGGCTATGTGGGAGCTGAGGGATACCTGAGTGGGAGGTCAGCCAAAGGTCCAGGTTGCTATGAGACCCATGCACCAGGGAATAAAAGGAGCAGTCTCGATCATGAGGGCAGAAAACCTGCCAGATGTCAACGAGGCCCATATCCTTCATCAGCTAGGAAAGCACTACCCCCCCCTCTGCCATGTGGTTTATTACGGCTGGCACTTCTGTCCAGTAAAGGGTCCAGAGTGAGATTAAAGTCTCCACTCAGAAGAAATGGGGTGGGAGTAAGAGTCTCAATTGTTTGAGCAACAGTATGGAAATATGCTGGGTCATCCATGTTGAGCCTGTAGATGTTATCCAGTAGCAGGGGGCCTTGTGGTGTATCCATCAATGCCATCACCCATCTATCTTGTGGATCATGCTCAGTGGTGATGGGGTCCAATGTAATTTCTTATGAACTAGGATAGCTACCCCTTTCTTTTGGGTAGCGGCTGAGGAGTGGAATACCTGTCCCACCCAGTCCCTTGCTAATCTTGAATGATCTCCCTGGATCAATTTGGTATCTTGAAGGAAGGTGAGGTCTGACTTAACTGTTTTAGATGTGAGAGCACTTGTTTCCTCTTGACTGGAGTATTAAGGCCTCTCAAATTCCAAGAGGTACATGAAATGTCACTTATTCCCAGATCTGGAGAAAGTACATATAACAGGTGCTAACATCAAGGGGGTTCATATAGACAGACCTAGACTCCCATCATACGCCAGTGAAAGATTCATACCCATATACCTTTTCAAGAACACTCTACTATTGGAGCTGCCTAAGCAGCAAATTAAGAGTGTACTTGCCATGTACAGCTTCGCATAAAACTCAACTAGAATCACACTACTAGCTACACTACTAAAACTATGTACACATGCTGCAGCCTGAAGTATTGAGGAGTAGAAGAGACTAGGTCTGAGCAACCAAGGTTGCCCAAGGCTCATCAACTCTCTATTGGGGGTGGGGTAAGTTCCCTTATGCTGTCTCCAGGTAGAGACTATGTCAGCTAGTCTCAAAGGTTCTTGGAGGCAAGTATAGTAAGAAGGGAAGGGGATGGGGTGCCATGAATGAAGTCTTAGTCCACCTTGTAGCAGCAAGCTGGTGGGGGGCTATAGATGTTACTGGGGCAATGGTTGCTTTAGACCATCAGTGTAGTTTGCCATCCAGTCGAGGTGGGGGTGGGAGTGGTACAGGGTAGGAACACAGTGGAAAGGGAGGTGCCACCTGCATAAGTACTCTGTATTTTCCCATTTCCCTAGGGGTGAACTTCTAAAACCCACTGCATGGAGGGAGATTCACACCCTCCTTAGGGTGTGAGACTGAACAAGAAGACATAAGTTCCTTGAAGGCAGACTTGAGCAGGCCTGTTCCAGTAACACCGCTGACCTTCGGGTTCCTTACTCAGGCTAATGGAGGAGTGCACTGAAGGGTACAACCAAAATAACTTTATAAGGCCTGTCCAACCCCCCACCCCCCACCAGCTGGCACTACATCGCAATTGCCTGCAATATTTTCAATAACTGCAAACATAAGACTATAGCACAGGCAGAAGACTGGTGTGTGGGTCTGCTGTGGAGGTGGCACCTGCAGTAATGCTATTAAACCTAAGTATGGCCCCTGAGCCCTAAGGCACAAATCTTTCTGGTCCCATAGCTTTTCGGCTCCTGGGTGGCTAACATGCTACTACTTTCAGCTCATGTACATTCAAAGAGAAAGGCAAACATAAAGAACCATTAATGGACTCATATGCAATTGTTCTTCCAGTGCTCAGTGCCGACATTATGGCACCTGGCAATCAGAGCGCCAAATGTGGGGTGCACCTCCCTCCCTCCCCAAGGTCCACCCACCCCTGGAGTTAGAGTCCATAAGTGGGGGGGGGGCATGGGGGTAGCCCCCTCAAAAACATGATCGGCGACATTGCTGATTTGTGCCCTAATTGCTTAACACCAGATCGTGGGCACGTTTCGGTGGTGGAACCATGCAATTGAACTTGCATATCATTCAGCAGTGTTTGAAAAGCTGATAGTCTGTATGTGTCTGTAGTCCAAAGCTCATGCATTTTGTTAGATCTGTTAAGGCCTGCAAACCTAGGCCACAGGAGCAGATAAGAAGAAAGGAGGGGGTGAGATAAGGCCTGCCACTGCCTCTTGCCACATATACACAATGGTGTCATTGCAACACTGTGAAACTGGTCCCAAATCTAAGCTCTGATCCTCCTCCCTCCCCCCGGTTCCCATAACAAAAAATTAAGCACTTATCTGACTCTTCATCTTGTCTCTTCAGCAAGTGCCACGGTGTCCTTCTCTGCATTGACTATAGGTTTATGTGGGATAATTGAGGGTGCCTGCTCTGGCCCATATGCTCACATATTGCCAGAACTGCTCAGCAAGGCAGCCACTGCCCTCTCCACCCTGGTGATTGTCTGCTCCATGGGCTCATGGGGAGTACCAGTAATGTCCATGGATGCAAGTTCATTCAGTTTGGGGTCTGGAGAGGGAGAGTGGAATGCCAAAAATCTGTTCTCCTTACCATGAGTCCTTGTCTTCATTGCTGCAATGATGCCTGTCTCTTCTTCTGAGGCTTCTTGGTCTGACTCTTTCCTTGGGGTGCAATCTCCTCTCGTGCTGGTTTGAGGCCTGTCTCTTTTGAGTATGTGGGGGCAGAGACCAAACCTCTGCTGCATCAGCCTGGTGCTTCCCTGCCTCTGCCTGCACTGCGGTAGTGTAAACACTGGCTCTCCTGTAATCAGGCCATTTGCTGTTTGGGGACATGGAGCGTCTCATCTCTTGGGGCTATGTTCTTTGCAGGAAGTCCATTAGGTGCTCTGGTGTCTTGAAGTTCAACTGGACTCCATTTTGAATGACTCGAATAATTACTGGATAGTGCAAGGAGAAGAATACTCCTAATCAATGCATGGACCTCAGGGCCTCGGTGTAGGCCTTGCACTTATCTGACAGTTCTTTGGAGTAATCCTGAAAAATTAAGATCTTGCACCCTTGCCAATATAAATGATCTTTTGTGTGTGCTGCAGTTTAAATATTGCCTTTTTGATTATCATCCAGGAAATGGATCAAAAAGGTCTTTAGCCTCTTTAGCTTCAAGGCCTTTCCCTTAGGCCTTGGGGCTAAAGTTCTGTGGGCCTGTTCAATCTGTAGCAGGGGTTGCCCATGTGATTGTAGGCTCACCGGCAGTGTATCCTGTAGGAACCCAGCCACATCATTCTTTTCAGCACATTTCAGGAAACCTAGGAGCTGGAGGTCGTTTCTCTGGTTCCAGTTTTTGAGGTCATCGACTTTGGCCATCAGTGTCTGAATTGCTCTGCCATGGTCTTTGTTCACCCCCTTAATCTCATGCAGTGCTGTCTCATGCACCCTGATTCTCCCTGCGGTTTGAAATAATTGGACCTCTATGTTCTGTATGGCCACCGTAGTTTGATATGTGATGCCAGTCAGTTGATCCATTTTCAGCATTAACTGCATGAACATTGATTGTATAGTCCTCAGATCCATATCACCCACCAATTCCACCTCCATGCTTAACTCATGGTGCCGCATTCAGGGGCTGAGGAGTTAAGTAGATCTGCTGCCCTCGTTCTGGCAGAAGAGCTGAAAGGGTCAGAACATCCCTTGGCTTTCCCACTGTTACCACAGGCAATTGGATTAAATACAATGCTGCTTGTAATGAATATATTAGGAGAAATTACCCAGTGGATTCAGGAGACTCCGAACTAAGCATCCCACTTAGATCGGAGCTAAGCCACGCCACCGCGAACTGCTTGAAATTTGTAAACAGCTGTGTAAGGTAATTTGAGAGTGGTCACTCCAGGTGATGCTTCTCCAGGTATGTTTGTTCACAGAAGGCCAGCCAATTAATGTGCACAATTCTTTCTTTGATTTGGGAGAAGGGATTGGTCAGACAAATACACAGGAAAAGATGCATCATCTGGAGGCTGCTATTTTGTTTGCAGGCAGATGAAGGTGCACCTCCATTTTTTTTGCCTGCAGGTTAGGGTGTACCTCCATTTTGTTTACAGGCAGGTGAGAGCATATCTCCATTTTGTTTGCAGGCAAATGAGGGTGTGCCTCCATTTTGTTTGCAGGCAGGTAAGGGTGTACTTCCATTTGGTGTGCAGACATATCTGGGTATGCAGCCATTTTGTATGCAGGGTTTAGGCTGTTGTATTCTTAACTCATTATTACCTGGAGACTTTTTTTGAAGTCCAAAGATTCCATTACTAAACCTTCATACAAAATGGCCACCCTGGCATGTGCTGTTCTGTCCTCAACTCCAATTTTTTTAAAATGTCTTGTGTAATTCTTTGATTAAATGAGGAGCAATAAACTTTTTTTTTTTAACTTACACACTTGTTTGGTGTCCAGTGTTGCACGCACCACACTTTTTGGTGTCCACTGTTGCATGTGCCACACTGTGTTGCTTGTCTTCTAGTCACTGATAGGGAGTTATCTCACTACATGGTTACTTTTTTACCTTTGGGTTAGTGTGTTCTGAAATGCTTATCAGAATTACTCTGCTGTGGTTCAAAAAAATGTACCCTTATGTCACACTTTGGCAACCTTTTTCATGAACGTTCCCTTATCCTGCATGCAAGTAAATAAAGTTCCCTGTCTGTGCTCAAACTTACATCTCTCTTCTAATAAAGAATAGATCCATAAAGTAAAAGTGTTGGAGCAGTGAATATTGTGCAACACTTACTTCACCATCTTGGCTGCAGTGTTCTGCATCCTCTCTGTCAAGTAACAGGAGCACTGACCTTCTGCAATGAAGACCTTTTAAAGGTTCTGCTGGCATCTGCATGAGCTGCACTGGGCTGCAGCCATGCTCCAGGGCAGCCAGCTCCAAGTAAATGCTGATCAGTGACTACAAACACCACTGGGGGTGCCTACTCAGTAACTTGTTTATATTTCAAACAGAATAATTCAGGGATGTACCTTGCAAATGTTTGACATACAGAAGTCTCTGGACTCCAGAAACTGTAGAACGGAGTAGTATTTTTGGAGTACAGGGTATAAGACAAGGTATGAACAATAAATGTTAAGAACTCTATAAGGGAACTAATGAACACAATACTGGTAGACAAATATAAATAAAATAGTAAACAATGGAATGATGGTGAATAGAGATGAGAAAACAAACACAAAGAGCACAAGTGGATGGTATGAATACATATAATAGGTGAGGAGATAGAACTAGAAGTTTTGTAAGGAGCAGGTAGGGAAATAATATGACAGAGACAAAACATGTATGAAAAATAGAAGAGGAAGAAGGTGAACATGCACATGTACAGTATGCCATTGTACATGGCTGTCTCTAACTTAAGGGGAGTAACTGGCATAAAGGAACCCCTGTCAGCAGGATGACCCTGCAACACTGCAGGCACTACACCACCACAATCCATGGCACCCACTCACATAACAAGGTAAGAAGTAGATGGAGGTGCAGTGATGGGGCTGGGGGTCGACAACAGAATGGGACCTTCAGGGAGAGGCAGGAGGATAAAGTCCATATACAAAAAAAGTATTACAAAAATATATGAACTATAAACTGAATTGTGTCTAAATCTCATATCTTTCAAAGTTATCCAAATGGTATCAGGAGCTCTTTAAAGGGAACATAACCATTCTACTCCCAATGCCCATGCTGTGTAGGACTCCACTGATGATTTCCCAATGTCTCCTTGGATCATTATTGGATTCTTGTAGTCTTGATTTGCAGTAATCGCTTTTAGCTTTCCTGATAGCTGACTTGCAGAGGTTCCTTTTCTCCTCAAACTTCTGTAGGTGCTGTTTCACCTCGAGTCTCTGCAACTTGCCAAGTATTTATTCCAATTTTTGAAGAGGGCTTTGAGTTTGGAGTTAAGCCAGTAATTGGTATTGACTCTAATTCTTTTCTTGTTTTGGGGAGTGGTCATGTACATCTTGTGAAGTCCTTGAGAAATAACCAAAAGCAGTGTTAATATCAGGAATGCAATCCAGGAATTACCAGTCAGTTTGGTTATGGTAGATTTTAAATTTAGTGAGCCTCTCCTCAATAATGCTGCAGGTGAAAACAAATTTTGAAAGAGCCTTCTGTCTCCTGGAAGACCAGGAGCAGAGAATCAGGTCACCAATTAGATTCAAGGGTCCAGGAAAGTCTTGAAGTGAACAGAAGTCCATCTATATCAGAGGTAGCCTATGAGTTCCCTGAGTTTCTGCGATCACAGGATGAAGACTCGGCAGTGTGCTCCTGAATAAAGAGAGTATGGCCCTGTCCACACTACACTGACAACTCCCCTCTGTAATGTTACAGAGGGTCCAAACCATTACCGCAACAGTTTGCATTTACACCTATAATGTTACAGGAGGCGTTTTCATAACCATTGTTGAAACCACTTATGAGGTAATCTATGCATTTTGTAACAGTTTCAGCTAATTGAATTTAAATTGCTGGGAGCTGAGGTTTTTTTCTTCAGTCTGCTCTGGAGTGGTGAGCAGTTACATTTCTGGAAGTTTTTGTGTTGTGTAACAGTTTCAGGTAATCTCTGTGTTTTGTAACAGTTTCTGCTAATTGAGTTTAAATTGCTGGGAACTGAGGTTCTTTTTCTCAGTCTGCTTTGGGGGTGGTGAGCAGCTCGAGGGTGGGGCTGGGCTCATTGCCTCATGAGCAGAGCACTGGTGTAAGCCTCCTACCCTCCCCACACCTCATCCAGCCCTGGGCTCATCCACGTATATAGGGTGTGGGCCCATAGTTATTATGCCTTCCTGCCACTAAACAGGAAGTACCAAACTTTTACAGGTTGATTGCTTTTAAGTCTATGGGACAAATGGAGGGGCTGCAATGTTGGAGGGTAGCTTAGGAGGGGGCAGGCAAGTCTTGGGTATGGTCCCCGGGCTACAAGGGCAAGAAGCAGCCTTGGAAGGGTGGTAGGGTGCAATGGATATGGGAAGGTCATAGTGTTGGCTATAGTATGGAAGCTGGGGGGCTGCATGGTATGTAGACAGCTGGTGTAGCTAAGGGAGGAGGTGGGGTGGTTGTGATGGACACTGAGTAGGTTATGGAATAGGGGTATGGGGAGGACTGGTGGGGATCCACGGGGGGAGTAAGACAGGCAAGGGGTAGTAGAAGGAACACAGGGAGAGCTGCAGGGGGACTGGAAACAAGAATAGCAATGGATAGGGGAGGAAGGGGAGGGGACTAGAAGTGAACAACAAGGTTCACAAGCAGGGAAGGAGGAGCAAGGGGGGCATAAGTGGGGAAGTATGTGACCAAGGAAAAGGTGGCGAGGAAGGCATGAGGGGCCAAGGGGAATGGGAAACAATAAGGTACAAGGGTACAAGGTCTGCACAGAAAGAAAAAAGGGAGAAAGCAAGGAGGGGAGCCCCAGTCAGTGGGGTGCAGGAAGTGGTCATATAGCAGGAAAACAGATTTGTACCCCTAGGGATACATGTAGAGGAAGAGAGGCAGGAGAAGGGTAGAGAAAAGGGGAGGCAAAAACAAAGGAATGTTCTGGAGGAAGGGGAAAGGGAGATGCCCTTTTGGGAAGGCACCAAGAGGAATGGAAACATAAGGAGAAGGGTGAGGGGGTGAACACACCCCTGGAAAGGACAAGCCACATGAGAAGGAAGGCAGCAAGCCCAGGACTTGAGGGGGCAGTTGAAGCAGGGAAGGTGAAGGTCACCAGCTTACCAAGGGAATCAGTCAAACACAAGCAATAGAAGGACAAAGGGAGGGGACAGTGCTCGAGAAAGGAGGGGCAGGGGCAAGTGAAACAGTAGATGACACTGGTGGGGGGGATGCGATAGGCAAGGGGGAAAATGAAAAAAAGGAAGTAAAAGAAATGCCAGAAGCTAGGAGTAGGATAAAAGAACAAATTAACAAACAGAGGGAGAAGGCAGGCAGGGTTCTACTCATTGGGGACTCAATAATAAAGGGAATAAGAGGGGCAGGGGAGACAGGAGCGGGGCAGTTTGGGTGGAGTGCCTTCTGAGTATGATGGCACTTAAGGAAAGGCACAATATACTGTACCCTCATGGGGTAAACAGCAGGATGGAAAAACGCACCTGGTGTTCCATCTGGGCACCAATGATCTGGAGAGCAATAGCCTATTGGAGGTGCAGGTGAGATTCAGGGAGCTTGCTAGGTACTGTAGGAGTTAGGTTTCAATCTTCGGCTTTTTTAGAGGTGTTGCCTGTGCCAAAATTGAGTACTGCATGGAAGCAGAGGATTAAGGTGTTTAATCACTGGCTAGCGGGATGGTGCAGGCAGATGGGATATGGGTTAATGGGGGACTGGGGTCCAACAAGGGATGACAAGAGCCTGTTTGCCCCGTCAGGCTGCACCTGAATAGGGAGGGAGTGACAATGCTGAAAAGTAAAGTAGTAGAGTTCATAGAGGGGGAGTATAATTTAAACTAGATCTTGGGGGGGGGGGTTAGGAAACAATCCACACCAAAAGTCAGGAGAGATGGGAGGCTACCAGCCTCCACCCCAGTATAGGGATAATATGTTAGACAAAAGTTTGGCAAAGGGAAGGGGGTGATTTGAAAGGGATTAGCAGCTAACACCAGGAGCTTGGGAAACAAAATGGTGGACTTGGAGGCCATCATGGGGGATGAAGAACTGGACATAGCAGTGATGAGCAAAACTTGGTGGACAGAACATCATACCTGGGAGATGACTATCCTGGGCTACAGACTGTTTAGAAGGGACAGGGTGGGAAGGAAGGGGGGTTACTTTATACATCAAGGACAACATAAGAGTAACCGAGGGGTAGGAGGAAGATGGGGAGGCAGAGCTCTTGTAGGTGACACTGGACAGAAGGAATGGGGAATCATTGCAGCTAGGGGTAGTATACAGACCTCCTACACAGGGGGAGGAAGGGATAGGCAGCTGATGTAGGCAGTTATGTGGATGGCCCACAAAGGGGAACTGCTCCTGGTGGGGGGACCTAAACCTCCCAGATGTGGACTGGAACATCCCAGATGCAGTGCTGGCTAGGAGCAGGGGGGATACTAGAGGTGTTGCAGGGTGTATTCTTACAGCAGCTAGTTAGGGAACCTACAAGAGAAAACAACCTACTGGATGTGATCCTGACAAATGGGGAGAGTGTGGAGGAGGTAGAGGTGGGAGATGGACTAGGCAACAATGATCACAGGACAGTAAGGTTCAGGGTAAGGTCAGGGAGGGAAGTCAAGTGGACCAATACAACAGTTATGGACTTCAGGAGCACAGACTTTAACAGGATCAGAAGAATAGTGAGGGAAGAAATGGAGGGAACAGAGAATACAGGAGAAGCTGAGGAGTTATGGAAAACTATTAAATGACGGGTGCTGAAAGCCACAGAAATGTGCATAAAGAAGGTCAGGAAAAACAGAAATAGAGGAGACCACTGGTTTACAAGGGAGGTGGCAGGAGCGTTCGGGGATAGGAGAAAGGCTTTCAGAAAATATAAGAGGACACAAAGGGAGGAGGATAGGGAGGCTTATAGGAAGATGAGGAGACTAACAGGGCAGAAGATTTATTTATTTATTTATGGTCTCAGATTACACCTTTGAGCTAAAAGCTCATTATATAGGTTCCATGTCAGGTAGAAACAACATACATAGGAATAAACAATTTGCAATTACAACAGTTGCGACATCAAGATAACAGCATAACAGTGAATACAGTAAGAGAGCATACAAAGTTGCAACACTGAGGTAAGGATGGAGAGGTAAATTAGGAGGAGGGGTGGCATATAAGCAGCTGAGGGCATACTGTAGCCTAGCATTGTCAGGTAAAGTACAGGCAGGGGGAGGAATAGTCCAGAAAACACAAGGAGGGAGTAGCGCAGAGGCCTTGTCGTGCATGATTAATCATGGGGGGGTAGGTGGTCTGTTACTAATGGGGCATACCCCAGAGTGGCAGATTATAGAAAATAGAAGCTGTCAATGAGTGCAAGGGGTGGGGATGGGGAGGGAGGTGAGATAGGTAGTGAAAAAAGGGTTATCTAAGGGGATGAGTCTCAAGAGGGGAGGGAGTAGTGAGGTGGGGGAAGGGGGATAAAGGCAAGATAAGGAGGGCCAAAGCAGATACTGAGGAGAGAATTGATAAGCAGGTCAAAAGGGGAGACAAAATGTTTTTTAGATAGGTGAGGGAAAGAAGGAAGGCAAGGCTGAGGGAGGAGGGAGGAATACCACTGGAAGGTGACAAGGAAAAGCAGAGGAACTTAGTAAGTACTTTTGCTCAGTATTTACAGAGGAAGAAGACAGCAGGGAACCTAGGCTCAGGGGAAGGGTCAGTGAGGACAAAAGGGTGGACCCGAGCCTATTCAGCATAGAAAGAGTTAGAGAGGAGCTAGGTAGGTTGAAGGTGGACAAGGCAATGGGGCCGTGCAGTTTGCACCTGAGGGTGATCTGGGAACTTAGGGAGGACCTGGCTGCCCCACTGATGAGGCTATTCAACTTGTCTCTTGACTCAGGAGGGTGCCAGGGGACTGGAAGTGGGTGGATGTGGTGCCTTTGCACAAGGGGGGTAGCAAGGAAGTGATGGAGAACTATCACCCGGTCAGCCTCACCTCAGTGGTGGGAAAGTTCATGGAAGCACTAATAAAGGAGAGGGTGGTGAACTACCTGGGGAATAGTGGATTGCAGGATGACAGGCAGCATGGCTTCATGAAAGGAAAGTTATGCCAGATGAACTTGATTGAATTCTTCAATTGGGTGATGCAGGTGGTTGACCAGGGAGGTTTGGTGGACATAGCCTATCTGGACTTCAGCAAGACCTTTGACACTGTCCCTCACAGAAGGTTGGTAAGTAAGCTAGAATGTATAGGGATGGGGGGTTGGGGAAATAACCAGGTGGCTGGAGAACTGGTTGGTAGGCAGAAGCCAGATTGTGGTGGTAAATGGGGTGTACTCCAGAATGTGCCTTTAAACTAGCCAAGGGGGGGAGGTGCTGATAAAAGGCAGGAAATGTCAAGCCTCCCCCAACAAAACATGGCAGGTAGTAAGGTAGACACTGAGGTACAGAGCTCAACACAGGGCAGGACAGGGGTAAATGGAAAAATAGACAAGGGCAATAAGAACAGGGATGGAGGGAAAAGAATAAAGCCAACATTAAATGGAGGGCAATGAGTACCAATGTCCATAGTCTGAGAAACAAGCTTCCTGAGCTAGTAGCCCTGATGGAAGATGAACAATTGGATATTGTGGCAGTCACAGAAACATGGTACTAGAGAACCATGACTGGGATGTCAACATACCAGGGTACACAATCTACAGAACGGAAAGGGAAGGTAAAAGAGGAGGTGGAGTAGCTCTATACATAAGAGAAGGGATCAAAGCTACAGAACTAAAAAGCAAAGGGGGAGGACAAGAGGCACTCTGGGTCACCTTGGAGACAGGAAATGGCATCACAGTCCGCACAAGGGTTGTATACAGACCCCATCTCAAGGGGAGGAAATGGACAAGAAAATGATAGAGGACATTCTCAAAATGGCTGAAAAAGGGGAGATACCGTTGATGGGGGACCTGAATATGCCAGATGTTAACTGGATGACATGTACTGCAGCTACATCCAAGAGCAGGATCATTCTCGATGCCCTGCAGGGGGCAGGCCTTAGACAGCTAGTGTTGGAACCCACTTGGGAGGGAGCAATACTAGACCTGGTACTGTCAAATTAAGAGAGGATCACAAATTTAGAAATCAGTAGACATCTGGGAACAAGCGACCACTGCGCGGTGTGCTTCACAATAAGCACAACCATGGCGACGAGCCATATAAAAACAAGAATACTGGACCTTAGAAGGGCTGACTTTGGCAAAATGGGTGAATACCTGAGGAATACACTAGCAAATGGCCAAAAAGGAGGGGTGGAAGAACAATGGAGAAAAATCAAAACTGCCATCATAGAGGCAGCAAGCCTTTGTGTGAAACAGATAAATAAAACAAAGCGGAGTAAAAAAACACTATGGTTCTCGAAAGAAGTGGTAGGGAAGGTTAAAGAGAAAAAGGTTGCATTCAAAAAGTATAAGGAATCACAGAAGGAGCACGACAGGGAACTGTATCAATTAAAACAGAAAAAAGTGGGGAAGGCAGTCAGAATAGCAAAAGCCCAAACTGAGGAAAAAATAGCCAATTCAGTTAAGAAGGGGGATAAAACCTTTCATAGGTACATTAGGGAGCATAGAAAGGTTAAGGGAGGAATAGTGAAGATTAATAAGGGAGAGGGGAGGTGGGCAGAGGGAGACAGTGAAAAGGCAGAGATACTGAACGAATACTTTTGCTCAGTATTCACAAAAGAAGATAAGGAGGAGTTACCTAAACCAGACAATGAAAGCACTTTGGGTAGAGGGGTTGACACCAGTCCATTTGCAGAAGAAAGAGAACTGAAAGAACTCCTAAAACTCAAGGTGGACAAAGCAATGGTGCCTGACGGGATTCACCCCAGAATCCTAAAAGAACTAAGGAAGTACCCAGTGACACCACTGACCACACTTTTTAACAAATCATGGGAGGATGGGGTGGTACCTGAGTACTGGAGGAGGGCAGATGTGATTTCCCTTCACAAAAATGGGAGCAAGGCAGAAGCAGGAAACTACAGACCTGTAAGTTTGACCTCAGTGGTAGGGAAAATGATGGAATCACTTCTGAAAGAAAGAATTATTGAGTACCTAGAGGCAAGCGGGGCACAGGACCCAAAACAGCATGGATTTACAGCAGGAAGGTCATGTCAGACAAATCTAATAGATTTCTTTGACTGGGTGACCAAAGTAATAGACCAGGGAGGGGCTGTGGATATGGCCTACCTAGACTTTAGCAAGGCATTTGACATGGTCCCGCACAAAAGATTAATAATCAAGTTAGCCAGCCTGGGAGTGGGTCCCAGGTTGTTAACCTGGGTAGCAAACTGGCTGAAAAACAGGACACAGAAGGTAATAGTAAATGGAACACATTCCGAAGAAAGGGGGGGGGTCACCAGTGCCGTACCTCAGGGCTCAGTACTGGGTCCAGTCCTCTTTAACATCTTTATAGGTGACATTGCAGAGGGTCCGGAGGGAAAGGTATGCCTCTTTGCAGATGACACAAAGATCTGTAACAGAGTTGATACACAAGGCGGGGTAGAAAGGATGAGAAGGGACTTGGCAAGGTTAGAGGAATGGTCAGAAATATGGCAACTTAGATTCAATGTAAAGAAGTGCAAAGTAATGCACCTGGGAAACAAAAACCCAGGAGAAGAGTATACAATAGCAGGGGAGGTACTAACAACAAAAATGGAAAGGGACCTGGGGGTAGTCATATCAGATGATCTAAAGGTGGGTAAGCAATGTGAGAAGTCAGTAAGAAGAGCCAGGGGGATACTGGGATGCATAGAAAGGGGCATCACAAGTAGAAAAAGGGAAGTGGTTATCCCTCTGTACGGACAGTTGGTGAGACCCCATCTGGAGTACTGTGTGCAGTTTTGGAGACCACATCTACTCTAGGACATAGACAAGATGGAAGCAGTCCAGAGGAGAGCAACTAAAATGGTGCAGGGTTTGCATCAGAAACCACATGAAGAGAGACTGAGAGAGCTTAATATGTATACCCTTGATGAAAGGAGGGACAGGGGGACATGATAGAAATGTTCAAGTACCTCAAGGGAATCAACAAAGTCCAGGAGAGTAGTATCTTTCAGAAAAAGAGATGTGTAAGAACAAGGGGGCACAATTTAAAGATAGAGGGGGGACGGCTCAGGGGTAATGTGAGGACATTTTTTTTTCACGGAGAAAGTGGTGGATGCATGGAACCGCCTTCCTGGAGAGGTTGTTGGGTCTAAAACAGTGGGGGAATTCAAACATGCATGGGACAGACATAAGGTAATTGTAGTGGGGGTGGCAGGAAGTAGGCTGTTGGTTAACTAGAATCTGCAGCTTATCCAGTAGGTAGGGAAATGGGCAGACTGGGTGGGCCAAGTGGTCCTTATCTGCCGTCAAAGTCTAGGTTTCTATGTTTCTATGATGAATGGGGTGCCCCAGGGGTTAGTACTGGGACCCCTCCTTTTTAATATTTACATCAGTGATATAGCGGGGGGGCTAAGGAGGAGGGTGAATCTATTTGCTGATGATATGAAAATCTGCAATAGGGTGGACATCCCAGGTGGGTGGAGGACATGAGGCAGGATCTGAAGATTCTTGGGGAGATGGTCAGAGACTTGGCAACTGAAATTCAATGCCAAAAGGTGCACTATGATGCAGTTGGGGCATATAAACCAGTGAGCAGGATACATCCTATGAGGGCAGGTCATTAAAGTAACAGAGCAGAAGAGGGATCTGGGGATTATAGTATCAAGCAACCTTAAGGTACTGTAGGTAACCAGTGTAGCAGGGTGGTGGAAAAAGTCAATGGAATGTTGGCTTGCATCAGCAAGGGCATTACTGTCAGAAGTATGACGTCTGACGTGGAGCCTTTGCAAAAGAGTCTGTGACTCAAAGGATTGTAATTCCGATCCTATTCAATAAATAAATAAAAGTAGGGAGGTACTGATGCCCCTCTACAAAGCCATGGTGAGGCCACACCTGGAGTATGGAGTCCAGTTCTGGAGACCACGCCTGCTAAAGAACATAGACGAGATAGAGAGAGTTCAGAGAAGGGCAACAGGGATGGTGCAGGGTATGTAAGGGAAGGCATACGAGCAGAGGTGAAAGGAACTGGATCTGTACACATTGGAGACTAGAAGGGAGAGAGAGGGGACATGATTGAAACTTTAGAAGGGAGAGAGGGGACATGATTGAAACTTTTAAGTATGTGAAGGAGATCAACAAAGTGAAGGAGGGTTGTTTACTTAAAAGGAAGGAGGGGGCTTTAACTAGAGGGCATAGCCGAACACTGTAGGGAGGAAGATACAGAGGCAATGTGAGGGGGTGACTTTTCACGGAGAGGGTGGTGGAGGCCTGGAACAGACTACCGGAGGAGGTGGTGGAGGCTGAAATGGTGGATGGATTCAAGAGGGCATGGTGCAGACATATGAGACTGAGTAGCCGGGGGGCAGTGGGAGGAGGGTTAAGTAAGGGAGACAAGGGGCAGACTAGATGGGTCGATGGGGTCCTTTTCTGCTGTCAAGATTCTATGATTCTCTGACGGTATTTATGTTGAGTGAGGGAAGAATTAGGCAGTTTTTAATTTAGTGTAACTGTAACAACTGGATATTGCTTGACGGTGATGATTAGACAGCTGGTGGAATGATGAGCATGGGCTTCAGGCCCCAAAGGTTTAGCTACTCTCAATCCCAGCTGCTGGACCTCTGTCCTTTTGCTAACCACCTCCTGCCAGCAGCAGCAGCATATGGATGCTGTAGGGAGGCTGGCCCTGTTAGAAGTCAGGATGGTAGGTGGTGAGACAGTAGGGCTGCTAATGGAGTGAGCAATATTGGGGTGGTGAGTGCCAGGAGGCACCCTGGGGTGAAATGAGACTAAGGCAGAAGCCGGACATGTTTGATTTCCATACCCAGGGCTCCCACTGGACTGAGTGAGCAGGTAGCTGACAGGCCAGCAACCTTTGCCAATAGCCTTTGGACAGTGCTTTGTAATATGAGATCAGTTGGGAACAAGACTGCAATTATAGCAGACTTGGTCTCCTTAGTTGATCTGGCTTGCGTCATGGAGACCTGGTTTGTGAATGATGAGGGCCCAGTTCTGGAGCTGTCTGTTCCATCTGGATTCTCTGTGGTGCACTGCTGAAGGAGGGATTGCAGGGGTGAGGGGGTCATCTGTTTTAGAGATGGCTTGAACTTTCCTGTGCAGTCACTGGGTTCTGCTTTACCATTTGAATCAGAGCATGAGAAGGAATTTCTGCTGGAGGTTGTAGACTTTGTTCCTAAGAGGGTTTTGGAGTCACCCAGGTTGTTGGTTCTAGGTGACATCAATGCATGGATTGACGATTAACTCTGACATCTTGGACAAGACTTCCTCCAGACTATGGATTCACTGAGCTTTACACAAACTGTTGTTACTGTGACCCACATGTACCGTCATGCTTTGGACTTAGTATTCTCATTGGGGCTTGAGGTAAATAATCTCAGGATTGATTCAGCCATATTGTCTGATCATTGCACAGTAAAGTTCTTGCTTGGGACCCCCATGGTATTCCTTCTCCCTTGCAGATGGTCTGCTGCAACCCTTTGAAGGATCCCCCCCACAGGACTTCTGGCAGTAATGGACCTCTAGGAAGTGAGGACTGCTTGTGGGGCAGGTTTGAATTTGGCAGTGGTGTCCTATAATAGGGATATTGCCTCAGCAGTTGATTCTGTGGCACTTGTCTGTATATGACCAAGGTTTTCTCACTTGAGATCCCTGTGGTTTGACCGGGAACTCAGGGAGATGAAGACCAGGGGTTGGAGATTGGAGGGCTGTTGGCGGAAATCTGGCTCTGAGGAGGACAAACTGGCTTTGATAACTCACTACTGTGAGTACCACAGAGCTATCTCCCGCAAGAAGGCAGTATTCCTGGCAGGGGAGACTTCTTCGGGGAAGAACAGATTGGCTCAGCTCTTTTGGATTTTGGACAGGTTACTCCTCCCTACCTGTCTGCAGTGGAAAAGAGCAGTTTTAGCTGCCAAATGCAAAGAGTTTGTTTGGTTCTGCACTGTCAGATCACAGATGTCCCCAATTAAGTAATCATTACCCCAGAGTGACAGGATGGGTGTTGCTAGGAGCTCTCCTTTTGTCTGGAGTGAGTTCAGACCAGTGGGGGTATAAGAGTTTTGTTGATTAATCTCAAAGCTGCAGCCCACATATTGTGAACTGGAACTAGGCCCAACCTATCTCTCATGGGCTGTGTAGGGCCCATAGATCCAGCGCTTGCTGAGACTGCCTGGTGCTCACTCTCAGAGGGGTCATTCCCCAGCTCCTCGAAAGAGGCACTGGTGAACTAATTTCTGAAGAAATCATCTCTAGACCCAGATTGCATTGTGAACTATGGACCAGTCTCTAACTTTCCCTTTCTGGGAAAGGTTATTGAGGAAAAGTGGCTCTGCAGCTTGAGGCACATCTCACAACCTTTGACATTTACAAGCCTCTCCAGTCAGGATTTAGGTCTAGAGATAGTACGGAAAATGATCAGGGTGCATAATGATCTCATCAGGGCCACAGACAGAGGGGAACAGTCAGTTTTCATTTTCCTTCATCTCTCTCTCTTCAGCATCTGATACTGTGGACCATAGTGTGTTGCTGGATCATCTTGGGGAACTCTATGGATTTGCTGTCTGTCATCAGCTGGTTTGAGTCCTTTCTCACAGGTAGGATGCAGAGGGTGGGGATGGGGAATTTCTTCACTCTCAAAGTCCCTATTGTGTGGAGTTCCTTAGGGCTCAATCCTCTCATCCCTGTTGTTTGCAGTGTTCATGCTTCCCCTGGGAGAGATCATCAAGTATTACAGTGTGGTGTTTTACTGCTTTGCAGATCACATGCAGCTGTATTTGTCATTTGCACCCAGGACACATGGTGTGGTTGAGGTACTAAATTAATGTTTGGCTGACATCCAGGACTGGATGTCCTTTACTCCTGAATCTTAACCTGGACAAGATGGAGGTGCTGGTGATTGAGTCTTGTCATCAGCGGGGTATGGAGGCTGTAGCGGAGTGTCTAGTTTTATGTTTGGCTCCTCTCCACTTGTTGCCTCTGCTAAGGAGAAGAATCTGGGCATCATTCTGGATGAAAGATTGACAGTTAATGCTCAGGTGTCATTGGCTGTCGGGTGTACTTTCTTCCATTTTATGAATTTCCTCAGATTAAAACCTTAATGCCTCCTGACAACTTGCCCTCACTAGTGCATGCCTTTGTGACCTCTAGACTTGACTACTGCAACACTCTACCTCTGGGTAAATGAAGGGGTCCAGCATTACCTGCAGCTAGTGCAGAATGCAGCAGCCAGGTTACAAGAGGAACCTGTAGGCACACCTGTTTAAGGAAGCCTTTGGCATGCAGCTAAGGACCCTTACATCAGCAGCTGATTAATATAGTTTTAGACTGGATTTATAGTTTAATTATAGTATTTGTTTTATGTATGTATGTATGTAGCTTAGTTTTTGTTAACTGGGTAGGGTGCACTAGACAAACATTCACCTATTTTCAGGCATGACCTGGGAGAGTACAACCAGTGTATACAATGTATGACAATGATAATGTAAGGGTGTCAAGCCCTTCTTAGGTTCTTGGTGACAATAAATCAGCAGAAGAAACAACAGACAAGTGGCATATGCGGCAATAAACTTGTTTATTACACAAAAGCAGACCTATGCCCTAAAACAGATCTTACCAAATAGACATTGGGAGCCAGAGTTTCCCAATACCGCAGGATATGAAGACTGTCTTGGTGGAAAAACATAATACAGCAAGTTATATACTATGATAATCCCCATAGCAACTATTACTTTCGTATGTGAGTTAGATAAATAAAACAAGCCCTACTGGCCAACTGTTAGGTAGCTCCACAGTGTATCTAGAGATATACAAAAAGTGTAAAATCAGCTAAAATGAAAGCAAAGAACTCATGCAAAATACAGTAAATAAGTGTGGTGTTACATAAATCCGCATGATGGCAGTGTAGGCTATACAATGACTTCTCAGAAGACTAGACAGTGAGCACAGAAATGTATTCTTGGCACATTACTTATGCATTATTTGCAATGATCACAGTAATAATATCCCTGGTAACTCACACTTATATGGTAAGTACCAACACTCTATTTATTAGTACTGATTATGCATAACATAATAGATATCGTCAATGGTGCACAGTGGGTTGCCAATAAGGGTGTGGGGACCAAGCATAATCTTACTCCCCTTGTTACCTTACTGAAAAGGCAACAACACTAGTGAGTAAGTAGCGGGTATCCATCATTTACAGATCCGATGCATGAGCCTTGTAAAGGAATTTGAGTTGTTCATGGTGTTGTTTTAGAGTGCTCCATAGACAGCAAAGAGTTAGTATCAAAAATATAATAAAAACAGTTTTATAATAACAAAACCTTTAAAAGTTAACTGTAACCATGTATTGGAAAGTGCAGTGCTTAAATCACCATCATGGATAAGGGTGTTAAGGGCGTCTCCAGCTTTGGAAATGTTATTGCTGATGTAGATGAGATGGGTAACCTTTCTATCTAAAAGTGTCTTAAGTGACAGAGTCAGTGGATCAATATGGACATTACAAATTGGTAAATACTGAGACAGAGCAAGCAAATTCTCAAGGTCAGTATCAATAACATCTGGTTCCAGGATGGGAACAGGAGTAATCACTGTATGACCAATTACAGTAGTTTGATGAGGAATAAAACAAAGGTTAGGAAACTTTATGTCACAAGTTTTAGACCCATAGGAAAAAGATTTATGATTAGTTACCACACAGTACTGACCATCAGAATTATATTACACTCTCATTGTAGGAATTCTCCATTTATCCAGTTGAATTGGGAAGGTGAAAGATTGATTCATGAGTCTTGTAGTGAAGCGATGAACCTCTTCTGCGTAGTTCTGGTAAAGACATCCAGTGTTGCCCACTGGTGATAATGTTGCTGATGATGCTGTTGCCCTAGGGGTACCAGTTTCAGTTGAAGAAATGTCCACGTCCAAGGTAAAAAGACCAATCAATGCTGCCCAGTGAGTATCCACAAACTGGCTTGATGTTGTCAAATACATCACAGCTACATAAATAGTGGTATCCTTTTTGGCACAACAGTCTGTATGAGGAGCCACCCAAGCTTCCAGGGTGGAATGAAAGACCAGAAGAGGTGGAATGTTGATCCTCTCTCTGTAGATGTCTTTGTTGAGATGCCCAATGGAATGGATGGAGGCCAGTCTGTCAAAAATGGCAGTCTTCGGATCAAAGCGTGGTAAGAAGACAGTGAAAGTGACAAACATGATTTCATGGATGGTGCAGTGACAGTGTAACATGGGCCCCTGTTGGGATGGCATGTGACATAACCTAGATTTCTAGCAGTATACATTGGTATAGCAACAGATCTGGACATACACATTGTAATACAAGCAGTGGATCTACAATGTGGACAGTACCATTTAGCAAGTCATCTGTCATGGATGATATCTGGAATACATCCAGATTCCAAATCCCGGAAGAGATTATTGATAGTGGTTATGACATAAGAGCCATAAGCAGAGCATAAACATTCCCTGGCAATCTATTGCTTGTCTGCCTCCTTGTTATTTTGGAAAACAAGTTCACTGATTTTATTCTTTGTGTCATTAAAATTTTTAGCAATGTCATGCATGTTATACACAGTGTATCACTCTTCCTGACTAAGCCCATCTACACCATGCAATATGGGTGGTAAAAAATCATTCTTCATACCAGTCTGGAATTTAATTGTTTAGCTTTTAATGGCAGCAATATCTGCCCTGTTCCATTTGGACATGCTGGATCCGAAGAGTCTGGATATGGTGCCAGTTGCACCAGTGACATCTGCAGTGGCATGCCTCCTGCATAATGAGGAATTTTGTTGTTATCAGGGTTAGGTATAGACCTGAATAATCTGAAGTATTCAGTAGTATGTGGACCAGCCATAGAATCATGTGTGTGTGTCTGGTATGCAGCAAGACTATACAATAACATAGTGCAGAAAAACCTAGAAGTGTTAGATTTTGAACACACACCAAATTCAGCCATATTTCCATGGGTGAGATTAAAAATAACTGGAATGTGCATAATTTGCACATTGTTCACAAGTGTGCCTGGAAGTGAGGTGGCAGTGAGGCCACTAGGCAGTTTAGGTTCCTGAGAGGGACAGCCAGTAAGTTCTGCTTCAGTAGGGGGTACTACAGACAGAAACATAGCTGCTGTAGCCATGTAATTGCAAACACAAAAGTCTCTTGCAGAGTTTTCTGGGTCTTTATCACAAAAAGTGGGATCAATCAAAGCAATAAGATTATATAGACCAGAACATCTGTAATTGGCTTGATGAATAGACAGGGTACCATCTGGAGTGATTCTGGTATTAGGCCAGCCTTAGAAAGGCTGGCAACAGGAAGAGTCTTTCCATGACTGAGCAGTCAGAGTCACAGGGTGAACCATATCCCACCTGCCCCCCCGAGCACCCTCTTTTGCAAGAGTGTCTGCTCAGTTGTTGAAAGCATGGTATAGATAAGACTTTGAATGGGCCTTCACCTTGTGAATAAACAGATTGTGCTTAAACTGTTGATTCAAATTGTGAATGCATACAAAGAGTGATTTGTATTTCACTGGGGTGCTATCAGAAAATGTGTAGGAGTTCTTCTCCTAGAATGGTAAAAATTCAGTCAGAGAGCAACAGACCCAGTTAGAGTCTGTAAAAATGATGGCATCTGTGGTGCCACTCTGTATCAGTTCAAGAGCACAGGCCACAGTTACCAGTTCTGCATTCTGAGAAGATACAACATGGCAGCGTTTGAATGCAAGGACAGTGTTACCATTAGGGTACATGATGAGCAGTCCAAATCCAGCTATCTGTTCTCCTTGGTAGTATGAGACAGAGACATCAGTAAATACATGACACAGGGAAGTGTCAGCAAGGAGTTTTGGCATAGTGGGAAGAAAGGGTCCTGGATCAGGCAAATCAGGAGGCTGAATTGAGCAATCATGCAGGGCTCCTTGGTACAGGAAACCATGGGCTAGAATTGAGGGCATTTTGGCAATATGGACCTGTATGTCACGGTTCTGGAGAAGAAGAGACCAGTGAATCCCAGTGAAAGCCTAGTTATAAGCACACTTACCCAATCCAACACAATATAGTTCCTGTCTCATTTCACTTATCGTGTGGTCATTCTATCACTATTCATCTGTCTTTGCCCCTCCCTCTTCTACTGATTGATCCTAATTTTTCCCATTTACAGCTTATAGCCTTTTCGCCCACTAAAGGGGTTTTCCCCCAACCATGCCAAAGCTGCTCTACATCTCCTTACTCTCTACTACTCCTGGCACTCTTCCTTTACTGCTCAGCTGCTATGGGTACCTACACTCCATTACTAAGTCTGCTCTCCTTCACCCTCTTGGTACAGATCTCACACAGATTGGAGCACCTTTCCTCCACACTAGGCACCTCAACCCCAGACTACCCCACAGTGACTCTGCCCTCCTCCACCCTCGACACACCCCTGACCCCCCAACACCCCCACCTTGCCAACTCCCCCCCTCTCCACCCTCCAAGGCCTGACCTGGACCCAGCTCTCCCCTGCCATTCCCACCCTTCACACTTTATCTATCCCATGCACCCTGATTCTAAAGTCCTCAGCTGGGTGTCGACCCACGGGTCTCCATCACCACCGGTCACTAACCAGAAATAATTACACTGCTAGTATTATTATCTGGTAATGTACACTCAAACCCAGGACCTATTGCTTCCAGCCCTTCTAAACCGTATACTGCAACTGGCCTCCGCTTTGCATCCTTAAACATTTGCAGTCTCCTAAAGAAATCTGCTGCCCTCCAGTGCTGGGTCGTTCAACATCAACCTGATATAATTGCACTTGGCTCTCCAAATCCAACCCTGACTCTACTATCACTGTCCCTGGATATACCATCTACAGGGAAGACCGAGTAGGCAAACGCGGTGGTGGTTGTGCACTACTCGTATGGGACTCCCTTATAGGTCAGGCACTCCCAGCTCCTAAACATGATTATGGAGCCCAAGCTCTCACCTTAAAAATCACACCTTACCCTGCTCAAGGCTCTCTCTTTCTCACTGTCTCCTATGTACCCCTGAGGAATCAAAACCAACCAGTCCAGTCCCTCATTGACTATCTCACATCTCTTCCTCACAAAGTGGAGCAAGTCATCCTAGGTGATCTCAATGTTAATTGGCTTGCCTCCACTGCCTCCCATATAAGGGACTCCTTTGCTGCCCTGGATATGTCCTAGTTAGTCACCCAGCCCACCAGATTCAACCACTCTACTGGCACCAGCACTCTCCTAGATGTTGTTATATCTAACCACCCCTACAAAATCCGGGATGTCACTGTCATCCCCAACTCTCTTAGTGATCACTCCCCAGTCCTCTGTCTCTGGTCATCCTTCACTCTGAAGCCAGTGTCCCAGACCACTCTATGCCACCGTTTATGCCCCTGCAACCTCAGAAAATTAAAACAATACTTAGCCCACCTAGACAGATCCCCTATTCAGCACACCCCTGACATTGACTCAGCTCTTGACCACTTCACAAATGCCTTCTGTAAGGCTTGTGACCTTTTCGCCCCCCTCACCAGGATCCGCTCCAAAAAATGTAATGCCCCATGGATCACCCCACCCCTCCTTCAGAGACTCAAAAACAGAGATAATCTCTGGCACATTGCTGTAGAATCTGGAAAGATGTCTGACAGACAGGCCTATAATGCAGAATGCAATAAGTGCACTTGGGCCATTAGGTGGGCCAAGGCAGAGCACTACCAGACCACCCTCACTTCCACTTGGGGTTCAGCCCGGACCTTCTGGGATAATACGAAAGAGCTAAATGGGAAGTCCTGCTCCCCCCCACCATCTCAGCTCTCCATCAAAGGCACCCCCACCACAGATCCACTCCTCATAGCCAGTTGCCTTAACACTGCCTTCTCTGACCTAAGCTTGGTCCTCCCCAGCAGCTTCTTTGACCCAATCCCAACCTCTCTCTCCCTCTGGTCCTGCATCACCCACCATTCTTCCTGTGCACCCTATCCCTCCCAAGAAGCCAGGCTGCACCTGCTAAAAGTCTTAGGCAACAATAACCCCAGCAGTGACCCCCTCGACTCCAGGATCCTCTGTATGGTCTTGGACGAAATCCTAGTTCCCCTGATTGACCTTCTAAACCAGTCTCTATGCCTGGGTCAGTTCCCAAGTGCTTGGAAAACTGCTGAAATCACACCCATACATAAGAGTGAGGACCGATCCACCCCCAACAATTACTGGCCCATCTCCATCCTCCCCCCACTCTCTCAAGCCCTTGAAAAAGTGGTGTTGTTCCAGCTCTCTGAATACCTAACCAAGTATGACATTATGTGCCCAGAGCAGCACAGTTTCTACCCAGGACACAGTACAACCACGGCTCTCCTGGAATTCTCCCACCACCTGCATGCTGCTTTCAACTCTGGCAGCCTTGCAGGAGCAGTGTTCATTGACCTCTCCAAGGCCTTTGACACTGTCTGTCTTCCCCTTCTACTCGACTCTCTCCACCAACTTAGCTTCTCTGGTGGTTCCATTTCCTGGTTCTCTAGCTACTTCTCTGCTAGATCCCAGCATGTCAAGATCAGTGGCTCCCTCTCCAGCACTCTTCCTGTTCGCTGTGCGGTTCCTCAGGGCTCCATCCTGGGTCCAATACTTTTTAGTCTCTACCTTATCACCCTCCCCAGCTCATGCACCATTAAAGTGCTCCTCTAAGCCAATGATGCAGTCCTCATTGCCTCACATCCCAATCCCACCTCCCTCCAATTATCCCTCCAGCAAGTTTACAACCAAGCCTAAAGGTGGTTCGGAGACCGCAGACTGGTCTTTAACCTAAAGAAAAACAGATCAATGCTCTTCTCCCACCACCAAAATAAAGCTAAAAATACCCCCCTCTTGATTATCTCCAGTACTCTTCACCCACTAGAACAAGTGACCACATGCAAGTTCCTAGGCATCACGTTTGATACTGCCCTCTCCTTCCACACCCACATTAATGCCCTGTCAGACACCATTAACTCTCAGACTGGCCTGCTATACTGGCACAGGGACTGCCTGCCTCAGGTTGCCCTCAGGCTGGCCATCACCTCCTCCGTCTTGTCCCTCATGGACTATGGCTTGCCCATCTATGCTGCAGCTGACAACACTGCCCTCTGCAAAATCCAACTCTCTATCAATAAGGCCTTTAGGCTTCTGACTGGTGCCCCCAGCCATACTCACACCTACCTTCTCTATACTACCACCAATCTTCTCAACTTTGAGGAGCGACTGCTCTACCAGACCTGTCTTCTCGCTAGGAAATCTCTGCCTGGACTCTCCCCCCGGGGGAGTCTCCACCTCCCTACAGCAGCCATCTTTGTCAGTCACCACCCATAGCTCTGTTAAGGCCACTTTCAAGGTGCCCAGAACTAAGAACTCTCTTGCCCAGAGATCCTTCCTGTACTGAGCCCCCACCTGTTTCAACTCCCTGCCTAGCCACATCTCCAACTTGCCAAAAATTGGTTCCTTCAAAACAGCCCTTCAGAACCATATCTTTAATGCCCGTTGTTGTAGGTGCAACTAACTCCCTGTTATAACCTGTGGTTCCTGCCCGTGTTGCCCTCTGGCTTGACAACATCCACTGGACAGCCTCCCTTCCCCAGACCTACCCCTTCCCTACTAAGTCCAAACAGGGATGTAACCCACTGTGTTCTCTGAGGACCTACTATATCCATGAGTGTAACTCATTATTTTGTAACATTATGTAACGTAAGTAACATAAAAACTGCTACATTATGTAACCTAAGTGTATCTACTGTATGTTAAATGTTCCTTTTACTGCACTTGTAATGTTATCCTCTGTTTTAATATGCACTGTAATAACTGTCTTGATGTCTGCCCCCCCACCCCGCAACGAGGTGCTTTTGTAAATGAGTCTCTGACTCAAAGGTTGTAAACCCGATTTGTAATGAATAAATGAATCAATCTGGAATTAGATACAGAGCCATCCTTCACTCTGTTTGACAGCAAAAAGTTTGTGTTGTGGTTTGTGTACAAAATGATGGGTGAATACCCAATGAAGCACAGAAAGTGCTTAATAGTCCAGTAGGTGGACAGAAGGTGTCTTTCAAAAATACTGTACTTCTGTTCCACTGGGGACGGTATCTGGGAAGCATAGGCAGTAGGTCACAGAGTGCCATTAACCTTCTGAGCAAGTACTGCAGACATGGCTGTGTCTGAAGTAGCAGATTCCAAATGGAAGGGTAAGGCTGGCTTGGGGTTAACCAATGCTGAAGCAAAGGCCAAAGCCTGTTTCAGAAGGGTCACAGCATTAGTGTGAATGGGACCCCAAGTCCAGGGGATATCCTTTTTCAAGAGTTCATATAGAGGGGCAAAATCACAAATGAAAATCCCTGGAATAGTTGACCATTCCCAGGAAATGTCTGAGTGTTGTCTTACTGGTAGGAAGTGACAAATCTTGTAGGCTTTGGATCTTCTTAGCAGCTAGGCTTCTGCCTTGTTCTGTGATATGCAGACCAAGAAAAATAACCTATTTCTGGCACAATTGTGTTTTTGCAGGATTGCACTTGAGGCCTGCTCTGTGTAAGAGAGTCAGTAACTCATCAAGGAGGTCAAAATGTTGTTCCTTAGTGGCAGTTGCCAGGAGTGAGTCACCCACATACTGCATAAGACATTGTGGGGCAGGGCATCCATCATGTGTAGATGGAAGAGGGATGGGCTATTATGGAAGCCCTATGGGAGGCAGGTCCATGTGTACTGATGACCCTCAAAGGTAAAAGCAAACTTGTATTGGCTTTCTTGAGCAAGTGGCAGTGATCAAAACCCATTGGAGGTGTCAAGGGTGCTAAACCACCTATAATCTGGTGTTAGCAATTTGAGCACATCTGGTGCTGAGGTTACTGTAGGGGACCAGCTAGGAGTGACTTGATTAAGTCTCCTGTAGTCAATAGTGAGTCTCCAAAAGCCACTGCAATTTTTCACTGGCCAGATGGGCAAGTTGATGGTCAAGACACAAGGCCTGTTCACACCTTGCTGAAGAAGTGACTGGATGGTTCCTTGAGTGATGTTAAGGCCTCTGTAGGAAAAGGGTATTGCCTTTGCCTGTCATGTTCAGGGCCTGGAACCTCAATGATGGTTTACATTCTCCCACAATCATGTTTGTGTGTTGCAAAGACATCAAGGTGCTTCTGCAGAATGGGTAACAGTTCTTTGAAGAACTCGTGTGTCTGGAATAGAGCTATGATGTCATATTCCTTGTCATTAACCGCAATGGCGGAAACTATGTGGGAATCAGGAATCATAGCCATATGGTATTGTCCTTTGATTTGGATTAAGAGCTGATTGGCCAAATCTACTACACAGTTATGTAGTGCTAGGAAATCAATTCCTAGGATACTGGTGTGATGAAATAATACCATGAGGTCAAAAGTTTGATTTGTGTTGAGGGTGTCCAACACCATGAAGAGTACAATGGAGTGGTAGGTAGACGGTCTAGAGCCAGCCACACCTTGAGTATTGGTCCTTTATCCAGTGGGCCAAGTGGAATTTGCTGGGTCCTCATCATGTAGTAAAGACATAGCCATGCCTGTATCTAACAACACAACAATTTGGTGGCCCCCGACCGTGGACTTGATACAAGACTTCCTGTTTGTGTCAATAGTAATATTGTTCACAATATGGACTGGGGCCTGTAATTGTCAATCTGAACTATTACTGGTGTCTTCAGGTGGTTCCTGAAAACGCATGCCAGCAGGATCTCACCTGGCACCTTCCAGGTCCTGTGTAGGATACAGGGAAGTCTGGGTACTGGTAGTAGCTCCAATAGACAAAGCCTCAGGATTAGGGCCTGCTGCAGCCTGGTCAGATGAGGGCCCTGTATCTCCTTGGCCTAGTAGAGACTGGGTTACCGGAGCTAATGCCGCAATGGTCTGCCTTGGGATTGCCCTGTCACTGATTTAACTTTCCCAAGGAGTGTATAGAGGTTATTATTGTCCACTACTACATTACAGTAGGAAGGGTCTTGTCGATAATTTTGATTGCCCTGGTTGTCATTCTGATCGGAATTAGGATTATTCCAATTTCTTTGTCTGTTCCTCATTCTTCTCATGCAAAGGCTCATTTGTCTCACTTAACAAATCATTCATTTTCAAAATCTGTCTCTTATCCTGCTTCAACCTATCACAATCCTCTCTCATCTTGCATAACTCTCGATTATTATTCTGTATAGTCCAGTGCAAAAGAGTCTCGTTCTTATTACGCAGGGACTGAAGTTCTTCTTCCAGTCTCTGCTCTTTTCTAAGACATTCAAATGCCTGCAAGCCCATCTCTTTCTTAAGAGCTGACTGTTGCAGGTCAAGGGATCGAAACCTCACCTCAGAGGCTTCTATAACAGTATAGAGAGCCATAACCAACAGCCCTTTAGAGTCATGCTTTTTGACTGTTCGTCTCACCTCTGAGTACTGGGTTGAGATCCCCAGTACGGAGTTATGAGAGTGTTTTGTGCCCAGCTCAAAGTCGCTCCAGCCTCCATGGGAAGTGATAAAGTTAGACACATTGAGTCTCAGATCTACGCAGAGATTGGGCATGGTAGAAAAGGTTGGAAAACCCAAATGGACCCATCAGTGGTTACCCTGCTGTGTATCAATCCACAGTGGTTGAAACAAACAGATGGTCAGGCATCTGCACTCACACAGTCCTGCAACTCAAAACTGCCATTGAACAAGGTGAGATGGCATTGACCTTACCCAGTAAGCAGCCAGACTTTACACAATGCTATGGAGTGAAAAACATGGGTGAGGTGGAACGGGTGTGTACACCTACTTACTACCCACAAGGGAAAAGCCAGCAAATAGTGAATCTTCAATAGTTTAGACCACCTGCACATGGTCGCCAATAATGTCAGGGTGTCAAGCCTTTCTTAGGTTCTTGGTAGTAGTAAACCAGCAGAAGAAACAACAGACAAGTGGCATATGCAGCAATAAACTTGTTTATTACACGAAAGCAGACTTATACCCCAAAAACTTCCCAATACCCCAGTGTAAGAAGACAGTCTTGGTGGGAAAATGTAATACAGCAAGTTATATACTATGATAATCCCCATAGCAACTATTACTTTCGTGTGTGAGTTAGATACACAAAACAAGTTCTACTGGCCAAAAGTTAGGTGGCTGCACACTGTATCCAGAGATATACAAAAAGTGTAAAATCAGCTAAAATGAGAACAAAGAACTCATACAAAATACAGGAAATAAGTGTGGTGTTACATAAATCTGCATGATGGTAGTGTAGGCTATACAATGACTTCTGAGAAGAATAGACAGCGAGCACAGAAATATATTCTCAGCACATTACTTATGCATTGCTAGCAATGATCACAGTAATAATATCCCTGGTAACCCACACTTATATGGTAAGTACCAATGCCCTATATATTAGTGCTGATTATGCATAATATAATAGATATCATCAGCAGTGCACAGTTGGTTGCCAATAAGGGTGTGGGGGCCAAGCATAACAACAGCTTAGAAAAATGTTACTTTATTTATGACGTTATGTATCTTTGAATACTGTCTTATGCTTGTACTGTCCTCACCTTGCACAGTGCCCTGAGCCGCAGGGAATGAGTGCTTAACAAATTAATTTTTACCTACTTTTACTTACTTTCTTTCTAGATGGGGAGAACCTCCAACTGGGAGAGCCTTTTGGGGTGAGATGCCAGGATTCAGTCAATAAGATTTTCAGTTGAGCTTTTATAATGAGTCGGGTTGGAGATTGTTTTTTATTCCATTAACTATTGATATAAATTGTACAGTTTACATTAAAAAGCAATAGGAGACAAAAAATAATGGGAGATATACAACAGTAACATAGAGCAGCAGGGTGAGCAAAATTGATGGAACAGAGTATACTATGAGGGTGAGAATTAAATACAATGAACAGTTTCAGAGACATTTCATAGGTTAGCAGTTCCTAATAAATAATATCTGCTCTATTAGGACAGTGTGGCGGAAGGCCATAGTCTGAGAAGGAGAAAGCTTTAGATTACCCCAGTGCACCCTCAAGGCAAAATCCACCCAAACTGTACTCTTTAGGCCAGTCAAGGAACAAAATGGACATCTACTTCCATCTGATATACCACCTACTGCCTCCAGAATTCTTTGTTTTTGGCTTGTTTATATTGGATGGAGTCTGTCAAGGTCTCCATTCTATATATGGTATTTACCAGTGTTATCTATTTGGATATCCATGGCTGTGTGCTCTACAGCCACAGGTGGTGATTACTTTTTTGGATGCTAATATTAAGATTAATAATAGCTGAGGGCATGCACAAGATGGTGGGGAAGCTGCCCAGCTGAAAGGATGCTCATTGAGGTTGGGAGTGGAATTTTTTAAATGAATACCTGCTAGAATCCCCTAAATCTCTATGTTCGAGAGCTCTCAGGTGATGAAAATCCATATCAAATAGCAGTAAGAAATAATTTACTTAGAAAACAACATACTCTATTTTTATTAATTTGACCAAAGCATTTGATCTCATTGATCAATTAAAGCTTGAATCCAAACTTTCCTCTCTAGGAATTTCCAATACTGCTCTTAAATGGTTTTCCAGCTACCTATAAAACAGACAACAATTTGTCAAAGTACACCATGCAATCTTATCACTCACCATAATAAGTAGTAATAATTTACTAGAGTCAGTGGCTCAGCAGGTAGCACACTCATCTCCGAAGCCAGGAGATCAGAAGGCTGTGGGTCCTATCCCCACTCCAGGAACTTGGGTTAATATCCCAATACTGACACTGTAGTGCAGCATGAGGGGGGTGCTGCATGTCTGAGGTGCCGTCTTTTGGATGAGGCGTTAAACTGAGGTCCCATCTGCCTGTTCCAGTGGTAGTAGTTCATGTGATTGTTAAAGATCCCATGGCACTTCTCGAAAAGAGAAGGGAAATTTTCCCTGGTGCCCTGGCCAAATTTTCCCTCATTCACTAAAGAAAAATACCACCAACAGCTTAATCTGGTTCAATGTCAGCTGGTATTCATCCTCCCCCAGGTCATGCCTGAAAATAGGCAGGATTTGTCTTGTGCACTTACCCGGTCAACAATAACTAAATAAATAAAATAATCATTGGTGTACCCCAAGGCTCAATCCTTGGGCCACTACTTTTTTTTCGATATTCATTAATGATGTTTCATATACTGTAGCTCCCTCCTATATGCTGATGATATGGTATTATACACAAGCTCAAACAGTACAGTTGAGATTAACTTTCAGCAAAATGCAGATTCGGTACGCTACAGTCCTGGCTAAATCATAATAGCCTTATTCTAAATGCCAGCAAGACTCAATCAATGTTATCTGGATCCTCACCTAAGCTTAGGGCCTGTCCCATAGACCTTACCATTCACTGCTCTGATGGGTCTCTTGTCTCTTCCATAAACTCTTTCAAATACCTTGGTATTACCCTGGACCCTGCCCCTTGATTTCAACCAACATATTACAAATGTCTGCAAGACAGTCAACAGGAAAATCAGACTTGCCTACAAAATTAGGTATACTCTAAGCCCTGCTGCCAGACTCACAATAGCCCAAGGAATCTTACTCCCAAGCCTCATCTATGGTCTAACCCCTTACTATCTAACTAGCACCTCTAATCTTGACACATGGAACATTTCTTACAACAAAATTTGTTGCTTTGCCCTCTCCACTCCCAGTATGACACACCACTATTCACTGTATTCCAAGCTTGGCTGACCATCACCTCCCTCTTGCCAGATACTGTCAATTGGCTGTCTCTTGGACAAAATACTAATATCCTCCAAACCAGCTGCTCTTGTAGCCTTGATGACCCCGTAGGAACAAATGTACCCCCTTTGCTCCAGCGACAGATGTCTCCTGGCTGTCCCCAGAATTTCCACAAGGATGGGTGTACAGGCCTTTTCCTCTTTGCTCCCAGAGTCTGGAATGCTCTCCCACTCCAACTTAAATCCACACAGTCTCATTCCTGTTTCAAGCATGCACCGTCATAACTTCCTAAGAAACTCTGACATCTGCACCTGTTAAATAATGCCCAATCCTCTCTATATTGCCTCTGATCCCTACCCTCTTCTTGCACAGTAGCCTTACTCTATTGCACATTAATGTTCCCTCAAAATTTCTTCTATGTACTTGCACATACTTTTTTTTTATATACTGCTACCTTGCCAAAATTCTTTTTCTTACCATGCCTGTTGCTTCATGCTTGAATACCTATCTCTTCCTGAAATTTTGTGTACTGCTAAATCAATTATATCTGCATGGTGAAAGGTCTGCAATTTTATGTTGAAAACCTTTCTCCTCCTGAATTTATATGTGATGCTAAGACAATTTGTTCTGTACACTGTTATATTTTACACTACCGTATGTTTTGCTTGTTCTTTGTTGTAACATTTTTTTCTGTAACCTCCCAGGTCATTCCTGAATATAGGCACATTTTTTGTCTAGTGCACTTACCCAGTAAACAAAAATTAAATAAATACATAAATAAGGTTAAGTCCTCTGCTTGTTCTTTGAAATAACTCTGGCGGGATCTGAAATAGTTAGTACATTTCCAGGTATGTCAAAAACAATCCATACTGTACAGGAAGTGAGAGAAATAATATATAGCAGTAAAAGGACCTCAAAACACCACAAACACCTTGAACAAACAAATGAGAGGGTACTAAAATGGTAGACTCTGTAAACCCTTTACTTGAACTTGTGGTGGCAGATGATAATCTAGGTAAGTCTATTGTACTAACACTGAATGAAAGACCACAGATAAAGGTAAAAATACATAAAGCAGATACTTCAGAGATAAGCATGATGCAAACAACCAAAATAACAGGTTATACAAGAGCACAAATATTCCAGCAAAAACCTAAGGGAAAGGGGAGGGGCATGACAACATTAAAACAATGAAACTCATTGAACTGCACCCCTGTAAAGGAGCTAAAAGTAAGCTTGCAGGTAAAACAGGGTCAGCGCTGCTATTTGCGGCATCTGCTACACCGGCTTCCCTAGTAAAAAAAAAAAACAGAAAAAGGGTCACAAATGGAGGGGAGTTTCTCAACCCCCCCTGCTGAATCGGCACAAAGACATACAAAAAATACTGAGGTCACTGAGGCAACTGAACAAATAAATACCTCAGTGTCATTTACTTATTCTGCTACTATTTCTAATCAAGAGAACCACCCAAGGGAAGAATGGGATTCGATATAGGAAAAAGGGGACACCCCCTGCTACACTTCAGACTGAACAAAAAGAAGGCATAGATATGGGAGAATCCGAAAATCCAGCATCAAACAGAATGGAACAGAAAAATTATCAAAACCTTTTGAGAGGTGATTCTGGTAAGATGACTGTTTTCCTGAACACATATAAGAGTGAATGGAAATCAGACCCAGAGTGTGATGGGGACAGGCTCAGATAACATCAATGAAGCCCTCTTAAAGGAAGACAAGAGTTTGCTAGTATCAACTTGTCAATTTCAACCCCCACAAACACAGTTTTGGGGCTGGTAGATAAAATTAAGTATATCGAACTAAGAACTATGGAGTTAGAAAACAGAGTCAGTCATACTGAAGACAAAATTGAACCCCGGCAGAAGTAAGTTAAAACTTCAGCTGAAGAATTGAATATCTTAAAACAAAGAGTGGAGTAGCTTGAGACATGAGCTCGAAGAGACAATTTAAAATTTGATGGAATCCCAGAAGGAATCGAGGGGGGCTAATACTGTTGATTTTTTTGAGAAATTGGTAATGGAAGCAGGTAAAGGGAGGTACCCAAAGACTGGAGGACAGCAGATGTAGTCCCCTTATACAAAAGTGGGAACAAAGAGGAAGCAGGGAACTACAGACCAGTCAGCCTCACCTCGGTAGTGGGGAAGATCATGGAAGCACTACTGAAGGAGAGACTGGTGGAACATCTGGTTGTCAATGGACTACAGGACCCAAGGCAGCATGGTTTCACCAGGGGGAGGTCATGTCAGACCAACCTCATTGAATTTTTTTGACTGGGTGACTAGGGAGGTGGATCAGGGGAGGGCAGTCGACATGGCCTATCTGGACTTCAGCAAGGCCTTTGACACTGTGCCACATAGAAGACTATTACATAAACTGGGGAATATGGGTGTGGGCAGGACAGTAGTGTGGTGGGTAGGTAACTGGCTGGGTGACAGGACACAGAGGGTGGTGGTAAATGGCTGTCACTCCACAGAGGGAAGAGTGACCAGTGGGGTACCACAGGCATCAGTGCTGGGACCGGTCCTATTCAACATCTTCATCAGTGATATTGCGCAGGATCCAGAAGGCAGAATTTCACTGTTCGCTGATGACACAAAGCTCTGTAACAGAATAGACACACCAGAGGGTGTAGACAGAATGAGAAGCGACCTGCAGAAACTTGAAGAATGGTCAGGGTTTGGCAGTTGAAATTCAATGCAAAGAAGTGCAAGATAATGCATATGGGGCACAAAAACCCTGGCACAATATATCAGTTGGGGGTGAGGATATAGCCTCGCCAAGCAGGAAAGGGATCTTGGGGTTGTCATCTCTGATGACCTCAAAGGTAGGAAACAGTGTGACAAGGCAGCAGGTAAAGCAAATAGGATGCTGGGATGTATAGGCAGGGGCATCACCAGCAGGAAAAGGGAGGTCATAATTCCGCTATACAAGACACTAGTGAGGCCCCACCTGGAGTACAGTGTACAGTTCTGGAGACCATACCTACGTAAGGACATAGACAGGGTAGAGAAGGTTCAGGGGAGGGCAACAAAGATGGTGCATGGATTGCATCACAAGTCCTATGAAGACAGGTTGAAGGAACTGAACATGTACTCCCTGGAGGAGAGGAGGGAGATAGGGGATATGATAGAGACATACAAGTATCTTACAGGGAGGAACAGGGTGCAGGAAAACACTACTTTTAAGCAAAAAAGATGTTCCAGGACTAGAGGGCATGGGATGAAGTTGGAAGTAAGACGATTCAGAGGAAACATGAGAAAGAATTTCTTCACAGAATGGGTGGTGGACAAGTGGAACACCCTGCCAGAGGAAGTGGTGGGGGCTGAAACAATCACGGGATTTAAGAATGCATGGGATAGACATAAAGGAATTCTAGAGGTCAGGGGTAAGGGGAAACAGACTTCTAGGAAAACAAACTGAACTTACAAGCTCAAATGGGCAGACTGGGTGGGCCATAGGCCCTTATCTGCCGACACTGTCTATGTATCTATGTCTGTGTATCTATGTAAGCTCTGGGGAGAACATACCCAGAAAACAAGGTAGATAGAGTTTGATAGAGCCCATAGAGGCAATAATAACCCCGAATACGAAGGAAAGCAACCTAGGTTTGTTTACATCAAACCACACCACTTCCAGGACAAACAAGCCTTACTCAGGAAAGCAAGCTTGGAGAAAGGTTTGCAGGCTGCTGGCCTTTCCTTTTAAGTTTATCCTGACTTTCCACCTGAGATCCTGGGAAAGAGAAATGCTTTCGCTATGGCTAAGAATCTCTTAAATATTTATGGCATCAGATTCACAATGATCCCTCTGGCAAAGCTTAAAGTATATCTCCAAGGAAGACTGAGAATGTTCACTTCACCAGTGGAGACAGAAAGATTAATCAGAACAGTTTTGGTTAATGACCCAGGGGGAACCTCCTCATCATCTTTCCCAGCATCTTCTCAACCCTGTCTATAATCTGAATTATCAAATCCCACATACGGGCAACAACCTCATCAGTCCTCCCAGGAGTCCTGATACTGCTACTGGAAAGATGTCCAGGGGAGGACAATATCTGAGATTTATAAAAAAAAAAAAAAAAAATGGTAAAAAATTAAACAAATGAATTGGAGTAATACGGGTCTCACTTCCTATATCTTGGACAGGGTAACTCCTTAAGAAGCTTATTGGATAAGATATTGGGCACAAAAGTGTAGCTGCCTAGTGTTACCGATCCATCTTGATTTAAAAGATTGGGGGAAGGAAGCAAAAAAAAAAGAGTTAAGGAATCCAGAATTGGACTTCTGAGCGTTGCATTTTTTCCTGACTGTCATATTCTTTTGCATAATCCCTGTTGTTTTAGTGTGGATTAAAAGGGGAGGGAGGAGGGATTTAATAAAATGTTTATTAGGTCAAAACACGAAGTTAGGAATCAGAGAAATGGTAAACAATTACTGAAAATTGACAGTAAAAATGTACTACAGTTTTGGGTGGCTCTGGCTGGGCTTAGATGGGAAGGATCACTCAAATAACAAATGGAGAGCATACATATAATGTCTTGGAATGTGAATGCAGCTAATGATCAAATAAAATGAAAAATATATTCTAAAAGTAAATCTGTAGACATTTTACTCCTTCAGGAGACTCACTTTACGACAAAAGACTTCAGAGCAACTCAATCCCCAAATAGAGGTTAGTCATCCAAACTCCCCTGCAAATTACTCCCCACCTGACGGTATTACCACCCAAAATGATGGTCCATCTCCCTTACCTCCAGATGTTGACACTAGCCGCAAGGACTCAATAGATCTAAGGGCTTCCAATACTGAAGGCTTCAACAAAAAAATCATGATAGTGAGGATGATGATAGTGAAGTATATGACAACGATACTGACTGGACTATTGTTGAAAATAAGCATAGAGTAAAAAAAGGACGCAAAGCCATGGGTTTTACACATCCAATCTCCAATAGATTTCAGTCATTAATAACAAATACTGCAAAAACTCAAATGTGTAACCCTTTATCGCCCTGCAGTGCAGCTATTGGACCCTGTATTCCCAATACAGGAGTGAGGTTATCACCAAGTAAAAAAGGCCCCCATACCAATAGTATTCCCAGTTTAATGCAGCAGGAAAACCAGATGCCCCCATTGCCCCCCCCCACACTCTAAATAACAATGTAATGGATATTGTACAGGTTAAAAACCATACCTAGTACTGTGATTATCCACCAGAGATAATGAAAATGACACCATGCACTGCACCCTATACCCCCCCTTTACAGGCAGCTTTGTCTAAAATGGGGCACATGGGTACCTCTGTGTCAGACACTTCTTCCCTTGATATGGCTCCCATTCACAGCTCACGTGAAGCAATCAATATGGAACAAGAAACTATACTGCCCAGACAATTCCTAGTGTTGGGTGACTTCATGATAAAATACACTGACAAAATTGTATGCAATCCAGACAAACACAACCAGACTTGCAACAGCTTCAGAGGAGGACAAATAAAGGACATTATAAGAATGTCACAGAACATATTACAAAATGCTGGAACAAACCCTTTTGTCATTATTTATTTTGGCACAAATGACATCAGTGATCAAGTATCAAAGAAATCATGGCATGCAAATGAGTTCATTGAGAATGCAAGCCTCTAGCTGGCCATTTGCATGTCCATTATGGGCTCATTTACACGGCCTTCAGGTATCGTAGCATACCCCCCAGCCCCTGCCCAACACATCCATAGTCACTGGTGGTCTAGTGGTCCCTTCCTTGTCCCAGCTGCTGGTCCCCATCCCATTAATTCCTATTAAATATCCCTGGTAGTGGTCCCTACCCCCCTTCCCGATCTCTGATCATCCTCCTGGTATTTGTATATCAAGTTCCCTGGCAGTCCAATGGTCCCTCCTCCCCTGTGTTCCAATTGTCACCCCATCATCAAAACAAAATAACCCTGGTAGTCTAGTGGTTGCTTCCCCCAACCCATCCCGATCTGCCTCCTATATATAAACTATAGATTTTCCATCAGTAGTGGAACCCCCACCCACCCACCCCAGCAGTCAGTGTCCCACCACCTTACTCCCCATCCTAAAACTGAGTCAGTGACCATCACAGCCCACCTTTTGTGTTGCACTTTGCAGTTTTTTGTGAATCTGGCCCCTGGTGTCTTATTCTTTTTTATATCCCCCGTTCTCAGTAATGTCTGCCTACTTGCTGATTCTGGTCTTTGTCTAACTTTTCAGATAGTATTGTCCTTATAGCCTCTGTTCTGAAATCTCCTCTCCATATCCTGTCTTGTTTCCTGGTAATCTAACACCTCTGAGCAGTTTATTTTAGCTGATCATTTAGCTATAAGGTATTAAATCAGTTAAACTATGTGGGTGGAAACTGTTGGCCTGTAAGATTGCATTTTATCCATAGGTTTTCTGTGACGTTTTGTATTAAGATTTTCATCCTTTTTAAAAATAACCAAGTCCAGAAATTCAATTTCTGTAGTACCCTGATTTTTAACAAAAATGAAGTGATCCATTCTAGTATCTGAATATTCATGAAAATGTTCTATATCCATCTCTGAACCACTCAAGACCCAAACAATATTGTCTATAAAGCATTTCTGTAATGGAATTCTTGTCTCCAAAGGGATTATCCATATTCAAGATGTGTCTTCTCTCAAACTGGGCCATGTAAATGTTGGCATATGAGGATGCTGTACGTGATCCCATGGCTGCCCCCCTAACTTGCGGAAAGCAATCTTTTTCACAAGTAAAATAATTCCGCAATAAAATTAGTTCTGACAGTTGTACTAGTAAAAACTTGGTCGGATGTTAGTTCTTTCTCTGTCCAGTGGCTCCCTTAGTGCCTCATACCCTGCTCCATGTAGAATGTTTGTAGGTAGATCCTTAAGGTCCCATGTTATTAAAAAAACAATTGTATAAATCTTTTCCACTGTTATTCAGTTCATCAAGAATATTTACTGTACAACATGTGAACTGTCCCTACATCATTCTCAACTACTGGTCTAATGGGATGATAAACACATAAGGAGAGGGGTTCCAGGGCTGAATTTACTCCTAGCACTATTTGTCTTCCTGGCAGTTTCTCCAGGTTTTGATGAATTCTGAGTAAAGAATAAAAGACTGGAGTACATCATGTTGTTCTATAGATGGTGTCCCTCTCCCGGTCAGTAACCTCGTCCAGTGCTCTTTCCAGAGTTTCTTTAAGTAATTCCTTTATGTTGTCAGCTAGATCCCTTTCTCTTTTTAAGTAATTCTCACTATTGCCCAGTAAAATTCTGCACTGTTCATTATAGTCCCTGAAATTCATTAAGACAACTACACCCCCTTTGTCTACACTCTTGACGACAACAGAATTATCATTTTCTAACCACTCAAGAGTGACAAATTTTGTTGCAGTTGGTTATATTTGTTTTTTCTGTCTGCATTTCTTTTCATTTTTACGTTTGCTTGCTCGTGCAGCACACAAGTAACATATTAAGATAGTAGAGAATTGAAATGCAGATGAGCAGAGCAACTTGGCGACCTACAAAAATGACCTGAGTGATCGGTCAAGTTAAAAATAACTTTTTATTAAAGGACAACATAAAGCTGATCAGAACAAGCAGCACCCCTCCACCAACATTTCATGTAGCTCTTATACTTTATCAAGGCGGCTTGTTCTGATCAACTTTATGCTGTCCTTCAATAAAAAATTATTTTTAACTTGCCTATTACTCAGGTCATTTTTGTCACTCGCCAAGTTGCTCTGCTCATCTGCATTTCAGTTGAACCATTTGCGGTAGCATTGGCTCCAATTCAGGAAGCCGCCTTTTGCCTCATACAATAGTAGAGCATTGCAGAGGTGTGTCAGTGTTGTGACCAATGCAGTGGACACTTTAATGGGTGCATCCCTCAGCCACCAATTAATGCTAAATCTGCCAATGACAGCAGTTTCAGAGCGAGTGTCACACTTGAAAGAAATCTGCCTCTGCAATCAGGGGCAGTTACATCATTGCAGTGGCAGTCCCTCCTCCCTCCCTCCCAACCAGGCACACAGCAGGACAAAAAATTTAAATGTTAGTTCCCTCCCACTGCTGTCATCCACCCCACACCCTCCATCCCTGCCAACATAGGGGTGCTCAATCCCCATGTCAACATGTATCTCCCCTTCCCCCATTAATGTGGTGCACTTGGAGCCCACTCTAGTGTGCCAAAAAAATACTTCTTTGATGTTTCCGACACTGGGATGCCCACTCCCGATGTCTGAAGCCCCCGCCTCCCCCTATGCCCCTATGTTCTCAGCCAACCTCAGGATGCCCAATCCCTTGGTCAGCATTGATCCCCCTCTCCAGTACTCTGGAACACTGGGAGCCCACTCCAGTGTGCTGAAATACTTTTTGTTAATATTTCACCTGTAAAAAAGAAAACAGTCTCAAAGCGTCCTTTTTTTAACCTGAAAAAAAAGAAAACGATCCCTCGTCATTCCCACCGGCTCCTTTCCCCCAACCCACACCCTCCCTCTGCTCACCTCACCCAAACTTACATCCAGAGGTCGAAAGCAGCCATCTTCTGTGGACCAGGAGCATGTCTGCACTCTTCTAAGACCAACTGGGAACTGAAGAAATGACGGTAAGCAGTATAATAGCAGTCAATGGGGGGGGGTTCAACTTAGGTTGCTATCTCAGACAATTTTTGGAGTTTTGGCCCCAAATTTTCAACATAGGGGTTCTTGGGACCCCACCTTGTGAACACTGGTACTGTCATTTCTTTTCTCAGTCCTGAAAGGTAATTTCATGGTAGCTGCATGGAATCACCTTTTGGAATGAATTAACAAAATGACAGTGCCACTGTTCATGAGGTGGGGTCCCAAAAAAACCCTGTTGCAACTTTGGTGAAAAAAACCTCAAGAAATGACTGCATTATGAGTGTCCATTGTGCAGTTTCTATGCACGCTCATAACTTCATCAATTTTTAATATTTTCACTCCAAATTCCCAACATTGCCATTTTTTCCCACCCCCTTATGAACAGTACAGCTGTCATTTTTCACATCCTTCCGGAAATGTATTTTTTCACCTGTGGCGCAGAATGGCACGGTCGCTGTGCGAAATCAGCTTTCGAGACAGATTAAGGGAGGAATTGTTTAACCAGAAAGGCACACTAAGCCAGAGCTTGTTTTCAGGTGTGACCTGGGAGCACAAGGAAGTTAAGTGACTTGCTCAGAGTCACACAGTATGAAAGTGGAAGCTGTGGGATTCAAACTTATGTCTGGTCTGCTGGATGTCACTAGATTTGCAGCTCAGAGCCTTAGACAACTGTGCTATACTGCTCCAATTAACAAAATCACAGTGCCACTGTTCATGAGGAGAGGTCCCAAAAAGGCCATGTTGAAAATTTGGTGAAAGCATTCCAAAAATGATTGCATTATTAGAGTGCATTGCACAGTTCCACGCACACGCATAACTTCAACACTTTTTCATATTTTCACTCCAGATTTTCAACATTGCCATTTCTTCATACCTCCTCATGAATAGTATAGCTGTCATTTTTCACATCCTGCCAAAATGTGTTTTTGCACCTATGGCAGCGAATGGCACACTCACTGAGTGAAATAGAAACATAGAATTTGATGACAGATAAGGACCGCTTGGTCCACCTAGACTGCCCATTTCCCTACCTGATGGATAAGCTGCAGATTCTAGTTAATCAACAGCTTACTTCCTCCTACCCCCCCAGAATTGCCTTATGTCTGTCCCATGCATTCTTGAATTCTCCCACTGTTCTTGTCTCCACAACCTCCTCAGGAAGGCTGTTCCATGCATCCACAACCCTCACTGTGAAAAAATACTTTCTAACATTACCTCTGAGCCATCCCCCCTCTATCTTCAAATTGTACCCCTTGTTTTTGCACATCTCTTCTTCTGAAAGATGCTACCCTCTTGTACTTTCTTAATTCCCTTGAGATACTTGAAAGTTTCTACATTTCTGCCCTCTCTCTCCTTTCCTCAAAGGTATACATATTAAGCTGCTTTAGTCTCTCCTCGGTTGCCTTCTGGTGCAGACCCTGCACCATTTTGGTTGCCCTCCTCTGAACAGCCTCCACTCTGTCTATGTCTTTGCAGAAATGGGGTCTCCAGAATTGCATGCAGTACTCCAGATGGGGTCTCACCAACTGTCTGTACAGAGGGATAAAAACATCCTGTTTCCTACTGTGATGCCTCTCCCTATACATCCCAGTATCCCCCCAACCCTCCTTACTGCCTTCTCACATTCTCACCTTTTGGGGTTGAGAAACAAAATGATACTGCAACTGTTCATGAGGTGGGGTCCCAAAAAGCCCATGTTGAAAATTTGGAGCAAAAATACCAACAGACACCTGGAGCATTAGGGTTTCCAACTGTAACGCCAACCCTGTACAGACTGACAGGCATCAAGGGTGTGACTTGGGGTTGTTGGCCATAATACTCATGTTGTTCCACTCCCACCCCCACCCTGCAGCCACTGACAAGCGTCAAGGTGTGCCATGGGGTCTTTGGCCCTAACATTCACCCCATTCTCCTATACTGCATCCATCTCAGCTTATTTCCTTATGGAATGTGGTGAGCGTAAGAGCCGAAGACTTCAAGGCACACTGTGACACCTGTCAGTGTCTGCAGCATGGGGTGAGGTGGAATGATGTGAGTGTTATGGCCGACAACCCAAAGGCACACCCCCGATGCCTGTTAGTCTCTGCAGGGTGGGGGTGTTGATTGGCATTACTTCAATACTTCACTGCCATTCCTATTAAGCATCTCTCTAACTCCTGCACTACCAATGCCAATACCAGCAAGCAAGTATTTGGCATTGACAAATGCTTGTTAATAATGTTTCTAGTCTTTATTTACCAGGGCCATATAGGCTTCGACATTAGAAGGTGTGCCCCCCTGGTGACATATACATCAATTTCAATTTAAGATTTTGACTAAAGATTCTCCTTTTTTCCTTTTCTTCCATATTTATGTTTTCCATAGGAGGCAAGTTATCAAAAATGCATTCTTAATTTAAGTTTTCTATAAAAATCATTCAAAACTAGTTTGGTTTCAAATACATGTATTGTATTGTGTGGACAAAATGTTAATCCTTTACTCAGTACTCTTTCTTCCCCAGGTATAAGTTCTCTGTCTGAAAGATTATACACTATGTCTGTTAGTTGGAACCATGTTGGGTGGCAACAGGGTGGGGGGGGGAGACTGCAGCAGTACTCTCAACTGTGAGCTGCACAATTGAGCAGACATGATGGACCGCTTGGCCGGTATCTACTGGTGTTTTCATATGGTTGTATGTTGTTGCATTGGTCTGTAGGGTTTCTTTTGGCCCCTTGTCTTTCCTTCTTCCTGTTTGCTCTGTATTTATTTATTTATTTTATTCTTTTGGTAACTGGGTAAGGCTCACTAGGCACAAGTGCCTGTTTTCAGGGTCAACCCAGGAGCACTGGGCTGGTTAGGTGACTTGTTCAGAGTCACACAGTATGCAAGTGCAGGAGTGGAAATCAAGCCCAGATCTGCTGGATGGTACCAAGCTCATTCACAGGTGGCATATACATCCATTTCAAATTAAGTACGGACTGTGTCTGTTCTGCCTGTTCTTGCACCTCTTTCTCCTGGATTTGTTTTTTTGTAGCTATTTCTTGTATACTGGTAGCCTGTTTTGTACCTTCATCTGTATAGCCTCCTGCCCCTGTCATATCCTTTCCCTATAAAAAAGTTTCTGTGGTCCTGCCTGTTGTCTTTGGCCCATTATATATGTATATGTATATGTTTATTTATTTATATAAAGACACCAGCTTCCCTGAGGAAGGGGGTTTTAATTATCTCGAAAGATTGGAATTACTATATTAAAGAGCTAGTGGATCAAAATTGTTGTTTCAGGTTCAAATATGACATTAACACATATGAACTAAGCTGAGATATGGTTCATGTTGTTCATATCAGTATTTGAACTGTGCTTTTTAAGCATTTTATTGTTTTTCAAATTGTTGGGGTGTCGAGCTGTGGAGTATGCCATGGCATGGAAGAAACTGGAAGTGAGGTTCTTGAAGGAGAGAAGAATCCCAAGTCTGTGTTTACAACTATCTGGTTGGTCTCATCTGTTCTGTGAATCCAGTTTGATTGTCTTTGTTATTCAATGATTTGCACTGGTTCTGTTGAATTTCTTCTCTATGTCCTTTGTGTGGCAGTCTGTCTGACTTTGGTCTTTTTTCTCCAATTTTTGATCTGGTTAGGGCAGTCCAGGCAAGAGTGGATTGCCAGTAACAGATGTACATGCTGAGTGGCAGATGTTAAGAACTACCATGGTCTGGACTTTTTTTATCTATGCAGTGGTTTTTCGAAGTGGACAGTCATGGTTACTCACACCCCCCTGCAATACACACTTGTGCATGGTTGGATATTTGTACTCAGGTAAGATCACAGTCAAATACAGTCCAGATGGATGTGGCTTCAGTGGAACCGCGTGTCACAAATGCACTGCGTAGGTCAAGGCCCTCTTCTCCCACAGTACCAATCTCAGAGCGTAATGGTGTGAACAGTTAACAGACAGGGTAACCCTCCTGTCTGCTTTGGGTCCAAACCATCTTTAGCCTTGAATTCTGGGGGGATTCAAACTGTGAACCTTATGCTAGCATACCCAATGTACAGGCTCAGATATGTACCCTCTTTGGGACTGCAGTACAATCTTTCACCGGGGCACCTAGCCAGGCTTCCAAAATGAACCCTTTTAAAACTCTATATGAGACACAGGTATTCTTACCTTTTTCCAGCTTAGTAACACCATGCAATCCTTTACAGCTATCAGACTTAATATTGGTTCAGCAATGACATGCAAAAATGACTGAGGAGACACAGCCAGTATCTTAAAGAAAATGTTGTTTGCTAAAAATTGTAAAATAAGTAAAATAAAATACAAAACAAATAGCATGAGCTCACAGTCACAAAAGAAAATGGGAAAATTACAGAACACAGACTCCTACCACAATACTTAAGATCTTTGTTATCTAAGTATTACTTTTCTAAGTGCATTTAAGTTAGAGAGAACTTTCTGTATTAGAGCCCAAGATTATAGAACCCATTCCCCAGATACAATGTTTCATTTCTGGGAGCATCTCACCTCCCCTTTTGTGATGTCAGTTAGACCCTCCCTTGGAGTTAATTCATAACAAAATTATCTACAAGGATGTATTTTAATTAATGTGAACATCAGCAAAAAAACATTTCCCACATATGACATCATTTGTTCAAGCATCTCTCTTTGATGCCCCTTTGCTGACTTCCTGTTGCTAGTGTGATCTCAAGTTTTATGACTCATGGCAAAGTTCTGTGACCAAATTGGCCTTTTCCTGCAGGAACCATAAAAGTTTATGATGCTCATATTCTGGCAGATGGTCCAAAAGTTCTAATTACTGGTAAGACAAAAACAGGAAACCTTTAATTAGGTTTCTCTAGTCTGTTTAATGACATCCTCACTGACACTTTGAAGGTTAAAGGCCAAGTCTCACACATTGCTGACTGGGGGGTAGACAATTTCAGACATAGATCATTTATTTATTTTACAGACATCATAGATAATCATAAGCAAGGTGGCAGAGTGTCACAATCCTCCCCACCTGGACTGCATTTGGGGGCTCTATCCCCTGCATGGGATGAGCTCCACAACTCAGTTCATTCCTACTATAGATGCAATAAGCCATCTACATTCTGAGTGGTTGCTCCAGCCCTATGTGAGATCGACATGTCATACCCTTGCAAGGCAAGACTCCATCTTAATAGTCTACTATTCATTTTACCCATTTTTGTCAGCCAAACTAGGGGGTTGTGGTCAGTTTGTACCTCAAAATGCTGCCCATAAAAGTATGGCTCTAACTTCTTTAGGGCCCACACCATGGCAAGACACTCTTTTTCCACAGTAGAGTAAGCCTGCTCCCTGGGAAGTAACTTTTTAGTCAGGTACACTATGGGGTGATCTTTCCCCTGGTTGGATGTCTGACTCAGCACTGCCCCAATACCCACATCTGAGGTGTCAGTCTGAACTACAGAGGGTCTGATGTAGTCTGGACTTGTCAATACAGGAGCACTGCACAGTGCCTCCTTCAGTCTGGTAAAGGCTTTTTCACAGGCTGGTTCCCAGGTAATTTTCTTAGGCATCCTTTTCTTTACCAGGTCAGATAGGGAAGCTGCCAGGGCACTGTAATTGGGTACAAATTTCCTATAGTACTCTGCTGTCCCTAGAAAACTCCTGACCTGCTTCTGCATTTCTGGTCTGGGCCATGCCTTGATTGCCTCTATTTTTGCTTGGTTAGAATGGAGCTGTCCCCAGCCTACAACTTACCCGAGGTTTGCCACTTCAGCCATGGACACCTGGCACTTCTCAGCATTGACAGTGAGCCCTGCCCTCTGTATCCTGCCCACCACTTCCCTAAGGTGGGACAGGTGTTCCTCCCAGCTGGCACTAAAGATGGAAATGTCACCCAGGTATGCCACAGCATAATCCTCAGCACCATTCAACACCTAGTTCACCAACCTTTGGAAAGTGGCCAGGGCGTTCTTCATTCCAAAAGGCATTACTTTGAATTCAAATAACCCTATCAAAGTGATGAAGGACGACCTCTCAATAGCTCTGGAAATTAACTCTACCTGCCAATACCCCTTTGTCAGGTCAATAGTCATAAGGTAGGTCACCCCTCCCAACTTGTCCAGGAGTTCATCCATCCATGGCATTGGGTGGGCATGTGACTTCATGACTGCTTTCAGTCCATGATAGTCCACACAAAAATGAGTAGAGCCATCTGGCTTGGGAACAAGAACTACAGGTGAGACCCAGAGGCTGTGGGATTTCTGGATTACCCATAAATCCTGCATTTCCTACACCTCCCTCCTAATGTCCTTTTGGACAGCCTCAGACACCCGATATGCTGTTTGCCATAAGGGCACTTGCGTCCTTGTCTCCATATCATGTGTCGCTAAGAGGGTTAGTCCAGACTTGATGCTAAACCATGGGGCAAAGTCTACTAAAACCTCCCTTACTTCCTGGATCTGGTCTGAGGCCAACTGCGGTGACAATTTAATTGCCCCCACAGAGGACTCCCACTTGCTTTCTTCCAGCAAATCTAAAAGGGGGTCTCCTTCATCAGTCCCCTCTCCAGGACTACACACTGCAAACACCATGTCAGCCATATTAGCATATGGCTTCATCATGTTGACATGGTACATTCTTTCAGTATGTCTTCTGTCAGGTAGCTCTATGATATAGTTCATGTCATTTACCTTTCTGATTACTTTGTACAGTCCTGCCCACTCAACTGCAGTTTGTCTTTCCAGACTGGGATTAGGACCATGACTTCCTGAACCACCGTGTATGAGTGAGCCCTGGCTCTGCAGTCGTACCACACTTTTTGTTTTTGTTGGGCAGCTGCCAGGTTGCTCTGGGCAGTCCCCATATGCTCTTTCAGCCTTTTCCTAAACCTAAGGACATAATCCACTATGAGAGTTCCCTGGGTGGCATGCTTGCCTTCTCAGTCCTCCTGGATCAAGTCTAAGGGCCCATGTACCCAGCATCCATATAAGATCTTGAAGGAGGAAAACTCTGTTGACTCTTGGGGCACTTCCCTGTATGCGAACAACAGGTGGGGAAGGTATTTCTCCCAGTTCCTCCCATGCTATTCAGCAAATGCTTGGAGCATATCCTTAAGGGTACCATTAAATCTTTCCACAAGCCCATTGGCTTGTGGGTGATAAAGTGTGGTGGTGCATTTCTGCACTACCCTGCACTTCTCACACAAACATTTCATCAGGTTCGACATGAAGGAACCCCCTCAATCAGTGATAACCTCCTGCAGAAACCCAACACGGGAGAAAATCCCAAGTAAGGCATCTGCCACTTTGTCTGTCCTCAGTGAGGATAGGGTGACTGCCTCTGGATACCAGGTGGCATAATCCACCACAGTCAGGATGATCCTCTGCCTGGAGGAGCTGGGGATATTTAAAGGCTCCACAATATCCATTCCAACCCTCTGGAATGGCTCCTCCACTATAGGTAATGGAATAAGGGTGGCTTGGGTTTTCTTACCTGCCTTCCCTATTTCTTTGCACCGGTGACAAAACCTGCAATACTCCTTCATCTGCTGGGTGAAGTTGGGCCAATAGAAATTCTGGGCCAACTGCTGTGTAGTGCAAGTGATTCCCAGATGACCAGACAAGGAAATATCATGTGCAGTCTTGAGCAACTGTACATGGTACCCCTTGGGAACGACAAGCTGCCTGCCTATCACACCTCCCTCTGTCTTAGCATCCTGCTTATACATCAGTCCATTGTACCAATAAACTTTGTATTTCCCATCACCTCCTTGTGCTCTGGCAGAGTCTGACCAAGCTCTCAGCTTCTGTAGACTAAGGTCACTTTTCTGAGTTGCTGCAAACTCCTTACACTTTCCCAAGGCATAGGACAGGTCCCCTTCAGTGTCTAAACTAGGGTCCCTAGCTCTAGTGTCAGGGCACTCAGGATCACTGCCATCTCTAACCTTCTGACAATGGGTCACCCTCCCTTCCTTGGAGTAACCCTCTGTAGCCGTTTGGTTAACTGCTACCTGCAAAATGTCAATCCCCTTTTCATTAGTCTCCATCTCAGGATACCCAGGCTGGGGAACCAGCCTCCCAGTGATTTCCACAGTGGCTTCTATGGGGTCTGGGGCACCACAATTTTCCTTTGCCACTTGGCTACTGGTAACTGCACACACCATCCCGTTTGAGATTGTTGCCGAGAATTACATCAACTGCTAAAGTTTCTGCTACAGCAACCTGCTGCACAGTTCCCCCTGTCTCACCCTCGTCTAGAAGAAAACTAGCGAGTGGCAATGTTTTCTCCTCCCCAGTGAACCCTTGTACAGTTACAAATTTATTGGGTATAATCCAACAAGGCTTTACCAGATCCCCTTTTATCAGCGTCAGGGATGCCCCTGTGTCTCTTAACCCTTGTGTCTGTACACCATTCACAGTGACTGGGTGCATGTGTTCCCACATGTTTACAGGCATGCTTTCAGGGACACACAAACAACCCACTTCTTTTCTAGCACCACTTTGTGTATTGCTTGTCCTTTTGGAACACTTTCTGGCAATATGCCCAGATTCTTTGCAAACTCAACATTCATTTCTTTTCTCAGAAAAATCTTTCCTTTGAATCCTGGGGCTAACTGGTTTTGGTGGAGGCAATGAGGGTTTTAGCTGCCTTGAAGGCATGCTTTTCCATTTTCTGCACTGCCACCCCTGCCCCATTTGCTCTCAGAGAAGGTCTGCTCTTGGCATAGCGGTCTGAGAGTTCAGCAGCTTCTTACACTGTTCTTGGATCTCGGTCCTCCAGCCAGGTTTTCAGCTCTGCTGGGCATGCCCCAAAAAACTGCTCTAACAATACAGCAGTTTAAATTTTATCTACAAAGTTTGCTTCAATTCCTTCCCACCACCGTTTTAAAAACTGGTGGTGTTTCATGGCTAGCTCCTCGTAGCTAATGTCAGGACTGCTTCTGAGCTTACAGAATTTAGCTCTGTATGCTTCTGCAGTTAAATCAAACTTTTTTAAAAGTTCAGCTTTATGTTTGCTGCAATCATTACTGCCCTCATTGTCCATTTGTCCCAATGCATCCAGAGCTTTCCCTGTAAGTAGCGGGGATAGCTAGAAGCTCCAAGACCCTCTAGGAATAGTTGCTTGAATACAAACTTTTTCAAAGGAATTTAAAAAGACATCCATATCCTTCCCTATTTAAATTTGGCTATCAATTGGAATTTAATTTGTAACCTAGTCCTGTAGTTTCAGTTAAACCCAAGCCACTTATCTGCTCTGCTGCTGGGGGTTGGAGTCATAGCTTCTCCAGTTCATGTTGCCTCTAGTGCTCACGCGCTTCATGGTCTACTTCTCACTGTTCTCACTCCCTCTTCTCCTCTGTGGCTCACTGCTCTTGCCTCTCTATTCTCTGGAACTCCAGCTCCATTCTCCACAACTCCATCTGTAGCCTGATTGCTTCTGGCTCCAGAATGCTGGTGACCTTCCCCTGCTGCTGTGGCCCTTGGCTTGCACTGTCCCTGCTGTCCTCCTTACTGGATCTGGACACTGCACTGGACTCTGGCCCCTCCATGCCCAAGGTTCAGTCCTTTTCAGTCACAGACTGCGACTTGAGGCTCTGGGTATCTGCTGCTATCAGACCATCCATGAGGTTCTGCTTGTTGGCTTTCGCCTCATACTGGACTCCTCTGTCCTGGCACAACTGCCTCAAGTAGTCTGCAGTGTACACACTGTAGTTGGAAGCCATCTTCTTCCCTAACTACAGCTACTCTAACTTGCACGTTAGAAAAAAAAATAAAACAGGTAGGAACTTCGACTGTAAGCAAATTTATATAGTTCTGTTTCTTTTTTAAAAATCACTGTTTTATTTTGCACATGAGCTGTACAGTATTAATCTGATACACTGAACTGTTAAAGCTTGTGTTACCAATACTTTAAATCCCACCTCTGCCACCAAATCTGTCACAAATGCATTCCACGGGTCAAGGCCCTCTGCTCCTACAGTGCCAACCTCAGAGTGCAATAGTGTGAACAGGTAACAGACAGGGTAATCTTCCTGTTGGCTTTGGGTCTGAACCACCTTTACCCTCGAGTTCTGGGGGGATTCAAACTGTGAACCTTATGCTAGCATACCCAATGCACAGGCTCATATATGTACCCTTTTCAGGACTGCAGTACAATCTTTCACCAGGGGCACCCAGCCTGGCTTCCAAAATGAACCCTTTTAAAACTTTATATGAGACCCAGGTATTCTTACTTTTTTTCAGATTAGTAACACCATGCAAGCCCTTACAGTTGTCAGACTTAATATTGGTTCAGCAATGGCAATGCAAAAATGACTGAGGAGACACCGCCAGTATCTTAAAGAAAAAGTTGTTTACTAAAAATTGTAAAATAAGTAAAATAAAATACAGAACAAATAGCATGAGCTCACAGTCACAAAAGAAAATGGGAAAATTACAGAACACTGACTCCTACCACAATACTTAAGTTATTTGTATCTAAGTATTACCTTTTAAGTATGTTTAAGTTAGAGAGAACTTTCTGTCTCAGAGCCCAAGATGATAGAACCCATTCCCCAGATACAATATTTCATTTCAGGGGGCATTCCCCCTCCCCTTCTGTGGCATCAGTTAGACCCTCCCTTGGAGTTAATTCATAATAAAATGATCTACAAGGATGTATTTTAAATAATGTGAACATCAGCAAAAAAACATTTCCCACATATGACATCCGTTGATTCAAGCATCTCTCTTTGATGTCCCTCTGCTGTCTTCCTGTTGCTAGTATGATCTCATGTTTTATGACTTATGACAGAGTCCTATGACCAAATTGGTCATTTCCTGCAGCAACCATAAAATGTTACGAGGCTTATATCCTGACAGCTGGTCTGAAAGTTCTAATTAAGACAAAAGCAGGAAACCTTTAATTAGGTTTCTCTGGTCTATTTAATGACATCCTCACTGACACTTTGAAAGTTAAAGGCCAAGTCTCACACACTGCTGACTGGGGAGGAGGCAATTTCATACACAGACATTTATTTATTTTACAGGTATCATACAGTAATCATAAGCATAGGGGCAGGGCATCACACCATGCACTGAGGGGAATGACATACTGTATCAATGATGCTGGCTATATTAGCCCACATAAATGGAAGTGGAGGTATGTTTTTTGGATACCTTCAGGCTTGTGTGCTGTTGCTTTGTTATGGCAAAGATAAGATTGTGTAGAAAGGTTACTACAAATCATTCATTTCATGAATGAAATTTCATGCCTATGCCTTGGATAGTGGGTGGGATCAGATGTATGTGTGTATGTGTATGGGGGGGCAGTGACCGACTGATCAACTGGACTGTTAATCATTGGGGCTGTATGATTGGAGGGGGCACACCACTAAACCACTGGACTGTTGAGCAGTGGGGCTGGATAATCAGGGAGTCAGAATAAGTATTTCCAGGCATAAAGTGTTTCTCAAAGACAGTCTTCCCACTCAGTTTGTTGTGCTCCATGAGACTTCCCAATCAGTTTGTTGTGCTCTGTAAGACATTGAAAACAAATTAAAATGTGAGAAACCCAGCTATTATATAAAATTATAAGCAACTTGAGCAAATGAAACTGAGCTGCACAATATTATTACAGTTTATAATGCATAAACTTGTTTTCATATTCCCCCACTGTATGCAGGCATTCAAATCTACCTGGCACCCCCCCATGTCACTTCTTTCCCAGCTGGCTGGTACTAGAGACCAACAGTCCCTGTCAGAGCCATGACAAATGCCTGGAAATAGGTGTTGCCTCTTGCATTAAAACTATAATATAAACAAACAAGGAAATTAAATAACATTAAAATTCAAAATTTAGTACTCCAGTCAGCATAAAGTTGCTGAAAAGGCTTGATATACTAGCTCTTTAACCAGATGGACTAATTAAGAGATATCCCTATAACCAGTCAGTTCCTGGGGTTACTAGGATCCCATCAGTTTTACTTCAGGCAGGGAGCCTGGGCAGTCCAGAGGGTGTGAAACTCTCTGCAGTAGATTACATCATCACCTGCTTAGCTGTGCTGAGGCAAAATATGATGTAATGGAATTTAGAACTCTTGCAGCAGCAGGAACCACAGTGCTCTACTGTTTGAAAACTGTTAGTCAGTTGGAGATTTTGAGTTGCATTGGAGAGTTCTACAGGCAAGTGGTGCTTTGCCAGGCCACTTGTCAGAGGGAAGGACCCTCAGTTTGTTATTTTTCACCCTAGTATGGTAAACAGTGACCCATTTGTGGGACGTGGTGGTTACCAGGTCCTGTGAAGCCCTGAGGAGGTGAAGATTTATCTGCAAGAGTAAATAGGACTGAAGGTTTCAGTGAGTAGTGTTGGGCAATCCCCAAAAGACTGTGAGAACTAACAGAGCTTTCCAGAATACAGACTGTGTCTTTTACAACCAAAAGCTATGGATTTTGAATGGAAACTGTTTAGTTTCAAGTGTTTTAACAAATGTCTTGGGGGCACATCATGCTTTAAGTATAAGGTTAATTTGTTGTTCAGCTATGGGTTGGCTAGTGCCTTGTTTAGAGCCCAACAAGGTTCAGATGCAGGCTCTTGGAACTCTTGCACAAGGATGTGTGGTGAGGATGTCTTCTGTGGCCCCTGTGTGCCTGGAGAATCTGGGTTTTCCTAAAAAGCAATGGCAGAGAGAGTCTAGCTTTGGCCAGATTTGAGCTGATCACTCAATACATGTAGCAAAGGAATCTAATTGAGAAGGGCCAGTGTGTGCTCACATTAGTGATGGGGCAACCACCTCTTTGAATGCACTGGTAAAGTCCAGAGACCCCTAATCAAAGCGGTGGACATCCGTGGGAAGTGTTCTAATATGAAAAGTTTTCAGGACTGCAAAGAGAGACAGAGAAAGAGTTTGTGGAATGTTTCTGCCTGCTACCAGTATGCCATCTGTTTAGACAGCTACCCAGTCCTAGGGGCACCACAATTTATTCTGTTGCCATCTGTTTAGGAATAGAAGCCATCCAGGACAATCCCAATTTTCTGGTTGTAGACATTCTATCTCTGAGTGATCTGTGTGAGTTTTTTGGGCCCCCACAGTTAGGAGACACACCATAGCCCTTGCGCCTCTTCCACAGACCTGGGTAGAAATATAAATGTTGCTTTGTACTACTCCCCTGCCTCCTAGATGCTTGAGCCAGGTGTTGCCCTAATGCCAGGGGTGATAGTCTTTGTTGCTGTGGTAGTTGCCTTGTTGACAAGCTGCCAGTAAGAGAGGGAAATTGGGTTACAAAAATGGGGGCTTATCTGGGATTTTTGGAGAGAGAAAAGGTTGCCATGCAGAGGGTAGGGTTGTGGTCTTTTTATCTGGTGGTGGTGCACCCACCAAAGGATTGTTTTGGGAAGAAAAAGTTGCAATCTGCTAAGAAAAAAAATACAAATTGAGTGTATATTGCTTTGAGAGTGGACTGCAGTGTGAGATTCTGTGGAAAATCAGTTGCTAAGGACTGCTTTGACAGAACTGTATAAAATCCTACTTTAAAAGTGTTGAAAACTTTAAATTGTCAAAATCACCAGTTGCAGAGTGATTCTGAACAAAGAGACATTTGTTTACTGTAATTACAATTTTCTCCTTTCCTGTGGAGAAAGTGGTGGATTCGATGTAAAGTGTTGATTTTGCCAACAGCGAGATGTGTCGCTGTGTTGGTGTCTCCATCAGGTTGGTATGCCTCGAACTCTGCACAAGTCCACAGGAACTCTAGCCAGAGGGAGGAGCAGTTGTGCAGGACTTGTGCAGAGTTCAAGGAGAGGTAGAGAGCAGTTGCATGCAAGGCAGCAAGGCCCAGCAGAGTGCTTCATTGTAGTACTTGTGGTTTTACATAGATTACATAGACAATACTGAGCATAAAGACATTCGTCTGTGAGCTAGCAAGTAACACCTAGTTATATCCTTTTATATTCTTCCTTTCCAAGAATTTATCTAGCTGTGTTTTAAATTCCTGCATTGTACTGCTTTCCACAACCTCTCCTGGTAGCATATTCCAAATTTCTGTTACCCTATTACTTAACCAGTATTTCCTTCTATTTGTTTTATATCTATCCTTAACCAGTTGGTAACAATGTGCTCTAGTGTCATATATTTGAGCCCTTTTAACCAAGCCCAGTAAGTCCCATAAGTTAGTATCGGTCCATGCCCTATATATCAAACACATATCGCCTCTCATTCTACGGTTTAAGATCAGAAAGCACAAAAAATAGGAAAGAAATGGGAATTTCCTGTTTGCCAGTGGAATGGTTAATTCCGGTAGCCACCCCAGTGTTTCCTCTGTCAGTCGTCAGGTGGGGCTGTCTGTAGTTTGAATTCGATTTGCCATTGTCTCATACACAGGCCACGTTACCAAAAGTGTAAGAAACAGCTTTAGTAAGTACAAATAAATCCTGTGCCAAGTAAAATTGTATTCTGGGCAGCCGAAGAGTAAATGTAATAGTGTACAAGTAAAGACAGCAATGTGGAACAAAGTGTGAAGTCTGTAGTGGTGCATTAACAAATGTAGCACACCATACTAGAGCAGGGGCTAGACTCAAAAGTAACAGCCAAAAGTAAAGCAAACTGCAAGCCACCAGATAAAGTGGGCAGGCTACAGGAAAGAGTTTCTAAATGGCAAACAGAGATAATTATGTGAATAGTAACAGCAACTGTTGTAAATGTGTTTTGCACAGAGCAAAAATGGTTAGTGGAAGCAAGCAATACTCCTAGAATGTCAAAACATGGGTCACACAAAAAAGAGCAAGAGTTAAGGAAGTTTGAAGAAGAGTATGGCTATGTGGGAGCTTCACTTGACAATGTGCTTCCTAGTTATCCAGTTAGTGTGCGTGTAATATGCTTAAAAGTTGCACGAGGTGTCATAGCCATCCCCCACTGCCAGGATTGCAGGAGAAATTTAATCATGTGTATGGCTAGTGGCTCTTCCAGAGAGACAGTCTGATGTATCCGGTTGTCCCCTACTTGGACTCAAAGTGCAGAGCCTAGCTGTAGAATATAGAGAGGTACCAAATGTAAGCAGGAGGAAGCAGAGGATTTCCTCAGGGAATTTTTTGAAGGTGTGACTCAGTGCAGCAAAGAGGTGCAAGCAGCAAGTAGCCACTCAGCCAAGGAAGAGGCTGAGAGGTGTTCGAAAGTGGCAGGACTAGAACTTGAGGACCCTTGGGCAGAGGGCCCAAGTAAGAGTGTGCTCAGGGAGGATGAGGAACTGGAGGACCTTATCACAGGGGAGACACATGCCTCTGGCACCAGTGAAGAATGGGTGTTTACAGGGGTTGACCCAGTAACCAGCTCCTGGGCAGCCCATATGGAAGCATTGGAGGAGGCAGAAGCATCTGGTGATGAGGCTGGACCACCACATGCAGCAGTTGAAATTTTGGAGCCATCAGCAGGAGAGAGGGGTTCCAGTGTGCAAGAGGTGGAGGAGGACACATGAATGGACTGTATTTTTCTTGTATGAAACAAAGATGCATGGTTGCATCAGACCTGGCCACCTCCAAACCTGGCTGAGGGCCTGCATCTACCCAGGAGCAGTAAGGAGGAGAGAGTGATCTAGAGGAGAGCTGAGAAGGAATTCAGATTAAAGTACCCATTCATGCCAAGGTGGATGTGGGAAGAAAATTGAGGACTGGAGAGAGAAATGGATACTGGAGGAAGCAAGGGCATCCACAAGTTTGCTGTGGTGTTGGCAGAGAAAAAGTATGTAAAGACAAAGTTAGCTCGTGGAAGGTGGGCTGCACCCTCCACGTGGACTCAGTAATTTTGACTGATATAGAGTTGGAAATGAGACTGTGCATTCGGTAAGAATGACCCAGCCAAATGGAACAATTATTTGTGGTCCTCATCCTTGGTGGTACTACCCCTTAAAAGTACCTGAATGATCTAGCAAAAAGTGTTATCCAGCAGAGACTGTAAGCTGTGGTCGATGGACCACAGGATCAGCAAGCAATCGGCCGAAGAAAGAAGACTCGGAAGGTCAAAGTGCATTGTCCCCCCTTGGAGCAATGAGGGATGTCATGGCTGCAGTTTGCTTTTTTGGTCAGCAGAAACCAGAACCAGAGATGTCGTGGGATAGTTTGGTCCAAAGACTTGTCTTCAGCTAGAGGAGAGAAGAGGTCCTGAACAGTGATAGAGGTGATGCAGAAAAGTCAGCCTGCACTTCTGAACTGGTAGAGCAAGTTTCTCTTATTTTTCTGTTTGAATAACTGTCTCTGAATGCTGTGATGCCTATACTATCTTGGTCCAGTGGACATCTGGTCTGGACAATTCTAGTAGGCCCCATGCCTGCTTGCAAGAACTGCTCTGGGACTGGCTCCAGTCATGTCCTGAGAGACATTCTTGAATGTGAATGCCCTGTGCACTCAGGATATTACAACCTTAGATGGACAATAAGGATTCCCCTCTCTCAAAAGTGTTTTGCATGTATGATTTTTGTATTTTTATACTGCCTTTTGTAGAAAAACCCTTAAATGTTTTGGGGATTGTGCTGTATCCAGCTGGTGGGGGTTTGTTTGGTGTTGTTTTCTTTTGCAGGTCTTTTCTTTTACAGGTGCACCTGAAATAAAAAAAAATAGGATTTGGAGCTCTAAGCTCTGGTGGTTTCATGGTCATTTAAAGTGTTTTAAAGTGTGTGATTTAGAAATGTTTAAGCATTTTTAACAGCAGGTGTACAGTAAAAGTAACGGTTGTTGAAAATGCATTGCAATGCCTGTGCGTGTCTACTACTAGTATAGCGTAGTGTGTAGAATTGTAAAAGCTGCCCCTGGGGTAGTGTAGTGGATAGTTTTACTTAGTGTGCTCCTAGTAGTAGGGCTGGGTGATTACCTGATAGTGTATAGGCTAATGGACCCATCCATGGTAGTGGGTGGTCAGTCCGTCCTGTAAGGAAAGGCTCCTGAAAGGTCACATTTGATCCTAGTGGAGGAACACCTTAGCTAATTTGTCAGTATGACTGAAGATAGCTTCAGCATGTCTCCATGTCCTCGGTGGTGGCCTGCCAATGTTGGTCACAGGTGGAGGAGGTGGTGTACACTCTCCTTACAGGGCAGCCCCGCAATGGATGGCCTCTGTTGCAGTCCAAAGCACTTGCTGCAGAAAGCAAGGTTGTCTGGTGGCAGTGAGTGTAACCAGTCAGTTCCTGGGGTTGCTAGGATCCCATAAGTTTTACATCAGGCAGGGAGCCTGGGCAGTCCAGAGGGTGTAAAACTCTCTGCAGTACATTAAATCATCACCTGCTTAGCTCTGCTGAGGCAAAAGATGATGTAATGGAATTTAGAACTCTTGCAGCAGCAGGAGCCACAGTGCTCTGCTGTTTGAAAACTAAGTCAGCTGGAGTTTTTGAGTTGCAGTGGAGAGTTCTGCAGGCAAGTGGTGCTTTGTCAGGCCACTTGTCAGAGGGAAGGACCCTCAGTTTGTTATTTTTCACCCTAGTATGGTAAACAGCGGCCCATTTTGCAGGATGTGGTGGCTAACTGGTCTAGTGAAGCCCCGATGGGGTGAAGATTTCTCAGCAGGAGTAAATAGGACTGAAGGTTTCAGTGGGTAGTGCTGGGGCACTACCCAAAAGACTGTGAGAACTAACAGAGCTGCCCAGAATTGAAACTGTGTGTTTTACAACCAGAAGCTATGGATTTTGAATGGGAACAGTGTAGTTTCAAGTGTTTTATTTATTTATTTTTTTTTAGTTATTTAACCAGGAGTAACACACTAAGCTGAAAGCTTTTTTACAGGTGCGACCTGGGAGCACAGGGAAGTTAAGTGACTTGCTCAAGGTCACACAGTATGCAAGTGGAAGCTGTGGGATTCCAACCCCAAGTCTGGTCTGCTGGATGTCACCAGATTTGCAGCTCAGAGCCTTAAACCACTGTGCTATACTGCCTCCCTAGCAAATGTCTTGTTGGCACTTCATGCTTTAAGTACAAGTTTCATTTGTTTTTCAGTTCTGGGTTAGCTGTTGCCTTGTTAGGAGTCCAGCAAGGTTCAGATGCAGGCTCTCGGAACCCTTGCAAAAGGATGTGTGGTAAGGATGCCTTCAGTGGCCCCTGTGTATCTGGAGAATCCGGGTTTTCCTAAAAAGTAATGGCAGAGAGAATCTAGCTTTGACCAGATTTGAGCTGACCACTAAATATAAGTAGCAAAGGGACCTAACTGATAACTATGGGAAGGGTCATTGTGTGCTTGAATTTAGTGCTGGGGCAACAACCTCTTTGAATGCACTGGTAAAGTCCGGAGATCCCTAATCAAGGTGGTGGATGTCCGTCAGAAGTATTCTAATGTGGAAAGTTTCAGGACTGGAAAGAGAAAGAGTTTGTGGAATGTTTCTGCCTGCTACCAGTGTGCCATCTGTTTAGACAGTTACCAAGCCCTTGGGGTACCACTGTTAATTCTGTTAACATCTGTTCAGGAATAAAAGCCATACAGTGTGATCCCAATTTTCAGGTAGCAGGCATTCCATCTCTGAGTGACCTGTGTGAGTTTTTGGGATCACCACAGAGAAGAGACACACCATGGCCCTGGCATCTCTTCCCCGGACCTGGGTAAAAACAGAAATGTTGCTTTGTACCACTCCCCTGCCTCCTAGATGCCTGAGCCATGTGTTGCCCTAAAGCCAGGGGTGATTGCCTTTGTTGTTGTGGCAGTTGTCTTGCCGACAAACTGCCAGTAAGAAGGGGATGTGGGGTTACATCCCAGTTGTTACTTTTTGGGTGAGTGAGCCTATTTTTCCAATCCTGTACTGTACCTAGCATGTTCTATCCTGTCCTCTGTCAAGCATTCAACTGCTGGTCCAGTACTGTCAAGTGAGGTTAGTGAAGTTGGGAATTTGTATCTCCCACCACAGAGGAGGCAAGCATCCTCTTGGATACTCTACTCTCCTCCTGCTATCCCTCTGAATACCCCAGGCTTAGGGACCTGGGTCACTGCTGTTGGGACTGACAACGCTACCACTGAACTGAGGGGTAGGCCAATATTTGGATGTTTATTAAAAAGCTCCTGACGTGATATATTTTTAGCTGGCTTAACTGAAATACGTTGAGGTGGTCATAGTTTAATAGCTTCCAGTAGACATGTGCCCAAACAACAGAATCACCAACATAATTGACTCTCATTGTAACCCTTGTTCTGCACTTAACTGGTGGTTCAGATTATAAACTCTTGATACTGCAGGCTCTGGCACTAATAAACGTGTTCAAATCCCATTCTTGGTAAAAAAAGGTTTGTGCTTGGTTTGAAAAATGCAGAGAAGACACACAAGAATGACACAAGTTAAGAGGTAAAAGGGTATTGTATGTATATTACAGGGGTACAGTAGCGTACCTTTAGTTAGGATTGAGTAGCCTGTTCAATGTTAAACCCCTAATTTTACATATTAATTTCTTTGGCTCCATTTGATGAAATGAGCTGAAATTTTGTATGTGCTGTTTAGGAAGCAAGGTCCTGCTCTGTGGCAACATTTGTGATGGCAGCTCGTGTGGTTTCTGAGATCTGCATGTGTCATTTTTTTGTAAATGTCTAACTTTTGTCTTATACTTAACGTGTTTTTTTTTTTTTGCTCTCCCCTACAGCTTACATGGAATAGAATGTTTCCCCCAAACTTGCAGGGTCATGTGACATATCCCAAGGAAGTGCCTTTGACATGTCTGGTGAAAAAATATTAAAGGCTTCCAAAGTTATAAGGCTTTAAAATTTAGAGGTTTCCAACCTGCGCTTGTGTAATAGTGTTCTCCAGCTAACGGTCTGCAACGAAAGTAAACATTTGGTGCTGGAAATGCACGTTTTTGCTTTTGTGCCACTTGTTTAGCAAGGCACCAAACATTTTTTGTGCCATGCCAACAGCCATCTTGTTGATTTTTTTCATGAAATAGGAAACATGGAAAATACATAAAAAAGCTGGCATTTAAAAAAAAATCAGAACCTAGCTAAATGGGACATGTTTAGCTAGATTCTAATGTTTGTTTCTTGAAATAATGGACAGAAACACATTTTCTGGGCACCCAAATTCCCAGGTGCCCAGCCTAGTGAGGAGTGCTTCCCCTGCCTTCTCTGTATGAGAACAGATGGAATGTCTTTACTTCTGCAGCTACAGCTGAACTCATGCTGCCAGCTGCAGTGTGAGCTGTGAGCCATCATATCCCTGGTGTCTAGTGACACCCCTCACCCTTCAGTCACCATTCCCATTATTACATTTTGTATTCGCTGGTGTCTAGTGGCACCCCCCCCCCACCAGTCACCATTCCCATTATTACATTTTGTATTCGCTGGTGTCTAGTGGCACCCCCACCCACCGTCACCATCCCCATTATTACATTCTGTATTCCCTGGTGTCTAGTGGCACCCCCCCACCCACTGTCACCATCCCCATTACTACATTCTGTATTCCCTGGTGTCTAGTGACACCCCCCACCCACCAGTCACCATCCCCATTATTACATTCTGTATTCCCTGGTGTCTAGTGGCACCCCCCACCCACCAGTCACCATCCCCATTATTCATTTTGTATTCCCTGGTGTCTAGTGGCACCCCCCACCCACCAGTCACCATCCCCATTATTACATTCTGTATTCCCTGGTGTCTAGTGGCACCTCCCCACCCACCAGTCACCATCCCCATTATTACATTCTGTATTCCCTGGTGTCTAGTGGCACCTCCCCACCCACCAGTCACCATCCCCATTATTACATTCTGTATTCCTGGTGTCTAGTGACACCCCTCACCCACCAGTCACCATCCCCATTATTACATTCTGTATTCCTGGTGTCTAGTGGCACCTCACCCACCAGTCACCATCCCCATTATTACATTCTGTATTCCTGGTGTCTAGTGGCACCCCCCACCCACCAGTCACCATCCCCATTATTACATTCTGTATTCCTGGTGTCTAGTGGCACCCTCACCCACCAGTCACCATCCCCATTATTACATTCTGTATTCCTGGTGTCTAGTGGCACCCCCACCCACCAGTCACCATCCCCATTATTACATTCTGTATTCCCTGGTGTCTAGTGGCACCCCACCCACCTGTCACCATCCCCATTATTACATTCTGTATTCCTGGTGTCTAGTGGCACCCCCCACCCACCAGTCACCGTCCCCATTATTACATTCTGTATTCCCTGGTGTCTAGTGGCACCCCCCACCCACCAGTCACCGTCCCCATTATTACATTCTGTATTCCCTGGTGTCTAGTGGCACCCCCACCCACCAGTCACCATCCCCATTATTACATTCTGTATTCCTGGTGTCCTAGTGGCACCCCCACCCACCAGTCACCATCCCCATTATTCATTTTATATTCGCTGGTGTCTAGTGGCACCCCCACCCACCAGTCACCATCCCCATTATTACATTCTGTATTCCCTGGTGTCTAGTGGCACCCCCCACCCACCAGTCACCATCCCCATTATTACATTCTGTATTCCCTGGTGTCTAGTGGCACCCCCCACCCACCAGTCACCATCCCCATTATTACATTCTGTATTCCCTGGTGTCTAGTGGCACCCCCACCCACCAGTCACCATCCCCATTATTCATTTTGTATTCCCTGGTGTCTAGTGACACCCCCCACCCACCAGTCACCATCCCCATTATTACATTCTGTATTCCCTGGTGTCTAGTGACACCCCCCCCCACCAGTCACCATCCCCATTATTACATTCTGTATTCCCTGGTGTCTAGTGGCACCCCCACCCACCAGTCACCATCCCCATTATTACATTCTGTATTCCCTGGTGTCTAGTGGCACCCCCCACCCACCAGTCACCATCCCCATTATTACATTCTGTATTCCCTGGTGTCTAGTGGCACCCCCCACCCACCAGTCACCATCCCCATTATTACATTCTGTATTCCCTGGTGTCTAATGGTACCTCCTCTTATGGAATGGGGTGAGTGTTAGGGCTGATGACCCCAGGTACACCCCCGATGCCTGTTGGTATGTGCAGGCTGGAGGTGGGATGTTAGGATTAGAAACCCTAATGCCACATTTCCGTACTGTTGCTGCTTTAACCATAACTAGAGCATTAACAATGTTTTTTTTTTTGCAATTTATATAATATATAGGTAGTGTTTATTTTTCTGCAAAAGAAAAAAACTCCCTTAATATCTCAGTCATGCTACCTTCCAAAGTAAGAATACTTACCTACCTAAGTCATACATAGATAATACGAATCTACTCACATCACAGTAAACATGATTATACAAACCTGCTTAAGCTACCTTCTAATGGCAGCTGGCATTCATTCATGCTGACCTCCTAACTTCACTTGGAATTCTCTTTTGGTGCCACTCATCTGTTTCAAATACCAATCTCCAACTGCCATTTTATCTTCATCTGTGATTTTTATTATAAAATAAAATCATTCAGTAAATTGGGACCTAAATATTATAAAGAACAATATAATGTCATGGGATTATTACTCGGCAACATTTTTTTTTTAAACCAGGAGAGACACACTAAGCTGTAAGCTTTGTTTACAGGTGCGACCTGGGAGCACAAGGAAGTTGGTTCTGATGATGTTTCATAAACCTCTTGACATATTCTTTGGAACCCCTCAATACAAAATATTGCCCTGTAATACATGCCCAGCCATACATTATCCTCTAAATGTATTACACAGGTGAACTTTCATAGAACATGCTTTTTAGGTACACCAGGCCAAATTTCATACATTTAATGTATTCAAACTCCATTTCTCTTTATAATTATGCACATTAAAAAGAAAACAGAATTATTGTCCTGTAGACTGCAATTTATTTGGCATATTGACAAAATCTGATTTAAACGAAAAAAAATCCTGTGAAATGTCCAAAAGTATGGGGGCACTACAGAAATGGGGATTTAGTTTATTTATATGATGCCCTGGGGTGCCCCGTTGTTAGTATGAGCTTAGGGGGCAGGTATAGGGGCTCTTGTATGTGTACACCCCCACCACTATGGCCAAGAAGGGCCAAGAAAGGAAAAAAAAAAATGTTTTGTCTCTCTCGTTTCTCTGCTGCCTGCTCTGCTCCATTCTATCCTCAAAGGAGGAGGCAGCATGCAAGTGGACACTTTGAAATTTTGGGTCATTGGTTGGGCATGGGCTCAGTATTCAAGAATTGGAACCCTGAGCACTTTTTCAAAAGAAGGAACAGCTGTTTTTCAGCAGATCGGACTGGGCTGTGGAGTTGAGAGGGTCACAGGAGTGCAACAGGGACCTGTGGCTTACCTGGAGTTGTCTAGCCGGTCCTGTTGACTTTGCGGTGGTCCCCCTCCTTCAGCCAGTAAGATGCCTGAAGTGCTCCTGTTTCAGCTTCTTTGCTGTGTCCTGCAGTTGAGTCCAGCAGGCTGGTGTCCGGTGAAGAGAGAGTCCGGTCCCCTGCAGCGCTATGGGCTCTGTTAAACCCCGTTTATTTTTATTTTTATGTTCCCTGAATGTTCTGGTCCCTTGTCAGCAGCAGAGAAGAGCCGTATCTCATCAAGGAGAGTTGTTGGCCTTCCAGAGGCCCCCTACCATCCACCACACTGGCTGTTCTCCTCCCACACTTCCCTCCCACTGCTAGAGACCTCCTTCCTCCTGCATCAGCTTCACCAAGGCCCGGGGCAGTGAGTCAGCGGCAGCACGTTGAAGAGTGCTGGCCGCTTGTATCATTTTAAAAAAGGAAAATAAAAGTTTAAATTGTTTTAGCACTGGAAACACTACTGGGGAACCAGGCAGGAGGGCCTTCTATAATTAATTATTCAGGGTGCGGTGATGCCCATAGGGAAGGGCCTGCCTTAAGGCCCATAGGGGAACTTTAATTAATATTCATGAGGGAGGTGGGAAAAAGGCAGGGCGGCCTCGAGTGAGTGGCAGGAAGGCCTAAGACAGGCTAGCAGATTATTTTAAAGGGCAACAAGGCCCAGAAGATTTAAAGGGGCCCAGTCAATAGGCCCACAGCAGCTAAAGGGGTCCAATTAAGGGAAGCCCCACAACTCTTAAAGGGCCTGGTAGAAAGGGGCCCAGTACATGAGAGTGCCCAGCAGCTTAGGCTGGGTAGCCAGTTTAAGGGGCTCAGCAGAGAGGCCCACAGCTAAAAGGGGCCAAGAGCAGAAAGGCCCATAGTAGATAGAGGGGGCCCAGTGCTAAAGAGGGCAAGGAAGGCCCAGGGGAAAGAAGGCTCAGGGAATGGAAGGGTATTTATCCCGAGGTTTGCCAGGGGTAGCCAGGCCCTAGTACCAGAAGGAACCTGCAAGTGCAGTACTATTGTCAAGGGTCAGTAAGAGAAGGGTGATTAGCACACAACTGCCATCTAGTAACTGTCCAATCGATGAAATGTGTATTTACTGGTATCTGAACTGTTGTGTTGATTGCAAAGTACTAAGACTGTATTGTTGCTGGGATTCTGGTTATTTGCCCCTGCAATGAACAATTACTCTGGACTTCGGTTATTTACCCCTGCTCCTGGCAAATTGCCCCTGAAATGAATAATTGCCCTGGACTTTGGTGATTTGCCCTAGTTCCTGACAAAGTCCCCCTGCAATGAACAATTGCCCCAGATTCTAGCAGTTTTCCCCTGTTCCTGGCAAATTGCCCCTACAAGGAACAATTGCCCCAGATTCTAGCAACTTGCCCCTGTTTCTGGCTAACTGTCTCTGCAATGAACAATTGCCCTGGACTTTGGTGATTTGCCCCTGTTCCTGTCAAATTGCCCCTACAATGAACAAGTGCCCTGGACTTTAGTGAGTTGCCCCTGTTCCTGGCAAATTGCCCCATCAAAGAGCAATTGTCCCTGCAACAAACAATTGCCTTGGACTTTGGTGATTTGCTCCTGCTCCTGGCAAATTGCCCCTGCAATGAACAATTGCCCCAGAAATCTGGTAATTTGCCCCTGTCCCTGGCAAATTGCCTCAGCAACAAACACACACCTTGGTGCAGTGAAAAGTGTATTTACCAGTGTTCGTAGTGGCAACTGATTGTGTAAGGACTCAATCTTCTGCTGCAACACCCCGGTAAGGTTGTTCACAGCTAATTCTTCACCAAAGCAGTCTTCAGTCAATGAATAACTTCACAGCAACACCCCTCCTTGTCGTCCACTGTTGGTCGAAACCGACATAGCCCTGTGTGACTCTTGATCACCAGCTCCTGGTTTTCCTGTGGTTTGGTCAGCCTGGAAGTGGAACGTCCTGGAAGAAGTCTTATCTGTCACTCCCAGTCATTAGCTAATAGTCGAGTCCTACATGGCAGTGGGTATCCACGTCTGCCGGTTTGTTATTTTTCTGGTTCTGGACATTACAGGACTCTGATCTGCAAGGAATGTCTTGGGACTACATGGCAAATGAGAAGTGTATCACTGCCAAGCAAATTATAGCTAAAACAGTAATGGGCTTGGCAGTGTACACCAATGACCAGGCACTCTGATCATGACAGCAGTTCAGCTTTACCAACATGGTGAGTGCTGGACTTGAAAATAAATGATCCACTCCAATGAGAGCGCATCTTTTGTTTCTGGTAGTAACTGCGGGCATGCGCATTATGGTTGACACTAATGTACATGCCCGTATTTACGGCTACAGCCTTCTCCTGCCACCCACTCTCTCTCCTCCCCGGTCTCCGCTGTTTGGCGACGCCCCCAGGCTTGTACATTAGCCGCAGTTTGGCTTTCCTGTATTGGCGGCTCTGCTGACCGCAGCACTCTCTGTCCGTGGTCCTCACTCCTCTGCACCCCCCAGCCCTCTACGATAGCCATGATGCGCAAGTGAATGTTCACCATTGACAAAGCACCTAGTGACAACGTTACACCAGGGCAGGGGCTCCAGTCAATCAATGCAGTTTCCTAATTCATACCCCGGTACTATAGCTTCTAATCTGCAGAGCTGCGCGCATCAGACAGGCTGGTGGTAAAACCTTCATGCCCCCCCTCGCAGACTCAGCCCCAGTCAGTCAAGTAAACTCAGCACACCCAGACGGCCCTGTTCTGTGACTCCATCACGGCTCCTTTGTGCTGCACTGCAGAAGTCCTGACCCTGGCCCTGTTTTCTGTTACTTTTGGAGTCGGGTCGGACTTCTGCAACTTTGCACACTAACGTGCATCCCACAACCTATGAGTGGCCAGTAGCTGATCAGCTGTGCTGCGGGCACTCAATGGAATGCTTAGTGTCACCACCACCTGCCCGATCTGTTAGCCACTCTGGGAGCCACCCATTGCTAGCCAGAATCCATAATTCTGTTTTCTCAAACTGGCGAACCCCAGGTACTCACTTCCTCCGACGGGCTTCTGTGTCTCTCCCATGGTCATTGACTGCTCTCTCTAGTGCTCTACTGCTGCCACTGTTGGAGCTGATGGCATCACTGACAAGGAACTGGGAGCAAGTTATACTTAAAAAAAAAAAAAAGCAGCAATGTCCACAGTCCGACACCGAGCAAAGAAAGAGACAAGAGTCAGTGGCTACTGTGATTACTTGATCTGTGCCGGCATGCTGTGGGAATCAGGATCAATCATTATAGCAGCCAGCAGACTGCAGCCAGAATAGCAAGGTCCAGGAGCTAGCCTCATCCAAGCCTGTACTAGTAGGTAGGAGTCTACCACTACTAGGCTAGAGACTGCATGCACTATTACTAGTAGCCACCTTGACCCCTTGCCCATGTCCCACTCAGTAGCTGCACAGGCCATGGAGGACCAGTTTTGGAGGTGGTGGTAGTGGACAGCTGCTGGAATGGGGTGGGACGGATGACCCTGCTTCTTCTGGTAGTGGGCATTGTCCCTGCTTCACATGTCTTTGGGGCATGTCTCTGCCTCTCCTGTCTTGGGGGGCCCTGCTTTGTCTGGCTCAGGGGTGGGGGGTATGATCCTGCTTCTTTTGGCTTGAGGGGTATGGCAGTGGCCCTGCTTTTTATGGCTCTGGGTCCAGGATGGGGATGGCCCTACTTTTTCTGGCCTTCGGGGGTGGTCCTGCTTCTCCTGACTCGGGGGTCCTTGCTTCTCCTGGCTTGGGAAGAGGGACCTTGCTTCTCCTGGCTTGGGGGAGGGTGGCTAAGCCAAATGAAGCAGGCACATAATCCTCCAGCCCCCCCCCAGCCAGGAGAAGCAGGGCCACCACCCATGCCCTATCCAGGAGAAGCAGGCCACCTCCACCCAAGGCAGGAGAAGCAGGGACATCCCCCCCTTCCCAAGACGGGACATCCCCCCTTCCCAAGACAGAAGAAGCAGGGACATTCTTCCTTAAGCCAGGAAAGTAGGGCTGTCCACCCCTAAGGGAGAGGTGTTAATTGCCCCAAAGTGCTGCTGGGGCTTGTTAGGTTGGAGGTCTGGTCTGTTTGCAATGTATCAAGAAGTTTGTATGGAACTGTTTTGCACTAATTGGATTGTGCACTTTTTCTGCAAGTAAAGGTTTTGTGACTGATACTCTGGAGTGCTTGTCAAAGTTGTCATCTGTTTCTCCATCCTTCCTTGATACAGAAGAAGTAGGATCCTTACCTCCCTCCCTGAGCCTGGAGAAGCAGGGTTATCCTCCCTTGAGCTGCTTCTTCTGGCTCGGGGGGGGCCCTGTTTCTCCTGATTAATTGGCTTGGAGGGGGCATGGCCTGCTTTTCCTGGGGGGGGGTGGCCCTGCAGCTTCTGGCTCAGGGCAGGGTGGAGCAATTTGCAGATGGTCCTGCTTCTTCTGATTGGGCGGTAGCCCTGCTTCTTCTGGCTCAGGGCAGAGTGGGATGGCCCTGTTTCTCCTTCTGGCTCTGCTGCTGGCTGAAATGTATGCAGCCCCTGCCATGGGAGGTGACTGGGCACCCACTGGGCCTGGGAGGAGAGGGATAGCCAGGCTTAGAGCTAGGCTCTAACTTAGAGCCTAGCCTATCTATCTGTAACTGCAGAAAAGGTGAAGGGGTGGGGGGGGGGAGCATAGTTAATGATGTAGTTGGTTGAGGATTCCAAGTCTTGGGAAGCCAGCAAGGCCCAAGGATTAGGTGCCTTCAGGCAGAATACAACCTTAAAGGGGAACTGTCAGCAGTCCCACTGCAAAACCACAGAACCTATAGGTCCCAATAAGGTAAATTGCACAGGTGGAGATTTTTTTAAATAACTTTCAAAGTTTATAATTTATCTGATTGATCCTACAATGCTCAGCCCAGCATTACTAGTGCAGAGTCCCTCGCAGCAAGCATTTTGATGATGTACCCAACGAGCTCTGCTGCTGGGGACTCCTATTTGACAAAACAGTTCTCAGAACATAGCAAAAGATATTAAATGTATTTTTGTGCTTCAGGCTCCAGTTCTGATCCACTGAGGAAAGCACTTTCCTTGCAGAATTGGTACTGGAGTCCAAAGGGCAAATATGCACTTAATATCTTTTGTTATTTTTTTTTATTTATATGTTATAGATATTGTCCCCTACATATGCGCACATGTGGAGGCACATGCACGCCTTGCCTTGGGGCGTCCTCCTGCTACACTGCTGCCCTCTCTTGCCTACGCTGTACACCATACCTCCACCAGGAGGCAGTGGAACTATGGGGAATGGCGATCACCCCACTAGAGGACAGCTGCCGTTCGGCTGCTCAATCCTGCCCCCCCCCCCACTGACTCTCTGATACAAGGTCAATCCCCAACCTGAGTCTCTGGCGTCGATATATTTTGTTATTTTCTGACAACTGTACTGTCTAATAGGAGGCCCCAGCAGCACAGCACATCAGTCACATCATGAAATGGCTTGCCATGAAGGACTCTGTACTAGTAATGCCAGGCTGAGCACCATGGGATCAACCACCAGATAACTTTTATTTTTTTTAAATCACTGTACATCAGATTTACCTAATCAGGGCCTATTGGTACTGTTGTTTTGCAGGAGAAGGCTGACAGTGCCCTTTTAATTTACACACATACCTGCCCTAAAACTGATCTGTGTTTCTAAAGTTGCTTTTTATTTATTTTTTGTTGGCTGTATTTAGGAAGGGAAAGGAATGTATTTTGGCTCCATGGAATTGAGACTTGGATCCCTTCAACTTCCTTGTCCTGAGTGCCCAGCCCGGTATGCCATCACTACAACGACTCCGGCACCGCGAAGACCATCTCACAGCGACAGGAATAGGCCAAAACCCACCCATCATTGTGATGGTCTGTGCGGTGATCGGGACTGCCTTGCTGGGTGTTTGCCCCCCCCGGTCCAACTCCAACTCGTAGTTAGAATCCTAGAGACTGGGGGGTGTGGGGGCATAGACCCCCACAAGGGGGGTGTTCAGGGGCACAGCCTCTCGACTGTGTGCGCCAATATTCCTGGCTACAATGCCGACAGTCGGCATTGCAGCCGTCAGTGTAGGGGATGTAGGTGCTAGCACTATCGAAGCGCTATAGGTAAACTGCCGAACCCTCACTATCTTGTTTTGTGATGTAATTATATGGTCAACAAGGGGGCACGCTCTATAGGCAGTAATAGGGCTGTTTTTTTAATATGTTTATAATATTTTAGATGCCCATTCTGAACAAATCAAAGTCCCCCTGCCCCTGCCCTGGCCCCTCCTCTAACAAGACCCTTGTTAGTTGAGGGGGGCTTTGATGTGTTTGGAACAGGCATGGAAAATATAAAAAATACGTTGAAAAAACAGCCCCATTGCTGTCTGCGGAGCATGCTTCCAAGCTGTCCAGATACATTACATCACAAAATGTGCTAGTGTGGCGGCTGCCCTCAGGACAAGAATGTGGAAAAAGACACAACATTTATCATTTGTTCAAATACTTCAAAAGGCAGGTGTGCAGGAATATGCATGCAAGCTTTCCATTACGGTTTCTATAGGTGCCCTGGCTGCCAGCTGTGGTACCCTCCCAGTGCCCTGGTACCCAACAGAACCTGGAGCTGCACTGAATAGCAACTTCTTGCTGCACTTTCTGATCCTTTCCTTGCCTGCCTTCTGAAAGAGAACCCCATAGAGCATAAACAATACTGCCGGAGCAGCAATTCAGGAAGGTGAGAGGAGGCGCTTCATCCCATGCCTCCTCCACCTCCTGCTGACTTCTTTTTCCTTCTCTTCTCCCACCGGTGCAGAGTAGCCCACAACCTAAGCTCTGTATGGGCTGAGAGTTTTCTGCGCCCGCAGGCACTGTTGCTATCAGCATGGTAGTGCTAGCAACAGGCTGCAGCTCCAGCCTATCCTCCTGCTGCTGCCACTAATAAGCCCTCCAACAATCCCCACACATTATTTAAGGGCTCAGGGAACCCCCACTAGACCACTAGGGAGGGTATTACTTTACTTAAAAGAATGCTAGCCCCATCCCTTAGGGAGGTAGCCCACTAGACCACCAGGCCATAAGTCTACACAGTGACTCCCCGCCAATGCATTTCTTAACCCACACAACCACCAGTGCCACTCCTTATTTTGACAAAAAGAGCTACTAGCCCCCCACTAGCCATCACTAGCCACTGGGCCTACTACACAAATTACAAGCCACAGGCCACCTTTATTGGCAAATGGATTTTTAGCGGCGCTCCCTTCCCCAAAGCACACTCCCTTCACACTGCTTTTGCTCATCTGACATCTTTTTCCTTCTTAACAAACCTATTTTTTTCTTCTATCGCTACAGGTCTGACAGGACATGGACTCTGCCCCATCAGATAAGTATAATTTTATTTCTCTCCTGTCCTTTCCATCCTATTTAACCCCCCCCTAAGAACTGCAGTTCCTTTGTGATCTCATTGTCTCTCCTTCTACAGGTGCAGTGCATGACATCTCCCCAGAGGACTACCTCATGGCACCCTGCACTGGGGTAAGTCCCTCTCTTTTTACCTATATTTTGGTGGTTTTACTGTAAAGGGGTGGTCACGCCCTTTACAGACTTTCCTTTGTAACATTACCTGCTCTTTTATGTTGGACACAGGTTGGGTGATGTTCCTTTTAAATAACAAATGCATCTGTACTACTTAATTCTACGCCTCTTGTGTGCTCCTTATCGGCACCTTTTCCTCATGATGTTGTGGCAGTGGCACAACATTTTTGTTTACATAAAGTATTTGCTCAGGATAGCCCAACTTCTCCAATCCTCACTCTTTGGTCCCCTCCCCTCTCCCTCCCCCCTGCTTGTATATTATCGGCGGTGCAGCTTTCCTTATTGGAGCCTCCTACCAGCTGCCTCTCTCTCTCTCTCTCTCTCTCTCTCCCCTCCTCCCTCCTGCCCCCACTCCTCTGACCACCCGGCTTCTACAGTAGTCAAGGTGTGGCTTTCCTTATTGGTGGCTCCTGCCACCCACCACCTCTCTCCCCAGTCCTCGCTCCTCTGCCCGCCCTTCTATATTAGCCACGGTGTGGCTTTCTTTATTGGCGGCTCCAGCCACGTGCTTTTTATTACTAGTCTTTGTCCCCAGTCCTCTCTCCTCTGCAACCCCCACCCCCTCCAATCTCCTTCTACGATAGCTGCAGTGCAGCAAGTGAATGTTCGGCATTGACAAAGGCTTGTTTATGTTGTAACACATATTTAGATTCTGAGGCACTGACGCAAGTTTATAAAGCTTCAAGCCAGTCTTAATGTATATGCAAATGAGGCACTTGCAATACAATCCCTCCCATTCTTTGATGTCACTGCAGCAACAGCTCAGAAGAAAGCATATGGTTTTCAATGCTTTCTGTCTATATTTTATTTTAAGTTTGCAATGGCTTAAGACAATCCTGACACAACACTCACACAGTGTATAGTACTTGCAGCCTTTATTTGTGCATAGCAAATAATACATCTAAAAATATTTCATTCACAAGTTAAGAAAACATATATTTTTGTGCTGCTTATATCTCACTGATTGACAGTTGTCACCTCATGGGAGGAGTAGACTGAATGCTTCCGTTGCCCAGATGGCACACATTCTCCTTTCAGCAGCTGGAGAAATGGACAGTTACATCACTTAGTTTAACAAGCATTTCACAATGCTAAGTGTTTGCCATGTACGCTGGTGTCAATAGGGTGTGTGTGGTGCTGATACCGCTGGAAGTGCATCAAGAATTGCTTCAGTGAAGGAATAATTTTATTAACAGTTAGGAATGCAAAGTAGAAGTGATGATGTTGGGCAGTGTAACTGTCTTGTTTGTTAATATTTGTGCCCCAAATTTTCAACATACCTTTCTTATGACCCCACCTCATGAACAAGTGCAGAGATTTGGAGATCTCATCTACGCAAGGACATAGACAGGATGGAAGCAGTCCAGAGGAGGGCAACTAAAATGGTGAAGGGTCTGCATCAGAAACCATATGAAGAGAGACTGAGAGAGCTTAATATGTATACCCTTGATGAAAGGAGGGACGGGAGGACATGATAGAAACTTTCAAGTACATCAAGGGAATCAACAAAGTCCAGGAGGGTAGTATCTTTTAGAAAAAGAGATGTGTGAGAACAAGGGGGCACAATTTAAAGATAGAGGGGGGACGGCTCAGGGGTAATGTGAGGACATTTTTTCACGGAGAGAGTGGTGGATGCATGGAACCACCTTCCTGGGGAGGTTGTTGGGTCTAAAACAGTGGGGGAATTCAAACATGCATAGGACAGACATAAGGCAATTGTAGTGGGGGATTGCAAGAAGTAGGCTGTTGGTTAACTAGAATCTGCAGCTTATCCAATAGGAAGGGAAATGGGCAGACTGGGTGGGCCAAGTGGTCCTTATCTGCCGTCAAAGTCTATGTTTCTATATATGTTTCTATGAGAACATTTTCAGCTCCTGCCTAAAAGGTGATTTTTCACAGCGACTGCAAAATCACCTTTTGGGATGTAAAAAAAAAACATTTTGGCCAGGATCTGAAAAATGACAGCTGTCACATTCATGAGGTGCTGTGAAGAAAGGGCTATATTGAAAATATGGGATCAAAATATTGAAAATTGCCAAAGTTATGAGCCTGCGTTTGCAAATTTCAATGCAGGCTCATAACTTTGTTGTTTTTCAATAGCTTTACACCAAATTTTCAGCATCACCTTCTTATAATCCCCACCTCATGAACAAAGGCAGAGAAAAATTTCAACTCCTGTACAAAAGGTGCTTTCACGCAGCAACTGCAAAATCATCTTTCAGGATGCAAAAAATAATTTTGCTCAGGATCTGAAAAATGACAGCTGTCACATTCATAAGGTGCTGTGAAGAAATGGCTATATTGGAAATTTTAGGTCAAAATACTGAAAATTGCCAAAGTTACGAGCCTGCGTTTGCAAATTTCAAAGCAGGCTCATAATTTCACTGTTTTTTAATATCTCCACACTAAATTTTCAATATAGCCTTCTTATGACCTCCACCTCATGAACAATGGTGACGAAAATGTTCAACTCCTGCCCAAAAGGTGATTTCGTGCAGCGACCATGAAATCACCTTTTGGGACAGATTTATCTAACATCATTTATATTGTTCATGAGGTGGGATGCCAAAAAAGATATGTTGAACATTCGGGGCAAAAATATTAACAAATGGTGAAGTTATGCCACTAAGTTGAAAACCCCATTGAAATACATTGAAACTGAAAACCCCATTGAAATACATTGAGGCGCATACCTCAGTTCGCAGTTGGGCTTTGAAGAGTGAAGATATGTTTGTGGTCCAAGGAAGATTATGGGGACAGATCTGCAGTAGGTAAGTATGGGGTGGGGGTAGTAGTTTCTGAGTGGGAGGGCTGGGTGTGAGGTGGGTAATGGCCCAGCAGACAACGATGGACAGTTTTCCTTTTTTCAGGAAAAAAAACAATAAAAAAGATGAGGGACAGTTTACTTTATTTCAGGGACAGGATACTGGGGGATTGGGCACCCCCAGTATCACTAGGGTTCTGCAGGCGGGGGGATAGGAACGGGAGTGCCACACTCCAGTGCAATTTGTGCTTTGTGTGTGGGGTGGGTGAAGGGTCCACAGGTATCACTGTAGGTGCTCAGTGCAGTTTGCTCTCATCCTCACAACACACTTCACTGGGCCTGTCAGGACCGTGGCTCCCGCTGTCTCTCTTGGCGGGGGGGCATTCCCATGGGCTCCTGCAGTGACTCCCCAACAGGAGTTTTACCTGCCCCACTCATTATGTCTCTGTCCTGTCTCTCTCACATACACAATAAGTGACAGCAACATGTTGCCCAGTACTGTGCTCCTTACCGTCGCAAGCTGTGCTCCATGGTTCCACGGATACCAGATAATAGTATCAACAGTGTGTGTTGGGTGCATCTGTCATGGCCTGTTCCTCTCTGTTCCTGTTGTGAACTCCTGCCCACAACACAAACTGCGCTGTGCCTCTCACAAGACAGGATTGATTGCCCAGGGAGACTGGGGGCTGAGGGGGGGGGGCTCACCATCATTACTCTCTACTCTGTCACAGGAGAGGACATTGTCGGGACTGGGAGACACATACCGGAACAAAGGTTGCTGTGACAGCTGTACAGAGTACTGCAGGTTCGACAGGGACCACACATACAAAAAAAAGGCAGCAACAGGCATGGTGGTGAGAAGTGGAGGACAGTGAGACTGCAGCATAGGCAGAAAGAGGACCATAGGCTCCAGGCAACCGGGACAGGACACTAGTGTTGAAGTCATTATCTCCATCTCTCTCTCCCTGTGGCTATCTGCTGGCAAACCATGCTGTACCTCTCGCCACTGCCAACAGCACAGACATGCTGTTGCTGATGAGGACCACAGGCAGAGACAGAGGAAATAGCTGCAACTAGCCATGGTACTGGACAGCACAGAGAGAGAGAGAGAGAGAGAACTGGGAGACAACAGCTGAATCCGGGGGTTGCTGCTTGCTGTCTCTGTTGTCTCCTGTCTCTCTCTGGGAGGTTCCTGGCAAACTATGAGATCTGCAAGGCAGGTGCATGCAAAGGACAGCACACATTCTGGGCTGACCATGACAGATCAGCATGGCTTGCTGGGCAGCGTGGATCAAAGAGTTAGCAACGTCTTTTGAAAGTTGGTGACCACCCCGCCCAGCAAGCCAGAAACTCATCATTGTTAGCCTGGGCGCTGATTGGTCTGGCACTGTCGTGCCCCTGCAACACTGCTCTGCATTGGGCGGACAGTGTTACACCCCTCAAAGGGCACTCACATACCAACTTGTTTGCTTGCGCTTGCACGTACGGCGAACACAATGAGCAGTGAAGCCCAATCCACAGCAAGAAGGTAACACCTATAATTGGATAAATAATTTTACTAGGCCATTATGCTGAATAATGGTAGCAAACTCTACTATATCTGACTTTCAGACTTCAGTAAGAAAAACATCAAGTTAAAAACAAATATATGTGAGTAAGTTGATCAGAAATAGTAAATACCATCTACAGCAGAAAACCTTCTAATAAAATCCACACAAAGCCAAGAATTATTGCAAATGATTAGAATGTACATTTTCTGCAAGAGAAATAAGGTCATACAGTCAGGGGTGCAAACTCTCACAAACTGGAAGATTATTTTATTTTAAACTACCAGTTGGTCATGGTAACACTGCTTTTGCAGCCTAACTCACAAACCACTGGGTTGGTTCTCAAGTCAGCTCTGGGGTAGCCATGAGCACATGAGCAGCCCAGTGTACTGTATTTGCCATCAGCACCTTGCCTTACACATATTTCCTATTATCTCACTGTCATAGTGATCAACAGGGAATGTTTGTCAGTTGCAGACAGTACCACGCATGAGGGGGCACTGGCAGAGCAAGCCGTCAGCACAAGCACTCCTTTCACATCTGATACTGCCTAATTCATAGGGATGGGTGATGACTGGTGTTGTTCTGTTTACAGAAATTAAATAAGCCAATGTACAAACTATTTACAAACTTTGCTGTGCTGACTTAGAGAAAGCATGCTTCTCAGCTCTTTCCAAAGGTGATGAGTTCCTCTTTTTATATGTACAACTGAAGTGATTGCGGAAGGGCAGATAGAGCAAGCAGTGACCCTATACCTGAATGGATGTACTGAATCTGAGCTACAGTATGTGTAAATGAAGAGTGTCGTGGGGGGTGGGGTTGTGAGAGATCCACATCTACATGGCCATGCTACTATCTAGCTAACTTGGAGGGGTAAGAAACAAAACATTGTAGTAATGGATTCTTTATGCACACCATATAGTTTTAAAATGATATAGCAATGATCTGGAATATTTTCCCTTCATATAAAAAGTGTGCAGATACTATTATGGATTCAGGATGTTACAGTGCTTGATATCAGAGTAGAACCACTGATCTCCTTGATGTGTCCTAGCAGGCCTCTCTGCCCTGCCCACCACCATCATAGACCAGTATGCAATCACTACTACATCACATTTATAGGAGATTCTGAAAAAGATACGATTAGCTTCTTAATTTTGTAGAAATTGCTTACTTATAGCCCACACTGCTGCCATGTCCAGAGCAATAGGACCAACGTACACATTGCATTTTCCCACTCAACACATTGGGTAGCTCCAGACGAATAGGGCAGAGCATTTGTCTGTAAACAGAGGAGGCAGTGTAGATCAGTGGTTTAAGGCTCTGAGCTGCAGACCTGGAGACCTGGGTTTGAATCCCACAGCCCCCACTTGCAATACTGTGTGACCCTGAGCAAGTCACTTAACTTTCTTGTGCTCCCAGGTCGCACCTGTAAACAAGCTTTCAGCTTAGTGTGTCTCTCCTGGTAAAAAAAAACAAAAAAAAACAGACCTCTTAATAGTGTAGGTATTCAATGGTCAAACATCCTAAATAAGTCTATAAAAAAGGGTGGTGGGATAGTGCCCTGATCTGTCTGTCCCCACCCCCATATTTATAAATTGGAACACACCAGATAGATCAATGTGCCCATTGGTTGGTCAACCAGAAGGGCAAAGAATAAAGGTAGATGTAACCCCCCCCACACACACGACAGTCCATAAAGTGAGGCATGCAAACACATATAATGATAAAACCATTTAGAAAACAAATAGGAATGGATCTACACATTCTATACATTTTGGCATTTGAATATTATTTGGATCATAAATCTCATTAATTTCAGGGCAATGTCATTAAATCTCAGAGCAGTGCTTTTTTAGATGTACTCATGCCCATTCAGTGTTTAATATATGCCTTTTTTATAGACTTATTCAGGATGTTTGACTATGAAATACCTTCCTCCCTCTCTTTTCCTCCCCTACTTCTTCTCCACTTTCCCTTCCTTCCCTCCTTCTGCGCTCCTACCCTGTATGTCTTACTCTCTACGGCACCTAAATATGTACCGTAATGGACTGTATGTACATATGCACTGTTTATTATTTTTCACTTATGGTTTATTATTAAGTTATTGTTCTATTTTGTTACTTCCCCTTTTCCCCTTCCCCCTGGCACATCTGGAATAAGCTATTTTTCAGCTCAGTGTGTCTTTCCTGGTGAAACTTTTCAGAAAAATAAATAAATAAATATAATTGAACTGAATGCTCATTAGCTTGTTGGGGTACAATAACAGGCCATTTTACTTTGGAAGTGTAATCACATTGCCAAAATACCCGGTGGCACCAGCTACCTGAAAAAAAAAAATTACCTTACATTTCAGCAAAAGGAAGGAGCTGTCTGTAAGGTTCCAATGAGGCAGCCTCTACTATAAGTATTAGCCTAAAAACAATATGGTGTCACATTACCATGAAGCTCTCTGTGAGCTCTGAACCACATGCATGCTGCTTAGAATACCTTGCTGTAAGGGACTGTTTCACCACACACTCACTTTAAAAGTTTGATAGCTGCATTATAAAGCATTCTGGGCAAGTTAGTAAAATAAACACAAGAAAGGCCATCTTAGGGGCCATCCTAAACATAATCAACAAATTTCATCCACTGTAGCCCTGGATCCCGGTGCAAACTTATTGCAGTTTCAAACTACCACAGTACGGCAGACTTTCATTCAGTCACTCTAACATTACATGTGGCTTGCTTAATTGCTCCTTGGTCTCATTCCAGGTTATAAAGACAAAGGGTTCAAAGGGCTCAAACCAAGGAAGAGCTGACAAATATTAACACTATGAAAGCCAGTATTTAAAAAGATTTATGCAAGTTAGCCAAAAACTCAGCTGCTCAATTTTGTTCGGTGCTTTCCTGAACTCCCCTTCATAACATTGCCTTTAATGGGTGTTTACTCACCTGGTAAAGGTGATTGTGTTGGTTGGCATCCATGGCACTCCAGACATTACCTCATGGGTTACAGCCCACCTGATAGGCTAATGATGCACATGACCCAGATCAGATTTCCAGTATATCCAGGTCCCAGGAACCCCTGCTCTCCAGTTTGAATTTTCCATAGCTGAAAGGAAGGATGTTAGTACCAGAAACAATACACACAGTAGAGACTAGCAAGGATGAGGTCTGCTACGACATGATGACAATAACAAGGCCAGAGGCCTGAGTTTATTCCCTATTATGTACACACTACCTCGAACCGTGGTTTGACTGATTTTTAGCAGCGGGATTGAATTCTGACGGACTGGTGTAAGGACCTCCTGATCTTACTGGTTGGACGCTCCGATCATTCCTGAGGGCAGGCCTTGGAGTGCCATGGATGCCAACCAACACAATCACCTTTACCAGGTGAGTAAACACCCATTGTGATTGGTTGGCATCCCATGGCACTCCAGACATTACCTTATGGGAGATAAGAAGCAGTTAAACCTCCGGGTGAGATTCGGATGAATCGGAGGGTCCGGGCGATGGAGCCGCTGCTAGAACGTGGGAGGCGAAGGCTGGCCTGAAGTTCTGGAGTTGTTCCAGCCTGTAGTGCCTGGCGAAGGTATGTAGGGAGCTCCAGGTAGACGCCCTGCAGATGTCCTCGGATGACACCGATGCTTTCTCCGCCCAGGAGGTGGATACCACTCTGGTGGAATGAGCCCTGATTCCCTGGGGCGGTGTCAATCGCTTCGCCATGTAAGCGTGGAGGACGACCCTTCTGATCCACCCTGCGATGGTGGTTTTGGACGCTGTGAGCCCCTGTCTTTGGCCTTTCGAGACGATGAAGAGTCTCTCTGTCTTACGGATGGCCTGAGTTCTGGTCAGGTAGATAGAGAGGGCCGACCCCACGTCTAGTGAGTCAGGAGCGCCGCACTCAGCCAGAGGGGCTGCGCGAGGCAGGGTGGGTAGGTCTATGGGTTGTTCTCTGTGGAACCTCGTTGGAACCTTCGGCTGGAAGGCCGGTACCTTCCGGAGCCGTACCCCTTCGGGGGTGAAGATGGTGTAGGGTGGAGCGCAAGACAGGGCCTTAGCTTCCCTATCCTTCTGGCCGAACAGATGGCTTCCAGGAAGGCAGTCTTCAGTCCTGCCCAGAAAAGGTCTGAGTCGGCGAGTGGTTCGTATGGTGCCATTCTTAGGGAGTCCAATACCAGCGGTAGGTCCCACGGTGCGACGTTAGGCCTGGTCCTAGGTCGCATGAGGTCTACCGCCCTCAAGAAGCGGATGGCATCTGGATGGGCCCCGGGCGGGTGCCCTTCGACTAGTCCGATGGCCACTAGTTGCACCCTTAGAGAAGAAGGTGCCAGTCCCTTGTTCACCCCCTGCTGTAGGAACAGCAAGATAGTGGGGAGGTTGGCCTGTTCAGGTACCGAGCCTCGTCGGCGGCACCACTGTGTGAAGATGGCCCATTGCCTCTCGTAGGTGGATGTAGTGGAGGCTCGACGAGATCGGAGGAGCGTGCCTATGACCCACTCATGATACCCGTTGCGTGTTGGTCGTCCCTCTCAGGAGCCAGGCCGTGAGCTTTAGGGTTCGAGGGGACGGGTGCAGCACCAGACCCTGCGTCAGCATGTCTGGATGGGATGGGATCCGGAGGCTGGCTAGGGACATCTCTGTGATTGCCACGAACCAAGCTCTGCGGGGCCAGTACGGGGCCACCAAGATGATGGAGGTCCGGGATTTTCGGATTTTCTCCAGAACCTGTGGGATGAGGGGGATCGGGGGGAACACATACGCGTAGTCCCGAGACCATACCTGGGACAGGGTGTCCGTGCCTTGGGAGTGCGCGTCTCTGAACCGGGAGAAATATTGGTCCACCTGGGTGTTGTCTCTTGATGCCATTAGGTCCATGGACACTGGACCCCATGCCTCCTGGATTACCTGGAACAGGTCTGGGTACAGGCACCATTCTCCGGGGTGGATCTGCTGTCGGCTGAGCCAATCCGCCCTTACGTTCAGTTTTCCCACCAGGTGTACTGCCCCCAGGCGTGATAGGTGCGTTTGTGCCCAGTTCATCACCCTTGCAGTTTCTCGTGACATGGTCCTGCTCCTGGTACCTCCCTGCTTTGCGATGTAAGCCACTGTCACGCGATTGTCGGACTTGATCAGGACCGACTTTCCCTGGATGATGTGTCGGAATGCCCTCAGGGCGTGGAACACTGCTCTCATTTCCAGGACATTGATTGAAAGCTGTGACTCCGCCGGGGACCAGGGACCCTGTGCTGATTCATCCCCCAGACATGCCCCCCAGCCGGATAGACTCGCGTCCGTCTCGATGGGGATCGGGTGTGGTGCCTGCAGGGGGATACCCCTCGGCAGATTTCCCGGGGTGACCCACCACTCCAGGGAGGATCTTACTCGGGTAACTGGACCACGCAGCGCAGGTTCCACTCACAGTGCTCAGCCAGAATGTAGTTCTGGAGCGGACGATGTGCCACCTGGCCCAGAGGACGAGGGTCGATGCAGGAGGCCATGCATCCCAGGAGTCTCGCCACCTTCTCCACCATGGTGTGGGGGTGTGACCTTAACTGTCCGGCCAGGCTGCGGAGGCTGCGGATCCGTGCCGGAGCCGGTGTCGCCCAACCCTCTGCTGAGTTGATGATGGCTCCGAGGTGCTCGATCTGTTGGGTCGGGCGGAGATGGCTCTTCTCTCTGTTCACCACCCAGCCGTGGTCCTCGAGTGCTCGTACCGCAAGCTCGGTATGGGCACGCGCCTGACCCTCGGATCGAGCGCGTATGAGCCAGTCGTCTAGGTACGGCACTATGTCTAGCCCCTGTTCCCTGAGTCTGGCTACCAGGGTGATGGAGACCTTGGTGAAGACTCTGGGGGCCGAGGACTGGCCGAACGGGAGCGCCCGGTATTGAAAGTGGTGTCCCAGGATGTGAAAACGGAGGAAACTTCTGTGGCTCTTGACGATGGGGATGTGTAGGTAGGCATCCTTGAGATCGATGGATGTCAGGAAGTCACCTACCCTGATGCCCTGAAGGGTGGATCGGACGGTCTCCATTTTGAACCGGCGTGGGATCACGTATCGGTTCAGGCGTTTGAGGTCCAGGATGGGCCTCAGCTCCCCCGACTTCTTGGGAACCAGGAAGAAGATGGAGTACATGCCCTCCCCCTGCTCCTGGACCGGGACGGGTTGAATGGCCCTGTTCTGGATGAGATCTGCCAGAATCCCCTGTACCTGGTGGGGTGAGGCTCTTCATCTGGAGACCGGGGACGAGACGAAGCGATGGGGAACCGAAGGATGGTACAATTCTATGGTGTACCCCCTCGAGACCACGTCCCGGACCCACCTGTCCGACATGGTGGACGCCCAGCGGTGAGCGAACAGGGCTAGCCGTTGGCCGACAGGGGGGTACGAGCTTTGGTGAGGAGGGCTCGGTGAGACAGAGTCACTGTTTTCCCCTGAATCCTCTTCCTCGACCTCCGGACTTTTGTCCCCGGGGTCGGAAAGGGGAAGACTTGTAGCTGCTGAAAGCGGGCGTGTGCGTGGGTAGGATGGGAATGCTCTACCCTGAAAGGAGTGGTTCTGGTGGTAGGAGTCCCTACGAGTTTGGGTCTTGGCCCCAGGACGAAATCTCCGTCTAGCAGAAGGTAGGTGTGAGGGTCTTGACCGGTTTCTTAAGAGGTCCCTACCCTCTTCCTTCTGTTTTAGGTAATTCTGGAGACCCTCCCCGAATACATGAGTCCCCTTAAGAGGCAAGTTCTGCAGAAGAGTCTTGGATTCTGAATCGGTGTCCCAGAGCTTGAGCCATAGAGCTCTGCGGGCCCGATTTATGATTGCGGCCACCCTGGCCTGGAGGCGTAGGGAGTCCACTGCCATGTCTGCCAGGTATTTGGCTGTGTCGAGGGTGCAGTCTAAAAGTTCAGCCTCCCTGGACTTTGGACTCTCCTGTTCCTGAAGTTCCTCCAGCCAGCGGATCTGGGCGCGAGAGGTATAAATCGCTGCCGTCATTGCCTTGGCCATGGTGCCCTCAATTTCAAAGGTCCTCTTTAACATGTCCTCGATTCTTTTGTCTGTGGGGTCCTTGAGGGCTATGGTGCCACATGGCAGCACCGTCTTCTTACTCAAGGCTGCCACTTGTGGATCGATGGAGGGCGCCTTGCACCAGGCGTCTGATTTGTCGCCTTGAACCGGGTACATCTTGTGTAAGTTCCTTCGGTTTGGCATTCTACCCGGGTCTGTGGATTGCCATCTGCGTGAATCAGTTCCTCAATGGCCGGGCAGACTGGGAAGGTCTCCGGGTGGTGGTCCTTAGCTGGATCATTGGGTCCAGCTTCGATTCCGTCTTCTCCCCTTCCTGTTCCTCTGTGGACAGGCCCATGGTGGCCTTGATGACCTTCATAAGGCCGGGGATTGTTTCGAACGCACACAGTTTTGACGTGAGAGACGGAGCTGTCTGCTGGTCGATGTCCTCCATGTCGGACTCCAAGCCATGCTCCTCCTCCTCTTCCTCGTCGAATTCATCCTCTTTGTCCCTATCTTCCGGATTGCCATCAAGGGGAATGCTGGGAAGAGGGTCCTCTGGGGCTGGTGGATCCTCTGGAAGGTCTCTCTGGTGGGTGAGCTCTGTGCTGGGTGGCCGAGATCTGTTTTGGGTAAGCGCCTCCAGCTTCTCCATGATCTTCAGCATGAAGTTCTGCTGACTCTCCATCATGGCGACTGATGCTTGTTGGTTCTGTATCAACAGGGAGCCCGGATCCACCCAGGTTGAAGTGCTGGGGCCTGGGAGGGAAGGTGCCGTGGGGGGGTTCTCTCCATTGAAGACAGCTCATCGTCCAAGAGGCAGGCCGCGCAGAGAGGGCCTGGGGTTTGAGGGAGGAGGGAGGCGCTGCACGCGGTACATTTCATTGCTTTAACCATCTGAAAGATAAAGAGAAAGGTCTGAGTGAGGAACGGGACTCCAGAAAGCTGTCCCCTAAGCCCCCGTGAAACACGCCCGTAGGCGGAGAATAAGGGAAAATGGGGGGGGTGGGGGCGAGTCGTGCTGTGGTAAGGACGCTGTGTGAGGGCCCTTAGACAGACCATGGAGGGGGAGGGTGGAGACTCCTTTTCTGGCATCCTTACCTGACTATCCCCTCTCAGATGATTGCTACTCTGGGTAGGCCTGGGTCCGCTGTGGGAGGGGACCGCGGCCACCTAGGATGGGGATAGTTCCGCTAGAGCCTGCCAGGGTCACTATGGGAGGTACCCTAGCATGGACTCTGCGGTGTCCTACTGGGGTCACTATGGGAGGGACCCGAGTGGACTGAGGAGGTCTCCAGGTTTTGTTTTTTTTTTACTTTGAGAGTGCCTAAGGCTGCTCAGGGTCGCCCAAGATGAAAAGTGGGTGCTGTGGAATCAATCCCAGAACTCCTGTGGTGTGGCGTGGGGCCCCTGCACTAGGAACCGCCTCTAAAAAGCGGCCCACTGGGGTCAGGAGGCCAGCTGAGGCCTGGACCCTCGAATCTGCTCCTCCGATTTTGGAGCAGCTAGACTAATTACTTGGCGAAGATTTGGGCCCCCAGCTCACCCTATGTCGAGGGCAAGTAGAGAGAGAGAGGCCGGAGACACAAGGGGGGAGCTCCCCCAAGGAGCAGGGCGTCGCCCTGTGACTGTGGCCTGAGCAGCGCCACGTGGCGTGGTCGGCCTCCGAGAAGGCCTATCTTACAAACGGAAGGCCAACACCGCGCGCCTGCCCTCTGGCGGCTCCGGGAGGGCAAGCGGGCCGTCGGCAGGCCTCGAGATCCCGGGAGGCTGAGTCCGTCGACCCAAAGGCCGAAAAAGAAGGAGGGGATTTGAGGCGCGCGTCCGCTAGGCCGAGGGGTGGCCGTGCCTGCAGAGGAGGCCCCGAAGAGGCCTGGAGGTAGATCTGCGCCTCCGATTGGAGGCGCCAGAGTGGCGAGACGCCGAGCAGCGTCAGGGGGCATGCCCGGGTCGGAGGAATGGCCGGAGGGCCGCGACTTGCCCGTGGGCCGGGAGGAGGGAAGGAAGGCCTCAGAGGGAGGGAGGAGGGTAGGGGGAACCGCGTGGTCGCGGGGAGAAGAGGCGACTCGTGGGTTGGAAGGCCAGGCGTGGGCCTGGGCAGGGAACTAGTGACCCGGGAGCGAGCCCCAGCGGCGCTGGGAGACAGGGCCTCATGCGCCGATCCCTCTGAAGGGAAGAGGGGCCTCAGAAGAGCTGCGGAGTCACGGGGAGGAGAGGCGACTCGCGGTGGGGGAATTTTAGGTGAGGGCCTTCAGGATGAGCCCTCAGGGCTGCGTGGACTCTGGAACAGAGGGCACGCTGCCTGAGAGGCCAGGATCCAGGGCGTGTAGCCCAGATAGCGAGGGTCCCAGCCTGATGGCTCGAGGAAACATACTGGAGCGCCAAAAGAGAGAATAAAACGCTAATATGAATCAATAAACAGCACTTCAACGACCAGAGCAATGCGCTATTAAAATATAAATTTCTTGGTGCAGAAAATGCTCCTGGTTTGAACAAATTAGGAATATGGGGCAGCAGAGGGCCCCCAGACAATATAAATAATAATTGGTCTAATTCAATTGCAACAACATAGAAGGCTTTTGATAAAAGAAAATACAGTTCCTACCTTAGAATTTTAAAGAGCAGACAGGGGTTCTCTGGATGCTTCTTGCCTATTCAGATGCACAAATTACAACTGGAGAGCAGGGGTTCCTGGGACCTGGATATACTGGAAATCTGATCTGGGTCATGTGCATCATTAGCCTATCAGGTGGGCTGTAACCCATGAGGTAATGTCTGGAGTGCCATGGGATGCCAACCAATCACAATTTTATTTACTTTGCAAACTACTTGCAGTTGTAGTGTGGCTCCTAGTCCTTCCAGCCCTGCCCTGCACTGTAACCTAGCTGTGCCTCAGCTGCCTGCCCACTCTCCTGTGACTCTTATTTCATTCTTTCCCTCAAACACATACTGTGCATTGTGATGCCATTTCGTTGCTTCTCCATCTGTCTGCAATATTAATTCCAGGCTCCCGGTAATCAAAGTGATGCAAGAATATAATTGTCCTCTTCCTCATTCTCTCTTCATCCTCTTCTCAGGCTTTCTCTGGCTCAGCATAGGCAGCAGCACTACAGTAATTCTGCCACAGAAAAATCTATTCTAGTTATTCTGTGCAGAGTTGAACTGTAAGGGGATCACATCAGTGTTGTCACTGTTTTATAGCCCTTGCTCTTTGATAATGACAGCAGACAGTGCTCATTCAAGGAGGCATCACAACAACCAAATGGACATCAAAGGCACAGTTGTAAGCAGCAGTTAACATTTTTAACACTAGCAAGAGATCACTCAACTACACATCAGCTTTGGGGGCAGCTATGGCTATTGGCTGGGAGGAGGCTATTGTCTTTCATGATGGTTGTCTTCAGTAACAAAAAGGAGCAAAGTTTCATACTTTAACTCATGCTGCTGGAACCAGCATAGCACACTAATGGGTGCTGAGGTGGGTGCATGGGAAAGACAGCACACATTCCAGGCTGACCATGACAGATCAGCCTGGCTTGCTGAGCAGTGTGGATCAAAGGGACAGCACCATTTTTTTGAAGTTGGTGACCACCCCACCCAGCAAGCCAGAAACTCCATTGTCAGCCTGGGTGCTGATTTGTCTGGCACTGTCATGCCCCTGTAATGCTGCTCTGCATTGAGTGGATAGTGTCACACCCCTCAAAGGGCACTCTCATACCAACGTGTTCACTTGCACTCACGTGCACGGTGAACACAAAAAGTGTATTTTTTTACATTTCAAATGGTCCTTAAACCACAAGTGATGACTGGAAATACCAAGAGAGGGAAAGAATATGACATAGGAGAGCTGAAGTAAGCAAATACACAGCACTTCATACATGAGACTTCTCCTTTCATAATATTCTATTTGTGACTTAGAAAATGGGCTTTTTATTTCCTGGCATCTGATTGACTGGTACCCTTGCCAAGGGGGTACATTAACTTACAATAGATAACCAGGAAATAAAAAGTGCCAGCCCAAGTGCCCCTTCACCCACCCAAGAATTCTTGTGCCTACCCTGCTTCTTCATTGGCTGAAAGCTCTACACAGAAATTCAAATCACCGCCATTTACTTTCTCTCACTTGCCACCCAATTCTCCCTTCTTCAGTGACAGCTAACTGCCCTGACAAAACTCACATTAACCCCCGACAATTTCTTGGCACAGGTTTTTTTCTTCTTTAGTATCCTCCATGCCTGGAGCTCCCCTGATAACAGATAGTGTGACACTCAGAAAGCGAGCAAGAGCTTTCGCACAGCCCCATCCTTCCCTGTCCCCACTCTCAGGCAAAAACACAATCACGGTATTCGGGAAATAGCAAGGGAAACCGTGTGCACACACATTTTAAATATTGTATTATTTCATTGATCAACATAACATCTTACAATTGAGATATTCAGACACAACCCAGAAAACTGTCTTGGATGTCCAGGGCCAGGCAATGTACCCCTTCCTCCTCACAGGCTCTCTGACAGCACCCACCCTCCTGCTCCTGCTCCCATCATTGCCCCCTGTGTGCATTCCTTCACAGCTCTGCACAGTCACCAAACCTGTTGGGATTATGCTGCCTGGCATCTGTGCTCAAACTCTTTCATTTTGCCTCTTCCCATCCCTGTGGCAACTGAAGCTCATTCCCTCGCAGCTCTACCTTTCGAAATTACTGTATTCTGTCAGCCAACCGTGCTCATACCATCTCATTCTGCCTCTTGCCATCACTATGGCAACACCTGCTAGTCCCATTCAAAAAAAAAAAAAAAAAGTAACAAATCTACACTGACACTGGAAGTGGGGAGAGCAAGAGGAAGATAATCCCAAAATGAAATAAAGCAAAACTGCAGGGTCGGGGGAGGACACGAACAAAGTCATCACATTTGCAACTCCAGAAGCGGTATTATGTTTACTTGCGCCCTCTCACTTCCTCACTCACTGAAATCCACACAGCATCTCTTGATTGAACTAGTTTTCATGAATGAATAAATAAATTATACACACTAAAACAAAAGCGTTCAATGAATAAATAAAGTTATGAAATCTGTGTGTGTGTGGTGGTGGGGGGGTAACCATGACAACCAGATCCAAAGTCCCTTGCTCAAAAAAAACAACATTGTAATTCAGGCGGAAGAACTATTTTATTACAAAATAAGAGTTTTTACATGTAAACATAATTATTTTTTTCAAACATAATTCACATAACACAGTAGCCCATTTTCTCAGTGCAATAATACCCTTCAGGGTGGGTGGTATGGGCTATACCAGACCTTCCAGGGGCTATAAGGCCCTCCGCCTGTGGAGTCAGGCCTCATTACACCCCTGGGCTGTCCGGTATAGCCCAATACTGCCCACCCTGTTGGATATTATTGCGCTGAGAAAATGGGCTACTGTGTTATGTAAATTTGACCCTAGGACAGCACAGGGTGAAATGCAGGACCCCAGACCACCGTACTCAAACTCAAACTAGTCGCAAAAAGACTTGTGCCTTCAAATTATCCTGCACTGCCCTAAGGAAAATTATACTCCTTCTACTTTTGTGCTCAGGTAATGTTGAACTTAACCCCGGCCCTACAAAAGCTATCTCATCGCCATTCAAATTCACGAGGCTGAAAGGAATCAGCTTTATGCACGCAAATGTTTGCAGTCTTTTAGAGAAATTTACCTCAGTCCAGGCCTGGATTATGCATACTGCACCAGATGTACTTGTGCTTTCAGAATCCCGACTTCGGTCATCCACTCCAGATAGAGAGGTTAACATCCCTAATTACCTCCTATTCAGAGCCGATAGGCAGACCAGGAGTGGCAGGGTAGCCATCTATGTCAAAAACTAATTTTCAGTGTCCATCCTAGACTCCTCCTCTGTTGCAGGTGGATTTGAATGCTTGTCTGTCAAAGTTGAACTTTCCCCTTCAGTGGCCCTCTGTGTCATAGGTTGTTACAGACCCCCTTCAGCAGGGCCTCAGCTCCTGTCCCATCTGTCAACTATCATGGGCCTTGTTCCTCTTGAAACAATTATTCTAGGGGATCTTAACTATGATTGGCTGATCAAGGTCTCGCTACCCCTGAAGCAATTCTGTGACTCACACAGGTTCACACAACTTATTACTGAACCAAACTCACATTAACAAGAAAAACCCAATGAACAGCACTCTATTAGATGTCCTTCTTGTAAGCAAACCATATTCCTTTTCCCATGCAGGAATTTTTTCAGCGGATGTTAGTGACCACTGCTTTATTGCTGGTATAAGAGCTGATACCAAACCCACATCTGTATCTAAGTTTTCCAATAAACGGTCCACACGGAACTTCGATCCTCTTGCATACTTCAATGAATTTAAAAACTCCTTGCACTGGCAGAGTTTTTACCTAGCTAAATCAGTGAGTAATGCATATGATATCTTCTATGAAATTGTAACCAGTGCCTTAAACAACCATGCTCCTCTGGTGAAAGCACATATAAAAGTTAGAACATGTCGTTGGTTTTCAGCAGATCTCAAGGCTGCTCTGCTAAAAACAAACTATCTCCGGAAAAAGGCTCGCAAATCACACGCAGTTGAAGACTGGTGTCTTTTCAGGATAGCTAGAAACTCCTGCACTAAGATGATCAGAGAGGTCAAGGCTAACTTTTACCACTCTGAGCTAGACTCTGCATCAAAATGCCCTATCAAATTCTGGTCCACCCTAAAAGAACTGACTGGTCACTCACCAGGAAATGTACTTCCATCAAGAATCACCACTAACAATGTTACAATCAACGATAGAAATGAGATCCTGCAAGCCTTTAACAATCATTTTGGCACTGCTGGCCTAGCATTCGATAATGCACCAGTAAGTAGGCTTCACCCACAGACCAACACACAGCTCCCAGAACCGAGCAACAACGTAACCTTCAGATCTTCTCCTACAATTGGACACAAAAAAAAGTTCTGGGGCTGACACCTTCGACCCATACTTCATGAAGGTTGCATACCACATCCTTGCTGCACCTATCTCCCACCTATTCAACCTGTCCCTCTCTCAAGGATCCCTCCCCCAGTTATGGAAAATTGTTCATGTCATCCCTCTGTTTAAATCAGGGGATCCCTGTGATCTAAATAACTATAGGCCAATCTCCCTCCTCCCTATACTCTCCAAGCTTCCAGAAAAGATAGTGAATGCCCAGCTGAGAACTTTCATAGACAACTTGAACTTACTAAACCCTATGCAGTCTGGCTTCAGAGCTAAGCATAGTACTATTACGCATTGGCAAAAGTAACTAATGACTGGCAACAGGACTTGGACAACAAAAAATTTGTTTGTGCCGTTTTCCTGGATCTCAGTAAGGCCTTCGACACTGTAGACCACTGCCTGCTCATTTCCACCTTAAAGACAATAGGACTGGATTCAACCTCCTTGTGTTGGTTCCATGACTACCTTTCTGGTAAGCAGCAACAAATTAAGGCTGAAGGGGAGCTATCTCCACTTAAACTGCTAAAAAGAGGTGTTCCTTAGGGATCCATCTTGGGACAGTTCTTGTTTGCTATCTATATCAACAGCCTGGATGGAGGCATTAAGGAAGCAAGCATTCACCTGTTTGCTGAAGACACGGTGCTCTACATAAGCTGTGATTCTCCTGAAGCTGCATGCGGTGACCTGCAAGCTGACTTTAATATCCTGCAGCACCAGCTCCTTAGCAAAAGACTACTACTTAGCGCTAAGAAAACCAAGGCAATGCTGTTCTCACCAACTAGCCAGGTGGCATATGCTGCTGCTGTTGGTCCCTTACCGTCTAGCTCCACTTTACTAGGAGAAAATCTTGAATTCATACCAAAATTCAAGTATTTGGGTGTCTGGCTTGACAATAAACTCTCCTTTGTGGAACATGTAGAGGAACTGCTGAGAAAGCTGAGGCAGAGGCTAGGCTTTTTCTTTAGGATAAATTGCCTTCTGACCATAGATGCCAAAAGACAGTTTATCCAGTCCATGTTCCTCTCCTTAATTGACTATGCTGACTTCATATATGGCCAGTGCTCTGCCTCACACCTTGCAAAACAGGACATATTGTATCATAGAGCTCTGAGATTCATAACTGGACTCCCCTTCTCCACTCACCACTGTTCTTTTTATGCAGCTGTGGGGTGGCCCTCCCTCCAACACAGGCATTATTGAAATGTGGCTTTTTGGACGCTCCGAGCCATCACCAACAGACTTCCGCAGTAAGTTGCTGACTGTCTCCCTCTAAGTCCGATTGGTAATTATGCCTTGAGAAGTCACTTGCTGGTTTCCTTGAAAGTACCTAGAGTCAGCACCCACTTTGGTAGAGCGGCCATAAGCTTTGTCCTGCCCACACTCTGGAATAGGATACAGAAATTGTTGAGACTAAGCTCCCTGACTAGTCTTGCTATGTTCAAGTCTTTGTATGCCAAAATGTTTGTGGAGCTTTGTAACTGTTTCCATTGCTCCTAGTAGTCTGGCTATCGCTCCTTACTCACCAAAGTATTCTTACACCACGTTTCCTCACCCTTTCCCTCAGTCTATCCTATTCCCTCCGTTACTAAGCATTCCTTGCACTGCCTTACATACTAACCCATCACCTCCTCCTATGTCTCCCATCCAGTCATCATAGTGTCCCAGTATCTTCCCGTCAGTGCCAGCCCTCTTCCTTCATCTCGTTCCTTCTCCCATATCTGAAGGGCTCCTAGACAGTTTATGAATATTCTTGATGGTCATGATTTTAAAGGCATTGTTTTGTATATACTACTTGCCAATACTTACTAAACTGTATATATCTTGTTTGTATATTTCTACCACTGTTGTTTCCTGTGTATTTTAATTGTATGTTTAATTGTACCTTGACCTTGCAAAATGCAGGTCCACCTTGCAAATGAGCTTGCTCAATGGTGATCGCCTGGATAAATAAAGATTTTGATTGATTGATTATTGCTTGCATAGAGAAAAATGTATGGAAAGTGGTTTGTTATAAGTTTTTTTTTTACACATGCAAGGTGTATGATGTACATAAACCTTTTAAAGGTCAAGAGTTTTTGCAGGCATCATACACTGAGCATGTCTAAAAGCAAATTTTCATAACACAATATTCTTTTTATAATTACTGGTTGGTCCCTTTAAGTGACACTGCTGGTGTGCTGTAAATGGTCTGGGCTGGGTCCGAGTGCTTCATAGCTCGCGATTGGCCAGGCGCCATCCTGATTTGCCCCACTCTGCGATTTATAGTAAAGCAGAGGAAGCTCTAACTAGTACTGTAAATATTTACTTCTAACTTGTTGTTATATTTAAATTAGAGTGCTCGTTTTAACCTGCCTTTCTTGCAGCTTATGCATCCAAATGGGAGCCACCATGCTTGGCCCGGGACTTCCAAGAATTTGAACAAATTGGGACACAGGGGACCTTGAGGGGTCCTTAGGTCAAGTGCCTCGTGGGAAAAGCTATAATTCCTTTTCTTTTTTAAATTGAGGATTTTTTTATTTTGATAAAAATACAAGGTTATACAGCTTGCAATACATTTGCACATTAGATAAAATTTCACAGTGACATATATATATAAGGTCTCTGTGTCCAAGTCCAGGTCCAAAGCTGACAATTAATATAAGCAAGAATCATCTCGGGTGCTGTTACAGTAAGCAACAAAAAGTCACATTTATAAACATTCATTTACCTCATTACAGCCATGCCTATACCCTGAGGGGCCTCCAAGGAAATGACCCACATCCAAGGTCCCATTATAGCTGATAATTCCAGAATGTACCAATGCTTACCGCTTCCCATCATGGTACAAAATCTGGGTAATGGTCCAACTGGTATTGGGTCCATTGTCTCCATCGGTTATCAAAGCTGGCCCCCAGATTATTTAATTTCACCGAGATTCGCTCCAAATTCTACACATCATAAGTTAAGCTTCTCCAAGGAAAAGCTGTAGTTCCTGTAGTTTTCAGTTTGGCACCCAAAGGAATCAATGGAAGCACAGGATTGTGAGTAACAGCTCCCCCTGACCAATCAGATTACTGGAAATACAGACTAATCTGAAAACCCATTTCAAACTGCGCAGTTAGTCCTGAGACTCTGGGGAGTGCAGCTTGAGATCTTGGACCAAGAGGAGCTTCTGTGGAATGTCCGGCCCAAGACTCTGTGTGAGAGCTATTCAAGTCCATGGGGTTCTGGCCCAGGAGAGGCTTAGTTTACTCTGGCTGGTGTCTGTGGTTCCGAGTTCAGGAATCTGTATTCAGAGACTGCCTTTGCAGATTAAGAGATTTGCGCAGCATATCTGCTGTAATTGCAACTGGTCTGAAACCAAACTGAGAGGTAGAGTAGTGGATATGGTTCCCAGTAAATGTGCTGAATGCTCAGGGTGGCTTGAGGCCTAATAACTAGGGATGCCTGTTTGCCAACAGAAGCCAGTTGCCTTGTGTGATCAAACTGTCAGCCAGCTGGAGGTTTTCACCAGCAATGGAACTGAACTTTGCCAGAAGTGTTTATCCAATCTTGGGCTCTTGCCAAACCCATCCCAAGCCGCCTATTCCTGCACCAGTTACTGTTTTTTGTGAGAGCCCAGCTTGGGGATCCAGCCCCTGTGCAGCAAGGTATTGCAGGCTGTGGACACCATGAGGGAAAGGCCGTGAAGCACAGGTGAGACATGTAGGCCCAGCTTCCCCATACTTTTTAGTGCTCTGCAACAGGTCTTCATTTCGCCAGGCCAGTTTTTACCAACTGGTGTTGTGAGTAAACTCAGGGTAGCGCCCTGCAACAGTTCTTTAAATCATTCTGTAGTACCATCTGATTTCTTCAGTGTGTTATAGGGGTATAGTGGACTAGGCCAACCGGCCGAGGATACAAATAGCCAAGGTCTTTGTTATTGCATGTTTAACTACTTTTCCTTTCCATCAATGGCCCCAGCAACAGCTGCAACCCCTGGCAACATTCAGGCCACCCACCAATAGTCTGGGTACCCAGCAACTGCAAAACTGTATAGTGGGAGTGAATGCATACATGTAAAGTATCCTAGTTCATATCCAGTATAGTAATCATTCATCTAGATCTGCCCTTTCCTTGTTCAAATCTCCCTTAATAAATCAATTGATTTGTTTCATTGTTACATTGCCTCATGAATATCTCATTGTCTGGGTTAAGGTTAATGTATCTGGGGGAAATGTATTTGAAAGTGCATGCCTGTTTTGAATACTGATTTACACGGGGTTCCAGGGTGTTTACCAAAGACCAGACCCTGGTGGTAAGTGCAAGGGGGTGTACATATTGTTAGTGTTCATTGCCGGCTGTGTGTTAACTGTGGTAGCAGGCTGTTCCCCATTGCAAAGTATGTGGACACTAGATGGGCTTGTGGGTGGTTATAGCTTTCCAGAGGGCTATTCCAGGGTAGGTAGATACCCCCACATACATTACTCTGGGCGGAGGCACCAAAATATTGTGGGTACTGAGGACAGGGAAAACCCCGATAATCGTTAAGTTTGAACCCAGGCCCCTCAATCTGTTGTCCAAAGTACAGGCAGTGGTAGTAACCCTAGAGACAGCACTGCCTAGGAGGTTACATTGTGGAGGCATGGCTGGGATTAGTGCCCCTAGTGGCCAAACTTGAAAATTGCAATTACTGTCTAAACAGGTACAAAATTGAAAATGGAGCCTTTTCCAAGGTTTAAGTTTGAGATTACACCTCACAAAATGACTGTGCACTGACTAATGGGATGGTGTGAGGCAGAAGGAGTTGATTTACAATTGAAAGGAGATATGTATAAGACAAAAGCAAGAAGTCAATGGTTCAGCCAGCGAGTGGTGAATGCTTGTAATGCATTACCAGAAACAGTAGTGTCATGTAGTACTATGTCAACATTTAAACATAAATTGGACAAACACATGGGATTATCGAGATATAGGAATTTCCACTAATCAGTGGCGAGCCATCAAAGGTCTTCCAGCCACTTGGCTTGTAAACCACCTATGAACCTATGAACCTATCCCCACCATGCCATAATGTTGTTGGATATCCCTCTAGGCACTTCTGAATCTGATATAGCAGAAGTAGTGAACAAAGTTGACAGTTTAGGTCCTTTCACTGTACATGAATGGAATGCTGATTTATTTGCGTAGACCATAGTAGCTCTATTGGAGTGTAATGCCCCGTTTGAGATGGAACGAGTTCCCCATGTCATTATCCCTGAGGGATCCCAGGTGGGTTGGAGGGTCATTAAAATGCATAGTGAAGCATCCTCCTCTTGGGGGAGTCACCCAAAGTGGAGGGGTTGAAAGAAAAGCTGGGAAAGTTGTTAGCAGCCATGGGGCAGACCTTTGAAGGTTTAAAATAGGCATTAGAGAGTTCTAGGGGGGCCACTCCTGCAAATTCCTCCCCAACTACTATGCCTTTGCCCATATCATCCCCACAGGCAGTGTTTCCTATGGTACTGCCCTCTGTGAACTTGAACTCTTACACCAGGCTCAGGCTATTTTCAGGTACTGTTCCCACCCCTGTGGGGGAAGACAACTTAGAAACCTGGATGGACTATGCATCCCTGTTAGTGCAAGAGTGGCAATACTAAGAGGGTGAAAAGCAAAAATGGCTTGTGGAGAGCTTAAGTTGCTCTGCACTTTTTATTTATTTATTTAGTTAGTTTTTGTTAACCGGGTAGGTGCACTAGCCATAAAACTACTATTTTCAGGCACGACCCAGGAGAGTACAACAAAAAGAGAACAGTTGAACAACAGCAACATGGGTACAATAATACAAATAGAGGAACAGTACAGCAGTGCTACAAAAATACAATGGGTAGAAACAACAAAAAATAATGGCAAGCATTATACAGATAATGACAATAAGATAAATAATAAGTGCAGAAACCACGGACCCGACCTGTGGAGTATAAGGGTTAATAAGATAGTAAGGTTATATAGAGAGAAATGTGAGAGGAATGTTCAAACATAACAAGAAAGACTGACAGAAGGAAGGTCAGGGGTGGTGTCAGCAACAAGGTTCGAGAAGGAAGAGAGCTAGTAGTCAAGAAGTTATTTACAAAGAGAAGCTAAAATATGGGGAGGGGAAGAGGAGACAGTCGTGGAGCTGGATTAGAGCAGGGGTAACATTACCGGTAAGTAAGCAATCTGATTTCTAAGGTCCACAAACCCGGATGCCTCTGCCAACGAATACCTGTCTGCACTAGAGGGAGTGTTTGGTAGCACTGAGCCAGGGGAGGATTTGATGTGGAAGTGCAAATCCACCGAGCAATGGAAAAATAAATGCTTGTCTGCATACGTGGCTCAATTAGAGAGACTCCTTCAAAGAGCACACTGCAAGGGTGGTATACCAGCGAGTGAATTGAACCGAGTGAGGCTAGAACATATTCTTAAGTCTGCTCACTACTCTAGTGTGCTTATGCTAAAGTTAAAATTTCAGGATTGTAAGGACAATCCCCCTGCATACTGCTGGTTGATAAAGAAAATTCAGGAAGCGGAGATGATTGTTGGGATCCGTATGTTGGCGTTGCACAAACTGCTCCAACCACTGAGAAACTTAATGAGAAAGTTACTGCCCTTGATTCTCAGCAGATTAGTGACTTGTTAAAAGAACTGCAAGCCAGCACCCAAAACACTGCTGAAATGGTGAAAAGGCATGGCAACTGCATTTCCAATGCTGACGCCACCCACGAAGGTCAACCTGCTGTAAAAAGGGCCAGTACCCAAGTTACTGAAACCAGATCAGACAGTGATGTAACAGAAGAAATGAGAGAGCTGTGAGCTATGGTGTGAAATCTTATTCACTTGTCTCAGCAACCTGTGTCCAGGAAAAACTACAGTGGAGCTGAATCTGAGCCTAGGTCCAAGGAAGAGTGCCAGCCTGCAACCGCAATCACAGAGAAGATCCTGCTCGGCCTTCTGAGCCCAGAACTCAAGTATTCTGTTACCGGTGTGGAGAAGATGGGCACATTAAAAGGTTTTGTCATGCTCCTGGGGATCTGTGCAGAGAACTGTAACTGCCAAACTGCTTAATCACAGTATGGACCACCCCACAAGTCTTTTTCATCTAAGGCCACTGTACAAAGACCTGCTAAGACTGCTCCTCCAGACTGGTCAGAGATGGTAGGCCCTTCTATGGAGACCACAGTACACATTGACGGTATCCCGGTTCGAGCCATATTGGACAGCGGATCTTAGGTCACTATCATTTTTAAAGATTGGTATGACCAGCACTTGTCTGACCATCCTCTACAACCCCTAGAAGGACTGCACATATGGGGTTTAAGAGGTAAATCCTTCCATTACCTTGGTTTCTTATGAATATGGCTATCTTTTCCTTCTACCGTGGTTGGTATGGATGAGCCCGTGAAGACTCCGGCCTTGGTCTGCCCACCAATGGGCTTATATGATGGGATTCCTTTATTGATCGGCGTTGATGCACACATGTTTAGCTGATTAGCCCAGATATGTCAAGAGAGACAGGCCCGGAAGACTGGACTAGCTTTACATATTCATGCAATGGTGAGGAAAGCGTATGAAATGCAGATGCAGGCCAAAGGGACGGACCAGGATGATCCAGTTGGAATTGTGTGGAAAAAGGATCCAGTGTCTCTTGTCTTGCCACCCAATGCACAGTGCAGTGTCAGTGGTGAAAGTGTGTATGCAGAAAGATCTTATGCTAGATGCCCCAGAGGAAGGGAAGCTGCTGGATGGGCTCCTAGTCTCAAACCTAGTGTGCTACCTGTCAGAGCCCATGCCTATGCTAGAAGAGTAGTAGTGCAACTCTGCAATGTGACCAACAGAGATATTGAAGTATTTTGGGGTTGTACCCTGGCTAAGGTATATTGCACAGATACTGCTGTGTTACCAAGCAAGTGCCGTACAAGGAAGATGGTGAAGTAACTCCAGATCTGTTCGATTTTGGAGAATTCCCCATTCTCAAGGAATGGAAAGATAAAGTCAGCTGCAAGCTAGCACAGTGAAGTAAAGTATTTTCATTAAAGGAATGGGATGTCAGATGCATCACAGGAGCTGAGCACCATATCAGGCTCCATGACGAGAGGCCATTTCAAGAAAGGTCCTGCAGATTAGCACCTGTGGACATTGATGATATTCAATGCCACCACAAAGAGATGTTAGCAACTGGAATCCCACAGTCCTTATGCCCTCCCCATTTGCAAATTATACTACACAGCCACTAGAGGGCTACAACAGCTGTCTTCTGTTAAAGGGGAAACACTTTATATTTACTCCTTCCTTTCCTGCTCCAGTGGACCTGGGATACCTCTCTTTCTGAGGACCATCCCCGGGGTTTTTCTTACTGTTTCTCAGGCCAAACCATGCTCATCCACTAAGGCCACAACACTTGAAGCCCTGCCTCCACTCCCATTCCATACTGGTGGAGCAGGGCCAGAAACAGAAATGAAAGCTGCAGACCAAGCTTGCCACACTGGATTGCAGCATTGAACTACTTCACTGGCTCAGCTGCAAAGCGTTGCTCCATAGGTACGTTCAGCGCCAAAACCGTCTCTCAGCGAACAAAGGATTTTGAACTTATGACACCTGATCGCCGATTGGTCTAGGCTTTCCAGTGACTTTCTTGAGATTGGATGGCACTTGTCTTTCAGCTCTCCACTTAAATTTCTATGGCCAAATCATAATTTCTCTTTGGCTACCTTTGCTCCTCTGCCTAGCCCTCTGTGTGATAATTATACTCACTTGTGTAAACTTGGCTCTTCGTTACATGTTTGGGATACTCCTATTACTTCTACTCCTACTTTGCCTTAACTGGGTTGTTATAACTTTCCCAGGATCCTATCCCTCGAGTTCTTCAAATGCCCTATATGCTGATTTCAGTTTCTCTAACCTAATTACTGCATCTCACCCTATACTTGCTTTTAAGCACCTCCTATTCTCTAAGGGCTGTACATTTTATGTAGTGACCACACTTAAAAAATGCCTGCTGAGTCAAGCAGTTCCTTTACTATTTGGCTATCGAAAATTATGGTTCCTTGCCATCTTAGCTATCCTTCTTGCAAGAGATGTTGAAATGAACCCGGGTCCACGTGCCCTCTTCTCCCCAACTGACATCTCCGCAATTTCTAGCAAAAGACTTTTCATTGCCCATATGAACATCAGAAGTCTCTCCCGAAATTTCAGTGATCTTGAGGCTTGGGCGGGTGTCTACAAGCCTGATGTACTCTGTTCGTCTGAAACATGGCTAAAGCCAACTATCCCTGACTCTGTATGCTCCCTGACTAACTACTTCCTCATCTGTAGGGATAGGCTCTCCTTAAAGCATGGCGGAGGGGTTGCCATGTTCTATAAAGATCATCTAAACATCATGGACACCCTGTTCTCAACATCCTCTGCCTGTGAGTCCCTTCACACTACTCTCACCCTGGGAGCCAAGAAACTCCACATTGTCTGCACCTACAATCTCCCAAATGGGGGCACTATAGGCCTGCAGGACTTATTTGATCAGACCTCTTTGCACTCCAAACATAATGAGGTCATTATATTGGGTGACCTTAACCAAAATTGGCTAGGGACTGCCCATAGCATGCTGCTCTCTCTGGTACAAAATGATAACCTTCACCAGCTGTTAACGGAGAATACCAGAGTTACTTCTTCACTAAAATCCTCTTCCCTTATTGACTGGGTACTGGTAAACCGTCTGGATCATGTACACCAAGCAGGCATCTTGGCAGATTCGCTTACTGAGCATTCCCCTGTCTTCTGCATCTGGAGTACTGAGGCTACTCAATCCCCTCCACTGCGCTATGTCACCTTTACAAATTTCGCCAACCTCAATATTGAGGCTTTTTGTCATGATGTCTCGAGGATAAATTGGTCTGGTATTTACCTTTCCCATAATGTTGAATCTGCACTAAGTATCTTCCTTAATGAATTCCTGGCCATCCAGAATGAGCATGCCCCCAAGGTGACATGGAGGGTGAGGGGTAAACAAACAAGATTGCTTCACAAAGACTTGTTGAAAATTCTACGTTCTAGGGACAAATGCTGGAAAACGTACAAAGCCTTGTGACTACAATCTAACTATGCTACCTGCAGAACCCTACGTAACTTCTGTAAAAAACAGGTCAGAACAGCTAAGAGTGCCTATTGCAAAGAATTGCTGCTGGGCTCTGCTGGGGACCCTAAGAAATTCTGGGCCCATGTCAAGACCTTTCTCGGTGCGTCCCAGTCAACTAGCACCAGTGACATGGTATTAAATGGAGTACATTGCAATGACTCCAACACAATTGCTAATTGCTTCAATCAAATGTTCTCGGACCTGTCTCAGTACACCTCTGCCTTCCCATCTCCCCAGGCAGCCTCTCTGCTTGCAACATCAGCACAGCCAACTACCCCCAGCTATCCTTCCCAACAAATGTCTAAAAATTCCCTGTTCTACTTCAAGGCAATCTCAAGGACTGAGGTCTTACAACTATTATGGACTGTCTCTGACAACACTAGCTCTGGATCAGATACACTTGAGTCTCAGCTCCTGAAACTAGCAGCACCATACATAGCCTTCCCTCTGGCTAGAATTTTCACCTTGTCTCTCTCTAATAGCCAAGTTCCTGGCCTCTGGAAAATTGCTCGTGTAACACCAGTCCTTAAAAAAGGTGATACCAAGGAGATTACTAACTACAGGCCTATAGCCATCCTATCGGTGCTAAGTAAAATTCTGGAAAAACTTGTTGCAAATCAAATCATTGACTACCTCACAAAGTACAGCCTTCTCTCTGACACACAACACGACTTCCATAAAGGTCACAGTACCTCTACAGCACTTCTCAAATTCACTACTGATGTGCTTACCAGTATGGACACTGGCCAGCTGACTGGGGCAGTTTTTATAGTCCTCACAAATGCCTTTGATTTTGTTGATCACCCCCTGCTCCTCTCCACTCTTTGCAACCTGAGCTTTTCACCCTCAGTTGTCACCTAGTATGGAAGCTATCTATCAAATAGAACTCAAATTGTGAAATTCAGCTCCTCTTTATCTGATGATGCTACCATCAATATTGGGGTTCCCCAGGGCTCTATTCTGGGACCTCTTCTTTTCTCACTTTTTATCAATAACATAGATGAGGTTTTTCTTTCTTGTTCATCTATTCTCTATGCAGATGATCTTGTACTCTATTCAAGTCTAATAAGGTCACCAGCATAAATGCATCCCTTTCTTCAGATTTCACAAATGTCCAACATTGGCTTTCTGCACATAAGCTTGTACTTAATGCTAAGAAAACCCAAGCAATGTTACTTGGATCTGCCCCTAAACTTAGGACATGTCAAACTCCCCTATTGGTGCAAGACCACAGTGGCACACAAATAGAATGTGTTACATCTTTTAAGTACCTGGGAATTCTTCTGGCCCAATCCCTGGACTTTAGCCTGCATATACAATAAATGTAAGTAAATAAGCTAAAGTGGGGGTTGCTTACAAGTCCAGTTTCATGTTGACTCCCTCTGCTAAACTTGCTATTGCTAGAGGCATATTACTCCCTGCCCTCGCCAATGGCATGCCGACCTTTGCTGCCACACACAAAACCATCCTTCATAAATGGGATGTCACTTATAATAATATCTGTCGATATGCCTCCTCGTCACCATGGCTTAAGCACTACTGCCAACTCTACAGGGACCTGGGCTGGTTATCCCCCTCAGCTTGCCGTCAATACTCTCTTGGCTCCCTGATTGACTCTATACTCAGAAAACAGACCCCTTCAGTACTCACAACATTGCTGGTACCTCAAACCTCTTCCTATAGACTGGGATCGGTAGATAAATCCCTGCTGAATGTACCTAGATGTAAAACATCAAAAGACTCTGTTGCCTTCAATCACTCTGCTCCTAAGCTTTGGAACTCTCTCCCCCAAGCACTTTGAATATCTGGATCCCATAACAGCTTCAAAAATGAGCTGTGCTTACATCTATCCCTTGCTGATCTCTGCACTTGCTGTAATCCTCCCTAATCCACTCACCGCCAGATGCTGCCCGGCCTAACTTTAACCTCCCTCCCTCCCTACCTCATAGCACTACTTACCCTTACTATCTCCTTGAGAGCTAATCTACCCCAACTCCCCCCACCACACCTGAGTCTTGTTTCAGAGGCCATGATAATGCATTCTGCCCAGTCAGGAATTTGTCCTTGCCTTGTTTCACTGCCTATTTTAATCTTTTTTGACCTGACTAATTTGAACAATAGCTCTTTGCTGATAAGTTGAGGGATCTCTTCCTAGACTGTGTAGGTTTTCTCTGCCTAAAAAATTTATGTGAATTGCATTGATTGTTATTGTCCTAGCTGCATGCATTCATTACTACTAACTGTTTTGACCTATGCTATTGTAATTTCATTGTACTCATGCTATGTACCTGTCTTTGATTGTTGTACTCTCCTGGGTTGTGCCTGAAAATAGTCATTTCATGGCTAGTGCACCTACTCGGTTAACAAAAAATAAATAAATAAATAATTGTTGCATCTCCCTCAAAGTCCCATCAAACCAAGGGGACCGAGTGCGAAGGGAGAGAGAATGAACTTGGACAGGAGCAACAACATCCAGGGCCACAGAAATGGCCATATTATAGGCCATCACTAGGGCCTCTGGGTTATTGGTTGCCAATGGAAAGACTGATAGGTCAAGCACCAGCACCAGGCCTTCAGAGCTAACATCTCATAAAGGGCGATACCTGACCATCTCCACAGGGGTAGGCCTATGAAGGGGGCACAAAAACTGAACCCCACAGTGTAGTGATTGGATCATCTGACTGGTTCAACCTCCAGATCTGAGGCTTCAATCCCCAGGAGGAAGACTAAGTCAAGAGAGTGACCATGTTTATGGGTAGCAGTGGTAATTATCTGTGTAAGGCCCAGATATATCATCAACTGGAGGAAGTGCTGTCCAAATTACAAGAGTTCATCATTGATGCAGGCGTTAAAGTCACCCAGAACCATCAACCTGGGCGACTCAAATGCCATGTCGATGACGAAGTCCGCCACTTCCTGAAGGAACTGCTTCTCATCGGTGGACGGTAGATGAGGGCGATCCTACAACCTACACCTGCTACCACAGTACACTCAAATGACTCAGTCTCATCATCTGGTACACTCATGAGGTCCCAGTTTGGTCTTGAAACAGACACAGCCCCCCTTGATCCAATCCTGGCGGTCAATCACTGAGTACCTGGCTGGAGTTGCAGCCTCCAATATAGGACCAGAGTTCTTGTCCAGCCAGGTCTCAGTGATGCAAGCCAGGTCCACTGTTCCTACAAGATCTGCAATAATTGCAGCCTTGTTTTTAATGGACCTGGCATTGCATAACACCACACGAGTTGAATGACCTTCCAGGACTGCCCAAAATGCCTGCCCACCAAAATTGGTAGTGCCCTTGGGTATGGAAACCAGGCATGGCGGACCACAATCTGGGTTCTGTTTCACCCCAGGGTGTCTTCTGGATTCTATGACCCCGATGCGATGGCGCCGCTCATTCACCCTCCACCATTCACACCCCCAGTGTGCAATACCCAGTGCTCTACAGAACTGGTAAGTTATAAGCTGCAACGGGGGAGATAAAGAGGCAGAGGGTGTGGAAAGGCAGAGGATGAGTAGCGCATGACCATGGTGGCAGGCCTCCAATGCATTTTGATGACCAGAATAAACTACACTAAACTACAAAAATAAAAATAAAACAAATAACAAAAACAACCCTAATCACTTAATTGCATCAGTTATACTCATAAAACAAAAACAAAATTAACAATATTTAAATAAAATACAAAACCCTCAACTTTCACTTGGGGGGGAGGAGTTTTAAACAAAAATCTGTAGCGAAACTTAAAACAAAAATATATAACCAACAAACAAACTCTAAACCCAACCCCTAAAAACTATATTTTAAAAGAGGGGGGACATGATAGAAACTTTCAAATACCTTAAGGGAATCAACAAAGTCCAAGAGGGTAGCATCTTTCAGAAAAAGAGATGTGCAATTACAAGGGGGCACAATTTGAAGATAGAGGAGGGACGGCTCAGAGGTAATGTGAGGAAGTATTTCTTCACAGAGAGGGTTGTGGATGCATGGAACAGACTTCCTGAGGAAGTCGTAGAGTCAAAAATAGTGGGGGAATTCAAGAATGCATGGGACAGACATAAGGCAATTCTAGTGGGGGTAGGAGGAAGTAGGCTGTTGGTTAACTAGGATCTGCAGCTTATCCGTTAGGTAGGGAAATGGGCAGACTAGGTGGGCCAAGCGGTACTTATCTGCCATCAAATTCTATGTTTCTATGTATCATAATGAATAAAATGTTGTAATTAGTCAATCCAGGCCAGCAGGTTTAAATTAATCAAATGACTAAGTATAACCAATACACATGAAAATCAAATTACAGAAATATTAGAGATTTCCTGTCCACAGTGGTCCTCACACCAACAGAGGGGCCTGGTAGATGTACGCAAGTCTCGATAATTTCCCCAACCCCTAAAATACTCTCACTACGGGGGGTTGGGGATTACTAGAAATATGTCCAGACTTTTATTAGTATGGTACACTCTCACTGTACCGAAAGTTAAAGAAAGAAGGCACTCTCACTGCCTTCTAATCAGATTCTGAATGGAAAAAAGAGAAATAGATAAGTCTGACCATATTTAGGAGGGACAGGTCCAGGATAATCCACTTCAAATGATTAATTACTTCGGAGCCGGAGCAGCCCCCACAAATCCTGCTGGGTGGCCGAATTGCAAGCCCACAGCCTCTGCTATGGGCCCTTGCCCAGGCCAACTTACTAATAGGCCCCATGGAGAAACCTAAGGGGACATCAGCCCAGGTAGCTGGCTACCTGACAAATAAGACTAAGACCCCCGCTCAGCCACACACCGCAGTCAGCCCACCCGCAGGCTCAGGGCACTAGCTCCCTGCTCCAAATCAAGCTGGTCTTAAAATGCCCACTGATCCTTTACCACATACTGCCAACAATCCGGATGCAATCCTCTGCCAATTAATCCAAAGTCTTCTCTTGAGAATCTTCTCTTGAGATATGCAGCTTCCCTTCTCTCCTGCCCCTAACGACAAAATAGCCTCACAAAATCTTCGTCAGCTATCTCAGCTGCACAAAAAACATAAGCAGCAGTAGCAGCAGTAGATCCCTGACTGGAATTCAAACTCACAGGGGTAAAGAGACAGCGGCCCGGCAGACCAAAAGTGCAGGGGCAGTAACGGGCCAAGACAGGACAGCCCCAGTGCACACTATGAAGCGGTCATCAAATCACCTCAACAGCGCTCCTGGGCTTCGTCACACGCCTACTGATACAGTTTTCTCTGATTTACTCCAAGTCCGAATTCCAACTCAGTAGAAGGGACTCACAAGATAGTAGAATTTGTGGATAAACAATTTAAACAACCAGTGAAATCCAGATTCAAGTTCAGCTCCTGCTTGGGAGAGATGGCCCGCAAGGTTAAAAGATTTGGGGACAAACAGCTAAACGACCGGGAAGTCAGTAAAAAAGTATAGGCAGAGCAACGAACAAACAGGTCCCAGTGTGACAGTAAACTATTAAATAAAAGAACGCATGGGCAGAATTATTTAATTTAATTTGTTTGTCCCACAGCAGTCAGCCCACTGGGGTGGCAATATATCCGACATATTGCTGATTCCATCTGTTCCCTAAATTATTGAAGGTTAAAATGTCATGTCTGATTTAATTTACTAAGTTATTAAATGTATGTAACTGACATGCTTTGTAATGTATGCTTTACCTTATCTAATGTATGCTTAAATGTACCCCAGTCGATGTATGTACTACTGTGTACTCCTGCCAATTTGTATGTAAACACTGTCTGTAACTAATTCCATGTCGCTCCTGAAAAACGGACCTCTGGTCTCAGTGAGCTTACCCGTTTATCAAAATCTAAATACATAAATAAATAAATAAATAAAAGAAAATATGACTAAAAATGCAAAGCTAGAATGCAAAACTAAGTGATAAAACGTTAGGCTACAGAGCAGCCGATGGAACACCCAGCCCGTCGGCCATGTTCATGATCATTTGAAATAATCCATGCTTTTTGCTTTGAAGTTTCTGCCCCTTTAGCATATACACAATTTTATGTTAAGAACATAGTCCACAAGTTTCTGTATTTCTGCCAAGGGATTTTGCTCCACGTAGGAAAAGAGAATCAGTTTTTCAGCTCACATGCAAACAGCAATTTTCATAGTTAGCAGAGACCAGCAACAGATCTTTCAGCCAAGGTTTGTAGCTAATGTTGGGCTGTATTACTTCTAGAGTGGAAGAGGGGCACTGTGAGAACAGGTGCTGGACTAAATGGGAACAGCACTTTGAGAGTGGGCAGAGTGAGTATGCAGCCACAACTGAATTACTATTGGAATGGGAGGGATGGCAGGAGGAAGCATTCTTTGCTAAAAGTGATAGGAAACCATGTTTTACAATTCTAGATCCAATCCTGTTTCCTCTTAATGCCTATCAAATATTCTGATATGTTTTGACCTTTTTTAAATTACCAATTTAAATGTTGCCTTTTGTAACTACAATGAATTTCTTTCTCCACAGCAGTTGCTGTTTAAGCAACAAGACACGACAGGGTGTGCATTGTGGTGGGATAATGGCACACCTTGGGTGTGTTATGAGGCACAAGGCATCACCGAGTGCTTTAAACTGCCTGAGAAGTGCCATTATCCCATCACAGCACATACACTGGAGTGTTTTATTGCAATTATAAAATGGGTCCAAGATTTCTTTTTTGGGGGGAAGGGGTGAAGAAATGCACCAAAATCAAAAAAGAAACATTTTCATGACTTTTTTAAAAAAAGGTTCACCCTCCTCAGTTAAATAGTCACAGCACATCCCGACACTGACATGCCAGGCCCAATTCTCAAACGTGGCCATAATCGGTGCAAGCAGCGGCAAACAGCAGTGTTCACTGATCCCCGGTGCACCAAGGACCCTGCACCAGATTCAGATACAGGAGGGGTCCCAGTGCCTAAGTCCCCACACTTGCGGCAACCCCTCCCATGCAGCAAACACCTGGCGTATGTCAATGATCTGCCACAGGCCCCTTGAGACAAATGAGGTCCCCCTCACCGATGCTGCCACAATTGTAAGTAATAAAATGTGTTAGCACCTGATCCTCAAAGCTGTCCCATTATTTAAATAATAAAATGTCCACCTCCCCGATGCTGCCATGTATTTTAGTAATAAAATGTACCCCCCACCTGATCCCCGAAGCTGTCCCCTTATGTACATAATAAACTGCTCCCCTCCCCAATCCTGCACATATTTATTAATAAACAACATGACCCTCCCTCATAGAAACATAGACTTTGACAACTGATAAGGACTGCTTAGCCCACCTCGTCTGTCCATTCCCTGCCTATTGGATAAGCTGCAGATCCTAGTTAACCAACAGCCTAGTGCTCCCCCCAAGTCCTGATCACCCTTAATATGTATTGAAATAGTCTTGGTGGTCTAGTGGACCCCCTGAATGAGCATGTACTGTATATAGTATGCACTCAGTGAATGACAGCCACTTTTGTTCACTGAGCGCATACTAGATGTAGTATGCACTCATTCAGAGATCGGTTGGTGGCTTGCCATGGAGGTGAACAGTGGGCAGATCCAGTTGCTGACTCCTACAGAATGGGCACTGTGGGGGTAGGGGGGTTCGCTAGGCTACCAGGACCATTTCAATTCATATTAAGGGTGATCAGGCTTGGGGGGCACTAAACTACCACAAGGGAGGTCATGTTGTTTATTAGTAAATTCAGGCAGCATCGGGGAGGGGGGGCAGTTTATAATTTACATAATGGGGCAGCTTTGTGGATCGAGTGGGGGGACATTTTATTACTAAAATACATGGCAGCATCAGAGAGGGGGGTATTTAATTATTTAAATAATGGGACAGCTGCAGGGATCTGGTGGGGGTACATTTTACCACTTAAATACATAGCAGCACTGAGGAGGGCTGCATTATATTATGCAAATGCCAGGGCAGCGTCGGGGATTGGGGGGGCACTATACCACCAGGGACTGAACTTTCATTGTTTTAATAGGGGAGTGGGAAGCAGCACTTTGCCACACATTGCACAACTGTCCCAGAAGGAAAAATTCTAAGTTCTCTGGCTGGTCTAAGAGTGCTTAGAAATTCTCTCCCTGGAACAGTTTTGTGAATCACATTATAGGGGATGTAGTAGCTTGCGTCTACCGCATGCCCCCTTGCACCATGCCTCAGCCTGTTTAGTGGCGCGAGGCTGGTGCAAGCCCCTTTTGGGGTCAGGCAGCCTGCGGTTGATGCAGGCTGCCTTTGCGAATAGCTCAGGGGGCAGTTTATTACGCAAAGTGCCACTTGCACCATTTATGTTTGGCGCAGGCACCTTGCATCATTATCAGGGCTTTGAGAATCGAGCCCGCCATCTCAGGTTTAAATATTATGCCCAGCAAAATACAAGTGTTTTTAATTGGGTCTTAAGCCCTCTATTTTCCCCATTTACCAGTTTCCTCACCTTTCTTCTTTATATTATTCTCTCCCTTTTCCATATCTTGTTTATTTTTTGCCATGCCTACATCCGAGAGATAGAATGTTTACTATGGATGGAATATAACAGAATTCAAACCTCTGCTCAGGTCTTCTGGCAGAATGTTTACCCTCACTGTTACACAAGAGAAGGTCTCAGACAGAACCAGGGCTTTTGTTTTATCTGCAGCAGGTTAAACAGCACAGATTCACATAGTAAGCAGGTGAGGATAGGAGGTAGATTTTTCATGTTCACCAAAGAAACACCATAAATTAAAACTGTAAGTACTGTAGTGTTTCATTTTTTAAGTTATCTATGAGCGTGTAAGAGGATGATTATAAGGGAGAGTGACATTTAATTATTAGGTTTTTAAATTTAAGGCAGTTTTATGTTTAGGGTCTAGTTGTAGGTTTTAAGTGAGTAAAGGTGGAAGCCATGTTTGTGATTGCAGTCAGGGTTGTGTGGTTAGTACTGATTTTAGTGTGAAGAGGCTGCTGGATCTTTATCCAGTGCTGTTGTGCTGAGATAACAGTACTGGCAAAGACGGCACTCAGTCAGTCAGGTTTCACGATGTTTAAAACCCATTTTATAATCTCTCTTTTCATACTGTCTGATCATTCTGTGACATTAGTAACACCATTCCAGGAAATTCAAATGGATGGCATGGAATGGTGTAACTGATTCCATGGAATGTCTTAGGAATATGAAAAGAAAGCAGGAGCTGGTTAGTAGAGGTATATATGAGAGCATCCCAAAGCTAGGTTATTTATTTATCAAAAATTGGTTGACATTGCCGCATTATTCTTCACTAATCCCCTTTAGCACCTGCTTGGCACCTTACTAACACTATCTCATTGGTCTTGTCACCAGTGTAAGCGAGGAAGGAGAGAACTTAAATGTGAACAGATACAGTAATAAAAGAATAAATGTTCTCCTGAGGTTTTCCTTGCTTCCTTTGTCTCTCCTCTCATCTGTCTGCAGTGCCTGTAGTGGGAGTCTTCTTATCTTTAGTTTGTGCTGTGAACAGTGATCTTGTTTGTTTTGTAAGCCTGTCCCACCCCATGACTCTCAACTCCAACTCCAACTGCAATAGAACATAAAAAGAAGAAAGAATAGGTAGAAAACAATAAATTTTAACTTTTCTCATTCTGGCATCTTGGCTCAGAACAGACAACTGGAGAACAGTCTCCCCAACTCTCAACAGACAGTCTCTCAACTCACATGCTCACTGTACATATTGTGAATGCAGTCTGCTGTTCTTCCTTCTAGGCTGCGCCCCCCCAACCATCCTCAAGACAGCTCAAAACTGTTGAAATGGATTAAAAGAAGACAACTGCTTAGAAATGTAAAAAGTAAAAAAAAAATTGATTTTTGCTCGTGTCGGTGTGTCACCAATTCTGGCTCCTTCTATCACTTTCAGTTGACATACAGTCCTGGTCCATGCTACTTTCGATTCACACCACCTTTTATAAGTTAATAAATACAGTGCTGTAAAGACACAAATATGCATAAGTGAATACATATAACGTGGACCAAGTGTACAAATAAATACAGTGCTGACAGTCTCATTAATGAAAGGGGATGAGAAATCATGCACAGAAGCTATTAACTGATTAATGTTATGTAAACATTCACTTCTGATAATTGGGACAGCCATTTAATTGGGACAAAAGGGCTGCCATCAGCCTGCACCAATTAAGCGGCTTCTACTGTAATACATTTTATTAGACTGATTAATTTTTACATAAGCTTTCGAGCCCTCCCAGGTCCCTTCATTGGGTGCATTATCCAATTAGTCTAATAAAAGGTATTACCAGGGGAGTCACATGATGCCTCTGTAGTGGCTGCAGCTCTTCACCCCGGCTCCTGCTTGCTTCGCTAGATAAACTTATTTTTCACTTACGCAAACTGCCACACTTTGAGAAATACCCAGCTACTACCTTTTGGAATATCACAGGATTTCAGATAATAGACGTTAGTGCAGCAAATTTCCTGAAAATGGAAATACAGCAAGCTCTACAGTGTCATACACCACCCCAGATGATGGATAAGGCCTCTAAAAAATCTAAGGGCCAGAGTGTTGCTGCCACTTGCTGATCTGCTACCACCTCAGAGCCTATTCCTCTATTGGAAGAAAAATTTTTATTGGCACTTCAGCTGCTTAAGATCTCTCTTCTGGATTTCACCACAAAGCTTAAATCCTTGAGATCCAACCTAGGTGATCTTGGCAGATGGGTTGGGAACATAGAAGCCCACTCCACATCGTTGGAAAGGTGGCGAGACAGAACGGATCTGGAATTGGTGTTATTATGGCAGAAATTTACAAACACGGAGACCAAGCTTGAAGATTTGGGAGGCCGAAGCAGGAGAAACAATTTGGTAATTTTCAGCCTTCCAAGATGCGGAGGGTGACTTGCCTATTCTCTTTACTCAGAAGTTATTGGAAAAACTAGCAGGGCTATCTCCCAATGGGCCTAGCTATACTGTGGAGCAAGCCCACGATCTCTTCGTCTGAGACCTCCCCTGGGCTCCCCCTTCCACCATTCATTCTGAGGCTGCTACATTATTTTGATAATCAGTTTATTTTACAAAAACAGAGATCTTGCTGTCATCACCTGGTAGGGCTCCAAACTATGTGTTGCACAGGATCTCCCTGCATCCACCAGGCAAAAGAGGGCTACTTATCACCTGGTGGTAAAGAAACTCAACCCGGCTAGAATTAAATTCAGGGTCCTGAACCCCACCTGCCTGCAAGTCCTTATTCAAAACTCCTGGCACTCCTTCGAAACTGGGGTCCAGGCAGCGACTGAACTCCGGCAACTGCTCCCAGATTTGCTTAACTCACTGACTCCTCAGGAGCTCTTTGAGAGTTCCACCACTTGTGGCCTGTATACTTTTAACAGTGTAATCTGAAGCTTTCTGAGCAAAAGCAAGCCATAATCAGCATGCCACAAACAAATCCGAATACCTCATGAACCGTAAGTGCTACACTCATAGTACGCATGGCAAAGTTGTTCAGCATAAAATTACTTTTCTACTGGTGTTATGCAATTAATTATAAGTGGTTCCTATTTTATTCTATATTGGTTGAAATAGAGAAAAAAATGTTTTCAATAAAAACAGCAACGTAAACCATTTTTTGTGGGAAAATATTTAACATATCAACACCAAATTAAGCATCCATACATTAGATGGAGGTACAAAACTAATTTTGTACTAAAAAGCATTTTTTCTAATATGTTACATGAATTTCTTTTCCATTTTATTCAAGGTGGCTTGGTGAAGCTTAAAAGACAAATGTCAGCCATATATACCATACCATACAAAAATGTGAATATCTTCTAAAGTATACGTGACAGACACAAAGTATCAGTGGCAAAGTTGTTCAGTACAACATTACCTTTCCAATGGTGCTATGCAGTCAATTCTACTCACTTCAGTTTGTGAAATATCTAAGTTTTAAGCAGTGACTTCCTCAGACATCCTAATGCCTCAGTGGGACAAAGTGCAGGACGTCTGGAGGCGTTAAAGACCTCAGGAATATCTTTTTTGCTGCCACCTACAGGCATATTGGGGCCTCAATGAGTTAAAGCAGGCTGATTCACTACATCTTGCTGGCTGGTTTATTGGACTCTGTGAGGGTCCGCTCGTCTACAGTATTTATTGACTTCCATCTGTGGCTTTTTTGGGCTTGCCCTTCACAATGTGGACCAAGTTTCCTTCGCTCCTGCTTATCTACCCTTGCCTTCCTAAAACCCCTCCTTGTTATTCCTTCCCCTGCTACAGGTATCCTGGATCCCTCCTAGTGTTCATCTCCTTCCTAGTTCACTGGAATGAGTTTGCCCTCTGTGTGACTCTCATAGTGCGCATGTTTAAATTTTTTACCTGCTTTACACTGCTGTCTGCTTTGTGAGGGATCCTTCAGTCAGCTACCTGGGCATATGGCTGCCTAACCTTTTGGTCCGGGACTGCTGCTGCTCGTACTCAACTTTACATCTCTATTTTGTTGATGGCGGCAATAATTGGACAGCAATCCTTTCTTTACACCTCAGGATTAGCAGACTGGATTTGTGGGCTGGCCTGGAGTTGAGTGACATATTTCCTGCAGAGCTCCAGCTTATTTCTACTCCATTGCTCTCACCCGGCTAATCAGCTCATTCGGAGGCTCATCCTTATTTCATCTTTTCCACCGGCCACAGGGACCATTGTGTTGGTAAACTTTTTTGGAGTCACGTTATATCTGGGCTCTGTCGGATTCTTTATCATATCACACAGTGCTGCTTTGGCATGCTTTGCTATGGACTTTTAACTGGTGGCCAGCTTGTCTGTTAAAATCCAATGTAAACTTTGTGCATCATCGATACTGATGAGGGAGCATGTTAAAAACAGTGAGCTTCCCCATAGTTTGAAGCACTTTTGCCTTTACTTCAGTGTGGACAGCTTCTACTGCAGTTTCTATTCATTTTGTGGGCATCCCTAGCTAGCTGGATCTTATCCTAGTTCAGCTGCTGAACTTATTTCTTAATTTTTTTGAACAAATTCAGAACAAATGGTTTGATACTGTACCTTTTATTAGATCAAGAAGGATGCTACAAAAAGAACAAATAGCTTTAGCTTTCGGACCAACAAGTCCTTCAGGAAATATAAGGGAACACAGCGGGATGAAGATAGGGAGGCATACCAAACTGCCCTAAGGGAAGCAGGTAAGGCAGTAAGACAGACAAAGTCCCAAACTGAGGAAACACTAGCACGAACAGTAAAAGAAGGTGACAAGACTTTCTATAGATACATTAGTGAAAGGAGAAAGTCCAGAGGGGGTATTGCTAAGCTTAATGGAGAAAAGGAGCATGTGAGGAGGAGGACCCTGTAAAGGCATCTATCCTAAATAGATACTTTTGCTCAGTATTTACTGAAGAGAAGGTAGGGCAGGGCCCACAGCTCAGCATCATGGACACAGGGAGGAGGTGAGCACTACTCCCTCACAAAGAAAGGGTCCTACAAGAGCTTGCTAAGATCAGGGTGGATAAGGCAATGGGACCTGATGGCATACATCCCAGGGTACTTAAGGAGCTAAAGGAGGAACTAGCAGAGCCATTAGCAAATTGTTTAGTGAGTCTCTGAGCACAGGAGGTCCCAGAAGACTGGAGAAGGGCTCATGTGATCCCGCTCCACAAGAGTGGTAGCAGGGAGGAGGCGGAACTACAGACCGGTCAGTCTTACCTCAGTAGTGGGCAAGATTATGGAGGCACTCCTTAAGGAAAGGATAGTGCAACACCTGGAATCCATAGGGGCACAGGATCCAAGACAGCATGGGTTTACAAAAGGAAGGTCCTGTCAAACTAATCTCATAGATTTCTTTGACTGGGTAACCAGAGTGGTGGACCAAGGGGGAGCAGTTGATGTAGCCTACCTTGACTTCAGCAAAGCTTTTGACACTGTTCCACATAGAAGATTGATAAATAAGCTGGGTAGGCTCGGGGTGGGTCAGAAGTTGGTCAACTGGGTGGCAAACTGGTTGACGGGCAGAAAACAGATAGTGGTGGTAAATGGTATACAGTCAGAAGAGATGCAAGTCACAAGTGGGGTACCTCAGGGATCAGTCCTGGGGCCAGTCCTCTTCAACATCTTCATTAGTGACCTTGCAGATGGACTAGAGGGTAAGGCTTGTCTGTTTGCAGATGACACCAAGATCTGCAACAGAGTAGATGATCCAGATGGGGTGGGCAGAATGAGAAGAGATCTGGATAAACTAGCAGAATGATCAGAAGAGTGGCAACTGGGATTTAATGCAAAGAAGTGCAAAATCATGCACATAGGAAGAGAAACCCTGAAGCCACCTATAGGCTGGGAGGAGTTGCTAGCAGTCACAAAGGAAGAAAGAGACTTGGGCATCATCATCACTGATGACCTAAAATCATCAAGCAGACCTCTAAAGCAGTAGGTAAGGCTAGGGGGTGTTAGGGTGTATTAGTAGGAGTATCACAATTCGTAGAGGAGGTAATAATCCCTCTGTACAAGACACTAGTTGAGCCCCATCTGGAGTACTGCATGCAGTATTGAGCCACACCTTCACAAGGACATTAACCAAATTGAGGCAGTCAGAGAAGGGCAGCAAAATGGTGCAGGGACTGCATCAGAAGACATATGAGGACAGATTAGCGGAGCTCAATATGATACCCTTCAGCAAAGGAGGGAGAGAGGTGATATGATCGAGGCATTCAAACATCTTAAGGGCATAAACAAGGTGAACAGGTCTAACATGTTTAAATATAAGAAAAATAGCAGGACAAGAGGACACAGCATGAGATTAGAGGAGGCCGATTAAGGGGAATGTAGGAAATTCTTTTCACAGAAAGGGTGGTGGATGCATGGAATGGCTTACCACAAGAAGTGGTGGCTATGAATACAGTGCAGGGCTTCAAATAGGCATGGGATAGGCATAAGGGAGCAATACAAATGACTATGAATAGATAGGCCACTGACAGAGCAAAGGCCGATGGCACATTTATAAGGTAGAAAAAGAAATGGGCAGACTGGATGGGCCTTGCGGTCCTTATCTGCCGTCAACTTATATGTTTCTATGTTTCTATGTTTCTTCAGAAGCTTAATTACAGTTATTTAGAAATTCCCATATTCATTTTTAATTATTAATTTTCTTTTAAGTTTTAGGGGGATTTATATTCCTTATGCAGGTCTGATGTCTGTATGGACACTGTTGGACTATAGATTATTTTTTATGGCTGGGTTACAGATTTGTTTTATAATATTGGTTAATAATATTGTTCTTTTTTTCTATTGTCACAGTTATAAGTTTAGGGGAACTTATTGGGTCTCTTTAGTTGAAATGTTATCTTAACATGTTATCTTTGCTGAGGGGAGTATCATTGTGATGGGGGGGGGGTTCCCTTGGACTTTGATTGCAGTTCTCAAGCCTTTCTATGGTTTATTTTATAATGGGGTGGATTGTAACCCCTTTCCCTTGGGACCAGGTGGCCCATTATGATTGGGTATTATTGTGTACTCTGCCATCTGACCCTGATAGGCTGTTGGAATTCTTGGTTTTCGCTAGGATTCTCCTTTTTCAGGGCTTCCTCATTGTTACAATATCTATACTAGGTTCTGTTCACTCAGTCACCTTGGATCTTTTTTATCTTTCTGTGGCAGTTTTAACCAAGGTTGTTTAAGTGGAGTGTGCAGGAGGTGGGGGGTGTTAGGAGGTTCTATGCTGCCGATACAGAATGGCCTCACGAGCCAAGTATCTGGTAGTGGGATTGTTTCTGTTTTCCTATTGGGGGGCTTTTTTCTGCCCCACACATACAATCAAGGCTCTCAGGTTACAGTTTCCTGTGCATGAATATATTTTGGGATTTCCTGAGATAATATTGTACAGGGATATTAGGTTTTCTGTGGGGTTGGTATTTGGGGATTATTTGGGATTTTGAGGTGGGAGGGGGTGGGGTATGTGGGCTCCTGTTGTTGTTGTGGGTTTGTTGGGGTTTCTGGTTTTCATTTGGATGGTTCTTGTTTTGGTAGTACGGTGGGACCACTAGGGGTTTCCACTACTGGAGGTCCTTACTCAATCACAGGGATTGGTTATATTGGTATTTTCTAAATTTGATGTGGTTTTTATCATTTGGTTCTAGATACTATGGCATCAGCCTTTAAAGTTTGTTAATGGAATACAAAATGTGCCCAATCCCCGACAAAAAGAGCTAAGGTACTACTTCACCTCCACAAACTTGAGGTGGATGTCACCTTTTTATAGGAAACTCACTTGCCCCATCCCAGGTTCTGCTGTTTTGGTGTTCCTGGGTGGAGCAAGCCTTTGGGACAGGTCTTGACTCGTAATGGGAAGTGGCTATCTTGGTGGTTCTTAGGGTGCCCTTCCATCTGCTCCAGGAAACTGGGGACCAAAGGGTAGGTTCCTTCTTCTGCGAGCACTTCTCGACCACACAGAAGTTATTTTAGAGGCTATTTATGGCCCCACAGCTGAGGATCCTACTTTTTTTGCCACATTGATGACACTTATTGCCCCATGGTCCTCTCTACCTGTACTTCTCGGGAGGGATTGGAACATGGTTTACTGCAATGGTGTTGATATATCCAGTCCCAGTCAACACTCCCTCTCCCCTGGTCAATTAGCTCTCCATGATATGCTGGACTCCCTGGGCCTTCTGGACCCCTGGCGGGCCCTCTACCCAACTCAGCAGGAGTTTTCATTTCATTCACTTCCTCATAACACGTTCTTGAGGATTGACTATTTTATGTTGGGGATTGAGCACCTTTCTGGTGTCTTGTCATGTCATTATTTGGCTAAAGTAATATCAGACCACCATCCTACCTTACTTCATCTGTGCCTCTCCTCTTCGCAAGAGAGAGAGACAAAGTTTGGAGATTCAACAGTCAACTAATAAAATCAGATTACCTCGTACAACATAGTCAAAATTTTATTTCTTCTTTTTTTGAGGTTAATTGCCCCTCCATGCCCAGGTTAGACCTTTTATGGGGTGCCCTGAAATGCTCCCTTTGTGGTGAACTTATTTGTTTGGCCTCTAAGAGGAAAAGGTTAGCTTCCCAGGAGATGTCTTCTCTTTTAGACCAGATTAGAGGCCTGGAGAAGTGCATCTCACCAGCTTCTTCTCCATTTGACTGGGATTACTTGGAAAGTCTCGGGTCACATTACCATTCCCTGCTGGGTGAGAAGGCAGAACATCTTATCCTGTGCTCCAAGATCAAATATTTTGATCAAGGAGAGAAAGCCGGGAAACTTCTAGCCCTGCGGCTATGGGCGCAGACCTCGGATAAGATAATTTCTTCCCTTCACTCTCCCTCTGGTCATCTTATTGCTTCTCCTTAGGACATTGCTGCTTATTTCAAGGACTACTACCAGGCTTTGTATAACCTGCCCCCTTCCCTTTCTGTTTGGATTGATTCAAGACTTGTTTGTAGGATATACCACTTCCTCATTTGGAAAATCCTCAGATAGAGCTACTACAAGCCCCCTTGACCTTATCTGAAATTTTGACGGCCATTGATGCTCTGCCACTGGGTAGGTCCCCGGGCCCAGATGGTTGTACTTCCAGTTTTTATAAAGTTTTTAAACAGCTATTACTCAATGTGGACCTTAAAATTCTTGCAAAGGTATTGGCCAGCAGGTTGAACCAAGTTTGGCACCCTCTCATTAGTCAGGAACAGGTTGGTTTTGTGGCAGGATGGCTCTCCACAGACCACCGGCATAAGTTATCTTATCTTTTCTCTGCATCCAGGGACTCTATTACTTCTGATTTGGCATCCCTGGACACAGAAAAAGCTTTTGACAGGGTCTCCTGGGACTATCTGTTTAATTTATTACCTAAATTCCATATTCCCCCTACTTTTATTCAGATGATTAAAGTGCTCTATTCCCACCCTTCGGCCCACATTCTGTGTAGTGGTATTTTGTCCACCTCTTTTACTTTACATCAGGGCACCAGGCAAGGCTGTCCGCTTTATCCTTTTCTTTTCAATTTGTTTCTTGAACCGCTAATTAGGAAGCTTAAGGCTTCCTCTCATGTCCTTGGAATACCTGTTTGAGACTCATCAGTATAAACTTTCCATTTATGCTGATGATATTCTCTTACATGTCACTTTTGTGGGGGAAGGGGAGCCTCCTGTGCCTTACAGTTAAGTCAATAGCCATCTTCAACTTTATAAGAGACATTTTTTTCTTCCATCTATGAACTTGCGCTGAGGCTGCATACTGTTGTTTTTTGAATGTACATTTATAATATTTTGGATTTTGACTTGGTTTATTGCAACACTACTGGATTTTTATTGGAAGGACAGTGTGTGCAGTGAAAGGGCCTCACTGTCCTTATATATTTGGACCTTTCAACATCATATTCATTGGCAGTGAGAGTGCCTAAAAATAATTGCAATTTCATTTTTTATTGGATCCTGTTTCATCATATGAAGGACAGTGTGTGCAGTGCGAGGGCCTCACTGTCCTTATATATTTGGACCTTTCAACATCATATTCATTGGCAGTGAGAGTGCCTAAAAATAATTGCAATTTCATTTTTTATTGGATCCTGTTTCATCATATGAAGGACAGTGTGTGCAGTGAGAGGGCCTCCCTGTCCTTATATATTTGGATTCTTTAATAATTGCTTACAGATTATTTATGGTTGTGTAGTTCGGTAGGTTTTATTAGTTTTGTTTTGTTTATTTGTTTTTGGATTATGTTATTGGGTGGGCTTTTAGTCTAATTGTAATTGTGGGTATTTTATTTAAGAGGTATTCAGGACTTTTATTTACTTGTTTGCTAGTTTGTTTCCTGCTTTTGTTGTGTGTTGTTTAGTTACCCCGACCATGCATTACTCGTCTTCCGATCTCCACGCCCTTCGCCCTTTTTGCCCTCCCATTTTCCATCTACCAGCACTGTCAGGCAGCTTGGTATTGCTCGTGGGAGAGGGGTGGGTGTGGCGGAGTCGTGGACTCGGTAGGGTGAATGAATGGACCTTTCATATAGGGATGGTTAAGCCCAGAAGACACTCTGGGGTGAAATGGATCCTGGAACGTGGTGATCCATGTCTAGTCTCCGTAGCCAAGGGCTCCACCTATTCGGATGGGCAAGTAGTCCGGACGGCTCCAGAGCCCTGTCCAACTCCGGCGGTGTTGTGCAATGCCAGATCTGTCAAAAACAAATCAACCGTTATTTCTGATTTTGTTGGGACAGCAGATCTGGCTTGCATCACCGAGACCTGGCTGGATGGAAATGCTGGCCCCATTTTGGAGGCGACTGTTCCAGCTGGGTACTCGGTGATTCACCGCCCGAGATTGGATCGCAGGGGGGTGGAGTAGCGGTCTGTTTCAAGACTAGGTTGGGGCTCATGGGTGTACCAGTTGAGGAAGCTGAATCCTTTGAGTGTACCATAGTGGCTGGTGTAGGTTGCAGGATAGCCCTCGTCTACCGTCCACCAGGAGATGAGAGACGATTCCTGCAGGAAGTGGCAGACTTCGTCGCCGATATGGCGTTGGAGTCACCCAGATTGATGGTTCTGGGTGTCTTCAATGCTTGGGTCGACGACAAACTCTCTGCCTTTGGTCAGCACTTCCTCCAGTTGATGACATCACTGGGCCTTACACAGATTATTTCCTCAGCCACTCATAATCACGGTCATTCTTTGGATTTAGTTTTTCCTCCTGGGGATTGAGCCCTCTGATTTGGTGGTGGAACCTGTCAGTTGGTCTGATCACTACACCATGGGCTTCAGTTTTTGTGCTCCCCTTCGTAGGTCTGCTCCTGTGGAGATGGTTCGATACTGCCCTTTACGGGATGTGCGCCCTGAAGACCTGATGGCGGTGTTGAACCTCTCAGAGTTTCCGATTGCCAGCTTGAGTCCAGAGGCCATGGTCTTGGCTTATAATCAGGCCATTTCCTTGGCCCTGGACTCAATTGCTCCTGTCTGTGTACGTCCCCTCTCTCTCCGCCCTCGGGCCCCATGGTTCGATGGGTCCTTGAGGGAGTTGCAACATGTGGAACGACGGTTAGAGCGCCGTTGTAGGAAATCTGCTCTAGATGCCGACCACCTTAGTTTGGAGGAGCATTACCGGCTCTACCAATCAGAGATCTCCCATAAGAAGGCAGAATTCCTGTCCAGGGAGATCTCTGTTGCTCAGAATCGACCGGCTCAGCTCTTCAGAACTGTGGACAGGCTGTGCAACCCAGCCTGTCTCCAGCTCCGTCGAGCCTTTTCACAAAAGGAGTGTGATGAGATTGTTCAATTCTTTGCGAATAAGGTTGCCGACATCAGATCCGAGATCCGTCTGACACACTCTAACCTACCGATGTTCGGTGATATTATGCGGATCATCCAGGGGATGCGCCCTACATGCTGTAGTTTAGATCCGGGTCCTACCTCCCTGATTTTGGGTTGTGTTGAGATCGTCGGCCCGTTTCTGGCTCAAATAATCTGGTGCTCCCTAGAATTGGGTGAGTTTCCTAGTTCCCTAAAGGAAGCTGTGGTGACTCCCCTTTTGAAGAAGGCTTCTTTGGACCCAGATATTTTTTCCAACTACAGACCGATCTCTAACCTTCCCTTTATTGGGAAAGGTCATTGAGAAGGTAGTGGCAAACCAGCTGGAGGACCATTTGACCATCCATAGTATCTACGAACCTCTCCAGTCTGGTTTTCGTAAGAGGCATAGTACCGAGACTGCTCTGGTTCGGGTGCTCAATGATCTCTTGATGGTGAGAGATCAGAGGAACCGCTCTATCTTGGTCCTCCTTGATCTCTCCTCAGCCTTTGACACTGTAGACCATGGGGTTTTGCTCAAGCATCTGGAGTCCATCTGTGGACTGTCTAGTACAGTGCTCAGATGGTTTTCATCTTTTCTATCTGGGAGAACGCAGAGACTTGTGTCAGGGAATTTTTCCTCTGACCCTTTTCCTCTGCAGTGTGGTGTCCCCCAGGGCTCGGTGCTTTCCCTCATGTTGTTTGCAGTGCACATGCTGCCCCTCGGAGACATTGTAAGAAGGTATGGGCTGAGGTTTCACTGCTATGCTGATGATACCCAGCTCTATCTGTCTTTTGCCCCTGACCAGGTTAGTGTTCTCTCGGTATTTAATAGCTGCCTCACTGAAATCCAGGACTGGATGAATGCGAGCTGGTTAAAGTTGAACGCCGGTAAGACTGAGGTTATGGTTGTGGACCCGGGTCATGGGACAGGGGGGTTGGGGTCTGGTCAGTCCTCTGGCTTATTACTGGGGGGGGATCCGATCCTTACCTCTGAACGGGTGCGTAACCTGGGAGTGGTACTTGACGATGGGCTGGCTCTTCATCATCAGGTGTCAGCAGTCATTAAGTCTGCATTCTACCATCTTAGGAACATTGCCAGGGTGAAACACCTTGTTCCATCCAGTGATTTACCCGAGTTGGTCCATGCTTTCGTGACATCATGCCTTGACTACTGCAACTCCCTTTACCTGGGGCTTCCTGGGGTTGATATCCACCACTTGCAGCTAGTGCAGAATGCTGCTGCAAGGTTAATGACAGGGGTGACTAGAAGGACACATATTACCCCTGTGCTGCGCAATCTGCACTGGCTGCCTATACAGTGGTGGATCACCTTTAAAGTAGGTCTTTTGACCTTCAAAGCCCTGCATGGACCGGCCCGACTACTTGAAAGAACTTCTGATTCCTTACCGCCCCGTACGACAGCTCCGTTCAGCCGACGAGGGTTTGCTAGAGGTTCGAGGGTTATACTGAAGTCTTCTGGGGCTAGGGCCTTTGTGTTTGCGGCCCCAACCCTCTGGAACTCTCTGCCTCGCCGGCTTAGGGAATGCATGACCATGGAATCCTTTAAGTGGGATTTTAAGACTTTTTTGTGGAGCAAGGCTTTCATAAATTGATGTTGTTGTGAATGCTGATTTTATATGTATATTTTGATTTTACGACTAATTTGTACAGCGTCTTGGTGCTTGAAAGGCGCTAAATAAATAAAGTTTTATTATTATTATTATTTTTCCCGTTACATCCTTGCCTGCTACCCTAGCCATCCTCTCAGACTTTGGTGGCATTTCGAATTACAAGCTAAATTTGACTAAAATGGAGGTAATGGCACTTAATACCATTACTTTGAGGTCTGAAATTGAGCAGTTGGGTCTGGTTTGGGTTTGGGACAAATCTTCCTCCCTGACCAAGATGAAACAGTAAAATATTGACACACTGGTTACTCACCTTAAAATAGATTTGGAGCGCTGGTCCCTTTTGCCCATTTCTTTTTGGGGTCATTTAAATATTGTAAAAATAAATGTTTTGCCCCATTTATTATATCCGCTACAGATGTATAATTATGCTTTACCAAAATTCTGGGTTACTCAAATTGGTAGAATCATTTGTTCTTTTTTTATGGTGTGGTATGACCCCTCAGAGAGCTCTTTTAAAGCACATGTGTACCAGAGAGTGCGTTGGCCTACAGATGTCCAACCTATACTTTTATTATTTGGCCATTAATTGCTCTAGATTCTTTCAGTGGCTTGGCCCCTCAACCAAGGATACTCTCCATTCTTATACTCCACTGTGGTTGCATATAGAGTGATTTTACTGATCCCAGCTTGGTTTAGACATTCGTGCTCTACTTTTCATTTCCCTCAAGAAAATTCCCGGACCATTACGTGATACCACCATTGCTGATTCAATACAGGTTCAAGCGCACTTATGTTCAGTCCTACATGTTTCGCCACTCAAAGATACTTCCCAACCTATTGTGGGGAATAACAATTTTAGAATTGGGTAAAGGTTACTCACTAAATCCTTTTGGCCTTTTGCCACTGTGAATGTGGTAGCAGAGTTGATCAAAGATCGAAATCTGCTTACTTTTCAAGAGGCCCAGGCCAAATTTCAGTTGCCCCCACCACCGCATGCTTTAAATATTTCCAACTCACTCATATGCTTCTACTTCACTTTGGCATGTGCCACTAGGATAACTCATACAAGAGACAGGTTCTTTCTATGTTTTTTTCACCCCCCCTCTTCCCATGTCACCTCCTATTATTATCATCAGTTAGATTACTTTGTGGCTAATTCAGAAGGACAGTTGTTTTACTACTGGGACCAGGCTTTGTTATCCGCTGACTCCTCCTGTAATTGGCTGCAAATTTGAAAATGTCTATATAAACATATTAAATGAGATAGATACCGTCTGCTCCAGTTCCAAGTGTTGCATAGGCTCTATTACACTCCTGACAAGTTATATAGAATGGGCAGGATTACCTCAAATATCTGCTCCAGATGTAATAAGGAACCTGGTACATTATATCACATTCTTTGGTTCTGTGAAAAAGTTATCCCTTTCTGGGTGGCGATCCAGTCAAGACTAGACCCCCTTCTGGAGCTGTCTGAAGCTTTTCTCCCTGAAATGTGTTTACTGGGCAACTATGGTGATGGTCTGATTGGTAATCAACAGTGACACATGTCCCTTACTTTGGTTTGTGCAAAAAATGTGATAATGCAGCGCTGGTTTGATCAAAGTATTCTGTCTGTGATGGAATGGTTTTGAGAGATCCTCTTTGCCTTACAACCAGCCTGTCAGGTCACCTTCACACCTATCAAAAGGTCTGGAAACCTTAGTATACTCTGTTAACAAAGCTTTGTACTTTTTTGTTTATATGTTGTTAGCCCTGATGTGTGATAACCGCCCCTCCATCACAGTGCTTTATACCACTTTACGAGGTGGTTTACAATATTGCCTGTTGTCTTTATAGGTCCTTGACTTTCTATAGCTGAACATTAAGCTTGCTGAGATCCTCTTGTGGTGGGAAGGTGGGTGGGTTGGGGTGGGGAGGAGGGTTACTGTTTTTTTTTTAATTTAGTTGTTTAACCAGGTATAGCACACTAAGCTGAAAGCTTTTTTACAGGAGCAACCTGGGAGCACAAGGAGGTTAAGTGACTTGCTCAGGGTCACACAGTATGCAAGTGGAAGCTGTGGGTAGGGTTTGAGACTGTTTTGATTATTGTGTATATAATATTGTTTTTTGTTGTTGTGAATTTCATGTTTTTCTATGTCTGCATATTATGAATCTGGACTCGAGTGCTAAACTTTGTTGTATTTTTCAGCTAATTGTTTTTTACTGCCTAAAAACTAATAAAGCATATTCAATTTGAAAAAAAAGGTATTACCACAAAAAAGTGCACTAGATGTTCTTGAAACTAACATAGCACCACAAACCTGCAACATAAAAATAACTTCCTATCACTTTTAAATGCCAGAGGGGATTACATGGGATTAAGAAGACTGTCATTAACATGCTCGTTAACACAACAGATTGTCCAGGTCAAAATTAATAAAGATAGCTTGCTTATCGGTGCAGTGCTAGCTCTACCATTCTCAGTGTCAGTGACCTGGGTTCGGGAACAAGTCTGACTCATCAGAGGCCAGCCAGGGGGGGAAAGAGGATTGAGTGTCCCACAGGACGCTCTTCTTCTCCTCCAGTGGGGGAGGGTGCCACATCCCACTACAGCACCACCACCTACAGATATGTGGGTGGTAGGGCATGCAGGACACGGGGTGGGAGGGACGCACTGTGCTGTGTACTGTGTGTGCATGCCACTGCACACTCACATTGGGAATGTAATCTCAAAAACTTTGATGTCCCTGAAGGGAGGGAAGAGTGGTAACACAGAGGAAACAGAAGACTGCTAAACACCCTGGCTGGCAGGAGGATTTCAGACCTCTGTAGGCCCTGCACTCAGTGAACCAGACTCCACCCAAATTCTAGATTCAGACCTTGGCGAGTCAAGAAACTCCCCACCACCCTGCCATGAGGGCAACCCATGGGACACTTGGGACAGGTAAGTCCTGGGGGATGCCGGCGTTACAGGGCTGGAAGGATTGGTGGGAAGGAAGGAGTGCCAGCCAGAAAGAGACAGGAGGATAAAGAGTAAATAAAAAAAAAAATAATAGGGATAATGATACCTGTACTCTGAACAAAAGATTTGGATTCAGAAGCAGAGGTTTCCATATAAAAGAGGCAGTTAACATGGCAAAAAAATCAGTTTCAGAGGGTTCTCTGTTCAGATGATTAGGTATGCATAATAACAAGGCACAGGTTAACCTGATCTGACTGCATTATATACTGTATATATTTTTTTAACTTTCTTTTTATCCTGGCCCCTTCAAATGGTGACCCTGGGAGATCACCTAGTACTTCTCCCCCTGAGATAATCATTTGGGTCCCGACATACTGAAGCCATCAGCCCTTCACAACTGGGTCACATTCCCATTTTTTTCCCTTGTGTTCCCCTGAGGGCACCTGTGCAAAGGTTATAAGTTAAGACTGGAAACATGTGGAAACACACTGCAGTCAAGTTCCTAATGACACCCTCCCCTCCCTCTCATGGACTTGAAGTCCTGCTGTCTGTGCTTCCACCAGCAGCAGGGTGAGAAGGGCACAAGGGCTGCCTCTGTGTCCCTCCCCCATGGAGGGGGAGAGCATCCATTGGGATGCTCTGCCCACCTCCCCCCAGCCAGCCCCTGACAAGCTGAGGTCGTTCCTGAACCCGACTCACCAGTGTCAGGAGGAAAAACACTACCGCTGTGCCGACGGGCTGGCTTACTGTACATTTTTTAATATACTTTATGTATTGTTTGTATAACGTTGTAGTTTGCATTTGTGTTTGTGTTCTGGTCTCCCATAAAAATGGGCAGTCCTGCTCATCAGGCCAACCAGGTTAATACATATATCAAATCAAATATATGTTTATTCATTCAAAGAAGATAAATAGGAAGAACCACTGAGCTAAAGCTCATTTTCACTGGTGACCTTATATTTGCATAGGGCATTTCAAAAAGAGAATACATAATGTTGCTATACATGTTACAATGATGATCTTAGGATGTATTAGTTGCGGTCCTGGGACAGAAAGTGCAAGTAGTACAAGAGAATGAACGCAGTATGTTTATTGTTCATCCATAACAAATAGATTAAAGACATTACATAAAAATACACAAGTGAGAATGTACAGAACAATAAAAACTTACAATTATACAAAGAACATATATTATAAGTCTTAAAAATTAAAATGACAATCAATAAATGTGTCTAGTGAGCTTAATAGCAGATAAGTCCCTTAGCATATCCCCTTTGTTTCTTTGTTTTAAGTAGTACAAGAGCAGTCCACAGACAGTGTACAGCCCATGGTTGTAAAGCTTATATGTTACACAGAAAGCTAACAGTAGTACAAAATGCACTGAAAACATGGATGCTAATTGCAAAGAATATGTGAACTATAAGCCAAAATGTGTCTAATCTTATGCTTTCCAATTTTTTCTTTCTTTTGCCATGGGCTCTTTAAAGCCAAAAATAGCTGCAAACTTGGAAACCTACTGTCACAAACATACTCCGCAGGTCAGTCCCTCTGCTGCCACACTGCCAACCTCGAAGTGCTATAGTGTGAACAGGAGGCAAACAGGGTAACCCTTCTGTCTGTTTTTGGGTCTGAATCACCTACCAGCCTCTAGTCCTGGGGGTCAAATGTGAACCTTATGCTAGCATACTCAGTTAACAGGCTCAGATATATATTCTCTTTGGGGATGCAATATAATGCAATATAATCCTTCACCCAGTGGCACCCAGCCAGGTTCCCAGAATGTACCCTTACAACTTGAGACCTAGGTATATTCTTACCTATTTGCCAAATAGTAACACACCTGGTTGAGCTCTTAACAGATGTCAGAATTAAACACTCGTTCAGCATTCACATGCAAAAGAAAATTCAGAAAACACAGGCATAATTTCAAGGAAAATATTGTTTACTAAAGATTGTAAAATATGTAAAATATCAAATGCTTGAGTCCAGAGATAAAAAGAAATGTTTCCCTAGATGCCTGGCCATTTCAAAATCCATCTCCCCAACCCCTTGGTGAGGTTACAGTTAGATCCTCCCATACTTAATGTCTACTGTGGAAATCAACAGTTAGCAATTTTTAAAATATGAGTCTCCATCAAAGCCTTCCCTTTCCTTTGATCTCTCTGCTGGTTTCCTGTTTTGCAAGAATGATTTTAAGTTTATGATGTTAACAAGAATCTGTAACCAAATTGTCTCTTCCTGCAGGATCATAAAATTTTACAAAGTCTCATCTCTTGGCATATGGCAGGAAGCCCTCTGTTAAGGCAGGACAGGAATCTTTTGATTAGTTTTCCCCCAGCCAGCTTTTATGACAGCCAGCTGCTTTAGTGACACTGACACCTTTGAGGTCAAAGGTCAATCCTCTTGCACACTGGCTTACTTGTGTGCTAAGCAGACAGTCCCAAACACATACACATTTATTTAAAAATACAAATATGATACATATAATAGCAAGTAGGTGGCAGAGCATCACACCTACTATTGCTAAATGCTAGACATGGAGGCTATTAATATGTAAGTTCTTACAGTCGTCATGTGTGCTCTATCAATGGGGAAAGATTTTAGGGATGGCTAGCAGTGTTTGCAAGATGACTGACCGTATTACTGTAATGTTGCAAGTGGTCCCACAAGCATTGTCCTTCAATGGCTTGCACACAAGTCATATGGCCATGGTAAGTACTACATGTTGAAAATAGCCTCATGCTTCACACATGCCTACCACTCATGACTGAAAATTAAAAGGGTTTTCAAGTTTCAAACCTCACCCATGCTTATTTCATTTTATACACTGTTTAAAAATAAAGTTTTGAGTATTTATTACTTTGAAACAGTGGGTGGGATATTCAGACTGCGCCAAAAAAATGTGCAATAGCAGAAGCAGGTGCAAGCACAGGCCAAGGTGCGCCTGCACAACACAGCTGAATATCACACCACATGCGCCATGGTGCAACCAGAGATGTGCAATGGAGCAGGGCCGATGCACAGTAGCACAACCAGTGATGTGCAGGGACAAGGACAGGAAGCAGTGGTGCACTAGCCATGGAAGCCATGGGTGGAGGAGCATGCAGCAGGCCAGACAGACCTACCCCCCTGGCACCCCATGAACTGCACAACCAAAGGTGAGCTGGATGGACCACCAGCCCATGAACCCCAGCACTGAATCAATAGCAGAGGCACGGTACCCCAGCACACTCCCCTGGCAAGCAGTGACTGCAACACAAGGAGGGCCGGACCCTCCAGTGCCAACACAGCCCACCAATGCTGATCACCCCCTGTACAGTGATCCCAAGACACCTGGCCCAGAAGCATCACCCAACAGTGCATGGCACCGAATGCATGCCACCACCACCACCGTGACAATGCAACCCTGTGCCCCATGGTGCCATGCATGACAGCCCCACTGTGATCTCCTCACAGCAGATGACACCAGCCACTGACACAACAACAGCATACACAATGTCCCCCTGCATGGCCCCCACCATGGCCCCGCATGTGACAAGGCCTGCCCTGGATGCCACCACCAGCAGGACAGCAGTCCGCACACCCACCCATGCACACACTCTGTCCCAGCACTGGCCCCACCAGACAGCACAGCCACCCACTGCGGTGCATGGAGGCATGTGCCACATAGGATGCAACACAGGGCACGGAAAAATACCACACCCTGTCCCAAGGGTACCCTGACACAGGGCTGCACAACGTGGGGCAACAGATGCCACTGGTGCATGTCCAGTGATGCCGTGTACCCATGGCCTGTACCCCACCATGGCACTGGTGAGCTAGCCATCTGGTGCATGCACCATGAATCTGTATGCCGCCAGCATGAGGCTGGAGCACATGTGACAGACAGCAGACCACAGACACCACTACAGACACCAGCGACAGCATGAAGGGGGGACAACAACAGCATAGCCCACAGTGTCACCCGAGGCAGACATGCAATAAACCTGGAGACAGGATGCCAGCTGCCATGGCGCTGTGCCCAGAAGGTGGCTGGCATGGACAGCCACCAATGTCATGCCAGCAGACAAGCATGCATTGGGGGGGTCAGCGCAACCATGCGTACCACAGACATGCAAGGGGCTCAGCCACATGGGCCAGGTACAGACTGACAGGGGCGGCAGGGACACAGCGCATGCACCTGGGACCACTGCACACAGGCATCCAGTGCACAGGGCACAACACACATACCACAGACAGGGACCATGGCCCTCAACCACACCAGTAGAGGGGCCCTGCTGGACACACACATGCCCAGGCCTGCACCACCCCCGACGCCATGCACACCACTGCAGCAAAGCACCATACACCCAGTGCAAATCAGAGACCACCACAGTTGTCATATAAAACATGAATATAATTAAAATGGAAACAGTATAAACATCAACAACAACAGAACTATGTACAAAGTGGGGGGGCAGGGCTACAACTCTGGTGGGGATGGGCATGGGGCCAGGGAGAACATCAAGGAGTGGGACAAAGGGGTGTGAGGGACAGTCCAGGGGGGAATGCACAGCACGTGCACTGCAGACCCTACTGGTGGCCCCTCTCTTCTCTGCAGTCTCTTTGGCACCACCTGTGTCTCTGCCAGTCGTCATGTTCCATATCCTGGAACAGCTCCAGAGTTGTCCGGGTCACCTGGAGGAGCTCCTAGATGTGTCGCTCCAGGGTTGTCCAGCATTGTCCACCTAGGACAAGGGAGCAGAGTCAGTACATGTGACTGGCCAGACCCCCGCAGCCCACCCAATGTGCATGGCATACAGCTGTGGGCCTCACCCCTGTGATAGCATGTGACCACCCACAGTGGCCGTGCCCAGACTCACCTACCCAGGCACACATAGCCATGCGAAACACTGCACACCCCCACTGCCCATGCACTGCACAGCACCAACGTGTCCATACAGTGTCATGGCTCTGCAGTGTGATGGCAGTGGCACAGCCATGAGCCCAGTGCATGCACAGCCCACCTGCAACACTCACCCACACATGCAGTGCCACAGGACAGTGTGGAGTGCACCGTGTGGCGTGCATGGCAGTGGGGCCATGTGCGGGGGGCCATGCCCCGCCACCACCCCTGCAACCCACCATGCACAGATGTAAGGGGAAACATGGCACTCACCTGCATCCTGGTCAGCAGGACGCTGCTGACCCATGGCACCACCACCGTGCCTCGGCTGCAAGGCCACGCCACCTGCTCCAGCCTGACATCCCTGTTCATGGGCCATACAGGCCCTACAGTGATCCTCTGGGCCTATGGTGCAAACATGGAGAGGGAAACATTAGTACAGGTCAGTAACATAACCCCCCTTGCTGTGTGCATGCCCGCACAGCCCAGCCATGACGCAGTGGTGCAGGGTGTACATGAGGCACCCCCACCACCGGTAACACATGTAGGCCCCCCCTGCAGCATGGCCTGATGGCCACCATGATACCTGGATGGACAGATACTACCAGTGATGTGATGGAGCACCTACCTGGCCATGGCACGTTGCCCTGCTGGGCACATGCCTGCAGTCGCCCCAGGCAGTCAGGGTCCCACTGCTGGTGGTCACCATAATGGTAGTGACACTGCTCCATCATTCTGCTGCACCCTGTTGCCTCCTCCAGGCCCTCTGCAACCTCCTGCAACACTGCAGTTCACGGCCTAAGGAGAGGTACTTGCCCAAAGAGGGCACCAGCATGTGGCTCGACAACTGTCCAGACTGGTGTGCTGGTGTGCGGCATGGTGCAGTCTCAATCGGCATCAAAATGGCACCCTGTAGTGCACGTGCCCCACGTGCGGCGGCAGCGTGGTACTGTGCTGCCAGTTGCTATCACGCTGTCACCGGACTGTGCAGTAGAGGTGCAGCCATTCGTACGCGTGGTGCCTAGGGGGCAAAGGTCAGCTGCAGGGTCAAGGGTCTGTCTGTGCACGGAGCGCCACAGCACTATTTGGACACCCTGCATGTAGCGCAGTAGGGTGCATGTGTGTGATGCCCTGCAGTGGCCTACCATGCTGTGGTGCCATGGTGCCCATGGTGCACCATGGCACGAGCATCCCCTGGACATACAGCGCACTTGCACCACAGGCACAGTGGTGGCCGTGCCCTGTACTGCCTCCCGTGCACAACACATCTGCAGCACTGCTAGCGTCGGCATCAGCACCCCGGGCATGTGCGGTGTGGTGCCGATTGTGCATGTCACAGTGGTGCGCCATAGCCTGAGCATGCTCAACAACATTGCGCAAGGTGCAACAGTGCGATATTCCGCCAGGATATGCAAATCAGCTCATGAGCCATTCCACAGTGCATCCACTGCATTAGCATCCAATTACAGATGCGCCTGCTCTCATTTGCATGCGTTGCACTATAAATATGCGACCTGGGGCTGCATAAGCCATGGATTGGTATTGCAGTCCTTTGAAGTAGGTTGCATGCTGTTGGGATGTGGGGACAGTGGTCTGGGAGGGCTGTATGGGACTGCACAGTCCAAGGTAACACCTGTCTTTTCCCCCAGGCACAAGCATGACTGAGCAAGAAGAAGAGGAATAGGAGGAGCAGGGAAGGGTGAGAAAAAGGAGGAGGCCCAACTTCACCAGGGCTGAATCTGATGCCCTGTTCGAAGCATACCTCAACAGGGAACCACTGCTTAGCGGACAGCGGGGACCACCACAGGCCCATGCTGCAGCGCAGGGTGAGGTGGCACATGCTGTAAACCAGCAGGGTAGCCACCAGTGGTCCATGCAGGAGTGCAAAAAGAAGGTTGGCATGGACAGGAGGTGGATTAAGGACAAGGTGGCTGCCATCAGGGTGGCGCGTGCTGCCACTGGTGGGGGCCAGCAGGACATACCCTGCCTGACGCCACAGGAGGAGCGGGTGGCCAGCAGCATGTGGCGTAGTGCTGTCGAAGGCGTTTCTGGTGGTGGCTTCCAGACAGGTGGCAGCCCATCACTACATGATAGGTCCAGTGCTGTCAGTGTGTGGAGGGTTGAGGGCATGCCACAGGGCCAGGCGGAGCCACTAATGGTACTGTGTTCCTTTACAGCTCCTAAGCATCTACATGGGGCAGTGGTGGTGGGTGTGTCCACCGAGGGGGTGGCCCTGGACATGGAGAAATGCCCATCCACCTCCACAGGTGTCTGAGGGACCATCCAAGTGCATACCTGCATGTCTGTCTGGACTGATCCGGGTGGTGCAGGTGCGGACATGGCCCTGCCTGTGTCCCAGTGTGACACTGTCCCTGGTGTCCAGTGTGCTGGGACACAGATCAGGGCCAGATCCAGCAATGATGATGATGGGACACACGTACCGGACAGTGATACATGTGGGACACAGGATAATCCCACAGCAGGCAACTGCCCGGGTGATTCCGTGGGTGATGCTGTCATGGCTGCCTGCGCAACAACCCATTCCTAGCCTGTGTCTGCATGCCCCAGTGGGGCAGCACTGGTGTGCGTCCAGGGCGGTGGGTCTGTTGCAGCTGCTGCGGCAGTGCCGGTGTCCCCTGGTGATCACCGGCCAGAGGGGCAGCACCAGCAGTTGCCAATGACAATGGGGGGACAGTGTCGGGGGCGGTGGCAGTACACCATGTGTGGACGTACCCCGGAATGGCACTGGTGTGCAGCGCCCATCGTCAAGGGGTGCTGGGTAGCAGGGCCAGGAACACCACGGGGGACAGCATGCTGGACAAGCAGACGACCCCTTGGATGGCCACAGCTGTCTTCTCCAGGTCTCAAGTTGATCAGCAGATGTGGCTCGTGTTGGCGGTGGATGCACTCAGTGCGGTTCTGCGCCAGGCAGAGGAGCATCACAGCAGGGACCACTGCTTGCTCCTGGCAGAGTTGGACCAGCAGCGGGTGGATGCCATTGACAGGCAGACCACTGCAATGGTGACTGTCATGGCTACACTGGCCACCCAGTTGGGTGCCCAGCCACTGCAGACCCCTCACAGTGCTATGTCCACCCCCCCATTCCAGACGTCGTGTGACCCCTGCTATATCGACACCGGGTTTGACTGTGGGCATACTGAGCATGCCTAGTGTGGGCATGTTCGGTGGCCTGCAGACCCCTGTGTGAACACGGTCGCTTTCACGCAGTGTCACCCCTGGTGGCCTGTCGGTGCCACCCCATGAGGCCACTGGTCAGCCTGGCATGGCTGGCAGGACCCAGCGGGGCCGCCCACACATCCATGGCAGCCGTGGTACTGTGCCGCATGACTGACCTGTCTCCCACCATGGCCACTGTCTGCCGCTGCCCTATGTGCACTGTGGTGTTCATTGTGCGATGCACGGGCAAGATTCCCAACCCTGCACACACATGGTCCCTATGCACATCCTCCCAGCTGCTGGCCACTGTGGCGTGTGCATGATGATGCCTGCATAGCGCTGTCCGCCACTGTGCAATGGTGCCCAGTGTCTGAGGCATGCACAGTGCCAGCCACTGGGCATGGTTGTATGTGGTTCTGTGAGGGTGTGGGAGTGCCTGTTGGGGTGGGCGTGCCAGTTGCCCTTTGGGCATGTGTTGTGGTGTGTGTGCATGTGTGTGCACATGATGTGTTCAGCCCTGCCCATCCCTGCCACTGTGTACAGTCCCCCACTCATTCCCATTCCCTTTACGCCATCCACCTCTGGTGTCCACCCCTGCCTGTCTATGGGCTGTGCCCTTGCCCTTGGTGGTTGCACATGGCCCTATTGCCTACCTGTGTTGTCCAAAGTGCTCCTCTGCAATGGTGTCCCTGTGCTGCTGTGCCATCCGGACCAGCCAGGGGTCCCGTCGCCCAGGGCGTGGCTGCCCTACACTAGCTGGACCAGCATCCTCATTGTCCCCACTGCTGTCCCCCTCTTCGACCTCAACGGCTATCCCACAGTCAGTGGCCATGTTGTGCAGGATACAGCAGGCTAGGAATAGCCCGCAGGCCTTCGAAGGGCTGTACTGTATGCAGTATGTATGTGATGTGTGCAGGTACCAGAACCATGCCTTCAGCAGCCTGAACACCCACTCAATGACATTCCGTGTTGTGGTGAGTGCCTCATTGTACTGTTGCTGTGCTGGGGTCATGGGGCACCGGTATGGTGTGAGCAGCCAGGGCTGTAATGGGTAACCACTGTTACCTGTGTGTAGAGTGGAGACATTAGCATGGTGGTCTGCGTCACTGTGCCATGGGCCATCATGGCCAATACCCATGGCCCCCCTGACAATGCCCCCCCACGTCTGCATACATCGTCCAGCATGCTATGCATTCTCACCTACTAGATGGCCGATGGGGATGTCACCACTCTCAAACCTGTGGCACAGTGCAGACTGGTGCCAGATGAAGGCATCATGTGGTCCCCCAGGGTGTGTGGCACAGACATTGATTATGCGCCCCCTGGCATTGCACACTACCTGGCAGTTGATACTCGGGTAGCCCTTGTGGTTGATGTATGCTGCACCCTCCAGGCCAGGTGGCATGTGGATGCCTACATGGGTGCAGTCAATGGCCCCAAGCATGCCAGGCAACCATGCTACCCTGTGGAACTCCTGTGTGTGTGCTGGGGAAACAGATGTACTCCGCAGCATGTGGCAGCAGTGCATTGAGGAATTGTGTGAGTAGGCGTGACGCGGCCAACTGGGTTGTGCATGTTGTGTCCCCTGTTGGTCTCTGGAAGGTGCCCGTGGTGAGCAGGCACATGATGGCTGTGACCTTTGTCTCCACTGAAAGCGCATGGCTCTGTCGTGTGGGTGCCTACATCTCTTCACTGCACAGCTCACAGAGCCGCCTCAGAATTGCCCGGTTCAGGCAGTACCGACCCACAATCTCAGTGTCAGTGTACTGTTCAAAGGCAGTGTGGGCTTGGTACTGACTGTTCTGGGCATACCACTGACGGGTCCTTCCACGACCATGCCTCCCTGCTGCCTGTCTTCTCATACCCCTCATTACCCGCCTCCATCTGGAAGGTGGCACTGGCCATGTCCCTGGCTGGTGTCCCCCCCCACTGTGTGTTGCTGGTGCTGCCCCTACACCGGGTCACCTCCGGCTGTTCATCTGTGACTGTCCTGCCTCTTGCCACTGCTCTCTGTCCACTGTGGCACTCTCAGGCCTTATCGCGCACACTGGCACGGGCACACTCACTCCTACCCTCACTCAGGCACACCTCCAGTGGGCCCAGTCCAACACCTGGCCACACCTGCACCCTGCTTCCTGTCTTGCCTCCCTGCCACTCTGTCTCCGCACTTCCACCTATGGCTCCCCTGTGGCGCATTCTTCCTCCCCCTCTCTTGCTCCCTTTTATTTTGGCTCATTTCTGCTGTCATGCAACTTCCGCTTGCTCTGCTACTGCACACGTCGCATGCTGATGAATATCGCACTGCGCATGTTATTCCTGTTTCCACCCTCTGCAGTTGCACATGCATTCATTACTGTTGCGCTATGGCGCATTGCTTGTTGTGCTGCGCTGCCGCTCACGCTGAATATCGCATCATGGTGCATTTCCACACTTGCACTGGCACATCCCTATTGCGCATGGCTCATCCGCTCTGAATATCCCACCCAGTATGTATAACCATCACTGTTTTGAGCTTGTGGTGATTTAGAAAGTGGCTGCTCTTCTGTTATGGCTGAAAAAGCCATTAATACATGCATGTGTGACAGAATTATGATTGTAAAACATTTTTATAAAAAATAACAGGAAAAATTACAGCTCTGGAAATCCTCTAGGGTTTTGGTAAGTCAACCTCAACCTAGAGGGTTTTGGAAATTTACCGCCTGAGGATTGTTCATTTTGAGAAATGGATAGCCTAGTCAGGTACAGAGAAAGGACTCTGTTTTCTGATATACAACCACAAGGAGATTGCTGTGGGTTTCAGTGAAGGAGCCCAGTTCATGTTCATTCATTTTCATGTTTTGAACTTTTATATTCCAGTAAATATGGTTGTGTTTTGGCAGATGTTTCTTTTATCAGACCCTATATTCCTGACAGTATCTAGCATCCTATAGCTCCTGTTACAAAATTCTTTGGTTGAACATGGTGGCCCTACACTTAAAAGGGTTTACCACATTCTAGACCTTTTGCAAAAGTCTTGCCACTCTTTCTTCCAGAATGTAAAGTTCCCACTAAAGATTGGCAAGAATTTAATTGTCAAAATGTAATGGACTGTTGAGCAAATAGTATATAACTATAGGGCATGCAATGCATTGGGAAGGGAGTAGGGCTATATTTCACTCATGTATTATGAAAATCCTGATCCCTCCCAAATGGTGATAAATTCTGTATACTGAGTCAAGCCATGGTGTATTCAATTTATATAACATCCGTTTTAAGTCTATCACAAAAAGTATATCATGACCTCATTTTCAGCCAGTCAGTAATGTTTATTTCAAGTCATCCAAGTACTCATATAAACATATGAGGGTGTCTCACACATGCGTTACAGTTCTAAAATGAAGAAGTTATAAATTTAGATGGCCTAGATTATGTCCCCCAGAGGGGATTCTCTAATATTCTGCAAAGTAAAACGTTCTGATTTCAAATTCAAATTCCAGTTAAAAAAACAAATATATTTAACATGATTTATTTTATGTTGATATGTATATGAACATGTACAGATTATGTTTCTAATGGTTTTGTTTTTCTCAAATCTTTTGTGTGCCACAACTGCCTGCTTCACTTCACAATTCTCTCACCCAAAGAACTTGAGAATGCACTTTTTTAACTGTAAGAGGCCTATTAGCTGTACAATACATGACAACATAAAAACTGTTTCTGGTTGGGTTCCAGCAGACTGCAAGCCAGGACAAGGCTACTCTGATGTCTTCAGCATTCAGAAAGCTGAATGGATTGGTTCTGAAAAATGTTCCTACTGCAGTATGCTTGTTTGCAACATATGCAAAACATACAAACTAAACAACTGTAAAAACATGCTTAATTGTAGAGATTGTGTCATCAACTAATATGACTCCTGTATTTGTGCACTTTTCACTACACTAATATTTTGTAAGTGGACAGTAATACACAGCATGGAGTGTATTCACTGGAAGATGCTATATAGACACTCCTCTAGTATTTGCTGAGGCATCAGGCCGAATGGCATGTCCACGTCCAGTAAATGTAAGTGTGTTAGTGCACTTATAAAATGGCCTAGAAATAACATTGTGGGGGATAATCTCTGAGGCACTCCACATTGATGACATCATGGGTTGTATACACCAGATAGGTTGCTTGATGCACATGTGGCTTTGAAAGAAGTCCATCCCCCTTCTCTGGGGACCTGCTCTCACTGGATCAGTTTCAAATGTGCATCTACTATGCAGGATTGGGTCCTGGACATTGTCCTAGCAAATAGTGACCAGATAAGGGGCCTGGAGGTGAGCAGCCTATTGGCAGGCAGTGACCATGCCACGGTCTGGTTCCTTATGTTCCTAGGGGGAGAGGAAATTTGCAGTAACACAGAAGTAATAGATTTCAGGGGGGTGGACTTTGAGGGCATGGGAAGGATTCTTAAACGGTGCTTGGATGAGATAAGACAAGACATGGATGCTGGTAGCTTATGGGAGACCATTAAGAAGGGGGTGCAGAAGGTTTTGAGGGCCTGCGGAAAGGTAAGGCACAAGCAATGTAGGGCCAGTAAGCCATGTTGGTGGACCTGGCAGGTGCAGGAGGCAGTGAGGGAGAAAAAGGCTTCCTGTCTGCGCTTAAAGCACTCAAGGGGAGCTAAGGAGAGGGAAGAGTATGATAAAAGGGTCACCAGGGTGGTAAGGGGGGGGGCAAGGTGAAGAAGGAGCTTAACCTGGCCAGGGATATCCATGGGGGGGGTTCTATAGATACATAGGGGAGAAAAGAAAAGTGAGGGCACAGATCAGCAGGATTAGAACTGGGGGAGATGGGCGCAGGAAGCTGGGGAACAAGCAGAGGTGCTAAATGAGTACTTTGCCTCTGTCTTTATCGGAGGTGGTGGGGTATCTTTCCAACCCGATGGGAGGGTAGAGGAGCCCACTGAACCAGGAGGTCAGTTGGAGACTGAAGGACTGGATGAGACTAGAGCAGGGGATGGGTCGTATCTACAAGGGGAGGAGAAGTTGCATGAGGAGGGGGGATGGGAGGGTGAAATCACAGCGGATAGGGTGAGAGAGGCTCTCCTGTCGCTAAAGGCTGAGAAGGTGCTGGGGACAGATGGGCTGCATCCAAAGTTGCTGAAGGAACTGGCGGATGTGCTGGCAGCTCCACTGGCCTCACTCTTCAACATCTCCCTGATGACAGGGTGGGTGCCTTAAGATTGGAAGGTGGCTCATGTGGTGCCTATCCAGAAGGAGGGGTCCAGAGAGAAGATGGGTAATTATAGACCCATTAGCCTGATGTCTGTGGCAGGCAAGGTTATGGAAGGCATTATCAAGGAGAGGCTGGGGGGGTAGCTGGAAAGGTTGGGGCACCTGGATGACAAGCAGTATGGTTTTGTTCCTGGGAGGGTGTGCCAGACTAACCTGGTGGAGTTTTATGACTGGGTGATGGGTGCCCTGGACTGTCATAGGCCAGTGGACATCCTCTATCTGGATTTCAGTAAGGCATTCAATTTGGTACCCCACAATGGCCTACTAACAAAGCTGGGGGATGGGGCGGGGGCAGTTGCTCAGGCAGGTGGAAAACTGGCTTATGGGGAGAATACAGTAAGTGGTGGTTGGAGGGATAGTCTCCTCCCCCAGGACAGTCATCAGTGGAGTCCCCCAGGGTTTGGTCCTGGGGCTACTCCTGTTCAATTCCTATGTCTCAGACATAGGGTGGGGTGTTAGGAGTAGGTTGAGTCTCTTTGTGGATGATTCAAAACTGGGAACACTGGCAGATGGGCAGGAGGGGAGAGAGGCCCTGCAGGGGGATCTGGATACCTTGGGGGGTAGACAAGGAAGTGGGGGTTGAAGTTTAATGCAGGGAAATGTAGGGTGCTGCACCTGGAGGTCAGAAACCCAGGACATGCATACACCCTGGGGTGGACCACACTGCAAGTCAAATCAGGTGAGAGGGACTTAGGGATAGTGGTGGACAGCAAAATGAATAACACAGAGAATTGTTGAAGAGCTGCAGCAAAAGTAAACAGGATACTGAGCTGCATAACCAGGGGGATTACCTCCATGAGGAGGGAGGTGATCCTCCCTCTGTATAATGCCCTGGTTAGGCCACATCTTGTGTACTGTGTGCAGTTCTGGAGACCCCATCTTAAGAGGGACATAGTACTGCTGGAGAGGGTCCAGAGGAAGGCGACGAGGATGATTTAGGGCATGGAGGGTAGGACCTATGAGGAGAGACTGGATGAACTCAATCTGTAAGCATTGGAGGAGAGGAGGGACAGAGGGGACATGATAGAGACTTTCAAGTATGTAAAGGAGATAAATAAGAGCGGAGTCAGGGAAGTGTTCAGGCTTAAGAAGGGGGAGAACTACCAGGGGGCACTAGTGGAATGGAAGCTGGAAGGAGGGAAATACAGGGTGGAGCGCAGGAGACACTTCTTCACAGAGAAGGTGATGTAACCATGGAATGCACTGCCCAGGAGTCTGATGGAAGAGACCACAGTGGAAGGATTCAAGAAGGGTTGGGAGTGGTACTGGAGGAAGCTGAGGCCAGGGAGGGCTACCTCTGGGGCTGGAGGGTGGAGGAGCAAGCTCCTACTAGGGGGCTAGCTTCCTAGCAGACACGATAGACCATGGGTCCTATTCTGCTGGCTTTTACTATGATACTATGAGCTACTGAGGTTGCAGCACACCCTTTAGCTCCAGAGCAACAGGCATAAGCAGATCAAGATAAGACATTTTAAGAAAATTCCAGGACTACTAAGAATTCAACTATTGCAGTACAGACTATACAGGTGTATTTTATAAGTGCTTAGTTGACAGTAGCACATAGAAAACGTGATGGTACTCAGCGTCAGTTCAAGTATATTATATTGCAAATGAATAGATATAGATGTTACCTAGTTAGGTCTGCCAAGAATGGTTACATAGTGACCTGATCAGTGGGCTACCTGAAAATCCCTGCTAGCGGTTCCAGGAGCAAAAATATACACCAAATAATAATAGCTCTAGATACCTGGACACCCCTGCTAGTGGTCCCAGGAGCTAGATATACAGATGGGATTTATATAGCACCAGTTAGGTTCACAATGATTGGAAGGTAGCTTAGTCATACCATTGTTCAAATCTGGTGACACTATGGATCTGAACAAATACCGTCCCATATCCATTTTACCACTACTTTCAAAACTCCTCAAAAACTGGTAGATTCCCAGTTAAGAGATTATCTCAAAACAAATAACCTAATAAACCCTGCTCAATCTGGATTTAGGCAATCCCACAGCACTACCACAGCCCTAGCCTCAGTCACTATTGACTGACTTCTTGCCATGGATAAGAAACAAGTCACAGGCGCAGTTTATCTGGACCTCAGTAAAGCCTTTGATACTGTTGATCATGCTTTACTCCTTGCCACCTTACACTACCACGGCATCTCCAGCACCTCTCTGTCCTGGTTCAATAGCTACCTGACTGATAGATGGCAACAGGTAAAAGCAGATGGCTCACTCTGCCCGCTCCTTCCTATTACAAGAAGTGTTCTGCAAGGCTCAGTCCTTGGACCTCTTCTTTTCACACTCTACATCAACACTATTGATAATAACATCGCCAAAGCAAAGCTTCACCTGTTCGCAGATGACACTGTGATATACCTATACAGGCCCTCAGTTACTGACGTCCAAATGGAACTCCAATCCCAGTTCATTCTCCTCCAGCTCAGACTGGGGCAATCCAAACTCCTCTTAAATGCCAAAACAACTAAAGTTGTGTACTTCTATTCCAGCTAGCTCACTTCCATCACAAATGCTTTTCCATCACTGCCCCCCATCAAAGTGCTCCTAGGCAGTGACCTTGAGGTAGACAACAACTCCAAATACCTGGGCTGTGACCTCAACCAACACCTAGCTTTCTCAGCCCATGTTACTTCCCTCGAAAAAAAACTGCATAAGCGTATTGATTTCTTCTATAGGAAAAAAGCCCAATTCACAGCTGAAGCTAGACTATGACTTGTCCAGTCAATTTTTTTGCCACTTCTCAACTATGTCGACATGGTTTATGGCCGATGCTTGGACTCCCTGCTTCGCCAACTGGATACACTCTACCACAGAGCAATTTGTTTCATTTCTAATGTTCACCGTCGACCACATCACTGCGAGTTATATACCCAGTTAGGCTGGACCTTCCTATTGTCTAAGCATCTCACCCACTCCCTCACCTGGTTATATAAAGCCCTTTTGTCTAAACTCCCTTTATATATCTTTTTACTCTCTTTCATCGTACTGCCTGCTTATACTCACTACGGAGAAATAACTGTGCTAGAAGTACCTTGCTCACATACTCAGTTCAGTGATATGGCCATAAGTGATGGTCTTCTGGCTGCCTGGAATAAAGCACAATCCAGTCTCAAACTTCAAAATGTTGTACTCCTATGCAATTTCATAGTACTAATCTCCAGAAAAAACTGGTGACTCCTGTGCATACCACTGAGCCCTCCCACTCAATCCCACCCTTTCCTATTTCTTTCTCCCTCACCCCCTCACACCCACCTCCTACCCCACTACTCCTCCCCTTCTCCCTTCTCTAGTTCACCTTCTGCCCACTATCACACCCACCTCTAGCCCGCCAGTCTTCCACCCTCTCCCCAACTTCCCCGTGCTCCCCTCTGCCTACTGCCCCACCACTCCTCCCTGCTTCTGCCACAACCCTCCTCCCTCATCGCGCCCCCATTCTCCTCATCCCTGCTCTCGATTCCTGTAAAATCTCTACTGGTCATATGGCATATCTTCCTGTCTACAATTTGCTCCAAATGTATAAACCTTATGTTCTTACCATGTCTTAACTTCACTGTTCTGTACACAGTAGCCTGTACTTGTGTATATATATGTACATACTGTTTACATCCTTGTAAACCTTCACTCTGTACATGTATTTATTGCTGCTTACTCTACCGTATAGTTTGTATATTTGATAATAATGTTGTGAGACTTGATGGTTGCTCAGGACCTCCTTGTAAATGAGCTTGCTCAACTGAGTATTTCCTGCCAATAAACTTTGACTTGACTTTGACTTGATATATACTTATATTTATGTTTCTATGGGCAAACGCCCCAACTCAGTATAAAGGTTATGATTAAAATGAAACTGATAACCTGATACTCCTGCTATCAGTATTAGAGTTTCTAATTACCATGCTGATTATCCCACTGCAAAAGGAACATCTGGGTACCCTGCCAGCGACTCAGACATCTACTCAAGACTTGCAAAAAAGATAACTGGATTTTTTCTTTGGAAAAAATTGCTACTGCCACAGCGTAATGTAGAGGTGGAAACTCTAGAACTCATTCATAAATAGCTCACCCCTACCTATTTATTTAGCTTGCTGTGAGGGAGTCAAGAAGGCATTTTTCCAGAGTGGCTTTATTGCCATTGCTGTTTAAATCCGCCGCACTTCTTCTCCAGTTCTCTCATGACTCCATATCTCCGCTCTACCACCATGAAACTGCAGTTCTCACGAGAGCAGCTTTAAACTCACAGGTGACCATGAGATCTTGCGCTGCTAGCAGCCAACATATCCATAGCAGCCGGTGTAATCTCATGTTACTCGTGGCTTCCACCTTATATGGGGGAAGCAGGACTCTCCCATGCTGGGATACTCCCTGCTTCTCGACGGTCATGAATGTGTTTACCAGGAGTGAGAATGACACAGAGCACTACCTGGAAGAGTGCAGTGTCAAGTCAATCGCTTAGCCTTTGGATCCTTCTATCATTGTCTCCTTCTGGGCCCATTGTGGTACTCATACCTCCCCAGCATAAGCACTCGGGAGAGTAGCAAACAGCTCTGTGGCTAAGACCAGTCCCCCCCCAACCCCCTCTTAAAGCCACACTGCCGTTAAGGGGGAATAAATATACTACAAGACATTTTGAATATTAATAAGCCACTTGAGGGACTCTATATGGAATAGGGATTATATATATAGATATATATATATAGATATATATATGTGTGTGTGTGTGTGTGTGCGCAGAAGTGTTTAACATTAAAGGTCAATTTGTCCTGGTTAATAACTTTAAATAGGTTTCACAGATTTTCCTGAAATTTGGCATGCATCATCTACTAGGATAGGTCTGTTGATGTACCAAATTTGGTTTGAATCCTTTTTGAGATATAAAGTGTTGAAAATACAGACATTTCCCTGGCTTTGCTGTTTTTTCTGCCACCTGCATCTCAGAAATGGCTTTCGGTTCTGGGCTGAAATTGTCATGGTAGAAAGCCATGGCCTCACAGATGTGCTTTTTGAAGGTTTGGTAAAACAATGGTAATCCATTCCAAAGTTATTAAATCTTGAATTTGCCATTATTTCCTATGGGAGAAAATATATGTAAAAGTGAGTGATTTTCCCACACTGTCATCCAGTTTTGCTTACTTTGCACCTGAATGACTTCGCAACACTCCAACTGATTTGCTGAAAATTTGACAAGCATCAGCCTAGGGCACTGATTTCTTGACTTTACAAATTTGGTTTGAATCCCTTCTTTGTTGTCTGAGATATATAGTGTTGAACAAAACAGATTTTTGAGGGGTTTGCTGTTTGTTTATCAATGTTAAAGGGCAATATTTGGATCTTAATAGCTTTGTAATGGTTAAAGTGATTTCTACAAAATTTTACACACATAATTACCCTGGGAAGATGTTTGTGAGTGATAAATTTTGTCTTAATAGCTTTAGCTGTTTCTGAGCTACAGAGTGTTAAAAATAAAGGTCTGGGGGTTGACACTTTTTTTGTCCACCTGTATCTCAGAAACAGCTTTAGCTTCTGGGCTGACATTTTCAGGGTAGAAAGCCTTGGCCTCACAGATATGCCTTTTGAAGATTTGGTGGGAAAATGTAAATTTGTTCCAAAGTTATGACATGTTAAATTTCCTATTATTTCTGATGGGGAAAAATAGATGTCCCACACAATACTGGATTCTGCTTTGAATTAGGATTCTGCTTCAGCCTAGGATTCTGCTTCAACCCAGGATTCTGCTTCAAACTAGGATTCTGCTTTGAACTAGGATTCTGCTTTGTATGAGCCCTATGGAAAGGGATTCTGCACTTAACAAGGATGCTATTTTGCAGTACTAGATCCCTTTTGGCAGACAGAACCAACACAATGGGGGAACAGGAACCAACAGTCAACCAACCCTGCCTATTCTACAGCCCCCAGGGCCCCACCCATTCTGAATAAACCCCCTAGAGTTTTTTTTTAAACAATCTCAACTCTGGGGTGATCTGCCAGGCTTTGTTTTCTGTAACACTGTGAACTGAGACTTTAACTTACTATAGGACTAAATGAAGTGCTGATCTTTTTGCTAGTTTTCCAGCTTGGTGCTTTTCAACTCAGTTTAACACCCTGGTAAGTGCACCTCATGCTTGAAGGCTAAAAGTTTTGTTTCATTGAGCTACTGTCATTTGTGCTTTTTGCTGTTTCAATCTTATCCCCCCACCACCACCAACAGCACAGTAGGACACTGCAGAGCCCACTCCCATTATCCCAGATAAAGCATCCCTCCCCCACTGTGGGACACTGAAGAACCCACTCCCAGTGTCTTGAAATATGTATGTAATGGTTTTGCCAACAGCAGGGTGCCTAATCCCCATGTCAGCACTACACTCACCCCTACCAGCAGTGTGTGACTCTAGGGAGCCCACTCCCAGTGTACATAGTGTAACCAGTTATGTTGTACCCCCCAGAGCAGTGTGGGACACTGGGGAACCCACCCACCAGTGCCCTGAGAAATGGTTCTTCTCTTCCTGTGAAAAATGAAAACAGTCCACAACATCTTTTTTTAAACTCCTGTAAAAAAAGGTCTCTCACTGTTTTCCCATTCCCCTCTCACATCCCAATCCTCCCACTGAGCAACCAACCATCCCACACCCCCTTTACCCTATACTTACCAATCAAGGTCAGCAGCTGTCATCTTCTGTGGATCAAGACACGTATGCACTCTTCAAAGTTGAACAGCAAATTGAAGAATAAAGGTGAGTGCCATATAGAGGCGGTCAATAGCATTTTGAACATACTGGCCCCGATTCTAGTACAGTTACACCTCATGTAACAGCACTTGTGCCAAGTAGAATGGCGCACGTAGCAACTTACGCCAGCAGCTGTGACATGCACAATTCTACAATGTGGCCTGTGACATGGTGCAGGCCACTTGTGCCCAACAGCTGTTACGTTGGCAGTTGCACCATAAACCCCCTGCAACATGGCACTAGGGGGCTTATGGCAGTAGTTGTGCCCCATTCCAGAAGGGCAGCAACAAAGTCCCCAATGTCGGGATTCTACAAGAACCCCTGGAGGAGAACCGGCAACATAAGTTACACCAGTTTTTAGCTGGTGTAATGTACGGATGCCCCCTGGGGGTCCTGTAGACCTGCCAGCAGTCCAGCAGTCATTCCAGAGTTTCCCCTCCCCTTCCCAAGCCCAGCATATCCCAATGGCTTCCCTGCAGGGCTGCCCACACCCCCTGCCCCAAATCATACATTAGCTGCCCCACAGAGCTGCCCATACCAACTGCACCCCGAAGTGTAGAGTATGAACCACACAGGGCTGCCCACACACCCAGCCCCCTGAAGTGTTAAGTATGAGCCCACAGGAGCTGCTCCACCCCAGCCCCCAATCCTCCATTGCAAAATGCCTCACAGGGCAGGCGCAGTCACCCCCACCTGTGCCCCGACCCCAAGTCGGCTGCAAATGCAGCATACACCCAGCCAGCCTTGGTAGTCTACTATTCCCCCACCCAGCTGTGCCCAGTCCACCCAGAATCCCCGCAATCCCCAGCCATCACTTGCTTGGCCACCTCTCACCTCCACAGCCAGCCACCGACTGAGTTCAGTAGGGTACTACTGTAAGATGCACTCAAATTAATTTCCCGAGCACGTCTTTCAGTATGTGCTCCAACTGAACTCAGTCAGTGGCTGGCCATGGAGGTGAGAGGTGGGCTGTGCCAGTCGCTGGCTGGGAACAGGTGGGGGGTGCTGGATGGACTGGCACAGCTGGGTGGAGGGGTGGGGGCCACTAGACTACCAGGGCTGGGCTGGGTGTATGCCGTAATTGCGGTGGCAACTTGGGGTCAGGACACGGGTGGGGGGGTGATTTCACCACCCTGTGGGGCATTTCGCAATGGGAGATTTGGTGATTGGGGGTGTGGGCAGCCCTCTGGGGCTCATACTGTACACTTCAGGGGGCTGGGGGTGTGGGTAACCCTGCGGGGCTCATACTGTACACTTCAGGGGGGCTAGAGATGTGGGTAGCCCTGGGGGCTTATACTGCACACTTTAGGGGGGCTGGGAGTGTGGGAAGCCCTGCAGGGCACATATTGTAAGTGCCAGGGCAGTTGGTGTGGGTAGCCCTGTGGAGCACATAATGTAAACTTCGGGGGCAAGGGGGGTGGGCAGCCCTGTGGGGTGCTTAATGTGGTTTGCTGGGCATGGGGGGGCACTTGCGACCTGCTGTGGAGCTGTTGTGACTTCTGACATGCTCACCAGGTGCACCCTCTGTTTGGCGTACCTGGCCACATGTCGCAAGTCACAGGACTTAGATGTGGAGACCCTGCCCCTTCTAGAAGAGGGTGCAGGGTCAATGTCACAGTTGCAATTGGCGCAAGTCACGTTTGGCGGAGACTTATGCCAACCGTTTAGAATCGGGCCCACTGTGTGTTAATATCTCAGCCATTTGAAGGTATTTTACATAGATACATAGACACAGTTGGCAGGTAAAGTCTATGGCCCACCCAGTCTGCCCAGTTGAGCTTGTAAGTTCACTTCATATTTTTCTAGAAGTCTGTTGCCCCTTACCCCTGTCCTCCAGAATGTCCTTATGTCTATCCCATGCATTCTTAAATCCTGTGATTGTTTCAGCCCCCACCACTTCCTCTGGCAGGGTGTTTCACTTGTCCACCACCCTTTATGTGAAGAAATAATACTTCATGTTTCATCTGAATTGCCCTCCCTCCAACTTCATCCCATGCCCTCTAGTTCTGGAATATCTTTTTTGCTGGAAAATAGTGTATTCCTGCACCCTGTTCCTCCCTGTAAGGTACTTGTCTGTCTCTATCATATCTCCTCTCTCCCTCCTCTCCTCCAGGGAGTACATATTCAGGTCCTTCAGCCTGTCCTCATAGGACTTGTGATGCAATCCCTGTACCATCTTTGTTGCCCTCCTCTGAACCTTCTCTACCCTGTCCATGTCCTTATGTAGGTAAGGTCTCCAGAACTGCACATTGTACTCCAGGTGGGCCTCACTAGTGTCTTGAATATTGAAATTATCACCTCCATTTTCCTGCTGGTGATGCTCCTTTCTATGCATCCCAGTATCCTTTTTGCTTTACCTTATGCATACCTTGTTGTACTGTTTCCCTACCTTGAGGTCATCAGAGATGATAGCCCCAAGGTCTCTTTCCTGCTTGGTGCAAGCTATATCCTCAACCCCCCCCCAACTTGATATGTTGTTCCAGGGTTTTTGTGCCCCATATGCATTATATTGGACTTCTTTGCATTGAATTTCAACTGCCAAACCCTTAATCATTTGTCAAGCTTCTGAAAGCTTCTGCAGGTCCCTCCTCATTCTGTCTACACCCTCTGGCATGAACCAAATTTTCAACATGGACTTTTTGGGACCCCACCTCATGAACACTATCACTGTCATTTTGTCACTCTGTCCTGAAAGATGATTTCACTGTGGCTGGAAGAAATCACCTTTTGGGACTGAGAAATGAAATGGAAATGCCATTATGCATGAGGTGGGGTCCCAAAAAGCCCATGTGGAAATCTGGTGCACAAATACCTCAAAATGCCCGAGTTATGCATGGTCATTGAAATTTTCTTTTGCACGTGTGTAACTTTGCCAATTTATATTTTCATGCCAAGTTTTCAGCATAGCCACTTTTCATACCACCTCATGAACAGTACAACTGCATTTCTCATGTCCTGCCTGAAATGTGCTTTTGCACCTGTGGTGTGGAATGGTACAGTCGATGTGTAAAAATCACCTTTCGGGATTGAGTAACAAAATGACAGTGCCAGTGTTCATAATGTAGGGTCCCAAAAAGGCACTGTTGCAATTTTGGAGCAAAAGTAACAAAGAATGCCTAAGTCAGATGCAATCAATGAAATTTTCCTACGCATGCATGTAACTGCCAATTATTTATATTTTCACTCCAAAGTTTGAACATATCCATTTCTTCACAACACCTCATGAATACTACAGCTATCATTTCTCACATACTGTCCAAAATGTGTTTCCTCAGCTGTGGCACAGAATGGCATTTTGCCATGGATTAAGAAATTTACACCTACAGTACGAGGGTTATGAGGTGGGTGATAAGAAGACTATGTCAAAAATTTGGGGTCACAATGTGAAAAAAATGACAAACTTATGAGTATTTGTTGCAATTTTGTTATGCACCTATCTCAAAAAGTAAGGAAATTCATTGCAAAAAACTCCAGTTTACAAAACCAGTTAGGGTTTCCATTACACCTTTAGAAGTATGGAAAGGCAATGTTAGGGTTAATACATGTACTAGCAGAACAACACCAATCTCTGCAAACATTAGAAACAAAACAGCAATTTGATATATCCCTTGGTGTCTTTCCACCTAACTCATACACCATTTGAGTTGTTAATCATGTGGTATAGAACAATATATTTGTATGGTGTATGAGAAAGGTGGAAGGACACCAAGGGATATATCAAATAACTGTTTTGTTTCTAATGTTTGCAGAGATTGGTGTTGTTGTACTGATACACGTATTAACCCTAACATTGAATTTCCATACTTCTAAAGGTGTAATGGAAACCCTAATTGGTTTTGTAAAATGGAGTTTTTTTACAATGAATATATATATATATATAGCTCTATATTCTATGCAAAAAACTTTCTTCATGCATCATTTAGGGTTAAAACACAAAAAGTCAGGAAATGAGACCTTTACGGTTGCCCCTCCCCCCCAGTGCACCCGCTCATCCTCCGGAGATTGACAGATGATGGGGTGTGTCATTGTGGTTGTAAGGCCTAAATGTAACCCCATTCCATGTGTAATCATATTCACAAGCCACAGTAAAGAAGAATGGGGTGACATTTAGACCTCACAACCCCAATGACACACACTGTCATCTTTCAATCTCAGGAGAATGGGCAGGTCCACGAGGAGAGGCAACCCTAAAGGTCTCATTTCCTAACTTTTTGTGTTTTAACCCTAAATGATGCATTAACAAAGTTTTTTGCATAAAATTTCCTTACGTTTTGAGAAAGAATAGAAAAATAGAAAGTTACGCAAGTTGGTGGGAGTGCAGGGCCCTTTGGGCCCTGTGCTCCCACCAACTTACAAATTTCTGCCTAAGATAAGAGTACAAGTACTGAATATCATATGTATTGGCGGGAGCGCATATGGGTGGGAGCATAGGGCCCTTCGTGCCCCACGCTTCCACCTCCTTGAAACAAAACAAAGTGTCAGTCATCAGAGTGACACAATTCAACACCTGTTTACATGTCAGACAACTAACCACTGAAAATTACCTCCATGGCAGTAAGGCTAGGTACTGCAAAAATGTGAACCCACTACCACAATGGAAAACACTAAATGCAAAACATAATGTGCATCATGCAGTATCTCTACAGAAAATTGTTTTTCCAACACCTAAACACCATAATTCACATGTACAGTACATCCCCTCAACATCCTCCAAATTTCAATTTAAAAGAGCAAACCATTTCCAAGATATAACATTTGAAAGTTTGAGATTTTTATTCATCGTAGTGGCAGAATTCCACACCTGTTAACATTTTAGACACCTAACAACTGAAAAGTACATCCATGGCAGTAAGGCTAGCCACCATATAAATTTCAAGCCAGTACCTGAATGGAAAACTCTGTTAGCAAAACGTAAACTGTGGCACAGAATATCTCCACAAAAAAATTATTGTCTGACACCTAAACATGATAAATCCCATGTATAGGACATCCCATAAACACCCTCCAAATTTCAAGTGAAAAGACCCAACTGTTTCCAAGATACTTAATTTTAAAAATTGATAAAATTGGGCTATCTGGTCCCTCCAAATCTGGCCATCTAGTCCCTCCCTCACGATCAAAGAATCTCACGATCAAAGAATCTACAAGCTCACGACCAAATAATTTGAGGGCTCACAATCAAAGAATAACAAATGGTAAAAGTCCATTTTTACACAAAAATAAGTGAAACCAGAGCCATGACTCGATAGTACAAAGTCCCCTAAGCAAAACCCATCCACATTATGCTTAATAACTCACCCCTGGGCTGAAAAATTAGATTTTTTCATCTGGCCATCTAGTCGCTACCTCACAATCAAAGTTCATGGTCAAAGAATCTCATGATCAAAGAATTTGTAGGCCAGTGATCAAAGAATTTTCAGGCTTATGCTCAAAGGATAAAAAATTTAAAAACTCATGTTTTACACAAAAATACATGAAACCACAGCCATGACTTGATAGAACAAAGCCCCTGAGCAAAACCCATCCTCATTTGACTTAATAAGTCATCCCTGAGCTGAGAAATTAGATTTTTTAATGTGGTCATCTAGTCGTGCCCTCGCAATCAAAGATCGTGGTCAAAGAATCTCGCAATCAAAGAATTTGCAGGCTCGCGATCAAAGATCATTAGCAAACTGCAATCAAAGATTTTAAATGAAACTACAGCCATGGCTTGATAGAGTGAAGCTCCCTGAGCAAAACACATTCAAGTTTTACTTCAGTAGTCACCCCTGAGCTGAGATACATAAGTGTTTCTGACCACAAACTGAAAACAAGATTGCGGCCGTCCGGAATCAAAGAATTCCTCACGATCAAAGATTCTTTTATCACGAGCCTGCAAATTCTTTGATCATGAGGAGGGACCAGATGGCCAAAACCCCATTCTTCTTTTGCAAAATAATCATATACATTTTTCCATTGACTTACAATGGGAACTTGAAACTTTAATAACTTTTGAATGGATTAATATTTTTTTTCACCAAACGAAAAGCGGCATATTCCTTGACCCAAGCTCTTTCAGATGAGCCAAGTGGCAGAGTGGCACGCCACATGACGGCCGTCAGCACCATAGACAGAATCTGAAAACTGCCCACATAACTGGCGAAAAGTGCATTTTTCAGTGTTTTGGTGTGCAAAAATCGTAAGTCTGACCAAAACAAAATTTAGCGAATCAAGAGATCTACCACACCCCAACACACATCCCAAATTTCATGCAATTCCGTTGAACGGGTACAAAGTTATTAACGTGCAAAAGTGTGAGTTTAACATAGAAGTGCCTACTCAACCCTATTTTATATATATATATATATATATATATATATATATATATATATATATATACACATACACAAAGGAAATATATAGTATACTAATAAAAATAATACAATCACCCCCCTGACAAAAATACAATTATTTCTCATTCATCAACAGATCAAGATAGTTAAATCAAAAAGCTGCAAGCATTGCAATGTCCCTCTGGCTCCTAAACAACTAGGCATATTTTGTGCATCCTGTGCTGGGGATGCATCCATCCCATCGGAGTTAGAGGATCACGGGGAAGGCACAAGTGGGACCTCACACAAGCCACTAACAACAGCCCCCGTTAAGCCCAAACTACAGTCCAGGAAAGACTTGGATGCTATTGCAATTTTACTGCAGAACAATCACCTCGTGCACGCATAGCAAGAAGTGCTGTTGGCCATGCTAATTAAGCTCAATGAGCTTGTAACACCAAAACCCCTTACCCTAGAAGCTTACAAAAAAGGGGCCACAACAACATTAACCAAGACACACAACACTACGAGGACGGACACACTATCTAACATAGTGGACACTGAGCATATGTCAGAGGAAAAGGGGGAAGTAGAAGAAGTAGCAGAAGGAGAGGTTGACCTGCAGTCTCTAATGGCAAAATGGTGTTTCCCCGTTCAGATTCCAGCACTGGTCCCCAACATTTTGGCAACCATGGGGTTAGAAACATCCACACTGGACCCCTCATCCAAACTAATCCCTTCTTTACAGCCATCAGCAAAGCAAGCTGATATATTCCCAGTTTGTGAATCCATAGATGAGTTAGTGATCAAATAATGGGAATCAACTGAACCAGACCCCGCATTCCAGAGTGCAGATCATGGGACAAGATGTATCCCCTACAGGTGGACAAACTGGCACTGTGGTGCACACCACTGACCATAGACCCCCAAATAGCATCTCTAAATAAAAAAATGGTACTACCAACCGAATCAGCGTCATGCCTCAAGGACCCCATAGACCGTAAACTCAAGGACGACCTAAAGAAAAATGCAAAACTAGCGGGTTTAGGTGCTAGAGCTGCCACTACTGCCATTTATGCAACAAGAGCTCAATTAACATGGTTACAAGAAGTAATAAAAAAAGTACCCCCCAAGTCCACAGAAGCTCAGCTACTAGACAATGCTATACTTTCCACCAAATACCTGGCAGATATGGCAGTAGATTCACTCAAAATCAATGCACGATCTGCAGTATTAATTAATAGAGCCTGTAGATCACTATGGATGCTATGGGATGCAAACAATGAGTCGAAGGTGACACTTCATAAACTACCTATCAAGGGCACCCTTCTGTTCGGGGAGGGCCTAGAGAGATATTTGAAAGGGAAAGAGGAAGGAAAAACACTATCCAAGGAGCAGTCCAACAGATCTACTTACCTTCTTGCCAGACAAAGATATCGTTCCCATTCCTTTTGAGACAAAAGAAGGGGAAATTTCATTTACAGGGCAACAACTACAGGCAGCCATACCTGTAGTCCAGCCATTACATCAGATATCAGGAAAGGGGGGATCACACAGAGAAACCTATGTATCCCATAGAACACAATCCAAACAATGACTATCAATACTCCAACCTATGCCAAAACTCACCTGTAGGTGCAAGACTACTAGAATTCACCCACTCATGGGAAAGAACCACAGAAGACAGATGAGTACTGGAGTTAATAAGAAAGGGATACACCATAAAGTTGTCACAATGGTCGCTTCTAGGCAGGTTAATCTTATCCCCAGTGTCAAAACACAAAATTACTCCAACACAAGTAGTGGAGGTTCCAAAGTCTGAAGAAGGAAAAGAAATATATTCCATCTTCTTCATGGTCTCCAAAAAGATGGACAGACTACGACCAGTACTAGACCTCAGACATTTAAACAGATCAGTACTGTACAAACCCTTCAAAATGGAAACAATCAGATCCACGTTAAGAGGTTAAGAGTCATCAGACCAGGGGACTTCCTTGTTTTTTTTTTTGCTAATTGTTTAACCAGGTGAGACACACTAAGCTGAAAGCTTTTTTACAGGTGCAACCTGGGAGCACAGGGAAGTTAAGTGACTTGCTTAGGGTCACACAGTATATGCAAGTGAGGGCTGTGGGATTCAAACCCAGATCTCCAGATTTGCAGCTCAGAGCCTTAAACCACTGCGCTATACTGCCTCCCTGAACCTCAACAGATCTAAAGGATGCTATCTACACATTCCCATGCAGCCATCCCATTACAAGTACCTCCGATTCCATATTTTCAGAAAACATTACCAGTACCAAGTATTACCATTCAGTCTAACATTGGCACCGAGGGTATTCACAAAAGTAATGATTGTGTTGGCAGCAATACTGAGAGAAAAAGGTATTCATGTAATACCTTACTTAGACTACTGGCTCATCAGAACCAGATCAGAACAACAGTCTATCAGAGAAACAAACAAGGTGGTGAAATGTGTACAAGACCATGGCTGGGTAATAAACTACTCAAAGAGCTGCCTCACCCCTAGCCAGTACATAGAACACTTAGGTACACTGATAGACACTACATTGGACCTAGTATATCTTTAAGAACACAGAGTGCAAAATATCATAGCCTTAACTAAATGACTACAAAGCGCAGCAAAATCAACACTACTTCTCATCTCACAAGTCTTGAGCCTAATGTCCTCCTTCAACACAGTGCATTGGGCAGATGGAACATGAGGCAACTCATGTCAATCCTAATAGAAAAAGGACCAACATACAACATCAATCTAACAAAGACAGTCACACCATTGAGGGACCTCTGATCAGCACAAAACAGGCAAGAGGATAAGAGGCAGCACCTGCAGGAAGTAGGGCAAGTCCTAGATTGCAGAATCACGTTGAAGGAATACAGGAACATGAGCACTAAGGAGAAGGTAAGATAGACAACCTTTTAAACTAAAAGACTTAACTTATAAAGAATTAAGCATTGAACTTCGAAAAATTGAACTAGGGTTAAAACATGACCAAATTTGTTGTCTCCCTGCAGCCTAAAGAAAAAAATCACAAACAATGAGGGCCAACCTCCATGTTACTCAAAATATTCCAGCAAGTAGACCGCTTCATTTGTTAATGGAGGGGTCAAGCTTCAATAGCCACAGAAACAAGAGAAACCTAGTTCCCACACATTCCATCACAGTGATATGCATTGCTTTATGTCTTATCTCATTTCAGAAAAAGTGCATGAGCACTATAGACTAGAAAAAGAGAAACAGAAAGAAAAGTTTTAAAAAAAAGTAGACCAAGCGATGCAAGTATACTAATAATTGGTATGTGTTTGTGCTAAAAACATTAACAAAAAATTATTTAAAAAGAAAAATAACAGAAATACTAAAGTACAATTTTTTGTTTGAAAACAGAATGAAATAAGAAAAAATAAAAAGAACTAAAAACCCCATGAACAAGCTCCATGCAGGAGTGAAACGTAGGGGAGATGAAATAAAAAGATTGAATTTTATATCATATTGTGTGAAGTCTATTATTCCAAAGGGCCCCCTGAACAAATTTTCTTTGAAGTAGCTGTAGAAGCCTTTTTTCAAGGGGGCTGAAGAAAGAAAAATCACAAAAAACAGATGTCCATTTCCCACTTATCTCTTGTACAACCATGACAAAAGCACCCTTCGAACCATTGGAGGTCAAATGGTTGAAGCTGAGAACAATATCCCTGGTGACAATTTGCCCAGCCAGGTGAGTGGGGGAAATTCAGGCCCTGTCATGCAAGTACCCATTTATAACATTTTACAATGATAGAATATCTCTAAGGCCCATACTATCATTCATGCCTAAAGTGGCATCATCATTCCACAGCAATCAGACAATTGAAATACCAGCTGAACTCTCTCCAGCAGAAGTACAGAAGGACCCCCAATTTCAAAAGCTGAAAATGAAAAGTGTACTAAAAACGTACATAGCATGCACAGAAGAAGTATGTAAAACTGACAAACTGTTCATTACTGTGCAAGGCAAGAGAAAAGGCCTACCAATATCAAAAGCATCCATCACCAATCACCTCAAAAATGCAATCTCAGAGGCCTACCGAACCAATAATGCTGTGGCACCCATGGACCTAAAAGTTAATTCCACCAGAGTGGTAGCAACCTCATGGGCAGAAAAGAATATGGCCACAGCAGAAGAAATATGTGCAGCCACAACTTGGTCCTCACTACACATATTCACTAGACACTACAGAGCTGACGTATCACGGGACTCAAAAATGAACTTTGGCAGCTCTGTACTTCTGGTGGCCAGCTCGAATATAATGTTAGATCACATGGCTACCCCACCCAAGGACATGTGGACTGCTTTTTAGAAACCCATGATGTCATCAATGTGGAGTGCCTCAGAGATTATCCCCCACAATGGTAGTTTACTCACCTGGTAAAGGTGATTGTGGGGGAATATATGTCTGAGGCACTCCACATCCCACCCTATTGATGTGCTAATACAAAGATAAGTTTGAGATACTGTCCGACATGCTGTATGGGCCAGTTTTATTCTAAGAATGTAGTAATAGGAAATAAATAACTCCTTACTTTGAAATTGCATTGAGTCAACAATATATGATTCATAACCACAGAACAGCATTGCTAGAATTTTCTTTCAGACACAGCTTTGGAATACATCAGACTGATCCAGTGAGAGCAGGTCCCCAGAGAAGGGGGATGGACTTCTTTCAAGGTCACATGTGCATCAAGCAAACTATCAGGTGTACACAACCCATGATGTCATTAATGTGGAGTGCCTCAGATATATAGTCCCCCTCAATCACCTTTACCAGGAGAGTAAACTACCATTTGTGGCTTCAGAAATGAAGGACAAGATCCTTGTATTGATTCACAGATCCTTGTAGTTAAAGAAAAGAATGTCATATTTCATACCATTTTGTCATTGGGATCCGCTGATATAACTGTGCTTTTTTATCTGGTGACCAGAGCCCCTCTTTATAAGGTTTTCATATGAATTTCATACAGCAGAGGGGGTACTTCATATTCATGACTCTCAAGTGCAAATGACACAAATTAAGGAACCCTCACCCACTGATAGCTAACCTCCCAATTAGCATTTTTAGCTCATAAAGTAATTTTGTGGCACCTTCATATGCTGCTTTTTCATCTCTTTAAGACAGCTCATTAACTTCCATTGCAAAACATGCCCACTGCTACAAGCAGCTATGTAATTTTCTCACTCATCGTATGCCAATGTGCCCTCAATCATTTGAAATACTTTAAAAATTATTGCAAGATAAAACTTGCACTCTTCAGCCTTGGTTATATAGGGACTTACCCTGAATAAGAGAGTTTTCTGGAAAAGCTCATTATGGAATGAAAATGTTAAGGATGGCTACTGTTTGTCTTGATTACACTGTATTGCTATATTGTGAGTATTCTATTTAATTTTTCTTAAAATATAAGAACTGGTACATTTAGCTAATCAGGGTATATCCCTTCTAACTGATGTTGAAGAGTGCTGTTTTTATCTTACAATAGTATTCTAAAACAACCTGGCACCTCATAAGGCCCTGAAGCTGCCTTTGTGGTTTGGTAAAACAGAGAATTCAGTGCACATCCTCCCTTTTCCATGGCAAATTTTTTCATAAAATATTTCTCCTGCCTGAACTGGCAACTTACCTATTTTATCTGCACTAGAAGTGGGGATCTCTTAGTATTCACAAGTAAGTGGTCAATTCATAAAGCAAAAATGATATATTTGCAAGATTTGCCATGGGGTGTTCACTGAATCTTCTGTTTTAACTTATGTATGCCAAGGTAATGTAGCACCCGTAATAAAAAAGTAATTTAAAGTTTGTGAATGAGCAAGGGATGATATGTTAATTTTGTGTTTGTTTAATTCCTGGGAGATGTACAGTATGTTTCTCACATTAGTTAGCTCCTCACCAGTTACCTCTACATAGTTTTGGAATTGCACCTTAATTAAAGAAGCCAATTTAATCAGTGCACCTTATATAAAAGGATCCAATTTAATCAGTGCAGCTTACATAAAAGGAGTCAATTTAGGCAGTGACATTTTAGAATTAGGGATCCAGCTGATGGGTAGATTACCTTGACATTTGGTAGCTGGGCAACTTCACTGCAGGGACCTGATGTGAACACCAGGAGACCCATACTCTTATTCAAGGTAAACCGGGAGATGAGCAACTTGTTGTTCAGTGTGCCTTTCTGGTCAAACATTTCAATAAATAAATAAATTCCCTGGTAGCCCTCCCACATCTCCCCTTCCCAAATGAACACACACACATGTATCTTGGAGGAAATGGCCACAGCCCTGTGTTTATTAATATGACACCATCCTGAGCAGCTTGTGCCACTGGGAGGAAGTGCCCATACACCTAGGGGAGATCATCTGGCCAAGAGTCTTGCAGCTGCCCCCTGTCCAATGCCGCTATCCTTTCAGTATCACCTAATGAGGTTGGGTTATGACTCCCGCCTGGATCATCACTAGTGGTCTTCCACCGTCATGCTGACCTGGGACAAACGAGTTCTTCGGGAGAATTGGCTTCATCCCACTTCTTTCCCTGATAACTTTGATTTGCGCTCCTCCCAGGCCACCTCACATGACTGCAACAATTTGATGTTTATCATTATTGTTATTTTTTACTTATTGATATAGATATATAGATATATATATATATATATATATATATGATATTATTTTTTATTATATATGTATTTTTTTGCATCTGCTAGTATTGTTCATACCTAACTAACTCTACGCTAATATCGCTCTACCTAGTTTTGTCATCCATTTGGGGAGGAGAAAAACCTAGAAATCCATGATGTTACAAGGGAAACCAGGAAAAGTCATTCCCCAACCCCTAGTGCGATCATAGTGGTTCAAAGGGTCCTTACCTCCTGGCCCCTACCCTGCTTTTACAAGGGTGGGTGGGAGGATCCACAGGATGGGGAGAAAGAGGAGGATCAAATAGCTACAGTCCAATATATGTGCCCTCTGTCTTCTCCCTCTGGCCCATGACTACCTCCCTGAGGGTAGCCTGTTGGTGTCTCTTCTTGGGGCATTGCCAGGCCCTATGTCCACTCCAGGAGGTGGCACCCTCTCAAATGACCTGATCCAGGGAGGGGGAGCACTCCAGACAAATGGTCAGCTGTTGCTATGGGTGGCAGCCTCTCTATTGTCTGGTAGCCCTTCCACATCTCCCCTTCCCAAATCAAGACACACACATATTTTGGAGGAAATGGCCACAGGCATGTGTTTATTAATATGACACCATCTTGAGCAATGTGTGCCACTGGGAGGAAGTGCACATACACCTGGGGGAGGTCATCTGGCCAAAGCTCTTGCGGCCACCCCTGTCTGGTGCCTCTATCCTTGCAGTATCACCTAATGAGGTTGGACTGTGACCCCCAGCTGGGTCATCACTAGTGGTCCCCCCACCCTTATGCCAACTGGAGATAATGAGTCCTTCAGGAGAATTGGCCTTGTCCCCCTTCTTTCACCACTACCTTCAATTTGTGCTCCTCCCAGGCTGCCACATGCTGGACCCTGTCCGACCCCCAAAGCCACTCGTCTCCAGGTGCTCCTCCAAAAGGCTAGCAGCATTTTTCCTAAATCCTCATCCTGCACTTGCCCTTCCTCTCCCATAAAAATGGGCTGGCAGGAGGCATAAGAAAAACTTACTCACCTTAGTAATGTTGTTTCTTCTAATGGAGTCTTGCTGTATTATGACTATTGCAGTTTGCCCCAGCCTTAGAACTGCTCCGGAGGTGAAAGAGTTCTTCCATGCAGAGCATGGGCTTAGGCGAGCCGGTTCCAGAAACTCTGTTGGCTGGTTTCAAGCCCGAAACCGTCAGATCTTTGAGCAAAACTCACTAAGGTTCTGTGTGGAAGCTGTAACCTACACTAGCCAACTGGCCACTAATATATTAACACATTTTTGCTGGTCCCAACACAAAGACTCAAGTCAGTGGACCAGAAAATTAAGATAAAATAACTAAATAAACACAACACCCAAACATGAAAGAGGGCATCAATAGATGCCAACAGAGGACTACCCACCCCATACCCCAAAGTAGGAGTTCTGAGAGGGGCAGGCTGGGGGAGGTCATAATATAGCAAGACTCCATTAGAAGAAACAACATTACTAAGGTGAGTAATTTTTTCTTCAAACAACATGAAGTCTTGCTATATTATGACTATTGCAGACTACACAGCAGTACCTCCATGGAGGAGGGACAGAACCTACTTAGGGAATAGGCTCTGAAGCACGGTTAGCAAACCAAGCATCCCTCCTGGCCTGAATATCCAGGGAGTAATGCTTGGTGAAAGTGTGTACTGTCTTCCAAGTAGCTGCCTGACATATCTCCAAGATAGGGATGTCTCTAGCAGCAGCCAGAGATGCAGCTGTACCTCTGGTAGAGTGAGTCCTCAGGCCTGAGGGGGGAACCTTACCCAGCTTTTGATAGCAAAATTGGGTACAAGAAACAATCCATCTGGCAATGGATCTCTTAGTGGCAGGTCTCCCTTTCCCAACCTCACCATAAGTGAGAAACAGTTGGAGGGAGTCAAACCTGTGACCCTTGGTACACTCTATGTAGTAACTTAGGGCCCTCTTAACATCTAAGCTGTGCAGCCTCCTCTCACCAGAGGAGGAATGGTCAGTGAAGAACACTGGAAGTGAAATAGATTGGTTAAGGTGGAAATCTGAAACCACCTTAGGCAAAAACTTCTTGTTAGTCCTGAGGACCACTTTATCCCTGTGAAAGGAAATAAAGTCAGTTTCTACTGATAAAGCCTGTAACTCACTTATACACCTGGCAGAAGTGATGGCTACCAGAAATACAGTTTTCCAAGTCAAATACTTAAGCTCTGCCGAAGACAGAGGCTCAAAGGGGGTTGCATTAGCTGAGCTATGCATACATTAAGATCCCAAGCCGGGGCAGGGTCCCTGAATGGAGGATTGGTGTGAAGCAATCCTTTAAAAACTTGGAAAATACAGGATGAGCAGAAGAGAAGAGGGCTTCCCTGCTGAAATGAAGGCAGAGACAGCAGCCAAGTGCACTTTCAGGGTGGCTGGTCTCAGTCCCAAAGAATTAAGATGGACCATGTAGTCCAATACAGTGGGTAGATCAACGATTCTGGGGAAACATGCTTCCCAGAACACCATATGGAAAACCTTTTCCACTTGGAGTTATAGGTAGCCCTGGTGAAAGGCTTCCTAGCAGCCTTCAGGATTTCGAGAACACTTTGAGAAAGTTGCAAATCAGCAAATTCTAACTGCTCAAGAGCCAAGCCTTGAGGTTGAGGGATTTGAGATTCGGATACCAAACTCTCCCCTGAGCACAGGTTAACAGATTGTGGTTCCTGGGGAGACACAGGGGAAGATGGACTGCTAAGGACAGAAGGAGTGGGTACCAATGCTGCCTGGCCCAGTCTGGAGCAATCAGGATCATTTTGCAGGGCTGAGACCTGATTTTGACTAGTACTTTGAACAGGAGAGGGAAGGGGGGAAAGGCATAAAGAAACTTCCCTTCCCAATTGAGGAGAAAGGCATCCAGGGGAACTGAGCCCAACACTGGGGGCCTGCAACAAAACAGTGGAAGTTGATAATTGTCTGGGGCTGCGAAAAGATCTATCTGAGGAGTGCCCCATCTGGCAAACACTATCCCCAGTACTAAGGGATCCAGTGACCATTCGTGATGGCCCTGGGAAATCCTGCTGAGGGCATCTGCCAGGACATTGTCCTTGCCTGGGAGGTGAACTGCTATGAGGGAAGTGTTCAGGGAGTAAGCCAGAGACCACAACTTCATCCCTCGGTGCACAAGGCCGAAGACCGAGTGCCCCCTTGTTTGTTGATGTACCACATTGTAGTGGTGTTGTCTGTTCTGACCTGTACCACCTTGTTCTGAACAGATGCAGAGAAAACCTGAAGTGCTAGAAAAACAGCTCTGAGTTCCAACAGATTGATGTGGAGCAGAGATTCCTGAGGGGACCATAACCCCTGGGTGGAGAGGTCGCCAATGTGAGCTCCCCATCCCAAGAGGGATGCATCTGTAGTAAGGGTCAAGGAATGGGACAGAGGGATGAAAGGCACCCCCTGTCTAAGACTGCTCTGATCCTGCCACCACTGAAGGGCCTGGATCAGGGTTCGAGTCACGGGGATTAACTTGGATAGAGGATCTCTTCTTTGAGACCAGAAAGCTCTCAAATGGAACTGAATGTCCCTCATCTGAAATCTTGCTCCTTGCACCACAGCTGTGGAGGCAGCCATGTGCCCTAGGAGCTGCAGGAAATGCCGTGCTGGTCGAGAGACCTGCAGAGTGAAGGAGGCAGCCAGGGCCACTAAGGTTCTTACCCTTTCCAAGGGAAGGAAGGCTCTGGCCTGCTTTGTATCCAATTCTGCGCCTATAAAGGTGAGTACCTGGACAGGTTCCAAAACTTACTTTGGAAGATTGAGAAGAAATCCCAGAGAGGTAAGCAGCTGCTGGGTAACTAGCAGGTGTGATTTGACCTGGTCTGGAGACTGACCCACAATGAGCCAGTCGTCCAGGTAGGGAAAAATGGCAATCTTTTGCCTTCTTAGATGAGCGACTGCTACTGCCAGACATTTTGTGAACACCCTTGGGGCAGAAGTGAGGCCGAAGGGCATTGCTCTGAACTGATAATGGCCTGAGGGCAGTTCGAATCTGAGGTACTTTCGATGGGAGCTTCTGATAAGAACATGGAAGTAGGCATCTTTGAGGTCCAGGAGGCTAGCCAGTCCCCTGGCCTTAGGGAGGTAAAATCATTCCCAGTGTCACCACTTTGAACTTTGGCTTTAAAGGTGCTTGTTTAGATATCTTAGATCCAGGATAGGCCACCACTCTCCTGTCTTTTTGGGGTAAGGAAGTACCTGGAGTACAGACCCTTGCCCTGGTGAAGGGAGAAACCTTTTCTACAGCTCTGAGAGCCAGGAGGGTTGAGACTTCTGTTTCCAAAGCAAGAGTCTCTAAAGGGTTTGTAGGTGGAAAGATCTGGCTCTCATCTTTGGAAATTTCTTGAAGCTGAGAACCAGACCCTGGCTCACTACTTCCAGGACCCACCTGTCTGAAGTTAAAGACTGCCAGTACTGGGACAAGTGAGCCAACCTGCCCCTACAGGTAGTGGAGAGCGACCTGGGCATCCCATCAGGATGCCTGTTTGGCAGGGGCTTTAGGCTGAGGGTGGGAGCAGGCCTGCTTGAACCCCGTCTGCCTCTCCTCTGAAGAACCCCTCTGTACATAGGCTGAAGAGAGGGGCCTGAGTCTGTAAAGGCCTGTGAAAGGCCTACCCCTACCCCTGGAGGGCTGCCTCTGAGGAGTGGCTTGCCGTTCCTTGGCTTGTGCACTCCTGTAAGTGGTTCTATATTCATCCATTTTCTTCATATAATTCTCTGTCTGCTCCCCAAACAGAGAATTTCCCACCACAGGAAAATCCATAGCCTTAGACTGGGTATCCTGTGACCTGAGCCAGGCCAATCTCCGAAAAGCCACAGATGTAGCCATGACTCTAGAGGATACATTGTTAGAATCCACTGCAGCATGGAATTGCACCTTAGATGCCTCAATACCATCAAGAGCCACCTGCTCCAGCTCCTTTGCGAGCTGACCAGGGACTTGTTTGGCTAAGGCCATGACAGTATCCCATCTAGATTTCTGGTATCTTGCAACATAAGCCATATAGTTAGCTTGTCTGAGTCCTAAGGATGCTGCCATGTATTGTTTTGGCCATGGCATCAATCTTCCTGGAATCCTTGTCAGGAGGATGTGAAGCCAGTGGAATATTAGCTTTATCACAGGCTGCAGCCTGAACTACTAACATGACTGCATTGCTGTGAAAGAAAATCTGTATCAGGACCTGACAAAGTGTACCTCCTGTCCATCTTTTTATCCACAGGAGGCACAGAATTGGGAGCTTTAAAAATTTTATTGTTTGTTTTCTAAAAGATTTATGTAAAGGGATGGGCAACCTCCTGGACTCTGGGATATCCATCATCTCCACATAGTCAGGCTCCTCTTGCTCATCCAAAGCCTCCTCTAAGGGAAGCTGGAGGGTCTCAGCAACTTTTTTATAAAACAAAAAATGAGAAGGGGACTCAGAAAGCCTAGGGGGAGACTCACCTGAAGGTCTGTCTGGGGAGATGTCCGGTTCAATGGGCACATCCAGACTTTCAAAATCACATTCACACTGATCATAATTCTCATCCCCCTCCTCTGGTTCATAGAACTCTTCTATATCATAATCCTGAACCACTGGAACTGACCGAACCGACCTTTTGCCAGACAGTGGCAGTTCGGAGGGAACCGGGGACAGGGACTGGACAATCTGTATTGCCCTGGCTATCTCAGCAGCAGTTGGAGAAGGAATTTTGGTCTCCAAACCTGCTGATTTTTTAGATTTCTTTGCTGGAACTGGCTCCTCAGAGGCAGCTTTTCGTTTGGCCGAGGAAGTCTTGCCCTGGTCAGAGGGCACTTCCCCTGGTTCAGTTGGCACCGAACCGGGCTGGCCATCCGGGTCAGTGGACTTTTTGGCCTCTCGTTCCCTGAGCCTGCCCACTCTCTTGTCCAGGGTGGCTGCAGGGAAATTTTTACAAATCTGGCAGTCTGAATTGAGGTGGTCAAACCCCAGACAATAGACACATGTAGTGTATGGGTCAGCCTTGGCAAAGGCTTCCCCACAGACACTACAGTGTTGAAACCCAGTGGGCCCGCTTTTTCTTTTGGGTTTCTCAGACATGATGCCAGCCTAACCAACCAACTTGCCCTTTTGATGGCAGTGCCAGGCAAGACACCCTTATCGGTTCCAAACCGTGTCATGGGTCGTGGAAAAATCCGTAATGAAATCCGGTTTTCAGAACCGATAAGAACCGGGAAACACACTCTAAAAAGCCTTAAAAGGCTTCAAACTTATATTTAAATACAACTCGATTGGTTCAACCGAACCGATATTACTTTACAAGTTCCACACAGAAAAAACCCTATCTATTACTTACGATTACCATAGACAGAGCCTGAACCGATCGGTTTTGCGGTTAAAATAATGAATTCGCGGTTAAATTAAACCGAGAAATAGCGCTTTAAACTGAAGAAATGAACCAAGCAACAGGAGGAATCTCCAGAGCGACTGTTCAGTGAGGCGGAGTAAAGAATCTGACGGTTTCGGTTTGAAACCAGCCAAACAGAGCTTCTGAACTGAGCTTGCGCTCTAAGCTCCATGCTCTGCATGGAAGTTAACTCTTTCACCTCCAGAGCAGTTCTAAGGCTGGGGCAAACTGCAATAGTCATAATATAGCAAGACTTCATGTTGTTTGAAATGTCCTTATGTCTCACTATTAGAGATGCAGCAAAATTTAATTCCGCTGGCGAAGTGAACGTGAAGTGGCCGCTTCATGTTATCATAACATTACGCGAAGTGGCCATTGGAAAGTGCTCACTTCACTTTGTTATTATGACTTTGCATTGTTATTCTGCCTTAATGCGAAGTAAGGCAGAATGACAACTGTAAGCCCCACCCCCCCTGCCTTTTTGCAAATGATAGGTGGTATGCTGTTGAAGCTGGCAGCAGTACCAGGTGGGGGACTGGGTTCGGGGAGGGCTAGGTTACTCGGCACAAGGGCTAGGTTTGGCTACTCTGCACAGGGGCACCCAAGTAAATCCGAACACAGGAACCAATAACTGTAACGTCCAATACCAGGAATGGGATTCTAAAATGTGGCTTTATTCACATCCAAGCAGAACAAAACAAAGCATAGATGGACCCCCTCAGTGCTACACTTCTGGTAATGCAGATTAAGAATCAGAACACTTCCTCAACACTTCAGCCCTCAGGCTCTGAACCCACCAGACACACAGCCCGGACTTGCATGCTGCTTTGGGAACACAGCCTGAACTTGTACACTGTTCTGTGATTTCCCTGGCTCAGCTCCCCTGCCGGCCACTCGAATCCCTTCCATTTGACATGGACACATTTTCTGGTGCTCCCTAAACCACCTTAGAGCCTTCGACTCCATAAGGGAAACTTCCTTTTAATCCCACGTCTGGGTACTTTCCTCAGCACTGGCCAAGTGCCTGAGGGAAAGTAAAAGGGCCACAGAGCAAATCCGTAGAGGTGAATTTGGTTACTACTGATGGGGGGTCTCCCACCTCTCACTTCCACAATTCATACCCGGCCATTTCTCTGGACATTAAATATCTCTTTCTGAAAAGCTTGGCAATGTAGATTAAAGGGTAAATGCATAGAACATTTCCTCTACATGTCTTGGCTTTCCCCTTTTACTAGACTAGAACATACTTAAACATCTCTTTCTGAAAAGCTTGGCAGTGTAGATTAAAGGGTAAATGCTTGGCACATTTCCTCTACATGTCTTGGCTTTCCCCTTGTGCTGGACTTGAACATACTTTTACTTGGCTTAGCCCATTACTCTAGGCCTCCCACTGATTAAGCAGTCCAATCCCCACTTTACAACTAGTCAGGTAAAACAATGGCCCTGTGTCAGAGCGAACTCACCCTTTGGTTGCAGGTGCCCCACAGGCGATTCTTCACAGGAATCTCTGGTGCTTCTGCACAACTTGGAATAAGGCAGCTTCTTCCCTAGCCGGAAACCAGGAGGGTTGCCCCTGGAATGACAGGCAACCTTTCCACCCCCATTTCCTCAGAGATGGGGCACAGGGACCAGTAACAGCGGTCTCCACCACTTCAAAAACAGCTTACTGTGTTCCTCTTTTGGCAGAAACACACACCTCTCCCTTACAGTAGCTCTATATCAGAGCTTTAGGCTCCAAGAGCCTGTGCACAGACTGCTGTGCTCCTCTCTTCAAGACTGCTCACACACAACTCCCTTCAAAAACTCCCAACATTTTAACCTAACTCTCAACTGCAGATTCCAATGTGGCTCATGCAGCTGCGAAAGTTCTATGGTGATGTCATCCCTCAGTTTCAGCTGAGACTGAGAACAGAGTAAGACAGTGTGAAATCCATTTAGCTAGAGTTTCACAAGCTGCCTTCCCTGCCTACCACTAGGTCTTACTGCGATTCTAGTAACCCCAGGTAACAGGGAGGTTACACAACAATATAGGCAGCCCCCCCCCCACACATCACATGGCTTACAGTACTGTAAGTCATATGCTTTAGCCAGGCAGGAAGGAAGTGAGTCATACAAGCAGATCCTTTCACTTTCTGCTTTGCAACAGTAGAGAGAGGAAGCATTTTGTGTAGGACAGGAGAGTTCATGTTAACAAGTTTCTTTCTTGAGCAAATTCCAAAAACCTAAAAGCTTTTTAAAAGCTAATTCTTTAGGTTTTTTTGTACTGTTCTGTCAGTTCTTTTTGGTGACTGATTTCTTTATTTTATAAGTTTTGTTTTGTGTGTGTGTGAGTGCATATGTGTGTGTGTGTGTGTGACTGTGTGTGTGCCTGTGTTATGTGAGTGTGTGAAGTTGCTTGTCATTTTGGAGAGGGAAGGAGTGTTTTTTCTGCGATGGACCAGGGACAGTATGTGACCAATGGCCAGAGGAGAGTACACACACGTGGGGGTCATAGCCAGGTGGCGTAGGACTGCTCCAGACTCTTTGGTCCTGCCTCCCCCCTCTAGAAGCAGCAGCACCACCACCAGTGCCACTGCCACATCCACCAAGTCCACCACCACCACCAGTAGCAGCTGCAGGAGCTCCAGCAGCACCAACTCCACGGCAGCAGGTGGAGTCCCAGGTGTGTGACAATGCTGCCAGCACTGCATCTGCCCATCCTGTGACTGGTCCCCACCGCAACTCCCCAGTTTGGCAGTTTTTCAACTGTGTCGGGGGGGCAGCAGCCTTGTGGTGTGTCTGCTTTGTTGTGTGCAGGTGTGCTGTGGTCCCCAGGGGACACATCTGGGGACTGGGGGCCAGTGCACACATATGTAGAACCACCACAAGGTGGAGTGGCAGGCTGCCACTGAATGGTCCAGGCCTCCACCATTTGGCCCTTCTGTGGCAGTGGCAGAGTGTGCTGCTGTTGTGTATCAGCACAGCAGGAAGAGGGCCACAGCAGCAGCTGCTCCACCACCACCCCACCACTGCCACCAGCACCACCCTCACCACCACCACTACTACCTGGTCCCCCCCAACCAGTGGACCCCACAATGCCTGCAACTCAGGCAGACATAGCGCTTTTGTGGGCCACGGTGGAAGAAAATAATGAGAGGGTGGGTGCTGTCCAGCAGCAGGAGGAGCAGATAGAGCAACGCCAGTTACAGATTGTGTCGATGCTCCATCTGATGCTGGAACATCAGGGGATCCCCATTAGCTTTTTTTTCAGCACACCTCCCCCCCCCACTGCTGTAGTTTTTTGTTTATGTTAAATAACAGACAGAGGGAAGGCCACAGTATTAATTTAAAGGGAAGCAGTCAGCAACAGACGATCCCATCCCCTGCAAAGCTTACCCTCCGGTTAAGGCTTTTAAATATGTTGCAACGTTTTTTTCACACTGCAACATACTTTATTTTAATAAAGAATAGTCAGTGACCCGGAAGTATGGCGGACGTTATGGGGGCTCCATTATGTGTAAAGATGCAACGGTGATGCACCATGCGCTTCAATACAAAATTATTGAAGCACATGGTGCATTGACATTGCACCTTTAAACATAATGGAGCCCCCATAGTGTCCACCAAACTTCTGGGTCACTGACTTTTCTTTATTAAAATACAGTATGCTGTGGCACTAGAAAAGTGCCACAACATTTGTAAAAGGCTTAACTGAAGGGTAAGCCTTGCAGGGGGCAGGAGCTCTTGTTGCTGACTGCTTCCCTTTAAATATATACATACCCATACAGACACACATGCTCCTTATTGCCCTGTTATTATAATCCAGTGCCTCAGTAATGTTTGCTTTCTGTTGTGGAGTGGTTGTGGAAAAGCAGGTGTGAACAGTGCAAGTATGATGTGCTAAATTGCATGTGTGCAGTCAGTGTTGTTTCCTGTATGTGTGTGTGTGACATCAGACATTGTCCAGCTTCTTGCAAACATATATCTGCTGACTTGTTACAGTGTTTATGGTGTAAAGAATAGAGATAAGAATAAAGTTTATTTTATTGCACCATCATCATCAGCAGACTAAGTGATATGATATTCTTTCAGAGGAGTCTGGCCAGAGTGCACCTTAGTCACATACTGCACACATGACTTTTAGGAGAGCATGTGTTTTTTGTGCTATGATCTCTGCAAAGCCATGTGTGCACTGTGAGTGACTGAGGTGCACAGTGACCCAATACTTCTGAAAAAATATCATATCACTTACTCAGCTGGTGCTGATGGTACAAATAAAATTTACATCATATATTCTTTCTTATCTTTTTTCTTTCCATACTGCAACAAGTCACACCATATATATGTTTGCACAAAGCTGGACAATGTCTGCACACACAGGGAAGAACACTGCTGACACACATGCAGTTTAGCACAACATACTTGCACTGCTCAGTCCTGCTTTTTGTGAAACACCTCACGAGTCCCGACACAAAGTAAACAATACTGAGGCTCAAGAAATATTTCTTTTTTGAAATAGACATTAAAGCAGCAGTGCAACAATCTGGTGAAAATTTTGACCTATACTTTTTTATGCTATTTTACATAGCCACTTTACTTATCTCCTGACTTGTATGATACAATTCTTTCCAGTATTTAAGTCTGCTTCAGTACTTTTTTTCATATCTGAAATAATAAAAGGAGCACTCCTTTTAATACAGTGTGGACCAGGTCTTCGACAGTATTTTCTGCTGTTTTTCTTCATCAGTTGTTTATATATTACTTCTGTAGTAAAATTAATAATTATGTAACAGGCATTGTTTTATGACCTCACAGAACAATATTTGTTCAAAAACAGCTGCAAATAGTGATGAAAATCTGGTCAGAGCCATATTAAAAGGTGTGCGCCTTTTATTTTTTCAGACATGAGAAAAAGTAGTAAAGCAGACAGAAACTGTGAAAAGAAGGATATCATACCAGTCAGGTGGTAACTAGTGGCTGGCAATGTAAAATAACATAAAAAAGTATAGGTCAAAATGTTAACCACATTGTTGCACTGCTGCTTTAATTTATAATTTAAGTATCACATTATGTGCTTACAATCACAACACGAAAAATGCAACTGTCTTGTGTCTAAAAAATTCCCAAGTGATGACCAAGTGAAATGGGAGCGGTACACCACATGCAAAGTCCCCCAGAATTTATTGCGCAGTCACTCATGCGCACAGTGGTCACACAGAATACTCAGAATTTTTCTGCATCCCCAAAATGCAACTGTCTTGTGTCCAGAAAATTCCCAAGTGCTGACAAAGTGAAATGGAAGTGGTACACCACATGCAAAGTCCCCCAGAATGTATTGCGTAGTCACTCATGTGCTCAGTGGTCACCCAGAGTCCCCAGAATTTTTCTGCATCCCCAAAATGCAACTGTCTTGTGTCCAGAAAATTTACATACTCTGTGATGAAGCTGCCGACTGAAGTGCAAGGAGAGAAAGCGCAGCGCGAAACAGTCAATGAGTTCTGAATGAGAGACACAAGGCAGACCAAGCATTGCTATAGCAACGCTCGCTCTGCATTGTGTCTGTCTTTCTGAAATTGCCGACTGCCTCCCTCTGTGCTTTCTCTCCTTGCACTTCAGTCGATGGCTTCTTTTCTAGAAACTAGATTACAGATGCAAAAAATACACTTTACTATAGATTTCACCTAAGATGCACATACTTTACACATGTAGCTGTATTTTACTTTGGGAGACCAAGCACGCTCAGTCATGCTACAGTTCAATATTATAAAAGTGGAAGTGCTCTGAGATGGTTCTTCTCGATGTACAGACAGCAGCTTTCTTTTTCTAACAAAATGAATAAAACAGAAACAAACAACTTTTATTTTTACTTTTTAAAGACTGACATTTAAACTTCTGGCAGGAACTCACAAACTGTGGCAGTACTCGGGCATGCTACATTGCACTAGAAAGGAAAAGCCTTTCAGCATGGAGCCACAGCAAAAATGGCAGGATCAACCAGATAACCATTACCAACAAACTAAACCCATTCAAATTATGGCAGCATCAACCAGATTCTCTACAGATAAAACAATTATTTGTGCCACATAGGGACTACTTCCACCCCATCACATTTATGGCCATTTTATAAGATGGATAACCCACTCTGGGGTGTGTGGTCTTACTCTGCTATATGCACGTAGGTGATTTGAGCATACCAAGCCCGATATATATGTGTGTGTGTATTTTCTAGGCGAGGGTTGAATATATACATGTACTGTATTATTGTGTATCACAGGTCATATACTGTTGGGGTGCACATTCCAGTGCTTGATGAGAAATGTTGGCGTTGAAATTTGAAATGAAATATTCTCAAGCCAATGAAGGTAAGTATTTTTTTTTGGGGGGGGGAAGCATATTTGCAAGTAGGTCTCATTAATGTTTTATTATTTGGTTACTTCTTCACAGATTTCATCTGCATCCTTCTCCAGTCTGGTAATGATGGTCATGGTTATCGATTGAAATGACTTCTGCTTGTTGCATGTCTGCCCCTGCCCGGGCGGGGGGCATGATGTTGAAGATGTTCTTTGGATAAGGCAACTATGACACAACAAAGCATCTGCAAGTTTCCTAAAAAAAGAAATGAAGGACTTATTACAACTTGATTGCAGCAGTAAGACATTATGTTTAAGCTTTGGCTGTTCCACCATGGGTATCTGGAGTAACACAGATAGCAAGCTATCCCACTGCAATCATTAGATCACAGTTTAATTTAGTACCAGGCTATGTAACAAATGCACTGTGTCAGTGTCCCTGTGTCTCAACTCAAGTTACATTTTAAAACCCCATCTTGTCAAGTAACACAACCTGGGTCCAACTTTTTCAACACTGTTATGGCTACACAGCTGCAAATTTGGAATACAGTGCATGATATGTTGCAGAAATATTGTTTGTGACGTACATGTCACCTAGTTTATGAATCATTAGTCAGATTTGTTGCACTCTTGTGAAAAAAAAAATGAAGAGATGAAATAAAATTTATATACTTACCAGTATGCTCAAGGGCTGGTGCCAGGAAAAAGGACACAGATTTGTAGGGAACTAGCAACAGTTCTGGGAGCAAAAGTTGTTTAAATTTGATGGACTGCATCTGACTAAGGAGGGAGTCAGTGCATTGGGGCAGAAGTTTGATGTCTTTGCAGAATATTTAAACTAGCAAATGGGGAGAGGGGTGCAGCACCCCATACGTCGAATGGGAAGAACACCCTTCCCCCCTCAGCTAGTGGTCAAACAGGGATTCAGCATGTTTGCAGTTCATTGCATCACCAGGTAAGAAAAAAGGTTTGTCTCCCCATCTGGCCTTTGGGGTAATGCCAAACCTCACCCAACAACTAACACACAGAAATTTGGCCAATGGAAAATCATGTACACAAATGCTCACAGCCTGGGAAATAAGATCCCAGACCTGCAGGCAATAATGTCAGAGGCTAAACTGGACATAGTAGCAATTAGTGAGACGTGGTTTACCAGTAACCACACTTGGGAGACTTCAGTACCTGGCTATGTATTGTTCAGAAGAGACCGAGGTGCAAAAGGGGAGGAGTGGCCCTGTATGTCAATGAAAATATCAAAGCTACAGAAAATCAGAATACACATAAGGAGCCAGAAGAACTGTGGGTCACCCTGGAAACAGGAACTGGGACAGCCATAAGAACTGGGGTTGTCTACAGGCCCCCAGACCAGGGGGAGGACATAGACACATTACTGTTAGAAGATATACAAAACATGACAGCTAAAGGGGAGGTTCTGATAATGGGAGACTTCAACATGCCGGATACAGATTGGTCAATACCAGCAGGAACATCTGCCAGAACTATATACACATAGTGGATTCCCTGCAGGAGGAGGGCCTCAAACAACTGGTACAACAACCCACAAGAGACAGGGCTATCCTAGATCTAGTACTGACTAACAGGGAAGGGATCACAGATCTCCAGGTAGAAGGTCACCTGTGGGCCAGTGACCATCACATGGTATGGTTCAATTTGGATACTACATCTAAATCATCCCATTCCAAGGCAAAAATATGGAACTTCAGAGGAGCTGACTTTGATAAGATGGTCAACAGAGTTAAGTTAGCCCTGGCAAAAAGAAACACAGGTGAGGGGGTACAGGCAGAGTGGGCAAGCAATAAGGATGCAATACTTGAAGCAACATCCCATTGTGTCAGATAGAAAAGGAAGTGCAAAAGAAGAAGGAAACCACTTTGGTTCTCAAATACAGTAGCGAAAAGGTCAAAGCCAAAAGGCTGGCCTTCAGGAAATATAAAGGGAACACAGTGGGATGAAGATAGGAGGCATACCAAACTGCCCTAAGGAAGCAGGGAAGGCAGTAAGGCAGGCAAAGTCCCAAACTGAGGAAACACTAGCACGAACAGTAAAAGAAGGTGACAAGACTTTCTATAGATACATTAGTGAAAGGAGAAAGTCCAGAGGGGGTATTGCTAAGCTTAATGGAGAAAATGGAGCATGTGAGGAGGAAGACCATGTAAAAGCACCTATCCTAAATAGATACTTTTGCTCAATATTTACTGAAGAGAAGGTAGGGCAGGGCCCACAGCTCAGCACCATGGACATGGGGGAAGGAGGTGAGCACTACTCCCTTCACAAAAGAAAGGGTCCTACAAGAGCTTGCTAAGCTCAGGGTGGATAAGGCAATGGGATCTGATGGCATACATCCCAGGATACTTAAGGAGCTAAGGGTGGAACTAGCAGAGCCATTAACAGAACTGTTTAGTGAGTCTCTGAGCACAGGAGAGGTCCCAGAAGACTGGAGAAGGGCTCATGTGATCCCACTCCACAAGAGTGGTAGCAGGGAGGAGGCAGGGAACTACAGACCAGTCAGTCTTACCTCAGTAGTGGGCAAGATTATGGAGTCACTCCTTAAGGAAAGGATAGTGCAACACCTGGAATCCATAGGGGCACAGGATCAAAGACAGCATGGGTTTACAAAAGGAAGGTCCTGTCAAACTAATCTCATAGATTTCTTTGACTGGGTAACCAGAGTGGTGGACCAAGGGGGAGCAGTTGATGTCGCCTACCTTGACTTCAGCAAAGCTTTTGACAATGTTCCATATAGAAGATTGATAAATAAGCTGGCTAGGCTCGGGGTGGGTCAGAAGTTGGTCAACTGGGTGGCAAACTGGTTGACGGGCAGAAAACAGAAAGTGGTGGTAAATGGTATACAGTCAGAAGAGATGCAAGTCACAAGTGGGGTACCTCAGGGATCAGTCCTGGGGCCAGTCCTCTTCAACATCTTCATTAGTGACCTTGCAGATGGACTAGACGGTAAGGCTTATCTGTTTGCAGATGGCACCAAGATCTGCAACAGAGTAGATGATCCAGATGGGGTGGGCAGAATGAGAAGAGATCTGGATAAACTAGCAAAATGGTCAGAAGAGTGGCAACTGGGATTTAATGCAAAGAAGTGCAAGATCATGCACATAGGGAAGAGAAACCGAAGCCACCTATAGGCTGGAGGAGTTGCTAGCAGTCACAAAGGAAGAAAGAGACTTGGGCATCATCATCACTGATGACCCAAATCATCCAAGCAGACCTCTAAAGCAGTAGGTAAGGCTAGGGGGTGTTAGGGTGTATTAGTAGGGGTATCACAAGTCGTAAGAGGGAGGTAATAATCCCTCTTTACAAGACACTGGTTAGGCCCCATCTGGAGTACTGAGTGCAGTATTGGAGGCCACACCTTCACAAGGACATTAACCAAATTGAGGCAGTCCAGAGAAGGGCAACCAAAATGGTGCAGGGACTGCATCAGAAGACATATGAGGACAGATTAACAGAGCTCAATATGTATACCCTTGAGCAAAGGAGGGAGAGAGGTGATATGATCGAGGCATTAAAACACCTTAAGGGCATTAACAAGGTGAAAGAGTCTAACATGTTTAAATATAAGAAAATAGCAGGACAAGAGGACACAGCATGAGATTAGAGGGGACATTAAGGGGAATGTGAGGAAATTCTTTTTCACAGAAAGGGTGGTGGATGCATGGAATGGCCTACCTCATGAAGTGGTGGCTATGAATACAGTGCAGGGCTTCAAACAGGAATGGGATAGGCATAGGGGAGCAATACAAATGAGTATGAATAGATAGGTCACTGACAGAGCAAAAGCCGATGGCACATTTATAAGGTAGAAAAAGAAATGGGCAGACTGGATGGGCCTTGCGGTCCTTATCTGCCGTCAACTTCTATGTTTCTATGGAAATGGATATCCCATAGGTTCCTGTCATCAGTACTGCTGCTGTACCATTGATACAGACCTTCAGCAAAGGACAGTCATTTGTTGTTAACCTGTAAAAAAACAAAATAAGTTGACTATATGTGTTTGACCATTGCAGCTCAGAAAAGCAACACAAAACAAAACACACACCTAAAGGAAGTTGAATAGCGTGAAAAACATTAGTACACATAATCACTTTATAGTTTTAATAGTAAGAAGGCTTGTGCCTGTGGCTGATGGATGTGGTCTCCTGTTCGACTCCCTCTGCCTTGGCATGGTCATTGTAATGGAAAAACATTGTCACAATGACACTGGTGGTGGATGGTGGTGGTCATAACTGCAACACATGATGGCATTCTCTCTCACATCATCCTGCATCTGGTGGTGGTGGTGGCAGTGGCGAGCAGCGGTCTTATGGTGGTGGTACTCCAGAGAGACACATAGTCACATTCCCAATGGTGGCAGTGGCGAACGGCAGTCTTGTGGTGGTGGTACTCCAGGGGGACACACAGTCACATTCCCTATGGTAGCAGTGGTGAATAGCGGTCCTATGGTGGTGGTACTCCAGGGGGACACATGGTCACATTCCCTATTGTGGCAGTGGCGAACAGCGGTCTTATGGTGGTGGTAGTCCAGGGGCAAGGATATACTGTGCTCTGTGTTATAAATGTGACGTGACACATAGAATTTGAGTCACTATGAGTGGGACAGGGATTTAACTTTATGAAAAAGAAAACCTGTATTATACAAGACATGTGACAGCCTTTTAACCATTTAAGTTAAAACCTGCCAACATTAACCTCATCAACATTCATCATCATCCTCAGAAAGAAAGCTGCCCTTGCAGTCTTCTACGTCTGAATTCTGACCACAGGGAAATTCTTTCTCTATTGTGTTATCATCTAAGTCAGTGGTATGCCTCTTCATGCTGTCACTGCCACCAGGATGGTCCCTTTCTTCAACATCAGCAAAACCATGAGTATGCTGGGGTACGAATACTGAAGTTGCAGTTTATGAATGTCAGCAAACTGCCTTTTTTTTTTTTGTCTTTTGGTAACCGGGTAAGGCCCACTAGGCACAAGTGACTGTTTTCAGGGGTGACCTGGGAGCACTGGGCAGTTAAGTGACTTGCTCAGAGTCACACAGTATGCAAGTGGAGGTTGTGAGAATCAAACTCAGGTCTAGTCTGCTGGATGTACCAAGCTCATTCACACCTCGTTCCTCTAACCTCTAGGCTATACTGCCAACCCATTTGCAGGATAGAGGTTTGTACGACGATCCCAAGCTATTGCACCTGCTGAGCTGAATACCTTCTTGACACTCACACTAGAGTGTGGGCATGTCAGATACTTCAGTGCCACAGTGGTCAGCTCTGGCCATTCACTGACCTTTCCACTCCAGTATAAATACATCAGTGATTGACAGATGCCTGTTTTCAGACACATATGACTCAACCATTCGCTGTGCTGTTTAAGTCCAGTGGTTGATGCATCATCTGCTTCTCCAGAATCATTTATGTCACAAATCCCCACTTGGGACAAAGCCTTCCAAAGTGGGTTAACGCCAGCTGCTTTTGAGGATAGATCACCTGGAACTGCAGTCCCCTTCCCCTTACAGGATATGTTTGATACTACTCCTCTAGGTTCACCTTCAGCCTGATTATACTGCTCAGGTTTCCTAACGTTGGCACATGACTTCTGTGCCCCATGAACCAAGTGCACCAGTTGCCCACTGACAGTTTTTACCTATTCAGGCCCGCACTCCAGTACTGAGGCAATTCCACATTTGTATTGGGGGCCTAGCATTGTTGCTATTGCAAAGCTGTCACTACGCTGAATGCTCAAGATGTGACAATTCCGGTCAAATTCTGTCAGCATGTGTTTCAGCAACACACTGCTAGCACTGTCTCCGGCAATATCAAGGCTATGCTGTACATTCACTAATGTCTGCCTCAGCACTCGCAGCAGTGGAATTAATTGGCTAATGGAGGCAGACTCACCACTCACTGCCTGTGTGGCATGTTCAAAAGGCCTCAAGATTGTTATTACAGAGTCCATGAGGCACCACTGTTCAGTCATCATAGACATGTAGGCCCCAAAACTGTCACTGCTAGTGTGCATGACAAGATATTCTGAGATTGCTTTGTACTGTTCATACAACCTGTCTGCCATGTATTAAGTGGAGTTCCACCGGGTGACAACTTCCAGCTCAAGCAGTGCTGCGGTAGGCTGTTTCGGATCTGCAACTGCTGAAGTTGGTCACGGGCCTTTGCAGAGAGTGAAAAGTGAGAACAGATATGGCGTGCAACTGTCAGCATTTCCTTTATATCACGGTGCTGCAGAAACTCCTGCACTACAAGATTTAAACAGTAAGCCATGCATGGAATCCAAAAAAAGCCACCATTCATGATGCATTTCACCACATTTGACCCATTGTCACTTGCTATGAACCCAACTCTCAGGGACAGGGGGTTCAGACACTTGTCAATTTCGGTCAATACCAGGTCCAACATGTTTTCATCTTGTGTGAACAGGTCATATTGTACATAGCAATCATTGCATGCTGTTGAATTCCTTGAAGACTGCTACCACGACACTCCACCTTACTACACTGATTAGTCACACTACCAACAGCACAAACAACCCCCGGCACCTGCGCCCAGTGTGCAGTTATACACAAATATGAACTCTCTGCTGTTTTGCCACTTGTCCACATATCCATACTTAAATGGATGAATGGAGAGGAGGAATGATGAAGGGCATGTCTTACTGAGTCAGACACAGTACAGTACAACTCAGGGGCAGCGGGTCAAAAAGTATGTCCTGGATGGGACTTTCCATTTTGGACAGGCACGTGCAGCAAACTGCAGGAACCCAGAATTCTCCACAAAGTGGAAGGGCAAAAGATCAATTGCTAGCATTTCAGCTACAGCAGCATTAAGTTCGCATGATACTGTATGATTGGGTGGGTACTTCAGCTTCTGTGCAAAAACACTCTGTAACATGGGCTGACAAATATTTTACACGGGTGTGACGACAAATGGTTCTGCTCTGCGAATCACAGGTTGTTGTGGAGTGTGGACATGTGATGAAGACGGTTGCACAGGTGATGACAAACCCAGAAATGCAGGTATTTTCCCAGATTTAAGAACAGGGGTTGATGTACCACTTGCACTAGATATACTGCATTGACCACCACCACCACCACCATCAAAACTGCTACTCTCACCACCGCTGGACAAGACTTCAAAATCGTTCTGCTCTTCCACTTCATCATGCCTGTAGTAATCCTCTGCTGTTATTTCATCACTACTGCACACATTTAATTTTCTACTTGATACTACAGTCGTGGAAGGAGATAACATGCTCATTATGGTTGATGACGAGGGTGAACACCCCTTTGTGGTACAGGTATTAGCTGCCATCTTGTGCTGAATTCACAGTGCCATGTGTCTATTCTTCAGATGTGTATGCTGTCCCCCTATGCCCAGATGGCTCCCCCTTTTACCTCAACTCACACAGACCTGGCAAACCTGGCAAATTGCAACTGACTCATCATTTGCATCTTCCACAAAAAAATCCCAACCAAGGTATTTTGATGCTCTAGTTTTAACATGTCCCCCCTGATGCTGCTTATTGAACTCCATTTTTTTAAGCCATGAAATGGGAGGTGTGCTACATGATTTTGCAGGCAACTGAAACTGGTAAATCACAACTTTTTACTGGGGGGGGGATACAGACCCAGACACAGCCACCTTGACTTTATTTTTCTCTGGTTCCCAACAGGGGTCACTGACATCATCATCATATTCATCAACATCATCCACATCTTCTGCTTTGATGTGGACATATGGACTGCATGTTGCAACCACAGCAACATCATCATCATCAGCACCACCATCACCCCAAATTTTTTCACCACACTGTGAATCACTGCACGGCAAATGTATGACCTGAACCACGGTGGAAGAAATGTCAGTTTGTGTGCTAGGAGTATGACATCATCTACACTGTCACTCACTTCCACTGCTTCATACTCCACTATATATTTGGACATGGTAAACTGGTCAGAAGTGGAACTTGAATCAGCAATACACATATCACCACCAGAAACTGCACTAACACCACCAGCTGGGACTACATCATCATCTCCTCCAACTATGAGTGAAGCTACCGATTGTGCTGTAAAAAAACAGTGAAAGAGAAATACCTTTCCTCCAATCAGTAATGCATTTCTATGACTGCGTACTACTATCACGCCCACAGACAAACTTATCACTGACAGCAGTGCCATGGTGAGAAACAGCTTTGCTTGCATGTCTCTTTGCGGGCATTTTGGGGGATCAACAGGAATATTCTAAACAAATTTAGATTTTGGAACATTCACTCTGGGTGGGGGCTGGGGAGGTGACACTGGATGTGAAGCCAAAAAAACAACTATGACTTCAGCAACAGATACAGACGCAAAGTCACAACAAGTTCAACAACACCTTAACTAACCAGTGGTGTTCTCAAGTCACAAACAATCCAATCTGGAAAAGAATACCTTTTGGCGGTGTGGGTGGGGAGCACTGACTTCAGATTATGTCAGTGCAAAAACAAGAAAAGATACCACAATGGCAATACAAAATCATGCAGCTGCAGTGGATAGCAGGTTCACACTGCTGTGCCTGCAATTATAGTATGGTACAATAAAAGGTGTATTATTTGATGTCACGTCATGCACCACACACACAAACAATTTGTCTATAAGTAATGTGTAGCAAATTTAAAACTTCAGTAATATACAACGTATTTTAAACAACCTCACTGCTGCACCGGGTCCAGACCACAATATACACAATCAGCAAAAAAGGTTAACAATTACTGAAAATATTACTGTGTGTACATTAACACAGTTAGTTATACAAGAAAAATATAACCAAGAAACAAAGAACTCCCTATTTCTCCAACTTAAATCTACCTACATCAGATATGCCCCTCCCCCAAAGCACACTTCCACTGTCTCTCAGTACACAGACTGAATGTTGTACAGTAACATTCAAAATCCACACAAGCAATAAACGCTCGATGATATGAGCACAGGAGGGTTTCCTATAATTGAAGAACTAAAGTTTCAGCAAAAAAAATGACTCAAAAAGGCTTTTTTAACAGCTTTTAGAAGGTTTAAATCACAGAGCCCTCAGAGCAGACTGTCTCCTACAACTTCCTACACACACATTACCCCGAACTGAGGCTGTGCAGAACAATCTAGAGCCCATGTGACCTGAAATCCCATGAATCGCTGCAAAATTTACCTTTGGAGCTTAAAAACAAGGTGATGTGAAATGAAGTACATTGTTTTCAATGTACTTCACCTTAAAATTTGGTGGAGTAGTGGTTTGGGAAGGCAGAGTAGCACAAAGTCATTGTCTTCAATGGACTTTGCGTTACCCATTATAATGCAAAGCACTCTGCTTCGTGTTGCAGAGCACTCCGCAAATTCGCCTTTACTCTGCAAATCACTCCACGGAGCAAATTGAGTCCACTTCACCCATCTCTACTCACTATTGCACCCCCCCCACATACAGCTTCCATGAAAGCTCTTATCTCTTGATTAACTGTTATGCATGTTACGTTTATTTATTTATTTTTATTTATTTTAAGTCTTTGGTAACTGGGTAAGTGCACTGATCCAGGGGACTGTTTTCAGGCACGACACGGGTTAGACGTTAGTCTAGTTCAAGTTCTAGTCTAGTTCTAGAACTTAGGTTAGTTCAATGCTTTTTGGTCCCTTGCATGCTTCCAATAGTTCCTCTGAATAATATGCGACCAGATGAGAACCGTATGGGGCCACCAGTCCCGACTATCACATAAGTATTCCTTCATTGCCAGCAGGAGGTTCACTGTTGAACAATGTCCTAAATCTTCCTCTCCCAAATGGATCAACAAAATATCCAGAATCCCCAACAAGCCAACCTCTACTCAAAGTAATGGAAGCACCCCCCCAGTGCATGCCTTCCCTGCCCAGCCATACTACATGCACCATCTGTTGTGGAATGCTGTGGTTGCTCCCCCAAGGTTGGTCGGCTGCTTGCCTAGCTGCCCAAGAGATGAAGGAATGTTCACATACCCATATGTTCCTGAGACCATTGGGGGGACCTGCAAGGGAAACAAAGGTACATTATTGCAAGTGAGGTCACACATAGTGCAAGAATGCCCAGGACCACCAATGCCCCAGTGCCTGAATGTCCTGATCTGACAATCCCTGACCCTGGGCATTAGTTGCTGCTCCAATCTGAAAGGAATGGGTGCCAAACTTGTGTGTCTCCAAACCTACTTGCTGCAGGGCCTTTCTCAAAATGTATCAGAACTGATAAGCCAACACCAGTTTCCCATACTCGTGCCTAAAGAAAGCCCACCTATTGCCGGGTGAGCCTGCACATAGGCCTGCACCTTGTCCACCACCAACCACAGCAACCCAGGGGGAGGTTTCAGCATGTACCAGTGTCTCAACCCACACTGCTCTATCTTGGACATCCTTAGCAGGACATAAATCCATTCAGTGAGGGACACCACATCTCCCGCCAGTAGTCCTGGTGACTCTCTTGTCTGCGTTAGCTGAGTCAACTCTGAGACCCTAAAAGCCCTGCAGAATGCCACCAGAAACATAGCTTCAAACAACTGGGCTCATAAGAATTCCAGCACACCTGGGGCAAGGCTGTCCATAGCTTAGACAAGATCATCAGAGTAATGGGGTGCCTATCATCCGCTCTAACCCCTATTGACCTTTTCCATCCTTCTAAAATCTTTCACACCTTGAAGGCCCTGGAGTTGTCGGTGAAACCCATGATCCTAGCCAACCAGGACAGCCCAGCCAGATAATGACCTGCAGTTCCCGATGACAATCCACCCTGCTTTACCCACATTACAAAATCACACAATTGATCCACTGGGATAGGCCAGACATCTGGTCTCCTTGTTGTCTCCTGAAACTGTATACCATGTTCCACCCCCCAGCAGTAAGCTTCACTTGTCCCCGGTGTGATTGAATTACCTATGCATCTCCAAGTTTCACTGTCACAACCTCTCAAAGGAATGGTGGGACCGTACGTGGCTGCTGTTCCACTGCTGGTGCCAGCTCCCTGAATCTCTGCCACTGTGAATGAGATAAAGCATCTGCAATTCCATTATCCACCCCAGGCACATGCACTGCTGTAAACTGAATATTCAGCAACGTACATTTTAAGATAAAAACCCGCATCAAATCTCCCATAGGACCCTTTAGTCCAAGCTGATGGTTAATAGTGTGCACCACTCCCATGTTATCTGATCAAAAGTGAATTTTTGTGTCCCTCAGCCTCAGATCCCAGAGGCATAATGCCACCACCACCGGAACAAATTCTAGCAGTATTATACTTTTCCCCAACACAGCCTGTAACCTGGTCTGTGGTCATTGCTCTGCACACCATTCCCCTTGGAAATATGCCCCAAACCGAAGCCCTCCAACCATGTCCGTGAACACTTCCAGAGGCTGACCCTCCCTAGAGTCCTGCCATAGTGCCACCCCATTGAAATGATCCACACAGGTTCTCCATACCTGCAGATCTTCCCGGAACTCTGCCATGACTGTGACCCTGTGGTGTGGCTTCTTGAATCGTTTCTCCCTTTTGGCCAACCATCTCATAAATATCCTCCCACTGTTATCTAGATACTAGTTCTAGAGTAAGTAATAAGATTCTTGTATGCCTTCAGTGTTGGCTAAGAAACATTGTACACAAGCAGGAGTGATAATAATAGTTAATTATAATGTGGGGGTATGCATGGGCACAGAGAAATCACAAGGAAGATGGGTTTCTCACCAATCTTTTGAAGAATGTACATAATCTCCAGAATTTCCAGGATCTCCACACTGAGCTAGGTTACACAAAGTTATATACAACAGATAACAGTACAGCAACAGAGATTACTACATAGCTACGGATATGAAAAACATTATGTATTAGTCTTATACTATAAACAAGATTGTATAAGACATTTCTCATTGAATAATGACAGGAGACAGAATTACTAGTGAGTATCATATGAGACAAAGAATATGCTCCTATCAGCATGAAGCTTGGACAGAGAAATACTGACAGGTCCAAACTACATTACATGTGGCATTTCTTTCCTATGTGTAAGACAAAACAAAGGTTTTTTCTCTGTCAGCTTGCTTAGACAAAGAGAAGTACTGACAGGCTTTACTATATATTATATGAGAATATAGAGTACAAGTCACATTAAACTGTTCCTTCAATGAGTTGCTGTAGCATTTCTGACTGAGTTGTATAAGTGTTGCTAATCCAGCACAAAGCTCTGCAAAAACAGTTTCTTAAAAGTTAAAACTCAGATTTGCATTGCGCTGTGACTGGATTGTAGACACATTCCAAATGAGTTGCAAAAACATTTTATAAACATTGCTTTTGAGCTGCTTAAGCATTGAAAAATAATGCAGTATGAGTTGCCAGTGCATTACCAGCTGTGAAAAACAATGCTATACCAACTTATTGGTGAAACAGTTTAATGTGACTTGTACTGTATATATAGGGTGGGATATTCAGAAGAGTTGTGCATGGTGCAACACAGTTGTACCTTGCACAACCCACTGATGCACCCCAGCACAATATTCAAAAGGGGAAAGTGCATTGCACAAATCCCAATGTGCCAGGGTGCATCAGTAATGTATGTGGTGCAAGTGGGGGGGCGTGCCCATGCATACCCCTGCACATCCCAATATTCAGCCCGGGATGTGCGGAGCCCATGCAGGCGCAACCCCTACATGCGCCGCATACAGTTGTTCCAAAAAATAAAGGACCAACAGCTGGCCACCCACAGGTGAACTGCCATATTGTGGGGTGCAACACAGCAGCTGCCAGCTGTGGGTGGCCACCTGAGCTCCGGCGGCACCCTCCATCAGGTAGCACCCTCCCATGCCCGATCGTGGACAGAAGTAGGAAATAAAACAGTCCTGTATCACTGGTGGTCCAGTGGACCACTCGAAGCCTGATCGCGGGCAAAAGTATAAAAATAATAAACTCCTAGATCCCTGGTGGTCCAGTGGACCACTCATAGCCCGATAGCGGGCAAAAGTCTAAAAAAGGTTAGATCCCATCCCTGGTGGTCCAGCGGTACCCCCTCCCCACCCTCCACTGGGCCCCGCCACCCCACTCCCCCGGTCCAGCAGCGGGCAGCAGCCATACTGTACTACACAGTCCAGATATGTGTAGTATATGCAGTCTGCATGCCATTGTCCCACACTGTGGACCAATGGGTGTACAGCTGTACTGTATGCAGTCAGTCGGCAGGTGGCCAGGTGACTTCGCGGGTGAGAGCTGCCACCACTGCTGCTGACTGGGGAGCAGGGTGGTGGTGCTCAGTGGGAGGGTGGGGAGGGGTTACCAGCTGGACCACCAGGATGGGATCTAATCCTTTTTTAGACTTCTGCCAGCGATCGGGCTGCGAGCGGTCCACTGGACCACCAGGGGTATGGTAGTTTATTATTTTTATACTTATGCCTGTGATCAGGCCGGGAGCGGTCCACTGGACCAACAGGGATATGGGAGTTTATTATTTTTATAGTTATGCCCGCGGTCAGGCTGTGGGGCACTTTGCCGCTTGTGCAGTGGGCGTCAGTCCCCGACAGCTGCAACCTGGCAGGGTGCCAGGCGCAAGTCACCAGGGATGGGCACACCTGCATGCAATTGGGGCCATAATGACATGCAAATGGCCCTATTTGCACCTTGCATGCATTATGGCCCCATTTGCATGTGCACCTTTTAATATCATGGTTGATGCACCTAGCGCAACGGCACTTGTGCTAGCGCATCCCCCTGCCCCTCTTTGGCCACTTGCGCTGGTGCAGTGCCACGGTGCCATGCACAATGTGGGTGGCCACAGAGTGATATTCAATGGTGCTGAGCCATGGCACAGCACTGTTGAATATCACCCTGTCAGCGCCCTGGCACATCCCAGTTGTGCTGCAGCCAGGCTTGCACCACAGCCTGGAGCAGTCTGACTATCCCACCCATAGTGTATAAAGTAATCACTGATGATCCCTCAGAGTCATCATATCAGTACTTAGGTGGATTATATATGGAATATATGTAAAAGATAAACATAATGCATTATAGTGAGGTATAATAATCATGCATGATATAATCCTATAAAGGATGTAAACATTAGCATATATTAGCAGCAAAGCACATTCCTGGCACTCATGCTTATATGATGGGTGCCTAAATCTATTTTTTAGTGCAAACTAGCAGTATCACAGTATAATAGACCAGGAATACAGTGTAAGGTGTATGTGGGATGATAGGGGGCATAACCCAGGCACAACAGTCCCCTCTTTGTTGCCCTAATTGCAAAAGTGACAACACAACAAAAAGACAACAGTTAGGCACCATTCGTCTACAGGCCCAAGGCACGAGCCTGATAGAGGAATTTTAACTGGTCATGGAGGTGTTTCTGAGGTTTTCCTTAAACAACAAAATGTAATTATTCAGGAAAAATGTTAGTAAACTTTGTGCTATTATAAACGTTTAGAATTAAACTTCACGATTGGGTTTTCCAATAGCAAAACAATCAGTAATTACTGATATGTATCATGTGTGTATCTGTCCTATTGGGAAGAGATTGGAGAGACAAACTTAAGTTGCTTGTATGGATATTAAAAATAAGTGAAAATTGAGATAGAGCATCAAGATAGTTAAGACTAGACCTAATGGTATCTGGTTCCGGGATGGGAACAGATGTGATTACCATATAACCCATTACCTGTTTAGGGAGTAAAAATAGAAGTTAGAAAAGTTCACTTTGCATAATTTTAGCCCATATCAGAAGAATGTATAGTTGGTCACCACATAATGTTCCACAGCAGCAGAATATACCACCTTGAAGGATGACATTTTTCAGTTGGTAAGTTGACCAGGACATGCAATGTCAATGTCCACAAACCATAAACTATGAACAATTCCAGGGATAAATCCAGGGTTTCTTCAAGTGTTAGATGAAGATTCATAGCTCAAATTCGATGCATTTAGATTTTCCAAAGCTGGAGCCAAATGTTCAGGAGGCTGCAATATTTTCAGAGGCCTCAGCAGGGGGTGCATTAGATTGCACATTGAGTTTTACAATGGAATAGCAATGGTGTTCAGTGGAAGATGATCACATGGCTGCACAAAGTGTAAAAGTTTATGACAGTACTCAGTTTGTATGAGGTGCCAGCCAGGCTTGGAAAACAATCAGTGAAAAAAGTAGATTTCTTGATTGTAGATCAAATGAAAAAGAGTCTTCTTGCTTAAGTCTGGGGATTGTCCTCACCCCAGACTTGCTTCATAGTATGCATAACAATGAGCTTGATTGTAGAATCTGAACTGGCTGGACTGAATACAGTTTATTTGAGAGTTCACAAGAGGAAGCCTAATTTCAATCATTAGGCCAGTATGCACAAGTTGGTAATACAAGTTGGAAGATGTCACATCTGCATAAAAGGTGGCGATCCTTTCAGGTACGACAATCAAAGTTCGGAGTCAGTCATGCTTCCAAGACCTCATGGTGAACAAACAAAGGAGGTAGTTTCAACCTTTCACAATGAAAGTTCCCATCAAGATAACCAATTGAATGGACAATTGCCAGATGATCAGAGATGGATGTTGCCAGATGAAAATGCGACAATGACACTGTGAGAGTCACAAACATGGCTTCTTGGATTGTGCAGGAATATGTTTCAAAACATGGAGCAATACTGGTGTGTGTGGTGACATACTCAAGGTTCCTTGAAACTGGCAAGGGAATAGTGCTAGATTTAAAAAAAACATTTGTTAACACATGCAATATAAGTGCAAAATGTGGCAATACCACTGACCCATACATCTGTCATGTATCAGATCAGGGATGTGTCCTAATTCCAGATCCCAGAAGAGATAATCAAAGGGTTGTAAGAACATAATAGCTGTGAGCAGTGCAAAGGATTTCCCCACCTATGTGATGCTTGTCTGCTTCCTTAATGTGAGCAGAAATTAATTCATTAATATTAACATTTGTCAGGTCAACCCCCCTTTTACAATATCCTTAATATTGTAAATGTAAATAACTCTATGTGAGCAAGATCATGTACAGGTATACCATGCAATAGGGGAGGTATGATATTATATTTCATACTATCATGAACCTTTAACACGTGTGCTTAAATAATGGCTATATCAGCCCTATTTCAAATAGATATGTCAGAGCCAAATAGGCCTGAGTCTAAACTTGTTTTTTTTTAAATAAAAAGCAAAACAAAAACAAAACAAAATGCCTAGTGAGTTTGGGTAGGTTTACTATTATAAGATGTACCACTAGCGGTCAGGATGTGACAATTCTGTCTGTGTGTGTGTGTGTGGTGCTATCAGTCCCTGTATAGGGGGTCGTTATTAAGTACCTTGTATGCTGCCAGGGTATTCAATCACATCATTACTAAAACAAAGTGGGAAATGTTTATTGTGAAACATTTAACAAATTATTCTAAGTTCTAAAGGGTAAGATTTACATTTTTTTTTAAATTTTATTTATTTATTTAGTTTTTGCTGACCGGGTAAGTGCACTAGACAAATCCTGCCTATTTTCAGGCACAACCCGGGGGAGGGAGATACAGATGAATGCCAACTGACCTTAAACCAGACACTGGGATGTGCATGAACAGCACATTATTAACTATGGTACCTGGTTGGGAAGTGGCTAGTTAGACCACTAGGTGGGACAGGGTTCTGTTTTGGGCACTCATTATTAGGTATCACAAATTATGGGGCATCACAGGGTAAAAACCTTAAGATCTAATGGCTTTTATTGCCATATAAATTTGGGTGCAAAATTCCTGATTATCAATAAAATGTAAACAGGGGTCCAGATCAAGTCTAGCTGCTAAGATTGATCCAAAGCAATGATCATAACATTTAGTAGGGCCTCATTACTCTCCTGGACAATGAACATGTATTTTAAGACTTTAGTGTGAATTCTACAGGATGCAGTTAGATCATGTGGGCTTGTGAGGTACTTTGCCTCAACAATCTGTTTAGGCTTAGGTCACTGGTTCTTATCTACAATACGATGTGCAGTTTGGGCTTGTAAGTAGACCCATACTTCTAAAAAGAATAATAAGTATAAAAGCAAGCATCTCTCTCTCTCTCTCTGGAACCTGAAAGGAAAGAGAAAAGAAAAACATAGTTTAGTACTATTCCACCCATTGGGGTATGAAAAAGTAATTTAATCTCCTTTAAACAGGTTCATTTGATTGGCATGTAACCATTTATCAATTACTCTTATTGTGAGGCAGTCTAACTTGGTAAACTGCTGGACTGAGTTTGTTTACAATGGAACAGAGCCTGTTGTTGGGCCCTGCACATACATTGTGCAGCAAACAAGTGTACCTTTTGAAAGTCTTGTTAGAGTTATTTAACATATTTATCTACTGATGCTCCATTAGCAGTGGCAGTACACAGGTCCAGAAGTAAGTGTTCTGGGAGACTCATGGACCATCCAGTCATGATTTCAAAATGGGGTACACTGTGTACCTGCAGAGGGTGTCCCTCTTATTGCCATAAGGAGCAATGACAATAATGAATCCCAGTCCTTTTGGATATTCCTGAACAAGTTTGGATAACATAACTTTGATCTGCCTGTTAGCCCATTCCAACTGTTCCAATGACTGTGGGTGGTAAGGGATATGAAACTTTTGTTTTTCCCATAACAAACCCAGAATTTTCTGCATTACTTTGGCTATAAAGTCAACTCCCTGTAATCAGAATCTACCTTTGGGGTAAACCCCACCTGGTTAATAGCTGGTTTACCAAGATATTTGCAGTCACTTTGGCTGTGTTGCTTTTTGTTGGAATAGCTTCAATCCATTTGGAAAGTAAGTCGGTGATCACTAGTGCAAACTTATTGTTCTCAGTGGTTGGCATAGGGCCAATGTAGTCAATCTGGATGTTGTTCCAGGGGCCTGATTGCCTCTGGAGTAACAATGCATTTTTCCTAGCTGGTATAAGATTGTTCTGTGTACAGATCAAACAGTTACGGATGCAGTGTTCTACAACATTTCTCATGTGTGGCCACCAGACAGAGGATTTCAGTCTGTCTAGTGTTTTATCGACTCCCTGGTGTCCACCAGTTGGAGTATCATATACTTGGTACAGTAGATAAAATCTACCCTTAGGTGTTCAGGAACTACCCATAACTTTTCATGAGTGTTACAGCAGTGATGCCAAATGAGTAGGCAATCACTGGATAGGTGAAGGTCATTTTCACTTTTTTATAAGGGCTTATTTCTGGAAGTTATTCCTCAGTTCCTTTATTAAGGAACCTATACACTGCCCTCAAATGAGGGTCCTTCTTTTGGAGCATAAGGTTCATGTTTACAATATGCTTGAACCTTATGAATGTACAGTTTGTATTTAAACTGGTTAGTGTTGTGATGTACTCAAACAAGTCTCTGTATTTCACAGTGGTACTATTAGAGTATTGGAAGTTTGTTTTCTTTAAAAAGAAATTCAGTCAGAGGGGAACAGACCAAATTAGAATCTGTAATTTGAAAAACAAGCATTTGTCAATGCCAAATGTTGTCTCACTGGCATTGGCATTGGTAGTGCAGGAGTTAGAGATGCATAATAGGAATGGCAGTGAAGTACTGAACTAAAGCCAACCCCACCCCCCACCCTGCAGAGACTGACAGGCATTGGGGTGTGCCTTTGGGTTGTCGGCCATAACACTGTTGTGGTGTGCTTTGGGGTCTTTGGGCCTTATACTTACACCATTCCATAAGGAAATATGTTGAGGTGGGTGCAGTATAGGAGAATGGGGTGAACTTTAGGGCTGAACACTCCAAGGCAGACCTCGATGCCTGTCACTGGCTGCAGGGTGGGGGTGGGGTTGGGGTGGAATGGTGTGAGCATTACAGCCAATGATCCCAAGTCACACCCATAATGCCTGTCAGTCTCTACAGGGTGGGGTGTTACAGCTGGAAACCCTAATGCTGTAGGTGTTTGTTGGTATTTTCACTCCAAATTTTCAACATAAGCTTTTTGTGACCCCACCTGATGAAGAGCTGCACTATCAGTTTGTTAGCTGAAAGGTGGTTTTGCACAGTGGCTATGCCATTTGGCGACACAGGGATGAAAACACATTTTGGGCAGGATGTGAAAAATGACAACTGTGTTGTTCATGAGGAGGTGTAAAAAAATGGCTACGTTGAAAATGTGGAGTAAAAATATGAAAAATTGGTGAAGTTATGAGCACGCATAGAAATTGTGCAACACACATCCGTAACCCAATTATTTTCAGGGTTTTTTTAACCACATTTTCAACATAGGCATTTTGGGACCTCCTCTCATGAACAGTGGCACTGTGATTTTGTTAATTTGTCCCAAAAGTTGATTTCCCACAGTGACCATGCCATTGTGCACCACAGTTGAGAAAACACATTTTGGTCAGGATGTGAAAAATGACAACTGTACTGTTCATAAGGAGGTGTGGAAAAATGCCAGTGTTGAAAATCTGGCATGAAAATATTGCAAATTTGCGAAGTTACAAGGGTGCATGGAAACTGCACAAAGCACGCTTGTAACATAGTCATGTTATAGACGTTCATCACCAAATTTTCAACATAGGCATTTTAGGACTTCTGCTCATGAACAATGTCTCCTTCATTTCCTCAAACTGTCCCAAAAACTAATTTCGCATAGCGACTGCGCTATTCTGCACCAGACGTGCGAAAACACATTTTGGCCAGGATATGTAAAATGAAAGCTGTACTCTTCATAAGGAGGTGTGGAAAAATGCCAATTTTTAAAATCTGGAGTGAAAATATTACAAATTCACAAAGTTACAAGTGTGTGTGGAAACTGTGCAATGCACTCTTGTAAAACAGCTATTTTTGGATTTTTTTTTCCACCAAATTTGCAACATATGCTTTTTTAGAGCCCCCTCATGAACTGTGGCATTGCCATTTCATTAATCAGTCCCAAAAGGTGATTCTGCATGGTGACCACAAAATCACCTTCCGGGACCGATTAACACCATGACAGTGACTGAATTCATGAGGAGGGGTCCCAATAGCCCCATGTTGAAAATGTGGTGCCAAAATTCCCAAAAATGGCCAAGATATGCACCAAAGTTGAAAGAACCCTATTTATGCCATTATACAGTTCACCAGCATTTCTTCAGTTCATGGTCGGCTTTGAAGAGTGCAGACGTGTTCCCGGTCCACTGAAGATCGTTGCTCCAAACTCCGGAGGTAAGTATGGGGTGATGGGATGTGTGGGGAGTTAGGGCACATAGAGGGTGGGTGCAGGTTGGGGAGTGAACAGGGAGACCGCAAGGAACCATTTTCTTCTTTCACAGATTTAAAAAAACAAACAAAAAAAAATTGCAGGATGGTTTTTGGTTTTCAGGGGCATTTGTCATGCTGGGGTGGGCTTCCAGCATGCCACCTGAGTGTTTTTTTGGGGGTGCTGTAGCCAACAGGGGATTGGGCACCCCCATTGGCACATACAAAAGGGTGGGATGAGCCGAGGAGGATTGGGTACCCCCCTCGGCACACAGCAAAGGCGGGAGGGGTATTATGCCAATGGGGAGTGGGCTCCCCATCAGCAAAATAAATGGGGAAGTGGGGTCTGAAGCCAATGGGGATTGGGGCCCCCATCAGCAAAGAAAGACTGTTTGGGGTGCGTGCATGATGCCGAGGGGATTGGGCACCCCCTCAGCATACACTTTAAATGGGGGGGCATTATGCCGATGGGGAGTGGGCTCCACCGTCAGCAAATGAAGTGGGTTGGGGCAATGTGCACAGTGGCAGTCAGTGCCACCATGTTGATTGAATGGGTCACCAGGACAGGCACATCAGGAGGGAGTGTTATTGTGCTGCTGCATGATTGCAGCGGACCTTTTCTTAGATCTGGTCACCACTCAACATATGCCTGGTGTCAGAGCCTGCAGCTGCCATATTAGGGAATGAGGGATGCACCTACTGATGCGTGCCCTGCATTCATCCACAATGACCGCACCTCCAAATCTGCTACTAATGCAATATGTAGGCTGGTGAGCACACGCAAGTCAACATAAAAACAGTGCCTGCAGCCTTTCTGTAATTAGATCAAGGCCGTTTAAACTGCAGAACTTAACCCTCTCGTGGAGTGCTGGTATCATGTTATGTAAGAAAAAAATTGTTTTATTCCTCACTTAAAGCAAGCTTTGTCTTTCTCAAGTACTTAAGCTCTGTAAACCATTCACAAACATTTGTGGTAATAATGAGACTCCTCGCCTCCCTGCTTTACATTTTTCCTTCTTGCTAGGCATGTTTTAACAATGCTTGTGAATCACACATATACGATGATGCACACACTCTGTCATCACTAGGATGTAAAATAATTCCAGACCCTGCTATCTGACCCTCAGTAGCATGTGTGGCTGAGTCATCAGTCAAAACATGACACACAGTGGTGTCTTTTAATACTTTCTGAGGTTCTTTCACAAAGGGCCCTGGGACAGGTAGGTCAGGGGTTTGGAGTGAACAGTCATGGGTCTCTCCTGTAAATTGTAGGCCATAGGCCAACAAGGATGGAGTTTTGATAGGAAGGACAGTGATGTCATGATCCTGTAAAATGAGAGACCAGTGTGTAAGTCTGGCATTGGATACAGAGTCATCTTTTACTCTGTCTGACAACAGAAAGATAGTTGGCAAATGATTGGAATGCAGCACGATGGGTGAATATCCAATGATGTACATAAAGTATCTCATTGCCACGCTGAGGATTGAGGCACTGGATACCACACCTCTCGCTACACCGGCGACCCAGGTTCGGGAATGGACTCGGGTTGCTGGGGTCAGTGGGGCAAAGGAGGATCTAGCATCTCTATGGATGCTCTCCTCCTTCTGTATCAGCATGGCTCAGTTGGTAGCACATCTGCCTCAGGACCAGAAGGTCGTGGGTTCTCGTCCCAAACCAGGATTGGGCTTGCATCTAAAAATCACTGCCATCCGAGTGCAGTATTGGGGGGTGCTGTACTGCTGGGGTGTGCTGTCCTTTGGATGAGTTGTTAAACCAAGGTCCCTTCTACCCATCCTGGTGGGTGTCCCGGTGAAAGTAAAAGAACCGAGGGCATTCTTCGCAAAGAGTAGGGAACATTACTGGTGTCCTGGCCAACATTCCCCTTCCCATAAACTGGTTCATGCAATTATCCAGGCTGCATGTGGGTGATGATGTGCGATATGGCCACCGCTACACATTCAGTCACTTCACTACTAGTCTAGCATTGCTTGTAAAGCACTTTGGGATACTCTGTGTATGAAAAGCACTATATAAATGCTGATTCTTCTTCTTCTTCTGGGGTGGGACACCAGGGTGCTTCAAACACCTGACACCCCTGAAGCTGGTGGAAGCATGGGCTTTCAGAGCACTGGTGGCTCTGCTCTGCAGAGTCGGGGGAGGGGGCATTGTTAGGAGCTTGGCAGTTGGCGTGCGTCAGCACGTTGTCAGCCTGGACATATTGTATGTCCTTTGTGATGGTGTCCCGGGGTATGGGAGAAAAAAGCGGGAAAAATGCAAAAAACCCTGGCCCTACATGCACAGTGAAACTGGGGATGGGATGCCTTGGGGATTGCCCTGGCGGATGGAGTAGGAGGAGGAGGTACGAGGCCTCCTCTGAAGCCATGGGAGCTGGGCAAGTGGGAAAAAAGTATCTCATTGCCCAGTATGTAGCCAAAAGATTACTTTCATAAAGGTTGTATTTCAGTTCCACTGGGGAGAACATCTAGGATGCATAAGCAATGGGTATGATGTGTGCATTGTATTTTTGGGCTAAAACTGCTGTAGCAGTTTCAAAATGATACCCTAAAGCTGGGTTAGGATTAACCAATGCTGGGACCATGGTTAGTGATCCCCCCAAAAAAGACAATGATATCAACATTGCAATCTCTTGCACCTTCTTGCCAGAACTGCTTGCTAGTGCCTGTGCTGGGAATAACACAGACGGTTCCTGGCTTGCGCCTACTATTGCTGCCACAGTATGAAATGGTCGAAGTGTCATTGGTGGAGGGGGTTCTATATCATGTGCAGGGAGTACTGGCACTATCATGGGTGCCTGCACAGTGATGAAAAGTGGTGTGCAAGCTGCATGTATTTCTCCAGCTATGGATTGTGGTTCAGTAGCCATCAGGGGTGGAGAAAGTAGTACTGAAACAGCTGTCAGCACTGGTTCAGAAATCAAACCTGTACCCCTCCCCCCAATGTGGCCTGTGATGCTGAAAATATCATAGCCACAGGGCTTTCAGAATCAGTGTTGTCCCCTTCCCCATCAAATGTAAAGTGGGTTTCCCCACTGGAATGTTCCTGGATGGTAGCAACATTGTTTTTAATGTTGCCGCTTATGTTATTAATGCACTGCATGTGCCCAATGCTGTTAGCATTAGGAAAAATAGCACATTCAGTCTTCTCAGGGAGGGCTGATGTTAAATTACATAGGGAAGACTCACTATTTCATGTAATTAACAGCAATGTGTTCCTTAACCAAGGACATTCTAGCATAGTAAAGATTTCTTTTTTTTTCTCTATATAGTATGCTTTATTGATATTTCCAGCATATACTGTACATACATGAAACAGATCAACACAAGGTCCATACCATACCATACAATGCCAATCTTCTTTTAACATTCAGTCATACATTAAACTTTAACTTCCCCCACCCTCCCTCCCTCTTCCCATACCCCTGCCCTTCCACCTCTTATCTCATCCTCTAAATCCCCATCCTTGCTCTATCCCCCTCCTACCCCCCACCTCACATCAGGACTGCATCTCCCTTAGTTCCAAAATCATGTCTAGGACACTACTCCTTATGAATAAACTTGCCTTCCCTTTATTGCCGTCCTGCTTACTCTCAAACTGGGGTGTTGTCCTTTATCTGTTATATTGAGTCTCCCAGCTATAAATTCTGAAAATTGTTTCCATCTCTCCCTAAACTTGCCCATATTAGAGAACTGCCCCACTATCAATTTCTCTGCTTAAAAAGCTGTATGGATTTCTTGAATCCATTCCCTAAGAGGTGGCGCAGTATCCTTAATCCAATACCTGAGGATAAGAAGCAGCGCAACTGCCGAAATAAGGGCAAAATAGTATCTGAATGATTGGGATGGTAATGCTGAGAGATTGCCCACAATGCAAGTCTCTATGTTGAAAATACACTCCCCTCCAAACAGTGGCTCTACAAATTTAATTACCTGCTGCCAAAAGACCTGAATTACTGGGCATGGCCACAGCATGTGAATTAAAGTTCCCTGCTCTTGCGAGCACCTGTGACACACGCCCTCTTGACTTTTACCCATTATTTTAAGTTTTATGGGAGTATAAAGTAAATTATGTAAAATTTTAAAACAAAGTAATCTTAATCTATCCTGTTTTAACCATCTATAATGAGACTTCCAGATTTGTTCCCATGTTTCCGAATCGTACAAGATACCTGCAGAATGTCTCCAATAAAATGCAGTCACGGGGTAATTTTGCCAAAATCTTACCAATAAAAACTTGTAAATCTTAGAAATGGCTTTAGGCAGAGTTGCAAAGTGAGATATTAAGCTTAACATTTCCATCATTTTGGCGGACCAAGGTGGGGTCCCTACATTTGTCAATATACATCTTTTAAGCTGAAAATATTTAAAGACCGGTAGGGATCTCACATCCCAATTTCTGTTGGATCTGCCCTAACGTATCAAATTTGTTATCTGATATGAGATCCGACACCAACACATCTTTGCGTTCGTCCAAAAATCTTGGAGATATGGGTTTGGTCCCTATTCTCAAATTACCATTATAACATACTGGCTGCCCCAAGTCCCGTCTCCTATCACAATTACATAATGTACACCACTGGGCATGTGCTTTCAATGACCATATTATAGGGGTGTCCTGCCAAGCCTTAGGAATTTTTTTTTCTGTAGAAGATATAATAGGGACTTAATAGATAAATGATGTTCCCAGGCTCTAGTTCTTTCTATCTTGAGCCACGCCCATTGTGTTTCTTCACTGTCTAATGTTGTCAACCACTTAAGGTATTTACTGCTCTGAAAAGCTAGATAATAGAGAAACAGATGAGGTATACCTAGCCCTCCTTTTTTCCGTTCCATAGTTAACTTCCCTAATGCTCTTCTAGGTCTTTTACCTTTCCACAGAAATGAAGACCACATAGAATCTACCATTTTAAACCATGTTTTGGGGAGGAATACATTTAACATATTAAGCGGGTACATAATCCTGGGAAATATCGCCATTTTAAGCAAATTGGCTCTGCCCCAAAGAGAAAGTGGCAACGCTTGCCATCTTACCAGGTCTTGTTGCATGTGCTTAATCACCGGGTCAATATTTAATGATTTCAAAGTATTAACCTCCAGGGTAATCTCTATTCCTAAAAAAGTGATGGATTTAGCTGCCCATCCCAATCCCAACTCCTCTACATCCCCCCTCACACAAGTAGAACTCAGTGAAAGAACTAATGTCTTATTATGGTTTAATTTGTATCCCGATAAGAGACTAAATTGCTCTATTATCTTTAATACTTCCTTCAAAGATATTTGCCAACTCGAGAGATGTAGGAGGATGTCGTCTGCGAACATTGACAGTTTGTATTCTTCCTCTCCTATAACTATACCTCTTATCTCCCTTACTTTATTAATTTTCCTAGCCAACGGCTCGATGTATAAATTGAACAACATGGGGATAGGGGACACCCTTGTCTAGTCCCCCTTGCAAGTCTAAAACAATCGGAGATAACTCCATTACAACAGACTCTTACTGAAGGGATTGTATACAAAACTTTCACCCAAGTGATATACTCTGAAGGTATTCCATATTTGGGCAGCAAATCAAATAGAAATTTCCAACTCACTCTATCGAAGGCTTTTTCTGCGTCGAGGGACACCAAGACCTTGTCTGTGTTGGTGTCACCCGACACAGAGAGCAAATGCCATAATTTCCTAAAATGATCACTCGAATGTCTACCGACGTGAAACCCACTTGTTCAGGTCCAATAAGATCTCCCCATACTTTTTTAAGCCGGAATGCTAGTATACTCGTCAATATCTTTATATCAATATTTAACAGAGAAATTGGTCTGTAATTTTCTGGCCTGGATAGATCCTTCTCTGTTTTCGGCAATACCACGACTCTTGCCTCCAACAATGCCAGCTCCCTAATGGGGAAGAAAATAGATAAGACTAGAGGATCCTCAGACATGGACTAAGCTCCTCTTTAAAGGTCTTGTAAAATAATGCTGAAAAGCCATCCGATCCTGGAGCCTTGTCCAAAGGTAATCTATCTATGGCCTCCTCTATCTCTTGTACAGATATTCCTCCTCTCAGTTCCTTTTGTTGAGATACCGTAATTTGCAGAAGATTAATATCCTCCAAAAACTCTTCTAAATATTGGGAATATCTTGTTTCTGGAGAAAGGGCTGTGTATAGATTTAAATAATATGTCCTAAAGGTATTTGCTATGTCCACTGGATTAGAATTTAGTTTCCCTGTGACCCCATCCCTTAAGTTAGCTACCCAGTTATTTTCATTCTGTTTCTTTATTCTTTAGGCCAACAATTTCCCTGATTTCTCCCCTTATCCTATATGTGTAGCCTTCCATTTTATAGCTGCCTTCAGCATATGATTAAGCAAATGAGCTGCATATTTCACCCTCAGGGCATGTAATTCCTCCCAAGTAGCCTCGTCCATTGCCTGATGCATATGAGATTCTATAAATTTTATTCTGGCAAGCCAACTTTCTACCTGCGCCAAAATCTTACATTTTCTCGTAGAAGCCAACCGAATAAACTCTCCTCTCCTCTCCAAACCGCTTTCATTGCCCCCCAAAGCATATCTCTTCCCTCCACTGACTCACAATTATTCTGCCAGGAATTTCTAATAAAAATGTTCACATGATTTACAATATCTGCCTCCTCTAAAAGCTGATTATTAAGGGACCATGTTTTAGCTACTCCAGAGTAATTCTGAACTTTCAATTTTAACCAGATTAAAGAATGATCTGACAGGGTTCTTGGATATATGCCTACATCCTCAATCCCCTGCAAAGCCACCTTGCTTATAAGAAAATAATCTATTCAGGAATATGTTTTATGTGGTGGAGAATAGTACGTAAACTCTATCTCCTGTGGGTAGATAGTTCTCCACGGATCGATTAAGCCGGAGTTTTCCATAAATTCCCTCAAAGCCCTTTGAGCTGGTGACATAGCTATTCTTTTGCAAAAGGACCTATCCAAGTCGTTAGAGTAAACCAAGTTCCAATCCCCTCCCAATAAACATGGTACATTTGGGGCAGACGCTATAATATCCGCTAGGGAAAGAAAGAACTTCGGAGACTCCACATTTGGCCCATAAACCAACCCCAATAGAGTATCTACCCCTGCCAAAAGCCCTAATATCATAATATATCTCCTTCGGATCCTTCCATACCTTCTTTTCCTGAAAAGGAACATTCTTATTGATCAATACTGCAACTCCCCCTTCTGGAATTTTGCCCACACCAAAAGCTTGGCCTACCACATTTTCCATAAGGTTGAGACTTTGATCTGTCCAAATGTGAGTTTCCTGCAACAGGACTATATGTGGCTTATATCTACTGAGGTGTCTTAAGACATTATATTTTTTGTATTGTCCTTCCCACTTTTGATATTCCACAACATTATATTTCAACTCCCTATACCTCTATCTTGACATTTCTCTTCTTATGTTGTGTCCAGACTAGCCCCATTTGTCTTCCATATCCCTTATCACCCAGTATGTGCAGTCCCTCTCCCACCTTACTACCATCGCCTCTCTTGGTTCCCTCTCCACCCCACATCCCCCCCCTTCCCCGGCTGAATACCTGCTCCTAAACGTTAAGGTCATCATGCACTCTAGAAGCCGCTCCGCGGATCTTACACCTCTCTATTAATATACCCTTCCCCCATCATTCCCCTTAAATCCTAGCAGATAAATGCAGTCCTCTATATAAGTCTAAACTAATTACTTAACCGTTACATAATCTTCACTAATTAGTATTTCTCCCTTCTTGAGCCCTTATCAAACCCCGAGTATACTTATTCCTTTATCAATTTCCTATTTGTACCTAACCCGTGTTGATTCCTTACTATCTTAACCACAGCCTAACCTAATGATCTAACCCTTCCAATATATAGTATCCTTCCCCAGCCTTAAAGGGGCACTGTCAGCTTTTCCCCTCATTTCCTGCTAAATTTCCATTTGACATTCTACAATCACAAAATTGTAAAGAGGTGACTGTAGAATGCCTCGGAATAAAAGAAAAAGTGATCAGCTTACCAATTTTCATAATTTACAAACTATTTCCATTACTGGTGTCCCGGCTTAAAATCTCCATGCCCCAAAAGCCTTTCCATACTAAGAACACGCATTTACGGGGAGCGCTGTCCCGACCCACACATTTTTAACATTGGCATGCTAAAAACTGTTAATGCATAACAGAATGTATTCCAAATCTTTGATGGTGTTTACAAATAAAAACCGAGGGCTTGTTCTGATGCAAAATACATTTATAAGCTGGTGCCCAACTCCAGCACATGCGCAGTGGCAGCATGGAACAAGATCCCGCACCAGCGTGAGAAAGTGCTGTTACTACACATGCACGGGATTTGGGCACCAGCTTTTAAATGTATTTTGCACCAGAACAAGCCCTCAGTTTTTATTTGTAAACACCACCAAAGATTTGCAATACCATTCTGTTATGGATTAACAGTTTTTTAGTATGTCAGTGTTAAAAATGTGCGGGTCAGGACAGCGCTCCCCGTAAATGCGCATTCTTAGCATGGAAAGGCTTCCGGGGCATGGAGGTTTTAAGCCAGGACACCAGTAATGGAAATAGTTCATAAATTATGGAAATTGGTAAGCTGATCACTTTTTCCTTTATTCAGAGGCATTCTACAGTCACCTCTTTACAATTTTGTGGTTGTAGAATGTCAGATGGAAATTTAGCAGGAAACGAGGGGCCAAGCTGACAGTGCCCCTTTAATATTTACTGTGATCAAAATTCAAATTATAGCTCTCATAATGGTTGTCTTAATCAAAATAATACATACGCCACTAGAAGGCGTTAAGCGACCATGCCAAATATTAGCATTACCTCCTTGTCGCTTTCCAGCATACCTTTCCTTCTTATCCTTTTTATATCCCTTTCCCTCTCTACCCTCCTCTTGCCACTTTTAACAGGCAACCAGGAAGGAGGCTGAGAAGTATATAACAGAAACAAAAATAACTACCCTAGCACCAACTGTCTCAAACCGCAGCGAGACCACCAAGAACCAAACACCTAGGGTCTTTGTGTATACTTTCATCAGAAAGCCTTTATCTCCCCCTCTGGATGTCATCTCTGTCCTGCTATTGCTTCTTATCCCCAAGGGGACCTCCCCTAATCCCCAAAAGCGTTAAACTTCCATTATCCCTCTAACCCAGTATGTGAATACTAGGATGCCTGTAGAGAAAGAAAAGAATACAAGTGTCCTACTACACCACCTCCGTAAGCACCCAATGAGGCATGCGTCTATGTAGCCAAGATGTGACTCGGAGGTTAACTAGCATATATCATAATTAAGGTCTTCAAGAGTTGAGCTTTAGCTCCCATTTTTAGAATTACATGCTGAGAGACTCTGTAAGCTAATATTCGTTAACTTAAAATTGAATCCGACTGCTTTTATAGATGAGAGCAAAAAACTGTGGTCTCTTTTTATACAAATCCAAGAGATGCTTCAGCAGCACCATATGTCCAACTGAACACAAAAGTCTATTTTTAAATGTCTAGATTGCATACAAAAAAAGATCAGTCTTTCAGGAAAAAGCCTTCATATTCCGCTGCATCTTCAAGATTCCTGTATCTTCTTATATACTCAGAGATTTCATCTCTCCTTGTTAAATAGGTCAGGCAGCCTTCACTTTAGATCCTCCAGCGCTTGCACCGCCGAATCATATCTCTGATTCCCATTATTATTAGTAACTTCTAGACGAGCTGGGAATAACATTCTGTGTTTTATCTTCGCTGCCCATAATTTGGTTTGAATTGGCCTGTATGCAGCTCTATCTTGGTGCACCTTATAAGTAAGATCTGGGACCAGGCACAGCTGTTTCCCCTCCCAAATTATTTTTTCTGCACTTCTCGCAGCTTTCAAAATGTGATCTCTATCTAAATAGTTCAAGACTTTAAATATAATTTGATGGGGTAGCTGATCCGCTGCAGGTTTCGGCTTGACTGCTCTGTGGGCCCGTTCTATTATATACGTAGGGCCATTAGGTGATGGACCCGCTATTCAAACACACAACTTCTGCACAAAGCCCACCGTGTTTATGCCTTCCTCCCCCTCAGGGAGGCCCAAGATCACAATGTTGTTGTGCCTAGACCTTCCTTCTAGGTCATCCACTTTATCTTCCATCTTCTTTATGCTTTTTTTTTAAAGTAGTGTTTTCAATCTGGAGCCTTTCCATTCTATCCTCTATAGAAGAAATATGAACTTCTGCATCATTGACTCAGGTTGTTAGACCACTGATAGAAGCTTTCCACTCCCTGAAGTCAGCGATAAGGGAAAATAATGCGACTTTAATTGCAGAGAGATCCTCCTGTAGTTGACCCGATATCGAAGATTCTGGACTTGCCTCTGGTGAATCACTTCTCCGAGGCCTTTTTGGCTCCAGGCCTCTTACTGTTGATTCCGTCTCGTCTTCTGAATCGCTTCCAATTTCTTCTTTCTGTAGCTCCATTGTTATTATTTAGACCGACCCTGTTATTATCGCCTGCTTTTAGATGGCACAGTCGTTATTTGGAGAGAGGATTTACTGGTTTCAACCTGAGAACCGCGGAGCTGCTACACCAAGCTGCTACTCCATGGAGTGCATCACGTGACTCGATAGTAAAGACTTCTAGCAGCAGCTGCTGCTGCAGTGTCAGACACTGACTTCATGACAAGTTGCATACCAGCCTCATTCAAAAGCACGTCAAGATAATTTTTAATGAGAATCTTCTGTTGCTCAGAAACACTAGTCTTAGTAATAACATTATTAATCATGTCAAAAACCTCCGGTATGTTTTGTTTGCTTAAGGCAGCAATCACATGTCCCTGTGATTGCATGATCAAATCTCTGTGATATGGTGGTCAGCCATTTTGGATTACCTCATGGGCATCTTGGGTTACTGTATTATGATCATCCTCACAAGACCGTAAGCGGCCATCTTGGGGATGGCATGGGGATGCAATGTGTGTCCACCATTTTGTGATTCTAACAATTCTCCATTTTGTGAATCACAGAAAAACAAGTGGCTAGCCTTTGTTCTAGTCTACCCCACAGCATACTGTGATTGTTCAAAATCAAACTCTTCAACATCAGAATAGGCAAGGTCTATGGGCATTAAGGTGGTATGCCCTGCCAATACCTCTGGCTGATGGTGAAAGTTCACCATTTCTGCCTTGCAATTTATAAGCTCAAACTCAGATTTGGTATCACACAAATTATACATAACCTGTTTCTCCAAGTTTCTACACACAGTGGTAAGTTGGTTATTTTCTTTACTCCTACATTCTAGCTCCTCACATATATGAGTGAGCATGCTGTGAAGTACCTTAATTTCAGACCGCAAGACTTTCTTATAGTGTAAAACTAGCATCTTATCAAGAGAAGCTTTATCACATTTTATTTTCAAAGCAAACACTTCATGTCTACTGTTTTCATAGTTACTTAGTAATGAATCACGTTGCTTAGTCAATGTCTGGTGTTGAAATAACAGCTCATTAACTTTCTCAGCAGACTGGGCATTCAACACACTCATCCTTTGCCTGTATGCAGTGTAATCTGATTTCAGAGTATCACATTGTTTTATAGAAAATTCTAAGCAAGCGAATAGTGCTGCAACTAGCAAATTTTCAGGAATATTTTCCTTGGTACCATGTTTTAATTCACCATAGTATTCAGAAACCCTCATGGGATTGTTGTTGGTTTTTGCAACATTGGCAAAATCATCCAAACCACCGTAGGCAACTTGATTTTGTGAGGCATCCAGCCTCAACTTCAGTACTTATTTTTCAGAGATGTTATTTAATAAATGAGAAACCCTTAGCTGTCTGTGGATCAAAAACTGTGTTTGCAGCCAAAGTTCATGACAGGACACAAACAGCAATTGGCATATGTGGACTCCTAGATGAGTATAGACCCACTAGGATTTGAAACCACAAATGAAAGCAGTCTATCTCTCTGTTTGGATCCCTTTACAGCTGTGTGTTCCCACAGAGAAAGAAGAGGGAAAAAATAAAACAACTCATTACACAGAGTTTGAATATCTGGCAAGAGCTTTGTTTTGTCTGCACCATGGAACATACAACAGATTGAAGAGATTTAAACAGGAGACGCTCTCAGCTGCTTGTCACTTGGGATTTCTCACCCAGTGTTTTAATTTACAGAGGAAATTAAAATGTAACTTTGAATAACACCCAGACACCTCCCACGGTCACCATTTTTGTTATCTAGATACCAGTTCTAGAGTAAATAATAAGATTCTTGTATGCCTTCAGTTGTAGCCAATAAACACTGTACACAAGCAGGAAGGATAATAACAGTTTATTATAATACTTACACCAAGCATGTGACAGAGAAAATCACAAGGGAGATGGGTTTCTCACCAATCTCCTGAAGAATGTACATAATCTCTAGAATTTCCAAGATCTCTGCACGGAGTTAGGTTACACAAGGTTATATACAACAGATAACAGTATAGCAACAGAGATTACCACACAGTTATGGATATGAGAAATATTATGCATTGGTCTTATATTATAAACAAGATTGTATAAGACATTCCCCGTTGGATAATGACTTAGGAGACAGAATTACTAATGAGTATCATATGAGACAAAGAATATGCTCCTGCCAGCATGAAGCTTGGACAGAGAAATGCTGACAGGTCCAAACAACATTACATGTGGCATTACTTGCCTATGTATAAGACAAAACAAAGGTTTTCTCTCTGTCAGCTTGCTTAGACAAAGAGAAGTGCTGACAGGCTCTATTACATATTATATGAAAATATATATATAGGCCCGAATATTCAAACTGTGCCAGGCTGTGGCACAAACCTGGGCGCAGCGCAACTTGGCTGTGCAGGGGCGTTGACTGGGCGATAGTCAACAGAGCTGCGCCATGGCACAGCATCATTGAATATCGCACCCTGGTCACCCGCAGTGTGCATGGTGCAGTGGCACTGCACCAGTGCAAGTGGGCAGAGTGGAGCAGAGGGATGCACTAGCACAAGTTCCATTGCGCTATGCACAGCAACCGCGATATTCAAAAGTGCACATGCAAATGGGGCCATAATGTATGCAAGGCACAAATGGGTCCATTTGCATGTCATTATGGCCCCATTTGCATGCAGGTGCACCGATCCCTGGCGACTTGCATCTGGTGATCTGCCAGGCAGCAGCCGTCGGGGACTGATGCCCCCTGCATAGCGCGCCAATGTGTCCCACAGCCCGATTGCATGCTTCAGTAAATATAAATTGCGTCCTATATCCCTGGTCATCCAGTGGACCACTGTCAGCCCGAATGCGGGCATTTGTAAAATAAAATAAAGTCCTATATCCCTGGTGGTCCAGTGGACCACTCACAACCCAATCACGGGCTTAAGTATAAAGAAAATAAAGTCAAATATCCCTGGTGGTCCAGTGGACTGCTCACAGTCAGATCGTGGGCATTTGTATTAAAAACAAATGACGTCCAATATCCCTGGTGGTCTAGCTGTACCCCCTCCCCACACGCCCACTGAGCCCCATCACCCCACTCTCCCCCAGTCAGCGGAGGGTGGCAGCACCCCACCTGCCTGCTGCCCCACCGCCCGCCGACTGACACTGTAGGTAGGGTTGTACGCCCATTGGTCCACAGCGTGAGCCAATGGGCGTGCAGCCCGTATTGTACTACACATTCCAGAGATGTCACATATCTGGAATGTGTAGTATGGTATGGGCTGCACGCCCATTGGCTCATGCTGTGGACCAATGGGCATACAGCCCTACCTATGGTGTCAGTTGGCAGGCTGCAGGGTGGCAGGTGGGTTGGGTGCTGCTGCCCACCACTGACCGGGGGGAGCGGGGCAGTGGGGCTCAGTGGGTGGATGGGGAAGGGGCTGCGAGTGGTTCACTGGACCACCAGGGATGTAGGAATTTATTTTATTTTACAAATGCCCGCGATCAGGCTGACAGCGGTTTACTGGACCACCAGGGATATAGGAATTTATTTTATTTAACAAATGCCCACGATTGCGCTGACAGCGGTCCACTGGACCACCAGGGATATCTGACTTTATTTTATTTATACTTAAGCCTGCGATCGAGCTGACAGTGGTCCACTGGACCACCAGGGATTTTGGAGGATCATTTTTGTACATATGCCCATGATCGGGCATGGGGGGGTGCCGCCAGGTGCATCCGGAGCTCGGGTGGCCATCCACAGGTGGAAGCTGCCGTGTTGTGCCCTGCAATATGGCAACTCACCTGTGGGTGGCCAGCCAGTGTTCCTTTTTTTTTTGGCTCACTTGTGTGCGGCGCAAGTAGGGGTTGCACATGCATGGACTCAGCACATCCCGGGCTGAATATCGGGATGTGCAGAGTATGCATGGGCACGGCCCCCCCTTACCTGCACCGCATACATTACTGATGTGCTCCAGCACATCAGGATTTATGCCAGGCACAATCCCTGTTTGAATACCACGCCGGGGCGCATCAGTGGGTTGCACATGGTGCAACACTGTTGTGCCATGTGCAACCCTTTTGAATATCTGGGCCATAGTGTATAAAGTAATCACTAATGATCTCTCAGAGTCATCATATCAGTAATTAGGTGTATTATATGTGGAATATATTGTTGTGTGACGAATTGTGCTCTGATCCCGAGCGGCTGGTGGTGGCCTATAATGTGGTCATCTCGGCTGCTCTGGACCAGATTGCTCCAACCCGTGTTCGCCCCCTTCTGCGCCGTCCCATCACCCCGTGGTTTGATGGGGTGCTGAGAGGGTTGCAGAGGTTGGGGCATAGGTTGGAGCGTCGCTGGAGGAAGATTGCCTCGGATGCCGACTCATCTTATTTTTGCTAGAGCATTATAAGTTCTATCAAACAGAAATTTCCGTAAGAAAGCAGAATTCTGTCCAGAGAAATTTCTGTCACGGAATCGACTGCTCAGCTCTTCAGAACTGTTGACAGACTGTGCAACCCAGCCTGTCGGCAGGTCCGTCGAGTTTTATGCAGATTAACCATGGTGGAGATCACCTGATTCTCTTGTAATAAGGTGGAATACATTGGGAGGCAGTGTCCCCAACCTCACTCCAAGGCTGTTGCAGTTGATCAGGGTGTTGTTCCAGAGCCCGGAGTTTCCTGGAGTTCCTTTGATCTTCCTGACCTCGTGAACACTATGAGGATTGTCTCTGAGATGCGCACAACTTGTTGTAGTTTGGATCCGGGTCCCACTTCCTTGATTATAGGATATAGTGAACTTATTGGCCCGGTCCTTGCTCAGATAATTCAGTGTTCTTTGGAGATGGGAGTTTTCCCCAGCTCTCTGAAAGAAGGGGTGGTGACTCCCCTTCTGAAGAAAGCTTCCTTAGACCCGAATGACCTTGCCAACTACCATCCGATCTCTAACCTCCCTTTCATGGGGAAGGTTTTTGAAAAGGTTGTGGCGGCTCAACTTGATAACCATTTGACCATCCATAGTTTATACGAGCCTCTCCAGTCAGGTTTTCGTAAGAGGCATAGCACTGAGACTGCTCTGGTTCAGGTGCTCAGTGATCTCCTGATGGCGAGAGATCGGAGACACCGCTCTATTTTGGTTCTCCTTGATCTATCATCAGCCTTTGATACTGTGGATCATGGGGTCTTGCTCAAACATCTGAGGTCCATCTGTGGGCTTTCAGGTGTTGTCCTCAGATGGTTTTCATCTTACCTCCTGGGGAGAACTCAGAGAGTGGTTTCTGGTTTATATTCATCCGGGGCTTTCTCTCTTTCTTGTGGGGTACCTCAGGGTTCGGTGCTTTCCCCCATGTTATTCGCCTTATATATGCTACCCCTCGGAGACATTGTAAGATGGTATGAGCTGAGGTTTCATTGCTATGCAGATGATACCCAGCTCTACCTGTCTTTTGCACCTGACCAGGTTAGTGCTATCTCGGTGCTGAATAATTGCCACGCTGATATCCAAGACTGGATGAATACCAGTGGTTTAAAGTTGAACCCAGGAAAGACTGAGGTTATGGTGGTGGACCCCGGTCGCAGGGTTGAGGGTTTAGGGATAGGGTCCCCCTCTGGATTAGTTCTTGGGGTAGACCAGATCCCTACCTCTGAATGGGTGCGTAACCTGGGTGTGGAGCTTGACACTGGCTTGACCCTTCGTTATCAGATGTCTACAGTAGTCAAGACTTCATTTTTCCATCTCAGAAACATCTCCAGGATTAGGCACCTGGTTCCACCAGGCGATTTGCCGGTTTTGGTCCATGCCTTTGTGACATCACGTCTTGATTACTATAACTCCCTATACCTAGGGCTTGCTGGGGTTGATATCCGCCGCTTGCAGCTAGTGCAGAATGCTGCAGCACACTTGTTGACTGGGGTGTCTAGAAGGTCTCACATTACCCCTGTGCTGCGCACTCTGCACTGGCTGCCTATACAGTGGTGGATCACCTTCAAACTGGGTCTTCTGACCTACAAAGCCCTACATGGGTTAGGTCCCGACTACCTGAAAGAGCTTCTGGTGCCTTACACCCCTCTGAGACAGCTTCGCTCAGCTGACGAGGGGTTGCTGGAGATTCCGAGGGTGAATTTGAAGTTTTCCGGAGTCCATGCTTTTGGCTTTGAGGCTCCCACCCTTTGGAATTCTCTGCCCCGCCAGCTCCAAGAAAGTACAACTGTGGATAGGTTTAAGAAGGCCTTAAAGTCATTTTTATGGAATCAGGCATTCCCTGCGGTATTTTAAATTCTTTATTTTAAATATTTTATCGGTTGTATTGTTAGCGTTTGTATGGTTATGTTGAATGTAATGATGTTTTGTACAGCGCGCCTTGAAATACTTGAAAGGCGCTTAATCAAATAAATTTGATTATTATTATTATAATATATGTAAAAGGCCAACATAATGCATTATAGTGAGGTACAATAATCATGCATGATATAATCCTATAAAGGATGTAAACATTAGCATATATTAGCAGCAAAGCACATTCCTGGCACTCATGCTTATACGATGGTGCCTTAATCTATATGTAACCCCCTTTGTTACCTGGGGTTACTAGAATCCCAGTAAGACCTAGTGGTAGGCAGGGAAGGCAGCTTGTGAAACTCCAGTTAAATGGGTTTCACACTGTCTCACTCTGTCCTCAGTCACAGCTGAGACTGGAGAGATGACATCATTATAGAACTGTTACAGCTGCATGAGCCACATTTGGAATCTTCAGCTCAGAGTAGTTCTAGAACCTTGGGAATTTGAAAAGCCAGTCTTCCGTTTGTCCTTGAGCAAGAAGGAAGCATCAGACTGTGGTTTGAGTTTTGCCTCCACACAGAAGGAAGTTTTTCTGTGTTTCACCATTCTTCAAGTGGTGGAGACCGTCCCCCTCAGTCTCAGTGCCCCCTCCCTCCGGGGGGGTAGGAAAAGGTCTCTGTGGGTTCCAGGGGCAATCCCCTTTTTCCCACCAAGGAAATAAGCTGCCTGAAATTACTTTGTCTGTTTGGGTATGACAGAAAAGGTTAAAGGACTTCACCTGTGGGGCACCTGCAACGATTGGGTGAGTGTTTGGCGCCAGTTTAAGGGGCAAACAACTGTTTTCAGTCAGGAAATGTTATTGGGGACTGCTGTTTGGGAGCACTATATACACTAGGATGAACAAATGGAGCAGTCAATTCAGTTTCAAGTTTCAAATGGTTTTATTGGGACTGCTGTTTGGGGAGCACTATATACACTAGAGACTAATAAATGGAGCAGTCAGTTTAAAGTTTAAATGGATTTAGAGTTCACAGTAGAGGGGGTGCATCAGTTCATCCACCATGCAATCTACATTTTTTCAGTCCTGAAGTTTCTGTGTGTTCAGAGAAATGGCCGGGTATGGGCTGTGGGAGCTGGAGGTGGATAGATCCCCATCTTTAGTAACCAGGTCCACCTCTATGGATTTCTTCTGCTTTTGCTACTCGCCTCATGCACTTGGCCAGTGATGGGGTGGGTACCCAGACGTGGGTCGCAACTTGAAAATCTCTCTAGGAGCCACAGACTTCAAGTGGTGTGGGGAGCCACAGGATAGGAACATTACTCCTTGTTTGATGGGAGTTTTGAATTGGAAGTACAAAAACAAAATCTCTCTAGGAGTCGCAGACTTCAAGTGGTGTGGGAAGCCACAGTTTGGGAGCCTCCTTGTTTGATGGGATGTCTTTCCAAGTAGAGTTTGGGTTCATTCACCAAGTGGACCATCAGTAGAGTGGCCGGCAGGGGAGCCGGGCCAGTCGGGCTGTGTATCCAATGCTCATGCAAAGTCCAGGCTGAGTGCCTGGTGGGTGCAAAGCCAGATAACTGTTGAAGTGTTCATTCCTCAAATGGACCGCTGTGTTTAACCTCTAATCTGCAATACAGTTACGTAGCCCTGTGGGGGACTGTACAGAGCTTTGTTTATGTTCAGTGAGTTAATAAATAAAGCCACACTGAAAAATCCCAATTCTGGTTCTGGACATTACAGTTATTGCTTCCTGTAGTTGGATTTACTTGGGTGCCCCTGTGCAGAGTAGTCAAACCTAGGCCTCTTGTGCCAAGTAGCCTCATCCTTCCCTGAACCCGTAGATATACACTCCCCACCAGGTATTGCTGCCAAATGCCAACAGCATGCCACCTGTCGTTGTTTTGGTAAAAGGACAGGGGTGGGAAGGGTTACAAAAATGGAGGCACCGCTTTGGATTTGTCTGGGAAGGAAGGTGCTTGGGCAAGTAGGCTAGCATTTTGGCTATCTGGCAGTTGGTAGCCCAAAAAAGTTGAAGCAATTTCCCTAGTGTGTGCCATGTGCTGTGAATCTTGTGCTACTGTTTAAAAAATACCAACTGTTTACCAAGGAGCTGTAAAGCCAAAGTGTGTGTCCTTGTCCTGCATCAACATAGTTTACAGCGTTTGTCAGTTTTAAAATAAAGTTCTGTGAAGGAAAGTGTGGAAAACTAGGGGTAGCAACAGAGAAATTATGCCCTGGATGTTGGAAATGCTTTCTGTGCAATACTAGAGACTGCAGAGTTAATGGCAATATTACATGGTTGAAATGGGCTCCCCGCCATGCAGTCAGTTGAAAAAAAAAAAAAGTGCATCTTTTCAGTTTGAATTTGCCTGCTCGACGATCGCCATGAGGAAAGGAGCCCTCGTGAGGAAGAAGAGGCTCATTTGCATGGCGTCGTGTGGTTGGTCAGTTTGCCATTAGTCCCGCCCCTCAGCCAGCTCTTATGTGTCTGCTTCAGCATTCGAGAGGGAGACAGAGAGTAGTGCATGTACTGGCAGTGGAGGAGCATTCGCGAAGTGTTCAAAGCACTGTAAACAGTGAAAAGTGACTTTTCTAGTTAAAACTCGGGCTCAACCCGCTTATCGGTCGTGGGATCAGTGAATGTGTAATTAATACTATCACGGAGACTGCCCGCCTGCTTGAAACTGAGGCCTTCAAAAATCTGGCTGCAGGCCTTTTTCTCCATCGCAGCAATCTGCTACCATAACAGTGAGTAAACGATTTAAAACTGCTCAAATCAGTGATTTTCAGTAATGCCATATAAAATGTGAGTGCAGCTGTATAGTCGTGCAAAGTAGCGATTGTGTGATATCCTGCTAGCAAGTGCAAGTCTGTAAAGCCATTAAATGTGAGCATAGCAATGAAAGTAGCCTCAGTTTAAAGTTTGCAGCCAGAGGGAGACTGTGGGTTGTAAAATATGTGCAACGCTAGTAGAAGCAGGCAATCCTGTGCTGAAACCTGAAGTTTTAAAAGGGACTGTGATTAAATAAATGTTGCCAGCATGTGAAAAGTCCAAGGAAAATCCTGTAAATGTGAGAACAGCCAGAACAGAGCAAGTTGTGCAGTTTGAATAAAAGTTATTAGTAGCTGATGTAAATCGGGTGCGCAGTGGCTTGACCCAGAGTCTGAATGTTGATGCACAGGAGTGCTGCCGCCGCCATTACAGGGTGGGGTAGTAAAGTAAACACAGCAGCAGAGGAGCCATTTTAAAGCTACAGAGTGTGTTCTTTAAAGTGGACTTTAGTTACAGTGAACTTTTGTTTGTTTTCTGCAGTTATGGCCTCAGGACCAGCTCGTTACCCGGATCATGCCGGGTTGCAGTAACAGCAGCAGTAAATAGATTGAGAGACATTAAAATTGGTGCTATAGAGGCAACTCTCCTGATGTGGCAATTCCTAATTATCCAGTGCGGTATGCCAGATGTGCTTGAGTGCTGGAAGGATGTCTCATGATTCCTCACTGTGCTGGTTGTCTCACAAAATATGGCTTGTATAAAGCGCCTCAAATTTGTTTGGCTCCACATGGACACAACTTCAAGAATCTGCAGTTGGCAGCACACAGCATCAGGCAGAGCCTGTGGAGGAAGGTCCCTCGGGGGAGTGTGGCACAAAGTTAGAGAGTGCAGAATTAGAGACTGAATCTGAAGTTGAAGTTTTGGATGCTGGATCTCAGAAGGCAAGTTCAGATAAAGCATCAATAGACCCCTGGGTGGGGGCCTAGCCCAAGTCTCGAAGGTGAAGATGAGATGCAGGAGGCCGTTGAATGGGAGGTGTCGACCTCTGCTCCTAGTGATGAATGGATAGTCTCGGGGGTGAGAACTACTGCTCACTCTTGGGATCAGATCCTCATTGAAGAGGAAGATGAGGAGGAACCTAAGTGGCCTTGTGAGATAGGAATATGTAAACAGCCTCAAGATCTTGCCTCAGAGGAATGTGTTCAAGAAGGTGGTGATGCCACTGCCCTGGCTTCACCAGAAGAAGAAGAAGTCAGGGATCCGTTTTTAATTTCATTGAGGATGCGAAGCTGGCAGAACCAGGACTGGCCACCCCAAGCCAGGCCAGTGGTCTCAGATTGACCAAAGCAAGTAAAGAGGAGAGACTGGTTGTAGAAAGGCCAATGAAATCTTTGGTATGACCTTTCTACCTTTCTCGGAGAGTCTGGGAGGAGATTGAGAACTGAAGGAAATCCTGGATCTGGGATGAAGCAATGAAACATGTGCATCCTGGGGCTAACCAGCATGTAAAGAATAGACTGTTCCACAAAAGTATACACAGTGGAAGAGAGGCAGGACACTGTTTATGGACAGAGTGAAATTGTGGGCCGGAGAGATGCGCGAAGTCTCCCACTGTGTGAATTATATGCGTCCAGATGGAGTAATAATTCAAGCCCTGACCCCTCTACTATTGGCCCTCAGTGCAAGGACCTCCCAGTAATTAAGCCCGTGCCTACAAAATGGAGAGTCGAGCAGTGGTAGTCAATACTGCCACATATGAACTGTGAAGTACCTTTACTGAACTGCCAAAATGAATAAACAAAAATTCGGGACCCCACATTCTTCAGTCTACAGTAAACTGTCTGCAATCACCAACCACCTACTGGTACCACCAGATGACTTCAGATCCAGAGAGGACACCAGCCCAGCTGTTTTCCTGTTCATCGCCTGGTAATTGGATGACGCCGGACCAGCTGTTTCTTTTTTTTTTTTGTTCCTGTTCTAAGGTTCCTTCTCCAGTTATGACATCAGCCCAGCTGTTTCCAGATGTGCACTCCTGTGGGTTCCCAGAAGATGTCCACCCAGCTGTATCAGAAGAAATGCTGCCAGGGAGAGTCTTCGGCAGGAACCAGGTTGGTGACGTTCGAATACTTCAAGAGGCTGGTGAGTCAAAATCTCTTTTTATTCTATCTTTATGACATTGCAATACACACCTTACACTACAGACTTCAAACAGTGTGTGAACTGTCTGCAAAGACTCTCCCCTTCAGGATTATGGCCTTAAAAGACTATGTTCACGGGGCTCCGGCCCAGGAGAGACTCTTTAATGGACTGGCCTTCGGGCCTTGTAGTCACTAGTGGGACATTTAGGGCATTCCATCCTCCCAAAAAAGTGTATTGTTATCAATGTCATTTCTGTACTTAATGTATATACTGTCTTTTCTACCTTTCTAAAAAAACATGTTTTTTCTTTTTGGGATTGTTTAGTGTTTTGTTTATCTCTGTATGGTAAGAGTTGTGGTTGTTGTTGTTAGTCATGTTATTTAGGTAGATCGTAAATGCAGATTAGGGTGTTTTGTTTTTGTTGTTTTTTGTCTTTTCTACAGGTGTTCCTGAAAGAAAGAAGAGAAGACAAGAAGAGGAGGAGGGCTCATTGGAGTTCCTCATTTCAGTGCTTATGTTTAGAAATTAAAGTACTGTTTGTGTTTCTAATGTTGTAGTTGCAGGCTGCCAAAGGTCGGGGAGGTCCCCGGGTTTTGTTTTTATTTGGGATGTTATGTAGAGGCAGATAGGTTTTCCCTAGAGGGTTAGGGGGGATAGACAGGCTGTGGTCCTGAACGGCCATAGGGATTGCAGTGCTGATCTATCAGGGCTATGCTCTGGATGGTTCTATCAGAGCCACTAGGTGTCCATAGTAAGTCGATAGAGTAGAGGCTGAAATGTCAGCTATAGGCCTCTAGGCCCTTAGTGTTGCCTACCTGTGCTCGCACACGGTAGGAGGGGGCCTGATCACCCCCCTCCGCAGGTAGCACATAGGGTGGGATGGCCTAAGGCTGGGTGCATAATGACTGGGGACAGTCATTTTCCTGGTCAAGGGCGAGTGTAACCCCTTTGTTACCCGGGGTTACTAGAATCTCAGTAAGACCTAGTGGTAGGCAGGGAAGGCAGCTTGTGAAACTCCAGTTAAATGAGTTTCACACTGTCTCATTCTGTCCTCAGTCACAGCTGAGACTGGAGAGATGACATCATTATAGAATTGTTACAGCTGCATGAGCCACATTTGGAATCTTCAGCTCAGAGTAGTTCTAGAACCTTGGGAATTTGAAAAGCCAGTCTTCCGTTTGTCCTGAGCAAGAAGGAAGCATCAGACTATGGTTTGAGTTTTGCCTCCACACAGCAGGAAGTTTTCTGTGTTTCACCATTCTTCAAGTGGTGGAGACCGTCCCCTCAGTCTCAGTGCCCCCTCCCTCCGGGGTAGGAAAAGGTCTCTGTGGGTTCCAGGGACAATCCCCTTTTCCCACCAAGGAAAGAAGCTGCCTGAAATTACTTTGTCTGTTTGGGTATGACAGAAAAGGTTAAAGGACTTCGCCTGTGGGGCACCTGCAATGATTGGGTGAGTGTTTGGCTCCAGTTTAAGGGGCAAACAACTGTTTTCAGTCAGGAAATGTTATTGGGGACTGCTGTTTGGGAGCACTATATACACTAGGACGAACAAATGGAGCAGTCAATTCAGTTTCAAGTTTCAAATGGTTTTATTAGGGACTGCTGTTTGGGAGCACTATATATACTAGGACGAACAAATGGAGCAGTCAGTTTAAAGTTTAAATGGATTTAGAGTTCACAGTAGAGGGGGTGCATCAGTTCATCCACCATGCAATCTACATTTTTCAGTCCTGAAGTTTCTGTGTGTTCAGAGAAATGGCCGGGTATGGGCTGTGGGAGCTGGAGGTGGATAGATCCTCATCTTTAGTAACCAGGTCCACCTCTCTGGTTTCTTCTGCTTTTGCTACTAAGCCTCATGCGCTTGGCCAGTGATGGGGTGGGTAGCCAGACGTCAGGTCACAACTTGAAAATCTCTCTAGGAGTCACAGACTTCAAGTGGTGTGGGGAGCCACAGGATGGGAACATTACTCCTTGTTTGATGGGAGTTTCGAATTGGAAGTACGAAAACAAAATCTCTCTAGGAGTCGCAGACTTCAAGTGGTGTGGGGAGCCACAGTTTGGGAGCCTCCTTGTTTGATGGGATGTCTTTCCAAGTAGAGTTTGGGTTCATTCGCCAAGTGGACCGTCAGTAGAGTGGCCGGCAGGGGAGCCGGGCCAGTCGGGCTGTGTATCCAATGCTCATGCGAAGTCCGGGCCGAGTGCCTGGTGGGTCCAAAGCCAGACAACTGTTGAAGTGTTCATTCCTCAAATGGACCGTTGTGTTTAACCTCTAATCTGCATTACAGTTACGTAGCCCTGTGGGGGACCATACAGAGCTTTGTTTATGTTCAGTGAGTTAATAAATAAAGCCACACTGAAAAATCCCAATTCTGGTTCTGGACATTACAGTTATTGCTTCCTGTAGTTGGATTTTCTTGGGTGCCCCTGTGCAGAGTAGTCAAACCTAGGCCTCTTGTGCCAAGTAGCCTCATCCTTCCCCGAACCTGTAGATATACACTCCCCACCAGGTATTGCTGCCAAATGCCAACAGCATGCCACTTGTCATTGTTTTGGTAAAAGGACAGGGGTGGGGAGGGTTACATATATGTTAGTGCAAAATAGCAGTTTCACCATATAATGGACCACAAATACAGTGTAAGGTGTATGTGGGACAATAGGGGGCATAATCCAGGTGCAATACCACTGGGAATAACCTTGCAAGCAAAGTTAAGGTGCCCGACCAATTGCTGCAGCTCCCACAGGGTAATCTTCTTTGCCCCCTCCATTCTACACAACAGTTCCCTCAGGCACCTCAGCTTCTTGGCCGGCAACTGACACTGCTGTTTTACTGAATCAATTTCAATACCCAAAAAGGACATGACAGTTCTGGCAATTCCACCTTAAACAGAGCCAGGGGAACTCAAAAGTCCTTGCACAGGGCCTTAAATACCGCTAGAATAGCTAAACAGGTATTAACCCCAGCTGGACCCACAAAAAGGAAATCATCCAAACAATGAATGATGGCATCATTGCTGGCCACCTGTGACATCATCCAGTGCAGGAATGTACTGAACTGCTCAAAGACAGCACAGGCCACTACGCACCCTATTGGCATGCAGTTATCATTGTAAAATTCGGCCTCGAACTTCATGCTTAACAATACCCTGTCATCAGGGTGCACCGGCAACAACCGGAAAGCAGACTCAATGTCCACCTTTTCCATCTGAGCTCCAGGACCCGCTGCCCAAATTACCTTGACAGCCCTATCAAATGATTCATAGTGAACTGATGTGGGCATTCACAGGATCCTCGTCTGGACACAAGAGGTGATTAATCAGGCAAAACTTCCCTGGTGCCTTTTTGGGCAACAGTCCTATAGGGGACACTCTCAAATTAGGCCATGGGGAGACTTAAAGGGACCACTAACCCCTTCCAACCATCTTTCCTTTTCCAGTTTCTCCTGGACCACCTGCAGATGATCCTGAGCAGCCCCACACTCTCAGCCTCTTACCCTAACCAGGGACCTGAGTACAGGATCCTGAAGCCCGCAGTGATACCTTCGTCTCACAGGGTGGTGGCTAGTCTGTCTGGGTACTTGTCCAACCACAGCTTAAGCCTTCTCACCTGGATTTTGGTGGGAAGGCTTAGCCCCTTGTAGCTTCTGCAACTTCTCCCTCCCCCCACAGAAGTCCACTCTTGCTGGACGGGATGAGGAACACTGTACGAATGGGTGCTGTCTGTTACATGCCTTGCATGCATGGTGAAACCTGCAGATTATCCTGGCACAGGTCCCCAGACTGTAAGTGTAGCACAGCTGCGAGGCCCTGGACCCACATGCTGTGGCAAGGACACCCGAATGGGCAGGCCACTATCTGTATGCATCACACCCCACAACTTGCATGACATCGACCAACAGAGGCATGTCCAGTCAACCCCATCCCAAGGAAAGATCAACCTGCTGCCTCCAGGGGAACTCCTCATCATATTCCAAACCAGGTCATACCCTCTTTCCGATGGTACATCATCAAGATGTGGTACATGTAGTTGAACAACTCCATGCCCTGCATCTCGTCAGCCTGAAGAATCGTAATGCGTACACCGGGAATGTCGCAATCCTATTCTCATATGACCTTTGGACTTTTACCTTCTCTGACTTCTCTTTCCTACCATCTTCCTGTTCAGTCCCCTGGTTCAACAGGAAGATTGTGCCCACGTACTCCCGGTTCCTAATCTGTTGTGGAAACTTATCAGTGAAATGCATGCCCACTGGCATATCCAGACCAACAAAAGGTTGTACGGCTGGCTGTGGGGGCGGCTTACTTGTTGGAGGCATGGCTATCAATGATGCCAGAACCTGGCTGTTCACCTTAGGTGCCAACTCCACCATCACATCCGCAAGCTTGGCCAACCATTCATCCATTGCTGCCCACAAGTTGGTGCCTGTTTGTGCCACTGCTTCAGGAGCTAGAGCGGGATGGGGTACCCCCCATTCTGCCTACATCTTGAGGTCCCTATCCTCTGTTCCGTCCAAGGCCTCTGCCTCACTGTTCCCCTGAATTGGCCTGAGCACCTCCCTAACAGCCTGGACCCTTACCTGTGGCACCTTTGCAGGCAACTGCACTTTCGCCTTAGCTGGTCTCTTCTTTGCAGCTGTCCCTGCTGTCAGTGGACCATCTACTCCACCCAGGCAAGCCACCTGCCTTGCTGCTTCTTTGCTCCAATACATCTAGCGCAGTTGCTCTACAGTGGCTGATTGTCTCTTGGCTGATGAGGTTCTCTGACATGTCAACATATTCCCTGCAATAACAACTAAGGCCCCCCCAAAAAACAGGATTAATACAAGTTACTGGCACCTTCTCAGTGGCAAATCACTCCTCTTCCACAGATCACTTTTCTTTTTTTCTTGGTGGGGGAAGGGGAAGTGAGTTTTTATTTTATAGCCAAGTTAAAACCCAGTATAGACGAAGAGGTCATAGGCCTCAAACACCCAGGCCATTGGCTACACAAAGTTTCCATTTGCAGGAATCAAACCCTGCACTATCAACACCAGACACAGTTATTTAGCCCACTGAACCACTAGCTCCCTTTGCCCAGCTCGTAGCTCCAGCTATGTTAAAAGAAAGAGAATCTGAACTCTCCTACACCTGGGCTCTGAACCCGGTACCTTTCTGTTCATTGGTAAGAAATTTACCCACTGAGCCACAAACTCTGTCAGATGCAAACTGTATATGACAAGCACTCCCAGCCTGTCCCGCCAGCATGAACTCATAGCCCTGACTTTGAAATACCTAGCAACTGGGAAGGATATGAGGCATGTCTTATTACAAGCAATAGTATGCCCTTCAGAATATGGTGACCTCCTATTGGCAGCACCATGTTGGGAATCCCACAGTCACCCATTAAGTGTTTTCCACTCAACCTCCAGTCACGCCAGACACAAACTGCCAAAGGATCGACTCCCAGGATTTGGCACCATTGCACAGCTGAGAACCAGCCTGCAACTCTCAATATATTTAATGTTAGAGCAATCATCTGTTGCTCCAGGTGATCCAGCGCTCTGCCCAATATGGCACTGAGAATTGTGCCCTTGCGAGAAGTCAGCCGACCAATCAAAGGCTGCCTTAAGTCTAGCATGGCCATCACAAACAACAAAGGGCCATTAATCAACAGAGTCCAGAGCAGCATGATATGAGCAGTAATTCAAACCACTGACCTATGGCAGCCACAAGCTCCCAGCCGAGACAGGCTAAAATCTCCCGGTGTGGCGCTCTCCACCCACCTCTGCCTACCAGACACCACAGCCCATATGGGCCTGCTGTGCTATCAAGCAAACCAGATGAAAATAGAAATACCCTCTGAGAACAGAGCCTGGGGGGCACCATGGCCACAAAACACGAGTCTGAGAGCCCCCCCCCGACTCGACCCCATTTGCTTTCAGGAGGCCTCCAATGCTTGCTGGCCTCCCGGGAGCCTACTCAACCACCATCCCAGGTCTATCCAGAGCTCAGTGACACAGTGGAGCAGTGCCCAGATGGGATGAAAGGAAGCTGACTACAGGTAACCTTCACTGCTAATCCTGTAACATGAATGAAAGAATAAGGAGTCCCCTCCTCAGCCCCGGACTGCAGCCGAGCCACCCAGCAACTACATATGCAAATGGGACCTTGTAGGCCCCTAGGAGGTCTTACCTTTTCCTGCATGTGGCTGATCCACCGGACAGAGGAGAAAGAGGAGAATTAAATAGCTACAGTCCAATAAATGTGTCCTCTGTCTCCTCCCTCTGGCCCATGCCTCCATCCCTGAGGGTAGCCTGTTGGTGCCTCCTCCTGGGGCATTGCCAGGCCATATGTCCACTCCAGGAGGTGGCACCCTCTCAACTGACCTGGTCAGGGGAGGAAGAGGGCCCCAGACAAATGGCCAGCAGCTGCTATGGGTGGCAGCCTCTCTAATAAGTAAGTAGTCAATTTACAAACTAGGAATATTATTTTTGTTAGATTTGCCATGGGGAGAGTACAATGGAATCTTTCTCTTTTACCTGATGTATGCCATAAAGCAGTAGCACCCCAAATGAAACATCCATTGAAAGTTTGTGACTGAGCAAGGGTTGAACTTGTGTTTGTTTGTGCTTTGCTATACTATAAAGAAATTACTTCATGGGCTAAAAATGCTCATGAACTGTTGGCTATTGGTGGGGGAGGGTTCTTTGATTTGTATCATTTTCCTTTAAGTAGAGTTGTGTGAAACTTCATCTTCTGATCTTAGTATCAGAAAACTGGATCAGAATGCCAGCCCGGTGGTGCTGAGGGTTGAGGCACTGGACACCACACATAACGCTACACCGGCAACATGGCTTTGGAAACAAGCCTGGGTCATTGGGGGTTGGCCGGGGAGGGAGTAGATTGGGCATCTGCTGACTGTTCTTCTCTCCCTGGGGAGGGTTCAGGGTTCGCACAGTGCTGCAGCAGCCCCCAATGGAGATCAGGGGTTCCACAGTCGCGGTTCATCTAGAGGGAGGAGTATGGTGGATGTTAGCATGCAGTGCCCATACATCATTGCACGTCTGTACTCCTAGGGGGATGAAAAACACAGAGGAAAAATGGTGGCCAGTTTTGGGGGCTTGATGGCTGTGCCTGTGCACACCCTCAGACCTATGTAGAATTGTGCCAGGGTATTAGATCCGGGCTCATCTGCTGGGATTGGGGATCCCTACTGTGGGTACTGTGCATGCTAGCCCTCTGCAAGTGAGCTGTCGGGGGTCACATGGGGTGCAGAGGATGGCACCCAGACGATGTCAGACCAAGCTACAGGGAGTAGAAAAAAGGTTCTGTGATCAAAAAAGGAAAAGAAAACATGATCAGATCATGTACTGTATTATGCAACCCATCCGATCATGTATCTGATTTGGCAAAATGGCCAGAATGGATTATTAAGTCTAAAACCAATATTAGGTTCTGATGTCCCACATGAATAAACCAAGCATCACTAGTGTCAAGTACAGGGCTGCTGTTTTGTATATGCCTTACAGAGTATGGATGAATAGTTAAATGAGTGATTTTTCAAAGCAACAGCAACTGACAAGAAGAATATTTTGAAGTAAATATTTATTGATATAAATATGAAAAAAACATGCAGCAAATATATGATTACAGATTTGTTTATCACATTCTTTGTGAAACACTGAAACAGCATTAATATTGCTGGAACCACTTTTGGATCCTGGAATCTGCCAACTGGCCAGTGTAACTGATGCTACTGCATATGAATAAGATGTCTTACTGGTCTACTGTAAATTAAAACCAAACGTGTCTCAGAGCATTTCACAATGAATCACTGGTTGTAGAGTTAATGAGTGAAAACAGGAAATCTTGGCTATTTCTAAAAGATGTATTAGAAATATTTTGAATCACGGGTTCTACTGTCCAGAGCAGAATAAAAATAGCCAGAGTTATTGAACTCACATGAGACAGAAGGCTTTCAGGGTGGTATGGCTGTCAGTCTCATTTCATATCCCAGTCAACAAGTGTCCATGTCACAAAATCCACCATTACAGTTAATACTTTTTGGCACTCTTGCTGGCTGCTTTACATGACTGCCCAAAGACTAAATGAGGATGGAATTTGAACCACTACCCTCTTGGCTACTGAAGATTTCCCATTCAGAGCAGGTTTAAAGGCATATTTATTTATTTATTTATTGAGAAATCAGAATTGCAACCCTTTGTCATAGAATCTTTTGCAAAGGCTCTTCATCAATTAACATGGAGTAACAAAACAGCACAGAATACAAACAATAAACAAGGCTGAACAATAAAGGAGCAACACTAACAGTCAAATAAACGGAGTAATATTACATACGGAGGGCAGAGAGAGCCCAGAGTCAGTGTGAGCAAAAGGTTGTATGTTCATCCTTTGACATTACTAAAATTCAGAGAATAGCGCACAAGGTGAGATTACAGCAATGATAGGGTGCTAGTCCCATTGTGTAAGTATATATAAATAACAGGGACAGTGACAGGAGCTCTGCACTACTGCATGTTATGTTTTGTCTTTTATGTGAAGAAAGAAAAGTTCAGTATTTAATATGACACATTTAATGTGCTTTGAAAACTACTACTACTACTACTAAAATAAAACACCGGAAAAAATGGGACCTGTGCAGCTCCAAAAGCTTATGTTTTGCAGTTAGCACAGTCTTGTTGAATGCACTTTACCAATGACAAGCATGGCTAAAGATCTTCTTCAACAAATGGATAACAGAACAGGGGCTCACAATGCCTGGAGTTCTTATTTTAATGTTACATGTTCCTCCTGGAATATAGGATTGAAATTGATAAAACATAGTTTTCTTGATATGGTCATAGGTGAAAAAACAATTGCAGTAAAGCTCATGCAAAAAGTATTTATATTCAGTCTTTGCTGTCAGTGATAATTTCCTAGGGATTCCTTTGTAAACAATTCTACACCATTTTTAGGGTACATGGTAACAGAGTACCAACAGTAGTGCTCACTAGGTAACAGAAAATATCTAAAGACAACAATACAAAGAAATGTTATACTGTATAGTTTTAGACAGATGTATCCCAAAATGTGATGCGATGTGAGAGAATATAGGTCATTGAAAATAAAAAGGAATAAGGAGTACAAACATCTTTCTAACTAGTCGTACATTGACAATGCTTGTATCATTTGTTCACGCTAAATTAAAGTGCACACCATGATACCCCAAAACAAGCTGTAATAATAATGAGCTGTGTGTGGGGGGCTGCTATTATGATATAGTACCACCCTTGGCTTCACCTCATGCTTCACGACAGAAGTGTGCTCACATCTCACAATAACAGTATACCCATTGTGGTACTGTAATAGAAAAAATCCCACACAGGTTCAAAAACGTCTTTGTAAAATAAGATGGCTCAATATTCAACCACTATTTACCTTTTTTCTCTGTGTAACAAAACAGGTATGTTTTTGGAACAGAGCCCAGAGTATGTCTATGGAAAGAACCTTTCAGTGTTTTGTAGCTTTTGAAATTAAGCCGAAAACAGTCCTTAAGGGAAAACATGTTTTGAAAGGTGTATTTTCCTAGCTGAATGATTTTTCTCTTGCTGAGACTGGGAAACTACTGTATGATGTATTTCTACCAGAAATCCTGACTCTTAAATCTAATGTGTGTTACAGAACCATCAAGCTGCAGAGTGAGACTTTTTCATGTTTGTGTGTGCATGCATGCATGCACGCACGCACAGCAAACATTTTGTGAAGAATAGCATTTCAGAGGTGTGTCATTGTCAGGTCCAGTGCAGCTCAAGCTGCAATGGGCTTAGCAGTGACAGAGCAGTGTCCAAGCACTCTGACCATGGCACCACTCACTGCTTGGTGGGCAGAAGCTGCATGTAATTGAAGGGAAGGGGAAGGGGAAATTGTTTAACCAGAAGAGGCACACTTAGCCGAAGCTTGATTCCAGGTATAACCTGGAAGCACAAGCAAATTAAGTGACTTGCTCAGGGTCATGTGGTATGCAAGTAGGGGCTGTGGAATTCAAACCCAGGTTTGCAGCTCAGAGCCTTAAACCACTGTGTTATTTATTTATTTATTTGCTTTTATTTACCAGGTAAGCACGCTAGACAGCCAAGTGCCTATTTTCAGGTGCGACCCGGGAGGATTACAGGATACAGACAATGCATGAGACAAGTTCAAGAAGACATACAAGAGCAACTGGCATATGCCAATCGGTGCTTACAGCATATAGGACATCAAAAACAGTTAAGTTGGAAGAATAGCAGTAGGATACATATTACAGCATAGAGGACATGGGATGAATAGCAATAAGATACATATTACAGCATATAGGACATCAGGCAAAAACAGTTATGTCGGATGAATAGACATAAAATACATACCAGAGGGTAGATAAGTAGAAAACATAAGCACAAAGGTAAGATATTGGTAGTAAAACCAGGATGACAACCATCTGACAGTCAGGAGAGCCCGTGGTAAAGGGTACTGAAATGACAGGGGCCGCCCTCTGGACGTGAAGCAGGAAGTGCGAGAAAGTACTAAGTGCAAGTACCAATGAGATTGAAAGCAATCTATAGCAGCAGCGCACAAGGGCATCACCCCCGCACAAGGGTAAGGTGCACCACAGGCCGGCATGGGCGAACACAGAATCAGAGAGATGGTGCACGGTGGCACTCAGAGGGCCACCAGACAGAGGGGCGAGCACATGCAGGACGCTGTGGCCTCACAGCGGGTCGCAGACACATAGGAGAACCATCCCACAGCACAGGGCCAGCATGGCCTGGACAGCACAGCAATGCACTGTGACAGATGTGACAGAAGCAAGGTACTTGCAGCGCAGCATTCCTAACTTTTAAACAAAGAGAATTTGGCCCCCAAAACGGACTGTTGCCGGAGAAAGTCACTGCTCTACATGCTGCTGCTGTGAATACTTAAGGGCAGCTCCTGTACCCAGAGAGCTTGTCCCGAGCAGTTCGTGGTGGCCATATTTATTTTTTTTCTCTTTTTTAATTAATTGTATTACTGGAGTCACCTTAGATTTACTGTGGTTTTCAGTATCCTTCTTCTTTTTACTGTGTTTGGGGCTGTATGTAAGTGATTAGGGTCCCTGCCCCTGTAAAGTCTCATGATTTTAATACACCGGCCCCATAGCTGCAACTTGAGACGTACCGAACAAGACTCCCCCCAGTTCTAAGTTGGAACCTACCCCTGCCTTTGTTTGCTTTGTGCCAATCTCTTCACCCCTCCTCCTGAAACCGTATTTATTCTGTCTTTCTCTTTCTTTCTCCTTAGGGGATTCAGAGCCCTACACGGGCGACAAGACATCCTTGCAATTCAGACCACCAACGTGGTCTGATCCCCTCGTTGGCAAAACAACTCCCCAGAAGCAAGGTACTTGCAGCGCAGCATTCCTAACTTTTAAACAAAGAGAATTTGGCACCCAAAATGGACTGTTGCTGAAGAAAGTCACCGCGCTACACACTGCTGCTGTGAATACTTAAGGGCAGCTCCTGTACCCAGAGAGCTTGTCCCGAGCAGTTCATGGTGGCCAAATTTTTCGCCCCCTCCACCCCCCTCCATCCTTTATTAAATACTCTAAACTACAACAAGCCCTACCCCCTGAAATAAACAAGCCCAGCCTCCATTAAAGGCACAATACCACTTAACTACCAATATTTGTACAATCTGCAGCAGCTAAGGCATCTGATCCAAGCTCAAAAAAAAAACAAAAAAACTCTGATATATATCAGGGTTCACCCCTCCATTGTGAAATGGCATTTATACAATCACTCATCCTCTTTAGCTGCCTTCTACTTTTATCAATTACCCCCACCTTTGAGCTTACAGAATCTTCCTCAGGCCAGGGGTCGCATGATAGATGTGCAGTCCCAGTAACATACAAATCTGTTATTGTTCCATCTGGAACTAACCCCCAGCAAAGCACTACACTCTTTTCCCACACCATCCCCTCCAAGTACTACCCAATACCATTGTCAATATCAGCAAAAGTAGTATTGTATGCAGTGTCCCTCTTTAACAAGATTATGGCCCCCCACAGACCACCCCCTAATAATCCCATATACAAGGAGACGTAATACACACATTATCAAGGGACTTATAATCGGACTCAGGAACTTAATTATCCTCTTACTACAATGCTCAGGAAATGTTGAATTAAATCCAGAACCCCCCTTATCCTTAGAGGCACCATCTGAACTATCCCAGCTAAAAGGAATTAGTTTTCTCCACTTAAATGTTTGCAGCCTACTAAAAAAACTTGACTTACTACAAGCCTGGGTTCTTCATACATCCCCAGATATTCTAATGGTATCTGAGACTTGGCTCAGGAGCTCCACTCCTGACCATAGTATCCACATCCCATCATATTATGTCTTCAGATCTGACAGACACTCCAGGAGAGGGGATGTTGCTATATATATAAAGGATAAGTTCGCAGTTACAGTAACGAATGTGACCACTACCCCTAAGGAATTTGAGAGCCTCACATTGAGGGTAACCTTGACTCCTGAAGAGGCCATATCAATTACTGCCTGCTACAGGCCACCGTCAGGTGGTTTAGGGATCCTATCTCACCTCTATAACATTTTGGAGAAGGCCAACTCTGAGTGCATCTTTATGGGGGACTTAAACCTGAACTGGAAAGACGCCTGCTCCAAACCACTGCAGGATTTTTGTGATGAGCACGGCTCCTACAAATTACTCCTGACATTACAAGACCAAGCAGCAAAAACCCTAGTCGAAGCACCCTTCTGGACCTTATTCTTGTTAACAAGCTGCATAACATCTCACATACAGGAGTATTCCACAACGACTTAAGTGATCACAGTGCTACCGCCTGTATACGACGTACTCCAAAACTCACCTCGACATCTACCTTTATAATAAAAAGAAGCCTAAAAAACTTTAGTCAATCTGCCTTCCTAGCAGACCTAAGTAATATCAGATGGCAGAACTTTTATCTGGCCCCCTTGCTTGCCGACGCTTACAACATCTTCCATAACCAGGTTTTGGGTGTGGTGGATAAGCATGCACCGCTTGACAAACTTAAGACTAGAAAAAGTTCAACACCCTGGTTTACACCTAAACTAAAAGCAGCCTTAAAGGATAGAGATAGACTGTGGAAAAGGGCCCGGAAATCTAAATCTGACCCGGATTAGTTGGCTTTCCGTGTTGCAAGAAATTCCTGCACAAAACTGACCTGAGAAGAAAATGCACACTACTTTCAAACATCCTTAGAAGAATACAAAAATAATTCCGCCAAATTCTGGAATATACTTAGAGAGATTGATGGCCACTCTCCAGCCCATCCACTGCCTTCTAAGATTGTGGTTGGAGATAATTCATACCCAGACAAGGCTGACGTCCTGGAGCTACTTAACAACCACTTCACCATGGCGGGCCTAGCATTTGATGTCCCCCCAGCCAGCAGGCTTATAACTCACCCCATTAATAAGGTTACCCCATGTCTTGACAGTGTGAATAGTCAGAAATCACCCTCTTTTAGCTTCAGCCCAGTCACCTTTAAACAGGTTGAGGACTTACTACTGTCACTGGACATTAAGAAAAGCGCTGGCGCCGATCTCCTAGAGCCCCTATTCTTGAAAATTGGCTACTGTTACTTGACTGCCCCATCACACATCTCTTTAATTTATCCCTAGCACTAGGTGAATTAACAGCAATCTGGAAAATTGCTCATATTATCCCTCTTTTTAAGTCTGGGGATACATGTGACCTGAATAATTACCGGCCAATTTCCCTACTCCTTACTCTATCAAAACTATTGGAAAAGATAGTTAATAACCAACCGAGAGATTACCTGGAATCCAAAGACTTGCTTAACAATATACAGTCAGGTTTCAGACCAAAGCATAGCACGGTCTCTGCCCTAGCCAAAGTAACTAGTGATTGACAAAACTCACTGGATGCAAAAGAGTACATCTGTGCACTGTTTCTAGACTTAAGCAAGGCTTTTGATACCGTTGAACACGACCTATTTTTGTCTGCCTTGCAGCATCTCTGCCTCGATACTATCGCTATAAAATGGTTCAGCTGCTACCTCACTAACAGAATGCAGCAAATCAAAGCTCAAGGAGATTTTTCCCCACTCAAGATTCTTCCACGTGGAGTGCCACAAGGATCTATCCTGGGTCCCATCCTTTTTGCAATCTATATCAATAATCTAGACTCCAAAGTTCATGTGGCAAAGATGCACCTCTTTGCAGATGACACCATGCTATAGACGGCTAGTCCTTCCCCTGAGGCTGCATTTAGAGAGCTACAGAATGATTTTGATATTCTGCAACATAACCTTCTTCATCATAAATTGCTCCTGAATGCTAAGAAAACAAAAGCTATGCTGCTCTCCTCCCATCCGTATTTGCAAACCGCTCTTACTCAAAACCTTACGTTACATATCCTACTTGGCGAACCACTTGAAACAGTGGACCGGTTTAAATACTTGGGTTTTTGGCTAGACAGTACGCTTAACTTCATAGTTCACTTGGACGAGCTAGCCAAAAAACTGAGGCAGCGCCTGGGTGTCTTCTACTGCATTAGACACCTTCTCACCTTCGAAGCAAAGAGAAGTCTAGTCCAAACTACATTTCTCCCCCTCTTAGATTACGTAGACATTCTCTATAGCCACTGTCCTAAGTTGGCCCTATCTAAACTTGACTCACTTTACCACCGGGCTTTGAGATTCATCACCAATACTCCTGTAAACACCCACCATTGTTTGCTCTATGAAATGATAGGCTGGATCTCCCTGACAGTCAGGAGGCAGAGAAACGCATGCCTTTGGATCCACAGAGCTATTACTAGCAAACTACCCACATATATCACCAATCTCTTTACTCGAAGTTCATGTTTCTACAGCCTGAGGTGCTACTCACTTGTAATGTTTAAAGTCCCTAAAGTCAGAACTCGATATGGCACTGCAGCTATCACTTTTGCCCTTCCACCTCTTTGGAATGCACTCCAGAAGTCAGTAAAGCTCTGCACCATTCCGGGCATATCTACCTTTAAGACCCTGCTATCTTCTGTGCTGAAAGAAAATTGCGTATGCCATCAATAACTGACCAGATCTTACAGTCTGCAACCCCCTGCACAGGAGTAGTATCCCGCTCCCTGCACTAATCCTATAACCCCTCCTCTACCTCTCTCCTGCCCCTCCCATATACCCCCTCCTCCCCTGCACACCCATTTTCTACTACCCCCTACCCCCTCTCTCTCCTCACTCACTCCACCTCCCAGCACAAGATACTGCTTTGGTACTTTTTGGGTTGCTATGTTTTTTATACAGTTGTGCCATGAATAACTTTGTATCCATACTGGAATGAATATGTACCCTGTATTAGGCATGTGCATGTTGTCAGGTGTTGCAAAGTGGTGCATACACGGATAAGAAGCCTTGACCTTCTTCTTGCAAGATGCATTACTGTGTTTATGTATCGTCTGTATAACCGCCATTGCATTGGTAATGTCCTCCATGTCTTCCAAGACCATCTTGTAAATGAGTCTGCTCAAAGGTGTATAGCCTGGTTAAATAAAGTTTGATTGATTGATTGATTGATTGAGATGGCATGCAGGCACCCAATGCCCCCCAAGCAGTCCACCACACCACACACCAGAAAGACGAAGGAAACAGCTACTCACAGCAGCAGGGCTCAGGACAGGCAAGGGCACCATGGCACAAGCACTGGACAGGGGGCAGGAGCTGACAGATGCACGCCTGATACAGAGGCTGGACGGGAAGGGGAGGCAACAGGCCACAATGGGCAGGGGAAAGGGACCACACATTAGAGGGCAGAGCCACAGTGCAATCAGGAATGCCACCCAAACCAGAGGATGTCAGTCCAATACATTCAGAGCCAACAGGGCAAACCATTGGCCGTACACTGCGGCTACACCTATCGCAGGGAAAAGGCTGGCCCTGAGAAGGTCTATTGGTGGTGCGCCAAGGCACACACGTATAGCTGCCTCACCTACCTGCACACAGTAGATGACACTGTGGTGGCCACCATACAGGATCATAATCATGCTTCCAATGTGGCAGACATCGGTGTGCACTGGGTACTGGGGATGCTAAGGGACAGGGCGAGGAGGTCAATGGACAGCACTGTACAAGTGGTTTCAGTGAGCACCTTGGGGATTCCAGCGGCCATTGTGGGGTGACTGCCAGGGGTATGTTTACTGTGGCGGACCGTGCAGTGCATGCGACATGTGGCAAGGGGGTGGCCCATGACACCGGCCACAGTCACCGACCTGGCCATACTGGCCGAGTTCACCATGACAGGGGAAGGGGGCTAGTTCCTGCTCTAAGACAGTGGCCAGGAGCAGGGCCCGATTGTCATCTATGCCAGTGACCAGGGTCTGCAGCAGCTGGTGGACTGCCCCGACTGGTTTATGGATGGTACCTTCAGGGCATGCCCAACGCTCTTCGGGCAGCTCTACACATTCAAGCTGTCCAGTCAGGGGCAGTCCTGCCAGCAGTGTATGCCCTCACCTGCACCAGGAGGGCGCAGACCTACATGCGGCTGCTGGGCCAGCTATGCCTCCACTGTCCGACTCTGCCCCTGCCACTGTGCTGCTCGATTTTGAGCGTGCCAGCTGGACTGCAGTGTCCAGCACCTTCCCAAATGCCATCATCAGGGGCTGCTTCTTCCACTATTCACAGGCCATCTGGCAAAGGATACAGCAGTGCTCTGAGGTTCTGCACTGGTACTCCACGGACCCAGACCTTGCCCTGCACCTCCGGATACTGCTGGCATACCACCTGCCAATATGCCAGCAGTCTTCCAGGAGGTGCAGGCGTGGGATTACATGGTGCAGAACGAATAAGTGCTGCAGTCGATGCTCGACTACTATGAGGACACCTGGGTCGGTCATCACAGCACCCAGTCTGGCCACCGTCATGCAGCATTCTCCTTCTAGCAGTGGAACTGCCATGTGTCCACCATCCAGGGCCTGGACAGGATGAATAATGCTGTGGAGGGGTGGCACCGGGCATTTAATACCAGGATTGGTGCATGCCACCCCAGTATCTGGCAGCTGCTGGACTCCTTCTGTGAGGAGGAGCAGCTTACCATGGTCCGCTTGGAGCAGTTGGTGTCAGCAGCTGAGGTGCCACATGCCCGGTACTGCTACTGGGACCTGAACACTCGAATTACCACTGTGGTCACCGAGTATGACACCAGGAGCCATTTCAACTACCTCCGTGGGCTGGCACACAACTTCACCTTCCGTGTGTGACAAGCCACGGACAGGTAGTGCTAGTGCCCACCATGCCCTGCCACCTGGGGATCCCTCCTGTCCCTGCGCATCCATGCCTGCATGCCACAGGCACTTGGCCGGCTCCATGCCCAGCAGTCAAGCAGTGCCACCCTGTATGGGCGCCCACTCCCCATTCCCTATTACCCATAGTCACTCTTTGATGCACGCTTGCCTTGCGGGCGCCCATTGCTGCGTTCACCCTTTCTGTGTGCTTGCCCTTTCTGCACGTTCACCCATTCTGTGTGCTTGCCCTTCCCCCGAAGTGTCTGCCGCTCAGTGGGAACTCACCCTTGGGGAGTCGACCAAGTCACATTAATCCCCTTTATTGTAGCATCTGTGTAGCAGACCAAAGGTCTTGTTTGGACACAGTTACCTATTCAGAATAGCTGATCCCCAATGGAATTTGGGTTCTGCTAGACCCTTGCACTGGCCCACAGAGCTGCTGGCTTCTTACAGCTGAAGCTTATGCTGGATCTGGTTGATTACAGTGTAGGTAGGCATCTCAGGCAAGTGGAACATGGCAGGAGTGTAGGCTAAGTCCCAGATCCATCTCCAGTTGCCTTCTCATAGTCTGTGCTGGCCCTTAGAGCCATGCTTAATCCCCTCAGACTCCTATGTTCATTATACATGCAGCTGGACCCTTGATCTTAATCTCAGTACTCAGGCAGATTGGTGACAGATATTGATTTGGCTATGCCCCTTGGGACTAAGGCTGGAGATGTTACCAGCTCAACCTCTTGAGCCAAAATACACAATTCACCTTATGTCCCCATAGTTTAGCATAGACTTCCTGCAGCTAGCAACCATAGGCTATTCCATCAGACCCATGATGTGTAAAGGGTCTGAGGTAAACAGTCTATATCACTGTCACCGTGACTTCATGCTCAAGTGATGTCATCTGAAGTTACGATGGCTACAGCATCTGTAGTCATCTCACAATGGCCATAGGACAGCTGCTCTTCAGTTTTCCACCAGCCATCAGAAGAGCAGGTTGTGCCCCAAAACAGCTCTGACCCTGGGAGAAATCACACAAACCCACATTTGTTACAGTTTATTTCTGAAATTCTTAAACCATTTCTTGTTAGAAAATGGGAACTCACGCTTACAGTATGCTTCAATAAATAAATATAATCTTCAGAAAAGCATGAATCTACTGTAACAATTGAAATGGCCCTGCTTGTCATTCATTAAAGATGCTGACTCTTTGGTTTCATTTCTGTGTGGCTGTGTGGTCTAGTGGTTAGAGTATAGCCTTAAGAACCAGGAGATCACAGGTTGAACTGCAGTAGACCTACTCTTAATATCCACAATATGACATTGAAGAAGTCAGGTAACCTCTCACTGCTCCAGTCCACCTAACTGTGGAAATGGGTAGACTCAGGACCCCAATGGAAAGGAGATACTGCATCATATCTGGGCTATCCTGGATAAACTGTAAAATAAAAATAAACAAGCATGTGCCAATGCCGAATGTTTGCTTGCTTGTATTTGCTGTATGTTAGGTGTAGATAGCACAGAGGCTAAAAGTAAAAAACTGATATCACGAATTATAGTAGAGAAATTGTCAAGACTGGCAAATAAAGCCAGACAGTTCATTACTATGATAGATTAATGAAAGTGGGCTCATTTTCATTTTAAGACCACACAGGATCGATGCTACTTAGCAACACATATTAGGGACTGTCAAAGTCAATCTCTTGTTAGGCTTTTGGATTCAGAAGGCCCGATTCTGAAAGAAAGTTTAGAGCAGGTGCAAATTATGCATGATACAAAATGCATCCAAAACCACTGTGGCATGCGTCTTGCGCCATATTCCGAAAAGAAGCAGCACTTGCGCCAAAGATGTCACAAAGTGTGCATGTCTCAAGTAATGTCATATAAAATGGATGCAAAGCACAGATGAAATGCAGAGATGTAGGCATAAAGACAGGCACAGGGTATGGTGGAAAACAACACGCAAGGGATGGTGCAGTCTAGCAGCAAGACGCACAAACGGAAAAGGAACTTCAATAAGGAGGAGACAGACATACTTCTTGATGAAGTGGAGGCCCAGGCACAGCTACTCCTTGGCAAAGGTGGGGACAAGAAACAGCGCAAATTGCACCAAGCAGCCTGGGAGGCAGTGGCCAGCAAGGTCAATGTTGTGGCCAATGTCAACCACACAATCAGAGACCTCCAGAAACATCTACATGACCTGAAGCACCTCACTAAAGAAAAGTTGGCACACAACAGGAGGTGTGCAATGGCAGTTCGCAGGGGACCAAGCCAGGAAATCCCACTCACAAGCCATGAGGACAGGATCGTAGCATTCATCAGCAGCCACACTGTACAGGGGACACAGATCTATACCCCTTTAGGCAGCAGAGCAACACAGGTAGGCCACAGCCACATACAGCAAAGCCATGGGGGGGGCACAATGTGCAACAGCACAGAGGTATCGCACCTTGGCAACAATGATGTGTGAGCTGTGTACAAAAGGAGAAGACACACAGTGCAACAGAGCCATGGGGCATGCAGGAGCTGGCCCAGTCATGGGGAATGTGATACAAAGGGCCACACACAGGAGCAGGACATGTACTGAACAGCACATTTGGCCATGGGACAGGGAAGTCACACATATGCATGTGTATAATACACACCTGCCGCTGTGTGCAGCATGTGTAATGTGTGCGATGGGGGGGTGCAGGGCCTGCACACCAATTGAACTGGAGATCACCATGCAACACAGCTGACAATGTGAACAGACGCGTATGTCCGTAACAGATGCTCAGTCATCACCATGTGGGGCATGGTCTGTGCAGTGGAATGGCATGACAGTCCATTGTAGACAGACACAAGCAGGACAACACAGGACAGAATAGGCCATACAGGGAGTACACAACATGTCCACAGTGGAACAACACCTGGCTGAAGAAGTGACTGAACTGGAGACATGGGGCAGGCAACTGGGCCGCATAGCAGTCACAGGAAACAAAGGCTGGTGATGTATGGGATGCATATGCTGCATGCACCATGGCCCAAGGGTGGTGCACAATATGCAGCACCTGGACAGCAAAGGGGGGGGGAATGGCACATGTGGGCCACAAGTACAGGAGGGGTGTACCTGTGGACACCAAACAACCATGGACTGAAAGGTTGCATGACAGCCATGATGTGACACACGACAATGCAATGGCATACAATACCACACCACAACTCCTGCCAGCATTGCATGAGTGCACCAGACCGACGGGTACATCACGCTACAGGTCACTGCACCCTGTGAAGTCATATACAAAACTGAATGCCATAATGTCAGGTGTAGCCACAAACCACCACTGTATGAATCCCCCACAGAAGCACCAGTGGACTATGGGGAGGATGCAGCAGCTGCCAGGATGACGGTGACAACAGTGAGGACAGTGAAGAGGAGAATGAGGAGGGCAACAGCGGGGAACACAACACACAAGGCACATAGTCTGCAAAGGTGGAGGGTGAGCAGCACATGATGCAGGTGTCCACAGAGTCCACAGCAGAGGAGCACAGCAAGACAGTGCCAGCAGTGTTAGTGGCCAAATACACAGCTGAGGATGATGACCTGGAGAGTGTTGGGGGCATACCAGACAACGTAGCCCAGGACCTGAGCCCAATCAGTATGTAAGACCTGGAGGCAAGACTGGATGAGGCTGCAAGAATGTTATAGGAAGCAAAGGTCATCATCAGACTATGGAACATTCTGCCAGTCAGTGATGGACAGGCAGGAGGAGCAAACAGAGATGCTGGGGTGCATACGACTGTGCCTAGAGGAACACCACAAGAACACAGATGAATGAATATCAGGCATCACCATGGCCATTAAGGAGGGCACACGGGACACCTCTGTGGCACTGAACACCATTGTGGAGGTCCTGCATGCCACACGGACATGTGTCCAGGGCCACAAGCAGGCAATAGAGTGCCTCACAGTGGCTGTGGAAAGATCTGTAGAATAGCAGCAAAGGCAGACTGATGTAATGTCATCAGGATTGCAGAACACGGCTGCAATCCTGCAGGAGTGGTCAACATGCCCAGCACCAGTGCATGGGGATGCCACACAATTGCAGGCCACCAGGCAGCACCCAACAGTTATGCCAGCACAGCAGCACCCCAATGGTGCACCACAGCAGGTCACCGCAGAAGACGGACCCATGCACACACCAGTGACTTCAGCAGCACAATGGGTCACAGCAGGAGATGGGCCCATGCAGATACCTGTGATGACAGCACCACAGCATGGCACTACAGAATATCATCCCATGCACACATCTGTGATGTCAGCACCAAAACAGGTCCCCGCAGAAGACAGGACAATGCAGATATCTGTGACATCACAGACACGTAGTGTCAGGCAGACACAAGATGGGCATGACAATGTCTCCAGCACCTGTGTGACTGTTTGCAGGAGCAACTGACCACCAGGCAACACCTGCCCCACATCTACTGCCACAACCAATATGAGCCAACTCGGGGTGATACTGCAGATGGAACGGAACTGCCCACATGGAAGTCAGCACTGTGCCGCCAGTGTGGGGTCTGACAGTGGGGCACACTCCCAGGATATGCAGGACTCTATGCAGCCACAGGTTAACCAAGACCAGCAACCACCACCAAAGAAACATAGTCGGAAGCCAAGCAACACAGGCATGAAGGACACCACAACTTCAGAGCCTTGCATGACACCTATGACCAAGGGTGGAGGGGAAACAAGCCACAGGGGTGATAAAAGATAACAGCAGGATATGGCACCCCAGCAATGTACTGGATGGAAGAAACCAAAGACAGGCAAAAAATCATGGTACAATGGACATGTCATGGCAGAGGGGACTTTGGTATGCAGGGGTGGGGGGACCGGGAAAAACTGGGACAAGGGTGACATGTGTGGGTGGGGGGGGTGAATGTGTGACGTGCACATGTCACTGTTGAATATGGGAAGACACATGATGGTACTGCACAGTGCGTTGGAACAGCCAACCATCTGGATAATAAATCATACAACACAAGACATATGTGCATGTAGTACATCCATTGACACGGGCTGAGGCAATGGATTGTGCAGGGCATGTTGGGATGGGTGATGCCAGTCTGCTTCAGGGGCATATGGACTGGGATATGTGCTAATGGGTGTCAGCGTGGCTCAGTTGGTAGCACATCCACCTCTGGACCAGAAGGTCATGGGTTCTCGTCCCGCACTGGGATTGGACTTACACCTAAAAAATCGCTGGCATCCGAGTGCAGTATTGGGGGGTGCTGTACTGCTGGGATGTGCCGTCTTTTGGATGAGACGTTAAACCGAGGTCCCTTGTGCCCATCCTGGTGTTGTCCTGGTGGGTGTCCAGGTGGAAGTAAAAGAATCCAGGGCACTCCGCAAAAAAGAGCAGCGAACATTCCCGGTGTCCTGGCCAACATTCCCCTTCCCATAAACCAGTTCATGCAATTATCCAGGCTGTGTGTGGGTGATGATGTGCGATATGGCCGCCACCACACATTCAGTCACTTCACTACCAGTCTAGCATCGCTTGTAAAGCACTTTGGGATACTGTGTATGAAAAGCACTATATAAATGCTGATTCTTCTTCTTCTCCTTCTAACCACAGACGGGTGGGCAGCAACACACAGTACCCTGAATGTACAGTCCAGGCAATGCAATGCAATGGTGCATGGGTATGCAACACAAATGCCAGCCACCATGCACCCTCACAGTGGGGTGCCCACAGTACAGCTGTTGGTACTGATATGTACAGGTTTGGACAAGGTCACAGTGGTAATACCCCTTGGTACATGCCGTTCTGTACCAATCCTCCCAACATCCAGTGCCACAGCGTGCACGTGTCCCATGATAATGTATGGTACTGGTAGGCTAGTGCATGGAGGCCCATAACACAGCGTATTCATCCCACCCTGGCCAGTCACCAGATGGGCCCCCACCCATGTCATGTGTTCACACAACTGGCTGTGGTAACCCTGATGTGCCTGTCATGGGGAGCACCATAGCACATGTAGCAACACACTGTATCTGCAAATTTTACCCAGACACCCTAGCAGGTGGGACACAAAATGGCACTTATGGGTATGTGCACCATGTCTGCATCTGATGACCCTGGGTCATTCCCCCAGTGGGGGCATGTAGCTGTCACCCTGGGGGCCGGTAGGCTGTACCAGAGTACCCACAAACAGATGTAGCATGATACACCTGTGGCGTCGTGCAGATGCCGGAACATGTGGCTGCATGTGAATGCACAAACCCCCAACCCCAAACAAACACTACCTCCTACAATGCTGCCATCCACAATGATGGCATGTGTGCCCTGAAAACTCATACTGACAGTCCACAGCCATGAATTAGACATGGCCAGCAATATGAATGAGCAATGTGGCACAGCGGTGGTGGCATACCGGTCACCCTGAACAGTCCCAATGACTGTCACTCATCATGTCTGTCCTATAGCCAGCCAATAGTACCCCACCCATGTCACTGTCCCCATTGCATGAGTGGCCACAGTGGCTGCATGCATGGCTTACTGGCTGCACACTGTGGTGGCCTCCTCACCTCCCACCCCCCACCTTGTGGCGTGCCAGGCAGTGTGGCACACACAGTGCAACACATAGGGGACAGCAACAGTGCTGATCGTGCCATGCAGTGCTGCAGGTTGCCGGGTTGCAGCCAGCTGGGGCCATGATGCCACGGGACATGGCCACAGGCAGGCAACAGTGCATGCACAATAGTCCCAGGTGGCGGCCACACTGTACATTCCACTGGTGCCACACATCAGAAAGGCACATCCAACACATATACAAATTACAAGTGAGCATTTATTGAACTGAGGGGAGAGTATGACATATGTGGCTTGGCAGAGTGGTAATAAACAATAACAAAAGGCATTCACAGTGATGAACATCAAACATACACAATGGAACATCATGTAACGTCTGAGTGGACACAACATTGCTAAACACCCTTGAACAGCCTTCAAACAACTTGCATGATTATGATGACCCTGGTGTTAACATGTACACCGTTGGGACATGCAGTGGAGACAGACAGGTATGGGATGTGTCATACCCTCAGGCAATGGTTGGGGCAGACAACTCTGTACAGTACAGTCATACATGACACTACTGACATGTAGCAGAGTCAAGGGCAGACCATGTTGGCCATGTGTGTGGTCTACATGTCACAGAGTTCCTGCACTGCATCCAGGAATGCCTGCAGGGACACTTGCATCCATGCACAGTCCATCTGGAATGCCCTTTCCAGCCTTACAAGTCTTTGCAGTTGGTCCCTGGTGGGCATGCGTGGATGTGCAGCTTGGGCGTGCACATTTGCATGTGGTGGGGTATCGTTGCCCACATCCATGGTGTCCTGCCCTGTGTGCACATCTGTCCCTGATGTCATATACCTGGACCAGCAGCACCAGATGGCACTGTGGACACAGGCACTGTATTGTACCACCCTCAGGCTGCCCGGTCCCATCCCCATGCACCCCAGAGGCACCACTGTAGCCCATAGCTGTGCCCATGAAGATGTCCCAGCTAGGCTTCCCAGCTCAAACACCATATCCAGCAGCAGCAGCCCTGTGTGTCACTCCAGTGTCCCAGAGGTAGCCCCACAAGCTGCCCAACCCCATATCAAGCTGCTGCAGCACTATCTGACACAACAGTGTCCTGTATGTGCACCGCCTCAGTCTGACCAACCCCATATGCTGCAGCCACATCTCTGTGGGACACACCAGTGTCCCAGAGATATTCCCCCCTGGCTGCCCAGCCCCAACACCCTATCCAGAAGCAGCACTGTCCAACACACCAGTGTCGTGTATGAACGCCCCTTAGTCTTCCCAGCCCCAACCTTTTATCCAGCAGCTGCAGCACTGTCTGAACACCAGTGTCATGTATGAACTGACCCTCAGGCTGCCCAGTCACAACCCCATTGCAAGCAGCAGCAGCACTGCCTGACACACCAGTGTCCTGCATGTCATCACCCTCAGCACGCCTAGTCACAACTCCATTGCCAGCGGCTGCAGCACTGTCTCACACACCAGTGTCCTGTATAATATCCCCCTCTGGCTGCCCAGTCCCAATCCCATATACAGCAACCACAGCACTGTTGGTCACACCAGTGCCTGGGAGGATATCACCTACAGTCCAGCCGGTGACATCCCTGTGTCCATTGACTGCAGCAGTGTTGCTATCACTAGTGTCCATCATGCCATCCTGACTCCTCTGGCTGTTGTCTGTCACCAGTGTGGCACAGGCACCCCTCTGTTCTGCCACCTGCTGGCCATTGTCCATCCCTGCTGATGCATGTATGACCTGATGTTCCTCCTGTTCTTCACCTTCATCCTCTGTGAGTGGGAGCTGCCTGCGGCGCTTCCTCTCCTCATACTCCTGTGCATCTGTTCTCTTCTGTAGCTGCATGGCATGTATCATGGCCCTGGCCCCGGGGACTACTGGTGTGAGTTGGTGGCCCTCCTCAATGTTGATGACCTGTATGGATACAGGTATGCACAAGTCAGCATCCCTCCATGGGCATGGATACATGCACATATGCAGTGTCCTACCACTGGTGTGTCTGTGCACAGTACTGGGTGCTGATGGAGTGATACAGTCAGCATTGCCTCACCAATCCTGACACATATGAGCTGACTAACATCATGGTGTGCTGTGTGCACATGCAGTATGCACTGGTGCCAAAACGACACTGGTGACATTGTGCAACATTGCTACAGTCCCCCAGGCCATCCTAGTGTCCCCACCTGTGTACCTCCCATCCCCACACCCCCTTCCCCAGCTGTTCCACCAATGTGTGAACATGGGCTACTACCCACATCTCCTGTCCCCGTCCATCATCGCCATGGGTGGCAACCATGGACACATGTGGCTGGTGCATACACATCCATGTGCAAGTTGTCATCCATAGGCCTGTACACATTGTTGTGCCAGTCCTGTGCCCTACATGTACCTGCACTGTGTGATGCCATGTGCCACAGACAGCTGGATATGATCCATCACCTGTAGTATGGCACATATGCATGTGGTGTTGGCTGCAGTGGCTCACATGGCCTACGCAAGTTGTGTCTGCACAATGCCCTGTGCCCATGGCCATGTACAGACATGTATGGGTACTTGACCATGGGCACACCTGGGACACAGTACCCATGTTGTTTGTGTTCCTCATATGCATCACAGCGATGCCTGACAGTGCACACATGCCACCACCTATGTGAATGGCACATGTTGCCCTGTGTACAGGTACCATAACAGACAACAGTAAACATCCACCCACTTCAACATGTTACACAGATGTCCCATGTTGCTGGGTATATCTGTGTCACATCACCACTCCCACCATGGTTGTATGTTGCACACAGGTCCACCCCACGGCAGACCAAATGCCATGCAGACAGGTGGCTGATATGTACATGGTCACCAGTAAGGACAGACATGACATATGGTCATATGTAGTGCCAACCCACTGTCACAGCATGTTGTGACAACATCTGTGATGTCATGCCTGTGACCGTGGTGGTAGAACACACGTTGTTCACGTATAGCATGCCATAACTGTGACAGCCATCCATGTGCTACCATGTGCAGGCCCCTGTGACATGCATGGCACATTATCCACTGCCTGTTAATGTTCCCTACACCCCAGCTGGGCTGGCTGGGTACAATCAGCATGGGGTCACACATGCGCCCTGCAGACCAGGGCAAAGGCATGTATGTCCATGCTGCCTGCCATAGTGACCCAGGACCCTGCCGTTTGACATGTACACCACTGTGGTTCACATCTGACTTGGCACTTACCCTGCACATGGTGTCTTATTGGCACCATCTGTGATGATGCCTCCAACGCTTCCTCACCTCCATGCCTGACAGCCATGGCCTGTCATGTTCTGTCATGTCCTGTGTGTGGAAATCAGAGGGTCATATTACACTGTGCCCATGTGCAGCCTGACACATGCCTATGTTGCATCTACATGGTGGCCTACTAATGTGTTGTTGCTGACACTCACCTGCTGTGTCACACTGTCCACACCTCATGGCCACATCTGCCTCATGTTCAATGTGCCACAGCCAGTGGAGTAGTCCTGGGTCATTCCTGGTCATATTTTGCCAGCGATGCTTCAACTGCCGTGGGGTTTGGTGGACAACAGTTGTCTCCTCAAGGCGGGCACCTATTTGGTGCCACACCCTATCACGCTCAATTGGGGTATGTCTCCTGGACCCCAGTGGCAGCAGGACCCTCCCCCACTGCTGCACTAGACTTATGTATGCAGCAGTCTCCTCCGGTGTAAAACTGGGGGCTCTGCCACTTAATCTGGCCATTATGTTTGTCAGGTAGCTGGTGTGTAACTGGCACAGTGGTCAGTGTCACTCTGCAATGTCTTCGGACCTTCTAGTGTGGTCTTGTGTTGTGTTGTGTGAGCCATGTAGTGGACTCGCCAAATGCATAGCACGCTACTTCTACATCTGCAAGCAACGCGGCTAGGCATTTGCATGCAGCATCAAGCAACCCCCATGTGTGGCGATTTGTGCATGCACATGCAGCACTTCCGAGAAGCAAATGTGATGTGCATCAGATCTGCATGCAGGCAAACACAAACATGCATATGTGTTCTGCTATCTGGCCCTCAGGTACTGTACTGCAGTTTGTTGGGGTCCAGCTCTTCACTGGCAGCTTCCTGTCTGCTGCATGTGCTGTCTCACAGATCTGCTGCAAGGCAATGGCCACCCCTTTTGTTGCACCCACACCACATACATCATGACAGCTACTATTGCACACCGGTATGTCCATGCTGCATACCTCATTGGCCACACCAGGCATTCCACCTTGGGGCATGTTGTGCCTGTGTCTTGCTGCCTGTGCTGTGCAGTCACTCTTCCGGCACATGCTGCTGTTGCGTCACCACCCCGTACCGTGCCAGTGTTGTAGTGCTCCCCTTGGCTGCAACCCAATAAAGGTCTATTTTTAGGTGTCCTTTGTGCAATGTCTGCTACAGTCCCCAGGTTAGGAGCAATGAATCCTGTAAACATAGAAACATAGAAACACAGACTTTGATGGCAGATAAGGACCACTTCGCCCACATAGTCTGCCCATTCCCTATGTATTGGATACACTTCATATTCTAGTTAACTCACTGCTTCCTAGAAATGCCTATAGGCATCAGCAAATCTACTGCAGTGTGTCCCAGAACGCCTGCAGAAGTCACCTACAGACTTCCTGTGTGTCCTAGAAACATCTGGATAAGTCACACACATGTTTTAATATTACTTGCCAGCCAGAATTGATTAGAATTGACTGCATAGTACCATTAGAAAGGTAATGTTGAGCTGAACAACTTTGCCACTGACACTTTTTGTGTATCATATTCACATTATGAGTTATTCACATTTGTTTACAACATTTTGTCAATCTAGAACCATGTAAGCCCTTTGAAAAAAACACACATTCTGTTTATCTCAGCCAGTATAAAACAAAAACTGAATTAAGTACAGTTGATTGCATAGCACTGATGGAAAGGCAATTTTGTGTGGAACAACTTTGCCACTGATACGTTGTGTGTATCATGTATACTTTAGGAGTTATATGCATTTTTTTATGGCATGGTGTGTATGGTTCAGATTTGTCCCTCAAACCTCACCAACACACTTTGACTCAAATGCGGAAAAATTATGTTTAATACTACAGAAATAGCTGTATTTGTTTAACAAACAAATTATTAAAATTACATCTAATGTCTGGATGCTTAATTTGGTGTTGATATGTTACATATTTCCCAACAAAAAAAGGTTTATGGTGCATTTTTTAGTGGAAAAAATATTTTGTTTTGCTGTTTTGACCAGCACAGAAATAAAACTAAATTACCCATTATTCCTTGCATACCACCATTGGAAAGGTAATTTTATGCTAAACAATTTTGCCACTCATACTTTGTGTCTAGTACTTATGGCTTTTGTGCTATTAGCATTTGTTTGCAGCATGCCAATTATGGCTTGATTTTGCTTAGAAAGGCCCTGGATTCACTGTTAACAGTATACAGGAGACAAGTGCTGCAACTTCAGAGAGTTCCTGTGGAGGCAATGAGTTAACCAACAGCCTACTTCCTCCTACCCTTCACTATCATTGCCTTATGTCTGTCCCTTGCATTCTTGAATCCCCAACTGTTTTTTGACGCCACGACCTCCTCAGGAAGGTGGTTCCATGCGTCCACCACCCTCTCTGTGAAAAAAATACTTGCTGACTTTACCCCTGAGCTGTCCCCCCTCTATCTTCAAACTGTGCCCCCTTGTTCTTACATATCTTTTTCTCCCAAAGATGCTCCCGTCTTGGACTTTGTTGATTCCCTTGAGGTACTTGAATGTTTCTATCACGTCCCCCCTTCTCCCTCCTTTCTTCGAGGGTATACATATTAAGCTCTTTTAGTCTCTCCTCACATGGCTTCTGTTGCAGACCCTGCACCATTTTAGTTGCCCTCCTCTGGACTGCCTTCATCCTGTCTATGTCCTTACGGAGATGGGGTCTCCAGAACTGCATGCAGTACTCTAAATGGGGTCTCACCAACTGTCTGTACAGAGGGAAAACAACTTCTTGTTTTCTACTGGTGATGCCTCTCCCTATGCATCCCAGTATCCCTCCAGCCCTCCTTACTGCCTTCTCACATTGTTGCATTGTTGAATTTACCACTATACCTGTAGAAGGTATAGTGGTAAATGTGGTACACTGGCATTAGAAGTGGGATTTGCATACTATTCATGGAAGATTAGAGTGAATTAGTGGCAATATGGAGACAACAGGAACCATTGCACCTGGGGACCTTCTGGCTGAAATCCTAGCCAGTCAGAAAAGGATTGAGGCCAGTCAGGCCAGGATGGTAGCTGAACTACAGGCTAGTCAGTCCATGATTGAGGCAAGAATGGACATGATGGAAGCTACAGATGCTGCATGGTGCAGCTAGTGAGGCCAGAGTGGACAGAAAATGCAGACAGGAGGCTAAGAGATAACAGAGACTGAAGCTTATGCAGAGAACAAGATAATCACTAGAAAAAAGGATCTGGTGCCAGATGATACTCTGAAACAAGTGAGTAGTTGGTCCAAGGAGCAGGAAGGGGAAATTGGTTGCAGGAAAAATGCACTGGGATCATGCAGATGCCACCCCAAGACTGCTGATCCAACTGGTCAGAGCAGCACAAGTTCAGCAAGGCTTGGAGCTTGGAGTAAAGAAAGAGTCCCATCCAGAAACAGCACAGCAGTTGGCAACACAGCCTGCCCTCAGGGAAATTACATAGCCTGCAGATTTTTATTGGAGGGGCACCCAGGGATTGCTGATACACTGTCAGCAGGAAGCCATGTCCACACTGTCACACAAGTATGTATGTGAGTACAATTTGTGAGATAAAACTGGTGAGCCAGGTTGGGCTATTAAGTTGCAAAGGATGCTAAGAAAATTGTATGCCAAAAAAGGGCTGAGGGTGAGGAATGTAATTATAATGTTCCTCAATAGGGACAAAAAATAGTCAGCACCAGGGCTAGAAAGAAAGAAAGACTCTTTCTGTCTCAAAAGTGCTGGTTTTACAAACTGGGGTAGGAATAGGAACTGCTTAATGTTCCACTGTTGCATACAGACATATACTGGCTACCCAAGTTTTTTTAAAGAAAGATTTGAACACAGATGTATGCCACCACTGGCCCAGAGCCATCAGAAAAGAAATACAGTAATTACTCATGTCCAGAGCTTTAAAAAAGGGTTAAACAAAAACAGTAAAAACTGGTGGGGCAAACTTAACATGTTTCATTTTTTGGGGGTACGGTATTTCCAAGGCTTGGGAAATTATGAGGGGTATTTATCTGGATGGTTTGGGAACAAATTACTTTGGAATGAGTTCCAGGCCAGACATGGACTGGGACGGAGGAACTGAAATGCTTTCACCCAGTGGCTGAGAGGGCAAAAGAGCTGTAATTACTGTCTTGTGCAGTTAAAAGGGGAAATGGGTGGCAGGGGGAATGATTCTCCCTCAGATTAGCCTGAGAATTCACAGGGCTGCAAGTGTTTCCACCTTATCTGCCAGGACAGGAGAATCAGTGCTACAGGGTGGACCTCAGCACAGAAATACCTTCTGGAAAGGAGGAACACTATTTTAGCAAATTTGGGTCACTGGAAATTCTTTGAGAAAGCCACTTAGGGAACATATTACCTGAAAGTAACCACACTGCATTTGTTCGGGTCTTAGTGGGGGTTGCTAGAAATTTACATGGGGAATATTTGGTTGCAAGCAAGTGACAAATTATAAAAAAGGGGAAAAAGCCTTGTTGTCCCCATTAAAAATGGAGGTTATAGAAGTTAAGCCATGGTATCAGAACCACAACACGAGGCCTTCTGCCTAGATAGGTATTTAATGAAACATGAAAAGTTTGGTAGGGCTTTGAACTACTGAACGTTCAAAATGATCTCTCCAGGTTTTAAAAAAAAGAGATGAAAATTGAAGAGGAATTATATAGGAGTACTAATAAAAATAAACCTGGGGTTTGTGTGATTTCTCCAGGATCAGATCTGTTGTGAGTGGGGCTGGTTGGACTGTTCTGTGGGAGATCAGGACCCCCCAGATCGAACCCGCAGTCCATGGTGGACACAGATAAATATGGACTTCACCACAGATGTCCAGTTCTGGTTCCATAGAAGTGCCATTTGTGCCATTTTGTGTATTGTTGCCATGGGGCTGCCACTGGCACACTCGCTTCATGTACACGCGGCCGGCGGCAATCAGGCAACAGATGGTCATGTGATGCACTCATGGTATATAACTGTGCTGAGTGTGCAATGCTGCCCAGATGAGAGGAAGACAGTTGGAGGAGCACCTCGCTCCTCACTGCAGCAGAAAGCCACCAGAAGAACTTGCCAAAAAGAAACAAAAAGACAAGTATTAAAAAAATACACATTTTTGGAGGGGAAGGAAGAGAAACTAGGAGACAGAGAAAGGAGACTTACCGTGGCAAGGTTGGGAGAGAAACTGATCATAGGAGGAGGATGACGGGTAATGACTGGAGAAAGGAGGAATCTGGAGGGGCTGGAGAGATAGTGGTGGCCTGGGTGACTGCTGGGGGAAGGGAGACAAAAGGCAGGCAGTGTGGCAGTGTGACTGTGTACATGAGCAAGGTCAGGCTGGCAAAATCTTTGACTTGTGCCATTGCAGAAGATCCAGAGGAGAGAGGGAGAGACTAGTAGAGGTACAAGAGAAATTTTACAGTCACAGAAAATCTCAAATGAAAATTGTTTTTCTTTTCGTGGCCTCAGACATTGTAGCTGTGTGTATATGAGCAGGCTGGCAAAACTGTTGACTTGTGCCATTACAGAGCCAGAGTTGAGAGGAAGAGACTACTGGTGGCCCAAGAGAAATTTTACACTTACTGAAAATCCCAAATGAAAGTTTTTTTTTCTTTTCTTGGCCTCAGACAGTGCAGCTGTGTACATGAGCAAGGGCAGTTTGGCAAAATCTTTGACTTGTGCCATTCTAGAACTAGAGGAGAGATGGACAGACTACTTGGGGGTCAAGAGAAGTTTTACAGTTACAGAAAATCCCAAAAGAAAGTTTTTTTTCCTTTCTGGACCTCAGACAATGTAGCTGTGTACATGAGCAAGGGCAGGCTGGCAGAATCTTTGACTTGTGTCATTCCAGATGCAGAGGAAAGAGGGAGAGACTACTGGGGGCCCAAGAGAAATTTTACAGTTACAGAAAATCCCAAATAATTATTTTTCTGGCTTTAGTGTGGCTATGTGTACAGGGCAAGGGCAGCAGGCTGGCAAAATAAATCTTTGACTTGTGCTGACGGGGCGAGAGAGGACTGGGGGGCCCTGAAATGTAAAAGTCCCAGAAATCCCAAATAAAAAATGTTTCCTGGCTTTTCAGTGTGGCTGTGTGTACAGAGCTAGGGCAGCAGGCTGGCAAAATAAATCTTTGACTTGTGCCATCCAATCACGAATCACAATCACTTGTTAATGTTCATTCACAATTTCATCCAGAGGGGGAAGAGAGAGAGAGTGAGTGCAGGGGTTGCCCACAAGAAATGTAACAGTCTCAGAAATCCCAAATAATGTTTTTTTTTTTTTTTTCTGGCTTCAGTGTGGCTGTGTGTACAGGGCATGGACAGCTGACTGGCAAAATACATTTTTTTCTTGTGCTGTCCAGAAGGGAGTGAGAGAGAGAGAGAGAGAGAGAGAGAGAGAGAGACTGCAGGGGGGCCACAAGAAATTTAACAGTCCCAGAAATCCCAAATAAATTTTTCTTCCTGGCATCAGTGTGGCTATGTGTACAGGGCAAGTGCAGCAGGCTGGCAAAATAAATCTTTGACTTGTACCATCCAATCATGAATCACAATCACTTTTTAATGTTTATTCATGATTTCATGGATTTAAAAAAAAATACTGTTCAGACAAACAACATACAAGTTGATGCACCCAGGGATTATCTGACTTTGTGACTAGTAGCATGCTGTTTACACTACAACACAAGTAAAGTACAGCTACTGTACACACAAGTGTCATCATCATCATCATCATCACTCATTTCCCATCATTTCTCCTTGTTATCATTAGTTTTATAATATATTGCATTACATTACATATAAGCATTAACATAGAAACATAGAAACATAGACTTTGATGGCAGATAAGGACCGCTTGGCCCACCTAGTCTGCCCATTTCCCTACCTAGAGAATAAGCTGCAGATCCTATTTAACCAACAGCCTATTTCTTCCTACCCCCCACAAAAATTGCCTTATGTCTGTCCAATGCATTCTTGAATTCTCCCACAGTTTTAGACCCCACAACCTCCTCAGGAAGGCTGTTCCATGTGTCCACCACCCTCTCTGTGAAAAAAATACTTCCTCACATTGCCCCTGAGCCGTCTCCCCTCAATCTTCAAACCATGTCCCCTTGTTCTTGCACATCTCTTTTTCTGAAAGATGCTACCCTCTTGGACTTTGTTGATTCCATTGAGGTACCTTAACATTTCTATCATGTCCCCCCTCTCCCTCCTTTCCTCAAGGGTATACATATTAAGCTCCTTTAGTCTTTCCTCGTATGGCTTCTCTTGCAGACCCTGCACCATTATAGTTGCCCTCCTCTGAACTGCCTCCATTCTGTCTATGTTCTTGCCAAGATGGGGTCTCCAGAACTGGACGCAGTACTCCAGATGGGGTCTCACCAACTGTCTGTACAGGGGGACACAACTTCCTGTCTTCCGCTGGCGATACCTCTCCCTATACATCCCAGTATCCCCCCAGCTCTCCCCACCACCTTCTTGCATTGCTTGTCAACCTTAAGGTCATCTGATATGATTACCCCAGGTCTCGTTCCATTTTTGTTGTTGTTACTACCTCCCCCCCATTGTGTAATCTTCCCCTGGGTTTTTGTTTCCCAGGTGCATTACTTTGCACTTCTTTGCATTGAATCCAAGCTGCCATACTTCTGACCATTCCTCCAACCTTGCCAAGTCCCTTCTCATCCTTTCCATGCCTCCTTGTGTATCAACCCAATGTGGGACTGTGCTGCTTATGGCTATGCATCAGATGTGTCTGCATCTCCAATTCAAATTCTGAGGCACACTTAACAGTTGCTGAATTTGGTCACTTAACAGTAACTAACTGTACTGTCGGAGTCAGTCAGATAATCTTGGAAGGAAGTGCTGGTGGACTGCTGTGCTGTCAGTGTGCTGTGTACAGTCATGAGTCACAACTGTAAATTAGTCCCTGGCCCTTGGATGGGAGTCATCAGAAGGACATCATGTAAGTTAGAGGGATATTTTTACAGGTTAGAATACTAAGAAAAAATGGATCGAAGTGTTGATGAGGTGCATTCTATTTCTCAGGTAGGCAGTGGCACTGCAAAAGACAGTAATCAGTCTGAAAAGGGAAAATAAAATCAAACCCCAAAAAGTGATTTTTTCATGTCTAAGGTTTCATCTTCCAAGTGAATGCTTGAATCCAAAAAAGATGAATGTCTCAGATCTTCATCAGTCCCAAGTAAAAAAAAAAGTTATGTAGTTAAAAAAACTAAAGGCTTGGTGAGTACCACCCGCAGAAGTACTCAACAGTATGGAACAATTGCATACTATGCTACTGCCAGTCCCTCACCCTCATCCGATTCTTCTGAGGTTGAACCTGATGAGGGTAATAATAAAGATGAAGAGAATGATCAGGCAGCACAAGGTTTACTGGAGGGGATGGAACTTGCAGATAAGGAAAAAACAGGCAGAAATATTTTGGTTGTGGAGGGGGGCAGTGGGAATAAACAACAAGAGGAACAGGCCCGAGAAAAAACTAGGGGGGGGCCTGAAAAGGTGACCAAAGTGCCATGCTGCGGCCTATCCTGTAGGTAGGGAAATGGGCAGACTAGATGGGCCAAGCGGTCCTTATCTGCCGTCAAAGTCTATGTTTCTATGTTTCTATGCCTTTCTGGCAAAAAAACTAAAAAAATACAATCTTTTTTTGGTCATACTTCTCCATTAGTGTTTCTAATGAGTTGGTAGCAACATATGCTATTTGTAAATGGCCAATCAGAGGGGTTAAAAGAAAGGAGCATTGGGAACTTCAGCAATGAAAAGGCATCTAGACAGATGTCATAACATTACTGAGATCTGGGTCATGTTCAAAGTTTCCAGTGGAAAATGTCTCAGTTAAAATCAAGACTGAGATATGTAATGTGATGCTGTGTTGGTTGCAGCCCCAATGGGTAATGTGGTAATTTATCCACATCTTTATAGGAGGATAGTAACAATGATTTAGTTACATTGAGATTGTATCTGGAAACACACCAAAACTCATGAGGGAGTTGCAATAAGGCTGGGATAGATTCCTGCGGGCAAGTCACAGCAAGAAGGATATCATCTGCATGGGCCTGAGCCTTGTGTTCTCCACCTATATTAAGACCTTCTTAGGGTCTTGTCATATTGCCTGAAAGAGTGGTTCCAGTGTCATAATAAAGAGCTCTGGCAATAATGGGCACCCTTGATGGATCCCTCTTTGCAAGGTGAAGGTTTCAGAAGTTCCACCATTAGTGGTTACTGAGGCTTGTGCTCCAACAGCTTAATCTGGTTCAAGGTCAGTTGGCATTCATCTGTATCCCCCTTCCCCAAGTCGTGCCTTAAAATAGGCAGGATTTGTCTAATGCACTTACCTGGTCAACCAAAATTAAATAAATAAATAAATACAATTATACAAGGTACAGGTTCCTTGTATGAACCCTTTCCAGGTATTTTAGTACATGGAATAGGTAGTGCCATTTTACTCTGCCGAAGGCCTTCTCTGCGTCCAGTGCTATCAGTGTCATGACTGTATCTGTTGCTTTGGAGTGCTAAAGTAGGTTAAGGAGTCTTCTGGTGTAACCATTACCTCTTTGTTCATGATTAAAGCCAGCTTGATCTTTGGAAATCAGAATAGACAAGCTGTTTCAGCCTTTGAGACCAGATTTTGGCATATATTTTGCAGTCCGTGGTTAGCAAAGAGATGGCGGGGTAATTACCACAGCATGTATGATCTTTCCCTGGTTTGGAAATTAGGGTAATGACTGCAATACATATGGATTGTGGAAGTTCCCCACTTTCTCTGGCTTTCTCAAATGTTTCTGAGCAGGGTGTCTGTGAGCGCATCATGGAAGGTGACATAAAAGATGGCAGAAAATTCGGCCAAGAGACCATCTATCCTTCCTCTATGGTTTTAATGAAGTATTTGCAGAAAATCAAGGTTTTTACAGGGATTGTTCACTAGAGAAATGGGAGCTGAGTCAAGCTGTCATTATGTCTGTGACATCACAAGAAGTCCACTCCTCCAAGAGTCTGAAGTACAGAACATGGCTGTGTCATTTGAAATCACCTACGTGCTACTGTGAAAGTTCAAAAGAAGGACTGAGGCTTGCCATCTTTTTTAAAAGTAACTTTAGCTAGCAAGCAGAAAGGAAGGTACCCCACACAACACAAGGTCATTTTTTTAAAGCAGTGGTGGCTAATACGTGGATCTAGATCCACTGGTGGATCTCAAGAAATTTATGGTGGATCTTCGGGCAAACAGCCAGATAATAACAAAATAATTAATCAAAAGAGTTTGCTTTATTGAACTTTTTGTTCATTTTGTTGTTGGTAGATCCCGGAGTTTCTTCAGGTCCACCAAAATGAATACCAATACAAGGTGTATTGGCCACCATGGTTTTAAAGTAATGCACTGATGCCCTAAACTGAGCAAAGTAATGCACTGATGTGCTGACCTGAGCTCTGCTTGAGGTGAACATCTGCTCTGTTTCTAGGAAGATATAATAATCTCTGAGTCTAGAACATGCCAGTTCCATGGAGTATGCAGAATGAATGTCCCTAAGAGAAAAACGTTACTATGGTCAATATTATATGATGTTCTCTTAATTTAAAAACTCTTTACAGGTTAAGAGAAAAGACATCAAGAGAACTTTTTACAGGTTAAGAGAAAAGACATCAAGGGATCATTTTCTTCTTTTCAGACTCTGAGGGACATTAGAGAGTGGGGAGTTGCCACTAGACACCTCAGTTAAATAAGCAATGACATGCAGAAGGCCGAAACTGATCTAGACGGTGGGAAAATATAGACTAGCACTTTTTGCACTAACCAAAAAGCATACTAACTGTACTTTCTAATTGTTGTGATACACACACGCTGACTAATACAAATACACATATATGCATATATGTTACAGTATAACATAGCAGTGCACTGTCTGCACACATAGAGCATTGCCACACACACACACACACACACACACACACACACACACACACTGAAACACATATGTAACCCATATGTCCATTTTTGTAACATGGATATACATATGGTATCTACGGGTTAGGGGAAGGATGAGGTTACCTGGCACAAGGGACCTAGGTTTGGCTACTCTGCACAGGGGCACCCAAGTAAATCCAACTACAGGAAGCAATAACTGTAATGTCCAGAACCAGAATTGGGATTTTTCAGTGTGGCTTTATTTATTAACTCACTGAACATAAACAAAGCTCTGTATGGTCCCCCACAGGGCTACGTAACTGTAATGCAAATTAGAGGTTAAACACAGAGGTCCATTTGGCGTATGGACACAATACAACAGTTGTCTGGCTTTGGACCCACCAGGCACTCAGTCCGGACTTTGCATGCGCATTGGATACACAGCCCGACTGGCCTGGCTCCCCTGCAGGCCACTCGACTGACGGTCCACTTGGCGAATGAACCCAAACTCTACTTGGAAAGACATCCTATCAAACAAGGAGGCTCCCAAACTGTGGCTCCCCACACCACTTGAAGTCTGTGACTCCTAGAGAGATTTTGTTTTCGTACTTCCAATTCGAAACTCCCATCAAACAGGGAGACTCCCATCCAACAAGGAGTAATTTTCCCATCCTGTGGCTCCCCACACCACTTAGAGACTGTGACTTCTAGAGAGATTTTCAAGTTGCGACCCACGTCTGGGTACCCACCCCATCACTGGCCAAGCGCATGAGGCAAGTAGCAAAAACACAGAAGAAATCCGTAGAGGTGGACCTAGTTACTAAAGATGGGGGGTTTTCCCACCTCCAGCTCCCACAGCCCATACCCGGCCATTTCTCTGGACACACAGAACTTTAGACTTTAAAATGTACATTGACGGTGGATGACCTGAAGCACCCCCTCTACAGTGAACTTTAACACTTTAAACAGATGACTGCTCACTTTGTTTGTTCTAGTTGACATAGTCCTCCCAAATAGCAGTCCCCAATACTTGAAATCCAACTGAAGAAAAGAAGTTGTTTGCCCCTTCCAATGGGGCCAAACACTCACCCATTCGTTGCAGGTGCCCCCACATGCGAAAAACTGTAACCTTTGCTGTTATACATGAACAGACTGAACTTAAATTAAAACAGGCAGCTTTCTTCCCAAGGTGGGAGAAGGGGATTGCACCTGAAACCCACAAAGAACTTTTCCTCACCCCCCCAGAGGGAGGGGGGTAAACAGACAACTACTGTTGTCCTTCTTGTTTGCTTAAGGACAAACTGAAGACTCCCTTTGAATTCCCAAGATTCTAAACTTATTCTGAGCTGAAGATTCCAAATGTGGCTCATGCAGCTGTAACAATTCTATTATGATGTCATCCCTCTAGTCTCAGCTGTGACTGAGGACAGAGTGAGACAGTGTGAAACCCATTTAACTGGAGTTTCACAAGCTGCCTTCCCTGCCTACCACTAGGTCTTACTGGGATTCTAGTAACCCCGGGTAACAAAGGGGTTACACTCGCCCTTGACCAGGAAAATGACTGTCCCCAGTCATTATGCACCCGGCCTTAGGCCATCCCACCCTATGTGCTACCTGCGGAGGGGGGTGATCAGGCCCCCTCCTACCGTGTGCAAGCACAGGTAGGCAACACTAAGGGCCTAGAGGCCTATAGCTGACATTTCAGCCTCTACTCTATCCACTTACTATGGACACCTAGTGGCTCTGGTAGAATCGTCCAGAGCATAGCCCTGATAGATCAGCACTGCAATCCCTATGGCCACTGAGGACCACAGCCTGTCTATCCCCCCTAACCCTCTAGGGAAAACCTATCTGCCCCTTATATAACATCCCAAACAAAAACAAAACCCAGGGACCTCCCCCGACCTTGGGCAGCCTGCAACTACAACATTAGGAACACAAACAGTACTTTAATTTCTACACAAGCACTGAATGAGGAACTCCGATGTCTTCTTGTCTTCTCTTCTGTCTTCCAGGAACACCTGTAAGAAAAGACAAAAACAAAAAAAAAACACCCTAATCTGCATTTACGATCTACCTAAACAACAACAATGACAACAACAACCCTTACCATACAGGAAAAACAGAACACTAAACAATCCCAAAAAGAAAAAAATTTTTTTTTTTTTAGAAAAGTAGAAAAGACAGTATATACATTAAGTACAGAAATGACATTGATAACAATACACTTCTTTGGTGGGATGGAATGCCCTAAATGTCCCACTAGTGACTACAAGGCCCGAAGGCCAGTCCATTAAAGAGTCTCTGGGCCGGAGCCCCGTGAACATAGTCTTTTAAGGCTATAATCCCGAAGGGGAGAGTCTTTGAGGACAGTTCACACACTGTTTGAAGTCTGTAGTGTAAGGTGTGTACTGTAATGTCATAAAGATAGAATAAAAAGAATTTTGATGACTCACCAGCCTCTTGAAGTATTCGTACCTCATCAACCTGGTCCCTGCTGAAGACTCTCCCTGGCAGCATTTCTTCTGATACAGCTGGGCGGACATCTTCCGGGAACCCACAGGAGTGCACATCTGGAAACAGCTGGGCTGATGTCATAACTGGAGAAGGAACCTTAGAACAGGAACAAAAAGAGAAACAGCTGGTCCGGCGTCATTCGATTACCAGGCGATGAACAGGAAACAGCTGGGCTGGTGTCCTCTCTGGATCTGAAGTCATCTGGTGGTACTAGTAGGTGGTTGCTGAATAGGGCAGTACACTGTGGACTGAAGAATATGGGGCACCTGAGTTTTTGTTTATTCATATTGGCAGTTCAATAAGGTTACTCCACAGTGTAGATGTGGCAGTATTGACTACCACTGCTCGGCTCTCCATTTTGTAGGTACGGGCTTAATTACTGGGAGGTCCTTGCACTGAAGCCAATAGTAGAGGGGGTCAGGGGCTTGAATTATTACTCCATCTGGACGCACATAATTCACACAGTGGGAGACTTTATGACTCTCTCATCCACTATTCTCACTCTGTCCATAAACAGTGTCCTGCCTCTCTTCCACTGTGTATACTTTTCTTGGAACAGTCTATTCTTTACATGTTGGTTAGCCCCAGGATGCACATGTTTCATTGCTTCATCCCAGATCCAGGATTTCCTGCAGTTCTCAATCTCCTCCCAGACTCTCCGAGGAAAGGTAGGAAAGGTCATACCAAAGATTTCATTGGCCTTTCTACGAACCAGTCTCTCCTCTTTACTTGCTTTGGTCAATCTGAGACCGCTGGCCTGGCTTGGGGGTGGCCAGTCCTGGTTCTGCCATCTTCGCATCCTCAATGAAATTAAAAACGGATCCCTGACTTCTTCTTCTTCTTCTTCTGGTGAAGCCAGGGCAGTGGCATCACCACCTTCTTGAACACATTCCTCCGAGGCAAGATCTTGAGGCTGTGTACCCATTCCTATCTCACAAGGCCACTTAGGTTCCTCCTCATCTTCCTCTTCACTGAGGATCTGAGCCCAGGAGTGAGCAGTAGTTCTCACCCCCGAGACTATCCATTCATCACTAGGAGCGGAGGTCGACACCTCCCATTCAACGGCCTCCCGCATCTCATCTTCACCTTCAGGACTTGGGCTAGGCCCCCCCAACCAGGGGTCTATTGATGCTTTATCTGAACTTGCCTTCTGAGATCCAGCATCCAAAACGTTAACTTCAGATTTAGTCTCTAATTCTGCACTCTCTAACTTTGTGCCACACTCCCCCGAGGGACCTTCCTCCACAGGCTCCGCCTGATGCTGTGTGCTGCCAACTGCAGATTCTTGAAGTTGTGTCCATGTGGGAGCCAAACGAATTTGAGGCACTTTATACAAGCCATATTTTTGTAGACAACCAGCACAGTGAGGAATCATGAAGACACCCCTTCCAGCACTAAAGCACATCTGACATACATGCACTGGATAATTAGGAATTGCCACATCAGGAGCGAGTTGCCCTCTATAGCACCAATTTTCAATATCTCTCAATCTATTGGGGTCACGTGATGAGCTGACCGGGTAGGATGTGTCCCGAGCGTCTCCGAGGCCCGTAGCACAAAATTAAAGTTTTTTTCCACTCCAGGACTGGTAAAAAGTGTTAATTTCGGCCGTTAAGTGCTCTGGGAAAGTCACAGGTATCCCTCCTGGCCAGACAAAACAGGACCGCGAATTCTTTTAAAACCGGCAAGTCTACTCTTGATAGAAGCGCATCGGCAAGCTCAGACTGCGCCTTTGCCGGAAGATGGAAGCTGACTTTGGGGAACCCCTGGTGGGGTGTGCTCCAGCAACCAAATGGCCCAAATCCCAGTCCCCCACTATACTGGATCAGGGCGAGGAATCTGTGAATGAAGGGGGACTGGGCTCAAACGTAGACGACATCAGAGAAATTAAGGTACTTCTACAAGGGCTGGTGTTGGATTTCTCGGAGGCTAAACCGGCACTACAGTCTTTGGCAAAAAGAATGGGTGATGCGGAGGCCCGGATTTCCTCGAAAGAGAGGAAGGTGTCGGTGTTGGATCAGGAGGTGGGGACGATTCGGAAAAAGCTGAAGAAATTGGAGGAGAGGATGGAAGACCAGGAATCAAGAAATCGTAGGTACAACTTGATTTTGGCGGGGCTTCAGAGAGGGCTGAAGGCCCAGACTGTGTCTCCTTTATGCAGGAGCTTTTATTTAAACTGTTAGGCCCTACACCCTTTGGGGAGGGTATAATTTAGAAAAGAGCCTATCGGGCACTACGGAGATGCCACAGCGAGGCGAGGCGGTCATAATCATGCAATTCCTAAATTATAAGGAAAATCCTATCGTGCTGCTGGTTGCTAGACAAAAAGCCTCTGCAATGGAATGGTTCTTCATTATGGTTTTCCAAGACCAAGCGCCAGCGATTAGAGAAAAGCAGAAGAATACGCTGATATCAAGAAGAAGCTCTATCTTGCTGGGATAAAGTTTCGACTTCAGTTTCCTGCTACTTTGATGGTGCGTCTCCAGACTGGAGAGAAGAAGTTTCTCACGGCGAAGGATGCACTGGAGGGGCTACGGGTTGAGCTTCCAGACCTATTTAAACCCCCAACATGACTGTTTGTGGGCAAAGGAGGTCAAGCCCTTTGAGGGCTGTGATGGAAGAAAGACAAGGGGGTTGTTATATTTAAGGACAGTGGTACCACTATTTCTGGCCTGATTCTGGACATTCTAGGGACTTGCAAGGGTTGGGTTTTTGGACCTGCGGTGGGCCACATAAAGTCAAATTATGAGACTTTAGGGTATTAATTAGTGATCAAGGGGAAGGGATTTGTTAATTATATTATCTGAGTTACCAGACTCAGGAATACTTTCTAGTCCCTGAAATACTGGAGGAAGTGGCTATAAGGGGTGAAAAGGATTTTGTTTATGATAAATAGGGTCAATTGGTTAAGGTTTACTTGCTAATGGGCGTTATTAGTTATAAAGCGGTTGCCAGCTTTGGGAAGGATGGATAAGGAAGTGGTCTAAGGTTGGGACTTTTCAGCATTAGTTAGAGGGTGCCATCGGGTACAAGAGATCCCAGAGTGGAGTAATATTAGTTTGAGATATATTTTCTAAGGAGGGTTTGAGGGGTCTCCTTAATTTCCTCGTTGTTTACTTTTCTTCTTGTATTTGGGAATTATAAGGGGCGATGGACTATAGAGAAGATGGGGCCTTTACTATTATATCTTTGGGGGATTCAAGGGCCAGATTCTGGGGTTTGATGCCAATGGTTGGGACCGAGGGGAGGTAAGGGAACGGGTTCATCCATGACTCAACATCAGGTGGTTGGTCGGTCTAAGGACCGGGGGTCAAAGGGCGGGGGGAATAGGGGTGGAAAGAGAGAGAGTCCAAGATTGGGAACTATGGGAATGCAGACCTTAGAGAGGCACAATATCTGGATTCACGTGAAAAACTTTGATGTTTTTGATGGCATGCTTTAAAATAATTTCTTGGAATGTTAAAGGACTCAGGGGTCGGCATAAGAGATTAATTATTCTGCGGTACATTGAGCAATGGGGGGTTCACATTGTAGCATTACAAGAGATGCATTTATTGACTGACGAGTTCGATGGTCTCAGGAAGCGATGGGTGGGGCAGGTATATGGAGTGGGTAGGGATAGGTCCTCTGGGGGGGTTGCGATTTTAATCAAGAAATCTTGCCCATTTGAAGTGACCCAAGTGTTAACCAGGCAGGATGGTAGGGGGATTTATTTGATGGGCACTCTGCATGGTAAGGCAGTCTCGGTGGCATCCATATATGGGCCAACTCCCCCCGATCCCGAATTTTTCCCCTCAACAGAAGGAGATATTGCTACCTTTCCCTCATTCTCACTCATCTTGGCTGGGGACTGGAATATATATTTTGATAACAAGGAGGATAGGATACCTCCGCACAGAGGGCCGAAGTACAAGGCCCAGTCTGCCCTGACTAAGTTTTTAGAGTCAGCAGCTTTAGTTGACCCAGTTAAGATCCTTCCTAATAGGGGCCCTAGCATGACATTTTACTTGGCAGCAATAAAGTCATACTAGAATTGATTTTTTTGGTAACTAGAGCGTTCTTGAGAGACCAGAGAAGTGCTGACTGAGGGTAGGACCCTTTCAGACCACTCTCTCATCCAGTTGCAATGGGAACCAAGACCTATGCCGCCTAGACCTTATTAGGTGGAGGCTTCACGATTGGCTTTTAACAGAGGATAAGAGAAGGGATGAACTAGAGGGGATCTGCAGGAAATCATTAGGTCCCAGCTTCCCACACTGAGCGATAAAAAGGCTAGCTTGGCCTACATGTAAGTTCCTCTGTCACGGGAGGCAGCCAGGGCTTTAGCTGCAAGGATAGGTCATTAGAAGGGCCAAAGAGTAATTCTTGGTTGGCGATAAACTTTGTCGCAGTATGAAGGGTCCTCGGGGGAAATAGACGTGGAACTTAAAAGTTTGAGAAGGGATCTGTCGGAAATTCTTTATGGGAGGACAGAGTTCTGGTTAAATAAGATTAATGCCAAGTTCCTTTTGCAGGGTGATGTTCCAGGGCGCCTCCTAGCAGCTAGAATTAAAGAATGGGAGGCAAGTAGGACAATTATATCAGTTAAGCATGGAGGGAAGCTGGTTACAGACCCTCAAGAAATGGCTGAGGCATTTGCATCATTCTTTGCAAACATTTACCAAGCGAGTGATTTAGTGGGGGAGAAAGAGGTTAATAGTTATTTAGAAGGAATCCAGCTACCTATCTTGGACTCTACCCAAGTTAAGGAACTGATGCTCCAATAAGAGCATCTGAGATTGTCGATGTGGTGCGTGTCTCTTCCTCGAGGTAAATCACCAGGGCCTGATGGTCTTACTACAAATTTTACCAAACCCATATCCAGACTATACTCCCTATACTTCATGATTTTTTCCTTACTATAATGAGGGAAGGAATCCACCACTCACCGCCTACCAAGCATATGTTACTTTAATACCTAAGCCAGATAAGCCCAGGACGATTAGGTAACTATAGGCCCATAGCATTAATAAACCAAGATATCAAGATTCTCACCAAAATCTTGGCAAACAGGGTCTTGACTGTTGCTCTGAGTTTAATTAGTCAGGAGCAAGTAGGCTTTATGCCAGGAGAGGCGAAGGCGCTCTTAGGAAAATTCATCATATTATAAACTTTGCCCCGATTCTCAGCTACCCTGGCCCTGATTTCCTAGACGCTGAAAAGCATTTGACCAGGTCTCATCCATTTCTCTTGCTACAATGGAGAAAATGGGGTTCCTAGGAGTCTCCTTAGAGGTATTAAGAATCTATATGCAGCTCCAACAGCTAGAATTCTATGTAATGGTTATATCTCGAGGGAATTCCAACTTAATAACGGGATTCGTCAAGGATGTCCTCTTTCACCGATATTGTTCAACATCTATTTAGAACCCTTGTTAAGATCTATCAATAGGGATGTTAGGGTCCAAGGGATCAGGATTGGGGGAATGGAGCTAAAACTTTCAGTCTTCGTGGATGATATACTCCTTCATTTACAAGACCCAGTATCCAGCTTTGAGACTGTTAGAGACTTAATAGACCATTTCTCTAAGGTCTCTAATTACAAGCTAAATCTTACCAAAACACAAATTCTACCCTTGACCCCACATGTATTTAAGGCAGACTTCTCATCCTTGGGAGTGCAGTGGAACAATGACAAATTGAAGTATCTTGGAATTTTGATTACAGCAAACCAAGAGTCTGGGGTTAATGCCAATCTGGGGGGGATCATATCGGCGATTAAAGGGGACATCACAAGGTGGAATAAGTTACCTCTGAACTTTACGGCATGCCTGGGCATTATCAAGACGAATGTCTTACCTAGGTTGATATATCCGATATATTTAGCTCCATATAACATCCCTGTTAAGTGGTTCAGTTTAATTAGAAGACTGATTTTAGGATTCCTGTGGAATAACAAACCAACCAGGATTAAACATAAGGTCCTACGTTTGCCATATGAGGAGGGGGGCATTAGATTGCCTGATCTCCATGCTAATTATGTGGCAGGCCAGTTAGGCTTGATGGCTCAATGGGCGGTAAGCGGTGGAGGGGGAAATTATTTACCTGCATGGCTGCAAATCGAGAGGCAGTTGCTAACGAGTTCCGGTTGTTCCCCCTGAATCGATGCTATATGCTGGGCCTAAAAAAGGTTTATTTAGGGAGGGGTATGGGAACCCAATTAGGAAAACCCTGGAGGCCTGGTGGTCCTTTCTCACTCCGATACAAAGGTGCTGTCAAATGAGGTCCAGAGACCAGCCCATACTGGGTAACCCTAACTTGGTTATAGGGGGCCGGGTACTTGGACATCGGTGGGCTAATTATCTGGGAGGTTTAAGTTTGAATGATATGCAACAGGGAGATAAAATAGTTCTACCACCACAATGTGAGGGATTGTCCTTTTTTCAAAGGTTACAGCTTAAACAAATGATAGCAGGGTCCCGGAAGGGGCTGGGGGATTTTTCACAGACAGCTTCCTCCCATGGAGGAGCTTAGAGGAAGCCTTTCAGAGAACTAACCCACTCTCACGAGTTTATAAACTTCTTTTGGATTCCCTGGGCCCAAATACTTCTACTTTAATCCCTTACTGGGACAAGGTGTTGGCTCCTTATTTAAGGTGGGAAATTATCTGGAAGGCTATTAAATATAATGTGATTCCCAAATATAGGAACATGCAGATCTTTGTGGCTCACAACATATATTATACCCTGTAAAGCTATATGCTAGAGGTTGAGACAGACAGATTTAGTGTTTCAGGTGCGGGATAGAAGTGGGTGACCTGTTGCATGTCATGTGGGCTGTAGCAAAATTTCTCCCTATGGAGGAGATTAAGCGGGCATGGATCCAACGTTAGACTATTCTGCTTATATGACCCCAGAAGTATGCGTTCTGGGTGACTTCTCTCAGATTAGGGGGTCTACACCCAGATTTCACCTCTCTTTAATGGTGTCGGTAGTCAAGGCATTCATAGTAAAGCACTGGAAAGATGACCAGGTTTTTGCATATGAACAATGGGTGAGAAAATTGTTGGGGGGTATTGGCTAAGATAAAGAGACACCTATTCTCTGAGGGGAGACAGGAGCTATACGCTAAAAGATGGGCAACATTAGATGCGATCTATTCTCAGCAACATACAGGCACTGGAACCCAGATCTGTCTGTCCGATAATGATTAGCAAAGGGATACATGCTGGAGTGTCTAATGTCTATAGTGTATTGTGCCATGTGTAATATGCTTTTTCTTCTTGTATTTTCCCCTACATTCTGTGTGATGTTTAGACTCCAAGTTTTTCAGTTGGCTAAATCTAGGTCAGTCTGGGTCTATTATTAACATAACAGGGGGACTAGTTGTGGTCTGCAAGGGCTCAAGGGGATGGGGACTCTCTCTCTCTTTCCAGGGGACACACTGGAAAGTCATCCGGGACAACTCAGGCTCCATGGGGGCCCTAGGATGCAGCACACCTGCAAGTGGACATATAAGGGAGGATTGAGTTAAGAAGGGATGGTGTTCTCACTAATCGACAATGTTTTATGTTAAAATACTATTGATTCTGAAGTTGGCTATAATGTGGGGTGGCTCCCCAGTGTGCTTGTATATAGGGGTTGTACATAGTTTACACAGCCAGTTTTGGGTTGTGTCCCTGGCTTGGCCGGGTATGTGTATTGTGTGTATGTTTGTTGTTTGATTTACTGAAAATGAATAAATATGTTTTAACAAAAAAAAATATCTCTCAATCTATTTACTGCTGCTGTTACTGCAAACCGGGCATGATCCGGGTAACGAGCTGGTCCTGAGGTCATAACTGCAGAAAAACAAACAAAAGTTCACTGTAACTGAAAGTCCCACTTTAAATGAACACACTCTGTAGCTTTAAAATGGCTCCTCTGCTGCTGTGTTTACTTTACTACCCCACCCTGTAATGGCGGCGGCAGCACTCCTGTGCATCAGCATTCAGACTCTGGGTCAAGCCACTGCGCACCCGATTTACATCAGCTACTAATAACTTTTATTTAAGCTGCACAACTTGCTCTGTTCTGGCTGTTCTCACATTTACAGGATTTTCCTTGGACTTTTCACATGCTGGCAACATTTATTTAATCACAGTCCCTTTTAAAACTTCAGGTTTCAGCACAGGATTGCCTGCTTTTACTAGTGTTGCACTTATTTTACAACCACAGTCTCTCTCTGGCTGCAAACTTTAAACTGAGGCTACTTTCATTTATGCACACATTTAATGGCTTACAGATCTGCACTTGCCAGCGGATATCACACAATCGCTACTTGCAAAGCGACTATACAGCTGCACTCACATTTTATATGGCATTACTGAAAATCACTGATTTGAGCAGTTTTAAATCGTTTACTCACTGTTATGGTAGCAGATTGCTGCGATGGAGGAAAACGGCCTGCAGCCAGATTTTTGAAGGCCTCGGATTTCAAATGGGCGGGCAGTCTCCGCGATCGTAGTATTAATCACACAATTCACTGATCCCATGACCGATAAGCGGGTTGAGCCCGATTCTGAACTAGAAAAGTCACTTTTCACTGTTTACAGCACTTTGAACACTTCGCGAATGCTCCTCCACTGCCAGTACACGCATTACTCTCTGTCTCCCTCTCGAATGCTGAAGCAGACTCTGAAGAGCTGGCTGAGGGGCCGGACTAATGGCAAACTGACCAACCACACGGCGCCATGCAAATGAGCCTCTTCTTCCTCACGAGGGCTCCTCTCCTCACGGCGATCATCGAGCAGGCAAATTTAAACTGAAAAGATGCACTTTTTTTTTTTCAACTGACTTCACGGCAGGAGCCCATTTTAACCATGTAACATTGCCATTAACTCTGCAGTCTCTAGTATTGCACAGAAAGCATTTCCAACGTCCAGGGCATAATTTCTCTGTTGCTACCCCTAGTTTTCCACACTTTCCTTCACAGAACTTTATTTTAAAACTGACAAACGCTGTAAACTATGTTGATGCAGAACAAGGACACACACTTTGGCTTTACAGCTCCTTGGTAAACAGTTGGCATTTTTAAACAGCAGCACAAGATTCACAGCATACAGCACACACTAAGGAAATTGCTTCAACTTTTTTGGGCTACTGACTGCCAGATAGCCAAAACGCTAGCCTACTTGACCAAGCACCTTCCTTCCCAAACAAATCCAAAGCGGTGCCTCCATTTTTGTAAGGCATATGTCCATTTTTGTAACATGGATATACATATGGTATCTACGGGTTCAGGGAAGGATGAGGTTACCTGGCACAAGGGACCTAGGTTTGGCTACTCTGCACAGGGGCACCCAAGTAAATCCAACTACAGGAAGCAATAACTGTAATGTCCAGAACCAGAATTGGATTTTCAGTGTGGCTTAATTTATTAACTCACTGAACATAAACAAAGCTCTGTATGGTCTCCCACAGGGCTACGTAACTGTAATGCAGATTAGAGGTTAAACACAGCGGTCCATTTGGCATATGGACACAATACAACAGTTGTCTGGCTTTGGACCCACCAGGCACTCAGTCCGGACTTTGCATGCTCATTGGATACACAGCCCAACTGGCCTGGCTCCTGCCGCCACTCGACTGACGGTCCACTTGGTGAATGAACCCAAACTCTACTTTGAAAGACATCCTATCAAACAAGGAGGCTCCCAAACTGTGGCTCTCCACACCACTTGAAGTCTCGACTCCTAGAGATTTTGTTTTCGTACTTCCAATTCGAAACTCCCATCAAACAGGGAGACTCCCATCCAACAAGGAGTAATTTTCCCATCCTGTGGCTCCCCACACCACTTAGAGTCTGCGACTCCTAGAGAGATTTTCAAGTTGCGACCCACGTCTGGGTACTCACCCCATCACTGGCCAAGCGCATGAGGCAAGTAGCAAAAACACAGAAGAAATCCGTAGAGGTGGACCTGGTTACTAAAGATGGGGGGTTTTCCCACCTCCAGCTCCCACAGCCCATACCCGGCCATTTCTCTGGACACACAGAACTTTAGACTTTAAAATGTAGATTGACGGTGGATGACCTGAAGCACCCCCTCTACAGTGAACTTTAACACTTTAAACAGATGACTGCTCTATTTGTTTGTTCTAGTTGACATAGTCCTCACAAATAGCAGTCCCCAATACTTGAAATCCAACTGAAGAAAAGAAGTTGTTTGCCCCTTCCAATGGGGCCAAACACTCACCCATTCGTTGCAGGTGCCCCACAGGCGAAAAACTGTAACCTTTGCTGTTATACATGAACAGACTGAACTTAAATTAAAACAGGCAGCTTTCTTCCCAAAGTGGGAGAAGGGGATTGCCCCTGGAACCCACAAATAATTTTTCCTCACCCCCCCAGAGGGGAGGGGGGTAAACAGACAACTACTGTTGTCCTTCTTGTTTGCTTAAGGACAAACTGAAGACTCCCTTTGAATTCCCAAGATTTTAAACTTACTCTGAGCTGAAGATTCCAAATGTGGCTCATGTAGCTGTAACAATTCTATTATGATGTCATCCATCTAGTCTCAGCTGTGACTGAGGACAGAGTGAGACAGTGTGAAACCCATTTAACTGGAGTTTCACAAGCTGCCTTCCCTGCCTACCTCTAGGTCTTACTGGGAGTCTAGTAACCCCGGGTAACAAAGGGGTTACACATACATTACTTTACCATTTGAACATTGAAGTTTTAACATTGACTCCTTAACATGGAAACCCCAATGTCGATGGACTTTGTGTCGACGGGGAGATTTTTCTTCGATGGGGGTAAGCACCTAACTCCACTGTCTGTGTGTTATGAAGTTAGATATTTAAAGTAGAGGGGATTTGGGGGCACTGCCCCCACATGGGGGGTGCTGGGGCACAGCCCCCAGCATTGATACAGTTAGGTGTAAAGGTCAGTGTTGGCATGTTGCGGGTCATTATTGAGATGCGTCAGTGATGTCAGCCTGATTGCATTGCTGTGAAGGATTGTGGTGAAATTTCCATTGCTGTGGCTTGGTGGAGCCATTATATGGCATTTATTTACTTATACATTTAAGCCTAACTTTTACTGTATTTTGGATAAGCACTGTGTTTTGCATTAACTCATTGTACTAGTCTACTGCATGACTAGGTAACTAAGGTAGGACCGGGGAGGCATGGTGGATGTGTCCTATCTGGAGTTCAGAAAGGCTTTAACACTGTCCCCCATAGAAGGCTTATTAACAAACTACACAGCCTAGGGGTGGATCCTAAAATAGTTCTGTGGGTGGAGAACTGGCTGAATGGCAGGAATCAGAGGGTTGTGGTAAACAGGGAGTACCCTAGAGAGGGAGAGGTGATGAGCAGGGTGCTGCAGTGCTTGGTGTTGAGGCCAAGCCTCTTCAATGTCTTTGTTGGGGACATTACAGAGGGACTGGAGGGGAAGGCATTTCTCTTGCAGAGGATACAAGGGTATGCCATAGAGTGGACATGCCAGGGGGTGTTGAAAGAATGATGGAAGACCTTAAAAAACTGGAGAGCTGGCCCAGTGGCACTGAGGGTTAAGCCGTTAGATGCCACATCTCACACTATTTCGGTGACCAGAGTTTGGGAGCGACCCTGGGTCATCAAAGGCCAGCTATGGGGGAGGGAGGGAGCAGGATTGAGCAGCTGCAAGGCAGCTCTCCTCTCCAGGGAGGGACCCTGTCACCCACCGTAGTCCAACTGCCCCCAGGTAGAGGTCTAAGGGTAGCACAGGCAGGTGGCAAGCAGAGGGAGGGTGCTGCAGAACCACTGCATGCATGTGTCTCCACAGCTGCACACACAGATGTGGTGCATGGAGTCAGGTAAAATGGAGAAAAAAAACAGGGGCATAAACACAATAAAAAAAACCTGAAGAAATGGCCTGAAGAATGGCAGCTGGGATTCAGTGAAAAGAAGTGCAGGATTATGCAGACAGGGCTCAAGAACCCAGTGGCAAAGTACAAACTATGTGGGGAGGTACTGACAGTCACAAAGCAAGAAAGTGACTTGGGAGTTATCATCTCACAGAACCTAAGAGAAACTAGGCAGTGTGATAAGGTGGCTGTAAAGGCTAGCCAGATGCTTTGGATGCACAGGTAGGGGTATCAAGAGTATAAAGAGGAAGGATTGTTTTGTTTGGGAACAGGCAGAGATCCTATGGGTAAAGATTATCCCCCCACAATCATCAAAGATCAACATAGCCATGGTTTATAGACCACCAGCTACTTGTTTGGAAAATGACAACCTTATATTGGATTTTGTTAAATACATAAACCAGGAGGATAGTGTTATTTTACTAGGAGATTTTAATCCTCCTAGTATAAACTGGGATACATTGCAGTCTAATTCCCAGATAGAGACTAAATTCCTGAAGGCATTTATGGTAGCTGGACTAGAACAGCTGGTCAATGAAAATACAAGGGGCAGTCATATTCTGGATTTGATGTTAACCAGTTTGGTTGATAACATCCAAAATTGTAAGGCTGATGTACCCTTAAGTAATAGTGACCATTCCATGGTCAGTTTTCAATATAACGAGGGTCACCTCAGTGGTATCAGTGGTAGTACAGCATTGTATGACTTTAATAGGGTGGATTACTGTACACTGAAAACTGAACTGGATAAATGGAAGTGGAAACAGGAACTAAGTAATCGTACACTACATGAAATGTGGGACATATTTATTACTAAATTAAATGGGCTGATTCATAAGTACATCTCAACCAGTAAAAAATACCACAAATCTAGAGGTTCTCTTCTCCCTGGATGACATCAGTGATTAAAAAGCAAATTAAGAAAAAAAATAAGGCATATACCAGGGCTAAATTTTGTGGCGAACCTAGATCCTGGGTGGTTTATAAATATCATTTAAAAAGGGTTAAAGCAGCTTTTGCCATAGCAAAAAGGAGATACGAGCTTAACTTAGCCACAAAAACACAGGATAATTATAAAAGCTTTTATGCTTATATTAATAATAAAAAGGGACTAGGTCGTACAGTTGGTCCATTGAAGGACGGTACTGATAAACTAATAACAGGTAACAAGGACATGGCTGATATGTTTAACACATATTTCTCTTCAGTGTTCAGTGCAGGTAAAGCATCTGCGGTAGAAAATCAAATACATAAAGGAGCACCGGATTTAATAATAGAGTTTGAGGAAGTCAGAACTAGATTAAGAAACCTGAATCAAAATTAGGCCTACGGACCAGATGGTTTACATCCGAGACTATTGAAGGAATTGGCAGATAATTTGGCAGGGCCTGTAACACTGATTTTCCAACAATCCTTGGAAATGAGTCTAACTGTTGAGGCGTGGAGGCAGGCAATAGTAATCCCTATTCATAAAAAGGGATCCAAACAAAGCGTAGGGAACTATAGGCCAATTAGCCTAACCTCTGCCCTTGGAAAAATTATGGAGGGCATCATCAAAGATCTCATTATGAATTATGTAGAATCTGAAGGGGTTAGGGACATGACACAGCATGGATTTACAAAGGGACGCTCATGCCAAACTAACCTGCTCGAATTCTATGGAAGAACAAGTAAATCACTTGATGAAGGTAGTTCTGTAGACGTGATATTTCTAGATTTCGTAAACGCATTCGATAAAGTCCCTCATGAAAACTGATAAAAACTATTCTCAAGTTAGGGATACACCAAAAACTGGTACATTGGATAAGAGACTGGTTGTTTGAATGGAAACAAAGGGTATGTGTCCTCGGTGAACTGTCTGAATCGGTCCCAGTCACGAGAGGGGGCCCTCAGGGATCTGTTTTGGGACCATGCTTGTTTAATCTTTACATTTCTACCATGCAAGTAACAACAGACATTTGGATGTCCAAATTTGTGGATGACACACGCATAGGCTCTCCAGTTAACAGTCAAATGGATGTATTAAAACTGCAGAAGGCTCTTGGAGAATTGGAGTCCTGGGCCAAAGATAATATGGCATCATTTAACATCGATAAGTGTACGATAATGCACTTGGGGAAAAAATTCCTGAAGTGGATAACAGTTCAAATGGCCAGATTCTCAGGGTAGTACATGAAGAACAAGATTTAGGTATCATGCTTAGTAATGACCTTAAATTCCACTTGCACTATAACCATGTGGTTAAGAGGTCCAATAGCCTCTTGAGCTGCATACATAGGCACATCAAAAGTTGGGAAAAAGGAGGTTTTACTTCCTCTTTATACCTCTTTGGTGCGCCCTCATACTGAGTACTGTGTGCAGTTCTGGGCACCAGGCCATAAGGGAGATATAAATGCCCTGGAAAGGGTTCAGCGCAGGGCTACAAAAAGAATTAAGGAAGTACAGAATATGGAATATGGGGACAGACTGAGGAGCCTGGATCTTTATTCCCTGGAGTATCGGAGGCTAAGAGGGGACATGTGTCTTATTTATCGGGCACTATCTGATAACCAGCTTTGGGAACAACTGGGATTAAAACTTAGAAATCAGTCCCATAATACAGGTGCCCATCCCCTACAGCTTATGATGGAAAAGTTTAATACACAGGCACGAAGGCATTGGTTTTCATTAAGGGTGATAAAAATTTGGAATGCACTACCACTCGGGGTTGTAGGTAGTGCAACTATGTTAGCCTTTAAGCATTCTCTTGATTATTATAAGAATATAAGGGGGTATTAATTTAATACTAAGGTGAGCCAAATGGACTTCGGTCTTTATAGAGCCCAGGACAACCTATGAAACCTATGAAACCTGTGAGGTCATCTTGCCCCTGTATAAGACACTCATGAGATTGCATCTGGAATACTGCATCCAGTTCTGGAGGCCCCATCTGAGAAAAAACATAGACACGGTGGAGGTGGTGCAGTGGGGGTCAACTACAATGGTCCAGGGCATATGGGATAAGATCCATGAAGAAAGACTAGCCAAGTTGATATGTAAAATATTTATTTCATGTGGGTAAAGCATTTAAACCATTTTAAGTACTGAATTGTTACAGAATGTGCCAGTTGAGATTCAATATATGATATATCAAATCTCAACTGGCATATCCTATAAAATATCACTTATAGTGTGGTCATGCTTTTACCCATTACTTCTAATGAATTTGCACCACCTGGACCACCAGGGATATAGGAATTACTTTTATTTATACTTAAGCCCACGATCGGGCTGCGAGCAGTCCACTGGACCACCAGGGATATAGGAATTACTTTTATTTATACTTAAGCCCATGATCGGACTGCGAGCGGTCCACTGGACCACCAAGGATATAGGAATCTATTTTATTTAACACATGCCCGCGATCGGGCTGACAGTGGTCCACTGAACCTCCAGGGATGTAGGAATCTATTTTATTTAACACATGCCGCGATTGGGCTGACAGCGGTCCACTGGACCACCAAGGATTTTGGAGGGTCATTTTTGTACGTATGTCAATGATCGGGCATGGGGGGTGCCGCCAGGTGCAGCCAGAGCTAGGGTGGCCACTCACAGGTGGCAGCTGCCATGTTGCACCCTGCAATACAGCAGCTCACCTGTGGGTGGCCAGCCGTTGTTCCTTTTTTTTTTGGCTCACCTGTGTGCAGTACAAGTAGGGGTTGTGCATGCATGGACTCAGCACATCCCGGGCTGAATATCAGGATGTGCAGAGTATGCATGGACACGCCCCCCTACCTGCACCGCATACATTACTGATGCACTCTGGCGCATCGGGATTTGTGCCAGACACAGTTCCCGTTTGAATCTCGCACCGGGGCGCATCAGTGGGTTGCACATGGTGCAACACTGTTGTGCCATACACAACCCTTTTGAATATCTGGGCCCCGGTATCTTATTTTCAGTGGGGCTCTACATCTACACAGTATTGTGCTGCATTGCATAAAATCAGAACATGCTGAAAACAATATTTCACATCTTGACTAGGCAACCCAGAATAAATAGATTATAAAAATGGTAAAATATGACCCCACTGAAAACAAGATATTGCATCTAATCTGGGACATCCTGAGTAAATACAGTGCAACAATGTGTAAAATGAAGATCCCTATTAGAATGAGATGTAGCATCTCCCCTGTGCTATCCAGGATACAAAATATAGGATAAGAAATATTTAAAGAAATCTACTGTAAACTGAACTTCGCTGTGTTCCACATAACCAAGACTGACATAAACAAACAGTTTCTTTATTGTTTTATAACATATTAAATTGCAGTATTTTATTTTGATTGTTATGGCCGTGAGGATGGTGTGTACAGTATGTGTGTGTGTGTGTGTGTGTGTGTGTGTGTGTGTGTTTGCTGTATCTCAATATAAATATTTTTTCCAAAAAATCATATTAAAAAATGCCTGCTGACTGCTATATATTTAGACTGGATAGTTCACAGAAAACATAGCCTATGTCTGAGACAGCGCTTATCAGATCATGTCTTAAGAGGTTAAAAGATAATGTAAATATTTTTAGGAGATGCCTTGTTGGGAAAGGGTGACATTTATGAGGTATGAATCTTTCTTGAAAGAGAATACCTACCCAACTGAAGCTAGTAGCAAGAAAATGTTTAAAAGCTAAGTATTTAAATGTGCAAGTTGTTGCATTTTGAAGGGGGTAAATTAGTCTCCAGTTTATTTACTTAGTTTTTGTTGACCAGTAAGTGCACTAGACAACAAAGATTGTCTATTTTCAGGCTCAACCAATATTTAACATGCTGTTTCAGTTTCCATTGCTGTAAAGTTCAGAAGAAGGGGAACAGGCAGTCTAAGAGCACATGATGAGATCAGCTGTGCTTGATGAAAGAACTGATGTATGAATGTGTCTGTCGGCACATTGTTTTGAAGTCCACACATTTTCATGCCTGGATAGTGTCATGATCAGGCTTACTGATTATTGTTCTAGCCCCTTGTAGAGTCTCCTGCATTGTACCACCATGACACACCTCTCAAAACCCTGTACATAGCAAAATGTTCAGCTTGTGCTAGCACACATGGCGAACATAAAAAAGGAACAATAACACCATTAGATATGTTGTGAAGTTTTATTTCACTGAAAAAATTCCAGCGAAGTTGTAAAATTTGCTTTCATGAATAGCTCTGTAAATTGCCCACTTCGTTACTTTGCATTGAATTTTCCTTGGGAAATGTCACTTTTTTAAAATGAAGTTAAAGCAGCAGTGCATGATAGCAGTGTAAACTTTGACCTACACCTTTTTTATCCTATTTTAGATTAACCCATATCTCCTGACTTGTATGATACCTTTTCTTTCCACAATTTGAGTCTTCTTTAGTACTTTTGTTCTCATCTGAAACAATAATGTGGCTTGGATCAGGTTTTTAGCAGTATTCTCAGTTGTTCTTGTACATCAATTGTTTAAAATTACTTCTGTTGTGACTAAAATAAATTATTATGCAGATGTCAGTGCTCCCTGACCTTACTGGGCAATAGGTGTTCAAAAACAGCAGCAAATAATACTGATGCAAATCTCATGAATATTCATTTTTGTGATATCTGCATCTTTTCTGATGCTTGCAGGGATGACCAGGATGAAGTCATTGGAGCAGATTGTGCTAGTGATTAGTACAGCCATACACTCCAATCCATTGTTTAGAACTTCTTTTTGGACACATTCATAGCATAGAATCACTGCAAAAGTACAGCATTTTAATAATAAGGACATACTTTCATGGACAAAGCATTTCTTTACAGGAAGCTGTTCTTTTACAGTTTATTTTCACTGTTTTTCGCACTCCCATGTACTGTCAAATGTGTACCAAATTAATAAGACTGAACTGTTCTGATCCATTAAATTTTACTCATCACAGATACAGACATATGTTATAGATTAATTCCTAAAAGTATTATGCAGTTGATGGAATAACAATGACTTTTTATGTGAATTGCAGTGTATTTTCATAATTGCAATTACACCATTATGACCTCATGAACAATAAAGTTATTTTTTAAATCTATTGTCTTATTGAGTTATTAATTGTTAATTTCAGACATTCATATTTATAAAGTTGTGGCTATATTTACGATTTGTAATTAAGTGATATATTTTAAGGTCAGTTTAATGTTCATGTGATCCTATTGTGCAGTATTGGATGTTAAATTTTAGTCTATGGTCTTTCACAGTTAGACTGTAGTGCAGTTACTGTAAATTCCACATCTATAGGAATTCAGCAGTGATTATTTAAGCAATAAGCCACGAGGGGGTGTGAGTTATTAGGGGATTTACCACAGTTGGCGTGGTTTGCGGGTAAATCCTCACTAGCTGTGGTAAATCCCCCTATAACCCACATCCCCCGAGTGGCTTATTGCTATTATACTATGGAAGAGAAGTAAAAATATTAAAAAATGATATTAAAAAAGTAAAAATAATTTTTTTTTTATTGATTTTAATGTGAGGTATTCTTACTCTATAGTAAATAGTGCCCTGTTGCTAGGCAGAAGATGTGCTGTGGAGCTTGAAATGCAGCTTCACTGTCACTGTCCCCCCCCCTTCAGGCACTGCACAGTTTCTAATACAGGATCTCCCTCCCATGTACAAAACTACGTAGTATGCCATTATGTGCTGTTTGGGTTTTTGCTTATAGCTTGTGTTGGAGACAGAACGATATTAGGCAGGAGCAGGCAGTTTGTGTGGTGTGCACAGGAGCGCTAATGCTAAGAGCTGCCATGTTTGAACTGCTGCCTTGGGGTACAAGCTTCTGGCAAGAAAAAAAACATTGTGAGACATGGAATTTTTTTTTCTTATGTGGTAATATGGAGTTTTGTCACTAACATTCTGAAGGTGGTCTTGTCGTGGCACTTCGGTGGGTAGGAGGTTTGAGCGAGGAGCTGGGAGACCGGAAGCATTATTGTGGTGCAGTGAGAGTGATGGAATTCAGAGGGAGCGAGCATTACAGGGATATATTTGAGAAGGTTTGCTACATGTTTTTAAAGCTGCAGTTACTTTTTGGAGAAATGCGAAAGTGGAATTTGTGTTTATGCCAGGAATTTTTTTTTAATGTTTCGTGAGCTGTGGGAGAAGCTTGGGGGGGGGGGTGCTGTGCTGATTTGTGTTTAGCAGGGAAAGAAGATGGCGGCTACAGTTACGTGATTTCGGGAGTCAGATTTTTTTTTAATATGCGGCTGGCTGGCACCTTTTGCAGTGATTATCAGAGGATTTACAATGGAGGTAAGGTGCCAGCCTACCTTTCTGATTGGTTGCTTTCCAAGGACCATGGTATAATCCAAAATTATCCAATCATTCCTTACTACACAAACAGCTATGCCATACTGTGTAGTATTTGGCTGTAAAAAGTAAAAGTTAGAAAGGTTACAATCTGTATATACACTTCATTTTCCAAAGGATCAAATGACTAAAAAGCATGGATTAACTTCTGCAGATGGCAACATTTTGTATCATCTAAATACAGCCATGTATGTTCTTTATTATAGGGGTACAGCTGTGCCCCTATAGTTAGGGTTGAGTAGCCTGTTTAATGTTAAACCTAAAATTTTGCACTTTAATAACTTTGCAACTGTTCAACAGATATGCACAAACTCTGGTATGCACTGTCCCATGTGGTAGATCCCTTGTTGTGGCAAGTTTCTTTCTGGTTGGATGTACAGATTCTGAGATCCGGATGGTACTAAAACCTTAAAAGTCACCTTTTTTTTGCAGTTTTTCCTCATCGCCTTGCATCCACAAGGTGTGGAATTTTGGTGTGATTACTTATGGTACAACTGGCTTCGGAAACAGAACTGACATGCTTAGTTTGGTGCAAAAATATTAATCTTTCACAAAGTTATTAAATGTTTAAGTTTCCTATTTTTTCAATGGGAAATTGCCTATCAATTTTATAAGGATAAAGGTTGACCAAGGATTGACCTCATAAAAAAAGGAATCATTCTCATAAGACCCATTTCTTTTTTGCCAGAATAAAATTATTTTTCCTGAGAGAAACTTCCTTTTTCCTGAGCCACCATCTTGTTTTCTATCAAAAAAAAAATCAAAAGCCACAAAAATGACACCCTGGAGAGAGATCACCACACCTAGCTGATCCCCTTAGATGCAATCTGCACCTCATTGTTGGGGATATGGCTCACAAATGTGTTTTATTTCCTGTTATGAAAAAAGAATCCTTTTCCATATCAAAAGTCATGAAAAAGGACCCTTGATTGTAAATTCTGTGCCATTACCCCATGTTGTAAATGTATTCCCTGGTGTCTAGTGACACCCTCTTACCTCCCTGTTTTTAAAAAATGTTAATTCCTATAATCTGACACCAGGATACCCACCTCCGGTATCAGATGCTGTCCCCCTGCAGCCCGTTGTTTTATTTACATTAACTGACATCGGGGTGCCCAATCCCCAAGTCAGTATTTTGAAGACCCCCTACTCAGCACTTTGGGAAACTGGAGAGCCCACCCCAGTGTCCCAAATAGAGTTATTTATGTGTACCTGTAAAAGAAGAAAACCATCCCCAATGTCTTTTTTTAAACCTGAAATAAAGAAAACGGTCCCTCACCATCCCCCTTCCCCCATCAGAACCCTCCCACTGAGCACCCACCATCCCACACCCCACCTTACCCTACACTTACCTCCAGAGGTCATATGCTGTCACCTTCTTTGGACCAGGACATGCCTGCACTCTTCAAATCTGATCTGTGAACTGAGGAATGAAGGCAAGTGCTGTATAATGTATTTCAATGGTGTTTTTGAAGTTTAAAATTGTTATTGTTATTTTAAAAATGGGACACACACAGATAGACACAGAATTACATATAAAGTCTGGACCATACAACAACATTTAGTATAACCAGAAGGATGCAATTGCACAGGAAGACATAATAAAGTCAAGCTGCTAAATGCAATAATAGATGATATAATATACAAGCAAAAACTTAATTGTCATCTAACCCAGGAATTATAAGGGTTGAGTTAGATCCCCACCACCACACTGGGTGAAGGGGACCTGGATGCAGTAGCATGTGTCACATACTTATGCTAGCATGCTGGTCCAGATCCAGCGCCAGGATATAGGATATAGGATATGTGCCCTACATATGAGCATGTAACCATATCAACTATATACAAAGGGCAATCCTTTACTAGGTGAAGGCCTACCTAAAAAGAACTGAAACCATGAGAGGGGAGCACCAGTCTTACAGAGGGGGAAGAGAATCACACCCAGGAGTACGAATATCTATGAAATAACCCTGGAAGGGAGGCTATAACAGTATTTCGACTGCAGATAGGGCTGCTAGTGTTTCTCAAATTGAACCACTGAGCCTCCATTGAAACTAGAGATTCTTTCAAATGTAACCCCCTGAGCTAGTGCTAGGAGGAGCTCCTAGAAGGTAGGTGTCGCTGAGGATCTCCAATTTGTTTATATAAGTCTTTTAGCTGCAGTCCCAGCTGCTGTAACCCATTGGGCCCCTGGGATATGTTTGGTCATGTTCAGATGGGCACATCCCAGAATTAGAAGGGGAGGGTCAGGGGTGACTTCAGGAAAAATCTGTTGACACATTTCTTGGACTGCTGCCCAATAGGATTTGAGGTTGGGGCAATCCCAGAGGATATGAAACAAATGCACCCCCCTGTTTACCGCACCTCCAACAAGTATCAGTTGGAAGAAGACCCATCTTCTTAAGTTTGGCCGGGTCTCTATACCATCTATGAATGGTTTTGTTCATGATAAGGTGTGTACGGCCATCTTGGCAGGTGGAGTGGATTCTAACCCACCCATGCTCCCACTGTTGTTCGAAGATAGAGATCTGAAAGTCCTTTTCCCACTGTACTTTAGCCTTTTGGGTAGGGTCTGTGGAAGCATCCCTGAGAGCAGCGTAAATACCACTTGCCCTGTTTTTGGGTGCTTCTCCCATGTAGTTAATGCATAAGGACATTGTTGCACCTCCTTGGTTTGGGGGGCATTTGGTAAGTGGGTTATGGCATCTCTAATCTGAAGATACCTCCAAAAATGGGTGGACGGAAGATGGTATCTGGCTTTTAATGATTCAAAGGTATCCAATATATTAGACTTAGGGAGTAATAAATCTTGAATCAAGGAAATACCATGGGCCTCCTATTATTTCCAATGTATTACAGTTCTTCCTACCTGTAGGGCTTGATTATTCCACAAGGGCATGTTTTTCCATGGAGCTGGGTCATGTTCTAAGAGGGTTAGAACCTTTCTCCAGTAATGAATGGAAATCTGAATAGAAGGAGGAATATCCGAGAGTAAGGTTTTCTTACCATATAAGACCACCACTGGAGAAGGGGCATGGACTAATGATGCACCAAAGGGAGCCAGGTTGGAGAAGCCTGTCCAATTTTGGAGAACCACCTGGTGGTCTGAGATGAAATGAAGGCCATATGATACCTCTGCAACCATGGAAGGCCTCAGCCTCCCTTTCTCCAGTGTTGGCATAGTTTAAGTTTACTATAATGAGGCAAGGATCCTTCCCATAGAAAAGTTGCCCATTTGTGCCCCAGTGTTTGGAACCATTTCAGTGGGATAGGCAGGGGTAAATGAGCTAGCAGGTATAATAATCTGGGAGCTGCCATCATCTTGATGGACTCTATCTTGCCAGCAAGTGAAAGTCTCAAGGCCTTCCATCTCTCCATGTCCTGTCGGAGAGAATCTAGTAGTATAGTAAAATTAACTGAAAGCATTCTCCCCAGATTCGAATGTAGGATGATACCCAGATATTTTATACCATTAGGAGACCATTTTAGCCCTAAAACTGTGATATCTTTTTCAGGAGACATAGAGTTCAGTGGAAGCACCTCAGTTTTGGACTGGTTTAGCTTAAGACCTGACACTTCGGCAAAGCTTGTCAAAATATCAAAGATGTTACGAATCACCTGTGGAGTATACTCCATAGTGATGAGGAGATCATCTGCATATAGAAATGTTTTGAAGGTAGTATCTCCTACCTGTATACCAGGGATAGAGTGAGATTCCTGAAGTGCAATGGCCAGAGGCTCTATAGCTAGGATGAATAGAAGAGGGGAAAGGGGGCATCCTTGCCTCGTACCTCTCTGTAATTGAAAGGATGGAGATATAGTACCATTCATCAGGACAGAAGCCATGGGAGAGGCATATAACAGTTGTATCCATGAGATAAAGCCGGGTCCCAAACCCATTGTGGAGAGGGTATGAAATAAGAAGGGCCATAAGACTGAATCAAATGCTTTCTTGAAGTCTATAGCTAGAGCTACGGAAGACTTTGTGGACATTTTAGTATAATGCAACATCGAGACTAGTGATCTATGATGGTCCGACCCTAGCCGGCCTTTAACAAAACCCGCCTGGGATGGATGAATCAGGTCTGGTAGGAGGTGATCAAGCCCACTTGTGAGAATTTTGGCCAAGATTTTGGCATCCACATTAATGAGGGAAATGGGGCGGTAACTACAAGAGGAGAGGGGATCTTTCCCCTTCTTAGGGAGTACCGTGATAGTGGTTTCTCTCATGGATGGGGGTAGTTGCCTTGCCTGCAGAGAGTGTTGGAATGTCCGGACCAGATACGAGGCCAGGTTAGTTCCACTGCTTCTATATAAGTCAATGGGCAATCCATCCTTTCCTGGGGTTTTAAGGGGATTCAAGGAATTAATTGCCTTCTCCACTTCGTCACTGTTATTGGTGCTTCCAGCAATTTAGTGTCATTTTCTGAGAATTTAGGGATAGGTATTGAGGTTAGAAAACTTTGGATTTTAAGCAGGTTAGGAGGATGAGGGGATGCATACAGTTGTTCATAAAACTGGGTCATGATCTCATTCACCCCGTTTTTTGAGTGGCATTGTACCCCTTTTTTGTCCTTCAGAGCATGTATCATCCTGGATGCCTGTTGATGTTTTAGGTGATAAGCCAAGAGTTTACTGGCTTCCCCCCCTTCCCAATATGAATGTCACAGCCATCTGAGATTTAGCTCAGCTTGTTGGGTCAAGTGAGTACTGAGGGAAATTCTTGTACTAGCCAATTGAGACAGTAATGTCTGGGATGGAACTTGGGATTTAAGAGATTTATACTGGGATTCTAAAGAGGATAACTGTTTTTCTAAGGCCCTCTGATCTGCCTCTCGGCATCACCTCCTGGCAGAGGCAAAAGCAATGATTCTGCTTTGGAGGGTCACCTTGAAGGCCTCCCAGAGAGTCGACTCATTCACTTCCCCATTATCATTGTTCTTCCAGTATTCCTTCACTTTGGGACCTAGCCATTCTCGGAATTTAACATCCTCCAACAAGAGGGGGTCCAGACGCCATGAGGAGGTCTGAAGGGGATCTAGTCCTAGTTTAATAACTAATTCCAGAGGGGCATGATCTGAAACATATATCGGATACATAGCAGACTTAGTGACTTGTTCGTATAACACAGATGAAATAAGCCAGAGATATATTCTGCTGGATGAACCATAGGTCTGGGAAAAAACATGAGTAGTCATGTACCCCTGGGTGTAATGTTCTCCAGGCATCCAGCTATACATGCTCAGTCATTAACCTCTGGACCACTTTCTTAGCCTACCTATGGGGTTCAGAGGTTTTGTTACTCTTGTCCATATAGTGATCCATCACCAGATTAAAATCCCCACCCAATAATATTGGTGCCTTATTCACATTAAAGTCAGTGAGGGCCTGATTAAGAGTGTGAAAGAATTGAGGACAGTCCTGATTAGGGGCATAGATATTAGCCAATATCAGAGAACCATCCGGATTCTCCATATCTGCCAAGACCCACCTCCCACCCTTACCATGAATGTGCCTCTTCACTTTTCACCCCCAATTTTTGCGGAATAAAATGGAAACTCCCCATTTATGGGAAGCCTCTGCACTATGCAGTTCTTCTGCCACCCAGTCCTGTTTAAGCTTCCTTGCCTCGCCAGGAGAAAGTTTCATCTCTTAAAGGAGCACCACCATGGGGTGCAGCTTTTTTAAGTGGAGCAGAACCTTTTTCCGCTTAATTGGTGAATTAAGCCCTCTGACATTCCAAGATAGAAACCTAGTCTCCATCTAGCCCCTGATATGACATGACTAAAAAATGGTTCAACAAGAAGTTCCCATACGTGGGTCTATGCCCAGTGTACCAACTCCCTCTCTTTGTGCCCCGGGACAAGTCCCAGCCCTAGTCTTCGGATTGCCATAGCAACAAACATAACAAGTTAATATAAGCATACTGTCAAGAAAAACTTGTACCTCAGACATAGGTACTAACAAATATAATGCTAAAGACAAATAGCAACTTTTTAACAAAACCCATCCCTCCTCCCCATCCCATCCCATTAAACCATCCCATTTCTGACCAGCACCCACTGTTTTTATTGGCAGACTCGCAGCCCAGATACCAGCGGAGGTCACTGGGAGGTGAGTGTGATCTTAAACTCGGCATGAAAGGGAGGACTACCAAAAGTCCTAGATCCTCTGATCACATTCCCCTTCTTAACAGACTAGTCCTTCTACACATATGGACCAGAAGGATACTGAATGTTCAGTTCTGGAGCTCTTGACAGAACTCATCTTGGGTCCCCAGGCGTCAGCCAAAAAATGGATATTACAGGTAACCTTGCAGTAATGACATATAAACCTTTGCCAGATCCTCCCCTCCCCTCCCCTGAATGGAAGGAATATAAGGGAAACTGGGGCCGAGTGGCTCCTTTGCAAAGCAAGTGTCTCAGAGTAAAGGCCACTTGATCCGTTCGGAAATCAAGAATAGGAGGAGTCTCTCCGATTTCCCACCGGTCCTTAGAACCATAAGGGGGGGAGACGTCGGTAAGATCCTCCATAATATTATGCAGTATGATAGAATGACTACAGCTACATGGAAAAAGATCGGGGGGGGGGTGAATCCTTAATACAACAGCATTTAGTAAATAAATGAACTGTAACCACCTTTAAAATAAGCCCAGAAATATTTGACTGTAGAGCCAAACCTGCCAGGTTAAATCTCTGGGAGAACTGATTACCATAGAAAAACACCTTGAGAGTCAGCCCACCGATTCAGCAGCAGGAATTAGTTCTTCTGTGAGCTCCGTGTGGGGCATCATTTCAGGCAAGCTGTCGAAGGGGCAAGAAGCCTTGTGGGAAGTGTCCTTTCCTTCTGCCCATGAGAGATTTCTTACTGCTTGGGACTTAGTCTCCTTCAGTTGCGAGTGTCTAGGAGGCAGCGGTGGAGCTACTGGAGGGCCATCGGTAGGTAAGTTCATCAGAGCCTGAAATTGGTTGTTGCTCATATCTGGCTTGAAGGAGCTTTGCGATGCAATCGAGTCAGGGCTTTCACTACAGCTCCTAGATCAGAGCTGCAGGGTTTTATCTACTGTATGTGTGCCCCTTCAATCCTTTGTCATCTTCTGTTCCTCCTTTTGCTATTGCTACCCAGGGATTTTTGAGGCCACAACTGGTTGGGAGTATGCTGCTGGTTAGTAGACACTGATGAATGGCTGTTGGTCTCCTGTGAGGAAATCTCCATCGGACAGGGCCTGCTTGATTTGGCCTGGGAGCTGGGGTACTCGCGCAGGCGGCCCCAGTTCAGTTTAGGGGCTTGTGCTGCCAGAAAATTCTCTGCAGCTGTCGGGTTATTGAATACCCTGGGGGAACCATTGAAAACAATTCAGAGTGCAGCTGGGTATCTAAGGGAATAGTCTAGGCCAAGTTTGGCACAAGCTCTGTGAGCCGCTGTGAAGGCCCTGCATCTTGTAGTCACCTCCTGGGAGTAATCAGCAAAAATCTGAATCCTGTGCACATTCCACAGAAGCTCTTTCTTTGTGTGAGCCAGTTATGTAATGATTTCTCGGTCTTGATATCGAGTGAAATGGGCCAGGATAGTTCAAGGACATGCTCCTGATAAAGAGCGAGATGCCAGAGTTCTGTCAGCCCTCTCTATCTCTGGAGGAGCCCCGCAATGCCAGTCCAAAATAGATGGCAGCTCCTTTTGTAGAAATATGATTGTGTCATTCCCCTCACAGCCCTCTGGAAACCCAACAAACCTAAGGTTATTCTAGCGGCTGCAGTTTTCCAAATCTTCAACTCTAGCCCAAAGTAAATGTGTAAGTCTATCTTGTTCTTTCAGTCGAGCCCCAGCTTTGTGCCAGCCATCCTCCGCTTCAGCCAATCTGTTCTCAGAGACACGGGCTCGTTGTGTAAGAGCAACAATATCTGCTGTATTTTTGTTTGTAGCTACATCTATTTTTTCCATGCATTGGAGGATCTCAGCAAACATCTGCTGAATTTCAGGCATATCTCCCTTCAGTTGATTTGGCACTGATGTAGAATCCATCTCATAGGATTTAGCTAGGCCGAGCAGCGTAGCAGAAGGCAACTGAGTAAAATTCAGTATTTCCAGGTTTCGGAAGACCGAGCAAGGAGTTGCTAGATGGGCAGTTACTACACGAGTGTTTAAATTGTGGTAGGGGTGAAATGGGTACAGGAGCGAGGTTATCCTTTCTTAGTCCCCATACCCAAGGGCTCTGACTCTGATTTTGTCAGGCAGGAAGTGAGGCCATCCTTGGACTCCAGTCCCTTTTGAGTGGTGTTAAGCAATGCCAGGTCAATCAGGAATAAGACTGCAGTGATTGAGAATCTTGTTTCCTCTGTCGACATGGCTTGCATAACCGAGACCTGGCTGGATGGAAATGTGGGTCCTGTTTTGGAATCTGCACTTCTGACTGGGTTCTAGGTGATTCACCGCCTGAGAGTGGACTGGAGGGGCGGGGTGGGTTGCAGTCTGTTTTAGACAGGATCTGGATCTCAGGGAGGTGCCAGTTGGAGACACCAACTCCTTTGAGTGTATAGTGGGTGCAGGTGCAGGCTACAGGATCCTTCTCATCTACCATCCACCAGGTGATGGGAGGGAGTTCCTGAAGAAGGCTGTGGACGTCATCACTGAAATGGTATTGGATTCTCCCAGATGGTTAATTCTGGGGGACTGCAATGCCTGGGTGGACAATGAACTCTCACCAGTTGGTCAAAACCTCCTCCAATTGATGGATTCATTGGGCCTGTCATGGGTTATTACCTCTGCAACCCATGGGGGGGCACACATTGGACTTGGTGTTCCATCTGGGGACGGAGATCTCCGATGTGGAGGTGGAGCCAACTGGTTGGTCTGCCCATCGCACCCTGAGGTTCAGATTTACAGCTCCACGAAATAGGCCTGCCCCAAAGGAGTTAGTACAGTTCCGTTCTTTAAGAAATGTTACCTTAGAAGGCCTAGTGATGGAGCTGGACTTCTCAGGATTTACAATGGATAGCACTGACCCAGGACCCCTGGTCCTGGCCTATAGTAGTGCTGTGGTAGGGGCCCTGGATGTCATTGCTCCAATTCGTGTTCATCTCCGCACTCTTTACCTGGGGGTTCCCTGGTTTGATGGGGAGGTCCATGAGTTAAAGAGGTGGGGACAAAGATTAGAAAGATGCTGGTGGAAAACTCACCTGGAGTTGGATAAGCTTGGATTGTTAGAACATTATAAGATCTACCAATCAGCAATTTCCCATAAGAAGGCAGAGTTCCTGTCCAGGAAAATTGCTACAGTGAGGAATAGACCAACCCAGCTCTTCCAGACTGTGGACAGACTGTGCAATCCATCCTGTCTACAGGCCGGTTGAGCATTGTCACAAATACAATGTGAGGAGTTTGCGAAATTCTTCGCTGACAAGGTATCCACCATCAGGGATGAGATCTGCCAGCACCCATCCATCGAACCTTGCATTGATCAATCGGGTGGTACTAATGCCCAGTTGACTTGGTTCTCCTTTAGCCAACTGGCAGTCATGGGTATAGTGAGGATCATCCAGACTTTTCGACCTACCTACTGTAAGTTGGATCTGGGCCCTACTCACCTGTTAGTGGGATGTGTAGATGTCATCACCCTGGTCCTGGCTGGGATAGTTGCAGTTTCATTAGAGAGAGGGACCTTCCCGGATCCCTTAAAGGAGGCGGTAGTATGCTTCTTTTTAAAAAAAAACTCTCTTGATCCTGACTGTCCAGCAAATTACAGACTGGTCTCTAACTTACCCTTTGTAGGGAAAGTGATTGAGAAGGTGGTCGCTCTGCAGCTGGAGGACCATTTGACCAGCCACAATATCTATGACCCTCTCCAGTCCAGTTTCAAGAAAAGGCATAGCATGGACATGGCTCTTGTTCGAGTTCTAAATGATCTCCTGATGGTGAGAGATTGGAGAGCCCGTTCCATCTTGGTTCTGGATCTCTCAGCAGCGTTTGACACCGTGGATCATGGGGAGCTGCTCGACTGCCTTTGGTTTTTCTGTGGACTGAGGAGAGCAGTCCACAGCTGGTTTTGATCTTTTCTTGAGGGAAGATCACAGAGAGTGGTGCCAGGGATTTATTCCTCGGCCCCTCACTGGTTGCTCTGTGGAGTTCCACAGGGCTCGGTGCTGTCTCCCATGTTATTTGCGGTGTATATGCTTCCATTGGGGGAAATTATAAGATGGTATGGGTTGAGTTTTCATTGTTATGCTAACGACTCTCAGCTATACCTGTCTTTTGCACCTGAACAGGAGTCTGATTCCATCGCAGTGTTTAATAACTGTCTACTGGAGATACAGGAGTGGATGAGTACTAGTTGACTTCGATTGAATTCAGAAAAAACTGAGGTATTGGTAGTGGATCCTGGAGTGAGGACAACAGGGGTTTGAACTGGGAAACCCTCAGGTTTATATATTGGGAGGGTCCCGCTTATAGCCTCTGGTCAGATACGTAACCTGGGCATGGTATTTGATGAGGGCCTGACCCTGAGGGCGCAGGTGTCTGCTGTAGACAAGTCTGCCTTTTTCCATCTAAGAAACATAGCCCGGGTGAAACACCTGGTTCCACCCAAAAGATCTTCCTACCCTGGTCCATGCCTTTGTCACCGGTCATTTTGATTACTCCAATGCTTTTTATCTAGGGCTGCCGGGGGTGGATACCCACCGCTTGCAGCTAGTGCAGAACACGATGGCCAGGTTGTTGATAGGAGTTTCTAGATCTAGCCATATAACACCTGTGCTGCATGAACTGCACTGGCTGCCTATACAGTGGCAGATCATCTTCAAGGTTGCATTGGTGACCTATAAGGCCCTACGCAATTTGGGACCTCACTACCTGAAAGAACTCCTGGTGTCTTACTGCCCCACCCACTCACTCCAATCCTCTGATGAGGGATTGCTAGAGATACCCAGGGTATACTTAAAGACATCTGGAGGAAGATCATTTGCCTATATGGCACCTACCCTGTGGAATTCTCTACCTCATCATATATGAGATTGCCTGACTGGAAAGTTTTAAAAAACAGTTAAAAACATTCCTTTTAACTAAACATTCTCTGGGACTTGACAATTAGGGGTTACTTATGTTTATTCATTATATTTACTGTTTTTATATGGGTTATATTTAAAGTGTTTGAATGATTGTAAAAGTGCCCTGAGCTTGGGAAGGGCGCTTTAAACAAATACCCAGAGTGCTGAGACCACTGACATGACAATTGATGGTACCAGCTGCAATAACTCTGTAACCATTGCCAACAACTTTAACTATTATTTCTCTGATCTGTCTGATTTCACCTCAACATTCCCCCCCTGGTGGTGGTGACAATGGCGATCAGCCCTCAGCACCATCGCCATCCCGTCTGCCCTTTCATTTCAGGGCAGTGGTGGTGCAAGAGGTGCGGAGACTGCTCTCGGGACTCTCCCCCTTCTCGCGTGCTGGCCAAGATGGCTTGGAACCAAAGCTCCTCAGTCTTGGTGCCCCTTGGCTTGCCCCACTGGTGGCACACATCTTCAATTTGTCCCTGTCAACTGGTGTTATTCCAGACACATGGAAGGTCGCCAGGGTGGTCCCAATTCTTAAACAGGGGAACCCTAAACTAATAGAGAACTACCGCCCAATATCCATTTTATCTGCAGCCAGCAAACTTCTGGAGAAAGTTGTGGCAACTTTCTGAGTACTTACAGTCACATGATCTACTGTCTCCTGTGCAGCACGGATTCAGGAAGGGGCACAGCACATCCTCAGCCCTTGTCACGGTCTCATCTTGGATTAGGGAGGCCATGGACCAAGGCAAACTCTCGGGGGCCATCTTTATAGATCTCTCTAAGGCCTTTGACCTGGTTGATCATGCCATGCTCTCAACTCAGCAAAGATCCCTTGGCCTATCTTCTGCTGTACTCAGTTGGTTCTCCAACTATCTACATGGTAGAATGCAGTGGGTTAAATATGGCAAAGAGCTCTAGGGCCCTATCCCTGTAACAATGGGGGTCCCTCAAGGCTCTGTCCTTGGGCCTCTGCTCTTCTCCATTTTTGTAAATAATCTCCCCGCAGCCGCTGATCACTGTAAACCAATCCTCTATGCAGATGATCTGGTCATCCTGTCTCACTCCCCAGAGATGGGAGTCATTAACTGCCACCTGAGTGATGACCTGAGAAACATTCAGACATGGATCTCGACCCTTAAGCCAGTCCTAAATCTAAAAAAAAACCCAGGCCATGCTCTTTGAGTCTCTGGCCAAGATTAAGGCCTCCCCTGAGCCGTTCTGTGTCTCTGGTACCGAAGGTGTCCTAATCCCTATTACGGACAACTTCAAGTACCTTGGGGTGATGCTGGACCCGCAGCTTGACCTAGGCCGCCATATCCAGAATACGTGCAAGACTGTTAACTGCAAACTGGGTCTGGCCTATAGAGCAATAAGCAACCTCACTCGGCTGAACGTATTGCTCTTGCCAGAGGTGTGCTCCTCCCCTCGCTATGTTGTGGGCTCCTTCTGTTTTCCGGCACCACCAAAGCCCATCTCTCTAGGTGGTCTACTGCCTACAACAATGTCTGCTGCTTCGCTCTGGTGGCCCCCCATCTCACTCACCATTGCGACCTCTACAGCAAGCTAAACTGGCTCTCCCCCTCAAAGCACATTGACTTTGTCCTTGGGTGCTTCATGGGAAAGGTCCTTGGCACTGGCACCCCCCCCGAGGCTGGTGAGTTTACTTGTCCCGACTGCCCCCTCTTCCTACCACCTCAGGTCTCAGGGGCCTGCCCCACTCAAGGAACCCGTGACTCGGACTCAAATGGGTGGAAGGGATTTTGCAGTGTGTGCTCCCAAACTATGGAACACCTTCCCCACCCAGGTCCGTGTCACCCCATCACAGGGCTGCCTGCATTCCTCCCTGTGGAACCACCTCAAATTCTCATCAGCCTGTAGTTGCCCAAAACCCTGTGACCTAATTATAGCGCTCTGCCCTTCTGGATAACAGTGGCCCTATGTTGTAGATAGTTAAGTACCTGCTGATTCTCAACCGTGCCTTTTGTACTGCTCCTAATTGGTACATACCTTACTCTGTTGTGTTTATGCTTAACAAAAATATGCCTCACAAGACCTGTAATTTGTGTATTCTGTATTATGTTGTTCTCACGTGACTTGCAAGCTATTCCTAAATATGTACCATGTTGTCTTATGTATTTAAGTCTGTAATTTCCTGTACTCTCCTGGGTCAAACCAGAAAATAGGCAATTGTCTTGTCTAGTGTACTTACCTGGTTAACAAAAGCTAAATAATAAATATCAGTGTGCCAAATCTGTATCTCAGCCCAGGGGAGAGAGAGCCTGTCACCCCTTAATGGGGATGTTATTTGTTTGGACCATGGGGAGCCCAAAAATAGAGAAAGAAAAGAACTGCAAAAGAACCCCAGAGCAAATGCCCTGAGGCATGGGTTATCCCAGAGGATATTGGCCTTACAGCCAAATTTCAAAGAAAACACAATTGCACCTACTCCAATAATGCAAAGCATCACAGGAAACTTATACAAATCCCCATGAGAGAATTTGAGAGAGAGGCATATGTTTCCCATGATGCTTTGCATTATCAGGGTATGTGCAATTGTGTTTTCATATACAGTATATATATATATATATATATATATATATATATATATATATATGTCTTCTTTGTATGTTCTGCACATTTTGACAAGTCAAGCTATGAGAGACAGTGAAAAAAAGGCTGAATTAGGGTGGTACAATACAAATGCTAAATTGAAACCTTCAGCGGTGACATTAATCTTTGACCCATCCAGCTCTTCATCCATTTTGAATTCATCTTTGAAGTGGACTGCACATTTGACACATCTACAGATTCAGGTACCTCAATTTTTTGTTGCTATATGGTTAGCTGAAAAAAACAGTTCTGGTCAGATCCACCACAGCTGCATAATGAAGTTAGTGAAGTTGTGTGGAATTGTTAAGGAGGTATGGAGAAACAACACAATGATTTGTAAGTAGTAAGATTTGTTTTAGTTTCTGTTCTAAGGAAGGCATACACATTATTAGGAAAATACATGGAGTTGTACATTTTAATGGAAGGAATAGGAAGCACTGTAGGTTTACAAAAGAACCCCAGAGCAAATGCCACTGATGTATGTGTTATCCCAGATGATATTGGCCGGATAGCCACATTTTAAAGAAAACACAATTGCACATACCCCAGTCATCATGGGAATCATATGCAAATCCCCATGGTGGTGCAGAAGGTGGCAGTACATAAAAAAGTAATGGCTGGCATATGTTCAGCCTTGGGATTATTTACACAGGTTTTTTTTTTTTTTTTAGAGGAATGTTTTTGTCCATGAGGTGATGTAAGTTATATCTAAGCAATGTGTTGATGGCAGGAAGTCAGGTGTAATGATGATGGACTGTTAGCAGAGAAAATGTGATAGTAACTTTCAGAGGGGGTCACTTTTGATAAGAGCAAGGTAGTTATGCTTGTGATAATGGGAATATTAGGAAAGTATGAGGTCTACGCAGAAGTAGAGTACAAATATGCACAGTTTCATAAGTATGTGCTCAGAGTGCAGGCAAATGTGATATGCAGGTTTGTTTTAGAAATAGGTAAAAATAGCGATCCATGCAATTGATGGAAAGATAGATAATTACATACACATGCAGGCCCTGTCCACACTATACTCTAAAAAGCTGTAATGGATTCAAACTGTTACAGACTGTAAACATTACAGTGTGTCCACATTGCCAGTGAACAGTGTGGATAATGGTTTGAAAACATTACAGCCTGTCCACACTGAGTGCAATAGTGTGTGTGGTCTCAACTCTGTAGTAGCAGTGTACATCCCACAGTGTACTCAGTGATGACAGCTGCATTTTGAGATGCCCTCCTACATGTCCTATGGAGTACTGTGTATATGGCACAGTCATATTATGTAAATAACCATATTTCACTGTTATGAGACATACTTATGTTGTGGAGGTGACAGAGAGAGGTTTGAAGGAAGGGGAGATCTGTATGTTGGAATCGGGGGCTACATCAGTGAGAGGGAGGGAAGGGAAGGGAGGGGGAGGGGGGAGACATGGCATCAGTTCTGCCAGTATTAGGGCACCTGGGCACAACAGATGTTCATGTTCTGCTGCTGTATGGCTGAAGGCAGACCCTCTACTACTGCCTTCAGTGTTCCCCACTGTTCCACTGTACACAGTGCCACATGTCTATTGTCCACCACAGCAGTGCTGCATGATGCACTCAGGAGCTCCACTAATGTATGTGTTCACTACTGGCACTGCTCTGCAGGTAGTATTGCTGCCACATCAAACATGGGCAGGCAGGGTACTCCCAATACTCGGCACAGTGAGAAGAGTAATCAAGTACAGTACATGGATACCATCAGGAGGTGGCCCTCAGGGAGGCAAATGCAAACAGAAAGGTAGGTTAGGTGGGGACATGGGGGTACACGTAGGGGGGTGTGCATACAGCTGTCAGGTTACTGTGGTATGGAGGCATCCCAGTATTGCAGCCTACATCAGTGCTCTACACTGCCATCTGCATATGTCCTGGTAGCCTCCAATCTCCCTGCATGCAGTGAAACAGTGCTGCAATCCAAGCAAGTATAGTGGAAGACTGGAGGCTACATGGTGGAGCATTAAGATACAGTTGCAATTAAAAACTGATATAGGTGTAAAGCTGTAAATAAGAGTGAAATAGCCACGCTGGTATGCACACCACAAAGTGGTTCTTGGAAGGATACAGATTGGGGATGGCTCAATTAAAGGAGTTGTCCACCCAGAATTTGTAAAAACATATGTTATGCAGTGTGTTTTGATTTGTATGAAAAGTCCTAGTGTATCCTTCCCTCTGTCTGCTATTTGGAGTTTTTCCTAAATTAGGCTGCTAGCTTTAGGGTAGTTTTATGCCCCTGGGGATCTCCATCACAAATAGGTTTACTGTCTTCTGCCTCCTACAATTCACCCTGTCTCATGTGACATTGGTGTAGCCAGGCCCATAGATTTAGCATATGCAGTGCTTTTTAAAATCAGTTCACAACAGCAGAGCTTTGCAACTGTTCTTATCCAGTGAGCACAAATGGCAACAGTTACAATTTAGCAGGTGCCTGAGCGTTATCTAACTGGGGTTTCTGTCAGCAAACAGCTACTAAATAGCTCTAATTCACTGTTTGTGTTTTTTTGGGTGTGTTATGTCTAGCTAGCAGTAATATGTGTTTTCATTTTAAAATTTAATTTCATCAAACTAAGCACAACAATAAAAAAGCACAGAAATTGCCCCAGATCATCCCTGCTATAATTAGTAAAGACTATAGCAGTTTTCTTACAGAAAACTCACTCAGTTTGCTCTAAAGTATTTGCTAAATTGTAAACGTAGGTACCAGCATTCTTTTTTTAGCAGGAGAGACACACTAAAGCTTGTTTACAGGTGTGACCTGGGAGCACAAGGAAGTTAAGTGATTTGCTCAGGGACACACAGTATGTGTGTGGAGGCTGAGGGATTCAAACCCAGGACCCAGACCACTGTACTATACTGCCTCCTCTATTCTAGTAGGTAGAAATGGCAGCTAGTGCTGATTTTGCTCTGTAACATGATTTTCAAATTTTGTTTGGTTACAAATGTGAAGTATCTTTTTAATAAAGTATAAAAATATGTATATGTGAGTTATTTAGGTTGGCAAATATTTGTTTTATTATTGAAAAAGTGGGATACACTAAATGTGTAGTGCAATAAACCATTGCAAAATGGGATCAAATGTGTAGCTGAAATAGTCACTGTCGTCCATTCTGTTGTTTTCATGCTTTACCACACACAGGAGAAAAAGTGACTTTAAAGTATTTTGCAGTTTCTAGGCTGCAGCTTCATACCATACACTTCATTTGTATAAAAAAAAATGAAAATCATGACACAGAGCAAAATCAGCACTAAATGTTAGTTCTGCCTAATAGAATGCTGGTACCTACATTTGTAGTTTAGCAAATACTTGAAATCTAACTGAGTGGGTTTTCTGTAAGAAAACAGCTAGATTCTTAACTAATTATAACACTAATGATCTGGGCAATCTTTGTGCTTTTACGGTTGTGTAGTTTGATGAAATTAAAAGTTTTAAAATTAAACCATTCCTGCAAGCTAGATCTGACACACATAGAAAACAACAATAGTGAATTAGTGCTTAATTTAGTAGCAGTTTTCTTACAGAAACCCCAGTTAGCTAGCTCCCAGGTGTCTGCTAATAGGCTAATTTAGGAAAAACTCCTAATAGCAGGCAGAGGGAAGGACACACTAGGACTTTACATACAAATCAAAACATTCTGCATAACATATGTTTTTGCAAATTCTGAGTGGACTACTTCTTTAAAACTGCAAGCTCAGTCAAAAATATACACTGCAGCCTCTTGCTGTACTGACATCCTTCAGCTGATGCAAAATATAGAGTAAGGTGGTGGCCATCTCTTGGAATGTATTTGTGAAAACGTGCAACCAGGAGAGGAATGTAAGCTGAGCCAGTGCTGTTTAAATAAGTGCTGTATAGGGATGCAGTTTCAGGCTTTTCCTTCTGAAGCTTAAGCTCTGATGCCCCAGTCAGCTCTGACAGTCAGTTGTTCCAGCATGATAGATCCACCTCATGCCCCTCCCACATGAACCAAAAAAAGGTGGGGTGGATCTTTAGAAGCTTCTTGGGTGGAAGTGGGGGTGGCTCTTACTACCCCCAAAAAACTAATGCTGCCTCCCACTACTCAGGTTCCAGTTCTTGTACCTCCTACTTAAGAAAGAAAATAGTGCACTGCAATCATTGACTAACATGAAAGTGTATTTATTTGAGGGTGGAAAACATTTCTTGGATGAGGGTAAGGTGGATGAGACTATTTACACCTTCACTCAGTTACACGGACAGAAAACATGACATCACTCCTTTTGTACATGCAAAATGTCTGCAGGCTCTGCCTACTGCAACCATAAAAATGACTGTTGCGTCTATCCATGAGTGCATCTTTTTCAATAGTACTTGCAGCGTTGATTACTTGGCACCTGGTAATTCCTCTGTGTTTACCCCTTGGAAGATTGGTGTTACTGCATGTCAGGAGTAATGGAAATGGGTGGTGTTGCTTGACTCTACCCACTGTTCCATCATCCATCTCAATGCCAGGACCCTGAATGATGAGACTGGAAGCATACTTAGCTGTGATGTTGGGGGGGTTCATATGGCACTTCCTTTCCTGACACCACCACTTTGTGAAATCCTTCTGGATATACTAGACACCTGGAAAGTTGTCATCCCTTAAGATGTGTGCTTGTGTGGCCACTCAGGATAAAAGAAATACCCACCCAGTACAGAACCACTGGCACACAGATGATGTGCTGATAAAACTACAGTGAATTAGCTTCACTTCTTTCAGACTAGACTTTCTATCCCCACACCACCACTCTATACTTAACCCTTACTTTGCTATGGACTCACATATCATTCCAGAATTCCTTTCACTCAATGACTGCTATGTTGCCTCCCACCCTGGCTGTAAATTTCAGACAGACACACACACACACACACACACATTACATAGTAAGTGTTGGTAAGGTACTCTGAGTCATAAATAAGGGCAATTGAAGGGAAGCTGCCAGTTTCTATGGTAGTCTGTGAGATAAGGAATGGGCAACATTTTTATGGCTGTGGGCGGAGCCTACAGCCATCCTGCTTTCCCTTGCAAAAAGGTGTTTCCACAGAACACATCTTTTAGGAGTTTTCAGTGTATCCTTCCATTCTGCAAATCTCTATGGCTTTCAAATAAATATTCCCTTCTTTCTGTTTAATTAGAATGACGGACACAGAACTCCAAGCTGCTTTTCTCTGAGAGCAAATGTGCACACCTTCCAAACAAATCTAAATATCTTTAAAACTATTCAAGGTGCACGAAAACAACCATGGTGAAAGTTGTTCAGGGCAAAAAGACATTTCTCATGAGGGTAGTCACTAATCTGGATTCTTTATATTTTGTAAAATATGGTCTTCCATGCAACCTCATTTTTTTCCTCTCTGAGTGAACACAGTAGAAGTCATGCCAAACAAATGTAAATATCTTGGAAAGTATACAAGTTACCAATATATAACCATCATGAAAATTGTTCAGGACAAAATTACCTTTCAAATGAGGGTAATCAATAATCTGAAATGAGTATTTCTTTTTTAAATATAGCCATCCAAAAGGTGAAAATTATGATGAAAAATGAAAATTTAAGTAATAAGATGGCCATAGTTTAAAAATATAATTAGTGCTGACTTCACTAGCTGCAAAGGTTAGTGCTTAGTGGGGGAAGGGTGTTAATGGTCTGGCCAGGTCTCACTCAGCTAATTGACTGGAGGCAGAGCTGAATCAGGTTTGTGGTGTCAGTTACTTGGCTTCTCAGTAGGAACTAGAAGGGGACAGAATCAGTTGTGTTCCAGTACAGTAGCTGCTTCTTGCTGCTTTTACAGGGTTTCTTGTGGATTTTACTTGGTAGAAGGTTATTTCTTTTCTTTCTTGCTTCTAAGGGGCTAGCAGGGTATTGTTTTTGGGGCTGTTGGAAGTTTGAAAACTGATTTGGTGGCTGTAAGTGGCTCATTTGTTGGATGTTTCACTGTGTAACAGGCTGCGCTGGTGGAGCCTATTTCTTCTGATTTAAAACCTATTTGGTGGGATTTGCTTGGGGCTGGTTCTTTGGTTGCAGGGCTTGGAGGGCAGACACAGGGCTGATACACTTCTGGAGAGTCGGGTGTAGGCTCTCATCCCACCCTCCCCACCCCTCCTCCCCAGATCTCTGCTTATTTATAGGGGAACACCCGCCTGCAATTGTAGGAAAAGGCTGCAGGTGCAGCCATGCGTAGTTCTAGCCACTGGGGGTTGGATTTAAAGGCTGGGAGAGAGCTTAGGGAGTTGTTCACTTCCCTTATAAGTTTACTGTGTTGTACTGCACCTAGTAACAGGGTTACTGGTTTACTGTGGGACTGTATCTAGGATCAGTGGGTGACCTGATTAGTCAGAAGGGGTGTATCTTGGACTAGTGGGGAACCTGGTGGCTCACCCAAGGAAACCTACTTGGAGGGGGATGGGACCACACGTCATTAGAGCCAGCATCTTTGGGAGGGTGGTGGGGTGCACAGGGTGTGGGGCAGCCATGATACTGGACTGGGCTTGGAAGTTCGGTGGTTGCCCAGCGTGCTACCAGCTGGCACAGCTTAGGGAGGAGGTTGCGGGGATTAGGAGACAGCTGGGGGAAGGGGGAGGTATGGTTGGAGAGGAGGGCAGGGGATCTCCCAAGGGGTTGCACCAAGGACTAGGGACAGGGGCATAGGGAAAGGAGTGCAGAAGAATACTCTGGGGTCACATAGGGACCCTGGCAGAGGGGGCCCAAAAGGAGGACACTACCAAGGAAGCAGGCAGGTAACTGGGGACCCTCACAAAGGGGGGCCAGAAGGACAACATTCTCAGGGAAGTAGGCAGATGGCTGTGGCTGGACAGAAGGAAGCAAGGTGGGGAGGTGGATCAGACCTTATGCTCAGTAACCGCTTCATTCTCTTCTTCTGCTTGAGGATGAGGGGGTGATGTAGCCATGACAGGGGTGGTTAGAGATGGAAAGGGTGTGGGGGGCAAGAGTCAGGGGCCAGATAGCAGGAGGAATGGGGGGAACCTGGAATGCAGGAAAATGGGGGCAGTGGATCAGAGCAGGGGGAAGAGAGAGGAAAGCGAAAGAAGAAGGACCAGTTGGGAGGAAAGGGCAGGGAGAAGGACCAGAAGTACAAGGAGGATACAGTAAAGGGAGCTGAGGGTTTAGGCCAGGGGAGCACGACAAGCAAGGAGGGACTAAACAGAGACAGGAAGGAAGGGAGGATGAGCCAGGCTAGTTTAGCAGATGGGGGAGAAGGACCAGTCACGAGCAGTGAGGGGGGAGTTAGTGAGGTACAGAAGGATACTCAGGAGGAGGAGGCATAGGATCGGAGGAAGGGGTGGCCAGGGTAAATAAGGAGGGGCTGCATGGCACCCAGATGGGGGAGGAACAAGGAGCTGGCTGGGTGGAGGGGCCGGTAGAAAGGACGAGGGACATGGAAGGGGGGGAAATGGAGGAAAAGGAGTGGTCAGAGTGCTCCTGTTGGGGGATTCTATGATCAGGGTATCAAATTGGATAGGGAGGGAGAAGCCTGGCCAGTTAAAACAAAATGCTTCCCTGGACTAACGGTGCACAGGGCCAAGCACGAGGTATATCAGCTGGCAAAGGATTGTGGGGGTTCCCCAGACATATTGGTCCACCTGGGTAAAAATGACATTGAGGCAAATAGTGAGCTAGAGACACAGGCAAGGTTCAGGGAGCTTGCCAGGGTCTGTCATGACATAGGATGCACAATTTCCTTCTCAGAAATCCTGCTGGTGCCAAGGGCTAGTGGGGAACACAAAAGGAAGATTAGGGAGATAAACCAGTGGCTCAGGCAGTGGTGTGAGGCCAGAGGGTATGGGTTGATGGGGGATTGGGAGGAGACCTGGGAGGATAAGGAGCTGTATGCTAGAGATAGGCTCCATCTCAATTTGGAGGGGAAGGGAATCCTTAAGTTGAAAATAGAGGGGTTCATTGGTGAAAAGTGGGGTTTAAACTTGTGAAGGGGGGAAGGATGGGAGAAAAGGCTGTCGAGGGGGATCCGATAAAGGAGGGACTCTGTCTCCACTCCCCTGGGGAGCTGGACGGATGCGGGAAAAGGCTGACTGGTAAAGTGCAGACCAGGGGAAAATGGAATCCCCATGGGAACACGAGCAGGGGAAATGGAAGTATAGGGAAAGGGTGGAAGGCAGTCCTGCCAAATGCCAGGAGCTCTGGCAATAAAATGCCATAGCTCCAGGTGATGCTAACTGAGGGAGTGGTGGATGTGGCAGTGGTCATTGAGACCTGGGCCACCGCAGGACACGACTGGGACCTGAACCTGGGGGGTTACACTATGTTCAGGAAGGACAGGGGAGGGAAGGGAAGGACAGGTAGCAATAATAGTCAAAAACTGCATTGGCATGGGGGAGTAGAGGAGGCAGAGGGAACCATGGAGGCAATTTGGGTCACCTTGATAACAAGGGTGGGCAAGAGAGTAAAAATATGAGTGGTGTATAGACCCTCTGTGCTGGCGGAGGAGCTGGAGGAGAGTCTGGTGGCAGATGTTGGGAGACACTGCAGATTGGGCAGGGGAAGGGTGGTGGTGTTGGGGGACTTAAACATGCCAGGAACAGACTGGGAGACTATGACATCCTCGGTGGCCAGGGAACAGAGGTTGTTGGATGTCTTTCAAGACGCATTCCTAAATCAGCAGGTGGGGAAACCAACCAGGGAGGTGTGGGTACTGGATGTGGTTCTGGCAGACAGTGACCAGATTGGGAGCCTGGAGGTAAGGGACCCATTGGTGAGGAGTGACCATGCCATGGTCTGGTTCTGCCTGGACCTAGGAGGGGTAGAAGGCTGCACAAAGATGGAGGTAACTGACTTCAGGGGGGTGATTTTAAGGAAATAGGAAGGATCCTTAAGGAGCATTTGGATGTGATTGGGTCAGTCATGGATGCTGACAGTAGGTGGGAAATCATCAGGAGAGGGGTGCAGGATGCTACCAGCACCTGAGCAAGAGTAAGACAAAAATGTGGTAGGGCCTGAAAACCCTGCTGGAAGACCAGGGAGGTCAAGGAGGTGGTGCAGGGAAAGAAGGCAGCCTATAGGCAATTCAAGTCCTCAAGGAGTGAAAGGGATTGAGGGGAGTACGAGCTGATGGCTAGAAGGGCCACTAGGGTGGTGAGGGCGGCTAAGGCAAGGAAGGAGAAGAACCTGGCCAGGGAAATTAGGAGAGGGAACAAGAGGTTCTTTAGATACATTGGGGAAAAATAAAGGGTGAAGGGGAAGATTAGCAGGATTAAAACAGGGGACAGATGGGTACAAGACCCGGGGGAGCAGGCTGAGGTACTAAATGAGTACTTCACCTCAGTTTTCACCAAGGAAAATGGGGGTGCTGCATCATACATGGGAGAAGACAGTGATACTGAGGAAGGGAGGACCCTTACTGATCGGCGGGTCTGGGGAGAGGGGGAGGCATCACTGGCAGGAGGAGGGAAGGCTAAGCAGGGAGAAGAGGTAGCAGAGTTGGAAATTACAGCAGAGAGAGTGAGGGAAGCCCTCAGGGGTCTTAAGATGGAGAAAGCACTGGGGCCGGATAAATTACATCCCAGAGTGCTGAAGGAACTTGCGGATGTCCTGGCGAAACCCCTGGTGGAGCTTTTCACCATCTGTCTGAGGACAGGATGGGTGCCCCAGGACTGGAAGGTGGCGCATATAGTGCCTTTCCACAAGGGGGGATCAAGGAAGGTGGCAGGGAACTACAGGCCTGTCAGTCTGACATTGGTGGCGGGCAAGGTGATGGAGGGCATTGTCAAGGAGAGGCTGGGGGGAACCTAGAAAAGTCCGGGTGCCTAGATGATAGACAGCATGGATCCATCCCAGGGAAATCATGTCAGGCAAACCTTGTTGAGTTCTATGACTGGGTGACGAGTGTCTTGGACCTGGGTAGATCAGTGGACGTCCTCTTTCTAGACTTCAGCAAGACATTTGACTCTGTTCCTCACAAGGACCTGTTGGATAAGCTGGGAGAAATGGGGGTGGGGAACCAGATGATCAGATGGATAGGTAATTGGCTCCAGGACCGGACCCAGAGGGTCGTAGTTGGTGGGATAGTCTCATCCTCAAGGAGGGTCATTAGTGGGGGTCCCACAGGGATCAGTCCTTGGGCCCCTCCGGTTCAACGCCTATGTCTCTGACATAAGGACAGGTACCAGGAGTGAGATGAGTCTCTTTGCTGATGACTCAAAACTGAGGGCAGTGGTGGATGGGGAGATGGGGAGGGTGGCCCTACAGGGGGACCTGGAGGCTCTGGAAAGATGGTCTAGAAAGTGGAAGCTGAGGTTCAATGCAGGAAAATGCAAGGTACTGCACCTGGGGGCCAGAAACCCGGTTCAAGTGTACACCCTGGAGGGGAATGCTACAAGTCTCGGATGGCTGAGAGGGACCTAGGGGTGGTGTGGATGTCAAGATGAACAGCTCGGAGACTTGTAGGAGGGCAGCAGCCAAGGCCAACAGGATGCTGGGATGCATCACTAGGGGAATCACCTCCAGAAGGAGGGAAGTGATACTCCCTCTGTATAACTGCTTGGTGAGGCTGCACCTCGAGTACTGCGTGCAGTTTTGGAGGCCACACTTAAAGAGGGACATTAAACTCCTGGAGAGGGTCCAGAGGAGGGCAACCAAAATGATTTGGGGCCTGGGGGACAGGACCTATGGGGGAGAGGCTTGAAGAGCTAAATATGTACACATTGGAAGAGAGAAGGGACCGGGGAGACATGATAGAGGTCTTCAGGTACATGAAGGGAGTAAATAGGGGAGGAGCAGTCAGGGTGCTTTGAAGGAAGGAGGAGGGGGCAACTAGAGGGCATGGGTGGAAGCTGGAGGGGGGAAGATTCAGGGGAGAAAGGAGGAGGTGCTACTTCACTGAGAGGGTGGTGGAGCCATGGAATGCGCTGCCCAGGGGGCTGCTGGGAGGCAGAGATGGTGGAGGGGTTCAAGAGGGGGTGGGACAGGTACAGGGGAAGGGTTCTGGAAGCAAAATCCAATGCAACGAGAATATCTGGAACTGGGAAGGAGAAGCCAGAGAAGGTGAGGGTGGCAGCAAGGTCAGCTCCTAGGGTGGGGGCTGACCAAATGAGCAGATGCAAAAGACTGTTAGGCCTATTCTGCTGGCATTTTAGTATGTTAGTATAATGAGTAGGCTTATTTGAAAGGTCTTGTTCTTAACACCTTTCATACAGGCTTATATGAAAGTTGTATACTTTTAGAGATATTTGCACTTGTAAGCATAAACCTGGAAAACCAGGTGTCTCCAATTACAGTTCCCTGCTGCTAGCTTTTGGCAGACAGCAATCTTGCTTTCAGAGCAAGAAGCACTTGACTAATGAGCTTGAACTTTTCTTATTAATAGAACACTTCTAAATCAGCAGGAGTCAGAGCCTGTTGGAATTAAGCAACCAGATACTTTATTAGAAGTGTGGGGTCTCAGTTAGGGTAAAAAAAAAAAAGAGAGTCAGTGTGTTTTTCTGTGTTGGGGAAGGGGATGGTATCAGCTTCTCAGTTTGCTAAGTCAGGAAGAGAGCAGTAAATTGGGGTGTGGCTTAGGCAGCAGAAAATCAGGTGTCTGCAATTCCAGTTCCCTGCTGCTAGCTTTTGGCAGACAGCAATCTTGCTTTCAGAGGAAGGAGCAGCTGACTAATGAGCTAGAACTTTTCTAATTAATAGAACACTTCTAAATCAGGAGTCAGAGCCTGTTAGAATTAAGCAACCAGATACTTTATTAGAAGTGTGGGATCTCAGGGTAAATAAAAAAAGAGAGTTAGTGTGTTTTTCTGTGTTGGGGAAGGGGATGGTATTGGCTTCTCAGTTTGCTAAGGCAGGAGGAGAGCAGTTAATTGGGGGTGTGATTTAGGCAGCAGAAAACTGTATGTTTCCAATTACAGTTCCCTGCTGCTAGCTTTTGGCAGACAGCAATCTTGCTTTCAGAGCAAGGAGCAGCTGACTAAAGAGCTAGAACTTTTCTTACTAATTGCCCTCCTTCCCTCCTCTCCACCCTCCCAGCCTTAGCCAGTTTCACTCTTATAAACACTGGATTTGACTGACAACAGGAACTTCCTGTTTGGCAGTAGGAAGGGAAGGATCACTGAGACACATAAGTTTCTTCACCCTTGAAGGAAAAGAGAAGCTCTCCCTCCTTCCCCAGCTGCTGGAGGTCTGACTCTGAGCAAGGAAGAAGGAGACTACCAAAGAATACAGGAAGTTCCTGTCCCAGAACAGGAAGGGCAGGAGCTGTAAGGGCACATAGGCAGTAGGAAAGTAGGTGGAAAAATAAATAGAGAGAGGAGAGGGTAAGCATACAAAGCAACAGGAGAGGGGCCACAAAATAAGACATGATGGGAGTGGTGCAGTGCAATGGCTGTGGGGTGCAAGTCTTCCGGGAGATGTTCTGGAGGCTGCAATCCTGCCCTAGTTACAGGCACCTCTCTGGTCTGAAAGAGGAGGTTGCCTGTCTACAGGCTGACCTGGCCAGGATTTGTGAAACCTCCTCCCCCACACAGGGACCATCAGGACCACTGCCACTGCCTCAGAGGTTGCCAAGAAAGAGTAGCGGTTGGACCAAGGTGGGCTCAGGGTGAGGGTGGTGGAACAGAGGTGCATCCTTCCAGTTGTACTTCTCCACATTTCATACACTGTTCTGGAGGAGAGTGGTTCCTCTATGGAGGCACCTGCAGTGGAGACCAAGGAGGATGCTGGGAACCTCCACAAAGGAGACCCACAGGAGGGTGGCACAGGACCACACAGGGGAAGGAAACAACTCTTGGTGGGGGCTCAATCATTAGAGGAATAGAGCCTGGGGAGGGAGGAGAGAGGAAGGTAAGGTGCCTGCCTGGTACCATGGCTTGGAGGGACAGGGAGTGAATCCTCAGGATCGTGGGAGCAGCTGCACAGGGGAAGGAGTTGGATGTCATTGTCCACCTAGAGACAAATTACTTGGCTGGGAATTGGATCAGAGCAGTGCAAGAGAAGTTTGTGGAGTTGGGGAGGGGACTTAGACAAGTAGCATGTATGGTAACCTTCTTGGAGGTGCTGCCTTTCTATGACAAGGGTGAGGCTAGTGTACTCCGCACCATGGGATTTAATGAATGGTTGAAAATCTGGTGTGGAGCTCAGGGTTTTGACTTCATTGGGGACTGGGGGTCCACCTGGAGGGATACAGGCCTATACTGGTGCAATGGTCTTCATCTGTCTGGGAGGGGAACTGGATCCTAGGTGATAGGTTTAAGTGCTTCATTGGCAAGCATTTAAACTAGCCAAGGGGGGGCACTGAAAAGAAGCAGGAAAATCCCACCCCCCCTACAAAACAGGGTAGTTAGCAAGGTAAACACCAAGGTAGAGAAGACAATAGGGAGCAGCACAGGGGTAAATGGAGAAAAAGGCAAAGGCAGTAAGGATAGGTATGGGGCTAAAAAGGGTAAGGCCATCAAAAAATGGAGGGTCATGAGTACCAGTGCCCATACTCTGGGTAAAAAGCTTCCTGAACTAGTGGCCTTGATGGAAGAGGGACACCTGGATAGCTTAGCTGTCACAGAAACATAGTACATGGAAAACCATGACTGGGATGTCAACATACCAGGGTACACAATCTACAGGAGGGACAGGAAGGATAAAAGAGGAGGAGTAGCTCTCTATGTAAGGGAAAAGATCAAAGCAATGGAACTAAAGAGTAAACAGGAGAAGAGGAGGCACTGTGGGTCATCCTGGAGACAGGACACCACAATCCTCACAGGAGTTGTATACAGACCCCCATCTCAGGAGAGGCATTGGACAAGAAAATGATAGAAGGCATCCTTAGAATGGCAGAAAAAGGTGAAATATTTTTGATGGGGGACCTGAATATGCCAGATGTTAACTGGAGCACCTTTGCTGCAGCCACATCCAAGAGCAGGGTCATTCTTGATGCCCTACAGGGGGCATGCCTCAGACAGCTAGTGCTGGAACCCACTCAGGAGGGAGCAATCTTAGACCTGGTACAGAGAGAGGATCTCGGATTTAGAAGTGGGTAGCCTTCTGTGAACAAGCGACCACCAAACAGTGTGGTTCACTAGAAACACAGCCATAAAGTCAAGACATACAAAAGCAAGATTATTGGACTTTAGGAGGGCTGACTTTGGGAAAATGGGAGAGTGTTTCAGAAAAGCACTAGCAAATGGGTAAGAAGAAGGTGTGGAGAAATATGGGGACAAATCAAAACAGCCATCACAGAGGCAACAAGCCTTTGTGTGAAGCAAATCAACAAAACAAAATGAAGGAAGAAAACACTATTGTTCTCGAAAGAGGTGGCAGAGAAGGTTAAGGAGAAACATGTAGCATTCAGGAAATATAAGGACACACAAAAGGAGCAGGACAGAGAACTATACCAGTTAAAGCAGAAGGAGGTGGTGAAGGCAGTCAGAAAAGCAAAGGCCCAAACTGAGGAAAAGATAGCCAACTCAGTTAAGAAGGAGGATAAAATCTTTTATAGGTACATTAGGAAGTGAAGAGAGATCAAGGGAGGGATAGTGAGGCTTAACAATGGGAAGGGGGTGGACAGAGAGTGACAGTGAAAAAGCAGGTATACTGAATGAATACTTTTGCTCAGTATTCACAAAAAAGAGGAGGGGGAGGTATCTAAACCAAAGAATAGAAGCACTCTTGATGGGGGGGTCGATACCAGTCAGTTCACAGAAGAAAGTGTTCTGAATGAACTCTTAAATCTGAAGGTGGACAAAGCAATGGGGCCTGACAGGATTTACCTCAGAATTCTAAAAGAACTAAGGGGAGAACTAGTGACACCACTTACTACCATTTTTAACAAACCATGGGAGGATGGGGAGGTACCTGAGGACTGGAGGAGGGTGGATGTTATTCCCCTTCACGAAAGTGGGAGCAAGACAGAGGCAGGAAACTACAGAACTGTTAGTTTGACCTCAGTTGTAGGAAAAATGATGGAATCACTTCTGAAGGAAAGAATTGTTGAGTACCTAGAGGCCAGTGGGGCATAGGACCCAAGGCAGCATAGATTCACAGAGGAAGGTCATGTCAGATGAATCTAATCATTTTCTTTGATTGGGTGACCAAAGTAGTAGACCAGGAAGGGGCTGTGGACATGGCCTACCTAGACTTTAGCAAGGCATTTGTCACAGTCCCACACAAAAGATCAATAAACAAGTTAGCCAACCTGGGAGTGGGTCCCAGGGTTGTAACTTGGGTAAAACATTGGCTGTACAACAGTATGCAGAGAGTAATAGTAAATGGAGTCCACTCCAAAGAAAGGGGAGTTACTAGTGGGGTTCCGCAGGGTTCAGTACTGGGACCAGTCCTCTTTAATGTCTTTATAGGTGACATTGCAGAGGGACTGGAAGGGAAAGTATGCCTACTTGCAGACGACACAAAGATCTGCAACAGAGTTGATGCACAAGGGGGGTGGAAAGGATGAGAAGGGATTTGGCAAGGCTGGAGGAATGGTCAAAAGTATGGCAGCTTAGATTCAATGCAAAGAAGTACAAAGTAATGCACCTGGGAAACAAAAACCCAGGAGAAGAGTACACACTGTGGGGGAGGTACTAACAACAACAAAATGGAAAGGGACCTGGGGGTTGTCATATCAGATGACTTAAAGGTAGGCAAGCAATGTGAGAAGGCGGTAAGGAGGGCTGGAGGATACTGGGATACATAGGGAGAGGCATCACCAGTAGAAAACAAGAAGTTGTTATCCCTCTGTACAGAGAGTTGGTGAGACCCCCATCTGGAATACTGCATGCAGTCCTGGAGACCCCATCTCCACAAGGACATAGATAGCATGGAGGCAGTACAGAGGAGGGCAACTAAAATGGTTCAGGGTCTACACCAAAAGCCATTCAAAGACAGACTAAAGGAGCTTAATATGTATACCCCTGTGGTAAGTAAAAAATAGGTTAGAAGACAACCTGCCCTACCGTAAGTTAAGCATTCACCAGTTGTTTCACACGGTGGTGTCAATCAAATTTTATACAGTGTACTGTTCAGATAAATTTTTCTTGAACCCAGGCCCCGATATCCAAAGTGGTTGCACCTGGTGCAGAGTTTTGCTGGTGCAACCCCAGAAATGTGCCCCGGGGCCATATTCAAAAAAGAGAATTGTGCTGCGCAATTCCTGATGCGCCTTGGCTCAAAACTAATGTATGTGGCACATCTCCAGGGGATGTGCCCATGCATATGTGGCACATCCTGATATTGAGCCCGGGATGTGCGGCGCATCTGCCGGCACATCCCAGAGATGTGCTACATACATGGGCACAAAGCTGAGCCCTTACAAAACAGCTCATCAGGTAGCCACCCACAGGAGGGCCGCTGAAGTGCAGGGTACAGCACAGCAGCCACCAGCCATGGGTGGCAACTCCCCCCGAACATCATGCACAATCACCCATATCATGCTCTGGTGGCCCAGTGGTACCCCTGTCCCTGCCTGTAACCCCAGTTGCCATATTTTTGTATAGTTTGAAATGCCCTGGAAGTCTAGTGGTACCTTCCTACCCGCCCGTAACCCCAATCACCAAAAAAACATGACCAGAATCAGTCCCTAGTAGTCTAGTGGTCCCACACACCCATGCAGGACCCCCAGCCCATCCAGCTCCCCCCCTGGCAATTGGTGAGTAGCATACCCACCTGCATACCTCCGTGGCTGCCCTCCAAATGACAACTTACAGTATGCACTGCAAGCCCATTGGTCTACAGTGTGGACCAATGAGCTTGCAGCACATACTGTAAGCTGTCATTAAGCAGGCAGCTGCAGAGGTATGTGGGTGAGTATGCTGCCCTCCGATGATTGGGTGGAGAGCTGCATGGGCTGGGGGTCCTGTGTGGGTGAGGGGCGTGGGGGATCACTAGACTACCAGGGACTGAGTCTGGTCATGTTTTTCAGTGATCGGGGTTACGGACAGGGAGGGGGGGCACCACTTCACTAACAGAGTGTTTCAAACTGTACATTAATATGACGGTCGGGGTTACAGGTGGGGAGGGGGTACCACTAGACTACCAGGGTGTTTAAAACTGTACATAAATATGGTCATCAGGGTTGTGGGGGGGGGGACACTGGCCCTCCACCAACAGCACTGCATGCTGTGCAGGGGCACCAAGTGCATTTCGCTGGCTAGCCCTGCATAACTCATGCAGATGGGGCCATAATGACATGCAAATGGTCCCATTTGTGCCTTGCATTCATAATGGTGCCATTTGCATATCCAGGCCTGAATATCTGGAAATTGCACCTGGCACATCTCCAGTTACGCTGGCGCATTTTCATCCCAGGTATGCAGACCTGCCTGAGGGATGCACCGTCGCATTGTATTTGTGCCATGTGCATTACTTGATATATTCAGAAGAGACGTACCATGGCACATCTCTTTTAAATATATCCCTTTGTTGCTCCAGTGCAACTAGTTGTGCTGGGCAACCACTTGCATCATTGCAAGGCACACTTCTGAATATCAGGACCTCTGTGTAGAATAAGTTTATATTACTCACGAACAGTCAAACTTATACTATCGTAAACATGATATATCTGCAATTATGTAACAAGTGACTAGAGTATGTGTACATTCAAAACCCAAACCTAACACAGACTCCCTTGTAGTTGAGATACTGTTATCCTAATATGTCCATGTATCAACATGTGTCCATGTGTACTTAATCTGCTGTTGTATTACATAACAGTTCTATAAATCTAAAACCAAAACAAAACACAAGTGACAGCTTCAGCTTTTATTCAAGCTCAGTTAAAATAGGGATCCTTTAGAGGTATGAATATAATTTATAAAAATAGAGACATTTCAAACAGCTGCACATAAGTAATCAGCTCCTGTCCCCTTTAACTTAAGGGGTCATTTCTAAAACGTGTAGATGAGCATGGGGACTACTTTTTTCAGAGCATGCCACCACTGGCAGCAACCACTTCAAGACTGCTACTACCTTCTCCTAATAGAATCAGGGGAAAACCAGATGTAGTCTACTAGCACTGAAATCAATATGGTTAAGGCACATTTACCAGAAATTACTGCTTAGAAAAGAATGGGAAAGTGACTGTCATGATGAGCAAATCTGAGACCAGATCTCTAGTCTGTTAATAGTCTCCTCCTGAGTCTGATTTTTACAGTTGTGAGAGCCAAGCTCCACGATGTTATGCCATCATCAGATTTGTAAAAGAGCACTGTGGAAGTACGTAACCAGACCACTGTCTGATGTTCTGCCCCAGTGCTCCAGCATAGTTTCCAGTGATTCTGTTTATGCAGCCCTTCCTCGCTGCAGCCCGCATAAATATACCCACTTCCTGGTGCACTGCTTTTCCTTTCCACAAGTGTGACATGATGGCCGCTGTGTGCAAGATGGTGGTGCAGAGTTAAACTGTGCATGCACAAGTATCATGCATATGTATGTAACCCCCACACCACCGTTGGCTAGCTGGCACTCCCTTAAAAGAACTACTGATAACTACATGGCATATGATTTTCTTTTGGCAGAGCTACACTCATGGTACCACCCCTAGCGTTGGAGTGTATACTAGGCTCATTATCTAGAGGATGGGGTTGGGGGTACATACTAAAATGGACCTTTTTATTTACAATCAGGTCTGTGGGAGAGGATGCTAGGCATATGCTAGACTTAAATGCTGAGGAGCCCCAATAACATTCACACTAGAAGCAATAAGTGGAATATTCAAAGCAATAACTGGGATTTTGCAGTATGGCTTTATTTACAGATGTTACTTAAAGCACAGTTGGTCCCCCAAATATTTATCATTGCAATACTGGCACACTCTCTTTTGAAGGACACTTTGCTAGGCAGTACTGTTTTCCACAAAAAAAAAATCTCTATCTCTCTTCAAAAGTGTATATATGTGGGATGTGCCACACACTTTTAAATCCCCCTGGTGCATGGTCTTTACCCAGGGAACACTGGTGCCCATCCATGAACCACATAACCCTGCCTGAAACTCCAGATGGTGTTCCTCATCTGCTGCCCCAAACAGCCTCTGCCATTCCTTTAGGGTTATACCAAATGAGTCTCCAATCCCCAATGAATTGCTAAAGACTCCCAACTTTAACTTTAAATTCAGCATAGGTGTGTTGAAAGGGGTTCTGACCGGTGTGATCTAGCCTTATCAAGGGCACACATACCTCAGACCACTATCTCAGAGAACAGTCTCAAATTATGTACTACAGATTAGTTGTTCCTTCCTCTCAGTCATGGAAAGAACAAAAGGCACCTTTCTTTCTCTGGTAGCTGTCAGATTCTAGTCATTGTTTTTTCTTAAGACAGCTGTGAACTTAAGGAACTTTAAGGGTTTTCCCCTGGGACCCACAAGAACTGCATTCCCTCTCATACCCCTTGCAGTGAAAGTAAAGAGTCCTTCAGGCAAACTGAAGATTTTGCCAAATTAGGGTGAGTAATACCAGGGCTTCCTTTGACAGACCCCCAATGGCAGACCTCCTGCCAGTCTAACTGTGACACTTAAACTTACTGATGAACATTCGAAGGTCCCCAACAACAGCTGACTCTATAATGGTTATGCTGCTGTGAGAGTTCTAAATGACATAATCATCCTTTTCTCAAGCTAGCTGAGTGAACAGTGATGTCATTTTATAGAAAGCCCCAAATGACCTCCTCACCAGCTGCCTTTTCCAACCTGCCTAAGACTAGTATTAATGGGATTCCTAGTAACCTGAGGGGACTGGGTTGATACACGTAGTTGTGTCAGCACCGCCATGTTGCTCAAGGCTGACTCTGGGGCACACTGCACATGTGTGAGTATCACGCATGCACGGTACTGTAATCGCTGCAGTATTATGGCTGACTCCTGTGCAGCGAGAGCACAGCATATTCTGTGCACTGCTCTTGCCTCTCCTAAAAGCACTCCAAAGCCATATTGGCTCTGACCAGAGTTTGTTTAGATAAGGGATGGGTGAGATCATGTTTTAGTGTGTGGTCGGAGGTTTTGCTTGTTTCTTGGATGTATTAACAGATGCATAAATAAAGTGTTGCTTATAAGATTATAACAAACCTTTGTTCTGAATACTACAAAGCAAGACCTCATCAGACTACTTGGCCTGCAGAGATCTGAACACTCTTTAAGAGGAGGCAAGGTACTAAGAACACATTTTTTTTTATGTATTTATTTTATTTTAGTCTTTGGTAACTGTGTTAGGCCCACTAAGCACACGTGCCTGTTTTCAGGGGCAACCTGGGAGCACTGGGTGGTTAAGTGACTTGCTCAGAATCACACAGTATGCAAGTGGAGGTTGTGAGAATCTAACTTAGGTCTGGTCTGCTGGATGTATCAAGCTCATTCACACCTCGTTCCTGTAACCTCTAGGCTATACTGCCAGCCCAAATAATTTAAAGTACACTGCTGTAGACTATACAGTTATGTGCTATGCCCCAGGTAGCTAGATAGAGAATACTGGATGGGCAACTATGAGCAACCAGTGTGTTCTGCTGCAGAGGGATTTTGGTTACCTCTGGCCTCGAGAGCAATGCTTGACAGGTCCATAGGAATCAGAACCCCGAGAAGACAGAATACACTGGTTGTGCATAATGTTGCTCATTCTGTATTTTTTAGAGTGTATAGGATTATGTGAAATGTGTTTTTCCCTCTTTCATAATTAAACTAACTTGTACAGTCTCTAGATATTCTTGAATGCTGTTCTACCACAAAAGGGTATAGTCACATTCCATGACCTTTGAACTGTGGTACAGCAGCATTTTGAAAATGATAGATTTCTATATAGAACAATGCTCTACTATACTCTGAAGCAGTGTGTTGGTGTTTGGAGGATTTCAATAAATTAATATAAAAAATGCAAGGTTCTTGTTGATTTTAGAGGATCGTTTTTCTGGTGGTGTTCTTTGACTTTGATGAGGTGAAAGAGAGGGTGTAATGCATCTGTTGCAGGGGAAACAAGTAATAAAAATGCAGAGCCATTTCAATTACATTAATAAGGTTCTTGTTTGGAGGGGGTCCTTTATCTGCTAATGTTTTCTGACTTTGATGGGGAAACATTTTTCTGCTGGTGTTCACTGACTTCAATCTGATTATAGAGCGGGAGAAATATATGTTGCAACTGAAGGTCAAAATGTAATAAAATTAAGGATGCTCACAGAGTTAAAAGAAAAACTGAGGATAAGATCCTGATGGTTAAACATAAAAAAATAGAAGCTGCGTAGTTAAAAAGAAGAACCACCTCTTCTTTGACTAAAAAAGAAATACTGTAAAAAAAGGAAAGTAGATTTGTGTGCAGATGGGGGGGGAACATAAAGGGTAATGTTTTGCTCATTTTTAAAGCATACAAAAATGATTGGAAAGTCACTTTTAACAACTGAGACTGGGGGGGGGGATGCTAAGCCAAACAATTATTGCAGAGGTTATCAGATTCATAATTACTGTGGATTTGCAGTCACTGGAAATATATTTATTGCAGCAGAGTACATGACATGACTTTAGTGGTTCACAGTTCTGAGCTAGCTTTTGTAATTTCATCTGCCCGTACTACAATAAACAGATTCTCATTGATGGTAATTGTAATATTTTTTAGTATAGTAGATTTTTTAGTCTGGTTAAGAGAACTGTGTGCCTATGAAATTTTAAAGGCCTACTAAATTATTTGTGTTTAATTGTGTCAGGTTTTAAATGACTAACTAGTAGTGCATTTCACTGCATTTCTGAGCATGGTTTTAAAAGCTAGGAAATTGTCTGAATGTATGACAATTTAAGGCCGAAATCAAATAATTGAGAAGAATGGAACTGGACTACAAATAAGCTCCAGTGTAGAACTTTTAAAAGTACTTAAAGAGCCGGTGACATGTTCAGGAGAACTTCAGCAAAACCTAATATTTAGACACAGTCCAGCTTGTATTTCCCATTAGAGCTGTATTTCTCCTCCACATTATTTATTACTGAGATAATTTGAATGAAAACATGACCTTTGCTCCTGAAGAAGAGTTTATCTATTCCTGATGCTTTCTCCCTACCTGAAGTCATAGAGCACTCATTGTGGCATCACAGTTACTCCCACAGCAACAGATAGTGATGTCACAACAGAGGATTATGATTTAAACTAGGGAGTAAACTATAGAGGCAGATGGACTCTGAAGACTCTCCAAGGGACAAAGATCATGTATACATGCAAATTTCCTTAATAATAAATTGTGAGGTAAAGAGATATACATAGGCCCAGATATTAAAGGGCTTGCTCCTGGCGCAACTGAGTTGTACCAGCGCAACCCCAGAAATGTGCCCTGGGGCAATATTCATAAGAGGGAATTGTGCAGCACAATTCCCGATGCACTGGGGTGCAAGGATAATGTGTGCAGTGCATCCGCAGGGGACATGCCCATGCCCATGCATATGCAGCATATCCTGATATTCAGCCTGAGATCTGAGGCACATATGGTGGCACAACCCTGAGATGCACCACATTCCACTGTGCAATGCTGAGCCTGAAATAAAAAAGCTCAAATGATGGCCACCCACAGGTGAGCTGCAGTACTGCAAGATGCAACACAGCAGCTGCCAGCCGTGGGTGGCCACCCACCCCAGTACACTGTGCACTAGCACCCACAACATTCCAGGTAGTCTAGTGGCACCCCTCCTCCCTCCCTCCCTCCCCATAGCACCGATCAGCAAGAATATAGTTAAATAAGTACCCTGGCAGTCTATTGAAACCCCTCCCTCCCTCCCCATAGCAGCAATCACGGAAAAGTAATGAACATTCCAGCCCTGGTAGCCTAGTGGTACCCCCATCCCATCCATAACCCAGATCGCCTTAACAGCACTATACACAATTCCTAGTGGTTCAATGGCACTAACCACACAGGACCCTGCCCCCAGCTCCCCATCTTGGCCAGGCAGCACACACCACCGCATACCACCGCAGCTGCCTGCTGAATGACAGCTCTGTCGCAGCTGTAAGCCCACTGGTCCACACTGTGAACAAATGGACTTGCAGTGCATACTGTAACAGTACTTCTCAAATATGCTAATGAATGGCTTTCATTCACATATTTGTGAAGTACTATTACAGTATGCACTGCAAGCCCATTGGTCCACAGTGTGGATCAATGGGCTTACAGCTGCTACCGTAAGCTGTCATTCGGCAGGCAGCTGCAGTGGTATGTGGGTGGATGTGCTGCTGCCCACTGATGATGGGGGGAGCTGGATGGACAGGGGGTCGTGTGTGGGTGGGGGTGCCACTCGATCACCAGGGAATTGTGTACAGCACTGTCAAGTGCGATCGGGTTTATGGGTAGGGTGGAGGGAACCACTAGACCACCAGGATGATTTTTACTACTAGTATAGTGCAATTGGGGTTAGAAGTGGGTTGGGGTACCACTGGACTACCAGGGCTGATATTTTAATTAATATTTGGTGATCACGGCTACAGTGAGGGAGGGGGGTAACACTGGACTACCAGGGAATTACAGAAATGTTCTTTTATGGGGATCAGGGCCATGGGTGGGGTGGGAGGACCACTAGACTACCAGGGATTCCTGAACATTTGTTTCAGGGCTCAGGGCTTTGGGGAGGGGCAGGGGGTGCCATGAGACCCTCTCTGGCAGCACCACATGATGTGCAGGGCACCATGTGCATTTCACTGGCCTGCCCTGCACAACACATGCAAATGGGGCCATAATGACAAGCAAATGGCCCCATTTGTGCCTTGCATGTATTATGGCCTCATTTGCATACTGTTGGCTAAATATCCTGAATTTGCACACAGCGTAACTCTGTTGCTCTGGCGCAGTTCCTATTCCTGGTATTCAGCCCTGTCTTGGGGGGGGATGCACAGGCACATCCTATTTGTGCAGTGTGCATTACCTGATATATTCAGAGGAGATGTGCCATGGCTCATCTGTTTTGAATATATCCCTGGGTTGCACCAGCGCAACTCAGTTGCGCTGCATAACCACTTACACCATTGCAGGGTGCAATTCTGAATATCGCAGCCAAAATGTAAATGTAATGCAGGCCAAATTGTACCTAATTATTATGCTTTTTAAAGATTTCTTTGAGGCGGCAGCAGCTCTTTAAAGTAGCAGTAACTATTACAGTGAAAAATGTTACCTACACTTTTTAGTGATAATAAACAGTATCCCTATTATAGACTCAATTAAATCACTTTCTTGGTGCCCAGTGCTGCACACACACACACACACGAGATTTCCACCCACTGAGTCAAACAATTAGAGGGAACATTGCATAAATCCTGTTGTGTTCACCCCTTGGAGGCTTGGTATTAGCGTGTGTCAGGAACGTTGGAAGTTGGTGATGCTGCATGACTCTACCCGCTGGTTAACAGTCTACCTCACTGCCAGGACCCCGTATGATGAGGCTGGATGCATACTTAGTTGCAATGTTGTGGGGGTTCATATGGCACTCCCTTTCCTGACACTGCCACTTTGTGAAATCCTTTTGGATATACTGGATGCTTGGTAATTTCTGATGAATTCACCCCTTGGAAACTTGGCGTTAGCACGTGGCAAGAGTGGCAGAAGTGGGTGGTGCTGCATGACTACCTACTGGATACTAATCCATCTCACTGCCAGAATCCAGAATGAGGAGACCGGATACATACTTTTTGGTGATATGAGGGGTTGGTATAGTGCTCTCCCTTTCCTGACACAGCCACTTTGTGAAATCCTTGTGGGTATACTGGACACCTGGAAAGTCCTGTTGTGTTCATGGTGATGACATGTGCTGGGGCCAATCAAGTGTGAGAAAGACTGCTCTCCTTTACCTGTGAGGGAGGACTGCTGGCTAAGATTACTTAAACCATCAATTCACTTCGTAACTTTCCTTTGTACTTTTTTGATACGTGCTATATCACTTCTTAAGTAGGGGTTCCACAACTGAGATGAGAAGTCCAAATGAGGACATATGAAGGATCTATAAAGTGGTAGTATGACTGATCTGTCTCTGGACTCTATATTTCATTTCACTTCCCACCATACTCTATTGGTTTTACTAATAACCTCGAAGATTTATTTGTTGAAACTTAAATCATTCGAAATCACTGCACCCCAGTCTTTTTTTGATTTCATCCTGTGCTTATCTTCACATTTATGTGAAGGTTAGCACAGGATGAAAATCCTGGTGATGTGGATGTGACTGCTGGTGTTCAGAGGGCTAATGGTGACCAGTGTGAGAAACAGCACTAACTTCCAAAACATAAGCAATTTGATGTCTGCATGCATTCACAATACAACATGTTGGCTTGCATGTACAGGTATTGACATTACACACACAGGGTTCTAATTATGACATCATTTATATTTTGCATTTCAATGTTTCTTAATAACCAGTTTATGTATTTCTTTTGTTCACAGACTAAGTGATATACCAAAGTCTATGCAGAGGGATGATTCTTCAAAATATTATGTAAGAAAAACTGTGACAGCCTTGAGACTGGCCCAAACATATCTATTTCTTCTTGCTTTGATGGTAATGACATCATGAATTATAATGAACACCAACATGTTGATGTTGACCAGAGTGCTGCATTATTTGAATCAAGTGCATCTACTCCATCTTCCTCTCATTCGAATACCTGTAGTTTAAATATCAGTCCACTATTCAGGAACCTCATCAAACAATGGCAACGCAGCCCTCATCAAACATAGTTCATCCACCCAAACAGAAGAAAATTCTTTTTCCATTGGAATCCAGTGCTGCATCAATGATGACATAAAAAAACACATTTAATGAAACATCAACCAGAAATACTGCAGATTAATGTCAACTGAAAGAAGCCGAAAACAAAATTCCACCTGCTACATTCAGGAATTCTGATACTGATAACACCATTGATATCATATTACCTGAAAAGGGTCTAGACTATGCCCCTTCAAATGACAGTTATCATTATGAAATGAAACAGCATAGTCAAACTGATGAACAAACACCGCTACACTTTGATGCCTCACCATCAGAACAGTGTAATTTTTAGGTCTCTGAAAACCAGCTTTACAAACTCTTTGCAAAGTGTTCCGAGTGTGGTCAAGAGGCAGATTCATACATGGTTCGAATGGTTGGCACAATGATTGCTATTGAAAGTTTTTGCAGTAGGTGTCATGCAACATTCTGTAGTAATTAGAGTTGGGGTATAAGCCCTTGGGAAATCTTTTACTAATTGCCTCAATGTTCTGTAGTGGTGTGACCCCTGCTAAAGCTCTATGAGCCCTCAGTAATGAAAACATACTGGCAATATTGCAGGTTACAAATCATAAAGTACAACAAGCCAACATTATTCTGGCAGTCAAACATGGGAAAGGCATCAGCAACAATTGTGCAATGTCACTGGACAATGAGATCTTACACTTGGAGGTGACACACGGTGCGATTCCCCAAGACATTGTGCTAAACATGGACTGTATACCTTTATGGATCTGTAGATGGATAAAGTTATTCATCTACAGCATATTAAGGTACATTGCAATAATGTACTTGTTGCAATTTTTATGTTGATTGCGCGCATGCGCAAGAAACATATTGAGGCAGCTTTCTCCAGAAACAGGTTGTGGAGGTGCGGCACTGTCGTGGCCAATGCTCCCACAGCCTGTAAAGGCTTGGCCCACTTTCCCCAATGCTGTGGCACACTGCTGCTGACACTAGGTCAGCCAGCATGCCACAACCTTGTAAAAATGTAGCCATTGCAATCAGGGGCTGCCTCGTCACTACAGCGTCAGCGATTCACTGCAATGAGGGAGTGACCCGTCATTGCTGAGTGGAACGTTACTACTGTAATATTGTTTGTGAACATGGCGGCGCCTTGCTGCCATGTTCACAAACAATATTAATCCATCTCCAGTGCCGAGGTGGTGACCAATCCCCCTCGGCAGCATGTGCCCCTTCCCTCAACAACGTGTTTTTGCAGACGGGGGCCCCAATCCCCATCAGCTTCCCTCCCTGGTGCTAGTTTACTGGCCAACAGGGGTGCCCACTCCCCATTGGCATTATGTCTGCCCTCCTTACTTGATGTGCCGATGGGGGAGCTCACTCCCCGTCAGCATCAGGTCCCCCCTCGAAAGAGTAGCTGGAGAGTTGTGTCGAGGGGGTGCCCAATCCCCATCGGCTCTTGTGCCCCCCCTCTCTTTTGGCCCAACGGGGGTGCCCAATCCCCATCATCTGCACCCCAAAACATTCAGGTGGCATGCTGGGAGCCCATCTCAGTGTGCCCAATGCCCCTGAAAAGAAAAAAAGTCTTGCAATTTTTTAAACCTGTTAAAAAAAGGTCCCTCATGGTCTCCCTGCCCCCCACAACCCATGCCCACCCACTGTGCACCCTGTCTCCCCACCCCCCACCTTATACTTACCTCCGGAGTCTAGCTCGACAATCTTCAGTGGACCAGGAACACGTCTGCACTCTTCAAAGCCGACAGCAAACTGAGGAAATGCCGGTAAGCTGTATAATTTAATGAATAGGGCTTTTTCAAATTTGGTGCATATCTCAGGCATTTTTTTGGAATTTTGACACCTCATTTTCAACATGGGGTTTTTGGGACCCTTCCTCATGAATTCTGCCACTGTCATGGCGTTATTCGGCCATGAAAGGTGATTTTGCTGTCACTGCACAGAATCCTCTTTTGGGACTGATTAACAAAATGACAGTACTAGTGATCATGAGGTGGGCTCTCAAAAAGCCTATATTGCAAATTTGGTGGAAAAAATTCAAAAAAATGACTGTTTTATGAGCGTGCATTTCGCAGTTGCTACACACACTTGTAACTTCGTGAATTTACAATATTTTCATGCCAACATTTCAACATTGTCATTTTTTCACACCTCCTTGTGAACAGCACAACTGTCATTTTTCACATCCTGGCCGAAATGTGTTTTCACACTTCCGGCGCAGAATAGCACGGTTGCTGTGGGAAATCAGTGTTCAAGACAGATAAAGAAAATGACAGTGACACTGTTCATGATCAGAGGTCCTAAAATACCTATGTTGAAAATTTGGTGATGATGCCCCATAAAACGACTATGTTACAAGCGTGCATTGCGCAGTTTGCATGCACGCTCGTAACTTTGCGAATTAATATTTTCACTCCAGATTTTCAACATTGCCATTTTCCCACACCTTCTTATGAACAGTACAGCTGTCATTTTTCACATCCTATCCGAAATGTGTTTTCGCAGTTCCGGCGCAGAATAGCACGTTTGATGTGAGAAATCCGTGTTCGTTACACATTATGGAAATGACAGTTGCACTGTTCATGAGTAGAGGTCCTAAAATGCCTATGTTGAAAATTTTGTGATGAAACTCCATAAAATGACTGTATTATGAGCGTGCGTTGAGCACTTTCCACGCACCCTTGTAAGTCTGCAAATTAGTAACATTTTCACACCAGATTTTCAATACTGGCATTTTTCACACCTCCTTATGAACAGTACAGCTTTCATTTTTCACATCCTGGCCAAAATGTGTTTTCACGCTTCCAGCGCAGAATACCGTAGTCGCTGTCGGAAATCAGTGTTTGGGACAGATTAGGATCGAGTGAGTGAGAGAGGGGAGGAGTGACTGAGCCCAGCTGAGCTCCATCTGGACTGCTGCAGATTTATTTGTGGGCAGGAAAAGGCGTCAATGTAGGCAGGAGCCCAGTACAAAAGGGCAGCCAGCAGCGCCGGGAGACACAGAATGAGCAAGTGAGGAATAGGAGTGCGTGAGCTCAACGGAGCTCTGTTGGGACTGCTGCGGATTTCTTTGTGGGCAGAAAAAGGCAGCAATGCATGCTGGGGCCCAGTACAAAAGGGCAGCCTGCAGTGGTGGAACAAGCAGAATGAGCGACTGAGAGAGGGAGAGGGAGCAAGCTCAACGGAGCTGTATCGTGACTGCTGCAGATTTCTTTGTGGGCAGAAAAGGGCGGCAACGCAGGCATGAGCCCAGTACAAAGGGGCAGTCTGCAGTTCCGGTAGAAACAGAATGAGCAAGTGAGAGAGGGGGAGTGAGTGAGGTCAACGGAGCTCTGTCGGGACTGCTGCAGATTTCTTTGTGGGCAGAAAATGGTGCCAACAGAGGCAAGAGCCCAGTACAAAGGGGAAGCCTGCAGTGCCAGGAGAAACAGAATGAGTGAGTGAGTGGGACGGGAGAGTGAGCGACCTCAATGGAGCTCTGATGGGACAGCTGTGGATTTCTTTGTGAGCAGAACAAGGTACCAATACAGGCAAGAGCCCAGCACAAAAGGGCAGCCTGCAGCGTCGGGAGAAACAGAACGAGCGAGTGAAAGAGGGGGAGTGAGCAAGCTCAAAGGAGGTCTATCATGACTGCTGTGGATTTCTTTGTGGGCAGGAAAAGGTAGCAATGCAGGTGGGAGCCCAGTACAAAAGGCCAGCCTGCAGCACTGGCAGAAATGGAACAAGTGAGTGAGAGAAGGGGAGTGAGCGACCTCAATGGAGCTGTGCCGGGACTGCTGCAGATTTCTTTGTGGGCAGAAAAAGCCGCCAATGCAGGCAGGAGCCCAGTACAAAAGGGCAGCCTGCTGCAGTGGGAGATACAGAATGAGCGAGTGAGGGAGGGGGAGTGAGTGAGTGAGCTCAATGAAGCTCTGTTAGGACTGCTGCGTATTTCTTTGTGGGCAGAAAAAGGCAGCAATGCATGCAGGGGCCCAGTACAAAAGGGCAGTCTGCAGCAGCGGGAGAAATGGAACGAATGAGTGAGAGAGGTGGAGTGAGTGAGTGAGCTCAATGGAGCTCTATCGTGAATGTTGCAGATTTCTTTGTGGGCAGAAGAATGCGACAATGCAGGCAGGAGCCCAGTACAAAAGGGAAGCCTGTAGCACCAGCAGAAACGGAAAGAGCGCGTGAGGGGGGGGAGTGAACGAGCTCAATGGTGCTCTGTCTGGACTGCTGCAGATTTCTCTGTGGGCAGAAAAAGGCACCAAGAGAGGCAGGAGCCCACTACAAAAGGGCAGCCTGCAGCACCAGGAGAAACAGAATGAGTGAGTGAGACGGGGGAGTGAGTGACCTCAACGGAGCTCTGTCGGGACAGCTGCAGATTTCTCTGTGGGCAGAAAAAGGTGCCAACATAGGCAGGAGCCCAGTACAAAAGGACAGCCTGCAGCGCCAGCAGAAATGGAATGAGCGACTGAGAGAGGGGGAGTGAGTGAGTGAGGTCAATGGAGCTCTGTTGGGACTGCTGCAGATTTCTTTGTGGGCAGAAAAAGGTGCCAACAGAGGCAGGAGCCCAGTACAAAAGGGTAGCCTGCAGCACTGGGAGAAACAAAACAAGTGAGTGAAAGAGGGGGAGTGAGTGAGCTCAACAGAGGTCTATTGTGACTACTGCGGATTTCTTTGTGGGCAGGAAAAGGCGGCATCATTGGCAGGCACCCTGTACAAAAGGCCAGTCTGCAGTGCCTGCAGAAATGGAACAAGCAAGTGAAAGACTGGGAGTGAGCTACCTCAATGGAGGTGTGTCGGGACTGCTGCAAATTTGTTTGTGGGCAGAAAAAGCCGCCAACACAGGCAGGAGCCCGGTACAAAAGGGCAGCCTGCAGCACCGGGAGAAACAGAATGAGCGAGTGAGAGAGGAGGAGTAAGCTACCTCAATGGAACTCTGTCAGGACAGCTGCAGATTTCTTTGTTGGCAGAAAAATGTGTCATCACAGGCAGGAGCCCAGTACAAAACAGCAGCCTGCAGCACTGGGAGAAACAGAATGAGTGAATGACAGAGGGGCAGTGAGCAAGCTCAACAGACCAACGCAATCAACATTCGGCATTGACAAATGCTTGTTTTATAAGTTACTGGTGAGCACCAAGAATGAATACAACATTTTATTGCTATTGTTTTTCTTGTGCAGTCTTTGGAAGTACAAAAAACTAATTGGCCATGGAGCTCTAGGATTTAACAAGAGGTCTACAGTTTATACATGACAAAGGCTGTCATGTTTCCCAAATGTCACCAGTCCCCATGTGCTTATCAAGGCCTACCTAAAGAAAAAGTACCCAGATATGAAGCATTATTTGCCCATTTGTCACGTGGCCAAAGGTAAATATAAACATTGTGCCAGACTTTCCATTTGTTAACATTGTGTACATGTCCCATAAATGTAGTCAGTTTTTTTTTCCATATAGTTTTTTTACTACTTCTGCATGATGAGTTCATCTGCCCTGTCCCCAGCTGCCTTTTACTATCATGCACCTCCCTGGCCTTATGTTTACATGAGTCCCCCACAGAGTTTCCCTGTGTTGGAGCTTGATGGTGGAGAGATGTTACTTCCCACCACTGTCTGTATCCAAATTGTGTTCCTGGTGTCCTGGTTGTGGTGTGGGTCCTGGGAGACATGCTAGGGGTCATTTAATACTGGGATGTCTGTTTCTGTTTTCTTCCTTGAGTCACAGTGTCATGGGTTCTGCATGTGCACTGAGGTGCACATGCATCAAAGAACATTGGCTCCACCACTACCCAACTACTGTCTGCCGATTGTGCATTGCTGCTGCCACCAGGCCTGCAGCTGGTGACAGCCAAGAGCAGAGTATGCATGCCACCAACATCTTGGAGAAGAGAGCTAAAGGGTAGCTTCATCATCCACTACCAGCCTTCAACCACCATGCCTGCCACCAGTGACAAGACCTTATTCCAAAACTTGAATCACTGGCATTGTGATAGGTGAGGGGCCACCATGCCTTAGCCCTATGTGCCAATGAGCAGGCAAAGGTATTACATATTTAATTGTAGTTTATGTAAGTACAAGCCACCATACAACTAAAAAAACTGGTATAGGATGTCTGCCAGATGGGACAGAGCTACAGCTCCCCATTGCGTCTCTGACTACAAGAGTTTGTGAGCGAACTCGGGGTTCCCAATGCTGGTCTGGGGAGAGTATGATTGTGCTTCTGGGTGACTGCTGTCCTCCTTCAGTGAGGGACATGAAACTGAAAGAAGGTCAAGTGAAGCATTGTGGTGTGATAAAGGACTGCCTCCATGATGTTTCTATGCCTTGTGCTTCACCACACCAGAGCAATTCAGTTAGCACAGTATCAGGCACCCTCTTTAGTGCTTGACTGCTCATTTCCTTAAACACTCCCCTGAGCCCATACACTTACCCAGCACTGCTGCTTCATCAATAACACTTTAAATCTCTCTCCCCTTATCACTACAGTATTGCAGCATACTCCCATCATAGCTTCCTCACCAGAAAACATTTGCATCACTGTTCCCTTATCATTCACTGCGTGCATGCGTGCATGGCTGCATTTACTTACTCAGCACTTCTCCCTCATGAGTAACAAGTTACATCCCAGTTGTCAGTACTGTGCTTCATGATGGTTGTCTCATTTCTTACTGGTAACCAATACAAATGTTTATGATATTATAATGACAAGTTTAAAAGCAAAATGCATTGATAAAAATGTGATGAAATGCAACTGCAAAGGGAGCAGTAACAAAAATGGGATGGCAGTAACAAAGCTGCATTTACAATGCACCCACCAGTTGTCCACAGCACTGTTCAAGCATCTGGGACTAAGCTGTCCTTCTTCAAGAGACACTGATGCATTATCAGTATCCTCAGACTCACTGGCTGCTACACTAGCTGCTCAATGAGTTAGCACAAACATGTACAGTTGTATGAACAAATTCAAGTCAAAATCCAGGTCAGCATTGCCAAGACTATCCAACTCTTCTGGCATGTTGCCTTCTATACAGTGCAGTACTGTTACAGGCAAAAGAGACATCTCACTCAGATGTCATCATCAGGTTATGCTGCACACAACTGCGGCTATTTCTCTTCAAGTCATTTGGTTCAAGGCTGAGAAAGAATGCCCCCCCCCCAGATCAAAGGCCAGATCTGTACCGAAAGCTGGAGAAAGAACCAAATGATAGACCTGTTTTCTATGAGACATTTGAACCTGCAGAAACATCAAGCCCTGCTGTTTAAGTTTTTAAAACATTCCTGCTTATCCAGGGGGAGTGGTTGAGTGGTACTCTTAATCATCATTAGTTTATTGTCCTGCAACAGAGTCAATAATGGTTCACAAGGGAATTTGAAAAAGGAAGCCCAAATCTTTGAGGAGGAAGAAGAATTAGGGAGTTCCCTGGTGTCATGACCAACTTAATAAGTCCTTGTTAATAAAATAGGTCCTTGTAACCTACCATCCCAGGGCACACTTGAAAATGAGTTATTTCAGCACAGTGAGCCTTTGCTGGTCTAACATTTTAAATAAATTAATGTGATAAAACTAGTAAAATCTTGTGATTGTTTAAGCAATGCACTTTTAGCATTTGACAACATTCAGAACCCTTTCAAATCAAATATAGAAAATGGAATTATCAACTAAAATATTAAACTTGTTAAACTTTCAATATTCATTCATGCATAATTCTCATAGAAATATATACAGTAGTTCAAGTTTGAAGTATTTAGTGCATTTCTTCTCTTTTTGTAACTCCATCTGGCAGGTGTTTACTGTACCTATGGCATTCAGGATGTACTTTGTGAACTTTAATAAAAAAATTAAAATAAAAAAGTAGAAACGACATGCTGCTATAATTATCTTTCCATAGGACCCTCTTGAGAATTGAGTCAGTACAGTAGTCAAAACATGTATATCCCAGCTAGTGGTGAGAGAAGGTGGCCAGTGATAGTCAGTTCAGCTTCAATCTGGGACCACTTGCTTTGGTTTGATTTCAGAAATTCAGGTAAAAAAAAAAAACAACCTTTGGTTCTCAAATTTATAATTGGCCTGGAGGTCAAGCAGGCTACAAAAAGGAGTATATGATATATCCCACACTCCAATAACTTTCCTCTCTCCAAACCCCATTTTTCCACTCTCAGATTTTTAAATAATGACTTTTGACACTGTGTCAGGAGCTGACCATGACTTTTGAATTCTACCCCCATGTCCCAGCCTACATAATCTTATAAAAGTGCTGCCCCCATCTGCCACCTGATACAAGGTTTCAAGGGGGCACTCAGTAATTCAAATCATGGATCACCCAGTCACCTCTCTCCCACAGCACACTAAGGGTGCACCAGTGTTGAATTTGTATTTGGTCAATGTGCCAAAATTAGACACTTTTACCTTCAAATCCACCCAATCGAATGTTTGGGTCACTTCAGATCACATTGACCTTTGGCCAAATAATTGCAAAAATAACACTCTAGCCTTTCCAGGTGACCAGAGCTAGTTTTATGGGCAGCCCCCTTCCCAACCCTGCCACATGCCCCCCTCCTCCAATTATACCATACATTTCATTTTACAAAAAAACAATTTTGGACACACATGGCACTGTGCCAGGTACTCAGTTTTTTGTTACACTGATTGGAGGAATGGGAGAGGGTGAAAGTGGCTGGAATTGACCACAGTGGTTGAGATATAGTGAAGAAACATCTCTTACTTTATTTTTAGCTTGCTTGACCCCTACACCAAGGACCCAAAGTGTTGAAGCCAAACTGAAGATGGGGTACAAATTAAAGTCAAACTGAAGTTGCAAATTTTTACATTCAGTCACAGCTAGAGTGCACTGGCTCCTTTGTACAGTAAGAATAGTAAGACACTGGAGTGAGGGGCTGGTCCACTGGTGTGGAGGGCTGAGGCATTGAACACCTTTTATCCTGCTATGCCTGTGACCAATGTTCAGAAATTATTACAGATTGCTGGGGGTGGGCTGTGTGGGAGAGGATCAAACATCCCAGAGACAGCTGTCCTCTCCCGGGTGGTGGTCAAGCAGTCTAGGTCCATGACTGCCACTGGGTGAAAGCCTGGTGTTAGTGTAAACATAAGCAACTCAAAGGGAGGGGCTGTAGCAATGTAGGATGAGTTCACCACCACACACACTCATGGCCCCGCAGCATGGGGAGGAGCAAAGAATAGTGGTGAAGCTAGGGACCTGAGCTTGGTGAAGCCATACCTTTGTCTTGGTGAAGGCAATCCACCCTGTCACTCCAGTCCTGGAATGACTCTGGATATGTCTGCTCGGGAGGGTGGAGAATGCCCTCCCCCCTTGCTGCAGGGGAGATCTGCAGGGGAATGAGCTCCCAGGCTGAAGAGAGGTGAGGGATGATGGTGGAGCATGGGGATAGGACTGATAGCTGCCCAGGTCTGCTGGGTGAGGATAAAAATCTTTGTGAAAAAAAAGACATTGGAGTAAGCAGTCATGCAATGTGGAGAGGGAGTTATATGCATCACTGCTGATACTAGACAACACAAATAATTTGCTGGTGGCTAAGGAATGCTTGGCCCACCTAGTCTGCTCATTTTTTCCCTGCCTGTAGTATCCCTTCAGATCATACTTGATCTCTGGCCCATTCACCCACCCCCTTCCCTTTCCCTAAGATTCCCTTATGCCTATCCCATACATTTTTGAACCCCACCACTGTTTTCATCCCTACCACTTCTGGTGGAAGACTGCTCCAGGAATCCTCCACTCTTTCCATGAAGAAGTACTTCCTTACATGTCTCCTGAATCTACCCCCCCCCACTCTAGCTTCTTGTTATGTCCCTTTTTCTTGAGCACCTTCTGAAAAATGCTTCCCTCTGGTATCTTATTTACCTGTGAGACATTTAAGGGTCTCCATCATAGCCCCTCTCTCCCTTCCCTTTTCCATGGTGTACATATTTAGGTTCTTAATGGCATTCCCTAGTGTTTCAGCAACCACATGTCAAGGTCATGATTTTTTGGCGAGTACAATAGTGGTCATCTAAACATTTAAACTCCACAACAAAAACACGGGTTGCCAGGCTTGTATTTAAGTTACTTAATCTCTCTTTATGGAAAAAATCCAGAAGGGATCTAATTGCTTTATGTGGCTATAACATCAATATTTTAGATGTCATCATGAGTGTGAAAGAAAATGTGAAACAAAGGCACATCATTTGTCATGATGCTTGCTTCATTTTTTCCACAAATACAAAAATAAAGAGTAAATTACTAATACTATGACATCGTCTTGAACTGATATTCCCAAAAAAGGGAAATATTATATGTTTTTATACATAAAGTCATATCAAAACCCATGTCATTTTTATGAAACTTTATAGATAGATGTAGAATATGGTTATGGTTATAGAAACAGAAAGAAATATAGGGGCTGCCATGCTTCTTTTGGTTATATCTGCTTTCTAAGTTGTAGTTTCAGAGGTGGTCGGCTTGGGACAAAACATCTGAAACATGCCAATAAAGAATAAAACTTGCAAAAATGCTATTCAAACAATTCAAAAGTACATGCAGAATGGCAAGGACTTTAACATAAAATAAACAGTGTAACCAAAGACAGAAACATATTTAGGTAAAGCGCCTTGAATGATACTAACTGCTGCAATTGTGAGAACTAATTTCCTTGCCACCATCCTGTATATATTCTTAGCCGGACAAGACATAATAGGATAAATCATTATTCTAGTAATGCTTCCATATATTTAAGAATGTACTTGTGTCAGAAAACAACCTTGAAAACTTGAAAAAGAGTATCATAAAAATGGAAATATGAAACACCAAGGAACATCTTTAAGTCTCTCCTTGTGGGAGAAAATTGGTTCAGTTGATAGCACATCCACCTCTGGGCCAGAAGGGCATAGGTTCTGGTCCCACACACGGACTGGGCTCATACTATAAAAGCTGGCACCTGAGTGTAGTAGTGAGATGTTGTGCTGTCGGTGTGCCATCCTTTGGATGAGATGTTAAACTGATATCATATCTGCCTGTTCTGGTTGTTGTACAGGTGGATGTTTATGATTGCACAGCACTTTGTGAAAAGAGTAAGGGAATTTTTATTAAATAGAGAATAATGGATTGGTAGGTGGTTATAACGAGGATGTTGCCCCCCCAAGGGGTAGTATGCCACATAAACCCCGAGAGCGAAGCTCGAGGGGTTTATTAAGCATCCCATCGAGGGTGTGTTAAATCTGAGTTTTACACACCTGCTTCCTCCTTTATTTTGTATAATTGCTGGGGGTCATTTTTTCAACACAGCAATTATACAAAATAAGTGGATTTCTCTATGGAGTTGAGCCACAGAGTGTTGGATTTTATCGCGGTCCATAGTGGCTAGCTTCTAAATTGAAGTAGCTTTTTTTTGTTCAGTCTAATTAGGTAGTTTTTCTGTGCCCAGTAATATGTTTTTGTTTAAAAAAAAGAACTTACCACTGACTTCTGTCGGAGAAATTTGTAGTGCTGAAGAGCTGGGATGGATGGTGCAGAGAACAGGAAGTTTGCAGTAGGTGTATATACCAAGCAGGGAAACTGGGTGCGTGTTCATCATTATGACTGGCTGGTTATAATGACAGAATTATAACCCACTTTCCCTATAGGAAAAAATGGTCACCAGTTATTATTAGAAAATAACACAAAGAGAAAAAAAAACATAAATACATATTCATATATAAAGAGTGAATGAAATATGGGGGAAGAAACTAAAAGAGTGATCCAGCACAAAAAAAACAGAAAAGTTATAAAACAAAAAAAACTTGCTCCATTCCTAATCCCATAACTAAAACTAAAACATACCACCTTCTTCTACAACAAGCTTGATAGAGATTTCATTCAAAGAAACATAGGAAAACAAGACAGAAATAATACCGTCATCATAGCCAAGTAATACTGTATATTTCCACATAGAAGAAAAAAGCACGGACCTGTCTGAATGTTTGCTTTTGTTTGATTGCACTTCTCTAATTGCAGCTTCTGTCATTCTGGTTATTGAAAGATAAGTAGAATGTAACGGTTGCAACACATATTGGCACCATGCCTGCCATAGATACTATTTCAGACATGCAAAGATTATGATCAGTGTGTTATTATTATACTTCTTGCACTGTGGAGGAAATTCACATTAGACCAAGTCATTATAAGCCAGTCTCTTCATGAATGGGAGTTGCTATCTAAGTGCTCTCCTGGGAGGGGCTCTAATCACACATCTCTCTCTCTCTCTCTCTCCTCTCTCTCTCTCTGCTGCTCCTGAGACAGTAATGTGTATCAGAAGCCTTTTGACTCCCACCAGCAGGACTTCAGAATTAACTGAGGAAGAAGAGTGGTACATGACCTACTCTCATGGGACAACTGCTTGCTTGGGGCTCTAATCACACACCTCTCTCTCTCTCTCTCTCTCTCTCTCTCTCTCTCTCTCTGTTGCTACTGAGCCAGAGAATGAGTATCAAAAGCCATTTGACTCTCACCAGCAGGACCTCAGAATTAACTGAGGAAGAAGAATGCTACATGACCTGCTCTCTCCTGGGACAACTGCTTGCTTGGGGCTCTAATCACACCTCTCACACCTCTCTCTCGATCTCTGCTGCTCATGAGCCAGAGAATGTGTATGGGAAGACTTTTGCCTTCCACCAGCAGAACCTCAGAATTAACTGAGGAAGAAGAGCGCTACCTGACCTGCTCTCTCCTGGGACGACTATTTGCTTGGGGCTTTAATCACATCTCTCCCTCTCTCTGCTTCTGAGCCACAGAATGAGTATCAGAAGCCTTTTGACTCCTACTAGCAGGACTTCAGAATTAACTGAGGAAGAAGAGTGCTACATGAAATGCACTCTCCTGGGATGACTGCTTGCTTGAGGCTCTAATCACACCTCTCACACATCTTTCTCTACTGCTTCTGAGCCAGGGAATGTGTATCAGAAGCCCTTTGACTCTCACCAGCAGGACTTCAGAAAAAACTGAGGAAGAAGAGCGCTCCATGACTTGCTCTATCTAAGGGCTATAAACTTCAAGAAGTCTTTAACATACAGGAATTCTAGGCAGATAGGTTCCAGAGTCCGCACTTGCAATTCTGGGAAGCACACATTCTATCTTCCAAACTTTTATGTTTCATATTCCCTTTGACTTCTAACTGACCATAGCTACTCAACTATATGACATCCTATACCATACAAGAGACCCTCTTATCCTTCACTTGTGCAAGAACCAAATGGGCTTTAGAAGGATGACTCTAAACTCAAGATTTTGAATATGCTTAAATGCCATAACTTTTTGATATAGCTGTATCCAGTCAGAAAACAATTAAATGTTTAGGTATTTTCCAGTTATACAATTTCTTCAAAGCAGGAACCACATAAGTGGAAACCTGTTGTTTATGTAAATTCCTGGGGGAATAATATTCCAGTTAACAAAAAACCTATGTATGGTAACTCACGCCATAACTAATTGTGCCATAATTTTGTCCTATCTCAAAATCTCACATTTAATGAGAAATGAAAAAAGGGTATAAAAGAAAACATTGGATTTATCATGTTAACTCACCCATTTTTTAAATCTAGAGAAGTGAAAATCCCATTTAACAAGATTCAGTTGATCGTATACTGATTCCGCACTGAAACCTTTACAGCGAACATGTCAATGCCGACAACATCGACAGTTCACTGTAAAGTCTACCGGGGACCCCGGCACTCTTTCCCTTGGTCCTGCACCCCTTCCCTGAATCAACTCAGATTTGGAGTTGATAATCACTAAGTCCAGGGGGTGTAGGGGGTACAGCCCCCCACTTGGGGGGTTCGGGGGTACAAAGCCCAGCAATAAACACAAAGAGGTTTTCTGGTGGATTTATGTCAACCACAAATTGTGGTCAACATACATCTGTCACTGTAGGGTCACGTCAGAAAGATGTTGATGCTGCAGCATTGAAGAGCCTTCCATTGACTACCCCATAGAAGTTGAAAAAAGTATTCATTACTATAGTTTGAAGGGATAAAAGTGTAGGGAAAACATAACTCAAATATGGGAAAATGGGCAAAAGAATGTTTTTTTTCTATATATCTTTTTACCATTGGAACTCTGGGGCAGGCAAGCTGCAGTCTTGGAGTCTGTGGAGGATTGCTATCTGCCCTTGCTCACAGGGCTTCACTGAACCTGCCCCAGTGCCCCATTTTCCATTTTCTGCCCCCTTCATTATCCCGGGACCCCAGAACACAGTTGCGCATGCACATGGAGGTGTGCATGAGCTCCATAGCTCCAGTGATGGCCCCTTCCTCCCACCCGACCTAATGCCTGGCTCACTGATCAGCTTGGGACTGTCACCTAGCCTCCACAGGGTGGCAGCCAAGAGCTGGGGAAGCCCACATCTCTCCCTGGGAGAGGAGAGCTGCCTTGTTTCAGCTCAATCCAGCTCCTCACTTTCCCTCCCCCTCAGCCAGCCCCTTGCAACTCAGGCTCATTCCTGAATCCTGGTCACCAGCATGGGAGGAGGTAAGGCGTCCAGTGCCTCAGCCCTCCATGCCACTGGGCTGTGGGCAAAATAATTTTTTTATATAATATGCACCTTTTTATGTTTTCAAAACCTCAAGTTTTCCAGAGAGAGAGACTGATGATATAGAAATATCCAAATCTTCAGTCCAATTAATTAGGGGTAAATCTTCCAGTCCAAATTTTGCACTCAAAACCTTAATAGGGATGTCAGATAAGCACATTCCTGCTATTTCTATAATCTCAGAGGAAACATCATCCAGTCTCAGACCAACACTTTTTTCTGCATTTATTTTAACTTCTGAGACACTAGAAAACAAAGTCAGGACTTGTAATTTGATTTGTACAGAAGGGACATCTGCTGGATACAAATAGACATCATCTGCATAAGCAGTAACCTTCAGCTGCTTAGTAGATGGGGGGATGCCAATATTTCTGTGATCTCATGTAATTTGTTTTAAAAGAGGATCAAGTGAGAAAACATAAAGAAGGGTGCTTAAGGGGGCACCCTTGTCATAAACCAACAGTAATAGGAAAAGTCTTGCCCATAATGCCATTCATGATGAGTGTGACTGTAGCTTCAGTATAAAACATTTTGATCCAGAGTATAAAATCATCTGGAGTACCCTAATTTGCCTCTGAGGCTGGGAGATCAGAGGGCTGTGGGTTCAGTTCCCACATCTGGCACTTGGGTTAATATCCCAGTACTGACACTGTAGTGCAGCATGAGAGGGGTGCTGCACTTCTGAAGTGCCATCTTTTGGATGAAACGTTAAACCAAGGTCCCATCTGCCTGGATTGGTGGTAGTTCAGGTGGATGTTAAAGATCCCATGGCACTTATCGAACAGAGTAGGGGAATTTTTATTCATATCACAAAAGAACTCAAAAATCATACAATTTTTCTTCATACAAACAATTAACAACAAATAACAATAAAAACATGAATACCATCCTGGACATGTAAATAATATCATCAAACATGAAAGAAAATATATCCTTAAATAATTATTCCAATACAAGAAGTTATGCACCAGATGAAAAACAAATAATATGTGATCCCTTTTTTTCCTTTTAAAACACACTGTGCTTTTTTTTTTTAGAAGATGAAACATAAAGTAGCCTCCCATATCTCTTGAAAAATACAATGGCCCAGATATTCAAAAGGGTTGCGCATGGTGCAACAGTGTGGCACCATGCACAACCCACTGATGCGCCCCGGAGTGATATTCAAAAGGGAAAAGTGTGCTGCACAAATCCTGATGCGCCGGAGCGCATCAGTAATGTATGCAGGTGCAGGTAGGTAGGGCATGCCCATGCATATGCTGCACAGCCCGATATTCAGCCCAGGATGTGCAGAGCCATGCATGCACAACCCCTACCTGCGCAAGCACAAAGTTGATCCAAAAAAAAAAGGAACAACGGATGGCCACCCACAGGTGAGCTGCCGCATTGCAGGGTGCAACACAGCAGCTGCCACCTGTGGGTGGCCACCCGAACTCCGGCTGCACCTGGCAGCACCCCCCTATGCCCAATCATGGGCATTCATAACATAAAAGAACCCCTATCATCCCTGGTGGTCCAGTGGACCTGCCTGCCCGATCGTGGGCTAAGTACATATATAAAATCCCAATCATCCATGGTGGTGGTCCAGTGGACCACTGTCTGTCCGATTGCTGGCATTTCTAAAAAATAAACTTCTGTCCAATATCATTGGTGGTCCAGTGGACCGCTATCTGCCTGATCACGGGCATTTGTGAACAATAGAAATAATTCTGTCCAGTATCCCTAGGGTGGCAGGTGGGTGGGGTGCTGCCACCCACTACTGACTGGGGGGGAAAGGGGTGGTAGGGATCAGTGGGTGAGTGGGGAGGGGGGTCCACTGGACCACCAGGGATAATAGCCTTCAAAACAAATTGGACCCTTTTAGAATTTGATTACACCAAGAGAGTTTTGATTTAATAAGGGTTTCTGAGGCATTGCTATCTAGAAAGAAAAAAACATTGTGAAATACTAATGGATGGCTACATATACTTTTGATAAGACAGACCTACAAGGGGTGGGGGGTACTATTCTATGTAAAGAGTGACTTTGGACATGTTGAACTGATTTTCTCTGACAACATTGGCAGCATAGAATGTGTCCTACTAAAACTTGATTAGATCCCAAACTTGTGTAGGAATCATTTACCCTTCACGTAAAGGTAGTGTGAAGTTTTCTGATCAACCAGTATCCTTACTTCAAAATGTGGTTCAGGATCCTTTTAGGTGACTTCAATGCTGTGTGGAGCAGACCCAGGGGAGGCAGGCTTGCAGGGCGGTGGGGATCAGTGGGTGGGTGAGGAGGGGGGTCCACTGGACCACCAGGGTTAATAGGCTTCTGTTTTTTTTTACTTCAGCCTGCGATCGGGCAGACAGGTCCACTGGACCACCAGGGGTATTGGACAGAAGTCTTTCTATTTTTTATAAATGCCTGCAATTGGGCAGAGAGGTCCACTGGGCCACCAGGGATAGAGGTTACTTTTTATTTACTTCAGCCCGCAATCGGACAGACAGGTCCACTGGACCACCAGGGATATTGGACAGAAGTCTTTCTATTTTTTTACAAATGCCCACGATCGGGCAGACAGCAGTCCCCTGGACCACCAGGGATGATAGGGATTTTATTTATGTACCTAGCCCGTGATCAGGCAGGCAGTTCCACTGAACCACCAGGGATTTATGATTTTCCATTTTTTTACTGCAGCCTGTGATCAGGCTGTGGAGCACATTGCCAGCTGCAGCGGGCATCGGTCCCCAATGGCTGCTGCCTGGCAGGGCACCAGGCGCAAGTCATTGGGGATTGGTGCACCTGCATGCAAATGGGGCTATAATGATATGCAAATGGCCCAATTTGCACCTTGAATACATTATGGCCCCATTTGCATGTCAAGTTTTGAATATCATGGTTGCTGTGCATAGCGCAATGGAACTTGTGCTAGTGCATCCCCATGCTCCACTCTGGCCACTTGCGCTGGCACAGTGCCACTGCACCATGCACACTGCGGGTGGCCAGGGTGTGATATGCAATGTTGCTGAACTATGGCACAGCTCTGTTGAATATTGCCCAGTCCACATCCCTGCACAGCCAAGTTGTGCTGTGCCTAAGCTTGTGCCACAGCATGGCACAGTTTGAATATCTAGGCCAATTTATTTAAATCTCCTATCTCACTATAGTACTCATACGGTTTAAATTATGCAATCAAAAGAGCTCTATAAATTCTCCCAGTGTTCAAATGAAAACATAGATTTCTCAAGCGATTTAAATCTACCTATCTCAGTTTCCAGTATATGGAATAAGTTGATTGGCCGAATGTCTTGCTGTTGCAATAATAATCTACATCTACTAATCCATATCCAATAAAGAAAAAAAAATATGAATAACTTGCAGGGTATTATAAGTGCCCTGTGACAATTCAGTATCAAAAGAACCATAATATAAATTCTCAAATGAAGGAGGAATTGATAAGCAACTCTTCCAATGATGCTTTATATTATCCCAAAATTCCATAGCATAATAACAATTGAAATATAAATGCTCCATAGTCTCAAGAATTAATATGCACCTCCCTCTGGGGCAATAGCGATCTTGTAAAGATTTGTGTTTTTGATTGCTGCGTACATTAATTCTCCCATGGATCCCCAACCATGCAATGTCCCACATATGAAGCTGAATACGAGGGTTAATAATATATTTAGAAATGTTTAAACCTACCGCCTTAGGGGGTTTCATGAAAATACTGCATTAAAATATTTTTATACTATCCTTTTCTAGAAATACTCTTAATCACATCCCAACTAATATTCCAGCTTTTTATTTTATCAAAAATCTCACTCCAACTATCCACCAAACGTGGACACCTTTTGTTTTTATGCATAACATTTGCGCTTTTCCATTCTTGCATTACTCCCTGTAAATGTATATTAATTAATGAACCCCAAATCTTACAATTATTTTTATCTACTGGTATCAAATTTGAATATAAAAAAATAGTAAAGAAAAAAGGAATTGGATTAATCATTTCCAAACCTCCTGCTTTGATCTTTAAATACAAAATATTATGTTTGATCGGATTTAATCTGCTTCCCCATACACTATAAAAAAAATCTCATTAATGAGGTCTCCAAGCTTTTAGGTATGAAAAACATATTACTTAAATATAAAAAAACGGGTATTAAGTAAGTTTTAATTAAATAAACTCTTTTCTTTTTTGAAAGTTTATTATGATTCCAACCAGTTATTTTTGAATTACCTTCTTGTAAAGCCAATTTCCAATTATATGTTGCACTATCACGCCCTCCAAAATATATTCCTAAAATTTTACAAGGTTGTTGTTCGATCTGAAAACTTCCCACCATGGATGGGATTTCTGGGAAACCCTGTAATACTTAAACATTTACTTTTTAATTTATTTATCCGTGCTCCCATAAGTTTCCCTCGCTGTATAATAATCATACAAGCTACCCTTATAGAAGCCTCATCTGGTAAAATGAGACACAAATCATCTGCATAGGCAATAATTTTTATCTGAATCTTATAATCCCAAATAATTCCTTTAATCAAAGGGGATTGGTTAATTATCTGCAATATGGGATCAAGAGTCAAAACATATAGAAGTGGGCTAAGCGGACACCCCTGTCGAACTCCTTTAAATAAATTATGTTTCCCTCCTCTCCATCCATTTTCTAATGGAATTTCATACGCCAAGGCATAACACAGCTGTAACCATTGAACAAATGTATCAGGAAGACCAAATGCCTTCAAGCATTTCCATAAATATTCTTGCGATAATTCATCAAATGCTTTGGCTTGATCCAAACTTATTAAATAACCCTCCAAATTACCTAAATTCCCTGCCCCTGTTGCCATAATTTCTCAAATATAAATCAGTGCATCATATATCTTCCTTCCTGGAACTGCACAAAATTGGGAAACACTAACCAAATCAGGCATCACCATAGATAATCTATTCCCTAAAAGTTTCAAAAAGATCTTAAAATCTACATTCAATAATGTTAATGGCCTCCAGTTTCCTATATCCAAATGATCCCCTTTTTTAAATAAAAAAAATAATAATCCCTTGTACATTTGCAGTGGTAAACTCATATCAGTAATTAGAAAATTATACACTGCCAATAACTCTTTAGGCATCAGTTTCCATAATAATTTATATAATTCTCCTGGCAACCCGTCTGAACCAGGGGAAACTTCATTTTTAAGAGATAAAATCACTCTTTCTAATTCTGCTTCAGTAAATGCCTCTACCATTAAATTCTGTAAATCTGATGCTAAGCAGGGAAGACCTGCTTCTAAAATTTGAGATGTAAATTCAGAATCCAAATTCTTTGTTCCAAAACTATTTTCTATATGATGGTCTAGAAATTCCATAATTCAGACGTTATTTGATACCACTGTGTTATCCTTATCTTTCAGGCTTGAAAAAAGCCTATTATCTGTCCTAGTTTTACAAGCTAAAAACAGATTAACCTGCACAGTTTTTGCTTGAGTTCCAAAGGACTGTTCTTTTAGAAGTGAGCCTAATGTATCACATTGGTAATGTGCCATATCTTGTTTTATATTTGCAATATGAACAGATAAATCTACCCCACTTTCTGATTGCATTGAAATCAAATTTTGTAAAGTGTGCCAAAGAGTTAGGTATTCCTCGTTCTGTGCTTTTGCTCTAAATTTACCTTGTATCTGAAAATATCCAGTCAAACATGCTTTAAAAGCTTCCCACCAAGCAACCATATTTTCATGCAAATCAATCGTAGTGATTTGATCTCCAATAATTTGTTCCAAATCCCTTAACACATCTATTTTATTTAAAGTTGAAATGTTCAGGCAGTGAGGAGGCAATGGCACCACAATCCGCACAGGGGTTGTATACAGACCCCCCTCTCAGGGGGAGGAAATGGACAAGGAAATGATAGAAAGTATACTTAGAATGGCAGATAAAGGGGAGATATTGCTGATGGGTGATCTGAATATGCCAGATGTTAACTGGAGTGCAGTTGCAGCAGCCACTTCTAAGAGTGGGGTTATTCTAGATGCCCTACAGGGGGCATGCCTTAGACAACTAGTATTGGAACCCACTCGAGAGGGGAGCAATCTTAGACCTGGTCCTCTCAAATAGAGATGGAGAGAGGATCACAGATGTAGAAGTGGGTAGCCATCTGGGAACTAGAGACCATCGAACAGTATGGTTCACAATAAACACAGCAATAGAGTCAAGCCATACAAAGGCAAAAGTACTGGACTTCAGAAGGGCTGACTTTGCCAAAATGGGTGAGTGCCTAAGGAATGCACTAGCAAATGGGCAGGAAGGAGGGGTGGAAGAACAATGGGGAATAATAAAAACTGCCATCACAAAGGTAACAAGTCTTTGTGTGAAGCAAATAAACAAAACAAAATGATGTAAGAAACCACTATGGTTCTCAAAGGAGGTGGCAGTGAAGGTTCAAGAGAAAAAGAAAGCATTCAGAAAGTACAAGGAATCACAGAAGGAGCAGGACAGAGAATTGTATCAGTTAAAGCAAAAGGAAGCTGGGAAGGTGGTCAGAACAGCAAAGGCCCGAACTGAGGAAAAGATAGCCAACTCAGTTAAGAAGGGGGATAAAACCTTTTTTAGGTACATCAGGGAGCGAAGAAAGACTAAGGGAGGGATAGTGAGGCTTAATAAAGGGGAGGAGGTGGTCAGAGGGTGACTGTGAAAAGGCATAGATACTAAACAAATATTTTTGCTCAGTATTTACAAATGAAGAGGGGGAGGTACCTAAAACAAACAATAGAAACACTCTGGATACAGAAGTTGATACCAGACCATTTACAGAAGAAAGGGTTCTGAAAGAACTCTTAAAACTGAAGGTGGACCAAGCAATGGGGCCTGATGGGATTCATCCCAGAATTCTAAAAGAACTAAGTGGAGAACTAGTGACACCACTGACTACCCTCTTTAATAAATCATGGGAGGATGGGGTGGTACCTGAGGACTGGAGGAGGGCAGATGTGATTCCCCTTCACAAAAGTGGGAGCAGGGTAGAAGCAGGAAACTACAGACCTGTTAGTTTAACCTCAGTGATAGGGAAAATGATGGAATCACTTCTGAAGGAAAGAATTGTCGAGTACCTAGAGGCCAGAGGGGCACAGGACCCAAGACAGCATGGATTCACAGTGGGAAGGTCATGCCAGATGAATCTAATAGATTTCTGTGACTGGGTGACCAAAGTAGTAGATCAGGGAGGGGCTGTGGACATGGCCTACCAAGACTTTAGCAAGGCATTTGACTCAGTCCCACACAAAAGATTAATATACAAGTTAGTCAGCCTAGAAGTGGGTCCCAAGATGATAGCCTGGGTAAAGAATTGACTGGAGAATAGGACACACAGGGTAATAGTAAAAGTCCACTCTGAAGAAAGGGGGGTTACTAGTTGGGTTCCGCAGGGTTCAGTATTAGGACCGGTCCTCTTCAGTGTCTTTGTGTTTACATTGCAGAGGGACTGGAAGGAAAAGTATGTCTCTTGCAGATGACACAAAGATCTGCAACAGAGTTGATGCACAGGTGGGTGGAAAGGATGAGAAGGGACTTGCAAGGTTAGAGGAATGGTCAAATGTATGGCAGCTTAGATTTAACGCTAAGAAGTGCAAGGTAATGCACCTGGTAAACAAAAACCTAGGGGAAGAGTACACAATGGGGGTGAGATACTAACAACAACAAAAATGGAAAGGGACCTGGGGTAGTCATATCAGATGACTTAAAGGTGGGCAAGCAATGTGAGAGGGCAGCAAGGAGGGCTGGGGGATACTGGGATGCATGGGGAGGCATCACCAGTAGAAAACAAGAAGTTGTTATCCTCTGTACAGACAACTGGTGAGACCCCCTCTGGAGTACTGTGTGCAGTTCTGGAGACCCAATCTCCACAAGGACATAGACAAGATGGAAGCTGTCCAGAGGAGGGCAACTAAAATGGTGCAGGGTCTGCACTGGAAGACATATGAAGAGAGACTAAAGAAGCTTAATATGTATAGCCTCGAGGAAAGGAGGGAGAGGGGGGACATGATAGAAACTTTCATGTTCCTCAAGGGAATCAACAAAGTCCAAGAGGGTAGCATCTTTCAAAAAAGAGGTGTGCAAGAACAAGGGCACAATTTGAAGATGGGGGTGGCTCGAGGTATGTAAGGAAGTATTTTTTCACAGATAGAGTTGTGGATGCATGGAACGGCCTTCCGGAGGAGGTTGTGGAGTCAAAAACAGTGGTTGAATTCAAGCATGCATGGGACAGCCATAAGGCAATTCTAGGGGGTTGGGGTAGAAAGAAGTAGGCTGCTGGTTAACTAGAATCTGTAGCTTATCCATTAGGTAGGCAAATGGGAAGACTGGGTGGGCCAAGCGGTCCTTATCTGCCATCAAATTCTAAGTTTCTATGTTTCTATGTTCAGTTTCCAGAACCCAGGTCCTTTTATCCTGCCTGGGGAATTTTCTATATTTATACCAATTAAAATATGGTCAGAAGACTCTATTGGTATGTAAATTAAACTAGAAATTAATAACAATTTCTTTACAAAAATGAAATCAATTTGGGATGATAGAGTTCCTTTAAAAAAAGTAGGTTTAGCTTTTTTCTGGCGCGTTTTATGTGAATCATACAAACCTGCTAGGGAAAGAATAGATTTTAAGAATGTTTTATCACAATACTGTTTCCCCGTTTCGTTCTTCTGCTGAAAGTTTACATTAAAATCCCCACATAAAAATAATTGCCTACTTGTATATAGGTAAGGTTGAGTCTTTTTAAGTAATTTGATTCAAAGAGCTTTCGTCTGAGGACCATAGACTGTAATTAATCGGCACTGTAAGCCTTTAAATAGGACATCGAGAAAAGACGCCCTTCCTGGTTCAATTTCCACCAACCTATAAATCTTAACGTCAAAGGCTGAAAAACAGATTCCCACCCCACAGCACATTTCTTCCCCAAAAGACCAAAAGGATTTACCCCAATACCAGTCTCTAGTAACTATAGAAATTTCGGATATCGTATGTAAATGTGTATTTTGTAATAACAATATATCATATTTCAAATGGGAAAGTATCCCAAATGTCATCAGGCGTTTCTGACGTGATTTTAGACTATTCACATTTAGTGAAGCTACTGATAATGTAGAAGGAGTCAAGGAGGGGGTTTAGGGGTTTTTACACTAGATTTAGTCACTTGTTTTCGAGTTTCTAGCTGTTTGCTTTCTGATATATGATCCGGATTAGGAAATGCTATTGTTGCTCTACCCAAATCAAGTGTAGGTTCCAACATAGGGTGGGCCTGATCTACCTGTTCCCCCCATGATGAAAGAACTGAAAATCTATTTCCCAAAGGTAAAGGAGAAAGGGACACATTGCCACTATCACTCCCTTCAACCCCATTAAGAGAAATGGGAGGTAACATTCCGTCGCCAGAACCATGCAAATCCTCTTGTTCCCCCTTATCATTAGGTTCTACAGTACTTAACGAGATGCGGGAAACGAGGCCCATGGGTTTTGAAGGCCTTTGTTGAGATCCTTGAGGGGTCACAAATGGTGTTTCTCGTTCCTCCCTACTTATCCCCTTTGGGGGATCTAAAGCTAGAACTACCATCTGTTCTGTGTGGGATAAGTCCATAACAGACTCGTTAGACTGTATCCTGTTGTGTGAGACAGAAGGATTAAATTGTCTGCTATCTTCATTTAATCCCCCCGTCCTCTGCCTCTTCGCCTACCTCTAAATACATTTTCAGTGTTTCTCCCTTCCTGTTCTTGATACGTTTTTTTTGCCTGAGCTAAAAAATATTCCTGGTCCAAGGAATCATCAGTATCCGTAGTTCTCCATGGACAATCTGAAAAGGAATGATTAATTTCATTGCATAAATTGCATACTGGGGGAGCTGCACACTGTGCTGCTGAGTGCCCTAGCATACACACTGGAAACATTTCATCTGGTCACACGAAGTGTTCAAATGCGTTAATGAACTGCATTTAAAATAACTTTTAGGCTGGCCAGCATAAAAAATAGTGCCTCTATTCCTCCCCGCCAAAAAAGGACTTGGCAGATGTTCTATGCCATCATCGTCCTGGTTAAGTTGTACATGCACTGTCCCAACCACCTGTCCAGAAGCTGTTTCCATCCATAATAGGCTTTGGTTTGTCCTGTATTAAACATCGTTTTTCCAACCAGAAAAGAATGTTAGCAATATTCACCCCTTCATTTCGGGAAAGAATAGTAACAGTTTTAACTGTGGGTTTAGTGATTGGGATAGCCTAAAAATCCCTCCATTCCTCTTGATCCTTGATATCATAATAAAGTTTCCAAAATGCATCTAATGAAATGATAGAGCAGAAACTAATGTCATAGTTATGTTCACCAGGCAGGTGTATAAAAGCATGCACCTCCGCAGGAGAAAATCCCATAGAGTCAATTAATAGTGTCTTCCCCACCCATAGTCTATCTGTTACAATTGGAGCTTTGCCTCTGTATCTCAACCATACCAGAAATCTGCTCTTGGCCACCTCCGCTGTTTTTTTTAATAAGCCTGCATTGGATTTGGGCCCCATTATTCCTGGTTGATCCACAATCACATCCCTATGTGTCTCATTATTCACATCTGAATCAATTGTTTGACTTACATTCTCGCTTCTTTCAGTAGTAAATGTTGTTGTAGAATAGTCCATAGAACAACCATGTTCTATCAAAGGAGATGTCGATTCAAGATTGCCACCAGCGTCTTGCATATCAAAAAATTCAGTAGCCTCTCCCTGGCTTTGCACATTCGCATTAGAACCAACAGAGGACTTAGACTTTTGACTAGCCACAGATAAAATAGATGAAGTATTAGGTATAGCTATTCCATCTTGATCTAAAACGGTCACACCAGGTATAGGAATCAGCGGATCAGGAATCCATATGTCTACTACCCTGAGCCATCCAGCTTGCCTGAGTGCATCTCCTGGGGACTACGCTGTCAAAGTGCAATTTTGTGAAAATGAAGTGTCATATACAACTTCTCCATCAGATTGTTCAATATTTTGTAAAGCATTGCCATTCATTAAATCCTGCTGCTCAAAACATTTCCCTCCATTTTTAAATGGACTAGTGGCAGAAGGTTTCTGTTTGTTACGTTGTGCTTCTAACTTCTGCCTACAAGAATTAAAATCTTGTTCGGCAATGGAAATTAAGTCCAATAATTGATGTTTTTTTCTTTCAAGTTCTTGCTGCATTTTTAACTCTTCTGCCAACACTCCCTCATCCATAGGCTGGGAAGCTGAAGAAACAAGATACCTGAGCCATTTCTTGAGCAATATTCAACACAGGCTCTTCCACTCTCTGAATTGAAATGTTCAAAACCTCAGACTCCATCAAAGCATGACCATTCTCCTTTGTTGCCTCCTCCAAACTGGGATCCTCCATTCCTGCAGACAGACAGACGGACAGCACCACCTGCCTACAGAGTAGGGGAATTTCCCCGGTGTCCTGGCCAAATTTCCCTCATTCACTAAAAATACCACCAACAGCTAATCTGGTTCAAGGTCAGTTGCTATTCATCTGTATCCCACTCCCCTGGGTTGTGCCTGAAAATAGGCAGGATTTGTCTAGTGCACTTACCCGGTCAACAAAAACTAAATAAATAAGCTTTTGTGAGAGCTAACAAGAGAAAATAACCTTTCACTGAGTTGTTATTAGCTTGTTCCATAGCATCCCTACATATGTATAGATTTTTATGTTTGCTTGCACGCATGTGCAAGAAACATAGTGCCATGATCCGAAAATGCAGTGCCATACAGTTTAAAGGGAAAGCTACGCTCCAGTGAGCAGCGATAAGATATCGCGTGCTCATGTGCACCTCCCACACACACGCACATGCATGCATATTGCGTGCTCATGCACTCCCCCACACACACACTGTATAGATGACGGGGGTGTCCAATCCTCCATCGGCTGTGCTGTGCCCCCCCCACAGAGTACCAGGTGCCATGCTGGCAGCCCACCCCAGCATGGCAGCAGTCTGTATGGCCAATGGGGGTGCCCAATCCCCAGTCAGCTCCACTGTTTCCCCAAGAAACTATCGGATGCCACGCTGGGAGCCCATCCCAGCAAGGCAACAGTTTCTAAGGCCGATGGGGTGCCCAATCCCCGTCAGCTCCACAGCTCCCCAAAACAGCTTTTCAGCTGCCACGTTGGGAGCCCACCCCAATGTGGCAAAAGTCCTGCATCATCTTCCAAACAAAAAAAAACCTGAAAGAAAAACCTTCCCTCACTGACTGTCCTGAGACCATTCCTCCCACCCGCACCCACGCTCTGTGCACTCTGCCTCCCCACACCCTCACCTCACCCCATCCTTACCTCCGGAGCTCGGTGCAATGATCTTCGGTGGACCGGGAACACGTCTGCACTCTTCAAAGCCAACCACGAACTGAGGAAATGCCGGTAAGCTGTATAATGGAATAAACAGGGTGTTTTCAACTTTAGTGCATATCTCGGGCATTTTGGGGAATTTTTTCACCAAATTTTCGACATGGGTTTTTTGGGACCCAACTCATGAAATCTGTCACTGTCATGGCGTTACTCAGCCTCGAAAGGTGATTTCGCGGTCACTGTGTGGAACCACCTTTCAGGACTGATTTACAAAATGATAGTGTCACAGTTCATGAGGTAGGCCCCTAAAAACCCTATGTTGAAAATTTGGTGAAAAAATTCCCTAAAATAACTGCTTTATGAGCATGCAATGTGCTGTTCCTGTGCACGCTTGTAAGTTTGCAAATTTTCAATATGTTCACTCCAGATTTTCAACATTGCCATTTTACCACACCTCATGAGCAGTACAGCTGTCATTTCTCACATCTTGCCCAAAATATGTTTCCGCGCATGTAGCACACAATGGCACAGTTGGTGTGCGAAATCAATGTTTGGGACAGGTTAAGAAAACCACAGTGACACTGTTCATGAGCAGAGGTGTTAAAATGACTATGTTAAAAATTTGGTGAAATAATTCTCAAAAATGACTGTTTTACGCGCATGCATTGCGCTGTTCCTATGCACGCTCGTAAGTTCATGAATTTTCAATATTTTCACTCCAGATTTTCAACATTGCCATTGTACCACATCTCCTTATGAGCAGTACAGCTGTCATTTTTCACATCTTGCCCAAAATGTGTTTCCGCCCATGTAGCGTACAATGGCGCAGTCGGTGTACAAAATCAAAGGTCAGGACAGATTAAGAAAATCACAGTGACACTGTTCATGAGCAGAGGTGTTAAAATGGCTATGTTAAACATTTGATGAAAAAAGTCCATAAAATGACTGTGTTACGAGCGACCATTGCGCAGTTTCCTTGCACCCTCGTAACTTCATGGAATTCTAATATTTTCAGTCCAGATTTTCACCACTGGCATTTTTTCACCTTCCTTATGAACAGTACAGCTGTCATTTTTCACACCATGGCTGAAATGTGTTTTCGCACTTCCAGTGCAGAAATGCGTGGTCGCTGTGGGAGATCACTGTTGAGGACAGATTAAGAAAATCACAGTGACACTGTTCATGAGTGGAAGTTCCCAAATCCCTGTGTTGACAATCTGCTGTAAAAAATCCCAAACTAATTGTATTACAGGTGTGCATCGCGTATTTTCTATGCACGCTCTTGACTTCACCATTTTTTTTTTTATATTTTCACTGCAGAATTTCTACGTTGCCATTTTTTTGTACCTCCCCATGAACAGTACAGCTATCATTTTTCACATGTGGTGCCAAATGGCGTAGTCACTGTGTGAAAACAGCTTTCAGCTAACAAACTGATATTGCCACTGTTCATAAGGTGGGGGTCGCAAAAAGCCCATGTTGAAAATTTGGAGTGAAAATGCCAACAAACGCCTGAGGCATTAGGGTTTCCGACCACAATGCCCCAGCCTGTAGAGATTGACGGGCACCAGCGGTGTGACTTGGGATTCTCACCTGTAATGCTCATACCATTCCACACCCTGCAGCCAGTGAGAGGCATCAAGGTGTGCCTTGGATTCTTTGGCCTCAAAGTTCACCCCATTCTCCTATACAGGACCCATCTCACAGTATTTCCTGATGGAATGGGGTGAGCATAAGGGCCAAAGACCCCAAGGCACACCATGACACTTGTCAGTGTCTGCAGCCTAGGGTGTGGTGTGGTGAAATGGCATGGCCGTTATGCCTGATGACCCAAAGGCACACCCCAATGCCTGTCAGTCTCTGTAGGGTGGTGGTGGGGTTGGCTTCAGTTCAATGCTTCACTTGCCATTCCTATTATGCAGCTCTCTAACTCCTACACTACCAATGCCAATGCCAGCAAGCAAACATTCAGTATTGACAAATGCTTGTCTTCAGTAAGTTGCTGTGCAACTATGTGCAATCTATTACATAACAGTTTAGATACAATGTTGAAGTCTTCATTTAACAGACTGATGGGCCTCTCCTTATGCAGATTAGCGCTATCTCCCTTTTAAATAAAAAAAAGTAAGTAAAGCTTTGCCAAAAGTAGTGGAGGAACTAAATGAGACAAACATACATTCAATGGGCCTATGCAACCAGAGTAGTGTTATGCTTGTGCAACTGTGATAACTGTTTGGCTATCTGCACTCTATTCCACAGGGGAATTACCACCCTGTAGGGTACCAAAGGCAAGGAACCCTTGAAGAGGATTCCACCCCTAGAGGTGCTGCAGGATGATTCCCTTGGCTAAAGGTACATTAGAAAGGAACCCCATGAGGAGAGAGGCATGCCACTGGAGGTGGAAGGGTTGATGGTGGGACAAAGAAAAAATGCTTCAGAAGGAGGCTGGAAGGAACTGCTTATATTGGTCAAGAAGGGGGCATGGTTGGTTGCTTACCCCATTCAATCACAGGCATAGCCTTTCAATTCAATGGGCCTATGCAACTAGAATAGTGCTATGCTTGTGCAACTGTGATAACTGTTTGGCCATTTGCACTCTCTATTCCATGGGGCATTACCACCCTGTAGAGGTACCAAAGACAAGGAACCCTTGAAGAGGGTTCCACCCTTAGAGGTGCCACAGGGAGATTCTCTTCAATTAATCAATCAATCAATCAATCAAACTTTATTTAACAAGGCAATTACACCATTCAGCAAGCTCATTTTCAAGATGGTCCTGGACACATGGGACAAAAACAATTTCAGTGCTATGACATAACATAGTACACCAGTGATCATTACAGTATGTAGAAAATTAAAATGTCAGTAGGAGCTGGAGCAAACTTACAAAGTCAATTATAAACCTATACACAAACATACATAGTCATTTCAGCATGTACTGGTAAAGATCTATATAGCACATAGGATGGATAGGATGGAGACACAATGAAGGGTAGGGGAACTGGGAAGACAATACACAAGAGGGGGGAGAGAGGAGCGAGCAGCCCACTGTGTGGGAGGTTCCCCAGTACAAAATTAATTTGAGGAAGGAGAGAGGAAGCTCAGGAAGGGGGGTAGTTGCTTTAGTTAGGAGGCAAGCCAACAGGGGGTATAAGAAAGCCAGGGTATATCCGGGGGCTGGGGGTTTAACATTTTGGTAGAGTAGAGCTTACCTGAAGCAGTCACATGTCATTTTCAGACATCTATATAGCAGCTGTATGAATATGTAGGGGCTAGACAGCAGGGAGAGTTTAACAGCTTTTCGCATGTTATTCTAGAGCAGTGGTAGATAGGAGCTAATGGCCATTCAGCCAAGATGTGTCCTGAAACTTGGTGTGTTAAGTAGGACAAGGGAGGCATTCCTTAGGCTGTAGACACCTTTAGAATGCTCAAACAAGTCACAGATATAGGGTGGTAGTTTGTTGGTTATAGCCTGGAAGAGCCACATGAGGGCATTTCTTTGTCTCCACAAGGGGAGGGATGGCCAGTCTAGTGCTTGGTACAACAAGCAGCAGTGAGTCTGTACAGGCAGGCCAAGTACAAATCTCAAGGCATGGTGATAGAGTGTATCTAGCTGATGTAGCACATGCTGAGGGGAGTGACTATATAGGAAGTCTGCATAGTCAATCAGGGGAAGAAAGGTTGTTTGAACCAGCCTCTTTCTAGCATCCAGAGAGATAAGGTGTCTTATGCAGTAGAATACTCTGAGGTGCTGTCTTAGCTTTTTTGTAAGCTCACTTAGATGTGCTCTGAAATTGAGTTTATTATCCATGCAGACTCCCAGATATTTGAATTTGTCCACAATTTCTAACAGTTCACCAAGGAGGGTAATAATCTTGGGGGAGCCAGGTGTCCCCATGTTGTGGGAGGAGGGCAGGGAGATAATCATGGCTTTTGTTTTTTTGACATTTAACAAGAGCTTCAGATTTAGCAGGTTATGTTGGAGGATGGTAAAGTCTTGCTGTAGCTCCGTGTGAGCAAGGTCCAGGGAAGGGTTGGTTGTGTAGAGGACTGTGTCATCTGCAAAGAGATGGGCATTTCCTGCTTGTAGGCCAAAGTCAGTGCTGTTTATATAAAGTGCAAAGAGGATTGGCCCCAGGATAGAGCCTTGTGGGACACCTCGGGACAGTATTTTTAGGGGGGGAGAGTTCACCTTGGGCTTTTATTTGCTGACTGCGGTTTGTAAGGTAGCAGTGGAACCACTTTAATGCAGCGGGGTCTAGACCAAGGCTACCCAGTGAATCGAGTAGTATGGAGTGATCAACTGTGTCAAAGGCTTTACTGAGGTCAAGGAAGAGAGCATAGATATGATGTTTACTGTTCAGGGCTTTTAGACAGTCATTCGACACTTGGCTAAAGGTACCTTAGGAAGGAGCCCCAAAAAACATTAGGTAGTAAACATTGACTATGAGGTACACAGACAATTGACAGCAATGAGACAGCTTGAGGAAATACAATTGAGATGCAAGATTGTCTAGATAGCATTGATAAAAATGGATTGCACTGATGACAGCAGGGGGCTTCCTAAGGAGAGAGGGAATGGTGAGTAGGGCCACCATCTATCTCTATCCAACAGCAGAACCTAACTAAGAGACCAGGGGATATGCTATAACAACTAATTGCATAGTATGACCTTTTCGCATGGAGGAGAGGAAAAAAAACTTTTAAGAGAAGCAAACCTCTGGGGATCCAAGGCTTAGGTTGCCCTCTTTCCCGGCTGGGGGTAGTTTATTTTGGTGATGGCTCTGCTGCTGCAATGTAGAAGCCCAATCAAGGAGGAAGGTAGAATTTGGTTTAAAGGTAATGGTCATGGTAGGCAAGCCTCCGATTTATGCATGAAAACATTTCTTTGATGAGAGCATGAATCACTTTGAGTGCCAGTTGAGAGGAGGCCGGGACCCAGTGACCATAGATTAGGTTGCAGTTTATTGATAAGGTGGTCAGGCAAGCTGCCACTGTAGATATTGATGAGGAGTCACACAACAGTGTTATAAGAGAGGTTAAGCATAGTGTGGTTCATGAGCGTAGGTCCAGGAAGTGAAAATGACAATGAATACGGGCATGACATAGTCCAGCAGAATGCTGGAGCAAACTAACATGACGTTGTGGCTTTTTGGTATGAAGGTTCAGGGAGGTCAGTTCACAACATCAGATGAAATAAGTAAAATAGTATATTGTGAGCAAAATTATTAGCTCCAGTAAATGAAGCTGTAATTGATTTCCTGAATCTCAGATGATCGGGGGATAATGAAGCAGAAGAGGCAGCTAGGACATCAATTTTGTAATCATGGAGGAAGGAAAACTCCTGGAGTCGAGATGAGTATATGCAAAGGGAGGCTCTCTGAGTAGGTATGAAAATGAATTGAAACATAAAGAAGTAATATAGAGTAGTTGGTATGAATATTAAAATCTCCACACAGATGAGCAAGTACTGAGTGCTGGATGTCCTTTTGGAAAGCTGCAAGCTGTGAAGGTTGGAGGAGAATGAGATACCCTTCTACAGAAGAAGTCAGAGTCTAACACAAAGTCTTGCATCCCTAGAGAACAAGGAAGGACTGTGCCTATGGTTGAGACTGCCAGAATGATAGGATAGGGAAAACACAGACTGTAGCATTGCTTAAATTATGCATCATTGCTGAAGGAGAATAATAGCCACAATGAGAGAAGGAAACACTTGCTTAGATGGCTCAAATTATGAGGTGTCCAGTTCAAGCAGATAACATGGAGGTAATTCATGAAGCAGAAGTCCAAGAATGTTCAAGTAGGCAATAAATGGAATGGACTGAGTAAAGCTGAGTAGAAGATGTTCAAAGGGCTTCCTGGAGACCATGTTCTGATAGGCAGTATATGGACTGGGGCAGAGAGTCCTGTTCCAGTAGAGATGAATAGAATACATTTAAGGGCTTCCCAGAAGACCATCTCTGAATAGGAAGGTACATGACATGAGTTAGAGACCAGTGTGTCAAATAGGAGATGAATAGAAGAAGTCCGAGGGGCTTTCCTGAACACCTTCTTCAAGTAAGCAGGTATATGGAATGAGGCAGAGTCCAGTGCTTCTTGAGGCAGAGCCCAGTGCTTCAAGGAGACATGACTAGAAGATATCTGAGGGGGGTCCCTGAAGACCATCTTCTAGTACACCAGTAGAGATGTCCGAGCGGCTTCCCTGAAGACCATCTCCAAGTAGACAGGAATGCAAAACATGGCAGAGACTTCTGGTACAGGTAAAAGACATCCAAGGGGCTTCCCTGAGGACTGTCATAGAATATGTCGGAGAGATGTCTGAGGAGCTTCCCTGAATACCACCTCCAAGAAGGCAGGAATGTGAGTAAGGTAAAGACATCTGGGACAGGTAGAAGACATCTGAGAGCTTCCTGGAGGACTGAGCAGGTATGCAAAGAAAGGCTGAGACTTCAAAGACAATCAGGTATATGAAGTGAGGTGGAGACGTCCGTAACATATAGGACAAGTATGAGAGGTGAGGGCTTGCTCCCAAGCCCAATGGTTTCCTGACAAACACCAGTGACCAGCTCTAGTCTCTCTAGGATTGAATATGGGGATACAGTTCCAGAGGCACTAATTTCCATGCAGTAGTGCATAATGTCCACAATATAGCAGTCACTTCCTGCAATAAGTATGGCAAGATGGCTTCTAAACAGCTAGAGATTTCTCCTGTCAAGGTATGATTGCCAAGTAGTAACAGCCTCCCTGGATACCCAGGTTAGGGATTCGGGTAGCATGAAGATGGTACATAGCTTATGCTCATTAGGGATGGAAGATAAGGGTCATGATCTGGATGTACATTGGTAGTGGATAAATAATGCCACATAGCTCCATTTAAAAGTCAGTTAAAATGCACTGCAGTTCTTGCATCAGAGACTCCCATTCTGATGGACAGAAGACATCTGTCATGCCTGACTGCAAAAGAATCAAAGAAATCAAGTACTGGTGATAAGATGCCCTTGAGAAAACAGTTCACAGGAGACTGGCTAGATACAGACCATGCTAGAGGCGATGGTCAGGCTGGAATTCCATTAAGCTAGAATCAGGTACAGGAGACAGGAGTAATAATCAAGGTAATCCAGATATACAGCATGATTATAGACAGTGAAATGATTTCTGGACCAGAAACAATAAGCATACATGAAGTGGTCCCTCAGTACTGACAATGTTCCTTTAAGAACCAAGTCCCTGGAGGAGTAGGGCTCATAGTGATAATCCACATGGTCAGTTATATGAACTAATTAGAATTTGTGTGAAAATGTTGTTTAATCCAGTTTGAGCCATTTGAGTACTGGAGCCAAAGGCAAGCAGCTAGGCTTTCTGGCTGGATAGAGGTAGTGGTAAATAGAAGTACAATGGCGTAAGTGAGTTAGGTCTGTTGGCTGGTTAGAGGTGGGCACATGGTAGTACAATGAACAAGTCATAGAGAAGGTTGAAGAGGCTACAGAGCACAGAATCAGAACACTGCTAATGATATAAACAAGTCCTGGAGTCATACGCAGCATGATATTTGTGAAGTAGGACAATGCTGGTCAAGTTCTGCAGGGAGTAGGTCAGGAGACGGTGCAGCATTAGGATGAACGATGTCAGTTGGAGAATCATGCTCTCAGTTTGGGAGCTGTACTGGCACAAAGACTGTCAGTGAAAGCACTTAGGCCAGAGTGCACAACAGGTAAGATCCATGAACTATGGCTAAGCAATCGTAGGACAGCTCAATACTGCTGAGTAGACTTCTGCTGATGAGGTTGTAGAATGAGACATAGATAAATTGTGGTAGAGCTGCACCAGCCACTAGGCCTGGGCTAGGTAGGAGATTATCGTATCCCAGAATTCTAAAAGAACTAAGGCTAGAACTAGTGACACCACTGACTACCCTTTTTAACAAATCATGGGAGGATGGGGTGGTACCCGAGGACTGGAGGAGGGCAGATGTGATTCCCCTTCACAAAAGTGGGAGCAAGGCAGAAGCAGGAAACTATAGACCTGTTAGTTTAACCTCAGTGATAGGGAAATGATGGAATCACTTCTAAAAGGAAGAATTGTCGAGTATCTAGGGCCAGAGGGCACAGGACCCTAGGCAGCATGGATTCACAGTGGAAGGTCATGCCAGATGAATCTGATAGATTTCTTTGACTGGGTGACCAAAGTAGTAGATCAGGGAGGGGCTGTGGACATGGCCTACCTAGACTTAGCAAGGCATTTGACACAGTCCCACACAAAAGATTAATATGCAAGTTAGCCAGCCTGGGGTGGGTCCCAAGATGACAGCCTGGGTAAAGAATTGGCTGGAGAATAGGACACAGAGAGTAATAGTAAATGGAGTCCACTCAGAAGAAAGGAGGGTTACTAGTGGGGTACACGCAGGGTTCAGTATTAGGACTGGTCCTCTTCAATGTCTTTATAAGTGACATTGCAGAAGGACTGGAAGGAAAAGTATGTCTCTTTGCAGATGACACTAAGATCTGCAACAGAGTTGATGCACAGGGTGGGGTGGAAAGGATGAGAAAGGACTTGGCAAGGTTAGAGGAATGGTCAAATGTATGGCAGCTTAGATTCAATGCTAAGAAGTGCAAGGTAATGCACCTGGGAAACAAAAACCCAGGGGAAGAGTACACAATGGGGGGTGAGATACTAACAACAACAAAAATGGAAAGGGACCTGGGGGTAGTCATATCAGATGACCTAAAGACGGGCAAGCAATGTGAGAGGGCAGCAAGGAGGGCTGGGGGGATACTGGGATGCATAGGAGAGGCATCACCAGTAGAAAACAGGAAGTTATTATCCTCTGTACAGACAGCTGGTGAGACCCCATCTGGAGTATTGTGTGCAGTTCTGGAGACCCAATCTCCATAAAGACATAGACAGGATGGAAGCTGTCAGAGGAGGGCAACTAAAAATGGTGCAGGGTCTGCACGGAAGACATATGAAGAGAGACTTAAGGAGCTTAATATGTATAGCCTCGAGGAAAGAAGAGGAGAGGGGACATGATAGAAACGCTCCAAGTACCCTAAGGGAATCAACAAAGTCCAAGAGGGTAGCATCTTTCAAAAAAGAGGTGTGCAAGAACAAGAGGGCACAATTTGAAAATAGAGGGGGCACAGAGGTAATTTAAGGAAGTATTTTTTTACAGAGAGGTTGTGGATGCATGGAGCGGCCTTCCAAAGGAGGTTGTGGAGTCAAAATCAGTGGTGGAATTCAAGCATGCATGGGATAGTCATAAGGCAGTTCTGGGGGATGGGGGTAGGAAGAAGTAGGCTGCTGGTTAACTAGGATCTGCAGCTTATCCAGTAGGTAGGGAAATGGGCAGACTGGGTGGGCCAAGTGGTCCTTATCTGCCGTCAAATTCTATGTTTCTATGTTTCTATGTTTAGTAGAGCTAGCACTGAGTTAATCATGAGAAGATCTGTAAAATAGGCAGTAACAGCTAGCGGAGCAGCAAAGACAGGACCAGGTGTAATAAATTAAGGGGGGAAGCTCAGAAGGCAGCAGACTACAGTGAGACAGCAGGCAGGGAAACAGCACTGACAGCCAAAGCATACAACAACAATGCAGTTGACTGAGGGCTAGCAAAATGTGGGGAGTAATGGGAGCCAGATGGCACAGGCACCACAGGCAGCTTAAGGTAAGGAAACAACAATATGTAACCTGAAGCACATGTAATCAATGTATACACAGGGTCCTAGGAAACTGGAAAAGCCCAAAAGAAATGAAAGGAAACACAAGGACAGGAGCAGGAAAGGAAACAAGCACACAAGGAAGCATGGAACATCTTTGAGGCAAGCAATACTAACCAAAAGCAGAAGAAACATAACAGAAGTCCAGCACAAACCAAGCAGAGCCCAAGCACAAGCAATCCTGGGGGTGGGGAGGGGGCAAAGCCCCAGAAGGACCCAAGGGAGAAGATAGACTGTGAGAGCTTTTGGCCGGCCAAGAAAAATGCCTCCGAAGGAGGCTGGGAGAAACTACTTATATAGGTCAAGAAAGGAGCATTCCTGCTTACCCCATTGAATCACAGGCATAGCCTTTCAATTGAAAAACTTTCTGCAAAAAACATCTTAAAGAATTCATTAGGGATCCCATCTATACCAGAGGAGGCTCCAGTACTTAAATTTGATATTCAAGTTCTCTCAATTTTGCTGCACCCCCAGTTGTCAGGTGCTCTCAAAAAATATTCTACCATCCAAACAAAGACTAGGAGCTCTCCAGCTGCTATAAATAATATTTTATTCCTTTAGCTCATGTTGTAAAATACTTCCATGTGCAAAACAAGTGCAGAAAGTGCAAAAAAGATCCATTCCCAGATGTGCACTATTATAGCAGCATTCAGGGTGTGCGTTACCTGGGGCAACTTGACTTTGACTTCAATAAAAATAAATTTTTATTCTGAATCTTTGTATAATCAAGTATAGTTTCTCCCTCTTCTACCGTCTTGTATTTATGTCTGAGTAATAAAAACGTACAATCATTTGTACTTGTACTGGCATCTGTGTGTTTTGTTCTTTTGGTTAGAAATTATATAAAATGTTGGATCAGCTATTTTAAAAATGAAGTTGGCTGTCTTCAGAAGTAGATCTTTTAAATGGCTGTAACTGGGGTGTTTTCAAAGAGAGAGTTTTTCTCATGAACCAACATTCAACTGATTGAAATGGACTCAACATCAGATTCAGTTGTTCATGATATGCAGTATGTTTGTAACATTTTTCCATTGGCATCATTTACACATTTGCACTATTCACCTTTTATCGTAGCACTATCATTGAGTATAATATTAATGATTGTACTTTGTATGCAATAGAGCAATATAATATTATGATGTTTTGTAGAATCATATACTATTTTCAGTGTTTAAACTGGAGACATGCTAACTTTTGGAGGTACATTGTTCTATTTTTTAATAATGTTTTAAGCCTGTTTTAGGCAATATTTTTTGAGAACATGTCTTTAAATGACATGCTGAGAACAAATAATTTGGTCTAAAAAAAGTTATAGTCCTTAACCAGACTGATGCATATAGCATTATTTGAAAGCATTTGAACAGTTTAATTTTTGTAAAGTGGTGTTTTTGTTTCATTTTGAAATTAATTTAAATACTGAATAAATCACTGAGGTCAGCTTGTTATGATAATTGTTTGACAATTAATATGCTGTATAAAATCAGGTCTGTAACTGCATTAGTCATACCCCTTGAGAAAGACCCAGTTGTCAAAACACTAGGGCTTGTGAGCATAGCAGGGACAGCTAAAAGAACTGTAAATATGTATGAATCTTTATTTGCTCTTTCTGCACTTGTTTTGCATGTGGAAGGAATATTTTTTTACAACATGAGCTAAAGGAATAAGGACTTACTTATAGCAGCTGGAGTGCTCCTAGTTTTTGTTTGGGTCCTAAATGAAAATTTTACTTGACTGATCTCTTCTTCAGAAATGGGAGCTAAAAGGGCTTCCAGTGATTTCACCAACTGATATGGAGGAGTAAGCAATGAGCGCCTTCCCCACTTACAGTAGTAAACTAACTTCCAGTTTTGACCACATCTGCTTTTATTCATGGCTGTAGCCAGCATAGAAGCTAGTTTGGTTGATTGAAGGTGGCAGGAAACTTAAAAACAGTGATTCTTCTACTTTGTTTTCCTGATCTCCTCCAGCCGGGCCTCTGCAGCTGAGTAGTGCGGGCGATATGGTGGATAATAGCACTGTGGCTGTGGAGCAGCCTACAAATGCTGCAATACTGGAGGAGCTCCATGAGTTTCAAGCAGAAATTAAAACACTACACTTATTGTTCAGAGACACAGTGTTGGCTTTGGAAACTAAAGTCAATGGTCTAGAGAAGCATGCCATGGACTCTGACTCCTGATCAGACTGCCTGGAACTGGTCCTATTGAAATTGATGGAGGACCAACAATGCTTAGTGGACCACTGCGATGACCTGAAGAACTGCTCGAGAAGGAATAATATCAGAATATACAGTGTTCCAGAGGGAGAGAAAGGTGGTGACATGCTTACTTTTCTGTAGAGTTTTCTACCATCCCTTTTGGATGTGGAAAACTTATGTCCCTTACCTCTCAAGCATGAGCACCGAGTCAAATACCAAAGCGCTCTGGATCTATCTTGCACTCTCACTCTGTAGTGGTTAGTTTCATTAACTTTGCTGTTAAACATGCCTTACTTATTAGGGCTTGGCGCAAAGAGGCTTTTATGTATAAAGATCATTGAATACATCTTAACAATGATTATTCTGCAGTGCTACTGGCAAAACATAAAGCCTATGCCCCAGCTGTACATCTTTTGAAATAGCACAAAATTAAATTCACAACTCTTTATCCAGCTTGGTTGTGCATTTATTTCCCCGATGGTCCTTAAACCTTTGATGACCATGAAGCAGTGGCTCAGGAACTATGAGGAAAGCATTCTGATATCCCAGAGGAGCCTATGGACCAATCAGACTCTCGAGGAAAAACAAGATCTACAACAAGACTCCTGGACTAATTTGTCTCCGCACAGTAAAAAGAGATGCACTGAGCAGGCATTAAATGAAATAAAAACCCTGCCCCAGTCTCTTCATCTAGAGTAGACCCCATGACAATTCCTTAGGTGGACTTATTTCCCCTTTTGAGTTACATGTGCCCATGGACATGCTCAGACAATGACTGGCATTACTTTCATTTTTCCCGTTCGATGTGCTTCACTCCTATATTTTCTCTTGGTGGAATGTTAGCTATTTACATTTTTACCAAACTATAAGGGACAGATATGGTGGCCCCATTTAGTCTCAGTTTTGGTAATTATAGAAACATAGAAGTTGATGGCAGATAAGGACCGCAAGGCCCATCTAGTCTGCCCATTTATTTTTCTACCTTATAAATGTGCCATTGGCATTTGCTGTGTCAATGGCCTATCTATTCATACTGTATTATCTGTATTGCTCCCTTATGCCTATCCCATGCCTGTTTGAAGCTCTGCACTGTATTCATATCCACCACTTTGTGAGGTAGGCCATTCCATGCATCCACCACCCTTTCTGTGAAAAAACTTCCTCACATTATCCCTTAATCGGCCTCCCTCTAATCTCATGTTGTGTCCTCTTGTCCTGCTATTTTTCTTATATTGAAACATGTTAGACTCTTTCACCTTGTTAATGCCCTTAAGGTGTTTGAATGTTTCAATCATATCACCTCTCTCCCTCCTTTGCTCTATGGTATACATATTGACTTGAGATGACTTGTTAAGCTAGGATAGTTGTCAATTATATATTCTTTTCTTCTTTAATATTTTTTGATATTACAATAATAATAATAATTTTTATTTTTTAGGTGCCTTTCAAAAAAACAAAGGCGCTGTACATAATAAAATTGACACTTCAAATATATAAACAGTCATTCATAAATAAAATCATACATATATCATAATACAACCAACACAATTATTCTTCACTTCTTGGGCTTTTCATCCCCCTCCTTCCCAGATGAATTATATCATGCAATCTGTTTTTGGTTTTAGGACGTTCTGAGTTTTATTTGCTGAGAAGAGTGTTTGCCTATAAATTCTATTCTAATCATGTTTCTCCCCTCAATGACAGCGATATCTCACTTGGTTAGTGGGATCTGAATCCTCTTTATAATGTCAACTTCACACAGTATATGCAAACAATAATGCCCAATAGGGTGGGCGGTATTGGGCAATACTGGACCAGCCAGGGGCATAATGAGGCCCGACGCCGCAGGTGGAGGGCCTTATAGCCCTTGGCCAGTCCAGTATTGCCCATACCACCCACCCTGGAGGGCATTATTGCACTTAGAAAATGGGCATAGTTGTAAATTTTAATTAAGTAGTAAGAAAAAAGAAGAAATTAGTTTGTAAATAAACACAAAGAGTAAAAAAATGCATATTTTTGATGAAATAGTCCCTCAGATTTTGTGCTGCTCCATTTGCTGTTGCAACCATTCCCTTCTAGTTATCCTCTCCCCCTTCCAGTACCACATCAAGAGATGGAGTTCATTGTAAACTTTAATAATTTCGTTGGTTGCCATGGGTTTTTGTGCTTATTTTGAAGAATGGCAGTTTTCTTTCCTGTAAGCTTCACCCCCCCCATCGGTAGTGTAGGTTGGAAGGCTGTTCGTGTTTGTCACGTAAGCTTGTGTGACCCTGCATCCCATAACCAGGAAGTGGAGACTCAGAAAATGAGCGACCGAGGGTGAAAGCCATGGGAGTTAGAGCGAGACAAAAAACATTGCAGGGGAGAGTGAGGGCCAGAGGATTCAAGTTAGAATTTTTTTTAATACTTTTGAACCTCTAGACTGGCACGGCAGGTGGGGGACAGTGGCGCAATACGTCTTTGTCAGTTAGTGAGGGCAAAAAATGGTGGCTCGACAGATGCCAACTCGGGATGCCCAAAGATATTTTTCGGTAATGGGGCATCTTGAATTGGCATGTCTTTCGAAGCGGGCGTCTATTGTAACTTAATGTACCCCTCTGTTATAGCTCTCAGCCAATCAGAGAGCTGATAGTGTTTGTCCCATTTTCTAAAATATAGTTATCTTTGCTGTGACTATATAGCAGCAGGGGGGAGAAACCGGTTATTTGGAGGTTTTAGTGGCTATCAAATTTGTCTGTCTGGTGTTACCTTCCCCACCCTTTCTTCATAACTTACTATATTCTGAGTTTGTCATTATAATGCTCGGGGGGGAAGGCTTTTCCTTTTATACATTCTCCTCTCAGAATTCTGAATGGGCCCTGATGATAGGGCAGACCTCCTTAGGAGATAATGAATGTTGTCTGCTCTAATAACACCAATGAGATGCTTTCTAGTTCTCTTTTTGGATTTCTTTCTACAAAAGCTGGTTTTGATATAGTGGTTATTAAAATGAAGCGGGGATCATAAAAAGGGGGAAGGAAATCAATGCTTTTTATTTAGCTTTTTTCTTACTTCTTATTGTTAAGTGAGGGACCCTGCATCTATTGTCTCAATTTCTTCTTGAACATCTATGTTACTACACAGAAAAAAAATCTAGTAGAGAGGTAGATAAAAACACAAAGGGATGGGTGAAGAGTTTTCTCCCTTCCTATTCTACCTGCATATTTTTTTTCTTTCTTTCTGCCTCTAGTAGACATGTAATTTGTTGTTCCTGTACTTATGCTATAGGCTTCAATGCAGGCTTCCTTACAGAATTCATTTGTACTGTTGTATTCTGACCTATCCTTAGTGGGTTTAATTGAACCTATTTTAGTTATATGGGAGCACTTGAAATACAGGGAAACATTTACTCAGGGCTTTATCATGGGCAGTGGGTCTTTTTTATTTTCTTGTCCCACAATACATTATTGTCTCCACAGTGAGGTACTGGGTGTGGCACGTGGACAGCCAGTTCTGAGTACGCTACAGTTTTTTGTAAAATAAAAATGTGTTATGGACTGTCTCTCATGAGAGCTGCTGAGATAGCATGTGAGTTGACACACACACACATACACACACACACGCACACACACACACACCACACACACACACACACACACACACACACACACACAGGTTTTAGATACAAGGTGTTACCTGGAAGGCCAGAAGCTAATTAGAGACTAGAACAGGCCTTAATCAAGGATCTCTGATTTATCTAAGTTAATTATAGCTGTAGTTGCTAAGAGGGAAATCATAAACTTTCATGGCGTTTAGGGGAAGAGTGCAGGTTATGTGGCACCCTAGTGTGAAATCATAAATGCTTTGATGTCTGTATGAGAGAGGATACTGCTTATAGATGAAAGGAAATTTACAGACTTGGTTGGGGAAGTCACATGGGGAAAGGAGTTTCTGCTGATGTAACCTTAATTATCTTACCTTCAAATATGATAAAATATCCTGGGTGTGTGATTTTTCATAAACAGAGGAGGAGCTAGGTGACCTCACACAAAGGGTTTGGCAAAGACAGTTTTTTAAACAGATTCTCTTTTCCTTCAGAGACACTTTTATCTACACTCTGACAAAGAAACATCTTTGAGCACTTTAAGCAAGTATACAGGTAGAGAGAGACAAAATCTAAGTACTGTAGTAGGAATTGCACTGTTAAAACCTTGTTCTTTTAAAAGATTGTGTGGTTCTTCTGATATAATGGTTCTGTATTTTATGTTTTACATACCTTTATCTATTTTAGTAAAACTCTATTTTTAGAGCCTACTTGGTCTGTCTTTAAATTTCTTTTCTTTAACAAGTGAAGTCTATATGGTTAAAGCAGACACTGTGCGTAAACTTGAATGGTGATACCAAACTGGAAAAGGTTAGAGTAATCTGAGGTCTTTATTAGAGTTTTTAAGGGTTCATTTTGTACACCTGGTTAGGTGCCCATAGGCAAATATATCTGGCTCCCGAAGACAGAATTATCTGAGCCTGTGCATTGGATATGCTAACAAGAGGGTCACAGTTTGAATCCCTCCAGAACTGAGGCCAAAGGTTGATTCAAACCCACAAAACAGGCAGGAGGGTTACCCTGTTTCTGTTAACTGTTCACAAGACTGCCCTCAGAGGTTGGCACTTTGGAAGTAGACGGCTGACCTGCTGAGTGGGTTTGTGACAGTTGCCTTGATAACCATACATATGGTTACTTGCTTAATTCAATGACCGGTTCAGATTTAACCTGGGGGCATCACCTAAATATACCCCCATAACATCCTTCCACCTACAAATTTATTTATTTATTTATTTACGAGTTTTACCAGGAAAGCATACTAAGCAACATGCTTGATTCCAGATGCGACCTGGGGGCCGAGACCCAATTACAAACATGATGATTTACATAAAATGTATTTATTTTTTTTTTACATACATAGTACAAAATGGAACAATAAGCATCGTACTACAACATTTTGTGAGTGATTTCAGACAGAGGTAAACATACATAGAGTAGAGAAAATTGGAGGGTAGTCTACTTAAGACCAATTAATTTACAACATGAGTGTAGGGTTAGTTTAATTGAAACAGGAGCAGCTGGAGGAGAAATGCACTCAGAGTAGGCGGTTGCGATGGTAGGGGTTTGGAGCATGTCTTATGGGGGCAGGTAGGACATTCCAGATTTGTGGGATTCGGTAGTTAAAAGTGGCCTGGCCTTTTGTTGTACACATGAACGGGACGTGTAGCAGCCTAGGGTCTGTGCTCCTGAGGGAGTACGCAGGTGGAGGTTGTTGGGAGGGTAGAGGGACAGGTAGGGTGGAAGGGAGAGGGACCAGTATTTGGCTGCAGACCTAGCACAGTTTTGTTAGTCTCACGGTCATGGAGGGATGGCAGGGTTAGAGAGCTGTAAAGGTTGCAGTGGTGTGTATTAGGCAAATCGTGGATACGCCGCATGCAGAGTGGAACAGGTGTTGAGGCTGGCCAGGGCAGACGCAGGGGCTATGGTATATAATATATCTCCGCAATCGAGAATGGGCAGTATCATTTTATGGACAATGGCATGCCTTGTCTGTGTGGGGAGGCTGCTTTTGTTTCGGTATAAAGTATCGAGTTTTGGGAGCAGCTTCTTATGCAGGGATTCGATGTGAGAGGAGAAGTCTAGGTGTTGGTCAAGCTAGACACCTAAATACCTGAAGCTAGTGCAATTCTCCAGGGGAGTCCCGTCCAAAGTTTTGAAAGGGGTGCAGGGGGATTGACGGGAGAGTCTTTGTTGGGAGCCAAATGTTTGTGATACGTTTTTTTTAGAGTTTAGGAATAATAGAAACATAGAAACATAGAAGTTGATGGCAGATAAGGACCGCAAGACCCATCCAGTCTGCCCATTTCTTTTTCTACCTTATAAATGTGCCATCGGCCTTTGCTCTGTCAGTGGCCTATCTATTCATAGTCATTTGTATTGCTCCCTTATGCCTATCCCATGCCTGTTTGAAGCCCTGCACTGTATTCATAGCCACCACTTCTTGTGGTAAGCCATTCCATGCATCCACCACCCTTTCTGTGAAAAATAATTTCCTCACATTCCCCTTAATTGGCCTCCCTCTAATCTCATGTTGTGTCCTCTTGTCCTGCTATTTTCTTATATTTAAACATGTTAGACTCTTTCACCTTGTTTATGCCCTTAAGGTGTTTGAATGCCTCGATCATATCACCTCTCTCCTCCTTTGCTCAAGGGTATACATATTGAGCTCCGTTAATCTGTCCTCATATGTCTTCTGATGCAGTCCCTGCACCATTTTGGTTGCCCTTCTCTGGACTGCCTCAATTTGGTTAATGTCCTTGTGAAGGTGTGGCCTCCAATACTGCACGAGTACTCCAGATGGGACCTAACCAGTGTCTTGTACAGAGAGTTATTACCTCCCTCTTACGACTTGTGATACCCCTACTAATACACCCTAACACCCCCTAGCCTTACCTACTGCTTTAGAGGTCTGCTTGGATGATTTTAGGTCATCAGTGATGATGATGCCCAAGTCTCTTTCTTCCTTTGTGACTGCTAGCAACTCCCTCCCAGCCTATAGGTGGCTTAGGGTTTCTCTTCCCTATGTGCATGATTTTGCACTTCTTTGCATTAAATCCCAGTTGCCACTCTTCTGCCATTCTGCTAGTTTATCCAGATCTCTTCTCATTCTGTCGACCCCATCTGGATCATCTACTCTGTTGCAGATCTTGGTGTCATCTGCAAACAGACAAGCCTTACCCTCTAGTCCATCTGCAAGGTCACTAATGAAGATGTTGAAGAGGACTGGCCCCAGGACTGATCCCTGAGGTACCCCACTTGTGACTTGCATCTCTTCTGACTGTATACCATTTACCACCACTCTCTGTTTTCTGCCCGTCAACCAGTTTGCCACCCAGTTGACCAACTTCTGACCCACCCAGCCTGCCCAGCTTATTTATCAATCTTCTATGTGGAACAGTGTCAAAAGCTTTGCTGGAAGTCAAGGTAGGCGACATCAACTGCTCCCCTTGGTCCACCACTCTGGTTACCCAGTCAAAGAAATCTATGAGATTAGTTTGACAGGACCTTCCTTTGTAAACCCATGCTGTCTTGGATCCTGTGCCCCTATGGATTCCAGGTGTTGCACTATCCTTTCCTTAAGGAGTGCCTCCATAATCTTGCCCACTACTGAGGTAAGACTGGCCGGTCTGTAGTTCCCGCCTCCTCCCTGCTACCACTCTTGTGGAGCGGGATCACATGAGCCCTTCTCCAGTCTTCTGGGACCTCTCCTGTGCTCAGAGACTCACTAAACAATTCTGCTAATGGCTCTGCTAGTTCCTCCTTTAGCTCCTTAAGTACCCTGGGATGTATGCCATCAGGTCCCATTGCCTTATCCACCCTGAGCTTAGCAAGCTCTTGTAGGACCCTTTCTTTTGTGAAGGGAGTAGTGCTCACCTCCCTCCACCCTGTGTCCATGATGCTGAGCTGTGGGCCCTGCCCTACCTTCTCTTCAGTAAATACTGAGCAAAAGTATCTATTTAGGATAGATGCCTTTACAGGGTCCTCCTCCTCACATGCTCCCTTTTCTCCATTAAGCTTAGCAATACCCCCTCTGGACTTTCTCCTTTCACTAATGTATCTATAGAAAGTCTTGTCACCTTCTTTTACTGTTCGTGCTAGTGTTTCCTCAGTTTGGGACTTTGCCTGCCTTACTGCCTTATCTGCTTCCCTTAGGGCAGTTTGGTATGCCTCCCTATCTTCATCCCGCTGTGTTCCCTTATATTTCCTGAAGGCCAGCCTTTTGGCTCTGACCTTTTCTGCTACTGTATTTGAGAACCAAAGTGGTTTCCTTCTTCTTTTGCACTTCCTTTTCTGTCTAACACAATGGGATGTTGCTTCAAGTATTGCATCCTTAATGCTTGCCCACTTTGCCTGTACCCCCTCACCTGTGTTTCTTTTGCCAGGGCTAGCTTAACTCTGTTGGCCATCTTATCAAAGTCAGCTCCTCTGAAGTCCCATATTTTTGCCTTGGAATGGGATGATTTAGATGTAGTAGCCAAATTGAACCATACCATGTGATGGTCACTGGCTCCCAGGTGACCTTCTACCTGGAGATCTGTGATCCCTTCTTTGTTAGTCAGTACTAGATCTAGGATAGCCCTGTCTCTTGTGGGTTGCTGTACCAGTTGTTTGAGGCCCCCCTGCAGGAATCCACTATGAGTCTAGTTCTGGCAGATGTTCCTGCTGGTATTGACCAATCTGTATCCGGCATGTTGAAGTCTCCCATTATCAGAACCTCCTTTAGCTGTCATGTTTTGTATATCTTCTAACAGTAATGTGTCTGTGTCCTCCCTCTGGTCTGGGGCCTGTAGACAACCCCAGTTCTTATGGCTGTCCATTTCCTGTTTCCAGGGTGACCCACAGTTCTTCTGGCTCCTTATGTGTATTCTGAATTTCTGTAGCTTTGATATTTTCATTAACATACAGGGCCACTCCTCCCCCTTTTGCCCTCGGTGTCTTCTGAACAATACATAGCCAGGTACTGAAGTCTCCCAAGTGTGGTTACTGGTAAACCACGTCTCACTAATTGCTACTATGTCCAGTTTAGCCTCTGACATTATGCCTGCAGGTCTGGGATCTTATTTCCCAGGCTGTGAGCATTGTGTACATGATTTTCCATTGGCCAGATTTTGGTGTGTTAGTTGTTGGGTGAAGTTTGGCATTACCCTGTGCATCGTATGGGAGACAAACCTTTTTCTTACCTGGTGATGCAAATGAGCGGCAAACATGCTGAATTCCTGTTTGACCACTAGCTGAGGGGAGGGTGTTCTTCCCAATGACGTATGGGGTGCTGCACCCTCTCCCCATTGCTAGTTTAAATATTCTGCAAAGACGTCAAACTTCTGCCCCAATGCACTGACTCCCTCTTTAGTCAGATGCAGTCCATCAAATTAAAGAACTTTCGCTCCCAGAACTGTTGCCAGTTCCTACAAATCTGTGTCCTTTTCCTGGCACCAGCCCTTGAGCCACGTGTTTAGCTCCCTATCTCCCTTCTCTGACCTTCCGTCCATCTGCTCCCTCTCCCAGACTGGCAGGATCTCAGAGAAGGAGATGCCGGACGAAATAGATGATAGTTGTCACCCAGCCTAGTCAGGTGTTCCTTGGTCTCCACAACTGACTGGCTGGCGAGATCATAAGTCCCTATGTGTACTAGGACATCAATGTTTTCTCCTGCTTTGTGAACAATTTTAGCAATGCGGTCAGTGTCTCTCCATGCTGATGTACCTGGGAGACATCTGACCATCACCCCTGGCTGGAGATGGGTATCAACTCCCCGAATCATGTAGTCTCCTATGATCAGAAGTTTTTTGGATTTCCTTTGTGCTTGTTTTGTTTTGGTTCCTGATTTGGGTGAGTTTTGTTGTGCTAGCTCCTGTGCGCAGTGTCCTGCTCTGCAGTGTCTTCTGCCTCTTTATTTGATTTCAGAGATAGAGGCAGATACCTGTTTGTAGTGTTTATATGGTTTTGGGTAATGTGTTGGAGAGCAGAGGTGATGGGGCACCTGATTTGCTCCTCCTAACCACCTGCCAACCTCCTGGACCAACTACCCTCTGTGGTCGAGGTTTTTCTGTTGGATGCTGGGAAATGGCAGGTGGTTCTTATAATGTATTTCCTCTTCAATATGAAATCTGAGGTGTGCAATCTCTGCCCATGCTGCCGGAGCTGAGCCCTAAGATCTCAAAGGCCCAGCATGTAGGACAGTGTCCTAAATCCTGTAAGACTGTCCTTCTGAAAATTGTTCCACAGTACCTGCAGTTAATGAAATCCATTCCAAATAAGTTGCTGGGTTTGTAACCTAGTCATAGTAATTAGAAGGAAAAAAAAAAGGAAAAAAAAAATGCAAGTAATGGGTTAATTGTGCTTTGATTAACTTGTTATAACAAGTTAAATTACTAGTGCCCCTGTAAATGAGATCACCTTGTGGAGGCCCCACTGATCCGCCCCTTCCTGCTCTGCCACAGGAAATGTCACAACTGTGGTACCCTATAAAAGGAGTGTAGTGTGGGGTGGTTGGGGATGGGGGTTGGTGGCTGGGCCCTTCCCCTGCCTAAAAAGAAGAACCACGGACGAAAGAACAAGGAGGTAAGAGCAGAAACAATCAGTCAACAACAAATGCAGGTTGGACCTAAACCAGTGCTGGATGGCATTGTAATCTTCCTGAAGGAGGGTTGCTACACTAGATTTTGTAGGGCCTGAAGCATAAAGGACAGTGTCATCTGCATACATCTGGATGGATGAATGTTGGCAGGTTGATGGGAGGTGGTTTAGAAAAACAGAAAAGAGTAAGGGACCTAGGACAGATCCTTGGGGGACACCGGCAGAGACTGGTAGTGGGTTTGAGGTGTGTGCGGCAAGTTTGATGGTTTGGGTCCTGCCCACTAGGTAGCCTTGGAACCAATTTGTGGCTAGTTTAGAGAGCCCTGCGTCTGTGAGTTTGGAGAGGAGTAGGGAGTGAGAGATGGTATCAAAAGCCTTGGCTAGATCAATAAAGATGGCCGTGGTGATGTGACCTTTGTCCATACTCATGAGAATGTCTCCAGTGACACGTAGCAGGGAGGTGATGGTGGCTTGGGATTTACGGAAGCCCAATTGGAATGGAGTGAAGAAAGAGGATGCTTCCAGGTAAGGAGTGAGTTGGGACAGGACAAGTCATTCCTGTAATTTGGCCAGGATAGGGAGTAGGGAGATGGGTCTGTAGTTGACTGGAGAGGAAGGATCGCCACCTTTTGGCAGCGGGATAACGGTGGCCTGCTTCCAGGCTGTAGGGAGCTTGCCCAAGGAGAAGGAGAGGTTAAAAAGAGTGGCTAGAGGAGCGGCTATGGCTGGGGCAGATAGGAAAAGCATCTTTGAGTCCATGGACGTTGGGCATTTGCCTTTGTTAGGGTTCAGGGCCCGTAAAGATCGGAAGACTTCTGCTTGGGTTACTGGGTGGAATGAGAACGGCAGGACAGGGTGGGTAGGTTTAGGGGGCATGAGGGGGGGGTCGAGGAGGGAGTATAGCGGAGGGACGACAGGAGTTTATCTACACAGCTGGAGAAATGGGTGTTAAAAGCTTCAGCTACGCTGATGGAATCGGAGATGAGGGAGCCCTGTACAGATAGTGTAGGGGGGGGGGGTTGAGTTGGGGAGATATCAGGGATTTAAGTGATTTCCAAAAATCAGTTGGATGATTTATGTTATTGCTAAAAGCCAAGAGGAAGTCGTTTTTTTTGGCTTGGCAGATGCTGTTTATGCAAGTATTTCATAGGGATCTATACGTAGTGAGGGACTCCTGTGTGCCCAGCTTCTTGTAGGCTTTCCAGGCGTGGTCCCTGGTGTGGCATAATTTGATTAAATCTGCCGTGATCCATGGGAGGTGTGCGCCTCTAACTCTTTTCATACGTAGGGGGGCATGTTTGTCCCAGACTTTTAGGAAACTGGTTTTGAAAGCCTCAAAGGCAATGTCAATGGAGGATGCTTCAGAGATAAAGGACCAGTTTACACGTCCTAGGTCCAGCAGGAGGGATGCTATGTTGAAGGAGTTATAGGACCTGGTACGTAGTGTTTTGGGGGTGCGGTGGGGCCATGCATCTTCCTGATCAAGTAAATCATGTGATGATCACTTATGGAGTCGGGTAGTAGACCTGCGCTTAGAATCCTGTGGGGGTGGGAGGTGAGAGCCCAATCCAGTAAGGAGTGATTTTGTGACTTGTGGTTTAGTCTGGTGGGATCGGCAATGAGTTGAGTGAGGTTCAGGGCCTTAATTTTGGTCTTTAGGTGGGCTTTATCAGGACCTAGCCAGTTTGTGTTAAAATCACTGGTAGCATGGAGCTCTCCTCCCGCAGCTAGGGACTGTAAGGAGACCAAGTGGGAGAGGATGTCCTCGGGGGAGTGTGCAGGGGGGGGCAGTACAAACCTGCCACGTATATTGGGGTGGAGCATGGAAGTGTGAGTTTTATGAGTGTGGAATCTATGTTTCCAGGGAGTGAGGGGATGTCCACTATTGTGAACTGGCGACTATTTTTGATATACATAGCCGTGCCTCCGCCTCTCTTTTTGCCTGGTCAGTCATGTCTAATTATTGTGTACCCTAGTATGGATACTTCGGCATCAGTGTGATGAGGTTTTAGCCAGGTTTTGGATATGACTAGTATGTCAGGGCACTGTGTTAGAGCAATTGGTTGCAGCAGTGAGATTTTAGATAGCAAGCTGCAAGTGTTTAGGTGTAGGATATGGAGGCCTTTGGGGAAAGAGAAAGGGGGGTGGGAATTAGAAGTTGAGGGGGTTGGGCTGGGGTTTGCCTCTATGTCCCCAGCCAGGAGCAAAAGCAGGCAAATGATATGTTTTATCTTTGACCGCAGAGGGTTAGGGCAGGTTGTGGTGGTACAAGAGGAGGGGGAAATGGGAGGGTAGCGGTGGGCTGGGGTGTGTAAGGCCAAGAGTCCCAGATGAAAGGAGGGAGGTAGGATAGTGGCACTAATGTGACTGTAATAGCTGGAAGTCAAGTCCTGAGCAGGCGAGTGTGAGTGGGCTGTGTAGTAAGGGTGAGGAGTTTGCCTTGGGGGCAGTGACAGTGGGGGTTCGTGGCTTGGGAGGGCAGTAGGGGGCAAGGAGGATAGAGAGGCCAGGGAGAGGAGAATAAGAGCTGTAGGCAGCAGCATTCTGGACTGAAAATTGCATTTAGGTGGCTAAGAATTTGTTTTGGTGCCCTCTGGTGGCAGCAGCTGATAAGCTGCAAAGGGGAAAATAGGCTGATAGGTTTTCAGTCATGTGACATCAGCCTATAAATGGAGGAGCTCACCAAGGGCGGTGGTGGGGGTGTCGGGGAGCCGGCGCACAGCACCGGTGGGGTAGAAGCACACAGGCAGTTGGAGATGCAGGCTGGATTGTAAGGCAGTAGTCTGAGTTCAAAAATGGCACCAGAACTGTGCCCAGCTGCTGAAAATTCTCCTGTGCAACGACTGCATACCTGGTTGCTTCTGGGGGGGGGTCCGGTCACGATCCTGCAGGGGAGGGCTGGCTTCATCCAGGGGCCCTCGCGACCCTAGAATCCCAGTATCTGCAGAGAAAAAGAGGTTTAAATATTCAGTTTCTGTGGGTAACCTTGCAATTGGTCCAAGGAATTACAGGCACAAAGTAATGGAGTTTGAATTTGTAAAATTTAGACTGCGTGGTCCTTTGTTGAAATTGCTTGGTGTGGAGACTGTGGGGGCTGGGGGCAGTAGATCGCATGGGAGAGATCCTCCATGAATTCTCTCAGCAGAGCAGAGATTTCCTTTAGTTCCCAGTAAGCAGGCCTCCCTTCGGTTGGGGTTTCTATATTGAGGCAAGTGCTGCTAGCAAGGAAATATGGCTCCGGTAGCGTTTACCCTTATGGGGTTTCTGCAGAAGCAGGGTAACTGGGAGCTGGGCTAAACTGAGCAGGCAGGCACTGTGAATTGCTGGGAAATGGCTGTGGTAGCGCAGGGGCACAATTTGGACCAGCAGGCTCTGGAAGTGCAGTTTGGCTCTAAATCTGCTACCAGGCACACACAGGGAAAAAGCTAATTCAGCTCCTATATGGGTTCCTACTGGGAGACAGTGCTGGAGGTAATATTCACACAGCAGGCTTAGTACACTAACCTCCTCCAATTTACACAAATTACAGAGAAACCACAGTAGTCTTGAGAGCCAAGGGAATTAAATGAGAATCGCAGTTTGAGCATTTGCTAAACATTTGGCAATTTCGTTGCTTCGATATTAATTAAAGGCAATTTGAACTACAACACAGGCAAAAGAGAGCAGTAGCTATTTCAAATGCAGTGCGTGGATTGTATCATTTAGCAAGCATGCGGGGACAACACAGGAATTAAGCACCTCTTAAGGCACCAAGGTTTAAAGCAACCACAGAGGAGAAACTGCTGGCAAAAATTAACAGTAAAATAAACTATCTGCATTTGGCTGCTGACTAGTAATCAAGCACACAGGCAGTTGGAGATGCAGGCTGGATTGTAAGGCAGCAGTCTGAGTTCAAAAATGGTGCCAGAACTGCACCCAGCTGCCGAAAATTCTCCTGTGCAACGACTGCATACCTGGTTGCTTCTGGGGGGCGAGGTCCGGTCACGAATCTGCAGGGGAAGGCTGGCTTCATCCAGGGGCCCTCGCGACCCTAGAATCCCGGTATATGGTTTCTTCTGGGGGGGGTCTGGTCACGAATCTGCAGGGGAGGGCTGGCTTCATTCAGGGACCCTCGTGACCCTAGAATCCCGGTATCTGGTTGCTTCTGGGGCGACCGGTCATGAATCTGCAGGAGGACTGGCTTCATGCAGGGGCCCTCGCGACCCTAGAATCCCGGTATCTGGTTGCTTCTGGGGGGGGGGGGCCAGTCACGAATCTGCAGGGGAGGGCTGGCTTCAATGTTACAAATGTGCTGTGTGAAATGCACCACTTTCTCCCTTGGAAGCCCATAGAGGTGTACTCTCTTTCTTATGAGTGATTTGCTAATTTTGGGTTCAGATTCTACCCTGTTGACAGATTATTTGTTGGTTTATATATTACTCACTTAGTCTTTGTCTGGGATGGATATGGATTTTAGGCTTTATTTTGGTAATTATTATATTGGACTATCTAGCAAGGCATGGACTGGATAGGCTACATTTAAGTAGAGGGCACCATGGTCTTGAAGGATAAACTGAAGGAATATTTATCAACTAATCTTAATTTAAACTGAAGAAGGGGGGAGGTGATAGGATGTGCTACAATCATAGTCACCCGGTGAGGGAGACCAAAGAGCCCCCCCCCCAGTAAGTCATCAGATGGAAGGAAGGGAAAAGAGGAGGGGAAAGGGGACAGGGGGCATTGGACATGGGAGGGGGAGGGTCATATAGGGAAGGTAGGATGCAATGAGGTATAAGGGTCACAATGGAATGTGGTGTCCTTGAATGCAAGGAGTCTGGCAAATAAGACGACAGATCATCAGGCTCTGATGGCTGAGGGAGAGGTGGACATAGCAGCCATCACAGAGATGTGGGCCACCCAATACCATGACTGTGACCTCATGATCCCTGGGTTTAGAATTTACCAAAAGGATAGAGAGATGGGGAGAGGGAGAAGTGTAGCTTTATTAGTAGGGGAAAGGATCATATGCACCAGAGAAGAGGAAGAGGAGAGTAGGATTGAGGCCTTGTGGGTACAGTTACAAAACACCAAGGGGAGAAAGGTCTGAATGGGGGTAATGTACAGATCACCTTCACAGAATGGGGAGATGGACAGGAAGCTGGAGAAGCAGATGAGTAGTAAAGCTAAGTAGTAAGGGAAACATAGTCATAACAGATGACTTCAACCTGCCTGGAGTTGACTGGAGGATCCCAGTTACCTCCTTCTCCAGGGAATAGATCCTCCTATAGGCCTTCCAGGATTGTTTCCTGCTGCAGGGAGTCACAGAGCCTACCAGTGATGGAACCATACTGGACCTAGTGGTGTCAAATGGAAAGCATGTTCAGGAAATAGACTGGAGAAACGCCTGCAGACAGTAACCACAGCATAGTGTGGTTTTACCTCAATATGGGTAAGGAAAGAGCCAGAACTAAGATGAGGGTGGTGGACTTCAGGAGGGCAGACTTTGGTAGGATGGGTCAAATCCTAGTGGGGCACCTTGCCAAAATCAGTCGAGAGGTGGAGGTGGAAATGGAGCAGAAATGGTCCATTATTAAGTTGGGTCTGACTGAAGCCAATAACACATGTACAAAGACCCAGAGTAAGAAATCCAGGTCCAAAAGACCAAGCTGGTTCAGCAATGAGGTGGTAGTGGAAGTGAGGGAAAAGAGAGCAGCCTTTTGTAAGTATAAGCATACAATAAGAGAGGAAGACAGGGAGGATTACTCTGTGAAACCCAGAGAGAGAGGCCAAGTGGTCTGGGCTGCTATGGCAATGAGAGAACTAAAGCTGGCACAGGGGATTAGGGAAAGGAAAAGGTCTTTTTTTAGGTATATAAGGGAGAGAAGAAGCTGCAAGGATGGAATTGCTACGATTAAGAGAGAGGAGGGATTGGCGGAATGTAGTGTGGATCAGGTGGAGTCACTGAATAAGCACTTCAGCTTGGCTTTCTCTAGTGAAAAGGAAGGGCCTATGCCATAGGAGAAAATAGGGGTTTGAAATGGAGGAAGGATGAAACAGATGGAGAAGTCCAGGAGGACAAGGTTTTAAAGGGTCTTAGGACCCTTCAGGTGGACAAAGCTCCTGGACATGCATGCACCCCAGAGTCCAGAGGGAATTGGCAGAGGTCCTAGCTGGCCCCCTGCTGGACCTGTTTAACACCTTGCTGGAGACAGAGTGCATGCCTCAGGACTGGAGAATGGTGCATGTGGTGCCTCTCCACAAGAGTGGTCCAAGAGATGAACCTGGTAATTACAGATTTCTCAGCCCTACTGCCATTGTATGCAGATTAATTGAGACCATTCTAAAGGGGAGACTAGTGAACTTTCTGGAGGCAAATGGTCTCCAGGCTGAAAGGCAGCATGGGTTTGTCTTGGGGAGATCCAGCCAGACCAACCTAATAGACTTTTTTCGATTGGGTCACAGGGTCGTTGGACAGAGAACAGGTAGATCTTGTGTTTCTGGACTTCAGCAAGGCCTTTGTAACATGGGAGGATGCTCAGTAAACTGAGGAACCTGGGAGTTGGGGAAAAGCTGGCCGGGTGGGTCAAGAACTGGCTGCAAGACAGACACCAGAGCATGATAGTAGGGGGGAATTATCAAAGCCTAGACTTATAACCATTGAGGTCCCACAGGGCTCAGTACTCAGACTGGTGTTGTTTAATGTCTTTATTGGTGACATAGCAGATGGGATCAAAAGTAAAATCTCCCTATTCACAGACAACACTAAGCTCTCTGGGAGAATGGACAATGAGGAGGGGAGACAGGAGCTCAGGGAGGATCTGACTAGGCTCCAGAACTGGTTAGGCATCTGGCAGTTGGGGTTCAATGCCAAGAAGTGCAAAGTTATGCACCTGGGAATTAGGAACCCAGGGACAGCTACTGGCTGAGGGTGTACAAGTGTCCAGTTCAGAGGAGGAAAAAGATCTAGAGGTAATAATCAAGGGAGACATGAGAGACTTTTCATGGTGCTGTAAAGTGGCAGCCAAAGCAAACAAAATGCTGGAATGCATTACCAGAGGAATCATCTCCAGGAAAGGAAGTAATTTTGCCATTGTACGGGTCATTGGTGAGACCACACTTGGAGTACTGAGTGCATTTCTGGTGCCCTAATTTGAAAAAGGACATCAGTACTGGAGGGGGTACAATGTAGGGTGACCAGGATGATCCAGGGCCTGGGGACAAACTATATGAGAAGAGACTGCAGGAGCTCAATATGTATTTCCAGGACTACAGAAGGGAGAGGAGAGATATGATAGAAACCTTCACGTACTTTAGAGGTATGAACAAGGTTAAAACAGAGGACATTTTCAATTAAAAAAGGAATGGGTCCACTACAGGGCATAGTCTGAAATTAGTGGGGGAAGATTTAAAAAGGAAATGAGAAAGTACTTTTTCACAGAAAGAGTGGTGTCCAAGTGGAATGAACTGCCGGAGGAGGTGGTTTCATTGAAAACGGTGGGCAGCTTTAAAAGGGCATGGGAAAGGGTAAAAGAGAGAGTTATACCTGGTGGGATGGGATGGCTTGGGGGAAAAGAAGGTGAGGCAGGATAACTTCATGGGGAAAGGGTGGGGGGCAGCTCCAGTAAAATCAACTGTGAGCTACATACTCAAGCAGACAAGATAGACCAATATGGCCTGTTTCTGCTGGCTTTTTCATATGTTTATATGGACACTACTCTACATAGAGGGAACTCTGGTGGAAATAGTTCCTGCTTCAGTTAAGGAACTGACAGATGAAGCATGTGTTTCTATGATGGACTATTCCACAAAGCATGGGTATTATTTCATTTTGCTGGTTCTCTGATGAAGAGAAGAATTGTTTTTGTTGGGGAGCAAACAGTTGCAGTTTGCTTTTTTCTTAATCTTACATTTTGGATTCTTTTACTGAAGTGTTATTATATATTATACAATGGCAAGAAAGAACGCTGGTCTCTGATTTGTCAGTCTGGGACTGGACCCATGATGTTATCTCAGCATAACATCACAGCTCCAGTCCCAGCACACACATGACTGAATCACATGAGAAAAAAAAATCACTACAGATGGCACGTCCAGCTTCCTGTAGTTCACATACAAGCTCCCTGTTTAAATTCCTTCCTCCCACACACAGAAAACAACAATAACACTCAGAACCCATACACATTTCTCCAAACTTTCACTTTCTTACTTAAAAAAAAAGAGTCAAGTGAAAGCCGTGTTTGTGATTGGCTTCAGCCCCCCCCCCCCCACTGAACTGGTAGTCCCCACTTGCCAAATATACACAGCCCAAAGATTGTTCATGTTTCACTTTTTTTTTGTAAAAACAATATTGCAAGTGAAAATAAAAGACTGCCCTTAGCTCAGCTTTGATAAACTAAAAGCCATCGGTACGATCAGCTTCACAGCAGCAGACCATCCTGCTCTCCTTGCACTTCCTGCTGACATTCAGCAAGGGAGATGAAGTCACATATCTAGTTAACACCAGCATGAAGAGCAAGGGATGGTCAGCATGAAGAGCAAGGGGTGGGAAGAAAAACAAAATAGAAAACTAAACAAAAAATAAAGAATGGGGTTAACCTTACACCAAAGAAATAGGGCAGGGAAGAATAACACTGACAAACATTAGTGTGGGGACTCAGGAGTAGAGAGCCACAGTTACAACACAAGAGCTCCACCTACTGGCCAAAAGAAGAAATCGGCACTATTTTTTTTTAATTCAAACTTTATTCATTTTTGTACAGTTACAGAGAGAAGATCCAAAATAGCATACATACAAATGAGACAGGAATATATATCACGAGTTAGATCAACTCCCCCTCCCATCCCACCCTCCCTTTCCCATTTCCTCACACAAGATAAACTATCAGCTGGAGAGAAAAGGAACCTCTATGGTGATTGTAGGGAATACAATGTCAGCAGAGGACCCCATATCTTCAGAAATTTCTGAGACTGATCAAGTAAATTAGCAATCATATTTTCCAATTGCAGATTTGCCAGTAACTCCTGTAACCACTCACTATAAGCAATGTCAGTCATATCTTTCCAATGACACAAAACCAGATTTTTAACCGACATAGCTATAAGAGTTATGTGAAATTTTCTGTTAATAACTGTAACAGAGGAAAGATCCCTCAATATACATATTTCGGGAGTAAAAAGGTCGGACAGACCTAATAAAGGATCAGCCCTCTGTCGAATCACATTCCAAAGGGGGGCTACTTTGGTACATTTCCAGAATATGTGGAGTAAATTCCCCTCTTCCTGCTGGCAATGAGTACAAGTAGCGGATGACAGGAGTCCCAGCCTAGCCAATTTCTGGGGTGAATAATAGAAGTTATGCAGGACTTTGAACTGTATTAGTTGGAGCGTGTCTTGTCTGACATATTTATGACAACTCGACCACAAAGAGGGCCAATTAATTTCCTGATGGGGAAAAAGAGAAGCCCAAAATTGAGTGAGGCCGAGGCAATCTGGCCATTTCCAGTTATGTAGTATCCCATACATTTTAGATACAGCATGAGGTAGGCCTGCCATAGGAATCAATTCTGTCCAGTAAGACAAACTTGAAGGTATAGGTGGGACAGAGCCAAAAGATTTCACAATCAGGTGGCGCAATTGAAATATTTTAAAAATAACAGAGTTAGGGATATGGGCTTTGTGTATAATTTCAGGAGAGGTTAACCAAGAGACGTCTTCCCGAATAAAAAAGTTAAGTGGGTGATCTCCCAGCTGGGAGATCCATTTCAGTTGGAGAGGTTTATCCTCAATAGTGAGATTTGGATTCCCCCACCACGGTTGAGAAGGATCTATGATATGCTCATATTTCAGGAAGGAATATAGCTGTGAGTGAACTCTTATAGATACTGCTATAGGGCTGCCTTTAAGTGAGGGGGGCCAAGATTTTAATTTAATGTGTGAAAGTGCCCTGGGTATAACCCATTTGCCTTTATTAGAGTACGTTCTATTTTGAGCCATATGGGAATAAAAGAATATGATGTTGAAAAATCAGCACTATTTAAAAAAAAAGTAAACCTACCCATTGGAAAAAAACACCGTAAAATTTATTTTTAAAGGTACTTTTTTATCTTTTTTTTTTTTTTGTCTTTAACTCACAAGCCATTGTATAATAGGAATAATGCACTCCAGGATGTGAGTCATGCTGGGTTAACGTCACTTCACGGGTGTTGAGTGGACTCGGGCTGCGGCCTAGTACCCAACCACCTGAGGCATGATGTTATCCCAGCACAACACACACCCTGTCGTGCATTATTCCTTTAAATGAAGTACATAACCCTGTTAAATGTTACCGTCTCCTTCATTTTTTTTGGCAACAATGTGTGGACATTGCTTTCCTCCAAGAAACTCATCTGTCCTCAGATGAACATAGAAAATATTTAAAGTTTGGATTAAGTCAGGCTTTTTGTCTTCCCATAAGTCAGATTGTAAGAGAGAGGGCTTGACGATCCTTCACTGTGGTGTCTCATTTGAGATTAATAATTATGTGGCAGAGATGGCAGGGTGATATACTATTGTTATAGGCAGTTTATAGGTTGTCACTCTCATTAGTGAATACTTATCCCCCCCCCCAGCACAGACCATAAAGTCTTGATTTCCTTTTTTCAAAATTACTTAAGTGGTTGCATTAGCAGCTCATATGGGGAGGCGATTTCAATTTTACACTGAATCCAGATTTGGATGCATCTAATCCAAAATCCTATTGGTCTTTTGTGGCACAAAAATATTTGTGAAGTGCCCTCAGACAACTAGGCTTCATCGATACCTCCCATCGCTTCCATTGGGACCATATGCATTATTCATCTAATCATGGAAGTTATGCCAGGCTGGACTATCTTTTCGCAACAGTAGAGCATGTGGATAGCCTCCAAGAAGTTAGGCACGGCCTGCTATATTTATTGGATCATACCTCTCTATGTGCCCTTTTTATGTTTGCTTGCATGCATGTTCAAGAAACATAGTGCCATCATCCGAGTTTTCTGAGGTGTGGCAGCCCTCTTCCAATTCAGTCAGTGTGTTTGCAGGTGCGGCCACAGTTCTCCAATGCCTGCTGGAGCTGTCTATGACAGCTCCAAAATGCAGTGGCGTACAGTTGAAAGGGGGAGCTATGCTTCAGTGAGCAGCGATAAGATATCGCCTGCTCATGCGCGCTCCCCCTACACACACACACACACACACAAACACTGCATGGTCACCCCCCCACGCACACACTGTGTAGCTGACGGGGGTGCCCAATCCCCTGTCGGCTGTGCTGCGCCCCCCCAAAGCAGAGTTACATATGCCACGCTGGGTGCCCGCCCCAGTGTGGCTGCACATCGTATAGCCGATGGGGGTGCCCAATCCCCCATCGGCTCCACTGTCCTCCCCCCCAAGTACAGTGTGCCACGCTGGAAGCCCACCCCAGCATGGCAACAGATGCTATTGCTGATGGGGTGCCCAATCCCCCGTCGGCTCCATGCCCCCCCACCAGCCGTCCTTGTGCCACGCTGGGAGCTCACCCCAGCGTGGCAAATGTCCCGCGTCGTCATTTTAAAAAAACAAACCCTGAAACTTAAAACGGTCCCTCATTGTCTCTGCCCCACCCGCGCCCACCCACTGCACTCCACCTCCCCACACCCCACCCCATACTTACCTCTGGACTCCAGCCGACGATCTTCGGTGGAGCGGGAACACGCCTGCACTCTTCAAAGCCATCCGCTGAACTGAGGAAATGCCGATAAGCTGTATAATGGGATAGATAGGGTTTTTTCAACTATGCTGCATATCTCAGCCATTTTTTGGAATTTTTGCAGCAAACTTTCAACATGGGGTTTTTGGGACCCCTTCTCATGAATGCTCTCACTGTCATGGCATTAATCAGGCCTGAAGGGTGATTTCACAGTCACTACGCAAAATCACCTTTCAGGACCGAGTAATAAACGACACTGCCACTGTTCATAAGGTGGGCTCTCAAAAGCCTATGTTGAAAATTTGGTGGAAAAATTCCTAAAAATGACTGTTTTACGAGCGTGCGTTGCGCAATTCCTATGCACGCTTGTAAGTTTGTGAATTTTCAATATTTTCACTCCAGATTTTCAACATTGCCATTTTATTACACTTCCTTATGAGCAGTACAGCTGTCATTTTTCACATCTTGCCCAAAACGTGTTTCCGCCCATGTAGCACACAATGGTGCAGTCGGTGTGCGAAATCAATGTATGGGACAGATTAAGAACATCACAGTTACACTGTTCATGAGCAGAGGTCTTAAAATGAATATGTTGAAAATTTGTGAAAGAATCCTAAAATGACTGTTTCACAATGCGTTCGCGGTTCTATATGCGCTTGAGTTGCGAATTTTCTATATTTTCACTCCAGATTTTCCACATTGCCATTTTATTACACTTCCTTATGAACAGTACAGCTGCCATTTTTCACATGTCACCCCAAATGTGTTTCCGCACATGTAGCGCACAATGGTGCAGTCGGTGTGCGAAAACAATGTTTGGGACAGATTAAGAACATCACAGTTACATTGTTCATGAGCAGAGGTCTTAAAATGGCTATGTTGAAAATTTGGTGACAAAAGTCCATAAAATGACTGTGTTATGAGTGAGCATTGTGCAGTTTCCACGCACCCTCGTAAATTCATGACTTTGTAATATTTTCAGTCCAGATTTTCACCAGTGGCATTTTTCCACACTTCCTTATGAACAGTACAGCTGTCATTTTTCACAACATGGCCGAAATGTGTTTTCACACTTTCAGTGCAGAGATGCGTGGTCGCTGTGGAAAATCATTGTTCGGGACAGATAAAGAAAATCACAGTGACACTGTTCATGATTGGAGGTCCCAAAATGCCAGTGTTGATAATCTGCTGTAAAAAATCCCCAACCTAATTACATTACGGGTGTGCATTGCACAGTTTCTATGCACGCTCGTGACTTCACCAGTTTTTTTAATATTTTTACTGCAGATTTGCAACACTGCCATTTTTACACCTCCCATGAACAGTACAGCTGTCATTTTCACATCCTATTCAGAATGTGTTTTTGCACCTGTGGTGCTAAATGCCGTAGTCGCTGTGCATAAGCAGCTTTTGGCTAACAAACTGATATTGCCACTGTTCATGATGTGGGGGTCACAAAAAGAACATGTTGAAAATTTGGAGTGAAAATACCAACGAATGCCTGAGGTGTTAGGGTTTCCAACCATAACGCCCCACCCTGTAGAGAATGACACGCATCAGGGGTGTGACTTGCCTGTAATGCTCATACCATTCCACATCCTGCAGCCAGTGAGAGGCATCAAGGTATGCCTTGGACTCTTCAGCCCCAAAGGTCACCCCATTCTCCTGTACCGCATCCATCTCACCATATTTCCTGATGGAATGGGGTGCGCATAAGGGCCAAAGACCCCAAGGCACACCGTGACACTTGTCAGTGTCTGCAGGGTAGGGTGTGGTGAAATGGCATGGCCGTTATGCCTGACGACCCAAAGGCACACCCCAATGCCTGTCACTCTCTGCAGGGTGATGGTGGGGTTGGCTTCAGTTCAATACTTCACTGCCATTTCTATTATGCAGCTCTGTAACTTCTACACTACCAATGCCAATGCTAGCAAGCAAACATTCGGCATTGACAAATGCTTTGTTTCTTTAGGGAACCCTAAATGCCAAACCACTTGACATTTTCATCCAGGCCTACTGTGGGATCAAAAGCTCCTTGTGAAGCTAGAGTGCCAAATAACTCAAGGATAATAATGACGGGGAATACCACCCTTAACATTTTATGGAACACGTTGAAATATGTTATTTGTGGTACCATTATTGCACATATTTTGGCATTACATAAGGCACATAAACATAAACTACAGGACCTCCAACATACTCTGCACACATTGCAGATGTTCCTTATGCAAAGTGACACATTGGTACACTGACAACTTTTAGATGTTAAGACCCAGCTTCAGAAGCTTCTTGATCAGAAAGTAGAGCACGTCCTTTTTTATGTTGGTGCGCTTGCGCAGCCAACATCTTGCGGTAGTGCAGATTTGGAGGTGCGGTCACTGTTGGGCAAATGCAGGGCACGCACCAGTAGGTGTGTTCCTCATTCCTCAATCAGCCAGTAGCAGGGACCGACACCCTGCCTAGCTAATGAGACGAAGACATCACAGAAACGGTCTGCAGCAATGAGAGTGAAGCTCTCATGCAGCGTGACCACAACACACCTCCCCCTACATGCAGGCAACATGGCGGCAGTGACTGCCACTGTTGCCTGTCAACTCCACTGTGTGTGCCGATGGGGTGCCCAATCCCGTCGCAGCATCAAGTAACCCTTTTTGATTACAGGGGATGCCCAATCCCCATCGACCGTATCCCTCCCTCCTTGAATTTTGCCAATGGGGAATCCACTCCCTATCGGCATAATCTGTTCCCCCTGATTTTTGCTTGCTGAGGGGGTGCCCAATCCCCCTCAGCTCCTGCGGCCCCCCTTTCCTTGTTTGCCAATGGGGGTGCCCTATCCCCTTTTGGCTAAAGCACCCACCCACATAAACACTGAGGTGGCATGCTGAGAGCCCACCCCAGCATGCCAAAGCATCTATTAAAATGGAAACGGCCCCCCAATGTCTTTTATTTTTTTTAATCTATAAAGTAAAAACGGTCCCTCCTACTCTTCCAACCCCCCTCCCACAACCCGCACCCACCCACTGCATACCCTGCCTCCCCACACACACCCCCACCCCATACTTACCCTCCGGAGTCCGGCGCGATGCTCTTCAGTGGACCGGGAACACGTCTGCACTCTTCAAAGCCGACCGCGAACTGAGGAAATGCCGGTAAGCTGTATAATGGAATAAGTAGGGTTTTTTCAACTTTAATGCATATCTCAGGCATTTTTGGGAATTTTTACACCAAATTTTCAACATGGGTTTTTTGGGACCCCTCCTCATGAATTCTGGCTGTCATATCGTTACTCGGTCCCGAAACGTAATTTCGCAGTCACTGTCCAGAATTACCTTTTGGGACTATTTAATGAAATGACAGTGCCAGTGTTCATGAGGTGGGCTCTCAAAACGTCTATGTTTCAAATTTGGTGGAAAAAATCCCCAAAATGGCTGTTTTACAAGCATGCTTTGTGCAGCTGCTACGCAGGCTCGTAACTTTGCGAATTCGCATTATTTTCGTGCCAGATTTTCAACATTGCCATTTTTGTAAATCTCCTTGTGAACAGTACAGCTGTCATATTTCACATCCTGGTCAAAATGTGGTTCCGCACTTCCAGCACACAATAGCGCGGTCACTGTGGGAAATCAGTGTTCAGGCCATATTATGAAAATGGCAGTGACACTGTTCATGAGCAGAGGTCCTAAAATGCATATGTTGAAAATTTGGTGACGATACTCTACAAAAGGACTCTGTTACGAGTGTGCGTTGGCAGATTGCACGCATGCTCGTAATGTTGTGCATTTGTAATATTTTCACTCTGGATTTTCACCATTGGCATTTTTCCACGCCTCTTGATGAACAGTACAGCTGTCATTTCACATATCCTGCCCAAAATATGTTTTCACACATCCAGCGCAGAATATTGCGGTCGCTGTACGAAATCACTTTTTTGGGACAGTTTGAGGAAATAACAATGACACTGTACATGAGCAGAGGTGCTAAAATGCCTATGTTGAAAATTTGGTGCTGAACGTCCATAAAATGACTGTGTTACAAGCGTGCATTGCGCATTTCCCACGCACCCTTGTAACTTCGCAATTTTGCAATATTCACAAGCCACATTTTCAACACTGGCATTTTTTTACACCTCCTTATGAACTGTACAGCTGTAATTTTTCACATCCTGCCCAAAATGCTTTTCTGCACTGCACTACCAAAGCCAATGCCAGCGCGACAACGTTTGGCATTGATAAATGCTTGTTTATCTTAGACATAAATACTATGAAGGTGGATTGCGGGGCTCCCATACATTGACTAGACACCTTGGAGCACACAAGGTAGAAGCCACCATCACAAAGCTTCATGATCCAGAAACAGGTTCAATAACTTACCATGAGGCTGACATCCTGAATATATTCAAAACATATTCTTCAGAGTCACGTGATGACTGGCTAAGGGCTAGCAGCATCTCGAGTGAGCTCCGCGGGGATATTGTTTTTTTTTGCCTGGTTCGATTCTCTCTAGTATATTTTATATTGTATGAGTATTCCTATACATCTACCTGCTGCAATGGTGTCAGGGAGTGAAGAAATGCTCCAGGATTGAGCATTTCTCTTTTCCTCTTTGCAGCACGACGAACTGGAACAGGAACATGAGCAGGATTTTGCCCTGGAGGCCAAAAGGATCTGGCACAGCAACTCACCACTAATGCCACCTCAGGAACCAGTAGAAGAGATTTCTACAGTCTGGGTCTATGATGAGCTACAAATGATCAAAGCAGCTTTGTTTTCCCTGATCAATGATTTAAAAGAGATGAAACTGGCTCTAAAAGAATTGATGCAAAAGGTTTCTGATACAGAGACCAGAATGTCATTGGCAGAGGATCAAGTATCTAAGCTAGAACCCAAGGTAATCATACTTAAATGCATAATTAAACAGCTGGAGGATAAAGTGGAAGACCTAGAGGGTCACTCAAGATGCAACAATTTAGTCCTTCTAGGTAATCCTAAGGGGGAGGAGGGCCCTGCTCCCATCAAATTCGTATAAAAACTCTCATAAGATGGCCAGACCTTTACCGAATGGGCCCCAGTACATGATTGAAAGGGCACACAGGTCCATTTGGCCCAAACCTGCAGAGGGAGAGCCCCCCCAGATCAATAATATTTAAATTGTTAAATTATCTGGACAGGGGTTTTATTTTAAAAAAGGGTCTGATCTCTTGAGAAGTTGGAATGGGCCGGGGAGCGAATTAGACTGGTGTCTGACTTAACCTTTAAAGTGGGACAAGACAGGGCTGCTTATAGACAGGTTCAGTCTTAATTGTGGGCTGCAAGGATCCCTCACAAGATGTTTTACCCAGCTAGACTGGAAGTTAAAACTGTTAAAGGTAACCGGCGCTTTGAGTTGACTAGCCAAGCAACCCAAGAACTTCAACAACTCTTCCTGATCGCTTCAAAAATGTGAGGTGACCTCCTCATAGCTGGTTCCTGGGATCACTTACATTGGCAAGAAGAAAGAGGAGAAAGTTCTAGATGCAGGAGTTAGAGGTTTCGTTTAGTGGGACCTGTTCTTAACACAATTTTTCTTTATTCTCTAGGAAACTGTTTATGGTTTTGGCGTTTTTGTTCTGTTCTGAGGATTCCGTGAACCATTATTACAGAGGTTGGATAGTTGCCTGAAAAGCATCAGTTGCATACGTTGATGGATCCAGTCACTGACTCTGATGCAGTGGCTATCTTTGGGGGAGGGGATTTGCAGTCTGTGACTATATACAGCGATTATCTTTTATTTTGTATTAATAATTACTTCTGACCACAGACTAAATGCTTTTTTGGATACGAAGGGAGTGTGTCCTGGTTGTGATTCCTGTGGAGAAATGGGCTTCAATTTGTTTGACTGGAAGTACATACACTTTTCTTCCTTTTGTAACAGAACTACTACTGCTCATAACTTGGCACCGAGATGCAGCGGCTATGGCACATTCCGGATTTTGTGAGAAGACATCCAAGAATCGGACTTGGACATCACTCTAGTGGAGCCTTTCTAGTTTCTTAAAATAGACACACTTTTCTATAATTTTACTGTTCATTTTTGGTTTTTCCAACCTTGCATTTTTCAGAGGAAGAGTTGATAGAGATACCCATGAGACCTATTAATTTCATTATCAGTTAACAGTGTTGTTTGGCATTGTATTAGGCATTGTTCAAGGGGGTAGTTTCATATCCAATCAGGATATGTTTTTTTTTTTCAATGTGGGCTTCAAGATTGATGAATATTTATTTCTACATTTGGACCTATCTATTAGGCTGACATTACTATACTGTTGTGGGTAACATAAGCTTTTGGATACATTTATTTAGAAGTACAAGCAACAAGTTTTTTGATCCTCTTTTTGGCCATTATTATAACAGACTAATAGCCTGTTAGATAATAGTATTATGAAGGTTATAGTTTGCTACTGTTTTGACAGTTGTCATATTATTTAACTTGTTCTATTTTATATCAGACTGAAAACGTTTCAGGAATATGTGAGTTTCCCATATCTAATTGGGGTATATTTACTTCTTCACTACTGGATTTGTCTTTTGGGCTTCCTAACGTGGTGATATCAAAATCAGGACAATATTAGGGTCTCCCAGGGGCTACACTCTGGCCTGCACCACAGACTTATGTTTGGGAGTGGGCTTAAGGCCCAGAGAGAGAGAGAGATGGGATGGGATTTAGTTTTATGGGGAGCATGTAAGAGTGGGGGTGGGTGGGCTAGGGTTTTGAGATAGTAAGTTTGAGATTGGGGGAAGGGGGTTGGTTATACAGGCTGCTTCTACAAGATAATGTGGACAACAGCAGACATAAGGTACAGATATTTTATGCAAAAGTGGATTATGATTTCTTGGAACATCAAAGAGGGGAGGGACAATAATAACAAGCTCTGGCAGAGCCACTACAACTGTGAATGCATTAACTAGATAAGGGTGTTTCATGGGCTTAAACATAAGCAGTTATTTATTTATTTATTTTTAAAATATCAGATTTACACACCTTTGAGTCAGAGACTCACTTACAAAGGTACCTCATCGAAACTAATACAAAGACAGCACAGTTAACAAGTCAAAAAAAAAATGATTCGGAGAGCAGACTGTTAAAACAATCATTCACTGGAAATACATCAGTAGCAGTAGATAAACAGATTACATAGTTTAGGCACACAGGCACCACATCAAGAAGACCAAAGTAGTTCAAACAATATACAATAGCTAAAACAGATAGATATCAAGAGTCAAAGAGAAGCCCAGAGTGTTCACATGAAGGCTGTTGCATATACGCTAACTGAATCAAAATACAGTACATTGAGAATGAGCATATTTAATCAATAAGGCATGACAGGGTGTGTGTTATCATGTAATAATGTCACTCCTGGGGTGGGTTGAAGCATGAGGCGGAGCTGAGTGCTTCCACCAGGAGTGATTGATAACAGATGCTACCACACCCTAAAACAATATCAGTCTCTAATGACTTGTTGTTATATACAGAATAAAAAATACATTTTAAAGGATGTTTTTGTTAGTGTGGAAAAATATTTCTTAAGAGAAAATGCAAGGAATCATCCAAATCCAAAGCTACAATGATGTTATTGTGTAATAACATCACTGTTTCAATGGGTCAGCAGCCAATCAGCTTCTTACACTTTTCCTTGCCATTGTATAATTAAAAATAATGCCACATTCTGTATTACAGTTACCTATATGTTTAGCATTGTATTCTATGCACTTTTACAGCAATCAACTCAACAGAACCAGGCCATCATATACATGAAGGTACTGTACCCTAACTGAAAACACTGCTGAGACAACTGTATGTTGTGACAAGGTGGAAGATAAACACAATGTTGAGACAAGTTTTTGGAGACACTTGATGTGTTTAATTGTTTTTTTTAGTACTGATATACAGTTCACACACAAAATTCATATAATATAAAAGTGCATATGCCTAAATGCCAATGTAAATTCAACACATTTCATTATAAACTGTTCTCTTGAAGGAATATATTACTATATAAGGCCTAAAAATGGGCATCGGGTAAATGTAAACTGGGGTAGGTGTGTTATTGAGGGTATTGCATAGTTTATCTTTTATTTCTGCTCCACCAGATCAGCAATATTTGCATAAGCTGTGCCCAGTCCAGATTTTACAGCTCTGACCTGGGTCTGGTGATGTGGGTTTTGCCCATACCCCACTGCATGTGGCTTAGTGATATACTGTACAGATGGCTACAAAGTCTAACCCATTGAAGTTTCAGAAAACCATTATGCTAAAAATATCAAGACTCATTCCCTCCCTCAACCCCCAGTCACAATGAATTCTCTACCAAAGTCATGCTTAAATACTGGTGCCTCTACATCCATGCCACTAAGCTTTTAATGTCAACATCAGGGTTTTATTTAACTCTAAAAATGAATTAGCATTTGCTCATAAAAGTGCTAAAACTTTGTGAAAATGAGTAGCTCTTGCCTCACTGTGTTTAACAAACACAGCACTTCTAGAAATTCTATATAAATACTTTCTGTACAGTTAGTATCGTCCCAAGAAAAAAACTGCTAATCTATTATTTAAAACCCTGCAACATGATTCTTTTTTCTGCTGCTGTGAGTTCCCTCATCTGTGAAGTCCCATTCTGCGTGTGGCAGCCCCCCACAACCAGATAATTTATTTAAAAAGATTTTGTTGAGAAATTTTTGTTTTAGTATATCCATGGTCAGGAAAAATGAATTTGTAAAATAATCTAAAATCCCCATTTATCAGTTCATTGAATCACAATACAGCATGTTATGAATTTTTCAGATTCTATGTGTAACCTACAGTAAGTCAAACAGAAATTAGACACACAGATGTCTGGCTATTTGCAAGTGAAGCAAATGTGGTTATTATCATTCAGTTATAAACACCTATAGTCACAAACTGCAAGTTAAGACAATTCAGTAGAATATTAACACTAGCCCAGAACTGCCTGCCTGAGAATGAAGTTGGTATATTATTTGGAAAAAGGCAAAAAAATTGGGTCTCTTGCTATAGTATGCAATGTCCTGCAAAGATGGTGGTGTCACATGGCTTAATGAGGTGCTGTGAGGTGCCTAAGGGAACTTGTTATGCAGGAAGTTCCAGGAGAACAGTTGTAAAAACTGGAATAACAGGTTCCAAGGAGTAATTAACTCAAAAGGAATGTTAGAAAAAACTATCCCATTCATTCACAGGTGTCAATGAATGTATTTGTTAACCATCTGGGTTTATCTTCTTGCTTCCCTCATGGTAAAAATGTGAAACTACATTTACATTATTTTAAATGAAAAATTAGTGATAAATAGCTTGTCCAGTTGGATGGCAGCTCTGATAGTTGTTCCAGTCTGTCTTTTCAGTGATATAAACTGAGACAAGATAAAAAGTAAATAGGAAAAAAAAAATCAGCATTTTGTTTCTACAGCTAGTTGCTAATTGCAGCTGGTATTTTTAACATGTGCAAAACAACTCCACTTCTCAAACTTAAAAAGAAAAATACACTTCATCACAGACTATGTCCATGGCATGCACACTCACACACAACACCCATGTGCACACAGGGCGGTGGCAGCAGACTGCAGACAGGGTGGCAGGTACATTAGGTCCACTGCACGGTCACACGGCTGCCATAGACATGTGGACGGCCTCGCCGTGGCAGCACAGCAGACCCAGGCTGCATGACATCCACAGGGGTTGTCTGCAACTGTCCCCAAGGGGTGGTACTGCAGGAACATGACCGTATCCTTGCAGGGATCTGCAGGCTCCCAAACAGGCCCACACTGGGTGTGCCTGGGATACCAACAGCAGATCCCGGCATCAACACCGAGGGGGCTCACACAATGCCGTGACCATGGGGTGGACAAAGCACTCCGTGGTGTCTGTGGTGGCCGGTGGGGCTAGGGCGACCATGACCGCAGTGGCATGGCAATCCAGGGCCGCGGTTGTGTCCTCCCGCAGTTGATCGATGGCCTCCTGGACCTGTGTGAAGCCCCTTTCATGCTGCTCAGCTGCCTGGCACACCTCTGTGCAGAGTGCATGCACCCCAGCCACAAGCAGCACCTGTTGTTCCACAGAGGCCCACAGCAATCGGTTGTGCTTGTGCAAGGGGTCAGTGCCCGGGGGCTCATGGGCATTGCGCCGACCCACCAGTGGAGAGTGACCATGCTGTCCAGCCCCCCACTCAGGTGGGTGCTGCACAACGTGGTCCTCTTGGGGTTGCTCATTGACCGGCGCACCAACGGCGGATGCTGCACCCACCCCCAATGTCCCCAGCCGTCTGCCGCCCCTCCAGCCACTGTGCTCTGGGCAGCACCCCTGTGGCTGTACCACCACCGTCACTGACCCCTGGTGCCGCACCACTGTCACACACAGTGGCACCAGAGGTGGTGGCAGGTTGCCAACCCACCGCCGACAGGGCACTGGCAGTGCTGCCAGGGATGGTGTATGGTATGGGTGTCTCCCTCTCAACAACACCCCCCACTGTCCAGAACAATGGTTGCATAATCATCGGTGTTGGACCCCGCCCCAATCTGTGTCTTCGCACACTGCACACCATGGCTGGAGTCCCGCTAGAACACAGCCAGGGCCTCATCCACCACCATGCCCAGGACATCCAGTGGTGGTGTGCTGCAGCCAATCGGGCCCCCAGTGGAGGTGGGTGGCTGGTCCTCCAGGGCTGAGCATGCCCCCACTGCAGATTCTACCACCCCTGCCACTGCATGATGGCATTCCAGTGCTAAAAGGGAAAAGATTCACATTAGTACCACCGATGCACAGGCCCCTCTCTCCCCTCCTCTCCCCAACAACCCCCACCCCAACAACCCCGCCCGATGCCACTGTACCTACCATGCAGTGATGGGCTCCCACCGGTCTGGAAACCACCACCTGGCACCCCATCAACAGCGCTGCACCACATGGTGGCCACCACCAACTCCTCCTGCGGCATAAGCTGTGGAATGCCTGCCTGTCCCCCACCCGTGGATGCCCTTGTGGCCTGGATGACTGCCACCTTCTCCTTGATCCAATGCCTGTCCATGCCCACCTTCTTCTTGCACTCCTGCATGGATCACTGGTGGCTGCACTGCTGGTTCACGGCCTCCGCCACCTCCTCTCAGACTCGGCCCTGGCCTGGGGTGTGCCAGTTGCACCACTCAACAGAGGCTCCCTGTTTAGGTACACCTCAAACAGGGCATCCACCTCCACCTTTGTAAAGTTGGGCCTGTGCTTGCATGCAGGCCCATGCTCCTCACCCTCCTCACATTCGGACATGATGCTACCTGTGAGCAAAGACATGTGGTCAGTGGCTGCAGCAGCCCACACCAGCTGCCCATCCCACTGTGCTGTTTGTTCCTTCAGCAGTCGCAACTTATCTCGAATGGTTGCAATACCGGTCCATGTCTGGTGCAGTCCCGCGTGGCACCTTTAAGGCGCATCGCATGCAAATGGGCTGATGCACAACAGTAATGGATGCTAATTCCCCTAGTGCACTGTGGATAGGCTGATGAGCTAATCTGCATATGCCGGCTAAATATCGCGTTGTTGCGTCTTGCGCCAGCACAAGTCATGGTGCAATGCTGTGACTTGTGCAGTGTGTCTGTCACTATGCATGCTCCATGGCCTGTACCAATGCCAATTGCACAGCACATGCTAGGTGCTCTATAGGCCATATGGTGCTTGACCACTATGGGGTCTATGGTGCTCGTCCCAATAGCACACTTGCACACAGTGCATGTGCTGACCCCTGACCCCTGCCCTGCCCTATGCCCCCCAGGGACCTCTGCCCCATGTGCCATTGTGGCCACACTCATACCGAACATCTCCAGGGATGTGCAATTGACAAGGGCAGCGCATCTCTGAGCGAGGCACGCATCCCGAGCTCCTTGCTGTGCCTGTGGCTGGTCCATATGTATCCTGATGTGTCTTCCTCAGCCCCTTGTGCATCCATGGTTGAGCTATTGTGCATGTTGGGTTGCTCCCTGGCACACCTCTGTCTGCACTCTGGCGCATCCATGCAATATTCAGCCATGTTGTGCTGGCAAACATCGCTATTCGTAACCTTTGAATATTGAGCTCCTTGTGCCATGGTGCATTGGACTTGCACTGGCATCTAGTGCATTTCTGAAATTACCACCCCTGGAGTCTATGTTATCTCCCTCCTCGGATGAGTCAAAATGGCAGGAATTTGTGTCATTAAGAGCCAAACATTCAAGCCATCTATTGGACAAGGTCATGCATATAGCCACTTCTATAAAGGCCACTTACATTGGCCAAGGGGAGAAGGTGGGAAAATTATTGGTGATGCAGTTGAAAAAAAAAAGGAGTCGACCTGGGGGAATGCTTTGAGAGACCCTAGTTCAGGTTGTCTGTTATCGGAGCCTAAAGACATGGCTGAGGCTTTTAAGATTTTCTGTAAGAACTTGTATACAGCCCCAACTGAGAATGCAGATTTCCAGGCTAAATTGGATCTCTTCTTAGAGGGATTAGACCTACCAAGACTTCAGGAATCTCAACAGAATGACCTGGTGGGCCCTGTTACTGAGGTCGAAGTTCTCAAAGCAGTAAAGCCCCTTTCCAGTGACTAGGCTCCTGGACCAGATGGCTTTGTTCCTCTTTTTTATAAAACTTTCAAGGCTTAACTAGCTCCTATTCTGTGCTGAGTATTTAACTATCTCTTTGACTTGAGCGTCACAGACCACACCTTGTTCGAAGCTAAAATTGTAGTATTGCCAAAACTGGGGAGAGATCCCACTGCACTAGAAAACTACTGGTCCATCTCCCTTTTGAACATTGATATTAAAATATTGGTGAGCAGTTTGGCTGCTAGACTTAAAAAAGTGTGGGCAGGATTAATAGGATGGGAACAAGTGGGGTTCGTGGCTAGACGGTCTGCGGGGGATCATTTTCGAAAACATTTTCATTTGCTTTCCGCATCTGGGGAACCGGGCTCTGACCAAGTGCTTGTTTCCCTGGATGCAGAAAAAGCTTTTGACAGGGTTGCATGGAATTATTTATTTAAAATTTTATCACGATGTGGCCTTCCATGGGAGTTTATCCAGTGGATCAAAATATTTTGTTTGTCCCTTGGCAAAGGTATTATGCAATGGTATACTTTCCCCTCCATTTATGCTCAAGAAGGGCACCCATCAAGGATGCCCTTTATCCCCAGTGTTGTTTAATTTATATATTGAGCCTTTAGCATGGAAAATTACAGCCTCCACCCACATTCAGGTTATCTCGTTTGGGGCTACATCTTACAAAATCTCTATGTTTGCAGATGATATTTTGCTACACATTTCCCACTGGAAGACATCACTTCTAGCGTTATTACGTATAGTTGAGGACTTTAGCTATATATCATGTTATAAACTAAACCTGCATAAAACTATAATTTATCCATTGTAACTGTCCATTCCACGGGATAAGATTGTGAGTTTAGATGTGTAATGGGAAACACACTACTGTACATTTTTGGGAATAAAGCTGTTCAAAACACTGTCTCAGTTGAAAAAGTTAAACCTTGACCCAGTGATTAAACAGTTAGAATCTGATCTGAGCCGCTGGCAACACCTACCAATGTCTCTTTGGGGAAGACACAATATTCTCAAAATGGTTGCTATGCCGATACTTATGTTCCCGCTCTCAATGCTAAACATAGTCATCCCAAAGAAATGGTTCTTCATGGTGACTACTCTATGGTCTAAATTTCTCTGGAAGGGGAAACAGCCATGCCACACATTGACAAAACTGTGTAGACATAGAGATTTATGGGGTCTACAGGTGCCTCACCTTATGTTGTATTATTTTGCCTATCATGGCACCAGATACTTTCAATGGACCCATCACAGGGTAGGCAATTCACCTGGCCTGATGTGGCTTGGCTTGGAAAGGAACAGAGCAAAACAGTACCAAATTGCTTTGCCAGCCTTACTACTGTATATGTTTCAGCAGCAAAACTTCCTACATCATTAAGAGATTTGCCTATTGGGTGGTCAGTTAGAGCCCATTTGCAATTATGTCACAAATTGCACCTGTGTAATCTAAAAGACCTGGGACAGCCTCTCCACTACAACCCTAACATTACTATTGATAAAAAAAAGATTTATTTTTGTTTTCAGTTAGGAGATGGTCAGACTACCTTAACAGATGTTACAAACAGGACACATTTCTTTCATTTGGGGAATTCAGACAATGGTTTCATCTCCCTGTGTACCAGGTCTTAAAGTCTGCCGAAATTAAAGGAAGTGTATTAGCTTAACTGGGACATCCACCATGTCCTTTGGAAACCAGCATGCTCTGTTAGACTCTTTCACATTTGGCTAACCTAAATAGGCCTATATCAAGAGGCTTTAAATTTAAATTATGACTCAATGACATGGACTTATGTCTGGAGAAACATGTATGAATTCATTAAACAAGATAGATTACATCTAGTTCAATTTAATATCTTGAACAATTTATATTACACACCACAGAAAATGTTCCTTATGCATAGACGGAATGATCCTTTGTGCCAAAAGTGCTCCCAGACAGAAGGCCCTTTATTTGGGCTGGCAGTATATCCTAGAGGTTAGAGTAATGAGCTGTAAACCAGCTTGGTGCATCCAACAGACCAGACCTGGGTTTGATTCTCACAACCTCTACTTGCATACTGTATTACTCTGAGCAAGTCACTTGACTGCCCAGCACTCCCAGGCTGCCCCTGAAAACAGGCACTTGTGCCTAGTGGACATTACCCAGTTACCAAAAGACTAAAAAAAAAAAATTCACCTGTTGTGGGCATGCCCTAAAGTCAAAGCTTTTTGAGATGTGGTTAAAGATTACGTTTCTCCTCTTATATGCCACGTGGAATACTTTATACAATAAATCTGTTTATTAGATAGATTTGATCTTATCACATCTAAAGTCCAAAGATTTTATATGGTGCCTATAGTAGGAGTCGCTAAGCTATTGTTGATGCGTCATTGGAAGCATGAAGTGATTCCTACTATTAAAGAATGAATTCAAGAAATGCTAATGGCAATAAATGAGGAAAGAGCGCTTGCTGCCATATATTCTAATTCATATTGAACCCATTCTGTACAGAATACGCTCATAGAATTTGACGACAGATGAGAAACGCTTGGCCCACCTAGTCTGCCCATTTCCCTACCTAATGGATAAGCTACAGATCCTTGTTAACCAACAGCCTATTTCCTCCTGCCCCCACTAGAATTGCCTTGTCTGTCCCATGCATTCTTGAATTTCCCCACTGTTTTTGACTCCACTACCTCCTCAGGAAGGCTGATCCATGTATCCACAACCCCCTCCATGACAAAATACTTCCTCACATTACCTCTGAGCCATCCCCCCACTATTTTCAAATTGGGCCCCTTGTTCTTGCATATTTCTTTTTCTGAAAGATGCTACTCTCTTGGACTTTGTTGATTCCCTTAAGGTACTTGAAAGTGTCTATCATGTCCCCCCTCTCCCTCCTCTCCTCGAGGGTATACATACTAAGATCCTTTAATCTCACTTCATATGTCTTCTGGTGTAGACCTTATGCCATTTTAGTTGCCCTCCTCTGGACAGCCTCCATCCTGTCTATGTCCTTGCGGAGATGGGGTCTCCAGAACTGCACGCAGTACTCCAGATGGAGTCTCACCAACTGTCTGTACAGAGGGATAACAACTTCCTTTTTTCTACTGGTGATGCCTCTCCCTATGCATCCCATTATCCCCCCAGTCCTCCTTACTGCCTCCTCACATTGTTTGCCCATCTTAAGGTCATCTGATATGATTACCCCAAGTCCCTTTCCATTTTTATTGTTGTTAGTATCTCACCCACCATTGTGTACTCTTCCCCTGGGTTTTTGTTTCCCAGATGCACTTCTTTGCATTGAATCTAAGCTGCCATACCTTTGACCATTCCTCCAACCTTGCAAGTCCCTTTGCATCCTTTCCACCTCACCTTCTGTATCAACCCTGTTGCAGATCTTTGCGTCATCTGCAAAGAGACATACTTTTCCTACCAGTCCATCTGCAATGTCACTAATAAAGACATTAAAGAGGACTGGTCCCAGTACTGAACCCTGTGGTACCCCGCTAGTAACCCCCCTTTCTTCAGAGTGGACTCCGTTTATTATTACCCTCTGTGTCCTGTTGTCCAGCCAATTTTTTACACAGGCTACCACCTTGGGGCCCACTCCAAAGCTTGCTAACTTGTATATTAATCTTTTGTGCGGGACTGTGTCAAATGCCTTGCTAAAGTCTAGGTAGGCCATGTCCACAGCCCCTCCTTGGTCTACTACTTTGGTCACCCAGTCAAAGAAATCTACTAGATTTGTCTGACACGACCTTCCTGCTGTGAATCCATGCTGCTGTGGGTCCTCTGCCCTACTGGCTTCTAGGAACTCAACAGTTCTTTCCATCAGAAGTGATTCCATCATTTTCCCTACCACTGAGGTCAAATTAATCGGTCTGTAGTTTCCTGCCTCTGTCTTGCTCCCACTTTTGTGAAGGGGAATCACAACTGCTGTCCTCCAGTCCTCAGGTACCACACCATCCTCCCATGACTTGTTAAAGAGGGTAGTCAGTGGTGTCACTAGTTCTACCCTTAGTTCTTTTAGAATTCTTGGGTGAATCCCATCAGGCCCCATTGCTTTGTCCACCTTCAGTTTTAAAAGTTCTTTCAGAACCCTTTCTTCTGTGAATGGACTGGTATCAACCTTCCTATCCAGACTGCTTTTATTCTTTGATTTAGGCACCTCCCCCTCCTCTTCTTTTGTGAATACAGAGCAGAAGTATTCGGTCAGTATCCCTGCTTTTTCACTGTCACCCTCTGCCCAGCCTCCCTCCCTTCCCTTTATTAAGCCTCACTATCATTCCCTTGGTCTTCTTCACTCCTTAATGTACCTATAAAAGGTTTTATCCCCCTTCTTAACTGAGTTTTCCTCAGTTTGGGCCTTGCTATTCTGACTGCCTTCCCTACTTCCTTCTGCTTTAACTGGTACAGTTCTCTGTCCTGCTCCTTCTGTGTTTCCTTATACTTCCTGAATGCTACATTTTTCTCCTTAACCTTTCATGCCACCTCTTCTGAGAACCATAGTGTTTTTTTCCTTCATTTTGTTTTGTTGATTTGCTTCACACAAAGGCTTGTTGCCTCTGTGATGGCTGTTTTGATTATTCCCCATTGGTCCTCCACTCCTCCTTTTTGTCTATTTGCTAGTGCTTTTCTGAGGCACTCTCCCATTTTCCCAAAGTCAGCCCTCCTAAATTCCAGTACTCTTGCTTTTGTATGGCTGGACTCTATGGCTGTGTTTATCATGAACGACACTGTTTGGTGGTCGCTTGTCCCCAGATTGCTACCCACTTCTAAATCTGAGATCCTTTTCTCCATCCCCATTTGACAGTACCAGGTCTAAGATTGCTCTCTCCCAAGTGTGTTCCACTACTAGCTGTCTGAGTCACGCCCCCTGTAGGGCATCAAGAATAACCCTGCTTTTGGATGTGGCTGCAGCAAAGGTGCTCCAGTTAACATCTGGCATATTCAGCTCCCCCATTAAGAATATTTCCCCCTTTTCTGCCATTCTAAGGATGCCTTCTATCATTTCCTTATCCATTGCCTCTCCATGAGATGGGGGTCTGTATACAATCCCTGTGCAGATTGTGGTGCCATTGCCTGTCTCCAGGGTGACCCACAGTGTCTCATCTACTCCCTGTTTGTCATTTAGTTCCATTTCTTTGATCCCTTCCCTTACATTGAGGGCTACTCCTCCACCTCCTCTTTTACCCTCCCTGTCCCTCCTGTAGCTTGTGTACCCTGGTATTTTGACATCCCAGTTATGATTCTCTGTGTACCATGTTTATGTGACTGCCAGGATATCCGGGTGCCCCTCTTCCATCAAGGCCACTAGTTCAGGGAGCTTGTTACACAGACTATAGGCACTGGTACTCATCGCCCTCCATTTTTTTGATGGTCTAATCCCTTTTAGCTCCATCCCTGTCCTTACTGCCTTTTTCTGGATTTACCCCTGTCCTGCTGCCTATCGACGTCTCTACCTTGGTGTCTACTTCACTTACTACCCTATTTTGTGGGGGGGGCCTGGTCTTTCCCTGTTTCCCTTCAGTGCCTCCCACATTGGCTAGTTTAAATGCTTACCAATGAAGCATTTAAACCTATCACCTAGGATCCTGGTCCCCCTCCTGGACAGATGCAGATCATCATGCCAGTATAGGCCTGCATCCCTCCAGGTGGACCCCCAGTCCCCAATGAAGCCACATCCTTGAGCTCCACACCAGTTTTTCATCCAGTCATTGAATCCCATGGTGCGGAGTACTCTAGCCTCATCCATGCCATAGACAAGTAGCACTTCCAAGAAAGTTACCAGTGTGTGCTACTTGTCTCAGGCCCCTCCCCAACTCCACAAACTCCTGCTGCACTGTTGTGATCCCATTCCTAACCAGGTCATTTATCCCTAGGTGGATAATGATATCCAGCTCACTCCCCCCTGCAGCTGCTCCCACAATGCTGAGAATTCATTTCCTGCCCCTCCAAGCCATGGCACCAGGTAGGCACTTTATCTCCCTTCCCCTCCTTCCCCCAGTTCTACCCCCTAATGATTGAGTCCCCCACCAGGAGTTGTTTCCTTCCCCTGTGGGGTTCTGTTCCACCCTCCTGTGGGTCTCCATTGTGGAGGTTTCCAGCATCCTCCTTGGTCTCCAGTACAGGTCAATGTAAGTAGCTGAGTAGGTAGCACACTCACATCTGAGGCTGGGAGATCAGAGGGCTGTGAGTTCAGTTCCCACATCTGGCACTTGGGTTAATATCCCAGTACTGACACTGTAGTGCAGCATGAGAGGGGTGCTGCTCTTCTGAGGTGCCGTCTTTTGGATGAGACGTTAAACCAAGGTCCCATCTGCCTGGATTGGTGGTTGTTCAGGTGGATGTTAAAGATCCCATGGCACTTATCGAAAAGAGTAGGGGAATTTTATTGAAAAATGAACTTCAATACAGAAAAAAACAATAAACAAACAGGAATCAAAAATAAACATTACAAAAAACAAGCATAAAGAAAAGGAAATCAATCAATCAGTCCATGTATGGCAGTTAAGCCAATAACTTACAAATTGTTCATATGGGCCGTTAGCAAAGTCAAATTGCATCAGTCTTTTCACAGCTTTACAAACAGTGGCAAGCAATTCTTCAAGTAAAACATGCTTCTGTTGCAGGATCCAAAGACACCTAGATTGCCAAATATGAAAATGCAAAATGCAAAAAATAACATAAAGGGTATCACTATTATATTTAACAAAGGTATTTGGGAAGGGACCAAACATAACAGTAGGATAGTCTATATTCCTAAACTCAGGCATATTCCAGTAGTCAGCCAGTAAAGCCCAAAATGGTTTTATATCTGAACAATCTAAAAATAAATGACATTGGGTTTCTAATAATTGAACACAAGTGGATCGAGGACAATACCTTTCCGATAATTGTTTGTGTTTGCTATTTCCCTTAACCCCTAATCTACCATAATTACATAGCCATAAACAATCCCAGGCATAAAATGGAATGTGTTTATTCATAAGGAACTTTAAAATAACCACCTGTCTATCCGGTGGACAATCAGGGAAAAGAACCACAGTAGTACGTTCTGTTGATAGAATGTGCCTATACACTTTCTTCCTATCATAAGTCTGCAGATGATGTAGGGTAGCATCCCACTTCATGAGTTGCTTTATACATTCCTGCATATAAAGAGGTAAATCAGGGAGTCTAGACAATAGCTGAGGTTTCTTATTCTGCCAACTGGGCCTACATAAATGTAACCATTGCTCCATGAAAGGTCTCCAAATAACAAACCCAGGTTTTAAAACCGTCTCCACGTTATACGTAAAAAAAAAAGACATAAAAGAAAGCAATAGGGTGGAGCATAGAAACTCCACCTTCAGCAATTGGGAGATAGGTTAATTCCCTTTTAAGAGGGTTCAGACGAGCCTATGACAAGCTTTCAACATTGAAATTGAAGGGGGGATAGTGTCTTCCTCATTTAGGACTCTACTACTGGGCCAGTCATGTAAATAAGCACCTGCAATGGCTTAGGGGAGACCATCCCCAATTGCAGCAGTCCTACACTCCAATTTGGCTCAAAATAGAGAGGATTTTAATACAAACTCATGGGCTATCCCCTGCTGCATTATTACATGTTAATTCAAGTTCCCTGCCTTTGGCTCTTAAAAATACTCCAGTTGCATTATCCATTCATATCCATTCTCAGCTCTGCTAGTTCCTAAAGTATAAGCATACTACAGACCCGTCACAACCTTGGTGGAGCAACCCAAACCTTATAATTGATGGTAGGCCACTTCAGTTGAGATGGATCCCCCAGATAGGGGACTGTTCACTCTCTTGCTTCCGGAGGCTGGATGGCCTGTGGTTAACTTCACCTGAAATTCTTACTAAATTTCATGTTCCGAATTCTGCGATTTTTAGAATATTTCAGTTACGACACCTAATAATAAAATCCTTTGGTAATGTGCCATTAACACCCCCGAGCTCACCCTTGTCGGATTTAATCCCCCAGGTGGGTCTCCCGTACGCTGTTTCCAGATTGTATGAGGTACTTCATAACTGGAAATGGCCAGACTGCCTGGGAGTGTCCTCTTATTGGTTCACACTTTTTCCTGAACATGATTTGCATTGGCCCTCTTTATGGAAGACCTGTCACAAGTTTGTAACACAAGACAGACTTCAATTAGTACAATTTAAACTACTGCACAATCTTTATTATTCACCCCAGAAGATGGCTAAATTAGGCATGCTTTCCTCACCCGCATGTACCAGATGCTGGCAGAGTGATGGTAACCTTCTGCACATCTTTTGGGAATGTCCCAAGGTAGCCCCCCTCTGGGCCATCATTAAACAGAAGGCTGACCCCCTTTTGGGCTTATCAGAGCTTTTTACAGTGGAAATTTGTATTTTGGGAGATCTTTCTTCGGTAACTGTTACCAATAGAAAATATCATATAACCCTCATTGCGATGTCGGTTAAAAGACTGGTCTTGCGGCATTGGAAAGATGCAATTGAAATTTCTTACAGTGAGTGGTTACAGGAATTGTTGGCCAATCTTCATCTAGAGAAAACAATTGCTAGTTTACATAATCAATCGCAGAAATTTCTCAAATACTGGGGTCCTCTGGTTACTCTGTACTCACTTCAGAATGCATAGAAGTTCTGTACCTTGGAATGGGGAGTCTGATACCAGATAGATTTGCCCAGTGTGAATGGAGGGAGGGATGGGGGAGGAGGGGGAGAGTGGATCTATTCCCAAGTTTATACTGTAACATTGTATACTTATTGTATAAATATAGCAGGAGATCCTCTCTCTGTAATTGAATAAAACTGAATAAATTTTGAATAAAAAAAAATAGAGGGTTCAGATGAGACCCTCAAAATGCTTGGAAAAAAACCACTAAAGAGCTGTGTCCAAACACGGGATGGTGGTGGAAAGATATAACTAATATATATAAAAATATAGGGACAAGGATAGTTTTAATCAACATGACCCTTTTTTCTTGGAAAGTTGTTGTCCTTTCCAATACCCCACTAGCCTAGTCCCCCAAGTCAAAGCCATGTCCCAGTTAAAACCTGCCATATCACCAGGACCAAATAGTACCCCAGAAACAGGAATCCCCGCTATAATCCCATTATCTGGCACAGGAGTGGACCCAATGATAACCCCAGTACTTTTACTATAATTAATTCTAGAACAAGAGATACTCAAAAAAAGGTGAATAGACTCTTGTAAGGCTGGAACAGAAAAGTGAGGGGGTTAAATTAACACCAAATCATCTGCATAAGCCAGCGCCTTCTGTTGTGGCATGGAGGGAAACACATCAAGACCCCTCAGAGCAGTATTGAATTGTAATAATCTAATGAAAATGTCGATTGTGAAGGCATAAAGAGTAGGGCTCAATGGGCAACCCTGTTGTACCCCTTTAGTAATGGCCAGTTTCTTTCCAAACCGGCCATTTACATTAGGGACAATAACAGCCCTCTGATACATTGCCGATAGCCACGAAACAAACTTATCCGGGATCCCAAAGGCTTTTAACACCAAAAATAAAAATTTATGAGCCACCTGATCAAAGGCCTTCTCTTGATCTACACCAAAAACAAACCCCTTTAAATGGCCAAAGTCTCCCCTAGAAAAAAGCTCTCTAAGGTAAATAAGGTTATCCTACTGTTTTCTTCTCTGCATAGCACAGGTCTGTGCTGGATGAAGAAGCTGTGGAGTAACCCTAGAAAGCCTGGCCAATAGAATTTTACTAAGTATCTTTAAATCAGAATTCAGGAGACTAAGGGGACGCCAATTTCCAATATCAGTTTTGTCACCTTTTTTATATATTAGAAGTAAAATGGCCTCAGTCATAGAGGGAGCATAACTACCAGAATGCAAGATATAATTCAGAAGGATAACCAAAACAGGGCCTAGAGTCTGTATAAAGGTCTTATAAAATCCTGCACTAAGACCATCCGTACCCGGGGCAGACTGAGAGGCTAACTCATGTACAGCAGTAGTTACTTCAACTAAAGTAATGCCAGTTTCCAGATTATGCTTGTGTGCTGCAGATAAGCTAGGTAACTATAAATCAGTCAAAATCCTGTTAATAACAGTGTCTTCCAAAACAGGGTCAGAAGCCAGGCTATTTAAGTTATATAAGTTTCCACAACAACCAAAAGCTGGTGTGGATCACTCACAGTGGGTTGGATATTCAAACTGCGCTATTTTGTGGCGCAAGCCTGCAGCTGCACAAAATAGTTGTGCAGGGTGTGGTCGAGTGATATTCAAAGGAGCGCTGCTTATTGGAGCAACCTTTGAATATCACCCCGCCACAGCCACTGTGCATGGTGCAGTGGAACTTGTGCCACCGCAAGCGGTCAGAGGGAGCATTCAACTTGCAGTGGCACAAGTACCATTGCACCATGCGCAAATTTCCAATATTCAAAAGGTGACATGCAAATGGGGCCATAATTCATGCAAGGCGCAGGGGGGCCATTTGCATCTAGTTATGGACCATTTGCATGCCATTAGCATGCAGGTGCGCCGATCCCTGAGGACTTGCACCTGGCGCCCTGCCAGGCAGCAGCCGTCGGGGACCGATGCCCCGTACAGCCCGATCATGGGCAAAAGAGTAAAACATCCCCCCACCCATCCCCACTGGCCCAATTGCGGGCAAAAGCATTAAACTCCCCCCTCTCCCCGACTGGCCCGATCTTGGGCAAATGCTGAAATAACCCCCCACCAGCCCGATCACGGGCAGCAAAGTGTCCCCAAACATATCCCTGGTGGTCAGTGGACGATAAGCCTGATCACGGGCTGCAGAGTTTTACAACCTCCCCTCCTCCTGAACGTATCCCTGGTGGTCCAGTGGACTGATAAGCCTGATCGTGGGCTGCAGATGTCTAAAATACCCCTCAAGTAAACATCCCTGGTGATCTAGTGTCCCCCACCCCACCCACCATGAGCCCACCACCCCTCTCCCTCCCGCGGCCAGCGGGTGGCAGCATCCACCGCCTGCGCCCTGCCGCCCGCCGACTGACTGCCCAGTAGGGCTGCACCCCGTTGGTGCAGAGCAGAGCTAATGGGCATGCAGTCTCTCCCGTACAGAGCAGTCCAGATTTGTCATGAATTCATTCATTCATTCACAAATCTGGACTGCCTTGTGGAGATCGGCTGCACGCCCATTGGCTCTTGCTCTGCACTAACGGGCGCAGGCCTCACCGGCAGTCAGTCGGTGGGCAGCGGGCGGCAGGCGGGTGGATGCTGCCACCGGCCGCTGAAGGGGGGATCGGGGTGGGGGCTTTGGGGTGGTTGGGGTGGGGGGACACTAGATCACCAGGGATGTTTACTTGGGGGGGTGTTTTAGACATCTGCAGCCCACGAACGGGCTTATCGGTCCACTAGACCACCAGGGATACGTTCGGTGGGGGTTGTAAAACTCTGCAGCCCGCGATCAGGCTTATCAGTCCACTAGACCACCAGGGATATGTTTGGGGGGGACACTTTGCTGCCCACGATTGGGCTGGTGGGAGGGGTTATTTCAGCATTTGCCCGCGATCGGGCCAATCGGGGGAGGGGGAGTTTAATGCTTTTGCCAGCAATCGGCCAGTGGGGGTGGGGGAATTTTGCCACATTACCACGATCGGGCTGCAGGGGGGCATTAGAGTAGGTTGAGGGCCAGTCACAGGTGGAAGCTGCTGTGTTGTGCCCTGCAATGCGGCTGCTCACTTGTGGGTGGCCCTCAACTTGATCCTTTTATTTTTGGCTCAAAGTTGTGCAGGCGCAGATTAGGGGTTGCGCCTGCACAACTCTGCACAGCCCGGCTAAATATCGGGCTGTGCAGTTTATGCATGGTTCCTCCCCCTCCAGTTCAGCATGCATTCATTTGCATTGCGCTGTTGCTCAGCATGTTTTCAGTGGCGCAACTGCCTCCTGCTGAATATCGCAGAATGGCGCAATTTCAGACTTGCGAAGGTGCAACCCTATTGCGCATGGTGCAACCCTTTTGAATATCTGGGCCAGTGTGTCCATGTACATCTATCAGGGAGGAAATAAGTCTGGAGTCTACCCTTTTCTTACTTTCCCTAACAGGGTCCAAAGATTGTTTGGACATATGTGTTCCGAACCTTAGTTCCTGGTCTAAAGACCTTCCCCGATTGTACTGCAAATCAACCATTTGCTTCTTTACAGTGGCAATAATATGGTCATGTGTAGTAGTTTCAGTGAGTGAGATAAGGTGTTGTAGTTTATGCCTCAGCTTCAAATATCCCATATATTCCTTAGTAGACTTAATATGTGCCTGATGTTGAAAAAAGTGTTTCCAACTCAATTTGGTATCATCCCACCACTCTAATATGGAATCGTAACATTCCAAAACTGAAAACCTAGCAGCCCAGTCTTTTAACCATAACTGTTTAATAAGAGGATCCTCTAACAATAACTCATTCACTCTCCAGATATTTTTTTTTACATCTAGGGGCCCCAGCCCAAGAAATAGAGACTAAGGACACTATGGTCCGAAAATTCTATTGGCCTAGCGGAAGCTTGCACAATATGTAAAACTGCTGATAGAAAAACCAAATCTATCCTAGTCCAAAGGACACCCCTAAAATAAGTATAACCCCCTGTAGGATATAAGACCCTGTAAGCATCTACCAAGTGAGCCATAGAAACAATATTATTTAAAGCAACCAAATCACAAAATAGTTTGTCAGTTTGGAGTCCTCTATCAGCTGTAGATAAACCACAATTGAACTCACCCAGCCAAATTACCATCCGGGAGGTATGTAAAAAAGGTTGTACTTCATTAAAAAGAGCTATTCATTGTGCTTTTGTTTGGGGAGCATAAACTGTGACAATCCAAATGCATTCTGAACAAAAGGAGACATCTAAACACATAGCCCTCCCAGGGTGAATATCAACCAATTTAGAAACTGAAAAAGCAGAACTAGAAAAAAGAATACCCAAACCACCACAAGGATCCTCCCCAATAGACCAAAATGAAGGTCCCAAAGGCCAGCAGTTAGAAGCATGCTAGAGTTCCTGGTATGTCTTCAAACGGATATCTTGTAAACAAATAATATCCATTTTAAAAGTTTTAAGAAGCGAAAAAAAAAACAATACGCTTCTTCTCACCCTTAATCCCATTAACATTTAGTGTGGAAATCATTAAGGAAGACATAGCAGGGAGAAAAAGGAAAGGAAACTACAATGTACCTGTGTAATAAGAAACCTCAAGGGGGTTTACCTACTTGTCTACATCTGGTCCGTTTGACAATAGAATCTTCTGGTCTGCTTTCAGTGTCCATGGTGGAAACAATAGAAGAGGTATCCATATCATCCCCAGAGTCCCCACTAGTATCTTCCTCTAAAGGGGCAAACACATTCCCTACCTTCATAGGATCCCTTTGAGACATAGTTTTAGGGAGGGACTTAGTTCCCATCATGGCTTTACCATGTCGATTTCTTTCTAGGTTTAACAACCTTAAGGGGCTTCAGGGGTGTGGGGGGCATGTGCTCCTCTGTGCCCTCTACAGGAGTAACAACATGAGTATCGATACTAGCAGGATCTAAGCCCACCTCAGGGTGTGTAGGAGAGGAAGCAACAACTGAGGGTAAACAAGGAGGGTAACTATAGGTGAAACCACAGGGGCTTGAACCTGAGCAGAGTGTGGGGGTATGGGTACAGCAGTGGCTACCTTCTTAGCTAATGCATGCTGGGCTTGATTAATAAATCCCTCGTGAGAGGGACAATCATCTCGATTGTGCGAAGCCCAAGGACAGCGCCCATAGGCATGGCCAGTCTGCTCACAAAGATTACATTTAAAGAGATTAAGGCAGGCCAAAGCCAAATGCCTGCACTCCAAACAATGACTACATTTGGAAGTGTCACAGTCTGAACTAAGTTGTAAACTAGATCCACATTTGAAGCAGGATCTAGGTTGTCCAATATAAAAAATAGACCCCCTATCCCTTCCCAGAAAGAACACACTAGGTAGATGTACAGGACCTGAATTAGTGTAAAAAAGCTTCACCTTCACCTTCCAACCCCCATCCCAAATTTGCTCACTATCCATAGTGGGTGTAGGCCTACCCAAAATCTCACAATGCTGTCTTAACCAAAAAAGAATGTCTTCAACATTTACACCTTTGTTCTTAAATAAAACGGTAATGGTAAGGGCTTGGTGAGTGGAATTGCTTGAAAAGGAACCCATAAAGAGTCATTTTTAAGGGAAGTATATTGGGCCCAAAACCTATCGAGGTTAGACACATTTTTAAAACTGATATCATAGTTACCATTCCCTAACGAAATCAAGGCAAATATTTCTGAAGAAAAAAACTTCATAGATTTTTTCAATAAGTTTCTTGCTATAAATAATCTATCAGGAGCATGTTCTAAGCCCCCCTTGTACAACAGCTGGACCGCATTCCAGCTGGGAGCAGGTTCCCCAGTGGAGTGAAACAAGTCAGCCAGTTGAAACAAGGGGGCCAAAGAAGACTTTTCCTGGTGCTCAGCCAAGGCCTCTGAACTAGGCCCCATCCTAACCTCTGTAGGCAAGGAAGTGGCAACAGAGACTTCAGGTATGGTACTGACACCAGAAGGATTAGGAACAGTAACAGCATTTAATAAAACAGAAGTATTACCCCAGGGTGTGATGGAGCTCTTTGAAGATCTGGCATTGGTGGCCACAGAAGAAGTGGAGGAACACAGCTGCCGATAAGATGGGTCTGTAGGGTCAGGAGTCCAATGACCTGAAGCCTCAGAGATCTATCCCACTGCAGTTAGAGCTCTTTCAGGGGACCAGAAGGCATCCCTGCCAGCCACACTGACTTCCATGAGCACTACAGGAGGAGGAGGAGGAACCACGGCAGGCGAAACAGTGTCCAACCAGAGTACTTGCTCTATCCAGTCCGAGGAGCCCCCATCCCCAGGGGATTCATCCGGCAAGGCAGTTAGTTCCGCTTCAAGTTCTTCCCCTTTCATAAGCCATTCTTGCTTGTGGAGAAGGAGCGCCTGACAGTGACTAAGACCAGGCAGTGTAGGGGAATCACTACTTGCTGCATCAATCCCCAAATCAGGTAGGTCCATAGAAACGGACACTATTTCCATTGCATCATCAACTGTTTGATCTTGCGAAAAATCTGCAACTGCCATAGCCAAATCTATGGCCTCCAGTGTTGAAAGGACAGGAGCAGAGGACAAAGCTCCTGTCCCAGAAGCATCCTCCCTCTCCATGCATCCCGGCAAAGTGGCCATCGTAGCAAGACGGCCAGAAAATCCTCCAGTAGAGAGTAGGGGAATTTCTCTGGTGTCCTGGCCAAATGTCCCCTCATTCACTAAAAAAATACCACAAAAAGCTTTTTTTTTTTATTTAGTTATTTAATCAGGTATAGCACACTAAGCTGAAAGCTTTTTTACAGGAGCGACCTGGGAGCACAAGGAGGTTAAGTGACTTGCTCAGGGTCACACAGTATGCAAGTGGAAGCTGTGGGATTCAAACCCAGGTCTGGTCTGCTGAATGTCACCAGATTTGCAGCTCAGAGCCTTAGACCACTGCGTTATACTGCCTCCAGCTTAATTTGGTTCATGGTCAGTTGGCATGCATCTGTATCCCCTCCCCAGGGTCATGCCTGAAAATAGGCAGGTTTTGTCTAGTGCACTTACCCGGTCAACAAAAACTAAAATAAAAATAAATAAAAAAAGTTCCTCCAAAGAGGAACCACACTCTTCCAGAATGGTGAATGAATTGTGGAGAGGCACGACTGGAAGGATGTGCCTCTGTTCCACCATCCTCACTTTCCCTGAGCCCACTGTGGTCCAACCACTTCTCTTTCTTGGCAACTTCTGAGGCAGTGATGGTAGCCTGGGTGGTCCCTGGGTGAGGAAGGAGGTTTCCCAAATCCCTGCCAGGTCAGCATGGAGATAAGCAACCTCCTCCCTCAGACCAGAGAGGTGCCTGCAAATAGGGCAGCAATGCAGTCTCCAGAATGTCTCCTGAAAGACTGCTGCTCTACAGCCAGAGCATTGCACCACTCCCCACATGTCTGTCTCCCTTCATGTTTAAGATGTTTTTCTTTTTTTTTTGTTTTAGTGTGTGCAAGCTTGTGAGTGTCTTTATCCCCTATTCAGTGTGCTGTGCTTTTAAGGATATGAGCAGGGGTATGCCCTTAGCAGTTTTGGGGAAGTGATGTCAGAACCCCTGATATAAAGGAAATGTTGCACTTGGGTGGTGGGGTGAGGGATAGGGTGGGTGGAAGTAAACCCGTGCCCTCCAGAAACAATCAGCTACAGCTCTGATCCTCCACTCTGGTGAGTGTCTTCCGTCCTTTCAATTCCATCAATTTTTTGCTGGGTGATGAAACCATAGCTGATTTGAGTGTCCCTTCCTCTAAGGTGCTTATATATTTTTTATTTTAGCACGAATGTGACCCGAGGATATTCTGATTTACCTCTTATCTTATGTCCATGCCTTAAGACCACTATTCACAAAGATGCAGCTCATAGAAAAATGAAGGGGGGAAGGGAAGGAGAAGGGGAAGGAATGGAAGGGAGGGAGGTGGGGGTATTTTTTGGGGGCAGGCTTATCTTTTTTTAGTTTGGTCTTTTCTTTTGAGTGGTGGTGCAAGTATATGATTACTTGTTTTGGTCACTATAGATGAGGCTATCAATGCTTCATCAGATAGGTGTTGTACATAAGTGTTCAACTATTCTGTTTGCTGTACTGACTTGTACTTTACTCTGTTATGTTTGTTATTGTTGTGCATTTGCATATATCTTCAATAAAGTTTATTACATTACAAAGAAAAAACAAACATAGTATTCAATTTTGTATACACCAGAGGAGCCTCTGCCGCCAGAGTAGCAGATTGATTTATTCCTTTGTCAAGCTCATCTCCCTACACTCTTCCCTGATCAGGCTCAGGTGCTTATCTCTCCTATCATCTCAGATGAGATCCTTAGTGGTATTCATTCAGCTAAAAGGTCCCTTCCATTGATACTCTTCTTACCCCTTTGCATCTTCATCTTTTTCATTATTTACAAGATGACGATGCTCCTCCATCTTCCTGGCCGTAGACTATTATAACCGCTCTCCCTAAGCCAGAAAAGGATCTTACTTCACCAGCTTCATAACACCCTATCTCTATCTGAAACTTTGATTATAAATTATTAATGTCTATTTGGGTCCTATGGCTAGATAGTCTTCTCCCCTTCTTACTAGATCCGTACCAGGCTGAATTTTTGCAACAGTGTCAATCTCATGATAATGTTCAATGAACATTGCTTCTTTTAAATTATGTTACTCAATGCACCATAACCCTGATCCTGGTTAGCCTGGATGTGGAGAAGGCCTTTCCACCATGGGTCCTGGACTTTTTTATGGGCCACGTTAACTGTTCTAGTTTTCCCTTTGGACTTTGTTACAATGCAATACAATTGGATATGGGCAAGAAAGGAGTGGAATCTGGCACAAGAGTGCTGGACTTCAGGAGGGCCAACTTTGGGGGGATATGGGAAGTGGTAAAAGGGTATCTGGCCAGAATTCAATCTAGTATGGACACTAACCAGAGGTGGGAGCTCATAAAGCTGGGGATAGTGGAGGCAACCAAAACCTGCTGAAAGGCCCAGAGCAAGAAGGCTAGGGCTAAGAAACCGAGCTGGTTGAGCAAGGAGGTCATGGAAAAGGTAAGGAGGAAAAGAGCTGCCTTTAGGAAGTACAAGAAAACAGAGAGGGGAGGACAGGGAGGAGTACTTCATGGAATTGAAGGAGGTGACAAGGGCAGTAAGGGGAGCCAAGGCATCTAGGAACTCAGGCTGGCACAAGGCATTAAGAAGGGGGAGAAGGACTTCTTTAGGTACATCAGGGAGAAAAGGAGCTGTAAGGACCACATAGTAAGGATTAGGAAGGAGGGGGGTTGGGTGGAAGCAGGTGCAATAAGGCAGAAGCACTAAATGAGTACTTCTGCTCAGTATTCACTAAAGAGAAGAGGGGGGTGACACCCAAGGGGGAGAAATGGCAGAAACAGGGGGGAGGGGTGACAGATGGGGAAATCATGGAGGACAGAGTTCGGGAGGGCTTGAAGGTACTGAGGGTGGATAAGGCGCCAGGCCCAGATGGCATCCATCCCAGGGTACTGAAGGAGCTGGCAGAGGTCCTTGCAGGACCTTTGGCAGACCTATTTAATGCCTCACTACATTTGGGGTGTGTACCTCAGGACTGGAGGATGGCTTATGTGGTGCCCCTCCACAAGCGTGGCCCCAAGGATGAACCGGGAAACTACAGACCAGTGAGCCTCACATCCATCGTGGATAAGCTAATGGAAACTATCCTGAAGGAAAGGCTGGTGACCATCCTAGAGGCCAAAGGACTACAGGACAGCAGACAGCATGGCTTCATATGGGGCAGATCCTGCCAAACCAACCTGGTGGAGTTCTATGACTGGGTAACTAGGCAACTGGACAGGGCCATGCAGTGGATGTCCTGTATCTGAACTTCAGTAAGGCATTCAACTCGGTGCCACATGGAAGACTTGGAAGTAAGTTAGTAGGCACAGGGGCAGGTGCAAAGCTGGTGAGATGAGTAGGGAACTGGCTTCAGGGAAGGCAACAGAGGGTGGTGGTGGGTGGGGAGCTCTCACACCCAAGGGTAGTGATGAGCAATGTTCCACAGGGCTCGGTGTTGGGACCAGTGTTGTTTGGGATATTCATTGCAGACATATCATTGGACATCAAGAGCAAGATCAGTTTGTTTGCTGATGATACCAAGGTAGGAGCAGTGGTGGATGACCTAGGGAGATAGCAGGGGTTGCAGGATGATCTGGCAAAGCTTGAAACCTGGTCAGACACCTGGCAACTGGGGTTTAATGCCAAAAAGGTCAAGGTGCTGCATTTTGGGATGAAGAACCCTTAGGAGGAGTTACCAGCAGGGGGAGTGCAGCTAGCCCAGACAGAGGAGGAGAAGGATCTGGGGGTGCTCATTACAGGGTCAATGAACAACTCAGCACAAAGTAGGAAGGCAGCTGCAAAGGCCAACAAAATGCTGGGTTGTATTGCAAAGGGTATATCCTCGAGGAGGGAGGAGGTGATTCTGCCACTGTATAGGTCATTAGTTAGACCGCACCTGGAGTACTGCATGCAGTACTGGCACCGTATCTGAAGAGGGACATTAAGTTACTGAAGGGGGTGCAGTGCAGGGTGACAAAGATGATCAAGGGGCTGGGGGACTTATCATATGAGAGGAAGCTGAGGGAGTTGAACAAGTACTCACTGGAGGAGAGGAGGGACAGGGGGGACATGATTGAAACCTTTAAGTACATGAAAGGAATAAACAAGACAGGTACAAAGGGGCTGTTCAAAGTAAGGGAGGGGAGGGACACCAGGGGCCATGATATGAGACTGGAGGGAGGGAGGAAGGTTCAGGAGGGAGATGAGGAGACACTTTTTTACAGGTGGTGGCTGGGAGGAATGCATTACCTGCAGAAGAGGTATCCAGTGTAACAGTGGACTGCTTCAAAAGGGGATGGGACAGGACAAGGGGGAAGGTCAATGAAGGGGAATGGTGGAAGGGAGGGAGGGGCAGCTGCAGAATAAGGGGTGCTAGCTGCACATTCGAGCAGACTTGATAAAACCTCTAGGCCTTTATCTGCTGGCAAATTTCGTATGTTCGTAATGCTCCAATCTCTTTATCATTCCCCATTGCTTTCATTAAAATCAATAATTCTATTTCTCAGTCTTTTGATTTGAGTAGAGTGGTTGCTATCTTTCCCCAGCTTTGTTTGCTCTGTATATAGAGCTCTTAACCTCCAATATTTGATGTTCTAAACATATACGGGGAATTCCCTCAGGTGGATGAGATTACAAGGGTGTGTTGTTTGCTGATGACATTCTGTTCACGATTACTAACCCCACGGAGTCTCATTTAACAGTATTTTAAATTTTGGCTTCTTTTGAAACCATGGCTGGTTTACCTTTGAACAAGCATAATACGAAGGTGTTAGCCTTTCATTATACTCCTCCTTGTCATATTGAGGTCTTATTCCATATCCGTTGAAATTCTAACTCTCTGAAATATCTTATGGTATAGCTCACTAAATATCTGGATTTCATATTATTTAATTTCATTTTGTTAACAGGAATAAGGCACTGGAACTAGTCCATTTTCAGGCCCAGCCCAAACAACGTTTACAAATATAGACATAAAATAAGAACATTACAAGGCAATAACAAATTACAAAAAGCAATTACAATTATCCACACTTGTTAAATATTGTTTAAGATTTGTTTTAAAACACAATGAAGTAGATGAGTGAATATTACCAGGTAAAGCATTCCAAAACATAGGAGCAGCCACAGAAAATGACATAGAACCTGCTTTTGTCTTATGTGCAACGGTTCATAAAAGTGTATTATGGGAGGCACATAATGAAACTGGAAAATTACGAACAGACATCAAATCAGATAAGGGGAATTTTGAAATAGAAAAAATGGATTTGTAAATTTGACACCCAAAAAAGTAGGCAAGTTTTGATCCTGGAGATAACCACTGCAACTGTGAGTATAACCTACAGTGATGAGTACGTAATGGGGAATTTGAAACAAAACAACAAATATTATTATAAGCAACTATTAGGGTATTAAGTTCCTTTTGTTCAAGATTAATATACAGACTTGCACAATAATCAAAATGTGGCATCAATGACCCAAGAGCGATAGACTTTCAAACAATAGGTGAAAAATAGCATTGAACTTTATAAAGTAAACCCTGTTTCTGATTCATGGTGTGAGAGGCAGCCCTTACTTGTAAGAAAATGATAAAGAAGGATCAAGTATTAGACCCAAATATTAAAATTAGAAAACCCGAACTAAGGACTCCCCTAACGGATCATGAATCACAAACTCAGGATTTGCTTTTAACATTTGTGAAGTACCAAAGAGCATTGGCTTGTTTTTTTAACATTCAAAATCAATCCTTTCTCAATAAACCAATTGCTAACCAAAGAAAATTCTCTTTCTACTACTGAGAATAATTCCAAATTGGAATTAGATTGATGAAACAAGACTGAATCATCCACATACAATAAAAATTCACACAATTTACAAATAGAAGGCACTTGATTAACAAATAAACTAAACAATAAAGGGCCCAAAATTGAGCCCTGAGGCACACCATATTTTACTGAAGAGATTTGAAGAAATTGTAGAACCAATGGCAACAAATTACGTATGTCCAGATAAGTAATCTTGACACCAATCCACCACCAATGGGGAAAACCCTAAGTAAACCAGTTTCTCCAATAAAATTGAATGCCTTGGTCAGGTCCACGGAAACCACCCCAGTTATAAACCCCTTTTCAAACCCCAATGAGATGATATTCATGAGCCTGACCAAGGCAGTTTCAGTTCCATGACCCTTTCAAAAGCCATGTTGCTGGGATGCCAAAACATTATATTATTCCAAATAGTCAGTAATTTGATTGGCCACCAGTTTTTCTAAAATTTTACTAACTGTATTTAAGATTGATATTGGATAAAAGTCATCAGGGGCCATAGCATTTGTTTTCTTTGGGACTGGAACCACCCTAGTGCACTTCCAACATGATGGAAATTGACTTGATGTTTAGCAAAGATTGGAAATTGCACTGAGAGGTCCAGCAACAATGGACACTGCCAAATGATGGATCACTTAGAACTGCTTAACTATGAGCCCTTGGCAGTTGTGGTGGTGGAGGATTTGTAATGTTGGTCACAATTAGATCTTTCCTTTTTGAAGAGGGTTGAAATTATCCACCTAAATGTATTGCCGTGGATTTTATTTTATTTGCAAACTCTCCCCCTTTATCCTGCAAGTTACTATTTTCGAGACTGACTCAAATTGATATCTCACTTTCTATGGAAAGGACGTAAGCCTAGAATCCAGTTCTGTTTACTTCGCCTCTCTCCTGCTCAGGGCGGGATAAATTTACCTAATCTGCATCTATATGCAATGGCCTCTCAACTTCATTTAATTTGCCTTTGGACTTCTGTAAATGATCAAGCACATTGGAAAGATATAGAATTTGTCCTCAGTGATATTAACAAAGTTGGTTGTATCCTTTATCCCCCCCAGTTATCTTCCCCTTTCCAGTTTTTTTGTGCTCCACAGCAACACATTTTAGGTCTGGCATATGATTCGAACAAGGTTCCAGGGGAAATGTGCACCCCTTTTAGGTGCTATGGAATGGATACAATCTAATCCCCTAAATGTTTTGGATCCCTTCCTCTGGCAGTGGGCTTGGCATGGTCTGATTTATTTACATAAAATGCTGAACTCCTGGAGTACGTCTTTTCTCAGACTTATGCACTGAATTTTCTTTATCGGTTTCTGACCATTACCAGTATTTACAGATTCATGCCTATATACACATGTTACCTCCCTCATGTAGACAATTTCCAGATTCACCTCCAGCCTTGATCACCTATATTCAATTTCACCAACAGGGTGGGACACAAGAGCATATGATTAGTAGTTTATATGCATTTTTAGAGATCAGTTAAAAGATTCTACTCTTCCTATTCATCAGTGGACTAAAGACCTACAGATCTCTTGTGATCCCACCCTGTGGGAGAAATACTCTCTTTCCACTTATACATTTTGGATGGCTCCTTACCTGCCTGAAAGAATTTGCTTGGAAGTGTTGGATGCATTTTTTTTAAATGCCTGCACTTTTAAATAAATACTTAGGGAATGGGGCTGCTACTTGTTGGTGGGCCTGTAGTGAGACCAGGGCAGATCACACCCACATTTTTTTTATACCTCTGGACATTTTCAATGTTCGAGGTGGACAATTTAAGCTTTTGTTGGTTCTCTTGGTTTGTACAAAAAAAGTTATTACTAAATCATGGCTCCAGCCTAGGCTTCCCCAGGTGACTCACTGGGTTGCATTACTAAATACTATTTATCAGTTAGAAAAACAAATGCATTATTTTTTTAATCTCAAGCTTGTTTTTGAGGAGACCCAGAGATGCTGGGTGCTTCATAAATTGCAAATGGATCCCGAGTTTGTTCCTTAATTTCCTTGAGACTTCTGATTTAGAACCCATACAGTAACTGGTAATTAAATTAGGATCTCCCTATATCTTTTAGTTATAATTTTTAACTACCGATGCCTTCCTTTTGTTTGAGATTACCCTTTTTATTTTCTCTTTTAATTCTCATTCTTAGTTTTTTCAAGTCTTGGAACTTCTAGTAAACATGTGCATTATCTTGTAATAACCTACAGTATATATGTGTTTGTTATATAACTCTGTCTCATTATTTGAGATGTTCATTCAGTTTTATTTTCTAATTATTTGTTCAACGTTGTTGAAATCCATTATTATTCTATTATAATTGCTGGTTCACATGCTTTTCTCTTTGTTAATAAAGTTGTTGTAAAAAAGAAATGGAAGCTAAAAGAGCTTGAAATGACTGCTATGAAACAGGTGGCACATGTGTTGACAGAAAAGTGTCAATTGAAATATCAGAATCTGGAATTGTATTAAATTGTCATTCACAATATTTTCAACAATGGACATGATGTCCACAGTGTCTGAAACACTGGTACCATCAGGGAATATTAGTTTAGAAAGTATTGCATGGTCGAGGCTGGCCTGGTGGTGTAGAGGGCTGAGGCACTGGTGCCTTACCTTGCGTTACATCAGCGACCCAGGTTCAGGAATGACCTCGGGTCACCAGGGAGCTGGCTGAGGGGTGGGTTGGAGTGGGATTGAGTGCAGCTCTCCCCCTCCAAAGACAAGGTTGCCCGCTTGTTCATAGTCCCGTTCCCACAGGTTGGAGGTCCAGTGGGCATGTAGGCGGTACAAAGCATCGACATAAGTCAGGGGAGGGGTGGAAGGGGCCACGGGATCCTGACGTGTGCATGCAACTCCATGCGTGCACATGCATGTGTACGTCATGGCCTCAGGGGAAGGGGAGAAAAGTGAAAAACAATAAAAGTGTATATGGGAAAAAAAGAAGGTATTGTAGGGTCTATATGATTTTTACATGCAGCAAAGGGATCTCCAAATAGAGTTTTTTGTGTACCAAATTTATGCTCCATAGCTAATGACACAACTTACTTATATTGGAACGTAAACATTTCCTCCTTGACTGCTTCTATTTGATATTGTAGGTTTCATTACTTAAAGTGGTTTTGGTGTGTAATTTATAAAGCTGATCCCGAAGATTTAAGTAATGTAAATAATCTGACTGAGCTTTCTGTTTGCAAAAAGTTTGCAAAAGTTCTTGAATATAGTTTTTTTTGTGTTTTTCCACCACTGCAGGGGGTCATCTGATAAACAAAATATTGACTGGTGGGCAACAGATAACTGTCTTACTGCTTTTGGGGTATCTGGCAGATTAAGAATGGACATATTCATTCTCCATCGTCCATTGATTTTAGCAGAGGGGTGCATGTTATATGTCAAATGACCACTTAAAAATAAATGGTCCAAAAACTGTTATTGAAAATAACTGAAATAGCATTGTTTTTAAAGAATGGGATATAAAAAATCAATCCCGGTGCAAAAAATATTTTTAAAATACATTCTTCCTCGCTTATGATGCAAAGACTTAAAGTCATCAGTCAAACCAGCTACTTTAATCATTTGTTGTTGCAATGCATGCACGTCACAGTGAACTTGTTTGAGTTACTTCCTTTTGCAGCACTATCTAACTGGAAATTAAAATCCCTTCTGAGTATCACACTTTTTTTTTTGCATAAAAGAGTTTATTCAAATTTCAAGGCACACATACAATCTCTTACAGACACATAGTCCATTAAGACATTTTAGTCTGACAGAAATCTAATCAGTTTTACAAGGCCAGCATCACATTCTGCAATTCCCTCACAGATACATATTGTTTGAGCGTGATTCCAAATGAGTCTCTCAGGTGCCCAGATGCCCACATTAGGAAGACAATCCTGGTCCCTATACCTCCATTCCATCCCAGAGAAGTAAATTCTCATGCTGAGAAAGATCTGCCAGAAAGGGGGGCCCACTCTCTGGTAAACTGCTGAAGCCTTTCTTTGACCAGGAGGGTTAATCTCTCTAAAACTAAGGTGCATAAGACAAGTGCACGCCAGCTCTGCACTGTAAGAATTACACAGGATACCCAAGTGTTTTGAATACAGTGTCTGGCAAGAATCAGTAGGATTTGCACCCATCTCGGTAAAGGTTCCCATTCCCCCTCCCCCTCCAACTCCACTCCGAATAGATAGGCCAATGGGCCCATCAGAATTGCTCTACCCCACATCCTCCCTATCTCTAGTACCACTGACTTCCAGAACTGCTGCAGGAGGTGACAGGCCCAAAAGCAATGCACATAGGTGCCCATCTCCCATCCACAGTAAGGTGATGTTGCAGGATGGTATTTATGGACAATCACCAGTGGGTTATACACTCTATGTATAAATTTATTCAGAGGAGAAGTCCCATGTGCATAGTCAGGAGCTCACCCCAATCTCTATCACTTATCTGGATTCCCAGATCCCTTTCCTAGAGTCTTTGGGTATTCCCCAAGAGGTCCGGTAGACACTGCCTAGTGTCTTTCACTGTTTTCCCTATAAAACCTTTGATATCCCGTCTTGACATTTGTGTGATTACTTCAATTTTCCTAAGTTCTACCATCCCAGGTCCTTCCCTCTCTAACCCTGTCAAATAAGCCCTAACCTGGAAGTATCTAAATAAGTGTCCTCCCCACAAGTTTAATCTCTGATGTAAGTCCAAGAATGAGCACAACCATGCCCCACTACATAGATCCTCCAAATTTCTTACACCTTGCTTCTCCCATGTCTTAAATCCAGGGTCCTCCCACCCCAACAAGAAGTATGGGTTTCCAGCAACCGGCACTAGGTACGTATCTATGGCCTTCACTCCCCATCATTTCAGTAGCCTATCCCAGCTATCCAAGGCTGCCTCCACCAGTGGGTTCCTAGACTCCTGCATAGTATCACACTTTTAACAGTATTTAAGCATGGTGGCTTTATTCAATCAAAAAGTGCTGTATGTTCAGTCTTAACCTGTGAGGGCATAGCCATTAATTAATCTGAAGTACTCTGATGGATAGGAAATATTTAAGAGTAGGGCTTTACCTAGGTGGATATCTATCAATCAATCTGGTTACTTGAAAATTTGACCCACAAAAAGAATCCCACACCATCAGCTCCATGTTCCCCAAATGTCCAAAAGGAAGAACCCCATACCCATGCCTTTTTGTCTGGTGTTATATCAGCTAGGGAACATAACCTTGTTTCCAGGAAAAAAATATATGAGAAACTGTGAATGATATAGGGAAGAGAAAACAGTTTCCCATATGTTTAATACTACAGGAATTTAAAGAGGCTATCAGGATGAAGTCCAATGAGACATGGGGACAGAAGAAGAAGAAGAAACAATTAAACCAAAGCTTTTCATGTTACACCATTTATGGGGATTTCTGCTTCTTCTTTCAGGGCTGCTTTGAAATAAATCTGCCATCCTCCTCTTTTTCAGAAGAAGAAATTGTACTGGAAGATCTGTAAATATCTGAGTTAAATCTCATGTATCCAATTCACCTCATCCTGTCTAGGCTTGCAGAACATCACATTTATTTTGCAAGATAATATTTAATGGTTGAGATTTCTACAGAAGATCTTGTTTTCCCTTGGGAGAACATATCATTCCTTCAGTGGTGGTGGTGGTGGTGGGGGGGCATACATTCCTGGGTAATGTTTTCCAAAGTTGAGGGTATTGGTTGAATAGTAGAGGAGACTAACTCTTGCTGCACATCTTCAGGAGAAGGTTTAGGGTCCCTTACAGGGGTATCAGTGTTTGTTCATTCTGAAGAGTCAGGGCAGAAACTGACATAGTCTGTGCAGGTGGAGTTCTTTTGAGGGTCAAATCTGAAAAAGAGTTTTGCTCCTGGGATCCATTTCTGCAAGTTAAAGCAGAGCTAGGAAACTATGCCTTTTTAGGATGGTTTCTTGATCAAAACCGTCAGACCTATTTCTTGAAACCCATGGACATGGTTACATCTGAAGAGGTTACAATACGTCATACTGACATGGCCAAGTTCCCCAATTGCTTGATTTTTAGCCTGCACCTCCATCCCCAGTCCAGATTTTCTTAGTATCCTTTATTAATTAGGGTGTTCTAAGTCTTCATAACATTGACTTAAGCAAAAATGAATGTCACTGACATGTACACCTTAATTTCACAAAAGGACAGTAACAGTCTTAATCAAGTTTTTTCTGGGTTGGCTACAAAAGGAGCCCATAGAGATCAAAATTTCAACTGATGATACTTTAACCAGAACCTCTCTAAGGTTTGGCTTGCCTGAAAACTGACATCAAGCACATCTTCCCCAGATATATGGATTAATGCATAGATTTCAGATGAAAATATTGCATAGTATCTCTAAGTAATTTCCTGGCCACATAAACCCTGTCCAGGTATTTCTTAAGGCCCCCTTTATTCTTCAGCTTGATCATATTTCTTCTTGGGACTAGCTCTGCCCTTTCCTAAAAAATGGTGCGTAAAATGTGGCCCTGTACTAGGTCTCATGTGGCCAGCTCAGGGTCTGTTTGATGACTCATACTGTGCTGTTGCATACCAGAAGTATCTCCTGTGGGGTCACTCTGGTTTTTTGGTCATTTTGTATCCTCCTGCATATGTTCTGGTGATGCCGCCCCTCTTCTGTACAAATTGGAGTAACAATAGCAATCTGCCTTGAAGTGCCCGACTCAGGGCTTACTGCACTTTGGTGTTTAACTTAGGATCAGTAGGTTGAAAGCACTGTCATCCTGGTAAACCCTGTGCCTCTGTTATAATAAGTCCAGTCTCACCACCCTGTTCTTGGACATGACTTTCTTGCACTGTTTGTATCCCCATAATATGTGCGAGTTCACTGAAAGCAAAGTAATTGTAAGTCATCTAGGTCAAACCTTAATTAGGAACCACAGCCTCATGAGTTGCCATCTGGGAGCCTTTCTCTGAGTTCCCACTTGTTGCAGCTCCTTGTATTGCATCAGGCATGGGTCTCAGTACTTCAGAACTCCCAGGGTTGCAGTTGCCAGATTCACCCTGCCAATGTTTTCCTGTCTGTTGGCTGATGGGTCTCAATCTGGATCAGGGACCCAGATGCTTTCCATCCAGCCCTGGACAGGGCTTTTTCAGGTGTCCATAGATTATTTAGAGCAGCAATATCAAAAATCATGAATGCAAAGAGGTATAGCCAAATGTCTCTGAGCTGTCAGTGGTACACTGTGATCTTTCCCATGCAGTTGATCATCACAGCTTGGGACAGCACTGTCACAGTGGGACTTCTTAGTTGTTTATGATAAAACAGAACTGTTTGCCTGGTTTCCTGAAGAAGTCAATTGCTGTGTCAGAGTGGCTTTTTGTTTAGAATACCCTCCTCATCCTCTGCTATCTTTTTCAGTGGATGTTACTTTCTCACTAACAATTCTGTTTCCAGTAGTTTTTTGGCAGCTCTGACATCTGTGACATCTGTGAGGTTTACAGGTAACTCAGCCTCCATGCTATCTGCTTCATTCACTTTTCCTTGAACTTCCAAAACATCAGCACTGTTCTCATGTATTGCTTTAGCCAGGGGTGAGGATGAACCCCTAGCTTGCAACAGCTGTCCATCCACCTCCACACCACCACAATCCTTCATCTTGGCACTGTGGCCAATAGCGCCAAAAGTAGGGGTGTTTTTACTGACAACATCAGTCTCATACTGGCAACATAAACAATATCACAAATGAAAAAATGCAAATGAAACAAAACTTGTGACTAGGAAAAGGTAACAAAAAAGCATCATATAGTTAAAGAAGAAACAGACAAAAAAATTTACAAAAATCATGGCGGGTCAAAAAAACAACTCTCATAATACTTTCAGTGAGACGGAAATTGCAATTTAGGCAATTTACATTGTTCTGTCTGATACAAATGAAGCAACTGTCATCTAATACAATGGAATAACTCAGTCTGGGACCTATACTGTTGAGTTATGGCCCCTTACGTCTTGCCTGCCAGATACAGAATTTGAGAAAACCACAAATCAGTCTCAAAGTACCAGGGTGGTATTGCTGCCAGATACCAGTATAAACTCTAGTACCAAAACATCATAAATAGTGTGAGTATATTTAGTACAATTTAGTTTTCTGGCTAAAAAGCCCCCAAAATGTTGCACAAATGGACATTCCAAAAACAAATGGGATTGTGTTTCTAACAGACTATTACAAGTATCTCTGGGATAGTATCTGTCGGAATGCTGCTTATACTTACGAATGTTCCATATTCCTAGATGGCCATGACAAGTAAGTCATACTGTTTCCCAAATATTTGCACAGAAAATCTTGTTGCCGTATTGGTCCTTGTAACACAAGATCCACACAAATAGATGATTTGATACCTCTTATAGGACCAACAGAGTTGTTAAAAAAAGAAAATAGATGCTTTGAACTTTTGGATTAAACAGAATCCTTCATCAGAAAACAATGACAGTTGGTTTGGAAGAATACACTTTCTTAACGTCCAGATTATACATAAAAAAACAGATAAAAAGTTGTTAAAAATCCCATTGGCCTAAACTCCTTTTAAAAATCAACATAGGACCATATAAAGACAACAGAGTTCCATCAAAGGTAAGGTATTTCAAGGTCAAATGTCACAGAATGGATATCTCCTTCCCCGAGGACAGCCATAAAACATACTAACGCTACATTCATGTGTCGGTGCATGCATTAGTAAATATCTATGATTTTAAACCACAAGATAAGCTGAAAAAATACATAGTATATAATGTTAAAAGTCTTCCAAATAAGAAAATATCTATGTGTTAGGCAAAAAAGTGGGTTTAAAGACAACTTGCCCTAGTGTAAATTAAGCATTAACCAGCTGTTTCCCACATTTATACAGTGCAAGTACTGTTCAGATATGTATGTCTTAAAACCACATTGTTTGTTATACGAACATGCGAAATTGCCAGCAGATAAAGGCCTTATGGTCTATAAAGTCTGCTCGAATGTGCAGCTAGTAGCCCTTATACTGCAGTTGCCCTCCCTCCTCCCCTCCAGTGACCTTCCCTTACCCTGTCTCATCCTCGTTTGAAGCAGCCCACTGTTCTACAGGATGCCACTTCCTCTGGCAATGCATCCTACTGAGACACCACCCTCTCTGTAAAAAAAAGTGTCTCCTCATTTCCCTCCTGAACCTTCCTCCTTCCAATCTCAGATCATGCCTTCGAGTGTCCCTCCCCCTCCTTAATTTGTAAAGCTCAACTGTGCCTGTCTAATTTATTCCTTTCATGTACTTGAAGGATTCAATCACATTCCCCCTAGCCCTCCTCTCCTCCAGGGAATACATGTTTAGCTCCCTCAGCCTGCTGTCGTAGGGTAAGTTCCCTGGCCCCTGGATCATTGTTGTTGCCCTGTGCTGCACCCGCTCCAGTAACCTAACGTCCTTCTTCAGGTATGGTCACCAAAACTGCACATGGTACTCTAGGTGTGGTCTAATCAGTGACCTGTATAGCAGCAGGATCACTTCCCCCTTTCTGGAGGATATGCCTCTGGCAATACAACCCAGCATCCAGTTGGCCTTTGCAGCTGCCTTTCTACTCTGTGCTGAGTTGTTCATTATTCCTGTTATGATCACCATGTACTGCACTTGTGCTTATGTACTAGCCACCTTTGCAACCATCCCTTCCCCTATCCCCCAGGACACATCTAGAAGTGAACAATTTGCTCAGTATGTCTTCCTGGTGAAACATTTCAATAAATAAATAAAACATGTGTACAATTAAGTCAATATTGTTCATGAATATTCAAACTTATACTATTTAAACATGATCTACAACTCTGTAACAAGTGACTAGTGTTTGTGCACATTCAACACCCAAACCTAACACAGACCCCCTTGTAATTGAGATACTGTTATCCTAAAATGTCCATGTATCAACATGTGTCTGTATATACCTAATATTCTGTATTATTAAATAACAGTTCTATCAATACGAATCAAAAACTGAGGAAATCAACACTCAGCCACCACGCCCTACCTCCCCCCCCCCGGGTAAAACCAATGTTTAGATAATCAGTAAAAAGGAATCCATATACCCATTTTGTATCCAAACACATTGTAATACCACCATTCACCACAATCATATGTCCATGTGTTGTCACTGAAGCAGGTGAAAAAACAGGAGCTGTTTAAGCAATGTAATAGGATGTAAACCCCAAAAATGAATATAGATTTGGGTTTTATATCACATTACACTGTTTAAACAGCTCCTGTTCGCAAGGAGTCTGGGGTCAGTGAGTTGCTTTGAAGTCAGTGCGGTGGAGAGTGGAGTGCCATGAGGAAAAACTAGGCATTCTAAGAAAAAGTTTGCTAATATATGCTGGTATAGGCACTTCCAGACAATGTATTAAAAAGGTCAGGATACAGTTTCCATTGTCTAATTTTCCTAAGAGCTAGCGCCATACACTTGGGGTTATTGTTAATTTTCCAAATCGAGTAGGAACTCCAATTCCCTCATTCTCAGACTGGTAAAATGGGACCCAACCATCCATGTATCCATTAGTTCCAGTCCATCATAATGTCTGAAAAATATATCTTAAAAGTAACAGAATAAAAGTGGTATAAAGAAAAACAACCTGGTTTATCATAGCCAAACCGCCTTATTTGACTGGAAGATACGTAAACCTGCCAAAAGTAGAGGAATTTTTTATTAGAGAAAATATTGTACACAAAGAACATTAGGGATGAAACATCATAAATCCATAATAATCCAAAAATATATGCAATTCATAGAATCCCAAAGATATATAAGGTAAGAGAACAAAAACACAAACTAAACAGTATTCATTTGATCTTAAATTATAAGTTACCTAAGTATTAATTCATGAGGAACCACATAAAATGTTGCCAATATTTCTTAAAAAGTAAAGATACAGCCATACAGCCATTTGTTGTTCAAGGGAATATTTTTTTCTCAATAATGTTACTATCTATTGTATAATATAAATAGTCGACAATTCCTTTTGTTGCAAAAGAAACACACATCTTGCTTGCCAGTTGCCAAAAGTAGAATTTGCAGACTGCAAAAATTACTCTAAGGGTGCTGGTGTTATATTTCTGTGATCTAGAAAGATATATGCTTAAAAAAGAGTTTCATATGTAATTGGTAATAACTGTTTATCACCCCATCTCTGTGTAAACATGAAATTTTGCACAAAAAGGCATTGGAGAAAAAAATGTTCTAGTGTTTCTACAATATGATTGTATGATAGACGGGGATACATGCATTCTTCAATAGATTTATGTTTTAAGGTATTTCGGACCCCAAGTTTTCCATGACATGCAAGCCAACATACATCCCACATTTGAAATGGTATTCTTTTATCTATTAATTGTTGACAAGCTACCTCTGTTTAAGTTTCAGCACACAATAGGAATTGTGGTTCTTAATAAAATGTATCATCTAAAATTCCTAAACAGAACTGCTTTCTAGACTTCGAAGTTATATATACTTGTGTTATTTGCCATTGTCTTAGTTTAGTTAGACAGGGTTTCATGTGGGATGGTAAGTCTTTGAGTTTAGTGATTGCAGAAACTGATATAGTTCCCTGATTCCATCTATCCTTGAGTGGAATAAACCATGTGGTAGTGATGCACTGCCAAAAGGAGAATTGCCATTTTAATAAACTGTAAAAATTACTATAAATAAAAACACTATGGAAAAAACAATGGTGTTAACCATTCTAATGCCTCCATGGCAATAATCATGGTATGTGTAGTTTCTTTTTATGAGGTTTAGGTGGCTAGCCCAAAGTATAGAAAAGGTAACTTGATAAACATGCATCACATGTAAAAATTGTGGTGTAAGAAATATTTTTATCAAAAAAACTCTGTTCCTTTTTGAGATACTTTTGTGTCTCCACTGTTGAACATACCTAGAAGCCTTAGATACTGAAAGCTTCCAATCAGTTTTTGTACCATCTTGTGAGCCAAAAACAACCACTAGGAGTTTTATTGGATTGGATTTCAAAGGTATATTTGCAATATTGGAAATATTTGTATCCCTTTTATTGGGTGCTATTTGTAAACCCCAGCTTTTAGCATAATTTAGCTAAGCTCCAGACACCCTCTCATATTTTGAAATTGAATGCAATATTTCTGGGCTCACAACCTCATCATGTGTGCAAAGACAAATGTCATCTGCATGGGCACAAACATTACTAGATATCTGTTGGTATGACATTTTAACACCAGGAATGTTTGGATTTTGTTGGATTTTTTTGATAAAGGGATCTATTGCAAATAAATATAATAGTGGGCTGAGGGGGCAGCCTTGTCTAACTCCTCTGTATACCTTAACATTTACATCATTCTTCCATTAATAAAAGGTAGAACATAAGCATTTCTGTATATATTCCTTAACCAGGAAATAAACAATGTTGGGACTCCATATCTCTGTAGAACATGGAACATATGTTTATGGCAAACCTTGTTGAATGCCTTCTCCTGGTCTAGAGATAGCAAAAACCCAGAACATTTGTTCATTTTCCTTAATTCTATTAAATCTCTTAAATACTGAATTTTCTGAAATATTGTCTTGTTGGGGAGTGCACAAGTTTGTGTAGGGGGAACTCACTTCTGCTACTGTTGATAATCAATTCACTAAAATACTCACAAGGATTTTATAATTGACATTCAATAAACTGACAGGCCTACAATTTCTAATGTTTGCTTTGCCTCCTTTTTGCGTTCGCTTTCGCACATGCACAAGGAACGTTTTGGGACAGTATGACTTTTTGGAGGTGTGTGACTGTCCTGCCCATGCAGTGCTCTGTGTAGTGGGCACATCCCTTATGTACCAATGGATGGTGAGCTGTCTATGACAGCAGTTTGGCAGCAGTGGTCTTTACTTCAAACAAAAGCACCACTGCAATCAGTGATCGTAACGTCTGTCTATTTAACATATTGAGGTCACCCTTGTCTCCGGCCATCCTGCACATCTGTGAAAGAAATCCCTCCTGCTTCCTCCCTCTGCTGCACTCCCTCATTCCTGGGCTCACCCTCTGACTACAAAGCAATCCCTCCCGCTTCCTCCCTCTGCTGCTGTCCTCCCCACTCTCTCATTCCCTTGCTCACCCTCTGACTACAAAGCAATCCCTCCCACTTCCTCCCTCTGCCACTATCCTCCCCACTCCCTCGTTTCCCAGTTCACCCTCTGACTACTAATAATCACTCACTGCATTTACATGCATGGCTAGTGTTACAGGGTAAGTAGTTTCTGGCTAACAACAGATTTACCCAGTAACTCCTAGCCACCTGTATATATGCCACAGGTATTTATCGGATGCATCCAGATCTTTGCGCATTGGTGCAGCGCATGGCAGCAGTCAGTGCTGCCTTCCTTGCCGGTGTGTGTGTGTGTGGGTGGGTACTGCTGCACTTCACTGCCTGACAGTTCCCACTGCCTGTGTGCTGGGCCTGGTGGAATAATGCTGGAAACTGCATGAGTGAGGACTGGAAAGTGCTGAGGAAGAAACTCCCAACTATTAAGTAACTAAAGTAAGTAAAGTAAAAAAGTGCTTAGCCCAATGCTGCCAGTGCCAATTTGGAAGGAATTTTGTTTTGGGCGATGAGATGAGCGGGCAACTGAGATGACTGGAGGGTCTGATTAGTCCCATGGTGGCACTGAGCCAGTCTGGTCTGGTGGGGACTGCGCTGGCTGAGCTGACTGAGTGACTGTTATTGAGACAAGCAACAGCAGTTGCTCAAGTTCAGCTGATTGCTGTAGTCAGTGAGGGAGGGCTTATTATTACACTGCCAATCAGGGTGCTGCAAAGCCTGCAAAGGGAACCAGAAGGGTGCCTTGGCAATGGGCAGAGGTCAGGACATCTATCACTGCCTAGAGTGAGTGAAAGCTCCATGATCCATGGACCAGTTGGGACTGGGAGTTGCATTTTCCTAATGAACAACAAAGGGTGTTCTTGGACTGAGTCTGTCTGTGTAGGGCAGTTTTCAGTTGTGATAGGTAGACTGCAGAGCAGAGAAAGAGAGTGAGAGATACAGACCATGCATCTGGTAAAGCACGTAGATATTCTGCAACTGTAAGAAAAGGAGATAATTACATGCTTGTACAGTACAGCTTGGAAAAAATGCTAAAGTGAAATCACAGAAGAGGCTTTAGTCATCCTAGCCAGGAAAGTCATCCCATGAATGCTCTCCTGCTCAGAGAGAGACTTCACTGCATTACAGGCACAGCACATCCCACCACCTCTGTGAGAAAGCAGCGTTGTTTCTGGGAGGCTGCTCAGCCAGTATCACTGGCACTGCCTAGTAGTGACAATTAACTTCTAGTGTATGGTGGAACATCGTTCTCCACCGAAATCCATCACTGTTGAAATGTTGTTCTCCTACAATAGTGACGTTCGCAGTGCAGCAGAATGATTTTTTGTTCTACTGCACTGCGCACATCACACACTGTGTCCTCGAGCAGCATTTGACAGTTAGGGCTCACTTCATAGACAGGACACATAGCGAAAGCAGCAATGTCAGTGGCAGTACTATCAAAGCCACTACCGGAATGGGATAGATTAATCCTCGATCAGGAAAACAAAAAAAACAGCAAAAAAAATGAGAAATGACATGCAGCAATTACATAGTTTCCTGAGAGACAACGACGAGCACAGGGCAATACATGATATTCCCACTACAGAGTTAGACCCACTGTTAGCCGATTTTATCTATAAAATAAGAAGGTTAGATGGCAGTGAATAAACAGTTAAAATGTCAAGCGTGAAAACGTTCAAAATGTAAAGATCTTTTTTCCTTCTAGTAACCCAGTAAAAATGTTTTGAAGCAGAAACATGCTGTAGTGATTTTCTTTTTCCTCAAAAAAACGTCGTTCCACCATACACTATAAAGAAAAGTGCATGGGGAACAGTTGATAACAGGGCTAATCTTTCACCTCGTTTGGCAATATGATGATGGATTACCTCTCAAGCTGCGCTCTCGAGGTAATCCGTCATCATAGTGCCAACTCAGTGAAAGAATAGCCCTGTTGTCAACTGTTCCCCATGCAATATCCTCTATACTCTTAGTTGTGGTGTGGTCGGTGGGGGTGACTGGCTGGCTGAAGTAAAAATTCTGGGACTGAGTAAATGTAACTGTGACCCAGCCATAACAACAGCCAGCCTGCCTGTCTGTCTGAGGCTTAGGCTGAGCATGAGCAAGCGTCGCCACACTACGTTCTTCTGCTGATGTCTCAAAGTGCAGACTAGAAAGCAGCCAGTTGGTTTAATTGGTACTAAGTACTACTCATCCTGCCGGAATTTATTTCCATGAGGTGTATAAAATATTTGGAGCTTGCTCCGTCGGATGTGGCCAGATAGGGTGGGCAGGACTAGAAAGGGGCAGGGCTAGTGGTGGGGCTAGGGCAGGGAAGGGGTGGGGCAAGAGGCAGGGGTCTGTCCCCTATTTTTGGAAATCCAATGTTGGCAACCCTAGCATTTGCATTACACTGATCAGTTGGAGCAGTCCTGTTCAACTGAGCATGCGCTTACAAGTGGATCAGCAACGTCTTCCTGTAGAGAATCTCTCTCTCTCTCTCTCTCTCTCTCATCATGGTTATTTATTTATTTATTTATTTATTTATTAACCAGGAGAGACACTAAGCTGAAAGCTTGTTTACAGCACAAAGGAAGTTATTGACGTGCCAGTTTTGCACAGTTGGAGTTGTAATTAAACAGGTCTCTAGGTTTGCAACTCAGAGCCTTTAACCACTGCGCTATACTGCCTCCTTCCCCTACTGCTAACTTTTTGTGTAAAGGAGCAGCAAATGCAGATATTGTGCATAGACAAAATTATTTTTATGCAGATATCCTCAGAAATTGAGAAACTGAGGCAGTATAGTGCAATGGTTTAAGGCTCTGAGCTGCAAACCTGGAGACCTGGGTTTGAATCCCACAGCTCCCACTTGCATACTGTGTGACCCTGAACAAGTCACTTAACATTCTTGTGCTCCCAAGTCGCACGTGAAAACAAGCCACAGCTTAGTGTGCCTTTTCTGGTTAAATAATTTCTCCTTTCCCTTTCCCCTTTTCCCCCCTATTTGCTTATGTAGGAACCACTTTAGCATCTCGTGCCAGGTGTGTTCTCAGGAGCCTTTCACCCATCTGATCCAGAATGTTGTAGAGTGACTTCTCTTCCTGTCCCAGTCAGGGCTGGAGTACTCCTCTGTGAAAATACTTCTGCCAGCCTTCTCAGCCTATCATGCACCTATAGGCGGGAAATATGTGGCTCAAACAGAGATTTCCCTCAAATTTCTCAAGGGTATTCTACACAAGAATCCCCTTGTCTGTAAGCCCTGGTTCTGGAATTTTTGATCAGTACTCCATTCAAACCTGGTACTTCCTGTAATCTCGGGTTTCTGTCCTGGAAAACCCCATTTTTGGTTGCAATCACATTGGCACATGGGGTGTTTGAGCATCAAGCTATGGTATGGTAGCTGACTCCTTTATCTAACCTTTCATCTAGATAGGCTACCCTTTAGTACTCATCCTAAGATGTGCCTCAAGTGGTGTCTGAATTCACTTTGAATCAAACCCATCAATCTGCCTGTATTCTTTCAGAATCTGCAAAACCCACTTGAGGTGCTCCTGTACTCCCTGCACATCCACAGGGCACACTACTTTTTTAATTTTAATTCTTTGTTTATGCCTTCCTTCTCACCAGTCCTTGGCTTCCCCAGATTCCTTCCACCACCAGCCAGCCCTCACCTTACCTCAGACTCTGCTGTTGCCCCCATGGAGCCTTGGTTTGCCCCACTCCAGGTTATGTATGGGTTGGGGGGATATACCCTCACTGAGCCACGTATTGGACAGCAGGTCACAAAGATAGAGCTGGCCCAGGTGTACGAGGCCTTATGGGGAGCCAAGACCAGGGCCAGTTTCCTAGTTTTCTCCCCAGATCCCAGATTGTGTCATTGCACAAGGGGGATCAGTGCACATGCAGATGTTGTGCATTCACAATATGGGTCACTGGCCAACATCATTCTCTCCCATACTACCTCCTCTGCTGCACTGCCACCTATGGTCACCCAGCGAGCAGTAAAGTAATGGGGAAAGTTGACCTCCCCAAAGGAGGAGAATAAGAATGTCTCCTAGGATGCTTGATCCTCCATCCTCCAGCTGGCCCCTTGATGATCCTGGCACATTCCCAAACCTGGGTCACTGGCATCACGAGCGGCAGTACCACCACTGTACTGACAGGCTGGCTTGGGCACCCCACTGTTATCTGAACTGCACCAAGGACATTTGGCAGTTTCCCTTAGTTGTTTGTGCCTTTTGCCTAGTGTATGCTGGGCATTATGCTGGTAACTAAGTGCCTCCCCTGGTGGATAGCTTCCCGCATTCCACTCTGTTACCAGAAGGCTGTCAAAAACATTCCTTATAAGCTGGCCCAGTGGAGCAGAGGCTGAAGTACCGAGTGTCACATGACCCACCACATCGGCAATCCTGGTATGAGAACAGGCCAGGATCACTGGGGTTCGGCTGGGGGAAAGAGGATTGAGCGTCCACAGGCAGCTCTCCTCCTTTGGGGAAGGGGAACACAGCAATCTGCCACTTGTCTGCCACCCATTGGAGGCAGAAAATGCTTCCTAGAGGATTGGAGGGCACACCCATGCCATGACAAGACATGCATGCCTGACCTGAGGGACTGGGGTAAAAAAAATTAAAGAGGAAAACCCCCTGATCAGCTGGATGAAGGTTTATGTGATAACGGTGAAGTCATAAAGGTGATTACCATTATCACTCAGTCAGAGTGCCCGAAAACATTTTCGGCACTCTGACCTGATGCCTCAGGACAGCGGCACCAGGACAGTATTTTACTGCTTTCCATTGGGGGCTTTGACCCCCCACTTCTTAGATTCTCAACTCCAGGGTGAATTGCATGTGGGGGTGAAAGCAGGAAAAAAAAAAAGGTTCTGGCCAGGCGCAATAAAATCGCACCAGCGCCCAGACCCAAACCCGGTACTTCTTCCACCACATCCACTCGCCAACGCCCAATGCCATGACGCAGTTTGGCCAGCCACCGCAGCGCCACCCACTACAGCCTCTCCACCCCCTCCCAGCCCACGTTCACCATGCTCACTCCCACACACCCCCGCGCGCATATGCATAGCGACATCCTGTCTCCCAGTTCGCCCGCAACCTCATCCGGTCTCCCTACCCTCCCCATCGCCGTGAGGAATTGTGCTGGGAAGGAGTCACCATAACAGATTGCACCCTTCCTCATGTGCCCACCTCATGGGTTACCGCTGGATGGTGGCTGGTGACCCTGCTAAGCTCTGCCCCCCTATGGCACACAGTCACCCAACGTGGTAAGCAAGTAGTTGGGGTAAGGCCCGGAACAGTGAACGATGGGGCTGGGGGTTGCCATCAGAAGGGGGGCTGCTTGGGGAAAATGGGGGATAAATAAACAATGGGGGAAAAAAACATTGCTGATACAGTTACTGGGCACACCAGTGGGGCACTGTGGCCCTTGTGGCTTGTTTTAGGTCAGGCTCAGCATTCAAAATCTGCTTGGCTGTTATCTGGAGTAACAGCCATTTGTTCACTAAACATTACAGTCTGGACCTGCTCTCTTGTAGGAGACCTGACAATGGCCAGGCTGTACTGCAAGGCTGTCCTCCCTTGAGGGAGGGGGTAGTGTGACCCGCTGCTTGCCTGCACCTAGAAGTGTCCAGATGGTATCACATTTCGAGCACACTAAGACAAGCCACACACTGGCACTTGAGGACATCTCCATGGATGTGGAGTTCATTCATTATGCCACTGCATGTGGGCAACTACTGGAGGGGCAACAAAATAGCAGGAGGAAAGCCCCTCTGGCCACAGAATGACATCCAGCCTCATCAGCCCCCACACCGGCAACTAGGCATCCTGCCATGCTAAGGCATGAATGGCAAGTTATCGGGCGGTCGAGTGATGGGGCTGAGAGGACAGAGTAGAGGTGGACAGCCAGAGGCGTAGGAAGATAAAGTACGTATGAAGAAAAAAGAAGCTAGCTGCATGATCACTTTACACGATCTACTAACACACTCCATGCCTGCGCTACACCATTTTATGACATCTGTATAGGGAGAGCATGAGCCTCTTGCCATTGAAGTCTATTAAGTGTCATTTATTATGTTTGCTTGCACACATGTGCAAGAAACATAGTGCCATCATCCGAGTTTTCCAGAGGTGTGTCAGCCTCTTCCAATTCAGTCAATGTGTTTGCAGGCACGGTCGCAGTCCGCCAATCACTGCTCCAGCTGTCTATGACAGCTGAAAATGCAATGGCATACAGTTGAAAGGGAGCGCTCCGCTTCAGTGAGCGGAGCTCTCCCCCTCAACACACACGCATGCATATTGCGTGCTGACGCACTCCCCCCCACGCACATACAGTACAGCCGATGGGGTGCCCAATCCCCCGTCAGCTCCAGCCCCCCAAAACAGTGTTACAGCTGCCACGCTGGGAGCCCACCCCAGCGTGGCACACCGGTATGGGTCAACGGGGGTGCCTAATCCCCATCGGGTCCATCCCCCAAACATCTCTTTCCAGCTGCCACGCTGGGAGCCTCACCCCAGCGTGGCAAACGTCCCCGCGCCATCTTAATCATTAAAAAAAACCTGTAAATAAAAAGATCCCTCGCAGTCTCCCTGCCCCATCTGCACCCACCCAGCGCACCCTGCCTCCCCACACCCCTCACCCCATACTTACCTCTGAGTCCGGGCGACAATCTTCGTGGACCGGGAACACGTCTGCACTCTTCAAAGCCGACCGCGAACTGAGGAAATGCCGGTAAGCTGTATAATGTAATAGATAGGTTTTTTTCAACTTTGTTGCATATCTCGGGCATTTTTTGGAATTTTTGCACCAAATTTTCAACATAGGGTTATTGGGACCCCTTCTCATGAACGCTGTTACTGTCATGGCGTTATTTGGGCCTGAAGGGTGATTTCGCAGTCACTGCATGAAATCACCTTTCGGGACCAATTAATGAAACAACACTGCCAGTGTTCATAAGGTGGGCTCTCAAGAAGCCTATTTTGAAAATTTGGTGGAAAAATTCCAAAAAATGACTGTTTTACGAGCATGCGTTGCGCAGTTCTTACACATGCTTGTAAGTTCGCAACTTTTCAATATTTTCACTCCAGATTTTCAACATTGCTATTTTACCACACCTTCTTATGAGTAGTACAGCTGTCATTTTTCACATCTGACCCAAAATGTGTTTCCGCCCATGTAGCGCACAATGGTGCAGTCGGTGTGCGAAATCAATGTACAGGACAAATTAAGAAAATCACAGTGACACTGTTCATGAGCAGAGGTCTTAAAATGGCTATGTTGAAAATTTGGTGAAAATATTCCTAAAAATGACTGTTTTACGAGCGTGCGTTCTGCAGTTCCTATGCACGCTCGTAAGTTCATGAATTTTCAACATTTTCACTCCAGATTTTCAACATTGCCATTTTACCACACCTCCTTATGAGCAGTATAGCTGTCATTTTCACATCTCACCCAAAATGTGTTTCTGCCGCATGTAGCGACAATGGCGCAGTCGTGTCAGTAATTAATGTATGGGACACATTAAGAAAATCAGTGACACTGTTTATGAGCAGAGGTCTTAAATGGCTATGTTGGAAAATTTGGTGAAAAAATTTCTAAAATGACTGTTTTACAGCTACGCTGCAGAGTTCCTACGCACGCTTCATAAGTTCGCAAATTTTCAATATTTTCACTCTAGATTTTCAACATTGCCATTTCACACCTCCTTATAAGCAGTACAGCTGTCATTTTCACATCTTGTCCAAACGTGTTTCAGCTTTCTAGTGCATAATGGCGCAGTCGGTGTGCGTAAATCAATGTATGGGACACATTAAGAAAATCACAGTGACACTGGTCATGAGCAGAGGTGTTAAAATGGCTGTGTTGAAAATTTGGTGAAAAAAATTCCCAAAAATGACTGTTTTAGGAGCGCACATTGAGCAGTTCCTATGCACGCTGGCAAGTTTGCGAATTTGTAATATTTGCACACCAGATTTTCAACAGTGCCATTTTACTGCACTTCCTTATGAGCAGTACAGCTACCATTTTTCACATCTCATCCAAAATTTGTTTCCTCACATGTAGCGCACAGTGGTACAGTCGGTGTGCGAAAACAATGTTTGGGACAGATTAAGAAAATCACAGTGACACTGGTCATGAGCAGAGGCCTTAAAATGGCTATGTTGAAAATTTGGTGACAAAACTCCATAAAATGACTGTGTTACGTGTGAGTATTACGCAGTTTCCATGCACTCGTAAGTTCATGAATTTGTAATATTTTCAGTCCAGATTTTCACCAGTGGCATTTTTTCACACCTCCTTATGAACAGTATGGCTGTCATTTTCCACAACATGGCCGAAATGTGTTTTCACACTTTCAGCGCAGAAATGCGTGGTCGCTGTGGGAAATCATTGTTCGGGACAGATAAAGAAAATCACACTGACACTATTCATGATCGGAGGCCCAAAATGCCTGTGTGAACAATCTGCTGTAAAAAAATCCCCAAACTAGTTACATTATGAGTGTGCGTTGCACAGTTTCTATGCACGCTCGTGACTTCACCAGTTTTTTTAAGATTTTCACTCCAGATTTTCAACATTGCCATTTTTTACACCTCCCCGTGAACAGTACTGCTGTCATTTTTCACATCCTGTTCGGAATGTGTTTTTGCACCTGTGGTGCCAAATGCCGTAGTCACTGTGCAAAAGCAGTTTTCGGCTAACAAACTGATATTGCCACTGTTCATGAGGTGGGGATCACAAAAAAAACATGTTGAAAATTTGGAGTGAAAATATCAATGAATGCCTAAGGCGTTAGGGTTTCCGACCATAACGCCCCACCCTGTAGAGAATGACAGGCATGAGGCGTGTGACTTGGGATTCTTGCCTGTAATGCTCATACCATTCCACCCCCACCCACACCTGCAGCCAGTGAGAGGCATCAAGGTGTGCCTCGGACTCTTCGGGCCCAAACGTTACCCCATTCTCCTATACCGCACCCATCTCACCGTATTTCCTGATGGAATGGGGTGCGCATAAGGGCCAAAAACCCCAAGGCACACTGTGACACTTGTCAGTGTCTGCAGGGTAGGGTGTGGTGAAATGGCCTGATCGTTATGCCTGACGACCTAAAGGCACACCCCAATGCATGCTCACTCTCTGCAGGGTGGTGGTGGGGTTGGCTTCAGTTCAGTACTTCGCCGCCATTCCTATTATGCAGCTCTGTAACTTCTACACTACCAATGCCAATGCCAGGAAGCAAACATTCGGCATTGACAAATGCTTGTTTTCAAACACTTTTTGTCAGTTTAAGTGGAAACTACTAAAAACCAGGCCAAACAGTCAACTAACAATAGCCCTGTTAGTTGACCAAATGGCTCCAATTTTACAAAATGTTCACTTAAACAGCCAAAGCAGTGCTTGAAACTGACACTCCATAGACTTCAATGGACTGTTCATAAAACATTAAAGCGTGGAGGCTGTGCCATCTGGTATGAAGTGGAAAGGGATCATGTGGCTAGCCCCTTGGGGGCAAATTATGATCCCTTCCCTTCCTTGGGGGGCTGTTTTAAAAAAATTAAACAAGTGCCACAGAGGTACTCTAATTGAAGTAATTAAGCTTCAATTATTATTTTTTTTTTAGTATTTATACAGTATATTACGAACAGAGAAAGAATCTTTGTTTTTATTTCCTTGTAGTCAGTTATTTGCAATTAAGTGTGTTTATTTTTTATCCCAACCTCAGGATGACTGTCTGATTCCCTGCCAGCATCCTCGATTACTGTCTCCTCTGCCAGTTCATTGTCACCCCCCCACACACACAAACACACTCACAATTGCTTAGTGAAAGGGCAGCGTGACAAAGTGGGTAGGACTAGTGGGATGTTGGAAAGGTATCACCAGTGAGGGGAGGGAGGTGGTGTTGGCACTGTATTGCTCCTGGAAAACTGGCATGCAATGGAGCCTGCCACCGGATGGGGGTGGTCAGGAAGCATGCTGCTAAGGCTATGTGGGCCTCAGGAGCCTGGGTCCAGAGCTTAGTTGAGTGGTGGGGGCTCAGTAACTAGACAGTGATGGGTTAAAGACTAAGGAGGTGAAGCTGCAGTTGCACAGTAAGTGGGGTCATAGAGTGTATGATGGGTGTCCAGGGCCCAAGGAAGGAAGATGTGTACAGGGGATCCAGGAATGGGAGGGGGCAAAGGAGGAAGGTGGGTGTCGGTAGTGCTGGGGGGATCCAGAGTCCAGAAAATTAGATGCCTTTGAGAGGGAGGGGAAGGGAAGGGAAAGGGGGGCATCTAGGTTGCTGGGGAGTGATGGAGGAAGTTGTCTGATAGGCCAGTACCTAAGGTGTCAGGGGATCAGGGAGGGTGTCCAGTGTGCCAGTGAGGGAGGTGTCTGGTGGGCCGGGATGAGAGTTGTCTGAGGGGTGGGGCTGGGAACTGAGAGTCCAGGAAGGAAGGTTTCTGAGGTGCCATGAAGGGAGCAAGAGTGGAGGGGGTGAGAGACTGGCGAGATGAGGGTGTTTGTGGAGACTGTGGATGGAGTGTGGGTGTTGGGTTTAAGACTGAGGTAAGGCTGCATGGATGAGGGAGGTGGTGATAGGGGATTAGTGTAGGGTCGTGGAGGGAGGAGGGTAGTGTTGGGAGCTGTGGAGGGAGTGGATGGTGTCATGGGCTGTAGAGTTAGGGTAAGCAGTCCCAGGGGGCCATGGAAGAGGTGGGACTGGTATCTTGGACTGTGGAAAGAAGTTAGCTAGTGACGGTGGCAACACAAGGAAATCAAGCTACTGTCTGGGGCTGTGGAGGATGACATATGGAATGGAATGGAATGTGTCAAGACAAAATGTATAGGGTGGGTGAGTGGTTTGTTGTATCATGGGTCTGGGAGATGATGTTAATGAGGGGGAGCATGCAGGACAGTGTATGTCAAGAGTATGGCAGGTCTCAGCTGACTACGTAGGATGAATGTGTTAAGGTTACTGTGAATGAATGAAGTCACTGGTCATGAGAGTGGCTATGGAAGTCGGGGAGTGCTTTGGAGGGGTGAAAGAAGTTCAGAGAGCATGACTGAGGGGTTCTGATAGGTTGTAAAGAGAGGGGAATTCAGTGGTACATAGATACATACAGTAAATAGATATATAGAATGTGACAGCAGACAAGGGCTGCTGGGCCCACCCAGACTACCCATTTTATTTTTTTAACTGGCCTTATTTGATCCACCATGCAGTATTTTGCATAGAAACAAACAGAATTTGATGGCTGCTAAGGACCGTTTGGCCAACCTAGTCTGCCCATTTTCCCTACCTGTTTCATATACCGCAGATCCTAAATGATCTGTGGCCTTACCCTTTCTTTCCCATCACTAGAGTTCCTTTATGTCTGTCCCATGTGTTTTTAATTCCCCTACCATTTTTGCCCTTACAACCTCTGCCGGAAGGCTGTTCCATTGCACCCTTTCCATGAAAAAAAACTTTCTCACGTTACCCCTAGGTCTACCCCCTCTACTTTCATATCATGGTCCCTTTTTTTTGGAACACCTTTTTTTTAAGATATTACCTTCTTGTACCTTATTTACATCCTTGAGGTATTTGAAAGTCTCTATCATGTCCTCCTCTCCCTCCTCTCCTCCAGGGAATACATATAAAGATCCTCCAGTTCCCCTCCATATAACTTTTGATGCAGCCCCTGCACCATTTTTATTGCCCTTCTCTGAACTGCTTCTACTCTGTCTATGTCCTTCTGGAGATGCGACCTCCAGATCTAGGATTAGACCTTTGAGTCAGAGACTCTTTTACAGAGGTTCCACATCAAAACAGATTACAGTAGTCAAGAACGGCATTACAGTGATACAGGACAAAGATTAGATAACAATGGATAAAAGGGAGTACATATTCAGAGATGTCTAAACACAATTCATTTAGCTTGTGCAGAGCCTTCATCACCAAATACTGGTTTGAGTACTACCCCCTCCTACCTCTCTTCCTTGCTACCCCCTGCTCCATGATCTTCTTATTCACTTTGCTCCACAGATTCCCACACCTACATTCCCCACCCATACTTCTCTGCTGGCCAAGTGACCCTCTCCTTGCAGCCATCTGAAATCTGTTCCACTCCTCGTCTATCTCTCCCCTTCTCTCATCCCTAGGAACACAGGTTACTCACCTATAACAGTAGTTCTAGGAGTGGTATATGTCGTTCATCTATATGGACTGGATGCAGTACTCTAGGTTACGCCTCACCATTGATCTGTACAGGGGTAATACCACCTCCCTCTTTGTGTTTGTAGTACCTCTCCCCTTGCACTCCAGCATTCTGCTAGCCTTTCCCATTGCCTTATTGCACTGCTTTGCTACCTTCAGGTTATCACATATGATTACCCACAGGTCCCATTCCTGTTTTGTGGTTGCCAACACCTCCACTCCCAACTGGTATGTTGCCCTCTGGTTTCTGTGCATTGTGAACATCATTTTGCACTTTTTGGCATTGAGGCCAAATTGTCATACCATGTATCACTCTTCCAGCTTTTTAGAGGGACACTGTCAGCTTTGCTGGGCAGCTTTTTTTTATGTATGAATGCAATGTGCCTCCTGGCACACACATACAACTTATTGCTCCCAGTATGCCCTTATGAGTGTGAATCATCATAAACTTTTTAACTTTTGCTTATTTTTGAAATAAAAGTTGGTCGCTCGGACCCGACATAAACTCTCCCATGTGCCGGAAGCATTATCTCAATGAGACCGTGTGGCAGCTACAAGCGCAGTCCCGAAGTATGACATTTGGAGATACGAGGTGGAAAACACAATTTGTCTAGTAGATCTGCCATTATTTAACCCTCGTTGCTGTATACCATCACAAAACGAGCATGGAGAAAGGAGTAAATTGCATTTTAAAACAGCGACTGAAATCCCACACATGCACTAGAACGGCATGCTCCTAAACATGCGCGGGATCTTTACGTATGCCATGCTTGTGCATGCGCTGGATTTTGGTCGCGGTTATAAAAAGCAATTTACTTTTCTCTCCATGCTCATTTTGTGATGGTATGCAGAAACAAAAGTTAAATAATGGCAGGTCTACTAGACGAATTGTGTTTTCCACCTAGTATTTCCAAATATCACACTTCGGGACCAGATTTGTAGCTGCCGCGTGGTCTAGTTTAGATAATGCTTCCGGTGCACAGGTGAGTTTATGACGGTCACAGCAACCAGCTTTTAATTCAAAAATAAGCAAAAGTAAAAAAGTTTATGAGTCACACTCATAAGGGTATGCTGGGAGCAATAGGTTGTGTGTGTGTGCCAGGAGGCACGCTGCATTCATACATAAAAAAACTGCCCAGCAAAGCTGACAGTGACCCTTTAACAGGTCCTCCCTCATTTTTTCCACCTCCCAAGTGTGTCCACTCTGCAGATTTGTGTGTTATCCAATCAGGTATACCTTCCCTTCCAGCCTCTCTGCTACGTCACCAATAAAGGCATTGAAAAAGACTGGTCCCAGTACTGACCCCTGTGGCACCCCACTGGTGACCTGCCTTCTTCTGACTGAATTCCATTTACCACAACCCTCTGACTATTGTTACTCAGTCAACTTTGTACCCAATTATATTTCCTTTGGATCCACTCCCAGGCTGTCCAGCTTGTTTACTAGTCTTCTATGTGGAACTGTGGCAAAAGCCTTACTGAAATCCAGGTAGGCCACATCAACGGCTCCACCCTAATCTAACTCCCTGATCACCTAGATGAAGAACTCAATCAGGTTTGTTTAGCAAGATGTCCCACCTGTTTAACCCATGCTGCCTCGGATCTTGCAAGCCATTTGATACAAGGTATTCCATGATTCTTTTTTTCAGTAGCATTTCAATAACCTTACCCACAAACAAAGTCAGGTAACAGGTCTGTAGTTTCCTACCTCCTCCTCCTCCTTGTTCACACTTTTGTGAAGTGGGACCACATCTGCACTCTTACAGTCTGCACTCCTACAGTTCCCTGAATTTTCCTGTTTCCAGTCCAGGCTGAACAGGACCATCAGATGTGCTGTCAGCTCCTAAGTTCTCTCAATATTGTAGGGTGAACCCTGTCTGTCCCCATTGTCTCGCCCATCTTTAGTTCTCTTGATTCCTTGAGGACTATCCCTCTGTGATTGGCTGTTGTCCACCTCCCTTGAGGACTATCCCTCTGTAATTGGCTATTGTCCACCTCCCTTCCTTAGCCACCTTTATCCCCTATCTTTGGCCCATCCCCAGCCCCATTCTTTGTACATAGTAAACAAAAGTACTTGTTCAATATGTCTGCCTTCTTTGGTTGTCTTCCACACACACTCCCTTTTTGTCTTACTATCCCTGCCTTGTTCTTTCTCTCTTGTCTTTCTCTCTTTTTTACTGAGTTGGCAATGTTATCCTCTGTTTGTGCTTTGGCGCACACCAAGACAAGCCAAATATAGGTGTTTGTTGATGCCCAGAGGCGGAGCTTGTTCGTTTTGCCACTGAATGTGGGAGGCTACTGAAGGGGCAACAAAAAAGCAGGAGAAAGACCTCCTCTGGCTGTAGGATGACATTCAGCCTCATAATCCCTGCACCAGTGATCAGGCACCCTGCCATTCTAAGGCACGAACAGTAAGTCCTGGGGGGGTGACAGGGCTGAGAGGACCGCTGTGTATAAACATAGAAACATAGACTTTCACGGCAGATAAGGAGCACTTGGCCCACCCAGTCTGCCCATTTCCCTACCTTTTGGATAAGCTGCAGATCCTAGTTAACCAACAGCCTACTTCCTCCTACCCACCACTAGAATTGTCTTATGTCTGTCCCATGTGTTCTTAAATTATCCCACTGTTTTTAACCTCACTACTTCCTCTGGAAGGCTGTTCCATGCGTCCACTACCCTCTCCGTGAAAAAAATGCTTCCTCATGTTGCCCCTGGGCTGTCCCCCCTCCATCTTCAAATTGTGTCCCCTTGTTCTTGTACATTTATTTTTCTGAAATATGCTACCATCTTGGACTTTGTCGATTCCCTTGAGGTACTTGAATGTTTCTATCATATCCCCCCCCCTTCTTCTAGGGTATAAATATTAAGCTCCTTTAGCCTCTCTTCATATGGCTTCTGGTGCAGATCCTGCACCATTTTAGTTGCCTTCCTCTGGACTGCCTCCATCCTGTCTATGTCCTTGTGAAGATGGGATCTCCAGAACTGCATGCAGCACTCCAGAAGGGGTGTACTCTTCCCCTGGGTTTTTGTTTCCTAGGTGCATTACTTTGCACTTCCTTGCATTGAGTCTAAGTTGCAATACTTTTGACCATTCCTCCAACCTTGCCAAGTCCCTTCTCATCCTTTCCAACCCCTCTTGTGTATCAACCCTGTTGCAGATCTTTGTGCCATCTGAAAAGAGACATACTTTTCCTTCCAGCCCAGAGGTGTAGGTGGATAAAGGACATTTGAGAAAAGTCCAGGTATCTACCACTCTGTCTGTGAAAAAAGTACTTTCTCACACCCCTCCTGATTTTACCCCTCCCCCCCTCTTGTTTCAAGTAGCAGGGTAGCAGTGGACCAGCCATGCTCCCACACTGCTAGAATGCCACATAAGCTAGCATTCCTCCTGCAGCTGGACACCCACTCCCAAAGAATATACTGGCTATGTGTCCCCACCCATATTCAGGAATCCCCCCTTCCTGTTGCGTGGGTTTGATTGGTTGTAAAGAAAGTGGATGCCGGTTACTAGTGGGCAGTGAACAAGCCAGACCCACTCACAGCTGGAACCCTCTTCTCATCAACCCCCCCCCATGGACTGGCTGTGTTCATCCCTGTTCCGTAACCCCCTTCCCACAAACAGGCCACCCCCTGCAGCAGATACCTCCCCTAAAGCAGACTTGCTGTGTGTCCCTCCCTTGCACAGCTGGAACCCCATTCCTACTGACTAGTCATCCCCCCTGCAGTGGGACACGTCCTCTTGAAGAACATAGTAGCAAAGGGAGGTTGGTGGGGTGTAAATGGAGTAGCTGCCAACATTTGGCTGAAATTACTCTAAATTAGCATAAAATCTGTATACATCAGCTGAAGTTGAACCATGAATCAGGAAATGTGTGTAAGTCTTAAATCCCATATGCATTTTTACATAAAATGCTGCAATTGGTTTGACAACACACTCAACCCCAATCATGCACAGTGAGTACAATATTATTACAACCTCCTGCCACAAACACACATTTCTATTTTATTTCATATACTTGGATGATGAATCATGGCTTTGTATTTATTACTATAATATTTTTATTTATGGATTTGCACATAATTATAGCTTCTAAAATAAGAGGTGATAGTGCAGTTTTTGGAACACTAACACACATTTATAAAAATGTTGGCAGAAAACGATTGTGGAAATGGAGATTACAACTTAAAAAAAGTTCATGCAATTTTTGAAACATACACACAATTTCAAAAAGTAAAGTAGGCACAATATGGAAAAACACTGTAATTGGTGCCATTTTCAGAAAACAGTTGTGTAAACTGTGGGTACAGTGTTGGTGCACTTTTAGAAAAACGTTGTTCTTGCAATTTTTAGAACTCAGCAGTGATAGTACTGGAAATAGTGTTAATTTTTAAGAAAACATATAGGATAGTGTATGGCCTCCAATACACAACAAGGAAATTCTTCACCCGAGTGTTTTCTATGACAGCTGATGACCTCGAGAGTGAAGCTCGAGAGGTCCCTCTGCCGCCATAGAAAATATGAGCGGGAAGGGGAAGATTTGCTGAGTTGTTTGGGAGGCCATACAGTGTATGGTACCTCAAAACAGAATCAGTTACATTTTCCAGGCAGTTTCTGCTGCCAAAGACCCACACTGCCCTTCTCTTCATCCTGCAGGCCAGCTCACACAAAAGACTCGCCAACTGCCCCTGTCCTATGAACGGTGCTGGAGCAGGCTGTAGCATTGTGACGTCCACACTAACATAGAACGAAAAGTCATTCTGCATTACTGAGGACATCACTGCTGAAGCAGAATGACTTTTTGTGGTGTATAGATATCCATACACAACCGCATTCCACCATATACTATAGTGCAATTCTCAGAAATTAGCATGGGAAGAATGTTTATGTCAATTCAATTGTCCAAAAATGGTGGTAGTGCAAGTTCTGGAAAATGGCTTTGCTATAATTTTGGAAAATAATGCTGATGCCATCTTGGTAAAATAGCTTTGCTAATTTGGAGAAATTGCATTTTTGCAATTCTGAGAAACAGCATTGGTGAATTTATGCAGTTTTCTGGAAAATGGCTAGTTCAACTTTACAGATGAATATATGAAGAAGCCAGCAGAAGAAGAAGAAGAAGGCCATTTGTTCAATCTAGCCTGCTCGTATTGTAGGGTCCACAGCTCGACCTACTGCCGCTGCCCCCCTCCACACATCCTTCCTACCATTATCCTTACCTTCCCCCTATGCCTATCCCAGCCTCTTTTAAATCTGCCCACTGTATTCAATGAGATCAATTCTTCTGGCAGCACATTTCAAGTGTCCACCACCCTCTCTTTGAAGAAGTGTTTCCTGACCTCCCTCCTAAACCTCTCACACTCCAACTTAAGACTGTGCCCTCTCATGTTATGTTTGCCACTCAGCTTAAGAGACCCTCCTTATCCACCTTATTAATTCCTTTCAAGTACTTGATGGTACCAATCATGCCTCCTTCTCCTCCTCTCTCTCTCTCTCTCTCTCCCCCCCCATCCTCCAGGGAGTACATGTTCAGTACCCTCAACCTCTCCTCGCCTTTACTCTGCTGACCTTTTATCATCTCTGTAGCCCTCCTCTGTACCTTCTCTAGCAGGTAATGCCCTTTTTGAGGTTTGGACACCAATACAGAACTCCATATCCTAGATGTGACCTTACCAGTGACCTGTACAAGGGCAGTATAACCTTCTTTCTCCTACTTCTGTCCCCCCTAGCTATACATCCCAGCATCTTGTTTGCCCTTGCTGCTGCTTTCTTGCACTGTGTGGAGTACTTCAGGTCATTAGTGATCATCACTCCCAGGTCCTTCTCCTCTGATGCAGATACCTGGACTCCACCCAGGTAGTACTCTGTCCTGGGATTCTTGGCTCCAGTATGCATAACTTTGCATTTCTTGGCACTGAAGCCAAGCTGCTGGATCCTCGCCCATTTCCCCAACTTTTTCAGATCATCCTGTTGGTCCACTATCCCTTCAGCTGTGTTCACTCTCCCACAGAGCTTGATGTTGTCCACAAATAGACACATTTTGCCCTTAATGCCATCCCCAATGACACTGATGAAGTCATTGAACAACACCAACTGCAGCTCCGAGCCCTGTGGGATCCCACTGGTTACCTCTCTGGTGCCAGATAACTCTCCCCCATACAACCACCTTCTGTGTTCTGTCCCTCAGCCAGTTTTCCACCCATCTGATCATCTGATCATCTTATCTCCACCCCCCAAATCTACCAGTTTCCTTATCAACCATTTGTGGGGCACAGCGTCAGAGGCCTTGCTGAAATCCAGATAGGGGATGTCTACCACTTGGCCCCTGTCAACTGTCTTAGTGACACAGTCAAAGAAGTCAATCAGATTCATTTGACACAATTCCCCCCACCCCATCCCACCCCAATGAACCCATGCTGCCTCTCATCTTGGAGGCCATGCTCCTCAGATATTCTACCAACCTTTTCTTTAATATGGTCTCCATGAGCTTGCCCACAATTGAGGTCAGACTGACAGGTCTGTAATTCCCTGGCTCATCCTTGGGACCACTTTTGTTTTCTTAACAATTATGTTCTGGCATCAACATAGTTTTCTAGAAAACACTATAGGCGTAATACTTAAGAAAATGGTGTTAGACTTGCACATATTTGTGAAGTGGGGCTCATCTGAAAGTGGCATGCACAATGTTTTAGGGTATATTGTGGGACAGACAGTAAATGAGACACTGTGGTGATAATGGGGCTTTGATGGTAAATAATTTAAAAGACCAAAGTGGTATACATTTTGGAAAAATTACAGAAATATTACTTAACTTTTAAAAAATTGCATATTTTTAGAGAACAGTGGCTGCATGTGCATGTCAATCTGGAAATCACAAAGGAAAACTTATTTTATTTTTTTAAATGAGGGAGAAACAGCTTTGTGCAAGAAATAGCAAGCTCAAGAAAGTGCAACATAAAGTGAGAAATGATTGAGGTGATGGTCCTTAGCAATTTATGGGGTAGTGAGTTTTCAGTGTTGTGCTGTCTAAACTGAGATTCCCCACTTCCCCTTGTAACCATGTCGTGATGTCACCATTTGTGCTGAAACCCAGGTACTGCTGGTCATGAGTATACAAGGCTGGAGTTACCAGCTAACCAAAACATTATCCAGGCAATTTTACTGGGTAAGTAGATGCCCGGATACTTTCTGACATCACATTTACATGCAGGTAGTCTAACCGAGTTACGCTCAGAGATCTCCACTCCATGCTCAGTTACCCGGTAATGCAGCTGCATGTAAATGCACTGACTGGAATGCAACCATGTTTTTAAGTATCAATGAGGTGTGATGAGCTGCTTTTGTTATAAATAAAAATGATCTGATATGCCCAATATCATTTTTGTCCTTGTATTTTGGTGGGTGCAAAAGTCCTTTTTTTCTTTGCTTTAATATTGTGTTTTATGCATCACCATCATTTCCTGGTGCTTCAAATTTTTTTTCTTGTACATCATTTATTTCACAATCAAAACTTTTAACTGTGGACTACGTGGGGATTTTTTTTTTAATATTAGCGTATTTTAGACAGCACCGCATCTCGGCAAACATATCTGTCAGGCATTTGGGCCACTGACTGACTGCTGTCCAAATGATCATGTGGCAGATCATCCTAGAAGATCCTCAGGTTCACTGCAATCGATGGGGCTTATCAGTGTGCAGGGCTAGGTGCTGACTGTTGGTTCCAGAGGTTCACTTTGTTTGGAGAGAGAGGGAGGGAGGGAAGAGGGGGGGAGAGAGAGAGAGAGAGAGAGAAAGAGAATAAGAGAGAGTGGGAATAGCAGCAGACACACAAAAAACATAAAATCATTCACTTAGAGCCAGGAGAGGGCACATGAAAGCAGCCAGTATACTCATTCAAAAAACTGTGTGGAGCTAAAGGGGAAAACTGTACACTCTTCAATAGGAATGGGTTGCTGTGACAACATTGAGTGTTACCAGAAGAGAGTCCAATGTAAAAAATGTAATTTATTATCGCTTCATAGGTCTGTGGAATCAGTAGAGCAATTTTTCAAGCTCTCACTTGTTCGCTCTCTATCTCTCTCGCTCTCTCATGGACACCACCACCCCCCAACAATGTCAGCTGTATGCTTGATATATGCAGTCATTAGGACTTTTTCATACATTGAATTTCTCCACAGAATTCAAATATATTTACACTACCTACAGAGTGTATTACAAGCCAGTTTTAAATAGGCGCTTCCACTATCCTGTGGTGACTGAAGGGACAATAGATTTAAATTGAATTTACTAACGGAAGATGGATCTCTTAAAATTGGCTGCACTACCTAACATCAGAAATATAAATATGCCTTCTAAAGAGATCCTGACTTTACAGTGTTTTACATCTGATGCAGAACTACTCTGCTTGTGCTATTCCTCAGCTATCAGCCACACTCATGGGGGACAAGCAGATAGGGGGCCGCACAAAAATCAAACACATGCACATAGTGACCAGCAGCAGAATCAGCAGAGTTCTATCTTTAATTCACATCACTTTTACTGCTGATTCTGCCTTCTAGGCAGTGGTGAAATTTTTAAAAACAGGTCAGTTTTCCCTATCTGTATGTAACATACAATACAAGTGAAATAAAATAAGAAAAAAAAATGAAGAAAGAAATACACCACAGATGTTAAGGCAATTCTCTTCATTAAACAGGACAGCTTGAAACCTGAAAAGTAAAGAACACAAATAAAGTGAATATGTGCTCTTTAAGTTATGAATAAGAAACTGGCTTGAGAATAAGATGTTGAAAGTGGTTAAAGAAATGCTGACTTGAATAAGAAGCCAGTTTCAGCCTACCACTAAGAAACTAGCCGAATAAGATCCTAACTTTATAATCATATTGATTAAGAAGTATTGTACTCAAACTAAAACAATTGCTTTTTGTGTTCTTAAGCATCTTGCAAGCCACCATGACGTGCTGCTTGTCAACTGGCCCTGTCGAATCAGAATGCCTGGACAGCCGGGTGGCTATTAGTTCTGCAGATTGAGTGATCCATTAGAGAATGAAGGTGGATTGTAGGCTGCGTCTCACCCCGATGAAGTTCAAAGGTGGCCAATGCATGGGCTGCACTGAACTATAAGGGGGCAGGTCTCCACTACTGACTCCACTGGTTCTCGAGGTGAGGTGAAGATGACAGAGTGAGGAGCACTGGGGAAGGGATAGATGAATGTTTCGGAGCCACTGCTAGTGACAGAGAGGCAGCAGTGGAGCGTCCCGGCAGACAATGGCCCCGGAATTGAGTAGGGTTAAAGGCATGAAGGGAAGCACTGGAGGGGGAAGAGCAGATCCAGGGTCAGCAGAGGCTGGATTGAATACCTTCATACTCCTGAGTATAAGACTGAGTGGCTGTGGGCAGCCTGGGCCAGTAAGGTGTGGAAAGGGGGTGCTGCACCATGCATTTGAGTGAATTGGGAGAGGGCAGTGGGCTGTTACTGTGTGACTCTGAGAACAGTCATTTGAAAAGGGACACTTATGTAGCTGAAATACTTGTGTAGCTGTTGAGAAACTACAAAGGGTGTCGTACACAGTTGTAAAACTTCCAGGTCACTATCTCACAAATGAGGGAGAGCTCCCATTTTGATCAGTAAAAATCATTGGTCTGGATAGTATGCATCTAGTCAAGCATTTAATGGCTAAAAAATGCACTGTTTAACTTTTTAAAAAGCAAGAGGAACAGTTTGTGCTTTTATTCACTTGAGCTGGGAGGAACATGGGAAAAATCAGAGACACCCTGAAAATGGGGCTAGTTGAAAAGTATGCAGTTAGATTGCAGTCTTCAGAGCCAGACGCATTACTTTGCAAACTTCATTTTTCTGCTTTCTTCTTTTTAACTAGGGAGTTGTAGGTTTTAATGGTGAATAACTGTGGAGGGGTAGAGAGTGAGTTGCAGTCATTAGTCCCATGAGAATGATAACAAGTGGTGCAAAAGTGGATATTTAGAACTCTTTCCGGGTGAGTCCCTCCTGACTGACCTGGAGACAAGCACATTCTATTTTTAACCCCCCCAACAAGTTTCAGAATGGAACCTTTATAATAATTTTTATTTTACCTTTGAGCTGTAACTCCACTTGACGAATTTGCCTTTCTTCTGAGCCTGTTTGGCATCCACACAGGCTGGACTGCAACCCTATGGGGCTGCAACTCCATACTGTGGGCATAGAAGCAGCAGCTGTTCTGGGAAATGCCTCAACAGACTGCAACTCTGTGGCCTGCACAGCAGGGGAGCATGATGTAGTTAGTGCTCCTTGAAGTAGTGATGTGAGGGTACATGGTGACAGTCGGTTGCTAATAAGACCCCCCCAAGCACATGGTCTCTCCATCACTCATCTTTTTTTTTTAACCAGGAGAGACACACTAGGCTGAAGCTTGTTTATAGGTGTGATCTGGGAGCACAAGGAAGTTAAGTGACTTGCTCAGGGTCACACGGTATGCAAGTGGGGGCTGTAGGATTCAAACCCACATTGTCAGATTTGCAGCTTAGAGACTTAAACTACTGCACTATACTGCCTTCAGGCTCATCTCCAGAATCCGTTCACTTGGAAGTGGCCTGGGGGAGGGGCAGAACAGTGCAATTTCACCCATAATGTCCATGAAGCTCTTCCAGATCCCGTAGCAGGTATTTGTGCTCTTCTTCAGCTAGCTTCCCTTTCCCTAGAGCAACAGCAGTGCTGTCTGACTCCACTGGAGCAGGGTGTTAGGAGGTCTAAACCTCACTTTCAGGTTCTTGGCAATAATGGGAATGCAAGTGATCACAGACACATTGCATTAGAGTAATAAACTTGTTTATTACTACCAAAGGATAAAATCACAGTTGCCCTAAGCAGTTCTTACCAATATGAACCGGGAACCAGTGCTAAGCATTTCCTATACCTCGAGGTTTCTTTGTGTCTCTTGGGATCTCCGAGGTACAAGACTAGTATATCACATTATATACCTATGATAATTACTATGGTTGCTGTAAGATAGAAACATTTCTAGTTACAGAGATGAGCCCTATTGGCTAAATTAGAGGTGGCTCCATGGTCCAAGATAACATTATACAATTTTGTATAGTCATCAGTTTGTAAACAAAAGAGTTCTTATACAGAGTCTTACATAACTCAGTGTAATAGTACAAATCACCAAAAGGTGGCAATGCTGACTTACATATCATAATTACTCCAAGGACACAGGTGCCTTGGCATCTTACAAGTAAGAAATACACAGAAAATACATAGAAGAATATATGTATTAGCAAGCAAAGTGTATTACAACAATATGCATTCATATCCTGACATCTACTCTTGTACAGTAGATGCCCTTAGCCCTATATGTTAGTATAGCATATACTGTACTTAAGTGCTAGCTGTCTACGGTGTACCTCTGAGGGTACCAATTAGGGTGCAGGGACCTCGTGTAACATTCCCCCCCCTTGTTGCCTCCAAGGGCAACACAGTCAAACCTAGGGAAAGGCCAGAGAGCAGTGGTCGTCTACAAATCTGATGCGCAAGCTTTGTAAAGGAACTCGAGCTGCTCACGGTGTAGGTGCAGTGTGCACCATAGGCAGCACAGCACAATAATCAAAATAAAGATTAAAAATGCCTGTATAATAGCAAATCCTTTAAAAGTAATCTCTAACCAGGTGTTAGTCAATGCATCATTCATGTCACCATCATTAATCAGTGAGAGGATAGCTTCATTGGCCTTGGTCATATTATTGCTGATGTGGATGAAGTGTGTGTCTTTCCAGTCTAAAAGTGATTTTAATGTAAGTGTCAGTGGGTCTATGTGAACATTAAAATATGGTAAGTATTCAGACAGTGTGAGCAGATAATCGGGGTTACCATCAATGATGTCTGCATCTAGTAGGGGGACGGGGGTTATGACAGTATGTCCAATCACAGTCTTCTGGTGGGGGATAAAACCAAAATTGGGGTACTCAATAACACATGTCACAGATCCATAAGTATAGCTTTTAAAGTTAGTTACCACACAATACTCCCCATCAGAATTATACTGAGAGAGAACAGTAGGGAGTCTCCACTTTTGCAGCTGGACAGGGCAAGTGTAGGCCATCTTCAAAATATGTGTTGACAGGCGATGAACTTCCTCAAGATATGATTGGTAAAACTTATCCGGAGCCGAAGTCGAATCCAAGGAATCCGTGCCATTCTTGGTGATGTCATCATCCATGGTGAAAGTCCAATCAATGCTATCTGGAGAATAACCACAAACAGGTTGAATAACATCAAATGCATCACATCGGCACAAGTAAATGTATTGCTTCTTCGCACAACAGTCCGTGAGCGGAGCCACCCAGGCATCCAGGAAAGGATGGAAAACTAGTAGAGGCGGTAGATCCAGGCGTTCTCTATAGATATCTTCATCCAAGTGCCCAATAGAATGAACCAGTGCAAGCTTGTCGAACAAAGCTGTAGAGGGATCAAAACGTGTAACGACACAGTAAAAGAAACAAACATGGTATCTGTTATGGAACATTTCTAAGTAGTGAAACAAGGACCAGTATTAGACTGTCTGGTCACAAACCCCAGATTCCTAGCTGTAGAGAGAGGAGTGGTTAAAGTTTGTTGCATACACATAGCAATACAGTCAGGGGTTTTACATCGTGGACAATACCATTTGGAAATGCATCTGTCATGTATGATATCAGGGTTCCTTCCAGATTCTAGATCACGGAAGAGATTGTTGATGGTAGTGATGATGTATGAGCCATAGGCAGAGCAGTGGATTTCTCTAGCAATGTATTGTTTATCTGCTTCTTTACTGTTTTGTTGTATGAGTGCATTGATCTTATCTCCGAATCAGTGAATGCCTTAGCAATGTCATGCATGTTGTATACAGTGTATCATTCTTCCTGACTAAGGCCATCCACACCATGCAATAATGGGGGTAGTATATTGTTAACCAAACCAGTGGAGAACTTGGCAGAATGAGCTTTGATAGCAGCAATGTCTGCTTTATTCCAAATAGACATAGCTGTACCAAAAAGGCCTGTGACATTACCTGTTGCACCTGTGACATCAGAACTGTCAACTTCACGTGTCTTACGTTTATGAGTTTGATCATCAGGAGTGAGTTTTCTCCTGAAGTTGCCTCTATGTTCAGTAGAATGGACCCCAGCAATAGGGTCTTGAGTATGAATCTGAAATGCAGCTAAACTATCAAGCAATAATGAACTATAAAATGCTGAAGTGTTAGTATTGTGACACAAACCAAATTCTTTCATATTCCAGTAAGTAAAATTAAACAAAACAGGTATGGCATAAACTGTAAGTTATTAATCAATGAACTTGGGAGGGCAGTGGCTGTTAGACCACTACGGGGACCAGGGGTATGCTTTGGACATTCCAAAAGCTGTTTATCAGTGGGTGGTAACACAGAGAGATACATGGCTATGGAAGCCATGTGGTGTACAGCACAATATTTTCAAGCAGAATCCTTAGACAAAGAATTACAGTACAAAGGATCAATTAAGGCAGTAATGTTGTACAAACCAGAATGTCTTAATGCAGTTTGTAACAAGGACAGAGAACCATTTGGGGATAATTTAGCATTGGGCCAACCCTGGAAAGTTCCTTTGGAGAGTTTGGCCACAGGGAGGATTTGTCCTTGTGATGTGGTTTTCCACTCAATTTGTAGGGTAGTTTTATCAGGAGCAACAACCAAGGCAGTGAGGTAAGCATTGGAACCTTCCTGGACAGTGATCAGACTATCTGGTATATTGATGGATACTCCCTCTGAAGGAGGTGCTGGAGGATAGAGGTGTCGTGGGGGGTTCAGTACCATGCCTTGGATGCAGGGAATAACTTCTGAGATGAGGAGATAATGGAACAAGATAGCCATCTTGTCAGTGCATCTGGAAAGCAAAATCAAAGATTAGTAAGTTAGTACTATTCCACCCAATGGGGTGAGGAAAAGTTGTTAAGCTCCTTTATACAGTTTCAGCTAGTTTGCATGTAACCATTTGTCAGTCAACTTATTGTTATGCAGGAGTCTAACCTGATAGACTGATGGACTGAGCTTGTTGACAATAGGGTATGGGCCTTCCCACTTATTGGAGAAGGAATGGGTAGGATGTGCAAATCGGAGTACCATTACCTGATCTCCAACCTGCCAATCCACTTCTTGTGCGTGTTTGTCAAACTGTATTTTGGATTGTTGCTGGGCCTTGCCCATGCAGTTGGCAGCATACAAGTGTGTGTGTGTATAAGGTCTTTTCTGACTTTTTCCACATATTGGTCTACAGACACACGGTCTGCAGTGGGGGTGTGCAGGTCAAACAACAGGTGTTCAGGTAATTTCATCTATCTTCCAGTCATCACCTCAAAGGGTGTGAGCTGGATAGTGGCTGAGGTTATACCCCTAATTGCCATAAGGAGTAAAGGTAGTAGGGAATCCCAGGTTTTGGGATTGTTCTCAATGAATTTGGAAAGCATTTGCTTAATCCGTCTGTTGGCTCTTTCTACTTGACCTGAGGATTGTGGGTGGTAAGGTATGTGGAACTTCTGTTGAACTCTAAGGAGTTCAAGGGATTCTTTAATCAACTCATCTGTAAAACTGGTTCCTTTGTCAAAGTCTACCTTGAGAGGTAGGCCCCACCTGGAGAAAATCTGTTCCGCCAGAATTTTGGCAGTGGTTTTCGCAGTGCATGTTTTAGTGGGGAAAGCTTTGACCCATTTAGAGAAGAGATCAGTTACCACAAGAGCATACTTGTTGTTTCTGCTGGTGTTGCTCAGGAGACCAATAAAATCAATCTGTATGGCATGCCAAGGGCCAGAGTGTTGTTGTGGTAAGAGTTTGGCATTTCATTTGGTAGGGATGGGGTTGTTTTGTGCACAAATGAGACAATTGTTGATGTACTGTTTAACATCTTTGGTGACACCAGGCCACCAGGCAATGGTTTTAAGCCTTTGGAGGGTGTTTTCCACTCCCTGGTGTCCACCAGTGGGTGTATCATGCAGTTGGTGCAAGAATTCATATCTCAGGTGTCTGGGGACCACCCACAACTTGGTTGTGGAATCATCTGGTTGGTACCAGATGAGCTTGTCATCTGGTGACAAGTGTAACTTACCTTCATGCCTCCGATAAGGGTTATGTGTGGAGAGTCTTTCTTCGGTACTCTTGTCAAGGAACCTGAGCACTTCTTTGACTTCAGTATCAACATGTTGGGCTGCTGAAAAGTCCAAGGGGGAAAAGGGTTCAGGTTTCTTTCTGAGTGCTGCAATCTGTACGGCCGCATTGGCCTCTGGATGGTCCATCATCCAGATGTCCCCCCTTGGGCCCCTTCCTTGGCAAGGGTGTCTGCTGTGTCATTGAAGGCATGGTAGGGGTCATGGAGAGAATGAGCTTTGACTTTATATACATAGAGTTTGTGTGCATATTTCTGTGCCAGCAAATGTATGTATATTACCAATTCCTTGTACTTCACTGGGCTGACATCAGAGGAGAGGAAGGAGTTCTTCTGCCAGAAAGGAAGAAATTCTGTAAGAGAACAACAAGCCCAGTTAGAGTCTGTAAAAATTATAGTATCCTCGGTCCCATGCTGGATGAACTCGAGGGCACAGGCCACTGCTGCCATCTTGGCATATTGTGATGATGCTACACTGTAATGCTTAGATATTTTAACAGTGTTCCCGTAAGGGTAAATCACTAGAATGCCCATCCCTGCTATTTGTTCTCCCTGATAGTAGGATGCTGAACCATCAGTAAAGACGTGACACAAAGAGGTGTTATCAAGTATTTGTGGTGTGGCAGGGAGGAAAGGACCTGGATCTGGAAGATCAGGTAACTGCAGTGTACAGTCATGGGGTTCTTCTTGGAAGAGGAGTCCATGAGCCAGCATAGATGGAATTTTTGTTGGGTGTACCTGTATGTCTCTATCCTGGAGAAGAAGTGACCAGTGTGTCAGTCTGGTGTTGGAGACTGACCCATCCTTTACTCTGTCTGAGAGCAGAAAGGTAGTTGGGGTGTGATTGGTGTTGATGATCAGTGGAGAGTACCCAATGATATACAGGAAGTGCTTGACAGCCCAGTAGGTGGCCATAAGGTTCCTTTCACAAAGACTGTACTTCTGTTCCACTGGGGTCGAGAGCTGTGATGCATATGCAGTAGGTGTCAGGGTGCCATGAACCTTCTGGGCCAACACTGCTGACATGGCAATGTCAGAGGTGGCACATTCCAGATGAAATGGTAGTGCTGGATTGGGGTTGACCAAAGCTGGGGCAGAGGCCAAGGCCTGCTTTAGTGACGTCACGGTCTGGGTGTGTATAGGGTCCCAAGTCCATGGGATGTCCTTCTTGAGTAGCTCATACAGAGGAGCAGCTTTCTGAGCAAAATCACAAATAAAATCTCTTGAATAATTCACCATACCTAGAAACCTTTGAAGAGTTGCCACGCTGGTGGGCAATGGCAAGTCTTGCAATCCCTGAACCTTCTTCCAGGTAGGGCTTCGACCTTGGTCAGTTATTTTCAGACCTAGAAAGAGTACTTCTTTCTGACATAGTTGTGCTTTTTCTGGATTGCATTTCAAGCCTGCTGTCTGGGTGAGAGTCAATAGTACGACCAAGAGATCCAGATGTTGTTCCTGTGTGGCTGTTGCCAGCAACAGGTCATCCACATATTGCAAGAGACATTGGGGAGTAGAGAAACTCTCAAGGGCATCCATCATGTGCAGATGGAACAGGGACGGGCTATTATGGAATCCTTGCGGCAAGCAAGTCCACGTGTACTGTCTTCATTCAAAGGTGAAGGCAAACTTATATTGAATTTTAAGAGCCAATGGTAATGACCAAAAACCATTGGAAATGTCCAGGGCACTGAACCATTTCAGGTCAGGGGTCAAGAGTCGTAGCACGTCAGGTGCTGATGCCACAGTTGGGGAACAACTAGGGGTGACCTGATTCAGTTTTCTGTAGTCAATAGTAAGTCTCCAGGTGCCTGTGAGTTTTTTCACGGGTCACATTGGGAAGCAAGCAATGGAAACGCAAGTTCTGATTACTCCTTGCTTGAGGAGTGACTTGATTGTTTCTCTCAGAGAAGGCAAGGCCTCAGTTGGAAAGGGATACTGCCTTTGCCTCTCGTGTGCTGGGCCTAGCACTTCGATGATAGTGTGCATTCTGCCACAGTCATGTTTGTTAATTGCAAATGTTGTTGCAAAATGGGGAGAAGCTTTGGGAAAAGTTCATGAGCTTTGAACAGCTTTGAACAAATCTATGACGTCATACTCCTTGTTACTGGTAGATATTGTTGTCACAATGTGTGAATCAGGAATCAAAATGGTATGATACTGACCCTGAATCTGTATCAGTAGCATGTTAGCTAGATCCACCACACAGCCATATGGCACAAGTAAATCAATTCCTATGATACTGGGATGATCATGCATTACCATTAGTTGAGACCTTTAGATGGCCTAGCTTCACCAGTAGAGGTAGAGAACGGTATGCAGATAGCCTAGTACCATCAACTCCTGACATGTTGGTCCTCTGTCTGGTGGAACAAGGGGATGTGTCTAGATGTTCATCATGTAATACAGATACAGCTGCACCTGTATCCAACAAGACTACTAGTAGACGACCCCCGACCTCGGCCTCAGTGCAGGGCTTTCCATTTGTATCTAAGACTAGCTTGTTTACAATCTGGACTGGGGCCTGTAATTGTCAATCTGTACTGCTGGGAGCATGGAGAGGTTGGGCCTGATGCTTGTGAATCACTTCACCATGCTGCACTGATGCTAGATAGGGAGGAGCTTCTGGGTTCAGGCCTGTATGAGCCTGAAGGCCTGTACTTCCAGTATCCCCATGACTTGTTGGGGTCTGGGTCACCGGTTGTACTGCCGCAAGGGTCTGTGCAGGAACAGCATCCGCTACAGAGCGCACTTGTCCCAGGACCTCTCGGAATTTCTGATTTTCTTTGGCTATCTCCCTATATGAAGGGCCTGTTCTTTGTTGTGGTTTTCCTTTACCTTTATGCTTTTTAGTCTTATGCCAATTCCGGTTCCCACCCCACTGTTGTTGCTGTTGCAATTGTTGTTGATGGGTCTGTTGTGGGTGTTGGTTATCAGTTGGAGGGGCCTGTTGATGTTGGGACTGTTGGTGTTGGGCCTGCCATGGCCTCTGAAGCAGGCTCCATGGTGGCTACCTTCTTGGAACAGGAGCCCAGATCACGGTTATAGAGTTGGTATACTCTCTTGGTTTTCTGAAGGATGTCCTGACTCTTCAGCTGTGTTTATTGTGAACCACACTGTTTGGTGGTCGCTTGTTCCCAGATGGCTACCCACTTCTAAATCTGAGATCCTCTCTCCATCCCCATTTAAGAGTAACAGGTCTAAGATTGCACCTTCCTGAGTGGGTTCTAACACTAGCTGTCTGAGGCATGCCCCCTGTAGGGCATCGAGAATGACCCTGCTCTAGGATGTGGCTGCAGTAAAGGTGCTCCAGTTAACATATGGCATATTCATGTCCCCTATCAACAATATCTCTCCTTTTTCTGCCATTCTAAGGATTTCTTCTATCATTTCCTTGTCCATTGCCTCCCCCTGAGACAGGGGTTGGAAAACAACCCCTGTGCAGATTGTGGTGCCATTTCCTGTCTCCAGGGTGACCCGCTGTGCTTCATCCCCTCCCAGTTTACCCTTTAGTTCTGTTGCTTTGATTCCTTCCCTTATGTAGGGAGCTACTCCTCCTCCTCCTCCTCTTTCACCCTCCCTGTCCCTACTGCAGATTGTCTACCCTGGTATGTTGACATCCCAGTCATGGTTCTCAGTGTACCAAGTTTCTGTGACTGCCATGATATCCAGGCATCCCTCTTGCATCAAGGCCACTAGTTCAGGGAGCTTGTTACCCAGACTATGGGCATTGATACTCATTGCCCTCCATTTTTTGATGGCCTTACCCCTTTTAGACCCATCCCTGTCCTTACTGCCTTTGTCTTTTTCTGGATTTACCCCTCTCCTGCTTCCTATCGACTTCTCTACCTTCATGTCTACTTCGCTAACTACCCTGTTTTGTGGGAGGGCTGGGATTTCCTTGCTTCCCTTCAGTGCCTCCCTCCTTGGCTAGTTTACATGCTTACCAATGAAGCATTTAAACCTATCACCTAGAATTCTGGTTCCCTCCTGGACAGATGCAGACCATCACGTCAGTATAGGCCTGTATCCCCTCCAGGTGGGTCCCCAGTCCCCAATAAAGCCAAATCCCTGAGCTCCACACCAGTTTTTCAGCCAGTCATTGAATGCCATGGTGCAAAGTACCCTAAGCTGACCCATGCCATTGACAGGTAGCACTTCTGAGAAAGTCACCGTGTGTGCTAATTGTCTAAGACCCCTCCCCAACTCCACAAACTCCTGCTGCACTGCTCAGATCCCATTCCCAGCCTGGTCATTTGTCTCTAGGTGGACAATGACATCCAGCTCACTCTCCTGTGTAGCTGCTCCCTCAATCCTGAGGATTCATTTCCTGTCCCTCCAAGACATGGTGCCAGGCACCTTACTTCCCTCTTCCCTCCCTCCCCCCAGTTCTGCTCCTCTAATGATTGAGTCTCCCACCAGGAGTTGTTTCCTTCCCCTGTGGGGTCCCAAGCCACCTTCCTGTGGGTCTCCTTTGTGGAGGTTCCCAGCGTCCTCCTTGGTCTCCACTGTAGGTGCCTCCATAGAGGAACTACACTCTGCCAGAATGGCGAATGAATTGTGGAGAGGCACAACTGAAGGAATATGCCTCTGTTCCACCACCCTCACCCTCCCTCAGCCCACAGTTGTCCAACCACTCCTTTTTCTTGGCTTCCTCTGAGACAGTGGTGGTGACCTGGGTGGTGGAGGAGGTTTCCTGAATCCACACCAGGTCAGCATGGAGACGAGCAACCTCCTCCCTCAGACCAGAGAGGTGCCTGCAAATAGGACAGCAACGCAGCCTCCAGAACATCTCCCAGATGACTGCCGCTCCACAGCCAGTGCATTGCACCACTACCCACATGTCTGTCTCCGTTCCTGTTTAAGACGTTTTTTGTTTTTTTTAGTGTGCAAGCATGTGAGTAGTAATTCATTTTTTTTGTGACTTAATACTACTAACTTTTATAGTCAGAGGGAGTATGCTGTAACCCATGCGTGATTAAAAAGGAAAATTAAAGTCATCTATCTGGTCTGGTTTTTGATTTAGCTCTTCCTCTATCCTTTTTTGCTTTAAAAGGTTCAAGCGGGGAGTCTGTAGAATAGTCAATTACCACTGAAGTGACCAAGGAGTTATTTGAATTACCCTCCTCTTCCTCAGTATCCCCCCACTGTTTTCATTTAGATAAGATAGTAAAACAATTTCTAGTCAAAATTTATTCACGTCCTTTTTTCCAGTGATTACTAGTTCCATAGGAACTTCCAAAGGTAAAGAAGGTGGGGGCATTTCGCCAGGTTGTTGCTCTTTTGAGGTACTGATCAAATACAGTATAGCGCAGTGATTTAAGGCTCTGAGCTGCAAATCTGGAGACCTGGGTTTGAATCCTACAGCCCCCACTTGCATACTGTGTGACCCTGGGCAAGTTACCTTACTTCCCTGTGCTCCCAGGTTGCACCTGTAAACAAGCTTTCAGCTTAGTGTGTCTCACCTGGTTAAACAATTGGAAAAAAAAAATCTGTTACAAAAATATCCTTTTAAATGGGGTGGGAAGCAATTGTAGTACTACAGAACTTGGGTTTGCCAGGTATTGCAGGGTCCTGTTGTGGGGCGTTATCCATCAGGATGGGAGCGGGGTGCTCCTGAGGCTCAGGGGAAGGGTTGGGTCTTGAATCCCTAGCTTGCTGTGCTTTGATTTGGGATTCTGTAATGAAGGTTCTTGATCTTGCATCACCTTATCCAATCTATTTTGGGCTACCCAAGGGCACTGTTGGTAGGAGTGGCCTGTGTCTTCACATAGATTACATTGGAAGGGGTTTGGGCACCTTAAGCCGACATGCCCATATTCCAAACATAAGTTGCATCTTGGTTTGTCGCAAGCAAAACTTGAGTTGTGGACCAACATTTATGGCAGGTTTTGGGCTGCCTGGTGTACAAACATAGATACCTGTCTCTGACTATATGAAAGCTACTTGGTAAATGGCTTATCCCTGAGTTAGTTTGCTTCAAATTGACTTTAATCTTCCACCCACCATTCCAAACCATATTGTCATCTAAGATGGGGGCTGGGCATTGTCAGATATCACATTTTTGCTTTAGCCAGTAATGGGCATCTTCTATGTTCACACCCTCATTCCTAAAAAGTAGTGTAATAGTTTTGACAGCTGCTTTGGTCAAAGGTACAGGGAAGAAAGGTTTCCAAGGAGGTATATCTTTGACCAAATCACATTTTTGCCAACATTTTCCAAAGTTTGTACATTCCTAAAACTAACATCATATGTTGTTTGTCCTTTTACATGAATGAAAGCAAAATGCTTATGTGCACTGATTCCCATAGTGTTTTTAAAAGTTGATGAATAACAGATTTTCTATCTGGGATAAAGTTCTTCAGTGCCTGTATATTTTAATCGTACAGCATTCCGCCATTGGTCTGGCTCACCCACCGGTTTGAATAATTCAGACATTTTAAAAGCATTAGGTAATCATTCAGCATTGTTTAGCAGAGATTGTGTCTGTTCTTCAGGAACTGAAATACCAGGGTTAGATGGAAATAAAGAGGGTGCTTGTAAATCTGAGCCCTCCGTTTCAGGACTGCTATTCTCAGAATGAGGCTTTTTTGATTTGGTACAATTTTCTGCCATATTTCTAGATGTACTGGGCCCAGTAACAGTACTTTTATCCATATTTTTAGTTGTGTCATTTAATGTACTGATGTTGGGAGTCTCTAGCAGAGGAACAGCACAAGCTACTAAGTCCTGTGGATTTAGCTGGGTGCTTGGTGGGAAAATGACTGAAGCAGACATTCCAGCGGTTTTGTCAGTAGCGGATGCTCCAGCCTGCTTATCCAGATCCTGACAGGGAGGTAAAAGATTTATTTCTGTTCTTTCTGTGCAGCCGAAATTATCTCTGCTGCCAATACCAATCCTGGGGATGTTCATCTTTTCCCATTTGTGTTTGGAATCTAACCTGCAGTGCTTAGCGCAGAAGTGAGTCTCCATGATTATAAAGCAATACCTGGGTAACAGCTGTCATACCGGCCTCTATGGAGCCCCAAAGATTTAGGTTGTGGCAGTTCAGTGTCAGTTGAGTTGGACTGTGCAGTCATCTCCTGGGAGAGTTTAAAAGGTATTTCTCCAGAAGTTGGAAAAACTGAGGGAAACTGTATCTGTTCATGCTGAAGCTATATGTGTGGAGGGGTACAATGGTATAATCCCAGACCTGTCAAACTGTTGCTGGGTATCCTAAAAGGTATCTTCCCTCAGTAGTTTCCAAAGCAGAGCTTTATTTTTCCTCATTGCAGATTTTAGAATCAGTTCCTCTTGTTCTGACAAAAAGCTTTCTGCTCCAGCGGTTGCAGTACACCCCGTAGCTGTTGGCTGCTGTTTCACACCGGTAGATTGGGAAGCCAGCTCTTGACTTTCATTCTTTTCTGTTTCCATAAACACATCCATTGAACCTTTCATTTCAATGTCTGCCACCCCAGAGGGTAGCAGTGCTGGGTCAGAAACAGGGGTTGGAACACAGAGAAGGGGGGTCCCCAGCAACTTCTCCTCCACCACCTTCAGCAGCTGCATCCAACATCTTGCTTTGGTGGACAAGGGGTCCACCTACTGCAAGAGTCAGAGAATTTCCCTGGTGTCCTGGCCAAATTTCCTCCATTCAGTAAAAAAACTACCAAAATGTCATTTGTTTTTCATCTATAGTCCCCCCCCCCAAAAAAAAAATGAGGCTAAAATAGGCAGCACTGTGTAGCCTTTCTTTCCCAGTCAATAAAAACTAAATCAATAAACAAATGATGCAACTCTGTCTTAGACATGTCCCTTTTCACTCCACTGCATTTTATACTTACAGTGGAGATGGAGGCTACTGAGTTAGCAAGGGTTTGAACTACTAAATTCTCTCCATCCAAATTAGGGATTGAGAGAGCCTGGAGGGGCACCAGCTAGAATTTAAATATGACTAATTGGGGGGACTGCATGGTTCAGTTGTAAAGGTGGATGAATTAACAGAGACATAGCCAGCTCCTTGAAGATGCCAAGGGACAACCAATAAACCTAAAAATAAACTGAGTGTGGAGGAACAGGGAGGGGATGGCAGGTGGGCAATTAATGGGGTAGGATGGGGTAGGGTGGGGAGTTGCCACAAGACTATCCTCAGCCACTTGGGGAGGGTGTGAATTTTTTGAAAGTGCTTCTGAAGTGCCCCACAACTTTGACTTCCCTTTTCTGAAGTATAAATTGCCAAGTTTCAGCCTTTCCACCAAAGTAATTTTTGGTTGAAGCTTACCCCTAATCTCAGCATACAAAAATTATAAATAAATGATAAAGAGTGGGTCAGTCCCTTGGTGCTGGATTCCACACTACCACCTGAAAAAACGGCGCCTGAGACAGAAAAAATTACATATGGGTATTGCACCATCAGAGACTGAGGTGCAGTGTTCAGTCCACTCCTCCCACAAACACTCATACCAGCAAATCCCACATGGAACATGCATTTTTGAGACTGGAATTCCATAGCTGACTGCAGAAAAGGTACTTCTGCAGTAGTGACTGACTGTGTGGAAAACAAAATGCAAAAAACTATGTGGAAATAAAAAAAAACCCAATAGAAATGTACCCTTGATCTTAGCTGCAGTATCAGTGTTAAAGCTTTGCTGGCAGCATGACCTTCCTCTTCTGTAATAAAAAAAAATGCATTTAGAAATTTGGAGTTCAATTCACCTTCGTGCCTGTCAATTTGTAGCCTCAGACAGAATACGGCCCCAAGTTTCACTGTTTATTCTGTTTAATATTTCTACAGTAAATGATAGATCATGTAAGAGTGCAAGCAATCCACTTTGTAGCCCCCTTGAACAGAACTTAACAAGCCACTGTTTATTTTATTCTTTTCTCTTTGATTCATTAAATCATAATAAACTCTGCTTTAGTAAAGCATAACAAACTCTACATTTGTATTTCACTTTGTAGCCTTACAAACACGTGCAAGAGAATTGTCAAATGGGTATTATGCTCTAGATTTCTTAGTGACTGCTGAGTATGTTATTGCACTTGGAAGGAACACTAAAAGGATTAGGCTTCCGTCAAAATGTTTGAAGACTGAATCTTGTGAAAACATTTTTTAAAGACATCAGTGGTTTCTTTATGGAAGAATTCCAAAACCAATTCTATTGCTGATATTGAATAACAGTGTAGGCAATTGATAGTAACAATGTCTTATGTGAACTTAGTAATATAATTCACCCTGAAGGCAGACTTCTTTTAACCTGCAAGTCAATATGTTCAGTAGAGGCTACTTTTTAATACTTGTTTGCATTCTGTTGTTTCATCTTTATTGGCCTTTAAAAAATTCAGCAAGTGTATCTGATTTACTCTGTGGTGAACTTTAGAACTGCAGGGATGGTGTTTATACCCTTACTAAGAACTTACACTGTTTGTCCCTGGATCCCCTTCCCACTAAAGAAATCATACCACAACTTAAAAGCTTTGGGTGCTCAGCTGGCAAACTGTTTATTACACAGATATCATATCCACTCTCCATCTCTTATTTACATTCTCATATTTACATCATCATTTTCATCTTTTATTCATTATTTCCATATAATCTTCAATTTTATGTAACCAAAATCATTCTCTCCTTTTATCTTTATTCGACTGCCTTGCCACCCAGATGCACCTCTGGGTGTCCTCCTCCTTCTCATTACCTCTCTCTTTCTCCTGCTGGGTACAGATGTACACCCATACCCCACCTCCAGTGCCCCTTGGGTGTGCACCCAAAGGTGCCTCTCCCCCAGCCTGGATGTACACCAAGTCCTAACCTAAAGACATTTAAGTCACCCCTCGACGATTACATAGGAGATGTGAAATATGCCCATTAAGGTACACTGGTTGAGACACTATGGCCTAATGCAACTGACTCGTAACATTCTATGATTTTATGAACTTACCTAGTAGGTCCTCTGATATGGGGCATCTACCATCAACTTCCTTTCCCTTGAGCCTCAACCAACCCTGCATCATTCTCTTCAATAACTGTCCTTTCCCTGGGTCTCCCCACCCTTTCAAACTGCATACTAGGCCTGTGGCTGATAGGTGTACACCTATGGTCACATGTGCCACTCCTTTCCTCTATTTACTCACCATGAATTTTGCTACTTGTTCTTCCATGACCACCCCACTTACCTCTATGTCTTGTTCTGCTCTGAAAGTCTGAAAACTTCTCATTGAATCCTCATATGTTCTTAATGTCCTGGCAGACTATGAGTTGCGAAAGAGCAGCTCGGCTCCTTCCAGCCAAACCACCACAGGTGTTGAGGTACTGCTGTTTTCTTGTTTTCTGTGCCTGGGGTGATGGCCCAGAACCCATCCAGCTGTAGATGGGAGAGGCTATCAGCCACAGTGTTCCGCACCCCTTCGATGTGTTTTGCCCTAAAAGACATGTTAAGTCATAAACCCTGCAACACCAAGTGCCTCATCACCATCATCACTGTATCTGAAAACACACCCCTTCTATTCAGCGTGTCCACTACTGCTCTATTTTCACACCAGAAAGTTACTTTCTGATTCCATAGGTCCTCCTCCCACACCACTGTGACTACCTATATCAGGAAAATCTCCAAAAATGTGATATCCCTGGTCAATCCCATGTTTTCCCATTCCCTCAGCCATTGTTCAGAGACCCACATCCCATTAAAGTAGGCTCCCATCTTGTGGTCACCAGCTACATCTGTATATAACTCCAAATATGTTTTAAAGACCCACTCATCCTGCCAAAATGTCACCAGGAGATCCTCCCATATCCCCAGGTCTTCTCTCACCCCTTTTGTAATATTCACCCAATGGTGCAGCTGGGTGGCTCCTCTTGTGGCCCTGGCCAATCATCACATGAAAGCCCTCCCCAGCGCTATCACTCAGCAGGTAAAGTTCAAATGTCCCAGCACCTGTTGTACTAGATTCAAAGGCACCTGTCTCTTCCCACTTATTACCCCTAGCAATTCTCTCAGTTTTTGAATCTTCAGAGTCAGGAGTCTGAACAACCCAGCCTCTGCGTCTAGCTTGATCCCTAAGAACTCCAAACTCCGGCTAGGACTCTCAGTCTTATCATCTGCCAATGGGACACCTAGGTGCCCGCACATGTCGCAAAATTGCCTAAGCATGGCCCTGTCATCCTCTTTTCCCCTGCCTAATAGGAGACAATCATCCAGGTAGTGGACTACCAACCATTGACCATACCTGACCCTACATACCCACTGTAGCCAGGTGCTGAACATCTCAAAAGTGGTGCAGGCAATGGAGCAGCCCATGGGCATGGTTTTGTCAAACTAGTACTTTCCTCCTCTTGAAAACCCAATAAGTCCCAGTCCTCTCATCACACCGGGAGCAACTGAAAAGCTGTTTCAATGTCAGTTTTTGTTAACCATGCCCCTTCTAGTGCCCATATCATCTGTACTGCTTTCTCCAATGTTGCATATGTTATCTTGCTACCTTCCTACCCTATATAGTCATTCACCGACCCCCTTCCAGGATGACAGATGATGGATCACTCTGTATTCCTCAGCTGTTTCTAGGGTACCAGTCCTGGGGGGATCTGTGAATAGACCCTCTACTCTTCCTGCCTTGATTTCCTTCTTATTTTTTGTGCCAGAATCGCTTCCTTACCCTACGTTGACCCTAAATTCTTGACCTTCATGCTTCTGCTTTCCCCCATCAAGTGTAAATTAAAACCTTTGGTAAACCCTTCCTCCAATGCTCTGCCAGCCTCCTTATCCAGGTAATCCCTCACCCATTCCAGCAAGACTTACAGTTTCACTAGTGACTATGCTCGCTGGCACTGTTTTTCTCCAACTCGTCTGTCCCTTGTCTCACCTGTTCCTTGTTCCCTGCCTGAAACCTCTCCCCACAAAACCCCTCCCCCTCCCACCATAGCTCTATGCTGTCCCCTGTGCCCCTGAGAAACTTTCCTGAAAGGGCTGCCCACTTTTGCTGGCCCCAGTGATTTTGTCCTCTTACATCTGGCATCTGGATGCCAGATGTGTCCTTGAGCACTTGGACCAAACATGCTTGAATTGAGTTTGGCCAGGTGCACTGCACTCTATTAAAACCCCAACAACATTTTTGTATGCCTGGCTCATTTTTGGCCCAATCCCCATTACCTCCCCTTTGCCCCATCATGGTTTCCAACCATAAATCTGAATGCTGAGTGTCCCATCTCACATTCCCGTATGAAGCCATCCTCTGGCAAAACTGTTCATCATATTGTTATTTATTTATTTATTTAAAAGTTGATAACTGGGAAAAGCACCATGAGCTAGCCACTGGGTGCCCCCCATTTTACATGCACTGCGAACAATCAGGGAATATGCCAATAAGGGCGTGGCCAGCTCAGGCCACTTCTCCTGCATGATAGCACTGTAGTATGTGAACCTAACAGACCATGCATCCAAGATTTGCCCCCTCAGACCTTTTCCTTTCTCCTTCCTGCCCAATAAAACCAAAGCTGCCGCCATTTCCCTTTTCCTAAAACTTTCCTTCTCTTCATATTTATTCATCGTCTCATCATCCACTAGGGTGAATATATCCACAAACTCTCCTTTCCATATTTTTCTTTTGTTGCCAATGGGACATGGTCCTCTATTTTAAGTCCTGGTGTCCCTAACTCCCAGCCTAGTCCCCCCACCTCTCCTGTGACCCCAGCCTCAGCACCCTGCTCATTGTTCTCCCTTTCTTAATTTCCCCCAGTACCTTTTCTAATTCACCAATACCATTTTCCCCCATGGAGCCAATAATCTACTCCGCATATTCTTTTACGTTTCCTTCTAAGGTGAGGTCCACTGTACCTGTTCCAGTCATGTTCTGTGGCTGTGCCAGCTGTGGTTAATCCAGCTGCATGGGTACAGGGTTGGGCATCTGTGGTGGTCCTGACTCCTGGCTGGGGCTGGTTAGGTTGCTGTGGGACTGGGTAGCTGTGGCTGGGGTGGAGCCGGCCGAGGCGGAGCTAGCTGAGGGGGCACCGGGGTATGGGGGGCTGCATTTTTGGGTTGCTTCCCCCTGATCCTTGGTGCCACTCCACATTCCGCTTCCTGCCCCTTGTGGTAAGTTCTTGTCTGACTGGTGTGTCCTCCACTGTATCCAGCATCTTCTAGGCCTTTTCCACCAATTCTATAACTCTCAGTACTGCCTCCTTGGAGTTCTTGCTTCCTCTCAGGGCCATGTTTACCTGCTACAATTGAATTATACCATGTAATTTGTTAACATTGCAGAATGAAAAAAAAAAATATATATATATATTTTTTTTTTAATGTACCCAAACTGCTGGGCTTACAGCCTGCCATTGGCCAAAATCCATGCCCCCCCCCACTTCCACTGGGCCCTGTCCCCTTCTCCATGTACCCTCCATCCCAGTAGGGTATGTGCTCCACCTTTTTTTTTTTTAAATGGAAGACAGCTAACATTATCCTTATCCCTCCAGTTATTGTTTGAAATGATTATTAGCCCCCCTCTACTTGCTTTGTGCCCCCGGAAAAGGAGGTCTGCCATGTAGCCATTTTTGCAGGGTACCACATACACCCCGGAGTCATGATTACTTTTGCTTCAAGTGGATCTGTCCACTGTCTCTTTCCTCTTTTCTTTCTTTTCCTTTTTTTCTGGAAATCATTAAGTCTCCAGGCCCCATACTGCCACCTTAGCTCCAAAACCCTTTCCTGGCTGCTGATACATAATCCACCTTTTTTCATTTGAGATGCTGCTTAGCCTCATCCCTAACTGTATGAGTGGTCTCCTCTTAAACAAATTCCCCTGCCACTGCTGTACCCTGTTGCGCACAATACAAAATGGCATCTGCCACATGGTCACTCTAATCCTCACTTGTCTCCACACAAAATGGTGTTCCCCCAATCACATTATCAAAAATCCACTCCAAATGTTAAAACTGGAAAACAGTGCTCCCCAAAACACTTCCCCTTCCCCTATGTAAGCCCCGCTAACCAGAGCCTCTGTTTTTTGTCTTGCTCCAAAGCTGCTTCCCTCCTCCTCCTCCAACATGGTGTTCACCATGTGTTTCTGGCATCCTATGCCTCCCTTTGTCTGTGGGCCTACTCCCCCACTCGTGGATGCAGACTCCAATTCAGGCAGCTCCATTCTTTATTGCTCCCAGACAGAACATAACCTTTGGGCTCTCCCCCTGTTTTTTTTTGTTTTTTTAACAGGGCTCTTTCATACGTCAGATGTCCCACAATTTGCAGATCCCCTTGATCAGAACTTACAGCATTCATATACTACATCCCTCTTGGTGCCAATGCTTACAATAATTCAGCCTGGGTATCCGCCTTTAGTTGTTTGTCTACCCTTTCACCGCGGCCTGACTAAAGACTCCAAGCCATGCCTCCCATCGTTCAACAAAGAAAAAAAAAGAAAAAAGCCCCCAAAGAAAAGAAAGCTCCTTAAAAATGGCTCAGTGGGTCTCCAGTTTCCCAACTCTTGTCCCTTTCACCTAGAACCCCTCCATCCCACCAGCATACCTTTTATGAGCAGCACAACCCTGACCTTTTAAACAGCACCAGACTTCTACTTTTCATTTAAACAAATGTAACCACCCAGTCCCCTGGGTTTACTAGAATCCTCTCAGTATTATTGCTAGAAAAAGGTAGCAGGAAGCTAGTGGGGATCCCATTAGGAGCTTCTTACATAATGACATCATTGTTTACTCAGCAAGCCTGAGGGAAGAATGATTAGGTCATTCAAAATTCTCGCAGCAGCATAAACCACACTGTGTGGACAGCTGCTCTGGGGAGCTTAGAATGTTCTGTCTGTAGTTGTCAGTTGTTCAGTGAAGAGGTGAGAGTGGCAGAAGGACTGTCACTTGGGCTCTCAGGTGAGGGCCCAATTTCTCACAGTAGTGAAGTGTCATTTCCAGCTTCCACTGAAGTGGTGGAGACCAGTGCTACAGCAAGATTTCCCGATTTCTACTCCCAGTGAAGTGGAAGGAACTGCCTGTTCTTAGTGGACTCAAGGGGCAATTCCCAGAAGGTTCTGTGTGTATTTCAGCTGCCTTGGAAAGGACTTTGAGAGACTGCTTGATCTGCTACCCAGGAGAATGCCTTTTTGTTTTGTTGTTCCATGCCCAATGGATGGGACAACCAGTTGTGAGTACTGTTCTAGGAGACAAGATCTCCACATACTTTAGGGGAATCATATTCTGGGGTGTGTGTGCCTGTAGATAAAGCTGGATCACATCCATCAGTGCCCCTAGTTCACCCAAGAGAGTGAATGGTCTGTTAAACTGCTCACCCAGGAGAGTGCAGTTTATTTTTTAGTCACTACAGTGAGTGATGAATTTAAAGTGTGGGACATCTAGCATTTCAGTGGGAAATGGGGGCTTTAATGGTGTAACCCTGAAGAATGGCAGACTCAGTTGGGGCCAAGGGTAGGAGGAACACCATCTAAGTGCTTACAAGGCAGGGCTTTCTGGTTTGTAAAGGGCACCAGTTATACCTGAACAAGGGCCAAGATGCAGGTTTAGGTGTGAGGATGAGTTTCACTTAATTGCACCTATGTTTGAAGAAAAGTTCTGAGTGTGTGGCTTAATTTCACTAAATGACACTCACAGGAGGAAAATGTTCAAGTGCATGGCCAGGTGTCCACTAAATGCACCATTAGGAAATAGGGAAGAAGATATTCTTTTGTGTGTTCATGAACTGTACTGCATGCAAGGAGAGTTCATGAAATGCACCTGTCCTGCCTAGACCAACCCTTAGAGGTCCACATCTGCTTTAGATTTCCATCTGTTGAATAAAGCCATACTGCACAATCCCAGTTACTGTTCTGGACATTCTGATTATTGCTTCTGCTTGTGTGGATTTACTGGGGCCCACTCAACAGGTTAGATCTAGCATATGCCTAGCTGCCTCCACCCAGGACCTAGGTTGTAATGTTTACACAAGGTTTATGTTATTTTGTTCTTGTACCCCAATCCCTCTCTTCCTCTAGAAAATGAACCAGGTATACATCCTAACACCAAGGGTGGTACCAGCCTTTTGTAAAGTAAAATGGCATGCCAGTATGTGAGTGCCAGTGTTCCAGATTTTAATGGGGGCTTGCTAACTTGTTAAAAAGTGTCTGGGGGACTTACTAAAAAATGGGAGCTCTTCCAGGATATTTAATTTGGGCAAGAGTTATCAAGAATGTTGCTTGTCCAAAAGAAATATGTTTAGGGGTGAGAGGCATGCTGAGGGTATGTCTAGGATCTTCCTGTCTGGTGGTGGTGGTGGTGCACCCAAACAGAAGATCGTTTACTAGAAAGCAAAGTTGTGACAAGAGAAATGTCATCTGAAAGTCTTATACTGGCCAAGTTTCTGTGGAAAAGAAAGAGGAAGAATATGCTGCTTGTGTGTTTACTTTGAAAATGGAGACTGAGCAATGATTGTCCTTCCCTTGTAGTAAAAGCACTTAAACACTGTTTAAAAGTTGCAAATTTCCAGAGAAATGCATTTGTGGACTTAAAAGACAGTGTTTTCTAAGTGCACAGAAAGTTTCATGTGTGTACAGTGAACTTTGGGGGAGTCGCTAAGTAAAACGCACCAAGTACTGAGTGAAAATGCCTTAAAATGCTTACCCCACTGAAATTTCAAGCCGAGGAAAAAAGTGACAATTTACAGTTTAAATTTTGGCTTCTCGATGATTGCCATGCAGGAGTGCAGCTGAGAGATAGAGAGAGAGAGAGAGATAGCTCATTTGCATGGCATCGTGTGATTAGTCCCAGTGCATCTAAGCCCCGCCCTTGCCAGAGTCATAGCATTGTGGAACATTCATAGAGGAGCAGCCTGCAGTGTGAGAGCAGCATGTAGTTCATGCAGCAGGCAGGAGGAATCGCTTACAGCAGAAGCACATCTGTAGCAGCAGTTTTCTAACTTTTTCGCAGTTAAACAGGGCGCAACCCGTATTCCGACCAACTGGAGAGAGTGATCGAGGTGATCGTAGCAATGATCAGCGGGATTGCCAGACTGTTTCAGCCCAGAGGACTTCCTTGAGTCAGCAGCAGGCCATATTACATCGACGGTGAAAAACAGCTACTGACGAACATGATGCAGCAACCCTCTCACTACTCGTTCCATGCCAGGGCATGGGTTTGCCCAATGAGAATGAGAACTAGCTAATTCTGAGAAACTGTATGACTGTTCATCAGCACCCACTGAGGTGACTTTACTGAATTATCCAGATAATGTGTGTGTAGTAGTCCTAAAGCCAGGAAGAGATGTTTTACCAATTCCATATTGCACAGACTGTAGAACGTTATTTGGGATGAGCATGTCAGGTGGCACAAGGGTAACTAAAACAAAATGCAGCCATTTAGCTCCAACTTGGACACAGACAGGGGACCCTGTAGAATTGGAACAACAGCAGCAGGCTGGGTGCAGTCGGAGAGACCCCATAGAGTTTGTAAAGGAGTTCTTGGACATTGTCTGTGTTGATGCTTTGCAAGGTCCAGAGGAAGTCAAGTGTTCCACACCACAAAGGGTGGCATTGGACACTGTCAGTGCAGATTCTGTAGCTCAGTGGGTGGAAGGCCCAAGTCCAAGCCTTGTGGGAGAGTCCGAGGTGGGTGAAGTGTGTCGTCGGGCAGCCAGAGCCTCTGAGGACAGTGGAGAGTGGACAATTTCAGGAGTTGGCACAATTGCTGGCTCCTGGGCAGAATGTGTGGAAGAGAAAGAAGCAGCAATGACTGCAGTAGGACCCCGTGAGTCACCATTGGCCTTGGCTTCCATGGAGCCTCCTGATGTCCGTGTGGAGGAAGGCTCAAGAAATGTGTCCCTGAGTGCAGAGGTGGACTGCTTTTGCTCTGCACTAAGTGTTTGTAATTGGCTCAACCAGGACTGGCCACCACCAAGCCATGCTTCTGGACTTGAGTTAGTTAAAAGTATAAAGGAGGGGAGAATTGTTCGTAGGTGAGATGTGGCCAAGTATGGATCCTCGTGCCCTTTCTACCCTCGGCAAATATGGGAAGAAATCGAGAAAGACAGCCATGCCTAGTTGTGGGAAAAAGCTTGTGCCAACCTCCACCCTAGAGTAAACAAGTGGGTCTGAATTAAAGTGTGTAATGAGAGACTGCATTTCTGAAAGCGTGACAGGACCTTGTTGATTAGTTCTGTGAGAGTAGTGGACAAAGCTGGCCAAGAGACATTCTACAATGTTTCTATGGTTCATCCAGATGGTGTGACAGTTAATGCCCAAGATCCTGAAATTAATTAATAATTAATTGCCTTGAAATTAATGTCATTCATGTGAAACTGTGCCCACTTGCCAAAAGTGAATGCAAGCATGCCAGCTCAGCCATCTGCCACCGAAGAGGCAGCAACCCAGGATGGAGGTGCCTTTCTTCTGGTAATCCTGGTTCATCTGCAGCAGTATCCAGGTTCAGTTCCAGCAGCATCCAGGTTCATCTGTGGTAACATCCAGGTTCATCAGCACAGCAGTTGGAGAAGATTTCCAGTCCAGGTCCAGTAGGAGGTCGTGGAAGCATCTGATCCAAAGATTTTGTCTACCCAGCAGCCAAAGATCATCAGGCTACAGGTCCAGAGAGGTGATGTTGACATCCTTTTGTCACCTAGAACCGGTAAGGAACTCTTTTCATTTTTAATTTGACTGTTTTCCTGTAAATTGAAGATATCCATCGAACTGTAATTTCCAACAGACTATCCATCTAGATTGCAGTGCTTGCAGGCCTTGTACCTGTTCCAGAACTGTGCTTCAGTAAGCTCCAGTTTAGGAGAGACTCTTTCTGTAGTGCCATGGCACTCTGGATGCTTCCCTAGATTTGGACATTGCAGGGACCCCCCCCCAAATGTTTTTATGTTTTCTATTTTTGTACATTTGTAGAAAATCCTTTTAAAAAATGCCTTTTGGGCTTGTGCAGTATCCAGTGAGAGAGTTTTGGTCACTGTTTCTGGCTTTGCAGGTTGTAGTTGCATGCAGAAATGTGTTTTGTAGTGTTTTCTTTTGCAGGTGTTCCTAGAAGAAGACAAGACCACCTGAAGAGGATTTTTTGGACTCAAATGAGTCCTCCTTTGTGTAGAGTTGTGAGGCTTATGTAACTGTGTAGTACAACGTCTAACCTTTTTTTCATTTTATAACTGTGTGGTATAAAATGGTTTTGGGGTTTGGGCACCTGGTAGGTAGCATAGGTGAGATAGATTTTCCCCTAGAGGGTTGGGGGGAAAGACAGGTTGGTGATCCTGATTCATGATAGGGGTCATCAATATTGTCTGTGAGGACATGCTTCAAGCAGTTTCTTGGAGCCACTGAGAATCCATAAATAGTATGGTAGTAGGATAGGAACTGAAGTTTCTTCAGTGGGCCTCTGTCCTTTAGTGTTACCTGCCTGTGCCTGGCACATGGTATGGGAGAACGTGTGCAACCTCCCCGAAGGTGACTCAGAGGGTAGGATGGCCTGGTGCTGGGTGGAAATATGACTGCTGATAGTCATTTGCCTGGCAGGGGTGAGTGTAACCACCCAGTCCCTTGAGGTTACTAGAATCCTATCAGTAGTCTCCCCGTCTCCCTCTCACTTTTTTCTCTCCCTCTCACTCTCCTCTTTCTCATCCCTCCCACCCCACCTGCACTTATACTACCCCTTATAGACTAGCTCTTAAAAAGGGAGACTGAATCCTATGTGTTTACCCTGCTGCATCTGCATCATTAGTGAACTGCCTGTAATGTATGCATTGTCAACCTTGCATCCTATGCTTGGTCCCTGTACTGATTCTATATGTATGCTGCTCCTATGAACTGTCAGTACAGTAACTGTTGCATCAGCCTATTATTGTGATCAATTGCCATGAACCTGTTTTGTAACTGTATGTATGTATGTATTCACCATCTGTTATGTATGTATCTAAACTCTCACTCTGTACATCCTTCTCCCCATTCCCCCAGGATGTACCATGAGATGAGCATTACGTTGCTCAGTGTATCTTTCCTGGTGAAACAATTCAATAAAAAATTATTGTTAGGAAAGTAGCAGGCAGCTGGTAGGGGAGCTCATTGAGTCTTCTTACATAGTGACATCATTGTTTACTCGCTAGCCTGAGGGAAGAATGGTTAGGTCATTCAGAACTCTCACAGCAGCATAAACCACACTGAATGGACAGCAGATATGTAGAGCTTAGAATGTTCTGTCTGTAGTTGTCAGTTGTTCAGTGAGGAGGTGAGAGTGGCAGAAGGACTGCCACTTGGGTTCTAAGGTGAGGGCCCAGCATTTCTCACATTAGTGAAATTTCACCTAGTGAAGTTTCATTTCCAGCTTCCACTGAAGTGGTGGAGACCAGTACTACAGCAGGATTTCCTGAATTCTACTCCCAGTGAAGTGGAAGGAACTGCTTGTTCTTAGTGGACTCAAGGAGCAATCCCTGGAAGGTTCTGTGTGTTTCAGATGCCTTGGAAAGGACTTTGAGAGACTGTTTGATCTGCTACCCAAGAGAATGCCTCTTTCTTTTGTTCCATGCCCAGTGGATGGGACAACCAGTTGTGAGTACTGTTCTAGGAGACAATATCTCCATATACTTTAGGGGAATCATAGTCTGGGGTGTGTGTGCCTGTAGATAATGTTGGATTGCACCTGTCAGTGCCCCTAGTTCACCCAAGAGAGTGAATGTTCTGTTAAACTGTTCACCCAGGAGAGTGCAGTTTATTCTTTGGTCACCACAGTGAGTGATGAATTTAAAGTGTGGGACATCTAGCATTTCAGTGGGAAATGGGGGCTTCAATGGTGTAACCCTAAAGAATGGCAGACTCAGTTGGGGCCAAGGGTGAGAGGAACACCATCTAAGTGCTTACAAGGCAGGGCTTCCTGGTTCGTAAAGGGCACCAGTTATACCTGAGCAAGTGCCATGCTGCAGGTTTAGCTGTGTGGCTGAGTTTCACTTAATTGCAACTATGTTCAAAGAAGAGTTCTGAGTGTGTGGCTTGGTTTCACTAAATGACACTCATGGGAGAAAAATGTTAGGGTGCATGGCCAGGTGTCCACTAAATGCACCATTAGGAAACAGGGAAGAAGATGTTCTTTTGTGCGTTCATGAACTGTACTGCATGCAAGGAGAGTTCATAAAATGTACCTGTCCTGCCTAGACCGACCCTTGGGGGTCCACTTCTGATTTAGATTTCCATCTGTTGAATAAAGCCATACTGCACAATCCCAGTTACTGTTCTGGACATTCTGAGTATTGCTTCTGCTTGTATGGATTTACTGGGGCCCCCTCAACAGGTTAGATCTAGTATATGCCTAGCTGCCTCCACCCATGACCTGGGTTGTAATGTTTACTCAAGGTACATGTTGTTTTGTTCACCCCTCTATTCCTCCAGAAAATGAGCCAGGAATACATACTAACGCCAAGGGTGGTACCAACCTTTTGTAAAGTAAAATGGTATGCCAGTATGTGGGTACCAGTGTTCCAGATTTTAATGGGGGGGGTGCTAACTTGTTAAAAAGTGTCCAGGGGTTACACAAAGAAAAAGAGCTCCTTGGAAATGGCTCAGTGTGCCTCCAGTTTCCTGATTCTTAACTGGCAATTCCAATACAAAGTAAAGCACTTCAGGCTTGCAAGAAAATCATCTCCTACTAAAACCTTTCATATTGTTATCATCTTGTGCTAAGCATATACATCTATAAACTCAGCTACCCATATCCATCTCATTTTTCACATTTTCACATTTCTGTTGATTTCACTAAACTTTCACTGTTTCTTCTTTCCACTCTCACGTTCTTCCCAACAACTCTAGCCATCCGTGCTCCTTCTCCAATCCACCCGGCCAGATCCAGGTACAGACACTAGTCTTCAGGAAGCCCAGGCACCTAGCTGGTTGCTGATAGGAGGCTGCAGGCAAGACATGGCTTCTCATTGGTCAAATCTACTTCCTGCTGTACTCTGATTGGCCTGGCTTTCCATTCCTCAGCCCAGAGGCTAAAAGGCGCTCTATTTCAAACTTTTCAATGCGCTGTAGCCGTTTAAGTTAGCTAATTTTGCAAAACTGTTTATTTCTGCCTGAAATGTGTTACTGTGCTATTAATGCTGGGACTGTAGGGTAATTGTGTAGAACTGCTGGTTAGAATTATTTTAGAACCAATTTTAAAAGTGTTTTGCTCTGTTGGACATGCTGTGTAGAGCTGGTTAAGAACTGTCTTTTTCTCTCTGCTTGCAACTTCTCTCTCGCTCTCTTTCTCTCTGAGCACCCCCTCCTATCTGTCTGTCTAATCCTCTCTCCTCATTAACTTCCCTTCAGTCGCACCCTTGGCAGAGAACTCTATGGCTACTCTCCTCACTCTATCTTTTTTCCCATTGCTTACTCACTTTCCTCCCTCCCCCATAACATTAATCTGTCTGCAACCCTTTTGTTCCTCTCTGAATCCTTGGCACCATTGCCTAGGAGCCTCAGATTGCAATTACCTTTGTGCCAACCCCCACACCCTCCTACTTTTCTCACTCACTTTCTTCTCCCTTTGTTCAAATCCCTTAGTCCACCCCCCTCACCAGACACCTTGGCCAAACCTGCAAGTCCAAATACTGATCTATACTCCTCTTTCCTCCCTTTCAGATCACTGCCCTTGACTCGGGAGAATGTGCCACAGCATGGTCCTGGCACTGCTTCTAGCCTGCCATGCACCTTCTCCAACCTGCCCGCCCATACCCAGGTCCAGCCACTAGTCTTTTAGCTGTTCAAGTCGGGCTAATTTTCTCCTGCCAGCCCACCCTGGCCTATACCTCTATTAAATATGCCTTAGCCCCACCTCCTTCACTATTGTCCCCCCCCCATTGGCTCTCCCTTTTAACTAACAAGGATCTTAAAGTGACATTCACCACATACATAGTCCTCCCTCCCCAGCACTCTGTACAAAGCTACCATGTTCAAACTGGAAAAGTGCTAAAAATAAGCTGCTCATTCATCCTACTTTTTGCAACTACCCTCCTTCCTGTAGGCCCCAGTGAATGATATGGACCTTTGGCTCCCTTCTCTGAACCTTTTCTTGGCTGCAGTGGTCTGACTCTGGTGACTGGGGCAACAACCTCAGTATGGGACCAGCAGGACTTCTCCCTGCCACCAACTACCCTAGTGTCCCCAACTGCCACACCCTACTATGGCACCCTCCTTTCCCCTTCCTCAATAAATACACCACTGAAGAACAATAAGACTTTTCCCAGCAAAACTCGTCACAGGAGGATACGCTCCATGATAACCATCAGCCTCTCAGCCAGGAAGGTGCTTTTCATGCTGCTCCTCCTATCTGGAAATGTTCATGCTAACCCAAACCCTCCTATTGCCTCAGGTATTGGAGGCTATAAGACCAAAGGTATAAGAATCACTGCCATGAACATCTGCAGCTTAACAGCTAAATTCGAACAAATCCAGGCCTGGTTGACTCACCACATCCCTGATATTATCTGCCTTATGGAGACATGGTTGATGAGCAAGATAAAAAATAACAAAATATCCCTAGTGGGGTACCAAGCCTTCAGGATTGACAGGAGGAGCAATAAGGGTGGCAGCTGCCTTATATATGGTAGGGACGATCTCTACTGCTCTGCCCTCTCCATCACCGAATTGAATGCTGACTATGAACTACTAGCAGTGAAAGTGCAGATTGGACAGTTCAGTAAGCCTCTCATTATCCTCTCGATCTTCCTACCCACAAAAAAAGCTAAAGAAAGCCTCCCTAAAATTCTGGAAGCGATGGCCACTAAACCTAAGGTTCATGAGCTTATCATCACGGGTGACTTCAACATCAACTGGAATGGTGCCGAGTCGACACCCCAGAGGGACATCATGGTGAACTCCTACCTAACACAGCTTGTCACCAGCCCCACCTGATGGAACTACAAGTCAGGCAATGATTCACTCCTTGACTGGCTCCTCTTAAGCTCCCCATCCCATATCTTTGGGATCACAGTGCTGCTGGACACCTTGAGCGACCACTCCCAGATCATCTTCCTTTGGTCAAATAAATTCAGAAAGCTCCCCCCCCCCCATCTTAATCAAAAACAGGGTCCTGAGGAAAGGCAAACTTGGGGCTTTTCAAACAGCCCTCTCCCTGCACAACTGGTCCCCCATTGACTCAGCACCAGGACTTGACCAGGCCCTAAACTACTTCAGGACCCCATTGTAAATTAGCTGCTGCTAAATTGGGTTATCCTGTTTCTGATATCAGAAATAAACTTTTTACAACTACTACTACTTCATTGCAGGATTCAATAGAATCTGTGATATTTTCACCCTTCTGAGGAAGAGAAAATCTCAAGGGTTGGATAACGGGTTGGATTGAGCCTCTCACTTATCTGTGAGTTGCAGGGCACTGTAAAGGCCTGCTGAGCTTGTCTGCTGTTGATATTAATTCATATTACTACATTTTAATAAAGTACCACTGGGAGATATTTGATTGACACATCTGAGCCTTGTGGCCTGTTGTTGGCATCAGGAAGAGGAATTGTAGTCCACAATCGTCTTGTAGGACTACATTTCAGTCTTAATTTGTTTTTAATTTAATTGGAGCACTACTCTCCCACTTGTGCATGCCAGAACCATGGATGAGCGGCTCTCACCAGCATATAAGTGCTGTTTAGTGAATTTTAATAATTACAGATGCTTGCAGCAGTCTACTGACCCCTACGTTCTATTTCTGGGTCATTCTGGGTTATTTAAACAGCCCTGCTATGAGCAGGATGGGTGCGTGCATGCGTGAAGATGCACGCAAAGACACGCACATCTTGCGCGTGTTTCTGCATGTTTGAAGTGGGTTTGGAAGGAGGGAGGAAAGAAATCTATATGCATATAATCGATTTCTTAGGGTAAGGCCCAAGTAAAATGGACATTTAAACAGGTCATGTAACCACTAAGAGTGGTCATTTGTTTGAGTAGTAACTTAAGTGATATTGTGTGCAACCATGTCTGAATATATTATGACAGTAAATGAAGAAATGGGGGTAAAATTAATTCATTGTGATATGTACAAACTGGTCACTACAGCTATGGAGTCTGATACTCAATACATATGAATTAAATGCATTGAAAATGTTGAAATGAAACAGGAGATTTCCTGTTTTAACATCTGATTAAACCACCTAGAAGCTAGCCAAATAGAAATGGCAGCTAGATTTAAAAGAAGCAATGATACCAAATCTCAGATACCTATGGGCTTAATAGAAGAAGGTATCATTGATATAAATACATCTATTAGCTTAAATCCTTCATTGGTACAACAAGCAGCAAACAAATCCTTAGACAAAAATAATCAGGGAAACTAAAATAGAAAAAGATTGAGAGAACCTGAAACCTATGCAGAAGAAAAATGATTTAATGTTCAGAGTGCAAAAGCTCCAAAAAAAGGCTGCAAAGCTGGTACATTTGAGCTACCTCTAAGTAATCACTTTGATATCTTTAGCTGTTCTGGTTATTTTATAAATGAACAAATAAGCAGTGATCAACAAGTATTGCCCTTATTACCTGCATTATCCTCAAACCTTGCTGTAGTTAGATCTAAACATAGTGCCCCCCCAGTCCCCACTCCCTGGGCCTTCTAGCTCAAATGATGCAACCCAAAATCATCTGCACATACAGGATATGGTAATACTCCTAATGGAAGACAGAAATCTTATGGACTTTGTCTGTGCAAAAGCATACATCGGTATATGTACTTGGAGATTCAATAATCAAACACTTAGAATTGTTTGTAATAGCGATAAAGAATATCGAACACTGTCTTCTTATGGGGGAACAAAAATTAACGATATAACTCTGATGTTGGATAATATCTTAGGAAACTCATGTGATTCCCTAGTAATAATACATATCGGTGCTAATAACATACTCAAAGAACCACTATTAAAAATTAAACAAGACCTTGTAGCAATGTCAAACAAACTTGCACTACTTAATTGCAAAATAGCTTTTTCTGAGACACTTCCTACCCCTAAAGCATCCAAGTCACTTCAAGTAAAAATTAAAATGTTTAATAACTGGCTTCGAAACTGGTGCTTAAAACAACAGATAGGATTCATCACACATTGGGAGGAATTTGAAGACTGGAATGAGTTGTTCTCATGGGATGGACTGCATTTGAGCAGAAAAGGAAATGGCATCTTGGGGAAGCATATTGTTTCATATATTGATAATAATTTAAATTAACTACTTGGGGGGAGAGCCCCAAAAAATTGTATTCTCTGAACAAAAGTACAGATAAAAGTGGTAAAGCAGATGCTCTCATAAACACACTAAACAATAACATTGGGAATAAAGAATCAAACAATATTTATGTAGTAGACAATTTAAGTAAAAATCAGGTGCGCATGTTACTTCTAAATGCCTGTAGTTTAAACAACAAGATGGATGAATTAAGGGCATTTTTAACAGCTAATAACATCAACATATGTGGGGTCTGTGAGACATGGTTCAACAATGTCGATTGGTGTGCAGATATCGTTGGATACACTAAAATTAATAAAAATCGTTCAAATACTGAAGGTGGAGGAATCACCCTATACATATCGAACAATTATAAATGTTGTCCAGTTAACTATAATGACATAGATAACAATAACTCAGAATTGATTTGGACTAAGATATTGATTGCTAACAGTTACAGCCTTACAAAAGGACTCGGTTACAGAGCTCCCAACCTAAACAGTAATGAAAATAACCTCTTTATAAGCAATATTGAAAAAATGTTTTTTGACACCAATTATATCTTAATGGGATATTTTAATTGTCCAAAAATTGATTGGATAAACAGTTTATGTACAACAGAACTTGAAAAAAAACCTGGATTATTGCATTATAAACAATTTGGAACAACTCGTTCAGGAACCAACATGGAGAAATAATATACTAGACTTGTTTTTATCAAATATGACAGAAGACATAACTAAAGTCCAAGTAATACACCCATTATCCAATAGTGATCATAATATGGTATTAATTAATGCAAAAATAAAATTCAAAAAAATGAGTAAAGGTTGTTCTCGAACCAAAAACTTTTATAAAGCAGACTATATAAAAATGAATAATTATTTAAAAGAATGGGACTGGGCCATAGATTTTCCGGACTGTAATTTGAATGCTATATGGCTTAAACTTCAAACCAAAATAAAATATTGCATAAAACATTGGGTACCTAATAGGTATAAATACAAAATTAATAATAACAAAAGAAATCCCATATAGTGGAACAAGAACACAAAAAGGTGCTTAACCAGGAAAAATAAATTATACAGAAGATATAAAAAGCACTAAACAACTGAAAACTGGGCCATTTATACTAACATACTAAAATGCCAGCAGAATAGGTCTAACGGTCTTTCAAGTCTGCTCAATTTTCAGCACCCACACTGAGGGCCGATTTTGGTGCCCCCCTTCCCTCCCTTTGGTTATACCATCCCTAGTCCCAGATGTTCCACCTGTATTGAGCCTGGTCAGATTTACCCTCCCCCTGTACCTGTCCCATCCCCTCTTAAACTCGTTCACAGTCTCCATCTCTACCAGCTCCCTGGGCAGTGCATTCCATGGCTCCACCACCCTTTCAGTGAAATAACATCTGCTTCTCTCCCCTCTGAGCTTGCCCCTTTCCAGCTTACACCCATGACCTCTTGTTGCCCCACCCTCCTTCCTTTGGAGCACCCTGACTGGGCCTCCTATATTGATCCCTTTCATGTACTTAAAGACATCTATCATGTCCCCCATCCCGCCTCTCCTCCAGGGTGTACATGTCGAGCTCCTTGAGCCTCTCCTCATAGGTCCTCTCCCCCAGGCCCCAGATAATTTTGGTTGCCCTCCTTTGGACCCTCTCTAGGAGAGCAATGTCCCTCTTTAAATGTGGTCTCCAAACCTGTACACAATACTTGAGGTGTGGCCTAACCAAGCAATTGTATAAAATAGCTGTTAATAAAAGTAAAAGTGTAATAAGGAAAACAAAAAAACAGTATGAAGAAAAATTAGCCTTCTCCATCAAGGATAACAAAAAAACCTTTTATAACTATATTGATTCCCTAAAAAATAGCAGTTCTACTATAGGACCTCTAATTACAACCAAGGGAATTATCACTGAGGAAGTGGAAATGGCAACTGAATTGAACAAATACTTTACAAGTGTATTCAATCCAAAAGACAAAATGGCTTCCCTATGTCCTAAATCTTCTGATGTATTTAGACCTTTTACCTAAAAGGATGTAATAGATGTTATAAAGACCATTAAATCAGATAGTTCTGCAGGACCAGATGAAATTCCATCTATCTTTATTAAAAACTCTGCCAATCAACTTAAGGGACCATTGACAATTATGTTTAATATCTCTGTTACAACAGGTACCACTATTCCAATATGGAATCAAGCAATAGTTATTCCATTATACAACAAGCATTTGTCAATGCTGAATGTTGTCGTGCTGGCATTGGCAGTGGGAGTGGCAGAGCTAGAGATGCATAGTGTTGTGATTTTGTGAATGTGTCTCAAAAGGTGATTTTGCACAGCGAGCATGCCATTGTGCGCCACAGCTGCGGAAACACATTTTGGGTAGGCTGTGAAAAATGGCAGTTGGACTGTTGATAAGGAGGTGTGCACAAATGGCGGTGGTGAAAATGTGGCATGAAAATATTGCAGATTGACGAAGCTACAGGGGTGTGTGGAAACTGCGCAATGCACGCTTGCAACACAGTCATGGTATGGTCTTTCGGCACCAGATTTTCAACATAGCCATTTTAGGACCTCTGCTCATGAATAGTGTCACCGTCATTTCCTCAAAGTGTCCAGAAAACTGATTTCGCACAGCGACAGTGCAATTCTGCGCTGGACTTGCAAAAAACACATTTCAGGCAGCTGTACAGTTCATAAGGAGGTATGGAAAAATGCCAATGATGAACAGCTGGAGTGAAACTATTACAGATTCACAAAGTCATGAGCATGCGTGCAAACTGTGCAACACACGCTTGTATAACACTCATTTTATTGACTTTTGTTCCCAAATTTTCAACATAGGCATTTTAGGACATCTGCTTATGAACAGTCTCACTGTCATTTTCATCATGTGTCTCAAACACGGACTTTCCACAGTGTCCACTCTATTCTGCACCGGAACTGGAAAACAGATTTTGGTCAGGATGTGAAAAATGACAGCTGCACTGTTCATTAGGAGGTGCAGGAGAAATGGCACTGTTGAAAATCTGGAGTGAAAATATTAGAAGTTTGCTAACGTATGAGCGTGCGTGCAAACTGCGCAATGCACGCTCATAAAACAGTAATTTTATGGAGTATTGTCACCAAATTTTCAACATAGGCAGTTTAGGACTTCTGCTCATGAACAATGTCACTGTCATTTTTGTAATGTGTCCCAAACATTGATTTCGCACAGAGACCATGCTATTCTGTGCCAGAAGTGCAAAAACACATTTTGGCCAGGATGTGAAAAATGACAGCTGTACAGTTCACAAGAAGGTGTGGTAAAATGCCAATGTTGAGAATCTGGCATAAAAATAGTGTGAATGCACTAACTTACGAGCGTACATTGTGCAATTGCTACGCACAATTGTGAAACAGTCATTTTATGGAGTATTGTCACCAAATTTTCAACATAGGCAGTTTAGGACCTCTGCTCATAAAAAATGTCACTGTCATTTTTGTAATGTGCCCTGAACACTGATTTCGCACCGCGACCACGCTATTCTGTACCGGAAAGACGAAAACACATTTCGGCCAGGATGTGAAAAATGACAGCTGTACGGTTCACAAGAAGATGTGGCAAAATGCCAATTTTGAGAATCTGGAATGAAAATATTGTGAATTGCTAATTACGAGCGCAGCATGCGAGTTGCTATGGCACGCCAGAAACAGTCATGTTTTGATTTTCCCAGCACTGAACATAGGCTTTTTGAGAGCCCCCCTCATGAACAGTGGCACTGTCATTTCATTACGCAGTCCTGAAAGATGATTCCACGCAGTGGCTGTGAAATCACCTTTCAGGACCGAATAATGCCATGACAGTGCAAGAATTCATGAGAAGGGGTCCCAAAAACCCCATCTTGAAAATTTGGTGCCAGAATTCCAAAACATGCCTGAGATATGCAGCAAAGTTGAAAAAAAACTATTTATTACATTATACAGCTTACTGGCATTTCCTCAGTTCATGGTCAGCTTTGAAAAGTGCAGACCTGTTCCCGGTCCACCGAAGATCGTCGCGCCGGACTCCGAAGGTAAGTATGTGGTCAGGGGGGGTTGTGGTGAAGTAGGGTGCACAGTGGGTGGGTGCAGGTGGGGAGAGGGGGGCACGGAGACTACAAGGGACCGTTTTTGTTTTACAGGTTCAAAAAGTAGAAAAAAAAACATCATGGGAAGAAGAAAAAAAAACATTGTGGGACAGTTTTTTATTTGCAGGGAATCTGGCACGCTGGGTGGGCTCCCAGTGTGCCACCTAACTGTTTGGGGTGGTGGTGTCTGTAGCCAATGGGGATTGGGCACCCTCGCCAGCAAACAACAGAAGGGGGGATTTATGCTAACGGGGATTGGGGCACCCCGTCTGCACACAAAGAAGGGGGTGGGGGGCCAGAGCCAGTTGATTGGGGCATCTCTTCGGCATTAAACACTGGGGGGTTCTTTCTGCCAATGGGGAGTGGGCACCCTGTTGGCACACAAGGAAAGGATTTGGTAAGAGCCGAGGGGCTTGGGCACCTCCCCGCATATCAGAAAATGGGGATTGCTTTTATGCTGACGGTGAGGCCCCATCAGCACATTCATAGGGGGCAGGGTCAGCCAACAGGGGGATTGGGCACCCCCCAAAGTCAGCAGTTTGGTGGCCAGTGTGCCACCATGTGCATAATGTCGCGAGCATGTCAAGAAAAGGACCGCTGTGTCTGACTAGCTTTGCTCGGATTGCAGCGGACCTTTTCTTAGATGTGCTCACCACATTATGTATGCATGGTGTGGTGCCGGCATGCAGGCTGATTGGGGAATGTGAGATGCACTTACTGGTGTATGCCCTGCATTCGCCCAATAGTGACCGTGCCTCCAAAGCTGCACTGTCCCAAAATGCTGCCTGCACAAGCGCGGCAACATAAAAAATGGGAATAGTAATTTGGTACAGAACTATAGGACAATAAGTCTCACTGCAATTTTTTGTAAATTACTGGAAAGGCTTTTAAAAAATAGAATAATAGATCATTTATCTGATACTGGACATATTGATTACGCACAACATGGGTTTGTAAAGGGGCGATCATGTCAAACTAACCTTTTAAATTGTTTTGAGTCTGTAAGCAAAGCCCGGGACAATGGCCTTGTGGTAGATATAGTTTTCTTAGACTTCTCTAAAGCTTTTGATTTGGTAGCCCATAGTATTTTAATTCAACAGTTGTTAAAAGCTAAAGTACATCATTCAATAGTAAATTGGATAGAAGCCTGGTTAACTGACAGAAAACAACAAGTGTCTTTAAAAGGCTATCTATCCACATGGGAGAATGTAATTAGTGGTGTCCCTCAGGGATCTGTGCTGGGGCCTGTGCTTTTTAACATAGCTCTTTCTAGATTCTTTCTAGACTTCAGCAAGGCATTTGACTCTGTTCCTCACGAGGGCCTGTTGGATAAGCTGGGAGAAATGGGGGTGAGGAACCAGATGATCTGATGGATAGGCAATTGGCTCCAGGACCGGACTCAGAGGGTCGTAGTTGGTGGGATAGTCTCATCCCCAAGGAGGGTCATTATTGGGGTCCCACAGGGATCAGTCCTTGGGCCCCTCCTGTTCAATGCCTATGTCTCTGACATAAGGACAGGCATCAAGAGTGAGATGAGTCTCTTTGCGGATGACTCAAACTGGGGTGGTGGTGGATGGGGAGGGGGGTGGCCCTACAGGGGGACCTGGAGGCTCTGGAAAGATGGTCTAGAAAGTGGAAGCTGAAGTTCAATGCAGGGAAATGCAAGGTACTGCACCTGGGGGCCAGCAACCTGGGCCAAGTGTACACGGTGGGGGGATGCTACAAGTCTCGATGGCTGAGAAGGACCTGGGGGTGGTGGTGGATGTCAAGATGAACAACTTGGAGACTTGTAGGAGGGTAGCAACCAAGGCCAACAGGATGCTGGGATGCATCGCTAGGGTGATCACCTCCAGAAGGAGGGAAGTGATACTCCCTCTGTATAACTGCTTGGTGAGGCCGCACCTTGAGTACTACATGCAGTTTTGGAGGCCACACTTAAATAGGGACATTAAACTCCTGGAGAGGGTCCAGAGGAGGGCAACCAAAATGATTTGGGGCTTGGGGGACAGGACCTATGAGGAGAGGCTCAAAGAGCTAAATATGTACGTATTGGAAGAGATAAGGGGGGACATGATAGAGGTCTTCAGGTACATGAAGGGGGTAAATAGGGGAGGAGCAGTCAGGGTGATTTGAAAGAAGGAGGAGGGGGGCCACTAGAGGGCATGGGTGGAAGCTGGAGGGGGGAAGATTCAGGGGAGAAAGGAGGAGGTGCTACTTCACTGAGAGAGTGGTGGAGCCATGGAATGCGCTGCCTAGGGGGCTGGTGGAGGCAGAGACAGTGGAAGGGTTCAAGAGGGGGTGGGACAGGTACAGGGGAAGGGTTCTGGAAGCAAAATCCAATGCAGCAAGAATATCTGGAACTGGGAAGGGAGAAGCCAAAGAAGGCGAGGGAGGCAGCAAGTTCAGCTCCCAGGGTGGGGGCTGACCAAACGAGCAGACGCGAAAGACTGTTAGGCCTATTCTGCTGGCATTTTAGTATGTTAGTATATTGGTTTCTTCAATGCTACCTTTAAATAATCATTGTTGGATGGTCAAGTAAGCTGATGACTGTAAATGTGGAGGCATTGTAACAGATCAATATTCAGCTCAGAAATTTCGAGAAAATCTCCCACATTTAGAAAGATGGTCTATTGCAAACAAATTATTTAAAGTATAAAAATGTAAAGTGATGCATCTCAGGAAACACAACAAATATTTTACTTATACATTTAAGAATATAATTTTACAAACAACAGATAATGAAAAATACTTGGGTGTCACTTTTTCTAGGGACTTATCCTTTGAAACACATACCACAAATATTGTAAAGAGCAGCAATCAAATCTTGGGTTGCATACTAAAAAACATCAAAAGTAGAAATGAAAAGGTAATAATCCCTCTTTTTTCTAGTCTCGTTAGACCACATCTTGAGTATTGCTCAACTGTATGTGGTCCATCCTCAGTTAGAGGTAATAAACTAATTGAAAGAGTTCAACATAGAGTAACAAAAAAAATCAAAGCTGTAAAGGGGCAGGATTACTGTAATAGATTAAAAAATCTGGGACTGTTTTCTATGCAGTATAGGAAACAAAGGGGGGATTTGATTATGATTTACAATGCAATTAGTGACAAAACAATATTTGAAACCATTGGATTATGTATGAATCCATCCACAACAACCACTAGATCTCATAATAAAAAATTAAGTGGAACACAAAATAAGACTAACAAAAGAAATCAGTGGTTTACTCAAAAGGTGATATCTACGCGGGATGCTCTACTGGATGATATTGTTGGAAGTAGTTCATTAAGCATTTTTAAAAACAGATTAGATTTATTTATGGGAAACCGTAAATTTCAATTCCGCCAATAAAGTGGTGGCGAGCTCATAAAAGACAACACTGCCTACTGAGTTTGTAAATTACCTATGAACCTTATCAAGATGCAGGACAGAGATAACATCTGGTCAAAAGCCAGGTCCCCTGGTAACAAGCATGACTACCAATGATACAGAGCCACCAGGAATCTCTGCACTAACCTCATCCAGCAGGCAAAAGCCAACTTTCATAAGGATCAGCTCAGTCGAAGCTGGGGTGATGGAAAGAGGTTTTGGGAGAATGTCAAAAACCTCCTTAGGAAGGATGATAAGAGGCACCCCAACTGCTCAACATAAATGACCCCCCCACAACTGACCCGCTCAATATGGCCTTCACTGACCTGAGCTTTGTTCTACTTCCTGCCTATATGTACCTCACTAAATGATCTTTCTGATTGCATGTCGACCAATAACTTCTACCCAAACTTTTATTTTAAGAGAGTGACAGTGAAAGAGACCCTACTACATGTAAAAAAAGTGCTAGGTAAGACCAGAATGGGCAGTGATGGGACTGACATGAAACTTCTATCCCTCACACTTGATGTTCTCAGTGTGCCTATCACCAAATTATTTAACAAGTCATTGTCCCTTGCAGAATTCCTCGCAGTCTGGAAACAGGCACTTGTGACCCCTGTGCACAAAAACGGCAACAGGTCCTGCATATCTTACAGACTGATCTCGATCCTCTACCCACTATCCAAGGCATTGGAAAAGATGGTTGTGGTACAACTCACTGATTACCTTAACAAATACCAGTTGCAATGCCCAAACCAGCATGGTTTCAAGCAGAATCATAGTTCTTTGTGGAGTACACTTACTATGTGCACAAAGCCCCGGATGAAGGCAAACTGGTCGGGTCTGTGTTTATTGACTTGACTAAGGCCTTCAACATTGTTAATCATTCACTACTCCTGGCATGGCTACAGAACCTAGGTGTGGCAGCCAACACTGTCTGCTGGTTCCAGGGCTACCTGTCTCTTAGATCTCAACATGTCAAAGTCAGACAAACCATATCTGGTTCCAGAGAAGTTACACTGGGGGTTCCCCAGGGATCGATTCTGGGGCCCTTACTCTTCAGCCTTTTTTTAAACAACCTCCAAAAAGCTTGTGATAACAAAATTATCCTATATACCGATGATGTGGTCCTTATCAATAGCAGCACACTCATCGACTCCCTCCAGACTGAACTGCAGAGCTCCTTCAACAAACTAGAGGACTGGTTCTGTGAACATAAACTCTTACTAAACTATAGGAAAACCAAGACCATGTTCATATCCAGTCCCCTGCTCAAAAAGAGGTTTCCCTCCCTTGTCATCTCCAACAAAGACAGCACACCATTGGAACAAGTAAACTCCTTCAAATATCTGGGGGTTACCTTCGATGATTCCTTCACTTTTAATTAACACATTGATTCAGTGGTCAAGTCAGTAAACACCAAACTGGGTGTGCTATACAGACACAAAAAGCATCTCACCCTAGAGGCCCTCCGCATCTCGATATCCAGCTCTGTTTTATCAACCATTGACTATGGTCTGGTTGTGCATGGCGCAGCCATGGATACAGCCCTAAAGAGATTGCAAATCATTCTAAATAAGGCCTGCAGACTTGCCGTGGCTGTGGAGTGCCTTACCCACACCTGTGCCCTGTACAAGCAGGCAAACTGGCTGTCACTAAGTAATAGGCTCAAGTTCCAAACATGCCTCCTTGGCAAGAAAATGTTAATGGGTAAAACTCCCTCCTGTGTAACTGATATTTTCTTCTTGAATGACTCCAGATACGGCACCAGAGTTAGATGGCGCAGAACTCTCTCAGTGCCTTTTCAGCGAACTGCACTCAGACAACGTGCCTTCTCCTACAGAGCCCCACTGTGGCAAAATGAGACCCCAGACTCCATTCAGAACCCCGCAAGCCTGGCTCATTTCAAAACTGGCCTAAGGCATTATCTTATATCCAGCACTACATGTGACTGCTATCTATAGCTGTGACTCTCCCAGCTCAACACATTCTGTTTCTTCTCCCCTCCCCCTCTCTCCCCTCTCTCTCCTTCCTCTCTTCCCCACCTCTGCCTCTCTCCTCTCTCTCTCTCTATCTCCCACCTCTCTGTCTCTCTCCTGCTCTCCTCTCTCCCTCCCTCCTCCTCTCCCCCACCCCTTACCTCAGTCTGAAATTAACAAAGCAAATGTGGTACTATGCCTTGCCCCTTACCTCTGTCTAAACTGACAAAGCCTTTCTCAGGTGGCTGCCTATCTTTCTGCCCCCTCCTGGGCCCGGAAGACCCCATAGCCCTTGTCCACCCTGCTCCTAAACCTCTTTTAACCCCAGATTCTGAGCCCCCTCACCCCACACCCTCTACTAATGTCCACTAGTGTTATTATTCCAGCACTTTCTTACACAGACTGTTGTTTTTGTCTCTTGTATCTGCAATGGTTTCGTAACGATACTTGTAACCATGAAATTCCTGAGCTCATTGTTCCATTGTTCTTTTAATTGTTTATGCATTTGTATAGTATATTGTTTTAATGTATTGTGACCCGTACTCATTTACTGTGATACTCTCCCACTCGACAAGGAACCTTTGTAAAAGAGCTTATGCTCAAAGGTTATTTCTAAACCAATAAATAAATAAAAATAAAATAAAAATAAACAACTCCCCTTCTTCCCCAGCTTACCTCCTGAGATTTTCACCAAGAAACCTCTGCACAGGAACAAAAACCACCGACTAGTGTGCAATGCCAACTGTTCAAACTTGCTGGCTAGAAAAAGAATGAGGGTTCCCTCTTCTGTGATACATAGATATATAAATACATAGATACTGTCAGCAGATAAGGGCCTATGACCCACCCAGCCTGCCAATTTGAGCTTGTAAGATCACTAAGTTTTTCTAGAAGGCTATTGCCCCTTACCCCTGACCTCCTGGATTCCCTTATGTCTATCCTATGCATTCTTTAATCCCATGATTGTTTCAGCTCCCACCACTTCCTCAAGGGGGGTGTTCCACTTGTCCACCGCCCTTTCTGTGAATAAATTCTTCCTCACATTTCCTCTGAATCGCCCTCGCTCCAACTTCATCCCATGCCCTCTAGTCCTGGAATATCTTTTTCACTGGAAAATAGTGTTTTGCTGCACACTGTTCCTCCCTGTAAGGTACTTGTATGTCTCTATAATATCCCCTCTCTCCCTCCCTTCTCTTCTCCATGGAGTACATACTGTATTCAAGTCCTTTAGCCTGTCCTCATAGGACTTGTGATGCAATCCCTGTACCACCTTTGTTGCCCTCCTCTGAACCTTCTCTACCCTGTCTATGTCCTTATATAGGTAAGGTCTCCAGAACTGGACACTACTTCAGGTGGGGCCTCACTAGTGTCTGGTATAGTGGAATTATGACCTCCCTTTTCCTAAACATAGAAACATAGAAGTTGATGGCAGAAGGAGACTGCTAGGTCCATCTAGTCTGCCCATTTGTTTTAGACCTATGTTGACACTCTAGTTGCCCTTTGTAGTCAGGGCATTCCTGCTGGTGATGCCCCTGCTATGTATCCCAGCATCTTATTTGCTTTACCTGCACCTTGTCACACTGTTTTCCTGTCTTAAGGCCATCAGAGATGATAACCCCAAGGTCCCTTTCCTGCTTGGTGGATGCTATATCCTCACTCTCCCAAACTGATATGTTGTTCCAGGGTTTTTGTATACTACATGTATTATTTTGCACTTTTTTACATTAAATTTCAACTGCCAAACCATTGACCATTCTTCAAGCTTCTGCAGGTCCCTCCTCATTCTGTCAACACCCTCTGGCATGTCCACTCTGTTACAGAGCTTGATGTCATCAGCGACAGGAAAATTCTGCCTTCTAGGTCCAGTGCAATGTCACTGATGAAGATGTTGAATAGGACTTGTCCCAGCACTGATCCCTGCAGCACCCCACTGGTCACTCTTCCCTCTGTGGAGAGACAGCCATTTACCACCACTCTCTGTGTCCTGCCACCCAGCCACTTACCCACCCACTGCACTACTGTCCTGCCCACACCCATATTCCCTAGTTTGTGTAATAGTCTTCTATGTGGCACAGTGTCAAAGGCCTTGCTGAAGTCCAGATAGGTCATGTCCACTGCCCTCCCCTGATCCACCTCCATTGTCACCAGTCGTAAAATTCAATGAGGTTCGTCTGGTATGACCTCCCTCAGGTGAAACCATGCTGCCTTGGGTCCTGTAGTCCATTGGCAACCAGCTGTTCCACCAATCTCTCCTTCAGCAGTACTTCTATGAGCTTCCCTACTACCGAGGTCAGGCTGACTGGTCTGTAGTTCCTCACTTCCTCTTTATTCCCACTTTTGTATAAGGGGACTATACCTGCTGTCCTCCAGTCTTTGGGTACCTCCTCTGTTTCCAGTGATTGGCTAAACAGGATTGCCAGAGGTTCAGCCACCACATCTCTTAGTTTCTTTAGGACCCTGGGGTGCACCCCATCTGGCCCCATTGCTTTATCGACTCTTAATCCTTCCAGTTCCTTTAGGACCCTTTCCCGTGTAAACCCTGTGGTGGCACTCTATATAAAAAGTGGTACCCATGCTCACCTGGACTTTTTTAAAATTACCCCTTTCCTTGTTTTTGGGTTATAAATTTGCACCCCTAAAATACCAATTCAAGGAGTCTGTTCTGGGATCCCCCCCAGCATAAAGTGAGGAGGCAGATTATGGTACACACATAGAATTGGCATACAGGTATGATACTAGCCTGAATCCAATCCATCTCAGCTCCAGAGCCATGATGACCTCCAATTCTCCACATCCTACCATCAGTCTCTTTCATATTACTGATCTATGTACTTATCTCACTTTAATTCATTCCAGTTGCTCAGGAGAAAAATAATCATCAACAAATATTTTCTAAGTTAAAAAAATCCTTTTCAAATTACCCTTTAAAATAAAATGAAGCCTGCTCCCTTTTTTATCCTTAACTCGAGGGTTCCGGATTCTCTAGTAATACCAGTGGGACCCTCAGGTAGTCCATGCCCACTCCCACCAAAACACACCAGTCACATAAACAGAGCATGACTGCAACAAAAATGTAGTCTAAGTACACACAGTAAGACCCCTGGAAGACAAACAAATAAAAATGGGTCCTTCTCTTTTTTCATTAGGGCTCTCTGAAAAACTGAAGCTACAGCACACCCGGACAGCACACACAGTCATCTGCCAGCTACCCCCCCCCCCCAACACACTAGCAAAGCTCACATCACCAAGGCCCAGCCAGCCCCCATCCCCACAGACCACCACCCCTGAACAGACACAGCCAGCTCCCTCCCTCCACACATGGACTATTCACACACACATACACATCACACACACACACACACACACACACACACACACACAGCCACCCCCACACACATTATCCAGTATTCACTCTGTACAATTAAAGTCATTAAATTTTATTTTTTTCAACAGCCTGATACATTGTACGGGCAACTTGATCCCCTTTCACCTCTCTACCCTACTTTAGTCACAACATGAAAATGTGGTGCTGTATCTTTTTCAAATGTTAGATAGAAAGTGCTGTTTTACCGTACTGTACTGTACCCCGGACTGTACCCATGCTGTGTTTCTCGTGCAACTCGATCACTGACTGAGGCCACTGTACAGAAGTATGGAGCTGAACTTGCATATAACATTTCATGCCCTCTCACACCTGAAATAGAGACTCTACTTGCTGAAATGCTGCAGCAACATTGGATCTACATAACTTAACATGTCAGACTGAGGCGATTACATGATAAATAAATGCAACAATATGAACATTACAGTGTGAACTCACACTCAACTCTCCCTCTCCTTGTGTTTCCGATATTGCCGGTCCCCAAGACCAGTCCCCCATTCTGCCCTGTTTCTGTGGCTCTGTGTGAACCCACAAGACCCCATCTAGAACCCTGCTATAACAAACATAATAGCTAGAGTGAAGAAGTGAAGCCAGGTGTGGAGCAGACTTGCTGCTCCAGTCAGCCAGTCTTGTTGCCACGCTTGTTGCTCTGGTAGGTGCTCATGGAAGTACCATTTTTCTACCCCCATGTAGCCTCTGTGACTGCCAATCAAAAATCCAGTGACCAAAACTAAAAACTCAAAGTGACCAAACTGCACTTTGTTTAGAAAGCATATAGTTTTTGTGCATTTTCTGTGTAAACTTTACTTAGGTTTAAGCTCACCCAACAGAAATTCGACTAATTTCTACCATTTTGGTGGTCCCTGGTGAGCATTCCCAGTGAGCACTGCACTTCATGTTACACCACCAGTGACACCCCCTGCTGTAGTCAAATAAAACAACGTTGGTTTATGCTCATTACCCTATGGCCAAGTCAGATAGTTATGGTGTTTTGGCCTTGACTTACTGTAAGCTGGGACTATAAGCTTCCTTAGAGACTTGAGTCACAAAACAATGTTTTCCAATCAGAGTCCATACCATGCCCACTGCCTGCACACACTACTGTACCTTACCTGGTGACTGAGTGACTCCGGAGCAGTCCCACGGAGCAGTCTTGTGTTGATGCAGACAGTTCACATTACTTCACTTTCTTTCCAACAGGAACCGGACATTGCAAAGTGTTGTCAGCTTGTCTCTGGCTGCTGCAGTACTCCTATCAGTCTCAGGGGGACACAAAAGGGAGTTTGAGTGGTCAGTACTGCTAGTGTAGTCAGAAGGCTCACACACTGGTTACTCGGGTGGTTACCTCATGAATCCAACGATCGGACGGGGGATGGGATGGGAGCCCAGGATAAGAGTGGGACCTCCTTGTGCAACTTCATGCTCCGGGTTAGCGCTGCTGCCTGCTGCCATTTGCTGCCACTAGGGCAGATGGGAGACCAGACTAGTAAAGTCCAGGAGTAATGATTAGCAGCAGCTGCCTCTGAGCTGACTATGGGTGTGCTCAGCTGTTGGCATGGTACCGATGTGCTCCTCCTGAGTCCTGGTTGTGGGCCTGGATGGTGAAGGGATGAAGGCTGTAGACTGATGATTGGATTTGGGTCTGGACAGGAGATGGAGATTTGCCCTCACTCGTCGACTTCAACTTGGCTCAGCTGTCCTGTTCTCAGCTGGCTCTAAAATGCTGCTGTGTGCCGCACAACTGTCTGCCACTGCCCACCACTCTCTTAGTCAATGAAAAAGAACTGGGGACTAGGTCGGAAGATAAACCTGACTGTCACGGTCCAAAATGGAGCATTTTTAAATGGGTTTAAAAAGTCCGCAGATCCAGTTCTGTGCCTTCACCACCCCTTGACCCAGGTCCTCGACCAATCACAACAGGGGCTGGGCTGCTGGATCATCACAGCCAATACCAGCATGGGCTTCTGAATTTACAGCATCGTGGGCCAATCAGTCATGCCCCCACAGCAGCGCGTAACCACTGAAATGCTTATCCCCCCCATGTTCACAGCTGAGTCCACGAGCTGAGTACATTGTGCATGCCTGCCAACGTCAGCTCATTGGCAGCTCCCCCGGGCAGCTGCCCACTCCCTGACTACCCCTTTCAGGTAGTAATCAATGATCATTATGATGAAAAAAGATTCCCAGTCAGTTGAAAACACTGAGAAATGCATCAACAATCTGCCTATAAAAAACATCCCTTTTCCTTGTTTTGACAGACACGGATGCTTGCCTGATTGACAACAGAGTGCCACCACCAGGTGTGTAAAGGGACTTGTGTCCATTTCCGTGCCCTTCCCACCCCTTGTACTACCTTCAGACCTTTTACCCTCCCCTTCCTCAGTAAAGACTGAGCAGAAATATCTGTTCAGTATGTCAGCTTGTCATCCTCCACTCTGCCCTGTCCTCCCCATTCAATCACACTATCCCTCCTTCGCCCTTCTTTTTTCACTTATGTACCTTTAAAAGGTTTTGTCCCCCCTAACCACTGATTTTGTGATATGCTCTTCTGTCTGAGCTTTGGCTTCCCTTACTGACCTCCCCGCCTTCCTTTGCTTCTCTGGGTACTTCTCCCCATCCCCTACTGCCTGTGTCTTGTTGTATTGCCTGAGTACGATCTTTTTGGCTTTCACTTTCTCTGCTGCCTCCTTGGAGAATCATAATGGCATCCTTTTCCTTTTCCCTTTGCTAACCTGCTCAATGTATAATTGTTTTGTTCTTGTAATCCCTGTTTTAAATATTGTCCACTGTTCCTCAAATCCCGATACCCTCCCCATTCCTATTAGTGCCTCTTTCAAGCATGTCCCCATTTTCCCCAGATCTACCCTCCTAAAATCCAGGATACATGTTTTTGTGCAGTTTGGTTCTGCTCCTTCTGTGATTTCAAACCACAGTGACCGGGTGGTCACTGTTCCCCAAGTGATCCCCCACTGTTACCCCATCACACTGTCCCTGTTTGTGAGCATGAGGTCCAGTATTGTCTTCTGCCAAATTGGTTCCATGACCAGTTGCTTATGGAAGGCACCCTGAAGGGAGCCCAGGATAAATCTGCTCCTAGTTGATGCTGCTGCTGGGAGGCTCTAGTCCACATCTGGAATACTGAAGTCTCCAACCAGCACCACCTCCCCCTTGTCCGCCATCTTTTGGATGGCTAGCATTAATTCCCTATCTGTCTCTTCCTCTAGGGCTGGTAGTCTGTAGACCACCTCTGTGAGGATGGCTGATCCCATTTTCCTTTCCATCTTAACCCACAGTATCTTCCCCCTGTTTTGTTCCTCCTGGATTTCTGTGGCCTTTCTGCCATCTTTCACATAAAGTGCCACTCCTCCTCCCCCCTTCCTGTCTGCCCTGTCTCTTCTGAATATGTTGTATCCAGGTATGGGCATCTCCCAGTCATGGTTATCATTACACCAGGTCTCTGTGATGTCCATAATGTCCAGGCCCAACTTAGCACACATGGCTTTCCATGATGTGACCTCCCTGGCCTGTTTTGCTGTTCTACTCCAGGCCCCTCCCTGTTTTTTCTTTATCCTTGGTTCTCCCTGCTGTCAGCCCTTCCATTGTATTTTGTCCTTTTTCTGTCTATCTTCCCCTTGGGTGCCTATCTCTATCTTTTGCACACTGCTTTTTAGTGATATCTCCTCCTCCTGTTCTCTGATTCCACTGCTAGCTATGGGTGAGCAATTAGGTACCATCCTTGCTGACCTGCCACCTCCTTGGCTAGTTTAAATGCTTGTCCATGTAGCATTTAAACTTTTCTTTGAGTGCTTGGATTCCCCTCCAGGGTGGATGCAGGCCATCAGGTTTGAACAAGCCCCATCACTATAGGTTGGTCCCCAGTCACCAATGAATCCTAATCCTTTCTTGCAGCACCAGTTCTTCAACCATGTGTTAAAGTCCCTGGTGTGTGCACCCCTATGCTGTCCCATTCCTCTCAGAGGTAGTACTTCCGTGAAGCTGGCAGATGTAACAGCTTGCTTGAGACCCCGCCCCCATTTTCTAAGCTCTTCCTGAACTTCCTTAGGCTTCCCGTTTGCCAGGTCATTAGTTCTTAGGTGGATAATGATATACAGCTCTCCCTCACATCTTGCCTTCCCAGTGATCCCCAGGATCTTTCTCCCATCCCTCCATCCCGTGACACCTGGTAGGCACCTTACTTCCCTGTCCTCCCCCTCATAAGTTCCTAGCTCAATCCCCTGTACAATAGAGTCCACCACCAGGATTTGCTTCCTTCTCCTCTGGGGTCCACCACTCCCCTCATTGAGGTCACCTCCTCGGTTGACCTCCACATCATTCAATTCCACTTCTCCAGGTGCCTCTGTCTGGTTGTCCCCATTTGCCAGTGTGGCATATGAGTTCTGGAGTGGAACAGAATTTAGTATGTGCCTCTGCCTGACCATCCTAACCCTCGCCAAGCCCACTGTTGTCCAAGTGCTCCTTGTTCTTGGCATCCTTTGAGGCTGCGGCATTGGACTGGGTGGTCTTTGGATGGGGCAAAGGTACTTCTGACCCAGTTTAGCTCTGCTCTGAGTCCGGCTACCTCATCCCACAGTCCAGAGAGATGCATGCAGATAAGGCAGCACCTCAGTGTCCAGAAGATCTGCCTCAATATGGCTGCCCCACATCCACTGCACTGCAACACACCCCACAATATTCTACACTTACACAGCCATTACACTATTTACATAATTACACTATTTGTCTGTTAGCTATTACACTAGTTGTCTGTTTCTGAAGCCCTCCTTCTAGTTCCCCCTAGATATGTAGCTCTCCTTCTAGGTCCCTGTGTTTGCTTGTTTTTTTGAAGTATTTTTACTTGATGTCAGGTTTTTTTTTTTTTTTTGTAATTTACGCTACGGTAGCCCCCGCGACAACTGCACTTCTATGTTACTGCAACTTGTGCCGAGGGTGGGATTACTCTCCCTTGTGCCCCTCCTACTCCACAGCCCCTGATATTCCCTGTGCTTGACTCCTGTCAATCAGATTTAACAGGACATTTAATTAACAGTGGGGGTGGGAGGATGGTCAAAAATTTGCATCAAGTAAAAACAACAAGGTAATAGCAGTTCCATTTAAATCATACCAAAATACAGTAGGTTTCAAATCTGCAACAGCAAGAAATAACAGCCCCACTTAAATCACACCAAAATAGGTTTCAAATTTTCAACAGCAAGTAAAAACAGCAAGAAAATAACAGCCCCACTTAAATCACACCAAAATAGGTTTCAAATTTTCAACAGCAAGTAAAAACAGCCTAGAAACAACAGCCCCACTAAAAGCACACCAAAATAGATTTGACATTAGAAGAAATAGTTTTCCAATTCAAAGAAATAACAGCCTCACTTAAAAAACACCAAAATAGATTTCAAATTTTCAACAGCCCTAAAACAATTCCTAGCCCCTTATAAGAAGTCAGAAAATCAATCTGCTACCAAGAGAAATCAACAATAAGCAGTAAAAGAAGCAATAAAAAGCAATAATGATCAGTTACTGCTGTGCAGCCCTTCTTAAACCACCCTCCTCCCTCTCTCTCTCTCTCTCTCTCTCTCTCTCTCCCCCAGCTAATTCTCTCTGGCCTTGCCTCTTTTGTCCCCTCCCCTGCCCATCACATAGCCCCACCCCTGCTCCCTTGCTTCTTAGTCCTATCCCCCTCTTTTCTCTACCCCCACCCCTGCTATTTCCCTACCAAACTGAGCCTCCATCTTCCAGATCAGGTGACCAGGGCCAAACAGGCCTACCTCTTTAATCAGGCAAACCCCCTTGTGCAATGCATCTATGTTCTATAATGTGAAAAGGACATAAACTACAGAATACAGTTATAAAATGGTACTTACCACCAGTATATAACTCAGCTGACTAAAAGTCCAATGAAGGCTAAAAAATAATAAAATAGGAATTAATATTTTAAAATACGTTTCCATAGGAAAATGACATGCAGGTGATATATATAGATATATACGTAATACTTTTACGGTAACACAAGTATGTTATTGTTGAATTAGTGTTTGTGTCAAAGCTTGTTTTTTTCATTAGATTATAATGAGGGCTTATTAGTCCTTTATTTATTTATTTAAAGTCTGGTAACCGGGAGAGGCACACTGAGCCGAGGCTCATTTCCAGGTGCGACCTGGGAGGGTGGAAGGAGGCAAACAATACATAAGTGCATAATGCTGGGTAGATTACAATAGTATTAAAGCAAATACATTAGTACATAGGGTCAGGTAGGTTACAGTAATTGTCTAGGTAAGGAGGCAATACATTGGTACAGAGTGTCATAACAGTGAACTGGTGATGCAGAGAGCAAGGTACAACAAATTGTGGGAGGGCACAAACAAGTACAAGAATCAGAGCAGGAATTAAGATTGAACCCAGGTAAGGGGATTAGTGACATTGGTGGCACAAGCAGGGCGGAGGTGAAGAGTGGTAGAGGGTACATTTAGAGAGGTTTAGCGATGGCAGTATTTGGAGCAAGGAAGGAAGGGAATTCCACAAATGGGGGAAGTGGAAGGAGAAAGCAGCCTTGCCAGAGTTAGAGTGAGGGCGTGGAAGGGTGAAGGAATGAGAGTCATGGTTGCAGAGGTGATAGGAAGATTGGAGGGACAGGGATAGGAGGGAGGTGAAGTAGGGGGTGAATAAGCTGAAACAATATTTGGCTGAGATGATGGAGGTGTGGTGATTACGACGAGAGGTTAGGGAGGGGAGTGATAGAGATGATGAGTAGAGGGTGCAGTGATGAGTTCTGGGAGGGGCATTTAAGGTGAACTGACAAGAGGTATTGAAAAGGACATCTAGCCTGGAGAGGGTGGATGCTGAGGTGGACCTGTACACAATGTCTGCATAATCAAAGATTGGTAGGATTGTCTTAGTGAGAAGAGTCTGGCGAATGGGAAGGGGGAAGGCATCTCTATTTCTATAAGAAGCACGAAGTTTGGGGCAGAGCTTAGACTGAATGTAGTTTTATTTATTTATTTAGATTTTGGTGACTGGGTAAACCCACTGTGACCAGAAGTCCCTTTTTCAGGGGTGACCCAGACTTAGTTACAGCAATTACATACACTGGAATTAATATACAAAAGTTACAGTTGATACATACAGTGGAAAAGGTATTAAGCACTAACGGGAACATCAGGCTCACAAGGTATTAGACAAGTGCACAGTACATTTGACAAATTTTGCATAAGAGTTACATGGGAGAACAGAAATGGCAGTAGTAGTGAAGCAAGTCAAACATGTCAGTAAGCCCAGGCAGGGGGCTAGCGATTACAACCACAGAGACTAAGTTCCAGAAGGTAGACTTTGAGGCCTGACTTAAATCCTTGGAGAGTAGGTTTGTCAACCAGATGTGTTGGGAGGGCGTTCCATAAGTGTGAAGCAGCATACTGAAAAGATTGCTTACCATGGTTAGTGCGAATCCGAGGGATGTCGAGGGGACGGCCTGCCGAGGATCACAAGGCACGGCACTGCACTTTAGGAGTGAGCAGCCCTTTCAAGTGGGGAGGAGAGCTGTGGGTGGTGAATTTATAGGCCAAACAAACAGAGGGATAGGCCAGCTTGTGCCGTATGGAGGGCCAGTGGAGGTCCACGAGGACCTCACAGAGGTGCCTCCTGGGGGAGGAGTTAGTAGAAAAGTGTGCCACCCTGTGGTAGAGTAGAGTAAGTTTGCTTAGTTCCTTCTCCCAGAGAAACTGAAGCAGGGGGGCCTCATATAGGATGGAGGGAAGAAGGGTGCAATTGGCCATGGCTCTCCGCGCCTCACTAGTAAGAGAGTTGCCCAGTGGGTAGAGGAGTCTAAGCCTATGGTGGATGGACCTGGTTAGGGAGTCGATGTGGGGTTTATATGACAGTTCCTGGTCTAGGCGGATCCCAAGGTACTTGATCCTGTCAATGACCTCAACTCTCTTCCCTTGGGCAGTGTTAAGCTGGAGTAGTTCACATCTGTCAGTACCCAGACGTCTGGTCCCAAACAGAACAGCCTTAGTTTTATCTTCATTCAGCACAAGCGAGTTGGAGGAGAACCAAGCTTCAAGGGGTAGAGAGACTGGCCTGAAGCTTTGCAGAGATGACGCTAGGTAGCGGGTCACTACAGTAGACAACAGTGTCATCTGCATAAAGGATGAGGTTTCTCAGCCTGCAGACCCCCTTAATGTCATTCACAAAGAGGGTGAATAGCAGGGGACCCAGGATTGAGCCCTGGGGTACCCCAGAGACCACAGGTCTAGTGCTAGATTGTTTTCCTCTCCAGCTAACTTTTTGGGTTCGCTTGATCAGGTAGTTCTCGAACCAGGAGAGTGAGTGTGCATCCACTCCTAGTCGGTGGAGTTTAGAGAGGAGAAGTTTGTGGCAGACCAAGTCAAATGCCTTGGACAGGTCGATGAATAGAGCCCCCATCAGAGAGCCCCTGTCCATGGCATTGAGGATGTCAGATGTAAGTCAGATTAGAACAGTGTCAGTGCCATGACCTTTCCTAAAGCCAAGTTGTACGTCAGCTAGGAGTAAGTGCTGCTCAAGATAGTCCTGCAGCTGACTGCATGCCAATCTCTCCTGCACTTTTCCAAGAGGGCAAAGTATGGAGATTGGCCTGTAGTTCCCCACTTTGTCCCTGGGTCCTTTTTTATGGACAGGGACAATGGTTGCTACCTTCCATTTACTTGGAATAATTCTTTCAAGGAGGGACCTGTTGATAAGCAAGGTGACAGGGTAGGTGATAGCAGGGGCAGCGACCCTCAGCAGTCTCGGTTCAAGCAGGTCATGGCCCGGGGAGGAGTTAGGGTTTATTTTGAGCAAAAGGGGAAGTACATCTGTAGGTTTGACCAATTTTAGGTGGAACTGGGGCCGAGGAAGCTCCCAATCTGCGCTGCTGTTGCAAGGGTTCCCAGAGAGGACAGGGGGGAGAGAGCCCACCAGGGTTGGAGAAGGAAGCACTGAAGGCTTCTGCTACTGCAGAGGGGTCATTGATCAAGGTATATTCCCAACCAGGAGTGCACCCTCTTGTGCATTAGTGGCACCCTTGAGAAGCAGGTTAATGTGACCCCAGAATTTCTTGGGGTCACGTAAGTGACTAGTCTGGAGATCACGCAAGTACTTGGACTTTGCATGCTTTGAAGCTTTCTTGCATTGGCTCCTCAGCTCCCTGTACTTCTCCCAGTCAGATCTGCTGCCCGAGGATTTGTAAAGTCCGCAGGCCCTGTCACGGAGCAGCATACTTCACTTGAGGCCAGGGCTAAGCCATTTTTGGCACTTGCTCTGTACCCTTAATTTCTTTCGAGGGGTATGCAGATTGGCCACGACAGGAATGAGTTAGCAAAGTAGTCAAGCGCCTCATCCAGTGTGGGGAGAGAGACTATAGGATCCCAGTCCACGGATCGCAAGTCAGAGCAGAAGTTTGCTGGTACGAGCTTGCTAAAGTTCCTGGCTTCTATTACCCCAGCAGCAAGTTTAGGAGGCTTGATAGACCAGGTACAGAAAATTGGTGAGTGGTCACTTAGAGAGTCTGTCATGATCCCGGCAGACAATATCCAGTCTGGGCAGGAGACTAGTGCCCAGTCGAGTAAAGAATGATTGCCAGACTTAGCGTTATGCCTAGTAGGCATGTCAATGACTTGGGTCAGGTTGGAGTCCAGCATTGGATTCTTGTTAAAGGAAGTCCCCAGGGCAAGCCAGTTCAAATTGACATGTGTTGTGAAATCCAGGTCACTGTCAAGCCAGACTCCGAGGTACTTGTAGGCTGGGACTATGTCCAAGGTAGTACCATCGATGGTGGAGAAACAGGAAGGTGTTGGGAGTTTGGTTAGTTTTTGGGGGTCTCAGAATTCATGGAGTCTGTTTATGATGTATTTGCTTTTAATTGGTTGTCCTGGAACCAGTTCAGGACACGAGTGAAATCAGATTGCAGCTGAGGGGACACCTCAGAGGCCGAGGGGACGAAACTATAGAGGATGGTGTTGTCAGAATATAGGTGTATGTGGGAGGATGAGCACAGGAAGATCATTAAGAAAGATGGAAAAAAGGATGGGACCAAGGATCGAGCCTTGCAGTACACCTGCTAGGATTGGGAGGGGGTGAGAGTACATCACAAGCCCGGACACATTGGGAGCCACCAGTAAGGTAGGATCTGAATCATTTGACTGAGGGGGGAGAGGGCAGCAAATTCTAGCTTGGTGAGTAGGAGAGGATGAGAGATGGACTCAAAGGCTTGGCTAGGTATATGAATATAGCTGAGGTAAGGTGGCCTAGATCCATGCCATTAAGAATCACGTCTGTCACCTGGAGTAGTGAAGAGACAGTTGAGTGTTTTTTTTTTTCTGAAGCCCGATTGATATGGGGACAGGAAATTTGAGGGGGTGAGGAAATGGGTGAGTCTGGTTAGGACAAGGGATTCTTGGAGCTTGGCTAAAACAGGGAAGAGGGAGATGGAGCTGTAATTAACTGGAGAGGAGCGGTAACCAACTTTATGAAGGGGGATCACTTTTGCAGATTTCCAGACCTGTGGTACTGTGCCAAGGGTAAGGGAGAGATTAAGCAGATGGGACAGGGGATGGGCAATTGCTGGGACTGAGATCTGAAGTAGGAGAGGGTTGAGTCCATCAGGGCTGGCTTTGCATGGTTTCAGGGATAGAAGTGCACAAAGCACCTCCTGGGCAGTGATAGGGGAGATATGAAAACTATTTGGGGTAAAAGGAGATGGCAGTGATGTGGGAGGGGGGCTTTTCAGGAGCATTTGGAGTTGGAGGAATGGGCTGAGGAGCAGAGGGATGGGCAGTGGTGGAGGGTGTGAGTCTCTGAGACTAGAGTGCTGTTGATGAGGAGGGAGTGGAGGAGGAGTTGGGTGAGGGGGTTAAGAAGAGAGGAGAGTGTTTGCCAAAATTTATGAGGGGAGCTGAGGTTTTCCTGTAGTGTGATCTTGAAATAGTGGGATTTAGCTGTCCTAATAGCTTTGGTACAGCAATGGTCTGAGAAGTGATGGGTGGGCAGGGGTGGAGGGTAGGGCTCAGGGAGTAAAAAAAATTATTTAGGGTGGAGGCAAACAGTGTGAATGTATGAGACTAGAGTGTTGTCGATGAGGAGGGAAGGGGAGGAGGAGTTGAGTGGGGGTGTTAAGAAGCGAGGAGAGTGTTTGCCAACATTTATGAGGGGAACTGAGGTTTTCCTGTAGTGTGGTCTTGAAATAATGAGATATAGCTGTCCTAATTGGTTTGGTAGATGTATTTCTCAGAGCTCAATAGGTAGAAAGGTCATTGGGGGAAAGTGATGCTTTGTAATGTGCCCAAGCATGATCACAAGTGTTGCAGAGCTTGATGATGTCAGCTGATATCCAAGGATGGTGGAAATGTCTTATCCTATGGCGACATAGGCAGGTGTGAGTGTTTCAGACATTATTTAATATGTGGCAGAATAGGGAAAGTGCAGTGTTGCCATCATTTGAGGTGTAGAAAAGGGACCAGTCGTAGGATGCAAGATCATGCAGTAGATCTGGGGTGTTTAGGGAGCGTAGGGAACAAATTCAGTGGTAGGTAGGGGAGGAGTGTGGTAACTGTAGTTTGCATGTGCAGTAGGTCATCAAATGGTCCCTGAATATGTTAGGGAGAGTATCAGTGTTGGAGATATGATGTGAGTGTGAGGCCAGGATCCAGTCCAGGAGGGTGTGGTTGTTGGAGTGGGAGCTGGGTCTGGTGGGTTCGTTGATGAGCTGCTGTAGGTTTGGTGACTATATTTGTTGTGTTGGGTTTTAGGGCAGAGGAGGCCCAGTTCAAGTTAAAATCACTGAGTAGAATGAGTTATCTGCAGATGGTGGTGGATGAAAGGGAGGAGATGGTGTTGACCATGGAGGAGGTGGATGTTTTGGGGGAGGAGTGTAGTACACCAATGAAGCTAGGGAGAGAGTATGGGGATAGCAGTTTAAAACTGTAAGTAGGAGTTTGTGGAACTTTGGGACCACCTCACTAGTAATGAGAGAGATTGGTAGGTTTTGGCGGTAGTAGATTGCTACTTCACCACCTCGCTTAGAGCGGTCTTGCCATAGGAGGTGGTAGGTAAAGAGAGTAGGAGGGTTGGAAATTCTGCATGAGAGCCATGATTCGGTGATGCAGAGTATTTCTGGGGAGTGTTGTGACATCCAGACTCTGAGGAGGTTAGTCTTAAGGGGTAGGATCCTGGCATTGAGGTGGTATTTGGTAAGGCCTTTTGAGAGTATAGGAGATTGTAGGGTCTGCCAGGGTTTTGTTGGATGTTCCCAGCTAGTAGGAGGAGCAGATAGAGAAAGAAAAGTTTGTGGATTTATATAGTTTTAACCGACTGTGGTGAATACGTTAGTGAATAAGTGTGTGGGCAAGAAAAAGCCTGTGGATGAGTTCCATGTAGAGAGGGGGGGAGCATTAGGATACCAGGTGAAGGAATTGGGAGAGGGGTGAGTGGGGGAAGTGTGTCGCGGGGCGAGGGAGAACTGGTTGTTGATGGTGGCATTAGGTAGCTCTTTATGGCGTAGGGAGCAGGGAGTGTGGTAAGGGGTGGTGGAGGCAAGGAGGTTGGGGTGGGGAGTTGGGGTGGAGGAGTACATGGAGGGGGAAGGAGAGTAGGGGGAGATGGAGGGCTAATACAAGAAGCCAAGTGTGTACAATTAGCATATTGGTAATTGTACCCTGATAATTTAGTGGCCAGCTGAGTTTGCTGGAAATTTTAAATCATTACACTGGCACACTGTGTGGGATGCGCATAGAGTGGGGAGGTGGGGGATGTCATGGGGAAATTGGGGTGAGCTCAGGTTCTGTTGGGGTCCTAGTAACTGCTAGTATGTACCCTGCCTGAACACTAGATGGTATTGAGGCCAAGAGCAAGGGTGGGGGTTGGGGACATGGGAGATTCTAGCATGTTCCCTGCCTGAACACTTGTTGGCAGTATGGCTTAATGGTCAGAGCTCCAGACTGTGAATGAGCCAGGCAGCTGCAGTCTTGAGTTTGATTCTCACAGCTTCCATACATAACTATGTGGCTCAGATCATTAATCACTAGGGGTGATGGATGTATCACTTTAAACATACGATTCTTCTTGGGGGGGGTAGAGTGGCAGGAAGCAAGAGTACTTTCAGGTTGGGGTGCAAAAGTGAGCTCATTTGTTCTGGCTGTGGCTTTAAAGGTAGCACCACCACTGAGTGGGAGAGTGGTTGGGGAGGGTTGTGAGGGCAGTGCCACTCGAGGCGCAGCGGTGCTCCACAATAGCATACCAGTGTCAGTGGCTCAGTAGGTAGCACACTCGCCTCTGAGGCTGGGAGATCAGAAGGCTGTGGGTTCTATCCACACACCAGGCACTTGGGATAAATTCCAATACTGACACTGTAGTGCAGCATGAGGTGGGGTACTGCACTCCTGAGGTGCCATCTTTTGGATAAGATGTTAAACCAAGGTCCCATCTGCCTGTTCTGGTGGTAATTCAAGTGGATGTTAAAGATCCCATGGCACTTGTCAAAAAGAGTAGGAAAAAGTTTATTTAACACAAAATCAGAGTACATCCTACACAAGTACAGAAAAATAACCAAATGACATTATACAGAAGGAACCATAAACACTTTGTCAATGGCCTTAAATCCAAACAGTGTCACAGTTTATGTAGTTGCAGCATCTGTATCAGTTATCCAAGGAAGTCCTTTCCATAATTCTAAAATGCCTAAGTTTGACAGCTGATTACATTCTGTGATATATACATTATAGAGGATTGTCTATGGGGAGTCATTCACAACAAGTATATTCTCGATCGAGAGGTATCCTTGGCAATGTTAGACCTCGAGAGCAAAGCTCAAGAGGTCGTCCATTGCCAAGGAGACCTCGAGATTTGAGAAGATCCTTGTTTGTGAATGACTCCCCATAGACAATCTTTTATAGTGTACAGGGAGTCTATTCATGAAAAAACAGTGAATGGATGCAGAAATATTTTAAATCAGGCCTTACTTGGCTTCATGTTGCGGCTTGCTCTAGCGCTACTCTCTCCCTCGCTGACGCAGCTGCTAAATTGTGCATGCGTGAATGCGCTCGATCTTGTTGTGCTGCATTGGTGACGTACTCATTGCAGCACAAGATCATGACGCATTGAAGGAAGCACAACAACGCTGTCGGGAGCATGGATTTTCATGCTTAACAGCGTTCTACCATACACTATATGTAAGTCTTTAACAATTTTCCTAGTTAGTTCAATATATGTATTCTCGTTCTGTTGCAGAGTAAACAAACATCTGGCCATCCAGATATTCCACTTAATTACTGTAAAAAATAAATATAAGGTACTTAAATTCTATTTCTTCTAAGTAAAAGTAACTTGACCATACATTATGTTAGTGTAAGTGATTTTTGCAAAGAGAGGTTCTTGCCATTGTTGTGCCAAGTAGGCCAAAAAATCTTTAATAAAGGAACAATCAAAAACAAGGTGTTCTATTGTTTCAGTAGAGTTAGTACACTGACGTCTACTACATATTCTACCCTGAAGTTATTTATGCTTATGGTTACTTTTTATATTTATTTTCTCATGGCATGATAACCAGTGGAAATCCCACATGTGGACTGGTATTCTTGGTGTACATAAGAGGGTCTGGAGAGACTCCAGGTAAGAGGATGGACACTTCTCAAATGGCTCTGGTACTGAACACAAGGTTGCCAGAAGATCCCTATATAAGACTTTATGTGAGGAAGAGAAGGCGGTAATCTGCTGAGTCATGACCTTCTATTGTTTTAACCTAAGTAAAGTCTTCTTAAGATACGGTGAGGTTGTTGTTGAGACTCTTAGTACTTGTAATGTAGTTGTTTCCCACTGATGAAACCAGGTCCTACAGTTATTATATAACCAATGTTCCCATCCCCTCTGTGTGTTAACTAAAAGTGGTTTTAAATTAGACATAACATTTTTTTATTAAAGAACAGTGTAGGATTAACCATATCTAGACCACCCTCCTTAGCTGATAAATAGGTTATGTTCCTTTTCATAAGGTTGAGGCGGCTACCCACAAGGCCTGAAAAAACAAGTTCAAAATAGATGTTTCCAGCTGCCTAAGAATTGGAAACACATAGCTTAAGTACAGAAAAACAGGGACCAAAAAGGTTTTGATCAAAAACACTCTTCTTTTTACCTATCATACTCCTATTCCATTGTGCCACTTTATATTTCCCTATTGCCAGTTTTTCCTCCCAATTTCGTTTTTCCACACCTGGAGGACCAAATCTAATGCCTAAAATAGGGACAGGACTATTTGTAAGACAAATAGGACCTATGTTGGTTTCCTGGGTAGGGGGGTTCCCTAGCAAAAAACCAACACATTTGTCTAAATTTAACGTGGCTGCTCACAGAGAGCCAAAAGTGGCACATAGTGAAACTGAGGTACAGACAGAGGTCTTATCCACCACCAAAAGGCACAAATCATCTGCGTAAGCAAGGGTCTTGGAAGTAACTTGTATGTTTGGACAGGTAACCGGAATAATGGAGTGATGTCCATTTATTTTTCGTAATAAGGGGTCTATAAAAAATGTCTATAAGAGGGGGCTCATGGGGCATCATTGCCTAACACCACATTGTATCGGTATCATAGGGCCCATCCACCCATTCACTACAGGAACTACAGTGACTGTTCTATCAAGTGACTTAATCCATCCTAACAACATATTAGGGACCTTATAATGTTGTAATGTTACCCATAAGAAATCATGACTAATCAAGTCAAAGGCCTTCCTTTGGTCCAGTGAAATAACATATCCTGGGCAAGTGTTAGAATATCCTTAAGTTATTATTTCTCATAATAATATTAGGTAGTCCTGAATATTCCTCTGAGGAATGGCACTGGCCGGTACCACGTAATAATAGCGAAGTAATATGGGTGAAACAATATGGGCGAATGTCATTATAACGACTAGGGAATAAGAGAGATGTTGATATAATAGCGACTGCATGATACTGTGTTACCCATGTAGAAATGTAACAAAATGAGTGACACTGTCAAATGAGCACCTGTCAAGGAATATCTAAATACCCTACTATCAATAAGTGCCTCAGTGTTAGAATATAAAAGTACGGGGGGTTGGGGGAGCAGAGCCCCCCGCTGATGATTGAGAGACAACTGGAGAGTGATAAATAGGTAGAGAAGCATGGCGGGTGTGGCTTTGCTTCAAGTTGTGGAAGTGGTGAGCAATGTCTATGTGTGAGTTCCTGAAGATTCAGAAAGGTCATCCTCTCCTACTATATGGACAGACAGAGTATCTGGTGGAGATTGTGATGGAGTATGGGAAGAGGAGTCTGTATGAATATCTTTGCAGTCTTGCATATTATTTCCAGCTAGGTGTGTAAGCTTCTATATTATGTTACAGTCGGTATTTACAGCATATCGCTATTGTGACATAGTGCTTTAATTGCAGTCGCTATTAAAACATTGTTGTTTTGACTGTCACTATTTAATAGTCTCCATAATCACATGGAACCGCACAGACCTGTTCTGGGGAAATTACTGTTTCTGCTAACAAGAGCAGGCGCTTTGTCAAAATTTTAGTTAAGAGTTTAAAATTTGCACTTAGCATACAGATTGGCCTCCAATTATTCAAATCTGTCTTCTCACCCTTTTTGTATAAATATGTTAATGTTCCTTTATTAAAGTTGAGTAGTATATTGCCTGTCTGTAACTTGGCATTAAAAACAGAAGTGATTTCAGAACCTAAGTGTTCACCTAAGACTTTGTACAACTCATTCAGGAGGTCATGAGGCCCTGGTGTAATGTTATTTTTTAAATGGTGAATGCCGTCCAGGACTTCCCCAAGGGAAATCGGTTGACTGACCCTGGTAATTATGTGAAGGGGGATTGACAGAACCTGAACATCATAAAAGTATTCATGAAATTTCTGAGAATCTGATGGTATGGAGCAAACAGATTAAGAGAAAAATCAGTGACCATGCCTAAAATTGTATTTTGCGAAAAATGATGAGTTCCGGACTGGTCAGTTAGACAGGACATAGTTTTCCCCCACACTACAGGAATTTTGGTCAAAGGGGCAAGTCACCTGTGTTGTTCCTTGTGTACTAAACTTATGTTGATGAAATTAAATGAAATGAAACTTTATTTATATGGCACCTTTCTCAAATCAAGGCACCTTACAATATTTAAAACAATAAACAGTAAGTAAAAACATAAATAATTTATAAAACACTAAATATATACAGCACTAGGTCTGAGCTCCAATTTCATAATCAGTTAATTAAAATTAATCTGAGACCATAAATAGATTTTGAGGGCTTTTTTAAACTCCTCCTGATGGTGCAGTTGTGCAGCTTTTTGTTTAAGTAAGGACAACATGTCTTTCTTACCAGCTGTATCTGCTGTCTCAGATCTTGACCAGTGTTACTGGAAATTGTAAATAAAGTTTGTAAATGGTGACATTGTTGTAGATATGTGAGGTACTGTAGGATGTATTACTTCTGTTTCAGCTGTACTGTTTTAAGAAGTGAATTAAATCTGTTTTTGTGTCTTCCCACCAATTAATGGGATTTTCATAACAGATCAGGACAGATTACCTGGCTGTCGGAAACTGTGCCAACAGTCCAAGAAATGTGTTGTCCTTTAAAAGGTCAGTGTTAAATTTCCACAGTCCTGGACCTTTATAAAAAGAGTGATTGTTGCCCAAGGTAATAGACACCATCTTGTGGTCTGAAAATTCTAGAGGGGAGACCCGAGCAGACGAGATGGATAGATTATAGGACAAAAAAATGTAGTTTATCCTAGTTGTTTGGGCATCTTTCTGAAAGGTAGGGGTGTGTTGTTTCAGACATTCTAGATATGCATCTCGTAGTTGTGCCATACGTAAATTTTTATTAAAGCCCATGAATCGCAAAAGATTTTTTTTGTTTTGCCGTGAGTACTTTTGTCTTGAAGACTAAGACCACAGTTAAACTCTCCAGCAAAGACAAGTTGCTTGGAGATGTGCAAATATGGTTGTATGAGAGACAGGAGTTCAGTTCTCACAGTTTTAGTTTGGGGTGCATATAGGTTGATAAGGAGAAATGGTACTTCTTGGATAAGAACATCTAATATAAGCACTCTGCCAGGGGCCAGGTCAAATCATTTTAACAACTTGAAATCCAGAGTACTAACCATAATGCCCATGCCAGAACAGCTGTCATGTCCAGTGGACCAAAAGGAAGGGCTAAGGATCCAGTCCCTCTGGGCTTGTTTTATTTCATGGGAGGTGTGGAACCTTGTGGCTTGTAAAAAGATTAACCCCAGATGTAAGGATGCAAGAAAGGAAAAGACTGTATGCCTCATTTCCGTTCTTTTAATACCATTAACGTTATTAGTATGGCATGAAAAAGTGTAATGCAACATGTTAGTACCGGCGTAGAAGGAAAGCTCCTGAAAGGGGATCTAGATACCTACAAAAATTATTTTTTCCTACCAGCAGGAGTTGTCCCTTTCATTTTTGACTTTGCTTTCCATTTTTGTGAGCCCCTCCCTTTTGTGCAAATTTCTGTATCAGTAGTGCTCTCAGGGTGCAAGGAGGTGATGGAGGAAGAATCTGAATCATCACCTGAGTCTGCTGATGTTTCTTGTAGGATTTCATATTGGTTAGTCAGGGTAAGGGAGGAAGTTCTGGTTGTTTTTTTTTTTTTTTTGGGTGGGGGGTAGGTTTCAACTTTGTCCGGGCTGAGCTTCTGCAACTTAGTTATGCAGGCCCTTTAGGTGGAGGCATGTCTGGAATGACTATAGGATGAGTCTCAGAAGTCTCAGAAGTAGGCCCCGCTGGCAGGGTGGGGGGATCTACAGAAATAATCTCTTCAGGAGGGGGGGTCCTCCAAGGGCAGTGTAGGTAAACTGGCAGAGGTGGAAGGAATTTCCTAGCCTGGAACAGGCCACACTGGCCCAGGTCTATTCCTAATTTTAGCTTTTTCAGCCTGAGAAATTATAAAATGCTAGTCAGCACCCTCATCATGATGTTCCTAACTGTGTGCTGCCCAAGTACAATTCTGAAAAGTGTGTCCAAGCTCATCACACAGATTACATTTGCACTCATTCAAACAAGCAGAACTTAGATGCCCCAATTCCCCACAAATATTGCATTTAACAGCATCACAGGCACTACTCAGATGAGTGGGATCCCCACATCTGTAGCAGGCTTTAGGCTGGCCTGGACAGAATAATACTCCTCTGTCACGTCCAAGAAAAAAAAGAATTAGGTAGTTGTACCACCCCGAGTCTTCAGATTTCAACAGTATTTTTATTTTCCACCCCCTGTCCATATATTTTCTGTATCTAATATGGCTTCAGGTTCTTCAAGGACTGCACAGCGTAATTTTTACCAGTACAAAACATCAGAGAAGTCCACCCCTTCATTGCGGAACAAGATGGTAATTGTCTTATATGAAGGTTTTGTTAGGGGTATAGCCAAAAAAGGAGTCCACAAAGCAGTACGTTTGAGGGAGTGGTATTTTGTCCACAACCTCTCTAGATATCTCTAGGGAGGTTTTAAAGTGGACATCGAAGGTTGTCTCTCCAGAAATATGAATTAAAGCATATATTTCATGGGCAAAGAATTTCATTAAGAGATTTCTGGCAACAAAAAAACTGTCTGGAGGATCAGGCATACCGCCTACATAGGACAATCAAACAGCATTGTGGTACTTGGAAGGTAAAATTGGAAGTTGAAAAAGAGAGGAAAAAGGTTTTTTCTGTCCATCCTTTTTTTTAAGGGGAGCCTCAATCTGTAGTACAGTATTTAATTTAAGTTCAGCAGTCTGTGGAGGTGAAACATTACATTCGTCGGCCGAAAGTTTAGAACTGGGTGCTGAGTTAAGGTTAATTCTTGTAGTATAGGCAAAGGGTCAGTAACAGTACCATTATTGTTGTTTCTTTGCACTTGTGACATCAGATCAGGAACGTCCGTGGGAGATGGCATACAGATTGAGGACTTTCCAGTGATCCATTGGGCTGAGTTCGGCCATTTCTCCCAACCCGTGCCTTATAATGCAAATTCAATTAACCAAGGTACAGTAGCAGCTGTTACTTTTTCAAGAGAGGAAATGCCAAGCTTTTGCACAATATTATGTGGGTTAGTAACTGTAAGAGTACTTAAAGTGTCCAGTAATACAGGATCTGAGGTATGGGTGGTAGCTTTCACACTGTGTCCACTGGCAGATGGCAGCTCCTTTAAAGAACTGATTATGGCACTCAGCTGAGTGTTGTTGACAGTGTCAGCCACAGTGTCAGACCTCAGCTGTCAGATCTTCTGCTGTAATGTCATTTTTTTGGTACAAAAACATCTGCTTCTCATATTCTAACAGGCACTGTAGCTCTAGGATTTCTGCCATGTCCCGGACTAAAATCTGTTGTACAGGTTCACTCTCATTGAGGCAATCCAAATCCTCACCCAAATCCATTGACTGATCCTGCTCTTGGATGTTTTCTGTTGTTATTTGTGGCTGGTTCTTACTTGGAACTTGCTCTGGTAGATGAACTGTCATATTTTCCTTTTCCAAATTGTTAGATACTGCAGTCTCTGGCTCTGAGAAGGTGGGAGAGGAGACTTGCTCCCCCACCTCCACAGCTTCCATCTTCCCCCCAGGATTGTTGTCCGCCATCTTGGCTGGCCAGTTTCTACTACAGGTGAGTAGGGGATTTTCTCCAGTGCCCTGGCCACATTTCCCCCCGTTCACTAAAAATATCACCAACAGCTTAATCTGGTTCAAGGTCAGTTGGAATTCATCTGTATCCCCCTCCCCAGGGTCATGCCAGAAAATAGGCAGAATTTGTCTAGTAAACTTACCCAGTCAACAAAAACTAAATAAATAAATAAATAATAAATAAATGTGAGGTCCTGCTGCACAAAGGCAATGTTTGAGCTGCTGCTGCTAAAAAGGTGCCAAATGCCGGTAGTGCAAAACTGCTGTGCATCTGGAGAAGTAGACTACCTAGGGTGAGCTCCGAGGGGTGCTGCCTGGTCCATGGGTTACCGATGAAAGGAGGGCAGGCTGAACAAACCTGAGGTCTGGAGTCAGAGCAAGGAGTCTGGGGAGATCAAAGAAAGCAAGTGAGTAAAAGAGAAAGCAGAAAGGGGATGGGGGTTACAGCGGAGGGGGGGGAGATTACAGAGTGAGGAGAGAACAAAGGAAGATTACAAAACCAGGCAGCTGAGCAAGACTTTGTAAATACAGGCTATACACTATAATAAATGCAATAGTCCCTTAAAGTACACACTGAAACCATACAATTAATTCAGTACATCCAATGTGACACATTGTAAGCAATAAAAACAATCAGTCCTGTATGTGGACAGTTAAAGGTGCTGCACAACAATGCGTTAGGCCCTGTTACACAAAGGCAATGATCAAGCTGCTGCTAAAAAGGCATTAAATGCCAGTAGTGCAAAACTGCTCTGCAGCTGGAGAAGGAGACTACCTCTGGTGAGCTTTGAGGGGTGCTGCCAGGTTCTGGTGAAGGGAGGGTGGGCTGAACAAGCCTGAGGTCTGGAGTCGGAGCGAGGAGTCTGGGGTGAGCTCCGAGGGTGCTGCTGGGTCCACGTGTTCCTGGTGAAGGGAGGGTGGGCTGAACAAGTCCAAGGTCTGAAGTCTGAGCAAGGATTCTGGGGTGAACTCTGAGTGGTGCTGCCAGGTCCGCGAGTTCCTGGTGAAGGGAGGGTAAGCTGAACAAGCCCAAGGTCTGGAGTCAGAGTGAGGAGTCTGTGAAAACTGGCATACACCATCTCAGTCCTAGGGGCTATAGTTCTACAAAACTTTTCAAAAATTGGTTTGACAGTTGTTTTTTTTGGGGGGGGTTACAATTACAAATTTAGTTACAGTCACAAATTGTTTAATGTTATAATTTCCTCCCACTTAAGATAATTTTTTTCACTGTTTGTGGACAAGAAAAAGTAAGAAAAGTCGCAGTTTGAAACTGAAACTTTTTTTTGTCACAACGGAGCCTTTGGGTGGTTTCAGAACAAAATATTTTTTTATTAAGTAATTAGGGTTTACGTTTCAAAAAAAATCCATGAATGTGCGAACCAAAGCAATAAATAGCTGAAAAAACATGACTTTTTGTCCAACTTAAAAGTTGGACACAAACAAAATGCATAAAAGTTGCAAACATAAAAATAAATAATACTTACGTCTAGATGTTGAAACTTGTGTGGTTTATCATGAGATAATCCAATGAGACATCCAAGCTGACTTTCCAAAATAAATTAAAATTAGTATTTTATTTACAAAAAATAGAATAAAATAAAATAAAAACGTTTATGATTTTCTTGAAAAAACATTGGGACTGTGGTGAAAGAACTCAGGGCATGCAATGTAGAGCCTGTGCTTGGTAACACACAACTGAAGAAAGTACAGTTGAAAACACAAACAAAAAAAAAAGTAAAATTGCATGTTTTTTGTTCTTGAGTACAGTATTTATCAAATTGTAAAAACCATTATGAGAAATGTATTAAGTTTAACACAAGCTAAATATTTAAAGTCCTTAAGCATACAAGCCAACTGAGCAGTGACTGAAAAAAATGCATGCATTGTATACTTCAAATAAAATCATACATGTCCTGAAAAAGGCAATTACTACTTCATGCAAGACCCACAGGACCTTACATGAAGAAAGTAATTTCATCTGCTTCTTCACATAGGCCGTCTGTAAACCAAGTTAAAATTTACCTATTACTTGATGCAGGACCCGCAGGGTTGAACTTAGTTGTTACTCAACTACTACGGGCCCTCCAGGAAGCAAGATATACCACATGCATTATACCTTCTCAGAAAGTAATGGCATTCATTGCAAAAAACAACATTAATGCATACATTATGGTATCAGTCCTCAAAAATCCAGAAATGTGGCATTGAGGTTTTCAGCACTAACACCCACCCTCTACACATTACATAGATACATAGACAGTGTCGGCAGATAAGGGTCTATGGCCCACCCAGTCTGCCCATTTGAACTTGTAAGTTCAGTTTGTTTTCCTAGAAGTCTGTCGCCCCTTACCCCTGGCCTCCAGAATTCCTTTATGTCTATCCCATGCATTCTTAAATCCCGTGATTGTTTCAGCCCCCACCACTTCCTCTGGCAGGGTGTTCCACTTGTCCACCACCCGTTTTGTGAAGAAATTCTTTCTCATATTTCCTCTGAATCGTCCTTCCTCCAACTTCATCCCATGCCCTCTAGTCCTGGAACATCTTTTTCTCTTAAAAATAATGTTTTCCTGCACCCTGTTCCTCCCTGTAAGATACTTGATACTTGTATGTCTCTATCATATCCCCTCTCTCCCTTCTCTCCTCCAGGGAGTACATGTTCAGTTCCTTCAACCTGTCTTCATAGGACTTGTGATGCAATCCATGTACCATCTTTGTTGCCCTCCTCTGAACCTTCTCTACCCTGTCTATGTCCTTACGTAGGTATGGTCTCCAGAACTGTACACTGTACTCCAGGTGGGGCCTCATTGGTGTCTTGTATAATGGAATTATGACCTCCTTCCTGCTGGTGATGCCCCGCCTATACATCCCAGCATCCCATTTGCTTTACCTGCTGCCTTGTCACACGGTTTCTACCTTGAGGTCATCAGAGATGATAACCCCAAGATCCCTTTCCTGCTTGGTGCATGCTATATCCTTACCCCAACTGATATATTGTGCCAGGATTTTGTGCCCCATATGCATTATCTTGCACTCTTTGCATTGAATTTCAACTGCAAACTCCTGACCATTCTTCAAGTTTCTGCAGGTCGCTTCTCATTCTGTCTACACCCTCTGGTGTGTCTACTCTGTTACAGAGCTTGTGTCATCAGCGAACAGTGAAATTCTGCCTTCTAGGTCCCAGCATATCACTGATGAAGATGTTGAATAGGACCGTCCCAGCACTGATCCCTGTGGTACCCCACTGGTCACTCTTCCCTCTGTGGAGTGACAGCCATTTACCACCACCCTCTGTGTCCTGCCACCCAGCCAGTTATCTACCCACCACACTACTGTCCTGCCCACACCATATTCCCCAGTTTGTGTAATAGTCTTGTATGTGGCACAGTGTCAAAGGCCTTGCTGAAGTCCAGATAGGCCATGTCCACTGCCCTCCCCTGATCCACCTCCCTAGTCACCCAGTCAAAAATTCAACAAGGTTGGTCTGACATGACCTTCCCTGGAGAAACCATGCTGCCTTGGGTCCTGTGGTCCATTGACAACCAGATGTTCCACCAATCTCTCCTTCAGTAGTGCTTCCATGATCTTCCCACTACCGAGGTGAGGCTGACTGGTCTGTAGTTCCCTGCTTCCTCTTTGTTCCCACTTTTGTATAAGGGGACTACATCTGCTGTCCTCCAGTCTTTGGGTACCTCCTGTTTCCAGTGATCGGCTAAACAGGATAGCCAGAGGTTCAGCCACCACCTCTCTTAGTTCTTTAGGACCTGGGTGCACCCCATCTGGCCCCATTGCTTTATCAACTCTTATTACTTCCAGTTCCTTCAGGACCTCTTTCTCGTGAAAGGACTTGTGTCCATTTCTGCACATTCTCACCCCTTGTACTCCTTCAGACCCATTACCCTCCTCTTCCTCAGTAAAGACTGAGCAGAAATACCTGTTCAATATGTCAGCTTTACTGTTGTCATCCTCCACGCGGCTCCCATCCTCCCCCTTCAGTCTCACTATCCCTTCCTTTGTCTTTCTTTTTTCACTTATGTACCTGTAAAAGGTTTTGTCCCCTCTACCCACTGATTTTGCAATGTGCTCTTCTGTCTGAGCTTTGGCTTCCCTTACTGACCTCCCTGCCTTCCTTTGCTTCTCCTGGTATTTCTCCCTATCTCCTCTGCCTGTGTCTTTTGTACTGCCTGAATGCAACCTTTGGCTTTCACTTTCTTTGCTACCCTTTGGAAAACCATAATGGTCTCCTCTTCCTTTCCTCTTGCTAACCTGTTAATGCATAATTCTGTTGTTCTTGTAATCCCCATTTTAAATACTTCCCACTGTTCCTCAACCCCTGATTCCTGTCCCATTCCCCTTAATGCCTCTTTCAAGCATCTCTCCATTTTCCCAAAGTCTGCCCCCCTAAAATCCAGGATACGTGTTTTTGTGTGGTTTGGTTCTGCTCTTTCTGTGATTTCAAACCACAATGACTGGTGGTCACTGTTTCCCAGGTGCTCCCCCACTGTTAGCCCCATCACACTGTCCCTGTTTGTGAACACATGGTCCAGTATTGCCTTCTGCCGAGTTGGTTCCATGACCAGTTGCTTGAGGAAGGCACCCTGAAGGGATTCCAGGATAAATCTGCTCCTAGTTGATGCTACTGCTGGGATGCTCCAGTCCACGTCTGGAATACTGAAGTCTCCAACCAGTACTACCTCACCTTTGTCTGCCATCCTTTGGATGGCTAGCATCAGCTCCCCATCTGTTTCTTCCTCCTGGGCTGGTGGTCTATAGACCACACCTGTGCGGATGGCTGTCCCCATTTTCCTTTCGGCTTAACCCACAGTATCTCTCCCATTTTGTTCCTCCTGATCTCTGTGGCCCTTATGTCATTTTTCATACAGTGCCACTTCTCCTCCCCTCCTGCCTGCTCTGTCTCTTCTGAATATGTTGTAGCCAGGTATGGCCATCTCCAGTCGTGGTTATCATTACACCAGGTTTCAGTGATGGCCACAATGTCCAGGTCTGACTGCACCATGACAGCCTCCAGATCTTCCATCTTGTTGCTAAGGCTCCTGGCATTTGCACACATGGCTTTCCATGATTTGACCTCCCTAGACTGTTTCATTGTTCTACTCCAGCCCCTTCCTTGGTTGTCATTTATCCCTGGTTCTCCTTGCTGTCTGCTCTTCTGCTGAATTTTGCCCTTTTCTGCTTATCCACCTCTTGGGCACTAACTTGGGCACATTCTGTGCTTTCATAGCCTAGTGCCAAGGCACAGGTTCAGAGCTGTATCCCATGGGTCTGCTGCTTCAAGCTATAGGTCTGGAGTCATATCCCACATATCTGTTGCTTCATGTAGTGCTCACAGAGCCCTGTATAAAGCAATATAAAGGTCTGGCACTGTGCCCAGTGGGTCTGCCACATCATGTAAGGACAACAGGGGCATACACAAAACAAACTACACATCCAGAGCTCTATCCCATGGGTCTGTTGCTTTCTGTAGGGCCTGCAGATCCTTCTACAAAGCAAGGTACAGGTCTACAGTTGTGACACAGAGGTCTTCTGCTTTGCTAAGGGACCACAGGTTTTGAACCATGCATACAAGGTCTGCTGAGATCACCAGGAGCAGCAGCAGCACCAAGTGACTCGAGTCTGCTATTTACTACCATCAGCAGGATTTCTGATTGGTTTTGCTCCACCTTCTCCTCTGAGCTCCAGTCAGGAGCTTGTGGTTGTGATGGCGTGTGTCTGGACTGAAAGCTTGCAGCTTTTGAAACAGCAATGGAGTTCAGAGCCAATCAACATCAGCTGCTCCTTTGATTAATGTGGGTTAGGTTCAGCAGGGCTTAAACACACAACAGGTTTTAAACTTTGCCATTAACCAGCAATAGCAACAAGGGACTTGACATTTACTGCAACCAGTAGGCTTCGTGATTGATTTTGCTCCACCTTAGCCCTTGAGCTACAGTTAGGAGCCTGTGGTTGTGAGGTAGTCTGTTTAGTCTTCTGTATTTCTTGGTTTAGGCATAGCAGTGCTCTATTGAGGTACTCATGCTAAAGGGCAGAGCTTAAGGGTGACACACTGGGGGTGACAGTGGGATGGCAGTCGGCAGGAGATGTTGCACTCTTGGGGAGCCACCTTTGACCACACTACATTTTAATTTGTTTTAAGTGCATTAAAATCATAAAGAGAAATGGTAGGGGTAGGCCAAAATGGGGAATGGGAGCAACACCCTATCTAGCATAGGTGTTCAAACTATATTGTGCCTATCTTTCCTAGGGTAGGTATTCAAGGGGAATAACAAACAATAGAAGAGAAAAGGTAGAAGCACCAGTTCCACCATGCCACGGCGACATGGAATTTATCAACCATCAACACAGTGACGGCACAACAACAACTGGTGTTGTGCCATCGCTGGGGGGAACTGGTGTTTTCTGTGATGGGCTTTGGCCTCGCAACCCTGGACTTTAAATAACCAACTCTGAGTCGGAGTTGATTTGGGGAGGGGGTGAAAACCCCACAGGCAACAGTGTTGGGAACCCAGCAGACCATCACAGCGAACTGCTAAAAATGTCGCTGTGATGGTCTTTGCTGTAGTCCCATCACTGTTGTGATGTGATACCAAAACACTATCATTTGTAAAGGTACCTCAGAGATGGGTGGAAGGTAAAGGGTAGGCTAAAATAGAGAATAGGAATAACACTCTGTCTAGAGTAGGTGTACAAAGGGCATACCTAACATAAGAAGGTGAAAAACTAGTAACACCCAATCAGGGGTAGGGGTACATAAGAATTTCTAAATATCACAGAAGATCCAGAAAAAAAGAGATGATTTGATACCTTTTAGTGGACCAACATAGATGTTACAAAACAAAATAGGTGCTTGAGCTTTCAGATTACATATGTAACCACCCAGTTCCCTGGGTTACTAGAATCCCATCAGGTTAGCCATAGGAAGGTAGAGAGCTCATTAGGAGCTCTGGGGTAGATGACATCATTGTTTATTAAGCTAGGCTGGGCAGAGAATGGATTATATCATTTAGAATTCTCCTAGCAGCATAAGCCACTTTGGAATCAGCTGCTCTGAGGAGTTTTAGAATGTTGAGACCTCAGTAGTAGTAGTCTGTAGTTAGCAGTGGAACAGAGGAGCTCTGTAGTGAGATTCCAGCTGGTCAGTCCAGTGGCTGACTGGGTGAAGGACCTCAGTCGATTTTCTCACCCTATTTTGGGGAACAGCATCAGTGCCGACTGAAGTGGTGGAGACCGTTTGTCTGAATAGACTGTTGCAGTGGAGTCAAGGAGCAATCCCCTGAAGATCCCAATGTTTTCAGCTGCCAAAAGAGAGATCTGTGTGCAGGTGGGAATCTGTGACAAAGCTACGTGGAAGGGAAGAGAGGTTTTCCTTTAAATTTCCATGTCTGTAACAAAGGAACAAACAAGGCCGTGAGTACAGATTCATGGGACTGTGTTTTGGGGGGTTGGTCTGAGGTGTATGGGTTTCATCACAAAAATGTGCTGATTGTTCAAGATAAAGTGTTGGATGGCCTTTAGCATTTCAGGGGGAAATTAAGGATCCATGTGGTGTAACCCAGAAAGGAATGGCAGAGGCTGGCTGGGGCTAGGGTGGGAGGAACGCCATTTAAAACTCCAGTCAGGGCTAACTGATTCATGTATGGGCACCAGTTTAAACTGGGCATGTTAATGGATGTCATTGCACCAGGGGAAATGTTTTAAAGTGTGTGTGGAAACCCCCACACTAATATACTTTGTTGGAAGTAAAAGTCCAGAGATTCCTAGTATAGAGGGATAGACAGGTCGAACTGTGTATGGTGAAATGTTGCTGTAAATTTTCATAACCATTGTTGTTCTGGAAGGAAAAAAGTCTGGTTCTGTGTGTGTACAATGCCAGACTTGGGGGACCACCCTGCTGCATTTTCCAGCTTGTCTGTCAGAATAAAGTCATACTTCACAATCCCAATTTCTGTGTGGATATTAGATCTCTGCTTCCAGTGTGGATTGTTATTGGGACCCATGTGATACATTTAGACCTAACATATGCCTAGCACCTTTCCCCAGAACCTGGATACAATCTAAATGTTATTTTGTACCTTAAACCCCCTACCCCTTTAGACTGCTAAGCCAGGCAATCATCTCAACACTAAGGGTGATGCCTTTTTATGTTGTCTTGCGCATGAGCAAGCAACATCTTGTAGTAGTATGAGAAATGCAGAGGTGTGTCAGTGTTGGCAAATGCAGGGAACGCTTTAGTAGGTGTGTCCCTCCAATTAGCCAGCATGCTAGCACTGACACAAGTATATGCAAAGTCCCACCAACCTGAAACAAACGTGCCATTGCAATCGGAAACAAACTCATCATGCAGCGGCACAGATGACATGCCTCCCGTATGTGCCTTTCCTGATGAAACATTTCAATAAACATGGCAGTGGCTCCTGTAGTCGCCACACAATCCCGAGAGAAAACCGACATCGGGTGTGCCCAGTCCCCATGTCAGCATGTCTGCAACCCCCTCTCCCCGCACATTGTGTAGCACATTGGGAGCCCACCCCAGTGTACCACTGCTCACATAAAGCCAACCGTGTCAGCATGTTCCTGCCCCCACCTTATCTCCATTGTGTGGCACACTGGGAGCCTGCCCCAGTGTGGCCAACATCAGCCCCCTTTCCGAAAGTCATGGTGCACACTGGGAGCCCACCCCAGTGTGATAAACATCAGCCCCCCCCGAAAGTCATGAGGCACACTGGGAGCCCACCCCAGTGTGCCCCACATTTGTTTTAATTCACCTGTAAAGAAAGAAAACGGTCCAGTGAAGTCCATTTTTTTTGTACCTGAAAAAAAGGAAACAGTCTCTCGTTGTCTGTGACACCTCCTTCCCCCAATCCGCACCTACCCTCTGTGCACCCCAGCTCCTCACATCCCCCTCACCCCATACTTACCTCACAAAAAGCACTTGTTATCACTGTCTAAATCTTGTGATTGTTTTAAATAATTGCTGTGTTATTTGAATGTAATTTATTGTAACTGTTATGTATGAATGTGAAGGTCACCATTGTGAATGAGTTTTTAACTCAATGGTTTAAATCTTTATAAACAAACAAACAAACAAAACAAAAAAAAACAAACAAACCTCCAGCGGTCCAGCGTTGCAATATTCGGTGGAGCGGGAAAACGTTTGGACTCTTCAAAGCCGAACTGCAAAATGTAAGCTGTATAATGGCATAAATGGGGAGATTTCAACTTAGGTGGATATCTCAGCCATTTTTTTGAATTTTGGCTCCAAATTTTCAACATGGGTTTCTTAGACTCACCTCATGAACACTTGCACTGTCATCTCGTTATTCGGTCCCAAAAGGTAATTTCGCAGTCACTGCACGGAATCACCTTTTGGGACTGATTAATGAAATGACAGTGCCACTGTTCATGAGGTGCGGTCCCAATAGCCTATGGTGCAAATTTGGTGAAAAAATTCCAAAAAAATCACTGTTACGAGTGTGCACTGCACAGTTTCCACACACGCTAGTAACTTTGACAATTTCTAATATTTTCACTCCAGATTTTCAACATTGTCATTTTTTCACACCTCCTTATGAACAGTACAGCTGTCATTTTTCACATCCTGCACCAAAATGTGTTTTCGCACATGTGGCTCACAGTTGCGCGGTCACTGTGGGAAATGAATGTTCAGGACAGATTAACAAAATCACAGTGATATTGTTAATGAGCAGAGGTCCAAAAATGCCTATGTTGAAAATCTGGTTTAAAAATGCCCCCCAAAAATTGCTTTACAGGCATGCGTTGCGCAGTTTCTGTGCACGCTTCTGACTTCACCAGTTTTTCATCTTTTCACTCCAGATTTTCAACATTGCCATTTTTTTTACACCTCCTTATGAACAGTACACCTGTCATTTTTCATATCATGTCCGAAATGTGTTTCCACACATGTGGCGCACAATGGTGCGGTCGCCGTGGGAATTCAACGTCCGGGACAGATTAACAAAATCTCAGTGACACTGTTCATGAGCGGAGGTCCCAAAATGCCTATGTTGAAAATCTGGTTAAAAAAATCTGCAAAATAATTGTACATTACAGGCGCATGCTGTAATAGTTTCACGCAGGCTCATGACTTCACTATTTGCATATTTTCACTCCAGATTTTCAACATTGCCATTTTTTTACACCTCCTCATGAACAGTACAGCTCTCATTTTTCACATCCTGCCCGAAATGTGTTTTCATACCTGTGGCACCAAATGGGGCAGTCACTGGGCAAAATCATCACCTTTCGGTAAATGAATTGATAGTGCCATTGTTCATAAGGTGGGGTCACAAAATGCCCATGTTGAAAATTTGTAGTGAAAATACCAACAACCACCCATGGCATTAGGGTTTCCAACTGTAATGCCCCACCCTGTAGAGACTGACAGGTGTCAGGGGTGTGATTTGGGATTGTTGGCTGTAATGCTTATGCCATTCCACCCCAACCTCCACCCTGCAGCCAGTAACAGGCATCTAGGTGTGCCATGGACTCTTCAACCCCAAAATTTACCCCATTCTCCAATACTGCACCCATCTCAGCATATTTCCTTATGGAATGGGATGAGAGTAAGGCCCGAATACTCCAAAGCAGAACGCGACACTTGTCGGTGTCTGCAGGGTAGGGTGAGGTGAAATGGCATGAGCATTATGACCAATGACCCAAAGGCACACTCCAATGCCTGTTAGTCTCTGAGGATGGGGGCTGGGTTGGCGTCTCTTCAAATTCCTATTATGCATCTCTCTTTCTGCACTACGAATGCCATTGCCAGCAAGACAACATTCGGCATTGACAAATGCTTGTTTGCTTATGCCGTCTGGTGGCCTGTTTGCCCTGTCTGTGGCATGAGTTGGGGAGTCCCATTTGCCAGATGCTGCTGGTGGCTGGGGCATGCATAGAATCCTTCATCATTCATTCTATGTAATCCAAAAGCTCGAGTACCTATTTTCTTTTGTAACATCTATTTTGGTCCAATAAAAGGTATCAAATCATCTCTTTTTTTCCTGGATCTTTTGTCACAAGGATCAATACAGCAACAAATCTAATTTTCTATATAAATATCACACAGAAGTGTGGGTGCAGTGCAGTATCTGTGGGGCACCAGTTTTCAGAGAGAGACCTTCTGAAGAGTGCAGTGTTGTCCCATCTGCATGCACTTCTCTGGGTTGAGGGAGGAGTTTGCCAGACTCTGGCCAAGTCAGCCAGCACACAAGCAACCTCTTCCCCCTCCTAGGGGCCACCAAGTCTGACACCATTATTTCACAGAGTGCTTAGGAAGAGCAGTAATTGGACTATGATAGGCTCTGGAAGGGTGGGGGTGGTGGGTCTAAGGCAAAGTCCTTAGCCGGTATCACAATGTAATTCCTACACCACTCTGTTGGGATTGGATTGCATGAAGGAGGCACCTCTGGTAGGGACTGAGGAGGATGTGGGTTCCTCCATAATAAAGACCCCAAGAAGGGTGGTAGAGAATCCCAGAGGAGGAGCAAACAACTTCTGGAGGGGGAATAGATTGTGAGGGGGGCTAGATCTGGGAATAGGAAATGGACGGAGAGGGAGGTTACATGCCTGCATGGTGCCATGGCCCAGAGAGATGGGAAGCAGATGCTGAGGATTGCTCGGGCAACAAGAGCTGGGAAGGCAGAGCTGGATATCATTGTCCACCTGGAAACTAATGACCTGGGTAGGGATGGGGCTATGATAGTGCAGGGTGAGTTCAAGGAGCTAGGGAAAGGTTTTAAGCAGGTAGCATGTTCTGTGTTGTCTATCTATGACAAGGGAGAGGAGAGGTATCTCTGTACCAGGACCTTCAACTCATGGTTTGGCTATATTGAGGACTGGAATCCAACCTGGAGGGATAAGGGCCTTTATAGAGGTGATGGCCTGCATCCATCCAGAAGGGGAAATACAGTCCTCAATGGATGGTTCAAATGTTACTTCGATGAACATTTAAACTAGCCGATGGGTGTGGTGGAAGAAATCAGGGAGGCAGAAACTGCTTTCCCACAAACTAACACAGGAAGTAGAGAGAATGAACCTGAGTGGAGAGTATCACCTTTGGATGCAAATTAATAAAGGCATCAAGATGACAGAAATGAAAGAGAATGGAAACAGGAACTGTAAAAACAGAGGGGGGGAGGGGGCAAAAAGGAAAAAAGAGGGTTAAAATATCTGGTTGGCCATGTGTGCAAATACTAGAATTCTAGGAGATAAGATTCTGGACCTAGACGTCATTATGGCAGAGGCCAACCTGGATATGGTGGCCATTACTGAGTTATGGTGTAATGAAAACCATGACTGGGATGTAGCCATACCAGGCTATACCCTGTTCAGAAAGGGCAGAGTGGGAAGAAAAGGAGTATATGGAGTGCTTTATGTGAAGGAATGCATAAGTGTGACAGATACAGGGGGAGGCAGAGGTACAGTCGGTCACCCTGGAGAAGGGGAACAAAGTCACTATTCACACTGGTGTGATCCACAGCTCTCTAGCATGGAGAGTAATTAGACAGGGTACTGGTGGAAGCTAGCAGGGAACTTCAATATCCCAGATGTAGATTGGAGCCTCCCACCTGCAGCTTCAGCTGGAAGCAAGGATATCCTGGACTCCCTTGCAGGGGACATTCCTCATGTAACCAGTCAGCAAACCCACTTGTGATGGGGCAATGCTGGACCTGGTACTCACTAACAGGAACAGTGTTGCAGATGTCAAGGTGGGAGGCCACCTGAGGACCAGTTATCACTGTGTGGTTCAACATAAGGATGGTTGTGGAATCAAATCACACAAAGGGAAAGGTCCTGGACTTCAGGGGGTCTAATTTTCTAAAGATGAGTGAGTGATTCCAGGATGGCCTGGGTGGGGTGGAGGAGCAGTGTGTGAAGCTAAAATGTGCCATAGTGAAGGCAACAAACCTCTGCATTGAACCAGTGAGTAAAAGTGAGAGCAAAATGAGACCACTATAGTTTTCAAAAGAGGTGGCAGAAAAGGTAAAGTCTAAAAGGTTGGCATTTAAAAGATATAAGGAGACACAGAAGGAGGAGGAGGATAGGGAAGTGTATCAAGAGAAACAAGGAAAAGCAGTGAAAGCAGTGAGGAGCAGGAAGGCACAAACTGAAGAGAGAATGGTCCAAGGGGTAATGAAAGGGAACAAGGATTTTTTTAGGTATGTAAGTGAAAAGAGGAAGACCAGGGGAGGGATTGTAAGGCTAAACAGAAATGGTGATACAGTTTATACAAAATCTCCCCAGACAAAACACCGGGCCCAGACGGATTTTCATCCAATTTTTACAAGAAATTTAAAGAACAAAATCATCCCATTTCTCTTACCATTATACCAATATATATTATCAGGTGTACAAGTTGATCCTACCCTTTTTGAAGCTTTAATTGTTCTTCTACCCAAACCAGATAAAGATCCCGAGCTGGTTCAGAATTACATACCCATCTCTCTTCTAAATCAAGATATAAAAATTTTAACAAAAATACTAGCCATTAGACTGAGTTTAATACTTCCAGACTTAATTAGCTTACAACAAGTGGGATTCATGAAGGGGAGATCTTCAGTAGATCACCTTCGTAATCTTTCTCATGTCTTCTCGGCATCCAGGGAGTCCTCTTTTCCAGCTGCTCTGGTGTCTCTGGATGCCGAGAAGGTATTTAATCGAGTTAATTGGAATTTCTTGTTTCAAACCCTAAATGCCTTTGGTTTTCCCTCAGAATTTCAGGAGTGGATAAAATCCCTTTATCAATCCCCATCTGCCAGAATTTCCAGGAATGGAGTGATATCAGAATCATTCCCGTTATACTCCAGTACGAGGCAGGGTTGTCCTCTCTCTCCCTTATTATTTAACATATATCTTGAACCCCTTATTCGCAATCTGATTGCAAGTCATAAGGTACAGGGTATAAGGATACAAGGCACACAGGTCAAAGTTTCGGCATATGTGGATTCTCATATGTGGATTCTTCTTCATCTGTCCCATCTGGAGACATCTATTCCATCAATGTTTGAGATTATAGCAAAATATAGTTGTTTCTCAAATTACAAATTGAATGTTAGCAAGTCAACTATTTTTCCTCTCAATCACAAGGTATTCAAACATACCCATACAGCTTTAGGTCTCTCTTGGTCTCTGGATTCTCTTAAATACCTCAGCATCAAACTTACTAGAAACCCACTTTTAAGCATCAAGAGGGATTTAGATTCCCTAGTGCAAAACATAAGTCAGGATTTAGATTGATGGGCAACTCTTCCTATCTCTTTGTGGGGACGGATTAATTTAATTAAAATGAATATTTTTCCACGTTTATTTTATCCCCTTAATTTACTCAATGTATGGTTACCTGGCTCCTGGATTAAAAAAGTACACAGGCTCCTTACAAAATTCATCTGGTCCAAGAAACAGCCAAGATTAACATATCGTAAATTAGCCACCTCCAAGATCAAAGGAGGCTTACGTCTCCCTCACCTCAACCTGTACTACTGGGCCAGTCATGTGTCCAAATATCTCAGATGGCTTGCACCAGGTCCTTCCTTTTCCCTCCCACCTTGGCTCAAAATCAAATTGGACCTGATTTGTTCCAGTGGTACAGAGCCTTCCACGTTGTTAAGTTTAAAATTATCCTCATTTCCACCAAATTTAAAACTCACCATGATTGATGTCTTAATGAGAGTTCACTCCCAGTTGTGTGCTTTCTTACATTATAAACCTCACAGCGATCACTCCCAATCCATCTGGAACGCTCCATCTTTTCAAATTGACAACGAGGTGATCACATCTAATTGGTTACCCCAGCTGGGGGAGGGAACATTATCTCTTTTTGTGGGGGCAGGTGGTTCCTGGCTTATGGCTGCAGGTATTGAGGCCAAATTTAAAATTCCAAAATCTTGTTATTTTAAGGTGTTTCAACTCAGGCATCTCCTTATCAAGGTGATAGGTAAAGCTCCCCCTCCACCACCCAAATTTCCCTTCCAATCTGAGCTGAGTTCTCTGGTTAATCCCCCTAAAGCTGTTTCTAAATTATATGCAACTCTTTATGAATGGCGTTTCAGTGAATGCTGTGGCCCTACAACATACTGGATATCCCTCTTTCCCCAATTGAATATAGATTGGTCCACCCTCTGGTGAAATTGCCATCGTTGTGTGACACAAGACAGACTACACCTTATGCAATTCCATATTTTACATAATGTGTATTATTCTCCTCAAAAATTAACCAAATGGGAATTAATATCTTCCAGTTTATGTACTCAATGCTCCCAGGATGAGGGGACACTTCTTTATATCTTTTGGAATTGCCCCAAGGTGGTTCCTCTATGGAATAATATCCAAGCCAAGGTAGACCCCTTACTTGGGCTCTCTGATTACTTTAAACCTGAAATATGCTTATTGGGTGATTACTCTCTAATATCAGTGAATAATCACAAATATCACATCTTTGATAGCAATGTCTGGTAAAAAACTGATTCTTAAACACTGGCAGGATAATGATATCTCCTATACTGAATGGCTTAATGAATTATTAGCTAATCTCAGAACTGAAAAAGTTATAGCAAGCTTTCATAATTAATTGCCTAAAAATCGACATATATGGGATCTCTTACATGTTTTGTATTCCCTTTGATGCATATGTATCTTGATGTCTATATTAGATAAAATAATTTGTTTTAAATGGATTGTGGTAAGGGGGGAATTAGGGAAAGGGGAGAAGGGGAAGGAGAAAGTGGGGACAGAACCATTGTACTGGATTCTAATCAGATGTATATATTTAATCCCCATGGCTCTGTCTCATGTATGTGTTAAAAAAACTTTAAATTGAAAAAGAAAATCAAATGGTAAGACAGTGCAGAGGGGAACCAGGAAAAGGCAGACATCCTGAACAAATGCGTTCAATGGAAGGAGAGAGAGGCGCCACAAAAAATGTAACAGGAGCTCTGGAGGGAGAGAGAGGTGGACACTAGCTTTTTTTCAGAGGAGAGAGTCCTAAAGGAACTCATTAATCTGAAAGTAGACAAACCAGTGGGACCACATGGGGTACATCCTAGTCTGCCCATTTCTCTACCTAATGGATAAGCTGCTGATCCTAGTTAATCAACAGCCTACTTCCTCCTACCCCCCACTAGAATTGCCCTATGTCTCTCCCATGCATTCTTGAATTCCCCACTGTTTGTGACTCCACGACCTCTTCAGGAAGGCTGTTCCATGCATCTACAACCCTCTCCATGAAGAAATACTTTCTTACATTACCTCTGAGCCATCCCCCCTCTATCTTCAAATTGTGCCCCCTTGTTCTTGCACATCTCTTTTTCTGAAAGATGCTACCCTCTTGGACTTTGTTGATTCCCTTGATGTACTTAAAAGTTTCTATCATGTCCCCCCTCTCCCTCCTTTTCTCAAAGCTATACATATTAAGCTCCTTTAGTTTTTCTTCATATGTCTTCTGGTGCAGATGCTACACCATTTTGGTTGCCCTCCTCTGGACAGCCTACACCCTGTCTATGTCTTTGTGGAGATGGGGTCTCCAGAACTGCACACAGTACTCCAGATGTGGTCTCACCAACTGTCTGTACAGAGGGACAACAACTTCCTGTTTTCTACTGGTGATGCCTCTCCCTATGCATTCCAGTATCCCCCAGCCCTCCTCACTGCCTTCTCACATTACTTTCCCACCTTTAGGTTATCTGATATAACTACCCCCAGGTCCCTTTCCATTTTTGTTGTTGTCAGTATCTCACCCCGATTGTGTACTCTTCCCCTGGGTTTTTGTTTCCCAGGTGCATTACTTTGCAATTCTTTGCATTGAATCTAAGCTACCATATATTTGACCATTCCTTCAACCTTGCCAAGTCCCTTCTCATCCCTTCCACCCCACCTTGTGTATCAACCCTGTTGCAGATCTTTGTGCCGTCTACAAAGACACATACTTTTCCTTCTAGTCCCTCCACAATGTCACTTATAAAGACATCAAAAAGGACCGGCACAGTACTGAACCCTGCTGTACCCTACTAATAACCTCCCTTTCTTCACTGTGGACTCCGTTTACTATTACCCTCTGTGTCCTGTTGTCCAGCCAATGTTTTACACAGGCTACCACCCTGGGACCCACTCCCAGGCTGGCTAATATGTTTATTAATCTTTTGTGCGGGACTGTGTCAAATGCCTTGCTAAAGTCTAGGTAGGCCATGTCCACAGCCCCTCCCTGATCTAGTACTTTGGCCACCCAGTCAAAGAAATCGATTAGATTCATCTGGGATGACCGTCCTGCTGTGAATCCTTGCTTCCTTGGGTCCTCTGCCGCACTGGCCTCTAGGTACGCAACAGTTCTTTCCTTCAGAAGTGATTCCATCATTTTCCCTACCACTGAGGTCAAACTGACAGGTCTGTAGTTTCCTGCCTCTGTCTTGCTCCCACTTTTGTGAAGGGGAATCACATCTGCCCTCCTCCAGTCCTCAGGTACCACACCATCCTCCCATGATTTGTTAAAAAGGGTAGTCAGTGGTGTTACTAGTTCTCCCATTAGTTCTTTTAGAATTCTGGAGTGAATCCCATCAGGCCCCATTGCTTTATACACCTTCAGTTTTAGAAGCTCTTTCAGAACCCTTTCTTCTGTGAAAGGACTGATATCAACCCCCCCCATCCAGAGTGCTTCTATTGACTGGATTAGGTACCTTCCCTCCTCTTCCTTTGTGAATACCAAGCAGAAGTATTCGTTCAGTATCCCTGCTTTTTCACTGTCCCTCTCTGCCCAACCATCCGCCTCATTATTCAGCCTCAGAATCCCTGCCTTAGTCTTTCTTTGCTCCCTGATGTACCTATAAAAGGCAATTATAGACCAGCGAGTCTGACATTGGTGGTGGGAAAGTTAATGGAATCAATGCTGATGGAGAGGAATAGTGGAATATCTTGAATCAAGTTACAAGACCCAAGACAGCATTGATTCATGGGTGGGAGGTCATGTCAAATGAATCTAATAGATTTCATTGATTGGGTGACCAAGAAATCAGTGGATGTGACCTATCTAGATATTCAGTAAGGCATTCAACACCATTCCATACAGAAGACTATTAAATAATCTGGGGAACTTAGGAGTAGGTAAAAAAGGTGGTAAACAAGGTAACAAATTGGTTAAGGGATAGAGGACAGAGGTTGGTGGAAAATTTGAGTTCACTCAGAGGAGAGGAAGGTGACCAATGGGGTGCCTCAGGGATCAGTGCCGGGATCGGTCCACTTTAATGTCTTTATAGGTGACATTGCAGAGGAACTGGAGTGGAAGCTCTGCCTCTTTGCAGATGACATCAAAATCTGTATTAGGGTGGTTACCAAGCGGTGGGTGGAAATTCCAAATAGCTTTTTGCAAACATTTCAACAGTATAACTATATACATTTTCAAATAAAGGGATCCCAGTTTTACATACAGATTCATATATATTTTATACCCACAGATGTGCAAGATTTTATAACTACAGACATGCAAGGGGAAGCAAAGACAGACTCATCAAATGAAGGCAGAGAGATAATAATCTTTTTAGATAGCAAGAGGAGGAGAATCGTGAGACTAAAGTTGTGCAAAACTGAAAAATTTTGCCCAGCGAAATGTTTCACGTAATGTACGCATTGCGCAAATTATTTTGCAGGGTGAAATGTGAAACTTTACCCCTGGAGTGAGTGAAATTTTGCCCGCAAACCAGCGAAATTTCACACCTGTAGGTGAAATTTCACCACCTGTGGGCTAAATTTATCATTTTCAAAGTTCTCCCCAGTGTCTAGTGGTCCCCCCCAGCTGATCACCAGCCGTAATTGAATAAAGCCTCCCCCCCAGTTACACTGGCCCCCTCATGTCCTTTTTTACTCAAAACAAAAATTTAACTCACACTCCCTGGTGTCTAGTGGTCCCCTCGGCCAATCACCACCTGTAATTGAATGAAGCCCCCCACCCCCAGTTGCCCTGCCCCTCATTTCCTTTATTAAAAATAAATAAATAATATAACCCACACTCCCTGGTGTCTAGTGGACCCACCACCCGTCATCATGGATGCGCCCTCAGATCGGGTTACCCTGGCACAGCCTACACTCACCTCCATGGCCGGGCAGCCCAACTGAGCACTTTGAATGAATGAGCACTGCTTGCACAAGCACGGGCCTCATTCATTCAAGTGCTCAGTCTAGCTGCCGCTCATGGAGGTGAGTGGGGGCTGTGCCAGTGGCCTGATCAGGGTACTGGGGCAGATCAGTGGGTGCTATCTCATGATGACAAGGTGGGGAGTCCACTAGACACAAGGGAATGTGGGTTTCATTTTTTTTTTAATAAAAGGAAATGAGGGGGCCAGGGTAACTGGGGGTGGGGGGGCTTTATTCAACTATGGCCGGTGATCAGCTGGGGGGTCCACTAGACACCAGGGAGAATAAGTTTGGCAGTGAGCGGACATGAGGGGGGACCACTAGACACCAGGAAGAGTATTACATAGTGAATGGCAGGGTGTGAAATTGCAGCAGAGTTTCACCATTTCACCACAATTTCACAAAAAAATCATGCAGAGAAATTGCCAGTTTTGTGGCAATTTCGCAGGCAAAATTTAATTTCATAACATCTCTGTACGAGACGTCAGAGTGATCAGTATCTAGGTTTCACGAGAACATTTGGTTGCACAATCAGACAGAGAAGAGACAGAAAAGGGAGGATAGAACAGATCCTATGTTTAACTCTTTCTGCTTAACAAATGGGACACGGTCTTATTCAACCCTGTCATAGATGGATACCCTAGCAGGGGGTGGAAAGCATAAGCAAAGACCTGAGAAAGCTAGAGGAGTGGTTAAGGGTATGGCAACAGAGTTTCAATGTGAAAAAGTGCAAAATAATGCACTTGGGGCAAAGAAACCCAGGAGCAGAGTATAAAATGGGGGGAGTGTTATTGATGACCACCAAGCGGGTGACAGACTTGAGGGTAATAATCTCTGATGACCTAAAGGTGGCCAGACAATGCGACAAGGCAGTTGGGAAGGCTAGTAGGATACTGGAGTGCATAGGGAAAGGTATCACCAGAAAGGGATGTGGCCACTAGATAGATGTTGGTAAGACCTCACTTAAGAGTACTGTGTACAGTTCTGGAGGCCACATCTTTGGAAGGGCATAGACAGAGTGGAGGTAGTCCAGAAAATGGCAACTAAAATGCTGCAGGGTCTGCATCAAACACTCTACATGGAGACAGTAAAGGAGCTGAATATGTTCTCCCAGGAAGAGAAGAAGGAGGTTAGGAATATAATAGAGACCTTTAAATATCTCACGGAGATAAACAAGATACAGTGGTACTCCCACTGCCACACTTCACAGGGACAATGCTCTTTTGCTTATCGAGTGCCACTCTGATACAATGGCCTCAGCCCCACCATCTCCTCTGCCCCAACAATTGGTATGTTTAAAACTAGGCTCCGGGACTATCTCACTACCAACAGCTCCTGTGACTGCCCATCTTAACCTTGTTTCTCCACTTCCCTTCCTGCTCTAGTGGTCCCCACTTCCCCTCCTCACTGGATTCTACCCTCACATCTTGGTATACCCAATGCTGCACTTTTCACCCTCTCCCCCACCCTTCTTACATTCCCCCCTTCCCTCTCCCTATGACTCTGGCACTTCTTATCTGTTGTATATTTTCTCTGACAAATGCCACTGGCTGCCTTGTTACAATGCTACCCTTGAATTGTATTAATCTGTACTCTGTTTGCGATGTCCACATTGTTGTAATGTCTGTCTTGATGTTCCCCATAATTTGTATTTCTCTGACGTGGAACCTTTGTAAAAGAGCCCAGGCTCAAAGGTATTTGTAATCCTAGACTTGATAAATAAATAAATAAATAAAATAAATAGTGGTAGTTATAGAAAAGTTTTGGGGTACTGAGGTATACCTAGGTATACTGAGGCAGAATGAGGCAGGATCACATTACAGTCAATGCAAATTGCCTCATTGGTACCTCGGTGGTACCTCGAAGTACCTCGAGGTAGGAAACTTTTGGATAACTACCACTGGAGGAAAGTATTTTTCAGAAAAAAAGGTGCACAAGAACATGGGGACGTATTATGAAGTTGGAGTGGGATAGATTCAGGAGAGATGTGAGGAAGTACTTCTACACAGAAAGAGTGGTGTATTCCTGAAACAGTCTACCAGTCAAGGTGGTGGAGGCAAAAGCAGTGGTGGGGTTCAAGGATGCATGAAACAGACATAAAGGAATCTTAGTGGAAAAGAATGGGGTGAGGGAGAAAGAGATGGAGATCAAGTAGGGTCTAGGGGTGATACTGTAGGTAGGGAAAAGTGAACAGACTTGGTGAGCCAAGTGGTCCTTATCTGCCGACAAATTATGTTTCTATGTTTCATATGACCATAGAAAGCAAGGTACAGTTCTACCTATTCAAACAGTAAACGAGCAGTTCAAAGGCTGGTTGGATCAGCACTACTAGCTTAATATCTGCTAAGTGTGGTGGATGCACGGAATAGCCTGCCACCAGAAGTGGTGGCTGCCCATACAGTGACAGGCTACAAACTGCATATCTGGGATTCTGCTCACTGCAGTCATGGCAGTGACCTGAAGCCTTCAAGCTCCCTCCTGGAGCCGGATTGCTAAGTGTGTGGTGGATGCACGGAATAGCCTGCCCCCGAATTTCTTTGACCCACCCCACTCCCTACCTGCCCCAGTCCTCCAACGGCCTAGTTTCCACCTACGTAGGGTAACTGCCCAGGAAGCCACACCTCTCCTGATCAAAGTGTTAAAGAGCAATAGTCCCGGCAGCGACTCCCTGGACCCCAGCATTCTCTGACTGGTTCTGGATCAGGACCTTGCCCCGCTCACCAGCCTTCTCAACAAATCCCTCTGCCTGGGGCAAGTCCCATCTGCATGGAACACTGCCATAGTTACACCCATAAACAAAGGAGGTGACAGGTCCTCTACCGGGAACTACCGACCTATCTCCATCCTCCCACCCCTCTCCAAAGCCCTAGAAAAAACTGGTCTCCACTCAAATCACTGAATACCTGACCAAACATAACATCCTCTGCCCAGAACAGCATGGTTTCCATGCAGGACACAGTACCGGCACTGCACAAATTGAGTTTTCAAATTTCCTACACTCCTCCCTGGACTCTGGCTCCCTAGCTGGGGCAGTGTTCATTGACCTCTCAAAGGCCTTCGACACTGTCTCCCACCCTCTCCTGCTGGATGCCCTCTGCCACACTGGCTTCTCTGATGGGCCTCTCACCTGGTGCACTAGCTACCTATCTGCCTGCTCCTAATGTGTCAAAATCAATGGGACACTTTCCAAAACTTGTCCCATCTGCTCAGGGGTTCCTCAGGGCTCCATCCTGGGACCCCTACTCTTCTCGCTCTACCTTAACACCCTGCCCAGTGCATGCACTGGTAAAATTCTGCTATGTGCAGATGATGCCGTCATCTTTGCCACCCATCGTAACCCCATCTCCCTCCAGGACACCCTACAACTATCCTATAATGATACCGAAACCTGGTTTAAAGAGCACAGGCTTGTCATTAATCTCAAAAAAACCAAAACAATGCTCTTTGCCCACCCCCAAAACAAAGCCAGCAACTTCCCACTCCATATCCTCCCTAGCTCCAAACAACCGCTTGAACAAGTCCGCTCTTAGAAGTACCTTGGGGTCTCTTTCGACTCAGCTCTCACCTACCACACCCACATTGATGCACCTGCTTCAGCTACTAATGTGCGGCTAGGTATCCTCTACTGCTATAAAAACTGTCTCCCCCCGATGCCCTCCGACTAGCAGTTACATCCTCAATACTGTCCCTTGTTGACTATGGCCTACCAGTATACGGCGTTGCTGACACTACCACCCTCAATAAAATTCACCTCACCCTAAATAAGGCATGCAGGATAATTACTGGGGCCCCCAGGCTCACTCATATGTGCCTGCTCTATGACAAGGCAATACTGCTTAATCTAGATGAACGACTACGATACCAAACCTGCCTCATAACGAAAAAAAACTCTTCTCGGGCTATCCCCTCCTGGGCTGACAGCCTCCATCCGCCAAGCCCAACCCTTGGTCTGTACACGAACCTCCTGCAAGGCCACTCTACTGGTCCCAAGATCCAGAACCACCCATGGACAGAGGTCCTTCTGCTATAGAGCTCCATCCTGGTATAACTCGCTCCCTGCCCCCATCTCTGATGCCCCCACAATCTCCAACTTCAAAACCGCACTTCGGAGCCACCTGTCTCTAAATGAGGCATAGCTCACTATGCACTGACAAAGCTGGCTGGGCGGCACCACACCTCACTTCACTCAGCCTTGCCCCATTGCCCATTGTAACTGCTATCATCCTGCTGTTTTTGCTCTTTCCTTCGTGCAAGAATGTGCTATTGTAACTAAACTGGTTTCTCTGGATAAATGTTTGTAACCACATGTGTTTGATAAACTATGTAACTAGTATGCTGTAACAAAGAGTCTGTTCTGTATTTGTCCTCCATGTGATGAGGTACCTTTGGAAATGAGCCTCTGGCTCAAAGGTTGTAAACTGATGTACAAATAAATAAAATAAAAACATGCATGGGACAAGAATAATGGAATACTAGAGATAGGAAGAAAAAGCTAAAGTCAATGACTAGATAGGGTCACTGGCCTCTTCGTCAGGAAGCATAAAACAGGCAGACTGGATGGGCCTGGCGGCCCTTATCTGCAGACAGTATCTATGTATCTATGTATGCATCTAGATGTTTTTTTAACTTTCTTTACGCCCCCTCCTCGCTGGTTACCTGATCTCTCTCCGGTGAGGTCTCTCAGTCTGGCCTGTTCCCACACACCTGAAGTCCCCAGCCATAACCCTGGTTTGGGCCCGTCTCCTTTCCAGTTCCACTGTCCACCCAACCCCTCAGCTCTGAGCCCCCTGGGGTAGGACCACCAACTCCTGCTGGCACTCTATCTATAGTCTAGTAGAGCAACCAATTGGCGGAGGGAGAACTAGGCATCAGCTGGAAGGACTTGGTGGTGTACATGGGGGCCGTCCACTGGATCCACCTTTGCCTATCAGGCAACCAGGGCTTTTTCCATTTACTATCCTTCCCTATTGGCTCAGCTGTGCAATGCACACCAGCGTGAGCATGCGTGCTCCAGTGCATGCTCACAGGCATGCCCCTGCAGCCAATCCTCTTGCTAGAGATCCCGACAGCTGCTGAACCCCTATTCTCCACTGGGAGTCACCAAGCACCGAGATCTACAATGCCCCTCCCTCCCAAGAAAGGAGAGCAGTCCTCTAGACACTCAGTCCTTTCCTCCCCTGCTAACCCCCGATGACTCGAGTCTGATACCAAACCCGGGTCACTGGTGTGGCGCAAGGTGTGGTGTATAGGGCCTCAATCCTCAGCGCTACCGGGCCAGCTTGTATCTATATGTTTGGTGAATTAAAATGCTTAATATGATGTACAAGATTTGTTTCATATCAGAGCTTCTATTCACTCAAATTCATTCACTGTCAGTTATCATGGCTCATTTCAGCAGTTACTGGGCTTATTACATGGAGAAACAATTCTGGATATTTTCTCATTTTTCTCTTTCAGCATTAATGACCAAATAAATGTGTGGTTTTAGAAAAAGGTTCAACATGCTTTTGTAAACAGCTACTCTGCCAGCACAAAGCTGGTCACATCTACAGCACCTTTCACTTGTTTTAAAGTGAACCCTCCTCTAGAGCTGCATTCCTGAACTGGGTGCTCCCTCTGAAGGTGCTGCACAGCTGCTGTTACCCAGCTGCTGGCTGCCTCACCGTTACTGCCTGCCCTCACTTAGAAAGAGTTGTACCCCTGAACTGGGTGCTCCCGGTGAAGGCTCAGCTGCTGTAACCCTGCTGCCGGCCACCTCACTGCTGCTGCCTGCCCTTACTTAGAAAGAGCTGCACCCCCTGAACTGGGCACTCCTGCTGAAGGCACGACTGCTGTAACCCAGCCACCAGCCACCTCACTGCTGCTGCCCACCCTCACTTAAAAAGGTATGGCTCTCAAACTCCTCTGCTTTTCTGAATTTCTGGCACCTGCAATACTATTCCCTGATTGGACAGTACTCCTTGCTGGATGCTCCCCATTGGTTGCTTCTGCCTTAACTACTAATTCCTACAAACTGCAGTCCTTCTCCCTAATTCTATATATTTAATTTGTGCTCCTAGTTTGTTGTTGTATATGAAAGTGAATTAGTGAAAAAAGAGCTTGCTTGCTAAACTGTACAGACTATTTTTAACTGTATTGTAAAAGTGCCTGGTGAATCTTTTTTCCCCTATCCTCTCTTTTCCTTGCTGTCTCTGCACTCTGCCCTGCACCCTATCTACAAGGTCTGCATATTAATTTTTAGTGCAGACACCCCCACCCAGTTACTCTATTATTGCTCCCTCTCGCATTCCTTTCTCTGCCCTTCTGTCTTTGGCCAAGCTATCTCACCCATCGATTCAGAGCAGACATAACAGCTATTTAACCCATTTTTTCTCTCTCCCCTCCCTCTGCTATAGCTGAGCCCCTGAACTGGGAACTTCCACTGAAGGCACGGCACGGTGCGGCTGCCGTAACCCAGCCGCCGGTCACCTCACTGCTGCTGCCCGCCCTCACTTAGAAAGGTATGGCTCTCAAACTCCCATATCCCGCTGGCGCTCCACGCTGACTCCCCTCCTGTTCCTCACCCCCTGCCCTATTTAATCACTTACTTTTATAGTTGCAAGTGATCTCATGACTCAGAGTGAAAAACCTCACCCTGTTGGATCACTTACTTTTATAGTTGCAAGTGATCACATGACTCAGTAGGGAAAAAACTAAATGCACAGTCTCACACTGGGTCCTAATACAGAGTATCCACTAGGGGCATACTAATTTGTCTTAAAGCAGTACTCACACTGTGTCATGTTTTTAGTCTCCAGCTACATGATAGTTTCATAATTAGAGACACTGTTCTTTTAGCTACAAGAATCTAACGGTCCCTATACTATCTACTCATACTTACCTCATATATAAAACCTCGCAGCCATGTCTCTAGCCTCATCTAAATTTACTACTCTTAGTCCTAACCATCCTCTCTCTCTCTCCCTAGTCTCTTCTACTCCCCAGCCCCTTCCACTTTACTGTCCACTCAAAACACCTTCCCTATCCCCCAAATTCCTGAGTTCACCTATGTAGTGTCCCCATGTCCTATCTTTTTTTCCTGGACACACTATCCTATCCTTCCTTGGCACATCTCTTATCAATGCCTTCCTCCTATGCCTTATTACACCTATTAAAATTCCAGCCACCTCCCTCCCTCCAACCATCCCTCTACTATTACAAGACTACTTAAACTGCAGCCTTGATATAAGAGTACTAAACTGAATTACATCATTATTACATTGCTACTACTATCTTCTGCTGACATAAATCCTAACCCGGGACCTAGCCAGTCCATTGCCTCTGCTACAGCATTGCCATTCCTGCCATTCCTACTTCCTCTGTATCTGTCCCAACTGACCTTCTCCATGGCTTAAAACTCCTCCATCTCAAATAGTCTCTTACCTAAAACAGATCTACTACAGCCACTGGTGGTTTCGCTTGCCCCTGATGTTTTCCTCCTTTCAGAAATCTGGCTCATGAGTAAAATAGGTGACCCCTCCATCCTGGGCTACACTATCTCCCAACAAGATCATGCAGGTAGGGGTGGTGGCATGGCGATATACATTGCCTCCTCCATCCAATTCACCACCATCCTGTCCATTTTTGTCCCCTCAGCCTACCAAGTACTCATCCTACAACTATCCCTGCCATTCTCTATCCCTGTCTTTGTTGCCGGTGCCTACTGCCTTCCCGGTCTCCCCTCCATGGTAGTCACTGGCCTCATCAGCACCATTGTCTCCCACACATTGTCAGGTGAAGTGTACATAATGGGAGACTTCAACCAGAATTGGTTAGCCTCCTCACTAAATAAGGCTTGAAATGAAGTCGCTGCTCTAAACTTCTTGCAACTCATCCTAGACCCAACCCGGTTGAACCACAAAACAAATAACCACTCCCTGATTGACTGGACCCTCACCTCTCATCCTCACAGAGTCATTAAATCTGGTGTATTATCTGATGCCATAAGTGATCACCATATGACCTTTATGGTATGTAAAATCCACAGACATAAGGCTCCTCACAAAACCCTGATAATTCAGTCATACAAATCCCTGAACCTTACCCACCTCCTTCATGATCTGGCCAACATGAACTGGGCCCCTATAGCATCCGCTAGCTCTGTTGATGAAGCTCTAGACTACTTCAAAGTTAAATTTCTCAATATCTGGAACCACCATGCCCCAGTCAGGCGAACCAGAGTCCATGGAAATCATCATCCCTGGATAACCCCTGAACTTCTGGCTTGTCAAAGAGCATGTGACCAAGCATGGAAAACCCATAAAGCCTCCAACCAACCAAAATATTTTGATACATACCATTCACTCTGAAATGCATGCACAAAAGCTATCCGCATGGCTAAAGCAGACTATTTCAGTTCCACCTTTCAATCCAACATAAAAAAATTCCTTCCAAATTCTGGAAAGTCATCCACTTCCTCTGCTCCTCTCCTTCAAAGCCACCTACACCTCTCCTCAATATAAATAACTACTATTACAGACCACCATATAGTAGCCACTGAATTTAACTCCTATTTTACTTCCTATGCCTCTGTTCTCCTGGTCTCCTTACCTTCTCCCTCTTCTGCCATCCCCTTCTATCCATCAAATTCCCCCCCCGACCTTTTCTCTTTCTCCAGTATCTCCCCTACTGATAACATGGAATCCCTCTTCTTGCACTCAATCCATCCAAAGGAAGCTCTCCAGGTGGTCTTGACACTAAGCTACTATATCTATCTGCAACTGCAATCTCCGCTTCACTGTCCAATCTCCTAAATCTCTCTTTCACATTGGCAGCTGTACCAACTGTTTGGAAACATGCCACAGTACTACCATTACCTAAGGATGGTGATCCTACATCACCAGGGAACTACTGACCTAATTCTCTCCTCCCTACCCTTGCTAAGCTTCAAGAGCACTTGGCTCTCTCACAGCTCTCTTCCTGTCTTTCTAACTCCAGCTTCTTTACACCTTTCCAAGCTGGGTTCCAGATGAATCACTCAACTATACCCTCCCTGCTTAGGCTCACTGACTCTGTCCTCCCAGGGATGGACAGTGGCCTAATCACCTCAGCAATCTTCATCGACCTAGCCAAGGCTTTCGATACTGTCTCCCACTCCCTCCTCCTAAATACCCTCTCCTCAGCAGGTCTATCTGACTCTGCCACTAACTGGTTCAGAGCCTACCTTGTTGGTAGAGTCCAATCAGTAAGAATTGCTGATTCTCTATCCTTCCCCCTCCCAATCATCACTGGTGTGCCACAAGGTTCCATGTTGGGTCCTGTACTCTTCTCCATATTTTTAAATGGCCTTCCATCTGTCTGCACCTCATCCTATATTCATATGTATGTGGACAACACAGTCTTGTATACCTCTGTCCTGTCCCCCTCTGAAGTAGCAACCAGAATCCAGCAGGACTTCAGCAATGTTCAATGCTGGTTTTGCTCTCACAAACTCCACCTCAATGCCAAGTAGACAGTCTCCATGACCTTTGGCACTAGGCAGAGACTCTCGAGGCTCCCCTCCTTGCCCTTCTTCCACACCCTTGACGGACAACCCTCAAGGACACCTCCTCTTTCAGATACCTTGGGGTTTGGCTTGACCAACCCCTTCACCTCTCTGGTCATGTGGATGCTATCCTGAAAAAACTGTGCCCAAAGCTCAGTGCCCTATACAGGGACTGTAAATCCCTACCTCTACCAGCAAGGCGCAAACTTGTCTTGCACATTATCCTCCCAATTTTTGACTACTGTGATGCAGTCTACAGTGCTGCTCCCAAGTCTTCCTTATGCAGGTCGGACACACTCTTCAATTCCTTCTGTCGCTTCACTCTGGACCCCCCCTTCCTCACCCATCACTGTGATCTCTACTACTCCCTGGCTTTTTCCTCTCTTGAAAAATAGACGTCTCCTTCATAGTGCTAAATTCATCACCAAATTTTGGTTTGGGTCTCTACCGTCCTACCTATCCTCCTTACTATCAATCCCTCCTCCTCCCACCCATGCCTTCAGATCACACAACTCCCGTATTTTGATAGTCCCTCCTTGTTTTTCGGCAAAAGATCAGTCTGCTTTCTAGCATTGTTTCCCAAACCTTGGAATGCTCTTCCCCACCAATTACACCACCTTCTTCCCCCTTTTTCCATCTCCTCAGCCCTACACAACATCCTCTCAATAAATTGTACATGCCTCTAAACTCTCCAAGCTTCATTACCCTGTATTCACCCATGGGCATTTATCTATTACCCCATGCCTCCCTCCTCTCTACTTATCTCTCCCCTACATGATTTTAACTATCGAATGGTTTTCTCAGCTCCTTGTCTCATTTTAACATATATGTAACTTATCCTAAAAGCAAGCACTTGTATTGATGCTTGTGATTTTTCTATGTTGTAATTCATTTATAACTTCTGTTGCATTATTCTAAGTGTATAATTTGTCATCACTGTATTTTTGTCATTGTAAGCTGTATATCTTTGCTGCTATGTCCCTCCAAATATCCTCTCCCCTGGACATACCAGGAGATGAGCAACTTGTTGTTCAGTGTGCTTTTCTGGTGAAACTATTCAATAAATAAATAAAAATAAATAAATAAAGTGTATTGTGCTGTGTAAGATCACACATTTTGCAACTACTCCACCAGTACAACTTCATTCATGTCTGCAGTACCACTCATTTAACTGCCAAGGTGCAAAATGCTGTGCAAACTCATATTAGAAAACTAAAACACAATGTATTATTTAAAGTGCTGATAAACCACAAGAATAAGAAACTGAGTTGTTAGTGCTCCTTACAGCAGTGGAGCCTGAGTGTCTACAGCCAGTACAACTAACCTTTTAATGTAATTAGATATGCCTTCTTCAGAGTCACTGAGTGACTCAAGAGATGAGGCTTTTATCTTTACAAAAATAAAGAGGCAAATCCATTTACCGTACTCACCACGAAGTGCAAAACAAGTTATTAAACATAAATGCATTTTCAAAGGTTCTAATCATTTCTACAATTATTTTCAAAGAGAAGAGTTCATTCTGCTGGCAAATGTCTGATTACATTTGCATCTTACAGCAGTTAGTTAAACAAGACCCATATCATTTTCCATATCCATATTTCCTAATGACTATTTAGTTTTTTTTATAAATGTTTGAAGTCACTAGACCTCACAAACTGTTTTTTTTTTTGTTTGTTTTTTTTGCCAAAGGCTGCAATATTTGCCAGCCACAATTTCTGTCGGTGCAACAAGGGGTACAGTTGTAATTCCTCATTCAGGCCATCAGGGGACACTGTGTGTAAATTCAAAAAATTTGTATTGTACTAATCTATTTACAGTGTCACCCCCTCATTGCCCCATCAGAATGCATTCTTTCTTTCATCTATTGCCTCAGTAACAGACACAATTTCAAAATGGGTGGATTTCTTCATTAAGCAACTGTTCCAGAGTCTGAAATGTTATGTAGAAGATACAAATGATATAGTTAAAAAGCTGGAAGATGTGATTATGGAGGACATGTATTTTCTTGTGGCAATTGACATTGAAAGTTTGTACTCAAACATACCACATCAATTGGTCCTACAAGCCTTTGAAAATGCACTAAGAAACAGACCAGAATATATAAAACCACTGAACATGTATATTCTAGACCTGGTGCAATTCATCTTTTAATCTAGTTACTTTATGTTGAAAAATAAATATAACAACTGGGGATCATTTTCTCCTATAGGGAAACCTAGTTATAATTAATGGTGAACACACGTGGGGTTTCTTTTGTACTGAGCATGCGCAACAACAGCTCTCACACTCATCGGTGCTGGCCACCATTCCCAGCTCTACATAGTTCGCCACACACGGAGTCAGCAGCAGTAAGTTAATTTAAAAACAAGTAAACAATTGGGCTAAATTTTACCTTGGCTGCTTTTTAAAAAAAGAAAAACAAGTAATGGTTTCATCATGAGCTGCAGGCCATATTGAAACCCAACTGGTCTGCGGCTCCCTATGGATATCTTTATTTTATATCATTGCTGTGGCAAGAAAATGCTCTCCAGCTATTATATAAAATTAAGGCTGAGTAGGGGGTGTAAAACTCAAATTTTACACACACCCTCAGTGTGGAATGCTTTTATAAGCCCCTCAAGTTTCACTCTTGGGGTTTATGGGGCATCCCACACCTTGGGGGGGTGAACATAAAATTCTCATTATAACCCCCTACCCAGACATTATTCTTTATGTCATGCACAACAAAAGGATACCACAATGGGGACAAGTTTTGCCCCTAGTCTTGCAAGCATATTTTTTTTTTGGAATGGGAAGAATGATATCTACATGGGCCACAAAACAAAACAAAAAAAATATTTAAGGAAGCCATAAAACTTTGGCTAAGGTACCCGGATGATATTTTACTGATCTGGGCTGACAGTGAACAGAATCTAAAAAGATTTCTTGAGTATATGAACAGCCATCTTTCTATCACATGGGAGTATAATTTAAAAGAAATCACATTTTTGGACTTAATTATTTATTAGCATGAGTGGAAGCTTGAAACCAAAGTATATAGAAAGCATACTGCAAGAAACACTGTGTTGAAATCAAAAAGCTGCCACCAATCACACCTAAAGGAAAATATTCCCAATGGACAATTCCTTAGGGTTTGGAGAACGTGTTCAACAGATGAACTTTTAAGAAGGAATCTGCTAAGTTGGAAAAAAAAGACTGAATACAATTGTAATTCAGAGACAGTAAGAAGTAGATTTGAACATGCTGCTGTTATGGACAGAAGTATTCCTGTAGAAGGTAATAGAGATATGTAGAGGAAAAGAGATTAACTTTTGTTACAGACTATACACTGACAGCACACAAACTAGGAACGATTATTAAGAAACATTAAGACATCTTCAAAACAGATGCAAGCCTAAATGATATGACATCCCAGGAACCAAAACCACCTTGAGATGAGGGAAAATGTGAAAGAGCTGTTGGTCCATGCTATACTGACCCCACAAATGCATAATACTTGGCTACTTGGACCACCAAATGGGAATTACAAATGTGGCAATTCCACACATTGTCCCAATACTGTAAATACAGCCACTTTTAATCACCCTTTTCAGGCAAAAACATTTGTATGATTGAATGTATTACTTGCAGTACTGAAGGAGCTATATATATTATTTTCTGCCCTTGTGGTTAATGCTACATGACACAAACTAGAAGACAAGTAAAACAGTGACTGGCATCCCACTGACTGCTCAAGGGAATCCTATATGGAAATCTGTTATGCATTATATCAGGGAAATTAACAAAAAGCTAACCAAAGTGACATCTTATTACTGGGAGATTTCAATCTGCCTAAAACTGACCGGGAGAAAAACAAAGTTGAAGGGGTAGAAGGCACTTAATGCACTGAAGAAAATGAGCCTTCAATGCTCCCAGATTGATTTGGCATTTTCAATGTAACTCAATGATTATTTTCCTGTGTTTTCCAGTAGATTACATTATTCTCTATTGAAGTCGAAATGCTCTGTTTTCCTGTATAACCAATGCAAGTCCATAGGACGCATTTCACTGTTGATGGCTCCAAATCCCTCTAAAATACAAGAATCCCTGTTGATCTGGAAGCCATGAGTGTTAAATTACTAGAACACCAACAAGAGGTTAAAATATACTGGATTTGGTTATAACCCATATTAAACAGCAATATCAAACTTGTCAAAAAAATCTGATAGATTTCTTTGACTGGGTGACTAGGGAGGTGGATCAGGAAGGGCTGTGGATGTGGCCTACCTGGATTTCAGCAAGGTCTTCAACACTGTCCCACATAGAAGGCTAGTAAACAAGCTGCGCAGCCTGGGAGTGGGTCCTAGAGTGTTAAAATGGGTCAAAAATTGGCTGAGCAATAGGACACAGAAGGTGGTTGTGAATGGAGTTCAGTCCAAAGAGAAAGGGTTGACCAGCGGGGTCCTGCAGGGATAAGTGCTTGGAGAAGTCCTCTTTAATGTCTCCATAAGCAATATTGCAGAGAGGCTGGAAGGGAAGGTGCATCTCTTTGCAGATGACACAAAAATCTGCAACATGGCTGATACTTCAGGAGGGGTAGAGAAAATGAGAAGGGACCTAAGGAAGCTTGAGAAGTGGTCAAGGGTATGGCAGCTAAGATTCAATGCAAAGAAATGCAAGATCATGCACTTGGGGCACAGAAATGTGGGGCGGAGTATATGATGGGGAAGGGGTACTGACAGTCACCAAAAAGGAAAGAGATCTGGGAGTAATCATATCTGATCAGCTAAAGTTTATCAAACAACATGAGAAGGTTGTGAGGAGAGCCAGTGGAATGCCAGGGTGCATAGGGAGAGGTGTCTCCAGCAGAAGGAAGGAGGTGGTGATGCCACTATATGGAACATTGATGAGACTTCATCTAGAGTACTGTGTCCAGTTCTGGTGGCTGCATCTCTGGAATGACATAGAAAGAGTAGAAGTGGTTCAGAAAAGGATGACAAAAATGGTGCAGGGGCTGCACCAAAGTCATATGAGGGGAAACATTATGTATATATGTATTCCCTGGAGGAGAGTGGGGGGAAATGATAGAGCCTTTCAAATACCTCAAGGGTGTAAATAAGGTACAAGAGGCTAGCATTTAAAAAAAGATGTTCAAAAAAGATATTCAAGAATAAGGGCCATGATATGAAAATGGGGGGGGGGGGTAGGCGTGAGAAAGTATTTGTTTTCAAAAAGGGAAACACATCTCCCTGGTTCATAAATAAAATATCTAGTCTGATAAATAAGAGAAAAAGAGCATACAAATTGGTGCAAAGGTATCCATGCACAGGAAACTGGCTTAAAACAATAACTAAGAAAGAAATTAAAAGGGCCAAGAGAAACTATGAAATAAAATTAGCAGCAAATAATAAAAAACATGAAAGTCTTTTATATTTATATAAACAATAAGGGAAACTAAACCATCAGCACAGGCCCACCAAATGAAAAGGAAGTGGCAAACATACAGAACAGTTATTTTTGTTCAGTTTACTGGACCAGGGGCAAAATGTTACTAAGAATATGTCTGACAGAAAATGTTAAAAATATCCAAGAGGAGGAGGAGGAGGAGGTAATCAAACATCTAATATCCCCACATGTGGATAAATAGGCAGGATCAGATGAACTATCCCAAAATAATCTTCAAAATAACTGACAAGGGAAATCACACCTATACTAATACATATATTCTATACTTCACTGTTCTCCTGTGAGGTTTTGAAAGACTAGAAAAGGGCTGAAATCGCACCTATATTTAACAAACTCTGGTCAGAGCAAATACGGCTGCAAGATAATTGTGATGATGGTGGTGAGAGACGTGTAAAGAAGATGTAGTAGATGAATGATGGATAACTCAGTTAAAGATTGTGGTTTACTGAAGTTATACTGCATCTTGTGGAGATCCTTACAATAACAGCCTAAGTGTGTGGAAATGTCCTGCAATTATAAATGTCCAGATTTCAAAGCAGAATCCTAAATTTATGCAAATGTCCATAATAATGCATGGTGCAGCAGCAGTAACTGACAGATCACTATAGCTAAAGCATGTAAGATTAAATGTTTTCATTTAGTGGACAACATCAGTAGTAATATCAGTAGTAGCATCTCATGGTTTATAATGTAAGCACTACCATTATTAATACATAATTATTTTAAAGTGTAATTTCAATTAAATGCAGTTCAGTGATAGAGGGGAGGAAACAAAGATATTGGTTGCAGGGGAGGGCAGAGGGCTATAATCATACTGAGAGTAATACATATTGACTTTTACCTGATATTATGGACATTTGCACGTATTTTGCTTCCTGCTGTACATTTTGGTCATTCATTATAGTTGCTGGATATTTGCATGTATTTAGGACATTGCTATTATTACAGACATTTCCATGAAATTGGGATCCTGCTTTGAAATCTGGACATTTATAATTGTGATACATTTGCCTATCTTTACAACCCTGTTTTGAACATGGGGTTATTTATGGGCTTTCTAAACAAATATGACTTTTTGGGACACTTATTTATTAACATTTTATAATGGGTTCTTTTTGTACTCCTGGCTACTACTTATGTCATTTTACTGTTCTGCTCATTAACCTGAACTGATTTGTATCTGTGTATCCTGCAACTTGTGGAGACCATTATAATAGGATTCTAAATACGTGGACATGTCCTGCAATTATAAATGTCCCTAATTTCAAAGCGGGATCCTAACAACATGTAAATGTTCATAATGATACCCTGCAGAAGTGGCTAAGAGATCACTGTAGCTAGACCACATAAGAAGTAATGTTTCCATTTGGTGGACAACATCAGTCATTGCACTTCATGGTTTACAATATAAGCAATCACTCCTACTCCAATGAAATATTCCTTTGATGTTGGCTGGTTCCTGCATTTGAACACTCCTCAGTCGTCATACTTAAGACCACCAATGACACTACTCATTATGGTTGGCATGTGTCTCACAATTATTTCCTTTTGCTGTGGATCTGGTATATAATAAAATATTACATGTTGTACTGCAGCTACTGAAAAATCAACGAGTGATCCTCACTGCCTTACAGTACTACAAATTATGTAACCAACAATGAGTCAAGGGGAAGTCTCATATCTTTTCACAGCAACATTTTCCTAACTCCTTATGTGTAAGTGTTGTGTGCTTTCTCCAGTTGCTAGCAATCCTATGTGTGTCCAAATCTGGTTTATAAATAAAAAACTACAGCCCCCAGAATTTTAGCATTGTGTTTCTCCACCATTTTGCCATCAACTTTGCTGGATGATGATGTCTTTAGAGCAACAAAGATAGTGGTATTACATTAAATATAGTTCCACAAGTAAACTGCACCCATGATGTTTAGCTCCCCCCTGAGTAATGGGGGAACCTTTTAAGTGTTGTGCACATCTTGAAGTGTAATTCTAAAAGTGATTCTAACAGTGTGAGTGTGATGAAGCACTGATTTGACATGTATAATATGTAAAACAAGTATAGTAATATAATGAAGTGCCTGTATTTGTTATGCTGTTTGTTTTATCAAAAAAAGTCTTACCCAATAAATGAATCTGGTGCAGCAAGAGAATTCTGAGTGTCATTACAAGAATGTTGTATTACTTTGTATTTGTATTAGCATGTGTTTTTATTGACAACAGTAGTGAAAAAAAATCTTGTAAATATGTAATACCTGAAACCATCAGTAGATACATCTGATTCTTCTCTCATTTCCATAACACCTGAAAAAATCATCAGCATCAACAATCTAAAAAAACACTTGCCTCCAGGGCCTGACAATATTACTGCTAAAATACTAAAACTGGTTTGCAAAAGTATCATTTTGCCTCTTAAAATCATATTTGAGGCTTTCATCAATAGAGGACAGGTCCCAGTTCATTGGAAGTTGGCTAACGTGTCCCCGATCTATCAAAAAGGTGATAGATCAGACCCTGAGAACTATTGACCTATAACCCTCACTTCTATTCCAGATAAAATCTTAGAAGGAATAATTAAACATCATATTATGTCAAATGCCTATTTAGATATGGAGCAACATGGTTTTACTCCTGGTAAATCATATGTAACAAATATGAAAAGCTTCTATGGGAAAATTAGTAGATTGTTGTATACCACACAATGTTATATATCTTGATTTTTCAAAAGCTTTTGATGTTGTGCCACATTGGGCCCTAGTTCATAAGCTATCCAAACTGGATATTATTAAAAGATTTAGTAAATGGATTAGTGACTGGCTAAAAGATCAGCATCAGAGTGTAATCAGAGGTTACATTTCTAGTAGTCAGCACATAACTAGTGGTGTCCCTCAGGATTCAGTCCTGGATCCAATACTTTTTAATATTTTTACTTCTGATTTAGCTAATGACCTGTCATCTTGGATAGTCATATATGCTGATGACACTAAATTAGGGGGGGATCTGCCCTACAAAAGCTGACCATATGCAAAATAATACAAAAAGACCTTGACAGCTTAGTAGCTCGATCTTCAAAATGGCAGATGATTTGTAATGCTGTAAAATGTAAGGTGATGCATCTGGGTCACAGCAACAGAATATTCCCATATACATTGTGTTCTAATTTATTGGAACATACACATAATGAGATAGATCTAGGTTTAATCATTGACGATAACTTTGATTCACGAATCCAGACTACCACAGTAATGCATACGGATAGAGCTCTTGGCATCATCAAAAGGCACATACATTCTAGAGATGCATCAGTAATACTCCCCCTATATAGAGCATATGTGCATCCCCTTCTAGACCATGGTGCCCCTATCTGATGTCTCCATAAGTGAAAAAATATTGAACAGGTTGAATGGGTTCAATGAAAGGCCACTAAAGCAATCTTTAATATTTGTAGTCTACCATACAAATTCAGACTTAAGCAACTCAATTTAATTTCACTGGAGCAGCAACGACTATGTGGGGACCTACTATATTAAGTGTTTAATATTATGCAAGACCCATATTTGATAATGGATTTAAATTTTAAGTTTAAACAAATCAACATTAATACTAGAGGACACCCACTCCAAGTAAAGGGGGAATCTTTAAAACATCTAGAAGAAAGTATTTTACACAGCATGTGGTTAGGGTTTGGAATTTGTTACCCACTGAGGTTATTGCAAGTAAATCTAAGGATGAATTCAAAGAGAGGTTAGATAGATACTTACTGAATGAATCAGGATTGAGTTATTATTAATCAGTCGGAGCAACATGAGCATACCAACCTTATCGTTCCCTCACCTCCTTAGTATGAGCCTTAGTAAATATGCTCCTTTCCCTTAGTAACTAGGCAGTCAGTGATTGGATGGCTGCTGTGAGGCATTAAAGAGTTCAGCTAAAACAAGGAATAGGTCACCAGGGCAGCATAAATTTCAGCATAAGGAGGCAGGCTGATCTAGTGGTTAAAGCACAAGCCTGGAAACCAGGAGACTCAGGTTCAGCTCCTGCTAGAGTCCATTACTCTGTAACCCTTAACAAGTTCCCTAACCTTTTTGAGAACTGTGGTGACCCCGCAGGTCCATGCCTTTAAAAGTGTCCCCATTCTCATTATAGATCACTTTCAGTGATGTGAGAGCTACAGCAGTTCACTTCAGAGGTACTGGAGACAAGCTCTGGCAAGCCCTCCCTGCACCTTGTAATGCCAGCATTTTTAGTAGGATGTCCCTCAAAAATCAGATGCTACACCTCAGCTGGTGTGGGTAATGAAACCAGAATAAAAGGAATAATGCTGCTGCCACCAGTGGAGGCAGTGACTGACAGACTCGGGGAATCCTAGCATTACCCTCCACTCTGAGGAGATAGCGTAGTGTTTGACAGATGTGACTGCAAGATGAATGACTGCTGTGTAAAAAAATGGAAAAGGATGTTGGAAGTCTAATGCTAAAAAAGAGTAGTCCTAGTTTTCCTAGGGCTCTCACCATCAGATTTACCCTCTGGAACTGCTGCAGTTACACAAGATCCCATAATTAGGCTGTAAAATTTTTCCTCAATTACTTCATTTTGGCTAATCAGCCATCCAGGTCCCCTAGGTTACCCCCATCCAATAAGGATCTCACAGACATAATTTCTATTAATAGGTATATTTGCAAAATGTATATGTTCCTTTGATGTACTGTATTGCTGTGTATGACTATTATTTTTGCAATGCTGTTAATTACTATTTAATTTTTTTCCTGTTGTACTATCCTCCATACTCCTCCCCCAGGACACATCTGGAAACAAGCTGCTTATTTGTCACTACATACCTTGGAAAGAGCATACCAAGGCTCTTCCACAATGCACAATTTTGAGTGCAGTCATTCTGCAAACCTTGTGTCACATTTGTGTGATAGGCCTCTGCTATATGCCCATCTTGGTTACATACACACACTTGGCTCTACTTCATGCCTCAGTGTATATGCAGGAAAATGCATACCATGGCTTGCTCAGTATGTACAGATGAGACTGCACTTATTCTACAAACATGAGTCTCACTTTGTGTGATCAGCCTCTAATATATGCTAACCTGTGTTAATGAACACTTAGCTCTGCCTTGTGCTTCAGTGTCTACCCAGATAACTGCATACCTTTCTTGATCACGAATTACAATTGTGGGTGGAGTTATTCTGAAAATCTTCTGTCACTTTATGTGATCGGCCTCTGATGTACACCTACCTGAGTTACGTAAAGAAACTTGGCTCTGCCTCATGCTTCACTGTATACCCTGGTAAGTGAGTACCATGGCTGCATCACAAGGTACAATTGTTACTGCAGATATTCTGCAAACCTTGTCTCACTTTTCTGTGATTGGCCTCTGCTATATGCTCACCTAGGGTACTTGAACACACTTGGCTCTGCCTCATGCTTCAGTGCTTATGCAGGAAAGCACATACCATGGTTCCATCACTATGTACAAATGTGGCTGCACTTATTTTGTAAACCTTGTCTCACTTTGTGTGATTGGCCTCTGATATACTATCAACTTGTTTACATTAGCACTCTTGGCTCTACCTCATCCCTCAATGCAAACCCAGGAAAGTGCATACTATGGTTCCATCACTCAGTACAAATGTGATTGTATGTATTCTGCAAACCTTGTCTCTCTTTGTGTGATCAGACTCTGACATATACTACCCTGTGATCATTGAACACACTTGGCTCTACCTTGTGCTTCAATGTCTATCAAAGTACCTTTTCTCCATCACAGTGTACAACTGTTTCTGCAGTGCTTCTGAAAACATTCTCTTACTTTTTGTGATTGACCTCTGATATATGCCCACCTGGGTTATATGAACTCACTTGGCTCTGCCTTGTGCCTCACTGGATACACTGGTAAGTGCATACCATGACTCCATCACAGTGTACAACTGAGAGTGCAGTTATTCTGCAAATCTTGTGTCACTCTTGTGTGATCAGCCTATGCTATATGCTCCACTTGGTTACATGAAGACACTTGGCTCTGACTCATGCCTCAGTGCATACTCAGGAAAGAACATACCATGATTCCATCACTATGTACAAATGTGACTGCACTTATTTTGTAAACCCTGTCTCACTTTCTGTGAGTGGCCTCAGATATACTCCCACCTATGTTGCATGAACACATTAGGCTCTTTCTTGTGCCTCAATGCATACCTAAGAAAGTGCATAATATGGCTCCATCATTATGTAAAAATGTGACTGCACTTATTCTGCAAACCTTGTATCACTTTGTGTAATCAGCCTCTGATATACACTACCCTGTGTTATATGAGCACACACGGCTCTGCCTCATGCCTCAGTGTCTACCCTGGTAACTCCATTCCATTGCATGATCACTATGTACAATTGTGAGTGCACTTATTCTGAAAACCTTCTGTCACTTTGTGTGATTGGCCTCTATATGCTCACCTGGGTTATGTAAACACACTTTGCTCTGCCTTGTGTACAACTGCATATCAGTGTAAGTGCATACCATGGCTCCATCACCATGTACATTTGTGAGTGGAGTTATTCTGCAAACCTAGTCACTTGGTGTGATCGGCCTCTGATATACGCTCACCTTTATTTCATGAACACACTGGTCTCTGCATTGGGCATTAGTGTCTACCCAGGTTACTGCATACCTTTGCTTGATCACTATGTGTAATTCTGAGTGCAGTTATTCTGCAAACCTAGTGTCACTTTTGTGTGATCAACCTGTTATATGCTCACCTTTGTTACGTGAACACACTTGCCTCTGCCTCATGCCCTATTGCATACCCTGGTAAGTGCATACTATGGCTCAAGCCACCATGTGCAACAGTGTATACCCAGGTATAATAACTGGTGATCCCTGTTATCAACCCATTTTCGAGTACTGTAAAAAGTCGTATCAACCTGGAGGTTGATATGAAAAAAGTCGTAACAACCCGTGGGTTGATACAACTTTTACAGTCTCGCGCCAAGAAGCCTGCAGCACTCGTGATTCCAGAGTAAACAAATTCAAACTCATAGCATGACCTCTATAACTTACAGATCCAAATGAGAAAGCGTAATCATTTTAAATGAATTCTGTAGCCACTCCAGTTTAGAGATTTGTATGTCTGCACCGCTTATTTATTTCAGTAAACCAACACGAGGAGACCAAGAAGTTAAAATAGCTCATACTTCATTTAGCAGGCATGCCCCACCGCTTGGTGGCTGCCAGCTACGTCAGTCCTTCCAATAGCGTGGGCGTGCCTCATTAGTAAGGAAGTATGAGCGGCCTCGCTGCTCCTCGTAGTGGTAATTCTTCCATGGAATTTTTTGTGCCAGTTATTATAAAAATAAAACATATATAGTAGAATGGATCCACACCCTCATTATGTGATAATAGTAAAACCTGTCGAGCTTCGCTCTCGAGGTTTACATATTATCACACAACTTGGGTGTGTGAAAAAACCCCATATCAACTCTCTACATATGCATTATTCTCTATATATGCATATCACATCACCACTACACTGTGCTAGTCTGGGATTATGTACTATGTTGGTGACATTGATTGCAATATGTAGCTAAACATATCATGTATTTTGCACAGTAGTAATGGACTGATGAATCAATAAAGAACAACACCCAGATACACAAAATATAAGTCTCAGTGTTTGCAGTGCTCTGTATTTGCTTACCTCACTCCTTCCGTGTCATATTTATTTGTTCTTTTCATATTTCTAGTCAGTAATTGTAGTTTAAGGAGCATCTGAAATCTAAACAAAAGTGCACTTTTTAAATTAATTGATCTAGTTCTCTATTTTCTAGCTGCTGAAAGGAGGATGTGCATCATCTGTGCAAAGGAGGCATTCAGTCTACTCTTTCCCCACAACATGTTACAACTGTCTTACAGTGAGACATAAGCAGTGCAAACTGTTTTTTAAATCTTGGGGGATAGACGGTGTGAGCTTACTTAGCTTATGCTGGACTTTTACTTTGTCACATGACTTTTATTTTGAAAGAGGCATGTGCAATATGCAGGGCTTTTATTTTTCCACAGGCTTTTGTTTTCATTCAGGCATACTAAGTTACTGTTCACTGGGCATTCCTGTGCAGAGTGTCCTCATGGAGTCCTGGGCTACAGGTAGTCTTCACAGGGGGATCATAGAAATTTGACGGCAGAAAAGGACCCTTCTGGCCCATCTAGTCTGCTGAACCCTCCCCTTTAACTATGTTTCAGCCTTTTGAATTTGTGGCCATTTTTTCCCCAAGATGGTGTTTGCCATGGTTTGTCCTTTTGGTTGTTGTTTGGCTTAATCTGTGTTGTTCAGAGGGTGTCCCAAGGAATAGTATTGTACTCGGTATACAAATGCAGCATGTGAGAAATTAATTACAATTTTTATTTCCCTTTGCTGTGGATCTGGTAAATAAGATGTTATTTGTTCTACTAAAGCTACTGAACTGTGGAAGAGTGATCCCCTTTCCCTTTTAGAGAGTTTAGCAGCATTGGGACAGACCTTTTCTTGGGAATCTCCCCTTCCCCATGGAGAACACACTCACACACTGATCACAAAGACAGAAATCTTTCACAGTCTTATACTATGTTACGGAGTGTTGAGTGCTGGAATCTAGGGAGCAATCATCAACCCTGTTCCTTTAAGACTGAACTAAAATGACAACAGAGAGGAATTTCTCCTGTTACTGTAAACAGAAAAAGTCATTCTGGCAAGAAGTGCATTATGGAGAAAGCTTTCTCTCTTCCCACCCACCTCTCTCATTCTGTCTCTCTTTTTCAGTCACTCAGACTTTGCTGCTATAGCATTGCCTGATTATATGACTCACTGTTGCCTGTGCTGGATGAGCTGAGAAAGTAACCAGTGGGCTTTGTTGTCTTTTTTTTTTTTGATACTTGAACTCCATACCTCAGCAGGACTTACAGCTCTTTCCCCTTCATGCTGGCTAAACCAGAAGTTCAAATGGAGGGGGGTGGCAGAGACAAAAGAACAGCTCTATGGTCTACTGAAGTGTGACAAGCAGAGTGGAGTGCTTCAAGTAATGTAGGGATTCTGCTTCAACTCCTAAATTTTGTGCTTCATTAGGAGTGTGACGTGCCTTTCTGCGATAGTAAGATGACATGCAGAGCTCTGCCCTGCAGCTGTAAAAAGGGGGATAAAAAGTTAGCTGAGAACTATTGCTCAAAACGTATAACCTGTATTGTCTGCAAAATAATGTAAAAATATATAACAGAGAGGCTCGAATCTGATTGCAACAATAAATATGTCAAAGATAAACTTCAATACAGATTCAAAGTGGGTCAGTCATGCATAACAAACCTAATGACTTTTTATGAATATGTTAGCGCTGAACTGGACAAGGGTAATGCAGTTGATTTAATATTTCTTAATTACAGTGAAGCTTTCGATGTTGTCTCACATAGTGAATTGATAGATAAAATGACAAATTTGATACTGTATAACAAACTAAATAGGTGGATATCTAACTGGCTCAATATGCAGACACAAAAGGTTAAAGTCAAAGGACATACATTGTCAGAGAGTGAAGTTTTAAGCGGGGTACCCCAGAATTTTGGGACCGGTCCTATTTGCTGTTTTTATCAGTGACTTGGGCAAGTTTGCAGATGGCACAAAAGTAAGGTGGAAGAGCTTACTCAGTTTCAGACACAGTGACATTTCAAAATGATTTAAACAAATTGATACAGTAGTGCCAACAATGGGATATGCAATTTAATGGCAACAAGTGTATAGCATTTCACACACAGTCCAAGGTCAAATAACTGCACTCTAGCTGTGAGTGGTTCGTAATCATAGGGGAAGCGGCCCTTAGATACACACACAATTTCTAAATAGATTGCGCTCTGAAGAAGAAGAAGACCATGTTCAGGAATTTCCCAACAATAATTGTTGTTTATTTGTACACAGACTGTGGAAACTCCTAGTGCCTTAGCAAAATACCTTCAAGGGCGCATATTACAATCCCGCATGAATTCAACACACGTTTAAATACAAATAGTTAAGCGTGACATCACATACCAATAAACCAATCAATAAACCAAAGTGAAGTTCTACATTAAATATTCAAAAATTGTCAAAAACTTAAAGCAGTCCTTACAATTAACACAAGTTCCACATACAGCCTTGATGTATAGAGGAAACTGGTGTTACCTAGCTACTACCTTGTTGCTGTGAGATGTGCTCTTGACTATGATTATATTTTGGTTATATTTAAATGTGTGTTGAATTCATGCTGGATTGTAATACGCCCCCTTGAAGGCTCTTTGCTGAGGCACTAGGGGCTTCCACAAGCAGTGTACAAAGAAACAACAATTATTGTTGGGAATTTCCTGAACATGGTCTTCTTCTTTAGAGTGCAATCTATTTAGAAATTGTGTGTATAGAGTACAAGCCACTTAGACGGGATGCGGATAAGCGGGATACCCGCTTAAGTGGGACGTTTGCCATCAAACCGATTCCATTCAATGTAAAGTGCATTAGATTTCTAATGCTTAAGTGGGACACTAGATTACCATAAATCCGCTTTAGTGGGATGGTTCTTCAATGACTCTGACCTTTTCCTTGCCTTGTAAGCACCTGTTAATTGCTCCTGTAATTATAGAACTCCTTTAACAGTCACCTGTTCTTATCGGTTTTTGTCTAGCTGCCTGTTTCACGTCACTTGATGCTGTTGGTGCTCAGTTCTTTCAGATCTGTTAACCTGCCTGATTGCAACTGCATCACTCTCTGTCATGTCTTTTCCAAGAAACAAACTCACCTTGGCTGACAGAGTGCGTGTTCTGGAGGCGTTGAACAGCCCAAGCTGCTCGCTGTCCTCTGTAGCGCCAGAATTCAAAATCTGAAAAAGCCAAGCAGGAAGGATAAGCAAGAACAGAGAGTCTATCCTTGCTGAATGGCAGTCGAACAGTAATCCCACCAGAAAGCACAAGTGGGAGGGAAAAGACTGCAATGTTCATTAAGTTAGTGTTTTTCCCTCCAAACACTACATCGATCCTGCAGCCTATGGACATGGGAGTTATAAAAAACTTAAGGTGACTTAAACATCAAGCATGGCAGGCAGTGAAGCCGAGCACAATCACCAACTGTTTCAACAAAGCTGGATTTGACTGCAGCTCTGAAACTGCCACCAACAATGCCTCAGCCGCCGCTGCTGCATTGGAAGATGTAGTCATGCCATCATTTATGGATGCAACTGTGTTTGCAGAGTTTGTAGGCATGGATGACAAGGAACCTACAGTCGGCGAACTAACAGATGTGGAGCTAGTGACTGCAGTTTTTAAAAATGCCAAAACACAGAATGGCAGTGCAGATGGTGATGCTGATGATGAGGATGATGGAGCAAAATCAGTCACCACCGTAGATGCGCTAGCTGGGCTCAGAACCGCTATGGAGTGATGCTAATAATGCGGTCAGACTGGAGCCTGGGAGAAGCTGTTTGAGATCGAACACTCCATGCAGGCTCAAGCTGTCAAAGAATGCAAGCAAAGAAGCATAACAGACTTCTTTCACCTGTCAACTGCTGGATCGTCACAATCATCCAAACTTACAAGTGAAGAACCATCAAAGTCATCAGCATTTGCATTCACATACGTTACTGAAGCTACGTCAGTATTGCTGGATGATAGGAGCACAGAAGATTCTGCTGCTAAAACGTACATTGTGCTTTGAATTTACCACATCGTTACACAAGCCAAAAAAAAAAAAAATATCACGAGTGTGTTACACAAGCATAAAAAAAATATTAAGTCACAAACACACAAATGAGATAGTGTACATACAGTTCTGTACATGTGTGGAGAATAGTGGCTAATGTAGTTTCTATTCCAAAGGCTCAAAATCACTAACTTCGTTTATGTGGGACGCCCGCTTAAGTGGGATGATCGGCTTTCCACCCAGCCGTCCCACTTACGTGGCTTCTACTGTAGTAATGCACCTTGGAAAAAACAAAGTACACAAAGACTATTACATAAATAACACAAAACTTGAGACATCTACTTATGAAAACGACCTTGGCCAAGGATGCTAGAGAGTCATGCTGGTGACAGGATACACTTCGAACCAGCTCTGCATTGTGTTCTACCTCTAATGGAGAAAAATACAATATTAAGTCAACTTAGATAAAACACAATACAACAACTTGATTCTCCATTCCAACCAGAATATAAAAATTCTAAATGCTAACTCACTTTTTTTCCTTTTTTCCCCCTCGCCGGTACTAAAATATTAAGGCCAAGGGAAAACACTTTACTTTTGGCATATTTAAGGCGCTGCTGTTCTTCTGTGATTTGTGAGCCTTGGAGCTGGTGAGTTTGTGAACTGTTTTCGGACAGCCCCGGTACCTCATGCCGTTGAATTTAACAAAATAACCAAAAGACCACTTCAAGCAGCTGGTAATATATTATTTTGGAATATCTCAGAGAGTTCTTGTCTGTAGCCACAGTGTTTGGATTCTGGATGGTGTTCTGACTAACATCCTGTATGGAGAAGGGAGTTTTCGGTTGGCCGATCGATTTCAGAGATGGAATCTGCCCTGGTGGTGACATGCTTGTTTTGCCTATGCAAAAGTATGCTAATGTTGCCTAGGTGGGAGGGTTACCAGTTTTTTGTCTCCCTATGTGATTCTAAAGTTACTGTGCTCAGTGGAGTGACTTTGTGTTGATTTTACAGGTGTGCCTGTTCCTGGAGTTGCTGAAGGAAGGTTGGTGAAGGTGTGCCTGGTATCCCTAAAAGCAGCACAGAGGGTACCTGCTACGGAGAATTCATTGAAGGTGAGCAACACTTATCTGCTTTAGAAATGCTTGTGGTTGGATAGATTCTATGGACTCCTGGGTCTGGAGCATGCAGCTAAGTTAGATACTTTTTTACCACTTTATTACAAGCTAACAGTCTTGACTAATGGAACGTTGGATAATGCCACCAAAGGACTCCTAGACATGGAGCTGACTTTTGTATTTTCTAACTTCCCGCAGTCAAAATATTTGCTCAACTGAGTAATATCTGAATGCTCTTTCCGTTGATATATATTAACTTCAGGCACAAGTTAAGCTGCTGTTGATCTTATTTCTAGTGTGCAAGGCAAAAAATATTTGAGTGGAACAGAAATGCTCTCAATGCTCTTGATCAGTTGAAAGTTTCTCCCATACATGTTTGGTGGGATATCAGCTCTGGTATTACGGCTTTTAGGAGCCTATTATGACTCTGGCAGGATGTGCTTAGGAATTCATTGCTGTTTAATGTATAGCTCCTTTAAGCTGTTTTTTAACCCTTGCTGTGCCACACATTAATATATCAGTCTAGAATTGTTATACGTTGGAAATCTGTTGGCAGCCTAGTGGTTAAATTGTATGGATATATTCCCGTGTATGTGCTGCCTTATATTTAAAATTCAACTGGAGTATTATAATAATTATTTGAATGTGTCTAACAGCTGGACTTCCTTTTTAGGAACGTTGCTTGAGTGAGATGCTTTGGCTTTTTAAGACACAGTCCCCTTTTTTAGGACTCTGCTTCTTTCTGGAGTCAGAATGGAACATGTCTTATATTCTGCTCCATCTGCACCTTTTGACTTTGTTTGATGGGACTCCATTCATGGAGCCTAATGGTTTCCAATTAATTAAGTTCTCCCTCTGAGTCCAAAATGTTGAGTCAAATTATATGACTCCTTACATGGAGCCAAATTCGATGACTTGCTCAAAGGGCCTGTATACTGGCTGAGAAATAGCTCAAAATAACTGTGGAACACTTGTTTTTGTAAATACATGTGTCTGAATGAGGTTGAAGCTGAATCTTAGGGGTGTACCCTGTCTTTTGGGACAAAATTCACACTCACTTAAACTATGTACAACAAAGTGTTTTATCTGGGACTCCTTAATATAGATGAGTCATGATCCAAGACAGCATGGGTTTACAAAAGGAAGGTCCTGTCAAACTAATCTCAGTTTTCTTTGACTGGATAACAAGAGTGGTGGACCAATGGGGAGGAATTGATGTTGCCTACCTTGATATCAGCAAAGCTTTCGACACTGTTCCACATAGAAGATTAATAAATAAGCTGGGTAGGCTCAGGGTGGGTCAGAAGTCACCTATAGGCTGGGAGGGTGAACTATCCTATTAACATTGATGGACATGAAATAAAACTTTTCCCGGATTGGTTCTATGCCACTCAAAGCAGACGTAAAATGGGCTGGCAGTATAGCCTAGAGGTTAGAGGAATGAGGTGTGAATGAGCTTGGTACTTCCAGCAGACTAGACCTAAGTTTGAGTCTCACAACCTCCACTTGCATACTGTGTTTCTGTGAGCAAGTCACTTAACCGCCCAGTGCTCCCAGGTCACCCCTGAAAACAGGCACTTGTGCCTAGTGGGCCTTACCCGGTTACCAAAGACTTAAAAAAAAAAATGTCTGATCTCCTATGCAGGCAATGGAGAGGTCTGGGAGTGGCCACTCTTTGTTGACTTGGCTCATTTCCGAATCACCTATGAGAGACGTACAGTAAATATCAATTTAATGATCCAGAGGAGGCTCAGAAGAAAGTAGAGGACATTGTGGCAGAGTTTTTGACCAGAACACTTCCTGGGCAACAACAAAATCAGCTGACAGATTTGGATGAGGGGGACTGAATTTTCACTCAAAAGTTGGATTACTGAATCAGTTGCCAGATTTCTAAGTGCAGAGTATAGCTGGACGGGAACATTTCTTAGACTTTGTAACTGATTTGCCTCACTGTTGTGATAGTTTTCCCCCATATAAAAGCTATATATTACGAGTCATATATACAGTAAGTGTGATAGCGTCACTTATCAAAGTTAAAATAGCTCCCATTATGCAGTTTTAATTTGGGCCACCTTGCCTTGTCTGCCAGGTGGGGGGGGGGGATCCATTCATCTGTAGGAGTCTTTATACCTTTTAAATGTTGGAGTAATTATGTGTGAGTCAAAATATATCATATTTTTACTGTACTGTTATCTGTGTTCACTGGTACTGGTTAAAAGTCTGTTGTATAAGTTAAAGTTGTTTTACAGGTTCTTGTGAGACCTTTCTCCAGAGGTCATGGAATGTGCAGCATACCTACTGGGGGCTTTTCTGTGCCTCTAGTTTGTATGTTGTTGTATGAACCTTCTCCTGAGGTTGCGGAGTGTTTTAATGCACCTGTTATGAGCCTTTTATGCCTCTAATCAATATGTTTAGGTTTGGGGGAACAGTGGCTATATGGGCCATATATTAACTTGTCTTTCTTTATATTATACATCATGCTGATATATCCCACAGGTTTTGGCATGGCTGGCTATCCTGAAAATCCTGCTGGGTCGTGTTGGATTTTAAAGTACACCCACAAGTAATTCTGTATAGTATCTCATATAATGTATCATTCATTGATGGTTTCACATTAACTGATACTAACAAATATCTGTTTTCACTATATAAGGTGATGTAAAACTTTTGGCTCCATCAGTTGTAATGTTTATGATGTGTTCATTTTTAAAGTGAATAAAAAATTTAACTGCAAAAAACACCTTGGCCTGTATGTAATAAACAACCTAGGTAATAAAAAAACAAATTAATACTGTATATCAGAAAGCTGATTGCTCAATAAACACTATAAAAAGGCATTTCATACATAGATCAGAACAACTAATTCTGCCTCTCTACTGTGCCTATGTAAGACTGATCACTGATAATGGATCTCGAGTTTGGGGAGGTTTGGATAAAAGTGGCACACAAACAACAATATCCGACAGGGTGGGCAGTAAAGGCAATACTGGATCTCCCAGGCGTGTACTGAGGCCCAATACCACAGCAAAGGGACTTACAGCCTCTGGAAGGTCTGGTATTGCCCACACCATCCACAATGGAGGGTATTATTGTGATTAAAAAATGGGCTACATGTGTAACTTTTTACGGGATTACAAAAAAACTAAAGTAATGCTATAAAAAATTACTACAATTAAATTTTTAGTCCCTTTTTGATAAAGTAGTCCCTCTACTGCTGGCAAAAGTTGCTCCATTAGTTCTTATTAGGGGAGCTGTTAGGTTCCACATCAAGATAACGACTGAAAGACGGCACCGACCACAAATGGAACACGCAATACAGCGAGTGCACAAACAGCAATCTCTATATTTTTGGGGAGCTTGTGGGAGGCTTTGCCCCCCACACACCCCCCTTACTTGAATGCACCAACTCTGAGGGGGCACACCTTGGGGAAGGGGGAACCCCAATCATGGTTTGTGCACTTGCTGTACTTCTGTGCCATTTTTGGTCAGCGCAATTTTTCAGTCACTATCTTCATGGGCTACCGTGCTGCTATGTCCATTAATAATAATAATAATAACAATAATAATAATAACTTTATTTTTAAAGCACTTTACAAGTCAAAAAGCACAATATAAAATATCACATAAAACATATAAATACAATACATAACAACATCACATATTAAAAACCTAAAATAAAACCATTCATACTATCCAAGTAATAATATTAACACTCAAATATCAATTAATCATCCAAGAAGGCGCTCCGCCACAGGTAGGTTTTCAAATTTTTCTTAAATACCTCCAAGGAGGTGCACTCCCTTAACTGGCGAGGTAGAGAATTCCAAAGAGTTGGAGCTACATAAGAAAAAGCTCTACTGCCAGAAGATTTTAAACTCACTCTTGGAATCTCCAACAACCCCTCGTCAGCCAAGCGTAGCGATCGGCCAGGGCAGCAAGGCACCAGAAGTTCTTTCAGATAGGTCGGACCCTGATTGTGAAGGGCTTTAAAAGTCAATAAAATGACTTTAAAGGTGATCCGCCACCGTATAGGAAGCCAATGCAGTTCGCGCAGTACCGGGGTGATATGACTGTTTCTCCTTGTCCCAGTTAACACCCTGGCTGCGGCGTTCTGCACCAGCTGAAGCCGACGGATTTCAACCCCAGAAAGCCCAAAGTAAAGGGCGTTGCAGTAGTCCAGCCACGAGGACACAAAGGTGTGGACCAATGTTGGCAAAGAGTCAGATGGAACAAGGTGGCGCACCCTGGCAATGTTCCTAAGATGATAAAAGGAAGTCCTGACAACGGCCGACACTTGAGATTGAAAGGTCAGCCTGTCATCTAGGACAATCCCCAGGTTGCACACCCATTCAGAGGTCGGAAGTGACATGCCATCAAGAAAAATTCCAGAGGGTGAGTCATCTTTCGACCTCATTATCTGACCACCAGGATCCACCACCAATACCTCTGTCTTCTCTGAGTTCAGCTTTAACCAACTAGAATCCATCCATCCTTGGATTTCTTCCAGACAGTTATTAAACACCAAAAGAGCTCCATCCTGGTTAGGTGCAAAAGACAGGTATAGCTGGGTATCATCTGCATAGCAGTGAAACCTCAGCCCATACCATCTTATAATGTCTCCGAGGGGCAGCATATACACTGCGAATAACCTGGGTGACAGCACTGAACCCTGAGGCACCCCACACAACAAAGAAGTTGGGGTGGAGGAATGAACCCCCAACACAACTCTCTGTGATCTCCTGGTAAGGAATGAAGTGAACCAATTTAAAACAGTTCCCAACATTCCACATATTTGCCTCAGGCATGCTAACAACACCAGGTGATCCACAGTGTCAAAAGCTGATGAGAGATCAAGAAGAACTAGAATAGAGCGTCTCTTCTGATCCCTCGCCCTCAGAAGATCATTAAGCACCCGAACCAGTGCAGTCTCGGTGCTGTGTCTTTTATGAAAACCAGACTGGAAGGATTCATAGATATTATGGATGGTTAAATGGTCTTCCAATTGGGCTGCCACTACCTTCTCAATAACCTTCCCCAAAAAGGGAAGGTTAGAGATAGTTCTGTAGTTTGAAAAACTGTCTGGGTCCAAATTAACTTTCTTCAGTAAAGGTGTAACCACTGCTTCTTTCAGGGAGTTAGGAAACTCACCTGACTCTAAGGAACACCAGACTATCTGCACCATAACTGGGTCAATGATCTCAAGACAACCCAAAATTATGGGAGTTGGTCCAAGATCTAAACTATAGCTCGTAGGAAGCACACTATGGATGATCCTCATAATATCCACGTCCTCCAGTTGGCAAAAGGAACTCCAAGAAAAACTAGGCATTGTGAGCTCACATTGTTCCACGACATCACCCTTAGAGATTGCTGGGTGCAAGCCCGCCCTGATGTCATCCATCTTATTTGCAAAGAACCGAGTGAGCTCATTGGACTCCATTTGCGAAAAGGCTCTCCGGACTTGTAGACAGGTTGGGTTGCACAGTCTGTCCACAGTCCGAAACAGCTGAGCCAGTCGATTCTGTGCAACTGAATCTCCCTGGACAGAAATTCTGCCTTCTTATGGGTGATTGCAGATTGATAGATAGAATAATGTTCCATCAATCTAAGGCAGTCGGCGTCAAGGGCGGACTTGCACCAGCACCGCTCTAACCTTCGCCCCTGTCTCCGCAACTCCCTCAGTGTCCCATCAAATCAGGGGGACCTGGGGCAAAGGGATAAGGGGCACTGACGAACAGGAGCAATAAAATCCAGGGCCACCCTAACGGCCGTATTATAAGCTGACACCAGTTCCCCTGGATTACTGCTAGCCAACACGGGGGATAAGAGATCAAGGACCACAGCAAGGCCCTGAGAAGTAACATTTCGCAATGGGCGGTACCTGACCATCTCCACAGGGGAAGGCCTTCTAAGTGGGGTGCAAAAATTGAACCTCACAGTGTGGTGGTCAGACCACGTGACTGGTTCCACCCCCACTTCGGATGAATCAATCCTTAAGAGGAAGATTAAATCCAGAGAGTGCCCAAATCTATGTGTAGCAGTGGAAACTACCTGTGTAAGGCCCAAAGAAGACATAAGTTGGAGGAAGTGGTTCCCAAATTGTGAGAGTTCATCGTCTATCCAGGCGTTAAAGTCACCCAGAACCATCAATCTGAGAGACTCAAACGATATATCGACAAGGAAGTCTGCTACTTCCTGTAAGAAACGTTTCCTATCTCCGGGTGGACGGTAGATGAGAATGATTCAAACGCCTACACCTGCTTCAACTACACACTCAAAAGATTCAGCCTCACTTACTACCACATTCGTGAGGCCCAATTTAGTCTTAAAACAGACTGCAACCCCCCCTCCCCTGTGGTCCAATCTCGGGCGGTGTATCACCGAATACCCGTCCGGAACCATGGCCTCCAATATGGGGCCAGAGTTTTCATCCAGGCAGAAACTCAGATGCAAGCCAGGTCAGTTGAGCCAACAAGATCCGCAATAATAGCGGTCTTATTCCTAACAGACCTGGCATTGCATAGCACCACCCGAGTTGGACAAACCTCGGAGGTTGTCTGACCTATCTGCCCACCAAATTCGGCAGTGCCCTTGGGTATGGGCACCAAACATGGGAAACCCCTGCCTGGATTCCATTTCGCCCCAGGGCACCTTCTGGACTTAATAACCCCGATACGATGGCCACGCTCGTTCATCCTCACCTGTTCGCCCACCCCCGCCCTCCCCACTCTCCTACGAACAATCCCCAGTGCTCTACAGCGCTGGTAGGTCTCAAATTGCAAAGGAGGGGTATAAAAAGGGCGGAGGGCACGAAGAGAGGAGGATGAATAGCGCACCCCAGAGGAACCTACAGGTCAACACATATTACTGCTAAAACTAAAACAAAATACATCAAATTAAACAAAAACTAATCCTCAAAATCCATACAAAAAACACATAAAAAAAATAAAAATAAAGATAATAAACAAAACAAATAAAATAAATTATAAAATAAATATAAATATAAATATAAAGGGGAACTCTCACTACCCCAACACAAAAAACTCCCTCCCCCCCTTCAGCCCTCTCACAGCAAAGGTGAGGGGAAAAAACAGTCTTAACACTCTCACTGCAAGATAAAATAAAAATCACATACAAACAAATAAAAACAGAAAACATAGGTCTGAGGCTATCGTATTATTAAAAGCCCCCAACTAAAAAGTCCTTGAACTTAATAACATTAATCATAAGCCCCACATAACAAAAGTTCGTAAAGTCTCAGAGTCAGTATATTTTCTTCATACTCCTGGCATTCAACCATTCAAAAATTCTACCTGGAAGGAAGCACACTTCACCCAATGAACCCCAGGAGGACGCGGATATGCAAACTGTCCCCCCCCCTATTTAGGATGCCAGAGACAGCCCGGCCTCTGCCAGGCTATTCCAGCACCACCTGGAGGACCCCAACACCACCAACCCACTGGCAGGTACTCCCCGGCCCTCCCAGGTACAGACAGCAGCACCCCGCACCCACCTCCGGGACAACTGGGCCAACCACTCAGGTCCTTCTTCCTCTCTCTTTCTTTCTTCCCTGACACTCCACAGTCAAAACTCCCCGACCAAGAATTCAACTTTAAATCCTGCGGTCCACTGAGTCCAAACAGGGAGCAAACAGATTAAACAACAAAAGATACGCTCCTTTCCTTGGATCCACTCAATATCCAAACATTTCAAATCCAAGTTTAATGAAGCCTCCTTCAATCTTTCTCGTCTCCACAGCCCATCACGCTGTGACCAAGGAGACTCTCAGATCACTAAAACAGAACAGTGTCACTAAGGATAACGCAAAATCAATGCCCAAATAAAGTCTTCTCCACAGTTGCTCCCCCTCCTCAATACCACAGCTTCCCACATCGGAAGTCCAGGCAGAGTTCAAGCATAAAAGTCAAACAAACTCACTGGGGCAAACAATATAAAACTTTCACCAGAGTCTTACTTTTCTTGCTTCCGTGCTCCTGCCAATAGCCCCCGACTCCACAGCCTCTCACACTGAAGTCGGGAGGTCGAGAGACAAAGAATGTTAAAAAGTCACCACGAAGAACGCCAAAAAGCAAAAACGAGTGTCAGAACTCCAAAATGAATGCAGGACTCCAGGACTCCAAGCAATAGAAGCGGGGCTCCAGAAAACGACCGAATGGGGCTCCGAGAAACGCTCCACAAAAACGCCAATCACCAAACCGACAGAGCATCCCGAAACTCATGCTACTACAGTCCAAACTAAAAAATATACACAGAAAACTCAAAATCAACTAAAAATTAATTAAAATTAACTAAAACAAATCAAAAGCAATGAATTGTGAAAATCAGTATTCAGACTGGCTCAGCTCAGCCGCCATCTTGCTCATCTTGCTATTCACCATTGCCTGCCCTGTTTTTTTTTTTTCTTCTTTCTTTTTTTGTTTTGTTTGTTTGCAGTTTCCTGGTCCTCATTGCCTGCCCTGAGGACTGGGACCGAATTAGCATTGAGACTGTGTTTCCTGTTTTTTTCCAATCCCCACTGCCTGCTTTGGGGACCAGAATCAGAGGTGATTTATGTTGAGAACTTCTGATCCCAGCTTCCTTCCCTGGGGAATGGAAGTAACAGCTTTGTTCTTTTTTCAGTTTCCCAGTCCTTGCTGCCTGCCCTGAGGACTGGGACTGAGTCATTACTGTTTTCCTTCCATTTTTTGTTTTTAATGGGTTCCTGGTCCTCACTGCCTGCCCTGAGGACTGGGAATGTGAAGAGAAGTGCCAGTACTGAATCATAGGAGCCGTGAAAGACAACAGAACTTGCAGCGGACAAGTATCTTTGGTGTGAACGTGCATCAGACACGCACTGTTGTCAGATAACTTCCTTTCCCCTCTGTCAAATGGGTGAATAAAATATTGAGGTCCTTAGGTGCGTTATACTTTGAATCTCAGTCTCACTCCTGTACCCTTGCTTCCAGTCCATTTCCTGTCTGCCACTTCTATCTTGGCATTTTTTCTTAAATGGACTGAGATTCTTTTTCACAAGGCAGAGTGGATTTTGGTGACGGGGTCGCAATTTTTAAAGAAATGGATGATAGGGAGTTGTTGGCAGTGTTGTGTGCATTTCTGTGTGTGTGTGTGTGTGTGTGTGTGTGTGTGTGTGTGTGTGTGTGTGTGGGTGGGGTAGAGTTGGTCTTTCCTCTTGCCTAGAGAGTGGAAACAATGGTGGCTACTGAATTTTAAAATTCAAACTGGCCCAGGGATACCAGTTTTACACTGAGGCATGGCAGGTTGACACTTTTTATTTTCTGGTTGTCTACTGAAAGTTAATGTACCCCCTGGCAGGGGTATCAGCCAGTCAGAGATGAGGAAATAAAAATTCCATTTTCTAAAAACAAGTAAGAAAAATGCAACACAGAGCAACAAAGATGATCAGAGGATTAGAGAACTTACCATATGAAAACAGATTACAACACTTTGGCTTGCACTGTCTTGAGTGGAGACGAATTAGGTGAGATTAAGTTTATTCTATAATATTCACAAGGATCAGGAACTATTTATTTAAAGTCCTCTATTTAATTAAAGCTGTTAAAGTTAAAGTTGTACTTTAAGTTTAAATTTAAGTTGTCTTTAGGAAATATGGATTTGAAAAATGATATGGGGCTTAACTGCTGTAAGGTCTAAATGTAATCAGACGTTTGCCAACAGAATGAACTCATCCATTTGAAAATAACTGTCAATGGGATTTTCCCTGGAAAGCAAACTCCACAAACACTTTCTTTGAGTTCAACTGGCCACTTTATTTGGGCAGAACTTTGTCAAATTTCCATACAACATATCCATACTGTATACATATATCACAAAACGGTTATTCCTTTATTTACAATCACGTAAACCACATTCATTTTCTTATATTGCACATTTGTTGTCTGTTCTCCTTTTTGGCTTGGGTGTGTAGCCTGACACCTATCCTTTTTCCTCTGGTTTCCTCCATTGGGGTCAGGTGTCCCACCTGATCCCCAGCCCTGGCCCCCTGGGGTGACCACCCCATGAGATGGCCTCCATCTGTCTGGGTATTAACCCAGCCCAGACCCCCATTTTCTCCCCACCAGTCCATATCCCGCTCTTGCGATGGACAATGAGCTCACTCCCCCCCGCTCCCTTTTGAGGTACTTGTTATTGATCCTAAAGATTCAATGGCATCCCTGATTGCTCAGTTAAATGTGGCATTACCCACTTTCAGGTGGACCCCATCTTGCTGTAAAACCCTGCCTCACTGTAAGTAATTGCACTTTGTCTTATGTACACACCACCATTTTCTGTAACCCAAGCCAACATCTTTCTATTGACAAGCGTGCGAGCCTTCTCCGCTGCACTAATGCCCCTTACGTGTCATCATATCCTTCTGGGGATAATCTTAGATCATCTGTAAGATGCTGTGTTCAGATTGCCTTTTTCTTATCCAGAAATACTTTATAACAATGCTTGGGTCATCCACTCAAAAGACCAATTCAAATATTCAGTAAATAACATTGGATGAACTCCACTCCAATGCAGTTTTAATTTCATTTTATTTCACTTTTCACTAAAGATGGGTAACAGTTTCATAGCCACGACACTTCATCTGGCCCTAAGTGATATATCTTATGTCAAATTATAAATCTTTCATTTTGCTGATGTGTCTGTCTCTTACGTTGTATTCGGTTCTTTAGTTCTATCTTATTTATTTAGCTGTGCTTTTCTTAAGCTATACTGTCCTTTGACTCCACTCCTCCTTTCTTGCATAGGGATGCCATCTTCATGCATTCTAGGGACCACGCTATGTTCACATTGGGCCACCATGTCTTTATCACCTCTAAATCTAATTTTATTTTGTAACACAGGACTACCCATAGCTTGTCACCCAGTTCATTCCCCCCAGCATGAACCACTAACAAATTTGGTTTTGGCCATTTTCTCATCTCCTCCATTACAGGCAGCATCTGGGCCCATTACATCCCCTACACCCCTCTCCAGTAGATTCTCGTGTGTCCCAGGTCTTGCCTCATTTGTCTCCCACCTGGTGCCACTGCCACCCACCTTTCCACCCAGTATACGAAAGAATGTCCGACTATCCACACCACCATCCTGTTTTTTCCTCCTAAAATACAAAAACACAAGTTGGCAATCCATTTACTGATGTACCTTTTGTAGCAGTTAGACTGCCATCTTTCTGCTTCCATGATGTCTTGTGGGCTGCTCCCCCTCTCTGTTAAATCAGATGTGGCCCCTATTTGGAATGAATGGGATGAAAACAGTCTAGGATCCTCGCCCAAAAAGGCCATCCCTTTTTTGAGCACTGCTGAAGGTTGGTACGCTGTAACTGGTACCCCATCACCATGCTGGAATAGACAACCAACCTCCCTTGGCCTGACCTCCCTGTACTCTTCTAGGGACCCGACTATTCAGTGCAACCCTGTTCCTTCCTTCTTAAGCTCCACCCGAATCCCCTTCCCCTTTGGTCCATCTTTGACCTGTACAGCTAGATAGCTAACTTATCCTTCCCACAAGTCAAATCCTCCCCACTGTAGACCACCTGTGTGGTCCGATTTATTGCTGGCTACCACCTCTCTGACCCTGAATACCCCTTTTTGCATCACCAAAAAGGCTGACTCAAAAATCTGTGCCTCTTACGCTGAGGAGCAGATACTAACATACTAAATTGCCAGCAGATTAGACCTAGTAGTCTATCGAGTCTGCCCAAGTAGCAGCCCTACAGTCTACTCACTGTGGCTGCCCTCTCCCCCTTTGTGACCCCCTGCAGACCCTTGCTTCATTAAGATGTGCTTCAGGCTTCCTAGTAGTCGTTCAAACAGCTCACCCCCACTGGCCTCTTCCTATCTAGCTGTCAGCCCTGTAATCTCAGCAAGTACAAAAGAGAGTAGTGCACTCCTATAGAAGGTGTGTGGCTTGATGGGTCTCATTAAGCAGAGCTCAGCATAAGAGTAATTCCTCAGACACAAGGTATGTGGCACCAAGAATGATTTTTTGAAAATTCAGAATCCACAAAGCCAAACTTTTTCCCCAGTGCTTCGGGTCTGATTGACCCTTCCTCAGGTAACATGGCCTTTCTTGGCACACATTTTACTTAAATACCACAACCAATTAATTACATTACTTACAGGTGCCCCAGTACTGAAACATATAAATCATGTGTTTCATTGGTGTCAAAATACAAAACTTTAAACAACAGTTGTATTCAAATGCTCTCTAAAAATGTCTAACATTTGTTTTATAATGTCACTGCCCTTTCTCTGGTGTCAACACTCTTATTTTATTACAAATACAATTTTTATTTTTAGCTTTGAATGTTTTGTTGTTTTTCTATTTTTTCATGTACCTACTGACAGATAGAGGACATTGATTAAACAAATAGCCTCAGTATCCTTAGCATCTTTAAGACTCCCATATTTGACATGTCCAACTACAATTTCATGTATAATCTCATTTCAACATTTTGATAAATTTGGGAGGTCAATTTATTATGCTAAAGGTCAAATCACAATTAATCTTGATTTTTAAAGCGATAGTTTAGGAAAAGTACAAGTTGCTATGTAATATTTACATGTAACCCCCTACAAATGGGGGTTCCCAAAAGTCTTCCAAGAACTTGTCTGTTGCTCACTGCCTGGGAGGTGTTTGGGCCTAAGCCGTTTAATTGTGGTTGCCAGCGAGTGCTTCTAGAGCCTCCATGTACTGTCTCTTTAAGGGCTGCCTGCTTGCAGCCATAATTAGTTTGAATGGGGGGACTGTGTGTTTCCATGCCCAAGTCCCACCCAGGCTGCTGCCTAAGCACTCCGTTTCTGCCGCCGCTAACTGCGCAGAGGGAGCTTAGTTGAAAGATGTAACTGCTTGTGGGGAATTGTGCAAGGTAGTGATAAAAATATAGTTTGTCTAACCTGCTTTTCTTGCAGCATGGACTGTTTCTGTTTGCTCCACCATTTTGGTCCCGAACTGCTGAATTGGATCAATCGGGTGTAAGGACTCTAAAATGGAGCCTGCCAAAGTGGATCTGTGTGGTGCCAACCTCTGGGAAATGTAGTTTTGGGCTACTGGTGCCTTTTTGCACCAACAGGGGGAGTGTGTTGTGACTGACAGAGGAACCAGCAAATCAGATCTTTTGGATCTAAGGGAAATCCCCTGAACTGTCTGCTGGCAAGCCAGATTCAAGTATGAAACAGAAGGAGCAGCATCCCTGTGTGTTCGAGCGGCTGTTGTGGCGTAGTTTGCATGGAAGACCCGTGGAAGGCCTGTCTTCTGGCCTACTAGCCTGATTTCTGCCCTGAGATTGTGTGGAGGACTTGTGATTGGACTAAATCCAAATTTGTGAGAACGAAACAAGCTGCTGATGTGAGAACAGGCTTAACCTGTAGAAGACCGAAGATTTAGTTGAATAGCAATCAGCCTGCCAGGACGCTATGGCCTGGTACGGTAAATGGGTTTTGCATATGAATATGCTATGTGCTGGATGGGTATCGTGATTTGTTTTCCCCCATTGCTGTAAACTGTGTGTTAGTGCTGGAAGTTGTTTCCCAGCAAGAATCGGACTGAATCCATGCTGCCTGACGTGGCTAGGCCCTGCCACGAGGGTCTTGTCTCACTACCCTGCTGCACAGAGAAAAGATCAATCGACGAGGGACCAGCCAGGGGACCAGCCCCTTACACCTTGCCTGAACAAGAACAGAGCCAAAGCAACTCATGTGGGCCCTGCTTTCTCTGGCAATCCAGAAAGTTCATCTATCAGCCCTCCTGTGTTTAGTCTGGGTACCATGAGTAATTATCAGGGTAGCTCCCTGCAACTATTATTTAACCAAAATGTGTCATCTGATTGTCCTGTGCTTTTCTTTCCACGAACTGAGCCCTCCGGCTCAGGATTACAAATTGTGTGTGTGGATGTTATTTTTCCTTCACAGGGCCCCAACCAGCTGCATCGCCGGCCTACCCTGGGCATCAGTTCTGGCTAGCCTTTTCCCCCATCCTGGGTACCCAGAGAGTGTGACCGAGTTGAACACTAAGTGCATGCGCATTAGTGTGATCATTAATGTGTTCAAGCTAATTAACCTGATTATTCCCCCTTCTTGTTACAGACCCCTGAATAAATCATATCTGTTTGTTTCTGCAATTTACATTGACTGTGGTGTCAGTTTATGCTGATGGTATTGCATGGTTGCTGTTGTACTGCATCACCTTATTTTACAGGGGGTCCCCAGAGTCGAGCTGAAGGAACCAGTTCTGGGGGTAAGTGCCAAGTACAAGTGTATGTACCAAGTATATCTGGGGTATTGGGAAGGTTACTTCTGTGTACTGTGTGAGCCACTATTGGGAGATAAGGGGGGTCACAGAGAAACATAGAAGTTGACGGCAGATAAGGACCGCAAGGCCCATCCAGTCTGCCCATTTCTTTTTCTACCTTATAAATGTGCCATTGGCCTTTGCTCTGTCAGTGGCCTATCTATTCATACTCATCTGTATTGCTCTCTTATGCCTATACCATGCCTGTTTGAAGCCCTGCACTGTATTCATAGCCACCACTTCCTGAGGTAGACCGTTCCATGTATCCACCACCCTTTCTGTGAAAAAGAATTTCCTCACATTCCCCCTTAATCAGCCTCCCTCTAATCTCATGCTGCGTCCTGCTATTTTTCTTATATTTAAACATGTTAGACTCTTTCACCTTGTTAATGCCCTTAAGATGTTTGAATGTTTCGATCATATCACCTCTCTCCCTCCTTTGCTCTAGGGTATACATATTGAGCTCCATTAATCTGTCCTCATATTTCTTCTGATGCAGTCCCTGCACCACGTTGGTTGCCCTTCTCTGGACTGCCTCAATTTGGTTAATGTCCTAGTGAAGGTGTGGCCTCCAGTACTGCATGCAGTACATCAGATGGGGCCTAACCAGTGTCTTGTAAAGAGGGATTATTACCACTCTCTTATGACTTGTGATACCCCTACTAATACACCCTAACATCCTCCTAGCCTTACCTACTGCTTTTGAGGTCTGCTTGGATGGTTTCAGGTCATCAGTGATGATGATGCCCAAGTCTCTTTCTTCCTTTGTGACTGCCAGCAACTCCCCTCCCAGCCTATAGGTGGCTTCAGGGTTTGTCTTCCTTATGTGCATGATCTTGCACTTCTTTGCATTAAATCCCAGTTGCCACTCTGACCATTTTGCTAGTTTATCCAAATCTCTTCTCATTCGGCCCGCCCCATCTGGATCATCTACTCTGTTGCAGATCTTGGTGTCATCTGCAAACAGACAAGCCTTACCCTCTAGTCCATCTGCAATGTCACTGATAAAGATATTGAAGAGAACTGGCCCCAGGACTCATCTCTGTGGTATCCCACTTGTGACTTGCATCTCTTCCGACTGTATGCCATTTACCACAACTCTGTTTTCTGCCCGACAACCAGTTTGCCACCCAGTTGACCAACTTCTGACCCACCCCAAGCCTACCCAGCTTATTTATCAATCTTCTATGTGGAACAGTGTTGAAAGCTTTGCTAAAGTCAGGGTAGGTGACATCAACTGCTCCCCCTTGGTCCACCACTCTGGTTACCCAGTCAAAGAAATCTATGAGATTAGTTTGACAGGACCTTCCTTTTGTAAACCCATGCTGTCTTGGATCCTGTCCCCTATGGATTCCAGGTGTTGCACTATCCTTTCCTTAAGGAGTGCCTCCATAATCTTGCCCACTACTGAGGTAAGACTGACTGGTCCGTAGTTCCCTGCCTCCTCCCTGCTACCACTGTTGTGGAGCAGGATCACATTAGCCCTTCTCCAGTCTTCTGGGACCTCTTCTGTGCTCAGAGACTCACTAAACAGTTCAGCTAATGGCTCTGCTAGTTCCACCCCTAGCTCCTTTAGTACCCTGGGATGTATGCCATCAGGTCCCATTGCCTTGTCCACCCTGAGCTTAGTGAGCTCTTGTAGGACCCTTTCTTTTGTGAAAGGTGTAGTGCTCACCTCCCTCCCAGTGTCCCAGAGGGCTGTGGTCTGGTTAGCATAACCCAAGCCAACCCTGACCTTTGGGTGGAGGCACCCGTTTCAGAACTCAGGCCCCTTAATCTGTTAGTAGCCAAGCAGGCAGAGGTAGTAGCCCAAGGGATAGCACCACCTAGGGGTTACATACACAGCAGCATTGACTGGAGTTGGAGATCAAATAAAGGAGCTGAAGATCAATTTATAAACATACTGCACAACAAGTGGCAAACTGCATTTTTGTATTCTTACACCAATATTTTGCCCAAGTTTAAAATACTACATGAGATGCACAAAAATGGGATATACAAGACAAGAAATTATATCAGCTTTTTCAGAATCAGTTGCTTACTAGATGAAAGAAAATCAAAAGTGAGAAACAGTGAATATCTGATGAAATGATGGTGATCAACATTGTTTCAATGCTTCAGCCTGGTGGATCTACACAAAATTACTTTATGGATCCAAATGTTTCCCAGTCTACGAAACAAACATTAATACATTATGATAAACAGTAGATATACTTAATGATTCGATACAAAATACATTTGTTAAAAAACCTGAAGGCTAATGATGCACGCACAGATAGTTACAGATAAGGGCCCCTATGCAATAGTGGGTGTGACTTACATGCCAGAGGCGCGCATCCCACTTGCATAAGTCCACACCTGTGGACAGGTGCACACTGGCAGAATTCAACACCGGCTGCCACATTTCTGCGGCCCACCCCCTGGTGCACAGGACTCCACAGGGCAGACGGGGGCGGAGTCGCAGACCCGGCCAGGCATCAAATTGGATGCCCAGACTGGGTCCCTCAGTGGATCCGCTACAGTACATGGTGGGGCATGTGTTGATAGCATGCCCTGTGGATGACCACTGGCTGGTGGCTGTGGAGGTGAAAAGGGGGCAATGCCACTGGCCCTCCTGTAGTGCAGCACTGGAGTGGTGTGCAGGAACGAGGTGGGGGGTCTATTTGTGATGCTTGGGGGCACTGCACCCCACCATATGCCTGGGGGGACTGGTGGTGAGGGTAGACCATCAGTGCCATTCAGGGGGTTGCATCCTTGGGCCAGTGCCCTTGTGTGTTGTGTGTGTTGAGGGGAGGGTACCTGTTAGGGGCTGTGCACCGATGTGTGCTGGGGTGGGTGGTGCCAGGTGGCCATGGGGGGGGTACAGCTGCAGTGGTCCCAGTGGTTGTGTGGGCTGTCTGCCTCATCTAGGTGGAGATCTGCAGTGTGTGTGGGGCACATAGGGTGCTTATGGCAGGATTCTCCCTGGTGTACCCTGTGCCCTCCTCTACATCCCTGCAGCCAGCGCTATGCACCATTGTGCATGGTACATAGTGCTGGCACACCCCTAGCCCACCCCATGCACAGTGCAGTCCACAGACATGGGGAATGGGTGCATTGGGGCTGTACAACTCCCATTGGTGCATCTGGCATGGGGGGCATTGGGTGCAGAGTGGCTACAAACCCAAGATACGCAGCACATAGACAGTCCATGGGATTGTGCATGGGGTGAAGGTTTGTAATCACAACTGTCATTAAGTCCCTCTGGTTTCACTGTATTTAAAGTGGAAATCCAGTAACTTTCTCTTTGCAATAAAATGTTCTTCCTATCTCTCCCATTCCTTAAAACTGGGATATGTTCAAGTCCAATAAAACTGAGATCTTTAGGGTCTACTTTATGTATTTCTGAAAAGTGTATGCTCACTGGTGTGTCTAGTCTGTTGTTACATATAGATCTAACATGCCCTTGAATTCTTTGTTTTAAAGGTCTAACAGTACTTCCCACATGTATAAATCCACAAATGCACCACAGACAATACACACAATAAGGTGTATTGCATGTGATGCATTCTCTTATTTCTGCTTTGATTTCTGCCCTGTAATCTCACCCATCCTTGGTACATCCTCTTGACTGCTGGGATCTTACTGGGCTGGCCCCATCCTTGTAGATTACAAACCATCGCAATTCCTGGAATCCAACTGTGGAAACTGCCATTCTGTCATCCCATCTAGCTACCATGATCTGAGTCTCTGAGTGGCCCACTTACCTGCATCCCAGCCTCTCACCAGAACTCCTGAAATGCCCTCCACATATTTTCATGTGCACTCAGCATGTTAGGGGCCTTGGCATTCTGAAACAACAGCTGGGCTCACTCCATCCAATCACCCATACATGCTGAGGGACCTGCGTCTTCTTGACAACAACCCCCGGTGCCAACAACTGGAACCTGTCCAATTGTAAATGTGAGAGGCTGTCAGCTGTCGTATTCCAAGTGCCTTCAATGTGCTTAGCTCTGAATGGCAGATTCAACCTCAGGCCCTCAAGCACTAGCTGTCGGGCTGCCCTTAATACTGATTCAGTGGATCCCAACTGTCTGTTCAAGACCTCCTCTACTGCCTTGTTATCGCACCTAAAAATTACCCTCTGGTTCTTAAGTCTGTCCCCCCATACCACCATGGTGACCCAAATCAGAAAAACTTCCAGAAACATGATGTCCTTTAACAAACCTAGCTCCTCCCATTCTTCTGGCCATCTCTCAGATATCCAATCCCCCCCCCCAAATATGATCCTATACTGAAAGCACATGCTGCATCTGTAGACAGCTACAAATCGGTGTTGAGTAACCAGTCTTCCTGCCAAAAGCTATGCCATTAAACTGTGCCAAAAACCCTTCCCTTGCCTCTCAGTCCTGTTGTACCCCATTTGTGATGTCCACCCAGTGGTGGGGGCACTTGTCTTTTGCCATAGATCTTGCGAAATGGTGTGTGAAAACCCTGCTGGGCACCACAGCCCTGCACACAAAATTCAGGTGCCCTAGAAGCTGTTGCACTACCTTTAGGGGAGGCACTCAGCTCTTACCCTTCATTTCCCTGATAAGTTCCCTCAGCCGTTATAACTTCCTGGTGGGTAACCTAAACAAGCCTTCTTCTGCGTCCACCTCTATCCCCAATAATTCCAGTTTCCTAGCCGGGCCCTCCATTTTGTCTGCGGCTAGGGGGACTTCAAACTCCGAACACATGACCTGAAAATCATATAACATCTCCTGTGCCCTCATTTTACCCTCTCCCACCAGTAGGAAATCATCCAAGTAATGTACTGTGTTCCTGTGTCCATATCTGCCCCAAAAACCCACTGCTACCAAGTACTAAATTATTCAAAAGTGGCGCATGCCACTGAATAGCCCATAGGCACTGCCTTGTCGAAGTAGTAAACCTCCTTAAATTTCAATCCCAACAAATCCCAATCCTCCGATCTGATGGGTATCAGCCGAAATGCTGCAGCTATGTCTGTTTTCTGCAAGCCAGGGTCCCCATGTTGCCCCAATTAGCTGTACCGCCTGTTCTAATATAATGTAAGACACCATGCTCCATTCTTGGGCATTGGCATAGTTTACTGAATCCCATTCTGGATATGAGCGATGGTGGATCAGCCTGAATTCTCCTGGTCCCTTCTTTGGTGCCAGACCCAAAGGGGATACTCTCAAATCCACGAAAGGGGGAGCCGTAAACAGGCCTTCCACTCTGCCCGTTGCTTTCTCTTTTTTTATTTTTTCCTGTACTATTCCCATCTTCCCCTTAATGGACACAAGGTTCCTGGCCCCAGTGTTTTTCCTAACCCCACTGTAATGAAGGCTAAACCACTCCCTAAAACCCTGCCTTAATGTTTCATTGGATGTGACATCCAATACCCCTCCATCCAGGTGATCAAGACAGCCATCTTGATGGGGGTGAATGCTAGCTGGAAGCCTCGCCTGAACACTGGGTTTTTCCATCTCTCCTCCTCTGGCTCTGTCTCCCAAACTGAAACCACCTCTACCTGTTTGTCTCCTATTGCCATTCCTCCTCCCCATCCCGCCCCTCTTGAAACCACCTCAAAAGGACTGTCCATGTGCTTGATAACCTGACCTATCCTCTGGAACTCTACACCATAAGACTGGGTGGTATCCCCCACATCTTGAACACATTCGTTTAAATTTGCAGTTGGCCCATATGCAAGGTGCTTGTTGTATGCCCAGCAGGTTTTAGTGGGGGGCCCTCCGCTTTTATTTATTTATTTATTTATTTGCTTTTAGTAACCAGGTAAGCACACTAGACAGCCAAGTGCCTATTTTCAGGTGCGACCCGGGAGAGTTACAAGGTATCCATGAAACAAATACAGAGTCGTGGTTACAAACCAGAGCCACATGCTCAAACAGCGGGTAAAACAGCATAAGGCACATACAGGCTCAAAGAACATCGTGGGGAGGTAGAAAAACATCAAGACATAACCTAGGAATTTAGAACAACAAGACATAGCCTAGAAATTACAATAAAAAAAACCCTCACTACTGGTCCCCCATGTCCAGATAATGTCCTGAGCCATAGGTCTGCCTGTGTAGCATCCCAGTGGACATCGCCATTAGATGCCATCCTCTGGTAAAACCTCTCATCATATACCAACCAGCCTTAACCCCCCTTTATCTTGTATGCATCCCTGATGATTGCGGAATATGTTAAAGGAATGGCTAGCTCCAGCCGCTTTTCCAGAAGGATGGTGCTAAAGTGCTTGAAACCCTCCACCCACATACCAAATGTCTTAGAAACATAGAAACATACTGTAGACTTTGATGGCAGATAAGGACCACTTGGCCCACCTAGTCTGTCCATTTCCCTACCTACAGGATAAGCTGCAGATCCAAGTTAACCAACAGCTTATTTCTTCTTACCCCCTGCAAGAATTGCCTTATGTCTGTCCCGTGTATTCTTGAATTCTCCCACAGTTTTAGACCCCAACACCTCCTCAGCAAGGCTGTTCCATGCATCCACAACCCTCTTTGTGAAAAAATGCTTCCTCACATTGCCCCTGAGCTGCCCCCCCATCTTTAAATTGTGTCCCCTTGTTCTTGCACATCTCTTTTTCTGAAAGATGCTACCCTCTTGGACTTTGTTGATTCCACTGAGGTACTTAAAAGTTTCTATCATGTCCCCCCTCTCCCTCCTTTCCTTAACTGTATGCATATTAAGTTCCTTTAGTCTCTCCTCGTATGGCTTCTCTTGCAGACCCTGCATTGTTTTAGTTGCCCTCCTCTGGACTGCTTCTATCCTGTCTATGTCCTTGCGGAGATGGGGTCTCCAGAACTGGATGCAGAGGGATAACAACTTCCTGTTTTCTGCTGGTGATGCCTCTCTCTATACATCCCAGTATACCCCCAGCCCTCCCTACTGCCTTCTCACATTGCTTGCTAACCTTAAGGTCATCTGATGATTACCCCCAGGTCCCTTTCCATTTTTGTTGCTGTTACTACCCCCCCCCAATTGTGTAATCTTCCCCTGGGTTTTTGTTTCCCAGGTGCATTATTTTGCACTTCTTTGCATTGAATCCAGGCTGCCATACTTCTAACCATTCCTCTAACCTTGCCAAGTCCCTGCTCATCCTTTCCATGCCTCCTTGTGTATCAACCCTGTTGCAAATCTTTGTGTCATCTGCAAAGAGGCATCCTTTTCCTTTCAGTCCCTCTGCAATGTCACTTACAGAGACATTAAAGGACTGGACCCAGTATTGAACCCTGCAGTACCCCACTAGTATCCCCTCTTTCTTCTGAGTAGACTCCATTTACAATTACCTTCTGTGTCCTGTTGTCCAGTCAATGTTTTAGCCAGGCTACCACCCTGGGACCCACTCCCAGGCTGGTTAATTTGACAATTAATCTTTTGTGTGGGACTGTGCCAAATGCCTTGCTAAAGTCTAGGTAGGCAATGTCCACAGCCCTTCCCTGGTCTACTACTTTGGTCACCCAGTCAAAAACATCAATTAGATTCACCTGATAAGACCTACCCGCTCTGAACCCATGCTGCCTTGGGTCCTGTGCCCCACTGGCCTCTAGGTACTCAACAATTCTTTCCTTCAGAAGTGATTCTATCACTTTCCCTACCACAGAGGTCAAACTGACAGGTCTGTAGTTTCCTACCTCTGTCTTGGTCCCACTTTTGTGAAGGGGAATCACATCCACCTTCCTCCAGTCCTCAGATACCACACCATCCTCCCATGATTTGTTAAAAAGGGTAGTCAGTGGTTTCACTAGTTCTCCCCTTAATCCTTTTAGAATTCTGGGGTGAATTCCATCAGGCCCCATTGCTTTGCCCACCTTCAGTTTTAGGAGTTCTTTCAGAACTCTTTCTTATGTGAAAGGACTGGGATCGACCCCCCTATCAAGAGTGCTTCTGTTAACTGGATTAGGCACCTCTTCCTCCTCTTTTGTGAATACTGAGCAGAAATATTCATTCAGTATCCCTTCTTTTTCACTGTCCCTCTCTGCCCAACCTCCATCCATTCTATTCAGCCTCACTATCCTTCCCTTTGTCTTTCTATGCTCCTTGATGTACCTATAAAAGATTTTATCTCCCTTCTTAACCAAGTTGGTTATCTTTTCCTCAGTTTGGGCCTTTGCTATTCTGACTTCCCTCCCTGCTTCCTTCTGCCTTAACTGGTACAGCTGTCTGTCCTGTTCCTTCTGTGTTTCCTTATACTTCCTGAACACTGTCTTTTTCTCCCTGACTTTCTCCACCTCCTCTTTTGAGAACCATAGTGTTTTTTTTCTTTCGATATGATTTTTTTTTGCTTCACACAAAGGCTTGTTGCCTCTGTGATGGCAGTTTTGATGTTTCCCCGTTGTTGCTCCATCCCTCCTTCTAGTCTGTTTGCTAGTGCATTTCTAAGGCACTTTTCCCTTCTTGCCAAAGTCAGCCCTCCTGAAGTCCAGTACCCTCACTTTTGTATGGCTTGACTGCAACTGAGTTTATCATGAACCACACTGTTTGGTGGTCACTTGTTCCCAGATGGCTACCCACTTTTAGATCCGAGATCCTCTCTGCATCCCCATTTGAGAGTAACAGGTCTAAGATTGCTCCCTCTGAATGGGTTCCACCACTAGCTGTCTGAGGCATGCCCCCTGCATGGCATCGAGAATGGCTCTGCTCTTGGATGTGGCTGCAGCAAAGGTGCTCCAGTTAACATCTGGCATATTTGGGTCTCCCATCAAGAGTATCTCCCCTTTTGCTGCCGTCCTATGTTAACATCCCAGTCCTGGTTCTCTGTGTACCATGTTTCTGTGACTGCTACAATATCCAGGCATCCCTCTTCCATCAAGGCCACCAGTTCAGGGAGCTTGTGGCCCAGACTATGGACATTGGTACTCATTACCATCCATTTCCTGATGGCCTTACTCCTTTTTTTCCCCATCTCTGTCCTTATTGCCTTTGTCACTTTCTCCATTTACCCCTGCCCTTCTCCCTATCGACATCTCTATCTTGGTGTTTACCTCACTTATTACCATGATGGTTTTTTTTTGGGGGGGTAGGATTTCCCTGTTCCTTTCCAGTGCCTCCCTCCTTGGCTAGTTTAAATGCTTGCCAATGAAGCATTTAAACCTATCACCAAGGATCCTGGTTCCCCTCCAGTACAGATGCAGCCCATCATGCCAGTATAGGCCTGCATCACTCCAGGTGGACCCCCAGTCCCCAGTGAAGCCAAATCCCTGAGCTCTGTACCAGTTTTTCAACCACTGATTGAATCCCATGGTGTGGAGCACTCTAGCTTCATCTACGCCTTTGACAGGCAGCACCTCCGAGAAGGTTACCTTGCGTGCTACTTGTCTAAGGCCCCTCCCCAACTCCACAAACTCTTCCTGTACTGCTCTGATCCCTTTCTTAGCCAGGTCATTTGTCCCTAGGTGGACAATGACATCCAGCTCCCTCCCCTGTGCAGCTGCTCCAGCGATCCTCAGGATTCTCTCCCTGTCCCTCCAAGCCATGGCACCAGGCAGGCACCTTACCTCCCTCTCCCCTTCCACCCCCAATTCTACCTTCCTAACAATGGAGTCCCCCACCAGGAGTTGTTTTCTTCCCCTGTGGGGTCCCATGCCACCCTCCTGTGGGTCTCCCCTGTGGAGGTTCCTAGCATCCTCCTTGGTCTCCACTATGGGTGCCTCCATAGAGGAACCACACTTTGCCAGAACAGCATAGGAATTGTGGAGAGGTACAACTGGAGGGATGCACCTCTGTTCCACCACCGTCACCCTCCCTGAGCCCACTGTGGTCCAATAGCTCCTCTTTCTTGGCAACCTCTGAGGCAATGGCAGTAGCCCTGGTGGTCCCTGGATGGAAGAGGAGGTCCCACAAATCCTGGCCAACTCAGCCTGGAGATGAGCAACCTCCTCCCTCAGCCCAGAGAGGTGTCTGCAGATGGGACATCACCGCATCCTCCAGAATGTCTCCCGGAAGACTGCTGCTCCACAGCCCCTGCAGTGCACCACTCCCATCATGTCTTACTTCTGGCCCCTTCACTGTTGTTTGGAATCCTTACTCTTTCCTCTGTTTTTTATTCTTTCTTCTCTCCCTACTTACTTACTGCCTCTGTGCCATTTGAGCTCCTGATCATCCTGTTCTGAGACAAGAAGATCCTATATTTCTTAGCTGACCCCTTACTTGCTCAGAAGCAGACCTCCAGCAGCTGGGGGGGGGGGGCAGGAGAGCTACTCTTGCCCTTCTAGGATGGTGAATCTTTGGTGGCTCTGTGATCACTCACTTCCTGCTCCCAAACAGGAAGTTCCTGTTGTCAGTCAAATCCTGTGCCTATAAAAGTAAAACTAGCTTTGGAGGGGAGGGAAGGAGGGCAATATAGTCCCAGTACAGAAATCCAGTCACACAGCACTCCTTCATCCTGGTGTTCTCTGCTAAGCCTCTGGCAGAATCTATCTAGGGCAGTGTTTAAATCTAACTTCCTTCTAGCTAAGCCACTCCCCCTTAATAGATCTTTCTGCATGTAATTAAATTGAGCAGATAACAATCCCCTTCAGCCACCTGAGATTTTTCACCTCGATAACTGTTCAGATAACCATTCACTTCAGCTAACTCAGACAAACACACTAACTTTTTTTTGTTTGTGTTTTTTTTATCCTAAATTGAATGTCCCAGTAGAAGAGTTCTACTTCTTTAGTCCCAGTAAAGAAATCCAGTCACACAGCACTCCTTCCTCCTGGTGTTCTCTGCCAAGCCTCTTATCTTTGAATGGTGTGTACTCTGCAGTATTTCCCACTAGCACCAGTGCCACTGCCATTTCTGATTTTCCCACCATCTCCCTCTGTTCATATTTTTTTGACAGCATCCTTGTCGACCAATGCGAACATGTCCACATATTCCCCCATCCATATTTTTTCTTTTATGGAGTGTGGAACATGGTCACCCATGGTCATATCTGGGTCCCCTCCCTCATTTACCATATTCCCCCATCCATCCCTTCCATCCCCCACCCCCTTTTGCCTATCCCTTTAGCTCCTGCCACACTTTATCCAGCTCCTCCCACCCTTTTTCCCTCTGTTCTGCTATGATCCCAATCAAATAATCCTTCAAGCTACCCTCTACCATCAAATCAACTGAAGGTTCCTTACCTGGGGCCAGTTGAGGATCCCCGCCCTTTCCAGGATTGCTCCTCATCACCCTCTTCTTCACTGGTTCCTCTCTCGGTGGCGAGTTTTTCCTCTTCACCACCTGTCTCTCTCTCTCGCTCTCTCTCTCTCTCTCTGTCTCTCTCTCTCTCTCTCTGTTTGTCTTCCCCTTCCTTCTTTTTCTTTGTTAGGGTCTGGACCTGTTCCAGGAGATCTGCCACCTTTTGGGCCACCTGTCCGCTGCTGGATCTGGTCTGCTTTGTTGCCTTCTTCTATGCCATCCTGTAACTAACAAGCAGACATCACGCAATGCACCTCTTCCTTTCCTTATCTTGTCGCACTTTTTTTGCACCACCACCTCAAGATGAGGTGGAAGACACTGGTATTCTCCCTTGGCTGAGGCTCATGACCTTACTCTTTTGGTTTTGTTTTTTGTTTTGTTTTCTTTGCACCATCGCCATGCTGAGCATGGAACCAAACCACTGCCATTGCCCTGCTGCTTATGGCCTTTCTTCCTCTTAATTCAAGATTTTTTGTGTGTTTCATTTTCATCATTCCCCCAGTTTAAAGGAAAAAAAAAACAGCTGAGGATACAGTGGCTAAGACCTTTGCAACTGGTCTGTTGTAACTCTGATTGCTAATGGTTTGACCCTGATCCAGTCCAGCATTTCTTTATTTCTTTTTTTTTGTAGCATATTCAATGGTTACCAAACTCACAGCATAGCTGCTCCCCAGAAACCATAACCTGTGTAACCACCTGTGCCATTTAGGACACAGCCTACCACCCCCCCTTCCATTTTCATTATTCCACTTATTTAAAAGAAAAACCCACTGGAGAAACAGAGACAATGACCCATGTAATTGGTCTGTTGTAACCCTGATTGCCACTGCTTCTGATCCCCAATCCAGTCCAGATTCCTTTTTTTTTTTTTTTTTTAATGTATTCAAATCATTCAAGAACTCAACGGCCTAGCTGATCCCCAGAAAACCATAGCATGTGTAACCATCAGTGCCCTGTAGGCTGCAGCCTACATCCGCCACCACCATGTAGCCCACTGGTGATGTCAAACGCCACTCGTCTCACCGCCATCTTCCATCTAGCCTGTTGAAAAAAACCTTTGCATGCCACTTGTTTTTTCCCCACATCCCCATCTCCGCAATTCTGGTGGCCTCTGCTTTATAAAGCTTGCACCAATCCCCCTTAGACAGCACCCTGTGAACCAAAACTTTTCCCCTGCATGCCCGCAGCCTCCCACCCCCTTTGCTACTGTGTGGCCAGCGGGTGACATCAGACGCCACTGCCTTGTCACCATTTGCTCACTCCAGTCGAATCAGGAAAACCTAACATTGCTCTTCTTGTCCAAATAACGCACATAAAACCGTGGCTTTCTTCAGTCCCTCTTTTTTTTTTGACCGAAGCTCCAACCTCGTATCCCTGCCTCGCTGCTATGTTCGTGATTTAACAAAAGGAGACCACGTGACTTGTTTCTTGGCCTGATTGCCGACAGCCACCACTGGACCTCATCAGTTCTCATCAGAGCTGCGCTCCATAACTTCAACCCGAAGTGTCCCACTAGTAACCTGTACTAGCCAAACCCGATACTGTGATCCCATCCTTGCTCCACTCCTGACTTCGCCCATGTGGGTCCTCTTCCTCATCTTCCTAAACAGCAAGCTCCTTTTCTGGTCTGGCTGCCCACTCCGACTGTAGTCCTCAAACTCACTTTTGATTCCTTGCAGACTCCCTACAGTAGCATCAAGAGATGACTCACACCTACTTGTACCCATACCCGAAACCACACACCTTCCATTGACTTTGCCTTTCTACCTTGTGCTCTCACTCCCTCTGCATAACCTAGGACCTGCCCTGCAGCAGCTGCTACAGTTTGCCCTCCCGTACCCAATTATGCTACTGATATTGATTTTCCTGAATCTTTTTTTTTTTTTTAATAGATGTATATCCCTGCTAAACACATCAACCCATCCTTCAGGGAACCACAATTTCTACCCAATCGATTCTTTCTTACCAGCTTAGGTTGCAGTTGTGCTCTTGGTCTATGAATTAGGCCCCCATCCCTGTCTGCATTACCTGGTCCTTGAAGTTCCCTGAGGCCGCTTGGTGCTGTTTCCTTGGACCTTTGAATTCCATTGAAAACAGCTGAAAAAAGGCTCTGCACCTCTCTACAGACCCTTTTCTAGCCCCCTTAGCCCCCCCTGCCCGTTACTTGCCCAGTCTCTTTCCCTGTCTTTACCTGCCATTCACCCTGTTCTTTTCTTTCTTTCTTTGCTCCTCCACCTCTTACCTTATCATCCTACTCTACTCCTCCCATGGCTCCGCCGCTTTCTACCTTCCTCCCTTCTCCCCTCCCCCATGACCTTGCTTTCCATTCAAGGCAACCCCTGACAACTTAGGTTGCTCTTTATGAGGCAACCTTTATTTTTGAAATGATTATAACCTTTGAAAATATATTCATGTCAAAAATTTGCTTTGCACTTTGTGGTGAGTATGGTAAATGGGTTTTACCACTTTAATTTTCAAAGATAAAGGCCTCATCCTTTGAGCCAATCAGTGACTCTGAGGAAGGCGTATCTAAATACAGTACATTGGAACATTAGTCATATTAGCTGTAGACACCCAGGCTCCACAGCTGTAAGGAGATTTAACAATTCAGTTTGTTATTTTTGTGGCTTATCAGCACTTTAAGAAATGCATAGTGTTTTAGGCCCTGTCCACATTGACATGCATTTTTGAAACCATTTTTATGTTTGCTTGCACGCATGTGCAAGAAACATAGTGCCATCATCGGAGATTTCGGAGGTGTGTCACCTCCTCCTCCAATTCAGTCAGTATGCTGGCAGGCACGGCCCCTGTAAGCTAATGCATTTTGGAGCTGTCTATGACATGCTCCAAAATGCAGTGGCATACAGTTGAAAGGGGGAGCTAGGCTTGAGTGAGCAGTGATAAGATAAGGCTGCTCATGCGCAGCTCCCCCCCCACAGATGCCAGCAGGTGTGCGTGCCCCACACGCACCGCACTGTATAGCCGACGGGTGCCCAATCCCTGTTGGCTGTGCTGCTGCCTCCGCCTCCCCAAACGCTGAAAAATGCCACGCTGGGTGCCCCAGCCGCTGGCAACTAATTATATAGCTGACGGGGTGCCCAACTCCGCCGGGCTGCACTGTCCTCCCCCCCAGTAGTGAGTGCCACGCTGGGAGCTCACCCCAGCGTGGCAAGCAATTTGTAGGCCGACGGGGGTGCCTAATCCTCCGTCGGCTGAATGGCAGCTCCCCAATGTCCTTGTGCCACGCTGGGAGCCCACTCCAGCATGGCAAACATCCCACATTGTCCGTTTTTTTTTTTTTTCACCTGTGAAGAAAAAACGGTCCCACGGTGAGTCTCCCCGCCCCCCTCCCACCACGCACCCACCACTGCTTGCAAGCCTCCCACTCCCCCACCCCATCACTTTCTCGACCTCAAGGACGATCTTCGTGGACCGGGAACATGTCCTGCACTCTTCAAAGCCGACCATCAACTGAGGAAATGCCGGTAAGCTGTATAATGGACTAGATAGGGGGTTTCAACTTTTGCATATCTCAGGCATTGTTTTGAATTTTTGCACCAAATTTTCAACATGGGGTTTTTGGGACCCCTTCTCATGATTGATGTCACTGTCATGGCGTTATTCGGGCCAGAAGGGTGATTTCGCGCAGTGACTGCGAAATCACCCTTTGGACCTGAATAACACCATGACAGTGACATCAATCATGAGAAGGGGTCTCAAAAACCCCATGTTGAAAATTTGGTGCCAAAATTCCCAAAAATGACTGTTTTACGAGCGTCGTTTGCGCAGTTCCTACGCAGGCTCGTAAGTTCGCGAATTTTCAATATTTTCACTCCAGATTTTCAACATTGCCATTTTACCACACCTTCTTATGAGTAGTACAGCTGTCATTTTTCACATCTCACCCAAAATGTGTTTCCGACCATGTAGCGCACAATGGCACAGTCGGTGTGCGAAATCAATGCACAGGACAAATTAAGAAAATCACAGTGACACTGTTCATGAGCAGAAGTCTTAAAATGGCTATATTGAGAATTTGATGAAAAAATTCCTAAAAATGACTTATGAGTGTGCGTTGCACAGTTCCTACGCATGCTCGTAAGTTTGCAAATTTAATATTTTCACTCCAGATTTTCAACATGTCCATTTTATTAAACTTCCTATGAACAGTACAGCTGCAATTTTTCTTATGTCCTAAAATGTGTGTTTTCATGAATGTAGTTAATAACGGTGCTGTTGCGCTAAAGCAATGTTTAGGACAGATTAAGAAAATCACAGTTACACTGTTCATGAGCAGAGGTCTTAAAATGGCTATGTTGAAAATTTGGTGACAAAAGTCCATAAAATGACTGTGTTACGAGTGAGCATTGCACAGTTTCCACGCACCCTCGTTAGTTCATGACTTTGTAATATTTTCAGTCCAGATTTTCACCAGTGGCATTTTTCCACACTTCCTTATGAGCAGTACAGCTGCCATTTTTCACAACATGGCGAAGTGTGTTTTCACACTTTCAGTGCAGAGATGCGTGGTCGCTGTGGGAAATCATTGTTCGGCACAGATAAAGAAAATTACAGTGACACTGTTCATGATCGGAGGCACCAAAATGCCTGAGTTGACAATCTACTGTAAGAAATCCCAACCTAATTATATTACGGTGTGTCGCTGCACAGTTTCTATGTCCTCGTGACTTCACCGCTTTTTAAATATTTTACTACACATTTGCAACATAGCCATTTTTACACCTCCCCATGAAAGAGTACAGCTGTCATTTTTACATCCTGTTCGAATATTTTTTGCACCTGTGGTGCTAAATGCCATAGTCACTGTGCATAAGCAGCTTCGCTAACAAACTGATATTCCCCTGTTCATGAGGTGGGGTCACAAAACAAACATGTTGAAAATTTGGAGGAAAAATACCAACGAATGCCTGAGGTATTAGGCTTTTCAACTATAACGCTCTGACCCTATAGAGAATGACAGGCATCATGGGTGTGACTTGGGATTCTTGCCTGTGATGCTCATACCATTCCACACCTGCAGTCACTGAGAGGCATCGAGGTATGCCTTGGACTCTTCGCCCCAAAGTTCACCCCATTCTCCTATACGCACCCATCTCACCGTACTTCTAATGGAATGGGGTGCATAGTGCCAAAGATCCGCAGTACCAGCGACACTTGTCAGTGTCTGCAGGTGGATGTGGGTGAAATGGTGTGGCCATTATGCCTGATGACCCAAAGGCACACCCCAATGCCTGTCCGTATCTGCAGGGTGGTGGCGGGGTTGGCTTCAGTTCAATACTTCACTGCCATTCCTATTATGCTGCTGTCTAACTCCTACACTACCAATCCCAATGCCAGCAAGCAAACATTCGGCATTGACAAATGCTTGTTAAACTTGTTTTGATTTCTGTGTTTGAGCACAGTTGTCGGAGCATCCACACTGCATTCCAACACCATTACTGCCTGGTTGAGTTCCCAGGCATGATTGAGGCAGTACCACAAAGCATTGTGGGTGCTGCAATGCATGCTGGGATACTCACGACTAGACACAGTAAAGGATCTAGTTGAAAATAACCATCAGTTTATTTGGGAGCTCACTGTGAGCTCGAGAGCGTAAGTAAATCCTCCCCTTTCCATCGTGGCAGCATTTAAAAAGCCACAGAAGTGCGACAGAGGTTGCCTTAAACTGTGTTACAGCACGGTTTGCATACACACTACTTTAACACAGTTTAAGGCAACTGTGTTGGTTTGAAACCATCCTAAAACCCTGCTGTGATCAGGATTTAGCACGATTTTAAAGCACGATTTGTAGCATGGTTTTACCATGCTACAGTGTGGACACAATCTATGTTTGCCATTCTTGTAACATTACAGACTGCCGGTAACATTACAAGAACACAAGTGTGTACAGGGCCTTAGTTTTGTACAGTGGCGACAGCCTACATTTTTCCATGCGGAAAAGTGATCCTCAGTGAATGATTTAATTGCTAAATTGGTGAGCATTTAAACTAGCCAATGGGTGAGGTAGAATGAGACAGGGAGACATAAACTGTCCCCCCGACAGGCTTACAAGGTCAGTAGTGGGAATCCGGAGGGTGAGAAATCCCAAAAGGAACAGTTAACATAAGAATCCAGAGGGAAGAACAAAGGGAGATAGAAAGAAGAACAGTGGAGGAAATAAAACAGGGTAAATAGAAAAAATGAAGGGGGTGGCAGTACAATCTGGAGAGCCATATGTACAAATGCTGGAAATCTGGGCAATAAAAATACAGACCTAGAGGCCACCATGGCAGAAGCAGACCTGGACATAGTCATAATTACCGAGTCCTGGTGCAATGAAAACCAGGACCGAGATGTAGCCAAACCAGATTATACTTTATTCAGAAGGGACAGGACAGGGTAGGTAAAGGGGGAGAGGGCTCTAAATGTGAGGGAAAACAGAAAAGCTACAGAAATACAAGGGGAGCAGGAAGAGCAGAAGTACTGTGGGTCATCCTGGAGTCACTGAAGGGGGTACTATTCACACAGGAGTGGCCTAGAGACCTCCAGCATGGGGGGGGGGGAGAAGTGGATAAGGATATGTTGGAAGCAAGCCAAAGGATGGGAAGCAATGTGGAGGTGTTACTGGTGGGCGACTTCAGTCCACCAGACATGGATTGGAGCCTCCCAGCTGCAACAACAGCTAGAAGTAGGGACATCCTGGACTACCTGCAGGGGCATTCCTCAGGCAACTAGTTAATGAACCGACTCATGGGGGGGGGGCGCAGTACTTAACCTGGTGCTGATGTCATAGTGGATAGCCACCTGGGGACCAGTGATCATTGTACGGTACGGTTCAATATAAGAACTGGGCCAGAATCAACCCACACTAAAATGAGGGTCCTGGACTTCAGGAGAACCAATTTTTAGAAAATGAGAGAATGCCTCAGAGACATCATAGCAGAGATAGGGAAACTGGGTGGAGTAGAGGAACAGTGGACAAAAATAAAGGAGGACTTGGAGAAGGCAACATACCTCTGTGTTAGGTAGGTTAATAAGGGCAAGAAAAAAAAAGCCTGCTATGGTTCTCTGAAGAAGTAGCAGAGAAAGTAAGGACAAAAAAGCTAGCATCTAAAAGGTGCTGTACATGATGACACAGAAAGAGAAAGATGGAGAAATATCAGGAGAAACAAAGGGAGTCAGGGAAAGCAGTTAGGAGTGTAAAGGTGCAAATAGTTTAGAATATGGTCAAGTCAGTAAAAAAAGTGGGATAAAACATGCTTTAGGTATATAAGCGAAAAAAAGGAAGAACAACGGTGGGACAGTAAGTCTAAAAGAGGAATGAGGTTTTTATGTGGAAGAGGACCCAAAAAAGCAGAAATACTGAACAAATTCTCACTAGACACATGGGAGGTTCCAGGGGAATGGAGGAGTACAGATGTGGCCCCGCTTCACAAACGTGGTAATAGGGAGGAGAGAGAAAATTACAGAAAATGGCAGACCTGTTAGCCTGTCTTGGGTGGTAGGTAAAGTAATGGAACCACTACTGAAGGAAAAGATTCGGGAATGCCTTGTGACCAGTGGATTACAGGATCCGAGACAACATGGTTTCATAGGGAGGAGATCTTGCCATTCAAACCTGATCGAGTTCTTTGACTGGGTGACCAGGGAAGTGGATCAGGTTGGAGCAGTGGATGTGTCTTACCTGGATTCAGTAAGGCCTTTGGCACCATTCCACACAGAAGACTGATGAGCAAGCTGGGCAGCCTTAGAGTGGGTCCAAAAGTAGTAAAATAGGTAAAATGTTGGCTAAGTAACGGGAGTCAGAGGGTGGTGGTAAATGGTGTTCACTCTGAAGAAGGCAAGGTCAGCAGCAGGGTGCCACAGTGATCAGTGGTCCAGGTCTCTTCAATGTCTTTATTAGCGACTTTGTAGGAGGGCTGGAAGGGAAAGTATGCCTGTTCGTGGATGACACAAAAATCTGCAACAGAAGGCTACACTAGGTGGGGGGGGGGCCAAATGAGGGACAATCTGAAAAAGCTGGAAAACTGGTTGAGAGTTTAGCAACAGGGTTTCAGTGTAAACAAAATGCAAAATCATGCACTTGGGCCACAGAAACCTGGCAATAACATACCAGTTGGGTGGGGAAGTATTGGCAACCCTAAAGCAGGAAAGGCACCTGGGAGTAATCATTTCTGAATACTTGAAGGTAGCAAAGCAGCGTGATAAGGCAGTGGGTAAAGCTAGCAGGATGCTTGGGTGCATAGGGAGGGGTATCACTAGCAGAAAGAGGGAGGCAGTGTTACCCCTGTATAGATCGATGTGAGGCCCCACCTCGAGTACTGTGTCCAGTTCTGGAGGCTCCATCTCCGGAAGAACATATGTAACCCCCTTGTTCCCAGGGGTTACTAGAATCCCAGTTAGAATCAGTGGTAGGCAGGGAAGGCAGCTAGTGAAATGTCAGTTAAATGGGTTTCACTGTGTCACTCTGTTCTTAGTTTCAGCTGAGCTCTGGAGGGATGATGTCATTTAGGACTGTCGCAGCAGCATGAGACATAATTTGCTAGCAGCTGCTAGAGCTAGCTTTAGAATGTTGAGGGAGTCTGTAGTTGGAGTTCAGTGGAAGAGGCTGCAGTCTAGGCAGTTCCTCCTTCAGCTCTGTAAGATAGCTACCAGCTTGTATTTTAAGTTCTCACTCTAGTAGAGGACAACTGTTCCAGTCTTAAGAAGTGGTGGAGACCTGTGCCAGTGGGTTTCCCTGTGCTCCATCCCAGGAGGGATGGGATTGAACTCCAGAATGCATGGGCAACCCCCTGATCCATTTGGACTTTTGGAAAGCTGCCTTGTACAACTGCTCTGTGAGTGCTTGTGTGATTTTTCTGTGTAGACCCAGGAGAACCTGCAATGCCTCTGAGGTGAATTTCTCTGAAAAAAAGGGACCCTATCACCTGAGACTTTCTTGTTAAAAATGTCTGCATACAGTGGAGTCCAGAAAGTGGCCGTCCATGTACAGACCTTTTAGTTCTGACACCTCTGAGGTGTGTGTGTAGTATTAGTGTTGTAACGCTCCCACTCCTGCCTTTTTGCAAAATGATAGGTGGCATGCTGTTAAAGCAGACAGCAGTACCTGGTGGGGACTGGATTCGGGGAGGAGTAGGTTACTCGGCACTGGGGCCCTAGGTTTGGCTACTCTGCACAGTGGCACCCAAGTAAATCTGAACACAGGAAGCAATAACTAATGTCCAATACCAGGAATGGGATTCTAAAGTGTGGCTTTTATTCACATCCAAACTGAACAAACAAAGCATAGACAGACCCCCACGGGGCTACATTCCTGTTAATGCAGATTAGAGACACAGAACACTTCTTCACTATTCCAGCCCTCAGGCTCTGAACCCACCAGGCACACAGCCTGGACTTGTATGCAGCTTTGGGTACACAGCCTGACTTGTACACTACTTGGGTTTTTCCCATGGCCCGGCTCCCCCACCGGCCACTTGATTGTGGTCCATATGGCAGTGAACCAGTTTTCCTGTTGGTGGTTCCCCAAACCACCTTAGAGCCTTCGACTCCTTAAGGGAAATTTTCCTTCCAATCCCAAGTCTGGGTACTTCCCTCATCACTGGCCAAGTGCATGAGGCAAAGTAGAAATCCACAGAGCAAATCCATGGAGGTGGACCTGGTTAATAAAGATGGGGGGGTCTCCCACCTCCAGCTCTCACAATCCATACCCGGCCATTTCTCTGGACACTAAACAACTCTTTTTGAAAGCTTGGCAATGTAGATTACAGGGTAGACGTATATCACATCTCCTATACATGTCTTGACTTTCCCCTTGTGCTGGACTTGAACATACTTTTACTTTTGGCTAAGCCTATTACTCTAGGCCTCCCACAACTTCAGCAGTCCAATCCCCACTTTAACACAGTTCAGGATGAAACATGGGCCCTTTAGAAAGAGCAGAACTCACACTTTGGTTGCAGGTGCCCCACAGGCGAATCTTGAAATCTTCTTGTACCCCACACACATGGGAAAAATAAGGCAGCTTCTTCTCTAGCAGTAGCCAGGGGGTTGCCCCTGGAATAGCAGGCAAACCTTCCACCCCATCCCCTCAGGGATGGGGCACAGAGACCCCTATCAGCGGTCTCCACCACTTTAAAGAACAGCTTACTGTGTCCCTCTTTAGACAGAAACACACACCTTTCCCTAAATGTAGCTCTATTTCAGAGCTGAGGCTCCAAGAACCTGTGCACAGAACTGCTGTGCTCCTTTCACAGCAATCTCCAACTACAGACTGAACTCTGTTAAAAACTCCCAACATTCTAATCTAACTCCCTTCTGCAGATTCCAATGTGGCTCATGCAGCTGCGATAGTTCTATGGTGATGTCATCCCTCAGTCTCAGCTGAGACTGAGAACAGAGTGAGACAGTGTGAAATCCATTTAACTGGAGTTTCACAAGCTGCCTTCCTGCCTACCACTAGGTCTTACTGGGATTCTAGTAACCCCGGGTAATGGGAGGTTACAATCACCCTTGACCAGAGAAATGACTGTCCGCAGTCATTGTTTACCCAAGCTTGACCATCCCACCCTATGTGCTAACTGTGAAGGGGGGTGATCACGCCCCTTCCTACCATGTGTGAGCACAGGCAGGCAACACTAAGGGCCTAGAGGCCTTTAGCTGACATATCAGCCTCTACTCTACCCACTTAGTATGGACGCCTAGTGGCTCTGGTAGAACTGTCCAGAGCATAGCCCTAATAGATCAGCACTACAGTCCCTAGGGCCCTTCAGGACCTATCCCCCCTAGCCCTCTAGGGAAAATCTGTCTGCCTCTAACTTAACACCAAAACAAAAAACAACCCGGGGGCCTCCCCAACCTTGGGCACCCTGCAACCACGCACCAATAAACTAATACCATACCATTACATTACATTACATTACTGCCTCCCTACCCCCACAACCACACCTGTGGAAGGAAAGGGTTACTACAGTAACAGCAACAATAACAACCACAGTACTTTAAATTACTACACACTAAAGTACTAGTGAGGAACTCCGATGAGCCCCTCCTCCTCTTCTTGTCTTCTCTTCTATCTTCTCCAGGAACACCTGCAAGAAAAAGAAAGACAACACACACTCTCCTAATCTGCATACACAGTCTACCTAAACCCCTACCATCAAAACACTGAAGAATCCCAAAAAGATTTGTTTTAGAAAAGATAGAAAAACAGTATGTACACTAGAAAACAGTAGAAAAAACAATGACATTATTTACAATACACATTTGGGGGATGGAGTGCCCTAAAAGTCCCATCTAGTGACTACAGTGCCCGAAGGCTAGTCCATTAAGGATTCTGTCCTGGGCCGGAGCCTGGTGAAGCACAGTTCTAGCAGGCCAAAGTCCCGAAGGGGAGAGTCTTTGAGGACAGTTCACACATTCTGGAGTCTGCTAGTGTAGGGTGTGTACTGCAATGTCATAAGGATAGAAAAGTTCAGATTTACCAGCCCCTTGTAGAAGGATTAAGATACACCGACCTGCTCCTCAGCCGAAGACTCTCTCTGACAGCATTTCTTCCGATACAGCTGGACGGACATCTTCTGGGAACTACAGGAGGGCACATCTGGGAACTGCTGGGTTGATGTCATCTCTGGAGATGGAACCTCAGAACAGGAACAAAAAGTAAAACAGCTGGTCTGACGTCATCCTGGTGATGAAGCAGGATACAGCTGGGCTGGTGTCCTCTCTGGATCTGAAGTCATCTGGTGGGCCAGTCGATGGATTCTGGAAAGGCCAGTACACTGTAGAACTGATGAATGTGGGGCACTTGAGTCCTGGATGTCCATACAGGCAGATCAATAAAGGCACTACAAAGGCTGGTGTGGCAGTATCGACTACCACTGCTCGGCTTTCCATCTGGCAGGCACGGACATATTTGCCGGGAGGTCCTTGCATTGAGGCCAATAGTACCGGGGTCAGGAGCTTGAATTATTACCCCATCTGGACGCACATAATTTACACTGTATAAGGTTTCATGTCCCTCTCCATCCACTACTCGCACAGTGTCCATAAACAGTGTCCTGCCTCTCTTCGATTGGATATATTTCTCATGAAACAGTCTGTTCTTGACCTGCTTGTTTGCACCAGGATGCACACATTTCATTGCTTCAGCCCAGATCCAGGATTTCTTGCTGTTCTCAATTTCCTCCCAGACTCTCCGAGGAAAGGTAGGAAAGGACATTCCATAGATTTCATTCGCCTTCCTATGAACCAGTCTCTCCTCTTTACTAGCTTTGGTCAACCTGAGACCGCTGGCCTGGCTTGGGGGCAGCCAGTCCTGGTTCTGCCAGCTATGCATCCTCAACGAGATGAAAAATGGATCCCTGACTTCTTCTTCTTGCACAGCCACGGCAGTGGCATCACCACTCTCTTCCATGCATTCCTCCGAGGCAAGAGCTTGAGGCTGTGTACCCATTCCTTTTTCACAAGGCCACATAGGTTCCCCCTCTTCTTCTTCCTCACTGAGGATCTGAGCCCAGGAGTGAGCAGTTGTCCTCACTCCTGAGACTATCCACTCATCATTAGGTGCAGAGGTCAACACCTCCCATTCAAAGGCCTCCCTCGTCTCATCTTCTCCTATGAGACTTGGGCTAGACCCTCCCCTCCAGGGGTCTACTGCTGCTTGTCTGAATTTTCCTTCTGAGATCCAGCATCCGAAACATCAACACCTGGTTCTGTCTCTAAATCTGCACCCTCTAGCTTTCTGCCACACTCCCCTGAGGAGCCTTCTTCAACAGGCTCTGCCTGGTGCTGTGTGCTTCCAACTACAGATTCCTGAACCTTTGTCCATGTGGGAGCCAAACGAATCTGGGGCGCTTTATACAAGCCATATTTTTCCAGGCACCCAGAACAGTGAGATACCATGAGACGTCCCTTCCAGCATTTTAAGCATATTTGACACACTTGCACTGGATATCCAGGAATCACCACATGAAAAGGCAGTTGTCCTCCATAATAACACCTTTCAATGTCCCTTAACCTATTTACTGCCTCTGTTACTGCAGCCCGGGCATGATCCGGGTAGTGAGCTGGTCCTGAGGCCATAACTGCAGGGAAAACAAACAAAAGATCACTGTTACTGAAAGTCCCACTTCACTGAACACTCTCTTTACTTTTAAAATGGCTCCTTTGCTGCTGTGTTTACTTTACTACCCCACCCTGTAATGGCGGCGGCAGCCCTCCTGCGCATCAACATTCAGAAATTGGGTCAAGCCACTGCGCATCCGATTTACACACACTACTGATAACTTTTGCTCAAACTGCACAAACTTGCACTGTTCTTTTTCTAACACATTTACATGATTTGTCACGGACTTTTCACTTGCTGAAAACATTTCTTTAGCTCACAGTCCCTTAAAGCCTCAGGATTTTTAGCACAGGATTGCCTGTAAACTAGTGCTGCACATTTGGCTGCAACTCATAGTCTCTCTCTGGCTTTGAAACTTTAAACTGATGCTGAATCCATATCTATGCTCACAGTCAATGGCCTAGCAGACTTGCACTTGCTGGTAAAACTTGACACAGTCGTTATTTGGAAAGTGACTACTCTGCTGCACACATATTCAGCTGGCTTTTGGCAGAAAATCACTGTTTGAGCAACTATCACTGTTGGTATTCACTGTTATCAGTAGCTGTTTGCTGTGATGGAAAACGGCCTGCAGCCAGTCTTGGAGGCCTCAGAAAGAAAACGGGTGGGCAGTCCTGCCAATCGTCTCCCCGATCACCACACTTGCAATTCAGTTGATCAAGATGTGGGTTGAGCCCGATTTTAAACAGCAAAGGCTATTTTTACAAGTTTTACAGCGCTTTTTAATCACCGCGACACTCCTCCACCAAGCCAGTACACGCACTCCACTCACACTCCCTCTCAAATGCTGGGCAGTCACTGTAGAGCTGGCTTAGGGGCAGAACCGATTGCAGCCTCACCAATTACACGACGCCATGCAAATGAGCCCCTTCTTCCTTGCGAGTGCTCTTCTCGGCAATCATCAAGCAGGCAAATTTAAACTGCAAAAACCACTTTTTTTTTTTTAACTGACTCCACGGTGGGAGCCCATTTCAGCCATTTAGCATGGCCATTCACACAGCAAGTCTCTCAGTTTACTCAAAAGCACTTCCAACGTCCAGGACACAATTTTCCTGTTGCTACCCCTAGTCTTCCACACCTTTCTTTATCACACTACAGTTCTTTTAAAAAGCTGGCAAAACACTGTAAACATTTGATGCAGGACAAGGGCACACTCTTTTAGCTTTACTGCTCCTTGGTAAACAGTTGGCATTTTAACAGCAGCATAAGATCCACAGCACACAGCGACACACAAGTTAGCCTACTTCAGCTTTTTGGGCTACCCACTGCCAGATAGTCAATACGCTAGCCCCTTGCCTGAGCACCTTTCCTCCCAAAATAAAAATCCAAAGCGGTGCCTCCATTTTGTAATGCCCTCACCCCTGCCTTTTTGCAAAATGACAGGTGGCATGCTGTTGAAGCTGACAGCAGTACCTGGTGGGGACTGGGTTCGGGGAGGACTAGGTTACTCGGCACAGGGGGCCTAGGTTTGGCTACTCTGCACAGGAGCACCCAAGTAAATCTGAACACAGGAAGCAATAACTGTAATGTCCAATACCAGGAATGGGATTCTAAATTGTGGCTTTTATTCACATCCAAACTGAACAAACAAAGCATAGATGGACCCCACAGAGCTACATTCCTGGTAATGCAGATTAAAGACACAGAACACTTCTTCACTATTCCAGCCCTCAGGCTCTGAACCCACCAGGCATACAGCCCGGACTTGCACACAGCTTTGGGTACACAGCCCGACTTGTACACTACTTGGGTTTTTCCCATGGCCCGGCTCCCCCACCGGCCACTTGACTGTGGTCCATATGGCAGTGAACCAGTTTTCCTGTTGGTGGCTCCCCAAATCACCTTAGAGCCTTTGACTCCTTAAGGGAAATTTTCTTTCCAATCCCACGTCTGGGTACTTCCCTCATCACTGGCCAAATGCATGAGGCAAAGTAGAAATCCACAGAGCTAATCAGCAGAGGTGGACCTGGTTACTAAAGATTGGGGGGGGGTCTCCCACCTCCAGCTCTCACAATCCATACCCGGCCATTTCTCTGGACACTAAACAGCTCTTTTTGATAGCTTGGCAATGTAGATTACAGGGTAAACATATATCACATCTCCTCTACATGTCTTGACTTTCCCCTTGTGCTGGACTTGAACACACTTTTACTTTTGGCTATGCCTATTACTCTAGGCCTCCCACTACTTCAGCAATCCAATCCCCACTTTAACGCAGTTCAGGATGAAACATGGGCCCTTTAGAAAGAGCAGAACTCACCCTTTGGTTGCAGGTGCCCCACAGGCGAATCTTGAAATCTTCTTGTACCAGACACACATGGGAAAAATAAGGCAGCTTCTTCTCTAGCAGTAGCCAGCGGGTTGCCCCTGGAATAGCAGGCAAACCTTCCACCCCCATCCCCTCAGGGATGGGGCACAGAGACCCCTATCAGCGGTCTCCACCACTTTAAAGAACAGCTTACTGTGTCCCTCTTTAGGCGGAAACACACACCTTTCCCTAAATGTATAGCTCTATTTCAGAGCTGAGACTCCAAGAGCCTGTTCACAGAACTGCTGTGCTCCTTTCACAACAATCTCCAACTACAGACTGAACTCTGACTGTTAAAAACTCCCAACATTCTAATCTAACTCTCTTCTGCAGATTCCAATGTGGCTCATGCAGCTGTGATAGTTCTATGGCGATGTCATCCCTCAGTCTCAGCTGAGACTGAGAACAGAGTGAGATAGTGTGAAATCCATTTAACTGGAGTTTCACAAGCTGCCTTCCCTGCCTACCACTAGGTCTTACTGGGATTCTAGTAACCCCGGGTAACAGGGGGATTATAGTGTGATATACATTTAAGACAACATCTACAGTTTCTACAGTTGTGTGGTGTTAGTAACCAGATGAATGGCTGAGTATAAGCATGGAAACAAAAGGTGGGAGACCCCCCCATCTGGAGTAACCAGTTTACCTCAATGGGTTCCAAAGGACACCTGTTACTCTTTCTTCAGTGCAATTGGTCAATACTTGAGAAGAGTGTTTACCCTCTGGAGGTGGGTTGTTTTCGTTCAGTTTACCCCAGTATAGTGGGTTCTGAAAGTTCTGAGCCTGTATGTGCTCCTTGGTGGTCATGTGTACCACATTCATCTTATGCTAAATGGGAATTCAGGAATGTCTGTACCTCAGTAATCTGCATTACAAGTATGTGTAGCCCTATGGGGTCCATCTTCGCTTTGTGATTATTCCAACTCTGTTCCGTGAATAAAAGCCACACTCTAGAATCCCAACCTGGTTTGGACAGTCATGTCATTGCTTCCTATTGTCTGGAGTTACTTGGGTGCCTCTGTCCAGAAGTGCAAACCTAGCATAGCACTGAGCAAATATTTTCTCCTAGGGACCCAGGTTGTTGGCCATGGCAAGTGGTCTCTACCAAGTGTGTGCCAGGCAGTTGCCACACTTGGTTGTCTGTTTAGTATAACAGACTAGCCCACCTTGTATATGGTGGCTTTGGTTGGTGGTTTTCCTCAAACCTTCTTTACAAATGTAAACCCCCACGCCTTTCTTTATACCCCTAGACGTTGTGGTGAGAAGAGAAGCCCTGCTAGTTAAACAAGGGGGGGCCGATGGGGTGGTTACACATAGATAGGGTTGAGGCTGTTCAGAGGAGTCCAATCAAAATGGTATAGGACCTGCATCAAAAGCCTTATTAGGAAATCCTCAAATAATTATATATGTACTTTCTAAAGGAAAGAAGGGAAAGGAAGGACATGATAGAAATGTTCAAATACCTCACAGGTATTAATAGGGTACATGAAGGTAGCATTTTCCATAGAAAAAGAAGCTCAAGGTCAAGGGATCATGCTATGAAGCTGGAGGGGGGAGACTCGGAGGAGATGTGAGAAAATACTTCTTCAGGGAAAGGGTGTTGTACACATGAAACAGACTCCCAGAAGAGGTTGTGGGGCCTAAAACAGTAACAGGATTCAAGCATGAATGGGATAGACACAAGAGTATCTTAGAAATAAGGCAAGGGGGGAAGACTGGAGATCAAGTAGGATTTGTGGTGGCACAGTAGGTAGGAAATATAAAGCAGACTAGAGGTCCTTATCTGCTGACAACTTCTATGTTTCTATGTTTCTATGTAATGTAAGTCTGCATGATTTTGCACCTTGGCAGTAAAATGATTGGTACTGCAGATGTGCCTGGCATTGTACTAGTGAAGTAGCTGTAAAACATATCATTTTGCATAGCACGTTGCACTTTAAAATAAATTATAAAAAGAATCTAAAATGTGAAGAACTGTGATAGGCTGATGACATTCCATTAACCCTACATTGACATTTAATTAATATACTTGTAGAGCATGATCATTGAGTACTTTTCTTGAATAAAAAGTTCTTCGTTTAACAAGATTTGATTTTTAGAACTTTTGTCTGTCATTACCATTACCGATAGTAGTGACCGAAAACAACTGATTTTAGGCAAATCACACACACACCAAATACCAAAGCATCCCCCCCACAGCTTGGATCCCTTTCTCCTTAACAAACATTTTTTAAAAACAAACCATGGCCATAGTCTGTCCAACGGGCACTGCAGCAGCCCTGTAGCATTTATTTTGCTGAAAGTCATTTTTGGGCCTAACAAGTGTGAAATTTACCTGTCTCTTCAAGAGCACAGTAGTTATTTAACTAAACTGAAAGGAAGATTAGCAAAAGCAAAGAAGAGCAGTTAAGACTAAAAGCTAACTCTTAAAGCATAGCATGACCCCTGACTCAAGTTACTGTGGGGGTGAGAGTCTTTCTCTCGACTCACCAAGTTCTGATTGAATGAATCTTATCTCCCGTCCAAGTCTCAGAATGGCCAGTGAGTCATTATCTTCCTTTTATCTGTAGCTGCTTTGCTGGCTGGCCTGCTGGCTGGCCATCCGGCGCTTCACCCGCCAGCAATAATGGATTGGATCCCCATCCTTAACTTTGGTAGTGCACTGCAAACTAACCAGATTATGTGGTGGTGTTTTTTTTTATACTGCCATTGCCTCCCAATTGACTGGCTGTGTTTATCCCTGAAACAACTGAAAATCCCCTTTACCTCCAGCAAGCAGTAACAACCCCCACCTGACCATCAAAGAGCATGTGAACAGGCTGAAAGAGGAAAAGAGGGCACTGAAAAAGAGTACCCTTGAAATCCAATGAGTGAGTAAAACAGCAAAGCTGTTGTTTTTAACCAGCACCAGTGGTGCTTCGTAGAATGAGCAGACTCCCTTTAAGTGAGTGAGAACTGATTAGGTTCAGCCGACACCACACAGCCATGCCCTTTACACCTCAGCTAGCATACCCCTTCCCCAACATGCAATTAAGGAAAAAAACACATTCTTGACTCATTTAGTTGTGTGAAACCTGTTATCTTCATTTGAGTCCACATCTCAAGCTGTGGCAGTTTTGGTTACTGATTTTGCTGGGGATGGAGGGGGTTCAAGTGCAACATCACAAGTCAGGAATCATTTGGATCGGGTGGCACAGCAGTGAATGGTATTACTGTAAAGTCACAACTCAGGACATTAGGGTAGTAGATGTGAATGAACAATGGAGGCAGTCGATAAAGAAATGGTCAGTTTCAGCCCCAGATTTTAGCAATGTTTACCAGTGAGTTCTCTTCACATGGCCCTAATGTTCTCTGTTTTCCAACTGGATCATTCAGCATGACATGACTATTTCTTCACTGGCTTCCCCTGCATCTTGTTCGTATCTACTCAAGTTGTGGAAGTTAAATAATGTAAATGGTTATGGTGACAAGCAGGGTACTTTTTACTGTAGTTAGAGTCCATCTTGGGAGTTTTGTTGTGTGGCAATGGCAACAGCACTCTCGAGAACATAAATTCAGGGATACTGGCCTCAGTATGTATGTCTGCCAACTAGTAGCAGAAACTGTAACAGTAAAATCTTTTTAACAGATAATGTTATCCACAACCCTTTGTATTGTGCCTGGGCTTTAAAATGAATTTTAATACTGTCAATCACAGATAAAAAAACTCATCACCATGGTAGCTCTTCATAAACATGCATGTGCATACTGAACACAGAGCCAGCAACCTCAATCAGTGTTGAAGGACTATTTAGGCACAGAAACTTGAAAAAGATAAAATAAAATGATTATACCAACAAGTATTTCTTTTTAATATTTGTATTTTTATAATAGCAATAAGGTACTTCAAGGGGTTATGTTACTGTTCAAGTTAATCACCCCCTGGGGGCAATATGGCACTCATCTACACCTCATGCCACATTACACCCCCAGGGGGTGATTAACTAGAACATTAGCATAACCCCTGGTTGTACCTTTTTGCTTAATGAATAGTGCTGCAGGCGTGACTAACAGTAGTAGTAAAAATTGTATTTATTTTCAAGGAATGAATAGGATACTCATCTGAGAAAAGCTCATTTCCAGTGAGATCCCTAGTGCACAGTGTCAAAATAACAAAAAGTTTCATAACATTAATAATTGACATCACAAATTACAGGGACACAAGAATTAAAAATTCTTAAAAAACAAACCTATTGATGTATTCACAAGTGCAAATTCATTGTCACAGTTGTAGGTACAGTACTTTATAAAACAGTGCAATTTTATGAAAAGAACATCCCGCATATTCAATGTGGCTCATGGCAACAGTGACTGACATTGTACCGGTGGAGTAACTGCAAAACATGTCATCTGGCACAGTGCATTACACTTTAAAACAAGTGAATGGTGCTGCAGATGTGACTGGCATCGTACCAGCAGAGTAGCTGTTTATAAAAGCACATTGCACTTTTTTCTAAATCCACATATTTAGTTGGTCATCAATACTGAAAGCAAAAAGTAACAAAAGCTGGACTGATCTGACAACAAATGAATCTCAGTGACAAGGAGCTCTGGTATGAAATAAATCTTTTTGTACATCATACTGGTAAAAAAATGAATTCACCAAACATCTAAACAGATATTCAACTATTAATGCTGATCCCACCAGCCTTTAAATATTTCACTTGACTATTTGCATAGGTACAAGTGTAGTCCTCCCAGGAAAATGTGCACAGCCTATGGAGCCGCCTAAGGCTTGTGAATTGCATTTGCAAGGTACACGTCTGCTGTCATGCCCGGTAAGAATGATTTCCTGCATGTAGCCCCACATCTAATAAAACAACCATGGGGCATCTGTGGGGCACAGTTCCAGGCCAGTAGTTTGAAGCAGCAGATACACAAAGGCATGATGCCAGGCCTGTAGTTCACAAAGGTAGAGAATATGGAATGGGTGGGCATCAGGGTTGAAAACCCTAATACTACATTCCCTGACTTTTGTTGCTTTGTGACCATACACATTGTATTTTCTTTGGAAAAAACTGCATTAATGCACCAGTTAGGGTTCATCTTAATGCAACAAAAGTAGGGCAATGTGGTGTTAAGGTTTCCCACCCTAACTCCCCACCTCCTCCACCACCCAAAGGCAACGAAAAGACAATTTCACACAAGCAACCACAGACAGCCATCATCAAGTGACACAAACAGCATGCAACTGTTTCAAGATGACTCAAATGCAGTAGCACTGATATGCTACATTTGTGGATTTGTGTCTGAGGCATGCATATGGCGAGACATACACAATGACTTGTCGCTGCAGATACAAACCTATGATAATCAAATCACAACACTGCTTCTGTATGCAGAAGCACAGGCCCCTGGAGCCACAGGTACAAATACATAATATTGAAATTACAAGAGCTCTTTTGTTTGCAGAAGCACATTCCCCTATGGGGCAGAGCTTCTGTAACCTCACATACTTATGCACACCATAAGACATACACACACTTGATGGGCCAATGCTTCTGCAACCACTGGTGTAAGATATACTCATCGACCTCTGGATGCAGAAGCACAGATACCACAAACTAAATGGTACCAAAATTGCAACACTACTTCTGTCTGCAGAAAAGCAGGCTCCTCAGTGGCCTGCACCTCTTCAGCCACAGGTGTTAGACATATACAAACACTTTTGGCTTCAGAGGGCAGGCTCTATGAGACCTACAGTTATGCAGATGGTAATAATGTTGTAATGTAGGTTATAATGGCTTCAGCAGGGAATATAGGGGAGAGGAGTTTTTCATTTATGCAAATGCATATAGAAAAGCATGCACTAATGGATCATACTGTCTAGCGAGGTACCTCATACAGCATGCACGAGTACAGTGGATTCAGCCATGATGCAAAACAGTTACTTTCAGTAAATGACATGTCACAAAATACTGCAGTAAAAAAGGGCTTAATTGCCATAGAATTACACTGTTCCCTGCAGCATACTGCAGGACTTTTGTGATATACTGCAGCATTACTGTGTTGCATCCTGGCTGGCACCACAGTACCTCTGATTGTATTTCCATAGGTGAATGGAGTCTTCCCAGATCTAACAGTTCTCTTGTGAGACCTCATGCAAGAACAATTGTTCTTTTTTATGATCTCACAAAAGAACTGTGAGAAAAAAAAACTAAGTCCAAACTCTTCTTTCATGAGACAAGGTTCTTCTTTCATGAGACTCAGATCTCATGAAAGAAGAATAGTTCTTTCACCTGATCTCCCCAAAGTGGTATGAAAAAAAACTAAGTCCAAACTTTTCTTTCATGAGTCAAGGTTCTTCTTTCATAAGACTCACAAAAAAGAATTTCAGGTCAAAAAAGAAGAATCGAGAACCCTCACTAAGCCTTCTACCTAGGAATCTAGGGAACATATTTTGGGGTCATTTAAAAAAAATAAACTCTAGAATTGAGCTAAATGGGTCCTGTTTAGCTAGATGCATGTGTTTGTTTTTCTCCAGGACATACTTGTCATATGTTTTCAAGTTTTGTTTTTGTAAAAAAAAAAATATGACTGACATTCAAAAGACTTTTTCTCACAAAAGAAGATTTATGGCTTAAGAATCTTCTTTCATGAACCATGAATTCTTCAAGCATGCTCAGAACTGAAATTTCAAATTCTTATAATTTGGGAACATATTAAAATTTTTTCACCAAAGCCCATTCTACCCAGAAAATTTGGGTCCTGCACTCCCGTCACATGATGTCTTGTCACATAGTAATACGGTGCCCACAAATGCAAATGGTAATGTGCATGGTGACACAAAGTGAAACAGAAAGATAAACAGTACTGTAGACAGAAATGGTTAAAATAATGCAAACACAAGCACAAATGGAAACGCGAAGGGTAACGCACATGGTGCCGTAGACGGGAACAGTAAGTGAAACGGTTACGGAACCGCAAGCAGAAGCGGTAAGGGTAACAGTAATGTAAGCACACAGGTTAGTTTTCCCCAAAAGCTGCATAGAGAAAGACAGTGAGTACAAAGAATGTATGCATAATAATGGGTCTCGGAGCAGAAAATGAGGAGTTGGAATTGTAAATTGCTTATATCTCAGAAACCGTATGATGTAGAAAAAAAAATTAAAACTGGTATGATTTATGACTTTCCTGGCTAATTTTATACTTAGTCCGTGTTAGGGGGCAAAGCTTCTTTCTGACGAAAAGTCTGTATCTCGTACCGTTTCCGAGATACAGGCTCTGAAATGTGTGGCAAATGCCGTAATGTTATCCTATGGGAAAAAAAGATAAGTTCGGAGTGCCATAACTTTTGCTCCCTGTAATATTTTTTCACCAAACCAGTAAAAGGCACATCTGTGGGATATTGGCTTTCTTCTCTCCAAATTTCAGCCCAAAAGACCAAATCATCATTTTGCAGCAGGGCGGCAAAAGATTCCTGTAATGCCGCGGACTCCGTAATGTTATCCTATGGGAAAAAGCATCAACTTTGGAGTGCCGTAACTTTTCCACCCTGAAATATTTTTTCACTGAAAGACTGAAAGGCACATCTGTGAGATGTAGGCTGCGTTCTCTCCCAATTTCAGCCCAAAAGACCAAACCGTTCTTTTGCAGCAGGGTGCCAAAGAATTGCTGTCATTTTCACACAGCCTGGAAAAGTACTGTAGAACTTTGGGAAAGCTTTCGCAAATTCATTTGACACTGTCACAAGTGTGAAAGTACTTTTTCCAGAAATCTGAAAAACATATTTCTGGGGTGTTTTACCCCAACATAAAGACATGCCTAGCATCCTCATGGTCCGACTAGGTGAATACAAAAATAATTAGGTTTCTAGAGGGTCCCAAATTTAAATGCCAAGCATTTTTCTGATGATCAACTGAAAACAAAATGGTGGATTTGCGACAGTAAAAGGGCCATTTGCAAAAGTAAACACTGCATTTGTGACACTGTCAAACTTTTTGTTAACTTTTCCCATTGACTTATAATGGGAACTTGTTTTTTGAATAACTTTTAAACTGTTTAATATTTTTTCACAAAATCTTCAAAAGGCACATCGGAGAGCCCGGCTGCATGTTCCCTGAAGATTTCAGACTGGTCGCAAAAAAAAGTGTGATCTCTAGAGACGCCCAAAGAATTCCAAAAAAGCGTAAACACGCACACAGATCATGCTTAATAACTCCACAGCTGTATATCCAAACAGTATGAAAGTTGGCAGATCCCATGACCTATGGTTCTTGATTGTGTATTCCAAATTTCAGGCAAATCCATTGAACAGTTGCAAAGTTATTAAGGTGCAAACTTTTAGGTTTAACATGTAAATGTCTCCTCAGCCCTAACTATGGTAGCACTACCATGCTATACCATAATATACATATATATATATATATATATATATATATATATATATATATATATATATATGCATCTCTAGGGAATGTCTCTTAACCTGCAAAATTTCATGAGGATCTGTCAAGTGGTTTGGATATATAAAGTGTTGAAAAACAGAAAAATACATTTTTAACATTTCTTTACTTGCCTGTATCTCAGGAATACCTTTATGTTGTGGTCTGAAAGTTTCAGCATAGACCGCCTTTGGGTCACAGATGTGCCTTTTGAATGTTTGGTGAAAAAATATGAATCAGTTCAAAAGTTATTAAAGTTTTACATTTCCCATTATTTCCTATAGGAAAAGTTAAGTGTTTAGCATGAAACTGGGTCATTTTTGAAAAAGGAAGGTCCCATTTAAAAAAATGGAAGGTCCCATTTTTGAAAATGAAACTTGAAACTTTGAAGCTTAATAAAATTTGAACCGTTGAATGAATTTGCAAGAAATGTGGTATACATAATGGCAATGGTAGGTCTCTTAGTCTGCCAAGTTTAGTGCAAATCGATAGAGTATTTCTGAGATACAAAGTGTTTAAAAAACAGAACATTTTGTGTTTTTGGTCATTTTTTTCTCAACCTGTATCTCAGAAATGACTTTAGGTAATGGACTGAAATTTTCAGGGTGGAAAGCTTTTGCCTCACAGATGTGCCTTTTGAAGGTTTGGTGAAAAAATATTAATCCATCCAAAAGTTAGTAAAGTTTTAAATTTCCCATTATTTCGTATGTGAAAAGTTAGGCGTTCAGCATGAAAATGGACCATTTTTGAAAATGTCTGCTTGCAAAAATGAAACCAAGTTGTTTAATGTTTGAACATTAGTAACTCTGGAACCGTTCAATGGATTTGCGCGAAATTGGCAGGCATAATTTCCAGAGGTAGGTCTCATGACATGCCAAATATTGTGCAGATGGGTTTTGTGGTTTTTGAGATATGGACTGTCAAAAAAACATAACATTAATGGCCATTTTCAAAAATGAATCATTGCTTGTGAAAATCAAGTTGTTTAGCATTTAAATGGTAAAAACTCTGGAACTGTTCAATGGATTTGGACAAATATCGGCATACATAATCTCTATGTGAATTTCTCTTGATGTGTCCAATTTTGTGTGGATAGGTTTTGTGGGTTTTGAGATATGGGCTGTCAAGAAATGTAACATTAATGGCCATTTTTGGAAATGAATTATTGCTTGTGAAAATTAAGCCAAGTTGTTTAAAGTTTGAACATTAATAACTCTAGAACTGTTCAATGGATTTGCAAGAAATCTGGTATGCCTAATTTCTTTGGGGAGGCGTCTTGATATGCCAAATTTTGTGTGAATGGACTTTGTAGTTCTTGAGATATGGACTGTCAAAAAAACATAAAATTAATGGTCATTTTCAAAAATGAATCATTGCTTGCAAAATTTAAACCAAGTAGTTTTACTTTTGAACGTTAATAACTCTGGAACCAATCAATGGATTTGCACAACGTTTGGCATGCATAATCTCTATGGGGTAAGTCTCTCTCTTTTTTTTTTTCAACAATTTATTTATCCTCCACACACTAGATCCCAGACTCTCTCAGGTGGGGGCACTCAGCTTAACTCCATCCCGCTCCATCATAGACTCAGTCCTGACTCTCAGTCGGCTATGCTCCCTCTTGACCCAGGCATCCGCACCTCCCCAGGACCACCATTCTATTCTGTGTGGATATCCTTGAGACCTGAGGGAACTCCAAGGTCAGTCGGTGCTCTCAACTTTGGGTATGGGGGTAGCTCCTGGGCCCCACTGTCGCCTACCAGGATCGGGCTCCTTTTTCCATGTTCTGGTTTCCTACAGAGCCTTGGATGTGCAATGGACTCCTGCACACTAGATACACGCTTCTGCATACCCCCATTGGACATCCTGCTGAGGCTCTAACCCTGCTATGCTGCACGCATCTGATGTAGTGCCCCCAGCCTCCACTAGGGGCCACCAGAATAGCAGCCAGCCTAAGCCCCCCTTCCCGGGAAAGTAGAGCAGTCCTCCAGATGCTCAGTTCTTTCCCATCCCCGCCAACCCCCAATGACCCGGGCTCATTCCCAAACCCGGGTCTCCAGCATGGTGCAAGGTGTGGCATCCAGCACCTCAACCCTCAGTGCCACTGGGCCGGCCTGTGGATAGGTCTCTTGACTTGCCCAATTTTATGTGGATGGGTTTTGTGTTTTTTTAAATATGGACTGCCAAAAAACATACAATCAGTGGCCATTTTTGAAAATGAATCATTGCTAGTTAGGGCAAATCCAACATTGTACTGTCTCAATGGAGGAATGGGAGTGCAGGGTCTGAAGGACCCTGCATTCCCACCATAACATATGGACTGTGTTGTACTATCTCAATGGATGGTTTGGATCCTGCGCTCCCACTGTAACATATGGATACTGTTGTTCTATGTTGTACTATCTGGATGGAGGGATGGGAGTGCAGGGTCCAAAGGACCCTGAACTCCCACCATGGCATTTGGACACTGTTGTACTATCTGGATGGAGAACTGGGAGCGCAGGGTCCAAAGGACCCTGCGCTACCACAGTAAAATGAGGATACAATTATACTATCTGAAAAAGAAGGGAAAATATTTGCAAAAAACTCATTAATGCATCAGATAGGGTGAATACCATGGTAACAAAAGCAGAGAAATGAGGCATTAGGGTTTCCAACCCTAACACCCCATCCCTACCACCCCACCCCATTCCACACCCTCCACACACCAACAGGCATCGGGGTGTGCCATTGAGTCATCAGGCCTAACTCTCACCCCATTGTCCTTTACTGTTGCATGTAAGCTTGTTTACACATTGAATGAGGTGTGAGTTGGGCCTGATGACTCAATGGCACACCCCGCACCCCGATGCCTGTTGGTGTGTGGAGGGTGTGGGTGGTAGGGATGGGAACCCTGGGGATGGGCGTTAGGGTTGGAAACTCAAACATCTCATATCCCTGCTTTTGTTGTGGTGGTATTCACCCTAACTGATGCATTAACAAAGTTTTTTTGCAAAGTATATATATATCCATTGTACAGAACTATGTAAGGTACTGCACCACTGTAACATAATTGCACAGAGCTGTGTAAATGCATCACTTAGGTTTATGAAGCTACAAAAGTTAGGAAATGTGGTTGGGTTTTCAGCCCTAATGTCCGCCCCCTTACATGTGGGCCCAGTGGGCTCTGTGCAAAGCAGATAAGGTGTAACTTGCTTGGTGCAAAAGATGAGTAATACCTGTTAGAGACAGTGGTAGACCTGTAACTTGCTTTCTGCAGAGCCATATGGTCCCAATGTTAAGCAAAATACAAAGCAGCAAACCTGTCAGTTACAGTGCTGGACCTGTAATTTGGTTTGCGTGGGGCTCTGTATGCCCTATTTGAAGTAGAAGCCCCACTGGGGGCAGTGTTGCAGTCATAGAATGTCTCATATAGGACCTTGCAGTCCCTACTGTATGTGAAACAAAAGATCCATTTAGTAGGTGGAAATTTTGTTACTTGGATGGTCATGAGGTGGTGGCATGTAGTCTGTCCCAAACATTTGAGCTTAAAAGTTAAAAAATATTAGTTATGTGAGATTTTTTAAAAAGAAAAAAAATTCAGACAGTCTGTCTCCATGACTACCACGTGATGCAAAGACTATGGAGAGGCAAGCATGCAGTTGTAAACTTGTGACAGGCACTTGAGTTAGCAGTGAGGACAGAGGCCCAAATAAGCAAATATGATGCTAGTGATCAGAGAGTGGGGGAGTGCCACTAGACATCAAGGAAATGTTAACTTATTAGGGGGCTGAGCCGGCCTAGTTGCATGGAGGGCTGAGGCATCTGTGCCTTACCTCCTGCCATGCCAGTGACCTATGTTTGTGGTGCGAGCTGGCCACCGGGGGTCAGCTGCGGAGGGAGAGGATTGAGCATCTGATGGACTACTCTCCTCTCACAGGGAGGGAGGATTGGTGCTCCCATTGAATGACTACCCCTGGGTGGAGGCACAAGGACAGTGCAGCTCTGCAGGGTGCCAAGGAAGGCAGGGTACTGCGGGACTTTCACGGACATGCACATGCCTCCATGTATGCACATCTGGTGTGTGTGCCTCAACAATGGGGAAGGGAGAAACAGAGGGAAAAAACCCAGGCTGTGGATGACAACCAACCCTCCTCAGGCTCCGCACCTGGTGACTGGTCAAGAACTTTAGGTAAGTCCCAGTGATACCAGAGTGGCGAGGCTGGGGGCATCATTCAGAAGCGGGGAAGCAAGGGACATACAGGTGAAGAAAATCCTACAGTATTTGAAAAAAAACTTATTAGGGGGCCAGTGATTGGTGGGTGGAAGTGCCACTAGACACCAAGAAAGGATTATATTTTATGGGGCCAGCAATCACAAGGGGAGATGCCACTAGACACCAAGGAAATATAGCATTTTATGGGGCCAGCAATTGGAGGGTGTAGTGTGTCATTAGACACCAGAGAAATGATAAATTATTACAGGCTGGCAATCAGAGGGTGAGGGGTGCCACTAGACAGCAGGAAAATAATAAATGTAATGAGGCCGGCAATCAAAGAATGGGGGATGCCACTAGATACCAGGGAAATGATAAGTTATTACAGGCTGGTGACCATAGGGTGGGGGTGCCACTAGACACCAGAAAAACATGAAATTATTAGGGGGTACTGATCGGAGGGTGGGGTGCCACTGGACACCAGTACATTGTTTTTCTATACCAGAATGGCATGGAACCAAATTGCAGAATAATTACATGAATTGTGGATTAATGTATTAGTTCTGCAGTTCCTGTGTATTACTCTATGGCTCAGCAAGAAAATTCCATGTAACAGGGCAAAAAGTTACCAACCACATTTGGAAGATTTCTGATTTTGCCACAGGCGGAAGTTTAGAAAATTCCTCAAAAGTTGATGAACTTTCTTGAAACTTCCACAAAAGCGGAATTCATAAATTTTGCCCACCTCTTAACCAGATTATCTTAAGGCTGCAAGCAGAACTTTCTTCCCCCAGTTATCATGAAGGCATTTTGATGCTCCAGAACAGGGGTACAGACCTGAAAAAAGTAGTGAAAAAAAAGTTCACCATTTCTTCATAACTTTGTTTTTTTTTTAACATGAAAGATTTTATTTTTCAATCTTTACAACACTGAAAGCAGGTATTCATGTCAGAAAACATAAGGAAACAATCAGAGCATTCCATTCAGCACAACAGTTAGCCCATAAGTTTATATACAAACAGTGACTAGAACTATACAGCAAAATAATGTGATTCAGGATTGTCATATGAGGTCTGAACGGAGGATGGTTAGCTAATTCATGTCAGCAGGGATGGGTTTTCCGGGGTGCTGAACACAGGTGGGATGTTAGATACCTGCCCCATTTCTTATTATAGACAGGAAGTCTGTTGTATGTGGCATAGTATAGTCTTTAAAAAGTGGCCAGCCTGACCACTGCTATATGCCAGGCCATAAGTGATGGTGGAGCAGGCTGCTTCCATTTCATTAGGATTGCACACTTCGCTTCCATAAGCACAACTACTGTAGTAACCAGGTGTCTTCTTGGTTTGAGCCTCCTGATAGTAGTGAGGTGTCTCCCAAGAGGACTGCCACGGGATGATATGGGATCTGGAGGGCCAGGATTTTAAACCAGTGCTCCAGGGCTCTCTTTCAATAGTGTTCCAGATGTGGGCACTGCCAGAGTACATGCAGCAGGTTAGTAGCTGGGGCATGACGCCTCCAGTAGATGGCGAGGGGATAGCAGGCCTCTGTGGAATAGGAAGTCAGTGGTGCAATACCACCTCTGAAGGAGTTTTGTCTGTATTATTTGCCCCCTAGCATCTCGGTATGCCAAATGTGCATCCTTGAGGCAGCGTTCTCATTGTTCTGGGGGAAGAACCATTTGTAGCTCATGTTCCTATCCCTTCTTACACTTGTCCGTGACCCCCAACTGAACATCCCTGACTATACGATAGACTCTTCTTGCTACTCCCTTAGATTTATTTGGTTTGTGCAGTTGCTGTAGCCAGTCCCACTCTTCTTGTGGCTGGTGATTCTTTTTAAAGGAGTTGATGGCACTCCTTTTTTCAATTTTAAAATTTTTACTTTGAATTTTAAAGAAACAAAATTACATAAAGTATTTCAACCATCATGCAGTTAAACTATTGAATCATCATGTAGTCAGGGTATATGCACAAACAAGTCACTATTACAACATAAGAAAGAAGATAAAACTATAATTTACTTAACATGCATAAGACTGTAGTATATAATCTCTTATGTATAAGTTAGAGCTATACCAAGACAACAGGGCCTATTTGCATTCAAAACATAATTCAGAGTTTTAGACAAAGAAATGGATTCCATGTTTCATAATATACTTCTATTTATCAGACAACCAATAACAGATTCTCTCATTATTTGCTAATATTGCCATATTATCAAATCATTCAGTAAGGGTCGGAGGTCTTGGATCCTTCCATTTGGCAAGAAGTAAGCGTTTTAACACTAGAGCAGCTGCTAGAACCACATTTGCTTTTATCTTTGAAAGGTTTAAAAGATGAGAAGAGAGGTCTAGTATAAAGGTCAGGGGTGAAAATACAATCGCTGTCTTGACTACCTTTATGCACAATTTGTGGATTTCTACCCAGATACCTACAATGCAAGGGCAATCCCAGAGTATGTGTAAGAGGTTTGCATGTGGAATTCCACATCTCTAGCAGTTGCCCCCTGTATGATAGCCCATTTCTTCTAGACTAAGTGGTGAATAGTTGATGGCACTCCTGATTTGCAAAAAGTTCCAAAAATCTACTCTGGATATCAATTTGGCCTGAACTTGTTGAAATGAGAGCAGTTCACCCGAGTTTGCTACAGATAGATCGACTGCAGTACGGATCCCTGCCCTCTCCTAATCACCTCTAATGTGACTGCAACACCCCCCCCCACCTGGATATTTGGGTTATCCGATTTGTGGGTGTACTGCACCAGGGGGTGTCCATGCTGTTCTGAGGCATCAAGATGCCTTCATACACCATGCCAAGCTTTCTGTGTTTCAAGGATTATAGGGTTCCTATTGTTTCCTTGCTTGCTCTTGACCCCCAGCAGCAGGCCCATCCAAGTAATATCAACCAGGTCCCTCTCAAAAGAAAACCACTGGGGCATGTTATCTCCATGTGGGAGGAATCACTTCATGGCCTGTGCCATACTGTATTCCCAGAAGTAGTCCTGAAAGTCCTAGCCCCCCCTCGCATCCAATGTACTTTGAGTTTAGCTAAGCTAAGTCTGTGTGCCTTCCCTTACTGTAGTAGAAAAGCTTGGGGCTTGCCTATCCTAGTAAAGATTTGTTGGGTACTGCTAGGGGGAGGTTATTGAAGATATAGGAAACTCTTGGAAGCTGAAACATCCAAAAAGCCTCTACCTTCCCTTTGAGGGACAATCAGAGCTTAAGCCATCTCTGTATTTTGGGTTCCAGTGCATTAAAGATCAAATGCACATTGAAACATAGAAACATAGAAGATGACAGCAGATAAGGACAGAGAGGCCCATCCAGTCTGCCTATTTTTTCTACCTTATGAATGTGCCATAGCCTGTACTCTATCAATGGCCTATCTATTCATACTCATCTGTATTGCTCCCTTATGCCTATCCCATGCCTGTTTGAAGCCCTGCAATGTATTCATATCCACCACTTCCTGAGGTAGGCCGTTCCATGCCACCAATCCCCTTTCTGTGAAAAAGACGTTCCTCACATTGCCCCTTAATCGGCCTCCCTCTAATCTCATGCTGTGTCCTCTTGTTCTGCTATTTTTCTTATATTTAAACATGTTGGATGCTTTCACCTTGTTAATGCCCTGAAGATGTTTGAATGTTTCGATCATATCACATCTCTCCCTCCTTTGCTCTAGGGTATACATATTGAGCTCCGTTAATCTGTCCTCATATGTTTTCTGATGCAGTCCCTGCACCATTTTGGCTGCCCTTCTCTGAACTGCCTCCATTTTGTTAATGTCCTTGTGCAGGTGTGGCCTCCAATACTGCACGCAGCACTCCTGATGTAGCCTAACCAGTGTCTTGGAAAGAAGGGTTATTACCACCCTCTTATAACTTGCGATACCCCTGCTAATACACCCCAACATCCCTCTAGCCTTACCTACTGCTTTAGTGGTCTGCTTGGATGATTTCAGGTCATCTGTGATGATGCCCAGGTCTCTTTCTTCCCTTGTGAGTGCCAGCAACTCCCCTCCCAACCTATAGGTGGCTCCAGAGTTTCTCTTTCCTATGTGCATGATCTTGCACTTCTTTGCATTAAACCCCAGTTGCCACACTTCCGACCATTTTGCCAGTTTATCCAGATTTCTTCTCCTTCTGCCCACCCCATCAGGGTCATCTGCTTTGTTGCAGATCTTGCTGTCATCTGCAAACAGACAAACCTTACCCTCTAGTCCATCTGTAATGTCACTGATGAAGATATTGAAGAGGACTGGCCCCAGGACTGATCCCTGAAGTACCCCACTTGTGACTTGCATCTCTTTTGACTGTATACCATTTAACACCACTTTCTGTTTTCTACATATTTCATAAAAATCTTGAATTCACTTGAATTCGTGTCACTCTGTCATGAGTAGTGTTTCCTGAAAACATCATGTTGTTTGGTTTTGAGGTTTTCTTTAAATCAGCATCTGTTAATGTGCTCTGCAGTGACTGAAAATAGTGAAGATTTTTCTGTCCCTGTCAGTGAACAATGACATCATACTTGCCCAGCTTGCTGCTTCAGCAAATAAGTCCGTGATTGACTGAATAAGCTGTTGTAGTTCCTAGCTAGAGCAGTCTGTAGAGCTAATTGTTTTCACTCAGAGTTTGTTACTTACCCATCTGGTTTGTGTTTAGATAGACGATCTTAAAATCTGTCTTTCTGTTCTCATAAAAAGTTGATCATTTGGGATTCTGTGCTGAACTGGGGGAAGCAGTATAGTGCAGTGGTTTAAGGCTTTGAGCTGCAAATCTGGAGACCTGGGTTTGAATTCCACAGTCTCCACTTGTATACTGTGTGACCCTGAGCAAGTCACTTAACTTTCCTGTGCTCCCAGGTTGCATCTGTAAAAACGTTTTCAGCTTAGTGAGCCACTTCTGGTTAAACAATTAAAAAAAAAACTGAAGTGGTATGAATGAATGTCTATGAGAAATGACCTTGTCTGTGTCACAGCTGTCAGTTCTCTGTCATCAAAACTCTGCATTCTGTTCTGGCTATATAACACAGGGTTATTTAATGGATATAAATTAAATCTACATTTCATTAATTCATAGAAGCAGCATGTCTTTGTTGTAGCCTCAATAAATATGTTCATGTGATAACAATTTTGTTTTCATGTCAGCTTGACAAACATGTGTCTGCCACACTCTGCTATTTCAGGAATATGTACTGTATGAATTCATAAAATTCAGTTCTTAAGAGGGTTTCTGTGTGAAAATATATCATATATGTGTATACCTAGAATGCCCTTTTCCCTGACCCCAAAGCCCCCTGTCTCCTGCCCTATTTGAGGCTGCTGAAACCTGCTGTTCACTGTATTTTCCACACAGTCAGGCATGCTGCACCCTCTGCTGTCTCCTGCACAAACAGCTGAGGCTGCTGCACCCTGCAACCCTCTGCCCCCCCAACCTATAACACAAGATGAAAGTATTTTTTGGTTTTTCTTTTGAGTAGTTTGGGCAGCGTACCAAAGGATCTGACTGTATTGGCAGGGAGCAGCATGGTGCAATGACCCTAACTGTGGAGGTAAGAGGCTCTATGGTGCAGTAGGACACAGTGGTTTCAGAGGACAGAGGACAGCATAGTGCAGAAGCCTTCACTATGGTGCAGGACACAGTTGGGCATCAGGGTGCAGCAGCCCTGACTGGGTGACGGGGAGCACATGGTGCAGTGGCCCTGCCCATTTGGGGCAATGTAAGTGGATAGCAGTGTGCAGCAAAAACTTCACCTTTGGTGGCCTGGGACAGCATGGTACTACAGCCCAAACTGTGGAGGCAGAGTCCTTGGGACTCTAGGGCTTAGCAGAGCACAGCAGTCCTGTCTGTGGAGACAGGAAAAGGGGGCAACAGAGTACATTGGCTGTGACTGTGGGGGTGGGAGATGAGGAAAGCAGGGTACAGCAGCCTCAACTGAGAGTCAGAAGACAGTGGCATCAGGATGCCATATAGTATTTCTAGTTATACACATACATGATGTATTTTCACACAGAAACCCTGAAAGAACTGAATTTTATGAGTTCATGTAGCACATGTTCCTTAAATAACAGAGTGTGGCAGACACGTTTGTCAATCTGACATGATATCAAAATTGTTTTCACATGAACCTATTTATTGAGACTACATCAAAGACACACTGCTTCTGTGAATTATTTTATTTATTTACTGAATTTTGATGACCAGGTAGGCCCACTGGGCCCCGGAGGTCCCTTTTTCAGGGGCGACCTGGGAATAACAGTACATGATCTAATAGACAGTGATACATATACAGGTTATAGGCATGTGGCAGTCATACAAATAAGTGAGGCAGAGCAGTCTTTTCTATGGGTTACATATATCTAACTAATAGGCTGTTGTTCATATGCTCATGCGACAGTCATATACAGGAGTGAGGCAGAACTGTAATTTCTATAGGTTACCTATATCTAACAGCCATCAGAGAAGTTCTGTGTGGGGAGGAGGAGTTAGTGCTAATTAACGGAATGTAGATTTATTTAATATTCATTAAACAACCCTGTGTTACATAGCCAGAATAGAATGCAGAGTTTTGATGACAGAGAACTGACAACTGTGATATAGGCAAGGTAATTTCTCACAGACTCTCATTCATACCACTTCAGTTCAGCACTAAACGCCAAATGATCAACTTTTTATGAGAACAGAAAGATAGATTTTAAACTAATTTCTCTAAACACAAACCAGATGGGTTAGTAACAAACTCTGAGTGAAAACAATTACCTCTACAGACTGCTCTAACTAGGAACTGCAACAGCTTATTCAGTCAAGCACGGACTTAATTGCTGAAGCAGCAGGCTGGACAAGTATGATGTAATTGCTCACTGACAGGAACAGAAAAATCTTCACTGTTTCTTCACTGTTTTCAGTTACTGCAGAGCACATTAACAGATGCTGATTTAAAGAAAACCACAAAACCAAACAGCATGATATTTGCAGGAAACATGTTCTCATGACAGAGTGATGTGAATGCAAGTGAATTCAAGCTTTTTATGAAATATGTGCATTTGATCTTTAAGGAGAGAATTAAAGATGGCATCCATCAAATTTGAATATTTGGTTGTGAGCATTACTCCCAGATATGTGAAACTCTCCAGGAGCCCATACTATGCATGTGCCACTAGTTCTGTTCGGTGGGCAAGCCGAGTTCCAAGGGGAGATAGTAGTCTTTTTCTAGTTGACAGTTAACCCAGAAGAAGATACAAATCTGTCCAGAAGAGCCATAATGGGGCCCAGTAATTGTGTGGGTTTGGTGGTGGTAAGTAGTAAGTCATTAGCATGTGTGCTAACTAGGTAACGTTTATCCTTGACCTTGATGCCCTGAACATCTTTCAAATCCAGGAGCTTTCTAGTGAGAGGCTACAAAGCTACCAAAAATAGTAAGTGGGGCAGGGGGCACCCTTGCTGTATGCCCCAGTGTAAGCTGAATGGTTTTGAAATAGTACTGTTGGTGAAATTGCAGCCATGGGTTTGTTATACAGGATGGTAATCTAACTGCAGAAGTATGGTGAAAGCCATATGCATCCAGGACAGAATGCAGTTAGTGCCACTCTATGGAGTCAAAGACTTTGTGGAAATCCACTGCCATTGCTGCCACAGGGGTGCTGGACTGGCACACATACCATTTGAGGTGAAGCACTGTACAAATGTTGTCGGCTCCAATTTTCCCTTACTGAAACCCTGCCTGGGATGGCTGAATGATTGATGGCAGGACCTTTTCTACCCTGTTGGTCAGGGCCTTGGCCATGATCTTAGTATCTGTGGAGATTATGGAGACAGGCCTAAAATCCAGGTGATCAGATGACTTCTTCGGTAGTAATGTGATCATGGCTTCCTTCATATTGGGTGGAAGGTACTACAAGATCTAGCCCCAGCAGGGCTGCTACAAGGGGGGAATTATGATATGTGGCATAAGTTGGTAGAGCTCAACAACCATACCATCGGCTCCTGGGGCCTTCCCTTTGCAGAGCTGTTTCAGGGCTGTCTTAAGCTCATCGACTGTAAGGGGAAGGTCTAATTCCCAACAGAGTTCAGATGCTACCTGAGGTATTTGAATGTTCCCCAGAAAGCTTTCACAGGAGACGAGTCTGTGGATTCAGCTGCCTGTGAGGAGTACAGCTGCATATAGTTGTAACCCCCCCACAAATGGGGGTTCCCTAAAAGTCTTCCTCGAGCTTGCCTAAATGGTCACTGCCAGGCTGGTGTCCTGCATTTTAGCAGTTTAAATGTGATTGCCAGAGAGTGCCTGTATAGCCTCTGTTTACTGTCGCTTTAAGAGCTGCCTGGATTGCAGTCATAATTAATCTGAGAGTGAGCTCTTTTAGAAGATGTACTTGTTTGCTGATCATTTGTTAGAGTAGTAATAATATTGCAGTTTGTTCTAACCTGCCTTCTTTGCAGCATGGACAGTTCTGTTTGTTTCCATCATCTTGGTCCTGGACAGCAAAATATACATTTGGGACTCTAAAACAGAACCTGCCTACAGGGGCTTGGTGGGGCCAAAACTTGTAGGAATTGTAGTTTTGGTCTTTTGGCACCTACGATAACCTGGAGGGGGAGCCCTTGTTGTGACTGACAGACAGATCAGCCAACCAAACCTTTTGGATCTTGGGGAAAGTCCCACACTGCTTGCAGTTTCAGTTAGATCTGAGTTGGGAAGTGAAGAAGTAACAGCTCGAGATAGTTCGAGCAGCAATCCATAGTGGATTCACTTGGGAGAACTGTGGAAAGGCCTGTGTTTGGCCTGCATGCCTGCCTACTTTTCCTGAGAGGGAACTTGTGTTTTTTTTCGGACTGAATCCAAACTTGGAGAGTGAATTAAGCCACTGAATTGTGACCAGGTCTTAACCTGAAAAAGACTGAAGATTTGCTGAATGTGATCGGCCTGTCAGGACTTCCAGCTACCTCTGAATTCCCGGATTGTGCAGAGACTCTAATTGTGATCACAGATCCATTTGTCTGGTACAGTGGAATTTCCCTGCATGTGAATGTGCTGTGTGCTTATGGTGGGTCGTGATTTGGTTCCCCACTGTATGTCTGAACTGTGTTTTGCTTGCTGGAGGCTGTATCCAGCTCCATGGACTGAATCCATATCCATTTCCATTTGCCTGGGCCCTGCTACACTGGCCTAGCCAGAATACCTGCTACGCAGAGAAAGTTATCGACGAGAGACTGGCCCAGGGATCAGCCCCCTGCTCAACCCCTTGAACAGGAATGATGCCTCGGTGATTCGTGTGGACTCTGCTTCTCTGTGCACTCCAGCACAACAGCCTGCAGTCTCAATTTCATCCTGCCTGTGTCCAGTATTGGGTATCATGAGTAAACATCAGGGTAGCTCCCTACAACAACAGCAGCTAAATCTAAAAGTGTTGTCATCTGATTGTCTTGTTGCCTTTTCTTTCACGAACTGAGCCCTCTGGCTCCGGATTACAAATAGTGTGTGTTGTGCATGTTGCTTTCTTCCATCACAGGGCCCCAACCAGCTGCAATGTTCCTGGCTAGCCCACCATTTTCCTACCTGGGTACCCAGAGTGTGTGACTGTGGAGGGATTCTGAACTGAATGCACAACTGTCTGATTAATATAGCTTTTAAGCAAATCAACCTGATTACACCCCTCCCTTGTTCAGGTCCTCTGAATAAATCAGATTTAACTTTGTTTGCATTTAACCTGACTGTGGTTCCAGTTTGTTTCAAGAGTATTGCACTGTTGTTATTTGCTGTGCTTAACCTTGTTTTACAGGGGGTCCCCGGGGTCAAGCTATAGGAACCAGTCCTGGTGCTAAGTGCAAACAGTGTGGGCAATTGCCTGGTGAATAAGGGTCATTGTGAAAGTGAATATTGTGTACTGTTCAGGCCACTAGAAGAGGAAGAAAAGAGGGGTTACAGTGTCCCAGAGGGCTGTACCCAGGTCAGCTTGACCACTACCAACCCTGACCTCCGGGTGGAGGCACCCATATCAGAACCTAGGCCCCTTAACCTGCAACTAGCCAAGCAGGCAGGGGTAGTAGCCCTTGGGATAGCACCACCTAGGGGTTACATAGTGTTGCCACATGCCATCGTTGATGTCCCCTGGGGCTGTAATAGTCTCCTCTTTGCTATTCGGTAGGGCCTGAATTTGCAAGTTCATCTTCTGTTTCCACAATTTATAGGCTAGCAGCATGCCATTCTTTTTGCCTGATTCCCAAAATCTGCATTTCACACTTAGCATTTGCCATTTGGCTTTGTGATGTAGGATTACAGTAATCTTATACTTGAGTCCCACAATGGAGGACAGGAGTTCCAGAGATGGTTGGCAAGCTTGCTTAAACTGCGCGTCCTTGATTTTGAGGTCCTGCTGCAACTTACTAAGCTCCATTGCCCCCTTTTTATTCTATGTGGTCATGAAAGAGATAATTTGGCCTCTGAGAAAGGCCTTGAAGGCCTCTTGTACTGTCCCTGGTGTCACCTCCCCTGTAATTCTAAAGTAGAAGTCTGCATCCGAAGTAATACAGGCACTGGATTTGGGATCCCTTAGGAGGAGGGAAGTGCATCTCCAATGGGGTGATTTGCTCTGTTCACCTGGAGGCACATAAGAAAGCCCTACTGGGGCATGATCTGATATAAGTTTTGATTTGATCTTGGGATTGTGAATGCCTGATGAAGCCTCTCTGTCTAGCAGCCACATATCTATACAGCTATGCATGCCATGCATGAGCGAGTAAAAGGAGTAGTCCCTCCCAGCCAGGTTGTCCCACCTCCACACATCTATTAGGCCCCATTGTGCCATTAGAGCTGAAAGAGCTGACCTTGCCCTAGGGTGAGTTTCTGGAATGACCTGAGAATTGTCAAGAAAGTGGTCCGGGACTAGACTGAAATCCCCACCCATTAATAGTTCGTTGGAATGGACTTTGCCCCTGACATCACCAATAGCTTGGCTAACCTGAGGGAAGAAACTCGCATCATCTCTGTTGGGGGAGTACATGTTAACAATAATGATCTTCCCTTCCAGGAAGCAAAGAAAGGCTACTATCCATCTTCCTTGGGAGTTGTTTTTTGTCACCCCCAACTTCCATGGTAGGGATCAATGGAGGAGTATGGTTACTCTCCTTGAATTTGATGAGGATGAACTATGGAGCACTTGGCCTACCCAAGTTTTTTTGAGCCAATGTATATTTTTATCTGTGAGTTGCACTTACTGGATCAAGGTGACTTCTGCCCTAAGTGATTTGAAATGCTGTAAAACTTTGGTGTGTTTAACTGGGTGGTTGAGCCCCTTAACATTCCAAGAAGTTCACCTAACCTCACCCTTTCCACCTGTACTCATCATGTATGCTCAACTTCGCTATCCCAGTGTTGAGAAACTTCCTTTAGAACTCTGGCCAAAAAAATATTCCCTCCCTGTCTAGTGACAATTAGTTTTATTGGTGGGGAGAGAAAAATGAGGTGAGATGAGTGTCCTCTCACCACACCCTTACCCAGAGAGGAAGAGGACTCTGACTGCTCCCAAATGGCTGTAAAGAGTGGGAATAGCGCAGGGTGTAGGCAGTTCTTGAGTAACTGGAACTCTCTGTCAATTAAATAGCTTGTTAATCATGGACTAGTAGCCCAGATGCCCTAAATCCAGGCCCTCACTATTAATCAAAAAACACAGACATTTAAACAGCAAACAGTAGTGAACTAGGTCTTAGCAAGGAACACCACAACAGGATTAACCAACTGTGGAAATTTAAATGACTATATAACCCAAAGTGTACAGTATGTGAGAAGGAGGTGAACAATGCCCTCCAAGCCTCATCATGGCAGTACTAGGTGGGAGAGTGCAGTGGGAAACCAATTTGGAAACCTGTCTCAACCCTTCACTGGCATAGTAGCAACATTGTGAGCCCTCCCCGGGCCTTTAGGTGTATCTGAAAGGCATTCTGAGGCTGAATGAAAAATAAACCCTTTCCCTTCAACTATTGTGCCCTGGGGGAGGTCAGGAGAGAGGATGAACATAGGTTACTGTTCCTATAGTTTATATTTCACCTGACCTTGTAGCATGCCCTGGCCCCTGGGGGTCGACTTACCGGTTCTGGGTGGGGGAGGAGAGGGGAGAGATCCCCACATCATCCCTGGCATGAATATGGTCAACCCAAGGTGTGTGTGTAATGATGGTTGGGAAGTATGAACTGGGGGGGGGAGGAGGAGGTGTTCACTCCAGGTGTGGAGGAGTCACACCTCGGTGATGAGCTAATGTACATAGGGTTCTTGGATTGGCCACCCCACCTGCCTGCCCACCCTGTGTGAGAAGTGCTCTAGGAGTGCTGGGTCTCCTGTGTGAAATACCAGGTGGGGGGGTGGAGGGCAGTTGCCAGATCACATAACAGGCTGCTACAGCTTTAGCCACTTATCATTGCCCTGTCAAAATCTGTAATGGGCATGGTCAGCAGGGCCTCCGGGCAAGACAGCCCTTTTTCTATCCGGCTACCCTTCCCAAAAACAGAGTTAAACCAGTGTACAATCCACATATAGAAGCATAATACAAACTCACCCCACCCCCTTGCCCTAACCCAGAAGTCATTAATAGGATTTACTCTTGACAGGTGTACAATCCCAACAAGGGATTGACTGACATTCAGAAAATCAGTGACCTGGAGTTAGTTATAATAAGTCTGGAGGTGCTGGATCACAACACACACTACATGCATTGGGCTCCATGTCCCCCGCACCACCCCCCGACTTAATATAACTGACTTATTCTGAATGTCAGTCAGTCCCTTGTCAGGATTGTACACCCGTCAAGCAACTGCATCTTGGGCAACGAAATATCGGGCACTTGCCTGTCAGGCAAGTGTATGTCAGGTACCATAGGACTCCCTTCTGAGGGGGCAGCTATGAAGTGAGGAGGTGGGGTGATCATCATGTATTAGTGAGATAGGGAAGTCTAAAGAGGTGGGCCTGAGAAGTTTGAAAATAAAGCATCCTAGGGCATAGGAACATGTTGTATGAGTGGAGATCCAGGCAAGACTGGAATACACTGAGCAATGATGGATGAGGAAAGAGCAGATGAGGGGAAAATGATGGATGTTACTGTAGGTAACATCCCATTTATGTAGTAAAGTTTTGGGGGCATTTGTGAGGATGAGTGAGCAGTATTGGACAGAACAGAGAGGAGTATGCCTTGGGATATGATCCTATTATATTTATAGGGATAACTTCAACAGTAAACACCCTAAAGAGAAATAAAATACTGTATAGCAAGAGTGTGCAGACTGCCTTGGCAGCTGCTAACTTGGGTGGTCAGCACTACACTTCTTTAAAAAAAAAGACTCTCAACAACAATTTGTTTTCTGGTGAAAAACCTTTTGTATTCCTGAAGTGGCAACAAGCACAGTAAGAAACATATATTTAGAATGAGGCTGAATCACTTAATGCAGTTCCTGAATTATATACAGTACTTTAATGTCACTAGTTCATGTGTAGTTTCAGTGTTTGTTTGTTTTTTCCTCACCTGTCCCTGAACCGTGAATCTTCCTTCCAATCAAGATTTTCATGCCACAATTGGCTGATTCATTTTCCATTTTTCTAGGCAGATGAATTCAGTCCTTGTTCATGTCTAAGGGTAGTGGGTGATGCAGAGAGGCAGAGTGGTGGACCGAAGCTAATTAAACATTTTTCAAACAACTTTGTGTTTGTGCACCATTGCTTCTTCCCATTTTTCTGCTTCCTGGTCCTGATTCTTTGCCATAACGTGATGGTTACCACGGAGAAAGCTGACATTTCTGATGCTGTTACGTCTTCATTGGAGAAAAGATTTTCAGTACTCTGACAACCCCGGCGCACAAGACAACGGCGCCAGGAGAGTTTGTAATGCTTTCTGTGGGGGGCTGAGTCCCCACACCCCTCATGGGGGGCTTCATGCCCAGCACTTACCCCCTATGAGGATTATCAGCTCCAGCGGGGTGCATGTTAGAGGTGAAAACATAAAAATAAGGGTCGGGCCAGGCACGATACAATTGCACCAGCGTCCAGACCCGGTACCTCACCCACCCCAACCACTAGCCAACCTCTGACGCCATGACGCAGCTCAGCCATCCAATGCAGTGTCACCCCCTACAGCCCCTCTTCCCCTTCCCAGCCCACACTCGCTCCCCCCCCGCATGTGCTTGTACACATACCCACATCCTGTCACCCAGTTCGCCCACCCCCTCATTGGGTCGCCCTACCCTCCCATCGCCATGAGGGATTGTGCCGGGAAAGAGTTACAAGTAAAGACGGCGCCCTGCCTCATGTGCCTACTTCACGGGTTACCATAGAAAACCGATGGCAGATAAGGACCACTAGGCCCATCCAGTCTGCCCTTTTGCCCCACCTGTGTCAATGCCCTCTGATCCTACTCGGTCATTGGCTTTACCCCTCAAGTCTAGGGTTCCCTTGTACCTGTCCCATGCATGCTTGAATCCTGCCACTGTGCCTGCTCCTACCACCTCCAGGGGTAGACTGTTTCATACATCCACCACCCCTTCTGTGAAGAAAAAAACTTCCTTACATTGCCCCTCAACCAGCCCCGCTCCAATCTCATATCTTGCCTCTTGTTCTTGTACCCCTTCTGAATTGAAAGATGTTGCCAACCTGTACCTTGTTTATATCCTTTAGATACTTGAAGGTGTCTCATTTCCTCATACTCCCTCCTCTCATCCCATGTGTACATGCTGAGGTGTTTCAATCTTTCCTCATATTTCTTCTGTTGTAGGCCCTGCACCATCTTTGTTGCCCTTTTCTGCACTGCCTCCACTCTGTCTATGTCCCTACATAGAGGTGGCATCCAGAACTGTGCACAGTATTCCAGGTGCGGCCTCAGTAGTGCTTGGAATAGTGGTATCAGTAGTATAGTGGAATACTATAGGAGAGTTCCAATACATAGAAATGACATTTCTACCACCTACAAATCTAGGTATGAGAGTTCCCCCACCTAAACACCTTCAATGTAACCACTGTATATATAACTGGCCTGGAATCATGATGGTGGCTGTGATGGGCTGTCCATCAAATGTAGCAGCAAGAAAAACAGTGATTGAGCATTTATGTTATTCTGATATTTTTATGCTGTGTTTTATGTTGTGTAACTAATTATTTTCCTGTGATTAGTTCATTTTAATTTTAATTTCAGTTGCAGTCTGGTACCAAAATAGAGACGGAGATGTGTTCAGAAATACAAGCATCTTTTAACATCATCGTCCCCTAAAATAATCTATATTTTTGTTCAGACTCATAACCTGCAGTTGGAACTATAAAAGCTATCAGAGCTATTATGCCAGAAAATTACCTGTGTTGGCTCAGTGCTGTTGGTCGAGGAAGAGCAGTATTGGCAAGGAGTGAGGTGGAGGTAGCAAAGACCAGAGCCAGGAGCTATCATCTGGAGAGCTGAAAGAGAGGAACATTGAGGCAGCACTGCTGTTGCTAATGATGTAGTGTTGGGAGGGGCCCTGTCCTGGTTCTTGACCTTGACCAGGTGGTGTGTTGCAGCATTGTTGCGGGTGGGTGGCTGTGCTTGCAACACGTCTGCTCCACTGTGCGGCGGCTGGTGGGCCGCTGTATCAGCAGTGGGGTCTGGGGAGAGGTTTGGGGTCCAGGCAAGGTTCCTCTGCCATCAGTAAACAGCAATGGCCTGATACATCTATCCCAGCCTGTGTGGAGAAATGTTGCCGGGGTCCCTGGCTGAGTGGGATCACATTTGCTAAATCCCTTGCCTGCATCTCCTACTTTGTGACTGTGGAGAGAACAGCACTGTACCAGGACAATTAGCTGACAGGAAAAGGCTAAAGTTTATTTTTAATTATTTAATCAGGAGTAGCACACTAAGCTGAAAGTTTTTTACAGAAGCAATCTGGGAGCACAGGTAAGTTAAGTGACTTGTTGAGGGTCACACAGTATGCAAGTGAAAGCTGTGGGATTCAAACCCAAGTCTGGTTTGCTGGATGTCACCAGATTTGCAGCTTAGAGCCTTAAACCGCTGCGCTACATTGCCTCCTGATTAGTGGTGTGAGTGGCTTTCTTACTTTTCTTACTGCAGCGTTCTGAGTTGAAACTGACATTTTTGAAGTTACCTAAGTACACCAGACTACACTAGCACTGCTGCAGATGAACCTCTGCACTGAGAGCCCAGCCCTGACTCCAAGCAGAGAATAATGGAAACAGTGTTTTTTATTCTTTTAAATTCCCTTCAGTTTGTCAGTTGTTGTCCCACCATAACTGCCCCATGTCCCACCCCTGGGTCCAACCCTTACTCTTCTGACATGGCCTGGGACCTGCACCTTGATCTGGTACAACATTAATACCAGCAGCAAGCATCCGGTATTGGCAAATGCTTGTTTTATATACAGTTGCTTATATTTAAGTTATACCAATTTGATAATTTTGTGATCAATGTACAGTTAAGTGTTTTTGTATGTTTTGTCTAGTTGTTTATGATTTATTTAATTAGATAGTGGGCGCTCTTTGTAGGGTGGGGTTTTGTAATTTTCTATCTGAGTAATCTGTATTAGGGTATATTTAATAGGATTTTCCTGTATTTTTGGGGTATATCCTTCTTTCAGATGAGACGTTAAACCGAGGTCCCATCTGCCTGTTCTGGTGGTAACATAGAAACATAGACGTTGACGGCAGATAAGGACAGCAAGGCCTATCTAGTCTGCCCATTTTTTCTACCTTATGAATGTGCCACACACCTTTACACTGTCAATGACCTATCTATCCATATTCATCTGTATTGCTCCCTTATGCCTATCCCATGCTTGTATGAAGCCCTGCAATGTATTCATAGCCACCACTTCCTGAGGTAGGCTGTTCCATGCATCCACCACTCTTTCTGTGAAAAAGAATTTCCTCACATTCCCCCTTAATCGGCCTCCCTCTGTTCTCATGCTGTGTCCTCTTGTCCTGCTATTTTTCTTATATTTAAACATGTTAGACTCTTTCACATTGTTAATGCCCTTAAGGTGTTTGCATGTTTTGATCATATCACCTCTCTCCCTTCTTTGCTCTAGGGTATACATATTGAGCTCCATTAATCTGTCCTCATATGTCTTCCAATGCAGTCCCTGCACCATATTGGTTGCCCTTCTCTGGACTGCCTCAATTTGGTTAATGTCCTAGTGAAGATGTGGCCTCCAGTACTGCATGCAGTATACCAGATGGGGCCTAACTAGTGTCTTGTAAAGAGGGATTATTACCACCCTCTTATGACTTGTGATACTCCTACTAATGCACCCTAACATCCCCCTAGCCTAACCTACTGCTTTTGAGATCTGCTTGGGTGATTTCAGGTCATCAGTGATGATGATGCCAAGTCTCTTTCTTCCTTTGTGACTGCCAGCAACTCCCCTCCCAACCTATAGGTGGCTTCAGGGTCTCTCTTCTCTATGTGCATGATCTTGCACTTCTTTGCATTAAATCCCAGTTGCCACTCTTCTGACCATTTTGCTAATTTATCCAGATCTCTTCTCATTCTGCCCACCCCATCTGGATCATCTACTCTGTTGCAGATCTTGGTGTTATCTGTAAACAGACAAGCCTTGCCCTCTAGTCCATCTGCAATGTCACTAATGAAGATATTGAAGAGGACTGGCCCCAGGACTGATCCCTGAGGTACCCCACTTGTGACGCGCATCTCTTCTGACTGCATACTGTTTACCACCATTCTCTGTTTTCTGTCTGTCAACCAGTTTGCCACCCAGTTGACCAACTTCTGACCCACCCAGAGCCTACCAACTTATTTATCAATCTTCTATGTGGAACAGTGTCGAAAGCTTTGCTGAAGTCAAGGTAGGCAACATCAACTGCTCCCCCCTGGTTCACCACTCTGGTTACCCAGTCAAAGAAATCTATGAGATTAGTTTGACAGGACCTTCCTTATATAAACCCATGCTGTCTTGGATCCTGTGCCCCTATGGATTCCAGGTGTTGCACTATCCTTTCCTTAAGGAGTGCCTTCATAATCTTGCCCACTACTGAGGTAAGACTGACTGGTCTGTAGTTCCCTATCTCCTCCCTGCTACCACTCTTGTGGAGCGGGATCACATGAGCCCTTCTCCAGTCTTCTGGGACCTCTTCTGTGCTCCGAGACTCAATAAACAGTTCTGCTAATGGCTCTGCTAGTTCCACCCTTAGCTCCTTAAAGTACCCTGGGATGTATGCCATCAGGTCCCATTGCCTTGTCCACCCTAAGCTTAGCAAGCTCTTGTAGGACCCTTTTTTTGTGAAGGGAGTAGTGCTCACCTCCCTCCCCCCGTGTCCATGGTGCTGAGCTGTGGGCCCTGCCCTGCCTTCTCTTCAGTAAATACTGAGCAAAAGTATCTATTTAGGATAGATGCCTTTACAGGGTCCTCCTCCTCACATGCTCCCTTTACTCCTTTGAGCCTAGCAATTCCCCCTCTGGACTTTCTCCTTTCACTAATGTATCTATAGAAAGTCTTGTCAGCTTCTTTTACTGTTTGTGCTAGTGTTTCCTCAGTTTGGGACTTTGCCTGCCTTACTGCCTTCCCTGCTTCCCTTAGGGTAGTTTGGTATGCCTCCCTATCTTCATCCCAATGTGTTCCCTTATATTTTCTGAAGGCCAGCCTTTTGGCTCTGACCTTTTCTGCTACTGTATTTGAGAACCAAAGTGGTTTCCTTCTTCTTTTGCACTTCCTTTTCTGTCTAACACAAGGGGATGTTGCTTCAAGTATTGTATCCTTAATGCTTGCCCACTTTGCCTGTACTCCCTCACTTGTGTTTCTTTTTGCCAGGGCAAGCTTAACTCTGTTGGCCATCTTATCAAAGTCAGCTCCTCTGAAGTCCCATATTTTTGCCTTGGAATGGGATGATTTAGATGTAGTGGCCAAATTGAACCATACCATGTGATGGTCACTGGCCCCCAGGTGACCTTCCACCTGGAGATCTGTGATCCCTTCCCTGTTAGTCAGTACTAGATCTAGGATATCCCTGTCTCTTGTGGGTTGTTGTACCAGTTGTTTGAGGTCCTCCCCCTGCAGGGAATCCACCATGTGTCTAGTTCTGGCAGATGTTCCCGCTGGTATTGTCCAATCTGTATCCAGCATGTTGAAATCTCCCATTATCAGAACCTCCCCTTTAGCTGTCATGTTTTGTATATCTTCTAACAGTAATGTGTCTATGTCCTCCCCCTGGTCTGGGGGCCTGTAGACAACCCCAGTTCTTATGGCTGTCCCATTTCCTGTTTCCAGGGTGACCCACAGTTCTTCTGGCTCTTTATGTGTATTCAGAATTTCTGTAGCTTTGATATTTTCATTGACATACAGGGCCACTCCAACCCCCCTTTTTGCACCTCGGACTCTTCTGAACAGTACATAGCCAGGTACTGAAGTCTTCCAAGTGTGGTTACTGGTGAACCACGTCTCACTAATTGCTACTATGTCCAGTTTAGCCTCTGACAATATTGTCTGCAGGTCTGGGATCTTATTTCCCAGGCTGTGAGCATTTGTGTACATGATTTTCCATTGGCCAGATTTTGGTAAGTTAGATGTTGGGTGAGGTTTGGCATTTCCCCTGTGCGTCGTATGGGGAGATGGACCTTTTTTCTTACCTGGTGATGCAAATGAACTGCAAACATGCTGAATCCCTGTTTGACCACTAGCTGAGGGGGGAAGGGTGTTCTTCCCATTCGACATATGGGGTGCTGCACCCCTCTCCCCATTTGCTAGCTTAAATATTCTGCAAAGACATCACATTTCTGCCCCAATGCACTGACTCCCTCCTTAGTCAGATGCAGTCCATCAAATTTAAAGTACTTTCGCTCCCAGAACTGTTGCCAGTTCCCTACAAATCTGTGTCTTTTTTCCTGGCACCAGCCCTTGAGCCACATGTTTAGCTCCCCTATCTCCCCTTCTCTGACCTTCCGTCCATCTGCCCCCCTCTCCCAGACTGCAAGGATCTCAGAGAAGGAGATGCTGGACAAAATGGACCCAGCCTGGTCAGTTCAGGTGGATGTTAAAGATTCCATGGCACTTCTCGAAAAGAGTAGGGGAATTTTTATTAAACAAAAAACATAACATCATATACAAATCATTACCAAAACAAAACATGTTCTATACATAATACTTTCACCAGCTAAATACAAGAATTTTTTTTTTATTTAGTTATTTAACCTGGAGTAGCACACTAAGCTCAAAGCTTTTTTACAGGTGCATCCTGGGAGCATAGAGAAGTTAGATGACTTGCTCGGGGTCACACAGTATTTAAGTGGAAGCTGGGAAATTCAAACCCAGATCTGGCTTGCTGGATGTCACCGGAGTTGCTGTTCAGAGCCTTAAACCACTGCGCTATACTGCCTCCACAAATAAAGAAATGAAAGATTGAAATGAAAAGAAGAAAAAAACTTAAATACTGGTGTATAAAATGAAGTACAAATAACACTCTACGTACATTTTATTATTGAAATTTGATTACTTCTCCTATGCTTCTATTTATGCCGTTACAATGACCCCAACAGGGTTAAAAGAAAATGTAAATGTTTCTCCACAAAGATCTATAGACTTCATCCAAATGTCGTTCCCTATCCTGCTCCAGTAAATGGCTATTATACAATGGCAAAAAATTTCCTGAACTCTGATTGGTCAGACTGGGACTGGACCCATGATGTTATCCCAGTACAACATCACGGGTCTAGTCCCAGTACACACATGGCCGCATCAAATGTCAAAAAAATCACTCCGATGGCCATTTACAAGTTGCCCACACTTGGCATGTCAGAAGTGAAGTTTGCCAGTACTGTACTTCATCATTTTTTTTTAAATCAACCTTCTCAAAAACTTACAAACTCACCAAAACCCTAACAAATGGCACAAGATAAAGCCCACACAAAGCGTAACTACAAGTATTCCGTGATCTCTTCAACAAAAAAAAAATATCACATGAACCCGCCAGTCTCGATCGGCTTCACTATTACGTGAGTCGGTGCTCTATCTACAATGCTAGAGACTGTGTACTCACTCATTACTTCACACTCGCTTTTCTGCAATTTTCTCTCACTATAAACTCACCATCCAGAAACAGATGAACAGGATCACGGGGCTCCAATGTGGATGGCGACCGCCAAACTTAAAATGAAAACTGTCTTCAACAGCATTCGGCGGCCGCAAACTTTAAAAACCAAACTGCCTTCAACAGCATTGCCCACACTTCACCTCAAAAGAGTGAGAGCGCGTACATTACAGAAGCATACTGTGCTTCACTTATTTACTCAACTGCCGTTTGCGAGGATGAGAACTGGGGGACTCGATTGCCGTTTGCGAGGATGAGAACTGGGGGGGCACTGCAATTCTGAGAACATATTGCCGTTTGTGAGGATGAGAAGTGGGGGGACGCTGCAATTCTGAGACCATTCAAAAGTGGGAAATGGAGATAAACAACAGAGACACGCAATATAACTACAAAACTGAAAGTACACAGTCCTAATGAGTGTGTCTCTGTGTGTGTGGTGTGGCGCGGGGGGGGGCATTGAAGTCAAGCATCAAATGCAGCACCACCACCTAATGATAAAACAATAGAGCTGCACTACTTTTCCATTATGTATTCCTACTCAATGGAAAAAATCAGTAGTAAAACACATTTTAAACATATTTTCAATTTATTTTTTATTAAATTTTACAAATGAGCCATTGTATAATAGCAATAATGCACTCCAGGGTGTGTGTTGTGCTGGGATAACGTCACTTTTGGGGTGATTAGTCGCACTCGGCCTGCGGCCTGTGCCTGTCACCCCAGGCAGACGTTATCCTAACAACATACATCCTGGAGTCGTGTGTATAATCTTATATTCAATTTGAGTGATAACCACCCGTGGAGGAATTAATTTGTTGTAAGGCATATTGGTATCGATTCTACCAAAAATAATATTTACAAAGAGACAGAATCACTCAGAGTACTCTGATGAAACCTCCCCCATATCCCTGAAAATCTCTTAGTATTAAGACCTGGTAATTAATTCTGCTCAAAAAAGGCCACTGCCATTCAAAAGCTAAAGATTCCCACAGTAATTTTGAATGTAGGCATTCAAAGAAAAAATGCTGCATGGCTTCTTCTTTTTGTATGCACTCCTGTTTAGAACAATATCTATCCTGTACTGCCTTATGTTTTAGGTTCCCATCAACCCCTAATCTCCCATGACAGCATGGCCAGTTTATATCCCACATATTAGTTGGTATGCTTTTACCCTAAGGAATTTTAAAGCAAAATTAATTTTTGTTGGCATACATTCTGGAAAAAACATCAGGATGTCTGGAATATTTAGCAGTCTGTGGTAGATCTGTTTCCTACCCATCTCTAGAATTTCCCCTTTGCTAAATTCCCAGAGTCTTAGTTTTTTAAAACAATCTACTGCATACACTGGTATCTTCAAATATTGTGAAATCTAAGGAGGCAACTCTTCCCATTTATCAAAAATAGATTTCAGTGCTATCACAGTCCAAGTCTGCCAGGGTGCTGATTACTCCTACTAGAGTAGGAACTCTGGAGAATATTAAAAATGAAAAAAGAATTTTAAACTCACTGGATTGGTCATACCTAATCCACCTTTCTGTAATTCATGTATGTTGTATCTCTCTTGATGGGATTTAAATGACTTCCCCATAATATCTGAAAAAAGGCACTATATAACCTTGTCTCTATTTGGATGGGGGGGGGCAAAAATATAGCTCAAAAGTAAAAAAAAATGGAAGGAGAATTTTTTTTATTATTAAAACTCTTTTTAATTTTTCCATTTTCCATGTTTTCCATATTTTGACTTTATTCTCACGTTACTAATTTTTCCTCCCAGTTATATAAGGCTGCATTTAGAACATTAAGCCAAATCCCAAGAATTTTCTGGGGGGCCGATGACATGCTAGTACCTTCCAGTATCCGAGCAGTCTCTGTATCAGGGTGTAATGAAATTACTTTACTTTTATCTTTATTTATTTTAGCTCCAAATACAGTAGAAAAGCTCTGAAAAATTTGGAGAGCTCTTTCATCTGCTGCCGTATTCTGAACAAACAATACCACATCATCAGCATATGCTGATATTTTTTTCTGGCATTATCTGCATGTATGGAGACAGACCAATGATTTGATTATCTCATTTTATTTGCCTTATAACTGGATCCAAGGCAGATGTGTATAATAGTGGGCTCAAAGGACACCCTTGTCTCATTCCTTTCTGTAATAATATTTCTTCCTCCAAATAACCATTAATTCAAGGTTTAAAACCCACCCCCTCATATAGTGTAGATAACCAGAGTACAAACTTACTTGGGATCCCATATCATAATAGCATTGAAAATAAAAAATGATGATCAACTTTATCGAATGCTTTTGCCTGGTCTAGTAGGCCTGCCTGTTGATCCTGCCTGGTTTCAAAAATTTCACGTGGTAAATACAGATTTTGCTGAATATTCCTTCCTGGAATTGAACAAGTCTGGGCTACATCTATTAATTCCGAAGCTCCTTTCTGTAATCTGTTACATAATATCTTTGCTAAAATCTTATAATACGAATTCAGGAGGCTAATAGGTCTCCAGTTATCTAATGAAAATTGATCACCTTTCTTAAAAATGTAACTCAAAATGGCCAAACCAAAATCAGTACAATTTTCTTTTTCCTTGTAAAATTGAATTGTATACTTCAAGTAGAAGTACACTAAGCTCTTGACCAGATGTTTTATAAAATCCATTTGTTAAGCCATCAATACCTGGAGCTACCCCTGATTTGAGCCCATTTATGTTTGTAAGCACCTCCTCCTGTGATATAGGATCACTCATAAGAGCAGCTGTCTCACTACTCAGCTGTGGTACTGGAGCTGAAAAAAAATTCTTCCAGTGAGCTAAGTGTTATATTTTCTTTTCTGAATTCTTTTTCCAAGTAAGAGTGCACAATTTTCTGCATACCTAACTCAGATCTTTCTAATAGCCCCTCCTGATCAAATAATCCAGTCATTATTGTGGTGTCTAATCTTTGTTTGCATGCCATAAATGGGTCTGCTGATGGTGATCTGACTGTGCCATATCTCATTTCAAATTCTAGGGACTTAGCTGTGCTGTACTGGTGGTTAAACATTTGCTTTTTTTATTTCTGTTATTTGTTTCCCATAATGAACTCTATCTATACCAGGTTGTGACATTAGTTTATAGAGTTGGTTCCTAAAACCTAAGTATTTTAAATAATTATCATTATATTTCTGCTTCCCTATACTCATGACTAGATATTTTAGATAAAGTTTTGTGTCTTTCCACCACTCGCAGATCAATTTATACATATATTGCACTGAGACCCTAGCTACAAAAACTGTTTTATTTGTAAAACTACTTCAGATTGAAATAAAATTTCCTCATTAATCCACCACCTTACCCCCTGTGTAAAAAATATGGAGGTGTTGTTGCCATGCTAAAATCTCCTTTTAGCATATGGTGACCTAAGAATTCTGTTGGAAAAACTGCTACTTTTACCGGATAACAATGTTTGGAGACAAAGTAATCTATCCTAGTGTCATACATATGTCTATGATAAGTGTCTTCTTTATCAGAGTGTAATTGCCTATATGAATCTGTTAAAGATGCAGCTTTTATTATGGCTTTCAAGGCCACAGAATCACAGTAAAAAAATGTTCCCCATCTCACTCATTCCTGAAATATCAATACAACAGTCAACCCCCCCCCCCACTTTATGTGTTTCCTAGTGCATAAAATTGTTTCATCAGGTTAAATAACTATATTCTAGTTGCTTTTGTCTGCAGAGCATAGGTGTTAATAATTCTATACTGAAAATCCTTATACCTACAGTCTAATATCAGAGCTCTTCAAGGCATTATATCAATAACTTTAGACACCGAAAAAAAGTTGATCTAAATAAAATGCCCAGCCCATTTGCCATCTCTTCACCAAAGGTCCAAAATGATGGTCCCCAGACCCAACCCCTCTGAACCTGTGAAGTTTCATAAAGGGATTTCAGTCTTGTTTCTTGTAAAAGTATGATATCAGTGTGTATTAACCCTAAACTATGAAATGGAGCTACCTGCTTTTTGTAGTTTTTTAGGCTATAACCATTGAGGGAAATCACACTTAAAGAAGACACGAGGAAAGAGTTTTAGTTTTTTAGGGGTATTAACTTTTCACTTAATTTCACCTTGAGCGGCCATATTATATCTTTTTCTCCTCCTTTTCATTTATCTGCATTTTTTTTCTTTACTGTACATGGGGGTCTATTTCTAGTGTCTCCCACATCAGAAGTTTTTTCTGTCCGCATAGAAGATTCTGAATCACCTTCTGACTCTTCTCCTCCTTCCTGTAATGGGGTAAAGGGTTTTTCTGTAGGTACCTCCAGATCTACCTGATTTTGTCTTGCAGCTGCCCTTGTTACTCTCTTAGTCTGAATTATTTTCCGACCATCTTTTGCTTGGTCCGCTTGCTTTTGTGTATCCTGTTCCTGTGTTTCATCTCTAAGGGTGTGCTGAGGCTCCCTAGTTTGCATTCCTTCTGCCTGATTTTCTACAATATCATTTTGAGAAGGTTGTCTGGTTTCACCATTTATTTATTTATTTATTTATTTCAAATTCTGATTAATACCTTTGAGCCGGGGGCTCATTTACAAAGGCCCCAAGTCAAAAAGGAATACAAGACATTTACAGGTGATGAAACATTGCAGAATAGAAAGACATCAACTAACAAGTGATATTAGTGTGCAGTTACAACATTAAGCAGGGTACAAGAAGTAAGGAGAAACAGGACCATACTTCCAGAGAAACATATTAATGCAGCACTAATTAAGTGCAGTACAGTGTTTAACAATCATATTACAGTTCAGACGGGGTGCTCCCAGTCTGCAGAAATGCATATTTTAGCAGCCAAGGTGAGGCTTTGTCAAGGGGAGGTAGTAGGTGGTGGGAAGTGGGAGGGGGAAGTGGGTAGTTGTGGAACAGGAGGGTGGGAGTGAGAGAGGGTAGCGTTTGACTGGTGTGAAAACCGCTGTCAGAGGCCATGGGTTAACAGAAACACTGGCAGTCAGATTTGTTGGCAATAAGAGATCGAAGCCCATTTTTAAATTAGCCAAGTCTGGGGGAGTTGGCAAGGTCTGCAGGCAGATCATTGAACCATTTAGGCCCACAGTAGGAGAGAGATCTTTGGCCAAGGGTGGTTCATTTGAAGGGAACAGTTAGAACAGTCATGGAGGCACTCCTTGTGCATTTAGATGGTTGTGCAGGCTCAAAGAGGGCTGAAGTAGCCCTATGCATGGACCCCATCAGGGACTTTTTCGCAAGGAGGCAGGCCTGGTATTGGAGTCTGTGTTGGAGTGGGAGCCAGCCAGTATCCTTGTATAGGTCACAAGAGTGAGTCATTTTGTGTACTCCCAGGACCAGGCGGCAGGCCTTGTTGAAGATGGTTTTGACCCTTTTAAGCGCTGTGTCTGTGACTGCCCCATATATGACAAGACCATAATCCACAGATGAGAGAACTGAACTGCACGTAACAAGTTTCAGGGCAGCCGGTGTCATTGAGGTATGGTGTCTGTACAGGATGCCAAGCTTCATGTTGGTGGACTTTACCAGTTGCTCAGCATGGGCAGTGAAGGTGAGGGTGTCATCAAGTTCCCTGATGTAGGTGGATCTTCCTTTCTTGGTGGCCTAGGTTCTTTCTCCCCATGTTTATTCTGGGCCGTCTGTACTAAATCTTCCTGGTTCTAACCTTCTGCTCTATTTCTGCCAGCCCAAGGGCACTGATGATATGTGTGCCCTTTCTCGTCACATAAATTACACTGGTAAACGTTGTCACAATTAACACTAGGGTGATCATATCCTCCACACAGACTACATTTTAACATATCACAAGTGCTACTAAGATGCATGCAGGCTCCACACTTGTGACATGCTCTAGGCTGTCCACCATAAAAGCAAACACCTCAATCCTTTCCTAGAAAAAAACTGGTAAATGCATCACCTCAGAATTAATGTGAAACAATTTAACCTTGACTTTCCATGCCCCAGTCCATAACCCCTCAAAATTAATTATAGCCTCTGGAGTGCTTAAAATGTCACATTTATTTTGAAGCCAGTGATAAATGTCACTGGCATGAACCTCTTCATCCCTAAAAATAATAGTAATCATGTGAATTGTGGGTTTTGTCAGGGGAATAGCATAAAAGGGCAGCCATAAAGGAGTTTGCTTGAGGGTGCTGTGTTTTAACCAGAATTTTTCCAGACCTGCATTAGATTTAAAACTCACATCGAAAGTATCTTCACCTGCTACATAAATAAGGGCATACATTTCAGCAGCCTGAAAATGCATAGAGGTTTTTAACAGTTGTTTAGCTACATAATATTGATCAGGATGTTCAGCAAGACCCCCCCCATATCTAATCCTAACTGCATTTCGTCAAGGTGCCTGCTCCAATTTGTTTTTAAACAAATCTGAAAGAGTAGGGCCTTTATGGGACCCTTCAGAAGAAGGCCTCTCTGAACCCCCTTCCCCTGCATCATCATTATCAAAAGATTTACTGCATGCTTCCCAGGGAATTTCTGAAGCCCCTTGATCCCTTTGATATGGGATTTCCTCATTTAAACCATTGTTTTGTACACTATTTCTAGATGCCTCCTGATCATTAGAACCCAAACTCTCATTTTCCCAGCATTGACTTTGTGCACATCCATCATATCCCCGGTCATTAGGCCTTTCATGACCCGAGTCAGCAAGTGCATTCTGCGTAGGAGGGCCCATTATTGTTTTAGAAACTGTCTTACTTGAGCTCGAGATCTGTGTTGCAGGCCTGGTGGAGTGCTTTAATACGTCCAGCAATTCTTCATCTCAGCCTTCATCCAGTGTCCAAGATCCAGTTTTAGTTTCCTTCCATCCAGCATGATCTAGAGAGTCTTGCACTGACCACGTCAATACTGTCTGTTTCTCCTGATTCCCTTGCTGTTGCAGACCAAACTGCTGTTGCACAAGTTGTGACTTGGTTTCCGCTCGTAACAGACCTTGAACATTTTCGTCATCTCCTGAAGGCAGCTTCTGTGCTGCAGCCAAAACATCCGCCCCCTGCTGAAATATCGCCGAAGGGGTTTTCCCTTGTAAGTCACTCTGAGAAGCAACAATATCCTGATTTTGCACTGAAATGTCTCTTTGGAAATCTGGTGGCTCCACAACATCTGCCTTGCACATTTGCACTTGATTTTCAATCTCCATTTCAGATCCATTTATCGAATCACCAGAAATAATTCCTGCAAAATCTGTATTTTGTTCAAACTCCTATGGTTCTTTGCTAACCACTCTCTCCTCCAGAACCTCCTTCACCACCATCTCAGAAAATTCTGAAGTCTCCATCTGCAGGACAAGGGTTCCCCCTCCTGGAGAGTAGGGGAATTTCCCCAGTGTCCTGGCCAAATTTCTCCCCACTCACTATAAATACCACCAACAGCTTAATCCGGTTCAAAGTCAGTTGGCATTCATCTGTATCCCCTTCCCCTGGGTCGTGCCTGAAAATAGGCAGAATTTGTCTAGTGCACTTACCCAATCAACAAAAACTAAATAAATAAAAATATGTGGTTCGAGTGTGAGCATGTACGTTTGTGTGTATGTTTTTGATTGGTTGTTATTGTTTATTCATTGCTAAGTGTTGCTAATTAGCTTAGGGTATTATGTGTCTTCAGGGGTTGATGGTGGTCAGGCACTACTCTCCCACCAGACTCAGGGACCTCCACCCTTTTTACCATCCTTCTTTGCCTACAGAGGTGTATGGGCAGTGCCAGGCATTGGGGATAGCTAGATGAGGGAGGAAATGGCAAGAAATTGGGCCTGGGCCTCAAGGGGTTGTGGATTGAAGTGGTTGGATTAGGGTGGTAGGGATGAGGAGATGCCCTGGGGTGAAATTGGTCCAGGAAAGGGGTCCTCCCTGCCTGGCTCCCATACCCAAGGGCTCCACCTTGAGTGGGCAAGTGACCTGGTCTACCTCACCTACCTGTCCTACTCGGGCAGTGCTGTGTAATGTCAGGTCAATTAAAAACAAGACAGTAGTTATTGCTGATCTTGTTGGTTCAGCTGACCTTGCTTGCATCACTGAGACATGGCTGGATGACAATGCTGGCCCAGAATTGGAATCAGCAATTCTGGCCGGGTACTCAGTGATACACTGCCTGAGAGGGGATCGTAGGGGCATGAGGGGTTGTCATCTGCTTTAAATTGGATCTGGGCCTTGTAGACATCCCAGTGTGGGAACAACCAGATCCTTTGAATGTATTGTGGGTGCAGGTGCAGGCTGCAGGATACTTCTCATCTACTGTCTACCTAGTGGGAGACGGAATTCTTGCAGGAAGTCACTGACTTCATCATTGATCTGGTGTTGGAATCCCCTAGATGGATAATTCTGGGGGAGTTCAACTCTTGGGTTGATGATGAACTCTTGCATTTTGACAAGACTTCCTCCAACTGATAAGTTTGTTGGACCTGTCACAGGTAGTTACCTCTGCTACCAATAGTCATGGACATTCATTGGACCTGGTCTTCCTTCTGGGGATGGAGATCTCTGACTTGGTGGTAGAACCAGTTGTGTGGTCAGACCGTCACACTATAATGTTCAGATCTGAAGCCCCCCAAATAGACTTGCCCCTACAAAGACGGTCCGGTACTACCATTTAAGGGGCTTGACCCCAGATGGTTTTATACAGTGTTGGACCTATCAGGTATGCCGAGTGTAAGCTGAGAGCCAGGGGAACTGGTACTTGCCTATAATGAGGCTGTGACAGGTGATCTTGACTCCCTGGCTCCTGTCCGTGTTCAACCCCTCACTTTTTGCCCGAAGTCCCCCTAGTTTGATGGGACTTTGAAGGAGTTGAGGTGTAGGGGTAGAAGGTTGGAACGGCACCAGTGGAAATCTGGCCTGGTTGTTGATAGACTTAAATTGATAGCCCATTTCAAGGACTATCAATCGGCAATCTCTTGTAAGAAGGCAGAATTCCTGCCCAAAGAGATTGCTGTGGCGAGGAATTTACCTGCTCATTTCTTCCGGACTGTTGACAGGTTGTACAATCCAGCCTGTCTTCAGCCATGAGGAGCATTTTCACAAGCTTAGTGTGAGGAGTTTGCTCAATTCTTCACCGATAAGATTGTCACTGTCAGGCCAGAGATCCACTTAGCACCCTCAAATGGGTATTACGGAGATCGGCAAGAGATTGCAGGCCCTCAATCTGCCTGGTCTAACTTTGGCCAGTGGTTGAATGTGGACATTGTATGGGTTTTTCAGGGTATTCACCCAACCTGCTGTAGTTTGGGCCAAGGGCCAGGTCCAGTGCACCTCCTAGTGGAGTGCATTGAAGTAATTGGCCTGGTCCTTGCTGAGATAGTCCGGTGCTCATTGGATTCAGGGGTGTTTCCAGACCTCCTGAAGGAGGTGGTAGAAATACCCCTCCTGAAGAAAGCTTCCTCCAACCCGGACTGCTTAGCTAACTACAAATCTGTCTCTAACCTGCCCTTCATAGGCAAGGTTATTAAGAAGGTGGTTGTGATGCAGCTGGATGACCATCTAACATCTCACAATGTCTATGATCCTCTCCAATCTGGGTTTAGGAAGAGACACAGTACTGAGACTGCCCTGGTTTGGATACTTAATGATCTCCTGATGGCAAGGGATCAGGGGAGCTGTTCCATCTTGATTCTCCTCGATCTCTCTGCAGCATTCTACACTGTTAACCATGAGGTACTGCTGGAGTGCCTGTGGATATTTTGTTGACTGTCTGGTACAGTCCTCAGATTGTTTTGATCATTCCTCACTGGCAGGACTCAGAGAGTGCTATCAGGAATGTATTCCTTGGCTCCTCTCCCCCTGTCGTGTGCGGTTCTGCAGGGCTCAGTGTTGTCCCTCATGTTGTTTGCATTCTATATGCTGCTGTTGGGAGACATTATTAGGTGGTATGGGCTGAGTTTTCACTGCTACACAGATGATACTCAGCTGTACATGTCATTTGTGCCTGAACAGGGTGGAGTGGTCTCTGTTATTAACAGCTGCATCTCCGAAATCCAGGGTTGGATGAGTGCCAACTGGCTGAGGTTGAACTCAGGCAAAACTGAGGTGCTGATGGTGGATCCAGGTTGCAAGGTATGGGTTACCAGCAGGGCTTCCTTCTGGGCTTTGGCTTGGGGGTGACCAACTGCTGACCTCTGACCAGCCATGAAATCTGAGTGTTGTGTTAGACAGCAGTCTGACATTAAAATCTCAGGTGTCTCCTGTCATTAAAACCCCTTTTTACCATCTAAAGAACATCACTTGGATTAAGTGCCTTGTCCCACCTGGTGATCTTCCAACATTGGTTCACACCTTTGTAACCTTGTGCCTTGATTACTGCAATGCTCTATACCTGGGGCTACCTGGAGTTGATATTCACTGACTACAGCTAGTGCAGAATGTGGTGGCCAGGTTGTTGACTGGCTTATCAAGATCTAGCCATGTCGCCCCTTTGTTCTGTGGTGTGCACTGGCTGCCTGTGTATTGGCAGATCACCTTATTTATTTATTTATTGAAATGTTTGACCAGGAAGGCATGCTGAGCAACAAGTTGCTTGTCTCCCAGTGCGACCTGTGGGGTAGAGGAATATGAGGATAATTTACAGAGATATGGTACATAATATAAATTTACAGTAGATTACATTCAAATAATTTCAGCAGACTGTTCAGGAGTAATGAAATAGTGGGATGCTAACAGTTTTGAACTAGATAGATACTATGCCAACACTTTTGGACTATATAGCTACAACAACACAAAATAACATTTAGGTATACACTAAATGATGCATGACTGAGTAGATAGAAAATGGCTGAATAGAACTGTTGTAGTTTGATCTAGGGAAGTTAATAAGAAGTAAACACAGGCAGAACAGATTGGTGAAGGTATAACAGAAGTGCAAATTAACTACAAGTGCATTAGAGATTAGGGGTCAGCCATAGCTAGGGCTACATAATGGGGAGAAGGGAAGTTGAGAGAGAGGTAGGTATGTTGGTAGGCAGAGAAGCGGGGGGATGATGGAAGGGGATGGAACAAGGAGGTGAAGGAAAAGGTAGGAGGAGAATGGTCAGCTGAGGCCTGACCCCTCCAGTATTCTGAGGACCCTGCCTGCGTAAGGCAGGGGTCAAGCATGACAGAAAAGGAGCAGGTTGTGGCAGCGAGAGGTAGAGTACAATAGGAGGGAAGCAGGTTGTAGGCAGTGAGGGGGAAAGTCTTCAGAAGAGCAGAAGGGAGGGTGAAGGTGAGAGAGAAGAGAAGCCAAATCCCAGCCCATTCAGGATGTGGAGAAGTGGAGGGTAGAGTTGGATTAATGATGTGAGCATAGGGTAGGGACTGACCCTTGGTACAAATTTAGATGATTGAGAAATCACAGTAAGAGAACAATGAAAGGTCTGAAGGGAAGGAATGCTATTTCTTTAGGTGGGTGGGGGTTGGAGCTCCAGCAGGGGCATTGCATGGGTAATGAAGAGGGGTAGGGGTTATCAGGGGCATAGAGGGGGGAGTTAGGGTGGGTTGTAGCAGGAACAACTATGTGCAAGGAAGTGTTTAAGGGCAGAGCTGATGAAGTAGTAGGAAGATGAGTAATGAATTTGAGGGGAATATGAATTCCACATTTTTGGGAGGCGGTGAGAGTAACCGGATTGGCTGATGATGGTGGCTCTGCGGGGGACCACCACAGTACGGGAGTCAGATGATCTAAGGGAGTGAGAGGGAGTGGGGTTGTTATAAATGAGGGGGAGAGGTAGGAAGGGAGTTCACCCAGCCAATGCTTGGAGTTGAATTTAGTGTAGTGAGAGAGTCATCCGTTTGTAAGAGAGGGGAAGGATACGGCACGATAGAGATCACACCAGTGGGTGCGAGAGGGAGCATCAAGGGCAAAACAGCAGAAGTAATTGAAGAGGGTATCCAGTCTGGCCAGGGAGGACTTGGGAGCAGCACCATAGACTACATCACAGTAGTCGAAGATGAGCAGGATCATCATTCTGAACAAGTTCATGCCTAACCATAGAGGGGATACAACTATGGTTCCTGAACAGGGCACCAAGCTTGGAGCACAATTCTTTTGGATGACATCCATATGTCTGAAGAAGTTTAGGTGCTGAACCAGTCAAACTCCTAGGTACCTGAAGGAGGACGTGTCCTCAAGTAAAGACCCATTAAGGTTGTGGAAAGTGGGCAGGGAGAGAAGACTATAGAGTATCTGCCTTGTGCCAAAGATCATGGAGACAGTCTTCTTGGCATTGAGAAAAAGTTGATGGTTAGCAAATCAAAGCTGAACCTTGTCAAAGTCTTGCTGCAAGTTGGATGTCACCTCAGCTGGGCAAGAGCCAGATGCATACAGGACCTTATCATCAGCATACATGTGTATGGTGGTGACAGAGGAGCAGACAGATGGAGGTACTGACCTATAAAGCCCTACACGGGCAGGGACCGCATTACTTGCAAGATCGTTTCCATCCCTATTGCCTCCTCTGCTCACTGTGCTCTACCAATGAGGGATTTCTAGAGGTTTCCAGGGTTCGATTGAAGTCCTCTGGGGCCCATTCATTTGCTTTTGTGGCCCCCTACCCTGTGGAATTCTCTATCTCGTCGGATCAGAGAGTGCCTGACCATTGAGGGTTTTAAATCATCCCTGAAAACTTATTTCTATTCTTTAGCATTCCCTTAGGCAAGTATTGCTTAGTTGTTACTGTTATTTTAGGACTCTGATTTTAAATTTTAGATTTTCTGTTTGTATTGATCTAATTGTTTTATGATTCATTGTACAGCGCTATGATCTTTGCAATAGCACTTTAAAAATAAATGATTAATTGTTTTTTTAATTTTTTTATTATTTTTGAAAGTCGGATTTACAACCTTTGAGTCACGGACTCATTTACAAAGGCACCTCATCGCAAGGAGGGTAGACATGTTTACAGTGTGAGATACAACAGTGGTAACATACAGGTGCTATACAGATAGCAAAAGAACACAATATAACAGTGGTTTACAGAATACAGTTAAATGCAGTAAATAGCAATTGTATAAAGTATAACTATAGTAGAAGTCACAACCCTTGTCATACTGGGGAAATACCTATGTGGAAGGGTGGGATTGACTGATTGATTGATTGGTTGACTGATAACATCTTAAAAAGTATATAACATTGCAACTCTTTATAGGTTATCATAGCAACACAACAAACAGTAATAGAAAGTCCTGCATATTCTAATTCCAGAAATTACATTTTACAATATTCAGGTAAAATACTTTTAATATGATTCCAATAATTGTATTGAAGGTCAATATCTTCTAAATTTGTATGATCTGCTAGTCTCTCAAAGACTGATGTGTCTTCAAAGAGATATTGCCATAATTTTTTATTAATACAATTCAATACTGGATGAACTACAATACAGTAAGATAATTCTTTTGGTGTTCATTGTTCCCAAAACTATTATTTGCAATTTGATAAACATTTAAATTACATTTGCAAACTCAATCAATAATAATAGCTAACTAGAGCATGGGAAATTGAGAGTCAATATTTGTTTAAATAATTTATAAGGGTCTTGTCAGCATTTGTGAAGTTTTTAGTACTTCTGTTTTGTTTTAAATACATTGTATTTTATTGCACCTGACCTTAATCCCACAGCCTGCCACTCCTGTGTGTCCTTGAGTGGAATTGGCACCAACACCTCAGTAAACTCATGCATGATCAAGATGCTTATATTTCAAGCCTCATGATCTGCATAGAAAATGTGAAACTACCTTTCTCACTGAGCTCAGTAAAGTAGCTGTTATTCTAAAACAAGTGGTATTTCATATACAAATGGAGTTTTGAAAAGAATAGGCATTACTCTGGGCATGTCTGTCGGTTCCATGGGGATCAGCCACAAATTCCCTATGCCCTGTTCTACCCCCCCGACCATGGCATAGTGTAGAGAGGCCAGCCTTGGCCCAATGCCTCTTATACCACAGGACCCAGTATCCCCATCCATTAAAGTTACATCCTTCTGATCCATCCAAAGAGAATTTTTTCAAAGGACAACAGGAGCAAGCAAGACAGTACCATGTCAGAATTATTTTTACACACAGCCATTATGCACCCTACATCCCCTTCCCCACCACAGCAAAGATGGTGCAGGCTAAAAACCCCTGGCCCAGGATTCATGTGCCAGGAGTCATCAAATCACCATCCCATCCATTAAAGCTATAATTCCTCCTGGTTTGATCTTAAGCAGAGCACTACATGTGATTTAAGAAATAGAATGTCATTGTGCGCTGCTCAAGATCAGATCAGGATTGTTCTCTGTCTGTAATGCAGATCCAAAAACCATTCTATGAGTCTCTGTTTGTGTTCTTACTTCACAAACTACTGTATCTGCAGAAGAAGAATGACTCACATACAAACATATGAATATACAAAGAAGCCATCAGAATAAGGCCATTTGGTCTACCTAGTCTGCTTGTATTGCACAGTCCATGTTTTAAGCATCTGACCCTGCCACCCATCCTCCCATCCATACCCCTGACCTTCCCATTATATATATCCCAGCTTCTCTTGACGCTTCATACCATCTTCCATGAGACCACATCCTCTGGTAGTGCATTTCAACTGCCCACCACCCTTTCCATGAAGAAGTGCTTCCTAATGTCCCTACTAAACCTCCCTCCCCTCCTAATTAAGACTGTATCCTCTCTTGCAACAGCTGCCTCTTACCTAAAGAGACCTTCCTTAGTATAAAGAGACGTAAGAAAAATTATATTGTATCTTCCAAGGTGTCTTGTGTTTAGGGAGTCTCTCTGTCTCATTTTGTACATCCCCTGTTTCTTAGTCTATCATTTGAAATCTGTAAACATCAAAATAAAATAACAAACACTTTTAAATAATTTTCCTTGCTTTTTATGGCTGCAATGGGCATAGCCCTGCAGCCATCTTGGAGCACAGTGGAAAAAAGTGAGTGCTTCTGATTGTACAGTGCCTAGAGCCTCCAGGATTGGGTGCCTAGAAAAATAAAACCTGCCTTGCCTTGCCTTGGCAGATACCAAATGGACATTTCAAATAATGGAGATGAACAGCAATCACTGCATGTTCCCTGCACAGTTTTGTCCATCGGTCCCAGTGGAACACAACACTGTCTGCCATGTTGAAGATGGCTGCCAGAGTACTCTGCGCATGCATGACGACTCACGCATGTCCACGGAACTCTGGGGGCATGGTGGACTGTGCCTTAGTATTTATTTATTAGTTTTAATTTGAGTCATTGTGTCACATGATGCCCATTATGGTGCTTTTGCCCCAGATCTCCACTCCCCTCCCGACAAAATTATATGTTGTTTAGGTCATTATAACAATGCATATGTGGGGCAAAAATTACTATTAGAAACATTTTACTTGCCACTGGCATGGCAGAAGAAAAAGCAATAAATATCTGAGAATTAACATATGCATTTTTCCCAGCCTAGTGTGTTTTCTAAGTTCTGAATCTTAAGAACAGCCCTGAAGATTTGTTTCTTCACTCTCCCTTTATGCTGCAACTTTTCCTTAATCCTTCAAGATCACCTCTCCCTTCTCTACTGCTGAATACCTTTCACTGCTCAGCAATAGTAGAATCAGAGCCCCGAACATCCTGTCAAAAGCCTTTCAAAGCACAACACACTTGGAAATGAGGCTTTTGAGACCTGTGCCTATCCCATACTTACCCTCATTTTAATCTCATTAGGTTGTTAAACCATTACCATTTTCTGGCATTGTTGCCTTTCTGCTTTTATTCTTCATATTTGTGTGAATCAGGGTCTTTTGATAACCTAATTTTGATAAACATGCATTATTAACATATACACATGTCAGGCAACCCAGTCAGTGCACTAACAAATGCTAAGACTTGGCCGCAGTCAAACAATGCAGTACCCCTTCCCCATACACAGAAATTATTTTCCTTTTTTTTGTAAAATATTTTTATTGAAATATTTGCATTTTAGTTCACGTTCAGTGAAGCATAAAAAAAAAACATTTCACACTATCAGAGTGTATTCTATAATTTTATAAACACATCATGTGAAGCGCGAGACAATACCATTACCGACACCACTTGATTTTCTTAAATCTCAACAGTAGTCTTAAATAGAAGCCCCCCTTCCCCACCCACAAAAAATATTCTTAATGGCACTGTTGTAAAAATAAATAAAAATGCAAAACCTTAACTGAAAACTTGGTTGTTCATATTTCTGTCAGTATCATGTACGATGTAATAAATTCTGCAATGTATATACTTGGAATATGTTATCTAATCCCTCCCATCATGGGTACATTTACTACCTTACTTTCCTTTCCTTTTTTGGCTGTCTTGCTTTCCTCTGTGGCTATTTCACTGAACAAATTGTTCCTTGTTGGCATTGCCTCCCCCCCCTTCTGCCAGTTCCATTCCTTACTCCCTGCTCCTTTCCTCAATTTTCTCAATTGTTGTCCCCTGTTCTGGCAATGCCCCCTTTGCATATCATTAGTCCCTTGCTAGAGTGTTTCTTCTCCCCATTAATAACCCCAGATCCAGACTCAGTCATGGTTTTTGTACTTCCATCCCATTTCTTGATCTGTCCATCAGTGCCGCCTTTGAATTGAAAAGCACTCAGACTAACTTCAACTCCCTCAATCCGAACGGCACAAGCTCCATCTATGGCTTCTTGATTTGTGGGGACTAGTTGATTTTTCCCACCCTCAAACCCCCCATCCCCCTCAATTATTGGCAATTGATTGCAGAAGCCTGGGACTTGAGGTAGGAGAGCTCAGCGCCCCCCTCCGATTTTTTGTGAGCAGTTTTTCTTATTTTCTGCATATGATTGTAATAGTTTCTTGCATAAAACTTGTAACTGTTTCTTTCTCTGTCTTTTTCTTTGCAAATGCAATCCATGCTGTCTCCACCTTGTTTTTCTGGTAGCTCCAACATTGTTAGTGGGCAGTATTTACAACATGGGCTTGTATGCACCCCAACTGGGTGCTCCTTGGTACAGCTACAGCGTTAAGAAATGATGCCTGCAGCCAGAATGCACAGGATGTGAGTGTTTCAAGTGCTTCCATAAAAGAGTCACAGAAATTGCCTCACAGTGTAATCTAAGTATCCAGACACTCATAAACCCTTATACTGCAACTCAAGAACAATGTACAGTAGCTATGTACTAGAAATGAAAAAGATCTTACAGCACCTTACTTGAAGAAAGCAATTATCCCTACAGCCTTCAGTGGAATACACAGTTGATCCATCCCATTTATTCATTTTGTATTTCATCACCAGATGTGAAAATCTTCAGCAAGTCAATCATCAGATCAACTTTACCATAAGTGCCCCGAGATCCTATCCAGCTGTAAAGGAACTGAGTCATTCTGTAAGGTGTGAAAAAAATTATAGCGGTGCTTGTAATAAAGCAATGATAACATACCAGTAGAAGAGCTAAAAACCCAGTCAAAATAATAAAATATATATATATATATATGTCTCAGGCTATATGTATGCATCCATTTTTGTCAATATTCTCCAAGACAGTAACAAACAACATTTGGGCATGGTCCAATTGACAGTGTTGGAAGTAACAGAAAAATTAGTTAAGGTATGTCTGATAGAATTTCTTCTTTCTGTATTGTTTCGTGAGGCAATGGGCAGTACTTACATCATGAGTTCTAATAAGCAGTACCCATACAGAACTGGACAGTCAAGAATATTGACTTGACTATGTCCCCAGGGGAACAAATCTGTTGACTACTTAGGAAGATATTCTGTCTGCAGCTCCTTACACCTGACCAAGACTACTGATGATCTGTAATGTAACTGATGCTGGGAAGAAACATAGGCCTTTGACTATGTAATCATTGTGCCCCAGATTGAAGTCATAAGCTTCCATACCCCAGCCCAGAATGCTGTTCCAGCTGTATGGGGAGGGGGACACTAATTTATAGAATTAGTAAGATTGTACTGCTACAAAGAAAAATTATATCCATATAGAAACTACTCATAGTCTCATAAGGAGGATTTAGGGACCTTTTTCACAACCCATAAGGCATGTGGAACTGTGTGACATGTCTGGGTTGTAGACTTCATTACATGCTCTGAACTGTCTACTAAGGTGAAAAGGTCTTTTGCTTCTTTGAAGGTAAATGGAGTGTTGAAACTGTGTGGGAAAAGAAAATATCAGACGAGAAGACTCCCCCCCCGCCCCCACCTTTTGTGGAATTATTTTACCATGGAAACTTTCCTGGAATACTGATTATACCCTTCATGTGAAGGACTAAGCACCTTCACTGACTAGAAACAGTTCCCAACTACAGACAGAATGGGGAGACTGACTGAGAAGACATATGTTAACCTGTGGAAGAAAAAGTACAGAAAAAAAAATGAGCAAAATACAGTAGCAGCGTTGGTTCAAACCCAAATGTACCTGACCTTCAAGAGAGTTAAAGCTAACTCTTGGAGCAACAGGAGAAAGAAAACCTGACAAAGTTATAATCCTTAGCCAGAAAGCACCTTGCTCATTACAGTAACTCAGTGTGAGCATGGAACTCCAACCACTCTGAAGGTGTTTAAAATAGAATAGCATTGCTTGAGAAAGAAGCTTCTTTTCTTAAATTAATCATCCAGATATTGAAAAATGCACAAAAGACAGTGCCATTCTTAGAATCTCTCCAAAACCATGTGTCCTTCAGAACTGTAGGAAACTGAAAGGTAAATAAAAACAACTTATTAAATTTGTAGAGAAATTACTGGATCCTAACTGATCAGCAGCTGTGAATTGTGAGACACCTTCCACTGGTTAAACAAGCATTTGTCAATGCCAAATGCTTGCATAGTTGTATTTGTTGTGTAGTTGTTGGGACTAGATAGCACAGAGGGTAACAGTTTAAATTTTATGACATGAGTTATAATACACAAAATCCACAAATAAGCCTGAAAAAGTCTGATAAAACATTGCACCATATTCATTATGGAGATCATTGATACAGCACTTTAGGAAACTCAGCTGATGTTCTATATGCAAAACAAAATAAACAAGCATTTGTCAATGCCAAATGTTGTCTTGCTGCCAGTGGCAGTGCAGGAGTTAGAGAGATGCAGCATAGGAGTGGCAGTCAAGTATTGAACTGATGCCAACCCACCCCCACCCTGCAGAGAGTGAGAGGCATTAGGGTGTCCCTGTGGGTGTTTGTTAGTGCAGTGCGGGAAAACATGCTGGGCAGGATGTGAAAAATGACAGTTGCACAGTTCATAAGGAAGTGTAATAAAATGCCAATGCTGAAAATGTGGCATACAAATATACAGAATTTGCGGAGTTGCAAGGGTGCATGGGAAATATGCAAGGCACGCTTGCAGCACTGCCAGTTTATGGGCGTTCGGCACCGAATTTTCAACATAGGCATTTTAGCACCTCTGCTCATGTACAATGTCACTGTCATTTCCTCAAAGTGTCCCAAGAAGTGATTTTGCACAGTGACCACGCTATTCTGCGCCGGAAGTGATGGGCAGGATAAGTGAAGTGACGGCTGTACTGTTCATCAAGAGGAATGGAAAAATGGCAATGGTGAAAATCCAGAGTGAAAATATCACAAATGCACGATGGTTCGAGCGTGCATGCAATCTGCCAACACACGCTCATAACACAATCATTTTATGGAGTATCAGCTCCAAATTTTCAACATAGGCATTCTAGGAGCTCTGCTCATGAACTGTGTCACTGTAATTTTCATAATCTGGCCCAAACACTGATTTCCCACAGTGACTGCGCAATTGTGCCCCGGGAGTGCGGAAAAACCATTTCAGGCAGGATGTGGAAAATGACAGCTGTACTGTTCATAAGGAGGTGCACAAAAATGCCAATGCTGAAAATCCGGCGTTAAAATATTGCGAATGGGCGAAGTTACGAGCCTGCATAGCAACTGTGCAACGCACACTCGTAAAACAGGCATTTGATGGATTTTTTCCACCAAATTTGGAACATATGCTTTTTGAGAGGCCACCTCATGAGCACTGGCACTGTCATTTCGTTAATGGGTCCCGAAAGGTGATTTTGTGCAGTGACTGCGAAATCACCTTTCCAGGCCGATTAACGCCATGACAGTGATAGAATTCATGAGGAGGGGCCCCAAAAACCCCATGTTGAAAATTTAGTGCCAAAATTCCAAGAAATGCCTGAGATATGCAGCAAAGTTGAAAAAACCCTATTTATTGCATTATACAACTTATCGGCATTTCCTCAGTTCGCTGTCGGCTTTGAAGAGTGCAGGCGTGTTCCGGTCCATGGAAGATCATCGCGCGGAGTCGGAAGTAAGTATGGGTGGGGGGAGAGAGGCAGGGTGCGCAGTGGGTGGAGTGCTTGGTGGGGGGTGGGGCATCTAGACTACAAGGCGGTTTTCATTTGCTGGGAAAAAAAGGAAAACCGTCGCGGGACAGTTTTCATCTTACAGGGTATTTGGCACACTGGGGTGGGCTCCCAGTGTGCCACCTAAGTGGGTTTTTGGGGCGGTGTCAGTAGCCGATGGGGGATTGGGCACTCTTGTCGGCACACAACATGGGGGATAATGCTGACAGGGATTGGGCACCTGGCGGCAAACAAAGAAAGGGGAGCATGAGCGGGGATTGGGCACCTCGGCCAGTCAACAGTTGGGGGTGATGCCGGCGGGGACTGGAAGCTCCTCCGTTGGCACACAAACCTGCGAGGAGTGGTTGCTGACAGGGGATTTGGGAACCCCCGATGTCGGCAAGCGTGAGGCGGCCTCCCGCTCACCTACCATGCTCATAATTGTGGCGAGCACGGCAAGCAAAGGACTGCTGTGTATGATGAGCTTTGCTCGGATTGCAGCGGACCTTTGCTTTGATGTGCTCACCCCATTATGAATGCATGGTGTGGCGGTGGCATGCAGGCTGACTGGGGAATGAGGGATGCACCTACTGGTACATGCCCTGCATTCGCCCAACAGCAGCCGCGCCCCCAAAACCCGCACTAGAGCAAGATGTTGCTTGCGCATGCGGGCAAGCCAACATAAAAAGAAATGGAAAAATGTAGTCTGCTACATTGCGTGTTTTTAGAATAAAAATGAAAGTCAGCAATATAGATTCAAAATCTACCAGAGAATGTAGAACATGACACAAAAATACTTCACATCTAGCAACCCTTCAGAGTGCACAAGTAGTGATAAACATCTGACAGCCCATTGAAAACATATCAGTCTCCAAGAAACACTCAAGCTCAGTGTGTAAATCACAAACAATAAAACATTTCACTTACAGCTACTGTCCATGCTATATGTACATGATCAGATTTCCAGAACTGACAGTACTTAGCATTTTGTACTATAAAGACTGCTATCATACACTGCAAAGTATGTAAGAGAAGTTATTTTACTGGCTACATAGCAAAAATGCATAACACATGTGTCTGTACATAATGTGTATAGTGAGTATGCCTGCCTACACCCTTGGCTTATTTATATTCGATCTGCAAGCAGCAATGTTCTGATAGGAGCTCCAGCATGATATGCTCCGTTTTCAAATCCGGCTCCAAACATGAATTAAATAACTTACTGCCAAATAAATGAGCTGTGGAACCAGGAATGGAAGTCCTATATTTGGTAGGGGTAGGAGGAGAAAGGAAGTAATGAAATGTACAGGCAGAAAGAGTGGAATGCAAGTTAAGTAGGAATTCCAGGCTCCCTCGCCATACATTCACTTTGCTCAGTTTGTTCATCACTCGTACCCCAAAAAGTGGTGCTTCTGATACAATTCCAACTATCCTCATAAGGCTACAAATGAATAAAAAAATGCAGTCAAGCAAAAATGTTTGCCAGTCATAATTAGTTCAATCTGAAGTCATGTAGCACACATTTATGATGTTAAAAAGTAATGCTTTTAAAAGGGGTACTGCTATGAAAACTCTGGCCCTGCAGAGAATTTGTCAGAAGCACTTTGATGTGTGTTTGTACATTTCCCATGCAGTCACAGAAAGTCAATTTTGCATTCCAGTAAAAATTATAGGAAAAACCAGGGGACAGAAAAAACTGCTGAACCTTATACAACAATCATAGGTTCCAGAACATGGGGTGAGGGGGCACTATGGCCATGGCCCTACCAGTTTCATAAATGATAAGTTTTTGCAATCATGGCAATGTATAACTAGGGAGGATTGTGCCTATAAATGCTGCATGTTTAGTAAACAGTGTTACTTACTAATCACTTCCTTTGTGGCTTGCAGGGAGTCAGCAGAATTTTGGAAAGTGAATGCCTGGGTAGTGTTGATGTGGGTTAGCCAGGGCAATAGCCTACTGAATTAAGGCACAGTGGTCACATTGTGAGGGGGGTGTTCATCAAGGCACTAGGGAAAGGGAGATGCTGTTAAGACAGCGAGGTGAAGTTACCCCATATGTTTCAAATATGATCAAGAAAAAGTAAGGTTGTGGGTGAACCAACTCAACTGGTATGTATCTACCCGTTACATCCTTGTCCCTACCACTTTCCAACCCTCCCACCATCTATGTCAACAATGTAAAAACAGCTTAGATGCAATGCCCCATATTGATTCTCAGAATACTGTGCAGAGTTAGCATTCTCAAAATACTGTGCAGAATTAGTAAATTACAGGCTCACATAAAAAATACACTTCTCAGCTCTCAGTTCCAGTGTTTAAAGGGTTTACATGGCAGCAGTAAGGGACAGATATGTGTATATGTATTAGTCAGTGTGTGCGTATCACAAGTCAGTGTTTTTGTATCACAACAATTAGAAAGTGCAGTTAGGTGGCTCAGTGGCTAGTGCAAAAATTGCTAGTTTACACATTTCTCACTGTCCCCAATACCATTATTTTGCAGCCATATTTGACTCTTGTTAGAGTTTGTTAATAGATCTAGCATACCTTTTCATTCATTATATACTGTCTTAATTAGGCACCACAATTGGTGTCCTTTAAAAATCACCCTGGTTGTAGGGGTTAATATCAAGAGATATTCCTCATTTGAGGGATGCAGGGTCAGAACTGCAGTTCTGAATTCAAATCCAATTCACACCTCACCATCTAAACTCAAGCACTCTTCACTAATATGGCCTGCTACTAGTCTACTCTCCATCAGACTCTGAGATGTTATTGTTATTGATCTGATGCCAGTCCTTCTACTGGCTGGTGACTGGGTATGTAGTGGCCATGGGACGATGACTAGGGCTGGATGATGGGCACCTGCATCACATCACAAGACAGAAGACCTGACTCGATTGCCAGACCTGGCCAAAACACAATAGGCCAGCACTGACAAGGCAAGAGAGGGGAAAGACAGAACACATTAAGTGAGGCAGCCACAGTGGTGGCAACAAAGGCTGTGGTGAGCAGGACTTAAGCAAGGCCAGGATTTGGTCTCTCTCCAGTAGGCAATGAGTTACAAAAATGGATGCCACATGCCATGTGCATTACCAATGACTTGAACTTTTACTAGCTTCACTCTGCTGCCTCTTCACAGAAAGGGTGGTGGATGCATGGAACTGCCTACCTCAGGAAGTGGTGGATATGAATATAGTGCAGGGCTTCAAACAAGCATGGGATAGGCATAAGGGAGCAATACAGATGAGTATGAATAGATAGGCCATTGACAGAGCAAATGCCAATGACACATTCATAAGGTAGAAAAAGAAATGGGCAGACTGGATGTGCCTTGCGGTCCTTATCAACGTCTATGTTTCTATGTGCATCATAGAGCATTTGTTGGTCATTGCTGCTTCTGAAAAAAGACAGTCAAAGGCTGCTGACTGAGGTCTCAATGAAGCATGTACTGTACACAGCACATGCCCATTGATTGACAGATCAATGTGCGCTGTCAATCAACGAGTGTGTACAGTATACAGTACACACGCCATTGAGAGCTCAGTCGATAGCTTACTGTGGTGGTTAGAAGAGGGCTGTGCCAATCACTGGTTCAGAGTTTGGGATGGGGGAGTGGGGTTGTGGGGCACTACCACCAGGGTGGGGGTAGGGGAAAACACAAGACTACGAGAGTGTTCCTCGGTAATTGTGCAGGAGGTCAGGATTGGGGGCTGCTAGTCTACCAGGGATGATATGACTTTTGTATGGGTGACATCGGGGATTGGGAGGGGTGCTAAACCACCAGGGAAATGTTCCATACCTACACAGAGGATCAGGCTGTGGGTGGGGCAGTGGTCACCGGAATCTGCTGTCATCATAGGGTGGGTGATTGGGTGGGGAGGGACCACTAGCCACCAGGGTACCATTTCTGGCTTCTGTCATTTTTTAACATTTTTTAAAAATACATCTTCATTGAATAACATGGGTATATGAAATGTCATACATCTCTTTATACAAATGGCTCAGCAATCATTTTCTCTCTCTCTCTTTTCTTTTTCATTTCATTCAAAATAAGAAACCTCAGTACAAATGTATATATGGCCAAACAACCCAGCAATTCTCATAAAGGTGTAACTACGGGGTGGGGGTGGATAGGGGCAGCTTATTGGCCAGACAGTGTCTTCTGTCATTTTGATCAGGATGATGATCAGCAAGGGACTGGACCACTGGACCACCAGGACATATGATTCTTGAGCTTGGGGCAGTGATCAGAGGAGGGAGGAACCTCTGGACCACCAGAGAGACTGTTTTGCATTACTGGGACTGGCGATCAGCAATCAGGAATAATTTACCTGTAATGCAGTCCAAATGGTTCAAGAAAACTAGACAGACTCTTCTCCCCTTTTCTATGGGAAGGGAAACCATCTAAGCTAAGTCTTCCAAAACTCTGGGCAAACAAAAAAGATGTCGGGTTTGCATATCCTTGGTGCCAAAGATATCACTATGCATTCTCCTTTAAATAAACATCACAGTGGTTCCAGATACCATCTTCTGAGATAGATCCTCTGTGGTTAAAAATGGAACAAAGTCTAGTCTGGCCCCTAGTTCTGACCAGCCTACTATTCCTGAAACTGCTCAATCATTTCATTGGCCACCCCACTGTTACTACCTTGACTAGGTTGTGCAAACACCTTAGCTCTAGTATGGATAATAAAACTATACCTCTACAATATTGTCCTTCATGAAATAATCCTAATATTAACTATGCAGGTACACCCCTTAAAGATATAGGATGGGGCAGAATAGCTGTTACAACCCGTAGGGATGTGTTAAACCAGAACATCAATTGATTGCTATCCTTCTATGAGCTTCAATCCAAATACAAGATCACAAAATTGCACTTTTGGTTTTACCTCCAACTCAGACAAGCCCTTTTGTCCTCTGTATTAACTATAAACCACACAGTACAGAATAATGAAGAATGGATTCAATTATTAACAAGCATTTGTCAATGCCGAATGTTTGCTTGCTGGTATTAGCATTGGAAAGGCAGGAGTTAGAGAGATGCAGAACAGGAATGGCAGTGAAGTATTGTATTTCACGCCAACCCCACCTCTACCCTGCAGAGACAAACAGGCATTAGGGTATGCATTTGGGTCATCGCCCATAACGTTCATGCCATTTCACTTCACCCTATCCTGCAGACACTGACATGTGTTGAGGTGTGCCTTGGGATGTTCGGCTGTACAGTCACCCCATTCCATAACGACATATGCTGAAATGGGTGCAGCATAGGAGAATGGAGTGAACTGTGGGGCCGAAGAGTCCAAGGCACACCTCGATGCCTGTCACTGGCTGCAGGGTGGCAGGATGGGTTGGAATGGCATGAGCATTACAGTCGGCAATCCAAAGGCACACCCCTGATGCCTGTCAGTCTGTAGAGGGTGGAATGTTATTGTTAGACAGGCTTTTGTTGGTATTTATACTACAAATTTTCAACATGGCCTTTTTGTGACCCCCACCTCATGAAAGCATTTGGAACCTCTTCTCATGAACAGTGGCACTGTGATTTTGTTAATGTATCCCGAACTTTGAGTTCCCACAGTGACTGTGCCATTCTGCACCAGATGTACGAAAACACAGATGGGGCAGGATGTGAAGAATGACAGCTGTACCATTCATAGGGAGCTGTGAAGAGATGGCAATGTTGAAAATCTGTAGTGAAAATATTAAAAATACTCGAACTTCCGGGCTCATGTGGAAACTGCACAACGCATGTGCGTAACACAGTCATTTAGTGGAATTTTTTCATCAAATTTTCAACATAGGCATTTTGTGACCTCTGCTCATGAACAGTGTCACTATGATTTTCCTAATCTGTCCCAAACATTGATTTCCTACAGCTACCACGCTATTCTGCACCAGGTGTGCAAATGCTTATTTTGCACAGTATATGAAAAATGACAGCTGTACTGTTCATAAGGAGGTGTGAAAAAATGTTAATGTTGAAAATCTGGAGTGAAAATATTATAAATGCGTGTAATTACAAGGGTGCACGGAAACTGCACAATGTACACCCGTAACACAGTCATTTCATGGACTTTTGTAACTAAATTTTCAACACAGGCATTTTAGCACCTCTGCTCATGAACCGTGTCACTGTGATTTGTGTTTAATCGGTCCCAAACACTGACTTCCCTCAGCAACCATGCTATTCTGCGCCGGAAGTGCAAAAACACATTTTGGCCAGGATGTGAACAATTACAGTTATACTGTTCATAAGGAGGTGTGGAAAAATGCCATTGTTGAAAATCTGGAGTGAAAATATAAAAAATTTGCGAACTTATGAGCGTGCAAGGAAACTACGCAACGCATGCTCGTAACACAGTCATTTTATGGAATTTTGTCACCAAATTTTCAACACAGGCATTTTAGGACCTCTGCTCATGAGCAGTGTCACTGTGACTTTCTTAATGTGTCCTGAACACTGATTTCCCACAGCGACCGTGCTATTCTGCGCCAGTAGTGTGAAAACAAATTTCAGTCAGGATGTGAAAAATGGCAACTGTACTGTTCATAAGGAGGTGCGGAAAAATGTCAATGCTGAAAATCTGGATTAAAAATATTACAAATTCACAAAGTTATGAGCATGTGTGGAAACTGCACAATGCACGCTCATAAAACAGCCATTTTGGGGATTTTTTTCACCAAATTTGCAACATAGGCTTTTTGAGAGCCCACCTCATGAACACTGGCACTGTCATTTCATTAATCAGTCCCTCAAGGTGATGCCACACAGTGACCGTGAAATCACCTTTCAGGACCGAATAATGCCATGACAGTGCCTGAATTCATGAGGAGGGGTCCCAATAACCTCAATGTTGAAATTTGGTGCCAAAATTCCCCAAAATGACTGAGATATGCACCAAAGTTGAAAAAAAAAACCTATTTGTGCCATTATACAGCTTATTGGCATTTCTTCAGTTCATGGTCAGCTTTGAAGAGTGCAGACGGGTTCCCGGTCCACCGGAGATCATCGCGCCAGGCACTGGAGGGAAGTATGGGGTGAGGGGGGTGTGGGGAGGTCAGGTGTGCTTTGGGTGGGTGCGGGTTCGGGGGAGAGGACGGCGACTGGCATGGGACCATTTCCTTTGTTTCAGGGAGATAAAAAAAAGGAAAAGACATTGCGGGAAGGTTATAGGCATCTCTGTGGGAACATGCCTACTTGTGTGCCCATGAGGTTCAATGCAGACTGATACAGTACAAGATACTTTACCACTATTACCTGTCTCCTGATAAAGTTACTCGAATGGGCAAATCTTCTCCAGCCACTTTTTTGAGATGTAGTGCCCCATCTGCTAACCTACTCCACGTGCTTTGTCTATGCCCTGATATTCTAGCTGGTTAGAAACAAATTCATGACAAATGTCAAAAGACTCTCAAACAATGCCTTCCCTTATATCCCAGGGTTTTTTATTTTTGGAGACTGTTCTTTTTTGCACTCCCTTGACAAATTTCATCAACAATAGTTATCATACAGGAGACTTATTCTTAAAAACTGGAATTCCTCCAAAATCCCCTGAACAAGAGAATGGCTGGATTGGATGGGCACCATGGCTAATAACGAACGTATTGCATATTCTATAACTGACAAAAAGAAAATGTTTTTAAAAATGTGGGATGCTTTCATTTCATTTGTTTCATGAGCTCGAAACATTCTCAAAAATGTAATAGTATCTCAGTTGTACTTTGTGCTCCATAATCAGATTGTTTTATTCCCTGTCTGTTCCTTATTCAGGTTTTGGGTCATTTGTAATATGTTTTAATTACTTCAATTGCAAAGTTTTTTTTTTCTTTGTACTGCTTTCTATAAAACCAATATAAAATTATAATGGAAAAAAAAGCAATCAGGGATGGGAAGGGACCACTAGATCACCAGGGACATTTTCTGTTTTCATTACAGGATGGCGATCGGGGTGGAGGGGTGGGAACCACTACCTCCAAGGAATTGTGTACTCTTCTTTTTTGGGGATGGTGATCGGCGATGGGAGGCGGGCACTAAGTCACCAGGGAAAACTTACATTATATTTCTTTCTGGGATCAGGGCATTGATCAGCAATGGGGGAGGGGGAGGGACAACTAGACAAAAAGGAGGCAGTCAGTTTTTTAAAAAATAGGGACAGCGATTGGCAGTGCCTCCGGCAGTCAATAGGGTTGCACAGAATACTGCCAGGTCTTAGTCGGTGGTATTTTCTCTACGCAAGTGACCTCCACAAAATGCCCTTGTGTGGAGAAAACCCTTTGCGAATGGGACTGCATCAATATACAGGTCCCCCCTCATTTGCATTGCAAACCCCTCCAGACTTTGCCCCCATCACAAACCCAGTTTGTGGGTGCAAACTGGGCTTTTGTGAATACTACACTGGGACAAGATTCAATTTGTACAGGACAAACTTGATTTGCAATGGGGCAAGGTTTAGTGAATCAGGCCCCTGAACTATTCAAGTATTTAGCTACTGTTTACTCATGCCTTCACCTCAGGGGACAACTCTGCCATTTTGGGCACTCTCCTCTCAAACAAACTGCATTCTGCAGTTTGACAAGCAGAACAAACAGAAGCTGCCAGACTGTCACCCTCCAAGCAAAGGGACAACTCTGCACTTTCAGGCTCTCTTCTCTCAAACAAACTGAATTCTGCATTTTGATGAGCAGAACAAAGAGAAGCTGCCTGACGCTCACCCTCCAAGCAAGGGGAGAACTCTGCCATTTCGGGCTCTCTCCTCTCAAGCAAACTGCATTCTGCAGTTTGGTGAGCACAACAAAGAGAAGGTGCCCGATGCTCACACTCCAAGCAAGGGGACAACTCGGCCCTTTCGGATGCTCTCCTCTCAAACAAACTGCATTCTGCAGTTTGGTAAGCACAACAAAGAGAAGCTGCCCGACGCTCACCCTCCAAGCAAGAGGACAACTAGGACCTTTCGGGCTCTCTCCTCTAAAACAAACTACATTCTGCAGTTTGCTAAGCAGAACAAAGAGAAGCTGCCTGAAGCTCACCCTCCAAGCAAGGTAAAGGTTGGAACCCTGAATTTTGGCATCTGCCCATGGAGGAATATCACTTGCCCCTGTTTTCTAGTGTTTCTCACACTTTGTGCAGCAATCCAGAAGTCTTCTAGGAACTGCTGCCAAGAAATTAATGCTAGGACTGACCTCTGCTTGACATGTTCTTGATTTCTCACTTTAAGTAATGTTAAGTCTGATGTAGAGATTTCTTAAGAGTTGATTTAACTTTAGAAAGAGGTCTTAAGGTACTGTGATTTTGTTATCTGCCCTAAAGTCTGTGCTGCTTCTCTTACAGCTGTAAGTCTATGGGCTACATCCTTGACCTCATTATCCCATTGAGGCTGCTGCAGTGCACGCCCCCCAAAAAAACCTTGCTTCAGAACCTCCCTGCCTGTTCTTTTTTTTTTCACCTCTGTGCCCCAGTGTTAATCAGACCCCTTTCCACGACTGTATTGAAGCTACTGCTCTCTTCTGTTGAGCATACAGCAGTGTCCTCCCCAACCCCCAACTTGCTTCAGGACTTCCCTGCTTAAACTATTTATGTTTAATTCTTAGCCCCTCCCAAACTGTTAATTTCTCTTTTGTTTTCTGACTGCCCTCCCCTCCTCTCCAAGCCTGCTATTTAATATGATCCTCTCACCGTATCTAAGCAAGGGACAATTCTGCCCTTTCGGGCTCTCTCCTCTCAAACAAACTGCATTCAGCAGTTTGGTAAGCAGAACAAAGAGAAGCTGCCCGAAGCTCACCCTCCCAAGCAAGGTATGGGTTGGAACCCTGAATTTTGGCATCTGCCCATGGAGGAATATCACTAGCCCCTGTTTTCCAGTGTTTCTTATACTTTGTGCAGCAATCCAGAAGTCTTCTAGGAACTGTTGCCAAGAAATTAATGCTAGGACTGACCTCTGCTTGACGTGTTCTTGAATTCTCACTTTAAGTAATCTTTAGTCTGATGTTGAGATTTCTTAAGAGCTAATTGAAGTTTTGAGAGAGGACTTAAGGTACTGTGATTGTTGCTATCTGCCCTGAGCGCTGTGCCCCTTCTCTTCAAACTGTAAGTCTGTGGGCTGCACCCTTGACTTCGGTGTCCCATTGCGACTGCTGCAATACCCCCCCAAAAAATAATCTTGCTTCAGAACCTTCCTGTCTGTTGTTTTTTTTTCAGCTCTGTGCCGCAGTCTTAATCAGAGCCCCTTCCATGACTATATTGAAGCTACTGCTCTCTCCTTTAGAGCATACTGTAGTGTCCTTCCCATCCCCTGACTTGCCTCAGGACTTCCCTGCTTAAACTATTTCTGTTTAAAGCTCAGACCCTCCCAAACTGTTAATTTCTCTTTTGTTTTCTGACTGCACTCCCCTCCAAGCCTGCTATTTAATTTCATCCTCTCACCTTACCTCACCTCACCAGGGGACAACTCTGTCCTTTCGGGCTCTCTACTGTCAAACAAACTGCATTCTGCAGTTTGTTAAGCAGAACAAAGAGAAGCTGCCTCACGTTCACCCTCCAAGCAAGGCACAGGTTGGAACTCTGAATTTTGGCATCTATCCGTGGAGGAATATCACTTGCCCCAATTTGCCAGTGTTTCTCACATTTTGTGCAGCAATCCAGAAGTCTTCTAGCATGAATGTCTTGGCAGCAGTTCCTAGAATTGACCTCTGCTTGACATGTTCTTGATTTCTCATTTTAAGTAATGTTTAGTCTGATGTAGAGATTTCTTAAGAGTTGACTTAAGTTTTGAGAGAGGTCTTAAGGTACTGTGATTTTGCTATCTGCCCTGAGCACTGTGCCCCTTCTCCTAGAGCTGTAAGTCTGTGGGCTGCACCCTTGACCTCGGTGTTCCATTGAGGCTGCTGCAGTGCCCCCCCCAAAAAAAAACTTGCTTCAGAACCTCCCTGCCTGTTCTTTTTTTTTCAGCTCTCTGAATCAGTGTTTTTCAGAGCCCCTTCCATGACTGTATTGAAGCTACTGCTCTCTCATGTTGACCATACTGCACTGTCCTCCCCAACCCCAAACTTGCTTCAGGACTTGCCTGCTTAAAATAATACTGTTGAATTCTCAGCCCCTCCCAAAATGTTAATTTCTCTTTTGTTTTCTGACTGCTCTCCCCTCCAAGCCTGCTATTTAATTTCATCCTCTCACCTTATCTCACCAAGGACAACTCTGCCCTTTCTTACTCTCTCCACTCAAGGAAACTGCATTCTGCTGATTGGTAAGCAGAACAAAAAGAAGCTGCCAAACGCTCACCCTCAAAGCAAGGTATGGGTTGGAACCAAGAATTTTGGCATCTACCACTGGAGGAATACCACTTGCCCCTGTTTGCTAGTGTTTCTCACTTTTTCTGCAGCAATCCAGAAGTCTTCTAGGAACTGCTGCCAAGAAATTAATGCTAGGATTTACCTCTGCCTGACATGTCCTTGATTTCTCACTTTAAGTAATGTTTAGTCTGATGTAGAGATTTCTTAAGTGTTGATTTAAGTTTTGAGAGATGTCTAAAGGTACTGTTATTTTGCTAGCTGCCTCTGCACTATGCCCCTTCTTGTAGAGCTGTAAGTCTTTGGGCTGCATCTTTGAACATAGTATTCCCCCCAAAAAACTTGCTTCAGAACCTCATTGCCTGTTATTTTTTTTCAGCTGTGTGCACCAGTGTTAATCAGAGCTCCTTTCACAACGGTATTGAAGCCACTGCTCTCTCCTGTTGAGCATACTGCTAGCGTTGTTCCCAACCCCGACTTGCTTCAGGACTTCCCTGTTTAAACTATTTCTGTTTAATTCTTAGCCCCTCCCAAACTGTTAATTTCTCTTTTGTTTTCTGACTGCCCTCCCCTTCAAACCTGCTATTTAATTTCGTCCTCTCACTTTATCTCAGCAGGGGACAACTCTGCCCTTTCATGCTCTCTCCTCTCAAACAAACAGGATTCAGCAGTTTTTTAAGCAGAACAAAGAGAAGCTGCTCGACGCTCACCCTCCAACCAAGGTACGGGTTGGAACCCTGAATTTTGGCATCTACCCCTGGAGGAATATCACTTGCCCCTGTTTGCCAGTGTTTCTCACACTTTGTGCAGCAATCCAGAAGTCTTCTAGGAATGGCTGCCAAGAAATTAATGCTTGGACTGACCCCTGCATGACATGTTATTGATTTCTCACTTTAAGTAATGTTTAGTATGATGTAGAGATTTCTTAAGAGTTGATTTAAGTTTTGAGAGCGGTTTTAAGGTACTGTGATTTTGCTATCTGCCCTGAACGCAGTGCCCCTTCTCTTAGAGCTGTAAGTCTGTGGGCTGCACCATTGACCTCGATGTCCCATTGAGGCTGCTGCAGTGCCACGCCCCAAAAAAACTTGCTTCATAACCGCCCTTCCTGTTCTTTTTTTTTCAGCTCTGTGCCCTAGTGTTAATCAGAGCCCCTTCCATGACAGTATTGAAGCTACTGCTCTCTCCCATTGAGCATACTGCAGTGTCCTAGCCAATCTACAACTTGCTTCAGGAATTCCCTGCTTAAACTATTTCTGTTTAATTCTCAGCCCCTCCCACACTGTTAATTTCTCTTTTGTTTTCTGAGTGTCCTCCTCTCGAAGACTGCTATTTAATTTCATCCTCTCAGTTTATCTCCCCATGGGACAACTCTGCCCTTTATTTCTCTCTCCTCTCAAACAAACTGCATTCTACAGTTTGGTAAGCAGAACAAAGGGAAGCTGCTCGATGCTCACCCTCCAACCAAGGTACGGGTTGGAACCCTGAAGTTTGGCTTCTACCCCTGGAGGAATATCACTTTCCCCTGTTTGCCAGAGTTTCTTACACTTCGTGCAGCACTCCAGAAGTCTTCTAGGAACTGCTGCCAAGAAATTAATGCTAGGACTGACCTGTGCTTGACATGTTCTTGATTTCTCACTTTAAGTAAGGTTTAGTCTAATGTACAGATTCCTTAAGAGTTGATTTAAGTTTTTGTGAGAGGTCTTAAGGTACTGTGATTTTGCTATCTGCCCTGAGCGCTGTGTCCCTTCTCTTAGAGCTGTAAGTGTGTGCTCTGCACCGTTGACCTTGGTGTCCCATTGAGGTTGCTGCAGTGCCCCCCACAAAAACTTGCTTCAGAACCTCCCTGCCTGCTCTTTTTTTTTCAGCTCTATGCTCCAGTGTAAATCAGAGCCCCTTCCATGACTGTATTGAAGCTACTGCTCTCTCCTGTTGAGCATACTGCAGTGTCCACCCCAACCCCCAACTTGCTTCAGGACTTCAATGCTTAAACAATTTCTGTTTAATTCTCAGCCCCTCCCAAACTGTTAATTTCTCTTTTGTTTTCTGTCTGCCCTCCCCTCCAAGCCTGCAATTTAATTTAGTCCTCTCACCTTATCTCAACAGGGGACAACTCTGCCCTTTCTGGCTCTCTCCTCTCAAACAAACTGCATTCTGCAGTGTTGTAAGCAGAACAAAGAGAAGCTGCTCGAAGCTCACCCTCCAACCAAGGTACAGGTTGGAACCCTGAATTTTGGCATCTACCCCTGGAGGATTATCACTTGCCCCTGTTTGCCAGTGTTTCTCACACTTTTTTGTGCAGCAATTCAGAAGTCTTCTAGGAACAGCTGCCAAGAAATTAATGCTAGGACTGACCTCTGCTTGACATGTTATTGATTTCTCACTTTAAGTAATGTTTAGTCTGATGTAGGGATTTCTTAAGAATTGATTTAAGTTTTGAGAGTGGTCTTAAGGTACTGTGATGTTTGCTATCTTCCCTGAGCACTGTGCCCCTTCTCTTAGAGCTGTAAGTCTGTGAGCTGGAGCCTTGACCTTGATGACAAATTGAGGCTGCTGCAGTGCCCTCCCCCCAAAAAAACTCGCTTCAGAACCTTTCTGCCTGTCATTTTTTTTCCAGTTCTGTGCCCCAGTGTTAACCAGATCCCCTTCCATGACTATATTGAAGCTACTGCTCTCTCCTGTTGAGCATGCTGCAGTGTCCTTTCCAACTCTGAAAATGCTTCAGGACATCCCTGCTTAAACTATTTCTGTTTAATTCTCAGCATCTCCCAAACTGGTAATTTCTCATTTGTTTCCTGACTGCCCTTCCCTCCAAGCCTTCTATTTAATTTTGTCCTCTCACCTTATCTCACCAGGGGACAACTCTGCCCTTTCGGGCTCACTCCTCTCAAACAAACTGCATTCTGCAGTTTGGTAATCAGAACAAAGAGAAACTGCCCAATGCTCACCCTCCAAGCAAGGTACGGGTTGGAAACCTGAATTATGGCGTCTACTCCTGGAGGAATATCACTTGCCCTTGTTTGTCAGTGTTTCTCACACTTTGTGCAGCAATCCAGAAGTCTTCTAGGATCAGCTGCCAAGAAGCTAATGCTTCGACTGACCTCTGCTTGACATATTCTTGATTTCTCACTTTAAGTAATGTTTATTCCGATGTAGAGATTTCTTAAGAGTTGATTTAAGTTTTGAGGGAGGTCTTAAGGTACTGTGATTTTGCTATCTGCCCTGGGTGCTGTACCCGTTCTTTTAGAGCTGTAACTCTGTGGGCAGCACCAATTACCTCCGTGTCCCATTGAGGCTGCTGCAGTGCCTCACCCCCCAAAATCTTGCTTCAGAAGCGCCCTTCCCGTTCTTTTTTTTAGCTCTGTGCTTCAGTGTTAATCAGAGCCTCTTCCATGACTGTATTAAAGTTACTGCTCTCTCCATCAGGTTAGTGTCTCCAAAAGTTTAGGATTTCTAATACTGTGGCAAGAAAGGACACCATTCTTTATCCAGGGCATATTCAAAACTCAAGAATTTAGTACTGTATTACTCTCTCCCATTGAGCATACTGCAGTGTCCAAGCAAATCACCAACTTGCTGCAGGACTTCCCTGCTCAAACTATTTCTGTTTAATTCTCAGCCCCTCCCAAACTGTTAATTTCTCTTTTGTTTTCTGACTGCCTTCCCCTCCAAGCCTGCTATTTAATTTTGTCCTCTCAACTTTATCTCTCCAGGGGACTTCTCTGCTCTTTCGGGCTCTCTCCACTCCAACAAACTGATTTCTGCAGTTTGGTAAGCAGAACAAAGAGAAACTGCCCGAAGCTCACCCTCCAAGCAAGGTATGGGTTGGAACCCTGAATTTTGGCATCTACCCCTGGAGGAATATCACTTGCCCATCTTTGCCAGTGTTTCTCACATTTTGTGTAGTAATCCAGAAATCTTCTAGGAACTGCTGCCAAGAAATTAATGCTAGGACTGACCTCTGCTTGACATTTTCTTGATTTCTCATTTTAAGTAATGTTTAGTCTAATGAAGACATTTCTTAAGAGTTGATTTAAGTTTTGAGATTGGTCTTAAGGTACTGTGATTTTGCTATCTGCCCTGAGATTCTGTGCACCTTCTCTTAGAGCTGTAAGTCTGTGGGCTGCACCCTTGACCTCTGTGTCCCATTGAGGCAGCTGCAGTGTCCCCCCAAAAAAATCTTGCTTCAGAACCTCCATACCTGTTCATTTTTTTTTTCAGCTCTGTGCCCCAGTGTTAATCAGAGCCCCTTCCACAGCTGTATTGAAGCTACTGCTCTCTCCAGTTGAGGATACTGCCTTGTCCTCCCAAACCCCCAACTTGCTGCAGGACTTCCCTGCTTAAACTATTTCTGTTTAATTCTCAGCCCCTCCCAAACTGTTAATTTCTCTTTTGTTTTCTGACTGCTCTCCCCTTCAAGCCTATTTAATTTCATCCTCTCACCTTATCTCACTAGGGGACAACTCTGCCCTTTCTTGCTCTCTCCACTCAAACAAACTGCATTCTGCTGTTTCGTAAGCAGAACAAAAAGAAGCTGCCCGACGCTCACCCTCAAAGCAAGGTATGGGTTGGAACACAGAATTTGGGCATCTACTAGTGGAGGAATATCTCATGCCCCTGTTTGTTAGTGTTTCTCACACTTTGTGCAGCAATCCAGAAGTCTTCTAGGAATTTCTGCAAAGAAATTAGTGCTAGTATTGACCTCTGCTTGACATGTCCTTGATTTCTCACTTTAAGTAATGTTTAGTCTGATGTAGAGATTTCTTAAGTGTTGATCTAAGTTTTGAGAGAGGTCTAAAGGTACTGTGATTTTGCTTTCTGCCCTGAGCGCTATGCCCCTTCTCATAAAGCTGTAAGTCTGTGGACTGCATCTTTGACCACGGTGTTCCACTGAGGCTGCTGCAGTACCCCCCCAAAAAACTTGCTTCAGAACCTCATTGCCTGTTCTTTTTTTCATCTCTGTACCCCAGTGTTAATCAGAGTGCTTTCCACAACTGTATTGAAGCTACTGCTCTCTCCTGTTGAGCATACTGCTAGTGTCATCTTCAAACCCCAACTTCCTTCAGGATTTCCCAGTTTAAGCTATTTCTTTTTAATTCCTAGCCCATCCCAAACTGTTAATTTCTCTTTTGTTTTCTGACTGCCCACCCCTCCAAGGCCTGTTATTGAATTTCGTCCTCTCACTTCATCTCACCAGGGGACAACTCTGCCCTTTTGTGATCTCAACCCTAAAACAAACTGCATTCTGCAGTTTTTTAAGCAGAACAAAGAGAAGCCACCCGACGGTCACCCTCTAAGCAAGGTATGTTTTGGAACCTTGAATTTTGGTGTCTACCCCTGGAGGAATATCACTTGCCCCTGTTTGCCAGTGTTTCTCACATTTTTTGCAGCAATCCAGAAGTCTTCTAGGAACTGCTTCCAAGAAATTAATGCAAGAACTGACCTCTGCTTGACATGTTCTTGATTTCTCACTTTACGTAATGTTTAGTATAATGTAGAGATTTCTTAAGAGTTGATTTAAGTTTTGAGAGAGGTCTTAAGATACTGTGATTTTGCCATCTGCCTTGAGTGCTGTGCCCCTTCTTTTAGAGCTGTAAGTCTGTGCCCTGCACCACTGACCTTGGTGTCCCATTTAGGCTGCTGCAGTTGCCTCCTGCCCCAAAAAAACTTACTTCAGAACCGCTCTCCCTGTTCCTTTTTTTCAGCTCTGTGCCCTAGTGTTAATCAGAGCCCCTTCCACGACTGTATTGAAGCTACTGCTCTCTTCTGTTGAGCATACTGCAGTGTCCTAGCCAATCTACAACTTGCTTCAGGAACTCCCTGCTTAAACTATTTTTGTTTAATTCTCAGCCCCTCCTTAACTTTTAATTTCTCTTTTGTTTTCTGAGTGCCCTCCCCTCCATGCCTGCTATTTAATTTCGTCCTCTCACTTTATCTCGCCCGTGGACAACTCTGCACTTTTCAGGCTCTCACCTCTCAAACAAACTGCATTCTGCAGTTCAGTAAGCAGAATAAAGAGAAGCTGCCCGACGCTCACACTCTAAGCAAGGTACGGGTTGGAATCCTGAATTCTGGCATCTACCCCATAGGAATATCACATGCCCCTGTTTCCCAGTGTTTCTCACACTTTGTGCAGCACTCCAGAAATCTTCTAGGAATTGCTGCCAAGAAATTAATGCTAGGACTGACCTGTGCTTGACATGTTCTTGATTTCTCACTTTAAGTAATGTTTAGTCTAATATAGAGATTTCTTAAGTGTTGATTTAAATTTTTGTGAGAGGTCTTAAGGTATTGTGATTTTGCTATCTGCCCTGAGAGGTGTGCCCCTTCTCTGAGATCTGAAAGTGTGTGCTCTACACCCTTGAGCTCGGTGTCCCATTGACTTTGCTGCAGTGCCCTCCCCCAAAAAAACTTGCTTCAGAACCTCCCTGCCTGTTCTTTTTTTTTCAGCTCTGTGCCCCAGTGTTAATCAGAGCCCCTATCATGGCTGTATTGAAGCTACTGCCCTCTCCTGTTGAGCATACTGCAGTGTCCTCCCCAACCCCCAACTTACTTCAGGACTTCCCTGCTTAAACTATTTCAGTTTAATTCTCAGCCCCTCCAAAACTGTTAATTTCTCTTTTGTTTTCTGACTGCCCTCCCTTCCAATCCTGCAGTTGCATTTTGTCCTCTCACCCTATCTCAAAAGGGGACAACTCTTCCCTTTCTGGCTCTCTCCTCTCAAACAAACTCCATTCTGTTGTTTGGTATGCAGAACAAAGAGAAGCTGCTTGATGCTCACCCTCCAAGCAAGGTACGGGCTGTAACCCTGAATTTTGGCATCTATCCTGGAGGAATATGACTTGCCCCTGTTTGGCAGTGTTTCTTGCACTTTGTGCAGCAATCCAGAAGTCTTCTAGAAACTGTTGAGAAGGCACTAATGGAGGACCGACCTCTGCTTGACATGTTCTTGAAATCTTGCTTTAAGTAATGTTTAGTCTGATGTAGAGTTTTCTAAAGAGTTGATTTAAGTTTTGAGAGAGGACTTACAATACTGTGATTTTGCTATCAGCCCTGAGCACTGTGCCCCTTCTCTTTTTGCTGTATGTCTGTGGGCTGCACCCTTGACCTTGGTGTCCCATTGAGGCTGCTGCAGTGCGACCCCCCCAAAAAAATTGATTCAGAACCTCCGGGCTTGTTCTTTTTTTTTTGGCTCAGTACCCCATTGTTAATTACAGCAACTTCCGCAACTGTATGGATGCTACTGCTCTCTTCTGTTGTTCATACTGTAGTGTCCACTCCAACCACTCACTTGCTTCAGGACTTCCTTGCTTAAACTAATTCTGTTTAATTCTCAGCACCTTCCAACTAGTAATTTCTCTTTATTTTCTAGCTGCCCTCCCTCCAAGCCTGCTATTTAATTTCATCCTCTCACCTTATCTCACCTTCTCACAACTATGCCTTTTCGGGCTCTCTCCTCTCAAACAAACTGCATTCTGCAGTTTTTTAAGCAGAACAAGAAGAAGCTGCTGGACCCTCACCCTCCAAGCAATGTACGGGTTAGAACCCTGAATTTTGGCATCTGCCCTTGGAGGAATATCGTTTGACCCTCTTTGTCATTGTTTCTCATACTTTGTGCAGCAATCCAGAAGTCTTCAAGGAACTGCTGCCACGAAATTAATGCTAGGACTGATCTCTGCTTGACATGTTCTTGATTTCTCACTTTAAGTAATGTTTTCTCTGATGTAGAGATTTCTTAGGAGTTAATTTAAGTTTTGAGAGAGGTCTTAAGGTACTGTGACTTTGCTATCTGCCCTGAGCACTGTGCCCCTTCTCTTAGAGCTGCAAGTCTGTGGGCTGCACCCTTGACCTCAATGTACTAATGAGGCTGCTGAAGTGCCCCCCCAAAAAAACATGCTTCAGAACCTCCCTGCCTGTTCTTTTTTTTTCAGCTCTGTACCCCAGTGTTAATCAGAGCCCCGTTCATGAGTGTATTGAAGATACTGCTCTCTTCTGTTGAGCATACTGCAGTGTCCTCCCCAACTCCAAACTTGCTTCAGGACATCCCTGCTTAAACTATTTCTGCTTAACTCTCAGTCCCTCCCAAACTGTTTATTTCTCTTTTGCTTTCTGACTGCCCTCCCCTCCAAGCCTGATATTTAATTTCAACCTCTCAACTTTTCTCACCAGGGGACAACTCTGCCTTTTCAGGCTCACTCCTCTCAAACAAACTGCATTCTGAAGTTTGGTAAGCAGAGCAAGGAGAAACTGCCGATGCTCATTCTCAAAGCAAGGTACGGGTTGGAACTATGAATTTTGGCATCTACCTTTGGAGGAATATCACTTGCCCCATTTGCCAGTGTTTCTCACACTTTGTGCAACAATCCAGAAGTCTTCTAGGAATTGCTGCCAAGAAATTAATGCTAGGATTGACCTATGCTTGTGTCTTGCCTAATCGAAGAGTCACAAAGGAATAATCACACTTGGCATTCACACATCAGCACAATTTATTGCAAGCAAAAGATAATTACACTTCATTTAGCAGCAATGTCACTATCAGCATTAATGATTACACTTTAGCATTCATTCATTAGCAATATTACTATCAGCATTAATATATACTTCAATTAAGCAAAACATGATACATCACCGATTCTGTGCTACATCAAACCTTTTCCCAGTAGCTGGGAAGCCCTTAATCATCTCACAGCCTGGCCCAGGAGTCTTGAACCAGGAGAAAGTTCCACAGCGATCGTCCACCCTGCAGATGAGGGCTTCCAACCAGGCATTGAGAAGCTACATTTATATCTTATTCTATGCTAAAATAACTCGCGGCAGCCTTCATAGTGTTGTTTTGCCACATTCTAGAAGCTGGCCGGGCCCAGGATGCTGAAAATTCACACCATAAGGACTGCTCAGAATTCCCCACACCTGCTAGGTCACTGTGCTCAAACACTGGTCGGGTGCCTAGAACACTATGAGCTAAGCAGAAGTTTAAACAAAACTAAAAAACAGGTTGCCTGATAATATGCAACCTTCAAGTCAGCAAAATACACTGTCTGAAGCAAAACATAATAATGAGGCTATCTAAAGAGCAAAACACCAATTAAATGAAGCAGCATGTAAAATGGAGTCACACAATACAAAATGGAGTATAAAATGACATACATTACATGAAATAGCATACAAAATGGAGTGACAATAATCAACATATTATACTATCACTACAGCTTGATATGTCCTTGATTTCTCACTTTAAGTAATGTTTAGTCTGATGGAGAGATTTCTTAAGTGTTGACTTAAGTTTTGAGAGAGGTCTAAAGGTACTGTGATTTTGCTCTGCCCTGAGCGCTATGCTCCCTCTCATAGAGCTGTAAGTCTGTGGGCTGCACCCTTGACCATGGTGTCCCACTGAGGCTGCTGCAGTGCCACCCATAAAAAAAAACTTGCTTTAGAACCTCATTGCCTGTTCTTTTTTTTTAGCTCTGTGCCCCAGTGTTAATCAGACTGCCTTCCAAAACTGTATTGAAGCTACTGCTCTCTCCTGTTGAGCATACTGCTAGTGTCATCCCCAAAGCCCAACTTGCTCCAGGACTTCCCTGTTTAAGCTATTTCTTTTTAATTCTTAGCCCCTTCCAAACTGTTAATTTCTCTTTTGTTTTCTGACTGCCCTTCCCTCCAAGCCTGCTATATAATTTCATCCTCTCACTTTATCTCACTAGGGGACAACTCTGCCCTTTTGTGCTCTCTCCTCTCAAACAAACTGCATTCTTCAATTTTTTAAGCAGAACAAAGAGAATCTACCCGACACTCACCCTCCAAGCAAGGCATGTATTAGAACCTTGAATTTTGGCGTCTACCCCTGGCGGAGTATCACTTGCCCCTGATTGCCAGTGTTACTCACACTTTGGGCAGCAATCTAGAAGTCTTCTAGGAACATCTGCCATGGAATTAATGCAATTATTGACCCCTGCTTGACATGTTCTTGATTTCTCACTTTAAGTAATGTTTAGTATGATGTAGAGATTTCTTAAGAGTTGATTTAAGTTTTGAGAGAGGTCTTAAGGCACTGTGATTTTGCTATCTGCCTTGAGTGCTGTGCCCCTTCTCTTAGAGCTGTAAGTCTGTGCCTTGCACCATTGACCTCGGTGTCCCATTGAGGCTGCTGCAGTGCCCTACCCCCCAAAAAAACTTGCTTCAGAACCGCTCTCCCTCTTCTTTTTTTCAGCTCTGTGCCCTAGTGTTAATCAGAGCCCCTTCCTCAACTGTATTGAAGCTACAGATCTCTCCCATTGAGCATACTGCAGTGTCCTAGCCTATGTACAATTTGCTTCAGGAATTCCCTGCTTAAACTATTTCAGTTTAATTCTCAGCCCCTCCCAAACTGTTAATTTCTCTTTTGTTATCTGACTGCCCTCCACTCCATCCAGCTATTTAGTTTCGTCCTCTCACCTTATCTCACCAGGGGACATCTCTGCCCCTTCCACTCTCTCCTCTCAAACAAACTGCACTCCACAGCTTGGTAAGCAGAACAAAGAGAAGCTGCCCGACTCTCACCGTCCAAGCAAGGTACGGGTTGGAACCCTGAATTTTGTCATCTATCCCTAGAGGAATAGCACTTGCCCCTGTTTACCAGTGTTTCTCACACTTTGTTCAGCAATCCTGTAGTCTTCAAGGAACTGCTGCCAAGAAATTAATGCTAGAACTGACCTCTGCTTGACATGTTCTTGATTTCTCACTTTAAGTAATGTTTACTCTGATGTAGAGATTTCTTAAGTGTTGATTTAAGTTTTGAAAGAGATCTTCAGGAACTGTGATTTTGCTATCTGCCTTGAGCGCTGTGCCCCTTCTCTTTGAGCTGTAAGTCTGTGGGCTGCAGAATTGACGTTGGTGTCCCATTGAGGCTGCTGCAGTGCCCTCCCCAAAAAAACAATGTTTCAGAAACTCCCTGCCTGTTCTTTGTTTTTTCACCTCTGTGCCCCAGCGTTAATCAGTGACCCCTCCATGACTGTATTGAAGCTACTGTTCTCTCCTGTTCACCATACTGCAGTGTCCTCCCCAACCCCCAACTTGCTTCAGGACTTCCCTGCTTAAACTATTTATGTTTAATTCTCAGCCCCTCCCAAACTGTTAATTTCTCTTTTGTTTTCTGACTGCCCTCCACTCCAAGCCTGCTATTAAATTTTATCCTCTCACCTAATCTCACCATGGGACAACTCTACCCTTTCAGGCTGTCTCCTCTCAAACAAACTGCATTCAGTAGTTTGGTAAGCAGAACAAAAAGAAGCTGCCCTACACTCACCCTCCAAGCAAGGTATGAGTTGGAACCCTGAATTTTGGAACCTATCCCTGCAGGAATATCACTAGCCCTTGATTGCCAGTGTTTCTCTCACTTTGTGCAGCAATCCAGAACTCTTCTAGGAACTGCTACCAAGAAATTAATGCTTGGACTAACCTCAGCTTGACATGCTCTTGATTTCTCACTTTAAATAATGTTTGGTCTGATGTAGTGATTTATTAAGAGTTGATTTAAGTTTTGAGAGATGTCTTAAGATACTGTGATTTTCCTAACTGCCCTGAGAGCTGTGCCCCTTCTCTTAGAGCTGTAATTCTGAGGGCTGCACCCCTTGACCTCAGTGTCCCATTGAGGCTGCTGCAATGCTACCCCCCCCAAAAAATGTTTCAGAACAACCCTGCCTTTTTTTTTTAGCTCTGTTTCCAAGTGTTAATCAGAGCCCCTTCCATGACTGTGTTGAAGTTACTGCTCTTTCCTGTTGAGCATACTGCAGAGTCCTCCCCAACTCCCAACTTGCTTCAGGACTTCCCTGCTTAAACTATTTCTGTTTAATTCTCAGCCCCTCCCAAACTGTTAATTTCTCTTTTGTTTTCTGACTGCCCTCTACTCCAAGCCTGCTATTAAATTTTATCCTCTCACCTAATCTCACCATGGGACAACTCTGCCCTTTCAGGCGCTCTCCTCTCAAATTAACTGCATTCTGTAGTTTGGTAAACAGACCAAAGAGAATCTGCCTGACGCTCACCCTCCAAGCACGGTACGGGTTGGAACCCTGAATTTTGTCATATACACTGGAGGAATATCACTTGCCCCTGTTTGCCAGTGTTTCTCACACTTTGTGCAGCAATCCAGAAGTCTTCAAGGAACTGCTGCCAAGAAATGAATGTTAGTATTGACCTCTGCTTGACAAGTTCTTGATTTCTCACTTTAAGTAACGTTTAGTATGATGTAATGATTTCTTAATGGTTCATTTAAGTTTTGAGAGAGGTCTTAATGTACTGTGATTTCGATATCTGCCCTAAGTACTGTGCCCCTTCTCTTAGAACTGTAAGATTGTGGGCTGCAGCCTTCACCTCAGTGTCCCTTTGAGGCTGCTGCAGTGCCCCCTCCAAAAAAAAACCTGCTTCAGAACCTCCCTGCCTGTCCTTTTTTGGGAGGGCTCTGTGCTCCAGTGTTAATCATAGCCCCTTCCATGACTGTATTGAAGCTACTGCTCTTTCCTGTTGAGCATACTGCAGTGTCCTTCCCAACTCCCAAACTTGCTTCAGGACTTCCCAGCTTAAACTATTTCTATTTAATTCTCAGCCCCTCCCAAACTCTTAATTTCTCTTTTGGTTTCTGACTGCCCTACCAACAAAGACTGCTATTTATTTTTTGTCCTCTCACCTTGTCTCATCAGGGGACGATTCTGCCCTTTCGGGCTCTCTCCTCTCAAAGAAACTGCATTCTGCAGTTTGGTAAGCAGAACAAAGAGAAGCTGCCCAATGCTCACCCTCCAAACAAGGTACGGGTTGGAACCCTGAATTTTGGAATCTACCCCTGGAGGAATATCACTTGCCCCTGTTTGCCAGTGTTTCTCTCACTTTGTGCAGCAATCCAGAACTCTTCTAGGAACTGCTGCCAAGAAATCAATGCTTGGGACTGACCTCTGCTTGGCATGTTCTTGATTTCTCACTTTAAATAATGTTTAGTCTGATGTAGAGATTTCTTAAGAGTTGATTTAAGTTTTGAGAGAGGTCTTAAGGTTCTGTGATTTTGTTATCTGCCCTGAGCACTGTGCCCTTTCTCTTAGAGCTGTAAATCTGTGGGCTGCACCCTTGACCTCGGTGTACCATTGAAGCTGCTGCAGTGCTACCCCATGAAAAAAAAGACTTGCTTCAGAACATCGCTGCCTATTTTACTTTTCAGCTCTGTTCCCCAGAGTTAATCAGAGCCCCTTCCATGACAGTATTGAAGCTACTACTCTCTCCTGTTCAGTGTACTGCAGTGTCCTTCCCAACTCCCAACTAGCTTCAGGAGTAGCCTGCTTAAACTATTTCTGTTTTATTCTTAGTCCCTCCCAAACTGTTCATTTTTCCTTTGTTTTCTGATTGCCCTCCCTCCAAGTCAGCTTTTCATTTTGTCCTCTCACCTTAACTCACCAGGGGACAGCTCTGCCCTTACAGCCTCTCTCCTCTCAATCAAACTGCATTCTGCAGTTTGGTAAGCAGAACAAAGAGAAGCTGCCTGACGCTCACCCTCCAAGCAAGGTGTGAGTGAGACCTCTGAATTTTGGCAACTATCCTAAGAGGAATATTACTTGCCCCTGTTTGCCAGTGTTTCTCACACTTTGTGCAGCAATCTAGAATTCTTCTATGAACTGCTGCCAAGAAATTAATTCTAGGACTGACCTCTGCTTGACATGTTCTTGATTTCACATTTTAAGTAATGTTTTGTCTGATGCAGGGATTTCTTAACAGTTGACTTAAGTTTTGAGAGAGGTCTTCTGTTACTGTGATTTTGTTATCTGACTTGCGCACTGTGCCCCTTCTCTTAGAGTTGTAAGTCTGTGGGTTGCACCCTTGTCCTCAGTGTCACATTGAGGCTGCTGCAGTGCCCCTCAAAAAAATAGTTTCAGAACTTCCCTGCCTGTTCTTTTTTTTCAGCTCTGTGCCCCAGTGCTAATCAGAGCCCCTTCCATGACTGTATTGAAGCTACTGATCTCTCCTGTTGAGCATACTGCAGTGTCCTTTCCACCCCCCACCTTGCTTCAGGACTTCCCTGCTTAAACTATTTATGTTTAATTCTCACCCCCTCCCAAACTGTTAATTTGTCTTTTGTTTTCTGACTGCCCTCCCCTCCAAACCTGTTATTTAATTTCGTCATCTCACCTTATCTCACTAGGGGAGGATATCTGTCCTTTCGGGCTCTCTCCTCTCAAACAAACTGCATTCTTCAGTTTGGTAAGCAGAACAAAGAGAAGCTGCCCGACACTCACCCTCCAAGGAAAGTACAGTTGGAATCCTGAATTTTGGCATCTACCTCTGGAGGAATATCATTTGCCCCGTTTGCCAGTGTTTCTCACACTTTGTTCAGCAAACCAGAAGTCTTTAGGAATCTGCAGCCAAGAAATTAATGCTAGGAGTGAAATCTGCTTGGCATGTTCTTGATTTCTCACTTTAAATAATGTTTAGTCTGATGTAGAGATTTCTTAAGAGTTGATTTAAATTTTGAGAGAGGTCTTAAGGTACTGTGATTTTGATAACTGCCCTGAGCACTCTGCCCCTTGTCTTAGAGCTGAACGTCTGTGGGCCGCTTCCTTGACCTCTGTGTCACTTTGAGGCTGCTGCAGTGCCCCCCCAAATAATCTTGCTTCAGAACACCCCTGCTTGTTTTTTTCAGCTCTGTTACTCAGTGTTAATCAGAGCCCCTTCCATGACTGTATTGAAGCTACTGCTCTCACCTGTTCAGCATACTGCAGTGTCCTCCCAAACCCCAACTTGCTTCAGGAGTTCCCTGCTTAAACTATCTCTGTTTAATTCTCAGCCCCTTCCAAACTGTTGATTTTTCTTTTGTTTTCTGACTGCCTTCCCCTTCAAGCCTGCTATTTAATTTCATCCTCTCACCTTAACTCATCAGGGGATGACTCTGCCCTTACAGGCTCTCTCCTCTCAAACAAACTGCATTCTGCGTGTGGTAAGCAGAGCAAAGAGAAGCTGCCCGACACTCACCTTCCAAGCAAGGTACGCGTTGAAACCCTGAATTTTGGAATCTACCCCGGAGGAATATCACTTGTCCCTGTTTGCCAGTGTTTCTCACACTATGTGCAGCAATCCAGAAGTCTTCAAGAAACTGCTGCCATGAAGTTAATGCTTGAACTGACCTCTGCTTGACACGTTCATGATTTCTCGCTTTAAATAATGTTTAGTCTGATGTAGAGATTTCTTAAGAGTTGATTTAAGTTTTGAGAGAGGTCTTAAGGTACTGTGCTTTTGCTATCTGCCCTGAGCACTTTGCCCCTTCTCTTAGAGCTGTACATCTGTGTGCTGCACCCTTTACCTCGGTGTCCCATTGATGCTGCTGCAGTGCTCCCCCCCAAAAAAAGATATGCTTCAGAACATCCCTGCCTGTTTTTTAATCTCTGTTTCCAAGTGTTAATCAGAGCCCCTTCCAAGACTGTGTTGAAGTTATTGCTCTCTCATTGAGAATACTGCAGTGTCCTCCCCAACTCCCAACTTGCTTCTGGGCTTCCCTGCTTAAACTACTTCTGTTTAATTCTCAGCCCCTCCCAAACTGTTAACTTCTCTTTTGTTTTCTGACTGCATTCCACTCCAAGCCTGCTATTAAATTTCATCCTCTCACCTAATCTCACCATGGGACAAATCTGCCCTTTCAGCCTCTGTCCTCTCAAATGAACTGCATTCTGCAGTTTGGTAAACAGATCAAAGAGAATCTGCCTGACGCTCACCTTCCAAGCAAGGTACAGGTTGGAACCCTGAATATTGTCATATACCCTTGGAGGAATATCACTTGCCCCTGTTTTCCAGTGTTTCTCACACTTTGTTCAGCAATCAAGAAGCCTTCTAGGAACTGCTGCCAAGAAATTAGTGACTAGGACTGAACTCTGCTTGACATGTTCTTGATTTCTCACTTTAAGTAATGTTTAGTCTGATGTAAAGATTTCTTAAGAGTTGATTTAATTTTTGAGAGAAGTCTTAAGGTACAGTGATTTTGTTATCTGCCCTGAGCGTTCTGCCCCTTCTCTTACAGCTGTACATCTGTGTGCTGCATCTTTGACCTCGGTGTCCCATTGAGGCTCCCGCAGTGCCCCCCCAAAAAAAACTTGCTTCAGAACCTCCCTGCCTCTTCTTTTTTTATTTTTTCAGTTCGGTGCCCAGTGTTAATCAAAGCCCCTTCCACGACTGTATTGAAGCTACTGCTCTGTCCTGTTCAGCATACTGCAGTGTGCTTCCCAACCCCCAACTTCCTTCAGGACTTCCATGCTTAAACTATTCCTGTTTATTCTAAGCCCCTCCCAAATATTAATTTTTCATTTGTTTTCTGAGTGCCTTACCCTCCAAGTCTGTTATTTAATTTTGTCCACTCACCTTATCTCACTAGGGGACAACTCTGCCCTTTCGGGCTCTCTCCTTTCAAACAAACTGCATTCTGCCATTTGGTAATCAGAACAAAGAGAAGCTGCCCCACGCTCACCCTCCAAGCAAGGTACAGGTTGGAACCCTGAATTTTGGCATCTAGCCCTGGAGGAATAACACTTGCCCATGATTGCCAGTCTTTCTCATGCTTTGTGCAGCAATCCAGAAGTCTTCTGGGAACTGCTGCCAAGAAAGTAATATTAGGACTGACCATGCTTGACATGTTCTTGATTTCTCACTTTAAGTAATGTTTAGTATGATGTAGCAATTCCGTAGGAGTTGATTTAAGTTTTGAGTGGTCTTAAGGTACTGTGATTTTGTTATCTGCCCAGGCGTTGTGCCTCCTCCTTTAGAGCTGTAATTCTGTGGGCTGCACCCTAGACCTCGGTGTCCCATTGTGGCTGCTGCAGTACTACCCCCCCAAAAAAAGACTTGCTTCAGAACCTCCCTGCCTGGTATTTTTTTCAGCTCTGCGCCCAAGTGTTAATCAGAGCCCCATCCATGACTGTATTGAAGCTACTGCTCTCTCCTGTTCAGCATACTGCAGTGTCATCCCCAACCACCAACTTGCTCCAGGAGTTCCCAGCTTAAACTATTTCTGATTAATTCTCAGCCCCTCCCAAACTGTTCATTTTTCTTTTGTTTTCTGGCGGCCCTCCCCTCCAAGCCTGCTATTTAATTTTGTCCCCTCACCTTAACTCACCAGGGGACAACTCTGCCCTTACAGGCTGTCTCCTCTCAAACAAATTACGTTCTGCAATTTGGTAAGCAGAACAAAGAGAAGCTGCCCGATACCCTCCAAGCAAGGTACTGGTTAGAACTCTGAATTTTGGCATCTATCCCTGGAGTAATATCATTTGCCCCTGTTTGCCAGTGTTTCTCGCACTTTGTGCAGCAATCCAGACGTCTTCAAGGAACTACTGCCAAGATATTAATTCTTAGACTGACCACTGCTTGACATGTTCTTCATTTTTCACTTTAAGTAATGTTTATGTACTGTGATTTTGCTATCTGCCTTGACTGCTGTGCCCGTTCTCTTAGAGCTGTAAGCCTGTAGGCTGCACTCTTGACCTCGGTGTCCCACTGAGGCTGCTGCATGCCCCCCCTCCAAAAAAAACTTCTTTCAGAGCCTCCCTGCCTGTTCTTTTCTTTTTTCTGCTCTATGCCCCAGTGTTAATCAGAGCCCCTTCCATGACTGTATTGAAGCTACTGCTCTCTCCTGTTCAGCATACTGCAGTGTCCTCCCCAACCCCCAACTTAATTCAGGACTTCCATGCTACAACTGTTTTTGTTTCATTCTCAGCCCATCCCAAACTGTTAATTTCCATTTTGTTTTCTGTCTGCCCTCCCCCTCCAAGCATGCTATTTAATTTCATCCACTCACCTTATCTCACTGGGGGACAACTCTGCCCTTTCGGGCTCTCTCCTCTCAAACAAACTGCTTTCTGCCATTTGCAAAGCAGAACAAAGAGAAGCTGCCTGACGCTCACCCTCCAAGCAAGGTGTGAGTGAGAGCTCTGAATTTTGGCATCTATCCTAAGAGGAATATCACTTGCCCCTGTTTGCCAGTGTTTCTCACACTTTGTGCAGCAATCTAGAATTCATCTACGAACTGCTGCCAAGAAATTAATTCTAGGACTGACCTCTGCTTGACATGTTCTTGATTTCACACTTTAAGTAATATTTTGTCTGATGTAGGGATTTCTTAAGAGTTGATTTAAGTTTTGAGAGAGGTCTTCTGTTACTGTGATTTTGCTATCTGACTTGAGCACTGTGCCCCTTCTCTTATTGCTGTAAGTCTGTGGGTTGCACCCTTGTCCTCAGTGTCACATTGAGGCTGCTGCAGTGCCCACCCCAAAAAAATAGTTTCAGAATTTCCATGCCTGTTCTTTTTTTTTCAGCTCTGTGCTCCAGTATTAATTAGAGCCCCTTCCATGACTGTATTGAAGCTACTGATCTCTCCAGTTGAGCATACTGCAGTGTCCTTCCCAACCCCCACCTTGCTTCAGGACTTCCCAGCTTAAACTCTTTATGTTTAATTCTCAGCCCCTCCCAATCTGTTAATTTGTCTTTTGTTTTCTGACTACCCTCCCCTCCAAACCTGTTATTTAATTTTGTCATCTCACCTTATCTCACTAGGGAGGATATCTGTCCTTTCGGGCTCTCTCCTCTCAAACAAACTGCATTCTGCAGTTTGGTAAGCAGAAAAAAGAGAAGCTGCCCGACGCTCACCCTCCAAGGAAAGTACTGTTGGAATCCTGAATTTTGGCATCTACCACTGTAGGAATATCGCTTGCCCCATTTGCCAGTGTTTCTCACACTTTGTTCAGCAATCCAGAAGTATTTAGAGAACTGTAGACAAGAAATTAATGCTAGGACTGAAATCTGCTTGGCATTTTCTTGATTTCTCACTTTAAATAATGTTTAGTCTGATGTAGAGATTTCTTAAGAGTTGATTTAAGTTTTGAGAGAGGTCTTAAGGTGCTGTGATTTTGCTAACTGCCCTGAGCGCTCTTCCCCTTGTCTTAGAGCTGAACGTCTGTGGGCCGCTTCCTTGACCTAGGTGTCCCATTGAGGCTGCTGCAGTGCCCCCCAAATAATCTTGCTTCAGAACACCCTGTTTGGTTTTTCTAGCTCTGTTACCCAGTGTTAATCAGAGCCCCTTCCATGACTGAATTGAAGCTACTGCTCTCACCTGTTCAGCATACTGCAGTGTCCTCCCAAACCCCAACTTGCTTCAGGAGTTCCCAGCTTAAACTATCTCTGTTTAATTCTCAGCCCCTTCCAAACTGTTGATTTTTCTTTTTTTTTCTGACTGCCCTCCCCTCCAAGCATGCTATTTAATTTCGTCCTCTCAACTTAACTCATCAGGGGATGACTCTGCCCTTACAGGCTCTCTCCTCTCAAACAAACTGCATTCTGCAGTGTGGTAAGCAGAGCAAAGAGAAGCTGCCCAACACTCACCCTCCAATCAAGGTATGTGTTGGAACCCTGAATTTTGGAATCTACCCCGGAGGAATATCACTTGTCCCTGTTTGCCAGTGTTTCTCACACTATGTGCAGCAATCCAGAAGTCTTCAAGAAACTGCTTCCAGGAAATTAATGCTTGGACACTCTGCATGACATGTTCATGATTTCTTACTTTTAATAATGTTTAGTCTGATGTAAAGATTTCTTAAGAGTTGATTTAATTTTTGAGAGAGATCTTAAGGTACTGTGATTTTGTTATCTGCCCTGAGCGCTCTGCCCTTTCTCTTAGAACTGTACCTCTGTGGGCTGCATACTTGACCTCGGTGTCCCATTGAGGCTCCCGCAGTGCCCCCCCCAAAAAAACTTGCTTCAGAGCATCCCTGCCTCTTCTTTTTTTATTTTTTCAGTTCGGTGCCCAGTGTTAATCAGAGCCCCTTCCACGACTGTATTGAAGCTACTGCTCTGTCCTGTTCAGCATACTGCAGTGTGCTCCCCAACCCCCAACTACCTTCAGGACTTCCATGCTTAAACTGTTCCTGTTTATTCTAAGCCCCTCTCAAATATTAATTTTTCGTTTGTTTCCTGAGTGCCTTACCATCCAAGTCTGTTATTTAATTTTGTCCCCTCACCTTATCTCACTAGAGGACAACTCTGCCCTTTCGGGCTCTCTCCTCTCAAACAAACTGCATTCTGCCATTTGGTAATCAGAACAAAGAGAAGCTGCCCCACGCTCACCCTCCAAGCAAGGTACAGGTTGGAACCCTGAATTTTGGGCATCTAGCCCTGGAGGAATAACACTTGCCCATGATTGCCAGTCTTTCTCATGCTTTGTGCAGCAATCCAGAAGTCTTCTGTGAACTGCTGCCAAGAAAGTAATATTAGGACTGACCACTGCTTGACATGTTCTTGATTTCTCACTTTAAGTAATGTTTAGTATGATGTAGCAATTCCGTAGGAGTTGATTTAAGTTTTGAGAGTGGTCTTAAGGTACTGTGATTTTGTTATCTGCCCAGAGTGTTGTGCCCCTCCTTTTAGAGCTGTAATTCTGTGGGCTGCACCCTAGACCTCGGTGTCCCATTGTGGCTGCTGCAGTACTACCCCCCCAAAAAAAGACTTGCTTCAGAACCTCCCTGCCTGGTATTTTTTTCAGCTCTGCGCCCAAGTGTTAATCAGAGCCCCATCCATGACTGTATTGAAGCTACTGCTCTCTCCTGTTCAGCATACTGCAGTGTCATCCCCAACCACCAACTTGCTCCAGGAGTTCCCAGCTTAAACTATTTCTGATTAATTCTCAGCCCCTCCCAAACTGTTCATTTTCTTTGTTTTCTGGCGGCCCTCCCCTCCAAGCCTGCTATTTAATTTTGTCCCCTCACCTTAACTCACCAGGGGACAACTCTGCCCTTACAGGCTGTCTCCTCTCAAACAAATTACGTTCTGCAATTTGGTAAGCAGAACAAAGAGAAGCTGCCCGATACCCTCCAAGCAAGGTACTGGTTAGAACTCTGAATTTTGGCATCTATCCCTGGAGTAATATCATTTGCCCTGTTTGCCAGTGTTTCTCGACTTTGTGCAGCAATCCAGACGCTCTTCAAGGAACTACTGCCGTAGATATTAATTTAGACTGACCACTGCTTGACATGTTCTTCATTTTCACTTTAAGTAATGTTTATGTACTGTGATTTTGCTATCTGCCTTGACTGCTGTGCCCGTTCTCTTAGAGCTGTAAGCCTGTAGGCTGCACTCTTGACCTCGGTGTCCCACTGAGGCTGCTGCATGCCCCCCCTCCAAAAAAAACTTCTTTCAGAGCCTCCCTGCCTGTTCTTTTCTTTTTTCTGCTCTATGCCCCAGTGTTAATCAGAGCCCCTTCCATGACTGTATTGAAGCTACTGCTCTCTCCTGTTCAGCATACTGCAGTGTCCTCCCAACCCCAACTTAATTCAGGACTTCATGCTACAACTGTTTCTGTTTAATTTCAGCCCATCCCAAACTGTTAATTTCCATTTTGTTTTCTGTCTGCCTCCCTCCAAGCATGCTATTTAATTTCATCCACTCACCTTATCTCACTGGGGACAACTCTGCCCTTCGGCTCTCTCTCCTCAAACAAACTGCTTTCTGCCATTTGCAAAGCAGAACAAAGAGAAGCTGCCTGACGCTCACCCTCCAAGCAAGGTGTGAGTGAGAGCTCTGAATTTTGGCATCTATCCTAAGAGGAATATCACTTGCCCCTGTTTGCCAGTGTTTCTCACACTTTGTGCAGCAATCTAGAATTCATCTACGAACTGCTGCCAAGAAATTAATTCTAGGACTGACCTCTGCTTGACATGTTCTTGATTTCACACTTTAAGTAATATTTTGTCTGATGTAGGGATTTCTTAAGAGTTGATTTAAGTTTTGAGAGAGGTCTTCTGTTACTGTGATTTTGCTATCTGACTTGAGCACTGTGCCCCTTCTCTTATTGCTGTAAGTCTGTGGGTTGCACCCTTGTCCTCAGTGTCACATTGAGGCTGCTGCAGTGCCCACCCCAAAAAAATAGTTTCAGAATTTCCATGCCTGTTCTTTTTTTTCAGCTCTGTGCTCCAGTATTAATTAGAGCCCCTTCCATGACTGTATTGAAGCTACTGATCTCTCCTGTTGAGCATACTGCAGTGTCCTTCCCAACCCCCACCTTGCTTCAGGACTTCCCAGCTTAAACTCTTTATGTTTAATTCTCAGCCCCTCCCAATCTGTTAATTTGTCTTTTGTTTTCTGACTACCTCCTCCAAACCTGTTATTTAATTTTGTCATCTCACCTTATCTCACTAAGGAGGATATCTGTCCTTTCGGCTCTCTCCTCTCAAACAAACTGCATTCTCTGCAGTTTGGTAAAAAGCAAAGAAGCTGCTCGACGCTCACCCTCCAAGGAAAGTACAGTTGGAATCCTGAATTTTGGCATCTACCACTGTAGGAATATCGCTTGCCCCATTTGCCAGTGTTTCTCACACTTTGTTCAGCAATCCAGAAGTATTTAGAGAACTGTAGACAAGAAATTAATGCTTGGACTGAAATCTGCTTGGCATTTTCTTGTTTTCTCACTTTAAATAATGTTTAGTCTGATGTAGAGATTTCTTAAGAGTTGATTTAAGTTTTGAGAGAGGTCTTAAGGTGCTGTGATTTTGCTAACTGCCCTGAGCGCTCTTCCCCTTGTCTTAGAGCTGAGACGTCAGGCCGCTTCCTTGACCTAGGTGTCCCATGAGGCTGCTGCAGTTCTCCAAATAATCTTTGCTTCAGAACACCCCTGCTTGGTTTTTTTCAGCTCTGTTACCCAGTGTTAATCAGAGCCCCTTCCATGACTGAATTGAAGCTACTGCTCTCACCTGTTCAGCATACTGCAGTGTCCTCCCAAACCCCAACTTGCTTCAGGAGTTCCCAGCTTAAACTATCTCTGTTTAATTCTCAGCCCCTTCCAAACTGTTGATTTTTCTTTTTTTTTCTGACTGCCCTCCCCTCCAAGCATGCTATTTAATTTCGTCCTCTCAACTTAACTCATCAGGGATGACTCTGTTCTTACAGGCTCTCTCCTTCAAACAAACTGCATTCTGCAGTGTGGTAAGCAGAGCAAAGAAGCTGCCCAACACTCACCCTCCAATCAAGGTATGTGTTGGAACCCTGAATTTGAATCTACTTCGGAGGAATATCACTTGTCCCTGTTTGCCTGTGTTTTCACACTATGTGCAGCAATCCAGAAGTCTTCAAGAAACTGCTGCCAGGAAATTAATGCTTGGACACTCTGCATGACATGTTCATGATTTTCACTTTTAATAATGTTTAGTCTGATGTAAAGATTTCTTAAGAGTTGATTTAATTTTTGAGAGAGATCTTAAGGTACTGTGATTTTGTTATCTGCCCTGAGCGCCTGCCCTTTCTCTTAGAACTGTACCTCTGTGGGCTGCATACTTGACCTCGGTGTCCCATTGAGGCTCTGCAGTGCCTCCCAAAAAACTTGTTCAGAGCATCCCTGCCTCTTCTTTTTTATTTTTTTCAGTGTGCCCAGTGTTAATCAGAGCCCCTTCCACTTCTGTATTGAAGCTACTGCTCTGTCCTGTTCAGCATACTGCAGTGTGCTCCCCAACCCCCAACTACCTTCAGGACTTCCATGCTTAAACTGTTCCTGTTTATTCTAAGCCCCTCTCAAATATTAATTTTTCGTTTGTTTCCTGAGTGCCTTACCATCCAATTCTGTTATTTAATTTTGTCCCTCACCTTATCTCACTAGAGGACAACTCTGCCCTTTCGGGCTCTCTCCTCTCAAACAAACTGCATTCTGCCGTTTGGTAAGCAGAACAAAGAGAAGCTGCCCGGCATTCACCCTTCATGCTAGGTAGGGTTGGAACCCTGAATTTTGGCATCTAGCCCGGAGGACTATCACTTGCCCCTGATTGCCAGTCTTTCTCATGCTTTGTGCAGCAATCCAGAAGTCTTCTGGGCACTGCTGCCAAGAAAGTAATTTTAGGACTGACCACTGCTCGACATGTTCTTGATTTTTCACTTTAAATAATGTTTAGTATGATGTAGCAATTCCGTAGGAGTTGATTCAAGTTTTGAGAGAGGTCTTAAGGTACTGTGATTTTGCTATCTGCCCAGAGTCCTGTGCCCCTTCTTTTAGAGCTGTAAGTCTGTGGGCTGCACCCTAGACCTCAGTGTCCCATTGAGGCTTCTGCAGTGCTATCCCCCCAAAAAAAGACTTGCTTCAGAACCTCCCTGCCTGTTATTTTTTTCAGCTCTGTGCCCAAGTGTTAATCAGAGCCCCATCCACGATTGTATTGAAGCTACTACTCTCTCCTGTTCAGCATACTGCGGTGTCCTCCCCAACCCCCAACTTGCTCTAGGAGTTCCCAGCTTAAACTATTTCTGATTAATTCTCAGCCCCTCTCAAACTGTTCATTTTCCTTTTTTTTCTGACGGCCCTCCCCTCCAAGAATGCTATTTAATTTCGTCCTCTCACCTTAACTCACCGGGGGACAACTCTGCCCTTACAGGCTGTCTCCTCTCAAACAAATTGCATTCTGCAGTTTGGTAAGCAGAACAAAGATAAGCTGCCCAACACTCACCCCCCAAGCAAGGTACTGGTTAGAACTCTGAATTTTGGCATCTACCCCTGGAGTAATATCATTTGCCCCTGTTTGCCAGCATTTCTCACACTTTGTGCAGCAATCCAGATGTCTTCAAGGAACTACTGCCAAGATATTAATTCTTAGACTGACAACTGCTTGACATGTTCTTCATTTTTCACTTTAAGTAATGTTTATGTACTGTGATTTTGCTATCTGCCTTGACTGCTGTGCCCGTTCTCTTAGAGCTGTAAGCCTGTAGCCTGCACTCTTGACCTCGGTGTCCCACTGAGGCTGCTGCATGCCCCCCCTTCAAAAAAAACTTCTTTCAGAACCTCCCTGCCTGTTCTTTTCTTTTTTCTGCTCTGTGCCCCAGTGTTAATCAGAGCCCCTTCCATGACTGTATTGAAGCTACTGCTCTCTCCTGTTCAGCATACTGCAGTGTCCTCCCCAACCCCCAACTTAATTCAGGACTTCCATGCTACAACTATTTCTGTTTAATTCTCAGCCCATCCCAAACTGTTAATTTCCATTTTGCTTTCTGTCTGCCCTCCCCCTCCAAGCATGCTATTTAATTTCATCCTCTCACCTTATCTCACCGGGGCACAACTCTGCCCATTCAGGCTCTCTCCTCTCAAACAAACTGCTTTCTGCCATTTGCAAAGCAGAACAAAGAGAAGCAGCCTGACGCTCACCCTCCAAGCAAGGTGTGAGTGAGAGCTCTGAATTTTGGCATCTATCCTAAGAGGAATATCACTTGCCCCTGTTTGCCAGTGTTTCTCACACTTTGTGCAGCAATCTAGAATTCTTCTATGAACTGCTGCCAAGAAATTAATTCTAGGACTGACTCTCTGCTTGACATGTTCTTGATTTCACACTTTAAGTAATATTTTGTCTGATGTAGGGATTTCTTAAGAGTTGATTTAAGTTTTGAGAGAGGTCTTCTGTTACTGTGATTTTGCTATCTGACTTGAGCACTGTGCCCTTCTCTTGTTGTTGTAAGTCTGTGGGTTGCACCTTGTCCTCAGTGTCACATTGAGGCTGCTGCAGTGCCCCACAAAAAATAGTTTCAGAATTTCCTGCCTGTTCTTTTTCTTTTCAGCTCTGTGCTCCAGTGTTAATCAGAGCCCCTTCCATGACTGTATTGAAGCTATTGATCTCTCCTGTTGAGCATACTGCAGTGTCCTTCCCAACCCCCACCTTGCTTCAGGACTTCCCTGCTTAAACACTTTATGTTTAATTCTCAGCCCCTCCCAAACTGTTAATTTGTCTTTTGTTTTCTGACTGCCCTTCCCTCCAAATCTGTTATTTAATATCGTCATCTCACCTTATCTCACTAGGGGAGGATATCTGTCCTTTCGGGCTCTCTCCTCTCAAACAAACTGCATTCTGCAGTTTAGTAAGCAGAAAAAAGAGAAGCTGCTCAACTCTCACCCTCTAAGGAATGTACAGTTGGAATCCTGAATTTTGGCATCTACCTCTTGAGGAATATCGCTTGCCCCATTTGCCAGTGTTTCTCACACTTTGTTCAGCAATCCAGAAGTATTTAGAGAACTGCAGCCAAGAAATTAATGCTAGGACTGAAATCTGCTTGGCATGTTCTTGATTTCTCACTTTAAATAATGTTTAGTCTGATGTAGAGATTTCTTAAGAGTTGATTTAAGTTTTTAGAGAGGTCTTAAGGTGCTGTGATTTTGCTAACTGCCCTGAGCGCTCTGCCCCTTGTCTTAGAGCTGAATGTCTGTCGGCCGCTTCCTTGACCTCGGTGTCCCATTGAGCCTGCTGCAGTGCCCCCCAAATAATCTTGCTTCAGAACACCCCTGCTTGGTTTTTTTCAGCTCTGTTACCCAGTGTTAATCAGAGCCCCTTCCATGACTGTATTGAAGCTACTGCTCTCACCTGTTCAGCATACTGCAGTGTCCTCCCAAACCCCAACTTGCTTCAGGAGTTCCCAGCTTAAACTATCTCTGTTTAATTCTCAGCCCCTTCCAAACTGTTGATTTTTCTTTTGTTTTCTGACTGCCTCCCTCCAGCATGCTATTTAATTTCGTCCTCTCACCTTAACTCATCAGGGATGACTCTGCCCTTACAGGTCTCTCCTAACAAACTGCATTCTGCAGTGTGGTAAGCAGACAAAGAAGCTGCCCAACACTCACCCTCCAAGCAAGGCACGTGTTGGAACCCTGAATTTGAATCTACCCTGAGGAATATCACTTGTCCCTGTTTGCCAGTTTTCTCACACTATGTGCAGCAATCCAGAAGTCTTCAAGAAACTGCTGCCAGAAATTAATGCTTGGCACTCTTCTTGACATGTTCATGATTTCTCACTTTTAATAATGTTTAGTCTGATGTAAAGATTTCTTAAGAGTTGATTTAATTTTTGAGAGAGGTCTTAAGGTACTGTGATTTTGTTATCTGCTCTGAGTGCTCTGCCCCTTCTCTTAGAACTGTACATCTGTGGGCTGCATCCTTGACCTCGGTGTCCCATTGGGTCTCCCTCAGTGCCCCACCCAAAAAAACTTGCTTCAGAACATCCCTGCCTCTTCTTTTTTTAATTTTTCAGTTCGGTGCCCAGTGTTAATCAGAGCCCCTTCCACGACTGTATTGAAGCTACTGCTCTGTCCTGTTCAGCATACTGCAGTGTGCTCCCCAACCGCCAACTTTCTTCAGGACTTCCATGCTTAAACTGTTCCTATTTATTCTAAGCCCCTCCCAAATATTACTTTTTCGTTTGTTTCCTGAGTGCCTTACCCTGCAAGTCTGCTATTTAATTTTGTCCCCCACCTTATCTCACTAGGGGACAACTCTGCCCTTTCGGGCTCTCTCCTCTCAAACAAACTGCATTCTGCCGCTTGTAAGCAGAACAAAGAGAAGCTGCCCGCATTCACCCTTCATGTGATGGTAGGGTTGGAACCTGAATTTTGCATCTAGCTCCTGGAGGACTACATCTTGCTCTACTGCTAGTCTTTCTCATGCTTTGTGCAGCAATCCAGAAGTCTTCTGGGAACTGCTGCCAAGAAAGTAATTTTAGGACTGACCACTGCTTGACATGTTCTTGATTTTTCACTTTAAATAATGTTTAGTATGATGTAGCAATTCCGTAGGAGTTGATTTAAGTTTTGAGAGAGGTCTTAAGGTACTGTGATTTTGCTATCTGCCCAGAGTGCTGTGCCACTTCTTTTAGAGCTATAAGTCTGTGGGCTGCACCCTAGACCTCAGTGTCCCATTGAGGCTGCTGCAGTGCTACCCCCCAAAAAAAAGACTTGCTTCAGAACCTCCCTGCCTGTTATTTTTTTTCAGCTCTGTGCCCAAGTGTTAATCAGAGCCCCATCCACGACTGTATTGAAGCTACTGCTGTCTCCTGTTCAGCATACTGCAGTGTCCTCCCCAACCCCGAACTTGCTCTAGGAGTTCCCAGCTTAAACTATTTCTGATTAATTCTCAGCCCCTCCCAAACTGTTCATTTTTCCTTTTTTCTGACGGCCCTTCCCCTCCAAGCCTGCTATTTAATTTTGTCCTCTCACCTTAACTCACCAGGGAACAACTCTGCCCTTACAGGCTGTCTCCTCTTAAACAAATTGCATTCTGCAGTTTGGTAGGCAGAACAAAGAGAAGCTGCCCAACACTCACCCTCCAAGCAAGGTACTGGTTAGAACTTTGAATTTTGGCATCTATCCCTGGAGTAATATCATTTGCCCCTGTTTGCCAATGTTTCTCACACTTTTTACAGCAATCCAGATGTCTTCAAGGAACTACTGCCAAGATATTAATTCTTAGACTGACCACTGCTTGACATGTTCTTCATTTTTCACTTTAAGTAATGTTTAGTCTAGTGAGTGTGGAGATTTCTTAAGAGTTGATTTAACTTTTGAGAGCGGTCTTTATGTACTGTGATTTTGCTATCTGCCTTGACTGCTGTGCCCCTTCTCTTAGAGCTGTAAGCCTGTAGGCTGCACTCTTGACCTCGGTGTCCCATTGAGGCTGCTGCATGCCCCCTCAAAAAAAACTTCTTTCAGAACCTCCCTGCCTGTTCTTTTCCTTTTTCAGATCTGTGCCCCAGTGTTAATCAGAGCCCCTTCCATGACTGTATTGAAGCTACTGCTCTCTCCTGTTCAGCATACTGCAGTGTCCTCCCCAACCCCCAACTTGCTTCAGAACTTCCATGCTACAACTATTTCTGTTTAATTCTCAGCCTGTCCCAAACTGTTAATTTCCATTTTGTTTTCTGTCTGCCCTCCCCCTCCAAGCATGCTATTTAATTTCATCCTCTCACCTTATCTCACCGGGGGACAACTCTGCCCTTTCGGGCTCTCTCCTCTGAAACAAACTGCTTTTTGCCATTTGGAAAGCAGAACAAAGAGAAGCTCTTGACGCTCATCCTCCAAGCAAGGTATGAGATGAAACCATGAATTTTGGCACCTACCCCAGAGGAATATCACTTGCCCCTGTTTGAAAGTGTTTTTCCCACTCCGTAAAGCAATCCAGAAGTCTTCTAGGAACTGCTGCTAAGAAATTAATGCTAGGACTGAACTCCGCTTGACATGTTCTTGATTTCTCACTTTTAGTAATGTTTTCTCCAATGAAGCAATTTCTTAAGAGTTTATTTAAGTTTTGAGATAGGTCTTAAGGTACTCTGATTTTGCTATCTGCCCTGAGCACTGTGCCCCTTCTCTTCAAGCTGTACATCTGTGGGCTGCATCCTTGCCCTCGGTGTCCCATTGAGGCTGCTGCAGTGCAACCCAAAAAAAAAAAGACTTGCTTCAGAACCTCCCTGCCTGTTCTTTTTTTTCACTTAAGTTCTCCAGTGTTAATCAGAGCCCCTTCCATGACTGTATTGAAGCTACTGCTCTCTCCTGTTGAGCATTCTGCAGAGTTCTCCCCAACCACCAACTTGATTCAGGACTTCCTTGCTTAAACTATTTCTGTTTAATTCTCAGCCCCTCCCAAACTGTTAATTTCCATTTTGTTTTCTGACTGCGCTCCCCTCCAAGCCTGCTCTTTAATTTCATCCTTTCACCTTATCTCACCAGGGGAGAACTCTGCCCTTTTGGGCCCTCTCCTTTTAAACAATCTGTATTCTGTGGTTTGGTAAGCAGAATAAAGAGAAGCTGCCCGACACTTACCCTCCAAGCAAGATACGGGTTGAAACCATGAATTTTGGCTTCTACCCCTGGAGGAATATCAGTTGCCCATGTTTGCCAGTGTTTCTCACACTTTGTACAGCAGTAAAGAAATCTTCTAGGCACTGATGCACAAGAAATTAATGCTGCGACTGACCTCTGCTTGACATTTTCTTGATTTATCACTTTACGTAATGTTTAGTCTGATGTAGAAATTTCTTAAGAGTTGATTTAAGTTTTGAGAGAAGCCTTAAGTTCCTTTCATTTTGCTATCTGCCCTGAGCGCTGTGCCCCTTGTCTTAGAGCTTTAAGTCTGTGGGCTGCACACTTGACCTCGGTGTCCCATTGAGGCTGCTGCAGTGCTACCCCCCCCCAAAAAAAGACTTTATTCAGAACAACCCTGCCTGGTTTTTTTAGCTCTGTTTACAAGTGTTAATCAGAGCCCCTTCCATGACTGTGTTGAAGTTTCTGCTCTCTCCTGTTGAGCATACTGCAGTGTCCTCTCCAACTCCCAACTTGCTTCAGGACTTCCCTGATTAAACTATTCTGTTTAATTCTCAACCCCTCCCAAACTGTTAATTTCTCTTTTGTTTTCTGACTGCCTTCTACTCCAAGCCTGCTATTAAATTTCATCCTCTCACCTAATCTCACCGTGGGACAACTCTGCCCTTTCAGGTGCTCTCCTCTCAAATTAACTGCATTCTGCAGTTTGGTAAACAGATCTAGGAGAAGCTGCCCGACGCTCACCCAGCAAGCAAGGTACAGGTTGGAACCCTGAATTTTGTCATATACCCCTGGAGGAATATCACTTGCCCCTGTTTGCCAGTGTTTCAAACACTTTGGGCAGCAGTCCAGAAGTCTAGGAACTGCTGCCAAGAAATTAATGACTAGGACTGAACTCTGCTTGACATGTTCTTGATTTCTAACTTTAAGTAATGTTTAGTCTGATGTAAAGATTTCTTAAGAGTTGATTTAATTTTTGAGAGAGGTCTTAAGGTATTGTGAGTTTGATATCTGCCCTGAGCGCTGTGCCCCTTCTCTTAGAGCTGTACATCTGTGGACTGCATCCTTGACCTCGGTGTCCCTTTGAGGCTGCTGCAGTGCCCCCCCCAAAATAACTTTAAAACCTCCCTGCCTGTTCTTTTTTTTTTCAGCTCTGTGCCCTTTGGTTTATCAGAGCACCTTCCATGACAGTATTGAAGATACTGCTCTCTCCTGTTGAGCATACTGCAGTGTCCTTCCCAACCCTCACCTTGCTTAATGACTTCCCTGCTTAAACTATCTCTGTTTAATTCTCCACCCCACCCAAACTGTTAATTTCTCTTGTTTTCTGACTGCATTCCCCTCCAAGCCTGCTTTTTATTTTCGTCCTCTCACCTTTTCTCACCAGATGACAACTCTTCTCTTTCCGGCTCTCTCCTCTCAAACAAACTGTATTCTGCAGTTTGGTTGGCAGAACAAAGAGAAGAAGCCCGACGCTTACCCTCCAAGCAAGGTACGGGATAAAACCCTGAATTTTGGATCTACCCAGGGAGGAATATCAGTTGCCTCTGTTTGACAGTGTTTCTCACACTCTGTACAGCAATTCAGAAGCCTTCAAGGAACTGCTTCCAAGAAATTAATGCTAGGACTGAACTCCGCTTGAAATGTTCTTGATTTCTCACTTTAAGTAATGTTTAGTCTGATGTGGCGATTTCTAAAGAGTTGATTTAAGTTTTGAGAGAGGTCTTAAGGTACTGTGATTTTGCTATCTGCCCTGAGCACTCTGCCCCTTCTCTAACAGTTGTTAATCTGTGGGCTGCACCCTTGACCTCGGTGTCCCATTGAGGCTGCTGCAGTGCCCCCCCCCAAAAAAAACTTGTTTCAGAATATCCCTGCCTGTACTTTTCTTTTTTCAGCTCTGAGCCCCAGTGTTAATCAGAGCCCCTTCCATGACTGTATTGATGCTACTGCTCTCTCCTGTTGAGGATTCTGCAGTGTCCTCCCCAACCCCCGACTTGCTTCAGGACTTCCTTGCTTAAACTATTTCTGTTTAATTCTCAGCCCCTCCCAAACTGTTAATTTCCATTTTGTTTTCTTACTGCCCTCCCCACCAAGCCTGCTATTTAATTTCATCCTCTCACCTTATCTCACCAGGGGATAACTCTGCCCTTTCGGGCTCTCTACTCTCAAACAAACTGCATTCTGCGGTTTGGCAAGCAGAACAAAGAGAAGCGGCCCGACGCTTACCCTCCAAGCAAGGTACAGGTTGAAACCCTGTATTTTGGCATCTACCCCTGGAGGAATATCACTTGCCCATGTCTGCCAGTGTTTCTCACACTTTGTGCAACAGTAAAGAAGTCTTCTAGCACTGATGCCCAAGAAATTAATGCTGGGACTGACTTCTGCTTAACATGTTCTTGATTTCTCACTTTAAGTAATGTTTAGTCTGATGTAGAGATTTCTTAAGAGTTGATTTAAGTTTTGAGAGAGGTACATAGATACATAGATACATAGACAGCATCAGCAGATAAGGGCCTATGGCCCACCTAGTCTGCCCATTTGAGCTTGTAAGTTCAGTTTGTTTTCCTAGAAGTCTGTTTCCCCTTACCCCTGCCCTCTAGAATTCCTTTATGTCTATCCCATGCATTCTTAAATCCCGTGATTGTTTCAGCCCCCACCACTTCCTCTGGCAGGGTGTTCCACTTGTCCACCACCCGTTCTGTGAAGAAATTCTTTCTCTCATGTTTCCTCTGAATCGTCCTCCCTCCAACTTCATCCCATGCCTCTAATCCTGAAACATCTTTTTCGCTTAAAATAGTGTTTTCCTGCACCCTGTTCCTCCCTGTGAGATGCTTGTATGTCTCTATCATATCCCTCTCCCTCCTCTCCTCCAGGAGTACATGTTCAGTTCCTTCAACCTTTCTTCATGGGACTTGTGATGCAACCCATTGCAGATCTTTGTTGCCCTCCTCTGAACCTTCTCTACCCTGTCTGTGTCCTTACGTGGTATGGTCTCCAGAACTGTACACTGTACTCCAGGTGGGGCCTCACTAGTGTCTTGTATAGCTGAATTATGACCTCCTTTTCCTGCTGGTGATGCCCCTGCCTATACATCCCAGCATCCTATTTGCTTTACCTGAAGCCTTGTCACACTGTTTCCCTACCTTGAGGTCATCAGAGATGACAACCCCAAGATCCCTTACCTGTTTGGTGCATGCTATATCCTCAACCCCCAACTGATATATTGTGCCAGGGTTTTTGTGCCCCATATGCATTATCTTGCACTTCTTTGCATTGAATTTCAACTGCCAAACCCTTGACCATTCTTCAAGTTTCTGCAGGTCCCTTCTCATTCTGTCTACACCCTCTGGTGTGTCTACTCTGTTACAGAGCTTTGTGTCATCAGCTACAGTGAAATTCTGCCTTCTAGATCCTGTGCAATGTCACTGATGAAGATGTTGAATAGGACCGGTCCCAGCACTGATCCCTGTGGTACCCCACTGGTTACTCTTCCCTCTGTGGAGTGACAGCCATTTACCACCACCCTCTGTGTCCTGCCACCCAACCAGTTACCTACCCACAACACTACTGTCCTGCCCACACCCATATTCCCCAGTTTGTGTAATAGTCTTCTATGTGGCACAGTGTCAAAGGCCTTGCTGAAGTCCAGATAGGCCATGTCCACTGCCCTCCGCTGATCCACCTCCCTAGTCACCCAGTCAAAAATTCAATGAGGTTGGTCTGACGAGCCTCCCCTGGTGAAACCATGCTGCCTTGGGTCCTGTAGTCCATTGACAACCAGATGTTCCACCAATCTCTCCTTCAGTAGTGCTTCCATGATCTTTCCCACTACCGAGGTGAGGCTGACTGGTCTGTAGTTCCCTGCTTCCTCTTTGTTCCCACTTTTGTATAAGGGGACTACATCTGCTGTCCTCCAGTCTTTGGGTACCTCCCCTGTTTCCAGTGATTGGCTAAACAGGATAGCCAGAGGTTCAGCCACCACCTCTCTTAGTTCTTTAAGGACCCTGGGGTGCACCGCATCTGGCCCCATTGCTTTATCAGCTCTTATTACTTCCAGTTCCTTCAGGACCCTTTCTCGTTTAAAGGGACTTGTGTCCATTTCTGCACCATTCTCACCCCTTGTACTCCCTTCAGACCCATTACCCCCCTCTTCCTTAGTAAAGACTGAGCAGAAATACCTGTTCAATATGTCAGCTTTATTGTTGTCATCCTCTACGCGGCTCCCATCCTCCCCCTTCAGTCTCACTATCCCTCCCTTTGTCTTTCTTTTTTCCCTTATGTACCTGTAAAAGGTTTTGTCCCCTTTACCCACTGATTTTGCAATGTGTTCTTCTGTCTGAGCTTTGGCTTCCCTTACTGACTTCCCTGCCTCCCTTTGTTTCTCCTGGTACTTCTCCCTATCCCCTTCTGCCTGTGTCTTAAGTTACTGTGATTTTGATATCTGCCCTGTGCGCTGTGCCCCTTCTTTTAGAGCTTTAAGTCTGTGGGCTGCACCCTTGACCTCGGTGTCCCAATGAGGCTGCTGCAGTGCCCCCCCAAAAAACTTGTTAAAGAACCCCCCTGCCAGTTCTTTTTTTTTCAGCTCTGTGCCCCACTGTTAATCACAGCCCCTTCCATGACTGTATTGAAGCTACTGCTCTCTCCTGTTGAGCATACTGCAGTATTCTCCCTATCCCAAACTTGCTACAGGACTTAACTGCTTAAACCATTTTTGTTTAATTCTCATCCCATCCCAAACTGTTAATTTCTCTTTTATTTTCTGACTGCCCTCCTCTCCAAGTCTGCTATTTAATTTCATCCTCTCAACTTATCTCAGCAGGGGACAACTCTGCCCTTTCAGGCTCTCTCCTCTCAAACAAACTGCATTCTGCAGTTTGGTAAGCAGATCAAAAAGAAGCTGCCCGACTCTCACCCACCAAGCAAGGTACGGGTTGGAACCCTTAATTTTGGCATCTACTCCTGGAGGAATATCACTTGCCGCTGTTTGCCAGAGTTACTCACACATTGCTTAGCAATCCAGAAGTCTTCTAGAAACTGCTGCCAAGAAGTTAATGCTGGGACTGACCTCTGTTTGACATGTTATTGATTTCTCACTTTAAGTAATGTTTATTCTGATGTAGAGATTTCTTAAGAGTTGATTAAAGTTTTGAGAGAGGTCTTCAGGTACTGTGATTTTTCTATCTGCCCAGAGTGCTGTGGCCCTTCTTTTAGAGCTGCAAGTCTGTGGGCTGCACCCTTGACCTCGGTGTCCATTTAAGGCTGCTGCCATGCCCCCTCCAAAAAAACACTTTCTTCAGAAACTCTCTACCTGTTGGTTTCTTTTCAGCTCAGAGGCCCAGTGTTAATCAGAGCTGCTTCCATGACTGAATTGAAGCTACAGCTCTTTGCTGTTGAGCAAACTGCAGTGTCCTCCCCAACTCCTAACTTGCTGTTCTGCCAACTCAAACCAAGCAGCTATTTGCCATTCACACTCACATACACACAATAACAAAACAATAAGTATAGCAAGCCAAAGCTTTATTATAGCAAAATATAATACAAAAGGTTATATGTACATCACTGATTCAATAAAGCATCATCCAAGCCCTCTTCCAATGGCTGGGAAGCCCCCATGTCAGCCTGGCTAGGAGTCTCTCGAACCGGGAACTGGCCCCACAGCGATGCGTCCACCCTGCAGGAGAGGCTTCAAACCAGGCATTGAGAAAGCTACATTTATATGTTTTATCTGGTTTTAGAAATGCTAAACCATCATGTCCTAAGCACTGGCCAGGTGCCCAGAACATCACGAGTTCAGCATGACAAACACCACTTATTCTCATAATAAATAGTTGGCATTCATTAGATCATCATGCCCTAAGCACTGGCCAGGTGTCCAGAACATCATGAGCCAAACAATGCCAGAGATTCTCACAACATCTTGTATGACCTTTCAAGTCAGCAAAATACACTGTCTGAAGCAAAACATAATAATGAGGCTATCTAAAGAGCAAAACACCAATTAAATGAAGCAGCATGTAAAATGGAGTCACACAATACAAAATGGAGTATGAAATGACATACATTACATGAAATAGCATACAAAATAGAGTAACAATAATCAACATATTATACTATCACTACATTCGGTCCTTTGATTATTGTGAATACGATTTGTATGATATTGGTACCATAGCAAAATTACTACGAATATAACATGATAAGTAACAAGTCCAAATAAGCAAGATAATTGTCACTACAGCAATGATTATGATAGGATGTATCAGAATATTTAACACTTTTGTAGCTGATGGAGACCATCCTGTAAAAATATCCCACCAATAATGAGTAGTCTCTTGTTGAATCTTGGAACTTAAATCAATCATTTTATTTTTAACTATCGTAGTTTGCACCTGACTTTGCACTAATGATTTATTTCTTATTGCCAAATGAGCCTGCATTACATCTGTTTCCTGAATTATCTGTTTAATTTTATTTAACGAGATATTCAATCTTGATTGATCTAAAATATTGGGCTGCCAATACAAAATAAGCTTCTGCTCATTATCAGAGACCTGTGCATTTTACTGTGGTGGATGACATTACAATCCAATGATTACTAGGAATCCATGATTTGAACACGGTCCTCCACATATTCATTATTACTCATTAAATCACTCTGGGCCTTATTTCTTTGCATTATAGAATACATATGTCGTGATTGTGCATTCTGTCCAATCAATAAATCATGAAATATTTTCTGCTACCCCATTCCCCATACCTGTGAAGCATTAAATAACTGCAAGAACTCAAAATCATAATTCAAAGTTAATCTTTGGGGTAAGAAAACAGTTGGCATCCATTGAGCTTGTAAGTTAATTAAGCTAAATACATCAATTCCTACTGCCTGAAGCCTGTTAGTCAGTGTTTCTATATCCACACTATTTAAAATTCCATGCCTGCCCTGCTCCACCTAATAGCGTATCATACCAAGCTCTTTTATATTTGCATTTTCGACTAAACATAAACGTTATGTTAAAATGGATTACATTTTTCTGATACCGCGCTACTGATGTACATGTGGATGGAACCTTAACTATACTATCATTGCTAATTACAGGATGATTTTTCAACACTGTAATGTGATCTGCCCAAGTAGTTCTATTAGTTATTGCAGTAGCATTCATGCAGAATAACGTGTCTATGTCAATCAAAGTAATACTTGCATTGAAAATGTCTGTTTGATTCATGCAGCAATCAGGTCTATGTTGTACAGTCACCATGCAACTATTCGGTAAGTTGCAGCATTTAATAGCAGTCTTATTCTGCAAAGAGATTTCATCTGTTTCGTAGGCATATTGTCCTGAGCCACCAGTTGTCATCCAGAGATTGACCCCTGGTGAAAATGTCATGTTCAGTACCACACACTTCTGTCTGGATGGGCAGTTAAAGTTCCCCTGGGTTCTATCTTTGGTATCATTTTTCCAACTCCGGGTTCCTTTACAACCAGTGTCATTACAGTTAACCCTTTGAATCCTTCCTCCAGGGGTAACTAGCTCTGCCAAATGGACCATAAGACACACCAGCATTCCTTTTAAAATCCATTGCTGGACCTAGAAAGACACAAATTTCATTATTCTCGAAGATAACATTTATGTGCAGGCACGTATTCTCATTTTTCTTTCCCTGATCTGATGACTAGCACTGTGTTGTCTCGTCCGGTGGCTATCACCTCAGCTGGTTCAGGAGGGCCATTTGGGTTTGTAACCCATATTTTGGCACCATTGTTAAAACCTCCTGTAGATCTAAAACCTTTATCCCCCCTTGCTGTTAAGAGTGTGGGGGCTTGTCACTTTATAGGGTCATTTGTTAACTGGAATAATTAACAATTGAGCCACTCTGTCATACTGTTGAATTAACAGATTTTGTTCTCTACTATTCAACAAAATTACTTTCACTTCTCCTTGGTAATCACAATCAATCACCCCTCCCAAAATTTGTATTCCCTTGAGGGCTAGTTCTGATTTAGGTGCTATCCAACCAAAATGTCTCGGTGGAATTTGTATTCCAATACCAGTTTCTATATTCTTGAAGGGCATGTAAATCAAGTCCAGCAGCTTCTGGGGTTGCCCTGCAAGGAGACAGAGCTCCTGGTGTAATTTCCCAATATAACACTGTTTCTGTAGTTGAGTAAGCCTGCACTTGCAAATTAGGAGTTATCATTCGCATTAAGGGGGTCTCAGATTCTCCAATTGATCTATTATTTAAAATCTGTAATGCTTCATGCAAATTCTCTTTCCCTTTTCGTAGGCTCTCCCCCTCCCAATTGTCCTTTCACAATATGAGGGATTGGTCTTTGTTGCCCATGTTGGCATATAGGACACTGAGCAATAACAGTTTTAACAAATCCAATGTTAGGGGTACACCCCTACTATATGCCCACCTGTAAGTGGCTTTTTCTCCCAAATGTCCACATTTTTGATGTGCCCATTTTGCCAGCCCTGATAACTGCTGACTTTGAGTTTCTTCAATATCCACTGAAAGAATCTTAGCTTTTTCATCTGCAATAGAATTATACCATCGTTCTAGTGTATCTGAAGCACAATGAGCATCAACATGAAATACAGTGGTCTGAGTATTTTTTACCATAGTCCATATTTCCTGCCACAGTTCTTTTCCCCATATTTCTTTCAAATAAATTTTCCACTCATCCTTAGCCCAAGTGGGCAGCCAGGTTGTTAAACCATTGGCTACAGACCATGAATCAGTATAATATGACTTGTACCTTTGCAACCTTTGTGGGTATTACACTGGAAGGGAGGAAGGGTAGCTACCCCTCCTCCAAGCTCCTACTGGTGGAAGACACAGCTCGAGGTAAAAGACAGCTCAATACTGTAGCAATAAAAGGTTAGCTGTGAAACACAGACAAACAAAAAAAATACACATCGGTTTAAAAATAAAAAAGATTATTTCCATAGGATAAAAGCCAATGCGTCCTGGGTTCCCTTTATCCTAAGCATGACAAAATGTCCAGATTGATGGTAATACCATACGTACGTATCTCTGTAGATGGTAACTCTCTAAAACAGCTGTAATAGTCCTTTTTCAAAATTGTAAAAGTTTGTTCCTCTTCACTTAGAATACTAGTTTTGCAATAAAAGTCAAATTACATGGTTCACTCTTGGTGTGCTTTCATGAAAACATACATTTTGTGTGAAAAGTTGTGCTTTAGGCATGGAATACACATCAAGTTTGAACTGGTAGTAACATAAAATGTTGAAACACAAGAAGGTCAAATAACGTGCAAAGGTCACAGTGTGCATGCAAGGGTCATTCAAACTCAGCCATTCCTGTAGTGTCCTTGAACACCACCAATATTAAAATATCTTTACACAATAAAACTGCTGGCCAAGACAGTACACACATACACATACACAAAAAGAAATACTTAACACAAAATAAGACTGACATTGTTTCACACTAATTTGCTGAGGTAATGCCCATAGTTCCATTAGAAAACTGTACGTGGTTTAGATATATGTGCTTCCTCCTGCCTGTCTTGTAACACTGATAATTTTTAAACCAACACGTTTATACATATTGCCATGCCAAATCTTTCCAGAACAAAACACTGTTTAAACACATCATCTGTAAGTGAACACATCTCGTATAACATGATTACACCTTTTGGCACATAACTAAAATATGGCACTCTGCCATTTTGCAAAAAGTTTCTGGTTTTAACTAGAAGTATGATAAAGCCATTTATAGCTGTTAACACATTACATTTTCACCTAGCAGTGGCTTGGCACGTTGCTTGCAAACTACAACTCTTTCTGCACATTACAATCTATATGACGTCATAACTCTTCACCATCAACACTACCTGCTCCAAGCAAACAAAAGTTCTTCACTGACCCTATCTAGGCAGCACAAATGTTCCATTAAAAATAAAGCCAATTAAAGCAGTCAGCTATGAGGCAAAGAAGCTTCTTCTTCCTTTTTTTTTTTTTGTTACCTGTTGTGCACTGAAGGCAGTCAATCCTATCTCGCAACCTTGACAACAGAACATAATTACAGAACACAGATATAAAAATTCAGACTTACCCGGTGCCAAGGTATTTTTCTTCTTCTTTTCCGATACACTGGTCTAAGTAAGAAAACTGACTGCAGGACCTTCGTGATAATTTCCAAACGCTGCAGCTATTAACTCTTTCAAAGGTTTTAACCCTTGAAAGGTTTTCTTTTTGGCCATTTTAGTAACCTGCCAAACCAAGTCTTTTTCCAGAGCTCTGGTTTGCAGTTTAAAACAAAACAAACAAAAATCTCTAACAGTACTAGGTTGAGATCCATCTGTAGAGGTTCCCAGTACTTGGGTTTAGGATCAAATGTATACAGAAAACTTGAAACTACACAGATAGGCAACATGGGGATTTTCAAATCATCCTGTCTGTAGTCACCTACTGTGCGTACATCCACAGTAGTTTATTTTTCTTTTCTAGATGTTGCTTATCCTTTATCTTAATCCACCGCTGCTTTTCTCCTAAAGCAGCCTGAACTGTGAAAGCCATCATTGGCTCTAACAGTATATACTTGCAGCAAGCACAAATTACAAGTACAAAGGGCAGTTGCCTCTTGCTTGTTTAAGCCTTAGTACACCTTTAAAAAAAAGAACTCATCCTTTTTCCTAAAAATAGACATTTTATTTTCGAATCCTGCCGACTACGCCAAAAATGTTCTGCCAACTCAAACCAAGCAGCTATTTGCCATTCACACTCACATACACACAATAACAAAACAATAAGTATAGCAAGCCAAAGCTTTATTATAGCAAAATATAATACAAAAGGTTATATGTACATCACTGATTCAATAAAGCATCATCCAAGCCCTCTTCCAATGGCTGGGAAGCCCCCATGTCAGCCTGGCTAGGAGTCTCTCGAACCGGGAACTGGCCCCACAGCGATGCGTCCACCCTGCAGGAGAGGCTTCAAACCAGGCATTGAGAAAGCTACATTTATATGTTTTATCTGGTTTTTAGAAATGCTAAACCATCATGTCCTAAGCACTGGCCAGGTGCCCAGAACATCACGAGTTCAGCATGACAAACACCACTTATTCTCATAATAAATAGTTGGCATTCATTAGATCATCATGCCCTAAGCACTGGCCAGGTGTCCAGAACATCATGAGCCAAACAATGCCAGAGATTCTCACAACATCTTGTATGCGACTTCAAGTCAGCAAAATACACTGTCTGAAGCAAAACATAATAATGAGGCTATCTAAAGAGCAAAACACCAATTAAATGAAGCAGCATGTAAAATGGAGTCCACAATACAAAATGGAGTATGAAATGACATACATTACATGAAATAGCATACAAAATAGAGTAACAATAATCAACATATTATACTATCACTACATTCGGTCCTTTGATTATTGTGAATCACATTTGTATGATATTGGTATCATAGCAAAATTACTACTAATATAACATGATAAGTAACAAGTCCAAATAACAAGATAACTGTCACTACAGCAATGATTATGATAGGATGTATCAGAATATTTAACACTTTTGTAGCTGATGGAGACCATCCTGTAAAATATCCCACCAATAATGAGTAGTCTCTGTTGAATCTTGAACTTAAATCAATCATTTTATTTTTAACTATCGAGTTTGCACCTGACTTTGCACTAATGATTTATTTTTATTGCCAAATGAGCCTGCATTACATCTGTTTCCTGAATTATCTGTTTAATTTTATTTAATTGAGATATTCAATCTTGATTGATCTAAATATTGAGCTGCCAATACAAAATAAGCTTCTGCTCATTATCAGAGACTCACTGTGCTTTACTGTGGATGACATTACAATCAATGATTACTAGAATCCATGATTTGAACACTTGTCCTCCACACATATTCATTATTACTCATTAAATCACTTGGGCCTTATTTCTTTCATTATAGAATACATATGTCGATGTGCATTCTGTCCAATCAATAAATCGCGAATATTTTCTGCTACTCCCATTCCCATACCTGTGAAGCATTAAATAACTGCAAGAACTCAAAATCATAATTCAAAGTTAATCTTTGGGGTAAGAAAACAGTTGGCATCCATTGAGCTTGTAAGTTAATTGCTTAAATACATCAATTCCTACTGCCTGAAGCCTGTTAGTCAGTGTTTCTATATCCACACTATTTAAAAATTCCCATGCTCGCCCTGCTCCACCCACCTATTTATCATACCGTTTTATATTTGTATTTTACTAAAACATAAACGCGGCGTTAAAATGGATTACATTTGATACCGCTGCGCCTACTGATGTACATGTGATGGAACCTTAACTATACTATCATTGCTAATTACAGGATGATTTTTCAACACTGTAATGTGGATCTGCCCAAGTAGTTCTATTAGTTATTGCAGTAGCATTCATGCAGAATAACGGTCTATGTCAATCAAAGTAATACTTGCATTGAAATGTCTGTTTGATTCATGCAGCAATCAGGTCTATGTTGTACAGTCACCATGCAACTATTCGGTAAGTTGCAGCATTTATAGCAGTCTTATTCTGCAAAGAGATTTCATCTGTTTCGTAGGCATATTGATCTTGAGCCACCAGTTGTCATCCAGAGATTGACCCCTGGTGAAAATGTCATGTTCAGTACACACACCTCTGTCTGGATGGGCAGTTAAAGTCCTCTGGGTTCTATCTTTGGTATCATTTTCCAACTCCGGTTCCTTTACAACCAGTGTCATTACAGTTAACCCTTTGAATCCTTCCTCCAGGGTAACTAGCTCTGCCAAATGGACTATAAGACACACCAGCATTCCTTTTAAAATCCATTGCTGGACCTAGAAAGACAAATCATTATTCTTTAAGATAACATTTATGTGCAGGCACGATTCTCATTTTTCTTTCCTGATCTGATGACTCAGCATGTGTTGTCTCGTCCGTGGCTATCACCTCAGCTGGTTCAGGAGGGCTATTTGGGTTTGTAACCCATATTTTGGCACCATTGTTAAACCTCTGTAGATCTAAAACCTTTATCCCCTTTTTGCTGTTAAGAGTGGGGTTTGTCCCTTTTATAGGGTCATTTTGTTAACTGGAATAATTAACAATGAGCCACTTGTCATACTGTTGAATTAACAGATTTTGTTCTCTACTATTCAACAAAATTACTCACTTCTCCTTGGTAATCACAATCAATCACCCCTCCCAAAATTTGTATTCCCTTGAGGGCTAGTTCTGATTTAGGTGCTATCCAACCAAAATGTCTCGTGGAATTGTATTCCAATACCAGTTTCTATATTCTTGAAGGGCATGTAAATCAAGTCCAGCAGCTTGGGTTGCTCCTGCAAGGAGACAGAGCTCCTGGTAATTTCCTAATATAACACTGTTTCTGTAGTTGAGTAAGCCTGCACTTGCAAATTAGGAGTTATCATCGATTAAGGGGTCTCAGATTCTCCAACTGATCTATTATTTAAAATCTGTAATGCTTCATGCAAATTCTCTTCCTTTTCAGTAGGCTCTCCTCCCAATTGTCCTTTCACAATATGAGGGATTGGTCTTGTTGCCATGTTGGCATATAGGACACTGAGCAATAACAGTTTTAATAAATCCAATGTTAGGGGTACACCCCTACTATATGCCCACCTGTAAGTGGTTTTTCTCCCAAATGTCCACATTTTTGATGTGCCCATTTTGCCAGCCCTGATAACTGCTGACTTTGAGTTTCTTCAATATCCACTGAAAGAATCTTAGCTTTTTCATCTGCAATAGAATTATACCATCGTCTAGTGTATCTGAAGCACAATGAGCATCAACATGAAATACAGTGGTCTGAGTATTTTTACCATAGTCCATATTTCCTGCCACAGTCTTTTTTCCCATATTTCTTTCAAATAAATTCCTTCACTCATCCTTAGGGCCTAGTGGGCAGCTTATATAAACCATTGGCTACAGACCATGAATCAGTATAAATATGACATGTACCTTGCAACCTTTGTGGGTATTACATTGAAGGGAGGGAGGGTAGCCACCCTCCTCCAAGCTCCTACTGGTGGAAGACACAGCTCGAGGTGCAAAAGACAGCTCGAATACTGTAGCAATAAAAGGTTAGCTGTGAAACACAGACAAACAACAAAAACAAATACACATCGGTTTAAAATAAAACAAGATTATTTCCATAGGATAAAGAAGCCAAGCGTCCTGGGTTCCCTATCCAAGCATGACAAATGTCCAGATTGATGGTAATACACACGTGACGCATTCTGTAGATGGTAAACTCTCAAAACAGCTGTAATAGTCCTTTTTCAAAATTGTAAAAGTTTGTTCCTCTTCACTAGAATACTAGTTTTGCAATAAAAGTCAAATTACATGGTTCACTCTTGGTGTGCTTTCATGAAAACATACATTTTGTGAAAAGTTGTGCTTTAGGCATGGAATACACATCAAGTTTGAACTGGTAGTAACATAAAATGTTGAAACACAAGAAGGTCAAATAACGTGCAAAAGGTCACAGTGTGCATGCAAGTGTCATTCAAACCCAGCCATTCCTGTAGTGTCCTTTGAACACCACCAATATTAAAATATCTTTACACAATAAAACTGCTGGCCAAGACAGTACACACATACATACATACACAAAAGAAATACTTAACACAAAATAAGACTGACATTGTTTCACACTAATTTGCTGAGGTAATGCCCATAGTTCCATTAGAAAAATGCACGTGGTTTAGAATATGTGCTTCCTCCTGCCTGTCTTGTAACACTGATAATTTTAAACCAACACGCTTATACATATTGCCATGCCAAATCTTTCCAGAACAAAACACTGTTTAAACACATCATCTGTAAGTGAACACATCTAGTAACATGATTACACCTTTGGCACATAACTAAAATATGGCACTCTGCCATTTTGCAAAAAGTTTCTGGTTTTAACTAGAAGTATGATAAAGCCATTTATAGCTGTTAACACATTACATTTTCATTTTAGCAGTATATTTGGCACGCTGCTTGCAAACTACAACTCTTTCTGCACATTACAATCTATATGACGCCATAACTCTTCACCATCAACACTACCTGCTCCAAGCAAACAAAAGTTCTTCACTGACCCTATCTAGGCAGCACAAATGTTCCATTAAAATAAAGCCAATTAAAACAGTCAGCTATGAGGCAAAGAAGCTTCTTCTTCCTTTTTTTTGTTACCTGTTGTACTGAAGGCAGTCAATCCTATCTCAGAACCTTGACAACAGAACATAATTACAGAACACAGATATAAAAATTCAGACTTACCGTGCCAAGGTATTTTCTTCTTCTTTTCCGACTACACTAGTCTAAGTAAGAAAACTGACTGCAGGACCTTCGTGATAATTTCCAAACGCTGCAGTTATTAACTCTTTCAAAGGTTTTAACCTTTGAAAGGTTTTCTTTTGGCCATTTTAGTAACCTGCCAAACCAAGTCTTTTTCCAGAGCTCTGGTTTGCAGTTTGAAAACAAAACAAACAAAAATCTCTAACAGTACTAGGTTGAGATCCATCTGGTAGAGGTCCCAGTACTTGGGTTTAGGATCAATGTATACAGAAAACTTGAAACTACACAGATAGGCAACATGGGGGAGGATTTTCAAATCATCCCGTCTTAGTCACTTACTATGCGTGACATCCACAGTAGTTTATTTTTCTTTTCTAGATGTTGCTTATCTAACTTTGCTTTACCACCAGCTGCTTTTCTCCAAAGCAGCCTGAACTGTAAAGCCATCATTGGCTCTGCAATAGCATATACTTGCAGCAAGCAATAAATTACAAGTACAAAGGGCAGTGCCCTTGCTTGTTAAGCCTTTACACCTTTAAAAAAGAACTCATCCTTTTTCCTAAAAATAGAGACTTTTATTTTCGAACTCGCCGACTACGCCAAAATGTTCTGCCAACTCAAACCACAGCTATTTGCCATTCACACTTCACATACACACAATAACAACAAACAATAAGTATAGCAAGCCAAAGCTTTATTATAGCAAAATATAATACAAAAGGTTATATGTACATCACTGATCTAATAAAGCATCATCCAAGCTCCTCTTCCAATGGCTGGAAGTCTCGCGTCAGCCTTTTCCGTTGGGCTAGGAGTCTCTCTAACCGAACTGCCCCACAGCTACGCGCTCCAATTCTGCAGTGGAGAGAGGCTTCAACCAGGCATTGAGAAAGCTACATTTATATGTTTTATCTGAGTTTTAGAAATGCTAAACCATCATGTCCTAAGCACTGGCCAGGTGCCCAGAACATCACGAGTTCAGCATGACAAACACCACTTATTCTTTAATTAAATAGTTGGTATTCATTAGTATCATGTCTCAAGCACTGGCCAGGTGTCCAGAACATCATGAGCCAAAATAATGCCAGAGATTCTCACAACATCTTGTATGCGACCTTCAAGTCAGCAAATACACTGTCTGAAGCAAAACATAATAATGAGGCTTATCTAAAGAGCAAACACCAATTAAATGAAGCAGCATGTAAAATGGAGTCACATAATACAAAATGGAGTATGAAAATGATATACATTATATGAAATAGACATAAAAATAGAGTAACAATAATCAATATATTATATACTATCACTACATTCGTCCTTTGATTATTGTGAATACGATTTGTATGGATATTGGTACCATAGCAACCATTACTGAATATAACATGATAAGTACAAGTCCAAATAAGCAAGATAATTCGTCACTCTGCAATGATTATGATAGGATGTATCAGAATATTTAACACTTTTGTAGCTGATGGAGACCATCCTGTAAAATATCCCACCAATAATGAGTAGTCTCTTTGTTGAATCTTGGAACTTAAATCAATCATTTTATTTTAACTATCGTAGTTTGCACCTGACTTTGCACTAATGATTTATTTCTATTTCCAAATGAGCCTGCATTACATCTGTTTCCTGAATTATCTGTTTAATTTTATTTAACGAGATATTCAATCTTGATTGATCTAAAATATTGTGCTGCCAATACAAAAGTGCTTCTGCTCATTATCAGGACCTGTGCATTTTACTGTTGGATGATATTACAATCCAATGATTACTAGAATCCATGATTTGAACACGGTCCTCACACATATTCATTATTACTCATTAAATCACTTGGGCCTTATTTCTTGGGTAGTATTATAGAATACATATGTCGTGATTGTATTCTGTCCAATCAATAAATCCGTAAATATTTTTCTGCTACTCCCATTCCTCATACCTGTGAAGTATTAAATAACTGGCAAGAACTCAAAATCATAATCCAAGTTAAGTAAGAAAACAGTTGGCATCCATTGAGCTTGTGTTAATTGCTAAATACATCAATTCCTGACTGCCTGAAGCCTGTTAGTCGTGTTTCATATCCACACTATTTAAAAATTCCCATGCCTCGCCCCTGCTCCATTTAATAGCGTGAGAGATTTCATCAAGCCTTTATATTTGATTTCGACTAAACATAAACGCTTATGTTAAAATGGATTTTATTTTTCTGATATCGCTATGCTTAATGATGTGCTATGTGGATGGAACCTTAATTGTACTATCATTATAATTACAGGATGATTTTCAACACTGTAATGTGATCTGCCCAAGTAGTTCTGTTAGTTATTGCAGTAGTATTCATGCAGAATAACGTGTCTATGTCAATCAAAGTAATACTTGCATTGAAAAATGTCTCACTTGATTCATGCAGCAATCAGGTCTATGTTGGTATGGTGTCACCATGCAAATTCATTCGGTAAGCTGCAGCATTTAATAGCAGTCTTATTCTGCAAAGAGATTTCATCTGTTTCTGAGGCATGTTGTCCTGAGCTCCCAGTTGTCATCCAGAGATTGACCCTGGTGAAAATGTCATGTTCAGTACCACACACTTGTCTGATGGGTATAAAGTTCTCTGGGTTTCTATTTTGTATCATTTTTTCCAACTCCGGTTCCTTTACAACCAGTGTCATTACAGTTAACCTTTTAACTCTTCCTCCAGGGGTTAATTTAGCTCTGCCAATGGACTATAAGACACACCAGCATTCCTTTTAAAATCCATTGCTGGACCTAGAAAGACACAAATTTATTATTCTCAAGATAACATTTGCGTGCAGGCATCTATTCTTATTTTCTTTCCCTGATCTGATGACTAGCACTGTGTTGTCTCGTCCGTGGCTATCACCTCAGCTGGTTCAGGAGGGCCATTTGGCTTGTAACCCATATTTTGGCACCATTGTTAAAACTTCCTGTAGATCTAAACCTTTATCCCCCTGTTGCCAGAGGCTTGTCCCTATAGGGCCATTTTTGTTAACTGAATAATTAACAATTGAGCCACTCCTGTCATACTGTTGAATTCATTGTGATTTTCCTGTTCTCTACTATTCAACAAAATTACTTTCACTTCTCCTTATAATCGATAATCAATCACCCTCCTAAAATTTGTATTCCCTGAGGGCTAGTTCTGATTTATGCTATCCAACCAAAATGTCTCGTGGAATTTGTATTCCAAATACCAGTTTCTAGGTTCTTGAAGGGCATAAATCAAGTCCAGCAGCTTGGTTGCTCTGCATGAGACAGAGCTCCTGTGTAATTTCCCAATATAACATCGTTTCTGTAGTTGAGTGTTTTGCACTTGCAAATTAGAGTCATTCGCATTAAGGGTCTCATGATTCTCCAATTGATCTATTATTTAAAAATCTGTAATGCTTCTGCAAATTTCTTCCCTTTCGTAGGCCTCCCTCCCAATTGTCCTTTCACAATATGAGGGATTGTCTTGTTGCCCATGTTTGCACATAGGACACTGATCAATAACAGTTTTAATAAATCCAATGTTAGTACACCTCACTATATGCCCACCTGTAAGTGTTTTTTCTCCCAAATGTCCACATTTTTGATGTGCCCATTTGCCAGCCCTGATAATCATGACTTTGAGTTTCTTCACTGTCCACTGAAAGAATCTTAGCTTTTCATCTGCACTAGAATTATACCATCGCTCTAGTGTATCTGAAACACAATGAGCATCAACATGAAATACAGTGGTGTGAGTATTTTTACCATAGTCCATATTTTGCCATAGCGTTCTTTTTCCCTATTTTTCAAATAATTTTTCCACTCATCCTTAGGCTCCAAGTGTGCAGCCAGGTTGTTAAACCATTGGCTACAGACCATGAATCAGTATAAATATGACATGTAATTTGCAACCTTTGTGGTATTATGACTGGAAGGGAGGAAGGGTAGCCACCTTCCTCCAAGCTCCTACTGGTGGAAGACACAGCTCGAGGTGCAAAGACAGCCGATTGTGTAGCAATAAAAGAAGGCTGTACACACAGACAAACAACAAAACAAATACACATCGGTTTAAAATTAAACAAGATTATTTCCATAGGATAAAGCAGCTGTTGCCCCTGGGTTCCTCTTTGTCCAAGTATGACAAATGTCCAGATTGATGGTAATACCATAGATGTATGTCTCTGTAGATGGTAAACTCTCAAAACAGCTGTAATAGTCCTTTTTTTCAAATTGTAAAGTTTGTCTTCTTCACTTAGAATACTAGTTTTGCAATAAAAGTCAATTACATGGTTCACTTTTTGTGTGCTTTCACAGCATGCATTTTGTGGAAAGTTGCTTAGGCATGGAATACATCAAGTTTGAACTGGTGGTAACATAAAATGTTGAAACACAAGAAGGTCAAATAACGCAAAGGTCACAGTGCATGCAAGGGTCATTCAAACTCAGCCATTCCTGTGGTGTCCTTGAACACCACCATATTAGTATCTTTGCACAATAAACTGTGCCAAGACAGCACACATACACATACACAAAAGAAATACTTAACACAAAATAAGACTGAGATTGTTTACACTAATTGTTGAGGTAATGCTCTATTCCATTAGAAACTGTACGTGGTTAGATATCTTCCTCCTGCCTGTCTTGTAACACTGATACTTTTAAACCAACATGTTTATACATATTGCCAAATCTTTCCAGAACAAAACACTGTTTAAACACATCATCTAAGTGAACACATCTCGTAACATGATTACACCTTTTGTATATAATCAAATATGGCACCTGCCATTTTGCAAAAGTTTTTGTTTTAACTAGAAGTATGATAAAGCCATTATAGCTGTTAACATATTACTTCACCTAGTGGCTTTGGCATGTTGTTTGCAAACTACAACTCTTCTGCACATTACAACTATGTGACGCCATAACTTCACCATCAACACTACCTGCTCCAAGCAAACAAAAGTCACTGACCCTATCTAGCAGTACAATGTTCCATTAAAATAAAGCTAATTAAACAGTCAGTTGTGAGGTAAAGAAGCTTCTTTTTTTTTTGTAACCTGTTGTGCACGGAAGGCAGTTAATCCTATCTCAACCTTGACAATAGAACATATTATAGAACACAGATATAAAATTCAGACTTACCTGTGCCAAGGTATTTTTCTTCTTCTTCCGGGATACACCTGTTCATAAGAAACTGACTGCAGGACCTTCGTGATACCTTCAAACGCTGAGTTATTAACTCTTCAAAGGTTTTAACCTTGAAAGGTTTTCTTTTTTGGCTATTTGTAACCTGCCAAACCAAGTCTTTTTCAGAGCTCGGTTTGAGGTTTAAACAAACAAACAAAATCTCAACAGTACTAGGTTGAGACCATCTGTAGAGGTCCCAGTACTTGGGTTTAGGATCAATGTATACAGAAAAACTTGACTATACAGATAGGCAATATGGGGAGATTTTCAAATCACTCCGTTTGTAGTCACCTACTGTGCGTATATCACAGTAGTTTATTTCTTTTCAGATGTTGCTTATCTAACTTATTTAATCAGCCGCTGTTTTCCTAAAGTTAGCCTGAACTGTGAAAGCCATCATTGGCTCTAACAGTATATAGTTGCAGCAAGCACAAATTATTAAGTATAAAGGGTAGTGTTCTGTTTGTTTGGTTTTATTACACCTTTTAAAAAGAACTTATCCTTTTTCCTAAAATAGCATTTTATTTTCAATCCTGCCGATTACGCCAAATGTTCTGCTAACTCAACCAAGGCTATTTACATTACACTGACACACACAATAACAAAATAATAAGTTTTTCGTCGTTTTATTATATAAAATATAATACAAAGGTTATACATCACCGATTCAGTATCATCCAAGCCCTCTTCCAATGGCTGGAAGTTTCATGTCAGCCTGGCTAGGAGTCTTCAACCGGGAACTGTCTCAGCGATGCGGCCCACCCTGCAGGAGAGGCTTCAAACCAGTATGTTTCATTTATATGTTTTATCTGGAGTTTAGAAATGCAACCATCGTCCTAAGCACTGGCCAGGTGCCCGGAACATCACGAGTCTGCATGACAAACACCACGATTCTCAGCCAGTTGCATTGTTAGATCATCATGCCCCAAGCACTGCCAGGTGTCCAGAACATCATGACCAACAACGCCAGAGATTCTGGCAACATCTTGTATGTGACCTCAAGTCGTAGCAAACATACTGTTTGAAGCAAAACACAATGAGGCTATTCAGCAAAACACCATTAAATGAAGCAGCATAAATGAGTCACACAATACAAAATGGAGTATGAAATGACATACATTACATGAAATAGCATGCAAAATAGAGTAACAATAATCAACATATTATACTATCACTACACTTGCTTCAGGACTTCCTTGCTTAAACTATTTCTGTTTAATTCTCAGCCCCTCCCAAACTATTTATTTCTCTTTCATTTTCTGACTGCCGACCCCTCCAAGACTGGTATATACTTTCGTCCTCTCACCTTGTCTCACCAGAGGACAACTCTGCTCTTTCGTACTCTCTCCTCATAGACAAACTGCATTCTGCAGTTTGATAAGCAGAACAAAGAAGCTTTGCTGACACTCCCTCCAAGGTACGGGTTGAACCCTAATTCTGAATCATCCCTGGAGGAATATCACGTCCCAGTTTGACAGTGTTTCTCACTTTCCTGTAGCAATCCAGAATTTTGTGTTCGTTGCATAGAAATTAATGCTAGACTAACTACTGCTTGGCAGTTCTTGATTTCTGGTTTTAGAATGTTTATCTGGATGGAGATTTCTTAAGAGTTGATTTATGCTTTGAGAGGCTCATGTACTGTGATTTTGCTATTGCTTTGACTGCTGTGCACCTTTCCTCAGAGCTGCATGTCTGTAGGCTGCACCTTGACCTCAGTGTCCCATTGAGGCTGATGCAGCCCCACCAAAAGATTGTTTCAGAACCTTCCTGCCTGTTCTTTGTTTTTCAGCTTGTGCCTGTGTGTTAATCAGAGTCTCTCCATGACTGTGTTGAGTTACTGCTCTTCCGTTGAGTATACTGCAGTGTTTTCCTCAACCCCAACTTGCTTCAGGATCTCCTGTTTAAACTATTTCGCTTAATTCTCAGCCTCCAACTGTTTATTTCTCTTTTTTTCTGACTGGCGCCCCTCCGCCTGCTATACAATTTTGTCCTTCATCTTGTCTCACCATTGGACCTTGCCCTTTTAAGATCTCTCTCTCAAAGAAACTGCATTATGTAATTTAGTAGAACAAGAGAAGTTGCCCACGCCACCCTCCATATGCACGGGTTAGGAACCAGTTTTGGAATCACCCTGAAGAATATCACTTGCCTGTTTGCCAATGTTTTCCGTTTGTGCTGCAACTGAACTTTCTGGATCTGCTCAAGAAATCATGTTGACTTACTTTTTTGGTATGTTCTTGTTTTCACTTTGAGTAATGTTTATTTGGATGAGATTTCTAAGAGTTGATTTAAGTTTTGAGAGAGGTTTTAAGGTACTGTGATTTGCATCTGCCTGAGTGCTGTACTTTTTAGACTTGTGTCTGTGGCTGCACCGTTAACCTCGTGTCCTATTGAGGTTGCTGCAAGACTTCAAAAAAAGACTTGCTTCAGGACTTTCTTCTCTTTTTTTTTTTCAGCCTGTTCTCAGTGTTAATCAGTGTGCTTCCATGACTGTATTGAAGCTACTGCCTTTAATGTTCCAATATACTGAGTGTTCTCTCAACTAATTTTGTTTCAGGACTTCCTGTTTAACCATTTCGTTTTATTCTCAGCCCCACCCAAACTGTTCATTTTTCTTTGTTTTCTGACTAACCACCACCAACATTATTTCATTTCATCCTTCACCTTTAATCATTAGGATAACTCCTCTTTCATGGCTCTTTCCTATCAAAAATTGCATTCTGTGTTTGGTAGCAGGACAAGACAAGCTGCTCACGCTACCTAACTAAGATACTTGTTGAACCAATTTAACTTATCCCTGAGTAATAAGGTTCTTGTTTGCCGGGTTTTCTCCCACTTTGTTCAGCAATCCAGAGGTCTTCTAGGAACTGCTGCCAAGAAATTAATGCTTAGACTGAATTCTGTTTGGCATGTTCTTCAATTCTCACTCTAAGTATTGTTTTGTCTGATGTAGAGATTTCTTAAGAGTTGATTTAAGTTTTGAAAGAGGTCTTAAGGTACTATGATTTAGCTATCTGATTTGAGCGCTGTACCCCTTATCTTAGAGCTGTAAGTCTGTGGTCTGCACCCTTGACCTCAGTGTCCCATTGAGGCTGCTGCACTGCCCCCCAAAACAACTTGTTTCAGAATCTCCCTGCCAGTTCTTTTTTTTTTTAGCTCTGTTCCAGTGTTAATCACAGCCGCTCCGAACAGTATCGGTTGTTGGTCTTCCTGTTGAGGATACTGCAGTGTCTCTCACCAACTTTAACTTGTTTGTGACTTCCCTGCTTAAACCATTTCTGTTTTCCTCAGCCCTCCCAAACTGTTAATTTCTCTGTTTTCTGATCTGGTCCTCCAAGCTCTGTTTAATTTCATCTCTCACCTATCACACTAGAGGATAACTCTGTCTTTCGGGTTTCTCTTTCAAACAAACTGCACTCTGTAGTTTGCTGGCAACAAAGAGAAGCTGTGTCCATTTCACCCAAAGCGCGTACGTCTTTAACCTGAATTTTGGCATCATCCCTGGAGGAATATCACTTTCCTGTTTGTCATGTTTTTAATTTTGTTCATAATCCATAAGTTTTGTAAAATTGCTGCCAATTCATGCGGGACTGACCCTTGACATGTTCTGATTTCTTCTTTCAGAAGCTAGCCTGATGTAGAGATTTTAAGAGTTGATTTAAATTTTGAGAGAGGTCTTAAGGTACTGTGATTTTGCTATCTGCCCTGAGCACTGTGCACCTTCTTAGAGCTTAAGTCTGGGCTGCACCCTTGACCTTGGTGTCCCATTGAAGTTTGGTGTCTGACCACCAAAAACTGCTTGAACCTCCCAGACTGTGATTTTTTGCTTTTTCAGCCGGTGCCCATGTTAATCAGAGCCTTCCATGATTGTATTGTACTGCCTCTCCTGTTGAGCATACTTCACTGTCTTCCCCAACTTAACTTGTTTCAGGACTCGAAACTATTTCTGTTGTTCTCAGCCCCTCCCAAACTGTTTATATGTATTTTTTCTGACTGTCTTCCTCCAAGTCTGCTATTAATTTCGTCCTCTACCTTAACCACCAGTGTACAACTCTGCCCTTCAGGCCTCCTCTAAACAAACTACATTCTGCCTTTTGCAAGCAGAATAAAGATAACCACCCAGAAGCTCACCCTCCACAGGTATAGGTTGAACCATGACTTTGCATCTACTCTGAGAATACTTGTTCTTGTTTGCCAGTGTTTTCACACTTTGTAAACAATCCAGAAGTATTCGAGAACTGTTGAAAGAAATTAATGTTACGACTGACCTCTGTTTGATATGTTTTTATTTCTCACTTTAAGTTTAGTATGATCTAGCAATTCCTTAAGAGTTGATTTAAGTTTTGAGAGGTCTTGGGTACTGTGATTTTACTTCCCTGAGTGTTGTGCCCTTCTTTAGAGCTGCAAGTCTATGGGCACCTTGACCTGCTGTCCATTTCAGCTGCTGCAGTGCCCTCCAAAAACCTTGCTTCAGAAACCTTACCTGTTGGTTTCTTTTCAGCTGTGAGCCCCAGTGTTAATTGCGCCCACGACTGATTGAAGTTGCAGCTCTTGCTGCTGAGCAACCGCAGTGTCCTCCCAACTCCTATCTGCTTCCGGACTTCTGCTTAAACTGTTTGCTTAATTCTCAGACCTCCCAAACTGTTTATTTCTTTGTTTTCACTGCCACCCCACCAAACCTGCTATATATTCTTTGCCCCTCACCTTGTCTCACTAGGGGACAACTCTGCCCTCTTGCTCTCTCTTCAACAAACTGTATTCTGCAGTTTGATACAGAATAAAGAAGTTTCTGACACTTCCTCCAAGTAAGGTACAGGTTGAACCTCAATTTTGAATCTACCCATGGAGAATATCACTTGCCCTGTTTGACAGTGTTTCTCTCACTTCTGCAGTCCAGAACTTTCTAGGAACTGTTGCCTAGAAATTAATGTTAGGACTGACCTCTGCTTGCATATTCTTGAGTTCTCACTTTAAGTGTTTAGCCTGATGTAGAGATTTCTAAGAGTTGATTGGTTTTGAGAGGTCTTCATACTATGATTTTGCAATCTGCCTTGACTGTGGCCCCTCTTAGAGCTGTATGTCTGTAGGCTTCACCCTTGACCGGTGTCCCATTGAGGCTGATGGTGTCCCGTCCAAAAGATTGCCAGAACCTTCCTGCCTGTTGTTTTTGTTTTTTTCTGCCTTGTCCCAGTGTTAATCATGTCCTTCCACAACTGTATTGAAGCTACTGCTCTTCCTTGAGCATACTGTAGTGTTATCCCAACCGCCCAGGACTCCTGTTTAAACTATTTCTGTTTAATTTCGTCCTCCCAAACTGTTTATTTTTTTGTTTTCGACTGCGCATCTCCTGCCTGCAGCATTTGTCCTCTCACCTTGTCTCACCATTGACAGCTCTGCCCTTTTGGGATCTTCCTTGAAAACTGCATTCTGCAGTTTGTAAGCAGAATGTGAGAAGTGTCCACGCTTTCTCCAAGGTATGGGTAGGGACCTGAATTTTGAATTACACTTGAGGAATATCACTTGCCCTGTTCCAGTGTTTCTCTATTTGTGTTGCAATCCAGAACTTTCAGAACTGCCAAGAAATTAATGCAGGGACTGACCTCTTCTGACATGTTCCTTGATTTCTTTTTGTTTTAAGCTGCTTTGCTGTGTAGAGATTTAAGAGTTGATTTAAATTTTGAGAGAGGTCCTAAGGTACTGTGGTTTTTATCTGCCCTGAGCACTGTGCACCTCTCTTAGAGCTTTGGGTTTGGGCTGCACCTTGACCTTGGTGTCCATTGAAGTTTGCAGTGCCCGACCAAAAACATGCTCAGAACTCCCAGACTGTACTTTTTGCTTTTCAGCTCGTGCCCATGTTAATCAGAGCTCTTCCATGATTGTATTAGTTACTGCCTCCTGCTGAGTATACTTCTGTCCTCCCTAACTCTAACTTGTTTGGACTGTATGTTTAAACTATTTGTTTAATTTTTGTTCTCCCAAATGTTTATATGTATTTTTTTCTGACTGCCCTTCTCCAAGTCTGCTATTTAATTTCGTGCTCTCACCTTAACTCACCAGTGTACAACTCTGCCCTTTCAGGCTCTCTCCTCTAAAACAAACTACATTCTGCCTTTTGGTAAGCAGAACAAAGAGAACTACCCAGAAGCTCACCTCCAAGCAGGGTATAGTTGGTCCAGAAGGGTATCTGCCTGGAGGAATATCACTGCTCCATTTTGCCAGTGTTTCTATACTTGTGAAACAACCAGAAGTATTCTAGAACTGTTGAAAGAAATTAATGTTGTGACTGACCTCTGCTTGACATGTTCTTGATTTCTCACTTTAAGTAATGTTTAGTATGATCTAGCATTTTAAGAGTTATTTGTTTTGAGAGAGGTCTATGTACTGATTTTCTATCTGCCCTGATGTTGCCCTTCTTTAGAGCAGTCTATGGGCTGTACCTTTGACTCGCTGTTCATTTCAGCTGCTGTGGTCTCCAAAAACTCTTTGTTTAGAAACTCCTACCTGTTGGTTTTTCAGCTCAGAGCCCCAGTGTTACTCAGTGCTGCCTACTATGTATTAGTTACAGCTCTGTTGTTGATAAACTGCAGTGTCTCCCAACTCCTATCTTGTTTTCAGGATACCCTGCTTAAACTGTTTCTGCATTTCAGACCTCCAACTGTTTATTTTTTGCTTCTGACCAACCCACCAAACCTGCTATAATTTCGTCTCCTCACCTGTCTCACTAGGATTTCCTGCCTCCTCGGTTCTCCTTCAACAAACTGTATTTGTGTTTGATACAGAACAAAGAAGCTGCTGTTACTTCTCCTCCGTAAGGTACAGGTTGGAACCCTGAATTTTGAATCTACCCATAGAGGAATATCATTGTCTTGTTTACAGTGTTTCTCACTTTCGCAGCAATGCAGAACTTTCTAGGAACTGTTGCCAGAAATTAATGTTTGGACTGACTTCGTTTGGTATGTTCTTGAGTTCTCACTTTAAGTAATGTTTACCTGATGAGATTTCTTAAGAGTTGCTTTAAGTTTGAGAGGTCTTCATGTACTATGATTTTGCAATCTCCTTGACTGGTGTGCCTCTCTGAGTTGTGTTCTGTAGGCTGCATCTTTGACCTCGTGTCCATTGAGGCTGATGCAGTGTCTCAAAAAGATTGTTTGAACCTTCCTGCCTGTTGTTTTTGCTTTTTCGTTTTTGTCCAGTGTTAATCACAGTCTCTTCCATAATTGTATTGAAGCTGTCTTTTTCCTCTTGAGCATACTGTGTGTTACCTAACCGCTCAGGACTTCCTCTTAAACTATTTCTGCTTAATTCTCTGCCCTCCCAAACTGTTTATTTCTCTTTGTTTTCGACTCGTGACCCTCCAAGCTTGCTGCAATTTGTCCTCTCACCTTGTCTCACTATTTGACGCTCTGCCTTTGGGATCTTCCTTGAAAAAACTGCATTCCAGTTTAGTAAGACAAAGAGAAGCTGTCTGGCTTTTCTCCAAGCAAGTTAAAGTGTCTAACGCACAGACCCTGGAGTGGCTTATTGTGCTTATGAAATGGCTATCAAAAATACAGATGTATGTGATAGCTAAAATGTATAGCATTTAAAAGGGAAAAAGTTTCATGTTAGTCTTGGTTTTAAATAAAATAGTTCCTCCGCCTACTGTTTTTTTTTTGACTTGAGAAAATTTGTCCTGCAAAGGCTTCTGTAGTTTCATATGGTTGTCATGACAGTATTCACCCCCACCTCCCCTTGTCATGGAGTTTTGCAGTCAATTGCACAATATGGTGCTGTTTCTTTATTTAAAGAAAGCGCGACATAGATAGAGAGACATGACAGAGAGCGCACCGTGTGGGCATTTTTCTGAGTAAGTAGCTAGCCGGTAGAGAGATTGCGGTTGTTCCGGTTTTTGTTTTTTTTTGAAATAGATGAACGAGCGGGCATGCTATGGGATTTCACAGACTGAGGCAATGTGAATAGAAGGACAGATGTATTTAGTTGGCATACTGAAAATACAGCATGGCATGTCACTCGCAGTTGGTGAAAAGAAGATGGCTGATTTTCAGTTTGCCAACATTGTAACTGGCATCTTTACTAGAATCAGTGCCCACAGGGCACTGCTGGTCCTTTTTCCTGTGCGTTAGACAGAATATCACACAGGTATGGACCAATCAGCAGGTCTAAATTCTGATGCCCATTTCATAATGCACAATAACAGCACACCCGGCAATGACTTATTGCAGTTAAAAAATGGGATGTGAAGAGATGTGCAAAACACAGTATAAAACAATCAGCAAATGAGAATTGACTGATGCGTGGCAAAACATTGAGGAAAGACTGGGAACTGCAGCATCATGTATGTCTATCACCCTAAACCCGCCTGCTTTAAGTTGTTTTCAGCACTTTGCCACCATGAAAGACAGCCTGACAGAGCCGCAGCAACAGCCCTTGATCTCATTCTGTGATCGCCAGCAATCTGAAAATGGGACAGAGAGACAGACACAGAGACACATCGCAGCAACTGTCAATCTGTGTCTTGATATCCGTGTCTTTTAACATGTGAAGGGCAGAGAGGCAGACACAGCCATGCCAGCTGTTTTTCTCTGCTGCTCATATCGCGCTGTTGCAGAACAGAAACTGGATGAGAAGTGACACACTACAATGGTTTTGCTGCCTATGTGTCTCGGTCTCTTTCCCGCTGTCAAACTGCTGGCAGTTGCAGCCTTGGAACATGGACTGTTGCTGCTGCCCTGTCATGTTCACTCCCCAGGTCGTGTCTTTGTGTGTGTAGAATGTGGTGTCAGTGAAAGTATATGCAAATGAGGTCAGTAATATTTACAGTATGTCTGTAGAAGGACTTAATGCCTGTTATCATTTAAATAAATATAGGATCCCATTTTATAACCGCAGTAAGACACTACAGGTGTGTGCATGCTACATATTTTAAGGCATGCCATGGGCTTAAGGCAGTTGGACAAGGCCTTCTTCCTTGTTATGACCGTTGCCGTGCAGTAAAACATGTTGTATGCACACCCTGTAGTGTATTATTTCATATTTGTAAAATGGCTGTTTATTTCTGACCTATGTGACCTCCCATGGTAACAGTGCAATATGATAGTCCCAGGTGTTAACACAATCCAGGGTGTGCATTTCTTGTGGATTAATAAACAGGACATGTGCTGTGAGGACATTCTGCCAGCAGCATCATGGCTCACAACGAACCAGAGCTGTTGGTTAATCCACGATAGACGCACACCCAGGAATGGGTTATTGCTTGCAAATAACAGTCACAAAACATTAACATTTCAGTACAAAATTAGTACCTGTATAACCAATGTCATAACATGAACAGCTAACACTTGTAATAAAGACATGTTATATACTGTTGTTACAGTAGGTCATTTACAGTCAGCCGTGTGGATACTTAAATCCACAATATTGTTCAGAAGGAAATGCAGAACGTATTTTGTTGACAACACACGATGGGAGAACTTTACGAATGTTTCTTCCAAGCTTCCGAAATATCCATCTGACAAATCGACGGTAAGACACATATCGGTACTGTCTTTGAAAAGAAAAAGAGAATGTGAATGTAAGTAATTCGATACAGAACAGCACTGAAGTATACACTATGCATGACTATCTATGTAATGATTACATATACAGGTAATCAGACTGATGCAGTTTCACATGATTATAGTACATTTGCATGTTAGGACTATCAACAGATACTCAGAACCCGTCTGTGGTGGGACACTATATAACATCTGGATAACAGCAATGTTATACTATGGAGGCTGGCTGCTTATCCGAGGCTAGAGTGTGCCTGCCACCTATCAGTGTATTGTTGTAATACAAGTCCCCAAAGATTAGGTCATGGCTGTATGACACTGTGTTCAGACAGGCACTGTTGTCATTGGATGCTCTGTCATGAGCACAGACACGCATAAATGTAGTACAGGGTGGAGTACTTGAATGGATGTCACACACCACATGATGTACAGAGCTCATCATTACTGCTTCAGACAGTTCTGGTGTGTGCCTTCCAATGGATCAGAACAACCACATCATGGCTTGTAATCCATGTTGATAGCAAGGTGATTGTCCAAATGTGTACTACCTGCAGAGGATACAAGATTGCTGCAACAAGAGACTCGTTCTTGTGCAACTCTGACAATATAACAAGAAATACAATAGAAGACATGGGCCTGGATATTCAATCTGCGCCAGGCTTTGGCGCAAGCTTGGGCGCAACTCAACTTGGATGCACAGGGGTGTGGCCTTGGCGATATTCAACGGAGCTGCGCCATAGCTCAGCAGCTTTGAATATCGCACCCTGACCACCCCCAGTGTGAATGGTGCAGTGGCACTGCGCCAGCGCAAGTGGCCAGAGTGGAGCATGGAGATGCAGTAACGCAAGTGCCATTGCACCATTGACAGCACCAGCGATATTCAAAAGTTCACATGAAAATGGGGCCATAATTTATGCAAGGCACACATGGGGCCATTTGCATGTCATTATGGCGCCATTTGCATGTAGGGTGCACCGATCCCCGATGACTTGTGCCTGGCACCCTGCCATGCAGCAGCTGTCGGGAACTGATGCCCCCTGCAGCCCGATTGCGGGCATCTGTGTAAAAATTAAAAGCCTTCCTATAACCCTGGTGGTCCAATGGATCGCTCTCTGCCCTGATCTCGGCATCTGTTAAAAAAGTCCAATATCCCTGGTGGACAGTGGACTTCCTCTGCCCGATCGTGGTCACCTGTAAAACAAATACCTCCTATTACCCTGGTGGTCTAGGGGCACCCTCCCCACCCACCCACTGAGCCACACCACCCTGCTCCCCCCGGCAGCCGGGGGGTGGCAGCACCCCACCCACCTGTTGCCCCGCCACCCGCTGACTGACACCTCGAGCATGAGCCAATGGGCGCAGCCCTTACCGTACTACACATTCCAGATATATGTGCAGGGTGGCAAGCAGTTGAGGTGCTGCCGCCCGCTGGCTGGGGAAGGAGCGGGCGGTGGGGCTCAGTGGGTGGGTGGGGAGGGGGATACCCTAGACCACCAGGGTAATAGGAGGTTTTTGTTTTACAGATGACCGCGATCGGGCAGAGTGCGGTCCACTTCTATCTTTTCACAGATGCACATGATCGGGCATGGAGGGGGTGCCGCCAGGTGCAGCCGGAGCTCTGGTGGCCACCCACAGGTGGCGGCTGCCGTGTTGTGCCCTGCAATGCAGCAGCTGAGCTGTGGGTGGCCATCAGTTGTTCCTTTGTTTTTTGGCGTAACTTTGTGCTGGAGCAGGTAAGGGTTGCGCATGCATGGCTCTGCACATCCCGGGCTTAATATCGGGCTGTGCAGTTATGCATGGGCACCCACCTGTGCCTGCATACAGTACTGATGCGCTCCGGTGCATCGGGATTTGTGCCGCGCAATTTTTAAGCAATAAGGCATAACCAAGGGTTATGTTAATGGTCTGTTAATCACCTTCTAGTGGTGTACTGTGGCACGAGGTGTAGCCGAGTGCCACATACCCTAGAAGGTGATTAACTGACCATTAACATAATACCTGGGAGTGCCTTATTGCTATTATAAAAAAAAATGTTTCTAAGCAGTGTTAAACCTTGTTCAGCATATGGCTAAGCTCTACATGTATGTTAATAAAAGATTAACATAAGGCTGTTAGAATGTTTGCAGCCAATCAGAAAGCTCCATTTCTCAGACCCTTCTTATAATCCCTATTGAATATTGCTTCAGGGGTGCATCAGTGGGTTGCGCACGGCGCCATGCGCAACCATTTTCAATATCTGTGCCATAAAGAATAAAATAACCATAACTACAGAAACAAATACAGAACCCAGTAGTATACACACCTTCTGTACCATACAGAAGAACGAAGGCATTGTGGCAAGATACTGTGACACTCAGAGCACACCAACCAGTGGTGTAGTCCTCAATTTTATAGTTGTACTACACATTCATGCACTGACGAACTGTTGCCACCCCATGTCAACATAAAAGAAAATATGCTGTGCCACAACATGCCACTGCCCTATCTCCCCTCTAGCCATGACTGAGTTCAAGTAATCCATTTCATCCTTTAATCAGCATTTCTTTGTGTTTGTGACTGCCTGGTAATTTGTTCATTGTGTATTTTTTTGATGGTGGCATCAGTGCCCCATTGTAACCATCCAAACAGTAATGGTCAGCGTTACACAAAATCCATGTCCCAATGAAAGTTCAAGAGCATGTGCGCACTGAATTTTTCACATCCAGCCACAAACATGTATGATTGTTCACCTGCTCCAGTCTTCATGGGTATTGAAAATACAATATGCTTCAGTCCAGTAATACAAAATTAAAGGATACCTAATATGTACCCCTGGAAAAACATGGCCGATGACTGCACCTGGTGACACAACCACAGAATGAGGGGTATATGTGTGTGTGACTGTGTGTGCGTGTGCATGTGTGTGTGTCTGCATGTGTTCCAGTGACAGCATGGCAGCCTGTCAGCAGATTGAGGAAGTAGCTCTGTTTCTACTGTGGTACATATTAGGGGTACATTAACATTTTACCTGGAATGAAGTGCATCCTATTTTTAATAGCCATGAAGAATAGAGATGGTCAAGTACCATATATGTTTGTATAAATTGCAGTGTGCACCTGCTGTTGCTCCTGTGACACTTAAAACCTGTGTTCAGAAGCAGACTCAGTATGGCATGGGTACTGCCAGGGGATCACAAATAGCATCCAACGATGGCATGCTTGCCCCAGGGGAAGGGCTGGGAAGCAGATTGGTGTCTCCAGACCCCCGGTAGCGGCTGTCGAATTAGCACCCTGTCAAGCACCTCAGTGTGCAATTTGTCCCAAGTGAAGGTATGGGGCTTAGCGAGCTCACAAGGGAGCTAGGGGGTGCACATCTCAGACTTAGCTGCTCACGCATAAACGTCAGGGCACTTGCACCATCTTCAAGAGAAACAAAGAAATGCACAACATCTACAGCAACGCACTGCAGCTTACCCTCAATGGGCCATCACCCACTTGTCTGCATTGGACCGACAAAAGTTGACGTATCGGTGTGTCGGGGCTCCACCTCGTCCCTACCTGGGTGGAAAAGCCATGGCTACATGGGAACCAGGGTCAAACAATATAAAGCAATTGTCAGAGGGATGACTCTAGGTGCTAATGATGACTTTGGAATGGTGATAGGGGGGAAAATAGAAACTTAGAAACAAATAAATTACTTACTCATGGATAGTGAAGTCATCACTTTGAGGACCATCCTCATAGATGAACTCATAGTATGAAGTTTCCAAGGAATCACGGTCCAGGCAAGTGCTGTAGAAACCGATCGGCTGGGTAATACAGTTGTGCTCTGTTCCATCTAGTCTTCTCATAATTTGTGGGTAGTAATGACAACAGATGTTCTCCACCCTGGTTGGCATCGGTTCACAAGTTCGGCAGGAACACCTGTAAAATATATTGAAGAAAGAAACTATTGGTATGTACTATCAGTACTATCAATATATACAGTATCTGATGAAAGGTCAGGGTAACTGCAGATGATAATGTTGCATATTGTACCACAATGCCAGGAAGCTTATAAGGCACAAGGCAAGTGGCACAATTACTTCAGCAGAAGACCATGTGGATCATATGACAGTGTAATATAGTGATAATAACAATACACACAAATATAATACATGGTACAATCACCTATTCATGGGTGAAAGGAGGGAGGAGGGAGGAGGGAGGACAACATTTGGTGTAAACTTGCTCCCGATAACAAACAAGAATATTTGGTCAGTGATATCCACAGTAATGACCCAAACAGTAAACTGTGTTAGCATTTATGCAGGACGGTGTTTAGACGGGTGGGATGTGAAAGGTCGGTGACGTTATTTGTCAGCGGCAGCCAACATTCAGTGAAATGGCACCCTTGATGACCTCCTCAACATGGGGTGTGAAGATACACCATTGTGAACAAGCTTTTTGAATGTTGTTATATTATTTACTTTACTGATTTTACTATTATTTATTTATTTTTTTATATTTATCATCTGTCTGCACTCTGTACAGCGACAAGAATTTCATGGAATTGGGTGCTTCATAAATTAAACATTGCCTGCTGTACCAGGCAGCCATAGTAGCCTCTTACAAAGCACAGTAAGTGCAAGGAACAAACATGGAAGCAGATGTGCATAGGCTAGGTGGTGAAGCAGAGAGCCTGACGTGGACTAACACAGTATGTGGCAGTCATTGCATGCAACACAGACCATGGGGCAAGGGAAAAAAATTAAGGATGCGAAAGAATGAAGAACCATGCCAGTGGGATAACACCAGCCAGCCCACTGCAGATCATGCAACACAAACTAGGGCCTGATTCAATCTGAGGACTGTGGCACTGCATGTAGGAGGGAGGTCTGTCCAGCAGTCCTGCTGTGGGTGTGGGGGGGAGAGGCAATCCGTGGGGGAACATAACAGCCAGGTAAGCCCTGGAGCTGGTGGTTGACGTGGTTGGATGGACTGGAGGGGTGGGCACAAAGATGGGCACAAAGATTGCCAGTGCAATGATGATGCATAACATTCAAGGTGAAAGCAACTGTTGTAAACCACAATTACTAGTAAAGCATTGTTATGCATTTCTTTATAAGCTTTTGGTAACCACATAAGTGCACTAGTCACAAAATCTGCCTATTTTCAGGCATGCCCCTGGATATGCTTGACCTTGCATTTATTTTAAACTATTTAACTTGTGATATGCATTTCTGTGGCATGGGGAGGGGGTTACTATCAAGTGAGCAGATTGTAGATATGGCAGCGATTTACAATCCATGTTATCTGCACCACTTGCATCATGGCACTGAATACACCCACCAGTTTTTCCTTCTGCAGTGTGGGTCTGGATGGTATCCTCCATCAGGAAATTTCTGATGTTCAATTCTGCATATGTGAACACTGCTGCTTTCAGCTCCTGATAGCATGTAAAGTAAAGTGACCTAATCTGTACCACCATCTACACATGGGGAGGGAGGACCACATGTGGTGCCAACTTTAAACAAATCACAAAGAAGTCTGTGCTCTTATATGCCCAGTAATGACCAACGACTACCCTGTGCTACTATATATGCATGAAGACGGGGAGCTGTGATTTGATTGCTGGTTCCTCATAAGCACCACCACATACAGTGTCAATAATGGGGCTAGAGCAGGCTAATATGCAGTGCAAACAGATGAAGCTGCATGCCTCTCAGTGACAAATTACCATCCCATCCCCTCTTTTTGGGTGGCAGAACAAAACATTTTGTTTCACACCCCACAACAGCTCCTATTCAGTCCAAGGAGCTTACTGTTCTTTATTAAAAGCATAAACAAAAATGTCTACAATTGACTAATGTAAAAACAGAATGGTAACAACATTGAATGGCAGACACACAGAGTGAATGTGGTATGACAATTTCAAAAGGACACAGTACTGGGAATAGGCAGCAGGCTATAATATAGGCGTCTCAACGGTTTTAGAAAGAAATATAAAAGACAGAGACACCTCAAAGTGAAATCTAGGTCTTACACACACACACACACACACACACACAGATATACAACAAACATGGTACTACTACCATAGCTCCACTGGGTAGAATCCTTCGTTACTTTGTTCATCTTCCGATTGTTCAGACTCGCTGCTCTCACTAACATCAGCAACTGTAACCATTCCTCTCAGTGGCTCGAACCTGTAAGGGATAATTTGGCCACAAACAGAATAGTTTTCAGTGTCTGAATTGCTGCTTGCAGCATAAGTGGCCATTGTGGTACAGCTCAGTATTGAGAGCAGCAATTGCTTCCATCCAGTTACAGACGTCATCACGCATCGCACGCGCTTACTTCCTGAAACACTAAAAAAAAAAAAACGGAAGGCGCGATCACACATGCGCGGCATAGCGAGGCATAAAACTGTAATTTTTGAAAAAACAAATGATTGGGGATACACATTGGGATAACACAGATGCACAACGGAGTGCGCAGCATCGTGGCAAATGAAACTCGCCATCACAGATGGGTAAGTTGTTCCCTTCACCTTTAACTGATTTCATTTAACATCAGCACAACTCTATGTCAAACCTGCAACAGTTTCTTAATTAATTCACTTGTGAAACAAACAGAACCTCATTTGTTTGTGCTATTTATATTTTGTGTCATACTGGAATCTTAGGTAATAAGAATTAACTACATGTTATTTATATGCACAAGATAAGATCATAATTATCACTATCTATATTTATGTTTTTAAACATATTATTTCATCTTATTTGTGTATTAAATTCAAGTACTGAATAATAATAATTAGTGACCCCCTATATTAACTGAATATTGACTCCTGATAAAACACCATAATAACCTACTGAATTCCATAATAACTCGATAGTGGGTTATTATGGCATTTTCTTCCTTGTGCTCTCACCTCACTGAAGTGTGAAAGAAAGCATACTATTTGTGTAGCTACAATGGCTCCTCAGAGACACGCTCACTCACACAAATATAGATTAAAATTTTTGTCTCTGTTAAACCATGCACCAGTTATTATAAAAAATACAACAGTACTGTCCTGCACAGGGCTGGTGGTGCTCTCATGACCAAAAGAGTCAATTCAACACAAAAGCAGTCAGGCATTCACCACCCCCAAGGATAGGCACACCAGTAGTTCACTTTTCAATACATTTATTAAAAAGGCAAAACATCCAGAGGTCAGGACTGCCTGACGCATTTTGGATCACATGATCCTTTATCAAAATCCTTTTTGTTCCACACCAGTATCTTTAAATGCCTGCAACAAAAGTGGAGAATTTTGCATTTTACATTTCACTCCATTATTTTCTTTTTATATATATGCAGAAGGACTGGTGAGTGCTTTGCCTGCTTGCTCTTTCATCGGATTTTAATAGAGGGTCAGCAACCCTCAGCAGAGCACCAGACTCCGTATATCCACTGTGCACACCTGTTTCTTGTTTACCATTAAAAAAAGCCAATAATAAAACATAACGATTCCCATAGTATAACACTGGAACTTCAATAGAGCATAACTCCATCAATATCTGGAGTTAAGTGACAATCTCTATATTGTCACAAAGGTCTCAGGGGTATTTCAAGATATGATGGTGCATTTAATGCAGTAGATAGATAGATAGATAACGGCACCAGCACACTGTTCTGACAGCAATTGAGTAACAGACTGCTTATACAAGCAAAGGACAAACAAGCATACCTTGTTTTTCTCTCCACAATGAGCATCCACTTCATCATTTCACTGCTGTCAATGGTACTTCTTACCCAACTGGATTGGCAGATTTCTGTCAGAACAGTGTGCGGGTGCCACTCACTAAGTTTCTAGAAGGGTTCCTGTTATTCTGCTGGCACCTCAATCCTCCTCTAATATGGTGGACACAGGTGACGCAACTTCAACTGAGCCATTGGAGTCTGCACTCTAGTCTCTCTATATATTGTACTCTATGTTACACACCCAGAGTGAGGAGATCACATGGTGTTTCTGGTTGCGAGCTCCAAAAACAGCCTCTGATTGGCCAACAAAGCTCTATGAGATTTTGAAATCTAACTCAGTGAATAGACCCAAATAGTGGCCGAATAGTGCACTATTCAGAATGTCCATCCAGATATTCAGCAAGCCTACTATTCGTGGTATTTGGAAAATACTATTTGGTTCATGCACAGCCCTATTATTTTGCAATTTCTGGCAGCAGGCAATTAATAAAATTGGCATGCACAGTCTCCTTGTAAGGTCTAAGAATCTGCCAAATTTCATAGTATTGCATTCTCTAGTTTTAAACCTTCAGGAGCTTAAATTTGTAGTTTATATTCTTACCAAATTAAATTTTTAAATGTTGTGAAAGTTTGACTACTTTTAATTCAATCACATTTAAAGCTGAAAATATGAACTTTTTCAGAAATGACCATGTGGTATAGTAGTTTAAATGCTTCAACTCTGGTTAAATTTGGATTTGTCGTTTTAAAATTAGAGGGAAATAACTGAAATTTAAATTTTGGCAACATGTGTGGTAGGCTATAACTCAGTCCCATTTGAAGCTAGAAATCTGAGACTATGAACATATACACATGTAGTGATAACCTATATACCTGTCAAATTTGATAACATTTTAATAAATATTATCAAAATTATAAAAAATTACAGAAATCTAAATTTTGGCAAAATGTTTGGCTACCTATAACTCAGCTCCCATTGAAGCGTGAGACTTAAAAGGTGGTGTATATATCAATGTTGAGTGTGTCCCTAAATCCAGACACTGTGGAGAAATTTGGATAAGAAATTTTCAAATCATCTCAAAATAACCAAAAATTTTATTTTGATTAAATGTTTGGCTACCCATACCTCTGCCCCTTTCAACCTACAAATCTGAAATGTGGCACAAATTGGGTACATCATTGGATTCTGATTACATTTTAAATTTGGTGTTAATTAGATACAAACCTTTAACATTATAGTGAAATAACCAAAATTTTAAATTTGGTAGAATTCCACAGACTTCTCATGAAAATTCCATGAAATTCCACAGAATCAGAATGGTCATTTAGTGGGCATTCTGCAGGTAGACTTTTACATTTCACAGACCTCTACCATTTGTCCATCAGACGTCAGACATCCAAAAAGGGCTCAGTGCACATTTTAACTTCAGCAGCCTTAGCATGGAAAAAAGTCTGATTGATTGAAGAATACAGACACTCTTCTAGCCAATCAGATGTGATCATGCTTACACTGAAGAGGGGGCATAAGGAATGCAACTCTGAAGTGCTGCAGCAGTGAGAGGAAGCAGATGATCAGCAATGAACAGAAAGCTATTCCAGCAAAGAAAAAGAAAAGCAACACAATGGGGGGCTCAAAAGATAAATTAGATGGCAGGCAGGGGCTCAAAAAGAAATTGCTAGGCTAAACAAAATAGCTATACTTGTAGGAAAAAAGACTGAATGAAGCAGGAGATGCTGAACTAGATTAGCAGGGCAGGTGGCCTGCTTACTTTGGAGTGAAATTCAAGGGGTGAGGGGCAGAATTGTGGCTGCCAGAATAAAAGAATTGAAGGAATAAGAAAACAGTTAAATTGTGAAGGGTAAAAATGAACAGGCCCCAGCGAAAACATATTTAAAAAGAGAGGGGTGCTGCACAGACTAATAGAGGCTGGCAGACAGGAAAAAAAGAGATTAAGCAGGCAGGCCAAGAAGTGTGATCTAAGCAACAAAAATGAACGAATGTAAGCTGTTTTATAAAATGGGCAAAGGATTTCAAACACTCTCACTGGCTGTTAGCAAAACATTGCAATTGTCTAATGCATGGCTAAAAACTAATCCTACAAATCTGGATGCAGTATATTAGCAAAATTCTTGTGCGAACATTAGACCTTTCGTAGTTGAAATAGCCACCATTTTTTTCCAATATAAAATGACAGCACAGGGGAACTGCAACAGTTTATTGGAACTCTCAACTGTGCACATAAGGGGAGGGATGGGGAAATTGTTTAACCAGGAAAGGCACACTAAGCTGAAGCTTGTTTCCAGATGCTACCTGGGAGCGCAAGGAATTTAAGTGACTTGCTCAGGGTCACACAGTATACAGGTGGGAGCTGTGGGATTCAAACCCCAGTTTGGTCTGTTGGATGTCACCAGATTTGTATCTCAGAGCCTTAAACCATTGTGCTATACTGCCTCCAACCTATAAAGGTTCCATATTTGCTATTTTTCTTCCTCATTTAAAGACTTTTTTTCAATTTAAGATTTTATTAGTTTTCAGCAATTACAAAATAGAAAAACATACACACGATTACAGCATGACAAATAAATAATTAAATTCACTATTAATTGAAAGATGTCACCTGCAGTTCAATGCGCTGAAGCAACCAGCCACGCCCCCTGCCTGAGCTATTTAAACCCTGTCCTTCTAGCTTCACTCAGAAGCATTTTTTCCTTTTCCCACCATCCTCCTCCTCCTCCTCCAGTGGCTTGACTCTCTCTCTCCTCGGGGTTCCTTCCTAAGGTACCTTTAGCCTAAGGAAATCATTCCTGTGACACCTCTAGGGATGGAACCCTCCTCCAGGGTTCCTGGCCTTTGGCATCCCTATAGGGTGGTATTCCCCGAGGAATGAGAGGTGAACAGCCAGAGCAGCTTGTTCAATAAATTTGCATAGGCACAACACTACACCAAGCTGCATAAGCACATTGAAATATACATTAATAGGACAGTAACATTTATACCAACAAATGCAAACATGTCAACAATGAAGTACAATACAGAAGTCAGGAGTCTGAAGAAACCTTTTTAAAATTGAAGAACACTTCTCATGTTTCATTGAACAAGTCAATTTTATTTAGCAATTGGTAGCTAATGTGCTCATTATTGGCTATGTTTCATAAGGAATCGAATAATTCTCTAATTGCCGGTATCTTATTATCTTTCCAGTGTTGTAGGATTAACCTTTTATATGCTAAGGCCAAGGACAAGATCCAGAGCTGATGAGGGCTATATAAATGTTGCAGTGGGGAGGTGTCCCCTAAAATAAAGATGGGGGGGGTTAAATGTATATCCTTTTTCAGAATCTTTTGACACATAGCATGAAATTTACTCCATCTTGATCTTATTTGGGGACAAAGCCAAAAATGGTGTCCTAAAGTAGCCTGTGGGGCCCCACATTTCCAACATACATGATGAGTCTTTTTATCTATTTTGTTTAGTTTCTGTGGAGAATAGTAGTTTCTATGTAATATTTTAAATTGAATTAGCCTCCCATTTACTTCCCTAATGCATTGGTAAGCATTTTTACAAACACTTTCCTAAGAAGGGTCTAAGATGTTTAAATTTAAATATGTTTCCTCTGTTAATTTAGCAGTAAATGTAATTACAATATTGGTGTCTGAAATCATTTTATATAGTAAACTTGATCCTTTCCTTTGGGGAACTACCTTCAAAATCTGATTCCATTTGGAATCCACTGAGAAATCATAAGATGTCTGATTGATATGCTGTTTAATTTTGTCACGTAGTTGAAGGAATAGCCAGAAATGGAGACTAGAAATACAGCATTTCTCCTGAGGTCCGTAAAGGATAACAGTTCTTTTGTATTTGTATCTAACAGGTTTTTGATCTGAGTTATTCCTGCTTTGCACCAAGCTATGTCTTTCAATTGTCTTCCATTATATGTGAATCTAGGGTTATTCAAAGACTTTCTGTTTTTATTTATACTTGATCTACTGAATGTACTGGGTGGATGCTGCCGGCCTGCCCACTCGCAATCCCACTCACTAATGATGTACTCATTCAGAGTACAGAAACTGGCAAACAAAGATTTTTTAATAAAATAATTTAGTCCCAGGTGACTGCTGGCACATTTCTCTTGAATGATTTCTCCATCCTACTCACCAGTCTGTTCACATGCCCACTCACTCATCACCATGACTTTCTCACACCTGCTGATCTTCATCCTTTCCCTGTGCCTCACAACCACCACATCACACCTGCTGATCTTCATCCTTTCCCTGTGCCTCACAACCACCACATCACACCTGCTGCCAGCACTCACTCATTTGAGAGATTTCAGGCTTTCACTGGTGCTCACCCAAAAATACTGATAGGCTCTGCATTTGGAAAAAGAAAATGGTGCCTTTCTGTTTGTAAGGGCCACTGTTAAGACATGCCCTGTTAGTCCCAAAGGAAGCCTGCTTCCACACATGCACCCTCTCTCAGATGCTAGATCATTTTTGCACTGTGTTTGTCAAGCTCCCTCACATAAAAGAAAAATAAATAAATAATAACTTAAAAACAAACCACAGAATAAAAATAAGAAAGCTAACTTTGTAAGTGTGTGTGTGTGTGTGTGTGTGTGTGTGTGTGTGTGTGTGTGTGTGTGTGCGTGTGCGTGTGTTTATTCATCTCTCTCTCTCTCTCAGTATGGGTGGGGCATATATAAACAAAACTACTATCCAGGCTCACACAGAAAAAAATACAGCTATGGAGACCATAGCAGGACAAATGTCCTAAGTTAAAAAAAAATCAGCAATCTTATACAGGGAAAGGTACTATTTTATGTAAAATATAGACAAGCATTCTACTTTTTTGTTACCTTAACTATTAATTTTAATTTTTATATGTATATGAAATACAGAGTTCCATTTTATAAATGCAATAAGACACTTATGTGTGTGTGTGTACATTAGACAGTTCTAATGCCCCATATTACACCCCTTGCCATGCGTCAGAACTGCCTAATACTCACTCCTTCATGCTTTATTGCTTACTTAGGGAGCTGGCAGAAGATTGTTTTTGGCTGCTGCAAAAAGATAAAACTTAAAATGTGCTCTTAATGGACAGACTCACCTTACTAGGATTTTATTTGGAGACCAGAACCAGAATATGTAGTTGAAACCAAGCAAACTTAAGGGCTAAATAAAGCTGTAGGGAGCACAGATGGAGATCTTTTTCAGACCACATATTATAGGATGCTGCAAAGAACTTCCTAATAAATCATGAGAACATAATAAATACCAACAAATGTAAAGAAAAGAGGCAGTGCTAAGTGTTGGAGATCTTTGATTTTATTTGGGAAATTAAGCTGGAGAGGCTGGTTTCAATACAATTATTGGACAACGGACTTTGTCTTAAACCAGAGAGATGACACAGGGCAGCAGAATGTAAGGAAATAAATTTGTAGCAAAAGTAAATGACCATTTTAGTTTCTGGAATTATCTGTGCCAAAATAGGCTACACCAAGGCATCAAAGAACACCAGCTGTTTGAGGCCGTGTAATTAAGCACACAAAAATAAAAATAAAGCTGTAACTGTCAGTCAGTCTACTCCAAACAAAAAAATGTTGTGTTTGTGAATCAAGTCATAGTGTGCACTGCTGAATGTGAAATAAATAAAATAAACAAATCCATAACCTGCTTCAAGCTACTTTTTGAAGAAACAGTGTGCTTTCTGATGTGAAAAAAACCTCTTAAATGTTGAAGTATATGAATAGTCCACGCCTGTTCCAATATAATACAGTGTTCTCTCTGTGTCACCTATTCACACTCTTCCCCCCAAAAAAGTTGTGCAAATAGCCTGTTAGTGTTCATTAGTAAATTTGGTGTTATGTAACGTTATTCCCAAAATAAAACTCAAGTGACAAAGTTCATTATCAACTACTGTATTTTGTTTCACATCACAGAAACACAAAAAAGGCCACATTTTTTCTCTTGCTCTATATTATAATCATAAAGTATTCTGCTTTAGTTACACACTGCCATGTCAGTCACATTACATTTGTTACATCAAAATTTTCTTTAATTATACAATTTTGTTGGAAATATATCAGACACAAATCCTGCTGTTTGAAAGAGTACTTCTGCCACAGTAGCAAAACAAAGCAAGGTAACAGATACATTCAAAAGGCCTAGCTCAACAAGGCCAGTCTACACAGCTGAGCCATCTGAACATGATCATGATGTGAGAGGTACTTCAATAATTATGGAATCATCTTCTGAGCTTGCAAGCAAGAAACCAAAAAAAAAAAAATTATGATTTAGACAGACTCAAGGAAATTGAGTATCCATGAAATAAACCTACAGTACCAATGGCTCATTCACGACAAAGCTGCTTGATGGTTCTGTTGTAAAGTGTGCAAAGATTCTGGTTGAAAAAACATTTTTGCCAAAGGAAAACCAACCCCTGAGGCAAAGGCTGATGATCTCAATAAACATGCAATTTCCAAAAATCACAAGTGGGTAATGTAATACCTTGTAGCATAAATATTGGAATTTTGCCCTTTTTCTTGTGTTGTCCAATTTAGAACAAAACATATCTATATTCTTCCTATATTTTCATATTTGCAATATTTGCACACTAATAATGCAGCAGATACCAACAGAAGAAGAGGATACAGACTTCATATTTAAAACTTTGGAGCTTATATATTATAATAAATGTCTGCTGTTATTTTAACACCTTTATCATAGATATCTTCTTGCATTGTTTTTTTAAATAAGGCTACATTAGCAGCAGAAAGAGGGAAAAAGGGAAAGACAAAGGCTGTGAGCAGTGCATATTCATCTGTGAAAAGTGCCATCATAGCTGAAATGAGAAGTGTATATTACATGGGCAAAACTCTTACCGGGAATCATAATCCTCAGAAGCTACAAGAACTGCAGGCTCACAATGTTAAGTATTTTTTGACTCAAGAGTTCAACATGCTGTCAACAAAATAATCTCCTGCAGCCTGTGCATGCCTGTTTTAATAGCTCTTTTGATCACCAATTATTTTTTTTTTGGGGGGGGGGTCATGACGTAGTTGAATGCAGCCAATACTGATTTTTTTTTTCTGTTTTTCACTTCTTTAGAATTGCACTGTGCTAAAGTCTAGCAAGCAATCAGTTCTTCAAGGCACTGACATCTATACACATTCTGAATCCATTAATGATTTAACAAATCAATATCTAAGCCTGTGCAGAATTATTTTTTTTTTTGTTGAGAATCTGGAGAATTCTCCATGTAAAGTATTTTCCTTACAACTTGATGAGGGAACAGATTTGACCAACAAGAGACTTTAATGGTATACTTTACATCACATTCACTGATACAAAGGAAAATGTTCAGTAAACATTTCTAGGTGTAGCTGAGCTTCCAAAAAGTAAATTTGTGGTAGTATACAATGTTGTGAAGGACATAATCTCTGAAAAAAATATCTAGGAGGTAAAGAGCTGACAGGACTTGTTACTGATGGGGCCTGTATAATGAGAAGATGTAAAAAAGGTGAAACGTCTCTTCCCTACTACAACATGCATATTTAGTTGCCAATCACTGTCCTGCACATAGACTCACCATAGCATCGGGGAAAACAGCCAACCAACAGCAGGACGTGATCAGCTATATGTCAACTGTGAATCAGCTTAGAAGGGGTAATATAAGGAAGTTCTTTTTCACAGAAAGCTGGTGGATGCATGGAACGGCCTACTTCAGGAAGTGGTGGATATGAATACAGTGCAGGGCTTCAAACAGGCATGGAATAGGAATAAGGGAGCAATACAGATGAGTATGAATAGATAGGCCATTGACAGAGTAAAAGCCTATGGCACATTCATAAGGTAGAAAAAGAAATGAGCAGACTGGATGGGCCTTGCTGTACTTATCTGCCATCAACTTCTATGTTTCTATGTAAAACTATTATTGCAATCACTGTAAACAAAAGTACAATGTTCTACAATCAAACACCCAATTATCAACATGTTACTGAAGATAGCTGATCAAGTAACTTCGGAGGATTGCTCCCTATACCCATCAAATAGCTGAAGTAATAGGTTAACAGATGGCAGTTTAGGGACTCTGCATCTATATATAGGGACAAAACATTACAAGTCTGTATTATCGTGTAACTAAACAAATGACATGCCCTTTGCATTTTGATTTTAGGGATGGTTAGTTCCAAATGGGCAGAATTTCTTAATGATTAATGCAATTGTCTAAAGGAAATCTTATCTAATAGTCCAAGACAGAGCCCTGGACACATTTTAGTAAAAATGACATTTTTGCAGTCTATGATGACTAGATAAGGTATGACATCCCAACTAGCTTTACATTTCATATTTCTCTTGCCAATCAATTATAAAGCATGTCCAGCTTTAACAATTTTTCTTTTACACAATGATCATGCATTATGTCTGTGTGGTCACTCATAGATAAGATTTGGAACTGAACTGTTTTCAAATGTGTTTCAAAGTCTAGACAGTCTTTATAATGATATAACAGACCCACACAGGTTCCCATCTTTTTATCAATTAAAAACATAGAAATATAGAATTTGATGGCAGATAAGGACCGTTTGATCCACACAGTCTGCCTATTTTTCCCTACCTACTTTATCATCTCAGACCCTAATGTCTGACTCTTTCTCCCACACCACCTTCCTCTCCTCTAAAATCCTCTTATGCCTAAACCATGCATTCCTGAAACCCCCCAACCCACTGTCTTCACTCGACCACCTGCCCTGGAAGGTTGTTCCAAGAATCCACCACTCTCTGTGAAGAAGTAGTTCCTCACATCTGTCCTGAATCTATCCCCCCTCCAGCTTCATAGTATGTCCCCTTGTTCTTGAGCTTCTTTTCTTCTCAAAAATACTTCCCTCCTGTACCTCACTAATCTCAGTGAGGTATTTAAAGGTCTCTATCATCTCTCCCTCTCTCTCTCCCTTTCTTCTTCTAGGGTGTACATATCAAGGTCCTTTAGTGTCTTCTCATAGGGCTTTTGATGCATACACTCCACCATTTTAGTTGCCCTCCTCTGGACTGCCTCTGCTCTGTCTAGATCCTTCTGGAAATGTGGTCTCCAGAACTGGACACAATACTCAAGATGGGGTCTTACCAGTGATCTATAAGGGTCAACAGCAACTCCCTCTTTCTGCTGATGATACCCTTCCAAGTGCTCAACAGCATCCCACTAGCCCTCCCAACTGCATTGTTGCACTGCCTGGTGACCTTTAGGTCATCCAGTATGATTACACCTAGGTCTCGTTCCTGCTTGGTGTCAATCAATATCACTCCACCCATTTTGTACTCCACCGCCAGGTTTCTATGCCCCAAGTGCATTATTTTGCACTTTTTTTGCACTGAAACCTAGCTGCCATACCCATGACTAATCTTTTAGTTTTCTCAGGTCCTTGCTCATCCCCCCCCCCCTTCCTGGAGTGTCTACCCTGTTGAAGATATTGGTGTCATCTACAAAGAGGCAGACCTTCCTTTCTAGCTCCTCTGTAGTGTCACTTATAAAGATGTTAAAAAAAAGACCAGTTCAACGCTAATTGCTGAGATACCCGATTGCTCACCCTCTCTTCCTTGGAGTGAATTTCGTTTACCACCACCCTCTGTCACCTGTCTCCTAACTAATATCTTACCCAGTTTAACACCTTTGGACCCACTCATAAGCTACCCAGCTTGCTTACTAGTTTACTATGTGAAATGGTATGAAATACATTACTGAAATCCAGGTAGACCACATCCAGCACTCCACCCTGATCTAAATCCTTGGTCACACAGTCAAAGAAATCTTATCAGTTTTATTTGAAATGACTTTCCCCATCCCACCCCTGTGAGTCCATGCTGCCTTGGGTCTTGTAACCCATTTGATTCAAAATATTCCATAATCCTTTCCTTCAGCAGTGTTTCCATTGACTTTCACACCACTGATGTCAGGCTGACTGGCCTATAATTGCCAGCCTCCTCCCTGCTACCATTTTTGTGAAGTGAGACTACCTCTACCCTCCACCAGTCCTCTGGGACTACTCCTGATTCCAGTGAGCTGTTAAATAGGACTGTCAGAGGTGCAGCCAGTACCTCCCTGAGCTCCCTCAATAACCTTGGATGCACCCCATCTGGCCCCATTGCTTTGTCCTCTTTCAAATTAGTAAGTCCCTTCAGGACTCTCTTCCTCAAACAAGGACTAGTGCCCCTCCCCCCCCCCAAAGCTCCTGTTATTTTTTGTGGTCCCTCCCTTTCCCTTCCTCTGTGAACACTGAGCAGAAGTAGTTGTTCAAAATGTTTGCCTTTTCCAGGGCCCCCCCCTTGCACAGTCTCCCCCTTACCTTTTTAATCTTACAATCCCTCTGCTGCCTTTCCTCATTTTGCTTACATACCTAAAAATGTATTATTCCCTTTTGTTACTGCCTGGGCTATTCTCTCTTCATTATGTACCTTTGCACTACTTACTGCTTTCACTGCTTCAGTCTGTTTCTCCTAATATACCTCCCTATCCTCCATCCTCTGTGCCTCCTTGTACCTTCTGAATGCAACCTTTTTATCTTTTACCTATTCTACCACCTCTTTCAAGAACCGTAGCAGTTTTTTTTTTCCTTTTGCTTTTGCTCACTTGCTTGGTGCAGAGATTTTTTGCTTTCACTATGACCCCTTTTAGATTTTCCCACTGTTCCTCCACTCCCTGGTCATCCCATCACTTCATGCCATCTTTATAAAATCTACCCTCCTGAAGTCCAGGTCCCTTGCCTGTGTGTGGTTTGATTCAACAGTTGTCCTTGTATTGAATCCTACTGTATGGTGATTACTGGTCCCCAGGTGGTCTCCCACCTTGACATCTACAACACTGTCCCTGTTAGTGAGTACCAGGTTCAATACTACCCCATCATGAGTGGGTTCACTGACTAGTTGCCTGAGAAATGCCCTGGACAGGGAATCCAGGATGTCCCCTCTTTTCTGCTGTTTTGCCAAGGCTTCTCCTAGTATTGTATCTAACTCTTCCTCCTGTGCTAGGGGTCTGTAGATCATTTTGCCAAGGCTTCCCCTAGTATTGTATCTAACTATTCCTCCTGTGCTAGTGGCCTGTAGATCATTTTGCCAAGGCTTCCCCTAATATTATATCTAACTCTTCCTCCTGTGCTAGTGGTCTGTAGATCATGCCGGTGTGAATAATGGCTCTGTTCCCAGACTCCAGGGTGACTCAGGGTACCTCTGCCACCCCATATTCCCTGTATCTGTGTCACTTTTGTGCTTTCACTCACATAAACCACCACATCCCCTCCTTTTCATCCCACCATGTCTTTCCTGAACAGATTACAGCCTGGTATGGCCATGTCCCAGTCATGGTTTTCAGTGCATCATGACTCAGTAATCGCCACTATATACAGATTGACCTTTGCCATGATGGTCTCTAGGCCTGGGATCTTATTTCCTAGACTGTACACATGGCCTTCCAGATTTTAGCACTCTGCTTGTTAGTTCCCTTTTTACCTTTTTGTTCCTTCTCCTTCCCCTTCTCTTTTTAATGCTCCTGTTCCCCATCTCCTTTGTTTCTATCACCATGCTTCCTTTATTAGTTTGCACCCTGGGGGTTTCTCTCCCCTCAGGTTCTCCCTACTCTCTACCTCAATCTGTGTGGGGGAAGATTCTGCCTCACTGATTCCTTCCACCCTCCTCCTTGGGTAGTTTAAATGTTCATTGAAGTAACATTCAAACTGACTAGAAAGAACTGCAGTTCCCCTGCCAGATGGATGCAGGCCATTACCCATGTATAGGTCCTTGTCCCCACCAGGTGGTCCCCAGTCCTCAGTGTAGCTGTAGCCCTCCACTTTGCACCTTTCCACCAACCATGAGTTAAAGCTCCAGGTGCAGAGATCCCTCTCCTACTCCCCCTGGCATAGACAGGCAGCACCTTGAAGAAAACCACTGAGCATGCTACCTGTCCAAGACCACTCCCCAGTTCCCTAAACTCCCCCTGCTCTATCCCAGTCTGTCCCTGACCAGGTCATTGATCCCCAGGTGGACAATGACATCCAGCTCCCCCTTCCTTCCTCTTATCCAGTTTACTTACATGAATGTTTCCAGAGCCAGAGGGGTCCATCAAAAATCCTACATTTTTATAGACTCCGTCCTGTTGTATCGCACTGCCACTGAAGGTATGAATCACCAGTTGGGTATATAAGGAATCATTTAGTTTAGGCACAGTGCCAAATAACATAACATTCATTTTAGCTGTATTTTCCTGCAGACAACAGGACTTAAACATGACTGAAGGCCTTTTTATAGCTATCTGTAGCCAACACTGCATTTTTTCCACAGAGGCATCAGAGGCATAGGCCACCATGTCATTGGCATATAAATGGTAGTCTGTGCCTCTGATGCACTCACCAGTACCTCTCAAATATAGAGTAAGACACATAACCTCCCTACTTAACACCTCTCTCTTTTAATCTATCTCTTTTTCTCTCACCTTTTCTCTCTCCCCCTCTACACTTTTCTCTCTCTCATCTTTACTCTCTCTCTCTCACTTCTTCTTTCTCTCTCTCTCTCTCACTTTCTCTGTTTCTCAGTACTTAATTTCCTGATGTTTTCTTAACATTCCTTAGTCTTACTTATCCTGTCTTTGCACACCAAATGGTTTCTGCAACTGTTAATGAATTGTAAAGCACAGTTGGATAAAGCGTGCATGATAAAACTATGTAAAACCAAGTCCACTTCCTCTCCTTGCTTTGTTATTCTCTTTGACGTTGTTGTATGTATTGTCTTTGTCATGCCATGAATATGTCCCGAAAGAAGGATATAGTGAACTATAAGTATAAGAGGTACATAAAAGAGATATGGCAACCACAGTAATGAAGGCATTCTTTTGCTATACAAAAACTGTGATTGGACATGTGTGTGGGATATACAGGAACAGTAACAAATCAGTGATTATGAGTGATGTACCACATGTAGATCAACTAGATTTAAGATGGAATAAGAGCACTTTCCATGCCAGTATATGATAATGTACATTGGCATTTCAAGTGATTCCTGGAAATTCTGTTGCTGACATTTGTAAAAGAAGAAGTGGCGGACTCATCAGGACTGACACAGTGCTCTGGTATGCCAAGTATCAGGACAGTCAGTGGAGGTCTCCTGCCCTGATATAATAAAAGCTCCAGGTGTTTAAAGGCCAATATATAAAACTGCTCTGTTCTGTTCTTTGACTGGAAGTACCATATCACTTTCAAGGTTAGTTTATATGCACCACCTCCTCAGTATGCTGCTGCCTCTTGTGAGCTGACCTTGCTTTCCTCTGTTCTGGTTTTGCTCCAAAAACAGCACTCAGCTCCTCACTCCTTACAAAAGCAGAAGACCTAATGGCCAAAACATTGATTTCAATTAAACTGGCTTTTTCTGGTGTTTGGTGGGGCATTGAGGAGCATTAAGAAACTTACTACCCCCCCAAAAAAAATCATATGTGACATAGGCTTGTCCACCATCATGTTTGATTTTTCTGTGGCCTACAGCTCTTTTGGGTAGAATGGCTTAAAACATGCCATGCCACACAAAGGACAAGATGCCAAGTAATAGCCATGTAGACAGATTCCAAAAGTCATGGTACTCACCTCCAATCATTAACAAGATTTGGTCAGAGCAGAAACAGCTGCTAATGGGTTAATCTGACAAGGGATGTTTTATTTTATTTATTGAAATATTCAGAATCAACATTTGTGCACAACTTGCTCGTTTGCAAAGGTTCAACGTCAGATAGAGAACAATACAGTGTACAAGACAGTTTCATCAGCTCAGGCAAAGCCTTGTCATGGATCAACAAATTAACATATGACAATCAATATGTTACAGTGTGGGACAAGAATTTTAAATGTTGGTAGTTTCAGGTAAATACATAATGCAATACAAGCCTCTTATAGGGGGAAAGGAAGCAGTAAGATTAGTAGAGTGAAATCCATAGGGATGGAACAAAGGTATGAGGTGACCAACATAGTCTTGTTTGGTAAGCAGCAGGCATGGGTCAAGTCTATAGGGCAACTTAGGCCATGTATACTAGCAAGAGAGATTGCACATTGAATAGGATTCCACTGAATGGGAAGGCGGGAGAGGGGAGTTGTTACAGGAGTTGTGGAGAGAAGTGGGAGTTCTGGAGAGAGGTGAGAGAGACAATAACTCAGGTCTGTTCAGAGCAGTGACAGCCTGAGCTCAGGGCAACATGTCCTGAGGGCCCACTTGAATTGCTAGACCTTGGGAAGACTGGCAATGCTGATGGGGAGTTCATTGTACCACATCACTGTGCGATAAGTGAAGGATCACTACCCCAGGCTAGTTTTACGCTGGGGAATATCTAAGACCTGCCGGATAATGCTCTGAGTAGTGTATACAATGAGAAAGGGTCTGAGGAGGGAGCTAATGGTAGGTGGTGTAAGGTCTAGTAGAGCTTTTTTGGCTAATAAGAGTGTTTCGTAGCAGAGCTGAGCAGCTAAGGGGAGCCAGTTTGTGAGGTCGTATAGATTGCAGGTGTGCATGAGTTTGTGAGAGCCAGATACAAAATGACAGGCGTTGTTAAGTAGCCTCCTGACTATCTAGGACAGTATCCATGGCTGAACCACATATTGGGAGCTCGTAATCAATGAGTGGGAGCACAGAGTTAGAGATAGCCAGGTGTTTAGCTTCGGTGGTTAGATTAAAAGTTTTTGTATAAAAAGTGAACCCAGTTTCCTGTTTCCAGTCCCTACAATGGTGTCAACATGTTTGGGAAAGGATAATGTGCCATTGAGGATACTATCCGTGTATCTAAATGATTGCACTTTTTCAAGGGTGTTGCGCAGTGCATTGTGTATGTTGAGGGGTGGTAGCTTATTCTTAAGCTGTATTATTGAGAAAAGCATTGTTTTTTTTTTTATTATTTATTTATTTAGCTTTTGTTGACCGGGTAAGTGCACTAGACAAATCCTGCCTATTTTCAGGCACGATCCGGGGGAGAGTCGTGCCTGAACACGTTGATTTTAAACCATGATTCTAGGGCCTCAAACTGTGTTGAAGTTCTTGTGTAAGGTTTTTGTGCAGTGCATTAATGCTGTAGATTGCAGCATTGTTTGCATATAACAGCACCTTTGACCCTGGGCATGCCATTGGCACACCATTGACAAAGAGACTGAATAGGAGAGGGCCTAAGATTGACCCCTGTGGGACTCCAACAGTGACACTCCATGCACTTGAAAGGACTCCATTTGTCTTTACTCTTTGGGAGCAATCAAAGAGGTAGCACTTGAACCATGACATGGCTTCCTCAGAGAGTCTAAGAGGAAGTAGCTTGAAGATCAGCAGTGTGTGATACAATGAAGAGCTACAAAGATGATTGCAGGTTAGCAGGGTAAGTCAAACAAGGAGAGGTTGAGGGCACTGAACATGTACTTCCTGGAAGACAGGAAAGAGAGAGAGAGAGAGAGAGAGGACATGATTGGGACCTTCAAGTACTTGAAAGGGATAAATAAGGTTGATAAGGAGAGTCTCTTTAAGCTGAGTGGCAACTATAACATGAGGGGGAACAGTCTTAAGCTGGAGGGTGGAAGGTTTAGGAGGGAGGTCAGGAAGTACTTCTTCACAGAGAGGGTGGTGGACATTTGGAATGCGTTGCTGGAACAGGTCATCTCTTTGAAGACAGTGGGCAGCTTTAAGAAAGGTGGGAAAAACATAGGGGGAAGGTAAGGATCATGGGTAGGGAGGATGGAAGGAGTGGGGAGGGAGGGCAGTGACATTAGCTTAAGCTGTGAACCCTGCAATATGAGCAGACTTGACAGGCCAAATGGCCTTCTTCTGCTGGATTCTTCATATGTTCGTATGGTCTACAAGATTAAATGCTTTTGTTAGATTTACATAAATAGATCCAACTACTAGACCTTTATCTAGTGCCTCATGGATACAATTGGTGTAATCGGTGAGGGCCATGACTATGCTATGTCACTTTCTAAATCAATGCTGTTCGCACACATTAGGTTATATTTATTTAAGTACTCCATGAGCAAATCCGACACCATCCTTTCAAGTGCTTTGGATGGGGGGATAGTATCAAGACAGGTCTAGAGTTCACAACACTAGAGTTATCCCCACTCTTGAAGACAGGTGTTACTATACCATTCTTCCAGTTCTGTGGGAATTGGGAGAGTCTCAACAAGTGGTTGAAGATTTTATTAAGTGGGGGAGCCAATTCATTCAGAGCAATAGCTAATACCTTCATGTCAACCCTATCACTCCCGATCCTTGTTTTAACTAGAACATACTTAACATATTTGATGGTTTCCCTTATACCAAATTGCCTAAAATAAAATTTAGGTATGGCTGGACTAGTGTGCTTATTATCTTTGGTGTGCGTGTGGCTGACTGGCTGGGAGTACTGAGCTTAGATCAGTAAAAGCTACATAGAATGCATCTGCTATGTCTACTGGGGAGATGACAACACCGCTGGGGGTGGATAGCATAGTTGGAGAGGCCTTATTGGCCTTCCCCACTAACTCTTTTAGGGTTGCCCAGAATTTCTGGCTAGTCCCATAGCTGTCTCTCAACTGGTCTTTATAGTGGTCTGCTTTTGCTTCTCTTATGGCCCTTGTGCATTTATTTTGGGCTTCTTTGTATTTATTCAGACCAGCTGGATCAGCAGTGGTTTTGGTTCTGCACCATGGGACATCCTGAATCCATATAAGGATAAGAAGGGAAGCTGTGATCCAGTATGTGGAGTGGCCTTTTAATTTGCATCTTCTATAAGGGGCAAATTTGTCACAGGCTGCAGTGAATTGGTTTGTGAAGTAGTCAAGGGCCTGATTTATTTCTGTACACATGTCAAGAAGGGTTCAGTCAGTTCTTGCAAGATACTCCCTGAAGTCACTGATGAGGTGTTTTCATAGGGTTCTGCTGTTGATGGTTGTAAGGGGATATTTATGGGTCTGTACTGACCATTCACACAGTACTGGTGAGTGGTCACTAGTAGCATCTGGTAGCACTTGAATCCTAAGCAGTCTGTCAGGGTGACTGGTTAGTACCCAGTTAATTAGCATTTTGGTGCCCATCCTGTAGTTCACCCTTGTGTGGTCCTTTACTACCTGTGTCAGGTAGAGGTCTTTAATTAAGCCCTTATGGGTACTAGTGCTAGTGCTAGATGACCACCTGATGTTGAAGTCCCCAAGAACTATGATTTCCCCACTGGGGCAGGTTTGAGTAAGGTAGTTGGAAAATGAGTTGAGTCCTGTTTGCTGATTCCCTGGGGAATGTAGACTGTCAGTAGGTTGAGAACTTTTATGCTATTATCTATGCAAATTCTTATAGATATGCATTCATAGTCAGGTGTAGGGGACTCAAGTGTCACTTTCTGAGCCTGGAGTGAGGTGTGGGGATATGTGAGACACCCCCCACCCCTCTTGTGCTCTCGGTCCTGCCGATACACATTCTAACCATCCAAGGTGATGGCAGAGTCAGGTATTTTAGGGTTTAGGGTTTAGCTTAGATTCCTTGATGGCTATAATGTCTAGTTTTAGTTCCAAGTTGGGTGAGCTTGGGGAGCAGACTGCCAATGATCAGTGACACTAATCAAGGCTTAGGACTGCATGTGGTGGGCATCACTTTACTCTGGATGGGACCAGGTTTGGGTGGACATTGCCAGACATGAGTAGTAGCATAGTACCACAGATGAATAGTCCCCCTGAGGTCGCACCCGACCTTTACTCCCAGCAGCATTATATGCTGCTCCCTTTCCCTTTAAGAATCCTTGAGCTGCCCTCCTCCTCCTCTCCCTTCCCGCCTTTTATGTATGCACCAAGCATACCCCCCACACTATCTTTTTCTATTCTTACCATCCATTTCTATCTCCCTATGGGCCCATCAAACTTTATACTATTGTACTAGTTTCCTAAGGTACCTATCTGTGCTCCCTAAGCACATTTCTTTGACCTTCTATGTTACCATAATTATATCAAACCTGTACCTCTGTGTACTGATCTGGGTACTATTTACCCTGTGCTCCATCATGTATAATGTATTTCTAAGCATATATATGTACTGGACTTGAACTGAAGCCTGTGCTACTGTATACTGACGTGGGAACTTCCTATCCTGTGTTCTTTTTTATGTACAATCTGTATATAAGTTGCTGTAGAATCTGAACTGGAACATTTTATTTATTTATTTATTTAACATACTTTAGGATTACAACCTTTGAGTCAGAGACTCATTTACAAAGGCTCCACGTCCATACCTCTCAACCTCCTGCCTCATAAATCAGGGACAAGGCTTAAAAAAATCAGGGACAAAGGACCAAAATCAGGGACACTTCTTCAAAATTGGAGCTATCCACTCAGGAAGCTGGTAGAATAAAGGGCTTAGTGTAAAATGCATTTTCTAAAGAAGAACAAGTGTGTAACTTTAATGTTTGACCATAGTTTGTGCTTATAACCCCCGCTGTTTGGTCACGGAAACACAATTGTTAGGAGGGACGGAGTAAAATTTTGAGGCAAAATCAGGGACATCCCTGAAAATCAGGGACAGTTGAGAGGTATGTCCACGTCAGAGTACCAAAAAAACAGAACACACAAAATACTTATTAAGAGCATGATGGAGTTACAGCTTACGTATGTGAGTTATATTAACAACAAGAGTGCATGATTACAGTTGCATACAATCATGTTACACAATACATTTTAGGACAAGTATAATATTTGTGTACTCTTTGTTTCATTAAGCTAGTTGTATATATCTTTCTTCATTATGTGTGCTGTATACATATATTAAGAATGTATATTTGTGTACTGTGCATGGACAATGCCCAGGTCCACCTTGTATATGAGTTTTTTCCTCAACAGTGTTCCACCTGGTTAAATAAAGATTGTGGTTGATTGTTATGAATGTTTTATGGCTGTCCTGGAGAGTGACGAAGTTCCTGCCCATTTTGGCATGGGTAAGCCTAGGTGAGGCAGAATGGTTGGTGAATAGTTAGGGCCAGGCCTCCACAGAGTGGTTAGCTTTAAAGGGGATAACTACTGACAGAGGGCACCTTAGTGCGTGCTTCTCATGGTCAGTGGTATGAAGGTGTGTGCTATAAATAGGCTCCATGCAGCAGAGGTGGCAGTGTTGAATATATTTGGCAAGCTTACTTGCACCAGCTGGGATTTCAGCAATAAACCATGTACTGGTAATTATTTGAGGGTGTGCCAACATAAACTTTGTGTAACAATAATAAGCAAAGCAACATGAGTAAAGTCGAATAGCATCTCCTAGCTGGAGCCAGAGACAGAGAAACTAATGGCATATGTTTGTTAATTTGAACTGTCATCTTTTCAAAGGGGGTGGTTTTAGTGGAGAATTGGGTATTCAGACTGGTTGTAAGTTAGTGTTATGCACAAGAAGCGCTCTAGAGGGAACAGAGATCTAATCTTGCTGAAGCAGCAAGGCACCATTAGTGTTCTGGTGGGTGCAGCCCATTCAGGGGTTTAACAGGGGTGTGAAAGTGAGCTGATTGGTTCACACTACACACAAGATCAGTCAGAAACACTACAAAAAGAGCATCATCCTGTGTGGGTGGAAGTAGGGGTGGGTGGGTGGGAATTACTACAAGGTGTTGCTGCGAATTGGCACTGCTACCTCTGCTGGAAGTACCATTCCATTGTTTCCCGTAGATTGGACTAGATTGTAGTGTTAGTGAAGCAGGACTTAATGAGGGACCATTATATTTCTACTTAAGAACATAAATATGAATGTAGTGCCTCTATTCCAGCAAGTACCTAGCTGAGGTCGCTGAACAGTACTGCTGTAATTGTTTAATAAGATCATTCTGGATACTCTCTTTTGAAGTATCTGAATTTTATTTAAATTGTTTTTAGAACAGGTGCAGAAGATTACATCAGCATAGTAAAAGCTGAGTAAATATCAAGAGTTCAACATTTAAAGTTTGGTATTTGCATGCAAGTGTCTACTCTGTTTGACTAAGAAGAATGAGTAAATGCTGCAAGTTAAAATAACATCAAATTGATGGAGAGGCATTTGTCTGGTATGCTATATGAACAACTTCTTCCATGCAAAAAATCCCAAAGTTGCAGGACTGGAGGCACATTTGTAAGTATGGGGCAGTGTATTCTAGCAGTTATAGTACCAGCTTGTTGGCTGAGAAATTACAAGTTCAAACCCTGCTGCAGCTAAAAAACTCAATGTGTGATCTTGGGCAAGTCACTGTGGCCTGGTTTTAACCAACAGTCCATTCCTTACCTTAGCAGCTTATGTTTAGAGATGAAGAGTCCTATACACAGTTTGTCCCATTCTGTGTCTATGAGAAAACCCTTTTTCGATTGGGTCCTAAGTTTAAATAAGGAATAAACACACATTACAGTGATTTGTGTTTTGCATCAATGGATAGTGTGTAGAGTTCAGTCACCACTCAGAGATTTGATTACCCTTGTGACAGAGGCACTCCCACAAGACTGTTCAGTGACAGAGACCCATATACTAAAAGGGTAACCAATCTGGTAGAGCTGTGCAGAATGGGAAAATTCTGAATTTGCAGAATTTTGATGAAATTTCATGCAATTCCATGAAATGACATGGAATTTTGTCAGAATGTTACAGACTTTTAAAAATTTAGTAATTTGATCATTACTCGATCGCTGTCTAAGCTAGAGCTCTGTAATTTAGCAAGTTCACTCGTGGGGTAGAGCGCCAATAACATGCCAAATACCATGAAAGTGGGGTGGACAGTTTCAAAATTATTTGTATTCAAAATCTCATTTTATTTTTTGTGCAAAATGACATTAATATTGTTATCTTCATATACCTCAGCCGTCTATTGGGTCAGAGATCTTAAATTTGTCATGATTCCTTGATGATATGTGTTCTAACAATGTGCTAGATTTCATGACAATATGATGCATTGTCTCAAAATTATATCTGCTCAAAATCTGTCATTTTATTTTTTGCGGTAAATTTAGTGAAAAAATTTCATCTGCATATAACTCAGGCACCTTTGGAGCTAGACATGTGTAGATAAGCACACAAAACTGTTTTATAATGTTTACAGAATGCTCTAAATATGGAGAGATTTGTATTAGAGATTTTTATGTTACAGGGGTTCAAAACCTTACTATGTAAATATTTGCAAAATGTGGTAAAAATTCTTAAAAATGTGGATATTTGTAGCTTCTCTGCTCTTGCAGGCATAGACTTAACATTTTACATGCATGTCCATAGTGAGTGTATCCTGGTTTCGAACACAACTGGATTCAATTGGTTTAACAGTTTTAAATTTGCAATAGAAAATAAATATCGGTAACATTTTCTCACATATTTATAGTAGTATATACAGTAGATAAAGCATCCAGAATTATTTTTGTGGAATTTAACATTAACAATGCATGTATCACTACATTTGATACTCTGGGCTAAGCTTTTTGCACTCCTGCCATTCCGCTCTCCCTATTCCCTGTTGCGGCTCTGTTTTTTTTTTGTAAACCACAGTTATACTCAAAGATGTTTTCTCTCCCAGTAAAGTATCTGATCAGTCCAGCTGTTCCTGCAATAGTCAGTTTGTAACTACTTTACAACTTTTTGTACTACTGTATATTCAAAAGCCACCTTCATGAAGACAGTATTGGGGTGGGTCCCAGGTCAAACCTCACCTATTTCCATTCAACTACCCCCCCTTTCTCTTTTGGCATAGCCAGACTGATTCAGTAGAACTACTGATCCCACTGATATCTGCTTTGTTGTTTAGAGTGACAAATTCCCTTAAAATGTGAGTCACCTACTCCTTTTTCTATCAACATACCCTGTTGGAATAGTCATAATTCTTCCTTCCTGCTGCTCCAGACATGGTCTGCCCCCCACTATAACTGTTTGAGTACCTCTAAGTCCCAGACTTGCATGTACATCAGGCTCTGTGGATCATAAATTTACTGGATGTAATCCTTAAATATCCTGCATTGTTGACACTCTGTGCTTCCTTGCTCCAATCTGGGGGTCTACCACAGTTATGCTACCCAGCTCAGCTGTCCATGTCTTGGTAAAATTGTGAATGTAACTCCTGAACCTGGTGACCCCCAGCACTACCTGCCTCTCATACCCCTATCATTTAATTAGAATCCCTCAGATAAAGCTGAGTGAAAATAGCAAATTCCAGTTTTATGGAATGTTTCATGGATTTCTACAATTTTCACAGACTCATAGGATTTGACCTTAAGGACAGATGTTATTTTGCAATTTCTGGCAGCAAGCAAGTAATAATATTGGCAGACACAGTCTCCTTAAGATCTAAGAACCTGCCAAATTTAACGGCATTGCATTCTCTAGTTTTAAAGTTTCAGGGGTTTATAAATTTGTAGTTTACATTCTTACAAAATGTAATTTTTAAATGTTGTGAAAGTTTGACTACGTTTAATTCAATCCCATTTAAAGATGCAAATATGAACTTTTCAGAAAGGACAATGTGGTATAGTGGTTTAAATGTTTAACTCTGGTTAAATTTGAATATGTTTTAAAATTAGAGGTAAATAGCTAAAATTTCAATTTTGGCAATGTGTCTGTCCCATTTAAAGCTAGAAATCTGAAACTATGTACATGGACAAATGTAGTGATAATGTGGATACCTGTCAAATTGTATAACATTTTAATGAATACTATCAAAATTATACTAGAATTACAGAAATCTAAATTTTGGCACAATGTTTTGCTACCTATAGCTCAGCTCCCATTAAAGCATGAGACTTACAATGTAGTGCATGTACCAGTGCTGGATGCTTCTCTAAATCCTGACATTGTGGAGAAATTTGGATATGAAATCTTAAAATGTTCACAAAATAACTGAAAATTTAATTTTGGTTAAAAGTTTGCCACCCATACCTCTGCCCCCTTTCAACCTATGACTCAGAAAGTTGGTACATGCTTGTAAGCCATAGGCTACTGTTCATGTTCCAAATTTGGTGTTATTTGGACATGTCATTTTAAAAGTATAGTGAAATAACTGAAATTTAAAATTTGGCGAAATTCTGCAGAATCGCAATGGTCATTCCGTGGGCATTCTGTGGGAGGAGTTTTATATTCCACACAGCTCCACAGTCTGGCATGGCACTAGTGTTTATTTACTTGTAAGTGATGAGTATATGTTATATTTCTTTTGCCTACCTCCAATTTGATGAAATTTAAATATTTTGTGATACGATGCAGCTAAACTAGTTACATGAAATGGGAAGCAATCCTGACATTAAGATCTCTGTGTGTTACCTACTGTTACTAAAGAACTGGGGTAGCCATATTAGTCCAGTCAAAAATGCCCCCACCCCAAAAACAAAATTGTGCTGCGAATATTTTATTGCACTAACAAAATGTATTCATGGAACTTTTTAGAGTTACGCAATTTGAGATTTATGTGGATTGGGGATTACAAATGACTACCCACTGAGAAAATTATTCAATTGATTTGCCCTTATTTGAAAAAGCCAAAGACTTTTGATTTGCTAAAAATTCCTCTTTTTCTTTTGGACAACCCCATTTTTTTTTACAATGAGATGGCAGAAAAACGATAAACCATGGTTATAGGATGATCTTCGTGAAAGCCTATGCTTAGGTAAAATGTCAGAATGCTTTTCTGCTACTTATCCAGTACCCGGAAGGGTCTTATTCATTGCTGGCAAACAAAATAAAAACTGGAAGTTTGGATCGATTTTCCTGGACTCCTGTATGTTTTTCATAATCTGCTGGGAGTACTGTGACTTTTTATTGTACTCATTGAGCTTTTCTCACTGAGCACCCCATTCCCTGTTGCAGCTCTGTTTTTTTTTCTAAACCACAGTTATACTCAAAGATGCTTTTTCTCCCGGTAAAATATCTAATCAGTTCAGTGGTTCCTGCAATAGTCAGTTTACAATTACTTTGTGACTTTTTGTACTACCGTATATTCAAAAAACACCTTCCTGAAGATGGCATTCGGGTGGGCCCCAGGCCCATACAACACCTATTTACAAATTATGTCTGTACAGTTGGTAATTTATTTTTTCTTCCTTCCATCCTTCCTTCCTTCCATCCTCCCCCTCCCACATTTTATGCACTTTACTAACTTTAATCATGATCAGTTTTGAACTCTGTCCCTAACCACATGTACTCGTATGCTTGATGTAGGGGCACTTTGAATAAGCCTTATTTGGACCAGGTTTTCCCTGAAAAAAAAAACTGCCATACTCAATTGCATATGTTGCCAGTTGTTAAGCACCCACCTTGGTTTCTTTCTTTTCCTAGGGTACACCTTGCCCTTAACAGCACCAGTTCTTTTTAGGTAACCTGTTTCTTCTCTGACTTAAACAGATTTAATCAGCTATTACAAACCTTTTGCTTGGTAGAACAATTTACTGAAGCATTTAGTTTAATGGACACCCATGAATGAACTTCATGGGTCTGAAACCACACTTTAAAAGTGGTACAACTACCAGTTTAATCTTCAAACAAGCATTTGTCAATGCAGAATGTTGGCTGCTTGTTAAGCAATTTGTTTTTTTGCAATTCTGACCCCAAATATTGAAGATATGTTTTAGAATTCACTATGGTGCCACCTACAGAGTGCATCACCCCCTCACCCCTGCTGCCAGGATCTTGGTGGCTGGGGTGTCCTACTCCCCAGACTCTTATATGCTCTCCCTATCCTTTCCCAGGCCAATGCAGGTATACTCCATAAGTGGGACACGGCATATAACAATTTCTGCAGATTTGCCCTATCTTGCCCCTGCCTAACTCACTATTGCATGCTGTACTCTGCCTTGCAATGGCTGCCCCCCACTGCCCTTCACTCCTGTTCTCTGGGTTGTCTCATTGATTCTCTGACCAGACACCTCCACCCCGACTTTCTGGGAGCTATGCTTAACCCTGTGCTTCACTCTTGCCCTCTGAGGTCTTCTACCTCTCCACTGCTCTCTGTACTGCCCTGCTCTACTAAAATGGGTGAGCAAGCATTCTCCCATTTTGCTCCTAAATTCTGGAATTCCCTTCCTCCTCAAACTAAGTGTTCCTTATATCACTTCACCTTCAAGAATGCACTGTCCTCTCACCTATACACACTTAGTATTTGTGACTGTTTATAATAATTTGCCTTGATTTCTGCCTTACTTGCTGTTCCAAGTATTGCTCCATCCCTGCGTGAATGGTTTCTGCTTGTCATGTATAATCCCAGCCAATCCCTGCATGGATTACTGATGTAAACTATTTAGATTTGACTGTCAATTTACCCTGTAATGTCTGTATCTTTGTATTTTGTACTCTTCCGTGTCATGCCTGAAAATAGGCAGGGCAATTGCCTAATGCACTTACCCAGTAACCAAAACCTAATAAATAAATATAGACATGACATGTGCCATTTATGGTATAGTGACCAAAGTGTCATTCTGTACCAGAGGTGCAAAAACACATCTCATCCAGTATTTTAAAAATGAAATGTCACATTTATGAAATGGTAGGAAAAAAATGGCTACGTTGGCAGGTTGGAGTCAAAATATTGAAATTAGTGAAGTTATGAGTGAACACTGAAATAGTGTAGTGTTCAATCATAACCTGGGCATTTTACCGTATTGGTATATCAAATTTTTAGCATAGTCTTCTTATTACCCTACCTAATGAATGCGGTAGGTGAAAATGTTCAAATCCTCAACAAAACGTCATTCCATGCCACAGGTATGAAAACAAATTTTGGCCAGGATATGAATAATGACAGCTTTCACATTCCAGATGTGCTGTGAAGAAAAGGCTATGTTGAAAATTTGGGGTCAAAATATTGAAAATTACCAGTTACAAGGTTGCATTGATAAATTTCAATGTAGGCTCATAGCTTTGTTGTTTTTTAATATTTTTGCCCCAGATATGACTCCACCTCATGAACAAGTGCTGAGAAAATTTTCAACTCCTGCTCGAAAGATGATTTCGCGCGTCAACTGCAAAATCGCCTTTTGGGACATGCAAACACATTTTGGCCAGTATTTGAAAAATGACTGTGGTCACATTCATGAAGTGTTGTGAGGAAATGGCTATGTTGAAAATCTGGGGTCAAAATATTGAAAATTACCAGAGTTACAAGCCTGTGTTTGCAAATTTTCAACATAGGCTCATAACTTTGTTGTTTTTAATATTTTTGCCTCAAAGTTTAAACATTTTATTTATTTATTTAGGAAATCAGAATTACAACCCTTTGAATCAAAGACTCATTTCCAAAGGCTCCACATCAGAATAAAACATAGACATTCATACAGTACATGCATAGAATAAATGTAGGTGAGCAATCGTGCAGAGTATAAATACAATGAGCACGGGTTAATGCCTATATATTTGGTAGCTAAAACAGGGCAGAGCTATTGACATATTTACCCAATGACCGGTTAAGACCTATACAACTGGTAGCTAAAGCAATGCATGATACGGGTTGGTAGTAAGCCACCTCAGGGAGGCCTTGTCATATACATAATACAATGCATTCATAGTCCAGTGCAACTATATGGTAACTGAGGGAGGTGAGGAGCCTCTAGGCTAGAAATAGTGAGGTCTCTCCACTGCCTGGCCAAGGGCGGGTGCATGGCCTAGTGGCATGGTGCAGGATCCACAGGTTACCGGTTACACTGGCATTGATGTGAGGAGAGGATATGGGCCCATAAGGCAGCTTTAAAAGGACCTATATTGGTGATTGATGTGACAGCCAGTGGGAGGGCATTGTACCAGGATGAAGCTCTAAGGGGGGAAGGATCGCTGGGCCAGGGTGGTCCTGATGTTAGTCACCTTCCATATAGTTTTTGGGGTGGCCCATGTGGATGCTGAGATGGTGGCTGCCTGCAGAGAAGCCATGACACCTATTGGGGTTAAATCCAGGTGGATTTTTTTTTGGTGAAGAGACAGGTCTGGTATAATAGTCTTTCCTCAAGGGAGAGGATATTGGTGAGCACGTATAGAGTGCAGGCATGTGTATTTCTGTTAGCACCAGAGAGGAGCCGGCAGGCCTTATTGATGATTACTTGTATTTGATTAAGCGCCATAGGGTTGGCGGCAGCATAGATTGTGAGGCCATAGTCCACCAGAGATAAGACTGAGGAGGTAACGGCTAGGTGAAATGCTTCAGGTGGAAGGCAGTCTTTATGTCTGTAAAGGAGACCAATGCCGGTGTTGGTGGCGGAGGTGATGATTTATATGTTCGTGGAATGAGAGGGAAGAGTCAACTGTAATACCAAGATACTTATACCTTTGGACCTATTCCAGTGGGATGAGAAAGGCGGAGAGTATTTCCAGGGAGGAATCTTTTGATCTGTTTTGGCGGTGGGCATAGAGCATCATCTTAGTTTTTTAATGTTGACCACCAATCTGTGTTCAGCAAACCAGTGTTCAATCTGAGAGAAGGAGTTTTGTAAGGTACGCTGTAGAGAGAGAGGAACAGGATGTGTGGCATAAAGAACAGCAGCATCCGCGTAGAGGAGAAGGTTGCCGGGGCAGGATTTAGGCAGGGCGTTGAGGTAGATGCTGAATAGCAGGGGACCCAGGATAGATCCCTGAGGAACTCCTGAGCACACAGGCAGCATAGTAGATATGGTATTATTAATTTTAACACATTGGGTTCCAGAAGAAAGATAGCTGGAGAACCATGAGAGTAGACAATGAGAGACCCCAATTTATTGTAATGTGTTAAGAAGGAGGGGATGAGAAACCATGTTGAAGGTCTTTGAGAGGTCTATAAACACAGTCCCTGCGAGGTGCCCCTTGTCAAGCGTGAAATGTAGGGAGTTAGCGAATTCTGTGAGGGTGGCCATAGCATTCTTATGACCCCACTTCATGAACAAGGGCAATGAAAATGTTCAACTCCCGCCCAAAAGGTGATTTCACACAGAGACTACGAAATCGTCTTTCAGGACAGACTTGCCTAATGTCACTTTAATTGTTCATGTTAAAAGTTTGTGGTAAAAATATTCAAAAATGGCCACGTTATGCCATTAAGTTCAAAACCCTATTGAAATACATTGAACCGCATACTTGATTTCCTCAGTTTGTGGTCCAGCTTTGAAGAGAGAAGATGTCTCTGTGGTCCAGAGAAGATTATGGCATCAGACCCCCAGTGTGTAAGGGCTTGGTGGGTGGGGTGAGTGGGTGGGTGCTGAGTGGGAGGATCGGGTTGGGGAACTAATGACACAACAGATAACAATGGATGTTTTTCTGTTTTACAGTGTTGAAAAAACAACAAAACAATGAGGGAATGTTTTCTATATTTCAGGTGATGACACTGGGGGATTGGGCACCCACAGTGTCAGTGTTATGTTTATGGGGGTGGGTTGGGGTGGTGGGTGCTGAGAGAGAGAGGGCCAAATGGGCAGGGACAGTTACGGGGCACCTGCAACAGATATCAATGGATGGTTTTCTTTGTTTCTGATAATGTATATTAATACAATTTAAAGAAACAACTACTGAGGGACAACACTGGGGGATTAGGTACCCCAGTCTCTGTGTTATGTTTGTTGGGGGTGGGTGTTCAGAGGGAGGGTTGGGTGGGGGTCAGTTACAGGGCGCTAGCAATGGACATTGATGGATGATTTCCTACATCACAGGCTACAGATATGAATAAAAAAAGTTGAGGTGGCAGAACTGGAGGGAACTGGGCACCTCAAGTGTCAGTGTTACATTTGGGGGGTGGGGCAGTGGGTGCTGAGAGGGAGGGTTGGGTGAGAGGGACAGTTACAGGGGCCCAGCAACAGACATTGATGTTTCTGAGGGTTTTTTTACAGGCTGATGGGTTCCTTTGAAAGCCACTCAGCTGTTTGCTGACCAGCTTCATGCAAATCAAAGGACCGAAGCCTTCTCTGATTAGAGCAGCTTCAGTCCTTTGAAGTACATGAAGTTTCAGCCCACCAAGCAGGGAGTGATGTCAAGACCACAGCCCATATCATTGGTGTAGCCTGCCAAGCCCCTACTTTGGTGAACTGCAATGGACTAGGCAGTGAAGCTCTCCCAGAAATCCCCAATCCTTGCCACAAAACTTTGGAGTGCAAGCAAAGCCAACACAAAAAGAAATGTAATGCAGTAAGCAAGGACAAATCATTTTTACCTTAAATGATACAACAGTAAAGGCTGAATTAAAAAGCAGTCGCTCATTGCAGACAGCAATATAAAAAATGCTATCCACACACGTGTAGCCATATGTATTATTCAGATCTACTGATGTTTTTGTTATTAGTTTTACTTATTAAAACAAAGCAAGTAGTAGACCAAACATGGTGCTCAACCTGAGACTACTGGAAATATTATATGCATTATGCATCTGTGAACTGAAACTCCCAACTTGACCCCAAAACAGAATTCCAGAGCTGACTCTGATTAATTATACACATACAGCAAATAGGACTCCTCTACTGGTTAATAACACACAAGTATACAGAACTCATAGATTGGTTAACAATAGATATAAAGATCTTTTACACACGGTTAAAATATAAGTGCACAAGACCATTCTCCAAAGAGTAACATATGCACAAGTACATTGGACTTCTCTCTTGGTTACAGTACACACAAATGGAACTCATCTCTACTGGATAATAACATACGGATGTCTTCTGATCGCTTGGTTACAATATATATAAATGGGATTCCTCTGTATTCACAAACATACACACAAGTAGAGCTACTTTCAATACAACATACATACATACATACATACAGTACACACATACCTACCTACATACATACATACATACAGTACATTATACACGTGGCTTCTACTCTGTCTACTTGGTTAACAAATATACAAATTTATAAGGCCCCTCTCTTTAATTATATGTGACTCCTATCACCTAACATAAACACTGTATTACCTCTCTTTATATAGGACCCATCTCTACATGGTTAAAATCTCCTCACTTATCCTGTCAGATCTCTCTCTCTCTACTAAAGGCAATGAGCCTGGGGAGCCTCAAGGGATGAAAAGAGTAGCACAACAAGCCTATAATATAGAAACTTGCTACAGGCTGATTACAGCACTCACAGCTAATCCTGGTGTTCTCATATGAAAGGTAACTTGGCAAGGAGAAATGTAACACTCGTAGACCAAGGTGATGCTTCAGAATTCTTTATTACATTTTCACTTCATATTGCTGTTGCTAATCATCACCATTAAAATCACACCAGTTGAAGTCAGGTTAAAAAAAAACAGCGCTTCGAGACTCCACCAGCCTCTTCATCAGGAGGAATGCTGGGATGCTCTCCTCATCCTACTGTAATTTATGCATCATTACCTTAGTCACTCCCTGGTATTTTCATTGTATTCAACTTCCAAAGCATCTGTAGCACTCATCTGAGACAGATGCACACAGGCAATAAGGTGCAAAAATAAGTATTTAATAGTGTTTCAAAAAGTTCATTTGGGATCTGGCTGGCCTGGTCCTCTGGAACTCACTGCCAAGATCTTTGAGGGAGGCCCCTATGGTGGAGGCATTCAGGAGCAGCCTAAAGACTCTCATATCACCCCTGTCTCTTCTCTTCTCTTCTCTTCTCTTCTCTTCTCTTCTCTTCTCTTCTCTTCTCTTCTCTTCTCTTCTCTTCCCTTCCCTTCCCTTCCCTTCCCTTCCCTTCTCTTCTCTTCTCTTCTCTTCTCAGGGTATATATATACTGAGGTCTCCCAGTCTCTTCTCATATGACTTTTAGTGCAGGCCATGCACCATCTTTGTTACCCTTCTTTACTGCCTCCACTCTTACTACATCCTTACAGAGATGAACCCTCCAGAACTGGACACCGTATTCCAAATGAGGCCTCACCAGTGATCTGCACAGTGACATCACCACCTCCTTCCTTCTGCTGGTGATACCTCTCCCTATGCATCCCAGCATCCCACTGGCTCCCCCCATAGCCTTGGTACATTATTTAGCCACCTTTAGGTCATCCAGTATGATTACCCCAAATCCCTTTCCTGTTTGGGGACCATCAGTCCCTCCCCCCCCCCATAATCCTCCCCTGGGTCCTGTAACCCAAATGCATGATTTTGTACTTTTTGCATTAAATCTTAGCTGCCACACTTCGGACCATTCCTCCAGTTTACCTAGGTCCCTCCTACTTTTTTCCACTCTTCCCAGGGTGTTCACCCTGTTACAGATCTTAGAGTCATTCGCAAAGAGGCACACTTTCTGCTCCAGCCCCTCTGCAATTTCTCTGATGAAAACATTAAACAGGACTGGACCCAGGAATGATCCCTATGGCACCCTGCTGGTCACACTCCTTTCCTTACATTGAGCACCATTTACAATGACTCTCTATCTTGTATCATTCAACCAGTTCCTAACCCAGTTTACCACCTTGTGACCCACTCTCAGGCTGTCCAGCTTGTTCACAAGTCATATGTGGAATGGTATCCTAGTCCTTACTAAATTCAATTCATGTTTATGTTTAAGCCCATGAAACACCCTTATCTAGTTAATGCATTTGCAGCCATATTGGCTCTGCGGGAAAATGTTCATTTAGCATTCCCTACTGATGCCTTTTAATCTTGACTGCCAAAATTTAAATTTATTTAAGCTGTGGTTTTATGTATGTGGTTTTACTGTGTCATTTTTGTTGTACAGTGCCCAGAGCCTTTGGGATTGGGACCTAACAAATAATAAATTGATTGATTGATTGATTATTTGATTGAAATATCAGACAAAACGTATGTAAAGTGACAGCGCAATCAGCTGCAGCAGGAAAGTGGAGCTTGTAAATGTGAATTCAAAGCAATGCAGTGCAAATAAGGAAGTCCCAAAGATCTGCTGCTCAGTGCTGAACTCTCACACTCTAACAGTGTTGGTTGCTTCCCCGGGTACTTCAGCTATCCCAGCTTTCCTTAGTGAGGTGTGGATATTTAATATTCATTGCAAAAAACTTTAGTAATGCATCAGTTAGGGTTAAAGCAGCAAAAGTGGGAAATGAGGTGTTAGGATTTCCAACCTAACGCCCCCATAACCCTATCTTACCCAATCCCACCTCTCCACACAATAACAGGCATCAAGATGTAGCTTGGGGTCATTGGTCTCTAACTCTCACCTCATTCCATAGGTAAGGAAGCTGAGATGGTACAGTATAGGAGAATGGGGTGACAGGCCCAATGACCCCAAGGCATACCCCAATGCCTGTTGATGTGTGGAGGTGGTGGTGGGAGGGGTGGTAGGAGTTGGGTGGGGAGGGTGTTAGGGTTTGAAAACTCTAATGCCTCATTTCCCCACTTTTGTTGCTTTAGCCCTAACTGATGCATTAAGTTTTTGCAATGAATTTCCTTACTTTTTGAGAAAGTGAAATCTTACCCTTATATGGTTCTGGGAGCAAAGGGCCCTCCAGGCCCTGTATTCCCCCCATGCATTCATATTGTAATTGTCCCTGAGACACTGCAATTAACTCTCATCAGTACATTATGATATCCATATGAGTTAATGCAGGGCCCTCCCATCTAGCCATAAGTGTAGAGATATTGTAAGTAACCCTCATCTCCCTGTGGGAGCGCAAGGCCCTCCAGGCCCTGTGCTCCCATTACTGTATAATGGAGGGCTTTGCACTCCCATTACTGCATCATGGTATCCATATGTGGGAGTGCAGGGCCCTCTGTGCCCTGCACTCCCATCTATCCATAACAGTAGAGACAGAGCACAGGGCTACAGACAGTCCAGGTAACCCTTGTGCTACAAATGACACAATATCACAGTAACCATAGGGACATTTGGAAAAAATCCACTACAGTAATAATCAAGGCCTAGCAACCTGCATCATTGCTTAGTGTACCCAAAGCTGCGTTTAGTGAAAAAAATCCATATCTCAAAGCATTTTTGAGATATAGGTGCCAAAAGGTACTGTGGTTACCACAATGTTATCCTATGGGAAATTTCTAAACTTCAGAATGTTATACTGTAATTATGAAAGTGATGTAAATGTTATCACCAAACCAGCCAAAGTCACATCTGTGGGGCAAGCCCTTTGTATCCTGTAAATTTCAGCCCAGAAGTTCTAACCATTCCTTTGCAGTGAAGTGACAACGAAACAGTAAACTTTAAATATCCTTTTTCATCAGATGTCAAAATCCTTTTTTGCAATGCAAAAAAGGATTATGACACCTTGTGAAAGAGGAATTTGTCTGGCAAAAAAGGATTAAGGGCAGGGCCATCTGGTCCCAGAAGTCCTAATCTGTTTTCGTGATACGAAAAAGGATGTTGACACCTTGCAAAAAGGGAATCAGCTCACGAAAAGGGATTTTTGACAGCTCATGAAAAAGGATTCATTTCTAAAATTCCTTTTCATGTGCTGTCAAAATCCCTTTTGTCACCCAATTCCCTTATTGCGAGGTGTCAAAATCCCTTTTTGTATCACTATAAAGGATTAGGAGTTCTCAGGCCAGATGGCCCTGCCAGCCATCCCTTTTTGTGAGCTGTCAAAATCACCTTTTGTGATGCGAAAAAGGAATTTGACACCTCTTGAAAAGGGAATTTGTCTGATGAAAAAGGATTACCGGCAGAGTCATCTGGTCTCAGAAACTCTAATCCTTTTTTGCTATACGAAAAAGGATTCTAACACCTTGCAAAAAGGGAATCAGGTGACGAAAAGGGATTTTGACAGCTCACGAAAAAGGATGGGAGTTGTCAGACCAGATTGCCCTGAAGGTAATCCCTTTTTGGCGGATGAAATTCCCTTTTCATGAGGTGTCAAAAAAACCTTTTGTATTGGGAAAAGGGATCGGAAGCGAGTTGCGAAAAAGGATTTTTAAAATTAAAAATAAGCATGTTGAAGCCACATAAAAGTGAAGAAAAGGCACAGAACAGTAAAGGACAGCCACATGAACAAAATACAAACTTGGATGTCTTCAGAAAACATCCTTGAGCAGAGTTATAATGTTTTGTTTGGGCTGGAAAAATAAAAACAAGATGTCTGATGAAAAGGGATATTTTACTCTTGAGCTGTCAAAATCCCTTTTCATCAGACCAAAATCCCTTTTCATACCATGCAGCTATCCAAAAAACTGAACTGAGCATTCTCAGAAGTGGAAATTTCAAAATGGAATATCTTTGAAAGGATTAATATATTTTGACCAAACCAATGCTGGTTTGTTCTTTGGGGCAAGCTCTTTCTACCCTGAAAATTTCAGACCAAAATTACAAATGGTGTGGCCACAATGCAGTGAGGAAAAAACAGCCAAATAAGGCAAATGTTAACATTTTATTCACTATGCACAGCACGAAACTTGTAAATCTGATCAAAGCGAAACTTGGTATGTCAAGAGATCTCCCCCATGGGACAGTCCACACAAAAGAAAAAAACAGTACCCGTTGCAATGGACTAAGGCCAGAACATAGTAATCACATGTATAACAGGTCATTTATTGTAGAAAGAGGTGCAAATATAAGCAGCAGCAGTCAAACAGACAAAGGTCTAGAGGACAAAATGCTAAATAAACGCACTGACATTTCTCCCAGCCCCTGCCAGGCTTCCTCAGAGTGATATGAGGTAAAGTGCATAATGGTCAACACTATGAGAGTTGCCGCCACCCCCATACAAAGTTTGACATACCCAAAGGACAACTGGTCTGCACACTTAGGAACTGTTCTGAACATAATGAATTTGAACTCAAGAGGAATGCACAGGTTAGGAGATTTGTAGATAGAGGATATAGCAATCACAGAATAGTGACAGCTCTACATAAGGTGAAAAAAATGAATAGGGAAACAGTCTTGGTGCAGAGCCACACTAGAACTGACAGACGTATTATTTGCCCCTTTGTAACCACATACTCTAAATGTGCCAATCAAGTAAAAGAGATCATCACTAGTAATTGGTCTATACTTCAGCTGGAACCAAAGCTACAGGAAATAGTAGAGGAAGGCCCACGAGTCTTCTTTAGGAGATGTAAGAATATAAAAGACATGGTGGTGAGAAATATCACCTTAGGACCAGAACCTGCCAGACCATCTATCTTACCCCCCCCCCCCAACGGTAAGTGTGGTAGATGATGATACTGTCGCTATATTAACACTGGAAAGTCATTTATACATCCAGGCACAGGAAAACAGGTTGAAACTAAATACTTCTTCACCTGTGATACTCAGAATGTGGTCTAACTCCTTAACTGTAGTTGTGCATCCTTCTATGTGGGCCGTATCACACGTGCCCTGAAAGTGAGAGTAGGGGAACATATCCAGGCCTTATTGAGGGGTGATGTTACATATGCCACTGTTAAGCATGTAAAAAAGCAATCCTCATATTGCACACTAGGTTATGTTTATTGGCATTGAACATGTCACCTTAGGCCCTAGAGGTGATGACATAAAAAAGCTGATTGAAAGCGGGACAGTTTGTGGATTTTCAAACTAGCAGCTCATATGGCTAATGGGTTAAATGAAAGTATAGATCTGGCTGCCTTTTTGAGGAAATTTAGATGTTAAATTTTTTTTAAATTATCCTCACCTTGTATGTTTTCATAAAGCTGATTACCCCCTTAATATTAGAAGTGAGAGCTATTTTTCTGTGTTCGGCAACCATTTCATAATTGATATTTGCTGATCTCCTGGAATTGATTGATTGTTTTTTGAAGTTTATGTGCCTGGACTCAGCACTGGTTTGAGTCCCACCATGGTATAGGTATAAAACCAACTGATGTTTTATTATTGCTTTTAAATAACTTCATACTTGTATGTACTATGGATCCATATTGGACATTCCAATTACTTTATAATCCATGTTAGATATGAATATCTATATAGATTTGTGCTCCTATATAAGTCAAAAACTTTTATTTTAGCAAAAAGCAACTGCATATGGAACCGTTATAGCCTAGGGAGGACACCAATGACCGACGTTTCACACGCAAAAATGCGCTTGATAAAGCAAATTTGTGTGTGTGAAACGTTGGTCAGTGGTGGCCTCCCTGGTCTACAATGGTTCCACATGCAGCTGCTTTTTGCTAAAATAAAAGTTTTTGAAGTAAAGAAGAGGAGTTCTGGACATCTTCATTAGCACGGAGTGCTGAGTCCTTTCATTGCTTCATCTATAGTACAGAACTTTTGAGCACCAGGTCAGGTGGAGCAAGCCTTAGTATACGTTCTCTTATATAAGTAATTTATTTGTGGGTGATATACTTATGTATGTTATGGATACTATGGGCCAGATATTCAAAACTTTGCCCCAGGGCTAAATTAGCACTGCCTGGTGGGCAAACTTAGCCCGGAGCACAAAGCAAACTATTTTCAAAAAGAAATAACCCGGTGCTAATTCTGCCGAATATAGCAGTCTAAGGAAGCTGGGCAAACTGGTCTGGGAGTGCAGGGCAAAAATTGCCCAGGAATAAGACAGTACTGAATATAGCAACAGGGAAGTGCAAACTGCAAATGCAGCTCATTAGACTCTGTAGCAAGCCAGGGCTGCAGGTGGAGAACATTGTGTGTGATTGCACAGAGCTGTCACACATCTACTGCAACCACACCTCTCAACCTCCTGCCTCATAAATAAGGGACAAAGGTTTAAAATCAGGGACACACCTTAACAATTGGTGTAAGTGTTGTAGTGTAAAATGCATTTTCTAAGGAAGAACACATCTGTAACATTAATGTCTGACATTATGTTATGCTTACAACCCCCACTGTTTGGTCATGGAAACACAATTTGTAGGAGGGACAGAGTAATATTTTGAGGTAAAATCAGGGACGTCCCTGAAAATCAGAGACAGTTGAGGGGTATGACTGCAAACAACAATGTAAGCCACACACTGCAGAACTGGGCTATGCTGAAGTAAGGCTTGCCTGGGGCTAACCCGATTGCACAGTGCTAACACATTAACCTGGTGCAAACTGGTTAGCCCGAGGCAAACGGGAGCTATATTCAATGCTCACATGCAAATGATCCTACTTAGATAATCCATGGGCAAACAGGCACATTTGCATCTCATTATGTGCTGCTTGGCATACATTACCATGCAGTTTGCCCGGTGCTACTGCATGATGCACACAGCTCCACCTTTTGGTCAGAATGGAAGTACAGGCTGGATGCTGCAGGCCAAGGCATGCACACAGCATCCCCTTTTGGTCAGAATGGAAGTACGGGCTGGAAGCAGCAAGAACTGTGTGCCAGCAGGCACAGTCAGTGCATACAGTGCACCCGTGCATCTGTGCAAGCATGACCTGCATATGTGTGTGTGTATATATATAGATATATATATATACACACACACTCATAGATCAGTAGCTAAACACAGACACACTGCCTGTGGCCACTGTGGCCATACAAGCCCTGGAGGATGCCCCCCCAACAACATAGGTATCCCACTGCAGTAGTGGATGACATACAGTGGGGGGACTCAATGCACAGGACAGGCATAAGGTGAACCTGGTGTAGGTGGGAGGCCATAGGCCATAGGTTCACTAGGATATGCAGCATATCCATTAGATAGGGAACAGAGAAGATTGGCTGGGCTGGGCAATTCCTTCCCTGCCATCATGGTCCCTGTGCCCATGTGTGCCTGTTACACACCCTGGCATACCCCTCAGCTCTTGTGTCACTGAATAGAAGGCCATTGACATATGTGGACACTCAAGAGAAGGGACAGGGCAGTTGCAAGGGGCAGAATGAGGGATGTCCCTCATAAACAGGGACAATGGAGTGGTATGCACACTAGTAGACTAGTATCCCCCACCCCTCAGCACAATCCCTGATGCCCAGAGCAAGTAATAAGTAAGATAATTTCCCCTGATAGTCTAGTGGTCCACCCCACCCCCATATACGTATCCCAACCCTGGTGCACATATTTAAATAACATTTTCCCTGATGTGGGGGTGGGGGGATCACTAGACTACCAGGGAAAATGTTAGATATAATGTGTGCACCGGGGATCACGAATCATGTTTTGGGGGGGGTACTGCTGCCACATTACTACCGGCATATTACCGCTGGCCTTTTCTCAGCGGTATTCAGTGCCACGTTACAGGTTGTGCTAATGCCTGTAGTGCGGCACTGTACCTTTGAATATGCCGGTGCGCCAGTATTCAGGGCCCCTCCCCTCAGTCCCTCCCTGGCATACATTATGATTTAGCGTCGGCGCTAACACCTAGCGCTGGTGCTAAATGCCCTTTTAAATATAGCAGTTGGGGGCAAATTCGGTGCTAGTCCAGTGCAACGGATTTGCGTCCTGCACTAAACTTTGAATATCTGGCCTATGTTTTTAAATAGATGATGTCATATGCATTGCAATGATTGGCTGCTATGCATTTCACCCCCATACACTATAAATGTTGAGCACTATGCACTTTACTTCATATCACTCTGAGGAAGCCTGGCAGGGGCCGGGAGAAACGTCAGTATTTAGTGTTTTTTTTCCTCTAGCCTTTGTCTGTTTGACTGCTGCTGCTGCTGCTGCTTATATTTGCACCTCGTTCTACAGTAAATGACCTGTTATACATGTGAGTACTGTGTTCTGGCTTCAGTCCATTGCAACAGGTGCTGTTTTTTCCTTTGTGTGAATTTCATGACTTTCTACAGCACCATTGCCTTTTTTTCCTGGCGCTCATTTTTTTGCTTTAACTTTGCGTTCCTACGGGACAGTGCATACTACATTTTGTGCAAATCCATTGAATGGATGCAAAGCTATTAAAGTGCAAAAATTTGTGGTTTAACAGTAAACTGCCTACTCAGCCCTAACTTTAGTAGTGCTACCTGGCCACTATACTATATATATTTAATATAAGAAATACAAAATCACACCTACCCCCATACTGCAAAGCATCATGGGCTGTATATGCAAATCACCAAAAATATTATGTTGGTTTAACTATATATTTAATATGACGGCTAGCAGTGCAACCTTTTCATGCTAAGTTAATACAGAGATCTGAATCGGGTGCCGCAAATACAGAATACTTTGGAAAAATGCCCAATTTATAATCCTGTCAGTAAAGATAGCATTATATGCACTGTGAGTTTAACATAGAAAAAAGCATGAAAGGTTTAAAATGATAGCAAACAACATAATTAGGAAAAAAAATGAATCACATGGAACAATATCAGTCCTGCAGCTACCCCCAAGCCTTTAATGGTGACTTCAGATGTACTTATTTAAATCTTAAAGTTGGTCAAAATAAAATCAATGGAATGAGAATTTTGTTTTAATTCAGGGTTTAAGGGCATAGCTGCAAAGTAATCTGAATATGAGAGCTATATTAAATCTGGGGATATGCCTGGTCATGAATAGAAATTGGATCAGGCAAGGAAGAAGAAGAAGCAGCTTCTGCAATACTGGGTGATAACAGCATGAACTGACATTACCCAGAGCTGGCAAAATACACTAGTAGTGCAGAACATAGGCTGACATTCTGCCCATCTGCCACATATAAAACATTAAATATAATATAATCATGATTGGTGCTCTGCTCCACCTGACCGACAGCTTGTCAGTTGATATTCCTGGTCAGCAGACTTGGTGGCAGGGGAGTCATCAAAGCAGCTCTGGACATGGGAAAAGGAGGGCGGGCAGTAGTTCTAACTGTGCTGTAAAGCAATTAAAAATATTATACACTTAAATTGCTCTGGTCAGCATTCTGCATCAGGAAACATAGATAAACTGCTTAGGAGCTGGCATGCCCACTGTGGTAAGTGCTATAAATAATACTACTAAAAAGTGAATGAATCTAACATTTGTTTTTCATACTGGCTGTATGGGAGTGAGCATGTTACAATAATAGCAGATGCACTCAGGAGCATTGTGGGAAGCAGGCGGAGTAAAGACAATAACATTGTCTGTGACTGGGAGACCTAATACATCAAATGAACAAGAAAATTAGTACTTTTTTGGAACATTGATGGTTGCACTGCTGCTGTAAACATAGATAAAATTGTGAAGTGAGGGAGGGGGAGAAAAAGGAAACACACTGGTCAACTGAATGAAGACAGGAGAGGACTTCATGTAGTACAATGATTGTGCTTCAACTCCAAAATGTGTGCTTCGTTCAGAGTTTGACATACCCCTTTTTCCTAAGTGATAGCAAGACAGCTTGCAGAGCTCCACCCTACAGCCATAAAAAGGGAGCCACACCAGTTTCAGCATAAAAACATCCCTTTTCTTTCCTAACGAAGGCTAACTAAAGAATGTAGAGGCACGAAAGAGCATTACTGCCCATAGAAGCCCCTATCTTTCACCCATAAAAGCATATAATATTGTTTGACATTATGAAGTTATCTAAGTTTTTTTTAAAGGTTTCTTTGTTGTCGCAAATTATCATCTCTGATGGAATTTGTTACCACGGCCTAATGACTCTTTGGGAAAAAAGTAAGACCTCTTTGTTGTTGTGAATGTTTTCCTTTCTAGTTGATGTGGATGACCTCTGGTGTTAATTTTTGTTTATTTAAAATCTAGTCCAATTTCAGACATGATGAATTGATCATGAATCACCTCTCTTGTAAATAGGAGGTCGCCCCTCATTCTTCTTTTTTCTAGTGACATCAACCCAAATGTATTTAATCTCTCTTCATATGAGAGAGAATGACATCCCTGAATGTATTTTGTTACCTTTCTTTGGATCTTTTCAATCTGGGCAATGTCTATTTTTCCATATGGAGACCACAGTGGCAATGCATAATCCAATAGGGGACAGATGTAGGCTTTGTATAATGGTATGAAGGCAAAAGGTATGGGGTAGCACCTGGGAATGCCGTGGATATGCAAAAAAAAAAACAAGTTAAAGCAGATTCATGGACTGTTTGCCAGCACTGGCTACTTACAGACCTCCTATACAAAAAAGACCATTCAGCATTCAGCATACAAAATGCTTGGAGTCCTAAACTGGTGCAAAAAGGTGTTTTATTTTATTTTCTAGTGTGATAGCACACCTAGCAATGACAGTCTTTCCAAGTTTCAACTTGCCTCTTCCTCTCCAAAACAATACAGAACACATACTCTAGTGCTTAATCATAGGAATTAAGTGCTAGAGGGAGCAAAACTTGGAAAGATTGTCATTGCTGGGTGGGTTATCACATTTTAAAATGTAATAAAACACCTTTTTGCACCTGTTTAGGACTCCAAGTGATTTGTACGCTGTATGGTATTTCTTGTATCAGAGGTCCATGAATAGCCAGTGTTGGCAAACAGTCCATGAATCTGCTTTAGTCTGTATAATGGTAGAATTACTGATTGGTCTTTTGAATTAATGTTGTGTCTAATAGACCACCATATCCTGTTTGCTTTATTTATGTTATTAATGATTTGTTTATTAAAAGATAGGTCATCTGTAATTATAATGCCTAAGCCTTTTTCCTCTGTGGATTTTTTTTAATATTTGGTCATGACTCATTAAGCATGTAGTCATATTTAGGGTTATTATTGCCAAAATTAATTATGCAACATTTGTTTATGTTAAAAGACATACCCCATATTTTGTCCAATTACATACTTTGTTTGAACCACATTGAAGTGTGTTGTAATTTTGCTTAGTGTGTTGCAAGGGCCGCCAACCTTGAAATCATCTGCATATTTGATAATCCAACAGTCCAAATTTGGTGTTAAATTGGCAATAAAAATTAGAAAAATTAGGGCAGACAATACAGAGCCATGAGAGACTCCACTAGTTATTGATATCCAATCAGACAAGTGACCGTCAATAGTTACTCGCTGGTGGCGATCATTTAAGCAGTTTGAAATCCAAATGTAGCAGGGATGAATATTTGTTGCTGTTAATTTTTTATGAGGGCCCAATGAGGAACAGAGCCAAAAGCTTTTCTAAAGTCTAAATAAAACATGTTGCAGGGGATTTCTATCAATGCTTTTACTTATTGTTTCATAAAAGCTAATTAGATTAGTAGTGCATGAATGTGCTTCCGACGAAACCGTGCTGAGTGTGACCAAAAGTTCCAAGTGTTGTAGTAAGTCTGTCGTTAATTATACTTTTCATAATTTTGCAGATAATTGGAGTGAGACTAATTGGTCTGTAATTGTCTTTATCATTTTTGTCACCCTTTTTAAATAGCGGCATTCCATTTGCTGTTCTCCACTCTGTAGATACCTTACCTGTCTGTATTCATTTGTCAAATATTAGTTTTTTTAATGCAGGGACATCCATACATAGATTACCATCACAGGAAAAGAACAGAAAAACCTAATGTTTCACCTTATACAAAGGCTTTTAATGTCTAAGGGCCTTCAAGCCCTCTGTATGTGGAATATTTGTATATAGTGCTTCTGTGTCTAAGGTAACCAACAGGGAATCACACCCTATATTTAAACTCTCAAGTACTTTCAGTATGTTCCCCATATCCAATACAAAAGAAGGTAAATTAAACACCAGTTCTTTGATATGGTCATCCACAAACCAAGCTAAGGGCTCAGTGACACTGCCAACCCCCAAGATTATTGGTCTTCCAGGAGGCCTTTCCAAAGATTTATGTATTTTAGTTCATATATACATTTGTGCCCTCAGTGGGAAGTCCACTGGAAGATAATCTTTTTTCTTTTTCAATGATTAGGCCCTCTGAATGGGTCCAATTCAGAAACCCAGCGATCTGTCTTTTAAGGGGGGGGGTGTGGGTTCAGAACTTAATTATCTATAAAATTCCCTCTGACTTAACCATTGGTTTACTTCTTCAATATAGTCAGAGGTTTTTGTGACTACCACAATGGCCCCTTTGTCTTCTAGTTTGACAGTGATCAAACTTGTTCTTAAGGTTTTCTATTGCCACCCTCTCTTCACTACTCATGCTATTGAATCTAGGGATAAACTGTTAGATATGAGGTTGTTTCCTTATCCATACAGTACAAGGGGATTGTCATAAGGGTATTGCTCTTTGTTCAGGGTATGCTGGTAAATGTGTTGTGTGGGATTATGTGATTATATGCACACTGTCACTTTAAACTTCAAATTACACAATTCTTGGCCTGCTATATAAACTGGTCTACTCTAGAGGACACTACCTTTGCTAAAGCCTTTGTGTACATATGGTTAAACATTAGGTTTTTCTGTTATTTTCCTGCTGTGGTAATCTGTGTATTGATGTCCCTGTATCAGAAATAAAAGGGAAGTTTTTTTTTATGCTGGAACTGGTGTGGACTCCCATTTTATTGACTGGAGGTGAGTGCATGACCTTTGGAATCTCTATCGCTGTAATGGATACTCCTTGCCCATCCTTGCTTGTCTCTGGCTCCTGCACTTGTTTGATATGGAATGGTGTGGTGTGGTGTGGTGTGGTAAAGTGTGCATGGTATACAGTAATACTTTGATGTATACAAAGGCATCCTTGCAAGGCTCACAGCGTCCTTACAATATAAATAAGAAAAGACAACCACAGAAGAAAATAACTAAAATACATACAACCATACACATAATAAATACTGTAAAACAAGTTATTTTCACACAAAGTAATTTTAGTGCAAACACAAATGCAACCACAATTGCGCAAGTTTTATTTACGGCTAAGTCACAAGCAAGACATCCACTATAATGGTAAAAGTACTAACAGCACTAATTAGTGCAATTTTTTTTCCATTGAAATTAGTGTTTCAGCAAACACAGCAAAAATGATGTGACAGTGAAAATTTCAGGTTTTACAGTAACATTAAAATCAGCATCTGGTTAAAAGAGAAGAAATAATAGTAGAGCCCACACAAAGGCTAAAAAGAGGAGGTGTTTCTTTAATTTATTTGTTATTTAATTTATTATTGATAATAAATGATCTGAGGCTTGGGGGACAGGACCTATGGGGAGAGGCTTGAAGAGCTAAATATGTACACATTGGAATAGAGAAGGGACTGGGGGGACATGATAGAGGTCTTCAGGTACATGAACAGGGTAAATAGGGGAGGAGCAGTCTGGGTGCTCTGAAGGAAGGAGGGGGGCAACTAGAGGCCATGGGTGGAAGCTGGAGGGGGGAGATTCAAGGGGGAAAGGAGGAGTTGCTACTTCACTGAGAGGGTGGTGGAGCCATGGAATGCACTGCCCAGAGGGTTAGTGGAGGCAGAGATGGTAGAGGGGTTCAAGAGGGGGTGGGACAGGTACAGAGGAAGGGTTCTGGAAGCAAAGTCCTGTGCAGCGAGAATATCCGGGACTGGGAAGGGAGAAGCCAGAGAGGGCGAGGGGGGCTACAAGGTCAGCTCCCAGGGTGGGAACTGACCAAACAAGCAGACATGAAAGACCATTAGGCCTATTCTGATGGCATTTTAGTATGTTAGTATAGAGATCTTCAAGTTCCTGAAAGGAATAAATGATTTAAATGGGAGAAACTGTTCAGCAGGAATGGTGGATCAGCAACAAGGGGACATGAATGTAAGCTGGTGGGGGGTGGGAGGATTCAGAAAGAATGCAAGAAAGTTTTACTTTACTGAAGGAGTGGCTGAACTACAGAACAGCCTACCTGCAGAGGTGATGGGCTCAAAATCCATTAATGGATTCAAGCATGGCTGGGACTGCTTAAATGTTATTCATGGGCTGCAGGAAGGCAGGGAGTGAGCAGTGGGGCATAGGAGGTGTAAACTCATCTGCTCAATAGGCCATGGAGTAGAGCAGGGTAAAACTGGGCAGACCAGATGGACCAATGGTCTTTTTCTTTCAACGTTGTATATATTTCTATGTTTGTATGTATTACTGAAGGCTGTAACATTTCTGGCAGAGTGGATATCTTCCAGAAGCAAGTTCCAAAGGATGGCAGCAGCCACTACAATTGCCTGGTCCCTAGCCAACTTCAACCCTTCCAGTGACACCAGGAGCAGACCACATCACCTAGATCTCAGGCTCCAGGAAGGTGAATAGGGAGTCAGAAGTTCTCTGAGATACTGGGGGCCCAGGAACATTCAGGGCTTTGTATGTTAATAAAAGTACCCAGAAGTCAAGGTGCCACCTGATGGCACCCAGCACAGGACCTGAACTTACACTGTAATAAGTAAATCAGAGTCAGTAGCTCAGCAGGTAGCATACTCTCCTAAGAGGCTGGTCGATCAGAAGGTTGTAGGTTCTAGCTCACCCTGGGAACTTGGGATAAATCCCAGTACTGACGCTGTAGTGCATCATGAGGGGGATTCTACACTTCTGAGGTGCTGTCTTTTGGATGAGACGTTAAACTGAGGTCCCATCTGCCTATTCAGGTGGTTGTTCTGGTGGATGTTAAAGATCCCATGGCACTTCCCGAAAAGGATAGGGGAATTTCAAAGTTGATGAAGGGCTTTCACAAGCCCTGCATCAAACCTTGTGCTGCCCCAATCACATCGCTGCACCGTGAGCCCAAGTCACAAAGGTTGTGCACATTTGCGACAGTTTACTGCCTTTATGGTGGCTTGCGCCTTATATTAGGCACAAACCCCTTAAAAATATCTGCACAGTTAGATCAGCAAAAGCTGGTCTAACTCGCAGCATGTGGCACATGGGATCGAGAATCCCACCTGCTGGCCAGAGAATACCGCAAGCCCCATGCACTGCGTGTTCAGGGCAACAGGAGCTTGCAGCATTCTAGCTCATTTGAGAATCGAGCCCAAAGTATCCAGTTCAAATTAATTTCAACTGGATACATGATACAGAAAATACAGTAGGTGCCACATGTCCAGGTAATGCAAGAAAATAAATAGATACTGTGGCTCCAGTTTGCTTTCTACCGAAAGCTGTTTCAATAGTATAACACACTGCTGTTGTAAATCTCTTTTTTATACACGACAATAAACAAACTGTTAATGTAATAAAAACAATTATGTTCTCTTAATAACATTAGTTCTTTGGCAGGAACTCCCACCTTCTTGCTACTCTCCAGAGGAATCAATAATTCCTTCATGACCCTGGCCAGCAACGCTGTGTATTTTACAAAAGTACTGACTGGGCTGGTTTTTTTTAGATGCTTTTTTTAGATGCTAACTTTCTTCTCTGACCATGTCAGTCATTATTCATTGCAAATGTAAACACCTGAACCAGAGCTTTGAAATGCAGCTAAAAGTTCTCTTGTACCTTATTAACCTTGCTGTAGATCAAAGCTAATACTGTCACGTTTCAGTTACAGTACCTCCCAGATGCAGAAAAGATGAACAACCCACTGTTGTCCCAAAATATTCTTTATTCTTGGAACTATACTTCCATGGTCTCATTCATTATTTATGTGGCTCATATGTAGAAATAGTTCTTGTTTCATGTGGTATTATTGCTCCAATCTTAATGGCACAGACTCAGCCTCAGGAAAAGAACGTGTGAGCTTGCTCACACCTTAACTAATGAACTGATTCTGATTCTGATTCTCATCCTGGCATCAGCTGAGACTTTTCAAATTTCTAAGAAGCATGCAGTGCTTGCATTTAAATTCAAGAACAGTCTATGAGTCTCCATGTAACATCACTGTTGCTCAGTTTGTAGCACTCTAACAATGGAGTCAGCGTGGCTCAATTGGTGGCATATCCACCTCTGGGCAAGAAGGTCCATGCAAAAGTGTGACACTAGCCAATATCCCCTCTCCTGAGTCACTTCTGCCTGCTCTGTTACCCATGGTTACCCAGGAGGCAGTGATGCGGTGGAGTTTTTTGGAGACAAAGAACCTCTGTGCGCAAACACTGAGACAAGGGTTACCCCAAAGGGCATTTGGTTGGGAAGCCAAGTTTCCAGAGAATACAAAATCACACATGCCCACACAATGCAAAGCATCATGGGCTGGAATATGCAAAGCACCACAGAATGTTATGCTGGTTCAACTTTAAGCAGAATTGCATGGTGCCAAAAGGCCTCTCACACAGTTTGCAAAGGGTGCCAACAGATGACATAGACACGTGTTTCATCCTACCAGGACTCATCAGTATGCCTCATCTGTTTGACACCCCAGTGGAATGAACCAGCTACCCTAAGATAGTCTGTCTTGGTTATGTTGTGGTGAACCCATTAAAATAAAAAAACATTTAAAAGACAAAGAACCTCTGTGAGCAAACACTGAGGCAAGGGTTACCCCAAAGGGCATTTGGCTGGGAAGCCAAGTTTCCAGAAAATACAAAATCACACATGCCCACACAATGCAAAGCATCATGGGCTGCATATGCAAATCACCACAGAATGTTATGCTGGTTCAACTTTAAGCAGAAGTGCATGGTGCCAAAAGGCCTCTCACACAGTTTGCAAAGGGTGCCAACAGATGACATAGATACGTGTTTCATCCTACCAGGACTCATCAGTATGCCTCATTTGTTTGACACCCCAGTGGAATGAACCAGCTACCCTAAGACAGTCTGTCTTGGTTATGTTGTGGTGAATCCATTAAAATAAAAAAAAAACATTTAAAAGACAAAGAACCTCGGTGCGCAAACACTGAGGCAAGGGTTAACCCAAAGGGCATTTGGCTGGGAAGCCAAGTTTCCAGAAAATACAAAATCACACATGCCCACACAATGCAAAGGAGTTGTTTGCCCCACCCCATGGGGATGGAAGCATCCTCTGGGACACTCAGTCCTCCTCCTTCTGCTGGCCCTTGGTCAGTAGCAGTGCAAGTGTACACACTCCTGCTGCTCTGATGAGCTGTCCAACCTACTGAAAGTATTTATATAAAAGCAGACACAGTTTTTATCACAGTTCATCTACAGCTCAGGCTTTTTTTATGAGCTGAATGCCTCATGGATCTAATGGGACATATTTTCAATCCCCTTTGGCAGAACTGTGACACATTTCTGCTGTATTCTGTGAAACTGTACCCAATACTTTGACCACCTCCAAAGTGGTCTAACTGTTGAGTGTTGTTGCCAGACTTTGCTGCACAATTGGCACTGTTTGCATTAAAGAGGAACAACCAGATCCCCTGGGGAAATGAAGTGGACCTTGAGGACCTGATTAAGCAAATCACAAAGCTAAATGAATGTTTTCACTTACCAATGTCCTTGCTGTGTAATTTATCATCTGGTTGATTCTGTGCTCCCCCCAACCTGATATCACCAAGTATTCTGTTTTCCAGTGTCCACTGTAGAAAGCACTCTGTTAACATGACTCACTGGCTAAGTCACAGGGACAACTATGTGCTGATACCTCTACTGAATGAAAATTAGTTTAATAAGGTGCATAATCATGTTTATTCTACTGGTGCAGATCGCGCTGAGGTAGCATGGTCAGTACTGTAGAATATTAATGATAATGCACCTTATTAAACTACAAGTCATTCAGCAGTGGTGCCCGGCACACAGATATCCCCAGGGGCTTAGCCCATCAATTGCATCATCAGAGGGATGGCCATGGGGGACACTAGGAAATATAGTCCTTTTTTTTTTTCAATTACTGTATTTTTTGGTCCCCTGCCAACCTTCGGGATCCGCTCCAGTCATGGACCCCCTAGCCTCCACCTCTGGACATGCCTGCACTCACCCTGTCATCCCTGGCTTGGCCCCCAGAAAGTGGGGTCACGGCATCGACCCCCATATCAGGCCGCACTACAAATATCTGGTCGGGGAGCCGGCTCCTTGAGGCTGATCAAGGCATCAAGCAGCTGAGCTTCACTGAGACAGCAGGCATAGGCTGATTTTTCTCCCTTGTGAACAGGGACAGGGATGTGCTATGACGACCAGCATCCGACCCTCCTCTAATTCAATTTTGGCATCGATGCTTGCAATGCACCCAGCCTCTGCTAGGTGTCACTATGGCACTGAATACTCGACCCACCTCCCCTCGAAGAAGGAGAGCAGTCCTATGGATGCTCGATCCTTCTCCCCCCAGTTGGCCCTCCGACAACCCGGGTCTGTTCCCGAACCCAAGTCACTGGTGCCGCAAGTGTAAAACCAACCGCTGTGCCAGTGAGCCGGCAGAAATAGAGTACTTGATAATGGCAGGTAGTTGATGTTGTAGGAGCAACCACATAATAAATCAAACTGAAAGGACTTTAGTGAGCAAAAAATAATTCTTTAATTTGGCAAATTACTTAATAGGGACTTTAAGGTCCCGCTGCAATTCTCCAGGGAGTTCCCCTTTAAAAAAAAGTAATGCATGCATCATCTCTATAAAACCCGTCATGCAAACTTTGAAGCCTCTGAAAATAAGGTTTCTGACTTAAGGCTTACGAGTTTTTGCACATCTTTGCGGATGCTGATGGAGCAGAAAATCTGCCTGCTCATTAGCACCCTCATTTTTTAAAAGACAGCCTATAATGACTTGCTTGTGACATCACAGTAATTTCCACAACAAGAAACAGTGATGTCACAAGCAGTGGGTTATGACTTCAGTTTCAGACTCAGTTTTTGCTGTAAAAGAGCACTAAGGAAGAATTCCATGGCTTGAAATTCAAGTTTATTTTTAGAAATTATATGTATGTGCCCTTACTGCAAAGTTAATATGCTTGACTACTCATTTAACTGGAAAGACCAATTATTAAAAAGAGAAGGTGTTTTATTCTGTGTTAGAAAATAGGTAAGAAGACAGCCAGCCAGTGCAGCAGTAGGGCTACAGCTCACAACACTAGTGATGCAAGTTTATGAATGAGCCAGGGTCACTGGAGGGCCGACTGGGAAGAAGAGGATTGAGTGGCACACAAGATGCTCTCCTCTGGGGAGGGGGGACTCTCAACCACACAACCGCCACCTGGATAACCACAGGTAGTGTATGTTGAGTGAGTGCATAATGGGGAAGAGATGCCAACTGGCTGGTGGGAGCACTGATGCACAGTGTGCTCATGCCCACTCTCAGCCAGAGTTTCTAAGGGAAAGTAAGAAACTGTTAAACCCTCAGCTGTAGCAATATGACTGCCCCGTACAGCAACAGTCCACACACCCTGCAACCTGGGCACTTTCATTGCAACACAACCAACCTTATCCTGATGGACCTGGCCCAGCCCAATGGCCTTCATCATGGTTAGGGGATACCATAAGTGGTATGCCAGACAGACATGATAAGTCCCAGGAGAAGGCTTGGTGATAGGATTGGGACTAAGCACGGACTTGAAGTAAGGCCAGAAGACAGTCAAATGAAGGTGGCATAAATAGAAGGTGAAAATAAAAGAAAATGGGTAAAAGAAATGTAGTCCTGTGACTGGCTGACAGCATTCTCTACCCATACATTTATCAGGCAACTCTGGCCAGTAAAATTAGTAGACAGTTCACACTTCCCTGTTCACTGAATTCTGTGTGCCTAACACTGAAATGCTGCCACTGCTGCCCATTTCTTCTTCCTTCATGCCCGCTGCTTGCATTCTGGCATTGTATATCACACAACAGCCCATTTTATAAGCATGATAAGACCCTTTAGTGGGTAGGGTGTTGGGGGATACCCATTTTTCCTGAGACTACAAAGGCCCTCTACATACATCATCAGGCCATACCCCTGGAGCAGCCAGACATCCCCTCAGGCCCCACACCCTCTTGGGTCTTACTGCTTTCTTCAGCAGGTCTCCATGCTATGCAATTACCACACACCTACAGTCTTCAAACTAAGTGTGAACAACTTCCTCTTCAATTGTTACTTGCTGGAAAGAAAAGGCTAACTTTATGTTGTATTTATAACTCTCCCCTTGGGAGGGCATTAAGGGTTGTATGATTTAAACAAAATTCTGAGCAAACTAAATAGTTCAGAATGAATAGCTATTGGTGATCTGAATCTAGATTCGTCAGGTCTAGGACTGGGTGAAATTAGTAAATTACAGTTTCATGGAATTTCCACAAAATACCACAAACTTCTGTGAAAATTCACGAACTTTTGTGTAATTTTGCAGAATTTTCTGAAATTCTTTAATTGGTCATAACTCAGTATTACAACTGGGGATCTGAAAGTTGGCATATACGTTGTTTGCAAGAAGCCATCACATAGATTACAGGCTTCTTGAAATTTGAATGAGGTTTGCAGAAGTTATAGGGGCTCAAAATCTGGCAATGTATTATTCATGTGAACATTTCTCAAAATATTTATCTGCTTACAACTTAGCCACCTTTAGCTAGATAACTGAAAATGTATGTGCATGTTTTCTTGCAAGAGTCATAGAAACTGCTAAATAGTGAGGTCATTGGCCGTGTAAATTGTAAGTTAAAAGAGTTGAAAATTTCACAATTTATTTGTTAGATTGTGTGAAAAATTTCAACATATTTGGATGTTTATAGCTTCATTGATATTTCAGGTGTACACTCAAGATTTGGCATGCATATCTAAGTCCTGGAATCTAATTAACCTAAATAAATGTGGTTTAATAGGTTAAAATTTATTCTGGATACTTAAGAAATTACAAATTGGTAAAATGTGTTCAAATATTCATAGACGCATAATAGGTAATGCCACTAGAATTCCACTTGGGGAATTTAACTTTCACAATGTGCTTGTCACCACTGAATCACCTTCCTGCACTAGCATCATGGCCCTGCAGTACCACTCCAACAGTCCTGTGACAGTGATGCCCATATCATACTTCATCATGACTAAATATATCCGAATACTTCTGTCACTATGGCCTAAGTCACAACTAATTGTAAAGATTGGCACCACTTGGTTCCACTCTTTCAAAACAGTAAAAATATACATTATCATCTACAGGGTTGTTAGAGTCAGTAGGTGGTATTGTACAGAAATAATGCCGCATGTGCATGTGCTTCCGCAAGTCATTAAGTCAGTGAACTTTAGTTGTTATCTGGCATATTGCAAGAATTCAGGCTAGTGCACAGTGACATCCATGACTATTTTTCATAGTTCATCATTCAAGATAGTGACCCGACACTTGGCACCACTCTACTTTTACTATGAAACTTCCTGTGAATGCAAACTTATTGCCACTTTACCCAGCCTTTACCTTCCTCTACAATGGCAACTCAGGTGAATGAATGGGCAAAATGTATGGACATTGCTTTGGCAGAAGTATCACAAAATTCCACAATTCCACAAAACCTCATGAAAATCCAGTTTAATTACTGATGTTATTCTGGACTTGTTGCTACTTATAACTCGGCCAGCCTTTGAGCAATAATTTAGAGAGATGACAGACACTGCCTCTTTTTTCCCATATTTGTTTTTCTCCCATCTGGCAGCTGTTCACAGGCACATACCCTGATCAGGCTGAGCCTAGCCATCATTCAGCTGGCTAACAGGGCTACCAGGTTTTTCTCCAACATTTATTTCCCTCCCATCTGCCCTGGTGGGGGCACTGTGCCTCTGTTAGCCACGCACAGTTAAAGCTTCCCCTGCGGCAGGGGCAACCTCTCTGTCTCAGCCACAGGAGTGGCTTTGTTGGTGAAACATACTGCCAAACCTCCCCAACTGGGATGCACTGCTAAGTGACAACTGTCTCGTCCATGGCCTGCCTCCTGATGTTACTTCCAGGGCTTGCTTCCAAACCCAGGTTGTCAACATGGCAGGGAGACACTCTGCTGCTAGGTCATGAGGATAGCCCCAAAGCCTAATAATTAGGGTCGATAAGCCTAACATAATTGATTATATTCTATTCTGTAGTTTTAAAGTTATAGTGGCATAAAATTCCGCAGTTTACATAACTGCAAAATGTAATTTGAACATTTTTGAATGTTTGGTGGCTTATAACTGAGTCACCTTTAAAGACAGAGATCTAAAACTTGCTATACTTCTGTATGGACCGTAGCAACATCATCATACCAAATGTTATGCAATTTGGACAAATACGTTTAGTTTACATAATTGCAAAATCTAATTTAAAAATTTCCAAACATTTTGAGGCTTATAACTCAGTCACCTTTAAAGACAGAAATCTGAAACTTGGTACCCTTCTGTATGGAGCATGGCAATGTTATATCATATTTGGTGTACAGTACTTTGGACAAGCACTGTTTAAATTAGATGGAAATATCCAAAATCAAAATTTGGACAACATTTTCAAGGATATTTTGTGAAATTTCACAGAAGTAAAATCAGAATTTCAGCAGAATTTCACAGGCAGAAGATACATTTCACACAGTCCTAGTCAGGTCAGGCTGCTATAGATTGTTCAGCCAAACTGGGTGATGTAAATGTAAAACAGATTTACCCAACCCATGAAAAAGAATTTCAAGGCCAACTGCTATACACTGCTTGACTGGATAATGGAGTGTAGAGATGACAGGCTGAAATTAGTAGAACGGTCTGCAGTCTCCCTGAGTGACCATGGCCCAAACATAGAATTTGAATTTGAGGGCAGATAAGGACCGCTTAGCCACCTAGTCTGCCCATTTTCTTATCTGATGGATAAGCTGCAGATTCTAGTTAATCAACTGCTTTCTTCCTCCTACCCCCACTAGAATTGCCTTATGCCTGTCCCATGCATTTTTGAATTCTCCCACTGTCCCTGACTCCACAACCTCCTCAGGAAGGCTGTTCCATGCATCCACAACCCTATCTGTGAAAAAATACTTTCTAACATTACCTCTGAGCAGTCCCCTCCTCTATCTTCAGATTGTGCCCCCTTGTCTTGCACATCTCTTCTTCTGAAAGATGCTACCCTCTTGTACTTTGTTATTTCCCTTGAAATACTTGAAAGTTTCTATCATATCCCCCCTCTCACTCCTTTCCTCAAGGGTATACATGTTAAGCTGCTTTAGTTTCTCCTTGTATGTCTTCTGGTGCAGACCCTGCACCATTTTGGTTGCCCTCCTCTGAACAGCCTCCACTCTGTCTATAGCTTTGTGGAGATGGGGTCTCCAGAATTACACGCAGTACTCCAGATGGGGTCTCACTAACTGTCTGTACAGAGGGATTACAACTTCCTGTTTTCTACTGTTGATGCCTCTCCCTATGCATCCCAGTATCCCCCCAGCCCTCCTTACTGCCTTCTCACGTTGCTTGCCCACCTTTAGCTCATCTGATATAATTACTCCTAGGTCTCTTTGGATTTTTGTTGTTGTTATTAACTCACCCCCCATTGTGTGCTCTTCCTCTGGGTTTTTGTTTCCCAGATGCATTACCTTGCACTTCTTTGCATTGAATCTGAGCTGCCACATATTTAACCATTCCTCCAACCTTACCAAGTCCCTTTTCATCCTTTCCACCCCACCTTGTATAGCAACCCTGTTGCAGATCTTTGTGTCATCTGCAAAGAGATATACCTTTCCTTCCAGGTGCTCTCCAATGTCACATAAACATATTAAAGAGGACTGGTCCCAGTACAAAACCCTGTGGTACCTTGCTAGTTACCCTCCTTTCTTTACTGTGGACTCCATTTACTATTACCCTTTGTGTCCTGTTGTCCAGCCAGTTTTTTTTATCCAGGCTACCACCTTGGGACCCACTCCAAGGCTGGCTAACTTGTATATTAATCTTTTTTGTGAGTCTGTGTCAAATGCCTTGCTAAAATCTAGGTAGGTCATATCCACTACCCCTCCCTGGTCTACTACTTTGATCATCCAGTCAAAGAAATCTATTAGGTTTGTCTGACATGACCTTCCTGCTGTGAAACCATGCTGCCTTATGTCCAGTGCCCCACTGGCCTCTAGGTACTTAAAAATTATTTCCTTCAGAAGTGATTCCATCATTTTACCTATCACTGAAGTCAAACTAACTGGTCTGTAGTTTCCTGCCTCTGCCCTGCTCCCACTTTTGTGAAGTGGAATCACATTTGTCCTCCTTCAGTCCTCAGGTACCACCCCATCCTCCCATGATTTACTAAAGAGAGTAGTCAGTGGTGTTACTAGTTCTACCCTTAGTTCTCTTAGAATTCTTGGGTGAATCCCATCAAGCCCCATTGCTTTGTCCACCCTCAGTTTCAAGAGTTCTTTCAAAACCCTTTCTTCTGAGAATGGACTGATATTGACTCCGCCTATTCAGAGTTTCTCTCTTGTTTGGTTTAGCTACCTCCCCCTCCTCTTTCGTTGTGAATACTGAGCAGAAATGTTTGTTCAGTATCCCTGCTTTTTCACTGTCACCCTCTGCCCACATTCTGTCCTTTTATTAAGTCTCTGTATCCCTTCCTTGGTCTCTCTTCATTCCCTAATGTACTATAAAAAGTTTTATCCCCCTTCTTAACAGAGTTGGCTATCTTTTCCTCAGTTTGTGCCTTTGCTATTCTGATTGCCTTTCCTTCCTCCTTCTGCTTTAACTGATAAAGTTCTCTGTTCTACTCCTTCTGTGTTTCCTTATATTTCCTGAATGCTATCCTTTTCTCCTTAACTGTCCCTGCCACCTCTTTTGAGAACCATAGTATTTTTTTCCTTCATTTTGTTTTGTTGATTTGCTTCACACAAAGGCTTGTTGCCTCTGTAATAGATGTTTTGATTATTCCCCATTGTTCCTCCACCCCTCCTTCTTGCCCTTTGCTAGTGCTTTTCTGAGGCACACTCTCATTTTCCCAAAGTCAGTCTTCCTAAAGTCCAATACTCTTGTTTTTGTATGGCTTGACTCTATGGCTGTGTTTATTGTGAACCACACTGTTTGGTGGTCACGTGTTCCCAGATGGCTACCACTTCTAAATCTGAGATCCTTTCTCCATCCCCATTTGAGAATACCAGGTCTAAGATTGCACCCTCCCGAGTGGGTTCCAACACTAGCTGTCTGATGCATGCCTCCTGCAGGGCATCAAGAATGACCGTGCTCTTGGATGTGCCTGCAGCCAAGGTACTCCAGTTAACATCTGGCACATTCAGGTCCCCCATCAACAATATATCCCCTTTTTTTGCCCTTTTTAGGATGCCTTCTATCATTTTCTTGTCAATTTCCTCCCCCTGAGATGGGGGTCTGCGCACAACCCCCATGTGGATTGTGGTGCCATTTCCTGTCTCCAGGGTGACTCATAATGACTCATCAGCTTCCTGTTTACTCTTTAGTTCTGTTGCTTTATTCTCTCCCCTTATATAGAGAGCTACTCCTCCTCCTCCTGTTTTACCCACCCTGTCCCTCCTGTAGACTGTTTATCCTGGTATGTCGACATCCGAGTCATGGTTCTCTGTGTACCATGTTTCAGTGACTGCCACAATATCCAGACATCACTCTTCCATCAAGGCCACTAGTTCAATGAGCTTGTTGTACAGACTATGGGCATTGATACTCATCACCTTCCATTAATTTTTTATGGCCTTACCCCTTTTAGTCCCATCCCATCCTTACTACCTTTTTCTGCATTTACCCCATCCCACTCCCTACTGACTTCTCTACCTTGGTGTTTACCTCTCTAGCTACTATGTTTTGTGTGGGGGGAGGCTGGGATTTCCCTGCTCCTTTTCAGTGCCTCCCCCCTTGGCTAGTTTAAATGCTTACCAATGAAGCATTTAAACCTGTCACCTAGGATCCTGGTCCCCCCCGGACAGATGCAGACCATCACGCCTGTATAAGCCTGCATCCCTCAAGGTGGCTCCACAGTCCCCAATGAAGCCAAAACCCTGAGCTCAACACCAGTTTTTCAACCATTCATTGAATCCCATGGTGCAGAATACCATAGCATCATCCTTGTCATAGACAGGCAGCACCTCCGAGAAGGTTACCATACATACTACTTGTATAAGACCCCTCTCCAACTCCACAAACTCCTCTTGCACCACTCTGATCCCATTCACAGCCAGGTAATTTGTCCCTAGGTGGACAATGACATCCAGCTCCCTCCCTTGTGCAGCTGCTCCTGTGATCCTGAGGATTTGCTTCCTGTCCCTCCGAGCTGTGGTGCCAGGCAGGCACCTTACCTCCCTATCCCCTTCCTCCCCACTTCTACCCACCTAATGATCAAGTCCCCCACCAGGAGTTGTTTTCTTCCCCTGTGAGATCTCATGCCACCCTCCTGTGGGTCTCTCCTGTGGAGGTTCCCAGCATCCTCCTTGGTCTCCACTGCAGGAGCCTCCATAGAGGAACCACTCTTTGCCAGAACAGCATATGAATTGTGGAGAGGTACAACTGGAGGGATGCACCTCTGTTCCACAACCCTCTCTCTCCCTGAGCCCACCTTGGTCCATCCACTCCTCTTTCTTGGCAACCTCTGAGGTAGTGGCATTGGCCCTGGCAGTCCCCGGGTGGGGGAAGAGGTTTCACGAATCCTAGCTAGGTCAGCCTGGAGATGGGCAACCTCCTCCCTCAGACCAGAGAGGTGTCTGCAAACAGGGCAGCATCACAGCCTCCAGAATGTCTCCCAGAACACTGTTGCCCCACAGCCATTGCACTGCACCACTCCCATCTTGACTTATTTTGTGTCCCCTCTCCTGTTGCTTTTTATGCTTACTGTCTCCTCCTTCTATGTATTTTTACACTTACTTTCCTACTGCCTATGTGCCCTTACAACTCTCACCCTTCCTGTTCTGGGACAGGAACTTCCTGTAGTCTTCAGTAGTCTCCTTCTTCCATGCTTGGATTCAGACCTCCAGCAACCAGGGGGAGAAAAAGAGTTATTTTTTTAGGTTCCTTCAAGGTTGATGAAACTAATGTGTCTCAGTGACCCTTCTCTTCCTACTGCCAAACAGGAAGTTCCTGTTGTCAGTCAAATCCAGTGGCTATAAAAGTAGAACTGGCTTAGGGTGGGAAGGAGTGCAATTAGTAAAAAATATGTAATTCAAGACTGCTGTTTCTTGCTCTGAAACCAAAGTTCTCCTCTGTCAAAAACAGCAGGAAGCTGTAATTAAAGACACCTGCTTTTGTACTCCTAAGCTCCTAAGCCACACCCCAATTAGATTCATACTTTGCTCCTGACTCAGTAAATTAAGCTGATACAGCCCCCTTCCTCAGAGAAACACACAGTGACTTTCTTCTTTTTTTTTTTACTGAAATGAGACCCCCTTCTTCTAATAAAGTATCTGTTTGCTAAATCCAAACAGGTACTGACTCCTGCTGAAATTAGAAGTGATTTAGCAGTATAAAAAATCTGTAGTTCTAGACTGCTGTTTCTTGCTTTGAAACCAAAGTTCTCCTCAGTCAAAAACAGCAGGAAGCTGTGATTGGAGACACCTGCTTTTGTATTCATAAGCTCCTAAGCCACACTCCCAATTAGATTCACCCTCTGCTCCTGACTCAGTAAGTTAAGCTGATACAGCCCCCTTCCTCAGAGAAACACACACGGACTTTCTTCTTTTTTTTTACTTAAATGAGACCCCCTTCTTCTAATAAAGTATCTGTTTGCTTAATCCAAACAGGTACTGACTCCTGCTAAGATAGAAGTGGTTTATCAGTAAAAAATCTGTAGTTCTAGACTGCTGTTTCTTGCTTTGAAACCAAAGTTCTCCTCTGTCAAAAACAGCCCAGTTTTTTGCATTTGAAGAAATAGGCCCCCACAGTTCCTATACAAGTACATTAGCTTTCAGAATCAATCTAAGCTTGACCTTGCACATTTTCACAATAGTTTACCCTTGGTAAATAGATCAATTCTTAACAGCCTCTCTGATGTGAACTCTGCCCATCACTTTTTCTTGACTGAATTCATGAGACTAGTGAATTGTACTACCCTATTTGGAAGTGCTGTGTTAAGAGCACCAGTGCTTAATATCGTAATAGTGCTTTATTAGCCCTCATGGTAGAATATGATAATTCATGGGTATCTTACAAAAGAACAGAGAAAAAGTTTACATAGACAGTCATTAGGGATGTAACATTGCATCAGGGGATTGTTAACTAATACATAGCTCATCATTAGGGGTGTAACATTGCATTGAGGGATTAGTAACTAATACATAGCCCATCGTTACGGGTGTTACATTGCATCAGGGGATTGGTAACTAATATAAGGCCCATCACTGGGGGTGTAACATTGCCTTGGGGGAGCGGTAACTAATACATAGCCCATCATTAGGGGAGTAACATTGCATCGGGGGATTAATAACTAATACATAGCGCCTGTCATTGGGGGTGTAACATTTCATCGGGTGATAATTAATACATATCCCATCATTGGGGGTGTAACATTGTATCAGGGGATTAGTAATTAATACATAGCCCATCATTAGGTGTGTGACATTGCATTGGGGGGTTGGTAACTAAGTTAGAGAAGTAAATATCACAGCTGGGAGATACTATCCTCAGGTAGTGTGAGAGAGGGTGAAAGAGGGGAAGAAAAAATCGGGAGAAGTGGGTAAGGTCTAGCAGTAGGTTAGTACATAGGCTGAGAGCAGTGCAGAGGCTGTGGGGAGGCAGTCTTCAGGGATACCTTCTGGAGACTATGGTGCTGCCCCATCTGTGTATACCTCTCTGGGCTGAGGGAGGAGGTTGCCAGACTCAAAGCCAAGATGGCTTGGGTGAGGAGGACCTACTCCACCTCTGAGGAACCACTTAGTCCACCCCACTGCCTCAAAGAGTGCTGGGAAGGAGGAGCAGCTGGACAACAGTGGGCTTGGTGAGGGTTAAGATGGTGGAGCATAGGCACATCCCATATCCCATTTCACTATGGAACTTCTATGCTGCACTGGCAGGGTGGAATTGCACCACATAGGCACCCTAAGTAGTGACCAGGACAGATGTGGAGGTCCTCTAAGGTGAAGACCTTGGGGGGGTAGTAGAGGATCCCAAAGGAGGAGGAAGTGAATCCTGGTGGGGGACCCAATAATAAGGGGGATACAGTTGGAGACAGGTAGCGGTGAGGAGAGGGTGGTAAGGTGCCAAGACTCATAGGGATGGAAGGAGGATCCTTGGGATCACTGGGGAGGCAGGGAGGGAGGGACAGATGAACATCATTGTTCACTGAGGACAAATGACCTGGCTAGGGAGAAGCCAGAAACAGTACAGGAAGAGTTCAAGAAATTGGGGCGGGGTCTTAGGCTATTAGTACATTCTGTTACGTTCTTGGAGGTGCTACCTGTCCATGACAAGGGGGATGACAGGAGGCTCTGCACCAGGGATTTCAACATATGGTTGAGGAAATGGTGCAGAGAACAGGAATTTGGATTCATTGGGGACTGGAGCTCTACCTGGAGGGATAGAGGCCTGCACTGGGGTACAGGGGGAAAACAGGTATTGCTGTTGACAACAACCTTCTCAAAAACAGTAAATTACTACCACCCTGTAGTTAGCAAATCAGGCATGTAGTGGGGGTTGTTAGACCGAACGCTCACCCCATTTCATCGCCAAATAAGCATAGATGTGTACACTGAATGAAAATGGGGTGAGCATTAGGTTTGACAACCCCACATCATGCCTGATTTGCTGAACACAGGGTGGTGGTGGGGTGTTAGGGTTGAAAACACTAACATCATATTTCCCTACTTTTTGTGCTTTATCCTGAACCCTAACTAATGCATTAGCAAAGTTTTTACAATGGGTTTCCTTACTTTTTGAACTAGTCTAATCAGAGCCTTATTCACCTGTGGAAGGGCAGACCCCTCTGAACCCTGTGCCCCCACCCATGAATAGTTTTTGAGATAGAGTAATCATATCCTTAGTTGCCTGCGGGACCATCCCTCCATAGATGTGTATACTGTATGTATATCACTGTGGAAGAGCCCTGTGCTTCCATTTATAGGACAATTATGAACAAATTGCCAGCATAGCAATCTTATTACCCCACCTCATGTACCTAGTACAGAATATTTTCAAATCCCTGCCAAAAAGTAATTCCAAGCAACTGCAACACCATTCTGAGCCACAGGTGTGAAAACACATTTTGGCCAGGATTTGAAAAATGACAGCTGTGGCATACATGAGGTGACATAATAAGCTGTCTATGTTGAAAATTTGGTGTCAGAATATTAAAAATGTCCAAAATTACGGGTGTGCATAGCAAAATTGTAACAAATGGTCATAACTTTGCCATTTTTACAAATTTAGATCCTAAATTTTCAACATAGACTTCTTATGACCCCCACCTCACGAACAATATGACTGTCATTAAGCAAATCCTGCCCAAAAGGTGAATTAATCAAACAACTGCAAAATCACCTTTCAGGCAGGAGTTGCCTAATGACAGTCATATTGTTCATTAGGTGGGGTCCCCAAAAGACCATGCTGAAGACTTGAGGTCAAAATGTCAAGAAATGACAAAGTTATGCACCAAAGTTGAAACCCCCTTTGAAATACATTGAATCGCATTTACGTTAGTTTCTCATATTGCAGTCGCTGGTTTCAGAAGCAAGACAGGTCTTCGATTGGAGAGTGGATCTCAAACCTGGGACCTGTTCAGGTGAGTGAGGGTTTGTAGGGGTGTACTGGGGGGTGTGGGGTGGAAGGTGCTGAGTGAGAGGTGGGGGTGGGGAGCAGGTCAGATTGCCAAGGAACCATTTTTATCCTTGACCATTTTCTTAATTGCAGCACTGACAGATGAAGGATGGGGGTTGCCACTAAAACCATCCAGATAAACAAAGGTTGTGAAGGCAGGTGCCACTAAACACCAGGGAAACAAAGATCTGGGAGAAGGGGTGCCACTAGACACCAGGGAAAAAATCAAATTATGGGGACAACAAACGGGAGGGGGGGCTGCCACTAAACACCAGGGAAACAGAGGATGTCAGGGACAGTGATCGTGGAGGAGTAGTGCAAGTAAAGACACCAGGGAAACAAAGATCAGGGAGGGGGTGCCACTAGGCACCAGGGAAATAAATAACATTATGGAGACAGTGAATGGGGAAAAGGGTGCCACTAGACACCAGGAAAACAAAGGTATGATGGGGACAGTGATTGGGGAGGGGGTGCCACTAAACACCAGGGAAATAAAATTCTACTAAGGGGATCGCGATGGGAGGGTAGGGGTGCCATTACGCACCAGGGAGTCTAATTTAACAATTCAGTATTCAATTTTATCTTTTGTGGGGTCGAGAATCATATCACCCCCAATGGTTTAGGCAAATATCATTTGACTGGAAAATAACCATTCTAGCAGTAAAGTTCAAACTGTAATTTACTGTTCAAATGGTTATTTTTATATCGAAAGATCCTTACCTGTGTGAGTGACAGGTGATATTATTCTCACCCCAAAAAGATGTACTTGCACAAAAATTATTAAATTATGATACAAAATGCAACTAAATGTGTGAACAAGACCTAAATACAGGTCTTGTTCCTTCCCTAACAACTACTATTTCCTTACAAATCAACATTTAAAATGGAAAAAAAAAATGGCAGACAGGACAAACTATTTCTCAGAGAAGACCTTCACTATTAACAGTATGAATTATTTTCAGTAACCTGCCTCTCTAGCTACTATCACAAAAAACGTTAAAATTTTAAAATGGTGAGAAATAGTTTCACCAAACTATCTAAAGGCACACCCTTGGTACAGACCCCATCATCCCTCAAAATTTCAGAAAAAAAAATTAAGTAATCTGGGCTATAGACGAGAGCAAGAAATCCCATAAAGTGGCAACTTTTCACTTTTTTACAACTCCGTATCTTAAAAACCATACAAGATGCCATCATGAAACTTCCCACATTTGGAGACACTGGCAAAATAACCACATATGCCAAATTTGTCACCATTTTGTCAAAGAATGCCAAAGTTATTTAGGTGCAAACTCTAACTATAGGGGTGAGATATATATATATATATATAGAGAGAGAGAGAGAGAGAGATGCATAGATAGATAGATATTCATTGCAAAAAAAAGTAATTAATGCATCACTTAGGGTTCTTATTAAAGCGACAAAAGCAATAAACTGTGATGTTAGGGTTTCCAACCTTAATACCCCACCTTGCAGACACTGACAGGCACTGGAAGTGTGCCTTGGGGTCATCAGCCCTAATGCTCAGCCCATTCCATGCAAGCAACAATGTCCGACAGGGTGGACGGTATTGGGCAATACAGGACTGGCCAGGGGCATAATGAGGCCCTACGCCACAGGCGGAGGGCCTTATAGCCCTTTTCCGGTCCGGTATTGACAATACTGCCCACCCTGGAGGGCATTATTGCGCTTAAAAAATGGGCACAGCAAAAAGAAATGCTTGAGAATTTTGTTTTTAATAAAAAAATTAATTTACATTAAGTTTTGTAATTAAATAGTTCCTCCACCTGTATTGGAATACAGGACTTTTGGTCTAACTGAGATGCTGTAGCTCACTAAAATGCTGGTTGAATGGTTTAATGGGAGTGAGCCACTTAACTGTGCAGGGAGAGTGTTGTGGTATCCTGTTGGGTGCAATTGTACCAGGAACAAACACGGAAAATGGCTGATGAACTCTGAAAAAATAAATAAAAAGGAGGTACTTTAAATCTGTGTATGAATGTGTACTTTACCGTTGTTGCCATGATTCGTTTGTAGCCAGGTGGCAGGATTGAAGAGGACTGAATAGAGCACGACTGGCTTGGCTTGGCTGATGGGTGGGTGGGGGTCTCGTAAGACTGAGCTTGGTATTCTGAATCTCAGGAAAACGATATATTTTTTAAACAGAAAAAGAGAAACCTAAAAGATTTGGAGGTATGTCTGGAGGGTTGGCAGAGTTACAAGTTGCGTTTTCGAGGCATTTACTTGGGGGGATGACAGGATGCTTTGGAGGTTTCAACGTTACACAGGGCTGATGGAATGGCATGGCAACAGCAGACTGTTTGCCGACTTAAAAAAAACTGATTTTGCGATTGTATTACGATTCACCATCTTAATGTACCAGACTGGCAGGGTGGGAAAGATGGCGAGTGTCTGTCTGTTTCATTAATTAAATAAATGATGCCTAATTAAAAAAACAAGTGCTGCATCGGGTGTGGAGCTGTATGTCTCGCTAAGGGAGAAAAAAGAAAATGGTAGGGATTTCAAATTCATTTGGGGTGCTTTTGGCCAATGAGAAAGCAGGCTGGGCACAAAGATACTGTTTCTTTTGGAGGAGAAAGGCAGACTGCCACAGTGCTGTAAGCCGTGCTTACTTCTGGACTGAGTAGTAAGATATTTAAACAAAAAGTGTAAGGTGAGACAGTGGAGTAGGGACATATTTCAATGGGTAATGTGTGCGAGCGGGTCAACAGCGGCGCTGATCGGGACATGAGTAGTGGCGCAAACAGTCAGCTGAGAAAGATGGTTTGCAACAGAAGCTCCTGTCGGTTTCTTTTAGAGGAGGAAGGCAGACTATTACAGCCACTGTTTTATCTGTTACAACATGGTATGGCAGGCTCTATCTCTCACTAGCTGAGAAAAAATATGGCAGCGGTTTAAAATTGAATTAGGTGCTTTCCACCAATGAGAAAGCAGGCTGTGCACAAGTATACCTCAATGGGAGAAGGGGCACTTGGACTGGCTTTTAATTTTAGCTGGGTATCTATTTTCTGATAGATGCCCACCTAAATAAGTGTCTCAGCCAATCAGGAAAGAGAATTGTCTTTGCCCATTTTCTAAAAGTAAATAAACTGAGATGGGCACAGTATAGGAGAATGGGGTGAGCATTAGGGCTGATGACCCCAAGGCACACCCCTAACGCCTGTCAGTGTCTGCAGGGTGGGGGTGAGGTGTTAGGGTTGGAAATCCAAACACCACATTTCTCTGCTTTTTTTGCTTTAGTAAGAACCCTAACTAATACAATAACTAAGTTTTTTTCAATGAATTTCCTTACTTTTTCAGACAGCATAATCATATCCTTATTTGTTTGCTCCCATACCTCCACAGATGTGCATATGTATGTAGATGTGGAAGCACAGGGCCCTCCAGGTCAATTGCTTCCATTTATAGGACAACAGTGACCAAATTGTCAGTGTAGCCATTTTATTACCCCACCTCATGTGCCCCAGTACAGAAACATTTTCATATCCACGCCAAAACATAATTCTGCACAACTGCAATGCCATTCCATGCCACAGGTGCGAAAACACATTTTGGCCAGCATTTGAAAAATGACAGCTATGACATACATGAGGTGGGGAATAAGAAGGCTATGTTGAAAATCTGGGATAAAAATATTTAACATTTCTGAAATTATGAGTGGGCGTAGCGAAATTACAACAAAATGTCAAAACTTTGGCATTTTTTCATATTTTGAACCCACACTTTCAACATAGTCTTCTTATGTCTCCACCTCATAAACCCCATAGGTGAAATTTTTCAAATTTGTGCCAAAACAGCATTCCGTGCTACAGGTGCAAAAACATGTTTCAGGCAGGATGTGAAAATGGCAGCTGTGATGTTCATGAGGTGGTCTGAAAAAATGGCTTTGTTGAAAATTTGGAGTCAAAATATTAAAAATTACCAAAGTTATGCATGCGCATAGAAAATTTTCAGTGACCACTCATAACTGAGCCATTTCTGGGAATTATTTTACCAAATTTTCAGCTTGGGCTTTTTGGATCCCATCTAATGAACACTGGCACTGTCATTTCATTACTTGGTCCTGAAAGATGATTTCGCCACGACCATGAGATCACCTTCTGGGCCCAATTAATAATACAACAGTCACGGTGTTTATGAGGTGGGGTCCCAAAAACCCATGTTGAAAATTTGGTGGAAAAATACCAGAAAAAGGCAAAGTTATGAACCTAAGTTCAAAACACTATTGAAATACATTATACGTCTCTTACTTTGATTTCTCAGTTTGTGGTTCAGCTTTGAAGAGTGCAGAGAGATGTGTCCTGATCCACAGAAGATGACAGCAGATGACCTCTGGAGGTAAGTAAAAGGTAAGGGGGGGTGTGGGGTGGTGGGTGCTCAGTGGGAGGGTTGGGATGGAGAAGCAAGACATCAGAGACAACAAGGGAACCTTTTCTTTTTTCATATAAAAAAAAAGAAGTCAGGGGACTATTTTCAATTCAATTCAATTTTCATTTACCCAGGCAATACATCATTGAGCAAGCTCATTTACTAGATGGTCCTTGGAGAGCAAAGACATTTTACAGTACAACAATGTCAAGTAAGACTCACAGTCATACAAGTTTACAGATAGTAGAAAATACATGGCAAGGCAACATACAATAGTGGTACAATAGAAATGCACAGATGAATATTTAGCAAAAGGTCATAGGTATACCCATAAGAACTCACAGTGAAAAAATTTTACATCATAACCTAACATAGCTACCGCTGGACAGAATATCATACGTAGAGTACAGTGGTTCCCCTAAAATGAGAAGAGAGGTAAGGGGTATGTCCAGTGTCTAGTGGTTTCCCACATACTAACATGGACTATAATAGGAGGATGAGTGGGGAGGAGGGGGAAGTGCAATAGTTGGGGTGGCGGGCTGGAGCAGGAGGTTACTCTCTGTGGCTTTTGAGCAGTTAGTGGTGGGCAGGTGCAGGTTTCCTTCAAGGCATGATTACGTAAGGATTTAAATGTGGCTATCCCTGGTATTTGAGTGATTTTTTAGTTGTGGAAATTGTTACTTAGTGTTGCAGCAGCAGCATCTTCTATCAGTAGGTAAAAATACAGAGACATGGAAATTGATGGCACATAGTGACCTCCAGGCCCACTTTCAAGGACTAGCATGGGAGCTGTAGAGTCTACTTTATCTCCCCCTTGACATCCTTGTCCAGGCTGCTATGGTTACCATATGTCATTCCAATGCATGCAGTCATTGCCCCAGTGTTTTTCTTCTAACACCTCTGCTGGTAGTACATTCCATGCATCTACCACACTTTCTGTAAAGAAATACTTCCGCACGGTAATCATTAGCCTAATACCTGTCAACCTCATATCAGGAACCATGACCTTCACTCTCTTTCTGTCAACCAGTTCATGACCCAGTTTACCACCTTGGTGCCCATTCCCAGGCATCCCAGCATGTTATAATGTCTTATATGTGGAACGGTATCAAAGGCATAGCTGAAAGCCCGATATGTGACACCCATGGCTCACCCAAAACCACAACCTTAGTTACCCACTCAAAGAAATCAATTACATTTGTTGGACTGACTATTCTATAGTTTTCAGCATCATCCCTACTGCCACTTCAGTGAAGAACGACCACATCGGCCCTCATCTGGAACCACTCCCAATGATTGCCTTGTTGAACATTGCTGCCAGTGGTTGCGTTATCACCTTATATATTTATATTTTTAGTCGCTACTGCATCGCTGCCGGTCATAATAACTTATCCATGACTGGACTCTGAATGCAAGATCTGTCACTGAGTGCATGCGCAACAATGCAGAGACTGGAATTGCATGACAGATGAATACAGTTTGGTGCCTTTTGAGGGGAACGTCAGCTATCGCTGATATATATATATATATATACATGCACTGAGAGACAGTATATTCCAAGAACAGGGGCACGAAGCATTGATATGGATCAATATGCATTTATGACATATGTGTAGACTGACTGCATTAGGTGAATTACAACCATTTTTGCTCCATTACTGTTAACGGTTTTGCGGCAAACCTTGAACAGCCACACAACCACAGACATGTTGAGTGTTTCAACCACACCACATCATGTGCACGGATCACCACATGTGACATTGCATGTCCATGTATGAAACAACTGTTGGCTTTACTGGCTGTGAAGTGGAGCATGTGTATGTCGGACTTCATCTGCGATCACCTGAAACTGAATCCAGCACAGATGCACAATGGCTAAGTCTACCAAGCTAACCAATGCACAAACCCAAAAGACAATTCTGCTAGAACTTCAACAGTTGGGTCATGGTGTCAACGTCCACCAGAAAAATGTGCACACAAAGTGGTGTACAGTTACTCATTACATGCTGATCACTGTGTTCACTGTCATGGGGTGCCACTGTGGTGCACTGAAACACTTTGACGTGTTGTGCGTATTAGTTTGTGCCAAAGCAATGGAAACCGGTGTTTTGGAAAATGTTATTGTGTTCTACATGCCTAATAAAAAAATAAATAATATCATCACAGATAATTATCAGTTAGACCACAACAAGATTGTTTCATTGCATGATTGAAAGAGAGTGACAGACCCCCCACATTGAGGTTGTTTCGCAACATTTACAGGAGTTATGGCATCACCCAAAACATCGGACAAAGAGGTTCAATGTAACCTTGTAGGCAGCAATCTGGCAGACCTATACAATGCACACAGCGCAGAACGTCCACTTAATGATCCCACAAGCAATTACACAGAAGAAGACGTCTGGTATTCGTCCGACTGACCAGAAGCCATTGACAACAAGGATGAAGAATACTGGCCTTCCGATGAAGATGATGACAATCAGAGCAGTACAGGGGATTCAGACACAGAATGGTAATTATATAGTTCAATTGTGCCATTCACTAGCCCTTCCCCTTCTGAAGCACACTGTTCACAGTTGCACCTAACCCCTTCCCACTCTTTTTTCCTAAATCTTTTCACCCCCACCTTATTCTTTCAGTTTTTATGAAAGCAGCCTCCACCTCCAACTCCCCCCTCCCATTTTTCTTCCTGTTCTCCCCTCTCTATTTCTTTGCCTTCCTCTCTCTCTTCCTTCCTTTCTGGGTACAATCCCCCCACAGGGTTCTCAGCATCCTAAAGGGTGTAATTTCCCTCTGCTTGCCTTGCCACCTCCCACCCTCCTCTTTTCCCAGCCCTCTACCTTCTCTCTCACTTCCTTTTTTTTATTGAATATACTTTATTAATTTCTTAGAAAAGGATACAGGCATCCATTACTTACTTACTTGGTATGAAAGAACAGAAGGCCAGAGCCCTTCGAGACTGTTCCCCACACTATGTGGGACATTATTTATCTATTATCCCGCAACCAAACATCTAATTTGTTTTTAAAGACAGTGGCATTAGTTGCCTCTACCAATTCTTGTGGCAAGGTGTTCCATACAATGGATGCTCTTATTGGAAAAAAGTTTCCCCTTTTGCTGGTTTTATAAGTTTTTACTTCATGCTGTTTATTATGCAGTCCCAGAACATGTCTCCTTTTGGAGAGTGTTAGACCACATTTTTCCATTAGATCTGGTGAATTTATTAAATTAAAAACCATAAACATATCACCTCTTAATCTTCTAGTCTGAAGAGAGAAGAGACGAGTAACTTTTAATCTGTACTGATAATCTAAGTTTGTTAATCTTCGAATCATTCTAGTTACTCTCTTTTGAATCTGTTCAAGAATTGCTATGTCTTTTGTTTGGTTTGGATTCCAGAAAGAGGTGCCATATTTATTATTTAATCATTGATTAAATAATAAAATGGAAATGATTATACAGTCATTAGAGACAGTATATAACAGCATAAGTATAACACAGTTATCAAGCAAAGTAATAAGTTGAAGCCTGCACTCCCCACTCCCTCTCTATCCCACTAACCCTGCACCTCCCCAACCCTCCCAACTACCCTAATCAATCACCTGCCACAAACAAGAAACCCAGTCTATTTTCTGGGTACTAACTAGATTATATCAGGGGAAGGTAAAAGGTTATGGAGCATAGGGGCTTATGTACTGTATAAGGTGAAGTTAATGTAGATTGGATTGTCAACAGGCTATATAGTGGCTCCCAGACTTGTTTATACTTCTCCAATCTATGAGGCCTCCCTGCAATAGCCTGTTCTGCCTGAAGGGTGAACAAGATTTCCTTGAACCATTCAATGTAGGAAGGTGTCAAAGCATCGGTCCAGTGCCTGAGCAGTATTATTTTGGCACACACTGAGATTCAAGCCATGTGGGCTCTTTGAACATGACCTTGAAGGCTAGTATAGTCCCCTAAAATACAAATCCCAGGTGTAAAATTATCAGAAAGGGATAACAAGTGATCTAGATGGGATTTGATGCAGTTCCAGAATGCAGACACCTTATCACAAGACCATAGCATATGTAAAAGACCCCCTGGAGCCTTCAAACATTTGTTGAATAGATTAGAGGATAGGAAATCCATCCTGCATAATTTAACCGAGGTATAATACAGATTATGGTTAATCTGAAAATGCATGTATCTATACCTCTCCCATTTAAGGTATCTATAAACATGTTTCCAAATTCTCTGCTAGGTTCTGGGGGAGGTAGCAGTCGATAGAGATTGGTCCCACCAATAACCTCTTTGTCCTTCTAATCCCGCAATTGTGGTTTGCAAAAATTTGTCAGCATAGGATATTAGATGAGAGGACGGAAGGGAATTAAAATATGGGGTTAAAGTAGCTAATAAGGGCTTATTCCATGGCCCAGTACCAAAGTGTAGCAGTAGCATGTGCGAAATTCATAGATATTTAAATATGTGGTGAGGGGACTAATTGTACAGGAGGAAAGCCTGCCAGAAGTGCATCAGTGCATGGTTGTTAACCAGTTCATCTACTTTCTCTATTCCCATATTCGGCAAAAATTAGGTAGCTTTAATGGGTTTACCCGAGATTAGGAAGTTAGGGTTATTGAAAAGGGGTTGAGATATGTCTCTGTATCCTGAAGTTTTAAGAAGAGTATTAAATTGGTGCTGTGTTGACAACAGGGAACCAAGTGGAGAATCCTTCAATTTGTTGTGAAGTTTCTTAACACCTAAAAAGAGAAGAGCTCTCGGGTCTAGGTCATGTGTGAGGCATAGAGATCTTTCAATTTCAAACCAGAGAGGAGAGTAGGAAGAGTCAGAGGGGGTGATTTGGGGGAGGAACCAGTACCTCAATCAGGTTAAATGTATGGCCAAGTAATATAAGTAAAAGTTGGACACTTGTAGGCCACCATCCCTTTTCTGGCAAGTGAGTTTACAGTAGTTTTTCCTTGATTTTTTCCCGGCCCACAAAAAGGATGTAATAATTTGATGAACTTGAGTAAACCAAGAGCTTGGTAGGGCCCAGTTAAACATTTGCAAGGGGTATAGTAAACGGGTAGTATGTTCATTTTTACTATGCTCATGTGACCCCAGAGGGACATAGGTAACAGGCGCCAATGCTTAATGACTTATTTAATGGTATTAACAACAGCATCAATATTTAGAGTTTTCATTGTCTGGACAAAGGAATGTAGTACTATACCCAAATATTTGAGTTTGTCTGGTCACCACTGTAATCTCATGCTGGTAATTTCTGATTTCTGAAAGTAGTTATTAATGGGAAAAACCTCAGTTTTATCAAGATTCAGTTTGTAATTAGAAAAGTCACTGAATTAGGAAATTATTGATAGACACATGGTGAGGGACTAAGAGGGTGAAGAAATATGTAGCAGTATATCATCTGCATATGCGGATAGTTTGTATTCTGTGGTGCCTATTCTAACACCAGAGACAAAAGAGGAGGAGTTTAACTTCCTTATGAGGGGTTCTAAATAAAGATTGAATAAGTAAAGGGACAAGGGACAACCCTGAGGGATGCCCTGTTGTAAGGGAAAGGGTGAGGAGAGTACTCCATTACATTGTACCCAGGCTGAAGGGGAAGAATATAGCACTTTAGTCAAAGTGAGAAATTCCAGAGGGATACCATATTTTGGAAGTATGGCAAATAGATATTCCCAAGCCACCCTGTCGAATACTTTTTCTGCATCCAGGGAGACTAAGGCAACTGGAGCTGGGGTATCCCTGGATACAGAAAAAAGATAAGCCAGTTTTCTAAGATGATCAGAGGATTGGCGTCCCCTCACAAAACCTACCTGCTCTGCACCAATCAATGAGTCTCATACATGGCCCAATCTTGAGGCTAAAATCTTAGCCAGGATTTTAAGATCCACATTAATAAGGGAAATGGTCTATACTTACGCACAAATAAGGGATCTTTCCTGGTTTAGGTAAAACAACAATAATAGTCTGGGTTAGGGTAGTATCAGAAATACTGGTTTCATTAAAGTATTGAAATGTGTCCCTAAGAATAGGTGCAATAGTATTTTTAAAGGTTTTTATAAAAACTGGCTGAGAAGCCATCCTTGCCTGGGGATTTATCCAATGGAAGTGAGTCAATGGCTTCCAGTATTTCTTCAGTGACTCAGACAATGTGGGAAGAGTGATGTCACTGAGAAATGTGTCAAGCTTTTGTTGGGAAAATAAGAAATTAGTAGGGGTATATAAGGATTTGTAAAAATCCTGAAAAGCTTCACAGATGTCTTTAGGTGAGGTGAGAATAGTAGCTGTGGGAGACTGAAGAGAAGTAATAATCCTGTCAGATATTTGAGACCTGATTCGAAGAGCTAAGAGTTTTCCTACCTTTTCTCCTTGGTCAAAATAGGATATATCCAAGATCTAAGCAACAGGAATTCAGCTTTGTCTGTCAGTAACTGATTATATTAGGCCCGGAAGGACTCTGCTTTCTGCCATTCCTCTTCAGGGGATGAGGCGGATTGGTTTATCTCAGCTTTTGTAATCTGGTCCCTAAGGAAGTAGAGAGCTTGCTCCCTTTGTTTTTTACTTTTGAATGCTAGGTGTATTAACTTTCCCCATAGGGCACACTTTAGAGATCTCCATAAAATGGTCTATTTTAGGCATGGTTGGGGAGTTATCCTTCATGAAGTCAGTCATAAAAGTTTGCAAATGATACACTTAATCTTTAGATTTAAGAAGTTGGTTATTAATTCGCCAAAACCTGTCTCTTCGGATGTTAGGAGCAATCTCTAGAAATAGATGGGAAAGCTGGTGATCCGAAAATTTTTTGGGATGAGTAACAGACAGATGTAACCCCAGGAAGTTGGCCTGTACTCGTTAGAAAATAATCAATGCGGGAGAATGAGTGGTGAACTAGAGAATGGAAAGAGTATTCTTTCCTATCTAGATAGGTAACTCTCCATGGGTCTGCTAAGCCTACTGTATGAATAAATTCCTGCAGGGCTTTTTGGCCTGGGGACAAAAAAGATCTGGAGCATCCTGATCTATCAAGGTTGTTTGAGAGAACTTGATTCCAGTCCCCTCCCAGTATTATTGGAATGGTAGATAAGGGGGCTAAAGTAGTCATTAGACCTGCAAAAAAGTCTGGGTCATCAGAATTAGGACCATAAACAGAACCAAGGATGACCTCTGTTTGACCCAAAATGGCCTTTAGGAATGTGTAACAACCTTTTGGATCTGATATTTCATGCAATAGGTGAAAAGGTAGTCTACAAGCTATTAGAATAGCAGTGCCCCTTTTGAGAGAATTGAGCCCAGAGCCAAATACGCAACCCACTCAGAGTCTACGAAAGTAAAACACCTGGGTGGGTAAAAGGCGTGTCTCCTATAAAAAGACAACATCCACCTGTATATTACGGAGGTGTAATAAGACTTTCATTCTTTTGGCCGGGGTTTGTGCCCCTTTAATGTTCCAGGAGCAAAAGTGGTAACCAGACATATTAATTTATTTAACACGAAATGCAGTACTACTGGGGTAAAAAGAAAAGAAAATACCCAGAAATAATTTATTAGGAGCAAACCCTACATTTGTGGCAGTACCCTTCCCCATAACCCAAAGAATCCCCCCAATCTGTCCCGATTCACCATATTCCCTGCACAACTAACCAACAATGTAAACCCAAGCCCCACATAAACAAGTGAGATAGTTTTATAACAAAAACCCCAGCCTCGGGTATGAATTGTAGAGGCTCATACCCCTTCTGCCAAGACATGACTGTTCCAACCATGGTGAGCATCCCTGCCCACCCTCCCCTCCAAATCCTCCCAAAAAACTTTTAAAGATTCAAAAAGGTTATAACAAGTAACTCTCCCAGAAGTAAATTTCAATAGTATAAATTACGAAAGACTAGTAGCTTAATCCAACTATAGTCTCAATCTACTAAAAGTGCTATATTGTAATATAGCAAACAACAACAACACCAATATACTGCCACCTACCAGTTTAAACTTGTGGGTTCAAGTAAAGTCATCAACTTTCCCCATCACATCAAGATAACAAAATATATCAAGTAATAAACAAGTGAAATCTGCAATACCCATTGGTTCAGGCTTGTCCACAATATAAAATAATGAAAACTTAATAGTCAGTTAGAACCTTGAGTCAGGCCAGGGCATGCCTGTTTTACCTAGTAAAATAAAAATAAAAGTGGGGAAGAGAAAATAGAAAAGGGAGAAATTTAACAGAAAAATAAGAGGGGAAATAATAGCCAGGTGAAGAATATCTGGTCCCCCCCCCCAGAGGGATTTCATGTCTGGAATGAACGAGTCCAGATCCACAATGCTGGGTAGTAATCCAGTGCAGTGGTGCACGCATCCATGCTGCCAATCTCTCGAACAATCGAGAGGATATGACTTGTGCAGTATTACGCCATAACTAAAGATGAGAATGCACAAAGGTTCATGGCTCATACAAGGGGTGTTAGGGGCCAAGATATAGCTCTGAAAGAGGGAGCTGGCAGCAAAAGACCATGAGTGTCCATTTTGCTATGTCCAAAAGAGAGCCCCCGGAGCAGCACGACAACAGGATTTTTCAGGGGATGCAGCTCAAAAACGATGATGCCAAATGAATAGAGAGGAATAAATGAAGTAGGCTTCTGTAGGCTAGTGGATTAAAAACCCAGATCGTTAAAGTTAGCAATGTGTGAACAAGTTGGGGAACATATTGGGGAGTTCCTCAGCTGCTTGCTTAGCATTGTCGAAAGTCTTCCAGCTGCCTTGAAATTGAACTTGAAGTTTCGCTGGGAAAATTCATCTGGAAACGAATCTCAGCTGCAATCAACTTGGAGATAAGATTATGGTATTCCACATGCTTCTGCTGGGTGGTTACCAGCAAATCTTGAGAAATTCTTAGTTGAGCAGACTCCTAGCATACCTCCTGCAGCTCCTTAGTTTTTGCAAGGACAAGCTGCAGGTCAATGTAGCTAAGGAAGCGGACTATGAGTGGTCTAGGCTTGGTGCCAGGAGGAGACCTCGGTTTTAATGATCAATGGGCCTGTTCAACCTGATATGTTGTGGTGTATGGTGGGGGGCCAGCTATCTTCATAAAAAGCTTCTAGACAAATAAAACCATGGATGACCCTTCTGCCTCTTCTGGTAAGCCAAAAATAACATGTTATTTCTCCTTTTTTCCTATTTCTCCCCTCTAGATCCTCCAATTTATTTTCAAGTTTGCCCGTTCTCTGTCTTAAAGTTGCCATCTCGGGGTCAATTCTAGATTGCCAGTTTTCTAATGAGCAGGTGCATGCTGAAACATCGGGGCTTTTAATATTTGTTTCTTTCAGATCGGCCTGTGTCGCTTTTAAGTCTGAGGCAAACTCGAGGAGCACATCCTTGATGCTGGCCATTTCAGCAAGGAATTTATCTTCTGACAGAGGAGCAGAGTTGGTAGACTGGGCTGTAGATTTGCCAAAGGTTGTGGGCTGAGGTTTAGACTTCTTGGCAGGTTTATCTGGAGTCTGGGGAGATGTCTGAGCTGGAAGAGCCTGGCGCATTTCTGCCTCCATTTTCTAGAATAGTTGATAAAGGTTCCCGATCCTGCGTTAATAGCAATTACCCTAGCATGGTAGAAGAGCTGTTTGCACTAGTTTTACCAAATTCTCTCTCAAAGTTGTTAGAATTAAGCTTATTGGAGGATTGGGAGGAGAGCTGGGCTGATGAACGTCTGTTCAGGTCGAAGACATCACGTGATCTGACCTCTCACTTCCTTCCTTCCTGTTCGGGTCATACCGCCTTGCAGGGTTCTCAGCATCCAGAAGGGGTGTCACCACCCTGGTTATTCTTGCCTCCCCCCCTCCCTTTCTTTTTCATCTGGGTACATACCCCCCATGCAAGGTTTTCAGCATCCTGGAGGGTATAACCCATGGCTTCTTGTTCTTCTACCCCAACACCCCCATCCTTCCTTCCCTTCCCGTCCAGGTCTGTACCACAATCGCTGGTTTCTGAGCATTCTGGATGTGTGTAACTCCGGCTCTCCCCCACTCTCCTTCTCTCCCCACCACCATGTTGTGTTGTATTTTGCAATATTCAAGGAAAACACATTTTGGCATGAAATCGGATGCTTCTTGTTTTTAGATACACAAAGGCACGGTATGCGATGCAATTGACAACATACAACTTAGTGGCAGTATAAACACTGCTCAGCTACTGGATTTTGTGCTTCTGCTGATTGACAACAGCAGCAGAAACACTTTTGTTCACTGCTGATTGTAAAATACTGTGCATACTTATAATGTTGGTTGTCTGCACATGATGATGCTAGGGTGCATCTCACAATGAGGCACAATGTGCATTTTCCAGTTTTGATGCTACAACAGAAAAACTAAAAATTTAATTGGTACTGCTTTGTTGTGTAAACATAGAACCATGCTTCAAATGGAGTTCTTCGCAAAGGGGTGTGCGGTTATTGTTAATCATGCAACACCAAGGGTGCTGTGAGGTTACTCGTCCTTCAGTCTCATGCCTCCAACTGCACATGTGCTGTTGAATAATTACCAAGAAATGCACACACAGCCTATGTATGCGATGCGTGCGAACATGCTTCGTTTAGAACTGCCTTGCATCTGTAAGACAAGTAAATGTGGTGAACAGAAAGTGACAAAATATATGAATACTGTTCAAAGTTGACTAAAGACTAATGGGTTCTGCTCAGTTCCGATAATTGTGTCTGTTTTATCAGAATTATGTAAATGACCCGACACTAATATATTTTCTATCGTCTCCAATAGTGAAAAGTTTGCTGACAGTGAACCAGTGGAAGCCATTGAATATGATAGTAGATATATCGTGTTTCATGGACTACTACTACTACTACTACTACAGCTGTTCCAGATGTACCCTTACTGCCTAGCACGCACTAGAGGATGAGTATAGAAATCGTGGCACTGAGATAACTCATTCAACAGTGCCAAGAATGTGGACAAGAATGCACAAGGTGCAGCCAACCCTACCTAGCACAATTGCCAGCTGGCAATCTATTCCTCTCTGTGGCAATTCTATTTTCTGGACTCTCGCCTTCTAAAGTAATTTGAATGTTTCACTTCCTGAGCATGCCATGCATATCAAAATCAACATATTTCAAGCACCAGCGTGTGTATCTGGAGCTCAAAGTACTCAATGTATGGATGGGGCAAAAAAGGGTAATGATTGATGGACTGCGACTCATGCCTGGAGGCCTAATCCTATCTGGTAATGGTCATTCTGACTGCCCCAGACATTGTGCAAGGTATGGAGCCTTCACTGTCATCAAGCACCATATCAGCAAAGTTTTTGACCTTCAGATTGTACAGTAATGTGAACTTCTCATCATCACTTGAATTTGCATCATTGTATAAGTGTATACATTTCAGTTTAATGGTTGGCATACGGCTACACTCACATATCCACATTGCTACTGAATCGGGTCCGACCGCCTATCCAGTTGACTGGGTGTACCATATCCGTGCCCTTGTTTACTGTGGTGTTAATGAAACATTGCACAATGGGTCACCTTGTGCACCTTTACAATGGTGACAAAGATTCGAATGGCCACTCAAAAATGTGAATGAATGAATGTCACTACACTTTGGCGGGATGACCACCACTCTTGCACCACAGACACTGTTCTGTTGTGCTGGTCTATGGGTACATAAGTCAACTTTTATATATTTGCAGGCTGTTGTGCCACCTACGCAAAAATGTTTGCTTAAACAAAATAAATGCACAGAGTGCACTGTACTGTATGTGCACCATGTACAGTACTGCATTAATTGAGAAAAAGCTATATGCCTTGTGTTGTTGTCCTGAGGCAAAATTACATTGTGTAGAACCATGCCCTTGCCCCCCCCCCCCAAAAATAGTACTTATTGTCCCTGGGAAAAGTTCTGATTCTGGTGTGCCTATGCCGCTGCATACAGTCGCATGCAAGGCAATCTGGAAATTATTCACTTTTCCCCCAACCTCGCAAGGCACGTGTAGAACTCCACGACAGGGAACACAATCATGGAATTACATATATACAGCAACAGTGGTCTACATTGGCAATGGCACACTACCCAAATGCTGGTAGGTTTCATATTGTGGTAGTAAGAGTTTCATTTACCTAGCCCAGCCAGCTTGTGTTGGAGATGAAGGCATTACATCAGTAAGTACAACTGTGCCAGTGACAATGTCTGTGCGGCCTGTGGATATTCCCAGTCAATAGCCCTGCTGGCTAGGGATGAAAAACTTGATTCTGGCCTTTTGATAAGGCACGCTTACACTGTGATCATCAAGGGGTATGAATCACACTGGCAGATACATGGAAACAGTTTAATTTCCTCAAAAATAGTCCATATTACAACCTTTTTTTCTGGTGGCACATAGCAGGTGGGAAGCTAACATGAAGTTCTAGCATCACCCATGATGCCCAATTGCAGTACACTCACTGACTCAAAATGTTCTAATTGTGTGGCAGTGGTACAGCAACTGGACTGTCACATGGAGTACCACAATACTAATCATGCGTTGCAGACAGTCGTGAACTGGCATGCAGTACAATTGCATATGCACATACCATTATGGTGGATCGGTGAAAGTGTCTCTTGCTGCAGGTCAGTACACTTTTGATATCCAGCCTCTTCCTTCATTTCCTCTGGATGATTTTCCAGCAAATTCACCTGGTACATCCCCCCACCATGTTAGCATGTTGTATCAGCTGGCACCGTTACAATGTGGATGCCCCAAATACTCCTCATTTTTTTCCCATCACATCACCACACAATTTGAATACTCATTATTGGTGTCCTGCCTCTATGACAAATGTGTGTTCTCAAGGGAATACGGCTGAGATCTTAATGCATGTATTGCCATGCCTTAATAGAAACGAGGAGTTTCTGGAACCTCACCCTTTTATAAATTCCAGCTTCCAGCACATGGTAACGTGAGGGGGATGTCTCAGGGTGACATTTTCAAAAGTATGTGAGGTAAGGCATGCGTTGCTATTGATGCCTGTTGCTGGATATGCAAGTTGTATTGACCTAATGCAACAGATTGCCTGGAAGAAGATATTGTGTAGTGCTGTGCAGAATGCAGAATTCCACCAGTGGAATTAGTGTGGAAAGACCATTCCTCTGGAATTTTGCTTGTTCGCCAGCAGAATTCTGCCTACTGTGGTCCGTGGAATATTCAGTATTTTGTCTGCAGAAAATTATTCCGCAACAATTTCCACAGAATATATTGAGATCCACAGAATAATATTCCATGGAACAGTGATGTTCCCAAGAAAAATCATTCCACAACTATTTTATGCTGCGGAATTCCACCATTCTGTTTCCAGTGGAATTTCGGGGGAATTTTGAATATTCTGTGGAATTTTATTCTGCCTGGAATTTTAAAATTCTACACAGCACTAATATTGTGGTACATGGCTACGGTGTGGTAGGGGCATGGTGCAGCACCGCGAACGTGGCAACAGCAGTATAAAATGATGGTAGCATTGATGATCGATGTGTGCTGGGTAATGCTTTCCACTAACAGAACCATTGCATTTCATGTGTAGAGCAGTGAAGTGAAGAACTGCGCATGGTGTGAATTTGAACATCTGAAAAGGGTCGTTAGATATCTTCATGAGAAGGAGAACATGAAAACAGATATCATAATAACAGACAGACACTGTCAAGTCACCAAATAGATACGGGAAAACCTACCCGACACGCAACATCACTATAATACATATGGCACATGGCCAGAGGTGAGCGCACATGCTATTACATGTACTGCACAGTATTCCTGGGCACTGGGAAAACAATATCTTATATGTAATGTGAGATTTGCATATGTGTGGCCCATTGACAGCATTTCACTAATGACCACAAAGATGGACCAATAGCCCTGATGTTAAGCCAGTGTGTGGTATTTTTTTGATAAGGTAATGGTTTGCATATAAAAAACTCAGGCAAGAGTCACGTGACACATTCCAGCTAGTGGCTGTGCTCCTGATCCGCTCCCATAATTCCTGCCTATTACCGACAGCTTTCCGCCCACTTATTGCCAGTTTTGTATTGCAAACTTACAGCATAGAACTTCGGGGGTCATCCAGTCATTGATTCTTCCCGGTAGTCGCAGTGGTCGCACTGGGATGGACGCCAAGATGAGGCAGGCCTTACCCATGCATACACCACCTACAACCCTGGAGAAAGGCAGCAAAAAAGCCAATTGCAAGGGGGCTCCTCTGCTCACACTACTACTATACCCTCACAGCCTTGTGTGTATCTGGAGCCACAGCTTACAGAGGAGCGTTTCTCGGCTGAGTTGTAACCCTTCAAGGAGTTAGTGCAAACATTTACCGAGGAGCTGAAAACACTTAGGGGAGATCTGAACTTGACTACTAGGAGAGTGGGCAATGCAGAAGCCCGAATTATCTCGGAGGAAGGGTGGAGGGAGAGAACTGATATGCAGATGGCATCATTAAAGCAAAAGCTGGCTAAAATGGAGGGGGAGCTAGAAGACTTAGAAGGAAGAAGCCAGAGAAACAATTTGCTCATTTTTGGGTTACCAGAGGATGCTGAGACCTCCTCTCCAGTGCTGTTTACCCAGAAGCTACTACAAAAAACTGCAGGGCCCTCCCCTAACCATACCTGTTACATCGTGGAGGGGGCTCATCGTTTCCTGAGTGCTAGGCCACAACCAGGAGCACCTCCATGGCCACTTATAATAAAATTTCTGAACTTTCTGGACAAGCAGCACATTCTCCAAAAATGCAGGGATCTGAAAGAAATATCCTGGTAGGGGCAGTGTATTCGTATTTCACAAGACTTGCCAGTCACGGTCCAGCAGAAGAGAGCCACATTCCATCCCATAGTTACCAAGTTATTGGCTGCTTCTATAAAATTTAGGATGCTATACCCAGCTAAGTTGCAAGTGTTCTGCCAAGATACCTGCCATTCCTTCAAGAGCAAGGAACAGACTACCAGGGAATTGCAACGTCTGCTCCCGGAACTTTTCAGCGCCCCTTGACCTGTCTTCTGTGGAACTTGATTCGTGGGAAAGCTTCCTACCTGGCATCTGTTATTGCTGCTGGTGCCTTGTAATTTGACTTAATTTACTTTCTATCGTCTGATTTAAGGACTGACATGTTTATGTACTCTTCCCCCTTCATGTCCTTTATGTTACTGCCTGATTTTATAATCCCTGTGTTCGTTAGTTTGTAATACTAGTCTGCGGTTCCCTATAACAAAGGGCCCTCCTGAGTTTATGAAGCCCACTTTATGGCCAGTGGGAGAGACAGTCATAATTGCAGGTGAGCCCCTGGCCTGCTATGTGACCCTACATAAGTTGATTTAAATTTGTGTTTTAAATGGAGGCTAAATTATACCTCTTTAAAGAGGACAGGAAATTATTTCTAATTAGCAGCTGTTTATAATGTTCTTAGTTTCAGAATGATATTCTTACCCCAAAATTATCCATATGTAACTGTGCCTAAATAAAATGTGATGTGAAAAACTGTATTTCCCATTGTTTTGTTTTTATGGACAGCATTCTGTTATAGTTCCCCTCATAGAACCAGTGATCTAGAATGTTAGCTATGTCATGGTCTGAGCTCAGAACTCTGAACATGGTTCTGATAGGACAATAGCTCATACTTAGCATTCTGTACACAAACCGTGACATAGTAAGAACTCCAAATTATTAGTTCCATGAAGAGAACTGTAACAGAATGCTGTCCATAAAAAAGGAAACAATTGAAAACTCAGTTTTTCACATTGGTGTTTATTCAGTTGCAATTAAATATGGATCATTTGGAGATATGAATTTAATTTCTATAAACATGAGCATTACTAATTGCTACCAATTAGCACACATTTCCTATCCCCTTTAAACTTGAAGGTTCTTTTATAAGATTGTGGGTGCTAGTCCTTCCAGTCACCCTAATGTTTTGTTATCTCTTGTTAACTGCTTTACTGTTTGTATTTTAGGAGTTGTGTGGGGGGGGTGTGGATGGAATTTAGCTGGTATGCTTGTGAGGCTGACATGAGCTAACAAGAGGGGGGAGTGCTTCTGTCCGAATTTATGATTGATGTTACATGGGTTTTCTCACTGGAGAGATTTGTGTTGGGGTTTGTTATTTTTTTGGGGTTAGTTGCTTTGGAAGGGTTTGTGGGGGAGTGGGGGTGGCAGAGTGTTGGGGGGAGAAGTCTTGGAGCAACTGGGATACAGGTGGGTGATTCACCAGTAATAAGGGTTATTGTGAAACAAGAATATGGCTAACCTCTTAAAGATTGCCTCTTGGAATGTTAAAGGGGCAAGATCTCCCCTCAAGAGGCTTCAAATCCTCGAGCATTTGCAGCTACTCCAATGCCAGATCAGCTTCCTCCAGGAGATGCATCTATTAGAATTGGACACCAGCCTTCTCCAAAAACAGTTTATAGGGCAAGTATATGGAGCTGGGTGTGCCTCGGCAAGTCGGGGAGTAGCCATCTTGCTTTCCAGTCAGGTTCCCTTCCAACACTGGCAAACACTCGCCGATACTAAGGGGAGATACATTTTCATTACAGGTCTATTGGACTGTATTGAACTTATTCTGGGCTGTGTGTATGGCCCCAACCAATCAGACCCTCTCCTTTTTTATGGATCTTGCAGATCAAATTTCAATGTTCCCTTCCCTGCCCTCCCCTTAGTTGTAGGGGGCGATTGCAATGCCACTCTTACATCTGACCTTGACAGATCAGGAGCTCAGCTAGTGGGGATAACCCCTGAGCAGCTCTCTGTACGTGACATGGTCCAGACTTTAGGATTATGTGATCCTTGGCTGCTCCTGCATTTGCAGGGCCAGGAATTCACTTATTACTCTCCAGCTCATGGATCTTATTCTAGGTTGGACTTTGTCCTTATAAGCTCTTCTCTTTTTCCTGGGGATACTGGAGGCTGAAATTGGTCCTCGGGCCCTTTCAGATCACTCTTTGGTGTGGCTTACACTTGTCCTTAGGTCTAATCAAGATAAGGACATGATTTGGAAATTGAATAACCAACTATTGTCAGATAAATTTCTGGTTGATCGAATAAATAATAATAATAATACATTTTATTTATAATGCGCCTTATCCATAACCAAGGCACCTAACAATTTTAAAAACAAATCAGACATCAATACATTAACATTAAAATAGCAGTATACCATTCATCAAAAGGAAGAGCAGTCACTGAATGCCTGGTGCCACAAAAATGTTTTTAAAGCTTGCTTGAATCCCTCCACAGTTGTGCACTCCCATAACCGATGGGGTAGAGAATTCCAAAGGGTAGGGTCTGCATACATAAATGCTCTCATGCCTGAAGATTTCAAACACACCCTTGGAATCTCTAGCAACCCCTCGTCAGCTGAGTGGAGTGATCGTCCAGAGCAGTAAAGGACCATATCACTTTGTTCGCCCAGCAAAACTTAGGCTCAGTGGAGAAGGCTGACCTGGAATGGGCTGCCTGCAAATGCTATATTAGAGAAGAACTTATTTGGTTGGCATCCAAACATAAGAAAGTCAATGCTGTGTTGGCGGCAGACCTCCTACACCAGATCACTGCTATTGAAAACTCTCTTTCCCCTCAGACCCCAGACAATATCCTACAGGGACTGCTTGTTCTGTGGGACAGTTATGCAACTCTACTAAAAGAAAAGGCTGAGAATACCCTTTTAAAGACTAAGATGAAGTATGTTGATCAGGGGGATAAGGCAGGCTTCTTCTGGTTCTCCGCCTGAAACAAATGGAATCTTCCAGATTGATAACAGCTGTTAGGGCACCAGATGGTCTCCATTTTGTCCTGTCCCCAAAAAATAGCGCAGGAATTTGCCGTTTTTTATGGAAAATTGTGTAGATCCCGACACCCCCTTAAATAACGCTTTGATACCCTCCTCTATCTCCAACAATGTGACCTCCCATGTTTAACTGAAGAACAGCAGTTCTTGCTTGCTCAGCCCATTTCCATATCAGAGATCCACCAGGCTATACTCAGTTTTGCACCAGACAAATCCCCAGCTCCCGATGGATTTACCTCCAATTTTTATAAAGCTTTCGTAGAACAGTTGTTGCCCCTTCTCTCGCACTTTTTTGCTTATATCCATAAACATGGCTTTTCAGATCAAGGCCTCCTTAAGGCTCTCATCATGGTACTTTTGAAATCTGACAAGCCTTCAGACTTCATGGGGGAATTACAGACCCATTTCTTTAATTTACTGTGACATTAATATCTTGACAAACATTTTAGCCTCTAGGGTACTCTGAGTATGGGGTGGTCTCCTGAGTCGAGAGCAGGTGGGGTTCATCCCTAATAGATCCTCCTTGGATCACTTCCGAAAATTGTCACATATCTTCTCTAAATCCAGGGAGATGGATGTTCCTATGGCCTTGGTCTCCCTGGATGCAGAGAAGGCTTTCAACAGGGTCAATTGGTCTTTCTTGATGCTGTCTCTCGAAGCCTTTTTTTTCCCGCAGGACTTTATAAAGTGGGTGTGGATCTTGTATTCCTTCCCATCTGCGAAAGTGTATTGTAACCGGGTTTCTTCTACCTCAATACCCTTGGGTTCCGGCATGCTACAGGCTTGTCCACTGTCGCCCCTCTTATTTAATTTGTGTTTGGAACCGCTATTTCACAGATTACATAGATCCCCTGCAGTGACTGGTGTCTCAGTTGGCTCTCATGTTTTCCTGATGTCTGTGTATGCAGTTGGCTCTCATGTTTTCCTGATGTCTGTGTATGCAGATGACATCTTGCTTCATCTTTCCCATGTTGACACTTCCTTCCCAGCTGCACTAACAGTCATTGAAGAATTTGGCACCTTTTCTAATTATAAGCTTAATGTTAGTAAAACAGTTGTCCTTTCCCTTACAGTGTCAGTTAGCAGGCAGGATGTGGTAGCTCTGGGCTTAACATGGTCTCCCCATTTATTTAAATATCTGGGATTGTTCCTGGCCAGGGATTCTTCCCTTATGCACTGTCTTAATTTGGAGGAGTTGGTGCACCAGGTTCAGCAGGACCTACGTCATTGGCAGGCTCTACCTCTTTGCTTATGGGGTCGTATCTCAGTCATCAAAATGAACGTACTCCCATGGTTGTTTTATCCCTTACATATGCTTAATTTCTGGATACCACTGAAGTGGTTCCAGAATTAGTACCTTACTATTACAAAATTTATTTGGCAAGACAAAGCATATAGAAAACTGTCTGCTTCAAAATACATGGGAGGACTTAAACTTCCCCATTTCCTGATCTACTATATATCCAGCCACTTCAGTAAATTTTTGCAGTGGTTCCTCCCATCCTCTGTGGGTCCCCCCTCCCCTTGGATACAGGCCTCCCTGTCTGGATTTGGATATCCACCTCTTGCAGCAATATGGGATGGAGCTGTCCTCCCTATGATATATTCCTTGGTCTAGCCTCCCAGTGAAGGTCAAGGAGTCAGTTATGGGGGTCTCACTTAAAGTGTACTCACAATATTGGGCTTTGGTAAAGTCCCCATTTCCAAGGACATTTCCCAGCTCATTTTTTATAACCCAAATCTTAAAATAGGCGGGTGGCCCATTAAGGGGGACTGGTTCCCTCATTCAGAACCCCTGGTGGTTAAATACCTGTTGGATAATGGTGTGTTAAAGTCCTCAGATACAGTAATCAGGTATTTAGGTCTAGATCAGCAGTATATATTTGAGGTGTTTCAATTGAGGCACACCTTAATTCAATGGTTTGGCCAGGGGACTTGGACCACTGATTTCTCTGCTTTTTTCTATCTGTAATTTTCTCCCAAATCTCTCAGAAGCATGCTGTATCCTGTCTGTATAATGTGCTGTTTTCTCAGTATACTCCTGAAGTTGATGGTTCCTGCCCTTACTGGGACCAATTGTTTTCCCTTTCCCCGCAACGCTGGTTGGATATTTGGAAAGGTAATTATCACTATGTGGGGCAAGATAGACTTATGCAGTTCAACATATTAAATAATCTGCACTATACCACACAAAAGATGGCATGAACGGGGCTGTTACAGTCATTCACTTGCTTAAGGTGTGGCAAAGAAGAGGGTTCCCTTGTGCATATTTTCTGGTTTTGACCAAAGATAGCTCCACTGTGGAGTGCAATAGAGAGTAAAGCTGACCCTCTATTGGGGTTACAGGGTTTGTTCCAACCAGAAATTTGTATATTGGGGGATCTGGCTTTGATTCTGGTACTAGATCACAATACTTTATGGCTATAATTTCCCTATCATTAAAAGAAATGGTCCTGGCTGGCCTGGTGGCACTGAGGGTTGAGGTGCTGGATACCACACCTCATGCCACGCCAGCCACCTGGGTTCGGGAACGAGCCAGGGCCATTGGAGGTCAGCAGGGAAGGAGAAGATAGAGTATCCAGAGGACTGCTCTCTTCTCCTGGTGTGGGATCCGGGGGTTACTGAGCTCAGTAGTGGCACCCAGCGGAAGCAGGGGCACATCGATCAGTAGCGAGGTCTGTAGAGGGCTTGACGTCGGCAGGATGCTTGTGGGAGGGACCCACGTTTCATCCATTGCACGTCACATCAAGGGGGAAAGGTAAAAGTAAAAAGCCTCTTACACCGTTGGTGAGATGAAGGTGGCCTCGGGGGATTCCGCTCACATCTCAAATGCCAGCCCAGCGCACCCAGGATCCTCCTCCATCCCCAACCCAGTGACAGCAGGTAGGCATGTCATACTTAGTTGGTAGCTGCCGAGAGGGCGGAATCAGCCCCAGAGATGGTACTGGGGGTCGAGCCTGCCTGGGGTCATTTGGGGAGGGTATCAAGGGAGATGCAAGGGTTGAGGCTATGAGTAGAGCAGACTCCGCTTGGACACTCCTGAAGGATGCCCGCAGGTGTAGGTGAAGAAACAAAGTAAAAAAAAAAAAAGTGGTCCTCAGACACTGACTAGATCAATCTGTAATCTTTTATAATTAATGGATGCAAGAGCTGCTGTCTAATTTATTGATAGAGCATTTCATTGCTTGTCTGCGATACAACCTTAAGGGTCTTGAGAAGAAATGGGGCAAACTTCACACTTTGTATACTGCTTGAGGAAGTTAGCATAGAGCAAAGAAAGAACTATGAGGCCTGTATTGCAATATATCTTCTGTTTTGTAGTCATATGACATTCTATCACCCACAACTTTATGTTCTGCAAGGTATGGGTATTGCTCCGGGGGCGAGGGAGGGAGGCTTGCATGCCCCTGTGGGGGATATCTGAACACTGACAATATTTCATTCCTTCTGTGTTGTGGTATATGTGGATATACTTAATAAAGGTTTCTAAATAAAAAAAACTCAGGCAAATACTGATAGTCAATGTGGGTGGCTGGTACCAAAACTGGGTATCCGTAGAGGCGCACAGTGACTGATAAACCAGCAATGAGACTGCTAATGGCTGACCATTTACTTGGCAACAATAGTGGCGCTGTAGCAAATCATTGTTATTTTTGTGCGTGTAAAATTGCACCATTAATAGTCCAATGAAAGTCAACTTGTCAAAAGAGTCATCGAATTAAAGGCTCTATTGTGACCAAATTTGAAACACTGTATTTTTTTTTTATATTTACTTTACTTTGGAAAGATTCATTACATGCATACATTTTACATTTCTATTCCAGTTGTTTCTGTTCATAATAACAATACTGTTACTTTTCTCTGTCCTACTGTCATGTATCCATTACAGTTCCCCTCCCTTCATCCCTTGCTTTTCTCTTAATTTTAATTTCCAATATGACATTCTGGTTGTTTTCCAGCACATTCTTGTTGGCAACAAAGCCTAAAAAAACAAATATAAACTTGACAAAGTCCTGTGGTGAGTACACTAGCTTCTCATTTCCATCTTTATCTCAACTTCTTAGGGGTCCTTAGGGGGCGTGCAAGGGACTATTTCTTAAATGTAATGAGTGTTTCTTTGTGCTTTTTTCAAGCACTACGGCCCTACTTGTTTTCTCTAGTCTCTCTGTGTCTCTCTCTAGTGTCCCTCTCATTTTCTAAGGTTATTGTTCCATTTCTATAATGCATTTTGACTATTTCCCTATGAATGTCTCCATTCTGTCTTGTGTCATGTGAGTTAGTCTTTCCATTTCTTGTATGTTATTTACCACACTGATCCATTCAGATAGAGTTGGTGCATCTGGGTTTAGCCACCACTTAGTGATTGTTTTCCCCAGTGCTGCTATGCAAATTCTCCAAAGATATTTCACACTGGGTCCCTTAATTTCTTGTGGTGGTAAGCCCCATATGCAATATTGAATATCCAGCTCCCTTTCTATTTGGAATATCACCATTAGCTTCTTCTTTTCCTCCCTCAAGTATTGCTGCAGTTTTGGGCAAGAGTAAAAAATATGTTCATGTTTGGGGCTTTCCTCTCCACATTCTTTCCAACATTGATTTCCTCCTCCATCCCTCCAGCTTGCCTTCATATGTAGTGTTATCAAGTATCTGACATTTATTCTCCATTGGAATTCCCTCCACCTTGGTGCTGAAGTTACTTTAACCCCCCTTCCCAGATTTTTACCCATTCCAGTTCTGTTAGGTGTATCCCTGTCCCTTGCTCCCATTTCCTTATTATATGTATAGTATTCCATACTTTATGTGCTAATAGGAACTGATATATGAGTGTGATTGCACCTTTTGAGTCATGTTTCATTAACAGATGTTCTAGTCTTGTCTCTCCATCTGATTCTAATTGCTCTTTTTGGTTCTCTTTTTTTTTTTTTGTATGTGCCCCCTGATCTGATAGTATTTCAGTTTATCTTGATTCTTCCAATTGAATCTGGTACATCCTTCTTTGAAAGTGATTACAGAGTCACCCCTCATCATACTAGCTGGGCATTTACAACTGATCAGTTTCTGCTGCCCGTAACAAAGGTCTATTTGCCCTGGTTGGAATTCTTTATTCTGTGATCAGCTCATATATTTCCACTTCTCTTTCCTTTATATCTGTACCATCTCTGTACAGCTTTTGTTGCCACTCTCAGTGCTATACTTCCCTCATTTTCTAGGTCTACTGTTAGTTTTATATTAAATATTTTCTCTTCCAGTGGTTCTCTCCCTCCTGCCTGCTCCTCCAGATCCCTCCAATGTGCATCTATTTCTGAGTTTCCCACTGAAGTGCCTATCTCAGTTGGGTTGCTAACCAGTATTCTTTGATATCTGGAAGGGCCCATCCACCTTATTTTTTCCTTGTGGTGAATATTTTGCTCCGTACTCTTGTTTTTTTCCCAATCCAGATAAAGTTGTATATCAATTGTTGTATTTCCTATAGTTTTGCTATTTTCATATTTTTTTTAATTTTTATTTATTTTAGTCTTTGGTAACCAGGTAAGGTCCACTAGGCACAAGTGCCATTTTCAGTGGCAACCTGGGAGAACTGGGTGGTTAAGTGACTTGCTCAGAGTCACACAGTATGCAAGTGGTGGTTGTGAGACTCAAACTCAGGTTTGGTCTACTGGATGTACCAAGCTCATTCACAGCTCATTACTCTAGCGTCTAGGTTATATTGCCAGCCCGTTTATAGGGACACACTGAAAAATGTACAGTAATCTCAGCAGCATGTTCATTTTTACTGTTTGTATCCTATCGCACATTGGTATTGGTATTATCCCCCATCTCTCAATGTCTCCCTTTAGTTGTTTCATCAAGGGGTCTAAATTGTCCCTGCCAAGGTCCTTATTAGTGTTACTGATGGTTATCTCCAGGTATTTCAGTTTTGTTAAGTTCCACTTCATTGGGTGTCTGTTTTTCAATTGGGTCACGGGATTATATTGTATTTTAAGGAGTTCAGTTTTACCCATATGTAATGTGTATCCAGATATTTTTGAAAATTCTTCTACCAGCTTCATCATCCGGGGTATTGAAGTTTCTGGTTTCATTAGATAAAGCAAAATGTCATCCACGTAGAGAGCTTCCTTGTGCTCGATACGTCCCACTCTCACTCCATGTATTTCTGGATCCTATCATAACCATTGCACCAGTGGTTCTAGATAGAGTACAAATAGAAGTGGGGATAATGGGCAGCCCTGTCTTGTGCCTCTTCCCAGTCTCAATCTATCTGACAGGTATTCATTTGGTCTTATATATGCCTGGGGGGGGGGCTGAATAAAGTCTCCTTAGAATCTCTATGTTCTGTTCCTGAAACCAAAATTGGGCCAATGTCTCAAACAGGAATGGCCAATCCACCTTATTGAACACCGTTTTTGTATTGTTAAGGTGATCAATTATATGTAGAGTTCTCCTTATGTTGTCTGCATCTGTCTCCCCATGACAAATCCTGTCTGATCCTTGTGTACTGATAAGGGTATTATTTTTTTCGTTCATTTAGCCAGTATTCCCATAAAATATTTGTAATCTACATTTAAGATGGATAATGGGCAGTAATGAACCACGGTTGATAAGGTCTTTCCCTGGTTTGGGAATCACTGAAATTATCACCAGGGCCCAGGATGGTGGTGACTGCCCTACCTTTTTCAAGATATCCTAAATGTTACCTCCTGTACTGGGAGAAGTGTGTATGTGAATTTCTTATAAAATTCTGCTGGTAGACCATCAGTCCCGAGGCACTTCCCTGTTTTACTTCTCCCTAGAGTGTGTCTGATTTCTGCCTCACCAAATGGTCTGCGTATCCTGTCATTTTGTTCTTTCATTAGTTGGGGTAGTTATAATTATGCTAGAAATGCTTTTATTTCTTGTAAGAGGAGGCATATACTTCTTCATAGCCAAATTGCTTGCTTTCTGATGTTTTTTTTCTGTTAGGTGTGTTTCTTGTAAGAATACAATTTCTATCTTAAGCTGTTTCACCACTGTCATAATTTTCCTGTTTTATAGGGCTTGACAGACCGTTAACATTGTATGTTACTATTCCCATGTTCTTAATGTTACTCATTTATCTACTTAAATATGTTTTACCATCTATCTGTCTAGATGGCCTCCGATGTCCCTTTCCCACCCTCCCCTGTCTCTTTTTCACTATACCCCAGTGCCTCTGTCTTCCTACAATTCTGCAAATCATTAAACATTACAAACTTGTAAAACATTACAAACTTGCCATATTGGCGAACTGGTGCTTTACAATACAGTGTGCATCCAAGATTGAGGAAGGTAGTCTCACCTTCCCTGGTTCTGGACTTGGGTTGCCAATTGGTTCCACCAAGTCCAGAATAGCAGTGGTGCCACTTCCCCCATACATAGGGGCCACCACCATGGTCACGGAGTCCCTCTCTGGCCCTTCTTCCTCTCTTGACCCATGACCAAAAATGAACATCACAACCATTTATATTTACTCTTTTCCCTGTCGTTTTCTTTCCCACCCATCAGATATTGATTTAACAAAATTATGATTTTGTATCTGGCTCTTTTCAGAATTTTGGCCTCTCCCATTCTCTCTGTGTCCTCATATAATCCATTACCGGGTTTCCGCATCTCGATTCTTCAGTTCTCTTCCCTCAGCTTATCTGACCTTGCCCTTTTTTCCTTTTTCTCCTTCTTTCCTCTCTCCCCTTCACAATCTCTCTGTCCCCCAAATGTGGGATGCCTTGTTTCCCTACCCCCTTCCATTTCTTACCTTCTGCTTTGGTGTATTGAAGGCTTCATCACCTCTGCGTTTGGGGCACGTGTTCCTCAAGTACCTCTCCAGCGTAATCTGTCCACGCATCTTGCTACTAGGTCAGTCTCAAGGAAGCTCACAGTCCCCCTTTCATTGTTTTTTGCAACCTGGAATGGAGAGAGAAGACCCAGAAAAGAATCGAGGGTACGGTAACCTCTGTTGGGTAGTAAAATATATTTTTCAGCCTTTCTTTCTATCCGCCTTTTCTTCATGTGTTCATACTTACTAATCCTAGGATTTCTGATCTTCTGTATCTAAGCATCTAAGGTCTCATCTTCCATATTTTCCTCTTTTAGTTCCCTTCTGTCTGGTATGCTCCCCTCCCCAATCCTAGGTCCCCCAATCTATGCCCTCTGCTTCCCCTCCTTATTTATCTCTCTTTCGTCCTATCTCTTCTTCTCAATTACCCATCTTCTACCTGCTTGCTCCTGTCTTCTTCCTAAGTGTCTGATATCCTCTCTGTGATGCATCTAGTTATCCTTTGCCATCCTATGTTGTGGCTCTGTTTTATTTACAGCTGGCATTGTTCCATCCAGGCCCCTTGCATCCTGTTCCCATTTTCATTATTCCTCCCTCCTCTCCATTATATCCATTCATTCTTATTTCTACCCCCTCTCTACTCTCTAATGCACTATTTCTCCCACCCTTCCCATGTTCTCTGAGAGGTCCCGCAATTCCCTCTTGTGCTGCTTGTCATTTCCATTTGTTTCCCCATGTCTAGTGCTTTACTTATACTCCCTTACTTACACAGTTGATTCCCTCCCTCTCCTTTTTTTATGGGCCATTTAGCTTGTTCATCCCCACAGGTATGGTCTCATGTTTACTCCTTCCTCCTTTCCCCTCCTCCTACTTAGCCATTCATTTCAGTGCTGCCCCCCCCCCACCAAGAAAAGAAAAGAAACAGGAGAAAGAATTTCACTCATGTGACTGCATGTCAGGCTTTCTGCAGTGCTACAACTTCGCCCATGTGTTCAGTTCTTAAAAGTTTTTAGTTCAGTCCTTTAGGACTTCTTGGGTGCTCTCAAATCTTCAGAATTGCTGCTGTCCATCAGGCAGTGAAGTAGGCCTCTCAATTCTTCCATCGTGGCACTCGCTGTCCCTCATCCATCTACCTGGAAGTTCCCTCGCTGCTCAACTTCTGCTTTCTTTGGTCCTAGTCTCTGCACTAATGCACATTGTGGCTTAGGCCTTTGCTGCATCAGGATCTGGTGCTCTTTCAGGGCCACAGTCGCATCCTCCGGTGTATGATATAGATAGACGCTGTCTTTCCAGAAAACTCTGATCTTGGCTGGATAGGGTGTTTGGCAGCAGATTCCACTGGCTTTTAAGGCTTTTTCTATGTCCATGTAGCTCATTCTTTGGTTTTGTATTTACTGGGGGTAGTCTTGATCAAAGTACAGCCTTGCCCCATTGTATGTGACTATTTTTTGCTGCTAAGTACGTTTTAGGATATCTTCTTTTACCAGGAATTTTAATATTACCGACCTTGGTCTGACATTGGGGTCTGTTGGCTTTGGATATAATGCTCAATGTGCCCTTTCAATTTTTATTTTGTAGCCGGTGGGCAGTGCCAGCACATCTGTCAGCATGTCCTGTAAGAAGGTGCACCTATCCGAGCTCTCACTGTCCCCCGGGAGTCCAGTAATTCTTAAATTGTCCCTTCTGGACCATACTTCTAGGACCAGTCATTTCTCCCTTAGTGTTTCTGTATAGTTTAGTAGTGCCTCCATGGCTTCTCCCATATGTTTGCTGTCTCGATGTACTGTTTCTATTTGTTGCTCCGTATTGTCAAGCCATCTCTCAAAACTTGTAATTTCTACCCTGAGGTTCGCAAATTCCATTTTGTTTTCCACTCTTGAGGTTTGTTTTTCTGCTAATATTTTATCAAAACAGAGTCGGGTAAGTTTCTCCTCCTCTCTGTCAGTATCGTAATCCTGGCCTTGTTTGCTCATCCGAGAGGGGCTGTGGCTGCCATCCTTCTTTAGAAGTCTGTATCTTGAGCCATCATCTCCTTTATTTTTTAGTTTAGAGCCCAATCTCATGGTTCTGTTTCTTCCTTTTATTTGCTGCCATTTTAGTTATAATTTTTTTAGTATTCTGGCTGTAAGGAGTTATTTTCTCTCTCAATGGGTGAGGATCTGTCTCACTAAGCTGTTAACCCCTCCATGACATCTCCGGAAGTTCCAAAACACTGTATTTTTCATCAAGTAAGATATATGGTGGTTCACTAGAAAGTGAGCAATTCAAAGGTAACGCAGTGATAATTGGTAAATATCACTTGTGCTGGAAACTATGTGGTGTATTGGAAAGTAATGAATTCCAGTGTTTCCCACACTACACACCTAGTGATCACGCCATGTGAACCCCGATTTGGTAAGACCACAGATAGTGTGACAGTCATGCTGTTTTGGTACTAGTCCACCTACTTGCAATCAGAAGTTGCAAAGATGGGGCAAAACCCAGAGAAAGGAAGCAAAGCTACAAGGGTGATGACATACCAGTTGCACGTTCCATTCTGCAACCTTCCACAGCAGGCCAGGGACATACAGTGTTGCTTATGGTGCAGTCCCTAAGAACCTGTCTCTGTTTGTGTTTCACTTTGACTGTGTCTGTTACAGCTCCATGACGCATGGCGTCAAGAAATTTCAACCTCATCCTTTGTGACACTGCTGCAAATGCCCAATATGCATCCAAAAAAGGGACATGGTCACCCTTGTGGACCCCAGCAATAGCCAATGTATAACTGCACTTGTCTTTGGTGGGCATACTGTATAATGTTACCCAACATGCCCCATCGGTCATGGTCAGTTAATTGTGCATGGCACGAGAGACTTTCACAAAATAGTGCACTTTGTGGACATGCAATGCTTGCCTTTCCTGTGTTGCTGAGAGTGCTAACACACTGCTGTGGATGGGTGGGGGTGAATAGATGTATACTTGCTTCATGGTGCACAGGGGGCACTGTGTCCCAGTTCAAGCCTAGCCAAGCAAAGATATAAGGCATGATCTCCTGCAGTACTTATCCGTGATAGTGCAGTGTGATGAGCAGCACAGGGTGTATAATCACAGGTCATGTTTGTGCAAGCAATTGCTGCACTCTGGATGTGGTAAACAGTTGATGTTGAAAGACACATCTGCAGCAGTAGCAATCACTTACATTGTGTTTTCTTCTCTTGTCTAAAGCAATTGGGAAAAACATGAGGCAGTATCCAAGTTGTGTGGTTGCGAGGATGGTAGGCTTGTGGTGGCAATCCATTATCAACCACTTGTACTGGTCGGCTATTTCAAAGACAGATGGCAATGAGGACATGATCGTGGCCAAGTGGGAGAGCATCATGAATCATGTTACAAACATGCATGTTGGTCATACAAACCCCTTGTTCATCCAGTGTGTGCATGGGCCACTGGTAGGTGAATCCCAAAACAAGCAATGATTGTCACCAAGTAAGGCCTGCAATAATGTCACCTAACAGGACAACATTTACATATTTCTTTCCAATAACTTTATTCCCCTGCTAACAGCACTTCTTTTTTATGTTTATGCCTGCAGATGCTACGGGGAAACTGGATCCCATTGTAACATCACAGCTACTACTAAATAATGTCTGCAAACTTTCCACAGAACACCAGACTGCCAGTCTAGAGGCATTTCATAGCCTAATACTTCATTATGCTGTGAAGCACACAGCCTTCTCTAATCTTGGCATGTGTACCAGGTCAGAATTGTTTACTGTTTGTGGGCCTGGCCAGGTATGAGATTAGGAAGGCTACTGTGGAAACAGAGTAAGAAATTGTTTGGTTGACCAAATTGGGGTGCAAGATGTTCTTTAGTTACACGGGGAAAGGCAGAAGGTCCAGCAGGGGATAGGAAGGATGAATGGGGAGAAGGAATGGCAGGTGGAAGGGAAATTCAAGAAAGCGGAATTCAAATGGGGATACTTCTGGCAGGTTTTCATGACAGAGGGGGAAGGAAATGGAGCAGCGTGGCTATTTAAGGTTTCCCTGGATATTGGTTGGACACTGGAGGACTGGAAGAAGGCAGGCATGGTGCCACTTCATAAAAGTGGCATCAGGGAGGAGGCAGGCAATTATCGCCCACTCAGCTTCACATGTGTGTTGGGTAAAGAAATGGAGCAAAGGGGTTGTCAAGGGAGGGAGGGTGGAATCTTGGAGTGGGGGGACAACTGTAGCAGGGGGGAATGGTCAGCCTTGATGGCCCTGGAATGTCCTTTTCTGCCAACACATGTCTATGAATCTATAAATAAGCTTGAGCATATAAGGAAATGGTGAGGGAATTGGTATCATAGGTGCAGAGTTGCAGTAGTCAGAAGACCCAGTCAGTGATGTTCATCCTGGGTCACTCCTGTTCGCGATATGCTTAAAGGGATTGTGTCTAAGACTTTCTAACGAGGGGGTAGGGGGTAGGTGAGGATTAGGGACATTACAGACTAGATGGATTACTGGTTCCCATCTGCCATCACTTTCAGTATGTCTACTTTAGTAGTGCATTTATACAATGTCTGTGTGGCTATACACGCACCCATTCAGGCCACGGTGGGGCACGAGGGGTGGTATACGGTGAAAAATCTTGGGGTAAAAGAGATCGGACTCTCCAAAAATAAGATAGGACTCTTATGGTTATGACTGTTATAACATCTTGTTGTACTTTTCCTGACAGGCTAATCACTGCCACTATGCACCGCAATGAGAATGTGAACAGACTGCAAGTGAAGGCCAAGGAAGGCAGAAGTCAATACTCAATTCCTTACCCAACGTACAAAAGGGTGGTTACAGTGTCTGAAAAGATCTCACCAAAGCAACATACAGTAAAAATCGTTTTGAACTTGTATGATGATTGACAAGGGTGTGACTGTGGGTGTGTGGGGATGCTACAAAAGAGATAGAGGTAGGAAAAAAAAAGAGCACTTAGCATTACATGCCTAACTCCAGGGCGGTAATATAGCCGAAGATGACAGATCCCAGTCTAACGATTAAAGCATGCCTTGCAGCCTTGTGTTGTAACCTGAATGTAATGAAATACGTACAGGCACTAGTTGATGCTAACTAATAACACATGTCAAATCGCAAGAAATGATTTCTTCCAATGGGGTCTGATTACATGCTTGTCTCAGTTGTTCAATGTTTTCAAGAATGTTTAATATATCATGTATTAATGTATTATGATGTGCCTACCATGACTTCGATTCATGCGGCAAACAGTGAACACCTCTCATATTTCTGCAATGTCTGTACATTAGCACACACTGCTCACTTGCAATGACACTCTGGAATGGAATGATTGTCAGAGTCATGATATGCCATGCCATCAACAGAATGCATATGTCTTTTGGGAAGGTGTAGGACTCCCGCGCTATTGGACATATGTTGCCTGTGTCCACCACGTAGCAAACATGTAAACAAATTATCCACCTTGGGATAGTCATTGCAATAGAAACATAGAACATAGAATCATAGAAACATAGACTTTGATGGCAGATAAGGGCCGCTTGGCACACCCAGTCTGCCCATTTACCTACCTATTGAATAAGCTGCAGATCCTAGTTAACCAACAGCTTACTTATTCTCACCAGAATTACCTTATGTCTGTCACATGCATTCTTGAATTTCCCCACTGTTTTTGATCCCACAACTGCCTCAGGAAGGCCATTCCATGTGTTCACCACCCTCTCCGTGAAAAAATATTTCCTCATGTTGCCCCTGAGTCATCCCCCTTCTATCTTCAAATTGTGCCCCTTTGTTTTTACACACCTCTTTTTCTGAAAGATGCTATCATCTTGGACTTTGTCAATTCCCTTGAGGTACTTGAACGTTTCTATCATGTCCCCCCTCTCCCTCCTTTCCTCGAGGCTATACATATCAATCTCTTTTAGTATCTCTTTGTATGGCTTGTGGTGCAGACCCAGCACAATTGTAGTCGCCCTCCTTAGGACTGCCTCCATCCTGTCTATGTCCTTGCAGAGATGGGGTCTCCACAACTGTGGCAGTACTCCAGATGGGGTCTTACCAACTGTCTGTACAGAGGCATAAAAAAGAACTGTTTTCTACAGATGATGCCTCTCCCTATGCATCCCATTATCTCTCCAGCCCTCCATACTGTCTGCTTACATTGCTTGCTTACCTTTAGGGCATCTGATATAACTACCCCCAGCTCCCTTTCCATTTTTGTTGTTGTTAGTACCTCACCCCCCATTGTGTACTCTTCCCCTGGGTGTTTGTTTCCCAGGTGCATTACTTTGCACTTCTTTTCATTGAATCTAAGTTGCCATACTTTTGACCATTTCTCCAACCATGTCAAGTCCCTTCTCATCCTTTCCACTCCCCCCTTGTGCATTAACCCTGTTGCAGGTCTTTGACTCATCTGCAAAGAGGCATACTTTTCCTTCCAGTCCCTCCACAATGTCACTTATAAAGACATTAAAAAGGACCTGTCCCACTATTGAACCTTGCGGTACCCCACTAGTAACCCACCCTTTTCTTCGGAGTGCACTCCGTTTACTATTACCCTCTGTGTCCCATTGTCCAGCCAATTTTTTTGCCCAGGCTACCATCCTGGGACCCACTCCCAGGCTGGCAAACTTATTTATTAATCTTTTGTGTGGGACTGTGTCAAATGCCTTGCTAAAGTCTAGGTAGGCCATGTTCACAGCCACTCCCTGGTCTACTACTTTGGTCACCCAATTAAAGAAATCTACTAGATTCATCTGACATGACCTTCCCACTGTGAATCCATGCTACCTTCGGTCCTTTGTCCCGCTGGCCTCTATGTACTCAACAATTCTTTAATTCAGAAAAGATTCCATCATTTTTCCTACCACTGAAGTCAAAGTAACAGGTCTATAGTTTCTTGCCTCTGCTTTGCTCCCACTTTTGTGAAGGGGAATCAGATCTGCCCTCCTCCAGTCCTCAGGTATCAGCACCATCCTCCCATGATTTGTTAAAAAGGGTAGTCAGTGGTGCCACTAGTTCTCCCCTTAGTTATTTTAGAATTCTGGGATGAATCCCATCAGGCCCCATTGCTTTGTCCACCTTCAGTTTTAAGAGTTCTTTCAGGACCCTTATTTCTGTGAATAGACTGGTATCAACCAACCTATCCAGAGTGCTTCTATTGATTGGATTAGGTACCTCCTCCTCCTCTTCTTTTGTGAATACTGAGCAGAAGTATTCATTCAGTATCCATGCTTTTCACTGCCACCCTCTGCCCACCCACCCTCCCTTTTTTAAGCTTCACTATCCCTCCCTTGGTCTTTCTTCGCTCCATAATGTACCTATAAAAGGGTTTTATCCCTTTTCTTAACCGAGTTGGCTATCTTTTCCTCAGTTTGGGCATTTGCTATGCTGACTGCCTTCCCCTCTTCCTTGTGCTTTAACTGGTGCAGTTCTCTGTCCTGCTCTTTCTGTGTTTCTTAATACTTCCTGAATGCTATCTTTTTCTCCCTAACCTTCCCCGCCACCTCTTTTGAGAACCATAGTGGTTTTTTGTTTGTTTTCATTTGTTTATTTGCCTCACACAAAGGTTTTAAGATTTCCACATTGTTGCTCCACCCTCCTTCTTGCCCATTTGCTATTGCTTTTCTGAGGCACTCTCGCATTTTGCCAAAATCAGCCCTACTAAAGTCTAGTACCCTCGCTTTTGTAAGGTTTGACTGTATGGCTGTGTTTATCGTGAACCACACTTTTTGGTGGTCACTTGTTCCCAGACGGCTACCCAATTCTAAATTTGAGATCTTCTCTCCATCCCCATTTGAGAGTACCAGGTCTAAGATTTCTCCCTTGCATGTGGGTTCCAACACTGGCTAGCTGAGGCATGCCCCCTGTAGGGCATCGAGAATGACCCTGATCTTGGCTGTGGCTGCAGCAAGAGTGCTCCAGTTAACATCTGGCATATTCATGTCCCCATCAACAATATCTCCCCTTTTTCTGCCATCCTAAGGATGCCTCCTACTATTTCCTTGTCTATTTCATCCCCCAGAGATGGGGCACTGTATACACCCCCATGCGGATTGTGGTGCCATTTCCTGTCTCCAAGGTGACCCACAGAGCCTCCTCTCCTCCATGTTTACCCTTTAGTTCTGTTGCTTTGATCCCTTCCCTTACATAGAAAGCTACTTCTCCTCTTCTTTTAACCTCCCTGTCCCTCCTGTGGATTGTGTACACTGGTATGTTGACATCCCAGTCATGGTTCTCTGTGTACCATGTTTCTGTGACTGCCATGATATCAAGGTGTTCCAGCCATCAAAGGGGCTCTGTGACATCATATCAAATAGTGAAAGGGAGTACAGCATTGAGTCATTCAGATCAATGTGCTGATGAACAGAAAATGGTGGCCTCTAGTAATCTGGCAAGCATCACCATGTTACATTTATGGCAAGACATTGCTATTAAGAATTGTGTGGCAAGCATAGGACGCCATTTGTACTCCATTCCTTGATCACATGGTCATGCCACAGTATTCCTCAGAACAGGATTGTGAGTGCCAGTGGGGTGGACGGGTGCTTTTGGGTGGTGGTGGAGTTAGGGCATCGATGGTGGTCTGACATTTACTGCATGTTGGTGTAATGCAATTCATGCTATACTACTGTACATTTGGGATGTCAGCCATTGCTCATACAACCATTATACTTGTAGACATTGGTAGTAAATATACAGTCTTCTCCTTGGGCACATTGACAGGATTCAAATGGTGGTATGCAGTTATTTTCATGTTGTGCTTGTCAACTTCTGCTACATAGTTAATCTTGCAACAATAGCTGCAATGTTCATAACATCTATTCTGATCATATTACAGGATTTTTTCATCAGTTAATGACATCATTGCGTAAAGTCTATGAATGTGGACTGAGGGAACTGGAAGCATCAATTGTAGAGATAAAGCAGAGTTAGCCTGTCATGCTTACTTAGGTTACTTACGTACAGTAGGACAAAAGGAGGCCAAAGGTCCATCGTGATTGTTCCCCACTGATGCGGGCAATTATTCCTTCAGAGGAACAGATGAGACCCATCTGCCCAATACATTTTTAAAGGAATTAAAATTATCTAAATTTAGTAATTCCTGTGGAACAGCGTTCCACATTTTGGCCACTCTGATATTATAGAAGTGGTCTATTTTAGAGGTGTTAGCCTACACTACTTCTAATTTTTTATTATGAGACCTGCCAACAATATGTATGTCAGCAAATTTTACATCACAATGATGCATCATGTCAGTATTTTTTAAAGTTTTATATAAGAAAAGTAAATCACCTCTACATCTTATCATATGAAGGGGGAACAAGCCAGTTTCTTTTAATATAGTAGAATAATCTAAATGTGATAATCCAGGCACCATTTTAATTGCTCTCCTCTGAACATTTTCCAGCATTGAAATATAGCCCTTAAGATATGGGTTCCAAAATGGTGTTCCGTAATCTAAATATGATCTAATATAGGACCTGTAAATTGGAATCAGACACTGTTCACAGTTTGAAACAAATGTCCGCCTAACTCTATTTATTAGACCATTTGCTTGTTTTAAAATTTTGTGTTTGACTTGTGTTTGACTTTTACTAGACCAAATAAGTGTGAAGCAGTCACGAGTTTTGTGAGTCAGTATTAGGTGGCCACATAGGACCGTGCTTTGTAACACTGATGAACTAAGACTGCGCAACTCATTCTATGGAATTTGTGACTAACATGTTGGGACGTTCACCACAAGCTAAGTCGGTGTCTTCACTAGTATGCTTTACTATACGGAAAGCAGTGACAAGATCAATGTTATGGGCCCTAGTGGCTTGATTTGGAGCACAACGTGTACATGGCAGCCAGAACGGTTGCCATCTGCGAGTTGACCTCACATTGCATGCTGATGTAATCAACATAAAGAATTGAACCCTTGTTTTAAAGCATCAGGAAATTGCTCTTTCACAACATGAAAGACACAGCTATCCATAACCATATTTTCTGAGCAAATCTTGAATAAGGATTTCGGTCACAGAATATTCACATTGATACCACATCGACCCCAGATGTAATTGTAGTCAGTGTCCTGGAAATGTTGTTCACTTCACTCTCACAAATAACTCTGACTAATATTGCCTTTTATTTTATTATTTTTTACTTTGTTTTTATTTGTTAAACTTTATGTTCATCAACATACAGTTGGCACAGAAGCATTGAACTGCAGTAGAATGTAATACAGTATATACCCTGAGCAGGCAATGCCTCTCAGTAAGACTAGTAAATGTTGTCAAATGTTTACAGATACATTATTTGCTCATTTACAAAAAAAAATTGTGGGATTTGCAAATACCATCCAAGTCTAAGCTGCAAACTGAGTCCTTGAGCTGCATGGTATTGAACACAGTAGTGCAATTATAGTAGAGACCTCATAGACTGCCTCTTTCACTAGGGTAGGAGTCAAATAATGTTTTTTAATTAAGGCAATAGAGACAAGTATAAGTTTACCTTGTGCCTGATGGCAAAATATATCAGTTATTAGTGGCTTGTGTAATTCACAGACCAAGCAATACATTAGTGGCATGTGAAATAAATTCCGAGTGTTGATTCATATTTCTTGTCATTTGTTGCATGGTGCAAACAGCACAATACATGCACAATGATATGGCCATGATTATTTACAAGTGAGGGTGGATGGAAATAGCAATCAAGGCTGACAACTTACATGGATGTGGAAAGAAACTGATGCAATTTACCAAGTACTTGCCCTGACAACTTCTTCAGTGCTAATACTTGCCATACATGTCGCCATGTTCGTGAGCTATGTGCTGTCAGTGACTGGATAGGTGTGCCAAGAAAGGTGCTGAAATGCTGACCAGTGTTCGATGCAGGTTGTTGAATGCTAAGAGACAGCTGCATTGTCACAGCAGTGAACACCTGTTGCCACATGTTGTAACAACCATGACTTACATGCACTGAACATTGCTCAAGATGTGAACGTGATGAATGTGTGAATGTGTGGCAACGCACCATCCTGTTACCGCTAACACAAAGCATATGCGCATGGTGACATGCATGCCAATGGGCATGGTATAACTCTTGTGTCACTGTTACTGACAAGTGCACAGACACAATGGGAGTGTGGACCACTGTAAGCTGCTAGAGAAGGTAGACAGTGGGCTAAATTTGTGGCCATGGAAGGGATATTGTGGTGTTCACTGTGCTATTAGTGTTCTGCTCAAAAAAGAACAATGGTGAAAAAGGGTTACTAGTACTAAACATTAGAAAGTATCTTTATTTAGATCATACAAAATATCAAGTATTGACCTCTATAAAAACAATATAATCACTACGCACAATGAAATCCAGTGTACAGCTGATACTGATCAGGGAATGTGGCACGAATACTTTTCATTACACATGCTGGAAGCAGTACACAATTGTGTCGTCCAAACCAGCCAAATGTCCAGAGTACAATCTGCTGATATGCTGTATAACACAATTGCCTGTCAAAGAAAAAAATTAAAATAAAACATTCACAATGTCAGTGTGATGGTAATGGAAAGGTGGAGCAGTAACAGCAATATAGGAAACATAAGAAGAACAGCAAATGGTGGCAGAATACCCAACGGTATGTGAATACCATAATTGGGTTTGGTAAACGGTGCAAACATAGTGCACCGGATATTTGTCATTACAGTCAGCACAGATTAACACACTGAAGAGTGTGGGTCTACTGGGGGAAACAAACAACAGCTGGGGGTGTTGGGCCATGAGGACACATTTCCAGAGGTGCCCACAACAGTACCCAGGTGTGGCTTAATCCCAAATGAAAGAGATGCGCTGTAGTGGGTTAATTAACTTGTAACACAGTGAAGAGAAAGGGTTGGGCTGCATTGCTCTGAGTTGTGCTTCATCATGTACCATGTTTCGTTATGAAATGGTGCTGCATGGATAGTTCACTTTCTGAAGTGCTGCATTTGGACATTTCCTTCAGCTGCGGTCTGACAGAGTATCATATCCAAATGAGAAGTGCGGACCTAACAGACATTGCAGGATCCACTACTTCAGAGTATCAGAACTATGCATTATGCTTCTCTGCTGTACTTCCGCATGAGTGGAGTGTGCACTTTGCGTAATGTGTCATGCTACACTGCCACAGTGACAGCAGTGGTGTGCATGGGAAGACAGTGCTGGTTGCTACTGGTCAAGGGAAATTTTTAGCAGGGGACAGTTCACAAGATGAGTGATGTGCCACATCACAATCATCTATAGCCTAAGAGACAGCTGGTCATCAGGAAAGCAATAAAAAATAAATTTTCAATGGCATTGCACAGCAAGGGACAGATACATCCACTGAAATGGACATTGAAAACTGCTGTAAATACATTGTACTAGGGAGGGATTATGAAACTGACATTGTAAATGGCTGTAAATATTTTGTACTGGGGGGAAACAGTGTGTCAGTCTTGACCTTGTTGTAATGTAACATCTTTACTCAGCATGCATACATTTGGAAAATCATACAATTGGTCCAATTAGGCAAACTCCTTTGTCTTCCATCATAGGGGGGATGGTGTAAATTTGGAGCAAAATGGATTGCAAATTAAAACCTATACTGGTGGTATTTTGCAACAAGTTGATAAATATAAATATTTGGGGGTTTATTTAGATAAAAAACTTGATTGGCATAGTCATTTTGAGTATACTTTGATGAGAATAGGAAAGTGTTTAGGATCCCTATATAGAATAAGGAATAGTATGTCTCTGGATGTTAGAAAACTCGTGGTCACTGTTGTGGTATTACCCATGTTAGAATATGGGAATTTGATTTACATGGGTGCATCAAAAGAGCAGTCATATAAGCTTGATATTATGTATAATAAACTGGCAAGATTTATATTAGGTGTACCAAGGATGACACATAGACTAGATATGTACAGGGATTTGGGTTGGTATACCTTATCTCAAAGGAGAGGCTTAAGTTTAATTTTATTTGTGATGAAATGTTTATCCGGGAAAGTGCCAGAGTACTTGGCAGGGGGTATTGAAATTAAGAATCCTATAAGGGGATTGCGTTCTGCAAGTAGTTTGGAATGTATGATACCAAAACGGAGAACGGCCTGGGGAAATAATCATTTTATAAGTGTTGGACCTCTCCTGTGGAATTCCTTACCTGGGATACTAAGACCGTTAGATAAAAAATTTCAGTTAAATTTAATAAAGGAATGGCTCATCGAGCATATAAGTATTGAGGGGGATTTAGTTTAGGAATAAGTATAGAAAATCTGTCTTGTATTTATTTTATGTGGTGAGTGTATTGTTTTTTCTAAGTTACTGTAAAGATATATGTATTTTATTTGTTTTTTTGTTATCTTGTTTAATGTTAAGTGATGTTGTATTTATCATATTGATATGATTAACTGTATAGCTAACCTGAAGAGTAACTGGTTTTGATTCTCTGGACCTCACTGTAAATGAGCTTTGCTCAGTGGAGTAATCCATATTCATTATTTTATGAATAAACATTTTACCTACCTACCTACCTACCTTCCACCATGTTACAAGAAAAAACAGAAGACTACCATGAGAGCTACTATGGATGTTTTTTTTTTTGTGGTAAGATCTCTTTATTCTCTCCCCCATCACCAATCCCTGGACTCTATCCAGGCAGACACTCAGCAAACACACCTGTCCCGCCCACCTAAAGCCTCAGTGCTACCAACCAGCAGGCAGGGTCTCTACTCCATCTCCACTGGTCCATGACCCCCAGAATTTAAGCCCCCCCAGGGCTGGACCTCCAACTCCTACCTTGCAACCTTAATAGATTCTGGACAAAAAAAAGGAAAGGGACCTGGGGGTAATCATATCAGATGACCTTAAGATTAGCAAGCAATGTGAGAAGGCAGTAGGGAGGGCTGGGGGTATACTGGGATGCGTAGGGAAAGGCTTCAGCAGCAGAACACAGGAAGTTGTTATCCCTCTGTACAGACAGTTGGTGAGACCCCATCTGGAGTACTGTGTCCAGTTCTGGAGACCCCATCTCCACAAGGACATAGACAGGATAGAGGCAGTCCAGAGGAGGGCAACTAAAATGGTGCAGGGTCTGCAAGAGAAGCCGTATGAGGAGAGACTAAAGGAGCTTAATATGTATACCCTTGAGGAAAGAAGGGAGAGGGGGGACATGATAGAAACTTTTAAGTACCTCAGTGGAATCAACAAACATCTTTCAGAAAAAGAGATGTGCAAGAACAAGGAGACACAATTTAAAGATAGAGGGGGGGAGGCTCAGGGGCAATGTGAGGAAGTATTATTTCACAGAGAGGGTAGTAGATGCATGGAACAGCCTTCCTGAGGAGGTTGTGGGGTCTAAAACTGTGGGAGCATTCAAGAATGTATGGGACAGACATAAGGCAATTCTTGTGGGGGTAGGAAGAAATAGGCTGTAGGTTAACTAGGATTTGCGGCCTATCCTGTAGGTAGGGAAATGGGCAGACTAGATGGGCCAAGTGGTCCTTATCTGCCATCAAAGTCTATGTTTCTATGTTTCTATGACAGGTGGGCAGGGAGTAAAAGGAGCACCTGAGGCATCTGATGGACTTGGAGTTGGGCGTGGAGGCTAGCCAACAGTATGACCATCGCCTACAGAGGATCAGGGCTTTTTTCCTTGTTCTGGAGTTTTCCCTCTGTGGAGCGCAAATGTGCCATGATGTCCATGCAGCTGCATTGCAGACATTTGCTGCACTCTCCCCTTTCAATAAGATGGCTCCTTGTGGTGCCTCGATCTCCATCACAGGGTCTCCAAAGCACCGAGCATATCCCACAAGCCTCACTGGGAGCGGAGAGCAGTACAGCCCTCCAGATGTTCTATTCTCTCCTTCCCTCCTAAGCCAACCCTCGACCACCTGAACCCATTCCCAAAACCCAAGTCGCTGGCATGACACAAGTTGTGGTGTACAACACCTCAACCCTCAGCACCACTGAGCTGGATCGTACTGCTGATGGTTGATGAGTTATGTGGCAAAGTCTGACTGCAGAGCTAAAAAAGGATAAATGTTTGCCATATGTGGGACATTCTGGCCCCTGTAAAAACTCATTGCAGGTTAGCAGCACTACAAAGCAATGGGATGATAACAGATCACATAGCTGGTGTGCTACAGCGACAGATTACCTACCCACATTTATAAAAATATACAGTAATGTGACCATAGGAGTACCTGGCTGCAACCATCATCGGATAAAAACATTCTGCTTTTGTCTGCCATCCCTACATGATCTAGAAGCCCATCTGGCAGTATACCAGCAAACATGAAGCAGTCAGTGTTTGATATTTTACCACCATGCAACATCATCAGTTTCAGAAAATAAGGTACAATGCATGGAATTCCATCAGTCGCAACACCATTCCATGCAAGTGGATAGCACCAGAAAGTACTTCTAATATTTACAAATGTTAATCATGTCACATGAAATGTGGATCATTATAACATGGGTAACAATTGGAAATCACAGAAGATGGTCACATTGGCGTAGGTAATGGTTGCCTGTATCTACTGTAATGATCCCAGAGTTCGTGTGACAGGTCCAATATTGCAGGTATGAGTGACTACATTCCCATTGAGCATAAGCATAGAACAATCACTGTATAATGTGATGAAGTGAAAATCTTACTCTGCATGAAACACCTCCCCATCAATGTCTTCCAGGTACTGCTGACAATATTGATAATATGAGGTTTCCAACACCCAAGGATTCAGGCAAACCTCTTCAAACCCAGGATGCTGTGTCATGCATTGCACTTCTGTGACGCTGTCCTGTTCGGGCAATGACTAAATCCGGGCCAACATCTTAGGAACTTCCAGGCAACATTTGTTGTTAATCAGTGCTTCCATATGTTTGCAATTTTCACAAGTGCACCTGGAGGGAAAGAATGATATCACTGATACATGTCAATTAAAAGCATGCCACTTCAAGCACCTGGTTAGAAACAGAATTACTATGCTATGCTCTTTTGATTTCAATCACAAGAGACTCTTTGCTTTATTCAAACAAGTGAAGTCACCATTCAGTGTTGAATTGACCCACATTTACAAGATTGAGTGCACAGCATGCAATATACACATGTGACCTTGGGGGCATCGATCAGGCACACTCAGCTTGTCCCGCCCTGTCTGAGATCATCCACACCCTTAGGTCCCCACTGGAAGCCTGACCTATCATCCAGAACTACCTTATGCCCACCTGGCTTGTGCCCCTTATGGCATGGACATCCCACTACTACCTTGAGAGCTCCTGCAAATATGGTTCGATGGTCAGGTGCAGGCCTGGAGGATATCGGGACCTGAGTGGGTGGGTGTAGAGCATGCCGTCTTGTACCCAGGAGCCAGGGAGTTTCTCTTTCCTGGCTCTTGAATGTGGCCCCTACGGAGATGCAGATGTGCTTTGATGCTCAGTGCGAGCCGGGAACACTGCAGCACCACACTTTCAAGCATCAGTAGTCACCTCCAACCCTTCTGTGCGCAATCATGGCTTTGCACCCCCAGTCTCCACCAGGAGTCGCTGCTGTGGTGGTCTTGAGAGCTCCCAACATCAACCAGGAGAAGACAGCTGTCCTCCGTATGCTCAAAACTCTACCCCCAGTAACTTGAGCTCATTCCTGACCTGGAGTCATCGGCATGATGCAATTTGTGGCATCCAGTGCCTCAATGCTCAGCGCCACAGGGCCTGCGTATGGACAAATATTGGTAGTGGGTTTTGCAGCACATGTTGCATTTTGGAATGGGAGTGAAGATGTAATTGCTCAGGAGTTCAGATGCATATGCACTGCTGCACTGCGAGTTTTGCACAACATCCTGAAAGCAGAATTTAATCACCAGGGAAATACAATGTTTTAGTGAAGTTCATGACCTGGACAGTTCCACACACTATCATACCACATCATTTATGGATCTGTGCTGGTATTCTGGCAACACTTTCAATGGGCATAGCACATGTCAGGTCTGAACACACCAATGCTGTGACTGCAGCTGTTTCTGCAATACTTACCAGTCCATGTTGTTTAGCCATCCTTCATCCACTAATTCTCCATCAAGATGAAGTGGGAGGTCATCCTGGCTGTTTACTCTGGCAACTGGTTCATAATGATATGGCGCAATTCCAAGATGAAATTCATTGTCTTCATCTTCAGTACTTTCTGCACTGCTGGAGAGAGAATAGAAGCCAAGTAGTTTTCCTCACCAGATGACAATTCATCATCAGAATGGGTGCTAGGACTGAATTCTTCATCATCAACTTCATATTCAGATGATGACATATTTGACTGGGAGAAGAAAAACAATGTTGAAACAAGTAGTGACTCTGCAAACTCAGTTATGCCAAAGAAAGCAGTATTACTAATGGGTATGGCACAGGAAGGTGATATAAAAGATTATGACAACATGATATGCACAGTAACCATCAGACCACATTGCATCACAAAGGTATGCAGCAAACAGACATGACAGCAATAATGTAAACATGGTTACTAAGGTATGATTGGTCAGTTGCATAGCAACAAGAAGCACAGCCATATATGCAGTGAGCAGCACACATGTAGTGTACCTTGAGCAGAGAAGTACCAATGGTGTTAACACCACAACACGATGTACTGGCACGCTTGGGTAAAACATACGGAAATGAGAGTATGGTCTCGTAGCACTATGGCAGAGAAAGATAAAGAGAGATAACAATGAATGCCATTGAAATTGTTCTGGTTAGAGAGTAATACACTGTGAGATTTAGCATTACAATAATGTGCAGAGACACAGCTAGAGATGGAGAGAGTGATGGAGCAAGAGTGAGACATACAGATCTAAGCCATATAATTCATTTACAAATCACACATACAGAAAGTGTGTTAAGAAATGCTGCTGTGAGACCTGGTACCATCCCTCACAGTGAGAGGACAGCAGCCTGAGGGATGCAAAATACTGTAAATACTATGCCAACACCTTGTGGCCTCAGTATGCTAATGAGGTTATGTCAACGAAGTAGCAGGAGATAAGGTGCACACTGCATCAGATCTCTGCACCACTGAGTCTGATCAAACATACGCTTCTCAACAGGAGTCGATGTGGTCAGGGGTGTCCCAGGCAAAACCAGAATGGGGAGCGATGGGCTAGACATTAAGTTACTATCCCTCACACTTTATGTTATGATCACGCTCATAACAATGCTATTTAATAAATCCCTGGCTCTTGCTCAATTCCCTGAGATATGGAAACAAGCCCTGGTGATGCCAGTGCATACGACTGGTAATAAGGCAATGGTGGCTAACTACAGGCCTATATCTATCCTCTCCCCTTTATCCAAAGCACTGGAGAAAATCATAGCTAACCAACTCACAGAATACCTCGACAAGTACAATCTCCTCTACCCAAACCAACATGACTTTAGGCAAAAACACAGCACCACCACAGCACTGCTTGAATACTCCGACTTTGCACATAATGCACTGGATGAAGGAAAATTGGTGGAGTCCATCTTCATTGACCTCACCAAAGCTTTTGACACCATAAACCATCCACTACTACTACTACTACTCCAGCTCCAAAGACTGGGTGTAGCACCAAACGCCCTGAATTGGTTCAATGACTACCTAACACACAGGAGCCAGCGAGTCAAAATTGGGCAGACAATATCCAGCTCCAAAGATGCACTCACAGGAGTTCCTCAAGGATCAATTCTAGGGCCCCTACTTTTCAGCCTATTTGTTAATGAACTCCCATCGGCATGCGGCACTAAACTTATCTTATATGCAGAAGATGCCATGCTGATAAGCAGCAGCTCTTCCCATGAAGCCATACAATCAGAGCTAGTGAACTCCTTCAATAAACTCGAGGATTGGTTAAGAAGGCAAAAGCTACTACTAAATTACAAGAAAACCAAGGCCATGCTTCTATCTAGCCCTCACCATAAGCGGAGGCACACCTCCCTCAAAATCACTAACAAGTCTGGTGAACAGATTGAGCAGGTACACCTGTTCAAGTACCTTGGGGTCATCATTGATGACTCACTCACTTATACGCACCACATAGACTCCCTTGTAAGGGTGGTGAACACAAAGGTTGGGGTCCTATACAGGCATAAAAAATCCCTCACCCTGGAAGTACTCCAAACCTCTGTTTCCAGCTCCATACTCTCCACGATTGACTATGGGCTAGTGGTTTATGGGTGCCGCTACAGATACAGCACTCAAAAGGGGCCAAATCACACTGAATAATGCATGCCATCACACCCTGTGGGACAATCAATACACTCACACCTTATTTTTTATTATTTATTTATTGCTGACCGGGTAAGCGCACTAGACAAATCCTGCCTATTTTCAGGCACGACCCGGGGAGGGGGATACAGATGAATGCTAACTGACCTTGAACCAGATTAAGCTGCTGGTATTTTTAGTGAATGAGGGAAATTTGGCCAGGACACTGGGAAATTCATCTACTCTTTTCGATAAGTGCCATGGGATCTTTAACATCTACCAGAACTACCACCAATCCAGACAGATGGGAACTCGGTTTAACGTCTCATCTGAAAGACGACACCTCAGAAGTGCAGCACTCCTCTCATTCTGCACTACAGTGTCAGTACTGGGATATTAACCCAAGTGCCAGATGTGGGAACTGAACCCACAGCCCTCTGATCTCCCAGCCTCAGAGGCGAGTGTGCTACCTACTGAGCCACTGACCCTGACACCTGTACCCTATATGAGCGTACAAACTGGCTCAACCTAAAAAACAGGATCAAATTCCAAACTTGCCTCCTGACAAAGAAGGCACTCCTAGGGAAAACACCACCCTGTGTAGGTAAACTGCTTGAGGCCTCTCCTACACCTCACATCACCAAAGGGAGGAAGAATGGAATACTGTCTATCCCATGCCGTCGAACCTCACTCAGGCAGCGTGCTTTCACTTACTGAGCTCCCCTCTGGATCAATGAACTCCCTAAGAAACTATACACACACAGCATATCACAGTTCAAAACAGGCCTCAGACAGCATCTCAAGTCATGCGCAAAATGCACCTGCTGCTCAGGCTCCTCCTGAAAGTTATTAGACCTTAAATCTAGGTACCACCCAATGTGGGGCTACCTAGAGAACCCCTGCCTCCTCTCGCCATCCCAGCAAATAGAGCATAAGTAAAGCTACTTGTTCCACTCTAACCCCGTATATGGATAATGCCTCCCCCATTCCCCCCACCCCACCCCAATTTGACAGCTTTTTTGAAGCTGCTCCCCCAACCCCCCCTTCACAGTGACATGGCCCACTTCCTCCCCACCTCTCACCCTCTGCGAGTAAGCTCAAACCTCTGGCCCTCCTGTTTTTTATGTCACCCGGCCAGATGCAATCTAAGTTAGTGTAGCCCCCTAAGCAGTCCTTAGTCTAACTATGGATTCTGGTGGTCACCTGCTGGGTGGTTTTACTGGTTTAGTGGTTTACTGGTTAACTGATGCTACCAACCGTTTTTTCTGAATTAGCTTCTACTCTGTTACAAATGCTCCTTGTCTCTCCAATTTGTGTAACTCTATTGTAAATGCTCTTGTAAGCAAATTGAGCTGGTATCTAAAACCACTGTATATGTGTCTTTGTCTTTTTTGTCCACCCGACGTGGAACCTTTGTAAAAGAGCTAACGCTCAAAGGTCTCTCCCAATACATTAAATAAATAAAATAAAAAATAAATAAAACTATAAGCATACCGTTACAAATAAGTCAGAAATGTAACTGCAACTGTGACTGTTTGAAAAAGTAACACACACACCTGCTTGATTAACTAGTTATGAAGTCCACAAAGTCAGAGGAGGGTTCCGCACAACTGCGATGTCCAAAGCGAAGGGCTGTATCCTCTAAATAGTGGTGATGGTTGTGGTGCGGGCAGATCCGTAGTCTCACTTTGAGAACAATTGTGAGACTCCGGTGTGGCATCAGGAACAGAATTGTTTCACTCACAGCTACTTGTGCCACTGGTACCTGTGGGAGTCAGGCGATCAATGACCAGTGTCAGACATGTGGATAGCAATCATTTGTCCCCAGAATACAGACTGCCAATTGCAGTCCACACCTGAATAACTTGCATGCATTGACTGTGAGACCTGGGGAAAAGTAAGAGATTCAAAAGTGATTACTTGACACCTGGAAGCCATCTTTTTGTACAGAACAACAGTTTTATGATAACACCACATGAATACAATACAACACTGAATCAAGTCTGGCATGCTTGTCTAGTGCACTTACCCAGTTGCGAGAAACACATAGATACTGGCCCAGGGGAAACCAGTAGTAATCAACTACACAGACACTGCCCCAGGGGCAGCCCACTGTAACCAATTACACAGGCACTGCCCCTGGATCAGCAAGGACACTGCCCCAGGGGCAGCCCATGGGAACCAATTATACAGGCGTTATCCCAAGGGCAGCAAGAGCACCACCCCAGAGGCAGCCAGCAGAAGCCAATCATCATGACACTACCTCAGGGGCAGTGTCAGTAACAAATCATCATGGCACTGCCCCATTTATTACAATTTATAAATAAAATATATTCTGTCTCTTACTTCTCTCTTAATTTAGCAATATTAAAAAAAGTAATGATTTGTGACACTTATGATTAAATGCTCACAACTGAGTTTGACACAAAGCACAAAAAAATGTCCCTGGTTAAGGTTTGAACCATTGAAGTCTGGTTCTTTTGGATGCAGACAGACAAACACCTTGAGCTACCAAAATGCACTGTTTTCATTCGTTTTCCCAAGTTTTGTCTCTACTCAGAATAAAGTGACATATAAAAAAAAATATCGCTACTCAAGGCTTGAACCCTTATTTTCTGGATCTTTTGCATGCTGACATACATATTGAGCCATTGAAGCATGGTGAATTTAGGCAGGATTTCAAAATGTAGTTACTACACCATATCTACCCTTCAGAAAAAGGAAATTTTTCCTTGGTGAAGGTTTGAACCTTTGTCCCATGGATCTGCAGCATGCTGACATACCCATTGAATCACTGAAGCACACTGATGTTTTTTAGGATTTTCAAGTCTAGTCATACTACTCCATATCTCTCCTTCAGAAAAAGCAAATTAATAAAGTTGGTCACACTAACATCAGAACAATAACACTGTCCTCTAAAATGTTCAACTTTTCGTCAGGTTTATATGCCATGAAATCCACCCCCTCACCAACAGCAAAAAAAAAAACTGGTTCTAAAACCGTAAATCTCTATCTGCCCTTGGAAATATGGTGAGAGTGGGAGGGGGGCAATATATTCAAAGACAAGCAGTACACATTGCTGGGGGGAGCATTTCCATAACATTCTCATTTACACTTAAAACCTTCAATTCCTCAGCTTGCTCCAATCAGATTTGTGGGAAGTAACAGCTACACGTTGCTGCCCTGGGGGCAGGGGATGAAATCCACCAATAGGAATAGGTGGAAGGCAGAGTGCGAGGGTGCTGTCCCAGGGGCAGCGTTGCCAGTGGCGAAATCCACCAATAGGAGTAAGCTGGAGGAGGAGCTAAAGGGTGTTGCCCTGAGAAAAGCATTATGGGAACAAATCACACTCGAGCATTTGGTTCAGACAGCTTCCCTATGTTGCTAAAGCAACTGTCACTGGTAAAAACAGTAGGAACAGGGTAGTAATTGACTGTGGGGGATGGTTACACTGATGTCAAAATCATGCTGTAAGACACTCATACATGAGCAGATATTGCCAGAAGCCAGCAGCAGATGGTGATTCCCAGGGCAGGGTATGGACTGCTGAGATGGACTCTGGGACAAGGCAGGAAAGCAACAAGATAAAGGAGGGGGTTGAAAGTTGCTGGATATTTTTTGGCATTTGTTTAGGCTTTTGGGAGGCACCAGACATGACGGCAGGGTGGACTACTCCTTTAAACCAGGGTGATATTACAAATATTACAAAAATTTCACATGGAAAGGATTAGCTGTTTGTAACCATGTATGTGTCTTCACTGTACAGTAGCATTCTTCATCAAGTGGCATTGAGGTCCTCAGAGAAACATTATACTTTAAAACGATTCCCTGTAGCTACCTGTTTTTTTTATTTCAGCTTACATTCCCTGAAAAAGTTTTACACTATAATCTATTTTACTTCATGGACAAAATATACCTAGAACCCAAACAGGATGGCATTGAGTATGGCTTTTGCACCCAATTGTGTGAATATTTATCTAGGCAACTGGGAAAGTAAAACCATCACGTCACCCATTAATAATACTTTTTACCGGAAAATTGCTTAGTACAAGTGTTACATAAATGATCTCTTTATGATCTGGGAAGGGACAGATGAGGAGCTGGATTCATTAATTACACATTTGGAATCAAGCAATAAAAATGTAAAGTTTACAGTACACACCAACCCAGATATCACTGAAAATCAGGACATTAGAATAAAGGAAGAAAATAATGGGATTTAAACTGAGTTATATAGAAAAAAAACTAATCATAACTCAGTTTTGCATTTCAACAGTTTTCACACTCTACATACAGTACTAAAATACAGTAAATGTGCCCAAAAGCCAATACTAGAGAGCAAGGCATAACTGTAGTGCAAATTAAAGCTTCCAAGAAAATGCACTGGACCTGGATAGAAGGTTTACAGCTAGATACCCAAAATCAGTACTAAAAAAAGTGAAACAAGAAACATAGCACAAAGATAGAGGAGCACTATTGGATTACAATAACAGTAATGTTACATCAAGTATTCCCTAACTGAATTTCATAACTACCTATCCCATTATGTACATAAAATTCTGAGCAAACACTGCCATGTTCTGGGTACAGGCAATACGTTAAAAGAAATTGCCCAGGATGCTTTTAAGATAGTAAGCATTAGCGAAGCTAATATTGGTGATACTGTGAGCAGCAGGTATCATGGTAAAGGTACAATAAACAAAGGGCACAGAGATTATAAATGGGGCCCATCCATGTGGCAGGTGTAACAGCTGCAGTCATGTGAACAAAAACAGAACCTTTACTAATGCCAGAATAGGAAAATCCTACGAGATAGGACATGTCATAACTTGTGGAACAGAAGCAGCAGTGATTTACCTAGCAACATGTACTTGCTCTGTATTTCATGTGGGAAAGGCAATCAGACCATTTCACAACAAAAGTCAGGAAACATGTTAGAGCCATTGAAAAGATGACAAAATGACTGCTCTAGCACATCACATATTCAAATCTGACAATAGTCATTCTTTTCCATTAAAGGGCCTGGAAAAAGTTTCCATTGGTCCACATGGTAAAGACCTGAACAAAATGTTTTTAACAAGCATTTTTCAATGCCGAATGTTTGCTTGCTGGCATTGGCAGTAGTAGTGTAGAAGTTAGAGAGCTGCATAATAGGAATGGCAGTGAAGTACTGAACTGAAGCCAACACCACCATCACCCTGCAGAGAGTGACAGGCATTGGGGTGTGCCTTTGGGTCGTCAGGCATAATGGCCACGCTACTTCACCACACCCTACTCAGCAGACACTGACAAGTGTCACAGTGTGCTTAGGGTCTTTGGTCCTTCTCCCCCATTCCATCAGGAAATATGGTGAGATGGGTGCGTATAGGAGAATGGGGTGAGCTTTGGGGCCGAAGAGTCCAAGGCATACCTCGATGCCTCTCACTGGCTGCATGGTGTGGAATGGTATGAGCACTACAGGCAAGAATCCCAAGTCACACCCCTGATGCCTGTCATTCTCTACAGGGTGGGGCATTATGGTTGGAAACCCTAACACCTCAGGCATTCGTTGGTATTTTCACTCCAAATTTTCAACATGGTTTTTTTGTGACCCCCACCTCTTGAACAGTGGCAATATCAGTTTGTTAGCTGAAAGCTGCTTATGCACAGCGACTACGGCATTGAGCATCACAGGTGCAAAAACACATTCCGAACAGGATGTGAAAAATGACAGCTATACTATTCATAGGGAGGTGTAAAAAATGGTAATGTTGCAAATCTGCAGTAAAAATATTAAAAAAACTGGTGAAGTCACGAGCGTTCACAGAAACTGTGCAATGCACACCCGTAATGTAATTAGTTTGGGGAATTTTTACAGCAGATTGTCAACACAGGCATTTGGGGACCTCCGATCATGAACAGTGTCACTGTGATTTTCTTTATCTGTCCCGAACAATGATTTCCCACAGCGACCACGCATCTCTGCGCTGAAAGTGTGAAAACACATTTCGGCCATGTTGTGAAAAATGACAGCTGTACTGTTCATAAGGAAGTGTGGAAAATGCCACTGGTGAAAATCTGGACTGAAAATATTACAAAGTCATGAACTTACCAGGGTGCATGGAAACTGCGCAATGCTCACTCATAACACAGTCATTTTATGGACTTTTGTTACCAAATTTTCAACATAGCCATTTTAAGACCTCTGTTCATGAACAGTGTAACTGTGGTTTTCTTAATCTGTCCCAAACATTGCTTTCGCACACCGACTGCACCATTGTGCGCTACATGTGCAGAAACACATTTTGGGTGACATGTGAAAAATGGCAGCTGTACTGTTCATAAGGAAGTGTAATAAAATGGCAATGTTGAAAATCTGGATTAAAAATATTGAAATTCAAAGTTACAAGCGGCATAGGAACCGCGAACGACGTCAGAAACAGTCATTTTTAGAATTTTTTCACCAAATTTTCAATATAGCCATTTTAAGACATCTGCTCATTAACAGTGTCACTGTGATTTTCTTAATGTGTCCTATACATTGATTTCGTGACACCGACTGCACCATTGTGCGCCATATGGTGGAAACATGTTTTGTGCAAGATGTGAAAATGACAGCTGTACTGCTCATAAGGAGGGTGTGGTAAAATGGCAATGTTGAAAATGTGGGTGAAAATATTGAAAATTCACGAATTTCTGATGCGTGGGAACTGCGCAGACGCATCTAAAACTGTCATTTTAGGAATTTTTCCACCAAATTTTCAAAATAGGCTTTTGAGATCCCACCTATGAACAGTGGCAGTGTTGTTTCATTACTTGGTCCCGAAAGGTGATTTCACGCAGTGACTGCGAAATCACCCTTCAGGCCTGATTAATGCCATGACAGTGAGAGCATTCATGAGAAGGGGTCCCAAAAACCCCATGTTGAAAATTTGGTGCCAAAATTCCAAAAAATGCCTGAGATATGCAGCAAAGTTGAAATAAACCCTCTCTATCCCATTATAGAGCTTAACGGCATTTCCTCAGTTCGCGGTTGGCTTTGAAGCATGCAGACGTGTTCCTGGTCCACCAAAGGTCGTCGCGCCAGAGTCCGAAGGTAAGTATGGGGTGAAGGGGGTGTGGGGAGGCAGGGTGCGCAGTGGGTGGGCATGGGTAGGGGCAGAGTCAGAGAGGGACCGTTTTTCTATTTCAGGGTTTGTTTGTTTTTAAACAACAGAGGAGATGACGGGGCGTTTGCCATGCTGGGGTGGGCTCCCATTGTGGCACAAGGACAGCTTTTGGGGGCATGGAGCCAATGGGGGATTGGGCACCCTGTCAGCATTTCAGCATCTGTTGCCCTCTGGGGTGGGCTCTGAGTGTGGCACCTGTACTCTCGGGGGACAGTGGAGCTGACGGGATTGGGCACCCCGTCGGCAATACATGTGTAGCCACGTTGGGGTGGGCACCCAGCGTGGCATGTGGAGCTCTGTTTTGGGAGTGCAGCACAGATGATGGGGATTAGGCACCCCCGTCGGCTATACAGTGTGTGCGTGGGGGGGTGAGCATGCAGCATGCATGCGTGTGTGTTTGTGTGTGTAGGGGGAGCATGCATGAGCAGGCAATATCTTATTGCTGCTCACTGAAGCGTAGCTCCCACTTTCAACTGTACTCCACTGCATTTTGGACTGCTGTCATAGACAGCTCCAGCAGGCGTTGGAGAACTGCATCAGTGCCTGCAAACACACTGACTGAATTGGACGAGGGCTGCCACATCTCCGAAAACTCGGATGATGGCACTATGTTTCTTGCACATGCGTGCAAGCAAACATAAACAGGGAATGCTTCTGGCACTATAAATAGGATTCCCTAAACAGACACGGCCTCAATGACCATTTCTGATCAGCATAATTACTGACAGAATTAACACATGGACTGCAGTTGTTTGTACAACTGGAAATTGTTTTCTGTAGTTTAATATAGACAAAATATACTAATATTTACATCATAGTATGTTTGCATTATAACATATTATTGATGCATTAATTTACATATTTGATTGAGAGCTTCATAAACATAAGGATGAAGCAGCTTCGTGTAGTCCTTTATAGTCCAGAACGTATTTTGCTGCACATCACACAATAAGTTATTGTAAAGTTCAGCATAGATTGGAATGTAGAATGTAGAGGTGTTGTACAGAAATTATTCTTCAGAGCTGTTATTGAAGTTTACGTACATTTTTTGTTTTAGACATGCACAACTGTCTTAGTAATATGTTCATAACAGTACTCTCACTACAGTGATTTTCATAGATAGTCATAATCAAATTATGGACATTCATGCACTTTGACAGAAAGATAAATTAGGTTAGTTCATTCCTGTGTCCCTTCCCTCAACTCTGCCTGTTAATTTCTGTGTTCCTTCCCCCACCTCTGCCTGTTCATTCATGTGTCCCTTCCCCCACCTCTACCTGTTCATTCCTATGTTCCTTCCTCCACCTCTGCCTGTTCATTCATGTGTTCCTTCCTCCACCTCTGCCTGTTCATTCCCATGTTCCTTCCTCCACCTCTGCCTGTTCATTCCCATGTCTGCCTGCTTCCTCCCCTCTTTTTTCCTCTTCCCATTCCTGCTCACTTTACATGCCGTATAGCATGAAACATATTTTGCAAAATAATGATTTGCATGAAATAGCATTATGCTACAGAGGCTGTACATATAATAATATTGTGTGAGCAGTAAATGTTTTATTGTACCATCTCTTTAGTTGCCCTTACATTTAAGGCGAACAGTAGTTCACACTTCTCATGCCTTGAAAAAGCATGTAAGGCACAAAACTGTCAGAGTTCAGGGTGTTCTGTCATCTTTGTGCATTTCATCAAATAAAAAGAGGACAAAGCAGAGAATAAAAATTGTCTGGGCTTCATTATGTGGAGCAAGTGAGTGTCTGGTTTGTTGTTTTGGAAATGTGTGTTGTTTCACTGTGTAGCACCTCTGACACTTTTAAGATCCACCACTCTAGCAAGTAAACCTACTTGCTGGTGCCATGGAGTCAATGGCCCTGGACAAGATTAAATTATAGCTCACAGCCCCAATGGAGGCACTCTAGTTGGAGGTAACCACCATCCCCAAGGTGTCAGAAAGATACAGAAACAATAGGATCTAGATCCAGCTGATGATGTAATTGAATCACCTCTGCAGTCTGAGGTGTCATTACAGGGACCATTAGATTGAACTGCACCACTCAGTGCTCCAACCTCCAGAATGTCTCCACTAAGACGTTGACTACCTAGAAACCTGTATAAAAGACCAGGAACAGTGAGTGAGAATGATAATGAATTTACTGCAACACAAAATACAAAGGTATGAAATTAGCAGTTGCATTTACAAAGTACCTTATGCTGCTCCAATCTTCTGACCTTGACATGAAAGAGACATAATTCACGTGGCCTTAACATTGAGCATTGTTCATTTTTGAGACTGAAAGTTTCCACTGAGGCAATATAACATTTTTTAGGTTTGGCCTGCATACCCCACAGACCATTATGGCATATCCTGGCTTTAAACTGTGTATAACAGAGCCCCATAAAGAACAATGTTTTGATTGTTAAGGTCCCCATGTCAGATTTTCTAAACTTGAAAAATTGTTTCTCTCCTTTCTGCCAGGGTAGTAAAGAAGAGGGATTAGGTGATGAGTATTATGTGTGTGTTGGCAAATTACCCCCTGAATACTGTATAAATGAAATATCACCATGTTTCTGATTTATTGCTCTTAAGGAAATACACTGAGCCTTTCGGGGGTTAGGGTACCAGGTTAAGTCTTTATGTGAGGCTGACAAAAGTAATTTCAAGCTAGAGACACTTCTCTGTAGCCTTAAGAGTGACATTTTTTTAACAGGGATATATGCAAAAAGAACTGAACAAATTATAGAAGACAATACAATATGTTCCTGCCAGCTTTTATATAATGGAAAGGAAGAGACTGAGAACTCACTGACATACTGTAGCAACTGGCTATAGTGAATTTGTTTGAGTTTTTGAAATGGGGTGATCCCACTGGGCTAAAACATATAACTTTCAGTAAGTTAAATACAGTTGCCTGACAAAGTGCCAAAAATAGCAGTTACAGTTATCAAAACTACAGAAAGATTTTGATATTCTAAGGATGAATGGGAATAGTAAGTGTGACATGCACAGCTGGAAAAAATTACCAAACTTTCTCTTGTTACCAGTAGCTTTAAAATCTCAGCAGGCTTCAATGCTTTCTACAAAACTCATTTCACTGCTGGGCTTCCCCCTTCCTTAAAATACTGCTTCTAATTCCTCAAGAATTTTGTTGATTGACACCTTTAATAGTTCTGGATCTTTCTCTTTTCCGAGGACAATTATTGAAAAGACAGCAGGGACAGAACATTTACCTTGTAATAGTATTATGTGACCTGCTGAAGAGAACATAAAACTGGTATGTATTACTATTCCTATGTATGTATTTTCAATGGTAGCTATTAAAGTGTATGCCATTATGTCTGTATAGATTCTGTGCTGTAATATGTCTGTAATATATATGAGTGTATAATATATATTCTGATGCCCAATATTTTTGTGTAAATTAGATGTTGCATCTACAATAGGTTTATTACCATGAGAAACTTGTACATAAATTGTAAGGCAATCAGTAAAGGTACTATGAAGAATGTTACATTAGTCAGTTTGATTTGTTATCTGGAAAGAGTAACTGTTCCAAAATGATAACAGCATCTGCTTTTTGATGGTCAAAACAATTTAGTTGTATACTCTTAAGCTCTGTAATAACGTACAGTTCTATGGCTTTGATTGTGTGATATGTCTTCTACATGAAACAGAGGCCCTATTGGTGGCTTATAAGTATCTATTGAAATACATCTCGGTTAATTAGTTTTTGGTGACCGGGAAAGGAGGGCTAGACAGTACTGCCTATTTTCAGCCTTGTCCCTGGGGGTCAGATTGGGCACAGATGGAAACCAACTAAAACTGAACTAAAATCAGGAGATTGGTGGTATTGTTTTAGTAAGTGGGGGAAATTTGACCAGGATACCACAGGAAACTCCCTGACTCTTCTTGAGGTGCCATAGGCTCTTAATGTCCACATAGACAACCACCAGACCTGACTTTAATGTCTCATCTGAAGGACAACACACCAAGCAGTACAGCATCCTCCTAGTACTGCACTCTGCTTCCAACATTTGTATGGTATAAGCCCAGTCCTGGTATGGTACCAGAACCCATGACCTTCTGACCCAGATGCAGATGTGCTACAAACTGAGTCACATAGACCCTTTGATCTTGAATATAGTAGTATCAAACTAGGCAAAAATTGTTTTTAAAAGAGTAAAGAAAACTGGTAAAAAATCCAACCCTCAACAACAGGGAAATTAGAAAGTGAAAATAGCTTCTTCAACTGTCTTGAGTAGACAGTTGAAGCAAGGTCAAGTATGAAAAAAATAAGAAATCTCTGTTTAGCATTGCAATATAACCTTTCAGACTACACTGGTCTCTCAGTAGTTCAACATACCTATGCTGACATTTCTGAGGGGTATAGGGATTCAGGGAAATATCAAACCACAATATGTAAGAACAAAAAATAGTGCTACTGTCAGCATGTGGGCCGAAAACAAAATAGAAGGGTAATATGCCCTTTGCTGCAAGGGGTATTTTGCATACCTGTGTCAGGCATTTTTTTCCTTGAGCTGATTCTTAGTTCAGGGTGCTGTCTTGGCTTTTCAGCCCCTGTTTGCCTCCACCATTGGCCACTGTGTCCCCCCTGGACTCACTTGCTTCTGTTCCCCTATGACTTACACCCCACGGTGAGGCCAGGAGAGGGAGGTCTGTCCTCCCCTCCCCAGGGTCTGGACCCAACTGGCAGGGTTCTGAGGCAAAGGTGTGAGGTGGAGCAGGTGAGTGGGGCTTCCTAGTGTGCAGCTTCTGTGTTTCCTGTCTTCCTGCCCCCAAGGTCCGCACACGTGCTATGGTGCAGGCTTGCAAAGTAAAGACACCGCGCATACTCAGTGCCAGAGCATGACCCTTAGAGATGCAGCTGCATGCTTAGCCACCCAGCCTCTGCTTAGCAGGCAGTTAACATCCTGCACTGCTACCTCCTCCTTAAAGGGGGAGAGCCCTCTATGGATACTCGATCCTTCTGGGCTGGCATGCCAGGTTATTTTTTTTGTTATTTCTGCACTATGTTATATTTAAAAAAATATCTATGTGTTCCTTTCAGGTAAAAGTAGTTAAATTATAAATGCTTTTTTACTGGCAGACTCAGACCTTAATATATGGTTGGGGGTAATGTCTTTTCGGTATCTGGCCACGTGACATGATATAGTCTGAAAAGTAAACAAAATGCTGTTTCTAATGTACTTCAAAACAAGCATTTGTCAATGCCGAATGTTTGCTAGCTGGCACTGGCATTGGTAGTGTAGAAGTTACAGAGCTGCATAATAGGAATAACAGTGAAGTATTGAACTGAAGCCAACCCCACCACCACCCTGCAGAGACTGACAAGCATTGGCGTGTGCCTTCGGGTCATCAGGCATAATGGCCATGCCATTTCACCACGCCCTACCCTGCAGACGCTGACAAGTGTCACAGTGTGCCTTGGGGTCTTTGGCCCTTATGCACACCACATTCCATCAGGAAATACGGTGAGATGGGTGCAGTATAGGAGATTGGGGTGAACTTTGGGGCCGAAGAGTCCAAGGAATACCTCGATGCCTCTCACTGGCTGCAGGGTGTGGAATGGTATGAGCATTACAGGCTAGAATCCCAAGTCACACCCCTGATGCCTGTCATTCTCTACAGGGTGGGGCGTTATGGTCGGAAACCCTAATGCCTCAGGCATTCGTTGGTATTTTCACTCCAAATTTTCAACATGGTTTTTTTGTGACCCCCACCTCATGAACAGTGGCAATATCAGTTGTTAGCTGAAAGCTGCTTATGCACAGCGACTACAGCATTTAGCACCACAGGTGCAAAAACACATTCCCAACAGGATGTGAAAAATAACATCTGTACAGTTCATGGGGAGATGTAAAAAATGGCAATGTTGCAAATCTGCAGTGAAAATATTAAAAAAACTGGTGAAGTCATGAGCGTGCATAGAAACCGTGCAATGCACACCCGTAATTTAATTAGTTTGGGGAATTTTTACAGCAGATTGTCAACACCGGCATTTTGGGACCTCCCATCATGAACAGTGTCACTGTGATTTTCTTTATCTGTCCCGAACAATGATTTCCCACAGCGACCACGCATTTCTGCACTGAAAGTGTGAAAACACATTTTGGCCATGTTGTGAAAAATGACGGCTGTACTGTTCATAAGGAAGTGTGAAAAAATGCCACTGGTGAAAATCTGGACTGAAAATATTACAAAGTCATGAACTTACAAGGGTGCATGGAAACTGCGCAATGCTCACTCATAACACATTCATTTTATGGACTTTTGTCACCAAATTTTCAACATAGCCATTTGAAGACTTCTGCTCATGAACAGTGCAACTGTGATATTCTAATCTGTCCCAAATATTGCTTTCGCACACCGACTGCACCATTGTGCGCTACATGTGTGGAAACACATTTTGGGTGAGGTGTGAAAAATGGCAGCTGTACTGTTCATATGAAGTGTAATAAAATGGCAATGTTGAAAATTCACAGTAAATATTAAAATTCGCAACTTGGCGAAAGTGTGCGAGGAACTACGCAATACGCGCCCCAAAACAGTCATTTTTAGGAATTTTTCACCAAATTTTCAACGTAGCCATTTTAAGACCTCTGCTCATGAACAGTATCACTGTGATTTTCTTAATGTGTCCCATACATTGATTTCGCACACCGACTGTGCCATTGTGCGCTACATGCGCGGAAACACATTTTGGGTGAGATGTGAAAAATGACAGCTGTATTGCTCATAAGTAGGTGTGGTAAAATGGCAATGTTGAAAATCCAGAGTGCAAATATTAAAAATTCGCGAACTTACGAGCGTGCGTAGGAACTGCACAACGCACGCTTGTAAAACAGTCATTTTTATGAATTTGTTCACCAAATTTGCAACATAGGCTTTTTGAGATCCCACCTTATGAACACTGCCACTGTCATTTCATTAATTGGTCCCAAAAGGTGATTTTGCACAGTGACTGCGAAATCACCCTTCGGGCCCAATTAACACCATGACAGTTCAAGAATTCATGAGAAGGGGTCCCAAAAACCCCATGTTGAAAATTTGGTGCCAAAATTCCCAAAAATGCCTGAGATATGCAGTAAAGTTGAAAAAACCCTATTCATTACATTATACAGCTTACCGGCATTTCCTCAGTGTGATGTCGGCTTTGAAGAGTGCAGACATGTTCCCGGTCCACCGAAGATCATCGCGTTGAGCTCTGGAGGTAAGTATGGGGTGAGTGTGTGGGGAGGCAGGTCCGTAGCGGAGGGCGGGTGGGCTGGGAGAGTGCCGATGGAATATCTCCTTGTTTACAGGTTTGTTTGTTTTTAAAGGAAGACGATGTGTACATTTGCCATGCTGGGTGGGCTCTCAGCATGGCAGCTAGAAAACTGCTTGGGGGCTGGAGCCAATGGGGATTGGGCACCCTCATCCCAGCCATACGAGCTGTGCCACGCTGGGTGGGCTCCCAGCGTGGCAGCCTGCTAACTGTTTGGGGGCTGGAGCTGATGGGGATTGGGCTCCCTGTCGGACCATCGGACGTGTGCCATGCTGGGGTCAGCTCCCAGCGTGGCACCTGGAGCTTTTTGGGGCGGAGCCGATGGAGATTGGTCATCCTTACCGCCATACAGTATGTGCGTGGGGGGGAGTGCGTGAGCAAGCAATATGTGTGCGTGTGGAGGGGGGGAACTCTGCTCACTGAAGCAGAGCTGTCCCTTTCAACTGTATGTCACTGCATTTTCAACTGCTGTCATAGACAGCTGGAGCAGTGATTGGAGAACTGCGACCGCACCTGCAAACACACTGACTGAATTGGAAGATGCTGACACACCTCTGAAAAACTTGGATGGTGGCACTATGTTTCTTGCACATGGGTGCAAGCAAACATAATAAATTCAGAAAACCTATTATTTAACTGAGAAACACTGAAGTCTATATAATGCTAAAGTTCTTTTTTGACAGTACTATACCTGCAAGAAAAATTCCTTTATAGATGCAGAAACTTATTATAGCAGTGGAACTGTAGCTAGTTTCTAACAAAAAAGGTGAAAAAAGCAATGTACACAAGTGTTAACAGGAAGGACATACTGCGCTGGTACCAGGTCATTCTCAGATGTGTCCTTGGGAGGGGGGGAATAGGGACGAGCTAGTGCAATGATAACATCATACATAAGGTGCATAATAAATAATTTCACAGTGCATTAATAATACAAAATGATAAATGGGTACAGAAGATCATATTAAAAACAGCAGTAGTGAAGTGCAGGCCACAATTACAGTGCAGTGAGAGCATAACATACTGTATAGCAGGTTGAATTTGTGTCTGGTATATTTTGCGTAATTCAACCTGCAGCACATATTTGTGTCTGAAAGAATTAGCACACCAACCTTACCAGTAAATATGATTGTACTGACAGTCAGGAAACCAGGAATCTACGAGGCATACCAGACTTGCCTGAATAATGTAAATGTGCAAATTCAGTTCTGTTTCTGTTTTCCTGCTTTTGTTTATGAGTGCCATTCTCCTGCTCTGCCCTTGGACCCTGCAATTTAAATCAAGGATTTGATTTCTTTGTCCCCTCAGTGCCTAGTTGCCATGTTCAGGGTGCTAGAGGATAGCAAATTTCTTTTCTCTTCTATAGCGGTAAATCTGAGTTCCAATTCTTTCTCCCTCATCCACATCAGATCTGTATGGCTCCTTGCTGACTGGATTGCTATTCCTTCATAAATCTCTGGTCCTCCTGATCTGATGGTTTTGAGAAGGAAGGTGTGTGCTTGCAAAATAATGTCATGCAGGTTCGATCTTCTTGAATATGAGCACTGGGGAATTTATTGACTGCACCTTGTATGTCCTGATAATATTCGTGTTCCGCTTATTTTTGCTGATTTTTCTCAATAGCAAAAATAAATGGAACGTGAATACAACCTTCTATATAGTATAAGCACTGTACCTGGGTAGATCTGACAATCCTAGCATAATCTAGGAATGAAAGGGTTAGTTGACTAAGGAGCCAAAGTGGAGGTAATGAGCCATTAGGAATTGGTTGCTATTGCAGGAATAGGTCACATGGTCAAGGAGAAGGGATTTTAGAGCAGAAGGAGAGGTGGCAGAATAAATAGTATGGATAAGATTGGACCAGAGTTAGGAGAATCTGATGATGTAGGCAGCCTAAACTGTAAACTGTTTAGTGTGGGTGAGAGAGAGGGAGTGAATGAGCGTCAGAGTTTAATTAAATTGGAGAAGATGGGTAAATGAGAAGAGAGCGAAGGTAATACTATTGTGAACCAAATCAGAATATTGAGATAAAAGAGGCACAATATGAGAGGCGCTTAGCTTCAAGAGTCTGGAATGGGAGGGAGGTGTAGAGGAAGCAGTGGTGAGTTCAGGCTGACCAGTCAAGGGTGAAGCGGCAGACGAAGTGAGAAGGGAAGTCTAACCTGGCAAGGGTTGGTTTAGATGCTGCACTATACACAACATTCCTGTAGTCAAAAACTTGCAGGATCATCTTACTGATGCTCTTTCTATGGGTGGGAAGTGGAATACGTGCAGTGTTCCTGGAGAGCATACTGAGTTTAGGGTAAAGTTTTGGATGGATGCTGTCCACATGGCAGAAGAAGTCGAGGAAATGGTCCAGCCAGACCCTGAAGTACAGTACTTGAGGGAAGCAGCCTCATCAATGTCAGCACCATCCAGGGTTTTGAAATCAGAATGGGTTAAGTGTGTCCAGAAGACTGTGGTGGGTGACAGTCCTGAAGGCTTTGGGAGGCTGACACAGATGGCAGAGTTCAACAGGCCCTGATTCATTCCTTTCAGTATGGAGTTAGTGACCCAGTGAAGGGAGAAGGCAGTAGAGTGAATCTTCCTGCATGCATCCAGAAAAGGGGAAAAGAAGGAGGTGGAGTCCAGAAAGGAGGAATGTTGGGAGAGGACCAGATGTACTTGGAGCTTAGCCAAGGCTGACAGAAGAAAGATATACAGAATAAGAGATGGGGAAGTGTGTGATATGCGAATCTAATGCACACTAGAGGTGTGGAATGCTACAGAAACCCCAAGGGTGAAGCCCAAGGGGTTTATTAAAGCATCCCACACTAAACATGTGCATTAAATATAGGATAACGTATGGGGTGTAGTGTGTTACGAGAATTTACCACACACCTGAGTTGTTGTATGGCACATAAACCCCGAGGGTGAAGCCCAAGAGGTTTATGATAGCCATCCAACAACGAGGGTGTGTGTTAAATTCGAGTTAAACCCACTGCAGCCCATGTTTTGTTTTATATAATTGAAGGGCTCTGTTTTTTTTATGTTGAGATTTGACTTTCAAAAAACTGGAATCTTACCTTGGAGATGAACGTTTTTTATTTGTCTAAGAAAAAGAGAACTGTGCTTGAACATTAAATTATTTAATTGGTAATCAGAATGAAGAGAATAAGCACTTAGGAGTCTTTAACTGTGCAGATGCTTCCAGTAGAGTTTCATGTTGCAACGTCTATTTTGCCATGATGTCGTCGTTTGACCTGCAGAGGAAAGGTTAGGGTTGAAAGGGAGAGCAGTTAGGGATCGTGGCAAAAGTGTGAACTGTAGAAGTCAGGTCTAGGTGATGTGAGGCTGGTGGAGAATATATTAAATGGAGATAACGCCAGTAAGTAACTGAATTTTTCTAGTCTGTGGTGTGTGAATTGAAATGGACAGTTGAAAGCTCGTGCTGTGTTTGCTTAGTTTGTGTCTCGAACGCTTTGCTAGGGGAAGGGAGCTCGTGAATGCCGTAACACCTACTCAGGCGTTACAGTATTTAATACATGTTTTCTTCTATGTAAAAAAAAGGAGCCCATTAAATATAGTCTCATATGCACACTTTCTCATCTTTTATTTTTTTCCAGCCTGACTCATGTGTCACACAAACACACACACATGCACGCACGCACAAATGCATGCATACACTCAGACACACACACACACACACACACACATTCTCTCTCCCTCTCACTACCTCTCTCTCTCTCTCTCTCTCTCCAGTTCAGCCTTTTTTTTTCAATTCAACGTTTACTGAAAAGTTTTCATACAGAGGACAAATCATCATAAATAATGCAGGATAAAAGCTATATATGACAACCTCAAGGAAGTGTCCTCCCCCCACCACCCTCCCTTCCCCCAACAACCACCCCCACCCCAAATCTTACACTATGTAAATATATATATATATATATATCTAACAATAGAGTTTCTAATCATCAGCGTAGGCAGGTTATAGGGAGTAAAGAGTATGAAGGGGACCCCAAATGTTATTGAATCTGACAGTAGTGTTTCGGATACTTGCAATTGTTCTCTCTAATCTGAGATTCGCTAATAACTCTCGCAACCATTCAGTGTAGGAAATATCTTCACTGTCCTTCCAATGTTTCAATACCAATTTTTTAACTGACATTGATATTAAAGCCATATGAAACCTGCGGGTCAGAAACAGGATCTCCGAAAAATCCCCCAGGAGACAGTCTTTAGCTGAAAACAAATAATTAAGGCCTAAAAGGGGGTCTACTCTTTGTTGAATGAGTGTCCATAAAGGGGTTATCTTGGGACAGGTCCAGAAAATATGAAGCAAGTTGCCTTCCTACTGTGCACATCTGGTGCAAACAGAGGAAAGGGCAATACCATATTTGGCCAACTTTTGTGGTGTGTAGTGTAAATTATGCAATATATGGAATTGCATAAGACGGAGTCTATCCTGTGTGATAAACTTGTGGCAGCCCTGCCATAGGACAGGCCAATTTATGGCTGTCTCTGGGAAAAGAGGGGCCCTGTAAGTGGATGGACCAAGATGTTCTGGATAAATCCAATCAAACAGAGCACTAAACATCTTGGACACAGCATGTGGGAGGCCAGCCAGAGGGACCATCTCAGTTCTAAAGGGTGGGGCCTTGGACGGTGAAGGAACTACCCCCATGGTTTTCGCCAACAGATGGCGTAGTTGGAAGATTTTAAAAATGTTAGAATTTGGGATACCTGACTTAGCTAAAATCTCAGGTGAGGATAACCAGGATCCACTTACTTCATTTGGAAAATAAGGGAGAGTACACTCTTTTAGCTGTGGGAGCCAGGTGGAGGAAAGAACTTTACATAGAAACATAGAAACATAGAAACATAGAAGTTGACGGCAGATAAGGACCGCAAGGCCCATCCAGTCTGCCCATTTCTTTTTCTACTTTATAAATGTGCCATCGGCCTTTGCTCTGTCAGTGACCTATCTATTCATAGTCATTTGTATTGCTCCCTTATGCCTATCCCATGCCTGTTTGAAGCCCTGCACTGTATTCATAGCCACCACACTTCTTGTGGTAAGCCATTCCATGCATCTACCACCCTTTCTGTGAAAAAGAATTTCCTCATTCCCCTTAATCGGCCCTCCTCTAATCTCATGCTGTGTCCTCTTGTCCTGCTATTTTTCTTATATTTAAACATGTTAGACTCTCTCACCTTGTTTATGCCCTTAAGGTGTTTAAATGTCTCGATCATATCACCTCTCTCCTCCTTTGCTCAAGGGTATACATATTGAGCTCTGCTAATCTGTCTCATATGTTTTCTGATGCAGTCCCTGCACCATTTTGGTTGCCCTCTCTGGACTGCCTCAATTTGGTTAATGTCCTTGTGAAGGTGTGGCCTCCAATACTGCACGCAGTACTCCAGATGGGGCCTAACCAATGTCATGTACAGAGGGATTATTACCTCCCTCTTACGACTTGTGATACCCCTACTAATACACCCTAACACCCCCCTAGCCTTACCTACTGCTTTAGAGGTCTGCTTGGATGATTTTAGGTCAATTTTGAGATTAGGATTACCCATTAATGGTTGCGCTAAATCCAAATAGTGCTTATATTTCAGGAAGGTGCAGAACTGGGAATGCACTTTGATAGAAAGGGCAATTGGGGTAGAATGAAGTTGTACAGGAAGACATTTTATCTTTGTGTGCAAAAGTGCGGAAGGGGAAAGGCCATGGCGATGAATTTGAGCAGACTCTGTTTTGAGCCAGAGTGGTATATAAAGGGATGGATTTCCGGGATCTTCCGACATGAGCCATCTGAGATACTTACTGGCATGACTGGCCCAGTAATATAGACCAATATGCGGGAGACAGAGGCTGCCCTTAACTTTGGGGACTGCTAATTTATGAAAGGCCAGACTTTTTTTTTTTAACTTACAGTTGGAGTCCCAATCGTGCTTCAGTAGTGCTATTGACAGTCAAGCATGGTCCCATTCTTGTTTGCTCTGTTTTTCCTAGCTGATGAACAGCAGGATCGACCAGATATAATGTTTTTTAGTTGTTAAAGAAAAAGATGGAGCAGATAAACAGTAAAAAGAAAGTATCTTGAGTCAGACAAAGGGGTGTTGCAGTGGCAGCTCCTTGCTAAGATAGAAACAGAGCCGCCATGTTTCAGGATTTGTTCAGCCCACCCACACACAGAATGAGAGTCAATGACTGAGCACTCATTTTTGGGTGACAGAGCATGTGTTTGCCATGATAACCCAAGGGTTATTATGGTGAATATCAACTCAGTAAACCCAAAGAAAATATTGCTCACCAGTAATTATAGAGCAATAATTAGCAGGGATAGAGGGATAACCCCTATTAGGGAGGGGATAGCAGCAGCTGTGTTCCACACCTTGGGGACAGCACCCAGGTATAAAGCAATGGTAAGAATGCACCAGATAGGGATTGCAATGGCAGAACAAACAGACGAAGAAGCTTGGGGGTCAAGACTCTCAGGGATGTGTCCATAGTGGGGATTAAGGGCTAACAGAGCCTTTATGAAAGCAGCTGGTGAGGCATAAGCAAAATAGAAGAGAGACAGGGAGGATTAGGACAGTGGCAGGGTAGAGGGGGTTGTTCTGATTTATGTTTTATAGAAATAATACAGTACATGCAGGTTAAGTCTAGCATTGCACTGATCAGTTCAACTCATGCTGTCCGATGGCCTTCCACAAACTGCACACAGTACTTTTGGTCACAGGGATACAATTCTGCAGAGAATTAACCAGTGACCAAGCAGGAAGCACGTCCCACATATGCTTTCTGCAAAGTGACCAACAAAGTTTACAGGTGAAGTGCGATATGAAGCAAAGTTCTTCACCAGGCTTTACTACTCTTCTACCCCAAACTGCACTCTCGCTGTCTCTGAGGAGTAATTAATGTGTGAACTTTATGTAGCTGTCACATTTCCCTATCCTTCCTTATGTTAGCAAAGTGAAAGCACTTTACTCAGCATTCACCGTCGGTGGCTATTTATTACATCTCATATAGTGCTGGGTGGAAACTGCAGATTCAAAGTGGGCAATTGCCAGGGAGGGGTAGAGGCACAGTGGGGGAAAAGAAAGGAAGGACATTGGTTTGCAGAACACAGAGAGCCATGTGTGCGAATGCCCACAGCCTGGGAAATAAAATCCTGGACCTGGTTGCCTTGATGGCAGAGGCTGACCTGGACATAGTTGCTGTTTCCAAGACATGGTATAATGGGAACCATGATTGGGATGTAGCTATACCAGAATATACTTTTATCAGGAGAGACAAGGAGAGTGAAAAAGGGAGGAGGGGTGGCTCTCTACATCAAGGAGGGTATAAAGGTTACTGAGGCACAAAGAATGCAGGGGGAGGCATAGGCACTGTGGGTAACCCTGGAGATGGACAGTGGCACAGCTTTTTGTGTAGACATGATCGACAGACACCCAGCACAAGGGGAAGAAATGGACAGAGATCTACTGGAAGCCATCCATATGATGGTGGCTAAAGAGAAGGTGCTGCTGGTGGGTGACTTCAACCTGCCAAATGTTGATTGGAGCATCCCAGTGACTGCCACAGCCAGGGGCAGGAACATCCTGGAATCCCTGCAAGAGGCATGCCTCAAGCAGCTAGTGATAAAGCCCACCCGGGAGGGAGCAATTCTGGTCCTGGAACTCATACCAATGGGCCAGAATTACAGATGTCAGGGTGGGTGAACACCTGGGGTTCAGTGACCATCATTCAGTATGGTTCAATATGACAATGGCAACAGGGTCAAGCCACATGATAACGAGGGTCCTGGACTTCAGGAGGGCAGACTTTGCTAGGTTGGGGGCATGCTTCAGGAAAACTCTAGCAGAGGGGGAGTTGAGGAACAGTAGGCCCATCTCATAGAAGCCATAGCGGAAGTGATAAACTTTTGTGTTCAGCAAATAAACAAAGACAAGAAAAAAAGAAAACTACTATGGTTCTCAAAGGAAGGGGCCAGGAAAATAAGGGCAAAGAGGTTGGCTTTCAGGAAATACAAGGAAACACAGAACCAGGAGGACTGGGGCAGGGCAGTGTATCTAGAGAAGCAAAGGGAGGCAGGAAAAGCAGTCAGGAGCGCAAAGGCACAGACAGAGGAAAAAACTGCAAAAGAAGAGCAGAAAGGGGACAATATTTTCTATAGGTACATTAGTGAAAGAAGGAAGACCAGGGCAGGGGGTTGTAAGACTAATAGGGGAGGAAGGAGAGGGCATGGAAGGAGACCAGGAAAAAGCATCAGTACTGAACAAATATTTCTGTTCAGTATTCACAGAAGAGGAGGGACCACAGGTAAGAAGCAGTATTGGAAGGGAGGTGAACACCACTCCATTTACAGAGGAGAAAGTCCTTAAGGAACTCACAAAACTGAAGGTGGACAAGGCAGTGGGACCAGATGGGATACATCCTAGAATATTAAAGGAGTTAAGGGGGGGGGGTGCCAACAGCACCACTGGCTGAACTGTTCAACAAATCACTGGATACAGGAGTGGTTCCGGAGGACTGGAGAAGGGCAGATGTAGTCCCTCTCCACAACAAAAGGGAGCAGGGAGGAGGCTGGTAACTATAGACCTGTCAGCCTGACCTCAGTGGTGGGGAAAATTATGGAATCGCTACAAAAAGAAAGGATAGTGGAGCACCTCAAATCCAGCAGATCACAAGATCTGAGGCAGCACTGATTCACGTCAGGAAAATCATGTCAAACAAATCTGAGTTCTTTAACTGGATGACCAGAGAAGTGTATCGGGGGGAGAGGTGGATGTGGCCTACCTGGATTTCAGCAAGGCATTCAACACCATTCCACATAGGAGGCTTGTGAGCAAGCTGGGCAGCCTGGAACTGGGTCACAAGGTGGTGAACTGGATTAGAAGTTGGTTGAGGAATAGAACATAGAGGGTTGTGGTAAATGGAGCTAAATCTGAGGAAGGGAGGGTGACCAGTGGGGTGCCACAGGGATCAGTTCTGGGCCCAGTCCTGTTTAATACCTTCATTAGTGACATCGCGGAGGGCCTGGAAGGGAAGGTATGCCTCTTTGCAGATGACACTAAGATCTGTAATAGGGTAGACACTCCAGGTGGAGTGGAAAAAATGAAGGATCTAGTTAAATTGGAAGAATGGTCCAGAGTATGGCAGCTAAGATTCAATGTGAAGAAGTACAAAATCATGCATGCTGGTCGCAGGAACCGAGGGGAGGATTACATAATGGGTGGGGAGTTACTAACGGCCACCAAACAGGAAAGAGATCGGGGGTGAACATATCTGACAACCTAAAGGTGGTCAAACAATGTGCCAAGGTGGTAGGGAGAGCCAGTGAGATGTTGGGGTGCATAGGGAGAGGTATCACCAGCAGAAGAAGAGAGGTTGTGATGCCACTGTACAAATTGTTGGTGAGACCTCATTTAGAGTATTGTGTCCAGTTCTGAGGCTGCATCTCTGAAAGGACATAGATAGGGTAGAGGCAGTTCAAAAAAGGGCAACAAAAATGGTGCAGGGTCTGCACCAAAGATCATACAAGGAGAGACTGGAGGCAGTCAATATGTATACCCAGGAGGAGAGGACAGAGTAGGGAGATACGATAGAGACCTTCAAATAACTAAATGGGATAAATAAGGTACAGGGAGTAGCATCTTTCAGAAAAGGAGATATTCTAGAACAAGAGGGCATGACATGAGACTGGAAAGGGGTACACTAAGAGGGAACATGAGAAAGTACTTCTTCACAGAAAGGGTAGTAGAGGCATGGAACAGCCTCCCAGCAGAGGTAGTGGGGGTAAAGTTGGTGGGTGAATTCAAAACTGTATGGGATAGACAGAGGGAAACCCTAACAATTCAAAATAGGAGGTAAAGCCAGAGATTAGAGTAGGATATGCAGTTTTTGTAGTAGGTAGGGAAAAAAGGCAAACTGGATGAGCCTATCAGTCTTTATCTGTCATCAAATTCTATGTTTCCATGTTAAGGCAACCAATCTCTGTGTGAACAAAGTAAGTAAAAGCAGAAGGAAAAAGAGACTGTTATGGTTTTTTAAGGAGTTGGACAAGGTGGTAAAGGAAAAAAAGGGTGGCATTCAGGAGGTATAAGGAAACACAGAGGGAGGAGGGCAGGGAGGTTTCCTAAATAAAACAAAAGGAAGCAGGAAAGGCAGTGAGGGGACACAGGCACAGACAGAGGAAAGGATCACCAAAGGGTCACAAATGGGGATAAAACCTTTTAAACATGCGTAAGTGAGACTGGAATAGTACAAGGAGGGATAGTGAGGAATAGAAGGTCAGAAGGAGGAGACTGCACAGAAGGAGACCCAAAAAAGCTGACATCCTAAACAGGTGCTTCTACTCAGTTTTCACAGTAGGGGGGGGGAGACCACCAGGGAGCAGCAAGAACGGTGAGGTGGACACAAGTCAATTTTCTGTGGAAGCAGGCCTGAAGGGACGTGCATCTCTGAAAGTGGACAAGGCTATGGGACCAGATGGGATACACCCAAGGGTACTAAAAGAACTCAGGGGAAGTACTATCTGCCACACTGACAGCCTTGTTCAGCACTTCACTGGAAACAAGTGTGGTTCCAGAGAATGGAGAAGAGCTAACGTAGTCCCTCTGCATAAGAGTGGCATTAAGACACTAGCAAAGATAGGCCGGTCAGTCTTACTTCACTGGTAGGGAAATCCTACAAAGACTGCTAGAGTATCTTGATTCCAATGGGCTGCAAGACCACAGGCAGCACGGATTCACATAGGGAAAGTCATGCCAAACAAATCTCATACATTATTTTGACTGGATGATCAGTGGAATAAATCAGGGGAGGGCAGCAGACATGGCCTATCTGGACATTAGCTAGGTGTTCAACACTGTATCACACAGGAGGCTGATAAAGACATTGAGCAGGCTAGGGGTGGGATCCAAAGAGGTGAACTGGGTTAGAAACTGGTTAAAGGATAGAATACATAAAGTGGTGGTTAATGGCATTCACACTAGTGCTGGGAGAGTACCAGGTGACACAGGGCTCAGTACGGGGACCGGTCCTCTTCAATGTCTTCATAAGTGACCTTGCAGAAGAACTGGAAGGAAAGGTATGCCTTTTTGAAGATGATACCAACATCTGCAACAGAGTGAACACTCGGGAGGGTGTGGAGAGAATATGAAGGGATCGTGGGAAACTCAAGAAGTGGTCAAAAGCATGGCAGCTGATGTTTAATGCCATAAAGTGCAACATTATGCATCTAGGGCATAGGAACCCTGAAGCTGAGTATAGGATGGGGAGGGGGGTACTGACAGTCACTTAACAGGAAAGGGACTTTGGGTTATCATATCTGAGGACCTCAAAGTATCAGGGCAGTGTGATAAAGTAGTAGGTAGGGCTAGTGGAATGCTGGAGTGCACAGAAAGGGGGGTTTCCGGAAGGAGGTGGTGTTGCCACTGTACCACTCGATTGGTGAGACCCAACCTGGGATACTGTGTCTAGCTTTGGAGACTGCACTTCGGAGAGGACATAGGGTTTAGGCAATCCAGTGGAGGGCAACAAAAATGGTGCAGGGGTTGCATGAGAAGCTGTATGAGGAGAGAGTGAGGGATATCAACACATTTACACCTTGGAAGAGAGGAGAGAAAGGTGACATGATAGAGATCTACAAGTACCTCACAGGGGTGAACAGGGTGCAGGAGGATAGTCTCTTTTAAATGAGAAAGAGCACCAGGACCAAGGAGCATGCTATGAAGCTGGAAGGAGGAAGTTCAAGAGAGGTGTGAGGAAATATTTCTTCACTGCAAGGGTGGTAGACACCTGAAAGAGACTGCCAGTGGAATTGGTGTAGTTTAATGCAGAGGGGGACTTCAGGTATGTGTTGGATATACATAGAGGTATATTAGAAAATAGGCAGGGAAGCAGGAGGGTCACCAGAGACCGGGTAGAGTCTGCAGAGACAGGCTAGGCAGGAAACATCTGGGAAGACTGGGTGGATCAATCAGTCCTTTTCTGTCGACGAATTCTGTTTCTGTTTTCCAATTTTATGAAAATGTTATAAAATTTCTAAAATTTAGCAATATTTTCTGAAATTAAAACTTTGGCAGAATCTGAATCCTCCAAATGTGTTCTGTGAATTTTCACACCATTCTGGGAAATGTTCTTACTTAATTGTGAAACGCCACACATGAACTCTGGAATGACAGTTCTATAGAACTCCATTCTGCAATTTAATACATTGTTATATGCAGATGACATGATTGTTTATATGAGCACTAAGAATTTGGATTATATGAACATTGCTTAATGCTGATTTTCGTAATGTTCAATCCTGGCTGTCATATGACAGACTTCTTCTGAACACCATAAAGACATACTGACTTTCTACCAGCCTCCATCCAGGCATTATTCCCAAGATGTATTAATGCTCTAGGGACTAGTTCCCAAAGCAAATTTGTTTTTAGATTACCACTATCTAAAAACGCTACAGGACAGAAATCACTACTACATAGGGCCTCTTTCTTCTTTAAGTCCCTTCCAACTACCATTTGCAATTGTTCAACTGTTCAGACTTTCAGAAACAGATTGATATCATGGCTTGACACCACCAATGACTGTATTTGTTATTCAACCTAAATGTAAGCTCTGATCAAGTGTGTTTTTACTTAATGTAGCTTATTAATTGTGGTGAAGGTATTGTGTGTATTGTAATGTTTACCTGTAATCTGTTTTTTATGTAAAACTTGTCACTTGTGAAAATAGGCAGTAATGCTCATTTTGCTTACAAGTTTTAAAAAAATGAAATGAAATACTCCATGTGTTCCGAATCTGTTCCTAAACTCAAAGCCCACCCCATTGATCCAACTGTCTTGTGTACAAATGGGTGTCCCCTTACTGAGGTTAAGTCCTTTAAGTACCTGGGCATTATATTAGATCCCTCCTTAGACTTTTCACGTCATAGCTCCAATGTATGCTGATTAGTACGCTGTAAACTAGGGCTTCCATATTGAGTCAGGCATGCCCCACCCCTTCTGCTAGACTTGCCATTGCTCATGGAGTTTTGTTACCTAGCCTTACTTATGGTCTATACCCTTCTCCCAGGCTAGTTCCTGCATTCTCTCTAAATGGACCACAACCTACAATGGTATTTGTCACTTTGCCTTATTTGTGCACTGACTGACACACCATTGTGCCCTTTACAGAAACCTGGGGTGTCTTTCTCCAATGTCTCTTAAACACTGTGCATTAGAGTATACTACTGACAAGTTAACATACTAACATACTAGATGCCAGCAGAGTAGGCCTATTGGTCTTTCAAGTCTGCTCGTGCTTCAGCACTGTGATTGGGTACCGTAGCTCATTAGATCAGGTACCTCTCCTGCCCTTGTTGCCATGTTTAACAAGTCTGAGCAAGCATATCCCCTTCAGTCCATTGAACTGGAGCTACCCTCAATGCCTAAGTATGATACTAATATGGGCAAACAGACATTTTCCTACTTTACTCTTCAATACTGGAACACTCTACCCCTTATCACAAGGACTGCACAGTCAAACTCTATCTTTAAGGCTGAATTCTGAAAGTATCTTATGCCCCATGACTCTCATTCTCATGCTCCTGTTCTTGATACTCGGTGCCTACTAACTTATGTATTTTTGTTCATTGTTCTGTATTGCGGGAAATACTGCTCTTCTTTATGTACTGTAATGTAGATTGATGTCTACTGAGTCTTGATCAATTGTATGTTAGATTTTTTATGCATCGTGCAAGTTACAATATTGGCTTCTCAACTGTGCTACATGTTGTACGGTATTCTGGTAATTGTTAAATCTGGTCCTATGTATTGCTGGTTTGTATATTGATTGTCTGCCAGGTCCTGTTTTAATTTTATTTTCTGTTGCATCCATTATTTACTGTTGTATGATGTAATCCTCCTGGGCCGTGCCTGAAAATAGACATTAATCTGTCTAGTACACCTACCTGGTTAACAAAAATTAAATAAATAAATAATCTGCAATACATACAATCATCCACAGTTCTACAGATACCAGACTGATCAGTTCTTCAGAATTCCATTCTTCAGTTTAATATCTCAATCCACACTACATGCATTTATTCCACTGTTCTAAGTTGGATTTTGCAAATGTTTCTGAAGTAAACTCTGACATTTCACAGATGTGAAATTTCAACTATGGAGGCATTATTTTCACACATTTAACTCACCTAGTCTTCCATGATACATTATCCTGATAAAATGCAATCCAAGTTGTAATATCTGCCTTTCTTCAGACTGCCAAGGCACCTGATTAAGGGACTTGTGCAGCCACAATATGTGTGTACTAAAACTTCAATGTACAATAGTTATGTGGGTCAAATATAAGGTGTTACAGCATCCAGTTAGTGAATACTTCCATATTATATTCTAAATACCACCACTGAGTAAGCAAGAAAACCTGAAGGGTTATAATTTGTTGAAAGGTTACAATTTATGTAAGCAATAAGACACAAAGAGTTGTGCATTAGACATTTCTAACACACAGTCAAGGGCATAGTGAGGTACAAGGGCACAGGCCAAGTACCTTCAGCCCTTGGCTGTGCATTAGAAATGTCTAATGCACTGATCCTGAAGTAGACAGGTCTGGTAGTGGGTTAAGGGGCTTGACGCCCGGACAGAGGGCCCTTAGGGACTTTCTGGATCAGTGCGGACTGTGTGATGTGTGGCGTGTATTACACCCTAAGGACAGGGAGTATACATTTAATTCGCCGGTACACAGAACCCAGTCTCGCATCGACTACCTTTTTCTCTCTCAGGTCCTCTTGATGGGAGTCTTAACAGCCTCGATCCAGCCAGGTCCAGTGTCAGATCACTCTCTGGTAACTTCCAAACTGGCCTTCCTTAACATTCCCCATAAAGAAACCCGATGGAAATTAAATGGTCAATTGCTCAAAGACAGCAAATACTGTGATCTAATAAAGGAGCAGATTGATTTATTTTTCTCCACCAAGTCCTCTGAGGACATGACACCTGATATTTTGTGGGGTGCTTTCAAAGCATACATGAGAGGGATTATTATCAGCTTAGCCACAAAAAGGAAAAAGACTCGAGAGGCAGAATTACTAGCTTCATTATCTCTAATTAGGTTTTTGGAAACCAAGTTATTCTCTGATGCCTCGGAAGAGGATATGAGGAGGCCTTCGGTAGCTAAAAATAAATACTTAGATCTGTTGAGGGAAAAAGCAGAATTATCTATTATTTGTACCAAAGCAAACTACACCGACCGGGGGAAAAAGAGGGTCACCTGCTAGCCTTAAGGTTAAAGCAGCAGGAATCAGCTAGATTTATACCTCCAATTAGGGCCCAGGCAGATGGATCCTTGAAGGTATCCCCTTCTGAGGTTGTGCAGGAGTTTGCCTCCTACTACGAGGATTTATATAGGGACATGGACAACCCTCCTTCCTTAGAAGAGCTTGAGGCCTACCTGAGGGATTCCTCCCTACACTGTCTAGCTGAATCGCAAAGGAATTTTCTATCCTCACCAATATCTCTCGAGGAAATATCAGAGGTCATTGGGACTTTGCTCTCAGATAAGGTCCCAGAACCAGATGATTTTTCCGCTTTATTTTATAAAACTTTTCGATCACAATTATTGCCGGTTCTCCACCGGTTGTACTGTCACATTCTTTCTGGTGCAAAAATAGATACACATTTGTTTGAAGCCCTGATTGTTCTTCTTCCTAAACCCGATAAAGATCTGGAATTAGTGCAAAACTACAGACCAATCTCCTTATTGAATCAAGATGTTAAAATTCTCTCGAAGATATTGGCCAATAGAATAACACGAGTTCTTCCTGACCTGTTTAATATGTCTCAGGTAGGGTTTATGAGGGGACGTTCATCAGCTGACCATCTACGTACCCTGTCACATGTTGTCTCGGTGTCCAGGGTTGCTGCTTTTCCCGCGGGTTTGGTCTCCTTTGATACCAAGAAGGTGTTTGATCGCGTCAATTGGAATTTCCTGTTTCATGCCCTTAAAGTATTTGGTTTCCCAACTAAGTTTATAGATTGGATTCCAGCCTTATATCAAACTCCATCTGTCAGAGTCTCTGGCAACGGAGCATTCTCCAAACCCTTTCCTTTGTCTTCTGGTACCTGGCAGGGTTGCCCTCTTTCCCCCCTTTTATTTAATTTATACTTAGAGCCCCTTATCTGAAACATTCTCAATAATCCAGAGATAAGCAGTATCCCGATAGGTAATCAGGTGGTGAAGATTATGGCTTATGCTGATGATCTCCTCCTTCATTTATCTCATCCAAAAACTTCAATTCCCGTCATGTTGAGGGAGATCACCAAGTTCAGTGCTCTCTCAAATTATAAGCTGAATATAAATAAATCCTCCATTTTCCCTCTTAATCATAAGGTTTTTAAAAATGATTTGTCTTCTTTTGGTCTCGGTTGGTCTCCCCATGTTCTTAGATACCTTGGTATTAATTTGACACGTAACCCCTCCTCCTGGTTTAAAGAAAATTTGGAGCCTCTCTCTCAAGTGATAGTTCAGGATCTCAATAGATAGTCTAAACTCCCTCTCTCTCTCTCTGGGGTTGCATTAATATCATTAAAATGAATGTTTTTCCTCGTTTATTTTATCCCCTCTCGCTTCTTAATTCCTTTACTCCGTTATCATGGTTCCAGAAAATGCACAGAATTTTCACAAATTTCATCTGGTCTAATAAACAAGCCAGGTTAGCATATTATAAGCTAGCTGCTCAGAAACTAGATGGCGGACTGCGGATCCCCCATCTGGCAATTTATTTCTGGGCTAGTCATATTACAAAATATTTGAGGTGGGTGAACCCGGGTCCGGAATACTTAAGACTGGTCTGGCTCAAAATTGAGTTAGATTTTATTCAGTTCGAGAACACTGACCCCCAGATAATGTTCTATCTTAAAATAGCCTCCCTTCCTGACACTATTAGTTGTCCCACTATCCGAACGTCCCTCAGAGTTCACATGCAGCTTTGTTCATTTCTGCGGTATTCCCCAGACTTGGACCTGTCTCAGTCCATTTGGAATTCCCCGTCTTTCACAATAAACAAAAAGATGATATCTCGTAAATGGTTGCCTCAGATTGGGGATGGGATAATCTCTACTTTTCTGGATGATGCAGGGGAGTGGCTCTCAGTTTCTAATATAATTCGCAAGTTTGACATCCCGTTAACTATTTACTTCAGGGTGGCCCAATTGAAACATCTCCTCTCTTCTGTTTTTGGTAATATCCCTCCTCGTCCACCTGCTTTTCTGTTTGTATCAGATCTCTCCCCATTATTGGGGCCACCAGGCGCTATTTCCAAAATATATCGTGTTCTATATTATTGGAAATATGGGAGACCTGAAGGCCCCACTAGGCTCTGGGTTTCTTTTTTTCCCTCAATATACTCCTAACTGGTCAGCTTTATGGAAGTTCTGCCATAAATACGTCTCTCAGGATAGACTCCACCTTATGCAATACCACATAATACATAACATGTATTATACCCCTGTGAACCTGAGGAAATGGGGTCTCATAAGTTCAGGGGCCTGTACCAGAGGATGTCAAGAGGAGGGTACGCTTCTTCACATCTTTTGGTCATGCCCCAAGATAAAGCCATTATGGGTAGCCATACAGAATAACCTAGACCCTATACTGGGTTTGCAGGAGTACTTCACCCCAGATGTATGTTTATTGGGGGATTTATCCTCTATCAAGGTGAGAATCAGAAGATTCCATATTTCCATGATTGCACTATCTGTTAAAAAATTGTGCTTCGGCATTGGAGGGATACAGTAAGCCCAACATATCAGGAATGGGTTAATGAAATTTTGGCTAACCTATGTACTGAGAAAGCGATAACGAGCCTCCATAATAAGTTGCAGTGGTACACGAATACTTGGGATCCCCTTCCCATGCTAATTATGGCCAGAGCTGCTAAATGAGTCACTATATTAAGTGTTCTTTGATTCGTGATACTATATAGCATCTTTCTATCTTTGCATGTACTCTGCTGCTGTATGGGGTAGGGGGGAAGGGGGGATGGGACAGCTCATGTATAATTTTGAGTATAGGCATTGTATGTGGTAACTCTCTGTCCCCTGTAATAGTAAAAACTTACTAATAAAATATGAATTAAAAAAAGAAAGGTCTAATGCACATCCCCAGAGTATCTTATTGTGGTTATAAAATGGGCCTTTGTATTTCACATAGATATAACAATCCAAATGTTTATGTTTATATAAAGAAACATTTAAATCTTTAATATACTTTGTTGTAAAATAGTCCATCTTCCTCCAGTAGATAGCTGATTTATTTTTCCCTTAGGACATTTGTCCTAGTGTGGCCACAGTAACTGTAGCTCCCCAGCAACACACACTCACACACACATACACACACACACACACACACACACACACACACACACACACACTGTACATTGATTTTTTTCTATACAAAGTATAGCCATAGTTTTGTTTGCTGACTGTGGTGTAAGTGAATGGATGTCCAAGTGACAAGTGAGCAGACCAAGTGAGTCAATGGCTGGGTGGGAATAAAGGTGCAAGCATGGCGTGAAGAGCACTGGTAAGGTGTTTTTAAAACAGACACAAAAACATACACCAACCTGAAGATTCTGCTGTGTTTTTAATCTGTATCCTGCTTCCTACAACTGTTGTGCAGCACGTGTGCTGTGGTCAGCAGTATCAGTTAGCAGCTCTCATTAACGAATGAGTGATCATGGCAGGGGGGTTGTGTAGATTGGGCACCATCTTGTTTAATTAAATATTTAGTTAAATAATCATTCAGTTTTATCAGTCTTTGAGAGAAATGTACAATTGCTGGACACTGTGTGTGTGTGTGTGTGTGTGTGTGTGTGTGGCATCAGGCTGTTCCTGGGGTCTGTTCGGATTTTTTAAAATGGTGGTTACTAAACTTCAGAGAAAACTCACAGTTCTAATGTGCTGATTGATTTTCTTTTTTGTGCTGTGTCCAGGTTGTCAGCATTTGTTTTTACCTGTGTATTAGACATATCTAATGCACAGGAAACAACCAGTCAAGATGTAGGATTCTCTCTACTCATTCTATGAGTGGCATTATAAATCACTTATATAATTTCAGCCAAACAGCACACAGGGCCACTGTAACTCTTATCCTGTGTACAGTAATCTCTTGTGCAGGAGCATTAGAAAGGGAGCATTCCACTTCGAACTGCGGGGTGGTCAGCTATGGAAACTTTTGAAATATATAAAAATTAAAAAATAACATTATAAATCATGCTAGTTAACTCCAGTGATTTTATAATAAGTTAATAGTGTTTTCAGGGGTGCCTCTTATGGTATAAGAGACTCCTCTCATGAGGTTTGGGCAAACAGATCCACTCAGCTTCGCTTCGCTGTCCTATTGTCGAAACTTTACATTCAGAGTCTCTTATATCAAATTAGACATCCTCTCAGGGACCCTATTAATGTATATTTGTGATAGAGTGGATTACGTGACCACACTTACCTAAAAGTGGCAAGGATCCTTCAAAGAATACACAAGGCATTGAAGAGACCTAAATGCAGGTTAAACATAATAGTTTCTCAAGATAAAATTTTATAGTAAGTTTGCAGCCCTCACATTCCTTTCATCATTCAGGCATAATCTTTGAAAAAATTATTTTCTTGGCTTTGTCTTCCTTTACCAGTTCAGTAAGATGCAAGCATTATCCTTGAATAATGTACAAGTACAAAGACTTGGCTCTTCAGGTCGACCCACTGCAGCACAGCTACTCTTGCTTGGGGAAAAGAAAAAGGTTAAAAGTTTTTGCATTTGGAGACATGTCCGTAACTTCCCATAAAAATAAACATTAGAATGAAATATAGGGGAAGGATGAATCATTTTCTTATCCAAAATCACCCTGTACTGCCACATCTCTCATTTCAGTGCTATTAGGTGATGGCATTATGGAATAATTAAGAAACACTGCACTCACATCTGTTTTGTATTACATATTTGTATTTATTTTTCACAACAAATTTTCCCTCTCCTCTCCCAAGTATGAGTAATAATGACGGTTGTTCTCTGGCACCATATAGTACAGTACAAGTCTGAATACTTTTTTTTCCCATGGAAAATGTTTAATCTATTGTGAAAATGTGGCTCTTGCTATGGAGTGAGGTCACAGTATAGATTGCTTTAATTGATTTATTGCTATGAGAACAGTCCCCTCTATGGGTTATTGGATAAACCTCATGAAATGCTATGATCAGAAATACAGTTTCTTGTGGGCTAGCTAACAGTTCTTATACAGATTAGAACCACTCATGTAAACAAAACATGTGGTGTGTGCCTGTTAAAATTTTTGTTACTTCAACAGTTTATACTAATAATAAAGACATTCTTAGAAGTTGTTTTTTTAAAAAAAAATTAGTTAAGGCATAGCAAGTGTCCTAAGAAGGAGAATGGCAGATAAAAAGCTGCTAAATTGGCCCACATGTTTAGGTATCAAATGAAGTTTGGAGTATATAGTCAACAGAATGGGCATTTTTTCTTTTTGTTTCTTAGATTTCCTGAAGTGGGATGTATAGTGAACTACTGAACATTGAGTTCTCAGTGTTAACTTGGTCAAGTGCTTTGACCAGGTTTCCTCCATTGACTTTGCATGGAGTTGGCTCAGCAAAGAGACATGCATAGTATTTTTTAGTGTGGTGTGCTAGATTTCAGTTTTGTTTCAGACTTTTAGTAGTCAGTGCTTGCTCAATGTTTCAAGTATGTCTGTGTGATAATATTGTTTGGTTAGTTCTGTTTGGTTTTTTTTACATGTATTGTAACTTATAAAATGGGGAGAGAAAATCCTTCATTTTCATTGGTTCTTACCTGTGCATCAAATTCGTTCAATGCGCAGGTAAAAACAAGTGCTCAAAACAACAACCTCATCACAGAACAAATTACTGTGCCATTAGAATGTCCATTTTTGAAAAGCCACCATTTTGTTAACCTGTCAACAAGACAAACTGTGTACAGAGAAAGAAAAAAGTAAGCCCACCATCAATTGTACATTCCTGCTGTGTATGGAGCCATGTAGAACATTTATTGAACTGGATGAATTTATTCAAAAATTGAATAAAATGACTTGCACAATGACACTTTCTTACTCGCCCATCTCCGGACTCCTCTGCTCACATCTCCTGTGCTCTGCACCACTGATTATGCTGATGATCCTAAACAGCTAAAGTCATTACCATGGCTTTTTTTTGTTTGTTTATATTTACACTGAGCAGGCTTGCTCTTTCTTCTCCCAGCCCAATACCCCCTGTATCTGTCTGAACTTGAGGTGTACATGCAGTTCAGAAGTGCAAGTGCTCAGTAAGGTATGACCACTCACTTTTTTTGGGGGGGGGGCTGAACTATGGCAGGTTGCTCGAGCTGCTCACTGCAACAAGTTCCCGCACACTCCTGCTGTGCTGCCACGCTGAGTTGACAAGGGTCACAATTTAATTAAAAACAAAATACCTGTTGTACGCCTGCTGCTTATGGAGCCATGTAGAATATTTATTGAAATGGGTGGATTTATTCACAAATTGATAAAGGGACTTGCATGATGATATTTTCTTACTTCGCCTGACTCCTCAGCTCTCTTCTCCTGTGCTCGGCCGATCGTGATGGCGAAAGCCATTACCATCATTGTATTTTTTAAATATTTACACCAAGCTGGCTCACCCATTCTTTGCCAGCCTCCCAGCCCAATACCTTGTGTATCTGTCCAAACTTGAGCAGAATTGCAAGTTCTTGCTAAGGTATAGCCACAGGAGGTGGGTATGGGGCTGAAGTATGGCAGGTTGCTTCCGTAGGGTTGCTCACTACAACAAGCCCACTGGTAATTAAGGTAGTAGGTATCATTAAAGTGAATAGAGATGTTTCAATGCAGAGAAAGGGGCTTATATGAATGGGGGGGGTTAGATTCACTCACACAAATCATCCTAACTGCGAATGCCTATATAGGACAAATGTCCTAAATTAATCACATAGCCATCAAGGTAGAGTGAGTATTATACATTACATTTACTTAATCACTTCAGTTTTAAGATATATAAACAGTTTTTTAACATGGAAAATTATTTTTTTTAAATGAAACCCATTTTTTAAGCACAATAAGACACTCCGTGGTGTGCATGGAACAGATACTACTGCACTTCCAGGGCCTAAATTACGCCCCTGAGTGTGCAGTAATATCTGTTCCATGCACACCCCATCGTGTCTTATTGCTTACATAGGCATGACTTGTGGCATTCTCCTCCAGCCCTCCCTCAACAGAGGGTGACACCCATCAGCACCAAAGTTCGGTTGCAATCTCTTCAAGTCCCACTCTGTAAAAGGGATAACAATTCAGTGCTATTGGTCATTGGCAGTCTCCTCCGATCCCTGGTTAGGCCCCATCTGGAGTACTGTGTGCAGTACTGGAGGCTACACCTTCACAAGGACATTAATCAAACTGAGACAGTCCACAGAAGGGCAACCAAAATGGTGCAGGGACTGCATCAGAAAACAAATGAGGACAGATTAATGGAGTCAATATGTATACCCTGGAGCAAAGGAGGGAGAGAGGTGATATGGTCAAAACATTCAAACACCTTAAGGGCATTAACAAGGTGAAAGAGTCTAACATGTTTCAATATAAGAACAAGCATTTGTCAATGCCGAATGTTTGCTTGCTGGCATTGGCAGTGGTAGTGTAGAAGTTACAGGGCTGCGTAATAGGAATGGCAGTGAAGTATTGAACTGAAGCCAACCCCACCACCACCCTGCAGAGACTGACAGGCATTGGGGTGTGCCTTTGGGTCATCAGGCATAACGGCCATGCCATTTCACCACACCCCACCCTGCAGACACTGACAAGTGTCACGGTGTTCCTTGGGGTCTTTGGCTCTTATGCGCACCCCATTCCATTAGGAAATACGGTGAGATGGGTGCGATATAGGAGAATGGGGTGAACTTTGGGGCCAAAGAGTCCAAGGCATACCTCGATGCCTCTCACTGGCTGCAGGGTGTGGAATGGTATGAGCATTACAGGCAAGAAACCCAAGTCACACCCCTGATGCCTGTCATGCTCTACAGGGTTGGGCGTTATGGTTGGAAACCCTAATACCTCAGGCATTCGTTGGTATTTTCACTCCAAATGTTCAACATGTGTTTTTGTGACCCCACCTCATGAACAGGGGGAATATCAGTTTGTTAGCCGAAAGCTGCTTATGCACAGTGACTACGGCATTTAGCACCACAGGTGCAAAAACATTCCGAACAGGATGTAAAAAATGACAGCTGTACTGTTCATGGGAAGGTGTAAAAAATGGCAATGTTGCAAATCTGCAGTAAAAATATTTAAAAAAATGGTGAAGTCATGAGCGTACATAGAAACTGTGCAACACACACCCGTAATAAAATTAGGTTGGGGATTTTTTACAGCAGATTGTCAACTCAGGCATTTTGGTGCCTCCGATCATGACCAGTGTCACTGTGATTTTCTTTATGTGTCCCGAACAAAGATTTCCCACAGCGACCACGCAACTCTGTGCTGAAAGTGTGAAAACACACTTCGGCCATGTTGTGAAAAATGACAGCTGTACTGTAAATAAGGAAGTGTGGAAAAATGCCACTGGTGAAAATCTGGACTTAAAATATTACAAAGTCATGAACTTATGAGGGTGCGTGGAAGCTGCGCAATGCTCACTCGTAACACAGTCATTTTATGGACTATTGTCACCAAATTTTCAACATAGCCATTTTAAGACCTCTGCTCATGAACAGTGTAACTGTGATTTTCTTAATCTGTCCCAAACATTGCTTTCGCACACCAACAGCACCATTGTGCGCTACATGTGCGAAAACACATTTTGGGCGGCATATGAAAAATGGCAGCTTTACTGTTCATAAGGAAGAGAAATAAAATGGCAATGTTGAAAATCTGGAGTGAAAATATTAAATTCGCAAACTTATGAGCATGCATAGGAACTGCGCAACGCACACTCGTAAAACAGTCAGTTTTAGGAATTTTTTCACCAAATTTTCAACATAGCCATTTTAAGACCTCTGCTCATGAACAGTGTCACTGTGATTTTCTTAATGTGTCCCATACATTGATTTTCGGACATCAACTGTGCCATTGCGCTACATGGGCGGAGATAACATTTTGGCGAGATGTGAAATGACAGCTGTACTGCTCATAAGGAGGTGTGGTAAAATGGCAATGTTGAAAATCTGGAGTAATATTGAAAATTGCAAACTGACGAAAAGGAACTGTACACCATCATAAAACAGTCATTTTTGGAATTTTTCACCACATTTTCAACATAGCCATTTTAAGACCTCTGCTCATGAACAGTGTCACTGTGATTTTCTTAATTTGTCCCGTACATTGATTTCCAAGACACCAACTGCGCCATTGTGTGCAGCATGGGCGAAACAACGCTTTTGGGTGAGATGTGAAAATCACAGCTGTACTGCTCATAAGAAGGTGTGGTAAAATGGCAATGTTGAAAATCTGGAGTGAAAATATTGAAAATTCATGAATTTATGAGCGTAGGAACTGCGCAACGACGCCGAGAAAACAGTCATTTTGAGCTTTTCTACCACAAAATAGGCTTCTTGAGAGCCCACCTTATGAACACTGGCAGTGTCGTTTAACTGAGTCCTGAAAGGTGATTTTGGCGCAGTGACTGCAAAATCACCCTTCAGGCCCAATAACACCATGACAGTGACATCATTCATGAGAAGGGGTCCCAAAAACCCTATGTTGAAAATTTGGTGCAAAAATTCCAAAAAATGCCCGAGATATGCAATAAAGTTGAAAACCCCTATCTAGCCCATTATACAGCTTACCGGCATTTCCTCAGTTCGTGGTCGGCTTTGAAGAGTGCAGACGTGTTCCCGGTCCACCGAAGATCATTGCACCGAGGTCCGAAGGTAAGTATGGAGGTGAGGGGGGTGTGGGGAGGCAGGGTGCACAGTGCGTGGGTGTGGGTTGTGGGGAGGGGGGCAGGAAGACTGCATGGGACCGTATTTTCTTTAAAGGTTAAAAAATAAAAAAAAAGATGACTCGGGATGTTTGCCACGCTGGGGTGGGCTCCCAGCATGGCAGAAGGATGGCTGGGGGGGCATGGAGCCAATGGGGGATTGGGCACCCCCGTCGGTCATGGCATTTGTTGCCACACTGGGGTTGGCTCCCAGCGTGGCACCTTGTACTCGGGGGGGAGACAGTGAAGCCGACGGGGGATTGGGCACCCCCATCGGCTATACCATTAAGTTGCCACACTAGGGTGGGCACCCAGCGTGGCATTTGAAGGCTTTAGGGGCAGCGCAGCACAGCCGATGGGGGATTGGGCAACCCCGCCAGCTATAGAGTGTGTGCCAGGGAGTAATGAAAGTATGCGCGCAGGCGGTGTGTGTGTGTGTAGGCGGAGCTGCCAGTATGAGCAGGCGATATCTTATCGCTGCTCACTGAAGCATAGCTCCCCTTTTCAACTGTATGCCACTGCATTTTGGAGCTTGTCATAGACAGCTTCAGCATGCATTGGCCTGCCTACACACTGACTGAATTGGAAGAGGGGGTGACACACCTCCGAAATCTCGGATGATGGCACTATGTTTCTTGCACATGCGTGCAAGCAAACATAAAAATAGCAGGACAAGAGGACACAGCATGAGATTAGAGGGAGGCCAATTAAGAGGTAATGTGAGGAAGTTATTTTTCACAGAAAGAGTGGTGGATGCATGGAATGGCCTACCTCAGAAAGTGGTGGATATGAATACAGTTCAGGGCTTCAAACAGGCATGGGATAGGCATAAGGAAGCAATACAGATGAGTATGGATAGATAGGCCATTGACAGAGCAAAGGCCAATGGCACATTTATAAGGTAGAAAAAGAAATGGGCAGACTGGATGGGCCTTGCAGTCCTTATCTGCCATCAACTTCTATGTATCTATGATCCCCCTCAGTAGAGGAAGACACACATCAGAGCCATGGCTTTGCAACAGTCTCCAATGATACCTCTCAGCAGAGGGATATGTGCATCAAAGCTGCACTCCGCAACAGTCTTCTCCAGTCCCCTTGGTACAGGAGCACATACATCTGCAACTAACTTAGTGCCAGGCTACTCTAGTCCCCCTCTGAAGAGTGAGACACATATCATTGCCACACTCTGTGGTATTCTCATCTGGTCCCACCCAATAGAGTGGAACACACATCAGCGCAGTACTCAGCAGCATTCTCTTTCAGTCCCCATTGGGTTGGGCGGACAAGCATCAGAGCCATGTCTCAGAGGCATTCTCCTCCAGGCCCTTTCAGCACAGGGGACACACATCAGCACCATGATTTGGCAGAGATCCCCCATGGTCCCCGTTGTTGACAGGGGACACACATCAGTGACGCAGCTCAGCCGCAGTCTCCTGCTGCCCTCCTCTATAGTGTGGGAACACATCGGCACTGGAGTTCAGTAGTAGTCTCCTCCAGGCTCCCTCTGTAGAGACATACAAATATTAGCATTGCAACTCAGTGACCATCTCCTGTGGTCCCTCTCAGCAGAAGGGAACGCATATGTTACCCCACCATTCTACTTCAGGCAACTCTCCCCAGGTGAGACCGTTAAATATATCAAACAGGTCCTTGGTAAGACCAGGATGGGAAGCGACATGATCAATATGAAGATGGTAGCACTTACATTAAATGAACTTGTGGCCAAGGTATTCAATGCCTCTCTTACATCTGGCATCTTCCCTAACAGGTGGAAAGAGGCTCTATTCACACCTGTTTTTAAATCAGGAGACAGAGCTAATCTAGCAAACTTCCAGCCCATCTTGATTTTATCCCCCCCCCAAAGCACTTGAAAGGGTGGTCTCAGAACAACTGAGTACCTAGAAAAATAAAGCCTTCCCTGTTTGCAACAACATGTATTCTGACAAAACCACTCCACCAGCACCGCGCTAATGGAGTATACCACTCAACTTTATGGGGCCTGGATAAGGGGATGGCAGTGGGGTCTATCTTCATAGACCTCACCAAGGCCTTTGACACAGTCAGTCACCAACTGCTACTGAAATGTCTCCTGTCTGCAGGATTGTCAATGGACTATGTGGCCAGGTTCCATAGTTACCTCACCCATAGATCTCAATGGGTCAGGATTGGCAATACAATCTCTGAGCCCAGGGAAGTAAACCTAGGGGTCCCACAAGGTTCTATTCTTAGTCCTCTCTTATTCAGCCTCTTCATGAATGACAGGCCTTCCACCTGTCCTGCACACTCTGTACTCTATGCAGATGATGCTGTTATCTCCATCCCAGGAAAAGACCTGGAATCAATTAGCTCTGAACTTCAGCTCAGTTTTCATTCATAGGAATCCTGGTTCACCAGAAATAAACTGCTACTCAACTGCAAAAAGATAAAGAGCATGCTCTTCAGCACCCCACAGAGCAAGATTCGAGGGTTCTTACTGCATATACTTAGTAGCGAAGGAGAAGTACTTGACCAGGTCAACACATTCAAGTACTTAGGGATTCACCTTGATGACACCTTCACCTTCACTGCCCCTGCTGAGCACTTGGTAAAGTCCACCAACATGAAGCTTGGCATCCTGTACAGACACCGCACCTCTATGACACCGGCTGCCCTGAAACTTGTTACGTGCAGTTCAATTCTTTCATCTGTGGATTATGGCCTTGTCATATATGGGGCAGGCACACACAGTGCTTAAAAGGGTCAAAACCATCCTCAACAAGGCCTGCCACCTGGTCCTGGGAGTACACAAAATGATTCACTCTTGTGACCTATACAAGGAAACTGGCTGGCTCCCACTCCACCACAGACTCCAATACCAGGCCTGCCTCCTTGCAAAAAAGTCCCTGATGGGGTCCATGCCTAGTGCTACTTCAACCCTCTTTGAGCCTGCACAACCATCTAAATGCACAAGGAGTGCCTCCAGGGCTGTCCTGTTGCCTTCAAACAAACCACCCTTGGCCAAAGATCACTCTCCTACTGTGGGACTAAATGGTTCAATGATATGCTTGCAGACCTTGCCAACTCCCCCAGACTTGGCCACTTTAAAAAAGGGCTTCAATCTCTTCTTGCCAGCAAATCTGACTGCCAGTGTTTCTGTTAACCCATGGCCTCTGACAGCCATTCTTGCACCCATCAAACACTACCCTCTCTCACTCCCACCCTCCTGTTCCAAAGCTTCCCACTTCCATCCCATCTCCCACCACCTACTACCTCCCCTTGACAAAGCCTCACCTTGGCTGCTAAAACTGCATTTCTGCTGAATGGGAGCACCCCGTCTGAACTGTAACACAATTGTTAAACACTGTACTGCACTTAATTAGTGCTGCATTAATATGTTTCCCGCAAGTGTGGTCCTGTTTCTCCTCACTTGTACCTGCTTAATGTTGTAACTGCACACTAATACTACTTGTTAGTTAATGTTCTTTCTGTTCTGCAATGTTTCATCACCTGTAAATGTCTTGTATTCCTTGAAGCCTTTGTAAATGAGCCCCCCCCCCGGCTCAAAGGTATTAATCCGGATTTGAAATAAATAAATATCAGGACCATGACTCAGCAACAGTGTCTGCTGGTCCCCTTTAACAGTAGGAGCATGCATGGGTGTCACACCTGACAGCAGTCTCCTCTGGTCAACCTGACAGAGGGGGACACACACTAACACCATGGCTTGGTAGCAGTCTCTTATGGTTCTGCTCAGCATATGTGGTCACACATCCATGCTGCAGCTCAGTAGCAGTCTCTTCCTGTTTATTTTAGTGAAGGAGAACACGCAGAGCTGGGTTTGGCAGCAGTCACGTCTAGTCTCATTTTGTTCAGTTTCATTTCATTTTTATTTTATGCTGAAAGCACAATTGCCTGTTTTCACAAGCATCCAGTTACTATCAACACAAACATACATAACAAAAAACTGTATGACATAATACAACAAACATATACAAAAATATACGTTATTATAAAAAAATTGATTAAAGCACTTACAGAATTAGTAAGTAATTTTTGAGGGACCTCTTAAAAGCTGAAATCTTATAATAACTGACAATGGAATTTGGTAATTTGTCATGAAGTTTAGTGGCCATAAATGTGATTGAATTTGTGCCACTACAGTATGAAAAACAGGAACCTGAAAAGAGTATCTCCTTTGCCACCTAATAGAGACAACTTTAGATATTTTAGGAAAAAAATTAGCAATACAATCTGGTAAAAGATCCAAATGAATTTTGTGTAAAAAGATCAATGATCTAAAGTTGAATGTTTCAGCCAAAGAGAGACAACCAAGGGACCTATAAAGGTCACAATGATGTGTCATTCTAGGAAGTCCAGCTGCAAAACGGATGATGATATGAAAAGTGAATTTGAGTTTATTAAGCATTCTTTCTGTTGTAAAAGAATAGATTAAGGAACCATAGTCCTTAAGTGAAAATAGAAAACTGTGTAAGAATTAACCTGGTTTCAAAAGTGAAATGCTTGTTTAAATGATATTTCAATGACCTACGCATCCAGTTTAGTGTTATGCTTGTGCAACTGTGTTACTTTGGCCATCTGCACTCTCTAGTCCATGGGAATTACCATTCTGTAGGGGTGCCAAAGGCAAGGAACCCTTGAGGAGGGTTCCACCCCTAGGGGTACCGTAGGATGTTTCCCTTGGCTAGAGGTACCTTAGGAAGACTTCCCATAGGAGAGAAGCAAGTCGCTGGCAGAGGTAGGGATGATGGTGGGGCAAAGAAAAAAGTGCTTCAGAAAGAGGCTAGGAGGAACTGCTTATATAGCTCAGAAAGTGGGAGTGGCTGGCTGCTTGGCCATTGAACTACAGGCATAGCCTTTCAAAACATCCTCAAACACTGATGTAATTTGCCGATTAAATTAATAATGTGCTGTTCAAATGACAGATGGCAATCTAAAATTAAACCAAGGTACAGTATTTAAATTCAGATACCTTTTCAGTCTGGTTACCAACATTATCAAATAGTGGAAAATCTGTTATAAGAGCTTTTCTAGGGCTTGAAAAGACCATACGTTTTGTTTTAAGTGAATTGAATACTAATCTATATGAATCAAACCAAGTATGCAATGTGCCAAAATTATTTTGAAGGTTTTTCTCAAGATTTGAAATAACATTGCCAGAACACAACAAAACAGCATCATTGGTGTATAAAATTAATTAAGTGCTATTACAAATTTCAGAAAGGGAATTACTAAAAAAATGAAAATAAAAGGAGACCAAGAATGGATTCCTGAGTAACTCCAAATCTCATTAAACATTCATTTGAATAAGAACCATTAATACAGGTTTTTTTGTGTCCTATCTTGAAGATAGTTTTCAAACCATGAAATTACTTAATCAGAAAAATTAACCATAGACAACATCTTTAATAACTCCTTATGGTCCACCAAATCAAATGCCTTGGTGAGGTCCATGAAAGTCAAAGCTACATATTTGCCCTCATCAAGAGCTTTATAAATTTGGCTGGTGAACCTCACCAAGGCAGTTATAGAGTTGTGGCTGGTTCTAAAACCATGTTGAGAGTCAGAGCACAGGGTGTTTAGAAACCTGGTCTGATACAATTTTCTCTAATATTTTAAATAATGGGGCTAAAAGAGAAATATGCCAAGAAACCATGACATAATGAGTGGTTATATAATTTTGTTAGTGGAATTACAATCAAAGAACTGACTCTTTTGAGTATGTGGTAGTCGATATTGTCAAGGCCAATGGATAGTCTAGGGTCCATCTTAACAATATACTGGTGTACATCATTAAGAGAAAGTGAACGAAAATAGAATTTTGCTGTACCCAAAGTCAATAACTTTGTGTGAAGATTTTCATCACCTACAGCATGCATATCAATTGGGACAGTGTGAGAAACATTAGTCTAGGCTCTGTATTTATCTAAATTGGCAAAATGAAAATTAAAAATGTTAGGAACTTTAGAGGGTTCATTAATCTCCCTTTGCAGAAAGGGACATGCATCAGAGCAACTGTCTATGGCATTCTCCTCCAGTCCCCCTTGGTAGAGGGAACAAACATCAGCACAATGACTCGGTAGCCATCTCCTTCAGTCCTCCTCAGCACAGCGGAAAACACATCAGCACCATATTCAGAGACATTCTCCTCTGGTCCCCTCAGTACAGGAGGCACACATCAGCACCATATTCAGAGACATTCTCCTCTGGTCCCCTCAGTACAGGAGGCACACATCAGAGCCATATTCAGAGACATTCTGCTCTGGTCCCCTCAGTACAAGAGGCACACATCAGAGCCATATTCAGAGACATTCTCCTCTGGTCCCCTCAGTACAGGAGGCACACATCAGAGCCATATTCAGAGACATTCTCCTCTGGTCCCTCAGTACAGGAGGCACACATCAGCCATATTCAGAGACATTCTCCTCTGGTCCCCTCAGTACAGGAGGCACACATCAGCCATATCCAGAGACATTCTCCTCTGGTCCCCTCAGTACAGGAGGCACACATCAGCGCCATATTCAGAGACATTCTCCTCTGGTCCCCTCAGTACAGGAGGCACACATCAGCGCCATATTCAGAGACATTCTCCTCTGGTCCCCTCAGTACAGGAGGCACACATCAGCGCCATATTCAGAGACATTCTCCTCTGGTCCCCTCAGTACAGGAGGCACACATCAGCGCCATATTCAGAGACATTCTCCTCTGGTCCCCTCAGTACAGGAGGCACACATCAGCACCATATTCAGAGACATTCTCCTCTGGTCCCCTCAGTACAGGAGGCACACATCAGCACCATATTCAGAGACATTCTCCTCTGGTCCCCTCAGTACAGGAGGCACACATCAGCACCATATTCAGAGACATTCTCCTCTGGTCCCCTCAGTACAGGAGGCACATCAGCACCATATTCAGAGACATTCTCCTCTGGTCCCTCAGTACAGGAGGCACACATCAGCGCCATATTCAGAGACATTCTCCTCTGGTCCCCTCAGTACAGGAGGCACACATCAGCGCCATATTCAGAGACATTCTCCTCTGGTCCCCTCAGTACAGGAGGCACACATCAGCACCATATTCAGAGACATTCTCCTCTGGTCCCCTCAGTACAGGAGGCACACATCAGCACCATATTCAGAGACATTCTCCTCTGGTCCCCTCAGTACAGGAGGCACACATCAGCACCATATTCAGAGACATTCTCCTGGTCCCCAGTACAGGAGGCACACATCAGCACTATATTCAGAGACATTCTCCTCTGGTCCCCTCAGTACAGGAGGCACACATCAGCACCATATTCAGAGACATTCTCCTCTGGTCCCCTCAGTACAGGAGGCACACATCAGCACCACAGCTCAGCAGCATACTCCTCTCCTCTCATCTCTCTCAGTAGAGGGGAGCACACATCAACTCTGCACTCAGCTGCATTCTTCCATTCTCTCCTTAGGCAAAAGGGATACACATCACTGTGGCTGGGTGGCATTCTCCTCCAGTCTCCCTCAGCAGAGAGGGACACACATCAGAGCAAAAATATGGTGGTATTTTCATTCAGTCCTCTTTGGTATAGGGGGACACACATCAATTACTCACTTGGTGGCAGCCTCCTCTGATCTCCCTCGATCAAGATGGACACACATCAGAGCCACATCTCAGTGGCAGTCTTCTCCAGTCTCCCTCTGCAGAGGGAGATATGCATCAATGTCTCACTTGGAGCAGTCTCCTCTGGTCCCCCTCAGCTTAGGGTGACATAGAAACATGGAATGTGTTGGCAGAAAAGGACTGGCTGGCCCACCTAGTCTGTCCTATTTTCCCTGCCTAACACTACACCCTGGACTCTATCTGGTCACAGGTATCCATCCCTTCTCCCTTATCTCTGTCTAATATATCAATGTACCTATCCCCCATGTATGTTTGAAGCCCTCCACTGTCTTTTTTTTAATTGATATTTTTTGCTCCAGATTCTCTGGGCTGGTCCTTTGGGCTGTGGATCCACTGGGCAATCTCTGGTCCTCTGCCTGACTCACCGCAGCCCACCCCCATAGAGCCTCAGTTTACCCTCTAGGCAGAGGTAGCCGGTGGCCGGCTACACCCCCAGGCATGCACATCATCGGGCAGCTGAGTAGTGGTGCCAAGGTCTGCCCTGGATCTAGCAGGGTCCCACCAGAAGCCATCATCAGGGCCAAGCTTTTTGTTCCTGGCTCTCACAGTCCCCTGGTGACATCTGCCCACACACAGGGAGGCCAATGCAACAAGTACGTGTCTCTTGGCCGATGTCACCCCCTCCTGATGTGGCATTCTCTGCTGCACTGCCACCTGCGGTCACCCAGGAGGCAGTATTGCAATGGAAATGGCAACTCTCCCACCTCAGATAAGAAGAGTGGTCCATGGGATGCTCGCTCCTTCTCCCCCCCAGCCAGCCCTTCAACAGCTGAGCCTTATTCCCGGACCCGGGTTGGTGGCATCACTGGTTGTAGCTCTACTGCTTTGCCAGTGGGAAGGCCTTAACCACCCACTGTCTTAATCCCTAGCACCTCTTCAAGGATGTTCCAGACATCCACCACCCTTTCTGGGAAGAAGCAGTTCCTCACATCCCTCTTAAACTCACCCCCAAGCTTCCTAACATGCCCCCCTGTTCTGGTGCTTCTCCTCCTGTGAAAGAGACTCCCTACCTGCACCTTGTTCATGCCTGTGAAGTATTGTAGGTTTCAATCTTGTCCCCATTCCCTCTCTTCTTCTCCAGAAAGTACATGTTGAGCTCCCACAGCCTCTTCTCATATGGTTTCTCAAACAAACGATGCACCCCAGCATCTGGATCACCTTGCCTACTGCTCAGTTGCACTGCCCTGCTATCTGGAGATCATCAGATATGATCATCTCAAGGTCCCGCTCTTGTTTGGTAACTGTAAGTACCTCCCCCCATCTTATACTCAGCCCCCAGGTCTCCCCTTCCTAGGTGCATGACTTAATCATGTGTCAGTGCAATGGCTTGTTGACATTCGCCTCTTGTCACCCTTGGTAGAGGGTAACACATATCAGTCCTGCAAATTTTCAGTCTTCTCCAGTCCCCTTCAGCAGAGGAGGACACACAGCAGTGTTAGTGTTCGGTGGCAAGGATGGCATTAGAGAGCTGGGTACAGAAACTAGTGTGGGGTTTAAGCCAAATTCTAGCCATAGTATGCATGTGCAGCTCAGGCTTTGACCAGATGATCTTCCAGGCAACTTTCCAATTGCAATTTTTGGGGCTTTTTGCATTGGAACTGGTAGAGGGATCAATATTTCTGGGGGACTTCAAGTGCAAGATGTAACACTATACCCCTGCAGATTGATCATAAAAACAGAGCATTTTGGTGTAGGCAGTGGTTCACTACCTGAGTCATGTGTGTGGAAGCATGGGGTGACAGTACATTTCTAATCAGTGAGGATCACTCACTGCTGATCAAATTAGTTAAGCGTGGAGTTCTAGGCAGCCCTAAGGGAATGCATGCTATTTCCATCACAGACAGGGGACACATCAGAGACACAGGTTGGCAGCTCTGAGGGGGACACACATCAGAGCTGCAGTTGAAGGAATTCTCCTCCAGTCCCCCTCAGTAGAGGGGGAGACATGTCAGAGCTGTGGCTCAGCAGCATTCTCATCTAGACCCTCTTGGTAGAGGGGACACACATTAGATCTGTGACGTAGTGGCATTTTTCTCTGGTCCCCATTGGCAGAGAGAGAGAGAGAGATGCAAATCTGAGCTGCAGCTCAACGGGCAGTCTTCAGTGAGGATCGCTTACCACCAGCCAAATTACAATTTTGTGTGGAGGCAACCCTAAGAGAATGCCTGCTACCTCCATCACAGAGGGGGACACACATCAGACACAAAACTTGGCAGCTCAGAGGGTGACACACATATCAGAGCCACAGCTTGGTGGCATTCTCCTGTAATCCCCCTTGGCTGAGGGGACACACATTAGATTTGTGATTTACTGGCATTTTTCTCTGGTCCCCATTGGCAGAGGAAGATGCAGATCTGAGCCACAGCTCAGTGTGAGTCTCCTCCACTCCCTATCAGCAGAACAGAACACACATCAGAGTTCTAGCAATCTTCATAGGACCTGAGCAGGTTTAAAAACAATGTACTACTCTTCCACCTGAGCTGATCCTCCCAGACCTGCAAATGTTAAGCCAGGTATCTGAATAATGAGGCCACAGCATTAAAATAATTTTCCACTTTTTTTGAGAAAAAAGCTTTACAAGACATTTAAAGCAAGTATAGTCATCTCCATAGGCACAGCAGATTCTTAAGAAAAATCTAGGCAAGCTCACCCAGCAAGGTACTACTGTACAATAATAAATATAAACTCAGGACACAACAAAAAGCTTGTGTCACAACAAACTCTGACGTATAATAGAATGAGTACTTGCTTACTTCCCTCACAGTTCAATATGACTTCCAGCATTCCCCAAAAATGAAATGAATTACACTCAGTAATAATTCCTATTAAGGAAAAAATACTTGTGAGATCTGAGGATTTTTAATTATATTTTTACTCTTATGACAGAACAAGATTATATATTAGGTAATCAAGCCAACACAATACTAATTCGGACATTTTTGCATACTGTTCACTTAAAACATTTTATTTGTCATCGGTTTTGTAGACAAACCTGGGTGTTTTGTGAATTGTGACTCTGGAATGGAATAAATTAAAACAATCAGTCACAATATTGATACTTGAGATATGTGGGAGGGCACCCAAAATGTTAAGGAAAATGCATGGAATGGATGGCGAAACATTGTAATAACAAACAAGCAACTTTGAAAATCACTGCCAAGATGTTAATCACCACGAAGAACATGGCCATTTTCAGTTAATCTATTTATTATTTATTGAAAACGTTTACCAGGAAGGGCACACTGAACAACAAGTTGCTCGTCTCATGGTGCGTCCGGGGAAGGGGATGTGGGAGAGTACATAAATACATGCATCCAGCGATACAAGCATACAACAAGCACATTTACAGTTTACAGCAAGTGAAATACAAATAATAATTATTTGTAACATAAGAAAGTGTGCATTCAGCTGTGAATTACAGCAACAGAGGCAGAGGCCACTAACAACCTAAAACAACAATGCTATTAAGGGCTGTACAAGTGAAACAATGTAAGGTAAGGTTTGGGATGATCCCAAAAGTAATTAGTAGCAAGAACAGTTGACAGAGAGGAAATCTCACCTAGTGCTAAATCTGTGAATAATGTTATATGAATAAAATACATACGGTCATTGTTGGAAACTTGGTAGAAGTACTTTTTCTATATTAGGACAGTTTTGGACTCACTGGGTTATGAACAAGTATAGAACTGGGAGCCAGATTACAGGATGCAGTATGGAATCTCATTCCTAATTTATATTCTTTGCAAAAAACTGTGTTAATGCACCAGTTAGGGTTAGGATTAAAGCGACAAAAGTAGGGGAATGTGGTGTTAGGGTTTCTAACCCTAACTCCCAACCCTCACCAAGCAGGAAAAGGAGAAAAAACATTATGGTTTTCACTGTCTCAACCAGTGGTGAATCAAGGGTTGGGTCTTCCTTGGGGTTCTCAACCCTAACGCTCACAGCATTGTGTTATAGTCTTCAAACATACAGAACTGTGTCTCCCCACATGTTGCCAACAGCTTGTAGGCCCTGCCTGAATAAAACATATCATGTCATCTTATTTATTCATGAAATATGGTGAGTATTATTGTTGAGAATCCCAAGGAAGACCAAACCCTCCTGGTTTGCCAACAGTCAGGACAGCGAAAAATATAATGCTTTTTTTTTTCTTTTTCTGCTTGAGGCTAGGAGTAGGGAGTTAGGGTTGGAAATTCTAATGCCACATTTGCCTACTTCTGTCACTTTAATTTAAAACCTAACTAGTGCATTAATGCAGTTTTTGCAAAGAATTTCCATACTTTTTGACATAGTAGAATCATATCCTCATTCACGCAGGGACCTGAGTGAACACAACCATTTGGCTATGGAAGCACAGGGCCCATCCACCTGCACTTCTGTGGCTCCAGAAAAGCAATGTATATGCTTGGCTGTAATTGTTTCTTGTGGGTCTCTCTTCAAAGGAAAACACACATTAAGTGTCCCTCTTAACAGCCAGCAGTTGATTTGTTTTTCAGTTTTTTTACCCGTGAGTCAGTAAATTGTTGTTGGTTTGCTCTGAAATATGCTATGGTGGTAGTGAAAGATGAGGTACACCTTTGGTGCATTTTTGATGATGATCGGACTTTTATTGTGGATTTGGCACCATGGTGAATATTGGAAGTAATTTTGGGATGCAGTGCATACCCCGTGAATGTTTTGGAGGATTATGTGTTGTAGTACTCATTTACGCCTCTTTTGTTTTTATATATACATTGTCCCTGAACTCCAATTATTGACAAACTTTTGGCTTGTTAAAGTTGTAATGTTATCCTATGATAATTTTTATTTTTTAATGTTCATGTTTTTATATGTCTGTTATCAGTTGGCATTTTGTAGGGACTCAGTGTTGTAGCACTCATTGTCACCTTTCTTTTGATACAGACTGGCCCTGAACTCCAAAGAGTGATGAAGTTACAGCTTGTTAAAATTGCATTGTTATCCTATGACAATTTTGATTTTGAATTGTTATGTTTTTATATGGCTCCTGAGTTTTTTGGGAGTATCATATGCTACTGAAGTACTACTCATTGAGACCTTGTTTATACACTGTCCCTTAACTCCAAATATTGATGAGGTATGGCTTGTTAAAGTTCATGTTCAGATCTTGGAATCCACACATCCAACCAGAGAGAAACTTGGCACATCAAGAGACCTTACTTTGGGAAGCCAGAGTATTTTGCGAAGACACCGGGTGGGTGTTGAGTGTGAAACAGCAGAGGCCCAGCAGGGAACTGACTTCTCAGGTAGTGAAGGACCAGATATGGCCCGGACATCAGGAAGTGGGTTTCCATTGACTGGAAGCAGTCCGACACAGCCTGGGGGAGCCGAATCCTGAAACACTGGATAGAAGGCCTGGGCCCAAATGACTGAGAGTCCGTATAACATCTGTGGACTGAAAGCGAGCTTCTGGACAGTCTGTATGTGAACATTGGCTAAATACACTGGGAAGTGTTTTAGAGACTGGCAAGAAGGTATAGCAGAGGATTTGAGCCTCATCTATATTGTCAGGTCACAGATGCTACTTGGTGCATTTGATGGTTGTTTTGCTCACCAGTCAAACAAAAGGCTGCTATAAGATTTCAACCACAGAACAGAGGTGGTGAGAGCACCGTTCTAGTTTGGATATTCTCTTGGGACTCCAGTGTTTGAAAGTAACTATCTAACAGTGGTAGCAGCACTGTTACAAAGGTCACAAGTTCTGGACTTTGCTCTAAAGTTTTAGAGTACTGTTACAAACATTATAATAGATTAAAATCCTCCTCTGCTGTCCTCTGTTGTTGATTCTCTACATGAACTAAGACTGAACATTACCTTATTGTAGTTTATGTAATTCAACTCAGTATTTTTGAATTGTTTTAAATTGAGAGAGTTTTCAGAATGTTGGTGGGTGGTGTAGTGTGGGTAAGAGATAATGGGTTTAGTTTGTGTATGGCAGTGGTGTGTATGTGTTCAGGGGTTTGTGTTGCATTTAGAGAGTGGTTGGTGAATGTATAATTAGCTTAGGGTTTTTCTTTCTTTCCTCTGTTTTGGTTGGAAAAATGTAAGATGTTTTATTATAGTTTAAGTTGTGAGAAAGTGGGAATGTGTATAGGTCTCTGACCCCCTCGTACCATCTATGCTGCATCCCTGCTGCATGACCTCTGCCCCTTTGTGGATGTCCCCCTACTGGCAGTTAAAGTGAGACAGTGCGAGTCAGTATTGAGGAGAGGTGGAAGGGCATGTGGTGGAGCACTGCTAGCATAGTGGAGGTGAATAATATCAGGGGGTTTGGAATGGGAGGTGCCCAGGAGTTAGATGGAGCCTCGAGAGGGATCCTGCACATTTGGTTCCTGTCCCCAGGGCTCCCACTGGACCATGTGGGCAGGTTGCTAGAGGGCCGACAATCTCTGCCAGTCCCCTGCGGGTGCTGTGCAATGCCAGATCAATGAAGAACAAGACCACTGTTATGGCGGACTTGATTTCTTCAGTCAACCTGGCTTGCATTACTGAGACATGGTTGGGGACGATGCTCGGCTAGTATTGAAGGCATCAGTCCCCACTGGGTACTCAGTGGTGCACTGTCCGAGGAGGAAACGCAAGGGTGGGAAAGTGGCCATCTGTTTTATAGCCAGCCTGAGCTTCTCCGTGCACCCAGTGGGCTCTACCTCATCATTTGAATGTGCGGCAGTGCGTGAAGGTCCAGGTGCAGGTTGCAGGATTCTCTTCAGTTATCGTCCTCCAGGATGGGGGGGAGATTTCCTGCAGGAGATAGCAGACTTCGACACTGACAGGGCATTGGAGTCCCCTAGATGGTTAATTCTGGGGGATTTCAATGCCTGGACTGATGACGAATCCTCACTTTTTGGTTACAAACTCCTCCAGATGATGGCATCTCTGGGCCTGACTCAGGTAATTCCCTCTGGGACCCACCAACACGGTCACATCTTGGACTTGATATTGTCAATGAGGCTTAATGTTACTGACATCAAGATTGATCGGGTCATTTGATCTGATCACTGTATGGTGGAGTTCTTGTTTGCCCCCCCCAAGAGTCTCCCCTGTTGAGATGATCTGCTATTGCCCTTTAAGGGGACTGTCCCCAGAGGAACTTTTGGCGTAGTAGATTTTTCTGGTATGAGTATTGCCTGTACAATTAGTACAGGTGAGGTGTTGGCAGCCTATAATGGGGCTGTTACCAAGGCACTCAATGCTATCGCACTGGTCCATATATGGCCCAGGTCTTCTCGTTTGAGACCCCCATGGTTTGAAGGGGCTGTCAAGGAGATGAAGACCAAGGGTTGGAGGTTGGAGCATTGCTGGCAGAGGATCTAGTCCATGGAGGACAGAGTGACCCTGAGAAATCATTATACGGACTATCAGGGGGCAATCAGGAGGCAATTTAGGAGGCAGTATAGCACAGTGGTCTAAGGCTCTGAGCTGCATATCTGGTGACATCCAGCAGACCAGACCTGGGTTTGAATCCCGCAGCTTCCACTTGCATACTGTGTGACCCTGAGCAAGTCACTTAACCTCCTTGTGCTCCCAGGTCGCTCCTGTAAAAAAGCTTTCAGCTTAGTGTGCTATACCTGGTTAAACAACTAAAAAAAAAAAAAAAAATCAACCATAGGAAGGCAGAATTCCTGTCCAGGGAGATTGCTGCTAGGAAGAACAGACCAGCTCAGCTATTTCATACTGTAGACAGACTGTTGCATTCAGTCTGTCTGCAGCCAAAAAAGCATTTTCAGTTGCGCTGTGTGAAGAGTTTGCTCTGTTCTTCTTAGGCAGGGCGTCCTCCATTTGGGCAGGGATCTCCCCAGTGGGACAAAATTTGTCCTGCAGTGGTTGGCCTAGTTTGAGCAGAGGCATTCCAATTGTTTGGGTGGAGTTTTGGCTGGTTGAAGTTGCTGAGGTCATTGGAGTGATTTAGAAGCTGCATTCCACATACTGTGAACTGGTCCCTGCCCTGACCTGTCTCCTAGTAGGAGGGGCCAAAGCCATTGGTCCAGTGTTTCCCAGGATAGTCTGGTGCTCACTCTCAGCGGGGTGCTTCCCTGACATCTCAAAGGAGGTGCTGGTGAGGTCCCTTCTGAAGAAACCATTGCTTGACCCAGAAGTCCTGGTGAATTATAGATCTACCACCAACCTCCCCTTTTTAGGAAAGGTTGTCAAGAAAGTAGTGGCTCTGCAGCTTGTGAAGCCCCTCTTGGCCTTTGTCATCTATAAGGTGTTCCAGTCCAGCTTCAGAGCTAGGCATAGTACTGAGATGGCATTAGTTTGGGTGCAGAATGACCTCCCCAGGGCAAGCGATAGAGGAGAATGGTTCATTCTCCTCGATCTCTTCAGCATTTAACACTGTGGACCACATTGTGCGTTTGGATCATCTTAGAGTGTACTGTGGACTCACCAGTACAGTCATCAAATGGTTTGAGTCCTAGCACTCTGACAGGAGGCAAAGAGTGGTGATGAGGAATTTCTCCTCCTCCTTGAAGCCCCTGTTATGTGGAATGCCTCAAGGTCCAATCCTTTCACCAGTGTTGTTCGTGGTGTACATGCTGCCTCTGGGACAGCTCATTAGACAATACAGTCTGGGATTCGACTGCTATGCAGATGACACCCAGCTGTATTTGTCATTTGCCCCTGGAACTGGAAATGCTGTTGAAGTGCTAAATAAATGCCTGGCTGAGATTCAGGATTTGATGTCCTCTAATTGGCTGAGGCTGAACTCCGACAAGACAGAAGTGCTGGTAAATGAGCCTGGTCAATAATATAATGGGAAAGACTCCAGGGTGGTAACAGGTTTGGTCCTGGGGTCCACTCCATTGATGGCCTCCCTCAGGGTGAAGAATTTGGGTGTTATCCTTGATGACAGATGGACTCTGGAAGCCCAGGTGTCATCTGTCATCAAAAGTGAGTTTTACCACCTAAGGAATATCATCCAAATTAAACCCCTGATTCTGCTTGAAGACTTGCCATCACTAGTGCACACCTTTGTGACCTCCAGGCTAGAATACTGTAACACTCTGTACAGCCAGACTGCTGATGGGCCTACCAAAGTCCTGCCATGTGACCTTGATCCTGCAGGATCTGCACTGGCTGCCTGTCAGGTGGAGGATCATCTTCAAGGTGAGCTTGCTCACCATAAAGCCCTATATGGCCTGGGCCCTGGTTACCTGTCTGACCTCCTAACTCCAGCCGTCCCAGTACATTCCCTCTGCATCTCCACCGAGGGTCTCCTGGTGATTTTGAGGGCCAGGATGAAAACCTCGGGGGAATCGTTCCTTCGAGGTGGCCAGTCTGGCCCTCTGGAATTTGCTGCCAAGGTCTTTAAGGGAGGCCCCAGCAGTGGAGGCATTTTAAGGGGTCCTGAAGAGCTAGCTTTCTAAGAAAGCATTTTATGATAATTTATAACTAATTTTATACACATATATCTGGTTTTAGTAATTATAATAATATTGTTTGTATTGTCCAAACCCTGCCTTTGACTGTAATGACACCCAGAGCCTCTGGGATTGGGTGCCATAATATAAATAAAGTATTACTTACTTGCCCCCAAACTGTGCATGCAAAATTTCATGCAACTCCATTGAACAGGTGTGAAGCTATTAAAGTGCAAAGTTCTTCATTTAACATTAAACAGACCCTAATTATAGTGGAATTTGTTTATAGACATTTCACCTATGTCTCAATTCCCTAGTCTTTAAACATGCTCTTTATGTAGCCCCAGGGTCCATAAAACTTGCATTTTTGTGTAGCTCCAGAGTCTTTAAAACCTGCTCTTTGAATAGACCCAAGATTGGGCTATGAGAGGGATAGTTACTAGGGCTTTAAAACCTGCTGTTTGTGTAGCTTCAAGATTGGGCTATGCGAGGGTCTTCAGCCAGTGACACCACTGGCTGCAGTCATTTATTGGTTACTGATGCTGCTACTACTACTTCCATGGGCTGCTGCATTGATGGAAATTGAGCACACTGAAAAACTACCTCTTTGTAGGCCCCAAATGAAATTCATAGTTTGGAGCCTGTAAGTATCATTTGTACTTCAATTAAATTTAGACTTGCTAATCAGACAGAATGATCCCTATTGATGTATAACCTCTGACCTAACAAGTATTAATTAGAAATGCTATTGAAGATAAAGGCTCCCCATTTTCAAAAGAGATGAGTGGTGCATCTCTGGAACAAATGAAAATGAGACGTTCAGCTCACAGGTTGCTCCAAACTCACATATTCAAAGGAAGGAGATGGGGTGCCCCAGTTGAGATGGGACACAGCCCAAAGTTAATGTATGCAGCCCAAGTTGAGGGGACATACCCATGAATTGGCTAGCCATGGCAGGGTGTGGAGGGCTGTGTCAGTTGCGGGGCACCCAGAGCCTCCGGGATTGGGCACCAAAATTGGGCTGTCACTGGGATTATCAGAGAAGATGGGCTGCCCAAGTGCAGGAGATGAGCGGCACAAAATTAGGCATGGAAAAAGCATGCCTAACTTCTCACCATCCACAGGCAGGGTGTAGTGGTGCACACAGCAGCACAGCAGCCTACATGCCCCCGCAGCCCAGTGGCATGCTCCCCCTTGCCTCGGTCACTGCTGCCCATGCAGTACAGAATAACAGAACCCTGATAGTCCATAATATAGTGTACCCCCCCACCCCATCCAGGTCCCCAATGCCATGTTAAGAATAGCCCCTGTGCCAATGTATAGTGGACCCCCACCCTGATCCCTGAACCCCAATCACTAAGAATAATACCTCCACTTCTCCAAAATCCCTTGTCACAAATTTCCATAGTGTAGTGGACCCCCCCCACCTCATCCCGCTCCCCAACTGCAAAAGCTGCCCCAGTCCATGGTCCTTAATCGAAGTAGAATCCTGGTCCACAAGTTTCCATAGTGTAGTGTCCCCCCACTCCCCCACAACCCGACCCATGCCGGCGACTGGCACAGCCCTCCACACCCTGCCATGGCCAGCCACCGAATGATCGGGGCCACAATCTCCTACTGTACATATGACGTGCCCATTGGTGACGGCAAGCAAGTTTCAGTTTAAAAAAGGTGCCTTCAGATAACTCGAGTCATGTTTATTCTGACGACTCACCACCTCTCTACTAGCAGAGATGGGCAAAATCTTTGCATGTGTGTAAGTAAGTAGTAAGTAGTAGTAGTAATATATTTTATAGTGTATGTTGAAACGTTGTTTTGACTATTTTTCTTAGACAATCAAAACATGGTTCTGCTTCAGTAGTGATGTCTGTACAGCAGCAGAACGACTTCTGGTTCTGCTTCCATACAGACGTCACACATACTCCGACACGAGCATTAACTTTGCCATGGTAACTGTAAACAGTACTGCCTCACCCATCAAACGGCAGTTTGAAAAAAATTATCCGTGTGGTAAAATCGCAGTCCTGGCAGCCAGTGTTAGCTCAAATAAGTAACAGCCATGTCAGCTGCAGTGTTCTCCGTACCCATGTCGGACCGGGAAAAGTTCATCATTGAGCAGGAGAACCAGAAAACAAATAAAAAAACAATAAATGATGTTTGTCAGATCCACAGTTTCCTATGAGACGATGATGAACACAGGGCACTGCTCAGTATACCCCCCAAAGAATTAGACCCATTACTAGCAGATTATATTTTCAAAGTTAGACGTCTAGATGGGTCAGAGTATGAGCCGTCAGTATTTAGAGGAATGCTAGGTAGTGTAGATAGGTACCTAGAGAAAGCAGGCTGCTAGGAATTTGTGTACAAGTCAATAGACACCTTTTTTCCCAGAAACAGTAAAGACACTGTCAGCCAAGCAAAAGTTTTTAAAACAAATGGGCAAAGGTAACAAGCCGAACCGTGCGAGAGCCCTAAGTGATGCACACATTCTGTACACGACTGGCACCCTTGGCATGCAGAATCCCACAGTACTCCTCAATCTAATGTTCTTCAATGCAGGCCTCTACTTTGCACTATAAACAACAGAACAGCACAGTCTTAGATGGGGCGACCTGCAACTCTGTTCAGACACAGATGGAACTGAATATCTAGAGTACAATGAGAGACAGACCAAGACCCGCACCAGTGAAAATGCTAGCGATGTGCAGCCTGTCAAACCTCGAATGTACAAAAGTGACAATCCTGACAGGGATCCTGTGGCTGCATACATAAAATACAAATCTGAGAGGCCACCAGCAATGCTAGAAGCAGAGGCTCCATTTTATCTAGCACCCAATCTCAACTACAAACCTGGCTTTTCTCGTTGGTATCGCACAATGACAGTCGGAGTAGACAAAATAAGATCTATGATGAGGTGTATAAAACTGTCAGAAGGATTCCCTGATGGTAAAAAAATAACCAATCACTCCACCAGTAAGACATCCATTCAGAGACTCATGAATAGCAACATACCCCCAACAGAAGCAGCACAAGTATCTGGGCACCATAATGTGCAATCAATAAATAACTATTTATTCCTCTCTGGTGAGAAACAGAAGAGAAACAGCAAGGTGTTTTCAAACATGACCAGTAATGTGGCTTCTCACCTCAGCCCTGCATGTACCTCTGTAGCACAATCATCCGTCCAACGAAGCACTAGCCCAAAAAGCAGACAACCCCTAAGTGATGTTGGCAACATCTATTTTGGAAATGGCTGCATTTTCAACCGAGGAGTAACCATGCAGCTTGTGACACCCATGGTGCCCCAGAAACGGAAGAGAGTAGCAGTCATTGAAGATTCATCAGATGCCGATTAGGGTACCATGAATAAAGAAATATGTAAGTCCCTTCTTCAGTGGTGACATGCCTCGCTGTGCACACTCACATCGGTAGAGCACTCCCCTGGCAGTAGGGTGCTCAGTGAACAAAAACAATTCAGTACTGCACTTTGCAAGCACCTGGAGCCCCTAGTAGTGGATCCAGGCTTAACCTGCTAATCCCCCTGTAACACTGCCTACAACGGAGAAGGGAGGATTGTCCTGGGGCTGTCAAGCTGGTTTCTTTTATTTTTTATTAAATGTTTGTAACCCCCCTGCAAATGGGGGTTCCCAAAAGACTTCCAGGAGCTTGCTTGAATGCTCCAAGCCTGAATGGTGTTTGGCGTTTAAGCCATTTATCAGTGAGTGTTTTTAGAACCTCTGGTACTGTCTCTTTAAGAGCTGTCTGCTTGCAGACATAATTAGTTTGTATGGGGGACTGTGTGTTTCTTTGATTGAGTACCACTCAAGCTGCTGCCAATTCACCCCATTTTTGCAGTCACTAGGAGTGCAAAGGAACCTGTCTGAAAGATGTAACTGATTGCCAGAAATCATTTACAGTAATAATAAAATTACAGTTTGTCTAACCTGCTTTGCAGTCAGAACTGTCTGCCTAGTTCCCCATTCTGGTTTTGAACTGCTGAACTGGACCAATCAGTGTGGGGTAAACTAGCTCTAAAATGATGCCTTGGACGAATCAGAACTTGGGACTCATAATCTGAGCCAGCCACAAGAGGATTGTATGGGCAGTGACTCTGGGAGATGTAGTTTAGACTTGGTGCCTTTTGGACCAACAGCAGCAGTCTATTGTGAGTGACAGCCAATCCAGTCAAGAACTGGGAGGAACTCAAAGGAAGTGCCTGTTTTTGTCGGTTGGAGTGCAGTTGAGCTTTGCAGTGAAGAAGGAAGGAGCCCTGTGCTTTTCAGTGTGCAGTTTTAGTCAAAAACGTGTAAGGCCCAGAGTTCCGGTCTGCAGCTTGTGTAACAGCTTGTTAGGACTGAATCCGTCCTGTGAAAAGAATCAAAGGATCTCTGAAGAGTAGAAACCAGGCTCACCCTGTAGAAGACTGGAAGAATTGCTGAAAATTGCACTCGGTCTGTCAGAACTGAATCTGCTTGTGTTCTCCGGGTATTGTGCAGTAATTGCGATCGGGATACAGATGCAGCCTGCCTGGTATAGTACTTTCTTTTATATGGATGTGTGAAGAGGTTTGTGTACCTCAAGTGAGCCCTGCTGACATTGAAGGACCCTATCTTATTTGGAGGTCGTGAGTACTAATTCAGGGTTGCTCCTGTTGAATTGCACATTAAATCCAAATGGAATTACTGTACTGCTGACTGTTTAATTCTCCTTTTCTCTGTGTGAAAGGGCCCTACCAGCTGCCACGGTTTGGACTAGCCACTAGGGCTTGGGTACCCAGGGACAGTAACTGATAGGGATAGGCCTGTGCACAGAGCCATAGGTAGATTATTAGAGTGATAAGCTAATTAACCTGATTTCCCGTCCTTGTTATATCCCCTAAATAAATCAGAGCTGCTTGTTTCAGCAAAGTTATACTGCCTGAGGTATTTGTCTATGTTAAAGTACTGTACTGTGATTGTTGCACTGTATCTCATTTCACAGGAGGTCCCAGTGCCGGAACCAGACCTGGGGTAAGTGTATACTGTGAAGGTAATTCTGATATATTGTGTGGGCCACTAGTGGGAAGAAAGGGGTTGCAGTGTCCCAGAGGGCTGTGACCAAGTTAGTTTAACTATTGCAAACCCTGACCTCTGGGTGGAGGCACCCGCCATTGGATCCAGGCCCTCAACCTGTTAGTGGCAAATCAGGCAGGGGTAGTAGCCCTGGGATAGCGCCATCTAGGGGTTACATCTTGAGGCTCACCGCTGGGATTGTGTGTCCTCTAGTGGCCATATTTACGAACCACTGTTAAGAAAAAATGGGTACCCGACAGAAGTGGCTGTGCACCGCTGGTGGAGTGGTGTACTGGGGAGGAGATCGACCCCAAAATGCTATGCTTATCCTGGACATCCCCTGGTATCAATACGGACACTGTGCAGGGAGTACTTTCAAGGTGGAAGGTTTACAAAACCCTGTGGTGGTGGGTCGCATGCTAATCTGCTCACCCACACTTTCCTGGCCCTAGTAGAGTTTAAGGATCCCATAGATAGCTCCAAAGTGCCACAGACCATTACCCCAGAGGGAGCCCTCACTGCTTGGAGAGTGATAACTAAGGACAGTAAAGACCCGGGGGGGAATCAGCCCCCACCACTATCTGAAACTTTTGAGGAGAAATTTGCTGAATGGTTGCTGGGAGAGGGGAAAACTGTGGAGGACTTGAAGAAACTATTCTTGCCACCTGGGAGTGTTCCTCCCCCAACACCCTCTCCTGCTCCAGTGCCCGTAATGGTGGCTGAACCAATGCAGACCCTATTTCTGCACCTGCCATTAGTCACGACTCTTACCGAAGGTTGAGGATCTTCTCTGGCACCCTCCCCACCCCCCAAGGGGAGGATGACTGGGAGACCTGGATAGACTATGTTGCCCCCCAAGTGCTAGAATGGCAATGCTCGGAAGGTGAAAAGCGAAAGAGGGTTAGTGAGAGCCTCGAGGTCCTGCCCTGGCTACCATCCGTAGCAAACGGGCCAGTAACCCTGAAGGCTGCACAGGCCTATCTTGAGGCCTTGGAGAATGTGTATGGGGCTCAGATTCTGATGAGGACCTATGGTGGAGAGTAAGAGATGCACAACAGTACCAAGGGAGTTGTTGTCTGTGTATGTATCTCGGCTGGAAAAATTGTTGCAAGAATGCCTCAGAAAAGGTAGTTTGCCAGCGATTGAACTGGACCGAACCAGGCTGGACAGGATCCTTAAGTCTGCCCCTTCTCAGAACTGCTGTTGCTTCAGTTACACCTGGCAGATCGACTGGAATCCCACCCTCCTATGATGAGTTAATGAGAGAAATTCGAGGTTGAGAAAAGACGACCTCGGAGGGACCTGCACCAATAGCTGCGGCTACAACCCGAGTGACTGAGGGTGACCCATCAAGTGAAGTTCAGGGGCAGAGGTTGGCAGTCAATGAGTGCTCTGACAAGGAAAAGATATGTCACAATGGGGCTAACTGTTGAGAGAGATCCGGAATTCAAAACAGTCCTTTTTATGAAGGCCACGCCTGCAAGTACGGGCTCTGACCTATATCCGACTGCATCTGTCTATGGGGTGGGGTACCCACCCATGTATCTCCTGCTGATAACAGCTCGAACTCGATTCCTTGACCATGGAAGTGGAGAAACTGACGAGATGTCTCCAAATGCTTATCACGCAAGAGACAGAGATGGCACCAAGGTTTCCAGTTAGTTACCCCGCCCTGGCTCCCAGTGTGGCGCCTCGCCAGCTCAAACTCCAGAAAGTATGTTTTGCTATAATTGTGGGAAAGATGGGCACATGAAAGGGAATGCCAGTCCCCAAAAGACACTGACAAAGTTGCATATAGGCTACAAGGAGAGCTTGGAGAAGAAATCAGTGGTTAAGAGGTGCAGACATGATCCCAGTGAGGGCACCAAAATGCTAATTCACGTCCTTTTGTGGCAAGGTCAGTTGCCCAGGCCCCCACTACCGCCTCTCAGACTGGTCCAGAATAGTGGGTCCTCCATGGAGACCCTGTAAAGGTGAGCGAGTGTCTACAAGAGCTATATTAGACAGTGGCTCCCAAGTGACAATTATGTTCCAAGATTGGTATCAGAAGCATTTGTCAGACGTACCCTTACAACCATTAGAAGGACTGCATGTATGGGGGTTAAGTGAAGGCCTACCCTATTCGGGTATATCCAATTTGGCTGTCTTTCCCCACCTCCGTGGCTGAGTGGCCAACAAGTAGAGACCCTAGCCTTAGTGTGTCCCCCCACTGGACTGTATGATGGTGTCCCTTTGTTGATTGGAACAAATGCTCATATGTTCGAAGGCTGGCACAGTTGTGTTATGAAAACAGGGTCAAAGACTAGTAGAGCTTTAAGAGTTCCGGCTTTAATTAAGAAGGCCTATGAGGCACAGAGAGATGCTGAAAAACAGAACCAGAGGAACCGGTCGGAATTGTATGGAAGAAGGATCCTGAGTCTCTGATCCTGGCGCCAAATGCCCAGTGTACCTTACAGGAGAGGTCCGTATCAGAAAGGATGTTAAGAATAAAATATTAATGTTGGATGCACCAGGCGATGGAAAATTGCCAGAGGGACTGCTGGTCAAGCTCTAGTATTTTGCCCGCTAGAGCCCATGCTTATGCCAGAAGGGTAATGGTCCAAGTTCATAATGTGTCTGAAAGAGACATTCGAGTAAACAGAGGTTGCATCCTGGCTAATGTGCATTGTGCAGACACTGCAGTGCTACCCAGCAGCAAGAGTTCAAGGAAGAATGACAGAGTAACGCCTGACTTGTTTGATTTCGCGACTCCGCTGCCAGCTGAATGGAAAGTGAAGATCAGTGAGAAGCTTGCCCAGAGAGACCAGGTGTTTTCTTTAAAGGAATGGGATGTAGGATGCGTGCAAGGAGCTGAGCACAATATCCGCTGCATGACGGAAGACCATTTCGTGAGAGGTCTCGACGCCTGGCACCTGCTGACATAGATGATGTGAGACGGCATCTGCAAGAGATGTTAGCTGCTGGTGTATAAGAATCCAGAAGCCCTTATGCTTCCCCATTGTGGTAGTGAGGAAAAAGAATGGAACAGTAAGGATGTGTGTGGATTATCGCACCTTAAACCGGCGGACTATCCCGATCAGTACACAATGCCCGCATTCAGGATGCTTTGGACTGCCTAAGCGGGAGCAAGTGGTTCTCTGTGCTGGATCTCCGCAGTGGGTACTATCAGATCCCGATGGCCCCAGAGGACCGTGAAAAGACAGCCTTTATCTGTCCGCTTGGCTTCTATGAATTCATGAGGGGATGCCTCAAGGATTTCAGGTGCCCCAGCCACTTTCAGCGATTGATGGAGCGTGCAGTGGGGACATGAACTTACTAGAGTGCCTGGTATACCTAGATGATGTTATTGTGTTTGGCAGCTCACTGGAGGAACATGAGAGCAGATTATTTAAGGTATTGGACCGACTGGAGGACTTTGGCCTAAACTGTCCATTGATAAGTGTCAATTTTTCAAACATCAGTAAAGTATGTGGGACACATAGTATCCACGAGGAATAGAGACCGACCAAGTAAAGTTGAGGCCTTGACCACCTGGCCACAGCCCAAAAATCTAAAAGAACTGCAAAGATTCCTGGGATTCTGTGGTTATTATCGGCGCTTTATCAAGGACTATTCAAGAGTGATCCGCCCTTTACTTAACCTTACTCAAGGGTATCCCCAACCCACAAAAATACCAAAGTCAGCGTCCCTCAAGACTGAAAGAGTGTATTTTCATCCGAGTGAAGTATTTGGGGCCGCTGGACTCCTGATTGTGAGACTGCTTTTCATGAGATCATATATCAACTTACCCATGCTCCAGTGCTGGCCTATGCCGATCCAAGAAAACCTTACGTCCTGCACACTGATGCTAGCTTGCAAGGGTTGGGGCTGTGTTGTACCAAGAGCACGAGAATGGCCTGAGACCAGTGGCCTTTGCCAGTAGAAGCCTGACCCCATCCGAAAAGAACTATCCTGTACATAAGTTAGAGTTCCTAGCTTTGAAGTGGGCTATTGTTGACCAATTCCATGAGTACTTGTATGGGCTAAAATACTAGTAAAACTGACAATAATCCTTTGACCATGTGCAGACCTCAGCTAGTTGGATGCCACTGGCCATAGGTGGCTTTCGCATTATCTACATATGACTATGCTCTCGAATACCGAGCAGGTCTGAACCACATAGATGTTGATGCTCTCTCCGGAGGCGTGTTCCCCAGAATGATTGGGTCCGATTGGCAGAACCTGACATTCGGGCACTCTGCGGAAGTTTGACAGGGAGGAACAAATGTCCACGGACGAGTGGACTGCATGGTGGATTGCTTGGGAGCCTCTGAGAATTGCATACCTGCTGCTTATTGCCACTTTTCTGCAATAGACATTGGTGCACCGCTCAGCTGGACAATGACAGTATTCGGCGGGCTCAATCCCGCGATCCCATGATCAAAGCAGCTTTAGAAGCCCTCTATGCAGGAAAAGATGTGTCCAAATTACGCCCACTGATTTGAGAACTGCACTGTTATACAAAGAAGGTCCTAAGTTGAAACTGATCAATAAACTGTTATACAGAGAAACAGTAGACAGAGGGGACAAGTAGACAAACAACAACTAGTGCTGCTCACTGCCTTCGAGACTCAGTACTGAGGTCCTTGCACAACCACATGGGGCACCTTGGTATAGACAGAACACTTGACTTGGTGAGATCCAGATTCTATTGGCCTAAGATGGGGGCTGATGTGGAGCAACACATTCAACTTGTAGTCGCTAGCTTACAGAGGAAAGCTTTTGCCCTAGAGGGCTGCCCCTTGTTAACATCACCACCAGTGCACCATGGAGCTGGTCTGTATTGATTTTCTAAGTTTGGAGTCAGATCAAAGAAATATCAGTAATGTGCTGGTGGTCACTGACCATTTCACGAGATATGCCCAAGCTTTCCCCACCAAAGACCAGAAAGCATCCACTGTGGCCAAAGTACTTGTAGAAAACTTTTTGTTCACTATGGGGCTCCACAAAGAATCCATTCTGATCAAGGGAGAGACTTTGAGAGTCGTCTGATCAAAGAGATGCTTTCTCTGTGGGGGAGCGAAGTCCAGAACCACTCCTTACCCCCAGGGGACCACAGCCTGAACGTTTCAACCGCACTTTGCTAGATATGCTAGGCACCCTGCACCCAAAGGACAAGCCTAGATGGAGCCAACAAATTAGCACCCTGGTACATGCTTATAACTGCACCAAAAGTGATGCCACTGGATTCTCCCCTACCGCCTGATGTTTGGAAGAGAAGCTCACTACCAGTAGATGTGTGTTTTGGGGTCTCTCCTGATGGGGTTCAGGCTGACAACTATTTACAGTATGTGCAAAAGTTAAAGGCCCAGCTAACTCCTGCGTACCAACTGGCTCAAACCATGGCTGCCAAAAAGAAATCTGGCCAACAAAGAAAGGTATGATAAAAAGGTGAAAGCACAGGAACTCCGGGAGGGAGATCGGTATTGCTAAGAAATCTGGGATTGCATGGCAAGCACAAGATTGCTGACAGATGGCACCATCTCCTCACATTGTAGTGGGCAAACTAGATGATCTGCCAGTGTACAAAGTAAGGCCTGAGAATAATTCAAAAGATGTAAAACAATGCATAGAAATCATTTACTGCCCATTGGACAAATCTTAATTGAGTCTGAGCCCTAGAAGATGCCCCTCTGGACCAGTGACTAGAGCTGCTGCTAAGAAAAGATCAAGAAAGTCTGCACCTACAGAAGCAAAGTTAAAGTGTTCCCCTCCACAAGTCCCAGTTGAGCATGACTGTCAGTCCATATCGGAAGAAAGTGAGAGTGACTTTGAATACTATCCTTCTTACGAACTGAGTCAATTGTTTCGGGGGCAATCCCCTAGTCAATACTGGAGACAAAGCTGGGCCTTCTGGACTGTTTAAGCCCCCAGCTTCATCCCTGGAGCCAATGCTCCCAGAAAGTGAAGTGCAAAGCATCAGATCAGATGAAATGGAATCATTGTGCATGGTTGAACTGTTTGAGCTTTCAGGGAGGAAAATGATAGATTGGGGCAGACTGGTGATACACCGAACAAGAAGAGTATTTTGAGTGCCCTGACAGTCCACTGCCAGTGTCCGAAAGCTCTCCATGCGAGCCAAATGTTGTGGACTCAGAAACTGTAACTCCTGGAGCTGAAAGTGCCCCAAGTTCTAGCCTCTCTACCCCATGGAGACTCCCTGACAAGTGTGGACAATGCTGAAAATGAGGCTCAGAGTGCAGAGACTGTAACAGTTCCCCTAGAAAGACTGGTCGAGCTGTAAAGCCTGTGGTGCACCTCAGTTATGATTCCCTTGGGAGGCCTGTGGATTTGCCTCTCAATGTTGTCCATAAAGGAGTGTATGTGTCCCGAGCTCACTGCCCAAACTGAGCATCAGTGCTAACTCCAAGTTACTTGTGTTGCCCTCTAAGTATGGTGCCCTTGCCCCATCCAGCCCCAAGGTAACTGATAGGAAGGCCCCTCTCTTCAGGTTTCATGTACAAGAGGTAATAACTTGAGTTATGGTACAATGTGTATGTAATACTGTGTAAGAGTGACGTACTGCAATGTTTCAGAAATGTGTTCTTGGTAAAATGATATATTGACTGATGATTACATATGCGAGCCTAATGCAAATGTATATGGTTGCAGTTGAAACTTATGGGGTACTTGCTTGTAGCAGACGTCAAGCTTTTCCCAGGCCAGGAAGGGTGTAACCCCTGCAAATGGGGGTTCCCAAAAGACTTCCAGGAGCTTGCTTGAATGCTCCAAGCCTGAATGGTGTGCTTCACGCTTAGTTTATTTATCAGTGAGTGTTTTAGAACCTCTGGTACTGTCTCTTTAAGAGCTGTCTGCTTGCAGACATAATTAGTTTGTATGGGGATGTGTGTTTCTTTGATTGAGTACCACTCAAGCTGCTGCCAATTCACCCATTTTGCAGTCACTAGGAGTGCAAAGGGAACCTGTCTGAAAGATGTAACTGATTGCCAGAAATCATTTACAGTAATAATAAAATTACAGTTTGTCTAACCTGCTTTCTTTGCAGTCAGAACTGTCTCCTAGTTCCCATTCTGGTTTGAACTGCTGAACTGGACCAATCAGTGTGGGTAAACTAGCTCTAAAATGATGCCTTGGACGAATCAGAACTTGGGACTCATAATCTGAGCCAGCCACAAGAGGATTGTATGGGCAGTGACTCTGGGAGATGTAGTTTAGACTTGTTGCCTTTTGGACCAACAGCAGCAGTCTATTGTGAGTGACAGCCAATCCAGTCAAGAACTGGGAGGAACTCAAAGGAAGTGCCTGTTTTGTCGGTTGGAGTGCAGTTGAGCTTTGGCAGTGAAGAAGGAAGGAGCCCTGTGCTTTTTCAGTGTGCAGTTTTAGTCAAAAACGTGTGAAGGCCCAGAGTTCCGGTCTGCAGCTTGTGTAACAGCTTGTTAGGACTGAATCCGTCCTGTGAAAAGAATCAAAGGATCTCTGAAGAGTAGAAACCAGGCTCACCCTGTAGAAGACTGGAAGAATTGCTGAAAATTGCACTCGGTCTGTCAGGAACTGAATCTGCTGTGTGTTCTCCCGGTATTGTGCAGTAATTGCGATCGGGATACAGATGCAGCCTGCCTGGTATAGTACTTCTTTTATATGGATGTGTGAAGAGGTTTGTGTACCTCAAGTGAGCCCTGCTGACATTGAAGGACCCTATCTTATTTGGAGGTCGTGAGTACTAATTCAGGGTTGCTCCCTGTTGAATTGCCACATTAAATCCAAATGGAATTACTGTACTGCTTGACTGTTTAATTCTCCTTTTCTCTGTGTGAAAGGGCCCTACCAGCTGCCACGGTTTGGACTAGCCACTAGGGCTTGGGTACCCAGGGACAGTAACTGATAGGGATAGGCCTGTGCACAGAGCCATAGGTAGATTATTAGAGTGATAAGCTAATTAACCTGATTTCCCGTCCTTGTTATATCCCCTAAATAAATCAGAGCTGCTTGTTTCAGCAAAGTTATACTGCCTGAGGTATTTGTCTATGTTAAAGTACTGTACTGTGATTGTTGCACTGTATCTCATTTCACAGGAGGTCCCAGTGCGGAACCAGACCTGGGGTAAGTGTATACTGTGAAGGTAATTCTGATATATTGTGTGGGCCACTAGTGGGAAGAAAGGGGGTTGCAGTGTCCCAGAGGGCTGTGACCAAGTTAGTTTAACTATTGCAAACCCTGACCTCTGGGTGGAGGCACCCGCCATTGGATCCAGGCCCCTCAACCTGTTAGTGGCAAATCAGGCAGGGGTAGTAGCCCCTGGGATAGCGCCATCTAGGGGTTACATGTTGTTTTTAGAGTCAGCTTGTTTCATCAGGGCTCAGCAATAAGGGCCACAGGTTATCAGAAGACGCTAGGTAAGTGTTTAGATGCCATGATTGTTACACTGCTTTGATCTCCTCCCTTCCCATCAAGCTTGCCTTGCTCAATCAATTCTGTCCAGGGCATTTTACCTTTGCTCCTGCCCATCCCCCATCCTTACTCAGCCCTTATGTGAAATCATGCTAGAGTACTGCAAGGCCTCAACCTCATACTTAATTACATAGGTTGGCCTTGTGGTACAGGAAGTGATCCAGATCACATCCCTTCCTGCGTCCATTGTGATGGCACATACTACATTTATGCAGTGCTGCTGATAGGAAGAGACATGACTGACATCATTCAGGGGGCCATGTTGGGTGCAGCATATGTACCACATCAGGAATTGACTAAGTGTGTGTGTGTGTGCGCGCGCTCGTATGTGTGTGTATATGTATCTATATATCTCTTTCTCTCTCTCTCTTCTCTCTCTCTGTGTATATATATATATATATATATATATATATATATATGAATACATAACCCACTATTAGGTGTGCAGTCGAGCTCTGATATATGCACGCCTTGGTGTGCATTGTACGCATAAGGTTCAGGCCGAGTGTGTCAATCACCCAAGGCGGGCGTATATCAGAGAGCGACTGCACATCCTAGAGTGGGTTATCTATCTTATAAAATGATAAAATAGTTTTTTAGGGTGGTAAAAGTGCAGGTGTGCGGTCGTGCTCTGATATACGCACGGTCATGTGATGCTCATGCTCCAATAATAGAGCAACAATTTCCCTACCCATTTTATAAATATATATATATATATATAGATAGATAGATATATATAGATATACACTGTCTATATATATATATATATATTATGGTAGCAAAGTAGTGCTACCATAGTTAGGGTTGAGGAGCCATTTACATGTTAAACCCAAAATGTTGCACCTTAATAACTTTGCAACTTTTTGACGGATTTGCCTGAAATTTGGAATACAAGATCAAGACCCATACACCTTGGGACGTGCCAAGTTTTGTACCAGTCAGATACACGGCTGTGGAGTTATTAAGCATGATCTGCGCATGCGTTTATGCTTTTTCTGGAATTCTACGGTCGCGCCTACAGGTCGCACGGTTTACGTGACTGGCCCAAAATCTTCAGGGAATGTGCGGCCAGGGTCCCCGATGTGCTTTTTAAATATTTCATGAAAAAATATTAAACTCTTCAAAAGTTATGGCAGTCCGAACTTCTGTTTTTTTCCCATAGGATAACATTATGGCGTTCGCCGCTCCTTTGAGGGCCCGTATCTCGAAAATGGTGCGAGATACGGAGTTTTTGTCAAAAAATTATAGCACCCATAATGTATAAAACTAGCCAGGAAAGTGATAATACATATGACTTTTACATTTTTTTTCTATGTCATACGATTACTGAGATATAAGCAATTTACTATTGCAACTACTGATTTTTGTGTTCCGAGAGTCATTATTTTGCATACATTCTTTCTTCTCATTGTCTTTCTTTATACAGCTTTTGGGGAAAACCAGCCTGTGCGATTACATTACTCTTACCATCACCGTTTCTGCTTGCGGTTCCGTACCCGTTGCACTTACCGTTCACATTTACGCCACCATGTGCGTTACCCTTTGCGTTTTCATTTGCGGTTGCGTTTCCATTGTTTTTAACATTTCTGTCTACAGTACTGTTCCTCTTTCTGTTTCACTTTGCGTCACCATGCGCATTACGATTTGCGTTTGCGGGCACAATGTTACAATGCGACAAGACATCACCCCCTCGCTCCCGCCGCTGCATTACATTCACTATTTCTCATTATCATTCTCAAAAAGAAGGGAAATTAGAGGCAAAAAACTCAGTTTAATGCATCAGTTAAGGTTGTTCCACAGTGACATAAGTGAAGAAATTCGATGTTAGAGTTGAAACCCCCTTTGCACCCCTTCAGCCCACCCCCCAACTGGAATCATGGTGTGCATTGGGGTCATCGGTCCTAACTGTCACCCCATTCTCCTATTCCTCAGCTTCTTTCCACATGTGATGGGGTGACACCTAGGCCGATGGCCCTGTCACGCGCAATTCAGTTGAAGGTGGATGGAGGGTCAAAGTTTCAACCCTAACATCGAATTTCACTTTGTCACTGTGGAACAACCTTAACTGATGCATTAAATGAGTATTTTTCCTCATATATATATATATATATATATATATATTATAAAATGGGTTGAGGAGCCATTTACATGTTAAACCTAAAACGTTGCACCCTAATAACTTTGAAACTGTTCAATGGATTTGCTTGAAATTTGGAATACATGATCACAAACCATAGATCTTGGGATCTGCCAACCTTTGTACTGTTCGGTTACATGGCTGTGGAGTTATTAAGCATGATCTGCGCATACGTTTGCGCTTTTTTTTAAATTCTTTCGTCATCTCTACAGGTCACATGGTTTGCATGACCAGTCCGAAATCTTCAGAGAATGTGCAGCCAGGGTCCCTGATGTGCCTTTTGAAGATTTTGTGAAAAAATATTAAACGGTTCAAAAGTTATTCAAATAACAAGTTCCCATTATAAGTCAATGGAAGAAGTTAAAAAGTTCGACAGTGTTGCAAATGCACGTTTTTACTTTCACAAATGGCCCTTTTACTGTGGCAAATCAGCCATTTTGTTTTCAGTTAGCGATCAGAAAAATGCTTGGCATTTAAATTTGGGACCCTCTAGCAACCTAATTATTTTTGTATTCACCTAGTCGGACCCTGAGGATGCTAGGCATGTCTTTATTTTGGGGTAAAACACCCAAGAAATATGTTTTTCACATTTCTGGAAAAAGTACTTTCACAAAGTAGTGTTGAACATGTGACACTGTCGAAAGAATTTGAGAAAGCTTTCACAAAGTTTGACAGTACTTTTCCAGGATGTGTGAAAATAACAGCAATTCTTTGTCACTCTGCTGCAAAAGAACGGTTTGGTCTTTTGGGCTGAAATTTGGAAGGAACACAGCCAATATCTCACAGATGTGCCTTTCAGTGTTTCAGTGAAAAAATATTACATGGCAGCAAAGTGACAGCACTCCAAAGTTGACAATTTCTCCCATAGGATAACATTACGGCATCTGCTACATTAGAGGAATCCTTTGATACCCTGTTGCAAAATAATAGTTTGGTCTTTTGGGATGAAATTTGCAGGAAAGAAAGGCAACATACCACAGATGTGCCTTTCAGTGGTTTGGTGAAAAAATATTACAGTGAGGGAACGTTATGGGACTGCGAATTTGTCTTGTTTCCCACAGGATAACATTACGGCGTCTGTTTAGCCTTTTGGAGACCTGTATTTCAGAAAGCGGTTAAGAATCACGGACTTTTCATTGTAAAAATGCTTAGCCCCCAGTGGGCGCTAAAAAAAAAAACTAGCCAAGAAAGTGATAATTAATATGACTTTTAAATTTTTTATCTACATTGTAAGGTTCCTGAGATATAAGCAGTTTAGTATCCCAAGTACTCATTTTCTGTTCCAAGAGCCATTATTATGCATACATTCTTTGTACTCACTGTTTTTCTATATGTAGATTTTGGGGAATACTATTGTGTGTGTTTCTATAACTGTTACCCTTAGCACTTCTGGTTGTGGTTCTGTACCTGTTTGAGTTACTTTTCGTGTCTATGCCACCTTGTGCGTTACCGTGTGCGTTTTCATTTGAGCTTATGTTTTTGTCATTTTAACTTTTTGTGTCTACAGCACTGTTTATCTGTGTGTTTCATTTTGTGCTACCATGTGCATTAACATTTGCATTTGCTGGCACTGTGTTAGTATGTGTGAAGACATCTCATGGCGGGAGCTCAGGGCCCAAAGGGCCATGCACTCCCGGCGCTGTATTACATCCAGTATTTTTCAGTACTGTTTATCTTTGTGTTTCGCTTTCTGCTACCATGTGCATTAACATTTACTTTTGCTGGCATTGTGTTAGTATGTCTGAAGACATCTCGTGGTGGGAGCGTGGGGCCAGAAGGTCCCCGCGCTCCTGGTGCTGTATTACATTCAGTATTTTTCAGCACTGTTTATCTTTGTGTTTTGCTTTGTGCTACCATGTGCATTAACATTTGTGTTTGCTGGCACTGTGTTAGTATGTGTGAAGACATCTCATGGCAGGAGTGCAGGGCCCAAAGTGCCCGGCGCTCCCAGCACTGTATTACATTCAGTATTTTTCAGTGCTGTTTAACTTTGTGTTTCACTTTGTGATACCATGTGCATTAACATTTGCATTTGCTGGCACTGTATAAAGACATCATATGGCATGAGCATGTTTATGGGCACTGTGTTAGTGTGTGAAAAGACATCACATGGCAGGCATGTGGGGCCCGTGTTACTGCTGCTGTATTATGTTCAATATTTGTCAGAGTAATTTTTAAAAAGAAGGGAAATTAGAGAGAAACACTTTGTTTACTGTTTCAGTTAGTGTTGTTTGTCAGTGACAGAAGTGAGGAAATTTTGTGTTAGGGCTCAAAAGCACAAATTTGCATTCACCCCTCACCCCCCTGAGCACCAGTGGCAGACAGAGAGACACACAGACATGGGAGTAGGGGGGAGAAGCAAGGCAACAGGATCAATCATAGACAATCAGCAGGAGGTGTGAGGAATAATATACAACTAGTGTACATACTGCATACTGAATGGAGAGACACAGTAAGAATACACCTATGTAAATGAATAGTGTGGCTTTTTCATTGTGGCTGTAGAGAACTTAAGACACTTAGAAGTATTATTGCTGCTGTACAGAACTTAGTACACTTAGGAGTTGCATGGTGTAATGGGGTAGGGGACTACACCTACATACCTGTTGCTGCATGTTAAGTGAAGAGGCAAAGGCAAAGAAGGGTGATGTAGATAACTTGTAGACTTCCATGATTATAGGTACAGTGTAGCTAGCACAATTATCTCTTACATTGCCTTGGCCAGGTAATGGTTTCCAAACTGTGACAGCAAGTACTGCATCCTTAGTAAATACCCATAACATAGCTGAGGGTATGGACATCTATGGTAGTTGTCAGTGATTGCAGGGACACTCAAGTAAGCATAGTTAGTGTTTGTGGGGGTGGATCAGAGGGGTAATGCTTCACCTAAAAAATTTGTACTGCATCATGAGTACTGATGTAGAGAAAGAGTGAGGCAATGGATATCAATGGTATGCCTCTGTATTTGTTGGTTGACACAAGTTTATACAGTTAGGATTTATATGGTCTCACCCAGGGAATTTATTATGCATACTAGTTACTGATTGTGGCTGTACAACCACAGCTTCATGGACGTAGTTAGCAATGTCACATATTTCTCAACAACAGCTACTGCAGTCTGATTGTAGGCTCAGATGAAAAGTAAGAGTGGCTCATACTAGTTGATTTAGCTTGGAATCACAGGAACTCTAGCAAGCAATGTCTGAACTCCTAGCACAGGTACTGCATACTGAGTGGAGAGTACAGAACAAAATAGCCTATGGAGATGAACAGTGTCATGGGGTTACTGTACTTGCAGACCACTTACTATATGCTGAGTGAACAGTCAGAGGAAAAGACAGGCAATGTACATCAGTTGTACAGCTCCTTGATTACAGGAGCTGCCCAGTTAGTACAGTTATCACTTGAATGGATTCAGGCAGGTGATGTGTCTTGAAACGTGACAGCAGGTACTGCATTGTTAGTGTAGGTACACAATACAGGTGAGGGTATGGATATCTCAGTGGAGATACACAACACCTGTGAGGGTATGAACATCAATGGTAGATATTAGTGATTGCAGGGATAGTGAAGTTAGCTGAGTTAGGATTTGCATTCATTTAAGCAGCTAATGCTGCTCCTCCCCAAAAAATGTGTACTGCATCATGAATGGGGATCCACAGGAACAATAATGCATTGGAGATCAACGGCACAGCTCTGTAATTGTAGGTACAGTGAAGTTAGCGCAGTTAGGAGTTGCATGGGCTCAGCCAGGGAATTGCAGCACACATAGCAGTTACTGCATCCTGAGTGTATAGCCACAGCTGGATAGTGTTACATTGTGATGCACCACACCTCTCTACAGCAGGTACTCCCCACTAACTGGAGAGGTACAGAAAAAGTAAGGGCGGTACAGACTTCTTAACACAGTTAAGAATTATGTGAACTGTGTTAGGCAATGTGCCCTCGGTAGCCCACGTGGTGGATATTGAGTGGAGAGCCATGCCAAAAAATAAGCCCATGGGCACGTAGTTGTGGTAGTATTTCTTACAGTTGATTTGCATGCTTAATAGAAACAATAGTTACATTCTAATGTTATTATGTTATGGTTCAGTAAAGACTAAACACAGGTGGTTACGTTTAAGAAAGATTTATTGCCAATTGGTAAAACTGAAAAAGGGCCAATTAAGATTTAATTTTTTTTTTACAAAATCAGTCTCACAATACAATCCTTGCATGAGTGTAATCATTGCTTAGAATATACCTAAATGTGTGTCATTTATAGTAAGTAGATTATATGAATTGGAATAAGTACGTATATGGTAATACACCATAGAAAGAAGGCAGCGGAAGAAGGCAATTTGGTATTATATCTGCTCGTGTTGCAGGGTTCGTATCTTAAGCTAATGTCTCTCCTATCCCTGCAGTGTTCTCCCATCTTTTCTAGGCATGCTTCTTATCTTCCAGCTATGCATATACCTGGGGTCTTTTATAGCTGGTCACTGTCTTTAATGAAGTGACCTCTTTCAGCAGTGCAGTGTAAGTGTTCACTACTCTTTGTGGGAAGAAGTGCTTTCTGACATTCCTCCCAAACATCCCATCCTCAAGCTGAAGCCTGTGCCCCTTCATGATATGTTTGCTACTCAGCTTGAAGAGACTTTGGTTAACAATATTATTTCTACCTTTTAAGTAGTTGAATGTTCCAGTCATGTGTCATCCCTTAGTTCTGTCCTATATTAATGAAGGTATGTCAGAAGCTTCTAAGCAGTGATTACACACATGAAACAGTGATGTTTTATTGTTATTGTGTGACTGATAATGTGTATGTTCCTGGGGTGGGCGAACAACCAGATTCTAAGTGTTCAAGTAATAGAATATTAAAAAGTTATGATTTCAGTGACATTCGATAACTGGTATATTCTGCTAAATATTTTAAGATATATCATTGACTAGGTGCATATGGAAAATTCCCACCCGACCCCTCAATAGAGGCGATCAAAAACATTGTCAGGAACAGGTATGAAGTGCGTTGTGATCAGTAACAGTGTCTGATTTACAATTTTCAGTATTATTAACATAGGTAACAATTACTTGTATGACAAGTACAAAAAATGTCATATTATTACAGGTACAGAATACATTTCTTTCAATTGTTACATTAGTCACTATGTTGGCTCTGAACTAGTAAAGAAATAATGTGTGTAGTATGTTGTTTTTATGAAAGATATGGGACACTGAACTTAACCACTATAGTATTGTATTACATGTTAAGGATTAATTGTTACTTGACTCTTATAGTAATAATTTTACTAGAACAATTAAACTAGTTAACAACAATGGTGAGACAGAATGAGAATGTAAATATTATTTCCATGTCATTAGAAAGGTATGCAAAAGTCATTTGATAATAAGCTGAAATAGTTCAGCATTTACACTTGCTTCATTTCACTAGCTGCATTATGACTAAAGAGTTTTATTTTTACATATGTACAGTTTCAGTGTAACAAATATATCAGGCATAGTTCAACACTGTTGCATGGTGACAGAATGATGCAGTTGTCTAGATGTCAACAGCTAATAGACAAAAAAAATGGTGATAGAAAAGTTGTGACACTGTGTTCTCTTTGGTGAATGAGACATGTGTTACACAATTATTTAAAATGATAAGGGACAACTTTTGTGTCTCTGCAGAGGCAAAAAGTAATTAGCTGACAACAACTTCTTGTTATGTATGGGTATGATACAGCTACAAGAAAATATATGTACAGAACAGGAGAGCCAGAAAGGCCTCATTTTTGACACGTACAATCTTTGATAGACAGGTAAGCATGGTTTCTCTAGTGACTGTGAATACTGTTGGTGCAGATTTAAGCCACTACAACAATTTCCACGTTGTCACTGATCCACACAAGATCTTAGATGTCATAGTGCATGAAATGTCTCTGCCAGTATATCATTTTGTTGATATGCTACGGTTTATTGAGAGTCGTAGATTGGAAACAATTGTACTGACCTACAACTGATTCTGTCACAAAGTAGTCATTTAAAAAATGTTAGATGTTGTCTGCTATTCTTCTGAAATATGAAGATCATCATAATTCTTCAATATTAGAAGACATGCATTTTTTAAGTGTCATGGCAGTCTCTGTTTAAAACTGTTTTTAGAGTCGTCACACTCTACCCATCCACTTCTGTACCTAATAAACAGGTGTAATGGCCAGAATGCATGGATTGACCATGGTGATAGACTACACTGTGAGTGTCAAACACTGATTGGTTAAAAACTATTCTACCTGCTGTGTAATCTGTGATAGGAGTGTCAACTCTGAGCCCATTGGAGTCAAATCTGTGCAATATAAGCAACAGATATTGAGATGAACTCCTGAGGCATATAGACTGAGTGCATCTGCCTCCATACCTTTTACAGGAGTGACCACATTGAGCATTGGTGAATAGCTGTCAAAATTTGACACTTTTGGCTTGAGGGACAAAAAGAGGAATCCACAGCATGTCTTCTGTGGTTTCACGCTGTGAATGACCACATGATACACATACATATTTGGTTACATATGACACTGTGAAGTAGTGGTGCATTGGAGTGCCATCTTCATCCAAGTTGTTTATGATAGCCATCATAAACTCACTAGTGTCTTGCTGTATGTCAGCAGCAAATGTACTACACCTGTCATATGTACCTAACACCTGGCGTAGTGGTGTTAGTGACTGCACATTGTTAGACTGGTCAGAAGTCATGTTGGCAATCAGCTTCAATGTGTTAGATAGGGGAGTGTCTTGTGAAGCAGATACTGCCTGCACAAAGTGTGACATGTGTAGAAAAGCTTACATAGCTGAGTTAGCATAGCAGTTCACTCTAGTGCTGTTGCCAAAGACTGGTACAGCAGCTACACCAGCTGATTTCTGATGAATTGCTGGCTGTGAATGTTTAGTTGATATTGTGACCTTTGTTGAACTCTTTAGAGTTGAATCACTTGTGGAAGCTCGTGCTTGTTTGCTGACACCTGTAGATATGACTGTATGATGTGAGACAGCCAGATATGTAGGCAGTGGTATTTAAGACATTTGGTGGTTGATGGAGAGTACGTAACCTGTTGTACTCAACAATACATCGCTTGTCTGCTCATATCTTCTGGGGTGCAAGAGTTATAATGTGCAACCCAGAAAGACTACGGGCATGTGAAAGTGCCACATAGCTCATGCCATCCTTGAAAATGTCTGTACCTATGTCCACCATTGCTGAATCCAAACTCAAGCCCTGAGATTTGTGAATAGAAACAGCATATGCAACACATAGTGGAAGCTGTTTCCTGTTTACATAGATATCCTTAAATACCTGAAATTTCACACAGGTACGTTCTATGTGTACAGGCTGTTCCATGTTGTCAAAGTGAACTAAAAGAGTCTCGATATATGTCTTCTGAACATTGCAGACAAAGTCAATGATGTTTCCCATGGCACCATTTACCATGCCTCATTCAAGATCGAGATTATGTCGTAGCATGATACGTGCATTCCTACAAAGTTTAAGAACAGCTTCTAGGCCAGCTGTGCGTGAAACATCTGACTTCAGTTCACTGAGTTGTTCAGTCATCTTTGCTACTAGGTTACGACTAAGAATGACACCATCAACTGTATCAACAGCATGCAGAGTTAGAATTTCTTGGTTTTCTCTCTGCAGCATAATATTGTTGAACTCAGTGCATTTCTTTAGCCATGGCATATGACACACTATGTGTGTCCCTGTAGAGTACACATCGCTGAAAACATTACATGCTGTTTCTATGGATGCAGTATCTACTCTGATTCTCTGATCGTTTAACATAGCAACATGTTCTGGTGATAGAGAACCTGTATGAGCTTCATCTAACAGTGATTTGTAAGCCAGATCACCACTTTGGAGCATATTCTCATACAACTCAACATAGGTAAATAACTCCCAAAAGTTAAAACCTGCAATACAGCCGGGAATGTTCTTAGCTTGCTTGGCAGTCAGAGTTGCAAACACATGCTCTGCATTAACTGGTGCAAGCTGTAAAAGGTTGCCAAATACAACAATACTTTTGCCACCAAATGGTACTCCATCGTCAGTACCTAAGATCTCCTGTAGATGTAGATGTATACAGGCAAGCATTACATTGGAGACCATGCTGATTTCATCAATGATGAGAAACTTCATCTTTGTGAACATGGAATGGAGCTGAGATGCAACCTCAAATGACAGTTTACGATACTCTCCTGTTTTGTCATGTTCTACTGGCAACATAAAGAGACGGTGTAATGTAACTCCACCAATGTTGTATGCAGCTAGCCCTGTGAGAGCAGTAACAGCAACAGTCATTGATGACCCTGTCAGGCTTCGTATTTCAGCAGTTATGGCTTCAATAAGGAAACTCTTTCCTGTGCCAGCTGAACCGCTAACAAAGATCAGTAGTGGTTTGTAGTCACGACAGTCACATTTTTTTGTTTCATGTAGTAGGCCATGTCGAACAGCGTCAATGACGTGAGAGTGAACTACATGCTGCTGCTGATTAAGTCTTTTTCTCAAGTCAGGTGGGTTGACAGTGGAGTGTGTTCCATGTTCCATGGCTGTCTCAATTTCTGATATTAACACTTCTGGGGCATTTAAAGGCAGAGGTTCACCTAGAACAGCTTGTTCTTCTGGATCAAGATTGTCTTGCGAGCTAACAGGAGTGTCTTCCTTAAGCTGCTTCTCTGCCTTCTCAAGCTGTTCTTTCTCAGCCTCTAATCTCTGTATGTATGTCTCTGAGTATTCAGTTTTGAAAGTCTCGTAACTGAGATTGAATTCTTCCTCGAATGTATCACAGTCACCTTTTAATTCAGACTCATTCCTCCAGGGTCTAAATAGGAATAGGAGAGCAAAGTAGTAATGCTTTCTGCTCTCCGATGTACCTAGATATAAGTTACAGTGGTCTGTGAGCCAAGGCTTATGTCTCTTTACAAGACAGCCATTCACTCCATTTATCTTGTAAATGTGGCATGTTCAGTCAGATGATATATCTGACTTGTAGTCATACCACTTAGCCACCTGAAAGAGACACATATCACCCATGTCGTCATGTCTACAGAGGTAGTATGTGTCTTTCAGGTTATTCTTTAAGATATGTTTTGAAGAAGGCCTATTGGCAGCGAGTTCTTCAATTTTGGCATGGGGAATCAGTACATGTTTGCATTTCTCTTTGTAGTTCACACTGAGAAACCATACAGCATCAGACTTCTCGTACAGATGTGTACCCATTAAACAATCACTGGCTTCATAAGCTCCACATTCTCTGTGTGAAAAGGTCTTCAAGCCCAGTGACCACAGCTGAGGTGTCAGGCTCCTGCTTGAACTGGCAATATCTTCCTAAAGATCTTGCAAGCTAGTCTGCTCATGTTTGGTTATGTACAAAGTCACGTACAGCACTAGGGCCAAAGAGTTATCAGTCACAAACTGAACATCTATGTCAGCTTGCCACATTAGGAGAAGAGTTGGGTTGTAGTCATTGATGTACACCTCTTTCTCATCTCTGGGTAACTCGTATAACATCTTGGTTGATTTTGCCTTCTAGTGGTGTCGCATTGCTGAAAAAAAGTTCATCCATGGAACCTTCCTGACAAACTTGTCTAGGAAATCCAAAGCGACATCGTGTGTACCAATTAGATTTGTTCTTTGCTACTCTCCGGCAGTATTTTGCATAAATATGTCACTGGAACTTTTGTGCCAACTTCCATAGTGTAGGACTGTCATACTTGTCTGGAACGTGACAAGTGATATATTTCTTGAAGAATGCTAGCACTTGTGCTGCTTCATGTTCACCTATTCGTGGTGCAACCCTGATCCACAATAACATATGGATATGAGGGGCACCCCGTGCTTGATACTTCATCCTCCAAAAGTAATGCTCCACAATACCAAGAGGCGGATTGTCCTTTGACAATATGAAAGTCAGAATGTCATGGAACCGCTTGTGAAAATGTCTTGTGACAGAGACAGGATCAAGTGAACACATTTCTCTGACAGTCATTGATGAAATGCCATCAACATCAGAATTTGCCCACTTTAACAGTTCAATGAGCTCGTCCCGGGCATATTCAGCACAACTAAGTGTGACAAACCATGTGGCTGCACCATACTCTTGCAGCATTGTCATCACTTCGGAGTGTCTGCGATACCAATATTCTTTGGTGCCACGAAGACTTGAAAGTATGGAAGACAGATTCACTTGCACATTTTCATCTTTCTCCTTTAATTTCTCTAGAAATTGAGCAGCTATTATTCCATCTCGTGGAATTGTGAGACGAATAGTATGTGCAATAGACGCAGACAGAATGCTAAGTTCACTTTCCCAGAGGAGATGAAACAGGTACTGTATGTTATGTCTGAATTTGCCGTCTTTACTGAGCACACTACTAGTGCAGTACTCAGCACCCTGTACACGCACTTCCCTTTCATCTAGCCGTCCACCTGACCCTTTTGGAAATAAGTCTGGGAAACAGCGTGCTTCTAGTGTTGCCTCCCAAATGCTGACAGGCTCACCTTCCACTTGTATCATAAGATAGAGATCAATGTTGTCTCCTACTGGATCTCTGCCATGTAGTGGGTGAATTGTGTACTATTCATATGCATTGTCACTTGTCTGTCCACTGACCTTCTCACTCATTGGCTTAGTTGTCTTCTAAGAGATCATGTTGAATAGAGAGACTAGTCATGTGATCTATGTCAAGGTCTGCATAGAATGGATTGTTACTCTTTAAATAAGTAAGAGCAAGCTTTACCTTCTGTATGTTGACAATATCTTGCCAGATGACCTTGGACTTAGTTGGAACACCATTTACAAGAATCATCAAAGAATCATCAAACTATTTTCCATAGAGTTTGCCTCCACATTTTCCTGTAGAGGAAGTGGGAGATACATCATGGAACCCTTTAGAGATCTAATGAGTTCTTTCTGTGGAATGTTCCGTGTCTTTGTGTTCAGATGTAGAATGGTTTGAAATGGCTTAATTGTCTGAATTAGAATGTGTTCAAACATATTCAATGTCGCAATCTCACTTGGTGTAACATGTGCCTCCATATTATTCAACAGTGACCTTGGTGGCAGAATGTTAGACTTTAGTTTGGAGAAACAGTGTTTGCACAGTAGAATGGTGTTCTGTAACTGAAAGCCAGATTTCATCAGCAAAAATGCTGAGAGACAGAACCACATGTCATTGTATGGTGAACAAGGTTTCCAGGTTCACTGTGACTGTGTGTTTACTGTAGCACAGATGGTCACATGACACACATACAGAGTCAAACTTCTGAGCCTTTGCCAGCTCAAATTTAGCAATTTCTTTGCCATACTGTTTCAGTATGTCAGTTTCTAACACAGAAACAGATGTTTCAGCAGAACTTGCTCACTGATAAATAGTTGTGTCTGGTACAGAAGTAACACATTGCAGCTGTTTGAGAAATGTGATGGCACCCAGCATGTAACCAGACTGCAATAAGTCATTTAAACAAGTGAACTGATTGACAATTTGTCGGACTTCATATACTCTGTATACAAAGTTTCGCATGCCTGTTTGATGCACTCCCAGCATCCACAGGTTGTGAAATACACTGTCATAAACACCACTACCGAGGCACGCTAGTGAGTGACCCATAAGTCCAGTATGTGGACGGATTTCATAACGGTCAATCTTGTTAAACAGTTTATATCTTTCTTCGTGATCTGTTATCACAAATAGGTTGATAAACTGTTCAACTTTTTCAAATGATGATTGCCTATGGTTGCAGGTTTCATCACATGGCCATGCGAGACAGGGCAGTTTATGGGACACAGTGGTTGCATCACAGTCATCATTTGTGTCCATTGCTGTGTCATCACAGACACTGAGCACATTGATCAACTTACCAGACTCATCAATGGTGAACTTTTTTGCTTTTTTGTGTGAATAATAAGATTCTTCCCAGAAATATGCCTCTGAGTGCTGTGTGTGCATCCAGTGACATGTGAATACATAACAGAAATTGTGAACAGTCAAAGTAGGATACCATTGTAGCCTTTTTTTGATATCGTACACAACTTTTCTGAACAGTTCCAGCACATGAGACATCTTACGTCATAACCGTTGAAGAACAAATACTGCTCTGTTAACAAATGTGCATACTTTGAGATGCAATTTCATCAAAGTCAGATGACTCTTTGTCTTTTTGTGCTCATGTCTCATCACAGCAGCAATAAGCCTGTTGATCTTAGCTTTACTTGCTAGTGATCGGAAATACTTTTGCTTTCTCAGATAAAAATCACTAGCTGTGAGTTTACAGCACTGTTTAGAAGGTCTGTTGATGGTTGCTGTAGCAATAGTTGTGTTTCGTCTGAGAGAGCTACACAACTGTTGCTCAGGTATGCATTTTTTACTTGCTGTTGAACAAGTATGTGGTTTTGTTGTGGAGTGAGTTACTGTAGAGCTCACTATTCCAGTAGAACTCTGTTTTGTTTTACGTCTTGAACTCACATCCCTTTTTTTATCATTCTTAAGCAACAGTGAAGTACTATGATACCTGTTCCATTTTTCTATACATGCATGTCTGTATTTACTAGGCATCTTTCAATCTGTTAGTTCACAGTGACAGTCACCAATATTACAAAAGTATCAGACACCTGTATAAAAGATAGAGAAAAAGACAATATTAGTATATGCTTGTGTTGCTCACATCTAACATTGTGTATTGAGACAGATGATTTATGTATTAAATATAAACTACAAAAGAATCATAAAATGTTTTAATCAGATTGGTTATTCAGATTTTGACAGGCTTATTTTCATTCATGTCACACTGGCCTGTATAGCGTTATCACCATGCCACATACATTTCATAACTTAACGAATTTGCAGTATTTTCATGTCAGAATCTCAACATTCGCATTTTACCACAACTTCTTGTGAACTGTACAGCTGTCATTTTTCAGATGCTGCCTGAAATGTGTTTTCGCACTTCCGGCACAGAATAGCGCAGTTGCTGTGCAAAATCAGTGTTCTGAGTCCATTACGAAAATGACAGTGATACTGTTCATGAGCAGAGCTCCAAAAATGCCTGTGTTGAAAATTTAGTGACAATAGTCCATAAAATGACTGTTTTACGAGTGTGCGTACCAACTGTGCAACGCACACTCGTAAGTTAGCACATTCAAACTATTTTCATGCCAGATTCTCAACACTGCCATTTTTCCACACCTTATTGTGAAGTGTACAGCTGTCATTTTTCACATCTTGCCCAAAATGTGTTTTCCCACTTCTGATGCAGAATAGCGCAGTCGCTGAGCGAAATCATTTTTCATAGCATATTACAAAAATGACAGTGACAGTGTTCATGAGCAGAGGTGCTAAAATGGCTATGTTGAAAATTTGGTGATAATACTCTGTAAAATGACTGCTTTATGAGCATGCATAGCAACTGTGCAACGCACACTTGTAAGTTAGTGCATTTACACTATTTTCATGCCAGAGTCTTAACACTGCCATTCTACCACACCTTCTTGTGAACTGTACAACTGTCATTTTTCACATGCTGTTGGAAATGTGTTTTCACAATTCCAGTGCAGAATAGTGCGGTTGCTGTGTGAAATTAGTGTTTGGGGTACATTACAAAAATGACAGTGACACTGTTCATGAACAGAGGTCCCAAAATGTCTGTGCTGAAAATTTGGTGACAATACTCCATAAAATGACTGTTTTACGAGTGTGTGTAGCAAGTGTGCAATGCACACTCATAAGTTAGTTTATTTGCATTATTTTAATGCTGAATTCTCAACATTACCATTTCACCACACCTTATTGTAAACCGTAGAACTGCTGTTTTTTACATCCTGCCCAAAATGTGTTTTCGCACTTCCGGCAAAGAATAGCATGGTCACTGTGTGAAATCAGTGTTTGGAACACATTACAAAAATGACAGTGACACTGTTTATGAGCAGAGGTCCTAAAGAGTCTATGTTGAAAATTTGGTGACAATACTCTTTTAAATGACTGTTTTATGAGCCTGCATAGGAACTGCACAATGCACAGTCATAAGTTAGCGAATTCAAACTATTTACATACCAGATTCTCAACATTGACATTTTACCACACCTTCTTGTGATCCGTATAGCTGTCATTTTTCACATCCTACCTGGAATGTGTTTTCGCACTTCCGGTGCAGAATAGTGTGATTGCTGGGTGAAATCAGTGTTTGGAGCCCATTCTGAAAATGACAGTGACACTGTTCATGAACAAACATCCTAAAATGTCTGTGTTGAAAATTTGGTGACAATACTCCATAAAATGACTGTTTTACAAGCGTGCTTAGCAACTGACAAAAATGCGTTACTGCAAGTCTGCCGTACAGTGGTGTACTCACTGTGCAAAATCACGTTTTGGGGCACATTAGCAAACTCACAGCACTATGCCTCTCCACCTTTGTCACTGCCAATGCTAGCCTGACAATGTGCGGCATTGAAAAATTGCTTGTTTTTGTAATAAATAATCAAATTCTGTTGAAAATTGAAAGTTTTGGTAAAAATAGTGTCCTGTGCACGAAAATGTCACAAAAAGTAGTGTTGTGAGTTTGACAGTGTCGCAAAAAGTAGTGTTGTGCATTCGATAGTGTCACAAAAGTAGTGTCATGCGTGTGAATGTGTCGCAAATTTAAGCTTGGGAGTGACAACTGTATTCATTATCGAATCATATCTGATGGCTATTTGAGTGACAGTTTGTTCTGCCAATGTTATGCTAGATGTATCAGGCCATGTGAGACAACCAATCAGAGGTGGTCAACACCGAAGAAGAAGAAGTCAACAGCAGCCATCTTAGTTAACACTGAGAGACAGCAGATTTAGAACTGTCAGTACATCATATTTTATAAACCACTTTTCTAGTATGATAAAAAGTGTTACTAACAGGTTAATAGTATTAATCAAAATGTTTTTTTACTTCTCTATTTGACTATGTTGCTTGAAGTAACCTAGGATGCTGCATTATTTAGGTAAAAGTGTTTAAAGTCAGATAGTACTTTAGTACTTACTTGCACAGATACAGCTGCAAATGGAGGGAGATAGGAAGGTGTAAGTGGACCCACAAGAGAAGAGGGAACCAATCAGACATGTTTCTGCAGTTGTAATTGTTTAAAACTGCCTATGAAAGGATGTATTTTTCCCACCTCTTAATTTTTACACATTTTAGCTGTAGCTGAAGTGCAGTGATAGTCAGTACATAGACTACATTGATTAATGAAGGCACGGTAGTAGCCAATGATTTGTTTTCTTTGTGTGTTATGGATCAGCCCAGTGAAGCTGGCTTGAAGTTAGGAGGGGAAAATAGCAGTTTTACTTTTACCACTGCTTAGGGCACTGCCGGGTTAACATTGACTTTTTTGGTAGCTCTCTGTCCACTTCTAAGTTTAAAAGCTGAGAATGACAGAAAACAGCAAAAGGACTTTGTGGATAGTTGGAAGCAGTATCGTGAGACGAGCGTCTGAGTATGCTCAAAATAGTGATTTTGGGAGAAACCTGCAGCTCCCAAATTGCTGTGTTAAGTGGTTTGGTAGGGGTGGAATGAGGTGGGAGCACCTCATGCCAACCATGCACAGACTTTTAAGTACTCAGCCTCATCCAGACATATTGCTGATACATCTTGGAGGCAATGATTTGGGAACCAAATGCTGGGTAGATTTAGTAACAGAAGCAAAATTGGACCTTGCTTCTATTATGACTATGTTCCCTGCCTGTAAAATCATTTTTTCAGATATTGCAGAGCATAGGGTCTGGCAAGCAGAACACCATATCTACCTGATTGACAGGGCCCAAAAGAAAAGTCAACATACAGATATCTGCATTTCTACGCATATCTGGAATGTACACCATACATCACACAGAAATTAAGTGTTGTTATGATTAGCTATACCTATCAGACGGTATACACTTCTCACATGCTGGCAATTGCCATTTCCTGGGAGACCTTCTAGATGCAATCCTCAAAGTCCTGTAATAATGTCAGACTATTTGAACAAATAACAAAGTGCAAACAAAGGTTCTTTTCAGAACCAAAAAATGTTGGTCAAAAAAATAGAACAGCTGCATACATCACTCACACAGATGTAACACATGGGTTGGGAATATTCAGACTGTGCCAGGCTGTGGAACAAGCCTGGGCAAAGTGCAACTGCAATGCAGCAGGTTGTTGTCAGGGCAATATTTTAGAGTGCTGTGGCATGGTTAGCATTGTTAAATATTTCAGTATGGCAACCTGCATTGTGCATGTTAGTTTGGCACTGCACGAGTGTAAGTGGGCAGAGAGGAGTAGGGAGACACAACACTGAAGTGCTGTGGTGGTTGTTCAAGTATTACAGTATTTAGTACTGTACATGCGAATGGAGCCATAATGCATACAAGGTGTTAATACGCCTATTTGCATATAATAATAGAGTCATTAGTGTGCTGGTGTGCTGTTCATCAGTAACTTGCCACTCGTATTGTGTGAGTCAGTACCTGTTGGCTAGTGATGCGCCCCCCTGGTTGCTTTGTGGTAATATATTTCAAAACTAGATCTTGTTTTTTCAATAAAAAAAGTACTGTTGGTGGTACAGTGGACTGTACCCTTTTAACTTATAATGAGTTAACTGTATTAAATTTATCCCTTGTGGTCCTGTTAAGTCTACTTCCTCATTAAATTGAGCTGGAGTGGTTGCTGCAGTACAGCACAGTGGTTAATTTTAAACAGAAAACCCACAACTGGATGAGGGAGTGGGGTGCAGTGGACTACCATGGATATATTTTCCATAGCAAAATCATAGTTGGTGAGGGAAGGCTGATGCCAACACACAGTAGCCCCAGACCTTGGGTGGTCAGGCACAGCTGTTGGCTGCATATTGTAATGTGCAATGCTGCAGGTACACTGTGGCTGTCATTTTTTTGCAACTTTTTTGTTTGGGGGCTTCAAGAGTGTGCAGCAGAAGTTCGGGTTGTGGTTGCAGATGCTCATGTTATTACAGGATCACTACCAGGATGTGGTAAACATGCATAGGAGCATTACTGTACCACAACACAACCTATGTAAAACAATAATTTCTGTGTGAAGTGGTATGGTAGGGTTGTGAAATGCTGTTCTTGCATGTTCTAATCAGAATACTTCGTAGAATACATAGAAATGTATAGACTGAGACGTGAAAGTAATGGAATGTTTGTGTATGTTTTATTGCAGAATCGCTAAATCAACATGCGGCAGTGGACCTTGAGAGAGGTGTGCTTGCTGTTTGAGGCAGTCCAAGCCAGGGGGAGTGTCCGTATTTTAATGCGGAGCACTAACCGAAAGTTGGACTCAGTGTGAAGGTGCAATAACAGTTTCCTCCACATGGTTTTGAAGGTAAAAAAAAAAAAAACAATAGTCCAGCTCAAGAAGAAGTGGAAGCTGTTGCACCAGCACTTCTACGTGTTGAAGCAGAGGGAGGAGATACCCAAGAATGATAAGTGCTGGTACTACCTCGAATATGAATTATGGGAGGCTGCAGGGAAGCCAGCTGCGGGGGAGCACCTCACTCATCATAAGTTATTCAATAGAATTCCTCAGATTCTATGATATTAAAGTAGGTACATAACTGGGTATAAAAAAGTATTTTTCTTATTGAAGTCTCTGTTGTTGTAGGCATGTTAGTATCACAATAACATGTTACGAGTCAAGTTGCTGTAGTGTCAAAGAAGTTAATATTTTGTACGTCACAAGAGACATCTTTTTTTTAGTCTTTTGTTGTGTTTTTTTGTGTTGAGGGAAAAAGTATTTATAACTGTTACTAAATAATTATGCATTTTTTTATATCTCTATAAATGTGTATATATATATATATATATATAAATATATATATATATATATATATATATGTTCATACAATACATGTGTCTTGATATTGACTTAGATAAAAATTAAGAAATATACCATCACAGGGAGTGGGTATATTGGTGGATTTGCCATGCCTGGTGTGGTTCGGTCACAAGGCACTGCTGAGTGACTTAACAACACAAGGAGTGGTAAAGCCACCCACATACCCACTGTCTGTCATGGTATATTGCTATCTTACAATGTTCAGCTTGTTTTGTTGTCTTTATAGTGATATAAAACTTTTACAGTGGGTATACCGGGGGATTTATCACTGTTATGTGATGTGTTTTGACCAATGAGGTTACTGAATTTTTATACCCCCATTGTACAACCTGTATTTTACAATGCTTTGAATGAATCACCCAATGATAGTGTTGGAGTTACTATCCAGTATCCATTTAATTTAAGCAGAATTGTATTTCATGTGGCATACTATATAAGTATTAAGTATTGTGTACTGAGTCAGCTTATGATCTTATATTTATGAAATATTTATGATGTATGTTAAGAGTCTATTAACCACCATAATCAGCAGTCACACAGCTTTGTTATGCACTGTTTAGAATTTTAAAAAGTTGTTAACCACACTTTGGAACTTCCAAACAATGGCATAACAAAATAGAATACACCAGAGTTCCATAATTCTCACACGTAGAATGCAAACAGTGTTTTTTTTAACCATGCACTATTAAAAGATAATGGCTGGGGATCTGGTGAGAACCATGTTTAAATAACCTTTTGTGGTTGCTAGGACTATAGCAAACCTCTCAAGCTGTGCTCTTGAGGTTTACCATGCTGCCCAAGCAACTGTTCGAGGTGATTACAAAATTATCACCTGCTACCCAGCCATTATCCACTATATTTTCAGTAATAGTGATTTTCTATGTGTCTGCAATGGCTCTGCGATACCTGATTACAGGCAATGTTAAGTGCCTGAAACATGTTTACTGCTTAAAGAAAGTGTTGTTAAAATGTGATGACATCTACATGCAAAACTTAGTGTCTCTACTTTTTATCTTCTTTCACAGACCAGTGCAGGCTGCCCCAGTTGCAGCTGAGGTAGTACAGCACAGTCTGAAGCTGTGGAAGCTGATCACTCTGACACCGACAGTGTCATTCTTGTCAAGTCAGATGATAAGATGCTGATAGAAATAATTGTATTACATAATTGGGGTGGTATGAGGCTATCTTGTAAGGTGTGAGCTGGACTACTTAACTCACTTCTTTTTAGGAAATACTCTTTAGAAAGTTAATATGACTTCCAGCACCCATGTAATATTTGTAATAATACAACTTACACTAAAAAATGTAATAGAATTCTGGATTTTGGTTATCTAGCTGGCACCTTCTCAGCGTTGTAAATACTACTGTGTACTCATTGTAAAAGGTGCCAGCCACCACTCAGCCACATCAGGAACTCTGCAGCAAATGCATATGTTCATTGCAAAAACACCACTGCAAAGCTAATAGATGGATGGCAAACAAACAAGCAGCAAGTTTGAAATTTAATGGATTTTCACTTTTTTTTGTAAAAAAACAAATAAGCCTTTTGGATAATTGAAATATACCACTCCAGGGAGTGGGTATACCAGAGGATCTACCAGTCTTGGCGTGGTTAAGTTTCTTGGCTGCATCTTGTGACTGAACTACAGCAGCCGTGGTAGAGCCTCCAGTAAACCAACACCCTGTTGGGGTATATTGCTTAAAATTTTTCAAAAACAAGGTGTAGTACTTCATAATTTAAATGGTGCTTCAAAATGAACAGATTTTATACCAGATGTATGGTAGTTGTATACATCTTAGTTTAGTTTAACTGACTATGATCCAGAACTGGTCATGACATTTCTAGACAACAATGGTATGTGAATTATTGTAGTCTTATGAACAAGACCCCTAGAATTCTGTGGCTGCAGAATTTTGCGCAGAACTTGCAATCTATCGCAGAACTTCTGCGGTGCCGCAGAATTCACTCTTCTTGGTGATTTTTTATTAATATTTCTGTTTATACATAGAATCTGGTTCCCTTCCCCTCTTTTTATATCCAAAACCCCCCTATATGTTCAGAATGTGATGTTATCATTGCTATAACATCATACATTAGCTAATGAAATGGCTGCATTCTGCCACAGAAATGAACAGTCACTTATCTACCACAGCTCCCACTGCCAGAGACAGTGACACAGCACATCATGGCTGGTGATATTTGTTCAACCTGCACTACAGCCTAATACAATTTTCAGTCTTACATTATTGCACTAGGGCCAACTTAAACAAAACTTTGTCAATAGCCCAGGACTGTTAAGTGCATACCTCACTTTGTACAAACCTATTTGTGCCTTTAAGGTATAGAGATGCTATCTGAAATGAATAACTGATAAAATTAATTTAACTGTCTAAAGTTTTAAGAAAAATAAAGTAATTATCCCCAGAAAAGTGAAATATAATAATGTGTAGACCTATTGAAAGAATAGACCTGTTAAATAAATAATTGCACTATATGCATTTTTGCCAGGGTTATTGATTACATATTGTCATTGGTTGATAGAATCACCTAAAAGTTATTGAGAAATGCTGTGTGCAGGGACAGCTGTTGGGCCAGAGGGTAGCATGCTGTGTCGCCGTGCCGGCAACTCAGGTTCAGAGATTAGCTCTGGTTGCTGGCTGGGCAGCACAAGGATTGGTGGAACACATCACTGCTCGGAGCCTGGGAAGGTATGGTGCAGTGTTCTGTCACATGGTGGACACATTATGATGGGCCAGAGAGCTGTATCTCACAATTGCTTCACATGCATGTCATGGCCTGATAGTGTTACGCAGTGTGTCAGGGAAAGCAGGTTGACATGAAAAATGAGTTTGCAATAACTCTTCTATGAAATTTCCAATGGGACCTGTATGAATGAGGATGCAAGTTCACGGAAATAAAAAAATATATATATACACACACACACACACACACACAAAATATCTCTGTCTCTCTCACCACACACACACACACAGACACACATATGCATATTTGTATGTATGTTACAGATTACATATAAATATGCAAGTGATACATAGTGGGAACCTCATGAGTGGTGTTGAAAGCACATACAAATATATAAGTGATAGACAGTGGAAACATCATTAGTGGGATAGATAGCATGCATATAGAAATACCTTATTTATCACATAAGATCCCCTCTGCATATGTCATTTATGCAACAGGCTAGGACCTTAAGGGAGAGACACTTGTTTTGCTTTTTTAGGCATAAAATTATTTTTATAAGTTTATTTTTTGAACTAGTGTTGCTGTGCTTTCCACCATCCTGATTACTATAACCACTGGCATGAAAATAAAGCCAGGATGACAAGCTGACACTGTGATGTGGTAGTTTGTTAGTGCCGCAGAACTTCCGCAGAAATTACAAACCACCGCCGCACAAGTTCTGCAGCAAATGGTAGTCTTGCCACAGAACTTGGTCCCACTGTGACGCAGAAAAGTAGGGGCCCTGCTTATGAATTTCTTATCTATCATTTTATAAGTGAATGTTGTCATCATTGCACTCTAAGAAGATATTTGTACGGATTTAAATTTATTTTTGTGTCATCTCATGTTCAAAATGAGTAATACAGGTACTCAGCCCAATATATGTTATCTAGATCTTGGCTGGTATATTTAAAGTGTTTTAGCATATTGATATACTACCCACTTAGGTGAGATGTAGTGATGTGACCAGACACAATATACACAAGAGAATGTTCTGTTGTACACATAACGATGTGAGAAGGGGAAGAATAGTAATGTATGTGAATGAAGTTGGGGGGCTGCCCCATGCATATGTAACAGACTGTGATATTGAGCCTGTTATGTCCTGGTAATGTATTGCCAGAATCTGTATATTTCTGAGTGGAGAGTACTGTATGTCTATGGTAACAGTGGGGTAGTAAATGAAAATGGGGCAGGTGTCACTGAACAGCTGCATGGGGACGTGGCAGTAGTGCACAGAGAGAGTTTCTGAATTACAGTGGGGTGTGCAGTGCTGATGTGGCTGACAAGGTGTGGGAACTTTTCTGTAAGATTGGTTGTGGCACTGCAGTTGCTGTTCATGTAAGTGAGTTTGTTGCTGTATCCACAAGCAGTCCCAGTGCATGGATGTCACTGCTACTGAATGATACAACGTCCATGGAAACACAGAAGAGTCATAGCAAAGAGAAATGTGATACATGGTTGAATTACACAATGAGACAGTATAAAAAATCTATTTTACAATAAAAGTTTAGTGGCAGATTAATGTATTGTGGCATATGTTATAATATTTTTTACTAATATGTTTTATAGTGGCCAGGGAAGCTGTGGCAGTAAGAACTGTGGAGGTGAAGGAGGAACTGGGCACCAGCTCTCAGCATAAGTACCATCATAAAAGATATTCACACAAGAAATAGTGTCACAGTCCCTTGCACCCACAATGTCTGTTCAGTAGTATGGAGGACCTTTCACCCATAAGGCAGCCATAGAGCTACTAATTGCTAGGTACTGTGAGAGCAGTGTGGCTATTTCTGAAAGTGATGAGCAAGTGGTAATGTAAACAGTACTGTAGTAGACAGTCTCAACATGTGAATGGATCATTTGTATATTGACATTCTGTGACACAATATGTTATCTACAGTATGTTCATATATCTACTTTTTCCTTTAGTATGCATACAGACATATACAAGACACTAGCGAGGCCCCACCTGGAGTACAGTGTACAGTTCTGGAGACCATACCTATGTAAGGACATAGACAGGGTAGAGAAGGTTCAGAGGAGGGCAACAAAGATGGTGCATGGATTGCATCACAAGTCCTATGAAGACAGGTTGAAGGAACTGAACATGTACTCCCTGGAGGGGGAGAGGAGAGAGGATATGATAGAGACATACAAGTATCTTACAAGGAGGAACAGGGTGCAGGAAAACACTATTTTTAAGCGAAAAAGATGTTCCAGGACTAGAGGCATGGGATGAAGTTGGAGGGAGGACGATTCAGAGGAAACATGAGAAAGAATTTCTTCACAGAACGGGTGGTGGACAAGTGGAACACCCTGCCAGAGGAAGTTTTGGGGGCTGAAACAATCACGGGATTTAAGAATGCATGGGATAGACATAAAGGAATTCTGGAGGTCAGGGGTTAGGTACAACAGACTTCTAGGAAAACAAACTGAACTTACAAGCTCAAATGGGCAGACTGGGTGGGCCATAGACCCTTATCTGACGACACTGTCTATGTATCTATGTATCTATGTACAGGTGTACTATATGGTGTCACTTCATGCATAGCTGGGAGGTATTTTGTTGAATAGTGTACTCTATTTATTATGATGGTGCACTTATGATGACATTTTTGTTTCTCAGTGGATATGTGGTGAGGTGGTAGTACTACATTAAGGGGAAATCTATGATGTGGTAAGACAAGTGTGGCACATGAGAGCAGCTGTACTAAGCCAATTCTGAGTATGTTATCATAATTATTGCAATATGTGTGGAGGGGTGATGGAGTGTACTGGACTGGTGTGTCACACATGCATGTCATAATAAGTTAACTGTTTGAAGGGGGAGTGTACTGGGATAAGAAGTGTATTTATATATAGAAAGTTCCTGATAATCAAGATGATAAGGCCTAGTGTACTACAATGCATACTCAACAAACTCAAAAGCAGTTTTCACTTCAATGAGGAGTGCCTAATGTACTAATAGAGCTAGTCACCACATTTTAAGACTGTGATAAATGTTAGGGGTGGGTACAATGGATATGTCACATGGTGTACTTGCCATTCAAAGATTATGGATGTACTGTAATTTTTTGCAATGTGTCAAGTCATCTGTAAGTAGGTACATATTGTTGTTGTTTGCTTATGGTGTATGCTCACACCTGTACTCCTGTACAGAGACAGTGGACCGTTAGTATGTTGGTATATATATATATATATATATATATATATATTATGAGTAACACGGTAGTGCTACCATAGTTAGAGCTGAGAGCCATTTCCATGTTAAACCCAACATTTTGCACCTTAATAACTTTGCAACCATTTGATGGATTTGCCTGAAATTTGGAATGTATGATCAAGACCCACAGGCCTTGGGATCTGCCAAATTTTGTACTGATCAGATATACAGTTGCGGAGTTATTAAGCATAATCTGTGCGCACATTTACGCTTTTCTGGAATTCTGTGGTCGTGCCTACAGGTTGTACGGTTTGCGTGACTGGCCCAAAATCTTCAGGGAATGTGCAGCCTGGGTCCCCAATGTGCCTTTCGAAGATTTCGTGAAAAAATATTAAACGGTTCAAAAGTTATTCAAAAAACAGTTTCCCATTATAAGTCAATGGGAAAAGTTAACAAAAAGTTCAACACTTTCAAAATGCATTTTACTTTCGCAAATGGGCCTGTTACTTTCGCAAATCAGCCATTTTGTTTTCAGTTGGTGATCAGAAAAATGGTTGGCATTTAAATTTGGGCCCTCTAGCAATCCAATTTTTTGTATTCACCTAGTCGGGCCCTGAGGATGCTTGCCATGTCTTTATTTTGTGGTAAACACCCCAGAAATATGTTTTCAAATTTCTGGAAAAAATATTTACATAAATTACTTTAGTGCTCACGAAAGTGTCATGAAGGCCTGCGAAAGCTTTGGAAATTCATTGATAATTTTTCTAGTCTGTGGGAAAATGACAGCAATTGTTTGGCACTGCACTGCAAAATAACCGTTGGGAGTTTTGGGCTGAAATTTGGAAGGAACGCAGCCGACATCTCACAGATGTGCTTTTCAGTGTTGTATTGAAAAAATATTAAATGGTGGCAAAGTTATGGCACTCCAAAGTTGACAGTTTTTCCCATAGGATAACATCACAGTGCCCGAAGCATTACAGGAATCCTTTGGCACCCTGCTGCAAAATAACGGTTTGGTCTTTTTTCCTGAAATTTGGAGGGAAGACAGCCAACAGCCCACAGATGTGCCTTTCAGTAGTTTGGTGAAAAAACATTACAGGGAGGCAAAGTTATGGTGCTCCGAACTTTTCTTTTTTTCCCATAGGATAACATTACGGCGTTCGCCGCGCCTTTCAGGGCCCGTATCTTCTGAAACGGTGCGACAGACGGACTTTTCGTCAGAAAATTTCTTAGCCCCCTAATAGGGTTAGGATTCAAATTAGCCAGGACAGTTGTAAATAATATGACTTTTACATTTTTTTTCTACGTCGTACGGTTCCTGAGATATAATGTATTTAGTATTCCAAGATCTCATTTTCTGCGCCGATACTCATTATTTTGTATACATTATTTGTACTCACTGTCTTTCTCAATGCAGGTTTTGGGAAAAACCAGCCTGTGCACTTACATTGCTGTTACTGTTGCCCTTTCCGCTTGTGGATCCGTACCCGCTTCACTTACCATTGACGCCTGCGCCACCATGTGCATTATCCTTTGCTTTCATTTGCGCTATGCTTTCTGTTATTTTTGCCATTTCTGTCTACAGTACTGTTTATCTTACTGTTTCACTTTACATCACCATGCCCATTGACATTTCTGTTTGCAGGCACCATGTTACTATGTGACAACACATCACGTGGCAGACCATTCCGCTCACGCCACCATGTGCGCACTCTTTCTGTTCTCATTCGTGCTTGTGTTACCATGTGCGCCACTGTTAGCATTTCTGTTTGCATTGCTGCTCCTGTTACTATGCCACAACACATCATGTGGCAGGAGCGCGGGGGCCTGCCGCACTGCATTACATTCACTATTTCTCGTAGACTATTCTCAAAAGAAGGGAATTAGAGGCAAAATCAGTTATCGCATTGTTAGTTACATTAGTGAGGGACTAGTTGTTAGTTGAGTCTCTTTGCTCTCGCTTCATCTAGGCGATTGGGATCGCGGGGTCCCAACTCTCACCCCATTCTCCCATACTTCTGCTGATTTAACATGTCATGGGAGAGAGTTAGGGCTGACGATCCAACGCGCACCCCAATGCCGGGTTGGGGGTGGGCGGGGTCCAAGGGGGTTTTCAACCCCAACAGCGAATTTCTCACTTTTGTCGCTGTGGAACAACCCTAACTAATGCATTAAACGGAGTTTTTGCCTCATATATATATATATATATATATATATATATATATATATATATATATATATGACCCAGATTACAGAGTGAGTAATGAAGACTGATGATCATGCATGCTAACGGGACACTTATTTTTCACACCAATTACTGTTGCAGTTTGTTTTATCATAGCAAATTGCTGTTATATACAAAAGTGTAGATGCAAATAGGGCTATCATGAATGCAAGCTGGAAATGTGCCATTTGTATGTCATGATGGCCCCATTTACATTCAGGTGTGCCAATCATTGATGACTTGTGCCTGCCATCCTGACAGGCTGCAGTCGTTGGGAAATGATGCCCCTTTCTACTACTGGCAACATGCTCCGACGACCATTTGTTTGCGTATGTATAAATAATAAACAACCATGTCACTCCTGGTCCACTGAAATGCTCACAGAGTGATCATGGGTATATGTGATAAACTGCAATGTTGCATAACACTGGTAGTCCAGTGGAGCTCTTGTAGCACAATTGCAGGACTATGTAATGAAATAATAGTCCAATATCACTGGTGATCTAGTGGAATACTTACAGCCCAATTGTGGGTATATGTGATAAACTACTATTTTCTATAACCCTGGTGGTCCAGTAGCCCACTTTCAGTCTGATCGCAGTAATATGTAATGAGATTATGGCCCAATGCCCTTCACGGTATAGTGGGCTGCTCACAGCATCATTGTGGTTGTCAGAGAGATATAGTGAGAAACCAATGCATCACTGGTGGCTCAGCATTACTCCCCTGCACACCCATGTACTGAGCCCCACTGTCCCGTGCCCCCTACCCCTGGTTAGTGGTAGGTGGTAGTACACCATCTGCTTGCCACTGTGCTGTCTGCTGACTGATTCCATGCAGTAGGACTGTACAGACATTGTTCCACAGTATAAGCAATGGTTGTGCAGGTCATATCATACTACACAGTACAGAAATGTGAAAGGATCCAGTCATATAGCTAGGTTGTGTAGTACGGTATGAGCTGCACGCCCATTGGCTTATGTTGTGGCCTAATGGCTGTACAGCCCTACTGTACAGAGTCTGTCATTTGGCATCAGGGGTGGAAGCTGGTAAGGAACTGCTGACTGCTGCTGACGGGGCGGGTTGTGGCTTTAGTGGTGTGTAGGCCAGGTGTACTGCTGGACCACCAGGGATGGATTGGTTTGACATAATATAGCACTGATGCCTGCAATCAGCCGGTGAGTGATATACTGGACCACCGGGGATATAGCACCACTATTACTATAGTAATGACTGCAATCAGCACGGAGTGGCAGTATGAAGGTGTCACTGTAGCTTGGGTTGTTACTAATAGCTATCAGCTGCCATGTCGCAAGGTGTAATATGACAGCTGAGCTGTGGGTTGGCAGGTGTTGCTCATTTTTTTTTAAGGGATCAACTATGTGCAGTGCAAGCAGGGGTTATGACTGCATGGGTTAGTACATCATAGGCTGAATATCAGAATATGTGTAACATGGATGGGAATGACTCTCCTAATTGTGCTGCATACACTAGGTAAGGCCATGCAACTACTAAGTGTGGTACATTGTGTGCATCTGCAATCAGGGATGTGTATACAGTTTTGCTGTTGATCTCCACTGAGCATGCAGTACCTGGTCAGGTGGGTGGGGATGTCTTGTAGTACATTTAGACAGTTGTTTTTTATTTCTGTCACCTACTGCTAGTTGTCTGTCATTGGTCATGTTGCCTTGGTCCTCCCTCCTACTTGCATGTGTGTGTGTGTGTGTGTGTGTGTCTCTCTGTGTATGTGGTGCTGGGGGGGGTGAATTCAGAGTTAGGGTTTTCAACCCTAACACCGAATTTCCTTGTTTTTGTCACTGTGGAACAACCCTAACTGATGCATTAAATGGAGTTTTTTTGCCACGAATATATATATACATATATATTTTATTAGGGTGCGATAGTGCCCCTATAGTTAGGGTTGAGAAGCATGTTTAATGTTAAACTTCAAATTTACACTTTAATAACTTTGTAACCAATCAATGGATTTGCTCAAAATGTGGTATGCACTGTCCCATGGGGTAGACCTCTTGATGTGTTAAGTATCATTCTGGTTGGATGTGTGGATTCTGAGATCCGGACAGTGCAAAAAGTCATAAAGTCACCACTTTTGCAGTTTTTGCCTCATCAACCTGCGTCCAGATGGTGTGGAATTTTGGTGTGATTTTTTTATGGTAGATTCAGCTTGGGAAACAGAACAGGCTTGCTTAGTTTTGTGTAAAAATACTTATCTGTTGCAAAGTTATGACATTTTCATTTCCCATTGTTTTCAATGGGAAGATCACTTTTCAGGATAGAGGGAGAAAAATCGACAAAGGATTTGTTCTCATGGAAAATGATTTACTTCATGAGACCCGTTCCTTTTTTGTGAGACTTAAATCCTTTTTTGTGAGAGAAAAATCCTTTTTCATGAGCCACCATCTTGTTTTCTGCTTAAAAAAATAATAATTCAAAAGCCATAAAAATGACATCCTGGAGAGAGACCACCACACCTAGCTGACTGATCGGTACCCCCCTTAGGTGCAATCTGCACTTCAGTGTTAGAAATATGCCCTAAAAATGTGTTGTATTTACTGTTAACCCCTCACACCTTAATTTTTTCATTGAGAATCTATTTTTTTATTTGTTTATCCCCCGCTGACCGGCCCCCTTCCATCACCCCCCCCATCACCACCACCAGGCATCATGCCAGCCATCGCCTCTCACCAACTGATACACCAGCTTACCCTGTGCGGTGGATAGACTGGTTTCATCCTGCTGGGAAGCTTCTTTTCTCCTCCTGGTTTTGTCCTGTCCCCAAGTGTGGAGCCAAGGCATGCAATGATGCCAATGGCCAAGCTGTGCACACTTCCGTACATGGCACACCGGGTGTCTAGCTTGGCTCTACCCCTTGTGTGGGTCCATTGCACCAGCCCCCAGCCACTGCTAGGGGCCAGTCAAGCAGCTGACTCCATCCCACCCCTTCCCGGGTGAGGAGAGCAGTCCTCTGGACCACTCAATCCTCTCCCTCCCTGGTCGACCCCCAGCAACCCGCTCACACCATGAGCATGGGTCACCAGCATGGCAGGAGGTAAGGCATCATTGCCTCAGCACTCCATGCCACTGGGCCAGCTAGAGAATATTAATAAATTGTGTATTTAGTATGAATAACTCATTTTCTCAACAATGGTATAAGATAGAGACATAAGGTTTTCAGTTTTGGATGCAGTGTGACCTGGACTACTACTACATACATTGTATGGACTGATCTGAAACTGCAAAATCACACAATAAGTACATAAACAGCACAACTGTGGTCCAAAAATGTTGTAAAAATCAAGTCCAGTCACTCCTGTGGACCTGTAAAAATATAACATTTAGGTTTGTGTACCTCAGGCATGTCATGTGACAACACCCCAACATCATACTGCATGAAAAAGCGTGATCTAGGTTGGCATCACATAGTTTGTGACACATTGTTGTGTTTTTTGTTGATCTATATTAGGGCTGGGTGGACTGTTCCATGGGAGATCCGGACCCCCAGAATGAACTTGTAATCCATGGACCCAGATAAATATGGACTTTGCCATAGAAGTCTGGTTCTGGGTCTGTGGAGATGCCATTTCTGCAATTTTGTTGTCTGTTGCCATGGGGATGCCATTGGCATGTACAGGTAGACGGCGCCATCCAATCAGGCAACAGAAGGCCATATGATGTACTCATGGCATATAACTATACTGAGTGTGCAACGTGACCCCAGATGAGCAAGGAGGACTGGAGGAGCAGGAGCTGCGCTCTGTGGAGCCAGGAGCCAGCATAGACAGTCACCAAACAAAAGTGCAGAAACCCAAAAAAAACACCAGAAATATATGAGCCGGAGAGGAGGAAAGAGAAGAAATTAGGGAGAGTGAGAGAAAGGAGGGAGAGAGAGAAACCAATCATCGGGGGTGGGTGAAGGTGGATTGGGGAGTTGGGACTGGGGAGATAGTGGTGGTCTGAGTGGCTGCCGGGGGGGATACAAACTAAGGCAGTGTGGCAGTACTGTGTGACTGTATGTATGAGCAAGGGCAGCCTGGTAAAATCTTTGACTTGTGCCATTCCAGATCCAGATGAGAGAGGGAGAGACTACCGGGGGCCCAAGAGAGATTTTACAGTTACAGAAAATCCCAAATGAAAGTTTCTTTTCTTGACCTCAGACAGTGTAGTTGTGTGTACATGAGAAAGGACAGGCAAGCAAAATCATTGATTTGTGCCAGTCCTGATCCAGAGGAGAGATGGAGAGACTACTGTGGGCCCAAGAGAGATTTTACAGTTACAGAACATCCCAAATTAAAGTTTTTATTTTCTTTCCTTGGCCTCAAACAGGGTAGCTGAATATGTATAAGAGTAAGGGCAGGCTGGAAAACTCTTTGACCTGTGCCATTCCTGATCCAGAGGAGAGAGGGAGAGACTACTGGGGGTCCAAGATAAATTTTACAGTTACATAAAATCCATTTTTGTTTCCTGGCTTCGGTGTGGCTGTGTGTACAGGGCAATGGCAGCAGAGTGGCAAAATAAATCTTTGACTTGTGCCATCCAGAAAGGAGAGCTGGAGAGAGAGAGAGAGAGAGAGAGAATGCAGGGGGGCACACAAGGAATATAACAGTCCCAGAAATCCCAAATAATTTTTTTTCCTGGCTTCTGTGTGGCCGTGTGTACAGGGCAAGGGTAGCAGGCTGATAAAATAAATCTCTGACTTGTGCCATCCAATCACGATCACTTGTTAATGTTTATTCACAATTTCATGTATTTAAAAAAAAACTGTTTGGACAAACAACATACAAGTTGATGTGCCTGTGCTGCTGCTGACTGTGGGTGGCCCAGTGGATAAAATCTGACTTTGTGACTCATAGCAGGCTGTTTACACTACAACACAAATAAAGTACAACTACAAACAAGTGTCATTATCATCATTATCATTATCATCTCATTCCCCATTATTCCTCCTTATTATCATTAGTTTTATAGTATATCACATTACATTACGTATAAGCATTAACCAACCCCAGTGTGGGACTATGCTGTGTGTGGCGATGCACCAGATGTGTCTGCATCTCCAATTAAAATTCTGAGGTACACTTAACAGTTGCTGGATCTTGGAAGGAAGGAAGGAAGTGGTGGTGGACTGCTGTGATGTCGGTGTGCTGTGTACAGTCACGAGTCATGACAGTAAATTTGTCCCTGGCCTGAGGGTGTGGGTGGGAGTCATCAAAAGGACATCACGTTAGTTAGAGGGATCATATTTTTTTTACTGGTTAGAATACTAATGATATAGGTATTTGCATCTGTTTGTCTCTTTCTCTCTCTGTCTCTCCCAGCACACTCATGCCATGGACCCGAGCAGGATAAGCCACCATTACAGGCCAGGGGCTAGTAGTGAGTGATTGCTTTTTTATCTAGCAGTTTTGCATTCATTTTTATATAAATAATCCATTAAATTATTTCCTTTGGGCCTCTGTGTAAAATGTGAATGACTTTGGCCACTTTTATGCATTTTTTCATTTTTTCAAATATTTATCAATAAATCAGAATCAGAACAAATTAGAACTTCACTGTGTTCTGGTTCTTATTTAATAAGGGTCATAACTTCACCAGGTTCTCCCAGCTCTAGGCTATATCTCACAATGCATTCCTGGAAAATCACCAAATTGATGCCTTGCCATCACATAAACTAATTTTCTCAGCAATAGTACAAGGTAGAGACATAAGGATCCTCTTTCATGACTCTAGAATCCTTACCCTGTATTTTCCCTGGTGTCTAGTTGCATCCCCAACCTCCGATTGCTGCCCCCAGCAACCCTTTGCTAATGATGAAAGTTTATGTTTTCTAGGTTTCTATTATAGCACCATGTGCCTGTCAGAATATCGCATCACAAGCAAAACATAAGGGGACAAATTTCTCAAAAACATTTCTGCAACTCTATGCAGACGGTAAAAATCTTTTGCTAACAACATTCAGAGGCTTTTGAAACCATTTCAGTTAGACAAACAGCAGCTTGGTAGAGCACAATTTTCAATACCTAACCCCAGTTCAGGCCATAGCCATCTTGCAATAGCAGGAAACAAATGGACATTGGGGGCCCAATCCCCGTGGTGGCATTTAGTGCACCTCCTCCAGCAGTATGAAACACAGGGGAGTCCATCCCCAGTGTCCCGATATATTTAATTTATTAATTTAGACCTGCAAAAATTAAAACAGTCCCCCAATGTCTTTTTTAATCCTGAAAAAAGAAAACTGTCCTCATTGTCTCCTTTGTCCCCCTCCTCATCCCTACCCTCCCACTAAGCATCCACCACTCCCACCCAACTTTATCCCATACTTATCACCAGAGGTTATAGACTGTCATCTTCTGTGGGCCGGGACATGTCTGCACTCTTCAAAGCCAAACCATGAACTGAGGAATCAAGGTAAGTGCAGTGTAATGTATTTCAATGGCGCTTTAAACTTAGGTTCATAACTTTGGCATTTTTTTGAATTTTTTTCACCAAATTTTCAGCATGGCCTTTATAGAACCACACCTCATGAACACTGCAATTGTGTCATTTCATTAATCACGCCCAGAAGGTGATTTTGTGGTGGTTGTGCGAAATCACCTTTTGGGCCCGAATAAAAATATTTCACCACCAGCGTTCATGAGATGGGGTACCAAAAATACCATGCTGAAAATCTGGTGAAAAAATTCCTAAAAATGCTTGAATTACATGCATTCATTGAAATCTTTCTAAACACACGCATAACTTTGGTAATTTTCAATATTTTGAGTCCACATTTTCAATATAGCAATTTTTTCATCCCACCTCATGAACAGTACAGCTGTCATTTTTCACATCCTGCCCAAAATATGTTTCTTCACCTGTGGCATGGAATGATGTTTTGGCATGGATTTGAATATTTTCACTTATGGGGGTTATGAGGTAGAATATGTTGGAAATATGGGGTCAAAATATCAAAAAATATCAAAGTTATGGCCATTCATTGCAATTTTGCTATGCCTTCTCGTAACCTTCTGAAATTTAAAATATTTTGACCCCAGATTTTCAAAATAGTCTTCTTATTACCCCACCTCATGTATGTCATAGCTGTCATTTTTCAAATCCTGCCCAAAAAGTGTTTGTGCACCTGTGGCACGGAATGACATTGCAGTTGCTCAGAATTACATTTTGGCGGGGATTTGAGAAGTTTCTATAACAAGTACATGAGGTGGGGTAATAAGAAGGCTACGCTGACAATCTCATCACTGTTGTCCTATAAATGGAAGCCCAGGGCCCAGAGGGCCCTGTACTTCCACAGCTACTTATATACACATCTACTGAAGGATGGGAGTGCAGGGTCCAAAGGACCCTGCGCTCCCACAGTAAAATAAGGATACTATTATACCAGCTCAAAAAGTAAGGAAATAAACTTCAAAAAATTGTATTAATGCATCAGTTAGTGTTAAAGCAACAAAAGTAGGAACGTATGGTGTTAGGGTTTCCAACCCTAACACTCCTCCCACCCTGCACAGACCAAGAGGTGTTGGGGGATGGCATTGGGGTTGTCAGTCCTAATACTCACCCCATTCTCTTATGCTGAACCCGCGCCCAGCTTATTTTCTATTGGAATGGGGTGAGCATTAGGGCTGACAACCCCAAAGCCACCCTCCGATGCCTCTTGGTCTGTGCAAGGTGGGGGGGTGTTAGAGTTGGAAACCCTAACACCATATTTCCCTACTTTTGTCACTTTAACCTGAACTGATGCATTAATGCAGTTTTTTTGCAATATATATATATATATATATTTTTTTTTTATGGTACAAACACATGTAAGGACACCCTCTCCCATTATATCACATTCTAGCAGGCATCATGGTAACATCCAAAAAAGTGCAGAACCTGCAGCATCCCTCTCCTGCCCATGTAAGCCAGACCACTGTGTTCCCTATACACTCCAGAAGACACTCCAATATTTCTGAATCAGCAAATAGTCCCAGAAGAGCCAGGATATTTGCCTATCATCAAGCCAGACAAATCAAGTAATTAGCAGCCAACCAGAGCCAAACCAACACACAAGAGCAAGGATATAATCATGAATGCTCTGGATACTATGTCCATGCTAATACAAACTCAACCGGTGATGGAGGCTCTATTTCCAGGGACAGCAGCAATTTATGACAGCAATGATGGTGAAGGTAGCAGAAACAGCTAATCCATGCAACCCAGTCAACAACAATACCCCCCCACCTTGCTACCACCCGCTCCTCAGCCCACTACTCCTCTGCTGGATGGAGATAACTCTAATAAAGAATCCTTCAGTCTCTGCAGCTTTAATTCAGAATCCCTACTTGTGGCTTTAATTTCAAAATCCATTCATCAGTGACACTGTAACTTTAAATCACAGCCATACTTGTGCCACACTGTGGCTTAATAGTGACTGAAGCTACAGTATGTCTGACTCCTCTGCTAGTGGTGTCAGGTACATGCAGTGAGTCCTTCTGCAGTGGAGCACTCCCCTGGTAGTGGGACACTCACTTCACTGCAAATCAGAAAAAGGACTTGTGCTGAGCAGTGTCTTGAGCCCTTGCTGGTAGCTCCAGGATCAGTCACTCCACTCCTACCTTCAGAATGTACTGTAAAGTGGGAGTGGGGAGAAATCCTTATGGTCAAAAGGCATAAGCACTTAATGAATGCCAAGCTTTAGGTGCCACTCGGCATACACACCATTGTTGTGGTGATACTCTGTGAATGCACCTCACTCCTTTTCCTCCCTTTCATAATGAGCATTAACTGCTGTGGAAGCAAATGTGCCATACTCACCTCCTTGTGTACTGGCTCTTCTTGTTCATGCATACACACCAGTGCATTGATGGCATGACATTGATGTCATCAACATTGCAGAAAGGGCATCCAGCAAGAACATAGCATCTAGGTTCCATATTGCCATGGGTGCCCTAGCATCAATTTTCACAGTCCTCTGTACTCACAGATAGGGAGGCTAGCATTCATCACTCCCTAGCAGCAAGAGCCAGCTACATCCCTAAATGATTGATTTTTTACCCATATTCTGATATAGGAGATAGCCTCTCAATTGTATTACTGCCTTTCAGCCATAGAAGTGACTCAATTTGCATCACTTAAGCTCTAGCCATGATTGATGGTAAACTTGCAGCTGCCAGAAGTGACCCATTTTATGGCATGTCTAGCAGCCATATTACAATACAGATTATCTGTCCAAGACATGTTCCTGCTGCCAAAAGTGACCCGATTCATGTATCATGCAATCATGTATTCAATGAGGGAGGCAGAATTACAGGAGGGAATGGAGAAGGCATAATGGGAGCAAGGGTTTGAACCAGGGACACAGGGGATCAAATGGGAGTGAAGAAGCAAGAAGAGGGAGAATTGCTGGTACACATGGGATGACTCCAGCAAAGGAAAAGGAAGGACTGAGGGGAGGGGCAATAGCTTATGAGGATATGAAGGAGGATCAGAGTACAGACACACAAGCAGCAGAAAGATAGTGCTCTTTGGGGATTCAATAATAATAGGTATAGAGTGGAGGAGAAAGAGGGACCCACGGAATAATACATTGATAGCTTGCATGCCAGGAATGGAGACAGGAAAAGCAACACTTCAGATCAAGGAGGTGGAAAGGGGACACCAGGATGGCACCATGAGGAGAGGGAGAGTCGGAGCTCCCATGGACCAGTAATTAACAGCAGCAGCGTCCCACCAAAAGGACTTCAGTAGTTTGTTCCCAGCAAAGGAAGATGGTAAAATCTCTTTTTTGAAATAAAGGTCAATCAATCAATCTTTATTTTATACTGGAGGGTATGTGAGCAAAAATTTAAGCATATAAAAACAGACAACAGGTCAACATTTCAAAGGTATATACAGTGAGCTAGAGGGATACACAATGTAACAGGGATAGGGAAAATAAATAATAACAGGGACAAATATACAGAGTGGGGATAACGTTGGAGGTACAATTTACAGTCAGAAACATTGGATAATACGATTATGACATAAATGTGCACAAAGGCATACAAAATTATGTAGAAACAGAAAAGTTAAATAAAAGCACAGTGGCAAAAAAGTAGACTTTGGTTAAAAGCGAGAAAAGTAATCTATCATGACAAAGGTAATCAACTTTGACCAGGTCAAAGTAAAACAAGTTTTCCTACTTGCTTGGTTCAGGACATATTGCCACATAGTTAGAGTCAAAATGTGGTATTTTGGAAACACCTTGCCGGTGTAAGTACTGTGCTATCTAGCATGTTGTACCTGCTACACTTGCCTAGCTACTACCTGCTCCATGGATACACAAGCCGACTGCTATAATTTTGGAGATAATGGTAAAAGCCACTATACCTAGGCATTATACAGTTCATTTGTCTTCTACAACTCTGTAATATCGCTAGGTACAGTACCTTAAGAGTTATTTTCTAATAAAGAGTTGTAGAATTTCTCGTTCTACCTTCCCTTGGGATAGCTTTTTATGAAGAGTGCTGTGTTGTAGCACTAACTTGGCTCTTTTGAAAATGTTGCTTTTTACCAGCAGAAATGAAGAATACATAAACAATAACCCATAACAGGGTGTGGGGTTATAGGCATTTAATCCATGCCTGGGGTGCGTTGTGAGGCACAAGGCCGCAGGCCAAGTGTCCTCACAGCGCCCCAGGCGTGAATTAAATGTCTATAATCCCACAACCTGGAGTGGGTTATTGAACTTATAACATGGATAAAGTTAAGCATAGGGTACAACCCTTCCAAAAACAGCTGTTCCCCCTATTTTAATGGCAGAAAGGGACTTTATCCTTCTGCCTGGCGAAGTAGTCCCTGACTGTGGATTAAACTGACTGTTTAATCAACGGTTGCAGACAGGGAGAGGGACTTCTGCACTTATTTCTGACCCCCCCCAAAGCACACACACTCATACACACCAGGTATGCACACCTCTGTGGGACACTGCCACAAGACAGAGACATTTCTCTCTCCCCGTGGCACTAGCGGACTAACAGCTGCACACAGGAGGGAATTTGCCACATTACAACATGTGCTCTCTCTCACTTGGTTGCCCTGCACTGTGATTCTCCTGATTTACTTTGCAGAATGGACTACCGACACTTCCCACTTCCCCTCACAACTGCCAATTCCCACACCTACAGCCACTGCCACACGCTGACTGGGGAATGCACCAGCTTAATGTCTGTCACTGTCACAGGTCTCCAGCACTGCAGTTAACCACAGGACTCTGTTACTGTGTCAGCTGCTGTGCAGGGACATAGAAGCCATGTCAGTCAGGTGGGGAGACACACAGACAAGGGCACAGTAACAGACAACTTTCTCCCGATGCTCTGAGCATCTTTCTTTTGGCACAGCTTAAAAACCATCCGGTGCACTACTTCCTTTCACTGTCTCACTCTCTGCAACAGAGACACAAAACAAAGTGCACCACACACAAAGCACAGGTACAGGCAGTCAGAGGGCCGCTTCTGAAATTTTTTGCACAGTTCAAGAAGGGGACTCTGAAGACAGTGGGTCACAGCTCTCTCCGCTATTTCATATATTGCAAGCAGCATAGCTGCAACCCACTGTCACTAAAGCACTCAGAGAAGCTGTCAGAGATGCCGGCAGGGGAAATGTATGAGTGGGGGATGTCAACAGGCTGCAAAGGTTGAGAGGGGGAACAGAATTATTCTGTGCATGTCCCAAGACTGACTCTTGCTCTCTCTCTCTCTCTCCTATGCTGAGTGAGCAATAGGGTTGCACATTGCATGAGGTGACCCCACATAGAAAAATGAGCCTACTGGCTCTCTGCAGCCACCCACTGCCTTTTTTACAGTGCAGCTTCCAAATACAGAGGAGAGAGAGAGATGTGAGAGACAGCTGAGAAATTCACTTACATACTACCGTGCTCTGTATTGTTCTATTGCTCGCTAACATCAAGAAAACAATGGCTGCTGACAAAATGTTGCTGAGCAGTGCAAGTAGATCCACCCACGGTGTAATGCAGTCTTTCAGCCTGTGTGAAAACTTGGTTGGGCTCAGTAACCATGGATTAAATAGGGAATTTAATCCATGGTCACCTGCTGCTCCTGATCTAATTGCTGATACGATGTTACTGAGCTCATGTTTTAAGTTTGAGTTAAAGCACTGGTCCACTGAATAGTATCTTCACTAGCACTCTGCCGGTGTGTGAACTGACTCACTGTATTTATGCTACAATAAGTACCTTCAACACTGCTCTCCTCTCTTCTCCTGCTGTATAAGTGATAAAAAGAGTTAATCTAACAAAGGGGGAAAATGGGGGAAGGATATATTATTTCACAAGCTAACCCCTAAAATCAGAAATTGGATGCTGCACTGCATATCTAGGGTATGCGCCATAGATTTTCTGTCTGCACGTTCAGCTCTAGCATAGCATTACTGGTCTATGTCATTTTGGAGCAAGGCCAAAATTGATTTTACTTCAGAATACTTGCCTTTGACTGTTTGGGACATGCCTTACAATTAAAGCTACTTTAGAGGAAGTAATAAGCAGGTTGTTATCCCTACACAGATACAGATCAATAACTGCCCCTGCTCAGATAAGGAACATGGGCTTCACCTACTCTAACTTTGCTTTGTTACATGAATGGCTACCAGACCCAAAAACTTAAAAGAAATCAGAGCTTTTCTCCTCTGAGCAGACTTACAGCCTAAAGGGAAAAGAAATGGGAAAAACTTAGATAAAGACTCTCCGGGAAGAAGGCAAGGAATTGCCATAGGGAACATAAGCCCCTCTATTGTCCCCCTCTTCATTTTTTTTTAGATGTTACTGAAGATATTTTGGAAAAGAACACTGAAGTGGAACGACAGTCTACTGAACAAGAGGTAATGAAAGACATGGACATACACCCTCAAGAAGTTACAGTATTAGAAGAACGCCAGTGGAAATGGGACCTGTAACATAGTCAAGGAACTCTGGAAATTCTATAAGACAAGAATGTGCCTCAAGGAGTGGGTCTAACTCCGATAAATTGAACAACACACTGCAAGAAACATTGCCTTGTTGAAATATACCAGATAGTAATGAAGGAGTATCTAAAAAGGATGAGGGTGTAAAGGGTTCTACTCCCCTCGACAGAAATAAGGAAGCTAAGGCAGATAAAAAAGCAAAGGGGATGGAACCTAAGGGTAACCTAAATTGTGAAAATGGCATAGAAAACACGAGGAGAGAAAAGTAGGAAAATAAATCGAGTCTGATGTGGATGGGGCCCTGTTACCTCCCCCCAGGCCTCAGAAACTGACGATGACCTGGGGGGAAAGAGTGGGCTGCTTCAAACCATTATACAACAAATGAAGAAAGGGTTTAAAACAATAGAGGAGAAGATGGTAGGCAATAGTAATAAGATGAGAGGAGTCAAGCAGGAAATTCAAGACTTGAAAAGCAGAATGTCACATTATGAGGAAAGAATGTTAGGACTGGAGGACGAGATACCAGACTTAAAGCTAAAATCAGAAAAATTGACAGACCGGATGGTTTCTTTAAAGGAAAAAGTCTTGGATCTGGAGCTCAGCTCCAACAGAGAGAATGTGAAACTCCTTGGGATCCCTGAAGGATCAGAGTGCTGGAATTCACAATATAGCAATTGTTTATCTAAGTACGTGAGCATGCGTCACGATGACGCGCGCTCACAGTACTGAAATAAACAAATGTTATATTGTGAATTCCAGTGCTCGGTTTAACAAGAGACACCACAATAGAGGCTCATATAGCTGTCCTGTACCAAAATGCATATTAATAATGTAGTGTTTACATTTTTTCAAATCTGCTCCATTATAAAGCATACAGCAGGCATAGACGTGCACGCTCACTGCCGAGCATGCTGGGGCCGGCACGTCGCGGAAAGAAGCTGCGTACATCAACGGAGATGCGGGGCTCTGCACACAAAATGAATCTGCAAGCACAGAAGAATGTTTTTCTCACCCGTTTCCCACACAAGCCAATAGAGGACATGGGGCACGAGCACTGGGGTATGTACACTGTTACTGGGGGCTGGAGCAATGAGCTCAATGTGCGCTTCCGTGTCATTGGACTGCCACATAGATGTCCGTGCTCTCACTAGGTGGTGAGGCATGGACGTCATCACGGGAGCCACGTTTGCTGCACAGAATGCCCGAACGGAGTGAAAATGGCGCTGTGTGATGCTGTGCTTTGGGGGTGTTCATGATTGTAAAACTTATATTTAGGGGCTCTAGCACCTCTAGTTTTTAACATGTGATAACAGATGACCTTGTAAGGCTCACATATTTACAATGTGAGCCTGCATGGTACAGATTCCCTTTAAGTTACCGAAACAACAAGATCTTGATATTTCCTGACCTAGGCCCAGAAGTATAAAAACAGAGAGCATCCTTCAAAAACATCAAAAACTTCCTATGGGAAAAATGCATACCATTTTACCATCTGACCCCTACCACACTTAGAATAACTTATTTGGGTGCTGGTAAAACTTTCTCCTCAGCAGAAGATGCCGAAGCCTGTATATACAAGGAACTGAAGCTAAAGCCATCAAAAAATAATACAGAAACTGGAAATGGCCCACCATACAGAAATATTTGCTAAAAGAATAGCACATCCAGAATATAAGATTCAAGTATAGACCATACTGAAGTAATTTCCTTTGTGGCATCATTTACTGAATTTAAAAATAGAATTAATGTTGGAAGGGAACATTCCCATGCTAGCTGCTTTCTGTGTTATTAAATGGTTTAAAATGAGAGCTTAGACCAAAATATGTGGGGATACAGAGCTCTAGTGAACATAGACTTTTAAGGGGATGAGAAGGGGAAAGCACCAACAGGAGTGAAATGTATGCAAGTTCCGAGGGGGTGTAAGGGAAAATGGAGGCTTGTGCATGCCAGGGTTCTGAAGTCAGTACTTTATAAATATTATGGTTCTCGTGGATAGTTAAGGGTCATGTTTGGTATTTTTGTGAAATCTCTTACTAATATAAGAGAAACAACTAGGGGACATAATAAAAAGCTATTATTGAATAAACTATTTTTAAAAGAATGGAGGATAGAGTAAATACAATGATGTGGAATGTTAATGGGATCAATAATCCTATAAAAAGGAAACAAAATTGAAACTTTGTTAGAAAGAAGCATGTGAACTGTCTTTTGTTACAAGAAACCCACCTTAATCAAAAAGAATTTGAGAAATTTAGGAAGTTTATATATTTGAGTTTTGGTAAGCGGGTGAGCCCACTGAGACAGTACATTCCCTTTTTCAGGGGCAACCTGGGAGAAGCAGTACAATGACAATGTTAAGACAGGTACAATGATAACATTTACATCATTTACAAATTGCAATTACATCATTTACAGATACATTTACACGTTACATATACGGGGTATATGGAGTAGCCCTAGCAGTGATGGGTTGTTCCACTCCTTCCTTAAGCTCATCTCTCCTGCAGTCATTTAACCCCTCACATTCCTTTTCAACCTTGCCCCCCCCTCCATGTCCACCATGACTGATTCCTGGAAGCATGCTAATGTTGTTCCTATCTTTAAAGCAGGTGACCCCCTTTCTACCAATAACTACAGGCCCATCTCCCTCCTCCCCATCTGAGCAAGCTACTAGAGAGAATTGTGCACTCCCACCTTTCTGAGCACCTTGGAAAATATTTGCTGCTGTGCCCCCAACAGCACGGTTTCCACAAGCTCCACAACACCACAGCGGTCTTAGCCTATTTCACTGACCATCCTCAGAAACATGGATTTGGGTAAGGCCACAGGTGCTACATTTATGGATCTGACATAGGCCCTGTCGACACTATGCTTCTATAACAGAGTGCCCAAACCGTTACCGCAATGGTTTGCATTTACACCTGTAACATTACAGAAGGCGTTTTCGTAACTGTTGTTGAAACCTGTTGTGAGGTGGTTTCAACAACGGTTGCTGTAATGGTTAGATCCCTGTAATGGTACCAATGTGCGTCTAAACGCTCCATCGTGTAGCCCCCAGTCCCTCACCATACCAGCATGTACTGTGGCACTATCGGACAGCACCAGACCCTCCAACTGTACCATTTGTGCCATTACAATACCGGCGTTGTAAGACCGGTACTAGATCCTGCCTGGATCGTACTGTGTACAGCATTTATGCCACCTCCGTAAGCAGTCTATGTATTCCCCCGGCAATTCCAAACTCTGTACCCTTGCCGTGAGCTGGCACTGACAGTCCAAGGTGGGGACTCAGCATCTGACGGTCCCTATGGTAACCAGTGCCTCACTGCCTCGCCTTTTGTGGCACTGCTGGCAGAGGGCTCAAGGTGACACTCACTGAGTGCTGTGCAGCCTTGCCCCTTCCACTGGGACCGTACTTGGTGGGACGGTAGCAGTTAGGAAAGAACACTGAAACCCTCCCCAGTCTCCGAGTCCCACGAGTTACGGTGGGCCACGTGACATCATGACAGTGGGAGGATGGAGCGAGCAGTGTGGTGGTCGGGATGACTCTGGAGGGACTAGTGAGAGTGGCCACTGGTGTCAGCGTTGTTCCCCCCCACATCACACAGCTCAGGGTAGCCAGGTGAGGCCATCTGAGAACACTGAGTCAGTGCCAGTGTGCAGAGGTTGAAGGTAAGAAGATGGGATGCCTCCCCCCAAAGCGGGTCATAGTGACAATGGGGACTTGGCTTGTCACAGTTCAGGTCATGCATGGTAGATGGTTTTCCCTACAAAATCTGCTTAGGAAGTAGGACTAAGGGTGTAATACAGATGACAACAAAGAAAAGGAACGTAATACATCATGTTCATAACAACAATGGTGTCATGACCCAGTGGCAGTAAATGCCACTGTGCAGGCAACCCAGATCATGGAGTGGGCTCCTACTACTGCCTGTACTGTATATCCGTCAATCTCGCTCTCTCTATCAGCTCGAACTATATCATAAACAAAGGCACTGAGGTTGGGGACAGTCCAGAACAATCGTGTGCAATTGTAAGGCTTAATCCTTTTGGGATAGTCCATTGACTCCAACATGGAGGGCACTGCACAAGCAGTTCCATTGTGTAGACCTCCCTGCCCTGTTTGCTGTGCCACACTGGGGCTTCACCCCCCCACAGCAACGCAGTCATATGCCTATTTAGATCTGTAGAATTTGGAGGGTCTGCAGCACGCTGGGAGTTGGGAAGCTACTAGGAAGTGAACAGGTGGCTGAGTGGAGCGCGGGGACATTGGTGGAGGATTCCGGATCACCCCACGCAGCTCCGAACATGCTGTGGGAATACGGCAATGCGGCCAGCAATATGTCACTCCATGAACGTGCATTCAGAGGACTGAGCGTGTCCTACACATAGGCCAGCATGGCTAGCAATGTACTGAGCAGTGTGCTGGTACTGCACAGTGGGTTGCATACAATGCACTGAACGGCAGTCTGAATAACACACATGGGGTGCAGTAGGTACTGACAGTAACAAGCAGTGTGCAGTACAGCATGCAATGGCTATCCACTCTACTGCGGTGCACCACACTGGGACCAACTAACAATACACCAAGAGCCGGCCCGGTGGTGCTGAGGGTTGAGGCGCTGGACGCCACACCTCGCGCTGCACCGGAGACCCGGGTTCAGGAACGAGCCCAGGACGTAAGGGGTCGGCGGGGGCAGAGAAGGATTGAGCGTCCGCTGACTGCTCTCCTTCTCTGGGGGTTGGAGAGGGAATGCCTCGCTGTCCTGTCGGCTCCTAGCAGTGGCTGGGGGCATTGACAGGTCAAAAAGGGCAAAAACTAGAGGGGCGTGCTGTGGCAAGGCGTTGGGAGGCGTGCGGGGCCAGCTCGGTCCTTGGCGTCGTTGCATGCCACAGACGTTGGGGCAGAAACGGAGGAAGAAAATATTGCGGGCTGCATGATGGTCGGATGGGCAGCCCCCGCTGGTCTCTGCCTGGATGCTCCCTCTGTGCCGATCAACCACCTGGGATCCCGTGGCGGTGGTTACGTGCCCACCACAGCAAACAGATCGTGGCATAGGTTGAAGGTGAGGGGTTGAGCTTGGGATGGGGGAAGGTCTGGGGGCTGCCTGTCAGGCCGGACTGGGGGAGAACCATTGGTAACACTCCCCCAGCCGCATAAGGAGGTAAAAATACATAACAAAAAAAAAAATACCAAGGGCATGGCGGGGGGCAGAGCCTCACATTGACATGATTACAGCAGAAGGCCTGTGTTCCACTGTATCACTGATATCGCCCTGGACATTACATCACAAGGATGGCAAGGCCCAATTGCTGTGTCCTGTCACCACTGCTACACATCACAATGTACCCCATTGAGTCCTTGTGATCTCCGTTATTAGTATGGTACTACTGTCATTGGGGGGCTCCACCCCACCCCCACACCCCCTTGCTATATGCAGTGGAAGAGTGTGAATCAGTGTGCTATGTCCTGCCCAGTGTGGACGGTACTGCTGTGGGTAGTGGTGTGTTAGTACTGGATCCCGGACCATCTGTGTTGTCCCAGTGCCCTACTGGGCCATGATGCCACGTTCTGCTATGCTATCTGTGTATGATGACAGCTGCTTATAGGTGCGGGGGGGTGCCTCTCATCGCAGCTGACGTCTCCAAGTGCAGCATGGGATGTGCTCCGCTACTAGGGGGTTGCTTCCACACACAGCATCTCACACAATGTGGACTGGCTGTAATGGTTTCCAAGCATTTTCACATCTGTTCCCTGGCAGTGTGGACGCACTGTACTATTTATGGTCTGTAATGGTTTGGAACCATTGCAGCATTTTCGAGTGTAGTGTGGACAGGACCTAAAGGCATTTGACCTAGTCGACCACCCTCTCCTACACTCTACTCTCCACCACCTTGGCTGCTCCTCGGAGGCTTCCTCATGGTTTTGGAGCTATTTTGAGTGCAGGTCCCAGTCAGTTACTACTGTGGCTGAATCATCCCCACCCAGCCTCCCTCTATTGGGGTCCCCCAAGCCTCCATCCTTGGCCCTTTACTGTTTTCCATATTTATCAATGCACTCCCGACAGAGAGTCTCTCCTGTGAGGCACTTCTCTCTGCAGATGACCTTGTTCTATACCATAGTGACAAGTCACTTGCAAACATCTCCTCCATCCTTACCCTTAATGATGAGGCTGCCTACAATTGGTTTCCTTCCAAAAAGCTCCTGGTAAATGAAAGAAAGACAAAATCAGTGTTGTTTGGCTCATAATCATTGCTCACCAAGATCTCCAGAGTGGGGACCTCTCTACTCATACTCACACCTGTTGCTCCCCCCCAAAATGTCTCTAGTTTCAAATACTTGGGCATCACCCTGGATCCCTCCCTTGCATTCACTGATCATGTTAATGTTTCAGAGTTAATCAGAAATTAGGAGCTGCCTACCAGCTAAGACAATTCCTGTCCCATGAGGGGCACTTAACAACTGCGCAAGGCAATTCTTCCCCTTACTGATAATTGCTCCCCCATATATTCCCCTATTTCTTCATCCCTGCACTCCAGGCTGACATCAGTTTACAACAGCATCTGCCACTTCGTCCTCCTCGCACCTTTTTCTACCCATCATTGTGACTTATACAAATTGCTTGGTTGGCTCCCACTTCAAGGACACTTCAACTACTGCTCAGGTTGCCTAATAGACACTACATTCAAAGATGGTCCCCAGTCCCTGTATTCATCCCTATTCAAGAGCAAAGTAGCTACTAGGTGCCTCTGTGAATCATCCATCCTCCCCCTGGTAGTTCCAAGAATCTCCACTATGGGCAGCAAAGCCTTTTCCATCTCTGCCCCTTCCTTATGGAACAAGCTCCCTATATTGCTCCACTCCTCCTCCTCTCTCTTATCCTTCAAAAGCCACTTTAAAGATTGGCTACTACTGAAAGCCAAATGCCATTCTCTATCTGTGAAAGCCAGGATGAGTCCCCCCTTCCCCCCATCTTTTGTGGGGTCTTCCCACCCTTGTGACACCCCTTTCTGTCCAGCGTCTTACCCAACCCCACCTGGCCCTCTCTCCTCTCCCTGTAGTCTACTCCACTCCACTGCACTTTGCTTATTGTGGATTGCCGCACTGAATTTTTAATATCCACCTGATTGTTACTTGATTTTGTTATTGGCATGCCTTTTTGAAATTGCACTTTAGATGGTTTACCTGGTAATATGTCACCTTACTGTATTTTTCTCCATGTTCCTGTCATGAATTGTAAGCTGTAACTGTCAGTTATGTTCTAAAACATGTTTTCTCATTCCGCGCCCCCCCAGGTAAACGTCAGTGTCAACTGAGTGATTGCACTCTGCCTACTTATTTAGATCCCTAGCTTCAATTGCATGGTCTGCTGTCCTCTCTCTCTCTTTCTGTGGCATGTGATTGTGACACTACAAATGGCATGACAATTCTGCAGTGTCCGCTGTCAATCTATCCCTGTAGCATGCACAGAAAGCAGTGTGGCATGCACAGAAAATAGAGCAAAAGCAGTGATCAGTAGTTTTTAGAGTGTATCAGTCACACAGAGAGAGATGGAGAGAGAGAGGGACACACAGAGTAACAAGCACTCTTGCATTGTTGGTGGGGGAGGTCACAACAGCAGTACTGGGCTCTGCAGCACAAACTGTTATGCACCCAAAAAGACACATATATTATGCTGCCTGCAGTATTTGTGACTGAAGCTCCCGCAATAGTGCATCACCTTTTCTGCTGTGTCCACTGTTCTTATCAAGTTTTTTTTCGTAGCGAAGTTTTAGCATCCAGCTGCCTGCTGACCCTATCCTTAAATATGCTAAAGAGCAATGGCCCCATCACCAACTTCAGTGGCATTTCACACAGAACATTCCTTCAGTGTAAATGGTGGCCATACACCTGTACACTCTGCTTCCTGGTCTCAGACAGAGCTAGATGGAGAAACATAGAAACATAGACATTTACAGCATGTAAGGACGCTTAGCCCACACAGTCTGTCCATTCCCCTACCTAATGGATAATCTGCAGACCCTAGTTAACAAATAGCCTACTTCTCCTGCCCCTCACTATAATTGCCTTCTGTATGTCCCATACATTCTTAAATTCCCCACTGTTTTTACCCCATGACCTCCTCAGGAAGGCCGTTCCATGTGTCCACCACCTCTCTGTGAAAAACTACTTCCTCGCATTGCCCCCGAGTCGTCATCCCTCTATCTTTAAATTGTGCCACCTTGTTCTTGCACATCTTTTTTTCTAAAAGATGATATCCTCTCAGACTTTGTTGATTCCCTTGAGGTACTTGAAAGTTTTTAGCATGTCCCCCCCTCTCCCTTCCTTCCTCGAGGGTATACATATTAAGCTTCTTATGTCTCTCTTTATATGGTTCTGGTACACCATTTTAGTTTCCCTACTCTGGACTGCCTACATACTGTTTATGTTCTTGCAGAGATGGGGTCTCCATAACTGCACATAGTACTCCAGATGGGGTCTCACCAAATGTCTGTACAGAGAGATGACAACTTCCTGTTTTCCACTGGTGGTGCTTCTCCCTATGCATCCCTGTTTCCCCCAGCCCTCCTTACTGCCTTCTCACATTGCCTGCCTACCTTTAGGTTGTCTTGTATGACTACCCCTAGGTCCCTTTCCATTTTTGTTGTTGTTATTCTCCCCCCCCCCCAACATTGTGTACTCTTCACCTGGGTTTTTGTTTCTCAGGTGCATTACTTTGCATTTCTTCACATTAAATCTAATGTGCCATACTTTTGACCATTACTCCAACCTTGCCAAGTCCCTTCTCATCCTTTCCACCCCCCACCCTGCATATCAACCCTGTTGCAGATCTTTATGTCATCTGCAAAGAAGCACACTTTTCCTTCCAGTCCCTCTGAACTGTCACTTATAGACATTAAAGATGACCGGCACCAGTACTGAGCCCTGTGGCACACCACTATTAACGCCCCTTTCCTTGTAGTGGACTCCAATTACTAGTACCCTCCACGTCCTGTTGTCCAGCCAATTTTTTGCCCAGGCTACCACCCTGGGACCCACTCCCAGGCTGGCTAACTTGTTTATTAATCTTTTGTGTGGGACTGTGTCACATGCCTTGCTAAAGTCTAGGTAGGCCATGTCCACAGCCACTCCCTGGTCTACTACTTTGGTCACCCAGTAAAAGCAATCTATTAGATTCATCTGACATGACCTTCCCGCTGTGAATCCATGCTGCCTTGGGTCCTGTGCCCCGCTAGCCTCTAGGTACTCAACAATTCTTTCTTTCAGAAGTGATTACATAATTTTCCCTACCACTGAGGTCAAAATAACAGGTCAGTAGTTTCCTGCCTCTGCCTTGCTCTCACTTTTGTGAAGGGAAATCACATCCACCTTGCTCCAGTCCTCAGGTACCACACCATCCTTCAATGATTTGTTAAAAAGGGTAGCCAGTGGTGTCACTAGTTCTCCTCTTAGTTCTTTTAGAATTCTGTGGTGAATCCTGTCAGGACCCATTACCTTATCTACATTGAGTTTTGGTAGTTCTTTCTGGACCCTTTCTGCGGTGAATGGACTGGTATCAACCTCCCTAATCAGAGTGCTTCTATTGTTTGGTTTAAGTACATCCCCTCTTCTTCTTTTGTGAATACTGAACAAAATTATTCATTCAGTATCTCTGCTTTTTCACTGTTACCCTCTGCCCACCTCCCTCCCCATTATTAAGCCTCACTATCCCTCCCATGGTCTCTCTACACTACCTAATGTACCTATAAAAGGTTTTATCCCCCTTCTTAACAGAACTGGCTATCTTTTCTTCAGTTTGGGCCTTTGCTATTCTGACTGCCTTCCTCACTTCCTTGTGCTTTAACTGGCACATTTCTCTGTCCTGCTCCTTCTGTGATTCCTTATACTTCCTGAATGCTGTCTTTTTCTCCCTAACCTTCCCCGTCACCTCTTTTCAGAACCATAGTGGTTTTCACTTCATTTTGTTTTACTTGCTTTGCACAAACACTTGTTGCCTCTGTCATGGCAGTTTTGACTTTTCCCCATTGTTCCTCCACCCCTCCTTCCTGCACGTTTGCTATTGAATTCCTTAGGCACTTTTGCATTCTGTCAAAGACACCCCAGTGAAATTCCAGTACCCTCGCTTTTGTATAATTTGACTGTACGGCTGTGTTTATCGTGAATCACAATGTCTTGTGGTGTCTTGTTCCCAAATGACTACCTACTTCTAAATCAGAGATCCTCTCACCATTCCCGTTTGAGAGTACCAGGTCTAAGACTGCTCCCTCCCAAGTGGGTTATAACACTAGCTGCCTGAGAGACATGGAGAGAGAGGGATACATTGAGTAAGAAGAACTCCTGCATTTTAGGTTTGGGTGGGGGCATAATAAGAGTACTGGGCACTGTACCACACACTGTTATGCACAAGAAGTGTCACATATCTCAGAAGTGTCTGCGTGACATTTATATGTGCATAACCACACTGCTGCATGCAGTATTTGTGATGGACTATTTTGAATGGTGGCAGGATACACAACTATTTTGGTTATTTAAACAGCACAAAACAGTTGTGTGCATATTTTCAGTAGTTTAAACGTTACCCATGTTATAAGCACAAGAACACACTCCAGGGTGTGTGTTTATCTGGAATTAATCAACCCCCCCACGGGTGCTGTAAGGACACTTGGCCTGTGGCCTTGTGCCTTACAATGCACCAGGTGGTGTTGATTAATAACCAATAATTGCATACCCTGGAGTGTGCTGTTGCCTACATATTTCACTTGCAAGTACCACAATGATCCGGATGCATTATTTGATGTGTGATATAGGTCAATAATAGCAAGTGTTTTCCCTTTTTGTCTGAAATGTTAATTACTGTACAACCTTATTTCTTCCATTTCTTTATTCTCCTGTATGTACTATATCTGACCTCTCTCTTCTCTCCTACAGGGTCTATAGCTTTCTGTCACTGCAGGATACACAGCTGTTTTGTGATCTTTCTCGATGTGCCTTACCCCCATTGATGTATTTTCATACATGACCCCCTGCTGATGTATTTTCATACATGGCCCCTCCAGAATTAAATACATTCTTCTGATTTCCACATCAGTGTTTATCAATTGAGTGCCATCAAAACCTATTTTATTCTGAAGTTGATACCTCTCCATATGCACCATGGCATAGCACTTTCTGTATCCACTGCCTCTGCAGGTTAGTTGTCCACCCCTAGGACATCACATCTGAATAGTACCTAATCTCCTCATTGTATCTTGATTTTCACTAGCTGCACACTATCATCATTTAATCATCCACTGTGTTTTTTGGGCCCACAATGCTTGCATCCTTCTCACTACTTGTGACTACTGATGCGTGGACCTCTGTCACTGGGCTAATGCCACTTGGCAAGGGAGTTAGTTCAGTTTACTGGTAAGCATGTTCATGGTATGTGGGGATGGTGACTTATCTTGGCCGTTTGAGGAGGTGCGGGTTAATAGTGGTCAAGGCCACTGGATGTAGGCCGGCTAAGTACCGACATGTTGCATTTCATGGCGTGCATTGTTGACACTGTGCCTGGGTTTTAGATATGTTACCCTGTAAGTCAGTGACATGGATGAATGGTATGGTACTTTTTTTTTCAATAGTATTAGAAGCAGGGGGTAGTGATGAGAGGGGTGATGGTGAAAGAAGTCTGATGTAGGATGAATCATGTAATTGACAGTGGTTTGGGACGGTGAGTAAGAAGTGACTATAGCAGGCAGGTGAGGCAGGGTAGGTAACATAGATGTCAGCTGTCACAGCTGCTTAGTGAGGTAAGGTTTTAGCAGAGCATGTGACAGGGAAGGAGGATATGTTACTGTTCTTCATTTGCTGTGGATGAAGGGCAAGACAATAGTGAGACTGGGACAGTCATTTATGGCTGGTAACAAATGACAAATGCCAGTTGAAAAATGTCCAGTGAAGGTGGATCACATGGCATCTTGTGCTGCAGTTGCCGGCGATGAATACATATTTTACTGAGAGCAGGTGAATATTGACACGTGACCACTCATGTTATTTCTATGTTTCCTCAGATTGTCCTACAGTGTTTTCACTTCGGAACAGTATAGGACGAGCGCTGCAATTACGACGATTGACCAAGAAGCTGGGTAAGCATGTTTATTTTTTATCTCTGCGTTCAAAAGTGTTAGCTGATTCATTAGCCTGTGACTGTGTTTGATGGCATCTGACTACTTACATGTGGTGGTTGATGTGAAGGTGATTTATAAACTGGGCAAAGGATTTCAAGCAATCAGACTGGTTGTTAGGCATGTGTTATAAGTGTCCAATGCACATCTAAATCTAGAAACAACAATTACAATACACACACCTATTTTATAAGAGTAATAAGCCACTACGGGGATGTGCATTACACAGTTCTAAAGCATGGCCAGGGGACTGGACACAGTCAGTCTGTGGCCACGTCCATGACTAAACACCTTATCAGTGTGTTCAAATGGTGTATTGCACACACTGTCATGTCTTATTGTTGACTTTTCATCCGTGTTCGGTGGTTGTGGGGTGGTGAATGCATGTAAGTGTTGATCCTTGTCTGTGGTTCTGTGTAGTTCCATTGACCCTGGGCGGGGTGGAGAGTATTGGCTTACTTGTAGATGATGGGTACTGAGGCAATATGCTGGTTGACTCCCTGCGGGGTGGTAGTGGGGGGGCCAGGTGACTGCTGAAGCTGGTTCGTGGCTGACTGTATTAGACTGATCCTTGGACAGGAAGGGTAGGTGACTACTCACATGGGTTAGTTGAAGAATGGAACATAACTTGTGATCTGTGTCATGGGTGGTGGGTTTTAGGGCCAGTTTACTGTTATGCCTGTGCTGTTATCCACTGGTTATTTTTTTTTCTCCTTACACAGGTCATCATTCAGGGTCTGTACTTCTGAACAGTACATGAGGAGTACTGCAAGTACATGCATTTAACCAATACACATTGTAAGCATTTTCATGGTTTTTCATTGGTTAGTCAGATAATGAAGGGAAAGTAAATGTCGATCTCTGTGGTGGGTGGTTGAGTGGTGTGCCATTTGACTGTTACTCCTCTTCTGTTGACTACTGATGTTATTTATTTATTTCCTCAGGTCATCATCCATTGTTTGTACTTTGAAAGAGTACAGCTGGAATATTGCATGTACGCCCATTGAACCAAGACCCAGTGTAAGTATTTTAATGGCTTTTAATTTTGAATTTTTAATGGTGACTACTTATAGGGGCCATGGTAGGTTAGGCAAGGTGATGGGCCATGTATGTAGCAAGGGCAGGTAAATGGTGAGCCTTGTCAGGTACAGAGTGTAGGTGACTACTGACATGGGCCAGGTGATGTAGGGCAGGTCACTGAGCAGCACTGTGCGTTGGATGAGGTGTGTGGCTAGTACTGGCATGTGATTGAGGGCAGGTGACTGGCTCAGCCTTGTCCATGCATGAAGAGCAGGTGACTACTGACACAGGCCTGGTGATGGAGGGCAGGTTAGTGATGAGCATTTGGCATTGTGTATTTGTTTAGGTCACTTGTTAGAACTGGCCTGTGAGTAACGGCAAGTGAATGACTGGTATGTTACGGTATGTTGAAGTACTTGGCTACTGACATGTCACCAATGTATGCATTGTACATTTTCTCACTTTGCACTGTTGTCTAGTGTGACCCAACATCAAATAGCTATCCCTGTTCTGTTGTCATATCCATGTGTGTACAGTGGCCCACCACACCTGTGGTGATTGACAGCACGCCAATCATCTGATTTCTGTTCATGGTTTTTCACACTCCAAGTAGTGTTTGTTATTGTTTTGAAATATTGACATTAACAAAAAACAGTCACCATTGCTCGTTTACGCAACTGCACAGAATCCCCTGCTTACATATAACATCACCCCCATGAACAGGTGTATGTTTTATAGCCGATGTAACAATGGAAGACATGTCTTTCTGCTGGAACTGTGCAATGCGGTATGTATTATTGATGAAGTGTTGTATCTGTGAATGTATGTGACAGCCACATGTGACAACCCTTTTTTTTTTTTTTTAGGTGAAAGTTATTGCAAAGTTTCTTGTTCACAAACAACGCACTTTATTATCAAACAACATCATGTCGAAGTGTCAGGCTTATGGTTGCACAAATAAGGTGAGCAAATGTGCAGGCATCAGCTTAAACACAATTCCAAACCCCTACAAAAAACCCTCTGAATTAGACTGATCCTCAAAATGGGTGCATTACACTGGCACTGTGTTCACTGTTAAAAATGTAATCTTTGGTAGACACAAAGTTGTGTGTTCTGTACATTTTTTGCCCAATTGTTTTGAGTGTGATTTATGTCATGAGCTAATGAACTCAAAACCACTGCATCGCCTTAAAAGTGATGCCGTACCAACATTATTTGTGCTTCGTAAACTGCCCAGCAAGACTGTTGTGGCTTGTGCTGAACATCTGACTTAGCAGCAGGTTCAAAAGGTAAGTTGTGTAATCAATCAATCATACTTTAATTGTTATGTGCAATTAAGAAAAGATTAAAGTTAAATAGCTGCTGACGCCTCAAAGAAAACTGAAAAACATCATAATTTGGTACAATTCAACTTGCACTTCATATATATTCTATAGATTTCTCCTCCTCATTATTTATTATTGAAGAAATTTGCATGAAAACATGCTCTTTATCCCTTAGAGTTCATCTGTTTCTATAGCCTACTCCCTACTTCAAGTCATAATCCTCTGATGTGACATCACAATCTGTTGCCATGGGAGCGATGGTGATGTCACAAGCAGGGCATTATGATCTCAGGTAGGGAGAAAGCAACAGGAATAGATAAACTCTTCTGGAGCAGAGATCCTGTTTTCATGCAAATAACCTCAGTAATTAGTAATAGGGAGGAGGAATACAGAACTAATGTGAAATATAAGCTGAACTGCGTCTAAATACTGTGTTTTGTGAAAGTTGTCCTAATGGCGTCAGCTGCTCTTTAAAGATTAGAGTTAACACATAAGTAAAAATATAATTTTTAAACTCTGATATCAAACTGTCATCCTTGACCTTCACCATCAGTTGTGAATATTGAATATAATTCTTTATTCGGCATTTCTGTGTTGGTGTCCTCTCCCTCCTAGATTATGGCATTCTTATCTATAGTGCTGCCAGCTCCTCTGCCTTATCCAGACTACAACTCTCCCTCAACAAAGCCTGCTGCCTCATCCTGGGCTGCGATTGCCTAGCCCATACATGTTCCCTTTACAACGCCACAAGTTGGCTCAATCTCGATAACCGCATCAAGTTTCACACTTGCCTCATGGCCAAAAAGATTTCACTCTGCCTCGCCCTCGCTGGACTCTCCCCTCTAATACAATCAACCACGACACAGCAACACATCTGCAGTGCTAGCAGGCAACTCCTCATGGTCCCCCGATGCCGCACCTCCCAATTCCAAAGGTCCTTCAGTTATTTAGCCCTAACCTGGGTCAATAGCCTGCCAAACACCCTCACAAACTTGAATAGTCTAGGTCCCTACAAAACCCACCTTAGGAACCACCTATTGTCCATGAATCTCTGTGACTGCAACATATCCTGTCCACCATCCAATATCAATTGACCTTGGCCTCTGGACGGATGTCCCCCACATCACCCCAGAGCCTCTCTTTGTTAGCCCAACACAGGAGTTTGCATAGGCTCCCTGGATTTGTGCCTCGCACCAAGTTTAACCAAAACCTAGCATGTTAATCACTCTATACATTATTGTAATTGTGTCTGACTTGCCTGTGCTACTGTTCTGTATTGGCACTGTACTGTTCTCCTACTCTGTGTACCTATACTGACGTGAAACCTTTGAAAAAGAGTCATTGACTCAAAGGTATTTTCCAAATCCTCAATAAAAAAATAAAATAAATATTTCAGCCTTGTGTATCTCCACCCTCCATACACTTTCAATCCTTCCCTTTGAGTTTCACAAGCCTGGCATGGTGTTTCCATTTTCCAGGCTGTACATACACAATGTTTTATTCCCTTGTTCAAAGTCTACAACAAACAATGCTCTGTCTGCAGCTTGGTTCTTCTAACAGCTTTCTCTGATTGCCATACCAATTGAAATTATCCCTTGTGCTCCTTCCTTTGGTTCCCCCTATATTTACTTCCACTTTCTGTTTTAGCACTTACTTTGTCTGTCACCTCTTTACCCTAGCCCACTGCTTTTTCTTACTTACCTAGAAATTAGCTGCCTTGTTGCTCCGAAGCGAACACTTGTACATTTTTTCTGTACTTGTATTTTTCTATGTCATTGTCATTTTTATGCAACATGTTAATGCTTGCCCATAATTCTGTACCTGAATTTGTACTGTTTCTTCGATTATGCAATCTGTAACTACCTGTCTGTGTCAAAGGACCTCCTTGTGAATGAGCTTGCTCAACAGAGTTTTCCTACAATAAACTTGAACTTGAACTTTGCAGAACATTACTGGTTTATGTATGCTTTTTCCTTTTGCTACTATCTTAATGCACTGGTTAGTCACCTCTGTTATGGCTCTATGTAATTTCCCCTCCCCCCCTTTTCCCTCAGTACCTCTCCCTTCTCCATGGTTGCTCTTCAATGTCTACCCATTGCCTTAAAATCCACCCTCCTGAAATCAAATACCTTCACCCTTGTTATGCTTCATGGAGTCTCTGCCTCCTTGCAAAACTACACCATGTTGTGCTTGTTGGATTCCAGCTGTCTGTTCACCCTTTGATCTTTTCACTGTACCCATTTGTCCATACCAAGTTCAGAACAGATTTGTCTATAGTTTGCTCATGCACCAACTGTATGACACTACACAGCTGCATGGAATCCAGGATGGCAGTGTTTCCTGGCAGAAGATGCGGCCTGTGTGGTCCAATCCATGGCACTTCATGCACCATCAGCAGGATGTCAACTTTGCCTGCCATGTCATTTATTTGCAACATTTATATGTGCATATCAGCAAAGCAGGCTGCATTATTTTATATGGAGCAGTTTGCACGTTGAGCATATAAAGTCCATGTTTCCACAGTTTTAGCCACCCAAAAGTACCTATTTTTATATATTCCGTGTTATAGGCACAATACCCAACTCCAGGTTGTGCTGTTATTGTTGATTAATGCACACAAGTGTTGCTGTGATGTGACTCGCCATGTGGTCTCATGCTTCAAAATGCACCAGGGTGTGCGTTAATCCCCAGCAACAACAGAGCATGGGGTTGGTTATTGATTAATAAGCAAATGCAGTGTATGTGGTTAAAGGGATGTAAGACACACCTCTGGTTATGTCAGTTTATGCTGCTTTGCACCATTCCTCCTTATGCATGAGTAGTGTCTAATACAGACATGTAACAACAAACCCTTTTGAGTTTCACTGATTGATACTGGCATACTCATGCCTATTGGTGTCTGTGTGTGTGCATAAACAGAAAATAACATGTTCAATACCAATCTGAAAACAGGATGCATACCCAGGGATTGTAGGGTGGCGCATGTTGTGGCACTCCATAATAGTGTGCCCAAAGATGAACCATGAAACCATAGACCAGTCAACCTAACTTCAATTGTTGGAAAGGTAATTGAAAATATCCTCCATGAAAGGCTTTGAAAATTTGTTGAGGATAATGATCTCCAGGATAGCTGACAGCACAGGGTTGTCTCTGGCAGATTTGCCATGCTATTCTAGTGGACTTTTTCAATTGTGTGACATGGGCACTGGACAACAGTCATGTGTTGCATGTCCTATACCTGGACTTTGACAAGGCATTTCATTCGGTGACATGTGGTAGCCTGACCAGCAAAATGAGCAACATGGGAGAGGGGTGCAAACTGGTTAGATGGGTCAGGAGCTTGTTGCAGTATGAACAGCAGAAGGTAGTACTGGGGGGGTGAGGTATCTGAGCAGAGGATGGTAACAAGTGGTGTCCCACAGGGTGCATTGATGTGACCACTGCTGTTTAAAGTTTTATTTGCCGACATTACAGAAGAGATAAACAGTAACATCAGTCTCTTTGCTGAGGAAGGGGAGGGGGGCAGCTGCAGTCTAAAAGACTGAAGTGCTGCACACACAAGCAGACTACATAGCCCATTAGGCCTGTATCTGCTGGCAATTTCATACGTTTGTATTTGCATCAATATAAGTCAAGAAGTTAAAGTTTGATAGCAGACCAGCGATGAAATGCAGTTTTTGCATTCACAGGATATAAGGATGAAATGTCCATCATATGACAAGGAGACAAGTGACAGCTTAGATAACTTTGTACAGTAGGTAGTTAAAGAATAGTATGCCAGTGTATGGTACTCAGTCAGACCTTGTTGACTGCATTCACACAGTGATTGGAATTATAAACAGATAATTCAATGTTCAATGAAGGTTGAACAGGTAGTCTAAAAATGGTATTATCATTTCATTGTTGTTATTTCTATTGTAATAATATTCTAAAAATAAATATGTAGTGGAAATGGTATCTAAATTAAATCAAAAGGGACAGTACTTCTACTCTATAGTGCATTTAGCAAATGAGTTAGATATTACAGATGCAGCAGATGGACAATCTCTGATGACCTCAAGGTAGGGAAACAGTGTGACAAGACAGCAGGTAAAGCAAATAGGATGCTGGGATACATAGGCAGGGGCATCACCAGGAGGAAAAGGGAGGTCATAATTCCACTATACAAGACACCAGTGAGGTCCCACCTGGAGTACAGTGTACAGTTCTGGAGACCTTACTTACATAAGGACACAGACATGGTAGAGAAGGTTCAGAGGAGTGCAACAAAGATGGTACAGGGATTGTATCACAAGTTCTATGAGGACAGGCCGAAGGACTTGAATATGTACTCCCTGGAGGGAAGCATGGAGAGAGAGGATATGATACAGACATACAAGTACCTTACAGGGAGGAACAGAAAAGAAAGAAAGTCAGTGTGTGTTCTGTGCTGTGAAGGGTACTGTATCAACTTACTTTGCTAAACCAGTAGGAGGGGAGAGAGCTTAACTGGGGGTGTGGCTTAGACACTATAAAAGCAGGTGACTCAAATTACAACTTCCTGTTGCTATCCTTGCTTGTAGAGCAGAAAGCAGCTAACTAAAAGAAGTTACATTTTCTTATTAATTTTATACTTGTATCTCAGCAGGAGTCAGTGTGTGTTGAGATTAAGCAGACAGATACTTTATTAGAAGTAGAAGAGGTCTTATTTAGGGTTAAAAAAGGAAAAAAAAGAAAGAAAGTCAGTGTGTGTTCTGTGCTGTGAAGGGTACTGTATCAACTTACTTTGCTAAACCAGTAGGAGGAGAGAGTGCTTAATTGAGGGTGTGGCTTAGGCACTATAAAAGCAGGTGGCTCAAATTACAACTTCCTGTTGCGAGCCTTTTTCTTACTAATTGCCCTCCATCCCACCCCTCCACTCACACACCCTAAGCCAATTCTACTTTTATAGCCACTGGATTTGACTGTCAACAGGAACTTCCTGTTTGGCAGTAGGAAGGGAAGGATCATAGAGAAACATTGGTTTTGTCAACCCTAAAGGGAAAAAGTAGCTCACTCCCCCCCCCCAGCTGGTGGTGGTCTGACACTGAGCAAGGAAGAAGGAGGCTACTGAAGAATGTAGAAGTTGCTGTCCCAGAACAGGAAGGGTGAGAGCTGTAAAGAGAAGAGAGAGTAAGCATACAGAGAAACAGGAGAGGGGACACTAAATAAGACATAATAGGAGTAGTGCAGTGCAATGGCTGTGGGGTAGCAGTGTTCCGGGAGACATTCTGGAGGCTGCGATGCTGCCCTATTTGCAGGCACCTCTCTGGTCTGAGGGAGGAGGTTGCCTGTCTCCAGGCTGACCTGGCTAGGATTCATGAAACTTCCTTCCCCACCCAGGGACCACCAGGGCCAATGCCACTACCTTAGAGGTTGCCAAGAAAGAGGAGAGACTGGACCAGGGTGGGCTCAGGGAAGGAGAAGGTGGTGGAACAGAGTTGCATCTGTCCAGCTGTACCTCTCCACAATTCATTTACTCTTCTGGTGGATAGTGGTTCCTCTATGGAGGCACCTGCAGTGGAGACCAAGGACGATGCTGGGAACCTGCACAAAGGAGACCCACAGGAGGGTGGCATGGGACCCCACAATGGAAGGAAACAACTCCTGGTGGGGGACTCAATCATTAGGGCAGTAGAAATAGGGGAGGAAGGGGAGAGGGAGGCAAGGTGCCTGCCTGGTGCCACAGCTTGGAGGGACAGGAAGCGAATCCTCAGGATTGTGGGAGCAGCTGCATGAGGGAGGGAGCTGGATGTCATTGTCCACCTAGGGACAAATGACCTGGCTAGGAATGGGATCAGAGCAGTGCAAGAAGAGTTTGTAGAGCTGGGGGAGGGGCCTTAGACAAGTAGCGCATATGGTAACCTTCTCTGAGGTGCTGCCTGTCTATGGCAAGGGTGATGCTAGGGTACTCCTCACCAGGGAATTCAATGAATGGTTGAAAAACTGGTGTGGAGCTCAGAGTTTTGGCTTCATTGGGGACTGGGGAGCCACCTGGAGGGATGCAGACCTATACTGGTGCGATGGTCTGCATCTGTCCAGGGGGGAACCAGGATCCTAGGTGAGAGGTTTAAATGCTTCATTGGCAAGCATTTAAACTAGCCAAGGGAGGAGGCACTGAAAAGGAGCAGGTAAATCCCAGCCTCCCCCAACAAAACACGGTAATTAGTGAGGTAAACACCAAGGTAGAGAAGTCATTAGAGAGAAGGACAGAGGTAAATGTAAAAAAAGGCAAAGGCAGTAAGGACAGGAATGGGGCTAAAAGGGGTAAGGCCATCAAAAAAGTGGAGGGTGATGAGTACCAATGCCCATAGTCTGTGTAACAAGCTCCCTGAACTAGTGGCCTTGATGGAAGAGGGTTGCCTGGATATTGTAGCAGCCACAGAAACATGGTACACAGAGAACCATGACTGGGATGTCAACATACCAGGATACACAATCTACAGGAGGGACAGGGAGGGTAAAAGAGGAGGAGGAGGAGTAGCTCTCTATGTAAAGGAAGGGATCAAAGCAACAGAACTAAAGAGTAAACAGGAGCAGATGAGGCACTCTGGGTCACCCTGGAGACAGGAAATGGCACCACAATTCGCATGGGGGTTGCATACAGACCCCCATCTCAGGGGGAGGGAATGGACAAGGAAATGATAGAAGGCTTCCTTAGAATGGCAGAAAAAGGAGAGATATTGTTGATGGGGGACCTGAATATGCCAGATGTTAACTGGATCACCTTTGCTGCAGGCACATCCAAGAGCATGATCATTCTTGATGGCCTACAGGGGGCATGCCTCAGACAGCTAGTATTGGAACCCACTCGGGAGGGAGCAATCTTAGACCTGGTACTCTCAAATGGGGATGGAGAAAGAATCTCAGATTTAGAAGTGGGTAGCCATCTGGGAACAAGCGACCACCAAACAGTGTGTTTCACGATAAACACAGCCATACAATCAAGCCATACAAAAGCAAGAGTATTGGACTTTAGGAGGGCTGACTTTGGGAAAATGAGAGAGTGCCTCAGAAAAGCACTACCAAACAGGCAAGAAAGAGGGGTGGAGGAACAATGGGGAGTAATCAAAACAGCCATCACAGAGGCAACAAGCCTTTGTGTAAAGCAAATCAACAAAACACAACGAAGGAAAAAAACGCTATGGTTCTCAAAAGAGGTGGTAGGGAAGGTTAAGGAGAAAAGGATAGCATTCAGGAAATATAAGGAAACACAGAAGGAGCAGGACAGAGAACTTTATCAGTTAAAGCAGGAAGAGGCTGGGAAGGCAGTCAGAATAGCAAAGGCCCAAACCGAGGAAAGGATAGCCAACTCTGTTAAGAAGGGGGATAAGACCTATTATAGGTACATTAGGGAGTGAAGAAAGACCAAAGGAGGGACACTGAGGCTTAATAAAGGGGAGAGAATGTGGGTAGAGGGTGACAGTGAAAAAGCAGGGATACTAAACGAATATTTCTGCTCAGTATTCACAAAGGAAGAGGAGGGGGAGGTACCTAAACCAAACACGAGAAGCACTCTGAAGATGGGGGTCAATACCAGTCCATTTACAGAAGAAAGGATTCTGAAAGAACTAATAAAATTGAAGGTGGACAAAGCAGTGGGGCCTGATGGGATTCACCCAAGAATTCTAAAGGAACTAAGGGTAGAACTAGTGACACCGCTGACTACTGTCTTTAACAAATCATGGTAGGATGGGGTGGTACCTGAGGACTGGAGGAGGGCAGATGTGATTCCTCTTCACAAAAGTAGGAGCAGGACAGAGGCAGAAAACTACAGACCAGTTAGTTTGACCTCAGTGGTAGGGAAAATAATAGAATCACTTCTGAAGGAAAGAACTGTTGAGTGCCTAGAGGCCAGTGGGACACAGGACCCAAGGCAGCATGGATTCATGATGGGAAAGTCGTGTCAGACGAATCTAATAGATTTCTTTGACTGGGTGACCAAAGTAGTAGACTAGGGAGGGGCTCTGGACATGGCCTACCTAGATTTTAGCAAGGTATTTGATACAGTCCCACACAAAAGATTAATACACAAGTTAGCCAGCCTTGGAGTGGGTCCCAAGGTGGTAGCCTGGATGAAAATTGGCTAGACAACAGGATGCAAAGGGTAGTAGTAAATGGAGTCCACAGTGAAGAAAGGAGGGTTACTAGCGGGGTACTGCAGGGTTCAGTACTAGGACCGGTCCTTTTTAATGTCTTTATAAGTGACAGTGCAGAAGAACTGTAAGGAAAAGTATGTTTCTTTGCAGATGACACAAAGATCTGCAACAGGGTTGATACACAAGATGGTGTGGAAAGGATGAGAAGGGACCTGGCAAGGTTGAAGGAATGGTCAGATGTATGGCAGCTCAGATTCAATGCAAAGAAGTGCAAGGTAATGCACCTGGGAAACAAAAACCCAGGGGAAGAGTACACAATGGGGGGTGAGATACTGACAACAGTAAAATGGAAAGGGACCTGGGGTAATTATATCAGATGACCTAAAGGTGGGCAAGCAATGTGAGAAGACAGTAAGAAGGCTGGGATACTGGGATGCATAGGGAGAGGCATCAATAGTAGAAAACAGGAAGTTGTTATCCTCTGTACAGACAGTTGGTGAGACCCCATTTGGAGTACTGTGTGCAGTTCTGGAGATCCCATCTCCACAAAGACATAGACAAAGTGGAGGCTGTCCAGAGGAGGGTTAACTAAATGGTGCAGGGTCTGCACCAGAAGACATATACGAAGAGCACCAAAGGAGCTTAATATGTATACCCCTGAGGAAAGAAGGAGAGAGGGGACATGAAAGAAACTTTCAAGTATCTCAAGGACTCAAATAAAGTCCAAGAGGGTAGCACCTTTCAGAAAAGAGATGTGCAAGAACAAGGGGCACAATTTGAAGATAGAGGAGGGACGGCTCAGAGGTAATGTGAGGAAGTATTTTTTCACAGATAGGGTTGTGGGCACATGGAACAGCCTCCCTGAGGAGGTCATGGAGTCAAGAACAGTGGGGGAATTTAAGAATGCATGGGACAGACATAAGGCAGTCCTAGTGGGGGGTAGGAGGAAGTAAGCTATAGGTTAACTAGGATCTGCAGCTTACCTGTAAGGTAGGAACATGGGCAGACTAGGTGGGCCAAGCAGTCCTTATCTGCCGTCCAATTCTATGTTTCTATGTAACAGGGCACAAGAATACACAATTTTCCAGCGCAATAGATGTTCCAGAACTAGAGGGCATGGGATGAAGTTGGAGGGAGGACGATTCAGAGGAAATGTGAGGAAGAATTTCTTCACAGACAGGGTGGTGGACAAGTGGAACACCCTGCCAGTGGAAGTGGTGGGGGCTGAAACAATCATGGGATTTAAGAATGCATGGGATAGACATAAGGGAATTCTGGAGGTCAGGGGTAAGGGGCAACAGACTTCTAGAAAAACATAAAGGGAATTTACAAGCTCAAATGGGCAGACTGGGTGGGTCATAGGCCCTTATCTGTTGACAGTGTCTATTTATCTATGTATCTAAATCTTTTGCCTCAAACTGATAACAGAAATATGACTCAGGAAGAGCAACTGGATGTTGCGTTAGATCTTGACAGCTTAAAAGAGAAGTGAGACAGTGAAGAGAATGTAGCGAATGCTAACAATATTTTCATTGTCAATGAATCAGCTGTTGTTGATCTGAATGATATAGTTGCAACTTCCGGGCAGTGTGCTGGCAGTAGGTGGCACAGAGCCTGTTTACTGGAGCAACACTTTAGCAAATGCAGCATTCTGTGACATAGCACCTGGCATATAGTTGTCAGATGTGCAACAGAATGTCATGGTAGATGCTGTAGTGCAGGTTAACATAGATGATGCACAAATGTGTGATATTTGTGCAAATCCAATGGTTAATGTGAGGGCACTGAGTTTTGACCACCGCTATGCATCACTTGCCAATTCTGCTTGTGCAGCTGATGAGCAATCTACTCAAATACCTGCTAGTTCAACTCCAATTAAAACAACTAGCAATATTTTACATGCCACAATTGCAGACACTACAATTGAGAATGAGATATTAGATACACCAACAACAATTGCAGATACAATTGACACTTCTTACAGACCAACATCTGACTCTGACATTGACAGTGGGGAATCATAGTTTGAGAATGTGAATGTTATGGAGCACTATGTAACTGATGCTAAATACATAGTGTTCAAGTCACAGCTTGATCGGTTACTGGGCAACATTGCATGTTGTCAGTGCAGATCAGCCATGGAAAGCATTAGAACCAGTTCCATTGGTTCCATGATAACAGTGCGGACATATTGTATAATGGGCATATGATTAAACATTGGTAGCCTCAACCCACTGCCGGTAGTAAGATGTTGGTTGGTAATTTTATTTTGCCTGCAGCTATCCTATGCAGCGGTCATTATTTTCAGCATTTCAACGCTTAGCAACTATCATGAACTTGAAAATAATGGGTGAGAGTACGTATTATAACATACAGAGAAACACACTCATTCCCGTTATAAACCAGACTTGGTCAGAACATATGGATAAAGTGTTAAGTGATTTTTATTTATTTATTTTAAACTTGCCCAGGCACTCAGCCCCTTCGGTGGGGGGCCTTCGTACCCCCCTCGGACTCCTCCTCCAGTTCCAGCCATACTGGAATCCCGGCATCATAGTGCTTGATGCCCTAGAGGGTGTTTGTATTTTTTATCCCTGTCTGTCCCCTTCCCTGAGGGTGCTGTCATAAAGGACTGACGTCCAGACAGACGTCGTGCAGACGCATGCTGTTGCCAAGTGCCCAGCAGCACCCTCCCCTCCCTGACTCCATAGGTCCATGTGCCCTACCACCTGTGCTTCCACCAGCAGTAGGGCTGTGGGCACATTCACTGCCTGGTAACCCACCCCACCCTGGAGGAGGACAGCATCATTGGGATGCTCAATCCTCCTCCCCCCCAGCCAACCCCGACAGCCCAGGCTCGTTCCCGAACCCGGGTCGCCAGCGTAGTATGAGGTGTGGCATCCAGTGCCTTAACTCTCAGCACCACCGGGCTGGCTAACTGTTAACTGATTTGAAGGATAATTCCCAAGTAAGACTAGCAGGTGATGGGCATTGTTACTCCCCCGGGTTCTGTGCCACCTTCTGCATGTACACTATGATGGACATTGCATTGGGAAAAGTTGAAACCTTTGTCCAGAAATATGTGACACAGACTGGTACCTCTCAGGTAATGGAGACACTGGGTTTCAGGAAATGCTTGGATGAGATCCTTGGTTTAGGGGTACAGGTTGAGGCAGTTTCAACAGACAGGCATGTGGGAGTCCATAAATTAATGAAAGCTAACCTCAAGAAGCATGCATAACTACAGCCATGGGTCAAGTCCATTGTGAACTACTTATGGTGGTCCGCAAGGACATGCAATGATGATCTCGACATGCTTGTGGAGAAATAGACATCGGTGTTGCAGCATATCTGCAACATACATGAATTGGAGGATGGCAAGCTTTTCACATGCGCACATGCACCCCTTGACGATGAGGTTGCATCCCTAAAAAATGGCTGGAACAGGACTCCGAAACATATATTGTGGTGAGGAATATTGTGCTTAACAAGATGCTACTGAAAGACATTAGACAACTCTCAAAATTCATACACACTGGACAGCTTGAAGTGTATCACTCACTACTGCTTAAATACTGTCTAAAGCACCTTGAGTTTGGTTTCACCACAATGCAGGCCAGAACACAGCTAGCCACATTGGATTAGTACTGTAATGTTTCCATGGAATGTGCAATAATTAGAACAGGGTACTAGGGTAGTGGGTATGTGGGACAGAAACAGTACAGATGTTTGTGGAGTAAGAAGTCGGCTCAGTGGGTTGTCCAGGATGTGCGAGCACCGAAATGTTACGATTACCTCAGCAATGTCATAGTGAAAGTACTGGAAGAAATCATACATAATTATGACTCACTTGGATACTTTCATGCGATAAGAACCTTCAGTGCAATGCACAACCACAAGCATCCAGCATGATGTCAGTGGACATGATTGCTCCACTGAATAATAGGGAGGGCAAAGCTAATGGGCTGCCTGCAGTCTGCTGCAGGGCCGGAGCGGAGCTGGAGGCAACTGGGACAATAAAGTGTCATGTTGTGGAGGGGAGGACAAATCAGAAATTTTAGGTTATACTTATGCCTCTGCTCCTCTGCTGCCACAGACTGCCACCAAAACCACAACAAAATGCAGATCTCGAAGAACTGCAATTGCATACGCATCTCATGCATCTCTCCAAATCCTCAGTTTCAACATGGAAGAGGAACTTTAGGAAATCTGCAGCATGGTCACACATGGAAGGGAGTGGAGAATGCATGGAGAGTTACAAATTGCACCATGCCAACTGATGGATCCCTTGCATACTTTTTATGCCATCAGATCCCTCAGTGCAATGTACAACCACAACCAGCAAACCTGACCTCAGTGGACATGTTGACTCCACCTAATAAAAGGGAAGGAAAAGCAAGTGGGATGCCTGCAGTCTGCAGCAAGTGAGGAGTGCAGCTGTAAGCTAATGCTGAAAATAAAGTATTATGCTCATGCCAGGGGATGTCACATTTATTTCATAGGTGACATTACACCCTCACTCCTTTGCCCTACAACAAGGGTTCATCAGCTACATAGCTGATGTTTGAGAAAAACAGCTGCCCCATAGTAAGCAATGCCTGCATGTGTTGCTGTAAATGTTGTTCATTGAATAGCGCAAGGTCACTGTCAGTAGGAATTACTTAGCTCATGTGGGGGAGGAGTGTTCTCGCAAGTGAAAGAATGAGAAATGCAGTGACTACAAATAAGTAGCAGCATAGTAATGAGACAAATATTTGCACCAGGGGAATATCATTATGTTTTGCGGTGCTTGGAGAAATGTACTGAAGAAAAGAAGTGTAAAAAAAGTCACTACGATCATTATTACAGAGCCGTACTAGATGTATTACAGAAGTGCAAACAAACAGCAGTTATTTCATTGAAATCTGGCTGCCACATATTTGGTTTAGGAGCAATATATAATGTGGACTGAACTGTATACTTTTCTTTATTTAATTATATAAAACAGCACATAAAAGTAAACAGAAACACAAAAGCAATGATCAAAATCTTGGTTTCCAATTTCTGCCTGCTGCTTCCAGAATGTCAGGGGAAATCAGAAAGCCAATCAATCACTGGTGAGGCACACACATCACGGAAAGTGTTCTTGTGTCACTGAGCATCAGTGACAACAGCAGAAAATGGTGCAGGGTGGGGAAACGTATGCAGGGATTAAAAATATATTAATATGCACTTTACAGTTTCAGGCAATGGGAAATAAGGCACACAACTATGGAGACAAGGGTGAGTAACTCAGAACTGTTAAACAATGCTTAAAAGTACGGATTACCTTTAATAACAACAATTTAACTATTGCCTGTCTTTATGGCCAAAACAAAGATGACCCAGATTTCTTCATAGATTTTTTCTTAAATCTAACTAAATGTTCTGGTCCTTATATTGTCAGGGAAGATTTTAATTTGATCTTGGACCCCTATTTAGACAGAGAAGGATCCAGCTCCTCCATGTCAAAGGCCTTAAAAAATAATGAACAAAAATATGAATGACTTAAACTTAATAGATTTTTGGAGAATAGACAACCCAAGCACTAGAGAATTCTCCTTCTGTTCTAATCCACATAAATCATACTCAAGAATAGATTTTATTATAGGTTCCAAAGAATTAGGGAATAAAGTAATATCAAATCTTTATAAGGGCATATTAATATTGGACCACTTCCCACTTAGATTGGAAGTTCGTGGAGACCTAGTAGTCAAACAAAGGAGATTGATTATGGATACATGGCTATTATAAGACTCAGAATTTTTGGAATGTATTAAAGAAGAATGTACAGTTTACAATAACTATAATTCTAGCGCAGAATGTCCTATAGACATTGTCTGGGATGCATGGAAAACATATGTAAGAGAAAGAATATTAAACTACTGTTATAAGAAAAATAAAAATAGGAAAACTCAATTAGTTGTATTAGAAGAGGAAGTCAAAAGAGCCAAAATCAAATACCTACATACAAAAAGCGACAGATGTCAAACACTGGGAAAATCTAAAATGGAAATGTAATAAAATTTCAGATATAAAATTGTAAAGAATTAGTTTGAAAACAAAATCAAAATACTATGAACAAGCAGATTAAATTGGGCAAAATTCATTCATATCTTCTCCAGAAAGAGAGAGCTAGGTAAGAAAACTACTGATCCATCGGAGATTAATGAGGCATTTAAAAAATGTTACCAAGATTTATACACTTCTGAAATTCAAGAATCAAATCATGAAGTACTTTCCAAATTTAAAATATCAGAGATAAATATGGGAAGTCAGGCTAACTAAACAGGAATATTTTGGAAGAAGTAGTTAGGGAAGCTATCAGAAATCAAAAGAAAGGTAAAGTACCTGGCCCTGATGGGCTAGCAGCGCAGCTATATAAAATATGGGAGAAACAAATTGCTCATCTTTTAACAGAATTGTATAACTCCTTTCTGGAAGGTGGTGAAGTGCCTAGGATGTTCCTTGATTCCTTAATAGTCTTGTTACCTAAGGAGGGGAAACTTCCAGTTTTCTGTGAGTCATATCGCTCAATCTCATTACTAAACTTAGACAAGATTTTTGCTAAAAGTCTGGAATCAATACTCCCCAGCACTATAAATAAAGACCAAACCAGGTTTACAAAAGGACGGAAAGGGTCCAACAATAGCAGGAATGCTATGATTATCCTGGTAGACCCAAATGGTAGTTTATATCCTGATACTGCAGTGATCTTATCACTCGATGCTGAAAAGGCCTTTGACAGGGTGGAGTGGAGTGGAGTTACTTTTTTTTGGTCTTAGAGACAGCTGATCTAGGGGATAATTTCATCACCTGGGTCATAGTGATATATTCATAACCTAAAGGCCAAATTCAAACTAACCATGTCCCCTAAATTTAATCTAGACAGAGGTACGAGGCAGGGCTGCCCTCTGTCTCCTTTACTTTTTGCATTACCTATTGAGCCCTTAGCTGATGCAATCAGAAATATACAAGGCTTTAAAGGATTTTATAACTCGCGGGAATTCCTGAAAATGTCCTTACATGCAGATACAATTCTATTGTATATTACTAAACCCAATAAAGTCTTAGGCCAAATGATGATGTATATTCAGGAATTTGGACAAATGCTGGGTTATAAGATAAACTGGAGAAAGTCTATAATCATGCAGATACCCCCTTCCAGCCTCAACCAAAATCTTGACGCCTACCCCTTCAAAATAGAAAAAGAGAAAATAAAATACTTAGGAATTTATCTAGCCAGAGACAAAAAAATGTTGATAAAACATAAACTTGAACCAATGATTATAGATATTAAAAACATTCTACATACTAGGGTTGATCTCCCACTAACATTATGGGGTAGAGTTCAAGCAGTCAAAATGTGCATACTACCAAAACTCCTTTATCTATTTCAAGCTCTACCAATTAAATTAGATAGAGAATGGTTTCAAAAATTGGATACACTTTTACAAAAATTTCTATGGAGACACATGAAGCCCAGAATTAGTTTGGATAAGTTAAAAACCACAAACACAGAAGGTGACTTAATCCTCCCAGACTTTCATAAATATAATTTATCTTGTTTTGTAAATCAGAGAGAGTACTATGGGCAACACCAGCATGGTGGGTTTTCTATGAAAACCAGGAATGTGAAAATAATAATCCTATACAAACTTTATTCTCCAGTAAGGGAAAAATGGAAAGAGAGAAAATCAAGAATCTCTTTCTGAGATATAGCCTTGAAGTCTGGGTGGAATACCACAGACTGTCTAAAGAAAATCTGAGAATCAACCTAGCGACCCCCACATATAAGAATGCCAAGCATGACCCTTCTAATAACCAAATTTATAAAAAATGGATGGAGAGTGGCATCACAAGTCTAGGGGACCGTTATAATAAATTAGGGCAACTTATGTCTTTTATACAAATTAAATAACATTTTCAAATTCCACCACAAGATTTCTTTGTGTTTCTGCAATTAAGATCATACTACAGTAAGGAATTAGGACCTCAAAAAGTAGCACCTCCTATGACAAATATGCAAAGTCACTTTATTAATGGACAAACTAATCTCTAAGGTGTATAGAATCTTGTCAAGTATAGTTCCCTCACCGGTATTAAAACTGAAAAATAGATGGGAAACAGAACTTAAGATTGACATCTCAGAACAGAAATGGGCTTATAGTATATCAGGGATAAACATGACAATCAATAAAAGACATAACCAGATCCAATTCAATGTCTTTCATAGACTCTACTATACATCTTACATCCTCAATGAAATTAATCCTATAATCTCTTCAATTTGTAATAGAGGATGTGGGGCAATAGGGTCCCTATAACATGCCATTGTTACTTGTCTAAAAATAATTTCTTTCTGGGAGGATATTTTTAAAACTCTTAATATTTCGGGAAAGGAGTTATACAGGGAACTTGAACTCTGTATGTTAAGTACCAGTTCCAACCAAAATCTGCCACAGGGACAGTTAGCCAAACTATTAAACATAGTCCTAATAAATTTAAGATGTTGCACTGTGAGAAACTAGAAACATGTGGAGCCTCCATCCTACAGTTTATGAAAAAAAATGTATTCCTAACTATATGAACTTGGAACACTTACATTATATTAATAACGGTTTAGAAAATAAATTTAATTTGTTATGGGAACCTATAGAATAGTTAAGAACTAATGGAATTTAATCATAAAATTAATTTCACTGACCATAAACAGACCCTGTGCACAAGAGAATAGGTACAAAGCTATAAACTTATTAAGTATAGTCAGGTCATCCCTATCATTTAAGTCATGACATTGAAGTAAGGGTGGGGAGGAAGGTTTATAGAGGGTATAGTTCTTTGATAATTAAAACAGTCATGGCTAACCCTCAGATCACAATCAGTGGTGGAGCCAGAGGGGGGGCTGGGGGTCGGTCACCCCTTCTGGCTGCCCCAGTGTGAGTAGTGGCACCCTGCTACCATCTTTATTCACTGTTTAGTGCCCATTGCGGAGCCTGTCATTGACTGAATGGCCCTCCTTGGCTCCCAAATGATCACAAACCTGGCTCTGCTACTGATCCCAATACCATTTATATAATAGTAACATTAAATATGGGGAGGAATTAAGAGATAGCACAGTAAGTATAGGTTAGAACAGTTTAGGTGGGGAGGTTGGAGTTATGATGAAACATATCTAAGTGCAACACAGAACTACCACTGGGTAAGTGGAAGTGGAGACCTGAAAGTTAACTGATGCAGCTTTAATATTTCTGAACCCTGAAAAAAATGAAAAAAGGAGGTGGTAAGGGAGACAGGAAGCCTGACTTGATTATACACCTTGGAACCAACAATCTAGCAGGTGAGGAGGGGGGATGGTACAGAACACATTCAAGGAAATAGCAAGATCATGCAGGGATTCTGTGAACTCGCTGGCCTTTTAGGAAGTAATCCCAGTCCTCACGGCCAGCACAGCTAGGAAGAGGAGAATAGCAGAATTCAATGAGTGTCTGGGTGTCTGGTGTAAAGAGGAAGGGTACAGTCTTATAGGTGGGTAAGGGGACACGTGGTCAACTAAGGGGCTTTATTGCCCAGACAGGCTGCACCTTAGTTGGGAGGGGAGGAAAATACTAAAGGATAGGCTGGGGGACTATATGGGAAAGGAATTTGGTTTAAACTGCTAAGGGGGGGGAGGTGGACTGAAGTCCCACACAATTTGAAAAGGGGAGGTCAGTAGCGCCCCCCACAAGGGCAGTAACAACAAAGGGGAAGGGGGCAGCTAAAGAGTGGAGGAGAGGAGGAGGAGGCAGAGGGAAGAAGGGCAAACCAGGACAAAGTTATTTAACAAAAGAGCCAAGGTATTAAAGGGACGAAGTGGTGGAGTGGTGTTGCTGAATGCCCGAAGTCTTGGAAACAAGATGGCAGAAATGCATGGCCTCTTAGCAGAGGGTAAGGTGGATATAGTGGTGGTTACAGAGACTTGGGCTACAGCACACCATGACTGGGATTGCTGAATCCCAGGGTACAATCTATAAAGAAGGGACAGGGAGATAGGCAAAGGAGCGGGGTGGTTGCATACATCAGAGAGGGAATAATTTGCATGAGAGAGGAGGAAAACAAAAAGGGTAACCCAGAAACATTGTGGCTCCAGTTGCAGGCTAGCAGAGGAAGGAAGATCAGGATGAGGGTGGTATACAGACCGCCCAACCAGGGTGAGGACAAGGACAGAGATCTGTGTTCCCAGTTGAGGATCATAGTTGGAAAAGTGGAGGTGGTAGTGGTGGGAGATTTCAACCTGCCTAAAGTGGATTGGGCTACTCCCACCACATCCTGCACCAGAAGTCAAGAAATCCCTGCTGCTAGGGGACATTATAATATTGTACGGGCTGAGTTTTCACTGCTATGCTGATGATACTCAGTTGTACCTGTTTTTTGTGCCCAAACAACAGGATGCGGTCTCAGTTTTCAATCAGTGTCTTGCTAAAATCCAAGACTGGAATAGCGCCAGCTGGTTGAGGTTAAATCTGGACAAGGTGGAGGTAATGGTGGTGGAATCTGGTCACCCAAGGGTTGGGGTGCAGGCTGGTTGAGTCACCGGGCTTAGGCTTGGAGATTCCCAGCTGCTAACCTCTGTTAAGGTGAAAAATCTTGGCATTGTGCTGGATAGCGGCCTAACATTTGAATTTCAGGTGACAGCTATGGTCCAGAGTGCATTTTACCACCTTACAAACATCGCCAGGATTAGAGACGTAATTCTCCTAAGTGATCTGCCATCACTAGTTCATGCCTTTGTGATATCATGGCTTGATTACTGTGATGCCCTCTACCTAGGGCTATCTGGGGTTGCTCTTCACTGCCTACAGCTAGAGCAAAATGCGGCAGGCAGGCTGTTAACTGGCCTTTCGATGTCAAGTCACATTATGCCTGTGCTGTGCTTTCCGCACTGGCTTCCTGTTAGGTGCCGGATCACCTTCAAGGTCAGGTTGCTGACCTATAAAGCCCTATATGGACTGAAGCCTGGTTACCTGCAAGAACTCCAACAGCCCTATCATTCATCTCGTCCCCTCTGGTCAGCCAATGAAGGACTCCTGGTGATTCCCAGTGTCCACCTAAAGTCATTGGGTGCCCAAGGTTTTTCTTTTGTGGAACTGACCCTGTAGAACTCATTGCCTTGTTCATCAGAGAGGTCCCATAGGTCAATGCCTTCAAAAGGGATATAAAGAACATTTTATTTAATAAAGCCTTTCCAGCTGTTTAATGTTTATTTTAATATTGTAGTTTATTGAATGTTTTTAATCTTTATATAGAACTTGGCCATCTGTACAGCACCTAGAGTTGCAATGAAATAGAGCACTCTATTAAATGAAGAAACTAAACTAAACTAAACTAGATGGGCTAACAGCGTCCAATGTTTGCATCCATCAGTGGATGCAACTGCATCCAAAAACAGACGCAATTGTGCCTACGTCCAATTTGGATGCAATTGCATCCATTTTGTGTCCAGTTTCTTGAAGGGCTCCCACATCTACACATTTCACTGGAGTGAATTCAGAAATTGGAAGCCCCTGAATGTACAATAGCAGAAGACCACCAAGGCAATTCAATACCTCTATCCAAGGATCCAGGGAGTCAAGGATTCCCTATAGATTTCTACCATTTTATGCCTGATATGGTAGCACCTGTTCTCTCTGCCACTCTAACAGATGCACTGGGATTGAGGGCATTATTTGGCCTGATGCATGGAGCTCTTCCCAGTCAAAGTGATCATGAATGGTTTATGAAATATTTATATTTATGAATTATTCATGAACAGTTCTTGAACATGACCTACATCATCAAAGTGCATCAAATTGTTTATTCATTTTCATGAAGAGTTCATGAACTAAGCATATGAATGCTTGTCGAAACATTTCAAACTGTGAATGAAAGTTCATGAATTATTCATTAACATTAAGTGGCACTCCTAGGCCACCCGATGGTCCATCGTAAATGTGTTGTACTTCCACAACAGTGACCTGCTTTGGGGAGAAAATTCAAGAGCTGCAACTTAGATAGCTAGACTGGGAGACAATGCTGACAATGGCAACATGCTTTAGCCTGGGTGTAGGAGGAGCACACTCTGGGGCTGCAAAAGACCCTGCTGGTGAGCTAGGGAGCTTGCTTTTTCAGCAGAAGCATTCTACACATAACCAGGGCATGCCCTGTGTTTCAGCTATGGGTTCCAGAAGAAAAGATGGAAGAAAACAACCAGCCACAGCATGGTGAAGGACCAGCCCACATAGGACCCACACCACTGACTACAGCTCCTGCTTCTGAATCCCCATGATCTGAATCATGGAGGAGAGAAGGAAAGGTCTCTGTCAGGGGCCCATCTTAAAGAGACTAGGGTCTGTCCTGGTAATGGTAGATGTTTGGGCTGGGGATGCTGGCCTGGAAGGGGCAGGCATGGTGGAAAATAAAAATCTTAATACAAGAAATGGCACTCTTCTGTTCATGAATATTTAAAAATGAAAAGATTCATACAAATCCATGAAAGTTCATGAAACTCCTCCAGTGACCTTTTTAAGGACTTTCATATGCACAGTTCATTAATGAATTTTTGTGACCTGACAGAGTATACACAACTTTCGTGTGTTAGATAATTCATAAGACAACCCTGTATTAACATGAAGGGCTCAGGGCTTAACATTTTGAAATTAGAAGCAGATCAAGTTAAAGGTTAGAAATCAGTTTCCATGATATTGTTTTACCACACAACCTAATCAATTAACTGAATCCTCACTCCACAAGATACTCCCTTATGAACTGGGTCCTAGCCACACAACCTCACTGTAAGGTAGAATCTGGCATATAGTACACCTGGACACCCTCAATGGCCACCATATGGTCTGTTGTGTCCACAAGCTTTATCACCCCAATCTGGTGCTGACTTTTCAAGTCATTCAACCTGTCTGCCCTACTAAAAGACATTAATGCCACTGCCTGGTCCCCAATATTGCTGTGTCCTCCAGCATAGACTCTACCCTCAGGTTGTTCAGTTTTAAATTCTCACCAGGAGGCTGCATGTATGGAACTCTCACCTTAATTTGCTGTCCACAGACCTAATAGATCTATTAAAAGTTTTCAATCACTGGAACACATACAAACAGAAGAGAGAAGTCAGCAGTCCTGCCAGTGCCATGTTCATTGACCTCTCCAAGGCCTTTGACACGGTTTGCCATCCCCTCCTGCTTGACTCCCTCAGATGCCTTGGTTTCTCCCTGGTCCCCTTGCATGTTTCACCAGCTACCTCTCTGCCAGAACTCAGTGTGTAAAAATCAATAGCACCCTATCTGAGACATGACCTGTCCGCTCTGCGGTTCCCCAGGGCTCCATTTTAGGCTCTCTCCTCTTCAGTCTCTACCTCAACTCCCTCCCCTCAGCCTGCCCAAGTAAGATTCTCCTCTACATGGATGACACTGTGCTCTTTGCCTCTGACCCCAACACACTCCAGGCCACCCTCCAACAAGCTTTTGATAGAGCTGAGCATTGGTTCACATCACGAAGGCTAGTTCTGAACCTAGAAAAGACCAAAGCTATGCTCTTCTCGCATCGCCAAAGCAAAGCCAGTGGTGCCCCTCTCGTGATACTGCCGAGCACACTAAACCACATTGAGTAGGTTTCCTCCTACAAGTATCTAGGCCTTACCTTTGATTCGGCCCTCTCCCTCCATTCCCATATCAGTGCTCTTTCTGCTGCCACCAATGTCAGGATTGGACTGTTATACTGCCAAATGGACTGCCTACCACAAGAGGCCCTTAGATTGGCAATCACCTCCTCTGTCCTGTTGCTAATCGACTATGGGCTGCCCATCTATGCAGTAGCTAACAGCACTGCGCTTACAAGAATCCAGCTCTCTATAAACAAGGCCTGCAGGCTAATGCTGGGAGCCCCTAGGTGCACCCATACGTGCCTGCTGTACTCCACCACCAACCTGCTCAACCTTGAAGAAAGACTCTGCTTCCAAACCTACCATCATGTGAAAAAGACCCTGCTAGAGCTCTCCCCCACCCACGGGGTCGCCACCTCCCTGCAGCATGCCTCCCCCTCAGTCTCCACCTGTAGCACTGTCAAAACCTCCCTTATTGTCCCCAGGGTAAGGACCTCTATGGCCCAGAGATCCTTTTGCTATCGGGCTCCCTTCTGGTTCAATTCCCTCCCAGCCAACATAGCTGACTCCACCAAGCTTGGTCCTTTCAAGGTCTCCCTCAGATGCCATCTGACAAGCACTCGCTGCTGCAACTGCACATAATCCCCTACCTGCCCTTTACCCTCACCCCTAGGCTGGGGTTGCCCTGTCTACTTTTGCTGTATATGCCTGGGGTCTCAGCAACATCTGCTGACTAATGTAATAAAATATCTCTGGTTGCTACCTGACGTGATACTCGTGTACCTATATTATGACTACTGTGATCTACCTATTACCAGGCTTGTACCACCAGTGAATGCCTGTAACACTGGTTGCTTTTTTAATCTAAGTGTTATGTACTATACCGTTTTGTTTGCTGTGATGTATTGCTCTCTTGACGAGGTGCCTTTGTAAATGAGTCTTTGACTGAAAGGTCTGTAAACCAATGATCTAATAAACAAACAATAATAATGATACATTTTAATTTTAATGCACCTTTCAAATATCAAGGCGCAGTACACACTTAAAATAGTATAAAACCAATATTATATCATTATAAAAACATACAACACCATTAGAGTTTGTCATCCTCAACACCATCACCATATGCCTTGTTCCATAGATACATTTTCAGCGCTTGTTTAAAGCCCCCCACAGTCATGCACTCCCTAATCCAATGGGGTAGAGAATTCCAGAGGGTTGGTGCCACGAACATAAATGCCTGGGCTCCAGAAGATTTTAAAAACACCCTCAGGATCTCTAGCAACCCCTCGTTGGCCTAGTGGAGCGGTCACTCAGGGAGGTAAGGGACCAGAAGCTCTTTCAGGTAGTCAGGGCCCAGTCCGTGTAGGGCTTTATACGAACATATGAACATACAAAATTTACCAGCAGATAAAGGCCTAGAGGTCTATCAAGTCTGCTCGAATGTGCAGCTAGCACCCCTTATTCTGCAGTTGCCCCTTCCTTCCACCCTTCCCCTTCATTAACCCTCCCTGTCCTGTCCCATCCTCGTTTGAAGCAGTCCACTGTTCTACTGCATACCACTTCAGCAGGTAACGATTCCACCCATCTACCACCTCTCTGTAAAAAGTGTCTCCTCATATCCCTCCTGAACCTTCCTTGCTCCAGTCTCATATCATGGCCCCTGGTGGCGCTCCCCTTCCTTACTTTGAACAGCCCCTCTGTACCCATCTTGTTTATTCCTTTCATGTATTTAAAGGTTTCAATCATGTCACCCCTGTCTCTCCTCTCCTCTCCTCCAGTGAGTACATGTTCAACTCCTTCAACCTCCTGTCATATGATAAGTCCCCCAGCCCCTTGATCATCTTTGTCACTCTGCGCTGCACCCCCTCCAGTAACTTAATGTCCCTCTTCATATGTCAGTAATCCAACTTTGAAGGTGATCCGCCACTGAACTGGCAGCCAGTGTAGCTCCCACAGCACCGGTGTGATGTGGAAAGATCGAGGAGTCCCAGTCAACAACCGGGCTGCGGAATTCTGCACCAGCTGCAAGTGGCAGATATCAACCCCCAGAAGTCCAAAATACAGTCAGTTGCAGTAATCTAAATGTGAAGTCACAAAGGCATGTATCAATATAGGAAGGTCCCCGGACGGAACAAGGTGCTTGATCCTAGCGATGTTCCTCAGATGATAAAAGGATAACTTAATGACGGCCGACACCTGCAAAAGAAGTGTCAGCCTATCATCAAGAATCACCTCTAGGTCTCACACCTGTTCAGAGATAGGAAGCTCGGAGTCCCCAAGGAATAAACCTATGGGTTGACCTGCTCCCCACCCCCCTATCCAGTGACCTGGATCCACAACCATCACCTCTATCTTCCCTGGGTTCAACTTCAACCAGCTGGACTTCATCCAGCCCTGGATTTTGGTGAGGCAGTTATTAAATACCGAGAGTGCTCCATCCTGGTCGGGTGCAAAAGACAGGTAGAGCTGGGTATCATCAGCATAGCAATGAAACTTCAGCCCATACCATCTTACAATGTCTCCAAGGGGAAGCATATACACTGCAAACAACATGGGAGACAGCACTGAGCCCTGGGGCACCCCACAAGACAGAGCGATAGGGTCGGAGGAAAAAAAAAACACCACCACCCTATGAGTTCTACTGTTGAGAAATAAAGTAAACCGTCTGTGGACCAAACCTGTGAGCCCACAGATGAATCTCAGGTGCTCAAGCAGAACCCCATGGTCAGCAGTGTCAAATGCTGATGATAGATCAAGAAGTACCAATATGGACCATTTTTTCTGGTCTTTAGCCATCAGGAGATCATTGAGCACCCGAACCAGTTCAGTCTCAGCACTGTGCCTCTTTCAGAAACCAGATTGGAGAGGTTCATAGATGCTATGGATGTCAAATGGTTCTCCAACTGAGCAGCCACTACTTTCCCAATCAAGAAATAAATAAATAAAAGAAAGAAATAAGTGCTCTAGTTGGAACTTGAACCCAGGCCACCCTGAGTACTGTTCCATCTGCACTACCGACTGCACCACCAAGGTAATTGGAAATGGGGACATCCAGAGGCACCTTAGAGGCACCTCTAATGCACAGCCTTGTGCTGCACACATAATTACATTTTTAATCACAAGAATGCTGTGTCCGTATTTTATGAAACTTGCACAAACAGAAGAGAGAAATAAATAAGTGACTTAGCTAGAACTTGAACCCAGGTTGCCCAGAATACAATTTCTGTTGCGCTACCAGCTGCGCCACTAAGGCAACTGGAAACTGGGATGTCCCGAGGCACTTTACTTTTTCTCTAATGCACAGCCTGGTGTTGCACAGATAATTGCATTTTCAATCACAAGAGTGTGATGTGTATATTTTATGGAACTCCTACAAACATGATTTATTGAAAGCTCATGACTCTGTCTAGTACCCGCATAAAGTATCTGACTCAATCACCCCAAAGGCCACAGTCCAGAGTGCATTGACCCTAAACTTCTCCACCACTTAGGCCCGGCAATTGTCTTCCCCATCTCCTCCTTGCTAAACTGTCCTGCCTTGGCAAAGTCACTGTGGTTTGCAAATATGCAAGAGTTTTTCCCTGCTCCCCATGTAACTAATGTCTCCTCTCTCTCCCTCCTGTCTTTGCAAAAGTGCAGGAAAAATCCTCTGCCCTTTCAAAACTGACTTCTGTAAGACCCGCTGTATACTCAAATGCCTTCAGTAGCTTACTGACTCCTCACTGAAAGGGATGGACCAGGGGCTGTTTCACCATCTTTGTCAATGTAACAAAAGCCTCCAACACTGTTTCCTATCTCCTCCTACTTAACAAACTTATGGATGTAGGTCTATCTGGCCTTGTGGTCAGTTAGTCTTGCTCCTCCCTGTTTATAGACCCCAGTCTGTCCAAGTAGGAAACGCTCTCTTCTTCCTCTTGCCATCTTCTCAGGAGTCCCCAAAGGTTCTAAAATAGGCCCCATGATATTTTGCATCATCCTAACCCCCCATCCTTAGTATATGTCTCCTCACACATCTAAGTGAATGTGGACAGCACAGTATTTTGCCCCTAGAGCCTCAGTCCCAAGTTTGAATGCACTCTTTAGTGTGATTTTGTCAACTATCAGAGCTGGTTCTGTTCAAATCAACTATCACAGTCTCCATGCTCTTTGGCAGTAACAAAGCATCAGTGCCAAGCTTTATATCACCCCTGTCTTCAATACACTGGATTATTCCCACACTGAAGAAGTTCCCCATTCCAACTACATTGGGGTGTGGCTGGACTGAAGCCTTCATTTCACCTTACACGTTAATGTAATCCATAAAAAGATCCTCCCCAAACTTAGTGCACAGTACTGTAGAAAATTATGTCTCCCACTCCCTGTCCATTGGTAGATTGTCCTTAATGGGGACCACATCGTGATTATCAATGCAAATGTGTTGTGTAGTGCTGCTCTTAAATTTGTGCTGGTCAGACTGGGCCTACTCTTTCACTTTTTCTGCAGCGTTACCCTCAATCGCCCGAACTGCATCCATTACTGCTTTCACTAGCTGACCTTTCCTTCCCTCCCTTCCTTCAGTCTTGGTGCCAATCTCACTGAGCCTCATTCCTCTTTAAATTCAGGTTCAGTTCCATTATAGATTACCTCTCATAATACTACTGATGCAGCTCCAACAACAGTATTACAATAGTAATGACAGTGTTACAGAATAGAACACTACTTGTGTCACATGCACTTCTCTCAGCTGAGCGTAAGCTGGTTTTTACTGTAACTGTCACATACAGTAAAAGCCATCTGGCTCTTCAGCTGACAAGAAACTAAAATTAAAAAATGGTAGAAAATAAGCAGGAACAAGTAAATGAAGATAGACTAAAATATATGCAAGCCGAAGAAAATAAAAACACTGCCAAAAAAACAATGTTTGATCTCAGGCCGCTATCAAACTACAGAACAGCAAATGGAGAGTCCAAACTGATTGAAACTATCCCGGTTCACTTTTAAACTGTTATGAAAAAAATTAAGCAAAAAAATAATACAACAATAACATTGTATTCCCCTAGCCAAATCACTGTCTAAAATGTGAGGGCATCTCCCCAGTATTCTACCCAGCAGCGTAGAACTATTTTTTGTGACACAACAATAAATTCAATAAAAATTATTTAAACTGCCAAAGAAAAACTTTTTTTTATTACATAAATACAGTAGCAGAAAAGGTCAGAGCCAAAAGGCTGGCCTTCAGGAAATATAAGGGAACACAGCGGGATGAAGATAGGGAGGCATACCAAACTGCCCTAAGGGAAGCAGGTAAGGCAGTAAGGCAGGCAAAGTCCCAAACTGAGGAAACACTAGCACGAACAATAAAAGAAGGTGACAAGACTTTCTATAGATACATTAGTGAAAGGAGAAAGTCCAGAGGGGGTATTGCTAAGCTTAATGGAGAAAAGGGAGCATGTGAGGAGGAGGACCCTGTCAAGGCATCTATCCTAAATAGATACTTTTGCTCAGTATTTACTGAAGAGAAGGTAGGGCAGGGCCCACAGCTCAGCATCATGGACACAGGGAGGAGGGAGGTGAGCACTACTCCCTTCACAAAAGAAAGGGTCCTACAAGAGCTTGCTAAGCTCAGGGTGGATAAGGCAATGGGACCTGATGGCATACATCCCAGGGTACTTAAGGAGCTAAAGGAGGAACTAGCAGAGCCATTAGCAGAATTGTTTAGTGAGTCTCTGAGCACAGGAGAGGTCCCAGAAGACTGGAGAAGGGTTTCATGTGATCCCGCCTCCACAAGAGTGGTAGCAGGAGGAGGCGGGAACTACAGACCAGTCAGTCTTACCTCAGTAGTGGGCAAGATTATGGAGGCTCCTTAAGGAAAGGATAGTGCAACACCTGGAATCCATAGGGCACAGGATCCAAGACAGCATGGGTTTACAAAGGAAGGTCCTGTCAAACTAATCTCATAGATTTCTTTGACTGAGTAACCAGAGTGGTGGACCAAGGGGAGCAGTTGATGTTGCCTACCTTGACTTCAGCAAAGCTTTTGACACTGTTCCACATAGAAGATTGATAAATAAGCTGGGTAGGCTCGGGTGGGCTGAAGTTGGTCAACTGGGTGGCAAACTGGTTGACGGGCAGAAAACAGAAAGTGGTGGTAAATGGTATACAGTCAGAAGAGATGCAAGTCACAAGTGGGGTACCTCAGGGATCAGTCCTGGGCCAGTCCTCTTCAACATCTTCATTAGTGACCTTGCAGATGGACTAGAGGGTAAGGCTTGTCTGTTTGCAGATGACACCAAGATCTGCAACAGAGTAAATAATCCAGATGGGTGGGCAGAATGAGAAGAGATCTGGATAAACTAGCAGAATGGTCAGAAGAGTGGCAACTGGGATTTAATGCAAAGAAGTGCAAAATCATGCACATAGGGAAGAGAAACCTGAAGCTACCTATAGGCTGGGAGGGGAGTTGCTAGCAGTCACAAAGGAAGAAAGAGACTTGGGCATCATCATCACTGATGACCTAAAATCATCCAAGCAGACCTCTAAAGCAGTAGGTAAGGCTAGGGGGTGTTAGGGTGTATTAGTAGGGGTATCACAAGTCGTAAGAGGGAGGTAATAATCCCTCTGTACAAGACACTGGTTAGGCCCCATCTGGAGTACTGCATACAGTATTGGAGGCCACACCTTCACAAGGACATTAACCAAATTGAGGCAGTCCAGAGAAGGGCAACCAAAATGGTGCAGGGACTGCATCAGAAGACATATGAGGACAGATTAACGGAGCTCAATATGTATACCCTTGAGCAAAGGAGGGAGAGAGGTGATATGATCGAGGCATTCAAACACCTTAAGGGCATAAACAAGGTGAAAGAGTCTAGCATGTTTAAATATAAGAAAAATAGCAGGACAAGAGGACACAGCATGAGATTAGAGGGAGGCCGATTAAGGGGGAATGTGAGGAAATTCTTTTCACAGAAAGGGTGGTGGATGCATGGAATGGCTTACCACAAGAAGTGGTGGCTATGAATACAGTGCAGGGCTTCAAACAGGCATGGGATAGGCATAAGGGAGCAATACAAATGACTATGAATAGATAGGTCACTGACAGAGCAAAGGCCGATGGCACATTTATAAGGTAGAAAAAGAAATGGGCAGACTGGATGGGCCTTGAGGTCCTTATCTGCCGTCAACTTCTATGTTTCTATGTTTCTATAAACAAAGGTGGGCATTGTATAATTGCAATAATCCACTCCAGGGTAATTTACCCACTTCTGTGGCCTCCTGCTTGAACCACATCAGGCATGGGTAAATCCCACCATAACCCACACCCTGTTCTGTTGTCTTTCTCAGTCCTCAGTTATGTATGTCCCTATGTATCAATGTGCCATGTCCCTCTGGACGATTATCTTGTACCAGATTGCATCTCCTCTTGAAGGTTCTATGCACACTTATGGTGTTTGAGATTCCCAGACTCACAGCAGAAGCTCCTCTGAACACAGCAATGACTTCCTACAAGATTGGCTCTTTTCCCATACCATCACATTGTGAAAGCTGGCATCCTATGTAATGTCATCAGTGACCATCACATGGTATACTCTGTGCACAAAGTTCATCACGTTGAAGTCACCCCGCTCCCCAGGCCTTTAAGCTCTGGTTCTATTCATTACCTGAGCTCTAATGGGTATCCCATTATGTGGGCGAATCAATTTGAGCCACTCACAATGAGCGACTCAAACTTAACGCATCTAATGACAGTTAAGGTTGCCTATGGATGACTGTCAGATGGATGGCTGTGCATATGGGTGGCAGTCAAAGCAGCGACCGGGCATAACAACAAGTGTCATAACAGTAACTCTATAACATGGGCAAATGGGAATATGAGTAACTGGAAAAATAGCAATACTGCGTGTGTGCGGTTGCACAAGCTCCAATGTATAGGAGCACCGTATGTCAGGTACCATGTAGGTGTGTGGTGTCGGGTTCACCTCCAAGCTGATGTCGTAGCCTGCACTGTTAGAATGATTCACAGGCAGGCAGATAGGAGCCTAGTGGTGTGTGCATTGTGGATTCAGTACCCGCACTGCACAGGTACACAGCCTCCGCCATCTGACTGCCGCCCCTCCACAGCTGTCGACTGTGGACATTGATGTGCCTACCTGCACTGTTAGCCAGTGTGCAGTACAGCTTGCCTACCTCCACTGTCTGCTGGTGCTTCCATTGCTGCATGTCCCAAACATCTTATGGCACTACAGTGCCTGCCCCATGCCGGGACTGCTATTACACCCCCATCTGTCCATGGTTTACTTTTACTCCAGCACTTCCTTCTATCGCAGATGTACCACATCATCACTGGACAGGTGTGGGACCACATGACGACCATCACTCCCTGCAAAGGGAGGAAGGTGCAGCCCTACAGATATCACATGTAGTTGTATAGGGAATACGATGGATGCCGTAGAGTTCATTAACAGCCAAAAGAGGGGACCACTCCTGTTCCATGGTGGTTTTCAATACAGGCAGGATAAGGAGGTTGCAGGGAAAGTATTCTGGTGCTGCACCTCCTACCACAGATTGACATGCCCTGCCAGAGTCCATTTGGAGGCAGACCATGTGGTGAAGACCTGTCAGCAGCACAGCCATGTCTTGGACGTGAGAGACATTGGTGTTCTGAAGGTGCTCTGCTCTGAGCGGGACAGGGCATGGACTAGTCTTGAATCTACCTCCCAGATGATTGTGCAGTGCAGCATACCAGGGTTTCAGCTGCTGAAATAGACAGTGCAGCATGTCTGACAGTCCAAGAGGGGCTGTCCCATGAAACCAGATACCATAGGGGACATGTGCATCCCTGATGAGTATACCCTTACCGGCACCGGTGAGCCATTCTTCCTATACGCCAGTGTCTGGGAGGGGGACTGGGTGCTGCTCTTCACCACCCAGTGGTCGATCCATTACCTTGAGGGCTGTGAGAACTGGTTCTTCAATGGGACTCTCCGTTGTACACTACCACTGCTTAGCCAGCTGGACACAGTCCACGGCATGCATGCTGAGGTGGTAGGCCCTTCCATGTACATCATCATGTGCTCCAGGAAGGAGCAGATATACATTTGTGTGTTTACTGAACTTGAGAAACTGGGAAGTGGGCTCTGGCCTCATACTGCTGTCATGGATTTTGAACATGTGTCATGGAGGGGCTTCACTGCTGTGTTTGAGGAAGTGCAGGTGTGTGGATGTTTTTTCCATTTCTGCCAGGCTGTGTGGTGCCACAAACAGCAGTGTCCATGGTCCATGCAAAATAAGCCTTGGATGAGGAGTTTGCCCTGCAGCTCAGAATGCTTCTTACCCTGGCATTTGTGCCTGTCTGTGATGTTGCCACTGTATATGAGGAGCTGTGTGAATGGGAGTTCTTCCATGTAAATGAGGAGTTGCTGCAGCCCGTGGTCGACTATGTGGAGGACACCTGGATCGGCCGTCCTGTCAACCATTCAGGATTGAAGAGACCCCTTTTTCCAGTGCCATTCTGGAATATGTACGATGCCATGCACAGTGGGTTGGCATGCACCAATAACGCTGTCGAGGTCTTGCATGGGGTTTCAAAACTAGGCTCCGTGAGTGCCATCCCAGTGTGTGGTGCTTCCTCTACTGTCTGAAGGAGGAGCAGTGCCTCAGCTATGTGCAGCTTGAGCAACTTGTGTCAGGCTCTGGGATGTCCATAAAAAAAAAGTACAAAGACCTGACGAAGAGGATTGAGGCAATTGTGACCAAGTATGGGGTCCATGGCACTTCTGATTATCTGCGTGGGCTGGCTTACAACTTCCAGCTGCAGGTGTAATCTGACCTTCCCTCATGCTGTAGCTGAGGGCTGCTGTCTACTGCAGTGCTGTCTGTGTGTCTCTTTCAGTACATGGCAGCCTGTGCTTCTTCCTTTGGCAATGTGGCCATCTTATTTGTCTGTGGTGGATATGTTTATCTGTGGTGGGTATGTCTGCCGAGCGCTGGTGTACCGCTGCCAGCTGCTGGTGTGCTCATGGCATCCCCTTTTGCTGTGTCTGTAGTGTCCAGTCATGGTGGGTTTTTTTGGTCCGAAGAATCGCTGTTTTGACGTGGGCTGTGATTGGGCTGGGCCGTTTCAGTTGTTGGCGTTCTGCAGTCACCGTTGTGGTCCATGCTCTTCTACAGTTGCTGTTCTGATACAGAACCACAATAATCTATGACAGGGTGTGGGTTATGGTGGGATTTATCCATGCTTGATGTGGTTCAATCATGTGGTCACAGAAGTGGGTAAATTCCACCATAAATCATACCCTAGAGTGGAGTACTACAATTATACTGCACACCCCCAACTCCCGGTGTCTAGGGGTATTCTGATGGTAATTTGGTGTGAGGGGGGCACTGTACAGGCCAGAAAACACAATCCAAGAAAAGTAGACATAGCTCATTACCTAGTTCTCCTGATAGCAGTGAATTGGCTTCACTAGGTTTGGGAGCAGGGACACATGGTAGTTCTGGCAATGACCTGCCGGGGGCAAGTTTGGTTAGCAGACACATTTTGTACAATTCAAATGGATTAAATTCACTGTCCACTCTAGAATCAAAGATGCAAGAACAGATTTAATGAACCATAAAGTCAAGCAGCCACTCCATGGAGCGTGGGGGTAAATATACAAGGCAGGAACACTTCACAGGCCAGTGCCTAACTTACTCTACAACAGTCTCTTTTACCAAAATACTTAATTTATTTCTTGCAGCACTCCCTTGAGCTGAAAAGGCTACCTTCCTGGCAGTAACTATACTGTGGGCCAAGGCAGGCCACACTTGGAGGTAGTTTGCACTCAGCAGCATTTACATTTCATATCCCTTCATTTCACTTTAAACTTTACTTAGGCACTTGCTTACTTTTCATTCTCTAATTCTCAAAATGGGGCATTCACTGGGGCCTATGACGTTTCTACTGTCCCAATCCCATATCCAATTAGACCTTTCCTTAAACTTTCTCCACCGTAGGTCGGGGGGCTGGGGGTGTCTTACAATACTTGGCACATTTTCTTTAGTTTATGGTCTTACAAGTCAAAATGGTGTTCTTAGCAAGAATCGAACCACCAAAGACCTTCCGGACATCCAATCACTGATGCCATGCACCTTCTGTTCTCCCCTGCAGAGTGCTGACCACTCCCGGACCTACAGGGATTAAAACCCCCCTGCAGAGTGTCACACTCCTGGACCTACAGAGACCCAGAGGCACTTTCTGCTGGGTCTATGTGTTAACGGTGAATGCCTTTAGGCGATCGCCGTTATCGCTCAGAGAGCCGAACACATTGTTGGCACTATGACAAACCTGGCGCAACAGCACAACGACACCAGGACATATTTTAACTACTTTCTGTGGGGGGGGCTATCCTCCCCATACACCCCTATGGTGGGCTTCATCCTGCACACCTCCCTACTTAAGGATTCTCAACTCCAGGGGGGTGCATGTTGGGGTGTGTGAAAGTGGTAAAAATTAAAAGGTTCGGGCCGGGCGCAATAAAAATCGCACCAGTGTCTGGACCAGAATCCAGTACCACAGCTACCCCAGCCATTGCCCAATCCCCGATGCCACACCGCAGCTCGACCGATGACTCCAGCACCACCCCCCTGCAGCCTCTCCACCCCCCAGCCAACACTCACTGTGCTCGCTCCCACCCCCCTGCGCATGTGCGTATAGCGACATCCTGTTGCCTAGTTCACCCACCCCCTCATCCGGTCGCCCTACCTGTCGGTCGCCGTGAGTGGATTGTGTGAGGAAGGTGTCGCCGTAATGAATGGCGCCCTTCCTCATGCGCCCACTTCACGGGTTACTCTTTCTTCTCATACAGCGATTCCAATTTCTGGACTGCCTTCTCCCAGGAGACTGCAGAATGTGTCACAAAGAGCACCTGGACAGTCTGCCACCCCGCTGGGGTCCTAATCAACTGTTTCGTACATGGACGTTTCCCTGCTTCCACAGACTGCCCAACCAGAGGGTCCCAACACTGTAGCAGCCACCGGCCAGGGGAAAAACGGTAGTGCTGCCACAACTATGCCCACAACAGTCCAGCTTCCACCTCTGAACTATGCTCCAGGCCCAAATTGCCATAGCTGGCCCACTCACAGGAAACACACTGACCCAAAGGCTGCACTCGTTCATGGGTGAGACTAGTTAAATACACAGGGCCCCATCGGTGCTTACCCTACCACGGTGCCTGAGATCACTTGGTTTGCCTCCTTCTGCTTGATCTATGGGCTCTGGCTCCCAAATGAACAGACAGGCCCTGAAAACTTATGTTGCATTGCTACCCTTCTGCATTCACTCTCTACTGGCCTGAACCGCTGCACTTCTCATACGTGGGTCTTTGAAGGAGGAGGGCCAGGGTGGCAAGTGGCCCACCCCAGCCCCGCCGCAGCCCTCTGGCTCAACTTGCAGGCCGAACTCCCCAACTCTTCTCTCTCTTCTCTCTCCTCTCACAGAATCCTCTAGAAAAATAATCTCTCACCTCTTTATACCCTCTAGAGATGGGCCCCATCTGGTGTCAGCAGGCAGACCCACATCCCAGACTTACCAGCACCAATAGCTCTTCCTGCCTAGCCACACTTAGCAACCGAAGTTAACTAGTAAGCTCCCAGAGGGTGCTTACATACAATGCCCACCTTTGTTTTTGTTTAAATAAAAAAGAAAGAAAGAAAAAGAGAGGGCTTTTTTGGCAGTTTAAATAATTTTTATTGACTTTATTGTGCCACAAAAAATTGTTCTCAGTTGCTAGTTAGAATGCAGGGGACACGTCTGCACTACTCACACAGTGATATGTTAGAAGAATACACTGTTACTGTTGTATCTTTTTTTTGTTTCATTTTTTCATAACATGAAGACTGTAGAGATGTATGCCAGCAGAGATGAGTTATAGGGAGAGCCAAAGGCATCATGTGTGTCAGCCCTATTCAGCAGTATGAGAGGTGGTACTGAATCAGGAGCTGACATCTGTCATTTTTTTTTTTTTATTATTATGTTTTGCTTTGGAGTGAGGTAACATGGAAGCCGTATTGAACTGCAGGTGGGTATTCCTCAGGTCACTTCTGGAATTTAGCTGAACTGCAGTCAGGGGTTGCAGCTCTGAGCAATGGTCTGAGCAGCTTGTTAACCACAGGGAGAGCATAAGTGAGGTTCGGGAGGAATGATGTTGGTAAAAGTAAGTTTGCAGAGGGAGCAGCAGTATTCAGGAGAAAGCTGAGAGGTGGCAGACATTGCTGAGCACCAGATATTGTGGCACAGAAACTGATTTTTGAAGTTTTGGGGGTTTTTTGCTAGTTGTGAGGATGAGCAGTTTTCCCTTAGTGGGATGAGTGGTTAGCGGCTAACAATATGGTGGTATGTTTGTTTACATTTTTGCGACTGAGGAATGATTTATTTGTCTTTACTTTTTTGTGAAGTGGCTTATGTGATTGCTGAACCTTTATCCGTGGGTTATTGTAGGATTTACCCACAGGTAAAGACCCCTATTAGCCAATCACTTTCCTTGAAAATATGAGCCCACTGTGTAATCAACTTTTCTGCCCATCAGTCAGACTTCTACTCCGCAGATCAGTCATTCACCTCTACTTCCTGCCACTCATGCAGCTGATGATGTCTCTAAATTTCAGTCAAATGTCCCCGCTACCTGACTCAAGCATGCTTCTCTCTGGAATGCCTGCACCAAGGGGGCTCAGCTCCCCTAGATCACTTCTCAGCTCTTCACCTGCCTCAATGCCAAGTTTCTTCTTGGCATCTTTAATTCAATTCATTTTTATTCAGGGTTAATACCATTGAGTAGGGGGTTGTTTGTTGCAAGAGTTTACAGTGGTGTGTGTCATTTGATCAGTCAAGGACCACTCTGGCTAACTGGTTTTATAACACATCTAATTTGGCCATGCTGCTTCTGGGGCACCACAGAGGAAGATATCCACGTAGTCAAGGGAGGGCAATATCCTAGATTGCATTTTTGTTTCCTTCAGTCCTGGGGCAGCAGGGATTTGTTTTTGAGCAGAAAACCAATTGTTGGACCCCTACTCTTAACACATTTGTCAGTATGGGGTTTGCTTTGAAAAGTGAGTCAACCCAGAAACCCAGATATTAATATTTACTTATAACTTCTAGGGTTATTCCATCTTCAATCACAAGAGTGTGGTGTGCACATTTATGGAACCCATACGAACATAAGAGAGAAAGAAATAAGTGCTTTAGCTGGGACTTAAATCCAGGCCATTTGGAATACCATTCCAGAAGCGCTGTCAGCTATACCACCAAGGCAACTGGAAACAGGGATGTCCAGAGGCACTTTACTCTTTCTCTAATGCACAACCAGGTGCTGCATGAATAATTACATTTTCAATCACAAGAGTGTGGTGCTTACATTTATGGAGCCCAAGTACCTTTGCTGGGACTTGAACCCAGGCTGCTCAGAATACTGCTCCAGTCATGCCATCTGTAGAGTTAATCTCCAGGGGAATTAGAGCTGGCATCACTCTTCAGTTGGTGGGCAGATCATAAGATTACTGTATAACCAGTGGACTTCATTAGGTACACACAGCTCAGCAGTGCCTTCACCAAGACTATTAGTCTGCCCATGTCAGTATTTTGTACTTTGCTTTCAACTTCCATTCTTACCTTAGTTGCCCATCTAAATTCTTAAAGGTACTGCACTCCCTTTTTGATCCCCCTACTCAGTCTCCCATCTTAGCACTCAGTGTAGGTGGTACAACTGTTTGTAACCCTGATGAGGTTGTTACCTTCTTTAACCACTTTTTCTCTGCCTGTGCCCTCTCTCTGTTCACACATCACGTCTCCTTCTTCCCTTCCCCCTCCATCTTTCTCTTTCTCCTTTTCCCCTACATCCCCTACTGATACCCTCATTGTATTATAAAGTATGAATACACCCAAATGCAGGAACCTTGATGATCTTGTCCTCTGACTCCTTTACCTTTCTGTCCTCACTATTGCTTCCTCTATCTTGTATCTCTTTTAGAAACTAAACATTTGTCAGCTGATAAGGACTGCTTGACCCACCCAGTCTGCCCATTTTGTCCCTGCTTATACTGTTGCCGCAGACCCTACCTGATTTCCAGCTATTCCCCCCACCCCACACTTTTCTACCAAGATTTGTTTGTGCCTATTCTATATATGCCTGAAGACCACCACTGTTTTTGCCCCTTGACCACCTCTGCTGGAAGACTGTTCCAGGCGTCCACCACTCTTTCAGTGATAAAGTACTTCCTTATATCCCTCCTAAATTCCCCCTTCCAGCCTCACTGCATGCCTTCTTGTTTTCATGCACTTTCTCTTCTGAAAAAATTCTCCCCTCCTGTACCTTATTTGCCTCAGTGAAGTACTTTTTATTTTTATTATATTTTATTTATTCTTTCTTAACTGGGTACTTATAGGTCTCTATCATGCACCCCCCCTTCCCTCCTCTCTTCCAAAATGTACATACTGAGATCCTTCAGTCTCTCTCTTCATAGAGCTTATGATGCAGCCCCTGCACCACTTTAGTTGCCCTCCTGTGGACAGCCTCTACACTGTCTATGCCCCTCCTGAGATGTAGTCTCCAGAACTGGACATAGTACTCCAGCTGGGGGTCTCACCAATGAATGAATCAGTGGTAACACCACCTCTCTCCTCCTTCTGCTGGTGATTCCCCTCCTTAAGCTCCCCAGCATCCTGATGGCCCTACCTACTGTCTTTTCACAGTGCCTTGCCACCCTTAGCTTATCAGATATGATAACCCCCATGGTCCCTTTCCTGTTTATTGACTGTCAATACCACGTCTCCCATTTTTACACCATCTCTGGGATTCTGTGCCCTAGGTGCATGATTTTGCACTTTTTCACATTGAAACCCAATTGTCATACTCTTGACCACTTCTTGAGTTTTCTCAGGTCTCTACGCATTCTCTCCAGCCCTCTGGAGCATCTACCCTATTGCAGATTTTAGTGTAATCTGCATAGAGGAATACCTTCCTTTCCAGCCCTTCTGCAACGTTGCTTACAAAGACACTGAAGAGGACTGGTCCCAGTACTGAGCCCTGAAGTACCTGCTGGTGACTCTCCCCTTACTAGAGTGAGTGTCGTTTACCACTACTGGCATGCGGTCATAACAGCACAAAGAAACACTGCGCAAGCAGAACAGTGGCACTCGCAAACGTTGGGTACAACAGCGACCCAACTAGGAGAGTACAGCCCCAATGACAATAATGGGACTTTTTGTTTTATGCAGGGGGGCTATGCCTCCTGCATCCCACATACCCCTGGACTTAAAATAACCAACTCTGGGGGGGGGGTGAACTTTGGGGATGGGGAGAAAATCGGGAGGGGGGAAATTACTTTAAAAAAAAAAAAAAACGTTGCAGCAGGAGAAAACCTGGTGGGAACCGAATCACGGTCCCAGGTCTCCTGATCTTCCATGTGCTGGTACCTTAGCCACTCCATCATGGGAGTGGCTTGACCAGCACCCCAGCACACAGTGACTCGATTCCTCCACAGGATGTCTGCAGAGTGACAGGGGTAGCGGTAATTCCCTACCACTATTCTAACCCATCGCTCTAAATCCTTTCAGATTTTACACAGCATGGTTCTTTCAGCACTCTTCCTGGTGCGCTGTTATGACCCGGTACCACCACTACCATCTGTTGCCTATCAATCAACCAGTTCCACATCCAGTTCACCACCTTGGGTCTCATCCCCAAACTGCCCAGTTTCCTTATAAGTCTCCTATGTGGTATGGTGTCAAAGGCTTTGCTGAAGTCTATGTAGGCCCCGTTCATTGCCCCACGCTGATCTTTTACCTATCTTTCTTCTTATGTATTGTCCCTGGTGCCTAGAAAAGGGCCATGTCGTACCCCTTCATAAGAGTGGTGAATCCCTTGCCCCATGGCACTGCAATATAATTCACATTATACTGTCACACAGATGAGTTGCTTTAGCACTTTTCAATGAGTTGGATAAGTGTTGCTGAATCCAGCACAAAACCTTGCAAAAACTCCTCATAGTTGTAACACAGGTTTGCATTGCATTGCGACAGAACTGCAGATGCATTCCAGCTCAGTTGCAAACACATTTTATAAACGTTCTTGAGTTAGTTATGTGTTGAAAAGCACCACCATGTGTGTTGTCACTGCATTACCAACTTTAAAATATAATGTTAAACCAAGTGGCTAGCATGACAGTTTAATATGAAATGTACTGTGCCACCCCATTTCACTCCTTCTGGCTCTGGCCAGACATCAGGAACATCTGATTCTCTTCCAACTCTCTTCTGTCCTCTTCTCCTTAACTTTTCTCAGACTCTTTTATTTTGATATTGGGAAATACTGTGACACCCCTGTTGAGACTCACTGATATCATTCTAAAGTGTTGGTATATGTGCCAGCCCAGCGGTGCTAAGGGTTGAGGCACTGGACACCATACCTCATGCTGTGCCAGCGACCTGGGCTCAGGAACAGGACTAGGTCATCAGAGGTTGGCACAGGGGAGCTGGATCGAGCCACTGTATGGCAACTGTCCTCTCCTGGGAAGAGCTGACTCCGATCTGATTAGCAGACGGTGTTGGGAGGGGAGGACACTGTTAGGCGCTTGGCAGAAGACATGTCTCTACACAGCTACCTGCCTGAACTTTGGTTCTTCACACCAGCGCCCTCAGAGGGTGGGTACAGGAATCACAGTAGTCAATCAATAGTAACCATGTAAAATCCCAACCCCACCGCTGAGCAGCATGATCCCTGTAACTGGGGGAATGGGCACTGTGGACTGTCAGTACACTGCCACTAAACCCAGGCCGGCAGCTGGGTGAATAAAATATGATTAAAAAAAGTGTAGGTATGTGGTGTCATGCTAGTCAGAGTTCAATTCAAAATGTAGTTTTCCAATTATGCCTTTTTTTAGATTAATCATAAGATTCTTCTACAAACACGATTTCAGGACCAACATATAGAAACATAGAAACATAGACTTTGACGGCAGATAAGGACCGCTTGGCCCATCTAGTCTGCCCATTTCCCTACCTACAGGATAGGCCGTAGATCCTAGTTAACCAACAGCCTATTTCTTCCTACCCCCCACAAGAATTGCCTTATGTCTGTCCCATGCATTCTTGAATTCTCCCACAGTTTTAGACCCCACAACCTCCTCAGGAAGGCTGTTCCATGCATCCACTACCCTCTCTGTGAAATAAAACTTCCTCACATTGCCCCTGAACCGCCCTCCTTCTATCTTTAAATTGTGTCCCCTTGTTCTTGAAAGTCTCTTTTTCTGAAAGATGCTACCCTCTTGGACTTTGTTGATTCCACTGAGGTACTTATAAGTTTCTATCATGTCCCCCTCTCCCTTCTTTCCTCAAGGGTATACATATTAAGCTCCTTTAGTCTCTCCTCATACGGCTTCTCTTGCAGACCCTGCACCATTTTAGTTGCCCTCCTCTGGACTACCTCTATCCTGTCTATGTCCTTGCGGAGATGGGGTCTCCAGAACTGGACACAGTACTCCAGATGCACCAACTGTCTGTACAGAGGGATAACAACTTCCTGTTTTCTGCTGCTGATGCCTCTCCCTATACATCCCAGTATACCCCCAGCCCTCCCTACTGCCTTCTCACATTGCTTGCTAACCTTAAGGTCATCTGATATGATTACCCCCAGGTCCCTTTCCTTTTTTGTTGTTGTTACTACCTCCCCACCCATTGTGTATTCTTCCCCTGGGTTCTTGTCTCCCAGGTGCATTATTTTGCACTTCTTTGCATTGAACCCTATCTGCCATACTTCTGACCATTTCTTCAACCTTGCCAAGTCCCTTTTCATCCTTTCCACGCCTCCTTGTGTATCAACCCTGTTGCAGATCTTTGTGTCATCTGCAAAAGGCATACTTTTCCTTCAGTCCCTCTGCAATGTCACTATGAAGACATTAAAAGGACTGGACCCAATCTGAACCCTCTGTTCCCCACTAGTAACCCTCTTTCTTCAGAGTGGACTCCATTTACAATTACCTTCTGTGTCCTGTTGTCCAGCCAATGTTTTACCCAGGCTACCACCCTGGGACCCACTCCCAGGCTGGTTAATTTGACTATTAGTCTTTTGTGTGGGACTGTGTCAAATGCCTTGCTAAAGTCTAGGTAGGCCATGTCCACAGCCCCTTCCTGGTCTACTACTTTGGTCACCCGGTCAAAGAAATCTATTAGATTCGTCTGACATGACCTTCCCACTGTGAATCCATGCTGCCTTGGGTCCTGTGCTCCACTGGCCTCTAGGTACTCAACTATTCTTTCCTTCAGAAGTGACTCCATCACTTTCCCTACCACAGAGGTCAGACTGACAGGTCTGTAGTTTCCTGCCTCTGTCTTGGTCCCACTTTTGTGAAGGGGAATCACATCCGCCTTCCTCCAGTCCTCGGGTACCACACCATCCTCCCATGATTTATTAAAAAGAGTAGCCAGTGGTTTCACTAGTTCCTCCCTTAATTCTTTTAGAATTCTGGGTGAATTCCATTAGGACCCATTGCTTTGTCCACCTTCAGTTTTAGGAGTTCTTGCAGAACCCTTTCTTCTGTGAAAGGACTGGGATCGACCTCCCTATCAAGAGTGATTCTGTTAATTGGATTAGGCACTTCCCCCTCCTCTTTTGTGAATACTGAGCAGAAATATTTGTTCAGTATCCCTGCTTTTTCACTGTCCCCCTCTGCCCACCCACCGTTTATTCTATTCAGCCTCACTATCCCTCCCTTTGTCTTTCTACGTTCGCTGATGTACCTATGTAACCCCTGCAAATGGGGGTTCCTAAAGACTTCCAGGAGCTTGCTTGAATGCTCCAAGCCTGAATGGTGTTTGGCATTTAAGCCATTTATCAGTGAGTGTTTTAGAGCCTCTGGTACTGTCTTTAAGAGCTGTCTGCTTGCAGACATAATTAGTTGTATGGGGGACTGTGTGTTCTGAGTACCACTCGAGCTGCTGCCAATTCACTTCATTTTGCAGTCACTAGGAGTGCAAAGGAACCTATCTGAAGATGTAACTGTTTGCCAGAAATTATTTAGAGTAATAATGAAATTACAGTTTGTCTAACCTGCTTTCTTTGCAGTCAGAACTGTGTCTGCTAGTTCCCATTCTAGTTTTGAACTGCTGAACTGGACCAATCAGTGTGGGGTAAGCTAGCTCTAAAATGGTGCCTTGGATGAATCAGAACTTGGACTCATAATCTGAGCCAGCCACAAGAGGATTGTATGGGCAGTGACTCTGGGAGATGTAGTTTAGACTTCAGTGCCTTTTGGACCAACAGCAGCAGTCTATTGTGAGTGACAGCCAATCCAGTCAAGAACTGGGAGGAACTCAAAGGAAGTGCCCGGTTTTGTCGGTTGGAGTTTCAGTTGAGCTTTGCAGTGAAGAAGGAAGGAGCCCTGTGCTTTTCAGTGTGCAGTTTTAGTCAAAAACGTGTGTAAGGCCCAGAGTTCCTGTCTGCAGCTTGTGTAACAGCTTGTTAGACTGAATCCGTCCTGTGAAAAGAATCAAAGGATCTCTGAAGAGTAGAAACCAGGCTCACCCTGTAGAAGACTGGAGGAATTGCTGAAAATTGCACTCGGTCTGTCAGGAACTGAATCTGCTGTGTGTTCTCCGGGAATTGTGCAGAATGCGATCGGGATACAGATGCAACCTGCCTGGTATAGTGCTTTCTTTTATATGGATGTGTGAAGAGGTTTGTACCTCAAGTGAGCCCTGCTGACATTGAAGGACCCTATCTTATTTGGAGGTCGTGGAGTACTAATTCAGGGTCGCTCCTCGTTGAATTGCCACATTAAATCCAAATGGAATTACTGTACTGTTGACTGTTTAATTCTCCTTTTCTGTGTGAAAGGGCCCCTACCAGCTGCCACGGTTTGGACTAGCTACTAGGGCTTGGGTACCCAGGACAGTAACTGATAGGGATAGGCCTTGTGCACAGAGCCATAGGTAGATTATTAGAGTGATAAGCTAATTAACCTGATTTCCCTGTCCTTGTTATATCCCCTAAATAAATCAGAGCTGCTTGTTTCAGCAAAGTTATACTGCCTGAGGTATTTGTCTATGTTAAAGTACTGTACTGTGATTGTTGCACTGTATCTCATTTCACAGGAGGTCCCAGTGCCGGAACCAGACCTGGGGGTAAGTGTATACTGTAAGTAATTCTGATATATTGTGTGGGACACTAGTGGGAAGAAAGGGTTGCAGTGTCCCAGAGGGCTGTGACCAAGTTAGTTTAACTATTGCAAACCCTGACCTCTGGGTGGAGGCACCCGCCATTGGATCCAGGCCCCTCAACCTGTTAGTGGCAAATCAGGCGGTAGTAGCCCCTGGGATAGCGCCATCTAGGGTTACATTTTGGAGGCTCACCGCTGGGATTGTGTGTCCTCTAGTGGCCATGATTTGAACCCCAGTTAAGAAAAATGGGATTCCGACAGAAGTGGCTGTGCACCGGCTGGTGGAGTGGTGTACTGGGGAGGAGATCGACCCCAAAATGCTATGCTTATCCTGGACATCCCCTGGGTATCAATACGGACACTGTGCAGGGAGTACTTTCCAAGGTGGAAGGTTTACAAACCCTGTGGTGGTGGGTCGGCATGCTAATCTGCTCACCCACACTTTCCTGGCCCTAGTAGAGTTTAAGGATCCCATGATAGCTCCAAAGTGCCACAGACCATTACCCCAGAGGAGCCCTCACTGCTTGAAGAGTGATAACAAGGACAGTAAAGACCGGGGGAATCAGCCCCACCACTATCTGAAACTTTTGAGGAGAAATTTGCTGAATGGTTGCTGGGAGAGGGAAAACTGTGGAGGACTTGAAGAAACTATTCTTGCCACCTGGGGTTGTTCCCCCAACACCTCTCCTGCTCCAGTGCCCATAATGGTGGCTGAACCAATGCAGACTCCTATTTCTGCACCTGCCATTAGTCACGACTCTTACCGAAGGTTGAGGATCTTCTCTGGCACCCTCCCACCCCACAAGGAGGATGACTGGGAGACCTGATAGACTATGTTGCCCCCCAAGTGCTAGAATGGCAATGCTCAGAAGGCGAAAAGCTAAAGAGGGTTAGTGAGAGCCTCCCAGGCCCCCGCCCTGGCTACCATCCGAAAGCAACGGGCCAGTAACCCTGAAGCGACTGCACAGGCCTAATCTTGAGGCCTTGGAGAATGTGTATGAGCCCAGATTCTGATGAGGACCTATGGTAGAGAGTAAGAAATGCACAACAGTACCAAGGAGAGTTGTTGTTCTGTGTATGTCTCTGCTGGAAAAATTGTTGCAAGAATGCCTCAGAAAGGGTAGTTGCCAGCGATTGAACTGGACCGAACCAGACTGGACAGAATCCTTAAGTCTGCCCCTTCTCAGAACTGCTGTTGCTTCAGTTCACCTGGCAAATCGACTGGAATCCCCCACCCCTATGATGAGTTAATGAGAGAAATTCAGGAGTTGAGAGAAAGGCGAACTGGGAGGCACTGCAGCAACAGCTGTGGCTACGACCCGAGTGACTGAGGGTGACCCATCAAGTGAAGTTCAGGGCAGAGGTTGACAGTCAATGAGTGCTCTGACAAGGAAAAAGATATGCCACAATGGGCGTAACTGTTGAGAGAGATCTCCGAATTCAAAAACAGTCCTTTATGAAGGCCACGCCTGCAAGTACGTGGCCCTGACCTATATCCTACTGCATCTGCTATGGGGGTGGGTACCCACCCATGTATCTCCTGCTGATAACAGCTCCAAACTCAATTCCTTGACCATGGAAGTGGAGAAACTGACTAGATGTCTCCAAATGCTTATCACGCCGCAGACAGAGATGGCACCAGGTTTCCAGTTAGTAATACCCCCGCCCTGGTTCTAGTGTATGCCTCGCCAGCTCAAACTCCAGAAAGTATGTTTTGCTATAATTATGGAAAGATGGGCACATGAAAGGGAATGCCAGTCCCAAAAGACATGACAAAGTTGCATATAGGCTACAAGGAGAGCTTGGGAGAAGAAATCAGTGGTTAAGAGGTGCACGACATGATCCCAGTGAGGGCACCAAAATGCTAATTCACGTCCTTTGTGGCAAGGTCAGTTGCCCAGGTCCCCACTACTGCCTCTCCAGACTGGTCCAGAATAGTGGGTCCCTCCATGGAGACCACTGTAAGGTGAATGGAGTGTCTACAAGAGCTGTATTAGACAGTGGCTCCCAAGTGACAATTATGTTCCAGGATTGGTATCAGAAGCATTTGTCAGACATACCCTTACAACCATTAGAAGGACTGCATGTATGGGGTTAGTGAGAAGGCCTACCCTATTCCGGTATATCGATTTGGCTGTCTTTCCCCACCTCCGTGGCTGGAGTGGCCGAACAAGTAGAGACCCTAGCCTTAGTGTGTCCCCCACTGGACTGTATGATGGTGTCCCTTTGTTGATTGGAACAAATGCTCATATGTTCGGAAGGCTGGCACAGTTGTGTTATGAAAACAGGGGTCAAAGACTAGTAGAGCTTAAGAGTTCCGCTTTAATTAAGAAGGCCTATGAGGCACAGAGAGATGCTGAAAAAACAGAACCAGAGGAACTGGTTTGAATTGTATGGAAGAAGGATCCTGAGTCTCTGATCCTGGCGCCAAATGCCCAGTGTACCTTACAGGAGAGGTCCGTATCAGAAAGGATGTTAAGAATAAAATATTAATGTTGGATGCACCAGGCGATGGAAAATTGCCAGAGGGACTGCTGGTCAAGCTTCAGTATTTTGCCCGCTAGAGCCCATGCTTATGCCAGAAGGGTAATGGTCCAAGTTCATATGTGTCTGAAAGAGACATTCGAGTAAACAGAGGTTGCATCTCGGCTAATGTGCATTGTGCAGACACTGCAGTGCTACCCAGCAGCAAGAGTTCAAGGAAGAATGACAGAGTAACGCCTGACTTGTTTGATTTCGGCGACTCCCGCTGCCAGCTGAATGGAAAGTGAGGATCAGTGAGAAGCTTGCCCAGAGAGACCAGGGTGTTTCTTTAAAGGAATGGGATGTGGGATGGTGCAAGGAGCTGAGCACAATATCCGCTCATGCACGAAGACCATTTCGTGAGAGGTCTCGACGCCTGGCACCTGCTGACATAGATGATGTGAGACGGCATCTGCAAGAGATGTTAGCTGTTGGTGTAATACAAAGAATCCAGAAGCCCTTATGCTTCCCCATTGTGGTAGTGAGGAAAAAGAATGGAACAGTAAGGATGTGTGGATTATCGCACCTTAAACCGCGGACTATCCTTGATCAGTACACAATGCCCCGCATTCAGGATGCTTTGGACTGCCTAAACGGGAGCAAGTGGTTCTCTGTGCTGGATCTCCAGTGGGTACTACCAGATCCCGATGGCCCCAGAGGACCGTGAAAGATGGCCTTTTATCTGTCCGCTATTTCTATGAATTCATGAGGATGCCTCAAGGATTTCTGTAAGCCCCAGCCACTTTTCAACGATTGATGGAGCGTGCAGTGGGGACATGAACTTACTAGAGTGCCTGGTATACCTAGATGATGTTATTGTGTTTGGCAGCTCACTGGAGGAACATGAGAGCAGATTATTTAAGGTATTGGACCGACTGGAGGACTTTGGCCTTAAACTGTCCATTGATAAGTGTCAATTCTTCAAACATCAGTAAAGTATGGGACACATAGTATCCACCGAGGAATAGAGACCGACCAAGTAAAGTTGAGGCCTTGACCACCTGGCCACAGCCCAAAAATCTAAAAGAACTGCAAAGATTCCTGGGATTCTGTGGTTATTCTCGGCGCTTCATCAAGGACTATTCAAGAGTGATCCGCCTTTACTTAACCTTACTCAAGGTATCCCCAACCCACAAAAATACCAAAAGTCAGCGTCCTCAAGACTGAAAGAGTGTATTTTCATCCGAGTAAAGTATTTGGGGCCCGCTTGGACTCCTGATTGTGAGATTGCTTTTCATGAGATCATATATCAACTTACCCATGCTCCAGTGCTGGCCTATGCCGATCCAAGAAAAACCTTCGTCCTGCACACTGATGCTAGCTTGCAAGGGTTGGGGCTGTGTTGTACCAAGAGCAGGAGAATGGCCTGAGACCAGTGGCCTTTGCCAGCAGAAGCCTGACCCCATCCGAAAAGAACTATCCTGTACATAAGTTAGAGTTCCTAGCTTTGAAGTGGGCTATTGTTGACCAATTCCATGAGTACTTGTATGGGGCTAAAATACTAGTAAAACTGACAATAATCTTTGACCTATGTGCAGACCTCTGCTAGTTGGATGCCACTGGCCATAGGTGGCTTTCTGCATTATCTACATATGACTATGCTCTCTAATACCGAGCAGGTCTGGAACCATATAGATGCTGATGCTCTTCCCGGAGGCCTGTTCCCCAGAATGATTGGGTCCGATTGGCAGAACCTGACATTCGGCACTCTGCCAGAAGCTTGACAGGGAGGAACAATGTCCACGGACGTAGTGGACTGCATGTGGATTGCTTGGGACCTCTGAGAATTGCATATACCTGCTGCTTATTGCCACTTTTCTGCAATAGACATTGGTGCACTGCCTCAGCTGGACAATGACAGTATTCGGCGGGCTCAATCCCACGATCCCATGATCAAAGCAGCTTTAGAAGCCCTCTATGCAGGAAAAGATGTGTCCAAATTACACTCCACTGATTTGAGAACTGCACTGTTATACAAAGAAGGTCCTAATTTGAAACTGATCAATAAACTGTTATACAGAGAAACAGTAGACAGAGGGGGACAAGTAGACAAACAACAACTAGTGCTGCCCACTGCCTTTCGAGACTCAGTACTGAGGTCCTTGCACAACCACATGGGGCACCTTGGTATAGACAGAACACTTGACTTGGTGAGATCCAGATTCTATTGGCCTAAGATGGGGGCTGATATGGAGCAACACATTCGAACTTGTAGTCGCTGCTTACAGAGGAAAGCTTTGCCCCAGAGGGCTGCCCCCCTTGTTAACATCACCACCAGTGCACCCATGGAGCTGGTCTGTATTGATTTTCTGAGTTTGGAGTCAGATCAAAGAAATATCAGTAATGTGCTGGTGGTCACTGACCATTTCACGAGATATGCCCAAGCTTTCCCACCAAAGACCAGAAAGCATCACTGTGGCCAAAGTACTTGTAGAAAACTTTTTGTTCACTATGGGGCTCCACAAGAATCCATTCTGATCAAGGGAGCGACTTTGAGAGTCGTCTGATCAAAGAGATGCTTTCTCTGTGGGGAGTCGAAAGTCAGAACCACTCCTTTACCACCCAGGGGGACCCACAGCCTGAACGTTTCAACCGCACTTTGCTAGATATGCTAGGTACCCTGCACCCAAAGGACAAGCTTAGATGGAGCCAACAAATTAGCACCCTGGTACATGCTTATAACTGCACCAAAAGTGATGCCACTGGATTCTCCCCTCAACGCCTGATGTTTGGAAGAGAAGCTCGACTACCAGTAGATGTGTGTTTGGGTCTCTCCTGATGGGGTTCAAGCTGACAACTATTTACAGTATGTGCAAAGTTAAAGGCCCAGCTAACTCATACGTACTAACTGGCTCAAACCATGGCTGCCAAAAGAAATCTGGCCAACAAAGAAAGGTATGATAAAAGGTGAAAGCACAGGAACTCCAGGAGGAGATCGGTATTGCTAAGAAATCTGGGACTGCATGGCAAGCACAAGATTGCTGACAGATGGCACCATCTCCCTCACATTGTAGTGGGCAAACTAGATGATCTGCCAGTGTACAAAGTAAGGCCTGAGAATAATTCAAAAGATAAAAACAATGCATAGAAATCATTTACTGCCCATTGGACAAATCTTAATTGAGTCTGAGCCCTAGAAGATGCCCCTCTGGACCAGTGACTAGAGCTGCTGCTAAGAAAGATCAAGAAAATCTGCACCTACAGAAGCAAAGTTAAAGTTCCCTCCACAAGTCCCAGTTGAGCATGACTGTCAGTCCATATCGGAAGAAAGTGAGAGTGACTTTGAATACTATCCTTCTTACGAACTGAGTCAATTGTTTCAGGGCAATCCCTAGTCAATACTGGAGACAAAGCTGGGCCTTCTGGACTGTCTAAGCCCCAGCTTCATCCCTGGAGCCAATGCTCCAGAAAGTGAAGTGCAAAGCATCAGATCAGATGAAATGGAATCATTGTGCATGGTTGAACTGTTTGAGCTTTCAGGGAGGAAAATGATAGATTGAGGCAGACTGGTGATACACCGAACAAGAAGAGTATTTTGAGTGCCCTGACAGTCCACTGCCAGTGTCTGAAAGCTCTCCATGTGAGCCAAATGTTGTGGACTCAGAAACTGTAACTCCTGGAGCTGAAAGTGCCCCAAGTTCTAGCCTCTACCCCATGGAGACTCCCCTGACAAGTGAGGACAATGCTGAAAATGAGGCTCAGAGTGCAGAGACTATAACAGTTCCCCTAGAAAGACTGGTCGAGCTGTAAAGCCTGTGGTGCACCTCAGTTATGATTCACTTGGGAGGCCTGTGGACTTGCCTCTCAATGTTGTCCATAAAGGAGTGTATGTGTCCCTGAGCTCATTGCCCAAACTGAGCATCAGTGCTAACCCAAGTTACTTGTGTTGCCCTCCTGATATGGTGCCCTTGCCCATCCAGCCCCAAGGTAACTGATAGGAAGGGCCCCTCTCTTCAGGTTTCATGTACAAGAGGTAATAACTTGAGTTATGGTACAATGTGTATGTAATACTGTGTAAAGAGTGACGTACTGCAATGTTTCAGAAATGTGTTCTTGGTAAAATGATATATTGACTGATGATTACATATGCAGCCTAATGCAAATGTATATGGTTGCAGTTGAAACTTATGGGTACTTGCTTGACGGACGTCAAGCTTTCCCAGGCCAGAAAGGTGTAACCCCCCGCAAATGGGGGTTCCCAAAAGACTTCAAGGAGCTTGCTTGAATGCTCAAGCCTGAATGGTGTTTGGCATTTAAGCCATTTATCAGTGAGTGTTTTAGAGCCTCTGGTACTGTCTCTTTAAGAGCTGTCTGCTTGCAGACATAATTAGTTTGTATGGGGGACTGTGTGCTTCTCTGAGTACCACTCGAGCTGCTGCCAATTCACTTCATTTTGCAGTCACTAGAGTGCAAGGGAACCTATCTGAAAGATGTAACTGTTTGCCAGAAATTATTTAGAGTAATAATGAAATTACAGTTTGTCTAACCTGCTTTCTTTGCAGTCAGAACTGTGTCTGCTAGTTCCCATTCTAGTTTTGAACTGCTGAACTGGACCAATCAGTGTGGGGTAAGCTAGCTCTAAAATGGTGCCTTGGACGAATCAGAACTTGGACTCATAATCTGAGCCAGCCACAAGAGGATTGTATGGGCAGTGACTCTGGGAGATGTAGTTTAGACTTCAGTGCCTTTTGGACCAACAGCAGCAGTCTATTGTGGTGACAGCCAATCCAGTCAAGAACTGGGAGGAACTCAAAGGAAGTGCCGGTTTTGTCGGTTGGAGTTTCAGTTGAGCTTTGGCAGTGAAGAAGGAAGGAGCCCTGTGCTTTTCAGTGTGCAGTTTTAGTCAAAAACGTGTGTAAGGCCCAGAGTTCCGGTCTGCAGCTTGTGTAACAGCTTGTTAGGACTGAATCCGTCTGTGAAAAGAATCAAAGGATCTCTGAAGAGTAGAAACCAGGCTCACCCTGTAGAAGACTGGAGGAATTACTGAAAATTGCACCGGTCTGTCAGGAACTGAATCTGCTGTGTGTTCTCCGGGTATTGTGCAGTAGTGCGATCGGGATACAGATGCAGCCTGCCTGGTATAGTGCTTTCTTTTATATGGATGTGTGAAGAGGTTTGTGTACCTCAAGTGAGCCCTGCTGACATTGAAGGACCCTATCTTATTTGGAGGTCGAGTACTAATTCAGGGTCGCTCCTGTTGAATTGCCACATTAAATCCAAATGGAATTACTGTACTGCTGACTGTTTAATTCTCCTTTTCTCTGTGTGAAAGGACCCTCACCAGCTGCCACGGTTTGGACTAGCCACTAGGGCTTGGATACCCAGGGACAGTAACTGATAGGGATAGGCCTGTGCACAGAGCCATAGGTAGATTATTAGAGTGATAAGCTAATTAACCTGATTTCCCTGTCCTTGTTATATCCCCTAAATAAATCAGAGCTGCTTGTTTCAGCAAAGTTATACTGCCTGAGGTATTTGTCTATGTTAAAGTACTGTACTGTGATTGTTGCACTGTATCTCATTTCATAGGAGGTCCCAGTGCCGGAACCAGACCTGGGGGTAAGTGTATACTGTGAAAGTAATTTGATATATTAGTGGGCCACTAGTGGAAGAAAGGGGGTTGCAGTGTCCCAGAGGGCTGTGACCAAGTTAGTTTAACTATTGCAAACCCTGACCTCTGGGTGGAGGCACCCGCCATTGGATCCAGGCCCCTCAACCTGTTAGTGGCAAATCAGGCAGGGGTAGTAGCCCCTGGGATAGCGCCATCTAGGGGTTACACCTATAAAAGGTTTTATCCCCCTTCTTAACTGAGTTGGCTATCTTTTCCTCAGTTTGGGCCTTTGCTATTCTGACTTCCCTCCCTGCTTCCTTCTGCCTTAACTGGTACAGCTCTCTGTCCTACTCCTTCTGTGTTTCCTTATACTTCCGAATGCTATCTTTTTCTTCCTGACTTTCACAGCCACCTCTTTTGAGAACCATAGTGGCTTTTTCTTTCATTTTGATTTGTTTATTTGCTTCACACAAAGGCTTGTTGCCTCTGTGATGGCAGTTTTGATGATTCCCCATTGTTGCTCCACACCTCCTTCTAGCCTGTTTGCTAGTGCTTTTCTGAGGCACTCTCCCCATCTTGCCAAAGTCAGCTCTCCTAAAGTCCAGTACCCTCACTTTTGTATGGCTTGACTCTGTAGCTGAGTTTAACGTGAACCACACTGTTTGATGGTCACTTGTCCCCAGATGGCAACCCACTTCTAGATCTGAGATCCTCTCACTGCCCCCGTTTGAGAGTACGAAGGTCTAAGATTGCTCCCTCACGAGTGGGTTCTGAAACTAGCTGTCTAATGCCTGCCACCTGTAGGGCATCAAGAATGGCCCTGCTCTTGGATGTGGCTGCAGCAAATGTGCTTCAGTTAACGTCTGGCATATTCAGGTCTCCATCAATAGTATCTCCCTTCTCTGCCATTCTAAGAATGCCTTCTATCATATCCTTGTCCATTCCCTCCCCTGACATGGGGGTCTGTACACAACCCTGTGCGGATTGTGTGCCCTTTCCAGTCTCCAAGGTGATCCACAGTGCCTCCTCTCCTCCTGTTTACTCTTTTTGTTCAGTTGCTTTTATCCCTTCCTTTACATAGAGAGCTACTCCTCCCCTCTTCTCCCCTGCCTGTCTCTCCTGTAGGTTATGTACCCTGGTATGTTAACATCCCAGTCATGGTTCTCTATGTACCATGTTTCTGTGACTGCTACAATATCCAGGCATCCTCTTCTATCAAGGCCACCAGCTCAGGGAGCTTGTTGCCCAGACTACGGGCATTGGTACTCATTATCCTCCATTTCTGATGGCCTTACTCCCTTTGCCCCATCCCTGTCCTTCTTGCCTTTGTCACTTTCTCCATTTATCCTGCCCTTCTCCCTATCGACACCTCTATGTTGCTGTTTGCGACTTACTACCATGATTATTTGGGGGCTAGGATTTCCTGCTCCTTCCAGTGCCTCCCTTGGCTAGTTTAAAAGCTTCCAATGAAGCATTTAAACTATCACCTAGGATCCTGGTTCCCTCCCGGACAGATGCAGCCCATCATGCCAGTATAGGCTTGCATCACTCCAGGTGGACCCCAGTCCCCAATGAAGCCAAATCTCTGAGCTCACACCAGTTTTTCAACCACTGATTGAATCCCATGATGCGGAACACCCTAGCCTCTCCTATGCCATAGATGGGCAGCACCTCCGAGAAGGTTACCGCACGTGCTACTTGACTAAGGCCCCTCCCCAATTCCACAAACTCTTCCTGCACTTCTAATCCCTTTCTTAGCCAGGTCATTTGTCCCTAGGTGGACAATGACATCCAGCTTCCTCCCTGTGCAGCTGCTCCTGCAATCCTGAGGATTCGCCCTGTCCCTCCAAGCCATGGCGCCAGGCAGGCACCTTACCTCCCTCTCCCCTTCCTCCCCAAGTTCTACCTTCCTAACAATGGAGTCCCCCACCAGGAGTTGTTTCCTTCTCCTGCAGGGTCCCCTGCCACCCTCCTGTGGGTCTCCTTTGTGGAGGTTCCCAGCATCCTCCTTGGTCTCCACTGCCAGTGCCTCCATAGAGGAACCACACTTTGCCAGAATGGCATAGGAATTGTGGAAAGGTACAACTGGAGGGATGCACCTCTGTTCCACCACCCTCACCCTCCCTGAGCCCACTGTGGTCCAACCACCCTCTTCTTGGCAACCTCTGAGGCAACGGCGGCACTGGTGGTCCCTGGATGGAAGAGGAGGTCCCACAATCCTGGTCAACTCAGCCTGGAGATGAGCAACCTCTTCCTCAGCCCAGAGAGGTGCCTGCAGATGGGACAACACCGCATCCTCCAGAACGTCTCCCGGAAGACTGCTGCTCCACAGCCACTGCACTGCACCACTCCAATCATGTCTTATTTCTGGCCCCTTAACTGTTTTCAATCCTTACTCTTTCCTCTGTTTTTTTTCTCTCTCTCTCTCTCCTTACTTTCTGCCTGTGTGCCCTTTAAGCTCCTGATTGTCCTGTTCTGAGACAAGAATATCCTATATTTCTCAGTGGACCACTTACTTGCTCAGAGGCAGACCTCCAGCAGGTAGAGGGGGCCGGAGAGCTACTCCTGCCCTTCTAGGATGGTGGTCTTTGTGGTTCTGTGATCACTACTTCCTGCTCCCAAACAGGAAGTTCCTGTTGTCAGTCAAATCCTGTGCCTATAAAAATAGAACTAGCTTTGGGTGGGGGGTGGAGGGGAGGGAAGGAGGGCAATATAGTCCCAGCAGAGAAGTCCAGTCACACAGCAGTCCTTTCTCCTGGTGTCTTCTGTCAAGATATGGAGAATAATGTATGGGTAACCATACACAACAAGGCTATTGTTTCCGTTGAGGTGTAAGATGACATCATAGATCTCAGCAGCAAAGCTCGAGAGATCGCTGTGATATCATCTCACTCCAAGACAGAACCATCAGCTTTGTTGCATATAGTTGCCCATACATTTTCCCCATCTTTTCTTCAGCTGACCCCATCCACTTTCAACTCTCTCCCTCCTTACCCCTCCTTTTGGTGCTACAAGCACTTTATATTCATCCCACCCTATTTGAACCCATTTATAGACCCTGCCTCTACCACTTGTTTTGGCAATCTGTTCTAATGTTTCACCGCCCCTTTCAGTGAAGAACTTCCTTACATCCCCCTGAAATCTCCATCTGCCTAGTGTCTGCTCATTCCCCTCATCACTGTGTTTCCATTCCTGGTGAACAGGGCTTCACTGCCCACTTTGTTTATCCTTGTCAGGGCACTGTTCTCATTTTCCTATACTGCCCTTCAACCTGTTACTGCTTTATGACTTGCGTGCATTAACTGTACATAAATTGACATTCACGATTGTTGCATATATTTTCTGTTTTTCTTTGTATCTTTCATGATTCATGCATTAATTGTATGTCTACTGATGTCTGCAAGGTTGTTTTTCGTATATTTTAAAACTTCAACAAAAGAACTATATAAGAAACATGGTGACGCAGCTGGGAAATGTGATGCAATATTAGTTTACAAAAAATTTACTTCTGTGTTATTTGTTGTTAGTGCTGAAGAATCATCTCCAACTTAAATGTTAACCAATTAACATTTTCCTTTTTTCCCTTTATACATAGTTATCAACATATTGACACTGTCATTTAATTGTGAACTGTTCAATGTTTTCCTACTTTGAGTACACAGCACATAAATTTTACCTCCAAGGACTAATGCCTTGGCCAGGATTTCTTGAATGAATCACAATGTTGTAAAAATTTAAACACCCAATAAACCTTTAATTTAAAAAAAAAGAAAGATGGTTGGCATGGATGAGCAGCTGAACAAATGACAGTTTAAAATCTGAGCTCAGTAGCCGATGAGATAGATTTCTTTTTTCACCAGGAAACTGTCCTCAGTCAACAAGATTTTCTTAGAGGCTGACAAGGGCTAACAAAATTTGTTAATCTTTTGATATTTGGGCTCCTATTCATGGGTGGAACACTCAAACAAAAGTCACCTCAGACCTTTCTCGGTGGATGCTGACAGTGGTGACTGTGGCCAGGCCAGCTGAGACGGGGACATCTCATCATGCTTGATATGGAAGAGATAAAGCAGATGCATATATCCTTACTACAAGACATTCCCCACATTCACAGCACCATATAGGATCTTGGACAAAGAGTGTAAGCAGTAGAGTTTCAGTTGGCAATCTCAGAATTAAATGCTATGCAGCTGGACACACAAGTCTCCATCCAACATGGCAGAACTGCATACCTGGAGCAACACGTCAGTTAACTTTGGACTAAGGTTGATGACTTAGAAAACAAGGGGTGTCAAAATATCAGAATCATGGATATACCTGAAGGCACAGAGGACAAATATATGTGCTCTTTCCTACAGACTATGCTACCCAGACTGCTCAATCACTATTGGGATAGTCCACTTGACACAGAACGGGCGCATCATACCTTGGTTCCCAAGCCTGGCAGAGGAGTACCCCCATGACCTATTCTGGCTTTTTTTTGTGCTGTAGCATCAAACAGCAAATTCTTTACCTGCCCAGAGAAAGAGGGGGTACAGAAGTGGAATGGCCACAGCATCTACATTTTCCAAGACTTTTCCAAGGATCTTGTGGACAAGTGCAAAACATATGGTCTTGCCAAAAAGGAGCTGGCAAAGAGGAATTTACCATACTCCTTGTGGAACCCAGCCACATTCCAGGTAAAATGGGAAGGCAAATGGTACTCTTTTAACAACACCCAGGAAGCTGAGCATCTTCTTTGCCACACAGCCAGAGCACCAGCTGGGAGGCAGATGCCAGCAATAAACACATAGCCTGAGGAAAGGGGATCTCAGAAACATCAACCTAGCAAACCTACTCAAATGGATAAGCAGTCAAAAATGACAGATTTTCAGGATAACTGACTGTCCACAACACCAAAGTGCCAGAGGGCTAGAGGTAGGGATTGAACCTCCAGAGCAAACAGCATCTCCAAGCAATGATCTAGGAGCAAAGGGTCACAAGGATCAATCCCAGAATCAAGTACTACTATGTCCAAAATGGAGCATCCCGATCAGGGGCCCAGGGACCCGCCAACCCAAGAACCACTGCTCACCCTTCAGACCCAGACGGAGTGGGAAGATCCTGACATCGAAGTTATGGACATTTTGATGGCTCCAGCAGTGGACTCAGAAATCTCTCTCCATCCTCATAGGGCAACTACTGTTGAAATGTTGGACAGTAAGACTAAGTTCTTACACATTCTCTCTTTGCTGCCACTCACCAAGGGCAACACAGAATGCCAAACAGTCCTAAATATATATTTTGTGCTTTCCACCTTGCTATTATGCTTAATGTGTTTCAGTGTTGAGTGTATTTACAGTAAATGCCTAAGGAGGGTACTGAAGGTCTGTGTACACCCAGCTTGTCGCAACTACTCCTCCCATTTGTAAATGATGGTTAAGTAAGGGGCCCTGAAGGGTTGTAAACATATGGGTACCGAATGTTTTAGTGAGCTTAATAAGCAATTGCCAGGTAGCCACTGCTAGTTCACCTACAGTCACCTCCACAGGAGGTGTTGAAGGGGGAGGGAATCTGACTAGGATTCTGATCCAACTCAACATTTGGGTACAAGGATGTTACTTTCATATAGCATTATCATGCCCCGATGACTCTAGTTGGGAGAGGAGATCCTGGTCAAACATGCCAACAGTCTGGCTACCGACTCACTCCTCAGAGCTGGATGGACCAAATCTAACTGTACTTCCATCCCGGATGGGGGTTGTTTTTCCTGCTATTGTTCAGGCAAACTAGGGTTTCCTTTTTTCTTTATGGGGAGGGGAGGGGCTCAGGAATATGCTTCACACTCCACCACTAAAGTTTGTCCACTGAATGGTGGGGAGAGCAAAAGGGGAAATTATGCAGAGGGCTTTGGTCAGTATTTCTGGACCATCACTGATCTGGCTATTAGAGAGAGGCATCTCTATAGGTTACATCCTTCGCATGACAGTTGATAACCTTTAGAACACTGAAGTTCTGGTGCAAATCTTCTCTGTTTGCACATTTGCACGTCCAAATGTGTGAGCTTAAGAGTGGAGAGGACTCTGGGTTTCTCACCCACAGGGCACAAGTCAGCTTCACAGACTTACACGCAGAAAAATCCAGTCACATTAGGACCCAATGTGGGCTTACCTCACTGTTCAGACATTATCACGGTGTACTCTTCCCAACACACTCTATTCTCCCCCCATTACCTTGTTATAATATAGAAACATAGAAGGTGTCATCAGGTAAGAGCCTCTTGGCCCACCTAGTCTGCCCTAGTTACTCAAGCCGCTCCCTGTCTACTATCTACCCTATCACTGTGACCTATTCTGTCACTGCTCCCCCTTTTTACTTCTAAGATCCCATTGTGTCTATCCCATGCTTTCTTGAATCCCAAAATTGTTTCCAACCCTACTACCTAGCTGGAAAGCTGTTCCACTCATCTACTACTCTTTCCATGAAGAAGTATTTTATCACAGTTCCTCTGAACCTCCACCCTTCTAATTTCATAGGGTGCCCCTCATTCTTGAGCATCTTTTCTTTTGGAAATGGCTACCTTCCTGTATCTTGTTCTTCCTTGTGATGTATTTGTGTGCTTCTATCATATCCCCCCCCTCCTCCTCCTGTCCTCCAGTGAGTACGTGTTCAGTTCCTTAGGCCTTTCCTCATAGGTTTTCTGATGCATGCCCTGCACCATTTTGGTTGCCCTCCTCTGAAATGCCTCCACCCTAGCTATGTCCTTTTGAATGACATATTTGAGGACTCACTCCCAAAGGCTGGAATTAATCTGCAGGCACATTCCTCACATGATGCCACTGATACAGCTGGAGGTAATACAGGGGGATTTATATGGGTAGACACACCAATTACTTTTTAATGCACAAGGTCCCTGCTATCTCTGTGGTGATGGATTTGCAGGAAGGAGGTGCTCTGCACCCTGGAGTTCATGAATGTCACTATGTTTGGTGCAGAGCTTGCATAACCATCTGCTATCTCATTATCTCACACCTGCATTACTGACCAGCCGCAGAACATCAGTATTGGAAGAATGTCACCTAATTTATTTCCACGGGGAGACAGCTAGTTATGATATGGCATGCAGACTGTCACCCACAGCAGATGCAGACATCTCTGGATCATGCGAAGAACAGAAGTATACAATCACCTCCCAAGAGATAAAGAGTAACCTGATTAATTCCACTGGGGTGACTGGGGTGGGATGTGGGATGGGGGAGACTCTGAACTGCTGTGGTAACTGACTCTGTAGCTCTCAGATGAGCTAACTTAATACCAGCAAGGTTTTTTTTTGGGGGGGGTGAGACATGCTGCAGGGACACAATGACTGGGTCTTGCATTTTCTCTGATGATTGATGGGGAGCCATCCCCAAGACCTGACTCTGGAGCCTACCTATGCAGGAGCAACGAGCACTCTAGCACAGCCACAATAGATTAGCCATGATTTCACCAGAGACTCAGAGGTCATAACTGCATCTCCTGCACATGGGGAGGTCTGAGAGGACCTCACCTGTACTCATGAGGTCCAGGTTCAGTACACCCATAAAATGGTGGTTTACACCTACTAATAATCACACTTCAACTATCTGGTGAGTGGCAGACCTTCATTATAATGCCCTAGTCCGTAAGAGTTGAGAAAGCACGATCATCACCAGGGCCCCTACTTTTCTGTGGCACAGTGGGACTGGTTCCTATGACAAGACTACCATTTGCATAAGAACATATAATAACAGTGGTTTGTAATTTCTGCAGAAGTTCTGCGTCACTAACAAACTACCACATCACAGTGTCAGCTTGTCATCCTGACTTCACTTTCATGGCAGTGGTTATAGCAATCAGGATGGTGGAAAGCACAGTAACATTAGTTCAAAAATAACAGACTTATAAAAATAATTTTATGCCAAAAAAAGCAAAACAAATGTCTCTCCCTTAAGGTCCTAGCCTGTTGCATGAATGACATATGCAGAGGAGATCTTATGTGATAAATAAGGTATTTCTATATGCATGCTATCTATCCCACTAATGAGGTTTCCACTGTCTATCACTTATATATTTGTATGTGCTTTCTACACCACTCATGAGGTTCCCACTGTATATCACTTATATAGTTACATGCAATCTGTAACATACATACAAATATGTGTGTGTGTGTGTGTGTGTGGTGAGAGAGACAGAGATACTGTATGTGTGTGCATGTGTATGTATATGTATGTATGTATGTATGTATATATATATATATATATTTTTTTTTTTATTTCCACGAATTTGCATCCTCATTCATACAGGTCCCATTGGAAATGGAATAGAGGCGCTATCGCAAAACTCATTTTTCATGTCAACCTGCTTTCCCTGACACACTGTGTGTAACACCATCAGGCCATGACATGCATGTGACTTGATTGTGAGATTGAGCTCTCCATCCCATCACAATATGTTCACCATGTGACAGAACACTGCACCATACCTTTCTAGGCTCCGAGCAGTGATGTGTTCCACCAATCCTTGTGCTGTCCAGCCAGCTCCCAGAGCTAATATCTGAACCTGAGTTGCCGGCATGGAAACACAGCATGCTACCCTCTGGCAAAAACAGCTGCCCCTGCACAAAACATTTCTCCATAACTTTTAGGTGATTCTATCAACCAATGACAATATGTAATCAATAACCCTGGCAAAAATGTGTACAGTGCAATTATTTAACAGGTCTGTTCTTTAAACAGGTCTACACATTATTATATTCCACTTTTCTGGGCATAATTACTTTATTTTTCTTAAAAATGACAGTTAAATTCAATTTACCAGTTATTTATTTCAGATGGCATCTCTATACCTTAAAGGCACAAACAGGTTTGTACAAAGTGAGGTATGGACTTAACAGGTCTGTGCTATTGACAAGATTTTGTCTAAGTTGGCCCTAGTGCAATAATGTAAGACTGAAAATTGTATTAGGCTATAGTGCAGGTTGAGCAAATATCACCATGCATGATATGCTGTGCCACGACCTCTGGCAGTGGGAGCTGTGGTAGATAAGTGGCTGTTCATTTCTGTTGCAGAATGCAGCCTTTTCATTAGCTAATGTATGATGTTATAGCAATGATAACATCACATTCTGAGCATATGGGGGGTTTTGGATATAAAAAGAGGGGAAGGGAACCATATTCTATGCATAAACAGAAATATTAATAAAAATTCACCAAGAAGACTGAATTCTGTGGCACTGCAGAAGTTCTTGGGTCGATTGCAAGTTCTGCACAAAATTCTGCAGCCGCAGAATTCTAGGGGCCTTGGTCATCACATTGAAAACATTTGACTATCTTGAGGGAAGGGTGTGGTGTATCTGACTATTGGTATTGGCAATAGGAGTAAAGCCATTTATCCTAAACACAATGCAAGTGTGTGGATTTATTGTGGTACACAGACCATGGAGCCAAACCTACCATCTCTTTGTGAGTATTATCTTGCCCTATGCAGCCAGCCTGGTTGAAGCCCAATGATACCAATTTGAGAGCTCAAGAAATGTAGACATGGCAAGGGTTCAGAGCCCCTTCTCCTCCCACAGGGTCCCCCCTTCTGCACACATGATTCCATGTTGATGTCTCAACTACTGGTCACTCAAATCTGCTGCCCTGCAGTGAGCCCCCCCTTCCCATGTGCAGGGGGTTGTCTCAAATACTTAACTACCAGCCCTTTTTCACTATATGGCATGAAGACCCCTTCCCCCATCCATACAAACACACATCTCAGACTCCGGTAAATACATGGGTGGGGGATTAGAGGTCAAATAACGGTTTAACTGGAGGTTGCACAGGCACTTATTGAACCCACATTAATTGAAGAACTGCTATACAGGTATTTAATCCTAATTGTTTGACTACTGAGAAAAGGTGCAGATCAGTTAAATTTCTCAGAGATACTGTAGGTAGTGACAGAAGGGTGAGGGAGTAGGCCACTCACAAGTTGTTCTTCACACCCTTCCTACCACCCTTAGGAGTAATGTGAAATTTATTAAATTTAGTTATGTACAACCAGATATTGTACAGCATACTAAGACTAAGTTGACAAGGTCACAGTCATGTACACTCTGCTCCAATGGGCAAAATATAACAGAGATGGAATATAAGGCTGCAATTTTAGTCTCCCTGTTAGGATCACTCACATCCCTAGTTTTGGGCAATCAAAGGTTAGGAGGTTTTAGTCCCCCACTGTATACTGACCCCTTTGTTCAGAATTGGGAAGGGAGGCAGTTCATCCTGGAAGAAACACTCAGGATAGTAGGGGGCCACAGAAGGCAGGGAAAGGGCTCCTGCCTCATACATAATTACACCATCTGGGACAAGTTCTGATCAGAGTCGAGATGGCTGTGAAAAGCTTTTAGGATGCTTTTACCCATAATTTCTAATGAATTTGCACAATGCATATCTGCTGAGAGGCAGTTTCAATGTGGTCTTCCTTTTGCACATTTTTACAATGTGTTTTTCTAGAATATGCCTCCTGATTGCTATATATTTAGCCTGGATAGTTAACAGAAGAAATGGTATCTTATTTTCGGGTGGTGAAGCACTAGCAGTAGGATGCTGGAATGTGTCATACATAGGTACAAGATGTGTGCAGGTGATAACGCCCAGTGGCCAATCACCTCAGGCACTCTCATGTGGGTCCATTGTCCCGGTGCTGTTGCACTACTCGGTGTGAGTGAAAGCCGATGCTGTACTCACTCACACAGATCCCAGAACAGGCATGTTACATCCTCTCTCCTCTTTGTTTGTACAATTGGAGAACCACAAATGCACTATCCATAGCCTGGAGCATACACTATAAATGCCATTGCAGTATACTACACCCCATGGCACCCAGGATACCTCAGCAGCCCAGAGGGTGGCATGTTGCACAGGTGAATGGGGAAGAGTGCATGACAGCAGGAAGATACAGCATTGACAAGGAATGCAATGGAGGTTTGTCAGTTCCCTGTTACAGTTTGCCAGGGACATACACACAGCTACATACACTGGTGGGTCTGCAGCTTGTGTAGTGCCCCAATGTATGGTATAGCCACTTGGGTAATTCTGGAATGAAGGTCCCCAGCCTGGGTCCAGTGCAGTTGGTGGCTGGCTGTGGCAGGGCATGGAGGGCAGTGCCAGTGTCTACAACAGCTTGGGTACGGGGGGCATGGTTGTCTATGTACCAAGGCAGTGGGTGGGATCCTCTATGCTATGGATATTGACTATGGTTTCTTCTGGTGTGATTGGGTCCAGGGGGGCCCTACACTATGAAGCTCTTTGGGGATGGAGTTGGATCGATCAGGGAATGGAGGGGGTAGCTTTAGTCTGGGCTACAAGGGGTGAATTTCCCACTGAGTATGCTACAGCATGGCATATGCATGGAAACACACCTCAACTTGCATGGCATACTATCTGTGTGCACGCTGGGCCATTCCCTTTCAGCAGGTGCATCCCACATGTTTGAATATCATGCTGTGGTGCATTGTTGGAGTTGCACTGCACATCTCACATTTCCACCACGATGCACTGCACATCTCCTTTGAATATGGAGGCCCTGGAGTACACTACCCTGAAGAAATACATTATCAAAATGGAAAAATCATGACCCACTAAAAACAAGATATTGCATTTAACCTGGGACAGCCCGAGTAAATAAAGTGCAGAAATGTGTAAATGATGATCCCTATGACAATGAGATATAGCATCTCCTCTGCACTATCCAGGATACAAAATATAGGATAAGAAATATTTAAAGGAAATCTACTCTAAACTGAACTTCACTGTGGTCACTGACATAAACAAAGTTTCTTTATTGTAACAGTCACACAGGAGTCTGGTGTGCATAATTTATGGGACACATACAAACAGAGGTGAGAAAAAATTCGTTCCTCAGCTGGGACTTGAACCCAGGCTGCCCGGAATACTGCTCTGATTGTGCTAACCAGCTGCACAACTGAGACAACTGGAACCTAGGCCATCCCCAAGCTCGTTACTCTTGCGCAAAGGCACAACCCAATGGCAACACAAAAATTCACTTGAAGCAATCACACAGGAGTGTGGTGTGCATATTTTATGGAACACATACAGAGGTGAGAAAGAATTAGTGCCTCAGCTGGGACTTGAACCCAGGACACCTGGCAGTATTGTGCCCATAAGGATGGTGTGTAGTGTGTGTGTGTGTGTGTGTGTGTGTGTGTGTGTGTGTGTGTGTGTTGCTGTAGCTCAATATATATTTTTCCCAAAAATATAGTAAAAAATTGATTCTTATTGATACATATTTAGTCTAAGCAGTTCACTGAAGACCTGGCATATGTCTGAGACTACTCATTAGATAGTGTCTGTAGATGTTAATAAAACAGTGTAAATCATAGATTTGCTGGGGAAAGGGTGACATTTATGAGGTATGAATCTTTCTTGGAAGACAATACATTCCCAAGTTAAACTAATATCAAGAAGCTGTTTAAATGCTTAGTATTTAAATGTGCAAATCTCCAGTTTCATAGGCAAGCAATATTTAACAAATATTTAACAAGCTGTTTCAGTTTCCTAATGGCATCTGATAAGCAGCTTAGAGATATGTCTCCAACATTCTTAACAGAAAAAAGGGAATATTTTATTTTAGTTGGCATGGAAGGATGCTTTGAAATGTCCAAAACGTGTGTTCCATGAAACTCCATTTTCAAGCTACAGATAGCAAAATGGCTGTAGGCTCCACCCACAGCCATGAAAATAAATGCAGCTCTTGGAATGTCCAAGGGAGTAATTACCCAGTAAAACATAAGAAAAATTCAGGCAACACTCAGAAAATTGCAATGTAATGTGACATTAATACAGGAAACACATCTCCTTAGATCAGGGGCTACAAAACTGGGAAGGCAATGGGCGGGTACCAAAATCTTCAGCTGTTTCTCCACAAAGAAGTGAGGAGTTTTGGTCTTCATTAAAAAAGGATCACTTTCTAGGTTTCGGCCAGTGACACAGACAAAGACAGAAGGTGGGTCTTGGTTAAGGGTAAGATGCATCTTAGAGATATGGTATTGGTTAACATACGCTCCTAATGAGGACACCATGGAGTTCTTTCACACCCTGGCCCAGAAAGTGATGGACAGTGTAACTCCAGATGGGATGATTTTGATTGGGGGAATTTAAATCTGGTGAATGACCCCATTCTAGACAGTGCTCCAAGGGAACAAGGATCCTCATCCCATGCTAGGGTAAGACAGGCTCTGTCAAAGTTATGTACAAACCCAGCTCTGCAAGATGTGTGCAGAGTCCTTCGCCCAATGGAATGAAACCATATCTATTGATCCTCATGTTTTTCTTCCCAAAGCAGATTGGACTTCTTCCTCCTGTGTGAAAATGCCACGGCAATTCTACAGGTGGACAAACATCCTCTGATGGCATCAGATCACTGCACCAGTATCAATTACAATGGTACTAGCAGGCATTCACCCTAGAACTCTGCAATGGAGGTTCAACTCACTTCTATTTCAGTCTAGCGAATTTGCCACTTGGCTCAGGGGTGAAATAGAAATGTACTGTACTTTCAGATCTATAGGGAATCAGAAGTCTCACAACAAACACTGTAGGAAGCCTTTAAGGCTACCACCAGAGGCCATATCATTAGCTTCTCAGCAAAGCTGAATAAGCAGCACACAGCAGAAGTAGATTCCCTATTGTGGCAAATATGAGTGGCAGAGCAGGGACAGTATAACAACCCTACTCACAAAGAAGCAGTGGTAAAAAAAAAATCACACACCTCAAATACCAGCCGAATATGACCTTAAACCAACAGGCAGAAAGATCACTATTTTTCCTGCAGCAACACTATTGGGAAGCGGGTGAAAGGGCCTCCAAACTCCTGGCATACCATCTTAAAAAAAGAGCTGCTGATACCCATATCTCGACTCTGCGTACACCCATGAACCAGCTAGTAACAGATCCCAAGCAAATCAATGACATTTTTGAGGATTTTTACACAGCACTATATGCATGGAGATGGAGACTTTCTGACTCTAGTGTCATTGAATGGTTGAAGGAGTTGCACATTGTTAACATCATGGAACACAAGCAGAGTGCCCTGGATGCCCCTATAACCAAAGCCCCTAGAACTCTGCAGCCACAGAATTTTGCGCAGAACTTGCAACCTCCCATTACCAGTTAGAAGCATATTATTAAGAAAAACGTTCACTCCCATCTTCATCTACAATGACATAGTGTACGATACTGTCCCCTCCTCCTCGCTATCCAAGATCAACTCTCTCCTTTACACTTTTTGCCACTTTGCCACAAACTCCCCTCTCAGAACCCACCACTGCACTTTCCTTTCTTCGCTCAGGATACCACCCCTATCCATTATCATTTCAGCCACTCCATCTCCTTTATATCCAAATTTTGGTTAGATCTGCACCCCCCTTACCTGGCAGAGAGGCTAACACCAGCAGCCACTTTTCCATACTCACTGCACTCAAGGGACTCCCATTCTTTCTCCCTCCCCAAACCTTCCTCATCCAGTCGCAAATCCACCTTCACCTACAGACTTCCCTCTTTATGGAACCAACTTCCACCTTCCCTAAGAAACCCACTCTCTCTCACAACTCCATCAAATATCAAATTTGTCAACGTCCACTCCCCACCTGTACCTGCTCCTAGTCATCCCCTGGCCCAGCCTTTTCACCAAATGTATTTGTGTATTATAATCTAATCCTCAGAATTGTATGACATAAATTGTATGTATTTCATCTGAATGTACAAAACTACTCTGTATAACTTATGTAACTGCATATATGATCTCATATATCTATTATGTATTTCTGCTTTTATATCCCCTTCCCCCTCTCCCCAGGTCACATCTGGAAACGAGTCTCGGCTCAGTGTGTCTTTCCCATTATCAAATGTTTCAATAAATAAAAAATAAAACATTAGCTAATGACAGGGCTGCATTCTGCCACAGAAATGAGTAGTCACTTGTTTACCACATCACCCACTCGCAGAGAAAGTGGCACAGCACATCAGGTACTGTGATATTTGCTCAACCTGTACTACAGCCTAATAACATTTTCAGTCTTAAGATATTACACTGGGGCCAACTTAAACAAATACTTGACAATAACATAGACCTGTTAACTCCATACCTTACTTTGCATAGATTTATTTGTGCCTTTAAGGTATAGGGATGCTGTTTGAAAAGAATAACTGGTAAAATGAATGAACCTCTTATTTTTAAGAAAAATAAAGTAATTATGCCCAGAAAGGTGGAATATAATAATGTGTAGACCTGTTGAAAGAACAGAGCTACTAAATGAATAATTGTGCTGTACACATTTTTGCCAGGGTTATTGATTACATGTTATCATGGGTTGATAGAATTACCTAAAAATTATGGAGAAATGTGTCCAGGGCGAGCTGTTGGACCAGTGGGTAGCATGTTGTGTTCCTGTGCCAGTGACTCAGGTTTGGGGATGAGCTCTAGGAGCCGGCTGAGCAGCACAAGGATGGGAGGGGGGGCAGCTCTCTCGCACACCATTTCTCTGAGCCTGGTAAAGTATGGCACAGTGTTCTGCCACACAGGTGACACCTTGTGACGGACTGGGAAGTTCTCTCTCCCAAGGGGTTTATGTGCATGTCATGGCTTATGTAGTATGTCAGGAGAAGTGGGTTGGCAGGAAAAATGAGTCTTGTAATAACCTCTATTCTGTTTATTCCACTTCCAAAGGAACCTGTATGAATGAGGATACACTTTCATGGTCACAAAAAGGGACATTTATTTAAAAGAAAATATGTTACAGATTGTATATAAATATATAAGTGATACACCGTGGAGACCTCATGAGTGGTGTAAACAGCATGAGTATATAGATAACTTATTTATGGTTTAATGTCAAAATCGCCCGTCCCTAATCACGCATGCAATTTTAGCATGATCAACATAGTGCAAGGTCTTCATAGAGCTGAATTAATCGCGCATGTCATGTTTAGGCACGCATGTGTAATTTAAATGTGGCTAGAAAGATGTGTCTAAATTGTAACCCATCAGAGGACAGTAATATGTTGGTACGTTCCTTGAAGAGCCAGAAGGGTGGTGATCTTTCATTACTTGATGGATATATCTATAGGAGAGCGAGTAACAGCTGACAAAACATACTACAAGTGCTTAGAGTATGATAAGAGTCACTGCACTGCTCGAATTCACCTGAAAGGGGAAATAGTGCTTAAATCCATTGAGGAGCACAATCACGTCCCTGACCCTGCATCTCTGGCTGTAAAAGAGCCAGTCTCAACTATTAAGGAATGGGCTAGTACCACTGTCAAGACAACACACCAAATAGTTGCTTCTGGAGTCTCTCAACTATCACCTTCTGTGGCATCTCAACTACCAGCTATACCACTGCTGAAGCATACTGTACGGAGGAATCGGAGGGCCGATTCACAACCGTTACTTGAGCCTATTGATGCCACAGCTCTAAGTATCCCATTGGATTTTGTTCAAACAATAACGAAAGACAAAATTTCTGCAATATGACAGTGGGCCTGGCAGTGACAGAATTTTGATATTCACCACTTCTGCAGACAAGGAACACTTGAAGCAAAGCGAGCACTGGTTTGCTGACGGCACATTTAAGAGCAGTCCGTCTATATTTTCCCAAGTATATACAATTCACACTGTCAAGTATGGAAAAGTCATTCCACTAGTGTACATGTTAATGTGTAAGACAACTGCAGCAGATTATCAGAAAGTTCTAGCAGTGATTAATGGTTTATGTGAGGGTTTGCAGTCACTGACTATTTTGACAGACTTTGAGTTGGCAGCAATAAAAGCATTCAGCCAGCCGTTCCCAAATGCTAAAATGAGAGGGTACTTCTTTCACATGACCCAGGCAGTGTAGAGAAAGATTCAGGAATTGCTTGACATAAGTGGTCCATACACTTCAGACCCAAATTTTGCCCTCAATGTCAGGATGCTACTAGTTCTTGCATATGTGCCTGTCAATGATGTTTGTCACACTTTCAACGAGCTAATGAACACTGACTTCTACCAGACAAATGGGGAGACACTATCGAATTTGATAGATTACTTCGAGGATACTTGGCTTGGTAGACCACCCGCCGGGGGGGGGACGTAGAAGGCTCATGTTTCTGATATCCCTGTGGAACTGCTATTATGCAGTTTGTGATGCTCTTCCCTTGACAGCAAATGCTGTTGAAGCCTGGCATCGTCGCTTCAATCACCTATTCGGAGCGCATCACCCCTCTATTTGGAAATTCTTCAAGCTGCTAAACACTGAACAACACATGAATAGCACTGAAATTGAACAGCTGGTCACTGGATCGGCAGTGACTTAAATTCGAAAAAAATATAAAGACACAGCTAAACGTGTAGCAGGGATTGTTAGAGAATACAGCTCACGCCCCAGGATGGAATATTTATGGGGAATAGCGTACAATTTCCAGCTGCAAGCCTAACTTAAGAAATTGATTTTGCACATAAGCTGATATGAATTCCTTTTAAATTAGAACAATAATAAAGAAAATAAAGATTCACATACCATTTGTTGCATTTGTATGTGGTGGTGGAACTGTTTAGCCAGTGGGGGGACTGAAAGTGGAACGGACATGCAACACTGATTTGTGTCCCTAACCAATCATGCTTTTTTGTTTGTACCCTCTTCCCTAAATCCGTCTCGGCTATGCATAGTTGTAGTGATGAAGCTGTAGTTAGGCATTGCGCTATTAGGTAGCGTATTTTTATTGTCGCTGTCTTTACAAGTCACGATTTTGAATGTGCTGTATTTACTCGCGCTATTGGGGCTGCGCTATTTTGACCACATCCTCTTATTTATCACATAAGGTCCCCTCTGAATATTTCAATTACGCAATAGGATAGGACCTCAAGTGATAGATTTTTTCATAGATTTTTTTAAAGTAAAATTATTTCTAAAAGTCTTTGTTTTTTTTTTTTTTGAACAAGTGTTACTGTGCATTCCCCCCATCACGATTACTTTAGCCATTGCCATGGATATACAGTAAAGTCAGGATAATAAGCTGACGCTGTGATGTGGCAGTTCACTGGTGACGCAGAACTTCTGCAGAAATTACAAACCACCGCCACAGGGATTCTGTGGCAAATGGCAACTCTGCCACAGAACTTTGTTCCAAAGTGCCGCAGAAAAGTAGCGGCCTTCCTATAACTCAGCCTGAAGTTAAGGAGGCCATACAGGCCTTAGCCAAAGGTAAGGCACCAGGTCCAGATGGTCTTAGTGTAGAGTTCTTTCAAATATTCTCTCAAGACCGGGCTTCACAGCTCCATACACTCCTTCAGGATGTGAATAATGGCAGCACCCCTCCTGCCATTGATGGTAGAGGCCACTATTACAGCTCTCCCAAAGGCACATAAAGATAGGATGATATGTGGGAAATACAACTGTGTATCCTTAATAAATGTGTATGCAAAAATCTTTGCTAAAATAGTAGCCTCACTGCTGGAGAAGATTCTCCTCAACATCATTCACCCCTCACAAATGGGGTTTCTGAAAGGGAGGCACGCTTCCAACAACCTTAGGACCCTGGTAAACTTGATTGCAATAGCACATAAAGGGCCTCATATGGTGGCATTGCTAGACATTGATGCAGAGAAAGCCTTTGATTCGGTGGAGTGAGATTATTTGTTTGACGTCATGGCCTCTATGGGGAACAGGCCAGTGGTTTAGTTCCTGAATAAAAAACATATATTCAGAGCCTACAGCCTCAGTCCTCATGAATGGCATGTTACCTCGTAGATTCCAACTCAAAGAAGCACAACAAGGTTGCCCCTTATGTCCTCTGCTATTTATATCAGTGATCGGTGATCGAACCCCTGGTGCTGGCAATATGAAATAACCTGGTGATCCAGGGTATCCAAACAGGTGCCAAGACCCATAAACTTCTTCTGTATGTGGATGACTTGCTGCTGACCATGCCCAAAATTGACGAATCCTTACTTGCCACTCTCTCCCTGATTTTGCATTTCTGAACCTTCTCAGGCTGCAGGTAAATTGGGCTAAGATGGAGCTTTTTCCACTCATCTGCTGCCAAACCCCACCTCCCTCCTTACAGAACTATAATGTCACTTGGGCTACACAGGATATTTGCTATTTGGGCATGCGCAATACTGCCCATGTCGAGGACTTGGTTTCACTAAATTTGCAGCCACTGATCATGAACCTGTGCACAGACATTGAGAGATGGCATAAGCTTCAATTAACACTCCAAAGCAAGACTGCAGCAATTAAAATGATGACCCTTCCTAAAACGAACTACTGCACCTCTAACTTGTATAGCCTAGAGGTTAGAGGAAAAAGGTGTGAACGAGCTTGATACATCCAGCAGACCAGACCTGAGTCTGACTCTCACAACCTCCACTTGCATACTGTGTGATTCTGAGCAAGTCACTTAACCGCCCACTGCTCCCAGGTCGCCCCTGAAAACAGGCACGTGTGCCTAGTGGGCCTTACCCAGTTACCAAAGACTAAAATAAAAAAAATAAAAAAATAAGAATACCAGGCCTATGGTGGGTAAACTGGACAAGCTTTTCTCCACCTTTCTTTGGGGGCAAAGCACACCCATATTTGGGAAAAATGGTTCTCAGGGCCCCAACAAAGCTAGGGGGATGGAATGCACCCAAACTATGGGCCTATAGTATTGCTCAAGGTATATAAAGTAGCATGATATGGGTGCAGCAGCCTCCAACTGCCCCTCTATTGCTCCAAATTGAGCAAGCCCTAGTGGGAACACAGGCACTAAAGACCTTCTGATGGGAAAAGCTCTCACGGATGGGGCACTCACCCCAATATGTGACTATAAAAGGTCCTCATCTCAGAATTTAGAGGTTGTCCAAATGGCAGCTGTTTTCCCAGGGGCTTTCTGAGTCACTGTAGCATAACCCCAAACTACAGATAGCAGGCAGAACTGTACATTGGCACTTCTGGGAAAGGCATGGAATTGGGGTCCTAGGAAATGTAATCTGCTCTCACACCAGCACACTGAAGTCTTTTCTGCAGTTGAAGATTGAATACCAAATGCCCAACACACACCACTGGAAATACTTACAATTCTGACATGCTCTGAAGCCTTGGCTAGGCCAAACCTACCAATATCACACCCCACCCATGGGGAAACCATAGACTACTGGCTTTGCCATACCACCAAAAGAAACTGGATGGTCTATGTGCATATCCAGCACTTAAACCTTCCCAACTAGGAGGCCCAGTGGCTCAAATGGGAGGCTGAGCTACAGGTTGTGATTACACCTGAAACCTGGCAAACATGTTAGCAAATAGCACACCAGGGTTTACCAGATCCCAAAACACAGCACATTCAAAATAAAGTTCTAGGCAGGTGGCACAGAGGTGAAGATGGGTATTAACATTCTGAATAAATGCTGGCATTGTCACCACAGTCCAGATCACATTGAACACATCCTATGGACCTATCCTGCAATATGCCTCTTTTTGGAAGGGGATTAGACATAGTGCTGAAGAAACCCTAAAAGAATGACTTCCCACCTCTCCACTGCCCTGGATATTGGGAGACACCTCCCTCTTGTAGGGGCCAAGTGCACAATGCAGACCAGTTATGCACACATTAGGCACGGAGGCCAAGAGACAGATTCTAATGCAGTGGCGTCAACCCCACAATACCCTCTTGATCTGAATGGAGAGCAGGGTTATGACAACTGCCTCCCACATCAGAGTTCTTCACAAGACAAGGGGAATGCTGCAGAAATTTGAAACAGCTTGGAGCATATGGATTAGGGATCAGAGCTTAGGGTATGAAAAGGGTATAGGGTGACTGATGACATAGATCCAAGGGGGGCGGTATCTGCATAGGTCATCAGCACCGATATTAACAGCAGGCAAAACAGAGGTAATGTAAGAGCTAGTATATGAACAAGAAAAGGGCACAATAGGGCCCCTACCAAGATAGCATGACTGGTACATGACCTTATTCCTCTGAGTCGCACACTACCCGTCTTGTATTTCACTACATCGTATCATCTCACCACTAGGCTAGTCTTCACCCATATGAAGCTGGGGAAGTATTATTATAATATGTAGTAATAGCATATGTGAGTTGTGTCTTAATAATCAGATAGGTCTGATTATCCTGTAGGGCAGCAATGCTATGGCACAGGTTATGCATCAAACTGTAAACTATAAAACAATTTTAAACAAGTTAAATAATATTGGCTTATACTTTGTTAAGCTTATGGCTATAGTGAAGTACATCATATTTGTAGTTTTCAGGTTATAGTGTTATTTTCTTATGTGTTTCCAGACTTTGTTCTATAAAAGATCTTTAATCCATTAGAGTTGTATTTCCATAGGGATATTTCTCTCCAGCTACAGCTAGGTTGATATTACTGTAGATGATATGTTATGTGAGTTGTTGAAGACATAGGGTGGGATATTCAAAAGGGTTGCGCAATGCACAATAGGGTTGCGCCTGCGCAAGTCAGAAAATGCACCATTCTGCGATATTCAGCAGGAGGCAGTTGCTCTACTGAAAACATGCTGAGCAACAGCGCAATGCTAATGAAGGCATGCGAAACCGAAGGGGGTGGAACCATGCATAAAGTGAGCAGCGCAATATTCAAAGACTTGCGCAATGCACAACAGTGGATCAGGTGGAAGTTGCGCCATAGTGGAAATGAGCCAAAATAAAAAGGAGCAAGGAAGAGGCGCAAGAACGCTACAGGGAAGCCACATGAGGCAGGGAGAGAGACAAGGCCAGAGGAACAAAGAGGGAAGGCCAGGGAGATCTGAGGACAAAATAGGGGCAAGAGAAGGTGTGTGGGGCCACAGAGTGCAGAGGCCAGTAGGTGTATCTGGTGCAGTGGAGGTAGCAGTCAGGACAGTGGGGGGAACAGAGCAACAACAGCTGGGGGGGAACACAAGCCAGGGACATGGACAGTGCCACCTTCTACATGGAAGCCGTAATGAGGGGGGTGAGAAGGCATGCTGCAGGGGGACTTGGCCGTGGAAGGGCCCGTCAGCGGTACACCCCCAACAGGCAGTACCGAGCCCGCACCAGCTTTGAGCTTTACTCAGATGTCGAGATTGTGGGCCGGCACCACCTAAACAGGGCAATACTGAGGTGGCTCTGTGAGCTGTGCAGTGATGTGATGCAGGCACCCTCACGACGGAGTCACGATCTGTCAGTGGAGACAAAGGTAACAGCCTGCACGAGCTTGCTCGCCACAGGTACCTTCCAGAGACCAACAAGGGACACCACAGGCATAACACAGTTGGCCACGTCACGCATCCTCACCCAATTCCTCAGCGCACTGCTGCCACATGCTGCAGAGTACATCCATTTCCCCAGCACCGTGGCGGAGCGCACAGCAAACATGCAGGAGTTCCACAGGGTAGCACGTATGCCTGGCATGCTAGGGGTGATAGACTGCATCCATGTGGCCATTCGTACACCACCTGGCCCCGATGGGGCCACCTATATGAATCAGAAGGGTTATGCCAGTGTCAACTGCCAGATGGTGTGTGATGCCAGTGGGTGCATCATCAATGTCTGTGCCACACACCCTGGGGGAGCACATGATTCATTCATATGGTACCAGTCAGCACTGTGCCATCGATTCGAGAGTGGGGACATCCCACAGGACATCTAGTGGGTGGTATGCATGTAGAACTGACAAATGGGGGCAGGGATGGGTAAGCCACAGGTGCCATGGGTGTGGCACACAGGGTTAGGGGCAATATGAGCCTGAAAAAGACACTAACCTCCACTGTCTCCACACAGGTGACAGTGGATACCCACTCCGTCCCTGGCTGCTCACACCCTACCAGCGGCCCACGACCCCATTGCAGCAATGCTTCAATGAGGCACATGCCGCCACATGCAACATCATTGAGCAGGTGTTTGGGATGCTGAAGGCGCACTTCCATTGCCTAGACACCCCCGGCGGTGCCCTACAGTATAGCCCCTCAAAGGTCTGTGGGATATTCCTGGCCTGTTGTATCCTGCACAACATGGCCAAAGACTGTGGGATAGCCGTACAGGTCAAAGAGGGGGACAGCGATGGGGATGCCGGTGACGCTGGTGACAATGGAGATGGGCAGCCCCCCCTTGGACGACGGGACCCCCAACTTATCCGGCTGGCCCAGCTGCACCGGGACACCATCACAGAGGAGCACTTCACCCAATACAGGTAAGTCATGGGGCCATGTGCAACCAACAGTGGCTAGGGCACAACCCACATACACACAGGGAAACACACCAGGGGTGCATGACGGCAAGGGAAGTGGCAGGGCACAGAAGCACACACATACAACCAAGGAGGGGTGAACAGTAACACGCCACATGGACGGACACACACACACACACACAATAGGCACAAAGTGCACAGGGGTCAGGTGCACAACAGAGCCGGAACACAGACACTAAAAACACACATGTCCACAGGCCACCACATCCACTGACTGTCCATTTGCATGTGTCAGATGCTGGGCACCTTCGCACTTTGGTGTACAGCGCAATGCAAGCATCATCATGCACACACACCTGTGGACAGCAGTCAGAAGGGTATGCAGGTGGTCCATGTGTCTGCGTGTAGGGCTGGGCACCCACTGGTGCACTGCCCACCAAAACACACATTGCACACAGGGCGGCGCCAGACAGGGCCCGCACTGGGAGACATCTCAGTCTTGCGGCACAGTGCCACAGCCACCTCAGATGCGTGGGCAGCCCTGCCGAGACCCAGCAGCACTGGCAGGCTGAGCACGGGCCTTATGGGGTGGCACCGATGGTCCACCAGGGGTTCCACTGCACGAACACGACCTTGCCCGCACAGGGGTCTGCAGCACACTGAACATACCTGCACCAGGAGTGCTCTGGATGCCCACAGCTGAACCCAGCATCGATAGGGTGGGTGTTGCACGATGCCGGGAATGGGGAGTGGATAGCATACTGCGCGGTGTGAGCAGCACGGGGCACCTGACTGTGTGCCCAATGTGGCCACCACAGCGACCAATGCCTGTGTCTGCCTGTCAATGGCGGTGGTCACATCCATCCGCAAATGGTCAATCCATGACAGGATCCTCTCATTGTTCCTGCTGTGTCACTCCTCGACCTGCTCCAGAGCCACACACGGTGCCTCCATGGATGTTGCAACCCGCATCTGCTGCTGTACTGATGCCTGCAGCAGGTGTGTGTGCTCATCAAAGAGGTCGTCTGCCACATCGGCAACCTGTGCCTCAGGGTATGGAAGGGCCTGATGTTCAGCACCCCTTGAGGGTGGGCACTGCTCACCAGGACCAGGTATGGGCAAGTTCACAGGTGGTGCACATACGCCACCGCTGAACCCTGTACCCCCAGTCCCGGTGGGTGACTGCTGCTGCTGCCCCTCCGCCTGCTGTGCCCAAGGGATCAGTTGTCCCGCTGCTGTGGCCGCAATAGTGCCAGTGACCTGTACAGCCACCGGTGCTGCCCCACCGGTGCTGACAGGCACAGCCTGGGACTGTGCTGACGTGCTGGCACACTCGTCGGAACCAGCTAGGTCCATGGGCATGAGCTGTCCTGCTGTGTGTCCATTCTGTGACACACACATGTCAATGCCCATAGTGGTCATTGCATCATCAATGGTGCAGATCTGTGCCACCACCACAGCGCGCTGGCATGCTTGCATGCCAGACCGCTGAGTCACAGGAAGGGCACCCCCCACACCTGTCTCAATGACATCAGTGATGACAGCCAGGCGTGCACACTGGTGCAATGCGCGCCGGCTACCTGCGGAGGTGGATGGTCCCTCCTCCAACTCCGGATGGCTGTCAGCAGTGGACAGGCCCTCCACCGCTGACCCCTGCAGATGCACAGGATCTGTAACAGAAAGTAAGGACACGTTAGTGCATGTGATCTACCTTCCCCCCGACCATGACATACCATGCAGTGATGGGCTACCACCTGTCTGGAAGCCACCTCCAGGAACGCCCTCAATGGCACTGCGCTGCATGCTTGCAGCGAGCCTGTCCTCTGCCAGAGTCAGCTGCACCACCTCCGGCTGGCCCACACCTGTTGCAGCACGTGCCGCCCTGATGGCTGCCACCTTCTCCTTCACCCTTCTCCTGTTGGTTCCCATCTTCTTTTTACACACCTGCACAGAGCGCTGGTGGCTGCCGTGCAGGTTGATGGCACGTGCCACTCCCTAACATGCAGCAGCACGGGCTTGAGGGGTGCCCCGCCGTCCACTGAGAAGTGGCTCTTCATCCAGGTAGGCCTCGAAGACTGCCTCCATCTCAGCCTTCATAAAATGATGCCTCCTCTTCCGCCCACCATCATCCTCCTCATCCAGTCCTCGCTCGGTCATTTCACAGTCTGTATGGGTGAGAGTGGTCACCTGTGACTGTGCAGTACACAGCAATTCCCTGAGACCATAGTCCAGAACATCACACAGCATGCAACTCACCTATCAACTGCAGTAACCGAATATGGCCACTGCAGAACAGTGTCGCATTTTTATAGCACAATCCATGCAAATTAGGTGTGGAGCAACTTTAATGAGATGCAAATCGCACTGCTGCACCATTGAATGGCTGATCGGATGATTTGCATATGACGGCTGAATATCGCGCTGTTGTGCTTTGTGCAATACGGTTGAACGTGCTGAGCCAATGGCGCAGTTCTGTGACTGCATAGTACATCGCACTGCACATGCCCAGGTAGCTTACGCAGGCGTCTGCCATGCTGATGACGTGCTGTGCGTGGTAGGCAATTCAGGGCATGGCCACGATTGTGCCAGTGGCACTACGGCGATGGTCACTACGTGGCACTTTGGCACAACTGCGCAATAGTTCGCTGTGGCAATGGCACACAGGTGACCAACTGCACTGGACACATAGACGTCCAATGGCGCTGTGAGTGGCCATGCACCAGAGACCCATGGCCCTGTGCCCGACCTTTGCCCCCTTGGCGCTGTACGTATGGCATGTCTGCAGCTCTATCGTGCTGTTCGGTGACAGCACGATAGGGAATGGTGGTGCTGTACTGACAGCGCGATAGGGAATAGCAGCATTGTATTGCACAGCAATTCCATGTGGGGTTGCCGCGCTATGGAGCGCCATATTGCCTACTATAGATCTGGAGATGGCACGCTGAAGAGCCCCCCAATGGAGTGCCCTCGAGTTGGCCAACCTGGTGGCCACTGTGGAGCCTCACTATGGCCCACTGTATGGGGAGGTTCCCCTGGACAGGGCCAGGACCCAGGTGTGGCAACAGTTGGCCACTGACCTGGAGGCGGCCACTGGCCAACGGAGGACCTCAGAACAATGCAGGCACCGCTATGGGGACCTGAGGAGGAGGGAGCCGGCGCTACTGGTACGTCTGCGGTCGCGTGCCAGGAGGGGCGTGGTGCCTCGTCCAGGTGGGTGATCCGTCTACGCACCTGTATGGTCCATATCGGTAACACTGTCTATTGTGTCCAGCACATGGGGGAGGGTTGGTCTAGGGTTGGCTGTGGTGGTGTTTACAAGGTATGTGATGTATGGGTCTGGCTGGGTGGGTGGGCACACTCATTGGGGCAGGGGGAATATGCTTTGGGATTGTACTGATGTGTTTCTCACCTTTTGTTTCCCACAGGCATGGCAGACCGGAGGAGGGCCATGGCTGAGCGGCAGAGGATGGTGGCTGCAGTACCCAAGCGTGGTGGTGGAGAACCACAACGCCAGCAACAGCCCGATGAGGGTGAGTGCCATGACAACATGATTGCTATTGCATGCTGTGTGACAGGGTGGGGAGCAGGGCATGGCCAACATCCATGGACACCACTGCCGTGCACGCAACATGTGACAGTCAGCACTGTCCAGTGGCACTGCATGTCTGGGAGTTTGTCAATGGTGGTCCATGCGTGCACTGGGCACATGGCTGTGGCACTGCCTGCCCACCACGTAGCCACGTTACTGTACGGCCTTGGTTGTGCTGTGCTGGACATGGGCAGTGTGTGTGTGCAGTGGTACACATTGCTGTTGCTGCCTGGTTGGGCATGTCTTGTGCACACGGTCACTCTGGGTGGGTGCACTCTATCACAGGAGTGGGGCACTTGGCTGTATGCCATACATGATGGGTGGGCTTCAGGGAGATGGACAGTCACACCCATTGACTCTGATCAGTTGTCCTAGGTGTCTGGATACTACTATGCATTGAGAGATCCATGCAGCAGCTATTGCAGGTGGCCACAGACTCCCTAGAGATCCTGCAGGACCTCCAGCGGCATGGGTTGCGGAGGAGACGGAGACCCCGGGACCAGCACCAGGCAGCAGGGGAGCAGGCTGGAGACCAGTAGCTGGGCATCACCTCCCCCCTTTGACTAACCCTCACACCCCGCCTTCCCTCTCCCAGTTGTTCACCTCTGCCCCTTACCCACCCCTACCTTTTACCCGTACCTCCACCCCTGTTTTGTATATATGTAAATAGTTGTTCATGTTGTTGTTGTACTTGTTGTTGGTTTTCTAATGCAGTTATTTTGATATGAATACTGTGGTGGTCTCTGATTTGCAGCTGGCTATAGGTGCTCAGCTGCAGTGGTGTGCATGGCATCTGGGGAGGTATAGTCATGGGTATGTGTGTGTGTGTGCGTGGGGAGGTGTCTCTGGTGTGGGAGTGGCTTTCAGTCGGTATCTGTGGTGTGTGTTGTTCTCTGTGCATTGCATTGCTGTGTGCAGTGTTCCATGGTGCCTGCTCTAGTCCATTGTGCCCCTGTCAAGCTGTCCTTGGCCTGTGCAGCTGACACCCTTGCATGTCTGTGGCCTGCCAGGTCTGCTGCCTTGTCAGTGGGTGCTGTCCTGCAGGTCATCCACTGTGACCGTCACAATGCTGGTTGCCACCTGTCACCAGTGGGGTGCATGTTTGCCTCGGGTGACACTGTGGCTCCACAGTTGCTGTCCCACCTCCATGCTGTGTCTTGTGTGTGTTACAGGGCTGTGCAGCACTGTCTGTGACTTGTGATCCAGGCATATGCTGGTGGCGTACAGGGCCACAGTACATGCACAGGGTGGGTGTCACCCCTGTGCCATGGTGGACTACAGTCTGTGTGTGCACAGTTTACATGTGCCCACACTGGGGGCTTGATTGCCACACTACTGCGTCCCTGTGTTGGTGTCCCCGAGGGTATGGGTGTGTGTTTGCCCCAGCACTGTGTTGCATCCAGTGTGCTGCATGCTTCCACGCACCACTGTGGGTGTCTGTGCTGGCTGCTGTGGCTCGTGGTGGGTCATGCTGTGACACCTGTCTACTGTGCAGGGTGCTGTATCGATGGCAGTGGTGTCAGGGGCATGCCCTTTCCCGTGTGGGGTACCACTTGTGGCGACACATGTTCAGTCTCTCAGCTGTGCCTCGGGGGGGGGGTTGTGCGTGTTGGCACTGTGTATGCCATTGTTGCATTGCCGTGTGCTGCCACCCACTGCTGGGTGCTCATGGTGGCTCTGGCTTGTATGGTTCTGTGGTACACGAGCTTGCAGTGTGATGGAGGAGGTATGCATGGGGATTCCTGCAGTGATGGTCACTGCTCATGGGGGGTGTTTTGGGGTCACAATGCAGGGTGTGCTGTGCACAGGGGGGGCTGCTGTGCCATGGGGTGGTCCGCCCCCCTTGTGTGGCAGTCTCAGCTTGCCAGTGGGTGTGCTGGGGCAACATGGCCCAGCTGTGCTTTGTTTGCTTGTCCCCATGGGCCGGTGGATATTCCGGCCCTCCCCCAATTGTGCTGTGCTTGGGGTGTGGGGGTGCATTGTCAATTCTGCAGTGTGTTCCTGTGCCCATCGGTGGCAAGGAGAAAGTCCAGAGGGGGTATTGCTAAGCTTAATGGAGAAAAGGGAGCATGTGAGGAGGAGGACCCTGTAAAGGCATCTATCCTAAATAGATACTTTTGCTCAGTATTTACTGAAGAGAAGGTAGGGCAGGGCCCACAGCTCAGCATCATGGACACAGGGGGGAGGGAGGTGAGCACTACTCCCTTCACAAAAGAAAGGGTCCTACAAGAGCTTGCTAAGCTCAGAGTGGATAAGGCAATGGGACCTGATGGCATACATCCCAGGGTACTTAAGGAGCTAAAGGAGGAACTAGCAGAGCCATTAGCAGAATTGTTTAGTGAGTCTCTGAGCACAGGAGAGGTCCCAGAAGACTGGAAAAGGGCTCATGTGATCCCGCTCCGCAAGAGTGGTAGCAGGAGGAGGCGGGAACTACAGACCGGTCAGTCTTACCTCAGTAGTGGGCAAGATTATGGAGGCACTCCTTAAGGAAAGGATAGTGCAACACCTGGAATCCATAGGGGCACAGGATCCAAGACAGCATGGGTTTACAAAAGGAAGGTCCTGTCAAACTAATCTCATAGATTTCTTTGACTGGGTAACCAGAGTGGTGGACCAAGGGGGAGCAGTTGATGTCGCCTACCTTGACTTCAGCAAAGCTTTTGACACTGTTCCACATAGAAGATTGATAAATAAGCTGGGTAGGCTCGGGTGGGTGAAGTTGGTCAACTGGGTGGCAAACTGGTTGACTGGCAGAAACAGAGAGTGGTGGTAAATGGTATACAGTCAGAAGAGATGCAAGTCACAAGTGGGTACCTCAGGGATCAGTCCTGGGGCCAGTCCTCTTCAACATCTTCATTAGTGACCTTGCAGATGGACTAGAGGGTAAGGCTTGTCTGTTTGCAGATGACACCAAGATCTGCAACAGAGTAGATGAGCCAGATGGGGTGGGCAGAATGAGAAGAGATCTGGATAAACTAGCAGAATGGTCAGAAGAGTGGCAACTGGGATTTAATGCAAAGAGTGCAAAATCATGCACATAGGGAGAGAAACCCTGAAGCCACTTATAGGCTGGGAGGAGTTGCTAGCAGTCACAAAGGAAGAAAGAGACTTGGGCATCATCATCACTGATGACCTAAAATCATCCAAGCAGACCTCTAAAGCAGTAGGTAAGGCTAGGGGGTGTTAGGGTGTATTAGTAGGGTATCACAAGTCGTAGAGGAGGTAATAATCCTCTGTACAAGACATTGGTTAGGCCCTATCTGGAGTACTGCGGCAGTATTGGAGGCCACACCTTCACAAGGACATTAACCAAATTGAGGCAGTCCAGAGAAGGGCAACCAAAATGGTGCAGGGACTGCATCAGAAGACATATGAGGACAGATTAATGGAGCTCAATATGTATACCCTTGAGCAAAGGAGGAGAGAGGTGATATGATCGAGGCATTCAAACACCTTAAGGGCATAAACAAGGTGAAAGAGTCTAACATGTTTAAATATAAAAAAATAGCAGGACAAGAGGACACAGCATGAGATTAGAGGAGGCCGATTAAGGGGAATGTAGGAAATTCTTTTTCACAGAAAGGGTGGTGGATGCATGGATGGCTTACCACAAGAAGTGGTGGCTATGAATACAGTGCAGGGCTTCAAACAGGCATGGGATAGGCATAAGGGAGCAATACAAATGAGTATGAATAGACAGGCCACTGACAGAGCAAAGGCCAATGGCACATTTATAAGGTAGAAAAAGAAATGGGCAGACTGGATGGGCCTTGCGGTCCTTATCTGCCGTCAACTTCTATGTTTCTATGTTTCTATGGGTGGTGGGCCCCTGCCTACCTCCCTGGTTGTGCAGTTCCATTGCTCTGCTGCTGGGGGGCTCCCTGCTTGCACTATGGTGCCTCTGGGCTGCTCAACTGGGCTGCCCTTGTTGCACTATAGCGCATCATATCTGCTCAGCTTCCCCTTCCTGGTTGCGCTATGGCGCAGGTTGTGCAATATTCAGACATTGGCTGGTTGCGCAATTTGGCTTGCTCCATTTTTGAATATCGCATCTATTGCGCATGTGCACAATGGGCTTGTGCTTGCTCCTGCTATTGCGCACATTTTGGGCGCAGTTTGAATATCCAGCCCATACTGTATAAAACATTACAGTATATACAAAAAAAAAAGATGGGGGTGCAGAAAAGTTCCTGGTCTGTAATAAGTGGTCATGTCCGTAGTGGTAGAATATATTATATGTGAGGTACTAAATACAGTAGCTACAGTATGTAATTCTTATTTTACTTACACTTCATGTTGTTTTAGTAACACATCTGTTCAATGACAATAGCTTATGGGTTAAAATGAAGTCCAACCATACTTTTACTTTAAATCTATAAAAACCCAAATCATTCTTAAAGTTGTGATTCGGAATGCATATTCAGACGAACCAGAAAATTGAACCAGTTAAACTTAACCACTTCCATTCCATGACCAAAATCAAACTTGGAAAGGAAACTGTGAACTTAGGTTCACAACAGTTCGCAATCCATTAACCACAGAATGGTGTAATGATGTGAGTGAAACAAAGAGATCCGGTTCAAACTGCAAACGTCCACCCACAACACAGCAATATAATGTCATTAAGTATGATCCCTTTGATTTGGTGATGCTACAGTTATTTATTGTATGTCAATCATCAAGGAGAGCAGATAACTAGGGAATAGGCAGGGCTGTTCCTGAACTTATTTAGTTAGATTATAGTAAATAAAGAGCTTTCTGAGAAGAACATGATAGTTAGCAGTGAGAGGAGGCAACTGCTGGAGTGTTGAGAAGGAGGCAGGGCCCTAAGACAGGTATACTACCACTATTGGCCACCAGAGAGAATCTCTTTAGATATATCACGAAATATCTGGAAATATCTGACCAAGTCATGGCTGCGACTATAAATCCAAGTGCCCTGGGATTGTTTGTTTGAGTCAGCCTATTCTGAAGTTAAGTGCTACTGTTGATAGCTAACTGATGTAGTCTTTTGAAATTTGAGGCCAGTGAGCAGAAAGTGTTGCTCATATATATTGTGCATTAGAAAATGGTCAAGATTATTAAAGCTCTCCGATTGGCTGATGGGCACTACAGGGGGGTACATTAAGTTTCAATAGATGCCCGCTTAAAACAAATGCCAATTCGGGGTGCCGCATTACTGATGTTATCCATGGTCACCCCGGATTTTCACCATTGTCAGCCGCCATTTCTTGCCTCTTGCTTAGCGAGAGAGTTTGGGAGTGAGTTACTGGCCGACAAATCCCTTCTGAGCAAACCCCCTCTCCCATGTTAGAATAACGTCAATACTATCTGCACCTCTGAAAAAAATAAAACAAAGAAAAAAAAAAAGAAGCCGATAACCTTACTGGTTTCATGTCACCAACTGGGTAGATTTCAAAACAGCAGCACGAGCCTCTCTGCAGCAGTGAAAGTAGCCTATGCTGCTCACCTGTGCTGCCTGCCTTACACTGTCTGTCTTGCAGTACCGAACTGCAATAAATTGACCTCACAACAGAACCCTTCACATATTTTTAAAAAAAGCAGAGTACCTCCTGCAGCAGTTTCTCACCCAACTTCTGTATCCCCCGATCGTGTGTGACAGAACACTGCACCATAAACTCCACAGTTCAGCCACCCGCTCCCTGCTTACAATTTACTGTACCTACGAAAACCCAGTGGCGGAGCTAGAGGGGGGACTGGGGGGGCGGTCGCCCCTCCTGGCTGCCCCAGTGTGAGTAGTGGTGCCCCACCACCATCTTTATTCAATGTTTAGTGCCCATTGTGGAGCCCATGATTGACTGAATGCCCCCCCCCCGGCTCCCAAATGCTCCTAAACCTGGCTCCGCCACTGCGAAAACCATTTATTTAAAACCGAAGTGAAAAATCATGGATGGGGGCGGATATTTCAACTAACAATTTTCTGGCACTGCAGCAACCAAGAAGGATCACACAAACTGCAGCACCCTCTAGTGGCACAAAGCAGTAAAACAATAAAGGAACTATTTTACAGAGCCTGATGTCTCTGTTACTTTGTACTAATATTTTACAGTTTTTTGTATAAAATCATTATTTTAAAAAATGTTAATGTAAGCCCATTTTCTAAGTGCAATAATACCCGACAGGGTGGGGGCGGTATGGGCAATACCAGACCTTCCAGGAGCTATAAGGCCCACCACCACTGGGTGGTCCGGTATTGCGCAATACCGCCCACCCTGTCGGGTACTATTGCTTGCCTGGAGGATGCTTACCAAGAAACTATTAAATACAATTGTTATTAGGTATGTTTTCTTTAGAGATCTGCTTGCCTGTGCCAGTTGTGAATGCCAATACCTGCGGTAGTGGGACTGTGCCAACCCTTTGTCAAAAATGATAAAAATCATATTATATATGGAACATTCTTTAGCTACCAACATGCTGCTGATTGCCAAGAACAATGTAACCACAGTCAAATGCTTTTCCTTTATTGGAAGTGTTTCAGTGCTTCATAAGCAGCCATGCCTAGTTTCACTCTCCTAGTGATACACAGTCCCCAGCATCTGCAGCCTGAATCACTAGGTCTACAAGAACTGGATAATGATTTAAGGACAATGTTTTGAAAGCAAATGAAGAATAGTAATGCAAATTTATCACATGAGACACATGTTAATTTTTTTTTTCTTAACTTTTTTGGGGTAGGAGCAGTCCTACTGTAGTCAGACCGAACCAAACTTTTCAGACTTTTTCCCGGCTTGATGTTTAAAGTCCGAGGATTCAGACTGGGAGAGGTTCATTTAGATCTAGATACCCATTAATGAGGCTTGGATAACTATCAGAATTCTTCATAGCTTTTCAGAACTTCAGAACCTTTTGCTATTCCCCCCCCCCCCCCACACACCCCAAGAACAACCTCAAGGTCAGAATGATTGCAGGGATAACCCAAAATGTTTTTTTGCTAATATGAACTCACAGTGATTCTTATCTGCCTCCATCTTCTTAATGTAAAGGCTTAAAGTAGGTAAACTAAAATTGAACCAGGGCGATTAAGAGACAATCTAGTTTATATGGGACCAGATCACATAGTCAAAAGTCTAGTAGTGTCATTTCTGCCTGTACCAAGCACTGAATCAGAAGCAGCACAATCCATTTGTTCGGAGGCAGAACTGAGGAACTGCACACTCCATTATAGAAGTAAGGATCTTAAATCATAATCAGTAATGGACTAAATACCCATCTAACTGTTACATTTTTCTTACAATCATGTGCAACACTGTGCATAAGCCAAATTGTACTGTATTTCAATAAATTCATACTGATAAAAGCATTTGCGTGTGTTTTCTGACTTACAAATAGTTTAAAAATAATTATTATTTACCTTCATTTTTGACAGCTCTTCTGTCCCATTCCAGTCTGTTAGTTTTGATGCTGCTCTGTGAAGTTCAGGGGTCAGATTTACAAAACTTTGCCACTGCGCAAACCAAATTTTGTGCCAAGCTGGTATTCACAAAAACCCGGTTTGTGCCAGGGCAAAGTGTGGTGGGGGCCGTAATGCAAATGAGGGTGAAGGGACATGAATACTAGTGCTGTCAAAATTTGCAAAGCATTTGCTCCACACAAGGAACTCTTGCAGGGCCCCATTGCATGGTGCAAATACTGTAGACTGAGACCTTGCCTTAAATCCGCACAACCTTAGTGGTCGGCAGAGGTACTGCAGTGGCCCCCCCTTCCGCCAATTGCTGTCTCGAGGAAACAAAGCACTCTTCCTGGTGAAAGTGGTCCCCCTCTCCCAGTGATCTTCGATCACTGACCCATTCAGATAATAATAGCATCCCTGGTGGTAGTGGTCCCCCCTGTGATCTCCGATTGCAGGCCTGTTATGACAGATTTCTGTTTTTTTGAGCTGATTCCAGCCTAGTCTGGTCTTGGGCAATTTTCCCTCCTCCCTGCCTAGTCATTAATATTGTCCTATGTCTATCCCACACATGCTTGAAGCCCCCTAATTGTTTTTGCCTCCTCCACTTCTGCTGGCAGTTTGTTCCAGGTGACTAGCACTCTTTTAGTAAAGTAATACTTCCTCACATCCCTCTTAAACTCCCCCCCCCACACATAGCTACATTGTATTCACCCTGGTGCTGGTGCTCTTTCTCATTTGAATTAGACTCCACTCCTTCACCCTGTTCTCCCACCATGAGGCATTTGCAGGTCTCTGTCATGTCCTGTCTTGCTCTCCTGTCTTACAGGGTGTACATGTTGAGATCCCTCAGGCTCTCCTTGTAGGACTTTCGATGTAAACCATGCAACATTTCAGTTTCCTTCCTCTGGATTGCCTCTGCCCTGTCTATGTTCTTTCTGAGGTGCAGCCTCCAGAACTGGACACAATACTTCAGGTGGGGTCCCGCAAGAGGGTGATACAGTGGTAACACCACCTTCTTATTGCTTCTGGATATGACTTCTCCTTATGCATCCCAGAATCCCATTACCTTACCTACTGCTTTGTCACACTGCCTTGTCATTTTGAGGTCATCAGATATGATAACCCCCAGGTCCATTTTCTGCTTAGTGGCAGTCAGTACCTCCTCCCATCTTATATTTAGCTTCTGGGTTTCTATGCACTAGGTGCATGATTTTGCACTTTTTGGCATTAAACCCAACTGCCTTGCTCTTGATCACTCCCTGAGTTTCCCAAGATTCCTATGCATTCTCTCCAGACCCATTTGGGTGTCCACCCCATTACAGATTTGGTGTCATCTACAAAAAGGCATACCTTTCCTTCCAGTTCTTCTATAACTTCACTTATGAAGACATTGAAGAGGATTGGTCCCAGTACTGAGTTCTGTGGCACCCTGCTGGTCAATCTCCCATCTAGATAGTGAGTGCTGTTAACCACCAACCTATCTGTTAACCAGTTTCAAACCCAGTTCATCACTTTGGATCCCACCCCTAGGCTGCTCAATTTCTTTATCAGTCTACTGTACAGCACAATGTTGAAATCCTTGCTAAAGTCTAGAAAGATCATGTCCATTGCCCTCCTCTGATCTATTTCAACAGTCCTCTGGAACCACCTGTTTCCAGAAAGCTGTTGAATAAGGCTGTCAGTGGGGCAGCTAGCACATAATAATAATGAATTCTCCACTCCACACCAATCTTTTCTACATAGACATCCTCCAAGAATGTTCCAATATTCATCCCTTCTATACACAGAGAATAACATCATTGTGGAACTCATTGCCTAAAGATGTATCTGAAGCAGATCCTTCAGCATCTTTAAACAGAAGTTGGACAGTTTCCTGCTACCAACTTTGGGGAACAATTTAATCCTCCTTGAGGGAGATGTACTCTAATGGGGCAAATAGCCTTCTGTACATCTTAAATTATCCTAGTATAATGCCTAGTCTTTCCCTGGTCGCACAAAGCAATCAAATGAATTTGACTGGCATAAACCCCCCCCCCCCAGATGACTCTATGCTGCCTGTGGTTTTGCAGCCCACTGGATTCAAGATACTCTACTAACATTTTCATTAACAGAGTTTCCATTAATTATCCACCACTAAGGTGAAACTGACCAGCCTATAATTGCATGCCTCCTCATTGCTGCCTCTCTTATGTGGGGTGACCACATTTAATCTACTCCAGTCCTCTGGAACCACACCTGTTTCCAGAAAGCTATTGAACAAGGCTGTCAGTGGGACAGCTAGCACATAATAATAATGAATTATCCACTCCACATCAATCTATTCTACATGGACCTAGATATCCTCCAAGAATGCTCCAACCTCCATCCCTTAGTCTTCAACTGGCTCGGCTCATCACAAATTATGGGCAGCCTATGGCAGAAGATCAAGGGAAACGTGGTAGAGTTCCAGGCAGTCAAGGCGCAGCTGTAAGGGCCACATGTAGCGCTCCATGATCTTCTGAGCTCACCCTGCATAAGCTGTCATGGTGCTTGAGATGTCCAGTACTGCCAAGAGCTTGTTAAACTGCAGACTATGTTTAACATGTTAACAAAACATCTCTATAGGAGGGGGAATTAAATGGGGGTCCTCATACCTGTAAGAAATGTATGACATGATGACCTGACCAGATGATCAGATCAGCTTTGATGTCCCAAATGTCAAGACACAATGAGAAGACCAGGTCCAAAGTGTGTCCCTGCTGGTGGGCCCCAGAGGCATTTGCCTCTGTGAGGCCCACTGATGCCATCAGCTGTAGGAGCTGTTGACCAAAATGTGAGGCCTCATCATTGACCCAAGTGTTGACATCCGCCAACACAATGTGTTTGGAAGAATCCAAGACTAGGTCAGCCATGAAGTTTGCAAGTTCCTGCAGGAACCTATTCTTATGCCCCAGGGAATAGTACACGAGAATGATCTTGCAGTCTTCACCTCACCACCCTTTACTGCCACACATTCTAATCATCTGGGGACTCCCTTGGGGTATATCTTGAGTCCTTCGGTGGATTCAAATCACATGACCACCCGATCTCCACCTTCACACCTTGGGCAATGCAACACTGAATAACCGGCAAGAATAGATACCTCCAGCACAGGGCAAGATTCATCCTCTAGTCAGGTTTCAGTGATAAATTCCAGGCTGGCAAATGAATCAACCATGAAATCCTCTACCACTGTGGTTTTATTCCTCAGTGACCTGGAAGTACATAAAATTACCCAAAGATAAGGTATAGGCCACCAAATTGCCATAGTTAGGCGGGGCCCTTGGGGTAGAAATCAGATGGGAATCCCATTGTCATGGCTCCAGTTCTTCCCAGGGGGTTTCCTAGTCCTCATACTACCTGTCTGACCCTGCCCAATGTTAACCCCCAGACCAGACCTATGGACATGTCATCTTAGGATTCCCAGCAGCACCCTGCAATGATGGAGAACCACTGTCTATCTATTAATCTACCAGTCTGGGATATTTGTGAGACTGCATGGAAATGGATCCCTAGCTTAAAGTTACACAGCTGCTGTAAACTATTTGGTATGAATGTACTGTTGACCAGGTCTGCCTGTAACTGTTTTCCTATGCCAGTCTTTTAATAAAGCTAGCAATTATTTTGATTTTGCTTTATATTTGTGTATTCTCCATAAAACTCACCAAGCGGTGGAGACCTTCACTTACAATCTGTTAGAATATCTACAGCAATGCCACCTAAAGCTGGTCTTACAAATGCATTTAGCAAACAAGGCAGTGCCATACAGTACACTGGACTACCCCTATATAACATAAGTGGTGACAGCACTATTGTGTGCTGAACAGAACAGAAAAGGGTTCCACAGCCCATCACAATAATTTTCTATAAATTTCAAGAAACATTATAGTAACCTGATTGACTGGTCATCCCCAGACACAGTGATGTTATTAGACAATAACATCACTTCACTGTATCTAGGGTAGGCATGAACACAACTGCAAAACACTCCTGGAAATTCCTCCCTCCCTACTCAACTCAATCCGAAGTCAATGCCTTCACTTTCTTCCTTGTTCCATTCAACATGGCTGCACATTCCCATCCTGCCACAGCAATGTACAAAACCCCTAGAAACTGCACAAGTCAGTTTAATTTTGAAAGCAAAAGAATCATCATAAGCACATTTCACATGATACTATACACTATAAAAAATACAGGATGAGTAACTTTATGCATAACTAGTGTGTTCTGCCACCTCATGGTTCTGATTCCCATGGATTTGTCGTTTTTCACCTCAGAATGTCCCAACACAGAAGAAATTAGATTCCTCAACTCATGAACTTTGATGAACATTGATGAATGATTCATAAACATCTATCAAAGTTTGCTAACTGTTCTTCATCTCAGTTCATGAATTGTTCAACACAAAGTTCATGAAGTGTCTGAGCATTCTAAGTACTGTGATGAACTGAGACAAAAATCAATTTGTATAACTAATTTTCATATCAGAATACACAGTTTCACACTGTAAGAGTTATAAAGCACCTCCAAAATTGGAACTTTTTTCAGTTTGGGGTGAAAATTTATGTTCTACAAGGCAATTAAGTATTTGAGTGCCCAACAGGAATAACATTAAAATGCACTACATTTTAAAAGAGTTTCAGATTCTGCTGATATAAATAGCAAATGGGCCCTTCTATTATTTATTAAAGGAAGGAGAGGAGCAATTCAGTTTGAAAAAAGAACAGAAAAAGGTGAGTATAACGTAAGTTACTAATTCTAAAGTGCTTGGTTAAAAAAGCTATTCGTTAGGAAATGCTGAGTTTGTTCAAATGAGTTCATTGTCATGGTTAACTGCTTAGACTGTCTGATAAAGTAACTAAGAGCTGAACTGGTGTTGCATTCTTTAATTTGTAAATAGGGCAAAAATCTTTTGATGATAATGCTAAAACTGGTTTGCCTAATGAATTGACCAATATAATAAAAGCAGGGTATTTCTAGTCTCCAAAAATATTGATGAACTTTGTCCCAAAAAATCCAGTAGTAGAGTTTTGTAGAGTTTCCAGGTCCTTTTATGAATCTTTGTGTTCATGAACATTCATGAACACAGTAGTGCCATTTAATGTTTATGTACAATTAATGAACATTCATGAGCATTAATGAACATTCATGAGCACTTTGATGTGCACTTGATGCACATCATGAACTGAATTCATAAACTGTTAATAACTCATCAATACTGATGAATTGCTTATTGTCTGTTCAGCTGGATAATCCATTATTTTCAATGTATGCAGTTAATGCAAAGTTAAATATCCAAAAACATTGATTTGCATTATTATTTCAGCCTCATATCCATAATATGATTTAGTTCACTAAAGGTAACTGTGTATCAGTTCCATTACTGGAGAAAAACACAAAAGTATCTGTTGCCTGCCAGTTCTATTCATATGTCTATGAAATAGATCATTGTAATGAATACAGATGGGCAAAACATATAAAGTTATTGCATAGTTTTTGAAAATTTTATGATTGCCTTTCCTACTTCCTCTCAGAATAATAGTGCCTCTGTATGGCCAGCAGACCACTTACTGTATCTTGCATACAGCATGTTTTACTGCTTCAGCAGATTTTAATTTTGTGGAGAAATGCTAGACGTGAAGGATGAACACTGCCCTATACTATGGAACTTAAAGTGCTGGATTTTAGAATACTTCAGACTTGACTTATTGAAAACACATATATACTCTCTCACACACATACACTCATAATTATGTGTTTATAAGCTTGTTGTTTCTTTGCAAGGAAGTCATGAGGGAAATCTATATCAGGGAATCTACAAAAAAATAAAATAAAACAGTAAAGCACCTGAAAAGACATGCACCAGTATTTGAATGCATTTACATCTATGCACTACATAGGGAATAAGACATGACAGAATGTTTGGTCGTAAGGGAATAATGCACTGTTTGGCATGAGGTGTAGCCAAGTGCCACAATCACCTGAAAAGTGCACTATTCCCTGAGAAGTGCACACTCTAGAATGTATTGTCCTGATTATAAACTGGATTTTATTTGTAGAAACATATGTCATTTGGGTAAGTTGTATAGTTATCCTGGTGATCTCAGTCTTGTTTCTCCCCCAAGATCCTAGATACTGCCATAGCTATTCCTAGCTTCTCAGTCATCCGACAGAATCATACTAAGAAGGGCAGAGGCTTAGTTAGCCATTTGTTTGACCTCTGGCACCCAATTCAAACCTGTGCTGTCTGTCTCCTCCTTTTTCACCTCTGAGATACTCCTCCTGAAACACCCCCTCCCCTTCTTCATTCCCATATTCATCGTTGGAATTTATTGCTACCCTGGAATATCCCCTTCCTCTGTCACTGAGTTCCTTACCATCTGGTTCTTCCATGCCTCCTCCGGTGAGTTGTTCATCATAAGTGACTTCAATTTCAATTGAGTCTCATCCTCGCATCATAAATTATGCCAAAACATAAGATCAGTCCAGCTTACCTAACTGATCTTGGATCCCACCAGACTCAACCCCAGAATCTAAAACCACTCCCTTCTGGATTGGATCCTGTCCTCTCACCCCAACTGCACTGAGGATGTTGGTGCTCTTCCTGTCACCCTTAGTATGGTCTACTGTGTACACAAGATCCACCACCCCAAAGCCCCCCTCCAAATTCATAAATTCATCCTGCTTAGATCCTTCTGATTCCTGGATCTATCCTCATTACTTGCTGACCTGATGGCAACCAGCTGGTCCCCCATACTAACAGCCAGCAACATTAACACAGCTCTCGAGTTCTTTAATTCCAACTTCTTGTCAGCCTGAGATTATCATGCCCCCTTGAGGAAAAAGCAGATCTGGGGTTCACACCTCCGTTGGATCATGATTAAGTTGTTGGCCTGTCACTTTGCATGTGGCCTTGCCTAGAAGATCTTCAAGTCCACCAACTCCCCATCTGACCTTGCTAAACATAAGTCTCTTCATAATGCCTGTACCAGAGCTACCAAGATTACAAAGATTGACTACTTTGCATCCACGATCCAGAACAACCTCAACCACTCCTCAAAGTTCTAGAAGGTCATCCAAGCCTTCTTCATTCCACCCTACCAGCCCCCTCTCCTGTCCTCAATGTGGATGGTTCCCCCATCTCTGATCCTGCTGCAGTCATTTCATCTTTCAACTCGTGTTTCACCACCTGCGCCATCTCCCTCCTTCTTTCCATCTCCCAAAACCACTCCCCTTCTGCCTCAACTTTCTCCGCCCCCCAAAATCCCTTTCACTTCTCCCTTACCATTCCCTCTGTGACCTTGAAGAACCTTCTTGCTCTTAACCCGCACAAAGGAGGGAGCCCCAATGGCCTTGACCCCAAACTCTTGTCTCTCTCAGCCCCAGCCATTGTACTTCCAATCACCCACCTCCTCAGTCACTCTTTGGCACTTGCCTCAGTCCTTGATCTGAGGATGCAGGCCACTGTCATCCTTCTTGCCAAATGGGGAGACCCCTCTCTCCCTGGAACTACCATCCCATCTCCCTCCTTCCCTCCCTGGCAAAGCTTCAGTAACACCTGATCCTTTCCCAGCTCTCCTCTTTCCTTGATGACTCTTTCTTCTTCACATCCTTCCAGTCTGGCTTTGGTAAATCCAACTCCACCATTACCTACCTCATTAGACTCACTGACTCCACCCTTTTTGGCATGGACCAGTTGCTGGCCACCTTCGCCATCTTTGTTAACCTAGTCAAAGCTTTGACACTGTTACCCACCCCATCCTCCTGGGCAAGCTAAAAGTGTCTGGGCTCTCCTCCTCCTCCTCCTCCTCTGATGAGTGGTTTTGCTCATACCTGGATGATAGGTCCCAAGCTGTATTGGTGATGTCATCTCCCCTCCTCTCTCTCTCTATCTGCTCTGGCATCCCCCAAGGATCCATCCTTGGTCCCATCTTTTTCTCCTTTTTCCTAAACAATTTTCCCCTCATCTGCTCCTCTGCATCCATTCATATGTATGTAGACAATATTGTACTATATGCCTCTGGATCCTCTGCCTCTGACCTCACAACCTGTCTCCAAGTGGATTTCAACAACATCCAGCACTGGTTTCAGGCCAACCAGCTGTCTCTCAATGCTAAAAGCACAGTCTCCATGATCTTTGGCACTAGACTGAGACTTACCAAGCTTTCTACTCCCCTCTTTCCAGGTCATTGATGGTGTTGTGATTGAAGATGTCTTATCCTTTAAATGTCTCAGGGTATGGTTGGATTGTCATCTGGACTTCTCTACTCATGTGGACACCATCCACAAGAAACTGCAATTCAGTCAGGACAGGACAGTCACACTCATGTATTTATTTGATATAGTCATTTTTATATCCTTTTTCAATAATAGTAAAGCTGTTCTATTAGTAGCAAAACCTTTGCAACTGACACTGTGGCCAGGAAAGATACAAGGCATGGAAAGTGCAAATCATCTGAAAGCTGGTGTCACTTCCTATCATCAGCCATTATTCTAGCAGAGAGTCCCGACATTGACTAGAAAGTGATATATTCGGTAACATTAAAATTTCTAAACCTATCATATTTCATTGATCAGATTCTGCCCTCAATTTAAAGACATCCTCTATTAGTAGCCACAACACAAAATTAAAATTGTTAATAGAAGCTGCCCCTGATTATTAGCTGCAGCTTTAAAACAAGGGCTACTATTATTCAATAAAACCGCTTACAGTCCATGATCCATACCAATAACTAACATGGTATCTAAATCTGAGCAGTGACTGAGTAAATGATGACAGCATACTGGTACTAACAGTTGAGCATGGAGATCACTTTCTTAGTAAACAAGAATCTGGGTTACAAAACTTTCAAAACTTTTTTTTCCAACTGTTTAACCAGGTGAGACACGCTAAGCTGAAAGCTTGTTTACAGGTGTAACCTGGGAGCACAGGAAAGTTAAGTGACTTGCTCAGGGTCACACAGTATGCAAGTGGGGGCTGTGGGATTCAAACCCAGGTCTTCAGATTTACAGCTCAGACCCTTAAACCAGTGTGCTATAGTGCCTGTCTTCTGACTTCATGTGGGCAGGTGCATTATAGCATGTTAAGTCAGTGTTAGGTGGGTGATTTAAAATAGCAACCATCCTAGATTAAAAGCAACCCTTGATTAGAAGCTGTGGCTTAAAATCATAATGTTGAATAGAAGCCACAGCTTCTAATCAATGAAACATGATATTAGAATAAGAAGCTTAAAATGGAAGGAAATCAAATGGATGCCCAATAAGTAATAGTGCAAAATGAAACATTTTTTTGAAAAGACTGTTACTAGAGAAAGAAGAGGAGTGAGAAGAAAGAGATAAACTGTCAAACAATATGAACTCCACCTCTGCCAAGGCATTAACTACAAGTATTAAATTATCTGTCTTGTATTACACAATGATTTTAAAAAATTTAAGCAACAATCATATGAGAACAAGATTAGACTTGTGATACTATGAGTTTAATACTTGGCTGAGGAAATGGTGTCCAGATATGAGGTATGGATTAGTAGGAGACTGGGGAGATACATGGGAGAATAAAGAGCTTTTTGCTAGGGACAGATTACACCTAAGCAAAGCAGGAAAGGATGTTCTGAAGAATAAATTGGGAGAGTATGTAGGTACCAGGTGGGATTTAAACTTGTAAGGGGGGCTTGATGACATGGGGCAGCAAATACAAAGCAACAAGGGAGGCCAGAGGCCTCTTCCCCCAATAGGTGAAAAGGAGGAGAAGGCAGTCTTGAACTTGACTAAGGATAAGGGGTTAGGGAGGATTGATAAAGATAGTGGGTTGGGTTGAAAGGTGGTCTTGATTAATGCAAGGAGTTTGGGGAATGAGATGCCTGAGCTACAGGCACTGATGGTGTAGACGGTGTAGATGTAGCAGCATTAACAGAGATTTGGGCTACACAGTGCCATGATTGGGACCTGAAGGTCCTGGGGTATGCCACTTATAGGAGAGATAGGAAAGTTAGCAAAGGTGGCTTTATTCATTAGAGAAGGGATTGAGTGTAGCAAGGATGAGAATGTGGAGGGGAATGTGGAGGCAATATGAGTCACTTTACAGAATACTAAGGGAAGGAGAGTCAACCTGGAGGTTGTCTACAAGCTTCCAATGCAATCAGGGGACATGGACAGTGAACTGGTGGATAGTATTAGCAAACATTATTGCAGGGGTAGAGGAGGGACCCCAGTCTGAGGGATTTTAACATGCCAGGGGCAGACTGGAGTACCATGGCATTGTCATGGCAAAAGAGAAAAAGTTAATGGACTCCTTCCGGGATGAGTTTCTGACTCAACTGGTGGGTGAGATGACCAGGGAGAGAAGCATCCTGGACTTGGTACTGATGGATGGGGACCAGGTAAAGAACGTGGTAGTAGAGGACGCTTTGGCAGGAAGTGATCATTCAACAGTATGGTTCACCTTAGACTTGGGGAAGAAGTGGTACCAGACAAAAACAACTGTAGTGGACTTCAGGGGAGCCGACTTCAGGGAGATGGCTGATATATTCAGGGGACATTTAAAGAATATCAGGCCAGGGATGAGCACAGAAAGTCAGTGGGGGATACTGAAGCTGGGCTTGCTGGAGGCTATGAAAGCCTGCACAAAATCCCATCATAAGAAGACGAGGGCTAGAAAACCTTGTTGGTGGACCAGAGAAGTGCAGGAGGGGGTGAGAGAAAAATGGATGGCCTTCAGGGTGTACAAGTGCACTCGCAGGGAGACAGATAGGGAAGAGTACCACAGGATCTCCAGAGAAGTCAGTGGAAGGGTAAGAGTGGCCAAGGCAGCTAAGGAGCTTAGGTTAGTGCGGGGGATCAGGGAAGGGGAGAAGGAATTTTATTGGTCTGTCAGGGAGAGAAGGAAGGGGGGAGAGATAAACAGGTTGAAAAGGAGAGGGGTTGGTAGAGCAGGATGAAGTACTTAATGAGTATTTCTACTCAGTCTTTACAAGGGAAACGGAAGGTCCATTACCACAGGGGGAGACAAGATGGGGACTGGGGATGGGGGACATGTACAGATGGTGAGATCCAAGTGGGGAGGGTGAGGGAGGCTATCTAGTCCCTGAAAACTGATAAGGTCCCAGACCCAGATGGCATCCACCCAAGAGTTCAGAAGGAACTGGCAGATTTCCTGGCTGCTCCAATGACTGAACTATTCAATTCCTCCCTCTAATCAGTTGGGTACCCCTCGACTGGAGGACTGTACATGTTCTGTCACTCCACAAGAGTGGGCTGAGGGATGAACTGGGAAACTATAGAACAGTCAGTCTAATGTCCATTGTGGGGAAACTGATGGATGCCATCTTGAAGGAAAGGATGGTGGAGTTCCTGGAGGCTAATGGCTTTCAGGATGAAAGTCAACATGGGTTCATTCGGGGGTTGGTCAAACCAACCTAGTCAAATTCTTTGACTGGGTGTCAAGATCCCTGGATGGTGGAAGGTTGGTTGATGTCCTGTACTTGGACTTCAGCAAGGCTTTCGACTTGGTCCCACATGGAAGGCTGATATGTAAGCTAAGGAACCTCAGGGTGGGGAAAAATGGTGGGGTGGATTGTAAACTGGCTCAGTAACCAGCAGCAGAGGGTGGTGGTTGTAGGGAGAGGCATTGACTCACAGGAGGGTCATTAGTAGGGTCCCTCAGGAATCAGTGTTGGGCCCAATCCTGTTGGACATTGGGGAGGGAGTTAGGTGTAAAATGAGTCTGTTCACCAATGATTCCAACTGGGAGTAGAGGTGGACAGTGAAGAGAAGAGGAGGGCACTTCAGGAGGACTTGGTGAGGATGAAAAGGTGGGCACACACTTGGTAGCTGGGGATTAATGCTTGGAAGTGCAGCATATTACATTTGGGAGTTAGGAACCCTGAGAATAGCTATAATTTTGGGGGCAGAACAGCTGTTAATCTCCAAGGAGGAAAAAGGATCTGGGAGTGGTAACAGACACTAGAATGAACACCTCATAACAGGGCCAGAGAGCAGCTGCTAAGGCAAATAAAATATTTGGGTGTATAGCAGGAGGGTTAACATCAAGGAGAAGGGAGGTCATACTGCCCCTGTACAACTCCCTAATGAGACCTCACCTGGAGTGTTGTGTACAGTTTTGGCACCCTCACTTAAAGAGGGCTGTTACCCTATTGAAGAGAGTGCAGAGAAGAGCCACAAAAATAATCCATGATCTGGGGGAAATGTCCTGTGAAGAAAGACTCAGGGAGCTAAACATGTTTTCCCTGGAAGTCAGAAGAGACATGGGGGACATGACAGAGGTCTTCTAATGTATGAAGGGGATCAACAGGGTGGACACAGAGGGTCTATTTAAGTTGAAGGAGGAGAGAAACACAAGGGTACATAACCTTAAACTAGTAGGGGGGAGGTGAGGCGACACAACTTCACAGAGAGGGTAGTGGCACCTTGGAATGCACTACCAGGGGAGCTGATGATAAGGGAAACAGTGGTGAGATTCAAGATGGGAAGGGACAGACACATGGGCAAGGTACAGGTATGTGGGGAGGTTTGCAGCAGAGTGCTCTGGTATGCAACAGAGGGAAAGGAACACAAAAAGGGAGTGGGACTGCAGCAGAAACTTAATTGAGAGCTGTATCTTGGGCAGACTAGATAAACCATTTGGCCTAATCTGCTGGCAACTTTGTATGTATGTATGTATGTATGTAAAAGACACTACTGGCGTAGAGCAATTATGTATGCAATTGGAACCAACAAATCAAAAGAAAATTCTCATAGGGGTCTGTTATAGAGCACCAGATTTAACAGGAGATGAAAATGATACATTTTTAGAAATTTTTGAAAAGATTGAGCTCGGAAGTAGAACGTTTTATTTTAGGAAATTTTAATTAACCTAACATTAACTGGAATACCTCGACAGGTACTTCTCAGTTAGATACAAATATATAGATAAAATGGTTATATTAAATATGAATCAAATGGTGCAGGATAACACAAGGGGTGACAACATTCTGGACATGGTGTTTAGCAATTCACCTGAAGAAATCACTGACTGTAAGGTGAGAGAGCCATTATCAAATATGGATCATAATATGGTGCAATTTACTATTAAGGGTATTAGCAAGGGCACCATAGGGATAACTAAGATTAATGATTTTAACAAAACAAATATTATTGAAATCAGGAAGTGTTTGAGTAAATGGGACTGGAAAACTGAATTTAAAGGCTTGGACATGGAGCAAAAGTGGGATAAGCTGCCTTCCAAACTGCAGCACTGTATCCAGCATTATGTTATGAAGGGGGATAAGACCTTTTATAGGTACATTAGGGAATGAAGAAAGACCAAAAGAGGGATACTGAGGCTTAATAAAGGGGAGGGGATGTGGGTAGAGGGTGACAGTGAAAAAGCAGGGATACTGAATGAATATTTCTGCTCAGTATTCACAAAGGAAGAGGAGGGGGAGGTACCTAAACCAAACAAGAGAAACACTCTGAAGACGGGGGTTGATACCAGTCCATTTACAGAAGAAAGGGTTCTGAAAGAACTAATAAAATTGAAGGTGGACAAAGCAATGGGGCCTGATGGATTCACCCAGAATTCTAAAAAGAACTAGGGTAGAACTAGTGACACCGCTTGACTACTCTTTAACAAATTATGGAGGATGGGTGGTACCTGAGGACTGGAGGAGGATGGATGTGATTCCTCTTCACAAAAGTGGGAGCAAGACAGAGGCAGGAAACTACAGACCAGTTAGTTTGACCTCAGTGGTATGGAAAATGATGGAATCACTTCTGAAGAAAAGAATTGTTGAGTACCTAGAGGCCAGTGGGGCATAGGACCCAAGGCAGCATGGATTCACAATGGGAAGGTCATGTCAGATGAATCTAATAGATTTCTTTGACTGGGTGACCAAAGTAGTAGACCAGGGAGGGGCTGTGGACATGGCTTACCTAGATTTTAGCAAGGCATTTGATACAGTCCCACACAAAAGATTAATACACAAGTTAGCCAGCCTTGGAGTGGGTCCCAAGGTGATAGCCTGGATAAAAAAATTGGCTAGACAACAAGACGCAAAGGGTAGTAGTAAATGGAGTCCACAGTGAAGAAAGGAGGGTTACTAGTGGGGTACCACAGGGTTCAGTACCTGGACCGGTCCTTTTTAATGTCTTTATAAGTGGCATTGCAGAGGAACTGGAAGGAAAAGTATGTCTCTTTGCAGATGACACAAAGATCTGCAACAGGTTTGATACACCAGATGGAGTGGAAAGGATGAGAAGGGACTTGGCAAGGTTGGAGGAATGGTCAAATGTATGGCAGCTCAGATTCAATGCAAAGAAGTGCAAGGTAATGCACCTGAGAAACAAAAACCCAGGGGAAGAGTACACAATGGGAGGTGAGATACTGACAACAGTAAAAATGGAAAGGGACCTGGGGGTAATTATATCAGATGACATAAAGGTGGGCAAGCAATGTGATAAGGCAGTAAGGAAGGCTGGGGGGGATACTGGGATGCAGAGGGAGAGGCATCAATAGTAGAAAACAGGAAGTTGTTATCCCTCTGTACAGACAGTTGGTGAGACCCCATCTGGAGTACTGTGTGCAGTTCTGGAGACCCCATCTCCACAATGACATAGACAGAGTGGAGGCTGTCCAGAGGAGGTAACTCAAAATGGTGCAGGGTCTGCACCAGAAGACATACGAAGAAAGACTAAAGGAGCTTAATATGTATACGCTTGAGGAAAGGAGGGAGAGAGGGGGACATGACAGAAACTTTCAAGTACCTCAAGGGAATCAACAAAGTCCAAGAGGGTGGCATCTTTCAGAAAAAGAGATGTGCAAGAACAAGGGGGCACAATTTGAAGATAGAGGGGGGATGGCTCAGAGGTAATGTGAGGAAGTATTTTTTCACAGAGAGGGTTGTGGATGCATGGAACAGCCTTCCTGAGGGGGGTCGTGGAGTCAAGAACAGTGGGGGAATTCAAGAATGCATGGGACAGTCATAAGGCAGTCCTAGTGGGGGGTAGAAGGAAGTAAGCTGTTGGTTGACTAGGATCTGCAGCTTATCTGTTAGGTAGGAAAATGGGCAGACTAGGTGGGCCAAGCGGTCCTTATCTGCCGTCAAATTCTATGTTTCTATGTTTCTATGTGCCCCAGAAAACTAAGTAACAACGGCAAGGGTAAAGTCCCTGTACGGTATAACAAAACCATAGGTGCCATGATTATGGCTAAAAAAGGCTTACAAGAAGTTTAAAAATATCCCCTCATCCAATACCTGGAATAATTACAGGATAAGGCAGTGTACAGTAAATATTATATTAGGAAGGTTAAACGTGATCATGAATAGAAGCAAACTAATAATTCCAAAGATAATTAAAAAAGCCTTTTTTTGGATACATAAATAGGAACAGAAGCAATCAAACAGGAGTGAGACCTATTAAATCTGGGGATAACATAGTTTCTGATGGAAAATCTATGTCCAATATTTTCAACTCACACTTCCTAAGCATTTTTGAAAAGAAGGGCACAGTTAGTCTGGATCTTGAAAACAAGAAAATAGTTATATATTAACATGATTTAAGGAATGAATAAATTAATCAAGTTGAACCTAAATAAGTCACAGGGCCCAGATGGAATGCACCCAAGGATCTGGCAAATGAAATCACAGGGCCCTTAGCAGTTATATTTACTGACTCCATTAATGAAGGCAGAGTTTTATTGAAGTGAAAACTAGCAAACGTAACCTCATTTACAAAAAGAGTTCAAAGCAAGATTACAGGAATTATACACCGATCAGTTTAAGATTGGTTGTCGGTAAAATTATGGAAGAGTTTATCAGCTATGAGACAGATAAACATATTGCTGATGAGGGAAAGGTTGGTGTAAGTCAACATGGGTTTACATCCAAGAGATCTTGTATGACTAACCTGTTTGCATCCTTTGAGCCTGTTAGTAGAGCACAGGATGAAGGTTTACCAGCTGATGTACTATTTCTGGATTTTTCTAAAGCTTTTGATGTAGTGGCACACAACAAACTGATCAATAAATTGATTGAATTGATATTTAGTGCAAATCTCACCAGTTGGGTTGGATCCAGGTTGAATAACAGAAAACAAAGAGTGTTTACAACTGGAAACCTATCTGACTGGGGAAATGTAAAAAGTAGGGTGCCGCAAGGATCTGTCCTGGGACCAACATTGTTTAAACTATATACTGTATTAGTTCTCTGCAACCCAAATTAAATGCCTGGATTTGTAAATTCACAGATGATGAGAAATTAGGAGACGTAGTAAATAATAAGTACTCGTTTAAGAAATTCCAGGAAGAGATTTGGAATCTAGAAACCTGGGCAAAGGAAAATGAATTAATATTTAATTTAGATAAATGCAAATTACTACACTAGGGAAAGAGAAACATGAGAGCGTCATATACCTTGGAAGAAAAATAACTACAGGGGACAGACTCCAAAAAAGATCTAGGAGTAATTATTAATAGTAAATTAATGCCTGAGAATCAATATATGGAATCAGCTCATAAAGCCATGAGTATGTTGGGGGGCATACTATGAAATATTAGGAGCAGGGATAGGGATGTGATGGTCCCTCTGTGCATGGTACTGGTGAGGCCACACCTGGAATATTGTGCACAGTGTTGGTCCCCTCATACCAAACGTTGCACTAGCATCCTGGAAAAAATTCTAAGAAAGTGACAAGATGCATTACTAATATCTCAAATAAGACATATGAAGACAGACTTAGGGAATTGAACATGTACTCTCTTGAATATAGACGATTACGATGTGATCTTTTGCTTAGTCTATAAAGCTATACACAATGAAGGCCTATGGGAAAGTGTTGGACTAGAGTGTAAGGTAGTTGGGATGGAGTTTAGGGCTCATGGATTCTAAATAAAAGGCCAAAACTATCGGACAAATAGAAGAGGTAAATGGTTTAACCAGAGAGTGGTGAACCCATGGAATCATTTGCCAGCAAATATAGTCGAAATCCGCACACTAACTACTTTTAAATTAGCTCTTGATAGATATATGGGAAATGCTAGGATGGCGTATAATGTTTAACAGAAGTCGAGTCCCTATGGCCTACGGCTACTTGACTTGTATCGCCCTATGTCCTATGTTAGACTAAATGATGTGGAGAACAGAATCAGCGGTATTGTAGATAAAGTAGAGAACTATATAGTAGAAGGAATACAACAGCCAAGATGTTTGACAAAACTGGAAAGTAAAATTGAAGATCTTGAAGGAAGGAGCAGGAGAAATAACCTTACAGTATATGGACTGAGGGAGGGAATGGAAGGAAGTGATGTTAACTCTTTTGTAAGTAAGAAGCTCATACAGATTGCAGAAACCCCTCTGGACAGCACTACATACATTATCAAAAGAGCACATAGGTCACTTAAACCAAAACCAGGTCCTAGTGAAATACTTCATTTTCTAGTATTTAAACTATTAGACTTCCAGCAAAAAACTTACAAGCAGATAATGCTCAGAGATAAATAGCAAATTCGGTTTGAATGTTGTATAAAAATATGCAATGATCTACCACCTGAGGTTATCAAAAACTAGATGCCTGCCTCCCAATAAAAAGGACATTAAAAGAAGCAGGTAGATGGCATTAAGAGAAGCAGGTTTAAAGTACCACTTACTGTTCCTACCCATGCTCATAGTCTGAGCAACTGAGGATCAAAGAGACTATAGTAGTTTTGAAGCAGCATAATTGGGACTACATAAGAATTGGGACTACATAAGAGTCTGCCACATCTTTTCAGAAACTTTGATTTTGATTCTCAGCCTACAAAAATAATTCAGTGACCTTCTAACTCGTATAATCAGGTACAAACTCAACTGTCAGGTGTTTTGAGGTGATGTGGTCTGAGATCTGGTGAGGAATTTATTTTTATTTTTATTTTAATCCATATAGTTAAAACTTACAGATATAGATACTGGGTTCCAAGGCATACAAAGTGATACAGGTACAGTCTTAAATCAGAATATGTTTCTTAGTTCCCTGTGTTACAGCATGGGAGGGAAAGTATAACTGATTGTACAGTTTCAGAAAGAAAATGATATTAAATGCCTATTCAGTCAAGACTATGGACTGTATACCATTTAACACAAAAATTTAAAAAGTTCCAGGGTACACGACCCAATAAGTCACAAAGATATTTTATTAAGTCCATGAAAAAGTCAAAGATAAACATTAATAGAGCCCTTGATAGAAATACTCCATCAAGTCTCCACTCCACTCCACCTAAATACAGCTAGGTATAGGCTATATAAGGCAGTAAATAAGTTAAATAAACTACTAAACAATAAACCAGGAACTGCAGTGGTTGATTAATAACACCTACAAAGGCAGGCAGAGAGCTTGAAAATTGTGCAGTATTAAGCAAAGTGGAATTCAACCCTCATCAGTCTCTCCTTCAGTTGCAGCTCCTCTCTGAAAATCTTCTTTAATTTTAAGCAGGCACTTTCTGACTTTGGCAGGGTCAGTAAAAATAGAGATTTTACATGCATAAGAAATCTGAAGTTTTGCAGGCATCAGAAGTAAGTGACTGACCCCCAGCATTTTTAGTTCACTACACACAGCACCAAATGTCTTCTGACGCTGGTGAGTTGAATAACTGAGGTCCGGAAAAAAGAATATATGAGAGCCATCCAGTTATTGAAGTGGGCCTTTGTTTTTCGCCGCCTGGAGGATCTGATCTCAGATATGTTGTCCCACTGTGGAAATCAAGATAGTACTTAGTAAGGCTGGGTTCAAAGGTTTTCTCTGAGGGATAATACAATAAACTGTATAGGTGGCCTCTGGAACTTTAAGGTCCAATACGCTGTGTAGAAGTTGAAGAGTAAAGTGAAAAAGATCATCCCCTTCCGAACCCTCAGGGACCCCCCAGCAACAGTATGTGAGCTAGTTGGGCACCATTTTCCAATTGCTCCAAACGTATTTGGTGTAGCTTATTTTCAGAAACCAGGATAGAGGTTACTGCCAAGGTCTTATCAGCGGACACCTTAGCCAGGTGTGCTTCAGCAGATACGGTTTCCACTTTATTCTCAAGTAGCGACACTTTATTATTAAAAATATTCATTTTGGCATCTAATGCTTTGACAGATGCATCTAATGTCTGGACAGCCTGCAAGACAGCAGTGTTGGTAGGTTCAGGGCCACCGCTAGCTGCAGCCACTTGATTTAAGTGATCTGCGCCATCAAGTTGGTGTTTGCCAGGCTTCCCCTTGCTCAAATCTGCCTGCTCAGTTTTCCAAGGGTTCTCCATAGCAACGGCTGGCAAAATAAGAATTGCAGGCTCCCAGAACTGTCTACTTAGTAGCTCTAGTAAGAAAATTTAATTCCAACTTCTTTAATAGATAAAAGTTTGCCGTTTATAATAAGCAGAGTTGAAGAGCTCACAGGAGTGCGCCCAATGCAGTCAGCTGCTGGCCACATCCCCAGTGAGGGATTTCTTATCCCTTTGGGTGTAGAGTTAAACTCTAGATACTCTCTCCTCATCCTTCATTCACTAAAAATACCACCAACAGCTTAATCTGGTTCAAGGTCAGTTGGCATTCATCTGTATCCCCCTCCCACGAGTCATGCCTGAAAATAGGCAGGATTTGTCTAGTGCACTTACCCAGTCAACAAAAACTAAATAAAAATAACATTTTTCATTAGTTTTTAAACTGTTGGCAATATCCCCATTTTGAGCTCAACCAGTGATTGGGTATAAGAAAATATACACCTTCAAGTTGTCTCATCTTCCCATTACACATTCAACCTTTTGGGTAGATGAGTCCAATGACAATTTTGCTGAGGCCAACCTGCTGAGAGGGGAAAAGGCTGCTTGGCAGCAGGGATGCATAAGAATCACATTAAGTGTGTGGTGAATTAAATTCATACACTTTTTTTCTCTCTGGCAAATGGCACTGGCTGACATCTGTATGTCAGACGGTGAACATAAAGAGGTAGTTATATCAAATATGAAGGTGTAATGACTTGACTGGGGATGCCTACGCTGCATTTACTAGTCACAAATGTATTAATAATATATAGCTCTCTGGGTTTGTGTGCTGCTTGGGGGGGAGTTCTTGTTGGGTTAGTGATTCTCATCACTTTGATGATCTTAAGTACTTCACAAAATTAAATGCTATCATACCCCAAATATGTGCAGAAGAATACTTCAAGGAGGACCACTGATCATCTGTTTGAAATCATTTCAATTCTGTGACTGGTTGCTGCACTTTCTAACTGTTCTATTTGACTCTGTATTTTTGATAATATGAAAACTACTTTTCTAGGAAAAGTGACAAGCTAGAGGAAAAAGCTCTGTCCCAAAAATTTTACTTTTCACTGTCTTACATTACATGTCATGTAAACTGCTCCTGCCAACTGGTAATTTAATTCAAATGCCACACACAACTTTCACCATTAGAGTAGTGGGAGTCCAACAGATGCACATGTCTGTAGATGTCTTTGAGAAGTTTGTGATGCATCATGGAAAAAAATGACGGTTGAAGACACTAGAAAGAATTCATGTTTAACTTCTTGTCAGCTTGTACATAGCTCTGTACTCAGTGATGTACAAGTTTTAAACCTTAATTTAACATCTTTATTTAATATATTTAATAACAAAAGATTAGTAGCAGGATCAACCTGAAACAAACACCAGAAACCACAGATTTCTGCAAATGTGGATCTGGGTCTGATCTTCAGAACAGGTACTGTCTAATCCAACTGTTATTTAGACAGATAATAACTATAGACACAATATCCTGAAATGGTGGACTTTCAAATGAATAAAACAGAACTGTTGTTAAGTTATAGTAATGATAGGTAGTGCTTCATAACTGACTCTGAGAGTCCCACATCAATCCATATGGGGAAACATATCAAACTAAATTAATGGGTTGGATGTTAGTATAAGCAAAAAAGTCAAGGGTTCTCTCACTTGTAGTCTTTTGCAACCAGAATTTAAAGTTCTAGGAGAATTTTACTCCATATTTATCGATGTTATAACATTTCCGGATTTTGTAAAGAGCTTCTTTGATTCCAAAATTGATAAACTTAAGTTTTTGCATATGTTTTAAGGACGTGTACATGTACGTTTATATACAGTGTTTTGACTACTGTTCACAACAATTTGTAGGGAAATGTGGGGGAAAGGGAGATTTCAATTTTATGCATAGCCATTTTAGAATATACAAGGAGGATTAACAGGTTTTCCTTCACATGGTTAATGATTGCTTAATTGTTTGGGCTGTTTCTGTTGTTTCTGCTGGAGGGGTAGTCAATATTAAAATAATTAAGCAATATACCATGACAGGGTGTGGATGATGCCAGGATTTACCCATGCCTGATGTGATTCAGTCATGAGGCCACAGGCCAAGTGAGTAAACCACACCAGAAGTGGGTAAAGCCTGGCATCACTCACACCTGAAGTGACATATTGTGATTATACAATTTTTTTTTACCCAAATAGTAAATAAAAAGTTATTTTTCCATTTTAATTTATTTTTTATTGCCCTGCTAGAAATAGTAGTCCTTGGTTATTGGGGCTGTGATAATACTGCGCATACACAGTATTGCTTTGTGTGTTCTGGCCTGGTGCTATTTTGGGGGCTAGGAAATGTTTAAATCTGTACCCAGGTTGCTTTTTTTTACTGTATCCTGGCTCCATTTTTTTACTGCCTAGATTTAATCTAGTACACTTCGGGTACCTTGTTCTCACAGTCACGGTACCTGTCTGGTCAGGACGTATGTGCACTGCTGTCACCTAACTGAATGGCAGCAGGCTGACTCAGGCTCTCGGTGGATTCCCTGTTTATATGGTTGAGACCCTCGGGCTTTGGGGGCAGCAAGTTTTTCTTTTTTGTCTCAAAGTGAGTTGTCAATGGAGTGAGTGGTTTATGGTTTGGGTAAAGTGAAGATTAGGGTGGCAACGGAGTGGAACCCGAGGGGTGAAAAAAAAAGTTTCAGAGGTATGTCATGCAGAAGGAGTCGCCTGGAAACAATTTGTAAACTACTGTTTGGTCAGGCTGCTTTCCAGAGTGTTTTGGGAAGTTTTTGTGGTGATTGTCAGTTTTGTTGGTGTTTTGGGGACTTACTGTGCTTCCTTTTGTGTGTTGTGGGTTTACTTATGGGACACAGCACTTTAGTGGGGTCACCATCCATTGCCATCTTTGCCAGTCCTGGCTTTGTCATGCTCAAAGTGATTTCAGGGGAGTTCCTGATGCAGCTGACTAGCGGCTGGCACCTTTTTCCGTTGGGTGATACTAGAATTTACAACAGCTAGATGGTGCCAGCCAGCCAATCAGAATCCTTTATTTTTCTAGCCTTTCTATAATTAAGCAATAAGGCACAACAGGCTGTGGTATATCATGGGATATTACGCCCGGGTGGTTGGGCAGGCCAGGCCGAGTGTCCAACCACCTGAGAAGTGATGATATCCCACATATACCACACCTGGAGTGACTTATTGCTATTATGAACTGAGTTTCAAGTTTTATAAATAAAAAAAATTAAAGAAACAGGTTTTAAAATGTTTTATGAATTATTTTTTGGGTGGTGCAGGAGTACATTTTGAAAAAATAGTTCTCAGATAGTAGAGAGCAAGGAGGCTGATGGCGCCGGAGCTTTTTTGAAGCCATGATGATGTAGCCCAATATAATCACGGCTTCAAAGAGCTCTCGGCCAATCAGATTCCTCTATTTATGATCCTCAGTTCATAATAAATGATTTACAATCTTTTAGTAAAAATACATAGTGTCTCATAACTTTCTGTAGACATTCCAATGTATGGGTGTGCTTCCTCAGTACCATAGGTGTATTATTAAAAAACTAATACATCTGTTTAATTTATCACATAACAACCCAAAGAGAGGTAAGATAAGCCTCACAAAAAAGGATATTCTTTTATCAGAATATGACTAGTATAAAAGAATATAGTGTGGTTACTTGGAATATGAGAGGACTAAATCATGAACTTAAAAGGTATACAGACATATGACACCTTGAAAAATGTAACCCATCAGTAGTTTTCCTCCAGGAAATGCACTTAATGAAAATATAAGAGTAACGTGGCTGGAATGGGTAGGACACATTTTTGGAGCTGGAATAAGCTAAAAAAAGCAGGGATCTTAATCCTAATGAAAATAAGCTCAACCTTTAAGGTCTGTTCCACAGAATTAGAAGAAGTAAGATATTACATAATAGTAAATGGCAAATTAGATGAACAATATGTCACTTTAGTGATATGTTTAGTCCTACAAATCCCTCTCATAATATGTTCACTAAGTTAAATAACAGCAACATAGAAATGTAGACTATGCCAGCAGATAACCCACCTAGTCTGCCTGTTTCTCCCTGCCTATAGTATCTCTGCAGACCCTGCTTGATCTTCAGCCCATTCACCCCCTTCTAGTGCTGTATGGAATGCAGAATTAGAGCAGAATGACCACACTGTGGGTGGAATTTCCACTGAAATTTTGCTTGTTCACCTGCAGAAGTCCACCTACTGTGATCTGCAGAATAATGTTACGCGGAACAATATTTTTTCTGCAGAAAATTATTCCGCAACAATTTCCACAGAATATACTGAGATCCACAAAATAATATTCTGTGGAACAATGATTTTTACAGGGAAAATCATTCCACAACTATTTTATGCTGTGGAATTCTGCCATTCCATTTCTGGCAGAATTTCAGCAGAATTTTGAATATTCCTCGAAATTTTTTTCTGCTGTAATTTGAAAATTCTGCACAGCACTACCCCTTCCCTTTCGTTAAGATTTGCTTATGCCAATCTCATGCATTCTTATGCCCCACCACTGTTTTCAGCCCCACACCTCTGCTGGAAAACTGTTCCAAGAATCCGCCACTATTTCTGTGAAGAAGTACTTCCTCACATCTTTCTTGAATCCACCCCCTCAGCTTCTTATTACGCACCTGGTCCTTGAGCGCCTTTTTTCTGAAAAATACTTCCTTCTTGTACCTTGTTTACCCCATGAGGTATGTAAAGGTGTATCATATCCACCATCTCTCTCCTCTCTTCCAGAGTGTACATATTTAGATCCTTTAATCTCTCCTCTCAGGGTTTCTGATGCATACCCTGCACCATTCTAGTTTCCCTATTCTGGGCTGCTTCCACTCTGTTTACGTCCCTTCTGAGACATGATGTTTAGAACTGGACACAGTACCCTAGGCGGAGTCTTACTAGTGATCTGTAGAGAGGCAGCACCACTGTCCTCTTTTACTGTTGATACCTCTCCTGCACCGAAGCATCCCATTCACTCTCCCATCTGCCTTGTCACACTGCCTGGCCACCTTTAGGTCATCCAATATGAACACTGCCAGATCTCTTTCCTGCTTGGTAGTCATAGGTACTGCTCCACATTTTGTACTCTGCCCCAGGGTTTCTGTGTCCCAAGTGCATTATTTTGCACTTTTTCACATTGAACTCCAACTGCCATACCATTGCCCCATCCTCAAGTTTTCTCAGCTCGCTGCTCATAACTTCCACTCCCATGGAGTGTCCACCCAATTACAGAGTTTCATGTCATCTATAAAGAGGCAGACTTTTCATTATAGCTCCTCTGCAATGTCACTTATAAAGACATTCAAGAGGACTGGTCCTAGCACTGATCCCTGAGGCACCTCACTGGTCAGCCTCCTTCATCTGGTTGAACTCCATTTACCACCACCCTTTGCTGTATATCCCTTAACCAATTTCCTACCCAGTTTACCATCTTTTGAACCCACTTGCAAGCTGCCCAGTTTGCTCACTAGTCTCCTATGTGGAATGGTGTCAAATGTCTTACTGAAATCTAGGTAAGCTACAGCCACCACTCCACCCTAATCTAGTTTCTTGGTCGCCCAGTCAAAGAACTCTATCAGATTCATTTGATATGACCCCCCACATGTGACTCCATGCTGTTCTGGGTCTTGTAATCCACTGGATTCAAGATACTCCCACAATCCTTTCTTTCAGCAGTGATTCCACTAATGTTCCCACCACCAATGCCAAGCTAAATGGTCTATAATTGCTAGCCTCTTTCCTGCTACCACTTTTGTGAAGTGAGACTACATCTCCCTCTTCCAGTCCTCCAGAACCTCTCCTGATTCCAATGAGCTGTTAAATAGGAGCATCAGAGGTGCAACCAGTACCTCCCTGAGCTCTTGCAATACCCTTGGATGCACTCCATCTGGCCCCATTGCTTTGTCCGCTTTTAGATCTGCAAGTCCCTTCAAGACTCTCTCCTCTGAAAACAGATTAGTGTCCACCCCTTATCCAATGCTTCTGTTACATTTTTGTGGCCCCTCCCCACTTCTTTCCTCTGTGAATGCTGAACAAAAGTATTTGTTCAGAATGTCTCCCTTTCCTGTTACCTCTCTGCACAGTCCCCCCCCTTCTTAACCTTACAATCCTACCCCTGCTCTTACTTTTTTGCTTACATACCTAAAAGATGTCTTGTCCCCTTTTGTTTCTGCCTTGACTATTCTCCCTTCAGTTTGCACCTTTGTGCTGCTTACCGCTCTCCCTGCTTTCCTCTGTTTCTCCACCCAATACACCTCCCTATCCTCATCCCTCTGCATCTCCTTGTACACTCTGAATGCTACCCTCTTATCTTTTATCTTGTCTTCCACCTCTTTTGAGAACCATAGCAGTCTCCTTTTCCTCTTTCATTTGCTCTCTTGCTTGATGCAGAGTTTTGCTGCCTTCACTATTGCCCTTTTTTACTTTCCTTTACTGCTCCTCTACCCCACTCAGTTCACCCCCCCCCCACACCTGGTCATCCTTGAGGCACTCATCCATCTTTATAGAATCTACCCTCCTGAAATCCAGGAGCATCACCTTGTGAGGTTCAATTCCTCAGCCATCCTTATATTGAGACAAACTGTACAGTGATTGCTGGTCCCCAGGTGGCCCCCACCTTGACATCTTCAACACTGTCCATGTTGGTGAGTACCAGGTCTAATATTGCCCTATCATGAGTGGGTTCACTGACTAGTTGCCAGAGGAACACCTCCTGCAGGTAGTCCAAGATTTCCCTTCTTTTAGCTGAAGCCACAGCCATGAGGCTCCAATCTACACCTGGCAGACTGAAGTCCCCCACCAACAGCACCTCCCCATTTTCAACCATCTCACCAGTAACTTCCTTCAGTACCTTACCTAACTCCTTCCCCTCTGCTGGTGGTCTGTAGATCATACCAGTGTGAACAGAGGTTCCATTCCCCATCTCTAGGGTGATCCACAGTACCTGTGCCCCACTCCATATTCCCTGTATCTCCATCGCTTTAATGCCATCCCTCAATTTAAGCTCCACACCCCCTCCTATCCTTCTCATCCTGTCCTTCCTGGAAAGAATATAACCTGGTATGAGAGTGTCCCAGTCAGTGTTCTGTGCCCCATGACTCAGAAATGGCCACAATATCTAGATTGGCCTATGCCACTGTATTCTCTAGGTATGGAATCTTATTTCCTAGACTTCTAGGGTTTGTACATATGGTTATCCTAGTTTTGTTACCACTCTGCTTGTAACTTCCTTTGGCTTTCCCTCCTCCCCCTCTGTTTTTAATGCACCCACCCCCATCCTCCTTCATTTTGTCAACCTTGCTTGGTTTATTCATTTCCACCCTGGGGGATTCCACTCCTCCCAGGTTCTCCCTACTTTCTAATTCAGTCAGTGGGTGGGGGGCAGTTTCTGCTTCCTTGATCTCTTCTGCCACCCCCTCAGCTAGTTTAAATGTTCATTAAAGTAACATTTAAACTTTCCACTGAGGACTGTCTTTCCCATCCCAAATGGATGCCGGCCATCACCCCTGTATAGGTACTTATCCTCCCAGGTGCATCCCAAGTCCCCAAGGAGGGGAATCCCTCCTCTCTGCACCATTTCTCCAGACATACTTGAAGATCCTGGTGCAAAGATCCCTCTTCTGCCCTGTCATGGACAAGCAGCACCTCAGTGAAATCCACTGAGCACGCTGCCTGTCCAAGACTCCTCCCAAGTTCCCTAAACTCCCCCTGCACTATCCCAGCCCCATCCCTGTCCTAGATGAGCCATGACATTGTGCTCTGCCTCCCATTCCACTGCTATAGTGATCCTCAGGATCCACTTCCCCTCTTGCTGGGATGTGGTGCCACATAGGCATCTAACCACCCTCTCCCCTCCCTTTCCCATTCCCTAATATATCCCCTTCACAATTGAGTTGCCCACCAGAAGTGGTGTCCTTCTACTCTGGGGTCCTCTTCCTCATTCTTTGGGGTCTCCACTATGGAGGACCCCCACATCCTTCCTGACCTTTTACCATGGATACATCTTCCTGGCAGTCCCACCTCTCCAGAACTGTGTAGGAAGTGTATAGAGATACCAGTTGAGGAATATGTCTTTGACCCACTACCCCCACCCTTCCTAAGCCCATCACAGTCCAGCTGTTCCTCCTCCCTGGCATACTCTGAAGCAACAGTGGCAGACTTTGAGGCCCCTTCCTGGGGAAGAGGTCATGCCAATCCCAGCCAACTTGACCTGGAGTCCAGCAACCTCTTTCCTCAATCTAGAAAGAAGTAACTGATGGGGCAGCATTGCAGTCTCCAGAAGGTCTCTCTGAAAACTGCTGCCTCACAGCCACTGCACTGCACCACTTCCAGCAGTCCCAACTTCCATTCTCCCTGTGCTACCTGGAAATATTTTTGTACCCCTACCCCGATAGGGTATTTGTGGTTTTCCCCTTTTGTTTAATTCTATTTGTGTTCCCCTGTGCCTTGTTTAAATCTCTTTATACTCCTACCTTGATAGGGTGTTGCTCCTATACCCAGTTCTGGCCTGCTTTGTACTTTCTGTCCTTACCAGAAGTGACTGTGACACAGGAGTAAACAAATGCCTTACCTTAGTTGACTGGCAGAGTGCCCCACTCCCTGCTTCCTTCTGCTAATGCCTGCCAATTCCTAAGATGCCAGTCACCTGTTCCACTCCTTTTCTGTTCCACTCACTCACTGCTGGACTTTCTCCTCTGAAAATGGGCCAGTGTCTGTCACAACCCCACTCAGCAGGTCAGGCCCTCTGCTCCAACAGTGCCAACCTCTGAGCGCAGTATTGTAAACAGTTAACAGAACAGGGTAACCCTCCTGTCTGTTTTTTGGGTTCAAATCAACCTTTGGTCTCAAGTTCTTGGAGGGATTCAAACTGTGAACCTCTTGCTAGTGTACCCAATGTACAGGCTCAGATAATTCTGCTCTTCGGGGGATGCCTGATATCTTTTGCCTATGGTCACCTAACCAGGTATACAAAATGAACCCTTAAAAACTCTATTAAAGACCTCAGAATAAACTCTTACCTTTTCCCAGTTTGGTATTACCATTGAGCTATGCACAGTGTCACTGTAAACCATATATGCTTCACTTGTCAAAGAAAGAATTTAAAAGGCACACCAAGTAGTCTCTAAAAATGAGATGTTTACTTAAAAAATAGATAAAAATGTAAAATGTAAAATACAGAACCATATATCACAAAACATTACAATCGCTTAAAAAAAACAGGTTTAAAAGTGCAATTTCCTACCAACCATACACTTAGCCTTGCCTAGTTAATGTATTTTTATATTCCTACAGTGCTAAAAGATGTGTAGCTTCAGAGTCCAAACATGTGTGTGTGTGTCTAAAGGACAGCCACAGCGTAATTAAAACAACTGTCTTGAGCCTGTCTTCTCCATGATGTCACCCAGCTCCTCCTCTGTTTATTAAAAATTATACAAACAGGATGTCGTATCATTCAGAAGGTGACATCAGCAAAAACTCGTTTCCTCACGACCCCTTTGATCTAGTGTGTCTTTTCCAGTGTCTTCTTTCATCCATGAGCAGTTTTCTCTCTCAAGAACATCAAAGAACCTCTTATAACTTCGCACCACAGTGATATAACCTGTATTCTTCCTCTAAACATCATAAAAGTTTATGATTTTACAGCCTAGCAGCTGGCAGCTACAATTAAGCTAGATAAACAGGAGATCCTTAATTTAGGTCTCTTCTAGCCTGTAATTATCTCCTGGCTTTTATCTTTTAGCTGAAACAGCATGGCTCATGAGAGACACTCAATAACACATTTTTATATTATAAAAATCATAGTTTAATTAGAACCAGCTATCCAAGCATCACAGTGTCCATCTCCCTTCTTCCAATACTCCTGTTCCATTTTTGTTGCCCCATCCCATCTCTTTCCTCTGTGAAGTGCTTTTATAGTGCTCTTGTAAGAAGGCACTAAGCCTCTATCAGCTCCATCCCCAACTGCACATCTGATTCACAGGGCTTCCTGAATTTACCCACCTTCAAGATTAATCTCCTGAGCTAGTTTCCCTCACACCTCCTGTTAGAATTTTAAACCCAAGTTTCAAAGCAGTGGCCCACAGTAGAGTGACAACAAAACCACAAAAGATGAAAAATTACCATTAAAGGGAAAGTTCTGTAATGGTCTGCGGTTCCCTAATGCAGCTTCTCCTGGTGTTTTGCCCCCTTCCTAAAACAACTCTGACCTGGAGTTGATTATATTTAAATGTGGGGGTGTGCAGCCTCCTGCAAAAAACACTTTGTTTAGTGACAGCACAACGGAGTGTTGGCATTGTGCCGTCATTGTACAGGATGTTGGCAGATTTACTGTTGATGAAATGTGGTGCTCCCAAACACTGCACCTGATAATTTCATTGTGAAAAGAAATATAAATAAATATCAATATACGGGGCATGATTTAGAGCCGTACTAGGCACCAGGTGCTCAGTGACAAAATTGCAAAACAGAAAAAGACCAATTGCAGCACACCTACAAACTAAATAAAAAGCATCAGACAGGTACTTAACCAGAGTTCATAAGTTTATTTTCTGGCCACCACAACAGTGCAAAATGTCTATTCAGGCCCTCGCTTGGAGACTAACAGCAAACTTCCAATGTTTCAGCCAACCTTGGTCTTTGATGAAGTTTGTCTGTTGCTTTTTATTTAGTGTGTAGGTGTGCCATGACTGGTCTTTTTCTGCTAAATATCAATATATCTTTAAAGTAAAGCTAGAATTGAGCAATAATGACTGAAGAGCCAGTCACTTCCTAGAGATTAACAACCAATTGGTGGGGAATGGTTGCCCAAGGAGCAGCTGAGGGCCACCCCCAACCAGCCAATCATTAACTTGAGAGGAAATGACTGGCTCTGAGGCCAGTATTGTGATTATAAGTATAATCACAATAATGATATTGTTTCTTTTATTTTTAAAATTGTTTTTGTGGCACCATTTCTATGGCACCATGCACACTGGGTAGTGGGAACAACAGAGTGGCTGCAGTGCCAGTCACTTCTAAGAGATTTCAGACAAGCATGGCAGCCAATCAGTGAGCTACTGTAGCTGAGGTCATGAATAATTAATTAGACTTCTAATAAGTAATTGGTTGGACAGCACAATCATGGAGATGGCAGGAGATGCCAATAGTTTGTTTGAGCCACATTTACACTGGTCAAAGTTTTACCCCAATTGAAGCAACTGTGACAAAGACCTACACAATTTAATAAGTAACACCAACCTGATAGCCAGACAGAGGGTGTTACACCCCATTACCAAAGATGTCTCATATTGGTCGTAATGCCACCCATCAGGTTCAAGGATAAACCAAATATGTATCCCAAAAGAAATAGTAAACAGAAAAGTTAGCTCAAATATCAAAGAACAAGTGACATCTGACAACTCCCCTGTCATACTAACCTTTAAGGGGAAAGGTAATACTAATCATACACCAAGATAGAAGATAAATAATTTCTTACTAGAAGATGCAGAAATGGTTAGAATTCTTAAACAGGAACTGGACGAGTGGCAAGGAGGGTTGAGGCACTGGCACCTTACCTCCAGCAATGCCAGAAATCCAGGTTTGGGAACAGTCCATGGCCTCTTGTGGGCTGTCTGGCTAAAGGAAGATTGAGCATCCCTGGATGGCTCTCCTCCCTCAAGGGGGGGAACTCTGAGTTCTGCAGCTTGCCTGCCACCTCGTGGAGGCTGGGTAGCAGCACCAGCAGACAGAGGGGGGAGAGCGTGTGCTGACACAGCATGCATGTGTGTCAATACATACATGGGTGCATCCCTCAAAGATGTCCCAGGGTAGAAAATGGAGGAAAATACCTCAGCTCACTCGACATCCCCAGCAGGCACCACACAATCCTACATGGCGGCCAACCTGCTGTTATGGATCTGTGTACTGGTTGTTTAACCATAAATCCATGAGATGGGTCTATGACGAGACTAGAGGGATGCCACTGGGACCAGGGAGGCAGGTGGAGAAACAAAGAAAAAAAATAATTCTTAAAAAAGAAAATATCTGAGTTTATGTTAAATAAATCAGATTATTGAGAGCCTTAATGGATGGCTTAGAGGAGGTCTTACCAGTCCTGCATCATCCATTAAAAACAAAAATTTAAAAAAACAAGAACTAGTAAATAAAGTGAAACTAAAGGAGAAAAAATTGCTAACAGATGACTCTCAAGAGAACTGGGTAACTTGGTCCCAAATTAAAACAGAATATTGCAAACTCATCAGAGGTGAGGGTGAGTTCGCTATCAGGAAATCAAAATTATACTATACTGACACTGGATCCAAGGCCATAAAAATATTAGCTATAAAATAAAACAGAATAGCAACCCTACAAATATTATTTCTATAATGGACACAGAAAAGAACACATTAACTACCAGTAATAAAAAACGTAAATAGAGAATTTCTTACATTTTATAGGAACCTTTACAACAGTGTAAGTGTTAAAGGAGGGCAAGAAATACACTTTAGAAAATTGGAAGGGGGTTGCAGCTGAACCCTATCTAAGGTCAGCTTACATTTGTACTGAGCATCAGGGAAGCAGGAGGGGGGAGGGCAAATCAAGGGAATTTAGCGATTGCTGTAAACATCCCTAGCTGGGTCATATATGGAGATACATCTCTATGGGTAGGAGAAGCTGAGGCTGGAAAGATGTAGGGGAATAGGAGCATGTACTGGCATCAGGATAGTGGGAGGAGGAGGAGGATGGTGTGCTGTAATAGTTGTGGGCCAGCACTCTTCCTGGGAAAGATGTGGAGTACAGGAGGCTTTCCTGTGTGTAGGAGCCTAGATTAGCTAAGGGAAGAAATAAGGCAGCTCAGACAGGAGCTAGGGATGATGGAGTGGAGAGAAAGGCAGAGGGGAAGTGCCATGGGGACATGGGTCTCAGACAGGGGAATGGAGCAGGGAGGATCACCCAGTATCTAGGGGTACCTCTTCCTTTGAGGGCCAGGGAGGGGGAATGGCAAGTGGTAGGGGGAGGGAATGAGACTGCAAGGGATGCAACTGGAGTGTAAACTCTTGAAGGGGTGCCTTTAAGGAATAGAGTTGACCCACTGTCTGGAAAGTGGGAGGGGTAACAGGAGGTGGGATAGAAGGTCAGGTTAAGACAATGAGGTCATGGGTAGAAGGACAGGAGAAGGGGTGGGACTCTGCAGGGTGGTCAAGGTGGGCCAGGAAGAAGCATTCAAAGTGGAACAGAGGGTGGGAGGAGGGAGAAGATAGGGTAAGATGAATAGAGGGGCAAGTGGAGGCAAGCATAGCCAGAAAAAGAAGAGCATAATGATGAATGGTGACATAATTGGAGGGATAAGTAGAGGCTGTGCTAGGACATTAGCCAGGGTGGAGGAGAAGCAATTAGATGAGGGAGCAACTCACAAGGCAGTTGAGGAAGGAAGAAGGGAGGAAGAAAGGAAGGGAGGGAGGGAGACATGATGGACTGGATGGAAGGGTGGTAATCCTAGGGGACACCATAATTAAGGGCATTCATTGGGAAAGAAAGAGAGACCCAAATGCAAGAAGGAAGGCAGTTTGCATGCTAGGGATGATAGCAGGAAAGGTGTGGCTAAGAATCAGGGAAATGGTAAGGGGGCTGTGGGAACCAAATGTAGTTATACACCTAGGTACCAACAACCTAGCTGGGCAGGAGGTGGTGGTAGTACAAAGTAGATTCAGAGAATTAGGGAGGACCTGCAGGGAGGTAACAATATTGCTGGGATTCTCAGAGCTGTTACCAGTGCCAAAGGCCAGCACAGCCAGGAAGAAAAGAGCAGAGGAGTTCAATGTCTGGTTATGGGGATGGTGCAAGGAGGAAGGGTTCATTTGTCTTTGTAGGGGAAAAAAAGGAAAGTGGGGGGGCAGTTCAGCAAGATAAGGGTTGGGGATGGTTGGGCACAGGAGGCAGGGGAATAGGCAGAAGTCCCAAATGAGTACTTTGCCTCAGTTTATACCGGGGGAATGGAGGGGCTATGTCTTGTGAGGGGAGTGGGGGCAAACTGGAGCAAGGTGTGAGACTGGTAGAGACCAAGGGCCCTGATGGGCCTGGGGAAAGGGAGTGGCCACCACAGACAGGTGGGGGCCTAGAAGTGCATGGTGAAAATGGGGAGGATGAGGCTGAAATCCCAGTAGAGATAGTAAGGGAAGCCCTCAGGTCCCTTCAGATGGAGAAAGCACCTGGGCCAGATGAGCTACATTCCAGAGTGATGAGGGAACTGGCAGATGTCTTGGCAATCCCTCTAGTGGAGTTTTTCAACATATCTCTGAGGACTAGGTGGGTGCCCCAAGACTGGTGGGTGGCCCTTGTTGTGCAGATCCACAAGGGGGGGATCAAGAGAGGAGGCAGGAAATTACGGGCCCTTAAGCCTGACATTGGTGGTCGGCAAGGTGATGGAGGGTATTGTCAAGGAAAAACTAGGGGGGGTTACTGGAGTAAACTGGGTACTTGGATGATAGGCAGCATGGCTTAGTCACAGAAAGATCATGCCAGACAAATCTTGTTGAGTTGTATGACTGGCTGATGGCCCTGGACCAGGATAGGCCAGTGGATGTCCTCTTTCTGGATTTTAGTACCCCACAGTGTCCTGCTGACTAAGCTGAAGGAAATGGGGGTAGGGAAACAGTTGCTAAGATGGATAGGAAATTGGCTTTCTGAGCGTACTCAGAAGATGGTGGTTGGAGGGTTAGCCTCATCCCCAAGGTTGGTTACTAGTGGGGTTCCCCAGGGGTCAGTTCTGGGACCACCTCTGTTCAACACCTATATCTCAGACATCAGGAGGGGGATCAGGAGTGAGATGAGTCTCTTTGCAGATGACTCAAAGCTAAGTGCAGTGGTGGATGAGGAGGAGGGGAGGGTGGCCTTGCAGGAGGACCTGGAGGCTCTGGAAAGTTGGCCATGAAAATGGAAACTAAAATTCAATGCAGAGAAGTGCAAGGTTCTGCACCTGAGAGTCAGAAATCCAGGCCAGGGGTATACCCTGGGAGGAGACATGATTCAAGTCACGGAGGGGGAGAGGGACCTGAGGGTAGTGGTAGATATCAAAATGAACAACTCAGAGACCTGTAAGAGGGCAGCGGCAAGGGCAAATAGGGTGCTGGGATACATCACCAGGGGGATTACCTCCAGAAAGGCAGAAGTGATCCTCCCACTGTACAACTGCTTGGTTAGGCCACACCTCAAGTATTGTGTACAATTTTGGAGACCACATTTAAAAAGGGACATTACACTCCTAGAGAGGGTCCAAAGGAGGGCAACCAAAATGATCTGGGGCCTGGGGGAGAGGACCTATGAGGAGTGGCTTAAGGAGCTCGACATGTACACCCTGGAGGAGAGGAAGGATGGAGGGGACATGATAGAGGTCTTTAAGTACATGAAAGGGATCAATAAGGGAGGCCTAGTCAGGGTGCTCCAAAGGAAGGAGGGTGGGGCATCAAGAGGTCACGGGTGTAAGCTGGAAGGGGGCAGGCTCAGAGGGGAGAGGAAGAGATGTTATTTCACTGAAAGGGTGGTGGAGCCATGGGATGCACTGCCCAGGGAGCTGGAAGAGATGGAGACTGTGGACGGGTTTAAGAGGGGATGGGACAAGTACAGGGGGACGGTAAATCTGACCAGGCACAATACAGGTGGAACATCTGGGACTGGGGACAGTATAACCCAAGGGGGAGGGGGGGACACCAAAATCGGCCCTCAGTGTGAGTGCTGAAAATAAAGCAGACTCGAGAGACCATTAGGCCTATTCTGCTGGCATTTTAGTATGTTAGTATTGGGGACTGAGGGGAGACCTCATCAAATAAAACACTTTTGCACCAGACAGATTATACCTCAGAAAGAGAGATGGTCTCATTGAAGCGGGTGGGTAGCTTCAAGAGAGGCTGGGATAGACATAAAATTAAAGTGTCATAGGAGGGGCTTATGGAAAGGATGGGATGATGGGTGGCTGAGTCAGTGGTTTAAGCTGCAGACCCTGTAACACATGCAGACTAGATAGACCAAATGGCCTTATTCTGCTGACTTCTTCATATGTTCATATGTAACACTGATATACAGCTAAAATCACAAAAATGTACTGTGTAGATTTCTGCCAAGGTCTAAAAATAGTTAAAGTACTGGCTGAACTTAAATCAATGCTAGACCAAGGTAAACAAGTGAAAGAATTTACTGTTGCAATCCACAACCTTAAAAAAGTAAAGATTTGCTCTTGATGGGTATTCAACTAATTTCTATAGGAAAATATCAAACATGATATTTTCACTGCTTCTACACATTTACAGAGAAGCTTTATCTAAAAGGTCGTTTCCAGATGACATGACACAAGGTCTAATCACTTTAATCCATAAAACAGAAAAATACCCTTTGGATTACAGAAACAATACACCAATTTAACTGATCAATACAGACATCAAAATCTCAGCTAATATTTTAGAAAACAGACAAGAGGAAAGTCATCCCAGCACTAATAGATTCCAAACAAACACGCATTATTAAGAATAGAATGGCAGCAGCCATCTAGGAAATTATTTCATTTAGTGGAAGCTGCAAATAAATCCAGAAAACCAGTTGACCTTTTTCCTTTGCCACTCAGAAAACAGTTGATCATATCTTCTGGCCACATATTTTTGAGGTCCTAATGATATATGAATACCCAGAAGTTTTATAAATTGGGTTCAACTTTTGTATAATAACACAACTTCCGCAGTTTTCACAAATGGTTTAGTATCACCCACTTTCCCACTAAAAACGATGCCCACTCTACCCTGTTATTTAATCCAACAATAGACCTGTAGGTGGCCAAACAATGTAACAAAGAAGTCTAACTGCCTCAAAAGATACTATAAATATTAAACATAACTACAAAGAACATTTAATTTTCTTTATGTAGATGATAGCTTACTTATGATATCAGACCCAAAACACTTGATCCTAAATATCTTAAACATATCAAAATATTTTGATGAGCTCTCTGGTTAAAAAAATTAAATAAAGATAAATCATTTTTATCTCACTTAACAATTCATGTTTTAAAGCAGATTGTACAAGAATAACATGGGAAAAAGAAACTATGGATTAGTTATCATTTAGGGGTCAAGATATAAAACTAATAAGGAAAACCATTACTAAAAATCTCAACAATTTCAAAATTATGGGGATGTACAGAAACAATGAAAATGAATATTTTACCTAAAGCAATATACTTATAATGATGTTACCCTTTTGCATTAAAAACATCTACCTTCTGAAATATGTATTATCATTCTCTTTGATGAGACTATATGTCCATATAAGGAACCGAGACATATCTTATCTTTAATTGGTGCACTAATCAAAACACTTTGTTGAAAGTTTCAGTCAAAAATAGAGCACCCACTTTCAATGAATGGAGACAAGGCTGTCTTGAAATATTAAGAATGGAATATATGACTTTTTATCACAGGTCAAGGGAAAGTTTTTCACTCCAAATGGGACATCATTTATAAAATACTTACAGGTCAGGAAGACAAAACAAATAAAGTTTCATAAAGAATTGTATCATAAATCCTAGTCCTTCATTATAGTTTTTACTAGCTTACATTTTTAAAAGCAAACACTGAGGCTTATATTTATTTATTGAGGAAGTTAGTATTTTCAGCATTCAAATCGGAATAATACATGGGACCCATAGGATGTACAACAATTCTTCTTTCTTTTTCTCTCTATACTCTTCTGAACTTTTTTCACCATTACTGTTCCTATTGTTTTTGTATTTATAATTTTATTGAACAAATCATAATAGTCATAAACAATAAATTCATCACATTCCATTCATCCTAATTTCTAAATATTACACCAGTTAAATAAAAATATATACAGTACTTGGGAGCTAAAATAAGATCCTTGTATAAAACTCTGGCTGAATTATATAGAGATTACCCAACATTGGAGGATATTCAAAACAAGAAAAAACAAAATATGGAAAATTGAACAGCTTGATGGGAGTATGCAAGACTGACTATATATAATATGTAAAGTACAAAACTTCAGAAGTTCTCCGGTTAATAAGAGCACATATATAAAAAATAAAGTTTCATGGGTGCCCTACTTGATTTAATAGAGCAAACAAGATTTATGCATTATTGAAAAAAAATGTTAAAAAAAGATATAGCTCCTATATATTCATAAACTACATTACTTGTAACAATGAAAATATGTAGGAGAATGACATTTTAAGGTTCTTATCAGGGATATAAGACTGGATCAATTTTAAGTTTAGAAAACTAAATCTTGGTGTCACAGCAGCATAAATTGTTCTTGTTGAGTCCATGGACTGTTGCCTAGTATATGCAATGTTTCTGGTATCAGTCTCTGGTTCTAGCTCTTCTGACTCCCTGCTCAGAGAAACAGCAGCCATTCTGGAGGACAAAAGATTTCAAGCTACATCATAGTAAAATTGTATTCAGTCCCATTCAGAATAACAGGTAAACAAGCAGGGAGTAATATGTGAACAGAGGCTCTGATCTCAGTAAAACAAGATTTCAAATCTAATAGTCATTCCCTATTCTTTTCAGTGTCTTTGGCCGGGTCAGCAAAGTCCACACAGCATTTGTTTTGTAAAGTAAAGAAGGTTGCAATTAATGCAGTCATTGGGGTCCCTTGTAAGGGAGCAGTCATAATGGGGCTAGAGATTAACTTCTTTGGTAATGGGAGCACAGATGCCTTTTCAATGCCCAAGGTGGAAGTAGCTTCTCAAAAGGAGATCACATCTGACATATAAAAGTTAAGACATTAACCCATCCCCGAATTGTAGCTATGGGAACACCAACAAATCGAAGATTTTTATTTCTCAGTAGGTTTTCCAGATGTTCAGTCTTAGCATTTGTAATGGAATTTTCAATTATACGGGCTTTACAAATGGCACTTAGTTGCCACATCTGTTTTAAGCTGATGTGTATCCATTTCCACTTGTTTCAGATGCTCTGTAATGTTCATATTTGTTGTGGCCATCATTCCAATAATACTATCAAGTCTGCTTGGGTCTTTGTCACATTATACTCTCTTAAAACCTGCAGGGTTTCATCAATCTGTGGGCCAATGTATCTTCCAGAGTCCATTGCCATCTTTCCACCATTTTTACCAGTGCCTTGCAGATGCACTTTGCTTGTGGCTGCTTTCCCAGAATCGGAGGAGTCTTCCGAGTCCATAGACATGGACTCTAATGCCTAGCCATGGCTGCGTGGGGCAGTTCCATGAGAAACAAAAGAATCCAGCAGTCACTATTTATCCAGCTTTTTAAATGCCTCTTTCTGCACCTTCAAGTTACAGTCTGCAAACCTTTAACTTATGAGTGCAGCAAAAGCAATGCATGCTATGAATATCTACCACCAATATCACAGTGAGAAAGCTGAATTTTAAGAGTTGTTATTTGAAAAATGGAGCACTGAACTCATGCAGCCATCTTCCTCCTGATTCCTATATTTTTACCTTTGCCTCTTTGATCGACCAAATGGCCTTCTGCTGGCTTCTTCATATGTTCTTTAGCTTAATGCAGTAGAAGGAGAAAATGGATATAGTACAGAAATATTCTTAGAGATAGTTTCATATGTTGAATACGTTACTATAATTTGTATTTTTTTTAATATCCAATGTGTTAACAAACTAGAACAGTCTGTTAAGCAGATTTAGTATCCAATGAAGTATCTGACTTAGTATCTGGTGAAGGAAATGGCCCATCATTAAAGGTGAGGTACACTAAGGGAAGGGAGGTGGATACTAACCTGTTCCCAGTGGAAAGAATCCTCAGGAAACTAACAGCAATGAAAATTGATACGGCAATGGGACTGGATGGAGTACACGCTAGGGTACTGAGGGTGATGACAGAGGTGTTGGCGGCACCACTGGGAGATTTGTTCAGTCTATCATTAGAAACAGGGGGAGGTACCAGAGGACTGGTTGAAGGCTGATGTGGTCCCATTACACAAGAGCTGTAGCGAGGAAAAGGCTGGTAACTACAGACCAGTTAACCTGACCTCTGTGGTACTGTATGTAAATTAATGGAAAAACTGTTAAAGAAAATGGTAGTGAACCACCTGGCAACAAACGGGCCCCAAGACCTAAGACAGCATGGTTTCACTGAAGGGAAGTTATGCCAAACTAACCTCACAGAGTTTTTTAACTGGGTAACCAGGGAGGTGGATTGGGGGGAGTCGTGGACGTAGCATATCTAGATTTTAGTAAGGCTTTAGATATGGTTCCTCATAGAAGGCTGCTAAACAAACTGGAAACTGGGGAGCCTGGGTGTTGGGTACAAGATACTGAGATGGGTGGGGAACTGGCTAAGTAATAGTACTCAGAGGGTGGTGGTAAATGGTATAGGTTCTGCAGAGGGGAGGGTGACAAGTTGAGTTCCCCATGGATCAGTGTTGGGCCCAATCCTATTCAATGTCTTCATCAGTGACATTGCTGAGGGGCTAGAAGGGAAAGTTTCCCTGTTTACAGATGACAGAAAACTCTGCAACAGAAAGGACACACCAGATGGCATGGACAAAATGAATTGGGACCTAAAAAGATTGGAAGACTGGTCTAAGGAGTAGCAGCTGGGGTTCAATGCTAAAAAAATGCAAGATTATATATATGGGTAAAATAACCTAGAAGCATTTTACAGCCTAGGGGAAGAGAAAATGTCAAGTTCCAAGTGGGAGTGTGATCTGGGAGTCATCTCAGATTACCTGAAGGTGGCCAATCAATGTGACAAAGCAGCAGAAAAAGCTAGCTGGATGCTGGGCTGCATAGGTAGGGGAATAACCAGCAGAAGAAGGGAGGTGATACTCCCACTGTATAGATCACTAGTGAGGACTCACATCAAATACTGCATCCAGTTCTGAAGACTCCATCTTCAGAAGGACATAAACAGGGTGGAGGGTGTGCAGAGGAGGGCAACCAAAATGGTAGGTGGCCTACACAATAAACCTTATGGAGACAGGCTAAGGGAGCTAGATATGTATTCACTGGAGGAAAAGAGAGAGGGGGGACATGATTGAAACATATAAATACATCACAGAAAGAAACAGAGTGCAAGTTGATGCAATCTTCCAAAGTAAAATGTGCTCTAGGACTAGAAGCCACAACATGAGGCTGGAGGGGGGAGGCTCAGGGGGAATATGACGAAATACTTTTTCACACAGAGGGTCATATATAAATGGGACAGCCTGCCAGCTGAGGTGGTGGGGGTGGAAATGGTTACAGGTTTCAAGAGGGCATGGGACAGACTCATAGGGAGCTTGAGAATACAATAAGGGAGGAAATTAGACTAATTAGTGGTTCACAGGGTCACAATGACCACAAAAATGGGCAGAACCAGTGAGCCTGCGTGCCCTTATCTGCCATCAATTTCTATGTTTCTATGATGATTTTACCTTTGTAAATATGTAGTTCTGGTTCAAACGTTTGAAATGCAGAGATATCGCAATCAAAGTTGATTGCATTTTATTTACTTTTAAACTTCAATAAAATTGTATTGATAAAAAAAAAATCCACAAGAAACTGCACCCTAAACTTGGGGCACATTACAGGAACAAGGCAAGTATCCCACTTCATGTTGTTAGATAGATCATGACAAAGATGATTCTATCTACTTATCTTTAGTTACAGTGACATTATGACAAATGACTCATTGCATTACCAAGCCCTGCCTGCACCTCCCTAGACCATGGTGCCCAAGCCCTCTCAATAAAACTCTCCCCTGACCCAAACCGTGCTCCTCTTACTCTCATCGTCATCTACATCCCACCCCACAGCCAATCCCCTGCCTGTAAAACGCTCTCTGACTACCTAGCCAGCCAACCCCACAAAATGGAACAAATCCTAGTTGGGGATCTCAACATAAACTGGCTGGCGAGCGAGCTCATCAACACATGTCAAAGATACCTTACCTGCATTAGATATGACCCAACTGGTATTCCAGCCTACCAAGGCCAACCCCACTAATGAAACCCACATCCTACTAGATATCCTGCTCATTAATCGTCCTCACCATATTACCGACCTGGCTGTCCTACCCAACACCTTAAGCGACCACTCCCCAATCATCTTCAGCTGGTCCTGTCAGATACCTAATCCACCACAAAATATCACCTTTCATCAACTACATCCAGGAGGCATACCCAAACTCAAACAATATCTAATTAACTGGGACTGGCACCATCTTTAATTCTGCATGTGATGCTTTTGCACCAACCATCAAAGTGACCACTAAGAAACGTAGTGCTCCCTGGATCGACCCAGAACTCCAACAACAGTTCAAAATGTGTGACAACCTCTAGCATCGTGCCACTGCCTCCAGTTTGCTAAGTGATAGACAGACCTATAATGCTGCTCGCAATCAGTGTACCTCGGCAATCCACAAGGCCAAGGTGGAGCACTACAGAACTGCCCTAGCCACCTCCTGGGGTAGCACAAGAAAGTTCTGGGATAACATCAAGAAGCTTAATGGTAAATCCCACTCTTCCCCCCACAACTTAGTGTTAATGGTACTACCACCACAGACACACTTCACATAGCTAACTGCCTCAACTCCACCTTCTCAGACCTCAGCTCAGTCCTCCCTAGCATCTTTTTTGATCCAATTCAGCCTACCCCACTGCCTGAGCTCCTCCACCCCCCCTTCAAATTCAGAGTCATTACCCCTACAGAGGTGAATGCCTACCTGTCCAAAGCCCTCCAGAGCTCCAATTACTGCATAGATGTCTTTGATATGCGTATCCTATACCTTGCGCTAGACTCAGTTATCTCCCCACTCATGGACCTTCTAAATCTGTCCTTGCACCTGGGCCAGTTCCCAATCTCATGGAAAATGTCAGTGATAACACCAATATTGAAATGTGACAGCTCCCTCCCAAACAACTACTGACCCATCTCGATTCTTTCCCCGCTCTCTAAAGCCCTTGAAAAGATCATGGCCAATCAGCTCACTGACTACCTCCTCGCACACAATCTCTTATGTAGGGAGCAGCATGATTTCAGAGCTGGTCATAGCACTATGACCACCCTCACAGAATTTTCTAACTCCCTGTACTCCACGCTTGACAAGGGGCACTTCGCAGGGGCTGTTTATAGACCTGTCAAAGCCTTCAACACGGTTTCTCACCCCCTCCTTCTTAACGCATTACAACAAATTGGGGTCTCTCATTGTCCACTCTCATGGTTCTCCTATCTTTCATCTAGAGCCCAAAGTGTTAAAATTAAAAATACCATGCCTACTATGCTGCCTGTGCACACAGGAGTTCTCCAGGGATCTATCCTGGGTCTGCTGCCATTCAGCATCTACCTCAGTGCCTACCTAAATCCTGCCCTGGCAATCTTCTCTATGTGTACAATGCTGTTCTTTAAGCCACACATCCTGATCCTCTCTCTCTCTCTCTCTCTCTCTCTCTCCAGCGTTCCTTACAAAACTCCTTCTCTCAGATTGAACACTGGTTTGCTGAACACAGATTGGTGGTCAACATTTAAAAAACTAAGACGATGCTCTATGCCCACCACCATAACAGATGAAAGGATTTCCCCCTGGAAATACTCTCTGCCTCTCTCATGCCACTGGAACAGGTCCAAAAGTATAAGCATCTAGGTATTACATTTAACTCTTCCCTCTCATTCCACGAACATACAAAAATCCTCACCTCCACCACTAACACCTGCATTGGTGTCCTTTACAGACAAAAAGACTGTCTGCCACCTGAAGCACTTCACCTAGCCATTACCTCCTCAGTCTTATCATTGGTGGACTATGGCCTCACAATCTATGCTGCCACCGACCCTACGGTACTTCATCAAATACAAGTAGTCATCAATAAGACCTGCCAGCTCCTCTCTGGTGCTGACAGAAATACACATACCTGCACCCTATATGCACTCACCAATATCCTCTCCCTTGAGGAAAGACTATTACACCAGACCTGTCTTCACCAAAAAAAATCCACTTGGGTTTAACCCTAATAGGTGTCATTGCTTCTCTTCAGGCAACCACCATCTCAGTGTCCACATAGGCCACCCCAAAAACTATCTGGAAGGTGCCTAGGGTCAGGACCACCTTGGCCCAGTGATCCTTCCCCTTTAGAGCTCCATCCTGGTACAATGCCCTCCCAACGGTTGTCACATCAATCACCAATATAGGTCCTTTTAAAGCTGCCTTAAGGGCCCATATCCTCTCCTCATGTCAATGCCAATGTAACCGGTAACCTGTGGATTCTGCACCACGCCGCTAGGCCATGCACCCGCCCTTGGTCTGGCAGTGAAGAGCCCTCACTATTTATAGCCTACAGGCTCCTCACCTCTCTCGGTTACCATATAGTTGCACTGGACTATGAATGCACTGTATTATGTATAAGACAAGGCCTCCCTGAGGTGGCTTACTACTAACTCATATCATGCATTGCTTTAGCCATCAATTGTATAGGTTTTAACCGCTCATTAGGTAAATATGTCGATAACTCTGCCCTGTTTTAGCTACCAAATATATAGGCATTAACCAGTGCTCCTTGTACTTATGCTCTGTATGATTGTTCAACCACATTTATTCTTTGTATGTACTATATGAATGTCTATCTTTTAATCTGACATGGAGCATTTGGAAACGAGTCTATGACTCAAAGGGTTGTAATTTCAATTTCTTAAATAAATATATAGCGCTGATCCCAAGTCCACCCTCTGTAGGCTGGATCCCTCTTTCACTCCTTCTGCTGCTTTCCCCTTAATTACCTCCCCAGAGCCCATTACTGTTCCCTGAATTCCTCCCTCTCCTTGACCTCCCTTAATACCAGGCACCTAGTTCATTGTGCCTCATTCATCTTCAAATTCTGGCTGTGCTGCCTCCCTCAACTTTTTTTCTTTTCTCCTCCCACCTTCCACCTCCTACTCCCTTAGCAGCTCTGTATCCACTCTCTAACATGTCCCCCTGTAAAATCCTCTTCTGGTTAAGCTCCTTTCTAATTCCACATCCTCAAACTTTGGAGCACCTTCCCTGCTGGTATTCACAATGCTCCCTCTACCCCATCACTAAAATCCCTCCTCTGTGACTTCACCACTCACTCCTGTGGTTGCTGCTGATACTAGACTATTCCCATTGCTCCTCTCCATAATACTCCTTCCTGCTGCCCTGGTTTATTGGTCCACTTCTCCCTCCGAATAGTCCTATCTCCCTTGTCTCACTCATGTTGCTGCCAGTTGCACTTTGATGAACACTGCTATTGATATGCTATGTTTTGCATTACTTACTTTGTGCTTTAAGAAGCTCTGATGATGACACATTAATCGATACGTAAGCATGTATACATTTCACATGCAGGGACGACGGACGACAAGTCACTGGTTTCTTGTTTTGTCTCTCTTTTGGATATTTGACTATTAAGTTATAGAGCAGTTGTGTTATCTTTTTCCATAGCCTGTCTCAGATGTATATCTGTCTAGTGTGTGTGTCGGCTGACACCAGTGTGCTAGCAGGGAATTTTTGCCAACACAAACCTGGAAGTGACTGTTTACTCTGTGCCTACTGCTCTAGAGATTGAAGTCCCCTTATCATCCCTCATGGTGAGCTGGTTCCCTTATTTTTGTGTTTTGTTTTAAATGAAGGTTAGTTTTTATTGTACTTCAGACCGCTGTCTGTCAGTAAATTAACCTCGAGTGCTGACCACTTACACGGGTACTTCTGCGTTCCTTAGTTGTTACTTAGTGTTTAACATTAGCTGTAACATTGCCAATGAAACTTATTACTGCACTGTCCACATTCCCTTCCCCTAAGACACCTCTGCAAGCAAGCTGTTAGATTAGTATATCTTTCCTGGTGAAACTCTTGAATTAAATACACGCACATGAATGAATGAATAAATAATCTGCAACAAGTGTCATGTTCCAGTCCATGAGGTTACAGGATTTTTATGGGTCTTTTTATAATATATTATTTTCTGTCCTCTGTGGGTCTGTGTTATGTGTTCTTTTCATCTCTAAATTACCTATCAGAACATTTTGGAAAAGGCTGGGAATATGTAACCATCCTAGTCTGTCATTAGAAACAAGGGACTGTTACAAAGTTTTTGTAATCATATGGAGGCCATGCAGCATACAGGTTAGAACAGCAAACTGGAGGTTTCACAGACCTGAGTTTGAATTCCACAACCACTACCTGCATACTGTGTGAATGCAAGTGAGTCACTTAACCTTTCTGTGTTACCGGGTCACACCTGGAAACAAGCTTCAGCTCAGTGTACCTTTCCAGCCCCAAACTGTTAAATAAAAATAAAATAAAGAATTTTGTGGAAATGCATCACTTGCAACCTACTGAGCTATGTTTAAAAGGGAAGGGGGCCACACAGCCCTCCAGTGCAACAGCAAATCCCTTTGTGAATGTGCCAGTAAGGGTGCAGGGTTGCTATGCAGATAGCCACAGGACCATTTACAAAGCATGGTGACCCTTGCAAGGGGGGTAGAGTACTTTGTGACCCCACCCCTGCAAGTAGAACCAGTGAATGCAGGTCATAGTGGTGTTGCATTTCTGTGAGCAACCATTCTGGAGCTGGTGGAGGAGGAGGATGGAGATTGTCATGGACCCAAATCAGGGATCGCCTAGTGCAGGGGGAGGGAGCTATGGAGGCAGTACCACTGGATGCAGTAGTTTGTTAAGGCACAGTGGTTTGGGGGAGCCATTTTATCACCAGGCAATGTGGGACAACTTACAAAAAAACTGATGTTCAGTGGAACCAAAGGTACGTGCTGAGGTTGTGAGAAACACTTTGGCATAGCACCATGCTGGTGGTCCTGTGCATATTGCATAGCACTTTGTGAAAGAGATGTGCTGGTCAGTTTTTCCAGTTCTGATGATTTGATTTGGGCCAGGCAGGCTGGATAAATCTTTACCAGAACCAAAAAGTGTTATAAATTGTATTGTAATACCAAATGGAACAATCAATTCAAAAACACACAGTAACATTACACAGCAGGTCTGGATTTGTTGCACTGAAAAGTCCAGTATGAACCAATGTCTTCACTGTGTCCCAATCTTTCATTAAAACCACCCTGTTAAACTGATACTACGCAGGTGTGATATTTTGGCCTGGTCAGTCCAACTTATTTCTTTATTGTAAATGAGAAGTGGAAGATCAGCACAGAGCAAACAAAATGTTTTTTTCTCTCACAATAACTAATCATGAGAAAGCGTCAGGGTGAGTGAAATGTTGATGTTGTACATACGATAGGGGTGCTAGTCTGTTTACATTCTTGAATCACTTGAATAAAGTTCGATAGGCTCTCCAAAGTTTTTGGGATATTTTTTGTCTGGTTCATGCAGCCAGGCACTTGTACCTTTTGGTGATTTATGGTATTGTGGAGCTGGAATAGTAAATTATATGAGAAATAAATTTAGCTAGGAACAACAGTTTGTGAAGATAAAGCATCTGCCTGGATTATATCTCCGGTTGCCTGTTTTACAGGTGAGACATAACCTCTACACTACAAGAAATGTAATTCACTTACCTGCAACTCAATTTCACACTGAATGTGTGTTGCTTCACAGGCAAAGAACCAGTGGGTTAATTTCAGGTAGCTGTGGTTTGAATCCTGGCAGAGGTTTAAACTCTTTTTTTGTAAGATGGAAACTCAGTTGAGTAGTGATTCATGGTGATGTGGAGTGGAATAATAAATCATATTAGAAGTAGATTTAGCTAAGAACATCAATTTGTGAAGATAAATTCCCTGCTGAGATTAGGGGCTCGATTTCCTATCGCCCTAAGAGCAAACAGGTTGTGTCACTCTATGGCTACAGCAAGCTCCTGGTGCATCAAGAACCCTGTGCTCTATTTTATAAAAAAGGGGCTCCCTGAGCCAAAGACCCTGGAGCTGCTACAGCCACAGGTATGTGCCACACATTTGGTGCATCTTCAGAGTTTGATGCAGAGATTCATCAACCCCCCTGCTTGATGCAATCCCAGATGGGCTACAAAGGAGGGGGAAGGGTGAATATACCAGCAAGTACAGAACCAGGAGCAGAAGGAGCTTGGGGGTGCCCTAGGGGACACTGGGGACATATTGGTAATGTCAGGGTACTGAGGTGGCATCTGGCAGGGTAGACATAAGCAATGGCAGAGAGCTGATTTGCCTGGGTAGAGGGAGATTGGAAGGGACAGTCTGCGACCCAGCCATAGGTGGGCACAGCCCTGGCACCTGCCCCATATGTGCCACAGTTCCCAACTCTGTAGGTGGGTGCAGGTAACTGGGTACCAGGGGACTGTAGTGCTGTCCGGGGAATGTTTCCCTCCACCACTGGCACCCTGCAACCTGCAGCCAGTGCTTCCCAACTACAGAGTTGGGGACTGTGGTACCTATGGGGCAGGTGCCAGGGCTGTGCCACCAGAGGCTGGATCATAGTCCATCCCTGCCAACCACCTCTACACAGGCTGATCAGCTCTCTGCCATTGCACATGTCAACCCCTCCAGATGCCACCTTAGCACCCTGACATTGCTAACATACCCCTGACATCCCCTAGGGCACACCCATGCTCTATCTGCCCCCAGTCCCCTACTTGAAGGTCCTCCCCAATCACTGTCCTGTTCAGCAGTGGTATATGGCCCTTACACCACCTCCTGACTGATCTAAACTGAGGCCCCTGTTGCATCCATGCTGGGGCTTCTAAAATTCTGAAAAGGAGACTGTGCAGCCCCAGCCCCCTTGTGATCTGGCACAAGGGCAATTCTGCAGCAAGGGGGGTACAGGGTAGTTTGGGTGCAAGGCATCCCAATTTTGATGCAGTCTGCATTTGAAAATTGGGATTGCTGCAGACTTGGAAGCAAAGCACCACTTGCATCATACCTGTTTGGTGCAGGCACCTTGCGCCACAGTTTCCCTTTTTTAAAATCAGGCCATAGATCCTGTCATCTGTTTTGCAGGTGTGCCATAACATCTTTGTCATAAGAACTGTAACTCAGTTACCTGCAGTTCAGTGGCACACTGAATGTGTGTTTACTTAGCTCACAAAGGATCTATGGTTTAGATTTGAGCAAGGACTTAAGCATCTGTTTCTCAAATCTTTTTTTTGTCAGATGAAATTCACTTGAGTGGTGATTTCTGGAGGTGTGGAACTGGAATAGTAAATTATATGAGAAGTACATTTAGTTAAAAACAACAATTTGTGAAGTCATGTTGCCTGCTGGGATCAGATCCCCAGTCTCCTGTTTTGCAGGATATGACAATCTCTGTATGATAGGAACTGCAACTCACATACTTGTAGCTCAGTGACACACTGAATATGTGTGTTTGCTTAGCAGGGAAAGAATCAGTGGTTTAAATGAAGGTATACACAGTTTAATCCAGGCAGGGACTTAATTTCTTTTAGTTGGTTTTGTAAGATGGAAACTCACTTGAGTAGTTATCCATGGAGGTGTGGAGTGGAGTTGGAGTAGTAAATTATTCAAGAAGTAATTTTAGCTAAGAACAATAATTTGTGAAGGTAAATCACCTGCTGGGATTAGATCCCCAGTTGCCTGTTTTGTAGGTTGTGACATAATTTCTACACCATTGGCAACTTGTTTACCTGCAGCTCAGTGGTACACTGAATGTGTGTTTACTTAGCAGGCAAAGGATCAGCAGTTCAAATAATGGAACAAAAGAACATATGAAGAAGCCAGCAGAAGATGGCCATTTGGTCTGTCTAGTCTGCTCGTATTGCAGGGTCCACAGCTTGAGCTAATGTCCCTGCCCTCCTTTCCCACTCTTTCCATCCTCTCTACCCAGGATCCTTAGGTTCTATGTCAAAATAGTGAAAATAAAATAGCGAGTGCAAAAATAGCAAGTGCACAATAGCGAAACGCAACATAGTGACTGAAAGTATAGCGAGTGTAAAAATACCTCAACAGCAATTATAGCGAACTGTGTTCTGCTGCTGTATCCTCTGGATTTCTCTGGCATTAACAGTTAAGGTGACCATTCATTATCTTTCACTTCCTGTTTCTGCATAGCAATTGTTGCCTGGAAACCAGACCATAGTCAACCCAGAGTCCTTCCCAGTGCACAAGTTCCATTGCAGTAATGGGCCCCTTACCTTGCGTTGCTGTTTCTTGTGCCGTTTCTTGTGCCGGTTTCCATCCTGGATTAAAGCAATCGAATCTTGAGATGTCTGTGCAATTTGTGACCAGTCAAAAGGGTAAGCCTCTTGTTATTTATGAAGGCTACTTATACCACATGGATAAAGAAACAGCTAAGAAGGTATATTGGAGGTGTGTCGAAGCTCATGAGTTCCAATGTCTGGCAAGGCTTCACACAGTTACAGATACTGTTTGTGCTGTTATTAAACAGCATAACCATATCCCTGATTCTGGAGATGTTGCAACATGTAAGGTAATGGCTAATATTCATGACAGAGCATGAACTACAGTAGAGAACATGTCACAGGTACTTGTGACATCCACTGCCACTGTGCCTGAGTCAGTAAGTGGCTGCCTGCCTGAAATAAGATTAATGAAGCGCAGCATTCAGCAAATTAGACAACAAGAGTATGCTGGCCCAGTAACTTCAACATGTGTGGAGTCCCTTATCATACCTAATGAGGTTGCAGTGCTGGGATCTGGTGAAAGATTTCTGCTATATGATAGCGGATCAGAAACTGACAGAATTCTTGTTTTTGGAACTGAAGGTAACATTAGAATGTTGAAGGACAGTCCAGATTGGATGCTGGACGGTACCTTTAAATCATACACAGCTTTATTTACACAGTTGTACAGTATCCATACAATGCAATCTGGACAAGTGATATCTGCTGTTTTCATCCTTATGTGCTCATGCACAGCCATTACATATGAACACATCTTTAAGCAAATTAAGACACTGTGTGGCGATAACAGCACCTCTACAGCTATTAGGTACTATGAAAGAGCAGCATGGAAGAGTTTCAATACTGTGTTCACAAGCACATCTGTCCGCGGTTGCTTTTTCCACTTTGCTCAAGTTGTGTGGTGGAAAATGCAACAGTGCCACGAAGTGGAAAAAAGATACTGTAGTGACTCAGACTTTGCACTACATCTGTGAATGCTGCTGTCGCTGGCTTTTGTGCCACCAGATAATGTTGTCAGCGCATTCAAGGAGCTCAGAGAAAATGAGTTCTTCACTACCAATAAAGAGATATTACAACCAGTCCTCGATTACTTCAAGGACACTTGGCTTGCAAGGCCAAAAGGACATTCCAAGAGAAGGTGTGCAATGTTCCCAGTTGAGAACTGGAACTGTAATGCAGCAACTCTACTTGGACTTTCACGAACAAATAATGCTGTCGAGGCGTGGCATAGAGGCTTCAGCTCCCGCATTAGCTTATGCCACTCCAGTATATAGAAGCTCATAGAGTGCTTAGTACAGGAACAGCAGCTTACAGAAATCAAGCTGGAGCAGTTACTTTCTGGTATAACCCCAGGCGGAACAAAGAGAAAATACAGAGACCAAAATGAAAGGATAGAGAAGACTGTGCACCAATATGGTGAGAGATCAACGTATGACTACTTAAAAGGTCTTGCGTATAACTTCCAGTATAAGCTCTAGCATGCCAGACTGAAGGAGTGACAATCAGAAGAGATCAATCACCATGTATTCAATAAAGGATTTCTGGCAACTGCCAGTTTTTTTAAAACCCAGTTTTCACGATTTTGACGCGGGAAAAGTCACAGTTAATGGTGCATGCTATTAAATGTCACTCGCTATTATTGATTGCACTATTCTTTATTCGCTGTTCTTTATTTGCTATTTTCACAGGATAACGATCCTTCCCTTCCTCTATGCCTATCCCAGCATCTCTTAAAGCTGCCCACTGTCTTCAATGAGATGACCTCTTCCGGCAGTGCTTTCCAAGTGTCCACCACCCTTTCTGTGAAGAAGTCCTTCCTGACCTCCCTCCTAAACCTTCCACCCTCCAGCTTAAGAGTGTACCCCCTCATGTTATGGTTGCCACTCAGCTTAAAGAAACTATCTTAATGAACCTTATTTATCCCTTTTAAGTATTTGAAGATCCCAATCATGTCCCACTCTCTCTCTCTCTCTCTCTCTCTCTCCCCTGCCTTCCAGGGAGTACGTGTTCAGTGTCCCCAACCTCTCCTCATATGCCTTACGCTGCTGACCCACTATCATCTTTGTGGCCCTCCTCTGGACTTTCCCCAGCAGGTTAATGTCCTTTTTGAGGTGTGGACACCAGTACTGAAGTTCAAACTCTAGATGCGGCCTTACCAGTGACCTGTACAAGGGCAGTATAACCTCCTCTCTTCTACTACTGATCCCCCTAAATATGCCTCCTAGCATCTTGTTTGCCTTTTGCTGCTGCTTTCTTGCACTGTGTGGAGTGCTTCAAGCTCCTAGTGATCACCACTCCCAGGTCCTTTTTCTCCTCTTATGCAGATACTTGGACTCCACCCAGGTACTACTCTGTCCTGAGATTCTTGGCTCCAATATGCATAACTTTGCATTTCTTGACATTGAAGACAAGCTGCCAGATCCTGGACCACCTCCTCAGCTTTTCCAAATCTTCCTGAAGGTCCTGTATCCCTTCAGCTGTGTACATTTAATCATTTATTTCAGTTTTTTTTTTACAAAATGGAAACTCATCTGAGTAGTTAGTCATGGTGGCATGGAGTTGGAATAGTAAATTATATGAGAAGTACATTTAACTAAAAACAACAATGTGTGAAGGTATGTCACCTGCTGGGATTAGATCCCCAGTCACCTGTTTTGCAGGTGTGATATTACCTCTACACCGTAGAAATTGCAACTCACTTACTTGCAGCTCAGTGGCACACTGAATGTGTGCCACTTAGCAGGCAGTGGATCACTGGTTCAAATCCTAGCAGGCACTTAACCATTCTTCTGTAAGATGGCAATTCACTTTAATGGCAATTCATGGTGGTGTGGAATAAAATAGTAAATTATATGAGATGTAAATTTAGATAAGAACAATTTGTTAATGTATATTACCTGCTGAGATTACATCCCCATTCACCTGTTTTTGCAGGTTGTGTCTTCACATCTACACCACAGCAACTGCAAGCCTGTTACATGTAGATCAGTGGCACATTGAATGTGTGTATGGTAAGCATTCAAACATTCAGTGGTTTGAATCCAGCTGCAGTATATTGTATCTTAATACATAATTGTTTCACACATGTTACAGACCTTATTTGGCACCTATAGTCCCATTGGTACTTTGACTAATTAATGGGTCTAATCATTTACATAAAAGATATGCAAGGGCAACAAGAACATATTAAAGTGCTACATAAAAGATCTTATACAAAGCAGGGCTATAAGTGTCAAAGTGAGAAAATCATTTCAATAAGTAAAAATGAATTATCCTATTTGTCTATCGTTTCATAATATTTATAAATGCTATTAATAACAATTAACTGATATTGGTTACACTTTAGGTGTTGCTTAACTACAATGTAGTTATAGTGTAACTACACTGTAACTGCATTGCGACTGCAATGTAGTTGAATGAAACAAACATGTAACTATAATGTTTCTCTGTTGCATGCAATTAATGCTGTTTGACCATTATTATAATGACAACATCTAATGTGCAGAAACAAAGAGAATCTTTCTGAAAAATAATTAAAAAGAAACTTTTTGTACTGGGGCCAACAAAACTTTCAGTGACAGAGATAAGAAAGTGCAGAATGGTGAAGAACTCAGCAGCAGTAGGATAAAGCATGGTAATCTCTTTATAAACATGGTGCATTTTCTTGACTATTTCAACCAGTAAAGAAGAGAAAGAGACTTGAGGTGGATAACTAAATTTAATGTGTATGTGAATGCAAAGCATTGGATATACTCTTTCAGCATCATCACTAAAAGCCTGATCTTTTATCATGTTATACCCATTATCTGTCACTTTCATTCCTACTAATAATCTATTTGTAAGTATTTATTTATCCCACTATTTCTGTAGGTGTTACATATGTTAACTGGAGCAGTGGTAGCAGCTATGCAGCATGTATGACTAGAATACAAAGTCAATAAACAAAAGAAAGTCAGCACCACCAGATAGCATTACAAAACATTCAAGTGGCTTAGATAGTGTAACATATTGAATGACAGTGTTTACAGAAATAAATGTAAATGTTTAAAGGATAAAAACCAAGCACCAGAAATGGCCAGAAGTCATTTTAATGTTGTACTTTTACATTTAACGGCTTCTTATTTTTAATCTGGATACCCTAAAAATTGGCCCAGAAAGAGATGTTAGGGAGGGAGTCAGTGGGATGTGTTTGATTAAATAAAGCCTGGCAAGGATTTATTTGTGATTGAGTCAACCTTCCCCCACACAAAATTAGCCCTAAAGAGACACATTTGAGTTGGTTCTCCCTCAATTATCCCTGATAAAGGGCCATTAAATATTGGTTATGATTTCCCTCATAATTAGCCATGAAAGGCTTGTTTTCTTGAGTGGATTCTTTCCTTGCAATTAGTCCTTCAAATTCCTTTTCTTCAGGCTGGCTCATTAGTGCAGCACTAGAGTTACTGCTCATGATGCCGCTATTCTAGTTTTGGAAAATGAACCAAGGTCACTTTGGGCCAGCCATGGAAAAGATCAAGCATTCCAGAAAACACTCTTCCTCCTCTGGGGAGGAAGGTGTTGTCTTCCATCACAATACTGCCTTCACATGAACCACATAGTACTGTGGTCACAAGGTCAGTAGGTCAGCCAGATGTCATAAACATTGGTGCAATGGCACACGCATGGGTTCATAGGTATGATTACAAGTCCATGAGCAACATGTGCCATTTAGGGACTTGCCACTATTAGTGGACAAATTCACATTTCTTATCTTCCATATGCTGGTCCAGCAAATGCTTGAAGACAGATAAGTTATTTGCAGTAACTATTACTGTTGGGCATGAATGCCATAAACCCACCACTATTATTAGTGGTTGAACCACCTACCCCTTTTGGTGGTTCTATACTGTTACCCTTTCAGCTGAAATGAGTGGGCCCTTGTTGTTCTTCTTCCAAGGCTTTCTTGTCTGCATAAACCTGCAGATTCCCAAAGCATATCATCTGTTAATGCCTTGAAAACAAAACAGAGTTCCCTTCTAATTTTGTAGTAGGCCATAGAAAATACTCCCAACTCCTGAAGCCTGACTTGGTATGGTTTTTCCTTTAATTTAAACATGTTTTGTTACCCTCCTCTGTACCCTTTCATTCTGTCTGCTACTAGTAACGCTCTGTGGTGTACAAAAAGGGGCACCATATTCCAGTATGGCTCTGTCAAGGGACCTATACAGGGGCACCAGTACCTCCTGTTTTCTACTTCTGATGTTTCTGAAAATATTCCCAATAATCCTGTGTGCCTGTTTAGCAGCATCGATATTATGTTTATCAAAAGTTAATGCATTAGAAACAATAACTCCCAAATCCTTTTCATTGTCAGTATGTGCAGTAATTTTATCATTTAGCATGTACTGTGCATTGATATTGTGGCTAAAGTGCATAACTTTGCACTTGTTCTCATTGAACCTTAATTTATGTTTATGTGCCCAGTTCTCCAGATTTTTTAATTGTTTCTGAAAATGTTCTATAGATGTTGCATCATTTACTTTTGATCCCACCTTTGTGTCATCTGCATATTTGTAGAGCCACGTCCCACCAGAAACTTGCATTGTAGAGACAAAAAGATTGAACAAAAGGGGTCCCAGTATCAACCCCTGTGATACGCCACTTGACACACCACCCCAATCAGAGAAGTAACCCTGTATTTGAATTTATTGCTTTCTATTCTCCAACCATGAGCATATCCAGGTTATCAGGCTTTCATGCACCCCAAGTTCTTGTAAAGACTTCAACAATATTCCACGAGACACAGAGTTGAATGTTTTGGTATAGTCTAGATATATTACATCCACAGGGAAACTCTGATCAAGTGCCTGACTGACAGGCTTGAAGAAGTGAAGCAGATTACTAGCACACGATATTCCAGAAGCAAAACGATGCAGCGTTACGACAAATATTTGTAGCTGCCCAAGGGTTTCTTCTAAAACTTCCTTAATGAATTTTTCCATCACCTTTCCTAAGACCGATGTTATACTAATTGGTCTATAATTATCTACATTAGCTTTGTCACCAGACTTATGGATAGGAGTGATGTGTGCCAGCTTCCATTCCCTCAAGCCTCTACCTTCCCTTAATGATGCATGGAAAAGTATTGCCAGTGGCCCAGCTATTTCCTCTGCTATGTTATCTAAGAACATGGGGTGCAGTCCATTAGGGTCCCCAGATTTGTGTATGTCAAGGTTCCTTAGCTTATCTCTTATTTGGTTGACAGTAATTTCAGATTGCCAACCTGGACTATCAAGATGCCTATTCAATAGTGTACCAGAAATGTCAGGCTTCGGATAAACACTGAGAAAGTGGTTGTTAAAAACTGTAGCCATGCACGTGATGCATGGGTATGATACAGTAATCTTAGCTCCTCTAACCAACTCCTAATTATTAGCCTTTTTGGGTCCCTTTTAGTCGATCTTAACATTAAAAAAATGGTTGTCCTTACTGAAGAGTTCACCGATAAGAAAGCGATACTGACAGATCATATCCAGGTCACCCTGCGCGCTCTAAATTGGGACCCCGAGGACTGACTAACATGGAGACAGATATGCAGCTGGCAGGGCCTGCACATACTCCTCCAACTATGCCAGAAAAATCTAAGGCAGCTAAAAGATCCAAGACTCAGTCACCCACGGTCCTGGCTTCTAAAACAACACCACAGCCAGTCCCACTCATGGAGGAGAAGGTTTTTAGCTGAACTGTCCCCTTAAAAGAAGCCTTGTTTTGGGGATAACAAAACAACTCACCAGTCTGCAGCAGATTTCTGAGTCTCTGTCTTGCTGGATGGGGGATGTTGAAGCATGGGTGAGCTCCCTCCATGGCTGGCACTCCCGGCAGGAGTCAGACACCATAGCGGTTCACTGCAAGCTTACAAAGTTGGAGGTGAAAATAGAAGACATTGAGGGTCATAGCAGGAGGAATAATCTCCTCATCATCGGGCTTCCAGAGGGGGCTGAAGGGCAAAACCCTGTTTTATTCACACAGAAATTTTGTGAGAAGATAGCTGGGCCCTCATTCAATGGACCCAGCTATGTTATTGAGAGCACACAGGGCATTGTGCCCGATGCCTGGCCATAACTCACCACCTCGCCCATTTATATGCAAAGTGCTGAATTACCTGGACAAAACACATATTTTGGCGAAACTCCATGAGATGAAAGAATTGCTATGGGAAGGGATCAAACTACGCATTTCCCAGAATCTTCCCAAATCTGTTAGATTAAAACGAGCTGTATACAACTCCATTGTCACTAAGTTAATGGTGGCTGGCCTTCACTTCAAGATGGTATATCCTACTAAGTTATAAATCCTCCATCAGGGCTCTCCAAGATCTTTTGACTCAGAGGCACAAACAGGATCTGAACTACCCACTCTGTTCTTGGATTTGTTCCAGGCCCCGAAGTGAACCATATGTGTTTGGAACTGGACTGCAATAATGCATCTTTAGAGCTGAAATGGAGACTGTCTTAGAGGCCTGAAATTTTGGGATATTAACCTTATGGCACATTCAGACTGTGGCTATTTCACTCTGTGAGATAGTTTTCTGATCCCACCTCTTTTTCCTAGCTTTTCCCCCCTTCTGTTCCTTGGGGGAAAAAATCATCTGTGGGAAGCCTTTAGTGATAACACCCTGCAGTGCAGCCTAACGTACCCTCACTGTACAGGACTGCTTATGGAAGGACTCATGTGGATCCCCAGTGCTCTCTTGCCTTTGTGGTGACTGCTGAGTCTGAGAGCCTGCACAGGGCCAGAACACGATGCAATGGCAATGGACTTATATGCAACAGAGGGAAGATAGGTCCTCTGGGGGGGGTCATTGGGGCTGGGAGGTTTGTAGGGCCACAGACCTCTCCTTGCACCTTTTGTGTTGGCATACGTGTGCGGCATTTTGCCATTCCTGTGCACACACAGAGCCTGGAGCCCTGCAGAGCATGATCTACTCCAGGATCTCTCCTTTTCAGCCCAGGGGTGCTCAAGCAGTGAAGGGGCAAAATCAGTACATCACCTCATTTCCTACTATGGCTGGTGCTTACAGGGACTCTCCCAAGCTGGCAAGAATCTTGGCAAGGCCATCTTGGATGAGCCGTTAGAGCTTGGGGGGATGGCTCTCCCCCCATGGACTATTGTGACCAGTGAATGGCTGAGCATATTAAAGAATAGATTAGGAGGCAATATGTCCTTGAGCAAAGGATTGTTCCTGTATTTGGCCTGGACAGCCCCAAGCCTATAAATGTGAAGGCCCTGGGGGAGATCAGGTGAGCAGCTGCTTTAATAATGCCATGTGAGGTCCTGGGTGAAGCTGACTGTTGGTGGAGGGATGGCCTGTGAAAGTGCACCAAGCAGGAAGCGAGACAGGTAATCTGGCCCTGGGACTGCCTGGCCTTAGAGACGATATCTAGAGGATTTTTCTTCCCATTTGTGGGGGGTCAGAGTAGGCTCGCATATGCACACCCTGGGGTAAACCCTTTCGGTTGTATTTGCTGCTCATCCAGCAGTGGCCTGAGGATTTCTTTGCTGGCGCTAATTTCCTAGAGGCACCCTCAACTGAGATATGGACATGCTAATGTGGGGGGAGCAGCCATTAGCATGACAACTCCTTGGACTTATTACTTATGTAACCCCCCTGCAAATGGGGGTTCCTAAAAGTCTTCCAGGAGCATGCCTGAATGATCCAAGTCTGGGCGGTATTTGACGTCTGAGCTGTTTAAATGTGGTTCCAAATGAGTGCCATTTGATCCTCCACGTACTGTCTCTTTAAGAGCTGTCTGCCTGCAGACATAATTAATTTGGATGGGGGTCTGTGTATTTCCCTGCTTGAGTCCTGCTCGAGCTACTGCCAAATCACTCTGTTTCTGCAGTCGCTAAGAGCGCAGAGGGAGCTCTTCTGAATGATGTAGCTGTTTACTAGAATTTAGTTAGAGTGATAATGAAAATACAGTTTGTCTGACCTGCCTTTTGTTACAGCACAGACTCTGCCTGCTTCCTACCTCATTTGGGTCCAGAACTGCTGAATGAGACCAATCCATATTTGGGGACCTTTGAACTGGAGCCTACTTTGGGAAAATCAGAACTGGGACTGAGGGCTTCTGGGAAATGTAGTTTAGACCTTGGTGCCTTTTTACACCAATAGAAGGAGCCTGTTGTGACTGACAAGGAAGATCAGCCAACTGGAATCCGTATTTGGGACCTTTGAACTAGAGCCTACTTTGGGCAAATCAGAACTGGGACTCTCACTTGGAGCCAGCCACAAGGGTATTATATGAAGACAGCTTCTGGGAAAATTGTAGTTTGGACCTTGGTGCCTTTTTACACCAATAGAAGGAGCCTGTTGTGACTGACAAGGAGGATCAGCCAACTGGAACCTTTTGGATTTGGAGGAAATGCCCTGCTCCATAACTGGAAAACTGAGATCAGTTGTGACAGTGAAGAGAGAAGGAGCTCTGTGCTTCTGCAGTGTATAGTTTCGTGCGGGAAGCGCATGTGAGGCCCTGAGTTTCGGCCTGCAGCCATTGCAAGTGTCAGTTTGGACTGAATCTGATTTGTGTGGAGAAAGAAGGAAGTCTGAAGAGTGGAAACCAGGCTCACCCTGTAGAAGACTGGAGAAATTGCTGAATCGCGCTCGATCTGTCAGGAACGGAAGCTGCTGTGTGTGCTCCCGGGTAGTTTGCAGTAATTGCGATCGGGATCAAGGAGCAGCCTGCCTGGTATAGTACTTTCCTTTTACATATGAATGTGTGTAGTACTTGTGGGAATCGCTATTTCCAATCCCCGTGCTGTGTGTTGAAAATGGAAGCAAACCCCAGCTTGTCTCGGACTAAATCCGGTTGCTATCAACTGCAGTGGGATCCAGTAACAAGGACTTTGTCTCCATGCCCTGTTGTTCTGGCAATCCAGAAGAACATCCACCATCCGGTCCTCAGCTTGGATATTGTGAGTACAAATCAGGGTATTCGCCTGCAGCCTGTTTTCAATCACAAATGTGTCATCTAATTCTTGTTGTTTCACTGCTTCATGGACTGAGCCATCCAGCTCCAGATTACAATTGGGTGTTGTGCATATATTTTCTTCTACAGGGCCTTATCCATCTGCACCTGCCAGCCAACCCCGGGCAACGGACCTGGCTAGCCCCCCCAACCTCGGTACCCAGAGTGTGACTTTTCAGACCCTGTATGTGTGCACAGTACTGTGATTTAATGCCACCAATTAACCTGATTTCCCCCTCCCATGTTAGTGTCCCCTAAATAAATCAGATTTGTTGTTGTTATACTATATACTGTCTGTGGTGTTGGTACTTAATGGAAACAGTATTGTATTTCACTGCGTATGTTGTTTAACATTATTTTACAGGGGGTCCTCAGAGACATGCTGGTGCTACAAAGAACTAACTTCTGGTATCTTGAGTCAGGAGAAAAAGCAGGCAAGTTATTGGCCATGAGACTTAAGCAACTGGAAGCACAGACCATAGTGCAGAGCATTCAGTCTGGAGAAGGCTGCCCCATTATTACCAAGCCCAGAGAGATAGCGGTAACCTTTAAGCAATTCTGAGTCCCTCTATTCAGCATCTACCGAGGCCCGAACAGACTCCTCTTTAATAGCTCGGTTTCTGGAACCTGTTGCCTTGCCCTCCCTCTCTCAAGCCCAGCAAGCAGCTCTGAGTGCCCCCATACCGACTGAAGAGGTTAAACAGGTAAATAAACAGTTGCCTAAGGAAAGGCCCTGACGGGTTTAGCAACTCATTCTATGTGGCCTTTGCAGAGGAGTTGGCTCCTTTTCTATCTCAGTCTTTTACAATCCTCTGGAATTTCAGACTTCTCACTCACCCAATCATGGATCTCTGTCATCCTGAAATCGAGTAAGTCCCCATTGGCCCTGGACAACTACTGTCCCATCTCGCTGCTAAACACGGATATAAAGATTTTAGCCATGATCCTGGTGAACCACCTTCTTCAGGTTTGGCAGAGCCTAGTTAGTACCTCTCAGGTAAGTTTTGTGGCAGGACGACTTTCTTCGGATCACACAAGCAAGGTACTACATCTCATGGCTGCTGTTCGAGAGGGTCCTCATCCCTCAGTTTTGGTCTCACTCGATGCCGAGAAGGCATTCGACTGGGTCTCCTGGCAGTTCCTCTTTGAGGTGCTTGCCTAATTCTGCTTTCCTTCTAAATTCTGCAACTGGATCCATGCACTGTATACCTGCCCTACTACTCAGGTTCATTTTAATGGAGTCCTCTCTTCCCCTTTTCCTCTCTCTCGTGGTACTAGGCAAGGCTGCCCCCTTTCCCCATTTTTTTTTAACTTTTATCTGGAGCCTCTGATTCATCTGTTGCAATCTTGCCCAGCAGTTCAAAGCATTCGGGTGGGACAGGCTGAGTTTTCTTTATTGGTATATGCTGACGATCTGTTGCTGCATTTAGAAAACCCTCAGAAGTCAATCCTCTTAGCGTTAACCATTATCAACCACCTTTCGGTGGTCTCTGGCTATAAATTAAACTTGGGAAAAACCTGCGTCATGCCCCTTAATCAGTTAGTCCACAAGCACCGGGTTACAGATCTTGGTCTGACCTGGGAACCAGGTGTCCTTACTTATCTGGGTGTTAAGCTTTTACGCAACCTTATGCAACTTACTAAACTTAATCTTTTCTCCTATCATTCAAGAGATCAAGGCTGATCTACTGAAATGGAGACACCTTCCTCTTTCTCTATGAGGATATATTAATGTTATAAAAATGAATGTGCTCCCACGCCTTTTATACTGTCTCATGATGATTTGCTCTTTCCTCCAGAAAAAATAGTTCAGTACACCGCAATCTCTGGTATCCAGCTTTATCTGGCAAGGGAAGGTGGCCCATTGGGTTTACACTAAACTGACTTTTCCAAGGAATGTGGGAGGTCTCAGCTTGCCAAACTTTTTTCTATATTACTGTGCAATTCATTGTAGTAAAATATTTCACTGTGGGTGGACAAGACTATGAATGATATCACAGAATACCTCCCTCAATAGCTAGAACATCAGCTCTGCTGGACCCACAGACTTGATTTGAGCTCCCTTTTATACAACAATCAGTCTGCTTTGCAGAAGTTTTTAAGGGCATCCCCTCTATGGTGGTCTGTTGAGGCCCTATGCCAGATCAGTTCTTTCCTTTCCCTGGACTTCTCCAAAGACTTGGGCCAACCAATTCTGAGCAATCCGCACTTCAAGAGTGCAGGTGGCACTATACCAAGTGGGTTTTGACCTAAGCTACGGGGGGTACCACTGTCCTCCCTGTTGCACTCAAGCCACCTAAGGTCAGGGCAGGACATCCAGTCAGAATTTTCAATTTCAGTGCTTCATCCTTTCAGGTACCTACAACTGCAGAAGGTGTTGATGGACTTTTTGGGCCCACTTCAATGGGACTTCCCAGTAAACCCCTTGAAAGGTATTTTACTGGACCTGGCCCCCCCAGCCCCACTTAATTTCTTCCTGTTACAAAGCCCTCCAAAACACATGTGCCCCACTACCCTCAGGGAGTGTGTTACTACTGGCAACAAGAAATTAATCTTTCCCACTCTAGTGGTGAATGGAAGAAGTTGTAGCAGCAACTCTACAAGTATGTCAAACAAGATAAACTACGATTCTTGGAGTTCTGTATTGTACACAACTTATACTTTTCTCCCTCTTGACTACATTGGATGGGGACAGTGAATTCCCCTTTGAGCACAGCCTGTCAGAAAGTGGATGGCACAATTAAACATCTCTTCTGGGACTGTGACAGTGTGGTACCATTATGGCAAAAAATTAAAGGCTCACTTGATCCATTACTGGGGCCGGACCCTTATTTTACCCCACAGATCTGCCTTATAGGCTTATTCTCTGCTGACATGATAGGTTTAAGTAAGGCACATATGGCACTGATAACCTCTGTGGCTAAGCTGATTATTGCTCGACATTGGGTAGATCAAGAATGTCCTTCCTTCCAGGAATGGCAGGCACTAGAGCTAGAAAAACATATAGCCTATAGACAAGATAGGCTACAGGCTTTTAATAATTGTTGGGGCCAGCTCATGGCTTTTATACCCCTTGGTTGCCTGAGGGGCACTCTTTAGAACACCTAGAAGGTTCAGGGGCTTCATGTAAATTCCTGGGTCACACACCCACTGCACCATTCCAGTTGGGCTTGTATGAGTCCTCCAACCTTCCAGTGTCAGACTTCTCATTATCTGCATCATTGTCCTCCCTAGCTCTCTTCTCTACTTCCTAGCTCCAAGGGAGGGAGGGAGGAAGGATACTAGATAATGAATGGATAAGTTTGATAAGTTTCATTTTGGGGTATGGTTAGGTCCCCATTTGTTTATATGAGGTTGTTTTCAATGTGAGGGGCCTGTGTATTTTGAGAAGACAGACTATTTCGCAGGCATGGGTCTCACAGTCTACTGTTTTTCTTTTGAACAATCGTTCATGAGGGAATATTGCATACATGCATGGACGGTCTCCTTGTATAATTAATGGTCTGTTTGTTCTCTTGTTTAGAGGAGTTGTGATGTAAACCATAAGCTATGCTTCTAATAAAGCATATTAATTTGAAAAAAAAAACTGTAGCCATGTCCTCCTCTTTATCAATTGTTATTCCCATCTTTTAAATTAATTTTCTGTTTTTGTCCATGTCGTAAGCTACCAATGTAATTATAAAATTGCTTAAAATTATTATTCTTGTTGGTTGCCAGTTTACTTCTGCACTAGCTTTGTCTTTCCTTATTGTTTTCTTACATTTGCTTACAAGTACCTTGTACTTCATCGCCTAGCCTGCTTCGGTTCAAACCTGTGCCCTTGGCTCCCTGACTGACAGTGTCATAAGAACAGGGATCCCAGTATCGCTGGCCTCCCTACTAAATTCTCTGTCCCCCCTCTTATGGCCTCAGATCATCGGACAAATCGCTGCTGAAAATACCGAGATGTAAATCCAACAAAGGAACCCTTGCTTACTCGGCGGCTAAACTATGGAACTCACTGCCTCTTACAGTTCACCTAGCACCCAGCCATGCCCAGTTTAAAACTAGCTGTTGTGCTTTCCTCCTTAGTCAGGTCTCCTGTGCCTGCTTCAAGCCCCCCTAAATCTTTTGCCTCTCAGACCTTGTCTCACCTGTGTAATGCTGCATACTGTTTCCTACTCAGACTACCCACCAGGTTTTGTCCATAAATGCACTTACATCCCTATTGTTTATGCCTTTAGCTGCTCTTACCTTGCTGTTGCTTAGCTACACTGTATGTAATCATTGTTATTGTTGCTACTGTAAAAATGAACCACTGACCTGACCTGCTATCCAACTGTGTAATCCTGTCCAATCTTGTGCCTACTCATGATTTATCTAATCTTGTTTGCTTTGTATCCTGCTCTTCCTGTATTATCTAATGTCATTCCCTACCTACCGATTGTATTTCTCCCGGGTTGTGCCTGAAAATAGTCAAGTCTTGCTATGGTACTCACCCGGTAAACAAAAACTAAATAAATAAATAAATAGCCTGGATTGGATTATCCCTATGTCTCTGAAATTCCCTTGTTTTCTTGTTTACAAGTTTATGTATTTTTGTATTAAACCATTTTGGGACTCTACCGTTATTATTGTACTTTTGGTTAGTGGAACATATTCTTGTATACAGAACTGAATATACACCCATGATATCTTGACAGTGACATCATAAGGGGTTGGGTGGAACTCAAATGAAATATCCCAACGCAGCTGTACATTTGTGCTCTTCATTTCTTTCCCACTATCTAACGTCTGGCCATAGGCTGAAGGACCTCCCCAACCCTCCCATCTACAGATCTGATATCTAGAGATGCTGTAAATTTTGAATTTGCCAACAAAGGTGGTGTAAATCTGCATTATTCACAATTCGTGAATAATTTGCAAATTCTACAGCAGAACTACAACTTTGCTGGTGGATTTTTTTTTTATTAAAAAAACAATTCCCCCACCCACTGTGCAGTGAAACCACCCCTTCCCCACCAAAGAACATAAAAATTGAGATTATACCCAACTCACACACATCCCCTTCTGGAACCCCCCCCCACCACCACCACCACCTAAGTGAACATGGCACAGCTGCCTGTGGCAGTTTCAAAAGGTAATCTCTTCCCCCACCTACACAGCTAATACACTCAACCCACCTCCCCCCTTGAGTCTCACCATCTTTGATGCAAACACCAAGTCTCCCAGCCCCCCCACCCAACCCCTCTCTATTCCCCACCACCCTCCTCTTCTCCTTGAATTTTCAACCAATCAGGTTTTTCTAGGACCAAAGGCATCACCATTCATTCATTAAAGCCATAATGAGATGAGAGTCATCATTGAACAGAGCAGATGCTCTGCACTGAGGGACCATTTTCTTTATTTGCAGGTTGATTTCATGGGTACTGTTGGGGGAAAAAGGGTGGTGGCGACCAGAAAGGGGTTAGGAGAGGGACTGGGTGTTCGTGGGACTCAGGTGGGAGGAGGTAGATGGAGTGTACTTGCTGTGCAGGCGGGGGGGGGAGAGGATTATCTTTAGAAACAACCACAGCAGCGTCATGTTCACCAGGATGGAGTTAGGAGGAAGGAGACTATTAGGGAGGGTGGTATCAATATTCCCACATAATTCACCTTGTTATTCACCAGTTAAATTGGCCATTTGCCACACAAATTTGACCAGTCCAGAGGTGAATAATAATGTGAGTTGCTGTCTCCAGCTCCACGAGACATTTGTGAATTTTTCGCAAAGTGAATTTCCCAACTTTGTCCATCTCTCACAATATCCATAGGACTACAATATCAGGGCTGTGTGGTGGCTAGGGGACAGCAAGAGGGTAGTGGTGGTGAAAGTTGCAAAAATATTCAACTAAAAAAGACATTTTCTTAATAAGGAATAGTGTCCAAACAATCCCTTAATGGGCAATTTCTTTAAAGTCGCAGAACCTGAAGTAGCACTCTCCTTCTCTTGCTGCTGCTATGTGCTGACTGCCAGTATAACACAGTTAACTCAGTATTTCATGCTCAGCTCGTCTCCCATGGCATAATACCCAACTTCTTAATTGGCTGTAGCTGAATGGGAGGTAGTTGTGAGGGTGGGCCAGAGGTCATGTCTGCCAGTGTGTTTGTGATTCCCCTCTGCAGATAGGCAGTAGCATCCCTTTTGGCCCAGTGGGAGGGACAGGAAAAAAAATAATTTGATCCACCCTGACTGAACCATGGAAAACCTGGCCAACCCAAATCTCTGACCTGGCCTGCTACACAACCCTACTCTGGGGATGTTGCAGTCCAGGGTGTTAGCACCCATGTACTGCACATTGGGTTGACTCTTTTGCTTTGTGACATAGTCATAGAGAGGCTTCTTCCTGCTGCAATGAACACCTTTTGTGTATAGCATCAAAGTGTGATGGCAGGAAGGGGAGACCGTTTGCTCCCTGTTTTGCATCTCCATGCTCTGTGACTGTAAATTGGTCTTCATCTTTCATGGATATTGACATCAAAGTGATGCACAAATTATCACACAAAACATTTGACAATTAGGCTTTCCCAAAGCCCTTTATGTTACTTCAGTGTGTACATTCAGAAACACATCAGAATACAGAGGGTAACAGCTATTACAACACATAGAGTTCCTTCAAACTGAAAATAGCTCTGTTTTCGATCTTAAGCTGAAAAACACATTTATTTAAAGTACAAGGGCTTAATACGGATTAGGGGTCTGGAACATATTTTGATGACAGAATTGGCCATCCCAGTAGCAAAGCCACACACAGTCACTGACTTATGTTTCCAAATGCAGGTCTGGAGTTACGCAAACTTGACCACCCGATCCCCACAACCAAGCATTCTGGAAAATTCTTGTTATGACACTTCATCCCTACCATTTACTATTTCCTGAAAGCTACACTACCAGCACATTACATTAAAGTTGACATGTTAGAAAAAATCGTGATGCGTCTTGTACTAGAAGATTGAAGAGCTGAGAAGATGTACAGTTCTTCTGCATATGCTTAACAATGTTTTCACTGCTGGGACATACCATATATACAGAATACAAATATTGTTGCATATCCTCTTAACTGTGTTTTTGTCACAGAATTCTGCGATGAGATCTCAGAGTCACAACATTCCATGGGAAACAGCATTTTAGGCTCAGCACAGTTTTTCCTCTGCTAAAAAACAGATGAACTGAATGACAACATACATGAAATGAAACACTGTCACTGTCAAGTTATATAAAGGGCTGGCATAGCAATAATTAGAAACAAATGAGTAACAATGGTCTACAAGACATCGTCAAATTATTGTGTGACCAAGGAAATGAGCATCACTGAATAAGCATGTTGTCACAACCCAGACTAAATCTGAGGAACCTGTTTTTTGTTTGCATACTTAAAAGGAAACATCCTCATCCAAGTGCCCCACACCTCAGTGTGGGGCACCCCCTGATTAGCAATTTTGCCCAGTCGTAAAATTGTCACTTACTTCTTTTTGCTTTAATTGTATTTTATCTGGTTGATCCTGCCATCCCACCTGCCAGCATTTTGTCTCAAGTGCCTCTAGTGGCACATCCCACAATCTCCTGTGGCTGGCATCAGAGCCAGGGAGTAGCTGTGGGGATGTGTATAGTGTCTGTCTATGGACGGAGCTATTAACAGCTCCAGTTTATGACTTAGAGGTCTCAGTGCTAAATTGCCAGTCTATGCTTAGTCTCAGTAAAGTACTGAGACCTCTAAGTCACAAACCAGAGCTAGTAATAGCTCCATCCATAGGCTTATACTATACATGCTCTCACAGCAGTTCCCTAGCTCTGACATCAGCCACGGAAGACTGTGGGATGTATCATGAAATGCACTTGAGACAAAATGCTGGCAGGAGGGACGGCAGGATCAACCGGATAAAGTACAATTACAGCAAAAGGCAGTAAGTGACAATATTTTTTTTTACTGACTTTGTTTATTCTCTCCCAGCAGGCTGGGTGGCTTTCAATCAGCCCGTCCCATTCGGCTCCCTTGGCAGTCCTGAGACCAACTCACCTCCTTAAACTTGGAGAGACCATCGGTGCTGGTGAGGGGGGTTCATCAAGCCCCCAGCCCCTGACTTTTTCCTCCTGATTTTTCTCTCATTAGCCCCAGACAAGTTTGGACATGCATGTGGAGGCATGTGTGCATGCCTTGACCCCAGTGGCTCCACTTCTCCCACCCCTGGCCTAGTGCCTGGCTCCTCTCCAACACCTGCACCACCATCATGCCTCCACATGCTGGAGGTCAAGGGTCAGGAGAGCCAATCTCCCCTACTGGGGAGAGAAAAGTGGCCACTCGATCCTCACCCAGTCACCCTCCCCAACAACCTGTGCTCACTACCGAACACAGGTTGCTGGCATGACATGAGGTAAGAAGCATAATGCCTTAGCCCTCAATGCCACTGGACCAGCCTGTAAGTGATAATTTTAACACTGGGCAAAACTGCTAATCAAGGGAGGGTCACATGGACATGGCTATTTCCTTTTAAAAAACTGTTCATATTGCTAGTGCTGTAATGTGTAGTACAGACTACCAGTAAAATAATATCTATTTTAAATTTTCAATGATCTTTAATGGAATGTCTGTTATGCTTGAATTTGCTGTCAGCAGCAGAACACTTACCCAGTAGCTAGTGTACAAGGCTTGCAGTACTTCTCTGCACTGTTACCTGTACCGGCGTTCTCTCTTTGTTTGCACCCACTTCAGTATTTCCACCACCATTTTATTCTGCCCTCTCTCTACACTGCGAACAGGGCCAGAGACCATGGCTTCTGGAACTGGAACCAGGTGGAAGATGATGTTGGATGCTGAGGAGTGGCAAAAGACAATCTTTGATCAGGCTAATTCAATATTTACAAATGGTACGCCATCATTATCTTAAATGACGCTTTTATTCCAATTTTAATATATGCTAGCTGAAGGGCTTTCTGGCACTCAGTGCATTGTTTTGCTTTTTTATTTATGCAGGTTTACTCTATGGATCCAGTCTATGGACTGAATTGGACTGGACTGGAGAAACAGGAACAGATGTGGAAACCTTGACGGTATGATGTACTAAAAGAGAAGAATTCAGAGGATAAGCAGTCTGATGAGAAATGAACAAGGAAACCTTGGAAAGCCTTGAGGACAAGAGAGACAAGAGACAGGAGTAGGAGAAGAGACATGGAGAGGAAAGGAAATAAAGAGACATATGGAGAAACATTTTTAACTTACCCCCAGAGTATCTAGATGTCTGACAGAGTGTAAGGGGGAGAAAGAATAGCATGGAGGTGAAATCCAAGTGGGTAAACAGGAGTGTAGGTCTGGAGTAGCATTGGACTACACTGCCATAGAAGATGGCTCTCACACTATGTATAGAGCCCCAGTTGTGTGGCGTTGAACAAACAGGATCATCAATTCTACACATACATATTAAAATAATGTTCATTTAATATTGTGTTATATCACTGCAAAGTTTGAATATTTGAAATTTTGCTCTAACTGCTGATCATATTAAGGCATGCTGACAAATCACAAGAGACCCCCAGCTAATAGATGGGAGGGGCAGTAACTTTGAGATGCTCCTTATCCTGACTGCATCACACTGCACAACTGAGTCAGCACTTCAAGGAGCAGGAGATAAGAGATATCTGCACTAAGAGGAATCTAATTGCATGACTTTAGGAGTTACCCTGCATTTAAAATGTTTTTGAAAGAAAAGGCAAAGCCACACCGAAATATTAGAGCAGAAAGGAAAGCATGACGAATACTCCAGGACACATTTTTAGTAAATTACTATTAGCGGGAGCCAAAAATGAGTAAAGAGTATTTAGTGCTTATGCTTGCAGACAGGAGTCTGTACTTGAATTAATAGCAAACTAATAGCAAAACAACATGATTGGAACTATAGGGTAGTTATATATAACTAAGCAGATCCACAGTCCTACAGCTTATTTTACTAATAGAAGGGGAGCACATCGGAATTGAAGAGCTACTGATGCCTCAAAGAAAACTTTAAAAAACATAATAATTAGGTACAATTCTGCTTGCATTCCATTTATATTTTATATATTTCTCTTTCCCATAATTTATTACTAAAGAAATGTCTATGAATATATAACTGTTGTCTCTTAGAGTTCATTCTGAGTTAATCTGCCTCTATAGCTTACTCCCTACTTCAAGTCATAATCCTCTGTTGTGACATCACAGTCTGTTGCCATGTGAGTAACTGAGGTCACAAGCAGTGTTCTATGACTTCAGGTAAGGAGAAAGCAGTAGGAATAGATGAACTCTTCGGGAGCAAAGATCTTGTTTTCATGCAGATGACCTCACTACTAAATAATGGGGAGGAGGAATACAGAACTAATGGGAAATACAAGCTGGGCAGTGCCTAAATATTATGTTTTGTTAAAGTTCTCCTGAAAGTGTCACCAGCTGTTTAAGGTTTTTAAAGTGTGGAAGAGCTTTATATGCACAAGGAAGCAGAGTTTGTGATTATAAGTAATTCTTTGACAAATCATTATACTGTGTGTTCTTGAATCCTCTCTCCACAGTGGACAGCAGAGGCACTGGAGACAACAGCAGTTATTGTTAGTAACAGGATTTGAGGACAACAAACAATATCAGGCTCATCACTAGCAACAGAAAGAATACAAGAGGAAGTTCAGTGAATAGTACAAGGACATTGACCTCCTTATACTGATAGACTGTTGCAGGGTGAACATTTCAAATTAAAACCTCAGCTGCTTATGAGGTCAGTGGCACTTTACATGTCTATTTTTTAGCTGTTTTATTTAGAACTACCACTGTTTGTTTGAATTTCAAGCATTGGACACATGGACTGTTTTTTGTACCTTGCAACATTCTTTATTATAGGAATTGCAGCTAATTGTTCTTTGAACTAAACGTATTGAAGGTTACTATTACTACATAAGAGCATAACCTATATAATGTCTCAACATAATAATATTAAGGCCTGTTCCTGAAAAAATAATAAAGCACAGGTCAAGAGAGCAACAAAAAAATGAGGCTATAATTATTAATAAATGTAATTGACAGAACAAAATTGCCAACTATTTTGTAACACCAGGAAACCTAATAGAGTTAATGGATGGAGAGAAATGTATTAGAATTAAGGGTACTCTTCTTCCTAATGGATCATCCTTCCCCATTAAAACAGGTAGATCATTGCCCACTAATTTAAATCACCCTCTTTTAATGGAAATAAGGGAGTTGGACAGTGATGGTGTAAGGTCAGTAAAGAAGGAATTTTACAATAAGAAGGCTTAAAAGAAAACAATATATTTTATCAAGAGTTAGAGCAATTGGGGGGGGGGATAAAACAGATGTCCAATAATAATAAGAGAGGTTCACAAAGAAGCCAGAGCAACAACAATATTAATCTCTCCCAAATGGAGTCAGATGGCAAGAAAATGTCCTTTTTGCAGACATTTGACAATTTTATTTCTCCTTATCTGGCAAGGTTAAGCCTTGAACCACTGAGTCTGCTTCACTTTTGGTCTAATTCTGAAAGTGACCCAAATCCAAATGACTCTAAAGGATTAAAGAAAGTGGATAGCAATAAACAATATGATTGCAACATACACACTAAAATCATGTTAGCAGCTTTACATGAACTTAAACTAGAATTATGACAGAATAACAACTATAAAAGTTAAATGTTAACTCATTTATCCATTATAGAAAAGGGTAATCATGGTCAGGTGGTAGAATAGCAAATGGAAATGTATGCCAATAAGCAGTCACAGGACAAAGAAACACAACATAATTAAAGTAACTAGAGCAGAATATGTAAAACCACAAAACTTTTTGGAGAAAGGGAGGAATGTGAAATTGCAAAATTAAGTTAAATCATGGGATCTGCAGCACTGAGTAACAAAAATGATTCAGGGCCAGCAGGGCAAATCCTATGAGGAGTACCTCAAGGCATTAAATATGTACTCAGTGGAGACCAGAAGGAAGAGGAGAGATATGATAGAGATCTTTAAGCTCCTTAAAGGAATTAACAAAGTGAACTGTGGGGAACTATTTAGCTGGAATACCATTACAATACAATCCAATTTGTGGTCACATGGACATGAACGGAAATTAGCCGGAGATAGGTTCAGGAGAGATGTGAGGAAGTATTACTTTATGAAAAGGGTGGAACCTTGGAACAGTCTGTCAGCTGAAGTGGTGGGAGTGGAAACAGTCAGGGGATTCAAGCAGGGCTGGAACATAATGAAGGGTATAGTGGTTATCAGGGGTGACAGGACCAAGGAAGAGAATAAAGAGAGGATAGGGAGGGTTAGTACCCTGGAAGAACAGTAGATTTCAAGGATAATAGGGAACCTGAGCAGACTGGATGGACCTATGGTCTTTTTCTGCCATCATTGTCTATATTTGTAAGCCCCATATAGGGGGAATAAGATGGAGAAGGATAAAAAGGAGGGTACAAAAAAGAACATGCCCTTGTCAGGAGGGAGTGGAACCTTATAATAAATGGTGGGGGAGACAAACAAACTATACAAAACAAAAAAAAAACAGAGCAGGAGGTCAAAGGAACTAAATATAATAAGACACAGAAAAAAATCAATCAGAAACCATTCTGGAAACTTCAACTGAAGTATGTGAAAAGAAAGAGGGAAATAAACAGTGGTAAAAGATTAGCAACTGTATATCTTAATGGTGTTCCAAAATTAAAAAAAATGAAGCTCAAAAAGCCATTAAAGTAATGATTTACAATTTATGCAAGAGTGTTCTGGGCACTAAGATAGGATGGCAAGACATAAGGTCCGTCTATACATACAGAAGGAGGGAGGGAGCTTGCAGGAATTTTTTATATCTTATTGCATAGCCCCAGCATCAGGAATGAGTTATTAAAGACAATATTTCACACCCATGGGCATAAGTAAGCAATAATACCAACAGGGTGGGCGATATTGGGCTATACCAGCCTTTCCAAGGGCATAATGATGCCTGACGTCACAGGTGGAGGGCCTTGTAGCCCCCAAACGGTCCAGTGTAGACCATACTGCCCACCCTGGATGGTATTAATGTGCTTAGAAAATGGGTTATTTGTGACCTTTTCATAAAATATTTAAAAAATGTCCAAAAAATTACTTGCAAAGTACTAGAAAAAAATAGAAATGTATTGTGTGGCAAAATAGTCCCTCTGCTGGTCCAGCTGCCAGTAGAGAGTGACAATAGTTTTAGTGTGCTGAATTTTCTTTGGGCTTTTGAATTCTGCTTTTTTCATTGTGGCCCCCGAAGACCCCCAGCTTGACTTGTCCAAGTGCAGCTTTCTTTTTTATTAATTTTCTTTTTGCAGTGGCTGTCCTATGTGGCTTGGTGTCTCTGTGATTCTTTTTTAATAGGAGGACTGTTGCTGGGTCACATCAAAGTTGTGAGAGTGCAGTTGAGAGACTTGGCACTGTTTGAAATGAGGTTGATTCAGAGACACACTGATATGTTCTCCCTCCAGCTGCAAAATAAAGAGGTGTTTTATTTTGTTTTTAATTGATTGCTAGTAGTCTCCATAGGGGAACCACAGTTGGTTGGAGCACAGTGTCTATAGCAGTCACCATAGGAGACTTACAGTCAGGCAGGACACAGTGTCTGTGGACTAAAGTGGGAGGCATGCCAGGGATCATTTGGCAGGGAGACAGCTAGGATCAGGAAGCTACTGTTCAATAGTGCAAATGCAAATTGAACATTTGTGCCAATAAAGTGAAAAAGCAGTTTGTGACATCCAGTTGGGGAGGGGGAATTACTCACTCACTCTCTCCCTCACTAAGCCAGAAACACAATGACTCATCAGCTTTTCTGTGACTACTGTTATTGTGTTTGATCATTTTAGTGTTCCAGAGTTACTATCTGTTTTGCCATGTGAGCCACAGAAGTATTTTAGAAAGTGTGCTGCCAGTTTGCAAAGTAGCATGAGTGTCCAGCGCTAGTGTAAGCAGTGTGTGCCCACATAAATACTTCTACTATCAGGGTATTGTGGTTTGAGAAACTTTCTTTTTTTTTTGTTACAAAGTGAATAAGGCTTTACTCCAGGGCTGTACTGTGTTGTTTCTGTTTGGGTAGTGGGAGAAGTCAGGGCTTCAGGTTGAGGTTTTGATGGGGCTGGGCTTGTTTGCTCACTAAGCAAGCAGAAAAAACTGGTTGCTGGTAAGTTTTCTAACATTCTATGAGCAGTGATTTTTTTAAAAGGGAAGGCTGGCACAGGGATTAGTTATTAAGTGGTCTCTTTTGCCTGATACCCTGATAAAGTGTGTTTTCAGCCAATACAAGACCAGGGTTTCTCTAACCCATTTTCTAAAACTAGCTAATACAGTGCTGACTCTAAAAACAAAATCTAGTCAGAGCCAATATGGCTACAAAATGATTTTAGTAAATGTTCATTATTTATTTATTTATTTAATTCCTTGGAAATGGCCCTTGAGCTGGGAGCTCATTTACAAAGGTTCCATGTCATGAGACAAATAAGAGAGTTACAATAGAACAGATTCACATAGACAGAATTATAGGTATCTAATATAGGAATGCTAGCAGGATTATATATTTTCAAGCAATTGAAAACAATCAGTTGCAAACGTTGGAGAAGTAAGAATAGCTGCCTAGGAACCAAGCATTGTCACGTGTTACAGGTCCTAATTCTACTAAAAAGGTGCCAGTAAAGGATGAACAAAAATAAGCAAGGGATAGGGAGATGAAACAGTCTCAATCCCAGAGGTTGGATAGGAAATAATTTGGTGCTTGGGGAGCAACTGGAGAAATGAAGAAGGAAGGAGAAGGTGAGTATGAGGTAAGGGCATGTTAGGGTGGTGTGACAGATTGGGAAGGGGCAGAGGTATGGGGGTAGGAACAGGATAAGAGTCACAGAGATGGGATAAAAAATTACTGGTCCTAGTGCAAGCAAAGAGAGGGGCAGGAAGGAACATGTATAGGAGTATGAACTAGACTATAGGAAATTTATATTTTAGTAGGGGGAGCTAGTAAGTCAAATAACCCACAGAGTAGTCCTTATGCAGACAATGAGTGCTTTTATGAGTGGTGTAAGTGCTGTGTACATGTTAGCACTCACAAGTTCTTGTATTGATTAGGGATTGCTTCAGATCTTGTTTAAAAGTAGAGAAGTTTTCAGAGTTGTTTACTTCAGCCGGGAGCTCTGTAGGTGAAAGAGCGCTGGCCAAGAGAAGTCCTCCTGAAGGGTACACATAAGATGCCTCTAACCATACCCCTAGTGGTACATTGCAGGTGAGCTGACTGAATGATTTGTTGACTGCAAGGGGGAGGCAGGCCTAGTTGGGCTTTTTTTTACCTAACAAGGAGGTTTGAAATTTGATCCTGTCACTGAGGGTAAGCCAGTTTGTTCATACAAGGCACAAATGTGGGTAAGTTTATCTGCACCTAGGATTAGTTTACATGCTTGATTGAGTGCTGTGGCCATCCTTCTTAGGACCGATTCAGAGGCCACACCATACACTGCCAGGCCATAGTCAATTATAGATAGGATTGAGCTGGCTACAGAGAGATGTAGGGCTGAGAGCATGAGGTAATGCTGATTCCTATATAAAACTCCAAGTCTGATATTGACTGCCTTTACTACCTGCTCAATCTGCTTTGTGAAGGATAGGGTATCATCCATAGTGACCCCCAGGTATTTAAAGTAGTTGATTTGTTCCAGGAGGACAGTCTTATTGTTATTAATGGTGAGTTGAGGGTTCCTTGCCTTGTGTTGGTAGCTTGAGATGAGCATGATTTTCAATTTGTTTGTAATTGAGTAGCAGCTTTTGTTGGTGAAACCATTCTTCAAGTTTATGGAAGGTAGGCTGAAGATTTCATTGGCATTGAGCCAGCTGGGGGTGACAATTTCAAATGACAGCATTGTCTGCATGCAGAATGATTTTGCTAGGGCAGGCATCAGGAAAAGTATTTAGAAATAGACTAAAGAGTAGTGGGCCAAGTATTGACCCTTGGGGAACACCCAAGGAGATCTCTCTAGTGGTAGAGACAGCTGCCCCTAATTTATCTCTCTGTGATCTGCAGGAGAGGTCATCCTGGAACCACCTTATGGAGGAAGTTGATAGTCCTAGAGCCTGTAGCTGCTGAGTAAGAAGATAGCAGTTGACTGTGTCAAATGCTTTGGTGAGGTCAATAACAATTGACCCCACTAGCATGCCTCCATCCAGGGCCCTGTGTACAAAGTCTGCAAATTCAACCAAAGCAGTTGACATGCTATTGTTCTTCCTGAAGCCATGCTGTTGTGGGTGTCACAAACCCACTCAGCAGGTCAGCCATCTACTCCCAAAGTGCCAACCTCCAAGCACAGTCTTGTGAACAGTTAACAGAAACAGGGTAACCCTCCTGGTCTGCTTTGTGGATTCAAGTCAACCTTTGGTCTCAAGTCTTGGAGGGATTCAAACTATGAACCTGTTGCTAGCATACCCAATGCACATGCTCAGATAATTCTGTCTTCGGGGGCCAGATATCTTTGCCTACGGGCACCTAACCAGGTGTAGAGAAATGAACCCTTAAAAACTGTAATAAAAGACCTCAGATTTAAAATGCTTACCTTTTCCAGTTTGGTATCACCATTCAAGCTTATGTACAGTGTCTGCTTTAACCATATATACTCTATTTGTAAATGAAAGAAATCAAAGACAGACCAAGTAAGCTCTAAAAATAGAGTTTTACTAAAATAGATAAAAAAAATATGTGACACAAAATACAGAACTATTATATCACAAGACATACAAATATCTTAAACAAAACAGGTTTTAACAGTGCAATTCCAACTACAGTACTTAGACTTGTCTCTCTCTCTCTAAATACCTGCTTAAAGTGCTTGCAGATGTTTCTTTGTCAGAGTCTAGATAGAAGTGTCTCTGAAGAAAAACAGAATAATGTTTAAAAGCTGGTTTTCCCCACCTATTTGCATGAGGTCACCTAGTTCCTCCCTGCCAGAATATATAAAAAATATATCTATATAAAAACAGGTTGTCTTTTCCAAGTATTAAATTCTGCAACCTCAGCATAACTCAGTTCTTCAAATGATTCTCTTTGATCTTATGATAAGCTTCCCCCTTCCAGGACATGAAAGCATATTTTATGACTTCGCACTAAAATGTCACAACATGCTCTTCTTCCTCTAAGCATTATCAAAGTTTATGATTTTCCCTCTTAGCAACTACAGCTATAATTAACTTAGTTAAAGTCTGTAATTAGTTTCGGGCCTTTCAGGTAACACCTTATATCTAAAACCTGTGTGTGTCATACTCATATGTTGTTTCAGCATTTCTCAAGAGAGACAGTCCATAACCCATTTTTATATTACAAAACATGATACAGTGATCAGAACTAGCTATCCAAGTGTCACAGTGGGCATTGAAGATTGTATTTTATATCAGAAATTAGTATGATGTTTTGTTGTTAAAGGTTCTATTCAAAATGTGTCATATTACGTGTAATATGGCATTCCGTGTTATATATGAAAGAGATATTAGCAGTCAGTTACTAATGTACATTCTCAGGATACGAGGAGGCTCATAAAGTTACAACTAGCAATAAAGGTAATGAAAAGTATAACATCAAACCTGGTATTAGCTACCCACAAGGCATATTTTCAACAGTTGGTTAGTACATGTAATTATTAAAAAAAAAGCTTTACATATAAACCACAATATCAAGAAATATAAATTTATATAGAAGTCCATATTGCACATGCTGGGGTGCAGCACTGAGGATATAAAATGTTCAGGTGTTCATTCATATATATTCTTTCTCTTGAGAGACATTTTCTCTAGCACTGTGGATCCAATGAACTGTGTGATACAAAATACAAATGCCAGGCATGTATTCTAAGAAACAATAAAAAGCAGAACATTATTATATCAGATGCTCACTTAATCAGAATACAATAAAGAAACACTTCTATTGTAAAGTATGCCATCTTCTTATACTGGAAATAAAGATTGTATATAGAAAGCTTACAGAAAGTGCACAAGTTCAAAGCAATCATTCATACCTGGTCTATAGTGAGCCCCCTAAGGTATAGATCCATTTTGCCTGAGCATCTGACATAATAATGTCCTGCTTTTTATCTGGTTTTTTTTTCAAATATATTCCTGACATTTGGAATCATTATACTGCAGAGTTCATTGGTTCCACCATCCTAAGGAAAATATCTCTCAAGAGAAGGGATATATAAATGAATACCTGTACATTTTATGTCCTCAGTGCTTCACCCCAACATCCACAAAATGGACTTCTGTATAACTTTTATTTCCTGATATTATAGTTTATATGTAAAGTTTTTCTAATTACATGCATTAATGAACTGTGAAAATATGCCTTGTGGGTAGTTTACACCAGGTTTGATATTATACTTTCCATTACCTTAATTGCCAGTTGTAATTTTATAAGTGCCTCCTCGTATCCTGAGGATGTGTCACACTCGTTTTAAATTTTTAATTTGTACACATCACTGGTGGTGGATAATATAAGGGCATTTTTGCATTAAGTTACTAACTCTGATGAAACTCTGCTTCTGGAGTGAAACAGTTGTTTTTGCCCCAGTCTGGCATAGCATTGCTCCTTGCTATTCATTGCACTACTGCACTTTTGTTGTTTTGAGTATTTATCCTGTGAATTTGCATATGCTTTTTTATGAAGCTGGTTAAAGTTATACTGCTGACTGTGGAATAAAGCTGCTTTTTATTTGATGTACTAGTGGCAAGTATACAAAAGTGCACCAGTACAATGAGCAATGCTACAGTACAATAGATAAGTGCAAAAAACAACTAATATTTCTTTCTAAGACATCACTGGAGTTGGACTCCCAGTGTCTGCTTACTTTTTTTTCATTGACTCTTGGGCCTGGGGGCTGGGCATCTGGTATCAGAATGGTAGCACCGGGGTTTGGCTGTCATCGTCCACTTGCTTTTTTTAATTCACTGTCTGACTCCAAGGTTGGGCACTTGGTGTCAGAATGGTGGTGTTTGGTGGTACCAGGGCTGGGCAGCAAGTGACTACTTACTTTACATTTTAGTTTACAATCCTACTCTGGAATTGGACACCCAGTGTTGGAGGGGGAAGGGAAGTGGCACAGGGGCTTGGCTCCTGGTGACTGCTTAACTATGTTAATAGTGGCAGCTTCAGGTTTTCCAAACAGAAGTAAGATACGTATACCTTTGACTGCTCTGTGTTTGTATCAAAAATCCCCCAGCCATGCCTTAAGCAGCATGCCTCTCTCACCTGGCTGCTGTAGACCCTCACCTGTGTTTGCCCCTCACCACTTCCTGAGCCCACACCCAGCCCTCTCAGCAAAAGTGGCATGCCCTGGACTCCTGGATAGTTGAAGCCCAGTCATCAGTCCCCTGCATCAAGCTGAGGCTGGCTGCTCAAACCTCAGGTGAAATGTGGGTCTGGTTTTAAAACATTTTAATCCACTCACTTCTCTGTATCAGGAGAAATGAACTTTTCTCCAGTTAATTAAAATGAAGTAACACGTCTCTTGTGGAATGCAGATACCTCCTGAGACTTACAATACCTCTTGTTAAACAGTGAGGACAATCCATGATGGACCTAGAGTCCTTTACAACATTAAATTACTACTGTATATTACAGTGAGGGGTTGGACATGATGGACCTAGAGTCCCTTACAACATTAAATTACTATGTTACAGTGAGGAGTTTGACATGATGGACCCAGAGTCCCTTACAACATTAAATTACTATGTTACAGTGAGGGGTTGGAAATGATGGACCCAGAGGCCCTTACAAGCTTTTCTAGGACCTCTGCATGCACTGAGGGGCAGCAAACTGAGGATTGTTGGGCCCTTTATATACAGACTGCTACAGCTACAGCTACAGCTGTGAACCTTCCTCCTAGCTAGCCTCACAAGCTGTGAAGCTTGGTCACATAGAAATAAAAAATGTAAATGTGGAGGTGGACATTGGACAGCAAAATAAAATGAAAGAGGTGAGGAATTTAAAAGAACTCTGTAAAAACGCAATGCCTTTATGGGTATGAACAGAGAAATGCACTAAAGAAAAGACAGCTAAAATAAAATATCAACTTCTATGTGTCTATTTAAAAGCACATGAGAAGGCTAAATATAAACTACTAGGATAATTAAGGGTTAAGACTCAAAGTGTTGCAAGGCAATCTGAGAGTGGGGTGGGTGGGGGTGTGGAAGCAATGAAAAACAAAGCCAACTAGAAAAGACACATAACTTCATTAACTATGTAATTAATATAAAAGTTTTGTTTTAAATACACATTTTGCAGGAAATCAACACATCACAGAATCAGGTAAATACGCAGCAATAAAAAAGGTATAAGCACATAATAGGAGCATGCTCTTTAAAGACAAGATCTTGTAGTGCTGAATGCAGCTGAAGCAGAGACTAGAATCCTAAACAGTGGAATGCAGGATAGAGTGCAGTCAAAGAAGTGCAGTGGAAATAAAATAATCTTTTCATTATTTATGGAACTTAGTTGTTCCAAAGCTATTTATCTTGTATGCCCTTAAAATGATGAATTTGTTCCAGTAGGAATTACAGCAATTACTGCCTTAAACTCTTTTAAGAGGCACAATTATTAAAGGGGCTCTAGAAGTAATACTATCTATCTGCAGGCAGGGGTACAGACACACACACACCATGGTAATAAATGGAGAGAACAGCTGGGTAATAGGCGTCATCATGTCCAAACTAAACTATTCAGTGAAAGATCACAGTCTCACAATCCTGTCAGTCCTTTCCCCTACTCATGGCAATACATCAGCATGCTGACATCACCATGCAGCTGTAAAAAGACAAAGACCTCCAAGAAATAACGGAACTTTAAAAAAAGTTCAGAAAGTGACACAAAAAGAGAGAAGAACACACATCAAAAAAATCTACAGAAAGCCCCACTGAAAAATGAGTCAAGAATAACTGAATATGTTAAGCCTGTCAAGATAATTCATTCATTGGGAGATGAAGAGGAATGTGCCCTATGGAAACAGCATAGGGTGATAATGAGGAAGGATACAACTGGGTCCAAAAATTAATAGCAGTAACATTCTCTCAAATTCTGAAACAGAAATGGAGGAGGAAAACTCTACAAAGGAAACAAAACAACTGAAAATGAAGACATGGCAGAAACAATAGACTTAGACTGACAACAAAATTCTGAAAATAAAAAGACGAGACTAATTATATGCAGCTGAAGTCAATAAAATGAGTAGAGCAAATGGAGGGCTCCTGACTATGGTGTCCACAGCCTCATTTAGAAAATCTTCCTGTTTAGAGATTGGTGCAACATATTATCTGTGCAATCATGTGGTTAATATTTATGATACTGACTCTATAGTAATAAACTCTTATATCCCTCCTATAAACCATTCTCACTTAGACATATGTCCATTTGAACTGCTAAGTGTCATACTACAATGGAGTTTGCTCTTTAAAGGGTAGAACAGGTTGTCCTGGTGCACCCCTTCCCTTTCATTAGGATGGTTGTGCTCAGAAGGGGAGGAGGGAAGGAAGGGGAAGGGACAGGGGATAGAACAATGGCCAGGCAACAGGAAGGGGAAGGGCAAGTGGAGGTACATAATGGACAGCACAGAGAGGTTTCAGCCACTTTTTGCTGGAGTTTTGATCTTTTGGAACTGCAGCACATCGGATTGGCAGATTAACTGGAAGGTTTGTGCAACAAGGAAAGAGGTAAGGAAAAAACAAACAGCATGGTAGAAAGGTGTTGAGTTAAAAAAAAAAGACAAGAGAAAAGAAAGGAATGAGAGAGAGGAGAATATAAAACCTGAAGGACAAGAATGCAGAAGGGTAGGGGCTTTGGTGTTTGACTGTTATGTAAGGTTTTTGGGTTTGAAACCTATAGCAGAATGTTACATACATAGCATCTGAAGGGTTGTACAGAGGTACAAAAACAGTTGTGGAGTCAGAGGGATGTAAAAAAAAAACACTAAAGCATAGTAAAATGACTGCATATTTTAGGATAGCGAGCATTTGTCCTCATTTGTCCTTTTGAGTGTGATGTACAGACAGCAGTGGTGACAAAGCAAGTTTTCAACAGAAGGAACTTGAGTTTAAGTGGCACAGGCACCAGTTATTATTTCGTGGAGCGAGGCATATGGCAGCGGTAAAAGAGCATTGGGGAGAAGTGTAAAGAAAGGCAGGAGAGGGTGAGCGTAAACGGGGGTTGCGAGTGCTCTGTGGTGAAAAGGAGGAGGCAGGGCACTGAAATGCAGAAGGGTTTTGCAGTTGTTTGCACAGTGGCGACGATTTGTAGCAGGGAACAAAGGGAAGCGTGGTAAGGGGCCTGGCGGGATGGCCCAGAAGGGAATGGGGGATGGTAAAAGGAAACTGGGAGGTAATCAGCGGGGGGATTGCAGAAAGCATGGATTCTGTGCATGCAGCTGGTTGCCCGATGGGGCTTGGAGCACAGCACAGAGAAGGCGCATGTAGGAGGCCTGAGCAGTGAGTCCTAGTGTGGACATGGAGCAAAGGACGGATGCCGGTGGCCACGTGGACGTGATGTCATGTGCCGCACGAAAGCCGCAAGGGAATGGGAGTGAGCTATGGGAGAGAGTTGGGGACCCAGGGGATGGCAGACAGAGGAAGGCATGGTAAAGGGAGGCCGGGAGAATGTGGAGAAAGGGGGGCCTGCAAGGAGCAGGCCACGAGGCATATGGCATGACGTCACATGCCACAGGACCACACGGTTTGGCCGCAGGTTTGCTTGGGGGAAGCTGGAGGCAGGCAACGACGCCTAAACAAAAGGACAATGCACACTGGGGGGGAGACAGCAGCCAAGGACCAGAGCTGCAGGGGAAGAAAAAGGTGCAAACAGGGAGGGCGGCAATGACAGCCACAAGTGGCAGGAGGCCTAAAGGGGGCAGGGCCCACAAAACGCGGGGATCGGGATCAGCCCGCGAGCCCGAGTAGCATGGCCCGAAGGGGACAAGGCCAAAAAGACAGGCCTGGAAGGGCATCACGAGGAGGCATGCGACAGCATGAAATGAGAGGGAGCCTTTGCAGGCCCAAAAAGGCAGACAAGAGGGGATTTGAACCACATGATGGCTAGTAGCCAGCGGAGGCCCGTGGGGCCGGGCATGACAAGGGGAATGAACAGGCCCGAAGGGGTATCAACCGGAGGCAGGGTAAAAAGCATATAAAAAGGAGAGTTGTGGACCAGGAGTCCACAGGAAAGGACACCGGAGACGCGTGGAGGGCGTGATCATCCCGAGGTCCGTGGGAGTGGAACTGGTGACGAGACAAGGGGCTTGTCAGGTAATGGGGGGGAGAGATAGGGAGTGAAGGTAAGGGTGAGTGGGGGACTGAGGTCAGTCAGCTGGAAGGGGCCTGTGGTACGAGTGCAATGTAGGATGACCGAAAAAAAAACATTTTTTGGTTCGAGAAGGGGGGGCGGCCACACGGGGGCATGATGTAAACATATGTTAACAACAGAATCTTGTTTTCTTCTCTTCAGTTGTCTTTGCAGTGTGAGAGGATGAAGGACATGGCACCAAAGAAGAGCAGGCCTTCAAAGGAAGATGCTTACAGAGATATAGTCGAATTGGCGGGAAACGCCAACAGAATGTGGGAGCTGGTGGAAGGGGAGGAACCAGGGAGACCCAGGAAGAAGAGGAAAGTGGAAAGGGAAAAAGGGGGCAGAGGGACGCATCTGTCTGAAGGGCCACACAGTCCCACCAGGGTACAACCAATGGTAGTGGGACCCACCAAGGTGGCCGATCCATTACCTCTGCACCCTAGTGACCCAGTACTGCCAGTACCTCCCCAAGACCAAGTCGGGATCCCCCCGGGGGAACCCAGACCGGATCTCCCAAGCAGGGTGGTTCCCCCACAGCCGCTAGTGGTGCACCCACCCCCTCAACCACAGGGTGCCGTAACGGGGAACCAGGAAGATGGCAGGCAACAAAGCTCGGACAAGGACCCAGGTAACGCACCCAGTGCAGTGGGTGACAGTATAAAAGAGTATATTAGTCAAATTGTGTCAGCATTTGGGGCAGGAGGCCTAGGGCAAATGGAGTCAGCCCTGGCAGAGATCAGGATGGAGAAAGAGGTACCGAAAGGGAAGGAGGGAGGTATAGAGAAAGAAGGAAAAGGAATAAGGGAGATAGGTGCCCCCGGGATGAGGGTAGGCAAACATATTCCACTGGCCACAAAAGAAAAGATATGGAAAGGAGAGCATGTGGATATATTTGCGTTGGTGAGCCGAGAAGTGGCAGCGAAGTATGAGGAAATGGAGAACATAGGGAAGAGTGAAACGGCAGCAGCGGTAGTCTTGTTAGGGAAGAAGGAGGAAGACAAATTCACAAAAGGGAAGATTTGGGATGGGTGGTATGTAGGTTTTGCCACTTTCTCAGCCATTGTATTAGAAAAAAAGCCAGAAATGGGCATCCCGCTCATCACATACTCCCTAATAATAAGGCGGGCAAAAGCAAAAGGGGGGGTGGGATGAATATACTATGACAACTTTTTTCAGCAGAGAATGGCAACATACAGGGATGTGAGATGGGATACAAAGCAGCTAGACTTATGGACAGACTTCATAATGGATCAGTCCACACCCGAAGGGGAGTTGGGGAGAAAGGTGTTGTGCCCAGAGGTACTGTTGGGCTTGCAATAGGGCCTTTTGTTCATGGCCTCAATGTCGCTTTCGGCATGCATGTTCGAAATGTGGGGAACTCACCCTGCAAACAGATGCAGAATGACATGGGCCCAGGGAGCACAAGGATCTGGGGGTCAGAGTTCAGGTCAACAGTTTTTTCAAGAAGGACAGGGGTTTAAAGGGCAGGCATGGAACAGGGGAGGGAGGGGTATGGGGAACTCGAGCAGAGGAGGTCAGAATCACTGATCGGAAAAGCCGAACACTGAGCGAGAGGCAGGGACCAGGGAGGGAAAAAGGGAGAGAAGACAGGGAGCAGTTTGGGATAGCCAGAACCCCCATCAGGATAGAGGCATGGAGAGGTTGGTTGGACAGATATCCGAACAAAAAAGTGGCGGGATGATCAAAAGGTTTTTGCACAGGTTTTTCATTGCAGTGTGATGGGCCCAGACAAGTAAAAGAGGCAAGCAACCTGGGGTCAGTAAAAGGGAAGGAAGAGATGTTAAGACAAAAGATAGAGAAGGAAAAGGTAGCTGGGAGAGTAGAAGGCCCATTCGATACCCCCCAGTGCAGAACATGAGGATCTCACCATTAGGTTTGGTACCCAAGAAACAGGAAGGAGAATATAGGGTGATTCACCACCTATCCTTTCCAGAAGGGGATTCGATGAACGATTTTATCGGGGAGGAGTATAGTAGGGTAACATATTCAACATTAGAAGATGCAGTCCAGATAATCCGGGCTGCTAAGGATGCATGGATGGCAAAGACAGATATTGAATCCGCATTTAGGTTGCTGCCAGTCAGGAGAGAAGACTGGGACCTCTTGGGTTTTAAAGTTGGGGGCCAGTACTATTTTGACAAAGCCATGCCCATGGGATGTTCTATAGCATGTGCAACATTTGAAGCATTCAGCACATGTTTGCCTTGGATATAGCAAGAGAAAACTGGTCATAGAACGGTTATTCACTATTTAGATGATTTCCTTTTCATCGGCAGTGGAAAAAAGGAGACGCAAAAAATGCTGGTCAAATTTCAAGAGCTGTGCAAGGAATTAGGGGTTCCACTGGCACTGGGAAAAACAGAGGGGGCCCTGCAGGGTGATAGAATTCCTGGGTATTGAAATAGATGCCCCAAGGGAAATAGTCTGGCTGCCGGACCAAAAAGTAGAGAAACTGAAAGAATTGATCCTAGTACATACCAGCAGGAGAAGGATACAACTAAAACAAATACAGCAGGTACTGGGGCACCTGAACTTCACCTGCAGGGCTATTGACCCAGGAAGGGCATTCACAAAAAAGTTAGCAAGGGCTACAGCCAAAGCGACCAAACCACACCATTGGGTAGACCTGACAAGAGGTGTCAGGGAGGATTTTAGCGTATGGGAGGATTTTCTCAAGGAGTATAATGGCTGCTCTTTCTGGTAGGAGGCATGGGTGTATAACACAAACCTCGATCTTTACACAGACACAGCCAGGGGCTTAGGCATGGGGGGCTACCTGAAGAGCAGGTGGTTTGCAGAACCATGGCCTTCTGACTGGGTAAGGGATGACAAGGTAAGAGATATAACATTGCTAGAGATCATGCCCATCTGGGCATGTACCCTGGTGTGGGGGGAAGAGTTACGGGATCAAAGATTGACATTCTGGTGTGACAATAGAGCAGTGGTGGAGGTCCTAAACAACAGGGGGGCCAGGTCAGAAATGGTCATGCAAGTCTTGCAACATTTAGCGTTAAGGGCCTTGCAGCTGATCATGTCATTCAGAGCAAAACACATAGAAGGGGTACACAACACCCTGGCTGACAGCCTTTCCTGTCTGCAGCTGGACCATTTCTGGAGACTGGCACCAGCAGTGGTGGAGCAAAAAACACCCATACCAACGATCATCTGGGATGTTGGCAAGAAGGAGCAGAACTGTTGTGTCACAGCTCATGGACACCTCGGACTCTGAGGGCCTATGATGGGGCCTGGCGAGTGTTTCAAACATTCAGGGCAACACACTATATGGAGGTGAGTAGGCCATTCACAGAGGAACAATTGGGAAAGTTCACCATGGAGCAATGGCAAAAAGGAACAGCCCACACCACAATGGGGGTCTGTTTAGCAGGGATTAGTGTTATCTGCAGCCTAAAGGGATGGAAGGACCCAACAAAATCATGGTTTATTAGAAGGATGATGCAGGGATGGGGTAGGTTGAAACAAGGTCCAGTAGACAATAGAAGACCAATAGGGGAACAGTGGTTAGCAAAACTAAAGGATGTGCTACCAGCAATATGCAGATCAAAGACCGAGGCCCAGCTATTTCACATGGTTTATGTTGTAATGTTTGCAGGGGCCATGAGAGTGAGTGAGGTGGTAGGCCATGGCAAAAAAGACAAGAAAGGGGGATTAGAATGGGAAGATATAAGTTGGGGGATGAAAGAGATACAGATCAAGTTTAAGAGGTCAAAGACAGATCAAAGGGGACAGGGTTGCATGGTGACACTAAAGAGACAGGCAGAGGGCACAGTATGCCCAGTGCAGACTTTGTGGGCTTTCATCGCAGAGCATGGGACCAGGACAGGGAGATTATTTGTTCATGGTGATGGAAGAAGGGTCACCGGTTATCAAGTCACAGCATTGCTCAAGAAAGGCATGCAATTCCTGGGGGAGGACCCGGTTAATTATTCGTCCCACTCCTTGGGGATTGGGGGTGCCTCACAGTGGGCAGCGGCAGGCAAAACTGTGGATAGTATTTTGGAAAAAGGATGCTGGCAGTTTGCCAGTTATAAGAGATATATCCGAGCACTGAAATGAGGAAAGTACCATATTGCCTATGTTTTTGTTGCAGATGTGGAGATGAATGGAGCAGAGGGGGGAGGACAGGGAGAGGGATACTATGGTGAGGAAATAAAGACAATATATAACATAATTAATTTTTCTTAAACCCCATAGGAAGAGGGAGGACCACGGAAGTCTGGATCTACGGCCACTCCTATATTTATTGGGTAGAAAGGACAGCAGAGAAAAAGGCTGGGGGAAAGCAGCTGTACCAAGATGTGAAACAGTGTAGTTTGGTTTGGTGTGGCATCCAGGAAATGAGATGGGCACAACTGCTTCCTACCTTGAAGGAACTTAAGGAACGGTGACCCAGTCCAAACTTAATTATTATACATTTGGGGGGCAATGACCTTGAGGGCAAGCCATGAGTAGACACATACTTGCAGATAAAAAGGGACCTAGAAACAATACAGCAGTGGTGGCCTCAGGTAAGCCTTGCCTGGTTGGATATGATACCAAGGAGGGTTTGGAGGCAGGACCGCAGCCATAGAGCTGTGGATAGGGTCAGGAGAAAGATGAACAGAAGGGTAGGGACATTGGTAAGGAATATGGGAGGACAGGTAATACTGCGGGGTGTAGAAGAATGGGTAGACGATTTCTACAGATTAGATAGGATGCACCTGTAGGATCTAGCCATAGACATGTTTAACACAGAAACAATGGGCTTTATAGAAGCATGGAGGAGACATGAAAAAAAGGGAATATAAAAAAAAAAAAAAGGAAAAGAGAAGGATTAAGAAGGATTTTCCCCGAGGTAAGGGAGAATAATACCCTAAGTGAGGGGAAAGCCAGTCATCCAACGCAAGCTGGAGACTGGCTAGTGGGGGAAAAGGGGGGGGGGGAGAAAAGGGAATAACACCAAAAGAGGAAGAAGAAGATGAAGGAGAAAGCGGTCTTGGTTTTCACCGTTACCTAACAGAAAAGGAGAAGAACAAGGCACCCAGGTTTTCACCTGGGGGAGAAAAAGAGGAAGAAAGAGGGATGTTCAGAGATTGATATATGGATGAAAATAAATGAAATTCTGAGAGATATAATAATAAAAGACAATGAAATGGAACATGGAATTATGATATATAAATAAATTAATTGCCAATCTGAGCACAACAACAAACAATGGTCTCTGTCTCTTTGTGAGGGCAAAGGGGGGAATCTGGGACAATGAGCTATGGTTAACCACCCAGGATGTATGTCAGTGATAGCAGGTGGCTTTAATGTCAAACTAGGAAACAGACAGGAACTATATGAGCATAAGTGCCATCTAGATGATATATACTGCATACCACTGAGAAAGCCAGTAAACATTAACGCCAACAATGATGGGAGAAAGTTATTGACCATACTAACAGAAAATATGTTAAGTGGTAAATGGATGAGCAGGACATGGAAGGGAATTATACATTCCTGACTGCAACAGAAGACAGTCTCCTTGACATGTTTTGTCAATATTTTTCACTTGTACAAGGTCTCTAAAAGAGTGGTAAAGCAAGGATGAGATAGCGACCATTTCCCCTTATGTATATCCCTGAAATCAGATGGTGTAAGACAGAAGGCTCCTGTCAGTGAGAATTCAGAAGTAGTTGAAAACTATATGTGTATATATAATAAGAAGAAAAGTATTTGGACTCCAATAACAGCAGACTTTGTGTAAATGTTCATGGATGAATTGTGGAATAATGAAAATGGCAATGCTAAAATCTTAACTCAGGAAATGAACAGGTCTGATGCTATTGGTGTTTATGATAGCATAATTATGAAGTTAGTAGATGCGTTGGTTCCAATTGATAGTTAACTGATAAGGGGAATTTATAATGTAAAAAAATAAGTGGTTTGATAAATGAATGCTTTATTATGAAAAAGTATATAAAGAATGGGGAAGAATTTTAAAAAGTATGGCAATATTAATTATTATAAAGCACTAGTTTCCCTCAGGATGGAATACAGGACTATGATGAAGAAAGAAATGAAGAAATACAATAGGAATTTATTGATATAGTTGCAGGCAGCCCTATCTGAAATACATAATAAGATACTCTTGAGAACCTGTAGCACCTGGCTCCAAAAGCAAACTTGAATAGAAATATTATAGCTCTAATAGCGTAACCTTGGAAAACTTACTTATGGGAACATACAACTAAAGTAATAAGGATTTTAAAACCATAAAATAACAATGGAGCCAATGAAGAATAGTTTGGACAGTACCATGATAACAACAGAATATGCAGAGCTTATACATGAGCAGCATGTATCAGCAATAAAGAATAAAAAAAAAATAAAGCACTAGGATTAGACAGCATTCCTGCAGAGGTATTTCTCACAGACCCTAAATTATAGGTGAAGATTTTAACTCCACTCTTTAACAGGATTGTAGACAATTGATTGGAATAAAGGAATAATAGCTCATATTTTTAAGAAAGGGGAAGCAGCAGACCCATTAAATTACAGGCCCATATTTTTTTTATGTATTGGACTCAAAGGGCTTGATTCTCAAAGCCCATAGGTTGATGCAAAGTGCCTGCAGTACACATAAATGGCACAAGTGCACCTTATGTCAAAAAATGAGCCCTGAGCTGTTCACAAAAGAAGCCTGCATCAAATGCAGGCTGCTTACACCAAAGAGGACTTGTGCCAGCCTTGCACCACAAAATGGGCTGTAGCATGGTGCTAGAGAGCTTGCGGAAGACACAGGCTACCATATCCCTGAAAGTGGGATTTATAAAACTCTCCCAGGGGGAGAATTTCTAGGTACCCTTAGATCAGCCAGGGTTGGTCTAAGGGTACTTAGACGTATATCTCTGAGAGAGTGTAGAACTCAGAAAGAATGTGCCGTGGTCCCACGCCCAAGCCTTGATCCTGTTACATAAAGTACATAGTCCTGGTGATCTAGAGGCCCCCTTTCTGATCCCCATGTTCCTGTAATAATAATTGATGAACCCCTTCCCTGGTCCGTGCCCTCTCAATCCCTGATGTCCCCATATAATAATTAATGAAACCCTCTTCCTGGTGGTCTAGTGGCCCAGTTCCCTGATCCCTGATATCCCCATAAAAATTAATGAAAAACCCCTTCTCTGGTGGTCTACTGGACCCCCACCCCAGCAGGTAGTGCTCACCACCCCACTCTCCCATCCTGAAGCAGAACTAGTGACAGGCATAGCCCTCCTCTCACCTCCACAGCTGGCAGCTGATGGAACTGTCACTAAGCATGTACTGTACACGTTCAATGACAGTTTAGTGGGTGACTGGCTGTGGAGGTGAGAGGAGGGCTGTGCCAGTCACCAGCTCTGTTTTGGGATGGGAGAATGGGGTGGTGGGCACTACCTGCTGGGTTGGGGGTCCACTAGACCACCAGTAAAGTGGGTTTTCATTAATTATTATTATGGGGACATTGAAGACTGGGGAGGGGTATCACTAGACCACCTGGGAAGGGGATTTTCATTAATTATTATTAGGAAGACATTGGGGATTGGGGAGGGGACCAGTAGACCACCAGGGAAGGGGTTTTTCAGTAATTATTACAGGGACATCAAGCATTAGGAATGGGGGTCAGTAGACTACCAGGGATGGGAATTAATTTATTGTATCATGGGATCAAGGATGAGGGACCGCTAGCCTTTGCTGCAGGGAGCCAACAGCAAACTCCTCCCATGTGCTTGGTGTTTTCACACAGGAGAGGTTGCAGCAAGTATGGGGGACTTAGGTGCCAGACCTCTCCTGTACCAGAATCTGGTGCAGGGTCCCTGGCACACTGGGCTTCAGTGCAAGCTGCTGGTTGTTGCAGCTTGCACTGATCTAATCCCTGTTTGAGAATCAAGCCCAAAATGTTTTGTATAGTAATTCTGACAAGACTGGAGTAATGGGAAGAAAGTAATAATATATTATCAGAAGCCCCATTAGGCTTCAGGAAAGGAAGAGGAACTGTCAATAAAATAATTATTTTAAATTACGCAAGTAAATATGTTATGGGAAAAAGAACAGAGCCTATACTTTCACTTATAGATATACAAAGTGTATTCGATAATGAGAACAGGACTCTACTGTGGGGAATTCTACAGAAATCACAGTTGGATCAGAGTAATTTAAATGACACAGAGTCATAATGTTTTGACCAAAAACAGTGTGACAAACAATGCCATAGTCAAAATGTTGTGCTCTGACATAATGATGGGCACAATAGTGACCACATAAGGAACGCTCACACCCCGCTGAAAACAATGGGACTTTTCCTTTTTTGGGGGGACTTTGCCTCTCACACCCCCTGGACTTTAAATAATCTACTCTTGGAAGGGTGGACTTTGCAGTTGGGGAGAAACTCGTGAGGGGGAAAATTCATTTTTTTATTAAATAAAAAAAAGCTGCAATACCAGGAGACCTGGGGGGAACTCATTAAGGGGTGGTAGAAAATGTATACATTTGTGCCAGCCACAGGAAGATTAGAATCCAAATACTCTGCTATGCAGATGACAGCATATTAATTTCTCTGATCCTGATCGGTTTAAAAAAGGCCATAAACTTCACTACTGAGCAACTGAAAAGTATGGATTTGAACATTAATGAAGCAAAATCAAAATGAATGATACTGGGCACATACAATAGAAAAGAGACAGGATGGAAATGTGCCGACAACGTTTTTGAATCTGTCAATACATAAAAGTATTTAAGAGTGCTTATTGATAATTGTTGTAGATGGGGCCTGCATATTGGATAATGAAAGAAAAAAGCCAATCAGTTAGCTAGTACAATGATTAGATTTGGAAGGCAAATGTTATATGCAAGTGAGATATGGGGATTAATGAGCAAAAAAATAAAAATAAGATCTCTAGAAGCTGTACGTAATTTGTTTTAGAAACATTCTATTCTTACAATATGATACACCAACAGCATTAATCACTATGGAATTAATATGCTGTCTTTAGAATGCAGAATGCGGATTAGAGCAGTTGGGTGGTGGAAAAAAATATTGCACATGGAGCTTCTAATATTCTGAAGGAAATGTAAACTGAATCTGAAAACAAAAAGTTGGCTCCACAGATAGATTATACAGTAACTAGGCATGGAGTCTCCACAGTATTTGGGATCCATTCTGTATACAGAATTTTGAAAAATATACCACAGAAATGGAACAAAGAATAAAACATATTTTTTTCCAGACCACCTTTGCTAAATTAATAGATATTCAATGTGCATCTTCATATAGAGAATCAAAACGTACAGAAAAAATGAATTACACCAATCCTACTGTGAAAAAGAAAAACATTGGGCTGCACTGTGTAGCCTATGATTAGGATTTTTAGAGAGTGGACATAATCTATATGGAAAAAGGAAAAATGAATGTGATAGTTTGAATAACTGCAACATATGTTATTGGAATGCACAATTATATGTGAAGAGAGGTCAACATGGTTGGAACCACTGGGATTACAAAGATTTGTGCAAAATAAAAGAGAATGTAATTGAATATTTATTGTTTTCAGAACCCTAGTCCACAATACAGTATTTGCTACAGCTAAATTTGATTATTTTGCACCTATGAAACTGTCATGACTTAATGTGCCTGCTTATGCTCTCAGGCTTTTTCTTCAAAATATATGATAATCTGTTAATGTTTTAAATGTAGACTTTTATGAAGTTTGTATAAGAATCATGTGATATATTTATATGAATACTTGATGTAACATTTTGTTACTCATGGAAATGGTATGTTATAACTTATTAGCTGCTACATATGTTTTTATTAAATAAACTTGAACTTGACTTGAGTAGTGGCTAACTTATTGTGTAGTTAGGCTTCTCAGAGCTGTCCCTTGAAGTCTCCTTATTATGAATACTGTACCAAGAGCAGTATGAGTAGTCATTATCTATGTAGCAGGCCTCTTAACCTCGACACCCAGTTGAGGTGCATAGTTTGAAACAAACTCTAATCAGAGCCACAGCAACTTCTAGTGTCAGTGGCTCAGCTGGTTGCACACTCCTCTCTGAGGCCATAAGGTTGTGAGTTCTAGCCTCAAACCAGGAACTTGAGGTAACATCCCTATGCTGAAACTGTAGTGCAGTTTGAGGTGGGTGCTTACTCCCAAGGTGCTGTCTTTAGGATGAGATATGAAACCAAAGTCCTGTCTGCCTGTTCTGGTGGATGTTAAAGATCCTATGGCACTTCTCAAAATGGGAAGGGGGGAGTTTATTAATAAAAGAAAATGTATACAAGTACATAACACAGACTTAATCAAAACAACATAATGTTATACTCTCTGTCTAGATGTATCTGGTGCGGTAGGGGAGCATTGGAGGGTTCCACTACCCCACGGCAACAAGAAATTTGTCGACCATCAGCACAGCAACAGCACAACACCACCAATTGGTGTTGTGCTGTCTCTTTGGGAACAAGTATTTTCTGTGGGAGGCTTTGCCCCCCCCCACACCCACAATGCAGGGGCTCTGCCACTCCACACCCCCCACACTAAAGATTTCTAACTCCAATCGGAGTTAGTTTGGGGAAGGGCAAACACCCCAGTGGCGGCAGTGTCTGAATACCTGGAGACCATCACAGCAAACTGCCGAACATGTCGCTGTGATGGTCTTCGTGGTATTTGTGTCACTGCTCCATCGGTACACCGCATTGGAGCAGACTCGATGGGCAATAGTGTCCTTAGCTGCCGACAATGAGTAAAACAACAACACAGGCAAAAACATTACTTGTATTTATGTGGGGGTGACCCCTTATTAAAGATTATCAACTCCGGGAAGGGTGCATGTGGGGGAAGGAGAGACACTTTAAAAAAAAACAAAAAAAACACTTGTGACAAACATTAAAACGTACATCTGTCCCCATCTCAGAACCATTAACCTACTGCATCAGAGCCAGCCACCCTCACCACATGGCCAGCTTGAAAACACCATGCTACATGACCTCCCCCACATCCTTTCTTCCTTATCCCTCTCCTTCTGGGCGACGTCCTATATTGTCGCTCTTCTTCCCTCGCTAACCTATATCCTCTCTCTTTTCCCCCCTCACTACCCTTCCATGGTAACTCACATAACAGTCACTGAAATTAAGTCGCTCATATCTGAGTCGTTTAATTTCAGTTTCCCATATCACAGGATACCGTGCTGAATGTACCATTTCAGGCATGCCATAATAACACACAAGGTGCTATAATTCCAAGTTTTCAATAAATCTGTGAAATGAAAGAAAACACAGGTGCCATCCAAGACCTTTCCAACTGTGGCCACAATTCTGAAATATAGAGACAAGTGAAAAGCAGATGATGCATAGTCTAGATTTCTTGACAACATGTCTCTCTAAGACAGAAGTATTCTGAAGTACTCTTATGCTTGTGGTTACCTCTCACTTTGAATTTTTCATGGATGCATAGCCGCACTACATCTTGTATTTTGGCTGGGATTCTATGACCAAGCAATTTTTTTTGTAGTTACAGAGGTTGATATCTCCCTAGCTGATTAATAAATAGGTTATGTGAAAAAGAGTTACTGATGAACTCATACATCTTTGACCTGGACAGGGATATAACTTGCAAAAAGGATAAACTCTGCAGTCTTAATTTTAGAAAGTAAGACCGTAAATATCCAGGAAGTGTTTTCAATGCCCTCCCTCAAAGGCTGGCCGTCCACTTCCTTCCAGTTATTTAAAAGTGAGTTACACCACAACCTACAAAAGTGTACCCAAGTTTATTTATATGTAATATCACAGATTTTAGGAAATTGGCAAAAAAATACAATTAAAAAAGACTGGGATTTGGCATAGCCAGACCTCCATCTATGGGTTTCCTTTAAGTATATGACTTCTTCACAGGATTTAGATGACTTACCCACACAAATATAAAAACATTTATGTATACTTTAGTGTCCAATTCTTTAGAAAGGGGGAAAGTAAAAGTCATATATAAGATATAAGAATAAGAAAGGTAATAATCTTATAAATTCTCTTCTCCTTCATCACTGGCCACTTGTTCCATCCTGTGACCTTACAGTCAGCTATCTAATATTTGGTCTTCCAGTTTGCTCTGGTCATAGTACCTACTCTATATTGTACTTCCAAACCCATAACTTGACAATCCACAATGTCAACACCAGATATATTATTTGGGCATGAGTCCTTCAAGGGGCCCAAGGACTCTTGCTCTTTTGCAAGGAATCCATGCTCCTGCAATACTTGAAAAAATTGTTAAAATCTTAATGCAACCTGCATGGAGTCCACATTCTGAAGTAAAGGCAGATGTCATTTTCTTAGGCCAATACTGATAAAAATGTCTAATAGGCCTCCAATTAGAAATGTCCATCTTGTTCTTTTTTATGTTTGCCATGTGCACTAGTGCAAGTCAAACATTTTGCTATGTACAGGGTTTTGAGAGGTGTGTCATGGTGGTCCAATGCGGGAGACTCTACAAGAGGCTTGACCAATAATCAGCAAGTCTATTCAGGCATGAAAGTGCATGGATTTCAAAACAATGTGCCAACAGACACATTCATAAATCAGCTCTTTCAGCAAGCACAGCTGATCTCATCATGTGCTCTTAGCCTGCCTGCTCCCTTCCTCCTCAACATTACAGCAATGGAAACTGAAACAGCTTGTTAAATATTAGCTGCCTATTAAACTGGAGACTAGTTTGCCCCCTTCAAAATGCAAAAACTTGCACATTTAAATACATAGCATTTAAACATTTTCTTGCAACTAGCTTCAGTTGGGCAGGTATACTCTTTCAAGAAAGATTCATACCTCATAAATGTCATAATTTTCCAGCAAGGAATCTCCTAAAAAGATTTACACTGTTTCTTTAACCTCTTAAGACGCTATCTGATAAGAACTGTCTCAGATATATGCCACATCTGCTGGGAACTATCCAGGCTAAATATATAGCAATCATCAGGCATCTTTTACTATGCTTTTCAGGAAAAATATTTATATTGAGCTACAGCTAGCACACATGCACATATACTGTACACACCATCCTCATGGCCACAACATTCAAAATAAATACTGCAATCTAATATGTTATAAAACAATGAAGAAACTGTTTATATCAGTCTTGATAATGTGGAACACAGTGAAGTTCAGTTTACAGCAGATTTCTTTTAAATATTTCATATCCTATATTTTGTATCATGGATAGCACTGGGGAAATGCTTCATCTCATTCTCATAAGGATCTTCATTTTACTCATTTTTGCAGTGTATTTACTCAGGATGTCCCAGATTAGATGCAATATGTTGTTTTCAGTGGGGTCATGATTTTACCATTTTTGTAATGTATTTATTCAGGATAGCCTAGTCCAGATGTAAAATATTATTTTCAGTGTGTTCTGATTTTACACAATGCAACATAATATTGTGTAGATATATAGCCCCACTGAAAATAAGATGCCACATCTTCTGTGAACTCTCCAGGCTAACTATATAGCAATCAGCATGCATATTCTTGGAAAACACATTGTAAAAATGTGTAAAAGTAAGACCACATTGAAACTACCTCTCAGCAGATCTGCATTGTGCAAATTCATTAGCAATAATGGGTAAAAGCATGACCACCCTGTAAGTGATATTTTACAGGATATGTCAGTTGAGATTTGATATATCATATATTGAACCTCAACTGGTATATCCTGTAAAAATTCAATATTTAAAATGATTTAAATGCTTTACCCAAATGAAATAAATATTTTAAATATCAGCTTGGCTAGTCTTTTCTCATAGGTCTTATCCCATATGCCCTGTGCCATTTTAGTTGCCCTCCACTGCACCACCTCCGCCTTGTCTATGTTTTTTTCTCAGATAGGGCCTCCAGAACTGGATGCAGTAGTCCAGACGCAATCTCATGAGTGTCTTATATGAGGCAAGATGACCTTCCTCTTTATACTCCTGATACCCTTCCCTGTGCATCCAAGCATCTGGCTAGCCTTTACAGCCACCTTATCACACTGTCTAGTTTCTCTTAGGTCCTGTGAGATGATAACTCCCAAGTCCCTTTCCTGCTTTGTGATGTCAGTACCCCCCCCATACTTTGTACTTTGCCCAGGGTTCTTGTGCCCCATCTGCATGATCCTGCACTTCTTTGCACTGAATCTCAGCTGCCATTCTTCAGATCATTTCTCCATAATTTTTTTATTGTGTTTATGCCCCCATTTTTTTCCCTGTTTTCACCTGACTCATGTACTGCGGCCATGTATGTGCATTTGGAGGCATGCGCACACTGTGGTTGCACAGTGCCCTCCCTCTGCTTGCCACCTGCCTGCCTGTGCTACCCTCAGGCCTCCACCTGGGGGCAGCTGGACTGTGGGGGATGACAGGGTCCCTCCCCAGGAGAATTTGCAGAATACTTAAACTAGCAAATTGGGAGAGGGGTGCAGCACCCCATACGTCGAATGGGAAGAACACCCCTCCCCCCTCAGCTAGTGGTCAAACAGGAATTCAGCGTGTTTGCCATTCATTTGCATCACCAGGTAAGAAAAAAGGTTTGTCTCCCCATACGATGCACAGGGTAATGCCAAACTTCACCCAACAACTAACACACCAAAATCTGGCCAATGGAAAATCATGTAACAATAATGCTCACAGCCTGGGAAATAAGATCCCAGACCTGCAGGCAATAATGTCAGAGGCTAAACTGGACATAGTAGCAATTAGTGAGACGTGGTTTACCAGTAACCACACTTGGGAGACTTCAGTACCTGGCTATATATTGTTCAGAAGAGACCGAGGTGCAAAAGGGGGGAGGAGGGCCCCGAGATGTTAATGAAAATATCAAAGCTACAGAAATTCAGAATACACATAAGGAGCCAGAAGAACTGTGGGTCACCCTGGAAACAGGAAATGGGACAGCTATAAGAACTGGGGTTGTCTACAGGCCCCCAGACCAGGGGGAGGACATAGACACATTACTGTTAGAAGATATACAAAGCATGACAGCTAAAGGGGAGGTTCTGATAATGGGAGACTTCAACATGCCAGATACAGATTGGTCAATACCAGCAGGAACATCTGCCAGAACTAGACTCATAGTGGATTCCTGCAGGGGAGGGCCTCAAACAACTGGTACAGCAACCCACAAGAGACAGGGCTATCCTAGATCTAGTACTGACTAACAAAGAAGGATCAGAGATCTCCAGGTAGAAGGTCACCTGGGGGCCAGTGACCATCACATGGTATGGTTCAATTTGGCTACTACATCTAAATCATCCCAGTCCAAGGCAAAAATATGGGACTTCAGAGGAGCTGACTTTGATAAGATGGCCAACAGAGTTAAGCTAGCCCTGGCAAAAAGAAACACAGGTGAGGGGGTACAGGCAAAGTGGGCAAGCATTAAGGATGCAATACTTGAAGCAACATCCCATTCTGTTAGACAGAAAAGGAAGTGCAAAAGAAGAAGGAAACCACTTTGGTTCTCAAATACAGTAGCAGAAAAGGTCAGAGCCAAAAGGCTGGCCTTCAGGAAATATAAGGGAACACAGCGGGATGAAGATAGGGAGGCATACCAAACTGCCCTAAGGGAAGCAGGTAAGGCAGTAAGGCAGGCAAAGTCCCAAACTGAGGAAACACTAGCACGGACAGTAAAGAAGGTGACAAGACTTCTATAGATACATTAGTGAAAGGAGAAAGTCCAGAGGGGTATTGCTAAGCTTAATGGAGAAAAGGGAGCATGTGAGGAGAGGACCCTGTAAAGGCATCTATCCTAAATAGATACTTTTGCTCAGTATTTACTGAAGAGAAGGTAGGGCAGGGCCCACAGCTCAGCATCATGGACACAGGGGAGGGAGGTGAGCACTATCCCTTCACAAAAGAAAGGGTCCTACAAGAGCTTGCTAAGCTCAGAGTGGATAAGGCAATGGGACCTGATGGCATACATCCCAGGGTACTTAAGGAGCTAAAGGAGGAACTAGCAGAGCCATTAGCAGAATTGTTTAGTGAGTCTCTGAGCACAGGAGAGGTCCCAGAAGACTGGAGAAGGGTTCATGTGATCCCGCCTCCACAAGAGTGGTAGCAGGGAGGAGGCGGGGAACTACAGACCGGTCAGTCTTACCTCAGTAGTGGGCAAGATTATGGAGGCACTCCTTAAGGAAAGGATAGTGCAACACCTGGAATCCATAGGGCACAGGATCCAAGACAGCATGGGTTTACAAAGGAAGGTCCTGTCAAACTAATCTCATAGATTTCTTTGACTGGGTAACCAGAGTGGTGGACCAAGGGAGCAGTTGATGTCGCCTACCTTGACTTCAGCAAAGCTTTTGACACTGTTCCACATAGAAGATTGATAAATAAGCTGGGTAGGCTCGGGTGGGTCAGAAGTTGGTCAACTGGGTGGCAAACTGGTTGACTGGCAGAAAAACAGAGAGTGGTGGTAAATGGTATACAGTCAGAAGAGATGCAAGTCACAAGTGGGGTACTCAGGATCAGTCCGGGGCCAGTCCTATTCAACATCTTCATTAGTGACCTTGCAGATGGACTAGAGGGTAAGGCTTGTCTGTTTGCAGATGACACCAAGATCTGCAACAGAGTAGATGATCCAGATGGGATGGGCAGAATGAGAAGAGATCTGGATAAACTAGCAGAATGGTCAGAAGAGTGGCAACTGGGATTTAATGCAAAGAAGTGCAAAATCATGCACATAGGGAAGAGAAACCCTGAAGCCACTTATAGGCTGGGAGGGGAGCGTTAGCAGTCACAAAGGAAGAAAGAGACTTGGCATCATCATCACTGATGACCTAAAATCATCCAAGCAGACCTCTAAAGCAGTAGGTAAGGCTAGGGGTGTTAGGTGTATTAGTAGGGTATCACAAGTCGTAAGAGGGAGGTAATAATCCCTCTGTACAAGACACTGGTTAGGCCCCATCTGGAGTACTGCGTGCAGTATTGGAGGCCACACCTTCACAAGGACATTAACCAAATTGAGGCAGTCCAGAGAAGGGCAACCAAAATGGTGCAGGGACTGCATCAGAAGACATACAAGGACAGATTAACGGAGCTCAATATGTATACCTTTGAGCAAAGGAGGGAGAGAGGTGATATGATCGAGGCATTCAAACACCTTAAGGGCATAAACAAGGTGAAAGAGTCTAACATGTTTAAATATAAGAAAAATAGCAGGACAAGAGGACACAGCATGAGATTAGAGGGAGGCTGATTAAGGGGAATGTGGAGGAAATTCTTTTTCACAGAAAGGGTGGTGGATGCATGGAATGGCTTACCACAAGAAGTGGTGGCTATGAATACAGTGCAGGGCTTCAAACAGGCATGGGATAGGCATAAGGGAGCAATACAAATGACTATGAATAGATAGGTCACTGACAGAGCAAAGGCCGATGGCACATTTATAAGGTAGAAAAAGAAATGGGCAGACTGGATGGGCCTTGCAGTCCTTATCTGCCATCAACTTCTATGTTTCTATGTTTCTATGTTTCTGGGTGCTCAGTCCTGCTCCCTCCCTCCCTCCCCAAGTCAGCCTTCAATGACCCAGGGTCACTCCCAAACCCAGGTCACCAGCATAGCATGAGGTGTGGTATCCAGTGGCTCAACCCTCAGCACTACTGGTCCAGCTCTCCAGTTTTTTAAGGTCTTCCATCATTTTTTTCAACACCCCCTGGCATGTCCACCCTATTGCATACCTTTGTATTCTCTACAAAGAGAAATGCCTTCTCCTCCAGTCCCTCTGCAATGTCCCCAACAAAGACATTGAAGAGGCCCAGCCCCAACACCAACTCCTGCGGCACCCTGCTCATCACCTCTCTCCCTCTCCAGATTACTCCCTGTTTACCACAACCCTCTGACTCCTGCCATTTAGCCAGTTCTCTACCCATATAACTATTTTAGGATCCACCCTAAGGCTGTGTAGTTTGTTAATCGGCCTTCTATGGGGGATGGCATCAAAGGCCTTTCTGAAGTCCAGATAGGCCACATCCACCGCACCTCCCTGGTCCTACCTTAGTTACCCAGTTATACAGTAGATTAGTACAGTGAGGTAGTGAAAAAACACAATGCTTATCCAAAATACAGTAAAAGTTAGGCTTAGATGTACAAGTAAATAAATGCCATATAATGGCTCCACCACACCACAGCAACAGAAATTTCGACACAATCCTTCACATTGATGTAATCAGGCTGACATCACCAATGTATCCCTACAACAACCTACAACACGCTGACACCAACCACCACACTTAACTGTATCAATGTGGGTGGCTGTGCCCCCCCGCAACCCCATGTGGGTGGCTGTGCCCCTGCATCCCCCTTACTTTAAATATATAACTTCACATCACACAGACAGTGGAGTTAGGTGCTTACTCCCCCCCATCAATGAAAAATCTCCCCGTCAATGCAAAGTCCATCAACATCATGGTTTCCATGTTGGGGAGTCCATTTCAAAACTTTGATGTTCGAATGGTATACCCCATATAAGGCAATGTGTGTGTGTGTGGCAATGCTCTTTGTGTGCAGACAGTGCACAACAAGTGTACCAGAAATAAATATATATATTATAGTAACGGTAGTGCTACTATAGTTAGTTGACGAGCCATTTACATGTTAAACCCCAAATTTGTACCTTAATAACTTTGTAACCATTTGAAGAATTTGCCTGAAATTTGGAATACACAATCAAGACCCATATGCCTTGGGATCTGCCAAGTTTTGTAGCGGTCCGATACACGGCTGCAGAGTTATTAAGCATGATCTGCGCGTGCGCTTACACTTTCTGGAATTCTACGGTCACGCCTACAGGTCGCACGGTTTGCACGACCGGGTCTGAAATCTTCAGGGAACGTGGTTGGGGTCCCCAATGTGCTTTTGAAGATTTTTGAAAAAATATTAAACGTTCAAAAGTTATTCAAAAAACAATTTCCCATTATAAGTCAATGGGAAAGTTAACAAAAAGTTCGACAGTGTCACAAATGCACTTTTTACTGTCGCAAATCCGCCATTTTGTTTTCAGTTAGTGATCAGAAAAATGCCTGGTATTTAAAATTGGGACCCTCTAGCAACCTAATTCTTTTTGTATTCACTTAGTCAGGCCCTGAGGATGCTAGCCATGTCTTTATTTTGGGGTAAAACACCCCAGAAATATGTTTTTCAAATTTCTGGAAAAAGTACTTTTGCAAAGTACTGTTGCACTTGCGACACTGTCGAATGCATTTGCGAAAGCTTTCGCAAATTGCGACAGTACTTTTCTAGGCTGTGGGAAAATGACAGCAATTATTTGGCACCCTGCTGCAAAAGAACGGTTTGGTGCTTTAGCCTGAAATTTGGAAGGAACGCAGCCAACATCTCACAGATGTGTCTTTCAATGTTGCATTGAAAAAATATTACACGGCGGCAAAGTTGCGGCACTCCAAAGTTGATGCTTTTTCCCATAGGATAACATTACGGCATCCGACGCATTGCAGCAATCCTTTGGCCCCCTGATGCAAAATAACGGCTCAGTCTTTTGGGCTGCAATTTGGAGGGAAGACAGCCAACATCCCACAGATGTGCCTTTCAGTGGTTTGGTGAAAAAATATTACAGGGAGACAAAGTTATGGCACTCTGAACTTCTCTTTTTTTCCCATAGGATAACATTACGGCATTCGCCACGCCTTTCAGGGCCCGTATCTCAGAAACAGTGCAAGATACAGACTTTTCGTCAGAAAAACACTTAGCCCCCTAATGGGGGCTAAGTGCAAAACTAGCCAGAAAATCATAAATCAAATGACTTTTAAATTTTTTTCCTACGTCGTACGGTTCCTGAGATATAAGCAATTTCGTATTCCAACTCCTCATTTTCTGCTCCGAGATCCATTATTATGCATACATTCTTTGTACTCACTGTCTTTCTCTATGCAGCTTTTGGGAAAACCAGCCTGTGCACTTACATTACTGTTAATACAGTTCTTCCGCTATGGCCCCACTCCATTTCACTTACCGCTCACATCTACGCCACCATGTGCGTATCCTTTATGCTTCCATTTGTGCTTATGCTTTCCTTTATTTTTTGCCATTTGTGTCTACAGTACTGTTTCTCTTCTGTTTCGCTTATGCCATCATGCCCATTGCCATTTCTATTTGCGGGCACCATGTTACTATGTGACAAGACATCACGTGGCGGACCGTTCCCGTCTACGCCACCATGTGCGATACCCTTTCTGTTCTCATTTGCGCTTGTGTTACCATGTGTGCCACTGTTAGCACTTCTGTTTGCGTTGCTGTTCCTGTTACTATGTCACAAGACATCACATGGCGGGAGCACGGGGCCCCGCCGCTGCATTATATTCACTATTTCATTATCATACTCAAAAAGAAGGGATTAGAGGCAAAACTTTAGCGACGCACAGTTAGGGCACTTAGAAGTGAGACCAGCACAGGCCCTGTCACCACTCGCAGTGCGCATTGGGTGTTTGGTCCCAACCTCACCCCATTCTCCCATACCTCTGCTTTTTAACATGTGATAGGGTGAGAGTTAGGGCCAATGACCCAATGCGCACCCCAAAGCCGGTTTGGGTGGTGGGCTGGTGGTCCAAGGGGTTTTCAACCCTAACACTGAATTTCCCACTTTTGTCGCCTTTGGAACAACCCTAACTGATGCATTAAATGGAGTTTTTTGTTCTAATATATATATATATATATATATATATACATACACACACACACACACACACACATATGCATATATATGTGTATTTGCAATAGTCAGCATGTGTGTAGCACAACAATTAGAAAGTGCAGTTAGGATGCTCTTTGGTTAGTGCAAAAAGTGCTAGTCTACATTTCCCTGCTATCTAGATCAGTTTCAACCTTCTGCATGTCATTGCGTATTTAACTGAGGTGTCTAGTGGCAACTCCCCTCCCTCTGATGTCCCTAAGAACCTGAAAAGAAGAAAACAATCCCTTGATGTCTCTTCTTTTAATCTGCAAACATGTATGTAGATGGTGCACTGCTATATTATACTCACTGGAATATATATGTATATATATGTATATGTATTAGTCAGTGTGTGTATATCGCAGCAATTAGAAAGTGAACTTAAGTGGCTCAGTGGTTAGTGCAAAAATTGCTAGTCTACATTTCCCCATTATCTAGATCAGTTTCAGTCTTACACATGTAATTTATGGTTTAAATGACAGTCTGTTGCTGCCCTGCCATAACTGTCCCCCTTCCCCATGCCCAGTCCAGTCCATATTAGTCTTCTGGCATGGGGATATGCTTCTAGACCTAATACAACATCAATACCAGTGGTGAACATCTGGCATTGCTTGTTTATAAAGATACACAAGTGCCCCTTTCCCCATGCTGTAATCCATATTACCATGTAACAAAATGTAATTAAACATTAATGTTAGTTCATCCTTAAGGACAACCCCACAAGGTAATACAACTCCCATGATAATTCATCTGATCCAGGTGCTGATCCCTTGGTCAATGAGCCAACAGTTGCCATGACATCATCCAGTTACATATCCCCTTGCAACAAGTCCAGTTTATCCCATGGAAGCTCAGTAATATGAATTTAAATACAAAAGTCCTGAGGAGAAGTCTCTAAGGGGCAGAAGTGGCAAACAACTGATGGTCTCCATAGAAAATCTAACTGTCTCTTTGTGTCTAAAAGCATCTTACCCTCTTAATTCTACTGTTGCAAGAAGGACTGTGGATCTGCACACTGTTTACGGTTATCAAAGAGGCTGGTCTGGAATGTTTTGCTTTTCATGTTATAGTTTTGTTCCATTGATAAAGATGGCATTCTCTAATATTGAACTGACATCATATATTTTCTGATTTTGTTTAGTTGAGCTGAAAAATAAATGTTTCCCTTTGTTAAAAATAAGGACAACAACCTTTGGAAATTGCTGAAACAAATTTAAATATTTCAAATATAGAGCCTGCTTAAATTTTTTTTACTTTGGGCAATAAAAAAGGATTTCAGTTCCAATTTGAAATCCTCCCACCATTTAATCAGAGAATCATAAAATATTAATGTTGCTTTCCTGGCCTGAATAAAGCTTCCTAATTTAGTTTTAACAAATTCATTGTCTAATTCAGTTTCCAGAGACCAGGACTGAAGGTTTGTCAATACCTGGATCCAAAAAGGGGCTGTACTATCCTGTGGTTTGAAGTTTCCACCAGGATAGTTTGAACCTCAAAAAAAAAATCTAGACAGGGAGAAAGAAAAATTTCATCAGTCCTGGTGGATAATGGAAGGTGTGTCCACCCACTCCTTCTGACATACAGGTAATATCTTTCAATCCAGCCTTCATGACCATTTCATTCAAAAAAATGCATATCATTATAAATAAGTTTAAAAAGTTCCACTCTGTCAGCCATTATTTGTGGGCCATAGATATTAACTGAATAGAGATGCAATTCCTAACATTTGACATCAAGAGCAACACTTTTCCCTGAATGATGTCTACTAATCTAATCAATTCAGTGTTCCAACTGAATAAGAGGGTGCCCGTCCGTAAGCATCTGTCCTCACCTATAGATGGTTCATAAGACCAGATATTATGGGCCTTGTCAATCTCCCCCAGGATATTCAACCAGGTGTCTTGCAAAAATACTATATCACACTTAGAATTTTTCAAAATCAAATAAGTGGCCATTACTCTTTTACTGTTTTTCAAACTATTGACATTAAGCATTTCAATCCTAACATTGTGAGCTGGCTCTTCCATAACACAGAGAAACACATGGAAAATGCTATAGCATTCATTACTTGTTTCTCCCACCCACCCCAGTGCTGGTCTTCCTGTCTTTTAGAAGTATGTACATCAGTAGTCCCCCCTCATATTCAGAGGAAGGATAATGTGTGAGCAAGTAACTAATGACCTGTCTGACTCCCCCTTTGTCTCCCTCTAGTCCTTTTTTTTCTGAATTACTGTGTTTCATATTTACTACAAAGTGGAAGATCCTTCTGTCTGATAATCTTGGGCATCAGTTGTCCCCTAATTCTCCATCTTCTGGTAACCACTTGCAGAGTCTCAGTGCTTGGAGTTGAAGGAAGTGGCATCAAAGCCAACATAGATTTCTCAGGGGTTACTGTTGATATTGTCAGTAAAGTAATAGCTGGGGTCTCAACTACAGGAGCATCAGCCAGTTCCTCGGTGGTCAGTGGTCAGTGTTAACAGCTGCAAATCTGCTGCAGATGCAGGTACTTGGACATCTAGGTCCTGAGTTTGGATGTCTTCTACCACAGGTCGTACTTCCATAATGGTCTGTTCGTTGAGTTCTGGGATTGATCATCTTGAATTTGCTGGATCATCTGTATGGCTTCTTCCTGGAGCACAGTTAACAACTTCTGTAGTGGTTCAGGTGGATGAGTGGAAGAACCACCATTGCCCTGTGCTGGAGCTGATCTCTGTGTTTTTTTGGGATGCTTATTCTTGGGACCATCCCTGTCTTTTTGATTAATATAAAAATTGTGCCTCGCTTGGTCCATGGAGTTATCTTTGTTGTGGGATGTTCAAGGTCATGATCAATAAACAATGACCAGGCTCATCACAAAAATTGTATATTATTGCATTCTGATAGTCAGCACTGAGATGACCGGTCATAACTCACAGAGAACTCTGTTGCAAGCACTGCTAAACTGAAATGTTAAGCAACATCTATAGCAGGCCTTCAACTGCCACTGATAGACTAGCACTCTTCTGTCACACCCAAGAAAGAAATAGTTTGGGAGATGATCTGTTCCAGCCTCTGAAGAAGCCAGATCTAGACACACCACCCCTGTTCAAATGTTTTCTGCGTCAATGATGGGTTCTGGATTCCCCATTATTGAACACTGTTGTTTGAGTCCATATATTTTTATTTTATTTTATTTTAAATTCTTTGGAAACAACCTTTGAGCAAGGTGCTCATTTGCAAAGTTTCCATGTCATGAAAGCAAGACAATTACAGAGTTACAAATCACATAGACAGTCACAAAAATTGCACAGCCAAAACAGAGAAAGCATGGCAATTGGCGTTGAAAAACACATGTTGCTACAATAATGAAGAGTTCAGATACAGATGAAGAATGGAGTAGAGAGCAGCCCTGTACCTAGTCATTGTCCAACAAACATTTTATGACTTACTAAATAATGAGAATAAAGAGATCAGAGGGAGAGGGGGTAACAAAGAAAGACAGGGAGAAAGCTGGGGTGGATGAGAAGTAACAAGTATTTGGGGCAGATCAGAGAGAGGGGATTAAGTAAAGGGTAAAGGGCAGGAGAGATAGGGTGAAGAAAAAGTTAGAACCAAATAGGTGTGAAGAAGAAGGGGTGAGGGCAGTGGAGTATTGGGCAGTTGGAGGTGGAGTGTTAGGGGGTATAAGTGCTAGACAGGGAGCATGTGTAGTTCAAAGGAGTAAGAGGCTTTAACATTTTCTTCAAACATGACAGGGAATGATTAGGGTGTGAGGGGAGAGGTTAAGTGCATAAATGAGGAGATCAGGTATCTTTCCTACATGCACAAGTCCCAATATTGGTGAGATGTTGTTTCATTTCAAGCATGAAGGTTGGGAGATTCTCAATATTGAGTATATCAGCCGGGACCTCATTCAGACAAAGAGGGGTCTTTTATGAGAATGAGCATTGTCCAAGTGTTGTTTCTCAGAAGGGGATGCTGAGTGTAACCCGAGCTTTACCCCGATATCATAAAGGGAGTGAGTCATATGGAGAATATTTGTAATGCAGGGGGGTGTTTGTCCTAACAGAGTTTTTTTCCGAAGAGGCATGTCTGGTACTTTATTCTGTTATTTAGGGTTAGCCAATTGGTTTGAACATACAGAGCACAAATGTGGGTGAGGTTATCTGCCCGTAGTGTAAGTCTGCATGCCTTATTGAGGGCTATAGCTACCCATTGAAGTGCCGTGTCTGAGGCTGGAACATATACTACCAATCTGTAGTCCATTATCGACAGGATTGAACCGGAAACAGAGAGGCGAAGAGCTACAGATGTTAGGTATTGCCTGTGCCTGTAATGAACACCTAATTTGGTATTAACTGCCTTCATTACCTGGTCTATGTGCTGCGAGAAGGACAGGGTATTGCCTATCATAACCCCAAGGTACTTGAAAGAGTGCACTTGCTCCAGAGGGAGTGCTTTGATGAGATACTTGCATCTATTCCTGGCAGCCCTGTAGTTCTGATTGTTATTTTGGCTGCCTGTGGTCCTGGCCCTGCTCCAAAGATTGTCCATATCCCTCATTTTCTCCCAAAGGTCCCTAGTAATCAACCCATTCATGGATCCTCATGTTTTCCTCTTCCTGACAGGGGCAAATTTGTCACATACAATATTGAATTTGTTGATGAAGTATTTCAATGCAAGATCGATGTCTTGTTGTTCATCGGGGGGGGGGTCCAATTGATCTGAGATAGTGCTGCTTTAAGTGAGCTTAGAAAGCCTCTCTTAATAATTCTGCTTTCAATGATAGATGGAGGTACCTTTTTAAATTTATTGGATCATCGGCATATGACAAGTGAATGATCACTCAAGGAATCAGGAAGAACAGTGACTTCAGTGATCCTAGAGGGGCAGCTGGATAGGATCCAGTCTAATAGCATGCTGTTACCAGATTTGCAGTTTATTCTGGTTGGCTTGGTTACTAGTTGTGAGAGGTACATACTGGCCACTAGGTCCTTTTGGTGGTCGGACTCTTTACTGAGCCAGTTTATATTGAAATCACCAGTAATGATGTTTTCACTGTCCTTTTTGACTGTGGTGATCGCTTCAACAACTTTGCTAAGTCCCACTTTTGCCTTTCCAGGTGAAAGGTAGACTGATGCTATAATGACAGACTTGTTTCAGTTGCTGTGCTGGAGTTTAACTGCAAGTAGTTCATGGTTCTCAGATCCGCTAGTTATAGATAGTATGCTCCCCTATAGTATTTCCCTGACATAAATAAGACAGCCCCCATTCCTTTTACTTACCCTGTCAAATCTGAAGGCTTCATACCCATGCATCGCTATTGTTTTGTCCTTTGTATTGGCAGTTAGCTATGCCTCTGTGAGACAGATGATGTCAGGGCAATGCATGATCGACCATGCCTGGAACTATGCTAGCTTAGACAGCAGACTTCCAATGTTCATCTCAGCAATCTTTAAGCCACTACCCTTATTCCCTGCCTCACTCTGAATATTAGGAGGTCCATGATTGGGGTGCACATTCCCGGAAAGAAGAAGCAGCATTAGTATAGCCTTTCTTGTTGTGATTATGAGGAGTATTTTGGTCTTGCCCCTCCTGGCTTTGACTTAGTTTACAGGAATTAGGCCACTGCCCTTTCAGTGAAATAGGAAAGGGTAAGTGTGGTACTATTAGGCCAGTGCTATTGGCCCTCAGAACAATCTTTATTGGTAACAGAGGTACATGGACCTTTGGGCAGTATGCAAAAGGAGAGGTTACATGCTGTGCCTTAAATGTTTCACTAAATACTAGGCCTTGGTCCTGGACATCCAGTGGGAGGGAGGCATGCTGTTGGTCTACAGGGGAAAGTGGGAGGAAGGTGTGTTGATTGTCCACTGGGTCTGGGGCATGCAGACTTTGAGCATGGAATAGAGAAGGAAGAGGAATTAGCAAGAGTGTTGGTCAAATGGGGTGGATGCTAGGGGGGAAATAACAACTATTTGCTACTGGTGCACCCAAGCTTGTTTAACAGGTGGACGTGGAATAAAAAAATCAGACGACAGGTATTTATGAAAGGTATTATCCCAGAGTGGCTAGGAGCCCTACTGTTGCAGAGATGTCTTGCACAGATTCACTGGATAGGATAAAGCAGTTCAGAGAGCAGCCATCACTGTGAGATTAAGATGGAGCTGTGGTCAATTAAGACAAGAGAGCAGGAGCTAATCAGAATCTGATGCCCCCTAGATGCACAGATTCATAGCCTGCAAATGGGAAAATGGGACCTTAGTCACCTGACCCACCGGGGCTATAGAAGGAAAAACAGCGAAGGGTGGGCATGGAGCCACCATGTAGTGGTGGTGGGGACGCCAGCTAGAAGGTCCGAGGTGAAGAAAGCATGCAGAGCCACCTAGGGTAAAAATGTAAAATAAAAAAGAACTCAGAAACAGAGAGTCACAAAAACTAAAACTGGCTAAAGTAGACTAAATTAGAAAGAAATCAGTAGGGCCAGAGAGAGCAGTACTGCCAATTCCTGTTTGGAAGCTAGTCAAAAATGCTGCGGTAGGCTGGATCAAAAGGATGCCAAATCTGAAAAAGGTATGGTGCAGTTGTTCTCTGCTCGGAATCAGGAATCGTACCTCTGATTCAGGCTGGGCAGGCAGGGAGGGAGCAGCTCCGGCGGCAGCTGCCGCAGTGACGGTCTACCCACGAGAGGGAGGGTTTCTGTTGTGAAAGGGACAAAAGAGAGTAATTAGGTGGGTGGCTGGAGAGGTAAGGGATAGGGATCAAGTTACAGAGCATAGAATAGAGAGAGAGAGAGAAAGCTGCGAGAGGAAGATTGTAGAGGCAAAGGAGAATGCAGACCAACAAAGCAGTTACAATACCAAAACTAGCCTTAAATCTGATTCAACAGCATTAAGTTCTAGAAGGCTACACACATATAAAAATTTGAAACACTACTACTTTAGCTCTGATTTTACAGAGTCAATTAAAACATTAGTGAGCCAGCTAGAAGGTACGAGACGGAGAAAGCAGGCAAAGCTACCTAGGGTAAAAATTTAAAATAAAAAAGAACTCAGAAACAGGTAGTCACAAAAAATAAAACTGGCTAGTAGACTAAATTAGAAAGAAATCAGTATGGCCAGAGAACAACACTGCTGATTCCTGTTTGAAAGCTAGTCCAAATGCTGTGGTAGGCTGGATCAAAAGGGTGCCAAATTTGAAAAAGGCAGGGCACAGTTGTTCTCTGCTTGGAATCAGGAAATGTAACTTTGATTCAGGCTGGGCAGGCAGGGAACAGGTCTGGTGGTGGCAGCCACAGTGAAGATCTTCCCATGGGAGGGAAGGTTTCTCTGATTCAGGCTGGGCAAGCAGGGAACAGCTCTAGCGGCAGCTGCCGCAGTGAAGGTCTGCCCATGGAAGGGAGGGTTTCTCGTAGTCAGGATGGGCAGGTGGGGAGCAGCTCCAGCAGTGGCTGCCGCAGTGAAGGTCTGCCCATGGGAGGGAGGGAGGGAGGATTTCTCCAATTCAGGCTGGTGAGCAGGGAGCAACTCCAGCAGCGGCTGCCATGGTGAAGGTCAACAGTGCTCACCACCTTATTTTTGAAGAGCATGGTTACCATCTCCACAGCAGACTTGGTAAGAGGCATGGAGTGGAAGGGCATCCAAACTGGGTATGTTTGAGTACACTGTATGTTTTCCAAAAATGGTGAAGACCTGCTGGAGTCTTAAAGCTGATTTCATAAGATTCATCCATAGAGTATATTAATGCAAAAATCTCAATGGCATAAAATCCCCTTTCTGACTTCAGTAATGAATGGGCCACAAACGTTCTATTTGGGATATCTTCATTGCCACTTCTGTAGTGGAGCTTCACAGCCTTTCTGTGTTTAGTAGGTTCAGAAACAGGTCTAAAAAGTCCAACTACTGTTTATTCTTGGGGGGGGGGGGCAAAACCCTGATGACCCTCTTGAAGGACAAGGATATGAGGAAGCAGAGCTGGAGGTCCTCCTAGGTTGAGGAGAGACAGCTCAGCTAGCATCTGGTGCAGTTTGAGAAGTGTTGTGTAGCTGATGCTGTGATTAGTCAGCTTGATTATTGTGTGAATCAGCCTCCAAAATATCCCTTTCTACTATGTACTGTACATGTGTTCCAGTGCTCAGGTTGTTACAACAGGCTTCTGTTACAGGGGTAGCAAAGAAGAATCATCTTCCACCAATATCTCTTGTTGAAAGGCCTCTGAGAGAGACTGAAGACTTTGCCAGGTGTATGATGCAGAGTTTGTGATTGGAGAGGGGGGACTTTATAGACTGTAGTGCTACTATCTAAACCATTTTTGAAGAAAATTATCTCTTGTGTATAATGAAAGGAGTTCGGGCCAGACAGAAAAAAAGACTGAGAGGCCTTGTCTAACCCTATATCCTCTGAAGCTATTTGCAAGGGAGGAACATTCAAGGATGAAGATGCTGAGCAGTCAGGGAGTGAGGGATTGAAGAAGAAACCTGTAGATTCTGATGGTATTCTTTCCCCCTCCTGTTACTATGATCACCCACAACATGAGAGTGAGTTGCACAGTTCCATCATTATTCAAGTTACTAGGCATATTGGGCCCTATGCACTATGCCAACACACCATGTAGGCCAAGTGCATTGGCACAGCAAAGACAGAATGCAGCAGAGTGGGGTCCCATGGACATCGTGTGGCTTTCATTATGGGGATGCAGGACATGTATGCACCCAACCTCCTGGCCACATGGACAGCTACACACTGGGGTTGGCAGGGGGAATGTCGGGAGGGCATGCCCGAGCTATGCGCCATGCACAAAGGTGCAGAGTGCTGAGTGCCGGGGGTGCACTGTATGCTAGATAATCCCCAGCCATAAGGGTTACATGCCTCCCAGGATGCCACTGCAAGCTGTGGTGAGAATGGCAGGGTACAATGGACCCCTGCGGAATGCCGCCCCTGTGCCACTGGTGCACAGCATGCCATCCACCATGATCCATGCCCCATGACCTCAAGGGATCCAGTCATGGACCAGGGCCAGGTATCCCATTGGATGTGTGCCCAGTGCATGGAAATGTCCTCCACTCACCTGTGTGCTGGGGGGGCAGGGCTGTGGTCAGGTGGCCGGCATTAGTGAATACCGATATGGGTGTACTTGTCCGTGGTAGTGTAGCTACACGGTAGGGCTACATGCTTCTGGTGCATACCCTCCACACATTAGCCCACTGATTGTAACAGGACCACATGAAATGGGGGAGGACCCTGAGCTCCAGCCAGACCTATCAGTGTTCCTTTTCCAACCAGTGAAAATTGCAGTTGATTTACCTTTTCATCTGAAGTTGGAACATTTAATGAAGTAGTCATCTTTATTTACAAATTCAAAAAAGAAAAGCCTTTCTCAATAAAAAAAAAATGCTGAAACATGCCTTCGATCCTGTATATGTGTGCTGGTTTTATTACACAAATTGACCACTGCTGCACTGCTCAGACTGCCACAGAGCGACACTGCATTTGTTTTGTTTTGTAAGTCATCAATCAATATGAATTATGTGAAATCCAATTTTAGAACTTCAGTGAATACTGACAAACACTGAAACCATTATATACCAATAAGTTAGATACTGATAGTGCAGGGACTTATTCAAACACCACAGTCATCATACACCAATGAATTAATTACTGGTAGTACAGAGACTGCATACAGACACACTGAATTTGTTATATATCAATGAGTTTGATATATTGGTAGTGCAGGCACTGTATACCCAGAAAAGCAGAGCAGTCTTTTTCACCAACAGCAGGAAACCCTGTGGCTGAGTGGTCCCAATAGGATCAAACACAAACAGGTAACCAAGAGGAAGAAGAAAGAAAATAGTGGAGGTAAAGGGGGAGGGCAGAAGGATATGATAAGGATAGGTGGCAGGAAAAAAATGGAGAGCCATATGTGTAAATGCTCAAAGTCTAGGCAACAAGATAGCAGACCTAGAGGCCACCATGGCAGCAGGAGACCTGGACATTGTAGCAATTAGAGACCAGGAGCAATGAAAACCAGGACTGGGAGGTAGCCATATCAGGGTATGCACTATTCAGGAGGGACAGGGCAGGACAAATGGGAGGAGGGTGGTACTTTACCTGAGGGAAAGCATAAAGGCCACACAAACACACTGAGAATGAGGTAAAGCAGAGGCACTGTGGGTCACCCTGGAGACAGGGAAGGGGGCCACTATTAGAACAGAGGTGATATACAGACTTCCAACAAAAGGAGAAGAAGGAGATAAGGATATGATAGAAGAAATCCAAGGACTGGCTAACAAAGGTGAGGTGCTGCTAATGGTGGACTTCAGTCTGCCAGATGTGGAATGCAGCCTCCCTGCTGCAGCATCAGTTAGAAGCAGGGAAATTCTAGACTCCATGCAGGGGTCATTCCTCAGGCAGTTAGTTAAGGAACCACTTGAGAGGGGGTGTTACTGGATCTGCTACTGTCAAACAGGGATAGCATCACTGACATCATGGTGGGAGGCCATCTGGGGATCAGTTGATCATTGTGCGGTGTGGTTCAATATAAGGACCAGGCCTGAACCTAACCACACTAAAACAAGGGTTCGGGACTTTAGGAGGGCCAGTTTCAAGAGAATGGGAGAGTGCCTCAAGGAAGTCCTATCAGGAATAGAGGATAAGGGTGGGGTAGAAGAAACCTGGGCTAAAATAAGGGAGGCCATTGAGAAGGTAACAAACCTCTGTGTCAGGCAGATTAAGAAGAGCAAGAGAAGAAAGAGACCACTATGGTTCTCCAAGGAAGTAGCAGAGAAGGTAAAGAAAAAGGAGCAGGCATTCAAAAGGTACAAGATGACACAGAAGGAAGAGGATAGGGAGAGCTAGGGCATTCTGGGAAGGGAGTTGGACACTAGCCACTTTATGGAGGAGAGAGTCATCAGGAAACTAGCAAAATTAAATGTAGACAAGGCAATGGGGCTAGATGGGATTCACCCCAGGATAATGAAGGAACTAAAGGAGGAACTGTCTACATGTCTGACGGCCCTGTTCAGTCTTTCACTAGAAATGGGGGGAAGTTCTGGGGTACTGGAGGAGGGAGGATGTGGTCCCACTACACAAAATTGGGAACAGGGAGGAGGCAGGAAACTACAGACCTGTAAGCCTGACTTTGGTAGTGGGCAACGTTACGGAAACACTCCTTAAAGATAGGATTGTGGAATAGCTTAAAAACAGTAGCTTGCAGGATCTGAGGCAGTATGGGTTCATGGATAGAGTTCTTTGACTGGGTTACCAGGGAGGTGGATCAGGGATGAGCAGTAGATGTGGCCTACATCTATTGGATTTCAGTAAAGCCTTCAACACTGTTCCACACAGAAGACTGGTAAACAAGCTACGCAGGCTGGGAGTGAGTCCAAAAATAGTAAAATGGTTATGCAGTTGGCTAAGTAACAGACTTCAGCAAGTGATGTTTAATGGAGTTCACTCTGAGGAGGGTACAATAACCAGTGGGGTGCCTCAGGGGTTAGTACTGGGATCAGTCCTCTACAATGTCTGTATTAGCAACATTGCAGAGGGTCTGGAAGGAAAGTTATGCCTGTTCACAGATACCACAAAAATCTGCAACAGAGTGGACACTCTGGGGGGGAGGGGTGGACAAAATGGATGATCTAAAACAGCTGGAAGACTGGTCAAGGATTTGGTAAGTGGGCTTCAACACCAAAAAATTTAAAATTATGCACGTAGGACACAGAAACCCCAGGGCAACACATTAGTTGGGGGGGGGTGTTATCAACCACACAGCAGGAAAAGGATCTGGGGGTCATCATATCTGAGGACCTGAAGATAGCAAAACTGTGATAAGGCAGTGGGAATGGCTAGTAGGATGCTGGGGTGCATAGAGAGGGGTATCACCAGCAGAAATAGGGAGATAGTGTTACCCCTGTATAGATCAATGGTGAGGCCCCATCTGGAGTACTGTGTCTAGTTCTGGAGACCCCATCTCAGGAAGAGCATAGATCAGGTGGAGGCAGTACAAAGAAGGGCAACCAAAATAGTGCATGGCCTGTATCAGAAGCCCAACGAGAAAAAACTCAGAGAGTTAAATATGTACTCACTGGAGGAGAGCAGAGAAAGGGGAGACATGATAGAGACATTCAAATACCTCAAAGGTATCAATAAGGTACAGGAGGGTGGCATATTGTGCAGAAAGAGATGCTCAAGGACAAGGGGCATGATATGAAGCTGGAAGGGGGGAGACTTAGAGGGGATGTGAGGAAATATTTCTTCATGGAATCGGTGGTGGATGCTTGAAACTGCCTCACAGCAGAGGTGATGAGTACCAAAACAGTAACAGGCTTCAAACAAGCATGGGACAGACAAAGGGGGACCTTGTTAGCAGGGCTGGGGGGGGCAATGCCCGAGATCAATTAGAGTCTGTGGTAATCATAGTAGGTAGGGACTATAGGGCAGACTAGGTGGACCAGGAGGTCCTTTTCTGCTGACAGTTTCTATGTTTCACCAATTGGTTAGATACTAGTAGTGCATAAACTATATACAACCAAGCAAAGTAGTCATTACTGTACATCAAGGAGACAGGCTCTGGTAGTGTACAGACTGTATAAAGAAAAACTGCTGTCATTATACACCAAAGAGGTGTCCCTGTGACGTAATACTATAACATTTAAGCCATACCAGTCTCTCCCTTCCCTTATGCCATCCAATGACCCACTGGTGCAGCCCACCTCCCACCACCCCATCCCAGTAAATACAGTATCAAAGCCCCCACCCTCTGCCACCCACCATCTAGTCACAGTCACCTCATTCAACATAAGGAAAGGGAAAGGGGAAATTGTTTAACCAGGAAAGGAACACTAAGCCGAAGCTTGTTTCCAGGTGCAACATGGGAGCACAAGGAAGTTAAGTGACTTGCTCAGGGTCACACAGAATGCAAGTGGGAGCTGTGGGATTCAAACCCCAGTCTGGTTTGTTGGATGTCACCAGATTTGCAGCTCACAGCCTTAAACCACTGCGCTATACTGCCTCCTGACATAAGATAACATAAGATAACGTTCCACAGTGGATGACTGGAGTAACACACTGCCCACTATGTTTCTTCAAACTGTGTCAGTGGCTCAATGGAAACAGTGTCAGTTGCTCAGCAGATTGCACACTCTCCTCTGAGATTGGAAAATTGGGTGGTTGTGGGTTCTAGCCGCACACCTGGATCCTGAGGTAAAATCTCAGTACTGACATTGTAGTGAAGCATGCACTACTGAGATGCCATCATTCAGATGAGATGTTAAACTGAGGTCCAGTCTGCCTGTCCTGGTAGTTGTTCACGTGGACTTTAAAGATTCCATGGCACTTCTCGAAAAGAGTAGGGGTATTTTTATTAACAGAAGCAACATCATGCAATCAAGGCAAAAAAAAAAGGACAACAATCAAAAATACAACAAATGTCATGTAGTTATGCAAATGTTATACACTAAAAGAAAAAAAAGAACAAAAATAGTCAAACACATATAAGCTGAAAAAATGAGTACAAATAAAAATGACTGACAATACTGGGGAAAACTAAATGTGAAAGAGAAGCAGTATATATTTGTACTAAAAGAAGCAACTCATGTTAAAGGAATGGGAGTAGAAATAGCACGAGGCAATTAAGGGAAAAAGAGGATGAACACCAGCCCATAATTTCTGAAAAAGAGATAACATTAGGGCATTTTTGTCTTGTAAATATAAAGAAAATAGGGAAATAACCATAGCAACCACTGTTTGCAAGGGAATTTTTCACTGTTGCAGAGTAAAAGCACAGCAAGCTTGACAAAGAAAGTATTTACAGACAGGAAAACACAGTTGTAGTCTTGTGGCATGAAGATGTTGCCATGCAATAGGGCAGAGTCCTAATAAGAATATACAATACGTAACATGGCAAAATAAAGGGCAATTCCATTTTTTACTCAAAACTGATGATGGGGGGGGGGCGATCAAAGAAAACATGTATTTGTGTTTCAACATCCGCTAAACAATCAAGCTGGGGGGAAACTCTATCAGCTAGGGATTTATGTTTTAAGGAGTCCTGGACAGATAATTTACCATGTAGGCTAAGCAGGGGTCAACCTTAACCTTTTTTTGCACAAGCCGGCAGGGCAAGTTGATTCAAAATTGCACTAGCCCACAGATGGTTGCACTAGCCCTTAAATATAATGGTAAATTTTGATCACTTATACAATACAGGAAACAATGCAAGCAAAGCCAAGAAATACTCTGATTATTGCACATTTATCCACTCCCACATTGGTTCCAGCTCCCCAGCAGAAAAAAAACTGCAATGCCATCACAGACAGTGAGCCCCCCCCCATTGTTCCATGGCCTCCTCTCTTCCTCTTTCTGCCCCCCCCAAACAGAGAGAGGACATCACAACAACAAATATTCAGTCAAGCAGTCCCAGCTCTGCACACACAATAGCTGACATCATTATGCACCTCACCACACTGTCACCACCACCCACAGGGCAACGAACAGAGTCAGGTAGAGAAAGACACTCTCAGTCCCCACCCTATAGTCAACTGGAGACCTGCACTTCTGAAAGTTTTTGTACAGTCCCAAATGAGCCAGGAGCACATCTAGGGTTTCTTTGGGGGTGGGGGCTAGACAAACCTAAAGTGCTTGAGAAATAGAAAACGGTGACATTTTTATTTGTAAAAGCATTAATTTCAATATGCTCTGTCCCAACGATAACAGATTTTTTTTTAACATTGTCCTTTCATCAGTCCAGGGGAAACAGTACACAGGCATAACTCAATACTATTTCTATTTCTGTATAGGATGATCTATAATGCACCCCTGGAATGCCTATTTCAAGCTTTCAAATTATGTACTTTTATCAAGGTTTATTTTTGTACCACACATGATACAAAGCTTTGTTTGTAGGATGAAAGCACACGCTGGGTGGGATAAGGGTGGCACTGTACGGATGTGATGGCTGGCATGGTCCATTTAGAAGAGATGGGGACCCCCTACACTTACCAGTAATGACAGCTATGGATCTGTGGATGGTCATTTCAGAGTCTGGTCTGCAGTGGTGTCCAGGGAAAGAACAGAGTTAAGAGATTTGGAGGAGAGAGGAAAGTTATGGTGAGGCTGGGATAAAATTCACCACCTGCAGGGCCAATCCTGTATACCTCTTTGCATTTTGTCTCTGAAATGCTGGATACAAACACTCAAAATGTAGAGAAATGAGGAGCACTGATCTTAATAATATTGGACAAATTGTTAGAGACACATTCAGAAAACTGGAACCTAGTGATTTAACAGCACTCTACCCTTGATCACACCCTAGACACTAGCTGAAAGTCTTAACAGTGGAGTGATAATGACTCTCATTAAGTCTTTTGTGGAATCCCTCTCTTGAACTTCCAGATAATTGCAGCTCTTAACGAGCTGTTAATCATACAAGGCCATCTGGAACATTGAGAGAGATTAGCATGAGGACTAGAGCCTGCTAAAGTAGAGACTTTTTTAACTTCATTAATAGCCATGGAAATCTGCACTGGTCAAGACGGGCAAGTAGAGATTTAGCTGCACTAGCCCTGGTCAAGTTGCACTAGGGTTTGGGCTAGTAAAACAATGTTAAGATTGATCCCTGAGGCTAAGCCACAGGACATCCCACATATACTGTGGAATTGTATGATTTGTAAGTTGTGTCAGTGCAAGGTCAACTTCAATGGGGGAACAACATTTCAAGTCCAATAGGAAAGAGGACATGAAATCAAGAATGGAGTGATACATTGTTTTACATCCCCACAGTACAAGGTCGGAAAAGGGTAAGTGCCAAGTTAAAATTTTTTTAAAAGTCCATTTGATGTATGAGGGGACAATGTGGTTGTATTCCCCACCTGGAGATTTAGAGTTGGCTACATTCCAATAGGCCAAAAAAGGAGTAAGCCAATCTTCTAATAAGGGAACCCAAGATTGTCGGACTTCACAAAATATTGAGGAAATATTACTCGTAAAAAGACACAAAAATAAAATACAATGGGATTGATCACATTGAGGCTGCCTTTAGCCAGGGGACGATAAGTGACATCACGTTTATTGGGTTTGGGCAGGAGCCCCAAAGATCTTGAAAGAAAGATTAAGTAATCTAGTTTCCAATGTCACAGGAGGGGGGAAAAATACAACTGAGAACCATAAAACAGGGGAGTAAAAAAGTCTCAATTAAGCAAACCCTCTTGCATTTAGTTAAATTCCTTGTTTTCCATTGTGCCAAGTGGCGTTCTGCCTTGAGTATACATTGAGACCAATTATACATGCTGGTATCAAGGTGATTAAAATAAATACCAAGTAGTTTATCAGGGTCGTCCTGAGGGAAATGTCTGAGAGGGTACAGATCCAAGGGTCAGGATGCATACCAATGGGGAAGGCAACACTTTCAAAATAATTAATCTGAGATCCAGACAGCCAAGAGAACTGATGGAGCACAGAGTGAACTAAAGGACCAAAAGAGTGATCTTGCAAAATGATGCAAAGATCATCTGCATAAGCTAGAACCTTGACTTCAGGGATATCAGGTGTGAGCTGGATACCTCTTATGTCTGTTTTATGATGGAGTAAGCAAAGTAAGGGATCAATGAAAAAAATATAAATCAAGGGGCTTAATGGGCATCCTTGCCAAATGCCTCTTATAAGGGAGACAGGGAGGCATAAAGAAGACTTAATAAGGGGATTACCTGTGCATCAGAATATAACACTTGAATCCATCTGATAAATAATGGAGGAATTCTATACCATTTCAAACTTTCAAAAAGGTAATGCAGGTTAGCATGGTCACATGCCTATTCTTGATCCACGGAAAGAACAAACCGATGAATTTTGCCATGATTACCCCTTTCAAAGAAGCTACATAATACAATGAGATTGTCACTGATTTGACAGCTGGGAATTGAGCAACTTTGGAATGGAGAAATAACAAAACTAGCAAGACGGGATAAACACTTAGCAAGAATCTTTGCTAATATTTTGTAGTCTGTTTAGAAGGCACAGAGGTCTCCAGTTGTGTAAAAGAGTACAATTACCCTTTTTATATAAAAAAATAAGAAAGGCCTCTGTGAAAGAGGGGGGATGACATGTCACATGTCAGAATTTGGTTGTAAAGCCCATGTAATGTAGGAGTGAAGTACTCTGAGAAAGTTTTATAAAATTCTGTCAGTTGGCCATTGGAACTGAGGGCAACACCATTAGGGAGAGCTTGGGTGGCCGAAATGACCTCCGATAACAATATGGGGTGCAAAAGGCATAAGCAGTGGAGTCAGAATTCTCAGAAATGTCTAAAGCAGAAGAAGAAAATGCATCAAAACGACATAGATTAGTAGTACCAAATTTATGAGAAATATAGTCATATACTATGGACATGAATGGCCGGATGAATGGACCTTAGGGAATCATCTGCAGAAGATCATAATGATGACATCAATCTGCAGTGTAATCGGGCTTGACAAGCTTTAAAACTTTCAAAGGATTGGTGTTTACCTTAAGTGCCAAATTTACATTCCTGTTCTAAGGATTTAACCTGATCATATTGAAAAGCAGTCATAGAAGGTTTTCACAGCATTAATTTGTGCTGTAAGATCAGTACCGGTGTTGAACATGCAAGAAATTAGGGAGTGCAGTGTGGATCTTAGTGTAAGATAATGTAGATACTTAGAAGTATGCAGTTTGTGGGCGATCAGCTGAAAAAAGGATTTAAACATGCATTTAAAGTCAGTCCACCAAGAACTAAAATCATCATATGCACTCAATACAGTCCAACGGTCTAAGAAGACATTCAGCTATTCATTACAAACACATGAATCCGTCAGATAGGAGTTCAACCTCCAAAGTCAAGTAGAAGAATATCAGTGGGTAGCGACTCCAGAAAACAAGAACAGGAGACTGCTAGGTGGTTGGATGTCTCAGCTGGAATCGTTTTGGCAGTATAAACATAAAAGAGTTGTGAAAGGAACAAAAAATCAATACGCCTTGACAATGTTCCTTTAGTAAAAGTACATAGACTAGAGTCAGGCAAAGCGTGATGACCATCTTGTAGTTGTGCATTATTAATCATATTTCTAAAATATATAGAAACACAAAAAAGCTTCTTAGTGGTATCACCTCTATCACATAAATGCAAGCCACAATAAAACTCACCACCTAAAAGAACTAGTATGTAGATAAGAGTGTATAGAAGTAAATAAGGCAACCCAAGCCAACTTTGATTAGGGGGCCTAAACATTAATGACCCTCAAAGAAAGGTGCCCATACCTCAGATCAAGGAGGAGAGCCCTCCCAGGGTGAATTTCCACAAGGTTTTGGAGTGTGAAATCACTGCCTCATCAAAGAATTCCTACCCCATCACAAGTGTCCAAACCTTGCGACCAAAAGGACAGTCCGTGGAGAGACTGTTTGTGGACTGTGGATAATTCAAATTTCATTTTAAGCCTGGTGTCCTGTAAGAGGAGGATATTACCCAGAAGAGTGGCCAAAATGGAAAATGTTAACAGCTTTTTTTTATAAGACTTGATACTATTAACATTGAGGGTCAGAAAGGAAAGGCAAGGATGAGCGGACATGAAAAATTAAGGTGGGGATTCTCAAGTTTATTCATTTGAGAACACGTTGTACTTTTGATTATTTTGGCTGAAGTTTCCCCCTAAGAGTCTTCAATTTCAGATAGGGCTTCACATTGGGAAGAATGTAGGGAGGGGTCTGAGAGTCCTCCTTTATCTTTGGTATCCCCCCCCACACACACACACACTGAACTGCAGAGGAAAAACTGCAAATTTGTTCTGCAAGGGAAGGTCAGGTTTTTTGTGAGGCTTGGATTTGAGCTTATATTGGTGCCCCCTTTTCTTTTTTGCCAAGCTAGTAGAGGCATTGACTTCCATGGGGGGGCAGGAAAGGCATTTCCTGGTCAGAGACAATAGGATCTGAGGAGGAACAGGACACTGCAGAACCAGGATCTATGTGACCAGGGACCACCAGGATGAGTAGAAGTGGCTCACTGACAGAAGTGAGGTGGCAGAAGGGGTTGCAGGCTGATCATTCTGAGGCTGAGTAGGAGCTTTTAAACCATCAGAAGAGGAGTGATCTTCAGGAACCATGCACTCCGTGGATTCACCTTGAGTAATAAGAGCATCCTGGTTCAAGCTATCTTCTCGATTATGGGAAGCCCAGGGACACTGGAGGAAGGAATGTACCTGTTCATCACAGAGATTACATATAAAGTGGTTAGGTAAAATAGAGCTCTGGTGTCTATATTCCATACAGTAAGTACAGTGGATCAGGTCACATGCAGAAGTGAAATGTGTTCAGGCTCTACATTTATGACATGACTTATGTTGGCCAGGATAAAAGCATACACCTCTATACCGACCTATATAAAAACTGCTCGGCAAATGAGTAATGCCATCCTTTGTTTGGGAGAGATGGACCTTTACCCTCCATCCCCCTATCAAAACTTGTTCAGAATCAGTAATGGAGGAGGGGGTGTCCAAAACTTCACAATGCAGTTTTAACCAATAAAGGATGTCGGAAATGTTGACACTCTCATTGCAAAACATAATGGTAAAAATGTTCATGGTAGGTTTGAAACATACATAGAAACATAGAGATTGTCAGCAGATAAGGACTGCCAGGTCCATCTAGTCTGCCTGTTTTTCCTACCTTAGTTGGCAACCAATTTCCCTATGTGGTCATCAGCTTTAGCTGATGTATTAGTCTGGACAAGGGGATGGCTAGAAAAGGAATCCACAAAGGGGAACTTTTGATGGTATCATATTTAAACCAGAGTCAGTCCAAGGAAAGTTGGGATCTGAAACTAACATTGAAAGTTTCCTCACCTAAAATATGAATAACGGCATAGAAGTCAGATGCTGCAAAACCTAAAGAGTCCTTTAACAATTTTTGAATGACATAGGTCCTGTTAGGGGGGTAAGTCCAAGCCTCCCCTGTATCATATACGGACCATATTTCTGCATGACAGGGGATCACGTTGGGCAGTAAATAAATCAGACAGCTTCAAGGATATGTCCATTGTGGGCATCTTGGGTTATATCAAAGAAGCAATTGAAGTAGGAGATGTGGAGGCACCTTCCTGAGGATCAGACACAGAGGGAAGAGTAGTGTCTAATGAAGAGGCTGAAGTAGTATGGGATGGTACAGGAGGCAGTTTGTTCACATCGGGGGGAGAGACTGTGAAGGTATAGAAATTGAGCCCATAAGACGTGAACCCGGACAAGAGTAGTAGTCAGGATCAACAGGCTTCCAGGACACCCTGTCATCGGCTTTCATCCAGCCATTGTCAGAAGGGCTGCTTCTGCTGACCATTTATTCAAAGATTTTCAGGTCGGGAGGGTGGTATCAGAAGCAGCAGGAAGAGTCACAGGGTCTTTGCAATGTGCCATGGGATTCACTATATGCAGATCATCAGCTGGGGCAGGAACGTCCAACAAAGGGACAGAATCCATATTGAGAGTAACAAAGAGAAAATCAGTGGGTGGTCACGGAGGAGAAACAGCATTGTTCGCTGCAGTGTGCACTGAAAAATCTTGGTCAGGAAGTTCGGGAGCTGTGTCATCATGCATCGGATGGGGAGATGTTGAAGTCTGAGCTGGTGAAAGGGCTGCAGATTGTACTTGAGAGGGTGGAGAAACACTCAGGAGAGGCAAAGCAGAGGTAGTACATTGAAGCACAAAAGAAATATCCCCTCCTGGACAGTGTTCTGGTAAGTGAGCTGAAACAGAAGTAAAAAATGCTACCATAGCAAGTTGCTTCTTCTTTTGTGCAAAGGAATGTTCCTCCTCTAAGATGAGGCTAAGTAGCTGCTGTTTGTGCTGATCTAGATTGTATTGTAAGTGTGCTTGACAGAATGCCAGATGCCTAGGGACCCCAACAGGAAGAGTAGAGGAATTTCACAGAGAGGGTGGTGGATGCATGGAACGGCCTTCTGGAGGAGGCTGTGGAGTCAAAAACAGTGGTGGAATTCAAGCATGCATGGGACAGTCATAAGGCAATTCTAGGGGGTTGGGGCAGAAAGAAGTAGGCTGCTGGTTAACTAGGATCTGCAGCTTATCCATTAGGTAGGGAAATGGGCAGACCGGGTGGGCCAAGCGGTCCTTATCTGCTGTCAAATTCTATGTTTCTATGTTTCTATGTTTCCCCAGTGTTCTGGCCAAATATCCCCAGTGCACAAAAAATACCACCAACAGCCAGTCTGGTTTAATTTCAGTTGGTTTCCATCTGCATCTCCACCACCCCAAACCCACCCCCTCACAGAGAAGGCTGAAAATAGGCAGAATTGCCTAACCCTCCTTTCCCGAGCAACAAACTTTAAATAACTAACTAAATGAATACATAACTGAAGGAAGGAATAAATGAACTAACTGAGTTAGACTGAGCTGCTGGTTAAGGCACAAAGTCATGAAATTCAAAGTCAGAGTTCAAGTGCTTTGTGCATGTGCTCAGGCAGAATTTGGCTGGATTTTTGTTTTCTTTTATTCATAATCATTTGATTTTTTTTATTTATTTTTTCTCTAAAGTGCAAGCCCTCCCCCATGAGAACAACTGGGGATAACTTTTAACACTCCTGAAATGTGTTCTTTCGCAGCCAGAATGCTGTGGTACAAACTTGTCCCAATGATCACTTCACATCACAGCCTTACTTTTGACCCCATAGGGATATAAACAACTGGGCAGAAACCTTTCCTGTGCTGCTGCACTGGTCATTACAACAGCATGGGAAAGGGAATGGAGACTGGCACCATTATGAAGTACTAAGCTATGCAAAGATGCTTGCCAGACCCCTCACATTCCAGTTGGACCCCCACAGCTCCTCCAAGCCATTAGAACAGCTCTACAGGGGAGATGCAGGCCTCTGTCATCAGACTTAAACAGCAGCTGACACCTTTGGGAGAACATTAACAACATATGCTATTTAGGCATAATTCAACTTATATTTCATATTAGTTCTGTATTTCTCCTCCCCTTTATTTACTGCTGAGGTCATTTGCAGGAAAGCAGGATTTTTGCTCCCGAGGGGTTCATCTATTCTTGTTGCTTTCTTTCTACCTAAGGCCATAATGCACAGCTTGTGACATCATGGTTACTCCAATTGCAACAGATTTTGATGTCACAACAGAGGATTATAACTTGAAGTAGTGAGTAAGCTATAGAACCAAATCAACCTAGGGGATAAAGATCATATATTCATGCAAATTTCCCTCCTTAAAAAATAATGGGGAGGAGAAAGCTATGCAAGATGTATGAAATGCAAGCTGAATTGTACCCAAATATAGTGTTTTTCAATGTTTTCATTGCAGTCTCAGTAGCTCTTTAAAGTTACCGGGGTCCATGACTGGTGAGAGACTGATACTGAAAATGGCCAATTTGAGAGAAAAGGGCTAGACTGGGGTGCCGCTGGATGCCAGGGAAGGAAAATGGCTCAGGGACTGGGAGAGGGGCCATTGACCAGCAGTGACTGACATAGGAAGCCATGAAAAATTTATATTTATCAGCCCAGAAGCTGGAACAAATGTGTGGGTCAAGTGATTGGGAGGACACTAATTGCTGTTGTGCCCATGTCATGGAGGACTGTGCAAGGCATAGTGCCATATGACTGGTGCAATGCCATGTACAATTCCCCATGGTGGTCGCAGTTCACATTTTTGCATTTCCAAAGGGTTTCCCACCACTAACATCTAGCAAACTTCCTTTGTGTTGTAACAATCACTGGGGAGACTCCTCACCCTGGCAACAAAATGTTTCCTTTGTGTATGGCTTGTGTTGAATTACCATGAACTGGGACTGTGTATCGGGTCCCAGGTGAGCCATTCAAATTGAGCAACATGCAAAGCTTTCCTTTTGAAGTTCCAGAAAGTTGTTCACTCTAGAAAGAAGAAGATGATGATGATGAAGAAGAAGAATTAGCATTTATATAACGCTTTTCATACACATTATATTACAAAGCAAAAGTGAAGTGTCAGTAAACATGTAGTGGCAGTCATTTTATACATACAGAGATAATATAGCACCTTATCCTTAAGGACTGATATTTGCTTTACTGTGAGCCGACAGGAGTCTTAAAGGTACAGTACTCTGACCCTGCAAGCAAAATATAAAAAATAATATTTAGACAATTAAAACTATATTTCATACTTTTCTGCTCTGCTCTACCCACTTGTTATTACTAAGGACATTTGCAGAAAAACAGATTATCTGTCCCTTAGGCTTCCTCTGCTGTTGCAGTAGTCAGCATCTTAAGTCCTGAACCTGTGCTCATGACATTCTAGTCCTTTGAACAACAGGCTGATGTCACAGTCAATCAATTATGACATCAGATATAGAAAAGCTTCAAAAGCAGAAGAAGACTAAGACAAATATCTAATTTTAATGGAAATATCCAAAGAAAGGGGGGTCACGTGATGCAGTGCAGCAAGAGGCAGCGTTCTCGCAGAGTTCCCACTATCCACCCGTTTTTAAACTATTTTCAGCCTACAAATTCGACATCTAAAGTCCTGTTTTACATCTGGAGTATAGATAACATTTCTCTGTACTTGGCAGCATTTTGTCTTGTGCATGTTAATGCACTCGGAGGACGACTGAGATGGAAGCGGAGATGAGGCCTGCTGGCATGAAGCACACTCCACCATCCACACCTGAGAAATCTTCAAAAAAATCTAAAAACCAGAATTCGGGGCATGCAGCCAAGCTACCCGCTTCCAATATTTCACCAACTCCTCTTACTGAGGATCGTTTCTTACAAGAGCTCATACCTTTTAAGGAAACATTGGATGATATTTCTACTGAGCTGAAATCGCTAAGGGGAGATCTCAGCGCCCTAACCACCAGAATGGGAGATTCAGAAGCAAGAACTTCCTCTTTGGAGACCTGGAGGGAGAGGATAGACCCAAAGATTATTCATCTCAGACAGAAGATCAGTAAACTGCAACTCAAAATGGAGGACTTATAAGGAAGAAGCCGAAGGAACAACTTAGTGATCTTGGGCCTCCCCGAGTCCAAGGAGGGCCCTAATATCAATCTTTTTCTCCAGAAGTTTCTAAGCAAAGTTGTTGGGCCTTCCCCTCTCAATCCACAATATCATATTGAACGTGCTCATCACTCTCTCAGACCGAAACCTACAGCTGGAGCCCCACCTAGACCTATCATTATCAAATTTCTAAGCTTCTTAGAAAAACAGCATGTATTATCAAAGGCAAGAGAATTACAAGCAATTCTATGGAGTGGTTCCAAGCTGGGTATTACTCAAGATCTTCCCTACGAGACGAGGCAAAAACGCTCAGTGTTCCATTCTACAGTCAGCATGTTGATCGCAGTGGGCATTCTCTACGAAATGAACAACCCTGCCAAGCTACAAGTAGCCATTGATGGTTCTTGGTACTCCTATGAATCCCCAGAGAAAGCGGCATCAGATCTCTCTCTCAAGTTACCTAACTTGTTCAAACCGGGCTGAATCGCTGAAGCAGTGCCAAGAAGTTACCTCCTGCTACATGCTGCATTTCTGGACTCTCACCTCTTGTTTTTGATTTCTCTCTTCTTCTCTCATCTGGTTTCACTGGTGGCTGGGGGGGGTGGTTTTGGGGTAGATCGTTGTAAGGTTTGGTAAGCCCGGTCTATGCGATGGCTCATGGGGCCTGCTGACTAGTGGGGGGGGGAGTGGGAACTCAGGGTGTGGAGGTGGTTTCTACACGATGCAGGACCAGTCGGACCTCCTGGTCCCTCTAGTACCTATTGTTCCCCCGGTTCCTCCCGTGCTTCCCCGGCTCATGTAATTAGGTTCAGTTAACTTTACAGCAATTTGGACAGGAGTGGTTACCAGGAAATCCTTGAATATCTGTAGTCAGGTGTGGACGATGGGTTAGAGAGGCCTTCTGAGAAGAGGTGATAAACTAGGCCGATATTGGGCAGTGAGGATTGTGGGCCACTATTGTGAACATTCCAGAGGGGGGATTGCAAGACGTCAGTATGACTCTGCTTGGTGCCTAACATCCTCCTATATTTGGAAGCAGAATCCCTTACCGCTAACGGTTTTTGATTGCGGCAAAGCCTGAAGTGGGCCCCCCTGGGCTGGGGGGGGCTGACTCTGACTCTCAGCACTGTCATTGGGGTCTCAGGGTTCTACTCCCCTAGCCTACCCAGCCTTAAACGCATGCGTGTAGTGTAACACGGCTATTTTTCTGGAGGGGTTAAGGGGATTAAATGGCAGTCAGTTGGTCAGTGTCATGTGGTGACCCAGTCAGTTAGCTCTTCGGTCAGAGACCATTTTCCTCATGGCAAAGACTGGAATTCAGGGGGCCCTGGTGGGCTCTCACTCTCAATTGAGGTCTGGTTGCACTGAACTCAGAAGTAATGGTGCTCCCTCCGAACAGATTTAATGAGTATATTCCACGTGTATTATTATACTCCTTCTCAAGTTATGAGGGTATAGCATGGCTAAGGTTTAGATAATCTCGAGACTCCGGTCAGGTTCTCAATTTTCTCAGGTCTTTTTGTAGGACTTATTTAGACTCCTCGGGGGGGGCTCCGCGGGAGATCCAGCCCTGGAGGGACTGCTAAACGCACCAAGCAGAGGGGGGGAGAGCAGCCCAGATGGGGGATACTTTAGTCAGGAAGTTCTTATGAGGGGATTACTCTTTACTTATTAGTCGATACTTCCTTATGGTACTGGCTCATGATTATTTCCTGGTTCTCCCACCTGGTGGTAGCTTTTGGGGCTTTGTTCCCCGATCCAAGTATTAACACTCTCAGTTTCTCTAAGGAGGCAGCCGTGAGAACATTTGTATATAGTTTGAGATGGGGGGGGAGAGGTTTCTCTTTCTTAGCTCAGGACCTGGTAAAGGCTGTAGTATCACGTTTGGAATTTACACTGCTCCAGCTTCTCTCTATTGGTTCTGGGGAGGGGGGTGGAGGGGTGGAATTTGGTTGGTTGTTGGTTCATGGGGGGAGGGCAGGATGTGCCTTCTAGGGTGGCCTACCTTTTCATGTTTTTATATTCTATTGTTGCTTTGTATACTTGACAATGAGTGTTACAGCACTTAAAATTGCTACGTGGAATGTAAGAGGTGTCAGAGACCTAACTAAAAGGTACCAGGTTCTCAAAAACTGTGCTTTACAGAATATCGATATTCTTTTGATGCAAGAAACTCATTTGCTCTCATCAGAAGTCAATGGGCTTCGTAGGCAGGGTTACCCCAGGTTTTTGCCTCAGGTGGGTCGTCCTCTAGTAGGGGGGTTGCCATTCTGGTTAAGAAGCATATTCCCTTTCTGGAAGAAGAGCATTTAATGGACCATGAGGGAAGATTCATTATTGTGAAAGGTTCACTCTATAATGTGAAGATAACATTAGGGGCGATTTATGCCCCAGTAGGGGGGGACCCAGATTTTCTCATGGCCAATGTTAATAATTGGGGGGGACTGGAATATCGCTCCCTCTCAAGATCTGGATAAATCCTATAGACCCCTGAAACCACTCTCTTCTTCACAGCTGGCCTCGAGGAACTTTATGGACCTATTAGGCATGTGTGACCCTTGGTGCCTACTTAATCCCACAAGACAACTCTTCTCTTATTACTCCCAGGTACACAAGACGTGGTCCAGAATTGACCTAATCCTAGTCAGTAATAATCTTTTGTCTGGAGTACTCCAGTCTGGTATTGAGCCTATCGTAGTGTCAGACCATTCGGTGGCGTGGATCCTGGTCTCTCCAAACCCGCAGGTGCAAAGAGACACCTCCTGGAAACTAAACAGCCAGCTTCTAAAGGACAAGTGTATAGTCTCCCATATTAGATCTCTAATCACCTCATTTGTGGAGACCAACACAGGTTCAATCGAGGGGGAAGATCTGTTTTGGTGCTCCCTTAAATGCTTCCTCAGGGGCAAATTTATCAGACTTGCATCCAGAAGGAAAAAGCAGAAGGAGGCTAAGATCATGTTATTGTCGAATCAAATTAGATTGGCAGAGAATAAGTTATCCTCCGCATCTTCCCAAGCTGATCTAGAAGCCCTAATGAAACTTAGAAATGAGCACTCAGACTGGATAAGAGATAAGGCAGAGTATGCCCTCCTTAAAACAAAGGTCCATTATCTTGATCAAGGGGAGAAATCAGGTAAGATTCTAGCTCTCCATTTGAGGGAGGTAGAGGGATCGAGATGGATTCCCTCATTATTATCCTCTGATGGCTCCCTTAAAACCTCTCCCAGAGATATCTCATGAATTTTTGAGTCATTTTATAAGGAACTTTATGGCAGTGGTTCCTTTCACCTCTCTCATTCCCTTGTGGATCAGTTTCTGGAGGGCCTTCCCCTTCCTTCCCTCCAAACTCACCTAGGAGAAGCTCTGATTACTCCTATCATGGTAACGGAGGTGGAGGAGGTGATCAAAGAATTTACTACAGACAAAGCTCCAGGGCCTGATGGTTTCCCTTCCAATTTCTATAAAGCTTTTGGAAAAGAACTTGCCCCCCTCATGAAATTATTTGAGTACATGTTTACCGCTAACACCCTGGACCCTTCCCTGCTGGAAGCCACTATTGTTTTGATACTGAAACCAGACAAGTGTCCGATGGATCCTGTTAGTTATCGCCCAATCTCACTTCTAAATTACAACATTAAAATTCTAATGAAAATCCTATCCCTTAGACTCAAACGGGTCTGGCTCAACTTGCTGAGTCCTGAACAAGTAGGGTTTGTACAGGGCAGATCCTCAATTGACCACCTGCGCACTCTATCACATATTTTTCAGGCCGCCCAGGACTCCCAAGTTTCTATGGCTCTGGTATCATTAGATGCGGAGAAAGCCTTCGATAGAGTCCACTGGGAATTTCTCTAGATTATATTGGAGAGAATGGGCTTCCCGGAGGTCTTTATTCAATGGATCAAATCAGTCTACCATTCCCCTACTGCCAGAATTTATTGTAACAGGGTTTTTTCTTCTCGATTCTCGTTATTTACAGGCACCCGGCAGGGCTGCCCCCTGTCACCTTTCCTGTTTAATCTATATTCGGAACCTGTCCTTCTCGGTATCAAAAACTCTCCACTGGTCACAGGATGTTTCATTCATCAACAGCCTCTGGTTCTTTCGGCCTATGCTGATGATATCCTTTTACATTTGACTAACCCTGAAGCATCTCTAACACACATATTACATATTATTGCCCAGTTTGGCCAAGTAGCTAACTACAAGCTGAATTTAGCTAAATCAATCATATTCCCGATGAACGTTAATACACTTCAGGTTAACTTCTCCCAGTTTGGCATGAAATGGGCCTCTTCGTCTTTCAAATATTTAGGCATTCACCTCACTAAAGACCTTAAGCCTTTCAGGAAACTTAACCTAGATGACCTATAGACTAAAATACAAGACCTTCAGAGATGGTCTGCCCTCCCTTTATCTCTGTGGGGTCGAATTAATATTGTTAAGATGAATGTGTTGCCTCAGGTTTTTTACCCACTTAGCCTAATGAACATCTATCTGCCGATGTCCTATTTTCATCACTTTCATAGGTCTATCTCTAAGTTCATTTGGCAGGGTAAGCAGCCCAGGAAAGCCTTTTTAAAACTTAATTTACCCAAAGAGAAGGGAGGGCTTCGTCTTCCCAATTTCATGTTTTACTACTGGGCAAGCCACATGTCGAAAATTGGGAGGTGGTACGACCAGAGGGCAGATGAATATCTACCAATTTGGCTACAACTCGAGAAAAAGATCTTAACCGAGTTTGGCCTCCCCCCATCCAGAATCTTCTACTATAACCTATCCACACTGCCTCCACTTCTACAGGGGAGTGTTATTGGTACCTCTATTAAGGTGCTAAGTCAATGCTGGCATTTTTTCAATCTCTCTCCTAGGAAAGACACTTCCCAACCTCTTATCCTCAATTTAAACATTAAGATCCGTGGTCTCCCGCTTTCCTTAGACTGACTTCCTCAGCTGAGAGATTGTTATGTGGATGACTTATTCCTGAATAACTCTCTTCTATCCTCCGGGGAGGTTCTGACCAAGTATAATATTCCTCAGAAGAATATTTTTAAAGTCTTTCAGTTAAGACATCTAGTGGCTTCCAGCTTTGGGTCCAATCCCACCCCGTCTCAAATTAAACCCTTTCTAAACCAGGTACAGGAACAGGCAAGCAAGGCCCATAGTATTTCTAAGCTTTATTCCTTCCTACTGGACACTAAATTCCCCGACCCCCTGACTGGCTCCAAATGTTGGTCCTCTCTTCTGCCAGACACCCTCCTGGTTTGGGATCAGATTAGGACAGACACATATTGGTATCTCTCTCAAGATAGACATAGACTCACTCAATACTATATACTGAATAACATGTATTACACCCCAGTTAAGCTGGTTAAATTAGATAGGTTCATAGGTTCATAGGTAAATTACACGATCGAGGGACTAGCCCATTAAGATCATGCCACCTAAGCTAGGTGGGTAACAAATTTAAATTCATTCATAAATATGTCTAAATGAAATTTAAATTGTGACAAACTTACACAATTCACCACCTCATAAGGTAGTGAGTTCCAAATTGGAACTATTTGTTGAGTAAAAAATTGTGTTCATTTAGTAGTTCGATTAATCGGTAAAAATAATTTTAAATTATGAGAGCTAGTTGAGACAGTAATAGTATTCCATTTCAAGTGGAGTGTATCGAATAAGTATTCATCTCTAGACGCTTTGTAGAGCAAAGGTCCCCACGTATTGATCTATATTCCATGCTGTACAACTTAAGTCGTTTAAGTCTTTCTTCATAAGACAAATTTCCCATTCCTATGATATTCCTAGTAAACCTTGTTGCACCTTCTCCTAGTAATATTATATCACCCCTCTGTGTGGGGGCACAAAACGAAGAACAGTAATCAAAATTTGCTCTTATAATACTAGTATAAAGGGGGACCATAATCGATGGCTCTCTGCTTTTGATGTTTCTAAATAAACAATTACTAAGTCTAGAACATTTTTTAATCACATCATTTAAGTGTTCAGTAAATTTTAATGTGTTATTAATAATAACACCAAGATCTTTCACAGATGTAATAACGCTTAAGACATGATTGTCAATATAATATTTAGCACACTTATTATTATTTCCAAAGTGCATAACCTTACACTTATCAATATTAAATTTCAACTTATGTTTACTAACCCATTCGGAGATATCATTTAGATTATCCTGTAATACAGATGTAGCTTCTGAGTTGTTAACAATCCCTCCAAGTTTGGCATCATCTGCATATTTAATTAACCAGTTACCATTATTTATTTTCATTCCTGTTATAAGTATATTGAACAACACAGGCCCTAAAACTGATCCCTGAGGAACTCCACTAGTAACTGGTGTCCATGGGGAAACAAAACCCCTCAAACTTACTTGCTGTCTTCTATTTGACAGCCATTGCATTATCCATCTGATCAAATAATTATTAAGTTCTAAATTGACTAGACACTTATATAGTATATCATATGAAACAGAATCAAAAGCCTTCACAAGGTCCAGGTAGATCACGTCAACCGGCAAACCAAGATCCAGAGCCTCGCTGACTGGTTCAAAAAAATCAAGCAAATTGGTCTGACATGACCTTCCAGCTTGAAAACCATGTTGGAATATATCAGTCAGACCATTTGCCAAAATATGACTACTGATTCTGCTTAAAATTAGTCGCTCCATAATTTTACATACAGGCGAAGTAAGACTTATAGGTCTGTAATTGCTTAACTCCTTCTTAGATCCAGATTTATGTATAGGAATAACTCTAGCATCACACCAATCATTAACTACTAAGCCCTTCTTTAATGACTCATTAAATAAGTAGGTCAGTGCTCCTGCTAATTCATAAGATATATTTTTTAGAAAAATAGCAGGAATATCATCAGGACCACATGATGTAGATGGTTTTAAGGAATCCATAAGGTAAAAGGTTTCAGCCACACTAAATTTGATCACAGGGTCTAAATTAGATGGTTTGGAACACATAAACTCACACTTCTTTTTAAATATACTACCAAAGTAATTAAATTTATTAGCTATAACCTGTTCATCATTAACATCAACATTATTAATATTTAATGGTCCTACTAAGGTAGGTGAGTTTTTTAAGGAGCCAATGTAATTAAAGAACCTTTTTTCGTTGTCATGATGTAAATCAACTAGATTTCTCTCTAATTCTCGCTTTGTCTCTCTAATTGCGTATTTTACCTTTTTGGATTTAATTATAAATTTAGACCAGTTTAAATCATTAATATTATTTTTGTATCTATTATATGCTTTCTTTTTTGCTGAGACCAACGTTTAGATTTCCTTAGTGAACCAAGGTGGAGACCTCTTTAATCCAATGTATTTAACTCTTGTTGGTACCCAATTTGTAATACAATATTGGATTTCTTCTTTGATTCTTAACCAGATGTTCTCTATAGGTTGCCCAATTAACTCATGTTCCCAATTCCAATTTGATAACTATTCCTTAATTGCCTGATAATTGGCTCTATTAAAATTTTTAAATTTGGTTTTACTGCAAGATTTATTAACAGGGAAATTAAATGACCATTTAATTATCTGGTGGTCACTATTTCCTAAAGGAGCCATAACACTAACCAAATCTTTGTCACCTTTAATATTTGAGAATATTAAATCCAGAATATTATCATTTCTAGTTGGTAAACCTACATGTTGATCCAAACCTAGATGTGACATAGTACTAATAAATCTGTTTTCCTGGTTATTAGATCCTTTAACTGATGTCCAATTTATACCAGGATAATTAAAGTCACCCATAAGAATAACATCTGTCTTAAAATCAACATTCTCCAAGTAGTGACACATATTATCATTATTTAGGTGTTCATTGATGGAGTCTATAACATAACCCTATCGTAAGTGAAATTTGTTTATTAATAAACTGAATCCAAATTATTTCAAATCCCACAGGAGGTAAGTTATCTAAAACAACTTCAGAGCAAGTCATATTATCCCTGACATAAAGAGCCACACCACCCCCCTTGGAATATATTCGGTTTTTATTAAATAAGGTGTATCCGTTGATATTATGACCCCACTGTCCCTCACTAAACCAAGTTTCAGTGACACCACAGATGTCAATATTTTCATTGTGTAAAACTACCTGAAGTTCATCCATTTTATTACATAGACTCCTAGCATTTAATAGAAGGACATTCATATTGGTATATAGTTCTTTCCTATATATACTTGACGTAGGTTTATGAGTCGTCTGTTCGTAACCTGCTAACCTTTCATTTTCAACCCCGGAGTTTTGCATAAAAATAATCTATGCATGAGTTAAATTTTAGACCCAAATTCATCTTCCCCACTCTGTTTAAGTGTAGGCCATCTTTAGCATAAAAACCATTATTATTATCAAACTGTTCCCAGTAAGTGAGGCATTTAATTTCTTGTTTAAGACACCATGCTCTAAGCCAGGAATTAATATGTTTTATTTTAGAAGTAAAACTATAGTTAGCCCTAGATAGATTACCTTTAACTCTTTGCACAAGGTGTGGCATGGTGGAAGGGAACCTGGTACATATCTTTTGGCAATGTGAAAAAGTGGCTTCGTTATGGCAGACCATCCAATCTAACCTAGACCCTCTTTTGGGCCTAGGTGATTTATTTACTATAGAAGTTTGTATTTTAGGGATGTTTTCCAATATAAAGGTTATGGAGCATAGATTCCATATGGCTTTAATTTCGATGGTCGTTAAACTATTGGTTCTTAGGCATTGGATGGACCAACTGGTTATCTCCTATGCAGAATGGATCAGTGAAATTTGTCTCTGCTTTCAGACTGAAAGGTTCATAGCTAGTTCTCGGAATTGTTTGGCTTCATTTGAGTGGAAATGGGGCAAATTATAGGCTCTCTATTTGAATTAATGTCTTGTTGGGTACACCTCTAGCTACCTTGGTAGCTGGTACACCATTATATATCTTACATGTAGCAGGATTAGTTCCCTTTTTTTTTGAAGAAGGCACATCCTGGGGGTGGGAAGATGGGGGTTAAGGGATATGGGTTAGGGGGGCAGGGGGGTTTCTCATTGTTTTACCAGAATCAAGGATTCCTGCAAAATGCTGTATATTGTCACACTGCAGCTATCAAGTATTTTATGTCATTTGTCATAATGTGCAATCCCTATATTATTCGCTTGGGTATCTTACCTTCATATAAAATAATAAAGAAATATAATTTTAAAAAAAAAAGGAAATATCCAAAGAAATACTGAAACTAGGAGCAAATTACAGAAACTACTGCAGCGAGAAAACTAAGCTGAATTTTCTCCAAATATTAGACTTTTCACTTTTTGTTGTAAAGTCAGGGGGGTCTCAAAAGGTTGTAGACACTTAACCCTTGCTGTGCTGCAGACTGATATGTAAGTCCAAAATTCCTATAAGTTCTGATTCTAATGGCAGCCTAAGGGTTAAAATAGGGTAGCTACCTAAGTTTATTAAGAGTTCTGTTTATAATTTATTCAGTCATGCTTACTCATGGTACTGTTTACATGGAATTAAAAATCTGTGTGCATCTGTTATGCATCTTTATTTTAAATTATGAAAATGAATTGCAAAAAATATATATTCAGGCAAAAATTAGGGTTACGGCACTAATTCATAAATGAAGGGATGTTAGTGGTCAGAAACCCTTTGGAACATCAAACGGAGAAGCTAACCAAATCAAAGATCACCAAAGACAAAAAAAAGCACTTATTAATAATAGGAGACTCTATGATATGTGGAATAGAGTCTCACATCCACCAAAGCAGCCAATCGGAGATTGCAGTAAAGGGCCTCCCAGGAACATCGGCATGGAGGGACACAGACTGAATTGAGGACATTGTGCACCAAACCAAGCAGGACACATACATTCTGATCAATATTGGCACAAATGGCCTAGCTAGCTGATCTGTGGATGAGACTAAGCAAAATTAAAAAAAACTCAGCAAAAAATTAACTTACCTTTCATCTAGCATCTCCTTCTCAGATATTCTGCCTGTGTGAGAAAGGGGCACCAGCAGGCAGAAGATCGGTGAAGGGGACATCTGCAAGCATAATACCTGGTTAAAAAACTGGTGTCAAGATAAGGGGCATGGCTATATCAGGAAGTGGCAGAACTTCTGGGAAAGGGTTTTTTTTAAAGTTCGATGGCCTGCACCTTACAAAGGAGAAGACACATGCTCTGGGCCAAAAATCCAATGTCTTCATCAGTCATTTAAACTAGTGGGAGGGGAAGGGGCACCAGCAATCATCACATCTTATGGACCAGCTGATGCCCCTTCCCCTGTCAAACACGTCAATGACACCAGGACGCTACCTCACAAACACCACAAGTGACAAGTATTGGGGAATTCCACAGAGATGTTACAAATGCACTAGAAATGGAAAGTGCACTGAGGACTCAAAATGTAAACAGAGTAATTGTGCAGCAAGTGGGACTACCCAGGGATAGAAGGCAATGTGCATTAATGCTCATAGCCTTCCAAACAAAATCTCAGATTCTGTCAGAGAACAGACAGAACACCAGGAGGAAGGAGCTACTGGTATAACTAAAACTTCTCTACTGGGACTATATTGCCCGCCTTCCCTTCCCTGCACCTTAAACCAGTTCTACTTTTATAGGCACAGGATTTAACTGACAAGAGGAACTTCCTGTTTGGGAGCAGGAAGTGAGTGATCACAGAGCCACCAAAGACTCACCATCCTAGAAGGGCAAGAGTAGGAGTCACGTGATGCAGTGCTCTTGCTAGCTGCACTCTCTGGGAGCTCTGCCTAACCCCTGTCCAGATCTATTATTTGCCACTTATCAGCTGTGAATTCACACTCAAGATTGGATTAATTGCTGCCTGGAGACAACAGCGCATCTGTTTGGAGCACTGATGGAAGCAGAAATGCCGAAAGCACCCCCCAAACACACCCCTCCAGCAACCCCCGAGAAGGCCCCGAAGAAGTCATGGGCCTCACCGCAACAGCCTGCCCAGCCCTGCAGCCACGGCAATGGTGGGGAAGAGCTGCTAACCGCGGCAAGATTTTTGGAGGAATTCCATCCATTTAAGGCAGAAATGGCAGAAATGGCTTCCGAAATTAAGAGTATTACCTCTACTTTAGAAGATCTGACCAGGAAAATTTCAGATAATGAGGCGCGGGTTAGATCCCTGGAGAATCGAGCTGACAAGATCGACCCCATGATTGTGCAGTTAAATCAGGGCATCTCAAGCCTGGACTCAAAGGTGGGAGACCTCGAGGGCAGAAGTTGACGAAATAATGTTGTTGTGATCGGCCTGTCTGAAAAGGAGGAAGGAAGTGATCCGGTGAAGTTTTTCCAGAAATTCGTTGAGAAAATAGCAGGCCCCTCGCCTTATGGCCCCTGTTATAATATCAAAAGAGCACATCATGCCCTCCGACCTATGCCATCACAGGGGGCACCCCTCGTATCTTCACGGCTAAATTCTTAAATTACCAGGAGAAGTAGATCTTCCTACAGAAGGCTAAGGAGGCTAAGGTTCTGCAATTGGAGGGTGCGAATCTAAGGGTTACCCAAGATCTTCCGCTATCGGTTCGGCAACGGAGAGCAGCCTTTCATCCCCTTGTCTCTAAGTTAATAGCGGTGGGTATCAGGTTTAAAATGGTGTACCCGGCCGTACTACATGTCTGCATCACTGATTCTTGGAAGAAGTTCGAAGGCTTGGATGCAGCCTCTGCCGCACTTCAACTCGCACTAGCCACCCTGTTTAAACCCAAATAAGGGTTTGGTTCTCCCTATCATGGATCCTCTCTCACGGTCGATTTAAAGTTTTTGGAACTCTTACCTGTTGTAGCATCAAATAAATGTGTGGCCTTTTTCGGTGTTACCCGGGGCGAAGTTAATGAGGAAGTGCCTGTGTACAAGCTTAATCTCTCGATGGTCCCCAAGGACATTTGCGACCTTCGTATATGGTAGCACTATGAGAGCACTTGACTTTCCCTAGTTGGCACCGGGCATGGGGAATTTCCCACACTCACCCTGTTCAAGCCTAATTGAGGGTTTGGTTCCTCCTAATATGGACCCGCTCTTATTGTCAATTAAACATTTTTGGAACCCTCAACCGTCGCATCACTGAATAAGTGTGTGGCTTCTTCTGAGATACCCAGGGTGTAGTTAAGAAGGGAGTGCCTGTGTGTTAACTGAATCTCTCGAGAGTCCCTTCGGACATCTGTGACTAGCTTGTATGGAGGCGCTCTGCGAATACTGGATGTTGCCTGTTCAGACTCTGACAAAGTGGAGTGCCCCATTGTCCTGGGACTGGTTGATTTCTGCCTGTTCAAGGGGCACTGTTTGGACTGAGGCTTACACAAGGGGATGGTTGTAATCAGTGCACACAGGGGTGGGACTGGTGGTGTTTGGGGGGCTGGTGGTTTGGTATCGCACTACTGGAGTGCCGCAGTCCAGGGGCTGCAGAAGCATGCATTTGGGCACACTTTTATTCATAGTAACAGTGGGTAGGTTAGGATGCTGTAAACATGGGATGGGCTTTTCCATACCCTTTCTGGATTAATGCAATTTAATAGTATTGGAGCACGGTTGCTCTCGAGGCTCATGTTACCCTAAGGTACTATTGGGGCTTATGGGATGTTTTAGAGGGGCTGAACGCTGCCTCTTGGGAGTGCCTTAGGGACACTAAGTTAAACTCTGTTAGATGTTATTTAGGAGAGCCCTGGTCGGGGTTTTGGATTCTACGTCCAGTGCCCTCCAGAAATAGTCCTATATTACTTGTTATGGGATGGTTGGTACTTTATCGAGTGTTTAGAAGTTAAGGACGGCAATACTCTGATTTTGGGGTGGGCAGGGTGTGGCAGAGTGGGAGGGCACACAGCGATGCAAGCTGTCATCATGGACCGTGATGATGCGGGTGGGCTTTGGGGAGGGATGGGATGGGGGAACAGAGATTAGGGGAGGGACATTTTACCTGTGGGCTTTACTTGGTTGAGGTAAAGGGGGGTGGGAGCACAAGACTCTATGACTGGAGGTAGGGGACACCAGATAGGGCGGAACAGATCACAGTTCCGGATTGACACCCAAGATCATGGCATCACATGGGGTTATTAAATTTCTAAGCTGGAATGTCAAAGGTGCACGACAGAAATCTAAGCAGTATCAAATATTGAAGCATATAGATGTGGTGAAAGCAGATATTGTGTTTTTACAAGAGACACACTTACTCCACACGGAGAGTAATAGTATGAGGCATCTACAAATGGGGATGGTTTTCTCATCACAAGGCAACACGCAAAGCCGAGGTGTTATGGTGCTTATGCATAGATCTGTCCCCTTTACCCCTCTTCAGGTTATTCAGGACAACAAGGGTAGATATGTTCTTGTCAAAGGTAAACTGCAAAATATAGAGGTTTTGATAGGATCTGTTTATGGTCCCAATACTGAAACCCAGGAGTTCTTTGTAAAATTGCTGGAGGCATTAACGCCCTTTGCGCAGGTCCCCATGATCCTAGGGGGAGATCTAAACCTTGTTTTAGACCCCTTAATGGATAGGTCCAAACCCTCCAACCTGGTTCTCTTTCCGGCCCAACAGGCCTTGGGGGACCTATTGGACCAGCTTGGCTTATCGGACGTGTGGAGAGTAGTTCACCTGAAATCTCAGGAGTACACTTTCATTTCCCAAGTCCATGGTACAGCATCCCATATCGATTATATTCTACTCTCTCGAACTCTCCTTCCAGGGGTGATGGACACAGCAATTGTGTCTGGACCTCCCTCTGACCATGCAGCAGTGGCGGGCTCAATTTCCTTCTCCTCCCTCCCTAAGAGGGGCAGTAGGTGGAAGATAAACAACCAGATTTTGCATAACCCCAACATGGTTAAATATATCTCGACACAAATAGAAGAATTTATAGCCAATAACTTGAGAGACAATACTAGACCTGACATGGTCTGGGAGGTGTTCAAGGCTTTTATGAGGGGCATGTTAATTGGGCAGGCAGTTAAAAAGAAGAGGGAAAAGGAGCAAGTTATGTCTGACCTACTGGACCGGATAAGATGCAGGGAGGCCAGCATGTCCCCCCAGTCCTCAGAAAATGAGAAGCTGGAGCTCGTTAAGTTGAGAGATCTGTATCTAAAATTACTAGGGGAGCAACCTGAATTAGCACTAATTAAAACTAAAGCTAACTACCTAGATCAGGGGGAAAAGGCGGGTAGGCTACTGACGAGACGTATCAAACAGTTGGAATCCTCTTGAATAATCTCCGGGATTCAATCCAGGGAGGATGGTCAAGTGAAGACCACTCCCGGGGAGATAGCACGGGAATTCAGAAACTATTTAGAATCTCTGTATGCTGTCATGGCGACTCCCCCCACCGAAAGGGAGATATTCACCTTCTTGGAAGGTCTGGAGCTTCCTTCACTGGCAGAATCCCAATGGGCACAGCTGACGGCTGACATTACTCAAAATGAGATTGAACTGGTCATTCAGAGTCTCCCATTAGATAAAACACCGGGACCGGATGGATTCTCGTCTAATTTTTATAAAACATTCTCCAAACAATTATCCCATTATTGCTCATGCTATTCCAGTATATTCTCAGCTGTCAGACGTTGGACCAATCGCTCTTTGAAGCGCTTATAGTTCTAATCCCAAAACCAGATAAACCCCCTGAACACCCAGCTAGTTATAGGCCTATCTCATTGCTTAACTATGATATCAAAATTTTAGCGAAGTTGCTTGCGGACCGAATAAATAGGGTGTTACCCGGACTTATCGGTGCAGAACAGGTCGGCTTTATGAAGGGCAGATCTGCTACTGATCACCTTAGAACGCTGGCTCATGTCTTCTTGGTGCCCGAAGAGTGCAGTTCCACCATGGCCCTGGTCTCTTTGGATGCTGAGAAGGCCTTTGATAGGGTCCATTGGGGATTCCTGTTAACCACAATGGGTAAGCTTGGATTTCCAGAGGTGTTCTTAAAATGGGTAGGTTCCCTTTACTCAAACCCTACAGCCAGGGTTATTTGCAATGGGGCTACCTCAGATCCCTTTGCCCTGTATGTGGGTACCAGGCAAGGATGCCCTTTATCCCCCCTTCTCTTTAATATGTATTTGGAACCCCTTATCAGAAGTATAGTGCGTAACCAAGAAATAAACGGTATTAAAATCCTGGACAATGTTGTTAAAGTAACAGCATATGCAGATGATCTCCTGGTATATGTCTCCAATCCGAGGGTATCCATCCCAGCTTTACTGGAAGTTATTCGGGAATATAGTCGTCTGGCCAATTACAAATTAAATTTAGACAAATCCGTCGTATATCCCCTTAGTAAGAACCTCTTTAAACAAGAGATTACTGAGCTTGGCTTAGCCTGGAAATCGAATTCCATCAAAGTATCTGGGTCTTACTCTGAGGAGCACTATGACGTTACAGTAAATCTGGACTCCCTTGTGCATGCCATTGATTTAGATTTGAAAAGATGGGCGCAGCTTCCAATTTCTTTATGGGGAAGGATAAACCTAGTTAAGATGAATGTATTCCCCCGGTTGTTTTATCCCCTTAGTATGTTAAATATTTGGTTACCACTCTCGTGGTTTAGAAAACTCCATGGGCTTATAACCAATTTCATGTGGGAGTATAAGAAAGCTCGGATGGCCTACCACAAGGTGGCTGTGCCCAAACCATTGGGGGGGTTAAGGCTGCCACATTTTGCTCTCTATTTCTGGGTGGGTCATGTTAATAAATATCTTAGGTGGGCACAGGGTACGGATTTCCCAACACAGCCATCGTATGTACCTTTATGGTTACAAATTGAGTTAGCTCTCATTCAGAAACATGGCTTAGTTCCAGAGACTCTGCTCTATCTTAATCCGAAACTCCTCCCCTCCCCCCTTAGAAATTCCCCGATAGGGATCTCGGTGAGGACCCACATGCAGCTTTGCAGCTTCCTAAAATATGACCATCTCAGGGATTGGTCGCAACCTACCTGGGGCAACCCGCGTTTTCTAATTGACAACAAACCTCTTAGTCCCACTTGGTTGGCCCTGCCTGGTGCGTACTGTTTAAAAGACCTTCTCACAGCTGATGGTAAGGTACTCTCCTCCTCGGAAATCCTGAATAAATTTGAAATGCCCACCACAGTGGTTTTTAAAGTGTATCAACTCCGACACCTTTTACTCAGCAAGATGGGTATGAGGACAATTCAGACTCCAAAAGTAGAACTTTACGAGACCCTGGGGGCCTCTAGTTGGCCTCTCTCATGCGGTCTCCAAAGTATACACAGTATTATACGGCTGGGCCTATTCTCAGAATCTGGCCCCGTGCTCGTATTGGGCCTCGGTGTTCCCTAATGAGGAAATCAACTGGACTGTCCTCTGGCAAAACTGCCACAAATTTATCCTGCAGAACTGGCTGAGACTGATACAGTTTAAAATTCTCCATAACATTTACTACTCCCCGCAGAAGCTGGTGAGCTTAAAAATGGTGGCAGATCCTTCATGTAATAGGTGCCATGTGGGGGTTGGGGATTTGATGCACATCTTCTGGAACTGTCCGAAGATAACCCCGCTTTCGACAGCTATTAAAAACAGAGTGGACCCAATGCTGGGCCTGGAGGACCTTTTCACTCCCGAAATATGCTTGCTGGGGGATGTCTCTCGTATCTCCGCCAGGAATAGGAGGTTCCATATGGTTTTAATTGAGGCTACTCTTAAAAAAGTTGTTCTTAAACACTGGAAAGATTCTGTCATAATCAGTTATACGGAATGGCTGGAGGAATTACTTGCCAGCCTGAGGGTTGAAAGAATGATAGCCATCCTTCAAAACAAACTCCCTAGGTTTGATAAGATCTGGGGTCCCTTTTACACTACTTACTCATTATAGGGTCTATTGATCCCTGCTGACTGATTGTAAGCAGCTTAGCTTGTCTTGTGCTGGGGAGGTGGAGGGAGGGAGGGGATGGGAGGAGGGGTTCTTGGGGCATTGCAGAGGATGTATCCTACTACCAGTTGTTATATGCATGATTGTGTACTCATATGTTTGTGCTTTTTGTCTATTGATGTATTCTCTGTAACTAAAAATGGAATAAAGATTTAATGGGAAAAAAAAGAAGGGTAAGAGTAGCTCTCCATCCCTCCCTAGCTGCTGGAGGTCTGACTATGAGCAAGTAAGAAGGCTACTGAGAAATATAGGAACTTCTTGTCTTAGAACAGGAAGATCAGGAGCTAAAAGGGCACAGAGGCAGTAAGTAAGTAAGTAGGGGAAGAAAAAAAGGAAAAAAAGAAAATAAACAAACAGAGGAAAGAGTTAGTATTCCAAACAACAGTTAGGGGGCCAGAAAAAATACATGATGGGAGTGGTGTAGTGCAGTGGCTGTGGAGCAGCAGTCTTCCAGAAGACGTTCTGGAGGATGCAGTGTTGTCCCATCTGCAGGCACCTCTCTGGGCTGAGGGAGGAGGTTGCTCATCTCCAGGCTGAGTTGACCTGGATTTGTGGGACCTCCTCTCCCACCCAGGGACCACCAGAGTCACTGCTATTGCCTCAGAGGTTGCCAAGAAAGAGGGGTGGTTGGACCACAGTGGGCTCAGGGAGGGTGAGGGTGGTGGAACAGAGGTGCATCCCTCCAGTTGTACCTCTCCACAATTTCTATGCCATTCTGGAAAAGTGTGGTTCCCCTATGGTGGCACCCACAGTGGAGACCAAGGAGGATGCTGGGAACCTCCACAAAGGAGACCCACCAGAGGGTGGCATGGGACCCCACAGGGGAAGGAAACAACTCCTGGTGGGGGACTCCATTGTTAGGAAGGTAGAACTGGGGGAGGAAGGGGAGAGGGAGGTAAGGTGCCTGCCTGACACCATGGCTTGGAGGGACAGGGAGCGAATCCTCAGGATCACAGGAGCAGCTGCACAGGGGAGGGAGCTGGCTGTCATTGTCCACCTAGGGACAAATTACTTGGCTAAGAAAGGGATCAGAGCAGTGCAAGAAACATTTGTGGAGATGGGGAGGGGCCTTAGACAAATAGCACACACGGTAACCTTCTCGGAGGTGCTGACTGTCTATGGCAAGTATGAGGCTAGGGTGCTCCACACCATGGGATTCAATCAATGGTTGAAAAACTGGTGCAGAGCTCAGGGATTTGGCTTCATTGGGGACTGGGGGGCCACCTGGATGGATGCAGGCCTATATTGGTGTGATGGTCTGCATTTGTCCAGGAGAGGAACCAGGATCCTAGGTGATGGGGTTAAATACTTCATTGGCAAGCATTTAAACTAGCCAAGTGGGGAGGCACTGGAAAGGAGCAGGGAAATCCTAGCCCCCCCAAAAAAAATCAGGGTACTAAGTGAGGTAGACACCAACATAGAGATGTCAATAGGGAGAAACGCTGGGGTAAATGGAGAATGTGACAAATGTAATAAGGACAGGGATGGGGCAAAAAGGGGTAAGGCCTTCAAGAAATGCAGGGTAATGAGTACCAATGCCCATAGTCTGGGCAACAAGCTCCCTGAACTGGTGGCCTTGATGGAAGAGGGATGCCTGGATATCATAGCAGTCACAGAAACATGGTACACAGAGAACCAGGACTGGGATGTTAACATACCAGGGTACACAACCTACAGGAGAGACAGGGAGGGCAGAAGAGGGAGGTAGTAGCTCTCCATGTAAGGGAAGGGATAAAAGCAACTGAACAAAAGAGTAAACAGGGAGGAGAGGAGGCACTGTGGGTCACCTTAGAGACCGGAAATGGCACCACAATCCACACAGGGGTTGTATACAGACTCCCATGTCAGGGGGAAGGAATGGACAAGGATATGATAGAAGGCATACTTAAGATGGCAAAGAAAGGGGAGATATTGTTGATGGGGGACCTTAATATGCCAGATGTTAACTGGAGCACCTTTGCTGTAGCCACATCCAAAAGCAGGGCCATTCTTGATGCCCTTCAGGTGGCATGCCTCAGACAGCTAGTTTTGGAACCTACTCATGAGGAAGCAATCTTAGACCTCATACTCTCAAACGGGGACAGTGAGAGGATCTCAGATCTAGAAGTAGGTAGCCATTTGGGAACAAGTGACCACCAAACAGTGTGGTTCACTATAAACTCAGCTACAGAGTCAAGCCATACAAAAGGGAGGGTTCTGGACTTCAGGAGAGCTGACTTTGGCAAGATGGGAGAGTGCCTTAGAAAAGCACTAGCAAACAGGCTAGAAGGAGGGGTGGAGCAACAATGGGAAAATATCAAAACTGCAATCACAGAGGCAACAAACCTTTGTGTGAAGCAAATGAACAAATCAAAACAAAAGAAAAAGCCACTATGGTTCTCAAAGAAATGGCAGTGAAGGTTAGGGAGAAAAAAGATAGCATTTAGGAAGTATAAGGAAACACAGAAGGAGCAGGACAGAGAACTGTACCAGTTAAGGCAGAAGGAAGAAGGGAGGGTAGTCAGAATAGCTAAGGCACAAACTGAGGAAGAGATAGCCAACTTGGTTAAGAAGGGGGGATAAAACCTTTTATAGGCATATCAAGGAGCGTAGAAAGACAAAGGGAGGGATAGTGAGGTTGAATAGAATGGATGGTGGGTGGGCAGAGAGTACAGTGAAAAAGCAGGGATACTGAATGAATACTTCTGTTCAGTATTCACAAAAGAGGAAGTGGGGGAGGTGCCTAATCCAATTAACAGAAGCACTCTGGGGGGGGGGTCGATCCCAGTCCTTTCACAGAAGAAATGGTTCTGAAAGAACTCCTAAAACTAAAGGTGGATAAAGCAATGGGGCCAGATGGAATTCACCTCAGAATTCTAAAAGAATTAAGCAGAGAACTAGTGACACCACTGACTACCCTTTATAAAAAATCATGGGAGGATGATGTGGTACCTGTGGACTGGAAGAAGTCTGATGTGATTCCCCTTTACAAAAGTGGGAGCAAGACAGAGGCAGGAAACTACAGACCTGTCATTTTGACCTCTGTGGTAGGGAAAGTGATGGAATCACTTCTGAAGGAAAGAATTGTTGAGTAACTAGAGGCCAGTGGGGCACAGAACCCAAGGCATCATGGGTTCACAGGGGGAAGGTCATGTCAGATGAATCTAATTGATTTCTTTGACTGGCTGACCTAAGCAGTAGACCAGGGAGGGGCTGTGGACATGGCCTACCTAGACTTTAGCAAGGCATTTGACACAATCCCACACAAAAGATTAGTAGTCGAATTAACCAGCATTGGAGTGGGTCCCAGGGTGGTAGCCTGGGTAAAACATTGACTGAACAACAGGACACAGAAGGTAATTGTAAATGGAGTCCACTCTGAAGAAAGAGGGGTTACTAGTGGGGTACCGTAGGGTTCAGTACTGGGTCCAGTCCTTTTTAATGTCTTTATAAGTGACATTGCAGAGGGACTGGAAGGAAAAGTATGCCTCTTTGCAGATGATACAAAGATCTGCAACAGGGTTGATACACAAGGAGGTGTGGAAAGGATGAGAAGGGACTTGGCAAGGTTGGAGGAATGGTCAGAAGTATGGCAGCTTGGATTCAGTGCAAAGAAGTGCAAAGTAATGCACCTGGGAAACAAAAACCCAAGGGAAAATTACACAATGGGGAGGAGGTAGTAACAACAACAAAAATGGAAAGGGACAAGGGGGTAATTATATCAGATGACCTTAAGGTTGGCAAGCAATGTGAGAAGGCGGTAGGGAGGGCTGGGGGGATACTGGGATGTATTGGGAGAGGCATCACCAGCAGAAAACAGGAAGTTGTTATCCCCCTGTACAGACAGTTGGTGAGACCCCATCTGGAGTACTGCATCCAGTTCTGGAGACCCCATCTCCGCAAGGACATAGACAGGATGGAGGCAATTCAGAAGAGGGCAACTAAAATGGTGCAGGGTCTGCAAGAGAAGCCATACGAGGAGAGGATAAAGGAGCTTAATATGTATACCCTTGAGGAAAGAAGGGAGAGGGGGGACATGATAGAAACATTTAAGTAACTCAGTGGAATCAACAAAGTCCAAGAGGGTAGCATCTTTCAGAAAAAGAGATGTGCAAGAACAAGGCGACACAATTTGAAGATAGATAGGGGACGGCTCAGGAGTAATGTGAGGAAGTATTTTTTCACAGAGAGGGTGGTGGATGCATGGAACAGCCTTTCTGAAGAGGTTGTGGGGTCTAAAACTGTGGGAGAATTCAAGAATGCATGGGACAGAGATAAGGCAATTTCTGTGGGGGGTAGGAAGAAATAGGCTGTTGGTTAAATAGGATCTGCAGCTTATCCTCTAGGTAGGGAAATGGGCAGACTAGGTGGGCCAATCGGTCCTTATCTGCTGTCAAAGTCTATGTTTCTATGTTTCAGATCTCACTGCCATGATGGCCGAGGCCCACCTTGATTGGGTTGCTATCACAGACACTTGGTTCACGGAGACCCACACCTGGGACATTGCTATCCCTAGATACATTCTCTTCAGGAGAGACGGCAAGGGAAAGAAAGGTGGGGAAGGTGGCTATGTATACCAGAGATGGGATCAGTGCAACTGAAACCCTGGGCTGCACAGCGATGCAAAGGCCCTATGGATCACTCTGGGAGCTGGAAACAGGGACCCTATCCAGGTAGGAGTTATCTACAGACCCCCTACCCAGGAGATTGAGAAGGATAAAGACTAGTGGAAAACATACTGAGGATGGCTGACAAAGGTGAGTTACTACTGGTTGGGGACTTCAGTTTACCAAATGTAGACTGGTTCACCTTCACTGCCTCCTCAGAGAGCAATAGAGAATTCCTCAGTACACTACAGGGGGTGGGACTTAATCAATTGATAGAGTCACCCACTAGGGAATCCACTATTCTGGACCTAGTACTCACAAACAGTGCCAGAGTGTCAGACGTGAAAGTGGAAATCACCCTGGGCACCAGCGACCACACAGTTCAGTCTGGCTCTCGATTAACAACATAAAGAACCCTGGTCACACCAAACTCAGGGTGCTCAATTTCAGAAAAGCAGATTTCCTAAGAATGAGGGAAAATATTAAAGAACTGCTGGTAACCCATGCCATAGGGAATGTGGAAGACACCTGGATAAAACTGAAACACGCTATGACTACAGTATTGGCACAATGCTCAAAACAAATAAACAAATCCAGAAAATCAAAGAACCAACTCTAATTTTCCAAAGAGGTGTCGACTATAATTAGAGATAAGAAAAAAGCTTAAAGAAACTACAAGGAGACCAAATCCAAGAAGGATAGAGAAGAATACAGAATTAAACTCAAGGAAGCAGGAAAAGCAATAAGGGTAGCCAAGACCCAGACAGAGAAAAGAATAGTGCAGGGAGTGAAGCGTGGGGTACAAAACATTCCTTCATTATATATGGGAAAAAAGAAACAGTAAGGGAGGAATAACCAGGTTAGCAACTAAAGAGGGACAGCTGGTGGAGAATGACAAACACAAGGCAGAAGTACTCAACAAATTCTTCTGCTCAGTCTTCACCCATTATGAGAAAGGTAATGGTCCAGCACTAGCCAAGGCATATCTCCATAACAGGGGAGTAGACATCAACCCCTTTACAAAAGAAAGAGCCCTTGAGGAGCTGTCTAAATTGAAGGTGGACAAGGCAATGGGGCCGGATGGAATACACTCAAGAGTTCTGAAGGAACTGCGGGAGGAACCTGCAGCCCCACTAGCCAAACTATTTAACAAGTCACTGGAAGATGGCATAGTGCCACAGGATTGGAGAAGGGCCACAGTTGTACCATTACACAAGAGTGGTAGCAGGGAAGTAGCAGGAAATTACCACCCAGTCAGCCTGACCTCAGTGGTGGGTAAAGTAATTGAGACATTGCTTAAAGAAATGATAGTGGAGTACTTAAAAGAACATGGGAAACTTGACCTGAAGCAGCATGGCTTCATGGCAGAACACTCATGCCAAACAAATATGATCGAATTCTTTGACTTGGTTACAAGAGCAGTAGACCAAGGTGCGGCTGTGGACATAGTAAATCTGGATTTTAGCAAAGCCTTTGATACAGTTCCACACAGAAGACTAGCAAATAAATTGGAGCAAATATGCATAGATCAGAAAGTGGTAAACTGAATAAAAAGCTGGCTACAGGGCAGGACTCAGAGAGTTACGGTAAAGGCACCCTGTCACAGGAGGGGAGAGTAACCAGTGGGGTTCCACAGGGATCAGTGCTTGGCCCAATCCTTTCCAACAAATTCTTCAGTGACATCGCTGAGGGACTGAAAGGGAGAGTCTGTCTGTTCACAGATGATGCAAAGCTCTGCAACAGGATGGACACACAGGAAGGGGTCCAAGGAATGGTGGCATATTTAAGAAAGCTGGAGGAATGGTCAAGGAACTGGCAGTTGCGATTCAACACCAAAAAGTGTAAGGTAATGCACTTGGCTAAGAGGAACCCAGGAAATAACTGTCCTGTAAGGGCAGCAATTGGAAAAGACAAAGATGGAACAGGATCTAGGAGTTATGATATTGGATGATTTAAAGGTAGGAAAGCAATGTGAAAAAGCAGCACTAAGGGCAAGCGGCATCCTTGGATGCATAGGTAGAGGTATTACTAGCAGAAAGTTTGAGGTAATCATCCTGCTCTATAGGTCCTTGGTGAGGCCTTACTTGGAGTACTGTGTGCAGTTCTGGAGGCCACACCTAAATAAGCACATAGACCATCTGGAATCCATGCAGAGGACTGCCACCAAGATGATGCTATACCATGAACCTTACGAAAATAGGCTCAGACTGTTAAATTTATTCACCCTAGTGCAGCGAAGGAACACAGGAGACATGATAGAAACATTTAAATTTGTTAAAGGGATAACTGCAGTACATACCAGTAACCTCTTTCAGGAAAATAGGACTGCACGTACAAGAGGGCACAACTTATGCCTGGTCGACAGTAAAATCAGAACCAAAGTTAGGAAGTACTTTTTCACAGACAGGGTCATGGACCCTTTGAACAGCCTGCCACCTGAAGTGGTGCTGGCTAAGACAGTCAGAGAATTCAAACGGGCATGGGACAGTCAATGTAGTCACCTCAACAAAAGCAGTAGATGGGGGTGTAGACATCTTGGGCAGATTAGATGGACTGCCTAGCCTCCTTCTGCCAGCAAATTCTTATGTTCTTATGTTCTTAAGTGATATTACAATGAGAATTCTCCTGATACTAGATGATTGTGTGGTGTAGCTTCCCTGCAGTAAGAGCAGTTATCAGAACACAACTGTACATTGCCATCCAGATATCAGAATTTACTGCAAGGCAAACTGAAGTAATTGCTGTTTGGTTACATTGAGTTACTGAAGTATCCTGCAAGATGTCACAACAAAAACTGTGACAAGTGTGCTTGATCCTGGTGGACCGCACTGTAGTTTTTTGAAGTTAATTTACATCCTTTTTTAAAATGATTGTTAAAATTAGTGTACACTAACTTGGATTGACAATTCACCCTTCAGCAGGCATTGTCAATACTTTTACTGCAGTGTTCCTGTGTGTCCAGTGATTCCTCCCTCCCTCGGCCCATTCCATGCCAATCACTCCCTAGTTACTATTCCTACATGCCCAGTGATACTTCCCTCACACAGCCCATCCCATGCCAGTTACTGCCTGGTTACCAGATTCCCTCCTTCCTTTTTCTTTTTATTTACGTTTTATCTCCTCCTTCCCCAGCTGCCCCTTTCTGACTGACTCCCCCAGCCCTATTAGCCTGGCTTCCCTGGGACTTATCTTCACCTTATGCCCTGTTGCCACAGGGCTGCATTTGTGTCTGGCCATTGGGTACAGAGCCTGGGGGGGGGGAGTTGGTCATCATGTAGCCATCTGGGTTTTTTTCTGCCATTTTCTCCCTCCCTCTATTTTGCTGGGGTGCACACTTATGCATGCGTATGTAGAGGTGCACGCACACTGCAGGAGTCCTGCAGCACCCTCCCTACCTTTGGTATCCCCAACCCATCCTACCCTCAGGCCTCCACATGGGGGCAGTAATGCAGCAGGACTGCCAAACCACCCTCCCCAGGACAGGAAAGCAGTCCTCTGGACCCTCTCAATCCTCTCCCTTCCTGGATGATCCTCAATGACCGGCCTGCACTGTGAACATGCATTGCCGGCATGGCGGGAGGTTAGGCACGGATGCCTCAGTCCTCCACACCACCGGCTTCACCCTTCAGCAGACATTGTCAATACTTTTTCTGCAGCGTTCCTGTGTGTCCAATGATTCCTCCCTCCTTCAGCCCATCCCATGCCAATTACTGCTTGGATACCAGATTCCTTCCTTCTTTTTTATTTATATTTTATCTCCTGCTTCCCCCTCCTGGCCAACCCCCCCCCCCAGCCCCATCACCCTGGCTCCCCTGGGATTTACAGTACCTTCATCTTGTGCACTGCTGCCACAGGGCTGCAGTTGTGCCCAGCCACTGAGTGCAGAGCGCGGAAGGGGGAGGATTAGTAGTCATCTAGCCATCGTGTTTTCCCTACATTGCTGGGGTGCACACATCAGCGTGCGTGTGTGTGGAAACGCCACGCACACGGGTAGTCCCAGCATCCTCCCTCCTCTGGTGTCCCCGACCCATCCTACCCTCAGACCTCCACATGGGAGCAGTAATGCAGCAGGACTGCCAAATCACCTTCCCCAGGAGAGGAGAGGAGAGCAGACCTCCGGATGCTCTCAAGCCTCTTTCTCCCCGGACGACCCCCGATGACCTGCTTGCACTGTGAACACAGCTCACTGGAATGGCAGGAGGTAAGGCATGGATGCCTCAGCCCTCCACACCACCGGGCCAGCCTAGATTCTCTCCCTCCTACTCCCTGTTCAGTGTTTAATATTTGCAATGTCCCATGTCATCCTCTTCCTTTGCCAAACACTCCCCAGTGTCCAGTGGCACCTACTCCCTCCTTCCCTCTCCCTGATCTCCCAGCTGACCTGAACTTTCAAAACTTCCAGTTACTCACTTGGTGTCAAATGGAACATGCAAAAAGGCAATTGGCTCAGCCCCAACCCTCACCTTCTTAGCCAGTTACTATCTAGTTACCATTATCAGTATTGCAATTATTAATGTAAAAGGAAGTCTGTAAACTGCAGTCTATTACATTAGTATGAACATACGAACTTGCCAGCAGATAAAGTCCTTTTGGTCTATCAAGTCTGCTCGATTGTGCAGATAGCAGCCCTTTTACTGCAGCTGCCCCTCCTTCCCCTCCCACCTCCAGTGACCCTCCCCCTTCCCCTTACCCTGTCCCATCCCCTTTTGAAGCAGCCCACTGTCTTACAGGATAACACTTCCTCTGGTAGTGTGTTCCACCCTGTCACTACCCTCTCCATAAAGTGTCTCCTCATTTCCCTCCTGAACCTCCCCCCTCCAGTCTCAGATTGTGCCCTTGGGTATCCCTCCCCCTTCTTAATTGGAAAAGCCCCTCTGTGCCCATCTTATTTATTCCCTTCATGTTCTTGAAGGTTTCAGTCATGTTCCCCTTATCCCTCTTCTCCTCCAGGGAGTACATGTTCAGCTCCCTCAGCCTACTCTCATAAGGCAAGTCCCCTAGCCCCTGGAACATTTTTGTTGCCCTACATTGCACCATCTCCAGTAACCTAATGTCCTTCTTCAGGTACAGATGCCAGAACTGCATGCAGTACTCCAGGTGTGGTCTAACCAGTGACCTACATAGTGGCAGAATCACCCCTCCCCCCGGAAGATATGCCTCTGGCAATGCAACTCAGCATCCTGTTAGCCTTTGCAGCTGCCTTTCTACACAGTGCGGAGTTGTTCATTGCTCCCATTATGATCACCCCAGATCCTTCTCCTCTGTTTTGGCTAGCTGAATCCCCCCCCCCCCCAGCTGGTAGCTCCCTCCTTGGATTTTTGCTCCAAAATTTAGCACCTTGCATTTCTTGGGAATGAACCCCAGCTGCCAAGTCTGCCAAGTATCTGACCAATCCTCCAATATTGTCAGATGCTCTTGCAACCCCTGCCACCCTTCCAAGTCATCCCCTACTACTCCTATCTTGGTGTCATCGGCAAACAGACTGATCTTGCTCTTGAAGCCTATTGATATATCTGCTATGAAAATCCCAAACAACACTGGCCTCAGTACAGAGCCCTGTGGCACTCTGCTTGTCACTGCCCTGGGCGATGAGAGCTCCCCTCCCACCACCACCTCTGCTGTCTCCCTTGCAGCCAGTTGACTATCCATCCCACCATCTTCGCCCCGTCCCTGTGTCTTCCAGCTTACTACCTAACCTCCCATGCGGCACCAAATTGAATGCCTTACTGAAGTCCAGGTACAGGACATCCACTGCATGGCCCCTGTCTAATTGCTTGATTATCCAGTCATAGTACTCCACTAGGTTGGTCTGACAGGAGTTGCCTGAGACAAACCCATGCTGACTGCTGTCCTGCAGCCCATTAGCCTCTAGAAGGAAAACCAGCCTCTCCTTCAGGATCATCTCTATCAGCTTTTCCATAATGGATGTGAGGCTTACTGGTCTGTAGTTCCCCAGCTCATCTTTGGGGCTGCTCTTGTGAAAGGGCACCACGTGTGCCATCCTCCAGTCCTGTGAAACACTCTCTGACTCCAGGGATGCATTAAACAAGTATGCCAGAGGTTTTGCCAGGACTTCTTCTAGCTCCCTTAGCACCTTGGGGTGTATGCCATCTGACCCTGGTGCCTTGTCCACCCTCAGTGCTCTCAAGCCCTCCAGTACCCGCCCAACTGGGATTTCCCTGTTTGTCTCCTCCTCACCTCCTGTGCCCACCCCGCCAACTCCCTTGGGTATTACTCACCATTTTTCTTTCGTAAATACTGAGCAGAAGTGCTTGCTAATGCTTCTTCCTTTTCTGCCCTTTTATCCACCCATTCCCTGTCCCTTTTTATCCTTACTATTTGGTACTTGCAGCACCATTTCTCCCTGATGTACCTGAAGAAGTCCTTCTCTCCATATTTAATGCCTTGTGCTAGCCTGAGTTCCTGGGATGCCTTGGCTGCCCTGACTGCTCTTGTTGCAACCCTTGACTCCTTCAGTTAATCCTCTCTGTCCACCCTTCTCCCTGTTCTTTTGTACCATCTAAAGGCAGCTCTTTTCTTTCTTACTTTCTCCACGACTCTTCTGCTCACCCAGCTAGGCTTCTTGGCCCTAGCCCTCTTACTCTGGATCCTTGTACATGTTGCAATTGCCTCCTCAATACCCCATTTAATTACCTCCCACCTCTAATTAGTGTCCATATCTGGACTTGATCCTGGCCAGATACCCCTGTACTATTTCCCCCATCTTCCCGAAGACGGCCCTTCTGAAGTCAAACACCCTTGTTCCCGATCCTACTCCCTCCTTACCCATGTTTAACCTGAACCACAACGAGTGGTAGTCACTCCCTGCTAGTGGCTCCTCAACCCTCACCCCCTCACAAATTCCCCATTTGTCAGTACTAGGTCAAGGGTATTCCCTAACCTGGTTAGCTCATTGACCATCTGCAATAGGAAGCTGTCCTGAAAGGCATCCAGAAGTACCTGCTTCCTCCTATTTGTGGTGGCTGGGGTGCCCCAATCTATTCCCGGTAGGTTGAAGTCCACTACAATCACTGTACTGCCCCTTCCACAGGTCCTTATGATTTGCCCTGCTAGTTCCCTGTCTAACTCCTCTGTCTGAGACAGTGGCCTGTACACCACTCCCATCCTCAGGATCCTATTTTTGGAGTCCTGGAGCTGCACCCATAATGACTCTGTGTTGCCTTCCTCCCTGACACACTTCAAACCTTCCCTCACATACAGTGCCACCCTCCACTTCCCTTTTACCCTATCCCTCCGAAATATCCTATACTCTGGTACTGCCAGGTCCCAGTCATGGTAGTGATTGGCCCATTTGTCGCTTATGACCACCATATCCACCTCCCCATCCGCCATGAGAGCCTGTAGCTCTGCTGTTTTGCTCCCTAGACTCCTAGTGTTCAAGGTTACCACCCTCCTCCCTGATACCATTGCCCTTCTCCCTACTTGCTCTCCCTCTTTTGCACCCCCTGATCTCTCCCCAAGTCCCCTGCTGCTAACATGGGGGGTAAGCTTGTTAGGCTTCCCTGCCTGAGGATCCTGCTGGACTCCTGCCCACTTGCCTCCCCCACTACCAGTTTAAATTCTCATTGTTTGTTTAGTATTCCTCCAATTTCTGTTTCAAGACCTTCTTTCCCTCCCCACTTAAGTGAAGCCTGTCCTTGGCAAAGAGATCCTTGTTCTCCCATGTCCTTTCCCACCCTCCCACCAGCCCATACCCTTTGGATGGACATCACTCCCCTAGCCATGTGTTAAATTCCTCTATCCTCCACTTCCTCGCTGTGCTCACCCTAGGTACTGGAAGCAACTCCAAGAAGGTTACTGACCTTCCTGTCTCTTCACAAATCAGCCCCAGCTCCTCAGACTTCCCCTTGACTACATCTACCATATGACCCAACAGGTCATTGGTTCCCAAATGCAGAACTATGTGAGGTTTCTCCCTACCTCTCCTGACATACTTCAGGACTGACTGACCACCCTTTCTGCCATCATGCCTGGCATGGCCTCTGCCAATATTCGACTAAGCTTCTCCTCCTCCTCCTTGCTTTCCCATCTGATCCTCTTCAGAAATGAATCCCCTAGCACTAGGATCCCACTCTTGTTTCCTTGTTTTTCTCACCTTGTCCAACCCTTATCCCTCCCTGCCAGGTCTTCTGTTCCCAAATGCATCACAGCTGTTTCCCCTTCTACCCCTGTCTCTGGCCTGCCCTCCTCTTCCCCATTTTCTCTTGATTTCAACTCCCCTCTGCACTGGGCTCCACCTGCCCCTCCTTCTGATGCATCCCTTCCCTAATCTACTCATAACTCCCCTCCTACCTCTCCTTAGCTACTGTCCTTCTGTTCAGTCTCCTAGCTCCGCCCCCTTATCCTTACCCATTGAAGCCCTGCCCCCTTCACTCACCCTACCAGTGCCCTCTGGGCTGTGAGTAATCTCTTCCTCACCTGCTTTCTCTACAAGGTTCTCCTGATTCATCTCCTCCAGTGTAGCTAACACTGAAAGCCTGTTGCTTGACACCTCCCCCCTGCTCTGAGTTCTCCCTGGCATACTATTGAGCGGCCCACATTTGCTATCTAACTAGACCATGGCCAGACAAAGAGGTGACAGGTGTGGCTGTGCTGGTTACAATCAGGAGAAGGGAGTTAAAGAATGTACAGTGGGGGTTGGAAGGGGTCATGAACACCAGGGAGTACTTTAGGAGTCCAGGATGGAAGGAAGGGAAGGGGGAGTTAGAATGCAGTGGGGAGTAGGAGGGGTATTTCTGTCACTACCATGGGTTCATGAATCAAGTAAAGGGTGTAGGGAGGCAGTTGGTCTGGAGAATGTGCTGGGAAAGTGGGGTTTGATGGACATTTGTCAAGAAGGGATGTGGTGGCATTCATTTCTCTTCCAGGGATACAGGGACTTGATTGGGGAGTATGGTGGGATGAGGCTACATTAGGAAGGGGGGGGGTGCTTGTTTAACTACCAGGTATCCAGGAATTGTGTGTTGATGGGGGGGTGATTCAGCAGGAAGGGGAAGGCATATACATTTCATTAAGAGAGTTCCAGGGATCATGCCAGGTGAGCAAGGTGGTATAGGCAAGCAGCAGGAAGGGGTATTTGTTTTACTAGCGGGGAATCTGGTGAAGAAATGTGAATGCAGAAAGAAGAAGGAGGGGTACTTTTTCACTGTTTGTGATCTGGGGACTGGATGGTGTATCACGATGCAATATTGAAAGAGGAGAGGTATTTTGTTCACTACCAGGGATCCAGGGACCAGAAGGGGAATGATGATGCAGTGAGACGTATGTGGGTTAGAGTTACAGTTTTTTAATGTTTTTATGATTCCAGCACTAACTAAGAGGAGAAGGGAGAAAGCAGTGACAACGTGGGAAGGAAAAGAGGTTCTTCTGTTAGCTTTCATAAAATAACCAGCTGTAGCAGCTATTAGCCCCTGAAGCTGTAACCACATGGCACATTCCAGTGGTCTTGGGCCATGTGGTTACATTTTGTGGAAACCCTTTATGACAATGTTAGTAAAAGTAATAATGCACATGTGTCTGACTGGCTAGTATTTAAATCATTATAACTTTTTCATTTTTACATATGTTTTACAAAAAAACAAAGCACCACCTTTTGTTTAATGATTTATGACACTGAATACTTCATGTTTTAAATCATTACCATTGGTCAGTTTTCCTTTCACAAAAAATCTGTTAAAATGAATACTTATGTTATGTCACACACTCTAACTTTCAAACTGCACAAAATGGTGCCCGATTTTCCTGATTTTACTATCCAGCCACAAAAGGTGTGCATAATTTTTATACACCTAGCTCAAAAAACTGTTATTCCAGCTCATGCTTCTCTCCACAAATGAAGAAAGAGCTTCAAGTCAGTATTTTGGCTTCCTGCAAGTTGTCTTGTGGAGGACAGTAATTAAGCAGATAGCTCTGCTATCCCAAAAAGGAGTGTTTAGTTGCACATGGTAAAAATTGAATATAACACACACGTAGGGGCTTCATAACCAATCTTTGTGGCTTATCACACAAATAAAAATAATATCATTGATGTACTCTTTGTCAACTGGACTATTTGGCAGCTGGATTACGTTGAGTTCTGCAGTATCCTTCAAGATAGCTCAGCAAAACTGTGATACTGCATTTGAGCTAGATGAATAATGTTGTATATTGTTCATCCAACAAGTTTTAACTAGGATGTGGAGGCATCTCACAAATGATGCGTGTTACATGATTTATGGTCCAAAAGGCCTGCTGTCTTCTCTGTAGTGATTATCATGAATAACTTCTGTGGTCATGGAGAAACTGGATGCTTTTTTGGATGATTAGGGGTTGCCCAATACTTATGCTACTGGCAATGGACCTCAATGTTATATACAGTAATGTCACACACTTTCAAGCCCTAATGAGCAGAAAAGTACATTGCTTACATCATGACCACCAACTATCACCATTACCTTAATATACTATAACATTTAAAAGGTCCAACCAGATCCTAATGAGTGCAAGAGTGCTCTCATTCACAAGAAGGCAGTCAGTCATGGGGGATGGTGGGTTGTGTCGATCACCTCCCTTGCCGGGAGGGGGGGGGCTTCCCAATAAGGAAATGTGAGTGCTGTAGGGAAGGAGGCTGGGAGTTGGGTGCTGCTGCTGGGGTGGAGGAGTGGGGGATTATTGCTTTCTTAGGAGGATCTACATAAAAAACCTCCAAAAGCGCTACAACGCATGGTGGCCAGCCATGGAGGCAGGCGGGTTGTGCCAGTCGCCCATCGTGGGATCAACTTTTAAACATTAAATTATGGATTCTGAGAGGAAGGAGGATGAGTCAGGGATGGGGGTTGTGAATCTTTAAACAGTTGGGCTGGGGAGGAGAAAGGTGGCTGTTTTTTCCTTTTTCTTTTCAATTATTTCCCAAATATGAACAACAGGCCAGTATTCGTTATTCATATCACATTTACATTGGGGATATTGATGAGGGTCTAATGGAAAGGTGTGTCTGTTTGCAGACGATACAAAGATCTGCAAAAGACTGGACACATCAGGGGGACTGGAGAGCATGAGTGAGGACCTGCTAAAGCTGGAGGGGTGGTCGGAGAGTTGGCAACTGAGATTTAATGCCAAAAAGTGTAAAATAATGCACATAGGGCATGAAAACCCAAGGGCCACATACACATTAGGGGGAGAGGATGTTGTGGTAACAGAGCAGGAGAGGGATCTGGGGATGATTATTATTTCAGACAACCTTAAGGTGGCAAAACAGTGCAACAAAGCGGTTAGAAAGGCAAGGGGCATGCATAGGGAGGGATATCACAAGCAGGAGAAGGGAGGTGATAATGCCCCTATACAAGTCAATGGTCTGTCCCAGAGACCTCACCTAAAGAGGGATATTGATAAGGTGGAGAGAGTCCAAAGGAGGGTGACCAAAATGGTGCATGCTATGCATCAGAAGAAATATGAGGAGAAGATGGAGCAGCTTGAACTATATCCACTGGAAACCAGGACAGAGAGGGGGGGATATGATTAAAACTTTTAAATACCTGAAGAAAATTAACAAGGTGAGTTAAAGGAGTATATTCAAGATGAAAAACAATCCCAGAACTAGGGGGAACAGCTTGAAACTGTTGCCGTCTGTGTCCCCTGCCCACTCACCAGATTAACAGCCAGATTCTGTCCTTGATCGGGCTCACCTCAGCATCCAGCACCATGGCTGGAAAGCCTGCCGGCCATGGCTACTGCCCTCCTGCCCGTTCACCAGACCAGTAACCAGGTTCTGCCCTTGATAAGGCTCACCTCAGCATCCAGTGCCATGGCTGGGAAGCCTGCCAGCCATGGCTCCTGCCCTCCTGCCCACTCACTAGACCAGCAACCAGGTATGCACAACATCTCTGGACTGGATCGTAAGCCACAAACTGGATTGGTGGAAGCCTCCCTACTCACGGCTCTTTATTGGTGGCTTGGGCTGTGGCTTTGCTCCTTATTGGCTACTGAGCTCCTCTGATTTCTGGTGGCTAAAGGCTCTCAACTTGGGACTTAGCGCTTCTCCTTTCTTTTGCTCCTTATTCTGTATTGGAATTTTTCTCCCACCCAGCCACCCTTGCCCCGACGCACTTTAAATATTCTTGTCTTACCTCCCCCTGCCCTCCTATTGGCAGGCACTATGCTGACCTCAAGCTTAAAGGGACTCGAAACCCAGGCTCTTGCTCAAGTCCTTAAGGGAGCTCTGCTAATCCAACTCACAGAGTGCTGCCAGTCTCCAAAAATGCAGTCATTGCTACTCAGTATCAGTTGTTTAATGGGTCTTTTTCTTCAGCACCCCAACTCCATGTGCTGAGTCCTTGCATTTAGCTGCACCTACAAATGTTAGGTTACAGGAACCTCGCACCACTTCATTATTACTAGTCCTGCCACCTGATGCATCAACAGTCGTACAATCATATTCCTTTGGTAGTTTGTCATCCCTTTACTACAGGTCTACTGCTCCCCATTATTTATCCTCTTCTTCTCCCAAGTACCAAGTCACCTACTTGACAAGGGTGCTATTATGTGCTTCCCTTGAGTACCGTCCAGATTGTCCTTCCTTGCCCCACTCATACTACAATAAGAGAAGTCATACTCGGCTCCTTAGGCTATTGTTTAGTACCCTCAAAATATTTTTGATGCTGCTCCTCCTTTGCTCAGGCAATGTTGAGATGAATCCAGGACCTACTTCCCCCATTGCTGCACCCTCAGAGCTGGCTCAATTAAAAGGAATAAGCATTCTCCACTTAAATGCTTGCAGCTTATTAAGAAAAATTGAGGCAATCCAATCCCAGACTTCCCATACTAATTCTGACATCATGGTGGTCTCAGAAACCTGGCTTAGACCCTTGACCCCAGACCTTGAAATCAACATCCCCTCCTACAATGTTTTCAGATCAGACAGACCCTCAAGAGAGGGGAGGGGTTGCAATCTATGTTTGTGACCCCACCTTTGCCTCCTTAGTCAAGGTTTTCACCTTACCTAAAGAATATGAGAGTCTGACTTTAAAAATCCTACTTCCTTCCTCCCTCTACATCCTTTACCATCATTGGGTGCTACAGATCTCCCTTGGTAGGGCTTAAGTTACTAGACTATCTATGTAACCCCCTGGACAAACTGTCTTCTGAAGTTATTATTTTAGGTGACTTCAATCTTGACTGGCTCTTGCCAAGCTCCAAACCTTTAAAAGACCTTTGTGACACTTATGGCTTCACGCAACTTATTTACAGAAATTACCTGTCCAAACTCCAAAAAGCCGGACCATACTACCGTACCTTGACCTAATTTTAGTAAACAAACCTCACTTCTCCTCCCGCTCTGGCACCTTCTTCAATGACCTAAACAACCACTGTGCCATAGCGTGTATGAGGGCCATCTCTAAAACTGCCCCCACTTCTAGATTCACTTTTAGAAGAAGTTGCCACAACTTTGACCATCACGCCTTTCTTGCAGATCTCCAGTACTCCAATTGTCAGGGCTTCTACCTGGCTCCCACTGTAAGTGAGGCTTATGAGTGTTTTCAAGGTATCGCATTTGGAACCATTAAGCGGCATGCACCCCTAGCCAAAACTCATACCAAGAAGAAATCCTGCCGCTGGTTTGTGGCTAACCTGAAAACCAGACTCCACCATAGGGATGCCCTATGGAAAAAAGTGTGGAAAACTAAAACTCTGACTGACTGGGCAGCCTTTAGAGCAGTAAGGAATCAATGCACTAGGCTAATTAGGGCAGAAAAAGCCAAATATTTAAGAACTGAACTGACCTCTGCCTCTAACTGCCCTGCAAAATTCTGGAAGACCTTAAAAGACATTGAAGGGTGTTACACGAGGTCCCTGTACCCTAACTGGTACCCTCAGAGGTACACCGTAGACAGCTAGCACTTAAGTATATGTTATACTAACATATAGGGCTAAGGGCACCTACCGTACAAGAGTAGATGTCAGGATGTGAATGCATATTGTTGTAATACATTTTGCTTGCTAATACACATATTCTGCTATGTATTTTCTCTGTATTTTTTTACTTGTAAGATGCCAAAGCACCTGTGTCCTTGAAATAATTATAATATGTAAGACAGCATTGCCACCTTTTGGTGATTTGTACCACTACACTGAGTTATGTAAGACTCTGTATAAGAACTCTTTTGTTCTCAAACTGATGACTCTACAGAATTGTATAATGTTATCTTGGACCGTGGAGCCACCTCTGATTTAGCCAATAGGGCTCATCTCTGTAACCAGAAATGTTTCTATCTTACAGTAACCATAGTAATTATCATAGGTATATAATGTAATGCACAAGCCTTATACCTCGGAGACCTAAGGAGAGACCCCAAGAGACACAGAGAAACCTCGAGGTATAGGGAACACTTAACACTGGCTCCCGTTTCATTTTGGTAAGAACCGCTTAGGGCAACTGTGATTTATCCTTTTGGTAGTAATAAACTTGTTTATTACTCTAATGCAATGTGTCTGTGATTACTTGCATTCCCAATATCATCAAGAACCTGAAATTGAGGTTTAGACCTCTTAACAAATTGGCGACCGCGTGCAGGTGATATTTGGTGTCTGTAAGTTTTCACTTGTTGCTAAAACTTTTCCCTTTCCCATGGAGACAGTAGGTGTACATTCTCGTATCACCTCTCTTGTTTTAAAACCAGTTTGTAGTAACTTGCAAAGTCTGGCTGTCTTTTTGGGTGTGGTTGATGCCGTCTCGACCCACTCCACAGCAGCTTTGAATTGCAAGCCTACAACTTAGACAGTAGCCCAGCTGTGTATAAAGTGCTCCTGCTGTGGATCGATATGCAGCACAGTGTCCTTTTCACAGTTTGAATTTTCATTCCCTCCCACACAATGGCCACCGTATCAAATATCTGTGCAGAACTGAGACTCGATGTCTTGAACTTCCTTGCCTCCCATGGAGGATGGGCTGACTCTGCGCGGGACGCAAGTCAATCTGAAAACCCTATACTAGGGATTTCAACCCAGTACACGGAGATGAGACAATCAGCCAATAAGCGACAAGCTAAAGTGTTGATGGTCGCAGCTCTCTACGCTGCTCTGGAAGCCTGCCAAGCGAGGTTTCGAACCCTTGACCTGCAGATTTCATCTCTTAAGCAACAGATGGGTTTGCAGGAAACAGAATGTATAAGACTGCAGCAGAACTTGGAGTCTGAACTCCAAACTCTGAGGAATGAAAAGGATTCACTGTTGCATCATTCAGCTCAGGCTGGAGAACAGGAACTGTGTATGTTGAAGCAGGAGTGTGAAAGTTTGAGACAGGATAAGAGTCAGGCATTGCAAATGAATGATTTGCTAAGTGCTGCAAATGCTCAGTTGAGTGAGGAAATGGGTGAGCTGCAGGATGAGAAAAAACAAGTACGTAACGATTTAGAAGTGTCTATCAGGGACAATCGGGAATTGAACTCCACGTATAGAGTGTTGCAAAAGCAAAAGCAAGATGAGGTTGATATGGATGTTGCAAGTGTGAGTCATAATGAATGTAGAACCAAGATGGTGAAACTGTGCCATCAGTGAGAGCTTCTCCCTGGCCATGTTCAGGCAATGGAGGCGTAGACCCTGCCTTACATACGTCATCCGAAGGGGAGTTATCTGATGATGATGTTTCACAGTACAACGCCCAGTCACACCCCTACTATGGCCCAGAGACCCCACCCAGCCATCCACAACATGGTGGGTCCCCACTACACCCTCACCATGTCACACGTCATCGCCGTCGTGGCGCCCATCATGGGAGACACCAACATGGCGGCCCCCATGATGGGGGGGAGCAGGCCCAGGCCTGGTTCCGACGGCACCACTGGTAGCCGTTATTTATGTGGAAGACAGGCAGGAGATAGAAACCATGATTGAAACTGTGATAGGCAATGTACCCCTTCCTGAGAGGAGTAAACGGCCATTAAAACCCAGATTAGGCAGCTTCTGCAAGAGGCTGGCACTCAGGAAGGTATTGTCCACACTGCAGCTGAGGCTGCAGCTTGGGTCACCCTGGATGGCGCTCGAGACAATCTACCTCTGCCTGATCGACCCAGTAATCCCCTACTAATGGCCTACTGTGTTCAGCAAATTGCTGACAGTATCGGTCGGATGAACCCGTCCGACAACCTCAGCTGTCACTTGGAAAAGGTGCATTCTAAATGCGAGATGCTTAGCCTCGCTGCAGAATATCAGGTCTAAATACTACGCCAGACCATCAATCCTGGTTGGTGGGCCAAACTCCCTGATGCCGTTCGCCAGGATGGGAACACCACCTCTGACGAGGTTGCAGCTGAGCTCATTTCTGCTCACAGCCCAGGTGTAGTAGGAGTGATGCTTGCAAACCTTGTAAAACAGAATGCAAAGGAAAGTCCAGGGACTTACCACCAGAGACTCTGGATGGTCTACCGAGCAGGAAAGCACTTGGCACAAGAAGCTGCGGATGTAGATATAATTAAATATAAGACACTATTCCTTAGGAACATGATTCCAGCAGTAAGAGAAAAGCTAGAGCCGAACACCTACCCCAATATGGATAGGTTTGTCGACATCCTTCAGAAAACCGAGAGAGTGTACCAACTCTATATCTGTGATCTGGGCTCCGGTTCCAAAAAGGTAGCTGCCGTGGAGCACACTCTGGAGGCCACGACGTACTACACAGTGGAAGGGCAGGCCCAACACCAACAGGCCCAACATCAGCAAGCCCCTCCAGCCGATAACCAACACCCCCAACAGGCCCATCAACAACAACCGCAACAGCAGCAACAATGGGGTGGGAACCAGAATTGGCATAAGTATAAATAGCATAAGGGTAGAGGTAAACCACAATAGCAAAGAACAGGCCCTTCATATAGGTATATCACTGAAGAGAATCAGAAATTACGAGAGCTCCTGAGACAAGTACGCTCTGTGGCGGATGCCGTTCCCACACAAGCCCTTGCGGCAGTACAACCGGCAACCCAGGTCCTAACTGGTCATGGGGACACTGGCGGTACAGGCCCTCAGGCCCATTCAGGCCTGAACCCAGAGGCTCCTCCCTATATAGCATCAGTACAGCATGGTGAAGTGATTCACAAGAGTCAGGCCCAAGCTCTCCATGATTCCAGCAGTACAGATTGACAATTACAGGCCCCAGTCCAGATTGTAAACAAGCTAGTCTTGGATACAAACAGAAGGCCCTGCACCAAGGCCGAGGTCTGGGGCTGCCTACTAGTAGTTCTGTTAGATACAGGTGCAGCTGTATCTGTGTTACATGATGAACACCTGGACACATCCACTTGGTCTACCGGACAGAGAATTAACATGTCAGGAGTTGATGGTACTAGGCTACCTGCATACTGTTCTCTACCCCTACCGATAGAGCAAGGCCATCTAAAGACCTTACACACCTTCCAACTAATGGTATTGCATGATCATCCTAGTATCATAGGGATTGACTTCCTCGCACCACACGGCTGTGTGGTGGACCTAGCTAACATGCTACTGATACAAATTCAGGGTCAATATCATACCATTTTGATTCCTGAGTCACATGTTGTGGTAACTATATCTGCCAATGACAAAGAGTATGATGTCATAGATTTGTTCAAGAATCATGAACTTTTCCCAAAGCTCCTCCCTATTTTGCAACGACATTTGGAAGCATTTGCGATCCACAAGCATGACTGTGGTAGAATGCACACTGTCATGGAAGTGCCAGGCCCAGCACATGAGAGGCAAAGGCAATATCCTTTCCCAACTAAGGCCTTGCCTTCCCTTATAGAGATGATCAAGTCACTCCTCAAGCAAGGAGTAATCAGAACTTGTGTCTCCATTGCCAACTCCGCAGTGTGGCCCGTGAAGAAACCCACAGGCACCTGGAGACTTACTATTGACTACAGGAAGCTGAATCAGGTCACCCCCAGTTGTTCTCCGACTGTAGCATCAGCACTAGATGTGCTACGACTTCTAAGCCCTGATCTGAAATGGTTCAGTGCCCTGGACATCTCCAATGGTTTTTGGTCATTGCCATTGGCCCTTAAAGAGTCAATATAAGTTAGCCTTTGCCTTTGAAGGAAGACAGTACACGTGGACTTGCTTGCCACAAGGATTCATAACAGTCCATCCCTGTTCCATCTACACATGATGGAGACCCTCAAGAGTTTCTTTACTCCCCAATGTCTCTTGCAATATGTGGATGACCTGTTGCTGGCAACAACCACACAGGAACAACATTTGGATCTCTTGGACGAACTACTGACTCTCATTCAGAGAGCAGGCCTGAAATGCAACCCAGCAAAAGCACAACTGTGTCAGAAAGAAGTACTCTTTCTGGGTCTAAAAATAACTGACCAAGGTCAAAGCCCCACCTGGAAGAAGGTACAGGGATTGCAAGACTTGCCATTACCCACCAGTGTGGCAACTCTTCGAAGGTTTCTAGGTATGGTGAATTATTCGAGAGATTTTATTTGTGATTTTGCTCAGAAAGCTGCTCCTCTGTACGAGTTACTCAAGAAAGACATACCATGGACTTGGGGCCCTATACACACACAGGCTGTGATGTCACTGAAGCAGGCCTTGGCCTCTGCCCCAGCTCTGGTCAACCCCAATCCAGCACTACTATTCCATCTGGAATGTGCCACCTCTGACATCGCTATGTCAGCAGTGCTGGCCCCGAAGGTGCATGGCACCTTGTGACCCATTGCATATGCTTCACAGCTCTTGACACCAGTGGAACAGAAATAAGGCCTTTGCAAAAGGAACCTTCTGGCCACCTACTGGGCTGTCAAGCACTTCCTGTATATCATTGGGTACTCACCACTGATCATCAACACCAGCCACACCCCAGCTACCTTTCTGCTCTCAGATAGAGTGAAGGATGGGTCAGTCTCTAATACCAGACTGACACACTGGTCACTTCTTCTCCAGGACAGAGACATACAGGTACAACTGACTAAAGTTCCATCTATGTTAGCTCATGGCCTCCTTTTCCAGGGAGAACCCCATGACTCTGCACTACAGTCACCTGGTCCTTTCCTCCCTACCACACCACAAATACTTGACAACACCTCTTTGTGTCGTGTCTTTACTGATGGTTCGGCATCCTACTATCAGGGAGAAAAAATTGCAAGGATGGGCATTCTAGTGATTTACCCTTATGGGAACACTGTCAAAGTATCCAAGCGCTGTAGTGTAGCATCATCACAATATGCAGAGATGGCAGCTGTGGCCTGTGCCATCGAGTTCATCCAGCATGGGACCGTGGATACCATGATTTTTACAGACTCTAACTGGGTTTGTTGTTCTCTTACAGAATTTCTTCCCTTCTGGCAGAAGAACTCCTTCCTCTCCTCTGATGGCAGCTCAGTGAAATGCAAGGAATTGGTAATATACATACATTCATTGGCACAAAAATTTCCACACAAACTCTATGTACACAAAGTCAAAGCACACTCTCTCCATGACTCCTATCATGCCTTAAATGACGCAGCAGACACCCTTGCTAAGGAAGGGGCCCAAGGGGGGGATGTCTGTATGATGGACCATCCAGAGGCCAATGCAACTGTACAGATTGCAGCATTCAGGAAGAAACCTGAACCTTTTTCCCCCTTGGACCTCTCTGCAGCCCAGCATTTTGACACTGAACTTAAAGAGGTGTTCAGATTCCATGACATGGGTACCGAAGAGAAACTTTCCACACACAACCCCTATCAGAGGCATGTAGGTAAGCTTGTCACCAGATGACAAGCTCATCTGGTTCCAACCAGATGACTCCACCACCAAGTTGTGGGTGGTCTCCAGACACTTAAGGTCTGAATTCTTGCACCAGGTGCATGACACCCCCACTGGTGGACATTGGGGAGTAGAAAATACCCTCCAAAGACTCAAGACCACTGCCTGGTGGCCTGGTATCACCAAATATGTTAAACAATACATAGACAATTGTCTCGTTTGTGTGCAAAACAACTCCATCCCTACCAAACAAAATGCCAAACTCTTACCACAATGACACTCTAGCCCTTGGCATGCCATATAGATTGATTTCATTGGTTCCCTGACCAACACCAGCAGAAATAACAAGTATGCTCTTGTGGTAACTGATCTCTTCTCTAAGTGGGTCGAAGCTTTTCCCACTAAGACATGCACTGTAAAAACTACTGCCAGATTTTCTCCAGGTGGGGTCTACCTCTAAAAGTAGACTCTGAAAAAAGGAACCAATTTTATAGGTGAGTTGATGAAAGAATCCCTTGAACTCCTTGGAGTTCAGCAGAAGTTCCACATACTCTACCACCCCCAATCCTCAGGTCAAGTAGAGAGAGCCAACAGAAGGATTATGCAAATGCTTTCCAAATTCACTGAGGATAATCCCAAAACTTGGGATTCCCTATTGCCATTACTCCTTATGGCAATTAGGGGTACTCCCTCAGCCACCACCCAGCTTACACCCTTTGAGGTGATGACTGGTAGACAGATGAGATTACCTGAACACCTGTTGTTTGACCTGCACACCCCCACCGCAGACTGTGTGTCTGTAGACCAATATGTGGAAAAACTCAGAAAAGATCTCATACACTCACACTTGTATGCTGCCAACTGCATGGGCAAGGCCCAGCAACAATCCAAAATACAGTTTGACAAACATGCACAAGAAGTGGATTGGCAAGTTGGAGATCAGGTAATGGTACTTCGATTTGTACATCCCACTCACTCCTTCTCCAACAAGTGGGAAGGCCAATACCCATTTGTCAACAAGCTCAGTCCAGCAGTCTATCAGGTTAGACTCCTGCATAACAACAAGTTGACTGACAAATGGTTACATGCAAACCAGCTGAAACTGTATAAAGGAGCTTAAACTACTTTTCCTCACCCCATCGGGTGGAATTGTACTAACATACTAATCTTTGATCTTCCTTTTCAGATATACTGACAAGATGGCTATCTTGTTCCATTATCTCCTCATCTCAGGAGTTATCCCCTGCATCCAAGGCACGGTACCGGACCTCCTACGACACCTCGATCCTCCAGCACCTCCTCCAGAGGGAGTATCCATCAATATACCAGATAGTATGATCACTGTCCAGGAAGGTTCCGATGCTTACCTCACTGCCTCAGTTGTTGCTCCTGATAAATCTACCCTTCAAATTGAGTGGCAAACCACATCACAAGGACAAATTCCCCCTGTGGCCAAACTCTCCAAAGGAACTTTCCAAGGTTGGCCCAATGCTAAATTATCCCCAAATGGTTTGCTGTCCTTGTTACAAACTACATTAAGACATTCTGGATTGTATAACATAACTGCCCTAATTGATCCTTCATACTGCAATTCTCTGTCCAGAGATGCTGCTCGCAAATTTTGTGCTATACACCACATGGCTTCTGCAGCCATGTGCCTCTCTGTGTTACCACCCACTGACAAACAGCTTTTGGAATGTCCAAAGAATACCCCTGGTCACTGTAGTGGTCTAACAGCCACTGCCCTCCCAGGTTCTTTGATTAATAACTTACAGTTTATGAATATACCTGTTTTGTTTAATCTTACTTACTGGAATATGAAAGAATTTGGTATGTGTCACAATACTAACACTTCAGCATTTTATAGTACATTATTGCTTGATAGTTTAGCTGCATTTCAGATTCGTACTCAAGACCCTATTGCCAGGGTCCATTCTACTGAACATAGAGGCAACTTCAGGAGAAAGCCCTTTCCTGATGATCTACCTCATAAACGTAAGACACTTGAAGTTGACAGTTCTGATGTTACAGGTGCAACAGGTACTGTCACATGCCTGTTTGGTACAGCTATGTCTATCTGGAATAAAGCAGACATTGCTACTATCAAAGCTCATTCTGCCAAGTTCTCCACTGGTTTGGTCAACAACATACTACCCCCATTATTGCATGGTGTGGATGGTCTTAGTCAGGAAGAAAGATACACTGTATACAACATGTATGACATTGCTAAGGCATTCACTGATTCCAAAGAAAAGATTAACGCACTCATACAACAGAACAATAAAGAAGCAGATAAACAATACATTGCTAGAGAAATACTTTGCTCTGCCTATGACTCATACATTATCACTACCATCAACAACCTCTTCCGTGATCTAGAATCTGGCAGAGTCCCAGATATTATACATGACAGACGCATCTCCAAATGGTATTGTCCACAATGTAAAACCCCTAGCGGTGTTTCTATGTGTATGCAACAAACTTTAACGATACCTCTTTCCATAGCTAGGAATTTGGGATTTGTGACCAGACACCCTAATACCAGTCCTTGCTTTACTGCTAAGAAATGTTCCATAACAGATACCATGTTTGTTTCCTTTACTGTCTCTTTACAATGCTTTGATCCCACTACAGCTTTGTTTGACAAGCTTGTACTGGTACATTCCATCGGGCATTTGGATGAAGACATCTACAGTGAACACCTGGATCTACCACCTCTACTGGTTTACCATCCTTTCCTGGATGCCTGGGTGGCTCCGCTCACGGACTGCTGTGCGAAAAAGCAATATATTTACTTGTGCTGATGTGATGTATTTGATGTTATTCAACCTGTTTGTGATTTTTCTCCAGACAGCATTGATTGGACTTTCACCATGGATTATGACATCATGGCAAATGGCACCGACTCCTTCGACTCAACTCTGGCTCCAGAGAAGCTCTACCAATCATATCGTGAGGAGGTTCATCGCCTGTCAACATGGATTTAGAAGATGACCTACACCTGCCCTGTCCAGCTGCAAAAGTGGAGACTCCCTACTGTGCACTCACAGTATAATTCTGATGGAGAGTACTGCGTGGTCACCAACTACAAGTCATACACTTATGGATCTGTTACATGAGCTATTGATTACCCCAATTTCTGTTTTGTTCCCCACCAGAAAACTGTCATTGGACATACCGTCATAACCCCTGTACCCCTCCTGGATGCAGACATTATTGATGGTAACCCCGATTATCTGCTCACACTGTCTGAATACTTACCAAATTTTAATGTACACATAGACCCACTCACACTCACATTAAATCACTTTTAGACAGGAAAGACACACACCTCATCCACATCAGCAATAATATGACTAAAGACAATGAAGCTGTCCTCTCATTAATTAATGATGGTGACATGAATGACGCATTGACTATCACCTGGTTAGAGATTACTTTTACAGGTTTTGTTATTATACAAGCATTTTTAATTTTCATTTTGATTATTATGCTCTGCTTCCTATGGCGCACACTGCGCCAACACCGTGAACAGCTCGAGTTCCTTTACAAAGCTCACGCATTAGGTTTGTAAACGACCTCTGCTCCTGTCCTTTCCCTAGACATTTGCCTGTGTTGCCATTGCAGGCAACAAGGGGGGGAAATGTTACACGAGGTCCCTGCACCCTAACTGGTACCCTCAGAGGTACACTGTAGACAGCTAGCACTTACATATATGTTATACTAACATATAGGGCTAAGGGCATCTACTGTACAAGAGTAGATGTCAGGATGTGAATGCATATTGTTGTAATACACTTTGCTTGCTAATACGTATATTCTGCTATGTATTTTCTGTGTATTTCTTACTTGTAAGATGCCAAAGCACCTGTGTCCTTGAAATAATTATAATATGTAAGACGGCACTGCCACCTTTTGGTGATTTGTACCACTACACTGAGTTACGTAAGACTCTGTATAAGAACTCTTTTGTTCTCAAACTGATGACTTTACAGAATTGTATAATGTTATCTTGGACCGTGGAGCCACCTCTAATTTAGCCAATAGGGCTCATCTCTGTAACCAGAAATGTTTCTATCTTACAGTAACCATAATAATTATCATAGGTATATAATGTAATCCACAAGCCTTATACCTTAGAGACCTAAGGAGAGACCCCAAGAGACACAGAGAAACCTCGAGGTATAGGGAACACTTAGCACTGGCTCCTGGTTCGTATTGGTAAGAACTGCTTAGGGCAACTGTGATTTATCCTTTTGGTAGTAATAAACTTGTTTATTACTGTAATGCAACATGTCTGTGATTACTTGCATTCCCAATATCGTCAAGAACCTGAAAGTGAGGTTTAGACCTCCTAACAAGGGCATAATCCGGCTAGTGCCCTCCCTGCAAAAATCTCCACGGGTGACTCCTACACCACCAATAAGCATTCTATCCTAACTTTCCTTAACAACCAGTTTGCCATTGCCAGTCTGGCATTTGATTCCTCTCCTGCCTACAATCTTTGGGTGCAGCTCTGTGCTCTGGACACTTCTAGCATTGCCCCAACATCCACTGCTCACAATGCTCTCTTCTCCTTCTGGACGGTCTCCTTAAAGGAGGTTGAAGATCTTCTACTAGAACTTGACCCTAAGAAAAGCACGTGTGCCGACCACATTGACCCCTTCTTCCTTAGGTTGGGTTATGAAGTCTTGTCTTCCCCTATTACACACCTATTTAATCTATCTCTCGTACAGGGTGATCTTCCATCTGTTTGGAAAACTGCCCATGTCATTCCCCTGTTAAAATCTGGTGATCCTAACAACTTAAACAATTACAGGCCCATATCCCTTCTTCCAATTCTAGCAAAAATGCTCAAAAAAGTAAACTTCTAACTCAGATATTACTTGGAGATTTATAATCTACTTAATCCTGAACAATCCAGGTTCAGACTGTGTCACAGTACAGTATCTGCTCTTGCTAAGGTTTCTAATGACTGGTTAAAGGCCCTGGATGCTAAACACTATGTATGTGCCTTATTCCTTGACCTTAGCAAGGCTTTTGATATGGTGGACCATTAACTGTTACTGCACACTCTTAAAATCATCGGCCTAAATCCCACCACATTGAGTTGGTTTACCAGTTACCTAATGCGGTGTCATCAGTAGGTCAAAGCAGAAGGGGATTTCTCTACCTCTGAAACCCATCCTGGGAGGAGTGCCCCAAGTGTCCATTTTAGGCCCACTATTGTTCGCTCTATACATCAACAACATCAATTCTGGCATTAGATCAGTGTATATCCATCTTTTTGCTGATGACATGGTCCTGTATATAGATAGGCCCACCCCAGAACTGGTGTGTAAAGACTTGTAATTGGAGTTTAGCCTTCTGCAGCAACACCTCTTGCATCTGAAACTCCTGTTAAATGCCAAAAAAACTAAGACAATGCTTTTCTCATCCTTAGTCTATGTCTCCATCCACCACCCAGTACCTCAAATCACTACCCTCCTGGGGGAGCCCTTGGAATATGTGGCCAAATTCAAATACCTGGGGTTTTGGGTCAACTCCAGATTCTCTTTCCTTGACCACATTGATGAAACAGCTAAAAAATTAAAACAGGGGCTTGGACTGTTTTTCCATATCAAGCATTTTCTGACCCATGAAGCCAAAATTAGATTGGTCCAGTCAACGTTTCTACTGTTACTAGACTACGTTGACTTCCTCTATGGTCAAGGTCCCAGTACTGCTTTATCTAAACTCGACACTGTCTACCACCGAGCTGTAAGATTTATCACTGGTGCCCCAATACTCCATCCACCATTATTATCTGTACTCCAAACTAGGTTGGCTATCACTCAAACTTAGATGCCAAAACAATGCTGTAACCTGGGCTTACAGATCTATTATCAACAAGCTACCCCGGTACATCTCAGATTGTCTTCCTGCCTGCACTGAGGATACCTATCCTCTCAGGAGTCTTTCCTACATCTCACTTGTCATCCCCAGAGTTAGAACACTCTTTGGCAGGGCGTCCATAAGCCATGCCCTTCCTGTCTACAGGAGGGACAGGGAGGGTAAAAGAGGAGGAGGAGTAGTTCTTTACATAAGGGAAGGAATAAAAGCAACAGAACAAAAGGGTAAACAGGGAGGAGAAGAAGCACTGTGGGTAAATTTGGAGACAGGCAATGGCACCACAATCCGCACAGGGGTTGTATACAGACCCCCTTCTCAGGGGGAGGAAATGGACAAGGAAATGATAGAAAGTATACTTAGAATGGCAGAAAAAGGGGAGATATTGCTGATGGGTGATCTGAATATGCCAGATGTTAACTGGAGTGCAGTTGCAGCTGCCACTCAAGAGTGCAGTTATTCTAGATGCCTGAGGGGCATGCCTTGAACAACTAGTACTGGACCCATCGAGAGGAGCAATATTAGACTTGATACTCTCAAATGGAGATGGAGAGGATCACAGATGTAAGTGGGTAGCCATCTGGGAACTAGCGACCATCGAACAGTATGGTTCACAATAAACACAGCAATAGAGTCAAGCCATACAAAGACAAAAGTACTGGACTTTAGGAGGCTGACTTTGCCAAAATGGGTGAGTGCTAAAGGAATGCACTAGCAAATGGGCGGGAAGGAGGGTGGAAGAACAATGGGGAATAATAAAACTGCCATCACAGAGGTAGCGAGCCTTTGTGTAAGCAAATAAACAAAACAAGGCGATGTAAGAAACCACTATGGTTCTCAAAGGAAGTGGCAGTGAAGGTTCAAGAGAAAAGAAAGCATTCAGGAAGTACAAGGAATACATGCAGGGCAGGACAGAGAACTGTATCAGTTAAAGCAAAAGGAGGCTGGGAAGGCAGTCAGAACAGCAAAGGCCCAAACCGAGGAAAAGATAGCCAACTCAGTTAAGAAGGGATAAAACCTTTATAGGTACATCAGGAGCAAAGGAAGACCAAGGGAGGGATAGTGAGGCTTAATAAAGGGAGGGAGGGTGGGCAAAGGGAGACTGTGAAAAGGCAGAGATACTAAACAAATATTTTGCTCAGTATTTACAAGGGAAGAGGGGAGGTCCATGAAACAAACAGTAGTAACACTCTGGATACAGAAGTTGATACCAGCCCATTTACAGAAGAAAGGGTTCTGAAAGAACTCTAAAACTGAAGGTGGACAAAGCAATGGGGCCTGATGGGATTCATCCCAGAATTCTAAAAGAACTAGGGTAGAACTAGTGACACCACTGACTACCCTCTTTAACAAATCATGAGAGGATGGGGTGGTACCTGAGGACTGAGGAGGGCCGATGTGATTCCCTCACAAAAGTGGGAGCAAGGCAGAAGCAGGAAACTATAGACCTGTTAGTTTAACCTCAGTGATAGTGAAATGATGGAATCACTTCTAAAGGAAAGAATTGTCGAGTATCTAGAGGCCAGAGGGGCACAGGACCCTAGGCAGCATGGATTCACAGCGGAAAGGTCATGCCAGATGAATCTGATAGATTTCTTTGACTGGGTGACCAAAGTAGTAGATCAGGGAGGGCTGTGGACATGGCCTACCTAGACTTTAGCAAGGCATTTGACACAGTCCCACACAAAGATTAATATACAAGTTAGCCAGCCTGGGAGTGGGTCCCAAGATGACAGCCTGGGTAAAGAATTGGCTGGAGAATAGGACAGAGAGTAATAGTAAATGGAGTCCACTCAGAAGAAAGGAGGGTTACTAGTGGGGAATCGCAGGGTTCAGTATAGGACCAGTCCTCTTCAATGTTTTTATTAGCATTGCAGAAGGACTGGAAGGAAAGTATGTCTCTTTGCAGATGACACTAAGATCTGCAACAGAGTTGATTCACAGGGTGGGGTGGAAAGGATGAGAAGGGACTTGGCAAGGTTAGAGGAATGGTCAAATGTATGGCAGCTTAGATTCAATGCTAAGAAGTGCAAGGTAATGCACCTGGGAAACAAAACCCAGGGAAGAGTACACAATGGGGGTGAGATACTAACAACAACAAAATGGAAAGGACCTGGGGTAGTCATATCAGATGATCTAAAGGTGGGCAAGCAATGTGAGAAGGCAGCAAGGAGGCTGGGGGATACTGGAATGCATGAGAGAGGCATCACCAGTAGAAACAGGAAGTTATTATCCCTCTGTACAGACAGCTGGTGAGACCCCATCTAGAGTACTGTGTGCAGTTCTGGAGACCCAATCTCCGCAAAGACATAGACAGGATGGAAGCTGTCCAGAGGAGGGCAACTAAAATGGTGCAGGGTCTGCACGGAGGACATATGAAGAGAGACTTAGGAGCTTAATATGTATAGCCTCGAGGAAAGGAGGAGAGGGGGACATGATAGAAACTTTCAAGTACCTCAAGGAATCAACAAAGTCCAAGAGGGTAGCATCTTTCAAAAAAGATGTGCAAGAACAAGAGGCACAATTTGAAGATAGAGGGGCGTCTTGAGGTAATTTAAGGAAGTATTTTTTCACAGAGAGGGTTGTGATGCATGGAATGGCCTTCCAGAGGAGGTTGTGGAGTCAAAATCAGTGGTGGAATTCAAGCATGCATGGGATAGTCATAAGGCAATTCTGGGGGGTTGGGGTAGGAAGAAGTAGGCTGCTGGTTAACTAGGATCTGCAGCTTATCCAGTAGGTAGGGAAATGGGCAGACTGGGTGGGCCAAGCGGTCCTTATCTGCCATCAAATTCTATGTTTCTATGTTTCTATGTCTTGTGGAATGACCTCCACAAAAACCTTAAATATATCGATACCTGTCAAACTGGCCACCTTCGAAACGCTAGCTGCATGCATCTTTACTGAGTCCTGTACATGCTTCCCATGACTGCCTGCAGTCCTACAGTCCTGTATTCCAAACTTACCCTTCCTCCTGCTGAACTGCTCCTAACTACCTGCCTAGCTTCAGCCACTCACCTATTGCACCTGGTGCAATTCTATGTATATATTGTAAATAGTTCATGCTGGGAGTTCTCTGTATTTAGTGCTCTAACACTCACCTGTTGCATCTTGTGCATTTTCATACATATTGTAAATAGTGTATGCTGGGAGTCCTCTGTAATATTGCTCTAACACTCCTTCTCTGGAACTCTTACCCTTGTCATTCTTCTGCTGCCATGTAAATAATTATTGTATCAACTGTTACTATTATTTTGACCTATGTAATTTGCCCAGGACCATGTTATAAATGAGATTGCCTCTCAATGATGATTCGCCTGGTAAAATAAAGATTTGATTGATTGATTGAAATTGGAGGGTGGTCAATTCAGAGGTAATAAGAGAGGGCACTACTTCACTGAGAGGGTGGTGATCCCCTGGAATAGGCTATGGGAGAGAGTGGTTGAGGCATCAACAGTGGAGGTATTCAATAGTGCATGGGATAACTACATGGGTTTAAACAAGCGAGGGAAGGATAGATACCCTGGCAGGAAAAAGGGGTCAGAAATCTACGGGGGGACGACAAATAAGTAATGTGTAGGGTTGTAGCATCTGGGCTACCTATGGGGAGAGAACAAGAGCAGGCTAGATGAGCCAATGGGGTCCTTTTCTACTGACAAACTTCTATGTTTCTATGATCCCATGATATCAGAATAATGAATGGCACATTATTCATGGCATTTGGGAAATACTATTCATCCCTCATACACACAGCTACTAGGCATTCTCTAAACAGCCGTGGGGTCTCCACCACTCTGCCAGTAATTGCCAGGATCCTCAGAATGACTTTAGACTAACTAAACTTACTGTACTGACACCTTTACATCCAACCATTGAGAAGGTGTGCTGTGTTTTTCAGAAGCAAAATGCTATGAAGTGATATGCTGGTCAGAGCAACAGAAAAAAACAAAGCACACTCGAGAACACCAGTGTATACAAACTACTAGGAGAGAAAACACAATTTTCCAAACCTTTGCAGATTTGTCGACAAGTGGAATTCAATTGGGCATTTGTATGTTGTATTTTGAATTAGCTCAACATCCAGACAGATTACTTAGAGTGGAAGCACAATTTTGTGCTCTACAGTCAGGGCCAATATTACTAGCAAAGGACATGCTGCAGAGCAGATTGCAAAGTAGTCTCAGAACCTGGGTTTGACAAAGCAACCCTTGGATGACTCTTGGAATCTGATTCTCAAAACGGCCCAAAAATCGACACAAGCTGTGCCAAACTGCATCCTGCACCAGTCACCAGGAACCCTGCACCTGATTCCCATATGAGAGGGGTCCCAATGCCAAACACCCAGTTTATGGCAACTGCTCCCATGTGCTAAACACATGGTGCATGGGAGGGGATTGCTGCAAGTTGTGGGAGAGACATGCGGCATACTGTCAGAGGCTGTACCCAGACTAGTGAGGACATCAAAGCAACACATCACTACACTGGGAAGTTACCAGCACCAGAAGGTTTTGCCATGGTGTGCAACAGGGGCAGGTACGAGACACTGCCAGAGGCAGATGTACCTGCCTGAAAACTGTTCCTTCCGCAACACCCTTGCCCTGCCTGTCCTGAAGTATACCTGAATATGAATCGTGGAGAACCAGATGAGGTGAGTTAAGTAGAAAGGTGTGGTGGCAATCCCATGATGGGAATTAGGACTGCTGATGTTAAAGTGGTGGAGGGGTATTGGGATGACTAGAGCCGTGTTGGGGGGGAGGTTCCAGAGGGCAAAATCTTCCATGGCTGGATACTACTGGCAGCTCTGTGTGGCAGTTGCCATGATCTTCAGACCCTGCTGGTACTGCTACATGGCAAAGTAGGGGGAGGAGCACCATCTGGGGCAGCAATGCCCATACTACTCCAAGTGACCCCCTGTTGGAGGGGTACCACAGTGGAGACACTGGTGGGTAGTGCCAGACCTAGGTCATCTGTGGTACTGGAGGCTCCCAAGCCATGTCTGCAATGGTACATCCCCAGCAGAATTGATGGCTGGCACTTGGATCACTGCCAATCACAGGTGACACATACAGGACATAGATCAGCCTATGCCCGTACTGCTACTGCCAGTGCTGCTGCCACTGTGTCCTGTGGATCTGTCACTTCAGCTGATCCTACACCAGTTACTCTTGGCCCCATGTTAGTCCCAGCTCTATTGTGCACATCAGGACAGTGCTTTGCATGGGGCATGTCAGATCCTTGCAGGGAGACCATCCCCTGCCAGTGCATGGGGCACACATGTGCCTCCCAAACCCTGCATGGCCACCCCATGGCAAACAGTTTTCTTAACACACTTGGGTCCACCTGCCCAGGTGATCTGTGGGCACAGGAGTCTGGGGCATCAGACTGCCAAAGGTGGCCACGGGGGCACCTCACACCCAGCACTGTCCCCTGGAGTGGTGCACAGGCAGTTAGAGTAGCTCTGGGCTCATCTACAACCTGTCGAGTCATGCACCCATTGTGGCTGTCTGAGAATCCCACATATGGGGATACTTCAGCAATGGCATGGTGCATGACATCTCTGCCAGGATGCAACCGTGCACTGGCTGGTAGAGCAGCGCAAGCCCCACTGGCACAGATGACCCTCACCCAAAACAGCCAGCATTTGAGAATATGCACTGGCGCATGGTGTGGTATATGGGACCACTTGTAGTAATCCTTTTCGGTGCAGGCACCATGTGCCACTCCCGGAGCTTTTAGAATTGGGCCCTTAGAATCTGCAATCAGTCGCACCATTTTGCTGACATTGCTGCAGACTTCCTTGCTTGAATACATCATAATGAGGAAGAGAAGCAGGACAATACAGTATATTCAGGGTAGAGATTTCCACTTTATGAATTGAAGGGTAAGGTTTCACATTGGGAATCATATACCAGTGTTATAACTTAAAGCATCAATGCATGATATACACATTTTTATTCTATTTTAGATTGCCCCTTATCTCCTAAGTTGCATGATTAAGCAATAAGGCATGACAGGGTGTGTGTTACTGTGTAATAACATCACGCATCAGGTGGTTAAAGCACGAGGCTGAAGGTCGACTGTGTTCGACACCTGAGAAGTGACATTATTACACAATAACGCACATCCCTGGAGTGCCTTATTACTATTATACAATGACTCAGGTTTCAAATATGTTTTTCCTTCATTTTTTCTGTGTGAAGGTACATGTTTAGAATCCAAAAGTCCACAGTTCCTGTTTTGCCCACTAGATGGTGCTGCCAATTCATACTGTCTTCTTTTTGTCTCTCTATAGGGTTCCTTCTCTCCCCACGACCAAGTCTGTGCCAGTTCATCTTTCTCTCCAAGTGGTGTTGAACATGCTGGCCCCTGCCTGCCACTGTATTTTTTTTCATTGTGTTACAAACTCAACTGTTGGGTACGTGAGTCAAGCAGAGTGACTGCCGAGCAGATCGCAAAGACTGTGGTGGCCAAGCTGATTGGGACCGTAACTGCCATGCTGCTGTTCTGCGGGACGAAGCCAACTGTAGGTATTGCTTTACTTTACTGTTTGTTTTTCCAGTTTACATTTCCCTGTGGGAATCATGCTGGAGTACACAAGGATGCGTAGCCACCAAGTTGTCAAATGAGCACGGCACTCTTGTGTGCTCACACTATAACGCCCGCAGTTTTGCACATTTGGGGGACTGAGAAATAGAGAATAATGGATAGGTAAGTGTGGGTTATGAATATTTTTTTCACACCCGAGGTGTGTGATGACCCATAATCCTCGAGAGTGAAGCTCGAGAGGTCTATGTGGTCATCATATGTCGAGGGTGTGAAAAAAATATTCATAGGCACACACTTGCCTATCTGTTATTTTTTATAATTACTGGTGCAAAGAGTCTTAGCCAGTGGTTTTGAAGTACCCAGGAATAATACACTTATTCATCAGAATGACATTCATTCTTTTGCATTCAGAACACAAATTAGGAGTATAAGGTGCAATTTGCAGCAGAAATAGGAGAGAACACTTTAACAAACTATTATTTTTGTTTAAAATGTAAACTTTAAACATTTCCTAAATACCAGAAGTCCCATTGCTGAAGTGCAGTGGAGATAGTTTTTTCTTCAAAAGGGAAACAGCAAACAAGACAAAGAACAGTATGACTTTTTTTCTAACTAAATAACTTTTGAAAAAACGTTTTTGTAATAGTCCAGCGTAGGTAATATTCATAGCTGTCTTGTTAATCTGTCACACACACTGAGGGACTAGTACTGAGTTGTGGCAGTTGTGAGGAGCAGTGCTTCAGAGGAGAAAACCTGAAAGTAAGCACTCGAGCTGTACCACGAGGAAAGTGAAAGTGACTGTGAGGTGCTGAAATGTCGTAATACCCCGATTTGGGGTTATTATGGTGTTTCACAGGTATCTCAATTCTGACTGATAAAGGGGGTCAGCAGTAATTATACTGCTCTTATGGCTTTCTGACTTTTTTTATTTTCTCAGAAAGCAATATAAACACAGAAAATGTATGGGGTTATGGTGATAGACATATAAGATAGTGGATACGGCCATTTGTGTACTGTTGTGGGTAACTAGGGAATGTGAAGCCATGTCAGTTCCGGGGTACAGCGGCGGTCACCTGTGGAGTGGTGGGGTGATTTCTTACTGTGTTATCCGGTCATGTGTGTGTCTGGACTTCATTCAGTGATGTTATTGTGAAATAGCATCACTGTTCCAGGCATCCACTGACCAATCAGAATAGAGGACATTTCCTTGCCATTGCATAATACATTTTTTTTCTCATCTGAGTCTGCTTTATCACTTTTTTACAGTTGAAATAATAAAATGAGATACCCTCTTTAATACAGCTTATGCCCAGTTTTAATCAATATTCTCTGCTGTTTTTTATCACCTATTGTTTAAGATCACTTATCACATGACTATTATGAACTAGCATGCAGTATACACTGCTCCCTGACCTTATGGGATAACAGGCATTCTAAAGCAGCTAAAAATACTGATGCCAACCTGTTTCATGCCATATTTAAAGGAATGTTTCTTTTATTAGTTCAAATGTGAAGAAAATGCTACAGGAGACTCAACATTGGGAAAGCTGGGTATTATACATGTCAGGAGATAAAGCGCAACTTAAAATAGAATAAAAAAGTGTAAGTCAAAAGTTTTAAACTACCAGGTACGGGTGCTTTTAAGTTTCTGTGCCCAGTCACCTCCCTAACAAGAGGCATGGGAACTGGATAAATTAGAACATGTTTCATAATGTAGTAGAATGCAGAAGAATAAAGTAACCATGACTCCTATAATTCTTTTGTCTGAAACTAACAAACAATTTACTAAATTTTAGAATGTAGTTAGCAGTGTCTAATCCTTGTACTACTGTGTATGCCATTTTGCTCAAGTTAGGTATGATGAATGTGATATTCACCATTGCCAGTTACAAATTAAATTTACTAATGGGATATAAGTGGTTGGTGGTTGCACAAGAGCAGAGAGGTTGTGGTTGGGGCAGTGGGTTTCTGAGCCAGATGCCTCTAGACCCATGAGCTAACAATATTCTTTTATTTATTTTCTTATTTTTTGCTGTGATATGTGCAGCTTAACCTTCCTTTTTTTTTTATTTAGTTTTTGTTGACCGGGTAAGCGCACTAGACAAATCCTGCCTATTTTCAGACACGACCCGGGGGAGGGGGATACAGATGAATGCCAACTGATCTTGAACCAGATTAAGCTGTTGGTGGTATTTTTAGTGAAGCTTACTGCCCACAATTTTACCCTGAGCCATGGATGCCTTGGTCTCTGGGTCTCAGTTCCAGACCTTATGCTATGCCACATTGCCGCACTTGGCATAACCAGGCCAAGGTACACCAGCTCCATTCATGAAGAGGCACTAGGTCTGGGCCTCCTTCTTTTGCTGCCCACTCTTTATTTGAAAACCCAGCTCTTTGCTGGCAGATGGGTCTAACTTGGCAGTTACCTAAGTTGTTTCTGCTGGGGTCCTGCAGCTTGTATTTCATTCTTGCTGTGCCTCCTTCCCCCATTTCCTTCAGTTTGTGGGTGCCATATTAACATATTCTCAATCTCTAGTAAATCTACCCAAAATTGGGCAGTTTAAACAGGAGCTGAGAAAATATCTTACCCCCCCTCTCCATGTCGATTCATAAAATAGACCCCTTTTTCTTTCTCGCTCTCTCTCTCTCTCCCTGCTCCCCACACCCCTCACCAGCTCCCTTCCTTCGCATCTGCCCTCTCCCCCCACTACCACACTCCCTTCCCAGTCCCTCCATCTTCCCACTATCACCTTCCCTGCTTCCACTCCACCAATTCTCCCTTCTCCCCTCCCTCCACTGATTCCCTTACCAACTGTGCCTCTCCTGCAAAGGCACTTGGCTACTTTTCTATATCTTATTCACCTCCTCTCATTGGGCACTCTATGTATCTACTGCTATGGCAATCTGTATAATAACTGTAACTCATTGACAAAGTCTTTAAGCTGCTGCTATGAACTTGATTTTGTTACTGTGTATAATGCTTAATATATTTGCAATGTTAAATTGTTTAAACTTCCTTGACATGGAATCTTTGTAAACAAGCAATGCTCAAAGGTGTTACTCCGAACATCGAAATAAATAAATAAATAAAAATATTCTGCGTGAGCCAATATCTGTATATGCTGCAATTCAATCCCATTTATCTGTCTACTGTTGATACAGGGTTCAGAGAGACACCACTCCCTTCCCCCTTTTTACTTGCTGGATGATGTTTTATTATACAGTTGAATTACATGGACAGGGGCGTAATTTACTTTTCTATTGGACTTCTTCAACAGTGGGACATGACTGTTTGCCATTTCCTTAGACACTGCAGTTTAATCGGGACTCCTAAGATTTTGGGACAGTCCATTTTCTGTCCACCCTATACCTAGTCCGCCCCCCCCGAATGTGGGCAGGGCCGGTTTTAGGACTTTGGGGGCCTCCAGCAAACTCTATGACTGGGGCTCCACAGACAGGGCGGGGCCCCCCCCTAGTAATCATTCTACAATCAAAAGCATATAGTTAAGGAACCAGAGCTCTCACTGCTCTATTACCTCTCCCCCACTCTGCTGCATTAAACGTCTGCATTGTCCATATAATCCAATATGCTTCCTTATTGTAAATTGTTGAGGGGTTCTTAGTCTCATCATCCAGCTGAATTATGATTAAGCCTGACCACTACGGCAAAGTGACCACCTCCATCGGTCAGGAACAAATATTATGGTATAAAATTGGAGGAGTTCTTAGTCTCATCATTCAGCTGAATTATGATTAAGCCTGACCACTACGGCAAAGTGACCACCTCCATTGGTCAGGAAAAAACATTTCATCTTGCCTTTAAGACCTGATGTCCTCCTGCTTTCAGTCTTGTGGGGTAAACCGCACTCCAGCTTTATTATTAGAAAGTATACTTAGAATGGCAGAAAAAGGGGAGATATTGCTGATGGGTGATCTGAATATGCCAGATGTCAGCAGCCACTTCTAAGAGTGGGGTTATTCTAGATGCCCTACAGGGAGCATGCCTTAGACAACTAGTATTGGAGCCCACTCCAAAGGGAACAATCTTAGACCTGGTCCTCTCAAATGGAGATGGAGAGGATCACAGATGTCGAAGTGGGTAGCCATCTGGGAACTAGCGACCATCGAACAGTATGGTTCACAATAAACACAGCAATAGTCAAGCCATACAAATGCAAAAGTACTGGATTTTAGGAGGGCTGACTTTGCCAAACTGGGCAAGTGCCTAAGAAATGCACTAGCAAATGGGCAGGAAGGAGGGGTGGAAGAACAATGGGGAATAATAAAAACTGCCATCACAGAGATAACAAGCCTTTGTGTAAAGCAAATTAACAAAACAAAACAATGTAAGAAATGACTATGGTTCTCAAAGGAGGTGGCGGTGAAGGTTCAAGAGCAAAAGAAAGCATTCAGGAAGTACAAGGAATCACAGAAGGAGCAGGACAGAGAACTGTATAGTAAAAGCAAAAGGAAGCTGGGAAGGCAGATAGAACAGCAAAGGCCCAAACTGAGGAAAAGACAGGCAACTCAGTTAAGAAGGGGGATAAAACCTTTTATAGGTACATCAGGGAGCGAAGGAAGACTAAGGGAGGGATAGTGAGGCTTAAGGAGGGGGGTGGGCAGAGGGTGACTGAAAAGGCATAGATGCTAAACAAATATTTTTGCTTAGTATTTACAAATGAAGGGGTGGTACCTAAAAAAAAAAAAACACAATAGAAACACTCTGGATACAGAAGTTGATACAAGCAGATTTACAGAAGAAAGGGTTCAGAAAATTCTTAAAACTGAAGGTGGACAAAGCAATGGGGCCTGTTGGGATTCATCCCAGAATTCTAAAAGAACTAAGGGCTGAACTAATGACACCACTGACTACCCTCTAACAAGTCATGGGAAGATGGGGTGGTACCTGAGGACTGGAGGAGGGCCGATGCAATTCCGCTTCACAAAAGTAGGAGCAGGGCAGAAGTGGGAAACTACAGACCAGTTAGTTTAACCTCAGTGATAGGGAATACACAAGGGGGGGGGTGAGATACTAACAACAACAGAAATGGAAAGCGACCTGACGGTAGTCATATCAGATGACTTAAAAGGTGGCCAAGCAATGCGAGAGGGCAGTAAAGAGGGCTGGGGGGGGATACTGGGATGCATAGGGAGAGGCATCACCGGTAGAAAAACAGGAAGCTGTTATCCCTCTGTACAGAAACCTGGTGAGACCCCATCTGGAGTACTGTGTGCAGTTCTGGAGACCCAGTCTCCACAAGGACATAGACAAGATGTAAGCTGTCCAGAGGGCAACTGAAATGGTGCAGGGTCTGCAGCGGAAGACATATGAAGAGAGACTAAAGAAGCCTAATATGTATAGCCTCAAGGAAAGGAGGGAGAGGGGAGACACGATAGAAACGTTCAAGTACCTCAAGGGAATCCAAGAGGGTAGCAACTTTCAAAAAAAGAGTTGTGCAAGAACAAGGGGGCACAATTTGAAGATGGGGGGCGGCGGCTCAGAGGTAATGTAAGGAAGTATTTTTTCCACAAAGAGTGTTGTGGATGCATGGAATGGCCTTCCGGAAGAGGCTGTGGAGTCAAAAAGAGTGATTGACTTCAAGCATGCATGGGACAGCCATAAGGCAATTCTGGGGGTGGGGGTAGAAAGAAGTAGGCTGCTGGTTAACTAGGATCTGCAGCTTATCCATTAGATAGGGAAATTGGCAGACTGGGTGGGCCAAGCGGTCCTTATCTGCCATCAAATTCTATGTATGTTTCTATTGGACAGTGTGTTCCAGCCAGTAGGAGACTCACAGGGTTTTACTGTGGAGCTCACCAGTTTGAAGGTTAGTTTTCCTCCATTCTAAGGTGTATAAGGATTTGCAAGCTCAGCCCCAGTATGTGCAGTGAAATTGTGCAGGAGTTTTAAAGCTTCAGAGGGACTTTCCGAACTTTTTTGTGGATGAATTCATTGATTAAGTCACTGTAAGGGAGACTTTTGCCAACTTCGTGCTCAATGGACAGCACTGCTAGCCCAGACAGTCTTTCTTGGCTCATTGATGACCTCAGATAAGTCTTTATCAACTTCAGTTTTGAAACACTGCGTTCTGCTGTAGCCACAGTTACTGGTACCATCAAAAAAATGCGCAACACCACATAGGCATTCATATAGATTTCATGTAGCTGGTTTCGAAGGAGAAAATTTAACACTTGTATAGGTGATGTATCATTCTCGACCATTCCTGCCAGGTTCCTAAGTTCATGTGCAAGTTCATGAGCATCAAAATCAGAGTGGTTACTTGTGCTGTCTGTTAATTTTTCTTTGAGAGCCTCACATTGTTTTATCAGGTCTTCTATGGAAACAGAATTTAGCATTTTATGTTCGACAGAAATCCAAATGTTTTCAAACTCTGACATTTGCTGAAATCGTTCACTAAAGTACATCAGTGTGGTGTCCAGTAGTGTGTTGAAAAACTCAACCTGAAAACTGAGTTTTGGGTCCTGCACTGCATCGTGTGTCCTTCAGAATCAAATAGTCGCTTGACCTTTCTGTGTCTTGTCTGACGGAATCCAGCTGGGACATCCAGTTCTGCAGCAATCTTTGAGCCCTGTGCCAATGCCTGTTCAAACCCACTCTCTCTGTACTTTTTAAGTATGTCAGTAGTTGAAGCAAGCACCTTCACACAAGTTGATATGTCAACTGAAGCACTCTGCAATATCTTGCTTGCACGGTTCACTTCAAGCAGGACATCATACCAGATGATGAGACATACAATGAATTTGAATGAGAGGAGTTCAGCACAAAGTGACCTTGCCTCTGCATATGCTGCAGCATCTTTGGCTCTTACAGGCTCTGCAATGTCCTGCAAAGCACTCCTAAATTCTTGGAGCTGATAGCAAAGTGCTTTTACAGACTCTATGCGGCACTCCCACCGAGTCTCACAAAGTGGCTTTGGAGTGATCTGAACATGTTTTTTCAATATTTGCCAGCGGCTTGTTGAGGCAGAGCAAAGATTGTAGACCTTCTGCAAGCAACCAAAGAATGAGACAGCATGTCTTGATGAATGGGCTCCATCGCTAATGATGAGGTTCAGGCAGTGGCAAGCGCATGGCACATAAAATGCTCTGCAGTTCAGTTGTTTTATGCGCACCTGCACACCAGCTCGTTTGCCTTTCATGTTGCTCCCATTATCATATCCTTGCCCCCGACAGTTGCTGATGTCCAGATTATGTTGCTTTAAAGTCTGAAGAAAGAGTCAGTCAGTCCTTCTCCGGTTGTGTCATTGACAGGTATGAACCCCAAAAAATGTTCCTTGATGGTGGCGACATTTTTTGAAACATCCACATGTCGAACAAGTGTCATCTGCTCTTGGTGGCTAATGTCAGGCGTACAGTCCAGGATCACGGAAAAATATCTGGATTCTTGTATCTGTAATGCAATGGTCCGTACAACTGCACCTGAAATTAGTTGAATAATTTCATTTTGAATGTCCTTTCCCAAACAGTGGTCCATTATCTCCTTATTCTGAATCCGAAGAATATGTTCAGCCATTAGTGGGTCAAACTTTGACAGGAATTCAACCTGCCCCAAAAAGTTTCCATTGCCTGGGGTATGAAGCATGTCACTTGTGCCATGGAAAGCCATATTCCTCTCAGCCAAGTATTGAATAGTTGCTATGATACGTTCCATTACTCCACGCCAGTGTATTACTTCTTTCTCTATTAGCAGCTGTCTCTTTTCATCCAATGTCTGGCCGCTCTTCAATCTTGTCTCCAGTTCCTTCCACTTTATCATGCTTGCTGCATGTTTGGGTGCACGGTCATGGGAACTTAGAGCCTTTGACATTTCTCTCCATGCCCGATAACCTCCAGTCCGAAGAAGATTGTTTGAGTGTCCAAATAATTTGCCGCAAAGCAGAACAGTGCATCCTTGGAGACAGAGTACGTTAACCAAGTGCGCTTTACTCTCTCACCACTGGGTACAGTGCGAAAATAATTTTCTGCTGTGAATCTTCTCTTTTTCTCATTCACTGGGAATTGTGGCAGTATGACTTGAACAGGTCCATGCTTCACAGATGACACTCGTACCTCATCCCTTAGTGTGTCTGGCCAAGTTCCAAGATCCTCAAATGAAATTTCAGAAGATCCAGCTAAATTACAGATGATGGTATCTATGCAGGTGGGCACAGTACTGACAGTGGCAGGTGCATTCTGGTCTCTTCTGAAGGCAAAACTCCTGGAATGATATGTTGACAGGTGGTGGAAACAGTACAGACCTTGGCAGGTGCATTTTGGTCTCCTCTGAAGGCAGAACTCTGGGGTGATGGTGGACACCATGTCTTCCACTACAGCAGTTGAAGGAACTTGTGCTCCAGGTTCAGGTGCTCTTTCAAGATCAGCTCTGCTTCCCAGGCTTTCACAGGAATGTGACGGGGTAGTAAAAAATTTCTCAATGGCACCTCTTTGCCGCTTTGTGTCATCATCTCTTCTGGTGTAACTTTCTCTTCGCAACTCCTGACAAATATGTGCGCTCATGTTTTAAACTGAAGTGCAAAAAGCAAATGCCATTAAATGTTTGCACCAGAATTTTCGAAATGTACAGCTTTGTACTTTCCCCATTCACTTAACTGGAAAGTTAATACATTAGGCATTTTAATTTTCGGCTTTGTGGATCCAGCAATACTTGCAATGGCCTGCCTCTGTGAAGATTGGGTGTCACACCTCCAGGAGTCCATGGCCACTTCACCATTTTGCTACACTGTGAGAGTCCTGGTTCCTCATACCCCATGCTAGGATGATCACACCTCCACCCCAAGCCATGAGTCTTAGCTGGATATCCAAATTTGGGTGGAGAGACATTGATTTTGCTGGACATCAACAGGTAGGCATGTTTACCAGTGGGACGGCACGTGTCTGTGCATGTCTCTGTGAGTTAGACTGAATATACACACACACACACACACACACACACACACACACACTCTGTATGTTCATGTAAATAAAAGCAATTTTTAACAGAACTTTGCTTGGCTGTTTTTTTAACTATCCACACACCACAGCTTAACAAACTCAGGGGGACCCAATTAAGCTTAGAGGTGGTCAGAGTGGTGCAGCTGGGGTTCAGTGCAAAGAAGTGTATGCACTTTGGGGTGAAGAACCCAAGGAGAGAGTACTGGCTGGGAGGGGTTAAGCTTGGGATCACTTGAGGAGGAGAAGGACCTAGGGTAATGGTAACAGGGACCATGGACAACACTGCCCAGTGCATGAGAGTGGCTGCAAAAGTGAACAAAATGCTGGGATGCATAGCAAGGTGGTTTTCATCTACGCGGAGGAGGCAATTTTGGCCCTAAACAGGTCACTGGTAAGGCCGCACTTAGAGTACTGTGTGCCGTTTTGGATGCCGTACCTAAAGCGTGATATCAGGCAACTGGAGGGGGTGCAAGAGGGCAACAAAGATGATGTGGAATGGAAGGACACAGAGTATGACAGTAGGCTGAGAGACCTGAATATGTACACCATGGAGGATAGAAGGGACGGGGGCATGATAGAGCGTTCAAGTATCTGAGGCAGGGAATCAATAAGGAGGGTCACCAGGGGCATGTGCCAAGAATAGAGCCAGAGGAGGGGAAGATTTAGAAAGGAAATGAGGACACTATTTAACAGAAGGGGTGGTAGCAAAAATGGAACACCTTAGCAGAATGGGTGATAGCATGTAAATCTGTGAACAGTTTCAAAAGGGCATGGGACAGGGAACAGGGGAGGGTAGGGGTGGCAGTGGGATGACAAATGGGAGGGGGTGGGGTAGTTGCACACTCTAGCAGACTTAGCTGGACCAGGTGGTCTGTTTCTGCTGGCACAGTCATAGGTGCCATCTCTACAGGCTTTGCTTTAATCATCCTACTTGGTATTTCTGGTTTGCACATTGCATGCAAGAATTTTTTAGAACTGTGATGTAGTTTATGACCCTTGCTTGATCATTCATTGTTGGCACAATGCATCCATGTTCTGCTGTAGAACTTTGTGGCTGAGAAGGACATAAACTCCATAGAATTCTAAAATGTTATGTAAACAGCAGAGGGTAGATGAGAAACACCCACTGAAGTAACTAAAAGCTTTTAGAAATGGAACAATTACAGAATTAGAAAATATGTTGAAAACAGCTTCCAGTGAGCAAGATGATTTCAAATTCAGTGCTGTTCCCCATTAATATGTTTAGTGTTCACCTGGTGTGTGATGCAGTATCTCAAGTACACCCAAGCAGTTGTTAATGAGTTAAATTCCAAATTAAGCTGTCTGTATTTTTACATTGTCCTACAGACAATACCAGGTGAGCATAGTAAAGAGCTGCTAATGAGCCCACAGCCACATGCACTTTAACATTTGTCCTACTAATGCCATCAGGATCTCGTAAAGATCTGCTGATGAGTCATGAGTTAGCTTAATCACACATTATGTCCCACATCTGTGAAAGCATTCCAGGTCTGAGACCTCTAGAAAAAAATGTAATTAATGCAACAAATATTTTTCCGCCTGGATTGGCACTTTAATTTGCTTTCAAACGGAGTGTGGGTCTTTTGATATTCACCTCAGGGCCCTACTGGCACGTCACCCAGGTAGACCACCCATCAGTTGGGTCCCTACACCAAAGTGCATCTGCCTCAAAAAGGCTTAATTATATAACAGTAACCCGGCATAAGCGTAACTGAGGTGTGGGCCCCAGCCCCAGCCAATGTGCAGAGCTAGTTAAATGAGAGCCATCCATCTTCCTTTACAAACCTTATCCAATGGTAGCTACTCACACTTGCTCATTCAAACTCTAAATGAGAGAGGTGCTACTACATATGGCAAACAAGTTAGTGCACCCTAACCCCCCACCCCATCACTCACCCCAAAAAGGGGTAAGCCTCTAGTCTTTGTCAACCACTACACGAGACAGCAAGAGAACTAAAATCCTCACGCAGAATTTTTTTTGTCACAATACATTCTCCATTAGTAACACGCCTATTTGATTTACTATGAAAAGACTTCTACAGCATGCAGTAGGCTCTAATAGGGAACAAAGCAGAATTGACTGCCTTTTACACTTTTGAAAGCCTTGCAGACTTCTGACTGCAAATACTGAACGAGGAGCACTTGGATGACAGTGGGCTCAGGGAGGGTTAGAGCAGTCAGGCAGAGGCACATCCCAGATCCTATTCCTCTCAAGAACTCATATGCCACACTGGCAAATGAGGACAACCAAGTAGAGGTACCCAGGGAAGTGGAAGGAAAGGATGTGGAGGTTAGGCAAGGAGGTGACCTCAGTGGGGAAAGCAGTGGACCCCAGAGGAGGAGGAAGCAAATCCTGGTGGGGGACTCCATCATAAGAGGGATCCAGCTAGGAACACAGGAGGGGGAGGACAGGGAGGTGAGGTGCCTACCAGGTGCCACGGCATGGAGGGATGGAAGGAAGATACTGGGGATCACTGGGAAGGCAAGACAGGAGGGTGAGCTGGATGTCATTATCCACCTAGGTACTAATGACTTGGCAAATAGGGGAGCCAAAGAAGTTCAGGAAGAGTTTAGGAAACTGGGAGGGGTCTCAAGCAAGTAGCTACTTCTGTCACTTTCTCAGAAGTACTACCTGTGAGAGGCAAGGAGAGCATAGGAGTGCATGCACCAGGAACTTTAACTCATGGTTGAAGAACTGGTGCTGTGAGGAAGGGTTTGGATTCATTGGTGACTGGGGACCCATCTGGAGGGATGGAGGTTTGTTCAAGCCTGACGGCCTGCATCCATCCTGGAGGGGAATCCAAGCACTCAATGATAAGTTTAAATGCTACATTGACAAGCATTTAAACTAGCAAAGGGGGGTGGCAGGCCAGCAAGGATGGTACCTACTTGCTCACCCCACAGCTAGTAATGGAACCAGTGAACCAGAGGAGTGGCTATCTCTGCAAAGCAGTGTGAAAAGATGGAGATTAGTGTCCAAAAGGTGGATAAGCAGAAAGGGCAAAATTCAGCAGAAGGGCAGACAGCAAGGAGAACCAGGGATAAATGACAACCAAGGAAGGGGCTGGAGTAGAACAGTGAAGCAGTCTAGGGAGGTCAAATCATGGAAAGCCATGTGTGCAAATGCCAGGAGCCTTAGCAACAAGATGGAAGATCTGGAGGCTGTCATGGTACAGTCAGACCTGGACATTGTGGCATCACTGAAACGTGGTGTAATGATAACCATGACTGGGAGATGGCCATACCTGGCTACACAACATATTCAGAAGAGACAGAGCAGGCAGGAAGGAGGAGGAGTGGCACATGTATGTGAAAATGACATAAGGGCCATACAGATCCAGGAGGAACAAAATGGGGAGAGATACTGTGGGTTAAGCTGGAAAGGAAAATGGGGCCAGCCATCCAGCACAGGTGTGGTCTATAGACCACCAGCCCAGGAGGAAGAAACAGACAGGGAGTTGATGCTAGCCATCCAAAGGATGGCAGACAAGGGTGAGGTAGTACTGGTTGGAGACTTCAATATACCAGACGTGGACTGGAGCATCCCAGCAGCAGCATCAACTAGGAGCAGATTTATCCTGGACTCCTTCAGGGTGCCTTCCTCAACAACTGGTCATGGAACCAACTCGGCAAAAGGCAATACTGGACCTTGTGCTCACAAACAGGGACAGTGTGATGGGTAACAGTGGGGGAGCACCTGGGTAACAGTGACCACCAGTCATTGTGGTTTGAAATCACAGAAAGAGCAGAACCAAACCACACAAAAACACGATCCTGGATTTTAGGGGGCAGACCTTGGAAAATGGGGAGATGCTTGAAAGAGGCTTTAAGGGGAATGGGACAGGAATCAGGGATTGAGGAACAGTGGGCAGTATTTAAAATGGGGATTATAAGAACAACAGAATTATGCATTAAGCAGGTTAGCAAGAGGAAAGAAAGAGAAGACCATTATGGTTTTCCAAAGAGGTAGCAAAGAAAGTGAAAGCCAAAAGATTGCATTCAGGCAATACAAAAAGACACAGGCAGAAGGGATAGGAGAAGTACCAGGAGAAACAAAGGAGGCAGGGAAGTCAGTAAGGAAGCCAAAGCTCAGACAGAAGAACACATTGCAAAATCAGTGGTTAAAGGGACAAAACCTTTACAGGTACATAAGTGAAAAAGAGAAGGACAAAGGGAGGGTAGTGAGACTGAAGGGGAGGATGGGAGCAGCGTGGAGGATGACAACAGTAAAGCTGACATATTGAACAGGTATTTCTGCTCAGTCTTTACTGAGGAAGAGGGGTAATGGGTCTGAAGGGAGTACAAGGGTGAGAATGGTGCAGAAATGGACACAAGTCCCTTTACACGAGAAAGGGTCCTGAAGGAACTGGAAGTAATAAGAGCTGATAAAGCAATGGGGCCAGATGGGTGCACCCAGGGTCCTTAAAGAACTAAGAGAGGTGGTGGCTGAACCTCTGGCTATCCTGTTCAGCCAATCACTGGAAACAGGGAGGTACCCAAAGACTGGAGGACAGCAGATGTAGTCCCTTATACAAAAGTGGGAACAAAGAGGAAGCAGGGAACTACAGACCAGTCAGCCTCACCTCGTAGTGGGAAAGATCATGGAAGCACTACTGAAGGAGAGATTGGTGGAACATCTGGTTGTCAATGGACTACAGGACCCAAGGCAGCATGGTTTCACCAGGGGGAGGTCATGTCAGACCAACCTCATTGAATTTTTTGACTGGGTGACTAGGGAGATGGATCAGGGGAGGGCAGTGGACATGGCCTATCTGGACTTCAGCAAGGCCTTTGACACTGTGCCACATAGAAGACTATTACACAAACTGGGGAATATGGGTGTGGGCAGGACAGTAGTGTGGTGGGTAGGTAACTGGCTGGGTGGCAGGACACAGAGGGTGGTGGTAAATGGCTGTCACTCCACAGAGGAAAAGTGACCAGTGGGGTACCACAGGGATCAGTGCTGGGACCGGTCCTATTCAACATCTTCATCAGTGACATTGCACAGGATATAGAAGGCAGAATTTCACTGTTCGCTGATGACACAAAGCTCTGTAACAGAGTAGACACACCAGAGGGGTGTAGACAGAATGAGAAGGGACCTGCAGAAACTTGAAGAATGGTCAAGGGTTTGGCAGTTGAAATTCAATGCAAAGAAGTGCAAGATAATGCATATGGGGCACAAAAACCCTGGCACAATATATCAGTTGGGGGTGAGGATATAGCATGCACCAAGCAGGAAAGGGATCTTGGGTTGTCATCTCTGATGACCCTCAAGGTAGGGAAACAGTGTGACAAGGCATCAGGTAAAGCAAATAGGATGCTGGGATGTATAGGCAGGGGCATCACCAGCAGGAAAGGGAGGTCATAATTCCGCTATACAAGACACTAGTGAGGCCCCACCTGGAGTACAGTGTACAGTTCTGAGACCATACCTATGTAAGGACATAGACAGGGTAGAGAAGGTTCAGAGGAGGGCAACAAAGATGGTGCATGGGTTGCATCACAAGTCCTATGAAGACAGGTTGAAGGAACTGAACATGTACTCCTGGAGGAGAGGAGGGAGAGAGGGGATATGATAGAGACATACAAGTATCTTACAGGAGGAACAGGGTGCAGGAAAACACTATTTTTAAGCGAAAAAGATGTTTCAGGACTAGAGGGCATGGGATGAAGTTGGAGGGAGGACGATCTAGAGGAAACATGAGAAAGAATTTCTTCACAGAACGGGTGGTGGACAGTGGAACACCCTGCCAGAGGAAGTGGTGGGGGCTGAAACAATCACGGGATTTAAGAATGCATGGGATAGACATAAAGGAATTCTAGAGGTCAGGGGTAAGGGGAAATAGACTTCTAGGAAAACAAACTGAACTTACAAGCTCAAATGGGCAGACTAGGTGGGCCATAGGCCCTTATCTGCCGACACTGTCTATGTATCTATGTAACTCCTTTAGTACAGACTCACTACACAGCTTTTAAAGTTTATCTGCCACATAGACTATAGAAGCTGAGCCTTAAAGAGAACCGAATGTAAAGACAGTGTACTGTACTACCTCTTACAATACACTAATTAAAGCCTTGCACCTTACAACATTCTTTTACATTTATGTTGGAATTACATGGGAGAGTTGCCAGTGCTCAGCCTCCATAGCTTTGAAATAAGCTCCTGTAGGTAGCTCTTACACAGTTATTGACTTAAAATAGGAAGGGTGTGCAAATTTAAAGACATAAACCCCAGAAGCACCAATAGTTCCCAAAACTCCTTAGGTGCAATTGCAATGCTGTTAGTAGCATAGCGTTGCCTTCTGTTGTAAGTCTACGGACATCATAATAAGGAATTTTATACTTCTACAGTATGCTCACAGTAGTGACTTAACAGATATTTTGCCATGGGCATCCATGCTCTGTCACTTACAAGTTATTACCTCCCTTGCCCTGCTTGCTAGATCTTCCAGTGCTGTATTGGGGCATTCTACAATATCCTGAGTGTACTCATTGTTGGATACAACCATAGATACATAGACACAGACAGTGTCTGCAGATAAGAGCCTGCTATTGCCCACCCAGTCTGCCCATTTGATCTTGTAAGTTCAGTTTATGTTTTCCTAGAAGTCTGTTGCCCTCACCCCTGACCTCCAGAATTCCTTTATATCTATCCCATACATTCTTAAATACCGTGATTGTTTCAGCCCCACCACTTCCTCTGGCAGTGGCAGAGTGTTCCACTTGTCTACCACCCGCTCTGTGAAGAAATTCTTCCTCACGCTACCAGAGGCCAGTCAGCACCAAGTGTGGACCCCCTTCCTTTCAGTTCCAGGAAAGGAGAGCTGTTATTCGGATGCTCAATCCTCTCCCTCCCTTGCTGACCCCTGATGGCCTGGGCTCATTCCTGAACCCGGGTCACCAGCTTTCCGTGAGATGTGATGTCCAGCACCTCAACCCTCCTCGCCACTAGGCCAGCCCTATATAACCATATACCACCTTTTGCTTGTTTATAATGGGTCACTACAGTGCATGGTATAGCCACTATTATTAGATCTGATGAGACGTTAAACCGAGGTCCCATCTGCCTGGAGTGGTGGTAGTTCAGGTGGATGTTAAAGATCCCATGGCACTTATCGAAAAGAGTAGGGGAATTTCCCTGGTGTCCTGGCCAAATTTCCCTCATTCACTAAAAATACCACCAACAGCTTAATCTGGTTCAAATTCAATTGCTTACCATCTGTATTCCCCCGCACCCCTGAAAAAGGGACTTCTAGGCCCAGTGGGCTTACCGGGTCAACAACATTCAACCAACCAATCAATACCACTTCACAAAGCAGGATTTACAGTAACTAGCAATTTCTTTATAGGAGTGCTAAACACAAACTTTCCTCCTACCCCTAGAATTGCCTGTCCAGACTTATCCCATCTCAGTACCTACCTACATAAAAACAAAAAAAAACACACTGCAAAACCCGGATCTCAACCTCATCTAAAGCAAGCAAGCAACTGTCTATAATGCAGTACCGTTTTGGCTTTAACAGTCAGGAGTCAGTAGCAGCCATCTCATCTCCCATTCCCAACTATCCTTACCTTAATTGCAGGGCAGTATCAGTATAATACACTGACAGCATCAAACAATTGAAACAAATATACATACCTAAGCAGAAAACTTGGTCTCTGACTCTGTGGGTGTAAGTCCTCCTCAAATCCGGGCAACAGTAGTACAGACACTGGATTTGTGGTCTTCTGGCCAGCTGCTGCTGCTGCTTGCTGAGCTTAACAATTATTTCTTAAAAGAAATAAATGATTTACAGAGACAGCACAGCAGTCAGCACAGCAAGCAGTACTGAGCACACTAGCACCGTGCACCGAGGGTAACGGCAGGCCAGCAGGCAGCAGCAGTACTTACTCTCAAGATCAGGAACCGGGTTACTACGGGTAGTGGCTACCAGTTGAGTGGCTGTGGCTTCAGATGCAGATAGCAGTGGTCTTCTCTGTGTCTCTCAGCGGCGTTCTCTCTTACTCTCTAGTCTCCCCGAGTCCGACTCTCTCTCTCTCTCTCTCTCTCCCGCAATCGGCTCCTCCAAGTTGCGAATCGATTATAGCATAAGCGACTTACACAGCGAGATTATCTGACTATTCCAACGCTCTGGAACAGGGTCCTTGGTTGAATAGGACTCCAAGAGCGCCAAAGGGATCATCTTTATGGAGCCGTCACGGACCTGAGTGGGAACCAAATGTTTCAGGTCCGAGGGGGAGGAGGTGCAAATAATAGCAAGGAACTGAGTGGAGCCCTGTGATTGGCTCCAGCTGCTCCTCCACGTCAGCATGATGTGCAGCATATAGGGGAACGTGTGGAAACATGCTGCCGTTTTTACAGTCTCAGACAGGCTCTCTGTCACTGTGGCCAGGACCAGGACAATCAGCGTGGAGGGCAGAAGCGCATGCACAACAGCGTGGGCAGCTGTCTGAGAGATCGTGAGAGGACTAACTTCAGTTCTTAGATGCCCGTCATGGTGACCTTAATTGCAGCCGGTCGGGTCGCGGTTCGAAAATGTATGGCGAAGGAACCAACTGCATCAAGCAACTTAAGTATGTGAGTGATGCTGGCGCTTTTTTTTTTCTGTTTTGCGTTGCGTTGTTGTATAGCAGTCACAGTCGGTCAGGCTGAGGTGTGTCATGACTCGTGTGGTCTTAGACTGTTACTTGCTGCATGCATGCTGGCGGAGTCGTGGTGGGTCAGTGCCAGTGGGGTGGGGGCCTCCTGCGGCCGCGGGGCTCGCGGGTGCCTAACGCCGGCCCAGAATGTGGGGACTAATTAGCTACTCCTGAGATTTCTGCTTATTGAAAATGTGGTTTCTTGTCAGGATAATAGTGCTGTTTTACACTAGTGCATTTGACTTGACTTGGTATATTAGTTTTTATTTGCTACTGTCCTTACCCCATTTTACTTTTGTACATTACTGGTCTATTATGCTGACTGTGATGTTTGTTTAGTTCCCTTCCACCTGATCATGTATATTGCATTTAGTGTACTTCTACTCATTTGTATTGACTGTACTTGACTTGTACTCTCCTGAGTCGTGCCTGAAAAGAGGCACTTTCTATGTCGAGTGCACCGACCCAGTAATCAAAAACAAATAAATAAAATATATGGGACCTATTCCCTGGAGTTCTTGGGGGATGCTGCCTGTTTCTTTGCATAAGGGGAGACCTGCTGCAGTCATAAGGGTTATTAATTTAACCTTTTTATCTAGATGTTTTGGCATAACCCCCTTCACCCTGTTCCCAAGAGCCAATGAGCTGACTTCTGATGAAGTTATACTGTTTTCTGTGCGTGCTCTGCAGACATGATGTCTCCCCTTCTCCCCTTCTACCCAGCCTGCTACAGCACTCATGCTTCTGGCTGGCTCGCCTTTCCCTTCTTCCCCATGTTTCGGGAACTGGTCCAGTTCCCTCGGAGGCCCATGAAATGCTACTTCCTGGCTTTTCCTCCATTGCTTATGCCTCTTCTCTGTTACAGGGAAGGTACAATCATCAATTTGGATGGGAAACTTGCCCCACCCCTTCCTTGGAAGCAATTTTTGGTATATTGTTTCTCCTCCTGAGTTTCTGGGTGTTCAGCCTACCTGGGATGTCATTGTACTTCCAAATGAGGCCACCCATCCCAATGGGTTTGGGTTGCTTTGGTGTACCATGCAGAGTGTGGGCGCGCCCCTGAGACCCCCACAGCTGAGGTTGGAGTGGCATGATCGGTCACGGAATGCAACTGGCAGGCACACCATTGGTGTATGCCACTAAACCACTGCTGCACAGGATTCCCACATAGGTCTGCCGACATGCTGCAGATACACGGTGCGTATGTACTATGCACATTTGTGCACAGAGCCCAATGAATCTAAGGATGTCATAAATTAATTTCTGCTAAAAAAAATGTATGTGATGGAAATATCTGTTTATTAATGGATGCTGCTACCTTAAAATAAAAGTCTGATTAGACTTGATAAAATGGCATAGAATGAAGAGTTTCACGGATGTGTGTTGCATAGGCGTGGTGAGCAAATTAAAGTACATGAGATACAGAGCTTAAAGTGTGGGCGTCACTTTTGAAAAAACATTGAAAACATAATAGAGAGACACAGTTTAGCTTTTATTTTATATATGATCTGTGTTTCTGTTCCTTTTTTCCACTTCTAGATTAATTTACATGGAAACTCAATCCTTACCCACTACAGTTGATTTGCTTCTGCTGGTTAATCCTTTTCCAAAGTCATGATCCTCTATTTATGATGATATAACCATTTCCACAGCAACAAACTGTGCTTTCACAAGAAGAGACTCAGGACTTTTTATTTATTTGGTGACCAGGATAGGCACACTGAGCCAGAGCTTGATCAGGTATGACCCAAGAAAGGGGATACAACACGGAGTGAAGCAGCTATAACAAAGTGACAACAGTGGGTGCAAGAACATGTGCAACAACATCACTGTATGAGTGAATTTCAGAAAAAGACAAAAACAATATAAAAAATACACACGTATGTTACAGTAGTTATGTGGTCATGGTGCTAACGAAGAGCAAGACATTTGTACAGAACCAATAAAGTGTGACATTCTGATTACAGAGTACATTGAGTGGTAGACTACCCAGCTGAGTAGGCAAGATGGGTAAACCAGATAAAACAGCAGAAGGGTATGGATAGGACATGGGTGGTTGCAGTATGGAGAAAAGATGAAGAAGCCTAGCTGCAGAGCAGTCTTTTGGGAAGAGCATCAGTGAGAGTGGTTTGAGGGCATGCAGGGTGAAAGAGAGACAATTGGAGAGAGGGGAGCTGTTCCAATATATAGGAAGTCAGATAGAGAAAACAGACTGGCCTGCTACAGAGTTACTCTGAGGTATATAAAAGAAATAAGCTGCAGATGAACAGAGGGAATAGGAAAAGGGGATGGCAGGGTTAAGAAGAGATGAAAGGTAAGTAGGAAGAGAGGCAAGCCAGTAGCTGGCCATGAAGGAGGAACAGTGTGTGAGACGCTGGCCTCAAGGGACAGGAAAGAGGTGAATATCATATAGAGTGCAGTGATGAGTGAGAGATGCAGCACTAAGGGCAAACTGGCAGAAGGAATGAAAAAGGGGGTCAAATCTGGCAAGTGTAGACTTTAGAACAGCACTGTAGACTAGGTACCAGGTCAATATAATGCTGCCTATATAGTATGATGTAAATCTCACTGCAGTAACCGCTATTCCATTGACAGCGATGGGGTAGAATAGTGGTAGTGATTTATCACCACTCCTGTTGCTGTTGGGAGAGAGGAAGGAGGGCTGATGTGGCTTGGAGCTTGGTGCTAAGTCAAGCTACTCCCATGGTGGCGTGGCTAAGGCACTAGCACCTGGAGGAGTGGAGACCTGGGAACCAAGATTCTGTTCCCCATCTCCCGATATTGCAAATTTTTTTTTTTTGTGACAAGTTTCCCCCCTCCCAATGTTCTCCTCATTCCATGCAAAACCCCCTCCCATGGAGTTGATTATGTTAAGGTCGGAGGGAGGACCCCACCCCCACAAAAAATCTAGGTTTTACTACCGTTTCCATGGCATTTATGTTGCATCAGTGTTTTTCACGGCGTTAACTTTGTTTTCGTGGTTTTGCCTGCGCGGATGTTGACTGCGCTGTTTGTGGTTGCAGCATATTGACCCCGTGCCATAGACTACTAGCCAGATTCACAAAATGATGTGGGACTAAGTGCCATTCCACAACTCCAGTTGAGGACTGAAATCTCTGCAGCTGTGTGTCAAAGGGTGGGTGGGCTTTGGCTCCATCTCTTACCTGTAAGAGATCTGTACCTCAGTATGGAATACTTTATAGTTTAAAAACACAGATAATTTGTGTTTTTTATTGTCTTGAGCAGGGAGGAGAATGTCAAAGGGTCTGGTGGTGTAGATCCAGGCCAGCTCTGTTGTTTTCCTAACAAAGTTACTACTGTTGCGCCTTGCCTTGCTTTTTCCCTTATGTGTCTGCCCTATGTGCTGTGTTGATGTTAGGTTTTTGTATTGTGGTGTCATTCTGTGCATAGACTGGCCACCTATGCATTTTATTTTGTATTCCATCTGTCTGTCTTTGTCCTGTCGTTCTCCCATCCTAGCAAGTCAAGAATTAAAGTTGCAACAAGTAGTATCTGGCATAAAATGAAAATGCACATTTACAGTCCATCTAGTACATCTTAGAATTAGCGAGTCCCTTCTTTTCTGCTTGTGTAAGTACACCAAGCCTTCGCCATATACAGCTCAGCAGGCAGCACAGTAATATCCTATTTTGCTCAGCAAACAGTCAGCATACAGTTTTTCTTCTCAAGAACTCAATACATTATGCAGGGAGAATTGAAGAAATAAAAATGAGCTAAAGGGATGTTTGTACCTGCTGTGCAATAAATGATGTCTGTAAGGTTATCCCTGTTGGATTCTCTCCTTAGGAGCCGGCCGACCATGTTGTTGTTTATTTTATAAGGAAAGAGATACAAGGGGGAGGGACTTGTTCCACAAAAGCTATGTTTGAAAGCTTAAAACAATATTAATGATTTACAGAGATGATATGTGAGTAGAAGGGTGCTGTAAAGATTTTCTATAAGCTTTCTATTGCATAAATGATCCTTTTTGTAAAATGTTCTTTTGTTCTAGCTGATTGATATGTATTCCAACCAATCAGAGATACTCTTAGTATATATATAGCTAGCTTCTCTAGAGAGAGTCAGATGTTTTTCAGGGTGCTGAAGCTTATACACCCTTTTGCTAGTGCTCTCTAGTTATTTTGCTAAAGAAGACTTGCTTGTTTTTTTTTTGTTTTACTTATTGTACTGTTATATGCTACTCCATTTAAAAGTGATTTATTTTGTTTTTTTTCTTTTGACGAAATAGTCCACCTTTTGATTTTCTTATTCTTTTTTATTCCGGAGTTCTCCAATAAAGCAGCTGTGGAGATAAAACCTAAGAAAATCACCTGTGTCTGAGTCCTTCTGTATCCCACAGCCTCTTACACTGTGGAGATTTGTATTCTCAGTCCCCCATAGCTGCAGGAGATGTTACACATGGTCCCACCGGCCATAACATTTTTCTGCAACTGTGAAGAAAAAACACCCACAAGCTGCTGTAAATTGTGGAGCTGGTCGTAAACCATCTCCAACTTTGGGAATACTGCAGCTGTACGAAAAACTGTAGCTCTGCAAATGGAAACCCTCTTGTGCCAGATTTTTCACACAGCTGCAGGGTTTTGGGGGGGGGGGGGTTTGTGTATCCAGCCCTACATCTCCATAGTTAAACACCGGCAAGATCTTCTTAAGGATGATCTCATGGTGGACCGGGAAAAAAAATGCATGATTTGTTTCAGTACAGCATACCAAGCTTAGGGTGAAGTTTCTGGTGCATGGCATCAATGTGGATGGAAAAACTGAGATATGCACATTGGGGCCTATTCATTAAGGTGCAGAGTGCCTACACGCCACATATTTGTGGCCCGTAGCCACCCCACAACCATTGCATCCCCTGCGTGAGATGCATGAAAGGGATGTGCATCCCATACGCACCCAATCCCCCGACTGGCCATGGATATCTGCGCAGGGCCAGTCCAGTGGGTGGTACAGGGGGCATGGTCACACTCTGTGCCATTCACAAAGGTTGGAAGTGCTTTGTGCAGAGGGCACTGGCTACACCTGGAGACACCAGCCATAAATGTTATGCCCCCCCGGGATGCCGGCTGCAGTGGAGATAGGGAAAGGGAAAGGGAACATTGTTTAACCTGGAGTAGCACACTAAGCTGAAGCTTGTTTCCAGATGCAACCTAGGAGTACAACGAAGTTAAGTGAGTTGCTCAGGATCACACAGTATGCACCTAGGCGGCTGTGGGATTCAAACCCAGGTCTCCAGATCTGTAGCTCAGAGCCTTAACCCACTGCGCTATACTGTCTCTAATGATGTTGGAGCACGGTGGATCCCCCAACATGCTGCCCCAGCCCTCGGGTGCCACATGGAGGGCCAGGAGGTGGCTGATCAGGCACCCACCTGCCATAGTGCCACAGATGCACCACAGCCACCTGCTTAATGTGGTGCCTTGTGGGCACAAGGGATCCAGTAATGGACTGGGTCCAGGCATCCCATTGGATGCTCGCCCATGTCCTCTGAACAGCTTAATGCACCAGTCCGCCGGTGGGGCAGGACCACAGAAGAGAGCCACGCGGTGGCTGGTGTATGTGAATACGGCCAACGTGCATCTTTCCCGGGGGTGCTGAACTGCGCGGGTGAGATATGTGCATTTGGAGCATACTTCCTGCCTGTTCATGAATAGGCCCCATGATGACTTTTATAATTTCTCCACTTCTGCTCCTAGTCTCGAGGTTCTGCCCCAGATCTCTGCAAATATTTTGTACAATTTGTAACCTTCCTCTACACCCTGTTTATTACATTTCAGCTGATTATTTTATTTTCAGCTTACACATTTGTGCCATTTCACCTTATAAATATTTTTCATGCTCATTGTTTTCCTCAATTTTGATGGCCGCTGCGTCAGGTTTTACATTCTAGCTATCCTAAAATGAAGTATTTATTGCACATTCACTGTCCTTACTTTATCTTTCCACAGTCTTTGATGCTCCATAGGCAGCTGGCATTTAAACTACAAATATTATGTACAGTATGATAGTATTGGCCTGCATTTTTTCAGTCATCCACAATTCATTTCAGAGTTTTATTAATTGTTATTATTTTATTTATTGGATTGTACCTAGTATTGTTATTTTTCTTGTACTTTACCCCCTTTTAACCCCATCCCCTTGGTTGTACTTGGAAATGAGCCTTGGCTCAGCATGCCTCTTCCACGTTTGCTTCCATTCAGGATTCTGGATTGCTGCAGGATTCTTCTTGGGCTGAATGAGGCTTGCTGACACACAGCCCCCCCCCCCCAATTGCTACACTACAGAAGTGCAGTTTCCACTGGGTGCCTGAGAAAATCCTCCTTCCTCCCTGAACTGCAGCCAGTTGGAGCACAGCATTAGTAAAAGTGAGCAGAGCCGAGTCTTCCCAGCAGTTTTAGAACTGACTAGACCATGACTGTTGTTTCACTTAGGATGCCAGGATTTTTCTCAACCTGCATGAGGGTTGCTGGCATATTTCCAGCCCTCTCCCTACTGCTGATTACTGCTCTACAGGAGTGCTATTTCCACCAAGCCACCTGAAGGAGCCCTCCTTCCTCCTTGAACTGCAGACAGTTGGAACACTGCATTTTTCCTACATGTCCACTGCACACTAGCGGTCCTCCGCACAAGGGACCGTAGTGCAAAGGACATCACGGGAGTCTGCCACAGAGTTAGCCAGGAGAGAGAGCCAACAGCCAGGAACTTTGAACATAACACTAGTAAAGCAGTATATAAAAAAAGATAAGTACCTAGTTTGAACCTATTTAAGCAAGCTCTTAGCAATACCTTATCTGGGTGAGCATTACAAATCAATTTAGCTGCCTGTTTAAGCTGAAGTGCTAGACCGTGACATGTCTTTTGATATATTAGGGAAGAAAGGCAGGGGAATCCTTAAGCTACCAGGGGGAATAGGGTGATACAAGAGGACAGGCAAAAATCTTCCATCTTTAATGATTATTTTTGTTCAGTTTTCGCCAGGGAAGAAGGTGGGCCCTTGCCTGAGAGTAACATCAAAGCAGCCAGTAAGGGGGTCCCAGAGATGAGGCAGCCAATATTTACAAGTGATAGGGTCAAGAAAAAGCTGGAAACCCTAAAGTTAGATAAGGCCCTGGGACCAGATGGATTATATCCCAGGATACTCGGGGAACTAACAATGGAACTGGCTGAACCCCTGGTAGGACTATTTGAATGCTCACTACAGATAGAGTAGTTCCAAAGGACTGGAGGGTGGCGGATGTCATTTTGTTTCATGGGGGGGGGGGGTACTAGGAACAAGAATGGAACTAAAGACCTGTCAGTCTTACCTTCATTGTAGGGAAGCTGATAGAGTAATTGATCAAAGAACACCATGTAGACTACCTGGAGAGCAATAGTCTCCAGGACAGAAAACAGCACAGGTTTGTGGCAGGTAGTCATCTCACACAAACCTCATAGTTTTCTTTGATTGGGTGATATTGGAATTGGTTAGGGGCCATGCCATGGACTTGCTCTATTTCAACTTCAGAAAGGCTTTTAACACGGCACCCCACAGATGCTTGCTGAAGAAGATGGAGGACCTGGCTGTAGCTAAGGACTTTGTTAACTGGATAGGAAACTGGTTAAAGGGCAGACAGTAGAGAGCTGTGGTCAACAGGGTCAGATCAGAAAAGTGTGAGGTCATGAGCAGGGTGCCACAGAGATCTGTCCTGGGCCTGGTACTCTTCAATATGTTCAACAGCGACACTGGAGAAGGTATCCAAGGCATATCTCTTTGCAGATGACACTAAGCTCTGTGGCAGGGTGGATAATGATGTGGGAATCAGAAAAATGCAGGGTGACTTACAAACGCTAGAGTGGTGGTTTAAGGTTTGGCAGTTGAAATTCAATGCCAAGAAGTGCAAAGTGATGCACCTAGGGAAAACCCAGGACAGAGTACCAAATGGCCTGGATGAGACTTAGCACTACGACTGAGGAACATGACCTAGGAGTTATCATCAGTGACACCCTAAAGCAATCGAGTCAGTGCAGCAAGGCCTATGGTAGGAAAGTTGGATGCTGAGGTGCATAGGAAGGGGTATTCATAGCAAGAAGAAAGAGGTAGTAGTAGTAGTAGTAGTACTACCCCTTTATAGATCTTGACTCGGTGGACACCTAGAGTACTGTGACCAGTTCTGGAGCCCTCACCTCAGGAAGGATAGGGAGAGGCTGGTTACGGTGCAGTGCAGGTTAATAAAAATTATTCAGGATGAACAGGGCAGCTCTTAAGAGGAGCACCTCAAGGCACTGAACATGTACTTGCTGGAGACTAGAGGGGAGAGGGGAGATATGATATGATCAAGTTCCTAAAAGGATTAAACAAGCTGAACTATGTGGAAATATTTAGTTTGAAAGCTAGTTTGGGATCAAGAGCACTTGAGTGGAAACTGAAAGGAAGGAGGTTCAGAAGGGACATGAAATATTATTTTACAGAAAGGGTGGTGGAGCTGTGGAACCATCTACCTACCAAAGTGGTGGGCACTAAAACAGTTGATGGTTTTAAGTACAGTTCGGACAGAGTGAAGGGTACAGTGGACACTTGGGGTCACAGAATAGGGAAAGTGAATGTGGTAGAGGAGGAGAAGGGCCAGGACCCTGGATGGTCAGTAGGTCCCAGGGTTACATAGTGAACTCAAGCAGATTGGATGGACCATTGGCCTTTTTCTGCCATCATTGTCTATGTGTCTATCTTTCTGTGTTTTCAGCCACCAGTTTTTAAATAAATAAATGGACGGATTTCTAGTGAATGTTGCAAGTACACACATTAGTAGATCATTCTGTAAATGAGTAAGGGTGAGAGAAGTGGACCAGAGTCATCTTTGTTTGGCTTTAGCTTCAACTTCAACTTGGGTCCAGAAAATATAGTTTGGCTTCACCAAGTTGGTTGAACCACTTCAGCTCCCACTGCAGTAACTGACATAGGGTAAAACAGACTGCAAATTGGGGCGATGAGGTCAGCAAAGAATATTAATTACTATAGCTTATTTGTGGCAGGTGATGCTTGGATGCCACTGCTGGGATTGATGTGTTTGTGGCAGAGTGACAGGTACAACTGCTGTGTCCCAGTTCTGACCTACAGTATCAGCTGATTGGAAACTGAGCAGTAAACAACACTGAAAAGATTTTGATGAATGGTATCTTTGTTGTTTGGGGGATCAGGAAGCTGAGCAATAAATATAATTGGTAAGCTTTTGCTGTACAGTACCTGTAAACATTGAGGGATTTACAGGGATCAGGAGTAATACCCTGAAGTAAGTGTCGGGTATAAGGCATCAAGTGAGTGATGTCTTCATATTGCCAGATAAACCAGCTGACTTAGGTGACAATTAGCAGACAGTTAGCATGCAGTTTGCATCATATAACAGGAGCACAGAGGAGCTCACATGAAATGGGATTTTTAACATTACAGATATAGCTGTTGGCAAGGCAGATCCATCCATTATAAACGAGTGTCCATTGTAAGAGGACTCCTCTGTATTCATTGCCGAGTTCAGGACTTACCCCCACCCCCCGTCCCTGTAGTTTGTGTTTTTTCCTCCATGCCAATTACTACCTTCTCAATGGCCCCATATATTTTCAGAAAATTTGTATAAAATCCCCCCCAAAATAAGTTTTTCATCAGAGACCATAAACACAAATGAAAAGGCATTAAATTTACCTTCCCTATGTTAAACCATGCATTCACATAGAGTTTTTTTGTTTGATGTTCACTATTTTATTTTTTTATTTTGATTGATTTGAAGTACCAGATAAGACAGCTGCTGGTCCTGGCAGCCAAACCTGTACAGCTGCTGGTCCTGGCAGCCAAACATCTTGTAGTCAGTGGACTACATGAGGTCACAAGACAGAGAAACTTATGCATCGTGTGCACTGTGATGGCTTATTTGGTGTTGGGGTCACAAGTGTTCCCGTCCCTTGATGATGGGTTGGGAAAAATAATGAGCCTCATTTGACTGATTATGACTTGATGTGAAGCACATATCCCACCTTATCATCTTGTTCTTGCTGGTTATGACATACTGTAGTAAACATTTTTGCAGTGTCTTCAGGAGGACTTAAGGCAGCGGTATGTGTTCTATGTCTTGTACTGCAACACTGTTGGGAATGGCGAGCCGCATGGTGGTGTTGCCAGTGCCAGTGGGAGTAAAGAAGACTTGCCACAGGTGGTATAGGAGTGGTAATAGCAGTAGATGTTACTTATGGACTTGGAAATAATCAAATGAATATCTGATGTGGATCTGTGGTAAGCTGAGTTTGAGGAAGGCTAAGAATTCAAGATTCTCAGGTTCAAACCCGGAGGGATGATGTAAGGCAATATCTTTTTGAAGTGTCAGATACTGGAGGACAACTGATCAAATACAAAGTCACTTTAGCCAGTGCTGGCCAAATGACTTTCTTAGCTTGCCAGAATTTAATGGGATCATCACTTTGGCTAGACACTGGCTCTGTTAGATAAGCCTCCATCAGCCATCATGTACTCTTCGAGGATGTCTGTGCATTCCTCCATAATGTCTGTGTGGCACTGGCAGTGTCAGAGTTCTTAAATGTCCTTTGCTGTCTTTGGATCATCACTGTCCAAGCTGTCTTCTGTGTCATGCTGATATCTAATATTTGAAGCATGAGAAGTTGACCTGGGGGAGAAGCAGTGCCAGCAAGAGAAGTTTGATTTTTGGTTCTCTGTTCATGTTGTGTGTGCAACAGTTTCAGCTAGATATACTGTGGTAGATGTGTATGGGGGAAATGCACAGATCTATATATATTTGGGATTCAGCAGTGTTGCCACACCAAACTGCGCGGCCAATCTAATACTTTGAAATCTGTGTGTAAGTTGCCACTTCCTTAATTAACATGGCATCCTGCTTGTGCTGCTGCCGAAATAACAATGATGAACTAGTTGTGACACTACCACCTTCTCTGCCACAATCATAACTGTTATCATTCTCACCACTGGCAGTGTTGCTACCTTGGTGACCAACACCAAAAGCCTTGATTTGTTGGGTTGCTGTAGAAGATTTCAAATAATGGCATGTGTTTCATTCAAGTAGACTCCCGAAGGGAAGCAGCATGCTAACGGTTGCTGATTCAGCACTGACATATTTGGTGGACTGTTCATAAGGTCTCAAAAGGGAACAAGCTTTTGCATAATTTCACCCAGAATAGATATCCCCTACAGATCACACTGTTAAGTTCAACACCCTCTCAAACATAGCTTTCTGTCCCACCAGTCTGTCCACCACATAAAACATTGAGTTCCACCTCATTGCCATGCCTTTAATCAAGCAATGCTAGGGAGCATTGTGCTTCTGCTGGTACTGTCAGGTGGGGGTTCAGTATGTTTAGGGGTACAGTAGCCGCCACTTATACCAGAAGTGGTTAGCCTGGACAATCAGATATAGAAGACAAAATCACTCTCACCAATTCATTGAAATGCTTTTCAGTGAAAACCAAGTAGTTTATATTGGACGCAGATGCCGTTTTAAGTGGACACTGATTTATACACAAGTGGCTCACAACATATGGGGACAGTACTCTGGCATGCATGGTGCTGGCACTAACAGCTGTTTGTCAATCTGATCAGCTGTTTTAAAAGTTGTGCCTTTTAAGTTTCTTCAGTAGCTGTGCAGATGTGTGGCTGTTTTACTATCACTCAATATGCCACCCAAACACTATGTTTTCTGTCTCTCCAGGGAAGTGGAGATTCTAACTGAAATTGAAAATCCATTGCCTCAGACCTCCTAAAAAGTTAAATGTAGACCCTTGCTGAGTGGCACAGCAAACAAAACCCAGAAAGAAAATATAAAAGGGAGGACGAGGATGTTAAGATAGAAGAAGCCCTTTTTTGTTGGTTTGCTGATGCCAGGGGCCATAAAGCCATGATCAGTGGGCCATTGCTACAGGAGAAGACAAAACAAACTGCAGAGACAATAGGCAAATATTTTACCTCAACTGATTGCTGCTTGCAGAGATGGAAATCATGCAACAACAGCACATTCAAAGCTCCTCACAGGGAAAAACTGAACGTTGAAACTTTAACGGAGTGTGCAATCTCTCAGCAACCTACAAATACAACAAATCAGTTTGGATGACAAGTGAGATCTTTGAGGAGTGGTTGTGGTAGTGGGACAGAAAGCTCCACAGGTATAAAATCGCCCTTATTCTTGACAACTTTTCAGGAATCCCTGACATTAATGTACTCCACAACATAAAACTCATTTTTCTACCACCTAACACCACATCCATCTTCCAACTGATGGATATAGGAGTCATCTACACCTTCAAGTGGATTTATGTCAGCACCATGCAAGGAAGTGTGCTGTCTGAGCTTAACAGTGCAGCTGGGGTTATAGCAACTGAATGCATTAAGTACATAAACTTACTTGATGCCATGCGTATCATGAAATCTGCATGGGATGAAGTCTCACTGGACATCATCTACAGATGCTTCCAAAATGGTGGATTCATACCCCCAGAATTTTTGACACCGCAAGAAGTGGCACATGGTGAGCCTGATGAGCAGATCTCAGAAGACACACCTGAACCACCAGCAGAGGAGCTGTTTGCAGAAGAGTGCAATTCCATCAGTCTGATGGGAAAGCAAAAGCCAGAAAACTTCAATAGTGATGACATCCAGGTGGTTGTTGACTCACTAAAAGCAAAACTGACCCTTGAGGAGGTAGAGTCAGAGGATAATGAGAGCGATGATGGCAGTCTGAAAGAGCAACCAGTAGTGACCCCAAAAGGGTATTCATGAAGCCATGCCTGTGCTTTGAGCAGTGATGGAACACCACCAGGACATCCAACTGGACTGAAATATGATAACCGAGACAGAGAAGAAATGGGAGCCATATGTGAGTCAGCCTAAACAACAAACTCACGTCAAAAGTTTATTTGCGAAGAAGTAAATAAAAGATAGTTTAATTTTGCCTTACTTTCTTCACAGTTTTCAGTATTGTTTTAAAATGATTTATTTCACATCAAGACACTCAGTAATGGGAGGGGTGGCATGGTTTAACCCTTAACCAAGATGGATGCTTGACCCGGTAGCGCTGCTAACTCAGAGCACACATCCTTCAGAAACATCCTAATGGAACCTGAATTTTTCTGCACTAAACAAGAATAGCATTGCTCATCATACCAGCAACCACTGGATCCTTTCCATATTAAAGTCAAAACCAGAATGGCAGCAGGGCCCAACCCTCCATCTCTGCAGCTTCAGAACTGCATGGTTCTCGGCTCAATTAATCAGATGTTCACCACATTACTAAACAGGATGGACCAAGTCACTCTTGCTTCCAACAACACCACGGAAGCTCTACACTAGCTCGAATCCAGAATACTTCAAATGGAGCAGAAGGTCACAGTCCATGATGCTGCAATCGGGGAACTGCAAGGCACTGTCCAGGAGCAGGCCCTTATGCTCTGAGCTATGCACAACAAAATTGAGGACTTGGAGGACAGGAGTCACCACAATAACCTACGGTTCTGAAGGTGTGGAGTAGGGCAATGTGGGAAACTTCTTGCATGTTGAGCTCCCCAAGACTCTTAAGCTACCAGCTGGTGCTCCATTAACAACTGAGCGAGCACATCGCACTCTGCAACCGGGCCCAAAACAAGGGCTAAGGCCCCGTCACATTCTGGTGAGTTTCTTAAACTTCGCAGAAAAAGAACATATTCAAGAAAGGGCTAGAGAGCTTAAAAAATTGGACTGGAATGGCCACAAAATCCTAGTATTTCAGGACTATTCAAGGGAGCATTCTGCCAGGAGAAAAGATTACGCAGAAGCGAGGAGGATCCTATACTCCCTCAATGTCTCCTTCTCACTCAGGTATCCCACTTCTCTGAGGCTGATCTACAATGGTGCCCCATTGATGTTCACCACTTCAGTGGCCCTTACAGATTTTATTAACAGAACTTGGCCATGGAAGACAAGGACAGTGGGGCAAAAGCCAGTGCAACCAAACTCCAGGCCACCAGTAAGAAGCAACGGCCCTCCAACAGTCTCCATGCCTGCAGTGGGCCCACCCCACTAGCAACTTTCCCCTTCAGGGGAATAGCAATCTATAGAGTGTGCAATGGGTGGGCCCCTCAAGATCCAAGAAACAATCCCAAAATCAGTGGTACCACCATAGAAACCATCTGAATGACAGGGGGTCCTGCCTGGTGGTAACTGGAGAGGAGAGCAACAACCTAAGACATGAGGAACCAGAAATCAGAAAACATTACTTTATAACAAACTGATTCGCAGCCCTGGCAGAATCCTCACCGGATCCAAACCCAGACATGGAGATCAACACAGATGACTACAACCCCCAGACCTGGTTATTGAATCCTGGGCACCCAAAAACAGTGATGGGCAAATCAGTGTTGTACCCTGCCATGAGGACTGTTCCTAGCTCCAGGCCACTACGCTGCTGCAGGCCAATACACCACTGCAGAAAGACCCACTGGACTTAACGAACATGCTGCAGGCCACTAATGAAGATGATCCTGACCTAGCCTGATGAAGTGGTTCAGATGAGTAATATACTTTTTATTGGCATATGAGTTGTGGGGGAACTATACAGGAAGGGGAGGGAGAGTAATAGTGGGGAACGGTTGGTCGCCTTGAACAATATTCCCCGTGAGGTCCCAAACCTCAGGCTCTCCCTTCAGCCCTCTCTCCCCCAACAAGTTAGCTGTAGTCGGGCTAAGTGAGCCCACTAACCGCCCCTAGGCTTGATGCCAGGATAAAAGTTGGAGCCACAGGCTAATAGGATCAGTAAGGACTATCATTTTTTATGTTGCATAAAGTTGTTAATGTTGTTATTGTACATAGTTGTGTGGTGTATAAGATAATGACTTAAGATGAAAATGGAAGGAGTGAAGGGGGGCCTGCCATGACTCAGCACAACCTATATCCAGTGCTTTGCTGCTAGACAGTTACCCAGAAGGGGAGGGCAGGGACAGCATTGGAGGATGATGTACACCACTGACAGCACCAGACAACATCTACAAGCCCACGACTATACTGAACTACTGATATGCTTACAGTGCAGGGCTTGCCCCCCACCTTGCTCTCCATGACACTAAGCCACCTGTTACCCAGCTGCATGTACCCAAAATGCTAGAAAGTGGAAAGGACCCCCACAATTGGCAAGGAGAGTTTGTGTACGGTGCCCATGCTCTATCCTGTAAAGCTTATTTTAGAATAATGCCATTACGGTATGGGGAGTGGAGGGAATTTATGTCACATGCTGTCAATACTTCATGCTCTGTATAATTGCTACCTCAAGTTGACAGGGGTCTGGGGGGAATTAAGTCAATCACTGCCAGGAACAAGCGGTTCACTAGCAGCAGGGGACCAGGTGTTATGGTCTAGGGCCAGATAGCAATGTTCGGCTCCCCCCCAGACAATCTAAGTGTGCAGCAATTAACAGTACTGGCAGAGAGGTAAAGTGATTCAACTCCCTCTATCATTATAGGTCTCAATACATCATGGGGATTACTAAAAGGGTCATGTTATTACAGAGAAGGTTGCAGACTGGCAGCTTACACAGGCCACTGCTCCTGAGCACTAGGGGGCAGAAAATGGCCCTGGTATGTCACACCATTCATAAGGGCTAACACCCCCTCCACCCCACCTCTCTGTAAAACCCTGCTTCTCCCTCCCCCCCTTCATATATCCTGCAGTATGGGGTCACACAAAGTACATGTTGCGGTTTTACAACCCTCCAATGGAGGCTTCCCCTTCCCCAGGATTCCCATAATGCTGCCTCAGTTCAGAGGTTGAACCCTATGCAAGCTCTGAGAGCTGCAACTGACCCTTCAGCGGTCTTACCGATAATAAGACACCAACTAGTGTTTACTAGACTGTATATATACGGGTTAGGAATAACCACTGAACCCCCAAGAGGAGCATGGCCAGTCTTTAGGCATACTTCAGTGCCCGCTGTAGCACATGCTCGCACCCCAAAGAAATACTCAGCTGTGTTATATGTAAATAGTTCTACCACTGTAAATGTTACCGTGAGTACCCTATAATGTATATGTTTACTCTGCAAAAATAATCTGGTCTGTTGTTCCAATTTGTTACTACCTGCAGACAATGAGTGTATCAGAAGGAAATTTTAGGGCAAGCTAGCCCACTGATGAATGTACCTCTGCATCTAGATTTTGAATGAGCTTGGTCATCATCCCAGAAGGATACCTGTCCATTCCTCTTCTACTACCTAATATATGATTGACATGTATAAAAACCCTGGAATTCGATTATGGCTGAGCTTATATGCCACACGTGGAACATTAGAGGGTTAAACACGCCTATTAAAAGAAAGAAGGTTCTATCCCATTTAAAGACTTACATTCCAGATCACCTTCATACAGGAGACCAAGCTCACCTAAAATGACCATAGTCTGCTAATCAAAGAGTGGGTAGGCCAGGAGGTTCACGCAAGTGTCCCCACTAGGTAATGTGGGGTTGCTATTCTCTTGCACAAAGCTCTCAAATGGCAATTGAGCACCGTGCAAGCTAGCCCTATGGGAAGGTGAGTAATGGCATTGTATACCACACCTGAAGGACCTATTTTTCTCTGCAGTGTATAAGAGCCCAACCAGGATAACCCTCTTTTCTTCCCTGAGATCGGCAGTGCTCTTAGCTCTCCCCACTGATTGTCCTATACTGATGGGCAGAGACCTTAACCTTGTTATAGACCCCATAGTGGATCATAGTGCTTCCAGCAAAGAGACACACATGTGGAGAGCTCGAGTGCCAGGGCAATGTATGACAGATAATGATTTCACCAACATCTGGCGCATTGTTAACCCACATGCTGAGATGACACCTTCTAGTCTGGGGTACATAACTCCCTCAGCAGACTGGATTACTGGTTAACATCCCTGCATCTGACCCACACAGTCCTGTCTACCTCCATACTCCCCATGATAATCTCTGACCATGATCCTGTACAGCTACTCCTCTCATGGGGCCCCACACCCCAACTATCTACCACCAGGAGATTGGACCCATTCCTAATGATGGACCCAGACTTTCTAATCTGGGCCAAACAGGAAGCTGTGTGGTTCATACAGGAGAATCCTATGCAGGACACTAGCACTGGTGTCTCATAGGAGGCCTTTATGGCCACTATGAGGGGGAGAATTATGGGGTATGCTTCCAGGAGAAGAGAAAGGGAACAACAGCTAAAGGGGCTTAAGGCAGATCTGAGAAATGCAGAAACTGCATACAAAACACAGAGGAATCCCTCCCTCAACTCCCCACTGGGGTGTATAGTCATTGGGCTGCATCTTGAAATTAACCAACTCCTCAGCAGGAAGGCGGAAGTGGCCATCCTTAGGTTACAGCACAGATATTGGGAGGGAGGGGTTAAGGGTGGCAAAGTACTAGCCTATCAGCTTAGGAAGCAACTTGTTGACAGATACATTGCTGGTTTGCAGGACCCCCAAGGTAAAGTGCAGTCTAATCTGAAAGAGGTCAATGACATAATGTCTACCTTCTATGCCTCCCTTTACAAGACCACAGACACCCCCCTGGCCCATTTCAGTCCTTTCTTGACACCCTCCACCTTACCAAGCTCACCCCACAGCAGGCCTTATTTTTAGATGCTCCATTTACTACAGAGCAGGTCACAGAGGCACTGCGATCCCTTAAAGGTGGCACAGCCTCAGGAGGAGACGGATTCCTAGTCATGTTTCTACAAGTACTGAGCCCACAAATCACCCCGCTCCTCACTCAGGTGTATATCGAGGCTGAACAGCTGGGAATCCTACCTCCTACACTCATGGAGGTGGTTATAATAGTTCTTCCCAAAAAGGCAAAGACCCCACCTGAGCTACAAGCTATAGACTGATCTCACTGATTAACGTGGCTAGCAAGGTCTATACCATGGCCCTAGCAAGCAGGGTCAGTCCCCTTCTTACTTAACTAATTCACCCAGCCCAGGTAGGATTCATTCCAGGGAGGAACAGCTCAGACCACATTAGGTCACTGCTTAATCTCCTGTACACAGCTGGAGGCCTCAAAACACCAGCCGCCACTCTAGTGATTGATTTCGAAAAGCCTTTAACTCCCTTGAATTGGACTACCTGCAGGCAGTTCTTGCACATCTGGGATTCGGAGAGAGGTTTAGAGCCTGCTTGCAGGCTATCTACCACTCGCCCATGGCTCGAGTGTCCCCTAACTGCATTATATCAGAAGCATTCTCTTTAGAGAGGGGCACCCGTCAAGACAGCCCACTGTCCCCTGCTTCTTTCTGTCCTTGCTGTGGAACCACTAGCAGCAGCCATCCATCAGCACTCACAAATATTGGGAATAGAGATAAGGTACAAGAGATACTCAACCCTGATGTATGCTGATAACTTGCTCATCCCCCTTGCTACTGCACAGCAATCCCGCCCCTCCTCCTTTAGACCTGGTAAAGGGCAGAAGGTCACGTGATGGCAGCCAGCTAAGTTGCAGCCAAGGCCTGGTGCTCTCCCTTCCTGCTATCTCAAACGCTAGATTTCGCAATCCCCGGACCCTAACTTTTGGAAGTTTGTACTGCGGGAGAGCTGAGACTCCTTCCGATGATCGTAATTGTAAGACCAGCTGAAAAGGAATCCCTACGTCGCGGGATGGAGGTGGATGGAAAACAGGCGGCCTTCAAGCACACGTTGCCTGCTTCTCCAGAAAAGGCTCCCAAAAAACAACGTAATCAGGGAGCCCAGAAACTGGAGAAAAGTGGTGAAAAAATGCTACCAGCCAATCCTCTAATGGAGGATAGATTCTTGTTGGAGCTTACCCCATTAAAGGAAATCCTCCAAGAGCTGACGGGAGAATTCAAATCCCTCCGGAGCAATCTCGCCTCGATCTCTACACGGGTGGTGGATGCAGAGGCCAGGGTGTTCTCTATCGAGCAGTGGAGAACTAAAGCGGAGACTGAGATGGCCGATTTTAGACAGCAAATCCGAAAGCTTCAAGCAAAAGCAGAAGATCTTGAGGGGCGCAACCGTCGCAACAATCTGTTGATTCTGGGCCTACCGGAGAGAGGAGGGCCCCGACACCATTGCCTTTCTACAGCGCTTCTTGAACAAAGTAGTTGGCCCATCGCCGATCAGCCCTGCCTATCATCTTGAACGGGCCCATCGATCGTTGAGACCACGACCCCCGCCTGGTTCCCCCCCTCGCTCCATCTTAGTTAAATTCCTGAGCTACATAGAGAGACAGTATGTATATTCTAAATCCCGAGAGATGAAGGAGGTTATGTGGGACCAGAACAAGATCCAGATCACTCAAGATCTCCCAAAAGAAACCAGGGGGAAAAGAGCAGCCTTCCACTCAACTGTCCAGAAGTTAATTGCGGCATCCATCCCTTTCAGAATGGTCTACCCTGCGACGCTCAAAGTGACGATCGGAGGCTCTACCTACAGCTTTGACTCGCCTGATGTGGCTAGAAGGGACCTTGCTGTTAAATTACCGGACCTTTTCAAGACCCCTGGCTGAGAGACTGTATTCACCTATGTGGTTGATCTATCGTTTATTTCAGGGCTAGCTGGTTAAGGGTTTCCTTTGGTTTTCCTCCTTTTGCTTCCTTTTGTCTGTGCTTTGAGTGTGTGTTTGTCTCCTGCTCTCTCCCTTTTCTAGTAAGCTCGTTGGATCTCAAGGAGCCCACTACTGGAGCTTTCCCACTGCTCCGATGGTCAGCTTAGACTAGAGATAATTTTTTCAGGTAGTTTCTCTCCTTACCTGCGGTTGCCTCAGGGGCTGGCTGGGATGGTTCGGTGCTGCCCGGTGGGTGTGGTGTCGTGCCTCCTCGTCTGGCCTAAGGGGCAGCGGTGTTTTTTCCGGTACGCATGTACCGGGAGGTAGTTTCCGGGGGGTAGCATCCTGTTTGAGGGACCCGTTTTGGTCCTACCCTGTTATAGTTCCCCCCGGAAACAAAAGGCCTTGTATGTTAACTCCCCGCGGTTCTGAGCCTGGTCTTCAGCTCGGCCTTCTCCTGTTTGAGACGTCCCCTTCTGGAGGGTGAGTGCGCTCGGGCTTTGTCCTCCTGGCCGAGCCCGACCTGCTTTTTTCTCTCTCTAAATCCCATTTAGCGGGGGGTGTTCTACACCGGGGATACTTCTTGGTTTCCTTAATTTTGGCACTATGGGTGCATATCTTGGGCTAGTTGGCATTTGGGAGGGGGGATGGAATCGCCTGGGTCTATGGGCTTGGCGACTGGTGGTATGCGGATTCGCGAACCTAAGGTAGGGGGATTAGCTAACCTCACCCCAAGTGTGGGATTATGGATCATCACCTTTGTGGGGGCCAGGTTTTTTTGCTGGTTAAATACCTTTCTGGTGGAGGTTTATCCCCCACGACTTGATCTATCTGTTTTGGGGTTTTTGAGGTTCGCAACAGGGGTTGGGGAGCCAGTACTGGCAATTTCTTGTTGGATTGTTTCTTGGTACCAGTCCTGGTTCCCCATTGTATATAGTTATTTGTGGGGATTAAGGGATGTTAATGGGATGGGAGGTGAACGGGTGGGTTTCGGTATTCATTTTTCCTCTTTGGTTCAGTGTCTGTGTACTGGGGTGGGTTTGGGAGGGGGTGGGACCTAGGGGGTATATTACTTGGTATATGGTATATCTCATTCTATGTTAATTGGTTACTCCGCATTAAATAATACAGGTTTTGACTGTTTTTGGGGGGATTTTAGGAGCGAAGGGGTTTTTGGGGATTACACTGGGAGGGTGGTTGGGGGGAAGAGGGGTCAAGTCAGCATGTTCATATCGAAGTGCGGTTATATTCTGGTTGGTATACTGGTGTTTACCCTTTGGGTGTGTTGTTCTAGTACAAATGGGCTGACTCATGATCTCTGGTTGTATCTGATTTTGGTGTGCTGTTTTTCTTTTTTCATTACTGGATTTCCCTGGTTCTATATTCCCTATATATTGTGTTTAAAATGGCTACTAATGTGATCAAAATAGCTTCCTGGAATGTACGCGGACTCAGGGATCGGGTCAAGCGGTCTCAGGTTTTTAATCACTGCTCACTGCTGCAAGTGGATATTCTTTTTCTTCAAGAAACCCATTTGAGGCATGCTGACGCCAAATCCTTATCCCGTTCTGGTTTTTCTCAAGTTTATTTAGCCGGTAACTCTAATCTTAGTAAAGGGGTTGCTGTTCTCATTAAAAAACACATTTTATTTATGAAGGACCTGGTTGTATCGGACCCAGAGGGGAGGTTTATCCTGGTTAAGGGCTCTCTCAATGGGAACGTAGTTGTCTTAGGTTTAGTGTATGGACCGGTCGGGGGGAACCCGGAATTTTTTATGTCCCTTATGGACAAAGTTAGCACTCTTCTCCCTTCCCAACTTATACTGGGCCGGGACTGGAACCTTCCCCTTTCATCTACACTGGATAGGGAGCCTAGTGACAACCGCCCCCCTACTCCGGCCCAAAGAACACTTCATGATTTCTTATCCATGTTGGGGTTATGTGACCCCTGGAGACTGTTAAATCCCTCCTTTCGAGCTTTTTCCTTTGTCTCCCAACCGCATAGTTCTAAATCGAGATTAGATTATGTTTTAACTAGCCAATTCTTCCTTCCAAGCCTCCTTCAATCTGGCATTGATCCAATCATATTGTCGACCACGCCATAGTCTGGATCAAACTCTCCTTAGATCCCGAGTTTTGTCGGGACACTGTATGGAGGCTAAATACCCAATTGCTTAAGGACTTCCACTTGGTATTACGTGATAAGTTGTTGATTTCTCTCTTCCTTGTGGATAACCCTCAATCTACACCGAGATTTGATATAATTTGGTGTGCATTGAAATGCTATCTTAGGGTGAGTTAAAAAGATGGCCTGCTAGGAAGAGGGAAAGGTTTGCAGAATCTCTTTCCCTGCTGAATAAAATTAGAGAGCTAGAGGCAGACTACTTTTAACCTCCTTGTTAAGCTCCTTAAAGCCCTCCTAGTGGCCAAGAGTGATTATATGGATCTCCTGAAGGAAAAACGGAGTACTGTTTTGTGAGGACTCAAGCTAAATACCTAGACCAAGGGAAAAGGCTGGGAAGCTCCTTGGCTTTATGCTTAGTGTCGATGGAAGCCTCCAGATTAATTCCATCCTTAGTTTCCCAACGGTTCTATTGAAACTTCCCTAGAGGTATTGCCCGTATCTTTGAAAATTATTATATGGACCTATATAGCAAGCCCCTAGGCCTGCTTCCATTCCAAGTATCATCACATACTTGGGGACATCGATATCCCTGTCTTTACCGCCTCACCACCAAACTTGACAGCTCCTATCACTGGAAGAAATAGAGGGGTTATTACTCTGACTCCAGATAAGGCACCAGGGCCTGATGGCTTCCCTGCTAACTTCTATAAGGTTTTCTCTAAAGAGCTAGCACCTGTGCTCCTTAAACTATACGATTATCTTTCCTTTGCTATAGATATAGATCCCACTTTGTTTGAGGCTACAATTGTTTTGATTCCAAAACCTGATAAGATTCTGACGGACCCAGCAAATTATCGGCCCATTTCCCTCCAGAATTATGACATGAAAATCTTTGCCAAGATACTAGCTGAAAGAATCAAGAAAGTCTGGATTGGTTTACTTATTCCCGAACAAGTAGGTTTTGTATCTGGTAGGTCTTCCGCGGATCATTTAAGAACTTTATCTCACATCTCCCAATCTGCCCATTCACTTCTCTATCCCCGTGCTCTGGTCTCACTGGATGCCGAGAAGGCTTTGATCGTGGTGGATTGGACCTTTCTTTGGACCGTGATGGAGAGAATGGGATTCCAGGACCATTCATAAAATGGATTCAGGTTTTATACAGTACTCCCACAGCCAAAATTTATTGCAACGGGTTTTCTTCTTCTTTTCGCTTATACACTGGTACCAGGCAGGGTTGCCCTCTTCGCCTTTATTGTTTAATCTATATTTGAGCCCTTCTTATTAAACTCAAATCTTCCTCAGACGTTAGTGGCTGTAGGTTACTACAGCAGGAACTGGTGCTCTCTGCCTCATGCAGATGACATTCTTCTGCATTTAGAACACCCGGCTGAATCCCTAAAAGCTGCAATTGAAATTATCAAGCAGTTTGGAGCCTTCTCTCAATACAAACTGAACATCTCGAAGTCTGAAATCTTCCCGTTAAACGTTCACACCAGCAAACAGGAATTTATCTCTTTTGGACTGAGGTGGGCCTCCAAATCTATCAAATATTTGGGGATTCACTTTGCTACGGAACCCTCTCTTCTGAGGAAGCTCAATTTAGACAATGTTAAAAATCTTGTTTATCAGGATTTACAACGGTGGTCTTCCCTCCCCATCTCTCTTTGGGGCAGGATCAACATCATTAAAATGAATATTCTTCCCCGGATTTTTTAACCCCTTAATTTATTAAACTTATGGCTGCCCATCACATATCTTCAACAATTCCATACTATGTTCTCCAACTTTATCTGGCGTGGGAAGGGTGTTAGACGTCCTTATGTCAAGTTGTCTCTTCCCAAAGAAAAAGGTGGGCTTCGGCTCCCTAATCTCATATTCTATCATTGGGCAGCACACCTCTCTAAGCTTGGGAAGTGGCTTTCTATAGACCCCTGCCTACCGTGTCCATCATGGCTCCAGCTAGAGCGCTCTTGTCTTTCGAGATCAAAACTTGATACTTGTGCTGTATTTTTTATCTCTCCAGCAACAGCTGAACGCTGGGTGACCGACAGTACAATTCTTGCATCCCTTAAATCACTGACCCAATGTTTGTCATCTCTTAACATCTCTGTCATATCGGATCTTGGCCAGCCGGTACTCCTTAATCCCAATCTCAAGTTGGGTAACTCATGGATCACTCCTGACTGGCTTCCACAGCTTAGGGAGGTCAGACTGGAGCATTTATACAACCAAGAATCCCTTCTCTCTTCTGGTGATATACTGGCTAAATTTGACATCTCTAGGAGGGAGATTTTCAAAGTGTACCAATTAAGACATCTTCTTGTCCGGAAATTTGGTACGTCTGTTAAGGATTCTGTGGTCTACCCCTTTCTCCTTCAAATCATAAACCTTGCCTCTCAGTCGCACGCTATCTCCTTAATTTATTCCTTCCTCTTAAATTATAAGTTTCCCGAGGCTGTTGCTGGCTCTGATGTTTGGTCTTCGCTGCTCCCGAATGCCTCTCTTAACTGGCCCCGTATATGGAAGGACCTCCATAGGTACTATTCTCAGGATAGATTAAAGTTAACTCAGTATTATATTTTAAATAACTTGTACTACACTCCTGTTAAACTTTGTAAGCTTAAAAAACTTCCCCACCCTACTTGTTCTAGGTGTTTGCAGGATGAAGGAACCTTCTTCATGTGTTCTGGGCCTGTACCAAGGTTGCTCCCCTGTGGTCCCTCATCCAGGATAGTCTAGACCCCCTTCTGGGTTTGTCAATTTTTTACTCCTGAAATTTGCATCCTGGGGGAATACTCCCGTATTGATAGTGTGGAGCGTCGTTTCCATATGGTTTTGGTATCCATGGCGGTCAAGAAGCTGGTCCTTAGACATTGGACCGATCAGTTGGCCCTGACTTATGCGGAGTGGCTAATTGAGCTTAACGCCTTTCTTCAGTCGGAGGGCTTAATTGCCAGTCTGCACTGTCGGGTGGACCTGTTTCGGAAGAAGTGGGGTAAGCTTGCAGGTTTATGTTTCCACTAGTTAAGCTTTGACTCGATCCCGGTAGTCCGCATAACTTTTGTAGTTTAAATGTTGTATATAACATCTTTATTAATATGGAAGATTCAAATCGCCAAAATAGACACTTGATATATCCAGATTACTATTATTATTGAGATAGCACACCTTTATAGGGGTGGTTGAGGGAGGTGGGCGGATGTTGCTGGGGTGGGTACTTTAGGAATTTCTGGTTTATATTACAATTTATGTGGGTGGTGAGGGGTAAGTTGGGGGGGTTTGGGTTGGGGGATAGGGGGTTGGGGGGGGGCCTTGGGTGAGTGTGGGATTGTGCCGGTGTATTTTCCTGTTATACTGACTGAGTCTGTTGTGTTGGTTGGGGTTTTTTTTTTTTTTTTTTTTGTATTTGAAAACTCAATAAACTTAAATTTCAAAAAAAAAAAAGACCTGGTAAAGATCTTTGCAGGTCTTTCAGGCCTCGAACTGATGCCCCTAAACCAATTCTGCCTCCAGGAACTGGCCTCCAAACATGGGCTTCTGCTGACCAAGGATGGCCTCACATATCTGGGCATTAGAATATCCTCACAAATAGAAAAAACTTGGGAGCTGAACCTGCAGCCACTGATGCTCACAGTAAAGACAGAATTTGACAGATGGAGGAAATTGCATCTCACTCTGGCTAGCAAAATAGCTGCAATAAAAATGGTGACTGTCCCCAAGTTTTTCTACATGCTCTCCCACAACCCCCTCTTTCTACCACAGAGTTGGTAGCAGAAAATTGTCAATCTTCTAGAGGGTTCCTAGGGGAAGAGAAAAAGCAGAGACTTAGCTGGAACAAACTCTGGGCCCATTGGAGTCAGGGTGGATGGAATATGCCTTGGTTCGAAGGCTATAAGGTTACTTTCCGAACTGCACAAACCAGACATTGGTTTTCCTACACCTCAGATCACTCCCCTCAGTGGGTCCACATGGAACAGAGCATAGGGGCATTGGAGCAGCTGCATCCTTGCTATATACCTCCAATGACACCCAGCTATAGCCCCTGCCAGTAAATACTGGTGCAAAGTGCAATGCAAGAGGGGTATCAGCCCACCCGAGTACACTCCCCTCTGGAACAACTCACAGGTGCTGATTGATAAAAAGCCTGTAAATTGATCAGGATGGGCCACCAGGGGGATAACGTTCCTGAGAGACATACCTGATGAGGGTAAGGGCACAGTGGATTCCTTCCACTTGTTACAGCGAGAATGGACCCTTCCCACTAAGAACCATTGGAGATTCCTACAAATCAGGGAAGCGGTCATGCCTCTTACACAAAGGGGTGTAATACCCCAAGCATCCAAAGATCTTGACAGCTGGTTAAAGACACCTAAAGGCCTAGCAGGCAAGATACAAGCACGGTTAAGAGATTCTTTGCAGAGCCAGTCAGGTGTCTCCAAGTGTAAATAGGAAAAACACCTAGGAACCACCATTACTGATGCCCAATGGCTCCAGGCCTGGCAAAATGCTCATAACATACTAAAGGATGCATACAGATGTCTCATTCAATACAAAATCCTACATTCATGGTACAGGACCGCAGCAGTACTGCATGCAGCAACTAAACCACAACAGGCACTGGTGTTGCCAAGCTAGTGGGGTTAAATTATATTGCATCCTATGTTCCTGCTCCAAATTGATGTCTCTCTGAAGACAGATTTGTAGTCTAGGCAGAACGATGTTGCAGACTAATGTTCCACTCTCACCCATGCTCCTACTGTTGGGCATCAGACCGGCAGGGACAAAACTCCTGCTGCCAGCCTTCAAATGGCTCATGCTTCTATCAATACAAGCCAAGCAGGCCCTTCTCTGCAACTGGTGTAGCCCTAGAACACCCAGCCTTGGGTAAATTTTATCCTCCTTTATGGGTCTGGCTCAGTTAGATAAGCCGTTCCATTCCAAGGCAAACTGCTTAGATCATTTCCATACATGCTGGGGCTCATATATGGCCCATGTTAACCCCCAGAGAGGGATTGGTTGAACTGAGATACTGCATAGGTCCTTGGCATGCAGATATATTCCAGGTAGTACCTCCCCACCCCCTCCCCCCTGCCAGGATCAGACTAGCACCCTGACAGCAGGCCAGCACAACCACCACTTTGCCTAGCCACCTTACATGTTAGGATTGCACACCTCTCAGGCACAATTACTATTGCTCACAATATGGCTTCTATGTGCATTAGGTCCTTCTGGATATGAGATGTGTATAGTTTGTGATATGTCCTACTGTGTTCCAGATCGCAGGACTACTGTGGGTTGCCATGCCTCATGTACCAGCCATTAAGACTCACAAGGAGGCCCTAAAGAAAGAAGTCCAAGTCACCAGCCCACTGATGCTGGAGGTTGAGGTGCTGGTCGCTACACCTCATGCCACACCTGCGACTTGGGTTTGTGAACAAGCCCAGGCCGGCAGGGGGAGAGAGGATTGAGCATCTGGAGGACTGCTTTTCTCTCTTGGGGGGGAGGGTGCCATGTCGTCTCGCCCGCTGATCACCCTCTGATGGTGGCTGGAGGGTGATATGGGTCGGGAGGCATGCTCCAATGTAATCACGTTGGTAGGGAGGGCAGACAGGAGAAAAGGAGCCTGCCATGGCTTCATGATGGTCCATATCCGAGGGCCGACCTTGACTTCTGAATTGGGTCTCTGGGTAGGGGGCACCACCTCCCTGGCCCCGCCATGGGGGGGGGCAAGCCGTGGGGGAATCATCGGGGTTGGCGAGTGTGGGAGAGGTGGAACCCAAGAGACAGTCCTCCTTCGGAGGGTAGAAGCCCCTGCCAGGGCTTGGGGGAGAAAAACCTGAATAAAAAAAAAAAGAAAGAAGTCCAAGTCCTGGTCATATCACACATAATCAAGCTCCACCCCCTGAACCTGCTGCCTGTACGTAAAAGTTCTATGTATTGTTTTATCTATATCAGGTTGTCTCGTACATTGTTGGCCATGGAATGTATGGCACTCATAAAGGAGCTAAGGTAATCATTCAAATGCTCCGGGTATGTCAGGCTGCTTCAACCACTCTATAGTATAGTGTGAAGACAAGAAGGATAGAACTCAAGCAGAGCCAATGGGCAGCTGGTGTTGTTTTGTTCATAGAATATGGATAGGGATGGAGCTTGCTTTTACAGATTGGGATGGATCTCTTGGATGGATCGCCACAGGTATGGGACATCAAAGTACTCAAAGGCGGAACAGTGGGACACCTATGGGTTTCTGGTTTGCTGAGTGGGCTTTCAACACCAGATGCACTGGATGGCTTGGCTGGAACTGGCTGGGAAAGCTGCTGCTTGCTGTCCTCATGAAACCAGTTGAGTTGTGGGCACTAATGCTGCAACACCATAATTCCCAGTCCCTCTTCTGACTCCTTCTTCACCACCACCATTTACAGAATTGGTACTTGGTGGAACTGTTGGCATGGTGGAACCATTCCCCACTCTCTTCCTCCCTCCTTACATCCCATCCCATTCTCCTCCAGTTCTTTTCATCATGGTTTCTACACCACACAACAGCAGATGTCTATAAACAGTTGCCAGTTGTGTACCTAGCACTGACTAGACACACCATCACCATCATCATCCTCCTCAGCCTCACTGAGAGACCTAGTGTCTCACTGCAGCTACTTACTTCACTTAATTTTCACTCATAAGCAAAAAAAAAAAGAAAACAGATTGATTTCTGTGCCCAGCACCACCAGGAGTTAAATTCTTTGTCAAATACATCCTTCAAACTCTGCCTGTACCTTTCCCAGTCTGCTAAATTCACTCTGCTCCTACTGCAGGGGGGTAACAGTATGTAAAAGAAACAGATTTATGTGCCCTCTACACCACCATCATTATGTGCTGTACAGAAAATACTTTGACAAACAATTTTCACAATTCTCCCCTGCATATTTCCCAGTCTGCTAGAGTCACATGGCCTGCTGCTGTTGTGCAATGCCTACAGCTGCCAGTGCAGGCTCACACTATGCACTCTCCTGTCCTCTACAGCATGATTTCACCAGCCTGCCTGCCTGAAACTACAGTTAAATATGGCAAAATGTAGCTAACTGAATGACAATGCATGATTCAGTGATGATTTCTAAAGTTTTCTGATGAAAAGTCACTCTTTTCACATATAAGAAGTTCATTCAGTAGCGACATCCTTCATCTGCGAGAGACAGACAGAGAGAGAGAGATGGAAATGCGATTTAAATGTACTGTATGCAGCATGAGGAGTTCTCAGTCTCCCACATTGCTGACTGGCTGCAGCAGGTAATATGGCTTTCCAACAAACTGGAGCCAGGGGCTGCATGTTTGGTTTGACCATTCTGTCTAAATGGTTGAACTCTTGATGTTTGCACTCAGTTCTCCTTGTGTGAACAAAAAGGTTAAATTTGTGAACTTTGGTTTGCATTGTTTTTAAGAATAATTACATGTCTTTCCCCTCCATCAAGCTGTGCATGCTCCAGTCTCCATTTATAGTGAAGGACATCATGTGGTTGCTTGCTTTGAGAGTCACTCACTCTCCCTCACCCAATATCATCATCACCCACCAGAAGGGACTGCAGTATGTAAGCTGGCAGGTGACTGGCTGATAAATGGCGATGTCCGTAAGACATGTCCTCCTATTTGTTGGGGTGACAGAAGGAACCACATAACTATGGAGTCTTGCAGCTAGTGTGTTAGCACAGTGAGTGTTTCACATCACACTGTACACATTGTGGGCAAGAGATAAGCTGTTTGTCTCTTGTCCATCCATTTTCTCGATGAGTGTGGCAAGACCCAAGAAGCATTTAAAAAAAAAAAAATACCTGTCCTAAAATAAAAATCAACTGTCTACAACCTACATCTAGGTAATTTTCTTTTTTTTTTTAGAGCAGTACGTACACAAGTGCGACAGGAATTTGGTCGGTGGGGCGGAAGGGAAGCAAACAGGCAGGAAGGTGGTCTACTACAATCATACTCTAACTGTGAGGATGGCTCATCTTCCTCATGAATGGTTATCTCCAGTCTCCATTGTGTGGCAATAGCCAGTCACAGACCTGAAGAAATAAAAAAAAAATGTAAATTAAAAAAAAATTTACCAAAATAAGGAAAGCAAATAGCAGCGTGAGTGTGGGGGGAGGGGTCTAATAATAGGTGAAAAAGAAATCTCTCCCTGGCTGAAAGTGAAAAATAAAAATTAAGATGAAAACAAACAGTCACAAATTGCAATTTCATTTAACGGCCTGCCTAGCTGTATGTGTGTGAAAAAACAAAGGCAACGGGAGGGATAGTGAGAATGAAGGAGGAGGATAGGGGCAACGTGGAGGATGACAACAGTAAAGCTGACATATTGAACAAGTATTTATGCTCAGTCTTTACTGAGGAAGAGGAGGGTAATGGGTCTGAAGGGAGTACAAGGGGTTGGAATGGTGCAGAAATGGACACAAGTCCCTTTACACGAGAAAGGGTCCTGAAGGAATTGGAAGCAATAAGAGTTGATAAAGCAATGGGGCCAGATAGAGTGCACCCGAGGGTCCTTAAAGTACTAAGAGAGGTGGTGGCTGAACCTCTGGCAATCCGGTTTAGCTGATCACTGGAAACAGGGGTGGAACCCAAAGACTGAAGGACAGCAGATGTAGTCCCCTTATACAAAAGTGGGAACAAAGAGGAAGCAGGGAACTACAGACCAGTCAGCCTCACCTCGGTAGTGGGGAAGATCATAGAAGCACTACTGAAGGAGAGATTGGTGGAACATTTGGTTGTCAATGGACTACAGGACCCAAGCCAGCATGTGTTTCACCAGGGGGAGGTCATGTCAGACCAACCTCGTTGAATTTTTCGACTGGGTGACTAGGGAGGTGGATCAGAGGAGGACAGTGGACATGGCCAATCTGGACTTCAGCAAGGCCTTTGACACGGTGCTACATAGAAGACTACTACACAAACTGGGGAATATGGGTGTGGTCAGGACAGTAGTGTGGTGGGTAGATATTTGGCTGGGCAGTAGGACACAGAGGGTGGTGGTAAATTGTTGTCACTCCACTGAGGGAAGAGTGACCAGTAGGGTACCACAGGGATCAGTGGTGGGACTGGTCCTATTCAACATCTTCATCAGTGACATTGCACAGGACCTAGAAGGCAGAATTTCCCTGTTCGCAGATGACACAAAGCTCGGTAACAGAGTAGACACACCAGAGAATGTAGACAGAATGAGAAGGGACCTGCAGAAACTTGAAGAATGGTCAGGGGTTTGGGAGCTGAAATTCAATGCAAAGAAGTGCAAGAGAATGCATACGGGGCACAAAAACCCTGGCACAATATATCAGTTGGGGAGGTGAGGATATAGCATGCACCAAGCAGGAAAGGGATCTTGGGGTTATCATCTCTGATGACCTCAAGGTAGGGAAACAGTGTGACAAGGCAGCAGGTAAAGCAAATAGAATGCTGGGATGCATAGGCAGGGGCATCATCAGCAGCAAACTGGAGGTCATAATTCCACTCTACAAGACTCTAGTGAGGCCCCACGTGGAGTGCAGTGTACAGTTCTGGAGACCTTACTTACGTAAGGACATGGACAGGGTAAAGAAGGTTCAGAGGAGGGCAACAAAGATGGTACATGGATTGCATTACAAGTCCTATGAGGACAGGTTGAAGGAATTGAATATGTAATCCCTGGAGGATAGAAGGGAGAGAGGGGATATGATGGAGACATACAAGTATCTTACAGGGAGGAATAGGGTGCAGGAATACACTATTATTAAGCAAAAAAGATGTTCCAGGGCTAGATGGCATGGGATGAAGCTGGAGGGAGGACGATTCAGAGGAAGTGTGAGGAAGAATTTCTTTACAGAAGGGCGGTGGTCAAGTGGAACACCCTGCCAGAGGAAGTGGTGGGGGCTGAAACAATCACGGGATGTAAGAATGCATGGGATAGACATAAAGGAATTCTGGAGGTCAGGGTTAAGGGGCAACAGACTTCTAGGAAAACATAAAGTGAACTTACAAGCTGCAATGGGCAGACTGGGTGGGCCATAGGCCCTTATCTGCCGACACTATCTATGTATCTATGTATTTAGTGGCTCTCAGTCTGCTCAGCTGCTACAGAATTCGGAAGGGGAGAGAGAGTTTTGGTGGCCTGTTTGGGAAAAAAATAATCTTTTACTCTAGATTTTATCTACTCAACTCAGCCAGCAGTATTTCATTGACCTATCTAGGGGAAAAATGTCCCTGCTTGTGCACAGCACACACAGCAGCAATATAGTGCTCTAGTTAATTGCCCTGCTTGTGTGATAATTGTCCAGTGTTCTTGACCATTGACACACCCACTAAGCACTTCATTGACCTGCTTGGGAATAAATTTCCCTGCTTTTGCACATGCAGCAGCAGTGTAGTGCTCTGCACTAGTTAATTGTTCTGCTTGTGTGATAATTCTCCAGTGTTATTGACACTTGACACACTCACTAAGCACTTTATTGGTCTGGGATCAGATTTCCCTATTTTTGCATACACAGCAGCAGCATAGTTCTCTAGTTAATTGCCTTACTTGTGTGATTATTCTCCTCCTGTGTTCTTGACCTTTGATGTACCCACCAAGTGCTTTATTGACCTGTTTGGGAATAAATTTCCCTGCTTTTGCACACGCAGCAGCAGCGTACTGCTCTAGTTAATTACCCTGCTTGTGTGATTATTCACCAGTGTGCTTGACGCACCCACTAAGTGCTTTATTAACTTGTTTTGGAATAAATTCATCGGTTTTTTTCAGTACTTAATGCAACCACTAAGTGCTTTACTGACTTATTAGGAATACATTTCCTCGTGTTTTCGCTACATAACTTACCTTACCTGTTTTTTTCACTACTTAACTCGATGCAACCAGTAGTGCTTTACTGACCTATTTGGGAATAAATTTCCCTTTGTTTTCAAGACTTAACTCGTAGCAGACAGCAGTGCTTTATTGACCTCTTTGGGAATAAATGTCTCTGTTTTTGGATATGCAACAGCGTAGTGCTTTAGTTAATTTCCCTGCTTGTGTGATTATTCCCCTGTGTTTTTTACACTTGCTGTACCCACTAAGTGCTTTATTGACCTACAGTTTTGGGACTAAATCTCCCCATATTTGCACCTAGAGACACACCCGCTATTTGCTATTAAAAATTGTATCCAGAAACAATTATTTCCATTATGGAAAACAGGAACCAGATACTTTGGAGCCTTTAGTCAAAACCATGGGTGGTTACAAAAACAATAGCAGCACTTCTGAGGCAATCCAGAGCACAGTAACAAAAGTGCAGAAAGTTCAAGACATTGCAGGAGTAATTCGTCATGGTACTAAGAGGATGAGCACAAGGGCCATCATAGTGCAGCAGCCAAGCTTAGCAGAGAGATGCAAGATGATGAGGAGGAGACAAATGAGAAGAAAATCAGTGGAACAGATCCTGAGTTTGCAGCAGATAAAGTAGCAGTCAGTCTGTCAAGTAGCAGCAGTTCTGGGGAGTGGAATGAAGAGGGGGAATCCAGGGCCAGAAAAAGAACAAAAAAGACATATAGGAAGGATGGTGTTGGTGGTAAAAAAAAAATAATAGTGGAGCATAAGGAGATATCTACACGTGCAGAGGAAAACCTGAGGACAGAAGATGGACAGACTTCCAGAAGAGTAAAAACAGAAGCAGCTGAGCCAGCCAGAGAGGCTGTGCATAGAAAAGGTATGCAGATGGACATGCAAAGACCTCAAAGGGATACTGGCAGTACTAGTGGCTGTGGCGGTGGTGGTGGCAGTAGTGGTGGTGAACATACCCTCCCCATAAGCAGCAGTGCAACAAAATCTGTGAAATCCATAGTATTTTTCTCACACATAATAAATCATCTTGCAGCTATGCATAGTAGTTTGCAAATTATGCAAAACAAATTTAAGTCACAGTAAAGTGGGTAGTCAGATGGGAAAATCAACAATGATAAAATATACGAACAAGTCTCACATTTATCAGTATCAAAAAACACAAAAGGAGTACACACACGTTGTTGCACTTCTACACTCAAGTGAGAAGGATGAGAATATGGATGTTCACCAAGGTAAGGAAGTAATTGATGAGGAGGGGGAGGATAATGAAAGTCTGCATTCCAGGTAAAGAACAACATCTTCGCCTTCTCATTTCTTTACCCCTTTGAGTCCACCACCACAGCCTGACAGGAGCTGTATACCATCCAAGACCACAACATACCCCTATGTGGGTAAAGGTCAAGGCAAGCAACCCCAAAACATCTGGTGATGTCAGCCAGTGTAGCAGCCATCACATTTCTTTGAAAAACTCCATTTTTTAAACCAAGTATTTATGCTGTTTGGCCACAGCGGGGGAAGGGCTCCACATCTGCTGGCATCACCGCTCCCCTGCACCATTCTGGGGATCCCCAGGGACTCACCTTGCAGCTTGGGCCCCCACAGATTGCCCCCTGTGGCAGGGATGGGAGGGGGAGAGCCATCCTCCCCAATGCCTGAATTCAGTCTATCACTACAGGATATCCCGGTGACCAGGCAGGTTGGATGCAGAGAGCAGGCATCATGTGTCCCACTGTGCCATCCATTTTCCTCTGAGTTTTTCCCCTCCTCCTCCTCCTTCTCAGTCACGGCATACTCAAGGAGCGCATGTACATAGAGGCACACATGCATCCTAAGACCACAATTTCCTCCCCCTCTCTCTGACTTATGTCAGCCACCAGACACTCTTGAGGACTTACCACCGGGCCTCCACCTGGAGGCAGCCAAGAGCCGGTATAGCCAACCTCCCTGATCCGGGAGAGGAGAGCTGCCTGGCAGCTGTTAGATCCTCTCCTAACCCACCCCCAGCCAACTCCAGCAGCCTGCACTCATTCCCAAGCTCAGGTTGGTGTCATGGCAGGAGGTAGGGCACACACAGTGCCTCAGACCCCCACGCCACTAAGCCAGCTTTTTGAATGACTCTTTTGAGTGATCACAGAAATATAAGCCCAACAGGCCTGAGATGAGGAGATGATAGCCACTGACTTGCTCCCATTTTCTTTTGTGACTATCCCAGGTTTTAAGGCAGTTATGGAAATCACAGTGACAAAGTACCAGGTCCCCAGTCGGACCTATTTCTCAACTGTTGCTTTCCCAGATTTATATGATGCTGTTGGAAAGTGTGTCTGATGCTCTGAAAGGTTCAGTGGGCAAAAAGGTTCATGTCACCACTGATATGTAGACCAGTGGCCAGATGACTGACTATATGGCTGTGACTGGCCATTGGGTACATTTTCCTCCTTCCTCGTCCTCCTCCTCCTCCACGCTGTCTAGTGGCACTGTCAGCAGGAGCAGCAGCAGCAGCAGCAGCAAGATGCAAGGGACTTTCACGGTCAAAAGCAAGTCGCATTATGTATTTATGGATTTTAAAAAGACCACAAAGTGGAACATCTTCTAGAGGGCCTTCAATAAAAGTTTGATGAGTGGCTGATTCCAAAGTCCTTGCAATCTGGATTTATAATATCTAACAAGATTTCAAATATCCTGAAGGCAGTAAGGCTTGGTAACTTTACACATGCATCATGCTTTGCACACACTATAAACTTTGTGGTGAAAGACTTCATCGATGAAGACAGAAATGTTCAGAACCTGATTGCAGCTGCCCACACTGTATGCACCCTCCTTAGCCATTTTGTTAAGGCTCGAAAGTTGTAGTAGATGCAGGTTGAAAATAACCTCTTTCTCCACCAGAAGATGCAGGAACTTCCAACTCGGTGAAATTCTACTTACTATATGATGCAGAGAATGCTTGAACAACACAAACCAGTGGTAAGTCCTCAAGAGTGTCTGGTGGCAGACATAAGTCAGAGAGAGGGGGAGGAAACCATATGAGCTTACCCTCCATAACAGTGACAAAGGACAAATGGCAAGTACTATTGATGATGCTAGGAAAGGAGGGCAGGATGGGGGGGGGTTGAAGGTGGTTACCCTTAGTGCTAGGAGCCTTGGAAGGAAAACTGCAGAGTTACAGGTGCTCATGGCAGAGGGAGAGGTGGACATTGCAGCCATCACAGAAACATGGGCCACCCACCACAATGACTGGGACCTGTCTGTACCAGGTACAGGTTATTTCATAGGGACAGGGTGATTGGGAAAGGAGGGGTGTGGCACTATATGTGAAGGAAGGACTGAAGTGTGTAAGGAGGAAGGGAGGAGGGTATCTGAGTCACTTTGGATGCAAATACAGGATTCCAAGAATAGGATTCTTAGAATGGGAGTGGTGTACAGGCCACCATCTCAGACGGAGGAGTTAGACAGGGAACTAGTGGGACAGATCAGGAGGACCTGCGAGAAGGGTAGTGTGGTGATTGTGGGGGACTTCAACATACCAGGAGTGGACTGGAGTACCCCAACAAGCAGGAACAGAAGGGAGCAGGTACTGTTGGATGCCTTCCAGGACAGCTTCCTGTGGCAAATGGTCAGTGAATCAACCAGGTTAGGGAATACCCTTGACCTTATGCTGGCAAATGGGGACTTTGTGAGAGAACTTACAGTGGAGGAACCGCTGACAGGGAGTGACTACCACTCAGTATGGCTCACATTGGATATGGGCAAGGAAGGAGTGGAATCTGGCACAAGAGTGCTTGACTTCAAGAAGGCCGACTTTGGGAGGATGGGGGAAGTGGTAAAAGGGTACCTGGCCAGAATTCAATCTAGTATGGACACTAACCAGAGGTGGGAGCTCATAAAGCTGGGGATAGTGGAGGCAACCAAAACCTGCTGCAAAGCCCAGAGCAAGAAGGCTAGGGCTAAGAAACCGAGCTGCTTGAGCAAGGAGGTCATGAAAAAGGTAAGGAGGAAAAGAGCTGCCTTTAGAAAGTACAAGAAAACAGGGTGGGGGGAGGACAGGGAGGAGTACTTGACAGAATCGAAGGAGGTGACAAGGGCAGTAAGGGGAGCCAAAGCATCTACAGAACTCAGGCTGGCACAAGGCATTAAGAAGGGATAGAAGGACTTCTTTAAGTACATCAGGGAGAAAAGGAGCTGTAAGGACCATATAGTAAGGATTAGGAAGGAGGGGGGTTCGGTGGAAGCAGGGTGCGATAAGGCAGAAGCACTAAATGAGTACTTCTGCTCAGTATTTACTAAAGAGAAAGGGGGTGACACCCAAGGGGAGGAGAAATGGCAGAAACAGGGGGGAAAGGGGTGACAGATGGGGAAATCATGGAGGGCAGAGTTCGAGAGGGTTTGAAGGCACTGAGGGTGGACAAGGCGCCAGGCACAGATGGCATCCACCCCAGGGTACTGAAGGAGCTGGCAGAGGTCCTTGCAGGACCTTTGGCAGACCTATTTAGTGCCTCACTACATTTGGGGTGTGTACCTCAGGACTGGAGGATGGCTCATGTGGTGCCCCTCCACAACAGTGGCCCCAAGGATGAACTGGGAAACCACAGACCAGTAAGCCTCACATCCATTGTAGGTAAGCTAATGGAGACTACCTGAAGGAGAGGCTGGTGGCCCTCCTAGAGGCCAAAGGACTACAGGACAGTAGACAGCATGGCTTCATACATGGCAGATCCTGCCAAACCAACCTGGTGGAGCTCTATGACTGGGTAACTAGGCAACTGGACAGGGGCCATGCAGTGGATGTCCTGTATCTGGTCTTCAGTAAGGCACTCGACTCGGTGCCTCATGGAAGGCTGGGAAGGAAGTTAGTAGGCACAGGGGCCGGTGTAAAGCTGGTGAGATGGGTAGGAAACTGGCTTCAGGGAAGGCAACAGAGGGTGGTGGTGGTGGGTGGGGAGCTCTCACACCCAAGGGCAGTGACGAGCGGTGTTCCACAGGGCTCGGTGTTGGGACCAGTGTTGTTTGGGATATTCATTGCCGACATATCATGGAACATCAAGAGCAAGATCAGTCTGTTTACTGATAATACCAAGGTAGGCGTGGTGGTGGATGACATAGGGGGATGGCAAGGGTTGCAGGATAATCTGGCAAAGCTTGAAACCTGATCAGACACCTGGCAACTGGGGTTTAATGCCAAAAAGTACAAGGTGCTACATTTTGGGATGAAGAACCCAAGGAGGAGTTACCAGCTGGGGGGAGTGCAGCTAGCCCAGACAGAGTAGGAGAAGGATCTGGGGGGTGCTCATTACAGGGTCAATGAACAACTCGGCACAATGTAGGAAGGCAGCTGCAAAGGCCAACAAAATGCTGGGTTGTATTGCAAGGGGTATATCCTCGAGGAGGTGATTCTGCCACTGTATAGGTCATTAGTTAGACCGCACCTGGAGTACTGCATGCAGTACTGGCACCCATATCTGAAGAGGGACATTAAGTTACTGGAGGGGGTGCAGTGCAAGGCGACAAAGATGATCAAGGGGCTGGGGGATTAATCATATGAGAGGAGGTTGAGGGAGTTGAACATGTACTCACTGGAGGAGAGGAGGGACGGGGTGACGTGATTGAAACCTTTAAATACATGAAAGGAATAAACAAGACAGGTACACAGGGGCTGTTCAAAGTAAGGGAGGGGAGGGCCACCAGGGGCCATGATATGAGACTGGAGGGCACAAGGTTCAGGAGAGAGATGAGGAGACACTTTTTTACAGAGAGGGTGGTGGCTGGGTGGAATGCGTTACCTGCAGAAGTGGTATCCAGTAGAACAGTGGACTGCTTCAAAAGGGGATGGGACAGGACAAGGGGGAGAATTAATAAAGAGGAAGGGTGGAAGGGAAGGGCAGCTGCAGAATAAGGGGTGCTAGCTGCACATTCGAGCAGACTTGATAGACCTCTAGGCCTTTATCTGCTGGCAGATTTCGTATGTTCATATCAATATGCGTCTGACATGGCATTGGGAAGGAGACATGAATATCAGCCCCAAACAGTGGCATCTGATGGAGAATCTGTTGTGTCCTTACACCTTTTGAGGATGCTTCCCGAGTGGTAAGCATGGATGATGCTAGTCTAAGTCAGATACTACCCTTGATTTCACTCATCAAGCTGAGACAGGAGTGTCTGGAGTCACAGTTCTCAACAATGATGACATTGATGCAGCATCACTTGTGGGAAGAATGTTAAACACCTTCCTGGGTGATGAGGGCATTATAAGTATATGCAAAGCTGAACACTATATTTTGGCTATACTTTTGAATCCTCAATTTAAGGACACAATTGAAATATTCTTCAAACCACATGATTTTAAAGACCTGGGGCTGGATTCACAAAAAATTGCAAAAGCAACGCAAAATTTTGTGTTGCACTTTGCGATTGCCCAGTTGTTAAAAAATGCTGTTCACAGATGGATACTGTACTGTGCTATCTGACTGTGAATAGGGCTAGGTTGAGTCAGTGGTAACCCCATTACCACCACCTCTAACCACACTATCGTCACCCCGACCAGCATCCTACGGAATGGCCCAACAATGAATAGCACAGTTGCGCTATTTGGTATTCATAAAAGTAGCTATGCAAATGAGCCCATTGGGTATGCAAGGCGCTAGGTGGCCATACCTATTATGGGCCTGTTTACATCAGCCATAATGGAGTTTAGCGCACCCCCCACCCCACTGATCACCAGCCCAATTAAAACAAAAGAATAGTTCCTAGTGCCAGTGGTTCCTCCCCTCATGATCGCTGATCTCTGGACCAAAGAAAAAAGAATAATCCCTGGTGGTGTAGTGGTCCCCCCCCTCACCGATCGCCAGCCCGATATAAAATATAGATATTCCCTGGTGGTCTTGTGGTCCTCCACCTCACTGATCGCAGGCCTGATTGACAAATAATGCTTCCCTGGTGGTAGTGGCCCCCCCCCCCCGAACGCCAATCGCCACCCGATATAAAAATTATTTCCCTCATGGTAGTGGTTCGCACCCTCCACGATCGCTGATTGCTGCCTAATATTGCAAGTATAAGTTTTCCCTGGTGTCCAGTGGTACCTCCCCCACCCACCACCCACCCACCTGAAATATAACCATTTCCTGGTGTGCAGTGTTCCTCCCCACCCAATCACCCACCTGAAATATAACAACCATTTCCCTGGTGCTCAGTGGTCCCTCCTCCCACACGATCACCCGCCCGACATTGATGTCCTATACCCTGGTGTCCAGTGTAACTCCCCTTTCCTAATCCCCAGTATAGTAAATATAAACATTACCCTAGTGTCTAGCAGACCCCCCCATCCCTGATACCCTATATAGTGAACTGTAAACCATTCCCTGGAGGTCTAGGGGACCCCCCACCCTGTCAGACAGTGCCCCACCACGCCACCCCCGTCCCATCCACGACCCAGCGACAAGCACAGCCCTCCTCACTCCACCACGGCTGGTCACCAAATAAGATCTCAATGAGCATGTACTGCATACAGTATGCACTTACTGACATAGATTGACAGCTCAGAGTGAGCTGTCATTCAATGAGCACATACTGTATACAGTATGCACTCTTTGAGAGCTCAGTCGATGACCAGCCGTGATGAAGAGAAGAGGGCTGTGCTGGTCACTGGCTCGGGGGATGGGACTGGTAGGGGTGGTGTGGCACAGCCTGCTGGGGGGATGGGGAGTCCACTAGACCACTAAGGAATGGTTTACAATTCACTATACAGGAGTTCAGGAATATGCTGATGTAATGCAGGGTAATTAACTAGAGCTGTACACTGCTGCTGCATGTGCAAAAGCAGGGAAATTTATTCCCAAACAGGTCAATAAAGCAGTTGGTGGGTACATCAAGGGTCAAGAACACAGGAGGAGAATAATCACACAAGTAGGGCAATTAACTAGAGAACTATGCTGCTGCTGTGTATGCAAAAATAGGGAAATCTGTTCCCAGACCAATAAAGTGCTTAGTGGGTGTGTCAAGTGTCAATAACACTGGAGAATTATCACACAAGCAGAACAATTAACTAGTGCAGAGCACTACACTGCTGCTGCATGTGCAAAAGCAGGGAAATTTATTCCCAAGCAGGTCAATGAAGTGCTTAGTGGGTGCGTCAATGGTCAAGAACACTGGACAATTATCACACATTGGAGGGTTACATTGGACACCTGGGTATAGGACATCAGCATTGGGCAGGTGATCAGGTGGAGGGTGGGACCACTGAACACCAGGGAAATGGTTATTATATTTCAGGTGGGTGAACCAGGGGAATGGTTGTTATATTTTAGGTGAGTGATCAGGTGGGAGGAGGGTCCACCGGACACCAGAGAAAACCGGGCAGCAATCATGGGGGGGGGGATCCGCTACCACCAGGGAAATTATTTTTTTTATATCAGGCATTGATTGGTGATGGGGGGGTACCACCACAGTATCTCCACCAATCACTAGGTTTGTGCAGAGTTAAAGCAAGGTCTCATTCAGCAGTGTTATCTCCATGCAAGGGAACCCCACAAAAGGCCCTTGCAAGCAGAGAATGCTTTGTGAATGGGACTGCACCGATATGCAGGTCCCCTGCCCCTCATGTGCATTTCAGCCCCCTCCACACTTTGTCCTGGTGCAAACCCACTTTGCGCCCATAAACAGGGCTTTTGTGAATACCACTTAGGCACAAAACCTGGTTTGCACTAGGGCAAAGTTTTGTGAATCTGGCCCATGGAATATTATCGTGAACCATTAACTGAGAAAGTGTCAGCATGTTTAGCTGAGGAAAGTAGTACATCATCAGTGGATTTTTTACCACATTCAAATTCTGCACAAAATCTGGTGGCGAGGGAGGGGGCACAATATGCCATTGCTGCTGGTACTACCACTACTGATGTGTTTGGCCATCTAGCACCAACCAGAACTGCTGCTACTACCAGGGTGACTGCTGCTACACCACAAGAAGGCATACCACTGTTGGGCATGCTGTCAAACTTTGGCCTGATAAAGACAGCTGGAAAGGCTCAGTCAGCTATTGTAGTACTAGAAGTCTCTGCTGCAGAAACGCTGAAAGATTATATGGAGGAGACTGTGCATCTCACCACAGGTGATGAACAATTACTGTATTGGCAACAGAAGAAATCAATATGGCTTTTAATTGAGATTGCAATTAAATACCTCAGTTGCCCACCCTCTGGCACGTATTTAGAGAGAATGTTCCATGCTGCTGGAGCAATAGTGAATGACAAAAGAACATGGGCAGGATTTTCAAACCTCCGAGAATGCCACAAGCCCCTGGTATGCGAAACATATGGCACATGAGGCTTGTGGCATTCCATTGGTCAGAATTTTTTATCACATGGGTGAACTGCTGCAGGTTAGACCAACTTTTTGTGGTCTAGCTTGTGGCAATCCCGACGGCCTTTTTTACATAGCGTCTGCCAGATATTTGGCACAAGCTACCATAAACATAGAAACTGCTGCAGCTGCACCTGAGATTGTAAAATCAGGTGCAGTTACAGCAAGGGGATTTGACACACTGCCAAAACCCAAGTGTTATGGTGCAGGGCTTGATGCAAGTCCTGTGCCATATTTTTTTCCCCCTCTTTTACACTTTTTCTGCTCCTCCTCAGAGTGGGCAGGTGGCTCTGGCCCCTCCCTCAGAGGGGACTCATCTCTCAGGCCAGGCTTCCCCACACCCATCCCACACGACCATCCCCCATTGGTTACCTCCCCCCCGGTGGCAGAGCTGGTAGTGAGGGGTGCCGGCCTCCCCCCACCCCTGGAAGCCAGCATCTAGATTGCCAGGGAGTTGTCGCAGGCACAGCTAGCTATCACAGAGCCTGCCAGCTCTGTCTTGTCCTCCAGTTTTATGCCTCAGTGACCATGAATGTGGAATGGGCAGGGTGACTGTCTCTGCCTCCAAAGAGGCAGTCAGACACCCTGGACATGGGCCCTCCCCATTCTGGGCAGCGCACCTGTGCCAGCACCCAGCCACTGCTGAGTGCCAATCTACAGCATGCTACACTGTCCCCCCCCTTCCCCAAGTAAGGAGAGTTGTCAGTGGATGCTCGATTCTTCCTCGCCCCGGCTGACCCCAGAGTGCCCCGGGTCTGTTTTCGAACCCAGGTCTCCAGCAAGGCTCAAGGTGTGGTATCCAGTGCCTCAACCCTCTGCACCACCGGGCCGGCACCTGTGCCATGTTTTGAAAATCCAGCCCCATGTCTTTCCACAAAAAATGTAGAGATGCCCATTTTTCTAAAAATGAACCTGCCAAAATTCATAAACATATACTATCCAAAATTTATGCAGGCTGACAGCCAGATGGCACGTCACACAGATGATGATGATGATGTTGGTGAGGGATTCTGTTGCCACTAGCCTTTTCACCTGTCTTTTCTCCACTGGGGGGACTTTCTGTCTCCTCCTTCTGTTCCTTAAGTTCCATTCATTTCTCAAACAAATGTCTGCTGCTGGTTCTCTCACATGCCACTGAGGCCCAACCTAGCACCAGCAGTTCATCATAGAAACACTGAATTTGACAGCAGATAAGGACTGCCTGGACCACCCAGTCTGCCCTTTTTTTCCTACCTACATTGTTAACACAGACTGTACTTGATCTGCCGCTCATTCTCCCTCCCCCTTCCTTTCACTGTGATTCCCTTGTGCCTATCCCATGCGTTCTTGAACCCCTCCATTGTTGTCTCCCCCACTACCTCCACTAGAAGATTGTTCCAGGAATCCGCCACTCATTCTGTGAAGAAGTACTTCCTAACATCTCTCCTGAATCTATCCCCCTCCAGCTTCATAGCATATCTCATTGTTCTTGAGCACATTTTCTTCTGAAAAATACTTCCCTCCTGTACCTTATTTACCCCTGTGAGTTATTTAAAGGTCTCTATCATATCTCCTCTCCATCCTCTCTTCCAGGGTGTACATATTGAGGTCCTATAGTCTCTCTTCATAGGGCTTTTGATGCAGATCCTGCACCATTTTAGTTGCCCTCCTCTGGACAGCCTCCACTCTGTCTTAGTCCTTCTGGAGATGTGTTCTCCAGAACTGCATACAATACTCTAGGTTGGGTCTTATCAGAATTCTATACAGAGGTAGCACCACCTCCCTCTTTCTGCTGGTGATACCCCTCCCTATGCACCCCAGCATCCCACTAGCTCTCCCAACTGTCTTGTCGCACTGCTTGGCCACCTTTAAGTCATCTGATATGATTACCCCCAGGTCTCTTTCCTGCTTGGTGGTTGTCAATACCATTTCACCCATTTGTACTCTGCTCCTGGGTTTCTGTGCCCTAATTGCATTATTTTGCACTTTTTCACATTGAAACCCAGCTGCCATGCCATTAGCCACTCATCTAATTTTCTCAAGTCTCTGCTCATCCTTTCCACTCCCCCTGGAATGTCCACCCTATTGTAGATTTTGGTGTCATCTGCAGAGAGGCAGGCCTTCCCTTCCGGCTCTTAAGACTAGTGTCTACCTCCTCCCTCCAAAGCCACTGTTCATTTTTTGTGTCCCCTTCCCTTCTCCTTCCTCTGTGGACACTGAACAAAAGTATTTGTTCAGGATGTCTGTCTTTTCTTGGTCCCCTCTGCATAGCCCCCCTCTCTTTGAACCTTACAATCCCACCCTGGTCTTCCTCTTTTCATTTATATACCTAAAATATCTTGTCCCCTTTTGTTACTTCTGGGGCTATTCTCTCTTCAGTTTGTGCCTTTGTGCTCCTTACTGCTTTCCCTGCTTCCGTCTGTTTTTCCTGGTACACCTCTCTATCATCCTCACTCTGCTTCTCCTTATACCTTCTGAATGCTACCCTTTTTGCCTTTACCTTTTCAGTCACCTCTTTCGAGAAACATAGCAGGCTCTTTTTCCTCTTGCTTTTTGCTCACTAGTTTGATGCAAAGGTTTGTTGGCTTTACTGTGCTCCTTTTAAGCAAAGCCCACTGTTCCTCTACCCCACCCAGGCCATGCCCCCCTGCCAGGTCATCCCTGAGGCATTCACCCATCTTTATATAATATGATCTCCTGAAGTCCAGGACCCTTGCCCTTGTGTGGCACAATTCCACAACCATCCTTATATTGAACCACACTGTACAGTGATCACTGGTCCCTCGGTGGCCTCCCACCTTGACATCCACAATACTGTCCCTGTTAGTAAGTATCAGGTCCAGTATTGCCCCCTCACAAGTGGGTTTACTGACTAGTTGCCTGAGGAATGCCTCCTGCAGAGTGTCCAGGATGTTCCTGCTTCTAGTTGAAGTACCTGCTGAAATGCTTCAATCTACATCCAGCAGGTTGAAGTCCCCCACTAGCAGCACCTCTCCTTTTTCTGCCATCTTGCCAATGGCTTCCACCAATACCTTATCTAATTCCTCCTGCTGCACTGGAGGTCTGTAGGTCACTGCAGTGTGAATAGTGGCTCCATTCACCATCTCCAGGGTGACCCACAGTTCCTCTGCCTCCCCCTGTATTCCCTGAATCTCTGTTGTTTTTATGCTTTCCCTCACAATCCCTCCTTTCCTTCCCTTCCAGTTCTTCCTGAACAGAGCATAGTCTGGTATGGTCATGTCTGACTCATGGTTTTCAGTGCACCATGACTTGGTAATGGCCACAATATACAGATCAGCCTCTGCCATGATGGCCTCTAGGTCCAGAATCTTATATCCTAGACTTCTAGCATTCACACACATGGCCTTCCAGATTTTGTATCCACTCTGCTTGTTGTCCCCTTTTTTCCTTTTTGCCCTCCCTTCCTCCTTCCCCCTCTATTTTTTATACTTATATTTTATTGAATTTTTAATTATACATCAAAAGAAAACAACATCCACCTTAATCATACATAAACAAAAAAGAACAATAAAAAATGTCTTTGTTGTTACACATTGATGTTGGCGTGCCTAGACCAAAACATGAATATGGGGGAGGAGGGGTCCTTCTTAATTTTAAAACAACAGTAGACAACTGCACTTATTAAATGGTCAGGCATAAAAGTAACATTTATCCTCTTTTTAACACATCAGCACTTCCCCTTATTTATCTTTAAAATAAATATATACTAATGTAGAAGTAGTATTCCTCTCAGTTGATATTGCCTCCTTTCCCCAACCTGCATCAATTGTCACATGAGGCTGACAACAACCAAACTGAGCCAACTAATGCTAAAGAAAAATAAATCAATCTTATACAGTGCTTTCATATATTCATACTGGATATCACATTTTTATCATTTCTTCTTTGGAGAGAATAGGCAAGTCTGTTTCACCATTCTGAGTGCAGTGAGAATGAATAAAAGTAGCTAGTTGATCAACTTCGTAAAAGAAATGCTGTGCTCCTTTATATTTTACTCTTACTTTTGCAGGGGCGAATAACTGAAATTCAGCACCCAGCTCCAGAAGTTCCTAATGATACCCCAAAAATCTTTGTCTTCTTTGCTGTGCTGTTGCAAAGACATAGTCAGGAAAAATCAAACATTTTACACGTTTTATAAACTAAGGGTGCTTTGATTCTGGAGAGCCTCATTATTAAGTCTCTATCTGAGTCAAATGCAAAGGAGACAAATACTGTTGATTTTTTATTACTTGTGGTCCTTTACCACCCTCCTTGGCATCTCCACTATGGAGGGCCCTCTCATCCTCCCTGGTCACAACTGTGGGTGTCTCCTTTTGACAGTCCCACCCTGCCAGAGCAGTATAAGAATTACAGTGTGGTACTGGTTGAGGAATGTGCCTCTATCCCACCACCCTCACCCTTGCAGAGCCCCTCCATAGTCCAGCCATTCCTCCTTCCTGGCATCCTCTGAGGTAACAATGGCAGAACTGGTGGTCCCTGGGTGGGAAAGGAGATCCTCCGAATCCTAACCAAATGAGCCTGGAGTATAACAACCTTTTCCCCCAACCCAGAGAGATGTATGCAGATGGGGCAGCAATGCAGTCTCCAGAAGGTCTGTCTGAAAACTTCTGCCCCACAGCCACTGAACTGCACCACTCCTGCATACTTACCTTCTATTCTCCCTGTGTTACCTGAAAATACGTTTGTACCCTTACCCCAGATAGTGTTTTTCTAATTTTCCTTTTGGTTTGATTGTTTCTATTTGTGTTTCCCTTGCCTTGTTTAAATCTCTGTATACTCCTATCCTAGATAGGGTGTTGCATCTATTCCCAGTTTTGGCCTGCCCTTGATCTTCAACCCTTCACAGCAGTGACTGTTACACAGCAGTGAATAGGTTTCTTGCTTTCATCGACCAGCAGAGTCTTCTGTTTCTTTCTGCTGATGCCTGCCAATGCCTACGACGCCAGTCACATGTTTCACTCATTTGCTGTTCCACTCATTCACTGGGATATTAACGTGCTAGACTCGTTAGAGTTGAAGTACTTTTATAATGCTCTTCTAAGAAGGCACTAATCCTCTGTTAGCCCTACTCCCAGTTATATACCTGATTCACAGGGCTTCCTGAATCTACTCGCTTTAAGATTAAGCTCCTCAGCTAGTTTCCCTTACACCACCTATTACAATTTAAAACCCAAGTTTCAAGGTACCCCAAATACCGCCTACCAAGTTTCAAAGTGCCTCAAGCACTGCTTGCAGATATTTTCTTTTCTCCCCGCTTACCCTGCTACTTTCAAAAGGAAGAAAAGTATAAATAAATATTAATATACCTTTAAGGTAAAGCTAAGTGCATTCACTCCACTGTGTCAGCAAAGTCTGGTCTTAAAGGGCCACTACAAACTTTTCAGCTAAAACAACCATAAATGACTACATAGTAGTAACACACAGTTTTTCAGCCACTCGGTTTTATTGTCATTTCTGTTAACTGCAGATTCAAAATTTATTGGGCTTACAAATGAATAAATAAATAAGTGGCCTTCTTCACGTCCACATGGGGATTTAATTTTTATTTTATTTTTTTATTTTTGCTGCAGTGTCGACTTTCCCTTCTCTATTTCAGTGCTGCAGCCAAGAACACTTCCAAGACTTTGATCTGAAATGAGCCATCCTTCAGATAAATGTTTTCAGCCTAACCCAGAAAAAGAAAATAAAAGACTAGAATTTAAAAAAATGATTTTCCCTGATTGACCATCATGAGAATAAAAACAATAAATCCCTGATCTTACTCTAACCCCCCAACTCCAAGTCCACACCTCCAGGACCACTTCCTCTTACAAATACTGTATAATCCACCCTCCATTGTTACATTCCCAACCCCACAGCTGGCATCATAAAGAAAACTTGCTGATGGTAGACTGCTATGGTTGTGTTTTTTTTTTTCATTATTTTGAATAAAGATGATGAATATATCTGGTATCCCACCTTTTCAGCTTTCCAAAAAGCACACTCTGACTCTACTTACTCCCATCCTCCTTTAACCAGATGCTCAAGTATGCCAATACTGCTCCCTTCGCCTACCCTTACATGTATCCCTTTCACACCCTTCTGCTTAGCAATATCACATATATAATTTTCTCCAAACATTATGCTTTTAGGAAATGTGTACAGCCCTTCTTCACTATTCAATGAATGCTATCAAAAAAGTGAAAAATCAAGTAGCTCCCTTCTTCCTTCTCTGTCTATTAAATTCCTCCTTCCATTTCATTGGACACTCTCCCATCTTTCTTGGTTGCACCCACACAACCATCAGAAACCACTTCTTCTCTGTCTCAAATATTTATTTATTTAAAAGTTTAACCAGGAAATACATACTCAGCTGACAACAGCTCATTTCCAGATGAGTCCAGGGGGAGATGGTAGTAGGAGATAGCTAACAATATAATAACAAGGTAAAATATAATAAATAATAATGCAAGCAGATTCATGTATATAAAAGGCAAGATATTAATAAAGGCAAAGTAGAAAAATAAAAACAGTCTCAAATATATACGAAAAACAAAAATATAAATGGCAAGAAGAGGGCAAGACTAGAGAATAGAGAAAGAGAAGAAGGGACACAGGCAGTTCCAAATAGGATGACAAAAGTCAGAAAGAGGAGACTTTAGGGAGGAAGTCAAAGAGACAGAATGAATAGAAAGGGGAGGGAGGGAGGACCAAAGTTTAGGAAAGTGGTAAGAAAAAGCAGATTGACCAACAACAGATTTTCTAGGAGGGATAATAAGAGAATGGAAAGTGTTGCAGCAAAGAGGGAAGGAAGAAGAAGGATGAGGGGAAAAGAGGGATTTGAGATAAGTGGGAAGGATGCCAAACCAGAATTTGGACAAAAAAAGAGACACAATGGGAAAGGTGCCTAGCATCAAGAGAAGGGAAAGAAAGAGCTGAGTAGCGAGAACAGTGGTGATTGTGAAAGGAGCAACCTAAAGAAAACTGGCAGAAAGAATGAAAAAGGGGGTCTAGTTTGGCAAGAGAGGATTTAGGGGCACTACAGTAAATTAGATCACCATAGCCAAAGATTGAAAGGATCATTTTTAGTACAATTTCTCGACGGGGCAGGGAGTGGTATACATGTTTTGTTCCTGTACAAAGCACCAAACTTAGGGTGAATTTTATGGTGAATTGCATCAATATGCACAGAGAAATCAAGATGCCGGTCGAGGCAGGACCCCAAGGTACTTAAAGGAGAAATATGAATATGTATCGGTATATGGAAGTAGTACTTGCTGGCTGTCACTACCATATATGATATAAACTGAGAAGTTCTGTTGTTAGAGAAAGAGGTGAGGAAGGTGTGTTTGGGAGGGTGGTACAAATGGGGTAATATTGACAAAGTTAACTTCTTGGGGATATGAGGAGTGTACTAGAGGGACAAGAGAGAATGGGGGGTAATATTGATATTTACTCAAAAGAGCAAAAACACAAAACTGATAGTGAATGCCAGTCACCCATGCATTTCTTTTATGGCCCATGGCCACAGCCTTTGGGGAGCTATCTGTACCTGTGTCCAGCAATGGGGGGTAGAATTTAAATTATTGTAACAGGGAGTAGCTCAGGGGGTTAACCCTTTGGGCTGCAACCAGATTAAGACAGCGATAGATGTCAGGGATGATATACGAGTCATATATCATCTCTGATCTCTATCGCTTTCTAAATCTGTTTCAACATTATTTTTCAGCATCTACTGGGTATAACCAGGTTCTACAATATACATTACCCACCACTTATACCTCCTGCAGTTTGAGTGAGCAGTTGATTACATCAGGCTGAATCGTGTTTCCATTTCCCTGTTCCCATAGGGAACTACAGTAAAAGGTGCTGCATATACATACTTCTATGTGCCTGCTATTTTGGGAAGACAGCAGTGATTAGCTGTGTGATCAGCTGTTACAGATGAGATCTGTCAGTTGCCAATTAACACTTTAATCAGGTGTAATCACAGGCACCACTTTTAAGATGTGAGCCTTGCTGAGCCATGATCATCGTCCTGATGCTACACAGAAAGGGCGGAGAAGGATGATGTGGCACAGAAGGAAGTGAAGGAAGCTGATTTGCAGACAGCCCTGCTTGTGCTGCACCATGCCACGGAGCATTCACCCCAAAATGGAGCCTAACTGGGGTACTGTAAGTAAGATTGATCCATTTCCCATACAACTGAATCGAGTCTACTGTGCACTGATTCACAAAAAATCGCAAAGGCAATGCAAACTTTTGTGTTGCACTTTGCAGTTGCCCAGGCATCCAAAATTGCAGTTCACTGCTGGATAGCATTCTGGGCTATCTGACAGTGAAAAGTGGTAGTCCGTGGCAGCAGTAACCCCAGTACTGTCAGTGCTACCCCAGTAGTACTGCCCAGACATGCAGCCAGTAGCATGGACCTGCAAGGAACCGCACAGGGGTGCTATTTCTAGTTCACAAAGGTAGCCATGCAAATGAGCCCATTGGGCATGCAAGGCACTATGTGGCCATTTACATGCCCATTATGGGACAGTTTGCATAGGCTTCGAGGAGTGCAGCAAGGCCCCCCGGCCCTTGCCCCATAAGCAGTCACAATCCCTGGTGGTAGTGGTCCCCCCCCAACCATTTGCCAATCACTGGCCTGAGAAAATAAAGCTGTCTCCCTGATAGCTAGTGGCCCCTTCCCCACGCCATTTTGCTGATCGTCATCCCAAGAAAAAAACAACAATCTCCCTAGTGGCCCACCCTCACTGATTGCTGTCCCAATCACCTAGTTATATTAAAACATATCTTCCCTGGTGTATAGTGGTCTCTCCCCCTGTCGATCACCATCCCGATCACCTAGATACATTAAAATATATCTTCCCTGGTGGCTAGCTGTCCCTCCCCCTGCCAATTGCTGGCCCAAAATAAAACATAGATAATCCCTGGTTGTCTAGTCATCCCCATTCACTGATTGCTGACCCATTATCAATAAATATATTCCCTGGTGGTCTAGTGACCCCCCCCCCACCGGTCGCTGATCACTGCTTAATAACAAAACTAAAAAAGTGTCCCTTGTGTGCAGTGATACCCCCAGCTGAAGCCTGGCCCAAAATAGTAATAGTATTCCCTGGTGGCTAGTGGACCCTCCTCCCATCCAATCACCTACCTGACTTTGCATCATATTCGCTGGTGTCCAGTGTAACCCTCCCATCCCGATGCCCCGTATAGTCAATAGAACTATTTCCCTGGTGGTCTAGTGAACCCCACACCCTATCGCTGAGCCCCAGTGTTAAATAACATCTATTCCCTGGTGGTCTAGTGCACCCCACCCCGGCAGGTAGTGTCCCACCACCACTTCCCCATCCAGAATTAGCTAACAGCCTCCTCTCTCCACGGCTGGAGCCGACTGACCTGTCAATGAGCATGTACAGTACACAGTCCTGACAGCTTAGTCGGTGGCCAGCTGTGGTGGAGCAAGGAGGGCTGTGCTGGTTGCCAGCTTGGGTTCGGGATGGGGGGCAGGATGGTGGGACACTACCTACCAGGGTGGGGGGGTGGCAGTGCACTAGACCACCAAGGAATAGATGTTATTTAACTTTATGGGGCACAGGGATGGGGAGGTTCACAAGACCACCAGGGAAAAAGTTATATTGACTATACAGGGGATCGAGATGGGGGTGTTACACTGGACACCAGGGAATATGATGCAGTGTCTGCTGGGTGATTAAGTGGGGGGTCTGCTAGCTACCGGGGATACTATTACTATTTTGGGCAGGGCTTCAGGTGGGGGGGACCACTGGATGCCAGGGATATCTTATAGTTTTGTTATTGAGCAGTGATCAGTGACCATGAGACCAGCAGGGAATATCTTTATTGATAGCAGGCCAGCAATGGGTGAGGGGGGCCAGTAGACCACTAGGCAATATCTTTACTGATATCAGGCTGGCAACCAGCGAGGGGGAGCACTAGACCACCAGGGAATATCTTTATTAATATTGGGCCATTGATCAGTGAAGGGGGACCATTGGACCACCAGAGATTATTTATATTTTATTTCAGGCCAGCGATTGGCAGGGAGAGGAAATACTAGCTACCAGGAAGATATGTTTTAATACATCTAGGTGATTGGGCCAGTGATCGGCGAGGGGGAGGGGACCATTGGACCACCAGGGATTATCTATCTTTTATTTCAGGCCAGTGATTGGCAGGGGGAGGGACCACTAGCTACCAGGGAAGATCTGTTTTAATATTTCTAGAGGATAGAGACAGTGATCAGAGGTGGGCCACTGGCACCAGAGAAGACATGTTTTAATATATCTAGGTGATCGGCGGGGGGAGGGACCACAAGCTACCAGGGAAGATATATTTTTAATATATCTAGGTGATGGGGACAGTGATTGGTGAGGGGAGGGATCACTAGCTACCAGGGAAGATATATTTTTAATATATCTAGGTGATGGGGACAGTGATTGGTGAGGGGAGGGATCACTAGCTACCAGGGAAGATATATATATATATTTTTTTTCATTATGTATTTTATGTGTTTTTTCCCATTTTCACCCACCCCCAGTCCCGGAGACACATGCACACTGCATTCCAAGACCCTCCTGACTTGCTGCCCCCTCCCACTTGCACTGCCACCCGACCTCCTCCCAGTGGTAGCAGAACTACGTGGAGGTGACAACCGCTTCAGGAGAGGAGAGCTGCTATTAGGTGCTCAATCCTGCTCTGCCCTTCTCCCCATGCTGGCACTCCGATTACCTGAGGTCGTTCCCAAACCTGGGTCACCGGTGTGCCACTAGGCATGGTGTCCAGCACCTCAACCCTCAGCATCACCGGGTCAGCCCATATTTTAATATATCTAGGTGATCAGGACACTGATCGGCGGGGGGAGGGACCACTAGTTACCAGAGAAGATATGTTTCAATATATCTAGGTGATCAGGACAGTGATCATTGGTGGGGGGGCACTAACTACCAGGGAATTTCTGTTTTATACTTGGCCAGTGATCAGTGATCATGGGGGGCACTAGCCACCAGGGAACTTTCCTGTATTAGCCTCAGTCCGGTGATCTGCAGGGGGGGTACTGCAGTATCCCTGCCAACCACTAGGTTTGCGGGGGCTTAAAGCAAGGTCTTGGTTGGCAGTATTTGCTCTGTGCAAGGGGACATGGAGCAAATGCTTTTTGAATCGGACAGTGCTGATAGTCATGTCCCTCCACCTCATTTGCAATATGGCCCCTGTCACACTTTGCCCCAGTGCAAACTCAGTTTGAGGGCACAAACTGGGCTTTTGTGAATATCAACTTAGTGCAAAACCCAGTTTTGTGAATCCAGCCACTGATATTAGGGAATAGGGACTGCTTTGGCACTGGTTTGAGACTGGTGTGTGTGCCTAAGTTGCAGTACAGTAGTACAAGCACGAATGCACCGCAAAATGAAATAAAGGCTTACTCACAAATGTAAGTTGGTGCTTTTCTTAAAAAAGGAAAAAAATAGCACTTGGTTAAAGTGACCACCCCCTATAACTGGCAGAATGTGCTTACACAGATGTGCCCATTATAAGTGGTGAGGACTGTATAACCAAGTTTTGCCTTGTTCTACTTGAGTAGAAAATCCGCACATGTTTGGGAAAGTACATGTAGTACTAAGATTCTAAAAATGGTAAGTTTTGTAAAGTTTTGGTACACTGACACAGAATCCTATGTACCAAAACTTTGCAAAACATACCATTCTTAGTACTACATGTACTTTTCCAAACGTGTACAAAAAAAAACACTATTGTGGATTTCTTAATCAAGTAGAATGAGGTAGAACTTGGTTATATATTGCAGAACCTGATTATACCCAGAAGAATCTGGTTTTACTTGGCAGAACCTGGTTATCTCTAGTAGAACCTGGTTATAGCTGGTAGAACCACATAAAACCTGGTAGAACGTTTTTGAGTTCTACTCAGAAAATTCACGAGGTTGAACTTTTAGAGGTTTGCACAGCCCTATTGGAGATGCGCAGTGTGTGCTTTCTATAAAAAGTGCTGCATCATGATGCTGAAGTGCTATAATGTCAAAGGGAAAATGAGTTGCTTTGCACTTGCTTCAGCAGTGTCCAGAACACCAGATTTTGGCACATTCAGGGAACGAAAAGTCAGTATCGGCTCATCCTTGCGAATGTGTACCAATTTTCAGAGTAATGGTGGCAATGGATTTATTTTTTTATTTATTTATTTAGCTTTTTGTTGACCGGGTAAGTGCACTAGACAAATCCTGCCTATTTTTAGGCACGACTCGGGGGAGGGGGATACAGATGAATGCAAACTGACCTTGAACCAGATTACGCTGCTGGTGGTATTTTTAGTGAATGAGGGAAATTTGGCCAGGACACCGGGGAAATTCCCCTACTCTTTTCGATAAGTGCCATGGGATCTTTAACATCCACCTGAACTACCACCAATCCAGGCAGATGGGACCTGTTTAACGTCTCATCCGAAAGAAGGCACCTCAGAAAATGCAGCACCCCTCTCATGCTGCACTACAGTGTCAGTTCTGGGATATTAACCCAAGTGCCATATGTGGGAACTGAACCCACAGCCCTCTGATCTCCCGGCCTCAGAGGCGAGTGTGCTACCTACTGAGCCACTGACACTGCTAAACCGAGTGGATAACCGAGTGGCGTCACTAATGCTTACCCTGATACATTTGTAGCCTCGATGTCATATTTTAAAATGGATACACTGTGATTTATATACCTTGCTCTCTTGTTGTAGATGAACTGACCTTCTTTACTCCTTTAATTGGGGTGGGCATGGCTCAGGGTGCTTCTGTGGCATGGGGTATATGTTGCCATGCTCGCTAGAAGACCCTTACAAAAACCACAGCAAACTGGACCACCTTACTCCTCCCTTGGGGCACAGTGACAGGGCACCTCACTGTGGTGGACAACAAAAGACTTGGGCTACAGGGTACAGGCAGTTGAATCTCTAAGCTCAGCAGGATGGATCAAATTGATATGGTACATTGCAATTCACACTGAGGGTTCAATGACCCAAGTTACAGTAATCACAAATACCACTACCAAGGCAATGTGTCTAAGGTTGCCTCTGCTAAGTGGATCAACTGGTACCCTTCTTCCTGACATTTCTCTCTGCCCCTGTATCATGACAGTTGGCCAGCTAGGTGCAGCAAACTTCAGTGTGACAGCAGTTTATATTTGGGGCCCACTGTGACAGGTTCTTCTTAACTTTGTACCTTAATGCCTGGTAACTCTTAATGCCCCCAATACCACTGGGGAAATATCAGCCAGAAATCTTCTGTTACTTGTGTGCCAACACATAGCCTGCACCCAACAGGGGGACCTCCTGAATCAGACAGTTACTGATGTTCAAAATATCCTCACAGGATGCTGCTTCTGCAAACTTTTCTCAAAGACCTCCTACCTTACCAGCCCGTAGCAGCAGATCATCTTTGCTCATTCTTTCATTTCACTTCTTGTGTTTGAGGGCCCTAGATTAATTTCCCATCCATTTCTCAGGTACCATCAACCATGTTCATGGAAGTCCACCTCAGGCTGGATTGTCATCACAAAACCTTCCTTAAAGAGCAACCTTGCACGTCAGCATGTGCTTCCATAAATCAGGGATTTCAACTGTTACAGATAATTTTTTTTTTTCATTTTCAACATTCCTTACTAAGATTTATTGCACATCTTGGTAGCCCATATAAAAAGTCTATATAGAAAATATTTGAAAAAAATTTGCCTCTCTCTCTCCTGTTAACCTCACAGTATCTTTGTTTATGACATCGTAGTGCTCACCATGACAAAAGCCTGTAACGTCACAAACAGCAGTCATGTGGTTAACAGGAGAAAGTCAGATAAATTTGAAAAACTCAGTGAAATAATTGCTGCAGTATTTAGTAGACCAACAGCAGGGGAAAGTAAAAAAAAACAGATAACAGAAAACTAGAAATAAAGTTGAAACATACTTGGTGTAAATCTAGTGTTTTTAAGCTGCCAGTAGTACTTGTAGTCCATTTCCCGATCCATGGTAGTGTTGCCAATACTAATAGTCCAGCAACCCATCCCTGATAGTGCTGCCAATAATACTTGTAGTCAATTCCCTGATCCCTGATAGGGCTGCCAATAGTACTTGTAGTCCATTCCCCGATCCCAATAGTGCTGCCAATAGTACTTGTAGTCAATTCCCCGTTCCCAGATAGTGCTGCCAATAGTACTTGTAGTCAATTCCCCGATCCCAGATAGTGCTGCCAATAGTACTTGTAGTCCATTCCTTGATCCCTGATGGTGTTGCCAATATTAATAGTTCAGTGCCCCATCCCCGATGATGTCAGTATACATGTTAGTACCCACCCATGATGCCCTACTCTCCCACCCCGCAGGTGCCAGCACGAATATTGATATTCAGAGCCGGTGACCAGCACAGCCCACCTCACAACCTCCGCAGTTGGCCACCAACTGAAATGTCACTCACTGACAGTTCAGTCAGCGGCCAGCCATGGAGGTGTGAGGTGGGCTGTGCTGATCACTGGCTCTGAATATCAATATTTGAGCTGGCACTTGCAGGGTGGGAGAGGGGGACATGGGTGGGTACTAACAAGTATAGTGACATCATCAAGGATGGGGGGCTAAACTATTATTAATATTGGCAGCACTATCAGGGATCGGTGAGTGGGGAATGGAATACAGTTACTACTGGGGGCACTATCAGGCAGCAGGGAATGGACACGCACACTGCCACATATGGGCTGACTCTCCCTTGGGGAGCTTTGTCTAAGTACCCTTAGACCAGCTAGGGCTGGTCTACGGGTACTTAGAAATTCTCCCTCAGTGTCCATTCTGAGAATATTGATGTAGGGGATGTGGCAGCTTGCATCAGTCACATGTCCCCTTGTGCCATGTCACAGCCCATACTTGGGTGCATGGGTGGCACAAGCCCTGTTTGGGGCAGGCAGCCTGCAGTTAGTACAGGCTGCCTTTGAGAATAGCTCTGGGGCACACTTTGATGCAAGGTGCCTCTTGCACCATTCATGTTTAGCACAGCCACCTTGTGTCAAGCTCAGGGCTTTGAGAATCAAGCCCTAGCTCTTTAAGGACATGTCCCTGGGACCTGGGTCAAAACCAATTTGAATCCCTTCACCTCCAGGATAATGACACATCCTGAGCTCTGAAGTCTGATGACACTGAAAATTCAGGCCCTCTCACAAGTGAAGTGTCTGACCTCAAGACATCTGATGACATGGGCTGCTTCATACCTGCCCTCCGGGCAGGGGTCTGCAAAGAAAACCGATGCCCTTGCCAAGTCCTAACCCAACCTCCTGGAAAACACTACATGTGGCCACACCTATGACCCAATCCAGAACCCTAGCACCCCAGTAAAAGTATCCGCATTGCCTTTTGAATCTCACCCAACCTGTACCCAGTGAGGCGTACTGGGCTGACTCCCCACTGTGCCTGACAGCACCTGGCAAGAAACAGCTGAGCACAGGATGCCCCTTCACAATGATGAAGACCTGCACCCAACTGCACTCACTTCAGGGCTTTACACCCAAGTGGCCTGCCCCTTCCCCTCTAATTTCCCACCTAATAGTTCCTTATATATCCACTCCCTGAGCTCTGGGTCCCTCTGGTTGGAACAGTAGGAAAAACCCTGCCCCCTACCACAGGTGAGGGGATTGGTACAGACAGAAACAATCCTGAATGCTGATTGGTCTAGAGGTAATTCCAGTGATGATGTTATCTCACCCCAACATCACATTCTGAAACTAATGTAAAACAAACCCTACAGAGGGCATGTTTTTACCCAACAGCATGCATTTTATAATTATACTAAGGCACTCCAGGGTGTGTGTTATGGTTGGTCACAATCTCTTCTTCCATGGTTGAAAGCACTTGGCTATGCCTCGTACCTCAAAACACCTGAACATAACACAAACTCTGTTGATCCTTGTTTATTAAATGTTCAGTGGTCAAATTGCCATTAGGTCATGGAAGTAATGTAAGAAACTGTAGCAATCAGGCTGACCTGTTGGGGCAGCAGGAGGGCTACCACTCATAATATCGACAACCCAGGTTTTGGAACAAGGTCACTGGGGGCTGGCCAGATGGGTAAGGACTGAGCATCTTGGTGGACACTGTCCTCCTGCTGGGATGGGTCAGTCAGCTCTGCTGCCGTACTGCCACCTGGGTGACCACAGGTGGTGGTGCAGGCAAGAGTCGCTCATGGAGGGAGGATGCTGCCCGACGCTGAAATAAGCATGCATATTATAATGATGTGAGTAGTGTCCCTAGTCAGTAACATCTGCGAGGAAGGGGAACAAATAAGAAAAAACCTTGGCAGTCCCAGCATCAAGTCACCCCTGCCCCACAGGACCTGCACCAGCAACTGAGCCCCACACCTCTGCACCAGGCATGACTTCTGACAGTACCTGTCCCCCCCACCCGACAGCCTCACCATGGGGGGGTAAGCCTGGTGAACTGGGAGGTGAGCTAAGTCCAGCAGAAGGTGGGTGTAGAACTGGAAGTGGGGGTATGACAGAACAAGAGCAGGACGACGAAAAGACAGAGGTCACAAAGTACACTAATTAAAGAAGTTGTAGCAACCAGAATTATTTTTTGTTTGTTTCTATGCTGCTGACTGAATTTCTTAACCATCAAAGCCAAAAAAAAAAAAAAAGAATAGGTATGGTATGCAATATCTGGAAAAAAATGTAGGGAGCATGTCTTTCCATGCTGTATGTATGAAAACTACACCTATGCCAATCAGATACTGACAATAACTGTAATAACACAAAGGATTTGATTATTTTAAAATGATATGATTAAAATTACTGGCAATCAGCATTTCTAAATACATCAATCTTTTGAGGCTGGTTGCCATCAAATGACTTGTATAAACTTGAACATGAGAATACAGTAGCTACCCAATTACTGCTGGATGAGCATAAAAGGACAGATTGCTTGCAGAATATTCCTGCAGAGATTTTTTTGAAATGAATATAACATCTCTCTGAAAGGAAAGTTGAGAAAAATGAACATAAAATCTTATAATGCCTGGTTTGGAATGCAAACAAATCACTTTTCATGGTAGGCAGCCTGTCAATGAGCCCTGAACTATTTAGCAATGATGTCCAGTCCATAGCAGCTCTTGGGCATTCAATTCCCAACATTCTTTCCATACACTAAGCATGCTAGGCAGATGGGAACAGTTACACATACAGTAAAATGTGTTCAGCAAGGCTAAGTAAGGAATATTACACAACAGATTAATGTTAGGCTAGGTTGTAAAACAGACTAGAAAATTCCTGTCACCTCATTAAGTCTCATCACATGACCATGCAATATTTTCTTATGTATACACACCTAACTCAAACTGAAGAACTAACTCTGCTCCTTGGTTGGCCAGTAGAGGTGTTCACATGCTGGGTGGTCCATGCCCCCAGACAGCCTCAGTGTCAGGTACAGGATGTTCTACTCTAACAAAGGTGCTGCTTTCTTGCTTGCAGTCATTGCACTACCAGTATCTCCATCTCCATAGCATAATATGATAATACCAGTATCAGTATAAGGGTCTTTTTAGTTGAGCAGCAGCTTTCATTTACATCACAACATGTGCTAACATACATAACATAGCATTAATACTGCCATAGACTTCTACTGAGTATGCCCCCATGCACTTCCTGGTTAGAAGTCACAAAACATAGTGTGACTATGCATAGGTACTGTACACTGTATTCCGACCACTGTTGAGGGTGCATCTGTTCTCTTGTGGGTGTACATTAGAAATCTACATTGCTGCATCATTTGGGTGGACTATAGGGGACATGTGTGGTGCTGCATGGCTCTGAATGTGTCTTTGTCATTGTGTTCTTACTGCAGACCAAGATGGCAGGGCATGGGTCAGGTGGGACAGCAGGAGGACTGGTGAGGTCATAGGGGGAGCCAGACAGCAGCGTGCGGCACGAGTGTCGCCGCAAATACAGTCACGTGACTATGCATGTGTGATACACATTGCCATGCTCATTCTGTGCTGCACTTTCACTGTGATGCATCCACTGTAGTCTTGCATTCACGCATGTAGGTTTGCGTCATACAGTTGCACATGTGGTGCACCACCCTGTACATCTTGGCCTTCCCCACCCTATTGCCCACCATAGGGAACCCATGTCTACTCCCATGCTTTTGACACGGTGCACTTCATAGTCCTGTCTTATGCCACTTGGCATGCCCAATGTGGCTGTGTAGCCCATTTCTGTGTTGAACTCATCCTCTGTAGGGCAACTGTACACATGGTGCATGCAGGCACCCTACATGGAACATGTGGCACCCTGTTTGTCCCTGTCATGCTCCATGTGGTCTGTACTTGGGCTGTCTACACACTTGCCTGTAGGTATCATGGCAGGGTAATCATGTAGCCTTCACACGGACCATGGTGAATGATGGCCTGCGACATGGACACATCCAGCCAAACCTCCCATTTGGTCTTTTGGACAGTTGGGGTATGCAGTGGCTCATGTTTGTGCTGCTTACAGATTCAGGGGTCTCTGCATAGTCCAGTGTGTCAGACCTCCTCGACAGGCTGCCAATTGCATGGCTATCCCTACACACCTATGCACTTGTCACAACCTGTTTTGCATGTCCCTTAGGTGTGTCGTCACATTAATGTGTATGCCCCTCACAGCTATCCCAGCCCCCTTTGGTGTCCACCATACATACACGGTATGCTGCTGTCATCCAGTGGACATGTCCCCCACACCCCCAAGATATCAGCCTCACATTGTTTTGCAGCTTATTGTTCTGGTGCTCTGCCCTTATACTCAGCCAGTACGTTGTTTGCGTTTCATGGTATGTCACTGTGTTGTGTCCAGATGTGATACCCCTGGATAATGGTATGCCCATAGTTACCTCCTGTGAGTGCAACATTGTGAAGCCATGCCCAGTGCTGCATCTGCTACACCCGTAGCAGGGGTGGGCAGGCATGCCCTTCTTGCATCTGCGAATGGCGTTTGTGTTGCCACAGCACTTACCTTTGGCCATGTGTCCCGTGTGCTCGTCTGCATGGCTGTATGTTGCTGTTACCTGACAGCCTCTCCTGATGGTCTACAACACCATGTCAGTGTGCTGCCTGAATGTAATGCACATCAAAGGTAATGTCCACCTACTGTTACTCTGCTACACACCTGCACATGCAACCTTCTGTATATATAACCTCATCCATTGTGCAGGTGGTATTTGTGCCATGCAGTCTTGCATGCTGCCACTGCCTTGGGGTTGTACATTGTCCACTGCCATACTCAGTGTGTGTAGGCCTGTCCTGTCAGCCTGATGTGCCAGATGTACCCAGTGACAGGTGTCAGACCCACTGTGCCCTCTATGTGGTGGGGACCTGGGTATGTATCTTGGTTGCATGAGGACATCTCTGCACTGTGTGGTCTGTGCATAAATGTGGCACTGTGGTGCACCACACATGTTTCCACTGTGGGGGTTATCATGTAATCATGCTTTCATTGGCCAACAGGGCTAGTGACTTGGAATATGCAACAGGCCACAGACATTTTCAATAGCCCAGCTGCTGTACCTACTGAGTCGTTTTCCTGTCCACTACAGGTCCACAAGACTACTTAAGGGAGATTCCTGCTATGACAGTATGGTGTCTACTAGTATTTGACTAGCATGCCAGTGCCAGTTTCAACCTCTGCATTTTCCTCTGCACAGCTATCCCCAGGGCAGCCAGACTATGAGTGTATTCTTGGGTTGTGGGGGTGGTGCTCTTTGCCCACACTGGTCCACACTGCATCCTGTCCATCCTTGCTTGCATTGGTGGGCCAATGTAGGCAGTCAAGGCCAACTGTGGTGAGGCTGCCACCACCCTTCTCCCATAGATCTGACACCTGTGGCTGTCCCGCACACACTTCTGCCATTGGACATTGTACCATGGCTGCAGCTACTGCACATCCTACACACAGCCATGTGCCTCTCCACAACATGGCCCTGTGCTTTCTGGGATGCATGTCCTGCAGTGGCCTATTATGGTGTCACACCTGTGACTCATGTGTTGTGCTTCCTGGCACACATGTCCACTGCACATCTGTGGTCACTGTTGCATGCAGCACTAGGACACAGCCTGTGGCCGACATACCACACATGCACGGCAACACATCCCAACCATTGTTCTGTGCAGGGGGGTCTATCTGTGCATACATAGCAGCCCGTTGGCACTGCTACTGTACTGAGTTGTTGTTTTCTTCCTGTAGGTCGGGTCCAGGCTGCAGGTGGAGCAAACAGATAGGTCCCAGGAGCAAGTGGAGCACACAGATGCATGGCACGACTGGGACATCACGGATGCTCCAGGCAATGTTTCTGCAGCAGGGGACCATACTTCGGACTGCCCAAGTGATTGCCTGCACTTTGGGGGAAGTGCGGACGGAACTGGCCTCCTTGCACTGCCTGCAAGGCACCACCACAACCCCCTGTTACTCCATGAGGCAACTTAGCAGCCTATGTATGAAAGCCCTAACCCTTTCCCACCCCACTTTCCCTCCACTTTTCCGATCCCTTCATTGTAAATAGTTCCACCCCTCCCAACCTTGTCCACTGTGCTCCCCACCCCAGTAGCTTCCCTAATTAGTTTTTGTGGTCTTTATAATTGTTATTGTCCTTGTTGTTTTTTGCTATGATGTTACATTGTCATTTTGCTCTTTGATATTTTTATTACAATATATATATATCTATATATCTATATATAGATATATATATCAGAGGAAAAAACATCCATTTAATGCATTAGTTAGGGTTGTTATACATGACAAAAGCGAGGATATTCAGTGTTAGGGTTGAAAGACCCCCTTGGTCCCCCCCTGCCCACACCCCCAACCAGCATCAGGGTGCACATTATGGTTGTCAGCCATAACTCTCACCCCATCACATGTGTAAAGAAGCAGAGGTGTAGGAGAATGGGGTGAGAGTTAGGACCGACAACCCTAATGCGCACCCCGATGCCGGTTGGGGTTGTGGGCCGGGGGACCAAGGGGGTCTTTCAACCCTAGCACTGAATTTCCTCACTTTTGTTGTGTGGAAACAACTCTAACTAATGCAATAAATGGAGTTTTTTGCCTCTAATTTCCCTTCTTTTTGAGAATGATAACGAGAATTAGTGAATGTAATGCGGCGGTGGTGGGAGCACGGGGCCCTTTGGGCCCCACGCTCCTGCCACATGATGTCTTGTCACATAGAAACATTGTGCCCGCAAATGCAAATAGTAATGCGCATGGTGACACAAAGCGAAACAGAATGAGAAACAGTAGTGCAGACAAAAAAGTTAAAAACAACTCAAAAGCAAGCACAAATGAAAAGCAAAGGGTAACGCACATGGTGGCGTAGACGTGAACGGTAAGTGAAACGGGAACGGAACCACAAGTGAAAATGGTAACGGTAACAGTAATGTAAGCGCACAGGCTGGTTTTCCCCAAAAGCTGCATAAAGAAAGACAGTGAGTACAAAGAATGTATGCATAATAATGGTTCTCGTAGCAGAAAATGAGGAGTTGGAATACTAAATTGCTTATATCTCAGGAACCGTATGACGTAGAAAAAAAATATGAAAGTCATATGACTTATGACTTTCCTGGCTAGTTTTGTACTTGGACGAAAAGTCTGTATCTCGCACCGTTTCCGAGATACGGGCCCTGAAAGGTGCGGTGAATGCCTTAATGTTTTCCTATGGGAAAAAAAGAGAAGTTCGAAGTGCCATAACTTTGGCTCCCTGTAATATTGTTTCACCAAACCACAAAAAGGCACATCTGTGGGATGTTGGCTGTGTTCCTTCCACATTTCAGCCCAAAAGACCTAACCATTACAAACATACGAACATACGAAATTTGCCAGCACATAAAGGCCTAGAGGTCTATCAAGTCTGCTCGAATGTGCAGCTAGCACCCCTTATTCTGCAGCTGCCCCTCCCTTCCACCCTTCCTCTTCGTTAACCCTCCCCCTTGTCCTGTCCCATCCTCGTTTGAAGCAGTCTACTGTTCTACTGCATACCACTTCAGCAGGTAACACATTCCACCCAGCCACCACCCTATCTGTAAAAAAGTGTCTCCTCATCTCCCTCCTGAACCTTCCTCGCTCCAGTCTCATATCATGGCCCTGGTGGCCCTCCCTCCCTTACTTTGAACAGCCCCTCTGTACCCGTCTTGTTTATTCCTTTCATGTATTTAAAGGTTTCAATCATGTCACCCATGTCTCTCCTCTCCTCTCCTCCAGTGAGTACATGTTCAACTCCTTCAACCTCCTCTCGTATGATAAGTTCCCCAGCCCCTTGATCATCTTTGTTGCTCTGCGCTGCACCCCCTCCAGTAACTTAATGTCCCTCTTCAGATATGGATGACAGTACTGCACGCAGTACTCCAGGTGTGGTCTAACTAATTACCTATACAGTGGCAGAATCGACTCCCCCCTCCTCGAGGATATACCCCTTGCAATACAACCCAGCATTCTCCTCTTCTGTCTGGGCTAGCTGCACTCCCTCTAGCTGGTAACTCCTCCTTGGGTTCTTCATCCCAAAATGCAGCACCTTGCACTTTTTGGCATTAAAGCCCAGTTGCCAGGTGTCTGACCAGGTTTCAAGCTTTGCCAGATCATCCTGCAACCCCTGCCACCCCCCTATGTCATCCACCACCGCTTCTACCTTGGTAACATCAGCAAACAGACTGATCTTGCTTGATGTCCCATGATATGTCTGCAATGAATATCCCAAACAACACTGGTCCCAACACTGAGCCCTGTGGAACACCTGCTCACTGCCCTTGGGTGTGAGAGCTCCCCACCCACCACCACCCTCTGTTGCCTTTCCTGCAGCCAGTTTCCTACCCATCTCACCAGCTTTGCACCTGCCCCTGTGCCTACTAACTTCTTTCCAGCCTTCCATGTGGCACTGAGTCGAATGCCTTACTGAAGTCCAGATAAGGACATCCACTGCATGGCCCCTGTCCAGTTGCCTAGTTACTCAGTCATAGAACTCGACCAGGTTGGTTTGGCAGGATCTGCCACGTATGAAGCCATGCTGTCTGCTGTCCTGTAGTCCTTGGCCTCTAGGAGGGCCACCAGCTCTCCTTCAGGATAGTCTCCATTAGCTTACCCATGATGGATGTGAGGCTCACTGGTCTGTAGTTCCCGGTTCATCCTTGGGGCCACTCTTGTGGAGGGCACCACATGAGACATCCTCCAGTCCTGAGGTACACACCCTGAATGTAGTGAGGCATTAAATAGGTTCGCCAAGGTCCTGCAAGGACCTCTGCCAGCCTCCTTCAGTACCCTGGGGTGGATGCCATCTGGGCCTGGTGCCTTGTCCACCCTCAGTGCCTTCAAACCCTCTCGAACTCTGCTCTCCATGATTTCCCCATCTGTCACCACTTCCCCTGCTTCTGCCATTTCTCCCACCTTGGGTGTCACCCCCCTCTTCTCTTTAGTAAATACTGAGCAGAAGTACTCATTTAGTACTTCTGCCTTATCGCACCCTGCTTCCACCCAACCCCCCTCCTTCCTAATCCTTTCTATGTGGTCCTTACAGCTCCTTTTCTCCCTGATGTACTTAAAGAAGTCCTTCTCCCCTTTCTTAATGCCTTGTGTCAGCCTGAGTTCCGTAGATGCTTTGGCTCCCCTTACTGCCCTTGTCACCTCCTTTGATTCTGTCAAGTACTCCTCCCTATCCTCCCCCCTCCCTGTTTTCTTGTACTTCCTAAAGGCAGCTCTTTTCCTCCTTACCTTTTCCATGACCTCCTTGCTCAACCAGATCGGTTTCTTAGCCCTAGCCTTCTTGCTCTGGGCTTTGCAGCAGGTTTTGGTTGCCTCCACTATCCCCAGCTTTATGAGCTCCCACCTCTGGCTAGTGTCCATACTAGATTGAATTCTGGCCAGGTACCCTTTTACCACTTCCCCCATCTTCCCAAAGTTGGCCCTCCTGAAGTCCAGCACTATTGTGCCAGATTCCACTCCTTCCTTGCCCATATCCAATGTGAGCCATACTGAGCGGTGGTCACTCCCTGACAGCAGTTCCTCCACTGTAAGTTCTCTCACAAAGTCCCCATTTGCCAGCACAAGGTCAAGGGTATTTCCTAACCTGGTTGGTTCACTGACCATTTGCAGCAGGAAGCTGTCCTGGAAGGCATCCAGCAGTACCTGCTCCCTTCTGTTCCTGGTTGTTGGGGTGCTCCAGTCCACTCCTGGCATGTTGAAGTCCCCCACAATCACCACACTACCCTTCTCGCAGGTCCTCCTGATCTGTTCCGCTAGTTCTCTGTCTAACTCCTCCATCTGAGATGGTGGCTGTACACCACTCCCATTCTAAGAATCCTATTCTTGGAATCCTGGATTTGCATCCAAAGTGACTCCGTACTACCCTCCTCCCCTTCCTCCCTTACACACTTCAGTCCTTCCTTCACATATAGTGCCACCCCCCCTCCTTTCCCAATCACTCTGTCCCTACGAAATAATCTGTACCCTGGTACAGACAGGTCCCAGTCATTGTATTAGATGGCCCATGTTTCTGTGATGACTGCAATGTCCACCTCTCCCTCTGCCATGAGAACCTGTAACTCTGCAGTTTTCCTCCCAAGGCTCCTAGCATTAAAGGTAACCACCTTCCACCCTTCCCCCCCCCATCCTGCCCTCCTTTCCTAGCATCACCAACAGTACTTGCCATTTGTCCTTTGTCACTGTTATGGGGGGTAAGCTCATATGGTTTCCCAACCTGTGGTCTCTGCATATCTCTTCTCCAACTGCCACCCCCACTCCTAGTTTAAATTCCCAACTTCCTCTATGTACTCCTCCATCCTCTGTTTCAACACTTTCTTTCCCTCCCTCTTCACTCAAGTGTAGTCTGTCCTTGACATAGAGACTACTGTCCTCCCAGGTCCCTCCCCAACAGCCCATACCCTTTAGCACAACACCAGGTTCTTAGCCATCCGTTAAATTCCTCTATTCTCAGCTTTCTTGTTGTGCTTGCCTTTGGCACAGGAAGTATCTCTGAAAAAGTTACTGATCTTCCTACCCCCTCACATAACTGTGCTAGTTCCTCAAACCTCCTCTGGACTGTATCTACTGTCTTGTCAGCCAGGTCATTTGTCCCAAGATGTATAATTAAATGAGGCTTGTCCCTACCCCTTCTAGCATATTTCAGAACAGACTGTCCCACCCTTTCCGCTGTCATTCCTGGCATGGCCTCCACCCAAATGCGACTATGCCGCTCTCCTTGCTACCCCACCTAACTCCTCTTAGTATTGAGTCCCCCAGCACTAAGATTCCATCCCTCTTACTCCCTGCTTGCTTCCATTCATCTCCCTCTCTCATTTCCAGCTCCTCTTCTTCCTCCTGCACATTATTTCCCCCTTCTACCCCTGTTGCAATTCTCCCAGCAGAACTTCCCCCCGCTCCAGTTTGGTCCAGGCATTTATCAATTACTCCTCTAATTTCATCATTTCCCTCCTCCACCTTCTTCCTCTCTAACAGTGCACAACTATTTTCTGAAGGCCCTTCACAAATGCCTGCTCCCTCTCTCTTCATAGTAACCTGTTCTCTCCTTTCCACTCCATGACTTTTGCTACTTCTTCGCCTCCCCTCACAAGTCCCTATCTCCTCCTTCCATTTGTCTTTTGTCTCCTGACCTGGTTTCCCCAGCAATTGTTCTTCCTGGCCTGGGCCCCTTTGTCTCTGCTTCCCTTCTTCTGACCCTCTCCTCACCACTGTTGGCTTAAATCGCCCTCCCTCATCTCCCCTTCTTCCTTCCTCCAGTATTGGGCTAAACCCACTCCCAATCTGCCTTGCCTGTCTTAGTTCCCCCTGCAGACCCTCAATCTCCTTTCTAAGTTTTTCTGTGTGGTTGCACACTAAACATCCTCCCACACTCCAGGTAATTTTTAGAAAGATTGGTGCACCACAGTTGTTGCAGCCTACCACCCTAACCATTACTGCCGTTGCCCACCAGTGACCCCCCCCACCATTCCAGATTCAGGATACCAAACACTCCTCCAAGTCTCCCCTCTCCCTCCTCTATCAGTGCAAAACATTTTCTTTATTTCCCTTACCTCCTTTGTTGCACACATTTAGATATATTGAGCAACTGCTTTTTATATTCCTATCCTTCCTATCCACACGCAAAAACAGACTTTAAGTAGCCATTGCACAACCTTTTTCAAACTCCTACTCCTCCTTTCCCTAATGCAATATCAATGTGAAGAAGTAATAATGAAAGCTCCTAGATTTGCATTTACTTTCCTTCCACCGAGAGAGCAGTCACCTCTTCACTTGCTGCTGTTCCTTTCCTGGATGTCTGCTTTTGCTATGACAGGTGCATATCCTTTGCCTGTTTGAGAAGTGATGTCAGAACCCCTGGTATAGAAATAATGGACCATGGGTGGGACCAGCCCAAGTCTTCCAGAAACAATCAGGTAGCTGAGGCCTCTGGTCAGACCATTAGCACCCTTCCCCACTCTGCACTCAAACTTTGCAGCTAGTGAAGCCGGCAACAATGAATCACAATTCTACTCAAAGCCCCCAAAATAAGTTTGCTACCCAAAGAAACAGGACTCCAATTCAAACAGCTTCACCAAGAACTCATCAAAATAGGCTTGGAATTAGAAGATATATGCCTCCAATTCAAAGAAAAAGACCCAGTTAAATCACACCAATTATGTTTTAAAACAGAAGAAATAGGTCTCTACAAATGCATCCTGCCACACAGTGAATCAAACAAATGAGCCCACTTATAGCTACCAAAGCAGGTTTCAAAATTCCAACAGCTCCAAACAATACCCTGCTAGTCCCTTAGTAGTAAGAAAGAAAAGAAATAACCTTCTACCAAGCAGAATCCACAAGAAACAATGTAAAACAACAAGAAGCTACTGTACTGTAGATCTGATCTTGTCCCCCTTCTAGTTCCTTCTGAGAAGCCAAAGCACTGAGTTCCAAACTCTGTGATTTCCCTTGTGCTGCTTTCAAAATCAGACAGTTCCAAACTCTGTGATTTCCCTTGTGTTGCTTTCAAAATCAGAGTTCCAAACTCTTTGACTTCCCATGAGCTGCTTTCAAAATCAAACAGTTCCAAACTCTGTGATTTCCCTTGTGCTGCTTTCAAAATCAGACAGTTCCAGACTCTGTGATTTCCCTTGTGCTGCTTTCAAAATCAGACAATTCCAAACTCTCAGACAGTTCCAAACTCTGTGACTTCCCTTGTGCTGCTTTCAAAATCAAACAGTTCCAAACTCTATGACTTCCCTTGTGCTGCTTTCAAAATCAGACAGTTCCAAACTCTGTGACTTCCCATGTGCTGCTTTCAAAATCAAACAGTTCCAAACTCTGTGACTTCCCTTGTGCTGCTTTCAAAATCAGACAGTTCCAAACTCTGTGACTTCCCTTGTGCTGCTTTCAAAATCAAACAGTTCCAAACTCTGTGACTTCCCTTGTGCTGCTTTCAAAATCAGACAGTTCCAAACTCTGTGTGTAACCCCTCTATGCATCCACATTTGTAGCATGGGTATACATAGGGTATCTACAGGTTCGGGGAAGGATGAGGCTACTTGGCACAAGAGGTCTAGGTTTGATTACTCTGCACAGGGGCACCCAAGTAAATCCAACTACAGGAAGCAATAACTGTAATGTCCAGAACCAGAATTGAGATTTTTCAGTGTGGCTTTATTTATTAACTCACTGAACATAAACAAAGCTCTGTATGGTCCCCCACAGGGCTACGTAACTGTAATGCAGATTAGAGGTTAAACACAGCGGTCCATAAGAGGAATGAACAGTACAACAGTTGTCTGGCTTTGGACCCACCAGGCACTCAGCACGGACTTTGCATGCGCATTGGATACACAGCCCGACTGGCCCGGCTTCCATACACGACCACTCGACGGGTCCACATGACGAGTGAACCCAAACTCTACTTGAAAGACATCCCATCAAACAAGGAGGCTCCCAAACTGTGGCTCCCCACCACTTGAAGTCTCACGACTCCTAGAGAGATTTTGTTTCGTGCTTCCAATTCGGAAACTCCCATCATACAGAGGAGACTCCCATCAAACAAGGAAGTAATGTTCCCATCCTGTGGCTCCCACCACTTAGAGTCTACGACTCCTAAAGAGACTTTCAAGTTCGACCCACATCTGGGTACCCACCCCATCACTGGCTAAGCGCATGAGGCAAGTAGCAAAAACACAGAAGAAATCCGTAGAGGTGGACCTGGTTACTAAAGATGGGGATCTATCCACCTCCAGCTCCCACAGCCCATACCTGGCCATTTCTCTGGACACACAGAACTTTAGACTTTAAAACTGTAGATTAACAGTGGATGACCTGAAGCACCCCCTCTACAATGAACTTTAAAACTTTAAACAGATGACTGCTCTATTTGTTTGTCCTAGTTGACATAGTTCTCCCAAATAGCAGTCCCCAATACTTGAAATCCACCTGAAGAAAAGAAGTTGTTTGCCCCTTCCAATGAGGCCAAACACTCACCCATTCGTTGCAGGTGCCCCACAGGTGAAGAAATGTAACCTTTGCTGTTATACATGAACAGACTGAACTTAAATTAAAACAGGCAGCTTTCTTCCCAAGGTGGGAGAAGGGGATTGCCCCTGGAACCCACAAAGAACTTTTCCTCACCCCCCCCAGAGGGAGGAGGGTAAACAGACACTACTGGTGTCCTTCTTGTTTGCTTAAGGACAAACTGAAGACTCACTTTGAATTCCCAAGAGTCTAACTTACTCTGAGCTGAAGATTCCAAATGTGGCTCATGCAGCTGTGACAATTCTATAATGATGTCATCCCTCTAGTCTCAGCTGTGACTGAGGACAGAGTGAGACGGTGTGAAACCCATTTAACTGGAGTTTCACAAGCTGCCTTCCCTGCCTACCACTAGGTCTTACTGGGATTCTAGTAACCCCGGGTAACAAAGGGGTTACATGTGACTTCCCTTGTGCTGCTTTCAAAATCAGACAGTTCCAAACTCTGTGATTTCCCTTGTGCTGCTTTCAGAATCAAACAGTTCCAAACTCTGTGACTTCCCTTGTGCTGCTTTCAAAATCAGACAGTTCTAAACTCTGACTTCCCTTGTGCTGCTTTCAAAATCAAACAGTTCCAAACTTTATTTTGCAGCAGGATGCCAAAGGATTCCTATAACGCGTCGGACGCCGTAATGTTATCCTGTGGGAAAAAGCATCAACTTTGGAGGGCTATAACTTTGCCGTCATGTAATATTTTTTCAACAAAACACTGAAAAGCACATCTGTGCAATGTCGGCTGCATTCCCTCCAAATTTCAGGCCAAAATACCAAACCGTTCTTTTGCAGCAGGGTGCCAAAGAATTGCTGTAATTTTCCCACAGCCTAGGAAAGTACTGTCAAAGTTTGCGAAAGCTTTCACAAATTCATTCGACAGTGTCGCAAGTGCGACAGTACTTTGCGAAAGTACTTTTTCCAGAAAATTTAAAAACATATTTCTGGGGTGTTTTACCCCAAAATAAAGACATAGCTAGCATCCTCAGGGCCCGACTAGGCGAATACAAAAATAATTAGGTTGCTAGATGGTCCAAATTTTAAATGCCAAGCATTTTTCTGATCACTAACTGAAAACAAAATGGCAGATTTGTGACAGTAAACGGGCCATTTGTGACACTAAAAAGTGCATTTGTGACACTGTCGAACTTTTTGTAAACTTTTCCCTTTGACTTATAATGGGAAATTGTTTTTTGAATAACTTTTGAACCGTTTAATATTTTTTCACGAAATCTTCAAAAGGCACATTGAGGACCCTGGCCGCATGTTCCCTGAAGATTTTGGACTGGTCATGCAAACCGTGTAGCCTGTAGGCGCGACAGTAAAATTCCAGAAAAGCGTAAACGCATGCGAAGATCAAGCTTAGTAACTCTGCAGCCATACATGCGACCAGTACGAAACTTGGCAGATCCCAAGGTGTATGGGTCTTGATCATGTATTCCAAATTTCAGGCAACTCCGTCAAATGGTTGCAAAGTTATTAAGGTACAAAATTTGGGATTTAACATGTAAATGGCTCCTCAACCCTAACTATAGTGGCACTACCGTGCCACTATAATATATCTATCTATCTATCTATCTATCTATCTATCTATCTATCTATCTATCTATCTATCTTCACATTTCATATGGCTGTGTCCAGTGTGTTCTTTCCTAGGGATCTTTACCAGGTGGTTGACCTGTGTACCCCATATCCACATGTCCTCAGATGCAGGGGTGGTTGATGGCCTTGGTATCCCACCCGCTCTCTGTCCCCGAAGGGGGGGCTTCACTGAGTGTTTCACTGTGATCACCTACACAGGATGCACTGTAGGCCTGTGACACATATGTCCTTCCATTCCATCCTGCCAGTTCACTGTGGTGGCCCAGCCATACACTGTTTGGATAACACTGCCTGCAGCATGCATCCCGCGTACCTATGTGCAAGTGTCCTGGACTGTCGTCAGACATGTACTGCCATTGGGGTGTGCCTCATATGTGTCCACCCAGACTTCATGTCATTGTGGCTGTGTCCAGGTGACACAGTGGACCTTCTGTCATGCTGGCATTTCTGCTGCAGTGTCCATCATCCTCCCACATCACTGCTATCCATGGATCACAGCCACTGTTGTGCTCCCCCTGTCCATAGCAGTGTGTGTCTACTGTGGGTGGTGAGCATAGGCATGCACAAGCCTGAGCATATTTGTACGGTACACAGGGCTGGCCCCTCGCAGTCCTTGTGTCAGGCCCTTTTGGCCCCTGTGGTGTGCCACTGGGCCTCCACTGTCCCCTGGGCTGCCACCCTTTTGTACCAACCATGTTCTCACATGTACACGTGCAGTGCACCACAGCCACTGTATGTGCATCTGTCCCTTGCTCCTTTGTGCATGGTTGTCGCATATTCAGATCTGGCCATGTGCGCCACGCATGTCCCACTGCACCATTGTGCACTGTTGCGATATTCAGTGTACATTGCGCATTCGCTGTGTCATGTGTCATTTCTGAATATATACCTTTTCTGCACATGTGCAGTTTTTTGGGCTGGTGCAATCACCTGTGCAGCACTGCCTCCCACTTCTGAATATATGGCCCATTATCTCAGAACATTAGTTACAACACAGCAGGTAAGTGCGGTAGGCTTAAACGGACACCGTCAACCTTTTCTGCATCATATTATTTCTAGTTAAAACTCACATTTTATGACTGCTAACCTTCTCAAAAATTAATTGATATTGCTGACTATTTTATTTGCCTCCTTGCTGTTTAGTAGTACTGAAATACACGCTAAGGTATAGTAACAATCAACTTTGTCTTGTTTCAAATCCTGTATCCATTCTTATTGCGTACTTTCTGAACATTAGAAACACCCCCAATCGGTGCAGCCACCCATGATGCAATAGTCTCCTCTACTCCCACTGCACAATGAGTGGCTAGACTATGTTGAGGGTGCCCTACGTCCAGGAAAGATGCAATGGGAGTTGATCAAGGAATGTAAATAAACATGTTTGTGTGTGGTAACACCAGTGTGGTGGGCAGTTTGTTTTTTGCTTGTTAAAAGAAAAAAAAAAGGAATCGGAATCAAACACCCAGCTACATCAGCAGTTTCTACAAACAACAATCAGAATATGTGTTTTTGAACTAGGGACACTTTTGAGGCCTAAGGGGGTTGACAAAGTCCCTTTAATGCTGCAGCATTTTGTATTTCTAGCACAGAGTCTGGCACAACAGGCAACACCACTGACCATGCCACACCACAAAATCTTCAGTCCAGGCATTATACTGGGGTGGGGTTTTCTTTCCTATTAAAAACTTCCATTAATATGTAATTCTTGGTCTGGATTCAGTATGATGAATCATAGGGGCCCCATATTCAGAGCTGGCCAGCTGCACGTGCAAAAAGGTGCACCATGCAAAACAATAGGGCCGGCAGGGTCTGGTGCCATATTCGCACATATAGCATGATTCAAACTGACTGCACTGTTTGAATATTGGACCCTGGTAGCGTGGCCCACAACAAGCAGTCACCATGTTTGCCGCAGTGCTACCAGGGGTGGGATTGAAAATTGCCAATAGGGGTAAAGTGTGGCACACACTGGTGAGTGCCGCAGCCCCCATGGGTGATATTCAGCCCAAACATGCAAATGAGCCCATTGAACATGCATGGTGCTAAAGGGCCACTTGCATGCTCATAATGTGCTCCATTTGCATTTGAGCACCCGGGCCCAGTGCACAGGGCCAGATCCCCCCCAAGCCCTGATCCCTGTACCCATATAATTATAGAGCACATTGGTGATGCAGCGGTCCCTCCCTATACCCAATTCCTTCCGGACTAATCATTTTTAATCCTTGGTGGTCCAGTAGTCCCCTCCCTATCCCTGATCCCATCCCTGGTTATTAATTTTTAGTCCCTGGTGGTCCAGTGGTCCCTGCCCCCTTCCCATTCCCTGATCACCATCCCAACCCAAATAAATAAATACCCTGGTAGTCTAGTGGCCCCACCCCCAACCCTAGCAGGTATCGTCCCTCCACCCTGCTCCCCCTCCAACCTGAGCCGTGCTGGTGACTGGCACAGCCCTCCTCACACTGCAACAACCAGCCACTGACTGAACTGTCAGTGAGCGTGTACAGTATAAGTATGTGCTCATTGGCTGACCGGTCAACCAATGAACATGTACTATGTACTGTACATGTTCATGGACAGTTCAGTTAGCAGCTGGTCATGGTGGTGTGAGGAGGGTTGTGCCAGTCTCCTGCACGGGGGGGGAATGGGATGGTGGGTCACTACCTGCCGGTGTGGATGGGGATGTGACAGGGAATTAGACTGCTTTTCACGTAGTTTTAAAAGCTCTGTTGCAACAGTTCTTTCCTTTCTTTATGCTATCCCTGTATTTTTCAAGTCTGGAAGGTTAGCCAGCTTCGGGGCAAAACTCTTCCCTCTCTTTCTTGCTGTCTCCCTCTAAATTTCTTATATCCTCTTAGGTTCAAAAGAATGTGAGGTTAAGCCTAATTGACCTCCGAGCCATGCAAAGTACCTAAATGTAAATGGCTACATGGCAGGCTTATATTTTTTTTAATTTAGTTTTTGTTGACCGGGTAAGTGCACTAGATAAATCCTGCCTATTTTATGGCACGACCCGGGGGAGGGGGATACAGATGAATGCCAACTGACCTTGAACCAGATGAAGCTGTTGGTGGTATTTTTAGTGAATGAGGGAAATTTGGCCAGGACACCGCGGAAATTCCCCTACTCTCCAGTAGGGGGACTCCTTGGCCGACTGTTCGCAGGATGGCCAGTCCGGCTGAACCTTTGGAGGAGATGGATGTAACAGGTGCTGGGGAGCAGGCCTTCTCCGCATGCACTGATTTGCAAGAGGCTGTGGATGCTGCTTTGACTGCAGCTCATTTGTTGGACTTTGATTCTTCTCACCTACTGGAGGAGCTTGGTTTGGTTAATGATTTGCATGACACTACAGGTAAGGAGTTGGGATCTCTGACTCCTGATAAACAACGCCTTATACTTCAAAAGAAGAAGGCACTGTTACTTGAATTGAAACAATTGGATACTTCGCTAGAGTGTGGCGTTTGCGACTCTGAATCAGTTTTTATGGTTTCTTCTGGCGTTGTGAGTCCGCAGCCTGCTGCTGTGGTGTGTGCCTCATCACAGCAGGCCACAGGCCTTGTATAGGAGTCGGCCATACCTGATAGACCTGACCCCCCGGAACTACTTGTGAGTACTGCTGTGTCTTCTGACTCAGCAGTTTGTGCGCAGACAACTCAGAATGTGCTTGTATGCCCTGATACTACTGTTCAGGCTGGCAGTTCTAGCAGTGTTAATGCTATGTGCCGGGAGCCTGAGACACACGTGGCTGCTAGCAAGAAGGTGCAGCCCAAGCGGCTCGGTGTCAGCCATTGTCTAGATCCGCCCAACTTGCAAGTTCTTGCTGGGACTTCGTGAGCAACAACAGGGGCAGGAGTGTACTTTCCCTCGGAATAAATCACGGCGGGGCTAGAGTAAGTCAGGCGTACTTCCTACACAACATTTGCCAATGCCCCAGGATAACTCTACTGTTTTCAACTCAGTTATGGATCAGGATATGGTGGATGGCTCTGAGTGGTCTACTAGTCAGGCATTACAGAACGCAGGTTGGGAACAAAAAACCGATTGAACTTGGGTTCCTGCTACCTCGGCCCCTACCTGCCCCACGTCCAGTGTTTCAACAAATCTTCCTGTAGCCACCAACAAACTTGTCGACATGAGTTTCAACAATCCCCGGGGTAAGAACTGTAATACTACTGATGCACAAGCGACTGTTACTGTTGTAGCTGATGTTGAGGTGCAAAATATATCTGTGGGCCCACTTAGGTTAGGTCTTACTGCCCAAATGTTAAATGCTGGGGGTAGAGGGGATGGTCCAGTGTTGAAAATGTCTGATTTATCTCAGAACAAAGGTGAGTCGGCTCCACGACGCAATGCAGTAAGGTTGTTGTATAAAGGAGGTATGGTGGCGCCTCTAGACAGAGTTTTTATTGCTAGGCAGTTATTGAATGGCTCTTTAAAGTTTTTTTTCCTCTGAAATTTTTGCACTCCTGCATTTGGACAATCATAATTTTGATATTAGTTTTAAAAATGTGTCAGGTTTGGATAGATTCTGGGCCCATTATGATAAGTTAAAAAATACTCCTTTATGGGTACCTTTTCATGCCATACCTTTTTCCAGGCCAGCAGTTAAAATCAAATCAAATCAAGTCACTCTTTAATTATATAAGGCACCTTTCTTAAACCAAGGCACCTGTACAATATAACATAAAACAATAAATAATTAAAACAACATTAAAATATTCAGAAATCATTATAAGCTTTACTAAAAAGATAGGTTTTCAAAGCTCCTTTAAAACTTTGGACAGTCGGGCAGTTTCACACCTGATGAAGTAGAGAATTCCACAGGGTTGGGGCCATAAAACTAAAAGATCTGGCCCCTGAAGTTTGTAAGTGAACCCTGGGAATTTCTAGCAATCCCTTGTCAGTGGATCAGAGAGAGCGGGGGGGGGACAGTAGGGACAGAGGAGATCTTTCAGGTAAGCAGGTCCCTGATCATGCAGGGCCTTATAGGTCAGCAAACCGACCTTGAAGGTGATTCGCCAGCAAACTGGCAGCCAGTGCAGTCCGCAGAGCACAGGCGTTATATGACTGGATCTAGAAGAACCAGTCAACAGCCTGGCTGCCGCATTCTGCACTAGCTGCAGGCGGCAAATCTCAACCCCCGGTAGCCCAAGGTAAAGGGAATTGCAGTAGTCAAGGCGGGAGGTAACAAAAGCATGGACCAAAGTAGGAAGATCATATGGAGGAACCAGGTGCGTCACCCGGGCGATGTTCCTCAGATGGTAAAAAGAGGTTTTGACAACTGGTGACACCTGAGATTTGAATGTCAGACAGTTATCAAGCACAACGCCCAGGTTCCGCACCCAGTTTGAGGTAGTCAGCTGGACACCCCCAAGCCATAAACCCGAGGGTGATCCAGCTAACAAACCCTCCTCCCAGTGACCCTGGTCCACAACCAACACCTCAGTTTTTTCCGGGTTCAACCGCAGCCAACTCACATTCATCCAGTCTTGGATTTCAGCAAGACAGTTATTAAAGACCGAAAAGGCAGCATTTTGGCCGGGCACAAAGGACATGTACAGCTGAGTATCATCTGCATAGCAGTGAAAACGCAGACCGTACCACCTAATAATCGCTCCTAATGGCAGCATGTACACTGCAAACAACATGGTCACCAAAATGGAACCCTGCGGTACCCCACAGGATAGGGAGACTGATGCCGAGGAGAAAATCCCAGACACCACCCTCTAAGTCCTACCCTCAAGGTAAGATCGAAACCAGCTGAGGACTGTACCAGACAGTCCACAGATAGATCGCAGATGTTCCAATAGCACACCATGGTCCACAGTGTCAAATGCTGCAGAGAGATCAAGAAGGATCAAGAATAAACAGGTCCTTCGATCTCTCGCTATTAGGAAGTAATTTAGTACCGAACCAGAGCTGTCTCGGTACTATGCCTTTTCCTAAATCCAGAATCAAATGTTCATCCAACTGCAATGCGACCACCTTCTCAATAACTTTACCCACAAAGGGTAAGTTAGAGACAGGCCTGTAGTTTGCCAGACAGTCCGGGTCCAAGGAGGACTTCTTTAGAAGGGGCTAAACCACAGCCTCCTTAAGAGGATTTGGAAAAATCCCCCTCTCCAAGGACCTCCAGACAATCTCAGCAAGGACGGGGCCAATTTTGTCCACACAACCTACTAAGAGATGTGTGGGGCCCGGGTCCAAACCACAGTTGGTCGGACGCAGTAATTGGATGATCATCACAATGTCATTGATTGTGGGGAGGCTGAAGTCAGACCATACAAACTGGGTGTCTGACATCTCCTGCTGACCATCACAACTCCCATTGGAGAGGGTCAAGCGGATATCAGATCTGATTCTGGCAACCTTATCTGAAAAGAATAGAGCAAACTCCTCACACTGTTCTTGAGAAAAAGCTCTTCTGGGCTGAAGACAGATTGGATTGCACAATCTGTCCACAGTCCGGAAAAGCTGAGCTGGTCTATTCTGTGCAGCTGCAATCTCTCTGGACAGGAATTCTGCCTTCTTACGGGAGACTGCAGATTGATAGACCACATAGTGGTCCATCAAACTAAGTTTGTTGTAATCCAGGCCCGACCTCCGCCAGCACCTCTCCAACCTCCATCCAACTCTCCTCAACTCCCTCAGAGTCTCATAGAACCAAGGAGATCTGGGGCGAAGAGTGAGAGGATGAACACAAACAGGAGCAATGGAATCCAGGGCCCCTGCCACTGCCTCATTATAGGCAAGTACCAGCTCTCCTGGATCCATGCAATCTCTCGGTAAGCCCGATAGGTCCAGCACTGCCATCAGGTCATCCGGGGAAACACCCCTTAAAGGGCGGTATCGGACCATTTCCATAGGTGCCAACCTACTAGGGGTGGCCTCAGAACTGAACCCAATGAAGTGATGGTCTGACCATCCGACTGGTTCCACCACCAAGTCGGATATCTCCATCCCCAGAAGGAACACCAAATCCAATGAATGACCACCAATATGGGTCGAGGAGGAAATAACCTGTGTGAAGCCCAGTGAAATCATTAACTTGAGGAAGTCTTGACCAAAATGCGAGAGTTCATCGTCGACCCAGGCATTGAAGTCCCCCAGAACCAACCATCTGGGGGACCCCAATGTCAGGTCAACAATGAAGTCTGCGACTTCCCACAGGAAAACATTCTCATCACCTGGTGGACAGTATACGAGAAGTATCCTGCGCCTCACACCCTGGCCTATGATATCATTACGATTATGTTTAAAAATGAGGGTGTGAATATCGAGGATATTCTTTATTGGTTACGGCAACATTGTGAGATATTAAATAGGCCTAGTCCTACTCTTGATAGTGAGTAGATTTCGGATGGTGGGTGGAGGGTTCAAGTTAAATTGATTATGACAAATACTGGCCCTGTTCACCTGCCTAGTATTTTTTTATTTGGGTAGGGATAGAGGTGCTATTTTTTATGCAGGTCAGCCTCATTCCTGTTTTAAATATGGGGACAGAACACACCTGAGTTCAGCCTGTTATACAGTAAGATGTAGTCACTGCTTAGAATTCGGTCATGTTTCAGGGAAATGTTTAAATTTGTTTCACTGTAATCTTTGTGAGCAGACTGGTCCTTCTTATGGCAGGTGTCCCTGGGCTTCGCATAACAAGGAGGATTGTCCCTCTCATGAAGGGCTTAGAAACATAGCCCAGCAAATTCATGCTAAGAAAATTACTGACTTAAGTGCCAGGAATGAGGTAAGAGCACAAGGACAGGACACTGTCTTGGTTCCCCAAGAGAATCGTCCCTCTGTGTCTGTGGCCCTTGAGCCTGAGATGAGACAGGATTCTATACCAGCTTTTAAGGGAGACTCTATTTAGGAACCTGTTGTTCCACTGGTGACTGATAGCACTGGTTGTTCTCCTATAGTGATGCCCCCCCCGATGGTGATGGGTTTAAACTTGTTGTTCAGACTAAGAGGGCTAGGATGGGTAAAGTGGTGTCTGAAAAGGCTGGAGGGATGAAAAAGAGTTGCATCTCCTGGGTCCTGGAAAAGTGGTAATAAGTTTGTGGCTTTGCATTCAGAGGATGGGGATTCAGAAGGGGAAGGGACCGACTCCTCTTCTGTTGTCTGTTGTTCTTGCAGTGATGCTGAAGAGGGTGGGGGTGTGCACTCCATAGCCACTCGGACAAGGTACAGACAAAAGAAACAGGCCTCATAATTACCTTGCATCATGAGATATTCTGCTAACCTTTCTGAACAACTCTCTATTACTTCTGTTAATGTAAATAGTATTAAAGGGGACAGGAAATTGGTGGGTACCTTGTATTCTCTTCAAGAGCATGCTTCTGACATTACCTGTGTTTTGGATACCAGATTAAAAAGTGGGGGTGAACATTCCCGGGCCTCACATGCGTGGCATTTAGGGCGCTCTTTCTGGTCCATAGGACTGGATTTATGTGATGGTGTGGGGATTCTATTGGCTAATAATGATCTCATAGTCACTAGATTGGTAGACATTAGTCTGGGGCGGGCTTTGTTGTTAGATATTTCTTATTTTTTTGATAGGTTTTGGTTAATTGCGACTTATGCCCCTCAGACCGAGACTCTTAGGGCTGCTTTAGTTAAAGACATTCATCCATTTTTGCATACTTCCAGACTTGTCCTATGGGCAGGAGATTTTAATTGTAGTTTGCACCAAACAAATAGAGGGTTACAGATGGACAGGCTCTTTTGTGACTCTGTAGCATTGTTAAATGTCATTTCTACTGCTGCATTGCAAGATTCCTATCGCAGTTTGCATGCCTCAGAGGGTTTTACCTCTTTTAAAGGTAAATTAAAGACTCGAATAGATTTTATTTTTGTGTCCAAAATTTGTAAAGTATTGTCTAGTAAGACTATACCTGTGGAATACTCGGATCATGTCGCTCTTTGTACATAGATCTCCTGGCAGGACACCCTAAGGTGTAGAAAGCCTAAATGGAGGTTGAATGAGTCTGTTTTATCAGATGCTGAAACTCAGAAGTTTTGGCAACGAAACTGGAAAGCCAGATTGTCAGTAGCTGACTGCTATGAGGATCTTACAGAGTGGTGGGAAGATACTGAAAAATCGTGGCAGGAACTATTCAAACATAGATCGCATCAGTTGCATATGGACAAATATTTAAACTATTTACAGTTGAGACAGCAGTTGTACCAATTGATTTCATTATCAGAAACTTCCTCTCAGGATTTTGGGTCACAAATCCAGATTATTAAGACACAGTTACAAAAGTTTCAATATGACAGAGCACAGTCTTTGGGGCAGGAGGCCAAATTTGGGATGCATGCTGGGAAACATAGTATTGACCCTTACAGGGATTGTAAGGAACTGGTCAAAGATAGAATTATTATGGAATTACTTTCCTTAACAGGTGTACCTGTTTCCTCTCCTTTAGGCATTTTAGGTATTGTACAAGCTCAGGCTCAGAGGATGTTCGGTGAGAAAGTTCATGCTACCACTGATGGTGGCTTTTTGGATGGTTTGCATCTTCCGCAGGTAGGCTTAGAGGATCTTGCCATGCTTACTGGTGAGGTTACTATCAGGGAAGTGGAGCAGGCAATTGATAGTTTACAAACAGGCTCTGCCCCGGGTTCTGATGGCATAGGTGCAGGCCTTTATAAAACGTTTAAAGATCACCTAGCCCTAGCTTTGGTGATTTTGTATAATTATATGTTACATGATGATAGATTGGCTTCCTCTATGAAAGATGCTGTACTAGTGCTGATAAATAAGAAGGGCCCTTCTGTGGATATAAATAATTGGAGACCTTTAAGTCTGCTGAATACAGATGTTAAACTTTTAGCTAAACTGTTATTGGGGCAGCTTAACAAAGTAGCACAATATATAATTAGTGATGTACAGACTTGTGCTGTTCAGGGTAGACAACAAAAGGATAACTGGATTTTGCTTCAGGAACTGTTCTATCAAGGAGAACGGGGGGGGTTGTCTGGTTGGATAATTAGTATTGATCAGGAAAAAGCCTTTGATCGTCTCTCCCATGATTTTTTGTTCCTGGTGTTAAAAGCTTTTGGTATTCCAGAAATGTTTATAGGTTGGATTAAATTATTGTACAGGGATGTGGTTGTGATTCCTAATGTAAATGGTTGGTATGGGGATAAAATTATTGTACAATGGGGTGTTTGGCAGGGTTGTCCCTTGAGCCCCTTACTGTATGTTTTCTGTATGGATATTTTTATTAGGTTATGTCTGCATAATCAGGAGATAATAGGGCTAGGGTTGCTTCATTGTTCACAGCCCATAAAAATGTTGACCTATGCAGATGATGTGGTCTTAACACTAGCCCCCCAAACAGATGACTATGCTTTGAAATCTGTATTTCAGGTTTTTTCTGCAATTTCAGGTTCCCGAATTAATTTTGTTAATAGTAGAGGGGTACCTTTAGGTCAGACTCCCTTACCTACCTCAGGTGCTACTGCAGGAATTCACATTACTATAGAGCCTCTGAAAATCTTAGGTGTTGTGTTTGGGTCACCTAATGCTGCTGTTTTAAACTGGGAGGCAGTTATTGCCCGAGCAGACAGGGTGCTTTTGGGATGGAGACAGAAAGTCATTGGTAAATTGAAACGTGTTTGGTTGATTAAAACTTTATTGGTTCCTATTTTTTTGTACATTGCTTATGTTTATCCTCCTCCTAAGGAAGTACTAACTAGGATCCAGAGTTTATTTTTTCAAGGTCTCTGGGGTTCCAGGCTTAATCCTGTGAAACATAGCTTCACTTATTGATCCAAAGCTGAAGGGGGGTTAGGTATGATTGACCCCATTGCCTTCTTTTATAGTATTTGTTTGGACTATAACTTTGGGAAGTGTCTCTGACCTGGAGCTATAGTTTAGAAAGAATGGTTGGATTATTGGGTGGCACCTAATGTTGAGCCATGGCAACAGATGAGGCCCAGATTGTTAGGTAAGACACAGCCCATGCCGAAGTATGGTTTGGAGGGAATTAAATGGGCTCTACAAAGGAAATATCATCTATGTTCTATTTGTTCTGTTTAGATATCATTTATGGCAAGCTAGGTGCCTGTGGGTCCTACAGCAAAAATGGATTCATCAGAATGCAGTATTTCTAAATGTGAAAAAGGCTACACTACTATTGTTTCATGATGATCTGTATAAATATCCTCTATCTAGAGTTGCTAATTTATGGTTAAACTGTAGACATTGGTGTGACTGATTTACGTCCCTGTTTTTGTTCCTGGCACATGACTTGGTTTTGTTATGTATGTATTATTTAAGATTCTGTATTCTCTTTGTATTGTTTGTATGTATTGTAATGCAGTCCTCCTTTTCTAATAAAAATTCCCCTACTCTTTTCGATAAGTGCCATGGGATCTTTAACATCCACCAATCCAGGCAAATGGGACCTCGGTTTAACGTCTCATCTGAAAGACGGCACCTCAGAAATGCAACACCCCTCTCATGCTGCACTACAGTGTCAGTACTGGGATATTAACCCAAGTGCCAGATGTGGGAACTGAACCCACAGCCCTCTGATCTCCCAGCCTCAGAGGGGAGTGTGCTATCTGCTGAGTCACTGACACCATATGCTGGCTGATTAAATAAAGTGCCTAAGTACAATGACATGATTAAAGTGCATAAGGTGCCTTGTGCTATAAACATGATAAAAGTGCTGCTCAGTACCCAGTACTAGAAAGAATATGCATTTGGTATACAGGACTGCTGCAAGGACTCATACAAACAGTAGTCACATTCTTTGAGGCTAAAAACCCTGTTGGTTAAAGAAATAGCAATAGAAGAACAGAATTCCATTCTGCCAATGAAGCCGTCTGGGGTACACAGTATACATAGTCAAAAGAGGTTGCAGCCTTATATAGAACATATTCATAAGCTCCGCAGGCTGTTTGTGATGGTCTTCTTGCCATTAAGGCCTATGAGTACTGTGGGAAACATTTTAGGAATGTCAACCACAGTTGCATTTTAAGGTTACATACTCTCTAGCAGTCTGTTTATAAAGCTATTTGGATCTCAGTCTGCTGCCTGTTAACATGCTATATCCAGGCAAATAGTAAGTAAAGAAATAAATGTAAATAACCAAACAGAATCACAGCAGAGTTCATCCCCCACTTTTTTAAAGTGCTTTTATTTTGTTCCTTTTCCCTGTCCTATAGTGCTTCCTATGTTTTTATAAAAAAAGGAGAGCCTAGCACTTTATGTGGCCCTTGATAAGTAATTATAGAAGGCCTCACTTACCCAGCCTAGAAGCTGTTGCAGCCCTCTGAGACTGTGTCCCTTGTTCAGTATAGGACTGGCAGCCCTCAGTCTGACTCTATTTATTTGGTTACCCAAGAGTGATGTCACTCCTCAAGGGAGGAACTTAGCCCCAATTAAAGCTCATTAGATACGTGTGTTGCTTTAATTATCTTACAAGCAATGAAATGTTATTGAATTCTAGCTAGAAGAACATAAGGGGGTATAAACTGTATATACATGATGTGTCAGGATAAAACCAAGTGAAATAAAGAAAGTTATAACACTAATTAAGATAAAAGGGTAGATTGTTATAGGTCACATGACAGTGATGTCACCCCTTGAATTACAGTATATATAAACCTGCCACAAGGGGCTAGTTTTTAGATAGGGTCAGTTGCTGCTGACTAAGTGCAGGTGTAAGACTAAGGGAGTCTATTGCTGCACCATTTGGAGTGGAAACAAAAGCAGTTTGCCACATTCTTGATTTAGAGTTTTTGGTTGATTGATTTAATGTCTTATTTCCTTCTGTGCAAAAGTATTGCAAATTTATTTTGATTTTATGAGAAAATAAAAATTAAAAATGCACGTCTGTGTTTTTTTTTTATGCACTTGAAAATTTGTCTGCCTTGTTTTGCTATCCTGTATACCCACACCCACTGAGTGGGGGGGGGGGCACTCCACTGGACTACCAGGGAATTTACTTATTTGGGTTGGGACAGTGACTGGAGAATGGGGAAGGGACCACTGGACCACCAGGGATTAAAAATTAATACCCAGGGATTGGATTGGAGCTAAGGAGGGACCACTGGACCACCAGGGATTAAACATTAATAACCACAGATGGGATCAGGTTTAGGGAGGGACCACTAGACCACTGGGAAATAAACATAATAAGCTGGGATGAGATCGGGACTAGGGAGGGACCACTAGACCATGAGCATATTCAGCCATTGACCATGTGTGCAGCTGGGTCTGTACACTGTTAAGGGCTGGGTTTCAGAAGCGTTAAACTGCTCCACTGCTGGCTGCTGTTTAGTGCTGCTGAAAATTCTCAATAGCTTGCTGCACCACATATGCATGGGGAAACCTTAATTTGAATAGGTGCAGCACAATATTGTGTGTGATGGCACTGTCAGGGGTATGCCATACATGTGTGCCCTTTGAATATGGGCACACCCCCAACAACTGGTGCTAGTCCCTGTTAGCGCGACACAAACCCGGTTTGTGCTGCACTAACCTTTTGAAAATGGGGCCCTAGGAATATTTCATCACAGTGTTGCTTATGATGCTGAAACTATCCCTGCTTAATCCATGGGCCTGTAGGCGAGTGAACCTAAAGGTTAGTGTGAACTCAAGTATCCCATTATTAGTAAAAACAAAAGCATAACAAGAAGGAACCTTATGTGTGCATGTCATTTACAGCATTCAGATATCCACCAATGAACATATGAATGCTCACAAACTTGACTGTATTACAGAGGGTGTTGTTTTAATTTTATGATGGTTCTGATGCTTATACAGTATGCTTATCAGGAAAAACAATACATATACATGATATATATATATCTTACAGGATACTCTCATCAACTTTAAAGGCAATGAAAAAGTAATTCTGTTTAGGGTTTGGGGGAGTTAATGGGATTGTACTATGTTAGTGTGGAATTGAGATGAACAAGAGACCCAGAGAGACATGAGATTTGTGTAGGATAAAAATTTACATTACCCAAAAAATGTAATGTTATCAGGCAAGCATGTTCAAGACTAGGCAGCTGAATTTAAGACTGGGCAGTTGAATTCTACAACTCTACTTTGCCATCTCTCAGTACAATTGATTCTTCTATTTTTTACGGCTGCAGTGGGCATAGTCCTGCAGATGTGTTGCAAGCACAGTAGAAAAATGGAGCTGAATGAATACCAAATGAACTGTTTAAACTTGGAGGTGGACAGCAATCCCTGCACATTCACCGCACTACTTTTTCGGCTGGTGGCAGAAGCAGAACGGAACAAGGCACAGTCCGCCGTATCCAAGATGGACGCTGGAGTCCAGTGCGCATGTTTGAGTCATCGCACATGTGCACTGAATACTGTTGGTGGTGGAACAGAACACGGCACAGTCTGTTGTGTCCAACATGGCCGCTGGAGCCCATTGTGCATACGAGTCATTGCGCATGTGCATTGAATGCCAGCAGCCATCTTGGACACAGTGGACAGTGCCATGTTCTGCTGTGACCTCGGCTGCAGCCATACCGGCTCTGGCCAGAGACTGTTTATTACCTAAAGCATTTTCATTCAAACTGGATGTTTTCCCCTCAGATTTCTTCTGCTCCACTTGCATAGATCTGCCATGAAGTCATAATCCTCTGATTATGACATCACAAGCTGTTGTCACATCAATTATTCTGATGACACAAGGAATGTTAGGTGTAAATTGAGAGGATCTTTAGAATGATGAGCATATTAGCAGATGGAGTAAAGTAGCCAAAGGAGATAATCCAGATTGTTACTAACATTGTAGTGCTTTAGTAGTATCTCCAGACACTTGCTAAGGCAAGGAAGAAATGCAATCACTAACCAGAAATGAAGAATTCTGCATTTTTGGAGTGATGTGACTATGCCAGTTTGCAAATTGGTTATGAGTATATTAATTGGCTGAATGTTATTTATTTGTCTTGAATATCAACCAAAAACTATAAACTTTTAAGTAAATTATTTTTTTTGTTCATATAATGTAACTGTATAGATACAACCGACATAATTGTGAAATGAAAAAAATATAAATATTCAGAAAGTATGATGCTTGTATATCAACAAAAGTGATTTAAATTGCACAAAACATATAACAATTTTATAAAACAACTAATTCATTATATAGAATAATATATGGGGTGGGGTGTGAAATGAAAATTTTACACACACATGAGCTGTGGGATGCTACATAAACCCGAGGGTGAAGCCTGAGGGGTTTAGAAAAGCATCCCACACCAAGGGTGTGTGTAAAATTCTCTTTAGACACCACCCCATATTTTATTTTATATAATTACTGGGGTCATTTTTTTTGCCTCAGCGATTATATAAAATCCCAGCCACAATTAGTCTCAGAAATGATGAATTAAGATAAACTGGAAAAAAACACCTTGTCACTTGCACCTTAAATTCTTTATTCAGCTGTAACTGTTAAAACTTCAGCTTCAAGTCTGACACTTCAACTTTAAAATCAACTGTAATAAGAAAAAAACAAACATATAAATTGTAGAAGTGGAAGAGGAAACTTCAACTTTAAAAAAAAAGGTGTTGTTCATAGGGAACTGCTGGTTACTGCGGAGATGCTATTCATGTGACCTGTAAGGGGGGAAGAGAAAAATAGATTTTTTTCTTTTTTTTAGGTATTGCTTCAAAATTTTGAAATAAGTGATCTCGGTGACTCACTCAAACAGGTGAGATGTTATGTGATATTCAGAATGTGACAGGCTGAGAAAGACTGCTGTGCAGCGAGCCAGTATGTGTGGCTCATGTTTTTTTCTCACTGGAAAGTGGCACATGTTTGCTGTTATAAATACACCTTTATAACGGCAAATTACACATGCCTTTTCCTATGGTAAAAATGCAAGCCAGTTATATATAGAATAATGTATTGGGTGTTGTACATTATGAGTTTTTTTACACACCTGAGGAGTGTAATACCACATTAACCACAAGCGTGAAGTACAAGTGGATTGTGATGGTATCACACATGGGGCAGGATATTCAAAGGGGTTGTGCCTGGTGTAACTGAGTTGCACCAGTGCAACCCCAGTAATGCGCCCCAGTGCAATATTGAAAGGGGAGACATGCGCAGGCAAGTCCCGATTTGCCGGTGCGCAAAGGCAATGTATACAGTGCAAAAATACAGAGGGTGTGCTCATGCATATGTGGCATATCTTGATATTCAGCCCGGGATGTGCGGTGCATATGCTGGCACAACCTCGAGTTGCATTGCATTCGGGGTCTCAAAGCTGAGCTGGAAAAAAAAGGCTCAAAACCAGGCACCCACAGGCAGGCTGCTCTATTGCAGTGTGCAACACAGCACCGGCATGCCGTGGGTGACCATCCACCCAGCAGGGACACCGTTCACAAGCACCCACACCCTCCCCAGTGGCCCAGTGTTCCCCCCCCCACTGGTATGCCAAATCATGGGCATTCACAGTTAAACATCCACCTGGTGGTCTAGTGGTCCCCCCCAGCCCTTCTGTTGGCTCAACGTGGGAATTGTTTAAATGTCTACAATATCCTGGTGGTCTAGTGGTCCTCCTCCCTCCCTCCTGTATGCCCAATTGCAGGCATTAGTAGTGAATATCAATACCTGGTGGTCCAGTGGTACCCCCCTCCCACCCACAGAGGACCTTGGCCACCCAGCTCCCCCATCACCTGCGGGCATCCGCACCCCACCAGCATACCACCCGGCCGCCTGCTGAATGACAGCTTACAGTATGATCTGTAACTCCATTGGTGCACAGTGTGGACCAATGGGCTTGCAGACCATACTGTACTACACAGGCACAAATATGTGAATGAGTTCATTCACATATTTGTGCCTGTGTAGTACAGTATGGCCTGCAAGCCCATTGGTCCACACTGTGCACCAATAGGCTTACAGATCATACTGTAAGCTGTCATTTGGTGGGTGATGGGGTGGCATGTCAGTGGGGTGCAGCTGCCCGCCGATGATGGGGGGAAGCTGGGTGGTCAGGGTCCTCTGTGTGTAGGAGGGGGGGTACCACTGGCCCACCAGGTAGTGATATTCATTACTAATGCCCACAATAAGGCATACAGGAGGGAGGGAGGAGGACCAGTAGACCACCAGGATATTATACAAATGCCTGCAATTGGGCATGGGGGGCCCCTAGACTACCACAGACTCACGACAGCTATGCAGGGCACTGGGCGCATTCCGCCTGGCTGCCCTGCACAAGGCATGCAAATGGAGCCATAATTACATGTAAATTGCCCCATTTGTTACCTGCATACATTATGGCCCCATTTACATGCCCACTTCTGAATATCGCGGGTGATGCGCATGGCGCAACTACGTTTGTGCAGGAGCACTCCCGGTCCTTCCTGTCTGGGGAATGCGCCGACGCATTGTACATGTACCAGGAGCATTCTGTGCCATATTCAATGGAGATGCACCTTGGCACATCTCCTTTGAATATTACCCTGGCCTGACCCCCATGCATCTCAGTTGCACTGCGCCCCCTCTTGTGCCACAGTGCAGTGCAGTGCAGTCTGAATATCCTGCTCACTGACTACATGTAACAAACTGAATAATTTCATCACTCCATAACTTATTTTATATATTTGTGTTTTCTTAATGGAAACAAGAAAGTTCCTGGTAAAGCACTGTGAAAATTTGAAGACTATTCGCTTTGCTATTTACTGTTTTTAATGATGAACATGTTGCATAACTACAGATATTCACACATTGGGAAAAAAAATCTCTGAGAAAAAGAACATGCATTTGAAAACTATTTTTTTTGAGGGGGTGGACAACTCATTCTGAAAATGAAACTAAAAATGTCTGGGGCTTGATATTCAAAAGTTTACATGGGCACTAACCAGGGTTTTAAATAATTGATTAGCAGTTTTTTTCTTTGGGACGATACCAACTGTACAGAAAGTATTTATAAAGATTTTCAAGAAGTGCTGTGTTTGTTAAACACAGTGAGGCAAGAGCTATTCATTTTCACAAAGTTTTAGCACTTTTATGAGCAAAACGCTAATCAATTTTTAGAGTTAAATAAAACCCTGGCACTAACGGGTCTTTGCCGACACAAACCAGGGTGTATGCTGGATCCACATATCCCAAAGGGGCTGTTGCATGAGCAAAGAGGGTTAGCACTCATGCAAAACATAATGTATGCATGCAGACAAGTGGAGGGGCATGGCCATGAATATGCATGCTACCCCATATCAGCGGCTTTGCACTGTGCAAAAGGGTTTAGCATGGTCCTGTTGTGCAGCGCAAATACTGCTGAACAAAACCCAGACTTAACTCTGGGCAACCCTAGTGGCTGCTGGAGGTAATGCAGCCACCTAGCTGGTGGGTAGCTGCAGTGACACAACCAGCCCCTGTGATCCCTGGCACCCCCCTGGTCGATGGGCGACCCATGCTGTAAAATAATATTGTCCTTGGTGCTAATGGTTCCCCCCCATCAATCGCCAGTCTGTTCTGTGTATTAATATATCCCTGGTTGTAGTGGTCCCCATTCCCCTGATCACCATTTCCGGTGTAAATAAAATTATCCCTGGTGCTAGTGGTCCCCCCTCCAATCACCATCCCAGAAGTACAAATAAACACAACCTCCCTGGTGTCCAGTGGAACCCCCATGGCACTGGGCATTCCTCCCACTCCCCTGAGCCTTATCTGTGATGCCACAGGAGCATACAGTGACCAGCACAGCTCTCTTCACACCTCCTTGGCTGGTGGCCAGAAGCACAGGCAGGGCATGCACCTCTTATTTATAGGACAGGGTGATGTGCCAGTCCTATAAATAAGAAGTGCACTCCCTACCTGTACATATGGCAGCCAGCCAAGGAGGTGTGAGGAAGGCTATGCCAGTCACCGTGTGCTCCTGTAGCACCATGGATGATGCTCAGGTGAGTGGGGGAGTGTATGCCAGGTGCCATAAGGGGACCACTGGATGCCAGGGCGGTACCAGGGAGATTTTTTTTGTTCTTCTGGGCTGTCAATCAAGAGGATGACTAGCACCAGGGATCACATTATTTATGCTGGGGATGGTGCCTGGGGGAACCACTAGCACCATAAATAATATTATTTTACAGAATGGGCCAATGATCAGATGGAGTGGGAGACCACTAGCTCCAGGGATACGTACAGTACATGTCTGGGACTGGGCAATTGGGGAGGCAGTGCCACACTAACCTCTCTTGATACGTATGCAAATAAGCCCATAATTGGCATGCAAATGGCCCCTTAGTGCCTCGTATGCCCAATGGGCAAATTTGCATGGGTCCTTTTGCATATTGCAAATAGCACTCTCGTGTTATCCATTCTGGAGGTGTACTACAGGATCCCTTTCAGGGCAGCATTAAATGGCTTAGCACTGTGCCAATATGGTCGTATTTTCAGTCGAATAGTGCTGGTGTGCTATTCAACTGAATATAGTATCTTTGGGCACCTGGGCAGCCACAAGATGTAGTGCAAATTTTTGTGCTCCACTTTGCACGTATTTGAATATCAGGCCCCTGCACTCTCAGAGAGAAGTACTGCCATCCACATACAAAAGCTCAATGCTGCTTCACAAAGCCTTCATGGTGAAGCACTGAAGTAACTTTTTCCTTTACGGGTGAATAGCAATACTGTCTGCACCATATTTTATATGCTATGCTATGTTATGTGTATTTGCACCGGTCTTCAAATAAATTGTAAAACAGCCTAGAAGTTTTGTGTGTGGGCATCGTTACTTCTCTCAAGGAGTGCAGCCATTTTTTGTTTTGCTTGATGGAAGTTATTCACCCCGTACGGCTGCACACCCCCTGGACTCATTAAAGCATGGCTGTTACCGTGGGAGTGTCCTTCTGAAAATGCAACAGAAAATGTGACAAGGACAAAGAAACCCACACCGAGAAGAAAACAAAGTCCATCAAGGGATTTTTTGACTTTATGGTATGGAACTTCACAAGTTTATGAGACTTGTTTGTTTATTGTATTGAGAATTAAAGTTATGTAGTGTGTGACTGCAAGAAACGCTGGTTTGTTTACACAACTTCAAGCACATGAGGAAAAAAGTGTTTTCTTTACTTGAACTGGTTTTGATGACAGCTATGCCACAATAACTGACCATGTGTAATGGCAAAGGCCAGTTATTATGGAATTTTTAAGTGCCGCCAACCCAGTTATTAAATAAATCTAACCAGTAATGATATACTGACAAAAATAGATCCAGTCAGTTCTCCGCAGTCCAGTGCATTATGTACTGACTAGGTGAACTCCAGTAGTGTAGCCATTGTGCTGAAATTATTCCCATGCTGCTCTTTAATCTGGAGCTCATGTTGGCTCAGGAAACCTAAAAGCTAATAGTTCACTATCCTCTCTAGTTTTTTAACTAAGTGGGGAGGATAGAGGTAGGATGGTAGTCAGTGGGCAAGTTAGCATCCCTACCCTTTTATATTTTTTATTTCTATTTTTTTATTTAAAATGTTGTTAACAGAGTAAGATGCACTGGGTCACTTGACCCTTTTATAAGCTCAAGCTGGACAATCACAAAACAGATATAAAAGAAGAAGGTACCAACTATGCAAACAATAAGCATCAGTCCAGATTACATAGGCTACATACCACATTTTATACAAAAAACAAACAGCACACTGGGCTATTTATGTCCCCCTGGCATGCAGAAATTCCCTATTAAGGGTTCTAGAAGTACTATAGAAACAAAAAGACTGGGCATGTGACTCACCCCACTCATAAGAACAGTATCAACCTGACTAGCATTGCAAAACTACGAAGTTTAATAGTGCAAAATCAGCAAAACATCGCAGGTAACCACTGATTCCCAACATTTCACAGAGGTGTGTACTTTTTTATACATGACACATTGGGAATTACTGCAGTGGTTATCTGTGCCATGTTGCTGATTTTACACTATTAAATGTCATGTTTTAGCAACACCAGTCAGCTTGATAATGTTCCTATGAGTGGAGTGAGTCAAGTGCACAGCCTTTTTATTTTTATATTACCTATCCTGTGACTGAGAGAACCCACACATATGGGGCAGCCCTTTTTTGACTGTGTGTTCTAGATGTTACCACCCAGTCCCCAGGGATTACTAGAATCCCATCAGTATTATACCAGATAGGTCTCTGGACAGCAAGTATGGACTGTTTTAGAAGCTCTCTACATACACCTCATTGTTTACTTTGCTAGGTTACGTGGAAAAAGAGTGATGTCATTAAGAACTGTCAAAGCAGCATAAGCCTTTTAGCTCAGCTGCAAGGGAAGCAGTTTAGAATCTTGGGAGTTAAGTGTGGAGCTCCAGTTTGGAAAGTGAAGAGGAAGGAGCTCTCTTTCCAGCAGAGGGAAATAGGTGCTGCCAGCCTCCCATAGGCTGGGTGAAGGACCTCTGGTCATCCTTTTTCTCACCCTAGTGTGTGGAACAACAGTGTGCCCAAATGAAGTGGTAAAGACCTGTGTCAGTGGAACCCCAGTGGGTTCATTTCTGTTGAAATGGTTACAGAGACTGAGAAATCAGTGGTTCTGTGGGGCAAGCACCTGATGGACTGAAGATTGTCACAGCTGCCCAGAGAAAGAGACTAAAGGAGTTTCTGTTATAAGCTATGAATTTCAAGGAAGAAATTATTCTTCAAAGTGAATACCAAACCGTGAGTACAGTGAGCTTTTGATAAAGATGTTTGGGTTGTCTGGTGGTGTATGTGCCCTGTGCTAGCTAGATTACACTTCACTCAGGACCCAGTTCACCACCGATATGTGCTGAAGTAATGTATCAAAGTAAAGGATGTCTCTAGCAATCCAGGAAGGTTGGGGAATCCAGAGTAAAGGATGCCTTAGCAAACCAGGATATTTGAAGGATCCAATTTGTGTATCCTAAAAGGACTAGCATAGGTTGGCTGGGGCCAAGGTGGGCAGAACCTCACTTTGAGTCTCAGTCAGGGCTAACTGGTTACCTGATGGGCACAGTTTGCCATGCAGGTGTTAACACAGTACATTTCATCAGAATGTTTTAAATTAAAGTGTGTGGCAACCGCCACTATATAGACACTTGGTCAGAAATCCATAAATCCCTAAGCAAAGGGGTGGATTGTTCTTTTGCACGAAAAGTTCATATTGGAATGTACAGTACTGCTCATGTTCTGTGAGAAAACAAAATGTTCTTCTACTGCAAGAGTTGTCATTTGTTTGGACAGTGAAAACTTGGGGGACCACACCAGTTTCTGCTTAACATCTTTTCAGAAAATAAAGCCATACAATACAATCCCAATTTTTTGGTTGTGGGCAATCCTTTTGTGAGTCCGTGTGAAATGTATGGAGCCCCCTCAGATAGGAGACACAGCATAGACTTGGATCCTCTCTCCTGGATGTGGAGTAAATATAAATGTTACTCTATGCCATAACCCCACAACCTCTTAGATACCTGAGCCAAGTATTTACCCTAATGCCAGAGGTGATACTTATTTTCTCCCAACTTGTGGTTTGTTGACTTGTCTGTGTAACAAGTTAGGGGGCCTGGTTGCAAGATGCTGCTCTTGACCAGGGTAAGGGTTGCAAAATTGGGGGCTCATCCAAAGATCTTGGGGGAGAGGAAAAAGTTGCCATGCCAGTGCAAGTGCAGAGGGTATGTCTGTGGTCTTTCTGTCTGGTGGCAGTGCACCATACCAGGAATCGTTGTGAGGAAAAATTAAGTTATGCCAAGGAAAATGCCATCCATAGATCTGCTGCATTGTGATTTTCTGTAGAAAAAATGTGCTGCTTTGTGCTGTTTTTTTGCTGAGAATTTGGTGCAAAAGACTATTTTAATGAGAGTGAGAACCCTGCTGAAAAGTGCTTAAAAGACTATTAAATTGTCAAAATTGCTAAGTTCCCTGTGATTTTGGACAAAAGAAAATTTTTTTTTCTGTGGATTACAAATTTTTTTAAGTGATTATGGATTACAGCGTTAGAGTCGCTAAAGGAATTGTGCAAACATGTACTTAAATTGCTGAGAAAGCACTGCTGAGACTGAAATGCCAAGCCAAGAAAAAAAGTTTGTTTTTGAAGTTTAAAATTGCTCCCCAGCTCGAGGATTGCAGTGTGAGAGAGAAAGAGAGAGCTTCCAGCTCATCTGCATGGCATTGAGTGATTGGCCCTGGCACGCAAGCCCCACCCCCTAGCTAGAGCTCTGTTCCACAGCTCAGTGTTCGAGGAGGAGGAGAGAGAGTGTGCGATGCATCATGCTGAGCAGTAGTGATGTGGCTGAATTTGAACTTTTTTGATAAAACTAACTGTAAACAAAGTGTAAAACTTCCAGTTCAGGCTTTTCCCACATAGCGATCACTTGGGTAGCTACCGCTGGTGTGTGCATTGTGAAATCATTGGGCAGGACCGCCCAAAAGCAGAGAAAGTGCCATCGAGTCAGTGGTATGCCGCCAGCATCAGGAGGGAACCAGCTACTTCTGTAAGTACTCCAGAAAGTGTTTGGGAGAAAAGCAAACAAAGTTCTGGTAAGCTAGCATTGAGCAAAGTAAACAAAGTTTTGAAGTAAGCAAGTGTCTAAGCAAAGTAGGCAAAGCTGTAAATGGAGAGCGAGGCTGCTAAATGTGCATGTAAAGATTTTTAAAAGACTGATCAGAGTAATCTAGAGTTTCTGAATCAAATAACAAATGTTGAGCACAGTTGGGAGCAAAGTGCTATGTAACAAAAGAACCGAAAGCCACAGTGAGTGCACTGTGATGCAGAGAAAAATCAAACTCAGCAGCCAGGCTGGGGGTGGGAGCCTAGTCGAAAAACAATGTAAACAAACCAAGAAGCACTATGTTGAGGCATGGCCCTGATAGCAAAACAAGCAGAGTGTGTGCAAAAGTTTGGAAATGAAGAAAAGCAGAGCAGCAGATTTCAGCACCCAGAAAGAGAGACATTTTTCCTTTAAAATCAAACCAAGTGTGTCACTATGCAGTAAAGCAGATCAGTAACCTTGGGCTTGTGTATTGTTTTGCAGAGCAGAATGGCTAGCAAAAGAATAGGGTATACACTCCATACCAGGATATGGATCACCCAGAGAGAGGGAGAGAGAGAGAGAGAGAGAGAGAGAGGGAGAGATTTGCAACAGTTTGAACAGCTTTATGGATGTGAAGGAGCACCAGTTAATGTTGCCCTGCTGAATTTCCCTGTAAATGTGTGTAGTTTTCATGAAAACAGGGAGAGATATTCTGATGACTCCTCATTGCAAGGACTGTAGAAAACATTATGGCATGAGCATGGACATTGGTACTGTACAAGCAAATACTAAAACCATATGTCTGGCTCTGACATGAACATTTGGTGAGAGCCCAAACTGTACACTACAGATGACAGCTGCATGTAGGCAGGAAGAAACAGAGGAGTTTTTCAGAGAACTGAATTTTTTTCTTTACCTGGAAACTATATTTGACTCCTTTTTATGAATAGTACCAATACTTCCAATTCACCCAGATGCCCATGGCCATCTCATGCACAGAAGCCAGCTTCCTGTACAATAACTATGCTAATTAGTGCTGCCAACCTCTGTCATTAGTTGACAGCACTAATTAGCATATTCAGTGCACAGGAAACCAGCTTCTGTGCATGAGATGGCTGAGGGCATCTGAGTGAATTGAAGTATAGATGCTATACATAAAAAGGATAACAATATTTATTTTTTTAGGTAAAGAAAAAATTCAGCTTACTTCTACAACCCCAAATTAGGCATTTCTACATCAAAGGAAGACATACCAGCTGTGTGTGCCATTTTCCTTTAAATGACCAGAGTCAGATTCAGATTTTAATTTAAAACAATTTAGGTGAAGGAGGTCATGTAATGTCTCAGAGTGAGTAGCTGCTCTGAACCTTGGCTCCTGCTCCTTGTTACAAAATTTGTTATTTTAAAGTACTAACTAGCTGAGTTACCAATTTCTTTACATCCTTTGCTGCTCCTGGAAGCTTCAGCACCAGTTTGGCACCTTCTGTTTTTTGACCTGTTAGCGATGGATGCCAATATGTGGCAGGCACCTCCTCACCACCTTAAACCCCAGACAAATCTGCTAAGAGGCCCAAGACCCATGGATTGACTGCCAATCGCTCTGCTACTCAATCAGCCTCCACAACACCACTTTCTGAGGAAAAATGTATCAAAGAGCTCCAGCCATCAAAAGAAGCCATTCAAGCACTTACTGGCAAGTTAAAATCTCTTCGGTTGGATCTTGGCGCTTTGAATCAGCGCTTTGGAGACACCGAAGCTCATACCTTGTTCCCTGAGCACTGGAAGGACTGTTTGGAGCTGGATATATCTTCCCTTAGACAGAAGCTAGCTAAAATAGATAATATGCTGTAGGATTTAGAGGGGAAGTCTCGAAGGAACAGCATAGTCATCTTTAGCCTCTACGAAGACACAGAAGATACATCTCCAATTTTGTTCACACATAAATTCCTGGAGAAAGTGGTGGGAACCTCTCCCAATAGCACTAATTACATAGCGGAAATGGTGCACCGTTCACTTTGACCAAAGCCACCTCTGGGTCCCCCCCCCCGACCATTCATCCTTCGCCTCCTTAACTATCTAGATAAGCAGCACATATTGTTCAGAATCAGAAAGATCACGGAGGTGACTTGGGAAGGCAACCGAATCCACATTGCCCAAGACCTACCAGCAGCTACAAGACAAAAACAAGCTATATTTCATCCTATAGTATCAAAATTGATAGTGGCCAGCATTCGTTTTCGCATGCTGTATCCAACACGCTTACAAGCACTTATTGGAGGGACATGGCATTCTTTCAAGGAAGTGGATCGAGCGATGACCGAATTGCAGAATCTATTACCTGATCTTTTCCAGCACCACTGAGAGGGCCAATTAGCTAAGCTGTCTGAGCCGCCCTCTGTCTCTGTAGGTCAGTCCAGATTATTTTAACTCAGTAAGCAGACCTTCTGAAGCATCTAAAAAATTTATTTTGTTATATACTTCTTTGCTTCATCAAGGATTTACTGGATCCATTGTGGTTTTTACTGGAAGCCTAATTTAAGAACTGTCCTTGCATCTTGTTGGTTGGTTTCCTTTATTTATCCCTTGTGCTGGAGGCCTTCTTTAATATATATTCAATCTGGTTCTGCTTGGACTACTGTATTGAGTATATTTTACCTCTGACTGCATTAAGACTGGGGCTATTCTGGTACCACCTATTCTCACTTTGGTGTAGGAGCTACAGAAAACTTCTTTGCTCGCATCAGGAATTGGACTTGATGTTTGCTTTTAATTAGCAGATTACTTGGGGCTTCTATTTGATTTTCTTGTTCGGCTGTTACTAAGAAGGCTACTACTGCCTTTTGTAGTTTCTATTGGATCTGAATCTACAATCAAGCTCCAATTTTGATTTCCTCGCAACCTTATGTATTCTAGTAGTGACTTTTGATTGGATGGTTCGATATATGGTCTTCTGTTTAAACTTCTTATATAAATAGTTCTTTTGGTCTTATTATAGGTTAACCAACTTTGGTTCTCATTCTTTCCACAGGATGGACTTAACTGCATTTTTGTGACTGTTATCAATTTGTTACTAGGGATTGCTCCACAAGCATGGTGTTTTAACAGTGTTGCAGCCTTCATATCACATTATAAGTTTCATTATAATTCATTGTGAGCATTTAAATTATGTGACACTGTTCTAATGTTCCTTTTATTTCCTCGCAGCCTCTTTAGGGAAGATGATTTCTCTCTCTCTCTCTCTCTCTCTCTCTCTCTCCGTATGTGTAGTTATATATATATATATATATATATATATATATATATACACACATATATATATATAGTCCTTCATCCCATAATAGCCAAGGTTGTATGGTCACCTTCTTTTATTATATTCAATTGTTGGGATGTATTTATTACTGTAAATTGAAACTGATTGGCTGCTATTTTGGTTTTATATTTTGATTATCATAGATTAACTGTCTGGCACTGTTCCTGTTTACTTTGTTTCTTAGAGGCTTTATCTGCCATATTTTATATGTTTTTTGGTGTATATTTGGGTTTTCTGCTCACCCACACGTTCTTCAAGGTATATGTTTTAATGGTTACCAGGGTGTAGAATCTTACTTGATGTGATCATCTATAATGGACTGTATCAAAATGTTGTCTTTTCTTTTGATGTATTAACAATTGGTTGGTGTGGAACCTTGATTTCTATTAATAGGGAGTTGGTTCTTATTAGTCAATATAGAGGAATGTTATTTTTACTGTCATAAGTTTTGTATTCTAGAGGGGCAGGAGGAGGAGGTGGTGGTATGAGTGGTTTCTGCTCCCAATGGGGAACGTCATGAGCCGATACTGGGAGGGTGGGTTCCGGGATGCCATCAGGCAAGGGCTTAACAAAGGGTATAGGTAGGCCCCACTCCTCTTTATATGTGCCCTGTTACATCAGCAGGAACCTGATGACAGCACCTTTTCTTTTCTTTATATATGTACTGGATACTATGGTAGGGTATTGGTTGTTACTACCTTTTCTTTTTTAGGGGAAAGGGTTTATTTTTTGGGGGGTGAAAGTGGCTGTCTAACATAGATATATTTTTTCTTCTGACTGGTTCTGTGTTGATTGGAGGAATAACTCTTCACATCATTGGTGTATATTTTTATTTTAAAAATGGCTATTTCCTCTAGATTTGTATCCTGGAATATTAGGGGGCCCACTCCAAAGTCAAATGCTACCAAATTTTCAAACACTTGAAACATTTAAACTGTCAAGTGGCCTTCCTTCATGAGACCCACTTACTAGCTTCTGAAGATCTTCAATTACATCGACATCTTTTGTCTCAGGCATTTGCTACTGGGTTAAGTACCAACAAAGGGGGGTGTAGCGGTTTTAATATCTCGGGGTATAAGATTCCAGTAGTTACAGTGTATTGAGGACCCACAAAGTAGATTTATTTTAATTCATGGCTGTTTGGATCATACAGAAGTACTTTTAGGAAGTATTTATGGACCCAATAAAGATACCCCATCTTTTTTTATGGTTTTAGCAGGGGCCTTAGCACCCTTTTTGGCACTTCTTTTAATCTTGGGCGGAGACTGGAATCTGGCTTTTTCACCAGATCTGGATAGATCGCATGGGGTAATGGCTGGCCTTTCTCCATCTGAGTGCTCACTGTGTGAGACGATAGACTTGACTGGACTCTGCGATCCCTGGTGAATATTTCACCCTACAGAGAACAATTCTACTTTTTTCTTGGTGGCCCATGAACACATTCAAGAACTGATTATTTTTTGATCACATTATCTCTCTTGCAGGGGGTGCTGAGTATGGAGACTGATGTAAGAGTACTGTCTGACCACTTACCAGTCTTACTACAACTTAATTTGGGCCCCACGGGGCAAAAAGATTCTGCTTGGAAGCTTAACAATCAGCTTCTTAAAGATAGAAATATTGTTGAAAGGATTCAGGACCAAATTGACTTGTTTTTTATGGCAAATAGAGGTACGGTAGCTTGAGTAGATGTTGAATGGTTTGCCTTTAAGAGTTTTATTTGGGGTGAATTTATTCACTTGGCTGCCATGCGCAAGAAAGTGAGAGAGAAAGAAGCATCCACACTCTTGCACCGCATTAGAGAGATGGAAAATATCCAATCTCCTAACACTTCTGAGGAAACTCAAAGGGAACTTCTCATCCTCAGTGATAAGTACACATAATTATTGCTTGAAAGGGTAGAATATGCCATTTACAAGACTTGTTCTACCTATGTGGATCAAGGTGAAAGTCTGGTAAACTGATGGTGCTGAAACTAAAGAAGCAGGAAGCCTCTCATCTTATCTCTTCTATCACATCGCCAGTCAACAGCGCCATTAAGGTTCTACTAAGAGATATAGCACAAGAGTTTCAGGTGTACTATGCCTCCTTATATGCACCTATGGCAGACCCTCCCTCTGTTTCTGCTACTCAACAATATATGGCCGGTATTCCTCTTCCTTCATTGAATGCCACCCAAAGAGCTTTTCTTTCAAACCTGATTTATGAACAGGAAATTTTTATCTGCTATCAACTCCTTGGTCTTGGATAAGGCCCCTGGCCCAGATGGCCTCACTCCTAATTTTTACAGGTTGTTTGTCAATGAACTGGTACCCTTTTTATACCATCTGTATCTTTATATCTATGAAGTTGGCATATCTGACCCTACACTTCTGGAAGCTTTGATCATTTTAATTTTAAAGCCTGGTAAATCTCCAGATACAGTATCTAGTTACTGCTGAATCTCATTAATTAATTATGATATCAAAATTCTTTCCATAGTTTTAGCTTCCAGGATTGAGGCAGCCTGGCAGGGCCTTACAAGCTTTGAGCAGGTAGGGTTTGTAAAACTGTTCTTCTGTTGACCACTTCCAGAAACTCACGCATATTTTCTCCATGTCCAGAGATACACCTGCTCTGGCTGCCTTGATCTCCCTGGATGAGGAGAAAGCTTTCGATAGCATCAATTGGTCTTTTCTGCTCCATGTTTTGGAAGCTTTTGGCTTTCCTCAGCCATTCCTGCAATGGAACAAAGTGATTTATTTTTGCCCTAAAGCTAAAGTTTACTGCAATGGGGTATTTTTCTCCTCCTTTTCATTGCATTCTGGTACTCAACAAGGTTGCCCCCTTCCCCCTTATTATTTAACCTATACTTAAAACCTCGTTTATTGAAGCTGAAAGGCAGTTCAGATATACATGTGTTACCCGGGGTTACTAGAATCCCAGTAAGACCTGGTGGTAGGCAGGGAAGGCAGCTTGTGAAACTCCAGTTAAATGGGTTTCACACTGTCTCACTCTGTCCTCAGTCACAGCTGACTCTAGAGGGATGACGTCATTATAGAATTGTCACAGCTGCATGAGCCACATTTGGAATCTTCAGCTCAGAGTAAGTTAGAATCTTGGGAATTCAAAGTCAGTCTTCAGTTTGTCCTTAAGCAAACAAGAAGGACACCAGTAGTGTCTGTTTACCCCTCTCCCTCTGGGGGGGGGGGTGAGGAAAAGTTCTTTGTTGGTTCCAGGGGCAATCCCCTTCTCCCACCTTGGGAAGAAAGCTGCCTGTTTTAATTTAAGTTCAGTCTGTTCATGTATAACAGCAAAGGTTACATTTCTTCACCTGTGGGGCACCTGCAATGAATGGGTGAGTGTTTGGCCTCATTGGAAGGGGCAAACAACTTCTTTTCTTCAGTTGGATTTCAAGTATTGGGGACTGCTATTTGGGAGAACTATGTCAACTAGGACAAACAAATAGAGCAGTCATCTGTTTAAAATGTTGTAGTTCATTGTAGAGGGGGTGCTTCAGGTCATCCACCGTCAATCTACAGTTTTAAAGTCTAAAGTTCTGTGTGTCCAGAGAAATGGCCGGGTATGGGCTGTGGGAGCTGGAGGTGGATAGATCCCCATCTTTAGTAACCAGGTCCACCTCTACGGATTTCTTCTGTGTTTTTGCTACTTGCCTCATGCGCTTGGCCAGTGATGGGGTGGGTACCCAGACGTGGGTCGCAACTTGAAAATCTCTCTAGGAGTCGTAGACTTCAAGTGGTGTGGGGAGCCACAGTTTGGGAGCCTCCTTGTTTGATGGGATGTCTTTCCAAGTAGAGTTTGGGTTCATTGCCAAGTGGACCGTCAGTCGAGTGGCGGCAGGAGGCGGGCCAGTTGAGCTGTGTATCCAATGCACATGCAAAGTCGAGCTGAGTGCCTGGTGGGTCCAAAGCCAGACAACTGTTGTAGTGTTCATTCCTCAAATGGACCGCTGTGTTTAACCTCTAATCTGCATTACAGTTAAGCCCTGTGAGACCATACAGAGCTTTGTTTATGTTCAGTGACTTAATAAATAAAGCCACACTGAAAATCCCAATTCTGGTTCTGGACATTACAGTTATTGCTTCCTGTAGTTGGATTTACTTGGTGCCCTGTGCAGAGTAGTCAAACCTAGGCCTCTTGTGCCAAGTAGCCTCATCCTTCCCTGAACCCGTGGATACCCTATGTATATCCATGCTACAAATGTGGACACATAGAGGGTTAAAAAATAGGCGCCTTGGATTTGTTTGGGAAGGAAGGTGCTTGAGCAAGTAGGCTAAGCTTTTGGCTATCTGGCAGTCGGTAGCCCAAAAAGTTGAAGCAATTTCCCTAGTGTGTGCTGTGTGCTGTGAATCTTGTGCTGCTGTTTAAAAAATGCCAACTGTTTACCAAGGAGCTGTAAAGTCAAAGTGTGTGTCCTTGTCCTGCATCAACATAGTTTACAGCATTTGTCAGTTTTAAAATAAAGTTCTGCGAAGAAAAGTGTGGAAAACTAGGGGTAGCAACAGAGAAATTATGCCCTGGACATTGGAAATGCTTTCTGTGCAATACTAGAGACTGCAGAGTTAATGGCAATGTTACATGGTTGAAATGGGCTCCCGCCGTGGAGTCAGTTGAAAAAAAAAAAAGTGCATCTTTTCTGTTTAAATTTGCCTGCTCGATGATCGCCGTGAGGAGGGGAGCCCTCGTGAGGAAGAAGAGGCTCATTTGCATGGCGTCGTGTGGTTGGTCAGTTTGCCATTAGTCCCGCCCCTCAGCCAGCTCTTCAGAGTCTGCTTCAGCATTCAAGAGGGAGACAGAGAGTAGTGCGTGTACTGGCAGTGGAGGAGCGTTCACGAAGTGTTCAAAGCGCTGTAAACAGTGAAAAGTGACTTTTCTAGTTCAAAATCAGGCTCAACCCGCTTATCGGTTGTGGGATCAGTGAATTGTGTGATTAATACTACGATCGCGGAGACTGCCCCGCCCGTTTGAAATCCGAGGCCTTCAAAAAATCTGGCTGCAGGCCGTTTTCCTCCATCGCAGCAATCTGCTACCATAACAGTGAGTAAACGATTTAAAACTGCTCAGATCAGTGATTTTCAGTAATGCCATATAAAATGTGAGTGCAGCTGTATAGTCGCTTTGCAAGTAGTGATTGTGTGATATCCTGCTGGCAAGTGCAAGTCTGTAAAGCCATTAAATGTGTGCATAGCAATGAAAGTAGCCTCAGTTTAAAGTTTGCAGCCAGAGAGAAACTGTGGGTTGTAAAATAAGTGCAACACTAGTAAAAAAGCAGGCAATCCTGTGCTGAAACCTGAAGTGTTAAAAGGGACTGTGATTAAATAAATGTTGCCAGCATGTGAAAAAGTCCAAGGAAAATCCTGTAAATGTGAGAACAGCCAGAACAAAGCAAGTTGTGCAGTTTTAAATAAAAGTTATTAGTAGCTGATGTAAATTGGGTGCGCAGTGGCTTGACCCAGAGTCTGAATGTTGATGCACAGGAGTGCTGCCGCCGCCATTACAGGGTGAGGTAGTAAAATAAACACAGCAGCAGAGGAGCCATTTTAAAGCTGCAGAGTGTGTTCATTTAAAGTGGGACTTTCAGTTACAGTGAACTTTTGTTTGTTTTTCTGCAGTTACGGCCTCAGGACCAGCTCGTTACCCAGATCATGCCCAGGTTGCAGTAACAGCAGCAGTAAACAGATTGAGAGACATTGAAAATTGGTGCTATAGAGGGCAACTCCCTCCTGATGTGGCAATTCCTAATTATCCAGTGCGTGTATGCCAGATGTGCTTTAGTGCTGGAAGGGATGTCTTCATGATTCCTCACTGTGCTGGTTGTCTACAAAAATATGGCTTGTATAAAGCGCCTAAATTTCGTTTGGCTCCCACATGGACACAACTTCAAGAATCTGCTGTTGGCAGCACACAGCATCAGGCAGAGCCTGTGGAGGAAGGTCCCCCGGGGGAGAGTGGTACAAAGTTAGAGAGTGCAGAATTAGAGACTGAATCTGAAGTTGAAGTTTTGGATGCTGGATCTCAGAAGGCAAGTTCAGATAAAGCATCAATAGACCCCTGGTTGGTGGGGGGCCTAGCCCAAGTCTCGAAGGTGAAGATGAGATGCGGGAGGCCGTTGAAAGGGAGGTGTCGACCTCTGCTCCTAGTGATGAATGGATAGTCTCAGGGGTGAGAACTACTGCTCACTCCTGGGCTCAGATCCTCAGTGAAGAGGAAGATGAGGAGGAACCTAAGTGGCCTTGTGAGATAGGAACGGGTGCACAGCCTCAAGATCTTGCCTCGGAGGAATGTGTTCAAGAAGGTGGTGATGCCACTGCCCTGGCTTCACCACAAGAAGAAGAAGTCAGGGATCCATTTTTAATTTCGTTGAGGATGCAAAGCTAGCAGAACCAGGACTAGCCACCCCCAAGCCAGGCCAGTGGTCTCAGATTAACCAAAGCAAGTAAAGAGGAGAGACTGGTTCGTAGAAAGGCCAATGAAATCTTTGGTATGACCTTTCCTACCTTTCCTCGGAGAGTCTGGGAGGAGATTGAGAACTGCAGGAAATCCTGGATCTGGGATGAAGCAATGAAACATGTGCATCCTGGGGCTAACCGGCATGTAAAGAATAGACTGTTACACGAAAAGTATACACAGTGGAAGAGAGGCAGGACACTGTTTATGGACAGAGTGAGAATAGTGGATGGAGAGGGACACGAAGTCTCTCACTGTGTGAATTATGTGCGTCCAGATGGAGTAATAATTCAAACCCCTGACCCCCTCTACTATTGGCCTCAGTGCAAGGACCTCCCAGTAATTAAGCCCGTGCCTACAAAATGGAGAGCCGAGCAGTGGTAGTCAATACTGCCACATCTACACTGTGAAGTAACCTTATTGAACTGCCAATATGAATAAACAACAAATCAGGTGCTCCACATTCTTCAGTCCACAGTGTACTGCCCTAATCAATAACCATCTACTGCTACCACCAGATGACTTCAGATCCAGAGAGGACACCAGCCCAGCTGTTTGCCTGTTCATCGCCCGGTAATTGGATGACGCCGGACCAGCTGTTTCTCTTTTTGTTCCTGTTCTAAGGTTCCTTCTCCAGTTATGACATCAGCCCAGCTGTTTCCAGATGTGCACTCCTGTGGGTTCCCGAAAGATGTCTGCCCAGCTATATCAGAAGAAATGCTGCCAGGGAGAGTTTTCGGAAGGGACCAGGTTTGCTTAGTTCGAATACTTCAAGAGGCTGGTGAGTCACAATCTTTTTATTCTATCTTTATGACATTGCAATACACACCTTACACTACAGACTTCAAACAGTGTGTGAATCTGTCCACAAAGACTCTCCCCTTCGGGATTATGGCCTTAAAAGACTATGTTCATGGGGCTCCGGCCCAGGAGAGACTCTTTAATGGACTGGCCTTCGGGCCTTGTAGTCACTAGTGGGACATTTAGGGCATTCCATCCCCCCAAAAGGTGTATTGTTATCAATGTCATTTCTGTACTTAATGTATATACTGTCTTTTCTACTTTTCTAAAAAAAATATATATATTTTTTCTTTTTGGGATTGTTTAGTGTTCTGTTTTCCTGTATGGTTAGGGTTGTTGCTGTTTTTGTCACTGTTGTTGTTTAGGTAGATCGTAAATGCAGATTAGTGTGCTTTTTTTGTTTTGTTTTGTTTTTGTCTTTTCTTACAGGTGTTCCTGGAAGACAGAAGAGAAGACAAGAAGAGGAGGAGGGGCTCATCGGAGTTCCTCATTTCAGTGCTTATGTTTCGAAATTAAAGTACTGTTTGTGTTCCAAATGTTGCAGTTGCAGGCTGCCCAGGGTCGGGGAGGTTCCCGGGTTTTGTTTTTGTTTGGCATGTTATGTTAGAGGCAGATAGGTTTCCCCTAGAGGGTTAGGGGGGATGGACAGGCTGTGGCCCTGACCTGCAGTAGGGGCTGCAGTGCTGATCTATCAGGGCTATGCCCTGGATGGTTCTACCAGAGCCACTAGGTGTCCATAGTAAGTGGATAGAGTAGAGGCTGATATGTCAGCTGTAGGCCTCTAGGCCCTTAGTGTTGCCTACCTGTGCTTGCACATGGTAGGAGGGGGCCAGATCACCCCCCTCCGCAGGTAGCACATAGGGTGGGATGGCCTAAGGCCGGGTGCATAATGACTGGGGACAGTCATTTTCCTGGTCAAGGGTGAGTGTAAACCCTTTGTTACCCGAGGTTACTAGAATCCCAGTAAGACCTGGTGGTAGGCAGGGAAGGCAGCTTGTGAAACTCCAGTTAAATGTGTTTCACACTGTCTCACTCTGTCCTCAGTCACAGCTGAGACTAGAGGGATGACATCATTATAGAACCGTGAAACAAAACAAACTTCGAGGTGCTCAAGTTCACTCTAAATGAGAACAATTTGACCTGGTGCTAATTCGGACACAGAGAAAACAATGCAAGAACCGCGCTTTCAAAAAAAAGCAACCAGATAGCACACAGACCGAAGCACTTTATAAAAAAAAGCATATATGGCACAGCTTACCATGTCTTCAACTTTTATTCTGGTCACAGTTGATTTTCACACAGCAACATGCGAGATGCAGCGACTTAACCGGGTGGAAATAAATAAATAAAAACTTAGTATCGCAAACAGTGCATATTATTACATTGACCGGGACAGCCGAGCAGACCAGCCCACATGCGTGATGACGCACGGGAAACAACTGACGTTTCGGCAAAAGCCTTCCTCAGAGCTGATTGGTCAGCAGAACCCATCACTGTTTTATAGTACAAAACATGCATATTAAATACCCATCACCCAATAAAAACAGGGAAAAGCTTATGAATATTCATAAATGCCCCAGTCCAATTCATAAATAACAATGTAATGACAGTTCCTCATTCAAACCTTTCGGTTGCAGAGTATCTAGCTTATAAATCCAAAAACATTCTCTCTGATTCAACTTTATGGCCAAATCCCCACCACGAAATTCCAAACTTTATTTTTTCAATGCCAATAAATTTCAAATTAGCTGGCGAACCATGACCAGCAGATACAAAGTGTTGTGCCATTAGTTTGTAGGACATTATTTCAATTGCTGATTTGTGCTCACTGATCCTTTCCCTAAGTTGGCGTTTTGTTTGACCCACATAATTTAAACCACATGGGCATGTAAGCATATACACTACTCCAGTACTCCTACAATTAATGAATTCAGTTATTTCAAACTTTTGATTAGTGTGAGGATGTAAAAAATATTTACTATTATAAGTATTATTGCACTGTGCACAATTTCCACACTTATAATTACCCTTTGGAAGGGTTGGAATCCAAGTTGTTTTTAATTTTTCTGGATTTTGCACACTGTGCACCAATAAATCCTTTAAATTACTCCCCCTCTTGTATGTAATTCTCGGTCTTTTTATATATATCCTTTCTAAAGACTGGATCCCCTTGTAGCACTTTCAATGTTTTCTAATCCACTCGAAATTTCCTCTGCCTGATTTGAAAACTCTGTAACAAAATAAATATGACCCTGAGGTTCCTCATTTCACTTTTAACTTTAACAATTCTTGTCTATTAGTTTTAACAGCTTTCTCATTCCTTTATAAATACACTCAGTACCATACCCTCATGCTTTTAAAACGCCTAGCAGTCTCCTGAGCATTTCTCTAAAAGAACTTTCATTGGTGCAAATCCATTTTAACCGTAACATCTGGCCACCTGGAATATTTTCTTTAAACTCCTCGGTGACTGCTTTCAAAATGTAGCGATGTATTCTTACTCATAGGCTTCCTATATAGTGTTGATTCCAATTTATGTCCATCTTTATATAAGTAAGTCCAAATGGCACCTTTACAGGATCAACCTGCATAGTGAAACGTAATTAATATCAAAAGTGTGATCAAGTTCAAAACTCATACAAACTTACTAAATCAGATGTCCAAATGAAAAACAATCATCAATGTAACATCTCCAAAACCGAACACACCTGTTAAAATTTTCACATTTATATAAATGAATCATTTCCTATTGACCCACATATAAACAAGCAATATCTAGGGCAAAAGTAGTACCATTGCTGTCCCTTTCTGTTGTTTATAGAACTGATCTTTATAGACAAAATAATTTGATGCTAGGACCATGTTCGCCATGTCAATAGTCAAATCCAAATCGGAATAACATCAGGTTGCATTCTGAAAAAACTTTATAGCCTGTATCCCCCTCATGTGGCACATTGAATATAAACTCTCTATGTCTAAAGTGACCAACCATTCATCAGAAGTAATAATTATATTTTCAATTTGTCTAATCATGTCACCGCTATCCAAAATAAAAGATGGTAAACATTTCACTAATGGTTTAAATAACAATCAACCATTTGCGAAAAAGGTTCCATAGATGACCCAATACTAGACACAATCGGACGTCCAGGAGGTTTCTGAGCATTCTTATGAATTTTGGGTAGTAAATAGATTACTGGTCTAATTGGTGCCACCACCTTCAAAAATTCAGCTTCTTGTTTGCTCAGACATCCACTTAATTCATTCAACTTAATAAACTCCTCAGCTCTCAATTTGATTTCATTTGTCGGGTCATACGCTAGTTTTATATAATACACTGTATTGCTTAACTGCCGAAACATCTCATTTTCATATTGAGTCACATCCCATAGTACAATCGCCCACCCTTATCAGCTGGTTTATAATAATCTTTGTATCATCCTTCAATTTTTCAAAGCCAAATGTTCCTGAAAGAGTCAAATTATATTTTACTTTTCTTTCTTTTAAGTATTTCTTCAACATCACGATCTACCAATGCAGAAAATGTGTTAACAGCATGATAGTTCAGTGTAGGGGGCAAAAGGCACTTTTCTTTTAAGATGTTTTGTCAATACATTTGCAACCATTTTACCATCCTGTTGAATCACACCAGCATGGTCACTATTCAATGTTGACTCATGATTTTCGAAAAACATTTTAAATGAAGTTGCCTATAGAGTCTAAATAGATCAATCCTAGTTTGAAAGGATTCACATTTTACTGGGTACAAATGATAAACCTTTTTAATACTGCTTCCTCATGAACTGTTAAATGCCTCTCAGTAAGATTCTGACTGCCATTTGTCTGTCTATTCGACCGCCTGGGGCCCGAATATTGCCATCTCCTCTGTTTCTCCCACGTCCTCCTCGCCCTCTTTCCATGTCCCTTCTAATCTTGTGCTTTCTCTGTATAGGGACATATGGGGTCCCGGAGTATTCCTGGAAAAATGAGGGCGAAAATCCTGCCTCTGTTGAGCCACATTAATTTTGCCAGATTCACTCTCTGGGGAGGACACAAAACATCACATCCAAATGGGTCAAATTCTTTCTATACAGAAAAGGTTCACGCTGGGTTTTGTTTTTTACCAATTATAGACTTGCCCATCGCATAGTCTCTGTCATCCCTTTCATGTTTTTGTAATTTATATTCTTTCAACTCGGCTTGATATTTCAAAATATTAATATGAATTTTCTCAAACATCGCTAGAGTTTCTACCTGAGGGAACCCAGTTTTGAAATCATTTTCCATTTTTTTAATCTGTTCCTCTACAAGTGCAATGTCTCTCCTTGCCTTTTTAATCAAGGCCAATATTAAGTCATTAGATGCTTTATTTAAAATTCGTTCCCAGTCTTGCATCAGTAACTTATCATCCAGACCATATGCTGGTGGTTTTTGTATTCGCAGTCCCCTACGGATCTTTTTGTCCCGCCAGTATTGTGATAGGGAGAATGCATGTAGCTGGTATCTAACAAGTTTTTTCTTTAAACTCTCCAAGTCATTACCATCTGGTCTCAGAGTCATTATACTTGTGCTGGGAATTGGGGCAAAAAGAACTTCACATGCTGCCCAGTCAAAAATTATTTCAGCCCCTTCAGAGTCAGAAAAGCTTAATAGTGCTATTTGCACAAACAGGCTTTCCTTAGAACTTCCACCTTCTAAACCAGTCGCCATATTATCAATGGAAATCCCTCGCTAACACGTTGTCAGGGTCACTACAGGTCAAAGAGCCAACCTCGCACACCTGCGGTCCTCTGAGTAACCGCGTTTCAAACAGTGAAACAAAACAAACTTCGAGGTGCTCAAGTTCACTCTAAATGAGAACAATTTGACCTGGTGCTAATTCGGACACAGAGAAAACAATGCAGAACCCACGCGCTTTCAAAAAAGCAACCGAATGCACAGACCGAAACACTTTATAAAAATAAAGCATATATGGCACAGCTTACCATGTCTTCAACTTTTATTCTGGTCACAGTTGATTTTCACACAGCAACATGCGAGGTGCAGCGACTTAACCGGGCGGAAATAAATAAATAAAAACTTAGTATCGCAAACAGTGCATATTATTACATTGACCGGGACAGCCAAGCAGACCAGCCCACGTGCGTGATGACGCACGGGAAACAACTGACGTTTTGGCGAAAGCCTTCCTCAGAGCTGATTGGTCAGCAGAACCCGTCACTGTTTTATAGTACAAAACATGCATATTAAATACCCATCACCCAATAAAAAACAGGGAAAGCTCATGAATATTCATAACTCCCCAGTCCAATTCATAACAATAATAATGACAGGTTCTCATTCAAACCTTTCGGTTGCAGAGTATCTAGCTTATAAATCCAAAACATTCTCTCTGATTCAACTTTCTGGCCAAATCCCTACCACAATTCCAAACTTTATTTTTTCAATGCCAATAAATTTCAAATTAGCTGGCGAACCACGACCAAGCAGATACAAAGATGTCGTGCCATTAGTTTGTAGGGACATTATTCTAATTGCTGATTTGTGCTTACTGATCCTTCCCTAAGTTGGCGTTTTGTTTTGACCCATAATTTAAACCACATGGGCATGTAAGCATACACCTACTCCAGTACTCCTACAATTAATGAATTCAGTTATTTCAAACTTTTGATTAGTGTGAGGATGTAAAAATATTTACTATTATAAGTATTACTGCATCATGCACAATTTCCACACTTATAATTACCCTTTGGAAGGGTTTGAATCAAGTTGTTTTAATTTTTCTGGATTTTGCATACTGTGCACCAATAAATCTTTAAATTACTCCCCTCTTGTATGTAATTCTCGGTCTTTTATATATATCCTTTCTAAAGACTGGATCCCTTATAGCACTTTCCAATGTTTTCTAATCACACTCGAAATTTCCTCTGCTCTGATTTGAAAACTCTGTAACAAAAATAAATATGACCCTGAGGTTCCTCATTTTCATTTTTGCTTTCAACAATTCTTGTCATGCTGTTTTAACAGCTTTCTCCATTCCTTTATAATACACTCAATACATACCTCATGTTTTAAAATGTCTAGCAGTCTCTGCACATTTTCTCTGAAAGAACTTTCATTGGTGCAACCATTTAACCGTAACATCTGGCCACCTGAATATTTTCTTTTAAACTCCTCGGTGACTGCTTTCAAAATGTAGCAATGTATTCTTACTCAGGCTTCCTATATAGTGTTGATTCAATTTATGTCCATCTTTATATAAAGTAAGTCAAAAATGGCACCTTTACAGGATCAACCTGCATAGTGAAATGTAAATTAATATCAAAAGTGTTGATCAAGTTCACAAACTCATACAAACTCGCTAAATCAGATGTCCAAATGAAAAAACAATCATCAATGTAACGTCTCCAAAACCGAACACACCTGTTAAAATTTTCACATTTATATAAATGAATCATTTCCCATTGACCCACATATAAACAAGCAATACTAGGGGCAAAATGGTTGATTGTTATTTAAAGCCATTAGTGAAATGTTTACCATCTTTTATTTTGGATAGCGGTGACATGATTAGACAAATTGAAAATATGGTTATTACTTCTGATGAATGGTTGGTCACTTTAGACATAGAGAGTTTATATTCGAATGTGCCACATGAGGGGGGGGGATACAGGTTATAAAGTTTTTTTCACAAATGCAACCTGTTGTTATTCCCGATTTGGATTTGGCTATTGACATGGCGAACATGGTCCTAGCATCAAATTATTTTGTCTATAAAGATCAGTTCTATAAACAACAGAAAGGGACAGCAATGTTCTCACTTTTTCCCCTAGAATTGCTTGTTTATATGTGGGTCAATGGAAATGATTCATGTATATAAATGTGAAAATTTTAACAGGTGTGTTGGTTTTGGAGGCGTTACATTGATGATTGTTTTCATTTGAACATCTGATTTAGCGAGTTTGTATGAGTTTCAGAACTTGATCAACACTTTTGATATTAATTTACGTTTCACTATGCAGGTTGATCCTGTAAAGGTGCCATTTTTGGACTTACTTATATATAAAGATGGACATAAATTGAAATCAACACTATATAGGAAGCCTATGAGTAAGAATACATTGCTACATTTTGAAAGCAGTCACCCGAGGAGTTTAAAAGAAAATATTCCAGGTGGCCAGATGTTACTGTTAAAACGGATTTGCACCAATGAAAGTTCTTTTAGAGAAAATGCTCAGGAGACTGCTAGACGTTTTAAAGCACGAGGGTATGGTACTGAGTGTATTTATAAAGGAATGGAGAAAGCTGTTAAAACTAATAGACAAGAATTGTTAAAAGCGAAAAATGAAAATGAGGAATCTCAGGGTCATATTTATTTTGTTACAGAGTTTTCAAATCAGGCAGAGGAAATTTCGAGTGTGATTAGAAAACATTGGAAAGTGCTACAAGGGGATCCAGTCTTTAGAAAGGATATATGTAAAAGACCGAGAATTACATACAAGAGGGGTAGTAATTTAAAGGATTTATTGGTGCACAGTGTGCAAAATCCAGAAAAATTAAAAACAACTTGGATTCCAACCCTTCCAAAGGGTAATTATAAGTGTGGAAATTGTGCACAGTGCAATAATACTTATAATAGTAAATATTTTTTACATCCTCACACTATTCAAAAGTTTGAAATAACTGAATTCATTAATTGTAGGAGTACTGGAGTAGTGTATATGCTTACATGCCCATGTGGTTTAAATTATGTGGGTCAAACAAAACGCCAACTTAGGGAAAGGATCAGTGAGCACAAATCAGCAATTAGAAATAATGTCCCTACAAACGCAATGGCACGACACTTTGTATCTGCTGGTCATGGTTCGCCAGCTAATTTGAAATTTATTGGCATTGAAAAAATAAAGTTTGGAATTCGTGGTGGGGATTTGGCCATAAAGTTGAATCAGAGAGAATGTTTTTGGATTTATAAGCTAGATACTCTGCAACCGAAAGGTTTGAATGAGGAACTGTCATTACATTGTTATTTATGAATTGGACTGGGGCATTTATGAATATTCATGAGCTTTTCCCTGTTTTTATTGGGTGATGGGTATTTAATATGCATGTTTTGTACTATAAAACAGTGATGGGTTCTGCTGACCAATCAGCTCTGAGGAAGGCTTTTGCCAAAACGTCAGTTGTTTCCCGTGCGTCATCACGCACGTGGGCTGGTCTGCTCAGCTGTCCCGGTCAATGTAATAATATGCACTGTTTGCAATACTAAGTTTTTATTTATTTATTTCCGCCCGGTTAAGTCGCTGCACCTCGCATGTTGCTGTGTGAAAATCAACTGTGACCAGAATAAAAGTTGAAGACATGGTAAGCTGTACCATATATGCTTTATTTTTATAAAGTGTTTCGGTCTGTGCATTCGGGTTGCTTTTTTGAAAGCACGTGGGTTCTGCATCATTATAGAATTGTCACAGCTGCATGAGCCACATTTGGAATCTTCAGCTCAGAGTAAGTTAGAATCTTGGGAATTCAAAGTCAGTCTTCAGTTTGTTCTTAAGCGAACAAGAAGGACACCAGTAGTGTCTGTTTACCCCTCTCCCGCTGGAGGGGGGTGAGGAAAAGTTCTTTGTGGGTTCCAGGGGCAATCCCCTTCTCCCACCTTGGGAAGAAAGCTGCCTGTTTTAATTTAAGTTCAGTCTGTTCATGTATAACAGCAAAGGTTACATTTCTTCGCCTGTGGGGCACCTGCAACGAATGGGTGAGTGTTTGGCCTCATTGGAAGGGGCAAACAACTTCTTTTCTTCAGGTGGATTTCAAGAATTGGGGACTGCTATTTGGGAGAACTATGTCAACTAGAACAAACAAATAGAGCAGTCATCTGTTTAAAGTGTTAAAGTTCATTGTAGAGGGGGTGCTTCAGGTCATCCACCGTCAATCTACAGTTTTAAAGTCTAAAGTTCTGTGTGTCCAGAGAAATGGCCGGGTATGGGCTGTGGGAGCTGGAGGTGGATAGATCCCCATCTTTAGTAACCAGGTCCACCTCTACGGATTTCTTCTGTGTTTTTGCTACTTGCCTCATGCGCTTGGCCAGTGATGGGGTGGGTACCCAGACGTGGGTCGCAACTTGAAAATCTCTCTAGGAGTCGTAGACTTCAAGTGGTGTGGGGAGCCACAGTTTGGGAGCCTCCTTGTTTGATGGGATGTCTTTCCAAGTAGAGTTTGGGTTCATTGCCAAGTGGACCATCAGTCAAGTAGCCAGCAGTGGAGCCAGGCCAGTTGGGCTGTGTATCCAATGCGCATGCAAAGTCTGGGCTGAGTGCCTGGTGGGTCCAAAGCCAGACAACTGCTGTAGTGTTCATTCCTCAAATGGACCGCTGTGTTTAACCTCTAATCTGCATTACAGTTACGTAGCCCCTGTGGGGGACCATACAGAGCTTTGTTTATGTTCAGTGAGTTAATAAATAAAGCCACACTGAAAAATCATAATTCTAGTTCTGGACATTACAGTTATTGCTTCCTGTAGTTGGATTTACTTGGGTGCCCCTGTGCAGAGTAGCAAAACTAGGCCTCTTGTGCCAAGTAGCCTCATCCTTCCCTGAACCCGTAGATACCCTATGTATATCCATGCTACAAATGTGGACACATAGAGAGGGGTTACACATGGGATTCAGTTTGGGTCCTTCCACTGTACATTATCTGCTTATGCAGATGACATTCTGTTGCATGTAGCACAACCCGCGACGTCAATCCAAACAGTATTATCTATCATTGCTGACTTTAGATCATTTTCCAATTATAAACTTAATCAAGAGAAGTCAGTAATTATGCCTCTCAATACTCGACTCTTTAAATCGGATGTTTCTTTTCTGGGATTAGCATGGGAACCTAGGCAAATCAAATATCTGGGCATATACCTATCGCGTAATTTCTCTACACTTAGGAAGTATAATTTGGACAACTTGCTGACAGTTTTGCAGCAGGATCTCCAAAGGTGGAGAAAACTACCCTCAACTCTTTTAGGAAGGATCAATATTATTAAAATGAACATCTTACTCTGCCTTTTTTAACCCCTTAATTTGTTGGATCTCTGACTACCCCTTTCCTGGTTCAAGAAGTGCCATCGACTGATATCTGATTTTATTTGGCTAGACCAATCACCTCAAAAGGCCTTTCAGAAACTGACAGCCCCTAAACAAAATGGTGGGCTCCATCTTCCTAATTTTTAAATTTCTATTTTACTAGTCATTCCAGTAAGTATTTGAAATGGTTTCAGGATCACCCTCCAAGAGATTCCCCCTGTTATTTCCCTATATGGCTCCGGACTGAGCTGGAATTAATTCAGAAATCAGCAGTTTCTCATTGGTCTTTGCCATTTTTACCAGTAAAGGCTCTTCCACCATCCCTTAAGAATACAGTTGTTGGGACTTCCGTCTGAGTACATCAGCAGTTGTGTTCAGCAATGCATTATAAGTCTTCCTCTGATGTCTCACAGCCTATTCTCGGGAACCCAAATCTTAAAAGTGGTGGTAAAGTTATAGACATGCATTGGATACCTCAGTTGGTGGGGTTAAAAATATGCAGCTTGCTCCAGGATGGGTCCTTGCAAACTTGTCACTCATCATTGCTTCACTTCAAATGTCCACTAAAACCACTTTTAAAGTTTTTCAACTAAGACACTGTTTACTACAGCATTTTGGCTCCTCTCTCAGTGCAATAAATCTGAGAGAGGTCCTGCACTCACTAATAGCTACTGTTAAGCAACCTCATGTAGTCTCTAAGTTGTATTTGCTTCTGTTCTCCAAAGTTTACCTAAATTTTTCTGGTGTTTCTCCATATTGGGATGCGGCCCTCTCACCCCTTACTTTTGAATGACCCAAGATTTGGACTGATTTATATACTTACAGTATATTACTCAGGATAGGCTGTACCTTACTCAAGTCTACATTTTGAATAATTTATATTATACCCCTACCAAACTTTTCAGAATTGGTCATGCACAGTCTTCACTCTGTACGAGATGCAGGCAAGCTGAAGGCACTTGCTATCATATTTTTGAGGATTGCATTAAGATGGTAGCTCCCTTGTGGGAGTCAATTAAATGTAGAGCTAACCCTGTCTTGGAAATTGACTTCCTTTTTACCCCTGGGGTTTGCTTGATAGGGGACTATAGCAGTATAGATGTTAGGGAATGCCATTTTATGATGGCCCTTATCTCAATATCATAGATACATAGATACATAGACAGTGTTGGCAGATAAGGGCCTATGGCCCACCTAGTCTGCCCATTTGAGCTTGTAAGTTCAGTTTGTTTTCCTAGAAGTCTATTTCCCCTTACCCCTGACCTCTAGAATTCCTTTATGTCTATCCCATGCATTCTTAAATCCCGTGATTGTTTCAGCTCCCACCACTTCCTCTGGCAGGGTGTTCCACTTGTCCACCACCCATTCTGTGAAGAAATTCTTTCTCATGTTTCCTCTGAATCGTCCTCCCTCCAACTTCATCCCATGCCCTCTAGTTCTGAAACATCTTTTTCACTTAAAAATAGTGTTTTCCTGCACCCTGTTCCTCCTGTAAGATACTTGTATGTCTCTATCATATCCCTCTCTCCTCCTCTCCTCCAGGGAGTACATGTTCAGTTCCTTCAACCTGTCTTCATAGGACTTGTGATGCAACCCATGCACAATCTTTGTTGCCCTCCTCTGAACCTTCTCTACCCTGTCTATGTCCTTACTGAGGTATGGTCTCCAGAACTGTACACTGTACTCCAGGTGGGGCCTCACTAGTGTCTTGTATAGCGGAATTATGACCTCCCTTTTCCTGCTGGTGATGCCCCTGCCTATACATCCCAGCATCCTATTTGCTTTACCTGATGCCTTGTCACCTGTTTCCCTACCTTGAGGTCATCAGAGATGACAACCCCAAGATCCCTTTCCTGCTTGGTGCATGCTATATCCTCACCCCCAACTGATATATTGTGCCAGGGTTTTTGTGCCCCATATGCATTATCTTGCACTTCTTTGCATTGAATTTCAACTGCCAAACCCTTGACCATTCTTCAAGTTTCTGCAGGTCCCTTCTCATTCTGTCTACACCCTCTGGTGTGTCTACTCTGTTACAGAGCTTTGTGTCATCAGCGAACAGTGAAATTCTGCCTTCTAGATCCTGTGCAATGTCACTGATGAAGATGTTGAATAGGACCGGTCCCAGCACTGATCCCTGTGGTACCCCACAGTACCCCTCAGTCAAGCGTTTGGTTCTTCAACACTGGTTGGACCAATCTTTGCTTATTTATGCACAGTGGCTGCAGCAACTCCTCAAAAATCTCTGAATAGAGAAGATAATAGCTAGTGTTAATAATAAATTGCACAGTTATAATAGGAAATGGAGCAAACTTCATACCCTATACACTATTTAAGACTTTTGAGTGGGCTCCTCCCTCTTTCTGCTTATTCCTCCTCTTATCTCTTCCTTAAGTATTCTTTCCCTGTTCCTTAAGTATTGGTTAGACACTGTGTCGTATAATTCCTCCTTATGTGTGCTTCTCTAGTTTATTAGTGTTTCCATTTTACTCTGCCACAGTTTGGTTGGGATGGGGTGGGCCGGCAATTGTAGGATGTTGGTAACCTGTATTATTATTGTTTTCTTGCTTTAATCAGAGTGTTTTGTAGTAGTATGATGTTGTTTACATGTTTTGTTGTAATATTCTTGTTGATAACTCAATAAAAAATATCTAATTTCACACAAAAAAAACAGTTTAGGTGAGAAATTTCGAATGTATAGCTAACATTAGTACAATGTGTGGAGTACAAATACTGTAGATGGTCAAAAAGCAATTTATAAAATAGAGAATAATGCCTGTGCAGGTGTGTGTTATAAGGATTTTTCACACACTTGAGATGTGTGATGATCCATAAACCCCAAGAGTGAAGCTCAAGCGGCTTATAAGATTATCAAACACCAAAGGTGTTTGAAAAATCCTCATAAAACAAACTTTGTATTGGCATTATTTATTATAATAACTGGTGCAAAGTTTCAACATAGAGAACACTGTAAGATGTATTTGTGCAAGTGAGCGTGTACCCGAGCTGTTGCTGTATTCAAACAAATACAGTGAAGTGAGAGCAAGAGGAGGAAAATGCCATAATAACCCACTATTGAATTATTGCAGAATTCAGCAGGTTATTACAGCTTTTTTTCAGGACTGGAAATCTAGTCATTATAGGGGGTCACTTGTTATTACAGTACAGATACATGCTATATAATATGGTGTTCACACCTATTACAAGCAGCATGAGGTGGAATTAAGTATTTAATCATATTTACTATGTTACAGACTGCATGAGCCAATTTTTTTTCTTTTTACGGCTGCAGGGTGGAGCTCTGCTGACATTTTGCTAGGGCAGTAGAAATCAGGAGCTCACTCAATGTCTAACGGAATTCATTTAATTGGAGTTTTACAGCAATCCCTCTGTCCAGCAATCTGTTTACTGCACTATTTCAAATCAAATCAAATCAAACTTTATTTATAAAAGGTGCCTTTCCAAAACCAAGGCGCCTGTACATAACATAATAAAATCAATAAATAATTAAAACAATATTAAAATTAATCTAAGGCAGCAGCATTTAAAAATCATTGTATGCAAGGCTAAAAAGATGTGTTTTTAATGCATCTTTAATTTGTTCTCAGTTAGTGTTTCACAGTGAGGAATGAAGTTCAGATTTCTCAGATCAACACAGAAACACAGCTTTAGGCAATAGTTGCTCTGAAGCATTTTGGGGCAAATAGGATAGTTTTATGAATAATGCTAACTCCACTGATTTTCACAGTATAAGTGTTTTCTAAAAATGAAGGCTGGTTTATAAAGAAATCTGCTCTTGAAAAAGTGTAGCATGAAACAGAATGTGCCCACTACACAGCTGATTGTATTTCTGGTAGCTGTAACGTGAGCTGTCTATTGTCCTTGTCTGCAGTTAACCGTTTGCAGTTCTGGTCCCAGCTCTGCTGCTGGCTTGTCAGAGCACCTTAGAAACAGAGACTATAAGAAGTCTATTGTTTGCCAGCTGCTGCTGCTTTTGTAGACCTCTTTTTAATGCACACTGAGCTATCTTTGAAAAAAAGAAAACAGATACAAGTGCAATAGCCAGGGAAATTGTTACCTGACTCCTTAAAAGTGAGATTTCCTATCTGCCCCCTCCAACTTAATCTGCATCTTATGAACTGAGTATAATGTTTGCCGATTACAGTGTATCATAGATTATTATGAATTTATGCTTTAAAATCTCATTGAACAATGTGGAATATTGCCTCCTCCATGTGGGACAGAGGGTTTCTGAGAGGTAAAATGAGTGACGTGCCTTGTAATGTGTGACAGTTGAGAGGTATGCTGAGCTGGGCTATTCAGGGTAAATAATGCCCCCTAAACATCCAAAAATAAGTCCTATGCTTTTAATTAAAAGAGGGTCATTGGTGGTGCTGGGACACCATGCAATTTCTAGCGCAAAAACGGTGAGCCTGGAGTCAATGACTATGGGGTTCTTAGGTTCCAATCCCACCACTTCCCCTGGTTAACTGTGTGACTTTCAGAAAGGTGTTGCACCTCTCAAGACTTCCTGTGGATTTTGTGAACTTAGTTTCATGACAAGCCATGTTTCACAATCTTCTGTCACTCATTGAAATGTGGGGCACATTGGATATCCTAAATGTAAGAAAATGTGAGATGGTGTCCCTCATCACATGAGACACATGATTAAATGGATCTACAAGCTCAGATGTGGGAAGTATGGAAGAAATCTCAAATACAATACCTGGAGAAAGAAAGAAGGGTGAATCAGCATCAACACCAATTGGAATTAGCTGACTGTCTGCAAGTTAAACCCTTGCAGTCCTGCTCCCAGCTCTGCCACTCAGCAGTGCCTCCTCTTCCTTTGCAATGGAGCAGCTGGCGTGTCAGAACAAATTCACAAGAAGCCCTAATAATTAACGCATCCTGCCCCTTGCCATACTTTGATGCCTGTGAAACTTCTCAAGTCCTGGGCAAAATGTCTTTTCGCATTTGTGGTGCTAAATGATGATTCGGCTGAGATTTGAACATTTTCACCTACTGGGTTCATGAGGTGTGGTGATAAGAATGTGAAAAATTTTAGGTTAAAATCTCAAAAGGCAAGAAAGTTATGAAGGCTTGTTGAAATTCTTCAATGTTTTCTTATAAATTTACTACCGTGATTTTTCCAGATTCAGACCCTATATTTTCAACATAGCCTTTTTAAACCCACATCATGAAAAAGGCAGGCGTAATTCTTCAAACTCCCTCCAAAACATTTTTTTGACTACACACAGAGCAGCTCAAAAGTAATTTGATAAGCATGAAAGAATTCTGCAGTGCTGCTAAACCCATTACATAATGGGGCAGCAGCAAAGCACCGTGCTGGGGGGGTGAATGCAGTACCATATTCTTTTTATATGGACCATTTACATCACATAATAGCAGAAAAAAATAATGGGGAAAAAAGATCTGAAACAGAATCAACAGTTTTTGAGTGCTTATAAAGGAATGTTTATGTTTTGCTTTACAATTGGTGGAAACTGAGTAACTGGGTGTTGTCAGGGAAGCAGACACACTTTCCTCCTCCCCATGTTCTCTGCAAGGGCTGTTTTGATCTGGCTGTATAAGTAAGTTCTTCATCTCCCTCCCTGTTCTGTGCTAGGGCTGTTTTGATCTGGCTGCATAGGTAGGTTCCCCACCCCACTCCATGCTCTGTGCTAGGCCTGTTTTGATCTGGCTGTATAGGTAGGTTCTTCATCCCTCCACCGTGTTCTGTGCCAGGGCTGTTTTGATCTGGCTGTATAAGTAGGTCCCCCCCCCCCACTCATGTTCTGTGCTAGGGCTGTTTTGATCTGACTGTATAGGTAGTTTCTTGTATTACACTAACACACCTGACAGTGGAAGCAGGGTGCGATGAGGCAGAAGCACTAAATGAGTACTTCTGCTCAGTATTTACTAAAGAGAAGAGGGGAGTGACACCCAAGGGGAGAGAAATGGCAGAAACAGGGGGAAGGGGTGACAGATGGGGAAATCATGGAGGGCAGAGTTTGGGAGGGTTTGAAGGCACTGAGGGTGGACAAGGCACCAGGCCCAGATGGCATCCACCCCAGGGTACTGAAGGAGCTGGCAGAGGTCCTTGCAGGACCTTTGGCAGACCTATTTAATGCCTCACTACATTCAGGGTGTGTACCTCAGGACTGGAGGATGGCTCATGTGGTGCCCCTCCACAAGAGTGGCCCCAAGGATGAACCGGAAAACTACAGACCAGTGACACTCACATCCATCGTGGGTAAGTTAATGGAGACTATATTGAAGGAGAGACTGGTGGCCCTCCTAGAGGCCAAAGGACTACAGGACAGCAGACTGCATGGTTTCATACAGGGCAGATCCTGCCAAACCAACCTGGCTGAGTTCTATGACTGGGTAACTAGGCAACTGGACAGGGGCCATGCAGTGGATGTCCTGTATCTGGACTTCAGCAAGGCATTCGACTCGGTGCCACATGGAAGGCTGGGAAGTAAGTTACTAGCCACAGGGGCGGGTGCAAAGCTGGTGAGATGGGTAGGAAACTGGCTTCAGGGAAGGCAACAGAGGGTGGTGGTGGGTGGGGAGCTCTCACACCCAAGGGTAGTGACAAGTGGTGTTCCACAGGGCTCAGTGTTGGGACCAGTGTTGTTTGGGATATTCATTGCATATATATCATGGGACATCAAGAGCAAGATCATTCTGTTTGCTGATGATACCAAGGCAGAAGCGGTGGTAGATGACCTAGGGGGATGGCAGGGGTTGCAGGATGATCTGGCAAAGCTTGAAACCTGGTCAGACACCTAGCAACTGGGGTTTAATGCCAAAAAGTACAAGGTGCTGCATTTTGGGATGAAGAACCCAAGGAGGAGTTACCAGCTGGGGGGAGTGCAGCTAGCCCAGACGGAGGAGGAGAAGGATCTGGGGGTGCTCATTACAGGGTCAATGAACAACTCAGCACAATGTAGAAAGGCAGCTGCAAAGGCCAAAAAACTGCTGGGTTGTATTGCAAAGGGTATATCCTCGAGGAGGGAGGAGGTGATTCTGCCACTGTATAGGTCATTAGTTAGACCACACCTGGAGTACTGCATGCAGTACTGGTGCCTGTATCTGAAGAGGGACATTAAGTTACTGGAGGGGGGTGAAGTGCAGGGCGACAAAGATGATCAAGGGGCTGGGGGACTTATCATATGAAAGGAGGTTGAGGGAGTTGAACATGTACTCACTGGAGGAGAGGAGGGACAGGGGGGACATAATTGAAACATTTAAGTACATGAAAGGAATAAACAAGACAGGTACAGAGGGGCTGTACAAAGTAAGGGAGGGGAGGGACACCAGGGGCCATGATATGAGACTGGAGAGAAGAAAGTTCAGGAGGGAGATGAGGAGACACTTTTTTACAGAGAGGGTGGTGGCTGGTTAGAATGCATTACCTGCAGAAGTGGTATCCAGTAGAACAGTGGACTGCTTCAAAAGGGGACGGGACAGGACAAGGGGGAGGGTTAATGAAGGGGAAGGATGGAAGGGAGGGGCAGCTGCAGAATAAGGGGTGCTAGCTGCACATTCAAGCAGACTTGATAGACCTCTAGGCCTTTATCTGCTGGCAAATTTCGTGTGTTCGTATGTAGTTTATGTGTAAACCTTTTAAATACCATTGAGTTCTACAGGCATGTTGGACTCTGCACCGGGATGGTCTTATTAAACTACTTTCAAGCATATTGTATTTTAAGTATCTATTTACTATTATTAACTCTTATAGGTTAGTGAGGTCCAGTTGCTAGCACTCTCGCCTTAGAGTCACTTTCATAGTATTAATGTGTCAAAGTCTCAAATATAGAATTATTATTTTTTTTAATACAGTCTTCATTGTGGATTTGCATTTATACATTAAATTATCCAGTTGAACTGCATGGTCACAGCTTACTCTGAATGCTCTCCACACTTGGATTTTTGTGACTGTTTTGAGTTTTAGCCAGCCTCCAAAGAGCACCTCCCCGGCATCACAGTGCAAAAGCCTTCTTTGCTTTTTTGGTGGTGCATAACACTATTTGTGTAAAAGTACTATGTTTTAGAACACACACACACACAGACAAAATCAAAAAGAAAAACATTAGTAGAATCAGTGTGTGACAGGGTGGTTTAAAAATATATATATATCCACATTGATAATTGATGTCTCTTTCACATGTGTGCCAGGGAGAACAAGTTTTATATAAAAAAAAAAAAATAGAAGCAGTCCCTATTTTATTTTTTTATTGTGTATGTTTGTTTTCATGAAACAGAGTACTTTTACATATACAGCCCACATGGCAATACAAGGAGAAGGGGGATTCATCTCCTAGAAATCTTAACTAATCTTCTTGGCTGATTTCACTCATGTTTACCTGACAGTGATATGCGCAACAGCGTTGAACAAGCTAACATGCGGATGCGACTTTTTGTTATGCAGTGAAACCATGAATCAGTGTGCCATTTTTTTTATTTTAGAAAACTGCAGATGTTATCACTAAGTTTATTATGAGTGATCCAGCTGTCCTACAGGGAAAACACGTTTTCACATTCTAGTGAGAGTGCCACCTAATGCAGAATAGCTGATTGCATTTGCCAGTGTTTATGTGCAGCCAAACATAGAAGAAATTCACATTCTAGTCTCAATTACTTCTGTATTTGGCTACACATTAACCTTTATGTAGAAGCACAGCTGTCTAAGACCCATAGCTGCACACTAGTCTAGAACTGGGACTGGAGTTGGTAACAGGTAGGAGAACTGACCTCAGGAGAGGTGTCCATGTCTAAGCTCAGCCCGCTGATCAACCCTCACAGTTATCCTGTTATGTTGGCTAAATAAAAACACTAAGCATTTAATAAACAAAAAAGACAAATTTTTGAAAAATATAAAAAGCATAAATCAGCAGAAAACTACCAGGATTATAAGAACTGCACTAAACAAGTCAAATCTATTATAAAAAAGGCAAAAGCTCAGCAGGAAATCACCCTGGCAACTAAAGTTAATGATAATAAAAAGTCCTTTTTTTGTATATAAACAATATGAAGAGCAATACACCAATGCTAGGACCATATAAAAACTCTCTGGGTGAACTGGCATCAGAAAAAGAGACTGTTAATATCCAAAATAATTAATTTTTTCAGTCTTTAATTCTGGAGCTATCCCCCCATATACCATGATTTGGACCCCATCCCAGGGAATATTATTATAAAACTGAATGAGGTTAGGTCCAGATTGAATAAATTAGATATTAATAAATCCCCTGTCCCAGACAACATACACCCTAGAATTTTACATGAACTGGCGGATCCATTGACATTTCCACTTACTACTTACTTCAATCATCTCTGGGTTCTGGTGAAGTGCCACAGGATTGGAAAGCTGCTGTAGTAGTCCCACTCCACAAAAAGGGCTCTAGGTCAGAACCATCTAACTTCAGGCGTATTAGCCTTACATCATTAATAGGAAAAATCATGGAAGGGATTTTGAAAAATATCATTGTGGATTATCTATAAGAGAATAAGTTGACTGATCCCGCACAACATGGGTTTACTAAGTCTAGGTCATGCCAGACAAATTTACTTACTTTTTATGAAAAAGTTAACTCTGAGTTGAATGCAGGTAATGCGGTTGACGTGGTTTTTATGGACTTCGCCAAAGCATTCGATAAACTACCCCATTTGGAACTGATCGAATTGCTATTAAAAATGGGAATAGATAGAAACATCTTAAGGTGGATAACTCTGTGGTTGACTGGGAGAAAACAGAGAGTCGTGGTCAAGGGTGAGATGTCAGACTGGTCAGCAGTTACGAGTGGGGTGCCATAGGGATCAGTGTTGGGGCCTTGTCTTTTCAATGTCTGTATTTCTACATTGAAATTTAGGGATCCAAATATATGGATTTCTAAGTTTGCTGATGATTGTAGAATAGGTACAACTGTGACCAACACAGCTGAGGCCCTTTCTCTCCAGCAGGCTATTGATGAAGTCTATTTGTGGACCAACTATAGTAAACTCGAATTTAACATCTCCAAGTGTAAAATTATGCACTTGGGCCTTCATAACAATAAATATACGTATACTATAAGGACCAATAGCTTGACTGAAACTAATGATGAGAGGGATCTAGCAGTAAAGATAACTAACTTAAAGTTTAGTGAGCATTGTAAGGAACAGGTAAAAAAGGCCAATCAAAACTTAAATTGCATTTTGAGGCATATTTCCAGCAGAAGTGAGAAAGTCCTTATGCCATTGTATGAAGCCCTGGTGAGACCACATCTGGAATATTGTGTCCAGGTGTTGTCCCCCCAGAAAAGGGAAGATGTGGTTAGAATCGAGGGAGTGCAGCGTAGAGCCACTAAATCTGTGACTGAGCTGAAATATTTTGCATATGATAAAAGACTGGAAAAATTAAACCTTTATTCATTACATTACCGAAGATCAAGAGGGGACTTATGCATGATGTTTAAAATTGTCAAGGATACAGCACAAAGGGAAGACCTAGGAATAACTTTTAGATCTGGATGGACTAGTGACAGAAGACATAAATTACAACTTGATCTGCCTAACTGGAACACAAATTTAAGGAAGCACTGGTTTACGATCAGGGTAGTTACTGCCTGGAATGGTCTGCTGGTATCGGTGGTTGAAAGTATTAGTACGGGTATGTTTAAGACAAGACTTGATAGCTTTAATTCTGGTAAAATTGTATTATTCTGATATATAGGACTGGCAAGCATTATGGATGTAAGTCCCTTAGCTTGAAACTGCTTATGATACTTATGAAATTGCCAATGCATGCACAAAGCAGGGCAACCCTTGGAAACCTGGGCACAGACCTTTGTGAGACCCCTGCTTTTAGAACTGTTACAGGCAGGTGATAGGGGTGTCTCAGAAGCAGTGAGTGAGAACAGAGGAGCTAGTGGGGGTATCAGGACCATCTCTTGACAGTGTGATGTGATACATTTTAGGGGTCCAACTCCAGAGCTATTACTCCAGTATGTATAGGTTTAGGTGCAACACCACCTGGTTATCAATGTTTTGTAGAGCTTGACCTCTGATGGTAAATTGTGCATACATCGATGTATGACTATTGTAATATTGTTCAAGATTCAAGTTCAAGTTTATCGCAGGAAATACTCCACTGAGCAGGCTCATTCACACAAAGGTCCTGATACATAAAAGGGACAATATAAAATATATACAACAAACTACAAACATTTGGACAGACATAGGTATATGAAATGTATACAGTACAAAGCCTGAGATGGTTACATACAGTAAATATAGTGCAAGGATACAGTTAGGTAATTCTTAACAGTCAATGTGAGGCATGGCATTTGGCAATTACAGTTCTGAAAGGAACTAATCCATGTTGAAAGTGAGACGCAGGTAACAGTAGTGACAGAAAATACTCGATACGAATTTTGGCAAATTCTAGAACTGGGCTGAGAGAATGGACAGAACAGAGGTAAGGTGAGATACGTAAATAAATTCAGGTGAGGAAGGAGGCTGACTGAGGGGTAAACTAGATAAAGACTGTTGTGGAGGTCATAAGTGAGTATGGCAGCAAAGGATAAGTGCTAGAATGTTAAAAGAGGATAAAGGAGCAACAAGGATGGGAGCTGGGCAGGGATGAATGGTTCAGAGGCAATCCAAGACATGGATGGCCTAGCCAGCGGGGTGGAAGATGGACTGGGAAAGACAGGGGCCAGGGGAGACCAGTGAGGGTAGGGGAGCAGAGTATAAGAAGATGAGGGATTAAATATGGGGAATTTGAGGAGGTAGATTTGCAAATGTGTCTGAGGGAGTAGGTTTGTGTTGCTGCTGCTGTAAAGCTGTGGATATCCCCATATACAATATGGCAGTAGTCACACATCGATGCATACAGGATTTGCCGCCAGAGGTCAAGCCATGCTAAACATTGATAACCAGGCTGTGCTGTACCTAAACCTATGCATAATGCACAAAATAGCTCTACAATTGCACCCCTAAAATGTAACACATCACACTTCAACAACAAAATCAGCCAGAGTAGACTATATCAATTAAAGCATTAAATGTTTTGAAAGACTTCTGTAACAAAAGAAAAACAAACTCTGGTCAGAGCCGATAGGGCTGCAGAAGGGGAATCTGGGTTTAAAATATTCAAAATGATTTTTTTGTAAATATTTTTATACTTAATTTTCAAAACAGCCTTGTGGTGAACCTGCCTCATAAAGAAGGGCAGAGAAAAAATGTTCAACTCCTGGCGTAAAGGTGATGTCGTGCAGGGACTGCAAACTCAACTTTTGGGCTGCAAACACATTTTGGGCAGGACTTGAAAAATGACAGCTGTCACACTAATGGGTCATTGTAACAAAATGGCTATGTTGAAATGTTGTAGTACAAATATTGAATATTACCAAAGTTATGAGCCAGCATTTGTAAAATTCAACATAGCCTCATAATTTAAAGCAGCAGTGCAACAATCTGGTGAAAATTTTGACCTATACATTTTTATGCTATTTTAGATTGCCACTTACCTCCTGACTTGTATGATACCCTTCTTTCCACAATTTGAGTCTGCATGAGTACTTTTTTTCATGCCTGAAATAATGAAAGGAGCAATCCTTTTAATATGGCTTGGACCAGGTTTTCATCAGTATTTGTAGCTATTTTTGAACAACTATTGTTCTGTAAGGTCAGAGAGCACTGCCTGCTGCGTAATAGTTAATTTTAGTCACAACAGAAGTGATATATAAACAAGAGATGGACATAAACAGCTGAAAATACTGATGAAGACCTGGTCTGCACTGTATTTACCCTCAGGCTGCTGTAAGAATTAGAACGTAAAGGAATTTTGGAGTGATATATCAGTCCGTGGCACAGCAAGGGTTAAAAGAAGTGTTCCTTTTATTATTTCAGACATGAAAAAAGTAGTAAAGCAGATTAAAACTGTGGAAAGAAGGGTATCATACAAGTCAGAAGGTAAGTGGCAATCTAAAATGGCATAAAATAGCATAAGTCAAAATTTTCACCAGATTATTGCACTGCTGTTTTAATAGATGAACATACCAGAATCATAGAACACAAGACTGTGCAAGGTATAATACCACCCCATAGTAAATGTATTCAAAGCTAGGAAATGCATTGCTAGTCTTTTGTTCTACAGCCTTTCACCCAGTATTGCTTTGGTTGCTCAGTCGACACACCGTTTATTAAACTTTTCATTTAAACTTTTATCCTACAATACAAAGTTCCTTTACATACCATATTTAACATATTCCTTTATTTCCATATCCTCTTTATTTTTAAATATCACAACTTATATCACATTTTTGTTTACCCCAAATGTAAACCTGAGGGTATCTTTCTTTCTTGTTCGTTTTTCTCTCTCACCCCCAGCTGTAAACTTGAGGGAGTTATCTCTTAATGTCTGGGCCAGGTCCAGTTCCTGCCCCCCATTTTCAATTCCTGGGTGTCCACACCCTTTCCTCTTGTCCAGGCCAGGTCAAATTCCTGCCCCTCATTTTCTATTTCTGGGTGTCTACACCCTTTTCTCTTACACCCCACCTTGGTGTAACTCTAGAATTTCTCCCTCCTCCCTTCCAAAAAGTATTTTCTTTTCTCTTTTCCCCTCACTGTACCCCATAACTTTTTGGATAGTGGGTGGGAAATCAAAATTTGTCTAGCAAAAGAGAGAGACAGCTCATCTCGTGGCCCTTATATCCCTGCACACACCCCCTTGCTCTCTTTTCTCTCTCTCTCTCTCTTCCTTTGACCTATCCTTTGTGTTCTTCCCCATAAGACCTGTCCCTTCTTGATGAGGTCATCCCCTCTGGAGCTGAGCCTCCTTTCCTGACTGTGCCCTCCCCCTTATGACCCTTATTCCAAATCCCCACTCCTTTCTTACCTGTCCCCCCGCCCCCTCACCTTCCCCCTCTTTTCTTCCTTCCTTCCTTCCTGGCTTCCAGGTCTATAACAAAGGGGCTTGTTCTTTTAGAGACAATCCTTCTTGTTCTAGAGCCTTTCACTCAAAGAAGGACACCACACCCAGTATTGCTTTGGTTGCTTAGTCGGCACACCATTTATTAAACTTTTCATTCAAAATTTTATCCAACAATACTGAGTTCCTTTACATGCCATATTTAACATATTCCTTTATTTCCATATTCTGTTTATTTTGAAATATCACAACATACAGTATATCACATTTTATAAACACATTCTATATAACATTTTTCTGCACCCCCAAATGTAAAGCAGAGTGAGTCTTTCTTTCTTGTTCGTTTTTCTCTCTCAACCCCAGCTGTAAATCTGAGGGAGTTATCTCTTAATGTCTGGGACAGATCCAGTTCCTGCCCCCCATTTTTTATTCTTGGGTGTCCACACCCTTTTCTCTTACACCCCACCTTGGTGTAACTCTAGAATTTGCCCCCTCCAAAAAGTATTTTTTTCTCTTTTTCCACTAGCCTGACTCCAGCTTGTGTTGAAAGCTGGGCTTCACCCTCAGACTCTTTCTTTCCTCTCTAAGGCTCCACCAGGCATATATGCCCTTTCTGATTTTTTTGATGAAAATGGGGTTGCCCATCTCCACTACAAGGACCCTGTCCGCTCTACCCCAAACCGACTAGGTGTCCTACTAATTCACCATGCAACCATATCTCCCCTCATTTACTTGGAAAACCTTCTCCCCTTCTTCTGCTCATGCTGTTTTTTGGCTCCAACTATGTCCCTGTGTTTTTCACGTCCCTCCATCTCCTACTTGCCACTCTCTCCTGCTACATTACTGTAACCTTAAGTCACCAACCCTCCCCCCCAGGTCTTTCTGCCTATGATTAAATATATCTGAACCCAGGGCATGCCCCCACATAAAATTATTGTATGTATATATATATATATATATATATATATATATATATATATAGATATATAATTTATTTATTTACATTTCATAATCCCCCTGCATCCACACAACAATCAGGTTGGCACTACTGTACTCCATATAAACAGCCATTGGAAATAAAGATTCTCTAGCCCACTAGCTCCCCAAGATGATTGTCTCCACCTGCCTCTCAAATCAGCCACCAAAGATCCAAGGTTCAAAATCTTGCCAATTCAAGTCCCATATTCCTGTCACCCTTCCAGCCCGCATGAGCCCCAAGGGCCTTCCCAAGTACCTGGCAGCATTAGTAACTAACCTATGAATGGAGGTGATACGTATCATCCTGTGCCTGGCTGATTGGTTACTAAAGGACTGCTCCCCAAGCATAATTGTGACCAGCACCCCTAAGAGCACCAGAACAACTATCACAGTATAGTGGTACTGTCAACAGGACCACAGAAACCTTAATATATTGTTAGGGCTGGTACACCCATGGTTGGTGTTGGATACGATACCAGAAAAACATATGGACCTCAAAATATTTGTTTTCATTTCAATGAGTGTTTGTATTATCTGTATACCAAATTGTAATTATGTCCACTGCTGGTTTTTCCTGCATTGCCACCTTGTGGCCCAGGTCGTGACTGAAAATGGTCCACTGGATTAGTGCACTTACCTGGTTACCCAAAACATAAATAAATAAATAAATAAATAAAACCATCATCTCCCTAAGTTAAATAGCCAGTGGCAACTAAAACCTATGTAGGAGACCCTAAACCCTCTGGCCTGTAATGCAGCTGGACTCATGGCCCCTTTCATTGACCTCTACCACTGGTCCTGGCTGGCACCAGAGGCTCTTAAACGGTTCCTCTTCCAAATTGGTCTCATGCTAATCAATCCACCTATGAAGACTGTTTGCTCCTTCTAGCTATAAAGTGCCTGATCTGTCTTAGACTCCCAACAACAACCTTGAATGGTCACAACTCCCGACCAATAATTCTCAATAAATGATCCACCTGGATGCCAGCCTTCAAGGCTGGGTGTAAATTTTCTACACTGCATGGTACGAGGAAAGTGATCTATAACTAATTGCGAAATTACCCCAGCATATGCTGGCAAACCTCACACTTCTCAGCATTGATTCTGTTGGTGTACCTGGCTGAGGGCCTGGCCGCCACACCAGCATTGGTACCAGCACAAGGATTAGCACTGGCAAGCAGGATTGGACTTTTTTTTTTTACATGTGCCCCTTGTTAGAAAAGTCCCAGTGCTAAGAAAAATAGTTGAGGTTAAAACTCAGATTTGTTTGTTAAACCTGAACATTTGAAAGACACACTTGGGGAACCGACCCATTCGATATCCCCTTCCCTCCCCAGGCCCCTACCTATTTTCAGCCCCCACATGTTCTGATTATCCCTGTGTGTTCATGCCATGCTTGATATCTGTTGTCCTTGTAGATCCTCTAACTAGTATTCTTGATTGATGCCATCCTTTTTTTGTTATACCCTATTATATGTAAACCACTGAGCTGCATTTGAGTTTTGCTCATCTTACCACCTTATTTATGTTTTAAGTCATTTTGCAACAAACCAGTCCTTTGCTACTGTTTCCATGACAATTGTCTCACCCCAAACAAATCTGAGTTTAGGATTTATCCAAGGTAAACCCATTGTCCTCCCTCTTTGTTTTTCATAGGTGCATAGCTCTTTATCATCTCTGTTGTTTGTGTATTAACTGCTACATCCAACACCCCCTTTTTTTTGAGTACATTGGTGACCACTCTATTTTATCTACTTCTGCAATAAAATAACATCTGTTAAGTTCATAAATGAACTAATTTCACTAGCAATTACTACCTTCACTGTACATTTCTGCTGGTATTTGCAGTATTTATTTATTTAATGGTCATAAATTGCATATTTCAGTACCTGAAAGCCATCATAAATTGCAGTTTGTTTGTCAATATCCAATGTAAAGTTGCCACACACCTCCAATCTTCCTTGTGTGTTCATTTTTATTATGATACTGTGCTAACCTGTTGTAGAAGCTTCTATTACACTGTTTGATTTTGTACTACAGCTTCTGATCCAGGCTAGTCATTGAGGGAGACTCTTATCGTAATGTCATTAAATTAGAGCAGTCCTAGTCTGCACCAAACAATTACACATAGTGAGCCATAGGTGATTAGCCCCCTTTTCCACCCCCAAAATGGTGGCCACCATGTGGCCTGATCAAAATGGTGGCCCCCCACATCTGCATGGCCCCTTATAAGGATGTCAGAGAAAGGAGAGATACTGTTGATGGGAGACTTGAATATGCCAGATGTTAACTGGAGCACATTTGCTGCAGCCACATCCAAGAGCAGGGCCATTCTTGATGCCCTACAGGTGGCAGGCCTCAGACAGCTAGTTTTGGAACCCACTCGTGAGGGAGCAATCTTAGACCTCGCACTCTTAAATGGGGGCAGTGAGAGGATCTCAGATCTAGAAGTGGGTTGCCATCTGGGAACAAGTGACCATCAAACAGTGGGTGGTGGTTCACGCGAACTCAGCTACAGAGTCAAGCCACAAAACTGAGGGTACTGGACTTCAGGAGGGCTGACTTTGGTAAGATGGGAGAGTGCCTCAGAAAAGCACTAGCAAACAGGCTAGAAGGAGGGCTGGAGCAACAATGGGGAATCATCAAAACTGCCATCACAGAGGCAACAAGCCTTTGTGTGAAGCAAATAAACAAATCAAAATGAAAGAAAAAGCCACTATGGTTCTCAAAAGAGGTGGCGGGGAAAGTCAGGGAGAAAAAGATAGCATTCAGGAAGTATAAGGAAACACAGAAGGAGTAGAACAGAGAGCTGTACCAGTTAAGGCAGAAGGAAGCAGGGAGGGAAGTCTGAATAGCAAAGGCCCAAAATGAGGAAAAGATAGCCAACTCAGTTAAGAAGGGGGATAAAACATTTTGTAGGTACATCAGAGAGCGTAGAGAGACAAAGGGAGGGATAGTGAGGCTGAATAGAATGAATGGTGGGTGGGCAGAGGGGGACAGTGAAAAAGCAGGGATACTGAATGAATATTTCTGCTCAGTATTCACAAAAGAGGAAGGAGAAGTGCTTAATCCAATTAACAGAAGCACTCTTGATAGGGGGGTCGATCCCAGCCCTTTCACAGAAGAAAGGGTTCTGCAAGAACTCCTAAAACTGAAGGTGGACAAAGCAATGGGGCCTGATGGAATTCACCCCAGAATTCTAAAAGAATTAAGGGGGGAACTAGTGAAACCACCGATTACTCTTTTTAATAAATCATGGGAGGATGGTGTGGTACCCGAGGACTGGAGGAAGGCGGATGTGATTCCCCTTCACAAAAGTGGGACCAAGACAGAGGCAGGAAACTACAGACCTGTCAGTTTGACCTCTGTGGTAGGGAATGTGATGGAGTCACTCCTGAAGGAAAGAAATGTTGAGTACCTTGAGGCCAGTGGGGCACAGGATCCAAGGCAGCATGGGTTCACAGCAGGAAGGTCATGTCAGATGAATCTAATAGATTTCTTTGACTGGGTGACCAAAGTAGTAGACCAGGGAGGGGCTGTGGACATGGCCTGCCTAGACTTTAGCAAGGCATTTGACACAGTCCCACACAAAAGATTAATAGTCAAATTATCCAGCATGGGAGTGGGTCCCAGGGTGGTAGCCTGGGTAAAACATTGGCTGGACAACAGGACACAGAAGGTAATTGTAAATGGACTCCACTCTGAAGAAAGAGGGGTTACTAGTGGGGTGCAACAGGGTTCAGTACTGGGTCCAGTCCTTTTTAATGTCTTTATAAGTGACACTGCAGAGGGACTGGAAAGAAAAGTATGCCTCTTTGCAGATGACACAAAGATCTGCAACAGGGTTGATACACAAGGAGGCATGGAAAGGATGAGAAGGACCTGGCAAGGTTGGAGGAATGGTCAGAAGTATGGCAGCTAGGATTCAATGCAAAGAAGTGTAAATAATGCACCTGGGAAACAAGAACCCAGGGAAGATTACACAATGGGTGGGAGGTAGTAACAACAACAAAAAAGAAAGGACCTGGGGGTAATCATATCAGATGACCTTAAGGTTAGAAAGCAATGTGAGAAGGCAGTAGGGAGGGCTGGTGGGATACTGGGATGCATAGGGAGAGGCATCACCAGCAGAAAACAGGAAGTTGTTATCCCTCTGTACAGACAGTTGGTGAGACCCCATCTGGAGTACTGCATCCAGTTCTGGAGACCCCATCTCTGCAAGGACATAGACAGGAAAGAGGCAGTCCAGAGGAGGGCAACTAAAATGGTGCAGGGTCTGCAAGAGAAGCAGTACGAGGAGTGACTAATGGAGCTTAATATGTATACCCTTGAGTAAAGAAGGGAGAGAGGGGACATGATAGAAACTTTTAAGTACATCAGTGGAATCAACAAAGTCCAAGAGGGAAGCATCTTTCAGAAAAAGAGACGTGCAAGAACAAGGGGACACAATTTAAAGATGGGGGGGCAGTTCCGGGGCAATGTGAGGAAGTATTTTTTCACAGAGAGGGTAGTGGATGCATGGAACAGCCTTCCTGAGGAGGTTGTGGGGTCTAAAATTGTGGGAGAATTCAAGAATGCATGGGACAGACATAAGGCAGTTCTAGTGGGGGGGTAGGAAGAAATAGGCTGTTGGTTAACTAGGATCTGAGGCCTATCCTGTAGGTAGGGAAATGGGCAAACTAGGTGGGCCAAGCAGTCCTTATCTGCTGTCAAAGTCTATGTTATATCCCCCCTTTCGCCCCCACCCCTTGCTCTTTTTTTTCTCTCTCTCTTCTTTCAACCTATCCTTTGTGTTCTTTCCCCATAAGACCCACCACTTCTTGGTGAGGTCATCCCCTCTGGAGCCATGCCTCCTTTCCTGACTGTGTCCTCCCCTTATGACCCTTCTTCCAAATCCCTGCCCCTTTTTTACCTGTCCCCCTTCGGCCTCCTTCTCAGTCCTTCCTTCCTTCCATCTAGGCTTCCAGGCCTATAACAAAAGGGCTTGTCCTTTTAGAAACAATCCTTCTTTTTTTGGCATTGAAAAAGTTTAACTTGGTCCACAGAGAGGACATTTGGATACAGCTTTACTTAAGCCCTAAATATCATGACATCAGGGCAGAAAGGGGGTTAGGGTGCATTTAGATGGAAGCGAGGATAAGGTGAAGAAAATTTGTTTTGGTACTATACTTTATAAAGATCCTGCTGAAAGAATGCAACACTTATGTCCTGAAGATGCACGCTATGTACGAAACTAGTTGAGGTTTGTCCAACTTGTGGGGCAACTGCTTGCTTTGAATTTGAGCACTGGAGCACTTTTTGAAAAAAATGAAAGGATTTCTTGCACAGTGATTATGTGGTGCCAATATTTTGTTTGCAAACACATATGTCAAGCTGAGAAACACCAGTTTGGCATAGATGCTGAATTCTTTGGTACAGTCTTATAGTGCAGCAAGTTAAATTGTGTCCATATTCATTTTTGAGTGGGGGATTGTGAAAAATGTCAGATGGTTGTCAATTCCGACCCTCCTTTTTTCTTCTTTGGTGACAAAACTGCTGCTTTAAGAAAATGGGCTATGTAGACCATTATGATCCATCATATTTTCAATAACTCCAACTTTTCACACCCTGTGGGTCACTGTCCCACATAGGAAAACTGACCTTCTCACTCCTGAGTGCAAACCAAGCCCCCTTTTTGAATTGACAAATCCCCGCCATCTGCCACTTGCTTAGTCGCAGTGAATTTATGTAGCATTTAGTTCTGCATATTTATACAGTTGCATAAAATGCCAGCTGACATCCTTTGTAAGCTTCCCTCTGTCAGTTTCTTCACATTTTCTCCTGCATTTACATTTACTGTAGCAGTAAAGAGAATATGTTTAGTGGTAAAAATAAAAAGAAATTTGCTGGTGGCTTTCTGTTTAGATACCACTATTGAGGGGAAGTTGCATTTTCAAAACAGGAATACCTGGAATAATCTAACAGATAATATCCACATTTATATTTACTAGTAGTTGTTACCATCTTCTTTTTGTGGAACAAAGCAAAATGGATTTGGAATGGCGGGACAAGTAATATGGTGCTCTGCAATGAAAAGAAGAACAGGTAGGAGGATGAGGAGCACCCACATATACAGAAAGCACCAGAACTGCAAAAATATTATTCAAAGTCCTTTAATTAGCTAAAGTGCACAGTGCACTCATGCATAGTGAGTATAAAAAAGTGACAGCTAAGCCACTCTGAAAGTTATGCTTCTCCTGGCCCCTGCCAGGCATCATCAAAGTGAATCACTGATGATGCCTGGCAGGGATCAGGAGAACTGTTAGTTGCAGAAAGGCTCGGCCACCACTTTTTTATACTTACTACATGTGGGTACACTATGCACTGTAGTTAAAGAAAGAACTGAATAATATTTTTGCAGTCCTGGTGCTTTCTGCATATGTGGGTGCTCCTCATACTTTTGTTTGTCCCTGTGGAACAGCAGGCTGAGATGAGAGATGAGCTCAGTCTTCCCATTCTCAGAGGTATTGACAGGACTGAACATAGGTTCATAGGTTGATTATGAGTCTTTAAGGTCACTGGACCCATTAACAACTTTCCGCTTATCAGTGGTAGTACCTCCATTTGTTATCTTCCATATATCTATCGGGTGCTCCTTTAAAAGAAATCAGTGAGTCACTATTCACTATCCAATGAGGTAAGCTGTTCCAGCGTGATATTACTCTGTGATTAAACCATTTAGATCATTGGACAGTAATAGGTATCTCCCCCCATATCTGCAGATTATGTGCTTTTGTTCCTTTTCTTATTAATCTCCTATTTATTCCTATACTTTCGCACATCAAGTCATCTTTCATTGCCATGTATACCAGTCAGAGATCCTCCCTTATATTTCTGTAATCCAAGGAATACAAATTCAAATTATTTAGTCTATCACTGTATGGCCTATCTTTTTGCCCAATTATTTTTTTTCGTTGCCCTATGTTGTACACCCTCCATTAGTTTCTGTCATCTAATACTCTGAGGAGCACAAAATGCAGAGTTGTATTCCAGGTGTGGTCTCACAAGAAAAGTTAACCACGGAACCATTACTTCCTGTGATTTACTTCTAATATTTTTTTAATATAGTAGCCAGTATTCTGTTACTTTTTTTGCGCACATTTCCTAGCATGAGTTTCAAACTTTAAATCATTTGTAATGATTACTCCCAGATCTTTCTCTTCCCATTTCCTGAATCCTTCAACCATTTAAGATGTACTGGTATTTATGGTTATCTTTCCCTAAGTGCATGACCCTTACATTTCTCCTCATTGAAACTCAACATATTGTTACTCACCAATTACTGTATTCTACATAGAACCTCCTGAAGGTTTTTAGCAGCCTCTGCACTATTTGTAATAGCACCAATTTTGCAGTCATCCACATACGTTGCAATCCAAGAATGACATAATGTCTGCATAGATTAAATAAATATAGCAAACAAGGTTGGTCCAAGATGGAACCCTGGGGCACTCCGCTCATCACCTCTCCCCAGTCTGAGTAGTGCCTCATAACCCCAACTTTCTGTTGTCTTCCATCCAACCATGGATCTATCCATTGGACCAGATTTATGTTTATTCCTAATTCTACAAGTTTATCAATCAAAAGACTATGGGAGACTTTGTCAAATTCCTTGGCATAATCCAAGTAAATGACATCTGCCAATAGCCCCTTGTCCAGTGCAGCACTAACTGATTCATAATAAACTCTAGTCAGAGCCAATACAGCAGCAAACTGATTTGAGTAAATACCATTTTGTTGTTAAAGGTTCTAGTTAAAATTTGTCATATTACATGTAAAATGGCATACAGTATCATATACTGTATAAAAGAGATATTAGCAGACTGGTACTAATGTGACACATCCTCAGGACACGAGGAGGCTCATAAAGTTACAACTGGCAAAAAAAGTTATGAAAAGTATAACTTCAAACATGGTATTAACTACCCACAAGGCATATTTTCAACAGTTGGTTAGTAGATGAAAGTATTACAAAAAAATTGTACATATAAACCACAATAAAAGTAAATATAAATTTATATTAAAGTCCATTTTGCACATGTTGGGGTGAAGCACTGAGGATTTAAAATGTTTAGGTATTCTCTGTATATATTCCTTCTCTTAAGAGAGACATTTTCTCGTGCACTGTGGATCCATTGAACTCTGCAATACAAAATACAAACATCAGGCATGTATTCTAAAAAACAACAAAAAGCAGGACATTATTATATCAGATGCTCATTTAGTCATAATCATACAGTGGTAGCCGTAAAAAAGTGTCTCAGTACTGAGGCATACCTAGACATTTCTCAGTACTGAGGTACACCTAGGTATACTGAGGCAGAATCACATTACAGACAAGGCAAATTGCAACTTGAGTGCCTCAGTGGCACCGCAGTAGTACCTTCAGGTAGGCAAATAAAAACTTCTGTTGCAAAGTATGCCTGCCATCTTTATATACATGAAATAAAGATCGTCTGTAGAAATCATTCACACATGGGCTATAGCGAGCCTCCAAGGTATAAATCCATTCTGGCTGAGCATCTGATATAATAATGCCGTACTTTTTATCTAATGTTTTAGAATAGATTCCTGATATTTGGAATCATTGTACTGCAGAGTTCATTGGTTCCACAGTTCTAAAGAAAATGTCTCTCAAGAGAAGTAATATTTAAATGAATACCTGTCAATTTTATATCCTTATTGCTTCACTCCAACATCCACAAAATGGATATCTATACGATTTATATTTCCTGATATTGTAGTTTACGTGTAAAGCTTTTTTTAAAATTACATGCACTAACCAACTGTGAAAATATGCCTTTTTGGTAGTTTAAACCAGGTTTGATATACTTTTCATTACCTTAATTGCCAGTTGTAATTTTATAAGTGCCTCCTCGTATCCTGAGGATGCATCATATTCATTGTTTTAAATTTTTTATTTGTACACATCACTAGTGGTGGATAATATATTAACTGGTTACAATAGTGCTACAAATATAACATAAGGAAAAAACAGCAATGTCTGAATGGTGTATCACAGGCAGAGACAAGGATTAAACAGTGCCGTGCAGTAAGCACTACCTGGGTCGTTGTCCATAGTACTAGGAAGAAGACAAGGGCTGGGAAATTGAAAATGCTGGATGAGCTGCTCCCATGGCAGAGGGGACTGAGACATGGAGCTGCTTGGCTACAATGGTGGTGGAGATCAGAGTTCTAATCCTGACATTCAAAATTGTGTTTTTCTCCTGTAATCCAACCCCAACTCAGAGTTGATTATTTTAGATAAGGGGTGTGTGGGAGGGGCAGAGCCCCCATTAAAATAAGTGTTTGAACTGGTAGCAATCGTCAGTGTGCTTTGTGGCCACTACCAGTGGCATTTCCTTTACTTGTTGCATTTGTTCCTGCCACAGTTCTGCATAGTGCTGTATGGAAGGTGCTGTTATTGACAACGCTGTTCATACATGTGCTGTTCAGGCCTAGTGACAGATAATATAAAGGCATTTCTGCATTAAGTTACTAACTCTGATAAAACTCTGCTTCTGAAGTGAAATGTTAGTTGTTTTTGGCCCAATATGGCATAGCATTGCTCACTGATATTCATTACACTACTGCACTTTTGTTGTTTTTAGTATTCATCCTGTGAATGCTTTTCTATTAAACGGGTTAAAGTTTTGCTGCTGACTATGGAATAACACTGTTTTTAATTTGATGTACAAGTGGCAAATACACAAATGTGCAATAGTACAATGAATATCATGGAACAATGCTACAATAGATTAATGCAGAAAACAACTAACATTTCTTTCTAAAACATCACTGTAGATGGGCTCCCATTGTTGGCTTACTTTTTTTCATTGACTGTTGGACCAGAGGGCTGGGCATCTAGTGTTAGAATGGAGGGTTGGCGGCACTAGGGCTTGGCTGTCATTATTTGATTACTTTTTTTTCATTTACTGTCTGACTCTAGGTTTAGGCACTTGGTGTCAGAATTGGGGAAGTATGATGGCAACATGGGTGAGCAGCAAGTGGCTACTTGCTTTCATTTTAGTTTACCACCCTACCTCATAATTAGGCACCCAGTGTTGGGGGCAGGAGGTGGCACCGTGGCTTGGCTCCTGGTGACTGCCTAGCTGCCTGAATCAGGAGTCACCCAGCCAACCATGCCCACCAAACCAGAACTGCATTGCCATTGCTTGCAAGCTGCAGCCAGAAGCTCCCTCCCCAACCCAGCAGTATAGCTAATGTTGAAAGAGCTGTATTGTCCTATGCTTTTTCATAAAATACTAGAGCAATAATGACAGAGTGCAGCACTAGCTAGCCACCCTGCCCAGCCAGTAGCTGCAGCACAGAGTCAGACCCTCAAGTAAAAGTCCTGCCAGCAGCAAAAACAGCCAAGAAAGAAACTGTCTGCAGAACCAGAGTGCCAGGGTTCTGACTGCTTGTGCCTTTTCATTAAGGTAAGTAGATGGGTTTATTTGAAAATATCCCAGTGCTGTGGGGAGAGGTGGAGAGAGACTCAAAAGAGAGAATGCATGGCTCTCGATCTTCTGGACTGCCACTGCAGGTGGCCAATCCATTGAGGACCATTTTGGTAGGTGGAAACCTGCTGTAAAGTGTTGGGATGGCACTTTCTTCTTGTTCAGGTGATGGGGAAGGCTTTACTTCTCCTGCCCCAGGAGGAAGAGCTTTTCTTTTCTTGGAAGGGCCCTGATTCCCCAGCTTTGGGGGGGATGAGGATGGCCTTGCTTCTTTTGGCTTGGGGGAAGGGTATCTCCATGTTTCTTCTCACTTGGGGTGGCCCCACTTTTCCTAGCTTGGGGGATGGCCCTATCCTGTGGGTCATGTGGCCCAGCTTCTCCTGCTAGAGAAAAGCAGGGGGCAGGGCCATTCTCCCACTCCTCAAGCCAGGAGAAGCAGAGCCATCCATCCAAAGCCAAGGGAAGATGGGTCATCTGTACCCCTTTCCCCAAGACAGGAGAATCCGGGCCATCCCCTGTAAACAAAATAAAATGAAATTTGCATTTTTATTTTTAGAAACATAACATTCATCATTAGTTCAACTACTCTAAGAAGCAAGCATGAATATACACATATGCTTTCCATTCCAGTTTCAATATGTTCCCTGGTTTCCAACTGTAGTTCCTAGCCAGTGCCCTGGTAACCGATGGAAGCTGGAGCTGCCACTGTTGCTAGCCTTACATGCTGTGAAACTTGATCAAATACAAATAAAAAATGTAAATGTGGAGGTGGACATTGGACAGAAAAATTAAATGAAAGAGGTGAGGAATTTGCAGAACAACTCTGCAAAACACAATGCCTTTATGGTACTGAAGAAGAAAATAAAATGCCAATGTTTATGTATATAAAAGCACACAAGAAGGCTAAAGATTAATGACCAGCATAATCACAGGTTAAAACTCAAATGTATTGCAAGGTAATCTGAAATTGGGGGGGGGGGGTTGAAACCATTAAAATACCAGAAAAGGCAAACAACTTCATTAACTATCTAATTATTATAAATATTGTAGTTTTAAAGACACATTTTGCAAGAAATCAGCACATATACTACAGAATCAGTTAAATATGCTAGAGTACAGGAAGAGAAGTTCCCTTGAAAAGAAATAATATTTTCATTGTTTATGGAAGTTAGCTGTTCCATAGCTATTTATCTTATATGCCCTTGAAACGTTGAATGTGTGTCAATAGAAATTACAGCCATTACTGCCTTAAGCTCTTTTAAGAGGTGCAATTATTTAAGGGGCTCTAGAAACAGTGCTATATACTGCAGGCAGGGTAGAAGGATGCACTGAAAACTCCCAAAAAGTGTTCCATGATACTCAATTTTTCCAGCTACAGACAGCAAGATAGCTGTATGCAGTTCTCTTGCATTAGCTCTAAAATGCTGTTTACCAAGTTGAATTCAAAAGGAAACGTGTTTCTTGTACTCACTGAAGCACTACAAGGTTGGGGAGGAGAGGTGATTCTCCAGAGCATTTGTTTCTTAATCCCTAGGCTGCCGAAAGAACTAGAATGAATCTATTTGATTGAGCTCTGGATAGATGTTCATTCTGCAGCACTGCAAGGGTTAAATTGAAGGTCTGCAAAGTGGTGGAAGGATCAGTTGAAAATTCCACGGGAAATGTTCCATGGTCTGAATCCTGTAGCTCATTGGTAGAGCTGATGCAACAGGGCTGTAGGCTCTGCCTACCTGCAGCACTAAAAAACTAAAACTGTGTTTCATGTTAATGCACAACAACCATGTTGGCTCTGACCAGAGTTTGTTTTTTCTGCCAGCACATTCTATGTTTTGATGTTTACTTTCACTTGCTAACAAAATGGAAAATGAAATGCCTCCCTAAATAAACAGGAAGAGAATTCTGGGGCAAATGTACTTTTTTTCCTTATTGTTACTACAATATATTACATATGAGACACATCGTTAACAGTAACTGTAATTTAGTTCAAAGTAAGAAGTGTTTTCTACCATAGATTATGCAGCGAGTTACAGATGCAGAATACCATATGTTAGTTGTACACTAGACGACACAAAATGCTTTAAAGTCCAGTTTTTGACTGCCATCATATTTTACTTTGAATAGTTTCCATATTGTCATGTTGTTGATCCCTTGTACACTTTGTGCCACTGCACAGCTGTTGATTTTCTCTGTATTCTATGTATACAGGACATTACTGCCTGTATTCAGTTGCTAGCATGATTCCTGTCTTCAACTTGTACTTTTAATCCATTGAAAAGAATTAACTGCAGAAAGATAGTTCAGCATAAAGGATTCATAAAATGACATGATAAAACAACAGGAATCACATGTGATTTTTATAAAGTGTAACTAACATCAATAAAGATGTCCTCACTTGAGGAGGACATGGGACAGAAACACATACTGACAGTAGGTGCCTTGCAGAAATAAGGGATATGCAATGTGGACCAGTGGGATTAAACAAAAAAAAAAGGATTTATTTACACAAGTGCTGTCTGACCTCGGGTAATCTCGCAAGTGGCACAAGCCACAAATGAGGTGCCCAAGGTCAAACAGCCCAAGTATAGATAAATCATTTATCTCACTGATTCCTATTGCATATTTCATTTATGCAATATGTAGGGACCTTGTGATTGTGTTCTTATTTTATTAGATGCCTTTAAAAAATGATAAAGTTTGTGGGTCTTTTGTGTGGAAAAGTGGTTTGCTACTTTCTAAGAGCCCTGTTACCATGGTTGTTGCCATGGACATGCAATCAGGGGGCAAAATGAAGACATGGTGAAGCTGCAACATCACAGCTTCTTGATGGAGTCAGTGGGTAGAAGAAAAAATCCGAGCCAAGATGGCACCGTGATTTAGTAAGGGTAGCTGGTGTAGTATTGAGGACTTGATACTTTTATTTATTGCAAGCTGAGGCTGTCTAGAATTAAGTTTGAACAAATTATTGCAAACTTAGATTTTTTTGAAGGCTGCTGTTGGGTGTGCATGATGAGTGGTTAGCAAATGAGTGAGTGGGAACACGACCACCCGTGAGGGAGTACAAACTCCAGCATGTGGTTGAGGAGTTTGTTTTAACAAAAAAAAAAGAAAGAAAGTGCTTTTCTTGAGGGGTTGTTCCATCATTGGAGGGCAGTTTGACATCAGGGAGAAGAAGATGCTGGAGGCATAGAAGAGGAGCTGGAACTGAGAAGGGTCATCTGTGGGAAGTGTACCATAAGGTATTGACTGTGCATGCACAAGCTGTAGGAAGTAGTACCAGCAGGAGGGCAGGGGGATGTGATAATGATGGTGAGTCTACTGTGTGGATAAACATGTGATGACAAGTGTACTATGTGGATAAATCTTAGATGTATTCAAAAGTAGCTTAAAGGCAACCTTTCTTGACAATTGTTGTATGAGAAATTAAATAAGAGTAAGCTTTCTTACCTCCATGGGGCTCAACTGAGGCACTTTCATAATTTTCCATACTGACTCCCAAGGAAGGGAAGGGATCATAATTTGCTCCAAGGAGCTAGCCGTGTGATCCCTTCCACTTCCTTATCACTGGCTCTTCCCCTGCACACCAACATTTTGTGACATCTGTATTGGGAGAGTGTGGAGGCACTCACCATTCAAATCTATGCAGCATGATTTACAAACCTGTTTTCTGGCCATTTAACTGCACATTTTTTTAAATTGGAGCCCAGTTTCAACTAATTGTTTCACCAAATGTCCAGTTAAACAGCCAGAAAAAGAATTTGTAAATCACACTCCATAGACTTGAATAGAGCATGCTCCCATACTCTTCCTATACAGGTGTCACTAACATCAGAGCGTGGAGGTGGAGCCAGCAAAAAGGAAGTGGAACAGATTACACTCTGGGGCAAATTATGATCCCTTCCCTTCCTTGGGGGCAGTATAGAAGATGATGAATGTGTCTCAGAGGAGCTGCCATGGAGGTAAGGAGGCTTCCTTTTATTTGTTAGCAGCACCGAGAAAGGTGCTCTTTAAAATAATACATTTATCCTAAAGATTTTGAGTCCATTCCTTCTGCATGCATTAAAATTTAATTATGTGCAGCTATATATTTTCTACTTATGATTCTTCTGTAGCATTTGTATTAAGATGCAGTATATGAGAGTACAGGTCATACAGTGTGGCTGTAAGAATATAATCATTTGGGTGCATAACTGGGTGACTAATAGAAGACAGTGGATTAGAATAAATGTCAAAGTATCAGACTGTGGTTCTGTCCTGAGTAGTGTGCCACATGGATCTGTTCTGGAGCCATCCTTTTTTACCTTTTTTTTAAGAGACATGCATAGCAGGTTACACTGTCTACTAACTAAATTTGCTGATGATGCCAAACTCTGTAATATCATATTAGACACATCAGATTGTGACATCATGCAAAATGACATTGACACACTGAGGAGCTGGGCAGCAACTTCTAAGATGAAATGTAACATAGATAAATGCATGGTTCTCTATATAGGGAAAAATAACATGCAACATCAATATAAACTACTTGGAGAAAACATAAGGGGCCCAATATTCAAAATCACGTAAAGCAGAGTACAAAAATTTGCACTCTGCCTTGTGATTGTCCAGGTTCCCAAAGATACTATATTCAACGGAATAGTGCACCGGCACTATTCAACTGAATGTAGAGCCATGTCAGCCTAGCACTAAGCCACTTAGCACTACCCCGACATGACTCCTGAAGTATGGCACCAGAATGGAAAATGCTAAAGTGGGATTTGCTATATTCAAAGGGACCCATGCAAATGAGCCCATTGGCCATGCAAGGTGCTAAGGGCACATTTGCATGCCCATTATGATTTAATTTGCATGGGCAGCTAGGCATGTTTGTGCAGCACTGTCCCCCCAATTGCCCAGACCCAGGGGAGTAGCTATCCCTGGTGCTGGTGGTTCCCTCTCCATCTGATCCCACACCCATAACACATACAGCATTTCCCTGCTGCTAGTGGTACCTCCCTTCCTCCCTCTGATTCCATCCCTATATTTCCTATACAATTCCCTTGTGCTAGTGGCCACCTCCCATGCTCTGATGCAATCCCCATAATTTCAAAACAATTCCATGGTGTCCAGCATCCCCCCAATCCCCTGTCCCATACCGACACAACCCCCTCCCTGGTGTCCAGTGGTCTGTCCCCCTACCCAATTCCTCTCTGGGTAAACACCAACATATTCCCTGGTGTCTAGTGGTCCCTCCCCCATCTGCATCCATGCCCAGTAAATGCCAACATATTCCCTGTTGTCGAGTGGTCCCTCCTCCCACCCGCACCCATGCCCAATGGTCAATAGTTCAGTCTCTGGTGTCTAGTGGCTCCCCTCCCTGGTGTCCAGTGGTTTCCCCCTCACTGATCCCCATCCCTGTACTGATGACATTGGTGCAAGTAATGCCCCGCAAACAACACAGCCCCAGCCCTGACTACCAGTCCCCCAAACCCCCACAGCCCATTTCACATTGGTTTCTAGTGGCCCCCTCCCTCCCATGGCACTGACAACCCAACCCCGGTCTCCATTATCTGACTATCAGTGCCATAGTGCAGCAACAGTGAGGGGCACAGCTCTCCACACTCTACCTCAGCTGCCCACCATCTGACAGAAGCAGGGTGCGTGCTGCTTATTTATAGGGCACTGGACACCAGGGAATATGATTGCATTTACTGGGTGAGGGTCCCTGACTACCAGTCCCCAGAACCACCCCAGCCCATTCCCCATTGGTGTCTAGTGGCCCCCCTTGCTACTGCAACACCGACAATCCACCCCCAGTCTCCCTTACCTGATTATCAGTGCCACAGTGCAGCAATGGTGAGCAACACAACCCTCCACACACCATTTGGGCACCTGCCACCTGACAGGAGCAGGGTCCACGCTGCTTATTTATAGGGCACTGGACACCAGGGAATATATTGGCATTTACCAGGTGATGAATCAGGTTGGGGGGAGGAACCACTGGTCCCTCCCCCCACCTGTATGCATGCTTGCTGGTTAATAGTTCAGTCCCTGGTATCTAGTGATTTCCCCATCTACCCTATGCTCTGTCCAAGCACTAAAAGAATATTCTCCTTGGTGTCCAGTGGTTGGTACCCCCGTCTGATCCCTGTATTCATACCAATGACACTGGTGCAAGTAACGCTCTCCAAACAACACTGCCCTATCCCCGACTACCAGTCCTCTGAACCCCCAGCCCATTCCCTGTTGGTGTCTACTGGCCCCCCTTCCACCCCATGGCACCGACAACTGACCCCCTGGTCTCTCTTACCTGTGTACCAGTGCCATAGTGCAGCAACGGTGAGTGACACAGCCCACCACATACCACCTTGGCCACCCACTGTATGACAGAAGCAGGGTGCATGCTGCTTATTTACAGGGCACTTGCCCTATAAATAAGCAGCATGCACCCTCTTTCTGTCAAATGGTGGGCAACCGTGGTGGTGTGTCAAGGGCTGGTTCACTCACTGTCACTGCACCAAGGCACCGATAGTCAGGTAAGGGAGACTGGGGGGGGTGGGGCCACTAGATATCAACAGAGAATGGGTTGGGAGGTTCAGGGAACTGATTGTCAGGGACAGGAAATATGTTGGCATGTACCAAGTAAGGGATCGGGTGGGGTGATGGATCACTGCACATCAGGGAATGTATTGGCATTTACTGGGTGAGGGATCAGGTGGGGGAGGGACCACTGGACACCAGGGACACTGTTTTTGTGGATCTGGATCAGCACGGAGGGGGCTGCTGCACCTCCTCTGCCAACCACTTAGGTTGCTTGGGTATAAGTCGTGGTCTGTATCGGCAGTATTTGCGCCTGGCAAGGGTACCACGCAAAACTTCCTTATGTGTGCAAATACTCTGAATATCAGACTGCACCTATATTCAGGTCCCCACCCCTCAATTTGAATTGCACCTCCCTCCACAGTTTGCCCAGGCACCACCAAGCTTTTGAATATAGGAAATCCATGCAAACCAGGATTTGCGCCTGGGCAAACTTTTGAATATTGGCCCAAGAAATCTGGCATGTGAAAGGGACTTGGGAGTAATAGTTTTAGACAAATTCAAATGGTAAAATTTATGTGAGGCAGTAACAAAGAAATCCAGTCAAAATATGGCCTGTATAAAGAGAAACATAAGAAGTAGAGATGACATGATTCCACTGTTTAGATCACTGGTGCTACCTCACCTTGAATACGCAGAGCAGTTTTGATGTCCATACTTCAGGAGAGATGAAACACAGGTTGAGTCAATTCCAAAAAGGTACACAAAGTCATTAGTGGAACAGAGGGTATGACCTATGAAGAAAGACTATTAGAACAAAATCAATTTTCTCTCGAAACATGCAGAATAAGAGAAGACATAGGACTTACAGGTAGGTATTGAGCCTCCAGAGACAATCAGCTACTCAATGAGCTGTGTTTAAAAAGGAAAAATACAGTCACAGACACTGCAGGTCATAAATACCAGGTCAGTGGGAAATTGTTCAGAACAGAACAGAGAAGAAACCGGTTCACCCAGAGAGTGGTAGATGAATAGAACAGGCTGTCTGTGGAAGTTGTGTGTAGTGGGGATACGACTACTTTCAAAAATAATTTGGATAGTCACATGAACAAAGTAGATGATTTGGTTTATATAGGTGAGAATCACCAGGCATACTAGCTTATTTTAGCCCATCTGTGTCTGAAACATTCCTATGTTCCTATGACATTATCAGGGGAAGTAATGAGGAGACAGAGTGTTATGGGTGCAGCTCCTGGCAACCTCAGGTAAGAAACTGCAGTTGAAGGTGATCTATGGACCGTTAGGACAAGGGGAAGAGAGAGATTTGGAGCTTGAAGAAGAACTAAGAAGGGAAGTGATAAAGTGGGAGGCAGGGGTGGTGGATGATCTGAACCTGACGAATATTAATTGGGACATTCCAGCTGCCAGGAGCACCAGAAATCAGACCTTGCTGGATGCATCTGAGGACTGTCTGCTGGTGCAGTTAGTTCAGGAACCCACCAGGCAGGGTGCCATTCTCGATATGTGCTCACCACTTCATAGGTGGCATTAGGTGTGCAGGTAGGGAAGCCAGTAGGATCCAGTGAGTCAGCGACTATAACTCTGCTTGGTTCAAGATGGCCCTTGTGACCGGGAAGCCCAAATCAAAGGCTGAGGTCTTTGATTTCAGAAGAGCTGACTTCAACAGGATGAGGAAGTTTGTGCTGGACAAGTTAGTCAGGGAAGACAGCATCAGAGGTGTGGAGGAGAGATGGGGCAATTAAGAGGGCCAATTTCAAGGCATCTCAGTTATGCATGAGAACAGTTACCAAACAAAACAAAAACAAGAGATTAATATAGTTCTCTGAAAAGGTCAGGGAAGCAATGATGACCAAAACAAAAGGTCTTCACCTGGCACTAGGAAATGCGGGGGGGGAGTAGAGATGTGGTGGAGTAGGAATGGGGAGACTGCTAACTGAGAATTAAGGGAGCAAAGAGGGTTGTTAGGGAGGCAAAAGCAGACACTGAGCTGTGTATTGGGAAAGGGGTCAAGGGCAAGGAAAAGCAGTTCTTCAGCTATATTAGGGAAAAGAGAAAGAAAGGAGGGTTAATTGTTAGAGTGTTTGAGGGCAGTAGAGTAACAGAGGTGGATATGCAAAAGACAGCCATCCTGAATGATTACTTTTGCTCTGTCTTCACTAGGGAAGGTAGAGGCCCCTGCCGGAGAGTGGCATCAAAGTGGCCATAAAGGGGGTTCCGGAGGTGAGGCAGCCAGTATTTACCAGTGAAAGAGTCCAGAAAGGGCTGGCATACCTAAAGTTAAATAAGGTTCTGGGTCCTGATAGGATGCATCCAAGGGTACTCAAGGAACTGGTGGCAGAACTGGCTGAACCCCTGTTAGGGCTATTCAATAGCTCATAAAGATGGGAATAATTTGCAAAAGACTGGAGAGTAGCAAACATAGTTCCGCTTCATAAGGGGGGGAACAAGGAGCAAGCAAGGAACTACTGACCTGTCAGTTTTATCTACTTTGTGAATAAACTGATGGAGTCACTGGTCAAAGAGGACATCGTGGACTACCCGGAGAGCAACTGACTCCAGGATGGCAAACAGCATAGACTTGTGGCAGGGAGGTCATCAGACAAACATGATAGCTTTTTTGACTGGGTGATGAGGGTATTGGATAATGGCCATGCCATGGATTTACTCTAGTTCAACTTCCGCAAGGTTTTTGACTAGGTGCCTCACAGAAGGTTGCTGCAAAAGATAGAGAATCTAGGTGCAGCAAGAGACGTAGTAAAATAAGTTGGAAACTGGCTGAAGGAGAGGCAGCAGTGGGGTGTGATTAATGGTGTCAAATTAGAAAAGAGAGAGGTTAAAAGTGGGGTGTCACAGGGATTCATCCTGGGCCCTGTCCTCTTCAATATGTTCATTAGTGGAATTGGAGAAGGAATCTTGGGCAAGCAGTGTCTCTTCACAGATGACACAGCTCTGTGGAGAGGATAGATAGTGATGAGGGAATTAGAGAGATGGAGTGTGACCTACAAAGAGTAGAGAGGTAGTCTAAGGTTTAACTGCTGAAATTCAACACCAAAAAGTGCAAGGCAATTCGCCTAGAGAACAAGAATCCCAGGACAGAGTACTTGATGGGAGGGGTAATGCTGAGCACTACGGCTGAGGAAAGGGACCTAGAAGTCATCATAAGTGAGTCCCTTTAACAATGAAGCCAGTGCAACAAGATCTATAGTAAGGAAAATAGGATGTTGAGATGTGTTGGAAAGGGTACTGACAGTAGAAAAATGGAGGTATTGCTACCTCTTTATACATCTTTAGTGAGGTCCCACCTGGAGTACTGTGCCCAGTTCTGGAGTCCTCACCTCAGGAAAAGTAAGGACAGGGTAGAGATGGTGCAAGAAAGGTTGCCCAGGATATTTCAGGGCTAGCAGGGCATATTTTATGAGGCTTGGCTCAAGACCCTGAACATGTACTCACTGGAGACCAGACGAGAGAGGGTGATATAACAGAGATTTTCAAGTTCCTGAAAGGAATAAACAAGTAGAACTATGAGGAACAGTTTAGCATAAGCAACAGTTCAACGACACAGGACATGAGTGGAAACTGATGAAAGGGAGGTTAAAAGGGGATATGAGACAGTTTTATTTTTACAGAAAAGGTGGTGGAACTGTGGAACAGTCTGCCAACCAAGGTGGTGAGCACCAAAACCAAAAATGGTTTCCAGGACACCTGAGACAGAATGAAGAGTATAGTGATTACTCAGGGCAGTAGTAGTAGGCAGGGGAACAGGGGGTGGATATCAAGGGCTAGTGCCCTGCATGGATAATAGGTCCCAGAGTTTGAGAGGAAACTGCAGGCAGACTGAATGAATCATTAGTCTTTTTCTGTCATCATTGTCTATGTTTCCATGAAAATAACTTTCAAGTTACAATCACTCTGGTCTAGGGAGCTCTTATGGATGACCCTCATTAGTTTCAGTTGTATCATGCTTCTTGTACTGCATTTGGGTTTATTTTTTTGGCTCTCTTTCTCTACAACTTTGTCAGCTGGGGCCTGTCCCTTTTCATAATGTTTCTAAGGATGCACACAATGGCAGCCATGACTATGTTACTTATTGTCACATCAAATCTAGTTATAAGTTATGCAGTATCTCCCACACCACCAGTAACTCATAGGCTTTCCCATTACCTAGGATCAAATAGGCATACATAGGGTAGTGAGTTACTAAGTGATTACCTTACTCTTACAACACATCCACTGCTCAAGGGACATACAAATTAGGCCTGTGAGGAATCTGGAATTCTGCCATTGGAATTTGTGCAGAATGGCAATTCTGCTTTTGAAATGCTTGTTGGAATTTCTTTTCAAATTCTGAAAAGCATGTCTGTGTAAACTGTGGAATAATGTTCTGTAGATCATGTGGTTACACTTTAAGTGTTGCTTAACCATACATAGTTACAGTGTAACTACACAGCAATTGCATTGTAGTTGTATGCAACAAACATGTAACTACTGTGTAATTACCCTGCTGCATGCAAGTAAGGGTTTGTTACATTGAAACAGACACTTAAAGTGGAACTGATCATGTAAACCACTGAATATTTTTCCATGGATTTTGGAAAAAGAATCTGTAGTTTTTGTAAACTGTGGACTAGTAATCTGTGAAAACCCTTTTCTCATGTGAGAGGTCAGAATTCCACTGATTTTTTGAAAACTGCCATTCTTTTGGAAATTGAACATTTTTCAGAGCCTTACTTCAGATGGGTGGTACTCTTGGCTAACTGCCCCAACCAGATGGCCTGCAGAAACTTGTGTTATGAAGAGGCTTGCTAATGCTGGTGCCTGTGGAGACATGGAAAACTTCCTAATGATGCGAACAACAACAAATGGATCATCTTTCGGTAGGAATATATGAATACAAGATGATTATTTGACTGTGTGTAGATATCCAGACCCAAACTACCCAGAACGGACTTCTTGGACTAGCCATGAATTAACTAAGCATGTTTAGCTTTAACTGCTAAATATACCACATTGGTATTCAGTATTTAGATGGAATTTCATCCTCTTTTCAGTGATATCTTTATCATTCACCATTAATACAACAAATGATATTAATAACCAGTGCAAGTGAATAACTTATTAAGTGCAAATCACAAATAAAAGTGCAAATGCTAATTAATTCTTCCATTGTTCTTCTTGTTTTTCTTGTTTCTGTTATCCCGACAGGACTGATGTTTTGACTGCCAGTGTACCAGCTCTACAGTGGTTGCATTACACACTCTAAATTATATGAGTGCCCTCATAAGAACGTCATGTGACAGCTGCTTAAAGCAAATTAACATTGTGCTGTGTTTTGCACCATGTTTGGACTGCAGAATTGATGCCTTTCCGCAGTAGACAAATAGTAAATGTCCTCTTTGACTTGAATAGTTTTCAGTCTTCATTACCCTTTCCATGAATGATATGTATTTTTATGGCTGTGGGCAGAGCCTACAGCCCTTCTTGGATCGTAGCTCTGAAAACGGACGATCATGGAACCTTTCATTGGACATTTGGAAGTATCCTTCCAAATACCCAATGGAGCTGGAAACCCTCCGCCACCATCAGCCACTACAAAATAACAGCCACATTATTTTGGCTGTTATGTCCGCATTCCATGCCACAAACTGCATATGCGCGAATCACGCACATGCATAGTTCTGCTGGTGGCGTCATGTAAGACAAGATGCCAATCATCACAACTGCACATGCACAAGTGTCATGCATGCTCAGTTGTGTCACCGTCACTAGCTCCATGGCCTAAAGTTTTTGTTCTGCCTGCCGATATCAGGGTCCCAATCCCACGTCAGCTGTTGCCAGCTCCGTGGCATTCTGCGCCCTCCCAAACTCATGTGGCACACTGGGAGCCCACCCTAGTGTGCCTAATTTTTTTCCTTCCCCCCCCACCCACTACTGCCAACATCAGGAGTGTCCAGTTCTCGTGTGTACACCCCCCAGTCATGGGCACACTGGAGCCCACCCCAGTGTGCCTAAATGTTTTTTTTGTAAAACAGAAAATAGTCCCTCGCTGTCGCCTCCAGTCTTTTTTTTTTTCTCTGTAAACAAGAAAATAGTTCCTCATCATCACTGCAGTCCCCTCTCCCATTCTCACCTTCCCATTAAGCACCCACCTCCCTACACACACACACCCCATCCTGTACTTACTTCTGGAGGTTGTCACTGTCATCTTCTGTGGACCAGGAGCCGTCTGCACTCTTCAAAGCCGAATCGCGAACTGAAGAATCAAAGGTAAGCCTGCTATAATGCTGATCATTGGGGTTTTCAACTTCTGCTGATATCAGTCATTTTTTAGAATTTTTTCCCAAAAATTTTCAACATGGGTTCCTGAGACCCCAACTCATGAAAACTGTCACTGTCATTTTGTTATTCAGTCCCAAAAAGGTGATTTCGCAGTCGCTGTGCAGAATCACTTTCTGGGACCGATTCATGAAATGACAGTGCCACTGTTCATGAAGTGGTGTCCCAAAAAGCCCATGTTGCAAATTTGGTGAAAAAATAAAAAAAAAGACTATGTTACGAGCATGCGTTGCACAGTTTCTACACACGCTCCTAACTTTGCCAGTTTTTAATATTTTCACTCCACATTTTAAACATTGCCATTTTTGCACACCTCCTTCAAAATAGTACAACTGCCATTTTCCACAACCTGCCCAAAACATGTTTTCACATGTGTGGTGCAAAAGAGCATGTTTGCTCTGCGAAATCACCTTTCGGGACAAGTGAACAAAATGACACAGGCACTGTTCATGAGGAAGGGTCTAAAAAAGGCCATGTTGAAAATCTGGTGCAACAGCTCCAAAAAATGGTCAAGTTATACCTGGGTGTTGAATAATTTCTAACCACATGTGTAACTTTGGTCATTTGGTAGCTTTTCACAGCTCAGTTGGCTCTGGCTAGAGTTTGTTTGATATTGGCTGTTTGCCTGATCAGCTGTTAGTTGGAAAGTGACTGAACAGTTCTGCCAAGTGTATTAACTTTTGTTCTGTCCTGCACTTTAGAGCTTGCACTTATATTTGTGATTTGTACTTAATACGGTATTGGGCTGCATGCGTCACTTTAAATCTGCAATGTACATACCTAGCCATCAGTAACTGCATTCCCTCTTCCTCTGAAGAAGTACTGCATAAGAAACCAGTAGGGAAGTTCTGTCCCTCTGCTTTTTTACTGGCATTAGCTGCTGATGTTAGCTTTAAAAAAAATCTAAGAAATGTTTATCATTATCCTGTGGGGTCTGGGGCTGTTTTTTATTTTTTGTCGAACTGCCTGCATCTGACTGTGGCACAGACACAGAGTGGAGCCGGGTTTGTTTTAGTACTCTATTCATAACTTGCCTACTATCACTTTTTCCTAGATCAGCTCACATATTTTTCTTCCTCACATATGTATCCCCTATTTCCCCTTACCTCACCACTGACTTTGCTATTTTCTCTTTATAGATGATTCCTGAGGAAGAGCTATGGTCAAAATGTTGATTCTAAGTCTATCTTCTATTTTCCAAGTACATTTAATATGACCTTTTTGTTTGTTTTTTACCATACTTTCTTTTTCGTTTCTCACAGGTCTCTTTACCTGTACTGTTAATTACATTCCTGAGCAACTTCTAGGCTTCCCCAACCTACTGAAGCCTCCACAGTGTCTGTCAAGCCTCCCAAAGCTGCACACAAACAGCTCTGTACTGTAAGGGTGCAAGGGGTCTGGTAGACTTTGCCAGGCTACTCAGGCCCACCTGTATCTCTCAGGTTTCCCCTGACTTGCTTGAGATTACCCCTTAGCAACACCTGGGCACCCACAATGAGATTCTAAATGCTGTAACACATTTTCTTATACTTTATCTTGACTGCTTTATATGCTTACACTTTATGCATTTGCTCCAACATTCATTTTTGCTTTACATCAATTACCTCAGTCAACAGCAACTACCCCTTGAGTCACTGTATAAATGGCAATAGTCCTTTCATATTCTCTGATACAGTTACTCAACAGTACTAAACTGATGAAGCAGGCATGTAATTGTGGCTCATAGTAGTGGTTCATAGTCAGGGGCACTGGTCTTGATCTCTGGAGGTGGATGGCTTCTTGACTGAACTGAACAAATTAAAATGCACATAGGCAAATGTTAATCTTCCCCTAGGTTCACTGACGTCCCTGCTTTTCTGATGCTGGGATTGCAGTGGCCAATCTACTGTTACCTTGCCATACTGTCCCCAGGTGCTGACCCTAGTGCCTAACCTGGTATTTGGGCAACAGTAGGTCTGATCTGGTCCCTCTGGTCTGTTTGGCATCCCTACTCAGTCATCCCTGCACTGGAAGTGCAGCCCTATTTATATTTAAAAAAAAAATTAACATATTTGAATTCTAGGCACTCGAATGGTCAAATTTCACTCTGCCCTTTCCACCATACAATGAGGAACCTTCACCCGTTCGAAGCTCCAAACTTGGACTGTTAAAGTGGTATGAGCCACATAGGAATGTATACATTTGAGGAGCCTCTGGACAACCTTTCCTGTGATGCTGCCCTTAGAAATGGCAAAAATTACTAACTCCATTTTAATCTTTTTTTTTTTTATAAAGATTTTTCTACCCTGGGCCATGCGAGTAGGCTGTCTGCCCTGTCCCCACTCCCCAAGCCTCATGATCAGCAGACACCTCCCCCAGCACTTGCCAGAGCAGTTTCCTATAGCGTCCCACCATGGTGGGGCCAGGGGAGGAAGGGCCATCCTCCTTCCCTCAGTCTTCATAGAAACATAGAATTTGATGGCAGATAAGGACCGCTTGGCCCACCCAGTCTGCCCATTTCCCTACCTAATGGATAATCTGCAGATCCTAGTTAACCAGCAGCCTACTTCTTTCTACCCCCAACCCCTATAATTGCCTTATGGCTGTCCCATGTGTTCTTGAATTCATCCACTGTTTTTGACTCCACAACCTCCTCCGGAAGGCCGTTCCATGCAACCACAACCTCTCTGTGAAAAATACTCCTTACATTACCTCTGAGCTGCCCCCCATCTTCAAATTGTGCCCCTTGTTCTTGCACACCTTTTTTGAAAGATGCTACCTCTTGACTTTGTTGATTCCCTTGAGGTACTTGAAAGTTTCTATCATGTCCCCCCTCTCCCTCCTTTCCTCAAGGCTATACATATTAAGCTCCTTTAGTCTCTCTTCATAAGTCTTCTGGTGCAGACCCAGCACCATTTTAGTTGCACTCCTCTGGACAGCTTCCATCTTGTCTATGTCCTTGCAGAGATTGGGTCTCCAGAACTGCACACAGTACTCCAGATAGGGTCTCACCATCTGTCTGTACAGAGGGATAACAACTTCCTGTCTTCTACTGGTGATGCCTCTCCCTATGCATCCCAGTATCCCCCCAGCCCTCCTTACTGCCCTCTCACATTGCTTGCCCACCTTTAAGTCATCTGATATGACTACTCCCAGGTCCCTTTCCATTTTTGTTGTTGTTAGTATCTCACCCCCCATTGTGTACTCTTCCCCTGGGTTTTTGTTTTCCAGGTGTATTACCTTGCACTTTAGCATTAAATCTAAGCTGCCATACATTTGACCATTCCTCTAACCTTGCCAAGTCCCTTCTCATCCTTTCCACCCCACCTTGTGCATCAACTCTGTTGCAGATCTTTGTGTCATCTGCAAAGAGACATATTTTTCCTTCCAGTCCCTCTGCAATGTTGCTTATAAAGACATTGAAGAGGACCAGTCCTACTACTGAACCCTGCGGCACCCCACTAGTAACCCCCCTTTCTTCAGAGTGGACTCCATTTACTATTACCCTCTGTGTCCTATTCTCCAGCCAATTTCTTACCCAGGCTATCATCTTGGGACCCACTCCCAGGCTGGCTAACTTGTATATTAATCTTTTGTGTGGGACTGAGTCAAATGCCTTGCTAAAGTCTAGGTAGGCCATGTCCATAGCCCCTCCCTGATCTACTACTTTGGTCACCCAGTCAAAGAAATCTATTAGATTCATCTGGCATGACCTTCCTGCTGTGAATCCATGCTGCCTTGGGTCCTGTGCCCCTCTGGCCTCTAGGTACTCGACAATTCTTTCCTTCAGAAGTGATTCCATCATTTTCCCTATCACTGAGGTTAAACTAACAGGTCTGTAGTTTTCTGCTTCTGCTCTGCTCCCACTTTTGTGAAGGGGAATCACATCTGCCCTCCTCCAGTCCTCAGGTACCACCCCATCCTCCCATGATTTGTTAAAGAGGGTAGTCAGTGGTGTCACTAGTTCTACCCTTAGTTCTTTTAGAATTCTGGGATGAATCCCATCAGGCCCCATTGCTTTGTCTACCTTCAGTTTTAAGAGTTCTTTCAGAACCCTTTCTTCTGTAAATGGGCTGGTAACAACCTCTGTATCCAGAGTGTTTCTATTGTTTGTTTTAGGTACCTCCCCCTCTTCATTTGTAAATACTGAGCAAAAATATTTGTTTAGTATCTCTGCCTTTTCACCATCACCCTCTGCCCACCCCCTTCCCTTTATTAAGCCTCACTATCCCTCCCTTAGTCTTCCTTCGCTCCCTGATGTACCTAAAAAAGGTTTTATTCCCCCTCTTAACTGAGTTGGCTATCTTTTCCTCAGTTCAGGCCTTTGCTGTTCTGACTGCCTTCCAGCTTCCTTTGCTTTAACTGATACAATTATCTGTCCTGCTCCTTCTGTGATTTCTTGTACTTTCTGAATGCTTTTCTCTTGAACCTTCACTGCCACCTCCTTTGAGAACCATAGTGGTCTCTTACATCATTTTGTTTTGTTTATTTGCTTCACACAAAGGCTTGTTACCTCTGTGATGGCAGTTTTTATTATTCCCCATTGTTCTTCCACCCTCCTTCCTGCCCATTTGCTAGTGCATTCTTAGGCACTCACCCATTTTAGCAAAGTCAGCCTCCTGAAGTCCAGTACTTTTGCCTTTGTATGGCTGTACTTATTGCTGTGTTTATTGTGAACCATACTGTTCGATGGTCACTAGTTCCCAGAGGGCTACCCACTTCTACATCTGTGATCCTCTCTCCATCTCCATTTGAGAGGACCAGGTCTAAGATTGCTCCCTTTGAGTGGGTTCCAATACTAGTTGTCTAAGGCATGCCCCCTGTAGGGCATCTAGAATAACTCCACTCTTAGAAGTGGCTTCTACAACTGCACTCCAGTTAACATCTGGCATATTCAGATCACCCATCAGCAATATCTCCCCTTTATCTGCCATTCTAAGTATACTTTCCATCATTTCCTTGTCCATTTCCTCCCCGTGAGAGGGGGGTCTTTATACAACCCCTGTGTGGATTGTGGTGCCATTGCCTGCCTCCAAATTGACCCACAGTGCTTCTACTCCTCCCTGTTTACCCTTTTGTTCTGTTGCTTTGATTCCTTCTGTTATGTAGAGAGCTACTCCTCCTCCTCTTTTACCCTCCCTGTCCCTCCTGTAGATAGTGTATCCTGGTATGTTTACGTCCCAATCATGGGTCTGCGTGTACCATGTTTCTGTGACTGCCATGATATCCAGATGTTCCTCCTCCATCAAGGCCACTAATTCAGGAAGCTTGTTACCCAGACTATGGGCATTGGTACTCATTGCTGTCCATTTTTTGATGGCTTTACCTTCTGTAGCAGCATCCCCCACTGACCTTTCTACCATGGTCTTTTTCTCATTTAGTACCCTGTTTTGTAGGGGGAAGCTGGGAATTTTCTGTTGCTTATCAGTGCCTCCCCCCTTGACTAGTTTAAAAGCTTGCCAATGAAGCATTTAAACCGATTGCCCAAAAGACTTGTTCCCTTCCTGGACAGATGCAGACCATCCTGCCAGTATAGGCTGGTGTCCCTCCAGGTGGAAACCCAGTCCCCAATGAAGCCAAACCCCTGTGCTCCACACCATTTTTTCAACCATTCATTAAATTGCATGGTGCAAAGTACCCACGCCACTGACAGGCAGCACCTCTGAGAAGGACATTGTGTGATCACGATCCAGTTCTTTGCCTAACAGGTGAGGGCTTGGACCAGGACAGAGGGGCAGGGCTTCATAAGGCCCCCATGGCCCCTATTCCATTTTCTTCTTAGGTCCCCCTGCCCCCATGGCACATAGGCACATGCATGTGGAGGTACGCACACAACATGGAATTGCACTCCTCCCAACTAGGTCACCCATGCCTGCACTTCCACTAGGCCCCCACCTGGTGGCACTGAAAGGCTGGGTCAGCATGCCTCCCCTCCACAGGGGAGGAGAGCAGCCTTTATGACTCTTGTTCCTCTCCCCTCAGCTGACCCCCAGCTATCCAAGTCTACTCCCAAATCCAGGTCATGGCATGGTCTGCAGTAGCACTGCTGTGCAGCCAGTGGCTCAGTTACTTTTAATCTTTTAAAACTACGTTCCCCCTCCAGTACCTGAAAAAAATACTGCTACACTGTCCAGATCTATCACCTTCTCAGATATAGAAACTTAAAAAGATAGAATATGTTCTCAGAAAACAATGCTTGCACACGAGTCTGGAGCCCATACCTACTGTATGTTATGACTTAAGCTTCCAGCTTATTGTTGGCAACAAATGTTAATGGCAGACCATGGAAGAAAATTATTTTGTATGGTATTATAATATGGGTTTTAAAAATCATAAACCTGACTGGCTGAGGGCCATCTTTACCCATGCTGTTATCTCAGCACAAGAGCACTGGATAAAGATCCAGCAGCTTCTTCACTCTAAAATCAATACTAATCACACATCCCAGACTGTCATTGCAAACATGGCTGTCACCTTTACTTACTAAAATCCTTCATCTAAGCCCTAAAAATAAAACTGCCTTAAAATAAAAAATATTCCTCTCATAATTGTCTTCTTACACACACATACCTAAATAAAAAAAAAATAGTACAGTACTTAACAATTTTAATGTCTGATGTTTCTTTACTGACCATCACAAATCCCCCTTCTATTCTCACCTTCTTACCAGGGAAATCTCTGCTGTTAAACCTGTTACAAACAAAACAAAAGCCCTGGTTACATCTGAGGCCTTCTGTTGTGTGATTGTGGGGGTGGACATTCTGCTAGTAAAACTGAGCAGAAATGTGAATTCTTGTATGCCATCCATAGTAAACATTCCATAGAAACATAGACAGTGATGGCAGAAAAAGACCACTGGTCCATCCAGTCTGCCCATAAACCCTAACAAACCCGGGACCTATTATCCATATAGGGTTCTAACCCACAATCTCCACCCCCATGCTCCCTGTTCTACCGCGATCACCCTGAGCAACCACTAAGCCCTTTACTCTGTTCCAGCCATTTTTGAAACTATTGATAGTTTTGGCACCCACCACATCAGCTGTCAGACTGTTGCATGGCTCCACCACCCTTTCTGTAAAATAAAATGCTCTCACTTCCCTCTTGAATACCCATCCCCCCATTAGTTTCCACTTGTGTCCTCATATTCTTGATCCACTACTTATGCTAAATAGAGTAGTAACTCACCGTTTACCTTGTTCATTCCTTTCAGGATCTTAAAGGTCTCTGTCATATCTCGCCTCTCTCATCTGGCCTAGCATGTACATGTTCAGTGCCTAGAACTGATCCTCATAAGATCTGCCCTGCTGGCCCTGAATCATTTTGGTCACCCTATGTTGCACTGTCTCTAGCCTGTCCTTATCTTTCCTTAGGTGAGGACTCCAGAACTGGGCACAGTAATCCAGATGGGGCCTTACCAGTGATTTACAGAGAGGCAGTAATAGCTCCTTCCTTCTACTGTCAGTACCCCTTCCTATACACCCCAGCATCCTGTTTGCCTTACTGTAGGCCTTTTTACACTAGTTTGTTTTAGGGAGTCACCGATGATGACCCTTAGGTCTCTTTCCTCAGAGGTCATGCACAGCTTTACTCCTCCATCCAGTACTCTGTCCTCAGGTTCTTATTCCCTATGTGCATAACCTTGCACTTTATGGCATTTAATTTGAACTGCCAAATCTTTGACCACCACTGTAGCTTTTGCAAGTCTCCCTGCATCTCCCTAACTCCCTCCTCATTGTCTACCCTGCCACAGAGTTTACTGTCATCAACAAAGAGGCACATCTTGCCCTGGTTTCCTTCTGCCACATCGCTAATGAACGTATAGTGTATGAAAGAATGTTATTATGGGCTAAATTCAGTTGAAAGTCAAGCTTGTTGTTCCATCAATATGACATAAACGTGCTCTTGTATCATCTTGAGGGTGTCACATTGATGGTACGACAGCATCGAATGTGCTTGAGCATCTGTTTTAGTAAAGCACCACACTTTGGGGGAAACAGATGCCCCAGCAAGACATGAATCCGAGAGTGAGGATCAACCACTAAGATAAGGGACATCAAGGTCACACTTCCCTATTAAACAGCAGGCTTGTTAAAATTTAATTTAAAAAAAACAAAATTCAGTCTGTGAGATCGGGGGTCCATTTAGTCTATGAGATCAGGGGACTGGGGTAGCACGATATAATAGCGCTAGGGATTCGGCACCTACAATAACAGTGACCCAATCTCCAGCACATGTGTTGAGGGCTACCACAGAGTAGGGTGGCCGGATTGGGGGGGGTCAGTGAATATAGCGATGGGATGTTGCTATACATACGTACTCAGTGGGGGGAGCAAGCATGCACAGTGAGGGGAGGGAGGGAATGTGAGGGGTGGTGCCACAGTGGGTTGCCGAGCTGACCCCATGGTGTGGTGGCTGGGTTGGTGGCATTGGTCGGCAGGGTACTGGGTTCAGGTCTGGGTGCTGGTGTGTTTTTGTTGTTTTAACACACACCCCAGCATGCACGCCCGTGGAGCTGAATCATAGTAGTGGGTGCAGGGGGTGCAGCCCCTGCATAAAACATTAAAACATAAGTCCTCTGTAACTGCTTTTGTTGTACGTTATGTCAGAGTGCCGAAATAAATTTTCAGCACTCTTGACTTCTGGATAATGGTGATCCCCTTTAGCCTTTTGCTGTTATCACATAGATTCAGGACTGGGATGGAGTATGACTCATTCTTTGGTTGGGGAGAGTTGTTTTTTTTTGTTGGAGGCAACAAAAGTAAAACTCTGCACAAAGTGAATTCACATTGTACTGTACCCATACACTATAACAGGCAATGGATAGGCAGCAGTTAACAATACTGCTGAATTCACTTCTTGAGGTTGCTATGACAACAATAAACCTCTGGAGCTTCACTCTCAAGATTTACTAGGTTGTCATGGCAACCTCTCAAAGTGACTTCAGCATTGTTGTTAACTGCTGTCCATCCATTATACTCTATATAGTATATGGTGGAATGCTGTTCTGCATGGAAATCCATGTCTGGAACAGCACTCTTGTGCTGCAGTAGTGGCATCACAATGTTGTTGTGCTGCACTAGTGATGTCACTACCGCAGTACATCAAGATTGAACGTCTTCATGCATGTGTATTAGTTTATCCTCTGTACTTCAGGAAGTGGCTGCAGTAGTTACAGCAGGCCCAGGAAATGAACGAGGATTAAAAAAAGGTACAGTAAGAACACAGGCTTGGCATAATAGGTGTCCATACTATTAAAAGATCAGGTATGAGCTATCACATATATAGGCTCTGTTTCACTATTGAGGTTTCTGTGGCAACAAGACCTCTCGAGCTGTGCTCTTGAAGTCTCTTGTTACCACGGAAACCTCTCGAGTGAAACATAGCCTTGTTGTGTATGATAGCTCATACACAGTCCTCTTTATTGAAAAGGGCAGGACCCAGGACTGTTCCTTGTGGCACCCCACTGGTGACCTCCCTCTCTTCTCATTTAACTCCATTAACCACAACCCTCTGTTGTCCCCCTTACAACCAGTTTACCACCCATCTATCTGTGTCCTTTGCTGTATCTAGATCCTCTAGCTTCTTCAGCAGCCTTCTGTGAAGCACCGAGCTGAAAGCCTTGCTGAAATCAAAGTAGAATAAATCCACAGCATGGCCCTTACCCTCTACCCTCATTACCCAGTCAAAGAATACTGTTAGGTTGGTCTGACAAGATCTTCCTGCCATGAATCCATGCTGTTTGAGTTCATTGTGCTCCAGGTAGTTCATGAGGTCCTATGACTAGTGTCTTTATCAGTTTACCCACAATAGAGGTAACCTTACAGAAATAATTATATGAAATGTTTTCATGCTGCACACATTAAAATTACCTATGTGATATGCATGCTGCAAGCATGATTTAAATGTTAAATTGGAACTGATTGCATGCGTGCATGCATGCAGTAAGCAAGTGTGGAAAGCATGATTTTTATGTTAAATTGGAACAGACTGCATACATGCAGCATGCGTGTAGAAAGCAAGTGGTCTCAGATAACTGCACACATAAAAGTTAAGTGACTTGCTCAGGATCACACCATATTCAAGTGGAGGTTGATGAGATTCAAACCCAGGTCTCCTGGTTTGCAGTTCAGTGCCTTTAACCACTAAGCTATACTGCCTTCACACATATGACTCACTTGTACTTCAATACAAATCTGCATGCATCTGCATGCATGCTGCATGCTTATAACCACTTTTATACTTTTTAGTTTTCTTGTCCCCCCTCATCTCAGCTGCACAGCTGAACTGTAGCACACATACCATCAGAAACGCATATGGTATTTCCCACCCCAATGCACACACTTACCCACAAAACAACTTAATTACTTTTGTCTGGCCTGTACTCCTACTATTTTCTCTCCATAGTTTTGAATGCTTCCATGCAAACAGACTTTAAAAGGCAAACACAAAGGTAGCAATAACTCGACACCCACCCACATGACCAGTCCCCCCCATAAACACACATTGTAGTGGGTGTGGCCATGCTGCTACAGACAACCCACCAAGTATAGCTATAAGTTTGTAACCCCCCTATTCGCGGGGCTTACCTGTTGGGCACCTCAGGGCTGCCCAGTCTCCCAGTTTTCCCCCAATTTCTTCAGATGCCTGCCCAATTCCCCATGCCCCCAATCTGTATCCTGCCACTTGGCTTGGTCCCCACTTGCCCTTTGAGTCTCCATCCAGCCCTTCATTTGTGTTGCTGTGAAAATGGGTCTGGAGGAGTTAAATCGCAGCGCCACCACTCTGTTGTGCACTTTAGTGCAGGGTGGGTGGTCCACACATGCACAGGAGCACATTGGTGTTCTTGAACATTCCTACAGCCACGAAGATACCTCTCCAGTGATCTCAGTCCAGAATAGCTTAATTTTGGGGACCAGAGACCTGGAGAAATCAAATTAGGTGCAACAAAAGTATTTTAGTAAAGAGCGCTAATGAGCACTACAAGGGAGCTATCCACCTCATAAATATTAATGAGGCAGTTTGAATATTGATAAGGAGCCTGGCTAGTGCCTGGGGGTGGTATACATCAGCATTAGTGACAGGCAAGGGGGACAAACTATAATGTTGGGAGCTGCAGTATTCCACAAGGAACAGGGACTGCTTCAAAGCTGTGGGGATATATTAAAGCAAAAGTGTTCTGATGGGTTGCATGGACTATGACAAGTAGGGACACTAGATAAACTGCAATGGAACTATGTATTGGCTGCCTGGGGACAGTTTAAAATGGCAGCAGTGACAGGTGGGGGATTAATAAAAATGTTAAGTGCTGCAATTGGCTTACAGGGCAAAGGGGCTGCTACATAACGGAGGGGTAAATGTAGAATGAAAATGTTTATTAATGCTGCACCAGGACAAGAAACTGTGACAGAGGGAGGACTGCCGTTGAACTGTTTGCACAGCAGCCACATTTGCAAACAGGTGACCACTGTACAGCCATTTGTGAGGCCAAGATTCTTTCCGAGGACTGTGGGACAGTAAAAGAGAGTTTTGGGGAAAAAGCTGGGGAAATACTTTGCACCCTTTCTCACAACCAATCAGGCATTGAGGGATCCTCATGCATATTAATTTTTGTCAAAGACAGTGAATTCAGTCAATGGGGAGCTGCCAGAGAGCTGTCAAAACCCAGAGACTGTCTGGTTCTGAGTCAGTTTGGTGGGAGCTCCTCCAGAGCGAGGGGGCTCCAGCCCATTTGCAGAAAATGGATCTGCAAGGCTGAGAAAAGGCCTGGTAGGGGGGTGCCAACTACCAGTCCCCCAGGGTCTGCGTGTGTGCCTTTCCCTGTGTTAGAGAAATTGTGGTCCAGGAGATCAGTTGCAGCTTCAGCTGAAGGAGAACTGCAATGCTCAGCTACACTTCAGGATGTGAAGTATGGCAAAGGTTCCGGAGGAAAAAGGGTCATCTGGAATTTCAAGGAGATGGAGATCTTCTTGGGGGCTATGGAGCCCATAGTGCAAGAAAAGGCTGAATTTTTTCTACACCACAGCAGTGAGAAACAAGGATAAAGTTTTATGCAAGGAAAAAGATTCTGTCTGTACTTGGTTGGACTTAATGTCACAGGAAAGGGGAAGGACATTTGGCTAAAGGAAAAATCAATCAATCAATCAATCAAAATCTTTATTTATACAGGCGGGCACCATTGAGCAAGGCTCGTTTGCAAGGTGGACCTGGTCATGAATACATCAAAGTACAGTACAGAAGCAGGTATACAAAAAGCAATAATATACAAGGAAGAAAAAGTATATACAGTGTAAACAGTACAGTACAAGGTTGAAATAAATAAAAAAATTAAAAACTGCATTAATTTACAATTGAAGAAGTCAGCAGATGTACAATCAACCATAGGCATACAGGAGTTATTAGCAGAGATCTTTTGAGTGAGGCAGCTGGTAATTACACATATAGGGGAGAGAGGCTGTGTATGGGGTGGCAGGTTAGAGAGGTAAAGAAGAGGAGGGATATATTACCGACGACTGGGGGAAAAATCGAGCTAAAACCACAGAAAGTGACGATGGCTGTCGTGTACTTGTTTATGATAATGACGGAGGAGGGGTAGATAATTGGGACACTACTATGGATGGGGTGGGATTTTAGCCAGGCTGGAGTGGACAGGGAAGGGTGGGTGCAGCAAGAAGAGTTAATAGGGAGAGAGTGAGAGCCAGGTGTAGAAACATGGCGAATGTCAGGATGGAAAGGGAGAGTTGCAGAATTAGTGGGCTAGCAGTGATATTCAGGCTAATAGCCAGCTCAGATTTAAGTTTCTATGTGAACCGTTCCACAATGTGGGTAAAGAGAAGTTTAGAGCAGCTTTGCCGAAATGAGTTTTGACCCTTGGAACTTGGAGGGCAATTAGGGAACAGCTCCTTAGAGCATAGGTGCCTAACACACTCTGGGGAATATAATCTGAGACATGTGAGGGCAGCTTGTTGGTCACCACTCTGAAGGCCCATAGGGTGGCATTTCTATTCCTTCTATAGTGAAGGGAAGTCCAGCCTAACGATGAGTACAGGAAGCAGTGGTGTGTGGAAAGTGGAAGGCCAGTAATGAACCTGATAGCTCTGTGATAGAGGGTGTACAGCTTATCCAGTGCTGAGGCAGTGCAGTGGCTGTAGAGCAGGTCCACGTACTCTATTAAAAATAGGAAGGTAGCTTGAACCAGTTGAATCTTGGCCTCCTTTGTGAGCAGGTGGTTAAATCTGTAGAACAGTCCTAATCTTTGCCTTAGTTTCTTCTGTAGTTCTTCGAGATGGTCGGCGAAGGAAAGTTTATGATCAAGCCAAACTCCTAGATATTTGAATTTAGCAATGTACTCTAGTGTTTCTCCAAGAACAGTGTTAATTTGTGGGATAGCTCCCCCCCCCCAGCAGGAATTGCCGCATGCAAGGAGGGGGAGAAGAGCATGGCTTTTGTCTTTTTCGTGTTGAGCAAAAGCTTTTTGTTTATGAGCTGGTATTGTAGAAGGTTAAATTCAGATTGGAAGTCTTCACAGGCTGCTTCCAGTGTGGGACGACTCAAGTACAGTACAGTGTCATCCGCTAATAAGTGGATGTTGGCTTTTTTGATGGGGTCATTGATGTTGTTAATGTAGACTGCAAAGAGGAGGGGACCAAGGATAGAGCCCTGGGGCACGCCCCTCAGCATAAGTTTTAATGGAGAAAGATCACCTTCAGCTTTAACCTACTGATTTTGTTCTCCGAGGTAGTATGCAAACCAGCACATAGATTTATGGTCCAGGCCTAAGGTGCTTAGGGAGGAAAGAAGCAGGCTGTGATAGACTGTGTTGAATGCCTTATTAAGTTCCAAGAAAATGGCACAGACATACTTCTTGTTGTCAAGGTCTAGGAGCCAATCATTGGTCACCTTAGCAAGGGCTGTTATGGTGCTATGCTTTGCTCTGAATCCAGACTGAACCGGGTTTAATAGGCTTCTGGATTCTAAGTATACCCCTAGCTGGCCACACACTATTTTTTCTAGTAATTTAGACAGGATGGCGAGGAGGGAGATCGGTCTGTAATTATTTAGATTGCAGGGGTCACCTGCTTTTAATAGAGAGATGACATGGGCTATTTTTCATTGAGGGGAGAGGCTATCCTGGGAGAGTGACATATTGAATAGGTGGGTGATTGGCACCGCAAGCACGTGGTAGGCACATTGTAAAATGGTTATTGAGTACTTCCAATATCTCCGATCGGTTAGAGATAACGCTGCCACCAGACTTAATTTTTGCTGGAATGGAATTACCAGGTGTGTGTCCAAACATGTCTTTTAATGTTTTCCAGAGATTTGAAGGATTTATTGAGGCAGAGGCTAGCTCCAAATGATAGTAGGCAGCCTTGGCTGCTCTGACCAACTTGGTGCATTTGTTACGTGCTCTCTTAAAAAGACACCAGTCCAAGTCATTCTTGTTTCTTCGGGCTTTTTTCCATAAAGTATCCCTTTCGAACAGGTGAGCTTTGAGCTCAGGCGAGAACCAACAGCAGGTGCTCCTCCTGACCTGCACCTTAACCAAGGGTGCATGCTTATTTAAAGCCTCACTTAAAATATCATAAAAAATAGTATATGCCCTGTTAACCATTTTGGCTAGGAAGAATTCCTGCCATCGTGGTGAATGTTTCAAGTTGTGGAAGTAAGCAACCAAATCAAAGTTTTGGTTGAAGGAAAATGGTATTTCAGTAACTTGGTATGGGAGTCTACCTGCCACGTGGAGGCTTGGCCAGTAAAACCAGATAAACTTGGTATGGGAGTCTCCCTGACATGCGGAGGCTTGGCCAGTAAAATCAAGTAGTCTGCACTGGAGAAGAGTGAGCTTCTCCTGGGTCATTAGCACCTGCACAGTGAGGAAATTAGAATTTGAATATCAGGGGAGTGGTCGAGTGAAAGAATATGTTCTGTCAGTGCCAAGTTCAGGGTCCTCGGAGGAGCCCATTTGAATGAGCTGAAGTCTCATTGAGACTGTGCACTCAGTAAGAGTCCAGAGACTGTGACCTGTATGAAAAGGGCCACGGCTGCCATGATGGTAGTGTGGCTGAAGGATGTTTTCTTAAACTTCTAAATATTGAAATTGCCAACAGAACCTGCAGCTAGGAAAACTTAGAATTTGCTAATTTTCAACCTGGAGCCAGGTAGGGAAATAGCCAATCCCTACAGAGTGTGTCTGACTTGGCCACAGGGAGCCAAGGCATGTGCTTGAGAGCTAGGGCACTTTGTATGTAGTGGGGAGCTGGACCATGGGGTCACTCCTGGGTCTGGGTTCCTTTGCAGCCTGGAAAGCCTTGCATTCATGCTCAGCATCAGGCCTAGAAACAGGCTGGAAGGGGACAAGCTGCAAGACCTTCAGTCATGTCAGAAGATTCCAAGACAGAGTGCCTGCTCCACATCACCAGTCTCTTCAAATCCAAGACTTCGAGTTCTGCTGTGCCAACTTTCCCCAGAGTCTCAGTCACAGTGCCACCAGAGACTGATCTACAGAACCATGAGTAATTGCAGGGATTGTCCTGCACTTGGAGGATGTACATAGTTGCTTTCAAGTTATGATCAATGGTGTAAGAAAATTTAAAGCCATCCAAGAAAAATGTAAAAGTTAATTTTGATTCTGCTCATGTAAAGTAAGGGTGCCAACACTGGCTGATCAACTGCACCACGGGCCTGCAATGTGTCAGCAATGGGTACCCAGTTAGGACTTTTAGGGTGTCAGAAACTGCTACCAGTTTGGGTTTGTGTAAATGTTAAAATCAGAAGCAGTTGGCCAGTCAGAGGAGTGGTGGCTGCGAGAATTAAAGTGGGTTTTGAAATTTAAAGGAGAAATGATCTGAAAATGTTAATTTTTGATGCCAAAAGCCAATTGCAAAATGAAAATGCTGTTTAACCTGTACTCCATTTAAACAGTCCTAACCCTCCCCATGTAAATAATGTTGAGTTAAATTGTTTTGGAAAAATTCTGACTCAAGAGCCTGATTTAGTGAACATATTATTAGCTTAAGTCAATAAACATGCAAAGTGTTGAATCTGGGGGTTTTGGTTTAAAGTAATTCCATGCCTGGGGTGACAGTACGGGAAGGTGGGTTGGTACAGCATCCCAGGGGGTTGTACTGTTAATATCTGACACAAGTAAAGAGCTAATAGTGCTTGTGTATTTTGGAGTGAGTGGGAGTACAAAACAAAGCCTGCTGTCAGCTATAAGCACTACCAAAAGGATAAAAAATGTTATTTTCGGGCTAGACTTTTTTAATCAGGAGCCCTGTCTCCTAGCAACACTAGGAAACAGGAAGAGAGCATGGTAGTTGTCTGACAGCTCTAGTCAGAACTACAGCTAGTGCTAAAACATTTTATTTTTCATATTGAGACAACTTGTTACAGTGCCTGTGCCTCATATTAGAGGTGAACGCACGGAGTAACATATTTAAAAGTGGTATTTGTACACTTTAGTGTTTCTAGACACATGACCCACACAGCTACTTCCGGGGCATATCACCACTCAAAAACGCCACTGAGCATAGAGCAGGGTGTGCGTCGCTATGCGCAGAGATGTGCGCAGAGACATGCGCATCGGCGCGTGTCTGCTGTGTCCGCTGTAACACTGGGAAGGGGACTAACCAATATTAAACAAAGGTGGGACGGAGATAAGAGATGAAACAGTGCACTACATGCTGTATGTATGATGAGTGGGAGGAAGTTCAGGGGTATATATGTGATAATTGTATCTTAATTGAAGTGTTGCAGGCAGAGATCGCCTCCCTGCAAAACAGGGTAAAAATACAGGCTGAAATATCAGCTTTAGAACAATTTATAGATACCATTGGGACTGACCTTTATGCAACACAACAGACACCATTAGCTGATACCAGTCCACTCAAAACAAATTTGGTAAATGGGGATGATGACATAAATGAATGGTGCATAGTACAGGGAAACTCAAGGGAAAAGAAAGGCAGAAGAAATATAGGAGGCTGTTCTAATATACTGACCCCAAATAGATATCAAGTCCTCGCTACTGATTATGATTTAGATAAAGTAGAGGAGCCCATGACATCAAAAATGGCAAATAGAAATTGTAAACAAAATTCCCATGATCTCCCCACCCTGATATACCATTAAAACTGGCAAAAGGAAATTGTAATCAGAATACTCATGCCCTTCCCCATCCTGATATATCCATGCAAGGAAAAACAGAAGAACCAAGGGATGTTTTAGTAATTGGTGATTCCATGCTAAATTATTCAGATCATGTGCTATGCAAAAACAGGAAGGAATACACAACAGTGTCTGCTTTGCCAGGGGCAGGGATTGGGGATATATGAAATCTACTTCCAGGGTTACTTGAGAATACAAAAACCCCATTGACAGTATTACATGTAGGTGTCAATGATGTCGGTAAAAGAAATCTCACTGAGATCCAATGTGACTTTGAGAGTGTGGGAGCAGAATTAAAAAATAACGGATGTGACCTAATTGTTTCTGGAATTCTACCAGTCCCTAGGGCAGGAAGAAGACAGTTGAAGTGTATAAAAAGTTTAAATGGATAGTTAAAAAGGTGGTGCAATAGAGAGGGGCAGATTTTTATGGATCATTGGGAGGATTTCGGACCATCATTATTTTCACGGATGGGCTACACCTTACTAGGCATGGGAAAAGGTTTTTTTTCATCCAAAGTTAAACTGCTTATTGAACAAACTTTAAACTGAATATTGGGGGGGGGGGGGATATAGGGCCTACAAACAATAATGTGCTATATAATCAGGAGCCCATATGGAATTGCCTAGTCCTTAATGCTAGAAGTCTCACAAATAAAATGGAGGAGTTAAGATGGAAATTATATAATGATAAGATACATATATGTGCCATTACGGAGACATGGTGGAGGATAGATGATACCTGGGATAAACAAATCCCAGGTTATAACTTATATAATAAAGACAGGCTTCATAAAAAAGGTGTGGAGTGGCATTATACATATGTAATGATTTAACATCGGAAAGTGTAGAGTGCTCCATGTGGGAACAGGCAGACATCCTGTGGTTAAAAATTATTCCCCCACGATCACCTAAGATTAATATAGCTGTGGTCTATAGACCACCAGTTATTAGTCCAGAAAATGACAATCTAATATTGGATTTTGTTAAGTGTGTAAACCAGGAAGACAGTGTTATTTTACTGGGAGATTTTAATCTTCCAGGTATAAACTGGGATACATTGCAGTCTGATTCCCAGGCCAAGGCTAAATTCCTCGAGACATTTATGGTAGTTGGATTAGAGCAGTTGGTAAATGAAAATACTGGGGCAGCCATATTTTGGATTTGTGTTAACTAATTTGACTGATAATATTCAAAATTGTAGGGTGATGTACCTCTGGGAAATAATGACCATTTGATGGTCAGCTTTCAATATAATAAGGGTTACCATAGTATTAGTGGAAGTGCAGTATTTTATGATTTTAATAAGGTGGACTACTGTACTCTAAATATTGAACTGGATAAATGGAACTGGAGTCTGGAATTAAGTAATCATACATTACACAAAATGTGGGATATATTTACTGCTAAATTAAATGGGTTGATTTATAAGTACATCCCAACTAGTAAAAAATATCATAAAACCAGGGGTTCCCTTCCAGCTTGGATGACAGCATCAATCAAAAAGCTAATTAAGAAAAAAAATAAAGCATATGCTAGGGCCAAACATTGTGGTAAACCTAAATCATGGGAGGTCTATAAATATCATTTAAAAAGGTGTCAAAGCAGCTATTGCCATGGCAAAAAGGAAATATGAGCTTAACTTAGCTACTAAAACACAGGATAATTATAAAAGCTTTTATGCTTATATCAATAATAAAAAGGGACAAGGACGTACAGTTGGTCCATTAAAAGATGATACTGGTAAACTAATAACAGACAACAAGGACATGGCTGATATGTTTAATACATATTTTTCGTCAGTATTTAATGTAGGAAAAACATCTATGGCACAGAATCAACCACCTAGAGGGGCATCTGATCTAATAATAGAAACTGAAGAAGTCAGAACTAGATTAAGAAATCTAAATCCAAATAAGGCTTATGGACCTGATGGTTTACATCCGAGACTATTGAAGGAATTGGCAGATAACTTGGCTGGGCCTGTAACATTGATCTTTCAAAAATCCTTGGAAACTGGCCAAATTATTGAGGCTTGGAGACAGGCAATAGTGATCCCAATTCACAAAAAGGGTTCCAAACAAAGTGTGGGGACTTATAGGCCGATTAGCTTGACATCTACCCTTGGGAAAATTTTGGAGAGTATCATCAAGGACTTTATTATGGATTATGTAGAATTAGAAGGGTTTAGGAATGTGACACAGCATGGATTTACAAAGGAACGCTCATGCCAAACTAATCTAATCGAGTTTTATGGGAAAATAAGTAAAACACTGGATGAGGGAGGTTCTGTGGATGTGATATTCCTGGACTTCGCAAAAGCATTCGATAAAGTCCCACATGAACAACTGACCAAAACTATTCTTAAACTTGGGATACAGCATAAACTGGTATATTGGATAGAGGATTGGCTGATGGAGCGGAAGCAAAGGGTATGTGTCCTTGGAGAATTGTCTGAATGGGGCCCAGTCACCAGCGGGGTTCCTCAGGGATCTGTTCTGGGACCATGCTTGCTTAATCTTTATATTTCTGCTATGCAGGTTACAACAAATGTCTGATTGTCCAAATTTGCGGATGACACACACATAGGTTTCCCAGTAAATAGTCAGATGGATGCATTAAAACTGCAGAAGGCCCTTGCAGAATTGGAGACATGGGCTTCAGAGAACATGGCATCTTTTAACATTGACAAATGTACGGTAATGCACTTGGGGGAAAAAAATCCAGAAGTGGATTATAGTTTAGATAGCCAGTTACTTAGGGTAGTAAAGGAAGAAAGAGATTTGTGTATTATGGTTAGTAATGACCTCAAATCCCATTTGCACTGTAACCATGTGGTCAAGAGGTCAAATAGTATTCTAAATTGTATATATAGGCATATTAAAAGTAGGAAAAAGGAGGTTTTGCTTCCTCTTTGTACCTCCCTGGTGCACCCTCATGCGGAGTATTGTTCACAATTCTGGGCACCAGGAAATAAGCAAGATATAGATGCACTGGAGAGGGTTCAGAGCAGGGCTACAAAAAGAATTAGGGAAGTACAGAGTAGGAATTATGGGGAAAGATTGAGGAGTCTGGACCTTTATTCTCTGGAGTATCGAAGGTTGAGAGGAGATATGTGTCTTATTTATCAAGCACTATCTGATAATGAGCTTTGGAAACAACTAGGATTAACTTTGAGACACCAGTCTCATAATACACGTGCCCATCCTTTACAACTTAACATGGAAAAGTTTAATACAGAGGCAAGAAGGCACTGGTTTTCACTAAGAGTTGTTAAAATTTTGAATACATTACCAGCTGGGGTGGTGGGCAGTCAAACTATGTTAGCCTTTAAGCAGTCACTTGATTATTATCTGAAGAGTAAGAATATAAAAGGGTACTAATTTGTATTGATTAATTTATTAACGTAATAATATGGCGAGCTAAATGGACTTTTTGTCTTTAAAGAGCTCAGAACAACCTATGAAACCTATGAAACTTAAAATGTACTCAGGGTGGAAGCACCATGCTAATTATTCTGTCTTGGGAAAGAACTCCCGTATCAGCAAAATGGGAACCCAGGCTCCTTTACCTTGTTCTGGCTGGCAAGGCAGGGGTAGTAGCCCTCTAAGACCCAGTGCCAGGGCTACAAGTAGAGAGTCTCTTACTTGAGTGCTAGGGAGACTGAGGCAGGAGTTTTTAAGAAATTATGTCCTTGGTTCAGAGTGCTGGGGCGTGCCTCCTTAAAGTGAATGGAGTTATTTTTTAATACTGTTTTATACATTATGATGGTGAGTTGGAGAATAATGAAGGACACTGTTCTACTAACAAGGCCCTTGTTAGTCAAGTGGTGGCCTTCATTAATTTCCAGCTCTCTATCAATAATGTATAAAATAGTAATAAAAAATTACCCCCATTCATTTCAACAGTGCATGCCCCTGCAGTCTCCCTTGCCCTATGTCATAATGTGCCTGAGCATGGTGATGTGGAGGTCAGCTTCATGGGGGGGGGGGGCCAAAGCCTAACTATAGTGGTGCTGCAATAGTCTGTGCATGCCATACCACTCAACTGTCCCTGAATGCAAGGGACAGCCCTCATTTTACTCTTGAAAACTGCTCTGCTCCTTATTCTTCCTTCATGGAAAACATGTTGCTCACACAGAGGAAGTCCTGTAAATTTAGACTTTATGGCAGGGGTGCCATTTCACATTTCAGCAGTGGGGAGCCAACAACCAGTGGAGACCAGGTACTAGGTAGCCCCTCGGTGACAAGCTCTAGAATGTCTGGAACATCTCTAACAGGTAAAACTTTGTTGTGACTGAAAAGTGATATGCAAATCAGGAAAAATTCAAATGTATAAGATTCATCTGCCTATACCCTGGAGCATGCATCAGATTTTGGCTTAAACCCACCCAGTTACTAACCATTCTTTTCCTGGCTGAAGTTCTCAACCCCCCTCCAAAAAAAAATTGTCCCGTGTTCTCGCCCTGACTTCATTCCATTCAATACCCATCCCATATGATTTGTGAAGCTGCCCAAAGGTGCAGAAACATGAAAAACACATCAATATTTCAGTCCTTCCTCCTTCCCCAATCCCCCTGTAAAAAAAAAAAAATTACTATTACTTACCTGGCCATCTGGCCAGAACCTGCAGCCTGGCCCAGTGTACCACCAGCCCAGTTTTCAGTCCGCTCCTCCTCCGTCCTTCTGCCAGAAGCTGGATGCTAGAACCAACCATCCCAGGTTCCCAACGTGGTCCATAACCAAGTCACCTCACCAACCGAGCCCACCCAACCTGTATTGCTTGCTTCTTGCTTGACTGCTGCTATGGCTGCTGCTGCACTGCACTGATCAAGGCCTATGAAGTACGCCCACACCACTGTCACCACTGCTGCTAGGCCTAGCTTGCTGCTGTGGGGGGGCCTGTGCTGTTTTTTTTACGAGGTGAGTCTTCTAGAGTAAGTAAATAGCCTAGTCTCGAGTTAGCTTCTAGCTAATCCTCTGCCCCTTCAGCCATCAGGGGAGATGGTAACTCACTAAGAGTAGACCAACAAAAATATGTCATCACAACACTGCTATTGAGAGTTCAGTGCTCATTGACTCCTCCAAACTGTAGTGTACAGCCCGTCTACTCTGTTCCGGGAAAGACAGTATCGCACTCACACGACTCGTATGCTCATGCTTGGCTGGAGCTCCACCATGTCACATGTGATAGTGCTGCCAATAATAGGTGGAGAGAGTTGACAACACAATACAGACACAGTCAAGACAGGAGTGCACCTGCAGCGTGAGCTCACATAGGCCAGGTGGGCACTTATTGTGCAAAAGTTTAAATCCAGATTTAATGCCATTATTGCCACACCATAAGAACAACCTAGGCACAGATGTTGGGGGGGTGCAACTGCCCCCCTCTACCCTACCTAAATGGCATCTCTGCTTTATGGCAGAAATTCATTCTCAGGTGCTAATATCGGTACAAGTAAATACAATGGTTTCCACTGTGTTCTGAGGTACTGTGTCTCTATGTTTCAAGGCTGTGTCCTGATCATCATGAGGGTTAATATCCCTCATTTTTAGTGTCCATGTCCCTCATTTCAGTGAAAAATGTGAAGTATGGTGCATGCTTCCAAGACAAAGAGTGCTGAGCATGGCCATAGTGCATATGCTCCATACAGAATGACAAAGGGAAAATAAATGAGCCCTAACAGTCATGGAGAAACACAATTCTAGCACTAAGTATGCATAAGAGGATTTGCATGACCCAAAACAAAAAGTCAGACTTCATAACACAGAGGCCCCTCTTCACACATCTGGAATGGGGAATGTCGGCTGACCATATCCTAGGCATTTAATGCAGTAAGTCAACAATACTTTACAAGTTAATGGCAATTTAATGACAAAAACCCAAAGTCATTAAACAACTTGCAAAAGGATCAGAATTGACGAGGACTTACATGTCCCAAGGGCCAGGTTGAATAATATAGAGTTATGGTCACTGGATCCTAGTGGCTCCCCTACCCTCACTCTTCCTACCACTTCCAAGTTGGTGAGCACCACATCAAGAATGGCAGCCTGCCTAGTGGGTTCTCAACTAGATGCACCAGCAGACAGTTCTGCATTATGTCCAGCAGGGCCTGGCTTCTGGAACTCTTGGCCGCTGGAATGACCAAATCAATATCTGACAGGTTTAGATCTCCTACCACCACCATCTCCCCCTTTGCCAACCCCCTTTGCAGTTCTGTACCTACCTCCTTATTGCTCTCTTCCCCCTGTCCTGGAAGTCTATAGATCACCCCATTTGTAGTTTCTTGCCTGAGGATGCCATTAGCTGAAACCACAGTGATTCCATTTCTCCATTACCTCCTCTGATGTTTACATCTTCTACTGTCTCTGTGTCATCTCTGACATATAGGGTTATACCTTCTACTTTACCTTTCCCTCTATCTTATCTAACCATGATGTAGCCTGGGACTGTCAGGTCTCAATCATTATTCTCTGTGGCCCAAGTTTCTGTGATGGCTACTAGATCCATCTCACTACCTGTTACTTTTGCCTAGAGCTCATTAATTTTATTTCCCAGATTCCTGGCATTAAGGCAGATTTCCCATTTTTCTCCTGATCCCCTTTTATGTTTTCCCATTCCTTCTCTCTCTTATTATTCTGCAGTCTCCTTCATTTTTTCATTTTTCATGCTGAATGTAGCCTGTGTCAGCCCTTCCTTCTTGGCCTCTTCCCATAACCTAATTTGAACTTCAACCTTACTGTTATCCACCTTGCTGCTAATAGCCCCCTGTTAATGGGGAACCCTAGTTAGGTTCCCTACCTCCTCTCCCTTCTCAGTGGTTCCACTAGCCTCAGTTTCCCCATAGTTTAACTGTATAATGTAAACATCAAACTTCTGCCCCAGAGCACTGGTTCCCTCTCTCATCAGGGGACGGTCATCACCTTTGAAGAGCCTCCTGTCCCAGAAGCCCCCTCAATCCCCCATGAAGTAGCACCCCTCCGCCTGACACCATCCCTTTAGCCACCCATTAAATTCCTCAATATCTTCCATCCTTACTGTATCGTACCCATTACCCTGTACCCCTATTCCACACAGAGAGGACCTCAGAAAGGGCCAGGGAAGCCAAGTGCACTTTCTGTCTGTCCCCAGCCTCTTAAAGTTCCACTTCACTGCCTCCATAGGCTGATCGCTAGATCATTGGTATCCAAGTATACCAGCAGCCCCAGCTTCCCTTCCCTTCTCCACCATCATCCCTATCCTATCTATATCCCTGATGGATGATGCACTAGGAAGACATCTGATTATTTCACTACGTTTCCTTCCCTTGTCCACAACCCTCTCTAATCCCTTAATCATTGAGTCCCCAGTCACTAAGGCTCTCATTGCTGACTTCCTCCTGCTCACCCCCTCAGGTGCCACTGAGTTATCCTGCCCATTTCCCCTGATGGATTTAGATGCCCCCCACCCAATGGAGTCAGGTACCTGAGCTTTCTCCAGGGCTGCAAAGTGATTTCCTGTCTGAATGGTATGAGACTAGTTGAACAGGGTATATCTTCTCTGAAATTACTGTATTACAGGTGGAGCTTACATTTTTGTGACTTTTTTATCATTGGGCTAAGCAAAATTACTGTTTGACACTGTGTTTTATTTTATTCTTGTTTGTTGAAAAGGTTTGTTGTCTCAGAGGTGTTTCAGTCTCCTTCTCACATTGAAGGAGCTAATTGCTTTTCCTCCCACAGCTCTTCCAAAGGATTAGTGTGTATGGGGTGGAGCTGGCAAACTGTCAGTAATTCCAACAGAAAGAAGGGTTAAAAAGTCAGGTTAGTTTATATCTTGGAGGTAGAAGACTTGGTTTGCTGGCCAAGGCACTCTAGCTTCACCTGAGCTCTTTCCTTCTAAGACTGCTTTGAAAGGCAGAGTAGAGAAACTTACCAGAGCAAGGGAGAAGGATTAAGACTTAGTTTGGCTAAGCAGATTTACTGTGTGGTGGTGTTTTATTTTTTACCACAGGATTGCTACTGTTTGTTGCTAATATTTCATTGCTTTATTTTTCTCTGATTCAAATTGTTGTTGCTGGTATACCTTCTTCTCTGCATTATTACAAGGTGTGCCTACAGGTGTGTGCTAACAGATTACTGCTGTAATCTTCTGATTCAAATTGTCTTTGCAAGGTATATCTTCTGTTACTGCTTTATTTTTTCTGGAGCAAAGTGTTTCTTACAGGGTATATCTTCTCTGAAATTATTACAGGTGGTGCTTACAGGTTTTACAGTTTTATCTAACATTAGGATAAGCTTTCAGGGTTACTGCATTTGTTGTTGACTGATTGTTTCTGCTCTTACCTCCTTGTTCTTTCGTCGTGGTTCTTCTTTTAGGCAGGGAAGGCCCAGCCACCCACCCCATCCCCAACCACCCCACGCTACACTCCTTTTATAGGGTACCACAGTTGTGACATTTCCTGTGGCAGAGCAGGAAGGGGCGGATCAGTGGGGCCTCCACAAGGTGATCTCTAATAGGGCATCTAGTAATTTAACTTGTTATAACAAGTTAAACAAAGCACAATTAAACCATTACTTGCATTTTTTCCTTTTTTTCCTTCTAATTACTCTGACTAGGTTACAAACCCAGCAACTTATTTGGAATGGATTTCATTAACTGCAGGTACTGTGGAACAATTTTCAGAAGGACAGTCTTACAGGATTTAGGACACTGTCCTACATGCTGGGCCTTTGGAGATCTTAGGTCTCAGCTCCAGGCAGCATGGGCAGAGATTGCACGCCTCAAATTTCATATTGAAGAGGAAATACATTATAAGAACCACCCGCCATTTCCCCAGCATCCAACAGAAAACCTCGATCAAGAGAGGGTAGTTGGTCCAGGAGGTTGGCAGGTGGTTAGGAGGAGCAAATCAGGTGCCCCATCACTCTCTGCTCTCCAACACATTACTCCAAAACCATATAAACACTATAAACAGGTATCTGCCTCTATCTCTGAAATCAAATAAAGAGGCAGAAGACACTGCAGAGCAGGACATCATGGCACAGGAGCTAGCACAACAATACTCACCCAAATCAGGAACCAAAACTAAACAAGCACAAAGGAAATCCAAAAACTTGATCATAGGAGACTCCATGATTCGGGGAGTTGATACCCATCTCCAGCTAGGGGTGATGGTCAGATGTCTCCCAGGTACATCAGCATGGAGAGACACTGACCGCATTGCTAAATTGTTCACAAAGCAGGAGAAACATTGATGTCCTAGTACACATAGGGACTAATGATCTCGCCAGCCGGTCAGTTGTGGAGACCAAGGAACACCTGACTAAGCTGGTGACAAACTATCATCTATTTCGTCGCATCTCCTTCTCTGAGATCCTGCCAGTCTGGGAGAAGGGAGCAGATGGACGGAAGGTCAGAGAAGGGAGATAGGGAGCTAAACACATGGCTCAAGGACTGGTGCCAGGAAAAGGACACAGATTTGTAGGAACTGGCAACAGTTCTGGGAGCGAAAGTTCTTAATTTGATGGACTGCATCTGACTAAAGAGGGAGTCAGTGCATTGGGGCAGAAGTTTGACGCCTTTGCAGAATATTTAAACTAGCAAATGGGGAGAGGGGCAGCGCCCATACGCCGAATGGAAGAACACCCTCCCCCTCAGCTAGTGGTCAAACAGGAATTCAGCGTGTTTGTCGCTCATTTGCATCACCAGGTAAGAAAAAGGTTTGTCTCCCATACGATGCACAGGGTAATGCCAAACTTCACCCAACAACTAACACACCAAAATCTGGCCAATGGAAAATCATGTACAAATGCTCACAGCCTGGGAAATAAGATCCCAGACCTGCAGGCAACAATGTCAGAGGCTAAACTGGACATAGTAGCAATTAGTGAGACGTGGTTTACCAGTAACCACACTTGGGAGACTTCAGTACCTGGCTATGTATTGTCTGGAAGAGACCGAGGTGCAAAAGGGGAGGAGTGGCCCTGTATGTTAATGAAAATATCAAAGCTACAGAAATTCAGAATACAAGGAGCCAGAAGAACTGTGGGTCACCCTGGAAACAGGAAATGGGACAGCCATAAGAACTGGGGTTGTGTACAGGCCCCAGACCAGAGGGAGGACATAGACACATTACTGTTAGAAGATATACAAAACATGACAGCTAAAGGGAGGTTCTGATAATGGGAGACTTCAACATGCCAGATACAGATTGGTCAATACCAGCAGGAACATCTGCCAGAACTAGACTCATAGTGGATTCCTGCAGGGGAGGGCCTCAAACAACTGGTACAGCAACCCACAAGAGACAGGGCTATCCTAGATCTAGTACTGACTAACAAAGAAGGGATCACAGATCTCCAGGTAGAAGGTCACCTGGGGCCAGTGACCATCACATGGTATGGTTCAATTTGGCTACTACATCTAAATCATCCCATTCCAAGGCAAAATATGGGACTTCAGAGGAGCTGACTTTGATAAGATTGCCAACAGAGTTAAGCTAGCCCTGGCAAAAGAAACACAGGTGAGGAGGTAGAGGCAAGTGGGCAAGCATTAAGGATACATACTTGAAGCAACATCCCATTGTGTTAGACAGAAAAGGAAGTGCAAAAGAAGAAGGAAACCACTTTGGTTCTCAAATACAGTAGCAGAAAAGGTCAGAGCCAAAAGGCTGGCCTTCAGGAAATATAAGGAACACAGCGATGAAGATAGGGAGGCATACCAAACTGCCCTAAGGGAAGCAGGGAAGGTAGTAAGGCAGGCAAAGTCCCAAACTGAGGAAACACTAGCACAAACAGTAAAACAAGGTGACAAGACTTTCTATAGATACATTAGTGAAAGGAGAAAGTCCAGAGGGGTATTGCTAAGTTTAATGGAGAAAAGGGAGCATGTGAGGAGGAGGACCCTGTAAAGGCATCTATCCTAAATAGATACTTTTGCTCAGTATTTACTGAAGAGAAGGTAGGGCAGGGCCCACAGCTCAGCATCATGGACACAGGGGGAGGGAGGTGAGCACTACTCCTTCACAAAAGAAAGAGTCCTACAAGAGCTTGCTAAGCTCAGGTGGATAAGGCAATGGGACCTGATGGCATACATCCCAGGGTACTTAAGGAGCTAAAGGAGGAACTAGCAGAGCCATTAGCAGAATTGTTTAGTGAGTCTCTGAGCACAGGAGAGGTCCCAGAAGACTGGAGAAGGGTTTATGTGATCCCGCTCCACAAGAGTGGTAGCAGGGAGGAGGCGGGAACTACAGACCAGTCAGTCTTACCTCAGTAGTGGGCAAGATTATGGAGGCACCCTTAAGGAAAGGATAGTGCAACACCTGGAACCATAGGGGCACAGGATCCAAGACAGCATGGGTTTACAAAGGAAGGTCCTGTCAAACTAATCTCATAGATTTCTTTGACTGGGTAACCAGAGTGGTGGACCAAGGGGAGCAGTTGATGTCGCCTACCTTGACTTCAGCAAAGCTTTTGACACTGTTCCACATAGAAGATTGATAAATAAGCTAGGTAGGCTCGGGTGGTCAGAAGTTGGTCAACTGGGTGGCAAACTGGTTGACTGGCAGAAAACAGAGAGTGGTGGTAAATGGTATACAGTCAGAAGAGATGCAAGTCACAAGTGGGTACTCAGGGATCAGTCCTGGGGCCAGTCCTATTCAACATCTTCATTAGTGACCTCGCAGATGGACTAGAGGGTAAGGCTTGTCTGTTTGCAGATGACACCAAGACCTGCAACAGAGTAGATGATCCAGATGGGGTGGGCAGAATGAGAAGAGATCTGGATAAACTAGCAAATGGTCAGAAGAGTGGCAACTGGGATTTAATGCAAAGAAGTGCAAAATCATGCACATAGGGAAGAGAAACCCTGAAGCCACTTATAGGCTGGGAGGGAGTTGCTAGCAGTCACAAAGGAAGAAAGAGACTTGGGCATCATCATCACTGATGACCTAAAATCATCCAAGCAGACCTCAAAGCAGTAGGTAAGGCTAGGGGGTGTTAGGTGTATTAGTAGGGGTATCACAAGTCGTAAGAGGGAGGTACAATCCTCTGTACAAGACATTGGTTAGGCCCTCATCTGGAGTACTGCGGCAGTATTGGAGGCCACACCTTCACAAGGACATTAACCAAATTGAGGCAGTCCAGAGAAGGGCAACCAAATGGTGCAGGGACTGCATCAGAAGACATATGAGGACAGATTAACGGAGCTCAATATGTATACCCTTGAGCAAAGGAGGGAGAGGTGATATGATCGAGACATTTAAACACCTTAAGGGCATAAACAAGGTGAAAGAGTCTAACATGTTTAAATATAAGAAAATAGCAGGACAAGAGGACACAGCGTGAGATTAGAGGGAGGCCGATTAAGGGGGAATGTGAGGAAATTCTTTTTCACAGAAAGGGTGGTAGATGCAAGGAATGGCTTACTCACAAGAAGTGGTGGCTATGAATACAGTGCAGGGCTTCAAACAGGCATGGGATAGGCATAAGGAGCAATACAAATGACTATGAATAGATAGGTCACTGACAGAGCAAAGGCCGATGGCACATTTATAAGGTAGAAAAAGAAATGGGCAGACTGGATGGGCTTATGTCCTTATCTCGTCAACTTCTATGTTTCTCTGTTTCTATGTAACCCCTTGTGGCTTCCCTGCCACCCTTGCCCCTTCCCTTCCCACTCCACCCTACTGCCCCTGGGCCAGCGAGCCTCTGGGGAGTGGACAGACCTCAGCTGAGCCATGCCAGATAGCTTGTCTCCTCTTGCTGCTACCAGCTGAGCATGGAGCTGAACAAAGGTCCTGAAGATGAGCAGTGCCCCCTTCTCCACTTCATAACCCTGGAGAAGAGTGCCCCATACAAACACTTTGCTGCTGACAGTGGACCACACATTGTCTTTTATATTTTATGGCCCTCATAATAACAAAAACAAGTCAATTATATTTATAATAAAGCTGCAGGATCTTTACTTTTGCAGGGTTTTTTTTTTGTCACCGCCACTCTCTTCCGGATCCAGCACTCACTGCCATGACTGGTTCAGGAAGAGTGGAGGTTCACATAAGGCGCATGTGTGAAAGCATTCCAAGTTGTTGTACCATCGAAGTGACATACTCAAGATGGTACAATAACATTGTGGCATCACATTGATGGTACAACAATGCTGGGAAATGATAGAATTCAGCTATTAATGTTCCATCATACACTATATATATTTTATGATATTTTGCATTCTGTACAATGTGCTGATGTGGCTGATAGTTAGATTCTGATTCCTTTTTTATTTTTAAAAATGCAAAACATACAGCCCACCATACTAACATACTAATTGCCAGCAGACTAGGCCTTTCAGTCTATCGAGTCTGCTCGAATCTCAGATCCCTAGATGGGTACCGAGGCCTCCCCACCTTGGGTTCCTGAAACCCCTATCTACCATCCCAGCCCCCCTGGGCCAGGCCGTCCCCTGATTCTTCCCCTTTTGGTATCTGTCCCACTCCCTCTTGAAGCCCTCCACCGTAGAAGTCTGAACCAGCTCTCCAGGCAGCACATTCCATGGTTCCACCACCCTCTCAGTGAAAAACCTCCTCCTCTTCCCCCCTCATTATTCCTCCTTCCCGCTTCAAACCATGCCCTCTGGTGATACCTCCCTCCTTTAGTCTAAAGATCCCCTCTGTGCCTACCCTATTTATTCCCTTGAGGTACTTAAAGACATCAATCATGTCCCCCCCATCTCTCCTCTCCTCTCCTAACCTCCAGTGAAAACAGGCCAAGCTCCTCAAGTCTCTCCTCGTACGTCAAATCCCCAGTCATTGTATCATCTTGGTAGCCCTCCTCTGAACCCTCTCCAGGAGCTGTACATCCTTCTTCAAGTGCAGTCTCCAGTACTGCACACAGTACTCAAGGTGTGGTCTAACCAGACCATTGTACAGTGGCAGGATCACTTCTCTGCTTCTTGAGGTGATCCCCCTTGGATGCATCCCAACATCCTGTTTGCTTTGACAGCCTCTCTCCTGCACTGCTCAGAGTTATTCATACTTGCATCCACTATGACCCCTAGGTCTTTTTTCCCTGTTGAGGCCTCCAGCACCTCCCCACCCAAGGTGTACCTGTGTTTGGGGTTCCCCTGCCCAAGATGTAGCACCTTGTACTTGGAGGAATTGAAATTTGATTTCCAGGTGTGAGCCCACCTAACCAAGTTTGCCAGGTCCCCTTGCAGGGCCAACCTCCCCTCTTCCCCCTCAACTACTGCTCCCAACTTGGAGTCATCAGCGAAGAGACTAATTTCACACCCTATTCTCTCCCTGATATCAGATATGTATGCATTAAACAGGATCAGCCCCTGGGCCAAGCCTTGTGGTACCCCACTACTGACCCCTCTAGGGTTTGAGAGCTCCCCTCTGACCACTACTCTCTGAGTGCACCCAGCCAGCCAATTTCCTATCCATCTGACCATCAATGGGTCCACACCAAACCACGTCAGTTTCTCCACCAGGCCCTTATGGGGGGACTGAGTCAAATGCCTTGCTGAAGTCTAAGAATAGTACATGCACAGGCTTTCCCCTGTCCAGTTCCAATGTTACCCATTTGTAGAACTCCACAAGGTTAGTTTGACATGATCCACCTGGCACAGACCCATGTTGCCAACTATCCAGACCTCCCACCTCCTCCAAGAACACCCCCAAGCGTTCCTTCAGTATGCTCTCCATTAATTTACCCACCACTGATGTCAAACTGATGGGTCTATAGTTACCTGGCACTTCCCTCAACCCCCACTTTATGGATTGGCACCACATGTGCCTCTCTCCAATCCCTGGGTACCCTCCACATCTCAAGTGACCTGTTGAAGAGCTCTGCCAGGGGTGCGGCCAGTACGTCCACTAATTCCCATAGTACTCTCAGATGAATGCCATCCGGCCCAGGAGATTTATCCTTCTTTAGGGCCTTTAGGGCTTTCCACACCCATTCAGTGGGGAAAGCATCATTTGTCCCCCCCCACCTTACTGTCCTTTTTATCCTTATCCTGATGTGTCACCCTTGGGGTACATCTCCCTCCCTCCCTCCTGTTCCATTCCTGTTTCTCCCATAATCCCACACACTTTCCCTTCTATTCCCATCTTATCCTGTTTTGCAAATATCCCATCCCCCTCCCTAATGAACACAGAGGTAAATTACTCATTTAATACCTCTGCATGATCCCTCGCCTTTTCCACCCACCCACCTTCTATTCTCAATCTGCTGAGCTGTCCCTTGGTTTTTCTCCACTCTCCAATGTACCTGAAGAATCCTTTTTCCTCTCCCCATATCCCCTGTGCCAGCCACTGCTCTGTACTGGACTTTGCCCCCCTCACCGTCCTGGTGACTTTACTAGAGGCCAGACGGTACGTTTCCATTTCCCTTTCCCCTTTTATTGGTTTGTATTTCTTGTAGGCAGCCTTCTTTTCCCTGACCACTTCCTGAACCTCACTAGGACCACCAGCACGGTTTATGTGACCTTGCTCCCTTATACTTCACCTTCGCACAGGTCCTGACAGCCTCATGAAGTCCCCGTTTAATGACCTCCCATCTCTTTTCCACATCTGTCGTTGATGTAATCCCCTTCAAGTGATCCTTGAGAATGTTGCACATGCCCATAAAATCTGCCCCCCTGAAATTCACAGCCAATGTCCTTGAGCTCCCCCCCCATGTTTATTTGAAACCAGACAGTATCGTGGTCACTCCCAGCCAGGGATCCTCTACAACCAGGTCCCTTACCAGATACTCATCCGCCAGAACCACGTCCAGGACATACCCATCCTTGTGAGCTCCATCACATGCTGGTTTAAGAACACATTCTGAAAGCTGTCCAGCAGCCTCTGGTCCTTGGCCACCTTATTGGACATGGTTCCCCAATTTGTACCTGGCATAGTAAGGTCCCCCATCAACACCACTCCCTCACCTGTTGGTCCACACTGGGCAATAATGTTGTCTAGCAAGCTATCCTCCAGTACATCCCCCATCCTGGGAGGCCTATATACTACTCCCAGCTTGATCTTACCTCCTGCAGGGTTATGCAAGATGACCCATAAGGCATCCACGCTTCCCTTTGCCTCTTCTACCCAACAATTTCTATGCCATCTGTAATGTATATAGTCACTCCTCCCCCTCTGCCCTCCTTTCTATCCTTCCTAAGCATAGTATACCCCCTCACATTTAGGTCCCAATCATGGTTTGTGTTGGCCCATGATTCCGTGACTGCCGCCACATCCACCTTCCCCCCTTGAACAGCATGGCCTGGAACTCTGGCAACATGTTTCTCAAGCTCCTTTCATTAAAGGGACACTGTCAACCTTTTTTTCATCATATTATTTTTAGTGGAAATCTCACATTTTATGATTGCTTACCCTCTCTAAAATTCACTGATGTTGCTGTTTGTTTTGTCTGTCTCCTTGTTTAGTAGGATTGAAATGCATGGCAATGTATATTTATAAACAACCTGGTTTTTGTTTACAATCCTGGCTCTGTTCTTACTGCATGCTTCCTGAGCATAAGAAACACACCCAAACAGTTTAGTCACTCATAAGGCAGTAGCCTCCTTAACTCACACTGCATCATGAGGGGGCTAGGCTGTTTTGTGGGTGTTCCCAAGTCCAGAAAAGATGTATTTGGAGCTGATCAAGGAATGTAAACAAACCTGTTTTGGTGTGATAACACCAGTATGTTGGGCAATTTGTTTTTTACTTTTTTAAAGAAAATACCAGTCAGAATCAAACTACCAGCTACATCAACAATCTTTACAGAATTTTGGCAATCATAAAATATGTTTTTTAAAGTAGGGACACTTTGAAAACTGAGGGGGTTGACAGTGTCCCTTTAACTAACACCACCCCCCCTTTTATCAATCCCCCTCCCGGGTACCATATGCTTCCATCCTCCCTCTGCCCCTCCTAAATCACCCCCCAGTCTGTTTCCTCCTCCCTCCTAGGGTTTGAAGGCTATCCTCTAGAGGTGAGGAATTATGGTCAGCCCTCCCTTATCCCTCCCCCTCACAAGTTTAGACCCCACCTTTCGTGAATATAGTCCACCACCCCCTGTTTAAGGACTTCCTTCCCAGTCGGGTTAAGATGAAGCCTGTCCCTGGCATACCGTGCCTTGTCCTCCCAAACTCCCTCCCAGTTCCCTGTCACCCCTGACCCCCTTTCTACACCCCCTTCCTGAGCCAGTCATTAACCTCCATGATCTTCATTTTAATCTCCACAGAGGCCTTTGGTACTGGCAATATTTCTGAAAAGGTAATGTTGCATCCATTATCCCTACAGACTCTGGCAAGTTCCCAAAACCTTGCTTAGATTTCCAAAATGCTATTTCCCTCTATATCATTAGTCCCCAAATGCACCAGGAAATCTGGTTTCCCTCCACAATCTCTAACCAGTTCATACCCCAAGAACTTTGCCCTGCGCACCGTCAGCCCAGAGATACTCACTACCTTAACCTGACTGTGGCATCCCCCCATCCCTCCCAATGAATACCCCTAACCATCAAGTCTCCCAGTAACATAACCTTAACCCCCCCTCCATCCTTATGGTTGCCTTTATTTTGAGCTCTTGACCCTCCCCCCCCATTTTGTCCATAATCTCATATCCATGGGGGTTGTCCTGCCGTCTTATGAGAGATCCTCTTGTCACCATCACCTTTCCACCTCCCATATTGTGCCCTCTTACCTCAGACCCCCCCGAATGGGTATCCTCTTTAACCCTCCCTTATCTGAGCCAATTGTCCTGGCCCTGACCATATCCCCTTCCCCCCTCACCATCATCCTCCCCACTCATAATAGTACCCCTACCTCCAGTGGCCCCCTGTGGGTCCCCCTTACCTGGGACCCCATCCATGGTATGGATCCTCCTCCTGGATGGGGTCCCCTCTCTCTCCTCCTTATCTACCAGATTCTCTCCATTCATGCTCTCCACCCCCATGTCTTCTATATATTGCTTCTGCCCCATCTGCTTAACATTTAATTGTCCACTTCTCCCTCTGGAGTTATTTCTATCCTTTCCAGTCCCAATCCGTGATGCCCCCTGGGTATCCAATTTCCTCCCCCCAGCCACTGTATCAGTTCCCTAATTTCCAACAACCCCTTCTTCCCCTTCTAGGTTGCTTAGTAGCTCAAATTTATTGTAACACTCTATGCCAGCCTCCATCAAGTGACCTGCATGTTCCCTGACTGCTCCTCTGGGCTGCCCCAATTCCATCCCTCCTACCCTGTCCTCCTTTGGAGCTCCCTTGCCCCTGCTTGCTCTTCTAGGTTTCCCCATATCAGCCCCTCTGACCCGACCCTCTCCACTCTCTTTTTGAATGGAACATTTACCCAATATGTTTTCCCCATGGCTTCAACATCCCTATCTAAAGGTCCACTTTCCCTAATATCCCCCCTCCTGCTTGTTGAAATGTAGCCTCCCCTATTTTCTGGGTATTGCCCCAGCCTCAGCTCTACCCCACCCATCAGCCCCCATAAGCATTCCCCTCATCTTCTGATGCACTCCCCCCCAACTCCTCCAGCTTTCTCCTTAACCAATGTACTTCACTCCTGATCCAAAATAGCTGTCTGCAGAGTGGACATCTTCCCTCTCTCCAGGCCCAGTTGAGAATTATTACTGCCCCACAGCCTATGCAGCCTACAACCCTACTGAAGATGCCTGCTGTGGTGGATTGGGGCTACCCTGTTTTCCCCTCTTTAGTCATAATGGGACCATCTCCCTTATCCCGGTTCCTTCCCCCTGGATTACTAACCCTCCCCCTCAGTGGCCATACTGGGGTATACTAAATCAGTTCTAATCTCTTTTAGCAATTTTAGCACCCCCCCCATTCAATAATCAGATGCTGATGAAATCAGTCATAGGAAAAACAGCCCTGCACTAATTTGGCACAATAATCAAATGCAAAAGAATTCAGCCATAGGAAAACAGCCCTGCACTAAAATAGGCACTTAACCTCTAACTGATCATACAGAGTAGATGATGCTAACTTTGAAGAAGATAACAGCTCAGCCAGATTTCATTAGTTTTTCAGACATACTAACTGATCATACAGAGTAGACTATGCTAATACATACATGTGATCACACACACCCTCAGCCCATTTAATAGAAGTCGGGGATGGGGTGGGCAGGCGGGACAAATACTCTCCCCCAACAGTTCAGCCACAAGTCCAGAAGTGGCTGGGCCTGCCCTTATATGCCCAGCCACAAGGAAGCAGTTTTAAATTTCACACCAGGCCTTTCCGATAGGCCCCCTGGCACTGACACACCTCCTCTCCTGGTCCTGATGCACCTCCTTTCCTGGCCACCAATTGCAACCATGAAAAATAAAATCCAAGTCCATTCATCCCCGCCGATGCAGTTGCCTACTTGGCACACTTTCTGAGCCGGTCCTCCCATAGTTGAATGCGGCCAAAATTTGCAGCTTCCCCACTCCCCTCAGCACTGCTGAAGTGATCGCTAGCTCCTCATTCCCCCAACAGTTTAGTCACAAGTCAACATCCTTTTCTAAAGGTCCACTTTCCCTAATATCCCCCCTCCTGCTTGTTGAAACGTAGCCTCCCCTAATTTCTGGGCTGTCTCAGCCACTCCTCTGCCCCGCCCGTCTGCCACCCATAAGCATTCCTGTTATCCTCCGACACACACCCCAACTCCTCCAGCTTTCTCTTTAACCAATGTACTTCACTCCTGATCCAAAATAGCTGTCTGCAGAGTGGACATCTACTTACTAGTGTTACCACACCAAAATGTGTTTGTTTACATTCCTTAGTCAACTTCCACTCCATCGTTCCTGGACTTGCCAACACCCCAACACAGTCTAGCCACTCAAGATGCAGTGGGAGCAGAGGAGACTATTGCATCATGAGTGACTGCACTGCTTGGGGGTGTTCCTAATGTTCAGAAAGTGATAAATAAGAGCAGATCAAGGATTTGAAACAAAACAATGTTGGGTATAATCACACAATTACCATACATTTCAGTTGTACTAAGAAAAGAGGCAGATGTTATATTTTATTTTTTTATTATGCATCTTGGAGTAACAACTTTGAGCTATGAGCTTATTTACAAAGGTTCAATGTCATGACAGGTACAATTACATGTACAGATTGACACATGATAAAACAGAACAAAAGATAAAATAAAATATTACATTACATAATTTTATGTACAGAAAACTTTAAGTATTACAAAATTAGACTAGAAAAGACAGGTGGATCCAGGATTAAATAGGTAGTGAGGCACTGAGTAGTGAGCAGTCAGAGGTTAACTTTGTCAAGAGGCAACAAAGGGGTTGAAGGAGTGGATGGGGAGGTAGGGAACAGGGGGTGGTAGGTAGCGGGGGAGGTAAGAATAGGGGGTGGATTTGTAAAGTGATTAGGACAGCAAAGGGAGGGAATGAGGAACATAGGGAGGGAAAGGGTTTTGGAGTAGATGGGGATGTGAATGGGGAGGTGGGAGAATTAGGGCTGGCAGTCACAAGCACTTAGTGCATTAAGGTGTTGGAGGTGTTTATTCTTTAAAAGGTCTGAACTTTGGCTCAGTAACTATATCAGAATAGTTATCACTGAACCAACATGGTGCTTTGTAGGCAAAGGAATGCTGGGCTAGAGCTGTGTGGTGAAAGGGGATGTGTAGAGTATTACTTACCTTTCATCTTGTCTGGTGAGGATTGGTTGCAGGTTCAAAGAGGTTTGGGATGGCTGGCAGGGTTAATACAAGGATGGATTTTTTTTTTCCCAAGGAGGCATACCTGGTACTTAACCCATTAATCCATTATAGATTATAAATTAAATCACTAGTACCACTAATGAATTTTACAGAAGCAAAGCAATCATAAGATGCAGGTTTTCAGCTTGAAATGGTATGATGCAAAAAAGGGTTGACACTGTCTCTTTAACAAGCACACTTTGAAGCTGATGTGCCACCACACTGGCAGCCAGTGAAGAGTGCGGAGAACTGTTGTGATGTGCCCAAACCACGAGGTCCCGGCAACCAGCCTTCTGCATTCTGGATTAGCTGCAAATGATGCAGCATTTTTGCAGATAACCCAAAATAAAGAGTGCTACAGTAATCCAACCCTGACATGACTAAGGCATGCACCAGTGTAGCCAGGTCAGTCGGTTCAAGAAAGGGCTTGATCCAGGAGATGTTTCACAAATGATAAAAGTCACTGCAGACAACAGCTGACACCTAATACTGTAAGGTCAGTTTGGAGTCAACAGTGACCCTCAGATTCCTCACCCTGTTTACAGCTGCAAATGTCATGCTATCCAATGAAGGTAGGAAGGTGCTACTACCTGTTGCTCATGAACACAACTGATCCAGCTCCACCAGTAGCACATCTGTCTTCAATGAGTTTAATTTAAACTGGCTGGCCACCATCCAATCCTGGATATCCCTAAGGCACTCGCTCAGTTCCAAAACAGCTGCACCATCATCAGTTACACAAGATCCATACACCTGAATATCATAAGTGTGACCCCCCCAAGTAGTGGGGCCTACCTTAAGTCGTCTCCCCAGGCTCTTCCTTTGCCTTCCAGCTGGCCATGTTCCAGCTTTGAGTTCTGCCATTGACCCTGGGCTAATATCAAGCAAAGAGTGTAAATCCATGTAAAGTAATGCTGTATCCATAGTTTCTGTGCGAACAAGTGAAATGGTGCTGTTGCACTATAGCTTTAAGAAGCTCAGTCCTTGTATGCAAGGGATGGTCTGTATTTGTCTAAGGGGGGACCAGGATCCTGAATGAAAGGTTTGAATGTTTCATTGGCAAACATTTAAACTAGCCAAGGGGGGGAGGTGGAAATATGGAGGAAAGAGAAAGGGGAAAGATGAAATTGTTTAACCAGGAAAGGCACACTAAGCCAGAGCTTGTTTCTAGGTGTGACCTGGGAGCACAGGGAAGTTAAGTGGCTTACTCAGAGTCACACAGTATGCAAGTGAGGGCTGATGGGATTCAAACCTAGGTCTCCAGGTTTGCAGCTCAGTGCCTTTAACCACTTTGCTATACTGCTATCTCCTTACAACTCAACTGCTCCCCCCCACAAACAGGTTAAGGTAGTCAGACAAGAGGATACAAAGGATGGGAAAACATATGGAATGAAACAGAAGGTAATCTCAGAGGAGGAACAGGGGGAAGGGATAGGAGGGGAACAAGTAGGGGTGAAGCCATCAAAACATGGAGGGCCATGTATATAAATGCCCGCAGCCTGGGTAACAAGATCCTTGACCTGGTGGCTTTTATGACAGAGGAAGACCTGGATATTGTGGCAGTCACTGAAACATGGTATACAGAAAGCCATGACTGGGATTTTAATATATCTGGGTACACAATATACAAGAAAGACAGGGAGGGCAAAAAGAGAGGAGGGGTAGGGATCTATATCAAAGAGGGGATCAAAACAACTGAAATAAAGGGAAAGCATGGAGGAGAGAAGGCACCGTGAGTCATCCTGAAGTCAGGAAATGGCAACACTATCCTCATGCTGGTTATCTACAGACCCCCAGTGCAAGCAGAGGAAACAGATAGGCAAATGGTAGATAACATCTTTAAAATGGCAGAAAAGGGGGAAGTGTTGTTGGTAGGGGACCTAAATATTCCTGATATTAACTGGAACACCTATGCTGTGGCCACATCCAGGAGCAGAGTTATCCTGGATGCCCTGCAGGGAGCATGCCTCACACAGCTAGTAGTGGAACCCACCCAGGAGGGGGCAATATTGGATCTGGTGCTCACAAATGGAGACAGAATAATGGATGTAGCAGTGGGCCACAATCTGGGGTCCAGCGACCACCATACAGTGTAGTTCAAGGTAAAGACAGTAGAAGAATCAAGCCACACAAAAGCAAGACTCCTAGACTTCAAAAGGGCCAACTTTGCTAAAATGGGAGAATGCCTCAAGAAAATACTGGCAAGGGGTGAGGGAGGGGGAGTAGAGGTACAGTGGGAGAACCTCAAGAGAGCCATAACAGAGACAACAAGCCTTTGTGTGAAGCAAGTTAACAAAGCAAGAAGACAAAGAAAACCATTATGGTTTTCAAAAGAAGTGGCAGGGACGGTTAGAGACAAAAAACTGGCATTCAGGAAATACAAGGAAATGCAGAAGGAGGACGATCCTCAGGTACTTACTGTGTCTCCATTGGGAGCGGGGTCACAATGTTCACCCCCTTCCCTTAGCAAGCAACATCCCTGGAGTCCCTGGCCTGCACTATAGCAGCAGGCTACTGGAACTGTGTCAGGAGCGGGGTCACAATGCTCACCCCCCTTTCCCTCAACAAGCAAAATCCTCAGAGCCCCTGGCCTGCACTGCAGCAGCAGGCTACCTGATCTCCATCAAATGCTCACTCCCCTCCCTTCAGCATGCAACATCCCCAAAGCCCCTAGCCTGCACTACAGCAGCAGGCTACTGGATCTCCATTGGGAGTGAGGTCACAATGCTCACCCCCTCTCCTCAGCAAGCAACATCCCTGGAGCTCCTGGTTTGCACTACAGCAGCAGGCTACCAGATCTCCATCGGGAGCGGGGTCACAACGCTCATCCCCCTGCCCTGGGCAAGCAACATTCCCAGAGCCCCTAGCCTGCTCTACAGCAGCACGCTACCAGATCTCCATCGGGAGTGGGGTCACGGTGCTCACCCCCTTCCCTCAGCAAACAACATCCCCAGAGCCCATGGCCTGCACTACAGCAGCAGGCTACCAGGTCCGCATTGGGAGTGGAATCGTAATGCTCACCCCCTCCCTTCAGCAAGCAACATCCCTGGAGCCCCTGGCCTGCACTACAGAAGCACGCTACTGGATCTCCATTAGGAATGGGGTCACAGTGCTCACCCCCTCCCCTCAGCAAGCAACATCCCCAGAGTCCCTAGCCTGCACTACAGCAGCAGGCTACCGGATCTCCATTGGGAGTGAGGTCACAATGCTCACCCCCTCCCCTCAGTAAGCAACATCCCCGGAGCTCCTGGTTTGCACTACAGCAACAGGCTACTGGATCTCCATCGGGAGCGGGGTCACAATGCTCATCCCCCTGCCCTGGGCAAGCAACATTCCCGGAGCCAATAGCCTGCACTACAGCAGCACACTACCAGATCTCCACCGGGAGTGGGGTCACAGTGCTCACCCCTTCCCCTCAGCGAGCAACATCCCCGGAGGCCCTGGCCTGCACTACAGCAGCAGGCTACCAGATCCGCGTTGAGAGTGGAGTCATAATGCTCACCTCCTCCCCTCAGCAAGCAACATCCCTTGAGCCCCTGTCCTGCACTACAGCAACAGGTATTTTAGTCGGCAGCATTCAGGCGTGTGGGGTGTGTGTAAAATGGAATTTAACTCAGAAGGCCTCAACTGATAGTTTTAAAGTGCTTTGAGATTGTTGTTTGGACTGCTGTGCTCACTGTAGGTTTGTGGGGAGCTCTTTAGAACAATCGTGTTGTACTGTGCCCATAGCAGCAACTAGCTTGGGGTACTTTAAGACATGTTTAGCACTGTAGTTTGAGTTGTATTATTTTCTTATTTCTTGCTTGTGTCCCCTGTTCTCACTGCTCCATCTAGTCCCCCCTCCTCCCCACTCCTCCACTCTGTACTCGGATTCCTACCTCTGACCTAGCCTGTCCTTTGTTATCTAACTCTGCATCACAATCCTCAGATACTTACTATGCTTACCATCTCCATTCTTCCTCAGGCTACTGGATCTCTGTCGGGAGTGGGGTCACAATGCTCACCCTCTCCCCTCAGCAAGCAACATCCCCTGAGCCCCTGGCCTGCACTACTGGGGTTCAAAAAAGTTTTACTTTACTGGGCACAAAGGGAGGCTGGCAGGGTACACATGTGGGAGGGCTGCCAGCCCTGGTAAACATGCTGAGCTTCAATAATCCAAGTGCGACTCCATTCATTCACTCAAAATAGGCTTGGCATGATCTTATTTTTTGAAAATGCTGCTGTTCATTAATTTCCAAAAGCAATTCACAGCAGTACAGCAGTACAGTTAAATGTATTAAATTCACCAACAGTATTCAACATGCTAGCAGCAGCACTTCAGCTCCTAGCCTTGCTGAGAATGGAGTCGTGCTTGGATTATTGAAACTCTATAATACAGCAGCAGGTATTTTGGTCAGCAGCATTCAGGCTTGTAGGGCTCTGTGTAACCTGCCACCTCTGATGTGGCGGCTGTCCCACCCACCCTGGATTGGTTTTACCTATATGGGTGCCTGTCATCACGTGACTGATCACATGATGTGCCCTGCAATTTTCAATCTCCACCAGCTCCTTATATGAGTAGTCCACTAGGGGTCACTGCCACCTTGACTCCTGCTATACCCACCTATAACGTAATTTGCTTTCTCCTCCCACCGTTCTATTCGTGATAGTCTTGATGCTCCATCCCAACCCACCCCATAAACCTCCATCCACTTAGGTCAGCTCCTCCTAACCACCTGCATTCCCTCTCCTAGTTTCAAACCCCATCCCCTGTTGCCTCACCCCACTGCAGCCTGCTGCTCTATACTAAGTTTCATACTAAGGTACATAGTGAGCAAGAAAGTTTTGCAGTCATGAAAACTCACATACTAACCACGATTTTAATAATAAGTCAATTTTTTGCCTAATAGTAAATACTTTTCCAGTCTAGCCTTAAATTGTTTTTTTATCTTTGCTTGTAATAACATGTAATGGCAAATTGTTCCATGGTTTTATTACTCTTAGGGTAAAGAAATATTTCCTCCTAGTATAGTTAAAGGATTTATATGTTAGCTGAAGTGGGTGACCTCTTAGATTATATGATAAATCCTTAAAATTCAGACCCAAATCTACCATTAATGCAGGATCAAGAATTATGTCATAGAGAAACAATAAATCTCCACTTAGTCTACATGTTTCTAATGAAAATAAACCAAGGTCGCCTAATCTGGTATCATACGAGAGATGATTCATACTCATAAATTTTTTAGTGACTCTACACTGAACTCGTTCTAATTGTTGTATATTAGATTTCTTATACGGATTCCAAAGCTGTGATACATATTCAAGATGAGGCCTAACATAAGCTTTAAACAAGGGCAATAAAACTTTAGGATCTTTTGAAGTAATATTGTGCTTAATAGACCATACTACCCTATTAGCTTTATTAACTGATTCATTAATATGCTAAGAGAAATCCATATCATTAGAAATGATAATACCCAAATCTCTTTCTTTCGTAGTAACACTAAGTATAGAATGTCCCACGGTATACTTTTTAAAAGGGTTAATGTTACCTAAATGCATAACTTTGCACTTTGAATTATTTAACTTCATGCTCCAAAGTTTAACCCATTCAGAAATCTTGTTTAAGTCCTGCTGTATGATATCATAATCAGATTCACTGGAACACGAGCCACCAATCTTAATATCATCAGCATATTTGATAGGCAAAGTTAGATCAGAAATAAAAGCTTGAAATAAGCATGGTCCAAGTACAGAGCCCTGCGGAACCCCACTAGTAACACAGCCAATACCAGATAACTCTCCACTGATGCATACTCTTTGAGTGGGATTTGCCAGCCAATTTTTAATCCATAGAATAATTTACTGATGTATCTTTAATTTATGTAGTTTTAATTCTAATGCCCAGTGTGGATTAGAGTCAAATGCTTTACTAATATCTAAAAAGATGACATCACATGGAGTATGGTGGTCAGCTAAGGAACTTACATGCTCATAAAAACTCAATAAGTTTGATAAACAACCCCCACCCTTTCTAAACCCATGCTGTTCCAAATCTGCATTGTTCAGTATTGGAGCTAATATATCCCTGTTCAAACTCTCAAAAATCTTGCAAATAGGTGAAATAAGACTAATAGGGCTATAGTTAGAACTATTGGACTTTAAACCTTTTTTATATATAGGGATAACATTTGCAATTTTCCACCTTGATGGAACAAAGCCCTGTCTTAAACAGGATTCAAAAAGTAACTTAAAGGGGTACAATAAACATGCAGATAGTAAAAACAAAAAAAGACCTGAAATAAGATCTGGTCCTAAACTAGTTTTTCCTTTTTGTAGCACTATTTTCTTTTCAATATCAAGTAAGTTAAACTACATAATTTCTGAAGAATTTTCAGGGACAACGGGTACGGATTTATCTGATGGAATAAAGTTATTACAAAATTCCCTATTAAATATGTCCGCCATTTCTTTAGGATTTTGAATGATTTGATTGTCCTTTTGTAAGGGGCCAACTTTACCCATTGGTTTCCTTAATGAACTGATATAAGAAAATAATTGTTTGCAATTACATTTAGTAGCATTAATAGCCAAATTATATTCCCATTTTTGCTTAGTCCTTTTAATATGTGTTTACATCATTTTTGAACCTTTTTATATGTTGTCCAATTGTGAGCAGTCTTTGCTTTTAAGTATTTAATATATTTCTTATTTTTTCAGTTTAATAAGTTTTTTTTTATGGTTTTGGTCATCCATTTTGGTTGTAATTTACCTCTAGTGTATTGTATTTGTATATGTAGTGTAGTGTATTTGATTTTGTTGGGTATAAATTCACCTCTTGCTGACAATAGAGTAGTATACAGTAATTCACAAAAATCATTAACTGGAAGATTAGCATGTTCTTGCTCCCAACATAGTTCCTGAAAATAGGTATATAACTTGTCTAGTGTACCTACCCAGTTAACAAAAGCTAAATAAATAAATAAATCTGCCTACATTTATATTCCATCCCAGAGATATTTGCTTTATTATACATAAAGATAAGTATCGGCTCAGATTCAATTCCTATTGGACATTTTAATTTGCAAGAAATAACATTGTGGTCACTATTTCCCAAAGGATCCTCAATTAACACATCATAAAAATCTATACTATCCTGATGTATTATGATATCTAAAAGATTACTACCTCTTGTTGGGTGGGAAACGTTCTGTTTTAAGTAAGCTGGGCATATACAGCTAAAAGTTGTTTACTACTGGGAGTCTTGGCTATGTAATCATTCCAATTAATATCTGGTAAGTTTAAATCACCCAATAGAATTACACTCCCAGGTTCCATTAGGCCATTCTAACAGTAGCAATTGGCTTCAGCTGAGTGCGCTATTAGTATCTTAGCTGCACCCCTACTGTTCTTGGGTCTTCCCTTCCTATCAGCTCAGCTCCACTCACCCCCCACTTTCAATGGTACATCCCTCTGCTCTGCTCTCCTTTCCCTGTTTCCCTGGTTTTGGCACTTTTCTGCTCTAAACCCTCTTCTTGCCTCTGCACCCTCTCCTCCAGCCTAGCAGGTCTGTGACTCTGACCCCAGTTCCTCCGACCAGTGCTGCTCTCACAATATTTGGTCTCACCCCACATTTTCCAAACAGCCCCATCTCCACACTCTCCCCAATCTATTTTTCCTCATCCCACCATGGGTTCGCCCACAAGTTTACTCCTAATAATCCACTTCACCCTGATAGTTCACATGTTGAGCCCCAACAGCCCTGCGATGACAAAACTCCCCTTATCCCTAATCCCCACCATGCTAGTGACTTCCTTATAACCTTTCAGGGCTGAGGGTACACAACATTCAGGGGAACACTTAACTCCTTGTTACCCAGGGCCGCCTTACACCCTCACACTCTTAGCTTAGTCAGAGACTTGTTCTCCTCTCCCTTAACACACAGTCTATACCATTGCTTCCTCTCCCTGATCTGCCACCCCCTCATGGTCAAGTGCCTCAAATGCACAGAAACCTTCCCATACAAATGTCCCAACACAAACTGGAGACAGACTTGTTTAATCCTGATCCTTCTCCTCCTCTCCAGCTCTATCCACCCTAACCCAGGCTCTATCCACCCTAACCCAGGCCACACACCCCCAGTTCAGTTCCCCCCCCCCCGTGGCCAGGACAAGAAATCTATTCGCATCACCCACCTGAACATTCAGAGTTTGCTCGCTAAAAAACTCATTTGAAGCTTCAGTTGAATTCAACCATTTCAACATCATCACCCTCTCTGAGGCTTGGCTGTCTCCTAAAATCTCCTCTGAGGAAATTGCACTCAACGGGTACTTACTAATAAGAAAAGACAGACCCCAAAAAAGAGGAGGAGGCTGTCTATTCTTTATTTCTGATAGGCTCCCTTTCACTGAACTCCCCTTGGAAGCAGAAACCTCCACATTCAAATCACTGTCCATAAATCTTATCATTGGTAATACAGTTGAAGCTGCTTAAAGGGGACACCTCCGTGGATGGCTAATCGTCCCCTTTAAGCGACTGTCCCCATTATCAGAAGTTCATATGCTCAGCTGAAAAAAAAAAATAACATTAAATGGACACAGACATACAGCAAAGTGATTGCAGCTCTTTTTTGATTACATGCTGTTTGTCTGAATTTCAGTCTCTTCAAATCTTTATTAAACCGTTAGAATAAAATCTGTAATTTAAAACCACATTTGCACTGAACAGCACACTCTGGCACACTTATCTGTCTGATGGAGTCATGCTCATCCTTCAGTCTTCCTAAGTGAAAAAAATCCATTATTTTCTTCTAGCGTGATTCTCTTGCCATCTCTTGGAGAATCACACCCTCCAGATTAAAAATGTGCTCCCAGTCCTCCATCCGTTCATGTTGTAGACACCAATCCCTTAGCTGTGCAGATTCCAATGGCTCGTCCTCATCCTCCGATCCAGGATTTAGTGTAGTTAGGGCATCACATATTGCGGCAGCAGTGAGATCCCCATCCGTCGCTTCATCTGTGTCCATGTCTACAGAAGTAAACAATTCCTCGGGAGCTAGATTCACAGGCACAGGTACATCGCCCATTAGGTCCTTGTCAGGCAGAGCTACAGTGCCCTCATGGGCTCTATCAGTCGCTGCATCCACTGCTTCATTGGGATTTAAAGCAAACTCCCCCTTCTGAAAGCAGTTTGCGATTGTATATGGCTTTACAGCTGCCCATGCATTGTGCAGCATGTAAACGACATCTGGGTTGCTGTTAGCCTGCCATTCCTGGAACAGGTCTGTTTTTTCTATGACTGCTTCTAAAACTTTAACTTTATCTGCCAAAGGCAGGTCGATCTTTTTTTACTCCATCGGTCAGATAAAAGTGCCAAGGGACTGTAACAACAAAGACACAGCAATAGTGGGGAACTGCTCCTGTTGGGCTTTTGTAGTAAAGTGTTAAGTGGCTAATTGTTTCTGAGCACAATTGCACCTGGTAATCATTAACACTCCATTAGGGTGAAGCTTAACAGGTTGAAGTTAAGGGCAAACTTGGGAAAAATCGTCCCCATAAACAGGCATGTTATGTCCCCTTTAAAGGTGTGAATGGCCCATGGAATAACATTGCCACTAAATCGGTGCCCAAGGAATCATCCCCTTTAAGCGATCGTCCCCATTAAGCACGTCCCAATTAAGTGGCTTCAACTGTAACAAAATCTTAACTATCTCTACAGTCTACCTACCCCCAGGAACCTTCATCATAGATCTTGAGTCTTTCCTCTCAACCAAATTGTCCTTCCCAGGAAACAGAGAATGGATAATCTTAGGTGATTTTAATTTTAACTGGGAAAACAGCCAGTCTGATGGGGCCAAAGACCTGCTGGCAAGCTACGGGCTGCATCAACTCTTTACCACACCCACAGAAACAAACTATAAAATGGGCTATAGCTATACCATCAACTGGATAGTCATCTCAAACCCCTCCAGAATAGTGGCTTCCGGAGTACTTCTAGACTCCATTAGCGACTACTGCAAGACATTTTGTCATTGGTCGGCAAGAGACTCCAAATCCTTACCACATTTTATCTACATGAGGCAATTGAAAAAGGCTAACATGGACGAACTCTCACACGAGTTCAAAACTGCGTACTGGTCTTTCACCTCTAACATAAAAAACATTGACTCCATCATCGTAGCATTCTCTGACACCTTCAATTCTATTTGTGACTCCCTTATCCCCCCCCCAAAAAAAAAAGATTAGTGTGCATGGGCACCAAAACATATGGGTCACTCCAGATCTCCTCAGACTTATGCGCTGCAGGGACAAGGCCAGGACTAAGTACAAGAAGGCCAATTCACCTACACTCCTCCAGGAGTATATAACCCTCCACAATGAATACAAGTCTGCTGTCTGAGCAGCGAATGTAAATCACCTCAAGAACAGCCAACTGTATAGCAAAGCAAACTCTTAGCAACTCTGGGTGACACTAAACTCCTTACTGGACAAAGATAGGAAATCCATGCAGATCATCCTTCCCACAGATGGGAATCTGTCAAATGACCCAGAATGCATGGCTTCCTTGTTGAATTCCTTTTTCAGGGATTTAGACAAATATAAGACCTCTCTCCCCTCTAACATTCCTGCCCAGCCCTCACACCCGCCCCACCAACCATTAACAACTGCCCCTACTTTCTACTGCAAAGCACTCTCCCCCGCTGATACTGTTAAACTCATTAAGAAGAATGACCCAAAACCCAGCACTGGCCCAGACGGCCTTGACTACCACATCCTCAAATTAGTCATTAAGGACTAGTCATTAAGGACATTGCCATCCCTCTTACCAATATCCTTAATTTCACTCTCTGTTCAGGTACTTTCCCAGCAGCTTGGAAAATCACCTTCATTAGGCCTCTCCACAAAGGAGGATCCAAACAAGAAATTAGTAACTACAGACCCATCTCCGTACTACGCCCCCCTCCAAAATCATGGAAAACATAGTCCATGCACAAATCACAGAGCACTTGAATAAATAGGACATCCTCTCGGGGGCTCAATATGGTTTTAAGGCAAAACACAATACCGAAACTGCCCTCATGAGGTTCACCAATGACATTTTTAAGGCCATGGATGATGGACTATATATATGGGCTCTGTTTTCAGGGACTTAACAAAGGCCTTCAACTTGCTAGACCACAACCTGCTCCTAACTACCCTCTCCCAAATGAACTTCTCTACAAACATGGCAAATTGGATTGGTAACTTCCTCCACCCAAGGTACCACAAAACTGTTATTGAAGGCTGATCTTTATCTAACTGCCTTATTAAGTATGGGGTTCCACAGGGGTTAATCCTGGGGCCTCTTCTATTTTCTGTTTTTATTAACAACATCCCCTCAGTATGTTATCAAACTAACATCATCCTTTACATGGACGATGATGCTTTATACTGTCATTACAGTAACTCTACCACCCTCCTCTCCAAACTCCAGAAGGATTTCTACAGTCTCCATACTTGGTTTACCTCCCATGGACTGGTCCTAAACTCAAAAAAAAAAATGTATGATCTTCTCAAGCAACTGGAAACCGTCTAACTTTGACTTCACACTCCTGGACAATAATGGCTTAACCATTGAGCGGATCTGATAATTTAAATATCTTGATCTAACACTACATGAGCACCTCTCTTTCAGACCACAGTTGATCAAATAAAATACACCAAAGACATGGGCTCCTGTACAGGATCCATCAATTTCTCATCCCCAAGATGAGAATGCAGCTTGCCTCCAGCTTACTCCTCCCTCTCCTGGACTACGGGTCCCTCATTTTCTCACCCTCACCTAACTCTACCAATTTCACTAAGCTAAAAGAGGCATACAATAACATAATCAGATTTGTCACAGGGCTCCCCCTTCACACCAACAGCTGCACCCTATATGATGCTATCAAATGGTTCTCGCTAGAAGACAGGTTTCCCTAGAACACATACATGTTCATGAACAAAATTCTCAACAACCTCCTCCCCAACAGTGTCTCCTCTATTTTCATAAGATCTGACCCTGCTCACTCTACTAGGAGAGTGTTCTCCTCCCTCTTTAGGGTCCCATTCTTCAACACCTCTGTGGGACAGAAATCACTCTCCTTTAAGGGCCCCAAACTATTCAACATTCTACCACCTAACCTTGTAGTTTGCTCCTCCATCGATTCCTTTAAGGCTCGTTTTAAAAAGCATTTGCTCAACAACCCCCCCCGCAACTGTTTCCAGCTACTCTTGTCCAGAGTACATCAACCACACTCTCCCCCACTATCCCATCTGTCTCAAACACCCCCTTACTTTACTCTCTCCTCCCCCCTTTTCTCACACCCTCTTCCCCTACCAGTCTGTTATGTTTCTGGTGCATATGTGCAGCGAGGCCCCTGCTCATTTGGTTATGTGCACAGATATACTGTGCTTGAATGTATGTCTTTGACATGGAGCCAGTACATGTATTATGTTTACAGCCTGTAAGTTTGTTCTGAATGTTTCCCTTCAAAGTTGTTTTTTCTATAACCATGTATATATCCACCTATGGAGTTAGTGTATCTCTGAAAAATGTTACTGTCTGTAAATGTGTATATACCTACCCATGTTTTGTTGGAACTGGACGCTTGTAAAAATGGGCATTTTTTGCCCACATGCCTTTCCAGTATAAAATAACAAGCATTTGTCAATACCGAATGTTTGCTTGCTGGCATTGGCATTGGTAATGGAGGAGTTACAGAGCTACATAATAGGAATGGCAGTGAAGTATTGAAGGGAAGCCAACCCCACCACCACCCTGCAGAGACTGACAGGCATTGGGGTGTGCCTTTGGGTCATCAGGCATAACGGCCATGCCATTTCACCACACCCTACCCTGCAGACACCGACAAGTGTCACAGTGTGCCTTGGGGTCTTTGGCTCTTATGCGCAGCCCATTCCATCAAGAAATACAGTGAGATGGGTGCTGTATTTTGCAGCTAATCTTTTTATTGTTTTTCTAAGTGTTCAAGTGTACAACACAGGTACAGACAGATACAACATATAGAGCTTTCCTCAAATGACAATAATCAGGTCAAAAAGGATGTCACATATTTTTTGTGTAATCATTGCATAACATTCACATAAAATACAATTTACTATAAAAGCAGGTATGTATTACTATTAAGTTTCCAACAGATGGTGACAAGAAGGCAGTACAGGCATTACTGAACTAGAGCAGGTAGTTCCATCTGAAGCTGGGTGTAGAATGGGGGATCTCAGGCTTGGGGGAAATAAGATCTCTGATATTTAGGTTTTGGGGGGGTTTAAAAGATATTTGTTCTGTGGTGGAGTGGGAGGGCATCCTTTTAAAGATATATAGGAGCAAAAGGGGGCCTAGGTATATTAAATAATGGCGAATAACCTACCGTCAGGCAATTTACATCCAGCAGCATATTGTGAGTTGGTAATGGAAAAATTCTGCTATGTGATTACATTAGAAAAAATAAAAATTAATTGTAAAGGCCCATAAAACGTGCCATGCAAAACAATGTATTTTAACAAATATCCCTTTTGTATTAGTATTTATATCAGTATTTGGAGTTTTAGATCAGTTCTAAATATCTTGTTTAGATTGAGAAAGGCAACTGATGAAAATGTTAGAATACCCTTAGGATTCTGTTAGCCCTGGCTATCAATGTTGCAGGCTGGGCATTTCAGGTTCCTTTGTAATGAATCCAGGGACAAGTAGGTGTTGCCTCTCACACATACACAGGTGTCGCCTCTCTCATACATACACATTAATGTTCCATTGCAAAGAAAACAAGCCAAATGCATTGATGTTATTAACATGATGACCCACAGCTGCAGTAATAAATGCTGATAAAATGCAACAAGATAAACCTGACACATAAAATCAACTGATGGCAGGAGCTCAACCAGTTGGGTGTGTTGAGGAAGCACGTATTTTTTTTGGGGGGGGGGAATTGAAGTATAGATTGTGTTCTTTTCTTTATATAAGGCTCATCAGGAAAGACTCTTGGATATTAAAAAAAAAATGTTCACAAACAGAAAAAAATAATAGGGGTGAGCTGACTTGCAAGGGGGAACTGAGAGTCCTGTCTCTCTTAAAAAGAAGATGAATTGACAACTGCAACTCTTCCTTAGTACTTGTGGAAATGGGGGGGGGGGCTCGTTTCCAGGAGTACAATAAAAAGTCTGACTCAGTTCCAGAAGTAAAGTGGAGAAAGATGACTCATAATAATTGTGTGCACCCATGGTTCTTTTCATGAGTGTAGAAATACAATTTATTGTACCCCTGATGTATTCCTGGATCTGCAATAAAAATGTTTACATAAAAAAAAGACATAAAACTGAAACCATAACATGTTAAAATGCAACATATGATGATGAAATGTGTCTCCAGTACCTTTGCATGTATATTCGAAGCTACATGAAAGCAAGTGGGTTCCCCCAGTGAATGTTGTCCATTTCCAGCACTGGTACTTATTAAAAATGATAAAAATCAAATCCATGTGGCTTTTCTGAGAGAAGGTTGCAGATAATTTCGTGCACACTGGTGGTCAGTTGGTTTTTACTATCTAGTCCATCAGGTATGATTCGAGCATAGCTGTTTTTTTGCAGATATTCCCCAGTATATTTATTATTCAGGAGCATAGCCCTTGTTCTTGGAGGGCAAACTTTCAGGATGATAGTGTCGGAAACACGACAGTTAACATAAAGAAGGGTTGAGTTTTTCAAACAGTTTCAAAATTGTTTAAAAGGCGGGCATCTACTAAAATAAAATGTTTAACATGATTTTGTTTATAATATTATTGTTTCACAGAGAGAGTGGTGGAAAAGTGGAACAGACTCCCAGAGGCGGTCGTTGGAGAAGAAACAGTGGAGGGATTCAAAAGGGCATGAGACAACCACATGGGAGTGTTGGGGGGGGGCCACAGGTCCAAGCAGATAGTTGTACAAATGGGCAGACTTGGGGCCTTGTTTCGGTCCTTTTCTGCCATCACACTTCTATGAATCTATGAATCTATATCAGCTGCATTTATATATATATATCTATATATATATATATATATATATATATATATACCTGTATATATATATATTTATACAATAGGGGTGAAGTGATATGCTATGAAGTAAATGGTGTTATTTTTACAGCCATTGTATAACCGCTGTGATGACATCACCACTGTGGATTTATTGCCTGATAAACCCACAGTGTCTACATCATCAGCAAATATACAACAATGGTGATGTCACCAGAGTGAGAACATCTACACTGCAGCCTGCATTTAATAGCTTCACAGTTTCTCTTTCTCACTGAATCCTGCAACTAACTCAATTAGCATTGTAAAACACAATCACCTGTGTCTCATAGTTATTCTGGCAATCCTAGCCCATTACTGTGCTGCTCTAATCTTCAAATCAGCCTCCTTCATAAACCAGTTTCTCTTTCTGAGTGCTGAGTGCAACAGTTTCTCTGTCTCAGTGAAGCCAGCAACTTACTAAATAAACAGTCTGTTTCTCACTCCTGGCTGGAGGTAACACAATTATCATTGCAAATCACATGCACCTGTTTCTCATAGTGTCCAACAGTCTCAGCCCATTCAGAAACACTTACACACACTCAGACCACACACAAACAGTGCTGTCAGTATAGCCTAGAGTTTAGAGTAACAAGTAATAAACAAATGTCCTGCAGCCAAGTCCAGTGTTTGATTCTCACAACTTCCATTTCAATACTGTGTAACTCTGAACAAATCACTTAACTGCCCAGTGCTTCCAGGTCCCCCCTAAAAACTTACCTAGTTACCAAAATGAGTAAACAGGGAGAAAACACAGACAAAAATGTTCCCAATGGATAGCCCTATTGTATAAATCGCAGACATGATGTGCAACTTGTGGAATATAGCAAACATTTGCACTCGTGCAGATATTTTCCATATTCCACACTCGCCCATCATGTATCCCCTATATATATATATATATTTATGCAACAGGGATCAGGATAAAAACTGTAGAATAAAACCATTTATCTTCGCTACTATGGTAATAAATTTATTTATCCACATAGTAACTACATCATCACCCATTTATTCACATAGTAACTACATCACTAGCTCATTTATCTACACAGTTCTCTTCAGAATTCATTTAGAATGTTCGGCCTCAGAAGCAGTACTAACCATATTTAAATGTCAATAACTTAAAAACGAAAAAAGATAACATGGTACTGTGAGCACGAAAAGTGTTCAGCACAAAATTATCTACAAAATGAATACTGTTTCATTTATATAAACCCTGTATATTTTATATGATTAGCAAGAAAACAGAAGAAAATGTAATTTTTTGTTCACTTTTTTGACAAACAAATATAAATAACTTTAAAACAAAAAATGATAGCATGGTACTGTGAGCACGAAAAATGTTCAGCTCAAACATATCTACAAAATGAGTGGTGTTTCATTTATAGATACCATTTTGTTTTTTTATAATTAGCAAAAAACAGCATAAAATTCAATTTTCTTTTCCCTTTTTTGACAAATTATTTACACCTACCAAAATCAAAATGTTCACACAACATCTAAACCTGTTACATAAATGGAATATGCAGCGGTTCAGTATGTGATAATGCATTTATTTTGTACAGTTTCCAGTGACCTCTCGTAACTCTCACTCGTGCCTTCGGCACTCGTGAGGTTTACTTGAGGTCACTGGAAACTGTACAAGATAAATGCATTATCACACACTAAACCGTTGCATATCCCTTATATATTCATGTTATTTGTCTTGTAGATATTTCACTTTAGCAAGTGTGTATTCCAGGGTTTGCTTCAAAAGCATCTAGCTGTGCCAACTAACCTCACAATGGCTCTGTGAGACATCAGAGCTGGTTGTCATGTTAAGTATTAAGATGTCTTAAGCCCACTATTAAGTCATAAAATTATCATTAAAGCTTTTATAAAAAGGTAATGGAAAATTGTTAAAAATGTAATATAAAACCTGATAAAGTGGAGTCAATTTATATAAAAAAAGGTGTGCATTGTAATATGCATGCTATTATTGTGTATCAATAAATGTTTTTATTTAAAAAAGGATAAGAAATATTATATCAACAATATAGAACAAATATTACATTAAAAACATATAATTTCTCTGCATTAATCATAAGAAATCACGATTAGCAACAAAAGGGGAAAAACAATCCTGATATCAATACCTGAACAACATGAAATGATTTGCGTTATTCACTATATTATATAGTTAAATAGGTACCTGCTCTTTCGTAGTGGCGAATAAAAAAGCTAGTTCTGAGAGGCTGGCTACATCGTCCATTGTATGCTGCTTACAACATGCTATGTTGGTTTGCAATTAGCAGCGAACTCTGGCTAAATAAAGACAAATTCCCCTGCAGGATCTTTGGCATTGCAACGTATCTCTTTTATTCCTGCCTATGTTCCCTGCCTGTAGCCTGCACACACACTTAACAAGCAGAGTAGCTGGGCTCAAACAGTTACTACATCAGAAAGTACTGAACTACAAATATATCGGCAGTTATTTTTGTTTCCAGAGTAATGTGTATATATATATAAATATATATATATATATATATATATATATATATATATATATACACACACACACACATATATATATAAAACACATTGAAAAGCATATGATATCTATGATGACAAACCTGACGTTCACCCTTAGTCTGATTTTGTCCCTTTTTTGGTTTTGTTTGTATGCTTATTTTTTCATAACTGAAGATATAACATTCAAAACCATAAATAAATTAAAAACATCGCCCATCTGCCAGCCTTGGTGTTGGAACTGAAGTCTTGGTGGCTTGTGTAGGGAGGCCATGGTCCAATGGAGGGGCTCCACGCCCACTGAGCCGAGGCTGCGTGGGAGGCAGTGGTGTTCAGCAGGTGGCTCCATACAGTATCCAGAGTGATGTACAGCAGTTATTACACATTCTCTGGGCAGGACAGCGCTGTAGCAGCAGTCACATGCTCACCTTTTGGAATTAACCTATACAATTCTTGCAGAGAAATTTAGAAACAACATGCTTTCATTATCGTAAAGCAATACTGTAAGATTTCAGATGAACTCAAATGCAGGACACAAGGCAAATCAAATGAAAGGGAATGGTTCTATGAGCATATTTAGTAGCTAGAAACTGACCAGCGAAGAGGGGAGTTTGGATTATAGTCAGTAGCTGTGCGCTGGGACTTGAATGAGTGCAGATTGGATTTAAGTTGAAACATAATGAACACTTCTTGCCGGTTTTTTTTTTCAGTGTATGCAAATAACCTAGTTATAATGATTACCTTTACTTTTAGTATTTTTCATGGTAACATAATGTACATTTATGGCGCATTTAAAAAAAAGTAAACCTTACTGGGAAATTTGAAAAAAATGCATTAGTATGTGATGAGAAACAAATGTAAAATGCGATGGAGAAAATAAATACAATCAAATGTGTTTGGTATTATGGCTATTTAAAATAAATAGATTCAACTGGCTGGAACCATTATCTGCAAATAGTTACTGCTGTATGCAAACATTCAAGTGTGAATTTTAGGACTGTATCTAAAACACGGTTCTGCTCAGCTCACTGCTCCTGTATCAACATTTTATTTATTTATGTATTTATTCTGTTTTTGTTGACTGGGTAAATGCACTAGACAAATCCTGCCTATTTTCAGGCATGACCCGGGGGAGGGGGATACAGATGAATGCCAACTGACCTTGAACCAGATTAAGCTGTTGGTGGTATTTTTAGTAAATGAGGGAAATTTGGCCAGGACACCGGGGAAATTCCCCTACTCTTTTCGATAAGTGCCTTGGGATCTTTAACATCTACCTGAACTTCTACCAGTCCAGGCAAATGGGACCTCAGTTTAACATCTCATCCTAAAGGCATATTTCAGTCAATCAAAATAATTTCTAAATATTACACCTACTGCTACCAGAGTATCTTTGTTGTTATCATTTGGTAAGTCTCGTTTCATGTTCAAGCAAATAATTCTCTTGGAGACATAAACATGCTGGCACAGATATTCAAAAGGGTTAGCATGGGCGCAACAGTGTCTCCTCTGCCAGCCGCAATGATCGCCCGGCGCGATATTCAAAAGGAAAAGTGCGCTGAATCCCGATCGCCTGAGCTCATCAGTAATGTATGCAGGCACAGGTAGGGGGGCGTTCCCATGCATAACCTGCACAGTCCGGGATGTGCAGAGCCATGCATGCGCAACCCCTACTTGCGCCTGCACAAAGTTAAGCCAAAAAAAAAAAGGAACAACTGATGGCCACCCACAGGTGAGCTGCTGCATTGCAAGGCACAACACGGCAGCTGCCACCTGTGGGTGGCCACCCAAGTTCCGGCTGCATCTGGTGGAGCCTCCCCATGCCCGATCGCGGGCATTTGTATAAGAAAAGGAGAATTATTGCACTATCCCTGGTGGTCCAGTGGACCGTTGTTTGCCCGATCATGGGCATTTGTATAAGAAAAGGAGAATTATTGCACTATCCCTGGTGGTCCAGTGGACCGCTGTTCGCCCGATCATGGGCATTTGTATAAGAAAAGAAAAATTATTGCAATATCCCTGGTGGTCCAGTGGACCGCTATGTGCCCAATCTCGGGCATCCATTCTAATAAACCCTCCCATCCAATATCCCTGGTGGTCCAGTGGACCGCTTTCTGCCCAATCGCGGGCATCTGTACCCAAAGAAAGGATCAATATCCCTGGTGGTCTAGTGGTACCCCACACCCGCCCACTGAGCCCCACCACCCCGCTCCCCCCATCAGCCAGCGGGCGGCAGCACCCCACCCGCCTGCTGCCCACTGACTGACAGCTCGGTAGGGCTGCATGCCCATTGGTTCACAGCGTGAGCCAATGGGCGTGCAGCCCATACCGTACTACACATTCCAGATATGTGAATGAATCATGAATCATGAATAGATAAACAGACCGACATATAGATATATAGAAAGCAGGCAAGCAAGCAAGAAAGAAGAGAGAGAGAGGAATATGTATACCTTACAATTGTGTGCGATGAATTTGTGTTTTTACAGTATAATAGATTTCTGTTATACTCAGTTATAGTAGTACTTGTAAAATCATTTGGGAGGCCTCTTGTCATAGGTTAGCATGTTGGAGACTTCCCTTTTGTTTATTCCAGTATTCGCTTAACATGCTCACCTGTCTTAACTTTGATGTCTATATCCATGCCTTAGCTTTTTAATTATTAGTTTCACATATAAGGTTTATTACAGTTCAATTGTAATGCTAAATATGATCTTAGATGAGAGCCATCAGGTAGCCACCATTCATTTATTTATATATATATATATATATACATATATATATATATATATATTTTTTTTTTTATCAAACGAATAGGCTCATTTTCCTAACAAATCACACATGCACTGTGAGAGGTTAAAAGGGTATATGAACATATCTAATTTACCACATTATAGGCTGACAGTTGGAGTTAACATTTTTGGGATGTAGATTTTCTTCGACCAAGCGTGTTACACCAAAGGGGAGATATATGTTAATTAATCCCTAAACAATCAATACATTTAGTCAATGTTTATTTTTATTTATTTTTTTGTTTGTTTTGTTTTTTGTTTTTATAAATAATGATAGGCCATTCTTCAGTTTTGATCAGGTTAAAAAAAAACTCTTTTAAGCAGGATACATAATTGGAATCAGAGAATAAAACTTTTGTTTCAAAAAATCTGAATATTGGAAATAGTTATATTTAAGCCGTTTCCTGCTGAAATGGAGGGAGCAGCAGGGTTTGTGATGGTTTTGTTTACTGAGTGAATCATGGAATACTGGGCAGAGACAGGGTTAAAAGTCAAGAGCTCTGTATAGTATAAACAGCCTGAGGCATAAGAAAGTTCAGTTTCGGGTCTCAGCGGGGAGAGAAAGCTCAGTAAAAGAACAATTCAGGTCCACCTGTGGACTCCAATAGCTAATTATCCCTCTGCCATTTATTGCCCCAAGCCTTACTCTATAACACTGTATAGACCAACATGTTAGATATTCAGCTGTGCTGTTACTAGCATGTATTTCTCCTAGAACTATATAAGGCAGAGCAGCCTACCTGCCCATCCACACACAGTCCTGTTCCTGAGTATGTGTTTCCTGTATATCTACTACAAAAAAAGTGTATTATCGTGTTTTAGAAATTATACTTTCCCTTGTGAATCATTTAATAATCTGAACTACTAACTATACTCTGTTGCTCATAAGTGATTTTAGCCATAAAACATTTTCTGATTTCATGTTTTATTTTAATTATTTCATTTTTGATATATTCCCGTTGTAAAAGAAAGGGACATAATCTACATCCAAAGGGATAATATGTTATTACCATGAATATAGGTTAGATGGAAAAGTCTGCTATACTGGGAAATAAGACTAGAGAGCTAACCAGATAATAAAGCTTTATGTTCTGTAAGGCCCTTCTATGGATTTATCTATCTGTATATTATATCTATGAAATCTATCTAGCTAGCTGGCTAACCCTACAGTTATATGTAGTATATTGTGTTGTTTGCTGCAGCTGAAAACGGACTCTGGATTCATGCATTATTAATACTGGTGTGGAACCATTCCAATGATATCTAGGGTGCCACATGGCTGTGTGTAACCCCCCCCCCAGATTGATCCCAGTCTAGAAAGGGAAGCTACTGCTATCATAGATGCATTTGCATTTCCAGTCCCTTCTGTGTTCTCTAAACAACTCCCATCATCCAAACAATTATTGGGTTTCAGCTATAGAGTTCACAGTAATTAATATATGGCACCTAGTGCCAGTTACTTCTGCTGAAGAGTAGCATCCTAAATAATGCTTATCTATATCAATGTCATATTTGACTCTCCAATAACTTGTACTTAAATACATTTTGATCTAACCCGGCCTCGGATTTTAATACATTCATGCCTTAATTTCAGCGTTAATTTAGAGGGAAATGGTAAAATATTTAAAAGAAAAAAACACCAGGTGGGCCTAGCAGGGCAGGCTCTGCAGGTGGATGTGAAATTGCTTTGACATCAGCACAATTTGTGGCCCACACTTGCACTTCAAGAATGTTATCGAGGAGGGTTCGCTTGGTCCATTGGCTGACAGAAGACACTCTTAATGTATTCACAGACGTTTCACAGCTCAGCTCTGGGCTACCAAATGACTTTTAATTAGCACTAATGATATTGTATGAGCCCTTAGACTACAGAGACTCTTTTGGTGTGCTCCAACATTAATTGGGTCAAACGTGTGAATTGTGGGTTTATTAGGCACTTTTTTAGCTAATTTTTAGCTATTGAAATAGGTTATCCAGCTCATCAGTATTTATCAGTATGTATTAGCCGGCGAGCATGTACCAACTGGATAAATGATCATTTGTATGTAACAGAACAAAGATATTTAAATCTGTGATTTTTTTCTGAAGCCTGGTTATATCACTAATCTTCCTTACACTCACTGAATTCCTTGTGTTGTGCATGTTTTATTTCGCAATCCATTTAGAGGATGACATCCACTCACAGCAGTGACAATTCAGATGTTGTGACCTGCTGCCAGTGTTTTTTTTTATTTTATTTGTGTGTGCCTTTTACATACTGTTACTTATACTGTTACTTATAAAATTAAATTTTTCCAATATGTGTTATCATGCAGTCAAAGATTGTCACCATCAAATAGCACTGGGCGAATTATCTGCTGATCTCATTGATTTTAAGAGAAGCTCTCAGGACGCTGTAGTCTTTATTGGATTTTGTTTAAAAAAAAACACTGTTGATAGGTTCAGTCATACTACTCAAGTACCCCTAGTTTACGATAAAGTCACTTGATTTAAACCCCACCTCCCCTCGGACTGATTATCTGACCCCCCCGAACCCCTCACACTGATGTACCTATTTTAGGAGTAAGGATTTGACCACAACTATCACACATTCTCCTTCAGAAACTGTTGATTTTTATAAAAATTATAGTTGTTGAAAAAAATAAGTTCGGATTTTTTTTTTTTTTTTGCAAAAAAAAGTTTACTTTTTTTTTTCAAGACTGAAAAATACATCAAATATTATATGGCAATAACAAATTACAATTTAATCTCGGGTGGACTACTATGCCAGTCCACTATTCCCCAACAGTTTCTGAAGAGACAGAGAGAGAGAGAGAGAGAGAGAGAGAGAGAGAGAGAGGAATGAGTGTGTGTGTGTGTGTGTGTGTACTGAAGACTCCCCTTTACCCCTTGGTGTGAAGAGTGGGCAAGGAGACATGACACCTCCCCTCTGTCTATAAGGCTGAGTGTGTGTGTGGTCAGGAGAGGGTATTTCCAGCTCGTAGCCTTTTTCATTCGTCTCTCTCTCTCTCTCTCTCTCTCTCTCTCTCTCTCTCTCTCTCCTCTCGCTGCAATTGGGGTAACGTCAGGGCAGTCTAGGAAGGACTCTCCGGCAGCCGACAAAATGTAACTACATAAAAAGTGCTGTCTACTAGTGATGGATGCTCAAAGTTCGGAAGTTGCCCAATGCATTACAACTTGTGACCGCAAGGCTGAGCCCGAGAGACTACAGAGAAAGTTTGGGACTTAAACTGGTACAGACTTCTGATAGAAAAGACTGGGGCTAGTGGCAACGTGCATGTGTGTGTGTGGGGGGGGAGTGCTGCTCACTGAAGTGGAGCTCTCCCTTTCAACTGTACAGCACTGCATTTTCAACTGCTGTCATAGACAGCTGTAGCATTCATTAGCGAATGATGGCTGCACCTGCAAACACACTGAATGAATTGGAAGATGGGTGCCACACCTCCAAAAACTCAGATGATGGTACTATGTTTCTTGCACATGCATGCAAGCAAACATAAAAATGAAATGAATGAAATGAAGACTGGGAACTGTATCAGACTAAGCAGAACAAGGTGGGGAAAGCAGTCAGACATGCAAAGGCACAAACAGAGGACAAGATAGCCCAGTCAGTGAAGGAGGGGGACAAAACCTTCTTCAGGTACATACAGTGGTAGTTATACAAAAGATTTCCATTACCCCTGTATGCTGCTCAGTACCTTGGCAGCAGCCCGGTACAATGGTCAATATTGATGTGGTGGTGCGGTAAAAGCAGTATTAAATGCAGCATGACAAAATGTTCTTAATGCAATCCCTCAGTTCCTCTCTAGATGGCAATAATCACTCATCCCAGAGTGACTGCTGTTCTGGAGTGTGACTGAACTGTTGTTTTCAATTAATGTACTTCTTGACCAGCAGATGGCATTGTAATTAAAAAAAAAAGCACTTTCCCCAATCCCCGGCGGCACCCTAACCATGTAAATAATTATAAAAAAAAAACACTGCCATTTACTGTTATTACTTAGATACATAGATGTTGTCATCAAATAATGGCCTTGTGGCCCATCCAGTCTGCCCTATTCCTCTTTCTTTTTTTTTACCACATCTATGTTTTTCTTCCTTGCAGCCACTGACCTGCTGTGAATCCAGCCACTGCTCTGCTTCCCATGAACAACCCTGGAGTTACATCCACACACCAGCTAGCATATGCAGCTGTACCCGTTAAAGGGGCCCCCCCTTCAGTTCTCGCGCCAGGCCAGGAACTAATACTGGCATGTGACTGCACCAACAAGCCCCGCTGAGCTCAGGAAGCTGCGACTATCAAGCTGTCATGGTCAATGCTGCCATTTTCCTCCCTGTAGCTCTTTCCCCCGGAGTGCAGGCATGCAATGATGTCAGAGCACTGATGTGCAGACATCTGCTGCACTCCTTCCCTTGCTGCACCAACTCTAGCAGAGCCACCAGTCATCACCATGGGCCACTGCAGAGCAGTGGGAACCCACATCCCTCCCTGGGATAGGGGAGCAGTCCTCTAGACACTCAATCCTATCCCTCCCCTGCTGACCCCTGACAACCTGGGCTTACATCCGAACCCAGGTTGCCAGCGTGGCGCGAGGTGTGGTGTCCAGCACCTCAACCCTCAGCACCACCGGGCTGGCCCTATTCCTCTTTCTAATGCTTAAGGTACCCTAGATGCTATGACAAGTCCCCCTTTGCCTAGGTTGATAATTCCCATGTCCCTATCACATGCATTTTTGAATCCCTGAACCATGGCCACCTAAATGTAATCCACTAGAGATCATCACAGAAATGTGTCTCTCTTAGCTGAGACCCAGTTTTCTATTTTGACACAAATTTCCAAAATATGTAATAGCATGTAAATGGCCTTAATTGCATTTTGCAATGCAGTAACTTGCACTATGTGAAGGCTGTCATTTGTTGTGACTTGCACTGTGAAAAGGGGATTTTGATAAAGCTGATATTGCAGTTTAGGTTTAGTTTCTATCCTTCAATAGCAATGTCAGCTATTGCTTTCCTTTCATTTCTTCCCTAATGCCATGCAGATAGTAACAAAACCTCTGAAGATTTTTTTTAATATTTATTATTGTTTCACTGTCACTTTCATTAAACCCCCCCACCCCATACAACAGTACAATGTGATGGTCTTTCTTAAAATCTGATGCTACTGTATATGCAGCTGCACTCTGTTAGATTCCCATGAACTAATTCACAGTATTGCGAAAGCTGATCAATTTTGTGATTGCAGTCATTTTAAGTACCTACTTTGGACATAATTGTTACGATAGGTGGAGAAGGGACAGTTAGAGAATGTGGCAGATGGTGCCATATCAGAAAATGATACACATTATTGTTAACATATAACATGCCAGATATTGGCTTATGATGTTGCTTCACCACCCCACCCACACCCTCGTACCCCCTCCACCCGAAGCAATGAAAAGAAACCCCCAACTATGCACAAATTAATGTTGCTGGGTACCATCGAGCATTTTTTTTGTATTTTATATATTATGTATTTATTTATGATTTTTTTTGTGAGGTACAGAACATCCATGTTCATTCATTTGACTTGATTAGGTATTGGAAATACAACAATGTCTAGAGTTGCATCTTATACCAGTCAGAATGCTGGGATAATCCACACATCCTATTTCTTTTGAGAGCAATAATCTCCACATCAGGAACATGGAAAAATGAAGCCTCACATTGTCGAGTTTATACTCATTCCTATGCTATATTATAAATTTATTATTCTATTTAGAAAAGGCGGCACATAGAACTATGGACTGGAACCACCTCGTAAAAATTTAGGTGACAAAATGAAAGAAGGGCATCACAGTTGCACAGGAGTGTTTGAAAAAAAATTTGCTTGTAATTTATTTAAAGATTAAAAATCAGCTTAACACAGTAGCATATGTTCCCAAAAACTCACCAGCATTTCACATGCTACTCCACGCTTTTTCAAGGTGGGGTTTCATGGCTATGGTCCTCCTTTTATGAGGGACACACTTAAAGATACAGTGCAGTAATTTATCACCGCTATATACATCACAAACAATTATACCATAAACCTGTAACTAAATAAATAACAACAATCCTACCTAACATCTAAAAATACTACAATCAGTGCTTATTATAAATACTCTATACACTAATAAATAATCTAGATCACTATAATATCTTAGCAGGGTACAAAACTTCACAATCGCAGATTTAATTTACTTGAACATGCTTAGCAGGGTGCAAAACTGTACAGTAACAGATTTCATTTGCTTGAAAGTGCTTCAGAGTCACCTTTTCTCCTGTAAAAAAGGAACAAGACTAAACATTTCATTAAGTCCACCATCACCACTGACCCTCAAAATATATTTCCATGCATTCTCTGCTTGCAATAATGCATTATCTATGTTACCCCCCCCCCCGTCCAATTTTACTTTTTGGAAGCCCTGCAATTTAAAAGTATGTCCAGAGCCCATTCTCATATTGTGTGCTGCCAAAGCATTTGTCTTATCCTTACAGGCAATACTATGCAAATTTTCACCAGTCCGAAATTTTAAATACCATTTCATCTTGCCCACATATATCTTATTGCACATACATTTTGCCACATACAGTACTGTATACCACATATGTGGTGTTACAGATAATAAAGTCTCTGGTGTCATATATTTGTCCCATAACTGGATGCTCAAAACTATTGCTTTTTATGATGTCTTGGCAGAAGATACAGTTTCCACATGTAAACGTTCCCATAGGTAAATGTCTGACTTGCTTTGGTCCAGGTGTTTTATATAGGCTGCTGGTTACAAAATCAGAAATATTCTTGCCTCTGCAAAAAAACATCCAGGAGGAGTACCACAAATTTTTGCAACTTCGGTTCAATAGTTAACACATGACAATGTTTCTGTAGTATTTCGATGAAATTACAAACTAACAACAGCCTGTCTCAATTCAAAGCTGGCCTCAAACAGCACCTAATGACTAGCTCAAAATGCACCTGCTTCTCAGGCCCCCTTTGTTCAACTGGCCTACCCTCAAGGTAGCACCCAGCAGGGCCACATAGAGACCCCTGCCTCCAGTCAGGCCTGGTCAAGGGCGTAAGTATACAATCACTAACCGTATATGCTCTCGGTACTGCTCCTCCCTAAACCCCACCCCTACTCAACAAGGCCCTCTGGAGCTGCTCCCCCCATCACCACCTACCCCTTGTTTCACTGTCACCCCACCTCTCACTCTCTGGGGAAGAATCAAACCCAATGCTGCCCCCTGATTCACTGTCACCCCACCTCTCACTCTCTGGGATAGTTTCAAAACATTATGTTAGTGCTCTGCCATTAGTCTACCATTAGACTTGGAAGTTTCCAGGGGTGTGCTACCTAGAGCAGTCATTTACAAATAGCTTTGTACTCTATTAAATTGCTATGTTTTTTCCTATTTGTCTAATTCTCATGTAACTGCTCTTGTTGCCTATGACCTGGCCTCTGTGACCACTGAATTTGTGTATTGTTTTGTTGTCCACCCTGATGTGGAACCTTTGTAAAAGAGTTCACGCTCAAAGGTCTTTCCGATATACTAAATAAATAAATAAACAAATACATTTCTTCACCTTATAGCTCTGTGAGGTAAAATCAGAGATAAAATTAATCTGATCTGCTTCTTGTGACATATTCCTTTTAATCAACAGTTCAGCTCTCTGCACATTGTCTACAACATTCTTAGCCTTATTAATGCATTCAAGATCATAACCTCTTGTAATAAATCTGTCCACTAGTTGTTCTGCCCTTTCACTGTATTTATTCTCATCCGAAGTATTGCTGTGTAAATGCATGAACTGCCCTTTTGGAATATTTCTGATTAAATGTCTAGGGTGGCAGCTCTGATATGCTAACAGAGCATTTCTATTTCTTTTCTATACAGGCTAGTGACAATTTTACCTTCATTCCCTTTCATAATATGCAGGTCCCTATACTTGTTTCTACAGCACTAAACAGAAATCAATATACATAAAAGATCACATTGGATTGATAGATTTAGAACTTGGTTATTTAACTAACTCTTCCATTCACATCGCCTGAATGAAATCACACATTCTTTAGCAGCCGGTATTTCAAGATACAAGTCAAGGCTAAACTAAGGGGAAAAAAACACTACTTTCATTTATCACCTCACTGTATAAGTACTAATCAAAATAAACACAGCAGCTCTGTTCACTCTGTGAGTCTGAGTAAAGGAAAACCTTGGCTCTATTTGTTGCCATAACCGCTGATAAAATATCATAAGGTTTAATGCCCCCCACACACACACACACAGACACAAACATGGCAACTTCCAGCATCAGTCAAAAGGGAGCATTTGGATGATGTAATTAACAGTGATCTACATGATTGCTTAAAAAAACATACTTCATGCTATAATTCCCTATAAATTTTTGTTTCAAACAATTATTTTTTTAAAGACCCAAACTGTATCTTCAATGAGAGATCAAGACCATTTCTGAATTTTTCCTTAAATAAAGCTCATATTCTGAATGAGTGGTCAGAGTGCTTTGCTATTGTTAGATAAATGAGAGAAAGGTGAGTAACTAGAAAAAAAAATATCAAACCATGGAATGCACAGTTAGCTATGTGTGTGACTCCATAGAATAACAGCCACTTTGTTCTTTGCACTTTAGAAAGAAATGGTAATAAATAATAATAAATGGTCGAACTACGGATGGCAGAGATGTTATTTCTTAATGTGTATGCAGTAATGATTTTTTGGGTAAATCTAGTTAGAGCATAGGTGATGCTGAATTTGTAGTACAGCCTTAACAAGGCGCTTTCCTGATCAGTGCTGTCTGCTTTATAAAACAATAATGACCATAAAGATCAGTTGCCACAGAAGCCCCCAAAAAACACTGATTGGTCTTTCTAACGTCTTATAATAATTGTGAAAAATTAGCTGTTCAGTCCACTGGGGGTGGAAACAATAATTGAGCAAGGCTTCTGGGGCATCTAATCTTTATGGTCATTATTGTTTTATAAAGCAGATGACACTGATCACAGAAGCATCCCTGTTAAGGCTGTACTACAAATTCAGCAGCACTTATGCTCTAACTGGATTTAAAAATAAATCATGACTGCATACACATTAAGAAACAGCATCTCCGTGATCCGTAGATCTGCCATCTATTATTATTTATTACTGTACCATTTCTTTCTATTGTTGTTGCTGCTGTTGTTTTGAGTCCTACACATGGCTGAGGAGTGTGTGTGAAAGTGACAATAATTCACACTTTTCCCCTTCATTTTCACTGGCACTCCTCAGTAGTTGTAAGGGGCTGTCAAACTGCTATGACTCTCTGGGATCAGGAATATTTTTTTTTATGTTTTATTACCTAGTGGCACATTTCCCTTAAACAGTCCACTCAATTGTAAAGAGTACAACCCAATAATTATACTGAACTGCCTCACCTCTAACACACAAAAGAAACTGACAGTCAATCCTTTTCCATGCACATTGTGTGAGCCCAGAGTTGTTTACTTGTTGACCATGTTGTTTACTTTTCCCCTAAACTCAGCACATCAATATAATATAACTAAGATTAAATCTCTGAGGCATGGCGGTTCCCATTTTACTGTATTGAATCAGGACTTCAGGAGTAACACCTTATTTTTTGGGACATCAGTTGGATGTAGTATCTTTAGTTTATGAAAAAAATAAAGGGTTGTCACAAATTAAAAACACATAAATAATAATAAAAAAAACAAACAACAGTATTTTTTTCTTTTACTTTTATATCTTTTAATACATCAGTAAATGCCAGTATTCAAATAATGATCATCAGTAGCAGTTCAGATTGTCTGTAAATTTAGTGAAACTTTAACCACTGAACTGCAGCATGACAAATCATTATCAGGAAACAAAAGAATTGATACAGCAAGCAATGTGGGGGAGGGGAAGCTAACATCACAGAATGCTATCATTGACAAAGGGCAGTAATTGAGCATACTATCAATGCAAAGAAAATGCCTATAAGAGTGAGGAAATAAAAGAAAAGAAAAGAAAACCAATAAGTACCTCAGTGGTAGGAAAGATCATGGAGACATTGCTGAAAGAAAGGATAGTGGCACACCTGGAATCCAGGGGTGCCCAGAATCTGAGGCAACATGGATTCACAGCAGGATGGTCATGCCAAATGAATCTGATAGATTTTTTTGATTGGGTGATTGGGTGACTAGAGAAGTAAATCAGGGAGGGGTAGCAGACATCGCCTACCTAGATTTCAGCAAAGCCTTCAACACTGTCCCACATAGAAGGCTGGTTTATTTATTTATTTATTTAGTTTTTGCTGACCAGGTAAGTACACTAGACAAATTCTGCCTGTTTTCAGGCATGACCTGGACGAGGGGGATACAGATGAATGCTAACTGACCTCGAACCAGATTACACTGTTGGTGATATTTTTGTGAATGGGGGGAAATTTGGCCAGAGCACCAGGGAAATTCCCCTACTCTTGTGGTAGGGGGTGCTTTTGTGGTTCCCCACATCAGCTGGTTCAGATCATGGCTGATGCTGGTGGTGGAAGGACATCTGAGGAGTCTTTCTCCTCTTATTCTGTGATTATGGAGGTTTCTAAAGGAGTTTTGCATACCAAGGCAGCTGGGATGCACCATTCGGGTGGTCAGCTTTCTGCCTGTTCTATGGCTGCTACGATAATTGCTCAGGATGTTCCTCTGGATTTATCTACTGACTCTCCTCCTGTTACTTTAACCGTGGCCCAAAAGCAGCATTGTTTGTCGGCCGAATTAGCAGCAGTGACACATCTATTGGAGGAAGAATCACTCTCTTTGGAAGCTGAGCAGAAACTCAAGAGATCATTCTCTTCGCCACTTGGGCCTAGTAGTGTGGGACCGGCAAAGCTGTCCTCGGTGGATCCGTCACCAGCTGGCCTAGACCCACTTTCAGTGGGGCCCTTGCAGTTGGACTGGACTGCTGATCCTGTTCAGTCCTGGTTTGCAGAAAATGCTTTACAGCAGGCGGGATGGATTCTGGTGGCAGATGGTGCTTGGAAGCCGGATCCTTCCCTTCCTTTACCGGGAGTTTCATTGGATGGGGAGCCCCGTTGATTGCATTGCCTTCTCCCACGACTTCTCCGGATGATCTGTTGCCCACTTCGGGTACTGTTTCTTCTCACATTTTAACTTCTGTTGTTCCAGTTTCTGAGATCTCAGCTAAGGCAGTTGTGCCTCTGACTGAGGCCCCACAGGATAAGGGGGTCCCGGTCCAGCCTACTGGTTTGGGTCCAGGTGGGACTGAACCGCAGTCTTATGCTAGTTTATTTCATAAGCCCATAGAGCTAGCTCAGAGGTGGAATGCTATCTGTCTGTGGTTTATTGGCAACAAGGATGACCATCCTGATCATTTTTTTGTTGGGAAAACATCACTCAAACAGTCATTGGGCTCCACACCCTCGGAGGTGTATGCCCTTATTCATGCCCCGGGAGAAATGACCTTTGATGTGAGCTTTTGCACCCCTACTCTTCTTGAATGTTTTTGGTGCAAGTATGCTAATGTGAAAACTAATCATCTGTGGTCCAAGTTTTTGGTTATTCCCCTTACTAAACAACCCTTTCGTGTGATTACTATCCTCTTCCGCAATGAAGGGGTTAACATTACTGATATTATTTACTAGTTGGAGAAGAGATGTTCCATCCAGGGGAATCCTACTCCCATTATGGATGATGAAGGGTTTTGGAATGGGGGTTGGAAGATTAAAGTGAAGTTACAGCATGAGGGCCAGAATATTATTCATTTCCCGAATTGCTTCTTTATTGGTTGGGATAAGGATTTTTTGTTTTATCCTGGACAGCCTTGCACTTGTTTTAAGTGCGGTTCTTCACGACATATCAGTATTAACTGTGATATCTTGAAATGTACTCGTTGTGGGGATTTGGGTCATCCTAGTGCTCATTGTTTTAAGGCCCCTAACTGCAACCTCTGTGATGAATTGGGGCATAACTTTATGGATTGCCCCAGGGCTGCAAAGAATAATGAGAATTCTGATTTTGGGATGCAGAATTATTATATTAGAGCGGCCCTTAAACAACCTTATGTGAGTCCTCGGGGTGGTCCTCTTGGGTGTGAACCTCAGTCTGAGGATACGGCTGCTCCTCAGAATCAGCCTGAATTGGGAGTTGGGGAGGATCCTGCTCCTGTGGTTTTGTCTGTCCCTGCTCCTTTGTCTGAACTGCCTTTGGAGGCTATAGTCCCCTCTTCCCTTCCCCCCCATGGCACCCCCTCTGGATTCAGGCTTTCAGGTAGTCAAGGGTAAGAAGGGTAAATTGTGTGCACAAGAACAGTCTGAATTGCCCCTTGTAGGGGATCACCTTCCTCTGCACATTAAATTTTCTGTTTTCCAGAATCTCCCTCTTGATTTGGCTGAGGATTCAGATTCAGCTTCCCAGCCATTGTCCCAACTGGACTCCTCAATTGAGGTTGATACTGTTGTGGATACCAGACCTGAGTATCAAAGGAGTGGCAGGGTGATGCGGGCTTCCAGTAAGATTAACTGATCACTTTTTCTGATTGATGGATCCTTCCCCTAATAGGTTTACTGTACCTCCTTTAATGCGAACAGTCTTCAATCTGATAGGAAGCAACTGAGTACTTATGACCAGTTTATTTCTTCGGACTTGGATTGTCTCTTCCTCCAGGATGTTTGGCTTCATTCCCCTATGGAACATGAGGCTGCTAGTTCTGGTTGGGTTTGAGGGATAGCTTTTGGTCTCAGGGTGAGGAGACTTGTTCTGGGGTGAGATTTTATTTCTTTTCTCAGGTTCAGATGATTCATAGTTTAGAAATTGTAGCAGGAAGGGCCTTTCTTCTTGATGTTCGTTTTTGGGGGCTGGAATTCAAGCTCCTTAATGTGTATGCTCCTCAGTTAAAGTTTGAAAGGGTGAGTCTTTTTAAGAAGTGAAAACCCTTTCTTTTTATTACTAGGCTGTTGGTGTTAGGTGGGGATTTTAATTGTGGTTTATCTTGTGCAGATCGGGGTTTACGGACTACCAAACTTTTTTGTGACTCCAATGCCCTGAATATGGTGATTTCGGATATGGGGTTAATAGATGTTTTTTCCAGCTTTTTTCCGGTGGCCCCTCATTCCTATTTTTGTGGCCCTCATTCCTCCAGGATTTGATTTTGTTTTATTTCTCAGGCCTTGCAGATTCAGACAGAATTGGTGGTCAATATGGCCACTTCAGATCATAAAATGTTGAAAGTTATTTTGGGGAATGTGCCAGATCAGCTGTTTGGCCCTGGGCTGTGGAAGTTAAATTTACCACTGTGTCTTGATTCAGATGTTACTGAGGGATTTCGTCATCTTTTGGCGGCTCGTAAATCCGTGTTTTTTTTTATATGAGGATTTAAATGTTTGGTGGGAAGATACAATGGTAGAGGTGCTTTTATACTTTTGTAAATTAAGGCGATTGAGGGGGTGACAGCTTTCATTGATGCAGTGTATGCTACAAGACAGATTGAGGGATCTCACAACCTTACACACCTCTGGTTGGTCTGATTTGCATTCTGTTATTTCACAAATGAAATCTGCTCTTGCTTCTCTACACTGTGACCTGATGAAATGTTTAGTCACCCAACAAAGGCATTGTGTGGTGGGGAATAAGGGTGAGATGTTTCCCCTTGTCTCCTTTTTGGATTTGAGGAATCTTAAGCATATTTCATATCTTCTTACTTCTGGTGAACAGGTTTCTGGGAATTCTCAGATTCTAAGAGAGATTCGGTTTCACCTGCAAAAAAGTTTTACTAGTTTATCATTACCGTCTGAATCTATGACGGACTGGTTATGGGGTTGTTACATTCCGAAATTGGGTTTGGATGACTGGAACGCTATAGGGGCCCAGATTTCACATATGAATTGCAGGATGCCATCTGGTCCCTGAAAAATGGTGCCTCGCCAGGGTCAGATGGGCTTCCCCATAACATTAATAGAACTATTTTTGAGGCTTTGGGGGATGAATTGACCTCCTTTTATAACTTTGCCTTGCGGTCTGGGGTTTTACCTCCTAGTATGTATATGGGGGTTCTGGTGCTCCTGCACAAGGCTGGTGAGCTGGGGATTTATCGACCTGGAGACCAATTACCCTCTTGAATACTGACTATTAAATTTTTATGAAGGTTTTGGGTACTCATTTGGTTTGAGTTCTGCCTGGGCTTATTCATCCAACACAATTTAGTGGGGTTCCCTTCCAGAAGATCCAGGATGCCTTGTTGCTTATTCAAGAAATCTCCCAGAAGGGCCGTAATGGGGAAATTATGGGATGCTTAATTACTCTGGATCAATCTTAAGCTTTCGACTGTATTGAATATCCTTATTTTTGGGAGGTTCTGTGGATATATGGTTTTCCTCCTTGTTTTATTTTGTGGCTTCAGGCATGTTACAGTCATGCACAACTTTTGCCCAGTGTTAATGGTTGGTCTGGTGAGTCAGTTAGAGTGACTCAAGGAGTACAACAGCGGTGCCCTTTGAGCCCCTGTTATACCTTTTGACCTTGAATCCTTTGCTCCGATGCCTCAATGCAGATCCTGATATTTTGGGGTTGTTGGTGGGTTGTGAGGACCCTCAGATTTGTACAGTGGCATATGCTGATGATATAGCATTGTTGGTGGCAGATGTGGCCTCCAGGAGGGTGGCTTTATGGGTTTGGACAGTTTTTCTGTGATCACTGGGGTAGCTTTAAATATGCATAAGAGTGTTTATTTGCCCATTGGGTTCGATGTTTTTTCCCCGCTTTCCCTTCTGGATATTCCCCAATCTTCTGGATATGTGAAAATTTGGGGGATTTATTTTGGTGGTTCGGATCTGCACTTTTATAATTGGGATCTTAAGCTCCATACTGCACAAAATAAGATGAGGGCTTGGAATAAATGGTATATGTCCCAGAAAAAGCAAGTTTATTTGATAAAGGCCTTTCTGTTACCTATGTTTCTCTTTTTAAGTGCTGTGTTTCCTCCCCCTCAGTGTTTGGAGGTGTCTTTATATAGTGTTTTTTTCAGTGTCTCTGGGGTAGCTGTTTGAACCCACTTAAATGGGGTATTACATATTTGCCCATGGCACAAGGGGGTGTGGGGATGATTAATCCTTTAGTTTTGTTCTATGTTACATTTTTTTATTCTAATTTGGTTCCCCTTTTGAAAGGTGTCAGTACCCCTTGGGATCCTTGGGTGTTGGATTATTTGGCGCCTCTTTTGGACTCATGGGGAGACCTTCTCCCAATCTCTAAGCAAAAGCATGCTCAAGGTTTTCTGGCTATTTTGTTGACGTGGTGACAAAATTAAAATCTTAGTTGGTTTTCAAATCATATTTACTTACTCAGTCCCGGAAGGTATTTTATGCAGATGTGTTGGACAGGCATTTCATTGAACGTCTGTGTTTTTTTTCACTAACCCCTTCTGTGCAGAAGTCCTTCACTGGTATTCTGATTAATAAATGGGTACCAATTCATATGTGGGATTTTTTATGGCTTTCCCTTCATTTGAAATTGGGGGTTTGGGGTAATTAGAAGCATAAAAGTATGTCGGACAGGGACTGCCCTTGATTGGGTCCATGTTTGGGTAAACTTGAGTCTATGAAGCACCTTTTTTTTGCACTGTCCCTTTGCTCAATCTTTTTGGCAATATTTGCATAAAGTATGGCCCTTACGTCCTTTTCATCCCTTGACTTTCTTGATGTTATGTGAGGGTTTTCCTCTGGGGCGGTGGGCAAAGTATGATGGCCAAATGCTGTGTTTGATCCTGTAAAGTATTAAATTTCAGAAGCTAATTATTGTTGAACAGGTCATGTTTTCAGTACAGCGAGATATTTCAGTTTTACAATCTCATGATTTGGCACATTCTTTCCTATCTCTTTTTCATTTATGGTGGAGACATATGACGTGGTTGGATACTGGGTGCAAGTGATTGCTTCATTTTCTCAGATTTTTGGGGCTTTATCATTGTGATTTTACATTGCCTCTGTTTGTGTGCAGCTCCACTTTTTTTGTCTGTGTTTTTTCCCTTTCATGCATGATTCCCCTACTCCTTTCCTAGAGTTTGGGATGGGGGTTATGGTTTATTTTTGCTTTTTTGTGTTTGCCGTTTTTGTATGCTGTATTGCATTTTTCTGTTTTTTTAATAAGATTTTCCCTACTCTTTTAGTAGGGAAGGGCTGGGGTTTATGTACATCTGTGAATTGATTCTGTTTTCCTTTTATATTTGCTGTGCAAGAAAGACATGACACATTCCCCTACTCTTTTAGTAGGGTATGGGGAGGGAGTTTGTTTTTAATGTGATTTTCTTTCTGTATAGGATTGCAGGTTTGATGTACTACTGCTTTATGTTTCACCTTATTCATAATTTCTTTTCTTATGATTTTATGTGATGTCCCTACTGTTTCATTTGTAGTTTCCTTTTCTGCTATGAGTACAAGAATTCCCCTACTCCGTTAGTAGGGAGGGGGGTCTGTTTTCCATATTTCCTTTTCAGTTTTTTGGGGGTTACACAGGGGCTGTTTTGGTTTTTCTGTATTATAGAATACTTATTTGTGTTTTCTTTTCCTCTGATTTTATGTGATGTAACACTGATTTGTATGTATTTTGCTTTAAGTTACAATGAAAAAATTCTCCTACTCTTTTGGTGGGGGGGGGGTTTCAGCATTTATTACTAAGTTTTGGGACTATAACAATGACATTTTGTATTGAATGTATGATGAAATACTTATTTCTGTTTACCTTGTTTTTGCATTATAATTTTGTGTGAAGTAACACTATTATGTATATATTTTACTTTCATGTTTTAATGAAAAATTCCCCTACTCTTTTCAAGAAGTACCATGGGACCTTTAACATCCACCTGAACTACCACCAGAATAGGCAGATGGTGCCTCGGTTTAATGTCTCATCCTAAAGACGGCACCTCAGGAGTGTAGCACCCCCCCTCATGCTGCACTACAGTGTCAGTATTGGGATATTAACCCAAGTGCCTGGTGTGGGGATAGAACCCACAACCTTCTGATCTCCTGGCCTCAGAGGTGAGTGTGCTACCTGCTGAGTCACTGACACTGACTAGATGGGTAGTCTGGGCATGGGAGACAAGGTGGTTAACTGGGTTAGGAACTGGTTAACAGACAGGAGACAGAGGGTGGTGGTAAATGGGGCACAATCTGGGGAGAGGGCGGGGACCAGTGGAGTACTGCAGGCATCAGTACTGGGACCCATCCTGTCCAATGTCTTCATTAGTGACATTGCAGAGGGGCTGGAAGGAAAGGTCTGCTTGTTTGCAGATGACACCAAGATCTGCAACAGGGTGGATACTCCAGAAGGGGTGCAGAAAATGAAGGGGAACCTGGAGAAGTTTGAAAGATGGTCAGAGATGTGGTAAACTGAGGTCTGATGCAAAAACATGCAAAATAATGCAGCTGGGTAGAGGGAACCCTGGGGAGAGCTACAGGTTGGGGAGAAGATGACTGTCACCAAGGAGGAAAGAGACCTAGGGTGTATCATCTCTGATGCCCTTAAGGTATCAAAGCAGTGTGCAAAGGTGGCAGGGAGGGCCAGTGGCATGCTGGGGTGCACAGGCAGGGGTATCACTAGCAGGAGATGGGACGTGGTGATGCCATTGTATAAAACATTGGTAAGGCCTCACCTGGAATACTGCATGCAGTTCTGGAGGCCACACATGTGCAAGGACATAAACAAGGTGGAGACTATCCAGAGAAGGGCGACATAGGTGGTGCAGGGCTTGCACCACAAAGCATATGAGAGTGACTAAGGGACCTCAATATGTACTCACTGAAGGAGAGGAGAGAGTGGGGGGACATGATTGAAACTTTCAAGTACCTCAAGGGCATAAACAAGGTGCAGGTGGGGGACCTTTTCTAATGTAGAAAAAGTACTAGAACAAGGGGGCATGATATGAAATTGGAGGGGATAGATTAAGAGGCAATGTGAGGAAGTTTTTCTGCACAGAAAGGGTAGTTGATGCTTGTAATAGTCTGCCACAGGAGGTAGTGGGGGCAAGCACATTGGAGGGGTTTAAGCATGCCTGGGACAGGCACAAGGGAACCTTGAGAGGGGAAGGAGTGATGAAAAGCCATTGATCACATAGGGTCAGTGGCCATATACAATGTATTGGGCCTACAGGCAAACTGGATAGGCCTGGTGGTCCTTATCTGCTGACAATTTCTATGTTTCTATGTTTCTAAGTAGATTGGGGATGGTTGAGAGGTGAGGTGGGGGGGTGGATTTCTAGAGACTATAATCACCTTAGACTCATGGAAGGACACTCACTCAGTAGCATGTGAATGGTTATACCCAACAGTAAAACCCTACTGCTATCTTGCCAGTGTAAGTTTTAAAATACCCCTCATATTAATAAATCAGCCTAATTATTTTATCAGTAAAGTTGTTATTTTCATTAATATCAATACAATCTTTAATTAATTTAAATCAGTTCAAAAGAGAGAATAACATTAATTCAGTAACATGAATTACTTGATATTAATGGAGCTTATGGCTCCAGATTCAGTTAATACAATTTCTTGATATCATCTTTTAAGTTATTTCCATTTAATGGTTTACCATACTAATTTATTTATTTGAACAGGTTTCACCAGGAAAGACAACATGAGCTGAGAACAGCTTGTTTCCAGAAGCTTCCTGGGGGGGGAGGGGTTACAAACAGTAGGGAGAGCAGGCAAACAATAAGACAATATAAAATACAACACAGTGCAGTTCAGATACAATTTAGATACATAAAGTGCAGAGAAGGCAAACATATATAGTGCCACTCAAAAACATGAAGTGTAGACATAATCCATACATTTTGAACAAAGGACAGCAGATCATATCACAAAAAGTGTGGTAGACAAACTAAGCTAGAGGAACTACCATTGGAGGAGACATACCAGGATTAGCAAAAACTATATGTGGGGATTGGACATACATAAGATAAAATCAAGAACAGGCAACCTAGTGGAAGTATAGGCAGAAGATGGAGTAAACCTAAGGTGGCAGAAGTTGCAGGTTGGGCACCGGGTTACTAAGTGCTAGTTTAGGTCTAAAAGAAGGCAGTTGTAGCACAGAGTGGGGGATATGGAGGCGAGAAACGGGGTGGTGGGAGGGGCAGAGGGATGAGGAGAGGCAAACCAGGAACTACCCCCTTCAAGATGCTGAGAACCCTGCAAGGGGATATGGCCTGGCAAATGGGAGGGGGGGGCAGAGCAGGAGAAGTGGGGGAGGGGCCACCAGGTGGTAGTCATGAGCTGGAAATGAAGGGTGTGCCTTTTAGAATGCATGGGGGTGGCAGGAGTCATTTATATTACCTGTAGTTTCGTTTCTTGGTTTGCTCCCAAAAAAGTGGTTCTGTGTTCCAAAATGTACCCCAGATGAAGCCTATTTTCAGCAACAAACTTGTAAGCAGAAAAGACAGCGGAACACCATAGCATTTAAAAATTTAGGTTTGCATACAGTAGATCAATGATGGGCTCTGAATGTACAATTGCAGTTAATGGAGCTCAATGTCTAGTCTGAGTATTATGTATCATGGATTATGTCCCAGCAATCAAGAGTATCACCAGAAATGTCAGTTCTAAAAGTGTATTATACAATAAAAAAATAAACTAGAGATTAGGAGTATTTCATGTCATGGCTAACTGTGGATGTTATGAAAGGATCTTATGAAAGGATGAAAGGATCCCTAAAAGTGCTGTCATATTACCCTCCATAACCCTTCGCATTTCACAATTTAAGAAACTTTGTGTGTAGTTGTGCCTGACTCATAATGAACCTGCACAGTCCCATATCCCTGCTTGGGCAATGAAAAGCAACATTGTACAGTCTAAATTTTCTGTTACTGTACCTTAGTTTGTAACACTGTAGCACTGATTTCAGAGTCATTCTGTATCTCTTTCATGGTTACTCTGTATCTCTTTCAAAGGTAACAAACTTACAAAAATCTAATATAGTGTTGTTTTTTCATTGTTCTAGTTTTCCTTTTATCATTTCTACTCGGGCAAGCAGGAAGTCTGAAGTGTGCAGCTTTCTTTCAGATGTTTCACTATGACTGACTGCATTTACAGCACCACATGTAAACAGAATTATATATATATATATATGAGAAGAGTGATCCAGTGATTTCCCTCCTACAGTATCTGTATTTATGGACAAGATAGGTAAAGTGAAGGCTTGTTTGTTACAAATAAAAGCTGGAAAACAGTTGCAATCTGAACTGACTTTAGGTGTGTTTGTACATAGTGTAGCTGTTAAACTGGGAAATGCCACTTAGTCAGTGCTTGCAGTTTTTAAATTTAACTGAAATCAGCCATGTGCCCAGAAATTTTAATTGCAAGCATGTTCTTCAGGTCTTCATTAAAAATGCATGAATGAGCAAGCTGGCCTGATATCTTGTGAGGAACAGGTGTTATTGTTTGTGCAAGAAGACTTGCACTAAAGATCTGCCTCAAAATACTACAGAGAGATTATCTGTAGCAGTCAATCAGAGCACAAGATATTCAAAAAACTTTGCACTGTACACAGGTTACAGAAAAATAGATTTTTGTATTAAATGCCCTAGTAAGAGAAATGGTGCCAGACTTCCTACAAAGTAAAACAGGAAACATAAAAGCCACCTTTTGACTGAGATTTGCAGCACCTGAGGCAACTTCTATAGACACAATATGTACAGTACTTTTTGCTGCATAGCGAGTGCAGGCATAAATATAATATATTTACAGGTTAAGGTCAATAAACCACAATGGCTGACCCTCACAAACTCCGTAATTCAGACATGTGAATTACAGCATTCTGTAAACCATGGTTCTAAAAATAGCCCTCAGTGAACCTGTGTAAGACACTGTTCTCACACTGGCTGTTCACTCTCGCTCATCACAGAAAATCACCAGTGCAAGTGACAGTCTCCCCGATGTGAACTGTGCTTCCTGTTCCTGTTTATTTTCTGGCTGTGCTGTGATGTGAAGGGACAAGGGATGTGTTTCCTGGCTGGCATTCATCGGCAGTTAGTCAGCTGCTGTGATTGTGCTTTTCTGTGTGTGTGTGTTCTTTTTAAATAAAAAAAAATCCACGTGCAGCGATGGTGCGCAAATACTGGCTCAAACTTCACACCACATGGACAGGACAGTCAAGAGACTACGGTGAGAAAAAAAATCTCTTTCATGTAAAAAAAAAAGTAAATCTAAAAATTAAAACATAGGGAAATGTGTTTAAATGAGGATTTTATTCACACCCTCGGTGTGCATAAAATTCTCGTTAACCACACTTCCCCATGAACTATTCTATATGTAAATCTTTACATTGCTTTAACACACTGCACAGCTATATTCTTTTTTACAGCTCCTTCATGGATAAATGATAAAGCATTGCATGCCATCAATTACTCCTATTAAACATTGCTTCCATACCAAAGTTTATTTCCTTACTCAGTAAACCACACAGTAAAGAGACATATTTGCTGCTCTGAAAAAAGAATGACTATGCAGTTACTGTACCTGTCCATCCATAACTCTTCCACTAAATGAGTACAGTCCCCTACTGTCTGAGTAAGCTGCTATTCTGCCTGGCTGAAATCTATTACATACCATACAGATGAAGTAGAAAAGAATAAACAAGACTACATAAATGTATTTGCACATACTCACTCATGGCAGTAGCATCCTGCCAAAGTCCTTGACCTTCTACAGTGTTTAGAACATGATATAACAAACAATCTAAACTTACCGTGAGACAGGAAACCAATCTAACATTTTAATAAAGCCAAATGGTTTGACCAAGGTTTTATATAAAATAGATTACAGATTCAAATGGCCTCATCTCCTTATGTGATTGAAAGTGAATGTTCCTTTAATGGGTCAGCTCTTCTTCTTATTTGATGGTCACCAATGTATATTTATTTGAAACCTCAAACTGTTCAAACAAGTCAGAAAAAAAGTGCATTGAATATCTTTTTTCTTTTCCTTATGCGTCCTCGTGCTTAGCCCCACCCCCCACCACCACCACCTTATCTTCACTTGCTTCTTTCTTTGTGCAGTTCAGAGTGTGTCAGTTTGATCCTTGGAGATCATCAATATTTATATATACAAATTAATTAAATTAATAGAATAAAGAAAGAATTATTGCCAGTCTTGTAGATGTTTAGTAAATATTTCGGTCTCACATAAAATAGACTACTGCAGCTGAAACACTAGGAAATATTATGCAATTTAAATCAGCAGTATTAGATAATCAGGAAGTGATTATCAAAATTCTGTTTTCTGGCTGCAAGCATGCAGCCATAGTTTAGGTTTCCATATCTGTAAATATTTTTTTCTTGCGATCTTTAGTTTTTTAGATATTAAAATTTATTCCATTGTTGTGGCTCTACAGTAAATATAGCTGATGCTGAATTTGCAGCTGAACTCCCCCCCTCCCGTTGCATCATGTCTTTTGTTTACTTCCATGGATCCTGTGCTGCATGTTCTCACTGTCCCTGTGCAGAGCTGCAAGTCATGTGCATGTGCAGTTGGCAGCAGAGGGTTCCAATTCAGTATGGCAGGTGGGAGAAATGTAAACAAAAACAAAGAAAAATGGAGCAAATTGTGGGGTGATAGTATGGTGATAACAAGAAAGATTACCAAGTAAGTGCTCAACAGAGCACAGGAAACAAATTATTGCAAAAGTTCCAAGCCCACATTTCAAAGGAGGTGTGCAGTGCATCTCGACATGCACTGGTACATCCCACCAGATGTGCCAAGTGCCATATTCAAAACACAGAGATGTGTTGCACGTCTCCGGATGCACCGAAATGCACTGTAATGTATGTGGTACATGTGGAGGAGGAGCTCCCATGAACATGTTGCACATCCCAATATTCAGACCAAATGAGCAGCACATCTATGGTGCATCATGAAGATGTTTCACGCAAAGTTAGACATAAAAGATAAAAGAACTATGCCTAAGTGCAAGCCACCCACAGGCACAGAGCTGAATAGCAAGTGCACAAGCCATGGATGGGTCTTACTTTTTGATGGCAGCTGTCATGAGGGGTGTGAGGAGACAGGAAGAACAACAACATGGCTGAGGAAGGGTGCATAGGTGGTATGCCCAACAGAGATGGTACCATGCTCATGTCACTTAAGAGCATCTCCATGACACAGAGATCATGGGCTGGTACCAACTCAACAGGGCACTGATGAGATGGCTCTGTGAGCTGCTCCATGATGAGCTGCAGGCACCAACACACAGGAGTCACACCATGTTGGTGGAGATAAAGGTGACAGCAGCAATGTGCCTGCTCACCACAGGCACCTTCCGCATACCAGTGGGTGACACCGCTGGCATCACACAGTCTGCCACATCCCACCTCCTCACACAATTCCTCACCACCCTGCTGACACATGCTATGGAGCTCTTCCAATTCCCTAGCACACAGGCAGAGTTGACAGAAACCATGCAGCACTTCTACAGAGTGGCACACATGCCAGGCATGCTTGGGAAGATTGACTGCACCCATGTGGTAATCTGTGCACCACCTAGCCCTGACAGTGTCATCTACAGTACATCAACAGAAAGGAATACCATTCTGTAAATTGCCAGGTGGTGTGCAATGTTACAGGGTGCATCACCAATGTCAGTGCCATGCACCCTAGAAGTGCACACAATGCCAACATCTGGCATCGGTCTGTCCTGTGCCACCAGTTCAAAAGTGGGGAGATATCTAGCAGCCACCTAGTGGGTGAGAGGGGCAGGATAACATGCCCACACATAGGGATACAGTGAAATTTAATTTCACTGGTGAAATTCTGGTGAAATCATCAATTTTGCCTTGTGGAACATTTCTGGAAATTACGACCTAGGGGCAGAATTTCACCTGTGTGTAGTGAGGTGAAATTTCACCTATATTGGACAGTGAAATTTCGCCTATAAATTTTGCTTCTGCTGGTAAGTTTCACCTTAGCATTTAACTAAGGAGAAATTAGGAAGAAAGGCATGTCACATGACTTGCTCTCGGAAGCAGACTGCAGGTCACATGTGTGCTGTACTCAGGCAGGAAGCCACTAAATCTTCATCCTTTTCCTGCAGTTTGTAGGATAGAGACAGTAGAAGAGACTGAGAGAGAGAGAGAGAGAGAGAGAGACAGAGACAGAGACTAAAAAAACATATGATTTGGTGAATTGTGAGTGAGAGAGTGAGAGTTTGTGTTGTATGTGTGTGTTGACCTTCTGTTCATCCCCCACTTCTTTATTTAACAATAATGTATCTTTCGATTGTGTTCTATTTTCTCTTTTTATCTTGTGTGAGTGTGTGTGTGTCTGTGTGTGTGTGTGTGTTTCACTCCCCCCTTTTTTCATTTTTTCTTTAGGAGTTTAATAAAACTTTTATTTTGAAATAATGATGCAAGGGAGTGGGTCTGACTCTGGAGTGGGACAGAGTGGAAGAGGAGGACAACGTGTTCACCTTAATAGGCATGTATTTATAAGTGAGCCCCCCCATCAGCAGCAGGAGCAGTTGACCCTGGCCTCTTCCCCCCAACAGCAGCAGTAGGTGCTGGTCATTGGCCTCAAACCAGCAGGTTCCCCCACCCCGGTCTGCAGCACTGTCAGCAGAAGCAGCTTCCCCCTCCCAGCAGCAGGATGAGGACCCTGCCACAACCACCCAGCAGCAGCAGTACTCAAACTCAGAGCCCATTGCTACCCCCTCAGGAGGATCATGTGGCTCCTGCAGCTGCCAGCTCCCAGCATGATGATGTAGAGGGAGAGGCCCCCCAGGACATCAGCTTGTGCCCCCCCAAGCAAAGATCATCAGTTTGGGCATTTTTTACCACAAAGGCAGAAGATGTAAGTATGGTTGTCTGCAGCCTTTGTGGTAAAAATGTAAAAAGGGGGAAACCAGAGTCAAACTGTGGGACTTCTGGTCAAAGGAGCCACCTGCAGCACCACCATGCTGTAGAGTGGCTCTCAAAACAGTGAGAGACAGCAGCAAGAGGCAGCACTCAGGCTCAGGGGGCACCATACCAGGGGGAGGAGGAGGTCTAGCAGCAGGCCGCACCCGGAGCTGGAAGAGACAAAAGCATCCCCCACTTGTGATACACATCAGAGGACCTAGTGGTGCTTTCCCCACCCTGAGCATCCTGCAGCCCCCACAAGTCAGGTGGTAGTCACCAGGGCAGACCTGGAGGCTCTGCACACCAAGGTCCAAGATGTCCACCAGGACATTGACCAGCTCTGCCAGGAGGTCAGGGGGATCTCCAAAAAATAATGGTGGACCAGAAGAAGGTCTTGGACCTCCTGTTTGAGCTTCATGATGGTGGTGGCACAGGTGGCAGTACCCAATGAATGGCTTGTGGCTGTGGTGGTGGCCAGTGTTGTTTTCTTTTTCTTCTCCTTTCTTTGTTATTGTCACTCTTCTTGTTCTGCTCACCCTCTCTTAAAAAAGAAAAAACAAAAAAAAGAAAACATTTCAAAAAACAAAAAAAATATATTTTCTGTCCTCTTCATCTTCTGATCTATATCCTTTTGTTTATCTTTTCCAGTTGTTTATGCTCCCTCCCTTTCCCATCCATTCTCATATATGAATATGAATAACTTTGTCCTCCTGACCATGCATGTCCCCGGTTCCCATCTCCCCATCCCTGTCCCACTGTTTTAGTACCATGCCTATAAACCGTGTACCTTTCTAGTTTTATCTTACTCCATTTTTCTTTATATGTTTCCTCATTGCTCCTTCTATCCTATCCACAAATTTTAAGTATAAGAACTTTACTATGAACAAACATATTTCCCAAAGCTATGTGAGAATGAATCTTGGTGCTGCTTAAATAAAACAGGGTCCTCAGGTAATGAAATGCTTCCCAACAAATGTTACATTAAAGTCAGACAAAAATCTGGTGTCAGCCAAGATGTTTTATGGTGCCCCCCCCAACACCACCACCACCACCAGCACCCAGACATTAAATGCTCTTTTGGCTACTGTTTACAATTGCTTTTAGGCTACATCTTGCTTCTGTGAGTGCAGTACAGGCAGTAAATTTCCAGAAATGTTTCCTAAAAAATGGTACATTGAATTCAGACAGAAGTCTGATCTCAGCCATGATGTTTTATGGTGCCCAAACCACAACCCAGACCAAACGATGGTCTTTGGTCCACTGTTTACAATTGTTTTTAGACCACATCTTGCTTCTGCGAGTGCAGCACAGGCAGTAGCTGTCCAGAAATGTTTCCTAAAAAATGGTACATTAAATTCAGACAGAAATCTGGTCTCAGCCATGATGCTTTATGGCATCCAAACCACCATCTGGACCAAACTATGGTCTTTGGTCCACTGTTTACAATTGCTTTTAGACCATATCTTGCTTCTCCGAAAGCAGCACAGGTAGTACATGTCCAGAAATGTTTCCTAAACAATGTTACATTAAATTCAGACAGAAATCTGTTCTCAGCCATGATGTTTTATGGTGCCCAAACCACCACCCAGACATTAAAATGCTGTTCTGGCCACTGTTTACGATTGCATTTAGGCCACATTTTGCTTTTGTGAGTGCATCACAGGCAGTACATGTCCAGAAATGTTTTCTAAAAAATGGTACATTAAATTCAGACAGAAATCTGGTCTCAGCCATGATGTTTTATGGTGCCCAGACCACCACCCAGACATTCAAATGCTGTTCTGGCCACTGTTTACAATTGCTTTTAGGCCACATCTTGCTTCTGTGAGTGCAGCACAGGCAGTAAATGTCCAGAAATGTTTCCTAAAAAATGGTACATTAAATTCAGACAGAAATCTGTTCTCAGCCATGATGTTTTATGGTGCCCCTCCCCCACCACCACCACCCAGACATTAAAATGCTGTTTTGGCCACTGCTTACAATTGCTTTTAAGCCACATCTTGCTTCTGTGAGTGCAGCACAGGGAGTACATGTCCAGATATGTTTCCTAAAAAATGGCACATTAAATTAAGACAGAAATCTGTTCTCAGCCATGATGTTTTATGGCACCCAAACCACCACCTGGACCAAATGATGGTCTTTCGTCCACTGTTTACAATTGTTTTTTGGGCCACATCTTGCTTCTGTGAGTGCTGCACAGGCAGTACATGTCCAGAAATGTTTTCTACAAAATGGTACATTAAATTCAGACAGAAATCTGGTCTCAGCCGTGATGTTTTATGGCACCCAAATCGCCACCCAGACTAAAGGATGGTCTTTTGTCCACTGTTTACAATTGTTTTTAGGCCACATCTTGCTTCTGTGAGTGCAGCACAGGGAGTACATGTCCAGAAATGTTTCCTAAAAAATGACACATTAAATACGACAGAAATCTGTTCTCAGTCGTGATGTTTTATGGTACCCAAACCACCACCCAGACCAAATTATGGCCTTTTGTCCACTGTTTACAATTGTTTTTTAGGCCACATCTTGCTTCTGCAAGTGCGGCACAGGCAGTACATGTCCAGAAATATTTCCTAAAAAATGGTACATTATATTCAGACAAAAATCTGTTCTCAGCCATGATGTTTTATGGTGCCCACCCCCACCACCCAGACATTAAAATGCTGTTTTAGGGCCTTTTTGCCAAATATTTCTGCCTGAAACTCACTGCTGCTAGTGCTAAACAAGGCCTACAAATCCAGAAATGTTACAGGATAAAAGTTACATCAAATTGAGACTGAAATGTGGTATCAGTTCTGATGTTTTGTGGTGTGCTACCACCTCAGGGACCTGGAAAGGGGTGCCAAATCATACAGAGAAAATGAATTCCTCATGCAAAATGCTGCTGCTACTTACAATTCTTTCCTCCTGCTGCTGCTGTTTCAATTGAATAAGATAGAAATGTACAATTATCATTTCCCTATCCCTATGCTGCTGTACAGATTGTCTAGCTGTCTTGACTGACTCACTCTGTGGTAGTAGCTTGCCTGGTAGTGGGGAGTGAATGACATTTTGGGTCACTGTAGCTTGCTGTCTGCTGCTGTCTCTGACTACTACTTGTCAAGTTTCCACAAGAACTACTGTTCTGGATGGTTGATGCCTGGTGGGTTATCTTCACACAGTCCATACTGCTGCTGCTGAGCACATAAGTATCAAGGTAAGGGTTTGGTGGGTTGGTACTATGGCATCTTGAGTTCTAATATGCTTGTACTGCTCTTATACTATTTTTCAGTGTGCTATGGATGACATCATCATGCCAGGCTGAGAGGGAGGGAGATCTATGGATCTTTGAATGCACTGCATTTCCCAATTTCCCAATGCAGACGGTAAGTATTGGAATTTTCATACTAGTGTGGTATGTCTGTTACTGCCATCTGGTTATCTGAGCTTGATGGTAATTGTGTTATTTTTTGCTTTTGTCAACATCAGTAATTCCAGTGAAGTTAAGTCGTGTTCCATCCTATTGCTGCTGCTGCTGCCGGCTGCTCAACCAGATCTGGGGGCTTTATTTAATTGTGCAATGGTTCCACTTTCACAGTCCTTGAGGAAGGTATTTCTTCATTTTTTATGGTCTTCTGTGGTGGGGGGGGGAGTTGGTGGATTATCACGGGTAGTAGTGGGGGGACATTTTAACAATCCTCAACATTTTTTCTTATTTTTTTTCTTATTTCAAGGTACATAGTGCTGATAGAGGAAGGGTAATGCCTGCTACTACTGCCACTGCTACTGTGCTTCATCATGGACCTTGGTCTGGAATCATGTGCACCACACAGCATGTTCCTGTGGGCAATGTCCGCAGTTTATTGACATCACGGGGTATGGTAGGTATACTATTTTTTCTCTGCTTCTTCTTCCAACTTGTTAGGTAAAGCCAGGTATGCAGGTTGATGAGTATGCATCATTTTTTCTTATCTTTGGTCTTACTTAGATCATTTTCTGCTGTTGAGGTTTTATCGTATCTTGATGACTACATCCATCCTGGCCTGCAGGAGCTGTGTTGTCTGTGGAAGACTGGGGTGTTGCTTGAACTGTGATGTTGGCCACTGGACTGATGTCCATACCATTACCATTAATGAGTAATCACCACTGCCACCCACATACAGGGAGGAACTGTATGTGAAAACAGATGGTTGAGATGGTGTTTAGTAAATAATTAGGTGGAGGGGGTTAATGTCTTGTCTAGTCAATAGAGAATGCATAGCTGCAGTAATTATGAACATTTTGAATCCATTCCAAAGTGAGGACAGCAGGACCCTCCCCCTGCCCTGCCCCCCCCCAGGAACCATTGCGGTTTCGGTGTACCTTAACCTGGTACCGTAGCATAAGTAACCTTTTTGGAGGGATTTGATGTTGTAAGTTGTTAAGCCTCTTCATGATTACTTTTGTAATTAAAGACTCACATCATTAAAGAGGGCCACCATTCACCATTTCTCAAAATGTGTTCAGCTTGTGGTGTTAACTGTTGAATTAGCATGTTACATTCATATGCTACTTGTACTAGTCTAGGAGCCAGGGTTCTTGTACATGTCACCGATATTAAGTGGTAGAAAAATTTTTTTCACTCACATGGAGTGCATGGGTGTGTCAGATCAGATCAGGTGATGAGAGGGGGCAGTGGGGCAGAGTGGAATTTGCTATCATGGGCACTTTTAAAGACATCCAGACAACATATCTTGCTGTAAGATGGGGTTGATATAGTCAACATGAAAAGTAAGATATTTTTGGAAGAAAAACATTAGAACTGTAATCATGCAATTGCAAAATCTTTATGGTTATGGTAATTACATTGCTGCTGCTTTATATTGACTTGAGGGACTGGTGGTGGGGTGACCAATCAATGGGGGATATGGCAAAGGGTGATCAAATGAAACTTATACACACTGCAGCACATAACCACACATTACCATAACCAATACAATGGTGCATAGCTAAAAATAAAGTATAACATACACACCCCAGCCACCATACTGAGCTGAAAGTTGTTGGAGGGGTCCTTGGAGTAAACTCAGCCTTTTTTAACTTTCGATTCCACATCATCCAAGAAGCACCCCTCACAGTCTTCAAGACTGGAGTTCTCATCAGGTGGGAATTCTCTCAACATTGCTGCCTCATCCACCTGGCTGCCGGTGGATGCCTTAGTCGAGGATTGTTATCATCCTCCTCACAGAGACACAGTTCCTGTGGCAACACCACATGACATCACTGTGTTGTGTGGAATGTGTCTTTCGTTTATTTTGATGAATGTTAGCATGGACACATTCTTGGAAGACAAATTGGTCTGACGCTCACTCACAATTGCTCAGCTGCACTAAACATTCATTCCAAAGTGACACTGGATGGTGGGCAGCTCAGGTATTTCACAGCAACTGATGTTAGTGCTGGCCAGTCAGTCATTTTAATGCCCCAGTACAGCAGTGGCTCATCAGTAATGGCAAGGTGCTTTGGGTCCACCAGGTAGGCCTCCACCATTCATTCTGCTGCCTGGAGTCTAGCTGTCTCATCTGTCTCCTCTTCCCCCTTTTCCTCCATATCTTCCACTCCCACCTGAAAGAGAACATCTCAAATGGGATTGCTTGCTGTTTTCTGCTCTGCCTTGCTCATTTTTTCTGATTGGGTTGCCTGTGAGCCGCTGGTGGTGGCAGAAATACAAGTTTTTGATGCAGTGCATGCATTTTTCATTTGTGCAGCATGTACCACTCTAATGAAGTTCTATGTCAGCTGTTGTTCTCTCTGACAATCTCCTTCAATTATAGAGGGCAGGCCATGTTAGTAGCATGGATCCAGCATGGTAGTGATTGCAAAGTCAGACGACTGTAAAATGCCAGATACATGGATATTTGTGTTCAGCACATGGAGCATGTGATCCATTAGATCTCAACTGCCATGATCCCCAATTACCTCTGTCTGGTGTCATACATTCACTAGTGTCTGCCTCAGCACATGTATGAGGGGTATGGACTGACTTACAGAAGCAGTGTCCCCACTCACTGCCTGTGTAGCATGCTCAAATGGCCGGAGAATGCATATTAGCCCATCAATGTGGTGCCACTGCTCTGTTGTTAGAGCGATGGACACTCTAGTACTGTCACAGGTGGTGTGCAGCAGCAGGTGTTCTGACACAGCCTTATACTGTTCATATAGCTGGTCAAGCATGTACAGTGTAGAGTTCCACCTGGAGACAACATCAAGCTTCATCAGTTACTGAGGCAGATGGTTATTGTGCTGTAGCTCACATAGATGGTCACGGGCCTTTGCAGAATGGGCAAAGTGGACACAGATACGACGGGCAACAGTAAATGTTTCCTTAATGTCCACATGGTTGAGAACCTGCTGAACAACAAGATTAAGACAGTGTGCTAGGCAGGGTACTCTGAAAAAAACACCATCGCTAATGGACTTCACTAAATTGGAGCCATTATCACTTGCGATGAATCCTGCTATGAGTAACTGCATGTGTAGCCACCCATCAATCTCATCCAGCAGAACAGTAAGCATTTTTGCAGCCGTGTGAGAATCTGTGACACTTGTCATACTCATGGTTGCATGCTGCCGAATGCCAGGTGTGTTGCTCCCACCACAGTTTTGCTTCATGCATGTTTTGCCAGGCCCAAAATCAAGTACCGCCTCAGGCAAATGTGCTCAGTGTGCTGTTATGCAGATATGAGCTTGCTGCTGTTTGTCCACTGGTCCACATATCCATGCTAAGATGGATATAGTGCGATGCACTATGCTTCAATGCATGTCTAATGTAATCAGCAACTGTACTGTTCAGCTCTGGCATGGCAAGTTTAGTAAAATAAGTTTGCGATGGAACTTGCCATTTTGGACAGGCACAGGCCATTAAACTGCGGAAACCAGATTTCTCTATTAACGAGAATGGCAACAGATTGATGGCAGCATTTTAGCAGTGGCAGCATTTAACTGTTGTGCTGCAGCATGATTGGGGGGTACTTTGTCTGCTGCTCGAGGATGGTCTTTAGAGTGGGCTGCATCTTTGGGGTTGTCCAACCAAAACGCTGTACTTGTGGCAGCAATGATTTTCTTTTAAGGGTAACACTTGACTCTTGGGGCTGTGTAGACCACATGAAGCCAGTTATTTTGGTTGCTTGTGGGTGTGGTGGTGTACTTCTCAGACTCATGGGACTGGGACTTGCACCACCACTGCTATGCCCACTACTCAAGAGATCAAAGGATTGCTCACCCTCCTCCACCACTGACCCACTCTGCCCTCCCTCCCTCCTCCTGCTCTTGCTCTACTACATGTAACTTGCTACCAACAGCTCTGGCATCCTTCTGGTGTTGCTGCCATCTTAGTGGGTGCTTGTTTTTCAGGTGGGCGTATTGGTCACTGGTGCCTATGTGGCTTCCCTTTTTTCCCCCTGACTAACACAGGCTTGACAAAGTTAGCATATTGATATGATCTCATCAGCAGGATCTAGCACATAAAAGTCCTAAACTAGGGAATTTTGACCTCTGAACTTCAGATGCTTCTGGACTGGGATATTTACGAAACAGGTGTGGAACTGTGTGTTTTTTGGACTGCTTTCATCACTTCAGTAAAACTACATTTGAGAGGGGGATTACTTGACTGCTTAGAGGTTTGCTTATAGGCTTGGTAACAGACTGACCTACAGGGTCTACATGTAAATGACCTACATCACCCTTGACCTTTTTTAACTCCGGCTCCCATGTGTGATCATCCCAGTCATCATCACCAATAGCGATGATGTCCTTGTCTTCCTCCTCCGCCTCCTCCTCTCCCCATCACTATCTTCTTGGAGGACAGCACCTTTTTCTTTCTCTACAATGATCTCAGGGTCTGACTATTCTTAACTTCAGGATTATTAGACTCTTGTTGAACACTGTCATCATCAACTCCTGCAGGAACATAGACAGTCACACTGACAGACTTATTATCACCCTCCTCCAAGTCCTGGACCACTGTTCCTGTGCTGGTGTCAGTGCCTCCCTTCTTCTAACTGTCAGCATCCCCCCACTAGCATGGCTGCAACAGTTTGAGCTTTAAAAAAGTAAGACACAGGTATGCCTGGCCCAGTTTGGCCTCCAACTCCTTTGCTGGTTCCTGATGCACCACCAGGGCCCACATCAGAAGACACTGATGCAGGCACACATGTGCTTTCACTGCTATGGGGAACTGGAATTGAAATTGTACTTTTTTCAGCAGACTTCTTAGCTCCCTCATCCCGCCTGCCACGTTCTCCCCCTGTACTTGGTTGCTTCTTAGCAGGTATTTTTGTTGACTGCTGCTTCAAAGCTTTGCCTTTCTCTGGGAGTATTTGAAGAAAGGATGTATTACTGCTAATTGTGTGAATAACACCTCTCATGAGAATGATGACATCACATACCTATAGTACTGGCTTCCTTACATGTCCAAAAACCATCAGGACAGATACCAGCACTTAGAGTACAACTAATACTGTATATGGTAGGTAGCCTATTCTAGTAAAAAACCAAAAGGTAACTTCTTTTTCCTCCAAACCGGATAGGAATTAAAGAAACACACACAAGTGGATGACTTTAAATACAGATCACCTGTGTCTCTGGACAAATAAAGTACTGTAATGCGTTATTACTTAGTATCACAATTTTTTTTTTATATAAGGGCAGATGCAACCACAAAACCACAACAAAGGCAAGTACCACACAATGTGGTAGTAGTCTGGATGGGAGGGATCACCAAGAAATTTCCTGAAAATGACTATTTTAATATATACTGTTTTATAATGCACGCATCAGGTGTTACACAAACAATGCTATAACAGAGAAAGGGTAAGGTAAGTTAACTAAAACAGGAACACCGCACAGTGTGAAGAGTCAAGCTCCAGCAATAACATACAGTGGAACAATCCAACAATGCAGTGCGACTGTAAATGGACAAGTTCAAGTGATCAAGTAGAAGTACTTAAGCAATAATACAAAAAAATATAGAACTGTTGATTTTCACAGTGTTAGTAACACAAGTTAACACTCCAGCAAACAGAACTAACCACAGACAAATAAAATAAAGGATCAGCTCTGTGTGTTTAAAACTTTAGAATTCACAATCAATTCACAACTAAAAGCAGAAGAATGGTATATATAACACAGCTAACAGCGACAGAAACTCTCTCAAACAGGATGGAGAAACTTTTCAGAGAAAAATAAACAGCAAGATATAACAAATTAATAAGAAATAGTAAATAAATAACTCACAGTTGTGAGTAAATGTCAATCTGCTCAGCTAGAAATAGCCTGCACTGCTTTATACTCCTACCCTACCCCACACAACTCTTTCAAAGACAGAGAGAAAAGTAAAACCTAATTTAAACTAAGTATTATACAAAAATCCACAAAATCAGAAAATGTTCACTAGCAGCACAGTAGCTCTAGGAAAAAAACTTTATATTTTGCAGCAATTAGCTCTCAAAAACAAGTTTTAGCTATGTTTTCAAAGGTTTTATTGGCTCTGATGCACCACAACAGATTGCTCTCCAACTCAACACACAGCAGAATGAGGTGTAAACAAGATACACATGACTTTTGACCTGTTTACCCACAATGCATTGCAAATTTCACCTTTGGACCAAAATTTCACCAGCAAAATCAAAAGTTACACTGGTGAAGTTATGCCACAAGGCAAATTTGGAGCATCAATGAGTGAAATTGGCAGACCAACGAATTTAGATAAAATTTAGCCATTTACGCAAAATCGTGGAACCAAATGAAATGTCGCTTTGCAAAGGTGGAAAATTTTATGAAGGTATGTTAAGCAAAATTTCACCGTTACATGAAATCAGGAAAACAGGTGAAATTTTGTTTTGCATAGGCGAACAATTTTGTGTAATTGCCGAATTACGCAAAATATTTTGCCAGGTGAAATATTTCAATTTCGCACAACACTACCCACACAACACACATTTGCAGCATGCAACACAGCTGGGAGCAATGCCAGTTGGGGACAGTGACAGGGAAACTGCACCAGCCAACAGGGATGGTGAGCCATGGAACATGGGAGACTACTGGAGTGGGACCCACAGTCAGTTGGGGGGTGCCAGTGCATGAGGTGGGGCATGGCAGGGGAAACACACTGCATACACAAGTGGCTAGGTATGTGGCAGCACAGGGCCTGAGTCACACACAATGGCTGTGGCAGGGCAGACTACCACAGCTGGACAGGAAAGTGGCAGGGTATCCGCAGGGGCAGGGCATGTGTACTGCAGAACAGGATAGAGAGAAGTCATGCCATGCCCAGCAAGCAGTGAGCTTGCAACAGACATATGGGACACTCACCATCGGGACAGGGCATGCATGAGTGGGAAGGGGAAAATACCAACAAGAAGGTCATACGGTGCCAGCAAAACCAGGCAAGGGCATGGGCATGTGGGACACCCTGGGGATGCCTGATGGACACTAATGCACTGTGTTTCCCCCCAGGTGACAGTGCATACCTCCTCCAGCCATGGAGAATTGCCCCCAATTGCCAGCCCTCATCCAAGGCAGAGGAAACGTACAATGAGGCACACACACCGTGACATGCAATATCATCAAGCATGAGTTCAGCATGCTAAAAATGCAATTCAGATGCTTGGACAGGTCAGGTGGCACCTTACAATATAGCCTAGAGAAAGCCTGTGGTATATTCCTGGCCTGTTGCATGCTATACAACATGGCCATGGATCATGGAATACTTGTCCAGGCACAGGAGGGTGACAGCTCAGAGGATGAGGAACCACTGGCAGGGAGTGAGCAGGCAACCGTTGACCAGAGGGATCCCCGTCTGGCCACTAGGGCATGGTGGCAGAGGAACACAATCATGGAGGAGCACTTTGTTGACTACAGGTGAGTAACAGTGCAAAACCAAAGCAGGCAGTCACACACATGGGGGGAAGAGGCACACATGTGTATGTCAGCAGACACAGCAAGTTAGCCAAGGACTGCAATGGAGTATACACACACCCATGCATGTGTGGCCACTGCAGTGCCAGCATGTACAGAGGGCACATGGGAGCACTGTGGGGGATGGCATGGATCAGAGGAACATTGCCGGCACACATGCACAGTAGACACAGAAGGCTGCACTCATCATGCCCATGTCACACAGCACACCAGTGCACCAACTCATGCCTACTACACTACACAGACAGCACAGACATGCATGTCACTGGGACAAGTGTGTGCCGCACTTAGCCCCAGGCATGGACAGCTGGGTGTGTGGGCAGCAACATCTGCGAGTGCAATGGCCATGTCAACTGCACACAGATGGCATCTCTGTGTGCAACCATTGCTGCCATGGACATGTGGGTGGCTACGCATTGGCTGGATGACTCCTTCTGTGGTGTCACCCACCACAGAGGGTGACTCAGCCACCCTAGCTGGGGTAGACCCATGGGACTGGGACTGGGTGCTCATGGGAGTCTCGGTCCTGAAATCCAGATGGGAACCAGGGGTGTTGGGGATACCGATGGCTGGGGACAGTGTCAGCAACAATGGAGTCATGTAACGCCATGTTGTGGGAGTGCTGATATTACTGTGCAAGGTGCAGCAGGCACTCCTGTGGCCATGAAGAACCAGGGCTGCACAGCCAACTTCAGTGGACTGTGCAATCCTTTCAAGTCCCATGGTCATGTCAACCTGCAGATGGAGTAGTTCATCAATCATCTGGGTGCACCCCACAGCTGCATGCTCATCCATGAGGCCCACCTGCACCCACAATCCCTGACATGCCTCCCTAAGCACTGCCTGGTGCTCCACATATGCCCAGAGGAACTGGGTGTGCTTATCTAGCCTGTCAGCAGTGAACATGTCCAGGGTGAATACTACAAACCAGGAAGTGCTGTGCTCAGGACCAGAGCACAGTGCGAGTACTGGGCGGCAGCCCAAAGTTAACACAACAGGACTCAGAGGTACTCAGACTCCAGAGCCAGGAGCTGAACAGCTCCAGTTAAGTAAATTACCAAGAAATTGATATCCACCACTGAATAAATGTCAGAAGTATTTATTGCTCGATAATATTAGCAGTTTGCAATTGACACAGGAGGAGAATTCCCTGAGGTCTGGTGCCCCGGTGCTTCACCATGTAAGGCTTCATCAGGGGGTGAGTACCATGATCTATTGGTTCATTTTTATACAAAAAAATCTATGACATGTAGACCAAATCAATTGACCTATTAACTAGATTTCAAACTTAAGTCAAATATGTCCAGTGGGAGGGGGGCTGATGGGCAGGGGGGTATCGGCCTGCTGTGCAACATCCACAGACTATTGACGCTGCATGGCAGACCACCATTCAGGTGTAGACTGGGCATGGGCAAGCACAGTGGGACCTGGTACAGTCATGGCATGGGCACATGCAGGATGATGCTGCTGCACAGTGCCCTACTGCACAGTGGGGACAGCCCCAGACCCCACAGCAGTGCCCTGGCTCTGGTTGCCCACATCTGCCACAGCAATGGACAGTATGTATGTGGTTTGGGGAGGGTTGTGTGAGGGCTGGATGCCCCACATGGTCCAATGCTGTCCATGTGGTAATGGGCACAGTGGCTGTGACACTAAGGTGTATGTGTATGTGTGTGTGTGTGTGTGTGTGTCCCCAGCTGAGTGGCATCATCTATGTCATCATCATCCTACTCCATGGTGGTTGTGAGCACAGTGAGCTCCTGCGGCAACTCAGGGTTGGGCAGGGCATCCATATCAGCAAGTCCTAGGAAGTCTTACAACAGATGTGCACCATCAGCATCAGTCATGGCTCTGGCGGATGTGGATGGTCTGGGTTTGACCTCCTCCAGCTCCACTAGATGTGACCTGGACCCTGCAGCACCCCTGAGGTGTGATGAAGCTGAAATGCAGAATGGAGAGCATGGTCAGGGATGCATGGCCATGATGCTGGCTGACAGATGGACATGGGTAGGTGCGCACATGCAGCACAAGTGTGCTGGGACAGCCACACAGACCATGGGCCATCACTGTTGCCTGTGCTGTACACACCCAATGGCGGTGTGTGCACTGCATGCTTGCTGGGCCATGCATGTGGGGCAGGATGGGGTGTATGGCCTCAGGGTCCAGACTGGGTCCTGGAAAATCCACCCCTGGCAGTGCCACAGGCACAACATCCAGCATGTGGTCAGACTGTCCACCATGGCTGCCCAGTGCAGTTTCCCACCATTGCCAGTGGGGTGTACACATATGCACATGATACAGTAACACCCATGGCCATGGTCGACCACTGGTGCCCCGAGTAGCTGATAGACCTACATCCCCAGTTGTACGGCCTGACACTGTGCCATCCACAGACCACCCCAGGGACAGTGTATGCCCATGAAAGGGCTGTGCACTGTTGGCAGCCCTGTCCAGCACCATGGGGACCCAGTGATTGGCCATGTGTGGCACACCATGCACACCTGGGACTGACACATGCAGCCCTCCACACAACATGACATATGCATACTCATAGTCCTACAAAGGGCTGCCTCCTGTCTGGAACCCACCACCAGGGACACCCTCCACAGAAGCACAGGCTATGATGGCAGTGAGCAGCTCTTTCCGTGCTGTCAGTGGTGGCACTGTGTGTGGCCAACCCCAGTGGCCTGCATAGTTTCCCTCATGGTGGACAGTCACTCCCTGGCTCTTGTATGTTCACTGTTAATTCTCTTAATGCACTCCTGTGGAGTGTGGTTGAGCATCCCATTGGCAGTAATGGCCTGGGCCACCTCATCCCATCCCTTGACATGCTCCTGCCATGTGCCCATTTTGCCTGTCAGCAGGTCCTCATGGAGGACATAGGCTGATACTAGGGCCTGCAATTCATCCTCCATAAAATCTGGCCTTCTCCTCTTCCATCCCTCCTTGGTCACCATTCCAGTGACTGTGGGGAGGTGAAATGACAAGCATCAGGACAGATCCAACACACGTGGCAAGTGTTGCAGGTCAAACTGGATGCATTTTACCAAACGCAGTAACAGGCAGAATGTAAACAAAAACACCTCCAAGGCTGCAGTACCTGTCAGTCACCAGTGGTGTGGGGTGGCACAGGGCAGTCCATTTATGGCTCAGTACATGCAAATGAAGTGGAGTGCAGCCTGTAATGAGATGCAAATGTGTGGACTTGGGCCATGATTGGGCAATGAGCCAATTTGCATATCCTGGTTGAATATTGCAGATTTGCACTTGACCCATCTCAATGGGCACAGCACATCTATTAGGGCTGCACATCTCCACACATGCACAATACACCAAGCCATCTTTGCCATGCACACCAGTGTATCTGTGCCATCATTGCCCATGCATCCTGTATGCCCACCACATGACTGTAATGCGCAATTGCCATGCATGGCACATTTACGCAACTTTGTGTGATGCTGTTGGCTGCAGGTGTGACATTGAGTGATTTCAATGAGATGGCCACCCTGCACGGCTGGGCATGCCCATAGCATGGGGACATGACCCCGTACTCCCACCCAGCCATGCGCTACCACGCATGTGCGGTACTGCGCCATTGTACGGTACTTGCACATCCCTGTGGTGCATCAGCAGGATGTGTGGAGCAATGCATGTGGACCTATCATGCATCAAATGCAGCCCAGCCACAGTCCATCCAATCCTCCTACCTGCAACACCAGCTCCTGGATTAACGAGTAGAGCAATGGCACATGCACAGGCTGCTGGGCCAAGGGCCCTTAACTGGACAAAGGTAGAGCTCACCAACCTCGTGGCATTGGTGTTACCTCAAGAGGGCCAGCTGTTTGGGGCAGAGGCCCTTCAGGAGGCCAGAGTGCAGGTCTGGGCCAGGTTGACAGAGTGCCTTGTGTAGTAGACAGAAATCTCATGCATGGGGGAGCAGTGCAGGCACCATTATGGTGACCTGTGATGGAGGGACTCTGGGAGGCTGTGCAGCATGCAGGACCAGGCCTGCCAGAGAGCTGTGCCACACCCAGGAATGTAGTTGTTGTGTGCATTCTGTCCTTGCCTGCTTGGGGGGATTTGCGGGTGTAGGTTGGGGGCATTTGCCAACACACACAAGGTTGTCATACCCATGGACACAGGACCAGTCTGCTAGCACTGTGTGGGCCACTGTTCTGCCATTGGTGCAATGTGGACCAACAGTACTGCTGCCGTGTCAGTGTCAGGCCCCTTTGTATGGTGCTTGTCTCCTGGTCACACATCATACTGCACCGTGCTGCATCATGACACTTTTGTACCCCAGTGGAGGGGGAGGGCTGGGGGTGCTGGAGGGACTGGGGGAGCTGAGGGTTGGGCTGGGGTGTCTGCGGGGGGGGGTTGTTGTGCCTGCATGCAGCTCATGGTGCCTTTCCATTGTGTTTCCCTGCCAGCAGGTGCAGGAGAGCACCACCAGGAGACACACTGAGAGGAGTGCCAGGGTGGCTGCTGGAGGAACACCACAACAAGTATCCCATCCTGTGTCTGGTAAGTGTGATGTTGTGCAGCATATGTGTGTTCCGGACTTTGGGTGGGGGTGTGGATTTGTTTTGCCCACTGTGGCACATTGCCTCCAAGCTCTGTATGCCCCAGTTATTTATTTATTTAAAATTTGTTAACCGGGAAAAGGCACACTGAGCCAAGGCTCATTTGCAGGTGCAACGCAGATACATAAACACAGATGGGGGGTACAAGCAGTATCATACACAATTAACTTACTATATAAAAGTACAAATACAGTACAGTGCAATACAATAACACTAATGAGTACAATCACGACAATGCAAAAAACACTAAAGAGTACAATCAAGACAGAGTGAAATTACAGTGATAAGGCAAAAACATACAGTAGAGAGTACAGGAGCAATAAAATTAAAAAGATAAATAAAATACTGTGCAAGACATATGGAGGGGGGTTGAGAGGGGCATGGGGAGCACAGAGGGAATGAGAGGGCATTTGCTGAGGGCAGGGGAAGGGTGTGAAGCAGGGATTTGAGGGCAGAGAGGGAGGGAGCATGGTGGGTGGACCAAGGGAGCTAGTTCCAGAGGTAGTGGAGGCAGTAGGAGAGGGCCGCTTGGCCTGAGCAAGTGTGAGGGGAAAGGAAGGGAGAATGTTCAGGTATCCCTAGAATGTAGGGAGTACTCAGAGGAGGTGACAGGAGAAAGGAGAGAACTGAGATAAGAGGGGAGAGACCAAAACCAGAATTTAATCATAAAGGAGAGGCTATGCATCTGTCACCTTGTGGGAAGGGGCAGAAAAGAGAGAGGGAGGCATAGAGGGTGCAGTGGAGAGTGAGAGGGGGAGAGGAGGTAGCAAAGTAGAAGAAGGAGTTTAGCGGGGTGTCCGATCTAGCGAGATAGGTTGCTGGAGATGAGCAGTAGACAATGTCAGTGTAGTCAGATACAGGAAGAATAGTTTTAATGACTACATTGTGCTGAGTTGACAGAGGGAAGCAGTCTTTGTGCCAGTAGAGGGCACCGTGTTTGGGGCTAAGCTTTGAGCAGATAGCGTCTATGTGAACAGAAAAGTTGAGACTGCTGTCGAGCCAAACACCCAGGTATTTAAATGAGTCTACTGATTGGAGGGGTGAGCCAGCAAGTGTGGAAAAGGTTGTGGGGGGGTTGGTAGATTTGAGTAGTTTTTGTCTGGATCCAAAGAACATAGAAACTGCCTTTTCAGAGTTGAGTTTTAGTTGGTTTTGTTGGAGCCAGGACTGCGCCTTGTTGAAGTCACTTTGAAGAGAGGCTGTGATATCGAGGGCGGAGGGACCAGAGTATAATAACACAATACCATCCATGTACCTGTGAATCATGGATGGGGAGCAGACAGGAGGGAGATGATTAATAAATACAGAGAAAAGGATGGGGCCCAGAAAGAATGAACTTTGTGGCATGCCAGCAAGAATTGGGAGTGGGGTGGAGAGGGAGGAACCTACGAGAACAGATTGTTGCCAGTGCTGAAGATAAGAGCTGAACCAGTGAATTGCAGAGGGAGCTAGCCCAGCTGAGTGCAGTTTATTAACAAGAAGGGAGTGAGAGACAGAGTCAAATGCCTTAGCCAAGTCCATAAAGATGGCAGCAGTGACATGGCTTTTATCTATAGCAGAAGGAATTGAGTCAGTAACTTGAAACAGGGAGGAGACTGTGGAGTGCAGTTTCCTAAACCCAGACTGGTAGGGTGAGACAATGTCAGTAGCAGTTAGATGTTCCAGGAGCCTGGAGTAGATTAGGGACTCCTGGAGCTTTGCTAGAGCTGAAAGGAGAGATATTTCATAGGTTTCATAGGTTTTCCAAGCTAGAGAACAATAGTCCATAATGCTTTCCTCATATTTTGTTGCATTAGATATATTTGTCGTCATCTGTCATTAATGAATCCAAATTTATTTTGAATGCATCCATGTTAGTACTTTCCACTACAACTGTAGGAAGATTATTCCATATTGAGATCGATCTTATGCTAAACCAATTTTTCCTCCTTAGTGAATTCCATTTCCCAATCAATAGTTGTTTATTATGTCTACGGTTACTTTGTCTAAATTTAGATTTGAAAAAACCTGTTCCATTTAGGAGTATAGAATCTTGTAGTAAACCATATATAAGACATAAGTCTCCCCTAAGCCTTCTATATTTTAAAGAATACAATTTCAGATCCGTAAGCCTACTTTCATAGTCCTTTCCCTCCATTCCTGTTATTGTCCTACTAAATCGTCTCTGGACTCTTTCGATGTTACTAATTTCTTCCTTTGTATATGGGGACCACACTTGGACACAATACTCGAGGTGGAGTCTCACCAGAGCATTATACAATGGCAGCATAACCTCTCTAGTCCTGCTTGCCACATGTCTAAATATACAATTTAGATTCTGGTTTGCCCTTTTGATTTGTTTGGAACAATGTAATTTGAATTTCATATCCGGGGTGATGGTAAGCCCAAGATCCCTTTCTTTGATGGTCTGATGTAATGTTTGGTTTGCCAGTTTATATGTAAATGTAGAATTATGTTTGCTAAATGCATCACCTTACACTTATATGTATTTTAATACCAATTTCTTTTCTTGGGCCAGTTGTTAACTTCATCTAAGAAGTTTTGCAGGATACTGTTTTCCTTACTATTATTAATAATAGACCCTATACGGCAATTGCCTGCAAATTTGAGTAGCCAAATATCATTTATGTTTGATTCTAGGGAGGAAATATAAATATTAAATAGACATGGTCCCAACACTGATCCCTTGGGGACACCACCAGTCACGCTAGCCCATTCTGACAACTCTCCATTTATGGCCACTCTCTGCTTCCTATTACTAAGCCACATCTTTATCCGGTTTATTATATTATGGTTTAATTTAACCTCTTTTAAAGCATGTATAAGTTCAAAGTGAGGGATTTTGTCAAATGCTTTAGCAAAATCTATAAACACTAAGTCAACTGAGTTGCCATTATCCATTTCTTCTGTGACTTTATTATAAAAGGTCAAGAGGTTAGTTAAACATGATCTTGATTTTGTAAATCCATGTTGATTTTTATTAGTAAGTTTATTATTATTAAGATGTTCCAAAATAATTTCCTTAACAAACTGTTCAAATATTTTGCCAATCAATGATGTAAGACTTATAGGTCTAAATTTTTCTGGCTTGTTGGTAGGTCCTTTTTTGTGAATAGGTACAACTGTTGCTATTCTCCAATCATTTGGGACTTCACCAATATCTAATGAATGTTGAAATATATTAGTTAGGGGCATGTAAATTTCATTAGTGAGTTCTTTTATTACCTTCAGATGAATATCATCCGGGCCCGGGGACTTATTGATATTTATTTTATTAAGTTTATCTAAAACTTCTTTGGGGTTAATTGTAAAAGTACCAGGTATGGAGCTATCTGACTCAATTAATTTATCATGTGAATTATCATTAAATACAGATAAAAATATTGATTCTGTATATTAGCTATTTCATATTTATCAGTTACACAACCAGATAGTGTGGTAAATGGGCCTATAGTGGTAGAATTGCTTCTGGTTTTATTTATATAGGAAAAAAATAATTTCTTGTTGTCTTTTACCCTTGATGCTAATCTAAGTTCAAATTGGGTTTTTTCTAATCTTATTTTAGTTTTTATTGTTTTTAATAAGTCCCTATATTTGGATTTAAGATGTATAAAACCCTTTTGGATTTGTTTATAAAGTTTATTTTTTTTATTAATTAGGGATTTGATTTTAGAGGACATCCATCCTGGAGTAGGTTTATCCTTTGGTTCATATTTACTTTTAGTTGGAATATTGGTTTTAATAAGGTCCTTCAATTTGTTAGCTAACAATAATCATTTACCCTCCACTGATAAATTTATGAACAATGGATATGGGCCTATAGCTGCCAGGAGAGGAAGGGTCCCTGCCCTTCTAAAGGGGGAGCACTTTGGCATGTTTCCAGGCCAGGGGGACAGAACTGGTAGAGAGGGAGAGGTTTAGGAGGTGAGCAAGAGGGGCTGCAATGGCAGGAGGAGAGATGGAGAAACTTTGCGTGGAGACCATCAGGGCTGGATTTTGAAGAGTTGAGGGCCATTAACGTCTTGTATACTACTTGCGGAGAAATTGGGAGAAACGTGTAGCCAGAACCAACAGGGATTGGGGGAGCAGGAGCGGGGGGGTTTCAGGGAGGGCACAGGAGGTAAAGAATTGTTTGAAGACATCAGCGATAGTGGCTGAGTCACAGACTGATTCTCCCTCAATGTCTAGAAATTTGGGGGCTTGAGTAGAAGGGGGAGCCTAGGAGGTTAAGGAGAGCTTGCCAGAAATTTGCAGGGGAACCTGACCTGTATTGAAGCTGGGATTTAAAGTAACTGGCTTTCACCTTTCTGACTACTTGAGTGCAGGTGTTTCTAAGGGACTTATAGAGTTGGAAGTCAGAAGGAAGGAGGGATGCCTTGAATTTAGCCCAGCTTTTGTCATGTGATTTACAAAGGGGTAAAAGGCTGTGTGTAATCCAGGGGAGGTGACATTTTACTCATACCTTTTTTAAAGGAGCATAGATGTCCCAGACACTGGTGAGAGTGTTAGAGAACAATTGGAAAGTAGAGTCTACATTTGGGACAGAGTACACAGGAGACAAATCTGCCTGGTGTAGATCATGAAGGAGAGGTTATAGTCAAGGTTGCAGGAAGGGCGATACCAAATATATTTGGGAGCAGTCTTAGGGATTGCAGCTTTGCATATATAGAAGGTGATACAGTGGCCACTAAGGGCATTGGGAAGAACTCCAGCAGCAGAGATGCAGTGGGGGTGTGATGAAAGCACCCAATCGAGGAGAGAGTACTTGGAAGACTTGGGGTTTAGGTGTATGGGCACTGAGATCATGTGGGTAAGGTTTAAAGACTCAGTCCTGAGGATAGAGGGTTTGGTGGCTGGGGAGAGTCAGTCCAGGTTAAAATCGCCTAGTAGGATGAGCTCACCTTTGTCTGAGTGGGAGGAGATAGTTGAGATGCAATCGAGCACAGCGCTATGGGGCATTCTGGAAGAGCAATAAAGTACCACCAAATAGATTGGGAGGGTGGAGGGAAGAGAGATACAACTGCTAGATGTTCATGGGAGGAGGACTTGGCATCAGGTAGGGAGATGGAGTCCCTGACAGAGATAGCCACTCCACCACCCTGCTTACCATGATCCTGGTGGAAAAGGTTGAGGTCGGGAATGCCGAGGAAGAAGTTAGGGATCCTGGCAGAGAGCCAGGTCTCTGGACACATAGCATATTGGGGGAGTGTTGGGAGACTCAAACATTTAGGCCATCGATTTTGGGAAGGAGGCTCCTAGCATTTAGGTAAAAGATGTGCATGCCCATTGGGTGAGTAGAAGGAGTCAGGGGTTGTGGAGAGCCGAGGTTAGTTTCAACATCCCCACAAAGGAGCAAGAGGAGTAGGTAGAGGAAGAGGTGAGTGGGGTACTTAGACCGTTTTGGGGGTGAGGAGAGGCTGGTGCAGTGGAGGAGGGTTTCAAGATTTAGAGAAGGGGTGGAGAGCAGGCTAGAGTGGATAAGTGGAGAAAGAGTAGAGGGAGAGAAGGATAGGAGGTACGGCTATGGCAAGGGTGGAGTGAGAGGGAAGTAAGGGCAGGAATGGTGAGGAGGGTGCAGGACAGGCTGAGGAGAGAGGAAGAGGTGGGAAGTTAGGGGTGAAGAGAGGAATAAGGGGGAGATAGTCTGGAGAGGCAGACCAAGGAGGGGAGCAGGGAGGAGAGGGATGTGGGAAACGGGAGAGAGAGAAGGGTGAAATTGAGAAGAAAGCAGGAGAAGGCTAAAAGGGAGAAGGAGTGCATGGCAACATGAGGGGAAGACAGAGGAAAACTGTGGGACAAGAGGAGTTAAGACTAAGGTGAACCATGAGGAGTAACTCTAAATGTTGATATCCACAAGCTGTGATTGAATTAAAGCATGAAACAGGGGTGTAGGGAGGTGACTGGAAATTTGGGAAGGATGAGAATTCAACATAAGCATGCACATAGTGTGGCACCGAGGCAGAATTAAGAGGGCTAGTTTTCACAATAAGAGGAGTATAGGCCTTCTGGTGGACAATTAGTATAAGGAGCCTATGACAGAATGGGGAGATAGAATTTTGACCAATCAAACATACACACCATATTGGCCAATCATAGATATTCACTGTACCTATAAGAGTAAACGTCCAGACACGGTGTGCAGGTGGGGGGAGTGTGGGAAGAAGCTGTGCTGGGATAAAACACAAAATGTTGCAATTGCTGCAGACACATGCTGATAATGCAGCAGATATGAATTAAATTGATTTCAGAGCTACTGTAGGTCCTGTTGAACTGAATTAAGTTGCTGTTGCTTCGAATTAATTTTGTAATTTGGCTTAAAGCTGAAAATTACTTAATTAGGCTTAAAGCTGAAAAATTACTGTCCCAGAATTCAAGAAACTACAACAGGTCCAGGATTAGAAGTCTGAACAAAGCTGCTGTGGTGTCCATTGAAAAGGCACCAAAATACTATTGAACCCATGCTGGAGACAACAATGGAGCAGTATACCTTTTGTGTGGCTTCAACGGCTGAACGTCCCTGGGGGTTGAGGGTGTTCCCCAGTGGCTCCTCAAGAGGAGTGAGCTGAAAGGTGAGGAGAACATACAATTAGATGAGAACTGGAGGGAGGGGGCAGAAGCGAGGGGGAAAATGTTGGACACTAGGTAGTCAGTAGATTACAATTACATGCAGAGAGGGTGGGCTGCCATTTGGCATAGGGATGGAGAAAGAAAAAAGATACGAAGTGAGCTGGAGAGGGAGGAGAGACTGCATGGCAGAATCTTAGTGACAGTACTGAGCAGAGACAGAAAAGAAAAAAAAATAAATAGAGAGTTAGGTTAGGAAGGCAGAGAAAAAGAGAGTCAGTTGGGAGGGTAGAGAAAAATTAAATTATACAGAGAGGAGACAGTCTGTGGCAGTAAATAAATAATAAAAGTCACAGCAACTGTATGTAATTCAAACAAGCAGTGCAACTTAAATTAAATAATAATACCACAGCAGCTGTATGTAACTCTAACATGCAATGCAACTTAGCTTAGGCTGTGCAGGATCAAAGTACAAGTCTGGAGACACAAAAGTCTGCAGCTGGCTAGGTACATAGGCAAACACAAAATGCTGACTAACTTGAATTTTACAGGTGTAACCCCCCTGTTACCTGGGATTACTAGAATCCCTCTTAGAACTAGTGAAAGGCAGGGAAAGGCAGCTTGTGAGACACCAGTTAAATGGGTTTCACATTGTCTCACTCTGTCCTCAGTCTCAGCTGAGCTGGAGGGATGACATCGCCATAGAATTCTCACAGCAGGATAAGCTACATTGGAATGCTTGCAGCAGGGGTTAGTGTTAGAACATTGGGGAATTCAAGTCAGTCTGTGGGAGTTCTGCAGTGGAGAGTGAGAGAGCAAGAGGTGTGCTGCAGTTGGCAGCCCCTCAGAGCCAAGCTCTGATTTAGAGCTACATCAGAAAGTGGGTTGTGTGTTCTCACCCTAGAGAGGAACACAGAAGAGACCAGAAAGTGGTAGAGACCATCCCATGTGCTGTTCCAGTGCCCCATCCCCGGAGGGATGGGGTGGAATTTCAACATTTCAGGGGCAATCCCCTGGCCCTGCCTGGAAAGGGAAAAGCTGCCTGAAAGAAGACATTGTACTGAGAGTACCAGAGAATTGGTGTTTTCCTTTGAGAGAAGCCCTGGGGCCCCTGCATACCACGATAAGTCTGTTCTGAAATAGAGCCTATGTTCACCCAGATGGAGTTGTGTGAAAGTATCTGCCTACTGTGGGGTCAGGAGAAGACAAGCCAAGTACAGTGCTTTTAAATTTGTATATGACTTGGAAGCATCTGAAACAGTGGGGGGTCTAAGGAATGGACACAGCCACTAACAGAACTTTTTTAAGTCAGGACACCACCTAAATACAGTGTAAAATGTTAAATGTGACAAACATTTCGAGATAGCATCTACAACCAGTAGTTTCAAAGAAAGGTGTTGTTCCAAATGAATGGCCGGGCATGGATTTCTGAACAAGAGGTGGGAGATCCCCATCTGGAGTAACCAGGTTTACCTCTACAGGTTCAGTTTGAGCACCTATAGCCTTCTCCCAGGCACTTGGCCAGTGTCTGCAGAAAGTACCCAGATGTGGGATTAAGGATGATTTTCCCTTTAGAGTTAGAAAGTGCTCGTAGGTGGTTTAGGGAGCCACCATCAAACTCCATGCCATAGGGCAAAGTGTCCAAGGACTGGCCGGGGTGCCATGTCAAGGAATCAAAGTAGAAAAGTACAAGTTCGGGTCATGTGAGCCCAGAGTAGTTCAGAACCTGAGGGTTTTCGTGTAATGAAGATGTGCTCTGACCTCTGTAAATCTGCATTGCCAGTAATTGTAGCCCTGTGGGGGTCCATCTTTGCTTTGTTATTGCTGTGTTGATATGAATAAAAGCCACACTCTAGAATCCCATTCCTGGTTTGAACATTTTCAGTTATTGCTTCCTGTGTCCAGAGTTACTTGGGCACCACTGACCAGAAGTACAAACCTAGCCATGATGCTGAGCAAATGTTTTCTCCCCAAACCCTAGGGGTATGGGGTTACAAAATGGAGGCACCGCTGAGGATTTGTTTTGAATTTAGGGAGAGAACAAGAAAAATTTGCTCAGATTGTGGCTAGCATTTTGGCTGTCTGGCAGTAGGTACCCCAAAAAGTTGGAAGCATTGCCACCCAAATGTGCCGCTGTGTGCTGCTGTTCATGTGCTGCTGTAATTGTGCCACCAGTTTACCAAGGAGCAGTAAAGCCAGACTGTGTATGCCCCTTGTACTGCATCAAAATTATAACATATGCCAGCTTTTAAAGTTCATGTGTGACAAGAAAAAGTATGGAAAGCTGTGGGAAACAAAGAGAGATTTGTGCCCTAGAGGTTTAAAGTGCTTGCTGTGTGGACTGGGGGAGTTGCTGAGGAAAATACCATGAAAAATGGTTGAAATGGTGCTCCCACCGAGGAGTCACAGTTGGAAAAAAAAGTGTGGTTTGCAGTTTAAATTTTGCTTGCTCAACGATCGCCATGGAGGAGAAGAGCACGAGAATAAGGAGGCTCATTTGCATGGTGTTGAGTAATTGGTAAGACTGCAACCGGTCCCGCCCCCAAGCCAGCTCTAGAGTGACTGCACAGTGTTTGAGAGGGAGAGAGAGAGAGTAGTGTGTGAACTGGCTTGCCAGGAGGAGAGTTGCGGTGACTGAAAACATTATAAAAGTAATAAAATCTGACTTTTCTGTTGAAAATTGGGCTCAACCCTCATTTCAATCATCTGGGAGGAAAGCGAGGTGTTCGGAGGGACAATCGGCAGGACTGCCAGCCCGCTTCATTCCAGAGGCCTTCAAGACCGGCTGTAGGCCAAATTTTTCAACGTAATAGCAAGCTACTGATTAAGTGAGTACCATCCAGAGAAACAGCTCAAACTGTGTGTGTTTTCTCCCCGAACCCTAGGGGTAGGGGGTTACACAGGGAAATTAACTGACTAAAAAGAAATACAAAGAACTGTAAGCAAAGAAAAATAAATTAGGCTACCATCTGAAGCTGTGCTGGGATAAAACACAAAATGCTGCAATTGCTGCAAACACAGGCTGATAATGTAGCTGAAACAAATTGATTTCAGTCTACACCAATATACTGTTGAACTGAATTAAGTTCCTGTTGCTCCAAATTAATTCTGTAATTTGGTTTAAAGCTGAAAATTACTTAATTAGGCTTAAAGCTGAAAAATTACTGTCCCAGAATTCAAGAAGCTGCAACAGGTCTGAGATTAGAAGTCCGAACGAAGCTGCTGTAGTGTCCGTTTGAAAAAAACACCATAAATACTATTCAACCCTCTGCTGGACACAACGATGGCAGCACCATACCTTTTGTTTGGCTTCAACAGCCGAATGGACCCTGAGGGGTTGCAGGTGCTCCTCAGTGGCTCCTCAGAGGAGGAGTGGGTTTTTGTGTGGCTTCAATGGTCGAACGGACCATGAGGGGATGCAGGTGTTCCCCAGTGGCTCCTCAAGGAAGGATGGGCTTTTGTGTGGCTTCAATAGCCAAATGGACCCTGCGGGGTCTTGGGTGATCCCCTGTGGCTCTTCAAGTGAGGAGCAGGCTTTTGTGTGGCTTCAACAGCTGAACGGACCCTGGGGGTCGCAGGTGTTCCCCAGTAGCTCCTCGAGGGAGCAGTGGGCTTTTGTGTGGCTTCGACTGCCGAACAGACCCTGGGGGGTTGTGGGTGTTCCCCAGATGCTCCTCAAGGGAGAAGTGCAGGCCATGCACACATGGGTTGTTGTCTTGGCACCGTGTGGTGGACCCACTGTGCACCTTGCCCCTGTGTGTTTTACCCATATTGTGTGTCCCATTGGGACAGTGGATGCCCGTCGGTGCTCACACAGGGTTGCCACTGGGTCTGCACACCTGGTGCATGTGGATTTCAGGTCCACACAGTGTGGGGGGCATGGCCACATGTCCCTCAGCAACAGCCAATGCATGCACATGCTGACAATGCCTGTTCCCTGTGTCACCTGCCATTCACTGTGTGGCTCTGTTGCATGGCACATTGCTGGTCCATCATATGTGTGATTTGTTTCCAGGCCTATGTAGGGTCCTGGCAACATCAGGCATGTGTGTCCACTCCATCCAAGGGGGGGAAGGTACCTGGTTGGGCTGTGGCACTGAGTCCATCTTCTCTGTTTCCTCACATAGGTTGTCAGGCTGCCAGGGTGGTCCTGCAGAGGCTGAGGGGATGGATGTTGGGTGGATGGCTGGTCACTTCACAGGGGGTCTTCATGGGCATGTTCTGTCAACAACAGATAATGATACAGCACCAGAGGGTGATCCTGAGGGCTATGCTTGCTATATTTCAGGAGCTGTGGCATGCTCAGCCACCAAGAAGATGTCGGGTGTAGGTGCATGGGTGCCAATAGGACTGTGTGGCATGATACCCTTGTAACATGGTTTCCTCCTATACATACCACCCCAGGCCCTCACCTTCCCCCTGTATATAGTCAGTCACCATGCATTTCGTGTTCCCCATTCCACCTTGCTCATCGCCCACATCTTTGTATTTTTCATTGGTAGTTTGTAGTTTTGCTTTTATACTGTTTTACTTGTTTGTATATGATTGCTGCTGCTGTTGTTGTTGTTGTTCATCCTTTTGCTGTTTTTTTTTTAACCAGGAGAGACACACTAAGCTGAAAGCTTGTTTACAGGTGTGGCCTGGGAGCACAAGGAAATTAAGTGACTTGCTCAGGGTCACTTTATATAAACTATTGTTGGGTTTGCAATAGCCTGTGTCTGTGGTCCTTCCTTGGCTGTTGTTGCCATCACCTGTTGTGTTGTGTGGTTGTCCCACTGCCCCTTGGTTATCACTGCTCACTTCTATGTGTGTACCATTGTGCACCCATACACCCTGGCCACCTTGTTATTCCCCCACAGTGCTTCTCCTGGTGCCCCCTGTGCTGCCCCTCACTGATGCTGATGTTGTGCCTTGCACTATGCTCCTGATCCTGTGCTATACATCCCTCCACTGTTGTCCTGGTCCCTGTGCTACTGTGCAGCAATGTTTGCAGGCCTGTGTATCTGTGGGCATGTGCACCCAGTGTGGCTATCAGATGCCAGCCTGTATACCATTATGCTTGTGTCTCACTGTGGTGTGGTCTGGATACCACATTGGCACTGCTTGTCTCCTCAGCACTGTTGTCATGGTGCCTGGTCAGGCTGTGCTGTTCACTGGCACCTCCAGTGCTGTGTCATTTCATCCATGCCCTCCTGTGTGCCATGCCCACTGTGCCTGTTCCACCCCTTGGCTGGTGGTCTGTGTGTCATGTTTTTTACTGTACCCATGGGGGTCAGTGCTATGCCCATCTTGCACTATTGCAGTGCCACTCTCTTCCCCATTGCCTTGGGCTGCTGCCCCCCCCCCCTCGATTTGTGCTGTTGCACAATGCTCATTTCCCATTTCCAGTCCTGCCCTGTTGCTCCACTGTCCCAGGCTGAGTTACTCCATTTGCAATATTCAGTCCTGCCCTGATGCATGGTGCATGTGCAGTTGCACTACAGCGCATTTCTGATATATACAGCCAGGGATGCACCAGCGTATCTTATGGCACATCCACTGAATATTGTAATGTTTTGGGGTGGCTCATCTCAGTTGCGCCATGCAGGCACTTGCACAATTTTCCAGGGGACTTTTGAATATGGGGTCTGATGTTTTTTTATCTAGTACTACTGCTTTAAAGAAACATAATGTTAAATGCTGTGGATCACTTGCTTAACTATTATGAATGGCATGGGTGAAGGGATCTTTTTCTTTTTTTTGAAGTAGCAGCCACTTTATTGGCAGGTACAAAACAGAAATACAGCTGTCTTCTAAAGGAGCACATGTGCAGCAAAGTATCAAATAGTACAACAATGAATTACGGCATCTATAGCTGAACTGGTGAGAACCAAGTGGGATAGCCAAACTAGTAGGAGCCAAGTGGGCTAGCTGGACTAGTGTAAGTTAACTCCAGCTTCAACAGGGCAGTCCATAGGGGCAGTTTGCTGTGTGAAGTCAGTACTCTTTTCCCAAATATAGCATTATTTTATTTCTGTATGCTTGGTTTTGTGAAACTACAAAACTAGCATAATTGTAAGACAAAATTGTTCTTACAGAATAAGAGCAGGCAGGGAGAACATTCCTGCTTTTAAAGTAATATTACTATTATAGCAGTTCTGCAGAGCCACTATAAAGAGAGGTAAACACAAAGCTGTAAAGGTAGGGGAATGTGAAGTTAGGGTTAAAAAGTACCATGACTCCTGGTGAATATGTGGCATGGTATTCATCAGACATTGAACAACTGCTCAACATAGTATTAGCACTGCCCTTACTTTGGCACTGTCTTTCAAGGCATCTAACTTTATTTACACACCAGTATTTTAAGGTCGGAGTGCTGATAGTAAGATAATATAAGTGCTGCATTAAGCAATCATTCAAAACCTAGGAACACCATGCCACACGTTCAGCAAGACTGCAGCTCTTTTTTTAAGCTATCTTCACATTTTCCATAGTATGGGAGTATATGTTGCAGTATGGGAGTGTTGCTCCCCATCATTAGCATTGGCAATTCATATTCTTGATCCAGATACATCCTTTAGTTATAGTCTTCTCCATCATATTTAATCATTTTAGCATTTCTCTTGTTTCTGCTGCACTGAAGTGTGTACCCAGTGTTATCATGCCCTCTAAGTCATGCCACTTTGTGTTTCGACAGTGAACCTGCCCTTTCTGAAATTGGCCTTAAAGCCATTGAGTTTGCGTAATGCAAATGGATAGATTACTTCTGTATGATTTTGATATTTGCATTTAAATATTTGTCAACTATGTTTTGTTATTTCAATTCTCTTATCATCATTACGAACCAACTGCCACAACCTGGATTCGAACCCATGATCCCATACAGGTATGCATGCACAACTCACTAAAAATTGAATTCTCCCATACAGCTTTTATTGGCAAAACACATAGGACAACTATGTAAAGATAAATATCTAAGTCATACAGAAATAATAGATCCATTTGAATTGCCAAACAGCATGTCACTGAAATACTGACAGCTGTCACTTTCCGGCATTTATTAGTTTTTTGGGGTAAGTGAATGCATTCATGGTATTTTTTTTTTTTGTGAAATGTACACCTGCATTTATTTTCCAGTGCCAATTTATTACGTACATACATACATGCATACATACATAAGTAAACATATTAAATAAAAACAGTAATCCCAGTGTCTGCTAACAAGGTGGTCATACTGTGTATTTTTGGCCAGTTAGCATATAGTACCAAATCTATACATGCATTTTGCTTCACCCATGGCCCACACTGTTGGAAACATGCTGTATAGTGTCTACAAAATACCAAAATATGTCTGTGATGCAGCCTTTTACATCTGCTGTTGTAGGGGGAATAAATTATGCTCTTTCACACAGAATTGCAGCATGTTATACTGTAGCAGCTTTTTTTTTTTTGGCAAAGCACACAAACAGAATAAGATAATTGATTTCTAAGTATAATGTATAACAGCATTAGCTTATGCTTACAAAGTCTATACAAGGTCTATAGATGTTCCACAGAATAACATGAACATGTGAGCTCTTACAGAACCAGTAAGGAGAACAGGTAAACAAGTAGGAGCTCTTAAATGTAGCACACCTGCCCACAAAGATTTCTGCAGATCTTCACTTGCATTCCATGCCATGTATGCATAAGCAACCACTTCAGATCTTTAAATCATGCATTCACTCTTAAAGCCTCTTTTGTTCAGTCCCCCTCTTGAACTGTCAGATAATCGCAGCTGTTAATGAGCTACTAATCACAACAGGCCACCTGGATCACTGAGGGAGAGTAGCATGAGGACTACAGCATGCTAAAGTAGGGACTTTTTTAACTTCATTAAAAACAATGAAAAACCTACATTAGTGAAGATGGATAAGTAAAGGGTTAGCTGCACTAAACATTTAGGAGTGTGTGTGTATTTCTGTTTATAATTTGATCAGCGTGAGACAGTTTTTTTCCAGCTCAAAGTGAATAGCAACTCAAGAATTTTCTGCACATTTCTGCATTTTTTTCTTTCCTCACAGGCATTAGATTTCAAAAAGGATGCAGTGATTATGTTTAAGAAATCACAAACATACAAAAAAGCATCAAGTTGTTTTTAATAATATGTGTATATGCTGAAAATATACCCTCACATGTCTGCACAAGTCTGGTTGTATTTTTGTTGTGATTTTATTTTGTACATGTTCAGTAAAAGCAAATCAAAAGATTATTCACCCATGCAAAAAAAAAAAGCAAAATATTTCAGAATACAACTATGAACACCTTTCTACTAAAACCCAGTTTCATAACTACTACCTGCTAAGAGAAAAGAATGCGAATAGATCTCTAAGGCATAAAGAAATACAAACAGGAATCCTAAAAATGCTTCTCAGATCAAATATTTTAAAACTCCAATAAAAGAAATACAAATCAGATTTATGTCAGAACATCAGTGTGTGATAGATAGATAGATAGACAGACAGACAGAGAGACAGATATAGATAGATAGATAGATAGATAGATAGATAGATAGATAGATAGATAGATAGATAGATAGATAGATAGATAAATAGATATGCTTTACTTTTTGGTTATCCTAGCAATAAGGGACTGCCACTCTCTAGCTGTTGAGTCTTTTTGCATCTGTGGCAGATTCTTTGGTCGCAGTAATCATCATTGTGCCGTTTGCTCAGATGTTATATGTTTCTTCCTTTCTACTATTTATTTAATTGTTTATGTATGTATGTTTGTATGTATGTATTTGTATATTTATTTATTTAAAGTTTGGTGACCAGGAGAGGCACACTGAGCTGAGGTTCATTTCCAGATATGACCTGGGGAAGGGAACAAGGAGGCAATAATTACATACTGTAACTATATCATGACAGGTGGGTTACAGGTTGCCTCAGTAAGCACAAAAGCAAATACAATAGCACAAAAGTACATGGAGAAGATAATGGATACTAGAGGACAAGGTCAGAATAGACAAATTACAGAGACACAGATACAGGCAGGGCAATAGCATGATATAATTAATATTGAAGCAAGGTGCAGTTAAAAAGGCCAAAGTCCAATAAAACAAGCAACAGGCAATTTGAATATTAAAATATGTCTTTGTTACTTCACACATGCTTAGCTACAGTAGAATGACTATTAAAATACCCGAAGACCTTAATGTAACCAAACTAGCATCAGTCACAGTTTTTAAAATTATTAGTTTTTTTTGTTCAACTTTTAATTTCACACAACAGTCTTTTATTTCTTTACATCCAACTAACAAGCAGTCCTGTGATCTCGTCCATGATATACTGTAAATGCTGCCCAGTATCAGACAAAAGCATTTTCATGTCGTGACATACTGATGTATCAAGGTCAAAACTGACCAAAAATTATTGCTAGTAGAAAAGTAGAGGCAAGTGAGGGGTGTATTTTCTTAAATGAAGATGCATTTTCAATACTGATGAGATCATTACCATTCACATCAAATAACTTCAATACATCATAGAGAAGCTTGATGACTTGGAGGCGAAACAACTTAAGAATGATTGGCCTCTCAGAGGGTGTAGAAGGAAGGAACATGGAGGGCTTTTTGCAGCAGTATTTTGTGGACATGTTCCAGTGGCAATGACTGCTTGAAATTGAACATGAGCACTGCTCATTAGTCTCCAAGCCACAGCTGGGAGCTAAGCTCAGACCATGAATAGTTAACTTTCTAAGGTTTACAGTCAAAGAGGAGTTACTAAAAATAGTGAGGGAATGTAGAATACTAATATGGAAAGGAGAGAGGATCACACTACTTCAAGATTTCTCAGTGGACGTCATAGAAAGGAGAGGGGCATTTAATGAAATATAACTGGCACTACAGAAAAAAGGGGTTAATTATTCAATGATATATCCTTCCACACTTTCAATTTACATTAAAAATGGCTGCACTTATTTCTGTCACACTCCACAAAAAGTGAAGAAGGTCACTGAATGTGAGCTGCAGGGTGAACCTCAGAGTGAGCAACAGACATTTAACAAAAAAACAAAAAAAAAACTATAAGTCAGCACAAGCCACTGTCTGCACCTCTGACTCACTGACTAAAAAGAATGCACAGCACAAGTCTACGAAAGAGTCCAATGCAGGGGGGTCAATCTTAACATTGTTTCACTAGCCCAAACACTAGTGTAAATTGACCAGGGCTAGTGCAGCTAACTCTCTACTTGCCTGTCTTGACTAGTGCAGATTTTCATGGCTGTTAATAAAGTTAAAACAGTCTCTACTTTAACATTCTCTAGTCCTCATGCTAATATCTCTCAATGTTCCAGATGGCCAGGTGTGATTAACAGTTCATTAAGAGCTGCAATTATCTGGCAGTTCAAGACAGGGATCCCACAAAAGACTCAATGTGACTCATTATCACTCCACTGTTACGACTTTCAGCTAGTGTCCAGGGTGTGATCAAGGGCAGAGTGTTGTTAAAGTCACTAGGTTCCAGTTTTCTAAATGTGTCTATGTCTAACAATTTGTCCAGTATTATTAAGGCCAGTGTCCCTCATTTCTCTCTACATTTTGAGTGTTTGTATCCAACATTTCAGTGACAAAATGCAAAGAGGTATACATGATTGGCCCTGCAGGTGATGGGTTTTATCCCAGCCTCACCATAACTTCCCTCTCCCCTACAAATCTCTTAACTATGTTCTTTCCCTTGACACCACTGCAGACCAGACTCTGAAGTGACCATCCATAGATCCATAGCTGCTATTACTGGCAAGTGTAAGGGATCCAGCCATCACCATCCATACAGTTCCACCCTTATCCCTCTTAGCATGTCCTTTCAGCCTAAAAACAAACCTTTGGATCATGTATGATTCAAAAATAAACCTTGATAAAATACATAATTAGAAATCTTGAAATAGGCATTCCTGGGGTGCATAGATAATTCTATACAGAAATAGAAATAGTATAGTGTTATGCCTATGTATTATTTCTCCTGGGCAGATGAAAGGACAATGTTAAAGAAAAATCTGTTATTGTTGGGACAGAGCATATTAAATTCAATGCTTTTATAAATACAAATTTCATAGTTTTCTATTTCCCAAGCTGCCTAGGGTTGTCTAGCCCCCTACCCAAAGAAATCTGAGATGTGCTCCTGGCTCACTTGAGACTGTACAAAAACTTTCAAAAGTGCAGGTCTCCAGTTAACTATAGGGTGGGGACTGAGAGTGTCTTTCTCTGCCTGACTCTGTTCATTGCCCTGTGGGTGGTGGTGACAGTGTGGTGAGGTGCATGATGATGTCAGCTATTGTGTGCACAGGGCTAGGACTGCTTGATTGAACATTTGCTGTTGTGATATCTTCTCACTGTTTGGTGTGTGTGTGGGGGGGCAGTAAGAGGAAAAGTGGAAGCCATGGTACAAAACAATGGGGGGGGGGAGTCTCTTTGTCTGTGATGGATGGCATTACAGTCTTTTTTTTTTGCTAGGAAGCTGGAAGCAATGTGGGAGCAGGATAAATGTGCAATAATCAGTATTTCTTGGCTTTGCCTGCATTGTTTCCTGTATAAGTGATCAAAAAGTACCATTATAATTAAGGGCTAATGCAACCATTTGTGGGCTAGTGCAATTTTAAATCAACTTGCCCTGCTGGCTAGCACAAAAAAAGGTTAAGGTTGACCCCTGGTCCAATGGCACCAAATTAGAAAGTGTTACAGCTCCTAAGAACAGAGACAAATACTGTACTTCTTACCAAGAGCCCTTATCCTATGCTGGCAATTTCAAACACAGTCTGACTAAATTCTCTAAATCCTGGCAAAATCATATTTACAGGAAAAGTAAGCCGGCATTACGTGGGGCCATGTATGCAAGTAACAGTTGTTTAAAGCCTAACCCTAAAAAGTGTACCAGAAGATGCTGTACGGAGAGAAAGGGCACATCCAGTGCTGACTCAGCCCCTAGAATATCTCCACCTCCTGAACCAAATTCTATCGAACTGTCTGAAGAAATGTCAAATTAAAAGTAGTCCAACAAGAACTTTTTGCTGCATTTGGGACCTCCGATAGTACACTGGGAAGTTACTTCTGGTTCTAGTGAACATGAATGAAAATTAACAAGAGGTAAGTTCTGGAGAGATGTGAGGAAGTACTACTTATGAAAAGGGTGGTGAAACTTTGGAACAGTCTGTCAGCTGAGGTGGTGGGTGTGAAAATAGAGGATTCAAGCAGGGCTGGGACATAATGAAGTGAATAGTGGTTACCGGGGGTGAAAGGGCCAAGGAGAAGAATAGAGAGAGGACAGGGAGGGTTAGTACCCTTGAGGGACAGTAGGTCCCAGGGATTATAGGGAACTTGGGCAGACTGGATGGACCTCTGGTTTTTTTCTGCCATCACTGTCTATGTTTCTATGTTTCCATGGAAGGGCATGCACTGAGTGGGGGTTAGTCAGGGTGGTGTCATTCAAGTTTTTGTGGTTGCATGGATAATCTTTGTACAGTACACCAGAAATAAAACTAGTTACAGCTGACAGTGGTCAGCACCAGCATTCTTTGCTGATACCAACAGTTCTCTGCCAGGTAGAATATTTTTTAAAACTTACAGCATACAATTCAGCTAATAATGAGCTCTGATAATGGGAAGGGGGGGTCAAGTTCAAAGATATGACCTTTATGGGCCCCCTTGCTCTAAAGTTTATTTTCAGCACTGCCTTGTAGCAACTTAGCACAAGCACAGATCCTGAAATTAACAATGTTGAAGTCAAAACAGCAAGAACAAGTTATGACAGTGTGAGTTTCCAATGATTCACAGCTTTCTGTCAACTCATCTGCAATGACAACTGGAGTTGTCTCGGTAGTGTGACGCCTGCTTGTATTAAGTCTGCATCTGCTGCTGGTGAGTAATACTGCACATAATGCTAGCAAGCTGTCATCTGCAGAGTAAGTAGAGTCTCGGTAAATAAATTAGACTTTCATTCAGAAAAAAAAATCACAAGGGATGTGCATGTATGACACAGATCCATTACACAACAGTTGCAACTTTTTTCTGTTACCCCCAGTAACTAAGGATTATCAACTCCAGGTCAGAGTTGATTCAGAGAGGGGAGAAAACCCCAGAGAATGCAGTGCTGGGGTCCCACGGGTACATTACCATGGCAACAGTGACTTGCCACTGTAATGTACTTTGCTATCAAAATGTCACTGCAGTATTAGCATACGGTATGACCCGATGTTTGAATTATGAACTGTGTGTAGAGGTGAAACACTGCCAGGACTGATACAGTTTTGGACACCTGTGGGCTGCAGGAAAACTATGAGTTATCTGAGGCTCGCACTTCATAACTCATTCTTGCTATTTTGGTACTTCAGTTGTACTTTTACAAATTATACTGTATATGACTACTACAACTAAGTGGGGGTGATGTAGGGAAAAGAGCTGGCCAATGCCCCAAAACAAGGTACTGTAGCTTTACACTCCTCCAAAATGTTACCACCCATACTTAAAATAAGTGAAAAGGGTTCCCGGTAACAGTTTGTGACACCTACTACGAACAATCAAAAACATGTATTTTGCCACTGTTGTAGAAAAATCCCAAGCAACATCCAAAAGTGATGACTTTCTTTCTTTTATTATTATTAGTCACCGTTAGGATTTTCTCAATAAGAAATGATTTTCCAGGCTTTGCTACAGAGAAAGTAATCAGCAAAATATTCCATTTAGATACATTATGCTGCATCTGTCACGTTACAAGTTCACAAAAAAAAAAGAGAAATCACCAGCATTAGATCAGATTAACATTCAAGGTGCCTGTTGACAGTGCAGAAGTGCTAAGTAAATATAAAAAATACATAAAGTGCAGAAAAAAATGCTCTATGAACAATACCAGTAACCGAGTACTATCTGTCCATTGCCTCACAAGACTCAGTTGCTTCACTAGTTGTTAGCTTCATCTCCTGATGTCCTCATGGGACATTTTTCTGAAGTCTAAAATTCAGCTTGCATTAGTCTCCAGGCAATCAGTTTAATTTTATTTGCTGAATGAATGCCTAAAATGTATTTTGTTTTATATCTTGCATGTAATTTGCTATCTACTCAGCTGATGCCTGCACCTATTCAGTGTGAAAACTTGAAGAACATGAATGAGTTGTGACACAGGGTCTCAGTTAACTCACACTGAATAGGTGCAGGTATCACACAGCCTAGTAGATAGCACATTGCATGCAAAATATTTAAAAAATGAATTTTAGACTTTCATTCACTAAATAAAAAATAAATAGATTTCTTGGAGAGCAACACAAGTTGTAAATTTGAATCTGTGAGCTAGGTAAAACACGGTCGGACCGCTTCCATTTCTTAGTGCCTGTGAGCTGCAGAAGTACTACTTGATTATGTTCTTTGAACTCAGTACTGCCACTCAGTACAGGATTTGGGCTAAGGTCATACTGATGTAAGATATCAGTTGGTGACCTTGTCAAGGCTAATTAATAACTGCAATGTGTGTTTTTGAATTAAAAAAAAATCCAGGCAGCAAGAAACTGACAGCATAAGCGAGGAGTGGGAGCACTGATAGACTGCTGTTTGCTTTGACAATTTTTTCATTTCTTATAGTTCAAATGGCTATTCTACATTTGCATTCTGACACTTAAAAAACAAAATCCCATATCCTTTCACTTTGAGCTCTCATGTACAGCATACTGTACAATAACACTTGTTCAAATGGGGGCCTCCTAATGTGGACTGTGGGGATGCCTAGAGGAAAATGGCAGGTGACACAGACAAATGGAACTAAAACAGCACCACCTGGGGCATTTAAGCTTCTAATAGTATTTAGTAAATTAATTTGTAACTCGGCACAGTTGACTCATTACTAATCCCTTAATGAGGCATTCCTCAGTACTGCTCAGTATACTGCACCTATCAAGGTATGCCTTGTTACCGGGATACTTTTCTGTAACTACCACTGTAAGGGAAAGAAGAAAAGCCAAAGGAGGGGTAGTAAAGCTAAGTAAAGGAGGGGGGAGTGGGCAGAGGGGAACCTGAAAAAAAACTAAGATACTGAATGAATACTTTTGCGCAGTATTCATGAAAGAAGGGGAGGAAACGGACTGGAATTATCCAGCAGACACACAGAGAAGAGGGGTGGACACTCGATCATTCACAAAAAAGAGAGTCCTAAAGGAACTCTTGAAACTGAAGGTGGACAATGCAATGGGGCCAGATGGAATACATCCCAGAATACTAAAAGATCTCAGAGAGGTACTTCTGACACCACTGACAGACCTGTTCAACAAATCGTTGGAGGAGGGAGTAGAACCAGAGGACTAGAGGAGGGTGAACGTGATACCCCTTCACAAAAGTAGAAGCAAGGTAGACACAGAAGACTATAGACCAATCAGTTTGACCTCAGTGGTGGGAAAGATGATGGAATCACTGTTAAAAGAAAGGACTGTGGAATATCTAGAAGCCAGTGGGGCATTGGATGCAAAGCAACATGGATTCACAAAAGGAGGGTCTTGTCAAATGAATCTGATAGATTTTTTTGACTGGGTGACAAGAGTAGTAGATCAAGTCAGGGCAGTGGACACGGCCTACCTAGTTTTTAACAAGGCATTTGACACAGTTCCTCACAAGAGGTTAGTAAACAAGTTGGGCAGTCTGGGAGTGAGTCAGAAGGTGGTAAACTAGATCAGAAATTGGCTCAGCAACAGTACACGGAGGGTCGTGGTAAATAGAGTTCAATCTGAAGAAAGGGGAGTAACCAGTGGGGTGCCACAGGGTTTAGTACTGGGGCCAGTCCTCTTTAATGTCTTTATTAGTGACATTGTGGAGGGACTTGAAGGTAAGGTATGCCTCTTTGCAGATTACACCAAAATCTGCAATAGAGTTGACACTACAGGGGAGGTGGAGAAGATAAGGAGAGACTTAGCCAAGTTGGAGGAGTGGTCAAGAGTGTGTCAGCTCAAATTCAATTCCAAGAAGTGCAAAATCATGCACTCAGGGAATAAAAACCCAGGGGAGGAATACACGATGGGGGCGGCCACTAACAACAACCAAACTGGAAAGGAACCTGGGGTAGTCATAACAGATGATCTAAAAGTAGACAAGCAATGTGAGAAGGCAGTGAGAAAAGATGGGGGTAGTGCTAGAATGCATAGGGAGAGGTATCACCACCAGTAGAGAACAGGAGGTGGTGATGCCATTGTACAGGCAGTTGCTGAGGCCTCATCTGGAGTACTGTGTGCAGTTCTGGAAATCTCATCTTGGTAAGGACATTGACACGGTGGAGGAAGTCTAGAAAAGGGCAATGAAAATGGTGAAGGGGCTACACTAGAAACCATATGAGGATAGATTGAGGGAACTCAATATGCATACACTGGAGGAAAGGGGGAGATATGATAAAGACATTACAATACATCAAGGGGATCAATACAGTTCAAGAAGGAAGCATCTTTCAGAAAAGAAGATGTGCAAGAACAAGGGGTCACAATATGAAGCTGGAGTGTGGAAGACTCAGGGGCAATGTGAGGAAGTATTTTTTCACAGAAAGGTTGGCGGATGCATGGAACAGCCTCCCTGAGGCAAATTCAAGGATGCATGGGACAGGCAGAAGGCAACACTATGGGTGGGAAGGAGGAGGTAGGCTACAGACCAAGTAGGATCTGGAGTTTATGGAGTAGGTAGGGAAATGGGCAGAGTATGTGGGCCAGGCAGTGCTTATCTGACATCAAAATCTATATTTCTACGTCCCTGCATATAATGTGCACAGCCTATGCTGGGTCTGAGTATATGGAGCTTGTGACTGGCCAGGGAGCACTCTTTCAGACTTCACTCTGAAAGTGCTTTATAGCACAGAGGGAGCTCTCTCAATTACTGTAAATGTTTAAACTTAAAACTAAACTGCTTGTATATAAAATTAACTTTAAAATTGGACTATTTATCTATCTGCCATCTGACAGCCATCTTAATACTTTGACCTTTGTTTTCAGCCAATCAAAATTCAAAGTGTCCTAAAGGGGTCCTTCTGCTATGGCTGCTGGGAGAAATAGAGACCTATGTGTTTGGCGCCCTTTATTGGCAAATCAGAGAGCCAAAACTGTGACTGGTAGCCTCATCTCCCAGTTGGATTACAAGATTGTGTTTTCTTCAGTTAAGGAGGGACAGTTGAACTGTGCAGTTCTGAGGGAGCCTTCAGAGAGTGAGGAGGCTCAGACTGTGTGCTGTAAGAGAAAGTTTGGAGGCCTATCTGGGTCTCCACAGCCAGAGAGCCAAGAAGTGGTCTGTTGAACTGCACTATCTGCAGCAGTTGTTGAAACTCTTGAGAGCAGCAGAAACATTTTACCTGTAAGCTGAATTCTGCTGGTTTGCCTGAACTGCATCAGAGACTGCTTGTTATAGCCAGAATGAAGTAATGAACTGCTGAATCTTGAGTCAAGCAGACAGAATTAAAGTTGGGAATCAAGTCTGCACAAGTGGTTCCCTCAGTCAGAGAACTGTTTTTGCTCTGCCAGAGAACTGTGTTTGCCCAGAGCTACATCTGCCAAAAAAGAGGTACCTTCTATGCAAAGACTGCAGTGTGAATTTGATGAAACCTGTTTATGTAGAGACTGCATCCTGTTTGCCAAAGCAAAGCTGCAAAGACTGTATCCTTCAGCTAAAGCTGCATCTGAACCAGCATGGGGAGTCAGCTACTGATGCAACAGCTAGCATTGGTTTTTGGCAACCTTGGAGGTTATGCCTAGACATGGGGATTTGTTGTACCAGCCCTGGTCCTTTCTGCTGGTCCTTTCTCCAGAAGCCAAAAGCCTACAGCACGCAACTGAGACTCCTGAGGTTTGAGACTGCCCTGGGGAGCCATCCATCTCGACCACCATTCAGAGCCTAGAAAGCTGCAGAGTCATGAGCAATTTCAGGGCTTGCCCTGCAGTAAATGTTCTTTTGTTTCAAGTGTTGATAAAGTGTTTTGCAGGCCATCAGGCCTGGGGTTACAAATACCAGTTTGCCAAAGAGTCAAACTATTTGTTCTCTAATGATAAATCATTGTGCATGGTTACAGAGATAAATCAAATTATTTGTTTAAGGGCCCCAATGCTGGCCAGCCAGCTGCAACATGCCAGGCCTACAATGGTTCTAGTCTGGGTACCCAGTGACAATAACTGGTACTGTACACGTGGACTAATAATTGTTATTCAAAAGCTCTACCAAACCAAAAGAAACACAAATACCCAGCCTCTATTTTGCTTTCCCCTTACCACACTGTTTATCCCCCTAAAAATTAATTAGGTTTATTATTTAACACTGTCAGTGAGTATATTACTACTGAGTGCCAGTTTACTGTGTCTAGCTATAAAGTGCATTGTTGGTGCTACTAACTATACCTTGCAGGTACACAGGGTGTATAGCAGAAGTCACAACAGTCAGAACTGTTGGTAAGTGCAGTCACTGTGAGCATATTATTTGTAGTCACCATGAGCATATTATTAGCTATCACCAATAATTGTACTCCTGAATGCAGGGTTAACTGTTTTATGGTAATCCATGTGTGGGACCACTGGTTGGGGCAGTGGGTAGGTACAGCATCCCAGAGGGTTGTACTAGCTGGTCATCGGACCCATTTAAAATTTACTGTGGGTGGAGGCACTGCACAAATCATTCTACTACTGGTAACAAGCCCCTTTTGTCATCAAAACCAGGACCCAGGACCCTCAACCTGTATTGTGGGCAGCCGGCAGTGATAGTAGCCCATTGGTACATGGCACCCGGGTTAAATCTTTGGAGACACCATTGGGATATCCTGTTTACCAGTTTGGCCCCACATGGAGCTTGCCACCAGTATGGACAGTGTTCCTGGCTCCAATTTTGAATTTCCCTCCACTAAAGTGACTGGTCATTATTTGCTTGTTGCATGTGAAGGAGAGGGACTAGACCCCCAAAAAGCCATCCTGCTCCTAGGCATACCTTTTGGCACTGATAAAAGTGGAAATAGAAAAGACCCTTTCTGGAATAAACTGTCTTGGCAGAGTTGATCTTACTTCAAGAGTCAGCTTTTGCAGGAAGTAACACAGTTAGGACTGTAGCCGGCAGGCAACAAGACCCCATGGCAAACTTCTAGCCAGCAGTCTATGGCGGGAACTGCCCACCCAACATCAGCCCACCCCTGATGTCATGTATGGTATAAAGGGTGGGTGGTTCCCGACATGCCCCAGTTCTTTTCCCGCCGTCGACTCACGTTCATCAGCTCCAAGGCCTGCCTCCTGCTAGTCCAACTGCCATTTTCTACCAACTTAAAGTTTCTTATTGTTTCATCAAAAGTTCTGCTTCTAACGATCCTTTCATCTGTATGTCTTCTTCCCCAATGCCCTCTTCTAGGCATACTAACACGTGCACCTGTGGGAAGCAGATCCTGTCCAAAGATGGCCATTTGGTCTGTCTGCTGTGCCCGGGCCCAAAACATGACACACATAATTGCCTGCACTGTCATAAATTCAACAACCGGATGTGGATCCGTTACCAGAGGACCCTGCAGGCCTTCCTCACTGAACAGTTGGCCGCCATACAGCAGGACTCCTCTTCTGAGAGAGACTCTTCCCACCATTCTCACAAAAAGTCATTGGGGAAACATAAAGATAAGAGGAGAGAGAAGGAGAGGTCCCATTCACATTCCAGATCCTCTGGCCCTCACTCTGCCTCCACAGGTAGCTCAGACTCTGCCGCCCATGACACCAGACTCACTGTCATCAAGGTCTTGGCCATGGGCTGGGCTACGAGCAGCAAGGACATAGGCTCCAGGTGTTTAAGCCCCTCTCTCCAGCCTATAAAAATCAGGCCTTTGGCACCCCTGACAGGCTGCTCTTCTGATGTAGGTAAGGGACAACAGTCAGGTCTTTCCTAGTTGGCCTCTGTATGCAGCACCGACTCCCCGGACAGGCAGAAGGCCTCGGGTATCTCATCTGGAGATCTTTCTCCCTCCCACCCAGGCACTCTAAGAAACCGGTGGAGAAATCTTCCAAGCCGCCATTGGACAAACATCCATCAGACAAACGTCCTCACTCTAAGCCTTCATCGGACCAACACCAACGTTGGACCGATGATGCTCCAAAAATTACTCACACGCCAGCAGGAGCCCCATCATCTCCAGTATCTCCCCTGCCACCAGTTGACAACATGTCTGACGACTTCCATATGGAGGATAATCAGGTGTCAGTTCCTCAAGAGAAAAAGACAGTCAACGATGGTTCAGCTAACACCAACCCATCGTCTCCTTCAGTAGGTCCACCTACGCCAGACAATGCAGTACCTGACATTGGCACTGGCATCGGTGATAACATAGGGACCAGACCCACGCTGCACCTAGCATCAGGTTCAGATCCTAAGCTGAACCTGTCACAGGTCAAGGATCTCTTCGGTCATTGATGGGAAACTATCCATTCAGATATCCAAGAGCTCTGCCAGATGCACCTACTGCACCAGATGTGACTAAAACTCTGGATAATGGGGCACCTGCAAAGGTCCTTCCCCCAACTCTGGAGCAGCCAAGGTCCCTTCACCACCTCTAGATGAGGGCCATTGCAAATAGCCTCCTCCTCAAGAAAAGCCTAAAGGAAAAGCCTCCCATAAGAGACATCACAGGTCTCGGTCACGGTCACAGAGCCCAAGCCTCTCAAGCTCTACTGACAGTCATGGATGTAGGAAGAGATGACACAGGTCCCACTACTCTTTCTCCTTGGACTCATATCAGCCCCTAGACTCTTCCTATGCAGACTCGTCCATCAGCGACCTATCTCCTCTGGACCCAGAAGATACACCAAAATCCCCTCCTGATGACCCCTCTTTCATGGAGGTCATGAGGCACATCCAAGCTAATATGGGTTGGGATACAGAGAGAATGTGCCCGGCAAAATACCTCCACCAGAAAGATCCAAAGCCGGTGGTCATCCCCCCCCCCCATGGACACCTTCACCGATGTCACACAGGTGGTTTAGAAGTGCCCACATACCTCCACCGCAGTCCCTAAAAAGGCTGATTGCCTTTATAGGACTCCCAAAGAACAATCTTTTTTAGCAGAGCATCCTGTAGCTGATTCAGTGGTGATTTTGGCAGCCCATGATCATTCCCAGAGGCTGAAACACCTCAGCACACAACCCCTTAATAAGGAGTCAAAACAGCTAGACTCCATGGGTCATAAGGTTTATTCCTCCGCCACCTGCAGCATTAGGAGCTTTAACTTTTTAACACACATGGTTCAGTTCCAAAACACCCTTTGGAAACAAGGGATGGATATTGTTCAAGAAATCCAAGACTGTCCATAGAAGACTGAACTCCTCAAACTTTTGTAGACTGGATCAGACGTGGGCACCCACATCCTCTATTCAGCTTATGATTCCGCAGACACAGCAGCAAGAGTGGCAGTGATGGGAGTATGCCTATGTCACCACTCTTGGCTCCAGATCTTTGGGTTTGTGCAGGAAGTTCAATCCAGCCTCCTTGAAGCACCCTTCCAAGGCTCAGTCCTCTTTGGTGAGGATACTGAAAAGATTATTACTGAGGTACAAGATTATGGAAAGGCAATCCGGACTGTGCAGTCTATGTACCACCTGAAACAGAGACAATTTCATAGGTCTCATTTTCATGGCCGGAGGGGACAACAGCAACAGCAACCCTATTTTCAGTTCTGACAGCCACACTGGGGAGGCTACAGCTGGAGAGGCACCCATAGAGGCTCTGCAGGACCCACCTCTTGCCCAGCCAAACTTACCTAAGCCACGTTCCCCCCTCATACCACTGACCTGACTCCAGGTCAGACACACTTCCTTCCATGAACCCAACAGGTGAGGCGGTCAGAGGCCGCTTTTTTTGTTCTATGCAGAAAACTAGTGGAAGGTGACCTCCAATCAGTGGGTCCACCAACTAATAGGTGACGGACACTCCATAGAGTTTGTCCAGCTCCCACCAGACAGGCCCCCATCCTGTTACTCAATGGAGCATGCAGGTCTGATTCATGTAGAAATTCAAGCCCTGCTATCCAAGAACACCACAGATCCCGTTCCCCCAGCCCAGAGAGCAAAAGTCTTCTACTCGCACTTCTTTCTTGTGCCGAAGAAGTCAGGCGACCTGAGACCCATTCTGGACCTCAGTGAACTCAACCAATTTGTAGAGTACAAGAGGTTTTGGATGGTCACCCTTCAGGGCCTGCTTCCCATGATCCATCATGGGGACTGACTGGCATCACTAGACATGCAGGATGCCTACTTACACATCTTTGTGGCAAAGCCTCACAGGAGGTTCCTCAGGTTCACCTTCCAGAGCAGACATTTTCAGTTCAGGGCACTACCCTTCAGCCTTACATCAGCACCAAGGGTTTTCCCAAAGTGCCCTGCAGTGGTAGCAGTGGCACTTTGAAGGATGGATCATTACATTTTCCCATACTTGGACGACTGGCTACTGACGGCACCATCCAAAGTACAACTGCTATGAGCCATTCAGGACACCTGTTCTCTCTTTGAGGAACAAGGTATCATGATCAACACCCCAAAATCCTTCCTACATCCTTCCCAAAACCTGAACTTCATTGGGTCGCACCTTGATACTGTTTGAGGGAGGGCCTATCTGCCACAAGACAGGACTCCCCGACTTCGGGCAATAGCTTGCCACATTTTTTCTGCCTCGGTAGTACCAGCCAGAACCCTGCTACAGCTGTTAGGTCACATGGCAGCATCCATCTTTACGGTCTCCCTTGCAAGACTCCACAGGAGGACAATCCAGTGGACCTTACGTGTCCAATGGGACCAAAGATGGGACGACTTGGATCAACCAATCTCCATCATGAAGCCAGTCTGTCAGGAACTCCAGTGGTGGATGTCATCCCCTTTATTGCTCGAAGGGATGCCCTTTCAAAGGGAAGTGCCAGACCAGGTGTTGACATCCGATGCTCAGGTTCAGGATGGGGCTCACATCTTGGCATTCACAGGACTCAGGGCTTCTGGACCAAGACCGAGGAATCTCCACATAAATATCTTAGAGATGAGAGCCGTTCTCTATGTCCTGCAGGCCTTGAGCATTGTGCTCCACCCAGAACAACTCCTTGTGCAAACAGACAACATGTCTGTGGTGTTTTATCTCAATAAGCAGGGAGGCACACACTCCTACCCCCTCTGCAGGGAAGCAATAAGGGTGTGAAATTTGGCCATATCCCATCATCTCAGGATCTCCGTGGTCCACGTCCCTGGAGTCCAGAATACTGTGGCTGATGCTCTCAGTCGAACTCGGTCAAGAGCTCATGAATGGATTTTTCTACAGTCTGTCATTGATGAACTCTACGACAGACGAGGAACACCCGAACTGGATCTTTTCGCCTCTCCTACCAATGCAAAACTGCCCAGTTTTTGCTTGCTAGATCCAGGTCCTGGTGTTTTCTGGTGAGACACATTGTCCCGTTCCTGGAAGGGGAGATTCTTCTACACCATTCCCCCATTTCTGCTCCTTTAGAAGGTCCTTCTCAAGGTACAAGCGGAGGGGATAACAATGATCCTGGTGGCGCCATTATGGCCTCAACAGATCTGGTTCCCACTCCTGCAACAGCTGGCTGGGGAACCCCTTACCTTGCCAGTGAGTACTTACCTGCCCTCCCAGGACAACGTGACCATGGCTCACCAGAACCTTTGGTTGCTACACCTACATGCATGGCTCCTGAAGACTTAGCCAAACTACTCTTCAGAGTCACAGACAAGGTAGCTGACATCATGGTGGCTGCCAGGAAACCTTCCACCACAGTGACCTCTGCCATGAAATGGAAACGCTTTTATCTCTGGGCTATGGCTCATCACCTAAACCCTTTGGCCTGTCTGGTGGCCACTCTTCTTGAGTACCTGTTGTCTCTTTCTGACTTGGGCTTGGGCTACTCCTCCATCAAGGTGCACTTAGCAGCCATTTCTGCCTACCATATTCCTGTACAGGGCAGAACGGTGGCACAGATGGAAGTAACCCATGTTTTTCTTCATGGTATCCTGCACATAAAATCCTCTGTAAGGGACCCCGTCCCTCCTTGGGACTTGTGATTCTTTTGGAGAAGCTGACCTTGCCCCCTTTTGACCCAGCCATGGATTGCAAGCTTCGCTTCCTCTCTTGGAAAGCATTATTTTTAGTTGCTGTTACTTCTGCTCAAAGGATTTCCAAGTTTCAGGCCCTGCTATGTAAGGAGCCTTACTTGGTATTCCACAAGGACAGGGTGGCCTTAAGAATCAGTCCTTAGTTCCTGCCCAAGGTGGTGTCAGAGATTACTTTAAATCAGGACTTCCAGCTTCCGGTATATTATCCCAATAATTCCATTAGTGGAGAGGCTCTTCTCCATACTTTAGATGTTCACTGCATTTTGCAGTTTTACTCGGCCAGAACTAAAGACAGTAGACATTCTGACCAGTTGTTTGTTTCTTTCACTCCCAGGACTCAAGGGGCTCCTGTGACCAAACAGACCCTACTGAAGAGGTTAGTTCATTGCATTTCCCTTTGCTATCAGAAGCACAATAAGCCCCTGCCAGGCTCTGCAAGGGGTCACTCCATGAAGGCCGTAGCGGCCTCTTTCGCTACACTGATAAACATGTCTGCATCTAATATTTGTGGAGCTGCTACATGGTACACAGTCCATACCTTTATAAGGCACTACAGTCTGGACATTGCCTCTCAATGTAGAGTGGGATTTGGCTTCACAGTTTTGCAGGGTCTTCTCTCTTAAGACAACTCCCCTTTCCTCTCTCCTCTTACCTTTCTTCCTGGTTTGGTAGGTATCTGTATTGCCTGGGAATCAGTCCTAGCTGTGTTGCCTGCTGCAAGAGCTGACTCTTAAAGTAAGATAGTACAGTGATGTAAGAACCTACCATAACACTAGATCTTCGAGAGAAGCTCTTGTAGCAGGTATATTTCCCACCCTCCTTCCCCCTAGAGGTTTCCTGCTGCACACGATCTATGTTGACTGATACTTGTTTTGCTCCATAAGGTTTTGACCTCGGTTCCCTGGTTCAGATCACTTTACATCTGGATGCCGGAGTCTCCGGTGGAAAAACTGGGGCACGTCGGGGACCACCCACCCTTTATACCATATGTGACATCGGGGGCAGGCCAACTTCAGGGGTTGTCCCCACCGTAGACTGCTGGCTAGAAGTTTGCCATGGCATCCTGTCTCCTGCTGGCTACAGTCCTAACTCTGTTACCTGCTGCAAGAGTTTCTCTCGAAGATCTACTGTTATGGTAAGTTCTTACGTAACTGTACTTTGTCCAAGGTTGGAATGTGGATTCAGCAGCTCATACCCTAATGGCCTTAGTAGAGCGTACTGGATACCACAAAAGTACCTGGGATTTTTGTTGTAGAGGGATCCCCAGAGGCATGGAAGGTGATAACTAAAGATACTGTGACATCTAAATCTGAGATGTCCCCTAAATCTGAAGGATTTAAAGAAAAACTTGATAAACTGCTACAGGTTGATGGTCAAACCATCAAGGACTTGAAAAAAATTGTTTGAGACCCCTGAAGGCACTCTTCCCTTGGGGCCTGCACCTGTGTCCATGCCTTCTGTTAGCCTTGACTCCTACTGCCGATTGCGAGTGTTTTCTGGCACCCTTCCCATGCCTAATGGGGAGGATGACCTGGAAACATGGATAGACTATCCCTCACCTCACATGCAAGAGTGGCATTGTACAGAGGCTGAGAAAAGGAAAAGAATTATGGACAGTCTAAGGGGCCCTGCACTTTATTATTATTTATTTAGTTAGTTTTTGTTGACCGGGTAAGTGCACTAGACAAATCCTGCCTATTTTCAGGCACGACCTGGGGTAGGGGGATACAGATTAATTCCAACTGACCTTGAACCAGATTAAGCTGTTGGTGGTATTTTTAGTGAATGGTGGAAATTTGGACAGGGCACTGGGGAAATTCCCCTACTCTTTTCGCTAGAGGGTGCTATGGTGGAAGTTTAGCAAACAGTTGCTGGAGGACAAGCAATGGAGGAGGACGTCCACGGGGTTGAGGAGCAGGCCTCCTCCTCAATCTTGATACTGGGAGAGGCTCTGATGGAGATTGGTACTGTTCCGATGAAGCACTCAGTATATGTGGCAGGTGAACCGGATGGGCAGCGGCGGGAGCTTCAAACGGATGGTGCAAGTATAGCAATGCATGGCGAAAACGTAAATGATAACATTTCGGCAGTGGAACTAAAATGTTTGATTGAGGCTGAAGAACAACTTTTTTTGACACAAAGAAGCCAGCTGGAGTAAGCACTCTTATGGCAGACAATTGCAGGAGGCCATGGCGCAGGAGATAGGGTTGGTTGTGCAACGATCGGAAGAGAAGCAGCTATTGCAGAAGAGACAGAATGTGGCAGATCTCCATTTCCCCTAGGTGACAGTCTCTCTGAGTCTGCAGGTAAATATACTTACGGTGGCAGTTGAATCAGATGGGAGCCAAGAAATATGTCAAGATCCAAGTATTGTACCGGTATGGGGGGGGTCTGCAGACACAACTGGATCCTATACAGCCTGTTACACAGCACACCGAGCAAGTTACTGTGCATAACTTGCTGTGTGAGAAATGTATCCCATTCTTAATTGGAGTGTCTACAGGGGGGTCACTCAGAAAGCTACCCATTAAGGATGGAGTCGGGAAGCAAGGGAAAGGAAAGTCAAAGTCCCCTGCGGTTCCTCAGGAAAATGTTAACCCCTCTCCCCCAGTTCCACAGGCATGGGTAGCACAGGCTTTGCAGGGTGCAGGATGGAAACACACCACAGATGGTATGGGATAGGATGCTAATCTCCCGAATTCATTAAGGGGAGGAGGTAATACTACCATAAACCTGGAGAACGAGGAAGATCAGAAGTTTAGAGACATAATCTCTCCAACATCTCAAATTACTCCTGGGCAGATACTAAGGGATTTGACAGGATCTTCCCCTGATAATAGAGTGAATCCAGTATTGGAGACTATTATGGGGTTGGAAGATGGAGTACATCCTGACTTGGCAGGTTTGGAACCCCCAATTTTACCTTTACCTCCACAAGAAGTGAAACTGGAGAATGTCCAGCAGGTAAATGGAGATGGCCCACCTTACCAGGAAGGGGATGCCTCTGTTTCTCGAGAGCGTGCATCAATGCCTTCAAGACCTGCTCCTAATGTATGGCATGCTAATGTACAGAATAGATTATTCCCTAACAACATCCAACATACAGTAGCCCCAGCAGCAAGACGTAATGCAGTACATCTGAAATATCAAGAGGACATCACAGATTTACCCGATAGGCTTTCTGTGGAGAGAATTTTACTGAATGATAATATGAAATACGTCTTAATACACATGCCAGGAGACTCTATCTTTGATATTAGTTTTAAGCACCCAGTGGGGCTGGATATGTTTTGGAAACTATATTTGGATCTGAAGAATACTACGCTATGGAAACCCTTCCTGGCCATACCTTTGACAAAACCTAAGTTCAAAAAACTAACTGTCCTCTTTCGTAATGAAGGTATGAATGTGGCAGACATTACCCATTGTCTTAAAAGACATTGCACTGTAAATGGTGCTCCTGAACCCATCCTGGACAAGGAGCATTTGTGGACTGGAAGCTGGAGGTACAAAGTGGCATTACATCAAGAATCAGGCATTACTAAGCACCTGCCTAACTGTCTATTCTTGGGATGGGATAGAGGGGTGATTTTTGTTACCCAGGTCAACCCCAAGCCTGCTATAAATGCAGGGAGGTGGGGCATCTGAGTAATGTCTGTGAGAAACAGAAAAGTGGCTTGTGTGATGCTATTGGGCATGCAGCTATCCAGTGTCAATTACCTCCATGATGTAACTTGTGTGAAGAGCAAGGGCACACATATAGAACCTGTTCTTGGGCAGCTCGCAATAGTCTTGATATTACATTACAGCTGGAACGGGATGGGTATGTGGCTAATGTGCAGAAAGACAAGTTACGGATGTTAGAACTTTTGACACAACCCAGGGTGGAAACAACCCAGCCCCAGAGGGTATTACATATGAGACAGTCAGGGCCTGTCTCAGAAGGTAACAGAGATCCCAGCCCTGGGTTACCATCTTCACCAGCTCCATTAGAGCAGGAAATAGCACATGGTGTGACTGCAGACATACAGAACGAGGTTGAAGAGGTATTGCTTGGGCCATAGAGGCAAGAACCCCCCCCCAGGAAGTGGAAGTAGCAGGGCTGTCTGACACTGTGGATCCCAACACAGGGGAGAGGCTGATGAAGGACACAATGTTACCGCCAGACTCAAGAACTGACTATACTTTCCAGAGATTCACTAGGTCAAAAGCAGCAAGGAATCTCTTAGAGGCTTTGCCTGGAGCAAGCAAGATGGATGGTATCCCGGTGATCAATACATATGAGGTGTTCATGGATGTAGGAGAGGAAGGCTTGAGGGGGGGACTCCCATGTGTCCTCCATCACTTCAGTACATCATGATGTACGGGACCCTCTGCCAAAGGATAAGCCAAAGCCAAAAAAAAAGGAAACAGCAAAAATAAATATTTTTTTCCCCTTCTGTTGTTTTTTTGAAAAAGCCTGTTTCTATTAGAGTACTGTGGTGTTTCTATTTCCTTTTTTTTTCTTATGGCAGAAGGACTTACCATTCTAACAGTGAATGTGAATAGCATTAAATCATAGGTAAAAAGAAATCTCACATTTGCTAGTTTAAAGGAAAGGAAGGGGAATGTGTTTTTTTTTGCAAGACACCAGACTTCATACGGTACAGGAGGTGACAACTGCCCAAAAGGAGTGGAGATGGGGTCCCTCGCTTTGGTGAATTGGTGAGGATCAATGCTCCGGGTTGGGGATTATGTTTTCCAACCCTGAGGTAACAGTTTTGAAGCTTTTAGATCTCTTTCCAGGGAGGGTTATGCTGCTAGATGTCATTATATATGAGGAAGCCTACAGATTGATTAACATTTATGCACCTTAAAGTAAGGCAGATAGATCAGCATTGTTTCAGGATATTGCCCCATATTTACACACTTCAAAACAAGTTATATGGGGGGGGATTTTAATTGTGGGTTGGCACATAGGGATTGGGGACGGCAGACCACCAAGATATATAGTGATACCAACACTTTAAAAAAATATTGGCTACCCATCAATTACAGGATGTGCATGACACACTAAATCAGGCACCAGAACATACTTTTTACAAGGGGCCCCTCTCCACAAGGATAGATTTTTTTCTTTTTGTCCCTTAAGGTTAACCCTCTTTTGGTATCAGTACAACCAGTGGAGACTTCAGATCATCTGGCGGTAAAAGCACTAATAGGGCTCCAACCGGTAACCTCTATTGGCAGAGGTTATTGGAAAATGAATGTTGAATTATTACAAGAACAAGATTACCAAAAGGAAATCCTAGAATTTTTAGATGCGAGGGTAGATATACAGTTTATGTATGGTACCTTAATTGATTGGTGGGAAGATACAAAGAGGTATTTAAAGTCATTATTTATAGCACTATCTTGCCATAGAGAGAAGATGAAATACCTACAATATTTGAGTCTGAGGGCAAGATATTTGAAGGTATTGACCCAGATGAGGACAACGGGACAGGATCTAAGGACACAACTCTCTGAAGTGAAGGTACAAATGTGCCATTACTTGAGAGAGAAAGAAAAGAGTACGTCAAAACAGCAGCAATTTTTAACGAGAGGGACAAAAGAACAAGTCAATCCGTTTGGTACAGATTCCCAAACACTATCAAGGGTCACTATGACAGCCTTGGTTAATGATAAAGGATGGCTTTTTACAGACAGATGGGGGAAGCAACAGATAATACAAGAGCATTTACAGGCTACCTTCCAGAAAAGTAGAAGGGGAGATGGGAGTGCTTTACCTCAATATACAGTATAGCAGTATCACCATTGACAACACAGGAAGAACAAGCTCTAACAGCTCCTTTTAGCCTATAGAAAATTCAAGATGCAGTGTCACACTTACCAGCTCACACCACGCCAGAAAAAGATGGTATACCAAATGAGTTTTACAAAACTTTTATTGATATATTGGCACCACAGTTACAGTTGTTTTTTGCGTTTATACAAGAAGAACAACGGTTAGCCCCTAGCATGAATGACAGGGTGGTGACCTTTTTATGTAAAAAAGGGGATCAGTATGATATATGGAACTGGAGACCAATAAGTTTACTAACATCTGACTACAAAATTCTGAAAAAAAGTTTGACTGGTAGACTGGCACAAGTGGCAAAAAAATTGATCCTTCCGACACAAACATGTGCAATACCAGGGAGGAATATTTCACAAAATTTGAGTTATGTGAGGGGAAATTATGGAATTAGGTTTGGCACAGCAAATAGATGGCTATATTATGATGCTGGATCAGGTGACGGCTTCTGATGCCATGAGACACGAGCATCTCTGGTCCACTCTTGAAGTATGTGGTATCCCTGTACAGCTATGTCAGCTATTACAGACTATTTATAGTGTGGCGCAGGTAATCCCATTGGTTAATGGGCATTTTGGGATCCGTTCTTTTAAAAAATGGAGTTCGACAAGGCTGCCCTATAAGTCTATTATTATATATTTTTGGTTTGGATCCTATATTACATCTTGTAGAAAGTACTGAAGTAGTTCGACCTTTATGTACTATGACAGGAATTGAATTTGAGAAAATTACTACCTATGCAGGTGATTGCACTATAGCAGTAGCAGATCTGGAGTCAGGGAGAAAGGTATTAAAGCTGCTAGATGGCTTACATGATATGACAGGAATTAAGCTGAATAAGGAAAAAAGAAAATTAATGAAGTTAGGACAAGTACAGGGGCAGATAGATTTTCCCATCCCACTGGTAGTAGGGCAGGTAAAGATACTGGGTATACTGTTCGGTATTCGGGAGGTGGAGTTACTGAATTGGGTTTTAGTGTATGATGCAGCTTTGGCAAAAGTACAGAGATGGAAGTCATGGAAGATGACAAAAAAAAAAAACAGGTGTATTTGATCAGAGCCTATATAGCTCCCTTATTTTTGCATATTTCCCAGGTGTACCTACTCCCATATTCCATGCATACGAAGATAATGGATCTGTTTTTTTTAACTTCTCTGGGACAGTCGTCTGAACCCTGTCAAACGAGCACACAGTTATAGATCATGAGAGACTGGTGGTCTCAATATGCTACAACCCTTGTTTTTTTTTTTGTTTGGAAATTTTTTTTATTCCACAATTAGGCCTGTGATACTGGAAACAGAAGGTAAGGGGAAAAAAGGGATGGAACTCTGGGATGACCAATTCCTTATAGCATGGGGAGGGGAAGATGGCATTGCACAGACAAGCAATTACCAGGCTATGTCCAACTTACCTTAAAATATGTTAGACAATGGGGTATTACATTGTCTGATTTTACTTCAAAAGAAAAAAAAGCTTTTTATATGGCAATAGTGGATAAATGTTACTGGGAACAGCCCATATTTCATGTTCAGGAGGGAGTTGTCTGGGAGGATATAATTAGTAGTATGACGGAACCACAGATTCCATTGAAAATGCAAGATGCGGCATGGTTGTGTGGACATCAGAAATTAAATGTGAAGGGTAATCAAAAACATAAGAAAGTCGAAGAAAGGACTTGTGGGGAACAGCAATGTATAGGACAGATAGAGACCATGGGCTAGACATTCAGAGCAGTTGCGCAATGCGCAACCCCGCCAATGCACTGGAGAGTGATATTCAGTGGCAGCAGATGCGCAGCGCAAATTGCAATGTGCCAATGGACAATGGTGATGAATGCGTGCACAAGTGCAGGGGAAGTAGCCATGATGAATATGCGGTACAGTGCGATATTCAACAGCAGGCAGATGGTGCAAGCGCTGAGCAAAGGGGACTTGTGCAGAGCAGATGTGAGCCATATAAAAAGGGAGCAAGTGAGGGAAGGAGGCTTATGCCAGAGGGGAGCTGCATAGAGGGGGGGCGAGAGAGCAAGTGGTCAGGCAGCACAACAGGAAGAGAAGCCACAGATAGGAAGAGGCAGACTGGGAGAGGCACAGAGCATGGATCAGGGAGTGTGACACTGCCAGAGATAGTGAGAGGGGGCATGTGTGTGTGCGTGTTTGCATGTGTGTGTGTGTGTGTGTGTCAGTGTGTGTGGTCATGTGACAGGGTCCAAGGCAACACGCAGTGAGTGCCAGTGACACCCAGCACAGGAGAGGCAGCACAGAGTCCCTGACAGGTGGGAGGTGGAGGCCACAGCACACAGACTGCTGGCCAGGCAGCCACGACACAGAGGTGCACCCAGTGCAGGGGCAAGGACATCAGCACACAGTCAGGGGATCCTGGGGAGAGAGCCGCCTGGTGGGGAGAACAACCCAGGCCTTGACCAGTGCCATTTTCCAGATGGAGGCAGTAACAAGGGGTGTGAGGAGGCAGCATGCAGACCAGCGTGGCCGTGAAAGGGCCCATTGGCAGTATGCCCGGAACAGGCTGTACCATGTCTGCACCACCTTCGAACAGTACGTTGATACAGAGATCGTGGGCCGGTACTGCCTGAACTGGGCAATTCTGAGGTGGCTGTGTGAGCTGTGCAGTGAGAAGATGCAGGCACCCACTAGACGGAGCCACGCCCTGTTGATGGAGACAAAGGTCACGGCTGTCATGTGCCTGCTCGCCACAGGTACCTTCCAGAGACCAACAGGGGACACCACAAGCATAACCCAGTTGGCCACATCACGGCTCCTCACACAATTCTACAGTGTACTGCTGACACATGCTGTGGAGCACATTCAATTCCCCAGCACACAGGCAGAGCACACAGTGAACATGCAAGAGTTCCACAGGGTGGCACGTTTGCCTGGCGTACTAGGGGCCATCGACTGCACCCATGTTGGCATCCATGCACCACCTGGCCTGTAGGGGTAGCATACATAAACAGGAAGGGCTACCCCAGTGTCAACTGCCAGGTGGTGTGTGATGCCAGGGGGTGCATCATCAATGTCTGTGCCACACACCCTGGGGGAGCACACGATGCCATCATCTGGCACCAGTCAGCACTGTGCCACAGGTTCGAGAGTGGGGACATCCCCACTGGCCACCTAGAAGGTGAGTATGCTGTGGGAGCTGAAAGCTGGGAACAACAGGGCAGGGAGTGGGGGATGCTGTGGTGAGGGTGCCAGAGGGTGTGGGTGGGATGGCCGGGTGGTGCAGTGACATGGTCCACCATGCTAACCAGACATCTCTACACACAGGTGATAGTGGATACCCACTCTCGCCCTGGATGCTCACCCCATACCGGCGGCTGTCGATCCCAGCTAAGGTGCAATACAATGAGGCACACACCAACACACAGAACATCATCGAGTGGGTGTTTGGGCTGCTGAAGGCTTGGTTCTGTTGCCTGGACAGGTCTGGTGGTGCCCTACAGCATAGCCCCTCAAAGGCCTGCAGCCTATTCCTGGCCTGCTGTATACTACGCAACATGGCCACCGGCCATGGGATAGCCGTCGAGGTTGAAGAATGGGACAGCAGTGGGGACGATGTGGCTACCGGGCCTGGAGGTGGTGGGCAGCCCCCCCCGGGGTGAAAGGATCCCCAGCTGACCAGGATGGCCCAGCAGCACCGGGACACAATCACAGAGGAGCACTATGGAGTGTGCAGGTAGGTGAACATGACCACAAGCAGGGCCCAGGGCCTATCTCACAGCAGACAGGCATGCTTGGGCGGGCCCCGTGTCCGGGACATTCAGAGGGGAGCGTGGACAGGAGTAGGTCCGGACACCATGGCAGCACAGAGCACATCCCTGCACACCCCACTCACATGCACACACACTCACATGTAGACAGGACCCACCATGCCCACACCCAGAGGTGGGCACCAGGCATGTGTCAGACGCTGAGCACTGGTGCACAGTGGCAGGCAGCGTTATGCTGGCATAATCATGCACACGCCACAGTGGCCTGCAGCTGGGCAGGTGAGCACAGGGCCTGTGTGTGGCATCGACCATGGATGCCACGTCCATGGGACGCACCCGCCACACCAGTGTGCACACAGGGCAGCAGCAAACAGCGGACACGGAGGTGGACAGTTCAGGAATGCCACACGGTAGCACAGCTGCTGCAGACATGTGGACAGCCACACTGGGACTGCCTGGCAGTCACTGACCAAGCATCGGCCTCAGGAGGTGTCACAGACGGTCCCCCAGAGGTGACACTGCAGGAACTCGACCGGTTCCTCGCAGGTGTCTGCATGCTCAGGATGCCCACAGCGGATCCCAGTGTTGACACAGTGGGGATCACATGATGCCGTGACTGAGGGGTGGAAAGTGCACCCACGGTGTATGCGGCGGACGGCCATGCACCAGGGAGGCCAGCGGTGCCAGGCCGACCGTGACCACAGCAGTCAGCTGGTCCATGGCTGCAGTCATGTCCACCTGCATAAGCCTGTTCTCTGCCAGGAGCAGGTCAAAGTCTCTGTCATGCCGCTCTGTTGCCTTGTGCAGCTCTGTGTGGAGTGCATGCACCCCTGACATGACCTGCACCTGCTGCTCAATGGAGACCCAGAGCAGACAGGTGTGCTCGTCCAAGGGGTCGGCGCCCTGGGGCTCATGGGCATCATGCCAACCCATGGGTGTAGCCTGACCCTGCTTCCCAGCCCCCCATGAAGGTGGGTGCTGCATGGCAGGGCCCTCCTGGGGCTGCTCGTCTTGTGGTGCACCGTCAGTGGGCGCTGCCCCAGGCCCCCCTCTGATGCCGTTGAGCCACTGTTGCTGCCCCTCTGGCTGCTGTGTGCAGGGTGACACCAGCGCAGCTGCACCACCAGCACTGCCAGCCGGTGCCACACCAGTGACAGCCTCGGTGATGCCGGCCACAGTGGCCAGTGCTCAGGCATCCACCACCAGGTCACCATTTGTGCTGCCATGGTGGGTGTGTGGTATGGGTGCCTCCCCTGCACCAACAACATCACTGTCCGGGATGAGGGTGTTGTTGTCATCAGTCCTGAACCCAGTCCCAATCTGTGTCACAACACACAGGATGCCATGCCTGGTGTCAAGCTGGAACACAGCCTGAGCCTCATCCACAACTGTGCCACAGGCATCCAGATGGACAACATTGCTGGACTGCATTCGTTCCGTCCCCCGGAGTCAGGTGGAGGTGGATGAACGGTCCTCTGGGTCCAGGGCCACCCCCTCTGTGGACACCCCCACCCCTGCCACTGCATGCAGGTGCTCAGGAGCTGAAAAGGAACACAGTTACATTAGTGGTGCTGTCACCCCCCCTGCCCTCAGCCCCTCTGCCACCGTTACCACCTGTCCTACCAGGTAGTGAAGGGCTGCACACCATCTGGAAGCCTCCGCCGGGCACACCCCAATGGCACTGTGCTGCTTGGTGGCCACCACCATCTCCTCCCATGGCATCAGTTGGGGCACATCAGGCTGACCCCTGCCTGTGTCAGCAAGCACTACCCGGATGGCTGCCACCTTCTCCTTGATCCTCCTCCGGTCCATGCTGACCTTCTTTTTGCACTCCTGCACAGACTGTTGGTGGCTGCCCTGCTGGTTAACAGCATGGGCCATACCCTCCCATGCTGTCATCCTGGCCTGTGGGGTGCCTGTCATGCCACTTTGGAGATGCTCTTTGTCCAGGTACGCCTCAAATAGGGCATCCGACTCCATGCTGGTGAAGTTGAGCCTGCGCTTGCTTGGTCCTGTGGAGATAGACATGTATCACAACAGTCTGCTCAGTCCCACAACACCCTCCCATTCCACTGTCCCGACAGCCCCACAGCATTCTTCATACCTCTAAAGGCTGCAATACCGGTCTATACTCTCTGCAGTCCCGTGGCATTTTTATAGCGCATCGCATGCAAATGAGGGGATGCGCAACTGTAAAGAGATACTAATGCAGTGGATGCACCATGGATAGGCTAATAAGCTGAGTTGCATATTGCAGCTGAATATCACGTGGTTGCACATTGTGCAATGGAGTTGCCCATGCTCAAGCCGTTGTGCAACCATGTGACATGTGCAACAGGCACTGCGGCACGCATGTGCACGCTGACTTCATGTACGGCAGTGACGCAGCATATGTACAAAGCATGGTAGGCAATACAGCGCCTGGCCATTATTGCACACATGGTGCTCGTGCACTGTACAGTCCATGGTCCCCAGGTGCCATGGTGCCGATGGCGCTGTGGCACCATGACACTGATGGCACACCTGCGTTATGGGAACCATGGTGCCTGTGGGCTATTGGGCAGTGCATCATAGCCCCCACATTCCCCAACCACACACCATGCATAGCATTCCCAATAGTGCCATGGCGCAGGATGCGCGGCCTGACTCTTGACCCCATGGTTGCTCTTTGACCCTCCTGGCAGCCCTGCATTACCATATCATGCATCCCTGTGCCTGCATGATAGGCGTTGGCAGCAAGTGCGAGGTGCATCCCCAGGATGACTGGCACGTGCACTACTGGGCGCTGTTTTGGATTGCTGATGTAGCTGCAGCCATGCTGCGCCGTACTAGTGCCAGGGCTGCTAATTGGACCCATGTGCAGCTGGTCAACCTTGTGGCCCTCATGGAGCCTCATGCTGGCACCTTGTTGGGGCAGGTGCCCCTAAACAGGCCACGGACAGAGGTGTGGCAAGAGGTGGACAACGATCTGGAGGAAGTTATGGGTGCTCGGCACAGTGGCAAGCAATGCAGGCATCACTATGGGGACCTGTAGTGGAGAGACCCTGACCAGCTCTGGACTCTACAGGCACATGTTCAGAGGGGTGCTGTGCCACGGCCAGGTAAGTGCACATCGCCCATGCCCATTCCCATTCAGTGGTCCATGGGGCAGTGTGGCTGGCACACCATGCTGCCGGTGGGGTTGGGGCTGCGCGTCCTGTTGGCCATGGTGGTGCACCTTGGGTGCCCTGTGTCACTGCACCACAGACAAGCTGGGCAGGGTGTCACACTGTGCTATGGGGGACCTGTGGTGTTGCAAGGTACTGATGTGTCTTTCTCCATGTTTCCCTCCTAGACCCTAAAGATCGGAGGTGGGCTCATCTCGCTGGTGCTGCAGCTGAGCCAGGGCAGGCCACCACAGGCAGCAGTGCACTGAATGCAGACTACTTGAGCGGTGCCACTGGACAGCCACAAGGTGCACCACAGCATGCAGGTAGGCACAGTTACATGCTACATTGTTGTACAGGGTGGGCAGTGGGGGTTGGGGTGTGACACAGCCCTCTTTGTGCAAGGCCCCTCCAGCTGTGCACTGCTGGCAGTGTCTGTTGCACTGTTCTGTGGCTATCACACATGTGGGTGGCTGCTGCAGGTGGGCTGTGGGTGCACCCAAGTCCTGGCTGTGCCACTGCCATCCTGTTGCTTAGCCATGTCGCCTGCCAGCCTTGGCAGTGGTGTGTGGCACATAGGCGGTGATGGTGTGCAGTGTTCTGCATGGCTGTGGTTCCTCAGGTAGGCGGCACGTGAGGGCGCACTCACTGTGGGTGCCTAGTTGCCATCCCAGGGGTGCATGTCATCGATGCCCGCTGCATACGGTGGGTGGGCTGCAGTGTTCTGGGCATGCACTCATACCGTGTTCACTCCTTTTTCCTAGATGTCCAACTCCCAGATGTCCATGCGAGGGTCCTGCAGCAGATCCTGTGGGTGACCACTGCCACACTCCAGGTGGTGCGCCTTCTTGAGCAGTCACAGTGCAGATGGCAGCAATGACACTGGCATCGGCCTCCAGTGGGTCGTGGATGGCTGTAGGGCCCATTGACCTGCATCACATCCCCTTCCCTGAGCCCCCTTCCTTGCTCTCCCTTGTTTCCTTCAGTTGGCATTACCCCTGTCCCCCTGCCTCCCTCCCTTCCCTGTCCTCCCGGCTTGTTGATGGTCCCACTATTTCCTGTTCCCATTACCCTGTACCCTGTAGATATGTATATGGTTGTTGTATACATGTTGCAATACATTGTTTTATGGTTAACCATCTGTGTCCATGTCTGATTTGCAGCTGGCGTGTGGAGCCATGCTGTAGTGGTGTGCATGGCTGCTGTGTGGTACAACTGGGGTGGACTGGGGTGTGTTTCTGGTGGTGTTCCACCATTGGTTGGATGGGGTGGCCATCACCTGTCTTTACTGGGCATGTGGGGTGTGCCTTGTGTGCTGTTCACCTGTGTGTTGTTGGCTGTGTTCAGGGTGGTGTGTCCAGAGCCTCCCTGTAGAGGATGCCTGTGCCTGTGCAGCGGTGGCTGGTGTCACCTCCCTGCCTCCATGTGCCACTGTGGTGCACATGGTCAGGGGTCTTCTGCTTCCACATGTGCACCGGGTGGTGTACCTTCATGTGCCTACCATGCCTCTCTCCTGGCACACTCTGTGCCCTAGTGGTGGGACCTCCCACCCCTGTGGCTTGCCACCTGCTGGTCCTATTGTCATTCCATGTGTGTCCTGGTGCATGCACCTCTGCACCTTGCACATCCCTGGTTGCTGCTCTGGTGTTTCTTGGTATCTCCCCTGCGCATCCTTGGTTGCGCTATTGCGCTTCATGACATGTTCCCTGGTGCATCCTTGGTTGTGCTATGGTGCATCGGGCATGATATTCAGCCATATTGCACAGGTGCATCCTGTCATGCACATCCTTTGAATATCATGCCATTTGCACCATGGTGCGGTGGAATTGCGCTGTGCACCTCTTGCACCTGCCTCTGGAGCATTTCTGAATATCCAACCCCATGTCGCATTTATTTTTTGAATGTGTAATGGTTCCGATTTTTTGGAGGGATTTGGCTAATTTTTGGGGTGAAAGGGTTTTTCAGGATATGTCATACGAAATATTGGTACTGGGACAAAGTCCAAGGGAATGAGAGAGATGGAAAAAGAGTACAATTTATGTTATTCTGGCCTACATTAAATGGTCCTTGTGGCAAGTGAGATGTTCTAGAGTTCTTCAGAATGTAGACTTTGGATGACAGGATGTGCTTTTTAAAATTCAAGCTGAACTAGATCAAATTTGTCAGTATTTGACACCACCATGGGAGATGAGGTTGGTGATTATTTATGGGCAAATGTGTTCTGGGTGGGATGATATGGAAGCAGGGAGTTTTATAAGTTTTTTTTTTTTCCTCTCTTTACAGAGTACATCGGGCTGGATTCATGAAGTGCCAAGAACCTAAGTCCCACCCCGCAACTGCTGTTGCGGACTATAACTGACCGCAGCTGCAGAGGTTGCAGTTGCAGAGGGTGTTACGGCTGCTCCCACCAGCCATAGCACATTCCCGCTACTGCAGCCATCTTCCTGGTGACACCACCCGCAAGCAACCATAGATCATGGGGGTCGGTCGTAATCTGGCTCCACCTTTGTGAATACCCACCGCTGCAGATGACCTGTGGATCCGCAAGTCGCAACCCACTTGCTCCTAGGTTTACCCGCAGCTGCGGATATTTCTCAAGTTTCGTGAATCCTGCCCATTGTCTCTTATAAGCATCTGGGTATTGCTTTTTGACTAGTATACTCCCCAGGCTCACTTACACAAAGGAAGGGGAGAACCTTATTTTCTTTGTGTTTCTCAGGGGAAATAACCATGTTTAATTTTTCACAATGATAAAGTAGATTTTTTCTTTGGTCCCTTGTATGGGTTAAGCAGTTTTTATGTTTTTTGGAAGGTATGCTTTCGTATGAAGGAATTCTGTGTTTTGCTTTTTATGTGTGGTTCTTCTCTTTCAAACAATGTTTTTCCCCCTTCCCTTTTTCGTGGGGTGGAGTGTTTTTTTTGTTTTTTTTTTGTTGTATGGTTTTTGCTTTAGTGATATGCTTCTAGTAAGATGTATTACCTAATATTGCTGGTGATTTTCTTTTGTGCTGCTTCTATCTGATGTAATATGATTGTATATTTTTGGTTTTGATTCTTGAATAAAAAATTCCCCTACTCTTTTCGAGAAGTGCCATGGGATCTTTAACATCCACCTGAACTACCACCAGAACAGGCAGATGGAACCTCGGTTTAACATCTCATCCGAAAGACAGCACCTCAGGAGGGCAGCATCCCCTCATGCTGCACTGCAGTGTCAGTATTGGGATATTAACCCAAGTGCCTGGTGTGGGGAAGCTATCTGCTTTTTAAAGTCCACTAATCCCAATGCTTCAGTCCAAGAATATCTCTCTGCATTAGAAGGTGTTGGTAGCACTGAATCTGGTGAAGATTTGTTGTGGAAATTTAAGTTCACTAAACAATGGAAAGGGGGACCTTTGTCTGTATATGTAACCTGGCTGGAAAGAGCTCTGCAGAGAGACCACAGAAAAGGAGGTGTTCTGGACATTGATTTGAATGGGGTAAGACTGGATAATTTCCTAAAGTACGCCAGGTTCTCTAATATGTTAATTTTGAAACTAAAATTGCAAGACTGAAGGGATAACCTTCCTGCTTATTGTTGGCTCATGAAAGAGATACAAGAAGCTGAGAATGAGGAGGAACTTTGGTATCCTTATGCTGGTGCCACACTAGTAACAGCCAAATGAGAAAGAGAGTGAAAAAGAGACTGTCAATGATCCTCTGCAGCTTAAAGACTTATCATAAGAACTGAGGGAGTTAACGGCAAGTACAAAAGATGCTTTGGAGATGGCGAAAGGGCAGCCAACACAGATAAGTTCTACTGAAGTGCCTGGTAAAGCCTACCCGTCTGTGAGGGGTGCAAATATTCAGACCTCCAGTGGGGAACTGATAATGAACTGTTAAAATAAATGAGAGAATTGAGGTGTTTAGTGAATGACCTTGCAAAGCCAACTAACCAGCCACTGCCCTGGAGAAATTCTGGTGGTTATGGGTATGCTCGCAGCTATAATCAGTCAGATAATTCTAAGTCCTACCAGTCCACCAGTGTAAAACCTGTTGAAGAGACTGTTTGTTTTCACCCTTCCAGACCCAGCATTTTTTGTCATCACTGTAGGGAAGATGGCCATACTAAGAAGGGGTGCCAGTCTCCTGAAAACTTAAGAAAGGTGACCATAAATCAAGTTAGGCAAAACAATGCCAGATCTTCTGCAAAGCCCTCATACAAGCCCTCTGTAGCAAAGTCATCTGTTAAAGCTCCTACAAATACTTCCATGGACTGGGCAGAGTTGGAGGGTCCATCCATGGTGACTACTGTGCATATAGAAGGGATCCCTGCCCGAGCCATGTTGAACAGTGGTTCCCAAGTAATGATCATTTTCAAGAACTGGTATGATCAGCATTTATCTCACAGTCCATTACAGCCCCTTGATGGTCTACATGTGTGGGGACTCAGTGAGAAGTCTTATCCTTATCTTGGCTATCTTAAAGTGTGGCTTTCATTTCCGTCCTCTGTAGCTGGTATTGGAGACCCGATGGAGACTCTTGCTCTGGTGTGTCCAGAAGCTGGGATGTATGATGTCATACCTGTGTTGGCTGGCACCAATGCCCACATGTTTGCACAGCTAGTACAGTTGTGCCAAGAGAGACTGAATAAGAAGACTGACCAAATGTTGCACATTCATGCCACGGTGGGAAAAGTCTATGAATTGCAAATGCAGCCTAAAGAGGGGAATAAAGATGAACCCATGGTAATAGTGTAGAGGAAGGACCCTGCTCCTACTGTGCTCCCTCCAAATGCAGAATGTAGCATCAGTGGGGAGATCCGCTTGAAGAAGGAAGTGACTCATCAAATATTAATGCTAGATGCAGCTGACAAAGGTAAGCTACCTGACAGGTTGTTAGTTAAGTGTAGCGTGCTCCCTGCACAAGCCCATGCATATGCCTGATGAGTGGTTGTCCAGGAGCAGAATGTTACTGACAGAGATATTGAAGTCCATAAGGGATACACTCTGGTAAAAGTCACTGTGTTGATGCTGTTGTGCAGCCTTCTGGGAAGAAGAAAGGAGAAGATAATAAAGTATCTACCGATAAGTTTGATTTTGGGGATTCCACCATTCCATGGATGGAGAGCCCAAATTAGCCAAAGCTGGCTCAGAGAACCTAGGTCTTCTCCCTTAAAGAGTGGGATGTAGGATGTGTTACAGGTGCTGAGCATCACATCTGACTACACAATGAATGAGCATTCCAGGAGAGGTCCCGAAGGTTTGTACCTGCTGACATAGACAATGTAAGGTGTTGTCTGCAAGAGATGCTAACCACTGGAATAATTCAAGAGTTCTGAAGTCCTTATGCTTCTCTGATTGTAGTGGTAAGAAAGAAAAATTGAGCATTAAGAATGTGTGTAGACAATAGAACCTTAAATAAAAGAACCATTCCAGACCAGTACACTATGCCTCACATACAAGATGCATTGGACTGTTTGAATGGGAGCAAGGGGTTCTCTGTCTTAGACTTGAGAAGGGGATATTATCAGATTCCAATGGCCCCAGAAGATAGAAAGAAAATTGCTTTTATTTGCCCATTGGGGTTTTATGAGTTTCTTAGAATGCTCCGTAACCTTCCAAAAGCTTATGGAATGAGCAGCTGGGGACATGAATCTCCTTAAATGCCTTGTATACCTAAATGATGTGACTGTCTTTAGCAAAAGGCTAAAGGAGCATGAAGCTCACCTCTTTAAAGTGCTTGACCAGCTGGAAGAATTTGGCCTCAAGCTTTCAATAGACAAATGTCAATTCTTTCAAAGTTCTGTAAAATATGTGGGTCTTATCGTGCCTTCACAGGGCATGCAGACTGACTCCAGCAAAGTAGAAGCCTTGACTGACTGGCCCAAGCCCACCAATCTTAAAGAATTGCAGAGATTCCTGGAATTTTTGTGGGTACTATCCTAGATTTGTTAATGTTTATACTGAAGTAGTGCGCCCTCTTCTAAATCTGACACAACGATATCCACCCACACACAAGAAATGTAAAAGATGTATTGACAATGACACTATTAAGACCTATTTCAAACCTCATGAACCTTTTGGCAGTAGATGGACTGCTGAATGTGACACTGCTTTTGAAGAGATCATTCATCAACTGACCCATGCTCCTGTCTTGGTGTATGCTGATCTGTCCAAACTGTATGTGCTTCACACAGATGCCAGCCTAAGTGGCCTAGGGGCTGTGATCTATCAGGAATACTCTGAGGGGCTGCGCCCAGTTGCTTTCACCAGCAGAAGTTTGACTAGTTCTAGTTTTAGATTTGTTAAAGTTTATACTGAAGTAGTGCGCCCTCTTCTAAATCTGACACAAGGATATCCACCCACACACAAGAAATTTAAAAGACGTATTGACAATGACACTATTGAGACCTATTTCAAACCTCATGAACCTTTCGGCAATAGATGGACTGCCGAATGTGATGCTGCTTTTGAAGAGATCATTTATCAACTGACCTATGCTGATCTGTCCAAACCATATGTGCTTCACACAGATGCCAGCCTAAGTAGCCTAGGGGCTGTGATTTATCAAGAATACCCTCAGGGGCTGCACCCAGTTGTTTTCACTAGCAGAAGTTTGACTAGTTCAGAAAAGAAATACCCAGTACACAAATTTGAATTCTTAGCATTTAAGTGGGCCATAGTGGAGCAATTTCATGAATATTTGTATGGAGCAAAGATCCTTGTTAAAACTGACAATAACCCATTGGCATATGTGCACACATCAGCTAAGTTAGATGCCACAGGTCACAGATGGCTTTCAGCTTCGTCTACCTATGATTATGTAGTAGAATATTGACCTGGTTAAACCATATTGATGCATATGCCCTTTCTGATTACCCATCTCTGAATCACAGAAACACCAGATGTGGATATGAATTCCTGAACAAACAGTGAAAACTTTGTGCCAAAAATTTGATGAAGATGACTCCTCACTCATGGAAAATATTAACTGTTTAGTGGATTGCCTTGGACCACCCTATATTTGTGTGCCAACAGCTTATTGCAATCTAGTTGCATTATATTTGAGCTCTTTGCCCCAACTGATCAAAGCAGACCTACAAAAAGAACACAGTTTTGACCCATTACTAAAGGAAGTGCTTGCTGTTTTGAAAAAAGGAGGTGATGCCTCTCAGTTGCAACCAAATGATTCTACTGCTAGCTTATTACTTAGAGAGTGGCCTAGAATCAAGTTACACGAGCATCTGCTGTACTGAGAAATAACTGATAGCCTGGTAGGGCCCGTCAGGTGACAACTAATATTGCCAGCCAAGTTTAAAACAGTCATACTTAAAGCTCTGCACAATGATATTAGACATGTGGGAAGTGAGAGAACCCTAGATTTGGTCCAGTTGCACCTCTATTGGCCCAGGATGGTAAAAGATGTTGAACACTATTGTAAGACTTGCAGCCGGTGCATACAGAGAAAAGCACAGCCACAAACAGCAGCCCCTTTGGTTAATATTGTAACAAGTGCTCCAATGGAATTTGTCTGCATAGACTTCCTTAGCCTGGAACCCGATTCTAAGAATATTTCAATCATCTTAGTGGTTGCTGATCACTTCATCAGATACACTCAAGCCTACTCCAAAAAGGACCAGCCGAAGGAAAAGATCAGGCTGCGCAAACACAGTGAGGGGGGTGCTCCAACAGAAGGTCACTAGCTTTAGAGTAATAAAACAAAAATGGTGAGTACTCCGAATGATAGAAAAACACACCAAAACCAGAAAATACACAGGTGTTTAATTTAATGCGGTGCAAAAAAGGTTGGGCTAGCTACCCCAGCACTTCGGCATTCAAGCCTTCTTCAGGGGTTGTGGCTAAGTGAACAAACAGTGCATCATAAATACAAAGTAATTACATCATCAGAGTGCGACTCAAATGCTCAGTAATTCAGAGAGGTATAAAAAAAAAAACAAATTTATAAAAGACTTAAGTACAATTCATTGATATCATAAACTTGTATGTACAGAATGCATGATGCCCATCATAGGACTGAACTAATGATTTTGATTAATAAACAGTGCCATTTTACATTTCAATTCTTAAATTTAAACAGCAGCTCAATCTATGTAGCTTCAGTCCTAAAATAAAAAAGCAAAACTTTGGGCATAAACAATTCCTGAGGGGCAGGCAAGATTATTAAAAGCGAGAACAAGAGAGATAAATAACCTTTAAGGAGCAGATATAAAGTAATGAGGAAGAGAAGAGGAGTAACATAAAATCTGTAAAGAAATAAACCAGAAGAAAGAATGGGGAAGGAGGGAAAAAGGGAAGGGGGGGAAGGAAGTGGTAACAGGCAGAGAAGAGGGAAGAAAAAAGGAAGGGAAAGAAGGGGGGAATAAAACAAAAAGACTGGGAAGGGAACAAGAAGAAAAAGTGGAAGAATATAAAAAGTATAAGAGGGACCGGAGATATGTCTTAATGTGATCACCGTGTTAAATACTACCACCCAACAGAGTGGTAGTAATACACCTCCATTGTGGTGGGGATCCACAGGAGCATAGTCTCATCTGGAAATCTGAAAAGAAAAGAGGGAGGAAAATATTATATCAAATTGCATTGATACATTTATTTCTTTTTAAACTTCAAGAATGGTTTCAGATCCCATTGATCATTCAGTCCATCAGGCTTGACAGTTTTGAGCTTATAAATCCATCTACTCTCTTTTAAGTATTTCATTTGTTCTATCCCCACCGTATTTCAAAGGTGGCTGCCAGTCAATTCTCATGAATTTCAAACACCTAGTGTCAGAATTGTGGTACATGGAAAAATGTTGGCCTACAGGAGTATCCGTTCTAACATTAATGATGTTCCTCACATATTTCTGTACCCTCTGTTTTAGAGCCCTTGTGGTCCTACCAATGTACATAATTTGGCAATCACACCATAGAATGTAAATCACAGAAGTAGTATCACAATTGATGAATTCCCTGATGTCATATATTACTTTTGTGGCTTGGTGTACAAATGCTGAACCTGGATTGCAATGACTGCATACATTACACCTTTGACATTTAAATGTGCCCTTCAGTTTATTTCCTAGCCTAGTACTCTTCATTGCTTGTGTAAGTCTGCTTTTTACAAGAATATCTTTCATGTTCTCTGCTCTTGAGAAAGTAATACGTGGTTTGTCTCCCACTGCCTTGCCTAATGTTGCATCTGAGTGTAAAATGTGCCAATTTTTGTGTACTATATGTCCAATTTGACCTGACCAGTTATTAAACTCTGTCAGAAAAGTGACAAGATAGGTGTTTTAACTCAAATCTCCCTTGTCTTGTTTGAGTAGATCTTCTCTATTATTGCCATGTGCTCTATGTAGTGCCTGTGCCAACACTCCCTCACTGTAGCCTCTCTGAATAAAGCGCTAAGTTCTTCTGCTTATGTCCAGAAGTCCCCTTCCTCAGTGCAATTCCTGCGAAGACGCAGGAATTGTCCATAAGGGATGGATTCTTTCAAATTTTTAGGATATGCACTATTGGCTTTAAGAAGGGAATTCGTGGCTGTAGATTTCCTAAAACATTTTATTATACTGCCACCTAATTCAACAGGTTTCTGTAACATTAAATCCAAGAAATCTATACTTTCTGGGTCAGCTTTATGGATAAATCTCATGTTGATGTTGTTGGAGTTGAGCCAGTCAACAAACTCACTAACTTCTGATATGGCACCATCCCATATGCATAAAATATTGTCGATTAAGCAGGTCCAAAATGCAATTTTCCCCACAAAGGGGTTTGACTGCTGAAATACTATAAGTTCTTCCCATTTCCAGAGGAATAAGTTGGCATAGGATGGTGCCATAGAAGTGCCCATAGCTGTACCACAGAGTTGTCTGATAGAAGAAAGTCTACAGGGATATCTGATGTATCTACTTCTTTCTCCAAGTAGAATTTACATGCATTGATTCCCTGTTCATGTGTGATACGTGTGTATAAAGACTCAGCATCAATGGTTACCCAAATCATGTGTTCCGTCCATTTCACAGACTTTAGTTTATTGATAATATGCATGGTGTCTTTCATGTACGACTTAAATTTCACCACCTTCTGCTGTAGGAAAAAATCCACAAAGTTACCCATTTTTTCAGTAACTGAACCAATGGCTGAAATTATGGGTCTACCTGTGGGGGTTCCTTAAATTCTTATTGTACTTTAGGCAACACATAGAAGCATGGAACTATGAGGTTATCATTCCACATGAATTTAAGTTCTTTCTCACTTATATCCCCTTTAGACTCTGCTTCCTGAAGTAAATAGTACATTTCAATCTTAAATTTATCCACTGGATTTTGTAACAGTTTTTCATAATTAGATACATCACCAAGAAGTCTGTTAACCATATCAATACAGTGCATCCAATCTATAATCACAATATTACCACCATTATCTGTATGTTTTATTATTGTTTCTGAATCAGTTTGCAGTTCTTGCAAGGCTCTCTTTTCAGCCCTGGTGAGATTTTTGTTCCTTGGTTGTCCTGCCCTTTAAATTACATTATCTACTTCTTTCAAAACAACTTTCTCAAAAGTAGATATGGCGGAGTTGGATATGTTAGGAATAAATTCCAAAACAGGCATGAAAAGTGATTTTCTCTGTTGTGCAGCATTACAGTATGTATTTACATTTACTGGGCTAGTAATTAAAGATATCTGGTGGTTTGCATCGATTTCATTAATAATGTAATCAATGTCCTCCTGTTGTTCATCCAATTCAACCATTTCTCTCTGCAGCTCCCAGGGATCTTCTATAAAATTACTAGCATCTTCACCCAAAGTGTCTTACGTGAATCCCATGGTGGTCTGAAAAGAACTTGTTGCCTGTTTATTAGCAAAAAATGCTTTCAGTTTAAGCTTGCAGAATAACATATAAGTCCACCAGAACTTGAACGGGTTTTAAATGGGGTGTAGGAACAAAGGAAAGTCCATTTTTCAGTACCCTTGTCTGTACCTCAGACAGTTCTTTTATGGACAAATTAATTATTTTTAATTCTTGCCCTGGCCTCTCCCCTGTCCCCTGGTCTTCTGTGTATTTTGGGATGCATTTGCCTCCTCTTGAGCTCCTCCTGGTTCGTCTGCTTCATTTTCTGTGTTGATTGAAGTATGTCTTTTGTCTAAAAAAGGACTCTTATCTCTTCTTTTGTTGTTATCACTAGTTTCTCCTGTGAAATGAACCCAGGATCTGCTTCTACTTCTACTTCGATAAATTCCTTTCTTTTTCCAAATCAAAATTCTGTCATTATCAAAGTCATCTTGATACTTTAAAAGTTTCTTCTGTTTTTTAGCTACTAAGTCATTTTGATTGTTAGTAAATATGTCCTTCATACCAGAATCAAGTTCCTTAAAGGCTGCTGTTTCTTTAAAGACAGGCACTTCCTTTTTAACTGAATCAATTTCAACATTTAGTTCCTCTTGTGTTTTTATGTCAGCCTTAATTAGTAATTCAATAAAGATTTTTGAGCATGCTAAAGCTGCATCCACCCATTCGTCTTTAAAAATAAATATTTCAAAACCTGAGGAAGGTGTAATTGTTATTCTAAGTCCACGAGGGGCTCGTCCTCTGCTCAAGTATTGTTCCAGAGTAATAATATTATATGTGATGTCAAGCTCTTTTTTTAGTATTTTCTCAAATTTGCAAAAAGCGCTTTTAATATCACCTGGAATAGAGCCTGTGTCTTCATTAGCTCTGAGTTTCTTATAAGTCTTGCTCCTTTTAGAAGCCCACGTCTCCATTTGTTCCCAACTGAATTCCTGCACAGCATTCTCCCCTGGATCTCCTGCTAGCACATTAGCGATGCTTGTCACTCGGGGAAAATAAAGTAAACCTACGGTCCAATAAAGAATTCAGAAAGACATCACCTTGCCCAAACCTCGCCTGCTGTAACCATAAGTAGAATCCTAGAACCCTTTTGAGAAGTAATGCTCTGAAACTTTGTAGTGTTCTGTGTGCTACAGCTAGAAGAAGCAAAGGAGTCAGCCAAAGGAAAAGATCAGGCTGCACAAACACAGTGAGGAGGGTGCTCCAACAGAAGGTCGCTAGCCTTAAAGTAATAAAACAAAAACGGTGAGCACTCTGAATGATAGAAAAGCACACCAAAACCAGAAAATGCACAGGTGTGTAATTTAATGCGGTGCAAAAAAGGATGGGCTGGCTACTCCAGCGCTTCGGAGTTCAAGCCTTTGTCAGGGGATGTGGCCAACTGAACAAACAGTGCATCATAAATACAAAGTAATTACATCATCAGAGTGTGACTGAAATGCTCAGTAATTCAAAGAGGTATACAAAAAAAAAACACATTTATAAAAGACTTAAGAACAATTCGTTAATATCATACACTTGTATGTATGGTTTATTTTTTACAAATTTTGTGTTACTCCTCTTCTCTTCTTCATTACTTTAAATCTGCTCCTTAAGGCTACGTATCTCTCTTTTTCTCCCTTTTAGTAATCTTGCCTGCTCCTCAGGAATTGTTTATGCCCACAGTCTTGCTTTTTTTATTTTAGGACTGAAGCTACATAGATTGAGCTGCTGTTTAAATTTAAGAATTGAAATGTAAAATCACACTGCTTATTAATCAGTCATTAGTTCAGTCCTATGATGGGCATTATGCATTCTGCACATACAAGTTTATGATACAGTATTAATGAATTGTACTTAAGTCTTTTATAAATTTGTTTTTTTGTATACCTCTTTGAATTACTGAGCATTTGAGTCACACTCTGATGATGCAATTACTTTGTATTTCTGATGCACTGTTTGTTCACTTAGCCAGACCCCCTGATGAAGGCTTGAACGCGAAGCACTGGGGTAGCTGGCCCAACCTTTTTTGCACCGCATTAAATTACACCTGTGTATTTTCTGGTTTTGCTGTGTTTTTCTATCATTGGGAGTGCTCACCAGTTTTGTTTTCCCACAAAGGACCAGAAGATGTCAACTGTTGCTAAGGTGCTGATGGAAAAGTTGTTTGTGCATTATGGTGCACCAAAATGAATTAATTCTGACCAAGGTTGTGATTTTGAATGCAGACTAATTAAGGAAATGTTGTCTCTTTGGGGCATCAGAAAATCCAGAACTACCTCATATCATCCACAAGGTGATTCTCAACCAGAGAGATTTAACCGTACTCTGCTAGACATGCTGGGCACACTTGAGCCAAAAGACAAGAGTAAGTGGAGCCAACAAGTCAGTGCCTTGGTTCATGCTTTTAGCTGAATGAAAAATGACGCTACTGGATTTTCCCCCTATAGTCTAATGTTTGGGAGAGAAGCCCACCTTCATATTGATGTATATTTTGGTGTTTTTCCTGATGGCACCAAGTTTGAAAAATACCTGCAGTATGTACAAAAGTTAAAAAAACAGTTAAATCGAGCTTACCAACTAGCTACAACTGTGGCTGCCAAAAGATATCAAGCCAATAAAATCTGTCATGATAAGCGAGTGAAAGCCCAAGAGCTAGAGCCAAGATATTGTGTGCTGCTCTGTAACCTTGGATTTCAAGGGAAGCATAAAACAGCTGATCAGTGGGGTCATGCCCCTTATGTTGTAACTGACAAGCTTGATGGACTACCAGTGTATGAAGTACGACCAGAAGGTGACACCCATGCTGTAAAGACTATTCACAGAAATCACTTACTCCCAGTTGGTCAGATAGTGTTAAATGAAGATCAAGAGACTGAAAAGCCTCGACGGCCTGTGACCAGATCTGTTACATGAAATAAGCAACAGAATCAACATGCTCCTGCTACCCAGCCTACTGTCTCTATGAATAATGCAGCTAGTCTTAATGATATTGACTCTGAAAGTGATGATGAAGAGTTCTGTACTGATTGTTATCCAACTCCTGAATTTGTGAGACTATTCCAGGGGTTACCTCAGTCTTCTTATTGTGATACCCCTGCAAATCAAGTGTCTACTAATGATTTTAGTCTGTCTGTTAGTCCTGAACTGCCAAACAATGATGTATTCAGCATAAGCTCTGAAAGAAGTGAAACATCTTGCAATATTGAGTCAAGCGAACCAAGTAATGAAATTGGGCTCGATGGATTGAGTAATCTGTTTAAGTCAAGTAAAAGTCTTGCTGACCTGGAGAATGGAAAGTGTGCACTGGATGATTCAGAATTTGTCAATATACCCCTTAAGGATGAGGATGAGCCTGAACAGCGCATAAGTCATGGTGAAAACCCGAAGTATGCAGTGGTACCCACTCCTACAGAAGCTGGTCCATTGCTGGACAACGAACCAGTACTGATCACCCTGAATGCTGAAGAAGAAGTGCAAGAGCCAATGCCAGACTTACCACATTGCTCTGAAAGAACTGCAAAACCCTTGTTGAAGCTCACACATGAAACTCTAGGCAATCCTATTGATCTTCCAATGAATGCTGTGCACAAAGGAGTATACATCATGCCCAATTCATTTCCAAGACTTGTTTTCACTGCCTCAAATAAGAAAAAAACTCCACCCAGTATAAAAGGGGCTGCACAGATAGAAAAAGGGGGATGATTTGAAAAGTGTTGGTAACCTGTCTTAACTAACCTTTAGCCAAGTGTGACTATGAAATGCCTTACCTATGTCATGTAGTCTATTGAAATGTTGTCATGACAATGCTATTGAACAATGTCTTGAATTATGGAACATCTTCCCAACTAACATTAAAGTTAGCATGCATGATTTATATTCTGATTTTTGGAGTGTGAATAGCTACATAATGTCCAGCTGGACTTTGTAGATAGTGACGCATTATTGTCTGTGACCACCTGTTTTATTATAGATTTGATGCAGATGCCGAGTTTCCTTAGGCAGGGAAGAGTGTAAACCCCCCCAAGTGGTGGAGCTTACTTTAAGTCATCTCCCTGGGCTCTTCCTTTGCCCTCCACCTGGCCATGTTCCAGCCCTTAAGTCTGCCATTGACCTGAGCTAATATCAAGCAAAGAGTGTAAATCCATGTAAAGTAATGCTGTATCCATAGTTCCTGTGAGAACATGTGAGATGGTGCCATTGTGCTATAGCTTTAAGAAGCTCAGTCCCTGTATATAGTGTGCACAGCCTGTGCTGGGTCTGAGTATCTAGAGCTTGCGACCAGCCGGGGAGCACTCTTTCAGACTTCAATCTGCAGTCATTTAATAGTGCAGAGGGAGCTCTCTCAATTACTGTAAATATTTAAACTTAAAACTAAACTGCTTGTATATAAAATTAACTTTAAAACTGGACTGTTTATCTATCTGCCATCTGGCAGCCATCTTGGTACTTTGACCTTTGTTTTCAGACAGTCAAACTCAAAGGGTCTTAAAGGGGTCGTTCTGCTATGGCTGCTGGGAGAAATAGAGAACTGCGTGTTTGGCGCCCTTTATTGGCAAATCACAGAGCCAGAACTGTGATTGACAGCCTCATCTCCCAATCGGATTACAAGATTGTGTTTTCTTCAGTTAAGGAGGGACAGTAGAACTGGACAGTTCTGAGGGAGCCTTCAGATAGTGAGGAGGCTCAAACTGTGTGCTCTGAGAGAAGGTTTGGAGGCCTATGTGGGTCCCCACAGCCAGAGAGCCGAGAAGTGGTCTGTTGAGCTCTACTATCTGCAGCACTTACTGAAACTCTTGAGAGGAGAGGAAAAGCTTTACATGTAAGCTGAATTCTTCTGGTTTGCCTGAACTGTATCATACCTAGATTTCAGCAAAGCCTTTGTCACCGTTCCTCACAGAAGGCTAACCAACAAGCTGAAATATATGGGTGCTGGCCAGAAGATGGTCAGCTGGATCAGTAACTGGCTGAATGATAGGACCCAGAGAGTGCTAGTCAATGGATCATTGTCAAGGAAGGATAGGGTGATCAGTGGAGTCCCGCAGGGATCAGTATTGGGACCGATCCTATTTAGCATATTTATAGCAGACATAGCTAATGGACTAATAGGGAAGGTTTGCCTGTTCACAGATGATACAAAACTCTGCAACAGAGTGAACACAAGGGAAGGAGCAGACAACATGGAAGCTGACCATAGAAGGCTAGAGGATTGGTCCAGGGACTGGCAGTTACAATTTAATGCCAAAAAGTGTAAGGTAATGCACTTGGGAAAGAGGAACCCTGGAAAAAAGTACACACTGGGAGGATATCAACTTGAGGAGACACAAACAGAGTGAGATCGCGGCATAATCATCATTGGCAAATTAAAGGTAGGAAAACAATGTGAGAAAGCAGCACAGAAAGTGAGTGGCATCCTCGTACGTATATGTAGAGGTATTTATGGTAGAAAGTGGGAGGTTATCATGCCCTTCTACAGGTCTTTGGTGAGGTCACACTTGGAGTACAGCATTCAGTTCTGGAGACTTCACCTCATGAAGGACATTGACTGTTTGGAAACAGTGCAGAAAAGGGCTATTAAGATGGTGCATGGACTGCATCACAGGTCATATGAAGCAAGACTCAGGGAGCTGAACCTATACTCCCTTGAGCACAGAAGAAACAGAGGGGACATGATTGAAACATTTAAGTACGTGAGGGGATTTAACGCAGTTCAGACAGGCAATCTATTTCACAGAACACGGCAGCACGCACGAGAGGGCATGATATGAGATTGGTAGGAGGAAGGTTCAAAAACTACCTTAGGAGGTGCTTCTTCACAGAGAGAGTGATAGATCCATGGACCAGCCTGCCCCAGGAGGTGGTAGCATCAAAGACAATCAGGGAGTTCAAACTCACATGGGACAGACATAAAGGACAAGTTAGGTCAAAGGCAGCATAGGGAGGGGGATAGTTCTTAGGGCAGACTAGATGGATCGCACAGTCCCCATCTGCCAATGTTTTTCTTATGTTGTTATGTAGACACTGCTTGTTATAGCCAGACTGAAGTAAGTGAACTGCTGAATCCTGAGTCAAGCAGCCAGAATTGAAGTTAGGAACCAAGCCTGCACAAGTGGTTCCCTCAGTCTGAGAATGGTTTCTGCTCTGCCAGGGAACTGTTTCTGCTCTGCCAGAGAACTGTGTTTGCTGAGAGCTACATCTAGTGTGAATTTGATGAAACCTATTTATGCAGGGACTGTATCCTGTTTGCCAAACCAAAGCTGCAAAGACTGTATCCTGAACTAAATCTGCATCTGAACCAGCGTAGGGAGTCAGCTACTAATGCAACAGCTAGCACTGGTTTGTGGCCACCTCAGGGGTTATGACTAGACATGGGGATGAGTCATGCAAGCTCTGGTCCTTTCTGCTGGCCCTGTCTCCAGAAGTCAAAAGCCTGCAGCATGCAACTGAGACACCAGAGATTCAAGACTGCCCGGGGGAGCCATTCATCTTGATCACTATTCAGAGCCTAGAAAGCTGCAGAGTCATGAGTAATTTCAGGGCTTGCCCTGTAACAAATGTTCTTTTGTTTCAAGTGCTGATAAAGTGTTTTGCAGGCCATCGGGCCTGGGATTACAAATACCAATTTGCTAAAGAGTCAAGCTATTTGTTCTTTAATGATAAATCATTATGCATGGTACAGAGATAAATCAAATTATTTGTTTAAGGGTCTCAATGCTGGCCAACCAGCTGCAATGCGCCAGGCCTGCAATGGTTCTAGATTAGGTACCCAGTGAAGATAACCGGGACTCTACATGTGGATTTATAATTGCTGTTTAAATGCTCTGCTGAACCAAAAGAAACACAAATACCCAGCCTTTAATTTGCGTTCCTCTTACCCCATTCTATATCCCCCTAAAAATGAGGTTTATTGTTAACGTTAACACTGTCCATGAGTATATCGTTACAGAGTGCCAGTTTACTGTGTCTAGCTATAAAGTGCATTGTTGGTGTTACTAACTATTCCTTGCAGGTACACAGGATGTATAGCAGAAGTCAGAACCCTGTTGGTAAGTGCAGTCACTGTGAGTATAATGGGCCCTATGCATGAACGAAAATGTTTCCTAAGCGCCGCATATCTGAGACATGTAGGCAACTTTAAGTGTGAATGCTTTACAGCAGGGGTCCTGCAGACCCCCAGCAGTATTCACCAAGAGTGCACAAGGCACTTACGTGCCTGACGTCCTAGGCCTATGGGCAACTCTGCACTGGGGTCACGGGGCATGCCTGCACTACATGGCATTTACTAAGCCACGTAGTGCCAGGCACGGGGCTGCTGGTTATGTCAGCTGGGACCCAGGTGTAGCCCAATGCGCATCCCCGTGTTCTTTGTCTGTGATGTGCGGTGGTACCAGGCTATGGACTTCCGTGCTGCCCCAACCCACTAGGTGCTGGGAAAGGCCGGGGCAGTGGATTGGGCGAGTGCCCAGTAAGAGTCAAAATGTTGCCACTTTATGTGTCTTACCCCTGAGCTGTGTGCTCTCTGCATGGGTGCAAAGGATCAATTGTTGGACCCAGGATGGGCATCTGATTGGATGCCTGGCCAGGGCCGTGGCTCCACCTCGACCCCCCCGCATGACTCTGTGCACCGAGGGGGGTGAGTCCATGAACAGGTGTCCTGTGGGTGCATGTGGTCGTGCATACCATGCACCCTGCAACAATCTGGGCTGCATTGGTACACGAGCGCGGTACGCACCTTAGGCTCATACCTTCCACACCAATAGTGCAGATGGGCCATTATTTGTAGCCACTGTAAGCATATCCAGTGGGTAGGTACAGCATCCCAGGGGGTTGTACTCCCTCAATCTATAATATATTAATAAAATGAAATATACCCTAGATGTGATTCACCACAAAACAAATGTGGCAACTATCCTGCTTCTAACCAACATCAAACAGACAAATTCTACACCTTCCTGTAGGCAACAGTACCCTCTTTCTTGAGCCACAAACTGTACATAAAACAAAAATAAACATTAGAAAAAATAGGAAATAGTTTATTTAGCTATTGGAGCTCCACACAGACACAGCCATTCTACTGCTGCCAGCCTTCCATCTCTTGAATGTAGGATTGACAGAAAAGAAACAAAGTGAGGAAAAGGGAGGGAGTAATATAAGAAGAAAGCTGAGGAAACAAGTAAATGGGGATGGGTTGGGGGAAAATAGAGGGTTTATGGGCTACTAAAAAATAAATATATTTTGCTGTGCACAATATTTAAACCTGTAATGACATCAGTGCTGGGATGTGCTGGGACTATTTTTCTGTGGTGGATAAACGTTCTTAAAAAAGTCATCAAAGTGTTTTTTTTTTTTGTGCATTTATTCACTGCTGCTAACCCCCCCCCCCAAAAAAAAAAAATATCTTGGACTCATTTTATAATCACAATAACTCCAGGGAGTGCTTTGTGGTGGGATAACAGCACTTCTCAGGTGGTTGAAGGCACTCTGTGATGTCTCGTGCCTCACAACACAGTGGGATATGCCATTATCCCACCACAACGTCCACCCTGTCATGCCTTATTGCGTAATTAGCCACCACCAGGCATTTGAAACACAGACCTCTAGTGTGAGAATGAACATGGCATGATTAGGAATTGAATCCAGGCCTCAGTACTCAGGTAGCTGAGCTATCATAGAAACACAGAAACATAGAAATTGTCAGCAGATAAGGACCGCTAGGCCCATCTAGTCTGCCCGTAAGTCCTGTACTTGATTACAGCTTTTGACCCTCCTCCTGCCTAACCTCTATGGTTCTCCTATGCCTATCCCATGCATGTTTAAATCCAACCACAGTGCTCACTCCCACCACCTCCTGTGGCAGACCATTCCATGTGTCCACCACCCTCTCCATGAAGAAAAACTTCCTCACATTCCCTCTTAACCTGCCACCTTCCAATTTCATGTAATTCCCCCCTAGTTCTTGTACCCTTCTGTATTGGAAGATCCCCCGCACCCTGTTTATGCCCCTGAGGTACTAGAATGTTTCTATCATGTCCCCTCTCGCCTCCTCTCCTCCAGCGAGTGCATATTGAGGTCCCTTAATCTCTCCTCATAAGTCTTGTGGTGCAAGCTCTGTACCATCTTAGTTGCCCTTCTCTGGACTGCCTCCAGCCTGTTAATGTCCTTTGGAAGGTGCATCCACCAGAACTGCACACAGTACTCCATGTGAGGTCTGACCAGGGTTTTGTATAACGGCATCACTACCTCACACCTTCTGTTGGTGATACCCCTTGCTATGCACCCCAGCAAGCCACTGGCCCTCCCTGCTGACTTTGTGCTCTGCTTTGACATTTTCAGATCATCTGAAATAGTAACCCCCAAGTCTCTTTCCTCTAGTGACTATCAGCAACTCCCCCCTCAATCCTGTAGCTCTCCCCAGGGTTACTGTGTCTCAGGTACATAATTTTGCATTTTTTTGAATTAAAACTCAGTTGCCACTTTGCAGACCATTTCTCGAGCTTCCCCAGGACCCTCCTCATTTTCTCCACCCCTTCAGGAGTATCCACCCTGTTACAGATCTTTGTGTCATCCGCAAACAGGCAGACCTTTCCTTCCAGCCCTTCTTCAATGTCACTGATAAAGACATTGAACAGAACTGGCCTGAGGACTGATCCCTGAGGCACTCCGCTGGTCACCCTCCTCTCCCCAGATTGTACTCCATTTACCACCACCATCTGTCTCCTGTCTGTTAGCCAGTTCCTAACCCAGTTTACCACCTTGTCTCTCATGCCTAGACTACCCATCTTGTTAACCAGCCTCCTGTGTGGGACGGAGTTGAAAGTTTTGCTGAAATCAAGGTAGGCTACGTCCACCGCTCCCCCTGATTTACTTCCTTTGTCACCCAGTTGAAGAAGTCTATGACATTTGTCTGACACGAGCTACCCATGGTGAACCCATGTTGCCTAGGGTCCTGGGCACCAATGGCTTCTAGATGCCCTGCTAGCCTTTCCTTAAGTAGTGCCTCCATGATCTTCCCCACTATCGAGGTGAGGCTGACCAGCCTATAGTTGCTCACTTCCTCCCTACTGCCTGCTTTGTGCAGAGGAATGACATGTGCCCTCCTTCAATCCTCTGGCACCCCTCCTGTGTTAAGTGACTCATTGAACAATACTGCCAGAGGTTCTGCTAGCTCTCTTCGCAGCTCCCATAGTATCCTTGATTGTATGCGGCCTGGTCCCATTGCTTTGTCCACATTCAATTTAGTGAGTTCCTGCAGGATTCTCTGCCCTGTGAATGGACTGTTGTCCACCTCTTTCCCCCTTGGCATCTGATGCTCGGCTGTGGTCCCTGTCCCTCTCCCTCTTTTGTGAATACTGAACAGAAGTATTTATTCAGTATTTCTGCCTTATCTATGTCTCCCACCTTACGCTCCCCTTTCTCCCCTTTAAGTCTTACAATCCCCCCCCCCAGTTTTCCTCCTTTCGCTGATGTACCTGTAGAATGTCTTGTCCCCTTCCTTTACTGTCTGTACTAAACTTTCCTCAGTCTGTGCCTTTGCTCTCCTCACCACCCTCTCTGCTTCCTTTAGGCACTCTCAGTACACCTCTCTGTCCTTCTCCCTTTGGGTCTCCTTATATTTCCGGAACCCTGCCCTTTTAGCCCTTACCTTTTCTGCTACCTGATTTGAGAACCATAGTGGCCTTTTCCTTCTCTTGCCTTTTGATACCAATCTGATGCATTTGTTTGTTACTTCCACTGTGGCTCCTTTTAGGTTCTCCCACTGCTCTTCCATCCCCCCTCCTGTCCTCCTATTTTCCAGGGCACTTTTGATAACTCTCCCCATTTTAGCGAAGTCTGCCTTTTTGAAATTGAAAACCTTCACCCTAGTGTGACTTGACTGAATTTCTGCCTGTATACTGAACCACACTATGTGGTTATCACTGGAGCCTAGTTTCCCTCCACCTGGACATCAGCGATTCTTTCCTCATTGGTCATTACCAGATCAAGAATCGCCCTGTCTCTGGTGGGATCAAGCACCAGCTGCCTGAGTCCTGCCCCTTGTAGGGATTCCAGGATGCCTCTGCTTCTGGCTGAAACAGCTGCCTGGGTGATCCAATCCACGTCTGGCATATTGAAATCCCCCATCAGCAGAATCTCACCTTTCATTGCCATTTTGTGTATTTCATCCTCCAGGTCCCTGTCCATTTCTTCTCCCCCCTGACCTGGAGGCCGGTATATCACCCCTGTGCATATTGCTGTGCCATTTCCTGGTTCAATGATGACCCACAGTGCCTCGGCCTCCCCCTGCCTACCTTGTATCTGTGTTGCCTTTATACCCTCCTTGACATACAGGCCAACTCCTCACCCTTTTTGCCTCCCCTATCCTGCCAAAACAGAGTATAATCTGGTATATTTATTTCCTACCCATGATTGACAGTGTACCAGGTTTCAGTTATTGCTACTATGTCCAGGTCTGCCTCAACTATCACAGCCTCCATGTCTGGAATTTTATTTCCCAGGCTGCGGGTATTTGTCACCATGGCCTTCCAAGTATTACTGCCTGTCCTCCCTCCACTCCTGTTATTTTTGGTCCCCTGCAGTTTTCTCCCCTTCCTGTTAACTTTAACAGGTGTCCCAGATTTATTTGCTTCTCCACTTCTGCCTGGTCCAGGTGACCTTGGCAACATCATTCTGGTATCTCTACCATGTGGGGGAGGGCTGCTAGAGTTTGCCTGTTCTTGTTGCCCCCCTGGCTAGTTTATGTAGGCTATCAAGCCAAATGGAATGCACGAGTTTCCTGTTCCAAACGTGTTCTGAAAATCCTGCAGTTACAGTAGCAACAGTTTACAGGGAAGGTAGTTGTTTATATGGCTTAACCAGCCCTAGGCAAACAATTACAGGATGGGTCATGTAACAGAGTCAGGTGCAAATCTGACTAATTTACAGCACACTGTCATTTTTTTGTAAGACAGTAGGCTGGCAATGATACACAACTCAGTGATAAAATACCGGGAACATCAAAGTACCGGGAATACTTCAAATGATTTCCATGACATACACATTTCCTAATATGCCCTAACAAGCCAACTCATTAACAGGTACTGTATGTTCAATAAGTTAATATATTAAGGACTTCTCCCAGGTGTTTCTCCACCTCATATCAAATTTAAATTTTTTTCACAGTAAATGGTTGTCATTAGAGATGGTTGAAATGGTGTAACTTTGCTTCATGAATATCTTGCTGAAGTTGCCACACTTTGTCAAGTGCTCCACCATGCAAAGTGTGACATGGATAACTGAACCTCCGCAGCATAGTTTTCCACATTGCACTTTGTGAGGTGGCCCTCTACAAGTGAAATTAACATGATGTTGGAGCTGGGAGATCCAAAATGAGACTATTTGTAAACAATATGTCATGTGACTGCAGAAGCTGCAGTCTAGGTACAGTGCGTCACCTGGGACAGGAACAGCATTAACACACAGTGTAGGATCGATGTCAATGCAGTTCTAGATAGTCTAGTAGTGTAGCTATTTCTGCTCTCTCTGTGTCTATAAAGTGACTGAGATGCAAATTAAAGCAGTTTGTTTGCAACATTTGCAAGTTTGTTTTTGTGCTCTTCCGCTCGCCCACTGTTTTTGGTGCACTGTGGTTATTCTTTTGGTCTTATTTAGTTAGTTTTACACTTAAAAGGCCTTGCGCTTGATTTTCAAAGGGCACCCTAGACCAACGCAAGCTGTGGTAAACAACAGCTTGCACTGCAGCTCCGTGTGCCAGGGACCCATAACCCAATTTCACAATGGGAGGAGTCCTGGCACCAAAGTCAGCAAAAGTGCCACAAACATTTCTGTGCGTCAAACCAACAGCGCATGGGAGGGGAATGTTGCAAGCTCTGGGACAGTCATGTAGCAGTGCTCCGAGAGCTGATGCCCATTGGTTGTGTTCCCAGGAGGTTGGCAGAATCTGTGGCACTCCAGAAGGTCAGGTGGACAGTGCTGGTGGCACTGACCCATGGGAGTAATAGGCAGAGAATGGGAACTTGGGTATGGGTAGCACTCTGACCTGTGCCGTGGGGTGGGGACCCTGAAGACACTGCTGACACAAGGGGCACCAGAGTCCATGGCCACCTGTTGTTAAATTACTGGGCTATGTGGCAGTTTGTTGCTGGCTCTCTGGCCCCCCCCTCACTCTTGCCGGCCACTGTGCTGTCCTCCGCAGCACTTCCCGATTGCCGCCTGTCCACTCCAGGCAGGTCCTGCACCCATTGCTGCTCTTTCAGAATCCCACATATGGGGATATGGCAGTACCACCATGGCACAATCTCCTGTCTGCCAGCGTGCAGCCAAGCATCTGCCGCAAAAGTGGTGCAAGCCTGACTGGCACAGATGGTCCCCCATGAGATGCAAGCGGCATCTGAAAATCAGTAATGGTGCACAGTGTAGTACAAGATGCCACTTGCACCATTCCTTGTTGGCTCAAACACTGTACACCATTCCTTATCTTTTGAAAACTGGGCCCCTTATTTTTCCCCGTTCTGAATTTTGGCCAGATAGCAATATGGCAGATCTCTGAAAGGTGAGTGAGAGAGCAGAAGTAGCTACTTCTGCTGCTGAGTCTGCACTCTGCACATACTATTTCTGTTATTATCTTAATTCTTTTATTATCAATACATATTTTATCTTAATTTTTTAATTTTTTATTCTTTATTAAATCTTTTCTTGCTGTTTGTTTTTCTATAAACCCTTTAATGAGTGGCACAACATAAAGTGGTGATGGTCTTACTAAGGTTAGAAACCTTTTCTTGTGCCCATCACGTCCCTGTTTCAGAAGAAAGAGGTGGCACATCGTCTGCCACTATGACTGCAAGTAGCTGAGAAGCTGACAGCAATGTTTCACCACAGCCACTGCCATTACCTACTGCAGCACCCAGAACCAACCTACAAGTAGGCCATCAGAGTCCATAGTGTGGGACTTTTTAACATCGGCCCAGGAGACAGTACTGTGGCAATCTGTAAGCTGTGCAACACCAGACTGAAGAATAGAAAGAAGGGTAACAATAGGGTACTGGTGGCTAACATACCCACCAAAAGTGCAAACATGCATTAGTCCGAGAAGAACACCAGAGGATGGCAGTAACTCCAGGTGATGCCCCTGATTGTAGTGGTAGTGGGAACATAATTTGGCAATGGGAGTAAATGAAACACACTCAGAAAATAATTGCATATGAAGAGAAGGATGAAGCAGTTGAAGATGATGGTAGAAAAAAAGTCATGCTGGGGCCTCACAGCCAAGGAAGATTAAAGAACGTTGTCATCTGGAAGGGGAAATCAATTCACTGCCTAGGAGACTACAGGCAGTCAAACAAAAAATGTATATTATTTTGGAAAAGCAGCACAAGATCCTTGTAGCACATAGTGGCTTGCCTCCTGTTCCACTCCCACAACCAGGCCACCGTCACCATCTTAATCATCAGCTACACCACGACCACCTGAACAATAGTGACACCACCACAAACCAGCATTCTCAAAAGGTCAGGAGGAAGCAGGCATCTTGTGGGGGGCTGGTTGTCTTCGTCAATGATAGTGCAGTTAGTACATTTGGGCTGGCAGTTTCCCAGCAAATGTAATGTTTTTGTCTCTAAGATATGCAGTATAATTACTGACTTTCTGACATGAGCCAGCAGTGCCCAGCAAACTTTATATTTTATTTCTCATGTATGCTGTATTATTACTGACTTTCAGGCAATACTGGAATAAAATTGTATCTCCATGTCTGCAGTTTTATTCTGTATAGAAGTCACCTAATCACATCCATACCTTTCCGCTCACAAAAATGAAGTGCTGCTTTTGTGTTGTCTTAGCAAACCAGTCCAGCCCCCTGCCTGTAGTGTAGTACTGTATATGGCAAAACACAGTTTTGTCTTTTCAATGGACCCTAACCTTCCTCATATACTATCTATAAACTAACCGCTTTTACATAGTCTTCATCATGACTATGTGACCCCCCCAAGCACAATTATTCATCCTCCTCACTTATCATGCCTGTTACTGTAGTCATGGCAAACAAGATGCCTGCTGCCTCCTGACCTTTGCCCTCTCTGTGCCACTGTCTGGGCACTGCCGTGCTTTCCTGATGATGTTGCAGGAGCAATCCAAACAATATGCCTGAGTCCTCCTGACCAGTGGCGTAGCTAGGGAATTAAACTCTGTAAACCAAAATTCTTTGTTGCCACCTGCTCTCCAACCCCAATTTAGGCCTGCCCATATTTGATACCCAGACCCCTTTTACCCACCATATTGCACTTCAGAAACTACATTTTTAGAGGAAACAATACAGCAGTACTTAATGCATTAACATTATGTTTAATGCAAAGTGAGCAGAACATACAGAATAATGCATTGGAGCATGCATAACCAGAATTGAATGCATACCTGAGGTGTGGGTTGCTCCATAAACCCCAAGGGTGAAGCCTGAGGGGTCTATTAAAGCATCCCACACCAAGAGTGTGCATTAAATTTGAGTTTTGCACTCCCTCCAATGTTTTGTTTTCTACAATTGCTGGGAAGCGTTTTCTTGCCTTGAAAACACTACACAGTAATTACAGAAAACATGGCCAGTAGACGGTGCTGCAGTTACATGTTTAGTGTTGGGGCTGGAGTTTTTTTTCCCCCTGTCTTTCTATCTCTATCTCTGTCTTTCTTTCTTTCCTTTTTTTTCTATGTTTATAGTATATGTGGCTGCAGAAATCTTAGGGCAGAGTAGCAGCAGTGCTAGCATTGGGCAGAGGTGTGGTTTCAGCTGCATATAACTTTCACTTTTCTCTTGTACATGATTGTGAAACAAGAGATGAGAAAGAGGCTCAGAGACAGCAGTACCCCCGAGCAACTGAAGTGGAGTCCTGAACCTTAGGTTGAGGTGTTAAAGTTGTTTAAAATTTGGTAATTATGGCCTGAGGATGTCAGGGCCATGAGAAGCACTGTATGTGCATGGTCAGTGTGGGAGACTGGCATGCAGCTTCTTCAAAGGGAAACCTTTGTGTTCGCCCTTATGACCCACAGGTTATAGCAATGAACTGTAACCAGGTTTCCTTATGGGAGAAAATGCTTCCCAGTTATTATATGTAGAATAATACATGGATGGGTGTGTGTAACCAGCATTTTACACACACATGAGGTGTAACCAGAATTTTACATGCACCTGAGGTGTGGAATGCTACATAAACCCCGAGGGCAAAGCCTTCAGCATTTATAAAAGCCTTCCACATCAAGGGTGTGTGTAAAATTCTGGTTTTACACCCACCCACCCATGTTTTATTTTACATACTAACATACTAACATACTATTTGCCAGCAGATTAGGCCTTACGGTCTATCGAGTCTGCTCGAACCTAGATCCTTAGTTGGATGCCGAGACCCTCCCATCCCTTGTTCTCCAGAAACCCCTATCATCAATCCCCACCCCCCCGGGACAGGCCATCATCTGATACATCCACTTTCTGTGTCTGTCCCACCCTCTCTTGAAGCCCTCCACTGTGGATCTCTGAACCAGCTCACCAGGCAGTGCATTCCAAGGGTCCACCACCCTCTCGGTGAAAAACCTCCTCCTCTTTTCCCCCCTCACCCTTCCACCTTCCAACTTCAAACCATGCCCTCTGGTGATACCTCCCTGCTGTAGTCTAAAGATCCCCTCCATGTTTACCCTATTTATTCCCTTGAGGTACTTGAAGACCTCAATCATGTCCCCCCTGTCTCTCCTCTCCTCCAATGAAAACAGGCAGAGCTCCTCAAGTCTGTCCTCATAAGTCAAATCCCCTAGCCCTCGTGATCATCTTTGTTGCCCTCCTCTGTACCTCTCCAGGAGCTGTATGTCCCTCTTCAAGTGTGGTCTCCAGTACTGTACACAGTACTCTAGGTGTGGTCTAACCAGTCCATTGTACAGCGGCAGAATCACTTCCTTGCTCCTAGAGGTGATCCCCCTTACGATGCATCCCAACATCCTGTTTGCCTTGCTTGCTGCTCTCCTGCACTGCTCAGAGTTATTCATACATGTATCCACCATGACCCCTAGGTCTTTTTCCCCTATTGAGGGAGGAATTTTATTTTATTACTGGCCATTAGTTTATCACTACACTCAGTGTGAGCTCACAGTCAACTTGCAATTCCATTTTTTTCTCAGGATGGCACTTTGTTACAGTTTTTTTACTTCGGGAGTTGAATTGGCAGTAGTGCGTACAGTTCTGTGAGCTTGCGCTGACTCTAGTACGAGTTAGATTGACAGCTAGTTATTATAACTGCCCGGTTGTAATACAAAATATCAACTGGGTGGTTGTAACATGGAAAAAATGTACTGTTGTATGAGTGTAAAAAATGATGGCCTGTAATTAAAATCATGTTATGATACCAGTAGGGGTGGATCACAGACAGTAGTAGGAACCATAGTCAATGGTCAGGGCCTGGAAGGCTGCCCCCCCCCCTGCTCCATTCAGGGGAGGAACCATAGCTAAAAGGTGACTGGTCATTTTGCAAGGCCTAAAATGTTGAGGGGGATTAGACCCCCTCATCCTCCCTGGTGGTTGTGCCCATCCAATCAGCTTCTAAGATACAGCATACTATGCATATTCATTCCCATACCCATGTTCTTGACCTCTGCCTGAGATTGATGATGAATTCATGAAAGTACATAATAAACTATCTGGTGAGAGTTCAGACATTGGTGAATGTGAGGGAGGTTTCCTCTACGAGATGGTGAAGGAGCAGGCTCACAACATTTAAGATCACATCAGGGGATGTAGCACTGCAGATCATCTCTCCCATTTTCCCACTGATACCCATACTTTACCTTGTTTTGCCTACTCACTATAGAGCTGCGTTTTGTTATTAATTGTCTTACAGAAGGGTATGACAATTTTTTTCTCATCCATACATGCCCTCTCAGGGCTGTTTCATATTACTGTCTTATGCAAGTCTATCAAAAGTTTTTCTTACCCCTGCAGGCCCTCACAGGGCTGTTTCATATTGTCTTATGGAAGGCTATCACAGTTTTTCTCACGCATGTATGCCCGCTCATGGCTGCATGGTTATATTATCATCTCTGGTCTGCTCCTCTTTCAACACCAGTCTGTGTTTCCAGTGCATATTCCAGATAACTCTGCCTGTGTCCAGTGCAAATGCCACTGAACATGAGTCTAATCCCTGATGATGATTTTCAATCCTGTGTCCTGCTCCTCCTCCGAGACCAGCATGAGTCTTTAGTGCATATTCCAGAAAAAAACATGTTTGTGAACCTGATGCCCAATGAATGATTGTCCATCCTCTCAGATGATAGCAAAATTATGCTGGTCATAAACAAAGGGTAAGCATTATGATTTAGTAAATCCATATTTGATTGCAATGTACAGTACCTTATGCATAGTTTGTCTCATGATTTTTCCCATTAAATCTTAACAGGTATACCTCCTGCTGCTGCTGCAACTCTCTTTCCTCCCATTCTTCTTTCCATGTGTCCTCCAGGGAAATGCCACATCTAGTATATAGTAAGTATAAAGATTCAGTGTCTTTCTTTCTTTCTTTCTTGCTTTCTTGCTTTTTTCATTTCTTTTTCTTTTCTTTCCCACAAAGTTTACAATGAAGTGAACTGATGCTGAAATCAAGGAGACAAGACAAAGAAGGAATTGTTATTGTTATTAAGTGGTATAATGTTCCATTTTTTTTTTTTGCTGTTTCTATTTATGCCCATGTTCACCTGCGCACAGATTCCTTCTGGAGTTGCCAAGGCATCCATGCTGCTGTTGTCCCACCTTACCTGCAAAGCAATGCTTGGGCCTTAATGGAGCTGTGGCTATACCCCTGAGGCAGGAATGAGGTGGCCAGTAAACCCTCAGAATCCTCTGTTTCATCGGGAAGCAAGAGAATGGGGCAGGCAGGCAGGTGAGATCTGGGTCAGTGCCAGGTGCTCCTCCATCCCTATGCACAGACAGCATTTTATTTTTCTTAAGTTACACCCACCCTATGGATGTCAGCATACAGGAGACCCAATGGTTGTGCATGCATGCAGAGGTGCGGTGATGTTCCCAGGTCTGGCTGACATCCATCCCTCCCCTGGTGTCCTTTACCTGCACTGCCACCTGTGGTCACCCAGGGGGAAGTGTAGCAGTGGGGACAGTCACCTTGCCTCCCAGGAGGAAGACAGCATCCAATGGAATGCTCAGCTGTTCTCCCCCAAGCTGGCCCCCAACGTCCGAGAGCACGCTCCCAAACCTGGGTCACCAGCATCGTGAGTGGTAGCACTACCACTGTGCTGATGGGCCAGCTTAATGTTCTATTTTTCGTGTCTCAGGATTTTTCCCATTATATGTTGACAAGGAGACCATATGCTGCTGCTGTAGCTCTAGGTGTAATTATGAGTATTCGAGTTTGGTTATTACATTATTGACTATGTCATAAAAAATAAACACTGCATCTCACTTACTGTATACCTCAAGGATGTGTTGCATAAATTTGCACAAATCATCATGTGAGACTTGTGCGTCAGTCAGTCAGGAGTTCCGTACTGGATGCCAAGTAAAGAGTGGGACCAGAGCCAGTAAGAAAAGGAAAAAAGATGAAGTAGTTGACATTTGCCAAGTATGGGAGGGAAGCCAAACCCCAGCTACGGTAGCATAATAATAAGAACTGGGAATCACATGCCGTACATCATTTTTGTTTTCATGCTGATTTTTTTCCAAGTACTCATTAAAATGAATTGCAGCATTTGAGAATAGTCTATTCTAATTCCTCTTCAAACATCCACCAGCCCTAGAGTTTCACAATGCACCTGTGACTTAGGCAGCAGAGTCCCACACCACCACCCTCCATACACATGCAGTATGTATAGAGAGCTGAGATAAGTGGCATAGGGGTTCGGTAGATGCCACTCTTTCCTCTGATTAAGGGTTCAAGCCCCACACTGGGAACTCACGCTTACAACCATTACTGACGCAGCAGTGCAGTATTAAGAGAAGGCTGCCCTGTTAGAGGTGCTCTCCTTCAGGTAAGATGTCAAATTGAGGTCCTTCTCTCTCTCTCTCTCTCTCTCTCTCTCTGCTGGTTGTCCAGGTGGCACTAAAAGTTCCAATGGCATGTAGGGAATTGACCTAGTTTCCTGGCTGGCATTCTCCCTATCCATAAAAATAGATTGCTCTGTAATTCTCCATGTATGTGGTTGGATGGTATACACTTACAGATTGCAAATGACTGATACATTCCCTGTTCTACCATCATCTGTCTCACTGTTTTGTAAAGTGGTTTTAGATACAAAAGTCTGGATTCTTAAAGAACTGTGGCACACTTTTGATGTAGTTGTGCTACTTGCTGCATGAGTGTTAGACCACAAAAAATATGGCCTAACTTCATGTCACAAGTCCCATAAGTTGCATGTCAGAAATGACACGTGTATCAACAAAATGATGCAGGCATAATTTCTCTGCCATAAAGTGAGCAAAGGGTCACAAATGTCTCATTGTGTTTTATGAACTGCACTCAAACAGTTTAGCACATGTATAGTGACACAGCTGCGGCACAGCAACTACCACAAGTCTTGTTTCCAATGCTTTGACACTTCAGGCCATTGTGTACCAAAGGTGCTACAGTGGGGTGCCTCAAGGATCAGTCCTGAGCTCTTGTTAATGTTTACATTAGTGACATTGCTGAAGGGCTGGAGGGGAAGGTTTGCCGATTTGCAGATGACACCAAGATCTGCAACAGGGTAGACACTCCAAAGGGGGAGGGGCAAGAAAATGTGTAGGTACCCAGAAAAGCTGGAAAATTGGTCCAATGTACGCAATTAAAATGTAATGCAAAGTGCAAAATCATGCACCTGGGGTGCAGAAACCATGCAGAGATTTATGGGGGGGGGGAGGGTTGCTGACGGTTATCAGGGAAGAAAAGGATTTAGGGATAATCATCTCAGATGACCTAAAGGTGTCCAAACCATGTACCAAGGCTGTGGGAAGGGCCAGTAGCATGTTGAGGTGCATAGGAAGGGGCATCACTAGCAGAAAAAGAGAGGTGGTGATGACACTGTAGAAAACACTGGTGAGGCCTCATCTGGAGTACAGTGTGCAGTTCTGAAGTCCGCATCTTCGTAAGGACATAGACAGGGTGGAAGTGGTTCAGAGAAGAGCAACAAAGATGGTGTAGGGCTTGCACCAGAAGGCATACGAGAAGAGATTAAAATACTTCAATATATATACACATGAAGAGTGGCGGGAATGGGGAGATATGATAGAAACCTTCAAGTATCTTAAGGGCATAAACAAAGTGCAAGTGGGTGACATCTTTCAGTATAGGAGGTGTACAAGAATGAGGGGGCATGATATGAGATTGGAGGGAGGCAGGATAAAGGGGAATGGAGGAAGTTTTTCTTCACAGAAAGGGAAGTAGTCGAATGGAATAGCCTACCCCAGGAAGTAGTGGGAGCTATCACAGTGGGGGGATTCAAACATGCATGGGATAGGCACAAGGGAATCCTAGAGGTGGGTAGGAAAGGCTAAAGCCAATGATCAAAGGGTTACCAACCACTGATGCAGGCAGGAAAAAACGGGCAGACTGGGTGGGCCTAGCGGTCCTTATATGCCATCAAATACTATGCTACTATGTTATGTTACTATGTTACATTATACTGCTATATGTCTGTCCCCTCTACTTGAGTAGAAGTACCTCCAGCACTCTGCTGGGAATCGAACTTGGAACCCTGAGTCCCAAAGGCAGCAACTTTAACCATTGTAGTAAAAGGAAACTCCCCCAGTTGGTAGATTAGAATGCACCATATACTTTTATTGTTGATATCCCATGGATACCTACTTGAGGTCTCAATTGCTGTTACAATTACTCAGCTCTGCTTTCAACTGTTACTCACAGCTTTCACTGCTAGATGGGACTGCTTTGCACAGATTGCCTTTTCTCATATACAATAGTGCTTTCCTCTTCTGAGGGGGAAGAATCCCATCCTCATCACCACTGTTACGTCTGTTCCCTCAACATGGTGGATAGAGGCACCTTCAGTCCTTTGCTGGGAATCAAACTGGGAACCCTGAGTCCAAAATGGAACAACTTTAACCATTCTAATAAAAGGAATTCCCCTTAGATGACAAATTACAGTGCACCATAGACTTCCATACTTGGTATCCCACTGACCCTACTATAGGTGTATTTATTGCTGGTACAATTACTCAGCATTAATTTTGACTGGGGTTCACAGTTTGCACTACTAGACAGCATCGTTGAAAGGCTACAGCCTGCAGTTCAAGGGGGCAGTGCAACTGGCCACACCCCATTGGGCCTATTCAAGGGCTGCTCTCTTCACTCCACACACAAGTATTTTTTCTTGCAGCCGGAGACGCTGTCCGTCCACTCTCCAGGCCCACTCTTTCCCTGAGACCAGCCCCACCCCCCAATGTTTGCTTCCTCCCTTCCTTTCTGTAGGAATCTGCTGGATGTGCTAAACTCCCTGTGTGGTTTGTAACATAGAAACATAGAAACATAGACTTTGATAGCAGATAAAGACCACTTGGCCCACCCAGTCTGCCCTACCTACTTTATAAGCTGCAGATTCTAGTTAACCAACAGCCTACTTCCTGCGACCCCCCACTACAGTTGCCTCATGTCTGTCCCATGCATGTTTGAATTCCCCCACTGTTTTAGACCCAACAACCTCCCCAGGAAGGCTGTTCCATGCATCCACCACTCTCTCCATGAAAAAAAATGTCCTCACATTACCCCTGAGCCATCCCCCCTTTATCTTTAAATTGTGCCCCCTTGTTCTTACACATTTCTTTTTCTGAAAGATGCTACCCTCATGGACTTTGTTGATTCCCTTCAGGTACTTGAATGTTTCTATCATGTCCCCGTCCTCCTTTTCTACCAAGGGTATACATATTAAGCTCTCTCAGTCTCTCTTCATATGGTTTCTGATGCAGACCCTACACCATTTTAGTTGTCCTCCTCTGGACTGCTACCATCCTGTCTATGTCCTTGCATAGATGAGATCTCCAAAACTGCACACAGTACTCCAGATAGGGTCTCTCCAACTGCCTGTACAGAGGGATAACCACTTCCCTTTTTCTACTTGTGATGCCCCTTCCTATGCATCCCAGTATCCCCCTGGCTCTCCTTACTGACTTCTCACATTGCTTGCCAACCTTTAGATCATCTGATATGACTACCCCCAGGTCCCTTTCCATTTTTGTTGTTGTTAGTACTTCCCTGCTATTGTGTACTCTTCTCCTGGGTTTTTGTTTCCCAGGTGCATTACTTTGCACTTCTTTGCATTGAATCTAAGTTGCCATATGTCTGACCATTCCTCCAACCTTGCCAAGTCCCTTCTCATCCTTTCTACCCCCCCGTGTATCAACTCTGCTACAGATCTTTGTGTCATCTGCAAAAAGGCATACATTTCCCTTCAGACCCTCTGCAATGTCACCTATAAAGATGTTAAAGAGGACTGGACCCAGTACTGAGCCCTGAGGTACTCCACTAGTGACCCCCTTTCTTCAGAATGTGTTCCATTCACTATTACCTCCTGTGTCCTGTTTTGCAGCCAGTTTGCTACCCAGGCTACCACCCTGGGAACCACTCTCAGGCTGGCTAACTTGATTATTAATCTTTTATGTGGGACTGTGTCAAATGTCTTGCTAAAGTCTAGGTAGGCCATATCCACAGCCCCTCCCTGGTCTATTACTTTGGTCACCCAGTCAAAGAACTCTATTAGATTCGTCTGACATGACCTTCCTGCTGTAAATCCATGCTGCTTTGGGTCCTGTGCCCCGCTGGCCTCTAGGTACTCAACAATTCTTTCTTTCAGAAGTGATTCCATTATTTTCCCTACCACTGAGGTCAAACTTACAGGTCTGTAGTTTCCTGCTTCTGCCTTGCTCCCACTTTTGTGAAGGAGAATCACATCTGCCCTCCTTCAGTCCTCAGGTACCACCCCATCCTCCCATGATTTGTTAGAAAGTGTGGTCAGTTCTTTTATGATTCTGGGGTGAATCCTGTCAGGCCCCATTGCTTTGTCCACCTTGAGTTTTAGGAGTTCTTTCAGGACTCTTTCTTCTGTAATTGGACTGATGTCAACCCCCCTACCCAGAGTGCTTCTATTATCTGGTTTAGGTAACTCCTCATCTTCTTTTGTGAATACTGAGCAAAAGTATTCATTCAGTATCTCTGCCTTTTCACTGTCTCCCTCTGCCCACCTCCCCTCTCCCTTATTAATCTTCACTATTCCTCCCTTGACCTTTCTATGCTCCCTAATGTACTTATAAAAGGTTTTATCCCCCTTCTTAACTGAATTATCTATTTTTTCCTCGGTTTGGGTTTTTGCTATTCTGACTGCCTTCCCCACTTCTTTCTGCTTTAATTGATACAGTTCCCTGTCGTGCTCCTTCTGTGATTCCTTATACTTTTTGAATGCAGCCTTTTTCTCCATAACCTTCCCTGCCACCTCTTTTGAGAACCATAGTGTTTTTTTACTGTGCTTTGTTTTCTTTTTCTGTTTCACACAAATGCTTGTTGCCTCTATGATGGCAGTTTTGATTTTTCTCCGTTGTTATTCCACCCCTCCTTTTTGGCCATTTGCTAGTGTATTCCTCAGGTATTCACCCATTTTGCCAAAGTCAGCCCTTCTAAAGTCCAGTATGCTTGTTTTGTGGGCTAGTCTCCATGGTTGTGCTTATTGTGAAGCACACTGTGCAGTGCTCGCTTGTTCCCAGATGTCTACTGACTTCTAAATTTGTGACCCTCTCTCCATTTGAGAGTACCAGGTCTAGTATTGCTCCCTCCTGAGTGGGTTCCAACACTAGCTGTCTAAGGCCTGCCCCCTGCAGGGCATCGAGAATGACTCTGCTCTTAGATGTGGCTGCAGTACATGTCATCCAGTTAACATCTGGCATATTCAGGTCTCCCATCAACAGTATCTCCACTGTTTCAGCCATTTTGAGAATGTCCTCTATCATTTTCTTGTCCATTTCCTCCCCTTGAGACGGGGTCTGTATACAACCCCTGTGCGGATTGTGATGCCATTCCCTGTCTCCAAGGTGACCCAGAGTGCCTCTTGTCCTCCCCCTTTACTTTTTAGTTCTGTAGCTTTGATCCCTTCCCTTATATATAGAGCTACTCCACCTCCTCTTTTCCCCTTCCTGTCTCTTCTGTAGACTGTGTACCCCGGTATGTTGACATCCCAGTCATGGTTCTCCGTGTACCATGTTTCTGTGACTGCCACAATATCCAATTGTTCATCTTCCATCAAGGCTACTAGCTCAGGAATTTCCCAGACTACGAGTATTGGTACTCATTGCGCTCCATTTAATGTTGGCTTTATCCTTTTTTCCCCCATGCATGCTCTTTTTGCCCTTGTCTATTTTTCCATTTACCCCTGTCCTGCCCTCTGTTGAGCACTGTACCTCAGTGTTTACCTTACTACCTGGCATGTTTTGTGGGGGGAGGCTTGAAATGTCCTGCCTCTTATTAGCACCTCCCACCATGGCTAGTTTAAAAGCTTGCCAAGGAAGCATTTAAACCTGTCACTTAGGATCTTGGTTCCCTTCGTGGACAGATGCAGACCATCATGCCAGTATAGATCTTCATCTCTCCAGGTGTACCCCCAGTCCCCAATGAAGCCAAAGCCCTGTGCTCTGCACCAGTTTTGCAACCATTCATTAAACTGCATGGTGTGTAGTACCTAGCCTCACCCTGCCATGGACTGGCAGCACCTCTGAGAAGGTAACCGTGCTTGCTACCTGTCTGAGGCCCTCCCAACTCCACAATTTCATCCTGCACTGCACTGATCCCATGCCTAGCTAGGTCATTTGTCCCAAGGTGGACAATGATATCTAGTTCCCTGTCCTGTGATGCTGCTTCTGCAATCCTGAGGATTCGCTTCTTGTCCCTCCAAGCCATGGCACCAGGCAGGCACCTTACTTCCCACTCATCTCCCTTCCCTTCCCCAGGTCTACCCCTCTAACAATTGAGTCCCCTATCAGAAGCTGTTTCCTTCCCCTGTGGTGTACCTTGCCACCCTTCTGTAGGTCTCCTTGTGGATGTCCTCAGCATTCTTCTTCGTCTCCACTGAGGGTGCCATCATAGAGGAACCTTGCTCTGCCAGACTGGTGTATGGTTTGTGCAGAGGTATAACTAGAGGGCTTCACCTCTGCTTCACCACCTGCACCCTCCCAGAACCCACTGTGGTCCAACTGCTCTTCATACTTGGCAGCCTCTGATGCAGTGGTTGTGACAGTGGTGCTCTTTGGGTGGGGGAGGCCTCTTTAGTCCTTGCCAGTTCAGCCTGGAGATGGGCAACTTCCTCACTCAGAGCTGACAGTTGCCTGCAAATAGGACAGCAATGCAGTTTCCAGAATGTCTCCCAGAAAACTGCTGCCCCTTGCACTTCTCCTGCTTTTGGGTCGGTAATTTTGCCTTTACTTTCTGCTTCTCAATCCGTGTTTTGCCTATGGCTATGATCTGTGCTTCTGTCTCAGTTATTTGTTCTCCCTACTGCTCCTGTGGTCCTGTTTGCTTTGTTTGCTTTTGAGGCTTTTCTGGTATGCTAGTGCAACTCCGTTTGCAGTGTTATATTTAGCTGCATTGCTAATCAAGCTCTCAGTTCATTTATCACATTTCAGCAATCTCTCTTTCTCTCTACTAGGTGCTTGTCTGCTTTCAGTTCCAATTGCTGTTTCCATGCTGTAGTCCCTGTGCTCATCACTTTAATTGTTTGCGCCTGTCATTAATACTGGGTCCCCTTAGCTGCTGTCACTCTGTCTCATTCCCCTGTCTGCTCCAGCAGTGTCCTGCCCTACTGCACTCAATCTATGTTTGTGTTATTTAGGCTCATTTATTGCTACTCTCATGTTTACCAAACCTTACTTTCCCAAACCCACAGCAGTCTGTTTCTGACGATAACCTAATCCTGCTTTCTGGGCTTGCATGTATTTAACTTATTTCATTAACTGCTTGGTGTTGTGGCACCATGTTTGTGGCTTCTTTGTTTTTCCTATAGTGGGGGGCCGAGGAGTCACAGTGGGCATCACAGCCCCCGGCAGCGGGAGCAGCTTTCTATTTGTTGTGTATTGTATAAGCCCCTGGCTCACCCGGCCTCCTCCTGCTGTTCTGCATAGCCTTTATGACACTACGCAACCAGCGATTCCAGGCAACACTCTATCTAAGGGCTTCTGGCTCTACCCAGCCTTCTTCTAGCCCTTATGTAATATTATGCACCTGGTTTACATAGTCATCTCAGTCTTCCTGTCCCTTGTGCTACCAGCAATGCTCATCCCTTTCCAAGGCTGGCAGCATATCACGTTTACTTGCTTCGAACCGCACCTTCTACCATACTGGCTAAGCAGCCTCCTCCTACCTAACCGGTTTCACAGCCTCCTCCTCTCCAACCATCGGCCACCGGGCTTTGCCTGGCCTCGCCGTACTCTTACTCATAAACATACAATTCAATTTACTCCCAATTTGGCTTCCTAATGGACTTGGTCGGCATGCATTCCTGTAGTTGACAAATGCTATTTGCCTTACCTAGACCCATGAGAGGGTCCATATTGCTCAGCCTGACCTACATACAGATCTCTCTCTGTCAGCTCTCATCCCAGTCAAGACCCACAAGAGGGTCCATAGTGCTCAGTCTGACCTACATACAGGTCTCCTCATGTCTGCTATCATCCATCATGACCCATGTGCGGGTCCCTTGCTAATAACAACTTACTCCTCTACATTTTCGAGGCATGCCAACTGTATCCATTACTTTCAGGACTTGGAGCTAGCCCTGTGGCCAACGGTTTCTCTCTGCACCCTGAAATTCGCATCTTGAGCACGCGAAGTTTGGAACGGGGTCCTTCTCACCTGACCCGTAGTTGGGAATGTCGTCGCTCCGGGTAGACCTTCAGTCTTCAACTGTACAAACAGCACATATCGATGTAGCATTGAAAACTTCAGCGGCAAAGGAGTTTGGCTTGCACGGGAAAGACCCCTTTAGCTGCCTGAGTGGGTTCAGAGGCACCCCTTTAAAGCTATTCTCCCTACAACTGCCTCTGATTCTCCTGGTTTGTTCTTAGATTAGTAGTCTGGCTGAGCACCTTGGCAGTCGATATTCTCCTCCTCCCACCTTGGAGGTTGGCACCGAGATCCCCCGCTGTGGCAGAGTTCACTCGCATCCTTCCACGGCATTCCCGTTAGAGGGCTAGAGCAAGAGTGTTCCCCAAAATTGCAATTCCCCTGGATTGGTCTACTAAATTGCAGTAGCAGAGCTGTCACTAAACAAAACTGTCCCAAAGCCTGGAGGGAAGGTGACATATGTCTTGGATCCCCAAAGGTTGCCTCCTCAGAGGGTTTTTTCCCTCTCCTCCGTGCCAATGATCATAATACTAGATAGGCATAGTTATAGTCCGTAGATCACTTAGTTAGATTTTTGTTGTTGGATGGAGTTGGGTGGCTGCCCTGTAATTGTCCCTTCTCCCCCTTTGGATGTTCATGCTCATTACAACTCACTCCTCTACATTTTGGAGGCATGCCGACTGTATCCATTACTTCCAGGACAACCACAGTGGCAGCCAAATGTAACTCCTTCTTTACTTCCTGTACTTCCACACTCCTGTCCTCCCTATTCCCAGCATCCCATGGCCAAGACCCTTCTGCCCCTCCCCCAACCTAGCCAGGCCCCCCTCCCCTCCTTCTCCTTCCACCACCTTACCTCGGCTGAGGTCTGTAATGCCCTCCTTGCGAGAAACCCCTCCAAGGGCAAATGCCCCTCTGGGTTGGATGCCAAAATGCTCTTACTGGCAGCCCCAGCCATCACCTCCCCCCTTGCCATTCTCTTTAATGGCTCTTTCTCACTTGAGGTTATCCCGTTTGAATGGAAGCATGCCATGGTCATCCCCCTCCTGAAAGGTGGCAACCCCCACCTCCCCTGGAAACTATCGACCTATCTCCCTCCTCCCCATTCTGGCAAAACTGCAGAAATGCCTTGTCCTCTCCCAGCTTTCCCCCCTTCCTTGATTCTACCTCCTTCTTCACTCCTTATCAGTCTGGATTTAGGAAGTCCCACTCAAACACAACCTCCTTGCTGAGACTCACTGACTCCATTCTTACCTGCATGGACCAGGGTCTCATCACCTCTGCCATTTTTGTTGACCTTGCAAAGGCCTTCAACACCATTTCACACCCTCTCTGCCTATCCAAGCTATCATTAGCAGGGCTCACTAATCAGGCCACCAGCTAGTTCCACTCCTATCTTGTAGGTAGGACACAGTCTGTAAAAACTGGAAACTCGCTATCCACCTCCCTCCCTCCCTGTTACCTCTGGTGTACCTCAAGGCTCTGTCCTTGGCCCTCTGCTGTTCTTCATCTTCCTCAACAACCTGCCCTCTGACTGCCCACACACATCCATCCACATGTATGCGGATGACACCATCCTGTATACCTCACCTCTGTCCTCAATACTGCTGACATCACAACCAGACTACAGCATGACTTCAAGGAAGTCCAGCACTGGTTTTGTGCAAATCAGCTCTTTCTGAACACCAAGAAATCAGTCTCCATGATCTTTGGCACAAGGCAGAGACTCTCTCGGCTCCCATCCCTTCCCACATTCCACACCCTAGATATGATGTTATTGGAGGGCTGCACCTCCTTTAGATCCCTCAGGGTCTGGCTTAACCAGCACCTCAACTTTTCTGTGCATATTGAGGCCATCCACAAGAAACTGCACCCTAAACTGGGTGCCCTGTATCGCAACCGTGGGTGTATCCCGCTGCTGGCTTGCCATGAAATAGTACAGAAAATGATTCTCCCTATTTTTGACTATGTCGATGTGGTCTACAGTGATGTTCTCAAAACTTCCATAACCAGACTGGATACACTGTTCCATTCCTTCTGTCATTTCACCCTTGACTGCCCTCACAGTACCCACCACTGCACCCTATACCAAGTTCTGTCTCTCCCATCCCTTCAGGACAGGAGGCAGGTACATGATGCCAATCTTATGGCTAGATTCTGGACCCAGTCCCTGCCCTCTTATATTTATTCTGCCCTCTCCCCCTCTCCCCCTTCCTTTCACTCCCTCAGACACTATGACTCCTGGGCTTTAACTGTCCCACACATGTCCACCTCTGCTGGCCAAGTGGCCTTCTCCTACCGCTTGCCTAAACTGTGGAATTCTCTCCCCCTACCATCTGCCATGCCCCTTCCCCTAGCTATTTCAACTCACTTCTGAGAAACCACTTCCGCACCCTCTGCTCCTGCTTCCAACTGCCTTGTATATCTGAGCTACTTCCTAGTACTGCCTGTCCTGACACTTGCTAATATATTACATGTGTAACCCCTAGGTGGCACTATCCCAAGGGCTACTACCCCCCACTTGGCTAGTAGCAGGTTAAGGGGCCTGAGTTCTGAAACGGGTGCCTTCACCCAGAGGTCAGGGTTGGTAGTGCTCAAGCTAACCTGGGCACAGCCCTCCGGGACACTGTAACCTCCCTCTTTCCATACTAGTGGCCAGAACAATACACAATAATCACTTTCACAATGCCCCTGATACACCACACAAGTACCCACACTGTTTTCACTTACCACCAGGGCCTTCCTCTGGCTCGGCCCTGGGGAGCCCCTGTAAAACAAGGTTATACACAACAAATAACAGCAGTACAGTATTCTTGCACAAACTGGAATCACAGTCAGGGTAAATGCAAAAAAGAGTTAGATCTGATCTATTTAAGGGACTTGAACAAGGGAGGGACATAATCAGGTTAATTTGCTTAAAGGCTCTATCAATCAAACAGTTATGCATGCACTTCAGGGTCCATAAACAGTCACACACTCTGGGTACCCAGATGGAGAATGGTAGTCTAGCCAGGAATGTTGCAGCTGGTTGGGGCCCTGTGATGGAAGAAAACAACATGCACAACACACACTATTTGTAATCCAGAGCCGGAGGGCTTAGTTCTTGAAAAGAAAACAAGAAGACAATCAGATGACACACTTTTAGATTAGGCTGTTGTTGCAGGGAGATACCCTGATGATTACTCAAGATACCCAAGACTGGACACAGGCTGGATGAAAATTGAGACAGCAGATGGTTAATCTGGAGTGCCAGGAGAAGCAGGGCCCACATGATTCACTGAAGTGTCATTCATGTTCAAGCGTGGAGCAGGGGGCTGATCCCCAGGCAGGACTCTTGTCGGTGGCTTTCTCTGTGCAGTGGGGTAGTCTGGCAGGGTCAGCATGGCATGGCCCAGGCCGAATGAAGATGCACACGGATTCAGTCCGATTAGGCTGGATAAAGCTTCCAGCAAGCAGAACACAGTTCACGCAGTGGGGAACCAAATCAAAACCCACTTTCAATACACAGCACATTTACATGTAAAGGATTCTACAGTACTAGCAAACAGAACACATTTCACACAGTGGGTAACCAAATCATGACCCACTTTCAATACACAGCACATTTACACATAAGGAAATTCTACTGTACCAGGCAAACTGCTCTCCGGTCACGATCACAAAGTCTCTCCACAAACCGGGGATTCAAAAGCAACTGAAAATCCTGACAGGCAGGTCGCATTCAGCAAAATCTTCACTCTTCTTCAGGTATGAGCCTGGTAAAAATCAGTGGCTTACTTCATTCTCACAAACTCGGATTTAGTCTGAAATAATTCTCTTTTCTCCCTCTCAGATTACTTATGACTGCAATCCAGGCAGCTCTTAAACAGACAGTACACAGAGGCTATACAGGAAGTCTCTAGCAATCACATTTAAACTGCTAAAATGCAGGACACCAGTCTGGCAGTGAGCATTTAGGCAAGCTCAAGGAAGACTTTTCGGGAACCCCCATTTGTAGGGGGGTTACACATGTATTATGCTTACACCCCTGGATTGGCTTACACCCTTTCCTGCCTGGAGAAAACTTGATGTCTGTGTCAAGTCTGTATCATCATGCATCAGTTAACATAAACTTATTACTTTACTATACATATTCACTACACTTCATGATACTACTGTATATCCATTCCGACAGCACATTGTGCATATTTCACACAGGTAAATTGAACATTACTATACTGAATCAGGTAATAACTTCTTGTACCTTAAACAATGCAAGAGGGGGCCCTTCCCTATCAGCTGACTTGGGGCTAGAGGGGGCAGGGGCACCATGGTGAAAGGGAAAGACAAGTAACCTAGAATTGGCTGTCAATCTCAATTTGGGCAGTGACCTTGGTGAGACATAGACACCTTTGTGCACTACATTGAGAGGCAAATCCACTGGCCTCCCAGGAGAATCATAACTGAAGCATACTACTGGTTTGACAGCTCGGCCAGTCTTTCTGAGGGGGACAACTACAGTCTCTGTACTCTCAGCACTGGTCTGGGGACTCTCATCACTTGTGAGGGGTGCCTCTGCCTGGGTGGGAATGTCCAAACTTGGGGCATTGTCGGCTTCTTGCTCTGCAGGCTCTGTTTCTACAACACTTGACTCATTTTGCGAAGGCTCAGGCACAATCAAGCTTTGAGACATTAAGGGGGGTGGTCAGCACTCTCATAGTGTTCATCAAGTTCTGGTATGTCACCAGAAAGACTCAAACCCTCAGCCCCTTCTTCAGGCAAATCATACAGTTCCTCAATACACAGAGACTCAACATCTTCAGACGTGATACTTTGCACTTCACTTTCTGGGAGCATTGGCTCCAAGGACGAAGCTGGTGGTAAGGCAGTCCAGAAGGCCCAGCTTCATCCCCGCAATTTATCAGGGGGTTACCTCAAAACAGCTGACTCAGTTCATAAGAGGAGTAATAGGCATGGTCGTATTCACTTTCGTCAGAAGTGGACTGAGAGTCACTATCATTCGGGGTCTGTTGCAGAGGAAACCTTAAATCTGTGACCACTGGGGTAGGTTGACTCTGTCTCTTTCTTGCAGCAGCACAAGTCACCAGCCTAGGGGGCTCAATTTCTGGGGGTTCAGCCTCAATCATGACTTGACTGATAGGTAGCAAGTGGTTACGGTGCATGATCTTGACAGCTTTGGAGTTGTTCTCTGGGCACACCTTGTACACAGGTAAATCATCCAGCTTTCCAACTACTACATGGGAAAGATGGTGTCGCCGATCATCAACTTTGCATTTACCATGCAGTCCCAAATTGCGTAACAACACATAGTCTCCAGGTTGAAGCTCTTGAGCCTTTACTTTTTTATCATGTCTCTCTTTGTTGGCTAGATTTCTCTTGGCAGCCATTGTCTGGGTCAGTTGATAGGCATGGTTCAATTGAGCTTTCAGTTTTTGTACATATTGCAAGTAGTTTTTGGCTCAGACCCCATCTGGAGAAACCCCAAAACAGACATCAACTGGCAGCCAGACCTCTCTCCCGAACATGAGGCAGTAGGGGGAGAACCCAGTAGCATCATTATTCATGCAGTTGTATGCGTGTGCCAAGGTGCTAATCTGCTGGCTTCATTTATGCTTGTGTTTTGGGTGGAGGGTGCCCAGCATTGCTAGAAGTGTGCGGTTAAAATGTTCTGGTTGAGGGTCTCCCTGCGGATGATAGGGGGTGGTTCTTGACTTTAGCATCCCCCATAGAGAGAGCATTTCTTTGATTAGTCAACTCTCAAAGTCTCTGCCCTTGTCAGAGTAGATCTGCTGGGGGGGCGCCATAGTGGACGAAGACATTTTCCACTAGCACCTTGGCCACGGTAGATGCCTTTTGATCTTTGGTGGGAAAAGCTTGTGCATACCATGTGAAATGATCCATAATCACTAACATATTGCCAATATTCCGCTGATCAGGTTCTAAATGCAAGAAGTCTATGCAGACTAGTTCCACGGGGGGTGCTGGTAGTAATATTAACAAGGGGAGCAGCCCTCTGAGGCAGGGCTTTTCTTTGCAGGCATCAACTACAAGTCTTTACATGGTGCTCAACATCGGCCCCCATTTTGGGCCAATGGAAACGAGATCATACCAGGTCAAGGGTTCTGTCAATACCGAGGTGACCCATGTGATTGTGGAGGGACCTCAGTACCAAATCTTTAAAGGCCGTGGGCAGGAGCAATTGTTGCTTGTCTACTTTGCCACTATGATCGACTGTCTCTCTATACAACAACTGATTGAGCAACTTCAATCTGGGGTCTTCTTTAAACAATAAAGCAGTTCGCAAGTCAGTGGAACGTAACTTAGACACATCTTTCCCCGCACACAGGTCATCAAGTGCTGGCTGAATCATAGGATCTTGGGATTGAGCCCACTGAATGCTGTCATTGACAAATTGAGGTAGTGCACTGATATCTAGAACAGAGAAGTGGCAATAAGCAGCTGGTATGCAGGTGTCAGAAGGGCCCAAGCAATCTACTAAACAGTCCACTGTGTCCGCAGACATCTGTTCATCTCTATCAAACTTTTGGCACAATGCTCAAATGTCAGGTTCAGACAGCCTGACCCAATCACTCTTGGAAATGGGCCTTCGTGATAGGGTGTCAGCATCAATATGGTTCAGGCCCGGTCTGTATTCGACAGCATAATCATAGGTTGATAATGCAGAAAGTCACCGGTGCCCAGTGGCATCTAACTTAGCTGAAGTCTGTACATAGGTCAATGGGTTATTGACAGTCTTCACCAATATCTTTGCCCCATAGAGATATTCATGAAACTGGTCAATGATGGCCCATTTTATCTCAAAGAACTCCAACTTATGCACAGGGTAGTTTCATTCAGATGGGGTCAAGCTCCTACTGGTGAAAGCTACTGGTCTTAGGCCATCCTCGTGGTCTTGATACAGCACAGCTCCTAGACCCTGCAGACTAGCATCCATATGCAGCACATAGGGTTTGGTGGGGTCAGCATAGGTGAGGATGGGGGCATGGGTGAGCTGGTATATGATCTCATGGAAGGCTGCTTCACAGTTGGGTGTCCAGCAGTGCCCGAAGAGTTCACCTGGGTGGAAGTATACTTTTTATGGTTCTTTAACGGCCCCTTTTTTTATATTTACGATTGGTAGGAGGGTAACCCTGGGTAAGGTTCATGAGTCAGTGAATCACCTTGGAATAGTCTTTTATGAACCTGCAGTAGTAGCCACAGAACCCTGGGAAATGTTGTAGTTCTTTCAGATTATGGGGCTGGGGCCAAGTAGTCAGTGCTTCAACCTTACTGGGATCAGTCTCTATCCCTTTTGTAGATACTATGTGCCTCACATACCTCACAGAAGTTTGGAAAAACTGGCACTTGTCAATGGACAGCTTGAGGCCAATGTCTTCCAGTCAGTCTAGGACTCTAAACAGTCGGTTGCCATGCTCCTCTAAGGTGCTCCCAAACACAATGACATCGTCCAAGTACACCAGATATTCCAGCAAATTCATATCTCCCACCGCACATTCCATCAGTTGCTGAAAGGTGGTCGGGGTGCCCGATATCCCCTGTGGCATCCTCAGAAATTCGTAGAACCCCAATGGAGAGATGAAGGCTGTTTTCTCATGGTCTTCCGGGGTCATCGGTATCTGGTAGTATCCACTGCGAAGATCCAACACTGAGAAGCATTTGCTCCCATTCAAGCAGTCCAGGGCATCTTGCATACGAGGCATAGTGTATTGGTCTGGGATGGTCCGCTGGTTCAGGGTTCGATAATCAACACACATCCTCACAGACCCATTCTTCTTACACACAGCCACAATGGGAGAGGTGTATGGGCTACTGGATTCTTGTATCACGCCAGCAGTGAGCATTTCCTGCAGGTGTCTTCTCACATCATCAATGTCTACTGGGACTAGGCATCGGGATCTCTCTCGAAACGGCCGTTCTTCTTGCAGGCGTATGTGATGCTCCACACCCTGGGCACATCCCACATCCCATTTCTTCAACAAAAACACTTGGTCTCTCTGGGTAAGTCTCATGCTAATTCTAGCGTTTCATTCAGCTGGCAATGAGGAGTCACCAAAGTGAAACACGCCTGGGTCACTCTCTCCTTCTCACCAGGATGCTTGTTGCTGGGCAATACTGCAGATTCTGCACAGTGTACCATAGCTAGGGTGCACCCTCTGTTCACCCGGATATCCCGATCTGACACATTGTGAATCTGGACCATCACTCGTCATGCATAGGCATAGGCACGAGCAGGCAAGATGCTGGGCTTGAACAATAATCCTTCTGGCAATTTTCCATTGCCTGGTGCATCCAACATCAGTATTTTGTTCTTGACATCTTTACGGAGGTGGACCTCCTCTTGAATTGTACACTGAGCATTAGGGGCCAGTACCATTGAATTGGGATCCTTCTTCCACATGATCCCCACCGGTTCATCCTGGTCTACTTCCTCAGGTTTCTGTTGCAAATCATAGTCCCTCTTGATCAGAGCCAGAATTCTCAGGGCCCTCCCAGTCCATCGCCCTTGTTTCCCATGACAGAGTTGTGCCAGTCTCCAAAACATATGGGCGTTTGTCCCAGTTAGCAGGGGGACCCCATCATACAGTCCGGTGGGGGGACACACTAGGGCCAATGTCTCTACTCGCTCCTCTACACCAGTTACAGTTGCAGGAAAAGACAACCAGAGGCAGACATACCCTAGGTAGGGATAAGACTTGTCGCTCAGGCCCCACACATCTAGACCTTCCAGGGATTGTAATGGCACATCAGATAAGTGTTTGTCATACCAGTCCTGAAATACAATGGACACTTGCGACCCGCTATCGAGCACAACCCGAGCATGGATACCATTGACAGTCACAGAAGTCTCCATCAAAGGGCCCACTATTCTGGACCAGTCTGGAGAGGCAGTAGCAGAGGCCTGGACAGATGATTTAAGCACAAAAAAATTTGAGTTAGTATTTCTTGAACCCTCACTGCGGTCATTACTGGCACTCCTTGGCTATTGATTTGCTTTTCGGAGCTCTCCTTAGAGTCTGTTTGCTACCTTTTCTAAGTCTTTCTGAGACTGGCACTCTCTCTTCATATGGCCATCCTCCCCACAGTTGTGACAAATGATAGACTCCTGAGTCATCCTTAGAGAGAACATTGCATGAGGGACTGAGGCAGTAACAAGAGATCGGGTCCAATATCTGCTTGCAGCAGTGAGAGTGGTGCAACATATCTTAACAGTTCCTTTAGGGTGGCAGCCAATTCTTGGATTTCAGACTGTGAGCTACCCTCGGTAAAAGATGCCTGAGGATGCACCCCCACCCCCATGGCAGTCACATCCTGACAGGGACCAGAATCTTGTTCCATGGGGGAAACCCTTGCAGAGGCACCCATCTTCAACTCTCGAATTTCTTTTAGTAGCTCATCTTTCCAATGCTGGGCCCAGGGCAGGAAGTCCTTTGCATTCTCAGAGTGCTCGTTAAGTGCCAACTTTTGCCCCTGAGCCTCTCTTGGCTGATCACTCTTGGTCACTTGCGCAGCAGCAGCAGATATGGGTGCAATTCCTCCATGGGGTCGCCTTTGCTTAACCCCCCCCAAATTTCTTTTATTAGCTCATCATAGGAGGGGTGTGATTTCTGTTGGGTGGCAAGGTGCAACTGAAGCAGTAACAATTCTGAAAATAGAGTAGACTTAAGGATCCAGTCCAGCCTAGGTCGATCTAATTCATTTGGTGGCAAACTACCCTTTCTGAGGCACTCTTGTAGCAGCTTTTCAAGCCAAGGTGCATACACAGACAATGGCTCCCCTGGGTACTGCTTTGCGTTTCTTACTCTCCACCACAAATCCTCATCTGAATCCGGGCTCCCATATACATTCTCCAATACATCCAGATAGTCCTGTGCAGTTGCTTTGGGGTTATTGGCCCGCTTGGCAAGAATGGTAGCCAGGGCAGGACCTCGGAGGCTCTCACTCAACCTCTTTCATTTCTCTGCTTCTGAGGATTGCCATTTAAGTACTAGAGGGGCAACATAGTCTATACATGTCTCCCAGTCATCCTCCCAGTGGGGGGGGTGGGGAGGGTGCCTGAGAAGATTCTCAGCCTTCAGTAGGAGTCTTGACTAATGGCAGGTACAGATATAGGGGCCAGGATTGGCATGGGCACAGAAGGCAGGGCCATAACAAGTGCTGGAGTGGGAGGGAGTGTTGGGGAAAGAACACCCCCAGGTGGCAGGAATAGTTTCTTAAAGTCCTCTATGGTTTTCCCTTCCTCCAGCGAACAACTTAGCAAATTTCTCCTCAAAAGTCTCAGATAATGGTGGGAGTTCATCCTCCCCGGGGTCTTTACTGTCTTTTGTTATCACTCTCCTGGCAGCTGGAACCCCTTCTGGGGCAATAGTCTGTGTGACTTTAGAGCTGTCCATAGGATTACTACACTCTACCAAGGCTATGAAAGTGTGGGCGATCAAATCAGCCTGTCGACCCACCACCACAGGGTTTTTTAAACATTCAACTTTTGAGAGTGCTCCTTCTACAGTGTATTTACTGGTACCCAGGGGAATATCCAGTATAAGAAGAGCATTTTGGGGGTCTATCTCCTGCCCAGTACACCACCCCACCAACTGGTGTACAGCCATTTCTACAGGCGTAGTCATTAATATTTAACAATAATTCGTAATTTTTGGCCACTAGAAGGCACAAAATCCCAGCGATGAGCCTCCAAAATGTAACCCCTAGGTGGCGCTATCCCAAGGGCTACTACCCCTGCCTGCTTGGATAGTAGCAGGTTAAGGGGCCTGAGTTCTGAAACGGTGCATCCAACCGGAGGTCAGGGTTGGTAGTGGTCAAGCTAACCTGGGCACAGCCCTCCAGGACACTGTAACCCCCGTCTTTCCTTACTAGTGGCCAGAACAATATATAATAATCACTGTCACAATATCTCTGATACACCACACAAGTACCCACACTGTTTGTACTTGGGCTTTCCTCTGGCTTGGCCCTGGGGCCCCCCTGTAAAACAAGGTTATACACAACAAATAACAGCAGTACAGTACTCTTGCACTGGAACCACAGTCAGGGTAAATGCAAAAAATAGTTAGATCTGATTTATTTAAGGGACTTGAACAAGGGAGGGGCATAATCAGGTTAATTTGCTTAAAGGCTCTATCAATCAAACAGTTATGCGTGCACTTCAGGGTCCATAAACAGTCACACACTCTGGGTACTCAGATGGAGAATGGTGGTCTAGCCAGGAATGTTGCAGCTGGTTGGGGGCCCTGTGATGGAAGAAAACAACATGCACAACACACACTATTTGTAATCTGGAGCCGGAGGGCTCAGTTCATGAAAAGAAAACAACAAGACAATCAGATGACACACTTTAAGACTAGGCTGTTGTTGCAGGGAGCTACTCTGATGATTATTCACAATACCAAGACTAGACCCAGGCTGGACAAAAATCGAGACAGCAGGTGGTTAATCTGGAATGCCAGGAGAAGCAGGGCAGGGCCAGCGTGGCATGGCCCAGGCTGAATGGAGATGAACACAGATTCAGTCCGATTAGGCTGAATAAAGCTTCTAGCAAGCAGAACACAGTTCACACAGTGGGGAACCAAATCACGACCCACTTTCAATACACAGCACATTTACATGTAAGGAGATTCTACTGTACCAGGCAAACCGCTCTCCGGTCACAATCGCAAAGTCTCTGCACAAACCAGGGATTCAAAAGCAGCTAGAAATCCTGACAGGCAGATCGCATTCAGCAAAATCTTTGGTCTTCTTCAGGTATGAGCATGGTAAAAATCAGTGGCTTACTTCATTCTCACAAACTCAGATTTAGTCCGAAATAATTCTCTTTTCTCCCTCTCAGATTACTTATGACTGCAATCCAGGCAGCTCTTAAAGAGACAGTACACAGAGGCTATACAGGCACTCTATGGCAATCTCATTTAAACTTCTAAAATGCAGGACACACAGCCTGGCAGTGAGCATTTAGGCAAGCTCAAGAAAGACTTTTCAGGAACCCCCACTTGTAGCGGGGTACACATGTATTATGCTTACACCCCTGATTGGCTGGGTTGCCTGCCCTGCTGTTTCCTTGTTATATGTGATGCAGTTGTGCTCTCTAATTGCCAAAATCATTCTTCGACTGTAATTATACTTGATGTGTTTATTCTATGTTGTACTTACAATTTTACTTGTATGTTGTACTTATCTTGCACTATGTTGCATAACTTTGTTCCTCTCCCACACTCACTTCCCCCCAGGATGCATCTGGAATTGAGCAGTTGTCTGCTCAGTATGCTTTCCTGTCGAAACTTTTAAATAAATAAATATTCTCTCTCTCCTTAGCAAGCCAGGACTCCACACCTTACAGTCAGATCTTAGAACTGGTCACTATTCACCTGTTGTTTCCTGCCTACTCTGTTCAAACAATACAGCCAGCTGACCCATGCTACCAACTCAACCCACGCTACCAACCAACCTATGTACATGTCTTTGATCCTGATAAGTGTTCACTACCTTGTATGCTTTGCTGAACACTCTTTATGGGCTTCTTCCTAAGGTACCTTCAGCCAAGGAAATCACTCCCATGGCACCTCAAGGGGTAGATTCCTCCTCTAGGGTTCCTTGTCTTCATACCCCTTAAAGGTGATATAAACATTATTTACATTACACAAGCACTAAACCAGTTGCACAGGCATATTGAATTGAAAGGCTACAGCCTGTAGTTCAAGGGGGCGTGCAACTGGCCATACCCCCATTTGGCCCTATTTAAGGGCTGCTCTCCTCACTCCATACACAAAATTTTTCCTTGCCCCTCCATCCACCCCTCATCCTCCAGCAGCACACCTCTTTCTCGCTCCTGGGCTTCTTCCTAAGGTACCTTTAACCAAGGGAATCACTCCCATGGCACCTCAAGGGGTGGAACCCTCCCCTAGGATTTCTTGCCTTTGTACCCCTACAGGGTGGTATATCTCATGGATAGAGAGGCGAACAGCCAAAGATTATCTGCGTTACACAAGCACAAAACCAGTTGCACAGGCACATTGAACTTTACATAGACAGCCCTTTCTCATATGCACTGCTACTTTCCCCTTTTTAGGGGGAAGAATCACGTCCACATCTCCACTGCTATGCCTCTTCCCTCTATTTGGGCTGATGAATCACCAGTCCTTTGCTGGGAATCGAACCTGGAACCCTGAATTTGAAATGCAGCAACTCTATCCCTTCACCTAAAGGGAAATTTGACATAATTGTTAAGATGGAGTGTTCCACTGAGTTTCATATGTGGACCACCACAAGATGTCTCTATTGCTGTTGTTATACAAGGCATAAAATAAGTAGGTTTGCATCTCAGTTTGCGACCCAAAAAATGCCATTTGCAAATCAATTTAAGATTTGATTAGCAGCAATTGGTATCAGTTTTGTAGGCCAGTGTTTTGCATTGTTTTTTTTTCTTTCACCCCCTATTTAGCAGTGGCAGGAAGAGCATTAGCACTTTTTTCCCCTACTTGGCAGATGCAGGATGAGCATTAGCAGACCCGTCCCACCCAACGCCATGCACAGCCATTGATTGATTTTGTCTTCTGTCCCTGGCAGATGCAGGAAGAGCATTAGCAGTTCTGTCCCACCCCCATGTGCAGTTGCATCCTACCCACCCCCATGCACAGCCACTGACTGACTCCATCTTCTGTCCCTGGGTTTGAAGTAACTGCTCCCAATTCTTGGACATGTGCAGGCAGTACAGCACATGACAGTGCAGCAATGCAGGAGAAGAGGGCGGGGAGCAAATTCTGTGGTAGGTAGACAAGTGGATGGCATGAAGAAAAGTGCATCCAAAAGTCCTAAACTGATCAGTGCACCCAGCTGAGAGGGTATATGAAACGATTGTGATCACTGCTGCCTGTTAAGGAAAAGTCAGCCCAGACGAATGATATGCACACAATGCCAGACAGAAAATTGTGCAAGGCTGAAACATCATCCAAACTGAAGGTAAGGGCTAAAAAAGGTTGGTGGCTTAGGTTTTGGGATTGTTGGTATGCAAGACAGGCCCAGTTGATAAGTGGGTTAAAGATATGCATCATGTTGTGTTGGTTTCGAAGACTGTGGTAAGGAAACATTTATACTAATATGCTCAATGCAAAAATAACCTGTTTAAAAAATTACACCTCAAAACCAAGTCATTACTAATTAATTTTTTTTTTGATTAGCAATCACTGCTAATCAAGCTCTTGACACTAATTTATGCCTTGTTACATTACCACAGTTGTGTTTTTGACTGATAATAGCAGCTTTCTCTGCTAGATGGTACTGCTTTGCACAGACTGTCCTCATTCACAACAAACACCATAATGGTATCCTATTGCATGAGTCATATCAATATGGCAACAACCACAAAGAGCTTGTCTATGTTAACTGCACACTCAAGTTGGTTACTAGTTGCCCATCTCAGCATAATTCTCAAATAATGAGTCTGGTAAACAAAAAGGGGGTCACCTGAGAAGCAGTGTCGGTAAACAGCAGAAAGTACAAGTGGCAAACCGTGAAGCATAAGCACATGCTCTATTGCCAAATATGAAGATAAAAGTATGTGACCTCAAAACCTGCTTAAGTAAAATGTTATTCTTTATTACAGATGCACTCCAAGTCAGATGCAAATACATGAAAAAGGTACAAAGCAGGGCAAATCAACAGCAGCTCCCGTAGTCACCCAAACCACCTGATGTCGTTTTGCACCAGACTGCTGCTTTATCAAGGATGAGCACCAGCTACACAGTTGCTTCTTTTATACTCTAAGGACCTGATCCTTAAAAGCCCCACCATCCACTTCTACACCTGCTGAGGGGTGTATACAAGGGCTTGTGATGTGTGGAGGTCCTACTCCGCACATGTGGGGACCTTTGTACATCCACAGCCCTGGCTGCTGGCCCCTTACACAGCAGATCCTGTACCACATGTGTAGGTAGGATGGTGGTTGGCCAGAGGGTAGCTATGCACACTATTCATGAACAAAGTTCCACAGAGGGCCAGCAGAAGGGGTGGAGGCCCTAAGGGCTTCATAAGTGGCTATATGCCCATCTCCTCCCAGCCACAAGTAGATCATTGGGGGCCCAATCATCCCCCACCTCTCCAGCCCCTAGTCCTTAGAGCCTCCACAATGGGTTGGTCGCATTACCTGTACAGGCTGATAATGTTTGTAACTATTGTAACACTCCAGTGGGAATATAGAAGTCCTGGAGGACTGCTATATCCCATCAGCCCCTTCTTCAGGAGGAGACAGGGATCCACTGGCAACCTGCCAAGGGCATCCAATTGCATGATCATAGTCTGGAACTTATCTATTTATTTGAAAACTAGTAACTGGAAAATGTCCATGAGCCAAGGTACATTTGCAGGTGTGACCAGAGGTGAGTGAGAGAATAGACAAAATTGCAAGGCATGAACAACAAAGTGACTACAACAAGAAATGTCAGGGTACAATGTAAAGCATGTAGAGTGTGTTAAACACACAGGAGGTAAAAAAATGCAGTGGTGCTGGTGTAAACACTAAGATGGTACAACAAGCAGCATACTGGTACAATATAAGGTACACACAGTGTGCAGGAGTTACTGGGGATACAATAGCAGTAGCACCAGTTAAAATAAAATGCAGGCAAAAGCCAAATGAGTGAGAAAAATCTGTAAAAGTGGTATAACAAAACTGTGCATGGTTGAACCCATTTGTTATAGTTTTTCAGCTAAAATAACACAAATTTACAACCAAAATGAAGTGGCATCACGTCAGATCAACCAAACGGTGGGGGAGTGTCATGGTCAGAAGGGGACTTGGCAGAAGTAGCATGGGGTGGGGAGAAGTTTCAGCTAGTGTTAAAAGGTGAGGGGAGAGGGAAAGTGGTGGAGAACAGAAGGGAGATTTTTCCAGATGGAAGGGAGACAAAAGGTGAAAGTAAATTGCCCAGCAGTGTAGTGAGGGTGAGGAAGGGAGAAGGAGTGTGAATCTCTAGAACAAAGTTCATAAGAGGCAGAGGGAATGGGAGAAAGATGAAAGGAGAGGTAAGAAGGAAGAGACCTGAACCACTATTTGGAGATCAAGGATGCAAAGTGAGTTGAGCAATGTGAAGGGAGAGGTGGAATAGACAGAGATGAGTAGAGAGAATAGTGATAGACAGAGAGGAGTAGAGAGAATAGTGATAGGTGCAAAATGAAACATTTTTTATGAAATGGCAGAAAGCATTGCATGGGGTGTCCAGTCTGGCAAGAGAGGAGGCAGGAACAGTGCTATAGACCACATCCACATAGTTAAACACTGGCAGCACCATTTTGGTGACCAGGAAGCTCGATTTTCAAATACCTACTGGATCAGCGCAAGATGTGCCAAACCCACACTTGCAGCAAATACTGGTGCACCAGGGACCCTGCACCTTATTTTGGTACAGCAGTGGTCCTAGGGCCAAAGACCCAAGAGTTGCCGAAAGTGGAGTCATGCACCGAGGGGATGGTGCATGGGAGAGGTTTGATGGAAGTTGCTGTCAGCCCTTGCACCATGCCACACTTCATGTAGTGAGTTGTACATTACAATACACACACATAGCAACTGTATTGTTTAGCAGCAAACCATGATAATGAAGATCTATGTACATCATGCTGCCCTGTGGTATCTGTGATGCAGTTTCCTGTAGTGCACATCCATGCTGGTGCCATCTGACACTTGGTTGGTAACACGCCACATGTGATTATCAATGTTGCCAAGGAAGCACAAGAAAGCACAGATGCCATGTATGAAGTGTAGAAATGTGATAAACCCCTGTAGTCATCATACAAGAGTTCTGTGGCCACCACAACACCTTTACTGTATAGCACATATAGTATGCCAGTCAGCAGGGCACAGGAACTGTATGGAATATAACTATACCACACAAAAAGGGATTCTGATGAAAATATATAGCCAATCCAGTGTCTCAAGGGAGAAGTGAAAGCCAGGAATCATTGCTCTTTTGTAAAGACAGGAAGATGAGAAGGGAGGCGGACAGTAGGAATACACACTTAATAGTCATTTGCACCTGCAATATATGCAGTGGTACAGTAACAAATCCCATGTGGGTGTCATGTTAGTCAAAAACGTGGGCTACTAGTCGGTCATGCATTTCTTGATTACATATGATTTCCCCTATGGCAGCATGCCCTCAACCAGAGTGAACTAACTACACTTTCATGTTTTTCTGCTTTCCTCTGCTAGTTTATGGGTTGACAGAGTGGTCTTTAGCCATCCTTCAGGTAGGGATGGTGACAGCACTGGGACATTAGACCAGCCCATGGCAGGTCTAACCACAGCTGAGACTTGTGTCCACAGCAGGGCTCTGAAAATCCCAGATAAGGGGATGCAGCAGCCTCGTTGTGGTGCAAAACCCCTTCCACCATGGTGAACCCCTATATTGGACGCAAGGGTGGCACAGGGCTGGTTTGGTGCAGGGGCTCCCATTTTTGATGCAGCCTGCATTCAAAAATTGGGATTGCTGCAAATACTGGCGCAAGGTGTTCCTTGCATCAGTTCTATTTGCCGCATGCACCTTGCATCAATATCAGGCTTTTAAAAATCCCAGATCCCAGAGGATGGACGCAGGGAGAAAGGAAGTCTTTGCTGCAATAGAGGGAGCAAGTTTAGGGCAGAGTTTGGAGTGGATGGTGTCATAACCCCACTCAGCAGGTCAGGCCCTCTGCTCCCACAATGCCAACCTCTGAGTGCAGTATTGTGAACAGTTAACGGAACAAGGTAACACTCCTGTCTGCTTTGAGGGTTTGAATCAATCTTTGGTCTCAAGTTCTTGGAGGGATTCAAACTGTGAACCTCTTGCTAGCGTACCCCATGTACAGGCTCAGATAATTCTGCTCTTCAGGAGATGCCAGATATCTTTCACCTATGGGCACCTAACCAGGTGTACAAAATGAACCCTTAAAAACTGTATTAAAGACCTCAGAATAAACTCTTACCTTTTCCCAGTTTGGTAAAACCATTAAGCTTTGCACAGTGTCACTGTAACCATATATGCTTCACTTGGCAAAGAAAGAATTTCAGTGGCACACCAAGTAGTCTCTAAAGTGAGATATTTACTTAAAAATAGATAAAAAATGTGAAATGTAAATACAGAACAATATATTGCAAAACCATACAATCTTTTACAAGAATAAGGTTAAAAGTGCAAATTCCTACCAAATATACACTTCTCCATTCTCAAACACATCAAAGGACCTTTTATGACACCAGGTGCAATTAACTGACTTTCCAGAGGATGTCATAAAATGGATATTCCACTTTCTTATGACACCAGGTGCAATTAACTGACTTTCCTGAGGATGTCATAAAATGGATATATTAGCTACTGGCTTCAAAGCAAACTGACAAGTTAATTGCATTCAGAAATCTGCTGTTTAACATATATCCTGTCTTTTGAACTGATACCTGGGGGGTCATCCAGGAGCACAACATTTCTCATGACAGACAATCACACTATATTTTTATTTTACAAAAATCATAGAGTTATCAGAACCAGCTGTCTAAGTGTCACAGATGGCATCAATGTGGACAGAGAAGTCTAGCCTGCTGTCCAACCACACACTGAGGTACTTAAAGCTGAAGACTGCTTCAAGGGGAGAGCCAGTCAGGGTGATAAAAACATGGGTGGAGCCTGGCCAGTTTCTGGCTGGTACCAAAGATCATGGACACTGTTTTTAGTGTTGACCCAGAGTTGGTTGGCTTTGACCCAGCATAGAACATTGTGAAAACCACACTGAAGTGAAACTTCCAAGGCTAGCACCTAGGGACCAGAGGCAGAAACAACTGCGTCATACACATTCATGTGGATATGCAAATTGGCACAGATGGATGGGAGGTCATTTAAAAAGATTGAAAATAGAATGGGTCCCAGAATGAAACCTTGGGGGATCCCGGTATGAATGAGGAGGGAGGGCAGTGCTCCACCGACCTGCACTCACTGGAGACAGCCGGAGAGATATAATTGAAACCAGTCAACAGCCAAGTCAATGAGGATGGCCACTGTAATATGACCCCAATCCATCCCAGTAATAATAGAGTGAGTGACTTGCAACAGGAGGGAAACTGTGGAGCAGTGTTTATATAAGTTAGCCCTGAAGGGAGAGATGGAATTGGAGGAGTAGAGGAAGTCAGTAAGACGCAAGTAAACTGGTTTCTCATACAGCTTGTCAAGAATGGGGAGCAGGGAGAAGGGATGGCAGTTGCCAGGGGAAGTGAGCTCACCCCCTTTGTGGAGGGGGAGAACCTTTACAAACTTCCAGGACTGAAGGATAGCACAGAGGGAGAAAGTGAGGTTGACAAGGTAGGTGAAGGGGATGAAATGTCAGGGTCAGAGAGATGAAGCAGCTTAGGGTCCAGTCCATGAGGGCTAGAGATGGACAAGTTGAGGGAGGAGAGAGCATGCAAGGTCTCCTGGGGTGTTGTAAGACAGAAATGAAACCCTTGAGATGGATAAGGCAGAGTGGAGGAGGGTTGAGAACTGGATAAAGAGTTGGTAGGATGAGAGGGTGGAGGGATAGCACAGGTAGTGAAAAATTAGACAATGTGAGCAGCAACCAAGGAAAGAATAAGAGATAGGTGAACCATTTACCAGCAAGACCAGACAGGCAGACTGGGTAGGGGGTCAAACAATTCAATTAAATTCAATTTATTTATTTTACCAGGAAAAGGCTCCATTGAAGAAGTTCATTTACAAGGAGGTCCTGGGTAGGACAGTCAAATATACAAAGTACAGTGAGCAGAAACTAACATACAGTAAAATATTACAGGTATAGCATCCACACAACATCCTCCTATTGATTACCATTCCTCTATTCTGACTTCTGGAAACCTCTGTTTTACTGAATTTTAATCTTGTTATGTTTTAATGAGGTTTTATTATGTTTTAATTTATTGTTGTGAGTCCTCATTTGTGTTCGGTGCCCAGAGCCTCCGGGATTGGGCGTCCTATAAATAAAATTGCCTTGCCTTGCTTAGTTACCTAGTTGAAGGCGTCGAGGGTTTAGCTAGGCGAGTATTATGTTTATCGCTAAACATTCATTGCTTCAAATGTGTTTATTTCTAAGTACTTTTCCTCTATAGTTATTACAACTGAAATACTGCTGTTCTACCTTATACGTAGGATGCTTTTGTGGATGTTATACATGTAATATTTCACTGTATTTTATTTTCTGCTCACTGTACTTTGTGTATTTGATTGTCCTGCCCAGGATCTCATTGTAAATGAGCTTGCTCAAAGGTGCCTTTTCCTGGTAAAATAAATAAATTGAATTGAACAGGGAGTGAATATGCCTCCAGAACTTTAGAGGGGAATTCAGATTATTCTGGAGGTTAGTTTTAAAATAATTTTCCATCTCAAATGACCTTATTGCAGGCATTTCTAAGCCTCATGTAGGAAAGGAGATCAGGAGGGGAGCTGGATAATTTGAAGTAGGTCCAGGCATGGTCATGGGATTTACACAGATCTATAAGGTCCTGACTGAACCAGGATGGTGGGAGCTCTTGACGCTGGATTTTCTAAGGGGGCATGTTTGCACAAAATGCATAGGAATTTGGAATGGGACAAGGAGAGAGCCACATGAATACTGGAGGCAGAGAGATTGAGATCCCAATCAGTAACCACAAGGCCTCTGAGGAGGGAGTCAATGTTAATTGACCGGAGCGACCTGCACCATATATATTTTGAAGGGGCTGGAGGGAGGCAAATGTTTCTGAAAGAGCATGTCATACAGTGGTCACTGAAAAGATCTGGCAAATACCAACTGCAGCTCTATGGTGAGGATGGGAGAAAGGACCCAGTCCAGGAGGTTGTGGTTGGAGCACTGAGGACTAAGTCATGTGGGCTCGGTGATGAGCTATGTGAGGTTAAGTGACTCAGTCCTGTGGCAAGTCGGCCTGGAGGCAAGTGAGAGCCAATTGACGTTGAAGACCCCTAGTAGAATGAGTTCATCAGAGAAGGAGTCAGAGACCATAGACAAGAGAGAGTTAACCAATGAGGAGGGAGAGATTTTAGGGGAGGCATAGATGACCCCATTGAAGTTGGGTAAGGAGGAGGGAATCGAGAATCTGGTAAGAAGAAGCTCATGAGAAGAGAGTACAGATCCTTGAAAGAGAGGTAGAGCAGGTAAGACTCTATTGATGCCCTCCCATTTGCCATGGTCTTGCCTGAAGAGGTTGTAGCTGGAGACAGCCATGCAGGAGTCAGGACTTCTGGATGAAAGCCAGGATTGAGAGAAGCAGAGGAGATCTGCAAAGTGTTAGGAGGCCCAAGCATTTAGAAGGTTTATTTTAGGGAGTAGAATCCTAATGTTTTGGTGGAAGATACTAAGACCTTTAGAGAAAGAGGAGTAGAATGAGATGGGGGGGCAGGGTTAGATTTGACATCACCAGTTAAGAAGAGAGCCAGAATGAAGAGCAGTAGGACAGAGTGAGACATCCATCATGGGGGGCCCTGGGGGGCAGAGGGAAGGAGGTGAGAAAGGAAGGAAAAAATAACTCAGTGGTAGAACTCAAAGTTTAGAGATGGGAAGGAGAGCAGACCAGGGTGGATAGAGGGGGAGGGAAGGTAGGAGAGGGTTGTGGGAGGGTCTGGGGGGAGGTGAGCAGAGGAAAGGGCAGATGAGGGAAAAGATGAGGACAAGGTGCATGATAATCAGATACAGGAGAGTAGCTATACCTTAAAAAAACTCAAACTAGAAACAACCAATCACAGTACAAATTGACTAGGGCTAGCAGGAGAAAACTAGGGGACTAAACAAGTAATGGTCAAGTACAACAGCCCTGAGGCTCACCAAAATTAGATGGAACAAAACTTGAAAATAGGGTCCACCCAGATACGGTGTAGCTAGGATTCAAGGCAAAACTTAATCTCGGAAGCAAGCCTGAGGGCATAAAACGATGTAAATTAATGAGCACAGTAAGAGGCAGCTCAGGAGGGGTGCAGCCAACACAGTTCAGGTACCAGTCTAGTAAACAGTAACATGTGAGTAGTGCACACAGAGAGGGAACACAGCAACTGTAAAGAAGCAGGCAGATTAGAACAAACATGAATGCAGCACCAGACTGGGATTAAGTTTGTGAGGGCAGGTATGTAGAGTCTCAAAGGATGGGCAACATGTCCGTCTGCCATCTGTCTCTTTGATTGACTACCAGGCAGACTACCTACTTGCCTTTTGTGCTGTGGCCCTTCACATGGAGCACCACTAGAGGAGTCTGCACTTTTGAACTGCACTCCCAAAAAGGATGCTGATAGCATTTCATGATTGGATGAGCTGTGGGAGTGGAGGCACACCCAGTACCTTAAATAATCAACTCTGAGTCAGAGTTGATTTGAGGAGGGGGTGCAAGACCCCCAGAAGGCAGTGCCAGGGTCCCGGACTGACATTACAGCAACCTGTCGCTGTTGTCGCTTAATGTCTGTCGTGGTAAAATTGTCAAATAGGCATTGGCATACACCAGGAAGATGACAGAGGCCTAAGAGGAAATGGAGCTCCAATTGGCAATGTGGGTGAAGAAAGGGGAAAAGGCATTTCTCTGGTACATAAAAGAGAAGTATAAGGTTAAATGGGTATAGTGAGACTTAAGAACAAGGATGGGTGGGAGGATGGGATCTAGGACCAACAGCTTAATGTGGTTCAAAATCAGTTGGCATTCATCTGTATCCCCCTCCCCCGAGTCGTGCCTGAAAATAGGCAGGATTTGTCTAGTGCACTTACCCGGTCAACAAAAACTAAATAAAATAAAATAGGGGAAGGCAGAGACACTGAACAATTATGTTGGCCTGTATTTACTAAGGAGAAGGATGGATCACCGCCAGAATTAGGTGTTAGGAAGGGAGGGAAGGAGCAAGGACCTTGGAAAATCAGTCAAGATAGCAGTGAAAAGGGTGTTGGAAAAGCTAATAAGAATATTGGGTACATTGGGTATGGGACCTGACAGCGTACATCCAAGGTTACTATGAGGAACAGCAGTGGTTACATTGCAGAACCACTCACAGACATTTTCAATTTCTAACTAGCCAGGTGGGGGGGGGGTCCTTAGGAACTGGAGGACAGTGGATATGGTTCCCTTGAGCAAGAATGGGAAGAGGGATGAGCCAGGGTACTATAGGCCAGTCAGCCTGACATCTATAGTGGGGTAAAATTATTGAGTCTATAATGAGGGAGGACCTGGTGGAGTTCCTTAAAGGGAATGGGAACCCCAGAGAGCAGGGGTTCATAAGGGGAAGGTCCAAACAAATATGGCTGAGTTCTTCAACTGGGTAAGCCCATTAGCAGACAAGGGGCAGGCACTTGATATACTGTAGAACTATATATTTCCATGTAAACTTTCAATCGCGGGTTCACTTTTACTTTCATGAACGTGCCGATTAACCACCACACACTGTCACTGGCTTACATCTGTTAGGTGTCATACATTATTTAAATATTTAAATATAGTAGTAGAGTGCTGTGCTGTGTGTCAGTTTCTGTGTGTCTTACTGAGTGTGTTAGTATCAGTGCATGATGTCTTTGTTGAGATGGCTCAACACACCGCAGAAAAAGCCTTTAAAGCAGGACTTCTCAACTTTGCAAACAGATGAGCTAGACGCCGAAATTCTTTCTCACTGTTGGTGTTTCACAGCTTATGGCTGAGAATGTAATTGCACAGCTGAAAACTGCATACCCCCACCCAAGAAGTGACGCATCACCCACACTGTGAATGCTCCAGAGGTGAGGTTTGAAATCGACGAATATGCCTGCCAACATGTGTGATGAACTCTGTTCACTTTTACCAGGGGAAATACAAAAATAAAATAAATGAAAGCACAGTACGTACTTTCAAATGAGACTACCTGTTAAAGCTTAAAGACACTCCAGACGCCGACAAAATGCAGAAAACATTGCCAATCAAAGCTAGAGGTCGTCCCCCACTACTGATGGTTGATGTGGAGGCAGAATTAAAGAACATTATCCGTTCTTTGAGGGCAGAGTGCACGGTGGTAAATGGATGAGTTCTGGCAGCTATTGCAATGGGTATTGTGATGATCAGTCACCCACACATGCTTGCCAAGAATGGTGGTATGCTAGCATTCTCCAGGCAGTGGTCTTGGCTTTTTTTAAACAGAATGGGGTACTGTAAGGGGAAGGGGACTAAAGCTGCCCAGAAAACTCCAGTTGCTTTCCCCAACTTAAAGGAGCAGTTTTTGCAGCGCATAAAGACGGCATCAATGCAGGAATTGGTTCCCCCCGATCTGCTGTTAAATCTTGATGAAACGGGTGAATCTGATACCCTGTTCTCAATGGACCATGGATACAGTAAGTAACAAGCTCTGGCAGAGCCACTACGACTGTGAATGCATTAACTAGATAAGGGTGTTTCATGGGCTTAAACATAAACATTTACTTATTTAAAAAATATCAGATTTACAGACCTTTGAGTCAGAGATTCATTTACAAAGATACCTCGTCGAAACTAATACAAAGACAGCACAGTTAACAAGTCCAAAAACAATGGCTTGGAGAGCAGACAGTTGTAACAATCATTCACTGGAGATACATGGGTAGCAGTACATAAACAGATGACATAGTTTAGGCACACAGGTACCACATCAAGAAGACCAAAGCAGTTTAAACAATATACAATAGCTAAAGCAAATAGACATCAGGAGTCAAAGAGAAGCCCAGAATGTTCACATGAAGGCTGTTGCATACACTAAGTGAATCAAAGTATAGTACATTGAGAAAGGGCATATTTAAGCAATAAGGCATGACAGAGTGTGTGTTATCATGTAATAAAGTCACTCCTGGGGTGGGTTGAAGCACAAGGCAAAGCCGAGTATTTATTTATTTATTTATTCATCTGCATGTATTTATTTGATCCACTGGATCAGCAACATTTGCACAAGCTGTGCCCAGTGCAGATTTTACAGCACTGGTCCTGGTCTGGCAATCTGGGTTTTACCCATACCACACTGCATATGGCTTAGTGATATACTGTACAGATGGCTGCAGAGTCTAACTCATTGAAGGTTGAAGTTTCAGAAAACCATTATGCTACAAATATCAAGACTCACTCCCTCCCTCACCCCCAGTCACAATTAATCCTCTACCAGTCATGCTTAAATACTGGTTTCCTCTACATCCACGCCACTAAGCTTTTAATGCCAACATGCTTCTTCTGCTGCTGTGAGTTAAACTCTTTATTTAAAAACATTTTGTTGAGAAATTTTTGTTTTAGTATATCCATGGTCAGAAAAAATGAATTTGTAAAAGAAACCAAAATCCCCATTTATCAGTTCATTGAATCACAATACAGCATGTTATGAATTTTTCAGATTCTATGTTGGAATCTAGATTTAGTATTTGCCGTATTGGTCCTTGCAAGAACAGATCCAGAAGCAACTGATTTGCTACCTTTTAATGGACCAACATAGATGTAACAACAAGAACAAAGTGCTCTAGCTTTCAGACCAACCAGTCCTTCTTCAGAAGCCTAATGGCTGTTGTTTAGAAAAAACAATATTTTTAACAGCTAGATCATACAGAAAAAATTGAAAAAATCCCCATTGGTTTAAAATACTCATTTAAAAAATGCAGATGATGATGTCAGAGAAGTTTAACAGTACCATATTACCTTCAGCCAGGAGGGTCCCAAGGTCAAAGGCAGTGATGAAAGTGAACAGGAACGTACAGGAACTCCGTTCCTGTGCCTTTTTTGCAGCAGAAACGGCATTCCTGTAGTTCTTCCCACTGACACTGGAACTGAAATTCTTAAACCAACAACATAATAACAGTTTCTGGCCCTGTGACCTAAAATCAGGGTTTCCATAACAACATTTGACTTGTACAACAGTGCAATTTTGCTAGAAATACTTCAATATCTCTAACTGAATCTACTAGTGTCTAAACAGATAGATGTGTCTTCACGCAGCTATCCTTCAGATTGAAGATCTTCATTCTGCATTTCATATTTGACAGTGCCTGAGTTCCTGTACTGCTTGTCTACCACTTGCACCACTGGTCAAAGGTGCTTGGTGCAAAACACATACAAAGAATCCTACTGCATATAAATTTAATAGACATAAGATAACACTGATGGAACAGATGACTCTTAAATCAAGCTATAAGTGTCTCAGTGTGTATAAGGATGTGATTACTGAAAAGCAACCCCCACCTAGATTAAAGACATGCTAAGAATGTCTTAGGACTCCAAGAAGTTTCAAAGCATGCATTAGAGACAAGAAAGTACCAGTAAAGTTGTTTTAAAAACATCAGTGCACACTGTATGATGTGTAAAACTTAGCTGGACCTATCACCCAGCTGTACTCTCCAGCTAGATATCATGCCCCATCATTTCAAAAACCTCTAGTATAGTGACAGGACTTTGTAAATGATAATTTAAATATAAATTGGCAGTATTAGTGTCAAACAAAAAACTCTAGTCAAGGACCACCAAGGAGTTAAGATCATGTAGTTTGATATGTACTGATGTCAATATACACTGAGAATGTAATAACTTGGTGTACCAGAAGTGTCTAAGGAGACTTTTGAGACACCAGGTGAGTCTGATAATCATTTGCTCCAAGGGTTTTTAAGTCAGTTTGAAGGCATTTTAAGTAACTTCTGTTCTAGTCCTTAACAAAATGCAGGGAACTCCACGGAACTGTTCTGTTCCTTGGTCCACATCCCAAACATGTGAGTCTTCTTTCATGATAATAGATCCACCTCATGACCCTCCCCCATGAATAAAAAAAAAAGGTAGGATGGACCTTTTGGAGCTTCTAGGGTGGAGGTGGCGTGGACCTTACTCCCCCCCCCCCAAAATGCTGCCTCCCACTACTCAGGTTCCAGTTCTTGTGCCACCCATTTAAGAAAGAAAATAGTACCCTGCAACCATTGACTAACATGAAAGCATATTTATTTGAGGGCAGAAAACATTTCTTGGAGGAGGGTAAGGCAGAGGAGACTATTTACACCTTCAGTCAGTTCCACGGACAGAAAACATAACATCACTCCTTTTGCACATGCAATACTCCTGTAGGCTCCACCCACAGTCATAAAAAGCAGATTGAGGTCTTTGGACTCGGGGACAAGCAGCAGGTTACAGTTACATAGAAACATAGAAACATAGAACTTAAAGGCAGAAAAGGACCGCAAGGCCCATCCAGTCTGTCCACTTCTTTTTCTACCTTATATATTTGCCATCAGCATTTGCTCTGTCAATGGCCTGTCTATTCATACTCATCTGTACTGCTCCCTTATTCCTATCCCATGCCTGTTTGAAGCCCTGCACTGTATTCATATCCACCACTTCTTGAGGTAGGCTGTTCCATGCATCCACCACCCTTTCTGTGAAAAATAACTTCCTCACATTACCCCTTAATCGGCCTCCTTCTAATCTCATGTTGTGTCCTCTTGTCCTGCTATTTTTCTTATATTGAAACATGTTAGACTCTTTCACCTTGTTAATGCCCTTAAGGTGTTTGAATGTTTCAATCATATCACCTCTCTCCCTCCTTTGCTCTAGGTTATACATATTGAACTCCATTAAACTGTTCTCATATGTTTTCTGATGTAGTGAATGCACCATTTTGGTTGCCCTTCTCTGGACTACCTCAATTTTGTTAATGTCCTTGTGAAGGTGTGGCCTCCAGTACTGTACGCAGTACTCCAGTTGAGGCCTAACCAGTGTCTTGTAAAGAGGGATTATTACCTCCCTCTTCTGACTTGTGATACCCCTACTAATACACCCTACAACCCTAGCCTTACCTACTGCTTTAGTGGTCTTCTTGGATGATTTCAGGTCATCGGTGATAATGATGCCCAAGTCTCTTTCTTCCCTTGTGACTGCCAGCAACTTCCTCCCAGTCTATAGGTGGTTTCAGGTTTCTCTTCCTATGTGCATGATCTTGCACTTCTTTGCATTAAACCCCAGTTGCCACTCTTCTGACCACTTTGCTAGTTTATCCAGATCTCTTTCATTCTGTCCACCCATCTGGATCATCTACTTGTTGCAGATCTTGGTGTATTATTCAAACAGACAAACCTTTACCCTCCAGTCCATCTGCAATGTCGCTGATGAAGATATTGAAGAGGACTGGCCTCAGGATTGATCCCCTGAGGTACCCCACTTGTGACTTGCATCTCTTCTGACTGTATATCATTTACCACCACTCTCTGTTTTCTGCCTGTCAACCAGTTTGCCACCCAGTTGACCAAAGTCTGACCCACCCCAAGCCTGCCCAGCTTATTAATCAATCTTCTATGTGGAACAGTATCGAAAGCTTTGCTGAAGTCAAGGTAGGTGATATCAACTGCTCCCCCTTGGTCCACCACTGTGGTTACTCAGTCAAAGAAATCTATGAGATTAGTTTGACAGGACCTTCCTTTTGTAAACCCATGCTGTCTTGGATCCTGTGCTCCTATGGATTCCAGGTGTTGCACTATCTTTTCCTTAAGGAGTGCCTCCATAATCAGTTGTTTTGTGCTGTTCTTTATCTGCATACTACCTGCCACCACTGGTCATTTACCAAGGCAAGACCTATCAGTGTCATCCCTCATTTACTTTCCCTTCCGACTGGTGTATTACCCACACAGACAACCACTGGGCTAACTCCAACACCACAATCCAGTATACAGACACAGTCATTGTACCATACGTAAACAGAGTCAAACAAAGTATGGGCCTCCCTGATGTTCAGCATTCCATCTTAGTGCTTGATTTGTTCAAGGGGCACACTACTCAAGATGTGATTCAGAACTTTGAGCAACACCACATCATTCCGATTTTTGTGCCAGCTTCATGCATTGATCTGCTGCAGCCCCTTGACATTTCGATTAATAAGCTATACAAAGACGAGCTTAAGATTCAATTCACTGAGTGGTATGCTCAGCAGATCTCGGAACAATTAAAATGTGGCAATACCAGTGTCAAGATTTTAGTCGATTTGCAGTCTGCATCTTTGAAAGGCAGACATGCCAAATGGCTGGTTAACAGCTTCACCAAGCTGTCAACAAGAACAGAGGCGTGTATTCAGGGGTTTTGGCAAGCTGGGATTCAACACACACACTCACTGCCTTGAAGGTAATTTCTTTTACTGTAATTACAGTACTGTATAGTAAGCTGGTTTGGTATTTTTTAATTTTTATTTTACTTTTCAGAGACAATGCCTGAACAACCGAGAGAACATGATCAGGATAAAGCTGTTGAAGGTATGCTCTGACTCTGCAAAAAACTAGTCGCTAAGTACAGTAGTACATTACTGATTGCGGTTTGTTTGTTTTCTTAGATGCTGAAGTAACACCTGAACCAATACCTGTAGTGGCAGTTCCTATACACACACAAGAAACAGAACTAATACCTGAACAAGTACCTGAACAAGTGACATTGTCCACATTTGAGCCTGAGCCAGAAGTTGGTTGCTCGTTCATAACCAGACGCTCACAACGAAAAGTATCAGTAGCTCACCTTAGAGTCCGAAGAAGCCATGTTGTACACGGTGTTGTACATGAAGAAGCTGATTAAATTACTAGTTACAGTCATGTATTAGCTTGAGAAACACATTATGTAATAAATAAGTTTGTTGCACAAGCATTAAAAAAAGATTTCCACTTCCGTTTTGTTGTTTGAGCACTCGCTTGCCCTGTAACCACGCAACCAACACCACATGGTACGCCATATTGCTATGACTACCTATTTCATTTAAAATGATTCAGCAGTGGCTAGTGGTAGAAGGTATGACTCCTTTTTTCATTCAATATGATTCAGCAGTGGCTAGCAGCAGGAGGTAGAGTTTGGAAAGTACAGCAATACAGTACCGTGATAGTACACCTTTTTTGAATGAAAAAAATAAAATGGTAGCGAAAAAATAAAGCTATATTGCAATGCTGTAAACCTAGTATCACACACTGGATGCAAAGTGTGATTATAGTGACTATTAATTTAAAGTGATTAATTATAGTTCTACAGTAGTACACCTAGAATTCAGCGAGGCCTTTGACTCAGTCGTCTACAGGAAGCTGGTCCAAAAGATCAGGGACCTTGGGGTGGAAGAAAAAAAAAGCAAACTAGGTGGAGAGCTGGATGAGAGGTAGAACACAATGGGTGGTAGTTAATGGGGAGTTTTCAGTGGCAAGTAAAGTGACAAGTGGGCTACCCCAGTGGTCAGTACTAGGACTGGTCCACTTCAGCATATTCATCTGTGACTTAGATGAAGACTATCAAGGATATGATCTGCCTCTTCACAGATGACACAGATCTACACAAGGCTAGACATGGAGGAAGGGAGAAGAGAAGTAAGTGAAGCTCTAGGTAGACTGAAGAGCTGGTCAAAGATCTGACAGCTGACCTTCAGTGCTAAGAAATGTAAAGTAATGCACACTGGTAAAGGAACCCTAGGGTGCAGTATAAAATGAGGAGAGGGTGGTACTGAATAGCACAGCAAAAGAAAAGGATTTAGAAGCAATAATATCAGAGACCTTAAAAACCTCTGCACACTGCAACAGGGCAGTGGGCAATGCACAGGGAGTGGAATATGCAATAGAAGTCGAGAGGTGATCCTCCAACTGCGCAAGGTACTGGACTCCACACCTGAAGAAACACTGAAACTAATTAGAGGCAGTACAGTGCAGGGCAAATAAAATGATCCATAGCCTTGGGAGAATGATGTATGACTAGAGTCTGCAGCACTTAAACATATATGTTCTGAAGAAGAGGAGGGAAAGTGGTGACATGGCTGAGATATACAGGACAAGAACTGGCACGGGATCAATAATACGGTGGATGTCAAGGAACTCTCCTGCATGAGTTCAAATACAGGGACAAAGGGGAATTTACCAAAGCTGGTGGATGGAGATTCAAAAAGGACACCCATAAGCACTTCACTTTGAGGATGGTGGACAAATGAAATAAGCTGCCAGTGGAAGTGATACAAGCCAAATCAATCAGCAGCTGCAAGCACGGATGGGACAGGCATGTAGGTTCCATGAAAACAAGCTTTTGTCAACGTCAAATGTTTGCTTGCCTGTCGTGTCAGGTAGGTTTTGGTTGTGCTGTAGAAAATGGTGAAGGCAGAGTATTATTGTAGTAAGGGAGAATTTGTTACTGAGTCAGTGAGGGTTCCATGTCATAATAGCGATCGCAAAACAGCGATTGCTATTATGGCGTGTGTATATCACCGAAAAGCATTTTGGTGATATACGATTCTCGGCAACTCCACTTCTGGTATCACTTAGTGTTTTTTAGGGGGGGGAGCTGCACCCCTCTGCTTTTAGATTGTCAGCTCCAGGGGGGTGCATGTCCGAAGGGGGTGGCAAACTCAGTGGGGGGGGAAGGCAGCCGCAAGTAGGGGCAAAATACTCGCCCCCGGTCTGTCCCGAACCCAGTGCCTACTGCACTGTAGCCGGCCACCCTCCCCACCACACCACAGGGCTGGTTTGGCTGCAGCAGGCTCTCCTCCCTATCTAAACCCTCCCTCCTATCCCTCCACCTCCATATCCCTCCCCTTCTGGTCGCTTTCCTCGCTATTCCATCGCTACCTTTGCAGGGTAGCGGATGATGCTAGTGCTATAAATGAGTCACTGTTTTACAATCGCTCATATATTATCGCTATCATCACTGGATACCATCAGTGAGTAGTCATTTTTGTCTTCTGTATTTTCATCTCTGAAGCAAGATACAGGATTTTAAAGGTATCACCACGCCAAAATTTAATGTACTTGAAGTCAGGGAATTAAAAGGGGTGTGCTGCTTTTTTTTTTGGGGGGGGGTGCTAATTTAAACAGACCAGTTCTGGGACTCACTGAAACAACTACCACTGAGTGCCTTTTTTGTGTAAAGTTTACCATTACATGGGGGAGTGAGAGAAGGAATGAAAAGAGCTGCAGCTCAGCCCCTCCTTTCTGGAGCCAGGGGGTTGGAAAAATCCTGCTGGTGAGATTTCTGAACCGTTGTGTGTTTCATGTTCTCAGGTAGTGTACAGTAATGTTTATCGTTACATTCAGGGAGGGTGGGGGGAGGCATGCAAGCAACTGCCACTGAGTGCCTTTTATTGTGGGCATGGGGGGGTGGGAAAAACAGCCACTGACACTCATTTGTAGAGGGAGGAGGGACAGAAGAGAATGCTGGTCAGTGACTGGTTTGTGGAAGGAGGAGGTACAGAAGAGAATGCCTGTCGGTGACTAGTTTGTGGAGGGATGGAGGAAGGGAGGGAGGGAGAATGGAAAGCACTGCCCTGACCAAAGGGGAACTCAAAAGATGACAAAGCACAGCAGGCTGCTGATGACACTGCTCAGCTGGTTGCTGGGTGGTGTCATGTAGATGAAATGATGCAGCCTCTGTCTGGTAGGTGTGCCTGCCTCCTTTCAACTACATGAAGTTTCCACCTATCATACAGCAGAACAGCATCTTATCAGCCTTGCTGATCACTGTCACTGTCGAGCCTCCTGCAGTCTGAGCTGTATTAGATGTGACAATGACATGGTTCTGAAGCTCCCCCCACACCCATATCTCAGGAAGAGAGCACCAAGGGATACTCTAAATGCTTCCTGCTATCCTCTGCTCATGATGTTCTAGGCTCGGGGTGTGAATTCAGGTTGATACTATGCCAGAGATATCTCCTACTGCTCATTTCCATGGAAATGGCTACTCAGCCCTTTCTAAAGAATATGACTTTGAAAAAGGCTAGCTATGAAACTGTTAAGGTAAGAAATATTGATAAATAAATAAACAGATAAACGTGTATACAACATCTTTAAATAAACAATTTAACTTGTAAACAGGCCACAGCCAGGGAAGCCTGCATACAGCAGGGGTAGTGAGGTCCACCAGAGCCCTAAAGGTAACTACTCTGCTCCTGTAGCTGAACTCTGTGAGGGGTGTTAGACCGTTGATGCTACACATCGACTGCCCCACCCACCCAAGGCCAGCACTCAATTTAAGGACCACCCTAGTTACATGACTTCCTGCTCCATTTGTTTCCTACTTTCCCATTAGCAGGTTACACTTTCCTGCCACCAGCTGGCTGAGCTGAGTCACCTCTCACATCTTCCTGCCTCTCTAGCCTTCTCTACTCCTCCTCCCCATTCTACAAACCCAAATTCCATAGCCCTGTGTGCAGTACCTAACGTGCCCCCTAGGAGTTACTGCTGGCCCTTACTCCAACCCCCACTTGCCACATATTTTGGATGCGCATTTCCACCCTGCACAAACTACTTGCACTGGCCTCCACCAAGTTTCCAGACCTAGGGCTTGAACTTTGTACCCTTTGCAGCAGAGTCCGGGACACTGCTACTACTCCAAAGTGGTTGCCACACTTCAGTACGTCACTAGGGACCTCTTATGTTTCAGTCCATGACCCCCACTACAATGCTGCAGGTGCCTATCAGACTGACTTTTCTCATACTAATGTTGCTCAGCATGGCCACAACCTCTCCCTACTGCTCAGTGCCACAACCTCTGCCTACCACTTAGTGTCACCCCTGCTTCCCTATGCTGCCCACCCATGCCACACCCTCCACCCCTCACCGATGCACACACCCCTCCAGCAGTCTTACTCCTGCTCACCATGGCCACAAATCTCCCCGTGATCCCCACCATCCGCTCGATCGCTATCCCATGCATCACCTCCATGCATGGCACTAAAAGCCTAACACACTGCTTCATTAATATAAGCAACTGCCCCTACTCAGAATTATTTCCCTCCTCCTTTTACTGTCCGGAAACATCCACCCCAACCCTGGCCCGTGCTCCCCCGTGCCGATGCATCCGCAGTCAACCACGGGCCTCCGCATAGGATCAATGAAAATATGCAATATACTAAACAAAATGGCCGCACTGCAATGCTGGGTCACCAGGCACCAACCTGTCATCCTCACAATAATAATAATAATAAGTTTATTTATATAGAGCGTTTCAGCATACCAAGGCGCTGAACATATTGAACCACAATATCAAACACAAGCTAACACGTATAAATAAATTCATATCATATTAACAACCATTATTAAAATCAATTAATAAATACAAATAAAAATTCAACAGAATAAAATTACTTAAACATCCAAAACAGTCAAGCATCCAAAAATGCCATTTGCCACAAATAAGTTTTCAGATTTTTCTTGAATTCCTCCACGGAGGTGCACTCCCATAACCGGCGTGGTAGAGAATTCCAGAGAGTGGGAGCAGCATGTGAAAAAGCTCTACTGCCAGAAGATTTCAAACTCATTCTCGGAACCTCTAGCAACCCCTTGTCAGCTGAGCGGAGCGATCGGCCAAGGTAGTAAGGGACCAGAAGTTCTTTCAAATAGGTCGGACCCTGATCGTGAAGGGCTTTAAAAATCAATAAAATGACTTTAAAATTGATCCGCCACCGTATAGACAGCCAGTGCAGTTCACGCAGCACCGGGGTAATATGGGAGGACCTACTTGTCCCCGTCAAAACCCAGGCTGCAGGGTTCTGCACCAGCTGAAGGCGGCGAATTTCAACCCCAGAAAGCCCAAAGTAATGGTTCAGAAGTGGCTCTCAAAGAAAACTCCCGACTCCCTCCTCTCCCTTCCAGGTTACTCGCTCTTCAGACTGGACAGAGTGGGCAAGAGGGGAGGAGGATGTACAATATATCTGCAGGATTCTCTACTAGCACAAGTCATCCCCCCACCTACACTAGATCATGGTGCCCAAGTCATGTCTGTAAAGGTCTCACCAGATCCCTCCAAGGCCCCCATCATAATCACTGTGGCCTATATACCACCCTGCAAGCAAACCCACGCTCTTCTCTTCCTGATGGAATACATTACAAGCCTCCACCACAAGTCAGAACACATCCTTCTGGGTGATCTTAACCTAAACTGGCTGGCTGCATCCACAACCACTTCCAAAGATGCCTTCTCAGCTCTTGGTGTCCCAACCCACAGGGTACAACTCAGCCACCGTGACAAAACCTTGTTGGACATTGTACTAACTAACTAACTAAGGTGTCAGCATGGCTCAATTTGTAGCACATCCACCTCTGGACCAGAAGGTCATGGGTTCTCGTCACACACCTGAATTGGACTTGCACCTAAAAATCGCTGGCATCTGAGTGTAGTATTGGGGGGTGCTGTACTGCTGGGGTGTGCTGTCCTTCGGATGAGACATTAAACCGAGGTCCCTTCTGCCCATCCTGGTGTTGTCCTGGTGGATGTCCAGGTGGAAATAAAAGAACCCAGGGCACTCTTCGCAAAGAGCAGGGAACATTCCCAGTGCCCTGGTCAACATTCCCCTTCCCATAAACCAGTTCATGCAATTATCCAGGCTGTGTGTGGGTGATGATGTGTGATATGGCCGCCACCACACATTCAGTCACTTCACTACCAGTCTAGCTTTGCTTGTAAAGCACTTTGGGATACTGTGTATGAAAAGTGCTATATAAATGCTGATTCTTCTTCTTCTTCTTCTTAACTGCCCGCATAAAATCAAGGATGTTGTGATCCTCCCTAACTCCCTCGGTGACCACTCCCCAGTAATCTTAGAAACAGAAACATAGAATGTGATGGCAGATAAGGACCACTTGGCCCACCTAGTTTGCCCATTTTCCTACCTAACAGATAAGCTGCAGATCCTAGTTAACCAACAGCTTACTTCCTCCTACTCCCCACTAGGACTGCCTTATGTCTGTCCAATGCATTCTTGAATTCCCCACTGTTCTTGACTCCATGACCTCCTCAGGAGGCTGTTCCATGCATCCACAATCCTCTCCATGAAAAATACTTCACATTACCTCTGAGCAGTCCCTCTATCTTCAAATTGTGCCCCTTGTTCTTGCACATCTCTTTTTGTGAAAGATGCTACCCTCTTGGACTTTGTTGATTCCCTTGAGGTACTTGAAAGTTTCTATCATGTCCCCTCTCTCCCTTCCTTCCTCGAGGGTATACATATTAAGCTCTTTTAGTCTTTCTTCATATGTCTTCTGGTGCAGACCCTGCACCATTTTGGTTGCCCTCCTCTGGACAGCCTCCTCTCTGTCTATATCTTTGCGGAGTTGGGGTCTCCAGAACTGCACAAAATACTCCAGATGGGGTCTCACCAACTGTCTGTACAGAGGGATGACAACTTTCCTGATTTCTACTGGTGATGCCTCTCCCTATGCATCCCAGTATCCCCCCCCCCCCAGCCTTCCTTACCACCTCCTCACATTGCTTGCCCACCTTTAGGTCATCTGATATAATTACCCCTAGGTCCCTTTCCATTTTTACTGTTGTCAGTATCTCACCCCCCATTGTGTACTCTTCCCCTGGTGGGTTTTTGTTTCCCAGGTGCATTATCTTGCACTTCTTTGTACTGAATCTGAGCAGCCATACATTTGACCATTCCTCCAACCTTGCCAAGTCCCTTCTCATCCTTTCCACTCCATCTTGTATATCAACCCTGTTGCAGATCTTTGTGTTGTCTGCAAAGAGACATACTTTTCCATCCAGTTCCTCTGCACTGTCACTTATTAAGACATTAAATAAGACCGGTCCCAGTACTGAACCGTCTGCGGTACCCCACTAGTAACCCTCCTTTCTTCACTGTGGACTCTGTTTACTACTACCCTTTGCATCCTGTTGTCTAGCACATTTTTTATCCAGGCTAACACCTTGGGACCCACGCCAAGGTTGGCTAACTTGTGTATTAATCTTTTGTGTGGGACTGTATCAAATGCCTTGCTAAAATCTAGGTAGACCATGTCCACAGCCCCTCCATGACATGATCTTCCCATCGTGAATCCATGCTGCCTTGGGTCCTGTGCCCCACTGGCCTCTAGGTATTCAATGATTCTTTCCTTCAGAAGTAATTCCATCATTTCCATCATTTCCCCTACCAGTGAGGTCAAATTAACTGGTCTGTAGTTCCCTGCCTCTGTCCTGCTTCCACTTTTGTGAAGAGGAATCACATCCGCCCTCCTCCAGTCCTCAGGTACCGCCCCATCCTCCCATGATTTGTTAAAGAGAGTAGTCAGCGGTGTCACTAGTTCTACCCTTAGTTCTTTTAGAATTCTTGGGTGAATCCCATCAGGACCCATTGCTTTGTCCACCTTCAATTTTATTAGTTCTTTCAGAACCCTTTCTTCTGTAAATGGACTGGTATCGACCCCCGTCTTCAGAGTGTTTCTCTTGTTTGGTTTAGGTAACCCCCCCTTCCTTTGTGAATACTGAGCAGAAATATTCGTTAAGTATCCCTGCTTTTTCACTGTCACCCTCTGCCCTCATTCCCTCCCCTTTATTTATTTATTTAGCTTCTGTTGACTGGGTAAGTGCACTAGACAAATCCTGCCTATTTTCAGGCACGTCCCGGGGGAGGGGGATACAGATGAATGCCAACTGACCTTGAACCAGATTAAGCTGTTGGTGGTATTTTTTTTAGTGAATGAGGGAAATTTGGCCAGGACACAGGGGAAATTCCCTTACTCTTTTCGATAAGTGCCATGGGATCTTGAACATCCACCTGAACTACCACCAATCCAGGTAGATGGGACCTCGGTTTATTAAGCCTCAGTATCCCTCCTTTGGTCTTTCTTCACTCCCTAATGTACCTATAAATGGACTTATACCCCTTCTTAAGAGAGTTGGCTATCCTTTCCTTGGTTTGGGCCTTTGCTATTCTGACTGCCTTCCCTTCCTCTTTCTGCTTTAACTGATAAAGTTCCATGTCCTGCTCCTTCTGTGTTTCCTTATATTTCCTGAATGCTGTCCTTTTCTCCTTAACCTTCTCTGCCACCTCTTTGGAGAACCGTAGCATTTTTTTCCTTCGTTGTGTTTTGTTGATTTGCTTTACACAAAGGCTTGTTGCCTCTCTGATGGCTGTTTTGATTACTCTCCATTGTTCTTTACATGGACGGCCAAGCAACCTGCCCCCCCCACCACGCTTCATCACCGCCTCTGCCCCGGCAGTCTTATGAACCTCAACCATCTCCTAGCTCGCTGCGACTGGTTGCCTATATACCAGGCCACCTCTGTGGATGCAGCACTAGAATATTTCAACAACACCATCACCCTAGCCTGCAGCACCTTCACTCCCCTAAAAAAGACCCACCTCAAGTGGTAAAATGCCCCTGGATTACCCAATCCCTCCTACAGCAATCCAAGAACCGTGACAACCTTTGGTATAAGGCAAATGAATCAGGCAAACCTGCAGACAGGCAAGCCTACTGTGCAGAATAGAACAAATGCACCTGGGCCATCAGCAAAGTGAAAGCCGAGCATTACAGAACCACCTTGACTGTCACCTGGGGATTGTCAAGCAAATTTTGGGATAATATAAAAATGCTAAATGGGAAGTTGCAGTCCCCTCCCCCCTTCCAGATCTCTGCAAATGGCTCGGTCACCACTGACCCAAAATAAATTGCCGCTACTCTCAACTCCAACTTTATGGACCTAAGCTCTGTGCTCCTTCCCAATTTCTTTGACCCCACACCCAGCCATGACCCCTCCCTCCTCCCACACCCCCCTTTCTTTCTCCAGACCATCTCCTCCCGGGAAGCTGAACCCTACTTGATCAAGGCCCTAAATGACACCAGCCCCCTTAATGACCCTCTAGACATCAAACTCCTCTGTCTGGTCCTAGACACACAGCTTCTCCCACTAACTGCCCTACTAAATTGTTCTCTCTGCCTTGGACAGCTCCCCAGGAAATGGAAAAATGCAGTTGTAACACCCATCCACAAAGGTGGGGATCCACTACTCCCAGGGAACTACAGCCCAATCTCCATTCTTCCCCCACTGTCGAAGGCCCTGGAAAAGGTAATGGCAGACCAACTGAACAATTATCAGAAACCCATAACCTACTATGTGAGGAACAGCACAGGTTCTGAGCCAGACACAGCACTACAACAGTTCTCATTGAATTCTCAAACTACATTCACTCTGTCCTAGAGAAGGGACAGCTGGCAGGGGCCGTGTTCATTGACCTGTCCAAGGCCTCTGACATGGTTAACCACCCCTTCCTGCTGAACACCCTGATGCACACAAGTCTCTTTCAAGGTCCCAAAACTGGTTTGCAAGCTATTTGACCTCTAGGACATAGTGCGTCAAGATAAATGATACTGTATCCAGCACCTGCCCCATCCAGTCTGGAGTCCCACAGGGCTCCATCCTAGGGTCATTACATTTTAGCCTGTTTTTGAATACGTTTCCCACCTCGTGCTCTGGCAAGATACTTCTATATGCAGATGACACCATCCTCTGTGCCTCCCACGCAAACCCTGCCAACCTACAGGCCTTGCTGCAGCTCTCATTCAGCCAACCCGAGCACTGGTTTACCAAGCACAAGCTAGTACTAAAGCTGGAAAGAACTAAAACCATGCTGTTTGCACACCACCAAAGCAAACTAAAAAATGCCCAACTGAAAATCCTGTCCAGCTCACACCACCCCCTAGAGCAGGTTTCATCTTATAAATACCTAGGTATCACGTTCGACCCTGCTCTTACTTTTCACAGCCACATCAGCACACTGGCATCCATGAGTAATGCACTGATCAGCCTCCTCTACCGACACAGGGACTGTCTACCCCCTGAAGCCTTGTGTCTAGCCATCATCTCATCCATTATGTCACTGGTCAACTACGGCCTACTGGTCTATGCTGCCACTGGCACCACTGCTCTCAATAAGATTAAAGTAACCATCAACAAAGCCTGCAGGCTCCTGTCAGGGGATGATCACATGACCCACATCTGCACCCTCTATGACCGTGCTCAGATCCTCAACCTTGATGAAAGGCTCCAGTTCCAAGCATGCCTCATGGCCAAAAAATCCCTTCTTGGACAGACACCCCCAGAAGTGTTGGCCTCCTTGCTCCTAGCCACTCACCCAAAGTCCATACATGCAAAACAGACTCAATAACACTTGCCATCCCCAGGGTCAGGACAACGCTTGCCCAGAGATCATTCCTAGTCATGGCCCCTACCTGGTATAATGCCCTACCATCCTCGGTCACTACCCACACCGAGCTCGGCCCTTTCAAAGTGGCCCTCAAGAATCACCTCTACACCACACGTACCTGCATCTGTCCATGCTAGTCCTACTGCCATTTCAAACTACAGCCCAGTCACTACTAAAGTGGGCCCACACCAAGACAAAGTCTAACCCAAGACTGCTCCACCAAACCCCACCAGGCCCACTATCCTATCTCTGCTCTCTTGTTATTCTGCTTAGCTATCACTGTGTATAAGCCTACATCGCTGCATTGCAAAGGATGTATGTAACTGTTAAGATAATACTCTGTATAGGTTCGCACCAATGTATTGTAATGCCTGCACTACTGCACTGCAAAGGATGTATTGTATGTAACTGCTTAGCACTGCTAAGGATATATGTAACTGATTAGCTAATACTCTGTATAGGTATTCATCAATGTATTATAATGCTTAATAATGTTTGTACATCTACTGTCCAACTAGTTATGTAACGTCTTTGCTGTATTACTGTCATGTCTGTATTTATGTCATCCGACAAGGAGCTTTTGGAAATTAGTCTATGACTCAAAGGACTGTAATTTTGATATTCTAATAAACAAATAAATAAATAGATAAAATGTTTATGTAGTTCTAATTGCCTACAGTATCAGTACAGTATAACTACTGTGTTTTGCCCTGACTCCATGCTGTCATTTAAAAAATGAACGTACATTTCTAGCCCTAATGGTTTCAAAGTTACCCTCTTCAAAGAAATGGAGCAGGAATTTCAAAAGGATCTGTCCAATATGTGCCAGCTTTATTTTAAGAGCAGACATGCATATAAACCTACTGGATCATCTATTAGATGGCCAAATGAAAGAAAGAATAACAGCATTCAAAGTGTGCAACAGAGAACAGACACAATTACATCCATTTTCTGATACAAATTGTGAATGTCATTTGTGACTATATTCAAACCTTTTGAAAATCCCCCCATAATCTTTAGAAAGCATTAACTTTGAAACCATTAAGGCTAGAACCTTCTTTTTATTTGTAAAATGCAAGCTCGGAGTTATGACAACATAGGTTACAGAAATACAGTTTTCCATGATCATAATTATAAATGTTATCGACAATTTTTAACATTTATCTAGATTTCTAGCTCTAATATTTCCAAAGTTAGCCCTTTTCTAAGAATTTATCTTTAGAAAGAACTAACTTTGGAATTATGATTTATGTATGTATGTATGTATGTATGTACGTACATATGTACGCATGTATGAATGTATGTATGTATGTATGTATTTAGTTTTTATTGACCGGATAAGCACACTAGACAAATAAATGCCTATTTTCAGGTATGACTTGGGAGATTACAGAAAGTCTAGTACAAACAAATGAATACAGTATATGAGAACAATAAAGCGTGATTTTAAACAAAGAAACAACATCAAGATACATAATATAAATTAGTGCAATCAGAAAAAAATTACATTTTACATACAAATTAGTACAGTCAGAAGAAGCAAACAAAAGAATGTGATGCAGTATTAACACAAAAACCTAAGGTAGGAGAGTCAGTGCACATAGCACAAGGAGCTCAACTAGTCCCATAGGGAGTAAATAGTTCACTTACAATAGTTAAAGGGGAAACCAGTCACCCACTGCAAATGCAGGAAGAGGTGTATTTCAGACGGTTCCATACCAATGTTTTAAAGAGATAGTAAGAAGATATACCCCAAAACAGATAGTGGGAGGGAGTTCCTGAGCCTAGGGGCACACACAGCAAAGGCCTGATCTCCCAAGGTAGTGCAAAGTAGTGCAAGTCTTCAGTAGAATCTTAATTTTAGCATGAAAGCATGGAGTCTAGAAACATAGAATTCTTCGATTGATACAGTTTTCAATTATTGAAAATGAAATATAGTATAAATAATATTTAGTTTATCAATATTTCTAGCTGTAACATTTCAAAAGTTAGTCCTTTTATAAGAAATTATATTTAGAAATGGCCAGTTTTGCAACTCCCAGGGCTAGAAATATTTTTTTTTCAATTAAATATCTGTAACAGGTGACATAAACAACTGACTGCCTCGTTGTTCGGAGGAGGGGAGGCGAGGGAGACCTGTACCTGGTATGTCCCCCCCTCAAGCCTCATGTCCTGCATCGAGTGTGAGGTGCTGGTAGCTCCCCTAGCGCTGGCGGGCCTCCTCGGCGAAAGTAAATCCTCCTGCCCCTGCTGTTGCAGGTGATTGCTCTTCAGAGTGACTTTTGCCCTCCTCACCCGTTCCCTCCTCCCATCAAATGCACACAAGCTCCTCCTCCACGGCCTGACTCGACCTACCTGGGTGTGGGGGAGGTCCTGCGAAAATAGCCATAGGCGCCTTCTATTCTATAATTAAAGAGGGAGTCAACTAATACCATAGACCTCGGGAAATCCTGCCCTGTTGTATAGAGGCTCACTCTACCATTCTAATACCAGCTGAGAGCTGATCTTAGCTTCTGTCCTGAACTGCTTTCGGGTGTTCATTGCTGTAAATGTTCTATGCAACTGACTGTCCTATATCAATCTGATTCATTCTCCCTATTTGACAATCACTGTTGTTTTTGTGACTTGGGTACTTCTTTTATTACAGCACCTCCCCAGGGTCCATTTATTTCTGAACTTTGTGACTTGGTTATTTCTGTTTGTTACAGCTCTCATCCCCCGCTGGGCACACTCTGTGTCCTGCTGACAGGGTTTGCACCACCAGAGCCGCCTAGACCAAGGGTCTGAGTAGGCCCAGGAACCTGTTACCCCCCACCTTGAAAATGGAGTCCCCCAAGGTGCCCCCCACCATAGTGAGGGAGTCCCCCATGGTGCGGAAGGGTGGTGGACCACCCACCCTTCATAGTATTACTATCCTTGCTGGTCTCTTACTGGTGCTAGCTCTCCTCCAAGCAACCTCCAGGCCCCCAATGACTATTTGGGGCTGCTGTGATAAGTCTCCCTCTGATGAGGTGCCTGACTACTCCTTCTCTAATCTCCTAGTGTACTCCATGACACTGTGCTGTCTTACTAGCTGCCTTGACCTCAGGTGTCTACTGTACTCTGCCCGGGTCAAGCATCTCCTAGCATGCAAGCCTTTGACAGGAGTGACTGCCAACAGGTGGTACCTCCTCTGGATCTTCCCCCTAATATTAGCCCTGGCTGGCGACATTGAACCCAATCCAGGCTCCAACTACCTGGCCCCCTCTATTCCCCCTGAATGGAGGCTGGGCAAAGGACTAAAAGTTGCTCACCTTAATATTCATAGTCTGCCACCTAACCTTAATGAGTTAGTCTCATGGGTCTCACTCTACAAGCCTGATATACTTGGAGTGACGGAGACCTGGCTGAAATCCTCCATCCCTGACTCAGCCTGTGCACTCCCTGGTTATGAATTCATATGACTGGATCGACCAGGGAACAAACGGGGAGGTGGCATCCTGATCTTTTACAAGAACCACCTGAAGATAACCCAGGTGGCTCTCCAGCCATCCACCCCATCCCCTTGTGAGCTTCTTCATGTCTTGCTCTTACTTGGGAACACCAAGAAACTACATGTGGTATGTGTCTACAATCTTCAAAGGGTGGGCTTCCAGGCCTGACCCACCTCCTGGACACTGTAGGTCCTAGCATTGGAGACAATGACCTTGTTATCATGGGCAATGTTAACCTTAACCGGGATGGTGGTAATGTGAAGCAGTATGAGTCCCTACTCGCTAATCACACCCTCACTCAACTTGTCCAGGAGCCAACCAGATGGTCGGCAAATGGATCCTCCAGCTCCCTCCTGGACTGGATCCTGTCAAACCAACCTGAAAGGATCTCCACCATAGGTACCCTATTTGACTCCATCTCCAGCCATTCTCCAATCTACTGTGTGTGGAAAATACCATCCCCAAAAGTTCCTCATAAAATCATCCACATCAGGAACTACGCTAGGTTCGTACCTGAAGTGTTTAGGGAGGACCTAAGGCTCACTGATTGGTCCGGGGTGCTGGGAGCATCTGATCCCTCTACAGCAGCCACCCACTTTCTCACTACCTTTGGGGCCTTACAAGACAAGCATGCCCTAATGGTCACTAGGAGGGTTGGGGGTCCACCACACTATGGTTGCATGGGAGTCTCCTAGCCCTCATGAGGGCCAGAGACAAGTGTTGGGCCCACTACTAAAGCTCCCTCGATCTGTCAATTTTCCAACGATACAGAAACCTTAGAAATAAGTGCAAAAAGGCCATCAGGGCTGCTAAAAGTGACTTCTGCAAGTCTGCCCTACTTAGCTCAGCCAATGATTCTAGACGGTTTTGGAGAAACATCAAAACACTTGTCAGTGGGCCCTCCAGTGCAGGGGTATCTGATATGGTTATTGGTGGGGTCTCCTGTAACAATCCCCACATGATTACCAATGCCCTCAATTCTCACTTCACAGACCTGTCGGCTTTCTCCTCACTCTTCCTGCCTGAAGTGAGCACTACTTGTCCCCTTCACCCTACAGGACTGGTGACTCCCTCCCCCAAACCGCTGTTCTGTCTCAGGGCAGTTTCTGTCATTGATACGCTGAACCTTCTCTCTGGCCTCTCCCAGTACTCTAGCCCCGGGCCTGACAATCTGGAGCCCAAGCTTCTGAAGCTAGGCGCCCACCATATTGCCTCCCCAGTTGCCCACATTTTTAACCTATCCCTTGCATCGGGGGTCATTCCTGACATTTGGAAGGTGGCCAGGATTGTCCCTGTACTGAAGCAGGGCAATCCCAAGGTACCGGACAATTATCATCTGATCTCCATTCTATCCTCCCTCAGCAAGCTCCTTGAAAAGGTTGTGGCAGAGCAACTCTCTGATTACATACTGGCCCATGAACTGCTATCCCCGGCCCAGCATGACTTTTGGAAGGGGCATAGCATGACCACAGCTTTGGTCTCAGTCTCTTCCAGCATCAGAGGAGCCATGGACCAGGGTAAACTCTCTGGAGCAATATTTATCGACTTGTCCAAAGCCTTTGACCTTGTCGATTATGCATTACTCTGTACTCAGATGCAGTCACTGGGTCTGTCCTCCTCTGCTATGAACTGGCTAACAGGCTATCTACATGGTAGAATGCAGCAGACCAGATTCAACAAAGTCCTCTCTGATCCCCTACTGGTGACCTCAGGCGTCCCGCAGGGGTCAGTCCTGGGGCCCCTCCTCTTCTCCCTCTTTATTAATCATTTACCAGCAGCAGTTACTAACTGCAGTGCCACTCTTTATGCGGATGACCTGGTCATCTTGGCCCACTTCCAGGACATTGTGACCCTCAATCAGCACCTATCTGAGGACTTTAACAATATCCAGGCTTGGGTAACCAATAATAAACTGGTTCTCAACCTGAAAAAAACACAGGCTATGCTATTTGGTTCTGCACCCAAAATCAAAGCCGTGCCAGTACCACTGGGTATCACAAGACAGGACGGACCCTTCTTCCCAATTGTGAACTCCGTCAGATACCTTGAGGTAATGCTAGACCCTCAACTCGACATGGGGAGTCACATACTAAATGTCTGTAGAGCAGTGAACTGCAAACTGGGCCTGGCCTATAGAGCCAAATTCAACCTTACACCTGCAGCTTGTCTGGCTCTTGCGAGAGGTGTACTGTTCCCCTCCCTTACCTATGGCCTGCACTTAGTTGCCAGTTCTGCCAAATCCCATCTTACCCGGTGGTTCATGATGTACAACAACATCTGCCATTTTACCCTGGCTTCCCCCCGTCTTACCCACCACTGTAAGCTTTATGAAAATCTCTGCTGGCTCTCTCCATCCAGCTACCTGGACTTTGGGCTGGGACGTCTCGTGGGTAAAGTGATTAGAACTGGCACCCCACCGGGGCTGGCTCAGCTTCTATTGCCTGCTGTCTACTCTTCCTACTCACTCAGATCCCATGTCCCCGGGTTGCTTAGAGTTCCCCCCCACTCGAACCCTCATGGGGGACAGGGACTTTGCAGCAAGCGCGCCTAGACTCTGGAACTCCTTTCCAGTGCAGGTTTGATCGGCCCCCTCCCATCAGAGCTTTCGTAGATACCTGTGGGGTTTCCTGAAGCTGACTTCTGCGTGTGACTGTCCCAAACCCCCCTAGAGTGAAGTCCTCTCTCCACTTGTCCTTTGTGCTTTACAAAAGACCTGTTAGTGACACTCAGCTTGTCCCTACGACTCAGTCTCTTATCTTGGCACTTGACTGAGTTATAATTTGCTTAATTTGCATAATAACTCATGACTTAATGTACTTTACCACTGTTGGAACTGGATGTAACTAAGTGCCTTACCACTGAGTAACCTTAATTAATGTTCTTTCCATGTTGACATTCTGCCATGTTGTTTCTGTATTATCCTGTGCTACTCTATATTCACTATGTTGTACTCTCTCGGGTCGTTCCTGAAAATAGGCTTATTACTTGTCTAGTGTACTTACCCGGTAAATAAAAGCTAAATAAATAAATAAATAAATAAAGTAATTTTATCAACATGGTTTGCAATTTTAAAAACGTAAAAATGTTATTGATACTTCCTATTCGGTCCAAACGCAGTAAATAGGTTTCCACTTGTTTTGTTATCAAAGTAAATGCTGCAACTGCATGACAAAAAAACTGCACAATTCTTCATTTTATATTCAGTGATCCCAATATCTTGCTTCATATTCATGGGCATTGCCTTCCAATGTTGCAAAAGGTATTACATTCAAATGTCACTGAGTCAACCCAGTGAGTGGGTGTACAGTTGGGGATTACATCATACTCTGACTCTGATCATGGGGTTAGTCCCTTTGAGGCACATCATTGGCATTAGGACACGTTTAAATGCCCTTGACTGGATCTGGAGCCAGCATTGTTTATGGAACTATTTTGAAAGGTGGGGGTTTTTGTAAGTAGGAAGAGTGTTTTCTGGCAGGGCAGGGTATCAGATAGAGCTTAGGGTAGGCATGCAATAACAGTAACGTAAGTAAACATTTTTCACCCAGATAGTAGTAAATGTACAGAGCAACATCTGCTTAAATTCAGAGTGGATTAATTCTTCTTAGAGAACAACATTACTAGGACCAGAATTAAATTAATTGGCGAGGAACAGTTTTGCATAGGCTTCTGCAGCATGAGTGACTTGCAAGAGTGGAGTGTGGCTTGAGTGGCCCCCAACTCTGTGATGGCCTTACCCTGCATGGGGACTTTGGTTTTCACCCCTTAGTAAAGACATTTCTTCTCCTCTTCTGGTCCATGTGAGGTCTTTCACGGTGAAAATGCTGGTGACTGGGGGCAGTCATTCTTACTGGCAATCTCTCCTCTCTCTCTCTCTCTCTCTCTCTCTCTCTCTCTCTCTCTCTCTCTCTCTCTCTCTCTCTTTCTCTCTCTTTGACTCTGACTACAGCTGGAATACAATGCTAGGAGAAGAATGGTTGCAGGCACCTACAAAAACAATGACGGTTTTAACAGTATGTTTGAGAAAGAAGAAAAAGAGTACACCTTTTTCCTCCAAATGTGCTTCCTTTATTAAAATGTAGTGGTCAACACATACTTGTACCAATATAGCTAATTTTAACTTACTCGTTCCCCCTCCACTCATATGATGATGTCACCACATTACCACATCACCTGACATTTCATGCTTACAAGCTTTGTCAAAGGTTGATGTGTATTGCAAGTACACTCCTTATGGACTGCCCAGATTTAAAGAGACAGAGTATAATAAATGAACCATATAGGAAGTGTAATTGTGCTGTCTTAAATAGGTGAAAAGTACCATCACCGTAAATAGAACCATAATAATTAATAGCAACATGATGCATACTAGGCAGCACTTTTGGATAAAAAAGGTATGCTCGTTATCTTCTTTCTGAAACATGCAGTTAAAGCCATCAACGGTTTTGTAGGTGCCTGCTACCATTCTTCTAGCATCATATACAGTATATAGTGTGGCACTGCTGTTTCCAGGTGTGGCTCCAAGCACTTTTCTTTTAACTGGAACACACTCTATAGGCACAAGCTTGAATGCACTCATCCTCCAGAGTTCAGGGTCACACAACACATGAGAAACCGTCCCTTGTGCACTGAGCCCAGTTCCTTTCTGCCATTTTTTCTTATCAACTCCATAATGGAGCTTCTTCCTCCATTGGACTCCAAATATGCACACTCTTTTTGGCCTACCAGCCCCTGATGGTATTCTGTAGAACAACTTGTTCCTCTCAAGCTAGAGCAGGAGCAGCCCAAAACCTCTTGTTCCACAAGCATTTTATCCTCAGCAAGCTGGCTCCTAATTGGCTGAAATTCATGTGATTTACTGTCCATGCAGGAACCATACATGCTCTGTTGCAGAGATTCCCTCCTTCCTAATTGGTTGCTTTCCATCTCTTTTCCCAATAGTCCAAGGGGGGGTCAGGGGTCAAATAACATGGCCATCTCCATGTTTGTTTATACTTGTATCAGCACCCCACTGGAAGCTCTGGAACCAGATTCGGCTGCAACTAGTGTGTTATTATTACAACTCCTAAACCTGCAGCCTGCTCTGGGGCTGGGAATCTATCCCCTGCTCTAAGCAGCGGTCTAAATCCAGTCCTGCAGTAAATAATCATGACCATCACCAGCTAATCCCACTTGGCAGCACAAAATTCAAAAGTGTTACATCAAACACAGAGTGCTGCTTCCTCAGTGCCTGTCTAATCTGCACTGCAGTCATTCAGAATAAGTATCATGGGGTGGAGATAGAAACCACCATCTTTGGTTATGCTGGGGATCCCAAGGTGCCCAAAGTAAGCCCCAACATGAAGGGGGAGTGCTACAAACATAACACTGAATGCTATGACATCTTGTAGAAAATAAACATGATGGACCAATGGACTTTTTACCACTGTGGGTGGAGCCAACAGGAGTATTGCATGTACAAAAGGAGTGATGTCATGTTTTCTGTCCGTGGAACTGATTGAAGGTGTAAATAATCTCCTCTGCCTTACCCTCCTCCAAGAAATGTTTTCTGCCCTCAAATAAATACGCTTTCATGTTAGTCAATGGTTGCAGGGTACTATTTTCTTTCTTAAATGAGTGGTACAAGAACTGGAACCTGAGTAGTGGGAGGCAGCATTGTTTTTCATGGGGAAGTAAGATCCAACCCACCTGCACCAAGAAGCTCCTAAAAATCCAGCCTACCTTTTTTTTTATTCATGTGGGAGGGGCATGAGGTGGAGCCTAACATGCTGAAAGAAGAGTCACTAGTTTGGTAACTGGCCAAGGAACAGAACAAATCTGTGGAGTCCCTGCATTTTGTTAAGGACTAGGAGAACAGATAATAATGCATTCAAACTTACTTAAAAACCTTTGGAACAAATGATTATCAGAGTCACCTGGTGTCTCAAAAGGAAAGACTCAGCTTTCAGGTATTTCTTAAACATTTATATATGAAAATCAAAGTTCAGCTTTTGGGATTAACAATATTTGTTTACTATATATATATATATATATATATATAGTTTGTCTTTTTAGTAGTTCCAAACCTTGAAAGCATTGGTTAATAATGCACTTAGAAATACATTTTTAATTGTCTTTACAGATAAATCATGCAGGTTCATGTACTTGGTGTAAACAGTCTGTGACGAAATGTATTTTACTTTTTTCCTGGCTCAGTTTCTATCAGTGAAAAGAAAGACTAGAACAACTATCAGAGTTGCCATCCTCCTAACATTCCTGCTGAGTTTATACTCCTTGGAACCTGTTATTCCAGTTTCTGTGCCTGTCTGTAGTATATAGGAAGCTTTAGAGCACTATATTTCTTCTGGCTTGAGGAGTTAATTGAGACCTCAGAAAGTTAAAGGAGTAGTCCACCCAGAATGTGCAAAAACATATGTTATGTAGAGTGTTTTGATATGTATGTTAAATCCTAGTGTGTCCTTCCCTCTGTCTGCTATCAGGAGTTTTTCCTAAATTAGCTTGCTAGCTGTATGGTAGTTTTACAACCCCTGGGGATCTCCATAACAAATAGTTTTATTGGCTTTCTTTCTCCTACGATGCCCCCTGTCTCATGTGACAGTGATGTAGCCATGCCCTTAGATTTAGCATGTGTACTGCTTTAAAATTAGTTTAGCAACAGCAGAGCCTTGTAACTGTTCTTATCCAGGGAGCACAAATGTCAACAGATAGTTTAGCAGATACCTGAGAGCAAGCTACCTGGGGTTTCTGTAAGACAACAGCTACTAAATAGCTCTAATTCACTACTTTTGTTTTCTCTGTGCATCAGGTCTAGCTAATAGGAGTGTTTTAACATCAAAACACAAATAATGAATTAGAGCTATTTAGCAGCTGTTAAAAGAGCTGCTCCCTGGAAAATTACCTGGTTTTGGGGGTTGGGGTGCCACAAGTGGAATGGAACTTCACGGATGGGGGAGCTCATAACAGCAGAAGTGGCATGTTGGCATTAAAAGCTTAGTGGTATGGATGTAGAAGCACCAGTATTTAAGCATGAATTTGGTAGATGATTAATTGTGACGGGGGAGAGTGAGTCTTTGTATTTTAAACATAATGATTTTTTGAAACTTCAGCCTTCAATGGGTAAGACTTTGTAGCCATCTATACAGTATATCACTAAGTCACATGCAGTGGGATATGGGTAAAACCCAGATCACCAGACCCAGGCCAGAGCTGTAAAATCTGGACTGGGCACAGCTTGTGCAAATATTGCTGATCTGGTGGAGCAACAATAAAAGATAAACTATGCAATACCTTCAATAACACACCTACCCCAGTTTACATTTACCTGTTGCCCATTTTTAGGCCTTATATAGTAATATCTTCCTTCAAGAGAACAGCTTGTAATGAAATGTGGCATTTGGGCATATGCACTTTATATTATATGAATTTTGTGTGTGAACTGTATATCATTCTCTAAAAAAAAAATCAAACACATCAAATGTCTTCAAAAACTTGTCTCAACATTGTGTTTATCTTCCACATTGTCACAATATATAGTTGTCTCAGCAGTGTTTTCAGTTAGGGTACAGTACCTTCATGTATATGATGGCCTGGTTCTGTTGAGTTGTTTGCTATAACAGTGCATAGAATAAATTCCAAGATATATAGGTAACTATAATACAGATGGTGGCATTATTTTTAATTATACAATGGCAAGGAAAAATGTAAGAAGCTGATTGCCTGCTGACCCATTGAAACAGTGATGTTATTACACAGTAACTTTGGATTTGGACCCTTCCTTGCATTTTCTCTTAAGAAATATTTTTCCACACTAACAAAAACATCCTTTAAATTCTGTATATAACAACAAACCATTGTATAGTTGCAATAAGGCACTCCACTGCAGTGGCAGAGCTAGAGGGGGCTGGGGGGTGGTCGCCCCTCCTGGCTGCCCCAGTGTGAGTAGTGGCACCCCACTAACATCTTTATTCACTGTTTAGTGCCCACTGTGAAGCCCATGATTCACTGAATGGTGCCCCCTGGCTTCCAAACACTCCCAAACCTGACTCCACCACTGCACTCCAGGGTGGGTGTTATTGTGTAATAACATCACTCCTGGGGTGGTGGAAGTACTCAGCTTCACCTCTGCTTAAATATGCCCTTTCTCAATGTACTGTACTTTGATTCAGTTAGTGTATGCAACAGCCTTCATGGGAACACTCTGGGATTCTCTTTGACTCCTGATGTCTATTTGCTTTAGCTATTGTATATTGTTTGAACTGCTCTGGCCTTCTTGATGTGGTGCCTGTGTAAATGAGTATCTGAATTAGAGAATTGAGGAATTACTGCAAGAAAGCCTCCAAATATGCCAAAACTAAGTACCTACGTGATCTCCAGACTAGTCACTTCCGTGACCCCAAGAAATTCTGGAGCCAAATTAACCTGTTACGTAAGGGTGCCTCCCCTGCACAGGATGGAGCTATGCTCATCGGAGATACCTTGACTAATGACCCCTCCATAGTAGCGGAGGCCTTCAATGTCTCCTTCTCCAACCCAGGTGGACCGTCTCCCCATATCCCACCTGGCGATCCCATCTCCAGTGACACCACCTGGGAAAACGCATGACCCCAATTTCACCTCAAACTCACCAAACCTCCAGAAGTACTGCCCCTCCTGCTCAGGATTAACCCTGATCCCTCAACAGGACATGATCTGCTTGAACCTAGACTGCTGAGGGCTGCTGCCCCTGCCATTGCCCTCCCTGTCACTTGGCTCATCAGCAGATCCTTCCTTGAGAGCACAGTCCCGAGCAAATGGAAAGTAGGCACCATAGTCCCAGTTCACAAAAAAGGGCCTAAGGACAGAGTGGGGAACTTTAAGCCCATTTCCATCCTCTGCCCTCTCGTGAAAGTTCAAGAGAGACTGGTCCACAACCAGCTACATGACTACCTAGAGCATCACTTCCTCCTAGCTGATATTCAACGTGGCTTTAGGAAAGGCCACGGCACTGACACGGCCCTCATCCGGCTCACATCTAATGCTCCTGACACCATGAACCAAGGCTCCCTCACTGGATCCCTATTTATTGACCTATCATAGGCTTTTGACATAGTCAACCACAGCCTACTGCTCACCAAACTTTGCCTCCTTGGTCTAGATGGCCTCTCCTATTCCTGGTTTGAGAGCTACCTACTAAACAGAAGTCAAAAAGTCACCTGGAAGGGAACGCAGTCCAATGTCCATCCAGTGGTCTCAGGGGTACCCCAGGGCTCAATCCTGGGCCCCCTGCTCTTTATTCCCTTTGTCAATGACATAGAGTTGGCTCATGGGCTGAGCAATCTCATCCTTTTGCTGATGACACTGTTGTCTACTGCAGTGACCCAGTACCCCGTGTCATCACTGCTAAACTCCAATCTAGTCTCACTACACTTGAAGCCTGGTTCTCCACTAACTCTCTACTACTGAATGAGGAGAAAATGAAGGCTGCCCTGCTTGGGCCCAGGCACCTCAACCCAGATAGGAGTGACCTTCTCCAGCTTAAACTGAACCAGGGGAAGCGGGTCGAGGTCCTCGACAGGATCAAATACCTGGGGATACTTCTTGACCATGAACTGTCCTACAAGCCCCACATCGACTCACTAACCAAGTCCATCCACCAGAGACTCGGACTTCTCTACCAACTGGGAAACTCCCTCACTGATAGGACTCAGCCTGCAATCTCAAACTGCACACTCCTCCCCTACCTCTTCTACGGGGCCCCCCTACTGCAGTTCATATGAGAAGGGGAACTCAAAAAACTAACAGTACTTTACCACAGAGTTGCATGCTTTGCCACAAACTCTCCTCCTAGGAGACATCACTTTGAGGTCCTTGCAAACCTCTACTGGCTGACCTTACACCATAAACTGGCCTACTCCACCTTCTGCCTGACTTATAAACTCACCACCGCCAACCCTCCTCCTCACCTCCATGGGCTGCTAAACCCCAGAGTATAAAGCAGAGAAATTAGGTCTTTGTCCAGCCGGCCCCTAACCATCCCCAGAATATGCACCAACTCGGGTAAGCGCTCTTTCTCTTACGCTACCCCATACCTTTGGAACACGTTCCCAGCTAATCTGGTCGAGAGGCCCTCTCCTCAAGGATTCAAGGCCGACCTTAAGGTCTACCTGCTGGAACTTAGCCTATGTGGATGCACTCGCTAGTCCTCCTTCCTCCTACCAGACCTAATGTTTCTCTCATGCACTGTTGTCAAATGGCTGAACAATGACCTCTACTAACTCTGTATTGTTACAATTGTTCCACCATATTTGTCTACCTGTAATTACTGTCTCTCCAGTCTCACTTCTACTCCTTGTACTACTGTCTGATGTATGTAATATTGGTGTATGTAATTTAACCCCGGGTTGCTCCTGAAAAAGGGACCAGTAGTCTCAGTGGGTTTACCCAGTCATCAAAATCTAAATAAAAATAAAAATAAATAAATGACTCAAAGGTTTGTAAATCTGGTATTTTTAAAATAAATAAATAAATAAATGTTTATGTTTAAGCCCATGAAACACCCTTATCTAGTTAATGCATTCACAGTCGTAGTGGCTCTGCCAGAGCTTGTTTCATCTAGCATTTTCTTGGTTCCTTTCCTCCTATAGCACCAAAACATAAAGTAGCAGTGCAATGAAAAATGTTTTTTTTCTAAAAAGCTTGTTTCAGCTGCAGTTAATAACAAACATGTGTCAATGCAGAACATTTGCTGATTGTTAAACAATGTTGTTTTTTTTTCAATTTTGACCCCAACTTTTGAGGATACAGTACTTGTTTTAGGATTTGCATTATAGACATGACATGTACCATAATAGTATATTGGCCTAAGTGTCATTTTGCACCAGAAGTGCAAAAACACATCTTAGCCAGGATTTTAAAAATGATACATGTCACATTTATGAGGTGGTATGGAAACTGGCTATGTTGAAAGTTTGGAGTCAAGATATTGAAAATTAGTGAAGTTATGAGTGAACACTGAAATAGTGTTACATTCAGTCATACTGAACAGAGCAACAGCCATGACTCCTCTCAACCACCTGTGCCTGGTACAAAATTAATCTATCAAACAAAGATAGAACTGGCACCAGGTAACAGGTTAAACAGTCATATACTTTATTTTACAAACAGCAAAAAGACACACACTTACTGTGCATAACTTAGGCAGTGCTATTAAATACAGAGTGTAGAGTTAAACCCCAGCAACCTGATTGGTTTTGCTTCTAGGTTTTTCAAGAGTCCCCTACACCAACAAGTTTTGGTCAGAGCTGCTATGGCTGTGGAGAGCTTTTAGGAGTGGCACGAGCATGGAAAAGAATATGCAGTGCTTTCACTGCATCGCAGTCAGATGTAAATAATAATAAACAGAATCACTGGAAACTATGTCAGAGCACTGTGGCAGCACATCACACAGCAGTCCGGTTACTTGCTTCCACAGTGCTGTTATACAAATCTGATGATGGCATAACATCTGAGGAGCTTGGCCCATGCAGTCATACAAATCAGACTCAGGAAGAGTCTATTGACAGACTAGAGATCTGGTCTGGAACTTGCTCATCATCACAGTCACTTTCTCGTTCTTTTCTAAGCATTAATTTCTGGCAAATGTGCCTTAACCATATTGATCGCAGTGCTGGTAGATTACTTCTGGTTTTCCCACGATTGTATTAGGTGGGGTAGTAGCAATCTTGAAGTGGTAGATGCTGGTGGTGGCATGCTCTGGAAAAAAGTGGTCCCCATGTTCATCTACACATTTTAGAAATTATGTCTTTCATTGTTTTTGCTGTAGAGAAACTGACCCCTTTGATACATAAACAAGGAGTCAGTTATGGCCTCCACCTCCCCCTTTTTTTTTGCTTCAAGTGAGGAATGTCATTATGGGTTTTCATCAGATGTACAGTGGCAGCCAGAGATGCAAAATATTGTTAAACAGTAATCAACTGCATGTAAAAGCTCTTTTTTTTTTTTTGAATGTGTGCTTTCTTAATGTTGTCAGTACCACTCCACCCATGTGTACTGTGCCCCTGGATTTTCTGTACCCCAAGTGCATTATTTTACATTTTGTGTTTAGGACAAAAATGCCTTTCAAATGAGGGTAGTCACTAATCTAAATTCTTGATCCTTTTTCTGTTTCTTGCATGTGTACAAGAAACATCTTGTGGTAGAACGACATTTCAGAGATGTGTCAGGAACGAGTCCAATACACAACAATCTACAGTGGGCTCATCCCTGACAGACCAATGAACATGAAATCAGACTGTGACACTAGTCACAGTTTCACAGCTGGAATCCATTCTCTAATTGAAAGAAATAAAGTACTCAAATGAGAGCGCTTCATTCCATTCATTCATGCCCTTACTGATCTTATTGCTTGTCTCCCCACTCATCCTGCAGATGTCCAGGTACCCAGCCATACACTGGATGCCCCACTGTTTGTGCCATAAGCAGTAAACAGTTCTAGCAGTAAAGAACAAATAAATATTATTTATCCTTCCCCAGACAGACATCTGTGTTGAACTTGTTTTTGTCTTAGTGTGAAGGACAATGCGTGTTCTTGTCCCTGAGCTCCTCTCTCTCCAGTGCTTCATGTGTGCCACAATGCCCAGCCTGAGCATTGCTCTCTGTGATGGTACCCACTGGCCCACCACATGGATCTGCTAGTGTCCATGCTGTCTCAGTGTGCCCTCCACCCAACCGTACAATACAAGGAGTAAGAGTGCTGAGAAGTGAAGCAGCATTGCCTGCAGAGCTGTAGCTTAAACCTGGATGGCAGGGAGAGAGAGAGAGAGATATAGGCTGCAGGGACAGACACCGAGAAGGAGAGGCAGCAGTGGTGCTCCCCCGCCTGCAAGAGAGTACAGGATCGAAAGAGGTGGTGAGTGGCACCAGTATCAGGGAAAAAGCAATGAGAGAGCCTCCAAACAGTGACAGCAACATGCTGAGATGTGGCGAGTAAGTGGAATGCGAGTGATCACCAAGTGACAGGCTTTCACTATTGCAGCACCACCTTGGCAGTGTGAAATTGGAGGCAGTGCAATGTAGTGACCATAACCACGATGACTAGTGGCTCCCAGGCCTGCACCTGAATAAACATTCATTTAAATGGGTGGCCTGTCCCCTAGCAGTGTCTACTCCCCACCCCCAACCCCCAAGAGAGACACAGCAACAGCAAGAGCCTCTTCCAGTGTGGCATATATGTGTGCAGGTCCAATCTGTTCCAGTCAGAGATGGTGTCAACCCCCCCACCACCACTAACAAACAAAGAAGTAGCGTACAGTGTGTGCCTGAGCTCGGTTGCCATCCATTTTATTTCCGCTCACTCTTACGGCACCTTGCTGTCAGTCTGACGCTCTGTTTGTTTTTCTGAAGCTCCATGCAAGCAGACAGTACATAGAGAGAGGAGAAGAAGAGAAAGTGCCATGACCAGGACAGAGAGCAGTGCAGCAGAGCTTTCCTTTCACCATGAGGGGAGCAGACATTAGCAAGGGGGGGGAGAGAGAGACCAGGAGAGACACAGTGTAAAACAAATTTGGTGCATCTGTTCCACCAGTGCACAAAAGGAGCACCCAGACAGAGCCAGGGGTGGGCTCCAGGCAGGTGGATCTGGGAGAATAATGCCCCATCCCCCCATCCCACCTCCATACAAGGGTAGCACATTGCAGCAGCCAGGGATAGAGATACAAGTTGCACATCAGCCCTTTCATACCCGTCCCTGCTCCACCAGAGCTAGCATTAAGGTTGGAGTGGGCTTTGGGTGACTGGCACTTCCTCACCCTATGCCACACCTCTACACTTGCAGAATACTCTGCTTCAGCCAGAGGCTGTCCCACCTAATGTGCTCTACCCATGAAGGGCACTCTGAGGTACTGAGATATAACCTTCACAACCATTCCCAACTCTGCTGGGTGAGTGGGGGAGTAGGATACAGTGGGTGCTCCTGAGTGACTGATGGCCCCTCTTGCACCTCCACCTATCAACCCAATATATTACAGCAGCCAGAGAAGAGGTGTGGATTACACATTTGCCCCATCATAAACTGTGCCCATTCCAAAAAAATTCATACACAGGCTGGAGTGAGGTCTAGGATGGTGGCCATTAAGTGACTGTCCCCACCACATCCCACCTCCACACATAGGCAGCACTCTTTCCCCTCCATTACACATTTGCACATAGACAGCCTCCTCTGCATATGGGGAACTATTCTCCAGCCATTTTCCACATGGTGGACATAGTGTCTTATGTAATCATATTTGGTCTCAATCCTTGTTGAATGCAACATTGTACATATTGCATATGTAAAGAAAATTGCTTTATTTTAATTTATATTATGTGTCCTTACTTTTTGTATCTCACACCATGTATTGTTGTCATTGCTTGTATAAGGGACCTCCTTGCAAATGAGCTTGCTCAATGGATTTCACCCCTTCACAATAAACTTGAACTTGAACGTGGAAAGCACTCTTCCCTCCATTCCAACTCCACACACAGGTATCATTGCTCCACCTCCACCCCACCTTCATACATTGTGAGCAATCATCCCCTGACCCCTCCAGTGCTTCTCCCACTGCATTTCACCTCTCCCACATGGAGATAACTTCTCCCACTGCATCCCACCTCCTGCACATAGGGAGCACTCCTCCCCCTCCATTCAACCTCCACACATGGGAAGCTTTCCTCCCACTTCATATCAGCTCTATACATGGGGTGCAATCCACCCTTTCATCCCACTGCCCCTACATGGGGAACATTGCTCCCCATTCATCCCACTTCTACACATGGGGACACCTCCACACATTTGCATCACTCCTCCTCTACCACCATCCCAACTCTGGATACAGAGAGTACTCCTAACCCCATTCCACCTTTGCACATGGAAGCACTCTGCAACAGCCAGAGACAAAGATGTCAGTCAGGCATCTGCCTTTCCACACCTATTCCCACTCCACATGATAAGCTCCAAGTTGAGCAGAACAACAGTGTGGTTGAGATGTAATGAGTGGGTTGCCCTTTGAGATGGTGTCAATACCCCCACTACCTTTCTGAATGAGAGAAGTCCCCTCCCTCGAATCAGTCTTTATTCTTTTCTCCACTCACCACTTTTCTGCTGATTATCCTTCCGTTGGCTTGCCTTAACAGTCACTCTCCTCCCAAGACAGCACTACAGGCCACTAGGCCAGGGCTTATTTTGCCTCAACCTCTCCTGTCTTCTCTTCAGACCACACCACCAGTCCAGCCAATGTCCAGCACAGACAAGAAGATGCACTGTGCATTACTCACAGCTTGGCCCCAGAAGGGTCTGTTCTTTCTGTGAGAGACCATACTTCAAGTTCTCCCACAGTTCAACTGAGGCTAGAGAAGAGCAGCACACAGTCCTACTCTACCACCACGATAGTGAACAGGACACCACAAGTTGCTCGGCACTGTACAGATGACGCAGCACAGCAGCATGCTCACTAGTCCGTCTCACCAGGCTTCTCCCGCTCTCTCTGTTGATGATGTCTCTATCTCCCCTAGCCATCAATGGTCCCGTGCATGCACATTGTATTGCAGCTAGCTCCAGCCATTATGGAGACTGCTGAGACACTGAGTGTTTTAGCAGCTGAGCCTGAGGCAACCCAAAAATAAAATACAAGAATTTGAAAATGTCTAAGGTAATTTCGGGGGTGGGGGTTGAATACCCTGAGCACCTCCTGTCTGTGCCCATGCAATCCACAGTAGTTCAGACACATGCAATCTTTACACTTAAGGGCACGCCTCCCTGTCCAGCCAGCCCCCATGCCTGACCAGACACACAAATGAGCACCAACTGCTATGCCTCCCATTTCCTTTGCAAGCAGCGAGGATCCCTCTCTCTCAAGTGGTCAGTCCTGTACAACTAGCAGATGTGGGGGTCTGATGCTACAGTTGGATCTATTGCTGTAATGGAGCTCAAGTCCGCCTGCATACAACAGAGCAGCTAAACTGAGTTCCCTTAATCCCTACAGATGGAGGGCTGCTGCAAAGTTGATTACAACACCCACTCAGGCACCACCAGGGATTTAAAACAAGAGCTGGACTATGGCAGGCAACCTGCCATCCACTTCCTCTTCCTACACTGACTGTTTGCAGCACTTGCCCAGCCCCTCCTCTGCTACTAGTGTCCGCCGGCAGTCAGTAGTGGCAGTGGGTGGCCCCCATTGGAGTGGTCAAGTGAGCTCCTCAACTTGCTACTAGCCCCCACAACCGATACTCTCTTTTTACTTCCTTCCATGTCTGGTTGCATTTGCCTGTTTCCAAACACCCAATTAACTTTTTTTCTAGTGTATACTTAGATACAGAATATTAAATATATCAAAATAATGTACAATTGCTTTGAAGAAGATAGACGCCATTATTATGGCTCAGCTTCAATGTATAGTTGGAGAATGGTGAAATCTCATCTTACTGTTTTACTTTCTTATTACTATTTTGTATTTTCAGGTTAAATCAAATATAATAAAATATCTATATTTTTTTTAGAAGATAAAAGCTTTTATTATGGCTCTTTTTGGTTTGATCCACACACACACTGAAGCATTGAAGCAGTGAGATCATCACAATGTTGGCAGCCTTGTACCATTACTCTGCTCCTAAAAATATGTATTACAATGGTTGTATAATTGTAGGTCTACATTCAAATGTCTTTAATTCATAATAATTATACACTAAGAAGAATGGTCTTAATGAGTTCATTTAAGGTTTCATAATTTGACCTTTTGCAATTTTAATGACCTCCCAATCCTGCAGTCATCAACTGATTTATCTAAACATTTCTTTGCTCAGTTCATCAATAGTCAAATAAGGTTCAGAATAACATTACTTTAGAAAACAAACTGTATACACCTTGGGTTTGATTTAGCGTAAATATTAACTTCTCTCTGAGTTGAAAATGCAATATTAACTTCTCTCTGAGTTGAAAATGCAGAGGAGCTTAGTTGTATATGCTTTTCTATTTCTCTAAACTTTTACTTCGGAAATTTGTAAAAAAAAATATGAAAAAATAACACTCGACCTTTTGCACAGGTCTTGACCTCTCATAAAGGGAATAACTTAAAACTTATTTAGGAGTCATTCAGGAGTTATCCCAATGTCAAGATTTAGTAAACTATACATTTAATGCATTTTAATAGTAGAAGTTGCCAAAGAACAAAAGAAAAAAATCAGTGGTAGAGCATAGATGCCTAAAAGGTATCAAATCATTTGCTTCTAAAAGTTTCACAGACAACCAAGACTCCTTTATGTGTGTGAGCATTGTTTTCTTCTGTGTCTTCCATCTCCCCCTATCTGGTCAGTGACAGTTTCATATATAGATATTGCTGGCTAATAATTACTAAAATTAATCTGCTGCTTTTTTTCCTGAAAAAATTTAACATAATCCCATCTTGAAAAGATCTAATATGCCCCCAATAAGCAGATCATTTTGTTTCATGTGGGTTTTTTTTTTTCATTCAGATTAAGAACTAAATAATTCCATTGATATGCTCAATATTGCTGGAATAACTTCTGTATCTGCTGTTAAATTAGGCACGACAAGATAGAAACCATGGGCTGGATATTCAAACTGGGCCCATAAAGTGCGCAATAGCAGGAGCAAGCACAAGTCCATTGCGCCCATGTGCAATAGACGCGATATTCAAAAAAGGAGCAAGCCAAATTGTGCCAACAGCCAACGTCTGAATATCGCACAATTTGCGCCATAGCGTAACTAGGAAGGGGAAGCTGAGCAGATATGATGCACTATGGTGCAACAAAGGGCTGCCCAGCTGAGCAGTCCAGAGGTGCCATAGTGCAAGCAGGGAGCCCCCCAGCAGCAGAGCAATGTAACTGCACAACCAGGGAGGTAGGTAGGGGCCCACCACCCATGCCACAGATGGGCACAGGAACACACTGCAGAACTGACAATGCACCCCCACACCCCAAGCACAGCACAACTGGTGGAGGGCTGGAATATCCACTGGCCCATAGGGACAAGCAAACAAAGCACAGCTGGGCCATGGTGCCCCAGCACATCCACCGGCAAGCTGAGACTGCCACACAAGGAGGGTGGACCACCCCATGGCACAGCAGTCCCCCCCCATGCACAGCACACCCTGCACCATGACCCCAAGACAGCCCCCATGAGCAGTGACCACCACTGCGGGAATCCCCATGCATACCACCACCCCCACTGCCATACTGCAACCTCATGTGCCACAGAACCATACAAGCCAGACCCACCATGAGCCACAGCAGCCAGCACAGACACCCACAGTGGTGCGTGGAAGCATGCAGCACACTGGATGCAACACAGTGCAGGGGCAAACACACACCCATACCCATGGGGACACTAACACAGGGATGCAGTAGTGTGGCAACCAAGCCCCCAGTGTGGACCCATGAAAACTGTGCACACACAGCCTGCAGTCCTCCATGGCACAGGGGTGACACCCATCCTGTGCATGAACTGTGGCCCTGTAACCACCAGCATATGCCTGGATCACAAGTCATAGACAGTGGTGCACAGCCCCTGCAACACACACAAGCCACAGTATGGAGGTGGGACAGCAACTGTGGAGGCCACAGTGTTACCCGAGGTAAACATGCACCACACCATTGACAGGAGGCAACCCAGCATTGTGACAGTCACAGTGGATGACCTGCAGGGACAGCCACCACTGGCAAGGCAGCAGACCTCACAGGCCACAGACATGCAAGGGTGTCAGCTGCACAGGCCAAGGATGGGTTAACAGGGGCACAATGGACACAGAGCAGGCACCATGGACCACTGCACACAGTAATGCAATGCACAGAGAACAACACACACACCACAGATACTGACTGATAGCCATTCCCACACCAGAGACACTTCCCCACGCACACACACATACCCATGACTGAACCACCCCAGATGCCATGCACACCACTGCAACTGAGCACCTATAGCCAGATGTAAATCACAGATCACCACAGTATTCATATCAAAATAACTGTATTCAAAAAATAAAACAACAACAACAACTATTTACAATTATGTACAAACATGGGGTGGAGGGACAGGAACAAGGTTGGGGTGGGTAAGGGGCAGGGGTGAACATATGGGAGAGGGAAGGTGGGGTGTGAGGGTTGGTCAAAGGGGGGAGGTTGTCTGTATTCACTGGTGGCCAGCCTGGTCCTCTGCTACCAGGGGCTGTTGCCTGGGTCGCCTCCTCCTCCTCCTCACCCCATGCTTCTGAAGATCCCTCAGGATGGCGAGGGACTCTTGTGCCACCCGCACAAGATCCTGGACTGCTGAATTCTCAGGAGTATCCGCACACCTAGAACAAGGGATCAGAGTCAATGGGTGTGACTGTCCATCCCCCTGCAGCCCACCCATTATGCATGGCATACAGCCATGTGCCACGCCCCTGTGATGGTGTGCGTCCACCCACAGTGACCGTGTTCGCAAGACATGCCCAACCAGGCAACAACAGCCATGTGTACCACTGCACACACCCACCACCCATGTCCAGCACAGCAAAACCAAGGCCATACAGTAACATGGCTATGCGGTGGGCAGGCAGTGCCACAGCCATGTGCCCAGTGCATGCATGGACCACCATTGATGCACTCCCAGACATGCAGTACCACTGGACAGTGCTGACTGTCACATGTCGCGTGCATGGCAGTGGTGTCCATGAATGGTGGCCATGCCCTGCTTCCCACCCTGTCACACAGCATGCAATAGCAATCATGGTGTCGTGGCACTCACCCTCATCGGGATGTTGCTGGTGTTGTGGTTGGTTCCTGACATGCCCCCATGCAGCATCCCCCAACCTCTGCTGCTGCTCCAAATTCCTCCTCCGCTCGGCCATGCCTGTGGGAGACAAAAGGAGAGAAACACTTCAGTACAAACCCAAAGCATATTCCCACTGCCCCAATGTGTGTGCCCACCCACCCAGCCAGACCCACCCATTCCATACCCTGTAAACACCGCCACAGCCAACCCTAGACCATCCCTCCCCTATGTGCTGGACACATAAGGCAGTGTTACCCATATGGACCATACAAGTGTGTAGACATATCACCCACCTGGATGAAGCACCACGCCCCTCCTGGCACGCGACCGCAGACGTGCAAGTAGCTCCGGCTCCCTCCGTCCCAGGTCCCCATATCGGTGCCTGCACTGTTCAGCCGTTCTCCTGTGGCCAGTGGCCACCTCCTGGTCAGTGGCCACCTCTTGCCAGACCTGAGTCCTGGCCCTGTCCAGTGACACCTCACCAAACAGTGGGCCATAGTGTGGCTCCACAATGGCCACAAGGTTGGCCAGCTCAAGGGCACTCCATTGAGGGGCTCTCCTGCATGCCATCTCTAATGCTATAGTAGGCAATATGGCGCTCCACAGTGCGGCAACTCCACTTGGAAGTGCTGCGTGGTACATCACCACCATTCCCTATCGTGCTGTCACCGAACAGCACAACAGAGGTGCAGCCATGCCAGACGTATGGCGCCAAGGGGGAAAAGGTCGGGCACAGGGTCATGGATCTCTGGCGCAAGGCCACGCACAGCGCCATTGGACGTCTATGCGTCTAGTGCAATTGGTTGCCTGTGTGCCATCACCACAGTGAACTATTGCGCGGTTGTGTCACAGTGCCATGTAGTGACCCTTGCCATAGCACCACTGGCAAAATGGTGGCCATGCCCTGAATTGTCTACCACACACAGCACGTCATCAGTGTGGCAGATGCCTGCATAAGCTACCTGGGCATGCACAGTGTGGTGTACTACGCAGGCCACAGAACTGCGCCATTGGCTCAGCACGTTCAACACAATTGCACAAAGCGCAAAAGTGCAATATTCAGCCATCATATGCAAATCATCTGATCAGCCATTCAATGGTGCAGCAGCGCGATTTGCATCTCATTAAAGTTGCTCCACACCTAATTTGCATGGATTGCACTATAAAAATGCAACACTGTTCTGCAGTGGCCATATTCGGTTACTGCAGTTTATAGGTGAGTTGCATGCTGTGTGGTGTTCTGGACTGTGGTCTCAGGGACTTGCTTTGTACTGCACAGTCACAGGTAACCACTGTCACCCATACAGGCTGAAAAATTACCTAGTGAGGACTGGGTGAGGAGGACGATGGTGGGTGGAAGAGGAGGCCCAATTTTACCAAGGCCGAGACAGATGCACTCTTTGAGGCCTACATTGATCAGGAACCACTGCTCAGTGGACAGCGGGGCATCCCTCAGGCCCGTGCTGCTGCATGGGAAGGGGTGGCATGTGCCATCAACCTGCACGACAGCCATCAGCGCTCAATGCAGGAGTGTAAGAAGAAGATGGGTACCGACAGGAGGAGGGTGAAGGAGAAGGTTGCTGCCATCAGGGCGGCACATGCTGCAACAGGTGGGGGCCAGCCAGAGGTGGTGCAGCTGACTCCGGCAGAGGACAGGCTCACTGCAAGCATGCAGCACAGTGCCACTGAGGGTGTTCCAGGAGGTGGCTTCCAGACAGGTGGTAGCCCATCACTGCATGGTACGTCATGGTCTGTCAGGGGGAAGGTAGATCACATGCACTAACGTGTCCTTACTTTCTGTAACAGATCCTGTGCATCTGTAGGGGTCAGCAGTGGAGGGTCTGTCCACTGCAGACAGCTATCTGGAGTTGGAGGAGGGACCATCCACCTCCGCAGGTACCCGGCGTGCATTGCAACAGTGGGTCCGCCTGGCTGTCAACACTGATGTCGTTCAGACAGGTGTGGGGGAGGCCCTTCCTGTGTCTCAGCGGTCTGGCATCCAAGGATGCCAGCACACTGTGGCTGTGGCACAGACCTGCATCATTGATGATGCCACGACCATTGTGGGCAGTGACATGTGTGTGTCACGGAATGGACACACAGCAGGCCAGCTCACGCCCATGGACCTGGCTGGTTCTAATGTGTGTGCTAGCATATCAGCACCGGTTGGGCAGCACCGGTGGCTAGTCAGGTCAGTGGCACTGTTGTGGCCACAGCGGTGGAACAACTGATCCCTTGGGCACAGCAGGCGGAGGGGCAGCAGCAGTCACCCATCGGGACTGGGGGTTCAGGGTTCAGCGGTAGCATCTGTGCACCACCTGTGGACTTGCCCATACCTGTTCCTGGTGAGCAGCGCCCACCCTCAAGGGGTGCTGAACATCAGACCCTTCCATACCCTGAGGGACAGGTTGCCGAGGTGGCAGACGACCTCTTTGATGAGCACACCTGCCTACTGCAGGCATCAGTACAGCAGCAGATGTGGCTTGCAACGTCCATGGAGGCACTGTGTGTGGCTCTGGAGTGGGTCGAGGAGCGACACAGCAGGGACACCGATAGGATCCTGTCACGGATTGACCATTTGCGGAAGGATGTGACCGCTGCCATTGACAGGCAAACACAGGCGTTGGTCGCTGTCATGGCCACAATGGGCACACAGTCAGGTGCCCATGTGTTGCTCACACCGCACAGTTCACTATCAACTCCCCATTCCCGGCATCATGCGACACCCACCGTGTCGATGCCGGGTTCAGCTGTGGGCATCCCAAGCACTCCTGGTGTAGGTATGTTCGGTGTGCTGCAGACACCTGTGCGGGCACGGTCGCATTTGTGCAGTGGAACCCCTGGTGGACCATTGGTGCCACCCCATGAGGCCCGTGCTCAGCCTGCCAGTGCTGCTGGGTCTCGGCGGGGCTGCCCATGCATCTGAGGCAGACGTGGCACTGTGCTGCAAAACTGACCTGTCTCCCAGTGCGGGCACTGTCTGGTGCTGCCCTGTGTGCATTGTGTGTTTTGGTGGGCAGTGCACCGGTGGGTGCCCAGCCCTACATGCAGACACATGGTCCACCTGCACACCCTTCCGACTGCTGTCCACAGGTACTTGTGTATGATGATGCCTGCATTGCGCTGTACATCAAAGTGCAATGGTGCCCAGCATCTGACACATGCACATATACAGTCAGTGGACGTGGTGGCCTGTGGACATGTGTGTTGCTAGTGTTTGTGTTCCAGCTGTTTTGCACCTGACCCCTGTGCACTTTGTGCCTATTGTATGTGTGTGTGTCCATCCATGTGGCGTGTTACTGTTCACCCCTTCCTGGTTGTATGTGTGTGCTTCCGTGCCCTGACACTTCCCTTGCCGTCATGCACCCCTGGTGTATTTCCATGTGTGTACGTGGGTTGTGCCCTAGCCACTGGTGGTTGCACATGGCCCCATGACTTACCTGTGTTGGCTGAAGTGCTCCTCTGTAATAGTGTCCCGGTGCAGCTGGGCCAGCCGGATCCATCGGGGGTCCCGTCAGCCAAGGGGGGGCTGCCCATCCCCATCGTCACTGGCATCACCATCGTCCCCATCGCTGTCCACCTCTTCGACATGTACGGCTAACCCAAAGTCTTTGGCCATGTTGTGCAGGATACAACAGACCAGGAATATCCCACAGGCCTTTGAGGGGCTATACTGTAGGGCACTGCCAGAGGTATCCAGGCAATGGAAATGTGTGGTGTAAGCAGCCAGGGACGGAGTGGGTATCCACTGTCACCTGTCTGGAGATAGTGGAGGTTATTGTCTTGTTCAGGCTCAGACTGCCCCAAACCCTGTGTGCCACACCCATGGCACCTCTGGCTTACCCCCCCTTGCCCACGATTTGTCAGTTCTACATGCATACTCACCCACTAGATGACCTGTGGGGGATGTCCCCACTCTTGAATCGATGGCACAGTGCCGACTGGTACCAGATGAAGGAATCATGTGCTCCCCCAGGGTGCGTGGCACAGACATTGATGATGCGCCCACTGGCATCACACACCACCTGGCAGTTGACACTGGCATATCCCTTCTGATTCATGTAGGTGGCCCCATCAGGGCTAGGTGGTGTGTGAATGGCCACATGGGTGAAGTCTATCGCCACTAGCATGCCAGGCATATGTGCTACCCTGTGGAACTCCTGTATGTTTGCTGTGTGCTCCACCGCGGTGCTGGGGAAATGGATGTACTCCGCAGCATGTGGCAGCAGTGCGCTGAGGAATTGGGTGAGGATGCATGATGTGGCCGACTGTGTTATGCCTGTGGTGTCCCCTGTTGGTCTCTGGAAGGTACCCGTGGTGAGCAAGCACATGCAGGCTGTTACCTTTGTCTCCACTGACAGAGCATGACTCCATCATGTGGGTGCCTGCATCACATCACTGCACAGCTCACAGAGCCACCTCAGTATTGCCCTGTTCAGGCCATACCGGCCCACAATCTTGACATCTGTGTACAGCTCAAAGCTGGTGCAGGCTCGGTACTGCCTGTTGGGGGTGTACCGCTGACGGGCCCTTCCACGGCCACGTCCCCCTGCAGCATGCCTTCTCACCCCCCTCATTACAGCTTCCATGTGGAAGGTGGCACTGTCCACGTCCCTGGCTTGTGTTCCCCCCAGCTGTTGTTGCTTTGTTCCCCCCGCTGTCCTGACTGCTACCTCCACTGCACTGGGTACACCTACTGGCCTCTGCTCTCTGTGGCCCCACACACCTTCCCTTGCCCCTATTCTGTGGTTTTGTTTGTCTGGCCTGCCCTCTTTCTCCCTCTTTCTCTGTCTCTCTCCCTGCCTCATGTGGCTTCCCTGTAGCGTTCTTGTGCCTCTTCCTTGCTCCTTTTTATTTTGGCTCATTTTCACTATGGCACAACTTCCGCCTGCCCCACTGTTGCACATTGCGCAAGTCTTTGAACATCGCACTGCACACTTTGTACATGTTTCCACCCCCTTTGGTTGCACATGTCTTCATTATCATTATGCTGTTGCTCAGCATGTTTTCAGTGGCGTAACTGCCTCCTGCTGAATATCACAGAATGGCGCATTTTCTGACTTGCGCTGGTGCAACCCTATTGCACATTGTGCAACCCTTTTGAATATCCAGCCCCATATGTTCTGGTCTCAGTGTAGTGGTTTCAGAAATCAGGCTGTCAGACATACAATAAAAGTTATGCCAAACAAATGTAAATATCTGAAAGTATAGGAGTTACTCATAACCCAACTGTATGAAAGTTGTTCAGGACAAAACTACCATTCAAATGAGCCTATTTATTTAATTGCATTAATTATATTTTTTAAACTATGGCCATCTGATTACCTGCATTTTCATTTTTCTTCACAATTTTAACCTTTTGGATAGCTATATTTAAAAAAGCTAATGAATTCAGATTAGTAACTACCCTCATTTGAAAGGTCATTTTGTCCTAAACAACTTTCATGTGCTTGTATATTGTTAACTTGTGTGCTTTCTGAGATATTTACATTTGTTTGGCATGACCCCTGCTGTGTTCACTCAGAAAGAAAAAAATGAGGTTGTTTGGAAGACCATATTTTACAAAATATAAAGTATTCAGATTAGTGACTGCTCTCCTGGGAAAGGTAATTTTGCCCTAAACAACTTTCACACTGGTTGTTTTTGTGCACCTTAAATAGTTTTAAAGATATTTAAATTTGTTTGGAAGGTGTGTACATTTGCTCTCAGAGAAAAGCAGCTTTGAGTTCTGTGTCCATCCTTCTAAACAGAAAGTAGGGAGTATTTTTTAACTGCCATAGGGATTTGCAGTGTTATGGAAGGATACACTGAAAACTACTAAAAAATGTGTTCCACGGAATCCCCTTTTCAAGCTAATGTGATATAGCTGTAGGCTCTACCCACAGCCATAAAAAGTGGATCTCTTTTGTCTGGTAAGATTTTTAAAGATACAATACACATTTAAAAACTTGTATTAAATAATACGGGGTAGCCGCACAATGACAAATGGCCAGAATACACAACCAGCTGGGGATGGGGGGTGAACTGGCAATCACTGAAGGTTAGGGGAGGGTTCAGGAAGAGGTATACGATGTGCATAACAGGTGGGGAGGACTGCTCTGGATTTGCCTCCCATGCTAGGCTGTTGGTCAATGGTCTGCTTAGTGAAAAATGAGCATACAGTCAAAGTTAGTTTGGTAAGAAGCAGTTATTTGGGAAAGAGGAAAAGCAGTTATAAGCATATAGACCTAGATGAGAGAACATATGCTGGGGGGGCTAGGGGAGTACCAAGAAGCACCACAGGTATTGAAGGGAGGGTAGACAGGCAACTCCATGTAACTAGTTTGGGGCTTTAACAGACCATACATTTGAATTATATGCAAGGAGTTGGGGGGAGACAGGTGGGACTGTAACTGTCTATAAACTATTTGATTAGCTTAATCTCTGTGGTGAGATTACTGGGCTCCCTGAACTAAGAGCTTTGCAGTTTAGTCAAGGGGGTGAGAAGGAGGGGTGGAAGAGTGTTCTCATTTATTTTCTTCCAGTTGAATTTCTTGCATACTATTTTTAGCATGTTGCTTATATGGTCCCTTATATGTTTTTTTTTATATTGTTACTTGTAGAAACAAGGTTTGCTATTACACACCAAATTTACTTGAGTATAGCAGTGAGAGAATGGGGTTTCTATGTGGTGAGATGTTACTGGAGAAGAGCATTTATGGGGATGGGATGGGATCTTTACATGAAAGGGTGTTGCCCTCCTCCTGACCCATCCTAACACTTTGCAATGTCTGGAAAAGTCATGATATGCTCCTGGAATGTCCAGAGTGTCTCGTCTCTGGTGAAACATAAAAAGATCCTTGCTGTCCTTAAAAGGAACAAAATTTAGGTGGCAATGTTACAGCAGATACATTTGACAGCCCGTAAGCATGATAAACTCACACAGGAGTGGGTGGGCCACTGCTATTCAGCATCCTTCAAGGAACACAAAAGAGGAGCTGTGAATCTAATACAAAAAATGCTTAATTTTATTGAGGAGGGGGTCTTCCAGAACCTGAGTGAGGGGGGAGATATATTTTTGTTAGAGGCAAAATAGATGGGGAAAGAGTTACCCTAGGTAATATATATGCACTGGCAGTACACAACCCAACCTTTTTTGATCAAATGCACTCCATCCTCCAGACTCAGAATTTCCTGAACCTTATACTAGCAGGGGATTTTAATTGTGCATTGGATGCAATACTGGATAGGTCCAAGGGGACTACAAGGATAGAACACCAGTAGTGCATTTGGAGGTGGGTTTAAATGAGATTGACCTACTTGACACTTGGAGTGAGAATAACCCGCGTGCAAGGGAATATACATTTTACTCAAACCCCCACAAGATATGGTCAAATATGGCATAGTACTGTCGGTATAGTACTGGAGATAGTTTATTTATCCCTATTTTGTCTCCTAAAACTTTGCTAATGTTGCTGTAATGTCTGGTGCCTTAAGGTGCGATGCTATTTAAAAAGTAATTCAAAGCAAAGTGCATTCAACTCATTTACTAGATTAATTGATGTCTGTTAAACAAAACTAAAGCAAAGTACACTCATCTATAATGCCTGGTGCCTTAAGGTGTGCTGCTTTATAGTCATTACCTATCTCTGTTAGGCACAGCACAGTACATTCATTTAATGCTTTATTTAGTGCCATTAATTATTTCTGCCAAACAAAGCAAAGTATACTTCATCATTATTTTGCTGCTTAAAACCCTAGTGCATTAAGTACTACATTGAGTGTTTCACTGGGCCCAATTTCTTGCCCTCCCCAAGCACCCCCCACCCTACCTTATTTAATCATGTGTCCACATTTTCTTTTCTCCTTACAGCTGACCCCCATGCTGAGAAGAGATCATAAGGGCTCCCTGAAGCTGTCTTCCCTCACAGATGACTCACTCACAGTAGGTACAGATATTTTGCATGGTGGCACTTGAACAAATGCTGCTTGCTTGCCCATGGCTGAACAAGGGACTTTGCCCAGCTGACACTACACTTTGGCTACCCCGCCAGCCCCACCACCCTTGGTGAACAAGCCTTTGGCTCACATGACTTCTAAAACCTATCAGCCTGTTTCCCCACTAGCAGAAAATGCTCTTTCACCGCTAGTGGCCGTTAGCTCAATTATACTCAATCCCCAACAACTTCATCACCATGCAACCTCTCCGCCTGGCTCTAATACTAGTCACTTACTCCCTTCCCTTAGTGTTGCCCCCCTCCACCCTCCCAAAGAAGGGTCACCCAGCACCAATGCAACCCTTTTCTATAACATAATGTCCCATTCTTTGGGCTACCTAATGCTTCTTGGCTCACTCCCCCCCACCTGACCACCATGTTTTCCTGCTCCTTCCCATTGTGCCCTTAGCTAGCCCCTACGCCTGTGACCTGCACAGAACTTCTATTCTGACTTCCCCTGGATCACCATCCCTTTCCATGTTTCAGAGTTCCTCTCTCAGCTCACCTCACCTAACTCACTCCACAACATTCTGTCTCTTAGCCCAACTCACATGTTCCCTTCCCACCCTGGTCTTGCCCACAAAATATGTCCCCCATCAAGAAAATTGCACACACAGCTCAAATTAATCAGGGCTTCTCTACTCTGGCACACAATCCTCCTCCTCCTCCTTCTATCAGGTAATGTGCACCCCAACCCTGGACAGACTGCATCAAGTATCCCAGTTGTGTACAGACCTGGTAACCTCCTACTGGCTTTCATAAACATCTGCAGCCTCCAGAAAAAAGCTAACACCCCTCCAAGGCTGGATTGCTCAACACTCTCCAGACATTCTAGTCCTGTCTGAGACCTGGCTCACCAAAGACATCCCAGATGCCTCTGTCACCCTCAACAATTACTCCATCTTCTGAGACGCTCAGGCTAAGAAAATGGGGTGGTGGTTGTGCCCTCTATGTTAGAAACTCCCTGCAAGCCATCCATGTCTCCCCCCCCCAACTCACAGGGCCCAAGCCCTTGCCATCAAGTTACTCCTTGGCAACCCTGATAAAACACTGTACATTATGGTTGTATACATTCCCCATGTAACCAAAAGTCCACCTTTGACTCAGTACTGATCAGTATCACCCACCTCCCATCCAAAGGTGAAATCGTCATAATGGGAGACTTTAATGTGAACTGGCTATCACCTATGTCCTCCCCATACAAAGAAACTGTTATATCTTATGACCTTACCCAGGTTGTCCAGTCTCCCACCAGATTGGATGCAAAAACTTGAACCTCTACATTAATTGACCTCACCTTCACTAACCACCTTAATAATCTTACACTGTCAAAGTGCTCCCTGATTCTTTAAGTGACCACTCCCCTATTACCTGCTGGTGGTCAAACAGACTTTTCCCAACACTGCCCAAAGTCTCCCTCCAAAGGCGCTCCAGAAAAGGGTCCCTCTCCAGCCTCAAAACATACCTCACATCCTGTGACTGGTCCCCTATCCACACTGCCCAGACCATAGATGATGCCCTCTCCTACTTTATCTCTACCTTTAATGCTGCATGTGACATCTTCCCCCCTTCTCCAAGCAGATAGTGAAACACTGTGACACACCCTGGATCTCCCAGTCACTGCTAGACCAAATGTGCCTCCAAGATACCCTCTGGTATAGAGCACTGGACTCATGGCTCCCCTAGGACCATCAGTGCTGCAGGGAGGCAAGAAACAAATGCACCTGGGCCATTTGCCAAGAAAAAGTCACCTATTTTAAACAAGCCCTCACCTCCTCCTGGGGCTCTGGGAAAAAAATGTTGGAGCAATATTAAAGAACTCAGTGGGCAAGTAGTATCCCTCACTCCTGCCCAGCTACTGGTTGATGGGGACATCACCCAGGATCCCACTACAATCTCCAATGCCCTAAATGCTGCCTTCTCAGACCTCAGCCATATCCTTCCCTCAAATGTTTTGACCAGATCCATAATGCCCCTATGGACAAACCTGCCACTATAGACCCCCCTTTTCTAGCTGTGAATCATCTCCTGTAGTGAAGCAAAAAGCTACCTCATCAAAGTCCTAGCGAATTCTCTCTTTAGTGGTGATTCCTTGGACCTCAAATTCCTCTGCCTTACTCTGGATGAAACCTTGCCCCAGCTCACCAAAATTCTTAACCTGTTCCTATGCCTCAGCCAATTCCCTACACCATGGAAACATGCAGTAATAACCCCCATTCTGAAAAGTGGTGACCATACATCCACCAGCAATTATCATCCCATCTCGATCCTACCCCTATTTTCAAGGCTCTTGGAAAAATTGTCTCCAACCAGCTCACAGACTACCTGTCCAAGCACAACCTTCTTTGTACAGAACAGCATGGCTTCCAGAGGGACAACAGCACCACCACCACCCTTCTCAAGTTTACTTAGTTCATACATGAGGCTCTGGAACAGGGCCACTTGGTGGAGGCTATCTACATAGTCTTGACTAAAGCATTCAACACCATCAGTCATGCCCTGCTCCTCCATTCCTTCCCATCCCTGGGCTTTTCCCCAGAGGCCTCCTCTTGGTTTAAAGATTATCTCTCCAGCTGAACACAACAGGTCAAAATAAATACCACAATCTCCCCCAGTAGACCAGTCCTATCAGGTGTCCCTCAAGGGTCCATACTTTGCCCCTGCTCTTAACCCTCTTCCTGAACTCCCTCCTTAAATCCTGCAGTTGGAAATTACTGCTCTATGTGGATGATGCTGTAGTCTTCTGGAAACACCCCTACCCTAACCACCTTCAACATGCCCTTCAGGGTTCTTTGGAGAACTTGAAACCTGGTCCTCTGAACACCGTCTAATACTGAACTATTAGAAAACCAAGTCCATGATCTTTGCCCACCACCACAGCCCACACAGTAGCTATCCACTAACCATTACTAACTCCCTCGGTACCCCCCTAGAACATGTGACCACTTTCAAATACCTGGGTATCTCCCTGGACACCTCCCTCACCTACCACACTCATATCCATCACCTCTCCTAATCCATTAATTTCAGGCTGGGGGCTGCTGTACTGACATAAGCACTGCCTACCTCCCCAAGGCCATCTGACTTGTTGTATCCTCTTCCGTCTTATCCTTGGTGGACTATGGCATCATGATCTATGGGACTGTCGACTAAACTGCCCTGCACCGTGTAAAACTAGCATTCAACAAAGCCTGCCGCCTGGTCTCAGGTTATAATAGACTAACACACACCCCTGTGAGCTTTACTAGCTTATGAACTGACTAAACTTTAAAGGCCAACTTAAGTACCATGCCTGACTCCTTGCCAAGAAGAATCTACAGAAACAAGCTCCCTCTGGCCTCCATCCCCTCATCCAAATGATCCCTCACAGAAGGACTTCCAGATGTTCTGCCAAAACCTCCCTCATAGTTCCCCATTGTAGGACCTCCCTTGGGCAAAGGTTTTTCTGCTATCGTGCCCTCTCTGACTGAACAGCCTACCACCCAACATCTCCTTGGAACCCAGACCTGGCCACCTTAAAACTGGTCTAAAGACCCTCCTACTAGACTCCTCCTCCTGTGACTGTTCCTTGCCCCACCATTGCTTGAGGATTTGCCTGCCCCCCCCTTGGCCCTATCCTGTTTTCTGACCAGCCTAACACTAACACCTCTCACCACTGGTGTGCTCTAACTTGTTTACAACTACTACCCCAGATGTCTAAAAATCTTGTTTGCTTCTTATTTTGCTTTCGTTCTATAAGTGTGTATTGTGAAACTTCTGATACTGGATCACTGGCCCTAAACTGTATGTTCTGAGCATTGCCACTGTCTATATTTTTGCACTGTTTGTTTCTCCCTGCATGCTTTGTATTCCTGATATGGAGCCTTTGCAAAAGAGTCTTTGACTCAAAGGGTTGTAATTCTGATTGCCTAAATAAATAAAATAAAAAAAATAAGAAAATAAAGCTGTGCAGACACCAAACTGAGAAAATATAAGGTATTTTTAATCAGCACAATGCTACAGTATGACAGACAACTGGGCTAACACCCCTACGTATCTACCCAATCACATGGGTCTTCCTTCCTGATGTTATTGTGCTTGACTGGGGCACCTTTAAGGGAACTAATGTGTGCTCCTGCAATACTTTTGAAGACATGGTTATGTCTTGACTGTGTTTTTATCCCAAGGTCTTGGAATAGTAGAATCCTCAATATGGACATCAGCCCCATCCTTATCTCAGATCATGCTAGGGTCATAGTAACACTTCAGATGTCCTCCTCACCAACGGGGTCAAAGGGGTGGAGATTCCCAATATATATGCTCCAAAATGAACAATTCAAAGAATACCTAAGAGAAAAATGGACCCTATATAGGGAAACTAATAAGGACATGGCCTCAGACAAAGCTTGCTTTTGGGATGTGGGGAAGGCTTTGATGTGGGGGATGATAACTGCCTATATGGCAATTAAACAAAAGCAGCAAAGGGACAAGTTCCAAGATCTGGAATTGGGGATTAGAGCCTTGGAGAGTCTAGCCCTTGGGGACCTCTTGGAGGACAAGCTCCAGACTGTTATGGAGGCTAGGGAAGAAGTCAATAAGGAACTCAGGAGAGAAGGGATAGGGAAGTCTCACTTTTGTACTCCCAACAGAGATTTTATGAATGGGGAAACAAACCATGCCCACTATTGGCCTGTCTGGCATGGGAAAGAGGAAGTCTAACATTGTCACAACTATCATGACACAGATGGGCAGATGCATGGGTAAGGGGAAGGAAATTATGGAAGAATTTGTGCAGTTTTATAAAAAAAATGCTATACCAGTGAATGCCCAAATGGGGAGAGACAAGTGTCAGAGTTTCAAGGCACTTTGCAACTCCCAACACCCACTGCAGAACAGGTTGAACAACTTAATGCTCCACTCTCCATGGCTGGGTTAAATAGAGCAGCAGCTGGACTTGTGGCTGGTAAAGTGGCAGAACCTGATGGTCTTCCCATAGAATACTATTGGGGGCTAGGAGTCAAGGTGTGGTAAGATATGCTTGACACATTTCAAGACACTCTAGAGGTTGGGATGTCTTCAAGGTCCTGAGGGCTAGCAACCATAATGGTGATCTCAAAGCAGGGGAAGGACCCTTCTGACTGCACAGCTTATAGACTGAATTCCCTAAGGAACTGTGACACTAAAATTTGTGCTAAGGCATTGGCCCATAGATTAGAGAAAGTCCTTCCTGACTTTATAGGAGCAGACCAGACATGGTTTGTTAAAGGATGACACTCTGTTCACAATGTGCGTAGATTGTTGGGGGTCATTCAAGGGGGGGTTAAAGTGCCGAGGGAGCTTGTGTACTCTAACTGAATGTTGAAAAAGCTTTTGACAGAATAGAATGTAGGTACCTGTTTAGGGTTCTCAAGGTTCTTGGTTTGGGAGAACAGTTCATTAATATGGTTAAGTTATTATATCATGCACCCAGGGCCAGCATTTTGATAAACGGAGAACTCTCTCGGGGCTTCAACCTGGGATAGGGAACCCAACAGGGGTGCCCCTTATCTCCACTCCTGTTTGCATTGGCTATTGAACCCCTAGTGGAGGCAATATGCAGCAGTGCAGCAGTAAGGGGGGGTGGAGGGGGCATGGGGATCACAATGTAAGGTCACTCTGTACGCAGATGATGTCTTACTGTTCCTCACTGAACCCAGAACATCTATGCCAGAAGTGACCCACATCAAAGATGCTTCACAGAATATTCAGGTTACAAAGCTAACTGTGGCAAATCAGCTTTGATGGGTATATGGTGAGTGGCCATGGGGGATTTAAAAGGGCATGGGTATAACTTAGTGACAACCCATATTAAATACTTGGGCATAAAGGTGGGTACAAACCTTGCATGCTTATATGAGCTGAATTATAAGCTAGTCTTAGGGTGCATAATGCCAGATATAAGTAGATGGCAGGGGCTGCCTGCATCCTGGATGGGTAAAATAAATCTAATTAAGATGAATATATTACCCAGAATTCTGTAACCTATCCAGATGTTGCCATTTGGCCTTAGTCAAAAAGACCTCAGAAACCTGGATAAGTGGTGTTTGGAATTCATGTGGGGAGGTAGAAACCCAAGGCTAGACTGGCATGGCTCTGCTGCCCCATCTTCAAAGGGGGCCTGGGATTTCCAAATTTTACTTTATACTCCTGGGCAGCTCAGCTCAGATTATTGTCAGAAAGGATCAAAGGAAGAAGAGGTGCGGCATGAGTTGCACTGGACCTAGAAGTGTCCCGATACCCACCAACTGCACTATTGAACCAAGGGAGTGTGAATCAAGCTAGGAATGCACCAAATGCATAAGAAACAGCGGGGGGCACCACGAAACTATGCAGAAATTGAAACACATTTTTAACAAAACGTAAGGTGCTTTCTAGTGGAGGCAGTTCCACTACTTTATAATATATTAATACTTTAACATGGGTAGCTCAACATACTAATATATATATTGCTTTTTGTAAAATAAAGTATATGACTTTTTAACCTGCTCCCTTGTGCCAGTTCTACCTTTGTTTGATAACATTTTATTTATTTATTTGCTTTTGTTAACCGGGTAAGCACACTAGACAGCCAAGTGCCTATTTTCAGGTGTGACCCGTGAGATTACAAGGTACATACATGAGCAATTTTCAGGTGCGACCCGGGAGATTAGAAGGTACATACATGAACATCAGGCAAAAACAAGTGAAGGATTACATTAAAGAGAATTAGCACACAGGGACAATAGTACCAGCAGGGATTTACATTGCAGGCAGTAGTACAGTGTGGTTTCGTCGTTCCAGGCAGCAATGTTGTAAGGCTTGTAGGTAGGCAAAGAGGAGTAACATTGGGATAGAGTGGGCCCAGAGCAAGATAAGGAAGTGCACAGTAATAATGCTCACCCTGTTGGGCAGGTGGGCCTAAGTGGTCTATTTTTCTGGTAAACTGTGAGTACAGGAGGTTTATAAGCGCAGATGTATTCTACCCAAGTCATATTGTTTGGGTAGCATCTCAGTTTGTTGGGGCGTCACAGGCTGAGAGGCATTCAGTCATAACCTGGGCATGTTACAGTATTTGTACACCACATTTTCAGCATAGTCTTCTAATTATCCCACCTAATGAACCCAGTAGGTGAAAATTTTCAAATCCCCACCAAAGTGTCATTCTGTAACACTGAAACATCATTCCATGCCACAGGTATGAAAACACATTTTGGCTAGAATTTGAAAAATGGCAGCTGTCACATTCAAAGGGTGCTTTGAAGAAATGGCTATGTTGAAAATGTGGTTTCAAAATATTGAGAATTACCAAAGTTATGAGTATGTGTTTTCAAATTTCAGTGTAGGTGCATAACTTTGTTGATTTTTTTTATATTTTTAAGCCAAATGTTCAACATAGCCTTCTTATGACCCCACCTAATTAACAAGGGTAGAGAAAATGTTCAACTGCCTAAAAGGTGATTTTGCACAACAACCACATAATCATCTACCAGGACAGACTTGCTTTATTTCACTCCCATTGTCCCTGAGGTGGGGTCCCAAAAAAGGCATGTTGAAATTTGGGGCAAAAATATTCAAAAATGGCCAAGTTATGCCATTAAGTTCAGACCTCCATTGGAATACATCGAACTGCATATCTGATTTCTTCAGTTCGCAATCTGGCTTTGAAGAGTGAATATGTGTCTGCTGTCCAAAGGGGATTATAACATTGGATCTCCAGTGGGTAAGTAAGGACTTGGGGGGCTGCTGAGTGGGAGGGTCAGGTGGGGGGACTAACAATACAACAGACTTCGATGGACTGTTTTTTTTATTTACAGGGTTTATTAAAAAAAATGCTGAGGGAAGGTTTTCTTTATTTCAGATACTGACACTGGGGGATTGGGTACCCCCAGTGTCGGTGTTATGTATGTGGAGGATGCTGAGTGGAAGGGTCGGGTGGGGTAACAGTTACAAAGGAGACAGCTAGAGACATTGAAGGATGGTTTTCATTTTTGCTGGCTATATATACATAAAGAAAACCTATGAGGTGCCAACACTGGGAGACTGGGCACCCCCAGTGTCAGTGTTATATTTGTGTGTGGGAGGGTGGGTGTTGAGAGGGAGGGTCAGGTTGAGGGGAAAATTACAGGTGCACCTGAAACAGACATCAATGGACAGTTTTCTTTTTTACAGGGGTTATAAAAAAATGCTGAGGGAAGGTTTTCTTTATTTCAGGTGTCAACACTGGGGAATTGAGCACCCCCAGTGTCAGTGTTATGGCTGTGGGGGGCTGCTGGGAGGGAGGTTTGGGTGGGGGAACATGGGGGAACAGTTACAGGGGAGCCAGCAAGAGACATTGATGGATGGTTTTCTTTTCTTTTTTTTTTTTGCAGGCTATACTGTATATACACACAAAGAAAACCTATGAGGTATTAACACTGGGGGATTGGGTACCCCCAGTGTCAGTGTTATATTTGTGTATGGGGGAGTGTGGGGTGGTGGGTGTTGAAAGGGAAGGTCAGGTTAAGGAGAAAATTATAGATGCACTTGCAACAGACCTCGACGGACAGGTTCCTTTGTTACAGGCAATATACATAGAAAATAAAATTATGAGATGGTGACACTGGGGGATTGGGTAACCCCAGAGTTGGTGTTATGTGTGTGTGTGGGGGGGGGAGCTGAGTGGGAGGGTCAGGTAGAAAGAAAGTTACAGGGGAGCCAGCAAGGGACATCGACAGAAGGGTTTCTTTTTTTTTGTTTTGCAGGTTATATATACATTAAGAAAACCTATGGGGTGTCGACAGTGGGAAATTAAGCACTCCCAGTGTCAGTGTTATGTTTATGGGGGAGGTGAGAGGGAGGGTCGGGTTGAGGGATAAATTACAGGGGTGCCAGCAACTGACATCAATGGATGGTTTCCTTTGTTACAGGCAATATACATATAAAAAAAAGTACGAGGCGGGGACACTGGGGGATTGGGCACCCCCAGTGTCAGTGTCATGTTTGTGATGGGGACAGTGCCCAGGTATTAAAAGAGATAGGTCCAGCAAGAGGCTTTGATACAAAAGGGAAAATGGCAACAATCTTCACTGCACCATGAACTTCCATTAATGCCTAATATGACAGTGCAGTGAAATAAAGGAATTAAAAAATAATCCTCTATCTGCATGAACGGAAACATTTGTGATTGAGTAGGTGGCGGCTTGTGTGTGTGTGTGTGTGTGTGTGTGTGTGTATGTGCGTGTGTGTGACAGCGAGTGAAAGACTGACAGAATGACTCCAAGTGTTGAAAGTTGATCAGCTGTTTGCTGACTAGCTTCATGCAAATCAAGGGATTGAAGCCCTCTCTGATTGGAGTGGCTGTGGTCCTTTGAATTACATGAAGTTTCCACCCAGCACAGAGTGAGTAGTGTCAGAACCACAGAGTGTGGTCATTGGTCTAGACTGCTGAGCCCCTTGCAGTTTCAACTGCAATGGGCTTGGCAGTGATCCCCCCCCCCAAAATCCCCTTGTACTTATCACAAAATAATTGATGTGCAAGCGCAGCAAACATAAAAATATTAGCATACCTGTCAAACCTACTTTGTAGGTAGCTCCTATGTGGCACACCATACGTTTTTTCCATTTACTCGGTCCTAATCCTTACCAGGCTTACAGTGCTATAACTAAGCCAAAGTGGTGGCCATCTTTTTTCTTGAGAAAAAAACTCAATTAAAACAATAATAAAATACTAAAATTTTCATGGCACTACAACATTTACCATCAAATAAAAATGAGAGATACCTGGAATCTTTTATAGTGAAAAAAGGGTAGTATTGAATTTTTGCTCTATTTCATTGTACATATGCTTTTGTAAAAATCTCACAACAATTCTGATTGAGTACCAGTTCTCCCATGCAATAACTGGTCTTATAAGACTGCATCTAAAAGCTCAGCATAACTCCCTTATTGATTGGCTGCTAGTAAACAAGGCTGACCATGAAGAACAGCTTGGTACTCTGCCCAGTTCAACTAGTGACCATTCCCCTGAATTCTGTACAATATATGGAAGGTCCCACTCAAAGTGATAGCTAGCAAATTCTTTTCCAAACTTGATATCTTTCCAAACGTAATAATATATTTATTTATTTATTTATGGCATACTGAGCATAGTACTGCTCGATTACAGATGCGTCCTGGGGGAAGGGAGAACATAGGAGAACAGTTTACACAGTATACACCAGAAAATACATAGTGGGAGAAATATTAACATTAGGATCTGGTTACATGTCAGTAGTAGCTTGAGAGAGACAAATTGGTAACCACAGTACGTACGGTATGAGAAAGCACTTGAAGTCAGGATTGACAAGTGAATACATTGTGGAAGATCACTAACATTTGGTTCAGAAACCACTACATACAGGATTGAGTGTGGTAGTTGGTAGCACAGTTACATACAGCAAGTGTACAACAAAATTAGGTTTTGAGCCATACGAGATACAGTATAAGGCTAGTGGTCAATAGTTAGATACTGATTAATTACAAATTTGCTAAGTGCCAACATTCCCAGAGAGTTGCCTAGTAGTTGGTAGGCTCCTAGATACAAGCACAGGTATTGACGAAATGATCTTGGAGCATGGAGTTTAGGTGCGACAGGGAGGTGAAGCGATGAATGTTAGCTGGGAGGGAGTTCCATAGTGAGGGAATGCAGTAGCTGAACCCTGATTACCCAGTGGAGGTAGATTGGTATGGGACAGCTAGGAACCTGGAATTTGAGTTTTGAGTGTGTATGATTGTGCGCTAGGGTTTGTTAAGATGTCAGAGAGGTAGGAAGGAGTCATTGAGACCAATAGCTTGGCCATAATTTTTTGCGTTAGTGAGTTAGCTCATATAGTCAAGGAGGTGAGGTTCATTGCTTGATATAGGGCACAGTGGTGTGTGGAGTAGGGGCTGTTTAGGTCGAAGCAGCAAAAAGAGTGGAAGAGAGGGTCCAGCCTAGCTAATGTGGTCTTTGGGAAGGCACTGTAGACTACCTCCCCATAGTCGAGGACTGGGAGGATCATTTTATTTATAATGACCTTCCTGGCTGGAAGGGGTGTGTTGTCATGATTCTGGTAAAGTGAACCAAGCCTTGGGTGCAGCTTCTTAAGTAAGGAGTCAATATGTGCAGAAAAGTTGAGATGCTGGTCAAGCCAGACACCGAGGTATCTGAAGGTGGTGCAGGACTCCAGTGGGGACTCTTCCCGATATGGACAGCTTGGGATCTACCAGTGAGGTAGGAGTGGAACCAAGATGTGGCCCAGCCAGATAGGCCAGCCTTAGCAAGTTTTGTCAGGAGAAGGGAGTGAGTCACGTATTGAAAACCTTTGCCAGGTCTATAAAGATGGCTGCAGTGATGTGGCCAGCATCCGTCCTTGAGAGGATGGAGTCAGTAATCCTAAGAAGGGAGGTGGTAGTGGAGTGGGATTTCCTAAAGCCAGACTGGTAGGGGGAAAAGAAGGAAAAGGAGTCCAGATAGGTGGATAGGCAAGAGAGAACCAGGCGTTCTTGTATCTTGGCAAGGGTCGGTAGGAGGGAGATGGCCCAGGAGTTGCTTGGGTTTGAGGCATCACCACCCTTTGGAAGTGGGATTATGGTGACATGTTTCCACTCAGTGGGGACTTCTGCTAGGATGAATGATAAGTTAAATAGGGTGGCTAGGGGTTGAGCTATGGCAGGCCAACATGTGGAGCATTTTGACCACTCTCCGGGACATTTTCCCTTTTCAGGGTTAAGGGCAATCAGTGCATTGTATACCTCATCAGGGGTGACTTGCAGGAAGGAGAAAGGCTGAGCTGCAGCGCCACAAGATGTGGTGTCGGTGGGGGCATGCTGAGCCTGGTGCGGGGTGGCCCTGGGAGTAGAATGGCTGGTAGTGAAGACAGTGTTAAACAAGGTGGCAACTGCTGAGGGGTCAGTGATGGTGTGACCACCAATTTTCAGGGACGGGATTGGTGGTTGTGATGGTGGCCATAGAAGCGATTTGACCACCTTCCAGAAACGAGATGGGAGATGGGAGGAGGAATTGAATGCGCATGAGAAATAGTTGGCCCTTTGCTTGGCGGATTATTTTAGTACTAGAATTGCGGAGCACTCTGTAGATCTGGAGGTTGACCTGGGATTTGGAGGTCTTTTAGGTTTTCCAGGCCTTGTCTTGGATTCGGAGGTGGGCTAGGATATTGGGAGAGATCCATGGTAGGTGAGCACCTCTGACTCTGGACCATCTGAGTGGGGCATAGCAGTCCCAGATGGCGATGAAGTTGGACTTAAAGAATGACAGTGCCTCATCTGTCGAGGTGAAATGACTGATGCACGATCAATTGTAGTTGCCCAACTCATTTAATAATGAGGGGAGGTCCAGGGATTTGTAGGATCTCGAAAGTGAATTCTGGGATGGGAAGCTTTGGGTTTATGAAATTTGCGCTTGGTGTAGATACCGTGGTGGTCACTGAGGGCATCCGGAAGGAGTCCAGAAGCTATAATCATGTGAGGGTGAGTGGTGAGGGACCAATCTAGCAGTGTGTGGTTCTGTGTTTTGTGGTTTGCCCGAGTAGGTTCAGTGATTTGTTGTGTTAGGATTAGGGCTGTTACCTTGTCACGAAATTTGGAAAGGGACTCAGCAAGACAGTTCTGGTTAAAATCCCCTAATATGTGGATCTCACCACCTGCTGCCAGGGAGCTTACGTAGCCTAGGTAGTCCAATATGTAAGGAGAGGTGGTGCCTGGAGTGCAGTATGTGCCTGCTATGTAGATTGGGATTGAGTGGGGGATGGAGAGTTTTACCATTAAGGCATTTATGGAGTTTGTTGGTAGGGATAGGGCAACCGTGGTGAATTTGATGGAGGAAGCAATGTACATGGCTATGCTGCCTCCTTTTCTGCCGACCCGGTCATGGTGGAGAAGTGCGTAGGCGGGTATGGCAAATTCTGCGTCAGTGTTAAGTGATTTTAGCCAGGTTTCAGAGATAATCAGAATGTCTGGACTGAGAGAAACGGCGAGGGTTTGTAGCAAGGTTATTTTGTGCAAGAGACTGCATATACAGTATTTATGTGTATTAGTTTGAGGCCCGAGGGGATTTGGTGTGGGACAGAAGGGTTTTGGGCATGGGGGTGGGTTGGTCCTGGGTTAAGTTCGATATCCCCTGCAAGGAGAAGTAGCAGGGTGATCATTAGTTTGGTGTGATAGGCTATCCACAGAAGTTTTCTGGTGGTGGTTTGATGTGTGGTTCCATCAGCTTTTGGTCTCCAGGTTTCTGGTAGAAGGACTAGGAGGCTGATTCGGAAAGTAGGTGGGATTAGCCTGGGGCAGGTGGAGAGAGTATGGTAGGGATGGACATGGTGTGATTCAGCTGAGATAGTGGAGGTAGGAATATTTGTTAGCAGCCTGTCACAAGATGTGATGTGGGTTGGGAGCAGAGGGTAAATTGATGGAGGGAGTGACACCCAGGGGGTGATAATAAAGAAGATTAATACTGTAAGTAAAGTTGAGGCAAAATGGAGAGGCTAAAAGAGCAAGGGTCTGGAAAGTAAATTGAAAAACCTTGGTGTAGTGGCCTCTAGTGGATGGCAGATGGGAAAGTAGGCTGATTGGTTAAAACTGGCAGCAGCAGCACCATGAGCTGTACCTTAGCGCTGCCTGTGAATTGCCATTGGGGGGGGGGGCAGTCTGCACTCCGGATCCTGGGAGGACTTCCACGCTGCCGTCACGATCTGAGGATTGCCTCGAAAGCTATGAGAAAGACAGAATTTAAATAGGTAAGAGGGATGGGGGAGGGGCTTGGTACAATCTTAAGTAAGCTTTAAACAAAGGGAGTCGGGGCTCAGAGGAGCAGTTTCTGCAGTGGGAAAACTCTAAATAATTTAAACCTTAGCCTCCTTGAAGCGCTGCTCAGAGGTGTCTGAAGGCAGCTGGTAATTCAGAAGTTTCAAACTTCCCTTAGATGAGAGCTCAGAGGTGCCTTAAGCAGATAAATTAAGCACTTTAGACCTTTCTTCATGTCTGCGTGTTAAGCTCCTTGTATAGCACAGCAAGGCAGAGATTGAATTAAGCTGGCTGCAGCTAAATTAATTTAAACAAATTAAGGTAACTCAACAGGACAGTGAAAAGCACAGTATTTTTAGGGAGTTATTAGCAGACAAAAAACTATCTCCACATGTCTACCGACTTTAAAATTCAAGAGATGGCACCTTTTCTCTCGTAGCTTGTTCAAACTACATAGTAGCAGCAGCACCACGAGTTGTACCTTAGCGCTGCCTGTGAATTCCCGTTGGGGGGGGTGGTCTGCACTCCGGATCCTGGGAGGACCTCCACGCTGCCCTCATGACCTGAGGATTGCCTCGAAAGCTTAGCGCTGCCTGTGAATTGCCGTGGGGGCGGGCGGTCTGCACTCCGGATCCTGGGAGGGCTTCCACGCTGCCCTCACGACCTGAGGATTGCCTCCTATAAACTACTTCCTTAGTGAGACAATACCATCTATCAAAGATGCATTCATTCACTTTCTTCCAATTCTGCTTTACAGATGTATGCAACAGCAGTGTTCTCCCAGTTAAACACAGAATCAATGGTGACACTCTTCAGGGCTAACTCATGAACTGATCTCACACAGTAAATTTAATTTGTAAGGCAGGAGAAACTACAAAACAATCTGGCACGGCCCATGACCTGCAAAATTATTGTTCCATTTTGGAATCTGTGTACACATCTAACAGTGCAGGCTAAATCTGAATTACACAAAGCCTGATATGTAAAAAAAAACCTTTATGACTACTGCACTTTCTTCAGATCTGTTGATCAGTTCTTGAATAAGCCACTGCACACAAAATTATAAACTCTGTCATATGGGATCTCAGAGCTGAGACTAATCAGTAGAATAGTCTCAATTCATATTTCACAGACCCCTTTGGCTACAAACCCCAGAGTAATGCTATGGTGAACAGTGACACACAGTCTATGTCAGTTACTATTACCACCTCTCCTAACCTGCCCTTCATCATTAAAACTGTAACTATGGTGTATGTGTTGCAACTAGTGTCATGCTGAATGTGAAATATCATCAGCTGAATTCCAGCAGAACCAGCATTCCAGTTCTGAAAACCTAATATCATCTAAGAAATTAAAAGGTAAAATAGCAATGTATTGGCCCTAATATACAAGAAACATAGAACCAAATGGCAGACAAGGACTGCCCGGCCCACCCAGTCCACCCACCTCCCCACCCAATGGACAAGCCACAGATTCTAGTTAATCAACATCTTACTTCCTCCTACCCCCACTAGAATTGCCTTATGCCTGTCCCATGCATTCTTGAATTCTCCCACTGTTCCTGACTCCACAACCTCCCCAGGAAGGCTGTTCCATGCATCCATAACCCTGTCTGTGAAAAAATACTTTCTAACATTACCTCTGAGCCATCCCCCCTCTATCTTCAAATTGTACCCCCTTGTTCTTGCACATATCTTCTTCTGAATTACCCTCTTGTACTTTGTTAATTCCCGTGAGATACTTGAAAGTTTCTATCATGTCCCCCCTTCCTCATTGAAGTAAGAAGTAAGCAAGATGTGACCCATCTAATTATAATCAGCTTAGTTTAATTGATATTTTAGCCATTGTTTCTGGAAGATAAAACATAAACTCCACTCAACAGATGACATGCCAGGCCTGGCAGCAACAACCCATAAACAAAACAAAAGCCAGCACCAACAATGAAGTTCAACACACTGAAGTTTTATTAAATTGCTGAGAATATATAGGGCACCTATACTAAAACAAAAAGAGGACAGCGACACAACCAGTTTCATTATTTAGCTTTCTCCAGAAATTAGCTGGATTAGATCTTTTTCTTTATTTCTTATACTTTAGGGCCAATAAATTGCCATTTTACCTTTCAAATGTTTTTTATAGGCACCATGCCTGAAAGGTTGGATGTAAGACGGGAAAAGATGGCAAGAGAAATGTTTCGAAAAGTATGTGATTCAACTCATAAACTTTTTTGTTTACTTTTACTAAAGGATATTATTGGGCATAATTTGTGTAAACAGTTAAGGTGGGAAAGACCCTTAGTGAGAGCTCAAACTTACGGAAAATCTCTGTTTGTGCATTATCTAAATATGACTTAATGAATGTCTTAAAGTATGAATATATATGTATATTATGATTTCATAAAGTGTTCTAGACATGATTATTGTGATTTTTACATATGATGTGGTTTTTTGGAATTGCATTTAAACTTCAACCTGCACTTCTGTGTAGGATTGCAATATTATTAATACTGTAAATCAATTAATCAAATCAAATCCTTTAGTGCAATGCTGTTTCTGCACCTCATGTTGCATTTTGCATGTCATCTTGCACTGAGAACTTTAATAAAACTTAAGTGTGTTGTACTCTGTTGTTGGTGCCAGCTTTTGTTTTGTCTGTGGGTTTCTGGAAGATACTTATGGATAGGCTACAACTATGGATAAAGGAAAATCACCAGCAAAACTGGACATGCTAAACAATGTGACATAATGCATCGTGATGTCATCAGCATCATGAAGTGGCATTTCAGCACTCTGGCTCCACACTTTGAAGACTTAAGAGTGGACCAAACCAGCAGACAGGCTGGCCACAAATGGAAAACAGCTCCATGCTACCAGCCACTCTAGTAAAGGTAATTCTAAACCCTATCACCCAACTCTAGTGACTTCATGGCTTCCAGATCTAGAGGGATTCCTGTATTTTACAGAAAAACAGTGCTGTCTAACAGGGGAAACTGTTCTCATAGACATGCATTGGTTATATGGGAAAACAGAACAATTCAGCTCCCACAGGAAAGAGAGCAATCAACAGAAAAATGCAGGAACATTGGCTTGGAGTTACAGGGAAATGTCAATCAATCTCGGAGTCTTGTGACTTCCTACTCAGTCTCAACAAGTATGGATTCAATGTGTCACTGTCCAGACAATTTCTTGATTTTATAGTAATTGATGTTGTCCTCATTCTTTCAGTCTTTAAAATGTAATAAAGGCTATCCAAGCCATGATACCAGTAATGAAATGATTATTGGCAAAAGGTTTTGGGCACGTGAGTATCAAACTGGAAATAGGTTTTATATTATTGGAATGGGTATAATTGTTTAATAGTAATAGCTAATTGTGCTGTTTAAACAGGAGACATTCTCCAACTTTTTTCTTTTTTTTTACTTTGTTTTTATGATTTTTCTTTTCATTTGTACTTATACTTTACAGAACTTAAAGAACGTACACAATATATACATTTCAAGCCCTTTGGACGAGGTTATATAAAAAAAAACTCCTTATATAATACATAACTTTATTAAGTACAGAAGCTGGGAATGGGGAGGCAAGATGGCTGAGGTGCCGTTCCATTCTGCCCTGCCCCCTGCGCCTTCTGTGTGTTCTGCTAACCAAATTGTCTCTGCCTTATCTTTTCATTTTATTTTTATGTAATGAATTAAACTATTGTTGATTTTGGCTGCCCTAAATGAAAATAGAGTGTTTTTTATTGATAGTTTGCAAACAATTGTTGCTAGCTAGTGCTCAGGACTTGGTGTTTTAATGAGAGGGCTCTTTGTTCTCTGTGTATGCTAGGTTGAGCTTCTTGGATGGAATACTGGAGTCTGACTACAAATGCAGAACCCTGGAAGCTGAAATTGTGGACTCATAGTGATTTTTGGCATATTGGCATTAAGATACTGAAAGTTCATCGACAATTGCATCTAGCTGGCATTCAGTACTTGATGTTCTAACAAGAGGGCTGAGAGAGCTTTTTGCTCTCCAAGTATGCTAGCCTGGCCTCTTTGAATGGAGCATCAGAGTATGACTATAAATGAAAGTCAAAATTGCGGACTCATAGTTATGAGCCACCGAACATGGAGTTGAACAAGTAAGAATCTCATGCAAGGCAAATTTGGAAGAGGACGCTTGGATTTAGGGTCAGCAGTCTGAAATACAGAGGTACCTTGGTACCAACAGGCCTATTCTGGCCTACTAAAGGTATGCCAGCATTGTCATGTGGTTCGGGTTGAAATGTTTAGCCTACCATTTTAAATTTACTGAGCATAGTGGAGCGCTCTTATTGTTATTCAACAGGTGTTCTTCATCGCTGGACTTAAATGAGAGAGGAGATTGCAAGTAGAGTTCTTGATGTCCTGAGTGCTGCCTGGAGGTGGAGCATGGACTCCCAGAATGGGAGCCTATCTTGGGAAGTACGCCATGACTGTATCTCTGAAATACAGTGGATGGGATTAGTGGAGAATGGAGAATAGTGGAAGGGGGAAGCTCCCTGTATGGCACTGTAAAAACCTTGCAAAAGGTATATTTCCTTTCACTTTAATTGGGGTTTGCAAGATGAAGGCTGCCTTTATATAACCTAAAATGATTTGACCTGTATAACTTCTGGACTCCCGCACATGGGAGCATGTGTTTTATTAATTCAGTCTTCAAAATCCCAGAACTGCCGAGTATCTTAACATATATAAAAAAGAGATGATGAGCCAGACAAACTTAAACTAAAGAAGGACTCCTCAACTGGAGCCTATACTTAGCCCACAGTAACAGCCAGTACCAGAGTAGTCTTGTGCTCCCACTCTACCTGTATACGGGATAAGCTCACATGATTGGGAAGCACCACTGCACTTCAGCCCCCTAACATATAAGACATTTCTTGAAAAGGGACTAGCCATAGAGCTAGACAGCTTGGTCGATGGATGCTTGTAAAAAAGATACTTACGGTTATTGAATGCTTTTTTGGGCTTCTACCGATTATTGAGACTCCTCAACACAAAAAGGAGCCATTGAATCGACTCATTATTTTAAATCATGGACTTCCCGTATGAAGAAGCCTTGATTACTTAATATAAGAATAAATGGACTCCTGAAATTGGAGCCACATTGTTGTCTATTGAAGCTCAATGATCTTTGAATATTTAGAATGTCTAACTGAAAGTTTTATATTTTCTTAAGTTTTTTTTTTCTTAAATGTGTTAGCAGCAGTTTTTTTTTCCCTCATGGGGTACTTCAAGATATTGTGCCTGTTGATGTTGGATCATTGATCATGGAAAAAACTGCTTTGATGTGGCTTCTGATGTGACTCATGGGACATTTAGGACATATTTTGTAGTCTCTAGTGCCTGCAAACTATTAAGGACTCCAGGGTAAATACGGAGGTTTTACTCACGTGCAAAGTGATGGACTCTTGGATGTAGTGAGCCTTTTATTTCTGACAAGCCACAATTTATGTATAAGGCAATAACTCTTTTGTGTGCTCAAGTACATATTTAATTTACTTTATAATCCAGCTACTAAGAGTCATCTTTGGGACTTTAGGTATTGGCTTATTAACCTTTTAGATATACTGGTTGATAAGACTGTTTAATTTTGCTTTTAGGAATTAATGTATGTTTTAGGTTTATTACTTAATAGGAACAGTTGGTAGACCAAATTATGAATTGATTCCCATTCATTGGTGTATGTACAGTATGTTAAGATGTTATACAATACCATATTAATTGAGGTACTAACAAAATGTTACAGTAAAGCTCTAAAATAAGGCTCCCATAATAGAATCTTGAGTGCCTAAAGTTTCTCGAGTTAGAATGAATTGGTACATTTATTCCCTTTTGTTTGTTGCATTTTGACATACGTCTGCAACACAAAGGTAATTTAGCCTGTCTAATACCGACGTTAAAATTGTGTTGCTGTATGCTACACTTGTATGTATTTGAGTTTCAATTTTAGTTTTTTTTTAGAATATTGTAATGGCTTATGCCGAACAATAAACTTTTGATTGAAGTACAGGAGCCAGTTGTATCAGCTCAAGCTCATTTATTATGAAATGCTTTGCCTCCTCATGTAGAGTTTATATATCAGAGGCAGTATGGTGCAGTGGGTTAAGGCTCTGAGCTGCAAATCTGGAGACCTGGGTTTGAATCCCACAGCCCCCTAGGCGCACACTGTGTGACCCTGAGCAAGTCACTTAACTTCCTTGTGCTCCCAGGTTGCACCTGCAAACAAGCTTTCAGCTTAGTGTGTCTCACCTGGAAAAATAATTGGTAAAGAAAAAAAATATAGAAACTAAAATCTAATCAATAATAGTGGACTCCCTGTCTTATAGTTGTATCTAGTAGATCCTTCAATAATTTGGTGGAGTCTAGCATTAGTTGACAGTGAAAAAGTAGGGGTACTGAACGAATACTTCTGCTCAGTATTCACAAAAGAAGAGGAGGGGGAGGTACCTAATCCAAACAATAGAGGCACTCTGGATAGGGGGGTCAATACCAGTCCATTCATAGAAGAAAAGGTTCTGAAAGAACTCTTAAAGCTGAAGGTGGACAAAGCAATGGGACCTGATGGGATTCACCCAAGAATTCTAAAAGAACTAAGGGGAGAACTAGTGACACCACTGACTACCCTTTTTAACAAATCATGGGAGGATGGTGTGGTACCTGAGGACTGGAGGAGAGCAGATGTGATTCCCCTTCACAAAGTGGGAGCTAAGCAGAGGCAGAAAACTACAGACCTGTTAGTTTGACTTCAGTGGTAGGAACAATGATGGAATCACTTCTGAAAGAATGAATTGTTGAGTACCTAGAGGCCAGCAGGACACAGCACCCAATGCAGCATGGATTCACAGTGGGAAGGTCATGTCAGATGAATCTAATAGATTTCTTTGACTGAGTGACCAAAGTAACACACCAGGGAGGGGCTGTGAACATGGCCTACCTAGACTTTAACAAGGCATTTGACACAGTCCCACACAAAAGATTAATAAACAAGTTAACCAGTCTGGGAGTGGGTCTCAGGGTAGTAGCCTGGGTAAAACATTGACTGGACAACAGAACACAGAGGGTAATAGTAAACAGAATCCTCTCCGAAGAAAGGAGGGTTACAAGAGGGGTACCGCAGGATTCAGTACTGGGACCTGTCCTTTTTAATGTCTTTATAAGTGACATTGTAGAGGCACTGGAAGGAAAAGTATGCCTCTTTGCAGAAAACACAAAGATCTGCAGCAGGGTTGATACACGAGGTGGGGTGGAAAGGATGAGAAAGGACTTGGCAAGGTTGGGGAAATGGTCAAAAGTATGGCAACTTAGATTCAATGCAAAGAAGTGCAAAGTAATGCACCTGGGAAATAAAAATCCAGGGAAGAGTACACAGTGGGGGGGGGGGAAGTACTAACAACAACAAAAATGGCAAGGGACCTGGGGGGAGTCATATCAGATGACCTAAAGGTAAGCAAGCAATGTGAGAAGGCAGTAAGGAGTGCTGGGGGGTATACTGGGTTATACAGGGAGAGGCATCACCAGTAGAAAACAGAAAGTTGTTATCCCTCTGTACAGACAGTTGGTGAGACACCATCTAGAGTACCGCATGCAGTTCTGGAGATCCCATCTCTGCAAGGACGTAGACAGGATGGAGGCAGTCCAGGGGAGGGCAACTAAAATGGTGCAGGGTCTGTACCAGAAGCCATATGAAGAGAGACTAAAGGAGCTTAATATGTATACCCTCAAGGGAAGGAGAGACATGATAGAAACTTTCAAGTACCTCAAGGGAATCAACAAAGTCCAAAAGGGTAGCATCTTTCAGAAAAAAAGATGTGCAGGAACAAGGGGACACAATTTGAAGAGTGAGGGGGGGGATGGCTCAGGGGCAACGTGAGGAAGTATTTTTTCATGGAGAGGGTGGTGGTCAAAAATAGTGGGGGAATTCAAGAATGCAAGGGACAGACATAAGGCAATTCTGGTGGGGTTTAGGAAGAAGTAGGTTGTTGGTTAACTAGGATCTGCAGCTTATACAATAGGTAGGGAAATGGGCAGACTGGGTGAGACAAGCAGTCCTTATTTGCTGTCAAAGTCTATATTTCTATATATCTATAGTAAAAGAATATTTTAAATTAGGTTCAGTTTTACCTTTCCAGTTATAAATTAAGTCCCCCAAAATTAAGACTTCTCTATTTTGAGGAAGTGAGTTTCTAAATTTACAAATAACATCAAGGGCAGTCAAGTAAGTGCCAGGAGGTGCATAAATGACTGCCAGTGAAATAATCTTTACATTACCCAGAACAGGCTTTAAGGGTAAAAATTCACACTCTACTGATGGATTAATAAACTCACACCTACTAACTTTATAATGAGATTTTACATATAACAAACAACCTCCCCCTTTCCACCCGCTTCCATCTTCTCTGAAAGCACTATAGCCTTGAAGATTTGTCAGTTGATTTACTATTTTACCCAATAGCCAAGTTTCTGGAAGGGCAATAAAGTCAAATTATCTTGCATCCAAAACTTCAAAGCCGTCCCATTTAAATATTAAGCTCGGAATGTTTACATGTAGAGAAGAAAGTGTGTTTTAAATTTCTCAGTGCGCCATCTTTATTATTATCTGGCCCTGAATTAGGGTGGATTGTACCAGAAAGAAGCAGAAGAAGAACTAATCACTTCAAACTGATATTAAAGCTCCCTTTAACCATAGTTTGAAAGAGACACCGATGCCTCAGGAAGAACTTTGAAGAACATATTTGAACATAAAGCAGTTTATATTTCTCATTAGCTCTGTATTTCTTATCTCCATTATTTATTATTGAGGTCAGATGCATGAACAGAAGAGTTGTCCCCTGAGGGTTCATCAGCTCCTATTGCTACTTCCTAACCTGACGTCATAATACTGTGCTTGTGACTTCACAGTTATTCTCATAGCAACTGACTGAGATGTCACAACAGAGCTTTATGATGTCAAGTAGGCAGTAAGTTATAGTAGCAGATGAGCTATAAGGGATAAAGATACTGTTTTTGTAGGAATTTCTTCAGTAATAAAAAATCAAGTGGAGAAATCTATAGAAGATATGTGAAATAGAAGCTGAACTGTGTCCAACTATTATGTTTTCCAAAGTTTTTTCAACAGCGTCAGCTGCTCTTCAAAATAAGAGTAACCAGGAATGCCTAAGGAAACAACATAGCATCAGACAAACACAGACCATAGCTATTCTTCCTTTTAAGCCCTTAATGTCAGCTGTTGAGAATTCAAAACAATTTAAGCAATCTTTAGCACTAAAATTAGTAGTAGTAAATCTGATGTGTGTAAAGGAAGCCGCAAACTGACAATATGATTCAATGCATACTTTACAGAACCTAATGAAAGTACAAAATATATACATGTCCAGTCCTTTGGATGATTTTGTGTTAAAAAACAAAACTCCTTATATAAAACATAACATAGAAACATAGAAAATGTCAGCAGATAAGGACCACCAGGCCCATCTAGTCTACCCATAAGCCGTATACTTGTGTCCGGCCTCTGACCCTATCTGGTCAGTGGCTTTTCATCACTCCCTCCAACCTCAAGATTCCCTTGTGCCTGTGCCTGTGCCAGTCATGTTTAACCCCCCCCCCCTGCTGTGGTTGCCCCACCACCTCCTGTGGCAGACTATTCCATGTGTTCACCACCCTCTCTGTGAAGAAAAACTTTCTCACATTTCCTCATAATCTGTCCCCCTCCAATTTCATATCATGCCCACTCATTTTTATACTCCTTCTACATTGGAAGATATCTCCCCCCTGCACCTTGTTTATGCCCCGAGGTACTTAAAAGTTTCTATCATGTCCCCCCCTGCTCCCTCCTTTCCTCCAGTGAGTACATATTAAGGTCCTTTAATCTCTCTCCTCATATGTAGGGCTGCAAGTTTGGTTCAAACTTAACTCCAAAAAGATTGAACCTCATCTGTTTGCATAGATGAGAACACCCACAAACTTGTTGTAGTTTTGTACAAACTTAGGTTCACTTTGTTTATTTAAAGAATATCTTTTTTTTCGTAAGGTCCATTCCTCTGTGTGACACTAGGTGGTGCTGTGAGGTGGGGGGGAGGTGGAGAAAAGAAAGAGAGAGAGACGCTCCGGCTTATTCCCATTGCAGTGCAACTGTGACAGTCCACTCCTCTGCTTCCTGCTCTTCAGCGCTCTACTCTTTCTTTGGTGGCCACAACCTTCTACTTCGGCCCACAAGATGGGCAGCATTGGGCTAGCCTAGTCTGGACATATAGAGTTTGAAGAATGCAGAATAGGGACACACATCTGTGTCCCCTGAAGACTGGGCCAGTGGATTTTTTAATAATTCAGCAGCCACTCAGGGAATCAGAATGAAGTGGCAGGTGGAACCAGGATGAAAGTAAATTCTTCCTTCCCTGTTCAAAGGAGAAGGGGTATAGGAAGGTTGGCACACAATACTGCTTTGTTGTGCCTCCAAAGACTTCCTTCTGGTAAGGGGAGGGTCACAGAATGGGGTATGTATGGGTGGAGGTAAGGGTTTAGGATGTGCTGTGTGGCTTGTACCAGGTAGAACCTGGTTCTACCTGATAGAACCAGGTAGAGCAAGGTAGAACTTCTGAATCGTGTGCTGTTTGGCATGAACTCAGTAAAACCTAGTTCTACCAGTTCAACCGGGTAGAACCAGGTAGAACTTGGTAGAACTTTTTAGGTTCTACCCATAAAGTACACAAAGTAGAACTTCCAGAGGTTCATACAGCCATACTCATATGTCTTGTGGTGCAAGCCCTGCACCATCTTGGTTGCCCATCTCTGAACCACCTCCACCCTGTCAATGTCCTTGTGCAGGTGTAGCCTTCAGAACTGCACACAGTACTCTAGGTGAAGCCTCACTAGCATTTTATACAATAGCATCACCACCTCCCATCTTCTGTTAGTGATGCCTCAGCATATGCACCCCAGCACGCCATTGACCTTCCTTGCAGCCTTTGTGCTCTGCTTTGACACCTTTAGGTCATCAGAAATGATAACCCCCATTCCCCTTTCTTCCTTGGTGACTGCCAGCACCTTCCCCACAATCCTGTAGCTGCCTCCAAGATTCCCTCTCCTCAGGTGCATAATTTTTCACTTCTTTGCATTGAACCTCAATTGCCACACCTCAGACAATTTTTCAAGCTTCTCCAGGTCCCTCCTCATTCTCTCCACCCATTCTGGTGTATCTACCCTATTGTAGATCTTGATGTCATCTGCAAACAGGCAGACCTTTCCTTCTAGCCCTTCTGCAATATCACTAATGAAGACATTGAATAGAACTGGCCCAAGGACTGATCCCTGAGGTACCCTGCGGGTCACCCCTCCTCTCCCCAGATTGGATCCCATTTACCACCACTCTTTGCCTCCTGTTCGTCAGCCAGTTTCTAACCCGACATATCATCTAGTGCCCCACACCCAGACTAACCATCTTGTTAACCAGCCTTCTATGTGGGATGGTGTCGAAGGCCTTGCTGAAATCGAGGTAGGCGACATCTACCGCCCCGTCATGATTTACTTCCTTTGTCACTCAATCAAAAAAAGTTATAAGTTTTGCTTGACGTAACCTTCCTGCTGTGAATCCATGTTGCCTTAGATCCCAAGCCCCAATGGATTCCAGATAGAAACATAGAATCTGATGGCAGATAAGGACCGCTTGGCCCACCTAGTCTACCCATTTCCCTACCTAATGGATACGCTGCAGATCCTAGTTAACGAACAGCCTACTTCCTCCTACCCCCCACTAGAATTGCCTTATGTCTATTCCATGCATTCTTGAATTCCCCCACTGTTTTTGATTCAACAACCTCTTCAGCAAGGCTGTTCCATGCATCCACAACCCTCTCCATGAAAAAATACTTCCTTACATTACCTCTGAGTCGTCCCCCCTCTATCTTCAAATTGTGCCCCCTTGTTCTTCCACATCTCTTTTTCTGAAAGATGCTACCATCCTGGACTTTGTTGATTCCCTTGAGGTACTTGAAAGTTTCTATCATGTCCCCCCTCTCCCTCCTTTCCTCGAAGGTATACATATTAAGCTCCTTCAGTCTCTCTTCCTATGTCTTGTGGTGCAGATGCTGCACCATGTTGGTTGCCCTCCTCTGGACAGCCTCCACCCTGTCTATGTCTTTGCAGAGATGGGATCTCCAGAACTCAATCAATCAATCAAAATCTTTATTTATCCAGGTGAACATCATTGAGCAGAGCTCTTTTACAGGATGGACCTGGTTAGAACAGGATTGGGTAACATTCATCATAAAAACATAGAAATACATGTAAATAAGTATATAAACACAAACACAGTAGTGCGGTAATAGGTTAGTCAAATGATAAAAGGAAGACAAGGCAAACCATAACAGAGGAGGATTCAAATACAAAGGGGTAGGTCCACCATTGAACCATGCAACTGTATATAAACCATGTTCTCTGTATAGAAGTACCAGGGGCAGTCACTAGTACTAGCCATGAAAATGGCTTGAAGAACCACCAACTAATGGCTGATGGGGTACCAGGAGGGGTATGTAATATGAAAGTGAAGGATAAACATTGTGAGAAGTTAAGTCCCAATCATAGGTCGGAAGAACTGATGCAGCGTTGGGGGCCTACAGGGAGAGGGAAAGGGGAGTTAGGACTTTTATAGTATAATTGCATGTAGATTGTGGATGAGTGCAGTATAGAGCTGTGAAAAGAAGGCTGGAGAAAATGGGAAGATAGACCAGTATCAAAGGGAGGACAGAGACATCAATGAGTTACATGAAAGCATGATGACAGACCAGGGCCAAGGAGGAGACAAGCATTAGAAGCAATTAGTTCATGGTTAAATGGTACAGGTTACCATGATGACAATTCATGGTCATGGGAAACAATTGCACTGATCATTTCTGAGATGTGAATGTAAGAGCTTGAAAGATGAGATGCCAATGGGTGACCTCAGTTTCCAGATGGAGTCTCATGAACTGTCTGTACAGAGGGGTAACAATTTCCTGTTTTCTACTGGTGATGCCTCTCTCTATGCATCCCAGTATTCCCCAGCCCTCCTCACTGCCTTTTCACATTGCTTGCCCACCTTTAGGTCATCTGATATAACTACCCCTTGGTCCCTTTCCATTTTTGTTGATGTCAGTATCTCACCCCACATTGTGTACTCTTCCCCTGGGTTTTTGTTTCCCAGGTGCATTACTTTGCATTTCTTTGTGTTGAAGCTAAGCTGCCATACATTTGACCAGTCCTCCAACCTTGCCAAGTCCCTTCTCATCCTTTCCACCCCACCTTGTGTATCAACCCTCTTGCAGATCTTTGTGTTGTCTGCAAAGAGGCATACGTTTCCTACCAGTCCCTCTACAATGTCATTTATAAAGACATTAAAAAGGTCTGGACCCAGTACTGAACCCTATGGTACCCCACTAGTAACCTCCTTTCTTCACTGTGGACTCTGTTTAATATTACTTTCTGCATCCTGTTGTCCAGCCAATGTTTTACCCAGGCTATCACCCTGGAACCCACTCCCAGACTGACTAATTTGTTTATTAATCTTTTGTGTGGGACTGTGTCAAATGCCTTACTAAAGTCTAAGTAGGCCAAGTCCACAGCCCCTCCCTGGTCTACTACTTTGGTCACCCAGTCAAAGAAATCAATTAGATTCATCTGACATGACCTTCCTGCTGTGAATCCATGCTGCCTTAGGCCTTATGCCCTGCTGGTCTCTAGATGCTCAACAATTCTTTCCTTCAGAAGTGATTCCATGATTTTTCCTACCACTGAGGTCAAACTAGCAGGTCTGTAGTTTCCTGCCTCTGTCTTGCTCCCACTTTTGTGAAGCGGAATCACATTCACCCTCCTCCAATCCTGAGGTACCACACCATCCTCCCATGATTTGTTAAAAATGGTAGTCAGTGGTGTTACTAGTTCTACCCTTAGTTCTTTTAGAACTCGGGGGTGAATCCCATCAGGTCCCATTGCTTTGTCCACCTTCAGTTTTAGGAGTTCTTTCAGGACCCTTTCTTCTGTGAAAGGACTGATATCGACCCTCCTATCCAGATTACTTCTATTGACTGGATTAGGTACCTCCCCCTCCTCATCTTTTGTGAATACTGAGCAGAAGTATTCATTCAGTATCCCTGCTTTTTCACTGTCCAACTCTGCCCACCCACCCTCCTTTTTATTTAGCTTCAGTATCCCTTCCTTTGTCTTTTTTCACTCCCCAATATACCTATAAAAGGTTTTATCCACCTTCTTAACCGAGTTGGTTATCCTTTTCTCGGTTTGGGCCTTTTCTATTCTGACTGCCTTCCCTGCTTCCTTCTGCTTTAACTGGTACAGTTCTCTGTCCTGCTTCTTCTGTGTTTCCTTATACTTCCTGAATGCTATCTTTTTCTCCCTAACCTTCCCCACCACCTCTTTTGAGAACCATAGTGGTTTTTCTTTCATTTTGATTTGTTCATTTGCCTCACACAAAGACTTGTTGCCTCCGTGATGGCAGTTTTAATGTTTCCCCATTGTTGCTCCACCACTCCTTCTTGCCTATTTTCTAGTGTGTTTCTGAGGCACTCTCCCATTTTGACAAAATCAGCCCTCCTAAAGTCCAGTACCTTCACTTTTGTGTGGCTTGACTCTACAGCTGAGTTTATCGTGAACCACAATGTTTGGTGGTCATGTTCCCAGATGGCTATCCACTTCTAGATCTGAGATCATCCCTCTCTCCCCATTTGAGAGTACCAAGTCTAAGATTGCTCCCTTCTGAGTGGGTTCCCAACACTAGCTGTCCGAGGAATGCCCCCATAGGACATCGAGAATTGCCCTGCTTTTGGATGTGGCTGCAGCAAAGGTGCTCCAACTAACATATGGCATATTCAGGTCCCCCATCAGCAATATCTCCCCTTTCTCTGCCATCCTAAGGATGCCTTCTATCATTTCTTTGTCCATTTCCTTCCCCTGAGGTGGAGGTCTGTATAAAACCCCTATGCGGATTGTGGTGCCAGTTCCAGTTTCTAGGATGACCCACAATGCCTCCTCTCCTCCCTGTTTATCCTTTAGTTCTGTTGCTTTGATCCCTTCCCTTACATAGAGAGCCACTAATCCTCCTCTTCTACCCTCCCTGTCCCCCCCTGTAGATTGTGTACCCTGTGTCACAGCGTGTGAGAATAAACTTCAGATGAGGCAAATTTACAGGTTTAACAAACCATGGTGTGATATTTATTGTTCAAAGGTTAGAAAAATAATAAATAAAAACAACAAAAATTGCAAAGAAAATCACTACTTCACATCAGTAGTTTCTCACAAAATACAGTCCTGGATCTTAATGCTTCTAAGACCCATCTCATCTGCATTCAACAGCTTGTCTGCCTCTCTTCTCCCTCTCTTAGGGCTAAACTGAAGTAAACTCACTGAAGAGGTATTTATATCTTTTTGGTTGGATCACCTGACTGAGGCTTTTTCTAGCTACAAGTCTGGACATGTGGCTTCATGTCTGAACATGTTGTTTCAAAACCACGGTGGGCAGGGTTGTTTTAGGGGAATTCCTGGATCAGTTAGAGGTACAGTGTTTATCCACATATATTGACTTTCTATATTGCTGATCCACAGTGACTAAGCTCTTTTATACATAGAACCTTATACAGTAACATGTGTAGAATGTGAATTTACAAAAATATCTTTAGGATTTCTTATAACCATACTAATCATTACATTATTATTGTTTTATATGACTTCTGACTCCTTGGTCTTTAAAAAGGATTTACTGACTGTATCCATTCATGCTATCTAAAATAGCTTTCATGCTTTTTATCATAAAAATTAACTTATGCATTTTACACAACACCTCTCTGGGCTTTTGGCATCATTCCAGGGACTGGATGGATGGAAATGGAAAAAGAATGAAGAGAGAGAACTAGTAGGAAGTTTAGTAGGGATAGTAAAGAGCTACAATAGGTGGCCAACCTAGGGTGGGGGGGAAGAAAAGCAAAGAGAAAAGCATTAATTGTTGCACACAGACATTTTGTTAGCTAGGAAATAAGGAGATAGAAAAGTGGTCCATCAGTCACAGCCAAGGGTGTAGCCTAACTCTGCCACACCCTGGTATATTGACATGCCAGTCATGGTTCTCTGTGTATCATGTCTCTGTGACTGCCACTGAAAGAAAGGATGTGTCACTATCCTTTCTTTCAGCAGTGCCTCCATGATCTTCTCCACCACTGAGGTCAGGCTGACCAGCTTGTAGTTCCCTGCCTCCTCCCTACTGCCACCTTTGTGCAGAGGGACTACATGTGCCCTACTCCAGTCCTCTGGAACCACTCCATTGTTGAGTGACTCAGTAAACAAGGCTGCCAGAAGCACTGCTAGTTACCTTCACAACTCCCTTAATATCCTTAGGTGTATGCCATCTGGTCCCATAGCTTTGTCCACCTTCAGTTTTGAGAGCTCTTCTAGGACTCTCTCCTCTGTGAATGGACTGGTGTCCACCTCCCCCTCCCCTTTACATCTGCTATCCAGCTGTGGTCCCTGACGCTTCACTCCTTTGTGAATACTGAACAGAAGTATTTATTCAGTATTTCTGCCTTGTCTTGGTCTCCCTCCTTACACTCTCCCTCCACCCCTTTGAGCTTTACAATCCCTCCCCTATTTTTTTGTTCATTTGCTAATGTTTGTATAGAATGTCTTGTCCCTTTTCTTTGCTGTCTGCGCTAATCCCTCCTCAGTCCATGCCTTTGCACTCCTAACAGCCTTCCCCACTTCCCTTAGACAATCAAGATACACCTCTCTGTCTTTATTTATTTTATTTATTTATTAACATCTCAGATTAAAACCTTTGAGCTAAAAGCTCATTTATGGAGGTTCCACATCATCAGAGAACAAATACAGACAGTGAAGAGTTAAACAACATTGCAAAACACTACACATATTCCAAATTTATATATAATTAACAGATAGAACTAAGTGATAATAGCAACTGAATTACTAGGGTAAAGAGAGGTAGGGAGGTGTGGAGCATAAAGGTGAGAGGGTAAGAAAAGGGTAGGATGGTTAAGGAGATATCAGAGATGTATGAGGCAGGGGTGCAGGGACAAGGAGGGGGGGAGGAGGCTATGGAGGAATCAGATATGTAAGAGATGGAGGAGAGAGGACAAGGGGGGGAGCAGCCCTAGTGGGCCTTGTCAGTTTAATGGAGAACATTAAGGAGTATCCATGAGGTAGGCAGGGAAGGGGTAAAAAGGGGTGGGATTAATAGATTAGCGACAAAAGGGGGTAGTAGGCTATTAGTGGAGAGGGGGTGAGGAGGGAGGGGCAGGAGGGAAATGGTAGGTGGATATGGAGAGGGAGACTATGAATAAGTGCTGCTGTTAGAAGGATAGCCCCAGGAAGGGAGTGGATATGCTAGGTGTTACAGTCGCATGTACTGGTAGTGGCAAAGATGTGCACAAAGTTGAGTTTGAAAGGGCCCAGTTTTGGTACAGATTGCAGGTCAGCATTAAGAGAGTTAAGCCATTTTGAGGCCCTAAAGGCAGACGCTCATTGACCAGGAGAAGTTCAGTGGAAAGGGACTAGGAGTGTGTTAGTGCAAGTTCCCCTGATTTGTCTTTGGTGAGAGGATAAGCTGAGGAGGTTCTGTGCCCCTGGTGGAGTAAGACAAAGGGTGGTCTTCTTGCCAAGAAGACAGACCTTGTATTGCATCCTGTTTTCCAGATTAAGCCATCCTGAATGGGCATAGAGCTCACAGTGTGAGTTAATTGATGTGCACCTAGAACTAGCCTGCAAGCTTGTTTAGGGCTGTCTTGATCATCTTTAGGGCTGAGCTTGTACATGCCTCATCGACTACAAGCCTGTAGTCAATGACTGATGGAACAGAGCTAGTGACGGTGAGCTTTAGGGCTTCATCACTAAGACAATGCCTGTGCTTATATAACTGGCCAATCCACAAGTCAACAGACTTGGCTACTTGATCGATGTACTGGGAAAAGAGAGGGAGCTGTTGAGAATGACACCGAGATATTTAAAGCTATTAGCCATCTCAAGTGCATCATTCCAGTTGTTAAGAATTTTAAGGCAGTAAGACCTGTGCTTGATCTGAGTAGATGCAAACAGCATTGACTTAGTCTTTTTGTAATTTAGAAGGAGTTTGGAGTGAATGAACCGGTCTTCAATTTCAGTGACGTTGTCTTGCATTTGTTTTCTAGTGCTACTGGATTAGAGTGACTAGAAAAGAGCACAGCATCATCTGCATACAAAAGGACATTGCCACAACAGACCTGAGGGAGATTATTTAGAAACAGACTAAACAATATGGGGCCCAAGATTTGAGCCTTGGGGGACCCCAGTAGTAACACTACATTGTTCAGAAAGGACATCAAGTATCTATATTTGTTGTACCCGCTCAGTCAGGTACTGTAGCTCCGAAACCAATGCACCAATTCTTTTGAAAGACCAGTAGTCAACAACTGATTTAGCAGAAGCTCATGGTTGACCGTGTCAAAGGCTTTGGTAAGGTCAGTGTAAGTAACTCCCACCAAGAGTCCCCAGTCAAGAGCCTTGTGAATATAACCAGTGAATTTGACAAGTGTTGTAGTCATGCTGTGTTGCTTCATAAAGCCATGTTGCTGCCGGCATTGAATCATATTTTGGTCTAGATAGTCTGCAAGTTGGTAGTAGACAATCCTCTAGAGCACCTTTGAAAGCAGGGGGAGAATGGAGATTGGCCTATAGTTGGAATGACAGCATCTATCTCCATTTTTGAAAACAGAAGTGACCCTGGCAGCTTTCCAGGACTGAAGGAATTTACCTGTTATGACAGATAGGTTTAGAATTCTAGTTAGGGGAAAGAGAACTTTGTCAAGGGTGCTTGAAAGTAGTTTGATGTCAGGATTGCCGTTGTTGGTTTGGGATTTCCCAAGTACTTGTTTAAGTTATTTCTTGGCCTCAGTTCTTGAGACAATCTTGAGGTAGAAGGGGGAACAGATCTACCCAGTTGATTAGTACCACAGCAAAGATTAGGACTGCTCTGAGGGACTAGGAAGTTGGGGAAGCACATCACTTAGGTCAATAAAGACCTTGTTAAAGTGGTTTGCAATTACTAATGGATCTTGTGTAATAGTTCCATTAATATTGAGCATGTTGGGTGAAGATTTGCTGGTTTTGCCAGTTAGGGACTTTATATTGTCCCAAAACTTGCGGCTATTTCCCCAGGAATTGTCAACCTCAGTTCTGAAATGGAGGCTTTTTGGATGGCCCAGGAGCATTTATTATGGACAGTTTTATAATTCTGTATGTCTGTGAGGGACCCAGAACTTTTGGTCTTGTGCCATAGGTTGTCTCTTTCTTTCATCAGATCTAGAAGCATCAGAGAGATCCAGGACTTGCTGGTTCCCTTTATTTTCCTTTTCTTGAAGGGGGCAAATATGTTACAGGATGCACTGAATTTGTTGACAAAGTCATCTAGTGCAGTGTCCACATCATCAGTAGTACAGATAGTTTACACCAGTCCAGCTGCTTAAGGTGAGCTTTAAACAAGTCGAGTTGCCCTTTTTTTAACATACAAGTGGTAATTATTTTCCTCCCTTTGGGTACCCTTATACTAACAAACATTTTATTGTACTTTACCTTTGTTCTTCTTTATTATGGCCATGATTCACAAATGGGCAGGAGGTAAGAGTGAAAGGTGTGTACCCCACCCATGCACCCCTGCTCCTTCAGACAGGCACATCCTGGTTGGTATTCACCATCACCAGCCACGTGTCCATGGACCCCCTCTGATGTACAGGAATGCAGGAGGCAGATGGGCGTGGAGCTGGGGACCCAGGTAGACATGCAATTGGATGCCTAGCCAGGGTCCCAGAGTGGATCCCCAGCTCCACAGCAGCAGGTGTGTGTAGGAAGGCACAGGTCAAGACAACATCGTGGATGGACACTCACCCCTACAGCAGCTCCCAGCCCTCCTCAGCTACCCAGTGAGCTGGGGCTCCATCGGGGGTGACCCTCTAGACCAGCTGCAGCCAGCAGCTGCATTCCATTGGGGGGCACACAATGGATACACCATTTCATCCCCGGCATATGGCCCGCTCCCTGTGCCCAGCACTCCACACCTTAGTGAATGGCACAGTGCGTGGGCATGCTCCAGAACCACCTCTGGTGAGGGCAGCATATGGATCCAGTGCACAAGGCACTAGTGTGCCTGTGGTGAATGCTGTGGGGGATCTGGTGGACCCCTGCTGTGGGGCATCCCCATGTAGAGTTGCATATGTGCCTCCATTATGCAGCGCATAGATGATCTGCTCCTTAGTGAATCACCCCCTATAGTTGTAAACAGGTTGCAAGACCAGGGTAACCAACCAAGAAATCAATAAATAAGGAAATAATGTCCAAAAATACAAATTGTAAGAACTTATTGTTACATTTAAAACATTGCTATGCTTATGGGAACAGGTCCCAAAACTGGCAAGAAGTTTTGTTTAACTAAACTGGATAATACTGAAATGCAGTATAGTGGTATGCCATAAAACCCCTACTGCTCAAAGAATGACCTATAGTATTTTACTAGTGCCTAAATCTGAAATTCTAAAGCTCTCTACACAGAAACCAGGAAAGGTGCCTAATGTTTTAAAGCTTTCACCATATCTGTTAGAACTCATTAAGAACTTTATATTTTGGAATGTTTTCTTTGATATTGGAAATTACTGTAAAGGATAACTTCCAGTAACTAGTAGTGAGAACTGAGCTCTTAACTTTCCCATCAGTGCAGCTTCTCATGTCTGAAAAGTACTAAAAAGTACTTTTTAGCAACATCTCAGTATTAGCAAACTCTTGTATGAAGCAAAAAACATAGAACAGGTCCATCATTTAATAGAGGGAGAAAGGTGAGGTTGGAGGTGGTTTACAGACCACCCAACTAGGAAGAGAAAAGGGACAGAGAACTGAGTTTGCAAATATTAGAAACTGCAGGGAAAGGAGAGGTGGTAACAGTGGGGGACTTCAACCTGCCCAACGTTGACTGGAGCATAACATCCACATGTGCCATGAGTCAAGTGATCCTGAAAAGACTGCAAAGTGGGTTTCTGACTCAACTTGTCACAGAATCCACCAGGGAAAGGGCAATCCTTCATCTAGTTCTCACAAATGGGGGACATATACAAGAAATAATGGATAATGGTCAAGAAGCCCCTTGGTGGAAGTGACCATCACATGGTGTGATTCCATTTGGATAGGGACAGAGAAAACATCTCAACTAGAACCAAAATCCTGTATTTTAGGATGGCAGACTTCATGAAGATGGGGTAGGTGCTAAGGAGGCACCTGGTGGACATCAGAGCAGACATGGGGGTGGACCAAAAGTGGTCTATCATTAAGGATGAAATAATGGTTGCCACAGCTGAGTGCATTAGACTCAAGGAGAAGAGCTCAAGGGTCAAAGCACCCTATTGGTTCAATGCTGAGGTTGCCAAGGCCATAAGGGACAAGGGGTTAGGCTATAGGAAATTCAAGAAGACCAAGAATGAGGTGAATAGGGAGAATCATCTAAGGTTGGTTAGTGTGGCAAGTAAGGTAGTCCAGCTGGCTAAGGAACAGATGGAACTACAGATAGCTGAGGGAATTGAGAAGGATTAGAAGGCCTTTTTTCACTATATAAGTGAAATTAGGGACAAGAAGGATGCAACTGTTAGGCTTCAGAAAGGGGATGAGTGGGTGGAGGAGAACGGGGGAAGTCGAAGTACTGAATAAATACTTCTGTTCTGTTTTCACCAGGGAGAAAGATGGACCAATACCTACAGTCAGAGAAGAGGAGCAGGGGGGAAGAGGAACAAAGATGTGGTGGCAGAGGAGGACAGAGTGAGGGAGTGGCTGCTGGCATTGAAGGTGGACAAATCCCCGGGTCTGGATGGTGAACCTCCAAGGGTACTGAGGCAACTGGCAGAGGAGCTTGCAGGGTCACTGGCAGGCCTATTCAGTAGTTCACTGAAGTTGGGTGTGGTACCACAGGACTGGAGAATGGCACATGTGGTGATCCTACATAAAAGCAGTCTCAAGGATGAACCAGAGAATTACAGGCCAGTCTGACCTCACTTGTGTACAAGCTCATGGAGACCATAGTTAAGAAAAGGTTGGTAGAGTATCTAGAGGAGTGTGGTCTCCAGGATGCGAGGCAGCATGGATGTATGGGAGGGAGACTGTGTCAAATAAATCTGATTGACTTTTTTGACTGGGTCACTGAGACAGTAGACAGAAGCCAGGCAGTGGACATCCTTTATCTGGACTTCAGCAAAGTCTTTGACTCTGTACCCCACCAAAGGTTGATCAGGAAGTTGACAGATCTCAGGGGTTGGGAAAAGGATGACTGGATGGGTAGAAAACTCACTGAGGAACAGGGGCCCAAAGAGTGGTGGTGGTGGAGGGAGCATTATCTAGCACCAGGGAGGTCACCAGTGGGGTTCCATAGGGTTCAGTGTTGTGACCAGTGTTGTTCAATGTCTTCATTAATGACATTGGGGATGGCATTAAGGGCAAAATGTGCCTATTTGTGGACTACACCAAGCTCTGTTGGAGGGTGGGCACAGCTGAATGGATACAGGACCTACAGGATGATTTTACAAAGCTTGAGAGGTGGTCCAGGGCTTGGCAGTTTTGCTTCAGTGGCAAGAAATGGAAAGTTATGCACTCTGGAGCCAGAAATCCCAGAATGGAGTACTACCTGGCAGGGGTCTGGGTATCTGCAACAGAGGAGGAGAAGACTCTGGGAGTGATGATGCATAGCGACCTGAAGCACTCCATGCAGTGCAAAAAAAGCAACAGCAAGGACAAACAAAATGTTGGGATGCATAGCCAGAGGGATCAGCAGTAAGCGAGAGGAGGTTATACTGCCCTTGTGCAGGTCACTAGTGAGGCCACATCCAAAGTATGGAGTACAGTACTAGTGCCCACACCTTAAAAAGGACATTAACCTGCTGGAAACAGTCCAGAGGAGGGCAATCATTCAATCAATCAATCAATCAATCAATCTTTATTTAACCAGGGTAAAGCACCTTTGAGCAAGCTCATTTACAAGGCAACCCTGGGGAAACACAAATGGGTAAGGCAGAACATACATTATATACAACAGTGCACAAGTAATTACAGATAATTGTCATGATAGATACAAGGAGTGCAGTGAGCACACTACATCGGAGGAGGTAACAATGAGAATGCATATCACAAAAGACAAGGAATTTCAGACTATAGGCATACAGAAAACAATAGCACAGTAACACAAAGAAATCACAGCATGTCAGCAAGGCAAACAGCAGGTACATAGGTCATGGCAAAAAGGCAATTTAGCTTACTGGGGTGATGGCGTTAGGCGGAGAGGGCACAGGTGATGAGAGAGAAGGAAGAGAAGGTAAACATAAGGATACCGTATAGGAGGAGATGTAGTTAGAATAGGAGAAGTGCTGGTATGGCCATAAGTAAGAGCTTCGATTGAGCAGGGGGCATGGGTTAGGAAGACCCGGTGATTAGGGATAGCAGTTGCAAGATTCCTGAAGAGCCTGACTCAGGCGACTCTTGAAGGAGTATAAGCTGGCAAGATAGGAGAGTTTTAAGGTTTTTTGGGTAGCATTACAGAGGGCAGGGAGACAATGACTGATAGAGGATGCGCCAAAACAGGTTCTGACTCTAGGGATATCGAGCTGGATGACCAAGTATTTTCTAAGGGAATAGACCTCCTTGGGGATAGAAAAAAGGTCAGAGATGTATTTTGGTAACTTGTTCGTCAGGGCTCTGAATGTCCAAAGTACTGCATTTTTTGCTCTCCTAGCTTTTAGGTAATGCCAACCAATTTGTGAGGATAGAGCACGATGGTGTGTATTATAAGGTGCACAAGTAATAAATCTGATAGCCCTGTGGTACAGCGTGTCTAGCTTAGAGAGGGATGCTAGGGGGCAATGGCTGTAGATAAAGTCTGCATAGTCTAGCAGGGGAAGGAAAGTGATTTGCACCAGTCTTAATTCAGCTTCTAATGTGAGCAGGTGCTTGACATGATATAAAAATCTTAAACTTTGCTTCAACTTTCTAGTCAGTTCATTTAAGTGCGCAGCAAAGGAGAGCTTACTGTCTAACCAGAATCCCAGGTACTTGAATGTCTCTACCACTTCTAGCGATTCCCCTAATAAGGTCAGAATCTGAGGTTTATAGGCTGTGGAAGGGAAGAGAAGGGAAGGCAACCGGTGTGGCATGGGGGGAGATGAGCATTGTTTTATTTTGCATTTAGTAATAATTTCAGATGCAGGAGGTTGCACTGGAGAGTGTCAAAGTCCTGTTGCAATGCAGTACAAGCGAGCTCCAGTGTGGGTCTAGTAATGTACAGCACAGTATCATCTGCAAAGAGATGGACACTTGCAGTGTTGATATTGGTATTTATATTATTAACATAAATGGCAAACAGTAGAGGCCCAAGGATGGATCCTTGAGGAACACCTCTTTGTAAAAATATTTTGGGGGAAGTGTCTCCCTGAGCTTTCACTAGCTGTTTCCTGCCTACCAGGTAACTGTCAAACCATTTTAAGGCAGAGTCATGAAGTCCAATGCTGGATAACACAGTTAAGAGCAGATCATGGTCAACAGTGTTGAATGCCTTGCTCAAATCCAGGAATAGTGCACTGATGTGATTTTTGGTGTCCAGCGTGATTTGCCAGTCATTAGTTACCTTGGCCAATGCAGACATGATACTATGTTTGGGCCTAAAGCCCAATTGGAGATGGTTAAGCAGATTATTATATTCTAGGTAGTCTCTCAGGTGGGAATTAACTAATTTCTCAAGGAGTTTGAAAAGTGTGGGTAGCAGTGAAATGAGGCGATAGTTGTTAAAGTCAGTAGAGTTGCCAGACTTGAATAAAGGGATGACATGGGCAACTTTCCATTGGCAGGGTATGAGTCCTTGGGTTAGGGATAGGTTAAACAGGTGGGTAATGGGTACTACCAGATAGTGGTATCCCAGTTTTAAAAAGAGGGGGTCGAGGAGATTGGCTTCTGCACTTTTTTGGGGGGTCCAGAGCCGGGAAGAGGTCTTCAATCTGTTTGTATGTGATAGTGTTAAAAGAAAAGGTTGATGCAGGGCTAGCCTGGCAGGAGGGCAGTGGGGTGGGGGTTTGGCCAATTACCTGATTATGCATACTATTTGCAGAAGCATCAAAAGCTAAACCAGCTGTCGCAAAGTGATTGTTTAGTTGGGTTAAGATTTCCTGTTTGTCTGTAAAGGTGCCATTGCCATTGATAATCTTTGCAGGGAAAGAGGAAGTCCGGCTACACCCTTCAATGACTTTCAGGGTTTTCCAGAATTTGGATACATTGTGTTTAGTGGAAGCCAATGTATTTTGGAAGTGTTCAGCCTTTGTGGCCCTAATGAGCTTTGTGCACTGGTTCCTAACTGTTCTAAAAGAAACCCGGTCAGCAAGCAATTTGGTCTTGATTGCCTTTTTCCTTATCGCGTCTCTCCTACGTAGCTCAGTCTTGAGTAGGGGGGTGAACCAGAGGCAGGAGTGCTTTCTAGCTCTATGCTTTACAAGGAGAGCACGCCTATTGATGACCTCCATAACAGTTCCAAGAACAGATTGTAGGCCTCAATGATGGAAGGGGCTAGATAAAAGCCTTGCCTCCTGATCGATGCTAGGTCAGTCAGGTATGCTGAGGGATTTAGCTTGTATAGGTTTTGTTTGAGGCAGAAAAAGGAAGGAGTGGAGGGTTTAAATGTAGTCCTCACACAGATGATAGCCTTATGGTCACTCAAGTTGTTGTGGAAGACTCCCAGTAAATATGAATTTGTATGGCTTGTTGACTAATATTAAGTCCAGAAGGGAACTGTTCTCTGTTTTTTTTTTATTAGGATGGGTGCCTTCCTGGATAAGCTGCGAGAGGCCATGGGAATCACATAAATCTTTGAGTGGCTTGGAACAAGGGGAATGCCAGTCCAGGTTTAGGTCACCCAGAATAATTGCTTCAGAGTTGGGAAGCTTCCAGGAACCTCCTTAGGTGAGAGAGCAGCTCAAGGCCACCTGAGGAGGGTCTGTAACAGACAGTAATTTGGATAGATTCTTCAGAAAGCAATGTGAGCTTTAATGTCAAGCTTTCAAATTCTTTGGGTACAGTGGTAGAGTCGAGTATGGAGGTCGTATATTTGTTCGATACATAGATAGCAACTTCCCCTCCTCTAGTTAGCCTATCCATTCCGTATACATTGTAGGAGGGAATGATGATGGAATGATCAGGCGTGGTCCCTTTTAGCCATGATTTGGAGATTACTAAAATGTCAGGTTTGGTGTGACTGGCCTAAGCCTGGATGTAGTCATATTTTTTTAGCAAGCTGTAGGCATTAATATGCAGGAAGCTTAGCCCCTTTAGATTTGATAGGTCTGATGGGACATTGATCTGAGTGGGGGGACCAGGGTTAAGTTCTGCATTCCCTGAACAGAAGAGTAGTATTAAGATTAGCTTTTTAAGACCACTAATTAAGCCTCTTATTGAGAGATGCTGCCCTCTTTTGGGGGAGTGGGGAGTTGGAGGTGGAGAACAAGGGGTGAGTAGCCGGTGGGCAATGGAAGCATAATAGGCCACCCAGACAGGGATACTCAAGGGTGGGGAGGGATAGAAGTTTTGGTAGTTTTTAGTGTGCATTACAAGAGTAAGGGTGGTGGAGCCTGTGATATCATGTGAGAGAAAAGGGAGAGGTGCCCAGGGCTGGGGAGTGGTGTTGAAACTGCCGGGTATAGGGTACTTAGTAGGAATGAAAGTAAGGGCCACGAACACCAATATTGGGGTGGTGCAGTGAGAGAGGGCCACAATGTGCATTTTTGAATGTTAGGGCAGTATCAAGCAACAGAGCTAGAGGAATATGGCACTCGAGTCGCCACAGCAATATATATTGAAAATAAGAATGGAGACAGAACTTCCTTTGAGCTTACGACGGATGGTGGGGAACTGGAAGGAGTTACTGAGTATTTAATAATGGTCGGGGTGGGGTTGGGGGGCAGGGGTGCAATTTTCCCTGAGCACAGCAGCCGTGCTGACTGGTCTCAAGACTGCAGGGCACATTTCAGAGAGAAATGGCTCCTGCCTGTGATTCAAAGCTCCCCTCCTTTTTCTGGTGCAGTTGATGCAGGTACAGAGGTGCTAATTTTCAAAAAAAATAATAGGAAGACAAGCCCAGTCTGAATCGTACTTTGCTCATCTCAGGGGAAGGTGGGTGGCAAAGCCTTCTAGGAGGAGGTGAGGAGCTGTACCCAGAGGTAACGCAGACCCCTAAGGGAGGAAGAAAAGAGAGGGAATTAAATACAGGCAGGGGGCAGGCTGAAAAAAAAAGAAACAAGGACAAAAGGCACACAAAAGAGCTGGGGGTAATGAAGATGATCGCAGGGCAGCAGGGTAAAGCATACGAAGAGAAATTCTGGGGCCCTAAACATGTACTCCCTGAAGGAAAGGAGGGAGAGAGGAGACATGATTGAGACCTTCAAGTACTTGGAAGGGGATAACAGGGTGGATAGGGAGAGTTTCTTTAAGCTAAGTATCAGCCTGAACACGAGAGGCACAGTCTTAAGCTGGGGGGCTTAAGAGGGAGGTTTAGAAGCACTTCTTCCTCGAGAGGGTGGTGGCCAGTTGGAGTGCACTGCTGGAAGAGGTGGTCTTGATGAAGATGGCAGGCAGCTTCAAGAGAGGATGGGATAACCGTAAGGGGAAAGTAAGGGGAAGGGCAGTTGAAAAGGATGGGAGGATTGGGGAGGGGGGCAGGGTCAGTAGCTCAAGCTGTGAATCCTGCAATGTAAGTTGACTAGATAGATCAAATGGCCTTATTCTGCTGACTTCTTTGTATGTTCATATTTAACCGGAAAAAACTCAGAGTTAACCACCTTTCTCTAAGTAAGCAAGAAGGCAAGATGAGGTGTGCATTAGACAGTTCTAACGCAGGGCCAGGGACATAGCAATACACAATGCCAAAAGTCAAGTGCTTTCAGCCTCTGGCCATGCATTAGAACTAATTCACATCCCCAGAGTGGCTTATTGCACTTAAGCACTTATAAAATGAATATTTTTTAAATGTCATTATGAACTAAGAAATTATTTTTAAAATATGTAAATATTTGAAAGGGTACTTACATTTCTGATAAATTAGTCCTTCCCAGGATTTTTTTTTTTTGCTTGTTGATGTCGGTCCGGTGTAGGCTTCCAAAGTTCATAGTGCACCCCCCTTCCCACTGTGGTCCTCATCCACCATCAGTGTGCTGCTGAAACAGTTTAAAAAAGATGTCTTTGTTTTTTATGCTGTCTGTGAATGGACTGGAGGAACTGAGAGTGGCTATAGTTGCAGGAACCACGGCACAACTGAGGATGGCATTACAGCCAGGACTGTTGGGAGCAGCAGATCTGGAGCTCGAGTGTGAGGTCAAGAAACTGATGATTTTCTGCTTGAAAAGTATATTCTTTTAGTAAAAAAGTGTTGTTCAGGAACTGTGGCAGACTCCTGACGAAAAACAGCGTGCCAGGGAGTGACCAAGCAATGGTAAGTATCGAGAAAGTCAGAGCGAGTGAACGGGTGGTGGCAGTGACCAAGTAAGTGAATGGGCAGTGTCAGTGACAAAGCAAGTGAGTGATTGGCAGGGAGGAGGGCTGATGAAAGTAGATGACTAAACTAAATCAGTGAAACCCCAACAAATGAAAACAAAAATTAATTAAGTGAAATGTTTTCTGCAGGGTTACATGGTATTGTATGAATGCTTTTGTGCTTTTGTGAACAGTTTAACAATGAAGTTGATCAGAATTTGAAAACAAAATTCTAGCAGTTAACATTCAAAAGTTTTTTAAACATTCTAAATAGTGTGCTTTTTTTGTTTGTTTGTTTGTTGCTGCATCCATGTTACCTGCACTTGCTTTTATCTGTGCATTAGAAAGATATAATGAATTGGCAAAAGCCAATCAGAATGCTTGATTTTCCCCTTCCCATTTTACAAATTTAAACAAAACACACTGCATTCACGAAGCCACATTTCACATCACCCTAATAATTAAACTTTATCTCTCAGTGACTCCATACTCTAGAAAGTCTACACACTACCTTGAATCCAAAACTACCTTAACATTTTCCAGTTTCTATGTTTTACCCTGTTTTCACTTTGACTAAGAGCACTATGTGGAAAATTCAGAACCTTAAAAACATGGCAGCCTGATACTGTATATCATAGGAAAGGATTTTTGCAGCTCAATAAACCAAATGTTTTGGAGCTTCAACTGGGTACCTCCAGAATACAGACACCAGCTTCTTCTCCCTGTTTTCATATACAAATATAACAATTCTCTCCTTCATTCCTACTTACTATACAGTAACTGAAAAATTTAACAAAGTCAGCAATGTCCACAGCCATGCTACTAGATCCAGTAACAGATGTAACTTGCAAATCCCCAAAGTCAACAGTAATTCAGTAAAATAAAATCTCTGATCTACCAAGGAGGTACAGTATGTGGTAGAAGCTGAAACTCTAACACTAGGCAAAGCAGCCCAGTCCACATGCATAAGACTAAAACAAAATGACACTTTAAACAGAAAAATCCTGAATGCCTATAAAATTAACATTTCTCATTGGTAGTTCATTTTAATCATTTTACACGTTTGGCATATACAGTATATGTTCATTGCTTTCCCATTGTGCCTGTGGCTAATGTTCTCTGCTATAATTGCTTTACCTAATACATTGCTGTTATGCTTTGAACTTATATGGGAAGTACCACTGCCAAGGGGCTACCTTAGAAACCAACTACAGTATTTATATACCCAAAAGAGTTACCTTCTTTAAATGTTCCCTTATTTTGTAGTTCTGTTTATCTGCCAATTTTTCTCAGTCCTACCCCTCCCTAATACCTTTACCTGTTTGCCATCCAGCCGCACAAAAAGCTTTATGTAGTTTCCAACCCTGCTCATTCCAAGAATTACTCTAAACTTACCCATCTCAATCCTGGGCTGAATACCATCTGATTTCCTCCTTGGCTCATTTCCAAGACCACGCTGGCACAGTCTTCTGGGGAACTCAGTGTTCTTTAGAAAAATGGCAAGGAAAAATAGAGTAACCTTATTGGTCAAGACACACCTGACCATGCATCAAAACATTATCTGATGCGTGGTCAGGTGTCGGATTTTCTTTCTATGGTCCAAAAAACTTCAGACCTCATTAAAAAGATGCCATCTTAATTCCCCCCCCACCCAAAAAAAAATTGTGAAAATATGGAACCATTCAAACATTTTAATGGTTGCAACCCACTACAAATACCAATTAAGTCAACCTGCTTACCCCTTCCTCAGTGCAAAAGCAACCTTTTACAATACCTACCAAGCCACACAGCAGTCAGCAGCAGACAAATGAGAGTGGCCACAACTGCAAATCAGTAACAGCAAAACTGAGCACTTCTCATCACATCACAGCTGCCCCAAAATGGCATTCTGTCCATTTTATTATTGTTTTCTGTTTGTTTTTACACCAATATAAATGGAAATGCTTAGTTCCAAATGTCAGACTGCAGTACAGTATAAACAATACAGGCTACCACATCAATGCATCTATCTCCTTCTTAAGTGATTCTTGCTCTATTTTATATTTATCCTTCTGTTTGCTAGTAAGGGAGATGTGTAGTCTTTGTAATGTAACATGCTCCCTGACTGGCTAGCAGTGCTACCTGATGAGCTGAGCTACAGCTATATAAATTGTAAGACCAGATTAATCTGTGAGAGTTGCTTGGCATTAGAAACAAAGAGAAAGCAGCCCTTCACCAGCTCACTGTAGAAGATTGTGATACAAAACAGCCATAGGACTTGGCTCATTCGGCGATCTCTTGATGTGATAACCAGACTTGCAAACACTTCTGCTGGAATTCGAAAAAATTAAAAACCCCATTCAAACTACATAGAAACATATAATTTGTCAGCAGAAAGAGACCAATTGACCATCAAATCTGCCCATATTATGCTGCCTCATCCCCTGACTTAGTTCCTGGGGAGTTATCCCTCTCTGGCCCCCAAGCAACAACAACCCTCCATCCTTGGTAATCCCCCCATGGGACTATGTATCCTCTTGCTCTGACTCAGCCATGTTTGAACCAATTTATGGTACCTGCCCCCACTACTTCCACCGGCAGTCTGTTCCATGGCTCCACCATCCTCTTGGTGAAGTAGAACTTCCTCATGTCCTTCCTGAATCTACCACCCACCAATCTCCAGTTGTGCTCTTTTGAGATTGTGTCCCTGTTTCTATTAAACAGCTCCTCACTATTGACCCTTTTCATATCCCTTAGAAATTTAAATGTCTCTATCATGTAGATAGATAGACAGACAGACAGACAGACAGATAGATAGATAGATAGATAGATAAGATAGATAGATAGATAGATAGATAGATAGATAGATAGATAGATAGATAGATAGATAGATAGATAGATAGATAGATAGATAGACAGACAGACAGACAGATATTTTATTTATGAAGCACCCAATTCCTGAGACTCTGGGCTCTGTACAATAAAACCATAATACAAACACTGTTATTTAAAAATTACAGAACACATAATAAAATCAGTATACACACAAATTCCCTTCTATCTATCAAAACAACCTCATGTTATAAAAGCCAGTTGGAACAAGTATGTTTTTAGTCCCCTTTTAAAAGTTTTCACCAACGGGGGGCCCCACTTAAATAATCAGGTAAGGAGTTCCACAGTACTGGTGCGGCCACCTCAAATGCTCTGTCTCCTGAGTGCCACAATCTCACCCAGGGAACCACCAGGAGGCCCTCCTTGGTGGAACAAAGCCTCTGGGCCAGACAGAAGGGTCGAGATCTTGCAGATAGGTGGGAACCCCCCTCATGCAGGGTCTTGTAGGTAAGAAGCCCTATCTTGAATACAATCCTCCACCTGACTGGTAGCCAGTGCAGTCCATGGAGGACTAGGGTAATATGCTCACACCTCCTTACCCCAGTCAGAAGTCTTGTCACCATGTTCTGCACCAGCTGCAGTTTGCAGAGGTTGCCTCCAGATAACCCAAGGTACAGGGAATTACAGTAATCCAGCCTGGAAGTTACAAAAGCATGCACTGGTGTGGGCAGGTCATCAAGAGGGATCAGAGCTCGGATTTGGGCAATGTTTCTAAGATGATAGAAACCACTTTGACCATGGCCGACACCTGAGCATCAAGTGTCAGGCCATTGTCCAGGATCACACCCAAATCATTCACCTGTCTAGATGTGACAAGGAGAACATCCCCGGCACTAGATTAGGGGGCAACCCCCATTCCCCCTCTTCCATGATGACCTGGCTCTACCACCAGTACCTCAGTCTTTTGTCTGAGTTGAGTTAAAGCCAGTTTTGAGTCATCCATGACTGTATTTCCTTGAGGTAGCTGTTAAATATGGAGTCTGACACCTGAGCATCAGGTGCACGGGACGGGTACAGTTGGTATCATCTGCATAGCAGTGAAAACCCAACCCATACTGCCTAATAATGTCCCCCAATGGCAGCATGCACACTGTGAACAATAAGGAAGACAAGACTAACCCTTGTGGCACTCCACAGCTCAAAGGCTTTGGGCTAGATGTGACAAGTCCCATTTTCACCCTCTGCACTCTGTCTGTCAGATGTGACCTGAACCAGCTGATGACATTGCCAGACAGGCCACACCAGAACCGCAAGTGGTCAAGCAGCACCTCATGGTCCATGATGTCAAACACCCCAGAGAGGTCCAAGAGAACCAAGATGGTATGAGGTCTCCCATCCCTCACTATCAGGAGATCATTAAGCACCCTTACTAGGGCCATCTCCATACCATGCCCCACCCGGCACCCAGACTGGAAAGGCTCATAGGTAGACGAAGATGTGAGATGTCTCATAAGCTGAACAGCCACCACTTTCTCTATAACCTTCCCTAAAAACTGGAATTTTGAGACCGGCCTATAGTTGCTGAGGCAATCCGGGTCCAAACAGGGCTTCTTTAGAAGGGGCCTAACCAGAGCCTCTATCAAGGACAATGGGAAGACTCCACTCCTCAATGAACTCCAGACAACCTCAGCAACCACAGGTCCTATCTGGTCCGAACATCCAACCAAAAGATGGGTCAGACCTGAGTCCAGATCACAACGTGTAGGCCACAGCTTTGCGATTATCCCTATCACCTTCTCCACCCCAACCAGCTCAAACTCATCCCAGACAGGAGGAGTGTTTCCATACAACTCAGGCTGGACACTGCGTCCCTTTCAAGAGATACTCGAGGAGACCTCAGCCCTGATAGAGGACACCTTGTCAACTAAGAAGAGAGCCAAATCCTCGCACCTAGTGCTACAGCCTGCTCCTCCTGCATGGAGACAGACAGGATGTAAAAGTCTGTCTACTGTAGGGAACAGCTGAGCTGGTCTCACTGCAGCACTCTCCCTAGACAGAAACTCTGCCTTCTTTCAGGAGATTGCCCCCTGATAGTCAGCATAATGTGACCTCAGGGCCAATTTGTCCTCCATCTGGCCAGATCTCCTCCACCATTTCTCTAACCTCTGTCCCTTAGTCTTTAAACTGCGGAGTGCTTCATCATACCAAGGGTATCTCCGGTGAGTAGACAAGGGGTGGACACGAATGGATGTGACTGAGTCAAAGGCTGCAGTCACAGCCCCAGTATAGGCTGACACTGCTTCATCTGGCCCAATCGCACAAGCTGCTTCCACTCTTGATAGGTCCAGTACTGCCAACAGTCCCATAGAGGAAACTCCTCTTAATGGGTGGTACCAGACCATCTCCACAGGGGCCGGACCATCTGGGGGGGCCGCTAAATGAGAACCCCACAGTGCTGTGACCAGACCAAACCACCAGATCAACACAAAGGTCGATGATATTTAAACCTACTGAAAAAAATAGGTCCAATGTGTGACCACCCAAGTGCACTACCGATGTTACATGTTGTGTCAGGCCCAGGGCCTCCATGCTCCTTAGGCGATCGCTTCCAAATTTTGAGAGCCCGTCGTCGTCTCAGGCATTGAAGTCCCCCAAGATCAACCACCTGGGGGACTCCAACACCAGGCTGGTGACGAGCTCCTTGACCTCAATCCAAAAGTTCCCACCCACTCCCAGGGGAATGATAGAGGAGGAGAACCCTGAAACCCACATCAATGCCACCCCAGGCAGCCACACATTCAAAAGACCATGTAGGACCTACAGTTAGCACCATGAGGTTCAGGCTAGATTTAAAACAAATGGCCACCAACCCCCAACCCTGTGATCCTCTCTTGGAGAGTACCCCACTGGGACTGCCACCTCCAAAATGGGAGCAGTATTTTGATACAGCCAGGGCTCTGTGATGCAAGCCAGGTCAGCCAAGGATATCAAGTCCGCTATTGTGGCAGTCTTGTTCCTCATCACCCTGGCATTGCATAGCACAACCCGAGCAGGATGAGGTGAGGTAGCTGGGCCCGTCATCTGCCCAGCATCTAAGGTGGAGCCCTTGGGTATGGAGGAAGTTTGGGGGAGGGAGAAGATTTTATTATTCCTTGAAGGGCCACATTTGACATTAAATCTGTTAGGTTGTTTGGGGGGGGCATATTTTTAATCACTGGGAAGCTGGATTGCATAAGAGACCCAGCAGGTAGTTTGGGAGAGAGGAACTACTTTGTTTTCATTCACTGATGTGCTGGGTTGTGTATTGAACCCGCATATTTTTTTATTCCCTAATGGTGTGGATTGTGTATTGGACCCATCAGGTAGTTGGGGAAGGGGGACAGGGTTGTTTTATTTCTTGATGGGCCTAACTGATCACTGCACAAGAGGTAGCTGTGAGAGAAGAACAGATTTTTACTTCTTGTCGGGCCAGGCTGGGCACCAGAAATTGTTTTCTAGTCTACAATCGCTGCACTACCAGTATAGAACTCATGTGTCTTGCAAAATCTTTTGGATGCAGTGTGCATGAATGTCATTATTTAAAACCCGATTCTATTTTATTCTACCCTCTCTGCACTACCAGAATCTGACTCCTGTGCTTTGCAAAGCACTGGACTTCCCATAGTTGTGGGAGAAGAGCAGATTTGTTTTCCCTGACAGGCTAGGTTGGGCACTGAATCTTTCAGGTAGTTGGGGGGATGGGGAGAGATTTTTTTTATTCCCTGATGAGCCAAGCTGCTCACTGGACTGATCAGGTAGTTGGGAGTGGGGACAGATTTTATTTTAATCAAGTCAAGCTAGGTAGGGCACCAGAATTACTGTTCTTTTCTACATTCCCTGAGCTATCAGTATGGAACTTCTGTGCCTTGTAAAACATTTTGGGATGCAGTGTGTATGCACGTGAATATATAAAACCCAGTTCTGTTATAGTCGACAGTCTTTGCACTACCAGAATCTAACTCCTGTGCTTTGTTAAGCACTGGACCTGTCATAGTTGGGGGAGAGAGGGACAGATTGTGTTCCATGACAGACTGGGTAGGGCCAAGGCCCCCTGTTTTCTACAGTTCTGCGGCACCCGGCAATTGCCGTAGAAATTATGGCCTGCCACAGAAATTGGGGCTGGCCGCAGAAATTACACAGAAATTGCTCCAGTAAGATAGACAGAGACTGACACCACTGCTTTCAAACAATTCCTCTGCCTGCTTATAGCTTTATAAGAACTACAATTCACCCCCAACACCTCAAACTATCCCCACCCAGCCCTGGGAGCCCCCCCCAAAGTCACCCTATTTTCTTTTTATATTGGCACCCTATTTTTGGTCCAAGGCTGCATGATAATCTATTGTCTTTTCCTATAACTGCTAGTGGGCCAGAATGCTTTTTTCTTATCCCATTAGTGCTTTGTAGGGCCCACACAAAGCCATACTCGGGCATGAATCCAGCATTTGGATTCAGTAGTAATAGGAAGAGGTGGAGGATTGTCCTACACTGTTGGACCAAAAAAGGGTACAGAGTGACTCAGTGAGGCTCTGGGTGGAATGACTCTTGGGACTTAGATATGCAGGGTTGGTATTTCTTGTTTTATGAGGGAGACAGAGTAATTTCTAAGAGGATACTTTACAATACTTTCGAGGCAGGAAGAGGCAGAGGAACACTGTACAGTGTTGGGCTGGATAATGACATACATTAAAATCTACAAGACCACTCAATGGCATTCTCAAGGCTTGTTAGGAAAGTAATGGGTTTGAGATGGGCAGTGGTGGGGTTTACCTGTTCTAAAACCATGAAAGGGTAAAGTGCTCAGGGGGGACAATTTACTATCCTTATGGGGTTTACAGCACAAGTGATTGCTGTGGATGGGGCTATGAAGTTGCCAACCTGATTGTTCAACTCTCGTGCCTGGGGAAGAAAAATGTAAATTATAAAAAATGCAAGCAAAGGGACAGCTAAGTAAATAAAAAAATTGTTGAAACAGGAAAAGAATAAGAGAATGCTGGATAGACTGAAGAAATTAAAAAGATGAAACCAAGGTAAGAAAAGTGAAAAGCTAAAGATTATTTATGTAAAATGTGGAAACTAAATAAGGGAAGAGAAAAACAAACTGAGAAAATAGAGAAAGTCATAATGACATTGCAGATTAAACGTTTTTTAATTTTTAAACATTTATATGTTGCTTCAGGATAATATGCAAGGGTGGGCAAGACAGATTTCAAGCTTACTGCACCACAATTAAAAATGCCACTGAGGGACAAGTAGATTTACTCAGAACATCAGTGCAGCTTCTAAGTTTTTTAAAGCACAAATAGCTTGACCATTTAATACAGCAGTCATTTTTATGTTTGCTTGCACACATGTGCAAGTAACATAGTGCCGCCATCTGATTTTCCTTAGGTGTGGCACCGCTTCCAATGCCCTGCTCCTTTTGCAGAGCCTGTTCTTACCGATGACTGTCTGAGCTGTCTATGACAGCAGTTCAGATGCAGTGGTGTACAGTTGAAAGCAAACGACTGCTACAATCAGCGGTGGTAACTTGTAGGCAATTTGCATACTGCCCCCCGTCAGCAGTATGCAAATTACCTACATGTCACCACCTTAGCAGTCGAACTGTACACCACTGCATCTGTATGATGAACCCTCCCCCATTTCTTGTGTGCTGAGGGGGTGCCCAGTCCCCCTTGGCACATACACCCCACCCAAGCACACTGTATGTCCAAAGGGGTGTCCAATCCCCATCGGCTCCAGTGCTCCCCCAAAAAACAAACTTCATGCTGCCACGCTAGGAGCCCACCCCAGCAAGGCAAAAGTCCCATGTCAACATGTGCTCCTGCACACTGTGTGGCCAACAGGGGTGCCCAATCCTCCCTTGGCTCCACTGCCCCCCAAAAAACTTCCAGGTGCCATGTTGGGAGCCCACCCCAGCGTGGCAAAAGTCACACATCATCTTTTTAAAAAATAAACCTGTGAAAAAAGAAAATGGTCCCTTACTGTTTCTTGTGCCACCTCCCCCAACCTGCACCCACCCTCTGTGCACCCCATCTCCCCACACCCCCCTCACCCCCCTCACCCCATACTTACCTCTGGAGCAGGGCATGATGTTCTTTGGTGGACTGGGAACATGTCTGCACTCTTCAAAGCCAACCACGAACTGAAGAAATGCCAGTAAGGTGTATAATGGCATAACTAGGGTTTTTTCAACTTTGGTTCATATCGCGATCATTTTTTTGAATTTTTGCACCAAATTTTCAACATGGGGTTCTTGAGACCCCATCTCATAAATTCATTCACTGTCATCTGGTAATTCAGCCCGAAAGGTGATTTTGTGGTCACTGTGCGGAATCACCTTTTGTGACAGATTAACGAAATGACAGTGTCACTGTTCATGAGGTGGACTCTCAAAAAGCCTATGTTGCAAATTTGGTGAAAAAATTTCCAAAAATGACTGTGTTATGAGCATGCATTGTGCAGTTTCCACGTACACTCCCAAGTTCGTGAATTTGTAATATTTTCACTCCAGATTTTCAACATTGCCATTTTTTCACACCTCCTTATGAACAGTATAGCTGTCACTTTTCACATAGTGGCTGAAATGTGTTTTCACATTTCTGGCGCAGAATAGTGCGGTCGCTGTGGGAAATCAGTGTTAGGGACAGATTGAGAAAATCACAGTGGCACTGTTCATGAGCAGAGGTCCTAAAATGCCTATGTTGAAAATTTGGTGACAAAAGACCAACAAATGACTGTGTTACGAGCATGCATTGCGCAGTTTCTACGCACCCTCGTAACTTCACAAATTTGTACTGTTTTCACTCCAGATGTGCAACACTGGCATTTTTCCACACATCCTTATGAACATTACAGCTGTCATTTTTCACATCCTGGCCAAAATGTGTTTTCTCACTTCCGGCACAGAATAGCACGCTAGCTGTGGGAAATCATTGTCCGGGTCAGATTAAGAAAATCACAGTAACATTTTTCATGAGCGGAGGTCCCAAAATGCCTATATTGAAATTATGGTACAAAAAATACCCACAAGATTTGATGCTCACGCTAATCCACCCACACCCTGAAGCCAGTGACAGGCAGCGAAGTGCACCTTGGACTCTTTAGCCCCAGAGTTCACACCATTCTCCAATACTGCACCCATTTCAGCATATTTCCTTATGGAATGAGGTGAGTGTAAAGTCCAAATGCCCCAAGGCACACCTCAACACTTGTCAGTGTCTGCAGGGTAGGGTGAGGTTAAATGTCGTGACCGTTATGGACGACGACCCAAAGGCATACGTACCCCAATGCCTGTCCATCTCTGCACAGTGGGGGTGGAGTTCATGTCAGTTCAATACATCACTGCCATTTTTGTGCTGCGTCTGTCTAACTCCTGCACTTCCACTGCTAATGCCAGAAAGCACACATTCGGCATTGACAAATACTTGTTTTTCTATTCTTTGGTAACCAGGTAAGGTTACAAAAGAATAAATCCAGTGTAGCCCAACCCCAATTTGAATAAATCAAATTGTGACTCTGTTTAACTGGCAGCCTTATCTCTTCTACTTCCCTAGTCTGACAGCCAGACCCCAGGGTGTTAACACTCTGTGATAAAATAGTTTGGAGAGCATTGCAAATACCATCCTTTTCCTTCCTGGGTGGGTAGTGGTGCTGAAATGCATGGAGGTGGGCTACAGTGGATTTTAAAAACTGGAATCAGGCAAGGCTTTTGGGGGCAGTATCATGTTAGGTAGATGAGACAATATCTTGCAGCCATTAGGTCTAGGATGGGGGGAGGTTGCAAAGAGCATTACTACCATTATGAGGAAGGGGGAGGAAAGAAAACATTACTGTGATTAGGTCTGGGGAAAAGAGGAGAGGACAGATTATTGCTGCCGTTTATGTAGATTGAGGGAGTAGATAGCATTACTGCCATTAGATAGATGGGAGGTAAGGGAGGAGAATGCTTTTCCTTTACAAGGTTTTGGAGAGGGAGGAAGAAAGCAGAGGGCATTGCAGCATTTTGGTCTGGTCTGGAGTAGAGGTGGGAGCACTGCTGCCATTTTTTTTCCTCCGGGGAAGGGGAACTTTGCCTGACTTAAAAACACAGACAATGAGACTACAGAGGCAGAAGAAAAAAAAGGGAAAATACTAAAAGTTAGCTGAGCCCCCCCTACTAGGCTAGTAGTAATGCATTGAGGTTCCATGAGGGCAACCCATGATTAGGTGCAATCCTGAGATTACCTGCTCTAGGACAACCCATGATCAGAGGGCCTTGCAGATGCCAGGGCTTTCAGGCTAGGGAAATGAGGTACACATGAAAGAAAATTAAAAAAAAATGAAGCCAATGTAAGAAAGATGAAACAAAGCTAAACATTATTAATTCAAAATGTGACAACTAAACAAGGAAGGAGTGAAAGAGAAAGATAGAAATAATCATACTGACACTGCTGATGTTTAATATTTTATATTTTTAATACATGACAGTTTTCAGAGTGGGAGTACAGGGAAGTCTCTGTATGCACCAATAGCCTGCCACCCCCAACTATGACTGTGTATGGGGCCCCTGATGGGTGTTCACAGAGGAAGGGAGTCTTGGGTGCTCCACGGCTAGTCTACTTCAAGCTGTCCCTTGGAGAACAACAACTCAGCTATTTGCTTTGTTGCCAGTACATTGAGGCAGTGCCTGCCAGTAGCCATTAATGTTGCATGATATAGCACTAAGCCCTAAATAGCTTTAGATAAATATGAAGAGCCAGGACAGCTTCGAACAAGCAAAATGATAAAACTGAAGGTTTAAGGGAAATTATGTAGCTTACATTTATGTGATAGAAGTTGGAGATCCTCCTTACAGGCCATCCTTGCTGGGGTCCCCCAAAACTGTAAAGCTGGCTCTGTATTGTTTATACGTAAATGTGCAGCAAAACTTTAAACCTTGCCACAGAATTTGACCTAACAGTGCTGCAGAAGTTCAGAGTCCCTGCCACAGAATTTACATCAGTCTACCACAGAGAACAGGGGTCCTTGGATAGGGCACTGCCTCTGTCATGTAGTTGGGGAGTGGGGAACAGATTTTTTTTTATTCCCTGGGAGGGCAGAATGGTAAATTGATGAGGCCCATGCCCGACATTTTTCCCAAAAGACTTTGCTTTTAATGGGCTCTGTCAGCCAATGGTGGTGACCCAGTAGTAGATGCTCCACTGCTCAGCTTGCTAGGTTGGAGTGTGCATGGCAATGTGAACCCTCTGTATGTAACAGGAAGGGGATAGAGATGAGACTGAGTACCACAGAAGGAAAGACAGCAAGAAACAAAGAGTCAAGCATCAGATTCAGGATCACATGTACTTGGAGTTATAGTTTCAGAAGTGCTAGCTGCCAGTCTCCCTCAGTCTGGTTTCCCATATTAGTGCACTGCAGGCTGGAAGGGACAGAGAGCCCCACACACTCTGGTAGCAGCTGCAGCAGCATGGCAGCAGAGGGTACATACAGTTTTTATTCCTTGACAGGTTGAGTTGGATACAGGACCTGTCAAGTAGTTTAGGAGAGTGGACCAGAGTTTTTTTTTTTTTAGTTCCCTGACAGGTCAAACACTAGACCACCAGGTTGTTGGGGAGAAAGGGACAGCCTTTTTTTATTCCTTGATGGGCTGAGTTGTTCCCTGGATTTGTTAGGTAGTTGGGGAAAGAGGGGGACAGATTTTTGTTCTATTCCCTGCTGGGCCAGTTTATGTATCGGACATGTTATTCTATTCTACATCTCCTGTGCAATCAGTATGTAACTCCTATGCCTTGCAAAACTGTTCAGGATGCAGTGAGTATGCAAGTCATTATTTCAAACTAAACTCTATTGTTTCCTACAGTTCATGTGCTACCAGAATATAACTCCAGTGATTTGTAAAGCACCAGACCTGTTATGTAGCTGGGGACAGAAGGATGGATTTTATTTAGTCACTGATGGACTGGGCAGAGCCAGATCATGTAGCACTGATAGTTTTCCATGTAATAGTATTGTGAGAATGCATGGGCTTTGATAGGCTGGATAGAGTATCTCCTTGGAAGTAAGCATGTTGAAAAGATTAAAATTGTTTTTATGTTGACTAAGTGTTGTTTTACAGACTACCTCTCCCTGGATGCCCTCTTGCTAGCAGCAACTGACCCCCTTTTTTTCCCAGTGCTGGCCAGGCTACTCAGATTAACTGGAAACTCAGATGTTCTCTCATTATACTGTGAGGCTGGGAAAAAACATCATGGTTCCTAAAAGCATCAAATAGTGTCACAGCTCTATTCTTTGTTCTTTTGCATTGCAATAATTAAGTAGTATGAAAACTCTCACATTTATATAGGCAATTTAATTTTTTTTCCAGAAAATAAAGGTTAACTTTCCATTCACAAAGTTGTGCAGACTGAGAGCACATTAGTATTTCCTCTCTCAGGTCATCCATTGTCATTCTTGTCATCACCGTGGGGAGGTGGTGGCTAAACAGCTTGAGGACATTCTCAGTGTATTGCCTAGGTCAGCTGCAAGTGCATGAGACATTCCTCACTTGCTCAACAGGTTCTCATGCACTTTTCTCCTTGAAGCCAACAGAAAGTTAGCAGTGTAAACGTGGCTAGTAAGGAAGTCCAACACAGTGTCAAGATGCCAAATAAAATAAGTATTTATTCATACAACTGAAATAAACAAAAGCAGACTGATTTCGTCAAAACAAAATAATCATAAACAAGAAGACATCAAATAAAGGCATAACAGTTCAGTATAGCTTCAAACGGAAACAAAAATCCCACCTAGAAAAGAGCTAGGGGGTCTGATAGGGTCAGCACCCTATCACCAACTAAACAAAATGCTCCCAGACCTGGTCCTTTTATACAGGAGTAGGATCAGGTGATCAATTAGGCTCCGCCCCTTTTTATAACTAAAGACTAAAATCTCCCAGAACATTCACTTTTTAGTTTAGAGTTAAAGAAAACCTACAATAGGTTGTTAGAAACACAATGACATAAACTAGTAGTAATAATAATAAGGCAAATCCTTTCTATGTGTGCACTTCCAGTCAGGCTCCTCCCATCACTTCTGACTATAAACAAACTTGAGGAAATGGCTGCCTGGCCCTATAGCAGAGTCAGAGGAATGGAGGAGAGCCCTGGCTGCAAGAAAGGCTAAAATAGGTAAGGCAATATTTTCTAGCACAGCAGTACAAGTTTTCTTTTACCTAAAACATAGTATACAAAGCATAAGTCTGTTAACATACAAGAGTCTGTTTTCAGAAAGAAATGTGTTGTTTTAAAAAGAAACAAAACAAAATGGGCTGCAAAAGCCTGAGGAGACAAACATGCTCATTTTCAGTCTATCACACAGAAAATAGCAAGCACCAAGCAGCCTCATTTTAGCACTGAATTTTAAACTGCAGGTAAAATTAACTGAAGAACCAAACTACGGGTTACTTTGAGCACACATTCTATTTTGTTTAAAAAAAATCATCTCTGCAGTTTATTTTGCTAGGAGGGTGACAGAAGCAGCCAGAAAGACACTCAGCCTGTCTTTCATTTCACCCTTTAGTTTCAACCCCTAAGCTACACAAGAAGGCAAATAAGGGCTACTTTCACTGGGTTTGTCCTAGCTAAATGATTTAAAGGTGTAATCAGGGGCACAGTGCAAACGTGGAAGAGCAAGAAGAAATGAAAGGAAGAAAGAAAATAGGGATACACAGCACAACTACAGGTAGCCTTCCTGATAGTTGGGGAACATAGGGAAAAGAATTAGAATAGTACAAGACAAAGAATTACTATTGCAACAGATTTGATTTAAAGAGAAAGCATGCTCATTCCAGGATACACACAGCCCCTATTACACAAAGCATTGCCGACAGCTGCAAGGAGCACTAGCAAGGCGCAACTCACTCATTGACAGCCATAAGAAATCATAACTCTACCTCCTAATACATTTCAATGATACAGCTGCAAAACTTCCTGAGTTTGTCCACAATAGGAACAGGGCTGCTATGCAGACCACCACCTAAAAATATGTTTAAAAATGGCCCGAAGATGCATACATCTGTATGAAAGTAACTAGCTTTTGTAAAGAACTGAATCTTCTTGTTCATAAGAATGGTATCTCTGCTTCTTTTGTTAAATGAAAAATGAGTAGGCAACATTAACAGTCAGTGTGGCTACTGCTGAGAAAAATGAATAGGTAATATTAACAGTCCGTGTGGCTACTGCAGAAATTAAGAATATATTTCTACATCTAATGTTATAAATTGCTGACAGCTTTGTATATGTTCATAAAACAGGAGCTGGTTTGATAGTATCTACCTGCATGTTACTTCCAAAGTTTTCTGGTCATCAAATCAGAATAACTTTCAGTCTTGGATCAGTATCAAAACCATGTCCTGAAGGAGAAATACTCAGTTTCATATATAAATGAAAGCTTGCTCTCAGTCTAGCATAACAAACTCAGAAAAAAGAAATTGTGAAATACCGTGCATTATAAAATAATACAACTAGTGTCAGTAGGCATCTGGACTCTGAAAAGGCTTGAAAACAGTACTAAAACAATATTTTGATTGCATTTATTCTTATATGCTATGCATTCAGCTTCTCTGGAAAAATGTTGGTTTCAAAGTTACTTACAATGCTCACAAAATTGGTCCCAAATTTAGAAAAGTGGTATCTGAATGAAAATTTCAGGCCTTTAAGAAACACTCAGCAACATTAACGAAGAGAGAAACCTAAGCTTTCTCACTTTCTCAAGACTGTAGTACCCTCCTGTACTACTTCATGTAGTCTCAATGGCATATTTAGTGGGTTTTTTTCCATATTCTATTTGTGCTCTTATCCTCCATTCCCCCTTCTGACCGATCCTCCCAGCCTCAACATCATGGAATTACAGGGGCTTACCTTTCTGCCCGGCCCAGGAGTGGAGCCTGCAGAGAGTCGGGCTTCATCCTGCAACCAGAGGATTGATTTTCTCCTCCATTTTCTCCCAGATCCCCATTGCTGGGATGCACATGCCAGACGTGCGTGTGTGGAGGCACCTGCACATCTGGGGAAGTCCCACAGCACTCACCATTTCTGTGTACCCGCAGACTTGCACTAGCCCCAGGGCTCCACCTGGGGGCAGTCATTTGGCAGGAGTGCAACCCCTCCCCTCCCTGGAGAGGAGAGCTGCCTATGGATGCTCAATCCTCTCCCTTCCCGCCAACTCCTGATGGCCCAGGCTCGTTCCCGAACCCGGGTCACCGGCGTGGCACAAGTTGTGACATCTAGGCCTGGATATTCAAACTGCGCTCAAAACTGGCGCAACAGCAGGAGCAAGTGCAAACCAGTTGCGCAAATGCGCAACAGGTGCGATATTCAAACATGGAGCAGAGCAAATTGCACAAGCAACCAACGTCTGAATATCGCACATACTGCGCCATCGCGCAACCAGGAAGGAGAAGCTGAGCCAAAATGTTGCGCTATGGCGCAACCATGGAAGCTCAGCTGAGCATTCCAGAGCTGCCATAGCGCAAGCACAGCCCCCCCAGAGCAATGGAACTGCACATCCAGGGAGGCAGGCTGGGCCCACCGCCAGCCATGCCACACATGGGCACAGGAACACACTGCAGAACCCACACCACACCGCACACCCCAAGCACAGCATCACTGGGGGTGGGATGGATGATCCACGTGCCCATGGGGACAAGCCAACAAAGCATAGCAGAGCCCTGACACCCCAGCACAACCACTGGCAGGCGGAGAGTGCCACACACAGGGGGTTGACAACCACAGTGCACATCAGCCTCCCGTATGCACAGCGCTCCCTGCACTGTGACCCCAAGACACCACCCATGTGCAGTGACTGGCACTGCAGGAAACCATGCAGACCCCCCAGCACACGTCAGCCCCATGCAACACAGAAGCCTACAAGCCAGACACACCCTGTGCACCCAGCAGTGGGTGGCAGCAGATGGCAAGACCAACCGAAAGTCACTGCCATGCTGGAGATACCTCCCCATGCGCACACACACACACACACACACACACATACCCAGGACCATACCAGCCCAGATGGCATGTACACACCTGCAACTGAGCACCCATAGCCAGCTGCAAATCAGAGACCAACACAGTATTCATATATCAAAAAAGAAATGTATATTAAACATAGTGCAACAAGAACAATAAAAACTATTTACAAGGGGGGGGACGGGTACAAGGAAGGGGTGTTCAAGAGGGAGGGATTAAAAACTTGGAGAGGGAAGGCAGGCTGGTAGGGATGGAAGAAGTGGGAAGGGTAATGCGGGCTACGGCCCAGCCGGCTCCTGGTCCTCCCCCTGCTGGAGCCCCATTCCAGTCTGCCCTGATGGGCGTCCATGCCTCCCGTATCGCTCGCAGGATCCTGTGGCTTACCACGCTGACCTCTGAGGTGGCGGACATCCGCTGCATCCTCCTTAGAACCTCGAGGCCTAGGAAAATGGGAACACAGTCAATGGCTGTGACTGACCACAACCCTGAACACCACCCAACCTGCAAGCCATATAGCCCAATGTCTCGCACCTGTGATGGCATGCACCCACCACAGTGAACATGCACATGGCCATCACAAACAGGGCACCAGCTATGCACCACCGCCCACACACACTGCCCACATCAATCACAGTACAAACTAGGCTGACAAGTGATGTGGCAATGTGCGATGCCAGTTACACAGCTATGTGCCCAGTGCATGCCTGGACCACCAGTGACGCATACACAGGCGTGCCGTGATACTGCACTGTGATGCAGGTCACCTGTGTCATGCCTACATACATGGATACATAGACAGTGTCAGCAGATAAAGGGCCTATGGGACACCCAGTCTGTCCATTTGACCTTGTAAGTTCACTCTGTTGTCCTATAAGTCTGTTGCCCTTACCCTGACCTCCAGAATTCCTTTATGGCTAACCCATGCATTCATAAATCCGTGACCAAGTCAGCCCCCACCACTTCCTCTGGCAGGGTGTTCCACTTGTCCACCACCCATTCTGTGAAAATACTTTCTCATGTTTCCTCTGAATCGTCCCCCTCAACTTCATCCCATGCCCTCTAGTCCTGGAACATCCTTTACGCTTAAAATACTGTTTTCCTGCACTCTGTTCCCCCTGTAAGATGCTTGTATGTCCCATCATATCCCACACCCCTCCTCCTCCAGGGAGTACATGTTCAGTTCCGTCAACCTGTCTGCATAGGACTTGTGATGCAATCCATGCACCATCGTGTCGCCCTCCTCTGAACCCTCTCCACCCAGTCCATGTCCATCGTAGGTATGGTCTCCGAACTGTACACTGTACTCCAGTGTGGGACTCACTAGTGTTTTGTATAGTGGAATTATGACCTCCCTTTGGTTGTGTCCCGCATGGCTGGTGGTCTTGCCCCCAGCATAGCAATAGCATCCATGAGTAATGATACTCACACTCCTCCAGCAGCTGGGTCTGACGCTTGCTGCTGCTGCTGCTGCTGCTGCTGTTGGGCATAACACCCCGGCACCGGGCCTGGCCACGACCACGTCACCCTGGCCCTGTATCCTCACAATCCCGCCTGTGGGAGACATATGTTGAGACAAACATCAGTGTGACTCTGAAAGCAGAGTGCCCCTGCCCCAGTGAGAGTAGTTCGCCCACACAGCCATAACCATCCATCGCACAGCTGCACACACTGACACAGCCCACCGTGTCCGAGCCGGCACCTATGCACAGCCACCCAAGCACACACACACACCCCTACAGAGAATATAGGGCATAGATGGTACACTCACCTGGCCTAGGCACCACGCCCGCCTGGCACGTGAACGCAGCCGCGTCAAGAGTTCCGGCTCCCTCCGGCGGAGGTCACTGTACCGGTGCCGGCACTGCTCAGCAGACCGGCCCCGGCCAGTGACCTCCACCAGGTCAGTGGCCACTTGCTGCCACATGTGGGTCCTAGGCATGGTGAGGGGGGCCTCACCATACAGTGCCTCACAGTGGGGCTCCACCAGGGCCACCAGGTTGGCCACTTCAAGCTGGCTCCAGGACACTGCCCTCCTCCTAGCCATGGCACCAACTTTACAGCAGGCAATATGGCGCCCCGCTGTGCCGTAACCCCACGTGGAGTTGTTGCGCAATAGACCACCACAGGCTCCAATCGCTGTTGAACAGCGCCGTCACTTACATGGCGCTGTCACCAGACAGGCCGCAATGGAACGTACACATATGGCATGCCAACAGCGCCAGGGGTCAGAGGGCATACACAAGGTCACGGCAATGACGCAAGGCTACGCACAGCGCCATAGGACGTATAGGCATCCTGCACGACTGCCAAGCTGAGCACCAGTGCCACAGTGGACTATTGCGCAGTAGTGCCACAGCGCCATATAGTGCCCAGTGCTGTAGCGCCACTGGCACAATGGTGGCCATGGTCTGAATCGCCTATCGCGCTCAGCAGGTCTGCAGGCGATAGATGCATCGTAAGCTGTCTGGGCATGCGCAATGCAGTGTGGCACACAGCCACAAACCTGCGCCATTGGCTCAGCGGACCTTCCGTGATGCGCAAAGCGCATACGCGATATTCAGCCGACATATGCAGATCATGCGATCAGCCATTCAAAGGCGCAGTGGCGCGATTAGCATGTCATTAAAGTTGCGCCACACCTCATTTGCATGTGTTGCACTATAAAAATGCGACAGTGGGTTGTGCTGGCCAGATTTGGTTACTGCAGGTGAGAGGTGAGTTATATGCTGTGTGATGCTCAGGACAATGCTCATGGGCGGAGGATGATAAAGACTGAGGGGGCTGAGCATGAAAAGGGCACTTAGAAAGGGACAAAGGGCATCCTTTCGATCAGTATCTGCCATGCGGAGTGGAAACGTGGGGGGCTTCTTCCCCCCCCCGGGCCGGCAGCTATGCTCATGGGGAAATGCTGTCGACTGCACAGTGACAGGTGTCCACTTCCACCCATACAGATCACCATGACTGACCAGAGCCAAGCTGAGGTGTGGACGGGGGCGTAGGAGGCCGAACTTCACCGCGAGAGCGGAGGCCCTCTTCCAGGCCTACCTGGAGGATGAGCCACTAGTGAGTGGACGGAGGGCACCCTCAGGAATGTGCAGCTGCATGGGAGGGGGTAGCTCGGGCCGTCAACCTGCACGGAAGCCACCAGCGCTCCGTGCAGGAATGCAAGAAGAAGATGGGGACTGACCGCAGGAGGCTGAAGGAGAAGGTGGCAGCCTTCAGGGCGGCACGTGCTGGCACTGGTGGGGGCCCACCAGTGGTGTTGCAGCTGACCCCTACAGAGGAGACACTGGTTGCGGCCATGCAGCTGAGTGCCATTGCGGGCGTACCAGGTGGAGGATTCCAGACAGGTGGAAGCCCATCACTGCACGGTATGACATGGTGGTGTTGTTGGGGGGCTGTTGTTCACATGCACTCACATGTACTCTCTTTCTGTTACAGATCCTGTTCGTCTTCAGGAGACGGTGGTGGTGGTGGGTCCAGACAGTGATGCAGACCTGCTGGATGTGGAGGAGGGACCATCCACCTCCGCCCACCAACCCTGCAGGCACTGCAGCAGCATGCTGCCTCAGGCCCAACAACTCCGGTGTCAGTGATACGGTGCAGGGGTGCACAGCCTGTGTCACAGCAGTCTGGCATGCAGGTATGCCAGCATGCTGTGCCTATGGCAGTGGACGCACCTGCACCATTGATGATAGCAGGCCTGCAATGGGCAGTGATAGGTGTGTGTCCATAGCGGACACATGGCAGGCCAGCACGTGCCCCTGGGCCTTCCTGGTTCACACCTGTGTACCAGCATGCTAGCACAGTCCCAGGCTGTGCCTGTCAGCACGGTGGGGCAGCACGGTGGCTGTGCAGGTGTCTGGCACTGTTGTCAGCACGGAGGTGGAACAGGTGGACCTGGGGGCTCAGCAGTTGGAGCGGCAGCAGCAGTCGCACACCAGGTCTGGGGGTACAGTGTCAAGCAGTGGCACATGTCCACCGCCCTTTGATCCGCCCATACCTGGTCCTGGCAAACAGCGCCCACCCTCAAGGGGTGCTGTGCACCAGGACCGTCCACACCCTGGGGGTCACGATGCCATTGGGGCACAGTACCCATTGGATGCGCACACCCGCCTGCTGCAGGACTCAGTACAGCTGCAGGTGCGGGTTGCAAGGTCCATGGAGGCACTGTCTGTGTCCGTGGAGCGGCATAGCAGGGAGTGTGCTCAGGACCGAGCCGAGCTGGTCCTTATGCGGACGGATGTGACCGCTGCCATTGACAGGCTGACCCAGACAGTGGTCTCTGTCGCGGACGCAGTGGCCACACTATCAGGTGCCCCTGTACCACACACCCCACACAGTGCGCTCTCCACTCCGTTCCGGTGTCGTGCGACACCAGGCCTGTCGATGCTGGGTTTCTGCTGTGGGCATCCCGAGCACCCCTGGTGCAAGTTTGCTTGGCAGGATGCAGACCCTGTGCCGGGCAAGGTCGCGTTCGGCGCAGTGGGACCCCTGGTGGTGCACCAGCGCCACCCGATGTGGCCCCTGCTCAGCCTGCCAGTGCTGCTGGGCCGCGGCGGGGCCCCGCGCATCCATGGTGGCTGTGGGACAGTGCTACCTGACTGAGCTGTCTCCCAGTGCAGGCCCTGTCTGGTGCTGCCCTGTGTGCAATGTGTGTCATGGTGGGCAGTGCACTGCTGGGTGCTCTGCTCCCAAGCTGACACAGACCACCTGCATTCTCCCAACTGCTGTCCACAGGTGCGTGTGCATGATGATGCCTGCATTGCACTGTACACCAAGGTGCAAGGGTGCCCAGGTCCTGACACCGTACGTGGACAGTCCAGGTGGTGGGGTGGTTGGTGGTGCTGTGTGTTGGCAATGTCATTTCCACTGATGCTGTGCTGCTGCCCATGTATGCTGCCTGGTGTGTGTGTGTCCATATGAGTGCTCACCCCTCTCTGATGGTGTGTTGGTATGCCTGGAACCTTCAACTCCCCTGACCTTCATGCACGGTGTGTTCCCCTGTGTGCCTGTGGTTTGTGCATGGACAGTGTTGCCTGCACATGTCCCCTTGACTTACCTGTGTTGGGCGTAGTGCTCTTCTGCAATGGTGTTCCGGTGCAGCTGGGCCTGCCGGGTCAGTCGGGGGTCCCTCCATCCTGGGGGGGCTGCTCATCACTAACATCACCGGCGCCACTGGCGTCCCCATCGCTGTCCCCCTCTTTGACCTGTACGGCTATCCCATGGTCTTTGGCCATGTTGTGCAGGATGCAACAGGCCAGGAATATCCCACAGGCCTTTTGTGGGCTGTACTGTAGGGCTCCGCCGGAGGTGTCCAGGCATCGGAAGCGTGCCTTGAGCATCCCAAACACCCGCTCTATGATGTTACGTGTTGCGGCATGTGCCTCATTGAAGCATAGCTGCGCTGGGATCGTGGGGCACCGGTACGGTGTGAGCAGCCAGGGACGGAGTGGGTATCCGCAGTCACCTGTGTGGAGATAGTGGAGATCAGTGTCATGTCAGGTCCATATTGCCCATATCCTTGTGTGCCACTACCATGGCACCTGTTCATTCCACCCTTGCCCAGAGTTTGCATTCCATACATGTGTACTCACCCACTAGATGACCCGTGGGGATTCCCCACTCTCGAATCGATGGCACAGTGCAGACTGGTGCCATATGGAAGGCATCATGTGCTCCGCCAGGGTGTGGCACAGACATTGATAATCGCCCAGTGGCATCACACACACCTGGCAGTTGACACTGGAAAACCCCTTTGGTTCCGATATGCCTGGCTGTCGGGCCAGGTGGTGTCGTGAATGGCCACATGGGTGCAGTCTATGGCCCCTAGCCGCCAGGCATCGTGCTACCCTGTGGAACTCCTGCATGTTTGTTATGCGCTCTGCCCATGTGCTGGGGAAATGGATGTACTCTCTGCAGCATGAGGCAGCAATCTTGCTGATGAATTGGGTGAGGATGCATGGCGTGGCCGACTGTGTAATGCCTGTGGTATCCCCTGTTGGCCTCTGGAAGGTGCCCGTGGCGAGCAGGCACATGCAGGCTGTCTTGGTCTCCACGGACAGGCGTGACTCCGTCGTGAGGTGCCTGCATCACATCACTGCACAGCTCACAGAGCCGTCTCAGTATTGCCCTGTTCAGGTGGTACCGGCCCACTAATCTCGGCGTCTGTGTCCGGCTGAGCTGATGCGGGACACGATACCACCTGTCGGGGGCACCCGATGAGGCTCCTCCGGCCACGTCCCCTGCAGCATGGTGTCTCACCCCTCATTACAGCTTCCATGTGGAAGCTGGCACTGTCCATCTCTTGGCTTCTGCCCCCCGGCTGCTGTTCCTGTGTTACCCCTGCCCCTGCTGCTTCCACTGCACTGGGCACCCCCACTGGCCTCTCTGTCCTCCTGGACCCCTGTCCCTCTCTGCCTTCCAGCTCCTGTCTCTCTCTCTCTCTCTCTCTCTCTCTCTCTGTCTCTCTCCCCCAGTTTGCGGCCTGCTAGGGTTCTTGCGCCACTTCCTTGAGCCTTTTTATTTTGGCTCAATTCCGCTACTGCGCAACTTCCGGCTGAGCCACTCTTACGCCAAGTGTTCCAATTATCCATTGCGCACTTTATGCATGGACCCGCCCCCTTCGGTTGCGCATGCCTTCATTTCCATTGCGCTGTTGCTCAGCATGTTTTTGGTGGCGCAACTGGCCCCTTCTGAATATCGCAGAATGGCACATTTTTGGAGTTGCGCACGCGCAACCCTGTTGCGCATGGCGCAACCCTTTTGAATATCTGGGCCCTAGTGCCTCAACCCTCAGCACCACCAGGCCAGCGGCATATTTAGTTTTTTTAATTGTATTTGTGCTATTTCATTCACATGACTGTACATCAGGGAGCTATCATTTCTTGCATTATCTTAAAGAGCAACTCTGCACTTCAGCATGTACTTTCATAAACAAGATGTTTCTGCTATTACAGTTTACTAGAGAATACTTTTTTTTTTTAATTTTCAATATTCTTTTCCAAGGTTTACAGCACATCTTGGTAGCCTATCTAAAAGTCTGTATAACAAACATTTGCCCGTCCGCTTTTAACCTCACAATGCCTTCGTTTATGACATCATAATGCTCACCATAACAACAGACTGTGATGTCATAGACAGCAACTATGTTGTGAGCAAGGGAGACTCAGGTACATTTTGAAAGAGTCCGTGAAATATATACGAACATATGAAGAAGCTAGCAGAAGAAGGCCATTTAGTCTAACTAGCCTGCTCATATTGCTGGGTCCATAGCTTGAGCTACTGCCCCTGCCCTGCCCCTCCCCACTCCTCCCATCCTTTCCGTCCTCCCTACCCATGATCCTTACCCTCCCCCATGCCTATCCCAGCCTTTCTTGAAGCTGATCACCATCTTCAACAAGACCACCTCTTCCATCAGTGTAGTCCATGTGTCCACCACCCTCTGTGAGAAGAAATGCTTCCTGACCGCCCTTCTAACCCCCCCCGATTAAGACTGTGCCCCTCATGTTATGGTTGGCACTTAAAGTCACTGCAATATTTGATAGACAAACAACAATGAAAAGTAAAAAAAAAATAAATAGCTAGAAAACATTAAAGTGAAAACATAATTGGTATAAATCTAGCAGCTTTAAGCTTTTTATTCTAGTGCAGAGTTGCTGCTTAATGAGGGCCAGTTGTAGGATCACTAAGTGATCAGTTGGAGGCTGCACACCATGACAGCCAGTTACTTATTTAAGCAACAAGGCATGACAGGGGGTGCGTTATGGAGGGATAGCAGCCCACCTTGGGTGGGTTGAAGCACAAGGTGAAGCTGAGTGCCTTCAACCACCCGAGAAGGGCCATTATCCCACCATAATGCGCTCCCTGGAGTGCCTTATTGCAATTATGAAATGGGCCCTTTTCAGTAAGCTGGATGTATTTTTCACATATAATTTTGTCGAGGTACTTTCAGCTGGGCTGCTGTGCTGAGATAACAGCCCAGCTGAAAGGACTTCTGGGCCAATCAGGAGCCAGGGTTCTATGTCATAATGGTGATCGCAGAATAGCAATCGCCGTTAGGGCCAGTGTACATCGCCAAAAATTAATTTTGGTGATGCACACTCACGGCAAAGAGCAAGAGGGCACTTGATACCTAGAGGATTGTTTTTTAATGTGGGGGCCACACCCCCCTACTAATGGATTTCCAACTCCAGGGGGTGCATGTTGAGGGGAGTTAAATACTTAGAAAATGAAAAGCCACCTGCAGGCAAAAAAAAATACACTGCGCTGGACCCGAACATTGCACCCTGCACCTCCCAACTGACCACCCTCCCCACCATGCTAGTTGACCAGTTTGGCAGCTGCCCACCACACCCCCTTCCACATACCTTCCTTCCCCTGCCTCTCCCCCGCACGTGTGTGCACATGAGTATATGCGTGTACTTCTCATCACTGTATGTCACCCACCCTGGTATCTGGTCATCCCCCGGCCGCCAGGTAGCCCTGAACACAGGCATCGTAACTGAGTCGCTGTTTTTGTAGGTGCTCAATTGCGGTAGCCTTGTTCACAGGATACCAGGATTCTTTCTACCCATTTCATAACTTCTTATAGTTCATTTATCTAGTGCAGCCTATGGTGCAATATTCCAGTTTCAGTGAGTCCCTGATGTCACATTACTTTGGCAGGTGGGTGGACTGAAGCACAGGGAGGGCAAGGGGTTCATTCAAGGTTACACTGGGTGCTAGTTGCTGAGATGGAATGTGAGCCGATGCTCCGTCTGACAGTTTGTAGTACCTTAACAAGTAGACCACATTGAATTCCCTTGCTCTGAGCTCTTCAAGACAAATTTGTATTACAATGCAATTTTATTTTATACAGTATCTTCAGTACTGTAATGGACTTCTGGATCTATAAGGGTATCATTATTCATTTAGTCTTTACAGCTGCATAGCAGAGCTATGCTGTTGTATTGCTATTATGTAGTAGAGAAAGGGGACTGTGTAAGCACATAACTGAATACCTGGACTGTGTCCTTCCACAGTGGAGTTGAAGCACATGTGGTCTTCTTCACTGACCACAGTGTTGCCCCCCCAACATAGGTTCTATGTGATAATGGCGAAAGCCTAAAGGTGATCACCGTTATTGTGCAGTCAGAGTGCTGAAAACATTTTCGGCACTCTGACACCTGCCCCGCACAGGACAACGGCACTGGGGACATAAATTTCAATGCTTTCTGTGGGGGGTCTGTGCCCCCTGCACCCCCTCCACTAAAGGATTCTCAACTCCAGGGTGCATAGGGGGTAAAACTTGTAAAATGAAAGGTTCGGGCCGGGCACAATAAAATTGCACCAGTGCCTGGACCGAACTAAACCAGTACCTCACCCACCCCAACCACAGGCCAATCCCTGACACCACAATGCAGCTCAGCAACCACCACAGTGCCACCACCTACAGCTCCTCCCACCCCCCTCCCAGCCCGCTTGTACTCACTCCCCCATGCCTTATAGCGACATTCCTTAAGCCCATTTAAACACCCCCCAATCCGGTCACCCTACCCTCCCATCGCCGTGAGGGATTTCGTGGGGAAAAATTCACCATTTCGGACGGCGCCCTTCCCCATGCGCCCACCTCACAGGATACCCCCAGGGTACTATTTTAACCTCCATGCTCACTTCCAGTTCATTTCCGTGTTCAATCGTCATCCCCCTATTAATTTTAGAAATGTGACCTCTAATAAAGAAAACCATCCCTCGGTGTTTTCTTCTTCTTCTTTAAACCTGTAAAAAATTAAATGGCCCCTCGCTGATTTGACCCCTGCCACCCCAACCTCCTATGCTCTTATTGCTGTCTCCAGTATATATGTAATGTTTCCCTGGTGTCTAGTGGCACCTCCCCACCTTCTGATTGCTGTCTCCATATTTGTATGGTGTTTCCCTGGTGTTTAGTGGCATCCCACACCCTCCAGTTGCCATCCCCATATTCGTATAGTATTTTCTGGTGTCTAGTGGTACCCCCAACCTCCAACTGCCGGCCCTGTATTTATGAAATTTTCCCTGGTGCCTAGTGGCACTCCCCACACTCCAATCCCTGTCCCCACATGTATGACATCTTCCCTGGTGCCTTGTGGCATTCAGTCACCATCATGTGACCTGCAATAAAGAAAACCATTCCTCAATGGGGTTTTTCCCTTTCCTTGTGGCATGTTTCCCTGGTGTCTAGTGGCACCCCTGACCTCTGGTCACTGTCAGGTGACCTGTAATAAAGAAAACCATTCCTCAATGTTTTTTTTCCTTTTGCTGTCTCTTTAAACATGTAAAAAAGAAAACGGTCCCTCACCAATCTGACACCTGCCAACCCGACCTCCCACTCAGCACTCACCACCCCACACCACCAGTACAGTTCCACACATCCTCACTCACCTGAACAAGTCACAGGGCAAAGATCCACTCTCCAGTCAAAGACAGGTCTTGCTGCTGGAACCGGCAGCTACAATATGAGAAACTAAGGTAACTGTGGTTCAATGTATTTCAACGGGGGTTTCAACTCTGAGGCATAACTTTGTCATTTTTGCATAGCTTCACCTTAGATTTTCAACATGGGCTTTTTTGGGACCTCATGTCATGACCAATGGCAGCAGAATTATGCAAATCAGGCCCAAAAGGTGATTTCAAGGTCACTTGATGAAATCACCTGTTGGGCAGGATTTGAAAATGTTCATCACCGTTGTTCATGAGGTGGGGTCATAAGAAGGCTATGTTGAAAATTTGGAGTCAAAAAATGTAAAAATGACAACGTTACGACCGTACATTGAAATAATCTTACAATCACTCATAACTTTGATAAGTTTAAATATTTTGACCCCAGATTTTCAACATAGCCCTTTTTTCACACAACCTCATGAATGTGACAGCTGCCATTTTTCAAATCCTGGCCAAAATGTGTTTTTACACCTGTGGTGCGGAATGACATTTTGGTGGTATTAAATCCCATTTTGGCAAGGATTTGAAAACATTCTTCTGCAGGGTTCATAAGGTGGGGTAATAAGAAGACTATGCTAAAAATTGGTAAATTGTCCAGGTCATGACTGAATGTTGCAGTATTTCAACATTCACTCATAACTTTGTTAATTTTTAATATTTTGACTCCAACATTTCATCACAATCATTTTTCCACACCACCGCATAAATGTGACAGGTGTCATTTTTTAAATCCTGGACGAGATGCCTTTTCAGTCTTGTGGTGCAAAATGACATTGCGGCCAGTATATTATGAATGCTGCATGTCATGTGTATAAGAGCAGTCATAAAATTACTATCTTAAAAATTTGGGGTCAAAATTAAAAAGCACTATCATTATGCAGTCGTATTGGCTCTGACTAGAGTTTGTTGTTGACTTGGCATGGAGAGCTAGATAATACTGCTTATTTTCAGCCTTGCTGGGGAGGAGGGGTACAGATGTGCACCAACTGAAATTGAACCAGATTAAACAGTATAATGGTCTTCTTTCCTTAAATGGGCCAGTGACACCAGTAGGAATTAGTCAGCGGCTTCTGACACTGATCCCACTACTGGCATGGGCTGCTACACTAATGAAAATGGAGCATCTCCTCAATGTATTCAGTTTGCATTGAAATAGCCACCCATTCAAGTGGCAGTATCAGACTAGGAGGACATGACTGGTTCTAACCAATGATGACACTGGCTGAAGCATCTATCATAATACAGTAGGAGGTTACATACAGAGCTGATTTTGAAGATAAAGGAAATAGAAAACAAAAAAAATGAGAGAAGTATACAGAAAGAGAACAAGGGGTAAGCAAATATGAATTGAGGTTGTTGAAGTGTTTCTGTTCCCCTTTAAAAGTCGGATTTTTAAGCAATAGGCCATGAAAGTGTATGTGTTATGCTGGGATTTACCCATACCTGGTGTGGTTCGGTCATGTGGCCACAGGCCAAGTGACCAAACCATATGAGAAGTGGTAAATCCCCAGCATAACCTACAATTCTGAGTATTTATTGCAATTACAATGTTCCCCTTTTTTCAGATAAAGAGAAATAAATAAAAAGTTTTTTTATGGCTTTTTTAATTTCTTTTTATTGTATTTGTTCCTCCGCTAGAAAAATAGTCCTTCAATTTTGATAGTACTACACAAGCTTGCTAAGGTCAACTTCTCTCTCTCTCTCTCTCTCTCTCTCATCTGATTCTCACACACACACATACACAGTTTCAGGAAGCTTGTAGGAGTCACTCTACTGGGAGACACACAGAAAGGAAGCTTCTTTTTTTGTACTTTTTTTTTCTCAGTGAGCATGGGAGCAATGAGTGATTTCACTTTTGATTAGGGAAGTACACTTTTTTTTTTAATAAATGAAATGGGTACATCATGGAGAAATGAGCTCAAAGCCAGCATGTGATTGGAAAAAAATATGATGGCCGTTCATGGTGTGAGTGGGAGGTCTGGTATTTGATTTGATATTTCTTATTGAAGAGCTAGCAATGGAGGTGGGAGGGAATCAGTGTACAGAGACTGTGAGTTTGACATGTGAGTGGCTGTCTGCGTGATGGTGGTTCTGATGGGCACTTGAGGTTGCTGTATGTAATGGTCTGCTTTTGGGGTGACTTTGCCTGGTGAGATGCTAGGTTTCTTCTTACCTCTCCGTATGGGAAAGGGAGTGTTTTTTTTTTTATTGTTTTAATGGAATATCGGGCCATTTATTGTGAAGGATCCTGCAGTGTTAATGGACTTGTCAGCTGTGATGGTCCGTGAACGTGGCAATGGAGCCAAGCTGAGCAGACACTGAAAAAATACTAAAGAAGTGAGCAGGGTGGAATCGGTTATGGGGAAAGAATTTAAAAACACAGTTTTTGGTCCCTGATTTTGGTTTACATACTGTTTTGTTAAGTTCATTTTGTTTATTTTCGCACTCTACAGAGGTGGTTTTACAGTGAGATCATAGTTTACTAGTTGTTCAAGATGGCGGATTTCCAGTTTTATGGTCGGGTTGGACCGTTTCCAGAGATGAGGCTGACTGGCACCTTTTGCATTGGTAATGCTAGGATTTATAATGCCTGAAAGGTGCCAGTCAGCCAATCAGAGTGATGGATTCTTGGAGCCAATTGTATAATCATGAACAGTATCCTGCATAGTCTGAAATTACCATGAAAAACTCTTTTAAGGGAGGTACTGGGTTTACTATAATTGAAAATAGTTGAGGGGTATTAATGTCTAAGTCTGCCATGCTCTGATTGTGCACTGCCACCATTTCTGGAGCATTCTGATGGCATGCATAGTGAAGCCATGCCTAACTACATAGCTTCACCCTCCATTATATCACATTGTTCCAAACAATGGAGGCAGTTTAGTATCAAAATAGAGCAAGCTTAGTCAGGGATATCGCTAAAGTGCTGCCATCTCAGGTAAGCCGAATACCTAATATAAAAATAGTTTTCCATAGGCTTTCAGTCTGTGAAGGACACAACTCAGAAATGTTCCCCTGTAAGACTGGCTGGTGGGTAATTGAATGCTTCCACTCCACAGCATGACCCACCAGAGAAGTTGGGAGTTGGGACTTCCTCTGTGGGAACCTGCAAAGACAGCACTAGTCTGAGGTGTGAAGAAGCAAAAAGAGTGCTGGAGCTGTGTGCTGCATAAAAAGAATGGATGAGTTAGTGCCAGAGATTGGGAGACAGTGCTCTAGTTGGGCAAGTACTGTTGCAGTCAGTAATACATAGCACTGTACATATACATACATCCAGATACACTACAACTGTTCACTAGCTGCCACTGTACCGCAGCATGCTGACACATGTCAAAGGGGCAACAAGCAGTCTAAGCACTTGAGAAGGGAACAGGGTTGCTGAATTAATACAGGGTTTAGGCAAAGGATGCAGCAGGAAACGAAGAGTGGGAGAGTGTGGGTACACTACCAGGGCATGCAGTGGCAATACACTAAGCAATGCAGAGATGCAAAATATTTTGTTTTCTTCCAGAACAGTTATGAACCATTAGAGAGATGGGGGCAATATGTATGAGTGTGGTTTGCAGCCCACATAAAATTGCATTTTTCTGGGGTTCCCAAACAGGCCCAGGCTCTTTGGGTTGTAAGAAAAAGGAATGGCATAGTCCCCCAACCAATGCAAGCAAAAATATAATTTTCTTCCAGAACAGTTCTGACCTATTGGGGTGGGTCAGATGACGGGTACAATTATGGTCTATCACCCTCATAACACACAGTTTTGCAGGAATTCCAGGCAGACCCTGCCTCTTTGGGCTCAAGACCACAGGTGCAGGATGGTCTTTATATATTTAAAGGGTACAGAGATATTTGTATGAAATCTGTTAAAATGGTTGTATGTTTGTTCTGCTAAATATTTATTTTTGTAACAATGTTGCTACCTATAAGGGCCTCATTATAAATGAGCCTAGGTTCAATCGAGTCAATCCTTTGTTCATAATTATATGAATTAAAATGTTCTACTACTACTACTACTACTAACTTATATGGATCAAAATTCTAATCTCTTTTAATACATGTTTCAATTGTTGACAGAGTAATGGTGAAATGAACTGAGGCAGTCTGGCCCCTCTGACCTAACATTTTTGTTGGGATTCCAAACAGGCCCTGGCTCTTTGGGCTCAAGACCACAGGTAGAGGGTGGGCCACCAATTAATATGGGTCAAAATTTAAGTTTCACCTGTTGCAAGAGTGGTAGTGACATGAACTGAGGTGATCTGGCCCATTTCTGTGAGAGACCAAACTGACCCAAACTGTTTGGGCTCAGAATGATAGGTGCACTATGGTACTTTTATTTTCTTCAAAAACAAGTTTCACCTGTTGGGAGAGTGGTGGTGACATAAATAGGGGAGGCCTGGCCCTTGTGAAATACATTTTTGTGGAGAGCTTAAACTGGCACAAGCTCTTTGGACTCATGAAGACAGCAATAGAGTGGTCTCCTGACTAATCTGGGTCAAAAATTATGTTTTTTTTAAGATCAGGTCTAACCTCTGTATGTGTCGGGGTGGGGTTACAACATGTATATGGTGGTCTAATGACCAGTGCAAGTTTTTCCAAAACAGGTGTGAACTGTTGGGGTAGGAGTAACATGTACAGTATAGGACTGGTCTGCCAACCCAATGACACAACATTTTTGTGAGAAGCCCAAACAGGACCAGGCTCTTTGGGTTCAGGATGACAGTTACTGTCCCGGCTGAATTATGCTTCGCTTTCAAAACAGGTCTGATCAGTTGGGGGGGGCAACACAAAAGTTGGTGGTGTGCCAACCCATGGCAACATTTTTTGCCAGGTGGCCAAACAGGTCCTTGCTCTTTGAACTCAGGAAGACAAGTGGCCTTCCTACCAGTCTGGTCATTTTTTTTCCAAAACAAAAATGACACGCTGGGGCAGTAACATGTACAGTTAAGCTGCCACCCCATTACATAAGCATTTTTGGGAAGTCCAAACAAGCCCAGGATCTTTTTGCTGTTTTTTTCTTCCAAAACAGGTCTGTCCTGTTGGGGGCAATATCAGGCAGGTTGTCTGCCACTCCATTTGACAGAAATTGTTTGAGAAGAGTCCAAGCACATTGTAGCACTTGTTGGTCAGTATGGGATTTTCCAACCAATCTGGGTCAAAACAATTTTTCTTCAGAAACAGATCTGACCTCTTGGGGAGGTGACATGTTGGAGAGCAATTTGCCATCCCTGGGACACAAAATTTGTATGGGTAGCCCAAAGTGGCCCGGGCTCTTTGAAACATGTAAAGAATGATCACCCAATGAATCCAAGACAAAACCATGTTTTCTTACAAAACAGGACTGATCAGTTGGGGCAGTATGGGGATGACATGTAACACATTGTCTACTGACCTATCCAAGTCAGAAATGTGTCTTTTCAAAAGCAGGTCAAATCTGTTGGAGTGCAGGAGTGATATTTATGGAAGTGGTCTGCACCCCCACCATAGAGACACACAATTGTTATAGGAGCCCTAGCAGGTCTGGGCTCATTCTGCTCAGGATGACAGGTGTGAGGTGGGCTCTAAACCAATTCAGGTAAAATTGCTTTTTTTAACAAAATAAATCTGACTTATTGGGGACAGTCGGCATGACACAGCCAACTGTTCACATTTCTCTGCTTCGTCTTAGCCCTTACATACAGCCTTCAGTAGAAGGCCAAACACAACATGTCTTGGAATTTTACCAGAGTTGAATGGTTATGAGAAGTCTCAGGCCACGCTTTCCTATCCTGAATGCAAGTGGGGAGGAACAATAATAGCCACCCCAATTGCTTTTCACGAATGTGTTTAAGAGCAGCTGACGCCATTGGTAAAACTTTGGAAAATATAATATTTAGGCACAATTCAGCTTGTATATTGTATATTTCTCCTCTCTATTATTTCTTACTGAAGAAATCCCCACAAAACATAGTATTTATTTCTTAACAGTTCATCTGCTCCTATGCTTATTCCCTACTTGAAATTATAATGCTGTGTTGTGACATCACAGTCTGTTGCCATGAGAATAACTGTGATGTCATAAGCAGAGTACTACGACATCAGGTTGGGAAGAAGAAATAGGGAGCTGATGAACTCTCGAGGAACAGCTATCCTGTTCTCATGCATATAACCTCAGTAATAAACAATGGGGATGAGAACTACAGAGCTGATGAGAAATATAAGCTGCTTTATGTCCAAATATTATGTTCCTCAAAGTTCTTCTCATGGCGTCAGTGGCTTTTTAAGATCCAAGTCCCATCTTTCTATAAGACTAGTCAGATCTTTCCTTTCACTTGCTTCAGTCTGTTTCTTTTTTAACTTCTCTTGTATCTAAACAAAAAAAAGTTATTCTATTGGTAACAGCTGAGTGAGACTAATATCTCTGAACCGACGAACAAAAACTTTTCATTTGTAAAAATTGAAGAAACTAACTTTGAGTGAGATGAAGTTTTCTCTTAGTTCAAAACAACGAATGATAACATTTTCAAATAAATTAATCAGTGTACATATGTCTGTCTGATGATATAGCCTGTATTGTCCTGAAATGATCACAACAAAATCTGAATTGGCAAAGACTGGAGTAAAACAATAGATCATTGTAGTCCAGCCACATCAATCAACCCATGAACTTCACAACAAGCAGCTGAAGTAGTTTTAGTGGAAGCAGAGCAATTCCTGTATTTTGAATTGATAAGCAAACAAGGCTGACTATAATGTTCCAAATGGGGTATTGATTGGTTCCACTTGTGTTCAAACAAGGGGGAAGATCATGGGATGATTTTTAAAAGTCATAAAATGGACAAAACTCCTAGCTATGTTGGGTGGGATTTTCAAAAGTCATAATGTGAAAGCAGCTCCTAGCTGCAGTGCATCAGTGCCAGAAACTGCCCTGGTATTTGCCCTGGTACTGCCCATATGTCTAAAGAACTGTTGAATAGGTGCACCAGGGAACCTGCCACTTCCACCACCAGTTCCCTCAACACTCTGTGGTTCACTCTGGAATTCATGACATCCAATCCCGGAGACTTATTCACCTTTATGGGCATGAACCCCTCCATAACCCTGTTTCCTGTCATCCTGTCCTCAGCCATGTTCTCCCCTTCTCCTCCATGCCCTGTTCCCTAGTCTATCCTTTTCTTTAGTAAAAAAAACAAACAGAAGTAGTCATTCAACACCTCTGCCTTCTCTTTACTGCCTTCCTCCCACTCTTCCCCTTTTTTAACTTCACACTGGCCACCTTCATACCCCTCTTATCACTGATATATCTGAGGAAGGTCTTCTCTCCCTCTTCAATCTAGTCTGCAGTTTGTAGCTCCTTTCTAGCCTTGGTCTATGTGACCACCCTACTAGCCTCCCTAGCTTTCTCCAATTAGGTCCTCTCATCCTGATCTGTTTGGAACTTCCTAAACTTTCTGTATGTGGTCTTCTTGTCCCTCACTGCCTGGCACACCTCCCAAATTCATAGAAACATAGACTTTGATGGCAGATAAGGACCGCTTGGCCCATCTAGTCTGCCCATTTCCCTACCTACAAGATAGGCCGCAGATCCTAGTTAACCAACAGCCTATTTCTTCCTACCCCCCAAGAATTGTCTTATGTCTGTCCCATGCATTTTTGAATTCTCCCACAGTTTTAGACCCCACAACCTCCTCAGGAAGGCTGTTCCATGCATCCACTACCCTCTCTGTGAAATAATACTTCCTCACATTGCCCTAGACTGCCCCACTTCTATCTTTAAATTGTGTCCCCTTGTTCTTGCCGTCTCTTTTCTGAAAGATGCTACCCTCTTGGACTTTGTTGATTCCACTGAGGTACTTAAAGTTTCTATCATGTCCCCCTCCCTTCTTTCCTCAAGGGTATACATATTAAACTCCTTTAGTCTCTCCTCTGTAGGCTTCTCTTGCAGACCCTGCACCATTTTAGTTGCCCTCCTCTGGACTGCCTCTATCCTGTCTATGTCCTTGGGAGATGGGGTCTCAGAACTGGGCATGAGTACTCAGATGGGGTCTCACCAACTGTCTGTACAGAGGAATAACAACTTCCTGTTTTCTGCTGCTTATGCCTCTCTATGCATCCCAGTATACTCCCAGCCCTCCCTACTGCCTTCTCACATTTGCTTGCTAACCTTAAGGTCATCTGATATGATTACCCCCAGGTCCCTTTCCTTTTCGTTGTTACTACCCCCCATTGTGTATTCTTCCCTGGGTTCTTGTTTCCCAGGTGCATTATTTACACTTCTTTGCATTGAATCCTAGCTGCCATACTTCTGACCATTCCTCCAACCTTGCCAAGTCCTTCTCATCCTTTTCACACCTCCTTGTGTATCAACCCTGTTGCAGATCTTTGTGTCATCTGCAAAGAGCATACTTTTCCTTCAGTCCTCTGCAATGTCACTTAGAAGACATTAAAAGGACTGGACCGGTACTGAACCCTGCGGTACCCACTAGTAACCCCTCTTTCTTCAGAGTGGACTCCATTTACAATTACCTTCTGTGTCCTGTTGTCCAGCCAATGTTTTAACCAGGCTACCACCCTGGAAACCACTCCCAGGCTGGTTAATTTGACTATTAATCTTTTGGGACTGTGTCAGATGCCTTGCTAAAGTCTAGGTAGGCCATGTCCACAGCCCCTCCCTGGTCTACTACTTTGGTCACCCAGTCAAAGAAATCTATTAGATTCGTCTGACATGACCTTCCCACTGTGAACCCATGCTGCCTTGGGTCCTGTGCCCCACTGGCCTCTAGCTACTCAACAATTCTTTCCTTCAGAAGTGACTCCTTCTGTTACTTTTTATGGATGCCCTATTGAATTTGAATTACATTGTCATCATCCAAGTGTTAAATACTAAAAGCATCAAAATAAGAACATAAGAGCTGATTTAGTTGAGTTATTTGTTAGAGTTTCAGGGCAGAAAGTTATAACATGGTTATCATTTGGAAGGGGGTAGTGGAAAATATGGTGAGAACAAGAAATAGTAAGGAATCTGATGCCCTGACCTCCCCTCCACTGATTGACTCTCAAATCCAAAGACAAAAAGAAGAATGAAAAGGAAAAAAATGCAAGAGAAAGAAAGAGTTTAATAAATAAAAGGAGGTCAAAAATGGGCATGCCAATCCAACAGGGTAATCAGAATGAGGATGTGGCACAACATAGAATCAGTACTTTTCTGGAAAAGCCAATTCCAGTGTCCACGTTCAAACAGGTACTCCACTATGTCATAATAAAGTCACTTTCGAACATTAGGTTGGGGCTAGTAAGCAGTGTGAATCCTAGAAGAAGACATGTTTCTTTTTTCTTATGAAGACCCCACTACTTCAGAGTCCAATGTTTCACTCTTGTTGGCTTCTTCAGGGAGTTAGGGCCTCTCATGCACTCTAAATCATGATTTTCTGTTACTTTGTTTTAATATTATTTATTCCATTTTGATACTGTGTACCATCAGTCCTCAAAAGACCTCTCTGTTGTTTAACACTTATTATGAACCGGCGATCGTAATTCGAGCAACCTGATTGGCCGAGAGGGTTTCGAGGCCGTGATGATATCAGACTACATCATCACGGCCCGGAAAACTCGACCGCCAACTCTCCTCCCAGCGCAATCTTCTCCACTTCCACAGCGAAGCAAAGTCAGACCTCCACTACAACTAACAGGCCAAAAAAAAAAACACATCCTCCCCAGTTGCCTCCCCCCATACAGGTCGCGAAACCCAGACACGCTACAAACACAACAAAAAAATCTCCCTTTATTACCCGAGCACAGCTTCATTCGTGAGCACCAACTACCGCTCGCCTCACTGCCTCGCGCCAAATGGCAAAAGCTACAACCCGCTCCTCAGGCTTGACCCTTACCTTCTCCATTTCCTCAGAAGTAGGGCACGACTCATCTTCACTTCCTCAACAAAAAAAAACAATATTAACGTACCTCAGTAAGCTAAACTTCCGAGCGGGGGGGGGGGATCAATGCCACAACAATTAAGCCTGTAACAAAATCCTCCTGCAACAGCACCACCTACTGGCCAAAACATGAAATTCACGAACTTTTTTTTTTAAAATGTCTACCTACACATATAAAAACAATAATAAAATATTAAAAAACTTTACTTTTTTGTATTAAAGGCATAAAATATCAATTAATCCAGTTCATAATAACAATAATGCACTCCAGGGTGGTATATAGTAGGATATACGTCACTTCTCGGGTGAATTGGGCGCACTCGGCCTGCGGCCTCGTGCCCAACCACCCGAGGCGTGACGATATCCCACGATATACCACACCCTGTCGTGCATTATTGCTTAATTATACAATGGCAAGAAATAATGCTGGTCTCTGATTGGTCAGTCTGCGACTGGACCTGTGATATTATCCCAGTACAACATCATGGGTCCAGTCTCAGCACTATCAGCCTCCTGACAGACTGCATTGGATTCCTTGCACTTGTACACTTGTTCCTCCTTCTCTTAAGAAACAAAACTATTTTTCCACACTAACAAAAACATTTTTTAAATAATTTTTTTATTCTATATAACAACGAGCCATTGTATAATAGCAATAATGCCCTCCAGGGTGTGTGTCGTGCTGGGATAATGTCTCGCCGTAGATATTGGATGCACTCAGGCTGCAGCCTTGTGCCCAACCACCTGAAGCATGACATTATCCCAGCACGACACACACCCTGGAGGGCATTATTGCTTAATTACTCAATGGCATCATTTCTGCAACATTAGCTTACTATTTCTCACTGGATTTTATTTCTCCTCAAATTCTGTCCCTCATTCCAACTGGTAGCCTTTCACCCAGTGCCAGGATTATAGGATATATACATCCCTGTACCCAATATAGATGTAAGGCTAATTGGTCTGTAGTTGACAGTGTTACCCCTGTCCCCCTTTTTTAAATATATGGGCCACTACTGTGTTTCTGCAATCATCTAGTACTTTCTCTATGCTATATGATTAACTAAAAAGTGCAGTTATTGGTTTTATCAAGTAGCCCCTTATCCCCCTTAATAGTCATGGTATGAAGCTTAACAGTCATGATGTGGGTCATGATATGAAGCTGCAGGGGGTAGACACAGGGGTAATGTGAGAAAGTATTTTTTCGCAGAAAAGGTGGTGGATGCATGGAACAGCCTCCCAGTGGATGTGACGGAGGCAAAAAACAGTAATGGAATTCAAAAAAGGCCTGTGATAGGCACATTGGAACCTTAGTGGTAGGAAAGGGAGGGTAAAGTCGGAGATCAAGTAAGGTCTGCAGTATTACAGTAGGTAGGGAAAATGGGCAGACTGGGTGGGCCAAGCAGTCCTTATCTGCCATCAATTTCTATGTTTCTTAATCTTGGGTGCAACATGTCACATCGGTCTGATTTAACAATGTTTATTTTGTTTAATAATTTTGTAACCTCCATTGTATTGTTACTGTTATTTGTATTTTCACTGTTGGAAATCAGAACATCACTCTCACATTCAATATTTTGCTCATAGATGTATTGCTATGAGTACAAACTGAACAAAAATTTTTATTAAATGCTTCTTCCACCATTTTGGGGTCTTTTATTTCCTTTTAATTGTTAGTATTGGTCCAATAGTTCTGCCTGTTGCTTTGTTATTTACATATACATAAAGAGATTTTCCTTTATCTTTTCCATGGTCTATTCAGCATTCTGATTCTTCTCTTTTCCTTTTTTGTCATTTGTTTGCTTTTCCTGGGAGCCTTCCTGTATTTTTCACTATTATATATGTTTTATTCCTTGTTCATGGCTCCGTAAGGGGAGTATTACAATTGACCGAAGTGTACTTTACCGACACCCAGAATCCTGACACAAAAATCCTGACCCACAGATTCCTGACATGGAAATTTTGCCCACAGCAGAGTTTGTTATTTTTATTAAAAGGGGTGCAGGGGGTGAAGCCTCCTGTATTGGGGGTGCAGGGATCAAAGCCCCCAAAACATGCTGCCGCAGGCAAAATTTCCAAGTCAGGAATTTGTGGGTCTGGATTTTTGTGTTGGGATTCTGAGTGTCGGTATAGTGCATGTCGATGCTTTGTAGCAGATCCTTTGTAAGCAAACTTCTTTTTATTTAACTGTGTTTGTACCTTTTTTTTGTACACCATTGTAGTATTTTTCCCTTTTTGTTATGCATTTGCTTGTCTGGTATGTATTTTCTTTCTAGTTCCAGTAATTTGTTTTTTAATATTTTGAATATGTGTTCCCAGTCTTACTTCATTCCTTATTTTTTTTTTTCAAAATTAGCTTTACTCTATTTTTTGATAACTCTGTGTCCCTTGTCCCTTATTTCTTTTTTGTTTTAAGTATTGTAAGGACCATGTTGAGATCACTATTCTATAATGTTTCCAGGATTTTGTGGGTTTTTTTTTCGATACATTCAGTTTTATTTGTGTTGCCCAAATCTAAGATGTTGTTGCCTCTGATAGGTGCATTTGCCACTTGCTTTAAGCCATTGTTCAGCAGCATGTTTATAAACAACTGCTCTTTTGCATTCGTTGCTGCCAGATTTGATCAATCTATACTGGGCAGATTGAAATCTCCTATCAGTGTGATGTCCCCTCTTACAGCAACCTTCAATTTACTAGCTCTGTATGTTCTGATTCTGCAGAATTCAGGGGCAATAACACATCCGAAATGTCACCTTTGTTCTCCATATTTTGTTATTTCCACACATATTAGTTCATTGTTATTTTTTAAGGGAATATGTTCCTTGATTTCTCTATTTTCAATGTCACATCTGAAATACAGTGCTACCCCTCTGCTTCGCTCTCATGATTTGTCATTCTGATATAGTCTGTATCCTTTCATCAGTGTATTCCAAAGTGATTGCTCCATCCATCAAGTTCCCATTACTGCAAACATTTCTACATCTCTCTCCCCCAATATTAACTCTAACTCAGCTTTTTCCATTATATTGAGGCTTTTTCCATTTATAGTTAATATGCTCAGATTATTGATATTATACTTTTGAATTTTGATTTCCTTCCTGGTGTTGCCAATGATTTTGACCCATTTCCCCTACCTTATTAGTTTAAACTGTTTATAATTATTATGTTATAGAAAGTATGTCCTAGGAGTTTGGTTCATTATCTGTTTAGATGCAGACCATCATAACTAAAGAGGTCATTATTCCCACAGAACGGTTCCTAGTGTGTTATTCATCTTATTCCATTTTCTAAGCATCATCTCCTCAGCCGGTTAGTCAGCCCTTTAATTTTATTATTGCTGCAAGTGCTAGCTCAAGGTACCAGTGACATCTCTAAAAAGCATCACTTCACAGTTGCTGTCATGCAAAATGTGACTTATGTTTTTGAATTCATTTATGATTTCATCTTATGTTTACCTACAGTACATTATTTTCCCTTGCATAAAGCAGGACTGAAGGTTTCCAGTCCACGGGTTTTATATCTGATAGCATTTCCCGATGCCCAATATTTTTGCCTCGAAAAGCAACAGTTAGTAATATTTTCCTTTATGCCCCTTGCTGATTACCCATTGGTGTATTTTTACTACTGAGTCACGTAAAATCTATGTGTATTTAGGATCCTCCACATTTGTAACTTCTGACTCATTTCTATTGTTCACTACTTCTTTGGGCTATGTCTCTGTTACTGTTTTCATTGCTTCAGAGGGTAGTGTACCTGCATACATGATCCCTGTTTGTTAAATCTATCAGTGGGGCATATCGAGTTTCTGTGATTTCCCACAATGCACCAATCTTCTGCTTCTTCATTGTCTGATTCCCACTGATGCTTTTTGTTTTTATCATGTTCAACTTCATTTTTTTCCCATAATCCCTGTTATTTTAGAATGTTTTTCCCATCAGTTTCTACCATGTTGAGAAGAGTGCTGTTTTTGAGGTTGTTAATTTCCATTTCCAGGTTTAGTATTTTAAGTTTTAACTGTCTTATCTCAATACATCACTTACAAGTGAAAGCTGAGAATTACATTTCTGAGTCTGTACTAAATGTATTACAAATGATGCATTTTATTCCCAGTTCCCCATTTGCTAGTCTATTAAGCCAATATCCATGATGGTAAACCCGTTACATTTGCCTGCCTTACCTTCTTGATCTATTTGTTTAGTATTTTCTGTTGACCTTGCTTACCCCTGCCTGTCTGATTTATTGCCCAGACCAGCAGAAGGTGGTGTGAACAAACTTCTGGTTTTGTGTGAGCAAGTGGAGCTGCTAAAAGCCTTAGAAATGGCAAAAATAAGGTTGTGTATGTCCATTGTTATTGCCACAGCCTGTCCTGCTTTGGATTCACTTTGTAGTCCTTTTACTTGGCTATCTAAGGACTCATGTGCTGCTGAGTCCTTTACAGTCCTAGAATACACCTGGCCATGAAAGATACAATGATAGATAAGAGAGGTGGTGGGGAGATCTTTTCCTTAGGGGTTACACAAGCACAGCACACAGAAAGATTTGTTAAAAATCTTCTTTGCCCATCAGCTTAGTCTCAATTGTAGCCCCTACATGTCTGATTCTCACTTAGGCATCTGTTTATGTACCCAACTACCTGGAAGTGATATCAGAGCACTTCTGGTTTGGAATTAGCAAGCTAGAGCTTGTAAAGGTCTTAAAAAGGGCTAACATAAGGTTTTGTGTATCCCCTTGTTATTGAAACATAGAAACATAGACTTTGACGGTAGATAAGGACCACTTGGCCCACCCAGTCTGCCCATTTCCCTACCTATTGGATAAGCTGTAGATTCTAGTTAACCAACAGCCTAGAATCTGCAGCTTTTGCCACAGCATGTGCTGCTTGTGATTCACTGTGTAGCCTTTTTACTTGGCTATCTAAGGATTTATGTGCTGTTAAGTCTTTCACAGTCACAGAATACACTTAAAGATACAAGGACAGACAAGAGAGGTGGGGTTATTTTTTTAGAGAGTTACACAAGCACAACACACATAGAGATTTGTTTAAAAGCTTCTCTGTCAAGCACCTGGCTGAGTCTGTAGCACAGATTGCATAGTACACAATCATTTCCTCAGTGGGTGCTTGGTTCCCAATTCACAGCCCTATACTGTGTTGCCCTTTATGGTCAGAAAATATGATTATGCTGGATACCAAATGCAGCCACTGTAACAACCTGCAGCATCAAAGAAAACAGCATCATATAGATAAAATACACCTGTTTATGAGATCACAACATGCCTGGCTCCCTGGCTCTGCCTGGTAGATAATGGTGGACACTGCCTCACTAACGCTCGCATAGGCTGTGACTTAAATAATGCTGGATCAGAAGTGCTCCACCCACAACTTCTGGCTTGGTGATTTTTACAGGAACCCTTAAGAAAGTGTTGAAACACTCCTGTTTACAGCAATATCAGTGCTTTCTAACAGCTACAAATGTTCACAAAGGCCTTAGGGACTTCTACCACACTATTCACAGTTTTGGTGGTAGCCCAAAGTCAGGCTGTCCTCCACAATCCTAGCTGCCCCTGCTATGATCACTAAAGAGACAGGGCAAGAGAGTACCCATGAAAAATGTAGTTTGCTTCACAGTACAATAGTGTACAAATACATAGTGCAAGTCATACAGACCCACTTCTGGCTGCAGAAATCCACAATACCAAAATTACAACACTGCTTCAATGCACAGAAGTGCAGGCCCCTGTAGAGCCAGCGCTTCTGCTGCCAGATACACATACACAGTGTAAGACATACACACCCACTTTTGGCTGCAGAATAAATAGAAATCCACAATCCCAAAATTACAACACAAATTCTCACTGCAGAAGCATAGGCCTCTGCAGATACACATGGACACAACAAAACATAAACACTTACACTGTTCCATTTGTAAACTGCACTGATGGAGCATTTTTTTTAAGTGCAGCATGCTGTACATATATTTTTGAAGTTACTACATCAGTACAATTGAATTTGCATCATCTGGAAACAGTTGTATGTTGTTTGTCTCATGTGATGATGGTTGTCTGTGGTTGCTTGTGTAGTCTTGTCCTTTTGCTGCTTGGGGGGCAGGGAGTTAGGGTCCTGAACACTAATACCACATTTCCCTGTTTTTGTGACATTAAGTTGCCCCCTAACTGGTGCATTAACACAGTTTTTTTTGTTTAGTTTTTTTTTTTTTTGCAATGAATTAGTTTTAGTTTATTTTTTATTTCACATAAAACGCTTTAGGCAGTGCCTATTTTCAAAGGGTTTAATGTCAAGAACAACAAAAACAGGTGTTAGAGAGTTAGGTACATAGTGTACAATGCAATTTCAAATATGATACAGCATACAGCACAGTACAATACAATACAATCCTACTTCATAATGTATCATCGGATACAGAAGAGGCAATAACTTATAAAGGTTATTAAATACTCAGCTTAATATTTAACAATCCGTTCAGAGGAAGTGCAACAATCATATTATATTCAGTTTGATCATCAAAAGCAGCTGAATGCCCCAAGAGGAGTAAGAAAGGAGAGCAGTTTGGCCTTGAAAAGCTCAGTGGAGCAATCATTTTTTAGGGAGACAGGCAGGTCATGCCATTGTTTGGCAAAGTGATACGAGAAGCAAGATTGTCCAAGGGAGGTTTTTTATCTCTGTGGAAGCATTAGTGAGTGTTGTTCCACTCCTCTAGTGGAATATTTACTGTCTACAGTGGTAAACATTGACTTTAGACCAGGGAACAATAAGCCTTTTATTTCTTTATTGCCAGTGACAAGGGTGTGGTAAACCAATCTCATGTCTAGGTTTAGCAAGTTTAGGTGGCTGTAGAGCAAACTGGTATGTGTGCCTATTTTAGGTTCAAGGGCATATCAGCATGCCCTGTTTAGAGCCATAGACAACAATCCCACAGTCAGTGATACTGCCAATGAGACAATGCACAAGCAACTTCTTGATTTTTCTGGAGTTAGTCATCTTGACCAGGAGGTCAACATGTGCATTGTGAGACATAGCACTTTCCAGTGTTACCCCAAGGTATTTAAATGTTTGTTCTTGTTCAAGGAGGGTACCAACTTCAGTGATGATGGTCAAAATAGGGGAGGTGTGGAGCCTGCTCCAGGTGCCATAGAGCATACATTTAGTTTTTTCTTGTTCATAACTAGTAGGTTGGCAGTGAACCATTTCTGTATGGCACTGAAATCAGACTGCAGTCTCAGTCTCAGTCTGCCAAGGCTTTTGTCATTTGTGAAAATGACAGCATCATCTGCATAGAGTAATATGTTGGTTTACCTACAGACAGTTGGGATATTGTTAATAAATAGGCTGAACAGAAGGTGTCCTAGGCTTGACCCTTGGAGAACACCAATAGAGACAGGTCTATCTTGAGAGAGAATGCCACGGTGCTTCACAGCTTGGATTTTACCTGCTAGGTAGCTTTTAAACCAAGCAACAGTCTTTAGGGAGGCCCAGATTTACTAGTTTTTGACAGGGGACAGTGTGATTAACAAGGTCAAAGGCCTTGGTTAGGTCTATGAAAATGGACCTGACCTGTTCTCTATCAAGGGTGCAATTAATAGATCTAGTGTATTCAAGAAGTGCAGTTATAGTGCTGAAATCTTTTTTCAAAACCCATGTTGCTCCTTTGCCAGTAATCCATGCTGGTTCAGGTATTGAGTGAGCTTATAATTTATTTCCCTCTCTAACATTTTAGATAGGGGGTAGGATGGAGATAGGGTGGCAGTTTGATGGCAGGCAATAGTCACCCCCTTTAATACTGGGGTCACATGGTTTTTTTTCCATACTTCTGGAACTAGCCCAGTTGATAGGGACAGATTAAAAATGACCTGTAGGGGGTAGGTGACCTCCCAAAGCACTGTTTTGAGCAGTTTCAAATCAATGTTGTTGGGGCCAAGACTTGTTTGATTTTTGTGCTTTTTAAGTATCCATGTACTTTAGCCAAATTCAGCCCTTTGAACTTGAATGGTGGTCTGTTTGGGAGATCAGGGGTTTCTCCTTCATCAAATGCAATTGGATCCAGAGTGTATGCTGACAGGTCACTTAAAGTTTTGTTAAAAGTGTCAGCTATGTTCTTATTCCCTATGATTGTAGTGCCATCGTCAGTGATTCAGTAGGGTAGTGTTCTCCTGGGTTTGCCAATGGTTTCATTTATGCTGCTCCATAATTTTTTAGGGTGGTTAATAAAGTTTTGTTGTTGGGTTTTATGGAACACAGCCTTTGCTTCTTTAATGCAGGACTTCACAGTGTTACACAGCTCCCTGTATTTAGCAAGGTACTTATTGTGTCCTAGCTCTTGATAAAGGGCCCAAGCTCTGTCCCTCTCTCTTGACAGGGTCTTGATGGCAGAAGTAAACCATGCTTGGGAGCTTCCATTCAAGTGGAGGGTCTTAAGTGGGTGTGACAATGTCACAGATACTATTAAATTGGTGAATTAAATAACTATATTGACATCTCACGTATTTTCCAGAATGGCCCAATCAACCTGTTTGAGTGGGGCTTGAAAAAGAGGGAGCTTATGGGTGCAGAAAACCTGGGTCTTAGCAATGCAGGGTTCACCTTTGGCCACCTTGGCAGACCATCTGCAGGTGACGGGGGAGTGGTCACTGAGGAAGTAGGCAAGACAGCACTGGATAAGACCCTGTCAGGATGGTTGACAAGTATCCAGTCTAGCAGAATGGCTGTCCCAGTTTTTAATTTACCATATATCTTCAATTTGAAATCATGGCTAATATTGCAAAAGGTAGGTAAAGCTGGCGGCTTATCTTAGAAGGTGGCTACTCATCGAGGGCAATTTGTAATCAATTTTTCAATTTAGAGATCCGCTCCTAAGTGCCCAAATCTATATAAAAACTATCTGCAGATGTTGTTTCTTTGCCTCTTTGCCTCTGTGTAGCAAGCAATCGCAAAGTACCCTGAAAGTGAATTGATTCTAGCAGCATGGATTACTGAACAAAGGAAGCAGCACTACAGGGTAACTAGAAAAGTCATTGCTCTAAAAGCGATGTTGATAGTACAGGATATCTCATTTTCTGCCAGCCAAGGTTGGGTGGGCAAGTTTTTGTGGAGGTGGTACTGGTTCTCAGCTTGAGCTCTTTTGCTGACGTTTGACGCCGTGACAAACAACATGGTGTGTTAGTGCAACAGCAAGTGCGAGTTGAGTGGTACTGTGAATTGTAATTAACAAGAAACTCAGGTAATGGCATGAATGCAACAATGTGGCTCAAATGTGACAGTGAAGAGCTAGGGAAGACTGTGCAAAACCATATCCCAGTTGTTCTATGTGTTTCATTCGAAATGCCTCCTGTAGCGATAGTGGCCAATGTTTGAGGGCGGCTTGTGTTAGATCTTTTGGTTTTTGGCTGCATCTTAAGTTTCAGAGCGGTGTGTAATAGAGGGCGGTTTCAGATCGAAGATATACAGTAGTTCTAGTAAGTGAAGTAATAATTCAGGTAAGGTACACATCAGTTAATTTATCTTTAAGGTCCTAGCTGTTACTTGCAAGCCACTTGCAATTTCGGTCACCTAAGACAATTTGTTCATGATGCTGGTTAAGGTTAGATGCAGCTTTGATGAAGCCTTGGTAGTCATTACAGGCATTCTTTGGTGGTATGCAGGCCACTAGGAGGTTGAAGTTTTTTTCACCTTTAGGATCGAGTCTTAGGTTGGCTGCAAGGAGTTCACAGTTTGTGGGATCAAGGGAAAGGGGGGAGTCTGCTAGGCCTGAAGTACGGCTTTATGTATACTAGGCAACCAATCCCTTTTTTGAAACCCCTGTCCTGTCTCAGTATCATGTAGTTATTTATGTCAATTTCTGTGTCCATAATCCTATCTGTGAGTCAGGTCTCAATGACAGCCACAGCATCAAACTGTGAGTAAGGGGAAACTACTTTACAGAGAGGGTTGGGGGACCCTGGAATCGACTGCTGGAGGTGAGAACAGTGGAAGAGTTCAAGAGGCATCGAATAACTACATGGGTTTAAAAAAGAAATGGAAAGATAAGTTACTGGAAGGGCAAAAGGAAGGAGGGGATGGGGATGTAAGGTGGGGAGGGTCTAGGCTAACCTTGGGGAGAGACTGGGGCAGACTGGATGGGCCATTGCGGTCCTTTTCTACAGACAGATTTCTATTTTTCTATGTTTCTATGAGTTAGACACCCAGAGCTTGAATTCATCAAACTTTGGCATGAGAATGCCGATCTTTACATGGCCACCTTCAGATAGCCTCTGTAAGGTGTATGCATTACATTAGGGCCAGGGTTTAGATGACTGTGTCCCCCCAATAATTATCAGGAGGAGAAACACCTAACTGCGAGTAGCAGTTTAGATGTTTTGTGGCCAAATTGACTCCTTGTGTTAGCAATCTTATAGTTAACACAGTATGTGTACTAGAGGCAGCCTAACAATGTAGCTCCAGCTTGGCCATTAAAATTAGTATTGGGTATATTTCACCATTTTATCAGATGGCTCAGCAACCTGGGCTCCCTGTCTGTACTGGCCTGTATATAAGTGCAGTGCACATGGGCTGCAACTTCAGACCATATTGGAGGGGGTGACAGACTTTTGTTACTAATATGGTTAAGGTTAGTGTCGTCATACAGACCAAGGCTACAGAGCTAATAATGAGAGTCCTAGTTTGCGAGGAAGTCATGTTATCAGCCAGATTATACAGAGAGAGAAACAGAGGAGCACCTTCCTTGAATGGTGCAAAGCATATTCACCTTACAAATAGCCAGAGATCAGATCACCCCCAAAAGATGTTTGGCTAATTCCTGCCAATCTGAGCAGGGCTAGGTAGGTAGATGATCCCAGACTATAGTGGCAGTTCAGTTTCAGCAAAACACAGTTAGTAATATAGTTTGTACTAGGGTCTAATTAGCCACCTTTCTTAGCCCTAGTAATTTGGAGATATCTGATTTTGGTTACTGTCAAGTGAAGTAACAGCATATATAGGTACTAAGGAGCAAGTGTAGCCCAGATTAGGCAGGCAACAGTGAGTGGTGGCCTATCCTAGAAAGGGGATTAGCCAATAGCAGTATAGCTAGCAGTTACAGGTTTCCTGGCTAAGTCATCAATATCAATGACAGGACATATTTAATAGGGAGTCAGCAGTTTAGAATGACTTACGCTTGGGAGGGTGTTATGCCAGTTAAGGTGATTCAACAGTTGCAGCTGGTCTAGTTTAGTATTCAAGGGTTCGCACAGCAAACTTAGGTAAGAATCTGAAAAATATGACCTACCCTAGAAAGGGTGTTATAGCTTACAGCAGTAAACTGGCAAATTCAGAGTCGCTGGATATAATGGCAGGACTCAGAAATTAGGGACACAGAATACTATGGGTGGGATATTCAGACAGCGCCAGGTGGGGGTGCAAGCCTGGGTGCAGCGCACCTGGGCTGCGTCAGGGCATGGACCAAGTGATGTTCAACGGTGCTGTGCCATGGCTCAGCACTGTTGAATATGGCACTGATGGCACCCGCACTGTGTACGGCACAGTGGCACTGTACCAGCGCAAGTGGCAGAAGGGGAGCAGGGGGATGCGCCAGCGCAAGTGCAGTTGCGCTAGGCACATCAACTGCGATATTCAGCGTTGGGCATGCAAATGAGGCCATTATGCATGCAAGGCACAAATGGGGCTATTTGCATATCATTATGGCCCCATTTGCATGTGGTTCGCCAATTCCTGGCGACGTGCACCTGGCACCCTGCCAGGCTGCGGCCATCGGGAACTGATGCCCCTTGGCGGACCCCGTACCCGGACACCCAATCACAGGCATATGTTACAAAATCCCTGTTGGTCCAATGGACCGCTCTCCAACGCCCGATCTCGGGCATAAATGAACTAACTCCCTGATGGTTCAGTGGACCGCTCTCCAATGCCTGATCTCAGGCATAAATGAACTAACTCCCTGATGGTCCAGTGGACCACTCTCCAATGCCTGATCATGGGCATATGTTATAAAATCCCTGGTGGTCCATTGGACCGCTTTCCAATGCCCGATCACAAGCATAAATGAACTAACTCCCTGGTGGTCCAGTGGACCGCTATCCAATGCCCGATCATGGGCAAATGTACCTATCCCTGGTGGTCCAGTGGAATCCCCCAGCACCCGATCGTGGGTGGATATAGTGAATGGACTCCTGGTGGTCTGGGGACCCCCCTTCCCCACACCCACTGCAGTCCCCCACCAGCCAGCATCCCCCCTGTCAGCGGCAGGTGGCAGCACCCCTTCTGCATGCCGCCTGGCCACCCGCCAACTGACAGCATACAGTACTGTCTGTACACCTATTGGTCCACAGCGTGAAGACCATTCTATATTACACAGGCCCGATATGTTTTTAACTTGAAGCCTTTTAGACACAAATAAAAATATATCTTTGATGTTAATACCCCACGTACAAATGTATATTTAATTTCAGGTGTAGCTCCGGCACTACAATCCAACAGCTCTGTGGTCTCAATACACTTTTTTAAAGCTGAAGAATCACAAAATATTTTTTTATCCTGTGCCATACAGTTTATCCCATCCAAAGAACACTTAAAATTTCTGGCCAAATTAACATTCCCTGCAGTTGCAAGATATGGTTGAAGGTCCTCCAGCATCCGAATCCTGGCTGCTTTGGACTGGGCCCCATATACTGAAATAAATCTATTTGCTTTGCCCCTCCAAATACTATCCAGTATCAGTACACGCCCTGGTATCAGGTCCATTATTTTTTGATACTTAAAGTCAGCACCAAAAATAAAATGCTATCCCCATCAGCTATGCCTTCCCTGAATGACCAGTAGGAAGGTCCCCACACCCATGCCTGATGGGCTAGAGCTATTTGAGTTAAAGAAGAAAACCAAGTCTCTTGTAAGAAGATAACAACCACTTCAGCATCATGTAAAAAAGAGAAAAAAATCCTCCTCCTCTCACCCTCATTTAACAAACTATGCACATTTAATGTGAGAACAGACAGAGGGTTCTATGTGATAACGGCGATCGTGGAAAGGCGATCACCGTTAGGACGAATGTACATCAGTGAAAATCCACGTCGCCGATGTACACTACCAGCACATGGCAAAAGGGCACTAGGGACTTTTTATTACTTTGTTTATACTGGGAGCTATGCCCCATGCACCCCCCTACTAAAGGATTCTCAACGACATGGGGGTGCTTGTCGGGGGGGGTGCAAAACCAGGGAAAAACATTTTTAAGCTGGGTGTGCAACAAAATGAACTCATGCCCAGAACTGAACCCGGCACCCTCGCAACCCTAGCCTGCCACCCACCCACCATGCCACAGGGCCAGCTCGGCAACCCACTACCACACTATGCCGCACAAACCCTCCCTCCCCTTCTGCCCATTGCACAGCATGTTCACTCCCCCCCTCCCAACGCGCATGTACATATAGAAACAGGATGGCACTATATCTGTCTCCCCCCCCCCAACCAGTAGCCCTGTGATCAGGCACCACTATTGAGTCACCATTTTTGTAAGCGCTCAATAGTGGACGCCCTTATCACAGGATGCCCAGACAGAGGAAACATTTATTTATTTATTTGCAGTTAAATTGTTTATTGAATTTTCAACTTTCCATACAAACATACATTGGAATTGCATATATCACTAGGGCTGCTGGTTACACTTACAATCCTGACGTTGATATATCAGTAGAAGAATTGCGTACTTACAGTCACCTTGTTGACCTTATGCTCAGATATGTGGTTGTGTGTTGTCAAGGCTTCCGTACTCCATCTCTGGGGTTGCAGTGGCCCGCATTGGTCTGGTGATCTGACCAGGCATCCATCACCTTATGCATAAGGAGTAAACACAAAGAACTGCTATTCTGTATAACCATTTTAACTATTTACAGCAGGGATTATATATTGTATGATGGAGCCCCTCTTTCTCATTACTTACAGATAACCATTAATACATACCTTAGCTGGTCAGCCTGTCACATGTTCACCCTATTCCGGTCTTGGTAGTAGCATATTTGTGAAAGGGTGCCCAGCACTCCTCATACTTTGGGATAGTGTTGGTAGCTAGGTGGGAAAGGTGGTCCATAGAGGCTAACTGGACCATGGAAGTGAGGACCTCTTGATGCATAGAGACCTCCCTGGTCCTCCACCTGCACAAGATGAGGCATTTGGCCTGAATTGCCAATACAGCTAGCCATCTGTGTTCTGAACTTTGTAGCAGAGGGGCTTCTGATTTCATACCCAGTAGTAACAGGGGTATAGACATAGGGATTGGTTTGCCAAGCACCTTGGTGCCTATATCCACCACTCTTATCCAGGTCTCAAGTATCAATGGACAGGACCATAGAATATGTAGAAGATCTCCTGGGTGAGCCTGGCACCTGCAGCATTTGTTAGTGTTCAGGACTCCTGCAGCTTGTAGCACAACTGGGGTTTGGTACCACGGGTGTAAGATCTTGTTTCGGATCAACCTACTCTTTGCATCTTTATAATTTTTGTTGGCTGCTCGCTAACACTCTTTCCACTGTAGCATGGCATATATCTTACTGCCAATGCCCTTGGGTTTTAGGAGCCATAGGGGTTGCATGACATGGGGAAGCCCTGTTGTCTGGCTCTTAGCTAGCCCCAGCAGGGCACTATGGATTTGCAGGCACCTCCAGAAGTCAGTGGCTGGGAGTCCCTCTCTGGTCTGTAGGCTGGTGAAATAGTCTATGACTGTAGAGGCTGGAGTAAGCAGGTCCTACAGCTTGTGTATTCCCCTCTCCATCCACCCCTTCCAAATCACAGTTTGGTTTCCTATGCGGATGTTCTCATTCCCCCGGGGGTGGGAGTTGAATTTGGTTGGAGTGAGGTTGGTCCCTAGTTTCTTTTGCACCTTGGCCCAGCACTGTAGAGAAAGACCTATGGTGGGATGTGCCTTCATTCTTGGGTTGGGAGTGGTATATACCACCGGTGGGAGGGAAAGCTTCCTATTTTGTACTCATTCCATGTCCACCCATTTGGGTGTTGCCTCTCCTTCAGGCCTCAATCAGTGTAGCATTTGCACCATGTGGAATGCCCACTTGTATCCCTCCACCCAGGGGAGGCCCCACCCTCCCTCTGACCAATGTGCTCGTAGCTTATTCCTATTATACCTCGGGGGCTTCCCATTCAATAAAAATCTGCCTATTGCCTTGTCTATCCTGGAGCTCCATGTCATGGGGAGGACCAGGGGGATATGCACCAGAATATAGAGGAGTTTGGATGCCACAATCATTTTGACTGCAGCAATATTCCCTGCCAGGGTAAGGTTGAGTGTACCCCATCTGTACATGTCATCCACTATCTCTGCTAAAAGTGGGTGAAGGTTCTGGTCCCAGAGTTTAGATACAGCAGGGGAAAATTTGATGCCCAGATACGTGATGCCATATCCTGCCCACTTGAGCCCTGTGGTCCCTATGTCCGGGGGAGTACATCTAGGGTTAAGTGGGAGCACCTCAGTTTTTGTCTGGTTGAGGCGTAAGCCTGATAATGCACAAAACCTTTTATGTGTCTCTAGTAGAGGGGGCAGAGCCTTGGTAATGTCTGCTACCATGACCAAAAGGTCTTCTATGTACATGAGTGTTGTATACTCCCTGTTGCCTGCTGGGATGCCCTGAAGTTTGGTTGCCTGGGGTTCCACTGCCAGGACGAATAGCAGGGGGGAGACGGCACCCCTGTCAGGTTCCCTTTCCCAGCTGAAAGGTGGGGGAAATGGTGGAATTAGTAAGGAACAGGGCTGTAGGGGAGATGTACAAGGTGGGCCGTCCAGGTCCGAAACCAGGGTCCTATGCATATCTGTTCTAATACGGCATGTAGAAAGTCCCACTCTAGGGAATTGAAGGCCTTTTTCGAAGTCTATTGCGACTGCCACAATGGGAGTAGGGAGTTCTTGAGCCACATGGGTCAAATTAATCAGTGTCCTGATGTGATTCACACTAGATCCTGGAATAAATCCTACTTGAGAGGGATGTATCAGTTGTGATAGCAGGGGGCTTAGCCAATGGGCTAGTGCTTTGGTGAAGATCTTGCTGTCCACATTTATCAGGGATATCGGACGATAGCTACTGGGGTGGTGGGATCCTTACCTTTCTTCGGGAGTACTGTGATCACCGCCTCTCTCATGACGGGCCGGAAGATGCCCTCCACCTCTGCCTCCACAAGGGTTTGCTATAGTATTGTGGAGACTATATCCGCTAAGGCCTGCCAGAACTCAACAGTGTAACCATCCCCCCGGCACCTTCCCCAGGTGGAGTGACAGTACAGCTTCCTTTATCTCTGCAGTGGTTAGGTAGTTATTTAGCCTTTTAGCTTACTGGTCTGAGCTAGTCAGAAGGCAAACTGAGCGCAGAAACTCTTGAGTGGCTGATGGGTTGGCCTTCCTAGAGAAAGTATATAAGAAGGTGTAATAATCCTCCATTACCTTGTTCAGTGCAGAGCCTGTGGTGTGTATTATTCCTTTCCCATCCCTGAGTCCTGCGATATGCCACTCCATCTGTTGCTTCCTTAGCCTATAGGCCAATACCCATCCTCCCCTCTCCCCTCCCTCCCAGTACTTCTGTTTGCGTTTTAGTATGGAGATATCAGCCTTCCTGGTTAGGAGTGCTTTGATCTCCAGAGACTTAGGATTTGCCTCCCTAGTGTTCCATGCAGGTCGGGCCATGTTTGTTATTTGTACTCCCCCTTTGCCCTTTTCAACTCTGTTTCCATGTCCTCCAATCTTTTTTCTCTTTGCCTTCTCCCGGCTACCACATAACTAATGATTTTCCCCTTAATGGTGGCCTTGTAAGCCTCCCATGTGTTCCCTGCTGAGGTGTCCACAATACGGTTTTCTTTAAAAAAAAAAAGTTGGGATTCTGTTTGGGCCCATGCCATGAACTCAGTGTCTTTCATTTAGAGGGGGTCTAATCTCCAGCATGTAGAGGCAGGGGGGGAGATGGTCACCATAGGATGGTTAGTTGGACTGGGGCATGGTCTGAGATTATGATTGGCAATAATATCAGCAGCTACTGCTGCCTGAGTAATCTGGAGGGAGGTGAGCCAGTAGTCGATGCAGCCAAGGGAACCATGTACTGCCAAATGAAAGGAATAGTCCCTCCCCCTAGGATTTAATACTCTCCACAGATCCGCCAGTCCTTGATCTCTCATCCAGTTTTGTAGGGCCAAACGCCCTTTCCCATGTGTGTCCCCCGCCCCCGAGTTCCTGTCCACCAAGGGATCAAGGACCAGATTGAAGTCTCCTCCTGATATTTATTTATTTTATTTATTTATTTATTTAGGGATTCGGATCATACCTTTGAGCTCAGAGCTCTTTTACAAAGGTTCCACGTTAAACAGTGATAATGACAGCAATAACAAACAGTTTACATACAATACTCGAATAGTAGGTAGCTAGTATACGGTAAGGATACAATGTCATTCATAGTACCAATGGTGATAGTACAGCATCAAGAGCATTCAACTAGAGGTAAAGGACAGTGTTTATATGTAGCAAAGGAGATAAACAGGTGTGACACCTAGTGTGAGAGTCAAGGAGGAGTCAAGGTGAGGGAGGAGGCGAGAGGTAGGCAGCCAGAAGAAGTGGCTTTGTCTAGGAGGTTGGGGAGGTAGTGGTAGTATGTTGGTTTTAAGGTTGATCCAGTGGGTGAAAAGGCACAGGGGGGAGAGGAAGACAGAGGGATAGTGCAAGAGGGAAGAGTGGGCGTAAAAGGAAGGGGAAGGAGAGTGTGGGTGAGTGGCATTATGGGTGTTAGAGTCCTAGTGGCAGTCACAAACTGTCCTAGTAAGAAGGTGTTGCCTTAGGCCATTTTTGAATTGCGAGATGCATTGGGAGTTTAGAATGTGCACTGGGATTTCATTGAGCCATTGGGGGGGGCTAAAGCTGAAAGCACGCTGTCCCTGCACAGTTCGACGGAAAGGTGTTGATAGGGCCCCCTCATCCTGCCTCTGGTGGTATAGCTGGTAGCACTTGGTGTTAGGATGCTAGAAATGCATGGGCGGTTTACCCATTAGTGCCTTTTTCCAAGGAGACATGTTTGGAATATAATCCTGTTCTTTAGTGACAGCCAATTGGTCTCCTTATATAAGAAGCAGGTGTGGGTATTTCGATCTGCAGCCATTGTGAGCCTACATGCCTTGTTGAAGGCAATGTGAATCCTTTTTAGTGCAGTGTCTGTTGCTGCGCCATAGACCACCAATCCATAGTCGATGGTAGAAAGGATGGAGCTGGAGACTGAGAGACGGAGGGCCTCTGGAGTGAGATACTTTTTATGCCTATATAGTACACCCAGCTTGGTGTTCACTGCCTTTACCACTGTGTCAATGTGTTGGGTGAAGGTGATATTGTGGGTATCCCCATGCCAGATAAGTTTAGTAAGTTTTGGGTGGTTTGATAGAAAAATTCTGCATCATCCTCATTGGGGCCATATAGGTTCCCAAGGAGGATGGGGCCTGCAGGGGTTTGGAAGCACGCATAGATCCATCTACCTTGGGGATCTGCCTTTGCTGTGGTGAGAGACAATTGCAGCTTTTTGTGGCATAGAACTGCCACCCCCCACTTCTTGGTTGGCGCTGATGGGTGCACCACGTGGCCCACCCAGTCCCGCTTTAGTAGGTTGTGATTCTTGAGAGTGAGTTTCGTTTCCTGCAGGAATGCCACCTGCACTTGGGCCTTTTTTAAGTATGTCAACACCTTTTTCCTCTTCACAGGGGTGTTAAACCCTCTCACATTCCATGTGATGAAAATAAGATTAGCCATAATCAGTTTGCATGAGAGGTAGTGGAGGATGTACTGTGCAAAAATTTTCCATGCAGGGAAAAAGGTGTCGATTAATGAGGAACCTGTTTCTGTGGTACAACCAGCCCGTCAATACCGGCCAAAGTGACCAGCACCCCTCCTCTACTATCAAGGCTTGGGTGATTTCTGTAATGCAGAGTAGCCTTTTTTTAAGAAAGGATGTGCAGGGGGACCATATCATGCTAGGGTCCATGTCTTGGCTCCACCTCTTTCTTTCTAAGGTTCTGCTCTCAGTATGTCTCTTCATCTGCATGCACTGTGTAATGAGAAGGAGCATGATAATACACATAGTATTGTCCCTGCCTATGCTGAGTGACTTAGCTAACAACCAAAACAAACTATTTATAACATACACATATGTACCCAGAGGAAGCCACCCTACATGTGTGATCATCTGCTCCGAGGCGGGTCAGAACAAGATCTGCTTGGCGGCTTCAGTGGGTGTGGTGTTTCTGTATGTGGGCGTGTTTGCCATCTGGGTTCTCAGGCCTTCTTCAGCCAGGTGAATCCTAGCCACTGGCCTGTACAGTAAGTTCTGCAGTAGCAATCCAATAATTAGTATACTCCCCATCCCCTTCCCACCCAGGGGGGTTTGATGTGGTGGAAGGTTGGGCAAGAAGTCCGTCTTCCGTGTCCTTCTCGGTGAGGGGATTCTCTCTCATATGGTCAGCCATAAGGATTAACCTACCTGCTAGCCCTCCCACCTGAGTTTAATGTGGGTCCTGGGTGAGGCGGTTACGGATGCCAAGGGATAGCCCCTTGATATCTGGTCTCTGGCCCACTACGGGGAGCGTAGAGGGATAGATATCTCCATATTGTAACCTGACAGCTTACTGCTTGGTTCTGGTTGTTCATAATTTCTGCATCCCATCATGTTCCCTTCCTTCTTCTTCCCTTTCTCCAGCTCCTTAAGGGTAGCTGACTGATGGTGACTCCATGTTACTTTGAGTATAGTCCCCCTCCATGCACCCCCAAGCAGTTTTGCCCTCCCTCCTCCCTCTTGGCACAGACCTCTCAGATGGGTAAAGGACATTTTGACAACCGTTTTTAGTTAATACACCAGTGACCATCCACATACATATTTTGCCTTCTTAGACAGCAAACCATACCTTAACTACATGGTCTTGTGTAGGTTAGAATCATCCCCTTGTGCGTTCTGCATCATCGTTCTCTCTGCCCGCCACTTATTAAGACCCTGCCTACCCTGGCTGCAATCCCCTTCCTCAGCTCCCTTGCCCCTGGCTTCAATATTAGATACCATATGTGCTGTATCCCCTTGTGGTTCTGGCTACTATTGCCCTTCTATGTGGTGCATCCCCTTCCCGCTCCAGCCTTCTTCTACCTGGGGCACGGAGATCCAACACTAAGTGGGGGGAGAGCAGAGGGGAAGATCATTCATTTATAACCAATGTTCTATAGGTCACCAGGTAGCAGTAAATCCTGTAGATAATTACCTAGTGAATGTTCATGGAGTCATGTGTGGTATGGGACTGCAGGACCCATCCCTTACCCCCATCTCAGCCCGAGTTGCAGCAGGCAGAGACAGACAAGTTAATCCACATCGTAACTTTAGCCACCAAATACAAAACTCCCCCACCAATATTCCATTACTGGAAGCTCTCTGGGGAGAGGGGGAAGGTAGATCATTCAACACAGCTGTTCCTTGGGGGCAACAGGTGCCAGTAGGCCTCTGTGCACAGTTTAGAGACAACATTGAGGCGGCCCCATCTCCCTCTCTGTGTGTTATGCCTTCTCATCCTCCCCTCCCCTCCCTACCAACCTGGCCTACTACTGTAAGCCCCAGCATCACTTATCTGAGTTAATCGACTGGGTCCTGGGTGTCCTCCTGCAGTCCTCTCCAAGCTGGGGATGGGTTTTCCGGCCTTCAGACTTCTCCATTGGCTCCCAGTTCTGGATTACTGGCATGTGGGACTTGGACTTGGCCTGGCTTCCTCTCCAGCTCTGGTGCCTCCTCCACAGGGTTGAGCTCCAGCCATGGCATTTGATCTTCCATGTTGGATGTAAGGTACTCTTACATCTGTTCTCCCGGGTCTGGCAACACTTTCCTCAATGCTGCAAAGCAAATTTCAGTCATATGGTGCACCAGGTCTATGGACTTCACAACCTGCTGCTCCCTGTTCCTGTCTGTGCTGTTGAGTCCAGTGCATGTCTGTGGAGCTTCTCTCTTCTTATGGGCCTACCTCAGGGAGTGCTTCCTGCTGCGTCTTGAGAGGGCCCAGGCCTGATCCCCTGGCTGACCCTCCTCTGTTTCCATTTCTTCAGCTCCAGCAGGAGTGTTTGGGCTGCGGTGTGAGGGGGAGTCATACTTTGGTGTATTTTTGCCCCCAGCACAGTTTCTGTCCAGGTTATCTTCCAGGGCTGCTGGGGTTTTGAAAAACATTGGTACTCCATTAAAGATGACTTGCATGGTGGCGGGGTACCTGAGGGAGCATTGAAGGACCAACTTTTGCATTGTGTGGCGGGCCTGGATATACTCTCTCCTCTGCTGTATTTGAAAGCTGAGTCAGGAGCGAGTCGCAGTCAGCGACCGGAGAAAGAGCGGAGGGTTGCACAGAGCTGTGACTGCAGTTGGCAGCAGGGTCACAGTCAGCGACCAAAGGAAGGAGAGCTGAGCATTTTGGAGCTGAGCTAGCAAGTGGCGCAGGTCACAGTTCAGCAAATGAAGCAAGGATGGCCGGCCAACCAGACTTCGGTGGAGGATTGGGCCAATCAGGGAGTGAGGCACCAAGGCGGTCAGGCTTTAAAAAGCCCACCAGACAACAGAGCTGAGCAGAGCTGTATTTGAGAGCTGAGTCAGGAGCGGGTCGCAATCAGCGACCGGAGAAAGAGCAGAGGGTTGCACAGAGCTGTGGCTGCAGTTGGCAGCAGGGTCACAGTCAGCGACCAAAGGAAGGAGAGTTGAGTGTTTTGGAGCTGAGCTAGCAAGTGGCACAGGTCACAGTTCAGCGACTGAAGCAAGGACGGCAGGCCAACTGCAGACTGCGGTGGAGGATCGGGCCAATCAGGAAGTGAGGCGCCAAGGTGGTCAGGCTTTAAAAAGCCAGCCAGACTGCAGAGCTGTATTTGAGAGCTGTATTTGTTCCCACCTGCCCTCCCGACCCCGGCCTCTATTAAATACGGAGGGGAGGAGGAGCCATTATGAAGTGGAGGAGCTGACAGGCTGGTCTAAAGGGGGAGTGGCCAGTTACATCAAAGGACTGAAAGTGGGAACAAGGAGGGTCCTGAGATAAGGAAAGCACTGTGAGGAGATGATTTGCAGCAAAGGAACTGGGTCCTGCATTTCTCCACAGGGGACTTGGACTTCAACATTGGTGAATATGGGGAAATTGACACAGACATTAAGAAATCCTTCACAGAAGAGATGAAATTGGGATGATATGAACTGGGTCAAGACTACTGACACTGGAGGTGCTGGGAACCTGATCTTGGACTACTGATGCTGGAGGTGCTGGGGACTTGGTCTTGAACTTGGTGACTTGGACTTGAACTTGGTGACTATGGTTATTAATTCTAGAAGTCTATGGTTTGCACATGCTTTATTATTCTGAAAAGTCTTGACTGTGGGTTGGGGCTGAGGAGGGGGTGAGGGTCGAAGGCCCAGAAATACATAAGGTGTGATTTTAGGACTGTATCTGAGTATCACAGAAGAAATGGTAGGGCAGCACAGAGGGAGGGGCAACCAAGGGAGGTAGATTTTTGGCAGGGTGGTGGGGTGCAGTGGCTGTGGAATGGCTATGATCCTAAACTGGACTTGGAGGATGGGGGATGTATGATGTGTAAGCAGCTCACTCAGCTGAGGGAGGAAATGGAGAGGCTAAGCTGGGGGTTAAATGGGGTGGAAGCTGGGAAAGGGGGGTAGAGAGATGGGGATGGTATAAGCCAAGGAAGGAGTGGGAAGGGCTGAGCGGATTCACTAGAGGATCAGATATACTGTTCTGAAAGTCAAGGGCTTGGGAGGGAGAGGATGGAAAGGGATCCAGAGGGGATAGACCAGAGGTGGTAACAGACAGCAGCAAGTCTAGAGTTGGGACAGGGACGCTAGAGACAGGAGAAAGGGGTCAGTGGGAATGGACAGCAGGAAGGCTAGAGGCACAAAAATGACACCTGCAGCTAGAGAAAAGTGGTCAGCCGGGGATCAGAAGGAGTGGAAGACAGTAGGTTCAGGAAAGGGCAGACGGATGCCCAGAATGAAGGATGACATAGGCAGGGCCCCGATTTTTCTGAGGGGCATCGGATCAAAGTTCTGCAGCAGGGTTCTCATTTGCTGCAGAACTTCTGCGGCACTCAACACCAATTTCTGCGGCAATTCTGCTGCACATTTTTACCCTTAATTTTTTTCTTTTTTTTTTTTCCATATCTGACACAATGCACGCCGTAACACAGTCATTTTATAAGTTTATCACCAAATTTTCAACATAGCTAGTTTAAGACCTCTGCTAATGAACAGTGTCACTGTGATTTTATTAATCTGACCAGAATTGATTTCGCGACAATTTAATTTATTGTGCGCATATGTGCTAAACACATTTTGGATGAGATGTGAAAAACGACAGCTGTACTGTTCATAAGGAGGTGTGGTAAAATGGAAATACTGAAAATCTGGAGGGAACATATTAAAAATGCTTGAAGTCATGAGTATGCATAGGAACTGCGCAACGCACGCTCGTAAAACAGTCGTTTTGTGGAATATTGTCACCAAATTTTCAACATAGGGTTTTTGGGAGACTACCTCATGAACTGTGACACTGTCATTTCCTTAATCATTCTGGAAAGGTGGTTCCGCGCAGTGACTACGGAATCACCTTTTGGGACTGATTAATGAAATAACAGTGTCACAGTTCATGAGGTGGGGCCCCAAAAGCCCCATGTTGAAAATTTGGGGAAAAATTCCAAGAAATGGCTGAGATATGCACTAAATTTGAAGAAAATCCATTTATGTCATTATATAGCTTACCAGCATTTCTTCAGTTCGCGGTCAGCTTTGAAGAGTGCAGACGTGTTCCTGGTCCACCGAAGATCGTCGCGCTGGGCTCCGGTGGTAAGTATGGGTTGAGGTGGGGTTAGGTGGGGGTGTGGGTAGGAGGGTACGAGAGGGTGGGTATGGGTTGGGGCCAAAAGAATCAATGAGGGAAGGTTTTTTGTTCCAGGTCTTTTTTATTTACACACAGGACTTTGCCACGTGGGCTCCCCAGCGTGGCATTTGGGGGCAGTGAAGCTGACAGGATTGGACACCCGTCGGCAAGGAAGTTTAGCCATGCTGGGTGGGCTCCAGCATGTCATACAAACGTTTGGGGGCAGTGAAACCGATGGGGATTGGGCACCCCCATCAGCAATGAAGCCTTTGCCATGCTGGGGTGGGCTCCCGCATGGCTTGGGGGGACAGTGAAGCCGGCAGTTGAGCACCCCGGTAGGCAAGGAAGTTTTGCCATGCTGGGGTGGGCTCAGGCGTGGCATAAGGAACATTTGGAGACAGTGAGCCGATGGGGGTTGGGCACCCCGACGACAAATAAGCTTTTGCCACGCTGGGTGGCTCCCAACATGGCACCAGTGAAGCCGATGGGGGGCCAGTGGGCAGAAGTAACAAAATTTTGCTCCCTAAGCATTCTAGTTGAGGTCATTGGGGAGGAAGGGTCCGCAGGGCCATCAGAGAAAGGGAGGCAGGGCAGCTGGGGATGCAGGGGAGATCTCAGGTGCAATAGAAGGGGGTGAGGAGGCAGGCACATGATGCAGGGGTGGTGGAGGGGACTGGCACATTAGGGACACACCAGAGGGTGGCACTAGGGGAACTGTGGCATAAGAAAAGAGGCAGGAAGGAAGCACTGGAAGAGCTGGAGTTGAGCTCCTGGGAGGCTGAAAATGAACAGGAGGAAATCCTGCAGGGCAGGAGCTGCAGTAGAAGGCTGGGGCATGCGCCAGGCAGGGTGCAGGAGAAGGGAAATATGCAGACAGGGCAGGTGGTGAGGAGTGAGACTTCCCCAAGTAGGGTACGCTGCTCAAAACCTTCTGCAAAGATGGTCAGGACAGGAACAGTTGGAAGGGGATCAAGCACAGTTGGCACAATCTCACACACTGATGCAGATGGGGGAAGGCCAGGAGCAGATAGAGGGGGGGCCAGGTGAAGCTGGCTCATGCAGGATGCAGGAGGAGTTTGCAGGGATGGAGGAAGCCAGGCAGAAGTACAAGTGATGAAGAGGTACAGGGGGGTTGGAGGAAAGGTAAAGGGAGAGGGTGAAGAAGGAAAGATGCTGGGTGTGGGTAAACATCAGGACAGGTTAGGTGATGGGGAGCAAATGACAAGCAGAGGCAGAAACCAAGTCAGGATGGAACATGAGGAGTAGGCCAAAGGGAGCCAAACCCCGTGACACAAGGCTAGAAGCCAAAAGGACATCCAGGAAGCAGGGGGCAGTAGGGTGGCACTCTTGGGGTACTCAATAATTAAGGGGCTAAAATGGGGATGGAAGGGAGCCAAAAACAATACAATATGGATACAGTGCATGCCAGGGATGACGGCGCTGGAGGTGAGGCATCATCTTCCTTCCCTGGGGTAAGCAGCAGAATGAAAGGAAACATCTGGTGTTTCACCTGGGCGCAAATGACTTGGAGGGGAACAGTCTGATGAAAGTGCAGGCAAGGTTTGAGGAACTCGCTAGGTTCTGTAGGAGCAACACTGTTTTTCCTTCCATTTCCTCCTCTGAGGTGTTGCCAGTACGAAGAGCGAGCACACCCAGAAAGGAAAAGATAAGGGCGTTCAACAATTGGCTACAAGGTTGATGCAGTTGGATGGGGTTTGACTGGATAGGTGACTGGTGCTCTACATGGGAGGAGGAGGAGGAGGAGAGGCTGTATGCCCAAGACAGGCTGCACTTGAGCTCCTCAGGGGCAGCTGCATTAAAGAGTAAACTGGTGGACTTCATGGCAGGGGAGTTCAATTTAAACTAAATGGGGGTGCTAAGGACAGGGCCATCCTTATGAAAGGCAGAGTAGAGAGGCTATCAGCCTCCCCCCCATGTCCCAACACTCATCAAGGGAACAGTTAGCAGCAGGGAAGTACAGGATTGGGCTACATGTTGGAGGGCTTTGGTTGCAAATGCCAGGAGCCTGGGGAACAAAATAGAAGAACTGGAGGCCACCGTGATGGAGGAGAACCTAGACATTGTAGCAGTGAGTGAGACTTGGTGAAACGAGCACCACACCTGGGAGACGGTGATCCCAGGGTATTGTGTGTTTAGGAAGGATCAGGAGGGGACGGGGGGAAGGGTGGCATTATATGTCAGGGAAGGGACTGGGGCCATGGAGGGTAGTATGAGGAGGGGGAAACAGAGATAATGTGGGTCCCCCTAGACAGAGGATGGGGAAAACCTGCATGTTGGGGTAGTCTATAGGCCTCCTATGCAGGAGGAGGAAGAGGATATACACTTTGTAGAATCAGTAATGAGGATGGCATGGAGAGGGGAAATTGTACTAGTTGGGGACTTAAACCTTCCGGACATCAACTGAGAGGCCCAGACAGCAATCTCCGCAAGGAGCGGGGGCATCTTAGAGGCTCTGCAGGGTATATTCCTGCAGCAAAAGGTCAGTGAGCCCACGAGGGGTATAAACCTATTGGATGTGGTCCTCACAAATGGGGAAAGTGTGGAGGAGGTGGAGTTGGGGGAAGAGCTTGGTACCAGTGACTATGGGGCTATCAGGGTCAGGGTTAGAGCGAGCAGGGAGAGGGTTTGGACGAGAACCAAGATAATGGACTTCAGGAAGGCTGACTTTCATGGAATGAGGAAGGCAGTTAGAGAAGCAATATTGAGGATAGGGGATGTGCAGGGGGTGGAGGAATTATGGGCAGCCATCAAGAGTGGGATATATAAAGCCATGGACTCATATATAAGAAGGGTAAGAAAGAATAGAAGATGGAAAATACCTCTATGGTTCACCAGAGAGGTGGCATTAGGGGTCAAGGAGAAGACTAGAACATTCAAGAGGTATAGGAGGACACATAAGGATGAGGACAGGGAAACCTACAGGGAAAAAAGAAAGGAGGCAGGGCAAAAGATAAGGAGGGCTAAGGCCACTAAGGAGAGTATAGTGAAGCAGGCAAGGAGGGGGAACAAAACCTTCTTTAGGTATGTTGGAGAAAGAAGGAGGGCACAGCATGGTATTGGATGGATAAGGGAGGAAGTGGAACAATATTGGAAGGGGATTTTGAAAAAGCAGAGGCATTAAATAGCTATTTCACCTCAATCTTCACAGAGGAAAGAGAGGGCAGGGGACCAGGATGGAGTAAGGAGGATGACAGCCACAGGCAGGTGAGTGTGGCAGAATTCACAGCTGAAGGAGTAAGGTAAGAGCTGGGTAGACTTAGGGTGGACAAGGCAATGGGGCCTGATGGAATACACCCAAAGTTCTCAAGCAGCTGAAGGATGAACTGGGGCCACATCTGGCGAGGCTATTTAACTTGTCCTTGGTCACAGGGGTGGTGCCAATGGACTGGAACAGAGCAGAGGTGGTCACACTACATAAGGGGGGAGGGAAGGAAGGACGAGGTTGAAAACTACCTTCCCATTAGTCTTACCTTGGTGGTGGGGAAGGTAATGGAAACACTACTTAAGATCAGGTTGATAGAATACTTGGAAATGAATGGCTTGCAGGATGACAGGCAGCATGGCTTCACCAAGGGAAGGTCCTGTCAGACTAACCTGAAAGAGTTTTTCAATGGGGTGACACAGATAGGAGACCAGGGAGGAATGGTTGACGTGGCCTATCTGGATTTCAGTAAGGCCTTCAACACCATTCTGTATGGTGGAATGATGCACAGCCTGGACAGACTAGGGGTGGACCACAGGATCACCAGGTGGGTGGAAAACTGGTTGAAGGGAAGGAGTCAGACAGTGGTGGTAAATGGAACACATTCCAGGGTATGGGCAGTGACCAGTGGGGTGCCAGAGTGGTCAGTGCTAGCACCAATACTCTTTAACATCTATGTTAGTGACCTAGCGGAGGGTCTGAAGGGATGGGTGTGCCTGTTGGCAGATGATACGAAGGTCTGCAATAGGGTGGATTCACCTAGTGGGGTGCAAGCCATGAGGTGGGACCTGAAGAGGCTGGAGAGGTGGTCTGACACCTGGAAATTGAAGTTTAATGCACAAAAGTGCTCGATGATGCACCTGGGGAGGAGGAATAGGAGGGAACCTTACTCCCTTGGAGGGGTGGTGATTAAGGAGAAGGAAACAGAAAGGGACCTGGGGATTATGGTATTGCATGACCTCAAGATGGGCAGCCAGTGTAGCAGAGCAGTGGGAAAGACAAATGGAATGTTGGCCTACATTGTGAGGGGTTTTAATAGCAGGAAGAGGGAGGTGCTAATGCCATTATACAGAACCATGGTCAGACCGCATCTGGAGTATGGGGTGCAGTTCTGAAGGCCTCACCTATGCAGAGATGTTGAGTTGATGGAGGGGGTACAGAGAAGGACAACCAAAATGGTACGAGGGATGCAGGATGTACCCTATGAGAGAAGATTGAGATGGCTGAATTTGTACCCTCTGGAGACTGAGGGGGGGCATAATTGAGACCTTTAAATATCTGAAGGGAATAAACAAGGTGGAGGGTGATAGTTTGTTCAAATTGAAGAAGGGAGCGAACTCGAGGGGACATAGCCTCAAACTGGAAGGTGGGCTATACAGAGGTAATGTCAGGGGGCAGTTTTTCATGGAGAGGGAGATGGAGGCCTGAAACAAGCTGCTGGAGGAGGTAGTGGCAGCTGAAACAGTGGAGGGGTTCAAGAGGGCTTGGGATAGATTTAAGGGGTTGGAAAAGAGGGTGGAAGCATGACAGAAGGGGGGTAGGGAGTTGGACAGACTAGATGGGCCGTGGGGCCTTTCTCTGCCATCACATTTCTGTGTATCTGTGTATCTTCCCGGACAATTCTTTGGAAAAGTCTTGATAAACTGAAATACCATGCCATTCCCAGGACAAACGACCCATCTCCCTTGAGCATATTAGGAGCAGCTGCCTTATGTTATAGCTCAAGAGTCTGATCATAATGGCCCTTCGCTTTTCTCCATTGTATGGTAGTGGGACCAGAGTCCAGTGTGTTCATTCGATATCCAAGTGGGACCTTTGCTTAAGGCTCAGGATGGAGGGGAGATTTTGCTGCAGAAATTGTATTCTGTCCTTCTTTTCAGCTTCCTCTAGAAAACCCAGCAGGCACAGGTTGTTCTGCCTGCTGCGGTTTTCCAAGTCATCCACTTTAAGCTGGAGACTTTGAATCAGGCTTCGTTGTTCCCTGTTTTCCGCGAGGACCTCATCCAGTGCGACCTTATGGGATGTGACCTGTCATTCAGTCCAGGTCAGGCATCTGTTTAACTGTTTAATGGCAGCCATTGTTTCGTGTGAGGCAGTAGTGACCTGCTCCATCTAAACGATTAGCATTTCAAACATTTTGTCCACTTTTTGGGGATCGTGATGTCTTCCACCATTAGTCGCCATTGTGCAGTCGCCTCCCATTACACTTGCTATACCAGTGGATCGTGCTGTAAGCTAGAGTCAAAAGGTATGCACTTATGCTGTATCTCAGGATCTATTAGGCTGTCCAATTTGATTAGATCAATGCCGCCTTCAATTTTTGATAATTCTGGATTTATTGCACAGAAAGTTGCAGCTCTTAACTCAAGCTACTATCTTGGATCCCGTCATATCCATATCAACAGAGGAGACATTTAAAGAAAAAATGTTATTATATATACCATCAATTTTTCTTTTTTAACTTTTTCTTCCCCTTTTTTCCTTTCACCCTCCAACTTACTTTTTCCTTTTCTAGAGTTAATGAATGTGTTTGAAGATGTGTCCGAATCCTGCTCCCCCACTTCATGGATCCTCCACTTGAGGACCCTAAAACCTCAAAGGGGTTGTCCACCTCCACTTCTGGAGGAGGCAGCTTCTGTTTCCTTAGGCTCTGTCTCCTAGGTAGAGGAGTTTTCCACTCCGGGGAGGTATGGGCCTTTTGCTCTAGAGGGATGGTACTTGTTGATGGCTCATTTTGAAAGAAATCTGGGATACCAATATTATCCTTCATATGGGGGAAAACTTTCATTTCTTGGACTGCGAGCTGAGCTATAAGCTCCTGATTTTCTGCCCTCTGAAGTCCCTGGCAGGCTTCCTCTTGAGTTTCCTCCAATTGAAATCAGTGGGGACCAGGGGAGGGGGAGTTCTGAGGGGGAGGTGGATTGTTACCTTTCTGTTTGTCTTTTTTTATCAATTCATCTTGATCCACCTTGTGCACCCTGTTATGTTCTGTCTACCAGCAGTTTTGGAAAACATGCCCATACTGCTCACATAAGTTGCACCTTGCGTGATTGGCACATTGCATACTAATGTGTACGAATTCTTTACAGATCCCACATCTCAACTTCTCACACACACTGGCAAGGTACGTTCTGTCCCCACACTTGTGACACGCTTTAGGTTGTCCCTCATAGTAAAGAACCCCCCCATCTCTTCCAATAAAAAAAATATTAGGGAGGTGTACTGTATTCTCTGCTTCCTGTAACAATTTTACTTTAAACTTCCAGGTGCCTGTCCAGAAAATTCCTCATCCACAACTGCCTCTGGTGGACTTAGAACCTCACACCTTTGATTTAGCCAGTGAATAATGTTACTGACATGTACCCCGTCATTTCAAAACATTGCTGTTATATATTTGATAGAGGGTTTAGATAGTGGGGTACAGATGAAGGGTGTCCATAATGGAGAAAATCTTAACTGATTGTACTTCATCCAAAATCTGTCCAACGCATAGGGGGTTCTGAAGCCTTCATCAAAGTTATCCTCCCCGAAACATGTATTAATGCATACACCTCTAATGCCATAAACCTCATAAATTCTTTTAACAGTTGCTTTTCTCTGTAGTACCTATCTAGTCTTGTCTCTAACTCCCCTCTGTAACACGTTCCTCCATGGGGCAGGTTCTGTTGAATTAAACAAATATGCATAACGAGGCCTAGTTTCTCTGGGTGGGGGGGATCCGGGCTCTTATAGGGCTATTTCTATCTGTTCTATTATTCTCATTTGTAATTCCTGACTGTACATTCTCTGTATGTTGTGATCCCCCTGTCTTATTGCCGTGACAATATGGGCATTTCCATTTATCTCATCAGCCCCTTGAATCAAGTGATGTATGCCCATTTCATTTGTTCCTGCATTCTCGTTTGGTTCCCCTCCTGCCCACATATCAGCTGGGGATTGTGATGCTAGGCCTCCCCCTTCTGTATCCCACTGAGACAGACCTGGCTCCTCAATGAGGGTTTTTTCATTTCTTTTTACAATTTCACCATTTTTCCCATCTGTGTTTAGCCCTCTTTGTTGAGTTCCTTCACTCGCTTCATCCCCAGCCATTTGAGGAACCTGATACTCCTGTTGGCTGACAGGGTCATCCAGCTGGTTGTTATCCTGCTCAATAGAGGCATTCTCCAGAGTTCAAAAAGTCTGTGTTGGAAGGAAGCCATTTCTCCGATTCATCCTGTTGCCATCCTGCATTTTGTAACGCATCCACTGTTGCTCCTCCACTGGCTCTGCTGTTGTCCCAAACACCTTTCAAATCAGCTCCTGAGCTGATGTCAGACTGGTTTTGCCTTCAGCTGCCTCCTTCTATCTCACTTGTGATTCCTCTGTCGAGACATTCTCTTTCTCTACCTTGCGCCCAGACTCTGCTGCATCCGCATCGCCTTCCTTACCCAGTTCCTTGCATTTTGCAGGTAATTTCCACTTGGTATAGCACTCTTCATCCTCTGCTAGCCATTTAAAAAGAATGTCTCTCCTTTCATCTAACTCCTCCTCAAGCTGGTTTTTAGCTGTAGCGATATCTTCTAGTGAGGCTGCCATTTGGGCTTTTCCCTCCACATCCATGTCACATTCTTCAAACTCCTCTTCCAAAAATTCCTCTGAAAAATCTTCTGTACTTATAACAGTGTCCTCCATAGCTACATTGGCTGGAGCAGAGGATGAACCCCCAGCCTGCTGTTCCTCGCTCCTCTCTGGTGACAATGACTCCATCAGCCGGGCCAATAGCATCCTCTTCTGACAGAGATGGAGAATTTCCTTGGTCTCCTAGTCAGATTTCCCCTATTCACTAAAAATATCACCAACAGCTTAAAATATGGTTCAGTTTCAGTTGGCATTCATCTGTATCCTTCCCCCTTCCCCTCTTCTGGAACGAGGCTGAAAATAGGCAAAAAATTGTCTAGTCCTCCATCTTGGTCAACAAAAACTAAATAAATAAATGATGTGGAGCTGGCAATTGGTGGCTGCTCTGGGAGGAGGGTGGGCAACAAGGACCCCTCCGTCCACTATCCACTTATTGTTGAGGTGTTGAATCAGAGGAATTTGGTGATCAGTGGGGTGGAGGGTGGGTAGAGGTGCCTGGCACACCCTCATTACCTCTTGGATGTACTCAGTGAGTCTGTGTTGCAGGTTAGACAAGTACCTGCTTTCTGTACACTGGAGACTCACAGTAGGGTGTCTCTGTCTTTGCCTTTCTTTTTGAGAATGTTAATAAACTGAAATTACAACAGTACTTTGGCATGCAGAAGTGTGGGTCCAGTGCTTCTGCAGCCACATATACACATTCATGGTGAAATAAATACACAGCCACTTCTGGCTGCAGATAGAAACAGGGCTTCTGGCTACAGATGCACTTGTCCCTGCATGGCCAGCACTTCAGCAGCCACAGATAAACATTGACACCACAACAAATACACAAAAATACACTGCCACTTTTGGTTGCATATAAAAACAGTGCTTCTAGCTACAGTAGTGCTGGCCCCTGCAGAGCCAGTGCTTCAACAGCCACAGATAAACATTGACAATGCAAGACATACACAAGAAACACACAGCTACTTCTGTGGGTCCTCTACTTCTGTAGATGCAATAAAAATCTACGATACTCAAAAAACAACCCACTTATGTGTGCAGAAGCACAGGCCCACTCATGCATGACATGGGTTTGTGATTTGTGTAGGGCCTGACATCTTCATAATTTGCATAGGGGACTTCAGTCCTTATCCAAATCTTGCAGACGAGCATTACATGCTTGCCAGCACAATCATACTGTAACATACATCACATTCAATATTTATGTCCCAAATTCTGAGAACTTATATTTTAAGCCTCTACGACTTCCACAGGAGTGATGGACTTGCAATCCAAGATTTTAAACTGTTTTATAATGTTACAATATAAAGGCACCTTCAGAGCTGGAAGTGACAGTTGTTATGCACTACGTTCATCAAGGTTCTTACAAAATAAGAGTGTTGAAAATTTGTTGGGAAAAATGTAAAGGAATGGCTGAGTTATGAGTAAATACTTTGTTTGGTAGAAAGTACCAATTTAGTAGTGACCAAAGAATTTCTTGTTCTCACGTAAAAGTTATTCTCCAGTGTTGAAAACAACTTTTTATATGCAAACATAAAATTGTTTGGTTGCACTGTGTTGGCAACCAAAGAATTCTTTGCTTGAATATAAAAATTGGTATACAGTGGTAAAAGCTATCTTTTATATGTCAGCATAAAATTCTTTGTTCGTACTTTATGTGTGGACAAAGAATTGTTAGCTGATGACAGTAAAATCAGACCCCTTGCTAAGTAGACAACCAAAGAATTTTGGGGTGGCCAGAAAATGTATTTCCATGTGACTTTTTGTTAAACAAATCCCAGAGTCTAGCTAACACATTTTCTCATGAAAGTAAAATGGCTTGTGAAAGTAAACAGAAATATAGAAACATAGAATCTGATGGCAGATAAGGACCGCTTGGCCCACCTAGTCTGCCCATTTCCCTACCTGATGGATAAGCTGCAGATCCTAGCCATCCAACAGCTTACTTCCTTCTACCCCCCACTAGAATTGCCTTTATGTCTGTCCCATGCATTCTTGAATTCTCCCACTGTTCTTGACTCCACAGCCTCCTCAGGAAGGCTGTTCCATGCATCCACAACCCTTTCTATGAAAAAATTATTTCTAACATTACCTCTGAACTATTCCCCCTCTATCTTCATATTGTGCTCCCTTGTTCTTGCACGTTTCTTTTTCTGAAAGATGCTACCCTCTTGGACTTTGTTAATTCCCTTGAGGTACGTGAACGTTTCTATCATGTCCCCCCCCTCCTTTCCTCAAAGGTATACATATTAAGCTGCTTTAGTCTCTCTTCGTATGTCTTCTGGTGTGGACCCTGTACCATTTTGATTGCTCTCCTCTGAACAACCTCCACTCTATGTCTTTGGGGAGATGGGGTCTCCAGAACTGCATGCAGTTCTCCAGGTGGGGTCTCACCAACTGTCTGTATGGAGGGATAACAACTTCCTGTTTTCTACTGCTGCTGCTGCCTCTCCCTATGCATCCCAGTATCCCCCAGCCCTCCTTACTGCCTTCTCACATTGCTTGCCCACCTTTAGGTCATCTAATATAATTACTCCCAGGTCCCTTTCCATTTTTGTTGTTGTTAGTATTCTTCTTTTGCATCAGATGGATATCTCAAAAACCCTACTGAGCATTCTCAGAAACCAAATTTGTCAAACAAACCCCAGAATCAAGCTAAATGCATCCTATTTATCTAGGTTCTTTTTTTAAAGTGCACAAATTTTATGTGTTTCAAATGTTTTGGTTTTATGTGATAACGGCATGTTTTTTACAACACCGACCACAAACACCAAAGCAAACAGTGCCAGACGTCAAAAGGGTGACCAGTATTACAGTGACCACCACAAACAGTGATGGTCACTTACTTTCCCAATGTAGGTAACAAAAGAAAGATTTTGATATGAGGGTTATGCTCCTCGCATCCCCCTTTGAGGAGGCAAGCCTCATGCACCTCCAAAATTATTATAATCAACTCCTGGGGGTGGGGGCCTGGACACAAGGGAAAAGAAGACAGTAAAAAAAATGTTTTCCACTACAGCCAGACCCAAACCTGGGTCCTCCAGCTCCAGGGGCAGTGGCTCAAACCACTACACCAAATGGCCAGCTCAGCAAGGCTTGGCCAAACATATCCCCATATCCTGCTCCAGCGAGTGCAGCTCACTGCTACACTCACTATATACTACTCATTGCTGTTCTCTAATATTCGCTATTATTAAGAGCGGTCAAATTGAGTCACTCAAAATGAGAGGTTCAATTTAACTCATTCACATCACATGTTACCAATTTTTTAATCAAGACAAAAAACAAGATGGTGGTGCTCATGACAGTAAAATTTTTTTACGTGAAAAGTAAAACACATTTTCTTTCAAAAATGTAACAGCTCATGATTGGAGGATCACGTGATGAGCTAGCGGGGAAAAGACATCTCTGAGACTGCTCCCGGGTTTCGGCAAATAAAACATATTATTTAGCATTTTAAGATCCCACTTTTGATTCAGCGAGGAACTCGGATTGTTAGTAAGGTACTGAACTTTGTGATGAGCTCAACTGTTAAAAAAAAAGAGTAAATTTAACAGAAGTAGAAGCGGGCCTGGAAGGCAGAATGGGCGAGATGGAAAGTGGAAGCCCCTAGCCTTTGACAGCAAGAACGCCAGAGGTCAAGCGCTCAAAACCCCATTCCCCGGCTCCAGAAGAGAATGAGGATCCGAGAGTAGAAGATCGAGGGGTGGCACTCATCCTCAGAAGATATTATTGAGGTTAAGCAGCTTTTACAAAGGCTGGTGGCTGATTTTACTATACTGAAGCCGGCTTTACATGCTTTAACACAAAGGGTGGGGGATGTGGAAACCAGAGTTGCTTCACAGGAAAGGAAAATGGGTGCCATGCACCAGGAGGTAATTGGTCTTAAAAAGGCAAGTCAAAAAACTAGAGGATCACATGGAGGATCAAGAATCACATAGTCGGAGGAACAACTTAATTATGGCGGGCCGCCCTGAGAAATCAGAAGGCCCAGACTGTGTTGCTTTCATGCAGGATCTCCTCCTGAAAATGTTTGGTCCAACGCCATTTGGCGAATCTTACAACATTGAGAGGGCTTATCGCTCATTGAGAGAAACCCCCCCACCTGGAGCTCGTCCTCGAGTTATCATGTGATTTTTGAATTTTAAGGAGAAGACACATGTGCTGAATAAAGCCAAAGCAAATAGAAATGTGCAGTGGAATGGGGCTTCTATTTGACTCTTTCAAGATTTAATACCCTTGGTGAGAGAGACGCAGGAGGAGTATTAGGAGATGAAGAAGCTTTACTTGGCGAGTCTGAAATTCAGAATACAGTACCCAGCTACATTGATAGTGAAGTTACCAAAAGGAGACAAAAAATATGCTATGGTGTGCGATGCCATGGAAAGCCTCAGGGTGGAGCTACCAGATCTGTTCAAGTCAGTGACCTGAAGGAATGAGGGACTCACAAGATTGCAGGCAGTATAGCGGCAAGTGCGATCAGTAACGATTGGGAAGTGCTGTGATAGTTGGTAGTGTTGTTGGCCAACTTCGACTAAATTCTAGACATGGGAGAAGAGATTTGCTTTTCTTTGACTGAGACTACTTTAGTTAAAGGTTCCACAGGACTGTGAAATGAAGCCCTTTCACCGACCTTGATGTTTGTCCTTTTTGCTTTTAATTTTTTCTCCAGGGCATAGCTGGTCTGGGAATATCAACAGTCCTGGACCATATTCAAGAGGAAATACATTATAAGAACCACCCGCCACTTCCCCAGCATCCAACAGAAAAACCTTGACTGCAGAGGGTAGTTGGTCCAGGAGGTTGGCAGGTGGTTAGGAGGGGCAAATTGGGTGCCCCATCACTCTCTGCTCTCCAACATATTACCTCCAAAAACCATATAAACACTACAAACAGGTATCTGCCTCTATCTCTGAAATCAAACAAAGAGGCAGAAGACACTGAAGAGCAGGACACTGCAGCACAGGAGCTAGCACAACAAAACTCACCCAAATCAGGAACCAAAACAAAAAAAGCAAAAAGGAAATCCAAAAAACTTCTGATCATAGGAGACTCCATGATTCGGGGAGTTGATACCCATCTCCAGCCAGGGTAATGGTCAGATGTCTCCCAGGTACATCAGCATGGAGAGACACTGACTGCATTGCTAAAATTGTTCACAAAGCAGGAGAAAACATTGATGTCCTAGTACACATAGGGACTATGATCTCACCAGCCGGTCAGTTGTGGAGACCAGGAACACCTGACCAGGCTGGGTGACAAACTATCATCTATTTCATCTGGCATCTCTTCTCTGAGATCCTGCCAGTCTGGGAGAGGGAGCAGATGGGCGGAAGTTCAGAGAAGGGAGATAGGGAGCAAAACCGTGGCTCAAGGGCTGGTGCCAGGGAAAAGGACACAGATTTGTAGGAACTGGCAACAGTTCTGGAGTGAAAGTTCTTTAAATTTGATGGACTGCATCTGACTAAGGAGGAGTCAGTGCATTGGGGCAGAAGTTTGATGTCTTTGCAGAATATTTAAACTAGCAAATGGGGAGAGAGGTGCAGCACCCCATACGTCGAATGGGAAGAACACCCCTCCCCCCTCAACTAGTGGTCAAACAGGGATTCAGCATGTTTGCAGTTCATTTGCATCCACCAGGTAAGAAAAAAGGTTTGTCTCCCCATACGACGCACAGGGGTAATGCCAAACCTCACCAACAACTAACACACCAAAATCTGGCCAATGGAAAATCATGTACACAAATGCTCACAGCCTGAAATAAGATCCCAGACCTGCAGGCAATAATGTCAGAGGCTAAACTGGACATAGTAGCAATTAGTGAGACATGGTTTACCAGTAACCACACTGGGAGACTTCAGTACCTGGCTATGTATTGCTCAGAAGAGACTGAGGTGCAAAAAGGGGGGGAGGAGTGGCCCTGTATGTCAATGAAAATATCAAAGCTACAGAAATTCAGAATACACATAAGGAGCCAGAAGAACTGTGGGTCACCCTGGAAACAGGAAATGGGATAGCCATAAGAACTGGGGTTGTCTTCAGGCCCCAGACCAGGGGGAGGACATAGACACATTACTGTTAGAAGATATACAAAGCATGACAGCTAAAGGGGAGGTTCTGATAATGGGAGACTTCAACATGCTGGATACAGATTGGTCAATACCAGCAGGAACATCTGCCAGAACTAGACACATAGTGGATTCCCTGCAGGGGGAGGGCCTCAAACAACTGGTACAGCAACCCACAAGAGACAGGACTATCCTAGATCTAGTACTGACTAACAAGGAAGGGATCACAGATCTCCAGGTAGAAGGTCACCTGGGGGCCAGTGACCATCACATGGTATGGTTCAGTTTGTCTACTACATCTAAATCCTCCCATTCCAAGGCAAAAATATGGGACTTCAGAGGAGCTGACTTTGATAAGATGGCCAACAGAGTTAAGCTAGCCCTGGCAAAAAGAAACACAGGTGAGGGGTACAGGCAAAGTGGGCAAGCATTAAGGATGCAATACTTGAAGCAACATCCATTGTGTTAGACAGAAAAGTGCAAAGAAGAAGGAAACCACTTTGGTTCTCAAATACAGTAACAGAAAGGTCAGAGCCAAAAGGATGGCTTTCAGAAACATAAAGGAACACAGCGGATGAAGATAGGGAGGCATACCAAACTGCCCTAAGGGAAGCAGGAAGGCAGTAAGGCAGGCAAAGTCCCAAACTGAGGAAACATAGCACGAACAGTAAAGAAGGTGACAAGACTTTCTACAGACACATTAGTGAAGGAGAAAGTCCAGAGAAGTGCTAAGCAATTGAGAAAAGGGAGCATGTGAGGGAGGAGGACCCTGTAAAGGCATCTATCCTAAATAGATACTTTTGCTCAATATGTACTGAAGAGAAGGTAGGGGGCCCACAGCTTAACATCATGGACACAGGGGGGAGGGAGGTGAGCACTACTCCCTTCACAAAAGAAAGGGTCCTACAAGAGCTTGCTAAGCTCAGGGTGGATAAGGCAATGGGACCTGATGGCATACATCCCAGGGTACTTAAGGAGCTAAAGGTGGAACTAGCAGAGCCATTAGCAGAACTGTTTAGTGAGTCTCTGAGCACAGGAGAGGTCACACAAGACTGGAGAAGGGCTCATGTGATCCCACTCCACAAGAGTGGTAGCAGGGAGGAGGCGGGGAACTACAGACCAGTCAGTCTTACCTCAGTAGTGGGCAAGGTTATAGAGGCACTCCTTAAGGAAAGGATAGTGCAACACCTGGAATCCATAGGGGCACAGGATCCAAGACAGCATGGGTTTACAAAAGGAAGGTACTGTCAAACTAATCTCATAGATTTCTTTGACTGGGTAACCAGAGTGGTGGACAAAGGGGAGCAGTTGATGTCACCTACCTTGACTTCAGCAAAGCTTTTGACACTGTTCCACATAGAAGATTGATAAATAAGCTGGGTAGGCTCGGGGTGGGTCAGAAGTTGGTCAACTGGGTGGCAAACTGGTTGATGGGCAGAGAACAGAGAGTGGTGGTAAATGGTATACAGTCAGAAGAGATGTAAGTCACAAGTGGGGTACCTCAGGGATCAGTTCTGGGGCCAGTCCTCTTCAACATCTTCATTAGTGACCTTGCAGATGGACTAGAGGGTAAGGCTTGTCTATTTGCAGATGACACCAAGATCTGCAACAGAGTAGATGATCCAGATGGGGTGGGCAGAATGAGAAGAGATCTGGATAAACTAGCAAAATGGTAGGAAGAGTGGCAACTGGGATTTAATGCAAAGAAGTGCAAAATCATGCACATAGGGAAGAGAAACCCTGAAGCCACCTATAGGTTGGGAGGGGAGTTGCTAGCAGTCACAAAGGAAGAAAGAGACTTGGGCATCATCATCACTGATGACCTGAAATCATCAAAGCAGACCTCTAAAGCAGTAGGTAAGGCTAGGGGTGTTAGGGTGTATTAGTAGGGGTATCACAAGTCGTAAGAGGGAGGTAATAATCCCTCTTTACAAGACACTGGTTAGGCCCCATCTGGAGTACTGCGTGCAGTATTGGAGGCCACACCTTCACAAAGACATTAACCAAATTGAGGCAGTCCAGAGAAGGGCAACCAAAACAGTGCAGGGACTGCATCAGAAGACATATGAAGACAGATTAACAGAGCTCAATATGTATACCCTTGAGCAAAGGAGGGAGAGAGGTGATATGATCGAGGCATTCAAATACCTTAAGGGCATTAACAAGGTGAACGAGTCTAACATATTTAAATATAAGAAAAATAGCAGGACAAGAGGTCACAGCATGAGATTAGAGGGGGGCCGATTAAGGGGGAATGTGAGGAAATTCTTTTTCACAGAAAGGATGGTGGATGCATGGAATGGCTTACCACAAGAAGTGGTGGCTATGAATACAGTGCAGGGCTTCAAACAGGCATGGGATAGGCATAAGGGAGCAACACAAATGACTATGAATAGATGGCCACTGACAGAGCAAAGGCCGATGGCACATTTATAAGGTAGAAAAAGAAATGGGCAGACTGGATGGGCCTTGCGGTCCTTATCTGCCATCAACTTCTATGTTTCTGTTTCACTGGGATGTTTTCTTTCTGCTAGCTGTTAAATGTTCCTCTCTTTTCCTTTGCTTCTACCAGATAACTACAGTTTAGTAGTATGAAGAGGATCTGTTATTGAATAGTCTGAAATGGTATAAGTGTAGGGCAGGTTAATGGGGCTCTTGATTGCAATGGGACAAAAAGTTAGGGGAAGGGGGGGTTCTGCTCCATAGATGCTAAAGAGCAAATATGCTAGGGAGAACAGGTCGTTCTGTCCCAGGGGCTAGGGTCTCCTCCTAAAAACGGGGGCGGGGAGGAGTAAATACTGGCTACAGGGGATTACTGAGTATATTTTTTATTATATTCTCCCTCACAATCAGTTTTAGCTGGATAGGCTATAAGAGGAAATGAACAGGGCGAGGAATCCTATAAATCTGATAATAAGATGTTGCTATAGTGGTGGTGCCCACATATGGAGAGAAGGAGGCAGCTGCCATGATGCTGGACCAATATGTTTTTTTCTCTTCCCCTTCCATTTGTTTAAAGCTATAGGGGGTAGTAGGTAATCTAAGAACTTATTGTGGGGGTTGGGGAATAAGTTGGGGTCTTCTGTTCCTAGTTGGCGATATGCTGAGACTTGGGGGGGATCGGAGACACCTTGGGGCAGTCTCATACACGTCTCATGAGGGTTAAGGAGGGCGATAGGAGAATTGGGGATGTAGGAAGGGGATTTACTTGGGAGAAGAGGGAGAGAGAGAGAACCCATGATATATGAAATAAAAAAGACAGAATGTATGAGAGTGAATATCGGGGTAGTGGTACAGAATATGGTACTAATTAAATTTTTTAATGGAATGTAAAAGGCCTCAGGGGGAGGAAGAAAAGACTGGTTATACTGCAATATATAAATCAGTTGGGGGTTCATTTTGCTGCACTCCAAGAAACTCATTTACTGAATGAGGAATTATATCTGCTCAAGAAAGGGTGGGCAAAGTAATAGGAGTTGGGAATGAGAAAGCATTGTGGGGGTGGCGATATTAATAAGGAAAGCCTGCCCATATGTAATCAGTCAAATTAAGTCATAAGAGGATGGCAGGGGGATATATGTGTCGGGTTCAATTCTTGGAAGCTAATTTTTGTGTGCCTCAATTTATGGCCCTACCCCGGCTAAATCGGAATTTTTTGCTTCATTGGAAGTTGATATTGCTATGCTCCCATCTAGCCCACTTATTATGGCAGGTGATTGGAACCTCTGTTTTGATAACAGGTTGGATAGGAACCCTCCTCCTAATAGATTACCCAGTGTGCCACAGATAGCTTTAAATAGATTCCTGGAAGTTACAGCACTAGTAGATCCATACAGAATGTATAAGAAAGGGGATACTGAGATTACTTTTTATTCCGGGGTCCATAAGACACATACTAGGATTGACTTTTTCTTTGTCAATAGGGAAGCATTAAGGGGTGTTAAAGAGTTGAATACCTTTAATAGAGTACTATCTGACCACTCCCCGATCCAGATGCTATGGGAGATAGACAATATTCTCCCTAAACCATATCAATATATTAGAGTTGATAATATGGTGACTAAACTAGAAGATACACTGAAGGAAATTATTCAAACTCAAATTCCGACAGCGGTTGATAAGAAACTTGCTTGGCCTACTTGCAAGGTATTATATGCAGGAACAGTGCAGGAATATACCGCTAGGAGGAATAAATTGAATATAGCACAGGAAGAATTTCTAACTGGGGCCATTAAGTCATTATTACCCTTAGAGGGTTCCTCCAATGAGGTGGATGATGAGCTAAGGGAGTTAAGAGACGAATTTAGAAGTATAATGAACCTCAGGATTGATCGCTGGCTTGAAAGATTAAATGCTAGATATTTAATACAGGGGGATGTGATGGGTCGCTTATTGGCTTCTAGAATTAGGGAGTGGGAAGCAGAAAGAACGATTATGGCAGTGAATTTTGGAGGAGAAATGATTACAAATCCTCATTGAATGGCTGATGCCTTTGCGGATTATTATGCTGGGATCTATCAAGAGGGGGGTACCAGTTCAGAGGAAGAAATCAGAGGATTCCTTGACAAAATACCTTTGCCCAAACTTGACATAGAGCATGCTCAGGCATTAGCTGCCCCAATCTCCAATCTAGAGATTATAGAGGCAATTAAAGAATTGCCAAATGGTAAAACACTATGGCCTGTCAGCCACATTTTACAAAGTCTATTTGTTGACAATAATGCCTCTTTTGAAAGAGTTATTCTTGAATATTATAAAAGATGGGGTTCCCCACCCTCCTTTATACCAGGTCTACATTACTTTGGGTCCAAAACTGGATAAACCTAGGGACTTACCTGGTAATTAGAGACCCATTGCTTTAATAAACCAGGATATTAAAGTACTTACAAAGATTTTGGCTAACAGGGTTCTAAAAGTCACTCCCCTATTAATTAGTCAGGACCAAGTTGTGTTCATGCCAGGACGAGGGGCACATGACGCAGTAAGGAAGTTGCACCATATTCTGTATAGGGCTTCCAATTCTAAGTCTGCTATGGCACTGATTGCACTTGATGCCGAGAAGGTATTAGATCAGGTTTCCATTAATTTCCTGTTTTTTACAATGAGAAAACGGGTTTTTACAAAAGGTTTTCTCAGATGCCTTAAAAATCTTTATAAAGCTCCTACAGCTAGGGTCCTATGTAACGGTTCTCTTTCTAAAGAGTTCCTGCTGAGAAATGGGACAAGACAGGGTTGCCCCTTGTCACCAATTCTGTTTAATATTTATTTGGAACCTTTATTAAGGGCACTTAATATGGAGCCCATGGTTCAGGGAATTGAGGTTCAAGGGATGGAGCTTAAATTCTCGGTTTTTGGCGACGATATTTTGTTGCATTTATATAATCCAGCCGATAGTTTCCAAAGGGCCCTGGAAGTTATTGGGAAATTCTCAGAGGTATCCAACTATAAATTAAATTTAAGTAAAACTCAGGTTCTCCCACTTACCGCATATACCTATAGAGCAGATTTCGAGCACTTGCAGCTTAACCGGGCCCCGGAAAAAATTAAGTATTTGAGAATTTGGATCATGACTAAAACAGAAGATGGGGTGGAGGAAAATGTGGGTAATTTAATGGCCACAATTAAAAATGACATTTTAAGGTGGAATAAACTCCCACTGAACTTCACTGCTAGATTGGGATTGATTAAAATGAATCTCCTACCTAGATTGTATACCTGATTTATCTACTACCCTATAACATTCCGAAGGGAAGGTTTATTAATATCCAAAGGGTAATTTCAGAATTTTTGTGGAATTCTAAGCCTCCAAGGAAGAAACATGATGCCTTACGCCTTTCTCATCTTAAGGGAGGTATTAAGCTTTCAGACCTATTTTTATATTATGTAGCAGGACAGCTTGGCCTGATGGGGCAGTGGTCCAGGAGTTGTGGAGAAGGGGGATATATCCCAACTTGGCTCAAAATTGAGCAGTGCACTTTAAAGGACCTAAAACTTTCCCCTGCTGCATTATTGTTTATAGATCTTGGGGCTTTACCTGATAAAGGAAAGCAGTCACCAATTTTTAAATCAGTGAAAGCATGGTGGGATTTATTATGTCTGACACAGAGGAGGGTGCAAAGGGGAGCTAGGGATCAACATACATTAGGAAATCCTAACTTTAGGATGGGGGGACTAATAATTAATCAACCATGGGCATCACAACTGTCTGACTTGAATGGGACAGATTTTATATTAGAAGATAGGGTGAATTTACCAGTGCAGACTAGGAAATGGGACTTTTTCCAAAAGATCCAAATTACAAATCTGGTACAGAAATGTATATAAGACAATAAAGAAATGGGACAAAGTTCATTTACTTGGGACCATCTGAAGGAGATTGATTACCTACAGCACCCCCTTTCAAAAGTTTACAGGGTGCTGTTAGATTTGGTGAGCTTAGAATCTAAGGCTCAGATAGTGTAGTGGGAAAAAATTGCAACCCCACTGAGGCCTGACTAGAAAGAGATATGGAAAAATCTTAAACTTATGCCTATACCAAAGTATAAGACTATGCAATTTTTCATTTGTTCAAACATTTACTACACCCCTGTTAAACTATGTTCTAGAAAACTTAGACAGACAGACCTGTGTTTTAGATGTGAAACGAAATCGGGGGACCTACTAAATGTGATGTGGAGCTGTCCCAAAATTTATTCATTATAGGTTCAAATTGGTCAAAAAATTGATCCGTTATTAAATTACTCAGAGTATATTAAACCAGAGATTTGTCTTTTGGGGGACATGCAAATGGTTATGAGGGACTCAGCTAAGCATCATGTGTCTCTGATGTCAACTCTGGTTAAGGCATTCATCCTAAGACACTGGAAAAATGATCGTACTTATAATTATGATCAGTGAGTCAGTGATGTTCTACAGGTCCTGGATAGACTTAAAAGACAAATGATAATAGAGGAGAAAAAGAAAATATATGATAAAAGATGGAGGATGTTAGAGGCAGTGTACTCAATACAACTGAAGAGTGCCCAAACCCAGATCTATCTGTCTGAAGGGGATTAGCCTGTAATGTTCTATTAAGAGAATGTGAGAAGGAATTATGATTTCATGGAGATACATGATTTGTCTAGGGTAGGTTTTTTTACTTAGTGAAACATAATACTGTCTTGAGATTGTCTTTAGCTGACTTAGAAGGTCCTTTATATTTATAAGGCTAGGATGGGTTCCCTCTCTCTCCCAGGGACACAGTTATTAAAGTTCAGTACTGAGAAGATATAATTACTTCAAAGTTGAGAGAACAATTTAGAGAATAGTCTGAATTGGAAACAGACCAGATTAGTGCTAACTTTGAAGGACTAGAATTAAGTACTACATTGATTAAAATGGACTTAATTCTTTGGGTACAATATATTATAACTGTGTATGTAAATAGTTGTGGAGATATATATAGTATCCATATCCAGTTTGGGGATATGGGCCTGGGTATTTATGCTAGAGTATATGTATGTATGTCATATTATTTGAAAACATAAACTCTAATAAAGAGGTTTTAAAAAAAAAAAGTATAACAGCTCATGAAAGTAAAATGTCTTATTTCATATCAGAGGGTTATCTCAAAAACCCTACTGAGCATGTTCAGGAGTGAAATTCATTAACTAAATCCCAGAATCTAGCTAAACGTGTCCTATTTACCTAGGTTTAGTTGCACTATTTTTATGTGTTTCTATTTTTTTTTTCATCACAACAAAAAACAGGATGACAGGGCTCATGATAGTAACATTTTTTCTCACAAAAGTACAACACATTTTCTCACAAAAGTAAAACTGTTCATGAAGGTAAAATTCTTCAGGGGTTATTTAACTCTACTGAGCATAGTCAGAAGCCAAATTTCAAACTCTTATAACTCGAGAAATAGAATAATATTTTGTCACGAAACCTTCGAAAAGCATACCCTTGGGCCATGTCCTGTCTACCCTAAAAGGTTTAGAAAAACTTTCCAAACCATTTTTGCTCTATGTATGAGCCAGAAAACAGCCAAAAAGTGCATTTTTAAAGGCTTTTTAAGTTTCAAATCTCAGAATCTGAAAAGGCATTCATCATAAAACTTCTCACATTGGATTTTTGCAACTCTTGGATTACTGCAAGCCCTGGTGTGCTAACAAGATGGTGCATGGGGCTTGTGGTGATCAAATGTGATTTTCCATCCTGTGTGGTAATTGCCACAAGTTAGACCAACTTTCCCTGGTGGGGGAGCCTGTGTTACAGAACTTGTGCCAGATATGTGGTGCAAGCTGCCATAACTCATGAAAACTGTCACAACTGCACCCAAAATTGCAAAATCAGGTGCAGTTGCAGTGATAGGGTCAGCGCACTGCCAAAACCAACATGTTGTGGCGCAGGGCTGGATGCAAGCCTTACACCACACTTTGAAAATCTGGACCCTCATGCCTTAAGAATTTGCCACCTAGATTGGGAATGCAACATTTCAGACAAATTCAAATGGTACCAAACTCCTTAAGGTGCAAAGTTTGGGGTTGACATGAGACAGCCTACTCAACCCTAACTAGTCAATATGATAAATATAGAGAAGACATATAAAGGATAGGTTTAGGGATATGTTAGTTCCAAATGGTAAGGTATTGATTCAAAAATCCAGATTGCATGCGATATGTGATATAAGTTCATTAAATCTAATCATAGAAAATAATTTATATCTCAGTTTTAACAATTCTTAAAGAATGAGCAATAATAACCAGACTCAGAACAGAGACATACAAAGAACATCTTTTTAAATTAAAAGGAGTGGATTCATCATGTTGTAACTGTAAAAATGGAGAACTCTGTGATTTTAAAGCATATTGTACTCTTTAGACTTTTGTATGAGTTTTAGAGATGGCTTGGACTTCCTGACACCTAATGCAAATTCAAAAATATCAATCAAAAGGGAGAAGAAAAGGGGGCTGGATGAACAGAATGCTGGAGCCTGACATACATCAATGCAAAAAGTCTGGGAAATAAGATGCCAGAACTGCAGGCATTGGTCACAGAACATAGACTGGACCTGGTTGCTGTCACTGAGATGTGGACAAATCAAAATCATGAATGGAACATGACCTTACCAAGGTATACTTTATTTAGGAAGGATTGGGAGAGATTGGCAATGTTCATGAAATTCTAACATAGAGTGGCAGTATGAATATATGCATTGCAGATTAATGTATTAAACTGCCGAAAAGAATTCCACAAAATTGATCCCTGAACTGCAGAATGATTGCATGCATTGTGGATTGCTGTATTAATCTGAGGGATGGAATTCTGCAGAACTGTTGTTCCGCAGTTCATGTGTATCATTACACAGTTCAGCCATAAAATTTCATGAAACAAGCACATTTGAAGGATCTGGATTTTGTCAAAGTCAGAATTTTGATAAATTTCTCCAAATTTGTTACATTTTGCTAAATTTTCATGAATTTGGAATTCACAGTTTCTGCCCAGCACTAGTGACCAGTATGGGGAAGAGTATGTTGCTGATGTCTGACTTCAGAAGAGCAGACTTCCATAACAAGAGGGAGATGTTGGAGGTAAGCATAAGGGGTATATCAGGTAAATAGAGGTGGAAGAAAAATGGAAAGGGTTCAGACCAGGTTATTAGAAACTGCAGACAGCTGAACTGGGAGGGTCTGCAAGGAGAAGAGGGCTAAATGGCATTGGAAGTGTAGAAAGCAGTGAAAGAAGAGAAGAGAAGAGCATTTTAAACATACAAATGTAGTCAGAGGGAGGAAGATAGGGAGACATGCCTAAGGGCAACAAGCAAGACCAATAAAATAGTCAGAAGTACCAACTCTGAAACAAAGCTTAGAATAGTAAGGGATGCCAAGCTGGGGAATGAAGCATTTTTTTCACCGTATTCAGGAGAAACACAAAATCAAGGAGGCCATTCTGAGACTTAAAAAAGATTAGGAGGAGGGGATGAGGTAATGCTGAGATTCTAAACAAATACTTTAGTTCAATATTCACTAAGAATAAAGAAGGGGCAATTCCAAAGAACTGGTTAGCAGGTAAAAGCAGAGTGTAAGGAGCTCCATCAATCAGATCCATATCACAGAGGTAAGAGTGCATGTAGGGCAGAGGGGACTAAGGGATGACAAATCAATGAGACCAGATGGGTTGCATCATAGGATACTACATGAAGCAGCAGATATACCAGCAGCTCCACTGGTGGATATTTTTCAACTGCTTGCCTAACACAGAAGTGGTCCCATCAATTGGAGGACTGCCAGTGTAGGTTCTCTGCAAAAAAGCAACAAGAAGGATAAACCAGGTACCAATAAACCTGATGTCTATAATGGGAGAGGTACCTGAGTCCATTCTAAGAGAAGATATAGTAATCTTCTTAAAAGTAAATGGGTTACAAGATGATAGACAGCATGGGTTCACAAAGTGAAAGCATACCAAACAAACCTGATAGCATTCTTTGACTGGGAGACTAGAGAGGAAGGCAAGGGACAGGCAGTTAACATACTGTATGTGGACTTTAGTAAGGCCTTTGACTGAGTCCTCCTCAAAAGGTTGGTAAAAGAAACTGAAGGACTTGGGGGTAGAAGAGCATGTTGCATCATGGATGGAAAGTTGGTTGAGGGGTAGGACACAAAAAGTACTGGTAAATGGTGAATTATCAGACATTAAAAAGGTTATGAGTGGGGATCCACAGGGTTTAGATCTGCATCCTGTTCTCTTTAACATATTCATGTGAGACATGGAAAAGGGCATACAGAGTAACATTTACCTCTTCCTGGGTGACACCGAAATCTGTTCAAGGGTCGACACAGAGTATGGAATTGGGGCACTATACCTGAGAAGGCTGATAAAATGGCTGAAAATCTGGCACTTAAGCTTTCATGCGGAGTAATAAAAGAATAATGAACACTGGAAAAAGGAACCCAAAAACAAAGTACATGATGGAGGATGGAATTAGTAAGCACATGCAAAGAAAAAGACTTATGGGTAATAAGAACATCTTAAATCCTTAACACATTGTAATAAAGCAGTAGGAAAAGCAAACAAGATGCTGGGATGAACTGGGAGGGAAATTAGTATTAAAAACCAGGAAATGACCCTTCTGCTATACAAATCATTTGTGAGACCACACCTGGAATATTGTGCAAAGTTCTGGAGTTCATACCTTTGCACAGATATACTAGAGAGAGTGGAAGCAGTACAATCAGGGGTGCCATGTTTTGAAAAACGTTGTGGGTGCTCGGGGTAATTATAAAAGGCCAGAAGTTTGGGGGTCACTTAGGCCTCCAAAAGTTTCAGGATTTTTCATGCTTTGTGGTGCATTTTGGGGGGAATTTTGATACATTTTAGAATGAGTGTGCCACCACCACAACTACTCCATTGCAGAGGATACAAGAATGCCCTTGGGGCTCTTTGATGCCTGACCAGGTGTAAAACCCATAGCAGAGTGCCCTGGAGGAATCTTTTATGCTTTCAGGAGTTGTAAGCATGCCCCAAATATAGATTTCAGGTTACAGTGCCACCATTCCACAGGGTGCAAGAGTGCCCTGGAGGGTTCTTTGATGCTCCCTGGTGCTGTAAAGATGCCCTGAATAGGGATTTTAGGTTACAGTGCCACCACCCCAGAGGGTGTAAGAGTGCCCTGGAGTGCACTTTGATGCCTTCAGGTGCTAGAGAGCTGGAAGGTGCTCTTTGATGCCCCCTGATGCTCCAAGGATGCCCTGAATAGGGATGTGAGGTTACAGAACCCATGGAAGAGTGCCCTGGAGGGCTCTTTGATGCCCCCATGTGCCAAGACCTGACTGTTTCTTTAGACTGCTGGCAAGTGGCAAGTATGGTGATGTGTGTCAGAGTGTTCTAATGTATCACCACTAGGTGGAACCAAAGTACTGGTATAGGTGGAACCAAAGTGCTGGTAAGTGCTGTAGAAGGGAAATTTTATAGAGAGACACTGAAGAAGCACACATACAGTCATGTGAATAGGAATGTGATTGCTGTAAGGACCTTGCTGCGGAATGTTCTAATAAAACTAAAGAAAATCTTTTACTAAGCCTCCTGACTGAGCATTGCATGACATGGTGTCAGAAGGGAAAGAAGCTGCTTAAAAAAAGTGGAAAAAGGAAAGAGAAAGGCTGACTGCACGAGAAAGAGAGAGAGAGAGAGAGGAAGAGAAAGAAAAGCCTTAAGAAGCCAAAGTTTAATCCTCTTGATCTTTTTGACTTCAGCTGACCTGCAGGCTGGCCTGACTGAAAGCAGCATTTTTCCCATTACAGGATTGCTACAAAACTAAATGAAGAAAGCAGTGAAGTGTAGGTATCCTCTCTTATTTATGCCCTGGAAAAGGAGGCAGAGCTAATCTTTAAATCATTTTCATTTAATAGAGAAGAGGATAAGAATGATTATCAGATCGTAATGGAGAAGCTGGATGAATATTTTGTGCCCAAGCACAATATAATCCATGAAAGAGCCCGCTTTCACCAGCGTAATCAAAAGTCAGGGGAAACAGTAGAAGCATTTACCGAAACCTTGTAAGAGCCTGCAGAAAACTGTGATTTTAGAGCAAAGAAAAATGAACACATCACAGACAGACTCATGATAGGAGTTCTAAATATGGAACTTTTTCAGAAACTGCAGTTGGAGTCAGGATTGACTCTGGAAAAGGCAATAGAAATAGCACACCATTCTGAACTTATAAAAAGCCAAATAAATGATCAAGGAGCCATGAGAGGGCTAGATGAGGTAACAAAGAAGCCTCTGAGGCCAGGTGAAATAACAGAAGCAGACCCCTAAGAAAAAAGTCTCCCCAATCTCAGAAGCCAGGTACTAAATGTACTAGATGTGGCAGGGGACATGCATGTGGAGATGACTGTCAAGCATAAAATGCTGAGTGTTGAAAGTGCAGAAAAAAAGGGTAATTTCGCAGTGGTGTATCGTACAAGAGATTTGAGTGAAATATCCATGGAAAAGGGTGAAACTGAATCATTCTTTCTTGGGTCTGATACATGTCATGATGATGTCAGTGAGCCATGGAGTGTTGGTTTCATACTTAATGGTACCATAGTAAAATTTAAAATTGATACTGGAGCTGATGCAAGTGTTATTTCTGAATCCACTTACTTGAGTTTAAATAAACCTCCTCAGTTGAAGCACACTACCTCAGTTTTGGAAAGCACAGGAGGGGAACTTGACCGCATGGGTCAGTTTATAGCTAAAACAGAATATGAAGGCACTGAGTACCAGTTCAGAGCATACGTGATTAGGGATTCCCAGGTCAATAACCTGTTGAGCCATGATGTTGCAGTATCTATGGGATTAGTCCGCAGACTAGGGGAAGTCTAAACAGATGCCTTCGGGGAACTAGATCTCTAGCAGTGTGCCCCATCAGAATCACACTAAAGGAAGGGTCCATACCCTACAGTATTCACACAGCCCATGGAATATTAATTTCTGTGCTTCCTAAAGTGAAGATGAGTTGGATAGAATAGTGCGATGTGGTATTACTGAAGAGGTTATAGAGCCTACAGAATGGTGCGTACCCATGGTGCCAGTAGCCAAGAAAAATTGAACCATTCATATATGTGTTGATCTCAAACAGCTAAATTAAACAGTCCAGAGAGAAAAACATGTCCTTCCCATGTTTGGTGATATTATTCCAAGATTAGCTGGTGCCAGAGTGTTTCCTCTACTTGATGCAACAACTGGATTTTGGCAGATTCCTCTGCATCTGAATAGTGCCAAGTTAACTACTTGTGTTACACCATTTGGAAGATACTATTTTCACAGGCTTCCTTTTGACATTACTAGTGCACCAGAGATTTTCCAAAGGAAAATGACAAAACTACTGCAAAACCTGGAAGGGGTAGTCACTTACGTGGATGACATCCTGGTATATGGACGCACAGAATAAGAACATGATACTCGATTGGCTCATGTGCTGGAAACAATCCAGGCAGCTGGTTTAAAGCTGAATAAAGGGAAATGCTTACTGTGTCAGAAGCAGCTAAACTACTTGGGACACAAGATAGATGAACATCGTATAAGTACAGATCCTGAGAAGGTAAGAGCCTTCAAAGAAATACAAGCTCCTACTTCTGTTCCTGAGCTAAGGCAAATTCTAGGAATGATCCACTTACCTGGGTAGGCACCTACCTAACCTGTCAGAGGTGATACATCCACTGAATGAACTTCTGAAAAGTGAGACAATGTGGAATTGGGGCTATATGCAAGAAAGTGCTTTTAACAAGGTGAAAACTTGTATTTGAAGCACCCATACTTTCTTTTTATGACATCAGGAAACCTGTAATCATAAGTGCTGATGCTAGTAGCTATGGCACTGGTGGAGTATTGTTACAAGATCATAATGGACAGCAGAAACCAGTAGCTTATTGCTCCCGTACATTGACAGATGCTGAGACTCACTATGCATGGATTGAAAAGAAATGCCTAGCAGCAGTTTAGGAATGTGAGAAGTGAGAAATATTTGAATGGATTAGATTCTTTCAAGCTTTTGACAAATCACAAACCATTGGTACCATTTATAAAGACTTAGACAGGGTACCAGTGAGGTGTCATCGACTTCTCATGTGGATGATGAGGTACAATCCCCAAGTGGAACATGTGCCAGGCAAGGCAATGGTGGTAGCAGATACCTTATCCAGACATCCAATGGCTGACATAGATTCAGAAGTTTATACAAGGATTGAAGAAATCGAGTCTTACGAAGAATCCATACAATCCTCAAAACCAATGTCGAGTTCAAAACTGAAACAAGTTAAACAAAGTACATCCAGAGATTCGGAACTCCGGACAGTATTGCATTTTGTCAGAGGCGAATGGCCAAGGTACCTCAGGTATGTACCTAATAGTGTCAAAACTTTCTTTCTAGTGAGAGGAAGCCTTACAGAATCCAATGGACTGTTGCTCTATGGAGACAGAATAGTCATTCCAAGAAACATGTGACAAAACATGCTAACAAGGCTCCATGAAAGTCATCAAGGTATTACCAAATGCAGAGAAGGAGCAAAGATGTCTATTTGGTGCCAGATATTGGAAATAATATCCAAAAGACAGTGGCAGCATGTGAATATTTTCAGGTAAACAAGCCAACTCAGTGCAAGGAGCCGCTAATAACAACTCCATTATCAGATTGCCCATGGAGGAGGGTAGGTGCTGATATTTGTGAGCTGGAGGGACATAAGTATTTGGTTGCAAAAGACTAGTTTTCAGGTTATTTGGAAATTGCTGATTTACCAGACCTTTCAAGCTGCAGCACCATAAATCATTTGAAGAATATGTTGCATGGTGGGGATGTCTGGCCAGGCTTGTTACAGATAATGGTCCACAATTTACAGGGACTGAATTCCAAAAGTTTATGCACAAGTATAATGTTTGTCATGTTACAACAAGCCCACATTACCCACAAGCCAATGGCAAGGCTGAGAGGTCCGTACAAACAGCAAAGATAATTTTATTTATTTATTGGAATTTTGGTAACCAGATGAGCCCGCTGAGACATTACAGTCCCTTTTTCAGGGGTGACCTGGAAAGTGCAGAACATAGACAATGACATGACAGTAGCAGTGGATGCATTTACATCATTCACTGATTTACAAAAAGTCATCATTTACAGCAACATTTACAGATTACAAAGATATGGCAGTTACAGTGGTTATATTTACATCGTTCACAGATTTACAAAATGCACAATTTACAGCTACACTTACATCAAATATTTACATAAACAGAAGGGGTCAGGGAGTGGGGATTCTTATACATATGAGGATCAGTGAGCGGGGAAAATTTATGCATAGCATTATGGAAGCTGGACCAAGAGTCAACGGAAGCAGGAGCAAAGTGATGAGGCATTGAGGTGGTGTAATAGGGAGGATTGGAACTTAGCAAGGGAGGTGCAGGATAAGGTAGAGTGTGGTAGTGAGTTCCAGCTAGACACTGCCAAGAAGGCAAAAGATCTCTGGGTCACTGCTAACCGAGGTTTGGGCAGTATGAGAAGAGGGAGGGAGGGAGGCAGATCTAAGAGCACACAGTGGTTGCTGGAGCTGAATAAGTTCAGTAAATCAAGGAGTGGTGTAACAGTGGACCAGGTTGTGCACTAGACTCAGCGTGGCATACTGGAGTTATGTTAGCCAACCCAAGGAGGAAAGGACATTGGAGTGGTGGTGACGGGCATTGACCCCTAAGGAAAACCTTCCCATCCTATTATAGGCCTGTTTAAGGTGAGATAGGATGATTGTGTTGTATGTAAGTAGTAGTGGGGCACCATATCTAAGGAGGGGCAGGAGGGTGGAGGCTGTGATCTTGTGGCATGAAGCTGATGTGAGGAAGAATCATATGCGGTAGAGCAGACCCAGATTTTAGTTTAGAGCTTTAGTTAGGAGGGTGATATGAGTGCTCAGGGAAAGTGAGGAATCTAAGGTGATACCCAGATATTTAAAGGACAGAACAGGTTGGATGTAACTTTTATCAAGGCAGTGAGAGTATTCTGTTTTTTTCTGAACCCATGCTGGAACCTTGAGAAGAGGTGGCAGTGGTCCAGATAATCCTGTAGATGGTTATAGAGTATATGCTCTTGGATTTTTGCCAGTGGGCAGAGGATGGAAATAGGCCTAAAGTTCTCAACAGTTGTGTTGGGTCCACCCTTCTGAATGGGAACAACCACGGCTACCTTCTATTTATCAGGGACAGTCCCCAAGAGGAAGGATCAGTTAAACAGATCACAGACTGGGCGGGTGAGGGCTGCAGCTCCCAATTTGAGAAATTTGGGTTTGAGGGTGTCATGACCAGGGGAGCTGTCAGCTTTTAGGTTAACGAGAAGCCAGTGAACTTCATTGAGGGTGGCAAGTTTAAGGTGAAAGGCTGGGCAAGCACCAGTGTCCACTGGTGGGGTTGGGGGGGGGGAGTTGGTAAAGAGTAAGGTATATCTATGCAGGTTGGTAAAGAATTCATTAAATCCAGTGGCGATGGATGGAGGGGTCAGAGAGGACAGTGCCTTTGAAGCAGGATGATAATTTCTCACTTTACTGAGCTACAGAGCCACTCCAATTAATGCAATGAAATGTAGCCCAGAACGGCTGATGATGGGAAGACAGCTAAGAACGCCAGTTCCTATGTTAGAGACTAACCTAAAGCCACATTGGCTGAATTTAAAACAAGATCAAGACACTGACAAGTCTGCCAAAGCAGTGCATAAAGTCCATTTTGATAAAAGAAACTCTGCAAGAATGCTACCTGAACTGCAGCCAGATACCCAGGTGAGAATTAAACTGGATAAAGAGAAGGGATGTACAGTACCAGCTGTAGTGGAAGAGAAGTGCCAGATGCCAAAGATCTTATCTCATGAAAAGAGAGAGAGAAGCACGTTCAAAAGGAATAGATGACATTTAGAGTTTGTTCCAGAACAGAGAGCAGTATTTCAGCAAGAAACTAGATCTGACTCTGAAGTTTCAGAAGATATCAATTGTTCCACTGAACAAAGACTAGAGACTGGAACAGGTACTCAGGGTGATTTACCTGATGTTTTAAGACCAGGAAAGGAGACAACTACTGATTTTCAACCTCAGAGTCTTGTGCTGAAAACCTCGAGTGGGAGAGTAATCAAGGAGCCTATACACTACAGAGACTAGTACTGCTAGATAGACATTACAAACATAATGGGGCAGAATAATCCTCTGTTTCTTGCGTGAGGCAACTGATAGTCTACTGAGTACCTCAAGTTAGACAGTTTACTGTAACTGTTGTGCTAAATGTGTTTTAAAATGTTAGTTAAAGAAAACCAATCAAATCAATCAAAATCGTTATTTAGCCAGGTGAAACACCATTGAGCAAGCTCATTTACAAGGTGTACCTGCATCACACTGTGATGTTAAATGCGTAAAGAACATTCATCTTTAAGAATGTTATCTACTTAGTAATTCAAAGAAGGGGAAATGTGGTGACATGTGTCAGAGTGTTGTAATGTATCACCTCTAGGTGGAACCAAAGTACTGATATAGGTGGAACCAAACTGCTGGTGAGTGCTGTAGAAGGGACCTTTTATAGAGAGACACTGAAAAAGCACATGTGAATAAGCCATGTGAATAGGAATGTGATTGCTGTAAGGACCTTGCTGTGAAATGTTCTAATAAAACTAATCTTTTACTAAGCCTCCTGAACATTGCGTGACAGGAAGCAACCTTTCCCCAACACTCGCAGCAACTCACGGCAGCCTCAGGCAGGAACGTATGCTTGGGGTGATATATAGGCCTCCAGGGCAAGGGGAGGAAAGGGACAGAGAACTCATTGAGAAACTTAAAAAAAGGGCTAGCAAAGGGGAAAGTGGTGGTGGTAGGAGACCTGAACTTGCCAGATATCGACTGGGAGATCACAGTGACCAAGAGAGCCAGGAGTCAGGCCTTGCTGGATGTCTTCCAAGATTGTCTACTGGTGCAGATAGTTAAGGAGCATGCCAGGCAGACTGCAGTCCTTGATGTGGTGCTCACCAACTCAGAGATGGTAGGAGCAGTGGAAGTAGGGGAGCCACTGAGGAACAGCCAAAATAATTCTGTTTGGTTAAATTGGCCCTCAGGCTCAGCAAGCCATAATCGAGAACTGAAGTCCTTGACTTTAGAATTTGATAGGATGAGGGAACTGGTCAGTAATAAGTTAGTAGGGATGCAGAACATAGGTAGGGTGGAGGAGAGATGGAGGGTAATTAAGGGGGCCATCCTCGAGGCATCTAAAGTATACATAAGAACAATAACAAAGAAAAACAGGTTTAAGAGACCACTGTGGTACTCAGCAAGGGTCAGGGAAGTAGTGAGGGCCAAAAAGAAAGCCTTCTATAAATACAAGGAGAAGCAGGGGGAGGTAGAATGGGAGGATTATCTACAGAAAAATAGGAAGGTAAAGAGGGCTGTTAGGGAGACCAAAGCAGACACAGAGCTGTGTATTGCGGAGGGGGTCAGGAACAGAGAAAAACAGTTTTTCAGGTGTATTAGTGAAAAAAGGTGGGGGAATTGTTAGACTAATTGAGGGGGGTAGGGTGATAGAGGAGGATGGGCAAAAGACTCTCACCCTAAATGATTACTTTTGCTCAGTTTTCACCAAGGAGGACAGTGGGTCCATGCCAGAAAGTGGCATCAAAGTGGCCACTAATGGAATCCTGGAAATGAGATAGCCATTGTTCACTAGTGAAAGGGTTCTGAAAGGGCTAGCTGCCCTTAAGATAGATAAGGTCCCATGACCAGATGGGCTGCATCTGAGGATACTCAGGGAATTAGCATTGGAGCTGGCTGGACCTCTGGTATATCTGTTCAACAGCTCACTCAGGTCTGGGGAAGTTTCAAGGGATTGGAAGGTGGCAAACATATTGCTTCGTAAGGGGGGGGATAAGGAGCAACCAGGAACTATAGGCCTGTCAGTCTTACCTCTACAGTACGGAAGCTGATGGAGTCACTGATCAAATAGGACCTAATTGACTACCTAGAGAGCAACAAGCTCCAGGATAGTAAACAGCACAGTTTTGTCGCAAGAAAATATTGTCAGACTAACCTGATAGTTTTCTTTGACTGGATGACAGAGGAATTAGACAAGGGCCATACTGTGGATCTGCTCTACTTTGACTTGGTATCTCACAAACAATTGCTCAAGAAGATGGAAGACCTGGGTGCAGCTAAAGCCATAGTGAACTGGGTGGGTAACTGGCTAGAGGGGAGGCAGCCAGGGCTTCAGTTAACTCCATGTTGGGAGTATTTGACTTCCAAAAATAAAGCAAAAACTTCCAAAATAAAAAGCGAGGAAGTCATTGCCTTCCAGATGTAAAACCAAAAAATTATAATACTTCCAAAATTGCTGGCATGGAAGTCAGAAATAATGGATTTTTCTGAAAGAAACTGTATTTTACCACTAATTTATTATGTTAACATCCATAGATTTGTCCATCCTAGAATACTTGACTTCCAAAAGTGGAATCCTGGAAGTGTTTTGACTTCCAAAAAACTGGAATGACTTTCAGATTTGAAGTGCTGGAAGTTTTAGACTTCCATTGAAAATAAATTAATTGAACCCCAGGAGGCAGCAGATGGTAGTGGCCAATGGGGTTTAATCAGAATAGAGGGAGGTTATGAGTGGGGTTCCACAGGGATCGATCCTGGGTCTGGTCTTCTTCAATATGCTCATTAGTTACAATTGAGAAGGAATCCAGGGCAGGTTGTGTCTCTTCGCAGATGACACAAAACTATGTGGGAGGGTGGATAGTGATGAGGGAATAAGGGAAATGCAGAGAGACCTACAAATGCTAGAGAGGTGGTCAAAGGTCTGGCATTTAAAATTCAATGCTAAAAAGTGCAAGGTAATGCACCTAGGGAAAGAGAACCCCAAGACAGAGTACTGGATGGGAGGAAAGAAACTTAGTACTACAGATGAGGAACGGGATCTGGGAGTTATCATTAGCAACTAATTTAAGCACTCAAGCCAGTGTAACAAAGGCCTATAGCAAGGCTAACAGGATGATGAGATGAATCAGGAGGGGTATTGAAAGCAGAAGAAAAGAAGTAATACTTCCCCTGTACAGATCCCTGGGGAGGCCTCACCTAGAGTACTGCACCCAGTTCTGGAGTTCTCACCTCAGAAAGGATAAGGATAGGCTAGAGACAGTGCAACACAGAGTAACACAAATTATTCAGGGCCAGCAGGGCAGATCCTATGAGGAGCACCTCAAGGCACTAAATATGTACTCACAGGAGACCAGAAGAGAGAGGAGGAGATGTGCTAGAGACCTTCAATTTCCTTGGAGGAATTAACAAAGTGAACTGCAGGGAACTATTTAGCCTGAATACCAATTTGCGATCACATGGACATGACTGGAAATTAACAGGAGGTTGGTTCAGGAGGGATGTGGGGAATTACTATTTTACGGAAAAGGTGGTGGAACCTTGGAACAGTCTTTTAGCTGAGGTGGTGAGTGCAAAAACAGTCAGGGGATTCAAGCAGATCTGGGACATAATGAAGGGAATAGTGATTACCAGGAGCAACAGGACCAGGGAGGAGAATAGAGAGATGACAGGAAGGGTTAGTATCCTGGAGGAACAGTAGGTTCCAGGGATTATAAGGAACTTGGGCAGACAGGATGGACCTCTGGTCTTTTTCCATCTTCGTTGTCTATGTTTCTATGTAACAAACTGCCTGTCCACCACACCTCACACACAGCTAGCCACAGACCTCTTCTAATGTAATTTCCTTTTTTTTTAGTTCCACAATCTGAGCTTCTTAGAATTTATTTATTTGTTTTTGTTTTGTTTGTAGGGTGGACAGACACTTCTGGACAGGAGGACTCTGACAGGCTGGCTCAGCTCACCTTCATACACAGGACACAGCCACTGACCAGTGCCAAATGTGTTTTTTTTTTATCCCCAGCCCAATCCTACTCACTTTAATTTTTTTTTTTTAGGTTAGGGTGGCATGGACAGTTCTGGATAGGGGGCTACATGACACAGCTACAGACCACTGCCAAAAGTTTTTTTTGTTATCCCCTAATCCTACTCACTAAGTTTTTTTGTTTTTTTTTAGGTTAGGTTAGGCTGGCATGTGGATTATGAACACTTATGGACTGTGGACCGGAGGACTACTGCAGCCTGTCAGCAAATGCTGTTCAGTCAGTAGCCCTTCCCCTCCCACCACAGGCTAGCCCAGGCCCAGCCCTGTACACTCGACTCAACTAGGTGGGTCAAAAAATATTAAAATCTTAACCCACTATTAGCCTTTTCTGAATCAAATCTAATGCTTGTACAAACTGCATCATTTGGAATCCAAAAAAAGCTGTATTTTTTAGGAAATCTTTGCTGGTGCCATGACATGCCCCACGTGCTTGAATGCTCTCCCACACTACTCAACTCTCTGCCACTGCTGAGTGGAATGGACTGAGGATTTGCAGCTGCTAGAGAGACGGTATCTGCCACGTGTATCACATAACTTGTTCCTATCTGATCATGTGTCTGTGGGTCTGGATTATGGCATGGGATTGGACACATTTGCCTCGGAGCCTCTGAGGCAATGCAGATAGTCACATACAGTCTAACAGGAAGCCAGCACGTGCAGCTTGAAACACTGACTATGCTGAAACTGAGAGGCAGAGTCTAGTGCTGCGTGGAGTGCACACACATTGGCCTAGAGTTGATTCATGGTTGGGCCGCTGAGTGGAGACAATGGCTAGAGGAGGAGACAGGAGAAAACTCTCAACTCTCAAGAGTAAGTGAGTGGATGTGGGTTGGGCTGGCTGGGGCAGTAAATAAGGGATCATGATTGGAAACAGTGTTTTTTAAATTGAGGGTGATCATTTGAACTTTGTGGGTGCTCAAGCATCTGAGCACCTATGCCGACGGTGCCCCAGCGTGCAATGTAGGGCAACTGAAATGATCCAGGGAAGGAGGGAAAAGATGTACAAGAAGAGGCTGAGAGGCTTCAACATGTACATCCTGGAGGTTAGAAAGGAAAAGGGGGACAAGACTGAAACTTACAGATATCTACACGGGATTAACTGAGTGGAAACCAATGAATTATTCACTTTAAGTAAGAATAAATGTACAAGGGGGAGCTCACTGAAACTGCAGAGAAGTTTTTTCCAAAAGGATGTCCAAAAGTACTTTTTCACCAAAAGACTGATGGACAAAAGTCTGCCTGAAGTAGTTGTGAAGGCCAAATCAGAGGGTAACTTGAAAGGAAGGTGGGACAGGTACATGGCAACAGTTAGAGGGTTGAAAGGTAATGGAAGGGAGAGCTACTAGGGCCTTCACAGTGTAGATAGGTAGAATAGGCAGACTGGATGGAGGGGAGGGACTTTTTCTGCTGTCATTTTTCTATGTTTCTATGGCCAATACTAGACATTCTATATATTTCCCCTGAACAAATGATACTATACCTTTTCAATTTTAACAATATATGTTAAGATTAGCCAATTTTTTTGTTTCAGATATGAATATGAGCACCATGGACTGTATAAGGTGCATGTGAAGGATTTCTTTTTAAGCTCTATTATTAGTGTCTCATTCATTATTGGAAGTGCCTATCTGTATTTTGGAATGTAGGTAACCAGACCCAAACCTCCATATCCAATAGGTTTACATTTCTTATGATATTTGCTAATGATCTTCTACATAAGCTCTTTATAATGTATCATAACATGGGGACATATGGAGTGTATAGTTGATTGGTCGAGCTCTGGCACCTGACAGTACATTAATGCATGATATACTCAAAGTTGATGTGACAAGGTGCCAGGTAAAATCAGTGAGCTGTGCTGGTTCTGGTTTTTGCTCCAACAGAGCGAACATAAAAACAGCCATTTATTTTTTTTTTACTGTTAGCGAGCAGTCCTGTAGAACCCACCTGCTTCATGGTACCAACCCACCTGATCAGCGGATTGTGTACTCCTCCCGTGCACTTGTTCTGTGGGCAATGTACTGACACCTTGGCAGCCACAGAAGTATGTGTGTCAGAGTTGTCTGGGAGCCTGATGATCCTCAGTGCCAGTTAACCAAAACTACAGTGTCCTGTCTCCAATCCTGCAGGAAGAGGGAGATGCCCCCCCAGCAGAAGTTCACTGCCATCCTCTGTTCCTGTTGGATCCCCCCCCCCAACAGAACAGGTATGCAGTGAGAGGGACACCATAACCAGAGGGAGAGTGGGAGAGAGAGAGAGCGCGAGAGAGAGAGAGAGAGAAACCAAGAGAGCGAGAGAAGAGAGAGAGACAACTGTAGAGGAAGAGTAAGTTGGGCACAGCAAGGGAGAAACAGTAGGGCAGCTAATTTCAATCAGAGCAAGTGGAGACAAGCTGCCAGTAACTGTCAATGTGTGAGCTTTTGAGGGTTGCTTTTGTGGTGCAAAAGAGTATTAATTTTTTCTCTCTCCGTGTCTGTATAATTTCTGCCTGTATTGTGATCCCGCAGCAAGAGCTACCTAGCAGTGTAACAGGTGGCGAGAGAGGGAAGGGCAGCATCGAATGAAGATACAAAGCACAGCAGAAGCCATAGTTGCCATGCTGTAATTCTTAACAGTAGTGAACATGTGTAGTCATTCGGCCTTTTAGTTATAATGCATGGCAACTACTAGGATTGTGTGATCCTGCTACTACAAATTAACTCCTCATCTATTCTGCAGTACAGTGGATCAGAGAAGTGTGTGTGTGTGTGTGTGTGGGGGGGGGAGTATTACACCATGTGTGTGGTAGCAGAGGACGTTATGATCAGAAATGTGACCGATCATCTCATAAATGTATCTGACACATTTCTGTGTGCATAATTACAGAGATATCTTGTTTTTTTGTTAGGGACTATTTTGCAAAGTGACAAGATACAGTATCTTTTTTGCTGTTTAAACAGCAGAAAAACACCTTTTAAGATATTTGTTTGTCATTTAAACTTACTCCATGTTATAAGAGCATTAACCCTCATTGTGTAGCAAGTATGGGGATTAATCAACACCCCAGGTGCTGAGGTACTGGCTGCGCCCTCGTGCCTCACAACGCACCCAGGGTGTTGATAAATCCCCAATACCCGCACACCCTGTCATGGGTTATTGCTTACTTACTTGACTCTGACTGTAAATCTTTACATTGTTTCCTTTTTGGTACCCTCAAAGCAGAGAAATTGTTATGATAATCTTACATGAACTCGATGTTATATTTTTTATTATAAATCTGTTTGTAGACATACATATGTTTTATTCTGTGTATGGCCTTTGTCCCATTTCGCTTTCAATTTTTGTACAAGCCGGTTTAGCTGAACAAATAAGCTTGAACTGATATGTCCAAAAGTTTATAATATAATATGGCATCTAAGCCTAGGCTTTGAAAATCCCCCCCTCCCCCAATTGCTTTAAAAATTGTCTCAGACTTGCTCAATTTTAGATGCTAGATAATACCTATAGAATGTGGCACGTTAAGATCACTTTTATGTGCTGGGACGTATAGCTTCTCCAAGCTAATGCATGTCTAATTTTTCCCTTTCTGGAGGGATTTTTGACTTTTCACACTAAGATATTTGGCAGATATTTTTCCAGTTTAAGTGGTAATGTTTGAAAAACCGAATAGTAATTTTGGTAAGATGTTCATCTAAACAGCCTTTATCTTTCCAGTGAGTGATAACAGAAGAATCTCCAATCTTTCTAAATCTGTTATAATTACAGCTGCACGAAATGGTGACATTCTGATGGAATTATTCCACTGGATTTTGGAAAATTCTGTGGCATTCCATCGGTAGTGGAAGTCTAACATTTGTATGTGTATGTGAAATGGTTTTTGTGGACTAATCTCCCGTTTACATAAACTGTGGATTCTTTTTCTGCAATCCATATAAAGATATTGTGCAGTTTGCGTGATCCACAGAAAATTATTTTTGGTTTACACAGAATTGCTTTTTTGGGAGGTGCTAGTGAGCCACCAACCAAGAAGGTTGCCTGAGTGTATAGCTCCTACAAAACCACATCTGCATCCTTAACAATCCAAAGTTAAAACTGCATCAGGACACATGTTCAAGGTCTCAGTGACTAGAACTAACCTGACTGAACAAACAGATACAGACATTTTTTTTGAATCAGAAAATAACTCCAGACAGCATAATCGAGTGAAGTTGACACGGCTGGCATTACCATCTGGACGAAGTGGCAGGGGCTCAGACATCACCAGCAACAGCAGGTCAAAAAAATTTATCTGAAATCAAGGCTATGCTACAGCTCCTAATTAGAGGCATCCCTGCTATTAGATCACAGATAATGGGGTAGAGGAAAGAATGGAAACCCTGGAACATCCGCAAGCAGATGATGAGCTTTAAATGGGCAAAATTGAAACCAAGATGATGGATAGCCCAGGGGAACAGAACGGAATCTCTGCAGCAGCATCAAGCAACACAACTTTGGGCAAAAGTGGATAACTGGAAAACCACGGCTGTCGGAAGAATCTCAGGCTGGTCAGCTTCCCTGAATCTGCCAAAAAATCAGACATCTGCCTATTCCTGCAAACTGTCATACCACAAACTTTGGACTACTACTGGGACCTGCCTCTCAAGATCAAGACAGCTCATAGGTCCCTAGCACCCAGACCATATCTGATGCTTCACCAAGGCCCCTCATTGCCTATTTCTTGAAACACATTGTTAAAGACCAAATACTTAAAATAGCATAAGAAAAAGGTCCTTTGTACTGGATGGAATGGATATCGCATCTTTATTTTTTATGGCTACTCTCGGGAGCTGGCAAGACAATAGAATGGTTTTTCTGAGATACAGAAACAGCTGACAGCCCCTTAATGTACCTTACAGTCTCCAGTACCCTTCTACACTTAGAATTCAGCATGGTAATGGGTGGCAGTCCTTTGTGACCCCTGTGGAGGTGGCAGAGTTTGTTGCCAAACACTGACTGGCATCAGCATCCGGAAATAGAGCTGCAAACAACCAAAATTGGGACAGACCCTGCTCCCTGCACCACACACACACACACACACACACACACACACACACACACCTCTTTCGCCTGACTCAACTAGACAACAGTAATAGCCAGAAAGATTCAACACACATGGACTGGGCAGAAAGAACACATCAGTGGCTTGTCTGATGGTCAAGCCTAAAAGGCAATGGCACAAGGAGAAGAAGAAACCCGGAAGACCACAGCAATGGCCTCACCATCAAAGGAACCGAATCAGGGGTTCCAGGCAATCCACAACAGAAATGAGCTCTCCCTCAAGGATTTTAAAACCCTGAGCAAGATGACCCAGGACCCTGTAGATACAGAATCGGAGGAGCGGGAGATTCTACCACAGGAGGAACAACTGATGGATGTGGCAGCCAACTTTACAGAGATGGACCCCCCCATTCCTCACCTGACCAGACATGATATCCTTGCAGCGCCAGCTGGGCAGAGGTTGCTGGGGCATCACTGCATGATGCAGGGCCTGGAGTCTACGTGTAGCAGCCCCAGACACCCAAGATCGTACAGAGATGAGTGGCATGATAAAGCGGAAAGATGGACTATTTGACTCCCCGCTGCAGTCTATAATGTATGTATAAGTGTAGGTATATCTTTTGTGATTTAGTAATAGTGCTGCATTAATGTTCCTTACTCAACTTTGCATTGCTTAGGTGTACCAGCTGCCAGTACTTGAGATGACTGCTGTTATGATGTATACACTGCATTAGAGGCAGGCGGCAAACCTTCACCACAAATGGTGTCCTGTAAATATGCATAGCAGTCTGTAAGGGACATTAAGGAATTACAGGGAAAAGGTGATGGCTGGGAGGGCATCCTAGTGATTGCCCATATGGGTTCAGCAGGTGGGGGCTGAGACCACAGCAGTAGCAGTGACAGTGGCCTGCAATGCGACTGGCATGTGGGCTGGCTCCTCTCCCAATACTCCTTTTTTTTTTTCTATTTTAGTCTTTGGTAGCTAGGTAAGGCCCACTAGGCACAAGTGCCGGTTTTCAGAGGCGACCTGGGAGCACTGAGCGGTTAAGTGACTTGCTCAGAGTCACACAGTATGCAAGTGGAGGTTGTGAGAATCAAACTCAGGTCTGGTCTGCTGGATGTATCAAGCTTGTTCACACCTCATTCCTCTAACCTCTAGGCTATACTGCCAGCAATCCGTGGAAGTCTATGATGCCTAAAAGGTAGCAGGGCAGTACAAGTTATAACTTCTGACTGCTCAATATTGAATTTTTAAGGTATGGAGCTGGGGGGCAGTGTCATGCCCAGGGAGAGGATCATGAATTGATGTCAAATGCCGAGGCACAAAGTGCCACCAGGAAGAATACTATATGAACCCTCTGGCATTTCACTGAGTGGGGAGTAGATTTGCCTATGGTCCCATGACCAATGGAGGCAGCTGGCCTTCAGATCAGCAGCAATACTGGGCTGGTCCAGCTGGGCAAGTGTTTGCCCAGAGGACCAACTGAGTCACACCCACAGGGAGAAGCCTCTGCCCCTGCTTAAGGTTGGGTCGGTGAGATGCTTGTCCTGTTTGACCCAGCACCCTGAGACAACCGTTTGACTTTCAGGTCGGCCACTTTCCTTTGGCCTGCATGGCCTCCTTTATTGGCTGACTTCTGCCCCAGCAGGGCCATCCGGTACCCTGCCCCTAGGAGTGTATGTCCAACCACATTACATGTTCCGCTGCCCACCCCTCCCCACCTTACCTTTTCAGTGCCCCTTTTTTCTCTACCCCAGCCTTGCCTTTTCCCTGTGCTCAGCGATACTCCACTTGCTTTCCCATAAATCACAAAACAAATGTCTATTCATACCTTCTGGTTGCAATCTTGTTTGTTGCAGCTCATCTTGCTGCTGTCCTCCAACTGTTTCTTGGCCACCCTGCCTGTTTTGGTGCTTCATGTGGTCGCCGGCCACTACTCCTTTATTCTGGTTCCCCCCCCCATCAGCTCTGCACCCCATGTGGCTTGGTGGCCCTCCTGCTGGCCAGGCCCATTTTTCCACGCCTGTCCAGCTGCTCTGCTACACACACATACACACACACACACACACACACACACACACACACACACACCCCGTTGGTATGTTTTTTATCCTAGGAGGTGCATTGTGTGGTAGCCCTTTGATGCTCTCCATCAATCCCACTGGCTTTTTTTTTTAAATTTTCAGCCCACCACCAGCTTAACTTCTCCACATGCCTGTGCTCCTTACCCCATGCCATTCATTTCCACAGCCTTCCAACTGTCTGGTGTCATGGAAATTTCACTTTATCTATCACTCTTACAAACTTTAGTTATAAAATCAACTTCAGGAACACTGCATATAGTCAAAAAAAAAGGTTTAATACATATGCATATGGGAGTTCATTGTCTCTGGCATCACCAGAACTCAGAACAATACAAAACTCAGCAATTTCACAGTTGCACAAAGCTTATATACACTGTTGCTTGTCACTTTCTATTGGTTACAATTTGCTGCAATGCAAGGCGTTGCCATCTGTTATTGACTATAATTTGCTGCAGTATGGTGACACATCTTACTTGCCTCTATTCCTAGTTTGGGCAGGTTATTTTTGAGTCTTAGTACATACAAGGAAAAGGAAGTGCACATGACATTCTGGGGAAAGCTCGTCTTAAGTTTCATCCTCTCCACCATTTTACCTCTTTAAGTTTCACTTCGACGCCATCTTGTGGAGTTTCTAGGTATTGCTATTTCTATAGTATTGTCATTGTAATTTTTCCTTCACACTAGCCTGCTCTTTGCCTGTGCTTTTGCTCCTCTCCTTTGCTGCTCATTTCTGTGGCCTTTCTCCCACCCAGCCCACCCTTTGCACAGCACAGTTCCCTGCACAAGTCGATAGTGCACCAGTTTCACAGTGGTAGCCACCTTGGCCATGGCACCAAGTGCTATATTTAGGTGCTCTACGCAGACACCAATGGTCACTTCATACATGCAACCGGGTGTACCACTGCAGTGCCGCACCTACCGGCAGCCATCTCTGACACAGTGCCCTGCAATGTATTTAGGTGTTCTATGCAAGTGCCTGTGGCCATTGTTACTAAAGCTTGTTTCTTGCACTGTGCATGCTCACCTGCCAGCAGGCATTGTCTGCATGGCTGCCTCATGCAATCCTTGCTTCTTCATTCCCTCCACCATGCATACTGTCCCTCTTACCTTGTTTACTGTTGCCAGGCACTCAGACTAAGTGATGCTGACACTGTAAGATCAGAACACTGTGAGGGCCTTTGCGTTTGCTTGTACAGAGTTGTTTTATTTGTCATTGTTCAATACTTTAAAGTTCTGCTTTGAGTGTGTTGGCAGCTCTTGCTCCATTCAGGAAGTGCCTTTCCATGTGGGATGGATGTGGGGCAGAGCTATATGCAGGGGTGCGGTGGAAACCTTTGGGTTTGCTTGTACAGAGTTTGTTTTATTTGACTTTTTACAGTATTATAAAGTCTGCTTTGAGTGTGTTTGCAGCCCTTGCTCTGTTTGGGTGGCGCCCTTCCACATGGGACAAAGCTATATTCAGGGGTGCGGTGAGGGACATCTATCGTGAGTAGGGTCAGTGGAGAGGTATGCGGCCATCTCTAGACACTAAGTTATAAACAAATTAGTGTGCCAGTTTTTACTCCCCCCCCCCAGGCCTAAAAAAGCTGGCACTGTCTTGCACCCTATGTGTACATATAGTTACATGTATAATTATGTATTAATATATACAAAAAAATTAATGTATATAGCAAAACTAGTACAACACTCTATGCCCTCACTGCTGGCTAATGGAAAGGGGGTTTGGGGTATGGGCTCCTGGATGAAAAGGAGCAATGCATATATGGATTATATATATGGCACTAATGTGTTTTTTTTCTTTTTTTCCCTAGTAGGGCATGGTCATCTGGCTAGTGATGTTTAAAATAAAAATGCATTTTCTTTTACTAATTATATTACTTTGTAGGTCTTTCAGACTACCTCGGGTCAGGATGTACATAGAGGTAATGCTCACTGCTCTCCAGCTGCCACTGGAACCAGAGATCAGAGCCAAGCATTCATGGAGACCATGCAGTGCCCGAAGGTGCTGGAGGGTCCTGTCTGGGTGCAATCCTTATTGGACTCAACCAGTTGGTGCAGATGGTAATGGGTGGCATAAGGTATGGTGTCAGGAGAAGGGGTACCACTTTGAAGGAGAATGGGGGACTTCTGTTACAGGAGGCTCTTCAAGAGTGGCAGACTCCACCAAACAATAGAAGGGGCCAGTGCACTGGTGCAGAAGTTTGACATCTATATCAGATATTTAAAATAACTGCAGGGGAGATTGGGACTAGGGGAAACACAGTGGCAGGTGAGGGATAACCTAGCTAGTATTCCACCACATCTGGTGACTTACAGCAGCACAATGGGCAAAAATAGGGTTGAGGGCTAAACTAGGGTAGGTGAAGGGACAACAGTGAAGGGAAACGGAAAGTGTGCAAACGCCATGAAAAACAAAAAGCTAAGAGGACCAGGGAAGAACTTGGGAGAAAGTCAGACAAATAGCAAAAAGAATTCAGGAGATAAATGAAAGGGAGTCTACCTTAATGCCAGGAGCCTGGGTAAAAAATCAGTGAGCTCCAGACAATGATGACAGACATTGACATTGACGTTGAAGCTATCATAGAAATGTGGGCCTCCAAAAATAATGACTGGGACCTGGCAGACCCTGTGTACTCATTCTCTTATGAAAATGGAATATATTGCAATATGTTGAAAACTATGCATTAATGTATGTCAATAAAATGAGAAACACATTGTCCCAATGTAATGTATTCTATAATATATCATGAAATGTATTTTTAAATATACTGACATAATATATTTCTAACCCAAAAATTTCTAACTCAAGCGAAATTTGAGATTTGATGTAAATGCTGGAGTGTCCTCAGGCTTTATTCAATGGGCAACTTTTAAATCAGGAATATATTGTAAGAGCAATTGCTCAGGTAAGTGGGACACATGGCATATTTTACTGGACTGCTCAAAGTTAAATAGTTTAAGGGAAAATGGCTCTCCCCTTATTTGAATGTACTTAGAGGCAGAAGCAAGGGGGGAAAAAAAACTAAAGTTCCTGCTGAATACAAAAAAATACAGCCACCTTGTATAGTGTAGCACAGTTTACAATAGCTTCTATCAGACTGTTAAACTTTTGAATGTTTTGTGAATCATTTGTTATATTATACAATGTGGGCCAGATATTCAAAAGGGTTGCTCCATGCGCAATAGGGTTGCGCCTGCGCAAGTCCAAACTTGCTCCATTCTGCGATATTCAGCAGGAGGCAGTTGCACCACAGAAAACATGCTGAGCAACAGCGCAATGCAAATGAATGCATGCTGAACTGGAGGGGGAGAAACCATGCATAAACTGCACAGCCCAATATTCAGCGGGCTGTGCAGAGTTCTCTGAGTGCAACCCCAACCTGCGCCTGCACAACTTTGAGCCCAAAAAAGGCTCCAAGTCGAGGGCCACCACAGGTGAGCTGCTGCATTGCAGGGTGCAACACAGCAGCTGCCACCTGTGGCTGGCCCCAACCCACTCCCTGTGCCCCCCTGCAGCCCAATCGTGGGCAAAGAGTGAAAATCCCACCACCACCCCCACTGGCCCGATCGCGGGCAACAGCAGAAATGTCCCCCACCAGCCAGACCACGGGCTGCATTAGTTTAAAAACAACCCCCTTCCCGAATACATCCCTGGTGGTCCAGTGGACCGAAAAGCCTGATCGTGGGCTGTATCAGTGTAAAATACAACCCCCCTCCTCCTGAACATAGCCCTGGTGATCCAGTGGACTGAAACTCCGTTCCGCGGGATGTAAGTAGTAAATCCCCCCCCCTGAACATAGCCCTGGTGGTCCAGTGGACCAAAACTCCCGATGCGAGATGTATGCAGTAAATCCCCCAACACATCCCTGGTGCCTAGTGTCCCCCACCCCACCCACCCATGAAGCCCACCACCCGCTCCCCGGCAGCTGGAGCGGCAACATCCCACCCGCCTGCCCCGCCCGCCACCGCCCGACTGACTGCCAGTAGGGCTGCACGCCCATTGGTGCAGAGCAAGAGCCAATGGGCGTGCAGCCCATACCGTACAAGACAGTCCAGTTTTGTGAATGAAATCCAGCTCAGAAAACTGGAGCTCCGCTACAACAAATCCAGTGCCTGCCCTATATTTATGATGTTTTTAAGAAATATAAATGTTTTGTAATATATGGAGATAGCTTAATAATACCATCGCATCACATACAAAAATTTTCTTGTAATACCACAGTACTGAAAGTGATAATACCATTGTTCCAAACTGATAATACCTGTACTATGGTTCAGAAGTGATAATACCATCGTTCCACTCCTGAACGATAGTATTATCAGAAGCAATCAGCACCACGAGTGCAATCACCTGGCCACTTCAAGCGCAAGCTCTCTTTCAAACCGCAAACAGTTTCCTGACAGAAACAGTGCTTCTCGGTCGCGGCGCGTCACTGCAAACAGTAAAAATGCAGCCTGATACTAATAATGTCACGGAAGACAGAATACCGTTTGTCAAAAAAAAAAAAGTTAAATTTACTGTTTAATGTTCTGTTGGCCACAATCATTGGCTCATCAATTACCTCAAATTCTGTACTACTTTACTGGTTCTTCTGAGAGCTGTTCCTGATTCACTACTTACCACCCATCAGCCTGCACCAAAGCTAAGTAAAAACTATTCCTGCTCCATATATTACAAAAAATAACAGATAGCTAAGTATGTATTTCTCAGTAGTAATACCATCTCGGAGTTTAGGAACTTTGGGTACTCGAGAGCTTAAGCTCTCGGTACCAGATCTAAAATCTCTCGATGGTACTGCCTTGTAATACATACTTAGCTATCAATTATTCTATTTATGTGTCATACTATTTTTGTAATACACACTGAAATAAACTTTGAAACACAAAACTATTTTTAAATATACTGACATAATATATTTGTAACCCATAGTATGCAAAAATATATGTCACTATATTGAGAAATACATTGACTCAATGAAATATAATACACAGTGTATTTCAGCATAATATAAAACCACATGTTCTGCCTCATGCATTGCTTGAAAGCATGTCAATCTATTTAGTAATACATTGTCTAAAATATATTATTATGTTTCAAAATATATACTGTATTTTTGTATGCTATATATATTTTGTATATATTACATATATTTTTATATGTGTTACTTATATTTTATATATGTTACATATATTTTATACGTTGCATATATTTTTTATGTATTTTACATGTATTTTTGTAAATGCTTAGCTTTGTCCCATGTGTATATTTGCATAACTAATTTGCGTATTTCAAAAACATAGTTTATTTGCCAAAATCATGATAATTTCTAGTTTTGCAATACTTTCAAATTTACAACACTAGCTTACAGACTGAAAAGAAAGGTGCAAGTTATAAAGCAAGTACATGTAGGATCTCACCCTGACCTAAAAGTAAAACAAAATGGGGTGGCATAAATACCAATCTGAGCATTTAACAAACACGAGCTTGTGAAGTAGGTCATATGTGTAAATATAAATATATAAAATATACTGTATGTTTGAGTTAAAGCTGCACTATAAAATGATAATTCAATGTAAATATTTCCATGATTAATAACAAGATGAAGTCCAGTTATACAGATAGAGATACAGTATGTGTAAATAATAAACAATTAATTTTGTTTTTGTCTGGGCAAGTTAATAGTTATATTAATATCTATTACACATTCAAAGTCATAAATAAAGTATATTATATATATTTGTAAATATAGGAAACAACTTTTGAAATGTAAAAAAAATATATTTATATATATATTGGCAATATACATGTAATATATATTTACCATCCTTATTTCAATATATTTAGAATTTTGTCAATATATTTTACAATAGACAGAATCTACTAAAGTGGCCATACTGTATATATTTACAGTACATTGCAATATATTAGCAAATTTTAAAATATATTGAAATATATTGATTTTCCAATACATTTCAATATATAATGAAACAAGTAGATTGGACTATATTTCACTATATATAAATATATTGTTAATAATATATTTGAAAATATATTTCATTTTCATAAGGGTTGTTCAGGAAGTACAGAGGAAAAGGTAGAGAGAAAGCATAGCCTTTTATGTCAGGGATGGCATCGAGGTTGTGGAAGATGGGTGCATCAGGGGAAGTGATGGGGAGACACAGTCACTGTGGGTGCAATTCCTGACAGCTTCAGGCACAAAGCTGTGCTTAGGGGTAATCTATAGACCACCAGGGCAAGGAGAAGAAAGGGACAGGGAGCTTGGGGTAGAACTAGAAAGGAGAGTGACAAAGGGGGAAGGAGTGGTAGTGGGTGATCTCAATCTGCTGGACATCAATTGGGATCTTCCAGTGGCTGGGACCATCAGAAGTCAGGCTTTGCTGGATACATTCCAGGACTGTCTACTGGTGCATCTAGTCAAAGAACCCACCAGGCAGGAGGACATTCTTGATGTGATGCTCAACACCTCTGAGCTGTTAAGAGTTTTGGGAGTAGGGGAGCTACTAGGTAGCAGCAACCAAAATACCATTTGGTTTGAAACAGTGTTTGGGACCAAAAAGCACAATTGAGAGCTGAGGTCCTTGCTTTCAGAAGGGTGAATCTGTTTTCAGATGGTCTTCTGACTGCCAGTGGGAAAGCTTGCCACCTTATGGGAGCTGCTGGGTGACATGGTCAAGGAAAAAATGGTAATGCTTCTCTGGCTACAGGCACTGTTAAGGCACCTGAACTTTGTGTGCTGGATAATCATCCCAGGCAGGGCATTCCTACACTGTCTTGGCTGCAGTCACATTGGACGGTAGGCAGATGTACCACCATGTATGGGTGACCAGGGAATGAGAGCAGACCTGCTGGTCTGGGAAAGTTTCCTACACAGTTTTAGTGGAGTAGCAATCTGGCAGGACAACAAGGTTGAGCAGGGAGAGTTAAATCTCGATACTGATGCATCTGATAGAATAGGTTTTGGGTAATTCTTCCAGGGTGCCTGGTTTGCTGACAGCATGAGGCTGGAGTGGATCATGACTGGCTTCACAAAGAATATCACTGTTTTGGAGTTTTTTCCCCATCATGGTTGCCGTGGAGGTCTGGTGGGATAGGCTGACAAACCAGTAAGTCCTTGTCAGTGCAGACAATCAAGCAGTGGCAGACATAATCAACTCACAGGCTTCCAAAGTGTAATATGTCATGCATTTGCTGCAAGTCTTTGTGCTTTGTTGCCTTTAACTGAACATGATGTTCTGATCACACCATCTCCCCAGCAAGCTGAATGTAATTGCTGATGCCTTGTCTTACTTTCAGTCCCAGCCCTTCCACCAGCTGGTGCCAGGCGCAGACCCTTCACCTGCACCAGTTCCAGACATGGCATGGCACTGGGAACCCAAGAACATTCAAATGGGTACAGCTGCCCATTGCACCTTGATCTGGAAGAAGTATGTAGGGAGCTTCTCCACCTTCCTTGAGTTCTGAGGACAGGAGGTTGCCACAGGAGGCAGAGAGTCAGGTGCAGGCCTACATCCATGCTATCATCCAGCAAGTAGGTCACTGGCAGCAATTAGGACACATCTGCCAGGCGTTGCATTGCTTTGTAAAGGACAGGGCCACCCTGACCCCACTAAGACATTCACAGTGAGAAAAATGTCAGTAGGGAGGGCATGGTCACGTGGTAAACCAGAAGACAGCAGGAATCCAATAGGCCTACAGGACCTGGCCTACCTTCTGAAGGTATTATGCATCGCATGCAGCTCTGCAGATGAGATATCACTGTTCAGGGCCCTTTGTTCCTATACTTTCTTTGGTGAGTTCTGTATGTCAGAGTTACTGCCCAACTTGACGGCCGGCAGAAAGCACAAAAACATACAGCTGGGCAACACCTCAATCCTGAATGACAGAGTATGTTTCCACTTATGCAAGTTTAAGACAAACTAGTCAGGACTGCTGAAGCCTATCACCCTGTTCAAGGCTGAGCTGGGGGGGCATCTGCTCCTGGTGGATCCTCAGTCACTATTAGGAGCTAGACCACAGGGCAGGTTCATTTGTTTGTCCATTGCCTATTTGGATTTCAGCAAGGCCTTCAATACTATTCCATGTATAGAAACATAGAATTTGACGGCAGATAAGGACCGCTTGGCCCACCTAGTCTGCTCATTTCCCTACCCAATGGATAAGCTGCAGATCCTAGTTAACCAACAACCTACTTCCTCCTACCCCTCACTAGAATTGCCTTATGTCTGTCCCATGCATTCTTGAATTCCCCCAATGTTTTTGACTCTACAACCTCCTCAGGAAGGCTGTTCCATGTATCTACAACCCTCTCTGTGAAGAAATACTTCCTCAGATTACTTCTGAGCCGTCCCCCCTCTACCTTCAAAAAATGTGTCCCCCTTGTTTTTGCACATCTCTTTTTCTGAAAGATGCTACCCTCTTGGACTTTGTTGATTCCCTTGAGGTATTTGAAAGTTTCTATCATGTCCACCCTCTCCCTCCTTTCCTCGAGGCTATACATCTTGAATTCCTTTAGTCTTTCTTTGTATGTCTTCTGATGTAGACCCTGCATCATTTTGGTTGCCCTCCTCTGAACAGCCTCCACTCTGTCTATGTCTTTGCGGAGATGGGGTCTCCAGAACTGTACACAGTACTCCAGATGTGGTCATACCAACTGTTTGTACAGAGGGCCAACAACCAGAAGGCTGGTAAACAAACTAAGTAGCCTAGGAGTAGGCCCTAAAATAGTAAAATGGGTGGAGAGCTGGCTTAGTGATAGGAGCCAAAGAGTGGTGGTATATGGGGTACACTCTGGAGAGGGCAAGGTGATTAGCGGGGTGCTGCAGGGATCAGTAGTAGACCCAGTCCTCTTTAAAGTGTTTATTAGTGACATTGCAGAAGGACCTGAGGGGAAGGTGTTCCTATTCAAAGATGACACCAAAATCTGCAAAAGAGTAGACACACCGGGGGTTGGGGTGGGGGTTTGAAAGAAAGAGGGAGAATCTAAAGAATTTAGAATAGTCACGAGTTTGGCAGCTAAGATCCAATGCAAAAAAAGTGGAAAATCATGTACGTAGGGCACAAAAACCCGGGGGCAACATACCAACTCGGGTGGGGGGGGAGTATTAGCAGTCACAAAACAGGAAAGAAACCTGGGGGTGATCATTTCTGATGACCTGAAGGTAGCTAAACAGTGTGACAAGGCAGTGGGAAAGGATAGCAGAATGCTTGGATGCAAAGGGAGGGGTATCCCCAGCAGAAAAAGGGAGGTAATAATACCCCTATAAAGACTGCTGGTGAGACCCCACCTTGAGTACTGTCTACAGTTCTGGAAGCCCCATCTCTGAAAGGGCATAAATAGGGTGGAGGCAGTGCAAAGGAGGGCAATAAATGGTGCCGGGCCTACATCAGAAGCCCTACGAAGAAAGGCTTAAGGATTTAAATATGTACTCCCTAGAAGACAGGAGGGAAAGGAGGAATATAATAGAGACATTAAAGTGTATGGGAGTTGAGTGGTGCAGTGCCACACTTAGCTTTGAAATGGCAGTACGCAGCATGCACCATTTTGTGGACCCCCAGACTTCTTCAAAATAAAAACAAGTTCAAACACCTGAAAAAAAGTGTTTTATTTGAGAAACCCGCTAATTGGGGGGTAGGCCTTTCGGTGGTCGGGTATCTAACATTATGAATGCTTTCCTAGGGACAGTCACAGAGGCACATCATGACACTCTCAAACATATCAATAGGGTCACCAAATAACCATGGCTTTGTTTCCAGTGGACATCTGCCTGGCAGTAGACATTGCAGGAGCCCTGGAAGACACGGTAAGCCCCCAAATTGGTGGGGGGGGTACATGTAGGTAGGGAATTTAGGGCAGACTAGGTGGACCAAGTGGTCCTTATCTGCCGACAACATCTATGTTTCTATGAGATGGCAAGCCTGTGACTAGATCTCAGTTTGCAGCGATCCTCAGAAAAGGGATATGATTGGCCGGGAGGGAACCCAGGGCTTTCAATACACACTCCTTTAGGACAGGTGCCACTACAGAAGCTGCCAGGCTAGGGTTGTCAGGGGACCAAATAAAGGATGTGGGCAGATGGGTATTAGACTCATACAAGGGTTATGTCAGGCTTCTGACATCTGGGGTTAGGGCATGGCACTAGACTGTGTCCCAGAAGACACAGCAGGCAGAAGGGAGCAACCACATCTTTCATTTTGGCTCACATCTGTTTCTGTTTGGCAAGCAGGCACACATGGTGTCAAACCATATGGCTAATGGGCCACTCATATGTATGAAAAGTGCACAGCAAAGCAAGATCAAGACTGTATGGAACACAGCTGGGTATCCCATCTGAGGTGGCACTGATCACATGGAAAGGAAAAGGGGGAATGCAGCAGGACTAATTAGACAGGGTGTTGAACCAATTGGGACTTCATAGGTGCCCCTTCCCAGTGGGGCAGTTGATACACCTCAGTGGCAATGACCTAGTCAATCACGTAGTGCCCCCCCCAAGTTTATCTGCAAGTTTAAGACAGGCCTAACCCATCTGGGGCATTCAAACAACATGAAGTCTTGCTGTATTCTGACTAATGCAGTTAGTCCCAGCACTTGAACTGTCCCGGAGAGTTGAGGGTTAAATTCTATGCAGAGCATAGAATGTTGAGCTTGAGCTCGGTTCAAACCTCTGTCTGCTGCACTTTTTTTTTTTTCAACTTTCTTTCCCCTGGTCACGGTTCCAGGAGCCTCTTTCAGGCATCCAACCTTCCTCCTGCATGCTAAGTCCCTCCAAGCCGTACCTTCCTCTCCCACTTGGAGCTGGCACCTGACAACCCCTCCGGGTGGGGCCACTCCCACCTTGGGCTCTTCCAACATAGACTCCAGCTGCGGACATGGGCCTCGGATCTGTGAAGGTCTGCAGAGTCAGACCCGGTTGTGAGCATGGGGGATTGGTGCTGTTGCCTACCCCTGGAACCGGACTGTTCCTTTTTCTCCCTTGTTTTCTCCTCTCCCTAATGTGGGCACCCCTGACGTCATGCGCATAGCGACCCTGCCGATGTCAACCACGCGGTCACGTGCTGTCTGCACACTGCAGCGCCCCCGATCTCCACCGGGAGCTGCTGGTGTGCGGGACAAACCCCAGCCCACCCCCCAGGAGAGGAGAGGAGAGCTGTCCATGGGATGTTCAATCCTCTCCATCCCCTGCTGACCCCCGTCGAGCCGGGCTCTTTCCCGAACCCAGGTCGCCATCATGGCATGAGGTGTGGCATCCATCACCTCAACCCTCAGCGCCACCGGGCCGGCTCCTGTCTGCTGCACTTTGAAGTGTAACCGCAGATTTTTTACTCCGCCTAACTGAATGGTCACTCCGGAGATTTCTCTTCTGCTCACGGTTCAACAGTCAGTTAAAGTCGTTGGTTTTACTGATTATTTTCGTCTGATTTCGGTTCAGATCTCTGTCTGTGGTACAGTAAGTACCAGGTAGTGAACTAGCCTTAATAAAAACTTGTGGAAATTGTAAAGTGATATTTTGACTGGTTCGGCTGAACCGGTCGTTCTAGTGTATTTTGTTTCCAGTACTTTAGTGTGTGGTTACCGGTCCTTATCGGTTTAAAAAAAAACATATTTCTTGCGTTTTTTTCCAACACCTGTGACACGGTTAGAAACCGATAAGGGACTCTTGCCTGGCTGTTTGCCATAGAAAGGATAAGTTTGTTGGTTAGGATGGCTTTGTCTGAGAAACCCAAAAGAAAAGCCGGGTTCACTGGGTTTCAACACTGCAGTGTGTGTGGGGACGTCTTTACTAAGGCTGATCCCCATACCACCTGTCTTTATTGTCTGGGGTTTGACCACCTCGGTTCAGACTGCCAAATTTATAAGAACTTCCCTAAGTCTACCCTGGAAAAAAGGTTGGGCAGGCTTAGGGATAAAGAGGCTGAGAAGTCCGCTGACCCGGATGGCCAGCTCAGTTCGGTTCTAACCAAACCAGAAGGAGTACCCTCTGACCAGGGCGATACTTCTTCAGGCAAGAAGAGAACCGATTCCGAGGGATTGGTTCTGTCGAAAAGAAAATGAAAGGTTAAATCGGCCGGTTCAGATCCAGAGACCCATGTTCCAACTGCCGAGGAGATTGTCCGAGCGATTAGGATTGTGGAATCGCTCCGTCCGGTTCCGTCTGATCCAGCGCCTTCTGGCAGGCATTCGGTTCGGTCGGTTCCCCCAGTTGAGGATTATGCCCCTGAAGATTTTTATGAACCGGATTTGGAGGGGGACGAGGATTACGAAGGTGATGATGATGATGATGATGATGATGGTATGGATGGTCTGGATGAGCCCATTGAACTGGACATCTCCCCAGACAGGCCTTCTGGTGTTTCCCCTCCTAGGCTTTCTGAGTACCCTTCCCACTACATGTTTTACAGAAAAGTGGCAGAAACCCTCCAGCTCCCTGTGGAAGAAGCTGTGGAGGAACAGGAGCCTGATTATGTGGAGTTGATGGACATCACAGAGTCCAAGAGGCTGTCTATTCCCCTTCCTAAGTCCTTTGGGAAACAGACACAAAAACTGTTAAAGATTCCAAATTCTGTACCTCCTGTTGACAGAAGGATGGACAAGAGGTACACGTTATCAGGCTCAGGTACAGAGTATTTGTACCAACAATGCGGCCATATTGGGGTTGTGCAGGCTGCAGCCTGTAATAAGGCTAACATACTCTTGGCTTCACACACCCCAGATAAAGACTCCAGGAAGCTGGATGCAATGGCAAAGAAACAGTACATGGCATCCTCCTCGGGACTCAGGCAGGTAAATTACATGGCCTATACAGCCAGGTACCAGAAGTCCAGGTGGGACACTGAACTGGCACTGGCTAAGCAGGCTTCCCCCCAGCTTGCCAAGGAGCTGGAGGAGGTGGCTTCTGATGGGACTGAGGCACCAAAGGTGCAATTTCATGCTGCTGTGGACTCCAGTGATGTATCATCACGAGTCATGGCTACATCTGTGGCTCTGCGGAGGATGGCTTGGCTCATATGTACTAGCCTTTCACAGGACACTCAGGCTAAGGCCATGGATTTCCCTGTGGTGGGTAATTCTCTGTTTAGGGAGCAGACACAGAATTACATGAAAAAGATGGATGAATATAGGACCACCTATATGAGTGCACAGGCCAAGGAAAGGCAGGCGACTCCTCAAAGAAAGTAGGCTAGGGGCAGGGGCAGGCCTTTTCACAGGCCTTTCTACAAAGCACAGGCCTCCTCTCCTTTTTCTCAGAGGGGGTTCTTCAGAGGGAGATGCAGAAAGGGGATGAGCAGGGCTGTATCCACCCCTCAGCCTAGGGCTTCTGCCAAGCAGACATCCTTATGTGTCAGCCCAGGTTGACTCCCCCATCCCTGTAGGAGGCAGGCTGACTTACTACGTCCAGGACTGGAAGTCTGTTACCTCAGACAAGTGGGTCCTGGAGGTAGTAAGTCAGGGACTGGTTCTCAGCTTCAAAAAATTCCAAAAGCTCAGAGCCAGATCCTTTCCACCTGCAAGCATCTCCGAAACCATTGCCCTAGAGGCAGAGGTTTCATCTCAACTGGCCTTAAGGGCCATAGAGAGGGTTCCTACAATACACAGGGGCCAAGGTCTATACTCCAGGTACTTCCTTACCCCAAAAAAGACAGGGGGTGGCTACCCATCCTAGACTTAGGATACCTGAACAAACATCTTTTAAAACCAAAATTCAAAATGGTGACTCTGGGAATAATCCTTCCCTCTCTAAGGCCAGGGGACTGGCTAGCCTCCCTGGACCTAAAAGATGTCTACTTTCACATTCCCATCAGGTTCTCCCACAGAAGTACCTCAGGCGTGAGTTGCCTTCAGGCCATTACCAGTTCAAAGCAATGCCCTTCGGCCTAACATCAGTTCCAAGGGTGTTTACAAAATACCTAGCAGTAGTAGTGGCCTTTCTAAGAAGGAAAAATATTTCCACATTCCCATACCTGGACGACTGGCTCATTGTGGGTCAGTCTCCAGACCATCAAGTCAGATCTGCAAGTGACTCAGCAAGTGCTCATTTCTTTAGGGTTTCTTCTCAATCTTCCCAAGTCAGTTCTCGAGCCTATACAGCTTCTCACTTTCATAGGGGTAGAGCTGGATAATGTCAAAGCAAGAGCTTTTCTTCCCCTGGAAAGAGTAAGGGCTATTATATAGCTGGCTTCCTCCTTCCACCTTCTGGTTTCTCGACTAGCAAGGCACTTCCTTCAGCTTCTGGGCCACATGGCAGCCTCCATTGCAGTGGTCCAAAGGGCCAGATTTCAGATGAGGGACATTCAGTTTCATCTGAGGGCTTTTTGGTCTCAGAAAAAAGATCCTCTAACCAAACTAATTCCAGTGACTCAGACCCTGATCCAGGCTCTCCAGTGATGGCAGGATCAGGATAACCTCAGGCAAGGAGTCCCATTCATCACTCAGTCTCATTCTGTGGTTCTTACCATAAATGCTTCTCTCCTTGGGTGGGGTGCCCACCTGGGGACTCTCACAGCCCAGGGAGAGTGGTCCTCACAGGAGTCTCTTCTCCATATCAACCTCCTGGAGCTCAGGGCAGTTTATCTGGCCCTGCAAGCCTTCTCTCAGTCAGTACAGAACAAGGTGGTTCAGGTCAGAACAGACAACACTACCACCATGTGGTATATCAACAAGCAGGAAGGCACTCGGTCTACGGCTTTGTGCATGGAAGCCATGAGATTATGGTCCCTGGCTTATTCTCTACAGACCTCTCTGGTAGCAGTCCACCTTCCAGGGAAGGACAATGTGCTAGCGGATGCATTGAGCAGGATCTCCTAGGGCCATCACGAATGGTCCCTGGATCTTCTGGTGTTAAAAGTGATTTTTTCAAGGTGGGGCACTCCCGAGATAGATCTCTTTGCAGCCCCAGACAATCACCAACATCCTCTATTTTGTTGCAGACCCCCAGTCTTGGGTTTAGTCCCTCTGGATGCTTTGATTCTGAATTGGAAAGGAACATTTCTATATGCCTTCCCTCCTTTTCCCTTACTATTCAAGGTCCTGGTCAAGATAAGGTCACACTCCTGCAAAGTGATCCTGATTGCTCCAGACTGGGCCTGGCAGCCTTGGTATCCTCTGTTGCTGTCCCTATCAGTCCATCTTCCCCTGTCTCTTCCCAGGAATTACAACCTGTTAACCTCCCCTCAGGGGAGGATTTGGTATTCCAACCTTCGGTCTCTCAATCTCAAGGCATGGCTCTTGAAGAGTTAGAGTATGCAAATTTGCATCTGTCTCAAGGGGTTCTGGATATTCTCAAAGCCTCTTGAAAACCTGGCACCAGAAAAATGTATAACTACAAATGTAAAAGATTCAGTATTTGGTGTTCCAAGAAGCTTATATCCCCAGACACTGATGAATTGTCTACAGTTCTGGATTACATGGTTCACCTCAATGGCCTAGGCCTCAGACCAGCTACTCTCAAGGTACACTTGTCAGCTGTTTCTGCTTTTTTATCAGTGGGAAAGCCTTCCTCACTGGCATGTCATCCTGTTTTCTGTAAATTTTTCAAGGGATTGCTTCATACCAATCCCCTCTTTAGGGATCCTACTCCTGCTTGGGAACTGAGCCTTTGTCTTCAGCAAAGCTTAAGTACTTGACTTGGAAAACTGTGCTGCTGGTAGCTATTACCTCTGCCAGGTGTATCAGTGAATTACAGGCTCTGTCAGTGGAGCCTGAGTTTATCTCTTTCCATAGAGATAAGGTGGTCCTTAGAATCAATAGGAGGTTCTTACCTAAAGTGGTTTCAGACTTTCATTTGAACCAGTCCATGTCTCTGCCTGTATTCTTCACTGATTATTCTTCTTCAGGAGAGAGAAGATTACACAGTTTGGATGTTAAAAGAGCCCTTAGCTACTACATTGAGCGTACTAAGGCACACAGGTTTGACTCCCTCCGGTTGTTTCTCACTTATGGAGAGATGGGAAAGGGCAAATCTGCCACTAAGATAACTATTGCCAGGTGGATTGTCTCTTGCATACAATTTTGTTATGATAAGCTGGGCAAAACACCACCCTCGGACCTGAGGGCTCATTCGACTAGAGGTACAGCTGCTTCCCTGGCTGCTGCCAGGGATGTTCCTTTACTAGAGATATGCAAAGCAACCACCTGGAAAACAGTCCATACATTCACCAAGCATTACTCCCTGGATATCCAGGCTAGGAGTGATGCTTGGTATGGTGCAGCAGTACTGCAGACCATATTCCCAAAATAAGTTTGAATCCCTCCTTCATGGAGGTACTGCTTGGCAGTCTGCATTAGTCAGAATACAGCAAGACTTCATGTTGTTTGAAGAAAATATTACTCACCTTAGTAATTATGTTTCTTCTAATGGAATCTTGCTGTATTCTGACCTCCCTCCCTGCCTCCCCTCTCAGAACCTGTTTTTGGGAAGTGGGCTGGCAAGTGCAGTGTTGCACTCCAGGGCTGCATTTGGGCACTTCCTCTTTCTAGAGAGGGGGAGTGGGTTATGTTTGTTAATTTAATAATCTTAAATTGTTCACTACCTGGTTTTTGGTTTTGGATTTCTTGACTTGAGTCTTTTGGGGATCCAAAATATTTGGTTGCCATTTTGGCTAGTAAAAATTTTACAATTTCCTCATAGTAGTTAGTTAGTATTCGCTCATAATAATCTAATGGTTATGCTTCAAAGTGCAGCAGACAGAGGTTTGAACCGAGCTCGAGCTCAACGTTCTATGCTCTGCATAGAAGTTAACCCTCTACTCTCCGGGGCAGTTCAAGTGCTGGGGCTAACTGCATTAGTCAGAATATAGCAAGACTCCATTAGAAGAAACATAAGGTGAGTAATATTTTCATCTCTGCCAGCCACAGTCCTGTTGTGATCTATAATCATGCCATGGCTGCGCTGTCACAGGGCTCGCAAACCACCAATCATAGAGACAAAACAGAGAGAAGTGAATCAGGAGGTGTCCCATTTTGCTCTCTCTCCTGTGTATGAAATGGATGCGTCACTTTAACATCAAGGCTTTTAACAGCAAGGATGGGGTACATCTCTTGGACAGAGGTAACAACATTTTGAATTCTGTGATTCAGGATGCTAGTGACATGATTTTGCAGGTACAGCAAGGGACCCCTGAGGCATTAGTAGGAGAACGTGTATCAGGGATGCACATCTAGTGGAGGAAATTCATGTAGGAGACCTTTCTGGCAGATTAAAATGTAGTCAGTTGAGGGTGAGTGACAGCCATGACAGGTGCACAACCCTGAGGCAGCAGCAACACTTGGCTGGTTCAATCAGGCAAGGGTTTGCCCTGATGGACCAACTTGGTCACACCCACAGAAGGAGCCTCTGCCCTACTTAAAGCTGGGTCAAAGGGGTGCTCAGCCTCTTTGACTCATCACCCTGGGATGACCATTTCCCACCCACCCCCCTAGTTACAGGCTGCAGCGCTAAGGTTTTGGTGTTTTTGCTCATCATAGCTGATGTTTCCTGTATACACTAGGGCAGAAATTCATGGAGGAGACCTTCCCAGCAGACAAACATTGAGTCAGCTGGGGGCAAGTGACAGCCATGATGGGTGCACAACCCTGGGGTTGGTATGCATTCTGGTCAGGGGGAGCTGTTTCAAGTGAGGGTGTGTGACAGAACACAGGGATGCCAGGACCAGAAGAAGAAGACAGCGGCCCTGGGCAGGCATTCTCTTCATGGATGGGGAACTGTCCAGAGGGAAGACATAGTCTTGGGCAAGTTTGCCCCAATCATGTAGCTGCATTTTAGATGCCCATGTTATAAATTAAGTTATGATTAGGATCTGTGGAAATAATGCTCAGTGTCTTGTGTTTCAGAATATGCAGCACAGTACAGCTTTAGAAGCATCTCTCTTTCACCCTCTCTGGGACCTTTTCAGCATCTATCCCCCTTTTCCACTCAACAAGCTCATCTCTATCAGTGGGCACAAGCAAGGCAAAGCAATCTGGTAACACAACACAAGGGAACCCACAAGTGACATATATGGCAGAAATTAAGGTAACCACATGGAATGTGCAGGAAATTAATCACCCCATAAAAAAAAATACTGGCGCACCTTAGAACAGCTAAATGTGATGCAGTCTTACTACAAGAAACCCATCTTTTGGATACTGAAGCAGTCAAGCTAGTAAGGGATTGGGTAAAGACTGAATATCCTAGCTTATATACCTCAAAAAAAGAGGGGTGTCCAACCTAGTGAATAAAACCTGCCTGCTTATAGTAGAACAATCTAACTTTGACAAGGAGGGCAGGTGAGTCATGATTAAAGGGAAGATACAGACTGGACCAGTGCTGATAATAAACATATACACCCCCAACTATAATGACCTACAGTTTTTTCTAATTCTAACCCAAACAGTGGCTGACTTTATTGTAACAGACTTCACAATGTGTGTGGGGGGATTTTAACTTGAAAGAGAGATCTAGGACACTGGCTGTGGACTTCAGAGGGGCAGACTTTGTGGACATGGAAAATGTTCTCAAGGATCACTTGAAGGGGATTACAACAATGACAGATGTAGAAAAGAGATGGGAGGTCAAAAAACGGGGACTTCATGAGGCAGTCAGGACCTGCGCTAAGGTGACGCGTAAGGGAGCAAGGTCACATAAAGCATGCTGGTGGTCCAATGAGGTTCAAGTAGTGGTCAGAGAAAAGAAGGCTGCCTACAAAAAAATAAAAAACAATGAGAAGGGATAGGGAAAAGGAAATGTACCGTCTTGCATCTAGAAAAGTCACCCGGATGGTGCGGGGGGCAAAGTCCAGTAAAGAGCAGTGGCTGGCACAGGAGATATGGGGAGGGGAAAATGGGTTCTTCTGGTACATTGGGGAGCAGAGAAAAACTAAGGGTCAGCTTGGCAGATTGAGAACAGAAGGTGGGTGGGTGGAAGAGGCGAGGGACCAGGCGAAGGTATTAAATGAGTACTTCACCTCTGTGTTCACTAGGGAGGGGGATGGGATATTTACAAAGCAAGGCATGATGAGGATAGAAGCAGTAGTGTGTGGGATTGGGGGAGCAACAGAAATGGAGTATGAGGGAGGGAGAGGTACCCCAGGGGTGTCACATCAGGAAAAGGTTTCAAAAGCCAGTAAGGTTGAGGGGGAACAGATGATGGTATCCCCACCCAACTGGTCTGGCAAGCCCTTAAGGCCCTAAAGAAAGATAAATCTCCTGGGCTGGATGGCTTTCATCTGACAGTACTATGGGAATTGGTGAATGTACTGCCTGCACCCCTGGCGGAGCTCTTCAACAGGTCGCTTGAGAGAGGGAGGGTACCTAGGGATTGGCGAGAAGCACATGTGGTGTGAATCCATGAAGGGAGTCAAGGGAAGTACCAAGTAACTATAGACTTATCAGTTTAACCTTGGTGGTGGGAAAAATAATGGAGAGGATACTAAAGGAATGATTGGAGGTGTACTTGGAGGAGGTGGGAGGTCTGGATAGTTGGCAACATGGGTTTGTGCCAGGTAGATCGTGTCAAACTAACCTTGTGGAGTTCTACAAATGGATAACATCAGAAATGGACAGGGGAAAGCCTGTAGATGTACTATTCTTGGACTTCAGCAAGGCATTTGATTCGGTCCCACACAATGGTCTGGTGGAGAAACTGACAGGGTTGGGAGTGGGCCCTTTGATGGTCAGATGGCTAGGAAACTGGCTGGCTGGACGCGTTCAGAGTGTAGTGGTCAGTGGGGAGCTCTTGAACCCTAGAGAGGTTGGTAGTGGGGTACTGCAGGGCTCAGTCCTGGGTCCGATCCTGTTTAATGTATGCATATCTGACATCAGGGAGGGTATACAGTGTGAAATGAGTCTCTTCACTGTTGACTCCAAGATGGGAGCAGTAGTTGAGGGGGAAGAAGGGAGGTTGGCCCAGCAAGGGGATCTGGACACCCTGGAAAGGTGGGCTCACACCTGGAAAATAAATTTCAATACCACCAAGTGCAAGGTGTTACATCTTGGGCGGGAAACCCTAAACACAGGTACACCCTGGGAGGGGAGGCGCTGGAGGCCTCAACAGGGGAAAAAGATGCATGTATGAATAACTCTGAGCAGTGCAGAAGAGCAGCTAGCAAAGCAAACTGGATGTTGGGATACATTGTAAGGGGGATCACCTCTAGGAGCATGGAAGTGATTCTGCCTCTGTACAATGGACTGGTTAGACCACACCTTGAGTATTATGTTCAGTACTGGAGACCACACTTGAAGAGGGACATACAGTTCCTGAAGAGGGTACAGAGGAGGGCTACTAGGATGATACGAGGACTAGGGGATTTGACATATGAGGACAGACTTGAGGAGCTCGGCCTGTTCTTATTGGAGGAGAGGGGAGGCAGGGGGGACATGATTGAGGTTTTCAAGTACCTCAAGGGTATAAATAGGGTAAACACAGAGGGGAGCTTTAGACTAAAGCAGGGAGGTATCACCAGAGAGCATGGTTTGAAGTTGGAAGGTGGAAGGATGAGGGGGAAAAGAGGAGGAGGTTTCTCACTGAGAGGGTGGTGGATCCTTGGAACGCACTGCCTGGCGAGCTGGTTCAGAGATCCACGGTGGAGGGCTTTAAGAGAGGGTGGGATAGATACAGAAAGCAGATGTATCAGACGATGGCCTGGTCCAGGGGAGTGGGGATGGATGATAGGGGTTTCTGGAACACCAGTGCTTGAGTTTTGCCAGATCTTCTCTGAGTTCCTGCCTGCCTTCCTCACTGTCCACTGTCACACATATCTTGTGTCATCAGCAAACAGGCTGATCTTGCTCTTGCTCTTGATCCCTTCTGCTATATTCACGATAAAGATGTTAAATAAAACAAGGCCTAGCACTGAGTCTTGTGGTACCCCACTGATCACGGGCTTTGGTTTGGAGCTTCCCCACTTACAATTACCCTCTGCTGTCTGTTCTGCTGTTAGCTCCCAACCCATTCCACTAGCTTCTCCCCTACCCCTAGGTTCTCAACTTGCCCAGCAGCCTTTTGTGAGGTACCAAGTGAAAGGCCTCACTGAAGTCCAGATACAGGACATCCACGGCATGGCCCCCATTCACTGCCCCTGTGACCCAATTGAAGAAGTCAATTAGGTTAGTCCGACAGGATATACCCGAGACAAACCTGTGCTGCCTTTCGTCCTGGAGACCATTTTTATTTAGAAAGGTTATTAATCTCTCCTTTACATACACACATACATACATAAGACAAAGAACCTCTGTGCGTAAACACTGAGGCAAGGGTTATCCCTTGGCTGGGAAGCCAAGTTTCAAGAAAATACAAAGTCACACATGCCCCCACAATGCAAAGCATCATGGGCTGCATATGCAAATAGTTGCCATCAGATTAGGCCTAACAGTCTATCTTGTCTGCCTGACCCAGCTCACTGGTAGTGTATAGTAGCTACTCTACCTCCCCCCCATTTCCCCCCTCCCTACCACTTCCCCTTCCTGTATACCTCTGTTGTTCACCAAACTCCCATCCTTTACCATGTCACAGTGCCTGTCCCAACCCTTCTTGAAACCTCTCACAGTTACCACTTTTACCGGGTCATCCGGCAGTGCATTCCAGGTTGCCACCACCCTCTCTGTGAAATAATGCCCCCTCGCCTTTCCTCTGTGCCACCCTGCTACCAACTTTAGACTATGGCCTCTCATAGTCCCCTCCTCAAGGAAGCCAGGAAAGCTATTAGGGTGGCAAAGGCTCAAAATGAAGAAAAACTGGCTCAAGAAGTGAAAAGGGGGGACAAAACATCTTATCAGTACATTCGAGAAAAAAGAAAGAGTAAAGGAGGAATAACATGGCTGGCAACCAAGGAAGGACACCTGGTGGAAAATGACAAAGACAAGGCAGAAGTTCTCAATGAATTCTTCTGCTCGGTCTTCATACAGAAAGACATCGGTAATGGTCCAGCAACAGCCAGGACACTTCCCCATACCAGGGGAGCTGACATATTCCCCTTTACGTAAGAAAGAGTCCTTGAGGAGTTGTCTAAAATAAGGGTGGACAAGGCAATGGGCCCTGATGGAATACTAACATACTAAAATGCCAGCAGAGTAGGCCTCACAGTCTATTGAATCTGCTCGAGGGTCAGCACCCGTAACGGGTACCGTTGCCGTCCCCCATGCCTCCCTCCAGGAACCCCCCACCAGAGATCCTTCCCTAGGGTTGACATTTCCAGACTTCACCCTCCTCCTATACCTGTCCCAGCTCCTCTTGAAACCCTCCACCATGCCAACCTCCACTAGCTCCTCAGGCAGAGCATTCATGGCTCCGCCACCCTTTCTGTGAAGTAACGCCTCCTTCTCTCACCCCTGAGTCTCCCACCCTCCAGCCTCAAGCTGTGCCCCCTAGTGGCCCCTGCCTCCTTCCTCTGAAAAACCTTATCAAGTCCCACCCCATTTAACTTCTTTAGATACTTGAAAACCTCTATCATATCCCCCCCCATCCCTCCTCTCATCCAGTGAGTACAGGTCGCGCTTTACAAGCCTATCCCCATAGGATCTATCACCCAGACCCCAAATCATTTTAGTTGCCCTCCTCTGAACCCTTTCCAGCAGTACCATGTCCTTCTTTAAGTGCAGACGCCAAAACTTCACGCAGTATTCCAGGCATGGTCTAACTAGACAGCTATACAGTGGCAGAATTACCTCACTGCCTTGTGAGGTAATCCCTCTGGTGATGCAACCTAGCATTTTAATAGCCTTGGACGGAGCCCTTCTACATTGTTCAGAGTTATTCATTCTAGTGTCCACTACCAACCCAATCCCTCTCCTCACTAGAAGCCAGCAATGTAACCCCACCCCCCAGAGAGTACTCATGGCCAGGGTTCCTAGGACCCAGGTGAAGAACCCTGTACTTCCCTCTGTTAAATTTCAGTTTCCAGTTGCATGACCACCACTTCAGAACATCCAGGTCCCTCTGCAGGGTTTCCCTACCCTCTTCCCCATCCACCACTGCTCCCAGCTTCTAGTCATCCGCAAAGAGGCTCATTTCACTCCTGATACCCTTTGTGATGTCAGATACATAAGTGTTAAACAGGAGCAGGCCCAGCATTGATCCCTGCAGGACCCCGCTAATGACCCTCTTGGGAGATGAGACAACTCCCTCAACCATGACCTTCTGAGAGTGTCCAGATAGCCTTTTCCCAATCCACCTGACCACCAGCCCCCCACCCCCATCCTCCCCAGCTTTACCAGCAGACCTGAGTGAGGTACCGAGTCAAACGCCTTGCTGAAGTCTAGAATGAGGACATCCACTGATCTACCTTGATCTAGTGCCATCGTCACCCAGTCATGGAACGCCACAAGGTTAGTCTGACATGATCTACCTGGGTTGAAGCCATGCTGGCAATCATCCAGGTACCCCCTTTTTCCTTCAAGAATGCCCACAGTTGTTCCTTTAGGATGGCCTTCAACAGTTTGCCCACCACCGATGTCAGTCTGAAAGTCCTATAGTTCCCTGGCGGCTCCCAGACCCACCTTTGTGGATTGGTACAATGTGAGCCAAGAGTTCTAAAGGAACTTAGGGATGAACTTGCCGTCCCACTTGCTGAACTGTTTAACAGTTCACTGGAACAGAGGATAGTACCACAGGACTGAAAAAATGCCACAGTTGTGCCATTGTACAAGAGTGGTAGCAGGGAGATAGCAGGAAACTACCACCCAGTAAGTCTGACCTCAGTGGTGGGTAAAATAATGGAGACATTGCGTAAGGAAAGGGTACTGAACTACCTAAAAGCAAGTGGGCAACTTAACCCAAAGCAGCATGGCTTCACATCAGGACACTCATGCCAAACAAATTTGATAGAATTCTTTGACTGGGTTACAAGAGAAGTAGACCAGGGGGCAGCAGTAGATGTGGTGTATCTGGACTTTAGTAAAACCTTTGATACAGTCCCACACAGAAGGCTAGCCAACTAATTGGAGCAAGCTGGCATCAGTCACAAAGCAGTTAAATGGATCACAAGCTGGCTGCAAGGCAGGACACAGAGGGTTATGGTAAATGGCACCTTGTCCCAAGAAGGAAAGTGTCAAGTGGTGTGCCGCAGGGGTCAGTACTAGGCCCCTCCTTTTCAACATATTCATCAGTGACATTGTTGAAGAACTGAAAGGGAAAGTCTGCCTCTTTGCAGATGATACAAAGCTCTGCAAAAGGGTGGACACACAGGAAGCTTTCACAGAAATAAAGGCAGATCTCAGGATTTTAGAGGAATGGTCCAGGAACTGGCAGTTGACATTCAGTGCCTAAAAATGTTAAATCATGCACTTGGGTAGAAGGAACCCATGCATGAAGTATGTCCTGGAGGAGCAGCTACTAGAAGAAGCAAAGCTAGAATGGGATCCTTGTGTCATGACCTCAAACAATTTAAAGGTAGGGAAGCAATTCAAAAAAGCAGCACTAAAGGCAAGCAGCATCCTCGGATGTATTGGTAGGGGTATTACCAGTAGGAAGTATGATGTAATCCTCCCACTGTACAGGTCCCTGGTGGGATCTCTCTTGGAGTACTGTGCGCAGTTCTGGAGACCTCACCTAAAAAGGGACATAGACCATCTGGAAACCATGCAGAGACATGCCCCCAAAATGGTTCAAGGTCTGCACCGCGAAATGTATGAAGCTAGGCTTGGCCAGCTAAATTTATTTTCCCTCGAGTAGAGGATGAATAGAGGAGACATGATTGAGACATTTAAATTTGTTAAAGAGATCAACATAGTACAAACCAGGAACCTCTTCTGGGAAATCAGGGCTGCATGTACTAGACGACACAACATGCACTTGATGGGAGATAAATTCCAAAAAAATGTTAGGAAGTACTTTTTCATGGAGAGGGTGGTGGACCCTTGGAACAGCCTGCCACCAGAGGCAGTGGCAGCCAAGATGGTCAGTGAATTCAAACAGGCATGAGTTAGACAGTATAGTCACCTTAGCAAGACAAATTGATAGTGGGGGGTAGAAAACCTGGGCAGACTAGATGGACCACATGGTCCCCTTCTGCCAACAAATTCTTATGTACTTAACTTAAACCAACCCCCCCTTGTTCCCTCTGTTGAACAAAAAAAATATAGGAAATGTTGGGGGGCCCTTCGAAGTAAACACTCTTCGCTCAAGTTATTGTTCTTCAATCTTTCTTTTTATTTCTCTTCCCCCTTCGTTTCGCTTGACTTGGAGCTTGTTCACGGGGTTTATTCTTTGTTACACATCTGTAAATACATTTATTTTATGTCATTGATCAGCATTTTTTTAATATGATATTGTTACATTTTTAATTCTTTGGTGTATACCCATACCATTCAATAAAGATTGTTGCTTGTGCACCCTTGTATATATTCTTAATTTTTCACAGGGTTAATTTATTTGTACTTGTTTAGATCATAAGTTGCGTTCTAAACAGACATACACAGTATGTTAGTGAACACAGCACTGCTAACAACTTGGAACAAGGTTTAACTACTGCCTGTAAGGCTTGTTCCCCATATTTCTTGGTTTGCAGCATACCTTATATATATATATTACTTAAAACTTCTTGTCTTTCTTGTAAAGAATAATTTTGGGCCTGTAATGACATAAACATAATTTTTTGTAAAGCTTTGCTGTAATTATGTTGTTTAATATTATAATGTGGCCACATTGTGGCTTCTATTTACTTATTTTGTTAACAGCATACCTTAAAGGAGATTGATGTGTAACAAAGAATAAACCCTGTGAAGAAGCTCCAAGTCGAGCGAAACGCAGGGGGAAGAGAAATAAAAAGAAAGATTGAAGAACAATAACTTGAGCGAAGAGTGTTTACTTCAAAGGGCCCCCCCAACATTTCCTATATTTTTTCTTGAATTTGAAAGCCTAGATTGGGGGCCGAAGAACCTAGAAGAGAACCATTACCCACTAAACAATATTTACATCCCTCTGTTGAACCCCTTCAGGTATTTGAAGGTCTCTATCATATCCCCCTATCCCTTCTGTCCTCCAGAGAGTACATATTCAGCTCTCTAAATTTGTCTTCAAATGACAAACCCCCCAGATCACTAATCATCCTCATCGCCCTTCCCTGGACTCTCTCCAGCAGTGTGATGTCCTTTTTTAGGCGGGGTGCCAGAATTGCACGCAGTACTCCAGATGCGGCCTCTCCAGTGAGGTGTACTGGGGAAGTATAACCTCCCTTCTCCTGGACGTTATCCCCATGGCTATACACCCAAGCATTTTGGTTGCCTTAGCCACTGCTCTTCTGCACTGCTCTGATTGGTTCCCTTTAGCATCAATCATCATAGAATCTTGATGGCAGAAAAAGACCTTCAGGCCCATCTAGTCTGCCTTTTCCACCCCTTTATTATAGAATCATAGAATCCTGATAGCAGAGAAAGACCCTCAGGCCCATCTAGTCTGCCCTTCACCCCCAGATCCTTCTCCATCATCATGACAGTCAGCTGTACCCCCCCCAGTGGTAGTTACACCCAAGGTTCCTATTACCCGGTGCTGAACGCTACATTTGCTTGCATTAAACCCTAACTGCCACACGTGGGCTCAGTTTTCCAGCCTCCCCAGGTCATCCTGTAGTGCCCTCCTACCCTCCTCACTATCTACCACCACCCCCAATTTAGAATCATCGATGAACAAACTCATTTTACTATAAACCCGATGTCCGTAATGAAAACATTAAAAAGGATAGGGCCCAAAACTTAACATTGTGGAACCCCGGTGATGACCTCTCTGGGTGTCATCACTTCACCCCCTACCACCACCCTCTGCTGTCTATTCCTAAGCCAGTTAGCTACCCACCACACCAATTTATCTCCGACCCCCAGTTCCCTCAATTTCCAAATTAGCCTTCCGTGTGGGACAGAATCGAAAGCCTTGCTGAAGTCCAGGTACAGGACATCAACAGGCTTTCCTCCATCCAGGGATCTTGTCACCCAGTCAAAAAATTCAACCAGGTTAGTTTGACATGCTTTCCCCCGGACAAATCCATGTTGGTTATCATCCTGAAAACCATTTACCTCCAGGAACTCCACCAACCGTTCTTTTAAGATGGCCTCCAACATTTTCTCCACCATGGATGTCAGGCTAACCGGTCGGTATTCCACGGTTCATCCCTGGGTCCACACTTGTGGAGGGGCATGACATGGGCCAACCCCCAGTATAGAGGGACACATCCTGATTGGAAGGAAGAATTGAATAGTTCCATCATTGGAGCCACCGGGACATCTGCCAGTTCCTTCAGCACCCTGGGGTGGATGCAGTCTGGCCCTGGAGCTTTATCCATCCTCAGGGACTTGAGAGCCTCCCTCACCTTCTCTACCTGGATCTCCCCATCTGTGAGAGCTCCCCCATGTCCCTTTTCCTGCCCACTCCCTGAGGCAATGGCCCATCCCTTTTCCTATTGAAGACCAATCTGAAATAATCGTTAAACACTTCAGCCTGTTCTACCCCTTCTACCCATCCCCCTCCTTTCAAGCTTGTTTATCTGCCCCCCACCATTCCTGCACTCCCTTACACATCTAAAGAATTCCTTCACATCCTCCTTGATCCCTCCCGCTAATCTAAGCTTCTTATTAGCCTTGGCTTTTCTAACCCTTCTGCTAACCTCCCTGGATATCCTCTGATACTACCCTTGGTCTGCCTCACTAAGGGAGCATTTGTACCTTCTAAAGGCCAGTTTCTTATTCCTCACTTCCTCCTATACTTCCCTTGTCCGCCAGCAAGGTTTCCTAGCTCTGAGCATCTTGTTTTGTGCCCTGGCACAGTTTTTTGTGGCCTCCAGTATGCCCATCTTCAGGATTTACCACTGCCTCTCCATGCCCATCCTGGCTGTGATTTTAATTATATGCTCCCTGAGGATATCTGCCATCTTCCCAAAGTTTGCTCTCCTCCTTTAGAATGGCCTCCATTAACTTCCCCACAGTGGAAGTCAAGCTTGTCGGCCTATAGTTACCCAATTCATCTTTGGGTTCACTCTTGTAGAGAGGCACCACATGAGCCATCCTCCAGTCCGTGGCATGCACCCTGTTTCCAGTGAGGAGTTAAACAGGTCTGCCAGTGGGCACGCTAAGATGTCTGCCTATTCCTTCAGGACTCTTGGATGTACTTCATCTGGTTCCAGAGCCTTGTCTATCTGCAGGGCTTTTAGGCCTTTTAGAACCCCATCCATTTGGATGACCCCATCTGTTACCTCTGCCCCTCCCTGCTTTCCCTTGTGATATTGGCCCATCCTTTTCTTTAGTGAACACAGAACAGAAGTACTCGTCAAGAGCCTCCGTCTGGTCTTCCCCATTTTCTGCCCCCCTCCTTGATCCAGATAATCTTGTCCCTACAACTCCTCTTCTCTCTTATGTATGTGAAGAAATCCTTTTCCTCCTCCCTGAGTCAATCTTAGTTCCCTTGCAGCTTTAGCCACCCTGACCACACTGCTCACCTCCCTGGATTTCTTCGAGTACTCATCCTTGTCCTCCTCCCGCCCAGTTTTCTTGTACTTGTTAAAGGACAATTTCATCTCTTTCACTTTCCCTGCTGAGCCAGCTTGGTTTTTTGGACTTGGACTGCTTGCTCCGGGTCTTGACACATGTGTTAATGGCCTCTGTCAGACCCCTCTTTATGATGGACAATTTTTGTTCTACATCCATCCTCGGGTAGATTGCAGGATGCTGCCCATCCTGACAAAATCCACCTTACTGAAGTCTACCACTCTCATCCTGGTCCTGGTTGACTCCTTGCCAGTGTGAAGGAAGAGCCCCACTGTGCGGTGATTGCTGCCTGCTAGAGGGTCCCATACAACTACATCCTGGACATGGTCCACATTAGCCAGCACTAGATCCTTGAACACTTCAGTGTCTGTGGCTCAGCAGGTTGCACACTTGCCTCTGAGGCCGGAAGATCAGAAGCCTATGGAGTCTATCCCCACTTCAGGCACTTGGGTTAAATCCTAATAACGACACTAGTGCAGCATGAGGAGGGTGCTACACTCCTGAGGTGCTGTCTTTCAGATGAGATATTAAACCGAGGTCTCATCTGCCTGTTCTGGTAGTAGTTAAGGTGGATGTTAAAGATCCCAAGGCACTTCTCAAAAAGAGTAGGGGAATTTTTATTGAGCAAAAAGAAAATGGAATAAACAGTGTTACATCACATATCTCATAAAAAACTTACGAAGCAAAATACAAAGGAAGGAGAAAAGGAAAAAAAGAAAAATAAACCACAGCGAAATTGTTTGAATTACATTCGTACATATGGAGAAAACAAAAATATTGAAAAAATAAAATAAAAGATAATTTCTCAGCCTATAATGTTCCATTATAACAGAAGCCCCTTCAAATATCCTTTTCATAAACCCTTCCTGTAAGCAGGTATACAAGACCCAACTTATTAACTAACTGGAAACAAAAGCCTATTAGCTCTAAGCAGGATAAAAAAAAACATTGTTGTATATACCACTCCAGTTTATTCATCAAATATCCATGCACAGAATGCTCAGTGTTTACTATGCATAGCTTGAGACATAAGCCTTTGTTCAGAATTGTAAATGGACCTTAAGTCCTTCAAAATCTGATTCACTATTTGAGTTCCAGTATAAGATTTCTGCTGGAGTAGCTGAGCAAATCTAGCCTGCCATAAAAAGTATCGACAAAGGGCAAATATGAGTTGTAGAGTGCTAGCGTGATACTGGGACAGTGACAAAGGGAAGACTCCATATGCCAGCATTTCATATGTGATGTGAGAGATATACTTGTCTTTCCATTTGTGTAATAGCTGGGTCCAGAAATCTACACTAAGGGGACATTCCAAATCAAATGCTGCATAGTCTCAAGTTCATTAATGCAGGTATCCCTGAAACACATCATGTCTTCCAGAGATTTGTGCTGGAGATTACCACTTACTCCTAGCCTCCCATGACAGGAAAGCCAAGTGATATCCTATAATGTTAATGGTAATCTAGTATCCATAAATTGCTGAAACACTAGATTATTGACTAGCTCTATACCATGGGTATCCACAGTTCCGGGTGTTTCTGAAAAAAAGGAGTGAGGAATACGGACATAAAGTTGTTTCCGAGACACTGACTGAACCGTATGGAAAGCCAGCTTCCACTGCTTGATTTTAAGAAAAGTAGGAAACATAAACGTAATAATTCCATATTTCCTAATATTCCTAGGTATTTCTGAGGTAGGACTACGCCATACCTCACATAAGGGGGTGACTAGTATTAGTAATATAGAAACCCAAAGGGGAGGGGAATCGGAATTTAATAAACAAACTATGATAGAAAACTATGGGGTTTATCATCCTCACCCCTCCAAGACAGTAATCAGGGTATAAACAGACCCTTCTTATAAGGTTCAGCTGGTAGCCCCAGAAACCTTGAAAGAAAGTGCTATTAACTCTGGCCTCTAAGGAAAAGGGTCCAGGATAAATGGTAGTAAGTATAGGGGTAACACGAAAGTTTTTAAAAGCATCACTTTTTTTTTTTTTTGGCTATGGTTCTTCCTTTCCAGGAGGCTATTAGCGTATTGTCCTTATCTATTACCAAATTCCAGTTAAAAACCAGATCATCCGAGATGCCAAAAAAATCCCTAAAATCCTTATTGGGTCCTGAGTTACAGAGATATTAGCTATCTGTCCTACTGTTTGAAGGATAAGTGGACTGGGAATAATCTTAGCCACACTTTTACGATAATTTAGCTTAGAATCCAAAAAGCTTTCAAAATCAGAAAATAGAGAGGTAATATCTAGAGGGTTCAGCTGGGAGGTAGTACAAACACAGAGATCATCGCCATAGACATGTATTGTAGGGGCATAATGACCATTGGGGAACAACAACTTAGGAATGGAGGGATGAAAAGTAAGTCTCCTTAATAAAGGATCAATCTGAAAGGCATACAATAAAGGACTGAGGGGGCAGCCTTGTCTCACCCCTCTTCTACCCAAAAAGTTATTTCCTGGGGAATTATTGACATGTGGGGTGATCCAGGCAGTTTTATAGAGCAGTTCAATCCAAGACACAAATTGTGGGGGGATATGATAATGTAATAAAACCTGAAATAAAAATTTATGGTACACCTGGACAAAGGCCCTCTCCTTTTCCGGAGAAAGAAAAAGAGCAGAGTTCTCCTCTGAACAGGAATGCACCACATCTCTAATTAGAGTTAAAGTATGAAGCATAGATCTACCTGGGAGAGCACAGGTCTGCTCCCATGAAATAAACTGAGCAGCAATCGGCAGCAGCCTGTTCAAAAGTATTACCAACAAAATTTTGTAATCAACATTAAGAAGGCTAAGGGGTCTCCAGCTCCTGATTTCTGCCCTCTACCCTTTTTAAACAATAGGAGGATAATAGCATCTGAGAAGCTTTTTGGGATACAGTGAGTGTGTAAAATATTATTAAACACTATAGTCAGGGAAGGAGCAAAAATATCTATGTAAGAGTGATGCATTTCTGCTGTTAACCCATCAACTCCTGGTGAAGTGCATTTTTTCTGCTTTTTAATTGCACAGGCCATCTACTCGACTGAGACTGGATTAACAAGGGATCATATGTGGTCCATAGGGACATCAGGTATTTCTATATCTACAAAAAAGGGAGCGGGTTCTAGTATCTCTGGTACTGAGCCAAACATCTCTTCCACATAGGCTTGAACTATTCGTTTTATAGAGGAAAGTGAGGAATGAACTGTACCACTGGTAGGGTCAGTGAGGTGTTCAGTAAAAGTAGAAGAGACTCTGTCAGAACAACTTTTATAAAAGTCTAAGGAAGATTTAATGGTTTGGGTACCACATTGGGCTTCTAACTTTAAAGAAATAGCTCAGTCATATTGATACCTTTCCATATTCAATTTTAATGCCTTAATTTGTAGTGAATGATCAACCTTAGTCTCATAGGCCATGGATATAGTGTCCAATAACTGTTTATGCAGATGAGTGTATTTAAAATAAGCTGGCTGAGATTTATGTCTACCTGCTTTTAGAAAATACTTTTGTAGGTCAGCTTTGGTATCCTCCCACCAAGCTGTGGGAGAGTGATAAGCATCCATCACTGAGACCCTCGCCTGTAAAAAATTCAAGCAATTCTTATATGTATGTATCCTCAAGCAAGGAGTTATTTAGTTTCCATCTGGACTGGGGAGATAAAGGAAAAGGGCCTCCAGCCAGGGAACACAAGAAGAACACAGCCAAGTGGTCAGATGTTTCATAAGGGATCACCACTGCCTGAAGTACCTTAATATTTTTGGAAACAAATAGATAATCTATACGAGTAGCCAGTGTTTCCCTGTAATATGTCTTTGGCCCTTGAAGAGCAGACTGCTCTGTATCCGTCCACTAGTTGAGCTAAGTGTATCAATCTTAATAATGTTGCTGTGTCACTAAAGGTTTTATGGGCATTGCCACCTCTGTCTGCAGGAGAAAGAACACAATTAAAATCTCCACCAAAATATACCTGTTGGGTGGTGAACAGGTATGGCTGAATCTTAAGAAACAAAGCAGACCTGGCAGCTATACTTTGCAGAGCATATACATTGACTAAGCGGAACTGAATTGACCCAGAGGTTCCATCTATTAGTATTACCCACCCAGGAACTACATCTATTACTTTAGTGATTCTAAAGTGGCATCCTGTAAATAAGACGCCTACCCCATTGCAGGTATGCTCCCCATGTGGCCAAAATGAAGGACCCACTGACCACCTCTTCTTGACTTGAACCAAGTCATGCCTGGTTTTAAGCCTGGTAGCCCATAACAAATAAAAATCCTGCTCTAAGGTTTGTAATAAGACCAAAGTGGAAATTAGTTTCCAAAAGAATTTAATGCTGCACACGTTCAGAGTGCAGCACCGAAGTTGAGTGAGATTGTGCATGGTGTTGGAAAGCGAGAGGGCAGTGGTGAGTTAGATAAGAGGATAAGGAGAAGAGGTGGGGAAACAAAACAATTTGTTCCTTTTAAGCCCAGTATGTACCAGTTGAATTTCACCTATGGGGAAACTGCGCCCTCTGCTTTTTTCTGCCTGAGAGCTTTCTCTACCAGACTCCAAAAAGTAATCCATCCTGGAGGAAGAAGATGCTCTAAGAGTCAGAGTCTTCATCTTCCCATTCAGTATCCCCCCATTGCCTCCTTTTGGCTAAAGCCTGGAACTTATTACGAGTGACACTAGGCTTTGTGGGAGTACAAGTCTCTGACTTACATTTCCCTTTGCTCCGTTTGGAAGCTGGAACCGGGGTAAAGAGTTACTCAGCTCGGAGGGGGGTTGGGGCATACAGTTTGGTGTGATACTTGCAGATGTCTGAGGAGGTTCTGCCCGGAGTGGAAGGTTTTCAGGGACTACTTCCTGCTCCACTAACTTGCTGCTAACCTGGAAGTGAGGGGCAGAGGCATCGGGGTGGGGAGACACCTGAGGGTCAGTGATTTCTGTATCCATAGCACAGGCTGGGAAAGTCACAGCAAGAGAGGCTTCCTCTTGTCTTTAAGTGCTTGAGCCTGGGACTTAGAAATTAGGTTCGTATGATCTTGTGGGACCCTGTCTACCCTATTGTGTTGAGCCCATGGACACTGTGGGTAAGTGTGCCCTTGCTCATTGCAAAGGTTACAGAACCTAGAGTTGGGACATCCCATACTAACGTGCCCATATGTAAGGCACAGAGTACAACTAGGTTGGTCACAGGTGTAGATCAGATGAGTCCTGGAGCCACTCTTATGGCAAGTATGGGGTTGCCCTGGATAAAAACATATACCCTTATCTCGCCCTATATAAAAACTACCAAGTATATGCACAATGCATTATTCCATCTGTCTAAGCTATACTTTTATTTTCCACCAACCCTGTCCAAACAAAATCCTCATCCAAAATAGGACATGGAGTATCCAAGAGATCACAATGCTGTTTAAGCTAGTACTGGATATCATTTATATTGACCCCCTCACTTCTAAAGAGCAATATGATTACTTTAACCAAAGGTTTAGAGAGGAGGATCAACATAAACGAGGCCCACAATGGAGAGTTTTTGACTAACTCATATTGAACCCAGAATTTTCCCAAAGTGCATACATTCTTAAAGCTTACATCGTAAATGAACTCGCCTTTGACATGAATAAATGCAAACCATTCTGAGGGACTAATCCCCATAGTGTCTTTTAACATATTATGTAGTTACTGTCCTATGGGAGGGAGCCGTGGAAATATCACCTAAGAACTTTAGGCAAACAGCGTTCCATCTCTGAGCAGGCTCCCCTACTGCTTTGAATAAGTCACTCATTTTAAAGTTCAAATCATTTTTGTCCTGAGCAATAGCTGTATCAGAGGAATCCTTACTTTGAGCCACAGGTGTCTCGTTGGGGCCTGTTGATTGGTTTGTAGATCCGGATTGCCTGGCAATGTCCACAGAAGTGAGTGGCTGAGCTTGTAATTCCGATAAAGGTTCTATGGACGGAAAAGAACTCTGAGGAACAGATTGTAGGTCAACCACGGAATCCCTTGAAGCTGTCACAATAATCTCAGCTGCAGGAATAGGACCTGGTGAAGACCAAGGCTGTCCTTCTGAAGATTGCCGTCAGCCTGCAGCTCGCAAAGCAGTTTCGGGAGACCAGGTACTGTCCGTCCCCATTGATGTTCTAGACGAGGGTTGCAAATGTAGTTGGGACCTTTGAGGGTGAACTTGTGAGGCAGTAGAAGCTCCAGTTTCTGTAACAACAGGTTCCTGAGTTCCAGAGTTCATAGAAAATTCATCTTCAGGAATGTCATCCTGTGAACGGGCATCATCTTATATCAGTTGAAGCACAAACTGTTTATGCTAATAGAACATTTGTCTCAGTTGAGCTTCAGGAATATCAGCCTTATCAGGGCTGACCTGTGGTTCTATATTAGAGCGTGGATCTGAGCTTAAATCATTGTTTCCAGTTTTACCTTGAACAGTTTCAGGATGAAGTAAGCATTCTGTGATGTCTTGCTGTGCCCCACATCTGGTGTCTAGAAAATTTTCCGAATTTATGGGAGGATAATCAGAACCTGTAGGTAGGGTAGCACCTCCACCTCCACCATCTTGATTATCAGCCATCTTGGACAGAGGGACAAAGCACCCCCCTGCTGACCGAGTAGGGGAATTTCCCCGGTGTCCTGGCCAAATTTCCCCACATTCACTAAAAATACCACCAACAGCTTAAAAAATCTGGTTTAGTTTCAGTTGTCATCCATCTGTATCCCCCCCTCCCCCGGGACAAGGCTGAAAATAGGCAAAAAATTGTCTAGTCCTCTTTCCCAGTCAACAACAAGATAAATAAATAAATAGATCTAGTATGTTATGTGTTAACCTAACAGAAACAGAAGTGCTTCCCTTAGTCCAGCAATACCCCATTCATGAGGCAACAACTTAGAGTAGCCCCACAGTGCATCCAGTATCTAAGGATGTGGATTACCCCACTTTCTAAAGATTTAGTTTCCCAGAATCTCTAACCATTGATATCAGAGTTACACCTGGGCTGCAACAGATGGGGGAAATTTAACCTCTTCACCCCTGGGAAGATAGCTGCTTATAAGCGAATGTCCCTCTCTAAACTGATATATTGCAATGCTAATTAATCCATTCAAGTTCTGCCCATGCTTCACCACAAAATTTATCTCATTGTCTCTGCCTTCCTCTAGCAAGGGAAACCTCTTTGATTTAGTAGACCCAATCTTGAGGCTCCATACAAGAGAGGAGGATGGAGCATACCCTGGTTATGGGCATACCATGTGGCTTTTACAGCAAGACAAGCTCTACAGTAACTCAAAATAGATACTCAGGTATCATCACTATGGTTGGCAATGGACCAAGAAGCAATTTCCTCATTGCCCATTCCCCTGGCTCTTACGGTGATAACAGCATCCTTGCATACATTTATGGCACCAATAAAATATACCAGAGCAATGTGGCTCAGGCTTGCCAAGCTTAACAAATGGGCAAACACATTCCTAGGCCCACAAGAACCTCTCTGGAAGAACCCTCTGTTCACAGTGGCCAGTGTTACTATTTACTGGAAATGCTGGGTGGAGGCTGGAGTTAAACAGGTCAAATACCTCATCTGCCCATCAAATGATACCCTTAAATCCTTTGAACAATTAAGACAAGAATTTAACTACCAGCCTACAATCATTGGAAGTACCTCCAGCTGAGGAACACAAAGAACAACTGGTTGGACCCTGAATACACTGCTCCTAGCAACCCAATGGTGGGCACAGTGGAGAGCTGGTCAGTGGAGGATAAAAAGTAAGCCCAAATAAAAACAAACAGAACTTCCCCCACACTCATTGAACCTTAAATCAGCAGCACAAATGAACATCACTATTAGTGACATACACTGGCAGTGGCACTGGGAAGCAGCACACTCCTTGATGCAAGACCCAAGACTCTAGCTGATAAAAAAAAAAAAACTAATTCGGAAAATAGCACTGTACACCTGATTAATTAGTGCACATTAGCATTGCAGTCCTGAACAAATGCTGGAGATGCTCTAATTCCCCTGTATACACCTACCATATCCTGTGGGAATGCCCAATTATCCTGCCCTTCTGGACAGCAGTCACAGGAGTAACAAACTCCCTGCTGGAGGGGTGGTCCCGAATATGCCAATCTCCTGGATATTTGGGAGCATGACTCAGTCACAGAAGCAAACACTAGCACACACTAAGCTTCTTTATAATATGGCCAGGGAAGCTAGACATCAGATACTGATGCGGTGGAGGCAATCTGAGGCCCCCCAGTGTACAAATGGGAGGCTGGAGCCACAAAGATGGCAGAATTCTGTAGAGCATCATTTAAAAGAAGGGACAAACTGAACAAATTTGAAAACTGAAGGCTGTGACATCAGAAACTCCTCTTTCTGAGCAGACACATGACGTAATAAAGAAAATAGTCCCACGGTGCAGAGTATCTGTTCTGTTCAGTGCCTATCTCAGTAATGGGCCCCCATGAATGAATGGTGATGTAGTATGCTCCTAATAAAACCTGACTGACTGAAAGTTCAGCTAATCAGGTTTTACTAGGAGCAAAGACATCTCTATACATTCATGCACTAGCACCATTACCAAGATGGACACTGAACAGAGCAGACGCTCTACACCAGGGGACCATTTTCTTTATTACAGGTCATATTTTTCTGGGTGCTAGGGGGATCAGAAGGTGATTGGGTGGGAGGTGTTATGACTAATGTACCTGCTGGTGGGACTAGGGCAGAGGGTAGCAGGGGGGATGTATTTTGTGCCCAATTTGGGGGAAGGGTATATTGAATTTGTGCCACATGCGTTGTTTGTATTACTTTTAGTTGAAATTCCCCAGGGCAGGGAGAGGAGGGTGCAACGGGGGAGATGAGAGGGAAGTATTTCTGACTACAAAGTTTTGGGGAGGTGGGAGGGGATGGTATTATAGCATCGTGGGTAAGGGGAGGTTTTTTTATTACATTTTACAGTTTGTTTGTTTTTAAAGTAATTTGCACAGTGAAGTTGGTGTGGCCACTGGAAAATTCACAACATTCAGGAATTTACATGAATTAGCACCAACTTTGCTGCCAAATTAAAACTTCACTGCTTCATAAATTACAAATTCTTTAATCATTAATTGTATTCATATCTGCTCCTTTACAATTTCATCAGTTTTCTGACCTATCTGGGTCCTTTGACGTGCTGCTGTAAACTGTGCATTTGGCAACCATAAATCCTCCAGAGTCAGTTTTTGGCAGGTTTTGACATAAAAAAGCTCTGTGTGAAGTCAGCCCAGTGACTTGGTGGCAGTGCTGTTGCCCACCATGCTGGCAACCAAAGTTCAGTAGTCAACTTGGGTTGCTGAGGGCCAGATGAGAGGGAGAGGATTGGGTGTCCAATGGACTGCTCTCCTCTCCCAGGCAGGGAGGTCCATTGGCTTGGCCCTTGACTGTCATCAGGTGGAGGCCTGGTGGTGGTGCAGCCATGAGCAGCAAAAGAAGGGAAGGGCCATAGTTTGATGGTGTGTGTGTGTGTGTGTGTGTGTGTGTGTGTGTGTGTGTGTGCATCTCCACACAGCATGCATCAGTGTCCATGCTGTGGAGGCAAGCCCCCCAACAGCAAATTGACTCCTAACCACCACAGACCTCGCATCCATGACAGAGCAAGCTCCATAACTCTGGATACAGACTGCTGGCCCCACCATGGGGGGGTATCCATTGGGGACTTTGTCAGAGCCGGTAAGTCCCTCAGAAGGTGGGTGATTGGGTAGGGTGGCAACAGAGGAAGGAGGCCAAAGGGCAGATGGTGGAAACAACCTTGATCAAAGAAAAGACAGCCATGTGTACCCACCTCAGACTCAATGGCCTCAGTGAGACACAGCTTCAGGAGCAAGTCTCCTGCCATTTTGGAGATTCTGACTCAACATTTTTTTTTTCTTTGCTACCCTATTGAGTAGCTGGTCAAAATGCTGACAGCACAGTCACACTGTGAAAAACTGCGTAGGCATAAATGCGTGCACAGTCCCAGAGTTTGTATATATAATCTAGCACAGTTTGGGACTGCAATGCATGGTTTTTGCGCACTGCGTGGTTTTCACCCATGCCATTTTTACTTTCACCAAATTGACCTGGTGCCGCCATATTGAACACACTAGCATCTGCTGTTTAAAATGGACCTGAAGGCAGATTAAATAACTCTGTCAAAGTAACACACAAAGATATCTGCACCAGCTTTTAAAAATGATGAGATCAATAACTTTTTTTAACAATATATTTAGAAAAAACAGGTTTCTCCTACTAATTTAAATTCCATATTTCCTAAGCTTAAATTTAACATTATGATCTGAGTTTGTGTTTGTTTAGTTTTCTTGATGATTGTATTAGAGGGCTACAGAATTCATTTATTGTCAAAACTAAAGACTGCTTATATAAAAGAGTACTTAGCCAGCCCAGTGGCGCTGAGGATTGAGGTGCCAGATGCCACACCTCATGCCATCCCGGCAACCTGGGTTTGGTGAATAGACTCGGGTCATTCAGGGGTCAGCCGGGGAGGTAAGGATTGAGTGTCCAGAGCACTGCTCTCCTTCCTTGGGGTGGAGAGTTTGTGCTGCGAGCATCAGCACAACAAAGAGGGGTTCGGCCCACACCCAGGGTGCCTGGCTGCCTCTGTGGAGATGAAGACAGCTGTTGCACCCATTGCATGGGCAAGGGCGCAAGGGAGAAAATGGAGGAAAAGTACTGGGACCCAGCAGGACCCATGATGGCCTTGATGGGCTGCAGGACGTACCCCTCTGAGGGGGGGTCTTAGCCCCTGCCAGGTCTGTGGAGGTGGCACAAATAATGTTGTGATATGAAAGATTACTTGATCAAATCCAAAATATTTCTGCACTCTATGCATAATAACATTTTGAATAACCTTACATGTGGTTATGGAAGAGGCTCGACAGCTCTGCACTTTCTGTGTTATGCACTCTTTCCCTTAAAATATCTGAAAGAACAACATGTCACAGATGTAAGGGGTATTTAAAAAACTTATTGCATTGCTAAAAGTCCTAATCAGACATTTCTGCATCAGCTTCTGCATTTTCCATGTTATGCACTACTTTCCCTGCATTCAGTGTGAGGACCCTAATAGCCCATCATTTCTCCTTATCCCCCTTCCCTGTTGCCACCTTCTTAACCTACCCCAAATTCCTGCCCAAACCCTGTTTGAATGCCCCTACTGATTTTGCACAGACTACCTCTCTTGGTGGTTTATACCCCATCTACCTCCCTCTCTATGAAGAAAAGCTTTCTGATGTCTCTCTTAAATCTTCCACCCCTCAGCTTCACTGAGTTTCCCCGGTGCTAGCATCCTCACTCCACATGACTAGCTCCCTGCTCTCTACTTTATGTATTCCTTAGTAGTATATGTACTGTATGTCTCAGTCATGCCCCCCCCACCTCCAATGTGTACATGCTGAGATGTTTCAGCCACTCCATGTGTTTTCCTGCTGACCCTGGATCATTTTGGTTACCCTTCACTGCACCACCTCAACCCTTTCTTTTTTTTATTATTTTTCAGTTTTTGCAATTAAAAGCATAACTTACACAGTATCAAAATACACAATTTAGTTACAGTAAAAATAAATTCATCCACATTATACCATTTATATATCAATAGAGCACAAAATACCTAATTTCATCACTTTATCACTTCATCACTTTATAAGGTTAGTGATAACTAGTTAAATATTTTTTGAGCAGTACAACCTACAAGTTCACAAATTACACATTACATATTTTCTTTAATATTATATCTAGGTGCTTTGTATTCTTTTATATATTATTATATTATACCACCAAGTTCCCTGTTACTGAACATTTTTAACTAATGTTTAGTCTGCCTTCAACTATTGTTTTTTGAATTGGATCCCATTTTTCACAATATTTTACTATTTTGTTTTTCTAGTAAAAAAATATGTCTTTTCCACTGTCATAGATTCTAAAAATAGGTTTTCCCATAATTCAATGTTTTGTATTTCAGAATCCTTCCACATATAGGTGATACAGTGTTTTGCATTTTGCAATGCCACATTAGTTCTTTGTTTTTATTAGAATATTTTGAATTGATAATATGACAAATATACATAATTCTGGTTCAAAAACTAGTTTTGAAGCAATTGTTCTAGTTAGAGTTTTAATGACTTCTGTCCAAAAAGTTCTAATGTAAGGGCACCACACCAACTCATGTGTTGAATTTGTTGTCTTCCTACAACCTCTGTTGCAGTACGGAGAGATGTCCCCTTTAAATCTATTTAATAAATATGAGGAATGATAAATTCTATGTATAATATAGAATGGAAATTTGATTCATTCTATTATTGATACACTTATTCCAGGTTACACGTATTTCCTCCCATTTTTGTATTGAGATAGTTATATTTAGATAGTCCTCCCATTTTTGTCTTAGAATTTGTATTGAATCTTTATCTTTACTGATAATAATATAGTCTGGAGATCAACTTTTTTTGTTGTTTTGCTAATTCCAGACACTCAATGAATTCATTATTCAGCGTCATTTGTCCTCTTTGCTGCAATTCTGTTAGAACAGATCTTATTTGTAAATAGTTAAAAATCATATTTTTATGCAATCTGAATTGATTTTGCAGTTGTTGAAAAGATTTTAAAACTTGATTACTGTACAGAGCTGCTATAGAGGTTATATCATATTCCAGCCATTTCTTGATACCCGGTGTACTGAAACTGGGATGGAAATTATTTTGAAATAAGGGAGACATCTTCATCATTTTATTTTTACCTTCCATAATATTCAATATATTATTCCAAACTTTTAAAGCATGTTTAAAAAACATGTTATTTGGACCCTTTATATTCTTAACTTGAAGATTTTGAGAAAATAAGTGCATCACCGCTTTTGCAGATGAATTCTGAAATTCAAAATGAGCCCAAGGTGGAATGGAAGGGGACCATACTTCTTTTAAAGGTTCTATAACTAACACAATGATAACATTGTAGATTTGGTAGCTTCAAACCCAGATGTGCATAGTTTACTGTCATTTTTTGTTTCTTTAATCTGGGTCTCCTTTTTTCCAGATAAACTTGGTGATAATTTCATCTATTTATTTGAATACATCTTTTGGTATTAGTAGAGGAATCGCTTGGAACAAATATAGGAGGGCAAAAAGATGATATGTGGAATGGAAGGGACAGACTATAACAGCAGGTTGCGAGAGCTGAATATGTACACCCTGGAGGATAGAAGGGATAGGGGGACATGATAGAGACATTCAAGTGTCTGAGGAGAATCAATAAGGATGGAGCAGATGGGGTCTTTAAGTTAAGGAGGAGAAGGATCACCAGGGGGGCATGCGCTGAGAACAGAGGGGGAAGATTTAGGAAGGAAATGAGGAGACACTATTTCACAGAGAGTGTGGCAGCCAAATGGAATGCCCTACCAGAATGGGTGGTATCAGGTAAATCTGTGAACAGCTTCAAAGGGCATGGGACAGGAGCAGGAGAGTGAGGGTGGGGAGGTGGGGGTGGGGCAGTGGGATGACACATGGGAGGGTGGGGCAGTGGGATGACACATGGGAGGGGTGGGGCAGTGGGATGACACATGGGAGGGGTGGGGCAGTGGGATGACACATGGGAGGGTGGGGCAGTGGGATGACACATGGGAGGGGTGGGGCAGTGGGATGACAAATGGGAGGGTGGGGCAGTGGGATGACACATGGGAGGGGTGGGGCAGTGGGATGACACATGGGAGGGTGGGGCAGTGGGATGACACATGGGTGGGGGTGGGGCAGTGGGATGACAAATGGGAGGGGGTGGGGCAGTGGAAAACTAGGTGTGCTAGCTGCACACTCGAGCAGACTTAGGTAGACCAGGTGGTCTGTTTCTGCTGGCGCATTCGTATGTTCTTATGTTCGTACGTATAAAAATCTAGGAAGTGTATTCATCTTTATTAGTTGAGTTTGACTTAGTAATGACAGGGGAAGCCCCTCCCAATTCTGCAGGCCCTTCTCCATTTCCCATAGTAACGGATTCAAATTTGTGTCTAATAATTTATTCACACTGTTGGTTAGATGTATTCCCAAATACATAATTTTATCTTTTTTTTTTTACTGTAGTAGGAAAACTGTCTATGTTAATTTTACTTTTATCAGGTTGCAGGGACAAAGCTTCAGATTTTTTCCAATGTATTAAATATCTTGAACATTTACTGTACTCCTTAACCAATGCTTCCAATGATTTCCAATTCTTCTAGGTGTTTTAAATATAAAAGAATATAATCTGCAAACAATGATATTTTTAAAGGGTTTTTTATGTGTCTATTTGAATCCTTGAATATCTTTATTTTTGCTTATCACATTGGCCAGAGGCTCAATTATTAAAGTAAATAACAGGGGTCATAAAGGGCCCCCCTGTCTTGTACCTCTGAATAGGGGAAATGTAGAGGATGCCACATCGTTGGTCAAGACATTAGCTCTTGGTGTTGTATAAATTGCCTGTGCCCAGTTAAAATATTTCTCACCTATATTTATCACTTTCAAAACCTCAAATAAATAGTCACACTCTACCCTATTGAATGCCTTTTCTGCATCCAGGGACACCACTATTGCATTTGGGTCTTGTACATTATATAGTATATTCATTACATTCCTAATATTATTATGACCCCTTCTTCCACTGATGAAGCCCGTCTGGTCATCCCCAATCAGGTCTGACAAAACCTTTTCCAATTTTGAAGCCAGGATCTTTGTAAATATTTCATAATCTGTATTAAGTAATGATATTGGACAATATGATGAGCACTATGACTTATCCTTTCCTTTCTTGGGGATGATCATGATAAGATCTTCATCAAAGGAAGAAGGGAGACATCCCTGGAAAGTGTTGAACAATACTGTTAATCTAGGGCTTAGAATCTGTTTAAATGTTTTATAAAAGTCAATGCTCAACCCATTCAATCCTGGAGATTTCCCTGGTTTCAATGTTTGAATTGCCATCTCCACCTCTTTGTTATTTATTTCTTCATCTCACTTCAGTTTCTGTTGCTCTGTTAAGTGTGGAATGTTGAGGAAATTATGCATATTCTCTTTCTTACATTGTAAAGTGTATACTCTTTGATAGTATTCTACAAATGATAAATTAATGGTTCCAGTCAGTAACATCACAGAACAAAATAAAGTGGACAAAAATAAAGCGGCAAAAACAGTGACACCATCAATATTGGCAGCACAAAATGTAGCAAGACAGAACAATGCAGGCCACATGACAGGTAGCGAACAATGTCAATTGCATGGAGGCACTGCACTGGAACACACAGCAGCAGGCACCCATGCACAGTAACAGCACAGAGGTGCAGGGAGATGGAACAGAGCAGGGTGCAACCACCACTGGGGGAAGCAGGCCACTGAACACCTACCATGGTAATCTAATGGCACAGGCACAGAATGCTGAGTGATGGGGAATGTGCACTGGGGTAACCACTGGAGGACAGGTGGACCATGACCACCATGTGAATGGTTGTGTACAATGCAAGAGGCCAGGAGCACATGCCAGCATGTCCCCAGCAACACACACACAACACACAGGACAGGGGAGATGGCATGCTGGCTTGTGCTCCTGGCCCCTGTGGTTCTAGTGCAGTGTCTCCATGTGGTGAAAGTTGTTTGCTACCTGCATGTCATGTGTCCTGCATTGTTCTGGCATGCTTCATTTTGTGCTGCCAGTATTGATAGTGACACTGTTTTTCTGCTTTATTTTTGTCCACTTTATTTTGTTCTGTGATGTTACTGACCGAAACCTAAATTAGTATCTTTCTCTGATGTTTTAACCTGATCACCTGATTCAATTTCCATAATATTCCTTTCTGCTTTTTCCTTTTGTAGCATATATGACAATAATGTATTCCCCTTCATCTATTTGTGCATAACTTTTGGACCTTGTGTACATTATCAATCCTTCCATTCATTCATTATAGATTTTATTATATTCATGTTTACATTTTTCTAGTTTTTTTAAAGCAAATATTTAATTGCATTTGAGTATGCAATTTTTGGACTGCTAGTATTTATTTTTCTAATTGTTCAAGCTTGTCATTTTGTTTTATTTTTCTATTGGATGCATAGGATATACTAATACCTCTTACATAGTCCTTGTAGGTGTCCGAAATTGTATTTGTAGGTGTATCTTCTGTACTGTTTTTTTGAGTAATAAATCTTTGTTTCTTCCTCTATTTTTTAAATAAAATGTTCATCCTTCAATAAAAAAGGGTCCATTCTTCAAGACCAAATTTTGGTGGTGTCCCCAGATACAAAAGACATCAGTATTGGGGAGTGGTTTGATGTATGTATAGGCTTATAGGATCTGTTTTGAGGCTAATATTATATCAGTTCTAGAGTAAGTTTTATGCTTATATGAAAAATGTGAGAAATTCCCTACTGGTGGGGTATTTTAACCTCCATTAGTCTATTAATGTGAGGTTCTCCATCCTTTCACAAAGAAAGATTACATCCCTATAGTTATATTCCTTTTTTTGCAGTAGTATTCATTTTTTCCTGTAAAAGTATATTAACTACCCGATTAAATATGGCTGTGGAAATTCCATAAATTGTGTAAAAAACTAAACTAATGTACTTTTAATTTTCTCATTCGGTACATATAATGATGCTATTGTAGTCTTAATTCCTTTTATATTTATTAAAGCTATAACAAATCTCCCTTCTTTGTCTATATATTTATTTTCTATATTCATCTTTAGCCCTTTTCTGAACAGGATGGAGGCACCTCTTGATTTAGTTGTAAGTAATGAATGTATACATCCCCCTCCACACACACACGCACACACACACACACACACACACACTATTGATTTTTTTCTTCTTCTTTTTCTATCAAGTGTGACTCTTGTAGACACATATCTATTTTTGATTGTTTTATGTAATTCAGTACTTCTTCTTTGTTGGATTACTAAAACCATTAATGTTTCAAGACGTCACTTTTAATTCTTCCCCAATTTTCTCATAAATCTAAATGGCAGCTCTTGTTGTAATGCTCTTTTATTGTTTCTAATCCAGTAGTTACCATATTCCAAAACCCTCTGCTGAAAATGTCTTATTTCTTCATACTATATTAATAAAGTTACCCTAACCCCCTACCCATGTTCTTAAATCTATTCAAACACTTATAGTTTTCTTGTCTAACTATACCCTGAGCCCCATTACTTACATTTGAGTGCTCCATTAAAGAGCCTTGCAGAATGCTTAGCTCTTAAATACCCCTCTTGGTCTTTCTAGGCAAAATGGTGTTATGGCTGCTCAAGGTGTGAGGAGCTGCTTCCCTCTCCCTTATTTTATAAAAGTAACCCAGCATCCCATAACATCTTCTGTTCACTAGTGTTATGTTTTATACCTTTATCCCTTAATGAGAGCATTATAGAAAAATTTTGAGAAAATCTGAAACATTTGAAAAAAGGGGGGGATGGGGTGATGAAAGAGAGAAGAGGGGAATGAACAGAGATGAAAGAGGAGAGGAGAAAAAAAGGAATCCATTAGATTTTTATTTATGTTGTCATTTTCTTCTGAATTATTGTCTTCCTTATCTTGTGTTCCTTGTAATTCTTAATTCATTTTCATTTCTTTGTTAGTAGTATCTTGTTCATTTTCCTGGTGAATTTCCATTTCTTCTTCAGCCTGACTTTGCATTGTCATATTATTTTCCAGATTCATTGACGTTATCTTCTCTTTGTTATTGCCATTCCATGAACGCTCTCCTGAGGTTGATTCCCCCCTTTCTCCCTTATTGTTCTTTTCCTCAAAATATTTTGAGTCCATATTCCTGTTGGTTTCTTCTTAATACAATCCCAAACATTTCTTTTAAAAAGGCTTCCACTTCTTCTACTGTATCAAAATTCCTATATTTCCCTTGGTGTAAGATGTTCAATGTATTTTGTATTGTATGTTGAAACCTAATATGTTTTTCCCATAATTCTGTTTTCAAGGGATTGTACAGTTTTCTTTTTTTGTATAAGTTTGGACCAAAGTCTAGGAACATCAAAATTTGTTTTTCATTAATGAAGAAACCTTTCTTTCATGAATATGCCAGTACTTTTTCCCTGTCTTGGTACCTCAGAAATCGTACATATACAGCCCTGAGATATTTTTGCATTGTATGTGGAATTTCTCCTGGTGATCAATGAGCTCCATCAGTTTCTATCTTATATCCCAATTGTTCTCATTTAAGAGTCTCATTTATCCAACCTTCCAAATATTTATGTATATCATGGCCTTCTATACCTTCAGGCATATTTAGCAACTTTAAATTATTGTGTCTAGAACACCATTCTAAGTCCTCCACTTTTTGTTTCATTTCCTGGAGATCTCTCATATGTTCTATTATTTTTGGTTCAATTTGAGGCAGAAAGTCTTTAACATCTGACAGTCTATTTTCCAGCTTGGACATTTTGTTATTTATCTCTTTAATTTCTCTTTTAACATTTTCAATTTCTGTCATTATTTAATCAATTTTATAATGAATTCCTGCAAATTCATTTTGTAGTTCCATCCTCAGTTCTTTGAAGTCACTTTGTTCTTTATATTCTTCCTCCATTGGTTGCTGAGGTTCAGTTTGAACCTCTGCAGGTTGCTGCTTCAACTTATTTTTTGTCTTTGGGTATTGCTCCCATATCACTTTTATGGACATATGTGAATTCAAAGCCTTCCAGAATTTGCAATATACTCGTCAATGCTTCTTGCTGATCATTTATTGCACAACATTTCTTTAAGGCTTTTTCCATTTTTTGCTCTCTCCCTGCTTTTTGATATTTTATATTTGTATAATTGTCCTCAGTTTCAAACTATATATTAGGGCCTGGATATTCAAAAGGGTTGTGCCCCGGCGCAATATTCAAATGGGGATTGTACCTGGCACAAATCCCAATGCGCCGGAGTGCATCAGTAATGTATGCAGCACAGGTGGGGGGGCATGCCCTTGCATACTCCGCACATCCCGATATTTAGCCCGGGATGTGCTGAGTCCATGCATGCACAATCCCTACTTGTGCTGCACACAGGTGAGCCAAAAAAAAAGGAACAATGGCTGGCCACACAGGTGAGCTGCTGTATTGCAACACAGCAGCTTCTACCTGAAGCGCCGGCTGCACCTCCGTTGCAGTGCCCTCCATGCCCGATCACGGGCATCTGTTTAAATAAATAACATCCTATATCCCTTGTGGTCCAGTGGACCACTGTCAGCCTGATCACAGGCTTAAGTATAAAAATACTCACGTCCTATATCCCAGGTGGTCCAGTGGACCGCTGTCAGCCCGATCGCGGGCATTTGTATTAAAATAATCAAGTCCAATAACTTGGTGGTCCAGTGGACTGCTTTCATGTCATGAGCATTTGTATTAAAAATAAGTCCAATATCCTGGTGGTCCAGCAGTACCCTCTCCCCATCCACCCATTGAGCCCCACCGCCCTCCCTGGTCAGCGGTGCACAGCAACACCACCGCCTGCCACCCTGCCACCCACCAACTGACACCATAGGTGGGGCTGTACACCCATTGTCCATAGCGTGAGCCAATAGGTGTGCAAGCCTAATACCATACTACACAGTCAGATATGTGAATGGATCCATTCCACATGCTCTGGACTATGTATAATGGCTCTGAGCTATGCCCATTGGCTCATGCTGTGGACTAATGGACATACAGCCTACCTACTGTGTCAGTCGGTGGGTGGCAGGCAGCAGGCGGGTGGGTGCCACTGACGCGGCGGGCTGAGAACAGTGGGGCTCAGTGGTGGTGAGAGGGGTACTGCTAGACCACCAGAATGGACATTTATTTTAATACAAATGCCCATGATCGGGCTGCCAAGCAGTCCATTGGACCACCAAAAGCTATAGGACATGAGTATTTTTATACTTAAGCCCGCAATTGGGCTGCAGGCAGTCCATTGGACACCAGATATGCATATGAAACGATAGCGCAGCTGACAGTGGTCACTGACCACTAGACATAGGACGTGTTTGTTATACAACGTGATCAGGAGGTAGTGTCCACTGGACCACCAGGGATATGGGATGTTATTAACTCTACATATGCCCATGATCAGGCAGAGGGGTGCATTGCTGCACTGTGCAAGGAGCATTGGTCCCCGATGGCTGCTGCCTGGCAGGGCACCAGGCTCAAGTCACCGGGGATCAGAGCACCTGCATGCAAATGTTGCCATAATGACATGCAAATGGTCCCATTTGTGCCTTGCGCATACATTAGGCCCCATTTGCATGTGCGCGCTGAATATCATGGTTGTTGCTCATACGCGAGGAGAGCGGCACTAGTGCATCCTGCCCACTCTGGCCACCCGCGCTGGTGCAGCCGCTGCGCCCATGTGCACTGTGGTGGTTGTGAGTGCGATATTCAATGATGCTGTGCCATGGCACAGCTCCGTTGAATATCACCCAGTCAACACCCCTGCGCAGCCATGTTGCACTGCCCCCAGGCTTGTGCCACAGCCTGGCACAGTCTGAATATCTGGGCCTTTGTATTGTTCCCTTGCTTTAAAAGTCAAGCTTTTTTATTATTTCCTCTTCTGCTTCCTTCTCTTCCTCTAAAATATTTTTTCTTGATTGGTTCTCTCCTCCTTTTTAAGTGTGTTCTTGTAGTTGAGATTTACTTGTCACAATTCTTTTGGGGTTGAATGTAATAGAGTCTGAAGGAACATCTGTTTTTTTGTTTCTGGGATTTTATCTCTCAATTCTTTGGATTCCTTTTACTCATTCTACTGTTCCTCTCATTTCCTTCCCATTTCCCTTATCCTTGTTCCTGACCCCCCCAAAAAAAAAGACTTAGAAGGCCAGGGTCTCAAGTACATAAAAGAGAGATACTTTGCTTTTTAAAGTCTACAGATCCTTATGCCTTATATTTTATTTAAAGACTTTCAGGGACCTATATTCAAAACTTTGCCCAGGGGCTAAATTAGCACTGCCCAGTGTGCTAAAATAGCCTGGAACCAATAGCCCACTATATTCAAAGGGATAGCCCCAGTGTTAAATCTGCTGAATATAGCATGCTAAGGAAGCTGGGCAAACTGGGCTGGGAGTGCAGTGCAACAATAGTCCAGGAATAAGACAGCTCTGGATATAGCAACCAGGAAGTGCAAACCACAACAGCAACCCAGTTCACAGCGACTGGAAGGACTGTAGAGGTGAAATATGTGGCCAATGTGTGTGCCAGCAAAGGAGTGAAGTCAGTAGAGCTGCAAACATCAGTGCATGTAAATTTACAGTGTGCATAAATGAAAAATGATTCTGTAACATTTGCACAGTGCACATATGTTTGCATAGGTCTTGCAAGGTGCTAAGCTGATTGCCTGGTGCTATCAAGTTTGCCCGGGGCAAAAATCTCCTATATTCAAAGGTGACATGCAAATGAGCCTACTTAGGCACTCAGTGGGCAAACATCCAGCTTAGCATCTCATTATGCCCTGATTTGCATGCAGTTTGCCCAGTGCTATTGCAGGGTCCCACAGCCCCACCTGTAGGTCAGTCTGGAGCAGCATGGTGCTAACTGCAGGCTACGTATGTACAGAACTGCATAGAATAATGTGCTTCAGGGGACTGCACAGCACAGGCACTGGTGGTGGTACTGGATGCAATAGTCCAACCAGAGATGCTGCCATACAGTGCACAGCAGACAGTACAGTGACACGGGGGTCAGTGGTGTGTGGGACACAGCACTGCCTATGGTGTGGTGGGCAGCATTGACTGCAGCACTGTACACAGTGACATCCCCATCTTGCAGGTGTGTACCAACAGTGGACAGTACTGTACTGCTGTTGTGCGACTCACAGACGCTGCACTACTGGCACGGGATGCTCACAGTGACATATACGTTGCTGGGCAGGGGTGTCAGCAGGCATATGCATCATACTCAGCAGAGTACAGTACAAACATCAGGCAAGGGAAACAAACAGAAGGAAGCAGGAACATTGTGAGTCACACTGTGTCCGTATTGCACTGAGCCCTTTTGCCTTTGTTGTTTGCTATGGGGCACTGATGCCACCAGCCAAATGCACAAACATGAATAATGTACCAGGCAGGAGGAAGAACAAAAGAAGGAGGATTACAGGAAGAAACCAATTACTGGAACTCAGACATGGCAAACAGAGGGGGGCCTATTGTTGGTGTGGCATGGCAGCATATATTTTGGCTTATGTTTACATAATGGGGGGGCAACAGTGCAGCTGTTTTGAGTACATGTTTAATATTCCTGGCTACACCCCTGTTGCTGGGTGTGTGTGCTGTGGTATCTGTACAGCTGTGCAGTATGTGGCTGGGAGGGCCCTTACCATCAGACAGGCACACAGGTGTTGGGGTATTCCCTGCACTGAACCATTTGCACTGTGTGGCTTGGCCCAGCTATGTGCCAGCACCCAGTATGTGGTGCAGACTGGTAACCTGTACACCCCCCACCCACCCCCAGTGCTGTCCACAGAATGGTGATCTGCAGGTGTGTGCTGTATGGCGTACTGCCATGGTGTCCACTGGGGGCCCGGTCACCACTTACTGCCTGGCATGGCTGGGACTGGTGGCAGATGATGGCATCATAGTGATGTCATCAGTGGGCGGCATGTTTCCTCTATATCTGGCTTATTTCTATGTGTCATACTTACTGGTAAGGGTCACGCAAAGCCACACAAACATGACACAAAGCCATACAAAGCCACAAATTTGTGCAAAGCTGGTTTGCCCAAAGCTAAGACAACCTTTTACTGATTATTTTATTTTTTTTACCAGGTGAGACACACTAAGCTGAAAGCTTGTTTGCAGGTGCAACCTGGGAGCACAAGGAAGTTAAGAGACTTGCTCAGGGTCACACAGTATGCACCTAGGGGGCTTTGGGATTCAAACCCAGGTCTCCAGATTTGCAGCTCAGAGCCTTAACCCACTGCGCCCTACTGCCTGCCTTCCTGGGCAGCAATTTGCACCATGCAAAGTGTTCGGCTAAGTCACACAAAACCACTTTGTGTGGCGCTATTCACTGAATATATCATTGATCTGACACGCTCCCTCAGTTTGCCCCTTGAATGCATTATCATTTTGCCCGGTGCTAATGCAGTTTACGCATGCTATCTGACCTTTTGAATATAGCAGACCAGTGCTAACACAGTGCTAAACCTGCGCAAATGGTTTGTACCCAGCACAAAGTTTTGAATATAGGGCTCTCAGAGGGTAAAATCATCACACATGTTGTATTTGAAGAAGCAATGAGTGAAGGCAAATGCTCATGCAGTTTCCCTTATGTTTGCATACCGACTTACAGAACTGCCTTATTCCTTGTACTTTATAATATATTCCAAATCCAAACACTCAATTAATGAAGTCATCTCCTTGTTCCTTTTATTTATTCTAGAATTGTCAGAAAGTAAAATTGTCTTAAACATTGTGTTTAGTAAAACATTATGCAATGGTAAATGCTCATGCGGTTCCCTGCTGTTGCACACCAACTTACAGAACTGCCTTGCTCAGATTTAAACTCTGCTCATTTTTCAGCGCTGTCGGGCCTCTTTCATAATCACAACTACTTCTGTCTTCTCAGTTCTCAGTGGTGGGGCCAAAAGGTTAGGCATTATCACATGTCTCCTTTAGTTATAAATTGGCCATTCAGTTCATTCCACTTTATTACAATAAGGCACCAAGGATACATAGGGAATTTTCCTGTATCCTTACTGTGAGAGTTTCTCTTCCTTATTGCTTCATTCAGTTCCATTCCCTTCAGTTTGTCATACAGCCACTCAGCATCCACTTCATATCTACTCCCTCACCAGTCCTCTCACTATCCAGTATGCCACAGTTTCAAGCAAACGTCGCCACCTTGTGATCCAGGACTCTCACCATAATGTCTCTGATTATGTCTCTACATGACAAGCCAGTGGTCTTGCTCCATTTGTAAACAGAACAGCCAGTCACACTCCCACCGTATATTTCTCTTATCAGAAACACTGGTAGGTACAGTTTTAAAACATACTATATGAGCACTGCAAATTTCAGTAAGTCTGAGAGGGTTTAGCCTGCTCCTCGCTCCACTCTCCTCTCACTCTTCGCTGCCATCCGTCATCTTCCTCCACCCCCCACCTCAGCCCATTCATTGCCTATCTTACATAGAAACATAGAAGGTGATGGCAGATAAGGACTGTGTGGCCCACCTAGTCTGTCTCTTATCCCTACCTAATGCAATACCACAGACCCTAGTTGTTCTGCAACTTATCCTCTCTTCCCTATTGCAAGAGTACTCTTATGTCTATCCCATGCATTCTTGAATACCCTACTATTATTACCCCTACCACCTCTGCAGGGAGGCTGTTCCAAGCATCCACTACTCTTTCTGTGAAAAAGTACTTCCTTGCATTGCTCCTGAGCCTACCCCCGTCTAGCCTCATATCATACCCCTTTGTTCTTGTATACCTTCTTTTCTAAAAGATTCTATTCTTCAGTATCTTGTTTATACCTCTGAGGTACTTAAAAGTCTCTATCATATCCCCACTCTCTCTTCTCTCCTCCAGTGAATACATATTGAGGTCCTCTTGTCTTTCCTCATATGACTTTTGATGCAGTCCTTGCACCATTTTTGTTTCCCTTCTCTGGACTACCTCTATTTTGTCTATGACCTTCCAGAGATGTGGCCTCCAGAACTGGACACACTACTCCAGATGAGGTCTCACTAGCGATCTGTACAGTGGCATAACCACCTCCTTTTTTCTGCTGGTGATACCTTTTCCAATGCACCCTAGCATCCCACTGGCTCTCTCCACATCCTTCTCACATTGTTTGGTTACCTTTAGGTCATCAGATATGATTAGCCCCAGTCCCTTTCTTGATTGGTGGCCATCAGTACCTTTCCCCTCCATCTTGTAGTCCTCCCTTGGATTTCTGTGCCCCAAGTGCATGATTTTGCACTTCTTTGCATTGAACCTGAGCTTCCACACTCTCAACCACTCCTCAAGCATGTTTGGATCCTTTCTAATCTTTTCCACCTCTCCCCCCAGAGTGTCGACCCTGTTGCAGATCTTAGTGGTGTCTGCAAACAAGCATACCTGCTGAGAGAGAGAGAGAGCAAGAGAGAAAGCAGCCAAAGCTTCCTTAAATCAAGGAGGTTATTTAATAGACTACACTGAATTGAATAATTACTTTTTGGACCTGTGTAAGTAACTAGTATTGATTCTCTGTTTTTGGGGGTGACTTTTCTTAGTTTAACTTTTATTTGCCAGGAAAGAATTGTAGCTGGGTGATATTTGCAGTCATTTGTGACTAGACGTGTAACTTAACCTCTGTGAGATAGATGTCTGAAAGGAAGGAAGGCACTCCCTGGGGTGGAGGGTCAGAGTTGTATTTGATTGTTTCTGGAGGGCACAGGTTTACTCCACCACCTGCCCCTCAACCCACTGCCGAAAGCACCTTACTTCCTTTATAGGGGTCTGACATCACTTCACCAAAACTGCTAACAACATACACCTATTCATATCCTTAAAGGCACAGCACACTAAATAGGGAATAGAGACACTCACAAACTTGCACACACTAAAACAAGAACAAAAAAAAAGAAAAGCGTCTGTAACAGGAAGAGACACAGACATGTGGGGAGTGGTGCAATGCACTGGCTGTGGAGCAGCAGTCTTCTGGGAGACATTCTGGAGACTGCATTGCTGCCCTATTTGCAGGCACCTCTCTGGTCTGAGGGAGGAGGTTGTTCATCTCCATGCTGACCTGGTAAGGATTTGGGAAACCTGCTCCCCCCACCCATGGACCACCCAGGCCACCACCACTACCTCAGAGGTTGCCAAGAAATAGGAGTGGTTGGACCACGGTGGGCTCAGGGAGGGTAAGGGTGGTGGAACAGAGATGCATCCCTCCAGTTGTGCCTCTCCACAATTCATTTGCCACTCTGGTGGAGCATGGTTCCACTGTGAAGGCACCCACAGTGGAAACCAAGGAGGATGCTGGGAACCTCTACAGTGGAGACCCACAGGAGGGTGGCACAGGACTCCACTGGGGAAGGAAACAACTCCTGGTGGAGGACTCAATTGTTAGGGGGTAGAACTGGGGGATGGAGGGGAATGGGAGGTAAGGTGAGTGCCCAGCACCATGGCTTGGAGGGACAGGAAGCAAATCCTCAGGATTGTGGGAGCAGCTGCAAGGGGAGTGAGCTGGATGTCATTATCCACCTAGGGACAAAAGACCTGGCTGAGAATGGGATCAGAGCAGTGCAACAGGAGTTTGTGGAGTTAGGGAGAGGGGGCCTTAGACAAGTAGCACACATGGTAACTTTCTCAGAAGTGCTACCTGTCTATGGCATGGATAAGGCTAGGGTACTTCACACCACGGGATTCAATGACTGGTTGAAAAACTGGTGCAGAGCTCAGGGATTTGGCTTCATTGGGGATTGGGGCTCCACCTGGAGGGATGCAGGCCTACACTGATGTGATGGTCTGCATCTGTCTAGGAGGGGAACCAGGATCCTAGGTGATAGGTTTAAATGCTTCATTGGCAAGCATTTAAACTAGCAAAGGGGGGAGGCACTGAAAAGGAGAAGGGAAATCCTAGCCCCCCTCCAAAAAAATCAGGGTAGGTAGTTAGTGAGGTAAACACCAAGATAGAGCAGTCAATAGGGAGAATGGCAGGGTAAATTGAGAAAAAGGCATAGGCAGTAAGGATAGGGATGGAGCAAAAAGAAATAAAGCCATAAAAAATGGAGGGTGATGAGTACCAACGCCCATAGCCTAGGTAAAAAGCTCCCTGAAATGGTGGCCTTGATGAAAGAGGGATGCCTGGATATCATGGCAGTCACAGAAACATGGTACACAGAGAACCATGACTGGGATGTCAACATACCAGGTTACACAATCTACAGGAGGGACAGGGAGGGAAGAAGAAGAAGAAGAGGAGAAGTAGCTCTATATGTAAGGGAAAGGATCAAAGCAACAGAACAACCGGGTAAACAGGGAGGAGAGGAGGCACTGTGGGTCACCCTGGAGACTGGAAATGGCACCACAATCCGCACAGGGGTTGTATACAGACCCCCATCTCAGGGGGAAGAAATGGACAAGGAAATGATAGAAGGCATACTTAGGATGGCAGAGAAAGGGGAGATATTGCTGATGGGGGACCTCAATATGCCAGATGTTAACTGGAGCACCTGTGCTGCAGCCACATCCAAGAGCAGGGCCATTCTCGATGCCCTATGGGGGCATGCCTCAGACAGCTAGTTTTGGAACCCACTCAGGGGGCAGCAATCTTAGACCAGGTACTGTCAAATGGAGATGGAGGGAGGATCTCCAGTCTTGAAGTTGGTAGCCATCTGGGAACCAGTGACCACCGAAGAGTGTGGTTCATGATAACTTAGCTGTAGAGTCAAGCCATACAAAAGTGAAGGTACTGGACTTCAGGAGTGCTGATTTTGTCAAAATGGGAGAGTGCCTCAGAAAAGCACTTGCAAACAGGCAAGATGGTGGGGTGGAGCAAAGATGGGGAAACATCAAAACCACTATCACAGAGGCAACAAGCCTTTGTGTGAAGCAAATAAACAAATCAAAATGAAAGAAAAAAACACTATGGTTCTCAAAAGACATGACGGGGAAGATTAGGGAGAAAAAGATAGCATTCAGGAAGTATAAGGAAACACAGAAGGAGCAGGACAGAGAACTATACCAGTTAAAGCAGAAGGAAGTGGGGAAGGCAGTCAGAATAGCAAAGGCCCAAACCAAGGAAAAGATAGCCAACTTGGTTAAGAAAGGGGATAAAACCTTTTATAGGCACATTAGGGAGCAAAGAAAGACTAAGGAAGGGATACTGAGGCTGAATAAAGAGGAAGGTGGTTGGGTAACAAGCGACAGTGAAAAAGAGGGATACCAAACAAATACTTCTGCTCAGTATTCACAATGGAAGAGAAGGGGGAGATACCTCATCCAGTCAATAGAAGCACTCTGGATAGGGAGGTTGATAGTAGTCCTTTCACAGAAGAAAGGGTTCTGAAAGAACTCTTAAAACTGAAAGTGGATAAAGCAATGGTGCCTGATGGGATACACCCCAGAATTCTAAAAGAACTAAGGGAAGAACTAGTAACACCACTGACTACCCTTTTTAATAAATCATGGGAGGATGGTGTGGTACCTGAGGACTAGAGGAGGGCAGATGTGAGTCCCCTTCACAAAAGTGGGAGCAAGACTGAGGCAGGAAACTACAGACCTGTCAGTTTAACCTCAGTGGTAGGGAAAATGATGGAATCACTTCTGAAGGAAAGAATTCTTAAATACCTAGAGGCCAGTGGGGCACAGAACCCAAGGCAGCATAGATTCACAGCAGAAAGGTCATGTCAGACAAATCTAATTGATTTATTTGACTAGGTGACCAAAGTAGTAGACCAGGGAGGAGCTGTGGACATGGCCTACCTAGACTTTAACAAGGCATTTGACACAGTCCCGCACAAAAGATTAATAAACAAATTAGCCAGACTTGGAGTGGGTCCCAGGGTGGTAGCCTGGGTAAAACACTGGCTCGACAACAGGACACAGAGGGTGATAGTAAATGGTGTCCACAGTGAAGAAAGGGGGGTTAATACAGTGTACCGCAGGGTACAGTACTGGGGCTGGTCCTTTTTAATGTCTTTCTAAGTGACATTGCAGAGGGACTGGAAGGAAAAGTATCTCTCTTTGCAGATGACACAAAGATCTGCAACAGGGTTGATACGCAAGGTGGGGTGGAAAGGATGAAAAGGGACTTGGCAAGGTTGGAGGAATGGTCAAATGTATGGCAGCTTAGATTCAACACAAAGAAGTGCAAAGTAATGCACCTGGGAAACAAGAACCCAGGGGAAGAATACACAATGGGGGGTGAGATACTGACAACAACAAAAATGGAAAGGGACCTGGGGGTAGTCATATCAGATGACCTAAAGGTGGGCCAGCAATGTGAGAAGGCAGTAAGGAGGGCTGGGGGGATACTGGGATGCATAGAGAGAGGCATCACCAGTAGAAAACAGGAAGTTGTTGGCCCTCTGTACAGACAGTTGGTAAGACCACATCTGGAGTACTGTGTACAGTTCTGGAGACATCATCTCAGCAAAGACATAGACAGGGTGGAGGCTGTCCAGAGGAGGGCAACCAAAATGTGCAGGGTCTGCACCAGAAGACATATGAAGAAAGTCTAAAGGAGCTTAAGATGTATGGCTTCAAGGAAAGGGGGGGGCATGATAGAAACTTTCAAATACCGCAAGGGAATCAACAGAGTCCAAGAGGGTAGCATCTTTCAGAAAAAGAGAGGTGCAAGAACGAAGGAGCCCAATTTGAAGATAGAGAGGGGGCGACTCAGAGGTAATGTGAGGAAATATTTCTTCTCAGAGAGGGTTGTAAATGCATGGAACAGCCTTCCTGAGGAGGTCATAGAGTCAAAAACAGTGGGGATATTCAAGAATGCATGGAACAGACATAAGGCAATTCTAGTGGGGGGTAGGAGGAAGTAGGCTGTTGGTTAACTAGGATCTGCAGCTTATCCATTAGGTAGAGAAATGGGCAGACTAGGTGGGCCAAGTGGTCCTTATCTGCCATCAGATTCCATGTTTCCCCTTCAGCCCCTCTGCAATGTCACTTATGAAAACATTAAAGAGGATGAGCCACAGCACGGATCCCTTTGGCACCCTGCTGGTCGCCCCTTTTCCTTGGATTGAATACCATTTACCATCACCCTCTGTGTCCCGTCACTCAACCAGTTTCTGACCCAGTTTATCATCTGGGAGCCCACTCCAAGACTGACCAACTTATTTATCAACCTCCTATGCAAGATGATGTCAAAGGCATTGTTGAAATTCTTTTAATATTCTGGGATGTATCCCTTCTGGCCCCATAGCCTTGTCCCCTTTCAGATTCTCGAGTTCCTTAAGGACTCTTTCCTCCACAAATGGGCTGGTGTCCACATCTCTCCCATTGGTGCTCCTATCACCCAATAGTGGTCCTTCTCCTTCCCCTTCCTCTTCTTCTGTGAATACTGAACAAAAATATTTTTTCAGTATTGTTGCTTTTTCTAGGTCCTGCTCTGTACACTCATCTTCCTCCCTTTTTAACCTCACAATCCTATCTTCTTTCTTTCATAAAAGTACTTGAAAAATGTATTGTCTCCTTTCTTAATTGCCTGGGCTATTTTTTCCTCCATTTGCACTTTTGCTCTCCTGACTGCTTTCCCAGCCTCCCTCTGCTTTTCCAGATATAGTTCCCTGTCTTCCCCCCTCCATGTTTCCTTGTTCCCCCTGAAAGCTAGCCTTTTCTCTCTTATCTTCCTAGCCATATCATTTGAGAGCCATAGTGTTTTTTTTCTTTCTCTTTGTTTTGCTTAGTTGCCTAACATAAAGGATTGTTGCCTCTGATATGGCTTCCTTAAATGTGATAAGAAACGGCTTTTACACCTTTAGATGCCCTCCAGTTTTTCTTCTATTGGCTACCCACTATTCTGATATGTTTTTGACCTTTTTTTATTAAATTAATAATCTAGTTTTAGTTGCCTTTGTAACTACCCTGAATCCCTCTCTCCTCGGCAGTTGGTGCTTTTTCTGTTCATACTGCCTGGACATTCTATGACATCAATAACACCATACCAGGCCATTCAGAGAATGGTATGGAATGGGAGTTATTGATGTCGTAGAATGCCTTAGAAATATGAAAATCAAGAGCAGTAGCTGGTGAGGAGAGTGGAACTCTATGCATATCTGAGAGCACCCCAAAGCTAGATTATTTATCAAAATATCATCAAAGCATATCAGAATACATAACTGGCCAAGAAAGGAAGATGGAAGGGCAGTTAACTATGTAAAATTAATTTCCTATCTCCTTTAAGGTTAGCTCATTGTTTCTCTACATCCCCCCTTCTTCTTCCCCTGCCAGGGTTTCCATGAGACATTCCCCCAATTTTGTAACCCTTGCTTTCCTGTGGTTTGACCCCTTCACTGTTCTCACATTGAACCACACCGTACTTGTAAAAACCAACGTGTACACAGTACATCAAGTGAGGATGAACCAAGGATCTGCATAGTGTCAAAATAATCTCACTCCAGGTAATGATCCCCCTTCCTATATACATCCCAGCATTGTACTGGCTGTGCCCTTCACACTGCCTGTTGCACTGTGCTAATTTTTATGACTTATCTGATAGTGCCCCGGGACCCTTTCCTGTGTGGTACTTTCCACTGTTACACTCCCACATTTTGTATTCTGTTTTGTTTGCCCCTAGGTGCATTACCTTGCACTTCTTAGCTTTGCCTTTTAACTGCTAGACTTTGGACCACTTCACTAGCCTCGGCAGTTCCTCCCTTATATTTCTTGCCCCCTCCTCACTTTTCACTCTTCCAACCAATCAATAATGACTAATAAAAATTTTGCTTATGTAACCCCAGTGACGCCGTACCCCAAGGGCTACTATCCCCTGCCTTGTTGGCAAGATCAAGGTTGAGGGGCCTGGATTCCTATTTTTGATGTACTAAGGTTCTTTCCCAAGATAGAACAAATAAAATAGTACAGTGCCTCCACCCAGAGTAAAATTACAAGAGGGTCTGATATTTAGCATTATTAAAAGGGTCCCAAGAATGCTGAAATCTGATTGGCTGTCAGCATTCTAAGAGCCTTATGTTAATATCCTTATTAACATACTTGCAGAGCCTGATCACTGGAGTATTGATTTAAAGAATCAAGGTCCTACTTACATTTGCAGCATTCTATGTCTGGAACCGATGGCAACCATTAGAACTAGGCTGACAGTGCCAGGAATCATTTACCCATGTTTGAAACAAAGGTCAAATTAAACATTGAACTGTTACTTTTTCCTGTTTTTATGGCTGAGATGTGCTAGATGATGGGTTACAGCATTTATTCAACTAAACTCTTTTGTAGAACACTCCTTTGAAGTACTGTTACCTGGTGGGCTAAAGAAATGGACTTTTGAATTTCAATTTTGAATAAAAGAGTCACAGCACAGCTGAGTAGAATGAAGTCCCCCCCCCAACCCACACAGCAGACTCACTGCTGACTCACAGTAAAAGAACAGATTAGTTTTACCCATTTAAACCTTTGACATAGGGACTATTTTATGTCAAGGGTTAAAAATAACTAAAATAAATACTGTGTGTCATTAGAAAATGGCAAGAAATGCTGAACCCAGTTATAAATAGCAATAAGGTACTCCCAGGGGTTATGTTGATGTTCAAGTTAATTACCCCCTGGGGGCAAAATGGCATTTGGCTGTGCCTCATGCCACATTACACCCCCAGGGGTTGATAAACTAGAACATTAACATAACCCCTGGTGGTATCTTATTGCTTACATACAGCCCCCTGGGATGCTGAACCTACCCACTTCCCCATACAGTCACCCCATACATGGATTATCAATAATCAAAACCCAGATTTTTAACACTTTGAATTATTGACAATTCAATAATATGTTCACGAGTCATAATTTGTAAAAACAGTCACCAACATTTTATTTTCATAGGGGAAGTTTAGGAAAGGGTGATTGAAGGCAGAAATTAGCAACATTTGCATTCTGCATTGGCATTTAGAAATCAGCATCAAAAACAAACATTATGCATTTTTAAATACAATTTAAGCATACTTCAGTGCTTGTGAACACCAACCCTCTGATAGATACAGATTTAGCTCTCTGACTAACTATCTGCTTAGATTTTAGCAACTGCACAAACCCCAAGTGGTATCAATCCCCAGTCCAGATAAAGCCCCCAAAATTCTGTCCCTTTGTACCCATTACTAAATTGTTGCAGACCTGTGATGAAGCTGGGTGGCCGGTGCTGGCATGCTTAATTTAAATCAAATCCACTTTTACTCTTTCCTTGATTATTTTAACTGCTTGCAAAACTCAGAATTGTAAATAAGCAGGTAAACTGTACATCTTAGCAACTTGAGAATATTACTATGCCACTGGGTATAAACTTGAAAACAACAATATACAGTCCCCAGGTGCAGGATAATCCCTGCTTTTACTCACAGTTTTGCAGACAGTCTCAGGTGGCATTTAGAATGTAGATCTGGGGTACTCAACTTTGGTAGGACTTGGATACCAGGAAACTGAGAAGAGAAGCAGGCTCTTGCAGCTTGGACTTTTCCTTTGCAGCAGGCTCTTGCAGCTTGGAAGGCTAGCACCCTTCTAAGCTCCTACAAACAGTTGCAACTCTGGATAGGATGAAGTCACAATCTGGAACACAAACCAGCACAGGGACCTGGACCGGCACATCTCAGACCCCCAAGTCCAGGCTTGACTCCTCAGGTGGAGGCCCAATCCGTATGCCATCAGTGCAATGACATTTTGACAGCAAAGACCATCACAGAGACAAATTTTTCCCTGTCGCTCTGATGGTCCTGCCGTACACCAGCACTGTGTCTCCCGGTGTTTTGACCCCACCCTGAAACAACTCTGACTTGGAGTTAGTTATTTAGAGATGGGGTGTGCGGAGGGCAAAGCCCTCCCCCACAAAAAAAATTCCTGATGGGAACATTGCCGACAGTCGGCATTGTTCCCATCACTGTACAGGAGGTCAACAACGATGTTATCGATGTAACTTGGTGGAACTGTTGCAATGGCAGTACCTAACTAGTGACACCACCAGACTGATTCCCAACGCTGACCTTGATAGAAGTCCTCTTTTTCCCTTCCTCCTTTTGGAAGCTTAGACACATCTGGATACCATTTGCATCTTCAGCCACACTGCTAGCCTAGCAGCCATGGCCCTTTCACACCAGGACACAGTCTCTAGATGTTCACTGGAGACACAGCCACAGTGAGACTTGGATACATACAATGAGTTCTTCCAAGGACTCTGAATTTGACTCTGAAAATTCAGACCTTTACCCGAACAGTCCCTTGATACTGCACATCAATTTCCTCACTGTGCAGGTGCTCACAACAGAAGAGGCTCTCTCTTCTACCTTATGAAGTCAAACCTTGGCAAAACTGGCAAGCCTCGCACATCAGGGAGACTCCCATGCCATTTTCTGCAAACTAGAACCATCCATGGCCATTTCTTTAGACAAAACCCTCCAGGGTCATTCCTTTTGACCAATGTCCACCCCTCTTTGTGACATTGAGTCAAATGCAGGGTAATAGACAGACTTTAGTACCTCCTGGAACCAGGGGCCACATGGTTCTCAAGAAGATCTCCATCTTACTTGAAATCCTCAGTGACTTTTTTCCCACCAAAACTTATAGGCAGAGCTTCTCACCATTGAAGTGTAGATTTTTTTCCTTTTTAAATTTTTATTGAATGATTGAAAAGATACAGAGATCAAAATGAATACAACAGTTTTACAGACACTGTCATTTTAAGTACTTTTACAATGGCAAATATTTGAACCTTACTTAAATATATTTATATTTGTTTTGATTTGCCACATTGTATATCACAATATTAATAATATTCGATTAACTACCTATGACTAAAGGGCGATCAAGTCCTTATATATCAATATTTTACTTTAGTGTTTTACTATGGATATATGCATATTTAATCAGCATATGGAAATCAAGTGAATTAGAAGTGTAGATTCCTACTGTCCTCTCATATACGTGCAGTTCTCTCACAGCTAAATTTTGCTGGGTCTTGCAGCTCTCTCACAGCTGAGGCTGCAAAAACAGGCTTTCTTGAATAAAGTTCCTACAAAATGGGGAAAGGCAAAATGCAGACCCTGGGGGACGGGTAGCTGGTAACACCCAGGCATGCCCTTTCCCAGCCTTGCAGCCCCATCCTTCTGCAAAGAGGCTGAAGCCCCTTCCTCTGGAGGGGCTCCTGCTGAACTGAGCCCAGAACCAAACGTCTCTTGAGTTTTGGGAGCTCTAGTCAGCTCCCTAATGGCTGAAACAACTGTCCCATTGAAAAATTAATGTACATTAGGCTCCCTCGATGCCTGTTTGGTCCTGCAAAAGGCACCAAGAATTTCCCAAGCTTTTTCCCCCGATAAGACCAGCATGCAGTTCCAGAAACCTTGGCAAGGACCCCGGCCCTCTGACTGGCTATGCTGAGGTCAAAGGCTGCAATCATGGCTACTGGTACAAACAGTTTACAGGCAGTCCTCATAAGTCCCAACTTCCATGTCCAGGTGCAGCCAGAATAAACATTTTTATTTTCCCAATGCCCCAGAGACAGATAGCAGCTTCAGTGCCCTATTAACCCATTGCCACAAGATAAACATATAATTTGCCCCCCCAGCATGTTTCTAGTCCTGAAATTTACTGCCCCCAGGCACTAGGCAGTCTTGCTTATTCATATTTGTACTGCCTCATTAATATTCATGAGGCCATCTATAGCACGATTGGCATTCCTTATTTAAAACATTTTGCAGCTACATTTACACCTCCTCCAGATATACAGTCCCAGATTAACTGGTTTTTGGGACCAAGACCACTGGGAAAGCATTTGTTTTACCACAATCATAGCAAGAATATGGACATACGACACAGCAGATACGGGGATTGCAATCTCACACCGAAGTGCATGAATAGAGTGGCAGCTCCATGACTTCACTCCTGCAGCCCCAGTTTACACTAAAATACATGGTAGGGATAGATGGAGACTTCAAGGGCATTGCTAGGATCTGGCCAGGTGGCAGTGAGCAGAACCAGGGAAAATGGGGAAATTGGGAAATAAAACAAGACAAGCCCCCACAGGGGGGTTACACTTAAAGCAATTTTCTAACATCGAGAAAACAATTTCTAAAATTGAATATTCAGACACAGTGCAGCACATGTTTCACATACAGTTGTGGCTAGGGGTGTGTTGTTTTCCATCATATGGCCACGTGGCAGATCTTGGCATGTTGCATGGGGTGCAGTTAAAAGAATAAAAGGGCCTTTTGTTTCCTTTTGTTCCTTTAATTTGCTGTGGGGTCACTGGTGATGTGATCTGCCAAATGGTTCAGTGGTGCAAAACAACATGCCACTGGCCAAAACTATGCATCATAATAATTTCCAGAGCAACATATTGCAATGTTATAAATACTGAACTATAACCTTATCGGAGGGATAAGTGGTTGTGCAGATGAAATCTGGGGAGAAAGATTCATTTCTTTTTTCAAATATCCTCAGTAATAATGAGGTAAGATAGATACAGATAATTAAACTGTAAGTCGAATTACATGTGAATAATATGTTTTGAAAAGCTGTCCTGGGATAGGGAATTTATAAGTGGTCATATGGCCACTTAATTTTGGCTGCCAGCCCTGTGAGACTGCATGCAATGACTAGTAAAATTGGTAGAGAAAATAGATAAGGCTCATTGGTACAAAGGCATCACCTGACTGAGGATTAAGCCAGCTCCACTGCATAGTACACTCACAGCAACAACAGTAACAGCAGAGAGAGAGGGGGTGAACACCAGCTAGAAGGGGAAAAACAAGGCAAGGTATAGCTGGAGCAAAGCTTCCTGATGGTCACATAGCTGAGGAAACAGCAACAGCAGCAGCAGAGAGAAAAAGAGAGAGAGAGAGATGGGCACCAGGTGGCAGGGAAAAGAGAGGCTAGGTACAGCGATTCTTTGTTCAGTTTGATGGGGGGAAGACATTGTATCCTAACTGTGAACACACAGGAATTAAAATCACAAACATTAGGGCACGTAACAGAGCCACCTTCCTGGCAGGATGCACACTGCATGAGCACTCTGCCTAGAACCAACAAATTTAAATATTTTAAGTGCATAAAATCCTTCAAGACCTTCAGACTTGACTGAGAGTTACTTCTTATGCTTGCAGGATCCAGTACTGTAGATACCAAAATCAACATGACGCCCAAAGAGACAGTACACTGGAGCCACAAAGTATGCAACAGTGCACAAGTGAAGACTGTGGGGAGTGCTGTCACTGCTTTCCCACCAAGTATAGACCACCCACTTTGGCAAATACTACTTGAGTCTATATGGGCCATGGACTCAAAAATCAAATGAACTCTGATCCAACAGAGGCCTATTATGCTAAAATGAAAGACCTAGCTACCAAGGTGGAGGATACAGGAAAAATGAACAATGACCATGATGATAATGGTGGAATCCGTCACCTGGGAAAACAGTCAGCTCTGAGGCCACATGGAGGCTCTTGAAAATGAGATGTGAGCTGGGAATTTGAGACTAGACAGGGTCCCAGAAGGTATGGAGGGCTCCAGCCTTCTGGACTTCCTTATGACCTGGCTCCTCAAGCACCTTAAGCTACCAGAACATGTTGATAGCTCCCACTTCAGGAAAGCTTATTGAGTTAACCCAAGGGCAGCACTGCAGGGTCCACAATGTTCTAGGACAATATTATTGAGAATGTCTGGGGGGAAAATGTGGGACTTGGTGCCTGGTGCTGTGACAGAAATGGGAAGGAAGGAGTTAATGGCTTGGATTTTTGGCTGGGAATTTTCTAGCAGTTTGGAAAAAAAACACACACTGGGATTCCACTGCCCAGCAGCATCTAGATAAGGTGTCATTCAGGTTGTAAATCTTAGAGAGAATGACCAAGAGGGAGGAGGACACCTACACCTACGCCTTTCAAATTGGGATGGAGAGAGGATCTCTGATCTTGAAGTGGGTAGCCATCTGGGAACAAGCAACAAACAAACAGTGCGGTTCATGATAAACTTAGCTGTAGAGTCAAGCCACACAAAAGTGAAGGTACTGGACTTCAGGAGGGCTGATTTTGTCAAAATGGGAGAGTGCCTCAGAAAAGCACTAGCAAACAGGCAAGAAGGTGGGGTGGAGTAACAATGGGGAAACATCAAAACCACCATCACAGAGGCAACAAGCCTTTGTGTGAAGCAAATAAACAAATCAAAATGAAAGAAAAAACACTATGGTTCTCAAAATAAGTGGCAGGGAAGTTACGGGAGAAAAAGACAGCATTCAGAAAGTATAAGGAAACACAGAAGGAGCAGGACAGAGAACTGTACCAGTTCAAGCAGAAGGAAGTGGGGAAGGCAGTCAGAATAGCAAAGGCCCAAATCGAGGAAAAGACATCCAACTTAGTTAAGAAGGGGGATAAAACCTTTTATAGGTACTTTGGGGAGCAAAAAAAGACTATGGCAGGGATACTGAGGCTGAATAAAGAGGAAGGTGGTTGGGCAGAGAGCGACAGTGAAAAAGCAGGAATACTGAACGAATACTTCTGCTCAGTATTCACAATGGAAAAGCAGGGGAGATACCTAATCCAGTCAATAGAAGTACTCTGGATAGGGGGGTTGATATTAGTCCTTTCACAGAAGAAAGGGTTCTGAAAGAACTCTTAAAACTGAAGGTAGACAAAGCAATGGGGCCTGATGGGATTCACCCCAGAATTCTAAAAGAACTAAGGGAAGAACTAGTAACACCACTGACTACCCTTTTTAATAAATCATGGGAGGAAGGTGTGATACCTGAGGACTGGAGGAGAGCGGATGTGATTCCCCTTCACAAATGTGGGAGCAAGACTGAGGCAGGAAACTACAGACCTGTCAGTTTGACCTCAATGGCAAGGAAAATGATGGAATCACTTCTGAAGGAAAGAATTCTTGAGTATCTAGAGGCCAGTGGGGCATAGGACCCAAGGCAGCATAGATTCACAGCAGAAAGGTCATGTCAGACAAATATAATTGATTACTTTGACTGGATGACCTAAGTAGTAGACCAGGGAGGGGCTGTGGACATGGCCTACCTAGAATTTAACAAGGCATTTGACACAGTCCCACACAAAAGATTAATATACAAATTAGCCAGCCTGGGAGTGGGTCCCAGGATGATAGCCTGGGCAAATCACTGGCTGGACAACAGGATACAGAGGGTAATAGTAAATGGAGTCCACAATAAAGAAAGGATGGTTACTAGTGGGGTACCACAGGGTTCAGTACTGGGGCCAGTCCTTTTTAATGTCTTTATAAGTGACATTGCAGAGGGACTGGAAGGGAAAGTATGTCTCTTTGCAGATGACACTAAGATCTACAACAGGGTTGATACGCAAGGTGGGGTGGAAAGGATGAAAAGGGACTTGGCAAGGTTGGAGGAAAGGTTAAACATATGACAGCTTAAATTCAATGCAAAGAAGTGCAAAGCAATGCACCTGGGAAACAAAAACCCAGGGGAAGAGTACAAAATAGGGGCTGAGATACTGACAACAACAAAAATGGAAAGGGACCTGGGGGTAGTCATATCAGATGACCTAAAGGTGGGCCAGCAATGTGAGAAAGAAGTAAGGAGGGCTGGGGGATACTGGGATTCATAGGGAGAGGCATCACCAGTAGAAAACAGGAAGTTGTTGGCCCTCTGTACAGACAGTTGGTAAGACCACATCTGGAATACTGTGTACAGTTCTGGAGACCCCATCTCCACAAAGACATAGACAGAATGGAGGCTGGCCAGAGGAGGGCAACCAAAATGGTGCAGGGTCTGCACCAGAAGACCTATGAAGAAAGACTAAAGGAGCGTAAGATGTATAGCCTCGAGGAAAGGAGGGAGAGGGGGGACATGATCGAAACTTTAAAATACCTCAAGAGAATGAACAAAGTCCAAGAGGGTAGCATCTTTCAGAAAAACAGATGTGCAAGAACAAGGGGGCCTAATTTGAAGATAGAGGGGGAATGGCTCAGAGGTAATGTGAGGAAGTATTTCTTCACAGAGAGGTTGTGGATGCATGGAGCAGCCTTCCAGGTCATAGAGTCAAAAACTGTGGGGGAATTCAAGAATGCATGGGACAGACATAAGGCAGTTCTAGTGGGGGTTAATGGAAAGTAGGCTGTTGGTTAACTAGGATCTGCAGCTTATCCATTAGGTGGGGAAATGGGCAGACTAGGTGGGCCAAGCAGTCCTTATCAAATTCTATGTTTCCATGTTTCTACACACACACTCACACAGAGGTTGAAAGGATTGGACGACACAAATATAAACTGGATGTTAAATTGATCTAATTGGATATCTATAGAACTGTTTAAACTGATAGGAACAATTAAACAGATACATGGTAAATGACTGGTGCATTCAAAGGGGGGCATGAAATACCCATTCAAGAGGAGACTATAAAAAGTGCAGAAAGACAGTTACACATTGTTGTTCTGCTGGGGGTTACATCCGAGAGGTTAAGCTGTGAGCCTACCCCTCTCGCTACATAGGTCCATGGGAGCTACATACAGTGCTTGTTATAGAAAGGTTTACCAGTAACACTGTGTATCAGTCAGTGCTGCACTCTACCACTCAGTGTGCTGCTCAGTGCAGCACTGTAGTGTGATAATTGGAAACATCAAGTTTTCTCATCAGCGACAATGCCAACCTCCCCCACAGCGATGACACAATACCGACGCAGGTATTGTGCTGCCTATTCTATGGGTGTTTTCTATGGGAGGCTGCACCCCCCACACCCCCATGTAGGGGGCTCTGCCCCCCACCCCTCCAGATGTAAGGATTCCAACTCCAGGTCAGAGTTTGTCTGGGGAAGGGGCAGAACACTGGGGGAAGGTGAAACATGGAAAAAGGACCATTACCGCAAATGTCACCATAATGGTCTTTTTTCCTGTTTCGCCATCAGGGTGTTGATGAAAAGGGGTGCACCGGTGATAATTTGGTGCGGTATAGTAATTTTCACAGTACACATCCTCTGAAATCCACATGATGGTGATTGCAGCTCATCTTAGCCAGACTGAAACCCTGCTGTGCCAGAGTTTTTCTTTTTCCACCTTTTTTACAGAATCACTGGCAGTTGGCATGGATTAATTGTTACTTTGCTTTTTGGGGGGTTGGGGATGCCAAAAGTTTTAGTTTGCATTCCTTTTAGAGCTCTGTTTCTCCACTGTTTTACCCACCACATATATTGTAGTGGCAAATGGATTAGGCTTCTTTCAATGTTACCAGGTTATCTTTCTAAAAACTTTTAAAAGTATTGCAGATGTGAGTTGGGGCGGTGAGTGCTCCGCAAATTTTACATTACTTGACCCCTGTGGATTTACAAACTTTCTCTTACAAGGAACTGGTCTGGGTTGTTGCCTACTGACTCACCAGATTGACTTGGGGGTAGCTTCTGTGCAAATCTTTAATTGAACTGAATGGGTTATGCATACAATGGGACACTGATATTAACCGGCAAATCCTGGTGCAGTGTTAGTCCATGACATGAGGTCAAAAACAACCAGAATTAAAAATTCACAACCGTACACAGCTGTAAACTTTAATCACCTGCCTAGTAGTTGATCTTGGACCAGTACTGGTCCACCAGTGCCCCATCTACATGTGCAGTAGTTAGTAAGTCTTGACTGATTAGTATAGTAGCTCACTATCTGCCTATGTTGTTCACTATGCCTAAAATAGTAACAAATTGAAAGCACCATTTCAAGGTAACATCAGACAGACACGGTTTAATTCACATATTACTTTAGCACAATGCAAAGAAAAAATAGCCACAATGCAGCTGACAGTGTGCCTTTAACTAGTCATTTATCTTCATATTCTTTTGTGACGATAACTGTATTATTGCTATAATTTCATTTTAAAATGAGAGAAGTCATTATTGCCTTTGTATAGTAATCATATGGTACTTATTGCAAAACATTTGGGAAAAGTGTCAGAAATATATTGTCAAGGTAATGCAATTTATTACAGTTATCTGTAGTGCTGTCAAGACCTACTGTATTGTTTCCACTAAGGTCTGTCAGTTCTTGTGTTTAGGAAAACATGACTGTGTTTAGTAAATCGGGACTGCTTAGCCGTGATATAAGAAAAATGGCCCGATGTTTTGTCCATGTTAACACTTCTACAAGGAGACAACAAGACTCATCTGGCTAGGAGCCCTTCATACACTGAAAATGTGTATTTAAAGTGGCAGTGCTAATTAGTGCAAAAAAACAAAACAAATACAGACACCATACGTATTCCTAGCATGTTCAAATAATTATAGTACTGTTTAGTACAGTGGAAAATTGTGATTGGTAGGCTTCTACTTTGCTACATGGCATTAGGGATACATAAGTTTTAAACAATATCAGTTGTCTTATGGGAAACCAAATCTGGTAGTAGCTCTTGACTGTTGCAGGCTGCAACACTGAGGTTATACACTGCTTTTTTTCATATAGCCTTCAGAAACGTCTGTATAAATATGATAAAAATAACGGAAACAAAAAAATTAAGAGTTGTTACAGCAAACATGACTGCAAGTACAGTCACACACACACACATGCATGCACATACACACACAGAAATAGAAAGCAGTACTGTATTTGTCATATTTTGTCTCACAAAGGCACACTGAGTTGTAACTGGTTACCAGTTGTGGCGGGGAGAATTGCAAGGGCAACCTTTACATGGAGGGCTAAAGTTGACATACTGTAGGAATCCCCTGCAGAAAAAATTACAACACAGTTTATGTGAATTAATAGTATCCCACTGAGAAATAAATAAAGCAATTAATTTATTTGAATATTAATATTATTCTCTTTTATTTTTACATTCAGTATCATTATTATTCCAAAACATTAATTCATTTATTAATTCCCATGGAAAAATTAATTGCCTTTTTTTGCCAGTGGGAAACTGTTCATTCACATAAGGCAAACATCATTTGGGTAATGTGTGCTTTTTTCCTTGTTTGACATACATAGGTTGAACGTTCCAGACAAAAATAACAACACTCCAGTCTGACAGATAGCTGCACATCATTCAGTCTGACTGCTTTAAAGAAATTGTTATCTGTGATTCTCACAATTAAAATATTAAGATGGTGGCACTGGTATCAGCACAATAATTAATTTGTGATGTGGTATTATTTTTTACTTCTTTGTCATTGGGTAGCCGGGCGGCAGCAGCAGTTCCTAGTAGTAGGGTTAAAAAACAGATCTAAATATATGTGAGAGATTGTTTTGTTCAATATGTCACTGTGTGTGTGGGGGGGTTGGGGAGTCATGTGCTTGTGCACTCGTGTGTCTAGATAATCTCATGATGACATCAGCAGCCATCAGGTGGGAACCCATTCCCAAATAAAAATAAGACAGTAATATCCTATTGCAGTTGGCAATATGAAGGTACAATAGGTGAAGCCCTTAGGCTAGCCCCTAATACTCTTGTACTGCCCTAAGTTGGCAGGCTGTGGGGAAGGAACCCCTGAACATGCCCCCACCCCCAGATCCTGTAGCTGCATTACTTATAACTGAGAAAGAATTCCAGCCTTTTCAAATACAAGGAAATATAGGGGAAAAAATGACAACATGGGCATCAGTGTCACAGGACTGCAGCAGCGGCACTTTCTGAATTGACAAAGATCTCACTCAGTGATGTCCTAGACATGACTGCCGCACTGTAGGTTTTGAACAATAAATCAGGTCTTCCACCAGCTAAGCTCATTAACACATTGCCTTTGTTCAGAAAAAAGGCTATCCATTGTCATGGAGACTAATCGATCTTCGTCTCAAACAGAGGTGGGGGATGGGGGGTTGTGAGCAGTTTTGCTTTCTCCTCGCTCTGCTTCACCTAATATCAGATACAGCAGTGCAAGCTAAAGTTGTTTAGCTGAATTCACCAAGTCAAATAAAATTTATGAACTCACAATGGAAGTCAAACCAAAATGATAAAGGCCCACTTCTTACTTAGTGGTTAGAGTCATAGACTAGGATCTTACATTAACATACTGTATGTTAAATACGTTCACAGACTGTATAAAGAAGCTTAGTATGGGATACACTCAGTGAATAGCAAGTGGCATTTATAGTCTTTTTCAACCAGGAAAGACCTTCTACTGTAGGCACAAGTGACTGTTTTCCGGGGCAACCTAGGAGTTTGAAGCTGGTTTAGGGACTTGCTCAGAGTCCCACAGCATGCAAGTGGAGGTTGTGGGAAACAAGTCCATGTCTGCAGGTACCAAGCAGATTGACAGCTCAAACATCTAGGATATACTGCCAGCCCATGTGTTTGTCATTAGGTTCAGACAAATAAACAAAAATGGCTGCTTTATCAAAATATAGAAATATGTAAAAATATTACATGCAGTGGCAAAGTTCACTAATGCAATGGCCAATAAACAGAAATGTTACCACATCCTAATTAATTATATTATCATGACAAAGTCATTCACGGTTAGTACACTTCGTCAATGTATAGTGCCAGAGAATGCTCTGCAAATGAGATAGATTCAAATTATATAGACATAAACCTTACAAGAAATTAAAGTATGTCTGTTTTTAAATTTAGTTCAGACACTTGAAGGATATAGTTGATTTCTGTCTTCCTGTATGCATATTTTGATAAACATTTTGGGCATCAGATCGTGTCAGTATTAATTCCTGTTTAAGGAATGACCTGAGAGAATGTTGGTGAAATTATCACATTTACAGGTGTACAAATGGAAAATAACAGAAATACTAAAAATAACAGAAATTACAGCATAACAAGGAGAAGGATGTAGGGTATGTATTGTAGATCATTGCTTCAACAACAGGTGCAAGCGTTTTTTTTGGTTTTCTCCTACAATAACATGTAAAGTTCTACTGATAGCAGGTTGTCTCTTCCATTGGGGGCCTGCAATGACCTGACTAAAACTAATGTGCAATGAATCATTACTCGATATATTATGGGTCACTCTCATTGGCAGATTTATTTTATTTTTATTTTAATTGCACTGTAGCCACCTGTGTAATACAACTTCTCTATGTAAATCATTAATTAATTTGGTACTATGATGAGCCTGCAAACAATTCCTGACCACTTCACTTGTTGGCCAAAATCATAATGGAGAAATGCTTATACAAATTATTAAAAAACACTGCTGTTGCACAGCATGTGTGCTTACTTTTTATATTTTTAAGTGCTTGTTTTTAGAATTTGTAATTGCATAATTGGTAGTCCGTGTCAGCACGGTTAAGTTACAGTATCGGCTGAGTGGGGACCTTTTACTTCAGGGTTGATGTTACCTTACAAAACCTGTGCCTTATCATTGTACATATTTGAATTAGGGTGGCCATCTGTGATCTTTCTTGCCATATGTACACCTGTGACAGGGGGTTTTGACTGTCATACTGCTGCTCACATGCAAATGTCATGCAAGTAGTTGTTTCCTAATGTGCTAAATTTTCATTTAGTATTATTGGTATTAGAAGTCACTGAACACGTGCACCCAATAGCACTGTCTGATTATCATAATGCCACATAGAAATGTAGCTGCACCCCCCCCACACACACACACACACATAGCCACTTATTTAGTTAGTTAACCAGTAAAAGAGGAACATACATTGAACTCATGGTCTTCCATTGTCCCAGACATACAGTAGAGCCTTTTAGGGGGAATATAACCTGTCTTGGTAAGTTTCAGGTTCAGAATGCAAGGGATGTTTCTTCCTCCATTTCCCTCTTCCCCTAGTATGGTCCATGCACTGTATTCTCTAGGATACAGTATATCCTATACAAAATAGCACTGCTAGGACTGCTTTGAAGTTGAACTTACTGCTACTTGCAACCCTCACCCCCTACCCTTTGTTGAATGTGTTCCGTTGTGTATAGTGTTACCCCTTCTTCCTATTGCCATACCTCTTGTTGTAGGGTTGCTCAATTTTGTATAGTTGCAACCCCCACTATCCAGTCATTGTTTCAGTTGTTGATTGGTTTCTCACTGGAGTCCAGTGATGAGTCCCACCCTCTGATTTGAGTTACCCCCCTCCACTAAATAAAACTGCGCCTCAGTTGTTCTTTGTTATTTGTAAATATGACAAATGAATAAAACTGATCCATGTTCATTCATCCTCCCCACACCCACACCTCCCACTGACCCGCTCCCCCTATATAATACCACATATCATCATGTGCATGAATGTACAGTATGTCTGACAAAAGTTCAACATTTATGAAGAATGCATAGTACAGTGAATCTTGTTGCCATGATCTGCCCCTCAACAGATACAGAGAAAGAATCTCTTTTTAAGAGTGCAGTTGGTCCACCACATCAGCCACGATCCACAATGTACTGATAGGAAATTTAAAAATTGAATATTTACAAGCGTGATGATAAATATTTTGTTAGATTTTGTTTACAATATAAAAAAAATACAGTGCAATACTTCATTTTGAATTTTTATTTTTTATTTTTATTCTTCACTTATTTAAAATAGCTACACAGTGATGCATGAGATGAAGAGAGAGAGAGAGAGACAGAGAACCTAATTTAAACACATTCTTTCCATAGTGCAGAGTCCCACCCCAGTCCATGATCACCAAACCCATAGTACTGTCATACAGTACGTTTATACAGTATGGTGCCCCTCCCCCATCCACAAACACCAGTCCCCAATTTTCCATTCCATCTGCATATGGTAGGGAATATGTTCTTTACCAGAACAATGTGTCAAATGCTGTCTGAGCTACCAACAGACATATAACCAGAATCCAATCGGCAACTAGCCTTAGTGGCACAATTTTTAAAGGAAACTAATATATTTTATTTATTTAAGAAATCATTTAGAACAATAATGTGTCCAAAATAATATGCAATGCTCTCAAAAATAATTCTTCTTATAATCTGACGTAGTTTTCTTTCCAATAAGAAATGGTCGAATAAAATCTCCATCAAGCAGCTATGCTGGTGCACCCTGAGACTCTTGCTTCTACTACTACTTCTGTCTGGCAATATCTAACCCTAATCCTAACCCTGGCCCCATAAGCCCAAGATCCAACCTCCAGCAGAGTCACTCTGGTGGACTCACCTTTTCAACGATTAACATATGTAGTCTTCTACCCAAACTTGATGCCCTACAATTATTTGCACACCAGCACAACCCCAATGTTCTTGTGATTATCAAAACCTGGCTCACTCCAAAAATACCCGACAGTATAATTACCCTACCAGGATATAACATATTCAGAATTGACAGGACCACTAAAAAAGGTTGTGGATGTGCTGTTTACCTCAAAGACTCTCTCCTGGGGCACTGTGTTCACCTCACCTCAGTCTCTACCACCCAGATACTACTCATCAAAATTCTACTCGGGTTCACAACAAGGCACTGACTATTGCTGCTGTCTACTTCCCTCCCAAGGATCAAGGTGAAGGTCTCAACTCCGTCCTTGACCTTGTCCATTCCCAACCACCAGGCACAGAGAGAATCTTAATGGGCAATTTTAACATAAATTGGTTTGGATCAGATACAGGTGGCTACAAGGATGCCATCTCAGCTGCCAACCTCACTCAGCTGGTCGTCTCCCCCACTAGACTCAACTATAAGACTGGAACAAGCACTGTCCTAGACTGGATACTGACCAGCCACTCATCCCACATCTCAAAAGTCTCCATTCTCCCAGATACACTAAGTGACCACTCCCCAGTCGCATGTGAATAGTCTAACAGACTCAGCCCACCACCACCCAAACTAATAACCAGCAAACTCCTTCCACATGGTCAATTAAAGCACCTCAAATTACTCCTTAGACAACAAGACTGGTCACCTGTCTTCCATGCATCAGATGTCAACTCTGCGCTTCACTTCTTCATCAGCTCCTTCAATGCTGCCTGTGACATTTATGCCCCCTGCAATAAGAGGAAAGTAAAAGGCCTTAGCAATCCATGGCTCACTGCTGATCTCCTTACATTGCTGAAAGCTAGGGACCACCTCTGGTTTCAAGCACAGGCCTCTGGTAGGCAAACAGATATACAAAACTACAAACATGCCCGAAATGACTGCACCAAAGAAATACGCCTGAAGAAAAGCAACTATTACAAAGACGCCTTCACAAACACCTGGGGAAAGGGGAAGTCCTTCTGAAATAATCTCAAGGAAGTTACAGAAATACTGCCCAAAACATCACCTTCAATGTTGGACGTGAATGGGACTATAACTCTTGACCTTTTCACTATAGCTAACATGTTCAATAATGTGTTCACTGACTTCAATAGTGTTCTTCCTCCAGACTTCTTTGATGAAGACCTCCCTCCCTCCTGCACCTTCCCTCACCCCACCCCCTTTTTCAAGTCACCCCCCTTTTTACTCCAGAGCAGTCAGGACACATGAAGTCCATAGATACGTTTGTAAAGCAATTGCAGGATCTAGAATAAGTGGCAACTCACTCGACCTCAAACTCCTGTCCCTTACTCTTGATGAAGTGCTATCTCCTCTAACCTGGATTTTCAACCTCTCCCTCACCCTAGGCCAGTTCCCTGGCAGATGGAAATCTGCCACTGTGACACCAGTCCACAAGAGTGGGGGCAAGGCCCTTCATGGAAATTATAGGCCTATATCCATACTACCCCCCCCTCTCTGAAGCCATTGAACGTCTGGTGTCTGACCAGCTAATGGAATATCTGGACAAGTATAACATCCTTTGTAAACAACAGCACAGCTTCAGAAAAGACCACAGCACCACATCTGCCCTCTTTGAATTCACAGGAGCAATTCATAACTCCCTGGACAATAATTACCTCACTGGTTCGGTCTCCATAGACCCGACCAAGGCTTTTGACACCGTCCATCATCAAATACTCCTCACAGAGCTGCTAAAAGCTGGGCTCTCCCCTGAGTCTACAACTTGGTTTAAGAGCACCTGGAAAACCATCCCCAAAGAGTGAAAATTGCTGATGTCCTCTCAGATGCTAGACCAGTACACTCAGGAGTCCCCCAGGGATCCATTCTCAGGCCACTCCTCTTCAGCCTGTTTTTGAACAATCTTCCACAATCCTCTCTGGAACAAATCCTACTCTATGCTGACAATGCTGTCATTCACACCACCCAACAGGCCCCCACCTACTCCAAAACAATCTTCAGAAGGGTTTCACCTCCACTGAAACATGGTTTAGTAGTCAAAAGCTGGTTCTCAACTATAAGAAAACCAAGTCAATGCTTTTCTGTGGCTCCTACAACAAACATAGGCTTCACCCCCTTAATATTACAAACTGCCTTGGTGCTGTCCTTGAAAAGGTTCACGCCTTTAAATATCTGGGGATCACCATAGACAGCAACCTATCCTACAGCATCCACATAGATAGCGTCGCCATAGCTGCAAACACATGCATTGATCTCCTCTACAGGCACAGGCAATACCTTACCTCAGATGCCTTAAGGATAGCAGTACAGAGCTCGGTGGTCTCTCTAACTGACTATGGTCTGATTATTTATGGCTTTGCAATGGACACAGCCCTCAGGCACTTATCCTTGGCCCTAAACAAAGCCTGCTGACTCATCACAGGATCCCACCGACTCATCCAAAAGTGTGACCTCTATGCCCAAACAGGATGGCTCCATTTATCAAACCGTATCGAGTACCAATCTTGTCTAATGGCTAAGAAAATTATGCTCCATCTTGCTCCCTCTGGAGTCCAAAGTCTTTGCCATACAGCACGCAACTCCCACCTCACCAGGGCTTCAGAAAATCAAATGCTGCATATTCCTCGGTGCCGCAGCAAACAGGGCCAAAGATCCTTTGTGTACCGAGCTTCTAGCTGGATTAATGGACTCAACAAAGACATCTCTTCTCTGCAAAAGCTAGGCCTATTCAAAGCCAACCTTCATCTCCACCTAGCTGCCTCTTGCTCCTGCGACTGTCCCTCATAATCTCATCTCCCTCCTAACACTTCTACTCCTACCCCTCTCTTCCTCTTCCTACAGCCTACCCTCCCCTCCTGTTTTTGCCCCTACCACCAAGCACTTTTTTGAGACCTGACAAATGCCCACAGCTGCGCCACTCTTTTTGTGTCCATTCCAAGCCTCAGTTACTTCTAGCTACCCTGCTCCCGGTACTCACTTTCCCTCAATGTAATGTATTTCAGTTGCTTAAAAATGTCTGTGCATCATTTCTGCATTGTTACTCAACTCTATGTAATGTTTGTATTGTACCTCAATTGATGTGGAACCTTTGTAAAAGAGCCTTGGCTCAAAGGTACTTGTAATCCTAGACTCTAAATAAAGATAAAAGATAAAGATAAAAGGAGACTACAGAATTAATATAAAACTGGAGCTTTACAGTGAAGAGCAACCCTGCCAGATGAGACTTTTCCTATATTAAGTTAAAACATTAGAATAAGATTAGAGTTCTAGCTATTTTATTCAAAACCTGTTGTGATATTAAGGAGAGCCATTCCCCAAACTAGGAAGGAAGCATTTAGCTTCAGTAACTCGGTTATACACTGGGGGCTGGATATTCATACTGTGCCGGGCAGGGGTGCAAGCCCAGGCACAGTGCAACTGAGCTGCGCCAGCGCATCGACCAGGCGATATTCAACGGTGCAGCACCATGGCACAGCACCGTTGACTAAAGCACTGATGGTGCACACACTGTGCATGGTGCAGTTGCATTGTGCCAGCGCAAGTGGCAGAATGGGAGCAGAGGGATGTGCCAGTGCAAGAGCAGTTGCGCTAGGCGCATCAACCCGCGATATTCCATTATAGCCATTATGCATGCGAGGTGCAAATGGGGCCATTTGCATGTCATGTTCATTCACATATCAGGCCTGTGTAGTACAGTATGGTCTGCATGCCCATTGGTCACCGTAGTGGTCCAATAGGCATACAGACCATACTGTACACTGTCATTCAGCAGGTGGCTGGGCAGCATGCGGGTGGGGTGCTGCCACCCACCAATAATGGGGGGGTGCTGGGTGGCAGTGGACCTCAGCGGGTGGGTGAGGAGGGGGTACCACTGGACCATAAGGGTATCTAGTGATGTTTCTGCCTGTGATCAGGTGTTAGAGGACCTTCCACTGGACCACCTGGGATTATTTTTACTTATGCCCATGATCGGGTGCTGGAGGGCTTTCCCCTGGACCACCAGGAGTTATTATTACATATACCCATGGTCAGGCAATTGGGGGGTATCCACTGGGCCACCAGGGATTTATTATTACTTATGCCCACGATTGGGCACTGGGGGGGGTTCACTGGACCACCAGGAAGTTTACTATTACAGTTGCCCACGATAGGGTGATGGGTCGGGGGCACAAAACTACCAGGGCAGGGTTCTTGTGGTTAGTGTTCTGAGTGGGACGGTGGCCACTCATGGCTGGTGGCTGCCATATTGTACCCTGCAATATGGAAGCTCACCTGTGGGTGGTCTGGATTTGTTTCTGGTTTTCCCAAGCACATCTTTGTGCCCCCTCAGCCAACAAGTGAGTTGTGCCAGCATATGCACCGCACATCCCAGGCTAAATATCAGGATGTGCAGCATATGCATGGGCACACTCCCCCACACTTGCACTGCATACATTACCAATGCGCCCCGGCGCATCTGGAGTTGAGCATCGCAACTTGCCCCTTTGAATATCATGGTGAGGCGCATTGGTGGGTTTTGCATGGCACATCCCTGTTACACCATGTGCAGTCCTTTTGAATATCCAGGTCTATGACTGAATATCACAGATCCAGTTAAAAATGTCACAGAGTGGGGGGGACAAAAAAAGGTAACAGGTTAGAACTTGCTGATATCTTCACAAAAACTGTTCAGTCCTAGAAGTTACTAAGTTCCACATCTCAAATGCTGTACTAAAGCACATAGAAAATCCCTTGTCTGTCAACTCACCAGATTTTTGAGTCAGTTTGGGGACAGGTACTTTTATTAAATATTGGTGTCTCACTAGAATAACATTTGATACATATTTTTTCCTTTTGGAAAATTACTTGATTAAATCTATCTGGAGATTAATGAACTTGAGAGGTGCTTAAACAACTATATCAGAATTTAACTAAAGGCTTTCATTTAAATGTACAGTATACTGTATGCTGCATGGTGATATAACTGAGGAGGAGCGGATGTGTGAGATGTACTGTATGTGTGGGGGGAGAGGAGCAATCAAGAAAGTTTACATCAGAATTTGGATTACAGAATGGAATACAAACATTATGTAAATTACAAAGTAAACTTCAAAAGAACCCAAAATCCCACCCCTCATCCACCTTGAACACATATGATGGGGCATGCATAAGCAAGAATACATAAATGATATCCCCAAAACTTAGACGCAGAAGTATTCCAGTTTGACGTTCTGAAAAATAGTATAATTAAGACAGGTATGGATGGGGAGGGGCAAATGGAACAGCAGGTCCAAGCATGGAAAATCGAAGCAAATTTACAATACAAGGAGTTCATCCCCATAGACTAGTAAAACCATGAATAATTACAAATCAGTAATGAAACTAACACTACTAAATATTTATTCAGTGATTTCTATCAGAGATGGATGTTTCCGGAACAATAGTTTTAAACACAGCAAACCCATTAAAAAATAAATGAAATAATCTACATGTTGAAGGGAAATCAAATTGTATTGAAGGGTGCTAATTACTCTTTCTTTCTAACAGATTATGTAAAGCAGTAGAATTTCTTTGATATATATGGGATATACAATGGTGAGCTGTCAGGTAAATGATTTATCTACACAAGTGCTGTTTGACCTTGGGTAACTTCACGAGTGGCGTAAGCCACGAGTGAGGTGTCCGAGGTCAAACAGCACAAGTGTAGATAAATCATCTATCTGATTGCTCACCATTGTATATTTCATTTATGCAATATGGATGCTTCTTATCAGTGCAGGAACATTTGATTTTGACTGTTTATCTTCTTTTTTTAAATGATGATTTCTGGGACTTTCAGTTAACTTTCCTAGTGTATGTCTGCCTAGCATGGTGGTTGCTATTAAATGAAACACCACTCATTTTGTAGAGAACTCTTACTGAACAAATGTCATGGTCACAGTATCATGCTACCTTTTTTGTTTTAAAGTTATTCACATTTGTTTGTCAAAAAAGTAAAACAAAAATTTAATTTTATGCTGTTTTTTGCTAATAAAAAAAGAAAAGGTATTTATTAATGAAACACCTCTCATTTTGTAAATATTTTTATGCTGAGCATTTTTCGTGCTCACAGTACAATGCTATCATTTTTAGTTTTAAAGTGATTCACATTTGTTTGTCCAAAAAGTGAAAAGAAAATTGGATTTTATGTTGTTTTTTGCTAGTTATAAAAAAAACTAAAAGGTATCTATAAATGAAACACCACCCACTTTGTAGATATTTTTGTCCTGAACATTTTTCGTGTTTAGAGTACTATGCTATCACTTTTCATTTTAAAGTTATTCACCTTTGTTTGTCAAAAAAGTGAACAAAAAAGCTTTGATTGACAGTTTGCATTTATCCCACATAGGTGGGATAAATCTAGGGTGGCTAGATTTATCCCACATATGTGGAAATAAATGGATTTATGCAATTGCTTTTGGTTCCACACCTATTGCATAAATACATATAGAGAGAATAAAGCATAGGGTACCGAACATTATGAAAATTTAATGCACACTCGAGGTGAGGGATGCATCAGTAAACCCCGAGAGTGAAGCTCAAGGGGTTTATCAATGCATCACTCACCGAGGATGTAATTCAATTTTCATAACGTTCAGTACCCTGTCCTTTTTTTTATAATTGCTGGTGCAAATTTTTATCCTACCATAGATGTAAGGCCTGCTAACACACTACACAAACTCATATTGCACAATACATGTTTGTCCATGCAGCATTTTACTTCACTCTTAAAAAAAAATTATCAGACAGCTGAGACCTCCATGGGAACTTCATAACTCCATGTGCTCAGTATCAGTTACTGCACGACAGTTCGTCGCCATGGCTACGGAGGTCGTCCCTGAAATGAATTAAGGGACAGTGTTAAAATTCTCATACAGATGCTAAGGGATATCAATGATAATTCTACAGATTTTAACTTTTGGGTTTTTTTTTTTTAACTCTGGGAGGCTACTATTTAACATATGGATAGTACTATGTCAGTGAACATGTACCTCTAGTCTGAATCTGATTTGATTACTGGATGCCTTCGTTTCATCTTGTTGCTTTCTTTGGGAGCTGCATGATAGAAACTTATTGACACTCCCTGGTTGATCACACAGTTTGGGCCAAATATTGTTTGAAGAGTGCTTCTTGTGATTTCTTTAGCAGCCATTTGACCACTAATCAGGTTTGGGAAGACACAAGTAGATGTTGAGAGCTGCTGGTTTTCCTGTTTCTCAGGCAGGTACTGCAGGAGTGTAGATATTTTACGCTGTTTCTCTTCTGACAGGATTGAGTAATTATTAATGTTCTGCAGGTTTCGATGGCCATGTATTTGTTGCACCTTGGTGGGGAGCATGTCGCAGTCTATTAACCTTTGTATCAAGGTTTTACGGGTTGAATGGTTAGTTATTCGCTTACAGTCCATAATGCCTGCAGCAGTTTTCATTGTAGACATCATTGTTCTGAGTTTGTTCATGCCCACATTCATATTCCTGAACCAAAGCGAACCATGGGCTGCATTTGTGTTGGGTGCAAGATAGAAGGGAGACTGTGCTGATGAGCATGGTTGGGGCCTGTTTTTTTGCAAATATCATATGCCCTGATGGTGTCTATCTCAGGGTTTGTGATGTTTTGGTACAGGCTTGGTTTTACTGGTCTCACGTCCCTTGGATTATCGCCCATTCAGGTCTTTGTTTGCCGCTCAGAATATTCTAAAAAACGATTACCTTCAGTGTCGCTACCTTCTGTTGTGTCCCCCCCATTGCAAGTCATAGTGTTCCTTGGTTCTCAAGGCAAACTGTATGCCTATGTTAAAAAATAAGAAGTTCAGTAGCCCTGTGGGAGTGGTTGTGTTTATTGTACCAGAACTGTACAGCTGGTTTATTTTCTCATCTGTTAGTGCTTGTGGTTTCAGTGGCCTGTTACCGTTGCACATTTTCTTTAGGTGCTTTAATTTAGCGGCCAAGGTACACTTGGTTTCAATAAAATCTGTCTGTATGCCTTTGAATATGGAGTGTGGGTAGTGCTCTTTTATAAGGTACCTGTCTATTGATGCGATGATACCGCCAATGGAACTGGGCTCGTATTCTGTACCGTAGTTTTTTTTTTTTAACACAGAAAATGAAGTTTGCAATTAATTCATCGAGCTGCTGCATTGGTAGTCTTTACATCCACACTCTGGCTTGTTTCAGTGAGGTAGCTAAAGAAAAGCCGCATGTTGCTATCTGTTTTGCGCTTTGTGTTTGCGTTTGCTTGTTCTAGGATAAAATTCTTTCTTAGTTGACCTTGAGGGTTGGTGAAATGGCTGGTTATGTTTTCCATTTTTTTTTTTTTTACAGAGTTCTCGTTTTCTTTAAGATGTGTGCTGACTCAGGGTATTTCACTCGAAGCTTACAATCAAGAACTGCTTACAGGTTGGTAAACTTTGACAGTTACTCGAGACTCATGCTACCTATGTGTTACATTATGTGTGTGCTCTGACACCCGTGCCAAACTGATGTATGTGCGTGAAAGTCATAGCAGCTGACTGGTAATCACGGGGAATATCAACCGGTTTACCCCACTGAGAAAAATTTGCACCAGTAATTTTATATATAGATATATATATATATACTGTATATTCATAATTAGGCTGGTGCTGCCACAGTTGTCTTGTGGAAAGCAGTAAAAAGCAGTTTACAAAGGTAATTTTTTTTCATGACAACATGGCACAGGAGGTGGAACTGTTGTGTACTGTACTTCAGCATTCATATCTTGTTTCAGGAATGAAAGAAAACAAAAATAAAAAACAGTACAGTATATTTCATGTTTTTGACAGAAAACATCAGTCCTGAGAACAAACATTGACTAATAACTACTGCTGTATTAAGTGTGTGTGTGTGTGTGTGTGTGTGTGTGTGTGTGTGTGTGTGTGAGCATGACAGTATTCTTCCCATAAGTGGACAGCACTGCAGGGACATTTGGTTTAAATAAAGAGAGCTTTCTGTACATTAGGAAGTCACTAGCATTAACAGTGTTAGAGGACACCCCTCACCCTCAATTGTGACTACAGAGTAAGGAGGATGGGTGGTTCTAGTGCATAGAAACGTAGGTTTCAGTACAGCATAACTTCTCTCAACCACATTCACAGAGTGATGAGACAATTAATATAGGACCATCCTGAGAAATCTCCTCTATTGATTGTCGGCGTGAATGAGCACAGTTAACATGACAACAGGACTCAAGCCTTTCAACTTGGTAATAATAAGGCGGAGAGAGCAATGCAGATTGAATATGGCTGCCAGCAACCTGGCGCTGTGTGATCTTCACTATGCCACTTCCCTTGTTAATGCTTATTTCTAGGCAGAATTCAGTAAAAACACTGAATGGGACCCCCAGTGTCAATGAGGTGTTGCATTTCAGCTGAAGAAAATGCCCAAAGTCAGTCTCCTTAATTTAGCAGCACATTTGGGGGCAGCAACAGTGATCGAAAAATTGCCACAAACCTTCTAGAGAACCCGATGGGAGAAGCTCAGTGCTGACATGCAGGGAAGGGACACCTGTTTAAAGGATGTGCTACTGGCATTGTTAATTGACTATGTGCCACAAGATTTGTTTAATGTAAATGAGACCAGGTTATTTTACAGGTATATCGGCTACAGCATGTTAACATTTAAAGGGGATGCAGTGCCTCCTTAGTTTTTTTTTTCTGCCCAAGCATTGCATCCCATTTGAATGTTAAAGTGCCCTAGCCCACACATCAGTAAAATAACCTGGAGTACTCTGTGGCATGAATCACAGTTACTCATCATTGTGGGCATTGATTTAAATATGTTGTCGTCTGAGTTTCCTATGTCTGTGGGAAAACTGGAATGAATGTTGTGATGTGTAGAGCCAGTTTAGGTTCTGCTGGTAGTGCTATTTTAGTCAGTGAGGGCAGTCAACTGTAAGTAAAATTATGATGTCCATAACACTGTGCCAGTTGATTGCCCATAACTGAATAATGATGGAATTGTACTCTTATCTGTACCCTAACCCCACCAGACCTGATTTTTACATTTTTTGCATGTGTCTCTTGTTGTCTCACAATTTGTTACTCTCTCTTGGCTGCTAGCTGCCCATAACTTTGAATCCCTGAATGCACTGGGGAAGCAATAGCAATCTGTGTTAGTGTATCTGATGATCTAAAAAATAAATCTGACTGTGGACTAATAGTCTTACTAATTATTAGCTGGTCTTTAAATGAAATAACTAGATATATTTTGTCATGCAGCTACAATATATGATGGTTCTCATCATTTGTGGCTCTGGGGCATGACCTGACATTGTATTCCCCACCCACCCCAGGACAGCAATGATGACTGCCACTATGGTGGAGATCCTGGGCAATTACGCTGACAGCATGTTTGTGAAAATTTGAAACTACCATAGTTCTACGTGTCAAGCACTCACATACTGTGCACTGTAGTTTTCTGGCTATTTTTTGTTTTATTGTTTCTGGTATTATTGTTGTGCATGGAAAATCTTGTCTTGCACAAGTGTACCCCAGATCATAGGGATATGTAGCCTTTCCCTGACATTATTATTGTCTTTGCAACCATTTGTTTCTATTATTTATCCTCCGTGGCTATAATATTATAAGGATACATTTTTTCTCCTTCTTGTCGGTCATGTTGATCTGTCTCTCACTACCATGGTTGACTGCATGACTGCTCCTAATGTTGGTACTGCTATCAGGCACAGATTATATGTCCCTGCAATCTGGGTTATACTGTACTTGTACAAGGCAATATTTCCTATGCACAACAATGATACCAGAAACAAACAACCAAAAAAAAAAAAAATAGCCAGAAGACTACAATGTATGTTAATCTTTGCCACACAGAAATGTGGTAGTTACAAATAGTCCACAAACAGCACAATTGCCCAGGATTTCCACCATACATGTTGATCTTAATTGCTAGCCTGGGACAAGAGATTACTGGCAAAACAGCCAGAAAGACACACTGTCAAATTTAGAAAGATCAGGTGAGGTTGGGGTACAATTATGAGTAAAATTCAGTAAAATGGGGTCTAAGATAGATCAGGTACTATACCAGAAATAAAGATAATGTACAGCATTAATGGGCAGACTAGTGCCAGAGCACATTCTTCATTTTCCAAACTGTTTACTCCTGTGAATTGTTGACTGTCATGTTCCACTCAGATTCCTTACAGTCCACAATGTTGTCTGCAAAATACTGGATTTTTTGGGGAGGTTTACATGTACAGTAACTTTCTAGGATACACAGTTTATTAAAACTCCTTCCTGAAGTGATCTGTGCATCCCCCAAAGCGTGTTGTACTATAACATCTTTGTACAATATTTAGTGTGTGTTAGTCCAATAAAAGATACCAAACTATCCAGCACTCTCAGTGTTCCAAGGACCAACATGGCAACAAACATTCTTTTCTAGGATACAATAAAACCACATCCACGACCACGACAGTCATCAGACTCACTCTTAGGCTATATATCCAGGTCATTTACACAGACAAAGAATAATAAGGGTCTAATTACCCTTCAAAGATCCCTCATAGCAACCCCCACCCCTCAAATCGAAGACAATGTTTCTGTTAAGTGTTGCTTCATGATCAAATAATCAAACAAATACAGCACGGCCCACTCCAGTGTTTTCCATTATAATGAGCAAAGCTACAGTATCTTATCTGAGTTTATATTTTCACTTATTTAAAAGGTCCTCTTGAAGAAATGTATACGGTCTATGAAAATCAAGATAAAATTAAAGCAAAGTATTTCTTCACAGAAAGACTGGTGACAAGTGAGTGCGACTTGCCAGAAAGAGGTGGTAAATGTTGACACTATCATAGAGTTCAGGATCACATGGGATAGACACAAAGGGGAAGTTAGGGCAATTGGGAAACCTGTTCTCTCCAGAGTATTGGAAAAACTTATCTACAACCAACTAAAAAATTACCTTGAAGCGCACTCACTCCTAAACCCAACCCAATCTGGCTTAAGGTCAAAACACAGTACCATTTCAGCCTTGGCTAAAGTCTCTAATGACTGAATCCATGCTATGGACACCAAGAAGATTACTGGTGCAGTCTTTCTAGACCTCAGTAAGGCCTTTGACACTGTAGATCATCACCTCCTAATCACCTGTCTTGCCTACATAGGTGCCACTCCACTTACTTTACAGTGGTTTAGCAGTTATCTCTCTGGAAGGATACAAAAAGTCAAAGCTGATGGCCTACTATCTGCCCCCCTTCCAATTGCCAGAGAAGTCCCCCAAGACTCCATCTTAGGACCAATCCTTTTTTCCTTGTATATCAACAACCTTGACTCCCACATAAAGAACTCTAGCATACATTTCTTTGCGGATGATACTGTGTTGTATGCATCAGGCTCGTCCTTATCTGAAGACAGGGAAGCACTGCAAGCTGACTTTATCCAGTTATAAAGCAACCTTATCAATGCCAAGCTTCTCTTAAATGCCAAAAAAACCAAGGCAATGATTTTCTCGTGACTTGCCTCGCCTGTTGTCCTACCTGACCCACCTAAAAACTTCATAGTTACCTCCCTAGGTGAATCCTTGGAAGTCGTACCTAAATTTAAATATCTTGGTATGTGGATAGACAACAAGCTTTCTTTCAATGACCACATCGAAGATCTATTGAAGGGACTTAAAGTACGCTTGGGTTTCTTCTTTAGATATAGGACCCTCTTTTTTCTCGCAACCCGCAAATGACTTGTCCAAGCAACATTCCTTCCCCTGCTTGACTACAGAGATTTTATTTTTATCTCCTCCCCAACCTTGAGCCTATCTAAACTAGATGTACTCTACCACCGTGCTCTTCATTTCGTTACTAGCTCTGCATACAGGACCCACCACTGTGATCTTTATGTAGCAGTTGGGTGGACCTCTCTCACCACCAGATGCCTCCTGCATGCTGGCATTTGGACCCTCAAGTTACTACTCCACAAACTGTCTGACTACTTAACTTCTCTTATACACATCTCGCACAGCGCCTACTCCCTAAGGAAATCTGACCTTATCCTACTAGATGTTCCCAGGACTCGTACTACAACTGGCCAATGAGCTGTCTCATATGCCCTCCCCAACATTTGGAATTAACTACAAGCCATGCTGAAGCTAACCAGCATCGTATCAATTAACTCCTACAAAACACTAGCTGTCTCTAAAATAAAAGACATATGTAGTTGCTACTAGGCCCCCAACTCTAAGCCAACTACCTACGTACCAACTGGCCCTCTACTCATTAAGCTGAAATGTGTTGCATAACTTGGCGCAAGGATAAAGCTGGAATGTATTGCATAAATAGCACAAGGATTTCTATTTTGTATACCTCTTGTATTATATATTTATTCTTTGTTGTTCTACATTCAATTTTTCCTGTCAACGTAATAGCGAACTGTATGTGTATGTGCCTCAGGACCTCCTTGTGAATGAGCTTGCTCAATGGAGTCTTTCCTGCAATAAAGTTGAAACTTGACCTTGAAACAAAGAAAGCTGAAAATATGAAGACTGGTGGGACTGAATCAGTTTTGAAAAACAATACAGTTTAGATGAATGGCAAATCCTTATCTGGCCATAAAGTTCTATGTATCCTTGGCATGTTTTCTTTATGCCATTTTGGGAAAATAAAATGATATTTTCCTGATCTTCTATTAAAACCAAGATGGTTAACTTCCACTGAGTTCCCACACTAGATATACTCTAATGTCTGTCTGTATGTCTACAGTACATGTTGTTCTTCTTGTTTTTTACATACTATAGAGGGGTGTTATGCTAGTACTGCTAGTCTGTAATGATCTGGGTCAGCATTGTCCTTCTCCTGAACACCGGTAAAAGGTTTGTTATTATTCAATTATAGGAAATTGACTAGAAAAGTGTCACAGACATCATAATTTGACTTACAGTTGACTGCCATCACTGACTAAATAACGTTACTGATGGAACCTAAAGTGGTTCTTCACATTACAGCATTCATGCCAGTTTTCCCACAGACATAGGAAACTAAGATTACAAAATATTGATATTAATGCCCACAGTGATGAGTAAGGTGATTGATGACACAGAGCACTCCCGATTGACGGCTTCCTCTGAAGCAACATTTTTTAATGGGTCTCAATAGGGCTGTAGAGCAGAAACAAAAATACTGCACAGAATGACATGATCACATGTTTCAATGATAATAAAGCTAAGCCAAGTATAAAAAAAAGACACTACTCATAGTGAAGGTGTTTAACAAGACTTTATTAGCATTTCACCTTTAAATAGGGATTTATACAATCAGTACCAGGCAGCAGAAAACAAAGTTAGATAAAAAATTTAACTGCAAATAGCAACCACAAACAAATATATATAGAGTATAACGTGAGTGTTGCCTGAGCAAAATACTGTAAACACAGACTGGGAGAGAGCAAACCATATGAGAGAGAGAGAGAGAAAGAGGTCGGTGGATTAACTTTTCAAATTTGTGCTGTTGGTTGTCTAACTGGAGTGACAGCAAGTATCACTCAGGAGCATGCTGACAGCAATAACAGCACTTCATTATAAGCCAAGAAAAAAATAAAATGGACCTCATCAAAGGTTGGAAAATTGTATTTATAGATGTGGTGCCAGAGACATACATTGTTGACACTTCAATTCAAGTGAATACCTGCTCTTTAATGGAATTTGCACTGCCTCTTATAGGTCTCTTTTTTATTGTGTTTTTTTTATTTTTATTTTATTGCTTCCATGATTCCAGTAGGCAGTAAAAGGAGGGAGGGATGAAGATAAATTCCAGACAAGGGAAACACCTGCAGGCAAAGCTTAAAATAGCAGCACCATTTACACAGCAGCAGCGTCACCTGGTGCATTTTGTGATTCGGACAAAAAAACCCAACAACTTATTCACTTTAGCTCTTGCTGAATACCGAATACCACATGCCAGATACCGACTCAGTCTGCCGCATAAAGCAGCTGCCGCTCAACTTATCTGTGGCAGGCATTGTAGATAGATAATATATTAATGCAGTCTCTCTCTTCAAGCATAGCACAGGGGTTAGAAGAGTAACATATCTTAGTTAATAGTTTTTTTCTTTGTGTCATCTGTTATTTAAAAAACATGTGTTTACTTTTCCTGTAACAGTGTTACTCTCTTGTGTTAGACATATATATCCTGCAATGCAACTTTTGACCTTCTGTTAAGTAAAGAGCTATTTATTCACTCAACAGTTGAGGTTGCGATTTAAATAGTTTCAAATGTATTTTATGGTTTCCACTGGCTGAGGCAAAACTCTGTTTAGCATCCACCACCTGAGAGACACACTACCAGGCTTTGATCTGTGCAGCTGCATGTTTGATCTCCTAGTTCTGTGCAAGTGGTAAGGTAGGTTACAGGAGGACCCAGCTGGTGGCAGCAAATAATCAAAGACAGACACCTCTCTAAAATCTGTTTCAGCCCAGAGAGAGAGAGAGAGAGCTGGTTTGTCACAAAAATGATTAATAATATAGTATGTCAAAACAATACTAGAAAATTAGTGACTATTCATGTAGGAGCCAATAATATATTTCATCAAAACCCTCACCAAATTAAGCAGGAATTTGTCAATTTAACAAATAAACTTGCAAATCTTGACTGCAACATCTTCTTTTCTGAGATACTCCTGATCCCTAGAGCAACTTACAGACAAAACTGTATACTAAAAGAAGTAAATAATTGGCTCAGACAATGGTGCCTAAAGCAAAACATTAATTGTATAACACACTGGGAAGATTACAGTGAAAATCATGATATGTTTAGTCCAGATGGACTGCACCTCAATAAAGTAGGATCACAATTCCTTAGTCAACAGTTTAATAATTCAATAGATGCAGCTTTAAACTAAGAGGTGGGGGGAAGGTGATATTTTTATAAATAAAGTATCATCAGTCAAAAAAAACTACCCAAGCTATGAGTGCAATACGAATCATAATACTACATCTCATAAAACTTTAAAACTTAAAAAGAGACAAAGGAAGAGGAATTTGAAATCTGGTCTAATAAATCAAAAAAAGTGCATCTAATCAGAAGAATATTGGATTTAATGAAATTCACAATAATGAAGATAGAGACAAAGGAATTAAAATTCTATTGACTAATGCTTGCAGTCTAGCAAATAAACTAGATGAACCAAGATACATTCTTGTAAACAAAGAGGTTGACATCTGTTGTATTGCTGAAACATGGTTTACAGATAATGACTGGAATACTGACATCTCTAGTTACACAAAATTCTTAAAAGTAGACAGAATGTTAAGGGTGGGGGTTTAGCAATCTATATATCTAACAAATTTAACTGTCATGAGATAGTGAATGAAGATTCTGGAGTTGAGATACTTTGGGTTAAAACTGAACTAGGTTATGAAACTTTAACTGTAGGCCTTTGTTACAGATCACCTAGCCTGAATCTTGATGAAAATTTAGTCTTCTTGAAACAGTTAGATAAAACTGTGGTTAATGGCAATCTAATAATCCTTGGTGATTTTAACTTCCCCCCATATAAATTGGGAAACATTCAAAACTAACAGTAATATTGAACGACATTTTCTCAAAACCACCCTCACTCATGGTTTGGACCAACTAGTGACTATTCCTACTAGGAATAATAACATACTTGACCTCCTTTTTACAAATAATGCTGACCTTCTTTCAACTCCCATCATTTTGCCATCTTTGAGCAATAGTGATCATAATATGATCACATGTGAAATCATAAGACACGTAAATGGCAACAAAGGGATAAGTAAGTTCAAAGATTATTACAAAGCAGATTAAAATAATATAAAAAAAATCTTAACTTCATGGAATTGGCCAAATGACCTAAGTAACCTTGAAATTCAGCATGTGTGGGAAAAAATAAAAGCTGAAATAGATCACTGTCTAAACACCTGGGTGCCTGATAGAATAAAATATGACAATAATAACAAACAAAGAATACCCTTGTGGTGGACTAAAGATTTAAAGCGTATCATAAAAAAGAAACATTGTGCCTATAACAAATATAGTAAGTCCAAAAAGGCCTCTGATTGGTGTAAGTTTAAAAAACTTGCTAGGAAAACTAAACAAATAATTAAAAAATCAAAACAAAATTTAGAGATAAATTTAGCAAAAAACATAAAAGACAATAAGAAAGCATTTTATAACTATATCGGTTCAATAAAACAAACTCATACTGGAATAGGACCATTAAATTTAGATGACAAAATAATCACTAGTGAAAAAGAAATGACTATAGAATTTAATCAATATTTCACAAGTATATTTAATCACTCAGACTTAATACTTTCTGATACACCACAAACATCAGATATCATATTCTTTTCAGAACAGGATACAGTAGAAGCCATTAACAAAATTCAATGTAATACGTCTCCCAGTCCTGATTGTATCCACCCCAAATTTGTGAAAGAAGTATCAAAAGAACTTTCTGGACCACTAACTTACTTATTTAATATGACTATAAATTGAGGAACGGTTCTTCAGTCCTGGAAAGTGGCGAACATCACACCCATTTTAAAGGGTGGTAATAGACAAACAATAACTAATTATAGGCCTATCAGTTTAACTTCACTTATCAGCAAGATTATTGAACGATTAATTCATTCAAAAATTTCTGATCATATTAAAAGTTCTGGTAGCACAGACATTTCTCAGCATGGTCTCTCCACTGGTAGGTCATGCTTAACAAACCTTCTTAGTTTATTTGAGCCAGTTAGCGATGCGCTAGATAATGACTTTCTGGTGGATGTAATATTTTTGGATTTTCAAAAGGCATTTGATACTGTTTCACATAAAATTCTGATTGAACATCTTCACAACATAAACCTGGATATGCATTTTATTAATTGGATCTCATCATGGTTACACAATAGATATCAAAGGGTGGTTGTTCATGGTCACGAATCCAACTGGAGTCTAGTAACTAGTGGAGTACTACAAGGCTCCGTCCTCGGACCTCTACTTTCCAATGTAATGATAACTAGTATGCAAACATCTAAAGACATCTGGATAAACAAATATGCAGACAACTGTAAAATAGGTTGTATTGTGAATAATACTTTATCAGCAAACATATTACAAGATAATTTTAATAATTTAACAATTTGAGCAGTAAAAAATAAAATGAAATTCAATCCTACAAAATGTAAGGTTATGCATATGGGGAATAACAACAAAAAGTACACACATTCAATACAACATGTAAAATTAATGACCACTACAGAGGAAAAGGAATTGGGTATAACAATTACAGATAATTTAAAATTTAATTCCCATACTAATAAAACTGTTAAAATATGTTACATGATTATAAGTAATAGTTTGAGACATATTAAAAGTAGGAAACCATCAGTTGTATTGCCCCTATACACAAGCTTGGTTCGTCCTCACTTAGATTACTGTGCTTCATTTTGTGCCCCAACCTCTATAGGCTATCAACAAATGACAGAAAGAGTACAGCGTACGGTAACTAAAAGGATTGATAAAATGTCTGAAGTAGATTATGGTACCAGACTAAAAACATTACAACTATACTCCTTGAAGTATAGAATTTCAATTAGCCTGCCGCCGACATAAAATCTTGTTCTAAAAATCTATGCATTCTAAATCTTCCAGCAGCCTAAGGGTTAAGAGGTGATCAAATTTACACTTATAAAGCATACCAAAATGACTATTTGTTAAACTCTATTGGATTAGAAAAATACTTTGTAAATAATTTTACTAGATCTCATAATTTGAAACTAAAATCAACCATATGTAAAACTAACAAAAGGTTGACATTTTTCATTCAGAGAATTCCTCCAATTTGGAATACACTACCAGCTGACATCATAAATAGTGAAAATGTAGAGCAGTTTAAAAGAAGACTTGATGAATACAAGGGTGATAAGAAATTTTACTTCCACCACTGAATCAGCAGGTGGTGAGTTCAGAAATGGGCATCTTGCCTTTTGAACTTGTACCAATTTATGAATCTATGAATCTATAAAATTGGTTGGCAGTGGTGAGGTGACTGCAGACTTTCTAGCACACTGAAATACAGTGTTTGCCAGTAGAAGTTTACCTTGGCAGTTACAAAACAGGATATATAAGAGAGAGTACCAAGTCCAGACACCAAATACATGTGCTCCTGTAATGAAGCAGATGTGCTAACAAGGGCAGCTAGCCCAACAAAAACACAATTCCAAGATAAAATGCTCCAAAGAGAATGCTGAGACCAACCGGTTGCAACAATTGTTGTATTTTAATATCCACCATCGTGAGAGCCCCTAGCACCTCTGCTACTTGCCTTCTTGAAGGCAAGTAGCTGAGGCACTAGGGGCTCTCACATTGCTGGATATTAAAATACAACAATTATTGCAACCATTTGGTCTCAGCATTCTCTTTGACATGCTTTATCTTGGAACTGCATATTAGAGAGTACACGTGTACAATTGTCTTTTTTGTTTGTTTGTTTCTAGTTAGCACAGTTTAGTGTAAGTTGAGAGAATGAGCTCCATGGAGTATGACTTGCTTAATGTGCAACAGCTTTGTGACAAGTGCCAGGAAAAGGAGATCCAGCTGAAGGGTCTAAGACAGAAGAAAAAGGAAGATCTCACAGCCGCCCTGGTGGCACATGACCAGAAGCAGAAGGTCCCTGGAGGTGAGTCAGGAGCTGGTGTAGCGGAACCCCCCAATTCAGCTTGACACCCTGCAACAGCAGCTGTTGCTGCAAGACAAGGAGCTGGAGGTGCAAAAGCTGGACTTTGAAACAAAAAGACTGGAAGCAGAAGTAGAGACAAGAAGGTGGGAAGCAGAGAAAAAACTGGAAGGAAAAAGACCGGCGGACAGAAAAAAAGAATGTCAGGACAGAGAAAAAGAACATCAGGAAAGAGAAAAAGAGCATCAGGAAAGAGAAAAGAAACATCAGCATGAAATCCAGAGATACCAGCATGAGAGGGGAAATCATGACCCTGCACAACCAGCAAAATGTGAGTAATGGTGGAGTAAGTTTTCCTCATGAAGCCAAAATTAATTCTAAATTGTTTCCTCAGTTTAGAGAGGGACATGATCTTGATCTATTTTCAAGGTCATTTGAGAGAGTATGTGAGCAATTTCAATTGGCTAAGGCTTCATGGTCAACTCATCTCACACCCTTACTTACGGGAGGGCTTTGCAGGCATTTACTAAAATGAGTGATGAAAACTATTTTGATTATGATAAGGTTAAAACAGTGTTGTTAAAACATTTTGAATTAACTCCTGAGGCTTACAGAAGGAAATTTAGGGAGTTAAAGAAAAGCACAGAAGACAGTTATGTGGAATTGCAGGTTCAACTGTGTACTTACCTTGACAGGTGGGTGGATGGGGAAAAAGGAAGGTCATCAGGGGATAAAGAGTCAGTTTACTAGGACAGTGGGCTGCTGTACAGAGAATATACAGCAGGGGAAGGGCTAGATGGTGAGGTGCTCCAGCAGCTGTTAGTCCCTAAGGTTCACCACCAGCAGCTTTTGGCCCTTGCCCATGATATCCCTTTTTCAGGCCACTTGAGTGTGAGGTGTACAAAAAAGCAGCTGACCAACAATTTCTTCAGGCCTAGTATTGGCAAGGATGTGGCAAGTTACAGTAGGACTCGTCCACAGTGCCAGAGGGAGGGGAAAATGGGGGACAAGGCCAAGGCAACTTTGGTGTCCCTGCCCGTTATTGACAAATCCTTCAAGAGGGTAGCTGTGGACATAGTGGGGCCACTAAGCATCTCAAGTCACACTGGCAAGTGGTATATCCTGGTAGTAGTCAATTATGCCACAAGCTACCCAGAGGCAGTGGCCCCATATCATCCACTGAGGCAGAACCAGTGGCATACACGCTGTTGGGAATATTTAGCTGGGTGGGCTTTCCCCAGGAGATACTAACAGATCAAGGCACCAATTTCATGTCAGGGTTAATGAGAAGTCTGTGGGAGAAGTGTGGGGTAAAGCAACTCAAAACCTTCCCATACCATCCCCAAACTAATGGTCTGGTGGAGCGATTTAATTCAACCCTTAAGACCATGTTAAGTACTTTTATTGACCAGCACAAGTGGGATTGGGACAAATATTTGCCTCATCTCCTATTTGCATACAGGGAAGTCCCACAGGAGTCCACAGAGTTCTCACATTTTGAGCTCCTGTTTGGCCATAGGGTGAGAGGGACCCTAGATTTGATTCTGGATGAATGAGAGGGTGATCATGCCTCCCAAGGGAAGTCTGTTTTGGAGTATGTCCTGAACTTCAGGATCTGCCTTAAGGAGCTCATGGGGCTTGCTCAGGAGCACTTGGCCACTGCACAACAATGGCAGAAAGTTTGGTATGACCACGGGGCCCAAGCCAGAAAATACAGAGCTACCTGGCAGAAGATGCAGGTGAAAGGTGTATCATGTTAACATGCTGAAGCCCTACTATGACAGGGAGGAATTGGTCATTGCTGTATACAGCACTCCAGAAGAGGAAACTGAGGTTGATTCACCAGTGGACCTGCTCAGGGAGGCCTGAGTCATACCCTCCATGGACAACCTCACCCTCTTCGATCAGCTGACACCAACCAAGGTGCAGAAGATTCAGGGTGTGTTGAGAGAATTTGGGGACACGTTCACGGGGAAACCAGGGTACACCACACTGATCAAGCACCACATGGATACTGGGACCCAGGTGCCCTGAGACAGTCTCCCTATAGGGTACCAGAACAGGTTAAACACACCGTGAAAAAGGAGCTCAAGGAGATGCTGGAATTTGGAGTAATCCAGGAACCCAGTAGCCTCTTGGCCTCACATGTGGTACTGATCCCAAGAAGGATGACATCACCCAATTTTGCGTTGGCTACCAGAGACTCAACAACTGCACAGAGTCAGATGCCTATTCCATGCCCAGAACAGATGAGACCCTGGAGTGACTAGGGGCAGCCAAGTATCTGACCACAATAGACCTAACAAAAGGCTACTGGCAGGTACCTCTGACCCCTGCAGCCAGGGAGAGATCAGCTTCCATCACTCCATTTGGCTTATACATATTCAAGGTAATGCCTTTTGGAATGAAGACTGCATCTGCAACCTTTCAACAGCTTGTGCACTGCATTCTGGCTGGGGCAGGTGAGTTTGCACTGGTGTATATGAATGATATAGCCATATATAACCAGACCTGGGATGAGCAAATCAAGAATGTGTGGGAGGTGTTCCACAGGCTGAAGGATGCAGGTCTGACAGTCAAGGTGGAAAAGTGGCAGATAGGTATGGCAGAAGTGTTCTACCCTGGGCACTGGGTGGGCAGTGGATGCATCCTCCCAGAGTCTGCTAAGGTTGATGCTATCTTGGCCTGGCCCACTCCTACCACCAAGAAACAGGTAAGGGCATTTCTGGGGACAGTGAGGTACTGTCGAAGGTTTGTCCCTCAATATAGTGATCTGGCTAAGCCCCTGACAGACCTAACCAAGAAGGGAAGGCCAGATAAGGTGCAGTGGGTGGATGGATGGCTGTGAGGCTGCTTTTCAGGAGCTAATGAAGGCTTTAAGGGGGTCAGCTGTATTGGCCAGCCCCAATTATAGTCTAAAGTTCATTGTCCATGTAGACACCTCAAACTATGGGCTGGGTGCTATGCTTAGCTAGGTTATCCAGCAGGGAGAGGAGCACCCAGTCATGCACCTCAGCCAGAGGCTTCCACCCAGGAAGGAGGCCTATGCCACAATTGAGAAGGAGTGCTTGGGAATTGTGTGGGCCCTTCAGAAGCTGCAGTCTTACATATATTGGAGAGAATTTATGTGGTCACAGGTCATAATCCCCTGATCTGGCTTCATAGGTCAAGGGGGCAAAATGGAAAACTACTACGCTGGAGTTTGGTACTGCAGGCATACAACATGACCATCCAGCACCACGGTGGTAAACAAAATGCCAATGTGGGTGGGTGTTCTAGGCAGATCTGGACACTTTGGGCATTTCCCAGAAGTTGCATGAATGTCTGTGTCACTTGGGGTGGTCCAAAGGACATGCCTTCATCACCGGGGTGGGGGGAGAGATGTGACAGAAATGGGAAGGAAGGAGTTAATGGCTTGGATTTTTGGCTTGGATCTTTCTAGCAGTCTAAAAACACACACACACTTGGATTCCACTGCCAGCACCATCTAGATAAGGTGTCATCCAGGTTGTAAATCTTAGAGAAAATTACCAAGAGGGAGAAGAACACCTACACACACACACACACTCACACAGAGGTTGAAAGGATTGGACCACTCTGATATAAACTGGATGTTAAATTGATCTAATTGGATATCTATGGGGCTGTTTAAACTGATAGGAACAATTAAACAGCTGCATGGTAAATGGTTGTTGTATTCAAATGGGGAGCAAGAATTACCTATTCAAGCAGAAACTATAAAAAGTGCAGAAAGACAGTTACACATTGTTGTTCTGCTGGGGGTTACATCTGAGAGGTTAAGCTGTGAGGCTACCCCTCTTGCTACATATGTCTGTGGGAGCTACATAGTTAGATAATATAGGAATGCAGTCTCCCTCTTCAAGTGTAGCACAGGGGTAAGAAGAGTAGCATATCTTAGCTAATAGTTTTTTTTTCTTTGTGTCATCTGTTATTTAAAAAAACATTTGTTTACTTTTCCTGTAACAGTGTTAGTCACTTATGTTAGACATATGTACCCTGTAATGCAACTTTTGACCTTCTGTTAAGTAAAGAGCTATTTACATACTCAACAGTTGTGTCTGTGATTTAAATTATTTCAAAGGTATTTTATGGCTTCCACTGGCTGAGACAAAACTCTGTTTAGCATCTGCCACCCGAGAGACACGCTACCAGGCTTTGATCTGTACAATTGCATGTTTGACCTACCAGTTCAATGCAAGTGGGAAGGTAGGTTGCTGGAGGACCCAGCCGGTGGCAGCAAATAATCAAAGATGGACACCTTTCTAAAAGCTGTTTCATCCCAGAGAGAGAGGTGGTTTGTCACAGGCACATGAAGAGCAGCCTACCCTTTCACAATTGAAGGTTCTGATGTAAAAATCTATCTGGAGCTTTCCTTCATGACAAGAGCTAGAAGAAAGAAGTTCAACTCTGTCAGGCAAGAACTGTGAGCTTTTTGAGTTGTCCATACCTTCCTTGTATATGACTCACTCAGCATTGTCTATGACAGCAAGACTTGGCAGTTTTTATCCTGAGGATGTGAGTCAGTGGGTAAAAAAGAAGAAAAATGAATTTGCAGCATGAAGGGAGACAATGCCTGAGACCGCCAGAAAAGATGTAACCTTGGAGGAGGGTTGAACTTCACAATTTTGAAGGAGCATGCCACCTTGACTATGGACTTATTGAGACTGCAGTTCAGATTTTTCTTTCCTCTTGCAACATAGACTGTTCTCTCTAGTGTTTGAAACCAATGAGTTTAATCAGTAATTGTGTGAGTAGAGCCTATAATCACATGAGATTTTAGGATTGTTAGGGGTAGTAAGGACAACATACATTTTTCTGAGATATTTTAGTCAAGTCAAGTCAAATGTATTTCTAAAAAGCACTTTTCAAAATATCAAAGTGCCTGTACAGGTTAAAATCACAACAATTTAACAATAAATTACACTCATTAAAATGGATAATAGACTTTGACAATTTTAATTATCTAAAAATGCCTAATAAATACGTTTTTAATGCTGCTTTAAAAGTCTCAGTGGTCAGACACTCTCTAATCTGATGAGGTAGAGAATTCCACAGGGTTGGGGCAATGAAAGCAAAGGATCTCACCCCTGAGGTCTTCAAATGGACCCTTGGAATCTCTAGCAATCCCTCATTAGTGGAGTGGAGTGGGCAGAAGGGGCGATTGGGACACAGGAAGTCTTGCAAGTAACGTAGTCCCTGTCTGTGTAGGGCCTTCTAGGTCAATAAACTGACCTTGAAGATGATCCTTCACCACACCGGAGCAGAGGCATGACATGGCAAGATTGCAGTAAGCCAGTCAATAACCTTGCTGCCGCGTTCTGCACCAGCTACAGGCAGTGGAGGTCCACCCCCAGAAGCTCTAGGAAGAGATCATTGCAGTAATCAAGGCAGGAGGTCACAAAGGCATGGATTAATGAAGGAAGGTTGCCTGGTGGAAGAAGGTGTTTCACCTAGGTGATATTCCTCCGGTGATAAAATGAGGACTTGATGACAGCCGGCACCTGAAATTTAAGTGACAGCTTGTCATCAAAAATAATGCCCAGGTTCCGTACTTGTTTGGAGGACCTCAGATGAATGCCCCCCAGCATAAGTCCAGAGGGCTGAACATCTGAGGGCCTCACTGCCCCATGACCTGGATCCACAACCAACACCTCAGTCATATCTGAGTTCATCCTTAACCAGCTGGAACTCATCCAATCTTGGATTTCGGTGAGGCAGGTATTAAAGATGGAGCCAGTATCCTCCTGATCAGGTGCAAAGGACATGAAGAGCTGAGTGTCATCTGCATAGCATGAAAACTCAGCCCATACCACCTTATAATGTCCCCTAGTGGGAGCATGTACACCACAAACAACATCAGAGATAGCACAGAGCCCTGCAGACCCCACAGGTCAGGGGGAAAGGGGTGGAGGAAAAAATCCCTGACACCACTCTCTGAAACCTGCCTGTGAGGAAACAATGGAACTGTCTGTGGACTACACCAGATAGTCCACAAATCGACTGCAAGTGCTCCAGCAAAATCCCACGATCCATGGTGTCAAATGTCACAGACAGATCAAGAAGAACCAAGATTGAATGGCTCTTCTGATCTCTCACCACCAGGAGATCATTTAGCACCCAAACTAGGGCCATCTCCATACTATGTCCCTTCATAAACCCAGACTGGCGAGGATGATAGACATCATGAGTGGTAAGATGGTCTTCAAGTTGCAACTTGAATACTTTCTCAATAACCTTGCCCACAAAGGGCAGGTTAGAGATAGGTCTGTAGTTAGCGAGGCAGTCTGGGACAAGGGAAGATTTCTTCAAGAGGGGAATCACGATCGCCTCTTTTAAGGGGTCAGAAAACACCCCTTTTCCAACAAACTCCAGACTACCTCAGTGAGCAGCAGTCTGATGACCTCCACACACTCCACCAGGAGGCGGGTTGGACCAGGATCCAAACTACAGTAAATCGGTCGCACACCTGGACAATCATCACAATGTCAGTGATAGCTGGCCAGTCAAACTCAGACCAAACAGACCGGACACTAGTGACCTCACACCAACCACCACTCTGCTCATTGGAAGATGCTGAACAGATCTCTGATCTGATGGTGGCAACCTTATCTGCAAAGAATTGAATGAACTCCTCACACTTAATTTGTGAAAAAGCTCTCTGATTCTGAAGGCAGGCTGGATTGCACAGTCTGTCGACAGTTCAGAAGAGCTGAGCTAGTCAATTCCTTGCAGCGGCAACCTTTCTGGACAGGAACTCTGCCTTCTTATGGGAGACGGCTGATTGATAGTACCTAAAAAAGTGACTAAAGGTGCCAACTGTGATGATAGCCATCTGCTTGTTATTATTTGTATTATATTTTTGATAAATACATGTTTAGACTTCTTCTTAGAAACAAAGGCCAAACAGCAAAGCCACATGGGATTTTTGAACAGAGAGAAAAAAGGGGATCTGCACTATCCCTGGCCCAGTGGAAAATCTAATTAAGAGCTTCCTTTAGACATCAGGTTGTAACATATTGTAAAACCAGCATTTACTTTGAATCTAGGAAACTGGCCATAACAGACTGCATTTTATGACCTATCAGGATGAAAGCAACTTTTGACAGATACCTGTGAAAATTCTCACACAGATAGGAGAAATAGCTTTCAGGATGTCCTTCTGAAGATCAAAGGGATAATTTTGACCTGCCTTAAAACTGTGGCTCACTAATTAAAAAGTATATATATTTTTTAAGTGGAATGCTTCGCAATATGCAGATGCCTGTGACTAATTCAGTATACAGGAATGAGAGTGACCTCACAGCCAGCATCACCACAGAGCTGTGACCTCACAAGCTGGGTGGGACCTTTTTCCCTCATGATTGTCAAGCTGCAGAGGAAACAATATATACTTGTGTTTGGACCTACAAGAGACATTTTTACTTCTGGACTTTTAAGAAGCACTTCTACCAAAGTTAGGTAATTTCAGCACGACTATTTACTAACTGAAACTGGGATAGGATCAGTTACTCAGTAAAATGGTGGTTTGTTTATACTTGTCCTTTTCTTTTTATGACTGTACCATTAATGTTATATGTTCTTTGTATTTTATTTACTGTTATCTCTGTTTTCCTTGAAATCCTGCCTGAGCCTTTTTCTCATTTAGAGCGTGAATGCTGGGACAGTGTTGATAATTCTGACAGAACTGTTAAGTGCTTACAGTGTGTTACCATATGCATCAAGGTAAGAAAAATACCAAGATCTCAAGTGAGTCAGAAGGAGGACAGTGAACCAGGTGGTGTGCCCACTGGGTTAAGTATTGCACTGCATTCCCAAAAAGGGTAGGATATTTGGACCTGTTACCATGGGTGTGCTAACGAAAAAGGGTTCATATTTGACCCCAGGACTTGAGACTGGTAGTGATCAGACCCAAAACAGACAGGAGAGTTACCCTGTTTGTCTCCTGTTCACATATTGCACTTTGAGGTTGGGCACTGTGGGAGCAGAGGGCCTGACCCCCAGAGTGCATTTGTGACAGATCTGGTTGGTAGCAGTGTGATCTAAAAGGTTTGGTTTGCACTGCTGCAATCAAAAATATTTGTTTACATACTGTGAAATTATTATGTGACACAAGCATTAGCAGTCCAGGGTGTCAGGTTAATAAACTGGAACAGTTCACACACAAAACAAGGCAGTGATTTGATTTAAAGAAAAAAAAAGAAATATATCATTGTGGTTACAGTCTAAGTTCCCTACCTGTTTTGTTTTTTTTCAGGTGCAAGCTAGTGTAGCTGTAGATTAGGGAAGAAGATGGCTTCTAACTATAGCAAGTACACTGTGGAATACTTGAGGCAGTTGTGCCAGGAGAGAGGAGTCCATTGTGAGGGCCAAAACAAACAGCACCTCATGGAGGGTCTTGTGGCAGCTGATGCCCAAGACCTCGAGTCACACTCTGTGACTGAAAGGGACCAGACCTTGGGCATGGAGGAGCCAGGGTCAACCGCAGTGTCCTGACCCAGGGAAGAGGACAGCAGGAACAGTGTGAACCGAGAACCACAACAGCAGGTGAAGGTCACCACCATGCTGGAGCCAGAAGGGATCAGGCTGCAGATAGAGTTGAAGAGAATTGAGCTGGAATTTGAGTGAGAGGAGAAGTGAGAGTAGCGAGCGGCCAAGAAAAAAGAAAACCAGCATCGGAGAGAGGCTGAGTGAGAGGAGAGAGAGCGCCAAAGGAAATTTGAACTGGAGAAGCTACAACTCAAAAGACCAGCACCAGAGCAGGTAAGTGGCACATGTGAACCTGGACCTCCAGGACTGGGTTACAAATTTAACTCATTGAGGCCCCAAGATGCCTGTAGACAGCAGCAGAAAACATACTTCTGAGGTCTTTAATGCCTCCAGATGTCCTGCACTTTGTGCCACTGAGGACTTTTGATGTCCGAGGACGTCACTCTTTAAAACTTAAATATTTCACAAACTAAAGTGAGTAGAATTGACTGCATAGCAGTGTTGGAAAGGTAATGTTCTGCTGAACAACTTTGCTGCTGATACTTTGAGTCTGTTATGTATACTTTAGAAGATATTCGCATTTTTGTATGGTATGGTGTTAACGGCTGACATTTGTCTCTCAAGTTTCACTTAGCCACCTTAATAAAACAGAAAAGAAATACATGCATCTTATTAGAAAAACTGCTTTTTAGTACAAAATTAGTTTTGTACCTCCATTTAATGTATGAATGCTTAATTTGGTGTTGATATGTTAAATATTTTCCCACCAAATAATGTTTCCATTGCCTTTTTATTGAAAAAAAATCTCTTTGCCATTTCAACCAATATAGAAAAAAAATAGGAACTACTTATAATTAATTGCATAGTACCATTGGAAAGGTAAGTTTGTGCTGAACAACTTTGCCTCTCGTACTTTGTGTGTAGCACTTACAGTTCATGAGTTATTCACATTTGTTTGTAGCATGCTGATTATGACTTGATTTTGCTCAGAAAGCTCCAAGTTGCACTGTTAGAAGTATACAGGCCACAAGTGGTGAAACTCTCAAGGAACTCAAGAGGTCTCAATGAGTTAATTCTAAACTGATAGCTGAATTTAAAGAGGGGGAAGTTATGGATGCATTTTTAAACTCATTTGAAAAGGTATGTATTCAGGAAAAAATTCCCAGAGTGTCCTGGAGCTTCCAGCTATTCCCCGCTGCTTACCAGTAAATCTCATGATGCATTGGATCAAATGGACAATCAGAACAGTAATGATTATGGCAAACTTAAAGCTGCATTGTTAAAAAAGTATGACTTGACAGCTGAAGCATACCGAGTTAAGTTCTGTAGGCCCAGGAGAAGCCCTGACACGAGCTACAAGGAGCTAGCTACCAAACAACATCAGTTTTTGAAATGTTGGTGGGAAGGGGTTAAAGCAGACTCTGTAGAGAAAATTGACAATGTTGTACTTTTGGAGCAGTTCTTTTGGGCTTGCCTAGCAGAGCTGAAAACCTGGCTAGAGGACTGAGATCCAAAAACAGCGTAGAAGGCTGCCAAGCTCTTGGACTGCTATGCCAGGAGCAGACCTGCTCTGAGAGGGAGTGGGGCGGGTGTGGCAGTGCAGAAAGGGAAAAGCGCACCTTCGGGGCAGCTAAAACCCTCACTGCCTCCCCAGAAAGTGGACAGCCCCAGGTTCCAAAGAAAAGATTTGCTGACAAAAGAAATGATTGTTGGCTTTGCAAACAACCTTGGTATATCGCCAAACAGTGTCCTAAAAAGGCAGAGAGTGAGCAAAGTGGCGCTGGGAACAAAGTGTTTTTTTTGTGTATCCCTGAAAGCATGCCAGTAAACATGAAGGAGCACATAAACCCAGTTACTGTGAATGGGGTGCAAACCCATGGTTTAAGGGACACGGGGGCATCCCTTACTTTGGTAAAAGTGGATTCGGTTGAGCCTCAACAGCTTATACTCAATCAGTCTGTTACAGTAGGGGGATTCACTGGGGAGGAGAAAACTCTGCCACTTGCTAGTGTTCTCCTGGACTGGGGTGAGACAGGAAAGACTGTGCACAAAGTTGCAGTGGCAGAAAATCTGGCCCTGGATGTGATTTTAGGGAACAATCTCCAAAAGGGAATGGTGTGTGCAGTTACCCACAGTCAGGTGGCAAAGGCAAATATATGATTCCCTGGACCCCATAGAAGTCCCTGTGGAAAACACTGGGGGACTGGTTCCCCAGCCTGTTTCTCCTGATATGCAGAATAGTGAAAGGAGGGTAGAAATTCCCCAGGTAGCAGTTAACAGAACAGCTACAGAAGATTATTATGAGGAAGAAGGGGTAGCCAATTGTCAGAGAGCTAGGAACCCTCATTTTGAAACTGGAGGGGACCTGTCCCATGCCTTGGAAATGTGTAAAGATGTTGCAGCTGTTCAGAAAAATTACCCTAGTATAGAGAAGCTGATGGCTTGGGCAGAACCTGACAGCACAGGGAAGTGACAGGAGACAGGGGTAACATGAGTGGTTTCTCAAGATTGCTCATGATATCCCCATGTCCAACATCTGGGAATCATGTGCACTATGATGTGATTGGCCCAGAATTTCTATTGACCCAACTTCACCCAGCAGGTGAAGGAATATTGCAGGTCTTGTCACCAGTGCCAAGAAATAGGGACAGTGGGCCGTAAAACCCAAGCCTCCCTAATTCCCCTGCCCATAGTGGAGGAGCCATTCCAGAGGGTAGAAATGGATATTGTGGGGCCTTTGAATACCCCCAGCTCCTCTGGGAAAAGGTTCATCCTAACAGTGGTGGATTACGCCACCAGGTACCCAGAGGCAGTCGCCCTATCCTCACTGAGAAAAGACAAAGTAGTAGATGTCTTGCTAGGGATTTTCTTCCTTGTCAGGTTCCTGCAGGAGGTTATCACTGATCAAGGGGGTTCCTTCATGTCAGACCTGATTAAGTGTTTATGGGAGAAGTGTGAAGTGATGCAGAGACACACGACACATTATCACCCACAAGCCAATAGGCTTGTGGAATGATTTAATGGTTCCCCTCAAATCGATGCTCCAAGTGTTTGCTGAACAGTATGGGAGGGACTTGGAGAAACACCTTTCCCACCTGTTGTTCACATACAGGGAAGTGCCCCAAGAGTCAACAGGATTTTCCCCCTTTGAGCTCTTATATGGATGCATGGTGGGTTGACCCCTAGACTTGATCTGGAAGAACTGGGAAGGCAAGCAAGCCACCCAGGGAACTCCCATAGCGGATTATGTCTGTAAGTTTAGGGAAAAGCTGAAGGAGCTTATAGGAACAGCCCAGAGCAACCTGGCAGCAGCCCAGCAGAAGCAAAAGGTATGGTACAACCACAGAGCCTGAGCTCACTCATACACTGTGGGTCAGGAGGTCATGGTCCTAATCCTGGTCCAGAAAAAAGATAAGCTGCAGGCTGAGTGGGCAGGACCATACAAAGTAGTCAGACTGGTGAATGATGTAAATTACATTATAGAACTGCCTAACAGGAGACATACCCAAAAGTTGTACCATGTCAACATGATGAAGTCATATGCCAATAGGCCTGACATGGTCTTTGCAGTGTGTAGTCTTGGGGAGGGGATGGACAAAGAAGACCCCCTTCTGGACTTTCTGGAAGAAAGTAAGCGGGAGTCCTCTGTGGAGGCAATCAAAATGTCGCCCCAGTTGACCCCAAAACACATCCAGGAAGTAAGGGAGATGTTAGCAGACTTTGCCCCATTGTTTAATGCTAGGCCTGGACTAACCCCCTTAGTGACACATGATGTAGAGATAGGGATGCAAGCGCCCATACAATGAACTGCATATCAGGTGTCGGAGGCCATCTAAAAAGACATTAGGAGAGAGGTGGAGGAAATTATGGATTTAGGGGTAATCCAGAAATCCCACAGCCCTTGGGCCTCACCCGCAGTCCTTGTTCCCAAGCTGGATGGCTGTATTCATTTTTGTGTGGCCTATCATGGACTCAGTGCAGTCACAAAGTCATATGCCCACCCAATGCCATGGACGGATGAACTACTGGACAAGTTAGGAGGGGTGAAATACCTTACCACTACTGACCTGACGAAAGGGTATTGGCAGGTGGAGTTAACTGCCATAGCTAGGGAGAGGTTGGCCTTCATCACTCCAATAGGGTTATTTGAATTTAAAGTAGTGCCTTTCAGAATGAAGGATGCCCCTGCCACCTTCCAAAGATTGGTGAACCAGGTGTTAAATGGTACTGAAGAGTACGCCGTGGCATGCCTGGACGATATTGACATCTTCAGTGCCAGATGGAAGGAACACCTGTCCCACCTTAGGGATGTGTTGGGCAGCATACAGAGGGCCAGGCTCACTGTGAAAGCTGAGAAGTGCCAGGTGGCCATGGCTGAGATGGCATACCTAGGGCATGTAGTAGGGTGGTGACAGCTACATCCTAATCAAGCAAAGTTTGAGGCAATTGAGGCATGGCCCAGACGTGAAACACAGAAGCAGGTTCAGAGTTTTCTAAGGACTGCAGGGTACTATAGAAAATTTGTATCAAACTACAGTGCCCTCACAGCTCCCTATCTGGCCTGTTAAAGAAAAGCTCCCTATCTGGCCTGTTAAAGAAAAGAATGCCTGAAAAGGTAAAATGGGAATCAGCCTGGGAACAAGCCTTTACACAGCTAAAGAAGGCACTGTGCCTCCTGTATTAGCCAGTCCAAATTACAGTAAACCATTTGTAGTCCAGACAGATGCTTCAGATGTGGGTATTGGGGCAGTACTTAGCCAGACATCTAACCAAGGGATGGATCACCCAATAGTGAACCTCAGTAAGAAATTTCTTCCCGGGGAGCAAGCTTATTCTACAGTGGAGAAAGAATGTCTTGCAATTGTGTGGACACTAAAGAAATTAGAGCCATACCTATACGGGCAACACTTTGAGGTACAAACCAATCATAACCCCCTGGTTTGGCTGGCACAGATGGGTAAAACAAACAGTAAGCTTTTAAGATGGAGCTTTGCCTTGCAGGGTTATGACATGACTGTCACTCACAGGGCAGGAGCAGCAAACGCAGATGGGCTATCACATCAGTTAGAGCAGTGAACTGAATTTGGAAAACTCATTCCATGCTTATAAATAGATTCCCCCAAATTCAGTCTAGTAGGGAGGAATGTGACAATAGCCATCTGCTTGTTATTATTTGTATTATATTATTGATAAATACATGTTTAGACTTCTGCTTAGAAACACAGACCAAGCAGCAAAGCCACATGGAATTTTTAAACAGATAGAAAAGAGGGGATCTGCACTATTCCTGACCCAGTGGAAAATGTAATTAAGAGCTTCCTTTAGACACCAGGTTGTAACAGATTGTAAAACCAGCATTTACTTTAAATCTAGGAAACTAGCCATAACAGACTGCATTTTATAACCTATCAGGAAGAAAGCAACTTCTGACAGATACCTGTGAAGATCCTCACATAGATAGGAGAAATAGCTTTCAGGGTATCTTTCTGAAGATCAAAGGGGTAATTCTGACCTGCCATGAAACTGTGGCTCACTAATTAAAAATTATATATATATTTTTTTGAGTGGGATGCTTCACAATATGCAGATGCCTGTGACTAATTCAGTATGCAGGAATGAGAGTGACCTCACAGCCAGCATCACCACAGAGCTGTGACCTCACAAGCTAGGTGGGACCTTTTTCCCCTCATGATTGTCAAGCTGCAGAGGGAACAATATATACTTGTGTTTGGACTTTCAAGAAACACTTTTCCCTGTTTGCTGATGACACAAAGCTCTGTAACTGAGTAGACACACCAGAAGGTGTAGACAGAATGAGAAGGGGACCTGCAGAAACTTGAAGAATGGCCAGGGGTTTGGCAGTTGAAATTCAATGCGAAGAAGTGCAAGATAATGCATATGGGGCACAAAAACCCTGGCACAATATATCAGTTGTGGGGTGAGGATATAGCATGCACCAAGCAGGAAAGGGATCTTGGGGTTATCATCTCTGATGACCTCAAGGTAGGGAAACAGTGTGACAAGGCAGCAAGCAAAGCAAATAGGATGCTGGGATGCATAGGCAGGGGCATCACCAGCAGGAAAAGGGAGGTCATAATTCCACTATACCAGACACTAGTGAGGCCCCACCTGGTGTACAGTGTACAGTTCTGGATACCTTACTTATGTAAGGACATAGACAGGGTAGAGAAGGTTCAGAGGAGGGCAACAAAGATGGTACATGGATTGCATCACAAGTTCTATGAGAACAGGTTGAAGGAATTGAATATGTATTCCCTGGTGGAGAGGAGGGAGAGAGGGATATGATAGAGACATACAAGCATCTTACAGGGAGGAACAGGGTGCAGGAATACACTATTTTTAAGTGAAAAAGATGTTTCAGGACTACAGGGCATGGGATGAAGTTGGAGGGAGGATGATTCAGAGGAAATGTGAAGAAGAATTTCTTCACAGAACAGGTGGTGGACAAGTGGAACACCCTGCCAGAGGAAGTGGTGGGGGCTGAAACAATCACAGGATTTAAGAATACATGGGATAGGCATAAAGGAATTCTGGAGGTCAGGCTTATGGGGCAACAAACTTCTAGGAAAATATAAACTGCACTTACAAGCTCAAATGGGCAGATTGGGTGGGCTGTAGGCCCTTATCTGCCAACACTGTCTATGTATCTGTGAATCTATGTACTTTTACTTCTGGACTCTTAAGAAGCACTTCTAACAAAGTTAGGTAAATTCAGCACCACTATTTACTAACTGAAACTGGGGTGGGATCAGTTACTCAGTAAAAAGTTGGTTTGTTTATACTTGTCCTTTTCTTTTTATGACTGTACTATTAATGTTATATGTTCTATGTTTTGCATTTTATTTACTATTTTTAATTCTAGTAAACTCCATTTTCCTTGAAATCCTGCCTGAGCCTTTTTCTCATTTTGAGTGTGAATGCTGGGACAGTGTTGATAATTCTGACAGAACTGTTAAGCGCTTACAGTGTGTTACCATATGCACCAAGGTAAGAAAAATAACAAGGTCTCAACTGAGTCAGAAGGGGGATTGTGAACCAGGTGGTGTGCCTACTGGGTTAAGTATTGCACTGCATTCCCGAAGAAGGTATGATATTTAGACAGGTTACCTGGGCATGCTAGTGAAAAAGGGTTCATATTTGATCCCAGGACTCAAGACTGGTAGTGATCAGACCCAAAACAGACATGTGGGTTACCCCGTTTGTTTCCTGTTCACATATTGCACTTCAAGGTTGGGCCCTGTGGGAGCAGAGGGCCTGACCCCCAGACTGCGTTTGTGACACCGACCACATGGTCAAGAGGGGATTGCTATAGGTGTGTGTTTTCCCTCCCTTTCTTCTGATTCAGTCTTGTATGTCCATTGTCACATACCTCTTAGAAGATAATTCTGTATGCGCTATAAAATTTATGGTTTGGATTACCAGGTTCAATTAATTTTTAAATTATATACAAGTCGGGACTGCCAATGCAATTTTGTTTATACTGTCAACGTTTGCAGTTAGAGGTTTCAGGGGCTCATTCAGAGTCATAGGGCTTAATTTTCAAAGAGTTCTTAGAGTGACATAAGTTGCATTGCTCTAGGGCTGTGGTGAACTCCTGGTATGTCAGGTATCCTACACCCAATTTTATAAAATGGGAGGTCCCTGCACCAAAAAAACAGGAGTTGCCACAGCCACAGGCTTGGCCATAAGGGGTCTGCCCCCCCACCCAGCACAACAATAGAGGGGGCACAAGGGTTCAGAGGGAGGTGAATCTGCATGACAGGAGGGGTCCAGGGGTAGAAGGGGTATGGGATGCCCTATGGGACATCGGGAATGCAGTGGGCATGATAGGGAGTGAAGTGGCACCTGTCGGGTGCTCATTGCAGAACCATACACCTGATTGGAAGGGACTGTGTTGGTGGGTTCCCAGGGACAGAAAGTAACATGGCCCCAGGTGGACACAGCCCTAGAAGTTGCCCCATAGGTGCACAAAGGCAGAACCCTGTAGGCAGGAGGTAGCCTGTCACATCATGGGAGAGTGGGTACTAGGGGACTGTAGTGGTGCCCAGAGAATGGTCCCCCCACCCACTGGCAGCCCACAACCTGCAGCTCCAGCTTCCAGCCCAGAGGGTTCAGCCTTTGTGCACCTATGGGTCAGCTGCCAGTGCTGTGCCCACCTGGGGTCATGTCACATTCCATCCATGGCAACCCCCCATGATGCGGTCACATCTGATCAGGTGTATGGGTCTGCAAAGGGCATCCTGGACAGGTGCCACATCACCCCATTATGCCCACTGCCTCCTGCCTCCCTGATGCCCCCTAGGGCATCCCATGCCCCTTCTGCCCTAATCCCCCACTTTTAGATCCTCCCAAATCACCACAGTGTGTGGCACTGGTGCAAGTCCCTTAGATCAGCTGTTGGCTTGTTTAAGTTGAGCTCCTTGTTGCATCCACAGTGGGGTTTCCAAAGTAGCAATAAAGGATATGTTGCAGCCCCACCATAGTGCAAGCTGTCTTGTGACCTGGTTAGTGGGCGTGTCTGTTAGAAGGATAGCCCTGTGCAGCTTAGGTGCAAGGTATCCCGATTTCAACGCAGCCTGCATTTGAAAACTGGCACTGCCACAAAGTTTGACATAAGGTGCCACTTGCATCGTATACCTTTGGTGCAGGCATCAAACATAACCTTTTGAAAATTGGGCCCATAGACTAACCTATATTTTTCCCATTAAATGGTTTAACAGCAGTTCTAGATGACTATGTTTATCTACCTTAATGTTCTCCCCTTTTAGGATTTCACCACAGCCATTAAAGGGGCTGCCATTACTAGGACTGATATTTCCTATTTAGGACACTTGCTACCCCCCCCCCCACATTGTACCTGATTGCATGATATACATGTTTATTATTAAATATTCTGTAATGGCCCTATTCATGCATGAGAATGTAATGTTTTATGCATTATGTGAAAAGAATAAAATATAACTAAAAACAAATCTAAAATATTAAGCTATACTATTGAGCCATTTCATTCAAAAGTGCAACATCCCACTCGAGGGCATGGGCGTATCAGGCTTATGCATTTACCAAGTTCTTGGGAGGGCTGGATACACCCATGGCCTGTTGTGGGTTATAGCTTACTGATTGTACACCACACCAGCAGTACCATGATTAGAAGAGTTGTCTGCTGTCAGTAGATTTATAGGAGAAGAGGGGAATATTACTATTATTTAATCTCACACAGTACGTTGTTTAATTAGCTGCACTGGGCCCAGTTTTGCAAAACTTTACTTTAACTTGATACTCTGATAGCCTATCAACATTAGAATCATCAACTGCGAGAACACTATCTGATTTGAAATGCAAAATAAATGCAGTTCTTTGGAAGTGTCAGTGGAAGCAACAGGAGATTTATAGCAGCTCAGGATCATTAGGGGTTTACCGCTTGGGACACAGAACTCAGTACACAGGATTTCACACTGTGGTGGGATAATTGTTTGCTTATGAGGAGGAGTGGAACCATTTATGCATGTAGACAAAAAAAACCTTCCCTTGCAAATTCTAAGGAGGTGAAAGTATTACCTCATCCTCTACTTAGCTAGGTTTCAGAAAAAATCAAAACATCTGGTTTATGAACCATAAATCAGACAGTGAGGCTCCAGGGGAGGTGATAGGTAGGGCTGTTTTAGAGTAATGTGAGGTATGGCCTGAGCACAGAACACTGATGGACTGTGTGTCTTTTTTCTGTTCTTACTTTCTGTTTCTTTTATCAACATGCAGCATTCATTGGTATACTGCACTTTTATTATTTATATGTGCAAATCCTATCCCTTTATTTGTAGCTGATCAAATTGGTCACCAGAATGGTTTTGCAAAGATGTTATTATCAGAAAGAGATCCATATTGCATTCTGTATCCCTTGCTCAGCAGCAAAATCCACCATTTTAGTGAAAGGGAAGTTTTCCTGCTGTAAGTCAGCAAAGTAGCATTAACCTTGTCATTGGATTCCACATTTATTATATTTGGGCAAGTTCTGTGCATTACTATATCTCAATGCACTGTCCTGAGCCTTATGTTAAGAACAACCATTATTAAAGGTAGCAAGGGCACAGTACTTGCTCACAGTTGAAGTTTAGGAGTACAGGCATATCTAGTATACAAGTTAGATATGTTTGTATAGTGCATAAGCCTCCTGGGATAACTGTCCATGGACAGTCAAATATTTGGAGTGAACTGATAGATCTACATGCTGAATAACTTGTTTAGAGTCCCAGATAATGGGTATAATTTACTATGATGACCTAGCTGCCACATGATCCAAGACAAATAAACACAGACCCAGAAGTGTGATTATCTGTCATATTTGAAAGATACCAAAATAAATGCATACATAAATACCATGGGTCATTTTCAGCACCTCTAATAAAGAGTTAAAGACAACACAATTATGATGTCTCATATGTTGATTAACTAAGAAGGCTGTAACTATCAAAACAGAATAAATGGTGGAAATCTGTTTCCAGTTTTTCATAATTTATGAACCTCCCATATTTCAGTCAGTATGGAGAAAATTGCTACCACCTGAATTTTAACCAGTGTAATTTGCACAGAAGTAATGTTATTGCTTAGAGCTTATACAGTATAATTTCTGTGTGTACATTTTGAATAATGGGACACTTGACTGGATTTATTTAACCGTGGGAATTTGAAGAGGCTTTGCAGTACTTCTGAGATACTTTCTAAGAAACATATCTTCAAAGGTAATGAGCTGACCATTAAGGGTAAACGTTTTCCATTTTGTGCCTGAATCAGAATTTAAACCAGTAAATGTTTGAAAGAAGGTCTGTTTCTTAAAGGGAACAAAACCCTGGTATGTTTAATTTTTGATACAATAAGAACATTGGGCATATACAGTAAGTAGTCCATTTGATCTCCCCGGTGTATTGTTTCATGTGTTTGCTATTAAATAGTTTTTTTCCTTTCTGTATTTCATGTCCCTTGATCATGTTGCCTTTTATCAGCCCAAAATTACTTTTTGATAACTTATCAGTTCTGGATATCAGTAATGTCAAGTCGAGCAGAAGCCTAGACTGAAGCTTTCCAAGCAGCGCATCTGCTCAACTGATATCACCAAGTTCCAAAACTTTTTTTTTTCTTGCAGTTAGTGTTGTTTCCTCCCACCCCACCCCCAAGTAGCCTCCCACTCCCACTGAGCCACCCCAGCCCCACTCCCCTCATTTTCTGCCAGGGCTTACCTTCGTGTGAAGCAACCTGGCCTGATATTTGTCAGGGGCAGGGCTACTGGGTGGATGGATGTCAGTGGCCACTAGGGAGTCCCCCATTTTCCCTTTTTCTCTGTGCCTCGAAATGCGTGCATGCAATGCTGCCCAGACATTCCCACACATGCTTCCATACATGGGATGTCATCAGCCATCACTCCACCCCCTGTTCAAGACAGTACCAACTGCCTTACCCCCAGCCAACTCAAGCAACCAGGCAGACATCAGGTGCCATAACCCTCACTCCCTGGGAGAGGAGAGTAGTCCTCTGGATGCTCCATCCTCTCCCATCCCAGCTGACCCCCGATGACCTACAGTAAGTCTGTATCCAAACCTGGGTTACCTATGTGGTGCAAGGAGTCGTCCAGTGCCTCAACCCTCAGTGCCAGTGGGCCGGCCTCGAAATTAAGAAGCATTTTAAAAATAAATATCAGATGGGAAAATGGCAATATAATGTATGTGCATGGGGCCTCAATTACAGAGCAGTGCAGAATGTGAAATGCCAGCTGCAGAATTCCTGCAGAAAGGCAATTCTCCTTTCAAAATGTTTTTTAGAGTTTCTGGTTTAATTCTGCAGAATCTTGAAAAGCAGTTCCATGTAAACTGCATAATATTAATAGTCTGCAGGTTATGGAATCTAGGTAATATTATTCTACAGGTTACAGAAAATGAAACCACAGTTTACATAAACCACTGAATAGTATAACATGTTTTATGACAAACAAATAGTGTAGTTGCCATATTGGTCCTAGTAAGAACAGATCCAGATGCAAATGGTTTGATACCATTTATTGGACCAACACAGAGGTTACAACAAAAGAAGAAAATGCTTTAGCTTTTGGACCAACCAAGTCCTTCTTCAGAAGCTTTATGACAGTTATTTAGAAAATCCCATACTATTAACACCCAGATAATGCATAAAAAACAGAAATAATTCTAGTTGGTTTAGCATAATCAAAACATAACAGAAGATTACTTCAGAGAAGTTAAGTAACACCAGTATGTTCTTAGCGGAGAAACCCCGAAGGTCAAAGGTTATCAGAAAATAGCAACAAGCAGAGTTCCCCTCACATGAATTTTAAAATGTCTCAGTATGTTTCAAGAAAACAGTCTACTGATAACAAAACCTTAAGATACTATTATCCCTAATTACATGTAAGATGAGGAGCTTACAGCTTGAATAGCAAGTGTCATTGTGTTTTAAAGAACACAGTCAATGAGAGAAAAACCTGTGGATAATAAATACATGCTAAAATGAGGCCTAATTGCAAGTTAAAAACAAGCCCCAAAATAAAAATAAGCAGAAATGATATGTATATGTGTATATATACATATATATATATATATATATATATATATATATATATATATGAGACAAAGAACCTCTGTGTGCAAGCACTGAGGCAATGGTTACCCCAAAGGGCACAACATAACCCAGATAGACCATCTCAGGGTAGCTGGTTCATTCCACTGGGGTGTCAAACAGACAAGGCATACTGATGAGTCCTAGTAGGACAAAACACATGTCTATGTCTTCTGTTGGCACCCTTTGCAAACTGTGTGAGAGGCCTTTCGGCACCATGCATTTCTGCTTAAAGTTGAACCAACATAATATTCTATAGTGATTTGCATATGCAGCCCGTGATGCTTTGCATTGTGGGGGCACGTATGATTTTGTATTTCTTTGAAACTTGGTTTCCCGGCCAAATGTCCTTTGGGGTAACCATTGCCTCAGTGCTTGCACACAGAGGTTCTTCATCTTTTAAATTGTTTTTTGTTTTGATTGTGTTCACCACAACATAACCCAGATAGAACATCTTAGGATAGCTTGTTCATTCCACTGGGGTGTCAAACAGATGAGGCATACTGATGAGTCCTGGTAGGATGAAACACATATCTATGTCTTCTATTGGCACCCTTTGCAAACTGTGTGAGAGGCCTTTCCGCACCATGCATTTCTGCTTAAAGTTGAAACAGCATAATATTCTGTGGTGATTTACATATGCAACCCATAATGCTTTGCATTGTGGGGGCATGTGTAATTTTGTGTGTGTGTGTGTATATATGTGTGTGTATGTATATGTATATATATATATATATATAGTATATATATATATGGCATACAGAGGGTTTAAAGTGAAGTTTACTCGAAGTGAGCACATGTTTCACACATAATGTAATACAGGACTTAGCTTGAAACATTTACCCAACTATACTCTCAATCAGTTACTATATTCCATAAACTTTAAGACCTTCAGTGTTGTAACAGGATTTTATACATGATAATATCAATTGTATGTATAAAGGCCAAATAAAAAAACAAAACTACTTGTCAGGGACTCCAATGAAATTGAGGCCATGAGCCTGATATGTACAGATTTCAATACAGTGTCAGTGTATAACAAACATGTTCAGAATCAGTCTAAGGAATCTGAATAAAAACTCAGGAATTAAATCTCCCAGCCCCCCCTTCCCAGGGAACGATAACTAGTTCAAATGAGATATATGTACAAGAGTCCTAATACATCATCATTCATACCAATCTTTGCAATATTACTCAAAATAATTAAACCTTTCATGAACCCCCAAGTAAATGAGATATGCATCTCAATATGTACAGAATTTAAAAAATGTAACAGTATGTAATTCAATCACAGACAACTAGTGGAGAGAAGTAAATATTCACTATATATGAGAACTAAGAGTCCTAGCCACTGTAACACCATTATGTCATGTGCCTGAATAAAAGTCTACCTCAATATCACCACAATAACCACACCCACTATACCCACAAAAAACACTCCAACACCCACATAAAAATTGCCCCATGCCACACTCCCCCTCCACACATACATGCACACACACACACACACACATTCACACATTCACACAGTGCTAAGGTGAGAAGCCAACATGTAGATAACCAGATAAAGGGGACTCTATAAGTAAAAAACTAAAACAATCAAAGACTCGCTGAAGAACTAAAGCATTTATGTCCATCCTTTGAAGTAAAGGTCTGTGTAAGTTTAAGTGGAATAATATGTCATATACCCCACATCAATGTTCATTCCATTCTCCACCATACTGAGAAGTAAAATAAGTCTAATTTCAGAAGCCTGTCTCTTTTGTGTACTGTTGAAATGTCCTTTTAAGACCATCACAGACATATCTGAGATTGAGTGGCCATCCTGGGAGAAGTGTTGCACCACTGGTTTGTCAGTCATCTTCATATTAATAGAGTGCCTGTGTGAATTCATTCTAGTGCAGAATTGTTGCTTTGTCTCCCCCACATAACCTGTGCGAGGACTTTTCTTGCATTGAATGAAATAAACATTACTTGATACATGTATAATTCCCCTGTATCCTGAATTGTCTGTTTTGTGATGTAACCACACAATCTGAAGTGGAAATGAGCTTACAAGTCTTACATCTGAGTTAATGACAGGGTTGTGTTCCTTATGATGTCGTGGTATTCTGTTCTGGTTCAAGTTGACTCCTAATAATCAGGTTGGCTAAATTAGGTGGTTGTTTAAAAGATAGTAGTGGTAGTTTTTGAAAAATACAATTAAGGGTTTCATCCTCACTAATTATTGGGTGGAGGTCCTTAATAATCTTACGTAGAAGTTCAAGGACAGGGTGATACGTGACTACTAAGAGTATCATGTTGGTAGTGGTCCTTTCCTTATATTGCAGTAGTTTTCTTGGTACCTGTGTTGTACGTTCCACTGCTCTGTCAATTTCTCTGGAAGAGTGTCCCTGCTCAATAAAGGTGTTTTCCAACATAGTCAAATGTGTGTCTTTGTCTCTGTCATCCTCATTTGAAGAGAGGTGGTGATACCGAAGTGCTTGACTATACATGACAAATCTTTTTTGTGTAGCTCAGGTGATTACTTTTCCTTTCTAAGTATCTCTCTGTCTGTTGGTTTTCTGTAAATACAGGTATGTAGGGTTCCATCCTTGATAGTGACAGTGGTATCCAGAAAATTTACACTGGTGGCAGAATATTCTAAGGAAAGCTTTAGTGTTGTTTGGAGGTTATTAAGTTCCTGACGAAAATCCTTAAGTGTGTCAGTGCACTCTGTCCAAATTATAAACAAATCATTAATGTAATGGAAATAAGTGAGTGGTTTGTGTGTACAATGTGTTAAAAAGTCCTCCTCCAAACTCACCCTAAAAAGATTAGCTGTGGAGCCATCCTAGTGCCAATTGCTGTTCCCATAGTTTGAACATAATATTTACCATTGAAGCTGAAGTTGTTTTGTGCCAGAATGAATTCCGTAAGTTTCCCCATGACTCCAGGGTCGATGTTGTGGTCCAATCCTTTCTCATGCAGATATTTAAGGCAGGCTGAAATGTCATCTGTGTGTGGAATATTAGTGTAGAGGAATGTTACATCCATCATGGCTAAAAGAGTGTCCGGTGGTAAGTTCTTATAACCAGAAAGTTTACGCAGGGTGTGTAGTGTCCTGGATGTAACTATCCCTTTGTACAACAAGAGGTTTTAAAATGGCTTCTACAAACCCTGAGTTCCCCTCTGTCATGATACCATTACCAGAGACTGTGGGTCTACCCAGATTGCCAGGCTTATGTATTTTAGGCAGCATGTAGAATGTCCCTGGCTTGGGTTCACTGAAATCGAACCACAACATTGTCATAAAAAAGCACTTCGGTATCATTGCCTCTGTTCAAATGAGGAAGACTGAGAGACACACATTTGACTATGTTGGAAAACATCTTTATTGAGCAGCGACACTCTTCCATACGTTGAATGGGAAGAAACCCCCCCGCTAGTGGTCAAACAGGTGTTCAGCATGTTTGTAGTTCATTTGCATCACCAGGTAAGAAAAAAGATCTGGCTCCCCATACAACACGCAGGGGAAACACCAGACCTCGCCCAACAACTAACACACCAAAATCTGGCCAATGGAAAATCATGTACACAAATGCTCACTGTCTGGAAAACAAGATCCCAGACCTGCAGGCAATAATGACAGAGGCTAAACTGGACATAGTAGCCATTAGCGAGACATGGTTTACCAGTAAACACACTTGGGAGACTTCAGTACCTGGCTGTGTACTATTCAAAAGAGACCGAGGTGCAAAAAGGGGGGGTAGAGTGGCCCCTTAATGTCAATGGAAATATCAAAGCTACAGAAATTCAGAATACACATAAGGAGCTAGAAGAACTGTGGGTCACCCTGGAAACAAGAAATGGGACAGCCATACGAACTGGGGTTGTGTGCAGACCTCCAGACCAGGGGGAGGACATAGACACATTACTGTTAGAAGGCATACAAAACATGACAGCTAAAGGGGAAGTTCTGATAATGGGAAACTTCAACATGCCAGATACAGATTGATCACTACCAGCAGGAACATCTGCCAGAACTAGACACATGGTGGATTACCTGCAGGGGGAGGGCCTCAAACAACTGGTACAACAACCCACAAGAGACAGGGTTATCCTAGATCTAGTACTGACTAACAGGGAAAGGATCTCAGATCTCCAGGTAGAAGGTCACCTGGGGGCCAGTGACCATCACATGGTATGGTTCTATTTGGCCACTAGAACTAAATCATCCCATTCCAAGGCAAACATATGGGACTTCAGAGGAGCTGACTTTGATAAGATGGCCAACAGAGTTAAGCTAGCCCTGGCAAAAAGAAATACAGGTGAGGGGTGCAGGCAAAGTGGGCAAACATTAAGGATGCAATACTTGAAGGAACATCCCATTGTGTTAGAGAGAAAAGGAAGTGCAAAAGAAGAAGGAAACCACTTTGGTTCTCAAAAACAGTAGCAGAAAATGTCAGAGCTAAAAGGCTGGCCTTCAGGAAATATAAGGGAACGCAGCAAGAGGAAGATAGGGAGGCATACCAAACTTCCCTAAGGGAAGCAGGGAAGGCAGAAAGGCAGGCAAAGGCACAAACCGAGGAAACACTAGCACAAATAGTAAAAGAAGGTGACAAGACTTTCTATAGATACATTAGTGAAAGGAGAAAGTCCAGAGGGGTTATTGCTAAGATCAAAGGGGATAAGGGGGCATGTGAGGAGGAGGACCATGTCAAAGCATCTATCCTAAATAGATACTTCTGCTCAGTATTTAATAAAGAGAAGGTAGGGTAGGGCCCACAGCTCACCACCATGGACACGGGGGGGGAGGTGTGCACTAGTCCCTTCACAAAAGAAAGGATCCTACAAGAGCTCAATAAGCTCAGGGTGGACAAGGCAATAGAACCTGATGACATACATCCCAGGGTACTAAAGGAACTAAGGGTGGAACTAGCAGAGCCATTATTAGAACTGTTTAATGAGTCTCTGAGCACAGGAGAGGTTCCAGAAGACTGGAGAAGGGCTCATGTGATCCCGCTCCACAAGAGTGGTAGCAGGGAGGAGGCAGGGAACTACAGACCAGTCAGTCTTACCTTAGTAGTGTGCAAAATTATGGAGGTACTCCGTAAGGAAAGGATAGTGCAACACCTGGAATCCATAGGAGCACAGGATCCAAGACAGTATGGGTTTACAAAAGGAAGGAAGGACCTGTCAAACTAATCTCATAGATTTCTTTGACTGGGTAACCAGAGTGGTGGACCAAGGGGGATCAGTTGATGTTGTCTACCTTGACTTCAGCAAAGCTTCCGATACTGTTCCACATAGAAGATTGATTAATAAGCTGGGTATGCTCAGAGTGGGTCAGAAGTTGGTCAACTGGGTGGCAAACTGGTTGACAGACAGAAAACAGAGATTGGTGGTAAATGGTATACAGTCAGAAGAGATGCAAGTCACAAGTGGGGTACCTCAGGGATCAGTCCTGTGGCCAGTCCTCTTCAATATCTTCATCAGTGACATTGCAGATGAAATGGATGGTCTGTTTGCAGATGACACCAAGATCTGCAACAGAGTAGATGATCCAGATGGGGTGGAAAGAATGAGAAGAGATCTGGATAAACTAGCAAAGTGGTCGGAAGAATGGCAACTAGGGTTTAATGCAAAGAAGTGCAAGATCATGCACATAGGGAAGAGAAACCCTGAAGCCACCTATAGGCTGGGATGAAAGTTGCTGGCAGTCACAAGGAAAGAAAGAGACTTGGGCATCATCATCACCGATGACCTGAAATCATCCAAGCAGACCACTAAAGCAGTAGGTAAGGCTAGGGGGATATTGGGGTGTACTAGTATGGGTATCACAAGTCAGAAGAGGGAGGTAATAATCCCTTTTTACAAGACACTGGTTAGGCCCCATCTGGAGTATTGTGTGCAGTACTGGATGCCACACCGTCACAGGGACATTAACCAAATTGAGGCAGTCCAGAGAAGGGCAACCAAAATGGTGCAGGGACTGCATCAGAAAACATATGAGGACTGAATAACGGAGCTCAATATGTATATCCTAGAACAAAGGAGGGAGAGAGGTGATATGATTGAAACATTCAAACACTTTAAGGGCATTAACAAGGTGAAAGAGTCTAACATGTTTCAATATAAGAAAAATAGCAGGACAAGAGGACACAGCATGAGATTAAAGGGAGACAGATTAAGGGGTAATGTGAGGAAGTTCTTTTTCACAGAAAGGGTGGTGGATGCATGGAATGGCCTACCTCAGGAAGTGGTGGATATGAATACAGTGCAGGGCTTTAGACAGGCATGGGATAGGCATAAGGGAGCAATACAGATGAGTATGAATAGATAGGCCATTGACAGAGCAAATGCCGATGGCACATTCATAAGGTAGAAAAAGAAATGGGCAGACTGGATGGGCCTTGCGGTCCTTTTTTACCATCAACTTCTATGTTTCTATGTTCTATGTAAATTGACAGAGCAGTGGAAGGTGCAACACAAGTACCAAGAGAACAGCTACTGCAATTTAAGGAAAGGACCACTACCAACAGAATATCTTTAGTAGTCACGTATCATCCTGACCTTGAACTTCTACGTAAGATTATTAAGGACCTCCACCAAATAATTAGTGAGGATGAAACTCTTAATTGTAATTTTCATGAACTACCACTACTATCTTTTAAACAACCACCTAATTTAGCCAACCTGATTATTAGGAGTCAGTTTGAACCAGAATAGAATACCGTGACATCATAAGGTACACGACCCTGTCATTAACTCAGACATAAGACTTGCAAGCTCGTTTCCACTTCAGATTGTGTGGTTACATCACAAAACTGACATTTCGAGATAATGGGGAATTATACATGTACATCAAGTAATGTTGTTTATTTCATTCAATGCAAGAAATGTCCTCACACAGGTTATGTGGGGGAGAGAAAGCAACAACTCCACACTAGAATGAATTCACACAGGCACTCTATAAATATGAAGATGACTGACAAACCAGTGGTGCAACACTTCTCCCAGGATGGCCACTCAATCTCAGATATGTCTGTGATGGTCTTAAAAGGACATTTCAACAGTACACAACAGAGACAGGCTTCTGAAATTAGACTTATTTTACTTCTAAAAATGGTGGAGGATAGAATGAACATTGATGTGGGGTATATGGCACATTATTCCACTTAAACTTACACAGACCTTTACTTCAGAGGATGGACGTAAATACTTAAGTTCTTCAGCAAGCCTTTGATTTTTTTTAGTTTTTTACTTATGGAGTCCTCTCTGTCTGGTTGTCTACATGTTGGCTTCTCACCTTAGCACTGTGTGAGTGTGTGTGTATGGAGGGGGAGGGGGAGTGTGGCATGAGGCAATTTTGTACGCGGATGTTGTTTTTTTGTGGGTATAGTGGGTGTGGTTATTGTGGTGATACTGAGGTAGGCTTTTATTTAGGTACATGACATAATGGTAGTTTACTCACCTGGTAAAGGTGATTGTGGGGGAATGGATCTCTGAGGAACTCCACATTCCTGACATCATGGGTTGTATACACCTGATATGTTGTCTGATGCACATGTGACTAAAACTAAGTCCGTCCCCTTCCGTGGGTCACTGGTCTCCTATGGTCAGTTCAATGTATTCCAAAGCTGTATCTGAAATTAAATCTGTTAAAATCCCCCACTTATACCCTGAATAAGAATATGCTGAATAACATTATATGTTCTGTACTGTTATTTTTTATTTGTATAGTAGGTACAAAGGGTTAGCATGATTTGCATAAGTTTTTGATTACCTTGTCAAAGGCCTGTCTACAATCTTACTTCTGTACGGAGTCTGTACTAGAAAATCATGTCTTTGTAAGGTGTGGTGTGGAGTGCCTCAGAGATCCATTCCCCCACAATCACCTTTACCAGGTGAGTAAACTGCCATGGTGGGGGATGATCTCTGAGGCATTCCACATTCCTGACATCATGGGTTATTAAAAAGCACTGATCATTCCCTAGGGAGGGTTAGACATGTCAATGTTGTTATTTTCTGTGTGGGCTGCTAGGAGCACTGCCCTTGTGAAGTTTGTCTTAGTGTCTTGTGATACATTCATTCTACAGTGTCTGGTGAAAGTGTGAATGGTTGACCATGTGGCTGCAGCACATATTTCTTCTGCAGTAGCCATATTCCTTTCCGCCCATGACGTCGCAATTGCCCTGGTGGAATGGGCTTTCAGGTCTAGTGGTACCTGAGTGTTAGTTGCTCTGTAAGCCTCTGATATGGCTGCCTTCAGGTATCCTGCTATTGATGACTTGGAGGTGGGGAGGCCTTTTCTGTGTCCTCTGTAAATTGTAAGAACCCTTTTCATTCCCTGCATTTTTAGCTGTGGATCGGCCCGTATTTCCGCTGGTGGTAGTTCTGCCGTTATCTCGATAGTCTGACTGAGGTGAAAGTTTAAGGCTATTTTTGGTTGGAATGATGCAATCGGATGCAGGAATATTCTGTCATTATAGAACTGTAGGAATGGCTCTTTGTATGAAAGGGCCTGTAGCTCACCTACCCACCTGGCAGACGATATTGCCATTAGGAAAATGGACTTGAGTTGCAACCATTTCATGGGAATGGATTCTACAGGTTTGGCTGGAGGCCTAGTCATAGCCGTCAGTACTGTGGTTAAGTCCCTGGGGGCTAATATTGGTTTATTGAAGGGGTGTATGTTGGTTGCTGCCTTCAAGAACCGTACTACATCTTTATGTGAACCCAGGATAGTGCGCTGTATTAGTCCTCTGGCTACCCCAATTGCTGCAACTTGTACTTTCAGTAAGGCTGGTGACAGTCCCAGTTGTAGTCCCTCCTGAAGGAACAGTAGGATCTGAGGTATAGTGCATGATTGAGTGTCTATTTTGTGATGTGTGCACCATTTGTTGAATATGTCCCATTGTCATTGGTAGGTGGTAATCGTGGATTGTTGTCATGATGAAGCCATAGTTTGTATGACTGATGGGTGATATCCTGCTTTTAGCAGTCTCTCCCTTTCAGGAGCCATGCCGTCAGTTGCAGGTGTCGAGGGTTTGGATGCAGTATACAACCCTGTGATAGTAGGTCTGGTCTGTGTGGTAGTTACCAGGGGTTGGCTAGTGCCATTGAGACTATTGTGGTGAACCATAATCTTCTTGGCCAATGTGGTGTCACCAGTATAACGCGTGCTCTCGAGATGCGTATCTTCTTCAGCACCTGGGCAAGCAGTGGAAGAGGAGGGAAAATGTAAGCCACTTGAAATGTCCATGGGGCTGTGAGGGCATCTACTTCATGGCTCTGTAGTCCTTGAACTGTGACCAATATTTTGTGCATTGGTGGTTCTTGTGTGATGCCATGAGATCTATCTCTATTGGTCCCCATCTGCGGTGCAACTGTAGAAACATTTGTGGATGGAGTTTCCACTCCCCGGGGTGGATCATTTGGTGGCTTAGCCAGTCTGCCATTGTGTTTAGTGTCCCATCTCAGTGAATGGCCATTATTGATTGTAAGTTTCTTTGTGCCCATGTCATAAGCTTTGATGTCTCTGCCATCATTGTCTTGCTTTTTGTGCTGCCTTGCTTGTTTATGTATGATACTGTGACTTGGTTCTTTGATTTTATCTGGACGTGTTTTTTTTGGATCAGATGTGAGAAGTGCAGTAGTGCTCTGAATACTGCCCTCATCTCCAGTATGTTTATTGTTAGTTTTGCTTCGGTTAAGGACCATTTTCCTTGTGCTGTGTGCTTTCCTGATACAGCCCCCCAACCTGTGAGGATGGCATCCGTCTCTATTATTATGTCCGGATGTATGTCTAGGGGCATGTCTTGTATTAGTCTGTGTCCGCTTGTCCACCATGTCAGGCTTGATTTGACCCTTGGTCGTAGGGTGACTGTCTTTGTTAGGTTGATATCGTGTGTGGGCCCCTGAGTTAACAAGAAGGATATGAGGTGTCTCATGTGCCATCTTGTCCAAGGGACCATGTCTATTGTGGAGGACATAAGACCTAACATTTGAGATATGAGCAGTAGCGTTGGCTGTTGATAGTCCTGTAGTAGCTGGGCGGTAGATAAGAGTGATTGAATTCTTGTTTGGGATGGGAATACTAGGCCTTTTTCTGTGTCTATGAGGGTGCCTAGGTGTTCGACGGAGTGACTGGGTATTATTCAGCTTTTCTTGTGATTGATTACCCACGCGTGTTGTTGTAAGCAGTCTACCATCATTTGTGTTTCCCTGGTGGATTGCTGTTGTGATCTTGCTCTGATGAGCCAGTCATTTAAGTACAGGATAACGTGGACTCCTTTTTCTCAAAGTTTGGCTGCTAGTACTATCAAGACCTTTGTGAACACCCTCAGTGCTAAAGTGAGGCCGAATGGTAGTACTTGGTACTGGTAGTGTTGGCCCAGTATAGAGAAGCAGAGGTATCGGGAGTGGCTGGGTCTCATGGGTAAATGAAGGTAAGCGTCCTTCAGGTCTATTGAGGTGAGGAAGTCTCCCTGTCTGAGTACCCAGATGGTGGACCAGATGGTCTCCATTTTGAAGGGGGTGTATCTTACTGATTTGTTGATGTATTTGAGGTCCAGCACTGGTCTGATGCCTCCTATCTTTTTTGGAACCATGAAGAAGATGGAATACACCCCTTTGCCTTCTTCTTGTTTTGGTATGGGTACTATTGCATTGTTTGTGTGTAGTTCCTCTATAGCCATTAGGACTTGACTGATTGTAGTTTTGTGGCAGGAGGCAAGTGAGTAAATCATTCTGCTTTCCCTTGGGACCTGGTTGAATTCTACTGCATAGCCTTTTTGTATTATTTCTAAGACCCACTTGCCTGTTGTGGACTTTTCCCACTGATGTAAGAATTGTGTCAGTCACTGTCGTTGTGTGATCTTGATGTGAATGTGCATAGTCATGGCCTGGATTGGTTTGTACAAGTGTAATTTCCTCTGCCTCCATGTGTTGAACCCCTGCCTCTGTACTTATTATAGTGATAGAGGGTCGTATAGTTTTGTCTGTTAAGTATTGCCCCTGAAGATAGAACTCCCCTTTTCTTGTCTCAGAAGGAGTGATATCTGCTCCTTTGTCTAGCTGGTAGGTAGGAAGCTCTGGATTGATCTCTGTTTAGTGCCTTTCCTTCTCCCTTGCCCTTAAGGTATTTTTCTAGACCTTTTCCAAAGATCATGTTGCCCTTAAAAGGTAGTCTTTGTAGGGTAGCTTTTGATTCCTTGTCTGCATCCCATAGTTTCATCCATAAGGATCTACGGGCTCTGTTGGTGATAGCGGCTGATCTGGCATTTATCTTTAAGGAATCTACCGCCATGTCTGCCAGGTATTTAGTGGATAGTATGGCATTATCCAGGAGTATAGATTCTGGAGACTTTGCTGGGATTGTTTTCTGAAGCTCCTGGAGCCAGGTTAACTGTGCTCTTGTGGCGTAAATAGCAGTGGTAGCGGCTCTGCTTCGCAAGCCAGCCAACTCTGCATTCCTTTTTTAGGTTTTCTTCCAGTTTTCTGTCTATGGGATCCTTTAGCCCTGATGCGGACTCAGTGGGAAGTACAGTCTTTCTGTTTAGTGCAGCTATTTGCGGGTCCACTGTGGGAGGAGTGCACCAGAGGGCCAGTTTTTCTGCTTATAAGGGGTACATTTTGTCCCAGGATTTATGCTCTGGGATTCTAGCTGGTTCAGATGAGACCATTCTTTTTGTACCAGCTTGTCTATTGCCTCGCAGACAGGGAAGACATCTGCTTGCTTAGCTAGGGGTTGCAGTGACGGTATTTGTTTAGAAGTAAGTGTGGGAGCTGTAGTTTAGAAGCCCACTGTATCCATGATGTTTCAGACTAGTGATGGAATTTGGTCTGGAAAGCACCACTTAGCCGTGAGGGTCTGTGGCTCTTGATCGAGCTCTCCCTCTTCCTCATCTGAGACATCGCCTGGATCCGAAGGTAAGGGTAAGGAATCTGCTACAGGAATCTCTAGAGGTCTAGAGTGGGTGTCTGTAGCCCTTTTCTTTGCTGGAGGGGGATTGCCCGTCTGTTATTTAGATATTTCAGTCATTTGTTGCAGCATTGCTGCTAGCACCTTCTGTTGGGCCTGCATGAGTTGGTTGTTTTGTATCAATGCCTTGGTGGTGTCGGAGTGGTGTTCTGTGTTTTGTAGGTCTCTTGTATCTGTAGGGGGTGTGAACTCTTTCTCGTTCTCCTCTACATCATTGTGTGTGGTGGAATCTTCTACACAAGAGGCACATAGCCTTCCTAGTTGCTGGTGTGGAATGGGGACATTGCACTGCTTGCAACTCTTTGTTTTGGGCATTGTGATCTGTTACGTAATAGTGAGAACATTCACAGTATCAGTATAAATTTGCTGTATAGAGTTAGCAAAATACCATATTTATTAATCATGGCCTTTGTTGTGCTTGTTCTCTTTTAAATGTGATGTATTAAGTTAGCAAAATACCATATTTATTAATCATGGCCTTTGTTGTGCTAGGTCCCTTTAAGGGAAAGTGCTGTATAAACTTAGCAATGTCCCCTATGTATTGCACTCTGTCCCTTTAAGAGGAGGAGGGAGGCTGAGGTAATGCAAGCCATTATGAAAAGGTATTAATTCAGTGCTGTGGATCATTTAAAAATGAGAGTACTGTGTTATTTAATAGCAACAAGGTGCTTTATGGAAGTGCATGGGAGGACTGTTCATTAAAGTTTGCTCGTTCACTTTATAGCGAGGTATCAGTATCGTATGGCAGGTCGAAAGCGCTGGACATGATTTTCCCAGTGAGGCAAACGTCATCGCATGATTACATGGTGCGTGTGCTGTCGTGAGTGTTGAGCGCCAATAGGAGTGCGTTTTGCTGTAGCGCAAGAGGGGACTTCAGAGAACTGGAAATGGCTACAGAAGGAAACGAGCTAAGGACTGGGGTCATAAAATAATATAGTAGCATCTCCATTTTGGCCCATAGAGCTACTGCTGTGTGCTCACACGGAGGGTGCAGTGAGGTGAAGTACTGTGGGGCTACAGGAGCTGATCTGTGAGGATGGTAGCGGAGAGTCTGGGACCGCAGGAAGGGGTGTTCAGAGCACTCTTAGAATTCAGGTAGGAGCTGCAGCATGGGTGTTTAGGCCCTATTTTTCACTGATATCTGCTCCTGCGGTCTCTAGCAGTGGTACCAGGGAGCATATGAGCCATAGTGAAACCGCTAGCAGGGGTTCCAGAGAGTTACATGCCCAGAGACTTTCCCTTGTAGTTTCGCCTGCAGGATGCTGGGACTGCTACAAGTGGTCCCAGGCATCCTATTCCATGAATATTGTTATTTGTCGGAATTGTGAACCATAGAACCATTAGGAAGGGTTCTAAAATATCAGTTTGATAATATTGTATCTGCTCTCTGTTTCTGCCTGATTCTGTTCCTGAGAAGCCCAATGTGAGCTAAAGATGCAACATTTCTAGGCTGTCTATACAATAGCATTTGGAGCCTATTATTATATAGTGAAGTTAAAATACAGCTGGCATTTTCTCTATTACACTAGAAGCATATGATTGCATTATTCCTACCTAGCTGATGTATTCTTCTTTTAAATTAAAGTCTAGAGCTCTGGAGATGTGCGACAACCTTTCTCAGATGCACAATTAGAACTGACCATAGGAGACCAGTGACCCTCGGAAGGGGACGAACTTAGTTTTAGTCACATGTGCTTCAGACAACCTATCAGGTGTATACAACCCATGATGTCAGGAATGTGGAGTGCCTCAGAGATCATCCCCCACAATGGTGTTACAGTGACTAGGACACTTAGTTCTCATATATAGTGAATATTTACTTCTTTCTACTAGTTGTCTGTGGTTGGATTACATACTGTCACATTTTTTAAATTCTGTACATATTAATATGCATATCTCATTTACTTTGGGTTCATGAAAGGTTTAATTCCTTTGGGTAATTTTGCAAAGATTGGTATGAATGATGATGTATTAGGACTCTTGTACATATATCTCATTTTAACTAGTTATCTTTTCTCGGGAAGGGGGGCTGGGGAATTTGATTGTAGTACCCCAAAGTTAGGGGATATTTTTTCTTGTCCCCTTCCCTTCCAGCCCTTGTCTGCTTTCTCACTGACCCTTCCCATTCCCCTTTGTTTCCTTTCAAGTCATTCGGCGCCAAGAAAGGGGGAGATCATGGGAAAGAGACACTCCCTAGAGGGCTTATGGTGCCCAATCTCCTGGCCAAAAGCCAGGGCCTCCCCAGCCCTACAAAAGGAACAGGGAGTGGCCAGAGAGGGGAGTCAGTGGCTGAGTGAGGTGGGTGGAGGACATGGAGAGCATGAAGGAAAGGCATTCCTGTTGTGGTTCCGTGGCTCCTCCAGCGGTACTGCCCTCCAGTCAGCATCCTGGGCATGTGGCAACAGCAGCAGCAAGGTTGGTCAGGTGGAGTGCGGCTCCCCGACATGACCTGTTCCCTCTGGGCAGAGCCCTGATAGGTGAGGGGGAAATAAAGGGCAGACAAACCAGGTGGTGCCACAAAATAATTGGTCCGGGCGGAAACTGTGCCCCAGACCTGTAGTTCCATGCCCAGCAGTCACAGCAGTTTAGAGGGCGAGCTGGGTGGCAGTGTGACACCCCGGCCATTCTGCTGACCCTCCCCAGCAATGGAGAAATCCCTGGCTGTGGTGGTGAGTGGGCAAGTGTCCAATTGTTTTTTACGCTCACACCACAGGCACCAAGAGTGGGGACGGGAAGGGAAAGGGCAATTAAAGGAGCCAAGTACCCAGAAAGAACATTTAAATGGGGCCAGTTCCCTAGTAAGGAAAAGGGGATGCAGGGTGGGCTTCCTGGGTGAGCTGCCAGCCCTGAGGGGAAGGCCCCGTGGGTGACCAGAGGTCACAGAGCTATTGGAGGTTTTTTTTTTCTTGTTTGTTTTTTGTTTTAGTCAAATGTGGAACCAGAAGGCAGGCTAGGCAAATAGTAGCTTGCCTCTAGCTGGATAAAGAGAGAGGGGCACTGTGATTGTAAAAGCCCCAGGGGAGGAAAGGGACAGAAAGAGAAAGGAGCAGACCCTGGGCACAGTGAGGTTAAGGCCCTTGGGGCCTGTGTAGGTACTGTTCTGCACCAAGGGGCAGGGACAAAACCCAAAGGCCCTCGGCTGGCTGCCGGGAGGGAGGGAGGGGTTAGCTGTGAGAATTCAGCATCCAGGCCCTCAAGCTTAGGGATTAGTAGATGAGGCCCCAGGCCAGGGGTAGTTATTAATACTAATAACGTGGGTTGGATCTGCAAAAATAGCCAGAAAAGGGGAAGACCCTTAAAGATGCAGCACCCTTGGGGGGAGAGATGGTCCTATGGCCTAAGTGGCCCAACACCCAAACCAAACTGCACTGTTGCCTGCCTAGTGCCCTCTAGAGACTGTATTTCCTACAAGAACTGAACTGTCTGCCAGAAACTAAATTTTTTGCTTGCTACTAAACTGTGTTATCGAATTGTGCCTTGGTGTACTGAACATCCAGCTTCACCTTTGTTGTCCGGATCAGCTTCACCAGAGCCTGACGCTGACCCAGGGAGGTCCCCAGCCCACCCACCATCTGCAGCAGGAACACCTCCAGTGATGTCAGCCTGCTCCAAGGTTCCACCACAGCTGTTCCAGCATCAGTCCTGCGATGGTAAGTGGTAGAGAGCCCTAGCAAGGTATCCAGTAGTGAGTCAGCTTAGATACTGCCCTGGCTCAAGCATGAGGGACCCTAGTTAACATCGTGCATGCCCCTTTCTTATTTTGCTGACCATCTGGAAGTGTGTGCATGCCCGTGTTGCTCCATTGAGGCTGCCAGAGAGTCGCATCACCCGCAATCTTCTTCTTGGGAGGTGTCCTGGGTGCCAGGGACCTGCCAATGGTCATTGCTGCAGATCATTTAGAGAACCACCTGGCAACCAGAAGTCTTCAGCTTCTTGCCTGGAGCTGCAGAGGATTGCCAAGTTCTTCATTGACCAGCTAGCAGTGTTTCTTATTGTGCTGTGTTCCATCAGGGGATGCCCCGTTATGGCCTGTTTACAAAAGCACTTTGTGGGGTCAATGCCCACCTGCTGATCAGCCAGTTCATAGGAAAGCCCAAGCTTGGTTCATCAGGTTTCATCATCTTAGTCAAGTGCTCGTAGGACTTGGACTAAAAGGGGTTCATCCCCTCTTCTTGGTTCGACCAATTGTTGGTCCAGTTCTTATTGTTGTATTGTTTACTTCATTACCCTGTGGTGTTTTATAAACTATTATCTTGTTTTTCTTGTCCCTGGTAAATAAACCTCTTGAATCTTGGTCACTGAGTAAGCTTCCTGCCAGGGAGGTCCCCAGCCCACCCACCATCTGCAGCAGGAACACCTCCAGTGATGTCAGCCTGCTCCAAGGTTCCACCACAGCTGTCTTCTTCCAGATTCATCTGGCCTATCCTGGAATTGTTAGGGAGCCTTCAAGCCCCCTACATAATTCCTGAGTTTTTATTCAGATTCCTTAGACTGATTCTGTACATGTTTGTTATACACTGACACTGTATTGAAATCTGTACATATCAGGCTCATGGTCTCAATTTCTTGGGGGTTCTTGACAAGTAGTTTTTTTTTTTTTTATTTGGCCTTTATACTTACAATTGATAAGTTTGCACTGCGTTTGTATATTGTTGTTTTTTGAATGTATATTTAGAATATTTTGGATCTTGTTTTGGTTTATTTCAATATTACTGTTTTTTATTGGATGGACAGTGTGCGCAGTGAGAGGGCCGCACTGTCCTTACATGTCTGGATTTTTTAACATCATACTCATTGGCAGTGAGAGTGCCAAAATAATTGCAATTTCTTTTTGGTTTCTGTTTTATCATATGAAGGACAGTGGGTGCAGTGAGAGGGCCTCCCTGTCCTTATATATTTGGATTCTCTAATAATTGTTTATAGATTATTTATGGTTGTGTAGTTTGTAGGTTTTGGATTATGTTATTGGGTGGGTTTTTAGCTTGAGTGTAATCGTGGATATTTTATTTTAGAGGTATTTAGGATTTTTATTTATTTGTTTGCAGCTAGTTTGTTTCCTGCTTTTGTTATGTGTTGTTTAGTTAACCCGGTCGTGCATTATTCGTCTTCCGACCTCCGCACCCTCCGCCCTTTCTGCCCTCCTCCCCTCCCATTTTTCACCTACCAGCACTGTCGGGCGCTTGGTATTGCTCGTGGGAGGGGGTATGATGGGGATCGTGGACGTGGTAGGGTGAATGAACGGACCTCTCGCATAGGGGTGGTTAAGCCCAGAAGATGCCCTGGGGCAAAATGGAGCCTGGAACGTGGTCATCCATGTCTAGTCTCCATACCCAAGGGCTCCACCTACTCGGATGGGCAAGTAGTCGGGATGGCTTTGGAGCCCTGTCCAACTCGGGCGGTGTTGTGCAATGCCAGATCTGTTAAAAACAAATCAGCTATTATTTCTGATTTTGTTGGGACAGCAGATCTGGCTTGCATCACCGAGACCTGGCTGGATGGAAATGCGGCCCTATTTTAGAGGCGACTGTTCCAGCTGGGTACTGTTGATTCACCGCCGGAGATTGGATCGCGGGGGGGGGGGAGTAGCGGTCTGTTTCAAGACCAGGTTGGGGCTCACGGGTGTACCAGTTGAGGAAGCTGAATCCTTTGAGTGTACCATCGTGGCTGGTGTGGGTTGCAGGATAGCCCTCGTCTACCGTCCACCAGGAGATGAGAGACGATTCCTGCAGGAAGTGGCAGACTTCGTCGCTGATATGGCATTGGCATCACCCAGACTGATGGTTCTGGCGACTTCAATGTCTGGGTCGACGACGAACTTTCTGCCTTTGGTCAGCACTTCCTCCAGTTGATGACATCACTGGGCCTTACACAGATCATTTCCTCAGCCACGCATAATCATGGTCACTCTTTGGATTTAGTTTTTCTCCTGGGGATTGAGGCCTCTGATTTGGTGGTGGAACCTGTCAGTTGGTCCGATCACTACACCGTGAGCTTCAATTTTTGTGCTCCCCTTCGTAGGTCTGCCCCTGTAGAGATGGTTCGATACCGCCCTTTACGGGATGTGGGCCCTGAAGACCTGATGGTGGTGTTGAACCTCTCAGAGTTTCCGATTGCCAGCTTGGGTACAGAGGCTATGGTCTTGGCTTATAATCAAGCCATTTCCTTAGCCCTGGACTCAATTGCTCCCATCTATGTTCGTCCCCTCTCTCTCCGTCCTCGGACCCCATGGTTCGATGGGTCTTTGAGGGAGCTGCGACATGTGGGACGATGGTTAGAGCGTCGTTGGAGGAAATCTGCTCTGGATGCCGACCGCCTTAGTTTGGAGGAGCATTGTCGGCTCTACCAATCAGAGATTTCCCATAAGAAGGCAGAATTCCTGTCCAGGGAGATCTCTGTTGCTCAGAATCAACCGGCTCAGCTCTTCAGAACTGTGGACAGGCTGTGCAACCCAGCCTGTCTCCAGCTCCGTCGAGCCTTTTCACAAAAGGAGTGTGATGAGATCGCTCAATTCTTTGCGAATAAGGTTGCCGACATCAGATCCGAGATCCGTCCAACACACTCTAAGGGGGAAGCTTTTGGTTGGCGTCTTGTCATGGAATCCTCTGCCTCCTGGTGTTCCTTTGACCTGCCGACGTTCAGTGATATTATGCAGATCATCCAGGGGATGTGCCCTATGTTCTGTAGTTTAGATCCGCGTCCTACCTCCCTAATCTTGGGTTGTGTTGAGATCGTCGGCCTGTTTCTGGTTCAAATAATCTGGCGCTCCCTAGAATTGGGTGAGTTTCCTAGCTCCCTAAAAGAATCTGTGGTGACTCCCTTTTTGAAGAAGGCTTCTTTGGACCCAGATATTTTTTCCAACTACACACCTATCTCTAACCTTCCCTTTATTGGGAAGGTTATTGAGAAGGTAGTGGCAAACCAGCTGGAGGACCATTTGACCATCCATAATATCTATGAACCTCTCCAGTCTGGTTTTCGTAAGAGGCATAGTACAGAGACTGCTCTGGTTCGGGTGCTCAATGATCTCTTGATGGCAAGAGATCAGAGAAACCGCTCTATCTTGGTCCTCCTTGATCTCTCTTCAGCCTTTGACACTGTAGACCATGGGGTTCTGCTCGAGCGTCTGGAGTCCATCTGTGGACTGTCTTGTACAGTGCTCAGATGGTTTTCATCATTTCTATCAGGGAGAACGCAGAGAGTTCTGTCGGGGATTTTTTCTTCTGACCCTTTTCCTCTGCAGTGTGGTGTCCCCCAAGGCTCTGCGCTTTCCCCCATGTTGTTTGCAGTGTATATGCTGCCCCTCGGAGACGTTGTAAGAAGGTATGGGCTGAGGTTTCACTGCTATGCTGATGATACCCAGCTCTACCTGTCTTTTGGCCCCGACCAGGTTAGTGCTCTCGGTATTTAATATGCTGCCTCGCTGAAATCCAGGACTGGATGAATGTGAACTGGTTAAAGCTGAATGCTGGTAAGACTGAGGTTATGGTTGTGGACCCGGTCATGGGACAGGGGGGTTGGGGTCTGGTCAGCCCTCTGGCGTATTGTTGGGGGGGGGGATCTGATCCTTACCTCTGAACGGGTGCGTAACCTGGGAGTGGTACTTGACGAGGGGCTGACTCTTCGTTATCAGGTGTCAGCAGTCGTTAAGTCCGCATTTTACCATCTTAGGAACATTGCCAGGGTGAAACACCCTGTTCTGTCCAGCGATTTACCCATGTTGGTCCATGCTTTCGTGACATCTTGCCTTGACTATTGCAACTCCCTTTACTTGGGGCTTCCTGGGGTTGATATCCGCCGCTTGCAGCTAGTGCAGAACGCTGCTGCAAGGTTAATGACGGGTGACTAGAAGGACACATATTATCCCTGTGCTGTGCGATCTGCACTGGCTGCCTATACAGTGGCGGATCACCTTTAAAGTAGGTCTTTGACCTTCAAAGCCCTACACGGACTCGGCCCTGACTACTTGAAGAGCTTCTGACTCCTTACACTTCATCACGACAGCTCCGTTCAACCCGGCGAGGGGTTGCTAGAGGTTCCAAGGGTTATATTGAAGTCTTCTGGGGCTAGGGCTTTTAGGTTTGCGGCTCCAACCCTCTGGAACTTTTTGCCTCGCCGGCTTAGAGAATGCATGACCGTGGAATCCTTTAAACGGGATTTTAAGACTTTTTTGTGGAGCAAGGCTTTCGTGGATTGTTGCTGCTGTGAATTTTGATTTTATATGTATAATTTGATTTTATGATTTATCTGTACAGCGCCTTGGTGCCTGAAAGGCGCTAAATAAATAAAGCTTTATTATTATTTATTATTATTATCATGTATAAAATCCTGTTACAACACTGAAGGCCTTAACGTTTATGGAATATAGTAACTGGTTGAGAGTATAGATGGGTAAATTATTTATTTATTATTTATTATATTTTGATAATTGGGTGAGCCCACTGGGCCCCGAGAGTCCTTTTTTCAGGGGCGACCCAAGGATTACATAGATTATTACATAGGATTGAGTGCAACAAAATACATAACATGTGTCACATAGATACATTACAGGGTAAACATGGTAGGAATATAACAAGTTACAACGGTACAGGAGTTGGACCACAGAGTATTGGCTAACGCTTGGGAGTCCCTTAACTTAACAGTTGCAGTATGTGGAGGTAGTCAGGTGCGCCTTAAGCCTAGTGCGGAAGTTGTAGGAGGAGGAGGTTTCCTGAATACCTACTGGCAGGGAGTTCCATAGGGTGGGGGAAGTAAAGACGAATGACTTCCCGCCTGCCTTATTGTCTCAAGATAAGTTCTATATTATATTATGTGTGAAACATTTGCTCCCTCTGAGTAAACTTCACTTTAAACCCTCTGTATGCCATATATATATATATATATATATATAAAAATATTTTTTGTTTATTTTTATTTTGGAGCTTGTTTTTAACTTGCAATTAGGCCTCATTTTAGCATGTATTTATTATCCACAGGTTTTCCTCTCATTGACTGTGTTCTTTAAAACACAATGACACTTGCAATTCAAGCTGTAAGCTCCTCATCTTACATGTAATTAGGGAGAATAGTCTCTTAAGGTTTTGTTATCAGTAGACTGATTTCTTGAAACGCACTGAGACATTTTAAAATTTATGTGAGAACGCTCTGCTTTGTTGCTATTTTCTAATACCTTTTGACCTTCATGGGCTTCTCAGCTAAAAGCATACTGGTATTAATTAGCTTCTCTGATGTAATCATCTGTTATGTTTCAAATGAGTATGTTAAAGGAGAAGACGCCTGTATATTTAAGCAATAATGCCCAACAGGGTGTGTGTCGTGCTGGGATAACGTCACGCCTCAGGTGGTGTGTCCAACAACTGAGGCGTGACGTTATCCCAAACGACACACACCCTGGAGGGCATTATTGCTATTATACAATGGCTCATTGTTCTATATAAAATAAAAAAATAATTTTGGAGAATGTTTTTTATTAGTGTGGAAAAATATTTTTGTTTCTTAAGAGGAGATGCAAAAAAAGAGCCCTAGGTCCAAAAATCATCTGCAGGTTCACAGTGAGGCTGAGACTAGACCCGTGATGTTGCACTGGGATAACAGCATGGGTCCAGCCCAAGAATGACCAATCAGAGTCCAGGATTTTTGTTGCCATTATATAATTATGATTTGGATATGTCTGATGTATTTATTATACATTACATCAATTGCTGTACATATGTTAATAACAGATCAGTCATTTATTCTGTTGCAGCACATATCTAGAGTCTGAGGCTCTGACACAAGCTAGTAAAGTGTCAAGCAAGCCTCCATTTACATGCAGATGTGTCACTTGTAATACAGCCCCTCCCATTCCCTAATGTCACTGCAGCAACAGTGCAGAAGAAAACATAAGGATATCAATGCTGTCTATCCTGATTTCAGTTTAAGTTTGCAATGGCTTAAGACAGTTCTGTCATGCAACTCACACAGGGAGTAGTACTTGTAACCTTAATACTGTATGTGTAGAGCAAATAATACATCTAATAGTATTGCATTCACAGGAAACAGAATCTGTTCTTTGTACTGATCATTTCTCTCTATGAGACAGTTGCAACATGTGGAGAGCAGTAAAAAGAATTAGTCAATCAAGCAGACAATCAAGAAGTCAATCTAGCAGTCAGTCAGTCAATCTGTATTGAACCAGGTGAACACCCTTGAGAAGATTCATTTACAAGGTAGGCCTGAACAGTTTCCCAAAGGATCACACAAAACTGAATTTCTCCTTTGCACAAATGATATACCCCCCTTTCAGCAGCCTGAAAGTGGAGAGCTAGATCACTTACTTTATAAAGTGTATTGTTTTACATTTCAAATGTTCCTTAAATCTGAGTTTCTGATTGGAAATAACAAGACACAGAGTGCATATGACGTGGGAGAAATGAGCTAAGCAAATACAGAGCACTACAAACACTGGGGCTGATTAGTTTCTTTACCTACAACAGCTGAAGTGTGGCATCTGATTTGTGAGGGACATCCTACTTCAAATGCTGGCATTGCAAGGCGGGGAGGGGCTAACACAGCTTGTCCTCAATACATTCAAAGTGAAGTGCTGTAGCTCTCACATCACTGCTAATGAATTATAAGGGGAATGGGGGCACTTTTAAAGTCATGGACCAGAGGGGCCATCACAGTTCCCAAGGAGGTTAGAGGAACTTGTTAAGGGTTAGAGAGTAAGGGACTTTAGTAGGATGTGAACCAGAGTCTCCCAGTTCTTGTGCCTGTGCTTTAACCATGAGATTACCCTTCTTCCATATGCTGCAGCTGATGCTGTCCTGGTAACCTATTCATTGTTAGAGCTGAACTCTTTATTGCCTTACAGCAGCCATCCAATCACTGACTGCCTAGTTACAAAGGGAAAGGGGCATATTTGCAAGATTGTTTCTCACTGTTGGTGTCAATCAAAACAGAGAATGCTAACACACAGAACATAATACAACAGCTGTATAATACCACTTAAAACTCTTGTTGTACCCAGAGTCCTTTATTGGGTAAATTGTTTTTGCTAACAGAAACAGTAACACAACACAACACATACAGGCACTTCCTTATATGGATACTGTATATACATGTCAAATCAGTGCTGCATCACACTCATATGGTTCTAGTTCCTATTAGACCTGCACTTCAGGATGTGCACACCACTTAAAGGGTTCCTCCATTACTCAAGTGGGGAACCAAACATTGTGGGTTTGGTTTACTGGTGGAACTGCATTTAGTGCAGCACCATTATCTGTTGCTGTGATGACATCATCCTCCAGCAGCATTGATGGTAAAATGGAGGACAAACACATTGATAACTTCTGGGGGCTGTATATTTTTATTTATAATCTAGCTTTGGATGGCAATAGGACTGCAGGGACCTGGAGGAGGCACACAACAGTTACACATAGGAAGTTGGGAAAATGTTGATGTGAAACTATGGGAGACTTCCCCTTTAAAACAATGAGAATTGTTTCTGTTTTTTATGTATTATCTGGGTGTTAATAGTATGGGATTTTCTAAATAACTGTCATAAAGCTTCTGAAGAAGAACTTGGTTGGTCCGAAAGTTAGAACACTTTGTTCTTTTGTTGTAACATCTATATTGGTCCAATAAAAGGTATCAAACCATTTGCTTCTGGACCATGGTTTATGTTAATTTCAGATTACAAATCCACATGTAACCCCTAGGTGGCACTATCCCAAGGGCTACTACCTCTGCCTGCTTGGCTAGTAACAGGTTAAGGGGCCTAGGTTCAGTGATGGGTGTCTCCAGCCAGGTCAGGGTTGGTATCAGTTTGACTAACCAGGCCACAGCCCTCTGGGACACTGTGACCCCACTTGTCTCCCGCTAGTGGCCCACATAGTACACAATGTTTACCTTCTCAATACCCCTGAAAGGCTTTATACATACACCTAGATTTAGCACTTACCCCCAGGACTGGTTTCTTCAGCTTGGCTCTGGGGACCCCCTGTAAAATAAGGTGATGCAATACAAGGGCAACAAGGCAATACCTTTACCACAAACTGACACCACAGTCAATGTAAATTGCAGAAAAAGTAGATCTGATTTATTCAGGGGACTATAACAAGGATGGGGATAATCAGGTTAATTTGCTTAATCACACTAAAAATCACACTGCTGTGCATGCAATCAGAGCCCCAATTAGTCACACTCTCTGGGTACCCAGGATGGAGAAAGGGGCTAGCCAGGACCATTGTCTGGCATAGGCCAGCTTTGCAGCTGGGGGGGGCCCTGTGAAGAAAGAAACAACATGCACACACCCCAATTGTAATCCGGAGCCAGAGGGCTCAGTTCGTAATCAGATGACACACTTTTGATTAAAAAGATATGTTACAGGGAGCTACCCTGTTCACTACTCACGATACCCAATGCTGAGAACAGGATGGATGATGGCTGTTCTGGATTGCCAGAAGGAGCAGGGTAGGGAGATGAGACCCTCATGGCAGGGCCCAACTGCATTTGATAGCAGGTGGATTCAGTCCGATGCAGCTGGGTACAACTTCCAGCCTTCAACGCACAGCTCAGTTCAGGGGGAGCAGGTCGTGACCCTCCCCTCCAGTTCTCAGCACATTTATATGTAAAGAAAGTTTATTGTACCAGGCAGGCTACTCCTCGATCCTGTTCACAAAATTACTGCTAAAATCCGGGAGCACAACGGTAGCTAAAGTTCCTGACAGGTCGATCGCTTTTAGCAAAATCTTTGGTCTTCTTCAGGTGAGCCTGGTATCCTTCCAACAGCTTACTTCACAACACACCACGCAGATCACGGTCCGACTATTCTCCTCTCTTTCTCTCTCTCAGTAAGACAGCAACAGGCAGAGTTTCGGGCCTTCCACAGTTCTCCCTCATGAACTACTGTGCAACACGGCCGCTTGATTATGCAAGCTCTTTCCTCTTCCACTTCCAACTTGAATCTGGTTCAGTTGGGCAGTCTATTACTCTAAATGTTTATCAGCAGTTAGTTACATCCCTTAACAGAGCTCCCCCTGTGCCACTAGAAAAGGCAGAAATGGAGCAAAAATTCAGCAGCCTGGGCGGGACTCTGGCATGCAAACACACAGTTCCCCCATAAGATTAATTATGACTGCAAGCAGGCAGCACTTAAAGAGACAGTACATGGAGGCTTTTAAAGAGCTCACTGGTAATGACATTCAAAAGGCTTTAGCGCCGAACACCAACCAGGCAGTGAGCAATTAGGCAAGCTCTTGGAAGACTTTTTGGAAACCCCCATTTGTAGGGGGGTTACACCCTTCCTGGCCTGGAAAAACTTGGTGTCCGTGTCAAGTGGGTACTTTCACAATAACTTCAAATGCAAATTATCTTACAAATCTATGCCATTAGCAGATTAGGCCCATAATTTCTAAGGCATTAGTCAACACATTAAAACATTACCATACACAGTTTCTGTAATCCGCAGTTCACTACTGTTACTAAAGTACATCACACATAAGTTGCACAAATCACTCACATATACTGCAGTTTTGAATCAGGTCATTACCTCCTGTACATTGAACAATGATAAAGGGGGCCCTTTCCTATCAGCTACCATGGGGCTGGATGGGACAGGGGCACCATACTTAGAGGGCAGAACAATCAGCCGGGAGTTAGCACTCAAACTCAATTTGAGTAGGGAACTTTGGGACACATAAACTCCCCTGTGGACTACATTGAGAGGCAAATCCACTGGCCTCCCAGGAGAATCATAGCTAATGCATACTATCGGTTTGATAGCTCGACCAGTCTTCCTGGGGGGAACAGTCACAATCTTTGCACCTTTCACCTCAATCTCTGCACTTTCCTCACTTGCAAAGCAGGCCTTTGTCTGAGTGGGAGGTTCAGTCTTAGGGCTCAGTCAGCCCTGGGCTCTTTGAATTCAGGTTCTACAACACTTTGCTCACTTGAGAAACACTCTGACACTGGAAGGGAACTGTCATCACATTCAAAGTACTCTTCATGTTCTGGAAGGTCACCAATTGGTCTCAACTCATCTGTCTCCTCCTCAGGGAAATCACACAGTTCCACTATACACAGAGATTCAATATCATCAGACCTGACACTTTGCACTTCACTCTCAGTGTGCATTGGCTCCAAGGGCAAAGCTGAGGGGTTAGGCAGTCCAGAGGGCCCAGCTTCATCCCCACAATTGACCATGGGGTTACTTTGAAACAGCTGACTCAGTTCGCATGAAGGTTAATGACCAGAATTGCACTCATTCTCATCTGAAGTGGACTGACAGTCATTATTGAATTGGGTTTGCTGTGGAGAAAACCTTAAGTCAGTGACTACGGGGGCAGGCTTACTCTGTTTCTGTTTTGCAGCAGCCCGGGTCACTGGTCCAGGGGGGAGCAATCTCTGTGGGCTCAGATTCAATCATTATTTGACCAATGGGCAACAAATGGTTTCGGTGCATGGTCTTGACATCTTTTGAGTTGTTTTCCAGCCTCGCTTTATACATAGGTAAACCTCGCAATTTGCCTACTACTATGTGAGGAAGATGGTACCACCAATCAGCAATTTTGAGTTTGTCAAGCAACCCTAGATTCCAAAACAACACACGGTCCCCAGCTTGAAGCTCTTGGGCCTCCACCTTTTAATCATACCTTTCTTTCTTTATTGGCCAAGTTTCTCTTTGCAGCCATGATCTGAGCTAGTTGGCAAGCATGGTTCAATTGAGCTTTTACTTTTTGTATGTACTGTAGGTAATTCTCAGCTGTGACCCCATCAGGAGAAATCCCAAAACAAATGTCCACTGGTAACTGAGCCTCTCTACCAAACATGAGGCGATAGGGAGAGAACCCGGTAGCATCATTTTCTGGTACAGTTATAGGCGTGGACCAAGGTGCTTATCTGCTGGCTCCATTTTGGTTTGTCTTTTGGGTGGAGGGTGCCCAGCATGTCAAGAAGGGTGCTATTAAATCATTCTGGCTGTGGGTCTCCCTGCGGATGATAAGGGATGGTTCTGGACTTCCTCACCCCCCCATAGAGAGAGCATCTCCTTGATTAAGTGACTCTCAAAGTCCCTGCCTTGGTCAGAATGAATTCTTTCGGGGGCCCCATAAAGAACAAAGAAATTCTCTATCAGCACCTTGGCCAGGGTGGAGGCCTTTTGGTCTTTAGTGGGAAAGGCTTGGGCATATCTGGTGAAATGATCTGTGACCACCAACACGTTACAGATATTTCGCTGATCAGGCTCCAAACTTAGAAAGTCAATGCAAACTAACTCCATAGGTATGCTGGTGGTGATGTTAACAAGGTGGCAGCCCTCTGTGGCAAAGCCTTTCTCTGTAGGCAGCGATTATAAGTTTGTACATGATGTTCAACATCTGCCCCCATTTTAGACCAGTAGAATCGGGACTGCACCAGGTCAAAGATTCTGTCGATGCCAAGGTGGCCCATGTAGTTGTGTAGGGACTTCAGCACCAAGTCTCTGAAATCTGTGGGCAGGACCAGTTGTTGCTTGTCCACCTGACCCCCCCATCTACAGTCTCTTGATACAGCAACTGATTTATTAGCTTCAATTTAGGGCCTTCTTTGTACAATAGTGCAGTTCTCAAGTCAGAAGAGTGTAATCCGGACACATCTTTCGTTGCATAGAGGGCTTTGAGAGCTGATCGAATCATGGGGTCATGAGATTGAGCTTGCTGGAGGCTGTTATTATCAAACTGAGGCAATGCTCTAATATCTAGCGTGGAGAAGTGGCAGTATGCAGCTGGTATACAAGTGTCAGAAGGGCTCAAACAATCAACCAGGTAGTCCACTGTGTCTGTGGACATCTGTTTCTCCATGTCAAACTTCTGGCACAGGGCTTGAATGTCAGGTTCGGACAGACTGACCCAATTACTTTTTGAAGTAGGCCTTCGGGAGAATGCATCAGCATCTACGTGATTTAGGCCCGACCTGTATTCAACAGCGTAATCATAAGTGGGCAATGCAGAAAGCCACCAATGCCTGATAGCATCCAATTTAGCTGAGGTCTGCACATAGGTCAGTGGATTATTATCTGTCTTTACCAGTATCCTTGCTCCATACAAATAGTCATGAAATTGGTTGACAATGGCCCACTTCAATGCCAAGAACTCCAATTTATGTACAGGATAGTTTTTTCTGATGGAGTCAGACTCCTACTGGCAAAGGCCACTGGTCTCAGACCATTCTCATGCTCCTGATATAACACAGCTCCCAAACCTTGTAGGCTAGCATCGGTGTGTAACACATAGGGTTTAGCAGGATCAGCATAGGGGAGGACGGAAGCATGGGTCAGCTGATAGATGATTTCGTGGAAAGCAGCCTCGCAGTTAGGAGTCCATCGAGACCCAAAACATTCTCCAGGGTGGAAGTACACTTTCTCTGATTCAGTGGAGGCCACTCGCTTGTACTTTTTGTTTGTAGGAGGGTAACCCTGGGTGAGATTCAGCAGTGGGCGAATCACTCTTGAGTAATCCTTTATGAGCCGTCGGTAATAACCACAAAATCCTAGGAAACATTGTAATTCTTTTATATTGTGGGGCTGGAGCCAGGTGGTCAAGGCCTCAACTTTGCTAGGATCAGTTTCTATCCCCTCAGTGGATACTATGTGCCCCACATACTTTACGGAGGTCTGAAAGAACTGGCATTTGTCGATGAACAGCTTAAGGCCAAAGTCTTCCAGTCGGTCCAACACTTTAAAAAGTTGGCTGCCATGTTCCTCCAATGAACTTCCAAACATAATAACATCATCTAAGTATACCAGGAACTCCAACAAGTTCATGTCCCCCACTGCTCGTTCCATCAGTCGCTGAAAAGTGGCTGGAGCACCAGAGATCCCCTGGGGCATTCTCATAAACTCATAGAACCCAAGTGGACAGATGAAGGCTGTTTTCTCATGGTCTTCCGGGCCATAGGGATCTGGTAGTACCCACTGTGGAAATCCAAAACTGAGAACCACTTAGTTCCATTTAAACAGTCCACTGCATCCTGAATATGGGGCATAATGTATTGATCGAGGATGGTCCACCTGTTAAGGGTCCTGTAATCTACATACATTCTTACTGTCCCATTCCTTTTCCTCACCACCACAATAGGTGAAGCATAAGGGCTCCTGGATTCTTGTATCACACCAGCTGTGAGCATTTCCTGCAGGTGTCTTCTTAAATCATCTATATCTGCTGGTGCCAGGTGCCGAGACCTCTCACAGAATGGCCGTTCATCTTGCACACCTATGTGATGCTCCACTTCTCGGACACATCCTACATCCCATTCGTTCAGTGAAAACACTTTATCCCTCCAGGCGAGTCTCTGGCTGATTCTAGCCTTCCATTCCACTGGCAATGGGGAGTCATCAAAGTCAAACAAGTTGGTGGCACTTGGTCAGTCACTCCAGATGGCTTGTTACTAGGTAGTACTGCAGTGTCTGCACAGTGTACAGTAGCTAAGGTGCAGCCTTTATTCACCCAAATTTCTCTATCTGACACATTGTGAACCTGGACCATGACCCATCAGGCATAGGCATGAGCACGAGCAGGTAAGATACTGGGCTTAATCAGCAAACCTTCCAGCAATTTCCCATCGCCTGGAGCGTCCAGCATGAGTATCTTATTCTTGACATCTTTCCGTAAGCGGACCTCCCCTTGTAGGGTACACTGGGTGTTGGGGCCCAGGATCATAGACTCAGGATCCTTCTTCCATACTACCCCCAACTGGCTCATCTTGATCCACCTCTTCGGCATTCTGCCGCAACTCATACGCTGTCTTAATCAAGACAGGGATCCTCAGAGCCCTACCAGTTCGTTGCCCCTGTTTCTCATAGCATAGCTGCGCCAATCTCCCGAACATATGAGCATTCATCCCAAATAGTAGAGGGACTCCATTGTACAGTCCATACATAGATACATAGATACATAGATACATAGACAGTGTCGGCAGATAAGGGCCTATGGCCCACCTAGTCTGCCCATTTGAGCTTGTAAGTTCAGTTTGTTTTCCTAGAAGTCTGTTTCCCCTTACCCCTGCCCTCTAGAATTCCTTTATGTCTATCCCATGCATTCTTAAATCCTGTGATTGTTTCAGCCCCCACCACTTCCTCTGGCAGGGTGTTCCACTTGTCCACCACCTGTTCTGTGAAGAAATTCTTTCTCATGTTTCCTCTGAATCGCCTCCTCCAACTTCATCCCATGCCCTCTAGTCCTGAAACATCTTTTTCGCTTAAAAATAGTGTTTTCCTGCACCCTGTTCCTCCTGTAAGATACTTGTATGTCTCTATCATATCCCTCTCCCCTCCTCTCCTCCAGGAGTACATGTTCAGTTCCTTCAACCTGTCTTCATAGGACTTGTGATGCAACCCATGCACCATCTTTGTTGCCTCCTCTGAACCTTCTCTACCCTGTCTATGTCCTTACGTAGGTATGGTCTCCAGAACTGTACACTGTACTCCAGGTGGGGCCTCACTAGTGTCTTGTATAGTGGAATTATGACCTCCTTTTCCTGCTGGTGATGCCCCTGCCTATACATCCCAGCATCCTATTTTTTGTTACCTGCTGCCTTGTCACACTGTTTCTACTCTTGAGGTCATCAGAGATGACAACCCCAAGATCCCTTTCCTGCTTGGTACATGCTATATCCTCACCCCAACTGATATATTGTGCCAGGGTTTTGTGCCCCATATGCATTATCTTGCACTTCTTTGCATTGAATTTCAACTGCCAAACCCTTGACCATTCTTCAAGTTTCTGCAGGTCCTTCTCATTCTGTCTACACCCTCTGGTGTGTCTACTCTGTTACAGAGCTTTGTGTCATCAGCGAACAGTGAAATTCTGCCTCTAGATCCTGTGCAATGTCACTGATGAAGATGTTGAATAGGACCGGTCCCAGCACTGATCCCTGTGGTACCCCACTGGTTACTCTTCCTCTGTGGAGTGACAGCCATTTACCACCACCTCTGTGTCCTGCCACCCAGCCAGTTACCTACCCACCACACTACTGTCCTGCCCACACCCATATTCCCAGTTTGTGTAATAGTCTTCTATGTGGCACAGTGTCAAGGCCTTGCTGAAGTCCAGATAGCCATGTCCACTGCCCTCCCTGATCCACCTCCTAGTCACCCAGTAAAAAATTCAATGAGGTTGGTCTGACATGACCTCCCCTGGTGATACCATGCTGCCTTGGGTCCTGTAGTCCATTGACAACCAGATGTTCCACCAATCTCTCCTTCAGTAGTGCTTCCATGATCTTTCCCACTACCGAGGTGAGGCTGACTGGTCTGTAGTTCCCTGCTTCCTCTTTGTTCCCACTTTTGTATAAGGGGACTACATCTGCTGTCCTCCAGTCTTTGGGTACCTCCCCTGTTTCCAGTGATTGGCTGAACAGGATAGCCAGAGGTTCAGCCACCACCTCTCTTAGTTCTTTAAGGACCCTGGGGTGCACCCCATCTGGCCCCATTGCTTTATCAGCTCTTATTACTTCCAGTTCCTTCAGTACCCTTTCTCGTGTAAAGGGACTTGTGTCCATTTCTGCACCATTCTCACCCCTTGTACTCCCTTCAGACCCATTACCCCTCTCTTCCTTAGTAAAGACTGAGCAGAAATACCTGTTCAATATGTCAGCTTTATTGTTGTCATCCTCCACGGCTCCCATCCTCCCCCTTCAGTCTCACTATCCCTCCCTTTGTCTTTCTTTTTTCACTTATGTACCTGTAAAGGGTTTTGTCCCTTTACCCACTGATTTTGCGTGTGTTCTTCTGTCTGAGCTTGGCTTCCTTACCAGCTTCCCTGCCTCCCTTTGTTTCTTCTGGTACTTCTCCCTATCCCTTCTGCCTGTGTCTTTTGTATTGCCTGAATGCACTCTTTTGGCTTTCACTTTCTTTGCTACCTCTTTGGAAACCATAATGGTCTCCTCTTCCTTTTCTCTTGCTAACCTGCTTAATGTATAATTTCTGTTGTTCTTATAATCCCATTTTAAGTACTGCCCACTGTTCCTCAACCCCTGATTCCTGTCCCATTCCCTTAATGCCTCTTTCAAGTATCTCCCATTTTCCCAAAGTCTGCCCCCAAAATCCAGGATACGTGTTTTTGTGTGGTTTGGTTCTGCTCTTTCTGTGATTTCAAACCACAATGACTGGTGGTCACTGCTACCCAGGTGCTCCCCACTGTTACTCCCCATCACACTGTCCCTGTTTGAGAGCACAAGGTCCAGTATTGCCTTCTGCCGAGTTGGTTCCATGACCAGTTGCTTGAGGAAGGCACCCTGAAGGGAGTCCAGGATAAATCTGCTCCTAGTTGATGCAGCTGCTGGGATGCTCCAGTCCACATCTGGAATATTGAAGTCTCCAACCAGTACTACCTCACCCTTGTCTGCCATCCTTTGGATGGCTAGCATCAGCTCCCTATCTGTTTCTTCCTCCTGGGCTGGTGGTCTATAGACCACACCTGTGCGGATGGCTGGCCCCATTTTCCTTTCCAGCTTAACCCACAGTATCTCTCCCCCATTTTGTTCCTCCTGGATCTGTGTGGCCCTTATGTCATTTTTCACATACAGTGCCACTCTTCCTCCCTTCCTGCCTGCTCTGTCTCTTCTGAATATGTTGTAGCCAGGTAAGGCCATCTCCCAGTCATGGTTATCATTACACCAGGTTTCAGTGATGGCCACAATGTCCAGGTCTGACTGTACCATGACAGCCTCCAGATCTTCCATCTTGTTGCTAAGGCTCCTGGCATTTGCACACATGAGGATCAAGGACTTAAAGTATGAGCCAGTAGGGGGGACATACCAAAGCTAAGGTCTCCACTTGCTCCGCCTCTCCAGCCACTGAAGTAGGAAAAGACAACCAAATCCTGATATACCCGGCATAGGGGTAGGCCTTTTCACTCAACCCCCAGACATGCAGTCCTTCCAACGGTTGTAGGGGCACATCAGGCAGGTGCTTCCGATACCAGTCCTGAAACATTATAGTTACTTGGGAGCCACTGTCAAGCACAGCCCTGGTAGACACACCACTCACTTTTACTGTAGCTTCCATAGTTGGGCCCACCACCTTGGACCATTCAGGTGGCACTGAAGTCGGTGTTGATCTGGCATTGGCCTTGATAGCATAACTTTTCCAAACAGCTACCCCTGGTGGCCAGTTGTTACTCCATCGAACCATAGCTAATAACTGGGCAGTGACTTTCCTCAAATTCTCTGGTGACCAGCAGAAGGCATGGATGTGTCCATCTTCCCCGCAATGATAACAGAAATTAGGCTCTCTAGGGTATCTAGGGGCTCACGGGTTCACAGGGGTATTGAGCCACTCATCTTTGGCTCATGCTTTAAGTCCTTGATCCTCTGGACCACTACCAGGATGGAGATTGGGTGGGTTTCACAGTAAGTCCCCACTACAGCTTTCAACTCTCGCACTTCTTCTAGTAGGTTACCCTCAGTCTGGGGTTTTGAAGAAACATGTACTCCCACTCCACCTTTGGCCTCTGGGGATGCCCGATACAGGCCAGGTTCTCTGACTGCTTCAGTCAACTCTTTTAATCAACTCTCTCAACTGCTGGGCCTCATCTGAGTCACTCCTCTCAGGAGTCGGGCAGGTACCAACCATCCCCGCATAGGGCTCCCAGCCCTCTTCATCAGTCTCCATTTCATGAATTTCCTTCATAAGATGACAGTACTCAGGATGGTTAGCCTTCCTATCTTGTAACTTGAGTTTCAGTATCATTACACTAGAATGTCAGGCTGACTTTAGGATATGGTCCAATCTGACCTGGTTCAGCTCCTTCATGGGCACTCTCCCTTTTCTGTGGGCCCTCTGCAGAACCCTCTCAATCCTGGTAACAAAAAGTGGACAATTTCTCATTTTTCCACTGCTTAGCTGACTTGAACTTCCACAACAAGTCGTCCCCCGACTCAGTACTACCAAACACTCCTTCCAGTGCAGACAGATATTCAGCTGCCATAGCCTCTGGACTAGTTGCTCGCAAGAAACGGATGACTTCCAGGGCAGGGCCCCTCAAACTCTCCATCAGCCTCTTTCTCTTTCCCCCTCTGATCATTGCCATTCATGTACTAAAGGAGTGGCATAGTCCATCCATGTTTCCAAGTCATCCTCCCCTGGGGGCACTGGGGCTGTGCCCAAAAAGAGTCTGAGCTTTCGGTAGAAATCCAACTGTATTGAGGGAATCACTATGGGGGAGGGGTCCACAGGAGAATTCTTTGGAGAAGTGGAGGAGGTGGCTGGGGAGTGCAGGGGCATGTGTTCCTCTGAAAGGTCTAACATCTTTACAAGCTCTTGTTCAGTTCGGCCTTCAGACGCTAATAGTTTAAGCAACTTATCCTTGAACCCTTCTATACGGGGTTACTCACCCGGGGTAGTTGAATCACTGTGCAGGTGAATGACCCTCCACCCTTTCTGGGTACCCTCAGGATAAATAACAGGGGGCACTTTCTCTGGATCTATCGGGGAGCTACAAGAGAGCAGCACTATCATAGACTGTTCAAACAGATCTGCATCTCTCCCCTTTACCTCGACTTTACCCAAATCCTTAACATGCTCCACAGTGGCTACAATATCAACATTAGCAATCCCTAGTGGGACTTCCAGTAATAGGAGAGCCTGTCAGGGGTCCAACCCCTCAGCTTCACTCCACCCCATCATTCGGTGCACTAACAGCTTATGAAGGGCAATTTTCAGCTTGGGCATAGCGGGGTCCTCCATTTTCTCCCCAAAACTAAACATAACAGGGTAATCCCAGTGGTGCCTCCAAGATGTAACTGCTAGGTGGCGCTATCCCAAGGGCTACTACCCCTGCCTGCTTGGCTAGTACCAGGTTAAGGGGCCTAGGTTCAGTGACGGGTGCCTCCACCAAAGGTCAGGGTTGGTATCAGTCTAACTAACCAGGCCACAGCCCTCTGGGACACTGGGACCCCACTTGTCTCCCACTAGTGGCCCACACAGTACACAATGTTTACCTTCCCAATACCCCTGAAAGGCTTTACACATACACTTAGATTTAGCACTTACCCCCAGGACTGGTTCCTTCAGTTTGGCTCTGGGGACCCCCCGTAAAATAAGGTGATGCAGTACAAGGGCAACAAGGCAATACCTTCACCACAAACTGACACCACAGTCAATGTAAATTACAGAAAAAGTAGATCTGATTTATTCAGGGGACTATAACAAGGATGGGGGATAATCAGGTTAATTTGCTTAATCACACTAAAAATCACACTGCTGTGCATGCAATCAGAGCCCCAATTAGTCACACTCTCTGGATACCCAGGATGGAGAAAGGGGCTAGCCAGGACCATTGTCTGGCATAGGCCGACGTTGCAGCTGGTTGGGGCCCTGTGAAGAAAGAAACAACATGCACACCCTCCAATTATAATCCAGAGTCGGAGGGCTCAGTTCATGGAAACAACACAGTAATCAGATGACACACTTTTGATTAAAAAGATATGTTGCAGGGAGCTACCCTGTTCACTACTCATGATACCCAATGCTGAGAACAGGATGGATGATGTTGTTCTGGATTGCCAGAAGGAGCAGGGTAGGGAGACGAGACCCCTGTGGCAGGGCCCAGCTGCATTTGATAGCAGGTGGATTCAGTCCGATGCAGCTGGGTACAGCTTTCAGCCTTCAACATACAGCTCAGTTCAGGGGGGGGGAAGGTTGTGACCCCCCTTCAGTTTGCAGCACATTTATATGTAAAGAAAGTTTACTATACCAGGCAGGCTACTCCTCTATCCCGATCACAAAATTACTGCTAAAACCCAGGAGCACAATGGTAGCTAAAGTTTCTGACAGGCCAATCGCTTTTAGCAAAATCTTCGGTCTTCTTCAGGTGAGCCTGGTATCCTTCCAACAGCTTACTACACAACACACCACAAGGATCATAGTCTGACTATTCTCCTCTCTCTTTCTCTTTCTCTCTCTCAGTAAGATGACAACAGGCAGAGTTTCGGGCCTTCCACGGTTCTCCCGCGTGAACTACTGTGCAACACAGCCGCTCGATTATGCAAGCTCTTTCCTCTTCCACATCCAACTTGAATCTGGTGTGCCAGCAGGCAGCTCAGGGGATTTCCTTTAGATCCAAAAGGTTTGGTTGGGCAGTTTAGCTGTCAATCACACTAAGATCTCCCCCTTCTGTTGCAAAAATGTGCCAACAGTCTAAAACTACAAATCCCAGCTGGTAATCCATACAGTCTCATTTCAGTAGGCTCCATTTTAGAGTCCACCTTTACTGATTGGTCCAATTCAGCAGTTCAGGACCAAAATTGTGGAGCTAAACAGAAAAGTCCTTGCTGCTAAGAAGTCAGGTTAGAACAAACACCATATCTCTATTACTCTAAATGTTTATCAGCAATTAGTTACATCCCTTAACAGAGCTCCCCCTGCGCCACTAGCGACGGCAGAAATGGAGTGAAAATTCAACAGCCCTGGTGGGACTCGGGCATGCAAACACACAGTCCCTCCATAAGATTAATTATCACTGCAAGCAGGCAGCACTTAAAGAGACAGTACATGGAGGCTTTTAAAGCTCTCACTGGTAACGACATTCAAATGGCTTTAGCACCAAACACCAACCAGGCAGTGAGCAATTAGGCAAGCTCTTGGAAGACTTTTTGGGAACCCCCATTTGTAGGGGGGTTACACCCAGTTAAAAAAAAATTGCTTTTTGGAATTTGGAATTCTGCTTCTGGCAGAATTCTGCCAAATTAGGTGAAATTCTGGCAGAAGCTGTATTTTAAATTTCACAGGCTTTACTAAATAAGGAAAGACTAGGCTAGGACTGTTTCAAATATGGGAGAACACAATGCAGGTTTTAAACAAGTGTCACACATGCCCATATTTCCAATTACAGTATATAAAAATGTGAAAAATAAGGTTTATGATCCCTTTAAAGGAGGCAGCATAGAGCTACGGTTTAGGGCACTGAGCTGCAAACCTGGAGACCTGGGTTTGAATCCCACAGCCCCCACTTGCATACTGTGTGACCCTGAGCAAGTCACTTAACTTCCCCGTGCTGCCAGGTCACACCTGTAATCAAGCTTTGTTTAGTGTGCATTTTCTAGTTAAACAATTTCCCCTTCCCCCCTTTAAAAAGATTGTCAAAAGAACATGAAAATGTTTTTAAATATAATAATCAGGCACCATTCAGTTTGTATTTAATTAATTTTCGGTATCTATCTCCCCTCATTCTTTATTACTGAGAACATCTGCATGAAACATGAAAACAGTATGATTGTCCCCAGCTGTCATATACTCTTCATACACTGGCCTCTGATAAAGTCATGATGACCCTCTGATTATGATATTACAATATAGTAGTAAGTAGTAGTAAAATAGTTTATTCTGTATTTCCAGAAAAGGCTAGCACAACTGAGCCGAGGCTCATTTACAATGGAGTCCCAGGCACCAAAGGATAGTTTCATGTCTTAAAATACTAGTTACAAGCATGAATAATAAAAAACTAACAAAGATAAATTACACCATACAAAATATTCACAACAAATGTTTGGCAACACAGCATTATTTACAAACCTTGTTTTGCTGTGGAAATTGTGCAAGCAATAACACACAACGAGGTGTGGGTCATCTCCTAATAAGAGCATGCCCAGGTGTGTTATAAGGCATGAGGTGCTTGCACCGAGTGCCTTATGCACCTGAGCATGCTCTTATCAAGAGATAACCCACACCTCGGAGTGTGTTATTGCTTTTATAAAATGGGCCCCCAAGCAACTATTTAATAATAAAAAATTAACAAAAAAACCCATAGCAAAAACATGTAAAAACTGAGGTTTAATACTGAACCAGTACAAAATAGTCACACATTGGTAATTCCTGATGGCCAGTACAGGGCGCTCCCCCCCCCGCCACACACACATACACAGACAGATACTGGTGAAGTTGTTCCTCCATCTCTCCTCACACTGTATTCCCGACTGAGACACACTGATTTTTATTAAATTTGTGTTTGCTAATGAGCAGAGTGGGTGTTCCTTTCACAGCCAGTGTCCCTTTTCATTCAGAGTGAGCATGTCCCTTGCCAGGGCCCATGTTTAGCAACAGAGATATAGGTCTTTTGTTTAGTATGAGTTTTTTTTTCTCTTTTTCAAACCGATGCTGTATTTTCATTTTAACATACACTGAGATTGTTTGTTACTAATTGCAGGACACTGACTTTTCCGGGAGTGAGTAATTCCCCTCAGGAGCCACATCACAGCTTGTGAGCAAGGGTGTCTTATAGCGGCCACCATACTGCCCGGTCCGCTTCCTGGTTGTACTAAAGTGAAGTAAAAGTAAAACATAGTAAATCGAAGAAAAACTAGTAGTTTAAAGGATACCTAAACAAGCAGTTTTTTTAAAACTGCAAATTCCAAAATCTGGCTTCATTGCGAGGTAAAGTAAAGGTTATTGTTTACATTTATGCTAAAACTGCATTTATGTAAATAACATAAATGCTGTTTCATAGCTTTTGAAAAATGTAAACATCAGCCTTTCACTTACAAAAAACAGCCTTGCCTTCTCCCTAAGATGTCTGCCAACTGTGTTAAATGATGAGTCATGATGACATCATCAGAGCCAGAGCCAGAGACCAATATAGATTCCTGTAGGCTAACTAGTTCTTCTTTCCCTCTTTGTTTTGAATTGTTTTACCAGATTGATCAACACTATGTGTTAACATGTGGATTATTTTGATCAGTACACATATTAGGCTATGATTTTGTTCATTTTATTTACTTTAACTTGCCGAAAATGTTTTGCAATCTAGCTGGCTTTCTCTTTGGCAAACTGCAGAACAGTACAATACTTCACATACTTGATGAGCTAGTGGTTATGTGATGCCCTGAATTTATTTTTTTTTTGTTAACCAGGAGAGACACACTATGCTGCAACCTTGTTTACAGATGTGGCCTGGCAGCAGAAGTAAGCTAAGTGACTTGCTCAGGGTCACACAGTGAAGTACCGGTCTGGTCCAATTCCAAAGCTCATGCATTCTTGTTAATCCACAAAAAGAGCTTCTCTTGTATTCTTTTTCCAAGTGAACCCCTTCACCTAGCCTGGCTTCTGTTGAACATCCCACCATCCATGCAGTGACCTTAGTACTGCCTGGAGCTGCATATGAGCTTGCGGTCTCATGAAGAGAATTATCACACCTCAGACTATAATCGTATACCTTAGAGAGTTGTGCATACCTACACCAATACGGATCATCAGCTCGCACTGTTAAAAAATACCTCCCAAATCACACTTAAGTCCACTTTTTCAATGTTTGACTTCTGCTCCCACAGTAAACATTGAAACCGTTCTGCACAGTGAAGGCAGTATGTACAGTTCCCCTGTTGTGTTTTTGTCCCACCTCATTAACCAACAATTGTGTCTTCATTGAGGGCCAAGCAGTAAGCCTCAGGACTCATCAGAAAAACTGCTGTTCATGCCCTCATAAGGGCTGTACTTACTATGCATAACAATATTATTAACAGGAGAGGCATACTAATGCCTTGAGTGCATCCACCAGACTTCCAGTGTCAATCTACTCCTTTACCTGTGATCTGCAGAACCCGCAGGACAGTTCCCAGCAAATCTTCTCCAGTACTTTTTAATGCCCTACCCTACAATGCGAGCTGGTTGGCTACCACCCTTCTAAATCTTGAATGATCTATACACAGCTCCCTCAATACTGTCCTAACAAACGTCAACACCCCCTCCCACCTGAGGGTAATCTCCCTACACCGAATTCAAGTAACACTTTAAGTGCAGCCCTGCCACTGAGTATTTGTCATTGCTGGCTGCTCTCATTCACAGTCAGGTAATGATCATCGTGCTGGCAGCCCTACATTTCAGATCTCACAATGATCTGTTAAACATCCCCCTTCCTGTCTTCCCCTAACCTGAATATAGCTGTACCCTGCTGGAATGGCCTCTCCAGTTCCTCTCTGGCATTCACTCTTCTCTTCTGCTCCCCACACCAAAAACTGGTGAGCTCACTACCCTTCTGCATCATGAATGCAATTAGTACAGTCGCCATGTCATATTTACATATTAATAATAAACATGATCTTCTGGTAAGCCAGACTGATAGAAGCAGGGCACAAGGGGAAACATAGGCATTCTTACCCATATAAGATCTAATCCACCTATGATTAAGCACTATTAAATGACATGCATAATGATGTGCACGTCCATCATTTAATATTGCCTAATCAAAGTTAGCCTAGATCATTTAAGTATAGGAAAGCCTATAATTCCCCTTGTTCCCTGCTGCTATCAGCCTGACTTACTGGAAAGATTTGTTTATTTTTTATATGTCAAAAAACCTGGGGACTGTACTACCTACATTCATAATGTACAAGGGTGATGAGCTCACCAGTTTTTGGTATGAGGAGGAGTAGTGAAGAATGAATACCAGAGGGGGACTGAGAAGGCCACCTCTTGCAAGGTACTGCTATATTCAGGGAAGGGAAAAGACAGAAGGGGAGAAATTTGAGCAGATCACTGTGAGAAATAAGATGTGGGGCTGCCAGCACCATGATCACTACCTGACCCTTTTGTCCCGGCCAAAATTCCCCTTTCCATAAAACCAGTTCATGCAATTGTTCAAGGCTGTGTGTGGGTATTAATGTGTGAATTGGCTGCCACTACACATTCAGTCACTTCATGAAAGCACTATATAAATACTGATTCTTATTATTATTATTTCCCATGGATAAAGATGAGAAGACAAGACAAGCATATTTTTGATTTCCAGGAAAGTATGAACTCTGGCATTGGACTACAGAGAAACTTTGCTACAAACAAGTGGTGGATCTATGAGGCGGTGAAGGGTGCAGCTGTAACCCCCATTGTAAAGTACTTGCTTGCTGCTGCTGCATTTCACTTTATTGAAGAAGTCCGATTTATTGATTGTACAAATGTTTGCATTCGAAAATATGGATTACATTTGTAGTTTCAGTCAAAAATATACTAGAAAAACATAATAGCAGAAAATATAAAGGTTACATAAAAATGTTAAAAAGTGCACAACAAGTATTCACACACTCCCAGCACCCCCTTCCCACCCCCACTGTAGCATCCTGGATCCGCCATGACCACTAGACCACCAGGTTATTCAAGATTTGTACTGCACTGTGGTTTGCTAAAGAGAAAGTCAGTTGGATTAAAACACAATTTCAGCATGTTAGAGAAAACAAAATGAATGGAGCCATAGCCTAACATACGTATTGATCTAAATAATGCACATGGTTTTGACAATTTTGGTGAAACAAATCTATACAAACAGAAAAAAGAATTAGTCAGCACTATAGATAGCCATATAGCTGTCTGACTTTGGCTCCGATGATGTCATCACTTAACACATTTGGCGGCCATTTTAAGAAGAAGATAAGGCATTTTTGTTAAATTGGAAGGATGATTTTACATTTTTCAAATTTTTTGGAACCACATTTAGGTAACATATATAAATGTAGTTTTAGCATTAACAAACTCTGCTGCTTTTCCTTTAGTCCTGTTTGAGATCAGATTTTTGAATAGTTTGTTGTCAAAATGTTGTTTAGGCATCCTTTAAAAAGAAAAATAAGTCATGCTGTGTTGTGCTGTGATAGACGTTGAGGGGTGGATGCAAGAACAGATAGTGCAGTTGTGATGCAGCTGATGTCGTGGTTACCATTACTGGTCAGTCAGTTTGAAATGCTGGGAGGGATTGAGAGATTGATCTACACTGGCCAGGGGCAAACGGGGATAAAAAAAAAGAAAATGGAACAGGTAGCAAGTTTGTAGACTTTTTTTTGTGGTGGAGGAAATGGGGGGGTGTTCTATTGTTTTCTGTTGGCATGCTGGCAATGCTCTCTCAGTGCAGTGGTTGTGGTTCTCTTGCTTAGTAGGTGACAGGCTGCATCGGGAGAGTGGTGCCACAGAGTGATTTCTTCATGTGCTATGTTTGGTTGGCACAAATAGTGCTGGTTGGCTGTGATATTAGCTGATAAGGACATGAGTCTGAAGGGCTGTTAGCCAATCACATTTCTTGATTTTAAATCCCCATTATATAATATAATTTAATAAACAGAGGATTGTGACTTCACTGGAGGTTAAAGTAGGAGAAATAGGGTACAAAAAGGGGATGTTCAAATGCACACATAATGATTTTTGCTCAATTTCTCAAAACAGTCACAAACATTTGGATGGTGCTGAACCACCTAATGGTTGTCTAACTGCATCCAAGCTTTGGATGCAGTTACATGAAATTTCACAAAAAAATGGCAGTGCTTGCATCAAATACAGTTTATTGTTTGGACACAAGCTGTACACAAACCATGGAGACTATCATAAAACTTGAGTGCCTTTGAAAAAAGGATTCTCAGGTTTTGCCACAAATGGTTGGACCCTGACACATATTTTCTTCAGTCCATGATCACTTTGAAAATCCTGCCCTAAGATTCTATTTTAATGTAGATATCCTCAGTATAATGCTATCCTCAGCATAACAATTGAGGGAGATCTATACACAAAATTAATTAGATACATGCTAAACTATATCTGAATGTTATATTTTAGAAAGTTTTCCTAGGTGCTGGAAAACCACCTTAACCTAGTTTAGAACCTGATATTAAGAATATATAAACAGTAGCGTGAGACATACTCATTCCATAAACCTGCTCCTGATATCTGGGGTGATTGTTTTCACCAAATTTGAAACATTGAAATGGCATGCTACTTTTATTAATAATGTTCAAGAAGGGATCCAGCTACCAACAAACAATATCAGATTTGGCATCTGCAAAAGTCAGTCACAAATTATAAAAATTAAAAACAAAAATATTTTTAAACCATTCTGTTCTTTATTACAGTAGCAACAACATGCTGTATATCTACATGAAAAAAAAGGAGCTTTGCCCCTTGTAGCCCACATACAGCTGAGTCGTTTTTGGGGAGCTGAAATCATAATCTCTACTGGCTGCAACATCAAAGTCCATTGCTATAAGTTAATAGGATGTCTGCTGGATGCCTCTCACAGTATAAGAAACTCTGAGTTTGAGGTTTGGGCCAAAGGATTGCAAAGTGAAGTGAAGCAGTTCTGGCTGGCCAAACCTTATGAGAGGAATCCCTTATACCATATGACACACCCTGTGAAGGGCCTATTAACATATTATAAATCACTTGAGTTAGCCAGAGTTTTTTATAAGTTTCAAGTCCTTTTTTATTTTAAAAGTTAAATGAAGCCTGTTCTCCGCCCCCTCCAGCTCTGAAGTTGGATGGGCCACGTGTAATGTACCTGCATGAAAGACTTCTTCATGCAGGATAAGAGGTACACTGATTGGCTGAAATCACATTAGTGATTTCTACTATAGAAATACAATAAAAAATGTCACAAGCAAGGCATTATGACTTCAATTCCTGAATAAACCTCAGCTGCAGTAGATGAACTGTAACAACAAACTCCAGTTTTCCCGTTTATTCTTTTACTAAAGAAGGCTGGAATAGCTTGAAATTTAAATATTTTTGGAATATTGTGCAACTGGGCAGGAATTTCAAAGCCCTCCTCAGGTTTGCTCCATGATTCTGGTGTATCTCCAAAATTTGCACTGGTGGTTCTCCTTTCCGGTACAGGTACTGCTTGTTGTGACACTTTTGATCCCACTTGCATCAAGAAAATGGGCCCATACTTAAAGAAAGACATCAGTCTACTGGAGGGGTTACAACGTTGGGCGACAAAAATGATCCTAGGCCTGGGGGACATGTCATTTGAGGAAAGACTGAGGAAGTTCAACATGTATTTCCTGGATGACAGGAGGGAGAAAGGTGATATGATAGAGACCTATAAATATTTAAAGGGCATAAATAGGGTAAGTTCTGAGAACATGTTCAGGCTAATGGGGGAGAGGAATACGAGAGGGCATAGTCTGAAATTGGAAGGGGTAGATTCAAGAGGGAAATGAGGAGGCATTATTTCACAGAAAGGGTGGTGGCAAAGTGGAACTAACTGCCAGAGAAGGGGATTTCACTGGCAACTGTGGGCAATTTTAAGAGGGGGCAGAGTCAGAGGTAAGGTCATACAAAGAGGAAACAGGGAAGGGGTGGAGGTGGTCTGGGGGATAACACAGGTATTTGGGGGGCAGCTGCAGTAGATTAGTCTGGGAGTTGCACACTCAAGCAGACTCAATAGACTGCTATAGCCTGTATCTGCTGGCATTTTCATGTTCATATGTGTCCCCTTTACCACAAGCAGCCGTAAGACAAAGATGCTGTTGCAAATCCTTTGCAAATAGCATTCAAAAGTTTGGTATGATGCAGGCTTCATCCAAAATTGTGGCATGCACCTGTTTAATCCTGCCCACTGAGTTTAGTAGATGGCAACTGGGATTATTTCCTGGTAGCAGTGCCCCCCTCTTTAAAGTATTCCTCATTTGCCATGTCACATAATAGCCTGTGTCTGCTATAAGAAAAGTTCATCACAGGTAATATTATAGACCTTAGTTTCAGGTACTTTCAAAATAAGGTGGGGAGTGCCAACAAAAGGTGTGATTGGCAGTTGATACAGGAAGTAATCTACTGCCATTCCACATCTTGTTTTAAAAGTACCTGTGACAAAGGTCTGTAGTAATACAGTGGAGACACTATGGGAAAGGTTATGTGATGGATTTCATAAAAAGTCACAATTTTTTTTTACTTTTTATTTAACATTTTTTAACAGTTAACATACAACAAAGAACTTATTACAAAACAGTAAAAAGAAAGAACAATGCTGAAGAACAGCACTTATAATCCGTATGCTGGGAATTAATGAGTAGAACCACTTATCAATAAATGTCAATTACGGTATCCAATAACAAAAGAATCCATGGTCCAAGAAGTGAATCTTCTTACACTGGGACAGATCTACTGTTTCTAAAATATATTATTGCCTGTAATAATCGCCCAAGTAGTCTATAAACAACATTTAGAATAAGTTTATACAGAGAGGGATAAAAAAAACTATAAATATATGTTAAAAAAGCTGCTGGAGTAAATAAATAGAAAATGAGTAAAAACTTGAACAAATTAATAAATAGCTAGTTAGGAGCAGCAAACTAAAAGGGGGAGAAGTGGGGGGAGATTAAGCCTCCCACTTCATAACACAGTCAAGCTATGGTAAATAAAAAGGGGATTCCTCTGCACTGTCCCACCAATAGGGAAGAAAAGATCATCACCCCAGAATCATTAGTAAGAAACTTCTCCCCTTCCCCCATACAGGGAGTCCCACCTGTTCCATCTAGAGGACAAAATCATATCTATGGGCTATAATATATAACACCCAGCATCTCCATAGTATCTCAAATCCCTCCAACCGGTGATTAACCAGGGCTGTAAGATGCTCCATTTTGTAAATTTGTATCACCAGATCTTGTCACTCTTTTATGGATGGAATTCCAGGTGTAAGCCATTTTCTAGTGATGGTCTTTTTTGCAGCAAGAAAACAAAGATTTATTAATTTTTTTACCAGAGTTATTTCTCATCCCTCTTTCCAGATTAATAAAAAGAAAGGTCTCCTCAGTTAATTGAAATTGAATACCCATGATCTCCACCACTGCTACGCTAAGTTCCTCCCAGAAGGGGAGAAGGACGGGGCAACTCCAAAAAATATGGCCGTGGGTGGTGGGAGCATACCCACAGACCCTACAACAAAGTGCCTCTCTGTGAGGAAGATATTTTTCCTGAGTGGCTAGAGTTCTAAAGAGTCTAATGGTCATCTTCCATGAGAACTCCTTCCATAAGTATGATGCCACATCCAAGTGTAAGCTTTTTTAAATGGTTCCCCCAAACCTGACTTGATATGTTGCTTCCAAGGCCTTTTTCCCATGACTGTCTAACTGTGTTGAGAGTGTCTTTCTGGAGTTGGAGTATAGCTAAAAGTCACAATGTTTGAGCTTAAATAGCTTATCAGATTGAATCTTTATTATCCTAATTCTGACACTGATGTCTTCGATGAAACTTACTTTCTCGACAGCAATGTAAACAGCATGAAGAACCCTATGTGAAGGCATACGACCTTCTTTTTCTTTCAACTGTCATATTGTGAGGTAACCTTTTTATAGGACACCAGGCTACATTTGTTAGCTGAAGTTTCCCTCGCAGAAAAAGCTTGGTTTAAAGAGCCATCTATTTTGGTCCCTTGACTCTGACCCATGTTCTGGTGTGGGTTTTCTTTTCCGCACTTATGAGGTGAAGGTTGTTGAGCTTATAGACCTTAATCCTAGGCACAAGTTACTATTAGACAGCAAAATACATGGCTGCCTCGTCAGCTAAGTTAATATCTATGCACCACAGTCCATTGGCCTTCTAAAGGTCATTCAACCATATCTTTTTACAGCCACACTGATGATTTTGGGAGGAGATCTCAATAGTGGCATCTTCTGTCTGGACCACTGTGCAAAAAAGAACAAAAATCAATCTTGTGATACATTCTTTTTGTCCTCTGTGTACACACTTCTGAGTTAGCAGATCCATTTTTCAAAATAACAAAAGTGAAGGATTCCACGTATTTCAGAGGGCAATTTGCCACAAGAATCAATTTTTAATTCTCTCCTCTCCAACTTAAATCAGCCAGGACATGCTCCATAGAATTTTCCAACCACAGAATGGTCAGGGTCACTTCAGGGTCTTCCCCTAAGATAACCTATGTGGCTGAGGTATGGAAACTGAATCCTTCATTATTGGAAGACAAGGAGGTAAGAGAAGCTCTCTGTGAACTGCTTTCTACTAGGAAGTTGGTCCTCATATGTTATGATGACCCCTCTCTGGTGGGAGGACACCAAAGTGGAATTAATTTTTTTTTTTTTTTTCAAAAATGGGGATAAAAACACAGTAGAACTGATTATGTCAAATATCTGACAAATCAGGCCCATTTGCGAAAAACCTGTCTTTGGCTATAGAAACTGGTGATTACTATAACTACCAAACTGGCAATTTAAAAAAAGGAGATGTTCCTGTTCCATTTATGCGGATCCTTGACTCTGAAGAGGTGGCAATGGTGTGGGACACATGGGAAATATTCTTCTTTGAACCCTTCTGAAACTTGTAGAGCTTGTAGAAAGTGCATATTTCATAAAGCTATTTTGAGCATCCAAGATGAACATGGAAATTTACAAACTGGAACAAAGGAAATGTTGGCTGCTACATCCTCATATGCCAAAAAATTGTGTGAGCCAGGTTTTACATCAAATTTGGGGAGAGAGGCTTTCTTCCCTGATCTTAAGCTATCCCAAGTCCCAGATGACCTCCAACCTTTGCTACAGGCTAATTATTTCAACAAGTGAGGTTGCCTCAGCTGTCTAAATTTTAACAAACGACACTGCTCCTGACAAAGATGGATTGACTAGCAAATTTAACAAGCTGGTAGCCCCAGTGATCCTGAAGGAGCTGGTTCAAATCTTTAATTTTTTACTGCAACACCCTTCCCTTGACCACAATAAAAAGGAGGGCCTATAAATATTTTTATAGAAGGCTGGTAAGAAGAGTGATTTAAACAATTGGAGACCCATTTGCCTGCTTAACTCTGATTTGAAAATCATTTCCAAAATCATGAACACCAGGTTATTACGGGTAGTCGAGCATCTGGTGTCATTATCACAAGATTGCTCAGTCCTTGGAAATGCTATATAAGATCATCTCATACTCTTACTGGAAGTGTAAAGAGGAATATGAATAGACTGCAGATCCTTGCATTATCCTTGGATCAGTGCAAGGCCTTTGACCTTGTTTCTCATGATTTTTGTGGCACATACTTAAAAGTTATGGGATAACCTCAAAGGCCCCGATGCATTAAAGGGTAGGTTGCCTGTGCACTGTGGATCAGCAGTGTGTTGGCAACCCTATGTCTGAATGCCATGAACCAGGGGTTTTGTAGGCCCCTGCATGCATTAATTGAAGGTATGTGTGTCTCTTCCATGAAGGATCCCCCCAGGCAGTTGTGCAGCCACATGAGTGGCCAGTCTAGGGGTGTGCCTGCACTTCATGCCATTCACGAAGGTGCAGAGTACTGGGAAAATGGGGCACATGATACAGCAGCAAAGACCCTGCCATATCTTTTGTATGCCCCATTAGTTTACACCAACAGGCTGTGGCAGGATGAGGAATCTCCCCACCTTGTTGATCCAGTCCTCTGGGCTGACTGGGAGGGCTGGGGGCAGCCATTAGGGTACTTGCCTATCTTTTTAAAAATAGGACATCCTGACCAGCCTGATGGCGTGGAGGTCTGAAGCATCCTGTCTTACCTCCTGCCATATCAGCGACCCATGTTCGTGGTGCAAGCAGGTTGCCAGGAGTAGGAGGGGGAGGATCAAATGTCCCAAAGACAACTCTCCTCCTGCTCCTTCTCTGAGGGGGGGTGGGATCAGTGATCAGTTCTTGCCTGGCCCTTAGCGAAGCCTGGGGGCTGGCACACCGATGCTGTACATGGTGGGCAGAGGCAGGGCAGATGCTCAGCATGCCGGACACGGGAACATGCATGACACCGCCACTTGCATCATTGTATGCCCTTCCTCTGGTAGGAGAAAAAGGAGGAAAACATTTCTGATTGCTGGATGAAGGAGGGGCTTGCAGGTCCTGTTTCCCTACCAGCTGAGACGAACTGGATCCGGTCTTCGGTGGGGGCCTGGGGACACCCTACCAACCCTGCCAGGGGGAGCAAGCCCTGGGGGAACACGGTCAGTGAGGCCCAGTGGATGTCAGGCGGATGGGACTGGGGCATCCTCCAGAATGAGAGCCATTGGAGACGGGGAGAAAAAAAAGAATAGCAAAAAAAAAAGAAATAGGATGTCACATGCCATCCCAGAATCCTCTGCTCCATGTGGAACAGGGGATCCACTATGGGACCAGGCCAGTCATCTAATCTGGTACCCACTTGTGACCTCTGATCTGTCCCCCTTCAGCAATGTGCTGGAGAGGTGGGGCCATGGATAGGCACAATGCAGTGATGTGCATTAGTGCATGCCATTCCCCATGTACCTGTTCACAGATGTTGAGTTGCACAGACCGGGTAGGCACCTCTTGCATGTACCTAGCTTGCATTCATGCATGGCCCCCAAAGTTTGTAAAATGGATGCAGAGTTTGTACCATGATGCCTCTATCTTACCTGTGGTTAATGTCTGACTTGGTACCCCTTGTTCACTCTCCAAAGGGGGCAATGCCAGGGGTGCCCTCTCAGCTACATCCTATATATCCTTTGCTTGGATCCACTGTTAAGGAAACCTGAGCAGGACACACTTTTTTTACCTTTACAGAATTCAGAGGGGGAGATTGGACATAAGACCATCACCTATGCAGATGATGTATGTCTACTGGTCCATGTTCTGCAATCCTTGAATTGATTCCAGTTGTTTGGTCTTTTTTCTGGAGATGCTTTGAATCTTACAAAATGTGTTGGAAGGGTACTGGGGAATATCCCATCATCAACTAAGTAAATTTTTTGTTTTATTTTTTATTTTATTGAAGTTTCAGAATTACAAACCTTTGAGTCGATGACTCTTTTGCAAAGGCTCCACGTCAATACAAAATGGACACATTACTTAAGACAATTTTGAACATACTACACTGAGCAGAACATCACGTTAAGACAACTTTTACATGGTTACAAGGTACAGGATAATTTACAATGCTTGGTTAGTATCACTAGGGTTGTTAAAGGACTCTGGGTCGTCGAGGTGAAGTGAGACAGGTTACCGATTCTGTAGGCCTACCCAGGCCTTGAGTTTGTGGTTTTAAAGTCCTGTCGTGATTGTAGGCCTAGTTTTGGGTCATGAGAGACGCTATTTCTCTATCGCATACCAAATTAGGGAGGATTGCTCGTAACAGCCACATGACTCCGAGTCAAGGAGATGTCTCTTAATGCCATTTTTAAATAGGCCAAGTCTAGGGGCCAGGGAGATGGAAGAGGGAAGGTTATTAAGCCAGAGGAGAGCATGATAACGTAAAGACCTTTGCCCTAGTGTAGTCCTACAGTGGGTGACTAAGAGGGGGATGCTTGCCAAGTGTCTAGGGGTGCTCCCTTGAAGGGTTGGTTGGATAAGGGGGTGAAGGCTAGTGGGTGCAAGATTCATTAGGATCTTTTTGGCTTGGAGGCACATGTGGTACTTTAGTCTCCCTTCAAAGGTCAGCCAGTCCGCTCGCTTATAGAGTTTGCACGTATGGGTTAATCTATCACTGCTTGTGACTAGTCGGCAGGCTTTGTTGAGGGCTAGATTGATACTGTTAAGGGCTGTGTGGTCAGTCATACCATAAATTATTATCCCATAATCAACCAATGATAGGACTGAGCTGATTACTGCCAGCCATAAGGCCTGGGGGGGGGGAGGCAGTGTTTGTGTCTGTAGAGAATCCCAAGCCGGGTGTTTACCGAGGAGGAGAGGTGGTCAATGTGTATGCGGTAGGTGAGGGATGTGCCCAGTGTGATGCCTAGATATTTGAAGTTAGGGACCTGTTCAATATGGATGCCCTGAGAATTTGAGATAGTAAGCTGGGCATTACTGTTGGGGTTTTGGCAGTGGGCAAAGATCATAGATTTAGTTTTGCTGTAATTTAGTATTAATCGATGTGCGGTGTACCAGGACTCTAGTTCTCTAAGGCAGCTCCAGATTGAGCCCCTGACCATCTTGGACATAAAATATGTCTCAGGGCACCTTGCCAAATTAAATTGGGAGTCTAAGCTTGAATTGGGCAAATAAAATGTCTGTAATTAGAATAAGTGGAGTCTCAGTAAGAAAATGAGGGTTTCTTTGATTAAAACCTTCTTAGTGCCAGTATATCGTCAAATTCCCTCCACCCCTGCAATTGCCTTGGAGACCACCCTTCAGAGCATTTTTCCCAGGCCCTCTGGAAGAGCAGTCAATCCAATCAAATGGAGTATTACTTTCTACTCAATTAAACCTGGAGGGTTGTTTATGATTCGCCCTTTGTTTATTTTCCTTGCCATATCTTTTTTTTTATACAGTATGTCTCCTTGGCTACTACTGTTTTTGTCTGGCTGAAGGCCTGGAAAATGAGGAAATTGAAAGCTTTGCAGTCTTTCTTAAGTAACCCCCCACACACACATGAAGGAGGCGTTCTCTAAACTTCAAATATGGGACATCACATATGCACAGTTACGGGATATGTGCAGGAAGGCCTTCTACAATTTTGTACTAGATACCAAATTTTCTGCACCTTAAATATTTGATCATGTTTCCTTTGGGACCCATAGATGTTTACTGAGGCAGCTGTCTGAAAGCAGGATACCACCAAGAAGGTGGGACATGATATTGCTGTGTTGCCACAACAAACTAAGTGTTAAAGATCATCAGAAGCACAAACAGATGAGAGTGTGTGCATGACCCAGCTGCAAAAACCAGCCAGAAACCATACATCTTTTTTTAATCAGATTTTCCTTTATAGCGGAGTTTCATCATTCACCCACCCAACAGCGAAACATCAACGTCGACCAACACTACATCGACCACAGCACCAGGTTGCTGTAGTGTCGACGCTGAAACCCGGCACTGTCTTTCGGGGGTCTTGCACACCCCAATCAGCTCTGACTCAGAGCTGATTATACTTAGTGAGGGAGTGCGGAGGGCACAGGGGTTGGGAGTTCGGGGGGGTGAAGCCCCCTGAAGAACACATGTTGTTCTGTAGGAAACCGTCAGCCGACTACGAAAAGCGGTCGACTTGACAGTTTCGCTGTCTGGTCGTTCTATGGAAATTTTGTTGATGACCAGTCGTAGATCCAAGTTTTGTGATTTGGGTACTTCTCTGTGGGTGAAACCCTAACTCCAGAAAGCATCTATGAGACATTGGTATATGGTCTTTATAGTAATGCATGGGGTTAATGGAACTGCAACTCTCGTGATGTGCTGTTTGCCTGTTTCAAATGGCACCTAAGGGTGGACAGGTGTTATTTTTCTTTACACAGAAAATGTTTACACAATTTGATGTTTTTAACATGACTGTCTCTGAGATATACATGATATACTGCAATGAATTAAAAAACTCCTCTTCTATTATATTGGCAGACAGATGGCATAATATGGTATGGATTACAAGACCAAGCAAGCTTGTGATTTGAATGAGGGCTTCTCTTTAGTTTTTATTTCTCATATTGCTTTGTCCCACCTCTTCTTTTTTTCATCCCATAGTTTTGATTTCTCAAATTAGTAACTAGGAGTTCCCCTTTGTATTTTTTCTTATGCACTAACTGAGATGGTAATTTGTTTCTTTGGAATGTCTTGCTTCAGTATTAATTAGGTGTATATATTTTGTTTTCTGAATAAAAATTCCCCCATTCTTTATTGATAAGTGTCATGAAACCTTTACTTTCAGTCAGACAGTGACCAGAGATTGACAGAAGGGACCTCAGTTTAATGTCTCATCCAAATGATAGCACCTCAGCAGTGCTGTACACCCCCCCAAATGCTATGCTACAATGTATGTTATGGGTATTACCCCAAATGCCTGGTACAGGGCTAGAACACAGGACCTCCAGACCCAGAGGGGAGCATGCTATGTACTGAGCCACTGACTCTTCATGTGTTGCTTGGAAATATGCAGATCATAACCACCAGCAGCTTTTCAAATGTTAAAGACTGATATTCCGTTACCCAGCAGTAAGCACCATGGCATGACCCATGTGCTCAACAGTCAGTTAACAATGATGTAGGATGTAAGCACTTTTATTTTGCAGTTTGTTTTTTTTGCCCTCTCCCCATTGTGATCATCTTGATCACCCAAGACTCACCTTTTCCACTGGCCAGGAGGGTAGGCTTTCTCAGTTGCAAACAGTCAGTGGCTTTTGACATTGATATCACTGCTTCCATAAGTTGTTACTTCAATGAAAACTGAAGACGTTGAGGTGATTCTCTATTTTCATCAACATACTGCTGCACACAAGTAGCAGTATCAACTTTAAAGGTTAATGGCTGATTGCAACTGATGGTCTCACTGAATGGAATACCTATTATGGCATAAAGGGGGTGCTACACACATAACTGATTTTAATTGTAATGATAATAATAATGTTATAATAACTGGTTTCACTTTTTCCCATAGGGAAATCTATTGCATAATTTGCCATTATAAAGGAGTGTTTATAATGGCAAACATGTGCTGGGTTTCCCTTGCTCCACGGATGAGCAAGCTGCAGCTCTTCCACTCCTGGCCACTAACCACCTTGTCTTGCCACCTGAGACTGCACTGCCACTTGGACTCGGTGGTAGGTTTAAAAAAAAAACATTTCAACAAAACCAACTACCAGGAAAAAAAGTTAACTTTCAGCAGGATATGGCAGACGTGCGCTAGAATCCAACTAGAACTCAGCCACATAAGAATGTCTTTTATTTCATATAGTTGCTATAGTGAAAAAGTGAAACCCAGCAATTATATAAAATAAAATATGGGGTGGTACAGAAATTCAAATTTTACACACACCCTTGGTGTTGGATGCCTAGATAAACCCCTTGAGGCTCACTCTTGGGGTTTATGTGGCATCCAACACCTCGGGTGTGTGTACAATTCTCATTGCACACACCACCCCATATTTTATTCTATATGTAATAACTGGGGGCTGTTTTTTTCCATGGGAGAAGCTGGTTATAATTTGCAGTTATAACCTGTGGATTATAGCAACAAACATGCACCAACTTCTTTGCACTACAGCTTGCACTCCCTCGGCCTTGCAGCAAGCTCCACAGTGCCATGAATGTTTAATCTAAATAAATGGAAATGGAATTCCAGTACTGTGTCAGCATTTTGATTTTCAGAATGAACTCACCTGAAACTTGAAATCACCTGTATCACTTAACTGCTGCCCAAAACACCTTCACTCTCTCTCGTAGGAACCCCGGTGACCTCTGAACTATTCTTATTTACATATCTCCATGGCAATATCAGCCCAGAGCTGATTTACTAGTTTTTGGGTGATTTTAGGCATTAAATGCAGCAGTTACTAATACTGCCTAGTCCATTTTCACTTCTGTATGCTACTGTTTTACATATATTGCTGTTTGCTGACTATTGTCATTTTCATTCTGTTTCAACATGCAACTCAGATCTGTAGCGGGGAGAAAAAACAGTCCCCAGCAATTACATAAAACAATACATGGGGGGGAGTGCAAAACTCAAATTTAATGCACAACCTAGGTGTGGGATGCTTTCATAAACCATCCAGCTTCACCCTCTGGGTTTATGTAGCATCCTACACCTTGGATGTGCATTAAATTCTCATTATGCACCCCCCATGTATTATTTAAGCAATGTACCATGACAGAGTGTGGGTATATGGTGGGATTTACAATGCCTGGTGTGTGGTTTGGTCACGAGGCCACAGGCCTAGAGAGCAAAACACACCAGGCATTGTAAATCCCACCATATACCCACATCTTGGAGTGGGATATTGCGATTATACAATGACTCTTTATTTATGTGAGAAAGATATAAAGAAAAAATATTTTTTTTCATTTCTTAGTTTTTTTATTTGATTTATTGCTGCGCTAGAAGAAATAGTCAACAGTTTGTACCTGGTATCTGGTGCAGAGCTGATAATGCAGCTCTACACACACACACACACACACGCACGCATATGCTGTGGAGCTACTAGTGCAGCTAAGCCTGGGAGTCATGAGGTTGTGTTTTTTTGTTTTTTTTATATATACTGTATATATAGCCTGCAAATAACCAGACGCTCTTTAAGTCAGCGTCACATGATCATATCTTTGTTGTACAGTGGGTGCTTCCTGGTGAATCTCGTTGCCTAATAGTGGAAAAAAATAGTTGTCATGCACGGAATTGATTTAACATTTTTTGTTAAACGGGAGTCCTTAATGCAGCAATCGGTTGGGGAACATGGTAAAAGGGGTCAGCAAAGGAGTGGAACATGATGGAAAAGAATTTCTTTAGGTGAGCCGCATGGAAGTGTTGTGGTGAAAATTTTTGTAATATGCTGTTTGGACTCGTGAGTTGCTGCAGTGTTTTTGGAATTTTGGGTGGCTCATTGTTAGTTGTACATGTATTCTTGGGACATAGCTTAATTACTTTCGTGTTTTGTGCCTGTGAGTTGTGGGGTGACCGTTTAGCAGGGATTCAGCATGGCAGTTTTCCACTCTCAAGTTTAGGGGTCAGATGGATTTTAGAGACACGGCTGACTGGCATCTTTTCCAGTTGGTACACTGGAAAATTTAGAACACTGAAAAGGTGCCAGCCAGCCAATCAGACTGCAGTATTTTCTATGTATTTGCTTGCCCATAGTATAATCTATATGTTATAACCCTGAGTATTTTACTGTACTTGGAACTATACTTGGAGGGTATAGATGAACAGAAGGCATGAGCCCATATGGTTCATCTCCTGCACTAGCAGGTCATATTAACCCAAGTTCTAGAAGCAGGTGTTTATCTAGGTTGTTCTTAAAGGATAGAAATATATTAGTTTCCACTATATCCCTTGGTAGGTTATTCCATAGGGGGATTATCCTTTGTGTAAAGAAATTCTTTCTTAGGTTTCTTTTAGGGTAAGTTAACTTTAACTGGAGACTGTGGCTCCTCAATGGTCTGTCTCTGCTATTGATCTGCAGCTCAAGGCTATCCATTAGCACGCTGACCCTGGAAATTCTGTACATTAGTAACAGGTCTCCCCTGATTCTTCTTAATTCTAGGGGATACAGGTCAAGGCTCCCCAGTCTACTTTCGTAACTCATACCCTGCATTCCATTGATTAAATAAGTAATCCTTCTCTGCACTCTCTCCAAGCCATCAACATCCCTCCTCAGATATGAGCTCCAAAGTGGGGCACCATAGTCTAAATGGGGTCTGATTATGGCTCTGCATAATGGCATAATACAGGCCATATTTCTGCTAGTAAAGGCCCTAGTTATGCATCTAATGGTCTTATTTGTCTTTTTTAATGACTTCCCCACAGTGCTCATTAAATGTCAGGTCATTTGAGACCAGCACCCCAAGATCTTTTTCATTTTCTACTGTTTTCAGTCTTACACCATTCAATGTGTGTATGCACAGTTCTTGTTTCTATCACCAACATGCATAACCACACACTTATTCAGATGGAAGAGCATCTTGTTGGCATTTGCCCATTCTTCTATCCTTTTTAGGTCTTTCCTTAGTGTTTCTTCATTGTTGCTATTCCCAACATCACACCCCAATTTGGTGTCATCAGCAAACCTGGTACAGAAGCTGGTTATGTTGATTGTCATATCTGATATAAAAATGATAAATAAAATGGAGCCCTGCACCAATCCCTGGGGCACCCCACTCATAACCTGTCCCTTCCACGACAGGTGACCCCTGACCCATACTTGTTGGGTTCTATCTTCCAGCCATGACTGCACCCACCTTACTAATGTTTCATTTATCCCCTTGTCCACCATTTTCTGTATTAATGGTTCATGTGGCACTTTATCAAATGCCTTCTTAAGATCTAAATATATGACATTGATAGGTAGATGTTGATCAAGGAGCCTGCTAACTTGCTCATAAAAGATCAAGTTATTTGTTAGACAGGATCTGTTTGATGTAAAGCCATGTTGGGTTGTATCAATCCATTTAACTGTGGTAATCTCATCCTGTGTTCTGTCCTTGATTAATGATTCCAGCAACTTGCTCAGTTGGACATTAGGTTAATTGGCCTATAGTTACCCATTTCACCCTTCCCCCCTTTCTTATAGATTGGCATAACCGTTGCTGTTCTCCAATCATTGGGAACCTCTCCTGTTTGCAAGGACTTATTATATAGTCTGTACATTGGTTCAGCTAGCCATCCACTCACTTCTTTAATTAACCTTGGGTTAAGTCCGTCTGGCCCTGCTGATTTTGCTATGTTAACTTTCCTCAGTTTCTGTAATATATCCTCCTTAGTTATTTTAATGGCTGCATGCAGTAGGTGCTATTGGTCATTTTAATTGTGTACCTTTTATTGCTGTGGTTACTAGGGAAATAAATCAAACAAAAATAGTTGTTGAACATATGGGCTTGTGCTGCTGGGTCAGTGATAGCATTGTCTCCATGCAATTGGGGGCCTATGGTCCTATCAGTTGTTTTGTTGTTAACATAGGCATAGAGCAATTTTGTTGTTACCATAGGCATAGAGCAATTTCCCATTATCCTTACCATGGGCCAATTTAAATTCAATTTTCTTTTTTGTTTCTTAATTGCCTTTTTGCATTTTTTTAGTGATTGTTTATATTTATTTGAATTATAATTGTTATTATCCCTTTTAAGAGCTCTGTATGCATTCCTTATTTTGTTTATTAGACATTTAACCCTGCTGGTGTACCATTGTGGTACTTTGCCATTTTTATTATACATAACACTGTTTGGTATGCATTTGTCCTCTAAATCTAGAAGTTTGCTTTTAATTTGCATCCAACATTGCTCTGTTGTTAGTGCATCCATGTCCCATTTCCATCCTGCTAGCTTGTCCCTCATTCTGTTAAAGTCTCCACATGCATAGCTCTTTGCCACTGGTATACCCCTTATTTTTTTGCTGTTGTGTCTAATCTGAATATGACTATATTGTGATTGCACCCAAGTAGTGATTCCATGATATATAAATTGTTTATACTATCGGGGTTGTTGGATAATACAAATTCCAATATATTATTGCATCTAGTTGGGGTTTTTAACCATTTGTTGGAGCCCATACTCCACACACATATTTAATAATGCCTGCTCTTGTTTGGTGTTTGTGCTACCAGTGTGCCAATTAATGCCTGGTGCATTAAAGTCACCTAGGAGGAGTACCTTGTGATCAGTCAAGTAATCAGTGATGCTTGTAATCAGTTTAGTGTTGTCTTCTATACTCAGGTCAGGAGCTTTGTAGCATATTCCGATTCTTAATTTTTTTTGATTTTCCCATAAGATCTCGACCCACATTATCTCACTTGATGATTCTTTGTTATATCCCTACACTGAATATTCTCCCTAACATACAGGGCAATACCACTTCCTTTTTTTCCCCACTCTATCCTTGTGGAAAACTTGGTATCCCTGTATATGCCGGCCCAGTGGCATAGAGGGTTGAGGTGCTGGCACCTTACCTTGACCCACGCTGGCGACCCAGGCTCAGCAATGAGCCCAGGTCATCGGAGGTCGGCAATGGAGGGGGAGGGCAGAGCTGGATGGAGCTGCCGGCAGCCAAACTCTCCTCTCCGGGGAGGTAGTGTGGCATCCCTCAGCTGATGGTGACCCCCAGTGGAGGCTAGGGGAAGCACAGGCTCAGAGGGCGCCCAGGCATTAGTCCATGGTTTGGGGGAAAGGGGTCGTAACTGGGGCTGTACGACGCATGTACGCCTCCACGCACATGCGTGCCTACTCCTGGGGCCCCTGGGAGAAAAACTGGAGGGAAAAATACATGGCAGCAAAATGAAGACTGACTCCCCGCAGGCGCTGCTCCCAGTTCGGGTAAGGTAAGCACTGGTAATTCCGGGGGACAGGGCTTGGGGGGGTTGGTTGGATGGGGGCTGCTGGTGAAAGTGCAAAAATCAAGTCATGATAAAACGAATGGTAGTTCTGTATGTTCCTATTCCATGTATTAATGTTTGTCCACCAGATTTCGATGACTGCAACAATCTCTATATCCTTCTCTTGGAGTATCACATATAAGTCAGACTTTTTAATGTCATTAAGACTTCTGGTATTGACTACCAGTACTCTAGTCCCCTTATTCTGTGTACCCCATCCCTTTTTCCTCTTCCCTTTTTCCTCTTCCCTTCATCTCCAGCTGGGGTATGTCTGTTTGGAATCCCTGAATGCTTCTTTTAAGCTAGTTTTTGATCAGTGTGCTGTATTATTAATTGCATTATAAAACATGTTCCCCAGGAACCTTAATCCCCTTTTATTCAGGTGAAGCCCATCATTGCCAAAGTACTCATGCTTGTCAATGAACATTTCCCAGAATCTTATACAGGGTATTTCATTTTCTAGGCTGAATCTTCTCAACCAGTTATTAAAGTCTTTAATACATTGTGTTCTTAGTTTTCTGGCATGGGGTACTGGCAGGATTTCTGAAAGTATTATTTTGGCTCCTAGATTTTTGACTACTTGGCAAATATTTTCCGTGTCCTTTATTGTGCCTTCAAGATTTGGCATACACAAGTCATTCATGCCTGCATGCAAAACTACAGTCTTAGGCCCATCTATGTTCTGAAGCAGTTTTAATAACATCTTAGTTACCATTTCTAGCCCCACTGTAGCTGCAAGTTGTAACATTCTCCTTGTTCCCCCTAGTTGCAGCTCTAACTGCATATTTAGTCATAGAGTCGCCTAGTATGAAAATTTGTTGGCCTTATATCATGGAAATTGCCCCACTTCCATTGCTTCCTTGTGACTTCCATCTTGCCCTGCACTTCTTCAGCTTCCATTGTCCCTGGTGTATTTATATGCGTCTCCCCAGCCTGGTCCCCTGTATCATTCTTCTGCTCTCTTATTCCCTCCTGGTGTCAGACAATAGTTACTGGAGTGCCCTGGTCCCCTGTGACACTCTGACTCTCACTTACAACTTTCTGGGGCAGGTTTATTAATTCAGGTGTACCATGCTCTGCCCACTCAGCCTGCTTATTCCTAGCTAAATTTAAGATTTCTTGTGTTTGAACTTCTACCGAATCCATGAGAGCCATTAATGGAGTATATCTATTCTCTGTAGTGATTGTATTACCATTACATCTCCTACCTTTCTCTGTTTTATTTTGGGTATTGATGAGACACCACTCCTCAGCTTCCTAATCAGGTTCACTGTCTAATGCACTTGGACTTTTTACTCATGAACCTCCAGCATTAATTGTTTTGTTAATGACTTCTTTTTTAGATCCCTCAAGTTGTTCTTTCAGAAGTTTTATCTCACCCTCCCTGGAAGCCAGCTTACTCTGCATCATCTTTATGTTTGTGCAGTTCTGGCACACAAAGGCATTAAGGAATAGAGTATAATTTTCTAAGCTAAGCATTTTACAAAACTGACATTGAAACCCCAGTTCCCCTGTAGTTAAAGTAAGCACCTAGTTCCGTATTGTTTTCCATTACCAAATCTACTGACCTTGGTGGTGTCAGACAACGCCTGTGGCCCACTGCCCCATCTGCCCCAGCTGACACAGCAGACATGTGCAGAGCCACTTGTGCATGCTGCTGCATGCTCGCCCCACTTGCTCAGTGCACTCCCAGATATAGCAGAGGACCGGAAGAGATGAGAGTCACCTTCCAGTTCCTCGTTGGACAGGAACAGTACTTTTAAAAGTTCAAAAAGGGAGTTCCCTGTACACCAGTGCTGCTGATCTTCACTGCACACTAACTAGAATGAGCATGGCCCACTGAAACCCTCTGTGACTAGGGTAAAGACAGTATGTTCACTGAAGGACACCCTTACAACAACCTCCATAGTCATTACACATACCACGTCCCCAGCCATGGGTCAAAAACAGCTCAGACCTCTGCGCTGTCTGAACAAAACACTTGCACTGGTGAACTGAGAAGTGGTGACACTTTACTGAACTTGTCAGCAGTTACAGTCAGGAACAATGGTCCCTAGTCACTCTTCTTATTGGCATTGTACATTCAGATTCAGTCCTGATCCTAAACACCACTGTAGCCCCTTAAAGGTTGTGCCTCGCATACACATAACAAGCCACACAATCCCCTCAATTCCTTGTTCACATTTCAGATCCACACACCAGTGGATGAGGTCATACCTCGGATCAGAGCCTGATCTACTCTGTGAAATTTATTGCTGCTCTCACTGTGCTACAGCTCTATTATTCTGACAGTGATAACGGAGTGAGAGAGAGCTGCAGTTGGCAGCAGCAACAGCAACAAGAAGCCTGCTGAACATTGCCAGCGGAGGCATAGGGGAAAGGCTCCTTACCTGGAATTTTTCCTCCGGACCTGTCCTGGCTCTCTCAGCCAATCAGAGAGCTGGGATTACCTTGGCACAAGTTTTGAACTAGTGGCTGGCTATGTAAGGGCGGTGATCTCCTGTGCGTCTGAAACTCTCTCCAGCAGCAGCAGAAATCTGAGGGGCCACAGTCAGCTGCTTGCAGCTGTAAATTTACTGCGACAGTGGAGCTGAGCTAGAACAGGGAAGCTGCAGTTGGTAGCAGTTGGAGCCTAATCAGGAGAGCTGCAGTCGGTGTCATAAACATTGAGGAACCGCAATGAACTGAAAGAGAGCCACAGCTGGTAGCAGCAACAGCAACAAGGAGCCTGCTGAACAGAGCCTGGGGAGGTGCAGGGGAAAGGCTCCTCACCTGGAATTTTTTCTCATGAGCGCCCGCCCACCACGGCACTGACCTCTGTTCTCTGTTAGATGCTCGTGGGAGGAGGTGGGGCAAGCAACTTGGAGGCTGGATTTTCCTGGACCATGTGTTAAAGGGCTGTATCCTGATCAGGACAAAAACAAAAGGGCTGATCATTCCTGTGCACTTGGACTGAGCCCAAGGGGGTGACTGATAGAGATGGTAAGCTAGGTACAATGGTGCGGGTACTTAAAAGAGGATTCCCTAGGTGTCTGTGAGCTTGAGGGATTGGTGCTAGCTGGGAAGCTGCTTGCTGGGAAAATCTGTCTTTTAACCTATGGGTTTCTCTGGGTCTGGGGCTGCTCATAGGGGTATGCTAAAGGTTATGAAATTCCTTTTTTTTTTGATCATTTAACAATTTTTACAACCCCTCCAGACTGCCCCCATCTGACCGACCCCACTAGCCCCATCACCCAGAATAACCAGTGCTTACCTTACACCTGAACCAGCCGTGGAGCCTGCAGGGAGTCAGTTGCCATCCTGCCGCCGGCCATTTTCCTCCATTTTACACCCAGGGGCCCAAGGAGTGGGACGCATGTGTATGGAGGCATGCATTGGTCCCACGTCCCTGATAACGGCCTCTTTCCTCCCACCCCAGGCCTAGCATCTGGCTCCTCCTCCTGGTCCGTGCTGTCCCCAGCCTCCACCAGGTGGCAGCCATCAGCCGGAAGAAGACCTTACCCCTGCCCAGAGAGGAGAGCTTGCCAACTGGCAGCTCCATCCAGCTCTGCCCTCCCCCCCCCGTTGCTAACCTCCAAAGGCCAGGGCTTGTTCCCAAACCCAGGTCGTTGGCATGCCGTGAGGTAAGGCGTATAGCGCCTCAGCCCTTAGCACCACCAGGCTGGCTAAGAAATTCTGTTTTTAAGTTGTGGGCCTGTTGCCTCCTGGATGTGAGGCTGTTTTTAAAGGGGCAGCTGCTTGCTGGGAAAATCTGTTTTTAAAGGGACAGCTGCTTGCTGGGAACATCTGTCTATTAAGCTCTGGATGTTTTGGGTCCGGGCTGCTTATAGGGGTATGCTAAAATTCTATTTTTAAGCGGTGGGTCTTTTGTGTGCTAGGTTCAGGGCTGTTTTTAAAGGGGTATGCTAAAGGCTTGATGGGTGTTGGGAACTTGGGTGGACTGGTATTGGGGATTTGCATTACATTGGGTGGGGGTAAATCTAGTTTGTTCAAGGGATCTGCTTGGGGTTGGGGGATACTCTGGGATCAATAAGGGCAAATTGAGTTGGCAAGTCTGAAACCATATTGCTTCTCGTAGAGTGACCCTGAGCTGCTTTGGATTTGGGGTGAGTCTGGGGCCAGACACTGGGCAGACTGCTTGCGGGCTTGAATTGCTTAAATTGTATGGTTAGATGACAACATTGGGGCTAGATAGATACTGCATTGATTTGGGTTGATTTGGTCTGCTTTCAATTGTTCTGCTCCCTGCAGCAGGGGAGCCACTGGGTAATAGTTCGTACCCTTGTGGGGGAACAGGGCCACATGGCTGCAACAAGTTAGGGACATGCTAGAGGAAATTGGTATAGAGGGAGGGAGAGAGGCACATCATGGAGAGGCTGACAGGGGCAACTGGACTGTGTGGGGTTACTGCCAGCAGGGGGGTGGGACTTCAGTTACAAGATGGAGGGGAAGCAGGCTGGTGGGTTGCAGTGGCTGTGGAGCTGCAATGGCCATGAGCACACTGTGGTGGCTAGGGCACTGTCCTATATGTGCCAGGTTAATGGGACTGAAGGCTGAGTTGCACAGGCTCAGGTATAAATTGGATAGGTGGGTGAAGGGCATGAGTCCAGGGAATGGGGGGCATGTACCCACAGCTAGTTGGGGGGAGTGCCTGCAAATGTGGGTGCAAGAGGATGGGGGCCAACAGAACTCATGCTAGGTCTGACCAGCCCTGGGGGCAGAAATGGGGGAAGGGATTGAGGAGACTAGACAGGGAGGAGGGCAAAAGATGGCAGAAAATGGAGGCTATTGGCAGATGGGCAAAAGGACCTCCAAGGACTATGGCAAGGGTGCTCACCTCACAGGAAGGGATCATTGGTAAGCAACCTTCTGGGGGATCCTGGTCTCAAATAGGTACTTGACATTGGTTGGCACCATGGGGGGGTGCCTCAGTAGATGAGGGGCACAGTCAGCAGTGGGCGGAAGGAAAAGGAGGATGAAAGTGAGGGGGCATTGATAGCATGGGCACCAGGACTAACAGTGGAACCAGGGACAGCATGGGAAGGGGAGCCAGTTGTAGGGAGTGCCAGGGAATGGAGGATGAGGGGACAGTAAGGAGGGAGCACAGATCCCAGGGGGGGAAGGGACAAGCAGGGATTAAATGAGGGCGAGAGCAGAAAAAAGGACAATGAGGGGGTAGAAACAAGAGCCCCTGAATGTCAGGAGGGGCCACATGTTAACGAGAATGCTGCTGGGACAGATCAGAGTGGTGAGGTGGAGTGGGGGGGCTAGGAGAGGAACAGTCAGATCGTTGAAACAGGGGGGTTAAGGCAACCAATGGCAATTAAATTGTTTGTGTGGCCAAAGAAAATGGAGAGGTGGCAAAGGAGGGAGGTAGGCTCAAGGGAAAGGAGGAGGTTAAAGTGCTCCTGCAGGGGGGATTCCATAATCAGGGGTATTAAGTGGGAAGGGAGGGGTGAGGGGCAAGGTTGTGCTGTCAGGGTCAAGAGTATATCTGGCTTGACTGTGCACAAGGCCAAGCACTTGGTCTAGGCATTGGTGAAGGACTGTGGAGGATCCCCTGACATATTATGAACATACAGAGAAGCCAGCAGAAGAAGGCCATTTGGTCCATCTAGTCTGCTATATTGCAGGGTACACAGCTTGAGCTACTGTCCCTCCCCTACCTCCCCACACCTCCCATCCTCCCTACCTATGATCCTTTCCTTCCCCCATGCCTATCTCAGCCTCTCTTAAAGCTGCCCACTGTCTTCAACAAGATCACCTCTTCCAGCAGTGCATTCCAAGTGTCCGCCACCCTCTCTGTGAAGAAGTGCTTCCTGACCTCCCTCTTAAACCTCCCACCCTCCAGCTTAAGACTATGCCCTCTCATGTTATAGTTGCCACTCAGCACCTAGGTACAAATGACATAGAGGGAAATAGTGTGCAGGAGATACAGGTTCTGGGAGCTAGCCAGGGTGTGTCATGCTGTTAAGTACATGGTCTCTTTCTCTGAGATCCTCCCGGTGCCTAGAGCTAGTGTGGGAAACAAACAGAAAATCAGGAAGGTTAATGACTGGCTCAAAGCATGGTGTGGGGCTGAGAGGTATGGGTTGGTGGGGGGCTGGGGTGCAACTTGGGAGGACAAGGGGCTGTATGCTAGAGATAGGCTCCACTTAAATATGGGGGGAAAGGAGGTGTTGAAACTAAAACTGACCGAGTTCATCGTAGCTAGGAGGGGTTGAAACTTGTGAGGGGGAGAGGGCTGGAGCTTGAGGCTGCCGCTAACAGACACATCAAGGGAGGACTCAGCCTTTTCCCCCCAGCTGAGGGGAGGGGGTGTCTTACAGGGCACCCAACTGTGTGCAAAGGAGTGGGAGCATGCAGTCAACTGGGAGTCTTGACCTTGGGGGAAGGGTGAGGGCAAGGGACAGGGATGGAGGGTGGTCCTGATTAATGCCAGGAGCATGGGAAACAAGATGCCCAAACTTCAGGTGATGCTAACTGAAGGGGATGTGGATGTGGCGGTAGTCACTGAGACTTGGGCTACTCCTCAGCATGATTGGGACCTAAACCTGATGGGGTACACTGTGTTCAGAAAGGACAGGGCTATGGGCAGGGGTGGTGGGATAGCACTCATCATTAGGAATGACATTGATATATCCAGGGTGAAGGGGGCAGAGGGAAACATAGAGACATTATGGGTTACCTTGCAGGCACCTGGGGGTAAGAGGGTAAATCTGGGGGTCATTTACAGACCACCCATGCAGTCAGACGAGCTCAAGGAAGGCCTGGTGGTGAATCTCAGAGACCATTGTGGTCAGGGAGAGGGAAGAACTGTGGTGCTGGGTGATCTTAACTTGCCTGGGGTTGATTGGGCAACTATGGCATCCTCATCGACTAGAGAGCAGCACCTGCTGAACATCTTCCAGAATACATTCCTTTCCCAACTGGTGGTTGACCCGATGAGGAAAGATTGTATCCTGGATGTGGTTCTGTCACATTGTGATCTGGTTAGGAACCTAATAGTAGGGGACTCACTGGCGGTGAGTGATCATACCATGGTTTGGTTTTCCCTAGACCTGGGGGAAGGGGAAAATCGCACTAAAACAGTGGTGGTTGACTTTAGGGGTGCAGATTTTAAGGGTATGGAGGGGATCCTCAAGGGGCATTTGGAGGGGATCAGACTGGACATGGACACAGAGAGCAGGTGGGAAATTATTAAAAGAGGTCTCCTGGAAGCTACCAAGGCCTGCACGAAGGACTGATGCAATTTTGTTAGAGCCAGAAAGATGAGCTGGTGGACCAGGGAGGCCCAGGAGGTGGTGAGGGAGAAAAGGGCTGCTTATAGAAGGTACAAGCACTCACATGGAGTCGTGAATAGGGGGAGTACGATATAATATCTAAAAAGGCAACCAGGGTGGTAAGATCGGCCAAGGAGAGGGCAGAGCAGAGGTTGGCACAGGGGATCAGAAGCAGGGAGAAAGGGTTCTTTAGGTATATCAGGGAAAGGAGGAAAGTGAAGGGGCAGATTAGCAGACTGAGGTCAGGGAGTAAGTGAGCTGAGGAGACCAGAAAGCAGACAGAGGTACACAATGAATACTTTGCCTCGGTCTTCACTAGGATTGATGGAGGGCCTACATCTTATGGGGGGGAGGCAGGCTAGAAATGAGGAAGGGAGAGGTCATGGACGTTGAAATTCCTGTTTGTAGGGTGAGGGAAGCCCTTAAATCCCTGAAAACGGATAAGGCACCGGGTCCAGATAGCCTTCATCCCAGGGTGCTAAAGGAGATTGCAGATGTACTTGCTGTACCTCTGGCGGACATTTTCAACTCCTCCCTTCAGACAGAGTGGGTGTATCAGGATTGGAGGATGGCTCATGTCGTGCCTATCCACAAAGGCAGCTCAAGGGAGTCAGCCTGACGTCAGTGGTAGGTAAGATGATGGAGGCCGGGGGCAGATCCAGGAATCCTATAGATGGGGGAGCTCAAGTCAGATAAAAAATAAAAATAATAGGACAGGGGTCTGGTGGGCCACGTAGGCCCCCAGAAATTTGTTAACATTTTGATGCATTCTGGTGCATTTTGGAGAGTATTTCTAATGCAATTTCTACTCATTTCCTCCCTCCCCACGCTTTGTTAGTTGCACCCTAGCACCATCCTGAGAGTTCCCACAGTCCACATGACAGCATGTTGCCCAAAATACCCTCCCCCCACCCCCCAAAAAAACACAAAATACCGAAAGACTGCTGCTGGGCAGCAGCACATCCGAAATACATAAAATGAGAAAAGTTGAAAGAGACTTGGTGATAAAGACAAATTGCAGACAAATTAATGACAATCCAAGTAAACAAGTTCACAAATGTCACTCACTCAAGCACATTATGATATTACCATAAAGCCAACCATAGAAACATAGAAACATAGAAGTTGACGGCAGATAAGGACCGCAAGGCCCATCCAGTCTGCCCATTTCTTTTTCTACCTTATAAATGTGCCATCGGCCTTTGCTCTGTCAGTGACCTATCTATCCATAGTCATTTGTATTGCTCCCTTATGCCTATCCCATGCCTGTTTGAAGCCCTGCACTGTATTCATAGCCACCACTTCTAAGTGTAAGCCATTCCATGCATCTACCAATTTTTCTGTGAAAAAGAATTTCCTCACATTCCCCTTAATCGGCCTCCTCTAATCTCATGCTGTGTCCTCTTGTCCTGCTATTTTCTTATATTTAAACATGTTAGACTCTTTCACCTTGTTTATGCCCTTAAGGTGTTTAAATGTCTCGATCATATCCTCTCCTCCTTTGCTCAAGGGTATACATATTGAGCCCGTTAATCTGTCCTCATATGTCTTCTGATGCAGTCCCTGCACCATTTTGGTTGCCCTTCTCTGGACTGCCTCAATTTGGTTAATGTCCTTGTGAAGGTGTGGCTCCAATACCGCACGCAGTACTCAGATGGGGCTAACCAATGTCTTGTACAGAGGATTATTACCTCCTCTACGACTTGTGATACCCCTACTAATACACCCTAACACCCCTAGCCTTACCTACTGCTTTAGAGGTCTGTTGATGATTTTAGGTCATCAGTGATGATGATGCCCAAGTCTCTTCTTCCTTGTGACTGCTAGCAACTCCTCCCAGCCTATAAGTGGCTTCAGGGTTTCTCTTCCCTATGTGCATGATTTTGCACTTCTTTGCATTAAATCCCAGTTGCCACTCTTCTGACCATTCTGCTAGTTTATCCAGATCTCTTTTCATTCTGCCCACCCCATCTGGATCATCTACTCTGTTGCAGATCTTGGTGTCATCTGCAAACAGACAAGCCTTACCCTCTAGTCCATCTGCAAGGTCACTAATGAAGATGTTGAAGAGGACTGGCCCCAGGACTGATCCCTGAGGAACCCCACTTGTGACTTGCATCTGAAAATGACAGTGACACAGTTCATGAGCAGAGGACCTAAAATGCCTATGTTGGAAATTTGGTGATGATACTCCATAAAATAACTGTGTTACGAGCATGCGTTGGCAGCTTGCACGCACGCTCATACTGTCGTGCATTTGTGATATTTTCAGTCTGGATTTTCACCATTGCCATTTTTCCACACCTCTTGATGAACAGCACAGCCATCATTTGTCATATCATGCCCAAAATGTGTTTTTGCACTTCCGGCGCAGAATAGCGTGGTCGCTGTGTGAAATCACTTCTTGGGACACTTTGAGGAAATAACAGTAACACTGTACATGAGCAGAGGTGCTAAAATGCCTATGTTGAAAATTTGGTGCCGAACGCCCATAAAATGGCAGTGTTGCAAGCATGCATTGCATATTTCCCATGCACCCTAGTAGCTTTGCAAATTTGGTATATTTACATGCCACATTTTCAACACTGGCATTTTTTTCCACCTCCTTATGAACTGTGCAGCTGTCATTTCTCACATCCTGCCCGACATGTTTTCCCGCACTGCACTACCGAACACCCAAAGGGACACCCTACTGCTTGTCACTCTCTGCAGGGTGGGGGTGGGTTGGCATCAGTTCAATACTTCACTGCCATTCCTATGATGCATCTGTCTAACTCCTGCACTACCAATGCCAATGCCAGCAAGCCAACATTCGGCATTGACAAATGTTTGTTATGATAGGCCCAAGAAGTCAGTAAACAGACAGAAAAAACAGTTTTTAAACAAATATAAAAATGCATTTTTTTTAGTAACAGCACTTGCTTGTGTACATTACAACTTGTCCCCCCATTCAACACATAGAACTACATAAACTAAATACTTGATTCTATCACTTTTTTTCCCAGTTTTGTAACTGCCTGTGTCAATGAGCCAAACAATGTCTTATGACTTCTGTTACCAATTTTGCTCTCCAAGCATGGAGAAACTCCTGCACATGCCATAATATACAACAGAACACCTTCAAAGTCCCTATGTCTATTAATTCCCTCTGTGCCCATTCACACTGTACAACCACACTGAAAAGACAACACAGATTAGACATACAGTACATGCTGACATTTTTACCTCAGTTCAAAGGTCTCATGTACCAGTTTTTGCCTCTCCTGGTTCATGCTGTCACTGAGACCAGACCTGCCCCAGCATTAGTTTTGTACCATTCCTAGCATGGTACAGGAGGGCACAACCCTCCAATTCCCTCTTTTGCAAATCCACACCAACATCAATTTGCCATATAGGACAAAACTAGCAGTGACCTTAAACAGATTTATTGTCATGAATTTAAGCTCCCCATACTAGAAATTAATAACACTAGTACTACATTTATTACACACCCAGTTTGACGGATCACTAATGTCCTGTCCAATCCCAGCAGCTGCCCCCTGCTGGTTCAACCAGCATCTTTTAATTACTGATGAGTCCTGGTCCTGGTAGGACCAAACACGTGTCTATGTCATCTGTTAGCACCCTTTGCAAACTGTGTGAGAGGCCTTTCGGCACCATGCAATTCTGCTTAAAGTTGAACCAGCATAATATTTTGTGGGGATTTGCATATGCAGCCAATGCTGCTTTGCATTGTGTGGGCATGTGTGATTTTGTATTTTCTTGAAACTTGGCTTCCCAGCCAAATGCCCTTTGGGGTAACCCTTGGCTCAGTGTTTGTGCACAGAGGTTCTTTATCTTTTAATTAGTGCCATTGACTGCATTGAATTATTTATTTGACTTCACCATTGGAAATGAATCTGACTGAGCCTGGAGCAAGAATTTAAGTAAGCACGGTACTGCTAGCATATTCTTTTCTGTACGGACAGGGACATCAAGACTGGACATTCACACCTCCGATAATCTAATTTGCAAACAGGTTGAACAATTTAACTTTTCTGGAGGTGTGAGTGAGAGAGAATAGAGAGGATTATCGTGGGATACCACCAGTAAGTTTTTTACCTGGTGATAAGGTTTTCAGGGTCCCTATCAGGAAATCCAGTTTTGCTCTCTGCTGGTCAGGTTTTTAAACCATTTTGAGTGCTCACATACTTTTGAAACATATTTTGTCGTATCATTCATTGTTTCACCTACATGTCCAGGTTACAAACAAGTTATCTTGTCAATATAGCCCTTTGTTTGTGAAAGTAGTCAACCTGATAGGTGTAAAATATGGCCATTAACACCATTAGCACTTACTTAACCTAATCTTTTCCACTGCAGCAAAGCTGCCCCCACCTTTTGTAACAGTAACAGAGCCAGTTCTCTTCCACTTTCATTTACTGGTTAACATTTTCATTGCTAACAACATTTAGGCATTTTTAAATGTTTTAAATAATTTTTTTTCCAAAAGAAAAAAGCATGACCCCCTAGGTGCAGGGGCACAGTTTGCACCTAGCTAAGGCCAGCTCTGCTGGAGGACAGATGAGACCTGTGTGGCTCAGGCAGCTTTCATGGAGGCATTAGTGCATACTGATAAAGAATGCAGCACAGTGTGTTACTAATAGAGGAGCTCCATGATGGGGGAGCTATAGCACCCTTAGCCCCCTCTCTAAATCTGCCTATGGAGGCCATCTTGAAAGAGTGGCTAGAGGTGTTTCTGGAGACACAGGACCATCTGGATGATCACCAACATGCCTTCGTTCAGGGCAGATCTTGTCAGACTAACCTTGTGGAGTTCTACGATTGGGTGACAAAGGCACTGGACCAGGGCAGGCCAGTGAATGTCCTCTTTCTAGACTTCTGCAAGGCGTTTGATTTGGTGCCACACCTTGGGTTGCTGGACAAGTTTGGGGGAAAGGATGGTATGGTGGATAGGAAACTGGCTAACTGGGCAGTTTCAGAAAGTAGTGGTCAGGGGGAGGTATCAAATCCTAGGACAGTCATTAGCGGGGTCCCACAAGGGTCAGTGCTGGGTCCATTCCTGTTTAATGCTTACATCTCAGGCATCAGAGATGGTATCAGGAGTGGGATGAGCCTCTTTGCTGATGACTCGAAGCTGGAGTGGTGATGGATGGAGAGGAGGGTAGAAGAGCCCTGCAGGGGGACCTGGAGACTCTGGAGGGGTGGTCACGTACCTAGAAACTGAGGTTTAATGCCAAGAAATGCAGTGTTCTCCACTTGGGGCCTCAGAACCCAGCTCATGGGTACTTTTTGGGAGGGGAGAAACTGCAGGTTTCGGGAGGTGGAAAGGATCTTGGGATGGTTCTGGATGCCAAAATGAATAACTCTGAGTAGTGTAGGAGGGCTGCGACCAAAGCAAATATAATGCTTGGATGCATCGCCAGGGGGATAACCTCAAGGAGATGGGAGGTGCTTCTCCCTCTGTATAACTGCCTGGTTAGACCACACCAAGAGTACTGCGTGCAGCTTTGGTGCTGTACTTGAAAAGGGACATTGCACTTCTGGAGAGGGTCCAGAGGAGGGTGACCAGGATGATGCAGAGTCTGGGGGGAAGATCCTATGGGGAGAAACTTGAGGAGCTCAGCTTGTACTCCCTGAAGGAGAAGAGGGCCAGAGGGGATATGATCGAGGTCTTTAAATATCTTAAGTGAGTAAATAGGGTCAGTACAAATGGGGTGTTCAAGCTGAGGGAGGAGGATGCTACCAGAGGGACTCTATGAGGCTGGCTGGCGGAAGACTCAGGGGGTAGACAAGGAGATGATACTTTACTGAGAGGGTGGTGGACCCTTGGAATGCACTGCCTGTAGAACTGGTGGTTGTTAATACAATGGAGGGATTCAAGAGGGGCTGGGACAGGTATAAGGGGAAGGTAAAACTGAGTAATGCCAGATCTGGAGGTGTAACTCCGATGGGGGAGGTGGTCAGGCAGAGTTACGGGGGAGGCCTGTTGGGGGCAGCGACAGTGTCCTGACTGAGTGCTGATTTTCAAGCAGACCTGACAGACCATTAGGCCTACTCTGCTGGCATCTTAGTATCTTAGTGTATTTATGTTGGCACAGTGGCACCTGGTCAGCTAATAGTGCAGGAGGCATCTGTTGCTGAAGGACCCATTCATCTACAACTCTATGATTTACATTTCATGGACACTTGGGTGTCAGATCATCTACTGTATAAAGCTGCTTTCTCTCACACTGAGATTCCTCATATATAGTGAGTCACTAAGCCAGGAACAGTATTTGGTTCTCTGTAACAGCATCCACAGATCACCTGATCCATGGGGCATTCACTCCATGCCAGGTCTCCACTCTGAAGCCAGGAAGTCACCCCTTCAGCAGGTGCTTCACTTCATAGCTTTACTCACTGGACAGTGTGCTGGGCATAGCATGGTAGCTTGTACTCCAGCCTGTCCACTGGCAGTGGCTGACCACAGCCCCATCCTTTCTGCCAGTGGCAGAAACTCCAGTGCCCCTCTTGGGCTTGGGAGCTCTTTAAGATTAATGTAGGCATATATTCTACTTTGCTCAGTAGTCTGTCTCTCTTTCATCAGGTGTCTGCTCTGTAGCAGCTCTACTGGTAGCATCTCTTGGACTCAGAACTGCAAACACATCCCAAAAGTGACATCCCCTCCTCGGGGGGACACCTCCTGCACTGCAAGGCTGCCAGGAGGTTCCCTTGAGGGGAAGCCTCTGAGTCCCCACACTCTCCTGGTGTGTCCCCTTACATAACCCCTCAAATAACAAGTAATCTACATATAACATGCCACAAGATCCTTTACCTGGATCTACACTGTTGTCTTGGGCCTGTCCCTGGAGGCTCCTGGAAGGTTAGGTGTAAAGGTGATTTGGTCTCACATGCCTTCATCCAATGACAGCAAGAACAGTAGGTGCAGGGTCCTTGCCACCTCAGGACAAACGTTTGAGTTGAGGGTGACCTGGCACCCTCCTATCTTTTTTTTTTTCATTCAAAGTTTATTAACAAGTTTTCATTATAATACCAGATCCACATCGTACATATGAGACAGAAAAACATATTCGTACATTCTGGGAGATCTGACCACCCACCCTCTTCCCAATCCCATCCTCCCCTCCCACCTGTCCTTCCCTTCCTCCTACCCCTCTCCCCCTCCCTCCCCCAAGCCCCACAGCACAGTGGAAAGCATACTTTAAAAAGAAAAAAAGCAATTAGTTAATGGCAGGCAGCAATTTCGGGAGGGTTGCAAGGTGTACAGAGAGTATAGGGAGCCCCAGATCTTATTGAATCTCGATTGTTTATTACTGAGACTTGCAATTGTCTTCTCTGTTCTGAGATTAGCAATCAGCTCTTGCAGCCATTCAGTATATGAGATTACCTACATGTCTTTCCAATGCTTAAGCACAAGCTTCTTAACTGACATGGAAATTAGGGCCATGTGATATTTATGAGTACAGACTGCAATTCCCATAAAGTTTCCAAGCAGGCAGATATCTGGTGTGAATAAATCCTCATGGCCCAGTAAGGGGTCCACCCTTTGCTTGATAAGGGTCCATAATGGGGTACTTTGGGGCATTCACAGAACATGTGCAACAGAGAACCCTCTGCCTGCACACATCTTATACAGGTAGGAGAGGCAGCTAACCCAAACCTAACTAATCTTTTTGGAGAGTAATATAGGTTATGAAGTATATTGAATTGCATAAGGCAAAGCCTGTCCTGTGTTACAAACTTATGACAACCTTGCCATAAAGCAGGCCAATCAGCAGCTATATTCGGGAAGAAAGGGGACCAGTACCTGGAAGGGCCTAGGTGTTCTGGGTATACCCGGTCATATAATAGCCCATACATTTTGGACACTGCTTGAGGAAAACCTGCTAGTGGGGCCAACTCAGAGTGATAGGGCATTCCCAGGGATTGCAGGGGTCTGGGGCCAAATGGTTTCACCACTAGATGTAGTAATTGAAAGACCTTAAAAATTTGAGATTTTGGAATGCTTGCCTTGCTCATAATTTCCAATGAAGTGAGCCATGTCCCATCCTCTTTCATCAGATATGTGAGTGGATAATCACCTAGCTGGGGGAGCCAAAAAAGAGGAAGAGACCTGACTTCTATTTTAAGATTGGGATTACCCCTCAGGGGTTGGGTCAAATCTTGAGTATTGTTATATTTAAGGAATGCACAAAGTTGGGAGTGAACATTGACTGAAGTTGCTACTGGAGAGGCTCATATCTGTGTAGGGAGAGCTTTAGGTTTCGTATATAGGACAGCCAGAGCAGATAGTCCATATGCTGTCATTAGGGACAATTCAATTTTGAGCCAGATAGGCATATAAGTGAGAGAATTATTGGTAGTCTCAGAAAATAATCATCTGAGATACTTATTAACCTGGCTGGCCCAGTAATAAAAGGCTATGTGAGAGAGACGTAAGCCTTCTTTAGCCTAAGGAGCAGCTAATTTATGAAAAGTTAGTCGTGGTTTTTTGACAGGCCATATAAAATCAGTAATATCACTATGAACCTTTTTGAACCAGGAGAGAGGTAGCCAAATATTTAAGAGATTAAGTGGGTAGAAGAGAAGTGGTAAGACATTCATTTTAATCAGGTTTATTTTGCCCCAAAGAGAAATTGGGAGGAGAGACCATCTGTCTAAGTCCTGCTTCAGTGTCTGAAGGAGAGACTCCAAGTTCACTTTTTGAAGATGGGCCTGACTTCTTGAGAGCTCAATTCCGAGGTGTCTCAGGGAGTTAGGTTCCCAAGAGAGACCCAGGTCAACAATTGTGTGCCATAAAGTCTGATGATTGAGGGGAAAGACCACTGTTTTTTCTACATTCAACTTATAATAGGAAAGAGCACTAAAGTCTTTAATAATGCTCAGCATGGGGGGGTAGGAAGAGTCTGGGTGGGATACTTGAAGAAGCAAGTCATCTGCATAAGCAGAAACTTTTACCTCATGGCCCTGTATGGAGATACCTTGAGTCATCCGACAGTTTGTTATTCTTTGTATAAGGGGTTCAAGGTATAAATTAAAGAGCAATGGGGACAAGGGACAGCCTTGTCTTGTCCCTGATTGCAGAGAAAACAGGGCAGAGATTGCTCCATTGCTAGAGACATGAGCAGTTGGGGATATATAAAGAGCTTGCATCCATTTCTGGAATTCTAGAGGGAAACCAAACACATGCAGGGTTCTAAATAGAAAATTCCAGTTAACCCTGTCAAATGCCTTCTCAGCATCCAGGGAGACCACTGCTGCTGAGAAGTCTGCATCCCTGGATACTGAGAGGACATGAGCCAGAGTATGTAAATGATCTACAGAGGACCAACCTTTCATGAACCCTACCTGTTCTGGGCTTATGAGATCCGGAAGAACTAAACTAATACAGTCCGATAACAATTTGGTCAGAATTTTAATGTCTCGGTTGAGGAGAGAGATTGGCCTATAACTTGTAACTAAATCTGGCCATTTACCTGATTTAGGTAGAAGAACAATTAGGGCTTCGGAAAGGGACTTGTCCGAGTCTACCCCAGACAGAATGTGTTGGTACAAAGGTTGTAATAGAGGGATTAGTTGCCCAGAGAAGGCCTTATAGAAACTGGAGGAGAAACCATCTGGTCCTGGAGTTTTATCCATCAGACGGTCCTTAATTATGTTTTCCAGCTCAGCTTTTGAGATGGGAGAGATCAATGAACATTTCTGAGTTTCCTAGAGAGAAGGCAGGTGGGAGTTGCTAAAATAGTCATCCAGATTCTGCTCTGAAGGAGGATTTGACATAAGACCATACAGTTGTTTAAATTAGTGACCGAACTCTACTACAATGTCTTCTGGAGAAGTCTTTAAAACATCTCCTTCTAAACAGTGGATGGCTGCAATGAGCCTAGAGGACTCTTGCTGTTTAATTCTTAGAGCAAGCAGTCTGCCTGCTTTTTCCCCTTGGTCTGTGTAGCAGGCTTTGGCCTTTAAGAGGGCAAATTCTGCCTTCTCTCTCAGAAACTCTAGATAATTTTCTTTTAACTTGAAAGGTCATGCCTGAGTTGTTCTGGGGAGTGGGGTGACAGTTTGGATTCTATATCTCTAGTCTGAGAGAGAGTGGACCTTAAGAGTTGCTCCTTCTTTTTCTTCCGTTGTGAGGCCAAACAAATCAGTAATCCCTTAAGATAAGCCTTCAGTGCACACCATTCTATGTCAGGTTTACCTGTGGAGTTATGATTGGTGGAAACAAATTGAGTAATATGGTCCGAGATATATTTTATGACTCTTGGGTCTTTGAGACGCTGCTTATTTATTTTCCAGCGTCCTCCACTTTTGGGAAGAGAAGAAAATGAGAGTTTACAAATGACCAGAGCGTGATCTGAAGGAGGACCCGGATGTATGGAAGAATCCAGCATCCCCAGGAGAAGAGTTTGAGAAATAAGAATGTACTTGATACAGGAGGAAGTCCCGTGTACCAGGAATATAAATGTAAAACTTTTCTCCGTAGCATGCAGAACTCTCCAGACATCACACAGTGCCATCTGTTCCATTAGGTCTCATAATGCCCTTTGGGCTGGAGAAAGACCCTTACGAAGGCTGCCTGTATAGTCCATACTTGGATCAAATGTCGAATTCAGGTCCCCCCAAGAATTATAGGGAATGAGAGGAAGGGAGACAATATGTTCAGTAGCTACATTAAAAACCCAGGCAAATCAATATTTGGACCATATATACGGCCCATTACTACCTCTGTAGTGTGCAGTTTGCCTTTGACAAACAGGTATCTACCTAGATGGTCCTCAATGATTTGAGTAGGAATAAAAGGGACAGATCTAGTTATCAAGAGCATTACTCCGGCGATCACATGATGGCTATGTGGCATTAGCAACACATAGACCGGCTCCTGACCTGAACGCCAGCTTTCATCCAAAACATCCTATTTACTCTGCAATCTTTTCTCCCGCATCGAATATACAGGCTTCATATAGCCTTCCTGACATATTGGAGGTGAAACTTCAGGGGAACAAGCAGAAATTTCTCCGGATTACACGGAATACAATCTGGGGCCTAGACATAATGGAGGCAGAAATGCTCCAGGCGCTCCCAGCTCACCCCCTCCACAAACACCAGAAAAAGGGCAAAAGAGACCAAAAGGGCAGTCTGGAACCTCCACCAAGTCCACAATAACCTCAGCAGTACCCAAGCTAACATCCCTCTCTCAGAGAAAACATTTCTTGAGGAGCTACATCCGTTCAAGCTCGCTCTGCAAGAATTAACCTCAGAGCTCAAATATCTCTGTGGAGACTTTGCGGACACCAATAGAGCCATCTCCGATACTACAGTCTGAGTCACATCTTTGGAGGGCTGGAAACACACTACGGACATTGAAATTACCAACTTGAGACAAAGGCTGCATAAAACCGAATCCAAACTCGAAGATCTGGAAGACCATACTAGAAGAAATAATATCTTAATATTCGGCTTTCCAGAAGAAGCTGAGGGAGCAATGCCAGTCATTTATTTGCAAAATATGCTCACTAAGATAGCAGGGCCCTCTCCCAACTATACTACATACATTATTAAGAGGGCTCACTGCTCCTTAAGACCAAAACCTGAGATTGGTAAACCACCTCGCCCTCTCATACTTAAGTTCTTGAACTATTTAGGTAAGACTCACGTTCTGGGTCAGGTCAGGGAGACACAACAAGTCCTATGGGAAGGACAACAGCTTCGGTTTGCCCAAGATCTCCCCTCCACCATCAGGCAATGGCGAGCTGAAAACCATCCTCTGGTGATGAAATTGATAGCAGCTGTGATAAGATATAGAGTCCAGTACCCCTCTCGCTTTGCGGTTCTAGTTTCGGGCTCGTGGCATAATTATGAATCGGAGCAGCAAGCTCTCCCGGCATTGCAATCTCTACTTCCTGACCTGTTTTCTGCTCGCTGAGGAACTTTTACTACACAATGTTTTGCTGTTTTGATGAAACGATTGCACGAATGTGCACAGGTTGGCTCCACGAATGTCAGCTGCTGCAAGTTGCGACCACAGGAGGGCAGCAAAGCTCCATGACTGCATATTCCCTTCCAACTAATGGATTTTATATTGCAAGTACTTTCTCTATGTAAATTGTGTTTTGCTGGACCTGTTTCAATTTTATTAGTCTATGGGGGGGTTTTCTTTTTACCCCTCTGGTCATTTGAAAGACTTCCAAATCATTTTAATTTAATTTTGTTTTTGACACTATTAAAAATATCAGGTCCTGCACTGTGTTCAAATGTCATTTCAATTGATATAGCTGAGAGAAGATTTCATTCTCTTCCATGTTTTTTCCTTCTTCAATTAAGAATATTAAAGCTGGTTGTTCGGGGGTGGGGCAGTTTAGTGGTAGTGGGCAGGGTAACAGGGTGTTATGTGTTGTAAAAGTAGGTGGGGGTACCCACAGCTGTTCGCTGTATATATTTTTTGATATTACCAATATTCATGTTAAAGTCCAATTGGTGGATATTCTTAGTTAGTCAAGCATCATGTTGGTTCAAAGTGGACTCTTTTCTTTATGCTGTAGTTAAGGGGGAAGGGAATATAATGAGGGGTAGGGTGAAGGTGTGGGAGGGTCGACATTTTACTCATAATCTTGTTTTGAGGGCTTTTATGTCCCTGTTATGAGGTTTAAGATTAGGATTTGTGAGGTTTGATTGCATTGAATTAGAGTTATTAGGTGGGAGGGGGGTGTATGGTTGCAATAATAGGGAAGTCTGCCACTAAGAAGGGATGGGTTAAAGTTAATTTCAGCAGTTGGTATTGATTGCCTATTCATAAATTTTATGACACTTTTTCTCACCTTAATATTTCGTATGGTGGGGATTAGATACTGCTCCTGGAATATAAAAGGGGCTCAAGTGGACTAAAGTCTTGCTTCATCTTAAAAATTTACAAACTGATGTAGCCTTCCTACAAGAGACGCATCTCTTGGCTACTCATATTCATTATTTCTATAGAATCTGAGTGGGTCAGGTATTTGGGTCTGGTATAAATACACAGAAAAGAGGGATTGCCATCCTAATATCCCATAGAATTTCATTTCGGCTTATACAAGAAGTTGCAGACCCTGAGGGTAGATTTGTCATTGTGAGTGGCCTTTTGGGTCACTCTGAAGTTATACTGGATTCCATTTATGGACTCAACAATGATGACCCAGAATTTTTTGCTTCTCTTATGGCCACACTTGCTCCCTGGACTAAGCTTCCAATACTCCTAGGTGGAGATTGGAACCAGGTCCTTTCTAATAAATTAGATAGATCTGGTCAGAGTAGGCAAACTCTATCACCTGGACAAAAAGCTATCCATGAATTAATGCATTTTCTTGGTCTCACTGATCCCTGGAGGCTTATGCACCCTGACAATAGAGAATACTCATTTCATTCCCTCCCCCACCATACTTTTTCCCATATAGATTTTTTTCTTCTGACTATTGATCATCTTCCAGGGGTTTCCCTAGTATATTATTCATCTAAGGTTATCTCAGATCATCATATTGCTCATCTCCAGTTGGACCTTTTACCAAATATACATAGAGACAGAATTTGGAAACTTAATAATCAAATTTTGAAATCTGAGGAGTATGTCCAACTTCTGTGAAATTTCGATAATAATTATATCGAACTCAATGTCTCATCCATGGCTAAAAAGGATTGCTGGCAGTAGACAAATCCCCCGGACCTGATGGATTTACAACCAATTTCTATAAAACATTTAAAGATACTTTAGCCCCCGTTCTCCTGGACACTTTCCATTACATATTCAAGAAGGGAATATCAGATACTTCTCTGACCCTTGCCATTATTGTGGTACTCCCTAAAGCCAACAAAGATCCCCTACAGATCAGCAACTACAGACCTATCTCTCTTATAAATGTGGATTTCAAAATTCTTGTTAAAATTCTCTCTTCTAGATTAAGCCAGGTTTGGGAACACCTTATTAGTATGGAACAGGTCGGGTTTATTAAGAACAGACTTTCCTCAGACCATCTTAGGAAAATAGCCTATCTTTTTTCTGCATCCAAGGATTCCGGTATACCAGTGGCACTTTTTTTTCCCTGGCTGCAGAAAAAGCTTTTGGCAGGGTGTCATGGGATTATCTTTTTATGCTACTGCCCAAATACCGCATCCCTCTGGAATTTATCCAGTGAGATAAAATTCTTTATGCATTTCCAACCGCTCAAATTCAATGTAATGGCATTCTCTCTACCCCCTTTTCTTTATCTCAGAGTACCCGTCAGGGTTGCCCCATTCCCCTTATCTTTTTAATCTTTATTTAGAACCTCTTATTAGGAAAATTAAAATGTCTTCACTTGTAACGGACAAATCAGTAGGTAACTCAGAATATAAAATGTCTGCATCTGCAGATGACTTACTCTTACATATTTCTAACCCTACTCAATCCCTCCCTGCTGTATTTCAACTCATCTCCCAATTCGAATAATTTTCAAATTACAAATTAATTCTGTCAAAAACTGAATTTCTTCCCCTGTAAAGGCTGATGTGGCTCATTTGGGGATACGATGGAACTCTGACAAAATGAAATATCTTGGAGTTTATCTTCATCCCTCTTCACAAATCATGAAATAAACTTAATTTAGACACTCTCGTTAATACCTTATCAGGAGATTTTAAGTGCTGGTCAAAACTACCTTTAACTCTGTTGGGATGTATGAGCATAATCAAAATGAATGTTCTACCATGCTTACTATACCCTTTACAAATGTTCAACTGGGCCCTTCCACTTTCGTGGTTCCCACAAGTACATGGTATTCTCAGTAAGTTTATATGGCAAGGTATAAAAGTTAGACGGAACTATCTTAAGCTTACTAGACTGAAAACAGATGGCGGTCTTCAAGCCCCAAATTTCTGTATATATTACTTAGCGATTCATTTGACTAGAATCCAACACTGGTTACAACCTTTATATAACGCTCGGGATGTTGGTTATTCCCCTCCTTGGATCAGGATTGAACAGGATCTCTGTGCAGCATATTGTACTGATCCCAAGGCTCTTCCCTTTATCTAAAAAAAAATCTTCCTAAGCCTCTGCATGCTACTCCCTTAAATTCCCTAATTCAAGTACATCAGCTAAATGCCCTTCTCAAAACAGATGTTTATAGAGGTACAGCATAGCCCCTGTTTCAAAACCCTAATTTGTTAATTTCAGGTAGAACAGTCAAAGTTCATCTCTTTTGGCCACAGATAGGTATAGAACGTGTGGACCAGATGGTACAGGAACAATAATTGCTTCCTTTTAAAGAAGGCCACTCTCTTTTTAACTGGCAGGATACCTTTATCTTCAAATATCTCCAATTATCACATATGTTGCAACAACACTTTGGATCAGGGACATGGACCAGTTCTTTCACAACTACCATGCTTGCATACTTCAAATCCATTCCTACCTCCAATTTGACATCCTATTCATATACATTTCTTTTATCAATGGTGGCCACTTTAGAGGGCCAGAGATTTTATCGGTGGGATAATACCCTTCCATTGTCTACCGCTAGAGACTGGTCTTCTATTTGAACTCACCTATATAACTATATTAAATAGGACAGATATGGATATATGCAGTTTTGAATTAATCATAACCTATACTATACCCCTTCTAAACTATACCAAATGCGTATTCTACCTTCCAATCAGTGTTCTAAATGTCAACAAGCCCCTGCAGATCTAATTCATATGTTATGGTCATGTGAAAAAGTTGCTCCCTTCTGGCATAGCATTCAAAATAGGTTGGATCCATTGCTTACACTGTCAGACAGCTTTAACCCGGAAATCTGCATTCTAGATGACTACACATCACTACCAGAGAATAATCAGAGGGCCCATATGGCTCTAATTTCAGCATGTGCTAAGAAAGTAATATTGAGACATTGGTTAGATTCAACCACTCCCAGCTATGTAGAGTGGTTCAAGGAAATCATGTTTGCTCTACAAGCTGAGCTTACCATCGCAGGAATTTCAAAAGGTATGGGTAAATACAAACAAAGGTGGGAACCACTCTACACCCTTATTTCAATTAGCTAGATTCCAGCCACCTATGCCCTAAGATTTGTTGCAATGTTTTCACTTGAGAGAGCCCCAGTAATCTTTTCCCTTTTTTTTTCCTTTCCCCCTTCTAGTATTGTAAATTTCTCCCTTGTTTTTCCTTGAGCCAACTATTACAAATACTAACTAGTGGCAGACTGGGGTGGGATGGGAGGAGGAGGGTGGGGAGAAGGAAAGGCAAGCAACCTTATTTCACTAATGCTTTCCAATATAAGATTTCCTTTATTGTTTGTTAGGAAAGTATTTTTCTGAACTAAATTTGTACGCCTTACCTATGTTTTATTTGGATCTATGTTACAGTTGTTGTTTGAAGAAACTCAATAAAGCATACTAAATTAAAAAAAAAGAACATTACTCCACAGCTCTGGGTATTTACTCCCACAGAAAACACTTGTCCATTTTGTTGATGCCATAATTTTAATTCCTCAGAGTTGAGCAGATGAGACTCTTGTAAAAAAATAATGTCGTCTTTCAACAAGTTTAAATGTTTTAATAACTTGTATTGTTTTAATTTGAGCCTGGCCCCTTTAACATTCCATGTTGCAAAGGTTAGAGCCCTAGCAATTTATCTGTAGAAAATCCAGGCTGTAAAATAGCCCCTCTGAAAATATACCTCTCTGTCTAGGTTACCCACACACTACTTTCCCCTTCGCTGCCCACCCCCTCCAACCAATTCCCCCCCCGGAATCCCATAAGTTTCTTTCAAAGGCCCCTAAGCCCCTTTTCTCCTGTCAATAGGACCCTCCCAAATCAAACCTCATCCCCCATCCTTCACCCCTCCCTTCATCTCTTTGTTGTTCCTCATACAGAGTTGCCCTAAAGCCCAGCTCTGCTCCCTCCAGCCACGTTTTATCAGGCCTAATAATAATCAAGAACATCAACCACAGTTTTCAAACATACACTGTATCAATACAAGACCAGTACCGAAAGGAAAATAAAATAAAAGACCTCTTTCCTTTGACCCATAGGGGTAAACATATATAATTAACAACTATGCAGACATCCTGGTAAGCAAAACTAGAGGTCTCACTGGCTGTCCTGCCAGAACAACAAAATTAACATGTTAGAATCTGTAAAGTAACTGCTTAGTTGAAAGTCGGATGAAAATACAAAAAGTTCAAAACAGACATCAATGGTAACAACAATTCACAAATGGAAAACCACTACACACGATTCTTAAAATTCTTCATGTAGCTGACCATTTCTGCACCCATAGAGGTGTTATGGGAAGCTCTTAAGGGAATGGAGTCAAACCATAGATGCTAACAATATGAAAATAAAGTCTAAACAATCCTGCAGACTTTCAGGGAGAAGGAAAACTCTCTTAGGACCTGCGCTCCCTCCAGTGATAGTAGAGATAAAGAGACCAAACAAGGGATTGTAGTAATTGTGCGCACGTTCAAGAAGATGAGACAAGTTTTCCTCAGAGTTCCCCTCTTCATTTTTTCAAGCCCCCAGTCTGTTACAGAAGACCTGAGACAGTCCATACCCAGCGGCTGCCAGAATAACCTCAGATGAGAGAGAAGCCATATCTGAGAAAGCTGATACAGGTCAGAAATGGTATTTACAACATCATGTTACCTAAACAGTCCTTCCAACTTTTTACCTACAGCTTGACAGAGAACACTTATCATTTGGAACAAATTCACAAGACAGTCATTGCATTGAGCTCAGGGATCCTGGAACAGATCTGGGAAGGCAATTTTGAGCCCTGAGAGGGCTGATTCATATTCCTCATAGCTGACCTAATTACCAGATACCATGACCTGAAGCTGCACCGAGTAGATCATTCTGAACCTTATATCCATTGCAATAAGCTTTGTCACCAGGGGATGAAAGCTGGCTCTCCTTTGTCTCACTGATGCCGGTAGGGTCTGGTCAATCCGGATTTGGCCCCCTTCCATCTCAAATCTTGGATTTCTTTCACTTTTAACAGAAAATGTTGTCTTTCCAAAAAGTTGAGGAATTGAAATATGAGAGGACGTGGTGGAGTGCCAGGTGGAAGCACTGGGCAGAGATCCCAGAGTGCCCGTTCAATTGTATATTTTGGCTCAAAGGGCGAAGGGCCAGAGATTTTTTTCTACAAATTTCTGAACAAATATTATTGGATCCAGACCTTCTTCATTCTCTGGGAGGCCTATGAGGACCGCATTGTTTCTCCGACTGCAGCCCTCAAGGTCCTTTAGTTTGGATTCGAGTTTAGCATCCTTTTTCTCATTGCAATCAGTTTGAGGTTAATCTTGTCTACTCATTTTTCCAAAGAACTGATTCTGACTTCACTGTCCGCAGTGCATTGGGAAATGTCTTCCAGAGCCTGGGACAGTGATTTCAACTCGGTTGTAATGCCTTTCAGCTCCTCTCAAAATGGTTTGAACTCTGCAAGAAAGTGAGCTAAGGTGAGTGGCTCCTGAACAGTGGCAGAATGAGATGCTTGGTAGTACCTGAGGCCTTGGATTTTTTGGGGGCCTTCTCTGGTGTGCTCGGTGGTGTACGGCGTGGTGGAGCTTTTCGCATTTCCACCTCCATCTGATACTGGTGCCGCAATCTGACCATAGATAGCTTTAAATTCTTGCGGTAGCTGCGTTTGACCTATTTCTGCACTCCGGACTAGCTGAAAATAAATGTTAAATGAGCCGAGTGGCTGGAGAGAAGTGGGAGAACTGTTAACAGATACGCTGCATCACTGGAAGTTCTGGCACCCTCGTTTCTAGTATTAAGCCCCTCCCACTGGGATATCTAATGTAAGAGTCACTAGTAGAAAGTAGGCTCCGTATCTGGCAGTCTGGTAATCAACATCCCGTCCCCTGCTGGTAGGACTGCAGGTGGGTTATCATACTTGTTTATATACTGTAGAAGTAAACACAAAAGATCTGGTAGCTTGCTGAGCCAAATCTCATTTAGAAAAAGCAGTTCTTGCCATGATTACAGTTACATAAACATTACATAAAGTAGAGAACAACATATGGACAAGAGTCTGTAAAAGGTTTTTCTAAACACCCGAGAGGTGCGATACCACATAGACCATGAGACTGAAGGTTGAGTGGTTTATAATGGTATCATACACCAAAGGTGTATGAAAGAAAGATGTTTCACTGTTGCTTGTTCTTTATTTTTCATAATTACTGGCTAACAGAACTGGAGTTGTAGCAAAGCCGATCAAAACTGAAAGTACATTTTGGATGCAGCTGTTGCATCTCATGCTTGGTGTTGCATGTTACAGTGAGGCAATTCTCCACCAGACACACTTGTGTGTAATGCAGTGTATACAACAGAAAATTGTATGTACTGGTTTTGGGTTGTAATTAAACCTAAGCAGCAACTGTATTATAATATAGAATTGGAAACTCAACATAGAGAATATTGTATGGCCAACTATGCACTAACCAGCGTGTTCTGCCACAGAGGAGTTCTGATTCACTCTGACCTCGAGAGCAACACTTGAGAGGTCCATGGGAATCAGAACCCCAATGTGGCAGAACACACTGGTTGTGCATAAAGTTGTTCACCCTATATTTTTTATAGTGTATAGTATTATGTGAAATGTGCAAGCAGAGATTCTTTTGTTTTCAGAATGAAACTAACTTGTGCAGCCTCTAGAGGATTCAGAATGCTGTTGTGCCACAGAAGAATACAATCACATTCCATGACCTTTGAACTGTGGTACAACAGCATTTTGAAAGGGATGGAATTCTATAAAGAATAATACTGTACTATACACTATAAATACATACCAAATTACAATTGGTATTACACAGAAAGAAAACTGGACTGGATACAACATGAAAAAGTAGAACCAAATCACTTTATAATTGAATTATCACAACAGGGATGAGATTTACTGGGCTATTCAGCGACACCATTTTTAAAGCACCAGTGCAACAAAATTAGGCAACAAATTTGACTCTACCTTTTTTCACTATAAAAGGTTCCAGACTTTTTCCAGTTTTAATTTGGTGGTAAAATCTTCTGGTTCCACCAATATATGAGCTTTTTTTGTAAATGTTTTACTTTATTTTTTGGCTCAAGGAAAAAAGATGGCCACAACATTTGGCTTAGAAATAGCATTGTAGCTCTGGTAAGGATAGGACTGAGAAAAACAAAAACCCTTGGTGCCAGCATAGGAGGCACCTAGAAAAGTAGATTTGACAGGTATGCTAATATTTTTATTAATTGCAGCCGAAACTACTTTTTTCAGAAATCCATTATTTGTTGTGCTACTGCTTTAAAGAGCAAGGAGGCATAAAACAAAAAAGGGAGACATTTCCAGCCAAAGAACTTGGGCTAGAGTCACAAAACTTTGCCCCGTCGCAAGCTCAGTTTGTGCCATGCAAACTGGGTTTTGCCCGTGTGGTACTCATGAAAGCTCAGTTTGCACCCGCAAACTGGGTTTGCAACAGGGCAAAGTTTTGAGGGGACTGCAATGCAAATGAGGGGGAGGGGACCTACATATTGGCATAGTCCCAAACACCAAGGATTTTCTCCACACAAGGGCCTGTTGTGAGGTTCCCCTGCATAGAAAAAAACACTGCTGACCAAGTCCTGGGCCTTGTGGTATTCTGTGTAAACCTTGTGGCTGCCATAAACATATTGTTTCCTTGGTGGTTTAGTGGTCCCTCCCCTGTCCTGATCACCGATGCCATCCCAGAATAAGTAAAGATAATGTCCCTGCTGATCTAGTGGTCCCTTCCTGTCCTAATTGCCGACTCTATAATAATAAAACTATTGTTTCCTTGGTGGTCATGAGTTCTTTGTTTATTCAGGGACTGCATCAGTGATCAGGACTGGAGAGGTACCACTAGAACACCAAGGAAATAGTAGGTTTATTATTACAGGGTCGGCAATTAAGATGGGGAAAGGACCACTAGACCACCAGGTACTGTGGCTGCATTGGGCAGGAGGGGCGGTGTAAGCCACCCACAGACCATGTAAATGAACTATAATAAGCATGAAAATGGCCACCTACCACCTTGCATGCCCTTGCAAATGTTCTTAGTAATAAATACTGGTGAGGAGGAATCTTTAGAATATATATGGGATGAAAGCTGAATTGTACCTAATTATTATGTTTTTGAAAGTTTTTTTTAAGGTGTCAGCAGTTCTTTAAAGTTCTAAAGCAGAACCTTGGATGTTTGCATTTTAATTTCTTAATTGCACCTACAGTATAATTATTATCATTTTGCTTTTGACAATTGTTTGACTTGATGGAAAATAAATTAGTTGACAAATTTAACAAATGACTTAAAGATTTCTCTTGCTTTGTATTATACAGTATGTGAGGTGCATTTTCTGACTACTAGTTGTAAACCTTAAGAGGGTTTGCAGATACCTCCCTGTGTAAACAAAATCTGGCCAGAGCCAATAGGGCTGCAGGCGAGGAAGTTGGTGTAAAAATATTGAAAATTTGTAAAGTTACGAGCCTTTGTTAGCAAAATGTAACATAGAATCCTAAATTTGTTGTTTTGTAATATTTGTATACCACATTTTTAACATAGCCTTTTTATGACCCCTTCCTTATGAAGAAGGGTAGAGCAAATGTTCAAATCATGCCCAAAAGGTGATTTCATGCAGGGACAGTGAAACCAATTTTTGGGATGCAAAAACACATTTTGGGCATTAAATGAAAAATTATAGCTGTCACACTCATGAGGTCCTGTAAAGATATGGCTATGTTGTGAATTTGGGGGAAAAATATTGAAATTTATCAAAGTTATGAGCCTGCGTTCATAAAAATCAATATAGGCTCATCATTTTGTTGTTTTGTGATATCTGTACATCAAATTTTCAACATAGCCTTCTTATGGCCCCACCTCATGAACAATGAAAGAGAACATTTACAAATCCTGTCCAAAAGGTGATTTCACACAGGGGTTGTGAAATTACCTCCCAGGATGTAAAAAAAAACATTTCAGACAGGGTCTGAAAAATGACAAATAGATTCTAACAGGTATGTGCGACAATCAGCGTTTAGGCAGGTGGTGCAAACACGTTAAGAGCAGCCATCACAATAGTTAAGACCAGTTCCAACAGTTTGTATTTGCACTTTTTTACCTCATGGCAGAAATTGCAGGTCCAATCAAGATTCAAAATAAGCAATTTATTGTGATACAACACAGACCGGATCAAAGGTCCACAGATAGAACTTGGGGCAGCTATGGAGTTCTGTCTGTGGACCTGCAATTTCTGACATAAGGTAAAAGAGTGCATATACAAACCATTGGAACTTTTCTAAAAAATGACAGCTGTCACATTCATGAGGTTATGTAAAGATATGGCTATGTTGTAAATTTGGGGTAAAAGTATCGAAAATTATCAAAGTTAGCAGCCTGCATTCACAAAATTCAGTGTAGGCTCATAACTTTATTGTTTTTTAATATTTTTACATGAAATTTTCAACATAGTCTTCTTATGACCCCACCTCATGACCAAGGGCAGAAAAAATTTTCAAATCCTGCCCATAAAGTAATTTTGTGCAGAGATCACAAAATCACCTTTCAAGACAGATCTGCCTAATGACAGTTTAACTGTTCGTGAGGTAGGGTCCTGAAGAAGGCATGTTGAAAATTTGGGCAAAATATGCAAAAATGTCCAAGTTATGTCACGAAGTTCAAAACCCCATTGAGATAGATTGAATAGCATACCTATTTCTTCAGTTCACGGTGCAGCTTTGAAGAATGAAGATACGTCTGCGGTGCAGACAGGATTATGGCGTTGGACTCTCGATCACTAAGTAAGTAAGGGCATGGGGGGGATGCTGAGTGGGAGGTTTGGATGGGGGCAGTTATGGCTGCAAAAGACATTGATGGACCATTTTCTTTTAACAGGGTTTGGCCTTAAAAGAAAAAGAAAGCATGGAGGATTCCTCGGCACAACACTGGGGACTGGGCACCCCAGTGTCACTGCTGTGTTCTGGGTTGGGGGTGGGTGCTGAGAGGGAGGGCCGAGTGGGAGGATATCACTATATATATAAAAAGAAGAGGAAGAAATCACCGCTCACGATGGTAGTGTGGGGACACTTTTACAGGGTTTGAAAGAAAAATAAAACAAAGTATGGAGGATTCCTCAGCGTGACACTGGGGGATAGGGCTCCCCCAGTGTCACTGCTATGTTTCTGGAGGGGGTGGAGGGGTGGTGGGTGCTGAGAGGGAGGGTCAGGAGGGGGGATATCAATATATATATATAAAAATGAAGAAGAGGAAGAAATCATCACACCTGCGTGGTAGTGCAGGGACGCTGTGGGGAAACAATAAAAAAAATCAAGGATTCTTCATCGTGACACTGGGGTGGGATGGTGGATGCTGAGAGGGAGTGGCGGGTGGGGACATATCAAAGGGCTATTTTCCTGCCAACAGCAGACGTAGTGTTTTCACCATGGTCACGGAGGCAACTGTGTTGACACTTCAGCATGTTGTTCATTCACAAAGAATGCAAGGAATGCAGAGTCCTTTTTTTAAAAGCAATAGGTCTGCAGGGCTCTGCCCCCTGCAGCCCTAAAAATGAGAAAACAGCCAGAAAAGTGCAATATGGCAGTGTGGGGGGGGGGTTAATTCCTTAGACCACCTTGCAAATCCTATGAAATAAGGAATTTCCATTTAGCTCATAAGAACTATTTTCTATTTATTGCCTCTTTCCACAAAGTATACAAATGTCCCCTCACCACTTGCACTAACATTTCGTCATCACCTGATGGTTTCCTCAGGGGGACAAGATGGTCTCCCAAATGCATTGTTATAAAAAAAACTAATTCTAAACAAAAAAGTTGTTAGTTGCCAAGCAAGCAATAAGACATGACCGTCTGTGTGTTAGGCTGAGCTAATCCCCTGCCCAGGGGAAAAGTGAGTCTTGAAACTGCATGTGGAGGGCCTTACAGCCCCTGTAATTGTGGTTATCTAGGCTTACCCAAAACTGAAGTGTCTTATAGTGCTTATAAAATGGATTAAATGAGAAATAATTTAAATAACAAAAAATGCCACCTTGTTTTATTATAAACAGGTAGTTTCTTTTGTTAAAGATAACCAGTAAAAAATAATGCCTTTCCACCTCTCAATCCTCTAGCTCGCCATACATCCAATGGAGGGAATGTTTGTTTATTACAGAATACAGGAATCCCCATTTCTGCAGGATTCTGCCAGCAAAATATTCACTGCCTCACACACAACAGAAGGCCTTATGTGGAGCCAAGGCCCCAATTCTACCTGTGGCAGGGTATGCAACACAGATTGCCCTGGCAAACTGATAAGGATAAGAGGGGGAATTTTCATGTTACTGAATAAAAACCTGGGGCCAGATTTTCAAAGGAGCTGGATTTCTGCAAGCTCTGGCTCTGCCACAGGCATAGCGCACTGGGCTTGTGGCAATCAAACAGGATTTTCTATCCCATGCAGCAACTGCTGCAAGTTAGGCCAGATTTTTGTGGTCTAGCTTGTGGCAATCCCGGAAATCCTTTTTACATGGCTTGTGCCAGAAATTTGGTGCAAAGTGCCATAAATCCGGTAAACTGTGTACAACTGTGGCCAACCTACTACAATCAGGCATAGTTGCGGCAAAAGAGTTTGGTGCACCACCAGATTCAAAGTGTTGGGGTGCAGGCCCTTGGAGAATCTGGCCCCAGAAATTAAAACTGTAAATAGTGTTTCATTTTGCAATTTTTTTATGGATATATGTGTAAGTAGGGAATCGTGAGAGGAAAGAATGATTAATTACTTATTTACCTTCTATAATTTAAGTGATTTTTACTTTTTAGGACTTTGTTAAAGTTTTCCAGTGAGTAAAGGTGACAGCCATGTTTGTGATGGCAGCCACTGATGAGCGAAGGGAGTCATGAAATCTGTATGTGATTTGCCCAAATTCCAAATTCCACTGAAACCTTTTTTTTTACTTGGCATAAACTGAAGAAAAAAGTATTGGTGCTATCCTGCATCACCCAATCAGCAGCTAGCAATTTCCCTACCCATTCTACAATTTTGCTTATGATAATGGTTATTTAAATATCATTTATGATTATCATGATTGAGTCTCTTTACTTAATATAATGTTTAATTACTTATTTCCAAAGCTTACCACACATTCCTAATCTGGTAATTTATATCCCTCCCATATATTCTTCACCAAAATCCTCCTTACTACACCAGTTAGGGTTCAGATTAAAGCAGCAAAAGTACGGAAATGTGATGTTAGGGTTTCCAACCCTAACTCCCCACCCACACCCCACAAGCAGCAAAAGGAAAAACATTGCAGTTTTGGCTGTCCTGAATCTTGGCAAATCAGGGATGGGGCCTTCCTTGGGTTCTCAACCCCAGTGCTTACCCCATTCCCTTGAACAAATAAGTTCAGATGTGATCTGTTTCTTCACGTAGGGCCCACAGGTTGTTGGCAATATGTGGGAAGACACAGTTCTGTGTGTTTGAATACTATATGAGAATGGGGAGAGCATTGGGGTTGAGAACCCCAAGGGAGACCCCATCCTGAATTGTCAGGACTCAGGACTGCCAAAACTGTAATTTTTTTTCCTTTTGCTTCTTGGGGGGTTGGGGGAAGGGAGTTAAGGTTGGAAACCCTAACACTACATTTCCCTACTTTTGTTGCTTTAATCTGAACCCTAAATGTTGCATTAATGTAGTTTTTTGTAAAGAATGTCCTTTCTTTATGAGGTAGTACAATTGTATCTTCATTCACACAAGCCCCTTTGGGACCTGCATGAATACATCCATCTGGCTGTGGAAGTGCAGGGCCCTCCTTATCTCCATAGATCCACTTATTCACCTGACTGTGGAAGCACAGGGCCCATACCTCCAGGAAAGCAATCTATTTCCTTTGTCAGACTCATCACTGTTTTTTGTGAGGCTCATTTCAAAGGAAAAATATATTAAGTGTGCCTCTTAACTCCAGGTGGTCGATTATATATGGGCAAAAATGCTATTTTTGGTTTTTAGCTATAAGGCAGTGAATTTTTGGGGTTTGTTCTAAAATTCGCTATGCTTATAGTCCAAGATGAGATACAGCTTTGGTGCATTTTTGATGGTGATCAACTTTAATTGTGGATTTGGCACCATGGTGAAGTTTGGAGGTAATTTTGGGGTGTAGGTCATATTCCATGCATTTTTGGGGGTGAATTATGTGCTAGTCTTGTAGTAGTCATTGAGACCTTTCTTTTGATATATAGTTTGTCCCTTAACTGTGTTTAAACTGAGGAGTGGAAGAGAGATGAGGGGGCATGGACTAAGGTTGAAAGGGGGACATTTTAAGAGGGAAATGAGGAGGCACTACTTCTCTGAGAGGGTGGTGTCTAGTTGGAATGCGCTGCCAGAGAGGGTGGTAACATGTAGAACAGTCAATAGCTTTAAGGAGGAGTGGGATAAAGCAAGAGTAAGAGTTGGGGGCAGGGGCTGGGACAAGCGGGGAAGGAACTGAGGCTGGGGCAGCTGCAATCTAGGGTGCTAGCTGCACATTCAAGCAGACTTACATAGACCGATTGGTGTGTTCTGCTGCCAGATTCATATGTTTGTATGTAAAATCATAGTGACTCTGTTCATGAGCAGAGGTCCTAAAATGCCTATGTTGAAAATTTGGTGACAAATGTCCATAAAATGATTGTGTTACAAACGCACATGATGCAGTTTCCATGCACCCTCATAACTTCACAAATTTGCAGTATTTTCACTCCAGATTTCAACATTGCCATTTTTTAAGACCTCCTTATGAACAGTACAGCTGTCATTTTCACATCCTGCCCAAAATATGCGTTTATACATCTGGCGCAAAATACCGCGGTTGCTGTGGGAAATCAATGTTCGGGACAGATTAAGAAAATCATAGTGACAGCGTTCATGAGCAGAGGTCACAAAATACCTAAGTTGAAAATTTGGTGAAATAATTCCACTAAATGACTGTGTTACACGCATGCATTGCGCAGTTTCCACATACGCTAGGAAGTTTGAGAATTTTTAATACTTTCACTACAGATTTTCAACATTGCTATCTCTTCACACCTCCCTACGAATGGTACAGCTCTCATTCTTCACATCCTACCTGATCTGTGTTTTCATACATCTGGCGCAGAATGGCACGGTTGCTGTGGAAACTCAAATTTCAGGACACATTGACAAAATCAGAGTGCCACTGTTCATGAGAAGAGGTCCCAAATGCTTTCATGAGGTGGGGGCCACAAAATGCCCATGTTGAAAATTTGTACTGCAAATACCAACACATGCCCAGGGCATTACAGTTTCTAACCATAACATCCCACCCTGTATAGACTGACAGGTATCAGGGGTGTGCCTTTGGATTGGTGACTATAATGCCCATGCCATTACAACCCCACCCCCCACCCAGCAGCCACTGACAGGCATCAAGCTGTGCCTTGGACTCTTCAGCCCCACAGTTCACCCCATTCTATATTGCACCCATTTCAGCATATGTTCTTATTGAGTGGGGTGACTGTAAAGCCAAATACCCCAAAGCACACCTCAACACTTGTCAGTGTCTGCAGGATAGGGTGAGGTGAAATGGTATGAACGTTATGGGTGACAGTCCAAACGCATGCCCCAATGCCTGTCCAATCTGTAGAGTGGAAGTGGGGTTGGTGTAAAGTTCAATACTTCACTGCCACTCCTACTCTGCATCTGTCTAACTCCTGCATTTCCAATGCTAATACCAGCAAGCAGAGTGGTGAGCGAGCTAGAGAGGATGTACAGGTGATAGTCCTTCACCCGGTTTTGGCAGTGTGCGAAGATCATGGTTTTAGTTTTTTTTAATGTTGACAACTAGTCTGTGGTCAGCAAACCAGTTTTCTGTCTGCTTGAAGAAATCTTGTAGGGAGAACCAGAGAGTAGAAGGGTCAGGGTGGGAGGTGTATAGTACTGCAACATCCGCATAAAGGAGAATGTTCCCAGAGCAGCAGTTAGGCAGGGCATTAAGATAAATGCTAAAGAGCAGGGAACCCAGGTTGGACCCCTGAGGGACTCCAGAGTGCACTGGTAGTGTGGTGGACAGGGTGCTGTTAATTTTAACACACTGGGATCTGGAGGCAAGATAGCTGGAGAACCAGAAGAGGGGCCCATGAGAAACCCCAATGTGTTGGAGTGTGTTCAGTAGGAGAGGGTGGGAGACCTTGTCAAAGGCCTTAGAGAGGTCAATGAACACAGCACTGGCAAGGTGTCATTTATCCAGCATAGAGTAAAGTGAGTTCGAAAATTCTGTAAGGGTGGTAATGGTGCTGTGTCCTGCTCTGAAACCATGTGGTTCCCTGCATAATAAGTTGTGGGTGTGGAGGTATTCGGTGAGTTGGTCAGCCAAGATTTTTTCAAGGGCCTTAGAGAATGGGGGGAGTATTGAGATGGGTCGGTAGTTATTTGGGGAGGAGCAGTCACCACTCTTTAGAATCAGGGTTATTACTGCAGCTTTCCAGACAGCTGGGAACTGTCCCAGGCACAGGGAGTGGTTTAGCAAGTCAGTAAGTGGGGACAGGATAAAGTCAAGTACCAGATAAAGGATTTGCATGTCGAATGAGTCTTTGTAGTAATTAGAGCCACTGAGAGCTTTGGTTAGGTAAGCTTTAGCTTCTGGTGGGGTAATGACTCTGAGATAGAAGGGGGGGCGCTAGAGGTTAGGTGCTGGGATGGGCTGTATGGGGTCGAAGAAGTAACTTAGGAGTATTGAGCTAAGGTTGGAAAAGGTTGAGTTGAGGCAGTTGGCGAAGCACAGTGGGTCAGTGGAGATGGTACCATTAATGTTAAGTTGGGGTGGGGGAGGGGTGCCTGATTTCCCATTAAGGTCTTTAATGTTGACCCAGAACTTTCTTGAGCTTCCCCAGGAGGTGGCCAGGGTGGTTCTGTAGTATTCCTCCTTGGCCTTGCATATTGCCTAGGTGCATTTGTTGTGGGCAACGTTGTAAGCTTGTCTATCCACCTGCGAGTCAGAGGCCATGGCTCGATGCCAGAGGTTATCTCTTAGCTTGAGCTGTTGCAGCAGAGTGGGAGTAATCCAAGGAGCATTACACTTCTTGGAGGTTATTTTGGTGATAAGGGCAAAAGCATCACAGGCTTTGTTGAAGGTGCAGGTGAAGCAGTTCAGGGTGTCATCTATATTCAGGGCCTGCGTAATAGGGACCAATCACAGTTAGCCAGGTGCTGTTTGAGTTTAGTGAGACCTTCAGGTTGCAAGCGATGACAGGAGGTGATGTTGGGTGAGGGTTTGTATAGGTGACAGGACCAGGAGAAAGGGATTGGGGAGTGGTCACTCAGGGAGTTAGGGAGGACCACTAGATCAGTGATTCGGTGAGGATGATTTATAAGCAGGATGTCTAACAGGGTGTGTGTACCATTAGAGGGGTTAGTCCTTGTGGGTTGGGAAACCAATTGGGACAGATCTAGGGCCACAAAGGTGTCCTTGGCATGGGCAGCTGAGCTAGCTAGCTAATTTATATTGAGGTCCCCAACTAGTATCTGTTCTATCTTGTGGGGGAGGCTAAAGAAGTAATCTGAGAGTGATTGAATAGCAGCTGATTGGTTTCTAGGAGGGATATAGGTGACCGTAAGAAATAGTGGGGCTCTGTTAGGATCTGGGGTGAGTTTTATAGAGAGTGCTTGGGCCCCGTAGTCCAGCATAGAAACAGGTAGTGCTTGGCATAGCAGTGTGTCACTCACATAAAAGGCACATCAACAACCTCGTTTTCCCTTTCTATCTTCCCTAAGGAGGGAGAAGCCAGGGAGAGAGACAAGTAAGTATTGCCCTGCCTCAGTGTTGCATTGAATTGTACTGTATTCACCTATTACTTTTCCTGTTGGTGCTGGGCCTGATTCCAAGTTGCATGGTGCAACTCGAGAGCATCTGCAAGTTGTGTCATGCGATGCTACACCAGGGACCCTATACCCTATTCTCTATTTCAAGACAGGCAGGGTCCCCGGCACCTATGACCCACGACTTGCGGCAGCTGCAGGCTTGCACCATGGGAATGTCGCAACAGACCTGGATGCTGCAAGTCACAGCCTGCATCTAACTGCCCCCTTGAGTCCCCCTGCCCCGGAACATTCTCACACTCCCCTGGGGGCCTGGAGGGAGCTGGCTTGGTGGCACAGGTGCTGGGGGGGGCATGACCAAAATGGACCTGGGGCTCCCTGAAAATCTGGGATGAGGGACAGCACTGTGCTGGGGGGTTACGGAGGGGCAGGGCATTGTGTCATATGCAGCATTGCAGGGGGGCAGCCATCATTTTGCCAGGATGGATGCCCCTTAGACCAGCTAAGTGCTGGTCTAACCCCACAGCATCATATCTGGACCTGGAATAGTGGATATGGGTTACGGCAGACGCCCTTTCAGAATAGGGTGCAGGTGCTGCCATAACCCACCCTTGCACCATGCTGCAGTGGGTTGCGGGTGTAGTGGGTGGTGTAGCCCACCTTTAGCACAACCTGCATATGGCATGGCACAAGCAGCATCTTGGAACTGTAACTTGCGTAATGCATGGTGCAAGGTGCGATTTGCACCATGGGGTTCGGCGTACATCGCCTTGCGCCATGTGTAACATGACTTGGAAATGGGCCCACTGACTCTAAACCCTTTGTGAATAGGCCCTGCCTAAAGAGTTTTATGTGGAATAAATAAATAAATAAAAGTCAAGTGTGCAAAAAAAAAATTAAGTCCAACTTCTTCCATATAAATGAGTCCTCTTTTGTGAGATTTTCATGAGTTCACAAAAGAGGACAGGTTCGTATGAAACAAGAATTAGAAAAAAAAAACTAAGTCCAACTTTTTCTTTTGTATGAACCTAATCTTCATTCAAATGGTCCAATTTCTCCTTCATGAGCTATACAAAAGAAGAAAATCATGTCATGAAATAGGATTTTTAAAATGTTTTAAAACCACATTTCTGAGTGCTTTTTCAAACAAGCAAGTCCAGAATCCAGCTGATAGGGTCCCGTTTAGCAAGATACATGTGCTGGTGTCTCTGCAGGATATCATTTTTATGGGTTTTTCACAAAAATATTTTTGAAAAAATAGAAATAAGATGGCTGCCATACAAAAGAAGACAAAAGAGAGAACACGGCTCAGGAATGACATAGGAGGAGCCGAAATACTAGCACCAAACTATCAACCAAAGAAAAAACTCTCGGCTTTCACTCCAAAGAATTGCCACTTGCCATTGTTAGCAAACTATAAAACAAATTTTATTAAGTAAAATGGTAGCACCCCCCCACACACACTGCAAAGGCATCTATGCACGTTTCGCGTCACACTAGATGCTTTATTAAGACCGGTCTTGATAAAGCGTCAAGTGTGATGCAAACCGTGCATAGACACCTTTACAGTGTATGGGGGTGGTACCATTTTACTTAATAAAATTCATTTTATAGTTTGCTAGTGTAACCCCTCTACAAACAGGAGTGCCTTTAATGTCTTCCTGGGCTTACCTGCCACCCTGTAGATCTGTCCTTCTTCTGCTTTCCTGGGCATCTCCCATTCAGCCTGCATATTGTTTTGTGCCCCCAGGTCTTTTATTGCCCCTGGTGCCCCAGTATTGCATCCAAAAGTAAAATTCCAGCCCTGCAGGGCTTGAGAATGCCCACCGCGATCACCTACTTGTTGTTCTGCCCTTGGGGCAACGGGGATCGCGTAGGTGCGAGCCGCGCCTTTAATCTTTAACTGCATGGATTTGCGGTTGTTCCGGAGAGTGTTCCATGGGTCCCGGGATCCCCATCACCTTAGTGGGAACCGGTGACCATGGAAAGGCCGCTGAGAGGCTGCTCCTTGGTAAATTAAGGGAGTTCCATGAGGTGTTCAACTGGGGCTCATTTACATATTCATGAACTGAGCCCTGATCATATTTAAATATTCATGAGGGCCTGTCTGCCCTCACGGCAGCTGTTCTCAGCCACAGCTGAAAAAGACAAAGGAAATGTGTTTTTAAATATTGTAACTGCTGCTGCGCGTTGAAAAAATGATTAAAAGGGGGGAAAGTATTTAAATTAAAATAAGCGCTTCTTCCTGGCTGTAACCAGTAAAGTGTTGGGACTCAGAAAGTCAGCCTGTCTGCTGTTGCATGTCAGGGAGCCTAAATATTGGCAGCAGTGACAGGAAAATGGACTGAGCAATTCAGCCAATCTGTGCAGCGACAGCAAGTACTCTTCCTGGGCTAAAAAACTATGGAGCATTGGGGCAAATATTTGTGTATCCCTAGTATGGAGGAGCTGTGGGAAAACAGATGGACCAGACACCGAACTTCAAGTTCAACACACAATCTCTGTGTTATGTTTATTCAAAATACATGAAATAACCTTTCGCAATGGCATATTCCTTCTTCAGTACAGCAGTTTGCAGCAACAGACTATGAATGTCCTTTTTTCTGCACTTAGCCAGCACCTATTGACACTGATCTCTGATCTAACCACTTTTCATTGAAAACCCTTCACCCCTATATGGGCCCCATTTGCTTGCATAGTGGGGGCTCAAAAAAATAAAAAACAAGCTAAAAACAAAGAACCTCAATGCGGAAACACTGAAACATAGGTTACACCCAAAGGGCATTGGCAACAAATCAAATTTCAAAGAAATACAACATTATACATACTTCCATATGCAAAGCATCATGGGATATATGCAAATCACCATGGCATTTCAGACTTGTTCAGTTTACAGCAATTTACATGCATTTTAAATAGCACAACTAACTTAATTTCTATAACAGTCACCTAGTACTTTTTACCATTATCAAAAACACCTAGTGCCATGGTATTTTAAACATTTACAGGTTTCATAAACATAAGGGCCTTGCACAACCCTGCACTGCACCCTGGTGGGATATTCAAAAGGCTGCCAGGTGTAGTGCAAATCCCAATGTGCCGGGGCACAATGGTAATGTATGCAATGCAAATGCAGGGGGTGTGCCCATGCATATGCCATACATCCCGATATTCAGCCTGGGATGTGCGGCGCATATGCTGGCACAACCCTGCATTGCTCCGCATAGGTGGGCTCAAAGTTGAGCCCATGAAAAGGAGGAACAAATCCTGGCCACCCACAGGTGGGCTGCTGTATTGCAGGGCACAACACAGCAGCCACCAGCCGTGGGCGGCCAGCCACCCACCCAGAACACTGTCCACAAGCACCCATATGGTCCCTACCAGTCTAGTGGTACCCCCCTCCCTCCTGTAGCTATGATTGTGGGTAATAGTACATAAAACACATTCCCTGGTAGTCTAGTAGTACTCCCCTCCCTCCCATAGTCATGATCACTGGTAAAATTAAATAAATACAATCCCTGGTAGTCTAGTGGTCCCCCCTCCACCCCAGCCCCGATCGCTGCTAAAATGAAACATTGCAATCCCTGGTAGTCTAGTGGCTTCATTCACATATTTGTGGCTGTCTAGTACAGTATGCCCTGCAAGCCCTTACTGTAAGCTGTCATTCGGTGGGTGGCCGGGTGGTATGCGGTGGGTTGCAGCTGCCTGCCTAAGACAGGGAACTGGGTGGGCAAGGGGTCCTGTGTGGGTGGGAGGGTGGGGATGCCACTGGACCACCAGGGAGTATGATCTGTAGGGGTTACCCACAGTCGGGGTTATGGGCAGGGTGAAGGGGCCACTAGACTACCAGGGATCGCAATGTTTCATTTTACCGGCGATCGTGGCTAAGGGTGGGGGGGACCACTAGACTATCAGGATTGTGTTTATTTCATTTTATTGGCAATTACAGCTACGGTAGGGAGGGTGATACCATTAGACTACCAGGGAATGTATTTTATATACTATTACCCACAATCACAGCTATGGGAGAGAGGGGGTACCACTAGACTAACAGGGATTGTGTCTTATTTACTATTACCCATGATCGCGGCTACGGGGTGAAGGATGCCCCGGTACCCCCTCAGTCCACACATCATTCTGTGCAGGGTGCCAGGTGCATTTCGAGGGGCTACCCTGCACAACACATGCAAATGGGGCCATAATGACATGCAAATGGCCCCATTTGTGCCTTGCATATATTATGGCTCCATTTGCATGCCCTCTTCTGAATATCACTGGTGCTGCTCCCAGTGCAACTGCTTTTGTGCTGGTGCATCCCCATGCTCCCTATCTGTGGCTTGCACCGGTGCATTGTCACTGCACCGTGCGCATTCCACATTCAATGGTGCTGCGCCATGGTGCATCGCAGTTGAATATCACCTAGTCCTGGCCCTGGCGCATCCCAGATGCACTGCACCCACACTTGCGCCATTGCCAGGCACAGTCTGAATATCCGGGCAAAGGTATATTATGACATAGCACTATTACATACTAAATCCAACAACGATAAACACAACCTGTTTTATATATGCTTGGAGGTCACAACAATAACCTCCCTATACGAGGACCTGAGAGGGAAAAGGAAAATTAAAGATGACACTATAGCATAGTCAAGAAAGGGGAAGGGGGTGCCCATAGGTGACCAACCTTATGGACTAGAAATGGTAAAGGATAGATTAGGCTAACAAATACAACTGTTGCAATAGATTTAAGAAAAGGTCGGTCCTCAAGAGTGGCAGGAGCTCCCTGTCACACCTGGCTGCACCAGGACGTTATTCAGGACTGTATCTAATCTGCTAAAGGGACAGTGGGTTAAGCAGCCATTGCAAGCAGCCACAGTCAATTGGAAAGCCAGGAAAACAAAGCCAGGACTTGTGGGACATTCAGCAAAGCGCATGGGTAAATGTCAAGTGCTCCTGGGGACTTACAGGGACCTAATTCAGTGCATCAAGTGAGGTTCATGCATTATTAATTTCTGTGATTGACAGGACCTCCAACCAATCGGAAGCCAATCACCCAATCACGGCAGCCAATCAGGAGCCTTGGAAAAGCCCTATAAGAAACAGTGTTCTCCAGCATTTTACCAGATTGAGAGTGAGATTCCAGCCTGTAGATTTGAGAGGGAGCCCCCCACAGGGGTGGGGGCTCAGGCCCCTGCCATGCTTCTTGGCCTGGGCAGTCCAGCTAAGCCCCTCCATCCAGGAGGGATTGTTTTTTATTTTATTTAAGTTAAAAGTAACCTAGTTAAGTTTGTTTCACCTGCTAGCCTGGAGGTTGCCAGATTGCCCTCCAGGTGCTAGCCCTTCCTCCCACATCTGGGAAAGATGTGGACTGAAGACCAGATGTCACCAAGCAGCAGTGAGAGCACTGACCAGAACCTCAGTTGTGAGAGGACTGAAGATGCCAGGATGCCTTCAATAGCAGAGATCACCGGTGGAGAACCTGTATGAGTGCCCTTGTACCCCCTGGTGCAAGGGAGAAATATCTTGCAAGCTAACCTATGGGCCTGCCAGCCCTTGTAACTGTTCTGTGCCAAGAAAGAGGAAATAAGTAACCTGGGTTGACATGCCCACTATCTTCTTAGTTGTGACAGACTGTGAAAGTAATTAGTCTGGGCCGCTTTGCCTGAAGAGACTGTTACCACTAGTAGTTCTTGCATTCGCACCTTGCCTGCTGCCCAGCTGGCCCAGGACAGGTGTGTTTCTGAGACTGTGCTATGCAAAGTGCAGCTCTTGCTGGGCATACCCAAGAGAGCCAAGACAATGTGCACTTAGGCAAAATCATATAAATGTGCTGATGTTTATCTATACCCTCTATTGGTCAACATTGCCCTGTTGGAGCTGTGAGCCATAGTCGCGTTGCAATTTCAAAGGCCATGAGACCCTAGAGTTTGTTGTGACTGAGCTTTACGCCTGGAAATGACATATTTCTATTTTGTCGAATTTTGTCTGAGACCACAGACATGCCTGAAGAGTATTGGTATATGAGTGTACTAGATGTGACTACAATTTACATGTGCTGAATATTCAAGATTTGTGAATCCAAGATCTAGCCAAGGTAACCTGGACCAGTTACCTTTTCTGGAGTGTTCAATCTGTGACCTGCAGGCAAATCCCTGCCCTTCTGCAACAAGCAGGGCAACCCCTGTTACTCTGCCCAAAAGCAGGGCAACCCTGCACCTCTGACAAGGAATTAAGTCATTGTTGTTCATTTGCTTTCCAAGTTAGCCCCTTTCTTTCAAATCAAAGCTGGCCAACTCGACCAGCTGCAACATCCACCAAGTCTGCAACATCCAGGATTTTGGTATCTGGGTACCCATTGTGTAGTGTGAGATTGCAGGGGTTTCAGGTGTATTTGGACTGGTACTAGTGGTGGGGAAAATGGTATATGTAACGTCTGATTTAGTCAGTACCTTAGATAGCCAGGGCTCTGGGTATCATGTTAGGTGGTTTGCACTGTGATTGCCTTTTCTGTTATTCAGTTGCCACCCAGCTGGAGGGTTCACCAGCACAAATCAACCAAAGCCAGTGTACATTCTGTAAATAGTGATCAGCATAACCTCTACTCCTCCTGTTTCCCCATTCTAACTCCTGTGTCCCCCAGAATAAATCTTGTTATTACTGTTTTGAAAATAATCATGTGTGAGATACCATTAGAGAAAGTCAATAACTGCAAAATGTCTGAAATGTGAGAAAATGCCTATTCGGTCATATTTAGGGGTGGCAAATGGTATTTGTGGGTGGTATAACATCTTAGGGGGTTATACCAGGTAACAGCTAGCCCATGTAAAGTATACTCTGAGTGATTGTTATTTTTGCTGTTACTGTTACCATTTGCATTTACAATTGCGGTACCATGACCGTGCATGTAACGGTTTGCGTTTCTGTACTCGCTTGCATTTGCATTTCTCTTTCCTTTGGCGTTATTGTTGCTGTTACTGTTACCATTTGCATTAACAATTGCAGTACTGTGCCTGTGCGCATTTTGGTTTGCGTTTCCGTACGGGCTTCTGTTCCTGTTTCTGTTTCTCTTTCCTTTGGCATTATTCTTCATGTTAACTTTACCATTTGCATTTACAATTGCAGTACCATGCCTGTGCACATTATGTTTTGCGTTTATGTGTGCGCTTGCGTTCGCATTTCCGTTTCTGTTCCCTTTCACGTTCTTTTTGCTGTGACGCTTAACATTTCCATTTAAAATACCGCTGCCATCACTGTTCACGTTACCAGTCGTGTTTTCATATGCACTTCAATGTCTGTTTGTGTCACTTTGCACTTGTGTTTCTGTTAACGTTTCCTTTACCCTTTACATTACCATGTGCGCCATTGTTGGCACTTCTGTTTGCATTGTTGTTCCTGTTACTATGTCACAAGATATCACATGGCAGGAGTGTGGGGCTTCCCGCCGCTGCATTACTTTCACTATTTGTTGCCATCATTCTCAAAAAGAAGGAAAATTAGAGGCAAAAAACCCTGTTTAATGCATCAGTTAGGGTTGTTCCACAGCGACAAAAGTGAGAAATTCAGTGTTAGGGTTGAAAGCCCCCTTTGGACCCCCAGCCCACCCACCAACTGGCATCGGGTGCACATTGGGGTTGTGGGTCTAACTCTCACCCCATTCTCCTGTACCTCTGCTTTTTACACATGTGATGGGGTGAGAGTTAGGGCCGACAACCCAATGCCCACCCGATACCATTTGGGGGTGGGCTGAGGGGTCCAAGAGGGGCTTTCAACCCTAACAATGAATTTCCTCACTTTTGTCACTGTGGAACAACCCTAACTGATGCATTAAACTGAGTTTTTTGCCTCTAATATATATATATTGTTTTAGAATAATAATTCTACATAAAAGTTCATTATTCTGAATCAAAATATGAAATATTTGTGCTGTTTTCCCTACATTTTAATCCATGGTATACGTTTCCCATTATTTTTATTTCGCAATTACAAAAATGTAATGTACTCAAATTTCAAAGTCCCAATTGCTGCATGCCCAGGGTGTGCCAGAGATATGACACATGGGGCTTGCGGCAATCACCCGGCCAGCGATTGGGAGTTTGAACCCATGTGCTAGGTGCCACAAGTTAGAAGAACTTTCTCTGGTCTAGCTTAGGGCATTTCCCAGGGCTGGTTTTATGGGGCTTGTGTCAGATATTTGGCACAAGATGGTGTCAAACATGGAAACTGTCGCAATTGTGCCCAAGATTTGAGAATTGGGTGTAGTTGCTGCAAAGGGGTTTGGTGCACCACCAGAACCTAAGTGTTGTGGTGCAGGGCCTGGTGCCAGTCCTGAGTGATGCTTTTAAACTCAAGCCCACTGTGTTTACAAAAACGTATTTGCAAGACAAATTCCTAAGCCGGGGGGGAGATAGAGTTTCAGAAAAAAGAAACAAGAAAATAGTTTATGTTCATTTTCTTTTTCTTAGAAAAATATTGCCACAGACTGACCTTTTAGGTAGTTATATCTACTTGTTTAAATGCATATAATGTGATCCATTTTAAATGTAGTTTACCTTTGTGCACATATGGTAAATGATATCTGTCATATTAAAGATTGTCCACCTTACAGTATATGACTGTTTGAAGAAGTTTTTTTCTCACAGGACCTTAATAATAGGCCATTAATTTAACGGCATACCTTGGATGGAGATCATTATTGCTCTTACTGCTGTTTGGAACCCTTTTCTAAACTACTGTACATGTTGCATTGTGATTTACTCTGTCTGCCTGTCAGGCAAGAGATTGATGAAAGGTTTAAATTTTGATTTTCAAGGTCCTGCACAGACTGGGCCCCACCTATATCTACCAGTCAGACAAAATCCTCTGGCCAGTGTTGGGGGAATTAGAAAAATCTATTTTGCACTTTTTTTTTGGTGAAATTGCTGTAGTTTTGTTTAATTTTGTACAATTTTGTGAACTAGAATGCCATCTTAAATGGGGTAATTTTAGTTCAAATTATATCTTTTTTTTAAATCACATTTTAAAAAATCCACAGTTGGTACCCTTTTGCTGAAACTGTGCATATTTTAGAACTCACATTTAAAAAAAAAATCACAGTTTGTGGAAAATAAAACTACTTTAATAAAAATTATTTGCAACATTATACCGTATGTTGGAGCAATTTTGTAAATATTGTTCAAAAGAGAAATTGTCAATTTCATTCAATTTTGCAAACATAAGTTTCACTTGACATTTCCTCTGATCCAGGGACCTTTTTTTTTTCATTATACTGCATTCAGAATTTAGCGTTGGAGAGGTAATTTTCTGTAAAGGACCTGGCCCTGCAGTGTTCCCTCCTGCCATCTATGCTCAACATCCTCTCAAGCTTGTGTTGCTTGAAAGCAGAGGTCTGGAAGTGATTCTTTAGCTCAGCCTACCCTGGCACCATTTAATTACATGATCCTTCTTTTACTATTTTTCATCTGCTGATATATCACTTTAGTTTCAGTGTTATTGTATTTTGTATTATTTATGCAATTATATTTAAATGTTGTGTCTACTGATTGAGTTGTAATTTATTTTATTGCTTCAAAAGACCTCTGGGTGTTAGAAGGGTGCTAGTAAATAAAATGTCCTATCCTAAGTAAGGCTATACCTGTTTGATTTGTTTACATAAATATTATAAATTAAAATGTTGTGCTTTTAAACCAAACATGGTGTTGCTTGACATGCAGTTTTGTTCATCTTGCTATATCATTGGTCATTTTTTTTGTTTGTTTCTTTTTATTGATTTTTTTTTCTTAGTCTTTGGTAACATGGTAAGGCCCACTAGGCACAAGTTCCTGTTTTCAGGGGTGACCTGGGAGCACTGGACAGTTAAGTGACTTGCTTAGAGTCACACAGTATGCAAGTGGAGGTTGTGAGAATCAAACTCAGGTCTGGTCTGCTGGATGTATCAAGCTCGTTCACACCTCATTCCTCTAACCTCTAGGCTATACTGCCAGCCCAACTTACCAAACAATTTCCATTCTCCACTCATCAGGCCACTTCTGCCCTTGTGTCTTCCCATCAGGGCTCTGTTCTACTATGCTCTAATTCTGTCCAGACCTCTGAGCCTTTGTTGCAGCCTGGGGACTTGCCCCTCTGTAGTGGGGTCCAGGCATGCCCCTGGAGCACCAGTCTAGGAGTTTAATTGATCTGTGCCATGGTCAGAGGGGATGAGGAGATTCTCACCATTCTAAACCGTTTTAGAAAATGGGCATGTAAGATCCTGGCTTTTGACTGGCCAGTTCTATTCCCAGTGCTCTGGTCTATCTGACAAAAGACCCCATTACAAAATGAGTTCCAATTTAGGGTACCCCATTACTTGGGGTATGTTTGGGCCACCTGAACTTTGAAACTAGCTATCCACCTTTTTTTTCTCGCTTAGCGAGAGACTAGACGAGCGAGTTAGAGACTGTCCAATTCCCCCTACCAATTGTCTTTCAACAGCCACACATTAAAACAAAGAATTAACCAAACAAAAATGAAGCCATCCGTCGGATGGACTTCAAGTCACCAGCAGTCAGAAGTGCAAATTCCAAAATGGCAGTGCAGTGCAAGCATCTCCATAGTAACAAAATGTACATGTGCTGCTTGCATAGGTGCCAGAAACAGGGGGACAGGAGGGGCGGCCACCCCACCACTTTTTTGTGCACCAGGAGATTGCCCCTATATTGCAGAATGGAATTAATTGTTGTGTGACATTATAATAGTGTTGCTTGCCCTTGCTCCATCCTAGCTCCTTGCCTTTGAATCTGCTGTGCCACCCGCCCCAACCCTGCTCTGCTACTAAAACTTAAATGAAAGAAACTGACACCTGCTGCCTGTGTTATTAAATGCCTCGGCCAGCAGGGACGAGTTGCAAAGTGGTAAAATGGTAAAACTTAACACTGACTTCTTAGTTTTTTTTAATTCTATTCATTCAGGGCAGGCAGCTCGGCAGCAGCTTTAACACCTCTGTCTAGTCTTCTCTACTCCTCTTTGTTTTTGTGCCTTGGAGTCAGGAAGGATGACAGTCAACAAATACATCACTTAGCACCCATTTAGCCATCCCAGTAAGCCATTAGACAGCCCTAGCCCACCAGCTGCCTGCCAGATAACTGCACAGCATTCCTAAGGTAATAACAGGTGGGTTTAACTACTTTATTCATTGGCACCTCTCAACAAGTTACACATTTAAAAGTAAGGCGTTTCAGGCTTCAGCTTTTTTTTTTTAAATGTTCCGCAGTAGCAGAAGAACTAAGTTCCGAGAGCCCTGCCCACCCCAACCGAGAACGAGAAGTGAGAGAGCGAAGTTAACCAGGGCACTAGCCGGTGGTATAAAAGTATCACACACACACACATATCCCCAAATCCCATTTCACTGACTACTCCTTCTGGGTTGACTTGAGTGCTGTGGAGTCGGACTCGGGACTTCACTCACTTTGCTGACAGCTGACTGACTTGCTACAGGCTCCAGCTCCACTTCGGATTCAGACAAGTTTAACTTTTTCTTCAATTCAAGTGACTCGACTCCTGGCTGCTGGCGCTGCTGACTAATTAGTAAGTTCAATGCCCAGCTATGTACTCAGTAATGCTGATTTGTTAATTACATTTTTTGTGGTTGTGTTTGTTATTGTCTTGATTTTTCTGTTCTGCTGCGGCTGCCTGGAGGCTCTGCTCTGCCTCTGACCACCAGTCATCATGATGGCCCCCAGGCAAGCTCTGCTGCTCAGGATAATAATACCATTTTTTAATTTTAAAATGTTTTACACTGAGTTGGCCCAGCTTCTGTTTAAATAAGTCCGTGCAACCTACTCCCTCTAAAATGTCAGCCTTATCTGGTCCGGTAGGGAATTTGTAGTCTTTTAAGTTGGGAAACGGAATTCTAACGAGTAACTGGACCTTGTGCCATCCAACATGTGCTCCACTGTACAAAATGGCAAGACACATATAAATAACCTGTTTGGAGCACTGCATGCATGAGAAGCAGTTGAGGTATGGTTGAGAGGCTAAGACAGTACTGACTGAGAACATACTCTGGCAGCATATTTTTGTATGAACCATGCCATATTTGATTTATGCAATGGCATGGGTCTGTGTAGTGAAACAGTTGTCTTTGCTATTATTTCAAGGGAATTGCAATAGTCTGTTTGTTATTTATTTACAACTTAGTTATTGACTAGGAGATGCCCACTGAACTGAAACTCATTTCCGGGTGTCACCTGGGCAAGGGGAGACTAAACAGGGGAGGAAAAACATAAAATAAGCAGTGAAAGATGAAATGCAATAAAAGCTGGGTCACAAAGTTAAATCAGCAAAATTGTAATATAATTAATTGAATGTATACAAAAGGTACAATATACAAAAAAGTCAGTATAATGCAAAATGTACAATACACAGTTCAGTCACAAGAAATGTGGTATCAAATAAATTCACTGCATTTATATTGAAAATACAGCATGACCATATACACTCTGGAAGATGCTTAAATTGCTTTCACTCGGCATCTTTAATGGAAAGAGAAACCCAAGAAAAACAAAGTGGGGAGGGAGGGCAGATCTGAGAATGTTCTGCTCCATAAATCTTTGCCGAGGTGTGGTGCAGTGTCAGTTCACTAAGGGCTTGGGATCAGTATGTCTCAACAGTGGGTGTGAAAAATGCTTTGGGCTACCTCTTGCATGACCCAGACCTCCTCATTCATTTATTTCAAACCGGTGTATCAAGCAGCACCTGCACTGAGCAGCAGGTAGGGTAAGGAGCACCACTGTCAGCAAAACCTGGGGATGAAGGAAGGGAACGGCAGCCAGAATGAAATTGCACCAGAGAAAATCTCGCTAAGGCATAGATAAAATAATAATAACACTTGTAAATATTTCCCAGTTCTGCACCTGGCTTAGGATAATAATCCTCCACAGTGCTGGCTAAGCAGAAGTTAATTCTCTGTAACTCACGCTACTGTAGGGTTGCTAAGGGAATTGCCCCCGAACCCATACCCCGAGTGCTGCAAGGATTGTAAGGTGGATAAGAGAACCTAAGTGATGAACTGTTCAATCAGGTAAAGCCTGGATATTTTTCACCATCTGGGGCAGGTAATGATGATCGTGTGACAATTACCTGCACTATCTCCATGTCAGCAGGAGTAGGGAGCTGGATAATTTGCACTGGGCCAGGTAAAGATGATCATGTGGTAGTCACCTACGCCGCACCACCTGCATGTCAGGAGGATGGGGTAGGAATAATCTGCACTGGGGTAGGTACTGATGATCATGTGACAGTTACCTGGATAAGTTGAATTATTTATTCAACATGTTTGACAAAGAAAAGAATGCTAAGCAATTTCCAGGTGAGACTTGGAGGAGGGGATTAGGGGCACAGGGTAATAATACAAATACAATAAGAGAAAAGAACTAAAGTCAATAGTAATGTGAAAAAATATTACCTTGGCAATAAAGTGGCAACTATGCCCTGAAAATGTGGAATTCGCTCCCTGCACTAACATGGTCCTCCCCCTCCCATCCCAGCTTTAAGGCCTCCCTTTGGAATTTTTTAAAACCTTCTTCAGTGTGTCCCTACACCTCGTAGCCTACTAGCGTAGCCCACTTCCCCCCCCAGGCTAACTAGGGTGGGGACCTTAGTGCTAACTACACTTATCCTCATGTACTTCATTGAGTAACTAGTACTTGACTACCCCCTGTGCACCCTCCTCCCTCGGGCATTTATTCTTAGTCCCTTTTTACCCTGATCGAACCTGTTATGCATTCTCAAACCCATCCTGTATGTACTTTTACTGCATTGATCATGTCCCATATAGTCTTAAATGCTGTTTAGCAACCTAATATTATCCCTATGAAGCCTGTTTATTCTCTGTAAGCTTTCCTTGAATTCTTTACTGTTCAAATCCTCCCTGTATGTACCATTACTGTATTGTCCTTGTGCCATTTAGTTCTCAAATACTGTTAACAACCTAATGTAACCCCTGTGATGCCTGTTATTCTCTGAATGCTACATTGACTTCCTTACTGTACTTGTACTCACTTGCCCTGTAAGCCTCCCGGGTCGCACCTGAAAATAGGCACTTGGCTGTCTAGTGTGCTTACCCGGTTAACAAAAGCAAATAAATAAATAATGATATGCAATAAGGGAAGTTCAGAAACAGCCATTCTGCAGCAATACAACTGTGTAAAAGTCACAGTACAGTGGCAAATAAGAACCAGTTAGCTGTAGGTGCAAGGAGGATGCATGGAGATGTAGCAGAGGCATTTGCAAAAGAAGAGGATTATGGGTAGTTGGACAAGAAATGGTGAGTGGGACTAAGGACAGGAGGAGACATCAACAGTGAAGTCAACAAGCAAGGTCTTCAGAGTGAAGGGAGATAAAGAGGGAGCAAATGGTGGAGAGGGACTTATTTCCGAAAGAGAGAGATGAGTGAGAACGAAAGGAAGCCTGACCAGAAGTGACTCTTCCCAGAGGAAAATTGGGCAGGATTCTCAGAAATTCATTTCTCCCATGCCCCACCTCTTGCAAAATTGTATGAGAATCTCTGCACAACTGACATCTTTTCATCTTTCTGTGTCAGCCCCCACAGTGAGACAGCCAAACCCTTGGTGCACCTCCCATATAATCAGTCAATACCTTTGCTTCTCTCAGCTGGTCAGCATATTTCATGCTTTACTCCCTACCCCCTTGTTAACTGCCTGTGGTCCTTATAAATGTATGTATATAATGTAAACAATAGTTGCATTTTTTTAAGTGTCTATTAATTCTTGTGTACATGTATGTAATATATGAGTAACCAACAACTGCTTTAAAGAACCTGCTGCTGCACTGTAACTGTCCTCCCCAAGACCCACTTGAAAACTAGGCTCTTCAGCTTAAATGTGGATTTCTGGGTGTGTAAAATTCTAAATAAAGTAAATAAAAATCTTTCTTCATTGATAACTATGAGAGTACTACTACCTAGAGATGCCAGTTCCCCCTCCTAAAAATCTTTAGTGGAGAGTTCCGTCAGGTAAACTTTTCCAGCATGGCCACTGGGTCTCACAAATATGTGAGTTATTAGAATTTTTCCCCACAAACAGGAACTATGGCACAACAGCCTTTTAAAAAGTTTGAAACTGAGAGCAGGGCCCAGCCTGAGAAACATATTTACATCACATTGTCTCCAGCCTTAGTTTTGGGATAGTTCAATTTTAGATGAATTAGAAAAAGGAGCATGTGTATGGTTAACTCTCGTTACGCTAGTCTATGAGTCCTATCAGACTCTGTAGATATTTACCTGTTACCCAGATGGAGGCACCCTGAAATATTTTTTCCTCATGGGGATGGTGGGAGTGACATTGTTAGTAAATCATATATTTTGATATGGAAGCACTGTAATGTTAAATGATGTCATAAAATGGGTTCCCATGGAACCGACCCAATATTGCAGTTGTAGGGCTGATACTCATTATACCAGTAAATTAGGTTTAAAAAGAGACTCGGGTCTCTTGAGGTCCAGCCAAGGAGGGAGGATTGATCATCCTCAGAGGATCTTGCATCCCTCTGTTGGTCTGCCACCCAGAAGAGGCTGGATGGCAGCACAGTCAAAACACACACTTGGAGAATTTTAAAGAAACTTCTGTGTTTTTGTTTATTTACTAGTCGGTCCCTTGTGTTGTCCCACCCTCCCGACTTCGAGTCCTGGTCGGGTTGGTCTGGTGCCCCAGTCCCTGCAATGCTGCCTAGAAAAATAACAGTATGATTTTTACTATATGACAATTATTCAATTGCAGTAGTACCACAGGGGTGGTGTATCTAGCAGTTTGCAAGTCATTGTTTAGCCTTTTATGTGGGAAAAACAAAGTGTATGTTAAAGATAAGAATAGGAGAAGATCAGTTTGAGTAGAAACAACAATGATTTTAGAAAAGCTCCAGCAGCCCACATTGTACAGATGAGGGACAACGGTGAACACTGTCTTCTGTTTTGTTGCATTGAAAAAGTCAGTTTGGGACTAAGGGGTGGGGATCTAGAAGCCAAACTTAGTGAAACAGAAGCCTTTTGGATTTATACATTGGGTGGGATGAGAAAACTGGGACTCAATGAGGGCATTGATCTTTCAATATTTTTGAAGAAATAAATCCTTTAAAGGTTATTTTTAAAACACTGTTGGCTTCATGTTCCCCATAATAGAATGTTTTCTTTTGGCCTTTACATGCTCCAATAATTGTTGAAAAATAATTCTAATATTTGCTATAAATTGGGCCTTTTTTGTACAATTGCTCAGCAACATTTTTAATAAATCTGACATACATTCTTTTGATGAGAGGGTGTTGGTTATGCAGTGCTTAAAAAACATACCCTACTCTAGGGGGTGGATAGGAGCCACGAGGCAAAAGTGAGTTATTAGAGCCCACCCCATAACATCCTCAAGTGTGCCACCAAATTGATAAAAGGGGTATGTTAGTTTTCTTTTTATGTATAAAAAAGGAGTAGGGAGGGCCAAAAACTGCTGTCCTCTTGTGAGTTTCTTTAGACCCCGTATGGTCTTTGTGGAGAAAGGTCACCTGGGAAGTACAATTTAATACAGGGAGTGGTGGCAAAGAAAAAAGAGAGGTATTGCCATCCCACGTCAATCCTGAATCGATTTGATTCTTTTCTTTAACAAAGGAAGCAGCTCTTCTCGGCTGCATTCTTTATTTATTGTTACATCCTCCATGGGAGTCCACAGCTTTGACTAGTAACTTGTATTTCTGTCGGAGCAAGCAAGCTAGGAGCCTTCCTAGGTTGTACTTATTTGTATTTCACAAACTTATGGTGGTGGTGCTGGGTCAGGGAAGAAAGTCAAGATCACAGAATGGCAGCATAGAGTAAAAGAACAAATTACCACTCTATTTCTAGCTACCCATATAATAATACAACCCACTATTACCAAGAAGGGCTGCAGAGCTGCTTCTTCAGAGGAAAAACTAAACACCTAAGGCAGCTCATATTTCCTAGTTGGGCTAGCCCCCTGCCACCTCCACACAACTGGGTCCAGACCTTGGCCTTGCTTCATTTTTGCCAGATAATTAATCTAACCTTAGTAGCCTAAGCCTCTTGACAGGGGGCACCAGGTGTGTAACAGGCTGTAATAAATGGGGATCTGGTCCTATCAGCAGGAGGGTTTGGAGACATGTGGTACCTTGATTTTGATAAGCAGACTCGGCATCGTCTTTCATCTGTCGAACCACGGACTCTAGGAGAAGATCCCGATCGATCCAAATAAGCTGCATTGCCTGGACGGGACCTGTACTCTACTGTCTGCTGCTGTGCTAGTTCAAGTAAAACACAAATAACATCAGTTTGTTTCTTATTAACTGCATATTCTGCAAGGCAAGGGTTGCTCAATTCTGTACTGTTGTTTTCACATGTTTATACTTCTATTTTTTAGCTAAAAAAAAAAAATTCACAATTCAACAGCCAGGAGATGTATGTGTGTGTGTGTGTGTGTGTGTATATGTATGTATGTATATGTATATATATATATATATATATATATATATATGTGTGTGTGTATGTATGTATGTATGTATGTATTATAACTCCCACAGTTTCATGTTTAAAAAGTCAGAGATCAGCATCACACTGTCAATAATCTGGGCCCACCACCACCCCTCAAGTGCCCCCCCCAACCAGCAGTTCACTGAAACAAAGTGCAGTGTCAGAAATAGGCATGGGTGCCCATACACTATATAGAATAGTGGATTGCAACTCTATGCACAACCAGTGTGTTGTGCCACCTCAGGGATCAGATTCCCATGGACCCCTCAAGCATCACTCTCAAGGTCACAGGGTATCAGAACCCCTCAGTGCCACAAGACACTGGTTGTGCATAGTCTCCCATCGACTATCCCATGTACAGTGACAGACTGAATTACTTACTGTACCAGGGTGTGCAATGTGTTATTTTTTTAGTAGGAGAAAAAACAAACTGCAGTAAATAAACTTACACTTTTCTGCTTTCCAATGAATGTAAATGGGTTTGTGAACTTGGGGAATAGGCATCAAATCAGTGGCAAAAAGCTATGCAGGCCCTTCATGAAGCTAGCAGCAGACTTGGGCACAGGGCTGTAATAACCTCAGTTGCCTTCTGCTGAATGCCTATGCCAATGCCACTATCATGTATGTTTATACAGAGTGACATGGTCTACTGGAAAGCAGCAGTCATAGTGTGTAAACAAAGAAGAATTAAAAAAAAAAAATAGATAAATACATAATTGTGCCCTGCCCAGCAGTTGTCATAACACTTAACAGTGTGGGAAGGAGGGAGGAGTAAGAGATCCCAAGAGAGGTTAAAACAGGATGAAGAAGACCTAGGGAAAAATAAGCAAGTTAGTGAAAGGAGACTAAAGACATAAAGAATGGTTTATTCATTTATAAATTTTAACATGACAATCTCTTGAGTAAAACCTCTTTTTGAAGGTAGACCTCACCAAAATAATCAGAAAGCGTAATGGACTGAAAGCATAAACACTGTTTTTCTTTTTGTAACATCTGTTTTGGTCCAATAAAAGGTATCTCACCACCATTTACTTCTAGATCTACTTCAAAGAAAACAAGTTAAATCCTTTATTGGTTAATGATGTGCTGAATATGAAATACAGAGCATGGGTGCCATTTGTATTCATTTATACAAAAATTAGATGACAGCAGCTTGTTTTCTGATGTGTCCTGGGGGAAAAAGAGTTAGATGCGTATTTCACAGAAAACTGCACAATCAGTGTATAATGGGTATGTTTTTAACCCTATTTCTTGTGGAACATGAGTTCTGGTTTAGTTTGCTGTATAAAAACATGCAAGTCAGTCATAACTATTCCCACTGTTGACTGGTCTATTTCCCTATTAAATACAGCCATCCTTGTAGATCTGGCATCTGGGAGCACTAGGTTTGACAGACCAATATAGCATCATTTTCACTGCAGCACCATTTGTTATTTATTTTGTTTTAGTTAACAGATCAGCCACACTAGGCTGAAGACCTATTTTGAGGTGTGCCATCAAAACGGACAATAAACAGTTCACGCTGGCTGACACAGCTTATAATAAAAATACTGCCAGTTTATGTATAGATATGTACAAATATATACAGTACATGGCTGAAAATGTTGATTAAAATAATCTTCCAGTTAAAAACTTAAAGTATAGCATTTACTAGGAGATTGTGCAAGTAAGTGTTTTAATTGTTCTAATTGCTTGGATTGCCAGGACTGACATCTGAGAAATCTAGGAGCCTTATTTGCATTAAAAAGAAGTGATGATGTCCAAATGTGTCTGTAAACTGAGCTGGGTATGAAGGAGGCAGCTGTAAGAGTGCTTAGAATGATTAATGATTCATGTTATTTACGTAGTGTGGCACTTGTTTGTGGTGGCACTGGCAGACAGTGGCATGGAATCTGCCTTGCATGTTGGACTGGAGTATGGCACTGATGTGTTCAGGGGTGGTAAATGAAGTTGGCACTCTGCATGACTTGTGTGAGAAACCACTGTGAGTGGTATAGGGAGCATTGTTAAAAAAGCAGTACCACTATGTCAAAGTTCTCCCTGTGGGCACTGTTTATAAAAAAACTGAGGTCTGATGTGATTCTCATATTAAAACAATTCAGTGTTGGGTGAATAGTGTATAGTGCTTGCGTGCACTGAACTTTGGCCTTTTTCTGTCCCCAGAGCCAGACAGTGATAGGGAACTGAGGACCCAGCAGCAAGGGGAGAAAGCATTTCAGAGAAGGAGAAGGAGTTGGAGAAGTTGGGGGGCATTTGAAAATTCTATGAGTTGCAGCTGCTGGGAGAGATTGGCTGATATGTGACATATAGGAGGAGGAGGAGTCAAATTTCCCAATACTGAATCATGGACAAAAGCCCTGCCCTTGTAACTGTTGGGCAGCTGAGCAAAACTGTGGCATAAAAAAAATAATAGTTTCATTGTCAGTACCAGCCAAATCATGCATTATAAATTTTATTGGACCCTCATGTCTTGTACAATAGTGGTGCAGTACACAAGCATTTTGATGCATGGATCACTAGCCAAGAATATATAATTAAAGTAGCCCCAGTAGTTAAGGATAAATATTAACTATTGACAAAGACTGGGGGGGGGTGAGGAAGGGCAAGATATAAAAAATGCTTTTTTTGCCATAGACATTTTATTGCTAGCGTGCTTAATAATGTTCATGCTGCAGTGCCTTATCAGAAGATGGTAATCAGATGGGTTCACTAAACTGTATACACAAAATTATTTCTCAGAGCCTGCACAGTCTGAGTCATTGCATTCAAATATGCCACGGTCTGAGAGACGAAAAAGACAGATGAAGAAACAACTGGCTGATATTGCTGCCAAGATGCCAAGAAAACTACATTACTGGTTTGGGGAGTGCTCAGATACCAATATCATCAGAGCATGCAAGGGACATCGCTGCCGAGAGTAATACCACTGACACTGCCACAAGCACTGCAGCTGTCAGCTGTACCGGTATTGTAAGTGACGATGTAACTGTGCATACAGCTTCGCTGCCAATGGCTTCGATAGAGTCAAATGCAGCCATGTTGGTTTCCAATGCTGCATCAGTGCCAGAACTGACATGTTCCTTGCCTGATGAGGATTTTCCTGCAGCTGCCATTCCAGTGCCCCTGGATGGTAAGGCCTGCTCTGATACAGAAAATAGAGCTGCAGAGCTGTTCCCCATGAACAGAAATAGCGAAGGCAACAGCATGCATGTCTCTGAAAATACCCAGCTCACAGCAGTTGACCCAATGCCTGAATCTGCTGTCTCTTTGTCTCTCCCCTCCTGTTTTGCGAAAACCTGGGTAACTGCAGTTGAACCAACCATGTCTGAATTTGCTGTCTCTTTGTCTCTCCCTTCCTGCTCTGGGAAAACCTGGGTAACTGCAGTTGAACCACCAGTGTCTGAATCTGCTGTCTCCTTGTCTCTCCCCTCCTGCTCTTCTGTTTGTTGCCACAATATTAACAGTGTTTTTCAACCAAGCAGTGTTATAGACATGTCCATCAAATAAGTCATTCTGCGAACCAATGGGAGAACTGAAACAAGAACTTGTCAAACACAGTGGTTTTCATCTTTCAGCTGGCTAACCTACTGTGTTTCAAAAGGATGTGTATTCTGCTACTACTGTCAGGCAGCAGTGGAAAGAAAACTAATCACAGGCAGTCGTTGTAGTGAATGACCTTCATTTCATCAGGATTTAGTGATTGGAAAAAAGCAATTGACAAATTTAAGAAACATCAGACATCATTATTCCACCGTGAAGCTGTTGAGAAGTATACTGCATTCAACAACTCAAGGATGAATGTTGGTGCTCAACTCAGCCAGCAACTTGCACAGGAACAGGTGAGAAACTGAGAAATGTTCCTGAAACGGCTAAATGCAATACAGTTTCTAGTTCAGCAAGGACTAGCAATTCGTGGCAAAGAAGAAGAGGAAAGCAACCTGAGGCAGGAAATGCTGAGTAGGGCATTTGACATACCAGAACTACTGAGATGGATCCAGGAAGGGAAATATCAGAGTTCAGATATTGTGAATGAAGTCATGGAACTCATGGCACATCAGCTGCTGAGGAACCTTCTGGGCGATCGCAATGAATCAAAGCTGTATGCAATCATAGCAGATGAATCTTGGGATAATAGCCAACATGAACAGATGACAATATGTATACGATGGGTTTCCCTGCCCCATTTTGTTATACATGAAGATTTTATTGGGATGTATGAAATGGCAAAGACTGATGCAGAATCCATCACCAGTTCCATTAAGGATGTTTTAGTAAGATGTAATTTACCAATCAACAACATGAGGGGACAGGCGTATGAGGGAGCAGCAAATATGAGTAGATGTATTTCTGGAACTGCGACAAGAGAGAAAATCCACTAGCATTTAATGTCCATTGTGCAAATTATTCCTTGGACCTGGTGTTGCAAAACTGTGGCAAAACAAGTGATGCCATTGAAGATGCCCTCAGCTTTGTCCAGAATTTAAGTGTGTTGATTCAGGGATCCCCACAGAGGCTGGCTCTTTATGAAAATATTGCAGTGAATGACAGTGAGGACCCTTACATGATGATAGAAGGCCTGCACTTACTTTGTCAACAAGATGGACAGCAAGAACAAAGAGCATCAAGTCGGTTCTCAAAAGCTATGAAGCACTCTATGAAACCTTAGAGGAGCTGAAACAAGACAAATCTACAGATGTACTGTACATACTAAGGTCAAAGGCCTGTTGTCAGTGATGAAAAAGTTTCTGACCTATTTTGGACTGATTGTATCATACAATATATTCAGCATATCAGAACAAGTGGCTTCAATCTTGCAAACAAAAACACCGACAGCTGAAAGTACAATGATGAGTGTAAACTCCCTGAAGAAAAATTTACAAAGCCAGCTCAATGACTTTGACCTGGTCTATGAAGGCATCAAAGAGAAAGCACAACTATTGAAAAATGTGAAGGAGCCAAAACTTCCCAGACAGCGCTATGTGCCAGCAAGGCTGCAACATGGTAGTGCACCGCATCACCATCCCGAATCTGCTAAGGACTGGTATCAACAGATGTACTATGAAGCCATTGATGCTTGTCTTGTTGAACTAGTCTGATGTTTTGATCAAGAAACCTACACTTTGCTGTCATCCATGGAGAATTTGTTGCTTCAGGCAGCCAATGCAAAGGTGTTTTCAGTTCCTCCTCAAATCACACAGTTGTATAGAGATAAGGACTTGGACATTGACATTCTGAATGCACAACTGAATTTGCTCCCAGGACTTGTGCAGCAGGTTTTGCCAGAGGTGAGGGCAATAACTTCAATCAACACCATTATTGATGCCTTAGTGGGAAAAGACTGCCAGCAGCAGATACTGTATTCAGAAGTAGTGAAGCTCATTCAAATTTACCTCCTCGTCCCACTGAGTACAGCAACTGGGGACAGATCCTTTTCAACACAGCGGAGGATAAAATCTTACTTAAGAAGCACCATGACAGAGAAGAGGTACAATCACCTAATGCTGTTGAACATTCACAAAGAGAGATCAGACAAGTTGGATCAGACACAAATTGTTCGGGAGTTTGTGCAGCGAAATGAAAGATGACGTAACTTTTTCGGAAAAATCTGATACTGAAAATCTTTACTTTAGGGAACAATTCACATGGTGGTAAATTGGTTGATTGGGTGATTTCGTGGCCACCAGGGCCTGGGAATGACTTGCCCAGCATACCAGCCTGAAGTGGTGATCAGAGCATCCAGAGCATTCATTCATGACAGAAGTATAGATTTGGTGGTAAATTGGTTGATTGGTTGATTTGGTGGCTACCAGGGCCTAGAAATAGCTTGTACAATCATACCAGCCTGAAGTGGTGACCAGAGCATTCATTGGATGATTTGGTGGCCACCAGGGCCTGGTAATGGCTTGTACAGGCATACCAGCCTGAAGTGGTGACCAGAGCATTCATGGGATGATTTGGTAGCTGCCAGGGCCTGGTGGAGGCTTGTACAGGCATACCAATCTGAAGTGGTGAGCAGAGCATTCATGGGATGATTTGCTGGCCACCAGGGCCTGGTAATGGCTTGTACAGGCATACCAGCCTGAAGTGGTGACCAGAGCATCCAGAGGATTAATTCATGGCAGAAGTATAGATGTGATGGTAAATTGGTTGATTGGGTGAGTCTTTGGTATGCAGTTGCAACAGCACAGGAACGAATGAGCAGATGGCTTTCCTCTCTTGAATTCTTAGGGAACAGTGGCCCATTTCAAAATGTATCCTACTCCTCCATCCAGACTTTGCTGTAAAATCTGTTTTATACCCATATTGTTGTACAATAATATTGTTTACTGTCATTGTATACTATGATTCATTAATAAATACACTTTACATTGTACACTGTGATTCATTAATAAATAAGGTGTGTAAACTTAATGGCTCTGTGTCATTATTTCCCCAGCCTTAGGAGTTTACCTTGTCGCTGGTGGTTGGGCTTAACTGCTAACTTCTATCTTGAAGTTAGTGGAACCAAAAACTCCTAACTCATTAGTGTGAAGACTGCATGCTTGGGACTGGTGATGCACATTACTATGGCATCTCTCTGTTTCACCTGGTCAACCACTGTAACAGGTTAAGCAATGTATGGTTCAAACGTCATGTGGAGCTATTGGAGGGAATGGGTCGACAGCTGCTTTCTTAATATAGCTGCACACTTGAGCAGACTTAGACTGGGTGGTCTATTTCTGCTGGCACATTTGTATGTCTGTAGTTGCATAAATATCCCTATACGGGACTGCATTCTTAACGTTATCATCATATGTGTACATGATTTATTGTATTTTTGTATGGCAAAAACTAATGTAGAAAAATTGCCCTTTTTACTCTCATAAGTGCACCTCTGAGCCTCCGCACCCCCCTCAGTTTTTACTATCTTCCAGCACCTATGGCTGCTTGCCTGTGCTGCCTGCCATTCAGTCCCACAAAAAAAAAAAAATATTTCCCAGAAGTGGCTCTCGCTTCTAGCTCTCACTATGTAAGAGTTCATACTGCATCCATGAAAACATTTATCCTCAGAGGGACTAAATGGGGGTGCAGTACTTACCACAGTCGGGGACTCCAGTGAAGAAAACAGGACATATTTTGAACTCCTTTCTCTACTGCCACTGCATCTCGTCATTCTCGGAGTCCCCCGCTGTATGTGTAGTCTGTGAGGGAGAATCACATTGGTGTGTGGGGGGGGCATTCTAGTAAAAACAGAAAACACAAGTGAAACACACAAAAAAAATGAAATAGCAGCAGCATCCTCTGCTGGAAACACTACAGAAACTACTTTACATCACAACTGGCTTTCTTTGCTTTTTACTTGTTTATAATTAATTTGTTTTACTGTTTTAAATATTTAAATAACTTTTACCCATAGCCTATTTTCTAAGTGCAATAATACCCTCCAGGGTTTGTGGTATTGTGTATACCGGACCTTCCAGGGGCTATGAGGCCCTCCACTGGTATAGCACAATACCGCCCACCCTGTCGAGTACTATTGATTACATAGAACATTATAAAATGGAGACAGTAGAAGCAGTGTGGTCTAGTGGTTAGAGGTGAGCCCCAGCTTGAGAACTAGGAGACTGCAAGTTCAAACCTTGTTGGGGCCAAATATTCATGGTGTGATCTTGGACAATTTAGTTTACCTCCACTGCTCCAGTCCACCCAGCTAAAGAAATGGGTAGAGGAAGGACCCCATGGGAATTAAGGTGCTACAGCTCAGCTGGGATATCCTGGATAAATAAATTGTAAAATAAATAAAATGGGCTTAGATGGATCCCACAAATATTGCTCTCAGATTGAATGAAGCAGATCACCCGGCCATGCCTATACTCTACATATTCATGTAGGCACAGTGCTGCAATTTCAAAGCCAACTACTTTAATGCCAGGTCATTTTAGAAGCAATCTTAACACATTCCAGGGTGTAGTGTTCATTGGGACATAGAAGCACTTCACTGGTGTGTGTGGAGGTGCACTCAAGAGGTGGCCCTTGTGCCTTAGCAAACACTGGCATGTCTATATCTCCCTATGAATGTACACCCTGTCTTTTCTTATTGTCCATGTAAAGCATACAATCAGGTAGCTAGAACCCCAGTCCTGCATTTCATTTTCTTCCTAACTCGACTTATACAGTACTTTAATCTGTTCTGGGTAAAATGTCTGTACATCTTGTGTGCATTTAGATTTGTGGTTCAGGATCAGAGCTGTGACCCAGGATATGCTGGTTCAAATCACAGCAAAGTAACTTACTGCCCATCTGACCTGCAGGTCACTTGACCATATGCTTCAACTTGCCCAGCTATAAAACTGGACAGAAGCAGGAGGGATTGCACTGAAAATAGATAATGCAGCTTTACTTGGCTATCCTGAAATAAATCATGGTCCTTACAAATTGTAGCTCATTCCTGAAAAACTAACCTAGCAACCAAAGAGAAGCCAGGTCATCCTGTTCTGTACCGGTGGCAAGGGAAAGTGGGAAAAGTTTGCCAATATAAGTAAATTTTAAGACCACCTATCTTTAAAAAAAACACCTTTTTCATCAGTTTATTTTTTTCCTGAAGTCTGATTTCACTATCCATGTTTTCTATTTGTGGAGCAAAAGCACACTCCAGTGGCAAATTGATGGAAGTTGGTGATAGCTCCTCAGTGAGAAACAGGCTTGGACGACAGAATTACTTATAGTGCTGTATTTTTATTATTTTAATTAAGGGATACCTTTGCTTCTAATTTAATCAAGTGAGCAACTTTTAATACAATAGAAGCACTGCTACTGTAATTAGGAACAGAATTTTTAGTACCAGCTTCTACAGTTTTTTACATTGAGCTCCAAGAATATTTTAATTTCATATTGTGGTTTAAGAGGATCCTCGAGTGGTGCACAGTGGTAGTGCATGGAATGACAAAACTTTTTATTTGTATATCTTTTATTACCAAGTGGTGTGTGCACTTTTGTGGTATTTGCCAATGCCAATGAAATTGATTATTTTTTTTTTATGAAAATTCATGAATTTCTCACAGGATTTCATATCATTAACTTTTTTTACCAAAAGTGTATAATTTGTTACAAATGAACTATAATTAACCAGGGAAGGGAGAGAGAACTCATTCAAGTTGAGTTTGCCAGAGAAAAAGTTGTTTCTTTCTCACCTTAGACATCATTTTGTGTATTTAAAAAAAATATTTTACACACAGATGAGAGACAATGCTTAGAATGAGAGGATGGAGAAGCCAGTCACACCAGCCACACATTGGCAAGTTGTTGTACATGGCATGAATATGATGGAGACTTGGACAGTCTAAGCAGTACAGCCACATATTTACTAGCTTGGTTTTGCTGGGGTGCAGTGGGGGGGGGAAGATATTTAAGAAGTGTTAGTGTTAATACTCTGACAAGAGAAGCCCCCTGCAAGATTGACCAGATATACTTTTTTTGTTTGTTTGTTTGTTTTAACAAGGGTCTTGTTTTGAAAATCTGGGTCTGGAAAGGGTAGTGCCACAGTAGAAAGGTGAGTGTGTTGGGGGGCATTTACTATAGAGATTTGCAGACATTTGGTGTGCCATAAGGACTTTTGGTGGTTTGACCACAGGGTCCACCAAGATGGATTTTAGGTGAGGTGCACAGCTCTACAGACAGTGCCTCTTTAAACAGGTTTAAGGGATGCTGCCTTGTTAATGGCTTGATGGTGCAGGACCATAGAGGATGAGAAGATGGAGGAGGAGGAGGAGAAGAAGAAGAATTATTTATATAGTGCTTTTCATACACATTGTATCCTAAAATGCTTTTTAAGCACTGAGAGACTGCTAGTGAAGTGACTGTAAACATGTAATGGTAGCACTTTCAAACATCAACACCCACACACAGCATTGGACAATTGCATCAACCAGTTTTATGGGAAGGGTGATGTTGGCCAGGACACAAGAGAAAATCCCCTACTCTTACATTGTTATTCCTTGTTTGTTTTGTATAGTTTTTGCTTTCTTTTGACCTACTTGCCTCTGCATGTTTCTGTATATTTTTCTTTGCCAATAAAAAAATTCCCCTACTCTTGCAAATGAGGATATTAATGTCACAGACATTACATACTAGTTGCAACAGATATGCAACATTCTAGACAGACCCATCCATATTCTGGACTGTGAACTAATTTGGACAGGAGGGTGGAAATTCACAGTGCGACTACAAAGTACCAGCACAGGAGTCAGTTAGTTGCCTAGTAGCTTTTATTTAGAGAAGGACAGTGGCCTCTGTTTTTATCCTGGGCAGCTGAAATCTTGCCATAAGAGTGGTGATAGACCCTCTCTCAGTACAGTGTGTGATAAACCATGCTGTAAGCTATGTTCTGAATATGTTCACAGAACTATGCACTGTCCCACTCTTTCAGATGTAATCTGTGCAAGGAACAGGGACATTCATTCTAACAGTGTCTCTGGACCTCGCACAATAGGGCAGATACTGCTGACCAGGAGTGGATTATTTCCATAGGGCAGCAATCAGTTGGTCAGAACATCAGCTGCCAAGGTCTCTGCTACACAAGTTAATAAGGAATCTTCTGAAGAGTAACAAACTGAGGGACAACAGCCTGATGTAGTGCAGAACCCCCCACCGATCCTTCAGTTGTTCCCCAGTCTCTGCTGGAAACATGGACCTGAAGACAGGGGAAACCCCAGTTAATCCTGATGCTGAGGTGTGTTTTCACCCTCCCAAGCTTACTGAGAGTGTGTCTGGAATGACAGATGTAGCCCAGGAAGGTCATTCTTTGCCCTTATCTCAACCTGTATCACAGGAGGATGCTGACTGTGATCCTTAGGATACTGCTGCTATGCCCCAACCCCTCCTCTATCTCAGGAGGAAGATATGATGTGGTTGGGCAGAGGAAAAGGGGTGAAAACAGGGAGGTTAAAATCAGATCTTCTAGGCAAGTAGCTTTAAGGAATAGGTTTTCTGTCTTTCAAGGCAGGAGGCAGCGGGGAGATATGGAGGAGGAGGAGAAGAAGGATTCTGAGGACTCACTCCCCTCTTCTTTGAAAGATTTTTCTTCTGATGTGGAGGGCTCAACCTCAGAGTCCTCAGTGGCAAAGCAGGTTTGAGGCAGGACCAACTCAGCCACTAGAATAACCTGAATACTATACTTTTAACTAGCCTATCACATGTGTAAGAGGAATACGATCACTACTGTATCATTAAATGTTAGCATCAAAATATTCAAGAAAAGGGTGACTACCCTTTCCATATTAGATTATGTGCCTGGTAATGTGCTCCTTTTGCAGGACACTAGATTGAAAACTGTGTTTGAAGTAAAACAAGTTAGCATACAGTGAGTATATGCAACATCTTATTGGTTGCAAGGCATGAACAGATGTGATGGGGAGGGTATCTTGTTTATAGGATTTGGGTATTCAGTGTAACATATTGTGGACATTGTTCCTGGTAGGGCATGCCACTCTTACAGACTTTTGTTTGAGGTTTTGTTTTCTCCTTTAATGTACTTGTACATTTTTTTTAAAGTTATGAATATGAAGTGAAATAGGTGAACAGTTTCTGTGATGTTGATTTGTGTGATTTAATTTCAGTTTTATTACCTTTGCCTTTAATAAAAAAGGTTCCTACTCTTGCAAAGTGTGTCTCAGGTTCTTTTACTTTCACCTAGACACCACCAGAGATAGGTAGAAGGGACTCCTCAGTTTAACAACCCTTAGAAGACTGCGGGCGTATATATATGTCCGAAATCACACAATTAACCTATTAGTCTTTTTTTTTGCTGAGCATTTCTTGTGTTCCTATGTCTAAAATCCCAGTACCATGCCTATGGAAACTAGGCCTAACAAAGACCATGCCCATTGGTTATCAAGAAGCAGATTTACATGGGACAAGTAATCTGAAACTTAGATGGCTCATTTGGAAATAAGTTAAAGTTTAACTGCCCCATCAAGGCTCAGACGTGGCTCAGGAATGCATGTTCCCCTTCAATTCCCATTCCTACAGAATTTCATTAAATCCTGTGGTAAAAGACAATCTGAAATACCCCACGTATATTTCATTTTTATGTTTGCTTGCGTGCATGCGCAAGAAACATTATGTGGCAGCTAAGGAGAGAAGTGGGTTGTGAAAGTGTGGCACTCTGGCAGCCAAAGGGGGCACTGCATTTGGAAGCTTGGCATTGGTGGACCAATGCAGGTCCAGTGTCTTGATGACTCTAGTTCTGCAGAAGTGCCACCAAGTTAAAACGCTTTTACCGCTGCTATCAAGGGCCGCCTTGTCATTGCAGCATCAGCGATTTCGCTGCAATGAGGGAGCGACCCGTCATTGCAGGGTGGTATCTTGCAGTCCGTATGCCTCCCCTAACCCAGTACATTTGCCGACGGGGAGCCCACTCCCTGTCGGCACACTGTAACCCCCTCCCCCATTTGTTGTGTGCCGAGAGGGTTCCCAATCCCCCTCAGCAATATGCGCCCCCCCAACAGTCTTTCTTTGCTGACAGGGGTCCCAATCACCATCAGCTTCAGTCCCCCCAGTTCAATTTGCCGAAGGGGAAGCCCACTCCCCATCAGCATAATGTCCTTTCCCAAGTTTGTTGTGTGCTGAGGGGGTGCCCAATCCCCCATCAGCTACAGCCCTCCCAAAACACTGAGGTGGCACAATGGGAGCCCACCCCAGAGTGCCAAATGTCCCTGAAAAAATAAAAACTGTCCTGCAATGTTTTTTTTTCTTCTAACACCTATAAAACAAAAAACAGTCCCTCATAGAGTTTGGTGGCCCCTCCCCAACCCATTCCCACCCTCTGTCGCCCCCACCTCCCCACACCCCCTCACCCCATGCCCCTCCGGAGCCCAGCGCGCGATGATCTTCGGTGGACCGCGAATACGTCTGCACTCTTCAAAGCTGACCACTAACTAAAGAAATGCCGGTAAGCTGTATAATGGCATAAATAGGGTTTTTTCAACTTTGGTGCATATCTCGAGCATTTTGGGGAATTTTGGCACCAAATTTTCAACATGGGGTTCTTGGGACCCCTCCTCATGAATTCAGTCACTGTCATTGCATTATTCGGTCCAGAAAAGTGATTTCACGGTCACTGCATGGAATCACCTTTTGGAACTGATTAACAAAATGACAGTGCTACTGTTTATGAGGTGGGCTCTCAAAAGGCCTATGTTGCAAATTTGGTGAAATAAATCCAAAAATGGCTGTTTTATGAGTGTGCGTTGAGCAGTTTCTACGCATGCTCGTAACTTCAGCAATTTGTAATATTTTCAGTCCAGATTTTCAACATTGGGATTTCGCCACACCTCTTTATTAACAGTACAGCTGTCATTTTATACATCCTGGCCAAAATGTGTTTTCGCACTTTAGGCGCAGAATAGCACAGTCGCTGTGGGACATCAGTTTTTGAGATAGATTTAGAAAATGACAGTGGCACTGTTCATGAGCAGAGGTCCTAAAATGCCTATGTTGAAAATTTGGTGATGAAAGTCCATAAAATGACTGTGTTACAAGTGTGTGTTGCGCTGTTTCTACGCACCCTTGTAACTTCGTGAATTTGTACTATTTTCATGCCAGATTTTCAACATTTTTTCACACCTCCTTATGAACAGTACAGCTGTCATTTTTCACATCCTGGCCAAAATGTGTTTTTGCACTTCTGGTGCAGAATAGCACAGCGCTGTGGGAAATCAGTGTTTGGGACAGATTAAGATCGAGCGAGTGAGAAAGGGGGAGTGAACAAGCTTAACGGAGCTCTGTCAGGATTGCTGCTGATTTCTTTGTGGGCAGAAAAAGGCATCAATACAGGCAGGGGCCCAGTACAATAGGGCAGCCTGCAGTGCCGGGAGAAACAGAACGAGCGAGTGAGGGGGGGCGTGAGCAAGCTCATCGGAACTATGTCGGGACTGCTGCAGATTTTTTTGTGGGCAGAAAAAGGCACCAATACAGGCAGGAGCCCAGTACAAAAGGGCAGCCTGCAGCACTGGGAGAAACAGAATGAGTGAGTGAGAAATGGGGGAGTGAGCGAGCTGGGACTTTAGAGTTGCCCACCCTTCCACGCAGGGTCCTCTGTGGTCCTATATTACAGCAGGGTCTCCGGGGTGGAGACAAAGCAATGATTGGATACTTTGGGGAGTGCTGTAATAATACAGATTTAGTTGTTCTGTTTATTTCTCTAACTGAGCTGAGTAATACTTGGAGTGCAATAGGTTTTCTAACTGGGCTAAGTGAAACTATGAGAGCTGAGAACAAAAAGTATGGTAGCTGAGGGGTGAAAAATGGACAAGGAGGCTTTAGTATTGCTACAGTAATACAGCATCTAACAGATGAAATTTGAGACTGAATTACCGCGGTCGGCAAGGGGCCAGTAGGAGACTAGTGTGGGGGGGACAGGAATTTGAGTAAACAGGGGCCTAACAGTTGTAGTAGGGTGCAGAACCTGGGAGTAAGAGCCCGTAACATAAGATGGGGGCCAAAATTGGGCAGGTGCCACATGTCAATAGGGCAGACATCTTTGGAAGGGTGGTGGGGTGTACAGGGTGTTGGTCCACCATGATCCTGGACTGGGCTTGGAGGAGGGGGGTGTATGGTCTGTACATGACTGGATAGTTTGAGGGAGGAACTGTGGAGGTTAGGGAGGAGTCTAAGTGGCAGGGCAGATGAGTATGGTAGGCATCTTGGCTGGGGGGGAATAGGGGAAGGCAAGAGGGGATGGAGGAAGAAAACTAGGAACTGAAACCAACCCCAGTATCAGAGGCACTAGCAGAAAAGAGAGGACAAGGGAGGGGGTGCCTGAGGTGAAGGGAGCCTCCTGTTGGGGGAGGAAGAGACCATGAGGACTACCAGGGGAGACAGCAGATGGCTACGGGTAGGGAGGGACCAGGGGTGGCATGGAAGGGAACAAGTAGGAGGGGGGAACTGATAGGGGGAAGAGATGTAGGAGGGGTATTGACTAGGAATCGATTTGAGCCTCTGCTATGGGAGAGAGAGAGGTGGGAAGCAGGAACATACTGAAGGGGGGAGGACAAGCGGGGCATAAGAGGGATGGCAATAGCTAGGGGAAGAGATAGCGAGGACGAAAGGGCAGAAGGCAGGCTAGTAAGGAAGGAGGGGGTGGTGACTGGAGGAGAGAAGGCTATGGGAAGGGGAAAGGATGGGAGGGGCATCACTATCTGGGTCGAAGGGAATGGGGGCTCTAAATCGACAACAGCGGGGATAGGAGAGGGGTTGGAAATCAGCAGGGGAGGAGGGGACGTCGACATGGGAAGCCCAGTAGGAAGTAGTCAGGCTGGGAAGGGGTTCAAGGGGGATGGGAGGAATAAGGCAGAAAAAAGGGTGAGGTGGAAGTAGGGGGTACAGAAACAGAAGTCACAGAGGGTGCAGCTGGCAGGGGTTAGGGGCAGGGAAGATCGAATACTGGGGTGGTGGAAGAGGCATTATAAGGGAAAGGGGCTAAGCAATGGGGGTACTCATCCTAGGGGATGGTATACTAAAAGGGGTAAGATGGGGCAGAAGGGGGGAAGACACAGCCGTGTTTGGGTTGAAGCTATCCCCAGGTTGACTGCAGGAGGGGCAGGGCAGGCACTGCTCAAGTGTGCAGCAAGGGGAAGAAGAAACCTCATTTACTGTTGCATGTGGGTACAAACAACTTGGCAGGGGAGACTGTGGAAGTAGTGAGGGGGAGGTTCGAGTAGTTGGGCAAGGAGTGTGAGGGGTTGAGGGAGTCAGTGGCATTCTCTGACTTACTCCCCGTACCATGTGCAAGCATGGGGAGGAAGGGTAGGATTGAGGAGTTCAACAAGGTGCAGAGGGATTGGTGCCACACCAAAAATCATGGGTTAGTGACTAACTGGGGTAGGGTCTGGGGAAATAGTGACTTGTATGCGGGGAAGAGGGTACACTTGAGCAGGAAGGTGAGGAGAGTATTAAAGGCAGGATTAGAGGGGTGTATCTCTGCTAAGGTGGATTTAAACTAGTGAGGGGGGTAGACAAAAGACTGAGGTTAGTAGAAAGGTCCGGACAGGGGAGCCTAATGAGCTCACCCCCCTAGATATAGGTAAAGGCGGAGGCATAGTAAACCTGTGAGGGGGCAGGCAGAGTGGTCTGAGTGTAATACAGAAGGCACCACCACCCAGTAAGAATAAGGAGGAGAAACGGTGCAGACTACTGGGAGGAGGGACACAGGCCAAGAAGGAGAAAAGTGAGGAGAAGGAGGGGTACAGGTGGAAGGTGGTCTGCAACACAAGAAGCCTGGGGAACAAAACTGCAGAGCATTAGGCGCTCCTTTGAGAGGGGAAGGTGGACATTGTTGTAATGACAGAGACTTGGGCTACAGAGTACCATGATTGTGGCTTGGCAATCCCAGAATACAGGATATACAGGAGGGACCGGGGGGGTTGCACTCTATGTGACTGAAGAGATTAAATGCATAAGGGATGAGGGAGAAGAGGAGAGGACAGAGGTGCTTTGGGTGCAGCTCCTGGACTCCAAGGACAGAAAGCTGAGGCTGGGAGTGGTGTACAGACCACCAGCCCAATCCAGGCAACTGGATAGGGAGTTGGCAGAGCAGATAAGGAGGGTGTGTAGAAGGGGGAGTCTGGTGATAGTGGGGGATTTTAATCTACCACGGGTTGACTGGAGCACCCAGTCACTAGTAGTACCAGGGAGCAGGTGCTCCTTGATGGATTCCAGGATGGACTTCTCACGCAATTGGTAAGTGGGCCTACAAGGCTTAGTAGTACTCTGGACCTAGTACTGGCAAATGGGGTGGTGGTGAGGGAGGTAAGGGTGGAGGACCCACTAGCAGGTAGCGACCACCAAACAGTGTGGCTTGTTGTCATGCTGGGCAGGGAGACAGGAGGCACGGGCACTAAGGTGGTGGACTTTATTAGGGTGGACTTTGGGGGGGATGGGAGCAATGCTGCAAGGAAGACTCCAGGATATAAGGCTGGGGATGGAGGGTGAGGGCAAAGATGGCTACATACTGAAAGTACAGGAGAACAAGGACGGCAGAGTTTAAGGAGGCTTTCGGAAGTTGGTCAAGGGAGGTTGCCAGGAAGGTGAAAAAAGCTAAGGCCTCCAGGCAATTTAGTTCTGCACAGGGCATAAAAGGAGGGGAAAAGGACTTTTTTTAGGTATGTCACGGAAAAGTGAAAGTGCAAGGAACATATTCTGAGAATAAAGCAGGGAGGGGATTGGCTGGAAAAGGGGGAGGAGCAAGTGGAACTTCTAAATGAGTACTTCTGCTCCGTTTTCACTACGGAGAGGGATGGCCCCCTACCAGAATGGGCTGGGGCGATGGGGAAGCGGGGGAGGTGATGGACAAAGTGATCACAGGAAGTAGGGTGCTAGAGGGGCTGAGGGCAGTAAGGGTGGACAAGGCACCAAGTCCCAATGCCATCCACCCCAGGGTGCTGAGGGAGATGGTGGAGCTGTTGGCTGAGCTGCTGGCAGATCTGTTCAACACCTCCCTGGAAATGGGGTGTGTACCCCAGGACTGGAGGGTGGCCCATGTGGTGCCTATACACAACAGTGGTCCTAGGGAGGAGCCAGGAAATTATTGGCTGGTAAGTCTCATGTCCATAGTGGGTAAGCTTATGGAGCTGATACTGAAGGAGAGGCTGGTGGCATTCCTAGACAGTAATGGCCTCCAATATGGGCAGCAACATGGGTTCATCTCAGGGAGGTCTTGTCAAACCAACCTAACAGAGTATTGTGACTGGGTGACAAGGGAGTTGGACAGGGGCCATGCTGTACATGTCCTGTACTTGGACTTCAGTAAGGCCTTTGACACAATGCCTCAAGGGAGACTGGGGGGGGGAGCTGACAGCAGTGGGGGTGGGGAAAAAGCTGACAAAATGGATAGAGAACTGGTTACAGGGGAGAATGCAGAGGGTGGTGGTGGTGGTGGTGGAGCTCTCAGCACCCAGAGCAGTGACAAGCAGGGTGCTGCAGGGGTCAGTGTTGGGCCTGGTGCTATTTGGGCCTTTATCTCCGATACAGCAAACAGAGTGGGGAGCAGGGTTAGTCTGTTTGCACATTATACCAACTTGGGGGTGGTGGTGGACGAAGAGGACAGATGGGGAAAACTGCAGGGGCACCTAACCAAACTAGAGACATGGTGAGTGGAGTGGCAGCTAGGATTCAATGCAAAGAAATGTAAGGTGATGCACTTCAGGGCTAAGAACCAGAAGAGGGACTATTGGTTGGGGATCAGAGAGGAGGAGAAGGAATTAGGGGTCTTGGTAACTGGGAGCATGAACAACTCAGCCCACTGAATGAGAGCAGCAGTGAAGGCAAACAGGATGCTGGGGTGTATCACAAGGGGGTTCTCATCCAGACACAGGGATGTGATCCTACCTCTCTACAGATCATTGGTCAGACCGCACATTGAGTACTATGTGCAATACTGGAGGCCATACCTGAGGAGAGATATAAAGTTACTGGAGGGGGTGCAAAGGAGGGCAACAAAAATGTTAAAGGGGATGGAAGGAAAGAAATATGAAGTTAGGCTGAAGGACCTGAACATGTACACACTGGAGGAGAGGAGGTATAGGGGGATATAATTGAAGCATTTAAAGAACTGATGAGGTAACTAAACCTAGCACCGAGGGGGTGTTTAAACTGAGGAGCAGAAGAGAGATGAGCGGGCATGGACTAAGGTTGAGAGGGGGACGTTTCAAGAGGGAAATGAGGAGGCACTACTTCTCTGAGATGGCGGTGTCTAGTTGGAATGCGCTGCCAGAGGGGATGGTAACATGTAGGACAGTCAATAGCTTTAAGGAGGAGTGGGATAAAGCAAGAAGAAGAGTCGGGGCAGGAGCTGGGACAAGCGGGGAAGGAGACTGGGGCAGCTACAATCTAGGGTGCTAGCAGCACATTTGGGCAGACTTACATAGACTGATTGGTGTGTCCTGCTGCCAGATTCGTATGTTTGTATGTAAAATCACAGTGGCTCTGTTCATGAGCAGAGGTCCTAAAAGGCCTATGTTAAAAATTTGGTGACAAATGTCTATAAAATGATTGTTACAAACGAGCATGATGCAGTTTCCACGCACCCTCATAACTTCGCAAATTTGTAGTATTTTCACTCCAGACTTTCAACATTGCCATGTTTTAAGGCCTCCTTATGAACAGTACAACTGTAATTTTTCACATCCTGCCTGAAATATGCCTTTATACATCTGGTGCAAAATACCGCAGTTGCTGTGGGAAATCAATGTTTGGGACAGATTAAGAAAATCATAGTGACAGTGTTCATGAGCAGAGGTCACAAAATGCGAAATAATTCCACTAAATGACTGTGTTACTCGCATGCATTGCGCAGTTTCCACATACGCTCAGAAGTTTGAGCATTTTTAATACTTTCACTACAGATTTTCAACATTGCCATCTCTTCACACCTCCCTATGAATGGTAGAGCTGCCATTCTTCACATCCTGCCTGATCTGTGTTTTCGTACATCTGGTGCACAATGGCACGGTCACTGTGGAAACTCAAATTTCGGACACATTAACATATCAGAGTGCTACTATTCATGAGAAGAGGTCCCAAATGCTTTCATGAGGTGGGGGCCACAAAATGCCCATGTCGAAAATTTGTACTGCAAATACCAACACATGCCCAGGGCATTACAGTTTCTAACCATAACGTCCCACGCTGTACAGACTGACAGGCATCAGAGTTGTGCCTTTGGCTTGCCAACTGTAATAGTCATGCTATTACAACCCCACCTCCCCACCCAGCAGCCACTGACAGGCATTGAGCTGTGCCTTGGACCCTTCAGCCCCACAGTTCACCCCATTCTATATTGCACCTATTTCAGCATATGTCCTTATGAAGTGGGGTGACTGTAAAACCAAACACCCCAAAGCACACCTCAGCACTTGTCAGTGTCTGGAGGATAGGGTGAGGTGAAATGGTATGAACATTATGGGTGACAACCCAAACCCATGCCCCAATGCCTGTCCATCTCTGCAGGGTGGAAGTGGGGTTGGCGTGAAGTTCAATACTTCACTGCCATTCCTACTCTGCATCTGTCTAACTCCTGCATTTCCAATGCTAATACCAGCAAGCAAACATTCGGCATTGACAAATGCTTGTTTAATATGTCATATCCCTACTTGAATGTGACAGTGTGCCATTCCAATACCATTTGCAGCAGTGTGGCAAAGCAGGGTGCAAGTCAGACAAGTTTCCGGTGGGTCTGGAATTAACAGTGCAGAATGATTTAGTGCAAAACAGTATAATATTAGGGAAAAATGAATATCATTATAAACAGAAAATAAACATTGACAAGAGGAGTTTGTTGGCTGATACTTAATTCTAGTGTGTGCAACAGAGGGCCTAGATGGACCTGCTTGCCTGATTAGGACATTGATTAGTGAGAAGTGTGGTGGTGCAGGCTCCATGAATTTCTGCCCTTAATATGCATTTAAAAATTAAGTACTGTATGGGAGGAATTGTAATACTGAATGTACTAATATACAATGTACTGTATTGCAAGACATTTTGGTTGTTTTTTTGTTCTGTGTATCCTAGAACAATTGAACACTGTCCACTAAAAAGGAATTTAAATAAAAATTATTTGCATGCTGGTTTTGTTGGCATCCTGCCTGTCTATAATTAAGCATATGGGGAGTCTCTGAGCTCCCCACTAGTGGACAAAAAATAATAAGGGGCAACCTGAAAACATTTTGAAACTTCACATTATCTTATTTTTAATTTAATTTTTCGTTAATATCATACTATAAAATGTTGCATCTCAGTCAAAGATACACAGATATACCCAAGTGAGGAAAATTGAATGTAGTCTTTCTTAACATATGGACTGCACAATAAATGACTGAAATGAATAACCTTGCATGAAACATAAGGGATAGCACATAAGCAACCATGCACAACAAAGCTGGGTTTCCATTGAGGGGTTCTTATCACATTGTATCCTTGTGAGCAAAGTTGTTGTCATAAAAATTCCATGATGAAACACAGCTATATTGTGCATGGCTGCCTGTTTATTTTGTGTAGTATATGGTTTGAAACATAAAATAAAATAAAATAAATGCTGCATTTTTTCTTCCCAAAAAATCTTCAGTTTTATTTTTTATTATTTAAAAAGAAAAACAAACCCACTGTCACTCAGGTGCTGAAAATCCACCTAAATAAGGAGTGAGTTTCTGTTTTTAAAAGGATGTAACAAAACAAGATTTTGTTTTCGGGGAGCAATGTGTGTGTGTGTGTGTGTGTGTGTGTGTGTGTGTGTGTGTGTGTGCAAAATATGAATAAAACCACAGAAGGAACGAGTTTCCTTTCTAATTAAGAAGCTGTTGTACCACAGAAGAATAGAACAGTAATTAGGGCTTGACGAAATCTAACTTCTGCCAGGCAAATTCTGGCAAAATTGTGATTTTACTTCTGTGATATTTTGCTAAATATCCTCGCAGTGTTTGCAACATTTTGCCAAAATTTTGATTTCAGTTATTTCAATCTAACTTTAAAAAGCCTCTGACACCTTTGAGGAAACATTTGGAAAACATAATATTTAGACACAATTCAGCTTGTATGTCACATCTTCTATAGCTTTCTCCTCTCCATTATTTATTACTGAAGAAATTCTCAGAAAACAAGATCTTTATCCCTTAGAGTTCATCACCCTCTACAACATACTCCCTACTTGAAATAATAATGCCCTGTTGTGACATCATAGTCTATTGCCACATGAGTAACTGTGATGTCACAAGCAGAGTATTATGACATCAGGTTGGGAAGAAGTGATACAACCTGATGTACCCTCAAGGAATAAATATCCTGTTTTCATGCATATGGATTCAGTAATATATATGAGGGTAAGAAATACAGAGTTAATGTGAATTATAAGCTGCGTTGTGTCTAAATAGTATGTTTTTCAAAGTTCTTCTCAAGGCGATGGTGGCTCCTTAAAACTACTTGTAAAAATTATACCACATTTGGTACATACAAAATCCTTTACCTCATGGATATTATATATATATATATATATATATATATATATATATATATATATATATATATATTCATGGCAAAAAATCTGTTTAATGCATCAGTTAGGGTTGTTCCACAGCGACAAAAGCAAGGAAATTCGGTGTTAGGGTTGAAAACCCTAACTCCAAATTCACCCACCCCCAGCACCACACACACACACACACACACATGCAAGTAGGGGGAGGACCAAGGCAACAAGACCAATGACAGACAACCAGCAGCAGGTGACAGAAATAAAAAAATGACTGTCTAAATGTACTACAAGGTATCCCCACCCACCTGACCAGGTACTGCATGCTCAGTGGAGATCAACAGCAAAACTGAGGCCATGTACACCAAATGTACACATCCCTGATTGCAGGTGCACACTATGTACCACACTTAGTAGTTGCATGGCATTACCTAGCGATGCCCCACACCCCACCACACCTGGTACTGCCCCTCAGCTATAGAGTGCTGTAAAACTAAGTAGTTGTACAGGTATAATATGTGTGGTTGATTCCATGTATACACAACCTCCCACTGTTAGGCACTGGAGGACCTTCACAAGGCAGTGCTCCACCCACTCAGACCAGGTACTGCGTAGTTACTGGAGAACCCCAGTTAAAATGAAGCCATGAAGATCAACACTGTTGCTCCATGATTGCAGCCTTGCAAAGGTTAGTGCAATTATGACTCACAGACTCTGTGATAGAGAATGCCCCCTCCTGTCCTACAACACTTGGCCCATTGTCACTAAAAGCTATAGTATATCTACGGTACACCTACTTGATTGTTGGTGTACTACAATTAACATTGTTATCACTTGCATAGTGTCAGTCCCAGAATGGTCTGCCAAACCCAAAGACTAGGTACTACAATCTGAGTGTAGACCAACTACTAAAAAGTGAGGCTGTGGGCATAAATGGTACAGCTCACTCATTGCAAGGATACTCAACTTACCACAATTTCGATAACTGGCATCAGAGAGGCAATGTCATTGTCTTTACCAGGTAGTACATCCTCAGTAGAGAGCTACAGCAAAATTGAGCATGTAGACATCCATGATACACCTCTGTCATTGTAGGTACAGTAATGTTAGCACATTTAGAAGTTGCTTGGCCTCAGCCAGCTAATTCCACTCCGTGTTAGACAGACCAGTTACTGCATTCTTAGTATACAAACACACTGAAGGTAAGTATATGGACATCAACAGTACACCTACATCACTGAAACTGTATATCTGATAGTGGCATTAGGAGTTGCACAGCCTTGTACAGGCAATAGTTTTTCCATACCTCAAGATCAGCCTGTGTATATTGAGTGGACAGATACTGTAAATTTACTACTATGTAAATTACATACTTAAATGCAATAGTTCTTGTATCTTGATGATGGATGTGTCTTTTAGTACATTTATGTTGTTGTCTTTATTTCTGTTTACTCATAAGAGTACAAACCTTTATAAAGCTGCAATCAGAGAGTTGCATCGTTGATGTCCAGTCAGGGTGCAGTACCAGGTGTGGTGGAGTGTGGGGCATTGCTAGGTAAGACCATGCAACTACTAAGTGTGGTACGTTGTGTGCACCTGCAATCAGGGATGTGTACGTTTGGTGTACATGGCCTCAGTTTTGCTGTTGAGCTCCACTGAGCATGCGATACCTGGTCAGGTGGGTGAGGGTGTCTTGTAGTACATTTAGACAGTTGTTTTTTATTTCTGTCACCTGCTGCTGGTTGTCTGTCATTGGTCGTGTTGCCTTGATCCTCCCCCCCTACTTGCATGTGTGTGTGTCTATGTGTGTGTGGTGCTGGGGGGTGAATTTGGAGTTAGGGTTTTCAACCCTAACACAAATTTCCTTGCTTTTGTTGCCGTGGAACAACCCTGATACATTAAATGGATTTTTTGCCATGAATATCCTGTCTTTTTGAGAATAAGTACCAATACTACCTGAAAATGTTGTTGTGGCAGCACCACACATACATTGACAAATGCACACAAATGAAGAACACAGTAAGTCATCTAGCAGAATTTTCCGTTATGAAGAGTAAGACAACATCCATCTCAAGCATATGCCTCTCAATATTTATCTATTTCCTTTTGCTTACCACTGTTATGTCAATACTAATTTATGGTGTTGCACTGTTTCACTCACTATCTTTTTGCAGCCAATGAGACTACTCTTTTGGAACATAAACAATGTGGCACTCTATTTCTCAGCACCACTGTTAAATATTTATATATCTTACATGGTCCTCTTCTGTACCTTTACTAACCACAAATTCTGAACATAACTCATAATTATTAATGTACCTACAAAAATTTTGTAATAACACTGCAAGATATGTAACACAACATGAATTTAAATTTGTTATCTGTTTAAGCCTGAAACTTTGTGTATAATACCTTTCTTTACCAAACTAAGGAAACCAAATGCTTTCTTATAGAATATTTAACCAATAAGGCATGACCAACAGTTCTGTTAATGGTCTGTTAATCACCTGCTAGGGGTGTACTGTGGAACAAGGTGTAGCCGACTGCCACATGCACCTAGAGGGTGATTAACTGACCATTAACATAATCCCTGGGAGTGCCTTATTGCTATAATAATGAAACATGGTTTTAAACAGCGTTAAACTTTGTTCATAGAAACATGGAATAGAAACATAGAATTTGATGGCAGATAAGGACCACTTGGCCCACCCAGTCTGCCCATTTCCCTACCTAATGGATAAGCTGCAGATTCTAGTTAACCAGCAGCCTACTTCTTTCTACCCCCACCCCCTAGAATTGCCTTATGACTGTCCCATGCATGCTTGAATTCAACCACTGTTTTTGACTCCACAACCTCCTCCAGAAGGTCGTTCCATGCATCCACAACCCTCTCTGTGAAAAAATACTTCCTTACATTACCTCTGAGTTGCCCCCACTCTATCTTCAAATTGTGCCCCCTTGTTCTTGCACACCTCTTTTTTTGAAAGATGCTACCCTCTTGGACTTTGTTGATTCCCTTGAGGTACTTGAAAGTTTTTATCATGCCCCCCCTTTCCTCAAGGCTATGTATATTAAGCTCCTTTAGTTTAGTTTTGTTCAGCATATGGTTAAGCTCTACATGTATGTTAATAAAACATTAACATAAGGCTAGTAGAATGTTTGCAGCCAATCAGAAAGCTGCATTTTCAGACCTTTTTTATAAATATTGATGACAAAGATCCCCACAACTTAATAATACCACAAGAAAAAAAATTATATTCAAAACATATTTAGTGTCTATATATGTAAAAGTAAAAAAATATTATTTTTAAATGTTCAAATGAAAACAGTCCATCACAGAAATTTTTTTTAATAAATTCAATTATATTGAATACAAAATTAAAAAAAACATAAAAATATATTGATTTTTTCTCCAAAAACAAATGCTACATAAAAAATAGATATATTCATTTTTAAAACTTAGAGAAATTATTTTGTAAAAAATATATAAACAACTATTTACAATATTAACAGCAAGTCTTATGGAGAGGTGTGCTGCTGCTTGAGGCAGCCCAACCCATAGGTTGGACTCAATGTGGAGGTGCAATGAAAGTGGAAGCTGTTGCGCCCTCCAGAGGAGATACTGGAGCAGCTGTGGAGGCTGGTTACTGTGTCCCAGGGAAGCTGGATGCCACTGGTGGAGGTGAGGAGCTGGAGCTGGCAACGGTGTCACTAGCCGCTGTCACCACAGGCTCAAGCATAAGGTTGACAGTCTTCTGTTGCACTTCCATGAAGGACAGCAATTTCTCCTGTCCTTCATGGAGCGCAACATTGTCTCTTAACGGACTGTCAACTTTGCGCTCGAGTCTGTGGTAACAGCGGCAGTGGCCAGTGCACCGCTTTAAGTAAGAGCGTCCTGCAAAGTGACAAAAAACATGAATCAATATATGACCCTCAAAATGGTGATTACCTACCTGTCTTTCACTTACAATGTTCCCTAGGACACAGTGACCAGCCTCCACAGCTGCTCCAGTATCTCCTCTGGAGGGCGCAACAGCTTCCACTTTCATTGCACCTCCACATTGAGTCCAACCTATCGGTTGGGCTGCCTCAAGCAGCAGCACAGGGTTCAGTATTAGGACCGGTCCTCTTCAATGTCTTTATAAGCGACATTGCAGAGGGACTGGAAGTATGTCTCTTTACAGATGACACAAAGATCTGCAACAGAGTTGATGCACAAGGTGGGGTGGAAAGGATGAGAAGGGACTTGGCAAGGTTAGAAGAATGGTCAAATGTATGGCAGCTTAGATTCAATGCTAAGAAGTGCAAGGTAATGCACCTGGGGAAACAAAACCAGGGAAGAGTACACAATGGGGTGAGATACTAACAACAACAAAAATGGAAAGGGACCTGGGGTAGTCATATCAGATGACCTAAAGGTGGGCAAGCAATGTGAGAGGGCAGCAAGGAGGGCTGGGGAGGATACTGGGATGCATAGGGAGAGACATCACCAGCAGAAAACAAAAGTCATTATCCCTCTGTACAGACAGCTGGTGAGACCACATCTGAGTACTGCGTGCAGTTCTGGAGACAATCTCCATAAAGACATAGACAGGATGGAAGCTGTCCAGAGGAGGGCAACTAAAATGGTGCAGGGTCTGCACCGGAAGACATATGAAGTGAGACTTAAGGAGCTTATATGTATAGCCTCGAGGAAAGGAGGAGAGGGGGACATGATAGAAACTTTCAAGTACCTCAAGGGAATCAACAAAGTCCAAGAGGGTAGCATCTTTCAAAAAAGAGGTGTGCAAGAACAAGGGGGCACAATTTGAAGATAGAAGGGGCGGCTCAGAGGTAATTTAAGGAAGTATTTTTTCACAGAGAGGGTTGTGGATGCATGGAACAGCCTTCCAGAGGAGGTTGTGGAGTCAAAAACAGTGGTGGAATTCAAGCATGCATGGGACAGTCATAAGGCAATTCTAGGGGGTGGGGGTAGGAAGAAGGAGGCTGCTGGTTAACTAGGATCTGCAGCTTATCCATCAGGTAGGGAAATGGGCAGACTGGGTGGGCCAAGCGGTCCTTATCTGCCGTCAAATTCTATGTTTCTATGTTTCTATGTTTCTAATGTTGATATCTAATTCAATAATTGTAATACATTTTGCTGGGCACTCTCAAGACTATTTAGGAGTGTGATATAAATCAGAACTCCTGTCTTGTCAGTTGTGTTATAATATTTTTTGTACCATATTATGTTCTTCGTGGACAACTTGAAAAGATCTATAAGAACAGTATACTTTCTACACTGTTGTTCTATATCACTTAGTATTAGGTAACACTCAGTACCTAAATGTTTTGGCATAATAAACAACACAGTCTGATATACAGTGATACTAGCTCTTCAATTGTGTATGAACAAGTAAACTTGCACATCTGAACCTATGTTATTTCTTCACACCTGCATGAGAATAATAACATGACCTGTACACCAACAGTACTATTTCCATTATCTAATGTTCATATAATTATCTGTTTAATAACTGCAACAAAAGAGACACACGTCATATAGTTATTTATTCTGTGTACATATTTTCATTGAAACAAATCATGTTTTACTGCTGTTACCTTAATTAAACAGTAAGGCATGACCAAGAGTTATGTTAATGTTCTGTTGATCACCTGTACGGTTGTAGTGTGGCAAAAAGAGTAACCGAATACCACATGCGCCTAGACGGTGATTAACTGACCACTAACATAATCTCTGGGAGTGCCTTATTCGTATTATAATGAAACATGTTCTTTAACACTCTTAAACCTTGCTGACCATATGTCCAATTTGTACATGTATGTTAATTAAAGTTTTACATAAGGTTGTTAGAATGTTTGCAGACAATCAGAAAGCTCTATTTCTCACACTCTTTTTATAATACTCAAAATAATGTCAGACATTTACAAACCAACAACTCACTTACTTTGGCACCTAATTAAATTAAATATGTTCTTTACACATCATGTTAAGAAACAATGGGGGGGGTATTCAGAAGGGTTGTGCAATGCGCACAACAGTGTCACCATACACAACCAACTGATGTGTACCAGTGTGATGTTCAAAAGGGGAATGTGCCTGGTACAAATGCCAAAGAGTTGAAGCACAACAGTAATGAAAGCAGCACAATTAGGCGGGTTATTTCCATCCATGTTACACACATCCTGATATTCAGCCCAGGATGTACTAACCCATGCAGTCACAACCTCTACTTGCACTGCACACAGTTGATCCCCTAAAAGAAATGAGCAACAGCTGGCCACCCACAGCTCAGCTGTCATATTACACCTTGCAACATGGCAGCTGACAGCTATTAGTGACAACCCAAGCTACAGTGACACCTTCATGCTGGCCCCCCCCATGCTGATTGCAGGCATTACTATAGTAATAATGGTGCTATATCCCTGGTGGTCCAGTATATCACTCACAGGCTGATTGCAGGCATCAGTGCTATATTATGTCAAACCAATCCATCCCTGGTGGTCCAGCGGTACACCCGGCCCCTCCCACCCACTAAGCTGCACAACCCGACCCCCTTCCCTGTCAGCAGCAGTCAGCAGCTCCTTACCAGCTTCCCACCCTGACACCCAATGACTGACTCTCTACAGTAGGGCTGTACAGCCATTAGGCCACAACATAAGCCAATGGGCGTGCAGCTCATACCGTACTACACAACCCAGCTATATGAATGGATCCTTTCATATTTCTGTACTGTGTAGTACAATACGACCTGCACAACCGTTGCTTACACTGTGGGACAATGGTTGTACAGTCCTACTGTATGGAATCAGTCAGCAGACAGAACAGTGGCAAGCAGATGGTGTACTGCCACCTACCACTAACCGGCGGGGGCACGGGGCAGTGGGGATCAGTACATGGGTGTGCAGGGGAGTAATGCTGAGCCACCAGTGATGCATTGGCTCCTCATTATATCTCACTGACAACCACAATGATGCTGCAAGCAGCCCACTACACCACGAAGGGCATTGGGCCATAATCTCATTACATATGACCGCGATCAGACTGAAAGTGGGCTACTGGACCACCAGGGTTATAGGAAATTGTAGTTTATCATGTATCCCCACAATCGGGCTGTAAGTGTTCCATTAGACCACCAGTGATATTGGACTATTATTTCATTACATATTCCTGCAATTGTGCTACAAGCGCTCCACTGGACTACCAGTGTTATATGACATTGTAGTTTATCACATATACCCATGATCACTCTGCAAGCATTCCAGTGGACCAGCAGTGACATGGTTGTTTATTATTTATACATATGCACACAAACAGTGGTCGGAGCATGTTGCCAGTAGTAGAAAGGGGTGTCATTCCCCAATGACTGCAGCCTGGCAGGGTGGTAGGTACAAGTCGTCAGGGATTAGCACACCTGCATGCAAATGGGGCCATTATGACATACAAATGGCACATTTCCAGCTTGCATTCATGATAGCCTATTTGCATCTACACTTTTGTATATTACAGCAGTTTGTTATGATAAAACAAACTGCAACAGTAATTGGTGCAAAAAAAAGTGTCCCGTTAGCATGCATGGTCATCAGTCTTCATTACTCACTCTGTAATCTGTGTCATATATATATATATACCAGCATACTAACGGTCCACTGTCTCTGTACAGGAGTATGGGTGTGAGTATACACCATAAGCAAACAACAACAATATGTACCTACTTACAGATGACTTGACACATTGCAAAGCATTACAGTACATCCACCATCTGTGAATGGCAAGTACACTATGTGACATATCCATTGTACCCCCTCCAACATTTATCACACTCTTAGAATATGGTGGCTAGCTCTATTACTACACTAGGCACTCCCCATTGAAGTGAAAACTGCTTTTGAGTTTGTTGAGTATGCATTGTAGTACACTAGGCCTTATCATCTTGATTATCAGGAACTTTCTATATATAAATACACTTCCTATCCCAGTACACTCCCCCCTTCATACAGTTAACTTATTATGATATACATGCATGACACACCAGTCCAGTACACTCCATCACCGCTCCACATACATTGCAATAATTATGATAACATACTCAGAATTGGCTTAGTACAGCTGCTCTCATGTGCCACACTTGTCTTATCACATCACAGATTTCCCCTTAATGTAGTACTACCACCTCACCACGTACCCACTGAGAAACAAAAATGTCATCATAAGTGCACCATCATAATAAATAGGGTACACTGTTCAACAAAATACCTCCCAGCTATGCAAGGAGTGACACCACATAGTACACCTGTATGCATACTAAAGGAAAAGTAGGTATATGAACATAGATAACAGACTGTGTCACATAATCTCAATATACAAATGATCCATTCACATGTTGAGACTGTCTACTACAGTACTGTTTCCATTACCACTTGCTCATTGCTTTCAGAAATAGTCACACTGCTCTCACAGTACCTAGCAATTAGTGGCTCTGTTGCTGCCTTAGGGGTGAAAGGTCCTCCATACTACTGAACAGACATTGTGGGTGCAGGGGACTGTGACACTATTTCTTGTGTGACTATCTTTTATGATGGTACTTACACTGAGAGCTGGTGCCCAGTTCCTCCTTCACCGCCACAGCTTCCCTGGCCACTATAAAACATATTAGTAAAAAACATTATAACATATTCCACTTTATATTAATCTACCACTAAACTTTTATTGTAAAATAGATTTTTTTATACTGTCTCATTGTGTAATTCAACCATGTATTACATTTCTCTTTGCTATGACACTTCTGTGTTTCCATGGATGTTGTATCATTCAGCACCAGTGACATCCGAACACCGGGACTGCTTGTGGGTACAGCAACAAACTCACTTACATGAACAGTAACAGCAGTGCCACAACCAATCTTACAGAGAAGTTCCCACACCTTGCCAGCCACATCAGCAGTGCACTCCCCACTGTAATTCAGAAACTCTCTCTGTGCAGTACTGCATGTCCCCATGCAGCTGTTCAGTGACACCCACCCCATTTTCATTTACTACCCCACTGTTACCATAGACATACAATACTATCCACTCAGAAATATGCAGATTCTGGCAATATATTACCAGGACATAACAGGCTCAATAACACAGTCTATTGCATACTGTATGCATGGGTCAGCCCCCCAACTTCATTCACATACATTACTATTCTTCCCTTCTCACATCATTATGTGTACAACAGAACATTCTCTTGAGTATATTGTGTCTGGTCACATCACTACGTCTCACCTAAGTGGGTAGTATATCAGTATGCTAAAACACTTTAAATATACCAGCCAAGATCTAGATAACATATATTGGGCTGAGTACCTGTATTACTCATTTTGAACAAGAGATGACACAAAAATAAATTAAAATCTGTACAAATATCTTCTTAGAGTGCAACGAAGACAACATTCACTTATAAAATAATATATAAGAAATTCATAGGACTACAATATTTCACATACCATTGCTGTCTAGAAATGTCATGACCAGTTCTGGATCATAGTCAGTTAAACTAAACGGAGATGTACAGTATACAACTACCATACATCTGGCTATAAAATCTGTTCCTTTTGAAGCACCATTTATATAATGAAGTACTACACCTTGTTTTTTAGAATTTTTAAACAATATACCCCAACAGGGTGTTGGTTTACTGAAGGATCTACCACGGCTGCTGTAGTTCAGTCACAAGATGCAGCCAAGAGACTTAACCACGCCAAGAGTGTTAGATCCTCCAGTATACCCACTCCCTGGAGCGGTATATTTCAATTATACAAAGGGCTTATTTGTTTTTTTTACAAAAAAAAATGTGAAAATCCATTTGATTTCAAACTTACTGCTTGTTTGTTTGCCATCCATCCATTAGCTTTGCAGTGGTGTTTTTGCAATGAACATATGCATTTGATGCAGAGTTCCTGATGAGGCTGAGTGGTGGCTGGCGCCTTTTACAATGAGTACACAGTAGTATTTACAACGTTGAAAAGGTGCCAGCTAGATAATCAAAATCCAGAATTCTATTAAATTTTTTAGTGTACATTGTATTATTACAAATATTACATGGGTGCTGGAAGTCATATTAACTTTCTGAAGAGTATTTCCTAAAAAGAAGTGAGTTAAGTAGTCCAGCTCACACCTTACAAGATAGCCTCATACCACCCCAATTACGTAATACAATTATTTCTATCAGCATCTTACCATCTGACTCGACAAGAATGACACTGTTGGTGTCACAGTGATCAGCCTCCACAACTTCGGACTGTGCTAGTACTACCTCAGCTGCAACTGGGGGCTGCGCTGGTCTGTGAAATAAGATAATAAGTAGATCCAGTAAGTTTTTGCATATAAATGTCATCACATTTTAACAACACTTTCTTTAAGCATTAAACATGTTTGAGGCACCTAACATTGCCTGTAATCAGGTACCGCAGAGCCATTGCAGACACATAGAAAATCACTATTCCTGCAAATATAGAGGATAATGGCTGGGTAGCAGGTGATAACAACACTGTAATCACCTCGAATGGTTGCTTGGACAACATGGTAAACCTCAGGAGCGGAGCTCAAGAGGTTTACTGTAGCCCTAGCAACCACAAAAGGTGATTTCAATGTGGTTCTCACCAGATCCCCAGTCATCATCTTTTAATAGTGAACGGTAAAAAAAACATTGTTTGCATTCTATGTGTGAGAATTATGGAACGCTGGTGCATTCTGTTTTGTTATGCCACTGTTTGGAAGTTCCAAAGTGTGGTTAACAACTTTTAAAAATCTAAACAGTGCATAACAAAGCTGTGTCACTGCTGATTATGGTGGTTAATAGACACTTAACATACATCATAAATACTTCATAAATAAAAGATCATAAGCTGACTCAGTACACAGTACTTAATACTTATATAGTATGCCACATGAAATACAATTCTGCTTAAATTAAATGGATACTGGATAGTAACTCCAACACTATCAATGGGTGATTCATTCAAAAGCATCATAAAATACATGTTATACAATGGGGTATGAAAATTCAGTAACCTCATTGGTCAAAACACATCACATAACAGTGATAAATCCTCCACTATACCCACTGTAAAAGTTTTATATCACTATAAAGACAACAAAACAAGTTGAACATTGTAAAATAACAATATACCATGACAGACAGTGGGTATATGGGTGGATTTACCACTCCTGGTGTGACTAAGTCACTCAGTAGCACCTCGTGAACGAACCACACCAGGCATGGCAAATCCACCAGTATACCCACTCCCTGTGTCGGTATATTTCTTAATTTTTATCTAAGTCAATATCAAGACACATGTATTGTATGAACATATATATATATGTAACAAAAAAATGCATCATCATTTAGTAACAGTTATAAATACTTTTTCCTTAACACAAAAAAACAACAAAAGACTAAAAAAAATTATGTCTCTTGTGACGTACGAAATATTCACTTGTTTGACACTACAGCAACTTGACTCGTAACATGTTATTGTGATACTAACATGGCTACAACAACAAAGACTTCAATAAGAAAAAGACTTTTTTGTACCCGATTGTGTACCTACTTTAATATCATAAAATCTGAGGAATTCTATTCAGTAACTTACGATGAGTGAGGCGCTCCCCCGCAGCTGGCTTTCCTGCAGCCTTCCATAATTCGTATGTGAGGTAGTACCAGCACTTATCATTCTCTGGTATCTCCTCCCTCTGCTTCAACACATAGAAGCATTGGCGCAACAGCTTCCACTTCCTCTTCAGCTGGACTATTGTTTTGTTTTTTACCTTCAAAACCATGTGAAGAAAACTGTTAATGTGCCTCCACATTGAGTCCAACTTACGGTTTGTGCTCCGCATTAAAATGCAGGCACTCCCTCTGGCTTGGACTGCCTCAAGCAACAAGCACACCTCTCTCAAGGTCCACTGCCTCATGTTGATTTATCGATTCTGCAATAAAACATACACAAGCATTCCATTAGTGCCACGTCTCAGAGTCTATATATTTCTACGTATTCTGTGAAGTATTCTGATTAGAACATGGCAAGAACAGCATTTCACAACCCTAACATACCACTTCACACAGAAATTATTTTTTACATGGGTTGTATTGTGGTACAGTAACACTCCTATGCACACTTAACACATCCTGGTAGTGATCCTGTAATAACATGAGCATCTGCAACCACAACCCATACTTCTGCTGCACAGTCTTGAAGCCCCCAAACAAAAAAATTTGTAAAAGATGACAACCACAGTGTACTTGCAGCATTGCACGTTACAATATGCAGCCAACAGCTGTGCGTGGCCACCCAAGGTCCGGGGCTAACGTGTGTTGGCATCAGATCTCCCTCACCAACTATGATTTTGCTATGGAAAATATATCCATGGTGGTTCACTGCACCCCATTCCCTCATCCAATTGTGGACTTTCTGTTTAAAAGTAACCATTGTGCTGTACTGCAGCTACCACTCCAACTCAATTTAACAAGGAAGTAGGGCCAAAAGGGATAAATTTAATACAGTTAACCCATTATAAGGTGAAAGGATACAGTCCACTGTACTATCAGCAGTATTTTTTTTATTAAAAAAAACAAGATCTAGTTTTGAAATATATTACCACAAAGCAACCGGGGGGTGCATCATTAGCCAACAGGTACTGACTCACACAATATGAGTGACAAGTTACTGATGAACACCACACCTGCACACGAATGACGCCATTATTATATGCAAATAAGCATATTAACACCTTGCATGCATTATGGCACCATTTGCATGTACAGTACAAAATACTGTAATACTTGAACCTACCACCACAGCACTTCAGTGTTGTATCCCCCCACTCCTCTCTGCTCACTTACACTTGTGCAGTGCCAGACTAACATGCACAATGCAGGTTGCCATACTGAAATATTTAACAATGCTAACCATGCCACAGCACTGTAAAACATTGCCCTGACAACAACCTGCTGCATTGCAGTTGCACTTTGCCCATGCTTGTTCCACAGTCTGGCACAATCTGAATATTCCCAACCCATGTGTTACATCTGTGTGAATGATGTATGCAGCTGTTCTATTTTTTGACCAATATTTTTTGGTTCTGAAAAGAACCTTTGTTTGCACTTTGTTATTTGTTCAAACAGTCCGACATTCTTAGAGGACTTTGAGGACTGCATCTCAAAGGTCTCCCAGGAAATGGCAATTGCCAGCATGCAAGAAGTGTACACCATCTGGTAGGTATAGCCAATCATAACAATACTTAATTTCTGGGTGACATATGGTGTACATTCCAGACATGCGTAGAAATGCAGATATCTGTATGTTGACTTTTCTTCGGGCTCTGTAAATCAGGTACATAGGGTGTTCTGCTTGCCAGACCCTACGCTTGTAATATCCCAAAAAATGATTTCACAGGCAGGCAATCTAGTCATAATAGAAGCAAGGTCCAATTTCACTTCTGTTACTAAATCTACCCAGCGTTTGGTTCCCAAATCATTGCCTCCAAGATGTATCAGCAATATGTTTGGATGAGGCTGAGTACTCAAAAGTCTGTGCATGGTTGGCATGAGGTGCTCCCAGCTCATTCCACCCCTACCAAACCACTTAACACAGCAATTTGGAAGCTGCAGGTTTCTCCCAAAATCATTATTTTGAGCATACTCAGATGCTCGTCTCACGATACTGCTTCCAACTATCCACAAAGTCCTTTTGTTGTTTTCTGTCATTCTCAGCTTTTAAACTTAGAAGTGGACAGAGAGCTACCAAAAAGGCAGTGTTTACCCTGCAGTGCCTAAGCAGTAGTGAAAGTAAAACTGCTATTTTCTCTCCTAACTTCAAGCCAGCTTCACTGGGCTGATCCATAACACACAAATAAAACAAACCATTGGCTACTACTGTGCCTTCATTAACCAATGTAGTGTATGCACTGACATCACTGCACTTCTGCTACAGTTAAAATGTGCAAAAATTAAGAGGTGGGAAAAATGCATCCTTTTCATAGGCAGTTTTAAACAATTACAACTGCAGAAACATGTCTGATTGGTTCCCTCTTCTGTTGTGGGTCTACGTGCACCTTCCTATCTCCATCCTTTTGCAGCTGTATCTGTGCAAGTAAGTACTAAATTACTGTCTGACTTTAAATAATTTTACCTAAATAATGCAGCATCCTAGATTACTTCAAGCAACATAGTCAAATAGAGCAGTAAAAAATGTTTTGATTAATGCTATTTACCTGTTAGTAACACTTTTTATCATACTAGGAAAATGGTTTATAACATATTATAGTATATGGTTATGGCTTATTTTGTATGGAAAACGGTGGTTTTCCAAATCTTGTTGTAGGACGGTTCAAAGGTCAAAAAAGTTATTGTACTATCGTTCTGACATCAAAGCGATAGTACGATAACTTTTTGGCCTTGAGCTGTTACCCGATTGGTTAAAACAGCAGTGATCAAAAAAATGTTCTCAAAAATGGTGGTGTAGCTTAGCAAGCTGTCGAGCGATCAGGTTATTAGGATAGTTTGGACACAGGCTGCCATAGTGGGCTCCGTGTGTCCAAACTATCAATTTGCCAAGTTTCTTCTTTCTTTTTTTTTTAATCAGCGGGGAAGTTACGGGTCAGAACAGTGTGGGATAGCAGCGATCAGGAATGGCATATTCGGGGACGGCACTGGAGCTGAGCGTTAATGTGGTGAGGACAGGTCTGGGAGCATTTGGGAACAAGCAGGAGTAAGGACACAAGGTATGAATCTTGTAAAATTAAATTTTGTGCATTTTGGGGAACCATATACTATACAAAATAGTGGATGGGGTGACCATCCACAACAAGGCTGGTAAACCATCTCAGCAGTTCATGACATCACAGTGGCCTCTCGAGCTTCACTCTCGAGGTCTCAATGATGTCATCATCTCCCTCAATGGAAACATAGCCTTGTTGCGGATGGTCACTCATCCACTATTCTATATACTGTATGTACTTACAGTTCTAAATCTGTTGTCTCTCAGTGTTAACTAAGATGGCTGCGGTTGACTTCTTCTTCAGTGTTGTCCATCTCTGATTGGTTGTCTCACATGGCCTGACAAATCTAGCATAAGATTGGCAGAACGAGCTGTCACTCAAATACAATCAGATATGATTCGATAATGAAAACAGTTGTCACTCCCACTCTTAAATTTGCAACACTTTCGCATGCAAGACACTACTTTTTGCAACACTGTCAAATGCAAGACTCTACTTTTTGCGACACTTTCGTGCACATGACACTATTTTTCCCAAAACTTTCAATTTGCAACAGAATTTGATGATTTATTACAAAAACAAGCAATTTTTCAATGTCGAACATTGCCACACTGGCATTGGCAGTGACAGAGGTGGAGAGGTATAATGCTGTGAGTTTGTTAATGTGCCCCAAAACATGATTTTGCACAGCGAGTACGCCACTGTGCGGCAGACTTGCAGTAACACATTTTTGGCAGTTGCTAAGCACGCTTGTAAAACAATCATTTTATGGAGTATTGTCACCAAATTTTAAACACAGATATTTTAGGACCTCTGTTCATGAACAGTGTCACTGTCATTTTCGGAATGGGCTCCGAACACTGATTTCGCACAGTGACCACACTATTCTGCACCAGAAGTGCGAAAACACATTTTGGGCAGGATGTGAAAAATGACAGCTGTACGGTTCACAAGAAGGTGTGGTAAAATGACAATGTTGAGACTCTGGCATCAAAATAGTACGAATTTGCTAACTTACGACTGTGCGTTGCGCAGTTCCTAAGCAAGCTCATAAAACAGTCATTTAATGAAGTATTGTCACCAAATACTCAATGTAGTCATTTTAGGACCTCTGCTCATAAACAGTGTCACTGTCATTTTTGTAATATGCTCCGAAAACTGATTTTGCACAGCGACCGCATTATTCTGCACCGGAAATGTGGAAACACATTTTGGGCAGGATGTGAAAAATAACAGTTATACAGTTCACAATAAGGTGTGGTGAAATGGCAGTGTTGAGAATCTGGCATCAAAATAATGCAAATATGCTAACTTACGAGTCTGCGTTGAGCACTTGTTACACACGCTTGTAAAACAGTCACTTTATGGAGTATTGTCACCAAATTTTCAACACAGGCATTTTAGGACCTCTGTTCATGAACACTGTCACTGTCATTTTCATAATGTGCTCCAAACACTGATTTCGCACAGCAACTGCGCTATTCTGTGCTGGAATTGAGAAAACACATTTCAGACAGCATGTGAAAAATGACAGCTGTATGGCTCACAAGAAGGTGTGGTAAAATGCCAATGTTGAGAATCTGGCATGAAAATAGTGCAAATGCGCTAACTTACGAGTGTGCGTTGCGCAGTTGCTACGCACGCTAGTAAAACAGTCATTTTATAGAGTATTGCCACCAAATTTTCAACACAAGCATTTTAGGACCTCTGTTCATGAACAGTGTCACTGTCATTTTCATAATGTGCTCCGAACACTGATTTCACACAGCAGTCATGCTATTCTGCGCCGGAATTGCGAAAACACATTTTGGACAGCATGTGAAAAATGACAGCTGTACAGTTCACAAAAAGTGTGGTAAAATGCCAGTGCTGAGAATCTGGCATGAAAATAGTGTAAATGTGCTAACTCACGAGTGTGTGTTGCTCAGTTCCAACGCACACTCGTAAAACAGTCATTTTATGGAGTATTGTCACCAAATTTTCAACACAGTTATTTTAGGAGCTCTGCTCACGAACAGTATCACTGTCATTTTTGTAATGGTCTCTGAACACTGATTTTGCACAGCAACCACGCTATTCTGCGTCAGAAGTGCGAAAACACATTTCTGGCAGCATGTGAAAAATGACAGCTGTGCAGTTCACAAGAAGGTGTGGTAAAATGCCAATGTTGAGAATCTGGCATGAAAATAGTGCAAATGCGTTAACTTACGAGTGTGCATTGTGCAGTTGCTACACACGCTCATAAAACAGTCATTTTATGGAGTACTGTCATCAAATTTTCAACACAGGCATTTTAGGACCTCTGTTCATGAACAATGTCATTGTCATTTTCATAATGTGCTCCAAATACTGATTTTGCACAGAGGCCGCGCTACTCCTCCGGAACCGCTGAAACACATTTCGAGCAGGATGTGAAAAATGACAGCTGTACAGTTCACAAGAGGTTGTGCTAAAATGCCAATGTTGAGAATGTGACATAAAATATTACAAATGTACTAACAAGTGTGCATTGTGCAGTTCCTATGCATGCTTATAAAACAGTCATTTTATGGAGTATTGACACCAAATTTTCAACACAGGCATTTTATGACCTCTGCTCATGAACAGTATCACTGTCATTTTTGTTATGTGCTCCAAACACTGATTTTGCACAGTGACCGTGCTACTCTGCGGCGTAAGTGCAAAAACACATTTCAGCAAGGATCTGAAAAATGACAGCTGTACAGTTCACAAGAAGGTGTGCTAAAATGCCAATGTTGAGAATGTGACGTGAAAATATTGCAAATGCACTAACTTAAGTGTTTGAAGTTGACTTATTAATCTGTTACTCATTTACAGAAAGATTTTAAATAAAGTAGTTGTTTGACCAGCAGTTTAACAACATTAGGTCAAAATCACTATACAGAATTACACTGATTCTGCATTGCTGAACAATGAAATAGTACGAGAAAAAAATCTATGTGGCATGGTGGTAATGCTATACAGGACAGTGTAACATGAATGAAAATAAGCCTGTCAAAATTTGAGCAACCAATCTGATTAAAACATTTTATGATTCTTTTTTTTTTAATATGTTATACATAAATCATCTGTCTCAATATACAATGTTAGATGTGAGCAACACATATCGAATAGTGGATGGGCGACCATCCACAACAAGGCTGTGTTTCCATCGAGGGAGCTGATGATGTCATAGAGACCTCGAGAGCGAAGCTCGAGAGGTCTCTGGCATCATCAACTCCCGAGATGGAAACACAGACTTCATTGTGGATGGGTGACCATCCACTGTTTTTTATAGTATATGGTTCCCCAAAATAGATACAAGGTTTATACCTTGTTCACTCTTCTGCACTCCTCCTCGCTCGAGTCCCTTTCCCTAAGACACAGGGCCCTCCTCCTCACTGCAGTTACACGCTCATGTTCCGGCCACATCCGTGCTCCTCGCCATAGTCCCACTCTGCTTTTACCAAAACTGTGCCATTTTGTTAAAAAAAACCCAGCAAATTGATATTTTTGACAGAGTGACCTGATTATTTATTTATTTATTTATTTATTTATTTATTTAGTTAGTTAAACATCAGTTTAGAAACCTTTGAGCCAGAGGCTCATTTGCAAAGGTACCTCGTCACAAAGAGGACATCAGAACAGTAGTACAAGGGACACAGTACTTACAAACAAAAAAGTTACAGTTCAATTACAATTTTGTTACAATAGAATACAATCTCCAACGAGCAAAAGATAACAAAAGGTGCAAAACTTATGGTCGGGAGAGCTGGTGGGGTAGAAGGAGGAGATGGGGAGGAGGAATTAGTAGGAAAGGAAGGGGGAGCCGCCAGTGAGCATTGTCAAACAGAGTATATATATATATATATATATATTTTTACACTAGGCTAGCGGCAGTTGCATTTGCAAGAGCTAAGCAGGAAGTTTCTGAGCCTGGGCTTAAAGCAAGCTAAGGTTAGTGAGTTTGAGACACAGGCAGGGAGGGAGTTATACCAGTGGGGCGCACGGTAGGGGAATGCCCTCTGACCTTGTGAGGTCCTGGCTCTCAGAATAACTAGGGTAGCTCTTGACGAGCTGCACGTGATCTGGGTCGGTGCAGTACGGCGAATGGAGTTGGATAGGCCTATGGGGGATAGGCCACGCAGGGCTTTAAAGGTGAGCTGGCATGTCTGATACATGAGTCGCTCTTCCAGGTTGAGTAGGGTAGCCAGGGTGTACAGCTCACATGTGTGAGTGAGTCTGGGAGCACCAGTGATAAGTCTGCAGGCCTTATTAACTGTGAGATGAACCTTGTTGAGGGCAGTCTGATCTGCTGAGCCATAGACCGGAAGGCCATAGTCAATGAGAGACATGACAGAGGAGGTGACAGCCAGGTGGAGGCCATCAGGAGGGAGGCATTTCTTGTGCCGGTAAAGAATGCCTAGCCGTGAGTTGGCGACAGAATTTAGGGAAGATATATGTCCATGGAATGAAAGTGCAGGGTCAAAGGTTATACCAAGATATTTATAGGACTGCACCTGGTCAATGACGAGATTGGGTGTGGAGTGGACAGCTAAGGGAAACTTGCTGTACTTATTTTGGGAGTGGGAGAAGAGCATCGTTTTTGTTTTCTTAAGGTTGATAACAAGTCGGTGCTCAGTGAACCAGGTAGCTGCAGAGTCAAAGACTAGTTGGAGGGAGTTCTGTAGTAGCATGGGGTCATTGTGGGAGGCAACGAGAACAGCATCATCAGCATAGAGAAGCATCTTACCCATACAACTGCTGGATAGGGAGTTAAGAAAGAGTGAGAATAGTAGGGGTCCAAGAATTGAGCCCTGCGGCACCCCAGAGCAAATGGGGCATGTTTCAGAGAGAGTACCGTTGACTTTCACACATTGGGAGCGGGCGGAGAGAGATAGCTGGTGCACCAGGAAACAGGTCCTGAGGCAAAGCCTATTAGGTCAAGGGTGGAGAGCAAAAGAGGATGCGAAACAGTATCGAATGCTTTAGACAGGTCAATGAATATAGCACCAGCCAGGGCACCAGAGTCCAAGGAGGCATGGAGGAAGTTGGAAGATTCCAGGAGTGCTGTATTGGCACTATGACCTGCTCTGAACCCATGTTGTTCAGGGCAGAGAACATTGTACTTACAGAGGTAGTCAGAGACTTGGGACACCACAATTTTCTAACGCCTTAGAGAGGGGAGAGGATTGAGATGGTTCAGAGTTACCTGGAAGAGTCCTGTCACCACCTTTATGGACAGGGTAACTGTGGCAATCTTCCAGGCAGAGGGGAATTGTCCGAGACAGAGTGATTTGTTGAAAATGCATGTAATAGGTGAGAGGACCTGATCCAGGACCTGATGTAAAAGGCAGGGATCAAGTGAGTCATTACCGATGGTGTTACCTTTTAGGGCTTTTAGCAAGTAAGGCCTAGCTTCTTGCATGGTGGCACGACGCAGGTGGAAAGAGGGGTGGGCAATGGGTGGTGGTACAGATGGAGGAGGTGGACTGAAAAAGTTACCAGGAAGTACTGAGCTAAGGTCGGTAAAGGAGTTATTGAGGTGGGTGGCAATGAGGGCAGGGTCAGAGGAGACGGTACCATTGATGTTGAGAAGAGAAGGAGAGGGGGACTGGGAGTGACCATTCAGTTGCTTGATGTTGTCCCAGAAGCACCTGGGGTTCCCCCAGGAGGAGGTAAGAGAGGCTTGGTAGTATTCCACCTTTGCTTTGCAGATGGCCCAGGTGCACTGGTTGCGGGTGGCAGCATAGGACTGCCTGTCAGCTGAACAGCCAGTAGCAACAGCAAGGTGCCAAAGATTGTCACATTGCTTAAGTTGCCACAGAAGGGCAGGGGTGATCCAAGGGGCATGTTTCACTTTGGACCTCCTAGCAGTTATGGGACAAAAGATATCACAGGCAAAGTTGAAAGTGCTTACAAAGAAGGCCAGGGCCAAGTCAATGTTGGTTGCCCCTCAGAGGGACCAATCATTGTGGGCAAGGAAGCGCTTGTAGCCTATGGAGTCCCCAGGCCTAAGCCGCCTTCGAGAGGTGGTTTTGGCTGGGGATGAGAGCCGAGGGGTTTCCCAGTTGAAAAGCACAGGGGAGTGGTCACTGAGGCAATCAGGGAGGATTTGGATGTTGTGGATGCGGATTGGCCTGTTGGTGAGGACCACATCCAGGAGGGTGCTTGTCCCCCCCTAGGGTTTTTTCTAGTAGGCTGTGAGACCAGTTGAGTTAGGTCAATTGAATCAAAAGCCTCATGGTGGGAGGAGGATGAGGGGCAGAGCCAGTTTATATTCAAGTCGCCCACCAAGATTTGGTCCGACGAGTTGGGTAGGGAGGTGAGGTAGTCAATTAGTGGGCCCAGGGCATGGGATTGGTTCTTGGGGGGTATGTAGGCTATGGTTAGGAATAATGGGCCTCTAGCTGGGTCAGGGGACAGCTTTAGAGTAAGTGCCTGGGCCTTATGGTCGAGGTCAGGTGGGGAGTGGTAGCCCCATGAGAGAATCCTTCAAATAGAAGACACAGCCCCACCTCTCCTGCCGACACAGTCCAACCGGTGGAGAGTGTAGCTGGGGAGAGAGACATGAGAGTTAGGAGTGGAGGGAGACAGCCAGGTTTCAACCAGGGCAACAACATCAGGTTTATGAAGCGTCACCCAGCAGTGCAGAGAGTCCAGTTTTTTCAGGAGGCTGCAGATGTTCATAGAAGCAATGCACAGCCCAGGAGATTTCAGGGGGAGGACCAGTGCTGCCAGGCCCAGGATTGGGGTGGACATTGCTTGACAGGAGCAGGAGGAGGAGGGCTGATTTGGGGAGTGCACAATGGCGGGATAGCTTTCGACGATTGGAGAGGGGGTGATGAGGGAGTGATGAGGGGGTGATCACCAAGTGAAAACAGCTACTAGAGAGCAGTAAAATGTGACAAGTGAGGTACTGGGAGCAAATTGTTCAAACCTAATCAGGCCTCTAGTGGCAAACAATATAAGGAGCTAATGGAGAAGTTATGTTAAAAAAAAAATGCAATAGTTTCAAATCAGGCACAAAAGTAACAGTTCTACTCCATTTGAGCCTGGGCAGCAACCTCGAGGTGCTACTCTGGCCGGATTCATGCGCTGAGCAGGGGAGCTTGTGGCCATTTCAGAAAAGATGCCAGATGGCCAAACGGATGGTGGCAGCAGCCTGGATCAAGGTAGAAATTACCTGGTGTGTCTTGGGTTTGGGGCTTCTGTGGGCAGAGAGGGCTTCAGAGCAGGCCCTCGCAACCTCCGGTCTCCTCAGGGGAGGGGTGGTCTCTATGGGAGAATGAAGAGAGAGGTGGGATTAAATATGCAGCACAGGCAAAAGATTAACCTGCTGGGGGTGGGCTGGTAGTGGGTGTGGGGAGAAGAGCAAATGGGCTGTTGGCTATCAGGTACTATTGTGATTCAAAAACGAAGGCGATTACTAGCAGGGCAAACTCAAATTCTGAACACTGGAATAGCACTTAGAAGTTAAACAGTCCCCAAATGAGTTTCTCACAGGGGGTAATTCAGTTACAACTGGAAATGCACTTTACAAATTAACAAACAGTCCCCAGTGAGATTTGCAGAGGGGATTTCAGACAGAACACAGGTCCTGGGCTTGCAGTGACTCTAAGCTTTTAAATACAGTTACAGGCAAATGCAAATAGTTTCAAAATCAGGCACAAAAGTAACAGTTCTGCTCCGTTTGAGCCTGGGCAGCAACTCGAGGTGCTACTCTGGCTGGGATTCATGCGCTGAGCAGGGGAGCTTGTGGCCGTTTCAGAAAAGACGCCAGATGGCCAACGATGGTGGCAGCAGCCTGGATCAAGGTAGAAATTACCTGGTGTGTCTCGGGTTCGGGGCTTCTGTGGGCAGGGAGGGCTTCAGAGCAGGCCCTCGTGACCTCCGGTCTCCTCAGGGAGGGGTGGTCTCTGGTGTGTCTCGGGTCTGGGGCTTCTGTGGGCAGGGAGGGCTTCAGGGAGGGGTGGTCTCTGGTGTGTCTCAGGTTCGGGCTTCTGTGGGCAGGGAGGGCTTCAGAGCAGGCCCTTGCGACCTCCGGTCTCCTCAGTGGAGGGGGTGGTCTCTGGTGTGTCTCGGGTCGGGCTTCTGTGGGCAGGGAGGGCTTCAGAGCAGGCCCTCATGACCTCCGGTCTCCTCAGGGGAGCGGGGTGGTCTCTGGTGTGTCTCGGGTTCGAGGCTTCTTTGGGCAGGGAGGGCTTCAGAGCAGGCCCTCACGACCTCCGGTCTCCTCAGGGAGGGGGGTGGTCTCTGGTGTGTCTCGGGTTCGAGGCTTCTTTGGGCAGGGAGGGCTTCAGAGCAGGCCCTCGCGACCTCCGGTCTCCTCAGTGGAGGGGGGTGGTCTCTGGTGTGTCTCGGGTTCAGGGCTTCTGTGGGCAGGGAGGGCTTCAGAGCAGGCACTCGCGACCTCCGGTCTCCTCAGGGGAAGGGGGTAGTCTGTGTCCACACTGTCTGCTCCCCAGACCACTCACTAAGTGAGTCCACCATTTTTGTATGTATTTTTTGAATTTCTGCCTGTTTCCACCAATCAGGTAGGAGCTCAAGGGGGAAAAGTTGTTGTACTATCGATGTGACATCAGAGCGATAGTACAACAACTTTTTTGACCTTTGAACTGTCCTACAACAAGATTTGGAAAACCTTTGTTTTCCATACACAATAAACCCTAACCATATACTAATATTGTCTTTTTCTCTGTCTTTTATACAAGTGTCTGATACTTCTGTAACATTGGTGACTGCCACTGTGAACTAACAGATTGAAATATGCCTAGTAAATACAGACGTGCATGTGTGGAAAAATGAAACAGGTATCATAGTACTTCACTGTTGCTTAAGAATGATAAAAAAAAGTGATGTGAGTTCAAGACGTAAAACAAAACAGAGTTCTACTGGAATAGTGAGCTCTACAGTAACTCACTCCACAACAAAACCACATACTTGCTCAACAGCAAGTAAAAAATGCGTACCTGAGCAACAATTGTGTAGATCTCTCAGACAAAACACAACTATTGCTACAGCAGCCATCAACAGACCTTCTAAACAGTGCTGTAAACTCACAGCTGGTGATTTTCATCTGAGAAAGCAAAAGTATTTCCATTCGCTAGCAAGTAAAGCTAAGATTGACAGGCTTATTGCTGCTGTGATGAGACATGAGCGCAAAAAGACAAAGAGTAATCTGACTTTGATGAAATTGCGTCTCAAAGTACGCACATTTGTTAACAGAGCAGTATTTGCTCTTCAACGTTTATGGCGTAAGATGTCTCATGTGCTTGAACTATTCAGAAAAGTTGTGTACGACATAAAAAAAAGGCTACAATGGTATCCTACTTTGACTGTGCACAATTTCTGTGATGTATTCACAGGTCACTGGATGCACACACATCACTCAGAGGCATATTTCTGGAAAGAATCTTATTATTCACAGAAAAAAGGAAAAAGTTCACCATTGATGAGTCCGGTAAGCTGGTCAATGTGCTCAGTGTCTGTGATGACACAGCAATGGACACAAATGATGACTGTGGTGCAACCACTTTGTCCCATAAATGGCACTGTCTCTCATGGCCATGTGATGAAACCTGCAACCATAGGCAATCGTCATTTGAAAAAGTTGAACAGTTTGTCAGCCTATTTGTGATAACAGATTGCAAAGAAAGATATAAACTGTTTAACAAGATTGACCTTTGTGAAATCTGTCCACATACTGGACTTATGGGTCACTCACTAGCATGCCTCGATAGTGGTGTTTGTGACAGTGTTTTTCACAACATGCGGATGCTGGGAGTGCATCAAACAGGCATATGAAACTTTGCATACAGAGTATATGAAGTCCGACGAGTTGTCAATCAGTATACTTGTTTAAATGACTTACTGCAGTCTGGTGACATGCAGCGTGCCATCACATTTCTCAAACAGCTGCAACATGTAACTTCTGTACCAGACACAACTATTTATCAGTCAGCAAGTTCTGCTGAAACATCTGTTTCTGTGTTAGAAACTGACATACTGAAACAGTACGGCAAAGAAATTGCTAAATTTGAGCTGGCAAAGGCTCAGAAGTTTGACTCTGCATGTGTGTCATGTGACCGTCTATGCAACAGTAAACAAACAGTCACAGTGAACCTGGAAACCTTGTCACCATACAATGATATGTGGTTCCATCTCTCAGCATTTTTGCTGATGAAATCTGACTTTCAGTTACAGAACACCATTCTACTGTGCAAACACTATTTCTCCAAACTAAAGTCTAACATTCTGCCACCAAGGTCACTGTTGAATAATATGGAGGCACATCTTATACAAAATGAGATTGTGACATTGAATATGTTTGAACGCATTCTAATTCAGACAATAAAACCATTTCAAACCATTCTATGTCTGAACACAAAGACACGGAACATTCCACAGAAAGAACTCATTAGATCTCTAAAGGGTTCCATGATGCATCTCCCACTTCCTCTACAGGAAAATGTGGAGACAATCTCTATGGAAAATAGTTTGGTGATTTTTGTAAATGGTGTTCCAACTAAGTCCAAGGTCATCTGGCAAGATGTTGTCAACGTACAGAAGGTAAAGCTTGCTCTTACTTATTTAAAGAGTAACAATCCCTTCTATGCAGACCTTGACATAGATCACATGACTAGTCTCTCTGTTCAACATGATCTCTTAGAAACAACTAAGTCAATGATTGAGAAGGCCAGTGGACAGACAAGTGACTATGTGTGTGTACAGTACACAATTCACCCACTACATGGCAGAGATCCAGTAGGAGACAACATTGATCTCTATCAAATGAAACAGGTGGAAGGTGAGCCTGTCAGCATTTGGGAGGCAACACTAGAAGCACACTGTTTCCTAGACTTATTCCCAAAAGGGTCATGTGGACAGCTAGATGAAAGGGAAGTGCGTGTACAGGGTGCTGAGCACTGCACTAGCCATGTGCTCAGTAAGGATGGCAAATTCAGATGTAACATACAGTACCTGTTGCATCTCCTCTGGGAGAGTGAACTTAGCATTCTGTCTGTGTCTATTGCACATACTATTCGTCTCACAACTCCACTAGATGGAATAACAGCTGCTCAATTTCTAGAGAAATTAAAGCAGAAAGATGACAATGTGCAAGTGAATCTGTCTTCCATACTTTCAAGTCTTTGTGGCACCAAAGAATATTGGTATCGCAGACACTCCGAAGTAATGACGATGCTGTGAGTATGGTGCAGCCACATGGTTTGTCACACTTAGAAACAAAGAAACATAAACTTTGATGGCAGATAAGGACTGCTTGGCCCACCTAGTCTGCCCATTTCCCTACCTACAGGATAGGTCGCATATCCTAGTTAACCAACAGCCTATTTCTTCCTACCCCCCACCAAGAATTGCCTTATGTCTGCCCCATGCATTCTTAAATTCTCCCACAGTTTTAGACCCCACAACCTCCTTAGGAAGGCTGTTCCATGCATCCACTACCCTCTCTGTGAAAAAATACTTCCTCACATTGCCCTGGAACCACCCCCCTCTATCTTTAAATTGTGTCCCCTTGTTCTTGCACATCTCTTTTTCTGAAAGATGCTACCCTCTTGGACTTTGTTGATTCCACTGAGGTACTTAAAAGTTTCTGTCATGTCCCCTCTCCTTCTTTCCTCAAGGGTATACATATTAAGCTCCTTTAGTCTCTCCTGCATGGCTTCTCTTGCAGACCCTGCATCATTTTAGTTGCCTCTCTGGACTGCCTCTATCCTGTCTATGTCCTTGCGGAGATGGGGTCTCCAGAACTGGACGAGTACTCCAGATGGGGTCTCATCAACTGTCTGTACAGAGGGATAACAACTTCCTGTTTTCTGCTGGTGATGCCTCTCCCTATGCATCCCACTATACCCCAGCCCTCCCTACTGCCTTCTCACATTGCTTGCTAACCTTAAGGTCATCTGATATGATTACCCCGGTCCATTTCCTTTTTTGTTGTTGTTACTACCTCCCCATTGTGTAATCTTCCCTGAGTTCTTGTTTCCCAGGTGCATTATTTTGCACTTCTTTGCATTGAATCCTAGCTGCCATACTTCTGACCATTCCTCCAGCCTTGCCAAGTCCCTTCTCATCCTTTCCACTCCTTCTTGTGTATCAACCCTGTTGCAGATCTTTGTGTCATCTGCAAAGAGGCATACTTTTCCTTCCAGTCCCTCTGCAATGTCACTTATAAAGACATTAAAAAGGACTGGACCCAGTACTGAACCCTGCGGTACCTCACTAGTAACCCCTTTTTCTTCAGAGTGGACTCCATTTACAATTACCTTCTGTGTCCTGTTGTCCAGCCAATGTTTTACCCAGGCTACCACCCTGGGACCCACTCCCAGGCTGATTAATTTGACTATTAATCTTTTGTGTGGGACTGTGTCAAATGCCTTGCTAAAGTCTAGGTAGGCCATGTCCACAGCCCCTCCCTGGTCTACTACTTCGGTCACTCAGTCAAAGAAATCTATTAGATTCATCTGACATGACCTTCCCACTGTGAACCCATGCTGCCTTGGGTCCTGTGCCCCACTGGCCTCTAGGTACTCAACAATTCTTTCCTTCAGAAGTGACTCCATCACCTTCCCTACCACAGAGGTCAAACTGACAGGTCTGCAGTTTCCTGCCTCTGTCTTGCTCCCACTTTTGTGAAGGGGAATCACATCTGCCTCCAGTCCTCAGGTACCACACCATCCTCCCATGATTTATTAAAAGAGTAGTCAGTGGTTTCACTAGTTCCCCCCTTAATTTTTTTAGAATTCTGGGGTGAATTCCATCAGGCCTCATTGCTTTGTCCACCTTCAGTTTTAGGAGTTCTTGCAGAACCCTTTCTTCTGTGAAAGGGCTGGGATCAACCCCCCCATCAAGAGTGCTTCTGTTCATTGGATTAGGTACTTCCCCCTCCTCTTTTGTGAATACTGAGCAGAAATATTCGTTCAGTATCCCTGCGTTTTCACTGTCCCCCTCTGCCCACCCACCATTCATTCTATTCAGCCTCACTATCCCTCCCTTTGTCTTTCTACACTCTCTGATGTAGCTATAAAAGGTTTTATCCCCCTTCTTAACTGAGTTCGCTATCTTTTCCTCAGTTTGGGCCTTTGCTATTCTGACTTCCCTCCCTGCTTCCTTCTGCCTTAACTGGTACAGATCTCTGTCCTGCTCCTTCTGTGTTTCCTCATACTTCCTGAATGTTATCTTTTTCTCCCTGACTTTCCCAGCCACCTCTTTTGAGAACCATAGTGTTTTTTTCTTTCGTTTTAATTTGTTTATTTGCTTCACACAAAGGCTTGTTGCCTCTGTGATGGCAGTTTTGATGATTTCCCATTGTTGCTCCACCCCTCCTTCTAGCCTGTTTGCTAGTGCTTTTCTGAGGCACTCTCCCATCTTGCCAAAGTCAGCCCTCCTGAAGTCCAGTACCCTCACTTTTGTAAGGCTTGACTCTGTAGCTGAGTTTAATGTGAGCCTCACTGTTTGATGGTCACTTGTTCCCAGGTGGCAACCCACTTCTAGATCTGAGATCCTCTCACTGCCCCCATTTGAAAGTACGAGGTCTAAGATTGCTCCCTCATGAGTGGGTTCTGAAACTAGCTGTCTGAGGCCTGCCACCTGTAGGGCATCGAGAATGGCCCTACTCTTGGATGTGGCTGCAGCAAATGTGCTCCAGTTAACATCTGGCATATTCAGGTCTCCCATCAACAGTATCTCCCTTTCTCTGCCATCCTAAGAATGCCTTCTATCATATTCTTGTCCATTCCTCCCTGACATGGGGGTCTGTACCAACCCCTGTGGATTGTGGTGCCCTTTCCAGTCAGTTGTGCTGAATATGCCTGGGACAAGCTTATTGAACTGTTAAAGTGGGCACAATCTGATGTTGACAGCATTTCATCATTGACTGTTGAAGAAATGTGTTCACTTGATCCTGTGTCTGTCACAAGACATTTTCACAAGCGGTTCCATGACATTCTGACTTTCATATTGTCAAAGGCAATCCACCTCTTGGTATTGTGAAGCATTACTTTTGGAGGACAGATTATCGGCACGGGTGCCCTCATATCCATATGTTATTGTGATCAGGATGCACCATGCATAGGTGAATATGAAGCAGTTAATAAGTGCTAGCATTCATCAAGAAATATATCACTTGTCACATTCCAGACAAGTATGACAGTTCTACACTATGGAGGTTGGTACAAAAGTTCCAGTGACATATTGTGCAAAATACTGCCAGCAAGTAGTAAAGAACAAACCTAATCGGTACACACGATGTCACTTCGGATTTCCTAGATGAGTTTGTCAGAAAGGTTCCATGAATTAACTTTTTTCAGCAATGTGACACCACTTGAAGGCAAAATCAACCAAGAGGGTATACGAGATACCCAGAGATGAGAAGGAGGTGTACATCAATGACTACAACCCAACTTTTCACCTAATGTGGCAAGCTAACATAGATGTTCAGTTTGTGGCTGATAACTCATTGGCCATGGTGCGGTACATGACTTTGTACATAACCAAACATAAGCAGACTAGCTTGCAAGATCTTTGGGAAGATATTGCCAGTTCAAGCAGGAGCCTGACATCTCAGCTGTCATCATTGGGCTTGAAGACCCTTTCACACAGAGAATGTGGAGCTTATGAAGTCAGTGACTGTTTAATGGGTACACATCTATATGGGAAGTCTGATGCTGTATAGTTTCTCAGTGTGAACTACAAAGAGAAACACAAATGTGTACTGATTCCCCATGCCGAAATTGAAGAACTCACTGCCAATAGACCTTCTTCAAAACATATCTTGAAGAATAACCTGATAGACACATACTACCCCCATAGACACAAAGACATGGATGATATGTGTCTCTTTCAGCTGGCTAAGTGGTATGACTACAAGGCAGATATATCACCTGACTCAACATGCCACATTTACAAGGTGAACAGAGTGGATGGCTGTCTTGTAAAGAGACACAAGCCATGGCTCATAGACCACTGTAAATTACATCTAGGCACATCAGAGAGCAGAGAGCATTACTACTTTGCTCTCCTATTCCTATTTAGACCCTGGAGGAATGAGTCTGAATTAAAAGGTGACTGTGATACATTCGAGGAAGAATTCAATCTCAGTTATGAGACTACTCAGAGACATAAATACAGAGACTAGAGGCTGAGAAAGAACAGCTTGAGAAGGCAGAGAAGCAGCTTCAGGAAGACACTCCTGTTAGTTCACAAGACAATCTTGATCCAGAAGGACAAGCTGTTCTAGGTGAACCTCTGCCTTTAAATGCCCCAGAAGTGTTAATTTCAGAAATTGAGACAGCCATGAAACATGGAACACATTCCACTGTCAACCCAGCTGACTTGAGAGAAAGATTTAATCAGCAGCAGCAGCATGTAGTTCACTCTCAAGTCATTGATGCTGCTTGACATGGCCTACTACATGAAACAAAAAAATGTGACTGTCTTGACTATAAACCACTACTTATCTTTGTTAGCAGTTCAGCTAGCATAGGAAAGAGTTTCCTTATTGAAGCTGCTGAAATACAAAGCCTGACAGGGTCATCAATGTCTGTTGCTGTTACTGCTCCCACAGGACTAGCTGCATACAACACTGGTGGAGTTACATTACACCGTCTCTTTATGTTGCCAGTAGAACATGGCAAAACAGGAGAGTATCGTAAAGTGTCATTTGAGGTTGCATCTCAGCTCTGTTCCATGTTCACAAAGATGAAGTTACTCATCATTGATGAAATCAGCATGGTCTCCAATGTAATGGTTGCCTGTATACATCTACGTCTGCAGGAGACCTTAGGTACTGACGATGGAGTACCATTTGGTGGCAAAAGTATTGTTGTATTTGGCAACCTTTTACAGCTTGCACCAGTTAATACAGAGCATGTGTTTGCAACTCTGACTGCCAAGCAAGCTACTAACATTCTCAGCTGCATTGCAGGTTATAACATTTGGGAGTTATTTACCTATGTTGAGTTGTATGAGAACATGTGCCAAAGTGGTGATCTGGCTTACAAATCACTTTTAGATGAAGCTTGTACAGGTTCTGTATCACCAGAACATGTTGCTATGTTAAATGATTGGAGAATCAGAGTAGATACTGCATCCATAGAAACAGCATGTAATGTTTTCAGCGATGTGTATTCTACAGGGACACACACATAGTGTGTCTTATGCCTTGACTAAAGAAATGCAATGAGTTCAACAATATTATGCTCCAGAGAGAAAACCAAGAAATTCTAACTGCATGCTGTTGATACAGTTGATGGTGTAATTCTCAGTTGCAACCTAGTAGCAAAGATGACTGAATGATTCAGTGAACTGAAGTCAGATGTTTCATACACAGCTGGCCTAGAAGCTGTTCTTACACTTTGTAGGAATGCATGTATCATGCTACAGCATAATCTCGATGTTGAACGAGGCATGGTAAACGGTGCCATGGGAAACATCACTGACTTTGTCTACAATGTCCAGAAGACATATATCGAGACACTTGTAGTTCACTTTGACAACATGGAACAACCTGTACACATAGAATGTACCTGTGTGAAATTTCAAGTATTTAAGGATATCTATGTAAACATGAAACAGTTTCCACTATGCGTTGCATATGCTGTTTCTATTCACAAATCTCAAGGATTGAGTTTGGATTCAGCAATGGTGGACATAGGTACAGACATTTTCAAGGATGGCATGAGCTAGGTGGCACTTTCACGTGTCCGTAGTCTTTCTGGGTTGCACATTATAACTCTTGCACCTCAGAAGATACGAGCTGACAAGCAATGTATTGTTGAGTACAACAGGTTACGTACTCTCCATCAGCCACAAATGTCTTTAATACCACTGCCTACATATCTGGCTGTCTCACGTCATACAGTCATATCTACAGGTGTCAGCAAACAGGCATGAGCTTCCACAAATGATTCAACTCTAAAGAGTTCAACAAAGGTCACAATATCAACTAAATATTCAGAGCCAGCAATTCGTCAGAAATCAGTTGGTGTAGCTGATGTACCAGTCTTTGACAACAGTACCAGTAATGAACTGCTATGCTAACTCAGGTATGCAAGTTTTTCTACACATGCTACACTTTGTGCAGGCAATATCTGCTTCACAAGACACTCCCTATCAAACACATTGAAGCAGATTGTCAGCCATGACTTGACCAGTCCAAAGGCAGTCACTAACACCACTACGCCAGGTGTTAGGTACATATGACGGATGTAGTACATTTGCTGCTGACATACAGCAAGACACTAGTGAGTTTATGATGGCTATCATAAACAACTTGGATGAAGACGGCACTCCAATGCACCACTACTTCACAGTGTCATATGTAACCAAATATGTATGTGTATCATGTGGTCTTTCACAGCGTGAAACCACAGAAGACACGCTGTGGATTACTCTTTTTGTCCCTCAAGCCAAAAGTGTCAAATTTCAACAGCTATTCACCAATGCTCAATGTGGTCACTCCTGTTAAAGGTGTGGAGGCAGATGCACTCAGTCCATACACCTCAGGAGTTCATTTCAATATCTGTTGCTTATATTGCACAGATTTGACTCCAATGGGCTCAGAGTTGACACTCCTATCACAGATTACACAGCTGGTAGAATAGTTTTTAACTAATCAGTGTTTGACACTCACAGTGTAGTCTATCACCATGGTCAATCCATGCATTCTGGCCATTACACCTGTTTACTAAGGTACAGAAGTGGATGGGTAGAGTGTGATGACTCTACAAGCAGTTTTAAACAGAGACTGCCACAACACTTAAAAAATGCATATCTTCTAATATTGAAGAATTATGATGACCTTCATATTTCAGAAGAATAGCAGACATCTGGCATTTGTTAAATGACTACTTTGTGACAGAAACAGTCATAGGTCAGTACAATTGTTTCCAATCTACAACTCTCAATAAACCATAGCATATCAACAAAAATGATTTACTTGTCAGAGACATTTCATGCACTATGACATCTAAGATCTTGTGTGAATCAGTGACAACATGGAAATTGTTGTAGTGGCTTAAATCGGCACCAACAGTATTCACAGTCACTAGAGAAACCATGCTTACATGTCTATCAAAGATTGTACATGTCAACAATGAGGCCTTTCTGGCACTACTGTTCTGTACATATCTTTTCTTGTAGCTGTATCATACCCATACATAACAATAAGTTGTTGCCAGTTAATTACTTTTTGCCTCTGCAGAGACACAAAAGTTGTCCCTTATCATTTTAAATAACTGTGTAACACACATGTCTCATTCACCAAAGAGAACACTGTATCACAACTTTTCTATCACCAGTTTTTTTTGTCTATTAGCTGTTGACATCTAGACAACAGCATCATTCTTTCACCATGCAACAGCGTTGAACTATGCCTGATGTATTTGTTACACTGAAACTGTACATATGAAAAAATAAAACTCTTTAGTCATAATGCAGCAAGTGAAATGAAGCAAGTGTAAATACTGAAGTATTGCAACTTATTATCAAATGACTTTTGCATACCTTTGTAATGACATGTAAATAATATTTACATTCTCATTCCGTCTCACCATTGTTGTTAACTAGTTTAATTGTTCTAGTAACATTATTACTATAAGAGTCAAGTAACAATTAATCCTTAACATGTAATACAGTACTACAGTGGTTAAGTTCAGTGACCCATATCTTTCATAAAAACAACGTACTACACACATTATTTATTTACTAGTTCAGAGCCAACATAGTAACTAATGTAACAATTGAAAGAAATGTATACTGTACCTGTAATAATATGAAATTTTTGTACTTGTCATATAAGTAATTGTTACCTATGTTAATAATACTGAAAATTGTAAATCAGACACTGCTACTGATCACAACGCACTTCATACCTGTTCCTGACAATGTTTATGATCGCCTCTATTGAGGGGTCAGGTGGGAATTTTCCATATGCACCTAGTCAGTGATATATCTTAAAATATTTAACTGAACATACTAGTTATCGAATGTCACTGAAATCATACATATTTAATATTCTATTACTTGAACACTTAGCATCTGGTTTTTCGCCCACTCCAGGAACATACACATTATCAGTCACACAATAACAATAAAACATCACTGTTTCATGTGTGTAATCACTGCTTAGAAGATCCTGACATACCTTTATTAATATAGGACAGAACTAAGGGACGATACATGATTGGAACATTCAACTACTTAAAAGGTATAAATAATATTGTTAACCAAAGTCTCTTCAAGCTAAGTAGTAAACATATCATGAAGCGGCATAGGCTTCAGCTTGAGGATGGGACATTCAGGAGGAATGTCAGAAAACACTTCTTCCCACAAAGAGTAGTGAACACTTACACTGCACTGCTAAAAGAGGTCACCTCATTAAAGACAGTGACCAGCTATAAAAGAGCCAGGTATATGCATAGTTGGAAGATAAGAAGCATGCCTAGAAAAGATAGGAGAACAGTGCAGAGATAGCAGAGACGTTAGCTCAAGATGCGAACCCTGCAACACGAGCAGACATACTGTAATAGACCAAATTGCCTTCTTCTGCTGCCTTCTGGAAGGGTGGAAGGGAGGGGCAGCTGCAGAATAAGGGGTGCTCGCTGTACATTCGAGCAGACTTGATAGACCTCTAGGCCTTTATCTGCTGGCAAATTTCATATGTTCATATGTTCTTTCTATGGTGTATTACCATATACATACTTATTCCAATTCATATCATCTACTTACTATAAATGACACACATTTAAATATATTCCAAACAATGATTACACACATGCAAGGATTGTACAGTGAGACTGATTTTGTAAAAAAAATTAAATCTTAATTGGCCCTTTTTCAGTTTTACCAATTGGCAAAAAATATTTCTTAAACGTAACCACCTGTGTTGAGTCTTTACTGAACCATAGCATAATAACATTAGAATGTAACTCTTGTTTCTATTGAGCATGCAAATCAACTGTAAGAAATACTACCACAACTACGTGTCTATGGGCTTATTTTTTGGTATGGCTGTTCACTCAATATCCACCACGTGGGCTACCATGTGGCACATTGCCTAACACAGTTCACATAATTCCTAACTGTGTTAAGAAGTCTGTACTGCCCTTACTTTTCCTGTGCCTCTCCAGTCAGTGGTCAGTACCTGCTGTAGCAAGGTGTGATGTATCACGATGTAACACTATCCAGCTGTGGCAATACACTCAGGATGCAGTAACTGCTATGTGTGCTGCAATTCCCTGGCTGAGCCCATGCAACTCCTAACTGTGCTAACTTCACTGTACCTACAATTACAGAGGTGTGCCATTGATCTCCAATGCCTTATTGTTCCTGTGGATCACCATTCATGATGCAGTACAAATTTTTGGGGGAGGAGCAGCATTAGCTGCCTAAATGCATGCAGATTCTAACTCAGCTAACTTCACTATCCCTGTAATCACTTATATCTACCATTGATGTCCATACCCTCACAGGTGTTGTGAATCTCCACTGAGATGTCCATACCCTCACCTGTATTGTGTATCTACACTAACAACGCTGTACCTGCTGTCACGTTTGAAGACACATCACCTGCCTGAATCCATTCAAGTGATTACTGTGCTAACTGGACAGCTCCTGTAATCAAGGAGCTGTACAACTGATGTACATTGCCTATCTTTTCCTCTGACTGTTCACTCAGCATATAGCAAGTGGTCTGCAAGCACAGTAACCCCATGACACTGTTCATCTCCATAGGCTATTTTGTTCTGTAGTCTCCACTCAGTATGCAGTATCTGTGCTAGGAGTTCAGACATTGCCTGACAGAGTTCCTGTGATTCCAAGCTAAATCAACTAGTATGAGCCACCCTTACTTTTCATCTGAGTCTACAGTCAGACTGCAGTAACTGTTGTAGAGAAATATGCGACATTGCTAACTACGTCCATGAAGCTGTGGTTGTACAGTCACAATCAGTAACTAGTATGCGTGAAAAATTCCCTGGGTGAGGCCATACAAATCCTAACTGTGTAAACTTGTGTCAACCAACAAATACAGAGGCATACCATTGATATCCATTGCCTCACTCTTTCTCTACATCAGTACTCATGATGTAGTACATATTTTTTAGAGGAAGCATTACCCCTCTGATCCACCCCCACAAACACTAACTATGCTTACTTGAGTGTCCCAGCAATCACTGACAACTACCATAGATGTCCATACCCTCAGCTATGTTATGGGTCTTTACTAAGGATGCAGTACTTGCTGTCACAGTTTGGAAAGCATTACCTGGCCAAGGCAATGTAAGTGATAATTGTGCTAACTACACTGTTCCTGTAATCATGGAAGTCTACAAGTGATCTGCATCACCCTTCTTTGCCTGTGCCTCTTCATTTTACATGCAGCAACAGGTCTGTAGGTGTAGTCCCCTACCCCATTAGACTATGCAACTCCTAAGTGTACTAAGTTCTGTACAGCTGCAATAATACTCCTAAGTGTGTTAAGTTCTCTACAGCTGCAATGACAAAGCTACACTGTTCATTTTCATAGGCGTATTCTTACTGTGTCTCTCCACTCAGTATGCAGTATGTACACTATTTGTATATTATTCCTCACACCTCCTGCTGATTGTCTGTGATTGGGCCTGTTGCCTTGCTTCTCCCCCCTACTCCCATGTCTGTGTGTCTCTCTGTCTGCCACTGGTGCTCAGGGGGGTGAGGGGTGAATGCACATTTATGTTTTTGAGCCCTAACACAGAATTTCGTCACTTCTGTCACTGACAAACAACACTAACCGAAACAATAAACAAAGTGTTTCTCTCTAATTTCCCTTCCTTTTAAAAATTACTCTGACAAATATTGAATGTAATACAGCAGCAGTAGCATGGGCCCCACGCTTCCTGCCACGTGATGTCTTTTCACACACTAACACAGTGCCCATAAACATGCTCACACCATGTGATGTCTTTATACAGAGCCCACAAACACAAATGGTAATGCACATGGTAACACAAAGCGAAACACAAAGATAAACAGTACTGAAAAACACTGAATGTAATACAGCAACAGGAGCGTGAGGTCATTTGGGCTCCATGCTCCCATCACGTGATGCTTCACACATACTAACACACTGCCAGCAAACACAAATGTTAATGCGCGTGGTAGCACAAAGTGAAACACAAAGATAAACAGTACTGAAAAAAACTGAATGTAATACAGCGATGGGAACGCAGGACCCTTTTGGCCCTGTGCTCCTGCCACATGATGTCTTCACACATACTAACACAGTGCCAGCAAATGTTAATGCGCATGGTAGCACAAAGCGAAACACAAAGATAAACAGTACTGAAAAATACTGAATGTAATACAGCGATGGGAGTGCAGGGCCCTTCGGACCCCATGCTCCTGCCACATGATGTCTTAACACATACTAACACAGTGCCAGCAAACGCAAATGTTAATGTGCATGGTAGCACAAAGCGAAATGCAAAGATAAACAGTACTGTAGACACAAAAGGTTAAAATTACAAAAACACAAGCGCAAATGAAAATGCACACAGTAACGCACAAGGTGGCGTAGACACGAAAAGTAACTGAAACAGGTACAGAACCACAAGCAGAAGTGCTAAGGGTAACAGTTATAGAAACACACACAATAGTTTTCCCCAAAATCTGCATATAGAAAAAAAGTGAGTACAAAGAATATATGCATAATAATGGATCTCGGAACAGAAAATCAGGACTTGGAATATTAAATTGCTTATATCTCAGGAACCGTATGACATAGAAAAAAAATGTAAAAGTCATATTAATTATTACTTTCTTGGCTAGTTTTGTACTTAGTCCCCAAGCATTTTTATGATGAAAAGTCCGTATCTCGCACCGTTTCCGAGATACGGGCCCCTGAATGGCGCAACACATGCTGTAATGTTATCCTAAGGGGAAAAAAGACAAATTTGCAGTCCCATAACTTTCCCTAGCTGCAATATTTTTCACCAAACCACTGAAAAGCACATCTGTGGTGTGTTGCCTTGCTTCCCTGTAAAATCCATCCCAAAAGACCAAACCATTATTTTGCAGCAGGGCAACAAAAGATTCCTGTAATGCAGCAGACGCCGTAATGTTATCCTATGGAAAAGCATAAACTTTGGAGTGCCGTCACTTTGCTGCCTTGTAATATTTCTTCACCAAAACACTGAAAAGCACATCTGTGACATGTTGGCTGTGTTCCCTCCAAATTTCAGCCCAAAAGACCAAACCGTTCTTTTGCAGCAGGATGACAAAGAATTGCTGTCATTTTCACACATCCTGGAAAAGTACTGTCGAACTTTACGAAAGCTTTCACAAATTCATTCGATAGTGTCGCATGTTTGACACTACTTTGTGAAAGTACTTTTTCCAGAAATTTGAAAAACACATTTCTGGGGTGTTTTACCCCAAAATAAAGACATGCCTAGCTTCCTCAGGGTCCAACTAGGTGAATACAAAAAGAATTAGGTTGCTAAAGTGTCCCAAATTTAAATGCAAAGCATTTTTCTGATCTCTAACTGAAAACAAAATGATGGATTTGCGACAGTAAAAGGGCCATTTGCGAAAGTAAAAACTGCATTTGTGACACTGTCGAACTTTCTGTTAACTTTTCCTATTGACTTATAATGGGAATTTGTATTTTGAATAACTTTTGAACCATTTAATATTTTTTCATGAAATCTTCAAAAGGCACACTGGGGACACTGGGCACATATTCCCTGAAGATTTTGGACCAGTCGCACAAATCGGGCGACCTGTAGAGATGACCAAAGAATTGCAAAAAAGCGTAAACATGTGCACAGATCACGCTTAATAACTCCACAGCTGTTTATCCGAACAGTATAAAACTTGGCCAATTCCAAGATATATGGTTCTTGATCATGCATTCCAAATTTCAAGCAAATCCATTGAATGGTTGCAAAGTTATTAAGGTGCAAAATGTTAAATTTAACATGTAAATGGCTCCTCTACCATAATATATATATATACTGTATATAGATAGATACAAATACATATACACACACACACACACACACACACCAAGTTTTAGATCTCTAAAATGTAAGGAGGCTGTATTATATGGAGCCAAATATTCAGAGATGTTTTAAATTTTCAAGGATGAAAACTGTACAGATTTAAGCCCCTATAATGTTAAAACTAGATGATGCACTGCCATCAATTTTCATATGTTCATAGACCCTAAAATGGGGGCTATGTATATACATTTTATAATTTCTCACTTAATGGATGGGCAAGTTATAAACAGCCAAAAACGGTAACATACATCAGCAATTAGACTTGAATTCAATGAGCTTGGGTGTAAATGATGGAATTTTGGGATAATTTTGTGGAGCCCAGATCCATAAATGTGGCCTAGCCATATACTTGACTTTCCGTGGAGGGGGGAGGAAATGGCTGGGTTAAGTGATAATAAGGTAGCATTCCTGGGGCTTCCATAGTAAAAATACAGCAGTGACCAGCATCAGGTGCTGTCATGTCACTCAGTATCTTAAGTAAAGAACCATCAACATATTGAGTGAAAATATAAAGGCCACAGAAATTCAAGGTGGACTGGGAGGAGGGGAAATTCTGTGGGTTACACTAGAAAGGAGCAAGGGGACAGCCATCTGCACATGGGTACTATACAGACCACCATCTCATGGGGAGGAGGTCAATAAGGAGATGTTAGCAATCCAAAGGACGGCGCACAAGGGAGAGGTGTTGCTGGTCAGTGATTTCAATCTACTGGACATGGAGTGAAGCCTCCCCACAGCAGCAACAGCTAGGAGCAGGAACATTCTGGACTTTCTGCAAGGGGCATTCCTTAAACAGCTGGTCATAGAACCCACATGGGAGATGGCACTACTAGACTTGGTGTTCACAAATGGGGACAGTGTGATGGGGTTATAGTAGGGAAACACCTGGGGAGCAGTGATCATCAAACAGCGTGGTTTGAAATAATGGAGGGGGAGGAACCAAGCCACACAAAGATGGGATTCCTAGATTCTAAGAGGGAGATTTCAGAAAGATGGGACAATGCCTAGAAGAAGCACTGATCAGAGTGGGGGAGTAGAAGGGGGTAGAGGAACAGTGGATGACGATCAAAACAGGGATTGCATTGGCGACACAACTTTGTGTCAAACAGGTCAGCAAGGGGAAGAGGAGGAAGAAGAAGCCACTATGCTTTTCTAAGGAGGTAGCAGAGAAGGTTAAAGCAAAAAAAAAACATTTAAGCATTACAAAAACACACAGGATGTGGAGCATAGGAAGAGGTAACAGGAAAAACAAAGGAGGGGTTGGGAAGGCACTTAGGGAAGCCATGGCACAAATAGAAGAATGCATAGCCTACCTAGATTTTATCAAGGCATTTGATACAGTTCCACACAAAAGATTAATACACAAGTTAGCCAGCCTTGGAGTGGGTCTCAAGGTGGTAACCTGGATAAAATATTGGCTAGACCACAGGACGCAAATGGCAGTAGTAAACGGAGTCCACAGTGAAGAAAGGAGGGTTACTAGCGGGGTGCCGTAGGGTTCAGTACTGGGGCCAGTCCTTTTTAATGTCTTTATAAGTGACATTGCAGAGGAACTGGAAGGAAAAGTATGTCTCTTTGCAAACAACACAAAGATCTGCAACAGGGCTGATACACAAGATGGGGTGAAAAGGATGAGAAAGGACTTGGCAAGGTTGGAGAACTGGTCAAATGTATGGCAGCTCAGATTTAATGCAAAGAAATGCAAGGTAATTCACCTGGGAAGCAAAAACCCAGAGGAAGAGTACACAATGGGGGGTGAGATACTGACAACAGTAAAAATGGAAAGAGACCTGGGGGTAAATATATCAGATGACCTAAAGGTGGGCAAGCAATGTGAGAAGGCAGTAAGGAAGGCTGGGGGGATAATGGGATGCATAGGGAGAGGCATCAATAGTAGAAAACAGGAAGTTGTTATCCCTCTGTACAGACAGTTGGTGAGACGCCATCTGGAGTACTGTGTGCAATTCTGGAGACCCCAGTTCCGCAAAGACATAGACAGAGTGGAGGCTGTCCAGAGGAGGGCAATCAAAATGGTGCAGGGTCTGCACCAGAAGACATATGAAGAAAGACTAAAGGAGCTAAATAGGTATACCCTTGAGGAAAGAAGGGAGAGAGGGGACATGATAGAAACTTTCAAGTACCTTAAGGGAATCAACAAAGTCCAAGAGGGTAGCATCTTTCAGAAAAAGAGATGTGCAAGAACAAGGGGCACAATTTGAAGATAGAGGGGGGGATGGCTCAGAGGTAATGTGAGGAAGTATTTTTTCACAGAGAGGGTTGTGGATGCATGGAACAGCCTCCCTGAGGAGGTCATGGAGTCAAGAACAGTGGGGGAATTCAAGAATGCATGGGACAGACATAAGGCAGTCCTAGTGGGGGGTAGGAGGAAGTAGGCTGTTGGTTAACTAGGATCTGCAGGTTATCTGTTAGGTAGGAAAATGGGCAGACTAGGTGGGCCAAGAGGTCCTTATCTGCCATCAAATTCTATGTTTCTATGTTTCATAGCAAACTCAGTGGTAAGTGAGGACAAAACCTTTTACAGGTTCATCAGTGAAAAAAGGAAGACAATGGGAAGGATTGTGAGGCTGAAAGGGGAGGATTGAGGGAGCATAGAGGATGACCACCAGAAATCAGATATACTGAACAAATACTTCTGTTCAGTTTTTACAAAGTACAGGGCAGGAATTGGGTCAGCAGTAAGTGATAAGGGCAGGAAGGGTACGGAAACCGACACAGGTCTCTTTCCAAAGGAAAGGGTCCTCTGGGAACTAAAGGCAATAAGAGTTGATAAGGCTATGGGACCAGATGGGGTGCACCCCAGGATACTGAAAGAGCTAAGACAAGAGTTGGCAGAACCTCTGACTACCCTTTTGTAACCTGCCATTGGAAACAGGGATGGTACCCAAGGACTGGAGGAGAGCTGATGTGGTCCCTCTGAACTACAGACTAGTCAGTCTGACCTCAGTAGTGGGAAAGGTCATGGAAACACTACTAAAAGAAAAAATAGTGGAACACCTGGTTGTCAACGGTCTATAGCAACCAAGGCAGCATGGCTTTATGGGAGTGAAGTCGGACCAGACTAAATTCATTGAATTCTTCGACTGGGTAACCAAGGATGTAGATCGGGGAGGGGCAGTGGATGTGGCCTACCTGGTTTTCAGCAACGTCTTTGACACTGTGCTGCATAGAAAGCTGTTAAACAAGTTGGGGAGCATGGGGGTGGGAAAGAAGGTAGTAAAGTGGGTGGAGAAGTAGCTGGATAATAGGACCCAGAGGGTGGTGGTAAACAGCATTCACTCTGCAGATGGTAAATTGACCAGTGGGGTACCACAGGGATCAGTGCTGGGTCTAGTTCTCTTCAATGTCTTTATCAGTGATATTGCAGAGGGTCTGAAAGGGGAAATTTGCCTGTTCACTGATGACGTAAGGTCTGCTACAGGGTGGACACACTAAGGGGAATGGATAGAATGAGAGGAGATCTAAGGGAAGCTGGAGGATTGGTCAAGGGATTGGCAGCTAAGTTTCAACGCAGAAAAGTGCAAGATAATGCACATAGGGCACAAAAACCCCAGGAGCTATATATCATCAGGGGGTAGGGGAAGAAATAGCATGCTCCAAGCAAGAAAGAGACCTGGGGGTGATCATCTCCAATAACCTCAAGATAGGCAGACAGTGTGACAAGGTGGCAGAAAAGGCAAACATGATGCTGGAATGCATAGGCAGGGGAATGACCAGCACAAAAGGGGAGGCAATAATTTCACTATACAGGACATTAGTGAGGCTGCACCTCAAATACTGTGTCCAGTTCTGGAGGCCTCATCTACGTAAGGACATAGATAGTTTGGAGGTGGTTCAGAGGCAGGCAGCCAAAATGGTGAAAGGACTACATCGCAAGCCGTATGAGGATAGGTTGAGAGAATTAAATATGTACTCCCTGGAGGAGAGGAAGGAGAGTGGAGATATGATTTAAACATTGAAGTACCTCACAGGGAAGAATAAAATTCTGGAGAATACTATATTCCAGAAAAAAAGATGCTCAAGAACTAGGGGGCACAAGATGAAACTGGAGGGAGGGAGGTTCAGAAGGAACATGAGGAAGTACTTCTTCACAAAGAGAGTGGTAGACAAGTGGAACAGCCTGCCAGTGGAGGTGGTGGGGGCAGAAATGATTACAGGTTTTAAACGTGCTTGGGATAGGCATAGAGGATTGCTGGTAGTCGGGGAGGAGGGTACAACCTGAATGCCAGCAGTGCATGACAGAGCACAATTGTAAGTGGTAATAGGGCAGACTATGTGGGCTAAAGGTCCTTATCTGCCGACAATTTCTTTGTTTCTATGAATAGTCAAGACCACCACTTTTCACTTACCTGTCTTCTTGTAGCTTTTCAGCTGACCACTACAGCTCACAGACTAAATGGCTTGTGGAGGTACACATATGCACAGCATTGTTTTGTACAATGCCACTAGCTCTTTGTGAGCAGAGCAGATGAAAATGGATATTTTTTAGCATTTGAAAACAGTGACACCAAGCATTGGGACCAGTTGCAACTGAGGGATCTACTACAATATCCCAAAACTCACTTTCCTGACTTACAATAGCCTGGCTCTGTTTGCCCAACACTCACTTTCCCGACAATAGAAATTTGTCCGCTGCTACGGTAATTTTATGTTTTGGGGGCTTTGACCCCTGCAACCCCATACTTATTATAATGACCTCTGCCACAGGTAAATTTCTAGTGTTCAGCAACCTGTGTCAAGCTATTGTAAGTCCAGAAAATGAGTGTCAGGATTTCACAGGACTCCCACACCGGAGACCATTATGACAGCAGTAGCCAGGTATCTTTAGCTATGGTAGAATGGAATGCTGGACACCACTGTATTAGAAGTGTTAAAGTGGAATTGCAGGACACAGAACTATGGAAACAGAGACATTTTGCGGGCTGAAGAATATTGGAGTCCATCAAGTCTAAACTGTTCTACCTATACCCACTACAGCCAATCAATGCGTGGCTTATTCTGAGCCTTCAGATCGATGTAAGCCCAACTGAGGACCATGATGCTAGTGCAGGTAAGGCAATTTGCCCACCTGCAGTGCAAGTCAAATGAATGTGATCCAGAGCCAAGCCAAGATGAACTGTATTTCTGCTAAGAGGGTGGGGGTATAGTCATGTCTATGGAAAGTACAGTCAGAGCAAGAGCAAGTGCTTAATAAGGATGTATGTCTCAAAGAATGATGATTTGGGGCCTTTAGGTGCTTCTGTAATCATTTTGATTGCTTTTATTTGTTTAAGTACCTTTTCAACATTTATTTGTATTTTGCCAACTAGCTAGCAAAAAAAGAATCCAATAGAGTTCTTGCATTATGATGTCAGAAACGCTATACTTGCAGGACTGACAGTGTATTTCAATGGGAAACGGCAACCCTGTTTTCCAATTTATGTAAAGAAATAACACTTTCTGCCACCAAATTATTATATATTTACTAGAAATATGTACTTTTTGATAACCTGTGGTCTTTTGCTGTAATTTAGCAGGTGACATTTTCTCATGAACAGATTTTACATAGGAAAAAGGAAAGAGAAGTCAATTACTGTTTTAAAAATTGTAAAATCATACAGCACAATACTACATTACCACAATAGTGCAAACATACAGTATAAAAGGTAAAGTTTGTTTTAGTAAGATGTATCTATTTCTTTTGAAAAAGAAAAATATATTTTGTTTCTCACTGAAATGCATTGGACTCCTTAGTAGTTGGCAGTTTCTGACATCATAATACCAGGGGCCCAATATTCAAATCTGGGCAAAGCAGAGGGCAAAACATTGCACTCCCCTCTGCAGTTGCCCAGGTGTACAAAATTGCTATATTCAGTGGAATAGTGCATCAGCACTATTCCTCTGCATATAGGACCAGTGAGACCCAGTGCAAAGCCTTCTAGCACCGAACAGACACTGCCCCCCAAAATTGATTGGCACAATGGCGAGCACCCATGCTAAAAATCCCCATATCCAAAGGAACCATTGGGCATGCAAGACTCCAAGGAGCCATTTGCATGCCTATTATGGGCCCATTTGCATAGGAAGCATGCTGGTGCCACCCCTTGATTGCCCATTTCCTGAGATCTATCCCTGGTGCAAGTGGCGCCACCCACCCCACCCCCGATCACCGTCTGCTTACAAAAAAAAACCTGAGTTATCCCTGGCAGTCCAGTGGTCCCTCCTCCATCGCCAGTAGTCATCTGATTTAAAAAAAAAATAGTTGTCCATGGTGGTCCAATGGTCCCTTCCCCATTGCCGATAACCATCCGGTTGAAAAAAAACAGAGTTATCCATTGTGGTCCAGTGGTCTCTCCCCATCACCAATCACCATCCAGTTGAGAAAAAAAAACAGAGTTATCCCTGGTAGTCAAGTGGTCCCTCCCCCATTGACGATCACCATCCCGTTATGATTTTATATTATTTCCCTGGTAGTCTAGTGGTCCCTACTCCCTCGCTGATCGCCGTCCAATTATGATTTAATATTATTTCCCTGATAATCTAGTGCTCCCTTCTCCCTCGCCAATCACTGTCCCATAAATCACAATATTCCTGGTGGTCTAGTGGACCCCCCACCTTTGCACCCTGCCAGGTAGTGACCCACCCACTCCCCCATCCCAACCCAGATGATTAGCAAGCTCATCTCTCTACTCTTGGCTGGCCACCCGACTGAGCTGTCACTGAGCATGTACAGTATTGCACGCTCAATGACAGCTCAATCAGTGGCCAGCTGGGTGAGAGAGGAGGGCTGTGCTGGTCATTGACTCCAGGTCGGGATGTTGGAGCAGGGTGGTGGGTCACTACCTGGCAGGGTGGGGGGGTGGGGATTGACTAGGACCACCAGGATAATGGTGATTTACAGGATGGAAATCAGCAAAAAGGGAGGGACCACTAGACTACCAGGGAAATAATATTAAATTATAACGGGACAGCAATTGGCAATGGGGGCAGGACCACTGGACCACCAGGGATAACTCAGTTATTTTTCAACCGGACAGCAATCAGTGAACGGGGATGCACCACTGGACCACCAGGGATAACTCTGTTTTTTTTGCAACTGGACAGCAATCAGCGATGGCAGAGGGACCTCTAGACCACCAGGGATAACTCAGTTATTTTTAAATGGGACGGTAATTGGCAAAGGAGGGAGGGACCACTAGACTAGCAGTGAAATAATATAAAATCATAATGAGATAGAGATCAGCGAGGGGGAAGGGACCATTGAACTACCAAGGAAATAATATAAAATCGTAACAGGACAGTGATCGATGGGGGTGGGGGCTGCTAGACCACCAGGGAGATATTTGGTATTCCAAACAGGATGACGACCGGTGGGAGGTAGGGGCCACTAAACCACCAGGGCGATATATTTGCTCCATAATAGGACAGTGATGGGCGGGGGGACCACTAGCAACCAGGGACCAATGTGTTGGGGATTGGGGGTTAGGCATTTTGTCTGACAACCACTAGGGTTGTGCGGGAGTAAACTGGGGTTTCAATTGGTGATATGTGTGCCGCTCAAGGGGACTGTGCAAAAGGGCCTTGCACAGCACACATACTCTGAATATTGGACTGCACCAATATTCAGGTCCCTGCCCCTTCATTTACATTGCACCCCCCTCTGTCATTTTCAGAGGGCGCAAACCAAGTTTGCCCATGCTAACTGGCCTTTTCAATATTGCGCTTCTGAGTAAAACCTGGTATGCGTGGGCAAACTCAGTTTCACCCTGGGCAATATTTTGAATAGCGGGCCCCAGAATTCTACTGAATTTTTTTTTATTAGCAGTGTGAAAAGCAAAGGTGAAAATCCACATGTTTTACAGCACAAACAAATATTTTATTATAAAAGTATGAGGTTATTACTAGAACATCAAAATACAATAAATGAAATAGTTGTCTATTTATTAGACGTAAACACATAGGGTGGGATATTCAAAAGGGTTGCGCCATGCGCAATAGGGTTGCACATGCGAAAGTCCGAAATTGCGCCATTCTGCAATATTCAGCAGGAGGCAGTTGCGCCACTGAAAATAGGCTGAGCAACAGCGCAATGCAAATGAAGGAATGCGCAACCGAAGGGGGTGGACCCATGCATAAACAGCGCAATGCGATATTCAAAGACTTGCGCAATGCGCAACAGCGGATGAGCTGGAAGGTGCGCCACGCCGGAAATGAGCCAAAATAAAAAGGCTCAAGGAAGAGGCGCAAGAACGCTACAGGAAAGCCACATGAGGCAGGGAGAAACCGAGTGTGACAGTGAAAGAGTGCAGGCCAGGGAGTGCACAGGGAGGAGAGGGACAAGGGAGGGTGTGTTGGGCCACAGACTGCAGGGTCAGTAGGTGTACCCGGTGCTGTGGAGGTAGCAGGCAGGACAGCAGGGGTAGCACAGCAAGAACAGCCAGGGGGGAACACAAGCCAGGGACATGGACAGTGCCAGCTTCCACATGGAAGCTGTAATGAGGGGGGTGAGAAGGCATGCTGCAGGGGGACGTGGCCGTGGAAGGGCCCGTCGGCGGTACACCCCCAACAGGCAGTACCGTGCCCACGTCAACTTTGAGCTGTACATGGATGTTGAGATCGTGGGCCGGTACCGCCTGAACAGGGCAATACTGAGGCGGCTCTGTGAGCTGTGCAGTGATGTGATGCAGGCACCCTCACGACGGAGTCACGCTCTGTCAGTGGAGACAAAGGTAACAGCCTGCGTGTGCCTGCTCGCCACGGGTACCTTCCAGAGGTCAACCGGGGACACCACAGGCATAACACAGTCAGCCACGTCATGCATCCTCACCCAATTCCTCAGCGCACTGCTGCCACATGCTGCGGAGTACATCCATTTCCCCAGCACCATGGCAGAGTGTACAGCAAATATGCAGGAGTTCCACAGGGTAGCACGTATGCCTGGCATGCTAGGGGCAATAGACTGCACCCATGTGGCTATTCGCATGCCACCTGGCCCCGATGGGGCCGCATACAGGAACAATAAGGGTTTTTCGAGTGTCAACTGCCAGGTGGTGTGCGATGCCAGTGGACACATAATCAATGTCTGTGCCACACACCCTGGGGAGCACATGATGCCTTCATATGGTATCAGTCCGCATTGTGCCATCAATTCGAGAGTGGGGACATCCCCACAGGCCATCTAGTGGGTGAGTACACATGTAGGTAGTTCATACTTGGGGCAAGGGTGGGAATGCCACAGGTGCCATGGTAGTGGCACACAGGGATATGGGCATTATGGACCTGAACATGATACTTAACACTGTTATCTCCACACAGGTGACAGCGGATACCCACTCCGTCCCTGACTGCTCACACCGTACTGGCACCCCATGACCCCATTGCAGCAACGCTATAATGAGGCACATGCCACCACACGCAACATCATCGAGCGGGTGTTTGGGATGCTTAAGGCATGCTTCCGATACCTAGACACCTCCGGCGGTGCCCTACAGTACAGCCCCTCAAAGGCCTGTGGGATATTCCTGGCCTGTTGTATCCTGCACAACATGGCCAAAGACCGTGGGATAGCCATACAGGTCAAGGAGGGGGACAGCGATGGGGACGCCAGTGACACCAGTGAAGATGGTGATGAGCAGCCCCCCTTTGACGGAGGGACCCCCGACTGATCTGGCAGGTCCAGCTGCACCGGGACACCATCACGGAGGAGCATTTTGCACTACACAGGTAAGTCAAGGGGCCATGTGCAACCAACACTGTCTAGGCGCAACCCACAGGCACACAGGGTAACACACCAGGGGTGCATGATGGCAAGGGGAGTGGAAGGGTCCAGGCACACAAACACACCATCAGGGAGGTTGAACAGTCATCTGACACACACACACACACACACACACACACACACACACCAGGCACAAAGCGTACATGGGCAGGTGCACAGCAGAGCAGGAACAGACATGCAAACACACAGATCAACGGAACACCCCCACCACCTGTACTGTCCAGCACGGTGTCAGATGCTGGGCACCCTTGCATCTTGGTGTACAGTACAATGCAGGCATCATCATGCACACGCACCTGTGGACAGCAGTTGCGGTGTGCAGGTGGTCCGTGTGTCAGCGTGTTGGGCAGGGCACCCACCAGTGCACTGCCCACCATGACAGACATTGCACACAGGGCAGCATCAGACAGGGCCCGCACTGGGACACAGGTCACTTAGGTGGCACTGTGCCATGGCCACCTCGGATGCGTGGGTGGCCCCACCGTGACCCAGCAGCACTGGCAGGCTGATCATGGGCCACATTGGGTGGCACCGATGGACCACCAGGGGTCCCACTGCGCGATCGTGACCGTGTCCGCACAGGGGTGTGCAGCATGCCGAACATAACTGCACCAGGTGTGCTCGGAATGCCCACAGCAGAACCCGGCATCGACAGGCTGGGTGTCGCACGACACCGGGAATGGGGAGTGGAGCGCAAGCTGTGTGGGGTGTGCGGTACAGAGGCACCTGACTGTGTGCCCAATGCGGCCACGACAGAGACCACTGCCTGGGTCAGCCTGTCAATGTTGGCGGTCACATCCATCCGCATTCTGACCATCTCTGAAAGGATCAAAGCATTGTCCCTGCTGTGCCACTCCACAGCCACGCACAGTGCCTCCACGGACGTTGCCACCCACCTCTGCTGCTGTACTGATTCCCGCAGCAGGCGGGTGTGCTCGTCAAATGGGTCCTCTGCCACATCGGCATCCTGTCCCCCAGGGTATGGAAGATCCTGATGCTCAACACCCCTTGAGGGTGGGCGCTGTCCACCAGGACCAGGTATGGGCATGTCAACAGGCAGTGTGCATGTGCCACCGCTGGACCTTGTACTCCCAGACCTGGTGGGTGACTGCTGCTGCTGCCCCTCCAACTGCTGTGCCCCAGGGACCACTCTTTCCACTGCTGTGGCCGCAACAGTGCCAGAGACCTGCACAGACACCGGTGCTGCCCCACCGGTGCTGACAGGCACAGCCTGGGACTGTGCTGACGTGCTGGCACACACACATTGGAACCAGGTAGGTCCAGGGGCACGTGCTGGTCTGCTGTGTGTCTGTTATGGGACACACACATGTCACTGCCCATTGCAGTCCTTGCATCATCAATGGTGCAGGTACATGCAACAGCCACAGTCACAGCGTGCTGGCATGCTTGCATGCCAGACTGCTGAGACACAGGCTGTGCACCCCCCACACCTGACTCACCCACAACAGAGGTGGCAGCCAGGCGTGCATGCTGGTGCAGTGCAAGCCAGCTGGCGACAGAGGTGGATGGACCCTCCTCCAGCTCTGGCAGGTCTTCCTCACTGCATGGTCCCACCACCACCATCCCCTGCAGACGAACAGGATCTGTAACAGAGAGTGAGGACATGTTAGTGCATGTGATCAACCTCCCCCCCAACACCACCACCATGTCATACCGTGCAGTGATGGGCTTCCACCTGTCTGGAATCCACCTCCTGGTATGCCCTCTATAGCACTCCACTGCATTGCTGCAGCCAGTCGGTCCTCAGCCGGGGTCAGCTCCGCCACCGCTGGCTGGCCCCCACCTGTGCCAGCGCGTGCCGCCCTGGGGGCTGCCACCTTCTCCTTCACCCTTCTGCGGTCTGTTCCTACCTTCTTTTTGCATTCCTGCACGGAGCGCTGGTAGCTTCCTTGCAGGTTCACCGCCCGAGCTACCCCCTCCCATGCAGCCACACGGGCCTGAGGGGTGCCACACCATCGACTCAGTAGTGGCTCCTCTTCCAGGTAGGCCTGAAAGAGTGCCTGTGTCTCCGCCGTGGTGAAGTTGGGCCTCCTCCTTCGCCCACCATCCTCACCCTCACTTTGGCTCTGCTCGGTCATGTCGGTCTGTATGGGTGGAAGTGGACACCTGTCACTGTGCAGTCTACAGCGTTATCCCATGACCATTGGCCAGAACATCACACAGCATGCAACTCACCTCTCACCTGCAGTACCCGAGTCTGGCCAGCGCAGCCCACTGTCGCGTATATATAGCGCAATGCATGCAAATTAGGAGTGGCGCAACTTTAATAACATGCTAATCATGCCACTGCGCCTTTGAATGGCTGATCAGATGATTTGCATGTGTTGGCTGAATATCGCGCCATTGCGCTTTGCGCAATACGGTTGAGTCAGCTGAGCCAATGGCGCATTTCTGTGACTACGTAGGACACCGCATTGCGCATGCCCAGGTAGCTTACGCGAAGCGCCCGCCAGCAGCTGATGATGTGCAATGAGCAATCAGCAGAACCGGACACCATTGTGCCAGTGGCACTACAGCGCTGGTCACCATATGGCGCTGTGGCACAACTGCGCAATAGTCCACTGTGGCACTGGCATGCAGGTGACTGATTGCGCAGGACGTGTAGACATCCAATGGTGCTGTGCGTGGCCTTGCGCCACTGACCCATGACCTTGTGCCCGACCTTTGGCCCCTGGCGCTGTACGTCTGGCATGTGTATGGCTCTACCGCGCTGTTCGGTGACAGTGCGATGTGGACCGACGGCGCTGTATGAACAGCATGATAGGCACTGCTGGAGTTGTATTGTGCAACATTTCCACTTGGGGTTGCCACGCTGCGGAGTGCCATATTGCCACTGTACAGCTTGAGAATGGCGCGCAGGAGAGCTCCACAATGGGGGGCCTTGGAGTTGGCAAACCTGGTGGCTGTGGTGGAGCCTCACCATGGCACACTGTTTGGGGGAGTGCCCCTGCAGGTGGCACGCACCCATGTGTGGCAGCAGGCCACTGCCCTGGAGCAGGCCACTGGGTGGAGGAGGACCCCTGAGCAGTGCAGGCATCACTACAGTGACCTGCGGAGGAGGGAGCATGCTCTGCTGGAGCGCCTCAGGTCTCGTGCCAGTAGGGGCATTGTGTCTAGGCCAGGTGGGTGTGCTGTGTATGCACCGGTATTGTCCGCATGGGTGACTGTGTAATGTGACCTGCGCATGGAGGTGGGTTGGGCTATGGTTTGCTGTGAGGGTGTTTGCAGGTGTGTGCTGTTTGGGTCTGGTTGTGTGGGCAGGCACACTCAATGGGGCAAGGGGCTGTCTGCTTTAGGATCTCACTGATGTGTTTCTCTTCATTTGTCTCCCACAGGCATGGCAGAGTGGAGGCGGGCACAGGCTGAGGCCTGGGATGGTGGTGCCAGGGTGGCTGGTGGAGGAGGTGTGCCACAGCCACAGCAGCAGCAGCAGCAGCAGCAGCCACAGCCACAGCCACAGCAGCAGCAGCCGCTGCAGCACCTGCAGCAGTGGCTTGATGAGGGTGAGTGTCATTACATCATGGATGCTATTGCATGCTGGGGGGGGCACGGCCACCTTCCATGGACAACACTACCATGCACGCAACATGTGACAGTCATCACTGTCCAGTGGCACTGCATGTGTGTGTGTGCATCACTGGTGGTCCATGCATGCACTGGGCACATGGCTGTGGCACTGCCATCCCACCACAGAGCCACGTCACTGGGCAGCCTTGATTGTGCTGTGATGGACATGGGCAGTGTGTGTGTGCAGTGGTACACATGGCTGTTGCTGCCTGGTTGGGCATGTCTTATGCACGGTCACTGTGGGTGGGTGCAGTCCATCACACGAGTGGGGCACTTGGCTGTATGCCATGCATGATGGGTGGGATTCAGGGATGTGAACAGTCACAGCCATTGACTCTGATCCCTTGTCCTAGGTATCCGGATCCTGCGCCTGATGGAGCGGGGCCTGCGGAGGCTCACTCAGGTGGCCATCGACACACACACCATTCTCCTGGACTTGCAGCAGCATGGGATGCGGCGCCGGAGGAGGCCACGGGCACAGCAACAGGAAGGAGGAGGGCAGGCTGCCAGGCAGTAGCTGAACGTCAGCGAACCCCACCTTCCCTCTGCTGGTTGTTCACCCCTGCCCCTTACCCACCCCTACCTCATACCCATACCCCATCCCTGCTTCGTAAATATGTTGTTGTTTGTTGTTCTTGTTATGCATCTTATTATTACATTTATATTTTGATAGGAATACTGTGGTGGTCCCTGATTTGCAGCTGGCTATAGGTGCTCAGTTGCAGTGGTGTACATGGCATCTGGTGTGGTATGGTCATGGGTATGTGTGAATGTGTGTGTGGGCGTGTCTCTGGTGTGGTGAGGCTTCCAGTCAGTATTGTCATGCTGCCACCCACTGCTGGGTGCTCTGCGTGGGGTGTGGCTTGTATGGTTCTGTGGTTCACGTGGTTGCAGTGTGCCGGGGGGGCCTGGGGATTCCTGCAGTGCTGGTCACTGCGCACGGGTGGTGTCTTGGGGTCACAGTGCTGGGTGTGCTGTGCACAGGGGGGGGGCCACTGGACACTGGGGTACTCCGCCCCCTTTGTGTGCCAGTCTCAGGTTGACAGTGGGTGTGCTGCAGTAACACGGCCGGGATGTGATTTGTTTGCTTGTCCCCATGGTCCGGTGGCTGTTGCATCCCTCCCCCAGTTATGCTGTGCTTGGGATGTGGGGGCACATTGTTGGTTCAGCAGTGTGTCCCTGTGCCCATCTGTGGCATGGGTGGTGGGCCCCTGCCTACCTCCCTGGTTGTGCAGTTCCATTGCTATGCTGCTGGGGCCTCTTTGCTTGTGCTATGGTGCCTCTGGACTGCTCAGCTGGGCCACCTATGTTGCGCTGTGGCGCATCAGCTCTGCTCAGCTTCCCCTTCCTGGTTGCGCTATGGCGCATCATCACTGCTCAGCTTCCCCTTTCTGGTTGCGCTATGGCGCAGGTTGTGCGATATTCAGACATTGGCTGCTTGCACAATTTGTCTTGCTCCATGTTTGAATATCGCGTGTGTTGCGCATGTGCGCAATTGACTTGTGCTTGCTCCTGCTGTTGCGCACTTTTTGGGCACAGTTTGAATATCTGGCCCATACTCTTTAAACTAAAAGTTAGTGGAGACATCTGGTGCAGAGGCCACCACTGGCATGCGTTAGATGCTTGGGTTTAGTAAGGGAAGGGCAGCAGAGCAGGGGTGTCACCATCATTAGCATATCAAAATGTGCCTGGGCTTTCTTTTTAATTAGTCCATTTGCCCCAAGGACCACTAGGACTAGTTCAGCAGTGGTGGGGGTCCTCATTAAGCAGCCTCTATGCTATGGTGCCTTCTAAACCCAGATTTAAAAGGGTTAGTATTGCAAACAACCAAAAAACAATACAGGCAGTATGGTCTGGAGGTTAGAGTTCTGGCTTGGAACTGGGAGATTGCAGGTTCAAACCCCACTAGAACCAAATACTGACTCTGTTAATTCGACAAGTTCCTTAACCTTTATGTTCTCACTGCTCCAGTCTACCCAGCTGCAGATAAAATAGGTTCACACAGGACTCCATGATGAATGAGATTTTGCATCTCAGTTGAACTATCTTGGATAAATAAATTGTAAAACATAACATCCCAATCATTCAAGTGTCAAAAATCATTCCAGTAAGGGGGGTTTTGTAACTCACAAAATTTGTCATCCTGATGCATGAATCTACACAGCAAGAGGAAACACAGTCCCATGGGGAGGAGGGGAGGGTGGCCCTACAGGGGGACCTGGAGGCTCTGGAAAGATGGTCTAGAAAGTGGAAGCTGAGGTTCAATGCAGGGAAATGCAAGGTACTCCACCTGGGGGCCAGAAACCCAGGTCAAGTGTACACCCTGGGGGGGGAAATGCTACAAGTCTCGATGGCTGAGAGGGACCTGGGGGTGGTGGTGGATGTCAAGATGAACAACTCTGAGACTTGTAGGAGGGCAGCAGCCAAGGCCAACAGGATGCTGGGATGCATCGCTAGGGGGATCACCTCCAGAGGGAGGGAAGTGAAACTCCCTCTGTATAACTGCTTGGTGAGGCCGCACCTTGAGTACTGCATGCAGTTTTGGAGGCCACACTTAAAGCAGGACATTAACCTCCTGGAGAGGGTCCAGAGGAGGGCAACCAAAATGATTTGGGGCTTGGGGGACAGGACCTATGAGGAGAGGCTCAAGAGCTAAATATGTACACATTGGAAGAGAGAAGGAATCATGTACATGATATAGAGGCCCTTAGGTACATAGGAAGAGGGTAAATAGGGAGGAACAGTTGGGGTGCTTCAAGGAAGGAGGAAGGGCCACTAGAGGGCATGGCTGGAAGCTGGAGGGGGGAAGATTCAGGGAGAAAGGAGGAGGTGCTACTTCACTGAGAGGGTGGTGGAGCCATGGAATGCACTGCCTAGGGGGCTGGTGGAGGCAGAGACAGTGGAGGGGTTCAAGAGGGGGTGGGACAGGTACAGGGGAAGGGTTCTGGAAGCAAAATCCAATGCAGCAAGAATATCCGGAACTGGGAAGGGAGAAGCCAGAGAAGGCGATGGGGACAGCAAGGTCAGCACCCAGGTTGGGGACTGACCAAACGAGCAGACACGAAAGACCGTTAGGCCTATTCTGCTGGCATTTTAGTATGTTAGTATGTTAGATACTTACAGCCTTGGCCATGAAGAACTTTTTCAGCCATTTCTACTTCTCCAGAAAGGTAGTCTCCCTGCACTGTAGATAAACTGGATTAAAAACACTTTCCGCAGTATTAGGTTGGTTAGTTGGTTCTTCTCAGTAGTTATAAACCCAGACAGCTATTTCTGTCTCTCTAAGAGAATTGCTTTCTTCATCAACACTCATGTCATCAGCCCTTGTACATTCTGATGCCAGAGCTTAACATTATACCAAGAAGCATTTTGGCAAGAAGATTCTAAGTAAGAACAGACTGGCTCCAAGGTGCCCACCACCGAGGACAAGGATGTGTTGCAAGCTTCAACTGCAGCACCACACCTCCTGGAGGTGGTCACCGCCAAGCTCAAGGTGTCCAACAGTTCTAGAAACCTGTTAGCATTCAGATTTAATTTTGATTGAAATTGGATCACCTCCACAATTGATAGAAGCTGTTTAGGGCACTGAGGCAGAAATGAATGATTCAGTGGTCTGACCAAGTGACATGATTCACTGAGATCTCACTTATCTCCATGCTTGAGAGTGAATGCCTGGTCCTGTATGTGGCTTTTCTCATGCATTGCCACAGAAAATTCTTGCCTGATCTACAGTTCTGTAAGCTGGGGAAGTTTGGTCCCAAATACCTGATTACAATGTATAGGTTATCAAAGGATCCTGAGAGGTAACTAAGCTGAGGACTGGAATTAGCGGGGAGCAGGCATACAACAAGAGAACATAGCTGGTAGACCCAGAGTGAATGGTTTAGGGGGACCACTGAAAAATACTTTAAAATGCAGAGGGTGATGGAGGTGATATGGATTACCAGATACAGTGGTATACACAAGGAGTTTGCAGGAGATTAAGGCTGACCTTGACAGGCACATGAGGAAGGCAGATCTAACTAGGTATTATGACTGAAAAGTAGGGGATGATCTTAGTGGGCACAGGTGCCAAAACTCCTCTGATAATCTTATGTTCTTATGTTCTAAAACATTCTAAGGTGTTACCACCTTTGCACTGAAATCTCCAATAATATGTCTTAGTGATCCAAGCAGCAGAGTGAACAGCTCTTCAGATACTCCTACAGAAAGTCCATCTCCTGTTGCAGAGGGCAAGTAAGGATGACTATTCTCCTGCTCATACTAGCCAAGCCTGAGACAGCCACATGCCGTAAGAAACTGGGGCTATCAACAGTGAAAAATGCTGCCGTTCACGGTTGCAGAGTGGCGTACCTGTGCACCGGGGGTTGAGGATTCCACGGGGGTCCGTCTTGCTGTGGGGGAGGGCAGGCTCCGAGGCCCTCATGACCTGTGCACTGGGGGTCGATGATTCCATGGGAGGTCCGGCTTGCTGTGGGGGAGGGCAGGCTCTAAGTCCCTCATGACCTGTGCACCAGGGATCGAGGATTCCACAGGGGGTCTGGCTTGCTGTGGGGGAGGGCAGACCCCATCGCCATACTCTCTGTTATCTGTAAGCTTCTTGAAAAGGTAGTTGCCTCACAGCTCTCCCACTACCTTCAGAGTTATGCACTTCTCTCCCCTGCTCAACATGGCTTCAGAAAAGGGCATAGTACTTCAACTGCACTTGCCATGGTTACCTCCAAGATTAGGACCGTGGCCAATCAAGGCAAACTGACTGGAGCCATCTTCTTGGATCTCTCGAAGGCCTCTGACCGGGTTGACCATTCCCTTATCTACTCCACTCTTCTGTCTCTTGGATTCTCCCCCCCCCGCCCATGCCTGGTTCTCCAACTACCTTGTGGACAAGCAGCAATACACCAGCTTCAAACGTGCCCTCTCTGACCCCTCCTCAGCTGACTGCAGGGTCCCCCAGGGATCCGTCCTTGGACCCATTCTGTTTTCCCTATTCATTAATGAACTGCCCTCTGTCACAACCCATGGGCGCTCCACCCTTTACGCAGATGAACTTGTTGTCCTGGCCAGCTCCCAGGACATCACTATCATTAACTCCAGGCTAAACTCCAACTTCAAACATATCCAAAACTGGCTAGAGGGCCATAAACTGACCATCAACCTGAAAAAGACCCAGACCATGCTCTTTGGCTCCTTGGCCAAAACTAAAACCTGCCCTGTTGCCCTAAACATCTATGGAACTAATGGCATCCTCCTGCAGGCCGTGGATTCAGTCAAGTATATGGGAGCAACCCTTGACCCACAACTGGACCTCACCCTGCATCTTTGGAACATATGTAATGCAACAAACGGCAAACTCGGACTTGCCTACAGAGCAAAAAGTTGCCTCACCCAGGCCACACAGCTCGCCCTAGTCGGGGGGGGTCCTCCTACCCATCATCTGTTATGGGCTCGTATCCTTTTCCCTTGTCCCAAAATCCAGTCTCACAAAACGGGACACTGCATATAACAATATATGCCACTTTTCACTCTCTGCACCTCGCCTTACACATCGCTCTGAGCTATACTCGCGGTTGGAGTGGCTCCCCCCCAAAAAAAGCACCACACCTTTGTCCTCAGCAACTTCATTGACAACATATTCAGAACGGCCACCCCTTCCGTGCTTGCCCTTCCCCTCAAACATGGAACCCCAGCCTACCACTTAACATCCAGTGCTGCACAGGACCGCCTGGTTCCAAAAACCCGCACTCTTGCAGGGGATCGGGCCTTCTCCGTCCACGCGCAAAGGGTGTGGAACTCCCTTGCAGCATTAATTCGGTCCTCTCCCTCCCATCCCTGCTTCAAAGCATCCCTCTGGAGCGTTCTAAAATCCCTCTGTCTGTCTATGTGCCATCTAGACCCCAGCTGAGGTACTCTCTTCCCAATTCTACTGACTGGGGGCGACGCCCCTGAGCGCTCGGTGTAACAGTTTGCTGTTAATTTGCACTAGGCACTTTTTCTCTGCCCTCCTGTTTTGAAGGGGGACCCTGACAAATCTGTGCCATTTTTCCCAAAGACTCTCATGCTTTTCTTTACTCCTCCTGTTTTCCATCGATCATTACCCACACTCCCACCCCCAAGGGATGCCTTACCCCACATTGTTAGCTTTGTTGACATTGTCTGTATTTTGACGCTTTTCTACAAATTAATCTGTTATAAATGTTGTTGCTATCTTCCTATTAACTGTTTATGCCTGACGTCTCATATGCTGTTATCTACCTATCAACTTGTTATGCCGAATGCTCCTGTATGTTACCTTGACTCTTCCTGATGCTTTGTACATACACTGTAATCCTCCTGGGTTGCACCTGAAAATAGGCACTTGGCTGTCTAGTGTGCTTATCTTGTAAACAAAAGCAAATAAATAAATATGACACAGCCCAGTCAGATCTAAACAAGCATTTGTCACTGCCAAATGTTGTCTTACTGGCATTGGCATTGGTAGTGGCGGAGTTAGAGATGCATAATAGGAATGACAGTGAAGTACTGAAGTGAAGCCAACCCCATCCCCACCCTGTAGAGACCAACAGGCATGGAATATGCCTTTGGATCATCAGAAATAATGCTCATGCCATTGTACCTCACCCTACCCTGTGGACACTGGCAAGTGTTGTGGTGTGCTTTGGGGTCTTTGGGTGTTACACTTACCCCATTCCATAAGAAAATATGCTGAGGTGGATGCAGTATAGGAGAATGGGGTGAACTTTGTGGCCGAACAGTGCAAGGCACACCATAATGTCTGTCACTGGCTGTAGGGTGGGGGTTGGGGTGGAATGGCGTGAGCATTACAGCCGATGATCCCAAGTCACACCCCTGACACCTGTCATTCTCTACAGGGTGGGGTGCTACAGTTGGAAACCCTAACACCATAGGCGTGAGTTGGTATTTTCACTGCAAATTTTCAACATGGGCTTTTTGTGAGCCCACCTCATGAAAAGCGGCACAATCAGTTTGTTAGCTGAAAGGTGGTTTTGCACAGTGGCTATGCCATTTGGCGACACAGGGATGAAAACACATTTTGGGCAGGATGTGGAAAATGACAACTGTATTGTTCATGAGGAGGCATAAAAAAATGGCAACGTTGAAAATCTGTAGTGAAAATATGAAAAATTGGTGAAGTCACGAGCATGCATAGAAACTGCGCAACACACGTCCGTAACCCAATTATTTTTGGGTCTTTGTTAGCCACATTTTTAACACAGGCATTTTGGGACCTCCCCTCATGAACAGTGGCACTGTGATTTTATGAATCTGTCCCAAAAGTTGATTTCTCACAGCGACCACGCCATTGTGCACCACAGGTGCGGAAACACATTTTGGACAGGATGTGAAAAATGACAGCTGTACTGTTCATAAGGAGGTGTGAAAAAATGCCAGTGTTGAAAATCTGGCATGGAAATATTGCAAATTTGCAAAGTTACAAGGGTGCGTGGAAACTGCGCAACACACACTTGAAACACAGTCATTTTATGGACTTTCAGTGCCAAATTTTCAACATAGGCATTTTAGGACCTCTGCTCGTGGACAGTATTACTGTCATTTCCTCAAACTGTCCCAAAAACTGATTTCACACAGTGACCGTGCTATTTTGAGCCGGAAGTGCAAAAACACATTTTGGCCAGGATATGTAAAATGGTGGCTGTACTATTCATCAGGAGGTGTGGAAAAATGCCAATTTGGAAAATCTAGAGTGAAAATATTACAAATTCATGAAGTTATGAACGTGCGTGGAAACAGCGCAATGCATGCGCATAAAACAGCCATTGTGGGGATTTTTTTCACCAAATTTGCAACATAGGCTTTTGAGAGCCCCCAATGAACAGTGGCACTGTCGTTTATTACCCGTCCCAAAGGTGATTCTGCGAGTGACCATGAAATCACCTTTCAGGACCGAAAATGACATGACAGTGACTGAATCTATGAGGAGGGGTTCCAATAACCCGACGTTGAAAATTTGGTGCAAAAATTCCAAAAAATGACCGAGATATGCACCAAAGTTGAAAAAAACCCTATTTATGCCATTATACAGCTTACCGGCATTTCTTCAGTTTGCGGTCAGCTTTGAAGAGTGCAGCGTGTTCCGGTCCACGAAGATCGTCGCACGAACTCCAGAGGTAAGTATGGGGTGCAGGGGGCTGTAACGGAGGCAGGGTGTGCAGAGGGTGGGAGCGCGGTGGGGGGGCAGGAGACAGCTGAAGGACCGCTTTCTTTTTCCCAGGGTCAAAAGAAAAACTCATTGTGGGACGCTTTTTGGTTTTCAGGGGATTTGGCACACTGGGGTGGGCTCCCAGCATGCCACCTAAGTGTTGTGAGGGCGATGCTGTAGCCGATGGGGGACTGGGCACCCCCATCAGCACACAATGAAAGTGGGAGGAGGAAAGAGCCGAGCTGGATTGGGCACCCCCCTCAGCATATAACAAATGGGGGGGTGCATTATGCCGATGGGGAGTGGGCCCCCCCATCGGCACATACATTGGGGCAGGGCATGCCAACAGGAGGATTGGGCACCCACAAAGTCTGTATTATGGCAGGCAGTGTGCCACCATGTTAAATGTTTTTTCTCACCAGGGAAAGCATGTCGGGAGGTCCGCTGCATATGACGAGCTTTGCTCGCATTGCAGCAGACCTTTCCTTAGATGTGCTCACAACATTATGTATGCATGGTGTGGCGCTGGCATTCAGGCTCATTGGGGAATGAGAGATGCACCTACTACGCATGCCCTGCATTCACCCAGCAGTGACCGTGCCTCCAAATCTGCTACTACTGCAATATGTTGGCTGCGCATGCGCAAGCCAACATAAAAAAGAAGGGTTCCTTGCCACCCCTGTACTTCAGTCTTGGGTGATGTATCATGAAAAAAACAAGCAAGATGGGCTCTGCCATTAATGGACCAACAAAGTCATCCAGTCAGGTTTTCATAAAACACACTAGGCTGGCATCAGAGTCAGAGATCAAAGCCCGGATAATGGCTGTTTTATTTACCATTGATCTGGCATTGCTTAGCAATAAGTGAACTGGAGAAGTCAAGTCACAATGCACTCACACTACAGTATCTCCTGCATAGCATAGTGCCCAGTGATGGGGTGAAGGGAAAAGAGATCTCTGCCCCACTCCAGTCCCTTAAGCATGTACTCCCTCCCCCACCCATTACCACTCTGACAGTTATAATTACACTATCCTGCTTCCCCCAGTGCCAGATGCCAAAGGCCTGCCAATATGGTTGGACCACCTGCACAGTAACAGCAAGTGCTCCTTGAACAGGAACACACATCTAAGCAGAGCCAGAGTAAAGGAAACTCTATGAATGCACATATAGTGCCATGTTTATTTTAAATATCACAACTTGACAGTGGAAACTATTGCTTATTCCGATGCCACAGTATGTTTGTTCTTTATAAAAAAAAAAAAAAAAGTGGAATGAGAAACCCCACCAGCTAATTAGCTGGGACCCATGTGAATACCACAATTTAGAAAATGGGTAGGGAAATTTCCCAGCCTCTGATTGGCTGAACCCATTGCCAAGCAGTACATTTATGTGCTGATAGAGACCAGGAGATTACAAGTGCCACTGTAGCCTGACCTTTCTTTCTGTAACTTTCTTTTTATTAGATTTTTGCCACACGGATCAAAATCATACAAATGCATAACAAGAACCATCCGTGCTGAGGGAACATACATGTGTCTAGAGAAACAGAAATACATTTAGACATGACCAACTGATCATAGCAGGCATATGCAGTCATATATGGTATAAAAGTCCAGCTGGTGGTTGAGAGTCCATATTTTCTAGAATTCCATCCATGACTGTCCATCTGTTCTTAAAAGTCAATAAGCATCTCTATACGCCTGATATCTTTCACTCTATTGACCATAGTCCCTAGGTTGGGTGGCAGAGGGTTAAGCCATTTGCAAGTGATAGTTCTAGGAGCTACTGCATCAATGACTCTGTACAGGTAGGTTTCTTTTTTTCTGTATGCCCTTATACATATATGATTAAAAAATAAATAGAGCCAGAAAGGTTTTTGGGTCAGTGACCAGAAGCTCCCAGTTCAAGAAGGCAAGCACATCTGTCCAAAACACCTCCAGGCTGGAAGAGACCCAGAATATATTATAATGTGTGCCCTCCTGATCACAGCCCCTCCAGGACTTCTCTGACCTGTTAGGGGTGTAGTGTTTAGTATATGAAGGTGTGAGAAAGAAGCATATCAAAGTTTTCCATTTAAATTCCCTGTACCCTGGGGAAGAAGTAGTTTTCAAGCCCACTCTGATGGCCTGCTACTATGTCTGATCCTCAGTAAGTTCACTGGTTTCCCCCACCAAGCATCTTGGGCCTTCCATGAGTACCAAAATTCCAGACTGCGTAGCAAGGCAATAAGACTTGTGACTGATTTTATGGGCATTTTTAGGTGTTTGATGGAGTCTATAAACTATTCCAGGGGCATCAGGGGTATCAATATATATTCCTTGTTACTTGTTTGCATTAGGAAATGCTGCATTTTTAGGTATCTAAAAAAATCACCTCTACATAACACAAACTCTGGAGTCGCAGAAAAGGTTTAAATGGGACAGGAATTTTGTGCTAACTGGCAGAAGTTAGCAATGTTCCCGTTATTGCAGCAGTGAAATTCATACCTCCAAATGATCCATATTTAATCATACCTGAACAAACACTAGTGTGAAAAAAGCATTTTCAATTGTTTTCTTTTTATGGGCAATATGTTTAACGGATCTTTTCACAGAACTGGTAGTCTAGATTTTTACTGAGTCATGGTTTGTGTACAGAATGCAACTTAAGAGCTGTTGATCTATCAGAACCATGATCAAAGTTCTGTGCACAAACTGTGACATAAATGAAACTCCAGATCACAAGTTCCATGAACAGAACTGCAAAAGAATGCTGCCCATGAAAACAAAACAATGCAAAATACAGTTTCCTATATCTCTTTTTATTCAGGTACATATAGGTCATTTAGGGGAATTATATAATTTCTTAAAACAAGAACTTTAGAAACAACTACAAATCAGAAATAATTTCCTATCCTCTTTAAGGTGGTGGTGGGGGGGGGGGTAACCATATCAGAGTTGAGTAGATGTTTTAAGGATATTATTCCTTTCAGCTCCCATCTCCTAAATCCTGGATCTGAGGAGAGAAGGGCATCCTCCAGTGTGTTCGTAAGGCCAGTCAGGGGACTAATAGTATTTGCATCCCCCAGGTGATGTCACAGTGCCTCCCATATTTTTAGTGTATGTTTTGCCCAAGGGTTCTCCAGATGTTGAAAGAGTGCTGATGTTAAGTGGCACAGGGGCAGGGATGTCTGCCAATTTTTGGGGAGGCCTGAGGCCTCAAGTTCTAGCCAGCCTGTCTCTCTTTGCCCAATTATCCACTGTAGTCCAGGAGTGACCTGTGCAGCCCAATAATATTACTTAATACTGCCCTGTATGTGTGTACCTCTGGGCTGAGGGAAGAAGTTGCCAGACTCAAGGCCGAGACGGCTTGGGTTATGAGAGCCTTCTCCCCCACCCAGGGGCTGTCTAGTCTACTGCCACTACCTCAGAGGTTGCCCAGAAGGAGGAACATCTGGACAACAGTGGGCTCAGGGAGGGTTAGGGTGGTGGAAAAAAGGCACATCCCAAAACAGGTTCCACTACAGAACCCCTACACCACCCTGGCAGAGTGGAAATGTTGCACCGAGGCACCCGTAGTAGTGGCCAGAGAAGATGTGGGGTCCTCCCCAGCAGAGAGGACAAAGGGGGTGAAAGGAGACCCCAGAGGAAGAGTAAGTGAATCCTGGTGGGAGACTCCATTGTTAGGACACAAGTAGTGAGGAGAAGAGGGAGGTTTGGTGTCTTTCTGGCGCAATGGCACACAGGGATGGAAATAAAATCCAAAGGATCACTGGCTAAGCAAGAAGAGAGGCAAAGCTAGACATCATTGTCCATCTGGGGACAAATGACCTGGCTAAGGATGAGCCAGCTGTACTACAGAAAGAGTTTAAGGCATTGGGGAAGGGTCTTAGGCAGGTGGCACGATTGGTGACCTTCTCAGAAGTGCTCTATGACAAGGGGGATGACTGGATTCTCCACACCAGGATCTTCAATGCCTGGTTGAGGAAGTGAAGTGAATAGGAAGGTTTCGGGTTCCTTGGGGACTGGGACCACACCTGGAGGGATAGGGGCCTGTAGAGGGGAAATGGCCTGCATCCACCCAAGAGAAGGGCTGCAGTCCTCAGTGAAAGGTTTAAATGCTACATTGATAAGCATTTAAACTAGCTGAGGGGGGAGGCAAAATAAGATTCAGAGACAGAAACTGTTCCCCCCCCCCCCACACACACACACAATTTCCTAAGTCTAACCACGGAATTCTGGAGGGAGTAAAACCCCAGAAGGAATCAAATAAAAATGTAATCAGAGAAGTAGAGGAAAAGTTTGATGCTGAGAAAAGGGGGGGGGGGCATGATAAAGGAGGGTACAGAGCAGAAAGGAGAGAAAGTGATAACACCATCTGGAGAGCCATGTGTGCCATCGCTCGCAGTCTGGGCATCAGAACTGCAGACTTAGAGGCAGAAGCTGTCCTGGACTTACTAGCCATTACAGAAACCTGGTTCAGTGAAAACCAGAACTGGGATGTGGCTATACCAGGATATAATCTGTTTAGGAAAGACAGGGTAGAAAGAAAAGGGGGGGAGTGGCTCTTTATATAAAAAACAACCTAAAGGCTACAGAAATAACAGGAGAGGAAGGAGGGTGCAGAAGTGCTGTGGGTCACCCTGGAAAAGAGGAAAGGGGAAGTTCTTCATACGGAGGTGGTCTACAGGCCTCCATCACAGGGGAGAGAAATGGATAAAGAAACATTGGAAGCAATCCATAAGATGGCTCGCAAGGGAGAGGTGCTAACAGTGGGATACTTCAGTCTGCTGGATGCGGATTGCAGCCTCCCCTCTGCAACAACAACCAGGAGTAGGGACATCCTGGACTCCCTGCGGGGGTGTTCCTCAGGTAACTGGTTAAGGAACCCACTTGTGAGAGGGTGCTACTGGATCTAGTACTGTCAAATGGGGACAGCATTGCTGATGTCACAGTGGGGGACAACCTAGGAACCAGTGATCACCGGATGGTGTGGTTTAACATAAGAACAGGGCCAGAATCAAACCACATGAGGACAAGGGTCCTGGACTTCAGGAGGGCCAATTTTAAGAAAATCTGAGAATGCCTCAATGACGCCCTGGCAGGGATAGAAAACTAGGGGGAGTAGAAGAACAGTGGGCTACAATAAGAGAGGGAATTGAAAAACCTACTAAGCTTTGCGTCAAGCAGGTTAGCAAGGGCAAGCAATAAAAGATACCGCTATGGTTCTCTAGAGAGGTAGTGGAAAAAGTAAAAGCAAAAAACTAGCCTTCAGAAAATGCAAAAGAACATAGAACGAGGAGGCTAGGGAGAGTGAACAGGAGAAAGAAAGGGAGGCAAGGAAGGAAGTTAGGAATGCAAAAAAGTGAAAACAGAGAAAAATAAAGCCAAATCAGTAAAAAAGGGGGATACAAATTTTTTAGACACATTAGTGAAAAGAGGAAGACCAAGGGATGGATAGTAAGACTGAAAGGGAAGGGGGTTCTGTAGAAGAGGACCACCAAAATGCAGGCATATTGAACAAATACTTCCTGTTCCATATTCATGGTGGGGGGTAGGAAATGAACCTTTGTTACAATACAAGGGCATAAAGGATTGGGAGGTGGACACTAGCCCTTTCAAAGTGGAAAGAGTCTTAAAGGAGTTGTCAAAGTTAAATGTAGACAAGGCAATGGGTCAAGACGCGGTGCACCCCAGGTTGCTGAGGGAGCTCAGAGAAGAGTTGGCTGCACCTCTGACAGCCCTGTTCAGCTCATCACTAGAAACAGGGGAGGTACCAGGGGACAGGAGGAGAGCAGATTTAGCCCCAGTCCACATAAGAAGAAAAGGGGAGAAGGCGGGAAATTACAGGCCAGTCAGCCTGACTTCGGTAGTGGGCAAAGTAATGGAATCACTACTGAAGGAAAGGATTGGAAAATACCTTGTTACCAGTGGTCTACAGGATCCAAGGCAATATGGTTTCCTGGGGGGAGGTCCTGCCAGACAAACGTGATTGAGTTCTTTGACTGGGTAACAAAGGAAGTGGACCTGGGAGGGGCGGTTGATGTAGCCTATCTGGATTTCAGCAAGGCCTTTGAAACCGTTCCACACAGAAGGCTGGCAAAAAAGCAAAGTAGCCTAGAGGTAGGTCCTAAAATAGTAAAATGGGCGGAGAGTTGGCTTAGTGGTAGAAGTAAAAGATTGTTGGTAAATGGGGCACACTCTGTGGAAGGCAAGGTAGCTAGCGGGGTGCCACAGGAGTCAGTATTAGCCACAGTGCTCTTCAATGTCTTTATTAGGGACATTGCAGAATGAACTGGATGGGAAGGTATTCCTATTCGCAGATGACACAAAAATTTGCAACAGAGTAGACACACCAGAGGGGATTGAAAGAATGAGGGAGGAACTAAAGAAATCAAAAGAATGGTCAGAAGTTTGGCAGCTAAGAGTCACCACAAAAAAGTGCAAACTCATGCACGTAGGGAACAAAAACCCAGGGGCAATGTACAGTACCAACTGGGGGGGGTATTAGCAGTCGCAAAACAGGAAAGAAACCTGGGGGTTATCATTTTTGATGACCTGATGGTAGCTAAACAGTGTGACAAGGCAGTGGGAAAAGCTAGCGGAATGCTTGGATCCATAGAGAGGTAATAATACCCCAGTACAGATTGCTGGTGAGACCCCACCTTGAGCACTGTATCCAGTTCTGGAGGCCCCATCTCCAAAAGGACATGGTAGGGTCAAGGCAGTGCAAAGTAACCAAAATGATGCAGAGCCTCCATCAGAAGCCCTATGAGGAAAGGCTTAAGGATTTTAATATGTACTCCCTAGAAGAGAGGAGGGAAACAGGGAAATGTGACAGAGACATTTAAATACATCACAGGAATAAACAAGGTACAGGAAATGAGCATTTTCCAAAGGAAAAGATGCTCAGGGACAAGTGGTCACAATATGAAGCTAGAGGGGGAGGCTCAGAGGAAATGTGAGGAAGTACTTCTTGACAGAGAGGGTGGTGGACGCTAAGAACAGCCTTCCAGCGGAAGTGGTGGGAGCTAGAATGACCAAAGGATTTAAGAATGCATGGGATAGACACAAGGGAATCTTAGGAGCAAGGGGGGGGGTGTAAGCCAGAGTCCAGGTAGGGTCTCTGGTGGCACTATAGGTAGAGTATTTAGGGCAGACTAGGTGGGCAAAGTGGTCCTTATCTGCCGACAACTTCTGTGTTTCTATGTTTCTTACAGTTTGACAGCCCTAGTTCTCCTCTGTCTTTAGGATGTTTCAACAGGGTCAATTTCAATGTCAGGCAGCTAGATCCCCATATAAATTTGAATGGATTTTTCCAATTGTTTCCAACTAACATTCTGTATTTTATGTATCCTGAATATTGTGCATCCAACTGTAAATGTTTTTTGCCTTGGTACCTTGCACTCTCCAGCCATTCTCTAAAGGCCTTATAAGGTACTAGGGTACAAAGATTACCATCTGTATACATTCCTCTGTATAATATGTAACCTGTATATATGATTTTATGTATGTATTATGTATTTTGTGTTCTTATATTCTCTATTTCCCCCATCCCCGCATCACACTGGAAATGAGCCTCAGCTCAGTGTGCCTTTCTCGGTTATCAAATGTTTAAATAAATAAAACAAAATAAAAAAAATATTCAGGAGTACTGCCACTGGGAGCAGGCAACAACAATATAACTACCTTGGTAGTATGTTTATTCACTCCCCCCCCCCCCCCAACTGACAAGGGAAGAGATGCCCATCTCTGCAGGTTTGCATAAATCTCTCTCAGTGGGGATTTATAATTGGCCTTGTATAGATTTGATGCATCCATCTTTCAAATATGGATGTCCAAGTATTTAAATCCCTTTGCAGTTCACTTAAAAGGTATTCTACATTTGATGTGTACTGATATTACCCCTCTCAGTTTAAAGGCCTCTATTTTCTCATGGTTTACTTTTAACCCTGAGACCTTACCAAATTGCTGTCATGTGGCTAGAAGAGGGGGTATGGAATGTATCTGATCACTGAAAGAGGAGTGTGCCATTCATATACAGTGAATATTTTGGGCCCTGTGAGTCACAGGAAGCTCCTTTTTATATCTGAATTGGTTCTGATGGCTATAGCCAATGGCTCGATCCCCAGGGCAAAAAGAAGGGGTGAAAGCAGGCACTCCTGATGGGTGCCCTGCTGAAGTATGAAGAAAGGGAAAGGATGCCATTCACCCTTAACTTAGCTCTCGGTTTTGTGTACATGGGGCCCGGTTCTAGAAGGGTTACGCCTGGCGTAACTGCAGTTGCGCCAAGTAGAATGGCGCATGTAGCAACTTAAGCCAGCAGTTGCAACACGCACGATTCTACATAGTGGCCTGCGACATGGCGCAGACCGCTTGCACCAAACAGGAGTTACACCGCACAAACCCCCTGTGACATGGCGCTAGGGGGTTTACGGCAGCAGTTGCACCCCATTCCAGAAGGGCAGCCATAAAGTGCCCACATCGGGATTCTACAAGAAACCAGGAGGAGATCCAGCAACATAAGTTATACCAGCATTTAGCTGGTAAAACTTAAGGACGACCCCGTGGGTCCTGTAGACCCATGGAATGTCCAGCAGACAGTGCACAGTTTCCCTTCCCACCATGGCCAGCACACCCCAGCAGGGCCCCACAGAGCTACCCATACCCCCAGCCCCCCAAAACAGCTGTTGGCAGGAGCCCCCCAGGGCGGTGCTGCCATCCCCCACCCGTGCCCCGAACCGCAAGTCGCCCGCCGCACATGCGGCACTAATCCAGCCCTGATAGTCTAGTGCCCCCCTAAACTGTACATAAATAAAATAACGAATCCCCATTTCCCTGGTAGTCTAGTGGCTCCCCTCCGAACTGTACATAAATAAAAAAATGAATCCTGTTTCCCTGGTAGGCTAGTGGTTTTCACTTTTAACTGTAATATAACACGAAAGAACTCCTATTTCTGAAATCTTTTAGGTTCTCCACTCATTGCATTTCAGCTCCTCCTAGAATCCCCTCATTTGTCTCTAGTTTGAGATTGGCACAGTTTGGCCTTCCTTTACTCTCCATTAGCACTGCTGTCTGAGTGTAGAGCAGGGTTACTGCACAGACGCGCTTCAGAAATTAATTTTGAGCACGCCTGTGCAGTAGCACTAATACTGCACTCAGTTGGCGGCTGGCCGTGTAGGTGAGAGGTGGGCTGTGCCAGTCGCTGGCTGGGATGGGTGGGGTGCTGGGTGGGCTGGCATGGCTGGGTGGGGGCCACTACACTACCAGGGAAATGAGGTTTCTTCATTATTTATGTACAGTTCGGGGGGTGGGTGGCCAGTGGCCTACTGGGGAAATGGGGATTCATTTTTTTATTTATGTACAGTTCGGGGGGGGGGCCCACTAGACCACCAGGTCCACCTATCTGCCACACTTGCGGCTGGCAACTAAGGGGTCGGGGCATGGGTGAGGAGGGTTGACCGCACCACCCTGCTGTTGCAGCTTGCAACATGCTCACAGGTATGCCCGCAGTTTGGCGTACCTAGCCACATGTCGCAAGTCACAGGACTTAGCTGTGATGACCCTGTCCCTACTAGAATAGGGCTCAGGGTCAATGTGGCAGGTGCGGTGGTGCAAGTTGCGTTTGGCGGAAACTTGTACCACCCTTCTAGAATTGGGTCCATGTTAATTATCCAGGAGATAAATCTGATTGTTTGTGTATTTGAATTTTACACACCCCCTTCTTTAAATAATCAACTCCAGCGGGGAGAAAACTTGGTGAGGTGGTGAACATTGAAGGTTGACGTTTTGGAGATCGCTGTTGTTCCCGGTCACCATTTTTACCATTGCCATTATTCTGTCACCATTCTTGTCATCATCCAAATTATGGGATACAACACAAACCTAGTAACAATTTCATTTAGCAGCTCTGGTTACTGAAAGATTCTCAGAAGTAAATAGCTTGTTAGTTGCTTTTTAAATGAAAATACAGAACTGGCAGTGCATATCTCTTCAGGGAATACATTCCATAAGGTAGGGATTGCCACAGAAAAAGCCCAGTCACCAACAGACTTCAGTCAGAAAGAAGGAACATCCAGCAGATCCCTTCCACTAGACCTTAAATCACTAGGAGGGATGTGGAAGTCAGGAGATCACTGAGGTACTGAGGATCCAGTTCATTCAGGGATTTAAATGTCACCAACAGTACCCAGAAATCAATCCGCTACATAATTGGCAACCCGCCCAGAACCTGTAGTGAGGGGGGTAATATACTCTGACCTCCTTGTGGAGGTCAGGGAGTCTTGCTGCAGTGTTCAGAAGTGCAGGAGATGCAACTGACCTCCAGGTGAGCCTTTATAGACCACACAGCAGTAGTCAAGCCAGATGAAAATGAGGGCATTGACTAGTGCAGCGAGGTCCGCAGAATCCAGCAGTGATCACAGTCTGGCAACATACTTAAGGTGATAAAAGCAGATCTTGACTACAGAAGACACATGTAAAACAAATGGCAACTGTCCATCAAGAACATCTCCCAAAGTGTGAACCTCCATGCCACCTAAAGATGAACCTCCCCCCAAGAGAGGGAAGAATCTGGCCACAGCAAATGGCTGAAATCTGCTTTTCCTAACCCACCACTACAAACCTTAGTCTTGGTTGGGTTCAGAGCCAGCCAATTGGTGGCCATCCAAACCTTGGTTTCCTCCAAGCACTTTCTAATCATAGCATAGATGACACAGCATCAGGAACATGGGAGACATACAGCTGGATGGCATCTATATAGCAGTGAAACTGCACACTGTAATGCCTTGTGATCTCTTCCAGAGGCAGCATATACACCGAGAATAACATAGGTGAAAGCACAGAACCTTGAAGAACACCGCAGTCAAGAGTAATTGACTGTTAATGGCAAGAACTGAGCACTATCAACTTCTCCCTTCTGCTAAAGAATTACCAGAAACATAGTAACACAGTCCCGAACAACTTTCCATGTTCCTCAAGTCTGGCCAACAACACAGAATGATTTACGATGTCAAATGCTGAAGAAAGATCTAGTAAGATCACAATAGAGATCTCCCCATGATCTCTCACCAGGAAGAGATCATTGTAAACCCTGATCATGGCTGTCTTTGTGCTGTGTTTGCCATGGAAACCAGATTGAAATGGCTCAAAGAGGTCATTCTTCTCAAGATGAGTCACAAGCTGGACCACAGCCACCTTCTCCAGAACCTTTGCCAAAAAGGGAAGGTCGGACACAGAATGAAAACTGGAAAGTATGTCACATCAGGATCTTATGACATCTTCTTAAGAAGGGGCCTCACCACCACCCTTTTTAAAGGTGCTGGCAGTAGCCCCTCCCAAAAAGAAGTGTTGGCACTACCTGGCAATACTGAAACTAACTGCCTCCCCCCAGCATTATGCAGCTGGATAGGTGCAGCATCCAGAACACAAGTAGTGCACTGCAAACCCATTACCACCCCAATGACCTCCTCTTCATACAACTGCTGAAAATTCCCCCCAACCATTCACAGAGCCACTCATACTCCCCTCTCTATCCCTGCTGACCACAAAATGGGTAGTGCAGGAAATCTAGTCCATGAATGCCCACAACCTTGGCTTTGAAGAACTCATTCAACTGCTAGCACTTCTCACTGGAAACAAGTTCCTTTATGACACAGACAATCTTGATGTAATAAACTGCCTACAACATGGAAAAGGGTGGCAGGATGATTCTTCTCAGTAGATATCACAACCAAGAAGAAATCCTTCTTAACTGCTGTGATAGCCTCCTGGTACAACTTCAAGTGCTCCTCCAGGACAAGTCTGTCACTGGTCAGCCTAGATTTCCTCCACTTGTGCTAGAACTCATGACCTGCAGCCTTCATCTGCCGAAGCTCAGATGTAAACCAAGGAGCACCTCAGTGAGAGGTCTGCAGGCATGAATAGAATGGTGCCACGATATCCAGTGCCACAGAGAGCCCAGTTATAGGCTTCCACTGCAGCACTGCAGTCCTTAGTAGAGACCTCAACCAGGTCCAAAATGTCCAAAAGACTCAGATACCTCATGGGATCCAGATCCTGTTTAGAATGATACTGGATCACTTCTGCAGGCAGTGATGGTTTCTTAATGTCCCCAGCATAAACAGTATGGTGTAGTGGTCCAACCAAACAACAGGCTCCACTAAGATATTATCTGTCTTCAACCCCCTCGAGAAGATGAGGTTGAGTGTGTGGCCTCCCAAGTGCCTGGCCATGATAACCACCTGTCTGAAACCAAGTTCACTTGTAAGCTGAAGAAGCCTGTTTGAAAACACATCCATGGCATCATCACCCCTAGCATTTGGGTCCAAATCCAAACTGATGCAGGGTGATAAGAAGATACTCCCAATAGAGGTGGTCAAACACCTTTTCAGCATTTAGTGAAAGGGCAAGATTGATTGTACTGGAATGTTTGACCACATATCAAATATTTCAAAGTCTATGGACATCATTATCAAAAGATTGGTGCTGTGGAATAAAACCCATCTAGTTCCAGTGTATTAGTTTCCATATGACCTTTTGCAATCTAGTGGCCAGGATGACAGTCATGATTTTTCAATCACATTAATAAGTGATATTGGTCTGTAAGACCCGCATTGTGAGGAATCCTTACCCTGTTTGGGGAGGATAATTATGATTGCTTCTTTTCATTCATCTGGGAAAGTGGCATTCTCCATGCCCCAATTGATAGCCCTAGTGAGAGGGGTGATAATTAGTTCCCTACAAATTTTATAAAATTCAGTCGGTAAGCCATCAGAGCCCAGTGAATTCCCATTTTTTAAGTTAAGAATCACACTTCAGCTACCAGTGCATCTAATAGAGTTTGGTCCTGGCCAACCATTCTAGTCAACAGGAGCTAATCTTAATAGGTATTATTCTGATTCTTATTTGTTCTGAAAATTTAATTGTGTTTTTATCTGCTGTTTCATCTTTGTTATGATTTATTAGGCACTCAGAGACTCAGGGAATGGGCACCTAAAAATAAAATTTGCCTTGCCTTGCTCCATCAGCTGTGGGAGATGCAAAGGAGCAAAAAAGGAGCATATGTCTCATGTAATACAGTGGGGATGAGGGTCCATGTAAAGGGACTCGTATAAATTATCAAACTGTTTTGCTGTATCCTGTGAGAGCATAAATTGTTGGGGAGTGTGGGGTCAGGCCAGAAATCTTATCTATCAGCCTGTTGTTTTTGCAGTTGTAGTGTCAAAACGCACCCTGCTCTGTGCCCCTGGACATAATATTTCTGCCGGTTCACCCATGCCAATTTAATTAAACAATTAAAAAGCACTTGGTAAATGAGAACGCAAGCAAAAGGGCAACACGACAGGAACTGGTCACATCCCTCCCAGCCAGACCACACAATGCCTGCATTATTTGCTGCAGGGATCTGTTCCCCTGCACCGCCGTCTTGGGGGGCTATGCTCCCCACGCACCCCTAAACTATATATAATGAACACTGGATCAGGCATGCCATGAAGGGCAGGCGACGTGAACACGGTGTGAGTGTGGGATGCTCTGAGATCCACAATGCCCCTGTCACTCATGACCTTGTTGCAGCACCCACATTATGGCACCCTAATCATGGCGCCCTTACAATGGTATATGATTTCTGCCTAGTGCATGTGATCATGGTTTTTGCCTTCCTAAGGTCTAAGTCTGCAAGTTTGTGCCTTGCACTCATCAGCTGCTGCAATATCTGATCATTTTACTTGTCTGTGTTTTTTCAAAGTCCCCTAATTCTTTTCTATAGCTAAATGATCTGCTACTTCTCTCTTTTGATGGACACTAGCCACAGACATGAGACTACCTTGTGGCACTGCCTTTAGAGCAATCCACTGTATCATTTCAGTAGTTTCTCGTCTGTCTGGAGTTCTTGTTTAACCCAATTTGAATTAGCTTCATTAGCTGGAGCATCAACATTCATACAACATAATTTGTGCATGACCACTGGCTGAATTTCAACTGGCAAGTATAAGGAAGCGTGGGCAGAATGGGTAATGCTATGTATCTGACATTCAGTAATTACATACGATCAACTTTTAGGGAGGAAGCAGAGATCAATTCGAAAGTACATTTTAAGGAGGTGGGAGAAAAAAGTGGAAATTTTTTTCTGCTGGATGAAAGACTCTCCAGACCTTATGCATGCCCAGTTGAGCTTCCATATCCACTAATACTCTGACCATGCATAAACAATGGCTATTGGTAGGGGGAGCTTTTCTAACTTCGGGTTTAGAATGCAATTGAACTCCCCATAGTAAAAGACATATGTTTTCTGCCTTATCAGAGATCAATTTATGAAGGGCCGTCACAAAGACTTAAGGGTCCAAGTTTGGGGCATACACATTCAAAAAAGTCATAGGCTGATTCTGGTATACCACATTCACCAAAATGAACTGTCCCTCTGGATTAGGGTAATGGGAAGTAATAGTGGTGGACAAGAAGTGGTAAAAACAATGCAATCCCACACTTTTTATGGGTACGAACATACGTACATATGAAATTTGCCAGCAGATAAAGGCATAGAAGTCTATCAAGTCTGCTTGAATGTGCAGCTAGCACCCTTTATTCTGCAGCTCCCCTCCTTTCCACCCTTCCCCTACATTGGCCCCCCCCTTGTCCTGTCCCATCCCCTTTTGAAGCAGTCCACTGTTCTACTGGATACCACTTCTGCAGGTAATGCATTCCACCAAGCTACTACCCTCTCTGTAAAAAAGTGTCTCCTCATCTCCCTCCTGAACCTTCCTCCCTCCAGTCTCATATCATGGCCCCTGGTGTCCCTCCCCTCCAATACTTTGAAAAGCTCCTCTGTATCTGTCTTGTTTATTCCTTTCATGTACTTAAAGGTTTCAATCATGTCCCCCCATCCCTCCTCTCTTCCAGCGAGTACATGTTCAATTCCCTCAGCCTCCTCTCGTAAGATAAGTCCCCCAGCCCCTTGATCATCATTGTCGGCCTGCGCTGCACCCCCTCCAGTAACTTAACGGCCCTCTTCAGATACGGGCACCAGTACTGCATGCAGTACTCCAGGTGCGGTCTAAACAATGACCTGTACAGTGGCAGAATCACCTCCTTCCTCACCGAGGATATACCCCTTGCAATGCAACCCAGCATTTTGTTGGCCATTGCAGCTGCTTTCCTATGTTGTGCCAAGTTGTTCATCGACCCTGTAATGAGCAACCCCAGATCCTTCTCCTCCTCTGTCTGGGCTAGCTGCACTCCCCCCAGCAGGTAAATCCTCCTTGGGTTCTTCATCCCAAAATGCAGCACCTTGCAGTTCTTGGCATTAAACCCCAGTTGCCAGGTGTCTGACCAGGTTTCAAGCTTTGCCAGATCATCCTGCAACCCCTGCCATCCTCCTAGGTCGTCCACCACCACTCCTACCTTGGTATCAACAGCAAACAGACTGATCTTGCTCTTGATGTCCAATGATATGTCTGCAATGAATATCCCAAACAACACTGGTCCCAACACCGAGCCCTGTGGAACACGACTCGTCACTACCCTTGGGTGTGAGCACTCCCCACCCACCACCACCCTCTGTTGCCTTCCCTGAAGGCAGTTCCCTACCCATTTCACTAGCTTGCACCTGCCCCTGTGCCTTCTAACTTACTTCCCAGCCTTCCATGCGGTACCGAGTTGAATGCCTTACTGAAGTCCAGATACAGGACATCCATTGCATGGCCCCTGTCCAGTTGCCTAGTTACCCAGTCATAGAACTCCACCAGGTTGGTTTGGCAGGATATGCCACGTATGAAGCCATGCTGTCTGCTGTCCTGTAGTCCTTTGGCCTCTAGGATGGCCACCAGCCTCTCCTTCAGGATAGTATCCATTAGCTTACCCACGATGGATGTGAGGCTCACCGGTCTGTAGTTCCCCAGGGGTTCATCCTTGGGCCCACTCTTGTGGAGGTGCACCACATGAGCCATCCTCCAGTCCTGAGGTACACACCACAAGTGTAGTGAGGCATTAAATAGTTCTGCCAAAGGTCCCTCAAGGACCTCTGCCAGCTCCTTCAGTACCTTGGGGTGGATGCCATCTGGGCCTGGTGCCTTGTCCACACTCAGTGCCTTCAAACCCTCCAAAACTCTGCCCTCCATGATTTCCCCATCTTTCACCCTCTCCCCCCTGTTTCTGCCGTTCCTCCCCCTTGGGTGTTACCCCCCTCTTCTCCTTAGTAAATACCGAGCAGAAGTAATCATTTAGTGCTTCTGCCTTATCGCTCCCTGTTTCCACCCAACCCCCCCTCCTTCCTAATCCTTACTATGTGGTCCTTGCAGCTCCTTTTCTCCCTGATGTATCTAAAGAATTCATTCTTCCCCTTCTTAATGCCTTGTGCCAGCCTGAGCTCCGTAGATGCCTTGGCTCCCCTTACTGCCCGAGTCACCTCCTTCAATTCTGTCAAGTATTCCTCCCTGTCCTCCCTCCTCCCTGGTTTCTTGTACCTTCTAAAGGCAGCTCTTTTCCTCCTTACTTTTTCCATGACCTCCTTGCTCAACCAGCTCGGTTTCTTAGCCCTAGCCTTCTTGCTCTGGGCTTTGCAGCATGTTTTGGTTGCCTCCACTGTCCCCAGCTTTATGAGCTCCCACCACTGGTTAGTGTCCATACTAGGTTGAATTCTGGCAAGGTACCCTTTTACCATTCCTCCATCCTCCCAAAGTTTGCCCTCCTGAAGTCCAGCACTCTTGTGCCAGATTCCATTTCTTCCTTGCCCGTATCCAATGTGAGCCATACTGAGCTGTGGTCACTCCCTGACAGCGGTTCTTCCACCGTATTTTCACTCACAAAGTCCCCATTTGCCAGCACAAGGTCAAGGGTATTCCCTAACCTGATTGGTTCACTTACCATTTGCAGCAGGAAGCTGTCCTGGAAGGCATCTAGCAGTACTTGCTCCCTTCTGTTCCTGGTTGTTGGGGTACTCCAGTCCACTCCTAGCATGTTGAAGTCCCCCACAATCACCAGACCACATATCTCACATGTTCTTCTGATCTGTCCCACTAGTTTCCTGTCTAGCTCCTCCATCTGAGATGGCAGCCTGTACACCACTCCCATTCTGAGAATCCTATTCTTGGAATCCTGGATTTGCATCCAAAGTGACTCCGTACTACCCTCCTCCACTTCCTCCCTTACACACTTCAGTCCTTCCTTCACATATAGTGCCCCCCCTTTCCCAATCACCCTGTCCCTACAAAATAACCTGAACCCTGGTACAGACAGGTCCCAGTCATTGCGTTGGGTGGTCCATGTTTCTGTAGGTGGGATGGGATGCTGTAAAAACCTGGCCCACCAACCTTTCTGCACAGTTTCAGGTGTTCAGCTAGCAGCATATGTGTCTCCTTCTTAAGATAGAGGAAGATTTAGACCCACTTCACTGGATTATTCACCCCATTAACATTATACAAAACAATTTTCATATGAGCCATAGGGATATACTATTGGATATGCAAGACCTAGGGGCTAGAATACAAATAACAGGAACAGAAAAGATGAAGGCTATGGGCTTAGCTTTCACTGGAGGTAAATAGCACCTTGACTGCAGAGGGTAGTTGGTCCAGGAGGTTGGCAGGTGGTTAGGAGGGGCAAATTGGGTGCCCATCAATCAGTGCTCTCCAACATATCACCTCCATAAACCATATAAAAACTACAAACAGGTATCTGCCTCTGTCTCTGAAATCAAACAAAGGGGCAGATGACACTGCAGAACAGAATACTGCAGCACCGGAGCTAGCACAACAAAACTCGCCCAAAACAGGAGCCAAAATAAAAAATGCAAAAAGGAAATCCAAAAAACTTCTGATCATAGGAGACTCCATGATTCAAGGAGTTGATACATATCTCTAGCCAGGGGTAATGGTCAGATGTCTCCCAGGCACATCAGCATGGAGAGACACTGACTGCATTGCTAAAATTGTTCAGGAAGCAGGAGAAAACATTGACGTCCTGATAAACATAGGGACTAACGATCTCACCAGCCGGTCAGTTGTGGAGACCAAGGAACACCTGACCAGGCTGGGTGACAAACTATCATCAATTTCGTCCAGCATCTCCTTCTCTGAGATCCTGCCAGTCTGGGAGAGGGTGACAGATGGACAGAAGGTCAGAAAAGGGGAGATATGAGAGCTAAACAAGTGGCTCAAGGGCTGGTTCCAGGAAAAAGGACACACATTTGTAAGGAACTGGCAACAGTTTTGGGAGCAAAAGTTCTTTAAATTTAATGGACTGCATCTTACTAAGGAGGGAGTCAGTGCATTGGGGCAGAAGTTTGACGTCTTTGCAGAATATTTAAACTAGCAAATGGGGAGATGGGTGCAGCACCCCATATGTTGAATGGGAAGAGCACCCCTCCCTCCTCAGCTAGTGGTCAAACAGGAGTTCAGCATGTTTGTGGTTCATTTGTATCACCAGGTAAAGAAAAAGTTCTGGCTCCCATATGACGCACAGAGGAAACGCCAGACCTTGACCAACAACCAACATAACTGAAATCTAGCCAATGGAAAATCATGTACACAAATGCTCGCAGTCTGGGAAACAAGATCCCAGACCTGCAGGCAATAATGACAGAGGCTAAACTGGACATAGTTGCCATTAGCAAGACATGGTTTACCAGTAACCACACTTGGGAGACTTCAGTACCTGACTATGTACTGTTCAGAAGAGACCAAGGTGCAAAAATGGGGTGTGGAGTGGTCCTTTATGTCAATGAAAATATCAAAGCTGCAGAAAGTCAGAATGCACATGAGGAGCCAGAAGAACTGTGGGTCTCTCTGGAAACAGGAAATGGGACAGCCATATGAACTGGGGTTGTGTACAGGACTCCAGACCAGGGGGAAGACATAGACATGTTACTGTTAGAAGATATACAAAACATGACAGCTAAAGGGAAGGTTCTGATAATGGGAGACTTCAACATGCCAGATACAGATTGGTCAATACCAGTAGGCACATCTGCCAGAACTAGACACATGGTGGATTCCTTGAAGGGGGAAGGCCTCAAACAACTGGTACAACAACTAACAAGAGACAGGGCTATCCTAGATCTAGTATTGACTAACAGGTAAAGGATCACAGATCTCCAGGTAGAAGGTCACCTGGGTGCCAGTGACCATCACATGGTATGGTTCAATTTGGCCACTAGAACAAAATCATCCCATTCCAAGGCAAAAATATGGGACTTCAGAGGAGCTGACTTTGATAAGATGGCCAACAGAGTTAAGCTAGCCCTGGCAAAAAGAAATACAGGTGAGGGGGTACAGGCAAAGTGGGCAAGCGTTAAAGATGCAATAGTTGAAGCAACATCCCATTGTGTTAGTGAGAAAAGGAAGTGCAAAAGAAGAAGGAAATCACTTTGGTTCTCAAACATGGTAGCAGAAAAAGTCAGAGCCAAAAGGCTGGCCTTCAGGAATATAAGGGAACGCAGCAGGAGGAAGATAGGGAGGCATACCAAACTTCCCTAAGGGAAGCAGGGAAGGCAGTAAGGCAGGCAAAGGTCCAAACCGAGGAAACATGAGCACGAACAGTAAAAGAAGGTGACAAGACTTTCTATAGATACATTAGTGAAAGGAGAAAGTCCAGAAGTCCAGAGGGGATATTGATAAGATCAAAGGGGATAAGGGGGCGTGTGAGGAGGAGGACCATGTAAAAGCATCTATCCTAAATAGATACTTCTGCTCAGTATTTACTGAAGAGAAGGTAGGGCAGGGCCCACAGCTCAGCACCATGGACACAGGGGGGATGGAGGAGTGCACTAGTCCCTTCACAAAAGAAAGGGTCCTACAAGAGCTCGATAAGCTCAGGGTGGACAAACTAATGGGACCTGATGGCATACATCCCAGGGTACTAAAGGAGCTAAGGGTGGAACTAGCAGTGCCATTATCAGAACTGTTTAGTGAGTCTCTGAGCACAGGAGAGGTCCCAGAAGACTGGAGAAGGGCTCATGTGATCCCACACCACAAGAGTGGTAGCAGGGAGGAGGCAAGGAACTACAGATCAGTCAGTCTTACCTCAGTAGTGGGCAAGATTATGGAGACACTCCTTAAAGAAAGGATAGTGCAACACCTGGAATCCATAGGAGCATAGGATCCTAGACAGTATGGGTTTACAAAAGGAAGGTCCTGTCAAACTAATCTCATAGATTTCTTTGACTGGGTAACCAGAGTGGTGGACCAAGGGGGAGCAGCTGATGTCACCTATCTTGACTTCAGCAAAGCTTTCGATACTGTTCCACATAGAAGATTGATTAATAAGATGGGTAGGCTCGGGGTGGGTCAGACATTGGTCAACTGGGTGGCAAACTGGTAGACGGTCAGAAAACAGCAAGTGGTGGTAAATGGTATACAGTCAGAAGAGATACAAGTCACAAGTGGGGTACCTCAGGGATCAGTCCTGGGGCCAGTCCTCTTCAATATCTTCATCAGTGACATTGCAGATGGACTGAAGGGTAAGGTTTGTCTGTTTGCAGATGACACCAAGATTTGCAACAGAGTAGATGATCCAGATGGGTGGGCAGAATGAGAAGAGATCTGGATAAACTAGTAAAATGGTGGGAAGAGTGGCAGCTGGGGTTTAACACAAAGAAGTGCAAGATTATGCACATAGGGAAGAGAAACCCTGAAGTCACCTGTTGGCTGGGAGGGGAGTTGCTGTTAGTCACAAGGGAAGAAAGAGACTTGGGCGTCATCATCACTGATGACCTGAAATCATCCAAGCAGACCACTAGAGCAATAGGTAAGGCTAGAGGGATGTTGGTGTGTATTAGTAGGGGTATCACAAGTCAGAAGAGGGAGGTAATAATCCCTCTTTGCAAGACACTGGTTAGGCCCCATCTGGAGTACTGTGTGCAGTACTGGAGGCCACACCTTCACAAGGACATAAACCAAATTGAGGATGTCCAGAGAAGGGCAACCAAAATGGTGCAGGGACTGCATCAGAAAACATATGAGGACAGATTAACTGATCTCATTATATACCCTAGAGCAAAGGAAGGAGAGAGGTGATATGATTGAAACATTAAAACACCTTAAGGGCATTAACAAGGTGAACAAGTCTAACATGTTTCAATATAAGAAAAATATCAGGACAAGAGGACACAGCATGAGATTAGAGGGAGGCCAATTAAGGGGTATAGTGAGGAAGTTCTTTTTCACAGAAAGGGTGGTGGATGCATGGAACGGCCTACCTCAGGAAGTGGTGGATATGAATACAGTGCAGGGCTTCAAACAGGCATGGGATAGGCATAAGGGAGCAATACAGATGAGTATGAATAGATAGGTCATTGACAGAGCAAAGGCCAATGGCACATTCATACGGTAGAAAAAGAAATGGGCAGACTGGATTTGCCTTGCGGTCCTTATCTGCCATCAACTTCTATGTTTCTATAGTTTCCTTGCAAATACAGTTTCCTTACCTGCAGCACAGCACAGTACAGTGTAATACAAAAAACTTACAAATTGCGTGCAACATGTAAAACTTGAGAGAACAATATGGACATAAAACAGTTAAACATCAACAGTGCAAGATTGTCCAGGCTGGACTGACCGAGATTGTGATGCTGTTGACTACCCCACAGGGGTGTCATGTCTATAGCCCTCAAATGTTTGTGAGCTACCAGGTCAAGCATTTAGGAGTACTCTACTGGGAGTTACACTCTGCTACTGCATCCACATGGCAGGGCCCTAGGGTACTAGGCACAGGCCTCGTAAGGATCATTACTGAGGGAAGTGGAACAGATGATCAGAGCAGCTCAAGTTGATCCCTTCCCCAAGCAGTGGCTCTGTATTTGTCATTACCACAAAGAAGAGGGGGAGTAAGCCCCTCTCAGGTACCTAGCTAAATATCAAAGTGTGTGGGGGAAGACAAAATACCTACATCCTCCAGTCCAAGCCTTCTACTTGGGGGGGTGGGGAGTGTCCAACAGGAATACATAACATGTCAATTAAACCAACCAGCCATCCACTATTAAATCAGGGAGTGCTGGTAAAAGTGCAAGTCTGAAAAAGGGCTCCACTGCCCATCCTGGGAATATTTATTGATATTCCAGAGTCCCATTCTCGACCTCTATGAGATCATCCCACTTTGATGACTGAATGGGCCCCCACTTAGACAGACCTCTGACTGGGGGGGGGGGGCCTACCAAAAATGCAGCCTAGCACAGAACCATCAGGTAGCATACAGTTAGGTTTCATGATAAGCAGTCTACGGAGGGAGCTAAGCCCTCTGAGGGTTTCTCAGGAAAAATAAGTAACAAGGATGTCTCCACATACACCCTGCACTGCTCTGGACAAAGGAGAACCATCCCACCCTAGTGCAAAAGGAAAACCAAAAATATCAGGATGGGGAATAGGGTAGCAAACAAGACACAACCACCAACTTTCACACAGCTGCCCCCAAATAATAACTTGTTCAAGGAAAGTATGAGGGTTCTATAGGCTAGCTATGCAAAACAGTAATAAAACCAATGAATAACACAGTACATAAGCCCATTGATTGAGTCTCTAGTCTATAGAGTGTTGCTCTTCTGTTGTCCACATGACAGAAAACAGCATTAAAGGCAGTCAGAGAAATATGATCTGTAAAATGAAAAGACAGAGTTAAGTGTGCCTGTAATGATAAGAAGTCGCCATTCATAAGGAGGAGAGTTTCTGCGTGGTGTGATTCAAGAGCCCTTCGAGGTGGTGTTCTGCTGCTTCTTCTTAGGTGTATGCTTCCTGATGATATCCCCCCCCCTCAGTCCTTCAGGTGTAATTTTGTCATGGTGAAGTCCTGCTGGGAGGTGTCATCCTGTTTGCCACCAGACGCTGGAATCTAGGCTGCTTGCTGTAATACTTTCTCCATGACTTCTGTGCCATTTTGGGGAACTGAGGTGCCACGTTTCTTTAAGGTAGGAGCTGCATCCAGGGATGTGAAAGTTTGAGGTTTGTCCCCCCAATAGTCAGTTTAGTGGGGAATGCCAGCTGACTTTTAATCTGCTTTTCTTTCAGTTGTTTTTGGAGAGCATAAATTTGTTTCCATTTAGACTGCAGTTCCGTTGAGTAGTCCAGTTCAAAAACTAGACACTGTCCCTTATATTTTGCCTCTTTAGCTGCCCATGCTGTAAAGAAAATTAGCTGTTTAGTTGGAAACCAGAAGAATCTAACAACTGTGGATCTTTGTCTGGCATCAGGTATGAAGTTTTTTTTTTTTTTTGCCACAGCTCTATGAGCCCTCTCCATTTTAAGCTCTTGATCCACAGGCAGTTGTAGTCCCACTCCGAGAAATTCTTGTAGAAAAAGGACCGGGTGCCTTTCTCCTAATCCTCTGGTAATTCATGGATCTGGATATTCAGCTGAATATGCCTATTTTCAGCATCTTCTTGCTTCCAGTGTAGTTGTCACTGCTTTCTGTTAAGGGACAGGAGGGCCCTGCCATGAAAGTCTGTTTGTTTTTCTCTCTGCCAGGCCCAACTCCAGCTCGGTTGTGCGGTGCTGTATGTCCCTCAGATCTTTCCTAAAGTCATCTATGTTGGAGCTAACCTTCTGGACTAAGTGTGTTAATTTTTTCAACTTGGTCCGGATATGGCATAAGCTGACTTGCTCCCCCATCACGTCTTAAAGTGAATGAAGGGAACGAGATGGCTGCAAGTCTAAGCGGATGCATGATCGTCGGTCAGCTCTCCAAGAGGAGGTTGGCTGCAGTGTCACCACACATCTTTGTGGAATCCCAGCATCTTTTCTGCAGGTCAGTACTAATTTAGGTGAAAAAGTTCATTTTCTGGGGCACAGGGCCATAATATTGCAAGACATTATGCCGCAACAACATACCGCACTGCCAATGCAGTGTAATACATAGCATGCGGCATAAGTCTCTGTTTTGCGGGGTTCTACCCCCTGCACCCTCTTATGGGGCTGTGGGCCCTGAACCCCCCAACTAAAAATAACTAACTCCGTGGGAGGTTAAAAGTAAATATTACAAAAAAATGAAAATTCCATGCGCCCAGGACCTGGAATCGAACCCGTCCCAAACGCACTGCCTGCCTCCTTTGCTGCCAGTGGCTCATCCCATCTAGCCATGGCAGCTGCTTGGCACATCCCTGTCCCAGCACAGGTCTTATCCTCGGCCTGGGACAGTGAGAGAGTGCAGTAGCACACACAGACCCATTTGAGGTATTGTACCCTCTCACTGTCCTATACAGCGCTGTTTCTGTTTCGGGGTTTCGTCATACGTTATTAAGTGTACAACATATTGATCTGGTAGGATTTTCTGGTGCTGGATGACTGCAGATTGTTGCATTGCTCTGCCAGCCACACTTAGGCTGCTGCCATGTCAGAGCCTGGACTGGAAGTCTCCAATCTGCCCTTTTACCAAGCATATCCCTGTGCCACATTGAATTTTCAAAACCAAACTGATGCCATGTTTTTTGTTGCTTGGCACTCAACCCTCATTTCCCCTGCCTGGCAGTGCCCCCCACCCCACCCCTGTTACTCCACAGTCCAGAAACTCATTTAACCACCCTTCTCACAACACTTTAAAAAAAAAGTCAGACAGTTTTTTATGTTGCTTGCGAGCATGCACAAGAAACATATTGAGTCAGGTTGCCAGAAGCAGGTTATGGAGGAGTGGCACTGTTGAGCCCAATGCCCCCACAGCCTTTAAAGGTTTGGCCTGCTATCCCCAATGCCGTGGCACGCTGCAGCTGACACTAGTTCAGCCAGTGTGCCACCACCTTGAAACGTTTCAGCCGCTGCAATCAGGGGAAGCTTCATCATTGCAGCGTCAGCCATTCTGCTGCAACGCGGGAGTGGCCCGTCATTGCTGGGTCGAACGTTGTGCAATATTGTTTAGGAACATTGCGGCAGCTTGCCGTGGTTCACAAACAATATTAAGCACCCCACTGCTGAGGGTGCCCAATCCCCTCAGCAGCATGTACCCCCACCACAGTGTTTGTCTGGCGGGGCCTCAATCAGCGTCAGCTTCAGTGGCTGTAATGTTCATGTTTGCTGGCAGAGCCACTCCCGTCGGCATTATGTCCCCTCCAGTTTCATTTGCAGATGGGGAGCCTACTCCCCATCGGCGTAATGCCCCAAAATGGAGTACAGTTGTGAGGGGGTGCCCAATCCCTTGGCTCTTGCACCCCCTTCTGTGCAGCAGGGGTACCCATCTCCGTCGGCTAGGAGCTGCCCCCCAAAAATAACACTCTGTTGGCACACTGGGAGCCCACCCCAGCATGCCAAATGGCCCTGTAAAAAATAAAACTGTCCCGCAATGTTTTTTTTTTTTGATTAACCTGTAAAAAAAGAAAACAGTCCCTCACCATCTCCCTGCCCCACAGCCCGCGCCCACCCTCTGCGCACCCTGCTCCTCTCACCCCCCCTCACCCCATACTTACCTGTGGAGTCTGGTGCGATGATCTTCAGTGGACCAGGAGCACGTCTGCACTCTTCAAAGCCGACCGCGAACTGAGGAAATGCCGGTAAGCTGTATAATGGCATAAATAGGGCTTTTTCAACTTTTTGCATGTCTCAGGCATTTTTTGGAATTTTGGCACCAAATTTTCAACACGGGGTTATTGGGCCCCCTCCTCATGAATTCAGCCACTGTCATAGCATTAATAGGTCCCAAAAGGTAATTTCACGGTAACTGCGTGGAATCACCTTTCCGGACTGATTAACGAAACAACAGTGCCAGTGTTCATGAGGTGAGCTTTCAAAAAGTCTATGTTGCAAATTTGGTGGGAAAAATCCAAGAAATTACTGTTTTATAAGCGTGCATTGTGCAGTTGCTACGCACACTCATAACTTCACCAATTTGCAATATTTTCACTCCAGATTTTCAACATTGCCCTTTTTATGCACCTCCTTATGAACAGTGTAGCTGTCATTTTTCACATCCTGGCCAAAATATGTTTTCGCAGTTCCGGCGCATAATAGCTCAGTCACTGTGGGAAATCAGTGTTCGGGACACAGTAAGAAAATCACACTTACACTGTTCATTAACAGAAGTCCTAAAATGCCTATGTTGAAAATTTGGTGAAGAAACTCCATAAAATGACTGTGTTACGAGCGTGCGTTGTGCAGTTTCCAGACACTCTTGTAACTTCACAAATTAGTAACATTTTCAGGCCAGATTTTCAACACTGGCATTTTTTCACACCTCCTTATGAACAGTACAGCTGTCATTTTTCACATTCTGGCTGAAATGTGTTTTCGTGCTACCAGCGCAGAATACCGCATTCACTGTCGGAAATCAATGTTTGGGACAGATTAGGATCGAGCGAGTGAGAGCGAGAGAGTAACCGAGCTCAACTGAGCTCTGTCAGGACTGCTGCGGATTTCTTTGTGGGCAGGAAAAGGCACCAACGCAAGCAGGAGCCTAGTACAAAAGGGCAGCCTGCAGTGCTGGGAGAAACACAACGAGCGAGTGAGAGGGGGGAATGAGCGAGCTCAATAGAGCTCTATCATGACTGCTGCGGATTTCTTTGTGGGCAGAAAAAGTTGGCAATGCAGGCAGGAGCCCAGTACAAAGGTCAGCCTGCAGCCCTCGGCAGAACGGAAGGAAGCGAGAGGTGAGAGAGGGGAGGGCTGAGCTCAACAGAGCTGTGCTGACACTGCTGCAGATTTCTTTGTGGGCAGAAAAGCCGTCACTACAGGCAGGAGTCAGTACAAAGGGCAGCCTGCAGTGCCAGGAGACACAGAACAGCGAATGAGGGACGGGGAGTGAGGGAGCTCAACAGAACTCTGTTGGGACTGCTGCAGAGTTCTTTGTGGACAGAAAAAGACAGCAATGCATGCAGGGGCCAAGTACAAAAGGGAAGCTTGCAGCAGCAGGAGAAACAGAATGAATGAGTGAGTGAGAGAGGGGAAGTGAGCGAGCTCAACTGAGCTCTATTGTGACTGCTGCAGGTTTCTTTGTGGGCCAAAAAAGGCAGCAATGCAGGCAGGAGCCCAGTACAAAAGGACAACCTGCAGCACCAGCAGAAACAGAATGAGCAAGTGAGACAGGGGGGGTGAGCGAGCTCAACGGAGCTCTGTCGGGACTGCTGCAGATTTCTTGTGGGCAGAAAAAGGCACCAACAGAGGCAGGAGCCCAGTACAAAAGGGCAGCCTGCAGCGCCAGGAGAAACAGAATGAGCGAGTGAGACAGGGAGAGTGAGCAACCTCAACGGAGCTCTATCGGGACAGCTGCAGATTTCTTTGTGGGCACAAAAAGGTGCCAATGCAGGCAGGAACCCAGTACAAAAGGGCAGCCTGCAGTGCAGGGAGAAACACAATGAGCGAGTTAGAGAGGGGGAGTGAGCCACCTCAATGGAGCTCTGCCGGGACAGCTGCGGATTTCTTTGTGGGCAGAAAAAGGTGCCGACACAGGCAGGAGCCCTGTACAAAAGAGCAGCCTGCAGCACTGGGAGAAACAGAATGAGTGAGTGACAGAGGGGCAGTGAGCAAGCTCAACGGACCAACACAATCAACATTCGGCACTGACAAATGCTTGTTTCTGTTTTCTTTTGCCTCTGTACCTGACAAGACATTTCTCAGTGGCATCTGATAGCAATCCTAATTCCCCTACCCCTACCACTCCTGTTCGACAGATGACACGTATTCGTGAAACTACATCGCCATCACTATAGCTCATGACAGCATTCACTTTCACTCTGGTATGTTCTTAAATTTAAAAAGCAAAAAAGAAAAGTAAACTTGGAGCACTACCCCATCTTGAAGACTTCTGGGTCTCCGTGTTCCTCTGCTTCTGGGTTCGCAAAGCAGAGTCACACGAACACTGCATCCTACTTTACAACTACATGTCTGCTAACTGCTGCACTAGTGACAATCCTGACCACACTTACTATGTGAACCCTAAAACATTAACAGAGAAAAATAAAAGCTAGCAGTTACTAGTATTTAAACTGGACTTTGCAACCACAGCAATACTGGCTGTAGATGAAATTAACCAGGGTGTGTGTGTGTGTGTGTGTGTGTGTGTGTGTGAGACAACAAAATAAAAAACAGCTCTCACACACTGCAATGTCCCCTACTGGAAGGTATCCCACTAGAGGAACTACTTTAGAAAAAACCAAAAAGATTTTTGTTGATTTTGCTATTTTCTATTTTTTTTTTAATCTTATAAAAAATTATTACATCTAACCAATTTCTAGGCACAATAATACCCTGCAGTGTGGGCTGCATGGACTATGCCAGACCTTCCAGGGGCTATAAGGCCCTCAGCTTGTGATGTGAGGTCTTATTATGCTCCTGGGTGGTCTAGTATAGCCTATTACCACCCACCCTGTCAGGTATTATTGCTTATATATCACATGGGTTGCACGTACCCCACCATTGTGTGGTGCACACACATGAGCTGACAGAAAGGTTTTTGCAAAGAATTAAATTTAAAAATGCCATAGGCAGGGTTTTTCATCTACCTAGGATGTCACCCCTCAACCAGACCCACTGTTAAGATCTGTGCCTCCCTAACTGTTAGGGATGCCAAGAAAGGTTCCCATGCTCTAAAGAATTGACCTCCCTTCCCTTTCACCACAAGTGCAAGTTTCTCCATAGCCAGCACTTAAAGTACTGAATTACACCATTGATACAATGAGGGCACATTATTGGAAACCCAAGTACTTTGAATACATTGGTGGGCCAAGACATGCAATGCCCTAATCCATCTAGGAAGAGGGGCCCATACCCCCCCCCAGCGTCCTCCACCCCAAACAGGCCTAAAAGAGGTTCCACCGGGAGTGCTTTTCCCACCAACTTCTCCACCTCTGCCAAAACTACCTTCCAGAATGTCTGCAGGACTGTGCACTCCCAAAAGCAATGATAATACATGCCTATCGCCCCTCTGCATCTTCCACAAAGTGGAGACACAGCAGTATTATATTTATGAACTATCTGGGGGGGGGGTAGTATAACTATTGTAGATGCTATTATCCGTAATATGTGATACTGAGATGTTCTCTTGAATGTGATACTGAGATGTCTCTGTAACATGTGTATCTGAAATGTTTTTTTTTTTCCTTTTTTTTTAATAAAACGATTATGCAAAAAAAAAAAAAAAAAGACACTGTATTTCACAAAAGGGATAAAGTGAAGCTGGGTTGTGGGTTACTGATGTGTAATCCCACACCCTGGACAAACCATACTTGACTTCTGCTCATGTGGTTTGTCACGTGGGGAGGACTACCTCACAGTAACCCATTCCCATTGTGCCTTACCATTTAAGATTCAATCACTACAATATAACAGGCACACACCATTCAGGCATAATGAATCCGGCAAAGTATCAGACAAATGTGTCTACTGTCAAGTTTAATTTAAACTAATATAGTATGAATTAGTCAGTTTCTTATTTATTCATTTACTTACTGTATGTATGTATTTATTTGAAATTGCTCCAACTGGGATAACCCCAAGACATGCAGAATCTTGTTTACATCGGGGTCCCAGGGAGGACAGCAGAATCAACAGGGTATCATAGTCCAGCAGGAAGAGTTATATATAGGCTAAAATATGCAAACTAAAAAACAAACTGTAGTACTGCGTGGAGTACTGGAGGCCACACCTTCACAAGGCATTAACCAAATTGAGGCAGTCCAGAGAAGGGCAACCAAAATGGTGCAGGGACTGCATCAGAAGACATATGAGGACAGATTAACGGAGCTCAATATGTATCGCCTTGAGCAAAGGAGGGAGAGAGGTAATATGATTGAGACATTCAAACACCTTAAGGGCATTAACAAGGTGAAAGAGTCTAACATGTTTAAATATAAGAAAAATAGCAGGACAAGAGGACACAGCATGAGATTAGATTGAGGCCGATTAAGGTGGAATGTGAGGAAATTCTTTTTCACAGAAAGGGTGGTGGATGCATGGAATGGCCTACCTCAGGAAATGGTGGCTATGAATACAGTGCAGGGCTTCAAACAGGCATGGGATAGGCATAAGGGAGCAATACAGATGAGTATGAATAGATAGGCCACTGACAGAGCAAAGGCCGATGGCACATTTATAAGGTAGAAAAAGAAATGGGCAGACTGGATAGGTCTTGCGGTCCTTATTAACTTCTATGTTTCTGTGTTAAAGGTAAGTACAGTATATCCAAACAGTCATCAAAGCAAGCTAACAAAGTGGGGTACAACACATAAAGAGCAAGAGCACTGGTACGCAACATGATCATGAACAAAAAAGGGGGGGTCCTTGACCAAATCAAATACATAGTGTCCTAAGGTGCCAGGAAAGACTGCATTTGAGTATTTGTGTAACCCCCTCCTTCAGTTGGAGCTTATTAGAATTGTCTCCTGCCTCCTGGTCCTGCCAGTCCTGGGTCCATGAATGCCCATTTGGAACTCCTGCCAGCCCTTGTGCTCCCACCAGTTATGAGGTGCAGAGGAGTTGTCTTAGTGTTTGAAGTTGCGCCACCTTGTGGTGCAGTGCATCCTGCGCTGAGAGAGAGCTGTGAAGAAAGGTATAGCTCAGTATGTGCAAAGTTGAGCCAAGTTCTGCTTGCCTATTCAGGTGAGTGTTGTGGCACCCGTCTAACTGCATTTGCAGCTGGTACAAGTGCCTTTGTGTTCCAACTCCTGGGATCCCAGAACCATGTGTGGGGGACTGGACACACACACTTTGAGTGAAAGAAATGTAAACTGTGTAAATAAATCTTAAAGGGTACATTGTTGCTTTGAGAACTGCTTTGACTGCTCAGTGAATGTGTTTTTGCCTGCTATAGGGGACTAAGTGCTACGGCCCTAGCGACAGGCAGTCGAGGACTTTTACAAAGCTCATTCAGTAACTTGATAACAGTACAAAGGAACAGCTTCTGAACTGTGGGACAAAGTTTACTGAAATTGTATAGTTTGCCTGCAATAAGACTTTAAACCAGGAATGAAGAATAAACAGTTTACATGGATGCCATCTTTGCGACCCCTGAGCCTTTATCACCCAATCAGAAATCGAGGAGCTCCATGGACTGCAGCTATTGCTCTTGGGTACAGGGACTGAACAGTGTTCTTGGTGCCTTTATTGTTACCCAACTGAATGTTGAATGAGCCTAAAGCATATTAATTTTCTTGCTGGACAGCTGGACTAACAAATGGAAGCTGCCTGCTGTTCACACAGATTGGGGAAGAACAAACAGCTCGAGGGCAGTTCGGGCTGAGGCCCTCCATGTGAGGAAAGCAGCACTGAAGAGTGAGAAGAATCAGGTAGAGAAGTGGCCCGGGGTTCCATTACCAATTGTGGGGACTTGCTTAATCCTGTTACCCTTTGGGAGGTAACAACTTGTATAGAGGAGCAGCTTACTGTGAAGTTCCTGTGGTACCTGTTGAAAGTTTACAGCTGGCTTGTTTCTGTCTCAAGACTGACTATTGCTCTAGCTGAAGTTGGATCAGGAGTACTCGCTGAATGCCCATTGTTTGGGGAGCCAGAAAGTGATGAAGCTGAAGTCCAAGATCTAGTGAACCACCAAGAGACTGGTTGCCCTTTGCCTGGGCTCTGAACCCAAGCTGCTGCTGAGATGCCAATGTCTGCTGCCAGCTGCAGAAAGAGTGAGAGACTGTTTAATTCCTGAGCTCCCAGAAGAGAGAACTTTGCCAGCTAGAACAGCCTGGGAAGTCAGCCAGGTAGTGCTACCTCTCAGTATTGCCCACCATTTACCCTGGGAGCATTAGGGGTGAGCATGTGGCCCTGGTTCTCAGTACTGGCCTGTTCCAGTTTCTGGTCCAGTCCTCTTGGATGGTGATAAACTGCACTGAAGGTGACAAGCTGCGAGACTCTGGCTCCAGTCAAGCTGGCTGCCATCCTGTTTATACTGTACCAGGCCCCAGCTCAACTCACTGCATCTGTTATCCTTGTCAGACCCTGTGAATTGAATGTCAGAACCACGAGTAAAGCAGGGCCCACCCTAACCTGGGGAGTTACATTAACGTTTTCACAACCAGTACAATTTATCTTAAAAGTGCACCAATGCTGGCCAATCCACGACAATGTACAGCCCTGCAACTTTTCCTGGGTATTCAGTTAGACAATAAGGGACACTGGTATCAGTAGGGAGGTGGGCCAATCCAATGTGGTGTTGTTATTGTACTGAAAACGATTACCTCAAAAATTTAAAGCTGATTTTATTTTTGCATTCTTCTTTCCCTTCCCCTGTTAATGCAAGGGTGGTTCAAAAGGTTCTGAGCCTAATATTAAAGGAAACACCAGAGACCATTGATGTTGCAGCCACTTGTAGTCCTTGTAGAATAGAACTAAGAAAGCATTCTAGATTATTTTGTCACTTATATATGCTTTGTCAGTTGCATGTAGATCATGATGGATGCTGAAAATCAGAAAATCAAGCATTGTGCTGTCATCAAAATTTTTACGCTAGGCAACACTGAGCCAAAGGAAATTTACGAACACATGTCGAAAGTGTATGGAGACAATGAACCAGCATAAGCAGCAGTTAAAAGGTGGGCTGCAGAATTCTGTCATGGCAGAAAGACTCTTTATTAATTTTTTTTTTATTGAAATGTTTAACCAGGAAGGCACACTGAGCAACAAGTTGCTTGTCTCCCGGTGCGACCTGGGGGAAGGGGGTACAATGAGGATGGGGCAGTAATACATGCATTCAAGTTACATAAGTCAACATTTACACACATTTGTATAAGACAGGTGTACCATACAATAAGGTGCATTGATAGAGCAGGCATTTGCATAAGACAGGTGATATATACAGTGGACTGTACAATAAGGTTAATTTGAGAGAACAATCAAAAGTGCAAGGGAAGGTAGGGGGAAGGGTCAACACAGACATGGATGGACCTGGAAAAGTAAGTAAAGGGGGAGTTTAGCTGTTATGAAAAAAGAAAGAAAGACAGAGCAGAGAGAGGCAGCAAGTTGGAGATCCTACAGGGAAGAGTAAAAAGGTACAATAAGTGCAAGAGGGACAGGTGGTTCTAAGTATGTCTGGGCAAAACAAAATATTAATTTGGGGAAAAAGAAGCAAGTATCGAAGCACAGATCTGGGGAGGAAAGGGTGAATTGAGGAGGAAGGTAGAAGCCTAGTCTCCGAGGGACCCCTTCAGGATGCTGAGAACCCTGCAAGGGGACTGAGAGGGCTAAAGTGAAAGGGGGAAAGATGGCAGAAAAACTTTAGAGAAAGTAGGGAGAAAGGGAACAAAGTGAGGGTTAACAACTAGGAGAGGCATAGGACCAACCCAAAGGAACCCTTCAGGATGCTGAGAACCCTGCAAGGGGGTTGGGAAGGCCAGTAGAGGTGAGTGAAGGTGGGCAAGAAAGGGAAGCCTAATCCCAGGAGGATCCCTTCAGGATGCAGAGAACCCTGCAAGGGGACTGAGAGGGCTAAAGAGAATGGGGGGGAGAGATGGGAGTAGGACTATGGAGAGGATAGAGGCAAGAAGGAGGAAGTGAGAGCTTAAAACTAGGGGAGGCTAGGGCCAAGCCCATGAGACAACTTCAGGATGCTGAGAATCACATTATGAGTGCAGGGAGGGCCAGCTGGGGAGGTAGAAGGGAGGGAAGAGAAGGAGTGTTGGAATCTAAGGAAGGGGGGTGTGCAGTTGCATCAGGAAGGGTCAAGGTATAAGTGCAGAAAGGGGGGAAGGATTTGTATGGAGTTTAGGGGAAGGAATTAAGGAGGGTTGTAGCAGGAACAGCTAAGTGCAAGGTAGTTATGGAGGGTAGTGCTGATGGAGTAGAAGGAGGAAGAGTGGTGAATTTGAGGGGGGAGGTAGTTCCATAGTTTTGGTAGGCGATATGAGTAGCCAGACTAACCTATAAAGGTGGATCTGTGGGGGACAGCCAGTGTACGCTAGTCAGTAGATCTAGGGGAGTGGGGGGGGGAGTTATAAATGAGGAGGAGAGGTAGGATGGGAGTTCACCCAACCAGTGCTTGGAGGTGAATTTAGCACAGTGAGAAAGGCATCTATTTGTAAGAGAAAGGAAGGATAGGGCCTGATAAAGATTGCAGTGGTGGATGCGAGAGGAAGCATCAAGGGCAAAGTGGCAGAAGGAGATGAAGAGGGTGTCCCATCTGGTCAAGGAAGACTTAGGAGCAGCACCGTAGACTACACTACAGTAGTCAAAAATTGGGAGGATCATCTTCTGAACAAGTTCAGGCTTAGCCACAGGAGGGATGCAGCTATGGTTCCTAAACAGGGCACCAAGCTTGGGGCGCAATTTTTTCTGAATGGCGTCAATATGTCCAGAGAAGTTGAGGTATTGGTCTAGCCAGACACCAAGGTATCTAAAGGAGGATGTATCCTCCAGTAAAGTCCCATCAAGGGTGTGGAAAGTGGGCAGGGAGGTAAGCCTAGAGAGTCTCTGCCTTGTATCAAAGGTCATAGTGACAGTCTTCTTGGCATTGAGGAATAACTGATGGTTAGCAAACCAGAGCTGAACCTTGTCGAAGTCTTGCTGCAAGCTGGACGTAACCTTGGCTGGACATGAGCAAGATGCATACAAGACTGTATCATCCACGTACATATGTATGGTAGAGGAGGGGGAGCAGACAGATGGAAGGTCATTTAGGAAGATGGAGAATAATAAGGGCCCTAGCACTGAGCCCCGAGGGACACCAGTACTAATCGGGAGGGGAAGGGAAATGGCATCAGAGATCTTCAAGATAACCCCAGGTCAGGACTGTGGTGAATGAGGAAACCTTCAAGGTTGTGCAAGACATGGTTTTGGCAGACTGCCATGTTACTGTTGCCCAGTTAGCTGATCCTTTGGACATTAGTGTGGGATCAGTGGAAACAATCTTGCATGATCATTTGGAAATGAACAAGGTGTGTGCCTGTTGGGTCCTCAGAATGCTGACACGTGACATGAAGATGGAGCATCTGATGACTCCTCATGACAATCTTGACCTGATGAAGGCAGACCGGAACAAGTTTAAGTGGCAGTTTATTACCAGTGATGAGGCCTGGATTTGCCATTACAACCCCCAGTCCAAATGGCAGTCCATGCAGTGGAAATATCCACATTCCCCAACACTCAAGAAATTCAAGTCACACCACTCTGCAGGCAAGATCATGTGCTCCATTTTCTGGAATGCAAAATGTATGGTGCATATTGACTTCATGCCACACAAGGAGATGATCACAGGGACTTCCGGTTTGAGCACCGATTAAATGGCAGCTTGAGGTTTCAGCTGTAAACCCGACCAACAACAATCCATGCAAATCTGAACTGTCAGATTATCACCCTGCATCCCAATTGAACAATTAAGTACTACCTGATGGGGCCAAAGCACAGACTCAAAGAAAATCACCCGAACGGAGGTGCTAGACAACAGAAAATTGGCCAGGAATCCTGCAGGCAAATGGAGGCCTGTACCGCGTGGGGCTTATCATCAGAAAATATGATTCAGGCCGAAACAGCAGAAGAAGCTGAATGCACAATAACATCAAGGCAACTATGCTAGACACTGAAACAAATGAACGAAGCCCTCCAAAGGTTGGAGTCAAAGGTCTCAGACCAGCGCCAGGACATTGCAGTGCTATATCAAAGATCCGAGGACATGGAAGCGGTGGTTATGGATTATACACAGACCACTGACACACATAATACTGCCCTGCTGGAGTTACATCAACGTACCATGTCCCTAGAGCAGAAGCTGGAGGAGCTTTAAAGCCGAAATCGGCCAAATAACATAAGAATACATGGCTTACCAGAAGGTACAGAGAACGGGAACATGACAGCTTTTATAGACTCTTTTCTCCATAAAATATTGAATATGCCCCCAGAGAAACGATTGGATGTCATCTGCATCCACAGATCCCTTGTACCGCGGCCGAGAGATCCGTAGGTTAGACCGAGATCAGTGGTATTGGCTTTTCTGATTACAGAGTTAAGGAGAAAGTCCTGTCTTTAGCCTGGTCTAAAAAGAATGTGTTCTTTGGGGATTTTCGTCTATATTTTGACCATGACTTTTCGACCCAGCTGCTTACAAGGAGGCGACAAGTTCTTACAGTGGTCAAACTGTTACAACAAAAAAGATATAAGGCCTTCGTGGAGTATCCTGCCAGATTAAAAGTGTTAACAGACAAGGGCCAGGTTAGGTTCAAGAACTAGCAGAAGCCAAGGAATTTCTTGAAAAATGTGAGATCGTACTGCCAGAGCCACAAGCTATCCAAATTCAGCAACAGCTGCGAGGAAACAATTGGGTGACTAGAGGACCGAAACGACAGGGCACTAGATTCAATGGGTACACATCCAGAGTGTGGGACACTATGTTTTCCAAAAGGCGTTCCCCCTGCAGGGAGATGGAAAAAGAGCCCATGGCTCAGACAGAAAACCCAAGAGCAGGAGATGCTCGAGATCTTGGAGATGCACCTACAACCTGAGGAGAGACATTACACCAACTGAACTACAAGTACTTTTGAAGATTGGTTCTTTATCTCCGTCTTCTTTTGCTGAGCCTCACATGCAACATTTACTGTGGGCCCTGGAACTGGAGGTTTGCCCGGAAAGACTTCAAATGCTGTTAACCTATTTTGTTGGGTATGGCTATGATGCTAGATGGATGGGCTCCAAATGACAAGTGATAATGATTTTTTGCAGCATAATTATAATCTCTTGAAATCGTGGATACAGAGGTTGTGGAGGGTGGGTTGACTTGTGGGCTGGAGGGGGGTTCATCTCACAGAAGGCAGCAAGCTGGCCGGGGTTTGGGGGGGTACGATTGAGGGGTCTGTTTGGGGTGAGCTCTACTGACCCGGTCTGCAGGGGGAGAGGAGGCGTGAATGTCAGCAGCACTAGCTAATGGCTCTTAAAAGTACAGAGCTATGTGGGCCTTTATGCTGAATTGAGTGAGGAATTGTATGCCATTCTCTACCGCCGGGTGACAGAAGTTGGTTGCTCAGGGGGGGGAGGGATGAAGTTTCCTAATGTCACTCTGAGGGCTGGCCTTATGAAGTGCTTAGATGATGGGCGGCACCCTTCCCAGGCAGTGGAGGTCACGGAATTGAGCCTCGACAGGTAGCATATAGGCCTGCTATAAGTCAGGACAGAGTCAGCTGCGTGTCTTCAATGAAAGTTGTAGAGCTCTGATTGCCCTGAAATAGACTCCAGATTGCACCTCCTTCACTCTCTCCTCAGAGGGGGCCGCTCCTGGGGGAATAGGACCCCCCTTTCTTTTGGCCTAATGAGTTGATCTATTCACTCCTGGTTGAATATATTATACTAGAACACAGATTGTTTGGGAAAAGATGTGATTACCCCAGCTGCCAAGTAATTAATTACTTACGAGTATATATCATGTGCTCATAGATTACTGCCTTCTGGACCAACATACAGTACGGTCACAGAGAAAGGCACAGAGCTATAGTTTAAACACGAGAGCTCCCAGAGGGGGTCTTCCATAGTGGAGATAGTGGATGCCCCTCTGCTTACTTTCTCCTGGATAGGGTTTAGGTAAGAAAAGAAACCCAAAATATGGGTCTCCTACCTTGGTGGTCAATTACGTTCCAACTGTTACTGGCCCAGTTGGCCATTGTGGTTTGTTATTTCAATAGTACTGTTGCTAACTACTTTATTTTTCTCAGGGATGATGCATTATTTAGAGAACTCATATGTAATACAGAGAGAGAGTTTCGGGATGGGGGACCTCAAGGAGGAGTCCCTAGGGGACCCAAAATAATGGTGGTAAAATCCTATTTTGAATATGGCAAGTAAGGGCACAATCCTATGCTCCTACAACGTAAATGGTCTCACGAATCCAGTTAAAAAAAGCAAGATTCTGAATCAGGCAAAAAAAGCCTCGACAGACTTCTTATTTTTACAAGAGACCCACTTGTCAATGAAGGAGCATGAAAAATTATTACAATTGGGATTCTGGGAAATGGCTGCTGCATCCTATAAAAATGTCAGGCGTAGAGGTACAGCAGTGCTGGTTCCAAATAAGACCCCGTTTGAGAAGTTAGATTTGAGGGTGGATAAGGAGGGACGATTTGCGATGTTAAAACGGAAATATCGGGGCAATGCTCTGACACTGGCTTCGGTGTACTTTCCCCCTGGTTCAGCATTTTTGGAATACCGCACATTCCTGATGATGTTGCAGGACTGGGGGGGGGGTGTACTGATCTGTGGAGGTGACTTGAACTTGCCCCTCAATCCCGTACTGGATTCCTCCTCCTCCTTGGTTCAAGGGAGATCCCATGGTATAGCTAAAAAGGTACAAAAATTGATTAGTGAGCTGGGCCTATTAGATGTATGGAGGCACCAGCATAGCAGGCACAGAGATGACACCTTTTTCTCAGCAGCGCACAATATGTACTCGAGATTAGACTATTTTTTGATTCCGAAAGATGAAGTACACAGGGTTTATGAGTCTTGGATGGGGGACTTCCTCTTATCAGACCACACGCCCTTATATACAAAAATAGATCTGGGAGAGATACGTCGAAATACTTTTTGGCGTCTCAATGTCTCTATGTTAGGGGATAAGGGGGGTTAGGGACACGATCATACAGACATATAAAACTTACTTGGAAGAAAATAATGAGCAGGAAACCTCGCAGACGATTCGCTGGGATGCTGCAAAAGCGGTCATACGAGGTAGGTTTATACAATTAGCAGCCCGGAAAAAGAGGGAGTGGGAAGCTAGATAAGTTGCACTAACCCAGCACATTCAGGATCTTGAGGGACAACAAAAACAAAAATATGATAAGGGGTGTTAGAAGCAGCTGCTTGAGTACAGAAGGGAATTGATGGGAATTTTAGACTACCATGTAGAGCAGCAGCTACTCTTCCTGCGTCAACAATACTATGAGGGTGGGCCTCGCTCACTGCGGTTCTTGGCCAGTAGGTTGAGGGTGAGGAGAGCAAGGGCAATGATAAGCCAGGTATGGTACCCTCACTTGGGTAAGGTGGTACAAGGGGTCCATGAGATAGCAGATGCTTTCAAGACTTATTATGCAAAACTGTACACTAAAGAGATAGATACGGGAAGGGAGAAAATACGGGATTTTCTTGAGAATCTTAGACTGCCAGGCTTATCCAAGGAACAGGGTGAAACACTGCTAAGCCCAGTGAAGTCAGAGGAGATTAAGGGAGAAATTAGATGGCTTAAAGTAGGTAAGTGCCCTGGATCTGATGGCCTGCCATCCGAATTCTATAAATGCCTCAGGGAGTGGTACAGCCCATGCTCACACAAGTATTTGGTGAGGTTATGGGAGGAGAGAGTTCAGCCCCTCCCCCCGTGTTCCAGGACTGTGATTTTGGTGATACCTAAGCTGGGAAAGGACCCTGCCAGATGTACCTCTTATCGTCCAATCTGTTATTAAACACAGACTATAAAATACTGGCTTCTATCCTAGCGTAACGCATACAACAATACATCCCTTCGTCTGCTACTTCCCATGGTGCAGTCGTGGGGGTTTTCTGGCTGCCGCTGCTACTCACTGTGGTGAGATCATGGGGCTTTTGTGTGCCACTGCTACTTACCATGGTAAAATCTGAGTGATTTCTCAGGTGCCACCTCTGCTCTCCATGGTGAGATCGCAGGATTTCTTGGGTGCCCCTGCTACTCTCAACAGTGGGGTAATGGTGACTCTCAGGTACCACTGCTACTCACTATGGTGAGGTTCTGGGGTCCTTAAGTGCCACTGCTACCCACCATAGTGAGGTCAAGGAGTCTCTTTAGATGCCACTGCTACACACCATGGTGAGGTTATGGGGTCCCACGGGTGCTGCTCTCACCATAGTACAGTCAAAGGGGTGCCAGCTCAAGGGGGGCAGGATATTTATGATATAATTAAGATTATGAGGATCATTCTTGTTTTGGAGAGAATGGCCATCTAACTATGTTATTGTCATCTGTAGCAGTGCTCCCTATATACACACACACACGGTCTCTTGTACTGTGTGCTTCATAAAATGGAACGGTTAAAATAATCCAACAAAACTGGTGTGAATTTGCCCAAAACTAAAATCACGTAAAATAAATGTAGGTTATTCACCTGTAGCCGTAGTTCTGGAAGTGGTATACATTTCACATCCACACTCTAGCAGTTCCACTGGAATGGTATAATCTGTTGGATGTCTTATAGCTGAACTCGTCCTACTACCAAGGCAGTATATGCTCCAAGTCCACCCTGTGACATCAGATCTTTGCATGCAGGAAGCAGGGATCCGTGTGCCACTTGTCAAGGAAGGCGGGGTGGGTTGTGTGGATGTGAAGTGCATACTATTTGTAGAACTATGGTTATAGATGAGTGACCTGTAGCTCCAAGGGCATGGATACAGTTCACTACCTGCACTCTGGCAGATTCCTAGCAGTTCTCTGGGAGGAGAGGGCAAGGCGTGCACCCCTGTTTGAATAGAGACTGGAGATCCAAGGTTCCCAAAAGCGGCATCCAGATGTGACATAATATCTATGCTGTATTGGGAGGTGAAGATGTGTGCTTTCCTCCAGGTAGGAACCCTACAGCTTTCTTGTATGGGGATGTCTCTAGAGGCAGCCACCGAGGCAACGGTATGTATGGTAGAATGAACCCGAAGCCCTACAGGAGGCTCCTCACCAGCCGTCCTTCAGCAGAGGTCGATGCAGGATGTTATCCACCTGGCAATCAATCATTCACTTTGTTTCTGCTCTGCCAGGCGTGGCTTCAGTGTATATGACAAACAGCTGGCAAGCCTCACCGTGAACTCCAGCTGTGTGCTTCTTATAGTAAGAGAGAGTGCCCTCTGCAAGTCTGGGGTAGGGAGGCTGCAATCTGCCTCCAAGGTCAGGTTAGTAAGCTATACTGATAAGTTTATCACCTGGTTAAGGTGCAGCTCAGATACAACCTTCAGGAGGAATTTCAGGTGGAAGCAAAGGACACCTTATCCTTGTGGAAGACCAGATAAGGAAATTCTACTGAGAGTGCCTGGAGCTCACTAATCCTTCTGGCTGACATGATAGCCACCAAGAAGACCGTCTTTGAGACATCTAACATCTGTGCATAGGCCCAAATAACTTCAGGTCCCAAGATTGTGGTGATTCATGCACCAGAGAGGACATGTCAGGACCCCTGAAAAAACATGTGACAACCTCCTGCCGCCACTGTCAGCATATCGGCCTGCGCCCGGTATGCAGAGATGGCTGCCAAGTGCACCTTAAGAGTCATAGATCACAGTCCTGATTGGGAGAGGGATCAAAGGTACTCCAAAATGCTTCACCACAGGGCTGCCAAGGGGATCAGGCTCCTTTCCCCTGGCACCAAATGGAGAATCTTTTCAATTTGAAGGCATAATATTAGTGATTTGACTCTTTGCAGAAGGTCTGTACAATGTGGAGCACCTTTTCCGAGAGACCCAAGGCCTGGAACTCTAGCCATTCAGCACTAGGTCAGGGACGGCTCGGGGCAACGTGAGGCAGTATCTTTTCATGAAGAGGTGGTGGACACATGGAATGGCCTTTCTGAGGAGGTCGTGGGGTCAAAAGGGGGAATTTAAGAATGCATAGGACAGACATAAGGCAATTCTAGTGGGGGGGGTAGGAGGAAGTAGGCTGTTGGTTAACTAAGATCTGCAGCCTATCCAATAGGTAGGGAAATGAGCAGACTAGGTGGGCCAAGCGGTTCTTATCTGCTGTCAAAGTCTATGTTTCTATGTTGATACATTTGGACCAAACTGGCTTCATACCGGGAAGGCAAGCCCAGGATAACGTACGAAGAACAACCCATATAATTGATCATATCAATAAATGAAAAATCCCATACTTGGTAATGATTTTGAATGCTGAAAAGGCCTTTGACAGGGTGTCCTGGCCTTTTTTGAGGGGGGTCCTCTCCCGGTTTGTGTTCCTGAAGCAACTTATAACAGTCATGTTTAAGCTATATGACTCACCACAAGCATATGTTAGGACAAACGGACACATTACAGAGGCCTTCGGTTTAGGATGGGGTACACGACAGGGATGCCCTCTTTCTCCGTTGTTGTTTGCCCTTTTTATTGAGCCTCTGGCTCAAAGCATTAGGCAGAAGCCAGAGATAAAGGGAATTGAGATGGGGGGCAGTCCCATAAACTAGCACTCTATGCTGATGATGTTCTTTTGTACTTATCAGACCCAGGCGCCTCTCTCCCTTCGTTATTCCACCAACTTGAGGAATTCTCAGAACTTGCTGGATATAAGTTGAATAAAACAAAAACCGAAATACTAGGCTTTTATTACACCCCAGATGTGGAGACTAGAACAAACTATCCAATGGCATGGGACCAGACCGCGATTAAATACTGAGGGGTTATGTTAGGAAAAGACAGCGCCCACTTATGGGAGTTGAATTATCCGCCTATAATAAGACAATTAAAGAATGACCTCCAGAGATGGTCACTACTCCCGTTATTGTTGTGTGCTAGGGTCCAGACCCTTAAGATGAACGCACTACCTCGCCTCCTTTACCTGTTCCAGTGTGTCCCCTGTGAAGTGGCCCTAGTGGATTTGGAAAATTGGCAGGGAATGTTCTTCTCCTTCCTTTGGAGGGGTAAGAAACCAAGAACACGAAAAACTCTTCTTTATCTCCCGAAGGCAGAAGGAGGCATAGCCTTTCCCTGCTTACAGGGCTATTGGGTGGCAGCACAAATGCGGATTGCCCTTCTTTGGGGCAACCAAGAATATGATGCGCACTGGAAGAGACTGGACCTCTGGAGACAGGGTAATCCACCTATGTAGGCAGAACTTTTTAAAGTGCAGGGGCCTGATGGAATAGAGGGTTTCTATGGCACTAAAACAGTCATAGAGGGTTGGAAGAGAGGTACATGTCGGGGTGCTACCCGGAGGCAACTCTGGAGATATAGATGGTGGGCTTATGATCCTCACTTTGTACCAGCCACACTTGACAAATGGTATTAGAAGTGGGCAGAGAAGGGCCTATATGCACCCTATCAAATGATGGTAGGTAACACAGTGCTCCCCTTTGAAGCCATACAGGAGAAATATGGTCTACACTAGATGGACAGAATCAGATACTATCAGTTAAGAGATTACTTAAGTATCAGGATAAACGAATCCATGTGGAAGGATCCTGATCAGGTGGGAGATGCTTTATTCCCAAATATTTGGGGCCATCAAGGTGCAGATCATGCTATCTCATTATTATATGCAAGATACATAGCTGACATGGAAAATTCATCTCAATACTTGAAAAACAAATGGGAACAAGACTTGACAATCCCCATTACGGACAAACAATGGTCCTTGATGTGGAGAAGCACATGGTCCACAACTGGATCGCTGAAATGGAGGGACTTCTGTTGGAAACTGAGGTCCCGGTATTTTCTGATCCCGGCCCAAGCAGCCCATTTTACAATGGGAGACACACCTAAATGTTGGAGGGCTTGTGGAGATGCCTGTGCCATGCAGGCCCACATTTTCTGGTCCTGTCCTGTCCTGTCATCGCCCCATTTTGGAGGGAGGTGACTTGCCATCTGAAACAGATATTCATGATAGAGACTACCTAGGCCCGGAACATCTCATGCTGGGCCTCGTTCCTGGGGAGCTGAGGGATAAGGACACAAGATACCTGTGGGTAATTTTAGTAGCAGCAACACTAAAAACAATTACTAGGGATTGGCTTCGTCCACATCCCCGTCGGTAAAAGATTGGAGGGAGGTCATTGTATCTTTACATAGATGGAAAAATTAACATTTAACCCTAATCAAGGAACACAATCATATCAACAAAGATGGACTCGATGATTACTTTATGAAGGATTCTAGGAAACTAGTCTATAATCCTCTTACGGGGTACCGTGGGACATGACTGCAGGCCGCTTGGCCTCCGACCTTGCCCACTGGAGGATCAGAATAGCTCATGGGCTATAGCTATAGAGGTCATGGAATATCCCTCCCCGGTTAGATGACTCTCTTCTCTGATCTCTGATTATTAATTAACTGGAAACAGGAATAATGGATCTTTTAATGCTTGATGAACACATCCCAAAGATTAAATTTATTCTCTCTTTTTTTTTTTCCTCTCTCCCCCTCTTCTCTTTGTTTGTTATGGGAATGGTGAGGAACAAGTAAGTGAAAATTGGATAAGTAGCTGAACTTTAATGCATTACCAGTGTATGTAAGAGTTAATTGATATGGTACTTAGTTAATGAAGTGTATGTAACCAGTTAATGTCTTTTTAATAAACTAAGTATAAAAAAAGAGATAATCACAGGTCAGTATTATGTAGACTTGTTCCATCTACTGTGTGACAGGATAAGTCCCTGCCATTGAGACTTTGGACCTTCTTTTTCTTCTGTTCTCTTGGTTGCAACTACTATATGGTCTTTCTTATATGACTATCCCTGAATTTCTGTAAGGAGGCAGGCCACCTCTTTACAACCCCCCCATCCACTTCTTTAAATTTCTCTGTATTTCTCCAGGTCCTAATTAGTTTTTCCCAGCATATCTAAGATATGTAGCTCGGCAGATTGTCTGCTATAAAAATTGAACATTAAACTAGCAGCATTCCCTTTCCCCTTTTTATTTTATAGTGTATGGTGGAACAGCGTTCTCCACTGAAATCCATCGCTGTCGAAATGTTGTTCTCCTACACTAGTGACATTCGCAGTGCAGCAGAATGATTTTTTGTTCTACTGCACTGTGCACATCACACACTGTGTCCTCAAGCAGCATTTGACAGTTAGGGCTCACTCCATAGACAGGACACATAGTGAAAGCAGCAATGTCAGCGGCAGTACTATCAAAGCCACTATCAGAACGGGATAGATTCATCCTCGATCAGGAAAACAAAAAAACAGCAAAAGAAAATGAGAAATGATATGCACCAATTACATAGTTTCCTGAGAGACAATGACAAGCACAGAGCAATACATGATATCCCCACTACGGAGTTAGACCCACTGTTTAAATGTTCAGCATTAAAACGTAAAGTTCTTAAACAGTTAAAATGTCAAGCGTGAAAACGTTCAAAATGTGAAGTTCTTTTTTCCTTCTAGTAACCCAGTAAAGATGTTTTGAAGCAGAAACATGCTATAGTGATTTTTTTCCCCCCCAAAAAATGCTGTTCCACCATACACTATAAAGAAAAGTGCATGGGGAATAGTTGACAACACGGCTAATCTTTCACCTCGTTAGCACTATGACAACAGATTACCTCTCGAGCTGCGCTCTCGAAGTAATCCATTGTCATAGTGCCAACTCGGTGAAAGAATAGCCCTGTTGTCAATTGTTCCCCAAGCACTATCCTATATATATTCCCTATGCTGCATTTGTTATGGTGTGTAGTATCAGTGCAAAAAAAAGAAGTAACTGCCTCTAATAAATGGAATTAAGGGGATGTCTGGTTGGCCCAGGGAAGGAAAGTCATCAGTCCTCAGAAAACTCCCTGTTAAAATTAGTTGTTGTTGGTAGCTTAGCTTGGTTTTTCTGCTTTTACTGTTCACACAGTTGCAAGCCCTCGATGAAGCGCACTGTAGCACTCGCTGGGCTTTTTTCAAAATGCTTCCCTATCTCCTAGATAGTCTCTATGAAAGAGACTTAACCCCATTTGTTAAATGTATGGCATTTGTAGCTCATATGTTAGGAGAACCCCCTAGAGTGACATTGCCTGCAATTTGAGAAAGTGTCAGCCATTGGGTTGTAGATTTCAGCCGGCGGCTTGACTTGGCTCTCTGAAGCTGCTTTGTTCAGCTTTTGTTCCATGTGGGAATTGACTGTATTAACAGTCTTTCCTGGCTGGTTCTCACTTATTAGTTTCAACTCTTGAAATAGGGTTTTGTTTTTGTTTTTTTTTTAAAACAAAAGCTCAGTTGAAACAATTAAAATTCAATGATGTTTAGTGCACTCGACAGCTTAACATGTCAAGAGGCTTAAACTGCCATATTTTTCCCAAACTCAGCCTCACCTATTAAAATGCCAAGATGTTTCGTGCACAATGGGGATTTTTTTACTTAAGTTATAAATGCAATATGTTAAAGAAATATAGAAATATCACAGTCTAGGTTTTTCCTAGGAATGGTTCTGCACAGAAAGTCAAAGTCCTGTTGTCTGCTTCTGGAGAATAAAAGGGGAGGTATGGTTGCTTGAAGCTCATCTAGGGTACTGAATGCCTCAATAAGAGATCAGCTACCCCTAGTGGCTCCGTTTTAAAACTTTCTAAGCTGTCAATCAACTTCAGAAATTCCTATTTGTCATTAAATCCTCTAAACAGGGATTCTTTTTTATATATAAAAATTTAAATGGGATTCTTTAGATGTTTAGAAGATGTATTCACTGTTTAAACCAATTTTGTAGGAATATTAAACATGTTTTAATGTTAGAAATCATGCTTGGTCACCTGACCAGGGAGGTGAGTACTTAAGTCCTACCTTCCCAGGTAACAGGCAGGTAGGGTTAGTTCCTCCTAATCTAGATTGGGAGAGGTTCTATAGAGTGAGAGCTATAGAAGGCGATTGTTTTGCCATTTAATTTGCATATTATTTTTGTTTCCTGTATCTATTTTCGTTCTTGGTGCTGAGTTTTGTTTATGCTGAAATAAACATCCCGCTAAGTAACAAGTGGGTTGCACCTAATTTGCTGTCTCTGTGTGAGTCTGTGTCTACCTGTAGAACCCACTCAGTAACATACTGCTTGAGTCAATCAAAGAAAAGCAGCATGGAAAGATGAGAGCCACACTGCGCTTTTGCATGACAATGCTCCAGCACACACTGCAAGAGTTGCAAAGACTACAGTCAGGGAATGCCACTTTGAAGAAATCCCGAATCCTGCCTATTCTCCAGACCTGGCACCCAGTGACTTGCACCTGTTTCCCAAATTGAAAGAGCATCTGCATGGAAAGTGTCTTGAGGATGACAATGAACTGAAGGAGGCTGTGCAGGGGTACCTGACGGTGCTGGAAGAAAAGTTCTTTCTGGAGGGAATCAAAAAGCTTCAGGAATGATATGAAAAGTGCACTGTTAAAGAGAGTGTCTACGCTGAGAAATAACATTGTACTTCTTGGTATCTGTAGTTGTTATATATGTTAGGCTCAGAACATTTGTACCATCCTCGTAAATCTGTTACTGTTGTTTTTAAAACATTTGCTGCTAGCATATTAATAGTGACAGTCATTTGCATGCATGGTAAATTATCACAACAGTTTGTGGTATTTCATGTGTGGGGTGACTGGAAGAGGAAGTGGGTAGGTACAGCATCTCAGGGGGTTGTACCAAACAAACATCTGGCCCCCTATATATTACTCTTAGTGGAGGCACCACGCTATTTATTTTATCTTTGGGAAATAAAAACCTTTTTAAATCAGAAATATAGTCCAGGCCCCTCAACCTTGTTGGTCCCGCAAAGCAGGGGTAGTAGCCTGCAGTTACACGGTGCCCAGGTTACATCTGCAAGGTAGAAGCATTCCTCAGCTGCAATGGGAATTTGTTCAAGGCACCACAAATGTGAAGGCTTTTCTACCAAATTCATGCTGTAACCTAAAAACTGAGAAGGTAAGTGCTGCTGTTTAATGTAGTGAATAGGCAACAGTGGGCCAAGAGATAATCCAGGCTTTTCCATGTGCACAGCTGTCTACCAAAGGACACCAGTGGTAGTCATGCCTGACTGGGGGACATGGTCAGTTAAGCTGGTCGTATAGCATACAATGATGGGTAGACTGTTCACACAAGAACAGAGGTATGCAAAGCTGTCCAACTTCACTTCTCAGATAATTTTGCAAATTCTCCCAAATGCACAAATTTAATCTACCAGGCAAAGTTCCAATCCGCAGTACAGGACTAACTTTGCAGATGGCAGATTTGGTAACTTTGCTGGCAGAGTGGGACCCACAGACAAAGTTTGCAATGTACTATGGGATTGGAGGTCAAATGGTACTGAAACAAGCTATGTGCCATACAGAGGCTGTGTTCAGTGCAGTCTTATGAAGAGAGAGTTGGAGAGATGTTTGCCTCAATTGATCAAAAAACCTTTGGAAGTACTTTGAATGAGGAGTATTTAGAATCAAATTGCTCTAAAAAATATATATAGTGTTTTATGCAACTAGGTTACATTTTTGTTGCAGTTTTGCAGATTTATTTAGTTTAAAGTTGGAGGTTTTGTTTTGCATATTGAAACAGTGCTATGTGGGGGAGTGGAGCTGTTTTAGCTAGTAAGCAAGGCAGTTCTGTGAGCAGTTTGAGCACTAGTCTTATTTGTTTTCCCCAGTATCTCTTCTTAATTATTTTTGTTAGTGGTCTGTTATTTTATTTCTGTAGCACAGTTTGTGTGTTTAAATGAATTATTTTTGTCAGTCTGTTACTAGGGTGATTATTGAGTGATTGTAGTCCTTTAATACTTACAGTCACTTATATAGAATTACCCCAGTCGTGTTGTTGTGTGTCTTGTTAATTCCTATCGAGTTGAAAAAATTTAATTCAGTGTTTGGTGAATAGTGTATGGTGCTTATGCGAACTTAACTTTGGCCTTTCTCTGTTTCTACCCTCAGTAGAGGAGCCAGGTGACGATAGGGAATAGAAGGCCAAGCACTAAGGGTGAGAAGAGTGCCAGAGGAGGAGGAGGCAGGGAGGATGGAGGATGCCCAAAATGCTCTGAGCAAGGATGCTGGGAAAGGCTGGCTTTTATAGGAATAGTGGGAGGAGTTATTCCCCCACACTAAATCTTGAGCAAATCCCTCCCATTCAAAGTCTGATAAATAGTGTATGCTGCTTATGCATTCTTAACTTTGGCCTTTCTCTCTTCCCACCCTCAGTAGAGAAGCTCGGCAGCAATAGGAAATAGAAGGCCCAAAAGAGAGAGATTACCTCCTCCAACTCACGAAGAGTGTGAACAGTACCATGCAGGAGAGGAAAACCCCCCTGTGGAAACCTCTGAGGACCCATAGCTACTGAATCGCCCATCCTCTGAGCATACTAAGAAGAGATGAAACTAAAAGCTGCTGATTTCTTAAGAATATGATTTTAGGCATGAAGGAATCCAAGCATGAGAGCTTTGGTGCTGCTTCTGATGCTGCTTTCATGACTTGAGGAATGAAAACTCAGTCCAAGCTGTTGTGGGAGCAATCTCAATACTTCATAAACCATGCAGTAAATATAGCTGTATAATTTGTGAAAGTTAAAAAAGATTGAGACAACTGGGAGCAGCTGAGGAATGCTGAATTGATCCGAAAAATTGCGAGGTACCAGTCCTTAAGAGTTGGAATTGTGAACTAAGCTCCTTTAGGGAAACAGAAAGATATGATGAGCTTGGTTCCTTAAGTGCTGACTATGAGGATTTAGCAGAGAAGGCTGACTCAGTGATTGGTTCTGCAAGATGCAGAGGCTAGCCAAATAACTGATGGGATTAATGCTTGAATGGGAACAACCTGAAATTGCACAGCAATCCAATAAGTGACAGAATGCAACTTCATCACGGGGTATCACAGAGAATGAAGTTCTGCCAAGCAGGAAAAGATTAGCTAAGGCATGAAAACATGGATGAAGTTAGAAAGTTTTGTACCCTAGATACATAATGCTCTATGGCTTCTGTGATATTGTTGAGGTTTTGATTTCAGTAGGATAATAATGTGTGGCATAGTCAATAAAGGAGGAATTCCATATGGACTGAGTAGATGATGACAATGCAGACTTCTTCAAAGGGTTGGTATGAGTTGTTAGGAGCAGGCACTGAGGTGGGCTACAGAAGGCTTAACTTGCTTTGAGCATGACTGTAGGTTCATGATGGGTAGCAGCAATGAGGAAGGCTTCTTCGAAGTGGAAGTAGGCATAGAAGCAAGTCATAAGGATGCTCTCGCTTACTGAAGATTAATATTATGCCATGAAGAATCAGCGACTCTAGACGGAGAAGTTCAGATCGAGTCTGTTGAGATGTGAAAGTTCTGGACTGAGAAGTGGTTCAGAGTAAAACATTCCAGAGATTATCAAATCGCTGTGTGTAACTGGGTAATGAGTGGATGTAGATCAGCTCTAAACATTATGTCTACTGTTGGTTGATTGTTTGAAGATTAAGTTGGTCGCTGATCCAGATGATTCCATCTGATGCAGCAGCTTCTAATGGAGAACTTTGGGAGAAGAGATGATGTTGCAGACTTCAAGGGTAGATGTTGGGAAGTTAGTACTGGTGATCCAGGAATGCTCTAAGTAACTGTACATCCATTGGTTAGAAATGTATTAGTATATTATGGATGTAAGATTGGAGAGGGTTCTCGAACATCCATCCATTTCAGAGGCAAAAATGACGAGACAAAGATATTGCAACTGCATAGGACAGGATTCTTTCATACATGCAAGTCAAGCATGATGGCAAATTACTGATATGAAGAAATGGAAGCCATGCACAGGCAACCATCATCTGAGGTTATTATGCATTGGTTTGCTTTCTTTCACTTAATGAACCAGCCTCATGACCATGTAGAGGTGGAAGGAGATGATAGGAAGGGTAGTATGCAACTTCCTCACAGAGCTGCTCCAGTTCTCTATAGTGTGAGGATATCCCAGTTCAACTTACAGGTATGTTAATGTAAGCTCAAGCAGCTGTGGTTATGTGGAGAAGGACAGGAGATAATCAGAACTGCATCCCACATTTTGATGCATGGATTGATTTGAGATACAGATAGAAGTCCAAGGGCTCAGTTTTCAAAGGTTGATAAAGGGCTTGCATCAAGCTGTGCATCGACCCCATTCTGTTTTTGTTTTTTAAACTCAGCTTATTCAATTCCATTGCCAGTATAATCACAAGGTCTATAACGTGACACAGCTTATTCGACAGAGGGCAATTGCAATTCATGCAGTGATAAGCAAACATAAGAAATATATTTGTATGCAAAACATGTCTACATTACAATGGATATCAGCTCATTTGGTCAGATTGTTACCATAGAACACAGATCTGATTTATGCCTTAAGCTTGAGCCTGTTGCAGGTTCCTAGTTAAGATTGTCCTTAGTCCGATATATCGTCCTGGATAAAGGACCTGTGTGACAAGTAAGTCTAAGTAGGTAAAATAAGCAAACTAAACAGGCTTTAAAAAGAAACTCATTAACAGGAACTTTAGGAGGTCTAGAACTATTATTTATAACAATAATCAAGAATACAATATTAAGATGGGTGTGTGCACCCCAGCTGGAATCCCATGTTGGTAGCAAGGGGAAAAAAAGGAAGCCAAAGTGGATCTGATTGTGTACTAAAGGCAAAGCCAGTGTAATCCCTTCCCTGCCAGCACAATTACTGGTAGCCATAGCCTCTAGGGTGAAATAACTGCAGTGGAATAATGTATCTAGACTCTCCAGACCTCAATACATTTCTTTTCTGTTAGGCAGAGTCTCACCATGAGCTGTTCCATGTGGAAAATCTGGGAAACATTAACCCCATTCTTTGGCACAACTGCACTAAACTCTTTTGACACAACTGCACTTGATTTTAGTACATTGGACGTAGTTGTGACAGTTTTCACACTTTATAGCAGCTTGCGCCAAATATTTGGCACAAACCTTGTAAAAATCATCCCCCAAATGGTGCAAGTTAGACCAAGGAAAACCAGGTCTAACTTGCAGCATTTGGCCCTCAGGATTGAAAATCCTGATGGGTGGCTGGAAGAATGCTGCAAGCCCTGTGTGCCAAAGGATCAGTGCACCAGGGGCTTGTGGCATTCTTGGGGCTCTGAAAATCAAGCCTCATGTCTTCGAGTCAAGAATGAATTCTATCTTGTAGGTGACTGGTTGAAGTGCTTATAGCTGGCAAATACTGGTACTGTAATGGCTGGTGGATGAAAAATCCACAGGTACTGCAAAGCTGGAGGCTGCAGTAGGTTACAAGGGAAGCTAGCACTGAGAGTGCAACAGAAGATTGGATTTAATTGAATCCACAAATTCCAGCTAAGGCAGCTGGGAAGGCTGGAAATGAGTATGCTGGATGCAGAATCCAGAAAACTGAAGTTTAGCACTATGACAAAATGGAAAAGTTCCTGCTTCTGAGCTGATGCAAATAGAGAGGTTTTAATACAGAATGAGTGAGGAAGTGACCAGACCTAATGAAGCACAGATATGAAGGTCTTTGCAAGATGGACATGAGTCTGAGAATCTGAGGAGAACCTGTGGATCTTCTTCAGAGCTGATGATGTAGAACCAGAAGAAGTGGTAGCAACTTTGTGGAGTATGAATGCAGAGGTCTTAAAATGGATGTGTACATGGAGAAGTCTGAGGGGAACCCTGAGGACCTTCCTTGAATTCAGTGATGAAGAATGAAGAATGGCTGATGCTTCATGAAGTACATATGATGAAGATCTTGTGAGACAAATGAGATTCTGAAGAAATATGAGGGGGACCTTGAGGACCTTCTTCACATCTGACGATATAGAACTAGCAGAAATAGTAAAGCTTTAAAGAACATGTAGTTGAAGGTCTTGAAAATAGATACATGCCTGAGGAAGTCCAAGGAGAACCCTGAGGACCTTCCTAAAACTTGAAGCGTTATGTAGTATATTTGCGAGATGAAGTTATGGTTGATGAAGTCCAAGGGGAAACCCTGAAGACCTTCTTGATGATGTAGAGCAGTAGAAATGGTAGAAGTTTCAAATAGTCTTTAAATGATTGATAAGTACCTGAGGCAGTCTGATGGGAATCCTTAGGACCTTCCTTGAAATCAAGACATTGTGGAATGGATGCATGATTGAAAAAGTCCAAGGGGAACCCTGAGGACCTTCTTGATGATGTAGAAGCAGAAGAAATGGTAGAGGCTATAAATAGTCTTTGAACAATGGATAAATGCCTGAGGAAGTCTGAGGGAAATGCCAGAGGACCTTCCTTGAAATCAAGACTTTGCAGAATGGATGCATGATTGAAGAAATCCATGGGGAACCTGAGGACCTTCTTCAGATCTGAAGATGTAGAATCAATAGAAACAGAGGCTCTAAAACTGACATGCCACTTCATCAGATGCTCAGAGGAACAATTCCAGGTGGAGAAAATGTTAAATATTTACAAACTTTGGAGAGTAGGGTCCAAGAGCTCTTCTCACATGTTGGTGGGGAGATATAATTGCTAGTGGTTCCAAGAGAAAATGGAACCCATATACTAAGGCCAATTACTAGAGATACTTGTAGATGGAATGGTTCCAGAAAGCGAAGTTTGCCTTGAGCTATTGCAGAATCAAACCTGATGGGAAGTCAAGCTGGAAAACAGATGAGTTAAGGAAATGGTGGTGAAAATTAGTTCATATGTTGAGGCTTGCTTGAAGTTGCAGAGACTGTCTCTGGTGGATAAAGATGACCCTGTTACACTCGATGACCTCCTAAGGTACTAGATAGAGTCCAGTACAGCTGCTGCGGAAGGCTGCAGAGGAATGGGAAAGTGCGCAAGCTAGCCAAAGGTAGATGAGATGGAGGCAAAGGAAAATGAGAAGGCAAGAAGCAGGCTAGAGCAGCAATAGTGAACTTAGCAGCGGAGTCGGAGGAGCAGATAGTGGGAGAGGATGGTAAAGAACAGGAGAGAACTGACATTGCATGTACAATGTTTCTCAGTTGGAATAATAGCAGGGATAAGGGCTCCTGGTATACTGCAGATGGGTATGTTAATGTAAGTGAGAGGATTTGTTTGGATGGATTATTTGCTTATGAATGACAGCAAAAGAGAAATAAGTTCACTGGATTCATAGGAGACAAAGATGATGAGAAAGGAAAAATATTGAAATGGATTAGCATGCAAAGTTAGATGAAGGCTCTGACTTTCATTTTAAAAGTACCTATGACTTTTATTATGGTACCCTGTGAGCTAAAGGGAGTGCAGTATGAACTACAGGAATGAATGTGTATGGAACTGAGCAGAGATGAAGAAAGAAGCAGATGCAGAAATAGAGTGCTGGAGTTTAGCAGACCAGGTGGTGACATCAGCTGCATCACAACCCGAAAGGAGAGAGAGATCCAAAGATGGAGCAGATGGAGCAGAGACTCTCAAAAACAGCACAAGGCAGCAGGAACAGGAGGAAAATGGAGAACCAATGGAGCAAACAGATGACGTGGAAGGAGAGGAGGTAATAAGTGGTGGGGAAGACCACAGACAGAAAGCCACAAGGGCAGCAAGAAATGGAAGGCAGGAGGGGGAAGGGAGCAGAGGAACAGAAGAAAGGTGGGGGCATTTAGCCACCAAAAAATATGCGGAGAAACAGAGCAACAGGAGAGCAAAATGGGAGGCAGGAGAGGAGAAGAGAAGACAAAAAATGATAGACAATGGAGAAAGGGCACAGCCAGGGACCACGCAGCCACCCAGAAGTTTGAAAGGTTCTGAGCAAGGATGATAGCAGAGGCTGGCTTTTATAGGAATAGTGGGACAAGTTATTCCCCTGCACTGAATCTGGGGCAAAGTCCTCTCAAAATATATTTTTGTGGTGTTTTTACTGAAGCTTCTGTTAGCTCAGTAAACTGTTCTGTTGTGAACTTGTGATTAACATCACACTGATCTGGTGAGATGTTGCATTGTTTCTGCTGCTAGTATTTAGTTTAATTGCAGTGTTTAAAAAAACCTAAATATTAAAAATGTCCAGAAAGAGATGCTTGACTTCCAAAGTAAGAGTTGTCAGTGATGTTGCCGAGAAAAGCATTGGTTCTGTGGATGAAAAGAATGCTGCACCAAAGAAAATTACCTCTGCAGCAGCTTCATCTGTGGCCGGTAGTAATAGTAGCAAAAGAATAGTTTGCAGAAGGGTTGTGGGATTGGAGTGGACACTTTTTTCTCTGCCACATCTGTGGCATCCATGCTGATGGGTACTGAATTAGGGGGAGGCAGCAGCAACAAGAGGATCAGTCCAAGAAGTAGAAAAATGTCTGACTCTGAAACAGTGGTCAAGGAGGTTAGCAACCTGGGTGGGGGTGGGGATGATGATTTGGACTCCCTATGGGAGCATGAAAAAAAAAAAAGTAAAGGTCATGCTGCTGAACCTGTGGTGCTGTGCACACTACAATTATTTAGTAGAATTACTAATCCCCCCCCAACTCCTCTAACCATTGCTCCCGTTATGATTATTCATCTGATCACACTTCATGAGTCACCCACTGTCACAGTGCAGAAATCATCCCCCAAAACACTCATTACCACCCATCCACTGTCCTAGTGGCACCACCATGTAAAATCAAGGGCTACAAAATCCCTAGTTCAGTATCTGTCAGGTCATCCCACTTCTACGGGTGCTGAGATAGACGCTATTAAATGTACAGCAGGTGATGAAGGAAGGTGGTGATATGAGATGCTGTACATTAATGGAACACATGCTCATGTCCATACTCACATCATCCACATGGTCACTGTCATGTTCCCATTAAATTTAATTGTCTTGAATCATTTAAAGAAACATACATTTACTTGCGTCAACTCCAACACATCTACCTCATCTAAAATGACGAGGCAGAGCTACTCCTTCCTTTACAGTCACAGTCATGGTCATGTTACAGTAAATCTAATTTCAGCTTCATCTGTGGCCAGTAGTATTAGTTGCAAAGATGTAGTTGGCAGAAGTAGTGGTAGGATTACTGTGGTCAAATTTTTCTCTGCCACATCTGTGATAGCCATGCTGGTGGGGGCTGGGGGAGGAGGAAATGATGACAAGAGGATCAGTCCAAGAATTAAAAAATGTCTGGCTCTGGAACATTGGTCAAGGAGGTTATCAGCCTGGGTGGGGATGAGATTGAATGATTTGAGCCGCCAATGGGGAAAAAAGGAGGTGACAGAGTCTCCTCCTTCCTTCACAATTGTCATTGATCATTTAAAGAAACATACATTTACTTGCATCGACTCCAACACATCCACCTCATCTAAAATGAGGTGACAGAGTCTCCTCCTTCCTGCACAGTCATTGTCACATTAAAATAAATTTATTTTCATTAATCATTTAAAGAAATATACATTTACGTGCATTGATTACAGCACATCTACTTCATCCAAAATGAGGCGACTGAGTGTCCTCCTCCTCCTCCTTCCATCCTCAATCATGTTTTGCAAATCATGCTTCATAGTGTCACATGCGAGATGCCAGCTCATGTGGTTGACAGCAATATCTCAGAAAATTCAGGAGCTCCAATTTCATCTCTATTTAGCATTTCACACCATTTCCCCTAAAATGCAGTACAAAATCTGTGCCATGGGTTCTAAAACACAGTGTTACACCATGCAGTAGCATACAGCAGTCCAATATATTTTTCCTAAGACCTCATAAAAATTCCAGAGCTCTGATTTCATCTCTATTTAGTATTTCACAGTACCTCCACTAAAGTACAGTACGAGAACTGTGTCATGGGTACTAAAACACAGTTTGGCACCATGTAGCACAAAAGCAAATAAGTGTGTACACAAAGGAATAGGGTCGGGGTGCAGCTACAGGGGCAAGCCAAGCCCCTGGCTACATAAAAGCCAGACCAACATGTAGCTGTACTCAGACCAGTAAGATGTAACCAGTGGCAGCTTGAAAGACAACCAGGAGATCAAGAAATTATTACTAATGTGCTATTTTACTGTGTTGTTGAGATCAAATAACTGAAACTGTGCACAAAGTGGAGACCACGGTCGAAATGTCCCAGCGCTTTACTCAAGTGGAGCTTCCTCAGAGGACAGACAAATTGACAAACCTCAACCCATAAGTAATGATCACTGCACCAGCTTTTAACCAATCAGAGGCCCCGGTACAAGTATAGCATGTAAGCCATTTTCTGCTGCATAGCTGTTTACAAGCAGAACACTATGTTATCCCTAGACAGAGCACTAAACATTCCAATATATATACCTTTTCTTGGTTGCAACTGAAATTTGTTGCATGGGGCCTGAGCACTGTGTGCTACAGTAGTCCATTGCTAGGCAACTGTACAAAATAAAAATTGGGTACTGTAGTTCACTGGGGCGCTCCAGGAACTACACTGTTGAGTTCTGAGGGACACAGTAGTGATATTTAAAATCAGTCTGCGCAGCAGTTAGCTGTTGAGATGACGATTTTACCTCCCAGAGGAAGCTATAATATTGTAAACCGCTGTAAATTTTAAAACAAAATGGCTCTGGAATTTGCCTGTCCATGAGCAAAATGAGCAATGTCTGGGTTGTGGAACATTGAGTTCGAGACCCTCAGTGAGTGGGGCAAATGTAAAAGGGGCGAGCATGCATGAGGCTATGTGAGGAAATGCATGCAGAGAAAAGTGCATCTGTGCATGTCTGCTGTATCTGCTGGGGCAGACAGGGCAGCAGGCCTGAAAACATACTGCGGACCTGAGAATACACAAAAAATAACTTAGGTGAGCAATTACTGTAAACAAATAGTGAGCTGCATTTAACCTTCTAACACATGTTGTTACCTGCGTTTTCAGTTCATTTATAAGTTGTTAAACATCTGGAGCTAACTCATTCTGGAGACTGTTTTTGTCTCAGTGGGGAATCTATGGCATGGGAAGATAGACTAGGAATAGAACTAATAGGTACCAAACAGGTCTAAATCTTGTCTGTGTACTGACAATTCTTCAAGGATTGTCTTGACTACCTTGCTGAAATACCCTTTTGGTATAATTTCAACTTTTCAGTTTCACATTGTGCATGCAGTTAATAGCTTTATTGTAAGGGCTTCAGCGGCAAGGTCCTAGCAGGGGACTGCTTACTATCAGTAAGGAACTGCAGCACAGAAAGATACACTGGGTTTATACCAGGGGTGTATGAAACATGTATAAAACCATCTGCACGTAGATATTCATCCATAGCTTGTATTCACCATATGTGGGTAGATCCCATGGAAAAATAACATTTGTCATGATTTAATCACCCAAGCAAAAGAAATAAAGGAGAAAGGGTGTAACATAGCAACATTCTGTATCCTACTAATTCCAAAAGCCCACATTGAAAAAAACAATACCATTGCAAGAATCAAAGCCAGACTGTCTAATTGGTGTACACATGAGGAAATTATGTTTATTGACAACTGGGGATGCTTACTGGCCAAATACTAACTTGCATTCAAAGAACAGACTTCATCTTATCAAAAATGGGGCATACTTGTTAGAAAAAAGTTGCACACTGTCATTAAACAAATTGGGTCTGATTCCAAGACATATGGTGCAAGTCACTGACACTTGCAAGTTGCACCATATGCCAATACGCCAAGGACCCTGCGCCCAATTTCAGAACAGGCAGGATCATTGGTGGCTACATTCTCTGGCTTGTGTCACCCCAGGCAGTGTGCCAAAGGGAGGGTGCACCTCAACAGGGTGCCACAAGCCACAGCAATGCCCTCTGACAGGGTGCAGTTCCCCTCCCCTCCCCCATGGCCCCAAACGCACTGCCCCCCCAAAGCCCTGCTCCCCAAAACAATAGCAATGCCTCACAGGGCTATACAGGCACCCCCCACAGCTGCTGGTGACATGTACCCACAATCCCTGGTAGTCCAGTGGCCCCCACCCAGCAGTGCCAGTCAACCCCCACCTTCCTACACCTGGCCCCAGTCGGTGACTGGCAAAACCCACCACTCACCTCCACGGCCAGCCACCGACTGAGCTCCCTCCGAGTGCATATTACTATATACAGTACGCCCTCAATCAGTCAATGATCGCCTACTGTATACAGTAGTACGTGCTTGGAGGGAGCTCAGTGGGTGGCTGCTCATGGAGGTGAGAGGTGGGTCTTGCCAGTCGCCAACTGGGGCCAGGTGTAAGGGGGTGGGGTGGACTGGCACTGCTAGGTGGTGGGGTGGGGGCCACTAGACTACCAGGGATCATGGGAGGTCTGTGTTGTGCACTGTACTGACTGTGCACAGGGTGGCACAGGACCAGGATCGAGCTTGGGGGAGGCTCGCTATCCCTACGGGGAATATTGCCAGCCATTTAGGAGGTTCAGGGCATGAGGGATGTAGTGCCCCTTAGGGCAGTTGGTGTATCGGGACACTGGGGGGGGCTAGCTCTGCGGGGCATTAACTGTATCTCTGCAGGATTTGGGCTTGGGGTGACAGCAGCCAGCAAAAGGCTTCTATGACACAGTGGGGGATGATGGTGGTGGGCTTCTGTGGGTTTGTTGGGGGGTGCTTCAGGGTGACCTTGACACAGTCCAGCAACCCCCGGAGGATGCAACATACACTTAGACCAGCTAATAACTGTATGTAGACCAATATCCTCTGGAGGTTGTCTTGGAATTGCAAATGTGCTGTTCCGGCAGCCACCCTCTCAGAATAGGGTGCAACTTCTGGCATAAACCCCCTTGAGCCATGGCGCAGGGGGTTTATGGCCTACCTGGTGGCATAGGACCACTTCGGTGCAGGCAGCCTGTGACATGTCACAGGCTGCCTTTTGGAATACCGAACATCATTACTCATGGCGTAAAGTGCTACTTGCACCATTTTTTTGGGTGCAAGTCACTTTGCTACATGCATAACCATTCTGGAATCTGGCCCATTAGCTGGTAACACAATATTTATGGGTGATATGAACTTTGGAGAGATAGACTGGACAGGATTGTGTCAGCTCAGACCAAAGTAAGAAGTTTTTATAAGCATGTAAAGAGCTCATGCTGTACCCATATGTACCTGATCCCACTAGGGGCCCCAACATTTTAGACATCTCAAACTGTACTATAGATCCACCACTAGGAACCAGTGACCATAACTCAGTGTGGTTCAATATTGCCTGCTCCTACATCTCATACAATAATAATACTTATTTTTATAACTGCTAAAAAGCAGATATAACAAAATGAATAACATATTATCCAGTGTCAACAGGGATATTCTGTTTTCCAGCTGTGATACCAAGAATATGTGTGGCAGAATGAAAAGAGTTATCTTTAACATATGCAACAAATGTATACCAAAGTATAAGAAATCTGACAGTAATCACAAGATAAAACCAAGATGGTTTAGTGCGAAGGTCAAGAAAATAATTAGTAAAAAACAAGGCATTTTCAGAATTGATTGTAAGACACAGTCTCCCTTTTACTGGAATAAATATAAACAAACCCTAAAGAAATGTAAGACAGAAATCAGGGGTACCCCCCCCCATGGGTAGGGCTTACCTATTGCCCCGGGGAGCCTGGTCCTGGTCCTGCTCCTGCTACTCCTGCTGCCTCCCACCACCAGTCTGGATCCTGCTGTCTCTCTAGGTCTCCATCCAGCCCCCCATAATATTTATTTAGTCCTTTGGGGGCTGGAGGAGTCAATCTCAGGACCACTGCATGCTTCTGGCACCTTAAGAGTGCCTGCAACATCTGTGCATGCGCAGAAGCACTCCATTGTTTTTGGACCACTGTAGCAGTTAGCAAATTGTCTCTCCAGTGGTCCTGACCCCAGTATGAGTTAAACGGGGGTCAGACACATGGAGGAGGTGGTTGAGAAGTGGCCCAAGTATTTTGTTTAGAAGCACCTGTAAGTGCTGCGAATCAGGGTAAGGTTATGAATATTAATGAGCTGGCATAAATATTAATGTGCTGCCTGCTGCCTGGGGGGACTGTACAAAATGGCAGCCACAACAGAAAAATGAAGGACTCTCTAAATACAATTAAGCAGTCGCTTTACAGGGGACAAAGGCTGCTATCAGACAATTGGACAACTGTGTAAAAAACTGTTGTTTGGCTGCAAAGACACTTAGAAGTGGGGACTGCTATAAAACTGTATGGGACTGTGTACAATGGCAGCCATCTTTGTTACTTTGACCTCTATAGACAGTCAATGAACAGCTTATGAGACTGGTGAAATGCCTTTTGAGAGAGGTGGGAACTTTATTCCAGGTGCCCAAATCCATTTACCAATCAATAATCAAACTAAGTTAATGTTTAGTAATATTTGTGAAGGACAGCAGGATCTAACCAATCTGAAGTTGGTATTTGTGGTGAAATCCCAGGAACGCGGGGCAATTGAGGCAGTCTGATATGGGCTCTGCTCAAGTCAAGAGGGCTCATACGGTGTTGAGAAAAGGTTTTTTTATTTATTTATTTTATAGATTTCTCGGATTACAACCTTTGGGCTACAAGCTCATTTACAAAGGTTCCAAGTCAGGAAGAAAATGTGAACATACAATAGTAAAACACAGGGCTACAATGAACATTAAATAATGATAAAACACAGGGTTACAATGAACATTAAACAACTGACATAGTACATGGGATATGGATTGTGCCTTAACAAACAGACAAAGTCAGAGCTGCAGCAGAAATAACTCAAGAGAATGGGGGAGGCAGTGAAGGGGGATGGGGAGGTGTTCAGTTTGTGGGAACCACTGGCTAGTGGTCACCTTGTCCAGAAAGGGTAGGGGTGGAAGGACAGGGGTTGTGAGATAGGTAGGGGTATGGATTCTGGGGAAAGGGGTGGGACTGGGATGAGATCGGGAAAGGGGTTGGGGAGAAGGGTAGGAGTGGGAAGTATCAGATTGGGTGATTGCTAAGTGCGCATTGGAGGGGTAGTCAGAATTTTTAACCAGGTGGGTTGGGCAGGTGCATTTCCCTTGGCTGGACAGGTGGGATCTAAGTGCAGATTTGAACAAGCTGATTTTGATAAAAGTGGCTAGTTCTGGTGGGAGTGAGGTAATCCATAGCAGGGCCCGGTATTCAAAGGATCGCTGACCTTGGGTGGTGTGATGGTAAGGGATCTTGATGGAGATCTTATTGGATGTCCTTGTAGTCCTTGTTGGTGCGACCTGGTGTATGAGGGAGCTGGGCCCCAGAGGCAGTAGGCCCAGAGCTGCTTTTTTGGCAAGGAGACAGGTTTGACAGCGGGCCCTGTCATTCAGATTTAGCCAACCGGTTTGCTGGTAGAAGTCACAGGTATGGGTCAGGCTTGGGGCTCCAAGTGCAAGTCTGCAGGCTTTGCTTGAGCATGGTGGCAAGTTGCCTGAGGATGCTGTCAGAGGCTGCACTGTAGATAGCAAGGCCACAATCAATGGTTGAGAAGACTGAGCTGGTTATGGCAAGCTGGAGGTCTTTATCAGAGAGGCAGCTTCAGTGCTTATATAGCAGGCCGAGCTTCCTGTTAGCTGTAGTGGCCACATGATCGATATGTGTGTCATATGAGAGGGAGCTGTTAAGGGTGAGGCCCAGGTATTTGAATTCGGGGACCATTTCAATGGCGATCTTTTGTAGGTTCTGGATGTTCAGGGTAGCAGCCTGCGGCAGCTGTGCGCAGGGGCAAAGAGCATGGTCTTCATCTTTTTATGATTGACTAGGAGTTTAGCTTTGTTAAACCAGTCTTCGACATTGTAAAAGTCCTGTTGAAGATGCTGCTCCAGTGTGATAGGGTCAGAATGACTGGAGTAGATCACTGCATCATCAGCGTAGAGAAGGATTTTTTATTGACAGGCTAGTGGTAGGTTGTTTAGAAAGAGGCTAAAGAGTAGGGGGCCCAGGATGGATCCTTGGGGGACTCCGATGGACACTTGAAGGGAGTCAGAGAGTAAACTGCATATTTTTACCTGCTGAACACATCCAGAGAGGTAGCTCCGGAACCAGCACAGTGAGTCAGAGGAGAGCCCAATTACCTCTAATTGGGCCAGGAGGCGGTCGTGGTTGACCGTTTCAAAGGCCTTGGTGAGGTTGATAACGGTTGCCCCCACCAAGTGCCCCTGGTCGAAGGCACTGTGAATGCAACCCGTGAACTCAAGAAACGCTGTGGTAGTGCTATAATGTTGACGAAAGCCATGCTGCTGCTGGCATTGTAGTTGGTATTTATTGAGGTGTTCCACCAGCTGATCATTGACTATACGCTTGAGGGCTTTTGAGATAGGTGGTAGGATTGAAATTGGGCGGTAGTTGGCATGGTCAGACTTAATGCCTGCTTTATCGACTGGGGTTATGATTGCGGCTTTCCAGAGTTTTGTGAAGGTACCTGTGGTGAGGGACAGATTTATGATGCAGGTCAGTGGGGTTAGCAGTTCATCAAGGGTAAGAGAGATTAATTTTAGATCAAGGCCCTCAGAGCTGTGACTGAACTTCCCAAGGACTTTGAAGAGATATTTTTTTTACCTCACCTTTAGATAGTACTCTGAGGTAAAATGGGGGGCTTGGAGTGTTGTGGGGGAACTTTGGGGGCTGGGCTGGTTGGCACCAGCTTGGTCTTGGAAACTGGGGGGAAGGGGCACTGTACTGTGGTCAGTGAAGGCTTTGTTGAAGATGTCTGCAATGGATCTGGGGTCTTGTGTAAGGGATCCATTGTGGCTTAGCATTGTGGGTGCTGAGGTATCTCGTTTCCCAACAATTGCATTAATACTATCCCAGAAGCGGCGGCTGTCCCCCAGGTGGAGTTAAGCTCGAGTCTGTGGAAATTAGCTTTAGCCTGACAGATTGTGATGGTGCATTTATTCCGTGCAGTCTTGTAGTTTGCATATCCTAGTTAGAGAGAGTATTTTTGTACTTATACCATAGCCGGTCCCTGGAGCTCATCTGGGCAAGGAGGTGAGGGGTTATCCATGTTTTTTGTGAGCCACTGATTTTCCTTTTAGATAAGGGAGCAAATATATCATAAGCAGTACTGAAGCTAGCTATAAAATTACTCAGACCTATGTCAACATCTTTGGCAATTAGGTTGGAAACCTTTTCAGGACTTTATTGGTCAAACTATCAATCATGTGAGAATTGGAAAAAGGGATATGTTCTGTCTGAAGAAACTGTTGTTGCAGTTGAATGTCTGAGGCATTGGGTGAAGGTTTCTCTTCTGCTTGAAGAGCCAGAGTTTGCAGTGAGCCTGCAGCAGTGTGGTAAACCCTGAGTCTGAATAAGAGTTATTTGGAACTGTGTGTGCCAGAGCCTAAAGTTGGCACTCGGTCTGAAACCGAGGACAGTTGTGGAAAAGGCTGGCAGGTGTCCAGTGCTCAGAAACCTTTCTAATTTTCTGAAATCCAGCTGTGAAAGGGTGGAGTGCCTCTTCAGAAACTGTATGCTGCTAGCCAATAGCCACTGGCAAGGTGGAAGTCAGAGGACCCATTGCTACCCACCAGAGCTGATAATTCCCGATCAGGAACAAGGCAGAGACTAAAACCTGCACAGCTGCAACTGGAAGCCAGGTATGGGAACTGCTATCCCTTATCAAGTGGGGCAGACATGGCTGCAGGGAGCCACAGGCGTGTGCCTGAGTGCTAGGGCACTCTGGATCCATTTAAAGAAGCTGGACCATGGGGTCATTCCTGGGTCTTGGTTCACTTGTGGCCTGAGAAGCCTCGCATCTGCACTCCCATTCTCCAGCCCACCTGACAGGCCGAAGGTGACAAGCTGCTAGACTCTGCAAGCAAATCAGAAGAGGACAAGCTGCTAGACTGTGCAAGCAAGTCTGAAAGTGGAAAGCAGCCTGAATTTGGAGGCAGTATAGCGCAGTGGGTTAAGGCTCTGAGCTGCAGATCTGGAGACCTGGGTTTGAATCCCACTACTGCCTAGGTGCATACTATGTGATCCTCAGCAAGTCACTTAACTTTCTTGTGTTCCCAGGTCACATCTGGAAACATGCTTCAGCTTAGTGTGCTACTCCTGTCTAAACAATGTTTCCTTTCTCTTCCCTCCCTTCCCTTACTTCAACCAGACCCTACTGCTGCCCTTTTGCTTTGGTGCCCCATGGCGCCATTGTTTCTTCCCTCAAGCCCACTGAGCAAAATCTGAGTTCCAGTGTCCACGAAATGTTGAGTAATTCAGGGTTTGCCCTGACCAAGGTTTCTGGTTTAAAAGCTGTCTGCGAGAATAAATCTGTTTGTTCTCAAGCTACAACTGTGTTCCAAGGGCTTCAATGCCTGCCAACCCATGGCACTGTACAGGCCTGCACCATTTCAGGGTACCCTGATAGACTGTAGGGGGGCACTGGTACCAGTGGGAGAAGGTGTTAATGTGCTACTGGGGGTGGGCACTGTTGTCTAAAACTGTTTACTTTTACCTGCACATTGCTACTAATTTTCTGCTCCCCATACCCCTTTCCCCTAAGTAAAAGTTTTAAGGTTGTTATGATTACAGGTGGCCATGAGCATATTATAAGCTACAGCCTTTAGTTATATGTATTGTACAACCTTGGTAAACAAAGTGGTTCTCTCTGTGTGGGGTGACCGGACAGACGGGGAGGTGAGCAAGTATAGCATCCCAGGGGGTTCTACTATTCAAACGAATTTACTATGAATGACAGAAACTCTGTTGCCTGACATTCAGAATCCTGACACATGGTTTCCCAACATTTAAATTTCACCTGCAGCAGAGTTTATTTCATGTTTCAGGGGCTTCACCCCTGCACCCTCCCCTTAATATAACAAACTTTGCCACAGCTGAAATTTAAATGTCAGGAAACTGTGTGTCGGGAATGTGGCATCGGGATTCTGAACGTCAGGCAACAGAGTTTCGGTCAAACAAAAGTATACCATTCAAACATCTGGCCCACTGTTATCTTACTCTGGGTGGAGGCACTGCACTATTTTATTTCTATTCTGGGGAAGAACCCGCAAATACCATTGAAACAGAACCCAGGCCCCTTAACCTGTGTGATAGTCAACAGGCAGGAGTAGTAGCTCACTGGCACATGGCACCTGGGCTACACAGGAAAGCAAAAATATCTATAGAGCAGTTTCTCATAAAAAATGCTACAAAGAATAATAGTAAATCTTTATACGGGTATGTCAATTCACTGAAATGACCCAAATGTAAAGTAGGCTCACTTGCACATGATAATCTGATGGTACAGGAAGCAAATCAAATGGCTGAAATATTTAATAAGTATTTTGGTAGTATATATGAAAGTAAACTGAAGGTACCCATTGCACACAAAAATGTTTCAACTGAACACCTAACAATCACAAAACAAGAGATAAACAATAGGATGTCTGTTCACCAGGCCCAGATTTGATTATGGGCAAAATGATTAAACTAATGTCTCAACATCTCTTACACTCTTTTAAGCTTCTGTTCCAAAGTAAAGTTAATTCAGGGCATGTGCCTAAAGATTGGAGGACAGCACCTGTAACACCCCTGTTTAAAAAGGGGGACAAACAGTGTGTAGAAAACTACAGTCCAATTAGCTTAACATCATTGATTGGAAAAATCTTGGAGGGAATTACAAAGAAAAGGCTAGGACTACATGGAAATACAGATAGCAACAAGCACAGATTCACTAAAGGAAAATCATGTCTCACTAATCTAAGTTTTTATGAAAGAAACAAACAAGAATCTTGATAGGAAAATTCCGTGATGTTATTTTTATAGATGTTAGTAAGGTTTTTGACACAGTCCCTCATGATTCTTTTGTCACAAAATTAACACAAAAAAGTGTACATAGTATGCTTGTCAACTAGATTTCTAGCTGGTTGGACAAGAGAACACAGAGGGTGGTACTAAATTGGTGTTTATCTGGGGAGGAGAGGGTGACCAGTAGTGTGCCACAGGGTTCAGTGCTGGGCAGTATATCTTTCATGTGCATATTGCTGACATAGCAGATGGTTTACTTAGCAAGTCCATCAAATATGCAGATGATTTAAAGGTAGGTGGAGCATGTAATACACTAGAAGAGAACATAACAATACAAATAGATCTGAACAAAATTGCTGAGTGGGCCAATACATGCATGCATGCATTTTAATATCGAAAAATGTGAGGTCATGCACCTAGGTTTTAACAAACACTCCTATTATCTAGGAAAGAATAAACTGATTGAGACATCACTTGAGAACGATCCTGGAGTATACATTACAGATAAATTAAACTTTACCAAGCAAACTAATACCACAGTAAGCAAGGCTAACAAAATTTTATGGACCATTAAAAACAACATTAGGTCCAGAGATGAAAAAGTGTTAGTCCCATTATATAGATCTTATGTTAGGACACATATAGACTACTGTTCGCAGTTATGGTCCTCATACAAAAAGGACAATATCAAAAAACTGGAAAGAATCCAAATGAGATTCACAAAACAAGTAAAAGGTCTAAGAGATTTAGAGTATGGGGGATAGACAGTGATCCTTGAACCTCAGGTCTCTTGAAACAAGAAGATATTGGGGCAATCTTCTTTTTATGTGAGATGTCATAAATGACCCCTACTTATTTAATGAAATGGGTTTTGCCTTTAAACAAGATGTGATGAGAATCAGAGTATACCCACTTCATTTACATTGCTTTACATACAGGATAAAAAGAAAGTTTTATTACACACAGAGAGTGGCGAATGCATGCAACAGACTCTCCCTTGAGACAGTCATCAGCAAAAATAAATCAATTTACAAATGTAGGCTAGATAACTGGATCTGGGCAAGGGAGGAACTACTCCGATAAGGGTCTTTGAAATGGGAACTGTTTATGGGCATCATGCCTCTTGTTTTCTGTCTTGCCTCAGTATGTATCCTCAGTATAACACATACAGCTGCAGGACTCAGTACAGGGATAGAGGGTTGGGAACAAGATGACAAACACATGCAGTGTTAACACAGAGAAATACAAAACTTAAACACAGGCATAAGAGATGGGAAAAGTATCTCCAGAATTTGACTGCTTATCAAATACATGTATTATCTCTATTAACATACAAACATATGAAGAAGCAAGCAGAAGAAGGCCATTTGGTCTGTCAAGTCTGCTTGCATTGCAGGGTCCACAGTTTGAGCTAATGTCCCTGCCCTACCTCCCCACTTTTCCCATCCTCCATACCCATGATCCTTACCTTCTCCCTATGCCTATCCCAGCCTCTCTTAAAGCAGCCCACTGTCTTCAATGAGATTAGCTCTTCCGGCAGCGCATTCCAAGTGTACACCACCCTCTCTGTGAAGAAGTGCTCCCTGATCTCCCTCCTAAACCTCCCACCCTCCAGCTTAAGACTGTGCCCCTCCTATCATGGTTGCCACTCAGCTTAAAGAGACCTTCCTTATCAACCTTATTTATCTCTTTCAGCAACTTGAAGGTCCCAATCATGTTCCCTCTCTCTCTCTTTCCTGTCTTTCAGGGAGTACATGTTCAGTGCCCTCAACCTCTCCTCGTATGCCTTAGCCTGCTGACTGACTATCTTCTTTGTAGCCCTCCTCTGGACCTTCTCCAGCAGGTTAATGTCCTTTTTGAGGTTGGGCACCAGTACTGAACTCTATACTCTAGGTGCAGCCTCACCAGTAACCTGTACAAGGGCAGTTTAACCTCCTCTCTCCTACTACTGATCCCCCTAGATATGCATCCCAGCATCTTGTTTGCCTTTGCTGCTGCTTTCTGCACTGTGTGGAGTGCTTCAAGTCACTAGTGATCCTCACTTCCAGGTCCTTCTTCTCCTCTGATGCAGATACTCGGACTCCACCCAGGTAGTACTCTGTCATGGGATTCTTGGCTCCAGTATGCATAACTTTGCATTTCTTGGCATTGAAGCCAAGCTGCCAGATTCTGGACCACCTCCCCAGCTTTTCTAGATCTTTCTGTAGGTCCTGTATCCCTTCAGCTGTGTCCACTCACCCATAGAGATTGGTGTCATTCGGGAATAGGCACATTTTGCCCTTAATGCCATCCCCAATGTCATTGATGAAGACACTGAACAACACCGGCCCCAGCACTGAGCCCTGTGGGACCCCACTGGTTACCTTTCTGGTGCCAGATAACTCTCCCCCCATAGCCATCCCCTGGGTTCTGTCCCTCAGCCAGTTTTCCACCCATCTGGCCATCTTTTCCCCTAATCCCAAGATCCACCAACTTCCTGATGAACCTTTTGTGGGACACAGAGTCAAAGGCCTTGCTGAAATCCAGATAGAGGTTGTCTACCACTTGGCCCCTGTCTACACACACACATACACACACTTTGTATTTCTAGAAAAGTCAGCTGTAAGAGAAACAGGGGACAGGAAGCCCTAATAAGGTACAAAAAAATACATCACATTAGAGCACAAAAACGTTCACTTCAAAATAAATGGTGGGTACGTTACACAAAGAAACATAGAAACATACACTTTGATGGCAGATAAAGACCACTTGGCCCACCCAGTCTGCCCATTTCTCTACCTATTGGATAAGCTGCAGATTCTAGTTAACCAACAACCTACTTCCTGCAACCCCCCACTATAGTTGCCTTATGTCTGTCCCATGCATGTTTGAATTCCCCCCAGTTTTAGACCCCACAACCTCTCCAGGAAGGTGGTTCCATGCATCCACCACTCTCTCTGTGAAAAAACAATTTCCTCACATTACCCCTGAGCCGTCCGCCCCTCTATCTTTAAATTCTGCCCTCTTGTTCTTACACATCTCTTTTTCTGAAAGATGCCACCATCCTGGACTTTGTTGATTCCCTTGAGGTACTTGAAAGTTTCTATCATGTCCCCCCGTCCTCCTTTCATCAAGGGTGTACATATTAAGCTCTCTCAGTCTCTCTCTTCATATGGTTTCTGATGCAGACCCTGCACCATTTTAGTTGCCCTTCTCTAGACTGCTTCCATCCTGTCTATGTTCTTGCGTAGATGAGGTCTCCAAAACTGCACGCAGTACTCCAGATGGGGTCTCACCAACTGTCTGTACAGGGTATAACCACTTCCCTTTTTCTACTTGTGATGCCCCTCCCTATGCATCCCAGTATCCCCATGGCTCTCCTTACCAACTTCTCACATTGCTTAGCCACCTTTTGGTCATCTGATATGACTACCCCCAGGTCCCTTTCCATTATTGTTGTTGTTAGTACCTCCCCTGCTATTGTGTACTCTTCTCCTGGGTTTTTATTTCCCCAGGTGCATTACTTTGCACTTCTTTGCATTGCATCTAAGTTGCCATATGTCTGACCATTCCTCCAACCTTGCCAAGTCCCTTCTCATCCTTTCTACCCCTCCTTGTGTATCAACTCTGTTACAGATCTTTGTGTCATCTGCAAAGAGGCATACCTTTCCTTCCAGACCCTCTGCAATGTCACCTATAAAGACGCTAAAGAGGACTGGACCCAGTACTGAGCTGTGAGGTACTCCACTAGTAACCCCACTTTCTTCGGAATGTGTTCCATTCACTATTACCTTCTGTGTCCTGTTGTGCAGCCAGTTTGCTACTCAGGCTACCACCTTGTGACCCACTCCCAAGCTGGCTAACTTGATTATTAATCTTTTGTGCCGGACTGTATCAAATACCTTGCTATAGTCTAGGTAGGCCATATTCACAGCTCCTCCCTGGTCTATTACTTTGGTCACCCAGTCAAAGAAATCAATTAGATTCATCTGACATGACCTTCCTGCTGTGAATCCATGCTGCTTTGGGTCCTGTGCCCTGCTGGCCTCTAGGTGTTCAACAATTCTTTCTTTCAGAAGTGATTCCATCATTTTCCCCACCACTGAGGTCAAACTTACAGGTCTGTAGTGTCCTGCTTCTGCCTTGCTCCCACTTTTGTGAAGGGGAATCATCTGCCCTCCTCAGTCCTCAGGTACCACCCCATCCTCCCATGATTTGTTAAAAAGTGTGGTTAGCGGTGTCACTGGGTCCTCCCTTAGTTCTTTTAGGATTCTGGAGTGAATCCCGTCAGGCCCCATTGCTTTGTCCACCTTGAGTTTTAGGAGTTCTTTCAGGACTCTTTCTTCTGTAAATGGACTGGTGCCAACCCCCATACCCAGAATGCTTCTATTGTTTGGTTTAGGTAACTCCTCCTCTTCTTTTGTGAATACTGAGCAAAAGTGTTCATTCAGTATCTCTGCCTTTTCACTGTCTCCCTCTGCCCACCTCTACTCTCCTTTATTAATCTTCACTATCCCTCCCTTAACCTTTATATGCTCCCTAATGTACCTATAAAAGGTTTTATCCCCCTTCTTAACTGAGTTGGCTATCTTTTCCTCAGTTTGGGCCTTTGCTATTCTGACTGCCTTCCCCACTTCTTTCTGCTTTAATTGATACAGTTCCCTGTCATGCTCCTTCTGTGATTCCTCATACTTTTTGAATGCAGCCTTTTTCTCCTTAACCTTCTCTGCCACCTCTTTTGAGAACCATAGTGTTTTTTTATTCTGCTTTGTTTTCTTTATTTGTTTCACACAAAGGCTTGTTGCCTCCACGATGGCAGTTTTGATTTTTCTCCATTGTTCTTCCACCCCTCCTTTCTGGCCATTTGCTAGTGCATTCCTCAGGTGTTCACCCATTATGCCAAAGTCAGCCCTTCTAAAGTCCAGTATCTTTGTTTTTGTATGGCTTGTCTCCATGTTTGTGCTTATTGTGAAGCACACTGTGCAGTGGTCGCTTATTCTCAGATGTCTACTGACTTCTAAATTTGTGATCCTCTCTCCATTTGAGAGTACTGGGTCTAATATTGCTCCCTCCCGAGTGGGTTCCACCACTAACTGTCTAAGGCATGCCCCCTGTAGGGCATTGAGAATGACCCTGCTCTTGGATGTGGCTGCAATACATGTCATCCAGTTAACATCTGACATATTCAGGTCCCCCATCAACAGTATCTCCCCTTTTTCAGCCATTTTGAGAATGTCCTCTATCATTTTCTTGTCCATTTCCTTCCCTAGAGACAGGGGTCTGTATACAACCCCTGTGTGGATTGTGATGCCATTCCCTGTCTCCAAGGTGACCAGAGTGCCTCTTGTCCTCCGCCTTTACTTTTTAGTTCTGTAGCTTTGATCCCTTCCCTTATGTAGAGAGCTACTCCACCTCCTCTTTTACCCTCCTTGTCCCTTCTGTAGATTGTGTACCCTGGTATGTTGACATCCCAATCATGGTTCTCCATGCACCATGTTTCTGTGACTGCCACAATATCCAAGAAGGCAAACATATGCCCCTATTACAGTTCAGAGGGGATATGCAGACAGAAAAAGGATGATAGGTAGATAGAGCAAGATGCAATCACCCACAGGAAGGACATAAGTATGATCTCAAATGGAAAGTCAGGATAAACCTTTTTCCGGAGGGGTTTGGGGTACTCAATGGCTATACAATATCCATTCCTACCCTCTGGAATGGCTCCTCCACAATGGGCAAGGGAAATAGGGCAGCTTTTGTTTTACTACCTGCCTTCCATATCTGTTGGCACTGGTGACAAGACCTACAATATTCCTTCACCTGCTAGGTAAAGTTGGGCCAATAGAAATTTTGAGCCAATTACTGCATAGTGAGCATCATTCCTAGATGTCCAAGCATGTTGATACCATGGGCGGCCTTGAGCAACTGCTCATGATACTCCTGGGTAACGACAAGCTGCCTGCCCATCACCCCTGCCTCGGTCCTCACATCCTGTGTATACAACAGTCAGTTGGCCCAAAATACCCTATGTCTCATGCCACCTCCCTGTGTTCTGTCAGATTCTGCACAAGCCCTCAGCTTCTCCAAACTAGGGTCAGTCCTCTGAGCAGCTGAAAAATCTTTACATTTTCCCAAGCATGGGACTCAAGGTCTTGAGCAGTCGCTTGCTCATCGGCTGCCACAAGAGACTCCATGAAGTGCTTTTTCCTTTGCCCCTCATAATGGACCCTTCTTTTCTGGCACAACTGTTTCAGCTCTTCTACAGTGTGGTTGCTGTACTTGGAAGTCATCATTCTTCTCTACACTACCACTAGTATGTCTTTTACTTGTAGCCAAAAAAAAAAAAAAAAGATGGAAACTATATCTTGTAAACAATTTGCCTTTTTCCAATTTTCTGCCCTTTTTGTGTGTGGTTGTTCAAATAGTTTGCCAATCACACCGCTGCTCACCAAATCTGTCACAAGTCCACCCCTTTGGGGCAGGATTCTCTGCATCACAGTGAATTCCTCTTGTGATGGGGGGGTGAGAATGGGGTCAGAGATACCCTTTCTCCATGCAAGGGGATACAAATACAGTCTCAAATCTATGTTCCTGGGGTAGAACTCCCTCGGCCACTGCACCATGAATCAGAAAGCCACGGGGGTCCTATACACCCTAGTACTGTATTTTTCCCCAGAAATACAGCGCTTGGTTCAAACCCCTACAGGCTCCTCTTGAGATCCTTCATATTTCTTCTCCCCTCCTTTCATTACGAAGTCCCTAATGGTACTTCACTTTTGGTAGTATTTTGGCCCTTAAGTGATCACATAGGCATAGTGTAGTCTGAACAACTCTTACCCAGGCAGCACACACAAATGACATAGTGATAATTATTTTAAAATAAGCCAAAGACTTTCCTAATTAAATTAGTTAGAAAACAGTAAAAAACATAAAGATAAAATAATTTGGAAATTGGTTACAGAATAATGAAAATAAAAGGAAAGTATACATAAAAACCTACACTTTAAACTCTGAGGTTAAAAATCTACCTTGAGACCTTAATTGGAATTTTGAAGTGCAAAAGTGTCCTTAGAATTGTGGTAGTTGAAGTCGTGGTTCTCAGTGATCCAGAAGAAATTGTCTCTGTCCTCCCTAAGATAGAAAGAGAGGGTCCCACAGGCTTCAAGCAAAAAGGCAACAAAAGGCGCAGATACCCCTCTGCATCCTGGTTTTAAAGGGGTTCAGAATGGCAGATTCAGTGGATAGTGGCTGCCCTGTGATTGGCTAGCATTTCAGTTTCTAAAGTTTCCCAACCAATCAAAATTCAGTATTTCATTACAATAACACAGATATGCAGTTTTCTGAATATAGAAAAAAAAAACATAAGGTTAGCCAGCTCAAACCAGATTTCTGGGGGATAGTCCAGCCTCCCTGCTGGGAGATAGCTCTAGTTAAACTTTACTTAAATATAGTCAATTAACTAAATGGTGGCCTATTCATCTGGTAACAAGATTAAGTCACTGCAGACCTCTCAACACAAAGGATGCCCAGACATTCTGACTCTTCATGAGCTCCTGTCCTTTCACAAGCAAATGAGCCACCCTGGCCTCCCAGCTAGGCTTAATTGTTCTTTTGTCTCCTTTTAGATAATTTAACTCTAGCCTCTGTTAGCAGCAAAATAGTTTTCCTGTCTGGTAACAAGAGTTCCAGAATTATTCCAGGGCCCATATGCCTGTACCCATGATCCCTTGCACTTACACTGGCTACTATGGGTGTCTCTGCACTCTGATGCATTATATACATAAAGTTATATAAAACATGCCCCAAAATAATAAAATATGGCCTTATCTCACCACAATGTATATGCTATTTATTTCAAAGTGAACATTTTTGTGCTCCAATTTATGACACATTTTTGTACCTTATTAAGATATCCTGGCCCAGACATTCAAAAGGGTTGCACCATGCACAATAGGGTTACTCCAGTGCAAGTCTGAAAATGTGCCATTCTGCGATATTTAGCGGGAGGCAGATGCGCCCCCCAAATCACGCTGAGCAATAGTGCAATGATAATGAATATATGCACAACTGAAGGGAGAGGAACCATGCATAAATGGCGCAGTGCAATATTCAACAACATGCGCCATGCGCAATAGGGGAGCAAGTGGAAGTTGTACGATAGTGGAAATGAGCCAAAATAAAAAGGAACAAGGGAGAGGTGCAAGAACACTACAGGGAAAGCACATGAGGCTGACCCATAGCTGCACAAAGAGGGTAGGAGGGACACACAGGCCAGGCCAGGGAAAGGGCACCCTGAACAGAGAGGCACAGGGAAGGTGTGGGGAGACACAGCCAGTACAGAAGGGGGAAGTGCCACACAGCACAGAGGCCACCACATTTAGGTGTTCCCGGTGTAAGGAAAGTAGCAGCCAGGACAGCGGGGGAACACAGAAACAGCTGCCGGGGGGGTGAACACAAGCCAGGGACATGGCCAGTGTCACCATCTAGATGGAGGCAGTAATGAGGGGTGAGAAGGCGGGCAGCAGGGGGGTGTGGCCGTGGAAGGGCCCATCGGCGGTATGCCCCCAACTGGCAGTACCGAGCTTGCACAAGCTTTGAGCTGTACAGCGATACTGAGATCGAGGGCCAGTACCACCTGAATTGGGCAATTCTAAGGTGGCTCTGTGAGCTAAGCAGTGATGTGATGCAGGCACCCATACGACGGAGCCATGCTCTATCAGTGGAGACTAAAGTGACAGCTTGCACGTGCTTGCTCGCCACGGGTACCTTCCAGAGACAAACAGGGGACACCATAGGCATAATCCAGTTGGCCGGATCATGCCACCTCACCCAGTTCCTCAGCACACTGCTGTCACATGCTGCAGAGTACATCCATTTCCCCAGCACACTGGTGGAGCGCACAGCAAACATACAGGAGTTCCACAGGGTAGCACGTATGCCTGGCATGCTAGGGGCAATAGACTGAACCAATGTGGTCATCCGCACACCACCTGGCCCTGAGGGGGCCGCATATATTCAGTCCAATCCAACTTTATTTATATAGCGCCTTTCAAATCCAAGGCGCTGTACATAAAAACATATACACAATAATAATTTTTTTTTTATACGTTAAAATATATCAACCATGACTAAGTAAAAGCTAAACTAAATAAATATGTTTTTAAACCAACCTTAAAACTATCGACGGTTGGGCATTCTCTCAACCAATGAGGTAGAGAATTCCACAAGGTTGGTGCTGAAAAAGCAAAAGCATGAGATCCTGATGTCTTTAATTGAACCCTGGGAATCTCCACCAATCCCTCGGTGGAATGGAGAGGGCGGAGGGGACAGTAGGGAATCAGGAGATCTTTCAGGTAACCGGGTCCCTGATCATGTAGGGCTTTAAAGGTTAGTAGACCAACCTTAAAGGTGATCCGCCACCAAACAGGCAGCCAGTACAGTTCGCAGAGCACAGGCATAATATGACTGGTTCTAGAAGTCCCATTCAAAAGCCTGGCTGCCGTGTTCTGCACCAGCTGGAGGCAGCAGATATCAACCCCAGGTAGTCCTAGGTAGAGGAAATTGCAGTAGTCCAGATGGGTAGTGACAAAGGCGTGGACCAATGTTGGAAGATCACCCAGAGGAACCAGGTGTTTCACCCGGGCGATATTCCTCAGATGGTAAAAAAGAGGATTTGACGACAGCTGACACCTGAGATTTTAGGGTCAGACCATCAACAAAAATAACACCCAGATTTCTCACCTGATCGGAGGTAGAGAGTGGTATACCACTGAGTAACAAACCTGATGGCTGTCCAGCTCCCAAACCCGCCCCCGGATGACCTGGGTCCACTACCAATACCTCAGTCTTATCCGGATTCAGTCTCAGTCAGCTGGAACTCATCCAAAGTCTGATCTCCGCAAGGCAGTTATTCAGCGCAGAGAGTGCATCAGGGGAGAAAGGACAGATACAGCTGAGTATCATCTGCATAGCAGTGAAAACCCAGCCTGTATCGCCTGATGATTTCTCCCAATGGCAGCATATACACTGCAAACAACATGGGAGCTAAAATGGAGCCCTGCGGTACCCCACAAGGCAGGGAGTGAGCGCCAGAGGAATAAATTCCTGTGGCAACTCTCTGGGACCTGTCCGTGAGGTAAGAATGAAACCATTTGAGGACTGTACCAGACAGTCCACAAAAACCCGCAGGCACTCCAACAGCACTCCATGGTCTACAGTGTCAAATGCAGCAGAGAGATCGAGAAGGACCAGAATGGTACATGCCTTTCGATCTCTAGCCATTAGGAGGTCGCTCAATAACCAGACAAGGGCAGTCTCCGTCCTATGCCTCTTCTGAGACTGGAGAGTATCATAGACATTGTGAGTTATAAGATGATCATCCAATTGCAACGCAACTGCCTTTTCAATAACCATACCAACAAATGGCAGGTTAGAGATAGGCCGGTAGTTAGCTAGACAATCTAGATCCAAGGAGGATTTTTTTAAGGAGTGGTCAAACGACTGCCTCCTTAAGGGGGTCAGGAAAGACCCCCCCTCTCCAAAGACTTCCAGACAATGTCAGCAAGAATTGGGCAGATAACTTCTACACATCCTACTAAAAGAGGTGTAGGGGCCCAGATCCAAACTACAACTAGTTGGAAGTATTGTTTAGATGATCTTCACAATGTCCCCAAACTCCAGCCGGCGGAAATCTGACCAGACAGACCGAGAGCATGCCACTTCCCGTCAACCACTGTAGTCCCCCATAGGAGAGGTTGGACCGATGCCGGACCTGATGCTGGCAACCTTATCTGCAAAAAACCGAGTGAACTCCTCGCATCTTAGCTGAGAAAAAGCTTCTCTGGGCTGACGACAGATTGGATTGCACAATCTGTCCATGGTCCGGAAAAGCTGAGCTGGTCGATTTTGTGCAGCAGAAATCTCTCTGTCTGGACAGGAACTCTGCCTTCTTACGGGTGATTTCTGATTGATAGCTATCATAATGTGCCATCAACCTAAGCCTGTCAGCATCATGGCCCGACTTCCGCCAGGCTCTCTCCAGCCTTCAGCCAACTCACCTTAACTCCTTCAAGGAGCCATCAAACCAAGGGCTCCTTGGACAGAGGGTGAGAGGCCGAACACGAACAGGAGCAATTTTGTCCAGAGCATCTCCCACAGCCTTATTATAGGCTAGTACGAGATCATCTGGACTCATGCATTCACCCGACAAGCTCGATAGATCCAGTACCGCCATTAGGTCACTGGGGTCAATACCCCTTAAAGGGCAGTACCGAACCATCTCCATAGGGGCAGACCTATTGGGGGCCCTGAAACTGAACCTTATGGTGTGATGGTCAGACCAGCTGACAGGTTCCACCCCAAGTCAGTGATCTCCATGCCCAAAAGAAAGATCATATCCAATGAATGACCCCCTGTATGGGTCGAGGAGGTAACCACCTGTATTAGGCCCAGAGTAATCATCAGCTGGAGGAGATTTTGACCAAAATGTGAAAGTTCATCATCAACCCAGGCATTGAAGTCCCCCAGAACTATCAGTCTGGGGAACCTCAACACCAAGTCGACAATGAAGTCTGCTATCTCCTGCAGAAATTCTCCACCGTCACCTGGTGGACGGTAGACAAGGAGAATCCTGCAGCCTACACCCTCTCCCAGGATATATTCAAAGGATCTGGTACTTCCCAATGGCACATCCACAAGGCCCAGCTCAGTCTTAAACATAATGGCCACACCCCCCCTCCCCTACGATCCAACCTTGGACGGTGTATCACCTAGAACCCGGCTGAGATTGCCGAGGCCAATATAGGGCTTGGATTTTCATCCAGCCAGGTCTCGGTGATGCAAGCCAGATCAGTTGATCCAACAAGATCAGCTATAATAGCTGTTTTGTATTTAATAGATCTAGCATTGCATAACACCGCCAAGGTAGGGTGAGCTGTCGGGGGAGACCTCAGCACCTGTCCATTAACATCGGAACCCTTGGGTATGGGGACAAGACAGGAATAACCTCTATCCTGACCCCATTTCATCTCAGGGCATCTCCTGAACCCCCAAACCCCCAATCCGCCCCCCCTTCCTGTCCCCCACCAGGCCCAGCTCTCCACCTTTGCCTACACTTCCTAAGAATGCCCAATGCACGCCACCTAAAATAGGTGTCGGATGACAATGGGGACATTCAAAGGGACGTCATTCCCTGAGCCTGGTGGGGGAATAATGCCCAACCATCACTAAACCTCCCCAACACATTATAATTAAACAAATTAACTGGAGAGAAAAAACAAAACATATAAACAAAAATAAACCTATCAGTATCAAAAAACTATAAATAATAAATCACTCCTCCACTCTCTCACAGAGGGGGAAACAAACAAAAAAACAAACACTATTACACATTTAAAAGAGAAATATAAAATAAAACTCCAACCCAAAATATAACCCCACAATAACAATAAAATACAACAACAAATTAAAGCATCAGTTATTGTCCAATAAGACGCAATGTCCAGTGTCTTCAAAAGTTGCTGAATTTCAAAAAATAATGAACCCGAGCTGAAAAAATGTGGTGCTCTCACTACCACAACAAAGGATAGTAGTGGGGGAGAGCTAAAAAATAACTAGAGCTGATAACTAAAATAAATAAGAGAGAAATCTGTTTTATGACCTCAATGCAGCACCTCTCACGTGCATGCAAATCCAGCAGAATCACCAGTATATCAGAGTAACTTAAAAAGTGCTGTATATACCCCCAACACCACCTCTCACATGGTGGGGGACCCTTCATAAATTAATCCACAAATTAATCCATAACTGTCTGAAGAAATAAAACAGTGTGCACAGCACTCTACCACCCATATATCCAGGACAAAAGCTGGGAGGAAGAGCAAGTCAGTGTCTCCAATCATACCGATTACATCCAAACAAAAGGTTTAGGTGGCATCCAACACAGTCCTCACGACAGCAAATCCACACAGTTCGACTTGATCTTTATCCTATTCAAACACTCCAGGGAAACTCAGGACAGGCAGATCACTCAAGGAGTGCAATAACAGGTGTTCATATAGACCCCTCCCCCACCAGAAGCCAAACGCCCCCCAATCCGCCCGCGACCTATGCCTACAGATGCCTCAGCGACCCAGCTCCATGGCTGACCCCCAAGGCGGCTTGCGAGAGGCTTCAGTTTCCCTCTAGCTCCCCAGAGACCAAACAAGGTGACTCCTGCCTGGTCGAGGACTGAAACGGCAGCCGCAGCTCCCGAAGGCACAAGGCAGGTCCCCACCCAGCACTACTCACCTGCAATGAGCCCCGCTTGAGCCCGCTAATCCAACCAGACTTCCTCCACCTCTTCCAGCAGATCGCAACACCACAAGTCCTGGCAACGGCAGTGAGGGCCCGCCACACCAATCTCAAGCAGGCTACAGCCAATCCCCCAATCTTCCAGCTCTAATCATACAACGCTAGAAAACACTAGAGTGTTCAGCTAGTGTATTCAGCCCTTGGTATTCAGCAGATGTCCCAAAATAATGCAGTCAGCGCGGTCAATGAAAAGTACCGTAAATTAACAATAACTGTTAAACTTTAACAAAGAAACTGATAAAATAAATAAAATAAATTAAACTAAACTTCACCCACTCCGTCACTGGCTGCTCACACCATACCGGCAGCCCGCGACCCCATTGCAGCAACGCTACAATGAGGCACATGCCACCACATGTAATGTCATCGAGTGGGTGTTCGATATGCTGAAGGCACGTTTCCATTGCCTGGACACCTCTGGCCATATTAATCGGAAGGGCTATGCTAGCATCAACTGCCAGGTGGTGTGCAATGCCAGGGGGTGCATAAGCAGTGTCTGTGCCATGCACCCTGGGAGAGCACATGATGCCTTCATCTGGCACCAGTCGGCACTGTGCCACAGATTTGAGAGTGGGGACATCCCCACTGGCCACTTAGTGGGTGAGTATGCAAACCACATGGACAAACTTAGGGCTTGGGAGGGGCATGGTCAGAGGTGACATGGGTAGTGGTCTACATGGCCCGGGGCAGGGCGATGCTGATCACCAAACTAACCTCCACCCTCTACACACAGGTGACAGTGGATACCCACTCCGTCCCTGGCTGCTCACACCATACCAGCGGCCTGCGACCCCATCGCAGCAATGCTACAATGAGGCACATGCCACCACATGTAATGTCATCAAGCGGGTGTTCGGTATGCTGAAGGCATACTTCCGTTGCCTGGATACCTCCAGCGGTGCCCTACAGTACAGTCCCTCAAAGGCCTGCAGGCTATTCCTGGCCTGTTGCATCCTGCACAACATGGCTAACGAATGTGGGATAGCCATACAGGTCGAAGAGGGGAACAGCGATGGGGATGATGGGCAGCCCCTCCCTCGGGCGACGGGAACCCCGACTGCTTCGGCTGGCACAGCTGCACCGGGACACCATCACAGAGGAGCACTTCAGCCAACCCAGGTAAGTCATGGGGCCATGTGCAACCACCAGTGACAAAGGTACAACCCACAAACATGCATGGACACACACCAGGGGTGCATGCTGTCAAGGGAAGTGGCCGGGCATGGAACCATACACACCGCCAGGGATGGGCGAGGTCTAACATGGCACGTGGTCAGACACGCACACACACACACACACACACACACACACACACAAAACTCACCAGACATGCACAAAGGGTAGGAGGCATGCCGACCCAGAACGCCACCCCTAGCCACACACATGTCCACAGACCACCACGCCCACTGCCTGTCCTTGTGCATGTGTGAGACACTGGGCACCATTGCACAGTGGTGTACAGTGCAATGCAGGCATCATCATGTACACGCAACTGCGGACAGCAGCCGGGAGGGTGTGCAGATGGGCTGTGTGTGTGTGCGTGCAGGGCCGGGTACCCACCCGTGCATTGCCCGCTGAATGACACAATGAACACAGGGCAGCATCAGACAGTAGCCATGCTGGGAGACAGTGCCACCGCCGCCACAGTGCCACCACCACCACAGATGCATGGCCGGCCCTGCTGAGACCCGACAGCAGTGACAGGCTGATCACTGGCCTCATGGGGTGGCACCGACGGTCCCCCAAGGGTTCCACTGTGTGAACGCGACTGTGCTCATGCAGGAGTCTGCAGCACACCAAACATGCCTGCGCCAGGTGTGCCCACAGCTGAACCTGGTGTCGACAAGGATGGTGTCGCATGACACTGGGAATGGGGGGTGGACAGTGCACTGCATGGTGTCTGCAACGCATGGGCAAATAACTGTGTGCCCATTGTGGCCATGACAGCAGTGAATGCCTGTGTCTGCCTGTCACTGGCAGCGATCACATCCTCCCACAACCAGTCCATCCCTGCCAGGAGCAGAGCAGTGTCTCTGCTGCGATGCTGCTCTGTCTGGCACAGAGCCGCACTCAGTGCATCCACCGCCATCACAAGCCACATGTGCTGATTGACTGATGCTTGCAGTATGCTGGTGTGCTCATCCAAGAGGTCATCTGCCTGATCGGCGTGCTGTCCCTCAGGGTGTTTGTGGCCCTGATGCTCATCACCCCTTGAGGGTGGGCGCTGCACACCAGGGCCAGGCCTGGGCATGTCCACAGGCGGTGCACTGATGCTGTCCCCTGACACTGTACCCCCATGCCCATTGGCCAACTGCTGATGCTGCCCCTCTGGCTGCCACTCCCCAGGGCTCAATGGTGCCGCCGCAGTGGCCGCAACAGTCCTACTGTCCTGTACACACACCAGTGCTGCCCCACCGGTGCTGACAGGCACAGGTTGGGACTGTGATGACACGCAGGCCTCCTTTTCAGCACCACCCACAACCATAGCCATGATGTAACCTGCTGTGTGGCCATCCTGTGGCACACACGTGTCACTGCCCATGACGTTAGCAACATCATCATCTGTAACGGATCCGGCACCAGCCCAAGTCTCAGCATGCTGGCATCCATGGACGCTGGCATGCTGGGACACAGGCAGGGCCTCCTCCGCACCTGCTCCACCAACATCAGTCTAGACATCCAGGTGGGCCCACTGTCGCCCTGACCTGCGTATTCCTGTGGAGGGGGATGGGCCCTCCTCCATCTCCATGTGACCAGCCTCAGTGGAGAAGCCCACCACCACTGACCCATGCAGATGCTCAGGAGCTGTAAGGGAAAACAAAGTCGCGTTACTGCATGTGACCTACCCAGTCCCCCCAATAGACAAACCATGACCTACCATGCAGTGACGGGCTACCACCCATCTGGAATCCACCACCCAGAACACCCTCAATGGCGCAATGCTGCATGCTGCCAGCAACCCGCTCCTTCTGTGGGGTCAGGCGTAGCACCTCCGGCTGTCCCCCACCTGTCGCAGACCATGCTGCCCTGATGGCAGCTACCTTCTCCTTAATCCTCCGCCTGACTGTGTCCATCTTCTTTTTGCACTCCTGCATGGAGCGCTGCTGGCTGCCATACAGGTTTACAGCATGCGCCACCTCCTCCCATGCAGCAGCACGGGCCTGTAGTGCTCCCTGGCGTCCGCTGAGAAGCGGCTCCTGGTCTAGGTAGGCCTAGAACAGGGCATCTGTCTCGGCCTTAGTGAAATTCGGCCTCCTCTTCCTCCCATGACTCTGTTCCTCTTCCTCCACAACATGCTCGGTCATGATTCAACCTCTGAGAATGACAGGTGTTACCTGTGACTGTGCAGTCCCATGCATGTCCCAAAATCCACAGTCCACACTCCCAAACAGAATGCAACTCACCGCAATAGACTGCAGTAACCAACTATGGCCAGTGCAGTCCAATGTCGCACTTTTATAGCGCAACCCATGCAAATGAGGCGGGGCGCATCTATAAGTGGATGCAAATGCAGTGACTGCGCCATTGAATGGCTGATTAGCTGATTTGCATGTGCCGGCTGAATATCGCGCTGTTGCGCTTTGTGCAATTGTGTTGAACATGCTGAGCCAAGGGTGCAGTTCTGTGACATGCGCAGTACACACCTAACTGTGCATGCCCGGGTTGATGACGCAGGCGCCTGCCATGCTGCTGATGTGCTGTGTATGGCAGGCAATGCAGGGCATGGCCACCATTGTGCCAGTGGCGCTACAGCGCTGTTCACCTATATGGTGCTGTGGCACTGGGGCATCAAAGGCGCACTGGGGCAACAGCACAGTAGGCCACTACAGGAGGTGGCACACAGGCACCCAATTGCACTACACGCATTGGGTTCCAATCGCTCTGTGGCTGTCTGTGCGCCAGAGACCCTTGACCCTGTGCCCGACCTTTGCCACCTAGGCGCCATGCGTCAGGCATGGATGCACCATTATCGCGCTGTTCGGTGACAGTGTGATAGTGAATGGCAGCGCTGTACCACGCAGCATCTGCATGTGGCAGGACCGCGCTGCACAGCGCCATTTTGACTGAACTAAGCAGCAGAGATGGCACGGAGGCGTGCTGTGCAGTGGAGCCAGGTGGAGCTGGCAAACCTTGTTGCCATTGTGGAGCCACATGTTGGGCCTTTATTTAGGGAGGCACCCCTGGACAGGGCCAGGAGTCAGGTGTGGCAGGAGGTGGCCGACGCCCTGGAGGAGGCCACCGGTATGGGGCGGATGGCAGAGCAGTGCCGCCACCAATATGGGGACCTGAGGCGGAGGGACCCAGACCTGCTTGCCCGCCTGCGGGCACGTGCCATGAGGGGTACGGTGCCACGGCCAGGTAGGTGCAACATCCATACACTTTTATCGTCCATACGGGTATCATGGTTGAATGTCTTCAGCACATGGGGGGGCCGTCCGGTGTTGGCTGCGGTGGTGTTATTGGGGTGTGAGGTGGGTGGGTCTAGCTGTGTGGGATTGCACACAAATGGGGGTGGGGGGAAATTGCTACAGGATTGTACTGATGTTCCTCTCTCCATGTTTTGCACCTTAGAGCCCTCAGAACACCAGCAGGCCAGAGACCGGAGGCACCGCCTGGAGGAGCTGCAAGCCAGAAGGGGTAATGGTGGTCAGCAGTGCATGGACCACCCTGATGATGGTGAGTGCCTTACATCCATGATTACTATTGCATGCTGTATAATTGGGCGGGCAGTGGGGCATGGCCACCATCCATTGACACCACTGCCATGCGCACAACTTGTTACAGTCAGCACTGTCCAGTGGCACTGCACATCCAGGAGTGTGTCAATGGTGGTCCATGCATGCACCGGGCACATGGTTGTGGCACTGCCTTCACACCGCATAGCCAAGTCACTGTACAGCCATGGTGGTGCTGTCCAGGACATGGGCGGTGGGTGTGTGCAGTGGTCCACATGGTTGTGGCTGCCTGGGTAGGCAGGTCTTGTGGACACGATCACTGTGGGTGGTCGCACACCATCACAGGGGCGTGGCACATGGCTGTATGCCATGCACAATGGGTGGGCTGCAGGGAGCTGGACAGTCACACTTTTTGACTCTGCTACCTCATCCTAGGTGGACGGCGATTCCAGGCACTGGAACGAAATGTGAGGGAGCTGCTCCAGGTGGCAAGGGCAACACTCCAGCTTTTGGAGCGCATCCACCACCACGGGGTGAGGAGGAGGAGGAGTGGCAGACATAGGCGCCATGTGGAGGAGGACTGAGGCACACACTGAAAACTCCATGCCCCTACTACCACCTTCCCCCCTTTGACCCACCCTCACACCCCTTCTTCTCTCTCCCACATGTTCACCCTCTGCCCCTACCCACCCCCACCTGTTATATGTCCCTTCCCCCTTGTAAATATTTGTATATATGTTTTGTTACTTCTTTTAAATGTAAGCATTTTGTTATGACAACTGTGGTGGTCTCTGATTTGCAGCGGGCTACAGGTGCTCAGCTGCAGTGGTGTGCATGGCGTCAGGGGTGGTTCATGCATAAGCGTGTGTGTGCGTGTGCAGAGGTGAACCGGCTATGGCGTGGGCAGGGGGATCAGTCACTGTCTGTGGTTTGTGTGTTGTACTCTGTGCACTGGATGCCTTTGTGAAGTGGTCCATGGAGCCTGCACTGTGTGCATGGCACCCCTGTCAGACCGTCCATGGCCTGTGCAGCTGACACCCTTGCATGTCTGTGATGTGCACGGTCTGCTGGCGTGTCAGTGGTGGCTGTTGTGGCCAGTGCTGGGATGGGATGTGTCCTTGGGAGGTTGTGCAAGGTGCTGTAGCGCTGGAGGTGGTGTCTGGGGCATGCCCTGTTGCATGTGGGTTACCTTGTGTGCTGACACATGGTCAGTCTCTCAGCTGTACCTTGGGGGGGACGTGCAGGGTGGCACTGTGTATGCATCTGTGGCATCACTGTCTGCTGCCACCTGCTGCAGGGTGTCCATGGTGGGGCTGCCTTGCATGGCTCCATGGTGCACAGGGTTGCATTGTCACAGTGGGGGTGGTGGCATGCATGGGGTGTCCTGCACTGTTGGATGCTACTCCTGGGCAGGGTGTATGGGGATCATGGTGCAGGGTGTGCTCTGCATTGGTGGGATGGTGTGGCATGGGGTGGTCAGCCATCCTTATGTGCCAGTCACAGCTTGCCAGGGGGGTGTGATGGGGCACCATGGTCCGGCTGTGGGTTGGTTGTTGGTATCCATGGGCCAGTGGTTATTCCAGCTCTCCCCCAGTTGTGCAGTGCATGGGGTGTGGGGGGACGATGTCTGTGCTGCTGTGTGTTCCTCTGCCCATCTGTGGCATGGGTGGTGGGCTCCTGCATCCCTGGTTGTGCTGTTCCATTGCTGCCCTGCTACTGGGGGCATCCCTGGTTGCACTATGGCGCATCTGGACTGCTCAGCTGCACATCCCTTATTGCGCTATGGCGCATCAGATATGCTCAGCTTCACCTCCCTAGTTGTGCTATTGCGCAGGTGGTACGATATTCAGTCGTCGGCCGTAGGTGCATCTTGGCCTGCGCAGTTTTTGAATATTGCGCTTCTTGCACATGGGCACAGTGGACTTGCACTTGCTCCTGCTGTTGAGCACTTTTTGGGGACAGTTTGAATATCTGGGCCCCTGTCTTCTGCTCCTGTTACAGCTGACTTTTTTAGTAATACAATGTGTTTTTTTTTTTTTTATTTAAGTAGAATTAATAGAAATGGTACCTGTATTTCATAAGTAATCAAATTCTGGAGATGATTTTCCCATCTATGTTTAGGCTTTGTATTTCTTTGTGTTAACTCTTCACTTGTTTGTCATAGTGTCCCCCACCCCATCCCTGTACTGAGTCCAACACCTGTTGGACATGTTATACTTGGACCAGGACCTCTGACTGGTCCAAATTTGGTGCAATGAGCAGTACTTAAGGGGTGGGGTTGTCCATTTATCTGTCCCCTGAGAAAGCTCCATTTTAGCCAAGTGCCAGGACATTTGGTCGGTGATCTCCAGTTTGAGCAGTTTCAGCAATTTGATCTCAAGCACACAATAGAATATCATATTAGTGAGAATTTCTTAATTTCCTGGTTGTTCTTTTATGCTGTCACTGGGTACATCTGTGTAAATGTGTGTTGCTACAGGTGGCTATGGCACAATGTTTCGCCTGGCAAATAAAGATATTTATTGATTGATTGAATGTAGCAGTATGCATCAGCCTAATATATTTTTTTCTGGGACTGTAGAAAAATTCCAGAGCTGTGATTTCATCTCTGTTTAGCATGTCACATCATTTTCCCTAAAGTGCAGTACAAGAACTGTGTCATGGGTAGTGAAACACAGGGTGGCTCCATGCAGCAGCCAGATACATTTTTTTGGGGGGGGGGATTCAGAAGAATTCCCAGGCTCCAATGTTATCTCTGTTTAGCATTTCACACCATTTTTCCTAGATTTCAGTACAAGAACTGCGTTGTGAGTACTAAAACAAAGTGTGGCACCATGTAGCAGCATGCAGCAGCCTGATATATTTTTTTGGGGGCCTCAGAAACATTCCCGCACTACGATCCATCTCTATTTAGCATTTCACATAATATCCCCCTAAAGTGCAGTGCAGGAACTGTGTCATGGGTATCACTCAATCAAGCTTTGTTATGTGAAAAATTAGATCTTTACAATTATACATACTGTACATACATACAAAATTGGACAGCTTAAATACACACAATTCAAGTGATTATATTACTCCACAAAGCATGCTTAAAAACAATATTAAATCTCATCATACATTAAAAAGATGCCACACATCCCTGGTTTCAATTTTTACTATGATAGTATTGAACCAGACTTAGAGAGACATTTGAAAGGCACCTCTGCACAAGCTATGGTTATACATTGTGTTTAGTTTCTTTGTTTTAAAACATGTTGGACTAGGTTGTTTTGAAATGTGCGTTTGTCTCAGAAAAAAAAATAGGATCTGTGAATCCATATAGTGCTAGAGGGCATGCTAGCAATACAAGCAAATACCAATAATTCAATACAAATGTGTAAAGACACAAGATACCATAAGGAAGTGCATGCATATTACCCAGAGGATCATTATCCACCTTAAGACCAAAGAGAATTAAAATGAGTTTTAAAGTGTAAATATGTAAAGGTGGCTGTTTGTACAATGTTCACTATGTGGTTGTTTATGACACTGCCTAGTAACACATGTATCTTTCCTGTGACTGTGTTATCTTTTCTCAAAAATGAAACCAAAGTTTAAAAAAGATGCCACACTAATATATACTCACAGCTGTTTATAAGGCTAACTACCTTTTGTGACTTGATGATAGCTGGTTGTTTTGTTTTATTTTTCCTGATCTTATTTATTTGCAGGAAAAAAATAACAACTCTAGTCATTGCCCAGTTGCCCTGGTTAGTAAGTAGTACCTGTGTAAGTAGTTCTCCATCAACAATATTCCGATCCTCAATAAATGGTGCCAACCAAAACCTTCTCTCCTTATTACGCCATCTACAGTCACAGATTACGTGCATCAAATCTTCTTTGGACCCAACGTTACAAAAGCATTTTTTTTCCAGATTCTGAGAGTTTTCTATATCTGGCTACTTGAACATTACTTTCAAAACACCCCATCCTGTTTCTTGTAAAAAATGTCCTTAGTGTAGGATCTGTTAAAATTGTTAGATAATACTGGTATGTATGGTTATCTGCATGTAAAGTGTACAGTGGAGCTATTTAGAGCTTTGTATCAGATTATTATCACTATTGATCTAATAATTTTATATTTTATTTTTAACGTAGCTTCTGTATTTCAAGTTTAATGTTATATTTCTGTCCACATATCTTTTCAATGTAACCAGATCATACTTTTCCAGTTTCTGTAATATTTCTTTTAACCAACAATTCTTAACACAGTCTTTTTTTATCCAATCCTTTTGTTCTGCCAGACATTGGGTAGGTAACCTACCTTCTGGTAATCTTGTAACCTTTAACCAATACATCATTTTCCCCAAGTCTGTCACAGCTCTTATATCTATGAGACCAGTGTTCACCCTTATGTGTTGTGCTGGAAAGGACTGAGGTAGACCTAGGGTGGGACATTCAGACTGCACCAAAAAGATGCGCAATAGTGGGAGCAGGCGCAAGTGCAGTGTGTCATTACGCAATGGGCACGATATTCAAACCAAGTGCAGGCCAAGGTGCACCTGCACTATGTAGCTGAATATCACACCCGATGCGCCATGGTGCAACAAGGGATGTGCAGTGGAGCAGGGCCAATGCACAGTAGCACACCCAGGGATGCGCAGGGACAAAGACAGGAAGCAGCAATGCTCCAGCCATGGATGCTCCATGCATGGAGGAGCATGCAGCGGGACAGACAGACCAACCCCCCCCTGCCACCCACCAGGGCAAGGCCCCCATGAGCAGCACAACCAGAGGTGAGCTGAATGGACCACCAGCCCGTGAACCCTGGCACCAATCCAACAGCAGACATGGGCCAGCAGTCCCCACCCACAAGGCAAGGTGCCCCAGCACTGTCCCCCAGCAAACAGTGACCGTAACACAAGGATGGCCAGGACCCACCCATGCAATGGCACCACACCAATGCAAACCACCCCCAGTACAGCGATCCCGAGACACCCAGCCCAGAAGCATGACCAAACAGTGCATGGCACTGAAGGTATGCCACCACGACCATGACAATGCAACCTGGCACCCCATGGCACCATGCACCACAGCCCCACCTTGACCATCCCCGCATGTGGTGACACCATCCACTGATGCCACCACAGCATACACAAGGCCCCCCCTGCATGTTCCCCACAGTGGCACAGCAAGGAATTTGGCCTGGCAGCAGTACCTGAGGGACCTTGCTAGTGATATAGCCCATCCCGGATGCCACCATCAGCAGGATGGCACCCTGCACACCCACTCATGCACACACCCCATCTCAGCACTGGCCCCACCAGACAGCACAGCAGCCTACTGTGGCACATGGAGGCGTGCGCCACACAGGAGGCAACACAGGGCACATACAAAGTCCCCCCTGTCCCAAGGGTACACCATCAAACAGCCACACATAGTGGAGCAACAGATGCTGCCATCGTGAGTCCCACGGTGCCATGTACCCACGGCCTACACACCACCATGGTGCCAGTGAGCCTGCCATGTGGTGTGTGCACCATGATCCAGGCCACCGCCTGCATGCAGCAGGACCCCATGTGACAGTCACCAGACCACAGACACCACCCCAGACACCATAGACTGCATGGAGGGGGGCAACAACAGCACCACCCACAGTGTCAACAGAGGCATTCATGCAATAGACCAGGGGTCGGGATGCCAGCTGCCAGGGCGCCGTGCCTGGAGGGTGGCTGGTATGGACTGCCACCAATGCCACGTCAGCATCCATGCATGTGGTGGTGGGGGTGGCATGACTGTGCAAACCACAGACACGCACGGGGCACAGCCACACAGGCACAGCACACACCGCCAGGGGCGGATGGGACATAGCACATGCACCAAAGCCTGCTGCACACAGGAAGACAGTGCACAGGGCACACCACATGTACCCCAGACAGTGCCCATGGCCCCCACCCACACCAGTGGAGGATCCCTGGCAGACACACCCATGCCCAGGCCAGCACCACCACACAGTAGCCATGCATACCACTGCAGCAAGGCACCATGCGCCAGCTGCAAATCAGAGACTGACACAGTCGTAGTAGGAAAAGCATGTATAATGTAACAGGAAACAACAACAACAGGAACTATTTAGAAAGATATATATACAGTGGGGGAGGAGATATGCAAGGTTTCAACCAGGGGGGAGGGCAGTGGACAATGGGAATGGCAAGGAGGGGGACATAGGGGTGTGGGGTACAGTCCAGGGAGGGAAAGGAAAAGTGCAGGTGCTGCAAGCCCTACTGGTAACCCCTGTCATCCCTGTGCTCCCTGTGGCGCCTTCTGTGCCGCTGACGTTCACCCCTCTCCATCCCCTGCAGCAACTCCAGCGTGGCCTGGGTGACCTGCAGGATCTCCTGGATGTTCCACTCCAGGGACATCCAGCATTGTCCACCTAGGACAAGGGAGCAGAATCAGTATGTGTGACTGGCCAGACCAACGCAGCCAACCCAATGTGCATGGCGTACAGCAGTGGCCTGCGCCCCTGGGATGGCATGCGACCACCCACAGTGGGTGCGCCCACATGACCCGCCTACCCGGGCACCCGAAGCCATGCAAACTGCTGCACACCCCCACCACCCATGCACCGCACAGCACCAACATGGCCGTCCGGCGTCATAGCAATGCAGTGGGAATGCAGTGGCACAGCCAGGTGCCCAGTACACACACACATAGCCCACCTGCGACACCTACCCACACAACAGTGTGGAGGGCACCATGGGACATGCACGGCAGTAGGGGCCATGTGCAGGGGGCCACACCCCACCACCACCCCTGCAACCCACCATGCACAGTTGTAAGGGGAAACATGGCACTCACCTGCATCCTGGTCAGCAGGGCGCTTCTGACCCCAGCATCACCACTGTACCCTGCCTGCATGGCCACACCACCATCGTTGACCTGCCCACCATGCTCCCGGGCCATCTGGGCCCTACAGCGATCCTCCAGGCCTAGAGTGCAAACATGGAGAGAGTCCCATCAGTACACATCTGAACCATAGCCCCCCTTGCAGTGTGCGTGCCCGCACAGCCTGTCCATGCCGCGGTGGCACAGGGTGCACTCAATGCACCCCCACAACTGGCAACACAGGTACTGCCCCCCCCCCGGCGGCATGGCCTGCTGATCACCGTGATACCAGGACAGATGGATAGTACTAGTGTGGTGAAGGAGCACCTATCTGGCCATGGCACGGCGCCCCACCGGACACGCACCTGCAGACTCCCTAGGTGGTCAGGATCATGCCGCTGGAGGTCCCGATAGCAGTGGCGACACTGCTCAGCAGTCCTGCTGCTCCCTGTGGCCTCTTCAAGGCCCTTTGCCACCTCCTGCCACACCACTGTCTGTGGCCTAAGGAGGGGAAGCTAGCCAAAATGGGCACCTGCATGGGGCTCCACAAGTGCCACCAGGTTTGCTAGTTCCACCGCTGTCCACACTGGTGCTCTGGTGTGCGGCATGGTGCTGACACTGGCGAGTACAAAATGGCGCCCTGTAGCACATGTGCCCCACGTGCGGAGGCAGCGCAGTACTGTGCTGCCAGTCACAATTGCGCTGGCACTGGACAGTGCAATAGGGGGCAGCCTTGTGGACGCATGGTGCCTAGAGGGCAAAGGTCAGCCACAGGGTCAAGGGTCTGTCTGCGCATGGAGCGCCACAGTGCTATTGGGAGGCCCTGCGTGTAGCATGGTAGGGTGCATGTGTGTGATGCCATGCAGTGGCCTACCACACTGAGGCACCATGGCGCCCACGGCGCACCATGACACAAGCGCCCCTTTGGGCATATAGCACACGGGTGCTACAGGCACAGTAGTGGCAGTGGTCTGTATTGCCTCCAGCACACCGTGCATCAGTAGTGCCGCTAGCGTCAGCATCAGCACTGCAGGCATGCATGGTGCGGTGCCGATTGCGCACGTCACAGTGGTGTGCCACAGCCTGAGCACGCTCAACACCATTGTGCAAGGTGCAACAGTGTGATATTCAGTCAGGTTATGCTAATCAGCTCATGAGCCATTCCACGGCACATGCACTGCATTCGCATCCCATTACAGTTGCACCTGCCCTCATTTGCATGCGATGCGCTATAAATATGTGACCTGGGAATGCATAGGCCATGGGTCGGTATTGCAGTCCTTTGAGGTAGGTGGCATGCTGTGAGAACATGGGGACAGTGGTCTAGGAGGGCTGTATGGGACTGCACAGTCCAAGGTAACACCTGTCCATCCCCCAGGCATGAGCATGACCGAGTGAGAGGATGAAGAGGAGCAAGGAAGGGTGCAAAAGAGGGAGGCCCAACTTTACCAGAGTGGAAACCAATGCCCTTTTTGAGGCCTATTTTGACAGGGAGCCGCTGTTCAGTGGACAGAGGGACACACCACAGGCCCATGCGGCAGCGCGGGGCGAGGTGGCACGTGCCATCAACCAGCAGGGCAGCCACCAGCGTTCCATGCAGGAGTGCAAGAAAAAGGTTGGCATGGACAGGAGGTGGATCAAAGATAAGGTGACTGCCATCAGGGCAGAACATGCTGCCACTGATGGGGGCCACCAGGATGTACCCCGCCTGACGCTACTGGAGGAGCAGGTGGCCGGCAGCATGCAGCGTAGTGCCATCGAGGGTGATCCTGGTGGAGGCTTCCAGATGGGTGGCAGCCCATCACTACATGGTAGGTCCAGCGCTGGCAGTGTGTGGGTGGTGGGGAGGGCAGACCCCAGGGCCAGGCAGAATCGGTAATGGTACTGTGTTCCTTTACAGCTCCTGAGCGTCTGCATGGGGCAGCAGTGGTGGGTGTGTCTGATGAGGGGGAGGACCTGGACACGGTGGAGCACCCATCCACCTGCACAGGTGTCCGAGGGACCGACCATCTGCAGCCCTGCACATCTGTCCAGACTGATGCCAGTGGTGTGGGTGCAGACATGGCCCTGGCTGTGTTCCAGTGTGATGCCCCTCACGGTGTCCAGTGTGCTGAGACACGATCAGGGCCAGCTCCAGCACTGATGATGATGTGACACACGTCCCGGACAGTGATGTATGTGGGACACAGGATGATCCCACGGATGACATCCACCCAGGCGTTTCCGCAGGTAGTGCTGGCATGGCTGCCTGCACAACAGCCCTTGTCCAGGCTGCTTCTGTAAGCTCCAGTGGGGCAGTAGTGGCATGCAGCCAGGGTAGTGGGGCTGTTGTTGCCACTGTGGCCATGCCAGTGATGCCTGGCGATCAGCAGCTGGAGGGGCAGCGGCAGCAGCTGGCCAGTGTCAACATGGGGACAGTGGCAGGGGACAGTGGCAGTGCACCACGTGTGGACATACCCCAGGATGGTCGCACTGTGCAGTGCCCACCGCTGAGGGGCACTGTGCAGCAGGGCCAGGAACACCATGGGGGACAGCATGCTGGACATGCAGATGACCCCTTGGATGGCCACAGCCATCTTCTCCAGGCCTCTGTGGATCAGCTGATGTGGCTCATGGTGGTAGTGGATGCACTCTGTGCGGCGCTATGCCAGGCAGAGAGTGGAAAAGCAGGGACCATGCCCTGCTCCTGGCAGAGTTGGCTCAGCAGCGGGAGGATGTGACTGCTGCAATTGACAGGCAGACCACTGCAATGGCAACTGTTGTGGCTACACTGGCCAACTGGATGGGTGCCCAGCCGGCCCACACCCCGCAGAGTGCTATGTCCACCCCCGTTCCTGGCGTCGTGTAACCCCTGCCATGTTGACGCCGGATTTGGCTGTGGGCATACCTACCATGCCTGGTACGGGCATGTTTGGTGTCCTGCAGACCCCTGCATGGACACGGTCATGTTCATGCAACATCACCCTGGGGGCCCTTCTGTGCCACCCCATGAGGCCACTGGTCAGCCTGGTACGGCTGGCAGGTCTCAGCAGGGCCACCCATGCATCCATGGTGGCCATGCTACTGTGCTGCATGACTGACCCTTTCCCCTCCACAGCCACTGTCTGCCACTGCCCTGCGTGCACAGAGGTGTTCTTTGTGCACTGCATGGGTGTGGTGCCCAGCCCTGCACACACATGGCCCCTGTGCACACCCTCCCAGCTGCTGGCCACTGTGGTGTGTGCATGATGATGCCTGCGTAGCACTGTCTGCCACTGCGCAATGGTACTCGGCATCTGAGGCACGCACAGTGCCAGCCACTGGGCATGCTAGTGTTGGGTCCTGTGTGGGGGGGCCTGTTGGGGTGGGCATGCCTGTGGCCCTGTGGGCATGGGTTCGGGTGTGTGTGCATGAGTGTGTGTGTTGCATGCAGCCCTGCTTGTCCCTGCCTTTGGTTGTGGTCCCCCGCCCATTCCCATGCCCCTGATGCCATCCTCCCCTGGTGTCCACCCCTGCCTGTCTGTGGGCTGTGCCCTTGCCCTTGGAGGTTGCGCGTGGCCCTGTTGACCTACCTGTGTTGTCCAAAGTGCTCCTCTGCGATGGTGTCGAGGTGCTCCTGGGCCATCCGGGCCAGCCGGGGATCCCTTCACCCAGGGCGTGGCTGCCCAACACCAGCTGGACCGGCTTCCTCTTCATCCCCACCACTGTCCCCCTCCTCGACCTCAATGGCTATCCCACAGTCAGTGGCCATGTTGTGTAGGATACAGCTGGCCAGGAATAGCCCACAGGCCTTTGAGGGTCTGTACTGTAGGCCACCGTCTGACATGTGCAGGCAATGGAACCATGCCTTCAGCAGCCCGAACACCCGCTCAATGACATTCCATGTTGTGGCATGTGCCTCATTGTACTGTTGCTGCGCTGGGGTCCTGGTGTGCTGGTATGCTGTGAGCAGCCAGGGCTGTAGCGGGTAACCACTGTCACCTGTGTGTAGAGGGGATTAGTTAGCACGGTAGTCTGCGACACTGTGCCATGGGCCATCATGGCCATTCCCCATGGCACCCCTGCCCATGCTCCACACTCCCCCCACGTCTGCACCCATCGTCCAGCGTGCTATGCATACTCACCTACCAGATGGCCAGTGGGGATGTCCCCACTCTCGAACCTATGGCACAGTGTGGACTGGTGCCAGATGAAGGCATCGTGTGCTCCCCAGAGTGCGTGGCACAGACATTGATTATGCGCCCCCTGGCATCGCACACCGCCTGGCAGTTGACACTCAGGTAACCCTTGCGGTTGATGTATGTCACCCCCTCCAGGCCAGGTGGCATGTGGATGCCTACATGGGTGCAGTCTATGGCCCCAGGCAACCATGCTACCCTGTGGAACTCCTGCATGTGTGCTGTGTGCTCTGCCTGTGTGCTGGGGAAATGGATGTACTCCACAGCATGTGGCAGCAGTGCGCTGTGGAACTGTGTGAGTAGACATGACGCGGCCGACTGAGTTATGCCTGTCATGTCCAGTGTTGGTTTCTGGAAGGTACCCGTGGCGAGCAGGCACATGATGGCTGTAATCGTAGTCTCCACAGACAGCGCATGGCTCTGTCGTGTGGGTGTCTGCATCTCATCACTGCACAGCTCACAAAGCTGCCTCAGAATCACCCAGTTCAGGTGGTACCGGGCCACAATCTCAGTGTCACTGTACTGTTCGAAAGTGGTGCGGGCATGGTACAGCCTGTTCTGGGTGTACCGCTGATGGGCCCTTCCACGGCTGCACCTCCCTGCTGCCTGCCTTCTCACACCCCTCATTGCCACCTCCATCTGGAAGGTGACACTGGTCATATCCCTAGTTGGTGTTCCCCCCCGGGCAGCTGCCTACTTGGTCCCCCCCCAGCTGTGTGTTGCTGGTGCTGCCCCTGCACTGGGTACACCTCCGGCTGTTCACCACTGTGTGCCCTGCCTCTCGACCACTGCCCTCCATCCTCTGTGGCACGCTCAGGCCCTCTCGCACACACACAGACATACACACACGCACACCTTCTCTCACTCATACACACCTCCGGTGGGCCCCCATCCACCTCCTGGCCACAGCTGCCCCCTGCTTCCTGTCTTGGCTCCCTGCCACTCTGTCTCCACGCTCCCCCACCATGGCTCCTCTGTAGTGCATTCATCCTCCCCTCTCTCGCTCCCTTTTCTTTTGGCTCATTTCCACTGTCGCACAACTTCCACTTGCTCCACTACTGCGCATGTCGCCTACTGTTGAATATCACACTGCACACATTATTCCTGGTTACGCCCCCTGCACTTGCGCATGCATTCATTTCTGTTGCACTGCGGTGCATTGCGTGTTGTGCTGCACTGCAGCTACCGCTGAATATCGCACTATGGTGCATATCCGCTCTTGTGCGGGCACATCCCTATTGTGCATGGTGCAACTGCTCTGAATATCCCACCCCTAGACTTTTCCTAAGCAATTTATGTACTGGAATCATTAAGATATTCAGATTCTTTGTGTCCCATATTTCTGCTCCATAAAGGATTTGTGCATAGTATTTTGATTTAATTGCATTTATAAATGGTTCCACTGAGAGGCTTTCATACATATAATTGAATTTGCTCAATGCTAAGGCTGTTTTTTGTGCAGTCTCCTGCAATTTTCTCAAATGTACATTCCAATTTAACACTTGGGTAAAAGTAAGGCCCAGGTAGGTATATTCATAGACAAATTCTAGGTTGATTCCACCTACAGTACTTTGAACTTATGTGCTTTTACTCTGGGTCTAAATGTCATATCTTGTGATTTACTGATATTTATGTTAAGTTTTAAAGATGTTGTATATTTATCTAGTAAATCTATTTTTTTTCTGGAGACCTGATTTTGTTAATGAGAAAAGGATCCGGCCATCTACATATGCCAGAGCAGATATAGCTGTCTTGTTAACTTTTGGAAAGTCAGAGTCCAGATTTGCAATTTTTCTTAGTAGGCCATCTATGAATAAACATAACAGGATGGGGACAAGAACACACCCCTGTCTTCCCCTCTATTTGTGGGGATTGTTGATGAGAGGTGTGCACCTGCCCCCAACCTGATTCAAGCCCATGTATGCGTATATAGGTTAAAGAGCACCTTCACCAAAGCTGCATCAATTCCCTTTTCCAACAATATTGACCGAAGAATTCCTCTATCAATGGTATCAAAGGCAACTGAGAAATCTACAGTATATAAACCACATATAAGTGCTGTTTCCTAAGACAAGCATACTTATCTTTTAGGTGGTTAAAAATATAACAGTTATCAACAGTGCTGTAGTTATCCCTAAAACCAGCTTGTTACTCTGATATACCTCCAGTATCTCCTGTCTGTTGTTTCAGCCTTTCCAGTAAAATTAAAAAAAAAGACATTTAGATTAATATCTAGAAGACTGATTGGACAATATGTAGCAGGGACCATAGCACTGCCCTTCTTATGTATAGGCACTGTTTCAGAGCCTCTTCAAGCATCAGGGATGACATTTTCCTTAATGCATGTATTATAAAAATGGGTTAGTGTACCGCACCAAATAGATTAATTATTTTGGTAGACTTCTGCAGGGATTTTGTCTGGACCAGGGGTTTTTCCTGTTTTTAAGGACTTTATTGCCATATAAACCTCAGAACATTACATTTTTAAGTCTGTATCTGAAATTATTATTTTTTAACCCAATAAGCCTTCTTCCTCCACCCAGTAGACATTTTTATAGTGTTTGACATGTGTCTCCTCTGGGATAGAGAAGTCTATGCCTTTTCTACTGTTACTTGTCCCTTTAGCCACTAAGGCCCAAAAGGTTTTAGAATCCTTTTCATTTATTGTTGTAAGCATTTTGTTCCACTGCCTATGGTAGTATGCCATCTTTTTCTCCTTTATCAGGACACAATATTTTTTCCTATAATTATTTAGCTCTTTATTATTGGGGACTTGCTCTGTTTTTCTAGTCTCCCTGAACTTTTATAGAAGCATATGTTTCCTCACTATACATTCCTTATCAAATCAAGTTTCCTCTTTTTTGTTGCTTCCTGTTCTAATGTCCTTGTATAAAATGTTTTGCAATTCCATGCCATGGGTACTAAAATCGGGCTGTGCAAACCTCTAAAAGTTCTACCTCACAAACTTTCCAAGTAGAACCCCAAAATGTTCTACCAAGTTCTATCTGGTTCTACCAGGTATAATCATGTTATACGAGGCAAAAACAGATTCTACTGGGTATACCCAGGTTCTACAATATATAACCAAGTTCTGTCTTGCTCTGCTTGATTAAAAAATCCACATAAGTGTTTTACATGTATGGGAAAGTACATGTAGCACTAAGAACAGTATGTTTTGCAAAATTTTGGTGCTTAGAGAATCCTATGCACCAATACATTGTAAAACATATCCTTCTTAGTACTAAATGTACTTTCTCAAACATGCAAAATACTTGTGCAGATTTTTAACCAAGTAGAACCGGGTAGGACTTGGTTATATATTGTAGAAGGGGTTATACCCAGTAGATGCTGTAAAATAGTGTGGTATATCATCCCTGATATCTAGTGCTTTCTAAATCTGACTGCAGTCCAAAGGATTAACCACCTGAGTTACTCCCTGTTAAAATAATTTTTATTTCTCCCCCCGTTGTTTGACCCAGGCACAGATACCTCCCCCATGGCTGTGGCCATGATCCATTAAGAAATTAATGGGTGGCTGGAATCCACTAACAGTTTTAGGTTTTCTGTTATTTTGAATAAAACTCAATATTACCCCCATTCTCCTGTCCCTCTATCACAGTCTCCTGCCCTGCTTCCCATACCCTCCAAAACTATGTTAATATTACCTCAATAGTCCCACCCTCCCCAACACCCCCTTCCCCCATCTCTCTCTCTCTCTCTCTCTCTCTCTCTCTCCCTAAATACAGAACTTCTTGGCTTATATCATATATGGCAGTGACAGCCAGCAAATACTACTTCCATATATGAGAGAGAGAAGAAGCTGTTTCTGATAGATTGGTCAGGTGCAAGTGCAACAAAGGAAGGTAGGAGAGTGTCCAATGAAGTAGAAGGAGGAATAGATGGAGATGTAAGGGAGCTAACTGATTTGTCACTTTTTTTGGTAGCATGGATTGAATGGTGATGAAGGGTGTAGAAGTCTGCTAAAAGCCAAAGTGTTTGGGGAAAATTATTGATATCGTCAAGGCCACTGTTTTTCATTTTTACCAGAAAAAACTCAGGAAGAACTTTATGGAATTTGGCATTTTATACCAGATCAGTAAATCTACAGGACTTGTATTTTCCTTATAATTACTTCTTCTGTTTTCAGGTTGCTTTGCTTAATGCTCTATATACTAGGCTCTCTTTTATTCTGATTCATTATGCAAATACTAAAAGAATGACAGTAGAATCCATGTAAAATCTCGAAATTAGACTAACAATTACTCGTGCAATTCCTTGAATTTCAAGTCTTAACCCTTGCTGTGCCGTGGACTGATATATCAGTCCAGCTATGCATTCTAATTCTGTCAGAAGCCTAAGGGTTAAAAATGGAATTTTATTACTTAAATCACAGTAAATCAGTGACATTGTATACCACTAAAGAGAAGGGTGTGAGAGGGATGTGTGTAAGGATAGGTGAATGAAGAGGTATTGATATACTTGAGTGTCTGGTTGAAGAAAGATGGTAGTCAGAAGAGTCAGAGTGTGCTTGTTGGAAAGGTGAAAAGGGGGGTCCTGGATATATTCATCATCTTTACTAAAAATAATGACAAAAAAAACGTAACAGTCTACTGTCAGCAATTTTTCTTTATGATGCTGGTGTGAGGTTGAGAAACTAACAATGAAGGGTGGATTATATTTATAAGAGGTAGTGGCTAAGGGAGTCTGGACTTGGAGTTGAGTGGTTAGAGTAAGATCAGGGATTTATTATTTTTATTCTTGTGATGGTCAGTCAGTGCATGGGAGCACCATATTTTTAAATTTTAGGCTTCTGTTTTCATTTTCTAGGTTAGGGTAAAAATAATATATATCTGGAGGATGGCTCAGTCAAGATCAAAGCCTCGGATGTGTCCTTGGGTCCAGCACTGAAATATATAAGGTAAAAAAGTGATCATTGCAGCAAAAATAAAAAAATAAAAAAATGGAATCCTCCTGTGGACCTGAAGAAAGACCAATTATTTATGTTTTTAACAGCCTAATACATTTTGAATCTGCAGTTAACAAGAAATGGCAATAAAACTAAATGGATGAAAAACCATGTGACAATAATGTATAGACATTTATGGTTGTTTTAGCTGGACAGTTTGTAGTGGCTCTTCAACTGCTGGTGCTGTGCTGAGCCTTAGTGGCACATGAGAGAACCAGTAGCAGACGGTTGTTTGAGAAATGAATGGAACAGGAGGAGGAGAAAGGAGGACCACCAATGTAGGAAAGAAAGGTGGAAAGGCTAGTGAATTGTGGAAACAGAATCCCTCTCCATCATCATCATCATCATGACATACCATCTGGGTGCTGTCAGCCTGCATAAATTTTGGACAGCATAGGTTCTTGAATTTTGGCAGATTCATTTTTAGAAAAGTGAGTCTTTCTACATTTTTTGTGGAAAGATAAGTTCTTTTGTCATTCACTATTGCTCCAGCAACACTGAAAATTCTCTCTGAATATGTGCTAAAGGACTGGCAACTGAGGTATTCAACAGCAATCTCAGTTAAAAAAGGTCACATTGATTTCCTCTGTTGTCAGTACAGCAATGGTTTGTCACCTGCAGTGAGATGCACAGTCTCCTCCATATAATCCTTCACCATTTTTCTTTCTTTCTCTGTCTCTCCCTAGAACATACGGGCACTGACCAGGCCACCAACCTCCAAGAGGACGGTGCAGCTTGCCTCCCTGCCATGTTCACCACTGCTTTACTCTCCCCAGCTCCTTCTGAGACCCCACCCGGCTAAGATCGTCCAGGCCCTGATCAGGCCACCAACCTCCAAGAGGATGGTGCAGCTTGCTTCTCTGCCACATTCACCACTGCTTCACTCTCCCCAGCTCCTTCCCAGATCCCCACCCGGCTAAGGTCATTCCCTCAAGCGCCTTCTCTGCTGCTTCACTTGCAGGACTGTGATTGGATGGCATCAGTTACCCTAGCCAATCTGCTTATCCCCAATGCTCCTTTGAAAATTGGAGCACTTTTCTTTCCAGCACAGCAATTCAGGACCCTCTGCCAGGGAACTGTACTGATTTTGGACATGATTTTTCAGCTTCTACTGCAGCTAGTCCTGGGGAAATTGTTTGTTAATATCACTAACTTAAACGCTGCTGAAATTTTTAACCACTTGCTTTAAAGTTAAACTGCTGCAACTGTAATTTTGTATGCTCAACTGCTTGCCTTAAAATTAATTGTATTTTTTACTGTGTGATTTTGCCCTGCTATCCCTCTCCTTTCTCTTTCTAATCCTCCCCCCACACTCCTCTCACTCCTTGTGAAATCAACACCCCCTGATTTTTAGCCATTTAGGCAGGTCATTGTCCTCTAGCTCCTACCCCCCCCCCGACTGGTTTCTGTCTCCCCTGGCCTCCTCCCAACCACTGTTCTTTTGCTGCTCTAATTCTCTGACTTTTCTCTGTCTCTTCCCAAATCATCCAGGCCCTGACCAGGCCACCAACCTCCAAGAGGACGGCTTGATTTGCTTCCCTGCCATGGCCACCACTGCATCACTCTCCTCGACTCCTTCTCGGACCCCCACCCAGCTAAGGTAATTTCCTCAAGCACCTCCTCTGTGGCTTTACTTGCAGGACTCCGATTGGACTGTGCCAGTTACCCCAGCCAATCTGCTTATCCCCAAGGCTCCTTTGAAAATCAGAGCACTTTTCTTTCCAGCACAGCTACTGGGGACCCTCTGCTAGGGAACTGTACTGGTTTTGGACTTGATTGTCTGGTCCAACTACCCTTCCCCACCCCGACACTCTTTAAATGCTCTCCCCCTCAGTCATCATTTCCCTGCCCAGTACAAATTACTACTGATTCCTCTTTAAGCAGCAAGCACCTATTCTGACACTTGAAGTTATTTTTTCTCTCCACTTCAATGTAACTTATTATTTGCACCTCATTCTTTGCCCACCTTTAAGTAGTCACTTGGAAAATGAATAATCACATAATCCTCCTTACCCTCGGTTCCTTGACTGGGCTACTAATGGTGACTGAGTTCTCGGCCACTATCCTGGCCACTGGTCAAATCAGCCTACAATCCTTTATAGAATCATTTAAATCAACCAACCCCTCTCCCAGCACAACTTGGCATGAGTCATCCCCTATGGGCTCTGCCATGCTGTACTTACTATCAAACCTCAGACATTGGTTGCTTGGACTTTTTGTCCACTCCCTCACATTTCAGTCCCCCCACTGGCTCCTCCTTTCCTGTCCCCTTCTCTCACTCCTTCTCCTCATTGGTGATGTGGAAAGCAACCTGAAACCCCCTTACACACACATTGACCATACTAATGTTATCTGGGCTGGTCACTTGGGCCTCAGGATTGCACATCTAAATATATGTAGCCTCCCATCTGAGTTCTCAGAGCTTGAGGCATGGGTGGTCCTATATAAGCCGCACATCCTGGGCCTCTCAGAGACCTAGCTGAAGCCACACCTCACCAATACCTCATATCAACTCCCTGGTTCATTCAGTCACTAGTGCACAATGCTAAATACCATAATATTGTGATTTCAGATCACGTCCTGGTTCAACTATGCCTCCAAATCCCCTACAGTATTAAAACAAACCTATTCTCTATAACCCCGATCATATTTAAGGATTCAGCTTTTATTGAATATATTAATGATGAGATTGAATTCTATTTTGAGGTGAATCTTCCCACAGAGATGAGCATATCTAACATTTGGGAAGCCTTTAAGGCCTATATCCACAGCTGTATTAGTGCTTATACAGCCAAGTGGAATGAAATCAGGAAACAAAGACTTGCCGAACTTAGCAGATCTATTTCCAAGCTGGAAAGCTCTCACACGAAATCTAATGATCCTGATATACTTCCTAGGTTGTTCAAGTTCAAGTTTATTACAGGAAAGACTCCGTTGAGCAAGCTCATTCACAAGGAGGTCCCGAGGTACATACACATGCAGTTCGCAATTACATAGACAGGAGATATAAAATGTAGAACAACTAAGAAAAAAAATATATAATACAAGAGGTATACACAATAGAAGTCCTTATGCTATATGTGCAGTACATTCCAGCTTTAACCTTGCCCTAAATTATGCAACACATTTCAGCTTAGTAAGTAGAGGGCCAGTTGGTACCTAGGAAGTTGACTTGGTGTTGGGGGCCTAGTAGCACCTACATATGTCTTTTAATTTAGAGATAGCTAGTGTTTTGTAGGAGTTAATTGATACAATGCTGGTTAGCATCAGCATGGCTTGTAGTTGGTTCCAAATGTTTGGGAGGGCATATGAGACAGCTCTTTGGCCAGCTGTGGTACGTGTCCTGGGAACATCTAGTAGGATAAGGTCGGTTCCTTAGGGAGTAGGCACTATGCGAGATGTGTGAGAGTTAAATAGACAGGCAGTTTGTGGAGTAGTAATTTGAGGGTCCAAATGCCAGCATGCAGGAGGCGGCTGGTGGCAAAAGAGGTCCACCCAACTGCTGCTATAAAGATCACAGTGGTGGGTCCTGTAATGCAGAGTTAGTAATGAAGCAAAGAGCATGTGATAGAGTACGCCCAGTTTAGATAGGCTCAAGGTTGGGGAGGAGATAAAGATAATGTCTCTGTAGTCAAGCAAGGAAGGAATGTTGCTTGGACAAGTCTTTATGGTCATGAGAGAAAGAGGGTCCTATTTCTAAAGAGAAACCCAAGCGTGCTTTAAGCCTCTTTGATAGATCCTCGATGTGGTCATTGAAGGAAAGCTTGTTGTCTATCCACATACCTAGATATTTAAATTTAGGTAAGACTTCCAAGGGTTCACCCTAAGGAGGTAACTATGAAGTTTTAGGTGGGTGGGTAGGGCACCAGACAAGGCAAGTCTTGAGAAAATCATTGTCTTGTTTTTGGCATTTAAGAGAAGCTTGGCATTGATAAGGTTGCTTTCTAACTGGATAAAGTCAGCTTGGAGTCTCCTGACTTCAGTTGAGCTGAGCCTGATGCGTACAAAACTGTATGTCTGCAAAGAAATGTATGCTAGAGTTCTTTATGTGGGAGTCAAGGTTGTTGATGTACAGGGAAAAAAGGATTGGTCCTAGGATGGAGCCTTGAGGGACTCCTCTGGCAATTGGAAGGGGGGCAGATAGTAGGCCATCAGCTTTGACTTTTTGTATCCTTCCAGTGAGATAACTGTTAAACCACTGTAAGGTAAGTGGAGTGGCACCTATGTAGGCAAGACAGGTGATTAGGAGGTGATGGTCTACAGTGTCGAAGGCCTTACTGAGGTCTAGAAAGACTGCACCAGTAACCTTCTTGGTGTCCATAGCATGGATCCAGTCATTAGAGACTTTAGCCAAGACTGAGATGGTATTGTGCTTTGACCTGAAGCCAGATTGGTCCAGGTTTAGGAGTGAGTGCGCTTCGAGGTGATTTTTTAGTTGGTTGTATATAAGTTTTTCCAGCACTTTGGAGAGAATGGGCAAGATAGAGATAGGACGGTAGTTGTTTAAGTCACAAGGATCTCCTGATTTGAAGAGAGGAAGAATATGGGCAGATTTCCAGCAGGATGGAACAGTGGCTGTGGTAATAGAGAGGTTGAAGATGTGAAGGATGGGGCTGTGAGCTGGGCATAGCCTCACACGAAAAAATGATTCAAGACCATCGTCCCCTGCACTTTTCTTGGTGTCATGGCTAAGAATTATGTCTTCAACTTCTTTGTAGCTAAACAGGCACAACTGGAAGGGATGAGGTGGAGTAGTATGTGTAGTATCTGGGCTAGTGTTGCTATTCACTCGGCTAGCATATGGGGAGGAGTCGAATGCCAACCCGGCAGTGGCAAAGTGAAGGTTAAGTTCTTCGAGGATTAGCAGTTTATTTTCAACTATCCCGTCCTTGGCCAGAATCTTGGTGGGAAGGGAGGAAGCAGCAGGATGGCCCTCAATGGATCTCAGTGTCTTCCAGATTTTTTGGGAGTTCCCTTTGGCCTGCTCCAGAGTGGAGATGTAGAAGTTTGCTTTAATAGCACGTACACTTTTAACACAGGCATTTCTGGCAGTTCTGAACACCTGCCAGTCTGCCGGGTCCTTTGAGTGCCTGGCCCTAGCCCATAGCTTGTCTCTATTGGTAAGTGCAGATTTGAGCTCTTGGGTGAACCACGGATGTGAGATTTTCTGCACCCTCATTTTAATAAGAGGAGCATGCTTGTTAATTAGGGTGGTGAGGTTGTCATTTAGGACAGAGACGGCGGCATCAGCAGATTTGGCAAGATATAGGTCTTGCCACCTGATCGTAGCTAGATCGGTTAGGAAGTTTACTGAGTTGAATTTACGGAACAAGCATTTGATTCTGAATTTAGGGCGCTGCTGGGTTTTAGATTGAAATCTTGTACATACAACGATACTGTGGTCGCTCATGTCATTATGGAAAACTGCAGAATGTGAGATTTTATGGGGATGCGAAGTTAAGATGACATCTAAGAGTGAACTGTTGGCAGAGTTAGAAGCATTGATTCTTGTGGGTTCAGTTACTATCTGTGTAAGACCCAACTCATCACAGATGGCTTTTAGGGAGTGGGATTTAGCAGTGAGCCAATCCATATTGAAGTCCCCTAAGATTATTGTTTCCGTGTTAGCAGCCAAAGTTACGGATTTCAACACGTTAAGAATTTCTGTGCCTCCTGACGGGGGTCTATAGCCACCAATGATTGTGATGTACTCTGAGGACGGAAGGTGAAGTTTAAGCGAGACAATCTCGTATTCCTTGGGCATAGTTTTACAGGAAATACTGCTAACATCAAATTTTGATTTGGCATGTGCAACCACTCCCCTCTCCAAATCCCTATCAGCCCTAAAGAGCTTGAAACCCGGTATAGTAATTTGCAGATCAGTGCTGGTCTTTTTTAGCCATGATTCAGTTGACTGTTCTGTGAGATGAATATTCATGGTTGGTTAATGAATATGTAGTAAGACTTGCACTATATCCTGCCCCTCCAGCTAATGACTGCTTGCGACTGCTCCCCATAGAAGCTTCTCCCCCTCTTTGTGCTCCCCCCTCCATTTACCTACCCCATAACTAACATTTGGCACCCACCTCTGTCTCCCCTACCCACCCCCCTCTTGGACCCACATGTCCCCCTCTCACACACTGTTTCTTGCCTAGGATCTACCCTAGTCCCCTCGTGGCTCCCAGCAAGCCACCCTTGAATCTTTCCCCGAGTACCTTTCCTTCATCAGTACACCATCCCCACACCTCTCACCCCCATCTCCCCCATCTGATCTCTCAGTCATGCACTCCCCTCTGATGCCTCCTTCCCCCCCCCCTTGGCACCCACCTGCCACCATTATTCTGCCCCTTCCCATGACAAAGCCCCAATTCGAGGCTGCTCACCATTCCCTTTACTCCCCTCAGCTCTCACCACGTATCTCTCCACTGCTCCTAATCCTTGCTGATGCTGTACTATTCCCATGGTACTAGGAATAACATTGTAATATTGTAATCTAGTGTATGTTCTTGACCAGCTGATGTATTATGTTTGCATGCCTACTTGTTTGTCAACCTGATGTGGAACATGTGTAAAAGAGCCTGTGCTCAAAGGTCTTCTCTGAATCCTTAAATAAATAAAATAAAATATATTGTACACACAGCCGGTACTATATTAGTGGGGACAGTTTGGAAAAACTTATGGCCAGGCAATTAAAATCTGCCCAGCAGAAAAACCTGATCACTCAGATTGTGGACCCTAATGGGTATATTCTCATTTCTTCAAAGGAGATCAATCAGGTCTTTTTCAATTTTTATTGGGATCTTTATAAATCGGAGAGTTTGGCTAATATGGATTCACAAGCTGATTTTTTAGCTAATATTAATCTTCAGATTATCTCAACTGAACATAAGCAAATGATGGATCAGAATATTCGATTGGATGAAGTTACCTTTGCCATCAGATCACTACCCTCTGGTAAGGCACCTGGCCCCAATGGGCTATCCATAGACTTTTACAGAATGTTTTCCTCTAAGTTAGCTAAACATTTAAAAGCTGTTTTTGACTGTATTCTAAATACCCAATCACTTCCTTCCTCTTTTAAGGAAGCCAATATTCATCTTTTTTTGAAGAAAGATAAAAACCTCTCGTCCCCTTCATCATATCAACCGATATCACTCATCAATACTGATGCTAAAATTCTGGTTAAAATCCTGGCCACCAGACTTGAAACATCATTTCCGTCCTTAATCCACTTTGATCAGAATGGGTTTATTAAAGGCAGATCTTTAAGAACTAATGTTAGTCGATCTATGAACATCATTGATTCCTTTTTTAGTACAGATTTATCCATGATGTTTGTGGATGCAGAAAAGGCATCTGATCATGTGGAATGGCCCTATATTAAAGTCATTATTCATAAATATGGCTTTGGCACCACCTTTACTAAAAAGGGTTGATGTGCTTTATTAGGGTCTGGTGGCCAGGATACAAATAAACTCAGATCTTTTACCTATTATTCAGTTACAGTGTGGTACCCAGCAAGGCTGTCCACTTTCTCCATTGATTTTTGCCCTGGCGGTTGAGCCTTTGGCCATTGCAATATGTGCATCTACTTCTATTAAGGGTCCCATTATAGATAATTATGAACATTGCATAAGCCTATATGCCGATGATATTCTGTTTTATGTAACAGACTTGAACTATAGCTTTCCCTATATTATGAACATTTTTAACAAGTTCAGAAAAGAGTCTGGCTATAAGGTGAATTGGGCCAAAACGGTGATTATGGAAACCCCTCACTACTCTAACCCATTTACCCCTCCTCAAAACCTACATATACAATCAGTCACCCAGATCACATATCTTGGAGTTAAAATAGATAATAAACTAACAAAACTCTGGGCCCGTAATTTCGGCCCCTTGCTAGAAGAAATAAGAAAATTGCTTGTACACTGGGAAATATTACCATTTTCTTTAATGGGCCATGCGAATGTCATTAAAATGGCTATTCTCCTCAAATTTATGTTTTTTTCCAAATATTACCTATAATTCTTGATGATAAGTATTTTAAAGATATCGATGTTATAATCAAAAAATTCTTCTGGAAAGCTAAGTGACCCCACTTTAAACTTGAGAAATTATATTTACCTATATCAGATGCTGGACTAGCCATGCCCTGCTTTAAATATTATTATTATTATTCAGCTAATCTCACTATACTTTCAACATGGTTTAATGTGGATCCATCCGACTCAACATATCATATAGAATCCAACCACTCTCCTTTAAAACATCTTAGGCACTTGCTCTATGTAGGTCCCTTCAAGTCTAGGACTAATAACTTGGCACTCACAACTATAGCAACACTATATGTATGGTACAAAATATTTCTGCCTAAACAATGTAAACTTTACTTTCTCACTTTTCTCCCATACATTTAAATTCTTATTTTTCTCCCTCAGCTCAAGTACCTTTTTTTAAGAGATGGTACATTAATGGCCTAGTGGAAGTGGGTCAGATTTACCAACAAGGCCATATTCAGGATTTCGCCTCTTTATAGCAAATATTTAAAATCTCTAATTCTCAGTGTTTTTTTTTTTGGCTATCTTCAAATTCAGGATTTCATTAATAAGAATAGCAAGGACTCAAATGAATATATTAACAATCCTGAAAATATTATTACACAAGCTTGTTCATATAAATGAATCTCCCAAATCTATAAAAACATTTTGATGAAGTAGCAACAGTTTTCAACTGATTTAAGGCAAAAATAGGCACATAAATTAAATATCCCCATCCGACCTGATGTCTGGAAGAGAATTATTAACATTAAGCAATGGGGTTTAAAATCCATCAGATCACGGCAATTATGTTTAATATTCTTCATAGGGTATACTATACTCCTCGTCATTTACATAACGTGAATCCCACCATTACACCTGCTTGCTCCATATGTCAACATATGACCAGTACACTAGAGCATATGTTTATATTGTGCCCTAAACTGGATCTCTGGTGGGAATCAATCCTGGCATTTCTGTCTAGAATCATCTCCTGTCCTTTAAGAAAAAATCCCTATTGGATGTTGCTTCGTGTAGATTTAACTGCTGAAGGTCTCTCTAGTCATCAAATACAGTTTATTAATATTTGTTTAACTCAGGCATTCAAGCTAATTTTGCTTAAATGAAAGACCCTGACCCTCCTCAATTCAATGTGTGGCTCCAACTTCTAACCATGGTCCATGCACTTCAACATACACATTACATGACATCTAAGCAAATTCAAAAGTATGAGATGATATGGTCACCCTTTCAAAATACTATTAATGCTAAAGTCACATTCCCCTATCATAACCCAAGAGATTCTATTATCAGGTGTCAAACTTTATTAATGTCAAATTAATTTAACCCAAATACAAAAATTCCTTTTTATGCATTAATTCTTATATACAAATATTTTGTATGTTTAAAAGAGCACAATCTATGTATATGGTCTGATGATTTGTTATTGCAAATGCTGTCTTTAGACATGCTATCTACTGTACCACTCATTTGTGTCATGAATTAAATAAAAAAAAATCAACTCCCTGGTTACTCCATACTTCTATTAGACAGGTCAGGAAGAAAGAGGGGTGGAGGCATAACACTGTATGTGCTAGATAATATCTCAGCCACCATAATCGCTTACTCTTCCCCCACTTCCACTTGTGAATGACTTATTGCTGAGATTTTTCTGGGGGCCACAAGGAAACTTCACCTAGGCTGCTGCTACAACCCCCTCCCCCCAACGCAGGCATCCAGGGGCCTATCCAGTTTTCTGGAAGGCCTTGTGCGCACCTCCCTCTCCAGAGACATAATCCTACTAGGGGATTTCAGCCTCCAGTGGACTGACATCCCTATACCTGAGTACACACATCTCCTAAAAACACACCAATTAGAACAAGTTACCTCTTTCACCATGAGATATAACATGCACTCAGACAACCATACCACCTTAGACTGGATTATCACAAATAAAGTGGACCTGGTCCTACAGTTAGGCACAATGTCTGACACCATCAGTGACCACACCCCTACTTACATTGTCCTAACCACCAAATCTATCCGGCCTCCCCCAAAACTCCTGTTATTCAGGAAGTTTCATCACCAGGACCTTGACTCCATCCTTACCAATTCCAGGATTATAAACTGGTCTGTATTCTTCTCATGCAGGGATGTCTCAACTGCAGTCACATACTTTACCAACATTCTATGGAAACTTCAGGACAAACATTTCTCAATCACCACCAGAATGGTCAGAGGTGGCAGCACCCGCTGGCTATCCAAGGAACTACTGGCCCAGATGAAAATCAGAGAAAAAACTTAGAAAGCCTATAAGTCATCTCCCTCCCCCCAGCTCTGGAATGCATACAGACAACTGCGCAATTCCTGCAAGCAGGCTGTTAGGTTGCTAAAGTGCAACTACTATATCAACTTGCAAAAAGACCCGCTCGGTAACCTGCACAGTTTCTGGGCCTCAATACGGTCCCTCCTAAATCCTAAGTCTAACAAGCAGACAACACAGCTAAACTCACCCTCAGGTTCCATCACTGAACCTGGTGCAATTGTGGACACATTCAACAGGATGTTTACGGACCTCTCTCCCTATTTTAGCAAGCTCCCTACTCAGTCTCCCTCTGACCTATATGGCAAACCTCAATGCTCCCAGTCCTCCCCTAGTACTACACATGCTCCTTCATTTTACTTTAGGGTCATTGGTGTAAAAGTCACTACAAAACTCTTAAAGGCACTTCCTACCAGAGGTAGCCCAGCTAGTGATGGGCTATACCCCACTTTCCTGAAACTACTCTCTCCAGTTATTGTAAAGCCCCTAACCTACATTTTCAATCTCGCCCTTTCTTCTGCAACAGTTCCTAACTCTTGGAAGCATGCTCATGCTGTACCCATATTTATGTCTGGTGATCCCCTCACCCCTCTAAATTATAGGCCCATCTCCTTACTTCCTCACCTGAGTAAATTACTTGAGAAAATCATTCACCACCAACTATCCAGTCATCTAGAAAAATACCACCTCCTGTGTCCTGTCCAGCATGGCTTCCATAAACACCATAGTACCTCCTCCACCTTGGCACTTTTCTCGGACCATATCCTTAGAAATATGGACAAGGGCAGGTTCACAGGTACAGTTTTTGTGGATCTGTTGAAGGCTTTTGACTTCATAGGCCACCATCTCCTCTACTCCGCCCTGCTAAACTTTGACTGCTCACCAGACACGGTCATATGGCTCCATAGTTACTTCTCAGTCAGGTCCCAGTCCATCTTGATTGGTAAAAATTCCTCTGCTCCAGTACTATCCACACTGGTATAACTCAGGTCTCAATATTGGGGCCTCTACTTTTTTTTATGTTTATCAATGACCTCCCTGCTGAAAGAATCACTTGCAAGGCCATCCTCTATGTGGATAACCTAGTCATATACCACAGCAATAATTCCACAGAGTCTTTGTCCACCACCCTCACAGCAAACTATGGGGCAGCACAGAGCTGGTTCTTCTCCAGAAAACTTCTTGTTAATGAGAAAAAGACAAAGTCCATGTCATTTGGCTCTAAGCCATTCCTAGCAAAGGTAGCCAGGTCAAAAACCCCACTTTTGATCACTACCCCTGTCAGCCCTCCACTCAAAACTGCCACTGCCTTTAAATATCTAGGTGTCACCCTAGACCCATCCCTTACTTTCAATGAACACATCAGCAACACTGTGATGAAAATCCACCAAAAATTAGGTGCTGCCTATTGCCAAAATCAATTTATGTCCCCTGAAGCTCATCTAGCCATTGCTCAAGGAAACCTTCTGGCCCTCTTAACTACTGCTCCCCTGTATACTCTACTGCATCCTCTTCCCTATGGACCCACTTACATACCACATATAACTCCATCTGCAGCTTTGTCCTCCAAGCCCCTTTTACCACTCACCACTGCTCGCTACACCAGTCTCTAGGGTGGTTGTCTCTGCAGGGTCATTTTGACTTCACTATGGGCAGCCTTATTGACAGTACACTCAGGAACCATCAGCTGTCTCCCTACTCCTCCTCCTCCCTATTTACTGACAGAGTGGTCACTCTGAGTCTCTGGGCCTCCTCTGTTCCCCCACTGGAAGTCCTTCACACTACTACTACTACCATGAGTAGTAAAGCTTTCTCTGTCTCTGCCCCTCCCCTCTGGAATAGATTTCCTTTGTCCATCTGATCATCCTCCTCCCATCAGTCTTTCAAGGCAAACTTAAGGGTGTGGCTCCTGGCTGAGGCTGCTTGTGCCTGCAGCTCTTCCCCAGGAAGTACCAGGGCCCATATCCTGGCATAACACCTATTCGTGCCCTCACCCTACCTCCAGTGTCCCTACCCTCTTGCACTGTTCTGCTTCTCTGTTCAATCTGGATATGACTACTTGGTTTATTCTGAACTGTTAACATGTTCTGCAACTTAACTTAAGTTGCATTTCTGCCTATGACTTGTGCCTATACCATTCCTGGTGATAGATTAAACATTAATTTTAACTGTATTTATTTCCTTGACTCCCTGGTGACTGTATGTACATTATCATAGTCACCATGTTAAGTCTTTTATATTGTATAGACACTTAATGTATGTCACTACACCAGTATGTACTGATTTCTCTGAAATATTTGTACTATATAATTTGATCTCTTACCAAGTGTATTCAGCAGTCCTATTTTGTTCTAATTGTACCACTGTATTGTATTGATGTTTGTCGCGTTTGCCACGCTGGTGGCCTGGGTTATGAGTGAAAAAGGTCCTCTGGATCAGTTTGCTCACCCGGTTATCAAAGACATAAATAAATAAATAAATAAATACATTAATAAATAACTTTTTGTAGCAGGAACTTCTGGTACCACAATAGCCAACTGAGCCTTTCCAGCTGTCTTTATCAGCCTGATGTTAGATAGCATGTCCCACAGTGGTTTGTCTTCTTGTGATTTAGCAGCAGTCACCCCATTAGTAGCAGCAGTTCTGGTTGGTGTTTGGCAGTTAAAAACATCAGTAGTTGTGGTACCAGCAGCAGCAACAGCAGCAGCAGCAGTGGTGTCAAATTGTGTTCCCTCCCTCTCCAACAGATTTTGTGCAGATTCCAAATGTGGCCATAATGGCACTGATGATTTAGTACTTTTCTCAGCTATACATGCTGACACTTTCTCAATTAATAGTTTACAATAATATTCCATGTCCTTAAACTCATGTGGTTTGAAGAATGTTCCAATTGTGTCCTTAAACCGAGGATCCAAAAGTGTGGACAAAATGTAATGTTCAGCTTTGCAAATATTTATAATGTGCTCTGGTCACTCAGGAAGGCGCATAACATTTTTGCCACAAGTGATGTAGCACTGATGTCATCATTGTCCAGAAACTGTGACTTGAGATGCTATACTCTCAGCTTGATGAGTGAAATTAAGAGTAGTACCTAGCTTAGCCTAGCATCATAAGTGCTTACCACTCAGGTAGCCTCCTCAAATGGTTTAAAGACACAACAAAAATTCTCCATCAGATGCCACTGACTGGGGCTAATATTCACATCTCCTTTCCCAATGCTACATTGGAATGTGTGTTGGTGGTCTCTCTGTTGTTGAAGCATTCTCTGCATCATATAGTAAGTGGAATTCCACCAGGTTGGAATTTCTTGTATCATCTGGTGGACAGGGTGGCTATTTTCAACCTGAATCTGATGCAACAACTTTCAGGCTTTTACAGAATGGCTAAAGTGAGAGCATACAGTGGGGACAGCTTCAATCAAGTTCTGATCATTTCTGTCTCTATCAGTGAAGTCTTTCACCACCAGGTTTATAGTGCGTGCAAAACAGCAAACTTTTCTTGAAGAGCCCCTAGAAGGGGTACCACTTTGTAATCTTTTACAAATCCATAAATCCATAATGCTGCTTGCCTCAGAATAGCGAAAAGTCCTTTGCATCTTGCTGCTGACAGTACCACTAGATGATGTGGAGGAGGAGGAGACGGGAGGAAAGTTTACCTGATGGTCAGTCACAGCCATATAGTTAGTCGTCTGGCCACTGGTCCACATATCTGTGGTGACATGAACCTTTTTGCCCACTGAACCTTTCAGAGCATCAGACACACTTTTCTGAACAGCATCATATAAATCTGGGAAAGCAGCAGTTGCGAAATAGGTCTGGTTGGGGACCTTGTACTTTGGCACTGCAATTTCCATAACTGCCTTAAAACCTGGGTTAGCCACAAAGCAAGGATGGGAGCCCCAATTGCCTTTGTTAATTGCCTGGCCTCAGGCCTGTTGGGCTTATTTTTCTGTGACCCACTCAAAAGAATCTTTCAAAGAAGTTGATGGCTGCTACACTGGCTGACATCAGCAGATGTTTTGGGGTTGCTTCCTTTGACCGTTACCCCCATGGGGGGGGAGAATGCTGTGGTCATGGATGGTATATGACTCCTGTTAGGCTGTGGTGGTGGATTCAAAGGGGTACAGAAATGAGAAATTGAAGATGTGCTTTGACTGGAAGGCAGACTTTCATCCTCATCATCCCCCTGGTGGTAAATGGTATACAGTCAGAAGAGATGCAAGTCACAAGTGGGGTTCCTCAGGGATCAGTCCTGGGGCCAGTCCTCTTCAACATCTTCATTAGTGACCTTGCAGATGGACTAGAGGGTGAGGTTTGTCTGTTTGCAGATGACACCAAGATCTGCAACAGAGTAGATGATCCAGATGGGGTGGGCAGAATGAAAAGAGATCTGGATAAACTAGCAAAATGGTCAGAAGAGTGGCAACTGGGATTTAATGCAAAGAAGTGCAAGATCATGCACATAGGGAAGAGAAACCCTGAAGCCACCTATAGGCTGGGAGGGGGGGAGTTGCTAGCAGTCACAAAGGAAGAAAGAGACTTGGGCATCATCATCACTGATGACCTGAAATCATCCAAGCAGACCTCTAAAGCAATAGGTAAGGCTAGGGGGGTGTTAGGGTGTATTAGTAGGGGTATCACAAGTCGTAAGAGGGGAGGTAATAATCCATCTTTACAAGATACTGGTTAGGCCTCATCTGGAGTACTGCGTGCAGTATTGGAGGCCACACCTTCACAAGGACATTAACCAAATTGAGGCAGTCCAGAGAAGGGCAACCAAAATGGTGCAGGGACTGCATCAGAAGACATATGAGGACAGATTAACAGAGCTCAATATGTATACCCTTGAGCAAAGGAGGAGAGAGGTGATATGATTGAGGCATTCAAACTATAAGGCATTAACAAGGTGAAAGAGTCTAACATGTTTAAATATAAGAAAAATAGCAGGACAAGAGGACACAGCATGAGATTAGAGGGGGGCCGATTAAGGGGGAATGTGAGGAAATTCTTTTTCACAGAAAGGGTGGTGGATGCATGGAATGGCCTACCTCAAGAAGTGGTGGCTATGAATACAGTGCAGGGCTTCAAACAGGCATGGGATAGGCATAAGGGAGCAATACAAATGAGTATGAATAGATAGGCCACTGACAGAGCAAAGTCCAATGGCACATTTATAAGGTAGAAAAAGAAAATGGCAGACTGGATGGGCCTTGTGGTCCTTATCTGCCGTCAACTTCTATGTTTCTCCTCATCAGTTTTTAATTTTTGTTTATTTATTTAAAAGTTGGTAACCAGGAAAAGCACCACTGAGCCAAGGCTCATTTCCAGATGCAACCCGGGGGCAAGGGTACATAGGAAATAATATCAACAAACAGTAAGATACTAATAATTTAACAGTCAGCAAAAAGCACAGGGTCATGGTTATAAGACCCCAAAAACAGTGAATAACAAAAGACAAGTAAGAACAGAATTATACAGCACAAGCAAATTATGTTTAGCAAAAGGAAAACACAAACATTAAGGGCTAAGGATAACCTAGACCCCCCCAAAAAAATGACGACATATGCTAGCCAGCCTATCAAAACATTAAAGTGGAGAGGATTGGGGACACTGAGAGCATGGTTGGTGGGGTAGGAGTCTGAGTAGTCTTTTGAACGAGAAGAGTGAGAAAGATTGATGGAGATCAGGGGGAAGTTTATTCCAGAGAGAATGGAAACAGAAGGACAGATTGACCAGAAACAGAGTGGGGGTGACGGATAGAGAAGGTGCGAGGGTCTCTGTGATGAAGAGAGTAATTTGAGGTAGCAGCTTGTGACAGGTGGGAGGAGAGATAGGAGAGGAGGGTACCAAACCAGAATTTAGTGACAAAAGATGCACAGTGAACCAATCTCTTGTGGGGGCAAGGGAGCAAGTGATAGGCAGAGTAAAGAAGACAGTGGTGAGTAAGAGGGGGAGAGGTTGTAGCGAAATGGCAGAAGGAGTTTAACAGGATGTCAAGTCTTCCTAGGGCGGCCTGAGAAGCAGTGTCATACGCCACATCAGCACAATCAAAAGTGGATGGAATCATTTCAGTGATAAGCTTGCAACGGGTAGGGGGGAGTCAGTTTTTGTGCCTGTAGAGGGCTCCTAATTTGGGATGAAGCTTGGCACAGATGGCATCAACATGGGTGGAGAAGTCCAGGTGGGAATCCAACCATACCTCTAAATACTTGAAAGCCAAGATGTTCTCAAGGAAGGATCCATCCAAAGTAGAACAATTTGGAGGGTGCTGAAGTGTGGCCAGTTTTTGTCTGGTGCCAAAGGTCATGGCCACTGTTTTTTTTTTTACATAAAGTTTGAGTTTGTTATCCTTGAACCAGGACTGGACCCTATTGAAGTAATTCTGGAGGGGGGCCTGTATGCTGTCAACAGAGGGACCAGAGAGGAAAAGAACAGTATCATCCACATACATGTGTATTTCAGTGGCTCTACAGACTGAATGGAGGTTATTTATAAATAGGGAGAAAAGGATGGGGCCAAGGATTGAGCCTTGGGGGACACCGGAGAGCATAGGGAGCGGGGATGATAAAGCATCTTCTAATTGAACTGATTGTTCCCTATCATGAAGATAGGAACAGAACCAGTTAACAACATGATCAGCAAGGCCGAAAGAGTTGATAGTTTATAGCAATAGGGGATGGGAGATGGAATCAAAACTTATGCCAGGTTGATGAAGATGGCAGCTGTAATATGGCTCTTATCCATTGCAGAGAGTACTGAATCAGTGACATGCAGGAGAGAAGATATGGATGAGTGGTGCTTCCAGAAACCAGACTGCATGGGAAAGAGAGAGTGTTAGAGCAAGTAAGGACATCTGACAGCCTTGAGTGGATAAGAGATTCTTGTAGTTTGGCTAGGGAGGGCAGGAGGGAGATAGGCCTATAATTACCAGGGGCCAAGGGGTCTCCACCTTTATGGATGGGAAGGAATTTAGCAGATTTCCAGCCCTTTGGACTGGAAGAAGAGGAGAGAGAGAAAGGTTTAGGATGTGGGTGAGTGGGGCTGCGATGGCAAAGGCAGAGATGTGGAGCAACTTGGGGTGGAGACCATCGGGTCTGGACTTAGAGGGGTTTAGGGTGAGAAGGGCATTGTAGACTTCAAGAGGAGTGAATAGGGGGAATTGGTAATCAGTGGGTTGTCTGGGTGAGACCAACTGGGCTAAAAGGGGTACATTAGAAGGGGGGGAGCCAGGGTCAGGGAGAGCACAGGTGGCAAAAAATTTGTTGAAAATATCATCGACTGCTGCAGGGTCAGAGACTGGAGACCCATCAACATGTAGAACTGGTGAGGAATGTTGGGCAGAAGGGTCTAGGAGGGAGGGGAAAAGCCTTCCAAAATGATACAGGAGTGAGATGAACTTTCTGCAGGTGACTCCTAAAGTAATTAGCCTTCAATAGACAAATGGCTTTAGTACAGTTATTCTGGAGGGTTTTGTATGCTTGAAGGTCAGCCTGGAGAAGAGAGTCTTTATAGTGGCACCATGCTTTGTCCCTAGCCCTGCACTTTGCCAGAAGGTTAGCAGTGATCAAGGGATGGTGGTGTCTCTTCACTCTGGATTCCTTAAGGGGGGGCATGGTGATCCCAAATGTGTAGCAAGAGTTGGAGAAAAGAGATAGAGCAGCATCAATGTCACTTGCTGAGTAAATGGGAATCCAGTCAGCCTCATATAGGTCTTGTTGAAGAGCAGTAATGTCTAGATTGTGTAGGGGGTGGGACCAAATGTACTTTGGGGTGGCACAAGGGGAGTGAATCTTTCTAATACAGTAAGTTATGCAGTAATTGCTGATGGCATCAGGCAGCATACCAGCTGCAGTGATGCGATGGGGGTGAGAGGATAACACCCAGTCAAGCAGAGTGTGGTTCTGGGAGCAGGGGTTTAAGTGAGTGGGTTCTTGGATAAGTTGAGTAAGGTTTAGAGCTTCTAATTTCAGGATGATGGATTTGGAGGAGGGTGAGAGCCAGTCAAGACTGAAATCCCTGAGAAGCAGCAGCTCTCTGCTAGATGTGAGGGAAGAGATGGAGGAGATGGTGGATACAAGTGCATCAGGAACATTTTGGGAGGGGCATAGGGGGCACCGATATACAGTGGGGCAGAGGAAGGGATGGATAGAAGTGCTAAGATTACTTTTTGAGAGGAGGTACGTGCCTCCCTGAAAATGATGGAGCAGGAGATAGATTGTCTAATATATAAGGCAACTACGCCACCTCACTTGCCTCTGTCTTGATGAAATAGATTAAAATCAGGAATGGAGATGGCAGAATCAGTGATTTTAGCCAACAGCCAAGTTTCAGTTACACATAAGATATCTGTAGGGTATTGAGAGACCGATACTTTAAGCAAGTCAATTTTAGGGAGGAGGCTGCACGCATTTAGGTGAAAAGTCTTAAGTCCCTTAGGCGTGGAAGAAAAGTCTATGTTAGAGGCAGCTGAGGTTGAGGTCATGGCTGGGAGGTTAGATAGAGGATGAAGGTTGGGACGGACATCACCAGGAAGGAGACGTAGTAGTAGAAATAGGGGGAGGTGAGGAGGATACTTTGGCTTTCTGTGGGTGCGAGAGGGAAGTGGTGATATGAGGCAAAACAGAGCCTCAAAGTTAAGAAGAGAGGAGGGTAATAACCCAGGGTGAATAAAAGAAGAGGGGTAGGAGAGGGCGGTCAGTGGCAGGAGGCAAGGAGAGGAGAGCTGAAGGAGATGGGAGAGGGAAGGGTGTAAAAATAAATGGGGAGGGGTCAGGGAAGGAAAATACAGCATGCGGGGGGCATGCTGGATGGGTTAGGGGCAAAAGAGGGGAGAGTCATGGAAAGGGAGCAAGGAGAGGGTGAGCTGCAACAGGTAGATCGGTAAAGACATGTTAGAGAGAGAGGACAAGTTGAGAAGGGGTAGAATATAGTGTAGACCAGGAGGAGATGGGACAGACTGAAACGGAAACAGTAAGGGGCTATATTAGACAACCCACAAGCATAGAGGAAGGAGAGTCTTTGAGCCTTGAACTGTACAAAAGCCTATGCACAGTAATAGCAGACACTGGGAGCAGCTATGCAGCAGCCACAAGAGGCTTCAAGGTAGGCTGTGTCAGCTTAAATTAGAAACTGTGAGGTAGGGAAAAGGTAGGAGTTAGCAGAATTATAATGGGAGCAGTTACACAGTAGACACAAGAAGAAGAAAAGTTGGGTGGGTAGGTACAAATAAATAAAAATCATTGTCAGCTAGGTAAAAGGGCAGAAGCTTACAGAGATACCCGATTTGTTGGCTGGAACGAGGGGGTGTGGACAAGCTGAGACAAGACCATTTAAAGAGTGTCAGGGGCAGGGGTGGGCAGGCAGAAGAAAATTAGAGCTGCTGAGACGGCAACAGCAAAACAGCAGAAAGACAGAAAGACTGGTAACAGCTGAGATGGCAACAGTAAAACAGCAGGGACGTCAACAGCAGAGAGACAGAAAGCCAGTGAACAGCATTTTCAGTGTTCCTCACCTTGGTTAGCATTCATATCGTCATCCTTCTCATCTGAGTGCAGTAGTGCAACAACTTCTGTGTGCTCCTTTTGTGCCTTTTCATAGGATTCATAGGAGGTGTACAAGTCAAAAGCGTTCACCATAGGGACTGGACCAATATTCATTGGTTAGTGCAAGTTATCTAAATGACAGTCTATTGCAGCCATAAAGGATGTCATAGTATGGCTATTGACAATAGTCTCAGGAAGTGTGTTCCAAATATTCACAACTCACTGGTTAAACCATCTTCCTCTTTTAGTAGTTCTGTATATTTCCCACTTAGTTTCAAATTATGGGTTCTTAGCTCTCTACTGATGGTATTAATCTGTAGTCCCCAGCAGTCCCTAAGATCTGTATTTCTAAAAGCCCTACATACTAAGCAAAGATTCTCTCCAGTGCATCTGTATTAAAGTGAGATGAGATTTAACTCATCCAATCTTTGTTTGTATTGTAGATGAGAGATGTTTTTAATATTTTTTGTTGCCCTTCTTTGTACCCTTTCAAGTGTTTGTATATCCAGGGCATAATAAGGATCCCAGAACTGGGTGCAGTACTCAATCTGTGGCCTCACCAGCACTCCATACAGTGGCATAACCATGCATCTATCCCGACTTTTAATGTTTTTTAATATGCAATTTAATATTCTATCTCCCCTGGCTGCAACCTCCCTAGTATGCTCAGTAAAGGATAGTTTATTAATTATTACTGTTCCCAGATCTCTTTCCCTGTCACTTTTTTCTAGTAGGATGCCTCTTAGGTATTATTGTGTCATTTTGTTATTCTGTCCAAAATGCATGACCTTGAATTTGTTTTCATTAAACTTCAATTTGTGCCTATTTGCCCAGTCTGCAGTTTTATTAAGGTCTTGTTGTAGCTCTTTACAGGCTGCTGAATTTTCTACTGTTGCTCCTAATTTGGTATCATAAGTGAATTTACAAAGCCATTATGCTTCAGATGTCTGCATAGTTGACACATATAGGTTGAATAATGTGGTGCTAATATGGAATTTTGAGGGACTCCACTAGTGACAATTCTCCATTCAGATTTAAAGCCCTTGATCGAGATATGCTGTTTCCTTGCGTCTAACCAGGAGTCAGTCCATTGCACAATGTTTGTATTGAGTTTAAAGGCTGATAATTGATCTAGTAATTCTTTATGGGGAACCATATCAAAAGCCTTTGAATAGTCCAGGTAGATGACGTCCACAGGCAGTCCATTTTCTAATGCCTTGTTTATGGGCTCAAAAAATTTAATAAGTTGGTTTGACAAGATCTAGCATGTGTGATATCATGCTGAAATATATCTCTGGACCCTATTTCATTCATTTGGCTTTCAATATACCCTTTAACTCTTTGGCTGCAAAAAGAATTAGCATGTAGTGGAATTCTGGGCTGATATACTGTATATCAGTCCGTGGCATAGCATGGATTAACAACGTCCTCTAATATTTTATCAATGACTGAGGTTAGGCTTACATGCCTATAATGCTGGACATTTTGTTTGGAACCTTTTTTATGTACTGGAGTCACATCAGCCAATTTCCATTCTATGATTACTTGTCCACTAGAAATAAAGTTGGTGAACAGTAATGCCAGGGGTCCAGCTAATTCAACCGATAACTCTTTAATATCTCAGGTGAATGTTGTCAGGACCAGGGGATTTATTCGTTTTTAGCTGGTTTAGCTTGTTTTTGACATTGTTTTCATTAACCTCATAATTCCCAGGATTTTAGTTACTGTTGTTTTCTGATGTTAGCAGCCTGACATTGTTTTTTGGCTGATATATGCTTAAAAAATACTTGTTAACTTCATTTACCATGCCATATTCATTATCAGTTGTTTTATTTGAGATTTTTAATGGCCCATTTATGTTGTACTCCCCTTAGTCCACTGATATAGTTAAAGAATGTTTTTTATTATCTCCAACTTTTTGAGCAAGCTGTAATTCAACTTCTTGTTTTGCCTTTTTTATCAAATATTTGCATTTCCTTAAATTGTGTTTGTATTTTGCCCATGAGTGGATTGTAGGTTTTGATTTATGTTTTTTAAAGGCTCTGTTTTTCTTATTTAGTGCTCTCCTGATGTTACTGTTAAGCCACATTGGTACTTTTCCTTTATTATTATATTTCTATCTTTCAGGAACGAAGTGTGTTATGCAAAAATCCAGTTGTTCTTTAATTCTTGTCCATAATTGTTCAAGGGGTACTTGATCCAGGTCTTTTTTCCACTGCCAAGATGTTAGACGCTTCCTCATTTCATTATATTTCACTTTATTGTAGCATTTTATCTTAGAGATGTCTTTTGTTGCTTTCCAACTTTTCTGAAATTTTGTATGCACATATAGTGATCACTTTCCATTAAATACTTTTGATACTGAAAAATGTGAGACGTGTTCATATGTTTTATCATATTTGATGTTCTCATCCAAGTCCCTGGTTTACCATAACTTAATTTTGTTTTGCATAATTTACAAACTACATAGCTGCAAGATTATTTATGTTCTGAGAAAAAAAATTCCACACTATGGACTTCACAGATTTTGCCACTGCCAAAGCCATTAGCTATTCCAATATCTCATTCAGGTTTTTTCATGGCTACCTGCATGCCTTTTTTGATACACAGCCTCTCTGGCTGTCTCAACTGCTTCTGTTTCCACTAGTCTGGAAGCCCATCCATCTTCTGTTTTTGTTCAGCATGTCTGGGCTCTATCATTTTTTTACCACCACCACCACCACCACCACCACCACCATCCTTCCTATAAGTCTTTTTTGTTCTTTTTCTGGCCCTGGATTTCTCCTCTTCATCCCATTCCCCAGAACTGCTGCTACCTGACAGATTGACTGCTACTTTATCTGCTACAAACTCAGGATCTGTTCCACTGATTTCCTTCTCATTCTCAACTGTCTCCTCCTCCTCATCTAACTCCTCCTCATCATCATACATCTCTCTGCTTAATAAAATTGACTGCTGCACTATGATGGCTCTTGTGCTCATCCTTTGAGTACCATAACAATGCAATGTCCTGAACTTTCTGCACTGTTGTTGCTGTTGTCTGGATTGCCTGAGAAGTGTTGCTACTGTTTTTTTTAACCAGTAAAAATAAGACTTGCAATGCTTTTTTTATTCCTACAAAGATCCCCATGCTCAGAATAGAATGTACTTTTAGCCTCAACTATCACTTACACTTGCTTGGGAAATTTGCACATGCATAATGTGTGTTCACATTGAGAAGAGGCATCCAGCGACGGAACATTGGTCGAGTACTAAGGTAAAGTGTTCGGTCTGAGCCAAAGTATACATTTTTTAAAATTCAGTTAACAAATTCTACTGTTACTCATACTGGGGCACATGAATAGATTATTTTGTCATTAATGTTATTACAGGCACACTGGTCACACAAGTTCAGTATAGCTGCTGAAAGTTGACTTTAAGCAACCTGTAAAACCAGGCAAAGAAATCTGTTGGATTTGCCTCAAAAGCACTCTATCTGTGTTTTACAGGAATACTGCACTTCATCAGATTCCGCCAATATGGCATTCATCTCACAGCAGCATAAACATTCTAGTGCTGTGTCCATGACAGCAAAATGATTACAGGAGCTCCAATATAAACAAAAAAAGAGATAATGGAAAAGAAGTTAACATGCTGTTAAAGTACACACAGAAGCAACCACAAAGAGTATATATAACAATATGTGAAGCAACTAATGTGACGTGCATCTGTCATGTCCTTTGAAATTGCTTTTTCACAATTTTATTTTACTACAGTATCACCCTAATTCCATAAACTTCTGTTTAGTTGTACCCAATGGGGGTTGAGGAAACATGACTATCGCAATGGTGGTGGGGAACCTTGGTGAAGACTAGCTGGCAGGCAGGTGCCATTTTATGTCAGGGTATCAGAACTGCGGCATACGGCAGATGTGGGGTTGTCTGGTAAGGGAGAATAAAAAAATTAACAGTAACAAAAAGCAACAACCACACAACATCATTGTGCATACCTGATGCACCCAGCCTGCAACAGGTGACAATAAAACATCAACTTGTCATGCTGATCACATGTGGTCAGCAAGGTAATGGCATAGAAATGAACAGCCCAGCCAGCATGACAGGGCTCTGGAGTACATTGTACTTTGTATACATATGTAAACTCTCTCTACAGCCAGTCATGATCCCCAGAGGGGGGGCCTACCATACTGGTTATGGCTGTCTCCCATCAAGTGGTGGGGGCAATGTGTCTGGGGACCGGGGGGGCAGAGACCTGCCAGCTAGGGGAAACAAAATAGAATAAAAAAAAAAGAAAAATCCCATCTCAGGCTGCTCCATGCAGGGGTCAAATTAGGTTTTGCAGCTACTAGCCAACAGGGTAGTGACTTGGAAAATCTACTAGTCCTGCAGACTTTTCTACTGGCCCAGCTGATGTACTTATTGAAATATTACCTTTTCCAGTACAAGCCCGCAGGCTTCTTAAAAAGATATGACAGTACAGGAACAGACAGTCAGGATTTCCCTTAAAAATGTACAAACATACATTACTTATAAAGCAACACAAAATTAAACCATACCCAAACACAGCCCCTAATAAACTAATATGAAGCACCATCAAATTATGATAACAGTAGGTGCACATGGGCACCTCTGCAGAGCACCCCCACACACAAACACACTATAAACAATATGCCTTGATATAGTTCAGAACTGATGAATACAAAGACATATTAAAAAATATAGATTTACAATTTGTGATGCAGCATAGGTCAATGAGTTGTTATACAATATAATGGGGCCTATCACAGATGATATGATGGACTGGAATAACTTTGTGTTGCTAAATAAAATAGACAATGACCCCTAGATTACAGACAAAGCAATGATTTGGTATTCATAATTAAAAATACTAAACAATCCAAGGTAAGTCTTCAATTTGTCATCTGAATCAGAACTGTCAGTCTCTGTGTCAGAATCAGATGCAGCTTGTGCCCCCTCATATTGATTAACACTGGATAATGTGGGTCCAAACTGGCAAAGTTGGATATAAATGTCAAAGTTTAAATGTATATCCTCAACATCTTTATATTCCTCTATCTCAAACATGATAAATAGTGAGCATGAGCATAGTACAGGTTATTGAAATCCAAATGTAAAAAAAAGCACACTCCCTGTAAAACAGCTAGGCAGAGCTGTCTGGCAAGTTGACATCACTGGAATGCAGCAGGGGTGGAGCTGATTTAAGTTTTCAGGAAGAAGGCACATAACCAGCACAAATTAGCAAACTCCTTTTTCAGTACTTTGGCAACAGAATTTCAACAGCATGGTAAGTTTTAAGATGAAAAAGTGCATATGAACAGTCCATTTCAAACCGCCACTGTAAAAAACTGTAACTTAAATAAACTGTATTTAGGGGGTTCTATGTGATAATGGCGAGTGCCGAATGGCAACTGCTTATTATAATGAATCAAGGCAGCGAAATCAAATTTATACCACCCAGGATACTGCACAGAAGAATGGTGCCAGGGACCTAACTTTGCTTTCTCTGTGGGGGTTGTGCCTCTCACACCTCCTCATTATTAGGCTGAGCCTCCAGACCTCCCTACTTAAAGATTCTCAACCCAGGGGGTGCATGTCAAGGGGCAAAAGCAAAAAATAAGTTTTGAGCCAGGCGCAACAAAAACACAGTGGCACCTGAACCCAGACCTGAGCCCGGAACCCCACACACTGCAAATGGAGGCCAACCCCTGACGCCATGGTGAAGCTTGGCAGCTGACCACAGCGCCACCCCCTACATCCTATCTGCCCCCTCACAGGCCACGCTCACCGTGCTCACCCCCCCACGCGTGTGTACATAGAGCAACATCCTGTCACTAGGGTCACCCACCCCACCACATCCGGTCACCCTTCCTGCCCCCTCACCTTTCGGGCCTTCTCCCACATTGCATTGTCATTTTGGACAGCGCCTTGATTCAGACGCCCACCTCACGTGCTACCGTTTAGGGGTCCTGTAACGTATCTTCAGTGAGAGTTGTAACATCAAATAATTTACTACATAAATATTCCTTTCTGTGGCATTTGACTTACTCACTGCTATAGTCCCAGGGTTGTCTGCTTATCTCCCTTTACAGCTGGAAACAGCTGACATGTTTATGAGCTATACATTTTTCTTGAAAGAGAGTTCTACCCAGATTGAAGCTTATCACCCAAAACAGTACTTTGAAACACTGCTCAACTGAATGAAAGCAGAGTAATAGCACAAACCACCAATTTTATCTGGTCTGTTAGGAATTAAGAGAACTCTCTTTTTCTACTGTAATAGCAAAACATCTACAGGGTTCTGCCCACTGCAGCTGTAAAAAATAAATGTCTTACTTTGAATTTATAGTATTATTACTAGCAGCCTGTAATACAATTCCTGGTGCTTTTTTCCATAGGCTGTCATTTGCACTGTACAGTCAGACAGCACAGCAGCAGCTATGCAGAGTGTCTCAGTCTGCACAATGTCTGGATGCTACTTGACTCTGAACATACCTTCCAGCACACATTGCCTGATTTAATTTGCTTGGTAGTTCATTCTCTCTACTTGTCCCAATTACAAAATAAATGAATAATTAATTGATATTTACTGCAGTTCTTAGCCCTGCCACTATGCTGCCCCTACAAGAACTCCAACAAGTGAATGGCTGCACTTTCTTTGACCAGATGAAATTACATGAGCTGCCACTTTGATCGACTGACTAGAAAGAGCTGCTTCCTTCCACTGCTCACCACACTGTGCCAAAGTCAAAGTACATAGTACGTAAGTGATGCAGGCCATGTAGGTATCTTGGGAGGCTATCCAATCACTGCTCCTCTTAAAGAGGAAAAGGACACAGAGATCCAATCAAGTTGGCCATACTTTCAAATCTCCCCAGTCCACGCCTCCTGACACAACGGGAGGGGTCAGCTCAATATATACTAGGTGGCAGCAACAGCACCACATGATTAACTCTGCATCAGAGTAGAAGAGTATGCATGAATGACAGAAAATGGCAGTGCTGGTTAGTAGCATGCTTTTTCTACGATGCCTGATTTTTACAAAATGTTTGTGCATGGTGGATTAGCGCAAACAGCAGGACCTTGAAAATTTGCATAGGTTGGTCAAACTGAATGTGTAGCCCTATACTAAAACATAGTGTGGCACCTTGTAGCAGCATGCAGCAGCCTGATATATTTTTTCCAGGACTTCAGAAAAATTGTGGAACTCTGATTTCATCTCTATTCAGCATTTCACACCATTTCCCCTCAAGTGCAATACAAAATGCTGGAATCACAGAATTGTTTGTCAATGTTGTGGACTCAGTCTTGGATGTCTTCTCCCTCATCCTCATCCTCATTCACCTTCTCCACTACTGTGCGTGGTCTTATTAAACATGTCGTCTGTACCCAGCATGAACAACAGTCATCCACCTGATGAAACTGCATGATTTTTTTGTCACATAGCTGAAAATTACTTGAAATGAGAGAAACTGGAGCAGAAAAAACATACATACCATCCCTGGTAGGAAACACAGTTACATTAAATAACTAGATCTGCACCAGACCCATGCAGCAACAGGATTTTGCCACCCTTATGATAAATACCTGACAAGACAGAAACAGGAACAAAATATGGTTGAAAGACCCCACCACCACCACCACCACCCAAACAAACATTTTAAAATAAATGATCACCTTTGCTTGTAAGACAGAAAGCGATACTCAAAGATCATCACCTAGACCATTGCCACAAAGAGGCATTATTATTTCTTGCAAAAATACACAGAATTTCTGGTCATTAATTTTAACGACAGCCAGTGGTGTGGGGACTGAGACACAGTGCAGCATCTTATAGCAGCACCCAGCAGCCTGAAGTATGTATTCTGGTAGTTGAGTAGAATTCTGGGAGCACAGAATTTATGTATGCTGTGTTTTTCTCACAATTTCCAATACAGTACATTAAAAGAACTGTGGTGTGGGGGCTGAGAAATTGGACAGCACCTTATAGCAGATGCATCGTCCAGCAGCCTGGAGTATTTATTCTGGTAGTACAAAACAATTCTGGGAGCACATAATTGATGTATGTTGTGCTTTTCTCACAATTTCACCTAAAGTGCATTACAAGAACTGTGGTGTGGGAGTGGGGACTGAGACATGATGCAGTACCATGTTTGTAGCAGTAGTATAAGTACTACATTTCAAGAAGTGAGAAATGTATATATTGTGCTTGAGCACGTGTGTCAACTCTCTGATTGACAAATACTGTCCAAAACGGTGACTTGAACAGCGCAGCAGTAGCTACCACCATTTAATAATTTCCTGTTTGGGAGAAAATTGACATCAAAAAGTAGTGAGAGAAGAGAATGATACGTTGCATAAGCAGTGCCATTAAAGAAAAAACTAGATAAAAAAAACACAACCCTCCCCATTCTATTTTCTAAGGGGAGAAAACTTAGACAGAAATAAAGATGAAAAGGTTTGGAATGAAACACTAGAAGCGAAAGACAGGAAAACAGCTTAATTTTTTTTGGTATTTTAGTTTTTTTCTGTTTGTTTTTTGGGGGGATATAAAAAGATGAAAGGCTGAGAGGAGACAGAAAGGAGTATATGAGACTTCAAGAAAAGGATGGGAAGTAAAAGACGCAGGAATGAGGAAGCACTGAAAAAGGAAAGATGGAGTCAAAATTCCAAATTAAGTAGATCTCATGATATCTCATTGCCAGATGGTGCAGCACCCACACAGCTGTGATGAAACCCATATTTCCTTTAGGAGAAGCTGCTGGCTCTCCAGTACTTTGACCATATTTTGTTTAATAGAACAAATACTATGGTGGCGGTCCCTCACCTCCTCCCACAGTTGGGAATCTTTTCAGTGATGTTTTGTGGTGGTGCAAGTGCCGGTGCTGGTGTTACTGGTCCAGTCACATGGCCATCACCATGCTGAGAATGGTAGTAATAGACTGTGCACTCCCCTGTGGGCAGGCACTCCCCACTCAATGGAACAAACAGTCTACCACCACCACCACCTCAAACCACCTTGTACAGTCTCACCTTCACCTCCACTGGGGTGCAGATATTTAAATGTGTCCACTGGCCACCAGTGTCTGGGTGGGTCCCCTTTTCCCCCCTGACTGACATGTGTGTCACAGATGGTATACTGGGCAACATTGCTGTCCAGGGGGTCCTGTATAAAAATCTCCCATACTAGGGAAGACTGGGACTGCTTGGCTGTGGATGTCCATGGCACTGAGGAGCTCAATGAGAAGGGCAAGCCTAGCTACTCATGGGGGGCAAGTGGTGGTTGTGGTGGTACCATGGGATGCATGGGGGGGGTTCAGGCTGCTGCAGAGCTGATGCCAGTGCTTATGTCTGCTGCTGCTGCTGCTGCTGAGGAGTGGGGTTAAGGAGGGCTGCTGAAGAGTGGGGGCTGGGTGATTCTGGCTCCTGCTGTAAAGCTGGTCAAACTGTGGGCTGCTGCAGATTTGGGGAGGGGAGGGGGACTTACTGCTGCTGCTAGACGTAGGGCAGCTGTTGTGATGCTGTGGGGCAACTGCTGGCTGACCGATAGGCCCTGGATGGCACAGGTGTATAGTGCCACCATGAGTCTGACTCCATCCTGAACAAAAGAAAGAGAAGCAGTGAGAGATAAAGAGAAAGGAAAGCCAGATAGAAACAAATGGGAAAAAGGAAAAATAGAGCTCTCTAAATAAATCTTAACAAAATAATATTGGCAAAATATGGAACAAAACAAAAACTATATTGTTATTATGAACACTAAGAATTCAACAAAAATTAAAAAAAAATTAGAAAAATGATGTTACTAACATAAAATTTGCCATTGAATCCAACAATTTTCTCCACAGAAAGCTTGTCAAGTCATGTCAAGTCGATTTTCTTTTAAAAGTGCTTTTCCAATGCCAAAGCGCTTGTACATCATAAAACATAAATATACGCAGATAAAAACACATCAATGAAAAATAGGCAGCACAATGAATATCCACTAAACATCATCTCCAAAAGCTAAATTAAATAAATAAGTTTTCAGTGAGAACTTAAAAGTCTCAGCGGACAGGCACTCTCTAATCTGATGAGGTAAAGAATTCCACAGGGTTGGGGCCATAAAAAGAAAGCCCTGGCCCACTGAAGTCTGAAGACGGACCCTGGGAATCTCTAGCAATCCCTCATCAGATGAGAGGAGTGGGTGGAGGGGGCAGTAGGGCTGAAGGAGGTCTTGCAAGTAACACAGTCCCTGTCTGTGTAGGGTCTTATAGGTCAGCAAAGCGACCTTGAAGGTGATCCTCCATCACACAGGCAGCCAGTGCAGTTCACAAAGCACAGGTGAGACATGGTTAGATCTCAACAAACCTGTCAACAACCTGGCTGCTGCATTCTGCACCAGCTGCAGGTGACTGATGTCCACCCCCAGTAGCCCTAGCTATAGAGCACTGCATTAGCCAAGTCCTGAGGTTACAAGGCGTGGGCCAATGTTGGAAGGTACTCAGGTGGAACCAGGAGCTTTATCCGGGCAATGTTCCTCAGATGGTAGCAAGAGGACTTAACAACTGCTGACACCTGAGATTTAAGAGTCAGTTCGCCATCAAGCACAACGCCCAGATTCCTCACCCATGCAGAGAATCTCAACTGGTTGCCCCCCAGCTTAAGGCTGGATGACTAGCCAGGAGATAACCCCTCTACCCGATGACCTGGGTCCACCACCATCACCTCAGTCTTATCCAGATTCAACCTCAACCAGTTTGCACTCAGCCAGTCCTGAATCTCTGCTAGGCAGTTGTTAAACACTGAGATTGTATTATTCTGTTCAGGTACAAAGGACACGTACAGCTGAGTATCATCTGCATAGCAGTGAAAATTCAGCCCGTACCACCTTATGTTTCCCAAAGGCAGCATGTACACTGCAAACAATGTAGGGGACAGCACGGAGCCCTGTGGCACCCCACAATGCAGGAAGAGGGGGGCCAAGAAAAAAATCCCTGACACCACCCTCTGCATCCTGCCTGTGAGAAAATAATGGAACCACCTAAGGACTGTCCCCAACAATCCACAGAATAGCTGCAGGCATTCCAGCAACACCCCATGGTCCACAGTGTCAAACGCTACAGAGAGATCAAGAAGGACCAAGATCAAACAGCTTCTCCGATTTTGCACTATCAGGAGATTATTAAGTACCTGAACCAGCGCCATCTCGGTACTATGCCTCTTCCTGAAACCAGACTGGGGAGTATCATAGACCTTGTGGGTGGTAAGAAAGTCCTCGAGTTGCAACACGACTACCTTCTCAATAACCTTCCCCACAAAGGGCGGGTTAGAGACTGGTCTGTAGTTTGCAAGACAGTTTGGATAAAGGGAAGATTTCTTCAAAAGGGGTGTCACCACTGCCTCCTTTAAGGGGCTTGGAAACACATCCTTGTCCAACAAGCACCAGACTCTCTGCTAGCACCAGCCCGATGACCTCCACACCCCCCCCCCACAAGGCGGCAGGTTGGACTAGGGTCCAAACTACAGCAAGTTGGTCACAAGTCCTGAACAATCTTCACGATATCCACAATCACTGGCTGGTTGAAGTTCACCCAGACAGGCTGGGTGCCTGCGATCTCACCCGACCTCCACAACACTTATTTGAATGGGTCAAATGGATCTCCAAGCTGATGGTGGCAACCTTATCTGCAAATAATTGAGCAAACTCATCACACTTAGATTGTGAAAAGGCTCTCCAACTCTGAAGAGAGATTGGATTGCACAGCCTGTCGACAATTCAGAAGAGCTGAGCTGGTCGATTCCCTGCTGCAGCAATCTCCCTGGACAGGAATTATGCCTTCTTGTGGCAGATTGCGGACTGATTGTCCAAGTAATGAGCCACCAGCCTAGGTCTGTCCTCCTCCAAGCCAGATAGCCACCAACAACATTCTAACCTTTGCCCTACTCTCCTCAACTCCTTCAAGGTCCCGTCAAACCAAGGGGGCCGAGGATGAAGAGTGAGTGGGTGAACCCAGACAGGAGCTATAGAATCCAGGGCAATACCAGGTTCCCTGGATCCAAGCATCAGGCTCTTACCTCCTCTCCTACACTGACTGACTACACTACAATACCTAAATTACAACCAAGAACACTAGGATTTCAATAAGAATGAAAAAGAATAAGAAAAAAACATGTTAAACTAATGTAATTTATTACTGAGTCCAACCATTTTCTCCATAGCAAGCTGGTCAGGCTCCTATCTCCTCTCCTCTCCTACATGGACTTACTCACACTGCAAAACCAAATGTGAAGCTGTTTTCCCCTACAGAGCTGTCTGCACTATGTGATGTGAAGAAGCTCTTCCATGTGACATTGAGACATTTGTTTACCAGTAGCCTTCTTTGGACCAAAATTTGCCTTGCTGTCTCCCAAGGGCAAAGTTAAAGATGGAGTTTTCAGCCAAAGTTGCCAAAGGCAAATTTGATATTAAATAGCAAAAAACTCATGGATTTATCCACAGAGGCAAATCTGGTGAATTTCCAGTGGATTTGAACTTTGCAACCCCTTTGCACAAGAAGATGAATTTGCACTACTTGTTCTATAAATGATCCAGGGGCAGCAGAGTTGTGTTTGTGCAGCAGTATATGATGTCTCCATAGTTGAAAGAAGGGAGCAAGAAGTGGGGGAATCACCTGCTTTCTCACTTGAGCGCTGAGATAAGTGTTTAGACCTATAGAGAAAGCTGACCTTGGGCTCTGTGATTGTTAAAATGTGATCTATGTGCCTTCTGTATGTAAGTGATACATCAAGCTTTATTCCTAGATATCCGAATATGCTGACTTGTGATTACAAGTGAATCAGCTAATTGAGTTATCACGTTATGGGATTCAAACACCATAGACTTAGTTTTGGCTGCATTAAGAATCAGGAGGTTGTTAATAAACAAGAAGAAAATTGTGTTAAAATGAAATTGGCATACTCAATTAACCTCAAACTCAGACACAGCACTATAGTAGAGTATGGATTTGTCTACATACCTATGTAGATGTCACCTCTGGCTTTGCTTTGGGAGGTCAGTGGCAAAAATGACAAACAACAGAGAGCCAATGATATAGCCTTGAGGAACTCCACGATTTAAGACCACACTGTTTGAACTAATGCCTCGTATACAGAACGAACATATGAACATACGAAATTTGCCAGCAGATAAAGGCCTAGAGGTCTATCAAGTCTGCTCGAATGTGCAGCTAGCACCCCTTATTCTGCAGCTGCCCCTCCCTTCCACCCTTCCCCGTCATTAACCCTCCCCCTTGTCCTGTCCCATCCCCTTTTGAAGCAGTCCACTGTTCTACTGGATACCACTTCTGCAGGTAACGCATTCCACCCAGCCACCACCCTCTCTGTAAAAAAGTGTCTCCTCATCTCCCTCCGAACCTTCCTCCCTCCAGTCTCATATCATGGCCCCTGGTGGCCCTCCCCTCCCTTACTTTGAACAGCCCCTCTGTACCCGTCTTGTTTATTCCTTTCATGTATTTAAAGGTTTCAATCATGTCACCCCTGTCCCTCCTCTCCTCCAGTGAGTACATGTTCAACTCCTTCAACCTCCTCTCGTATGATAAGTCCCCTAGCCCCTTGATTATCTTTGTTGCCCTGCGCTGCAGTAGATATTACCTGAGATTTCCAACCACTTTAGGGCTTCTTAGCTGAGACCTACGGTCTTGAATGTGAGAAATTGTGCAGCATGATCTACCAAATTGAAGTCTTTGGATAGGTCCATGAAGGCAGCACTAGTGAGGAGACCATTATTTATGGCTAGCTGGGGGCTGTTGGTGACTTAAAGCAGAGCAGATATAGAACGTCCCTTCCTGAAGTCACACTGCATGGGAGACAGCAAATTGTATAGCCTGAGAAGTTCAATCAGCAGTGAGTGAATGCACTTCCCAAAAACCTTTGAGAGGGAAGTAAGGACTGACATTTGCCTGTATTGATTCAGATCCTTTTTGTCCCCTCCTTTGTAAAGGGGTACAATGCTGGCTCATGTCCAGATATTAGGCATCTCACCAGTGGCAAGGGATACATTTAACAGCATGGTAACTCTGGAGAGGATATGATGCACCGCATCGTAAAGAAGCTTCAGGTCAAGGTAAGCAGCACCAGCACTCTAGTTTGGGCTAAGGCCCATTACTGCTTTGAGGACTTCAGCTGTATAAATTCATCGAAAGCTAAAGCTTGGCAGATCATGATGATCAGGCTCTGGTTTTCTTAACAACAGTCCAACTATGGATGACACAAAGACGTTCTGGAGCTTAGCAGTGATACTGAGTTTAGTGAAGTGGGAGTTAAAGACATTCACAATGTCTGATCAAATCCATAACCCTTCTAGTGACTTTGTCACCTCTGTTTCAATTTTCTCTTACGGATCCATTTGAAATAAAGTTTAAGCCATTGACTGTAATTTTCTGAAATGGTGTTTGCCTTCCCCCAGTAGTTGTGGTAGTGATATAGTTTTGATTTAGCTACTGCTGATTTGCTCACATTCTAAAGTTTTCTATAATACTGTTATTGGCAGCTATTCTCCAAGTTGCAAAGTGTCTACATGCCGCTTATCAGGGGATGCGCAGACACTCGGCAGCTGCCGCAGCCTCTGTACCCCATTCTCCAAGGGGGCTTGGGGCTGGCACGTACCTGATCCCCTGCCTGCACACTGAGATCCATGAAGGGGGCAGACTGGGGAGAGTGTCTGCATTCCACACTATTCTGGAAAGCACAGAGCACTTGGTGAGGGGGGTGTAGGCTACATGTCTGGAGGGCAGACGTAGCTGGTATGTGCCCCCTACAGGAAGCCACCACCAAAAGTGGTGGGGACATCGTGGCACGGATAGACCCTCCAATGTGCCACCCCAGCTCACGGGTTGCACATGGTGAGCCAGGGGCAGCCAGTCGGGCACCTGCCTGCCCCGATGCTGCAGCTGCCATTGCAGCCACCCAACATTCATACAGGTGATCCAGTGGCGGACCAGGTCCAGGTATCCAATTGGATGCCCGCCCATGTCCGCAGATGTGCCCCCACACACCTACACTCCGTGGGGATGGGGCCATGGAAGGGGGCCAGGTGGTGGCTGGTGGCTGTGAATATGACCAATGCGCAGTGGTGCCCAAGTGCAGACCTCTGAGGGCAGGATATGCGCCCACAGCACGTACATCCTGCACCATGGAGAATTGCCACCATTGATTGAACTGTTCTTTTTAAATCTAACCCTAGCAGTCTCCCTTTGCAAGAACAATTGAATAATCTCCTTAGAGAACCAGAGTAATGGTGTCCTTTGACCACGTATGTTCTAATTTGTGCATGTCTGTTACACATGTTGACAAAATTCACTGGCAAAGAATTCCCAGGCATTAGCTATGGATGGAATAAGGTTGATACTGTCCCATTTTATGGCAGACAAGTCTCTGTAGAGTTGATACTTGTCTAGTAATCTTTCATTCTTTAGATTAAGGATATGTTTTAATTTTCTTTGTAGTTTTTTTTATGTTCTTTTCAGTTGCCATTGTAAACAAGCATTTGTCAATGCCGAATGTTCACCACTTGCATTGCTGTTGTACCGGGTCCAAATTCAGAAAAAAAAGTGGCAGTGAGCAAGGCAGCACCCATCCTGGATCAGATCAGATGTTGAGTTATGCCTCTAAGTTCAAAACCCCACTGAAATACATTGAACCACATACCTGATTTCCTCAGTTCGTGGAACAACGTTGAAGAGTGAATACGTCAGTATCTGCAGTCCAGAAAGGATTATGGTGTTGGACCACCGGTGGGTAAAAAAAAGGGCTTGGGGGGCTGCAGAGTGGGAGGGGCTCAGGTGGGGAGACAGTAATGGCCACAACAGACATCGATGGACAGTTTTCCTTTTTACAGGGTTTATTTAAAAAAACAAACTATGAGGGAAGATTTTTTTTATTTCAGGTTGTGACACTGAGGGATTGGGCACCCCAGTGTCAATGTTATATTGGGCAGGATGGAGGGGTAGAAGCCAGAATGGGGACTTGGGCACCCCCATGCCAAAAGACTAATATGGGTTGGGCTTGGGAGCGGACAGTTATGGCAGGGCAGCAACAGACATCGATGGATTGTTTTCTTGTTTACATAGGACATTTTCATGTAATTAAGGACAACATTTCAACAACCATTATTGTAGTATATAAACTTTAGTATCAAAAAGTGTAAAAGAAATCCCAATATTAGTGACCATTAAAAGTTTAAGTATTTTTGTGCAAAATCAAGTGGCAGACAACAAACATTGGGACCAAATAAATTAAAATGTTTGAAAATAAGTAATTCATACTCCCTGTCTCACTTAATGTAAAGGTCCAGTGACGTAATTCCATCAAAAATGGGAATGGGGTGGGGAGGAGGAAAAGACAGGCAATACAGACAGAAGCTAAATCATAATAAAAAAATGTATTCACCTCTCAGAAAATGCTAATATATAAATAATGATGTATACTATATTGAGAAGGAGTTAATATTACAATTACTAGAAAAATGTAAATGCCACCCCATCTGATAATACCTTATTCGAAGCCCTCATTGTCCTGCTTCCAAAATCACGTAAACAGGTGGATCTGGTTATGAGTTACAGACCAATATCTCTCTTAAATTAAGATATTAAGATACTTGCCAAGATCATAGCTGATTGGCTCAATCTTCTCTTACCAGATCTCATCGGCCCGGAGCAGGTAGGGTTTATGAAGGGGAGGTCTTCTGTGGATCACCTTCGCACACTAGCCCATGTCTTCTCAGTGTCCAGGAAGACTGACTACAACATGGTGCTGGTCTCCCTTGACATTGACAAGGCTTTTGATAGAGTTAATTGGCAATATCTCTTTAGAACTATGCATGCTTTGGGTTTTCCCCCAAAATTTTTGCAATGGATAAAGGTCTTTTACACTGCCCCTACTGCCCGCATTTGTTGTAATGGGAGGTTCTCCTCACCATACCCACTCCACTCAGGGACCAGACAGGGATGTCCTCTTCCCCTCTTCTTTTCAATCTCTACCTCGAGCCCCTGATCCGCAGACTCACGGATTGCACATTGATTCAAGGTATCCAGGTAGGTAGCCATGAGGTCAAAGTTTCCACATATGCGGATGACCTTCTTCTCCAAATCTCTGATCCAGCTACATCTATCCCACTACTCCTATGAATTATTAAGGAATTTAGCTCCCTTTCTAATTATAAATTGAACATAGACAAAACAACTGTGTTCCCTCTGAACCGCAAGTTACAGAAATCCATAATAACTTCTCTTGGGCTGTCCTGGGCACCTAAATCCCTTAAATATTTGGGGATTGACCTTGTTAGACAGGATCCTGGTCTCAAGAAAGCAAACTTAAAGCAGCACTTCAGGTGCTTCTTCAGGACATGAACAGGTTGTCCCTCCTCCCTCTTTCTTTGTGGGGCAGGATCAACCTTATAAAAATGAATGTGTTTCCAAAATTATTCTACCCCCTCAATCTTCTCAATGTCTGGCTCCCACGCTCCTGGTTCAGAAGGATACACAGTCACATCACAAATTTTATCTGGAAGGGTAAAGTTCCATGCATGGCATACTATAAGATGGCTGCCCCTAAGATGAATGGCAGTCTACAGCTCCCTCATCTGGGTCTATACTATTGGGCAAGTCACGCCAGTAAGTATCTTAGATGGCTGGCTCCAGAAGGATCCCAGGGAATCTCCTCCTATATCCCACTCTGGCTTCATATTGAGAGAGAGAGAGAGAGAGAGAGAGAGAGAGAGAGAGAGAGAGAGATATCAGATTCTCTCTTATAACCTCTCTCCAGCTGCTCTACTACATATGCCATTTAAATCCCTTCCTCCTCTATTACGTACCACACCCGTAGGTATTTCCATCAGAGTTCACTCACAACTTTGTGCTTTATTAAAATAAAACCCATTATATGATACCACCCAACCCCTTTTAGACAATCCTAACTTTAAAATTGCAGGTAACACACTCTCCTCTTCATGGTTGCCCCAGTTTGTTTCTGTCCCCATTTCCTAGTTCCTGAATGAGGAAGGCACTTGGTTTACTTCTCTGGAGATCATCGCTAAATCTGGCATCCCCATCTCCTCTATTTTTAAAATGTATCAATTGAGACACCTTCTGATTCAATTTTTTGGACCTATACCCCCACAACCTCCTAAATTCTGGTTTTACTCAGATTTGTCTGATGTCGCTGTGTTCCCACATGCTGTGTCAAAAAAGTCTGGTCTCCTTTATGATTGGGTATATCATAAAGTCAGTGGTTCAATACCATATTGGTCAACTCATTTTCCAGATGCACCCATCAATTGGAGCGGAATATGGAAAAGCTGTCACGAGTTTGTGACTCAAGACTGTCTCTGTTTAATGCAATTCCACATCCTGTATAATCTTTATTGTACTCCGGAAAAGCTGGCCAAGATGTATAAGACAGTGCCCACTATCTGCTCACAATGTCAGGAAGTGCCAAGTATCCTGCTTCACATTTTTTGGGAATGCCCCAAGGTGGTATACTTATGGGCATGTATCAAGCATAAAGTTGACCCATTACTAGGATTAGATGACCTGTTCACACCTAAAATTTGCCTTCTAGGTGATCTTTTGGAGAGTTGGTGTTACTATCTGAAACTTTCATATAGCCCTCATATCTTTGCCAGTTAAAAAAAGCTAGTTTTAAAGCACTGGAAGGATCAGATCAACCTTTGTTATAATGAATGGCTTTCTGAACTGCTTGTCAACCTCAGAACAGAAAAGATGATTGCCAGCCTCAAAAAAAAAAAAAAAAAAAAAAAGGTTGCCCAAGTATGAGCGAATCTGGGGCCCCCTATATTACCTGTACTCCTTGTGAAGGTCTTGTTAGTGTCACTTCTTAAGTTTGTATTAGTGTGCTACAGTAGTCTGCCGTGCTGAGGGTTGGGGTGGGGAGGAGGGTAAGGGGAGATATGGGGGTGGGGGACGGTGTTTTATAGTCAGTAAATACACCACAAGTTCCATGATAGCTTGTTATTGTGGTTTGTTTTGATTGTATGTTGTTGTTGTTCTTTGTATGTCATAAACTTTAAATTAAAAAAAGGAAAATGTAAATACTACATAGCTGAACATTTTTAGTCAGCTTATCAATGTATCAAAAAAAAGTAAGCAGGAAATGAACGCAGTGCAAATGAAGACCAGTCATTACTTAAGTAATAAATGCACCTTCATAGAAGTACTAACATTCAAATACAAATTAGTAATGACTGGAAAACATAAAATAAAAAAATTTTTTGTTACAATAACTTCTTAAGTATAATACTGCGTGACTAATTGTATTATGTTAACCTGTCAGTACAGTGAAAGGTGCAAATGAAAAGCCCCATTAATTCATATTAAAAAAACAGTAACAAATATTGAAATAGATATGTGAAATGCTAATTTTTTTCATATGTAGGAAGAGAGGGCTTGAATAGTCTAAACTCAATTCTTGTGATTTGCTGAAATACGAGGGAATGGGGAGGGAGAAGAAAAAGGTGAAGAAAACCATATCAAAATCCTAAGGAAAGCCAGTCATCATGAACAAGTGTGTTCACTTTGAAAAACACCCACAATAAAGTAATATTGTATTTGTATGTGATGACTGGGCAGCAATTGGCTAAAAAATGGGAAAACCATATATGGCAACATCTGTTTGAAAGTGTAAGCTGTACAGCTAAGCATTCATTTTACTTTAATGAAAAAATACAAATGAAAACCTATGGGCCTGGATTCACTAAAAAATGCAAAGTGCCACACAAATGTTTGCACTGCACTTTGCGGTTGCACTGGTGGGCAAACCTGCTATTCACAGTTGGATATGCACTGTGTGCTATCTGATTGTGAATAGGGGCTGGCAGGGGCAATGCTACCCCAGGAAAAGCACTAGGAACCCCAGTAGTACTGCCCCCCACAGCCAGCCAGCTCACATGCCAAAGTGCAATTCACAAAAGTAGCCATACAAATGAGTCCATCGTGCATGCAAGGTGTAGTATCAATTAGCATGACCATTACGGACTCATGTGCATGGCATCTGTGTGGGGTTGTGCAGCCCCACACCACCAGCCCAAGGCCCACACAGCCACAGCCCCCCCTCCTCCAATCACCATCTCCAATGACAGAAAAGTACCCCGGTAGTCCAGGGCCCCTCCCTCCCTCCCAATCACCCACCTGACATGTTTATTTATAGTTTCAATAGTGTAGTGTCCCACCCCAGTCACCAATCTTCCACCCAATAATAAAAAAAAAAAAATTCCATAGTGTAGCATCCCTCCCCAGTCCCAAATCTCCTGATCTCCCACCACATAATACAAAAACTATTTTCCATAGCGTAGGGTCCCTCCCCATTGCCTGATCTCCCACCCGATAATAAAAACAAATTTTCCAGAGTATAGTGGTCCCTCCCCGGTCACCAATCGCCATCCCAAAATGAGTAATCCCCATTCCCTGGTAGTCTAGGGTCCCTCCCCCACCCCTACCCCATCCAGTGTGACCCACCACCCCATTCCCCCCATTCCAATCTTGATTGGTGAGCAGCACAGCCCTCTTCTCACCACTGCGGCTGGCAGCTTACTGAGACCTCATAGAGTGTGTACTGTATACAGTACAGTTCTTTGGCTGTTATTGGTTTTTGTGTGTTTTTTATTATCAGGTGGGAGATTGGGCAATGGGGAAGGACCCTACACTATGGAAAATTGTTTTTATATTATGGGGTGGGAGATCAGGAGATCAGAGACAGGGGAGGGACCCTACACTACAGAAAATATTTTTTAATATTACAGGAGGGAGATCAGGGAACAGGGAGGGACCACTACACCACGGAAAAGTATTTTACTGTATGGTGTGGGTGATCAGGGACCAGGGAGAGGGTGGGGGGGCCACAGTAACTCCGCCAACCACTAGGGTTGTACGGATTACCACCAGTTTTTCTCCCAGCGGTAATTTGCTCCATGCAAGGGCCTTTGCAAAGGCCCTTGCATGGAGCAAAACCTTAGTGAATGGGATTGTGGAGATATGCAGGTCCCCTCATCCTCATTTGCATTGCTGCCCCCTCACTACTTTGCTTGGGTGCAAACCCAGTTTGAGGGGGCAAACTGGGCTTTGCGTATACCTACTCAGTTTGCCCCAGGCAAACTGGGTTTGTGCCCGGGCAAAGTTTTGTGAATCTGGCCCTTGATATTTAATCATTAATAGACTTAACCAATATCTGAATAGTGTATAAAGAAATTAACTTTTGTACATCAAAAACAGGGCTGTTACCAAAATAAATTTGATAATAACTTAAACACCCTGGTGTGACCTAAATCCATAGAAGAATATTTATACCAAGAAATGACTCTATTGAGAAATACAAGGAAATTGATTAAAGTAAACAAGGTGTGAGAAGCCCCCAAAAAAAAAACAACATTGTACTTGACAGCTTTTGCCAATCAGCATTGCGTCAGACATAAACCATCACTGTAATGCGGTCTACAACATTTTGTTGAACCAGCATCATAGAGCCATCCAATTGATGGTGGATAGATTGAGTAGGTACTGTTTTTCTGGGCTGAGTTTCTTACTACCAAATAGCATAGCCCTAGTTTTCTTCACATTGAGAATAAGTTTGTTCTCCAGAAACCGATTTTCTAGAATATGGAAGTCTTTGCACAGTTGAATATTGATCCAATTTATGTCCGCAGATGACCTGTAGACTATGGCATAATCTGCATATAATTGTACTGAGATAACACCACAGTTAAGGGGCATGTCATTTATAAATAGGGAGAATAGGAGAGGGCCAAGTATTGAGCCCTGGGGTACCCCAGCAGAGATCTCATTAAGTGCAGAGGTTGTGCTCTGCGATTTAACACACTGTTTCTTCACTGAGAGGTCATTCTTAAACCAGAGGCAGGAGAGGTCATCCAGACTACTACACCTCAGTTTAGTTAGGAGAAGGGCATGATTGACTAAGTCAAATGCCTTCAAAAGGTCAATAAAGGCTGCACCAGCAGTCATCCCTTTGTCCATGGTGTTGAGAATGTCAGAGGTAACCCTTGCCAGGGCTGTGTCTCGTCCATGGTTTTTGTGGAAACCATATTGGACTTTGGACAAGGAATTGTTATGGTAAAGGTAGGCTTGTAATTGGTCATTTAGTAGCCTCTCCTGAATTTTTGCTAATGTATCCCCCCTTGGGTTGTACCCCTGCCTTCTCACCTTCCTTAACCTAACACTGTCAGGGCATGTTGAGCTAAATCCTGGCTCCACTAATATTAATTCTAGCCCTATGAATATTAACTCTAGGGTTTTCTCTTTATCTGCTCATGAAGTATCCAGTACCAGTGGGTTAAAAGTAGTACAAATGAACATCAACAGCCTTCAACCTAAGCTACATGAACTTGAAGCCTAGACCCTGCGCTATACCACGGACATTATCGGTGTCTCTGAAACCTGGCTAAAGCCTCACATCCAAATGCATGAGATTGATATCCCATGGTTTACAGCTTTTAGAAGTGATCAGTTCACAAAATAATGGGGGTGGTGTTCTCCTCTATATTCGTTCTACAGTGTCTACTGCAGAAATTGATTTGCCAACTCAGAACGAATCACCAGTAGACTCCATATTTGTATCTTTATGCTTGGGTAAGGTTAAAACTCAGTACTTTGGCTGTGTTATCACCCTCCCTAACAATGCTGCCCAAGCTCTTACCACCCTCACAAGCTGTCTTGCAAAATTATGCTGTCAGGACTTAACAGTATGTGAAGATTTTAATCTAAACTGGCTTGGCCCTAACCAGAAAGAACTCAGATCCTCCCCTGCAGTTATCAACTTCGCCCAGTAAATTGTTGAACCCACAAGGCTTCACATTAAATCAGGAAATCACACACTTCTGGATTGGGTCCTGGTAACTTGAGGTGACCGAATTAGATCAGCAGGGATCCTACCAGACTCCCTCAGTGACCACTCGCCAGTATACTGCATCTGGAAAAACAACTTTACCAAGCCCGCTCCTAAAATCTTAACAACCAGAGACCTATCTTACTTTGATGGGTTTGCTTTCATTAATAGTCTAAAAGCAGTTAACTGGAGGCCGGTATATGACCTGCCCGACATCAATTGTGCCCTTGGTTACATTAACAATTTTAAAAATGTAATCAACAAACATGCCCCCATTAAAAAATGTAAGGCCAAAGGATTATGTGCCAAATGGCTCACTTGTGACCTCAGGAAAGGCATGAGATGCCAAGACAGGACCTGGGAACTGTACAAGAGACTGGCCAGCTATCTGACTGCCATATCTACTGGACCCAGAGAAATGCCTGTAAAAATAATCTTAAAGAGCTAGTGTACTGCCTGAAAACTGCCTGGAATTAATTGTAACCTTCAAATGTAGTCAGCTATCACTTATCATATCTGAAGTATTTTTCATTTTCTGTTTGCTAATTAGAAGATTTTTCACCTCACGGTACTAGGGTGATGTGTGGAGCAGCACTCTGACCGAAGGCTAAAAAAAACCTCAGTTCTGTTCCTCCCACTACAACAACATTGAGACCACACTGACTGTGACATCACTAGTAACCAATGAGAACCATTTCTCACTGCCAGAAGATTCTATTTCACATGAAGCAGCAGGGACTGGCTCTTCCTGGTTACTAGTGATGTCAAAATGTCATGCATTTTGATTGGTAGCTTGTGAAAATAACTGCTCTGGCTGCAAGGATAATGGTGCCTCAAGGTATTTGGCTACATTTCTGAAGATGTAGTGGGAGGAATAGAACTGATTTTTTTTTAGCCTCCAAACAGAATGCTGCTCCATACATCAGCCCAGAACTGCCAGGTGGAAACTCTTCTAATTAGCAAACAGAAAAAAAAAAAATACTTCAGATATAGGAAGTGATAGCTGACTGCATCTGAAAATTACTATTAATTACAGGCAGTACACTAGCTATTTAAAAGTGCCAAAAGGTCATACCTAAATAAACTACAGGTCAAAAACCTGTCCAACCCCAAGAGTTTCTGGACTCAAATAAACTGGTACCTCAGAGGTTGGTCCAATGTCTCTGTTAAAGAAATCTCTGCAAAAGGACAAGTCCTCTCTCACCCCATATCTGTTGCCTTAAGTTTAACAACTATTTTACAGACCTTGATAGATTTCAGACCCCCTCAGCTGTGAACTCCAATGGCTCCCTGCCTCCTCTTCAAGCACCTGTCTGAACAACTCAACCTGAGTGTCACTTTAAATTGATAACTAGAAGTGAAGTTCTTAAGCTTATCAAAGGCTTAAGAAGTGACATCTCCCCTGGCTTTGACTCCCTAGAACCTAAATTCCTTAAAATAGCTGCCCCCATCATTGCCACTCCTATAATTCACCTCATCAATAAATCTCTTCTTCTGGATGCAGTCCCGATGAAATGGAAAGTGATACTTGTAGTGCCACTCCACAAAGGTGGGCATAAAGAACTAATCAAAAATAATCAGTCAATTTCCTTGCTCTGTACGCCAGCAAAACATCCAGAGAGGTTAGTATATGGCCAAGTACAAGCCTACCTTGACTATAGCAATTTCTTGTCCAAAGTCCAACATGGTTTCTGCAAAAAATATGCAACTTGTGGAGATTTTCATGGTGCATACACTGTACTGTATACAGTCATGATTAGCTAGTCCAGACATGCCCACAAATTTTTAATGACAAAATGGTCACTTAATCAGAGTGTTGGATGCTATATGAAAGTTAAAAAAATATATATATTTTTTACAAAAATCAAGTTAATTTGGTATCCATTCCTCAAGAAATATTACATTCAAAATTGGAAACATGGGTCAGATGTTTCACTTTTGTTTGATTTTATATTATTAATGAGATAGATACAATGCACCAAAAGCATGTTTTCAGGAATAACTGGGGCCCTAGAGCCAAGGAAAAGCAACATTCACATAAAACACACATTTTTGTGACTCCTGCTTCTCTTGCAGTCAGGACCATTTGTAAACAAACAAGATGCAAGCAAATCTTACCTTCTCTCCCCAGCCCACAGTGCTCAGAAGTGAACCTGCTCTTCCACTGACAAAGAGGGTGGTAAGGGCTACCGCCCTCCCTGCTCAGGGATCAGACCCCCAAAGCACAGATGCCAGCAAATAAAGACAGACAGCAGCACACAGTGCTCAGAAATAAGCCTGCTCTTTCACCAACTAACAGGGTCGCGAGGGCTGCTGCCCTCTCCAGCTTGGTGATCAGAACCCCCCACAGCACAGATGCCAAAAAACAGACAGACAGCATAGGTACTGTGTTTTGGTGCCAAACAGAATTTGGACTCAGCCACAGTATTCCTGAGCTGCTCTCACACAGTCTTTCTTCCATTTACCTTCCTGATTTTTTCTGTAGCGTTGCTGCTTTTTGAATTGTTATCCCACTATATTTGATCAATTTTAATTGCCTACAATTTGGGGTATTCACATGTTTCATACGTACATGAATTTTCATTGAAAGTGCAGTGATAATTTGTTGTTTGGGTAGGTTTTATCCTAGTTTTAGTATTTACACCTAGAGTGTTAAACGATTGTTGGAGTCTAGCTGTACTGAGGAAATCGTTGAGTTTGCTCTCTGGTTGCGCATAAAGGGTCTGGTTTTTGCAGGTGGGGTGTTACAGAGCTCTGTCATGTTACAGCACTTTACAATCCTGCTTAATAAATCTTAACTTCTCTATCTCCAACCCACAGTGGTCAGAAGTGAGCCTGCTCTTCCACTGACTAAGAGGCTTGTGAGGGTTGCTGCCCTCCCCAGCTCGGCAAATGGACCCCCCCTTTCAGCATGGACACCAGCAAACAAAGACAGAGCATAGGCACTGTGTTTTGGCACCAAACATACTAAGTGGCACATATTAAATATTGTCTACTCTCCCATACTAATACTACTCAATTGTTGTGCCTAGCACAGCCACCTACCACTGCAATTAGTGGTCACTACCTCAATCAATTTCACAGGCATGTCCTTTTTACCCTTAGTTATATGTAATCATTTTGCTGGAGTGTCCATTTTACTCTGTAGTTACATGTATAAATGACCTACTGCTGTATTGGTAATGTGCTAGTTCTATGTATTAATTATCTACTGCTGTATTGTTATGTACATGTACAATTAGCTATGTGTTTACTCCTTTTCTGTAGTTTCTGTATTGCTGCATTTCTCCATTGCCCCCCAACCCCAGGACACATCTGGAGTCGAGCAGTACTCTGCTCAGCATGCCCTCCTGGTAAAACGCTTAAATAAATAAACTAAGGCAAAACTGAGGAGAACCCCCAATGTGCTGGTTCTAAAAACAACTCATAACCATCCTCCTACTGATATTGGGGAACATCAATCCCAGCCCTGGACCCCCCAGCAGTAAGGGGTCCCTAAAGGTTCACTTGGGAAACCTGAAGATTGCCTTCCTCAATACAGGAGCCTCCTGCCAAAATTCACACAGTTTGAGGCATGGGTGCCTCAAATCAAACCTGACGTTGTCACACTCACTGAAACCTGGCTGTCCAATAGGACCTCAGACTCTGCCATCACCCTACATGGGTACAACCTATTCAGACAGGATTGGTAAGGCAAATGGGGAGGGGCTGCATGATCTACCTTAGGTCAAACTTGAATGGACATAAAATTGCATTGAAAAGTTCTGTGGGTTATTGCAAGTGTCTGGCAGTGAATCTGCTGTTAGGGAATGGTCACAAAAATGTGGCAATCATGACAGTTTATAATCCCCCAGGAAAACAACAATCAGACCTCGAATCGTTCACCAAACACTATGAACTGCTAGCCAAAACTGGGAAACCATCGTCACTGGAGACTTCAACATAAACTGGGTTGCCAAGTCTAATCACGTGCATAGGGATCTGGTGTCAAGCCTCTATCTCACTCAGGTCATAAAAGACTGTACCAGAACCAATTATAAGTCTGGTACCAGTACCCTCATTGACAGAGGTCAGGGCACTGCCACATGCTATCAGTGACCACTCTCCAGTCCTGTGTGCCTGGTCTGCAAAGCTTGCCAAGACTCCTCCAAACACTATTAACAGCAGGACCCTTCCCAAAAGCTGAATTAATCAATTCAAGGCGCACCTAGCTCATACTGACTGAAGTTACCTTGACTCCATTCCAAATATAGACCTAGCCCTTGACTTCTTCATTACACACTTTAATGTGGCCTTTAACAAATTTGTCCCTTTCAAAAAGCGAAAGACACAAGGCTTGTCAGCTGAGTGGGTCACCCCTGCCCTTCCAGCCCTAATGCAGTCAATGGACAATCTATGGGCATGTGCCAGAGCCACTGGGTTGCTGGTGGACCAACAAAAGTACAGAGCTGCATGTAATTTGTGCACCAGGGAAAATAGAAAGTCAAGGCATCCTACATCAAAGAACCTGCACTGCTAGCCAGTAAGCCAACCTATGACTCTGGTCTCTAGCCCTGCCACCTACTGCGGAACTTATCTGAGCACAGACCCTACCTATCCTTGGCCCCCTTCTTTATCATGTCCCCCCCCCTGTTTTCTCTCTTCCATTCTTCTTTACTCTGAGGTCTATCCCAGCGCCAGTACCTGTTGTTCTCTCCTGTTTATTTGTAAAACAATGACTGTTTATTTCAATGTACCTTGACATGTAACTGCCTTATTGTCTTTGCATTGTACTATGTATTGTTCCTGTACCTCCCGGGTCGTGCCTGAAAATAGTCACTTGCTGGCTAGTGCACTTACCCGGTTAACAAAAACTAAATAAATAAATAAAGAACAGCAGGCTTGTAACTGGGGAAACTGGAAAAGGTTCTGGGATACCCTGAAAGACCTCCTGGGGAGAGATGGTAAATCTCAGCCCGCTATGCTCACTAATATTGTATCTGTCACTCTCAACCCTAAGGAGATAGCAGACTTGTTCAACTATGCATTCATTGATCTTAGTGTGGTTCTTCCTCCCAACAATGTGCCTGACCCCTTTCCCTACCCAAACTACGAGTATACCACTGCTTCAACCAGAAGCCCCAACTTCCCAAAATTTTATTTCAAATCCATCTCAGTAACAGACACAAAAAGATACTTTAAACGGGTTCTGGGCAAGACCAGAATGGCAAGCGATGGCTTGGATATGAAGCTCATTGCCCTAACCCTAGATAAGATTGACCAATCCCTTACCAAAATATTCAGTTTCTCTATAGTATTCCCAATTCCCAACTATATGGAAGACTGCTCTGGTCACACCCATGCATAAATGTGGGGACTGCGTAACCATCTCCAACTATAGACCAATTTCAATCCTCTGCCTACTATCCAAGGCACTAGAGAGGATTGTTTTGGAATAGCTAGTTACATATCTCAACAAATATAACATTCAATGTCAACAGCAGCATGGTTTCAGGAAGCATCACAGTACCAATACTGCCCTAATTGAGTACATAAGCTTCCTGCTCAAGGCTCTGGACAAAGGTCATCTGGTGGCCTCTATATTTATTGACCAAACCAAAGCCTTCAGCTTGGTCAGCCATTCAGTACTAGCAGACAAACTTCACTCGATAGGTCTCTCTGCTGAATCATTGACTTGGTTCCAAAGCTACCTCACTGAACGCTTTTAATGCATAAAGTTCAGTAATGTCCTAACACCAAACATGTATCAGTCGGTGTCTCTCAAAGATCAATACTGGGCCCCCTACTTTTTGGTCTCTTTATTAATAATCTACTTGATGCTTGCCAGTGCTTGGAGGTACTTCTTTATGCTGATGATGCGGTCATCTATACCAGCAGGCCATGCCAAGATTTGCTCCCTAGGGATCTCCAAAGCAGTTTTTGCTCACTGGAGGCATGGTTTTGGCTAAATAAACTAGTCTTGAATTACAAAAAGACCAAAACTATAGTGTTTTCTAGTGCCCAGGCTACAAAAAAGTTCCACCCCTTCACCACTGTCAATGAAAAGGGGAACGCACTGGATCAGGTCAGCTCTTTTAAATACTTGGGGGTCACCGTAGATGATACTCTTTCCTTCAAACCTCACATAGGCACCATGGTCAGCTCTGTCAATAGAAAACTGGGTGTCTGCTACAGGAACAGGCATAACCTCACTCCTGAAGCCAAGTGCATTGCCATAACCAGGAATATCCAACCCCTGATCGACTATGGCCTTGCAGTGTACAGAGCACCCACTGATACTGTTCTTAAGAGGGTCATGTTGGTCCTCAGTAAGGAGTGCTGCTTCATACTAGAAGTAGATAGGCTCACAGACATCTGCACCCTCTATGCACAAATTAACTGTCTCCCCCTCCAAGATAGGATTAAATATCAAACATGCCTACTGGGGAAAAAAAGCACTTCTGGGCCTTACCCCACTGTCAATCAAGAACTTGCTCATTCCTGTTGACAACCACTATACTGCTAGGAGCATGACTAGAAATGATCTCTCTGTCCCATACCACAGAACTACCCTAGCCATGTGTGCCTTCGCCACCAGGGCCCCACACTGGCTAAATGAATTGCTTAACTCCATACCCAGTTCCCCAAATTATCACCATTTAAAAAAAAGCTAAGAGTGGTTCTCACACCTAGACCCATCTGTGACTGTCACAAACGATCCCCTTGCACTCCACCTGCTTATCCCCTCCTACTCCACCTGCTTTCTGCTGTCCTTCTGTTACTTGCACCCTAGCCAGCCTAGGCACGGCCTGATGGCTTGGTGCTACTGCACTATACAGTATTACTGTATATTGACAATTTATTTATTTCAGTATTTGGAAAAACCATTTGAGCTCAGAGCTCTTTACATAGGTTCCATGTCAGGACTTTTCAGTACAATAGATAGGTGAAATTATTCAAAGGACTGCAGAAATACAAAAGTAAACAAACAGGATTATATATCAAGCACAGTACAGATCACAGGAAAATGGACAATTTACAGTGCCCAACAGTGAAACCAGTCAGTTGTCAGCAAACAAGAGGTTGTTTGGAGCGTTGCTAAGGGCTAAAGAAAAAGGGGGTGAGGGGGAGGAGTCCAAGTGCAATGTGTAAGAGGAGAGCGTAATATCAGTATAGCAGTAGGGATCGGAGGGAGGTGACTAGATTGGAGGCGGAGGGAGAGGGTGCAAGATGTGTGGGGGGAGCAGGAGGGCACACTCAGGGGAGAGAGGGAAGGCTTGAGGGGGCAGGGGATGGAAGTAGTGATGGGAGGGTGGAAAGGTGGTAATATCAATGGCAGGCACATCAAGATTTGTGTATTATAAGGAGCTTCCAGTTCATTTTTGAAAGTACCCAGTGTGGGCAGGCGCGCAATGTTCTCCTGGAGGGAGATGAACCACAGCGATGCACGGTAAGCAAAGGACCTTAGTCCTTGAGATGTTCGACATTTCAGAGTTAGGAAGGACTGGCGTTGGGGTTACAGGTGTGCCGTGGATTATTGCTGGGAACCAGAAGTTGTTGGACCCCTGGTGGTAGCTGATCAAGGCAGATCTTTTTGGCCAGAAGGCAGAACTGATATTTTAGTCAGTCATTGAGCGTGAGCCAGTGTGCCCTGGCATAGAGATCACAGATGTGAATCAGTCTATGCACACCTAAGGTGAGCCGGCAGACTTTGTTGAGTGCAGTTTTTATGCGCCGGATAGCAGTATCTGTGGCAGAACCATATATAGGCAGCCTGTAGTCCACCAGAGGACCCACAGAACTATGAACAGCTATGCTGAGGGAGTCAGGGGAGAGGTGATGCTTGTGACGATAAAGTAGCTCTATGCGCTTGTTGATAGCTTTGGCCGTGTTGTCACTGTGGAGAGTATAGACAACGAGTTGTCAATAGTGATACCAATAACAATGCTCCTTATGTGCTGCATATGATTATGCCATGATTGTATTGCCTTCTTTTGAGCTCCAGTTTTGCCTGAATGTCTTGATTGTATTAATTGTGCCTTGGACGTGGAACCTTTGTAAATGAGCACTTGTGCTCAAAGGTATTATCCAAATGCTCCAATAAATAAATCATATTCTTTTTATTAGGCATCTAGAAATCTGGTATCTGGTGAACATAGCATTGGAATAATCACACAGGAAAAAGTGCCCGGTTAAAACAGCATCGGTGAAAACTGCAACAATGAGACAAGAGCATCGGGATGTTGTTGTGCCCCCAACTTTCACTCGTCCAGGGTTAGTAACAGTAAATCCTGCCCACCCTACCCTGAATGTCACGCCCCCACTGTCACACTCAGGGGTTAGTAATAGTAAATCACCCCCAAACTGTTACCCTTCCAGGGTTAGTAATAGTTAATCCCACCCCCAACTGTCGCACCCCCCCCCAGACTGTCACCCGCCCGGAGTTCGGCTTTCTCCTTTCCTGAGTTGAGTCGCTCTGTCATTGCTTTACAGCAGATTTGTTCGGTGCATTTTTTGGTGTCAGCGTTTTGCTTGTGCTGTTATTGACCATGCTGTATTTCTGTAACAGTTTTGACCTGGACCCTAGAAATCTGTAATTAGGATAAAAATAAAATATAATAATAACAACCAGGGAGCATTTTTTGCCATAAGGAAACCCAGTTATAATTTGCACTTTTAACCAGCTAGTTACAAAGATGAACATGTGCCAGGTTTCCCTTGCTCCACACATGCACTAGCACTTCATCTCATGCACTCAGACTCCACGATACGTAAATGTTTAAAAAATACACTAAATAAAAAAAAAAAAACACTCTTACACTCTTGGGACACTTTTAGGAGGACCACTTTTTTTTTTAGATATAGGTGTTTATCTCTTCCCGGTGGGACGGCAGCTTGTGTCAGCCATCCGTACCGGTATACACGGTCGTTCGAGGTCACCCCCACTTTCACCTCAGTGGAACCACCAGAGCTGGCCTGGGGGCATCATCCAGCCACAACCCCTGCATTTTCCGCGTTTCCTCCCCTAAATCCCCAGAGCCATAGACAATGTCGGGCGCACGTGTGGAGGTGTGCATGCATGCCTTGGTTCAGCTGACTCTGCTCCGCCTACCCCTGGCCTAGTGCTTGACTTCCTTTCATGTCTGTACCACCATCATGCCTCCACATATTGGTGGTCTTAGGCCAGGAGAGCCAACTTTCCCAATCCAAGAGAGGAGAGCTGTCTGGCAGCCCCTTTATCCTCCCCCAGCTGACCCATGGCAGCCTGTGCTCATTCCAGAACACTGATCGCCAGCATGGCGAGAGATAAGGTGCCCAGTGCCTCAGCCCTCAGCACCACCGGGCAGGTAGGAGGAACCACGTTACAAAAAAAAAAGTAACAGTTAACACAGCCACTAGAACATGACTACAGACTGCACTTCAACCAGATCACGGCTGCACAGCACTGTATCTATTTTATATAACTGCTGTGGCAAAAAACTCTCCCCAGCAATTATGTAAAATAAAACATGGGGTGGTGTGTAAAACTCGACTTTTACACACACCCTTAGTGTTAGATGCTTAAATAAACCCATCAGGCTTCGCTCTTGGGATTTGTGCAGCATCCAGCACCTTGAGTGTAAGTACAATTCTCGTTAAACACATCACCTCATGCATTATTCGATATTTACTGTATCTTACCCTGCAAAGTGTGTGCTCCATCATGTGGGGATGGCTGGGACAAATGCCTCCTGACTAGGGAGGCCTATAGGGTTGACTACTTTAAAACCACAGACCCCAGATTTGGTGTTCATGAAAAACTAGATTTAGTATCTGTCATGAAAGTAATTATTTTCACTACTAGTGCTGTTTCATATATTCTATTACAGGCTCTATTTATGTCTATCAGAGGCAGTAGGCTGCATTGACTCTACAACTTCTCTCTGTCTCCTCTACCATTCTTTAAAAGTACCAGTAAAACAAGGCTATTATTACATATTTGCAGGGTAAGATACTGTTGCCTGCATTGATGACTGTAATACCTTCAATTTGTTTGTTGTATTTACCTCTCTGTACCTCTCCTGGGTAATTCCTGAAAATAGATATCCACATGGCCAGTGCTCCATCCGGTTAACAAAAACTAAATAAATAAATAAGAATATATTTTATTTTTACCCTTAAAAAACAGATTTCCATATACCTTCTAGAATACAAAGAATATGTTCACCATCCCCTTATCTCCTCCAAGCCACTCTCCCCACCACATCCTTCCTTCTCTGCCCTTGCTAACATAGTTATTGGGAGAGCACCATTATTCTATATTTCAGCCATTAGAGGGCAGTATTGCCAAGAATAAAAGGTTTTCATGCAAGGAATGAACAGTAAACCAGATTAAACACTCTCAAGTATCTTATTAGCAGTGAGCACCACACGGGACATTTTTTTGCAGTTCATCCTTATGTTTAGTGCCAAGTCAACACCAGTTTTACAGGTCCTAGCAAAACCACAGGAATTTCCCATTTTCTGGTGGCAAGTTGCAGGAGGGTTGAGCCCTCAGTGCCTTATTGGCAGGGTTCGATTGATGTTATGTGCTACGTGATAGCTCATGACACATGCAACACACTATATGTACGCAAGCACGCATGCATGCCTGATTTGGTATGTGCTTGATTGCCCCTCTCTATTTGCAGGAATCTTGCCTGTTTACAAATGCTCCTGACTGCAGGGCAAGCAGGAGCCATGAAAATTTAAATCTGGTTAAAAGTAATAAAACTTGAGACTTTAAAGACAACTGACAGTTGTCAACAAACAGAGATCATTACAAAATACATACTGGGATGCTTTTATTTTTCTACTTTATGTGTTTTACGAAAGTTAAACTGTGGGCGAAGAATAATAAATAGATAGCATAAGGTTGAATTTAAGAAATGGGAAGCTTCACCTGTCCTTCAGAAATGGTTGTGTCTTTTAGCCTTCCAAGTTATTAAGGAACCATATTAGCTCTTTCTCATCTCAGACTTCTTTCTGTAACAAACATTGACACATTAAAAGAAATAGTGTAAACCATCTGCTATATACTTTCTAATTTTTCTTTAAAAAGGTATAAGCACATATCATTTGAAACATGGGCCTGGTATTTCAAATCAGTTGCGCATGGTGCAACAGGGTTGTGCATGCTCAACTGCAGAGATGCGCCATAAAGCGAGTGGGAGCAACTGCGCAGTACAAGTAGCAGTGCGCCAACGCGCAATAGTAATGTATGCATGTGCAAGACCAGGGGGCGTACCCATGAATATGTGGCACAGTGCAATATTCAACTTCCGACCAATGGCGCAAGTGAGGAGCAGCTGCCACTTGTGCCAGAGGGGAGCAGGACAGTGGGAGACAGACAGGCAGTCTGAGAGAGGAAGAAGGAGACAGGGAGAGAGAAAGAGAAAGAGAAGGAGAAAGAGAAAGAGAGAGGGACAGAGAGTGAGAGTGAGAGAGAGAGAGAGAGAGTGTGAGAGGGAGTGTGACGGGCAGGGAGACCCACTGAGTGAGAGAGTGTGGGTGCCAAACAGAGCCACCAGACCCATGGGGAGTACACAGGCACCCACAGGCATGGGCAACAGAGCCTGCAGGCAAAAGCTAGCCGGGGCAGGGTACGCAGGAGGGGGTTCTGCTGAGCAACAGGCACTGCCCCACAGAGCCGGGGGTGCCAGTGGAGCCGGCCTCCCAGGTGGTGACAAGACAACAGGGGCCTTGGCCAGTGTGGCATTCCAGATGGAGGCCAAAATGAGGGATATGAGGAGTCAGGAGGCAGAACAACATGGCTATGGAAGGGCCTGTCAGCAGTACACCCGGAACAGGCGGTACCGGCCTCGCATCAGCTTTGAGACCCACGCTGACACAGAGATCATGGGCCAGTATCACCTGAACTGGGTGATTCTGAGGCAGCTCTGTGAGCTGTGCAGTGAGGAGATGCAGGCACCCACCAGATGGAGCCACGCCCTGAAAGTGGAGACAAAGGTAATGGCTGTCATGTGCCTGCTCACCCCAGGCACCTTCCAGAGACCAACGGGGGACACCACAGACATAACCCAGTCAGCCACATCATGGCTCCTCACATAATTCCTCAATGCCCTGCTGCCACATGCTGCAGAATACATCCACTACCCCAGCACACAGTCGGAGTGTACAGCAATTGTGCAGGAGTTCCACAGGGTAGCACATATGCCTGGCATGCTAGGGGCCATTGACTGCACCCATGTGGGCATCCGCATACCACCTGGCATGAAGGGGGTAGCCTACATCAACAGAAAGGGCTACCCCAGTATCAACTGCCAGGTGGTGTGCGATGCCAGGGGACACATAACCAGTGTCTGCACCACACACCCTGGGGGAGCACATGATGCCTACATCTGGCACAGCTCAGCACTGTGCCACAGGTTCAAGAGTGGGCACATTCCCACAGGTCACCTAGTGGGTGAGTATGGCGAGACCATGGGCAGCAGGGTACAGCAGGGCACAGAAGAGGGGCAGCCAGGGCAGGGGGGCCACCGAGTGCACCCTGGAAGGACATGGGGCACGGTGACAGGGGTCACCAGGCGAACCATCTCTCTCTCTACACAGGTGACAGTGGCTACCCACTCAGGCCCTGGCTGCTCACCCCCTACCGGCATCCATTGTCCCCAGTGAAGGAGCAGTACAATAAGGCACACGCCAGCACACGGAACATCATTGAGCATGTGTTCACGATGCTGAAGGCATGGTTCTGTTGCCTGGACAGGTCCAGCGGTGCCCTACAGTACAGCCCCTCAAAGGTCTGCTGCCTATTACTGACCTGCTGCACAACATGGCCATTGACCATGGGATAGCTGTCAAGGCCTAAGAGGGGAACAGCAGTGGGGATGACATGGGCGATGGGCCAGATGATGGTGGGCAGCCCCCCCCCCGGGCAGAGGGATCCCCAGCTCATGAGGATGGCATGTCAGCATCAGGACACAATAGCACAGGAGCACTATGGTGCATGCAGGTAGGTGGACAAACACCCATGCACAGAACCGACACAGTGTGGGCATGGCCATGGGTATGTACACACAGGCGGGGGGCAGGGAAGGGGGCAGTGCCACACCACACACAACAACATGCAGCATTGCACAGCAACCAAAACACACACACACACACACACACACACACACACACACCACCCCCACCCACCCCACACACTGGCACCTGTAGGCATGTGCCAGGTGCTAGCACGTGTGTGGATCAGATGCATGGCACTGGTGCACATGTGCAACCAGTGTAGTGATGGCATCATCACGCACACACTACATGGGCCAGCGGCCGGGCAGGTGCACACACGGGCAGCGTGTGGCATAACACACGGCTGCCACGACCGTATCATGCACATGTGCGCGCACACACACACACACACACACACACACACACACACACACACAATGCCCATATGCACACAGGGCGGTGGCTGCAGACAGGGTGGCGTGCACATCAGGTCCACCATGCAGACACACAGCCACCATGGACATGGAGACGGCCATGCCGTGGCTTCCCAGCAGACCCAGGATGCACAACGGCCACGGGGGGGGGGGTCTGCGACCACCCCCCAAGGGTGGGACTGCTGGACTGCCACCGGGTCCTCGCAGGGCTCTGCAGGCTCCTAAACAGGCCTGCACCAGGCAAGCCTGGGATGCCAACAGCGGAGCCTGGCATCGACACAGATGGGGTCACCCGACGCCGGGGCCATGGGGTGGACATTGCACTCTGCAGTGTCTGCGGCAGTTGGCCATGCCCTGTGGCAGACAGTGGGATAAGGCCAACCGTGATCACATTGGCAATGTGGTCCAGGGCTGTGGTCATGTCCTCCCGCAGGCACTGTACGTGCTCCATGACTTGCGCAGTTCCACTGTCGCACTGTTCGGCTGCCTGGTGCACCTCTGTGTGGAGTGCCCACACCCCAGCCACGAGCAGCACCTGTTGCTCCATGGAGGCCCGCAGCAATTGGGTGTGCTCGGCCAAGGGTTCGGCACCCAGGAGTGTATGGGCATGGTGCCAACCCATCAGTGGCGTATAACCGCACTGCATGGCCCCCCACTTAGGTGTGTGGTACACAGTGGGGTCCTCATGGGGCTGGGCAATGACAAGCACTCCAGCAGTGGACTCTGCGCCTGGCCTCCCAACATCTCCAGCCATCTGCTACTGCCCCTATGGCCCCTGTGTGCTGGCCAATGCCTGTACGGTTGCACCTCCACCCTGCACCACTGTGCCTGTGCACACAGCGGTACCGGGGCATTGGCAGGCAGCTGTTCCACCACCAACAGGCCACCGACCACACTGTCGGTGATTGTGGATGGTATGAGTGTCTCCCCCATGACAGGACTCCCGCCGTCCAGGACTATGGTCATATCGCCATCAGTGTCAGACCCCACCCTGATCTGTGTCTCCACACAGAGCACACCATGGCTGGCGTCTCGCTGGAACACAGTCAGGGTCTCATCCGCCACCATGCCTGGAACATCTGGCTAGATGGCGGTGGTGTGCTGCAGCCTATAGGGCCCGTGGATGCCCATGGAGGTGGATGGCTGGTCCTCTGGGGCTCAGAAAGCTCTTATGGTAGCCGCAGGTGCCCCTGCCACTGCATGCTGGTGAGCCGGTGCTGTAAGGGAACACAGATGCGTTAGTGCTGCTGAATCGCCAGGCCCCATCCCCCCAGCTGCCATACGTACCATGCAGTGATGGGCTCCCTCCAGTCTTGAAGCTACCACCCGGCACACCCTCGACTGCGCTGCACCGCATGGTGGCCGCCACTGGCTCCTCCTTGTATCATGAGCTGTGGCACGGTGGCCTGGCCCCCACCTATGGCTGACCTGGCAGTCCATATGGCCACCACCTTCTCCTTGATCCGATGTTTGTCAGTGTCCACCTTTTTCTTGCACTCCTGTGCAGACCACTGGTGGCTTCCCTGCTGGTTCATGGCCTCTGCAACCTCCTCCCAGGCAGCGGCCCTGGCCTGAGATGTACCAATGGTGCCACTCAGCATAGGCTCCCTGTCGAGGTACACCTAGAACAGGGCATCTGCCTCCATTTTAGTAAAGTTGGGCCTGAGCTTGTGGGCAGACCCATGCTCCTCACCCTCCTCGTGCTTGGACATGATGCTACTTGTGGACATGGACATGTGGTTAGTGGCTGCAGTGGCCCACCCCAACCATCCAGCCCATTGTGCTGGTTGTCCCGTCGGCGTGCGCAACTTACCTATGATGGTTGCAATACCAGTCCATGGCCTGTGCTGTTGTGTGGCACCTTTATAGTGCATCACATGCAAATGGACTGATTAGAAATGGTAATGACATGCAAATGTCCCCATTGTGCCGTGGATAGGCTGATGAGCTAATCTGCATATGACGGCTGAATGTCGTGCTCTTGCGCATTATGCAATGAACTTGCTCCGGCGCTTGTCATGGCGCAATGCCGTGACATCCACAGTGCGCCCTTGACAACACACATGTGCCACGGCATGTGCTACTGCCTATTGTGCAGCGTGCACTAGGAGCACTATGGGGCCAATCAACCCTATGTGTCATGGACCCTATTGCTATTGGGCCTATGGCACTCGAGTGCTATTGGGCCTATGGTGCTCGAGCACTATTGGGCCTATGGCACCTGGGCGCTATTGGGCCTATGTGGCATGGTGCCTTCATGGCCCTATTGCACAACGTGCATCATGGACCCTATGGCACTCATCGCATATGCGCGTAGTGACCCCTGACCCCCCACCCTGCCCTATGCCCTCCGGGGACCCTGCTGTACGTGCTCGTGTGGCCACGCCCACGCCGTGTATCTCCGGAGATGCACGATTGCTGCAGGCAGTGCATCTCCTTGTGAGGCACGCATCTCGAGCACGTTGTGCACGTGCACTACTGGGTGCCATTTTGTCCTGCATCTTTGCTTTGGCACCATGGCATGCTGTGCTGTTCCTCGATTGCGGATCTGGAGCCAGGTGGAACTGGTTAACCTGACGGTCCAGGTGGAGCCCCATGCTGCCAGCCTGTTCATCCATCAGCCCCTACAGGGTCCCAGGATGGAGGTGTGGCAGGGGATTGCAGATGGGTTGGTCCAGGCCACCACTGTGCAGTGCAGTGCACCAGGAAGCAGTGCTACCACTGGTATGGGGACCTGGTCAGGAGGGACCCAGAGAGGCTGAGGGCGCTGCAGGTGCACGTCCGCAGAGGGGGCATGTGACAGCCAGGTAAGTGGGCTCTAACTGAGTCTGTGCATGACCACTGTTCCATGGGGCTGGCTGGGCTGCATGCCATACCGGAGAGGAGAGGGGCCTGTCATTGTGTGCCCTGTGGCATGGCAGTGCTAGTCACTGGGTGTGCTGCGCCACTACCCTGCAGCTGCACTCTGTGCTTGGGGGTGGGGGCAGTGGACTCATGCTGTGGCTATGTTCTGTGTGTGTGTCTGTCTGTGTTCCCGTCCTAAAATCTGAAGACCAAAGGAGAGCCAGAGCAGCAGGGGTGCCTAGCGGGCTGCAGCAGGCAGCTGCGAGCTCATTGGCTGGTGATGCAGGACCGAGCAGTGCTGCAGTGGTAGGACCGTCATGCACAGTGCCACGGCAGGCAGGTAGGCACTGTGCATTCCCACAATGTTGTGCAGGGTGGGTGGCAGGGAAGGGTACGGCCTTGGGCTCCTGTAGCTTGTGCCATGGCAGCTGTGTTCAGCACATGGTGCAGTGTGCATGGTGCCGTGGGACGGCCATTGCACATGTGTGGCAGCTGTTGGTGGGTTGGGTGTGCATCCGGCTACCACTAGTGCTGCTGTGGTTCCGATACAGCACCATGCCACTTGCCTGCCACTGTGCTGTCGTGTGGCCCTTAGGCAGCGGTGTCCAGCACTATGCACTAGCATGGCTTGCCAGGTTGGTGGCAGGTGTAGGCCCACCCACTGCGAGTGGCCATGGTGCCACTTCAGGGGTGTGTGTTCCCACTGTCTGCTGAGCACAGGGGAGGCTTGGGTGCTATGGTCGTGCACTGATCACCTGTCCCTTCCTCTGCCATAGGTGCCCATCGGGGTTCACGCCTACCATTATACTGCTGTCTGCTGTGGCAGATCATATTGACTTCATTGCATATAATGGAAATAGCGGATCAGATGAGGAGGATCCTGCTCCAGGACCAGCGCAGGGGGAGGTGCCAGGCGCCGGCAGGCCATGGCTGGCCTGAAGTTCACCAGCCCCCTTCCTGCCACTGTCCTCCCTTCCCCCATCCAACTGTACAGGCCCTGTCCCCTGACCCCTTCCCTTCCTCACTTTCCCTTCCCCTTGTTTATGACTGTTTGTACCTGTGGTTTTGTTATTGTTCCATTACATTTGTTACTTGTTTATCCTTCGGTGTACGTGTCTGCTTTGCAGCTGGTAAGCAGGTCCATGCTGCAGTGGTGTGGTAGGTGGCAGTGTGGTGCACCTTTGTCATTGTGTGGACCATGCATGGTGGTGTCATGCCCCTCGGTCAGTGGCTGTGCCTTGAAGTGGCCATTGACTGGCAGTATGGGCAGTGTGGCATGTGTGTGTGTTGGGTGCCATGTGCCAGGGTGTAGTTTGCTGTTGTCCGTGAGGCCATGTGCCATCCAGCAGTTGGTGGACAAAGGGTGTTTGCCCCTGGACATCAGTGCCGCCTGTGCTATGAGTCCTCCACTGGGGGGGGCAGCTGCATGCCTGCACTCCATGGGCAGTGGTCACCTGTGTGCCGGCTGTGTGTCCCTACCAGTGTTTCTGGCCTGGTTCCCTCACCTTCCTGCACTGTCTCCCCCCCTTCCCCAATGCCTGGCTCCCTGCTGTGCCTGCGACTGTTCCTGCTGTGCCTTGGCACATCATCCTCTGCCCCTTGTGCATCTCTGGTTGCGCTATGGCACATTTCTGGTTGCTCCCTGGCACAACTCTCACTGCACCGTGGCTCAGTGGCTGTGATTTTCAACCATGTGGTGCTGGCACATGTTGAAGTGCACAACCATTGAATATCGCTATCACTGCACCATTGTTCAGTTGACTTGTGCTGCGACAGGGTTGCGCCAGCCTTTGGCGTATTTCTGATTATCCAACCCATGGTAAATAATAAAATAACTGTATTGGAGATTTTTTAATATGACAAGAACGTAGTCAAGAGGAACATTTGGCCCACATTCCTAATTATGAATTTAATGATTTTTTGATGAATGGCTGTTAAATGTACTTGATTTTTATAGCTATATATTCTGAAGCTTTCCTATAGCATCCTGCAACCTGATGAAGCAACCATGTTGTTGTGAAGCATCGGTTGGCATGCCTGGAGTGCTTGATCAAAACTGTATATATGTGCAATAAATATCTCTACTGTTTAAAAATAATATTTGATAAATGAGTCTTATGTGCAAATCTCCACCTGAGGCTGATATTGCTTTGGTTAGATTCACGAATGAGGAGGTTTGCAGGTCCATACTCACAGCTGCCATATTTGCGAATCACATGAACGCTTGTGATCTTTCAAATCATGAGATACTTATAAGACCCAGTTTGAAGTACTGACCCCCCAGCTTGCTTCTCACAAGCCTAATTGTTCTCTCTCTTATCCTCCTGTCTTATCAGCACTAGGCCCGCCCATCCCCCTTATCCTTCCTTTCCCAACCTCAGATAGGAGCTCACTACCCCTGGGTTGTGACATCCTACCATGCCCTGTACCTTATAGCATTCAATCCCGGGGCTCACACATACTCCTTTTCTCCATCCACCTTCTCTACATCCCATTTTACCAACTCCTGTCTGTGCACCGTGCCCTCCTAGCCTTTCTCCCCCTACATCCCTCCCTTCCCCCCCCCCACCTTCGTCTCTACCTGGTGTATATATTTTTTTTCCTTCCGTTATTTCCTACTGCAACCTTAGATAACCTGCTTTATCTTCCTATAGACACTTCCATGTATGTAAATACCCTGTAATCTGTACAATATCTGTATAATTCTATGTTCATATGAACTTTTTCTTTGTGTCTGCAAACAGTATTATCTGTATTGCCTTGTAAATACCTGTGTTGACCTGTATATACAATTGTTAATGCTCCACCAAGGTCCATCTTGCAAAAAGAGCTTCTGCTCAACGATGAACGCCTGTTTAAATAAAGACTTGATTGATTGATACGAAAATGGAAAGAAATGGGGCTAGGGCATACTCCTGCTATGTGGTTTAAAGATTCTTTGTTGAACAGAATGCAACAGTGAAATTTTCTGGGATGTAACTTTTCTGTCTGTAAAGCCAAGTGTGGAGTCCTTCAAGGGATCATATTGAGTCCTCTCTTTTTTTCACTGTTGTATGCGAACAATGCCATATTTCACTGCCGCTCAAAGTCTGTAGTAGACAGGGCAATGCCGATGACGTGGGTTTGGAAACAAGCCTGAGACACTGAAAGGATGAATGGGGTAGGAGGATTACCCATCCCAAGAAGATGCTCTCCTGCTCAGGGAATAGAGGGCTGTCAGCCTCCTCTGTGCTACCAGCAGTTGGGTGGCCACAGGCAGTGGTGTATCCAGAGCTGCAGAATGATAGAGGATGAAGAAACCCAAAGACTTATGCACCAGCGTGCACATCTGTGTATGCGTGAGTCCTCAAAAGGCTAGGTTGCTTTCTAGGTGGATGGAACATGAAAGGTAGAAATGCCCCATGTTGATGCAGAATGATGCCAGCCCTGCATCTTAGGCCATGCACTGCCAATCCTTACACCCACTGCCGAACCGTATTCTACTTCAGTGAATGTTGCCCCCTCCAACAGCCCCACCCTGGTGGGAAGCCAGGGAGGACCAGGTAGTGGAGGTAAATCCCAGGGATGGTGACAGGGCTAAGTACAGGGGTTCAGCTGATGAGGGCTATCACGGAAAAAGGGAAAAAGGGCAGTAAATTACAAACGTCTGCAGTAGACATCAAGTCTACATTGAACAGCAAGTTTTCAAAAATGCAATTTTGAATGAACAAAAACAATCTGGTATTAAACATAAACAAACCTAAAACCATATTATTTGGGTCAAAATCCGGACTTGCTAATAAAAAAGTTAACCTTAGTGTGACAACTACTGATGGCATCACATTGGAAAATGTGGACTCATTTAAATCCTGTATCTAGGGGCCCACTTGGATCCCACTTAACTTCCTCTACTCACATTTGTAAAATCATTGCCACATTACATCAACGATTAAAAGACTACCTAACCATGCAATCCAGGCTTCAGACTGCACAGCAAAATGCATTGGTCATTCTTGATTATGGAACAACAGTGACTAATGCAGGTCTTTCCACCTAGTTGGAAAAAATAGAATTTTGCATAATAAAATAGACAAATGTGGCTGTATAGAACATGGAAAGCACAGCATTGCACAGTTTCTCTATCCCACCTGAACTGGTTACCCTTTGATTTGAAAATAAAATATAGTGTGGCTTGTTTTATACATAGGGCCCAATTCACAAAGCCCCTAGAATGAGGCAAGGTCCTTTCATCAAACATAAATGACACAAGTGGCACCTTGTGCCAAAAGATGCCCCAGGAGCTATTCAGAAAAGCAGCCTGCTGTCAAACACAGGCTGCATGTGCCAATGGGGGCTTGCACCAGCCATGTGCCATAAAATGGGCTGCAACATGGTGCTAGGGGACTTGTGTCAGACGCAGGCTGCCATATCCCCAATGTGGTCCCCCCAGCCTCAATCCCAGTTATTACATAAGAAAAAGAACATCCCTGGTGGTCCAGCAGAACCCTCAGAGTCCCAATCCCCATTTCGTACAAACTCCCAGCATCCATGGTGGTCTAGTGGACCCCCTACTGTGGCAGTCAGTGCCCCACCCCCCCTCCTTCCAGCTCAGAGCCAGCGCCTGGCACAGCCCTCCATTCTCCACCATGGTCAGGCACCAACTGACCTGTCAATGAGCGTACTAGTACACTCACTGACAGCTCAGTAAGTGCCCAACTGTGGTGGAGGGGTGTGCCAGATACCGGCTCTGGGATGGGACTGGGGGAGCAGGGTGGTGGGACACTGATTGCGGGGAAGGGAGGTTCATTAGACCACCAGGGATGTTGGGAGTTTGTAAGAAATGGGGATAGGGCTGGGAGGGGTCCATTGGACCACCAGGGATGTTTTTTTCTTATTTAATAACTGGGATTGGGGCTGATCGGTAGTCTGCAAGACCACCAGGGCTGTTTTTGTTTATATTTAAAAACTGGGATGGGGGCTGGGGGGGCATGACAGCCACTAGGGCATGTTGTCCATGGTGCCACTGCCTCACAGGCACCCCATGGCTTGCAGCACACCTTCCACATGCGCCATCTGTTTGGTGCAGGGCCAGGGTTGCCACAAGCAGCTGAACTGTGCTGCTGGGACCCTACCCAATAGTGAATCAGCTTGCACCGACCTTTATGACTCATGCTCATAGAGTCTTGGAGAGGGGTTCCCAGAATGCCTAGCTGATCGGCTGCCTATTAGCAATGGCAACTTCAATTCCCAATTGATTGCTAAAAACTTCTTTAACTCCTTTTATGTGTACCACAATGAGACAGTACTTCTTTGGATAGCAAGTGGCCTCATCTTGGAGTAACCTTCCTTTATCCTTAAAATTAATCTTCTCTCCTATATTTTTTTTTATCTTGGAACTCAAAGAACAGTTATATTAGCCTCATCTGTGGGTACCTGATTTTGTACTATGTACTAGTCCTTATGCTGCATTTTTATCTGTCTTTCTAGGACGATCCCATGGCTGTCATCTGTTGTAACCTATGTGCTTTTAGCACGGGTTGCCCCTAAAAAGGAACTTTTACTCCAGTGGGCCTATAAAGTTAACAAACTAAAAGTGTTTTGATTTTAAACTTGGAAGCGATGTAGTCAGATACATTTCAGTCAGAAGTATATTCCACAGACCATAAGCAGCAACTCAAAATGTATGATTCCCCTGCATATTCCTGGGGCAAGGGAGTTGGACTCACAACAGCCCTGCCAGCCCCAGTCCCAAAAAATAGAGAAGGGGGTTGTAGATATGCAAATGAGGAGAAAAGACACACTGGGTATGCAAATTAAGGGAAACGGCATTATGGGTGTGATAATGGGCAACTCACTCGATGTTCCTCCAAGAAGTTTCTGTCAGTAACTCATAGCACAAACTATGGTCCATCCTGTTCACAGACAAAAGTTACTTTTACAGCCTTAAATTCTTTCCTCTAACAACTGAGGTTTTTTCCTTTTTTTGCACAGATAGTACAAAAACCATGATATAATAGTGTAACACTTCTCTCCTTACAGTCTTTTGCTTGTTTGTGCCCTTAATTTTCTCCCTCAGATGCAGGCTGGCAGCTATGGATATTGGCCCCAGTGCAGTGCCTTTTAGCAGCTCACACCCCTGAGTCTCTGAGATAGCGCCACATGAGCGTCCCCTCCTATGTCTAGGGGTTTGAAAGGTGTTAAAGTCACGGGGAAGGGGGAGGGCACCGGTGATGTGACTCAAGCAGTTAGAAATTGCACAAAACAGTACCTTATGAGTTGAATTCTTGTGGGATCATCTGGTGACAATGGGAGTTCTGTCTGCTGCTCAGGATGGTAGTCGCTGTTCATTGTAGCCTATTTCTAGATCTGGCATGCACAGATGCTCTTCTGTAAAACAACTTGGTTAAGCAATGCAACAACTGGGCAGTAAAATGATTCAGTCCAACCCCAGTACCTCCGGTGCAATCAGGCACAGATTTATTGTTAGAACAAACAATCCAAAAGCTCTGACACAACATGTCCTCCCCGGAGTAGTATTTGCAATTAGGACCAAAAGTTCATTCAAACTATGGTCAGCAGCCATGGCGCATTACATCTGGGGCCCTGGGTCACAAACCCAGATTCTGCGAATCTCATTCCAAACACTTAGGGAGCTACAGTGTAGTTCCTTCTCCCTCCTTGCCCTTCTGAATAAAATAACTATCTTTCCTTTTTTTTTTTTTACTGTCTCCCTGCCTGTGGAGGTGGGGTACCCTTCAAGTAGCAGGTGAAGGGGGTTTTGATGTTATAACAGGCACAGTCCAACCTCCCTCAGCTCTTGGCCCCACTGATCCTTGGGCAGGGTTCTGCAGGGCCATGGCCACCTTCTCTAAATGGGCACAGCATTCTACTGTTCATCACTCTGGAATTGGTGGACATGACTAACAGCAGGAGGTCCCTCCTGTCACTCGGGATCCCCACAACCCACGGCTTCAGCACCTCCCTGGTCCACAGCTCGCATGGCAGCCACCCTTCTCCTCAGGATAGGAGCCGGACTGGATCCCTGAACTAGCAACTCTTCCTCTTTCTGTCACCCACCCCACCGGTGGACAGGTGGAACTTGTTCATCTCCTTTGGGACTGGGGGGCAATCTCCCACCCCAGCCCCAGTGGCCCGATCCCCCATGCGGCCTGCACACAGGCTCGCCTTCTTCACTCCACCTCAAACTCTCACCTCACACACTCCCTAATGGCGCCCCTCTCGCAGTGCCAGTTGGCGCCTCCAATTCCCAGCATGTGGTGCTCAGGCTCCACCCCCTTGGCAGGTTTGGCACCATGCAGACTCCTCCTGATGCCAACAGGGCATCTGTTTAGTAACCCCCAAAATGGCACAGGAGTTACAATAGCGATAATGCTGTAGTGGTGAGGTTTGTACCTGGTCATAAGCACAGTGGGCATTGACAAAATAAAAAAAACTCCGCCTCAATCTTTATCTACTGGAGCCTGTACACTTATAACCTTATACAGCCTTACCGCTATTACTGCTATATTAGAAGATCTTCTAGACTTCCAGTGAAGGCACCATCTTGATGACAGCATAACTCAGCAGCTCCATTCTAGCTACAATTCAATCCACAGCTATCAGACTACAGTTCCAACAGTCCTGCTCCCAAAACATAAAATTACCAATTACATGACGTCAATGAGACATAGAGGGAAAGATCAGCTGCCTGGGACATCTGGAAAAACAAGCAAACACAATCTGGAAAGATCACAGCAGGCTGCATTTTGATCCCCAGGCTCTACTCCAGCCCAGACCCAACCTACAAGTGACACAGAAGAACCGCAATGCACTTTTACCTGTAAAGAACTCTGTCTGGCTCTCCAACAGATCAACATGACCCTACAACGCCTACAGGCTAAAGTCTCAGAAGACAGAAGAGACAAATATCTTAGAAAAACAGATGGGAGTCCTTTGGCAATGTTTATCTGAGTACTCCACCACCACAGATCTGCACCACACTGCCCTTTTAGATTTACATCGTAGAGAAAAAAAATCCTCTAACAAAAACTGGAGGAATTAGAGAATTGAAATCATAGAAATAATATTAATTCTTATGCTGCCGACAGAATTAGAGCATATAGGAATTCTGGGATGATCTATCAGTCCACAGCACAGCAAGGGTTAAAATACCTGGTGTGCCTGAGGGCATAGAACTGGGCAACATGCTGGAGTTCACTGATTCTTTCCTTAAAGAACTTCTCAGCCTACCTGCGAACAAAGAACTGAACATCATCCGGGTGCACCGCTTGTTAATCCCTCACTCCCGAGATCCAAAGGCTCGCCCTCGATCCATGATTCCAATATTCCTCAATTTTAAGGTTTTATGTGATGTGGTGATGCGACCGTGGAACAGTGACCTGCAGAACAGCGACGTCAGGGCGGCGAAAACAATTTTGCCACCCTGACAACCTCGGCGCATGGAAAAAAGGTGCCAGGAAATAATTTCTTTTTTTACTTTCGCCCCCTGCACCCCCCTACTTAAGGATTCTCAACTCCAGGGGAATGCATGTTGGGGGGGGTGCAAAAGAAAAACAAAATAAGATTTTGGGCTGGGCTCAAGGAAAGCACATTAGCACCTGGACCCAGACCCGAACCCGGAACCCCAGCACCGCAAGAAGAGGCCAAACCCCAATGCTATGGCGCAGCTCAGCAGCCAACCGCAACGCCACCCCTGCATCCCCTCCACCCCTCCCAGGCCACACTCACCATGCTTGGTCCCTTCCCCCACGTGTGTACGTGTGTGTGTGTGTGTGTGTGTGTGTGTGTGTGTATACACATAGTGACATCCTGTCGCTAGGATCGTCCACCCCACCACATCCGATTGCCCTCCCTGCCCCCTCGCCTTTCAGGTTTTCGCCCATATCACATTGGCCATTTTGGACAATGCCGTGATTCAGGCGCCCACCTCATGTGCTACCAATTTTAGAGTAAAAGAAGAGCTTCTTTGCTTGCTTGGTCAAGAAAAGAACTCATATATGGGGATATTCACATCTTTCTAGACCACGATTACACCCCCCGACAATGCAATGCCAGCAAGAGGTGTTCCAGGTGGTCAAAAAGCTAAAACAAGTCAGTCACCAAGCATTTGTGGAGTACCCAGCTTGACTCAAGTTAGTCACAGCAAATGACCCAAAGTGATTCCCAGATCTTGTATCAGCAACAGATTTAATGAAGTCCCTGGGAGAGCAGTTGCCAGAAACAGGCAGCCTCAAGCAGCAGGGGGAGCTCTGGGTGAAATGCTGGCAGGTAGTAGGAACTACAAGGACCAGGCAATGGAGGGAACTGGCCACTTCTGCCCTGTGGAACAAGGTATCTGGGAAAAAGACATTACAACCCAGCAGAGCAACTTCCAATCAACAGCATGGACATACCGATTCTGCTTCCCCTCCAAGACAAATGGACTCCACCTGATGTGAGCGGGTTTACTCTTGGTACTAAATATCCTTTTTCTCCTTTTTTTTGGTCAGAAGTTAAAATGCCTCAACAGGCTGAGAGACTTTCTAATAGGAACATTTAATGCAGAGGTGACTTCTCTGCGTTGATGTAATTTGGAGCATTGATAAACTATTATAATATAATATGCCATTGGATTCACTACTATCTTAGGCATTACAGAGATGAGGGGGGTGAGAAAATGGTAAAGATCCATGGGAGGGGGTGAGGTTTTGTGTGGCCAGTGTGGGGGGGGAGGACAGGGCTCCCCCTTCTGGTGGCCTGCCTGGGGGTAGGGATGCAGCACACCCCATGGGACCATGAATGCCCGGTTGGCTGAAAGCCTAACGTTTTCTATAACAATGTTCTTGTAACTCTGTCCTGTGTGTCTTAAACAGCCTCCATCATATACCCCAACGTGAACTTCCTACAGTAGGTTCTTGAAGAGACAGGTACCATTTTAAGTTCAGCTGAGTGCTTTTATGAGCCATTATGGGACACTGGCCAAGGCTGCATATTAGCCAATGGTGTAATTAGTGAACTGGACAATGACAACAAACCTTTGGTGGTGGCTTGGGAGTGGAGGATGGCAAAGGCAAGATATGGTAATAGCTAAATGGGACAGGCATCGGTTTTAAAGGGTGTCATAGCATGTAAGAAAAAATTACTCACCTTAGTAATGTTGTTTCTTCTAATGGAGTCTTGCTATATTATAGACATTAGCAGTTTGTTCCAGCTCTAGAACTGCCCCGGAGTGAAATGGTTAAAACCATTCCAAAATAGAATTTTGGCATGAGAGCAGCTCTATCTGTGTCATTTCAAACTTGAACTGTCAGATCTTTACGAGCCAAACTCACCAAGGTCTGTGTGGAAGCTGTAACCTACACTAGCCAAATGGCTACCTAAATAATAACAACCATTGATGGTCCCAACACCCAAGACTCAAGTCGGGGGACCAGAAATACTAACACCATTCTAATAATATGAAAATGGAAAATAAGTATAATAAAACACACACACGCGTACACATACACACCCCCAAAGTCCCAAAGGGGACAAAATGCTAACAGGACATAAGTAGTGCCCACACTAAGTTGCCCGCACCCCACCAAGTAGAGGTTCTGAGAGGGGCAGGTTGGGAGAGGTCTATAATATAGAAGACTCCATTAGAAGAAACAACATTACTAAGAAGTAGTAATTTTTCTTCAAACAACATGAAGTCTTGCTATATTATAGACATTAGCAGAATACACAGCAGTACCTCCATGGAGGAGGGCAGAACCTACTTAGGGAATAGGCTCTGAAGAACAGCTGTGCCAAAGCGACATCTCTCCTGGCCTGGACATCCAGGGAGTAATGCTTGGTAAAGTGTGTACCGTTTCCAAGTAGCAGCCTGGCAAATCTCTAATAAAGGGATATCTCTGGCAGCAGCTAGAGGCGCAGCTGTCCCTGGTAGAATGAGCCCTCAAACCTGGGGGTCTGCCCACTTTCTGATAACAAAATTGGATACAAGAGACAATCCACCTGGCTATTGATCTCTTTAGTGGCAGGTTTGCCTTTCCCAACTTCACCATAGGTAAGGAAAAGTTGGAGGATTCAACCTGTGACCTTTGGTACGCTTATATAATAACTAAGAGCTCTTAACATCCAGGTTGTGCAACCTCCTCTCACCAAGAGGAGTGATCAGTGAAAATACTGGAAGGGAGATAGATTGATTAAGATGGAAATCTGAAACCACCTTAGGCAAAATCTCTATTAGTCCTAAGGACTACCTTATCCCTGTGGAAAGAAATAAAGTCAGTCTCCACTGACAAGGCTTGCAATTCACTTATCGTCTGGCAGAAGTGATAGCCACTAGAAAACAGTTTTCCAAGTTAGGTACTTTAGCTCTGCAGAAGACAGAGGTCAAAAGGGGTTGCATTAACTGGGCAATGCAAGCATTAAGGTCCCAAGCAGGGCCGTTCCAAAGGGAGGATTAGTATGGAGTAATCCCTTAAAAAACTTGGAAAAACACAGGATGAGAGGAAAGAGGGATGACTTTCCTGTTGACACAAAAGCAGACACAGCTGCAAATGAACTCTCAGGGTAGCTGGTCTGAGACCCAAGGAATTAAGATGTACCATGTAATCTAACAAAATGGGCAATTCAGCAGATTCTGGGAAATATTTTTCCAGCACACCAAATGGAAAACCTTTCCATTTAGAACTATAAGTAGCTCTAGTGGAAGGCTTCTGGAAGCCTTTAGATCTCAAGAACACCCTGAGAGAGGTGTAAATCAGCAAACTCTAACTCCTCATTAGCCAGGCCTTGAGGTTGAGGGATTTGAGGTCCGGATGCCAAACCCTTCCCTGGGCACAAGTCAACAGATTGTGATTCCTGGGGAGGCACAGGGGAAGATGGACTGTCAGAGACAGAAGGAGTGGGTACCAGGGCTGCCTGGCCCAATCCAGGGCAATCAGAAACACCATGCAAGGCTGAGATCTGATTTTGACTAGTACTTTGATAGGAGAGGAAAGGGGGGAAAAACAGAGGAACTTCCCCTCCCAATCCAGAAGAAGGGCATCCAGGGGAACTGAGCCCAGCACTGGAGGCCTGCAACAGAACAGAGGAAGTTTGTGATTGTCTGGGGCTGCAAAAGATCTATCTGAGGGATGCCCCACCTGGCAAAAACTATCCCCAGCACTTGAGGATCCAGGGACCATCGTGATGGCCCTGGGAAATCCTGCTGAGGGCATCCGCTAGGACATTGTCCTTCCCTGGAAGATGAACTGCTATGAGGGAAGTGTTCAGGGAATAGGCCAGAGACCACAACTTCATTGCCTCGGTGCACAAGGTCAAGACCGAGTGCCCCTGTTTGTTGATGTACCACATTGTTGTGGTGTTGTCTGTTATGACTTGTATCACCTTGTCATGGACAGATGCAGAAAAAGCTTGAAGAGCTAAAAGACAGCTCTGAGTTCCAGCAAATTGATGTGGAGCAGAGATTCCTGGGGGACCAAATTCCCTGAGTGGGAAAGGTCGCCATGTGGGCTCTCAACCCAGAAGGGAAGCATCTGTAGAGAGTCAAGTCATGAGAAGGTGAAATGAAGGGACCCCGCTCTTAATTGCTCTGATCCTGCCACCACTGGAGAGCTAGGATCAAGGTTCGAGTCACTGGGACCAATTTGGAAAGGGGGTCTCTTCTCTGAGACCAAAAGGTTCTCAAGTGAAACTGAATGTCTCATCTGAAATCTGGCTCCCTGCACAACAGCTGTGGATGCAGCCATGTGCCCCAGGAGCTGCAGAAAGTGTCTTGCTGGTCGAGAGACCTGCAGAGTGAAGGAAGAGGCCAGAGCCACAAAATTCCTTACCCTTTCTGGGGGAAGAAAGGCTCTGGCTAACTTTGTATCCAATTCTGCCCCTATAAAGGTGAGTACCTGGACTGGTTCCAGAACCGACTTTGGTAGGTTTAGCAGAAAACCCAGGGAGGTGAGAAGCTGCTGGGTGACCTGCAGGTGAGATTTTACCTGTTCTGGGGACTGGCCTACAATGAGCCAGTCATCTAGATAGGGAAAAACAGCAATCCTCTGCCTCCTTAAGTGGGCCACTGCCACTGCTAGACACTTTGTGAATACCCTTGGAGCAGAGGTAAGGCCGAAGGGCATTGCTCTGAACTGGTAATGACCTGAGGGCAGTTCGAATCTGAGGTACTTTCGAAGGGATCTTCTGATTAGGACATGGAAATAGGCATCCTTGAGGTCCAGGGAGGCTAGCCAGTCCCCTGGCCTTAGGGAAGGTAAAATCATTGCCAGAGTTACCATTTTGAACTTTGGTTTCAAAAGATGCTTGTTCAGATATCTGAGATCTAAAATGGGCCGCCATTCTCCTGTCTTTTTTGGGGTAAGGAAGTATCTGGAATACAGACCCCTGCCCTGATGCAGGGGAGGAACCCTTTCTACTGCTCTGAGAGCTAACAGGGATGAGACCTCTGTTTCCAGAGCGAGGGTCTCTGAAGCACTTGCAGGTAGAAAAAGTCTGCTTCTCAACTTGGGAAACTTTTTGAAGCTGAGAACCAGACCCTGGCTTACTACTTCCAGAACCCACTTGTCTGAGGTTAAAGAAGCCCAATTCTGACTGAAGTAAGCCAGTCTGCCCCCCACTGGTACAGGAGAATCGGCCCTGGGCACCCCATCAGGGTGCCTGTTTCGCAGGAGCTTTAGGCTGGGGGGTGGGAGCAGGTCTGCCCACCCCTCGTCTGCCCCTGCCTCTGAAGAAGCCCTCTGAGCAAAGGCAGAGGAGGCCTGAGTCTGTAGAAAGGCCTGTGAAAAGGCTTACCCCCACCCCTGGGGGCATGCCTTGAGGAGTGGCTTCACGCTCCTTAGCCTGGGCACTCTTGTAAGTAGTCCTATATTCCTCCATCTTCTTCATGTAATTTTCTGTCTGCTCTCCAAACAGAGAATTTCCCACCACAGGAAAATCCATAGCCTTAGTCTGGGTATCCTGTGACAAACTAGTACACCTGAGCCAGGCCAACCTACGAAAAGCTACAGATGTGGCCATGACCCTAGGGGAAGCATCCACAGCAGCATGAAACTGAACCTTAGAGGCTTCAATGCCATCAGCAGCCACCTGTTCTAGTTCACTAGCCAGCTGGCCATGGGCCTGCTTGGCCAATTGCATAACAGTATCCCATCTAGATTTCTGATACCTAGCTACATAAGCCATATAATTTGCTTGCCTGAGTCCCAGAGAGGCTGCCATATACTGTTTTTTTTGCCATGGCATCAATCTTCCTGGAATCCTTGTCAGAAGGATGTGAAGCCAAGGAATATTAGCTTTATCACAGGCAGCAGCCTGAACTACCCAACATGACTGCATTGCTGAGAAAGGAATTCTGTATCAGGGCCTGACAATGTATACCTTCTGTCCATCTTTTTATCTACAGGAGGCACAGAATTAGGAGCTTTTAAAATTTTAATTGTTTGTTTCCTAAAGACTTATGTAAAGGAATAGACAAGCTCCTAGACTCTGGAATATCCATCATTTCTACAAAATCAGGCTCCTCTTGCTCATCCACAGCCTCTTCTAAAGAAGCTGGAGGGTTTCAGCAACTTTTTATAAAACATAAAATGAGATGGGGACTCAGACAGCATAGGGTAGATTCTAAAGGTCTGTCTGGGGAGATGTCCGTTCAATTGGCACACCCAGACCTTCCCAGCCACATTCATACTGTTCATAATCCTCCTCCCCCTCCTCTGGTTCATAAAATTCCTCAATATCATAATCCTGAACCACTGGGACCGGACGAACTGACCTTTTACCAGATAGTGGTGGTTCGGACGGACCCTGAGACAGTGACTGGACAATTTGTATGGCTTTTGCTATCTCTGCAGCAGTTGGAGAAGGAATTTTGACTCCAGACCTGCTGATTTTCTTGTTTTCTTTACTGGAATTGGTTCCTCAGAACCAGCTTTTCTTTGCCTGAGGAAGTCTGGCCCTGGTCAGGGGCACTCCTCTGGTTTGGTTGCACCGAACCGGCTGGCCATCCGGTCAGCGGACTTTTGGCTTCTGCTCCCTGAGCCTGCCCAATCTTTTTCCAGGGTGGCTGCAGGGAAATTTACATACCTGGCAGTCTGACTGGAGGTGGTCAAACTCAGACAATAAACACATGTGGTGTGTGGGTCAGCCTTGGCAAAGACTTCCCACAAACATCACAGTGTTGAAACCCAGTGGGCCCGGTTTTCTTTTGGGTTTCTCAGACATAATGCCAGCCTAACCAAAAACTTCTTTTCTTAACGGTGCAAAGCAAGGCAAGACACCCTTATCGCTCCTAACCGTGTCATGGGTATTGGAAAACCGTAATAAAACTGCTAGGAACTGATAAGAACCAGGAACCGCACTCTAAAATAGTAACTTTTAGTTTTAAATGAGTTTTAAACCCACTGATCGGTTCAAAACCGAACCAATAACTTACAAGTTCCACACAGACAAAACCTTCATTTACTTACGGTTACCACAGATAGAGCTTGAACCGAACGGTTTTGAGGTTAAAATAAAACTATTCTCGGTTAAATCCAACTGAGAAAACACTTTTTAAACCGAGAAATGAACCGAGCAGAAGGAGAAATCTCCGGAGCGACTGTTCACTGAGGCGGAGTAAAGAATCTGACAGTTCAAGTTTGAAATGACACAGATACAGCTGCTCTCGTGCCAAAATTCTATTTTGGAATGGTTTTAACCATTTCACTCCGGGGCAGTTCTAGAGCTGGAACAAACTGCTAATGTCTATAATATAGCAAGACTTCATGTTGTTTGAAAAGAGATGCTAAGCCTAGGTGGCCATTCAGAGTGACCCAGAAGGGTCCACCACCCATTGGATGGTGATTCCAAGATATAATGCCCCAAGCTCTTCAAGTTGTGATGAATGTGCCCAGATTGTCCCCACCTGAGTCAGCCATGAAGGTACAATGTCTGCCAGTAATGGCCTAGGACCGTGTAGAGCTCAGAATGTTCACTCAGCTGTTCCTTTCTCAAATATACCCTCCATTTTATTATATTTCTTCTGCAGATAGGCTGTTGACTGGTAGAATATGGTCCTTGGGGGGTTCTGCCCTGCCCCTCCTGGACGGTGGGCTGGGGGGATGTCCCAGTCCTGGGCTTGTCTCCCTTGCAGGTCTTTGCAGCTTCAGAGCTACCTCTCCAGACAAGCTTACTTTGGGGTAGTGACCCCATAATGGTTTACTGGGACAGTCTTGCCCATTTCTATCTTTAGTATATACACTCTCCCCCACTAGTTGGGGGGGTAACAGTGTTCCTTATGGCTGGGACAACAGGTTTCTGAGTATGTTGATGGCATTACTGTTTTTTTTCTACTATATATATATATATATATATATTATATTATAACAGTAGTGCTGTGGGTAGGTAACTGGCTGGGCAGCAGGACACAGAGGGTGGTGGTAAACGGCTGTCACTCCACAGAGGGAAGAGTGACCAGTGGGGTACCACAGAGATCAGTGCTGGGACCGGTACTATTCAATATCTTCATCAGTGACATTGCGAGGACCTAGAAGGCAGAATTTCACTGTTCGCTGATGACACAAAGCTCTGTAACAGAGTAGACACACCAGAGGGTGTAGACAGAATGAGAAGGACCTGCAGAAACTGAAGAATGGTCAGGGTTTGGCAGTTGAAATTCAATGCAAGGAAGTGCAAGATAATGCATATGGGGCGGCACCAAAAACCCTGGCGCAATATATCAGTTGGGGGTGAGGATATAGCATGCACCAAGCAGGAAAGGGATCTTGGAGTTATCATCTCTGATGACCTCAAGGCAGGGAAACAGTGTGACAAGGCAGCAGGTAAAGCAAATAGGATGCTGGGATGCATAGGCAGGGGTATCACCAGCAGGATAAGGGAGGTCATAATTCCACTATACAAGACACTAGTGAGGCCGCACCTGGAGTACACTGTGCAGTTCTGGAGACCTTACCTACGTAAGGACATAGACAGGGTAGAGAAGGTTCAGAGGAGGGCAACAAAGATGGTGCATGGATTGCATCACAAGTCCTATGAGGACAGGTTGAAGGCACTGAACATGTACTCCCTGGAGGAGAAGAAGGAAAGAGGGGATATGATAGAGACATACAAGTATCTTACAGGGAGGAACAGGGTGCAGGAATGCACTATTTTTAAGCGAAAAAGATGTTCCAGGACTAGAGGGCATGGGATGAAGTTGGAGGGAGGACGATTCAGAGGAAACGTGAGGAAAAATTTCTTCACAGAACGGGTGGTAGACAAGTGGAACACCCTGCCAGAGGAAGTGGTGGGGGCTGAAACAATCACGGATTTAAGAATGCATGGGATAGACATAAAGGAATTCTGGAGGTCAGGGTAAGGGGCAACAGACTTCCTGGAAAACATAAACTGAACTTACAAACTTAAATGGTAGACTGGTGGGCCATAGGCCCTTATCTGCAGACACTGTCTATGTATCTATGTATGTCTATGTCTATGTCTATGTCTATGTCTATGTCTATGTCTATGTCTATGTCTATATATATATATATATATATATATATTTTTTTTTTTTGCTGCCTTGTTACTCCCTTCCAATTTCAATTTCAAAGAATACAAGTCTGGTCCCCCCATCTATAGGGGGGTGGAGAGTACTAGGCTGGGAGGCTAGGAAAGGAGGTCCCCTTCCACACCCCAACATGTAATCCATTAGTGGGTGTGGGCAGGTGTAATTCAATCTTGACGTATCCAATCCTTGTGTTGTTTCAATGAAGACAGTGCTTTTTTTTTATATTTCTTGCAGTTCTGATAATAATGTACTGAAAGTGCATCTCGGCCTCCCCCAACGCTGTACAGTCATGTTCTTTTACTAAGTATGGTAGATCTCACTTTAGCCTCGTTTAATGTTAGGGTATTAACAGTCCAATTTAAAGGGCATGAATATTGCTGGAGCTACAACATAAACAGGTAAGAGTGGCCTTCCTTTAGGAGACCCATTTGATGGTGCAGGAGCATGCTAAGATATGCCACGGATGGGTGGGGGAAGTCTACACATCACAATATGAGGAACATCCTCATCGCAGGGGGGTGGCAATATTTGTATGTCACAACACCCCGCTGAATGTGCAACATATACTTAGGGACCCTCAGGGCCACTTCATCCGACTGGTGTGAGAATATAGGGGCCACGGCTGTGTCCTGCTTAACCTCTGTGCTCCAAATGAGAAGCAGATCATATTCACCTTCTGGCTGGGGCGTTGGAAGATATAGTCATGGATGCTGACAGTCTGATAGTGGTGGGAGGCGATTTTAATTCAGTCATGAATCCCAAAGTAGATAAAATTGGTGCTCAGATACAAGAGTCCACTAGGACAAGGAAATTATAGGCTAGACTTAGTGACAAGATGGGTCTGGTTGAAGGGTGATGATTTTTACACCCACGAGGGGGAATATATATACTATTCCCCTAGATATAATTCTTATTCTAGAATAGATTTTTTTTTTTCGACCAATTGGGTATCTAGACTTCATGCGGTAACTACAAGTTCTATCACCATGTCAGATCATGCCCTAGTCACTATACAGCTCGATATCACCCCAACTCCTTCTAAATCTATTTGGCACCTGAATGTTAGTTTGCTGAATCCCTCAGATTTTCAAGACTTAATTAAGTCAGCAATACAAACCTACCTTTAGACAAAACAACCTGGTTAGACAGGAGTGGGGATCAGATGGGACGCTCTTAAGAGCTACCCATGGGGTGAAATCATTAGATTCTCCTCCCAAGCTAAGAAAGAACACATCCAACTCAGGCTTGACCTTGAACGCTGTATAGCAGATCTAGAATTTAGACATCAGATCACATTAGACCTAGACATAAACAACAGTTAGATGCTGAGAGAAACCAGTTGAACAAACTATTAGATACTCAAATAGAGGGCCAATTGTGTTATTCAAAACAGAGATTCTATGAACATGGTAACCGGGCTGGAAAACTTTTAGCATGGCAACTCTGTAAGGAAGCCACAAATAGAGTGGTAGTTCATCTTAGGGACCCGACTACTCACTCATCCACCACATGTCTTAAGGCCATATCTCAAATCTTTGCCAACTACTACTCCACCCTATATGACTTAGAAAGGGGGCCAGACTATACAGTTAAGATAGACAGCAACCTGGAACATCTCCCACTTCCCAAGCTTACACTGGAACAAAAAAATCCTTCTAGGTGCACCCATCACTGAGACCAAAGTCTTAGGCAAGATAAAACAGAGGTAAAGCTTCAGGGATGGATGAGTTTGCCTCAGAATTTTACAAATCATTTGCTCTGATACTTTTGGAACCCTTGGCAGCTGTATATAATGAAGTCCTTGAGGGATATGGAAAGGTTGCCCCGCACATGGAAATGTGCCCAAATCTCAGTAATTCTGAAGCCGGGCAAGGACTCTGAAGAATGCGGCTCCTGTCGCCCAATATCATTGCTCCCAGTGGATCTTAAAATCTTCTCTGTCTTCCTTGCTGACCATCTGCAACTCTGCATCTCCTCCCTGATACACCATGACCAGACTGGGTTTATATCAGGTCAATTCCTCCAAGAAAATATCCAAAGGCTGCTCAATATCATCACAGCTCAGACCAAGTTTTCCTTTCAGCTGGTCGTCCGCATGGATGCAGAGAAGGCATTTGACAGAGTAGATTGGGAATTCATGACCGCTGCTTTACAGAAATTTGATCTGGGTCCCAAGTTCATCACTGTGATTAATTCCCTCCATTTGTCTCCTGAGGTTCGTGTCAAAGTAAACGTCTTTTTTTTTCCAACCAGATTAAGTTAAGAAGAGGCACTAGACAGGGCTTCCCCCTATCTCCCCTGCTTTTTGCCCTATCCTTGGAACCCCAGGTGATTTCAATTCGTCAGAAACCTGAAATCAAATGAATCATAATTGGAAATGCCAACCAGAAAGTCGCATTATATGCTGATGATTCTCTTTTTTCTGAGTGACCCACAGTCCTCATTATCTCAGTTATTAGGGGAATTGGAGAATTTTGGAACCATGGCCAGTTACAAAATCAATTATACTAAATCAGAAGCAATGGTGCTCAGTGGAAATCCCCCCTCTCCCCACCAGATTTCAAGTGTACTTTCCCATTTGCCTGGGTCAAGAAAAACATATTTCAATATTTAGAGCATTCAGGTTTCTAAAGGAACTTCCTTTTTACTTAAAATCAACTATATAAAGTTGTTTAACACCCTCCAAAATGACCTGGCCAGATGGAAGCTCTTACCTCTAACATTATATGGTGGAGTGCAAACTATAAAAATGAATATACTGCCCTGCTTTTTATTTCAAAATCTACCCATTTCAATTGCTAAATCTTTTTGGAATAACTTAAACAGAGCCAAGCAGCAATTTATATGGTCTGGAAAATGATCTAGACATGCTAAAACAGTACTGCAGACCCTGCAACATGTGGGGGGGGGGCTGGACCTCCCTAATTTCTCATTATATTACTTGGCAGCACAAGGATCTCAGCTATGTACTTGGGCCAAAAGAAGAGCTGACTCAGGCTGGTATCTCATAAAAGCTGCCTCAGTCTTAGGTAGGGCTATCTGGACCCTCCCAACCAGTGTCATTCCCTCCCACATAGGGTTCCGGATCCAAAACCCTTGGGTCAAGCACACTCTGCAAACCTTACTTCAGCTCAGGAAACTAATGCACACCCCAAACACCATTGGCTCTTTCTCCCTCATATGACATGAGGATTCATTTCTCCCACCAAAACTGGACTTAGGTTTTGCTTTCTTAGAGGGACAAGCCCTTACCACCTTTAAACAATGTACAGATGACCACAGTTGTCTTCCATTCTCTAGACTAAGAGAGATATATTCCCTCCACAGGGAAGACTATTACCATTTCTTACAAATATGGTATTTTATATTAGCCTCTGGGCTCTTCCCCTCTTTGCAGAGGGACTTAACCAGCTTAGAAGACGTCTTCTACCATACCATCACAATAGTGGATAAAATCCCTCATAGTGGAACTATACACAACTCTCATGCAGTTGAGACCCTCCCCACTGGACAGTATAAGAAGTAAATGGGAACAGGAGGGTGGGACCTCAATCTCTCCAGACCAATGGTTGGAAAGACTTCATCTGGGTTGGCAGGTAACTGTGTTTCTGACATAGAGAGAGTTCAACTGGAAGATACTGATGCATTTCTTTAGGATGACAATAACTGCCAAACATTTCCATCCCAACTATACGAATCATTGCTGATGCAACTGTGGGGGAGCCAAGGGAACCCACTACCAAATCTTCTGGGATTGTCCGGTCCTTCAGGGGTTCTGGTGTCCTATTCATACTGAGATTCAAAGATTGTTAGGTATAACCCTTTCTTTCACATTTCAAGAACTGGTACTGGGTTTCCCCATACTGCTGTCCTGTTCAAGTGCAATTCATAAACAAGGCCAAATCATGAAGGTAGCTGCTCTCAAATGTATTACGAAGAAGTGACTCTCCTCTGTGTCTCTGTCACACAGCCAGTGGCAGCTAAGAATGAAAGAAACAGAAAGTATGGCTTGCATTTATCCCTATACCAGTTTTGAAGATGTAACTTAATGTATTGCCTGTGTGATGTTTTGCTTTGTTTATTATGTATGTGTTTGTAAAAGTGTCTGCATACACTTACCACATGCTGTTATTTATTGTATCACTGTTTCTCCCTTTGTAACCCTTTTCCCCGAGTCGCCCCTGAAAAAGGTACATTCCATCTCAGTGGGTCTACCTGGTTACCAAAATTCAAATAAATAAATTATATCCCTTTTACAATTGAATGAGGGTAAATTTAGGACCATCTGGCAACCATGGCTACTAGCTGGAACAGAACCTGTGGAGTTATCAAAGTAGCTTCTGCTTTGTAATGGGAGGTTATTTCTTTAGCCTCCATAAATATAGCTTTAGATAGGTGGGGGTGGCCAAGAACAGATGCACTGATGTTAAGTTCAATAGCTGTGTATACTGTTGTGGATCTCTTTTGTTGTAAACCTATGTCATTAATATTTATCACTTAAAAGTGAATATGATCTTGCTGACTTTACTCTGAAAATTGGATGATTATGAGGCTAAGTAATAGTAACAGGAGGCGTACAACAAATCCAATGATTTAGCTCCTCCCAGCTTTTACTTTATATTTTTAAGCTAACTTTGGGTACCATGTGAACGTGCAAGGTACCTACAGACTGACGTAAGTGCCAGTGACTAAATGAACATCGTAGTTCTGGTCTGTTGGACTAAATGTTTTCATTTTAAGACCTTTCAGTATTAGCAAGTGTACCTCTGCTACTTGGATTGTATCATTTGGTATATATACTATGTAAAGTCATACTGTAAATTGAATATCTATACCAATAAAAATTGAACTGAAAGTTTAAAAAAAAAAAAAAAAAAAAAAAAAGGATCTTGTAGGTGATCCTCTGTTCAACAGGCAGCCAATGCAGGACACACATGACTGATGCAATATGTTCCAGCTGGTGAATTGATGTCAGAAGCCTCACCACTGCATTCTTTATTTTTATTTATTTAGTTAGTTTTTGTTGACCGGGTAGGTACACTAGACAAATCCTGCCTATTTTCAGGCACGACCCGTGGGAGAGGGATACAGATGAATGCCAACTGACCTTGAATCAGATTAAGCTGTTGTTAACTGCAGACATGGGCCTGACCATAGGGCAAGCTCATATAGAGAACACTGCAGGAGTCCACGACAGTGGGACAATATGCAAGCATGTACTAATGCTTTCATGCTGAACAGTTCTAGAACGGGGCTCCATCCGGTGATGTTTTTTTAGATGACAGAAGAAGCACTTGACTTCTGCCAGCACCTGGGATTTCAGAAGGAGCCTTTCATCAAGGACGACACTCAGGTTCATGCAAGCAATAAGATTCAATAGGGTGTGAGTTATGCTGGGAAAACAGCCAATCAGCGGGTGTAGTAAGGCTTTACACCCCAGGCAGGGGGTATTCAGCCCCTGGAAAAGCAGTTATCTAGCTTAAATACTGAAAAAGGGAAGAAAGAGTTCAACTCCTGTGTGGATTCCAATTATTTTTATTTATTACTTCTACCATTCAGATTAGCTGATGTTTCATGAGGTGCCCCCTCACTTTGTCAAGGCAAACAAGCAGTGGTTTCCTGATCAAGGATAAAAAAAAAAAAAAAAAAAAAAAAAAACACAATTTTACACACTATACAATATAATCAGAACCATTAATGCATAATTATGTAAATGGCTTGTCATGCCATTAATGTCATGGGTATGTAAATGTATTGTCATGTTATGTTATGTTATGGATACCATCAGATACCTGAGGGCAGCAGGGTGCTGACTTCCTAGGGTTAGGTAAAAAGAGGCACTCAGGTAACCCTGTTGTTCTGGTGCCTATTTGGAATATTTCAGCTAAAAAGCATACTATAGATAGTGATCAACAGTTATACAGAATAGTGATTTATTTTGGTGCCTTAAAATGAATATTTAGTTATTTATTTCTTTATTTGCTAAAAATTAGTAACCAGGAAAGGCACACTGAGCCAAGCTCAATTCAGGTGTGACGAGGGGTGCGGGGTAAAATAGCTACAATAATAAAGTGCAGTCAGTGTAGCCAAAACAGTTATACAGGCAGGTATGGCCTACCAGGCAAGGTAAACAGTAGGAAACAGACACTATTACAGTGAAATTAAGAAACAGGTAATAAATGCAATCAATGGCAAAATGTACAGTGAATAATGTACCAACAGGTACAGTGGATGAGAGGTAGTGGAAGTATATTAATATATATCTAATAAGGAAGTGGTGAGAAGGGAGTATTTAGGAAATTTCCCAAGCCAGGACCAGTTAGTAGATAGTAGGCATAAGGCAGGTGAAAGAGATCAGAGGACACTGATTAACCAGAGCCAAGGTAGGAGCAAGAGGGGAAGAAAAGATGTCTGAGCAGATGTTTGAAATAGTGATAGGAGAAAGACAGATGAAGTGAGGGGGGAGAGATTGTTCCAAATGGAGGGAAGAAGGGAGGAGAAAGAGAATTGCCTAGCCACAGATTTGGAGTAAGGAATGGAGAATGTTCAAGAGCCCCTGGCATGAAGTGCATAGGAGGTGGAGGGGTTTGAAGAGAGAATCTGGTGATATTGTACACTGTGTAAAATAACTGTATTTATCCTTGATAATACTGCTTCTTTTTTTTCACCTTGACAAAGTGAGGGAGCACATCAGGAAACATCAGCTAATCTGTGTAGTGGGAGTGAAAAAAAGAATTTGAATCCACAAAGCAGTTTAACTTTTTCTTCCCTATTCCAGTATCTTGGTCATAAGAGTTTCTCCAACCTGTTAATTGCAATCTCATTAGGGACAGGGGCTTCCTGGGACACTGTCCCACCTTGAGTGATCTAGCCTAACCCACACCCTGGAGTGTCTTACTTCACTTATAAAGTAGGTAAACTGAGAAACAATTTTCATTAAAAAGTTTACTGTTCAATTTAAAAACTGGTATTTTGTTTTGTTAAAGGTATTAGTGAAAATAATCCCTCCCTATCCATTAGTCATCTGCCTTTTCACACATTCCTTAGATGGAATGTTTGTTTATCATGCAATACAGGAATTTAAATGTTTGCAGAACTCTTCTGGGTGAAAGCTCAACCCCTCACACACAACACTTCTGGATAAAGCAAACGCTGTGATAAATAGGTTAGAGAACAGTAATTTATTGAAACTTAGTAAATGAGAAGGGGTTTAAATGAATAATGAAATATGCCAAACAAACACATTCCAAAATGGGATCAAACCACATTTAATTAAACAAGCTGTTCACAAAATGCTTTAATCAAATTGAAAGTGTCTAATAAATTAAAACTAATGAAACATATCCAACTTTCATACTCGATTTAGAAATATTACAAATAAGTTACACATATGGATTGTGGTGTTTTTTTGTATGGCCTACCACTAAAAGACCCCTTACCTTCTCTGTCGTCTGCCAGACCCTGCGGTTACTGCAAGTGCTGCTCATGAGGACCCCATCTGGACCATGTGAATAACTAGTCGGATGCATAAAATAAACAATAAGGCAGGTTTATTTGCTGTACTGCAGATGTTCTCTTCATGAGGACAAGCTCCAGACAGACAATTTCTGACTGACAGACCAACAAGGCACTGCCAGGCAGTGCAACAATTAGATACAAGCAGGTTCTAAGTGATCTTAAAGGGGCGGCAGTCTGAACATTAAGCCCCATGCCTAATGTGCGCTTCACAGGATCATCGCTGATTTTACCTCAAAAATATAAGGGACATCCCTGATTTTGTCCCCTAAAACTTATCTGTTCTTCTAAAATGCATTGTTTCTATCTCTGAACAGTAGGAATTTGAATCAAAAGATAATGCCACATATTAATATTTTATCTATTTTCTTTAGGAAATACATTGAAAATAAGCCATATATTGTAACAGATTCCTGAGTTGATAATATCTATATTTTGAGAGGTGTCCCTGATTTTGGTTATCTCTCCCTGATTTCTGTAAGCCTTGTCCCGGCCCTGATTTATGGTGAATGGGGCTTCTAAGTATGTTCATGTGTGTTGCTTGTCACCTCCTGGTGAAAAGGATTTTATTAATATTACATTTAAGCATGATAATTTGGTGTAGCACTTGCTGCCCCCCCATTCCTTAAAGAACCTCTCCAGAGTCTTGAGCTGTTCCATCTTTCTTCTCAGCTCCTGTAACCTATTACCCTGCTTCTCAAGAAATCTTTATTCCCCACAAAGTTGTAATTGAGGTTTCTGTTCTGTCACTGATGTCAAAAGACAGCTTGATCTCAAGACAAGTGATACCCTTTCCTTCCTTTCAGACACAGTGAAATGTTGTTTTGAGCATTTCGGTAGAACAACAAGGAAGCATTATATAACACAGTTATAGTATAAATTCTTTGCAAAAAAAAAAAAAACACCTTGTTCATGCATCAGTTAGGCTTCAAGTTAATGCTATAAAAGTAGGGAAATGTGGTGGTAGTGTTTCCAATCGTAACTCCTGACCCCCAACCCTCAAGCAGCAGAAGGAAAAAACAATAGGGTTTTGGATCTCTGGAGTCTTGACGAATCAGTGGAGGGGTCCTCCTTGGGTTTGTCATCCCTAAAGTTAACCCCTCTCCCCAGCTTGTGGCCTCCTGTCCAAAGCACAAGGTACAGCTCCAAGCCAGTGCCTCATGCTGATATACTCTTCAAAGGTACAGAAATGTGTCTTGCCACATGTTGCCAATACAATGTGTTGTAGCTTTCTTCATATGTGGGCCCCATGTGAAGAAAAGAGATCACATCTTACCTGGTTTGCTCAGGGAACAGGGTGGGCTTTAAGGTTGAGAACCCCATGAAGACCCCACCACTGATTTGCCAAGACTCCAGAGACCCAAAACTCTAATGTTTTTTTCCTTTTGCTGCTTGCAGGGTTGGGGTGGACCCTGATGCCACATTTCCCTAGATTTGTGTCACTAACTTGAACCCTAACTGGTATATTAATGATGTTGTTTTGCAAAGAATATCCTTTCTTTTTGACATAGTGGAATCATATCCTCATTCACGCAGGTCTCTTTGAGACCTGCATGAAGATATGCAGATGTGCAGGGCCCAAGGGAAGACTGTCTGTTTATGGAAGTGCAGGGTCCTTGCATGCCCTGTGAAGAATTCATAGGGCTATTAGCTTGGCTGGGAAAGTGCAAGGCTGTACGTTCTCTATTCTTCCATGTAGCTGCAGATACAGGCATACAGGAAAAATAAAATACATGTCAGCCAATGCAATAGGGCTGTCTGCCACCCACGGGTGAAGATGTACAGGACCCTATGCCAAGAGAACAGTTGTCTTCACTATGTGCACAATCAAATTTCATGGCGAGAAACCAATTTAATTTGTAAAAGCAAAACTTATGATGCACAATCAAATTTCAAGTTGAGCAAATGTTATGCGAAGAAACCAATTTTCTGCTGTGAAATAAAAAAGCATGGTGTGCAATGAGAATTCATACTGAGAAACTAATTTTCTGCTGTGAAATGAAAAACTGATGTGCAATCAAATTTTATGCTGAGAAGTCAATGTTTTGCTGTGAAATGAAAAATAGTACAAAATAAAATTTCATGCTGAGAAAACAATTTTCTGCAGAGAAACTAAAAATTATACTGGGCAATCAAAATGTGTTTCCAACAGACTTTTTTTTTTTTTTTTTAAATTGCAATTAAAAACAGTTTCGCAAGTCAGATTTTGTTTCACACCACCTTAAAGGCGTGACACAAAAAAGCGAGTCATGATTCAAAAAAATGGGCCAGGAGAAATATGTAAAAGACATTTATAATCATGATTCACTGAAACAAGCCTCAGAATCTGAACCAGCATGTTTTAATGAGGTAGATTCATGTTTTTGTTTTTGTTTTTTGTTTTGTTTTTCTGTTTTTTTGTTATGGCTGCTGTAGTAAAGCTTTGAATTAATTATTTGTAGGGAGGTGAGAAACAAGATGTTGGCTGTCATGAAACAAAATACATTTTTGCTGTCATGAGTACAACATCTCATGAAATCAAACATGGCCCTGTGACACCAGATTTTTGGTGGCATATCAGAACATTATCCCAAAAACCCTATTGAGTATGCTCAGAACAGAAAAACACAACACTTTTAAATCATTATCACTACCTTGCTACATTATGCTTCTAACCTGAAAGTTTGGGGAAAATATTCCATTTCATTTAGGCTATAGGTGAGAGCCAAAATAAATCCCTTGTTAAGTAAAGGAAAAAAAAAATCAGATGTTTACAAGAAAATTACATAAGCAGATCTCACAAAGCGCAGAAGCTGCCGTCATGAAACTTTCCACAGATCTAGACCTTGCCTACTAGACAACACATGCAACATTTCAGCTATTTTTGTCAAATGCACCAAAGCTATTAAGGTGCAAAGTTAGGGGTTTAACACTGAACACCCTACTCATCCCTAACTATAGAGGCCCTACTACACCCCTGTAATAGAAATACAGTGCAAAGCACACACAGGAAACAACTTTGTACCATTTTAAAAACAGGGAACACATTTAAAAACACTGTCAACTTTAATGATATCAGTGTTCACCCATTTAACAATATAGTGGTGTATCCCATCAAGACTGTGCATCTGAAAAAGCATGTGGTCAAATAAACACATTTTCGGTGACTATTTTCACAGGAATGTTCTATAAACTTTCAATTTTCAATGCAAAATGTGTTTCAGGAAGATTTAATCTAAAGAATTTTGCATAAAAGCCATTGCAAATTCCTGTTTGTGAATTTTATTCATTTATTTTCATGGCAGTGATATTTGACAGTGCTGTTTTTGGTTTTGAGGTTTTGACATGGAACCAAATAGTGAATTGGTAAACCTACACAACAATGCTATCATTATGATTACAATAAGTGATTCTGATGACATCATAAACCACATGGACAAAGCTCAAATGGTTTTATAAAACTGCTTGGCTCAAATAAGCAATCTAATAGGTCAGATCTGGTCATGTTTTATTTATTGATTGATTTATTTCAAAAGTTTTTCCAAGAAACACAAACTGAGCTGGTTAATGGCTCATTTCCAGAAGTGCCCCGGGGTGTATGGGTGAGGGAACATATACAAATACAATAAAGTGCATAATAAAAATATGTAACAGTTGACTGTGTGCTAATTTAGCATTATCACACACCCTGCTGCGTGTTATTACTTACTTATCACATGTCATTGGAATCCTGAGATGTAATCATAGCAGTCCTGCTGTGTTTGTCCTTTGTCATTATTTTTTTTAGTGTATGACAGAACACTTTTTTTTAAAAATCAAACGCTAAAAGCAATACATGGGGTGTATGTTGTGCAGGCACAACCCATGCCCAGTGGCATATGTGATGCACAATGCCACATGTAGAGTGCCTTCAGCCCCTGGAAGTGCGCTGTGCCAAGTGTCTTACTGTGTTTATAAAATGGGTAAACTAAGAACATTTAAAAAACCAAAAATATAGCAACTTTGTTTTTATTAAAAACAAACATTTTCTTTTGTTTTAAAAATAACTAGTAAACAAAATAGTCCCTCCTCCCCATCTGTCAAACATCTATCAACACATCCAATAAATGGAATGTTTGTTTATCTTGAAATGCAGGAATTCAAACTTCTGCTGAGTTCTATAGCCAAATAATTACCCCCACACACACACACACACACACACACACACACACACACACACACACGCACACAACTGAAGGCATCAGTAAAGCCAGAGACTCAACTGTTCTTGGGTTAGAGTAAGCAGCAAAGATTTTTCTGGTAGGCAGGTAAAGATGGGAGTGGTGGGCAAAAAAGCTTCAAAAGTAAAACTGTGAGTAGTACTTCATTTTAATTTGTTTATGTTTGATTTATTTATTTATTTAAAGGGAATCAGATACACCTTTGAGCCAGGGGCTCTTTTGCAAAGATTCCACCTCAGGTTACTTGAAACATTAGGACAGGCAGTGGTAATGTGCAAAAGAGAAATAAACATAGCAGCCGGAGGGTTTTGTCAATCACCAAAATATCACAATTGTGCAAATCACTTCTATAACAATTTAAACAATATAGATTCATATAGGTAGTCATCTGAAAGAGGGAGGCGAAGCAGAGGCTGGTGTAAAGAGGGAGAAAGAGAGGGGTGGGGTGGGTCAGGGGCAGGGTCAGTGAGGAGGTGTGTGGAGGGAGTAGAGGAGGAAGGAAGGAGTAGGGAGGGAAGGGTGGGGTATGGGGTGGGGGGTGGATAAACCATTTAGGTGTAGCAGTTGCAGGAGCCACAGGAGATGAGGTAGTGACGCAGGCTGAGCTTAAAGGCACCCAGGGTTGCTTTGCTGGTAACTTCTTCTTCTGGCAAGGTGTTGAACCAGGAAGAGGCTCTGAAAAAGAAGGATAATTGACCTTGGGTAGTCCTGCAAAGGGCAACAGTGAAGGAGAGGTTCTTTGAATTCCTGGTTTGTCATAGGCTGCTATATGGTCTCAGCAGTGCCTGTGATCCAGGGGGTAGTAGGTCCAATGTTTGCCTTTTTGCCAGGATGCAGGTTTGATACTTAATTTTGCAAGATAGTTGGAGCCAGTTTGTGTGTTCGTAGATCTCGCAGGTGTGTGTAAGGTGGTTTGCAGATGACATGCCTTGTTTAGTACTGTGGTGATGCATCAGAGAGCTGTGTCAGTGGCAGACCAGTAGATCACAAGCCCATAGTCTATTATAGAGATTACTGAACTGTGAATGGCAGTGCTTAGGGCTTCATCTGTGAGGCAGTTCTTATGTCTATAGAACAGGCCTATGTGGGTATTCACAGTTTTTGCTACGTAGTTGATATGTTCAGAGTATCCAAGTGTTGGATCAATAATTGCCCCACGATATTTAAATAGATGTACTTGTTCAAGGGTGGCCCCTTTGCTGTTTGAGATAGAGAGGTCTCTGTTTTTATGTTTGTTGTGGGTACCATGGAACAGCATTGATTTGGTTTTGCTGTAGTTAAGAATAAGCTTGTGGGATTTAAACCATGCCTCTACACCAGTGAAGCTTTCTTGTAGTAGCAACTGAAGAAAGGAGAGGTCAGAGTGGGAGGCGAAGATGACAGCATCATCGGCATAAAGTAGGATTTGTTTCTGAGCAAGATGAAGGGAGACTGTATAGGAAAATGCTGAAAAGCATAGGACCCAGGATGGATCCTGGTTGGACTCCTGATCGGACCAAGAGGGGTGTTGAGAGGGATTCACCAGTTTTTACCTGCTGTGTTCAGTCACTGAGGTAGCTTTGAAACCAAAGAGTTGTGTCTGGATATAGTCCTATTAGAGATAGCTGTTGAAGCAGTAGTGAATGGTTGACGGTGTCAAATGCCTTAGTTAGGTCAATGAAGGTGGCGCCAACGAGATCTCCTTGGTCCAGGGCATTGTGGATGTAGGAGGTAAGCTCTAGGAGTGCTGTGGTCATGCTGTGGCCCTTTCGAAATCCGTGTTGTTCTTGACATAGCAGGTTATACTTAGGAAGGTATTCTATCAGTTGGTCGGCAGCTATTCTCTCCAGTGCTTTTTGAGATGTTTTTTATTTGTATAAAAAGGACATATAAAGAAAAAGAACATTTGATTAGTCTGTTTTTTTGCTTTTTATTTTGAAGGAGTTTAATTTTTAGGGTGTAGGGAATTTTTTTAAGTGAGTAAAAGTGGCAGCCATGTTTGTAAGGGCAATCAGGAACTTTAAAAAAAAAAGGCAGTGATATTGTTAATGTGCTGTGTCCTGATTGCCAGCCTTATTTTATCCATGCACTGTACTTTTTCAATGCATAGGCTCTAGCCAATCAGGATACAGTATCTTCCCTATCAGTTTTATAAGAAGCTGTAAACCATGCACAACCCTGTACCATCATTGAATTGTATTGTTCAAAATGTTCCATCATACACTATAAATATATTAAAAAAAAACTGCACTTCCTCCTGTGCTCTTTAAGAAGGCTTAGAACATAAATGTAACCTTACTGCTTCTGCTGAAATGTGTCATGCAATGTAGCCTTTCATTATTCAAATGAGGGGCACAGCACCTTGAAATATGGGAAGAGGTGAAATGTGGGACACATAGGTCAGTATATTGTCAGGAACTTAGCACTCACAAATGGGTTAGCACCACACAAACTATTTATTTATTTATGTCTTTGGTGACCAGGTAAGTGAATTTATCCTAGGGACTGTTTTCAGTCATGACCCAGGCCACACAGTGACACAAGTACAAGTAATTTACAGTAATGTAGGTTTCATAGTTTATCCTCATGAATCCAGGATACAGAATGGCACAAGAGCAAACTGGTTTGCATAGCAATAAGCAGGATACAATAAAAGGTAAGGACAATAATACACAGAAAAAAACAAAATATGGACAACGCAGATTCAGGCATCTAGTGTGTAGGACACCATAGTAAGAGTAGTAACCATAGCTAAGAGACACAGGCAGGGCCTGTAAGGATGTAGGAAATATTTAGACTTCTAGGGTGCAAGTACATTACAATGCTAGTGTGTCCCAGTGGAAGGGGGGGTGCGATGGACCCTGACGTGATTAGGAGGAGCAGTGACAAGCGGCTTCCAATACTAGCCAGTCTTTTAAGCTTTTCTTGAAGGACTGGTGGGAAGAGGATGAGCGGATGGATAGAGGATGTTTATTCCACAAGGTGGGGGGCACAGACAGAGAAAGCTTTACTTCCCATGGAAGTGGAGATGTGGAGGACAACTAGTGAAGGGACTGAGGATTTCCATTGGCTTCTAGCAGGCAGTCTGCCTGTTAAGAGAGATGAGTATGGAGATTTGGTACTGTTCCTCAGCGTGTTGTACACTATGCAGCCCAGGGGCATAATCAAAACTGCCCTAGAGGGAAAGCCACCCTAGGGACTGATAGAGAGTGCAATGATGAGTGGAGAAGGGAGCTTGAAGGGCAAAGCAACAGATATTGTTGTATGCTGTGTTTAATCATGAGTACAGACCCAAGGACACGTGGGAGTAGACAGGAGAGCAGTATTCAAGTAGGGGTAGCAGATTTCTTTGAGCAATAGCAAGGCAAGCTTCATCAGACAGACATTGCTTGACTCTGTAGGCAGCACCAAGCTTCTGGTTTATCAGCCACACACAACTGTCTATATGTGCCAAGAATGTAAGTGAGGGGTCAAGGGTGACTCCTAGGTATTTAAAAATGGCTACATTTTCTAGTGGAGGACCGTCTGGGGTGAGCACAAGGAGGGAGGATTTAGGTTTGGCAATCTTGGCAAGGAATGGCTTAGAGGCAAAGAGCATGGACTTTGCCTTTTTTCGTTTAAGAGGAATTTACTAGAGAGGAGAGCGGTAGTTAGGTCTGAGGACATAGAGATGGTATCAAGAGATTTATCACTACGGTAGAGGACCAGGTCATCCACATAGAGGATGGTCTCACAGGAGAGACTTTTGGCAGGAAGTGCATTAACAAATAAAGAAAAGAGGAGGGGGCCAAGTATGGAACCTTGGGGGACTCCAGTGACAACTGGTAGAGCAGCGGAGGAGGCTTTTCCTATTATGACTGACTGACTGGGATCTTCCAGAAAGGTAACTTTTGAACCAGGCAGACGTTTTGGGGGAACAACCAAAATGACTGAGTACAGTGGAGGAGAGAGTGGTCAACAAGGTTGAACACCTTTGATAGGGATATGAACACAGCACCATTGGCTTTGCCTGCGTCCATGCTTCTTAGCGCATGGTTTGAGAAAATGGCCAAGGCTGAGGTGGTGCTGTGGAATTTGTGGAAGACATGCTGAAGGGGGCATAGTAGTTTGTACTCTTCCAGGTGCTCCAAGAATGAAAATTGGAAATGTACAATTTTTTCCAGCAGTTTGCTTAGATGAGGGAGGAGGGAGATGGGTCAGCAATTATCTGGCGAGAGAGGAAAACCAGCTTTAAAAATTAGCAAAACATTTGCATGTTTCCAGGTGTCTGGCACAGTGGATGTAGAGAGGGCTAGATTGGGTATGAAGGTGAGTGGTTTAACAATTTCTGGAGAGATGAGTTTTAAGAAAGTGGGGAAGAGCCCATCACTCCCAGGGCTGCATCTGACTGGGAGGGATTTTAGGAGGTTAATGGTTACTCCATGGCCAATGGCTCTAAAATAAAAAGGGGGGGCAGAGAGGGAGTTTAAGGAGGGGGAGGAATGATTTACCTTGCTGTCAGGGCCTAGGAAGACTGGGGAGGGAGTTTGCTGAGATGGGAGGAAAGATCAATGAATTTTGTGTTAAAGATATAAGCTATCTCCGCAGAATCAGAAAGAAGACCAGAAAGGGATGCAAATTTGGTTATTTAACTGTGAGTCTTTGGGTTTAGAAGTGAACCAATGGAGGCCCAGAAACTGTGAGGATTGACAAGATTGTTTATTTCTTGATTAAGGTAATATTTATGCTTCAGGCATTTGGCAGTTTGCTTGCAGTATTTCGTAAACACCTTTAGGTGTTCCAGAGCCGGGGGGTGGGAGACACCTTGTATGCTTTCCACTTATTGTCCCTGTCTTTCATCAGGGCCAGTAGTTCTCTGGATAACCAGTGGATACAGCCCTCCCACCCCTTCTGGTAGTTAGGGGAAAGTGGAAGTCCTGTAGCTGAAGGAGGGGAGTTGTAAAATGCCTGACTGCAGCTGTTATATTGTTGAGAAGGTAGAGAGCAGACTAATTTATTTCCCTAACTTCTCTGAGAATATTTTCAGGATCAGAGCAGTTAAACTGTCTGATGTACAGGTATTTGTGAGGAGGGCAGTGAGTTTTGGTAGTGAGTATGATGTAAGTTGGGGAGTGGTCACTAATAGAGTCCAACAAGGTGCCTGCTTGAAGGACCAAATCCACCCGGTTTGTTGTGACCTAGCCGAGCAGGGAGTGGTTTTTGCATGTGGGCGTTGTGCCTGGTAGGGGAGGAGTTAACTTGCTTCAGATTGTGTGCTTTCCGGATGTTAGTATAATCAGGCTCAAGAGCTCCTAACCAGTTAAGGTTGAAGTCCCTGAGCACCATGGTGTCCCTGGGGGGAGAGATTTGCCTGATGCCATCCAGGAAACTGGTTAGGCCCAGGATGCCTCCCGAAGAGGGGTTATAGCAGCAAACCAGATAGAGTTTCTTTGCGGCACCCAGAGTTATTTCTGCAAGGAGCCATTCGCTTGTGGGGGGGGGGAGATTTGAACAGCTGATGGTGGTGGCTGTGATATGGTCCTGTATGAACTGAGTACCACAAAAGCAGGGGACTCACTAACTGTGCCACATTGGAAAGAAAACCTTGCAAGGCAATATGTTTTTGTGAGCAGCACTAACTAATGTTGGTGCACCTATGCAAAGCAGCTGACTGCACTGGCACATAGATGCCTGGCATATCAGAAGGTTTTGAGAGAAAGTATTTATCTGTTAGTGCTGTCCTATTTACCTCCTCCCCAAACCTGACCTTATGGCCACTGCACCTCCTTCCCCCTCGACTGCCTATCTACTGTGCTGCTGAACAATCTAAATACCCATTTATCATGGGTGTTACTTGTTACCACTGATGTGGCCATGAGGTGGGGTTTGTGACACTCCATCCCACAATTTAGGCCAAATCGGTCCAAGGGTGCTGGAGGTATGGGCAAAGGTTGACTATAAGTGTATATTTCCCCAAGTCCCATTGTAATTGGGACTACACAAAGCTATACAGAGCATGTTGGGTAGCGATATCATGGCACCACAGAATGTGTGGCAGGGTAGTTGGATGCTGTTATGGATGTGTATGGTAGGTTTCTGCTGGCCTCTACAGGGGTGGTGATGGGTACATGGATATCGTCATGGTGGGGAAGGAACAATAGGATTTTAGAGACAGTGTGCTAATATAAGGAATTAGTGTGGGGGGCTCCACTAGACCCCAGGGGGAAATTGAGGTGTTGGGTGTGGAATCACTAGACTACCAGGAAGAAGTATCATCATGTCAGATGTACAATGGGGACTGGGGTGCAGTTTATCATTCCCTATCTACTGAGTCTGGAGGGCTAAGGCCCCTAAGCCCCCCCAACCCAGAATTATTAACTTCCATGACTTTTTAAACTTCACCCCACTGAACTGAAAGAAAAGGTTGGAAGTGCAGATTGATCACAGCTGTGGACCTCTGAAGATGTCAGCAATGCTCTTTATGTGTTCTATGAAGTCTTCTTAGGAATTCAAAATAAACTTCCTCCTCTGATCTCAAGGTGAGTGCATGGCCCTGTCACCAAATGGCTGGATTACCCACTGCTGGCCCTTATTAAACAGAGGGATGCCAGTTGGCTCGTATATAAAACCACCAAGACTGCTTCTAACTGGGTCAGTTATAGAATGCCTAAAAACAAGTGTAAAGAGGTTGTCAGGCATAGCAAAAGTCTTTACTTTAAATCATTGTTCACTGCCTTGGCCAATAACTGTAGACTCTTTTGGCAAAATTTCAAACAAGCCCATGATCAGTCTTGTAAACACGTACCGAAGGACATAAATATTGATGAAGTTAATTGAAACAATCCTGGCACCATTGTCAATGCCTTCAACAAATATTTACTGACCTCTCTGTCTACACATGCACATTCCCCACCTTCAGTATCCCTCCTGCCTTCCCTCCGCTAAAGCCAGCTCCTGTCACCCCTCTTTTTACTTCAAAGCAGTCACCTGCTAGGAGGTTTGCAGACTCCTCATGCTGATCCAACATCTACATCTGCAGTACAGATGATCTTGAGCCTAAAATACTTAGGATTGCTGCTGCTGAATGTGCCATCCCAGTCATTAAAATATTCAATCCATTCCTTACTTCCCAAACAGTCCCTGATATCTGGAAGACATCCCTGTTGTCCCAGTATATTAGAAAGATGACCAAACTAATATCAGAAACATTAGACCAACTGCAATACTTTCAGTATTAAACAAACTGCTGGAAAAGTTGGTTGTCTCCCAGATGACTGAATACCTCTCCACCTATAACATCCTGTCTCCTGCACAGCATGAATTTCATAAATGCCATAGCACTACTATTGCTCTTCTGTCACTCTCCTTCTCCATCTCCTCTGCCATGAATCAGGGTCAGCTCACTGGCGTGGTGTTCTTTCGACCTTATGAAGGCCTTCAACGTACTCAATCACACCTTATTATGCAGCAAACAAAATGCTTTGGAGATCTCTCCTTCATCTCTCCTTCTGCCCTGCCATGGTTCCAGAATTACTTGGGTAACAGGTATGAAAGAGATAAATCTGGACGTACACTGTCAGACCCTGCTGCCACCAAAATCAGGGTCCCTCAAGGCTCCATTCTGGGGCCCCTTCCTCTTTTCCATTCATATAAATTCTATCCATACTAGTCTCTGACGCTGTACTCCTCATCACAAGCTCTTGCAGTGTCCCTGAACTAAACTGTCACCTCTCCTCTGACCTTAAATATATACAACCTTGGATCCACTCAAACAAGCACCTCATGAATACTACCAAGATCTAAGCCATGCTCTTTGGCTTAGCTCTAAGTTAAAATGTGTAATATTCCTCTTGCAGATGGCTGTGTTGATGGATCTTGGTTTGCAACATCCCTTCCTTTAATTACCTGGTAGTTACACTAAACACCTCCATAGACTTCTCAGCACATATTTTCACTGCAGGCAAAACTGTCAACACCAGGCATAGACGCTCATATAAAATCAGAGACAGCCTTACACCTGTAGTCCATATAGCTACTGCCCGAGGCATCCTTCTATCCCAACTGATCTATGGGATGGTAGTCTACCACTCAACCTCCAAAACCACCCTGCAAAAATGGGATATGGCATGCGATAACATTTGCAGGTTTCCTTTGGCCTCAAATAGGTACACACACCATTGTGACCTATACTCCAGACTAAGATGTCTCCATTCATCAGCCCTGCAAAAATTTACCATGGGAAACTTGACTCACACAGTTATGAACATGCCATCTCCCTTGTCCCTCTCAGTGTTTCCTAAATCTGATAGCCAGTCTTATCCACTCAGCTCAAATGCCCCTGGGTTATTAAGTATATCTAAAACCAAGATTAAACTTGAGGAAATGTCCTTTTCCTTCACTGCACCTACAGTCTCTAGCTCTATCCCTATCTTGGTCTATCAGTGTACATCCAATCATGCCTTCAAAAAAGCATATGGTATCTTCCTAAACCAGGCATCTGTGTGTTCCTGCCCTTAGGTTGCTATAGAGTAAGTCTCCAAATCTTTTCATAATCCCTTATCAACTATTGTTGCATACTCCTGAATTCTGTTCTGCATGCTAACCTGTAGAATATATATTGATTAAAGTATGGGGTGGTGTGTGTAACGAGATGTTTACACACACCTGAGGTGTTAGATGCTACATAAACCCTGAGAGCGAAGCTCGAGGGGTTTGTGAAAGCATCTAACACTGCAGCAAGGGTGTGTAAACTTCAAGTTTAAACACACCACCCCATATTTTATTTTGTATAATTGTTGGGTATCATTTTTTCACCTCAGTAATTATATAAAACAAGGTGTCTCGGTTTAGCTGCGGTCCGATCAGGTTTCTCAGGGTCCGCTGTTTGGACGTGCCACTTCAGAGAAAATAAGTTTCCCTTTTGCTTTTTTTTTTAGCCCAGTTTAAGTATTTTTTGTCAGGAGATCCTTTTGTTATTTTAAAATGACTTACTGTTGAATTGGAATGGTGGTGACGCGTTTGGTGGCAAGCCCTGGCATCGGCTGTGAGAGAGGGGACAGTGGCAGCTAGCGCATGTGCAGAGGAGGGGGAACCTGGTGAGTGTTTGCCATCATAAACACTTCTTTATAAAGGCAACTTACACCACGGGTTTCCTTAGGGAAAAGCATCTGCACATATATTTTATTTATTTATTTAGAGTTTTACCAGGAAGGCATACTGAGCTGAGTACTGCTCGATTCCAGATGCATCCTGGGGAATGGGATGAGCACATACAAAAACAGATAGCATACAGTGCCAACGATGCATAACAAATAGGTAACATCATGAGCAGTTATAACCTGTATGAGGAAAGAAATTAATACAATAGAGTACGAAGGAAGGCTAGCTAACAGGAGGTCAACCTAATACAACTCAGCAACTCAGCTGTGCCGTATGACAGCATAGATAGAACATATATTGGCTTTTCCTTTGATGACAGAGAGGAATTCAGTTACAATATGGAGAGGGTAGGTCTACATAAACCAGGGAGTGCACTGAGGCCTGGGAGAGCAGTTAGGGGGACATGGGTGAGGAGCAGAGCATTTGGAGTCACGGGGACTGTCAGCAGGAGCAGGTGGGTGGGAAATGTGCTTTGAGTAACAGGTTGCACTGCTGTGAGTTGTCTGTGTGCCTGATGGCCACTGGTAAGGAGTTCCAGAGTTTAGGCATGTGATACTTGAAAGCGGCCTGCCCTTTGGCATTAGCTATATGTGGGACATGAAGGAGCCGGGAGTCAGTGTTCCTGAGGGAGTACGCTGTGGGTGACTTGAACTTGGAGTGTGGACCCAAGATAGGGGGGAGGGTCTTGCGCCGTGGAGCTGTCTCCGATCCTGTAGCGATGGAAGGTCAAGGGACTTGTAGAGTTCACAGTGGTGCATCGGGGGGCAGTTTAGGGTGAATCTGCAAAAGGAGTGGAAGAGGGGATCAAGTTTGGCTAGGGTGGACTTTGGGGCAGCAGTGTAGACTACGTCACCATAGTCCAGTGTTGGGAGGATCATTTTCTGTAGAATAGCTTTGTGGGTTTCCAGAGGGATACAGTCCCTGTTACGATATAAGGCACCAAGCATGGGATACAGTTTCTTGTGGATTGAGTCAATGTGCCCTGAGAAGTCAAGCTACTGGTCGAGCCAGACCCCAAGGTACTAGAAGAACATGAGGGCCTCCAATGGTATACCATCTAAGGTGTGGAAAGAGGGGGAGGTGGGGAAACGGGCAAGTCTCTGCTGTACCAAAGGTAATGGAGTTGGTTTTTTGGGGATTTAGGAAGAGCTGATTAGAGCTAAGCCAATTCTGGACAGTGGTGAAGTCTTCCTGGATTCTGGAGGCCACCTCAGGGTGGGAGGGACCTGACACATACAGAGCCATGTCTTCAGTGTACATATGTAAGGACACGTGTTTACATACCAAGGGCAGGTCATTTAGGAATATGGAGAACAGGATGGGGCCAAGGACCAAGCTTTGGGAGACACCCATATTAACTGGGAGGGGGGGCAGAGGTATGTTGACCAACTTTTACAGCTTGAGACCTAACAGCTAAGTAAGATTGGAACCAATTGGAACTGGTTACAGATAGATCTGCCTGCATGAGTTTGGATAGCAGAAGGGTGTGGGAGACCATGTCGAATGCCTTGGCAAGGTCGATAAAAATCGCTGAGGTGATGTGCCCATGATTCATACCCGTGAGTACAGTGTCAGTGAGCCGTAGTAGAGTGGTGATGGTGGACTGCGACTTCCCAAAGCCAGATTGGTAAGGTGTGAAGTAGGAGGTGCAGTCGAGCAAAGAGGAGAGTTGGGCCAGTATGAGGCATTCCTGGATTTTGGCTAGGATGGGGAGTAATGAGATCGGGCGGTAGTTACCTGGAGAAGAGGGATCGCCCCCTTTCAGGATATATGGGGAAATTTCTCTAATTTATTTGCAATAAATTTGTTTACAGGCATTACTATTATCGTTTCAAAGTCTTGTCAACTTGTGATTACTAATTTTGAGTACAGCTTATGAAATAATGAGTGCAATGTTTTGTTATTTCACATATTCCCCCATTATGCCTTATGGATAACAAAGTAGTAGACCAGGGTGGGGCTATGGACATGGCCTACCTTGACTTTAGCAAGGCATTTGACACAGTCCCTCACAAAAGATTAATAAACAAATTAGCCAGCTTGGGAGTGGGTCCCAGGGTGGTAGCCTGGGTAAAACACTGGCTGGACAACAGGACACTGAGGATAATAGTAAATGGAGTCCACAGTGAAGAAAGGGGAGTTACTAGTGGGGTACCGCAGGGTTCAGTACTGGGGCTGGTCCTTTTTAATGTCTTTATAAGTGACATTGCAGAGGGATTGGAAGGAAAAGTATGCCTCTTTGCGGATGACACAAAGATCTGCCACAGGGTCGATACACAAGGTGGGGTGGAAAGAGACTTGGCAAGGTTGGAGGAATGGTCAAATGTATGGCAGCTTAGATTCAATGCAAAGAAGTGCAAAGTAATACACCTGGGAAACAAAAACCCAGGGGAACAGTACACAGTGGGGTGTGAGATACTGACAACAAAAATGGAAAGGGACCTGGAGGTAGTCATATCAGATGACCTAAAGGTGGGCCAGCAATGTGAGATGGCAGTAAGAAGGACTTGGGGGATACTGGGATGCATAGGGAGAGGCATCACCAGTAGAAAACAGGAAGTTGCTGGCCCTCTGTACAGACAGTCGGTAAGACCACATCTGGAGTACTGTGTACAGTTCTGGAAACCCCATCTCTGCAAAGACATAGACAGGGTGGAGGCTGTCCAGAGGAGGGAAACCAAAATGGTGCAGGGTCTGCACCAGAAGACAATGAAAAAAGACTAAAGGAGCTTAAGATGTATGGCCTTGAGAAAAGGAGGGAGAGGGGGGGACATGATAGAAATGTTCAAATACCTCAAGGGAATAAACAAAGTCCAAGAGGGTAGCATATTTCAGAAAAAGATGTGCAAGAACAAGGGGGCACAATTTGAAGGTAGAGGGGGGACGGCTCAGAGGTAAAGTGAGGAAGTATTTCTTCACAGACAGGGTTGCAGATGCATGGAACAGCCTTCCTGAGCCGGTTGTACAGTCAAAAACAGTGGGAAATTCAAGAATGCATGGGACAGACATAAAGCAATTCTAGTGGGGGGGGGGGTAGGAGGAAGTAGACTGTTGGTTAACTAGGGTCTGCAGCTTATCCCTTAGGTAGAGAAATGGGCAGACTAGGTGGACCAAGTGGTCCTCCTTATCTGCCATCAGATTCTATGTATATCCAAGTCATTCCAATGCCATCTTGACATATATTATTAATATCTAACAGCAAATCAGAGCTCTTTTCCTTATTAAAGGCTGACAACATATTAAACAGAGAACAAAGTCATAAATAAGAAACCAGTGGCTTAAGGAAAAATCTACAGGGATTTGATTCAGCATCTAGGGGGAAAATACAGGAAAAATGAGGGCTTGTTACAGGGAAATGGTTATTTGGATCTGTGAGCACTGCTAATGCATTATTTCCTAACTCTCCGTGTGCTCAGACAGTATATTGGACAGCACTTTCTCCACTTGGAACAAAATGCTTTTAGTGCTAACACAAGACGAGGATGTTTTAACTTAGGTAGGTACAGAACAAGCTGCTGTCTCGTTCCGTTTTTTTCAGCAGCTCTGACGGCTCATTATTTGCCACTGATTTGAAGTGTGCGGGCTTGCCTCTAAATGGCGATTGACAGAGACCACTGAGTAGAGGTATACAGACCGAGTGGCTGGAGACTGCAGACATGTGACGTCACAGCCACAGGCGGTGCGAGTGCTATCACGGGGGTGGAGTTAGCTCAGTCTACAGTAGGTCTGCTAATCGGATGCAGGATCAGAGTTTACTAGTGGGCACAGTCTAGATGCAGCGGGTTTATATTTTCTTCCAGTTCGCTTTTTGGGACTTAAAGAGTGAGGAGACGAACGCAAGAGAGAAGTTGCTGGGCGCTGCTGGCGAGAGGTAAAGGCGGTGGACTGTGGCGGCAGGCTTCACCGACTCCGGGCTTTTTGACAGCTCAGTCAATCAAAACCAAGAGCGGGAGAACCCAGCAACAAACACCAGATATGATCCATGCTCAACGGTAAGATTGACTGATGTACTTCACTGTGACTTTGAAGTCTGTTTTTTTGTGTGCTGCACTGTAAGAGACAAACCTGTAAGGAATGCAGGCATATTTTTTTCCTGTTTGTAATCAGGTGGAAGCGTGTAGACTTGGTGATTATGTGCAAGGTGCACTGCACAGATGCAGCTAATGTAGCCTTATTTTCAATGCTGGGTTATACCGAAGTTGCACACATTTATTTAACTGTATAACTGGTACCCAATATCGCTAAAGCTAAAAAATGCTGTAAGCTTGCATGGACTGTATGCTGTTTAATACAGCATACTGTCCATGTGCACTGTGTTGCATGTTGCTTTCTCCTGCAGGTGAAAAAAATTATACTGTAGCAATGTAGTACATTGTAGCTGGCATGCCACCACTGCTACACTGTACATTAATACCATATGCCTAGTGTAGCCTTACTAATAAAGTATGCAGGCAGTACAAAATCAAGATCAAACACCCCACATCTGGATTGGAATTTGGAAAAGTAGCATTGTACTCCCCCTCTTCAAAAGCAGGTCTCTGTTTTAATGAGAAAACGAAATCAAAAGAACTAAAATCGCCACATTAGATCTGGCTTCATCAGAAAAAAAGTTATGTTCAATACACCTGCAAATACCCATGTTTGCATGAACAGCCAGTTCTTAGAGCAGCAAAAAAAGAGCATCTGCTGGTCTTTGGAGATCACATGGAACTGTGGTGCAGCAAGCTTAAAAAAAATGAAAGAACTGATCAAGCATTTCCGGGTTTGAAATCTGTTGATTGCATGGGGAATACCATGCATGTGGAAGGATGGTAACCATGGTGCTGAACTGTGTTAAACAGACATACAGTAGTGTGAAGGCATGCGGCCTGCTGTTACAACGGAAAATCATGAAAATAATTTCCTGTCTGCTTAACTCAGTACAGTACGTTATATTTTGTCATGGGCTCAGAACTGAAAGGATCGATCGCTAAGATTTACAGATTTCATCCTGTGCCTTTGGCTTCTCCTTGGGGTTGACTGTGATGTACCATAGAAGCACATGCAGCTGGACAGGGAAGGATATGTGTGCATGTGCATGATTTATGCTCTATTTCACAACCTAGAGATGAGTAAGGACCTAAGGGGATACAGAATATGACATTATACAAAGCGATATGAGGATTTTGTTTTGGATTATGTTTTACATACACTTAGGCTACAATGCTGCAGTGTTCCCCTCTCTACTGTAGGTTATCATTTCCAGTTGTCCAGTGTGAAAAGGGGCAATGTGCTCATTCACTGACCGACTGCAGAATAATTTCTGCTACAAGACCTGACATGCCAGGCTGGATCACCATAAGGTCAACACCTTTCAAGCAATCCTCTTAACCAAAATAGTTTCTTCAAGGGGGCAGTGTGTATTTCACCCAGTTCAACAGCCTTTATCTCTGTTGGCAATGAAATCCAATGTTCCTGCTTACTTTTTCCAATGTTTTTTTTCTCTCCTCCCACTTATGTTAACATATTTAATCTCAGTTACTTATGTCGTCTGCCTTTTTTGGATAAAAGTTAGAAATTATGTTTTTTGGTCTCAGATCAATCTGCTTCTACCTTTTGTACTTCTTCTTTAGGTCAGAGCATGGCAGCCCAAACCCAGCCCAGCTTGGTCAGACCAGGACAGGTGCCAATCCTATATTATAGTATGATCAGCTTTCCTATCTGCCTCAGTGCTAACAGGAAAGGCATACACTGGAGCCACTCATGGCCTGGGATTATCTGTGATGCTAGTCCTGAATCACAGAGTTTGCTTTAACTAGTAAGTAGGGACTTGGAGTGAGTAAAGCAGGCACCTTTCAGACATGTCAAGATTTTGCCCTGCTTGAGAAATGCAGGCCATGGCAAATCTAAATACTGAATATGAGATCATTGTGATGCTCTGCCCTCTGCTTATGATTATTGCATAATATTTGTATTATAAATCAATGGTCTGGTTATGAAATTGTCTCACACAAGTTAGCAGTTTGGCTTTTAACCTTCAAGGTGTCAGTGAGAATGTCATTGAACTAACCAGGAAAAAACTTAATGTTTTCTTTCCAGAGGGATAGTTTATGGCTCCTTAACTGCTGCTGCTTTGATGTTGGTTCCTGAATATGAATTTTATGACACCGGGGAAGGACATAATTTGGCTGATTTCCCTTGTCTTTCTCACATCTGAGTGACAGATTGTGGGGTTGTTAAAAACTCAAAGAGAAATGTTTGATTAAAGACTGCCATATGTAGGAAATGGCTTTTTTCTGATGTTCACATTAATTAAAATACCTCCTTGTAGAAATTATGTTAGAATGCACTCTAACGGAGAAGCTAGCTGACTCACCAAAAGGGGGTGGGGAAAGATAGAGTTATAATGAATCATTGTATCTGAGAAATGTGTGGTATATGATTCTAGACTCGGAGAGATAGTTCTGACATAGAAAGCACTTAGAAAGGTAACAGTTAGATAAGAATTAAGTGTTTGTGGTAGAAGTTTGTATTCTGTAACTTTCCTTTTTTTATTTGTAGATGACAGTGAGATTTGTGATATAAATTGTTCTGTATTTTATTTCACCTGTTTTGCAATTGTTCTAGTAAATAACATTTTCTTTAAAATACTGCCTGTGCTCTTTTCTGTTATTTCACATGTGATTGCGAAGCCTGTATTAAGTCCGACAGCTGTTAAAAGCTTGATTGTGTTATTGAGTTTGCTTAAAATGTAAAAGTGTCTAGGTTTTTTATAGATTTGAAAAGGGTTCATTTTGGTTACGTGGCTGGATGCCCTTGAGCGAAAGATTATATTGCATCTCCCCAAAGAGAGTATTATCTGAGCCTGTTAATTGGGTGTGCTAGCATAAGGTTCACAATTTGAATCCCTCCAGAACTCGAGGCTAACAGGTGATTCAGACCCAAAGCAGACAGGTGGATTACTCTGTCTGTTACCTGTTCACACTATTGTACTCCAAGGTTGGCACTGTGGGAGCAGAGGGCCTGACCTGCGGAGTGCATTTGTGACAATCATCATGCATGATTTCTTTTGTAAGCAAATTTGTAATAAAGAAAGTCATGTTTTTCATTGAGTTGGGCATACTGGATGGCTGGCCATTTTTGAACATCCTTTTAAAGTGGGCTTGAACTCTTTTGAAAACCAACTACATCTAAGGGAGCTTAGTGGCCTGGGTGACCAAAGCCTTGGGTTTTCAGTACTGAAAGCTTGGGTCGGAGTCTCAGCAGAGTCACAAGGAAGGAGAATGTAATGTCCTTAGTTAAGTTGCACAGGGAAAGGAGCCTACATCACAAAATCCACAAAACTTGTTGGTCATACTTCACAGATTTTGCTCAGAGAGGCCCCAGGCTGAATGACCATGGCATCTGAATTACCCTCTTGTGCTAGGCAAGATATCTCCCAGTCTACACAGAGGTGCATTAGTGCTGTGTTGGGAAGCCCACAGTGTACCTAGTCTATGGATAAATGAAACTTTGGTTTCTTTAGATATTAGTTCTTCATTGTTCTTGAAGACTAAATTCATTGCTCATCTTAAATTAATTTTTGAGCTGGTATAAGCATTTAATATAATAATTTGATCCTAGCAAACAAAGATCATTCTAATGGCCTGGATTATGGCCACCAAACCTTTCTGTAGACCGCAGTTAATTAAAACAGAGGAATGCGCATAAGAAATTTATGGATTTTCCTGGGAATGGGTGTTTAGAGTTATGGGCCCTAAGAAGCTACAATTTATATCATAGAAACGTGGAATATGATGGCAAAAAAGGCCTATCTGCATATCCAGTCTACCCACCCTAGCTATTTGACCTGTGCTGGCCCCAGTGGCTGTCTCTTTATTTTACCATTTGCCCACTACTCCTTTACTATGGCTTTGTGCCAGTCCCTCACCTCTGCCCCTCGGGCAGTCTGTGACACTTTGCCACCACTCCTTCTGTGGAAAAATGATTGCAGACTTGCTAGTTTCCAGGGTGTACATGTTCTAGTTCCACAGTCTCTCCTCATATATCTTTTCCCACATCCCCAGATTATTTTGATTGCTCTTCTCTGTATGAACGCCACCCTTAGCTTAATGGAAGGATCACTTCCAAACTTGTGGTGCAGATTCCGCTCCCCCATGCAACCCAGCATTCTGTTTGGCTTCCTTTTTGCAGTGTGTCATGGAAGTAACATTTTCTGATATTAGCACCCTGTGGTCCTTTACCTCTGCCGTGCTTTCCAACACAACTGCCCCTCCCCAATCAGGCATTGCAGTCTCATTTTTTTCCTCTGATGTGCATTACCTTGCATTTTTTTCAGCATAAAATTCAACTGCCAGATCTTGAACCATTTTCCAGGCTACCCAAGACCTCCCTTAATACCCTAACTCCATCCATGCTGTCCATCCTTCTGCAGATCTTAGTGTCATCTGTGAAGTGGCAGATCTTGCCTTGTGCACTCACCCCAATGTTGCAGATGAATATGTTAAAAAGGACAAGCCCCAGGACCAAGACCAGTAGTACCCTGCATATTACCTCTAACATCTGAGAACTCCCCTTTTGAAACTTCTCTGTGTCCTTCCTCTCAGTCAACTTTCTGCCCATATCGCTGTCCTTTCTTCCACCCAAGGTTCATCAGTTTGTAGACCAGTTGTGTAGATCACGGCTGTTTGGCAGATGCTCTCTGCTGACATCTGTTGATAAGTGCCCAGAGAGAGACATGAAATAAATTTCAATTTACTGTACTTACACATAGCTACATTTAATCCCTGCCTTTAGGGTTAATAAGTATGGAATGCTTCAACTCTATCAGTAGACCAAGAGAAAAACTCTACCACTATAATTAGTAGGAGTCTAGGTTGGGTTCAGTTGAGTTAATTGCAAAGTCCTGCCCTTTAGAATGAACTCCTCTTATCACTTACTTGTTTTCTTCATTTCCCTCTGTCCCTTCCTTCCGTAGAAATAATTTAAATATAGTTCTCTTTGACACTATATAAAGCAGTTGCTTCCATATCCCCCTCACGTAACATATCCCATATTGTTAGTATCATTTCTGTAAAAAAAAAAAAAAAAAAAAAATCTGTCTACATTCCATACTTACTCCCATCTCACTAGTTTTGAATGTGTTAATGCATTTCTGGTTCCTTACCAAGATGAACAACCTTACTTGATCAGCTTTATTGATTCTGTTTATATCTTTAAAAACTTTAATTTTAGTCGTCTCTAAGCCTTTTATTTTCTAGAGAGAATGCTTGACTTTGCTAGCCATAATTTTGGTTTTGATTCCTGAAGCCTGGTATAATTTTTCGTGTTGTCCTATGCCCCCTATATATAGTGAGAGATAGAGATGTGTGTGTGTATAGATAGAGGATATGCAAGAGACAGACTCACAATGTGCAATTTATTTTCTAGCATGAGGGGACAAGACCATAACTAGAGAAGCAGTGAATTTAACATTCGCCAGTGAAGTGAACGCGAAGTGGCCTTTGAAAAGTGCTCACTTCACCTTGTTATTATGACTGTGTTGTTATCCCACCTTAACGCGAAGTAAGGTTGAATGACAACAATATAGGCACTTTAGGCAGCCCCCACACACACACACACACACACACACCACATGGCTTACAGTACTGTAAGTCACATGCATTAGCCAGGCAGGAAGGAAGCGAGTCATACAAGCAGATACTTTCACTTTCTCCTTTGCAGAGGTAGAAGGAAGAAACATTTTTTGTAGGAGAGGAGAGTTCATTATTAGTTTCTTTCTTGAGCAACTTTCAGAAAACCCAAAAGCTTTTTTAAAAGCTAATTCTTTAGTTGTTGTTTGTACTGTTTTGTCAGTTCTTTTTGGCGACCGATTTCTTTGTTTTATAAGTTTTGTTTTGGTTTGTTTGTTTGTTTGTGTGTGTTTGTGTGTGTTTGTGTGTGAAGTTGCTCATCATGTGATTCATCAGAGAGGGAAGGAGTGTTTTGTGCGATGGACCAGGGACAGTTTGTGGCCTGTGGCCAGAGGGGAGTATGCACGGATGGGGGTCTTAGCCGGGTGGCATTGTACCGCTCCAGACTGTTTGGCCCTGCCCCCCCCCCCGGAAGCAGCAGCACCACCAGTGCCACCGCCACATCCACCATGTCCGCCACCACCAGTAACAGCTGCAGGAGCTCTAGCAGCACCACCTCCACAGCAGCAAGTGAAGCACCAGGTGCATGACCATGCTGCCAGCACTACGTCTGCCCCTCCTGTGCCCGGTCCCCCCAGCAGCTCCCCAGTCTGGCAGTTTTTCATCTGTGTTGGGGGGGGACAACAGCCTTGTGTGTCTGTGGTGTGTGGATGTGCCGTGGCTCCTGGGGGACACATCTGGGGACTGGGGGCCAGTGCACACATATGCTGAACCACCACAAGGTGGAGTGGCAGGCTGCTACCGAATGGGCCAGGCCTCCACCTGCTGGCCTTTCTGTGGCAGTGGCAGAGGGTGCTGCTGTTGTGTGTTGCCACAGCAGGAGGAGGGCCACAGCAGCAGCTGCTCCATTACTACCCCCACCACTGCCAACAACACCACCCTCACCACCACCACTACCTGGTTTTCCCCCTGCACCAGTGGACCCCGCCACAATGTCTGCAATGCAGGCAGACAGAACTTTAGTGGGCTATGGTGGAAGAAAATAACAAGAGGGTAGGTGCTGTCCAGCAGCAGGTGAAGCAGATCGAGCAACACCAGCTACAGATTGTGTCGATGCTCCATCTGCTGATGGAACATCAGGGGATCCCCCATTAGCTTTTTTATTTTTCCAACACACCTCCCCTCCCGCCTACTGCTGTAGTGTTTTGTCTTGTTTAAGTTTAATAACGGACAGAGGGAAGGTCACACAGTATTAGTTTAGAGGGAAGCAGTCAGCAACAGGAGGTCCCAACCCCTGCAAGGTTTACCCTCTGGTTAAGCCTTTTAAGTATGTTGCAGCATTTTTCTCATGCCGCAATATACTTTATTTTAATAAAAAAAAAAGTCAGCGACCCGGGAGTATGTTGGACGCTATGGGGGCTCCATTATGTGTAAAGGTGCAACAGCGATGCACCATGCACTTCAATACAAACATATTTAAGTGCATGGTGTGTCTCTGCCGCACCTTTCCTTTACACATAATGGAGCCCCCATAGCATCCACCATCCTTCGGGGTCACTGACTTTTCTTTATTAGAATAAAGTATGTTGCGGCATGAGAAAAATGCCGCAACATACTTAAAAGGCTTAACCGGAGGGTAAGCCTTGCAGGGGGTAAGAGCTCCTGTTGCTGACTGCTTCCCTTTAAATATACACATACACATACAGTCATGCATGCTCCTCATTGTCTTGTTATTATAATCCAGTGCCTCAGTAATGTTTACTTTCTGTTGTGGAGTGGTTGTGGAAAAGCTGATATGAGCAGTGCAAGTATGATGTGCTAAATTGCATGTCTGCAGTCAGTGTTGTTTCTTGTGTGTGTGTGTGTGTGTGTGTGTGTGTGTGTGTGTATGACATCAGACATTGTGCAGCTTCTTGCAAACATAAATTGCTGACATGTTGCTGTGTTTATGGTATAAAGAATAGCGATAAGAATAATGTATATTTTATTGTCACCATCATCATCAGCGTACTAAAGTGATACGATATTCTTTCAGAGGTGTCTGGCCAGAGTGCACCTTAGTCACATACTGCACGTATAACTTTTAGGAGAGCATGTGTTTTTTTGTGCTATGATCTCCGCAACATTATGTGTGAACTGTGAGTGACTGAGATGCACAGTGACCAGATACCTCTGAAACAATATTATATCACTTACTCCGCTGGTGCTGATGGTACAAATAAAATATACGTCATATATTTTTTCTTATCTTTATTCTTGAGATACTGCAACAAGTCACACCATATATATGTTTGCACAAAGCTGGAGAATGTCTGCACACACAGGAAAGAACACTGACGGCACACATGCAATTTAGCACATCATTGCACTGCTCAGTCATGCTTTTTGAGAAACACTTCAAATCATGAGTCCTGACACAAAGTAAACATTACTGAGGCTCCAGAAATATTTATTTTTTGAAATAGACATTAAAGAGATTCACCAAGTTACAGTATTGCTCTTGTTAGTCAAAACGTGCCCATGTTTCACCATAAACTGACCATTATAACATAAAAATTCAGAAACCTGCCGGCCATTCACTATAATGGAGTGCGCCCCTGTGCTCACCCTGGCATCACATCATAATGTTGCTGAGCTCAGGGGTGGAACTTGGGCGGCTCTTCAGATCGCAAAGTCCTCCAGGACCTGGTTTACCGAAATTACTAGCATTTTTGCCGGAAAAGTATTACACTATGTTAGGACATGTGTAGCAAGAAAGAGTCCCCTTGAGTTAAAGCACCCATGTATTGGGTGCAATACCATAACTATGTAACTTGGTGAATCTCTTTAAAGCAGTAGTGCAACAATCTGGTGAAAATTTTGACCTATACTTTTGTATGCTATTTTACATTGCCACTTTACTTACATCCTGACTTGTATGATATTATTCTTTCCAGTATTTGAGTCTGCTTTAGTACTTTTTTTCATGTCTGAAATAATAAAAGGAGCACTCCTTTTAATATGGTGCAGACCAGGTCGTCGTCAGTATTTTCCGCTCTTTTTCTCCGTCAGTTGTTATATATTACTTCTGTTGTAAAATTAATTATGCAACAGGCAGTATTTTATGACCTCGCAGAATAATATTTAAAAACAGCTGCAAATAATGATGAAAACCTGGTCAGAGCCATATTAAAAGGTGTGTTTTTTTTTTTTTTTTTTTATTCCAGACATGGGACAAAGTAGTAAAGCAGACACAAATTGTGAAAAGAATGGTATCATACAAGTCAGAAGGTAACTAGTGGCTGGTAATGTAAAACAGCATAAAAAAATATAGGTCAAAATTTTCACCACATTATTGCACTGCTGCTTTAATTTATAATTTAAGTATGATATTATGTGCTCACATTCACAACACATAAAATGCAACTGTCTTGTGCCCAGAAAATTCCCCAAGTGCTGAGGAAGTGAAATGGGAGCATTACACCAGATGCAAAGTCCCCCAGAATTTATTGCACAGTCACTCATGTGTGCAGTGGTCACAGAGCCCCTAGAATTTTTCTGCATCCCCAAAATACATCTGTCTTGTGTCCAGAAAGTTTACATACTCTGTGATGATGATGTATTCATGATGCTGTGTCTTGCCAAGCCATGTTAAGGAGGGATAACATGACATGAATCCATTCAGTGTTCCATCAGAAATGATGACCATGAAAGAACTGTTGCTGGTCCAAAGTGTGCTGCGATTTCCACAAATTTGATGCGATCACCTCAACCAGATGGAAGGGTGCCCTTGTGTGTACACTAATAGTAGCCTTGGTGAGTTGATTATATATGTATGTTCTAGGTGGGGGGTTGACATATATAGACATGTACTCATTTTCTTGTTTTGTATCACAGGTCACACATACTGTTGGTGTGCACATTCCAGTGCTTGATGAGAAATTTTTGCGTTGAAATTGGAAATGGAATACTCTGAAGCCAATGAAGGTAAGTATATTTTTTTTGGGGGTAGGAAAAGCATATTTGCAAGTATGTCTCATTAATGGTTTATTATTTGGTTGCTTCTTCACAGATTTCATCTGCATCCTTCTCCAGTCTGGTTGGTAATGACGGTCATCGATTGAAACAACTTCTGTGTGTTGCATGTCTGCTCCAGCCCGGGGTGGGGGGCTGATGTTGAAGAACTTCTTTGTATAAGGCAACTATGACACAACAAAACATCTGGAAGTTTCCTAAAAAAAGAAATGAAGGACTTGATTGCAGCAGTAACACATTATGTTTAAGCCATGGCTGTTCCACGGGTATCTGGATTAACACAGATAGCAAGCTGTCCCACTGCAATCATCAGATCGCAACTTAATTTAGTACCAGGCTGTGTAACAAATGCACTGTGTCAGTGTTCCTGCATCTCAACGAAAGTTACATTTCAAAACCACATCTTGTCAAGTAACACAACCTGGGTCCAACTTTTTGAACACTGTCATGGCTGCACAACTGCAAATTTGGAATGCAGTGCATGATATGTTGCAGAAATATTTTTTGTGACGTACACGTCACCTAGTTTATGAATCCTCAGTCAGATTTGTTGCACTCTTATGAAAACAAAAGGAACAGATGAAATAAAATGTATATACTTACCAGTATGGATGGAAATGGATATTCCATAGGTTCCTGTAGACAATACTGCTGCTGTACCATTGATACAGACCTTCAGCGAAGGAGAGTAATTTGTTGTTAATCTGTAAAGAAACAAAATAAGTTTACTGTATGTGTTTGACCATTGTAGCTCAGAAAAGCAACAGAAAACAAAACACACAGCTAAAGAAAGTTTAATAGCATAAAAAACATTAGTACACATACTCACTTTAGTTTCAGTATTAAGAAGCCTTGTGCCTGTGGCTGATGGATGTGGTCTCCTGTTCAATTCCCTCTGCCTTGGCATGGTCAGTATAATGGAAAAATATTGTCAGAATGACACTGGTGGTGGGTGCTGGTTTTCATAGCTACGACACATGATGACATTCCCTCTGACATCTTCCTGCATCTGGTGGTGGTGGTGGTGGTAGTGGCTAACAGCGGTCTTATGGTGGTGATCCAGGGGGGACACAAAGTCATTTCCTGTGGTGGCAGTGGCTAACAGTGGTCTTATGGTGGTGGTCCGGGGGGGTACATGGTGACATTCCCTATAGTGGCACTGGCTAACAGTGGTCTTATAGTGGTGGTCCAGTGGGGCATACAAAGTCATTCCCTCTGGTGGCAACAGCTAACAGCGGTCTTATGGTGATGGTGGTCCAGGGAGTGCACACAGTGACATTCCTTATAGTGGCACTGGCTAACAGCAGTCTTATGGTGGTGGTAAAGGGGACAGGATATTTTGTGCTCTCTGTTACAAATGCGACATGACACATGGAATTTGAGTCACTCTGAGTGGGACACTCATTTAACTTTATGAAAAAGAAAACATGTATCGTACAACAAATGTAAGCCTTTTAACCACTTAAGTTAAAACCTGCCAACATTAGCCTCATCATCATCCTCATAAAGAAGTCTGCCCTCACAGTCATCTATGTCTGATTTCTGACCACTGGGAAATTCTTTCTCCATTATGTCATCATCTACAGTACATCAGTGGTAGGTCGTTTCATGCTGCCACTGCCAGTGCCACCAGGCTGTCCCATTTCTACATCAGCAAAACCATGGCAAGGCTGGGGTATGAATACTGAGGTTGCACTCTGAGCTGGTATGTGCCTTTCATTAATTTTTATGAATGTTAGCAAACTGACATTTGCAGGAGAGTGAGGTTTGTACGACGATCTCAAACTATTGCACCTACTGAGCCGAATACCCTCTCGACACTTACACTGGAGGGTGGGCATGTCAGGTACTTCAGTGCCACTGCAATCAGCTCTGGCCATTCACTGACCTTTCCACTCCAGTATAAAAGAGGATCATCAGTTATTGACAGATGCCTGTTTTCAGACAAATATGACTCAACCATTCTCTCTGCTGCACTACGTCCAGTGGTTGATGCATCATCCTGTTCTCCGGAATCATGTATGTCACAAATCCCCACTTGGGACAAAGCCTCCCAAAGTGGGTTGACACCAACCACTTTGGATGACAGACCACCTGGAACTGCAGCCCCCTTCCCTTTGCAGGATATGCTTGATACTCCTCCAGGTTCACCTTCAGCCTGATTATGCTCCTGAGATTTACTGACCTTGGCACATGACTTCTGTGCCCCATGAACCAAGCACACCAGTTGTCCACTGACATTTTTTACCTGTTCAGACCCGCCCTCCAGTACTGAGGCAATTCCACGTTTGTATCATGGGTCCAGCATTGTTGCTATTGCAAAGCTGTCACTACGCTGAGTGCTCAAGATGTGACAATTCTGGTCGAAAACTGTCAGCATGTGTTTCAGCAACATACTGCTAGCACTGTCTCCAGCAACATCAAGGCTACGCTGTACATTCAACAATGTCTGCCTCAGCACCCACAGCAGTGAAATTGATGGGCTAATGGAAGGAGACTCGCCACTCACTGCCTGCATGGCATGTTCAGAAGGCCGCAAAATTGTTATTACAGAGTCCATGAGGCGCCTCTGTTCAGTTGTCATAGACGTGGAGGCCACGGAACTGTCATGGCTAGTGTGCAAGACAAGATATTCTGAGATGGCTTTGTGTTGTTCATACAACCTTTCTGCCATGTATAAAGTGGAGTTCCACTGGGTGACAACTTCCAGCTTCAAGCGGTGCTGAGGGAGGCTGTTTCGGATCTGCAACTGCCGAAGTTGGTCACGGGCCTTTGCAGAGAGTGAAAAGTGAGAACAGATATGGCGTGCAACTGTCAGTATTTCCTTTATATCAGGGTGCTGCAGAAACCCCTGCACCACAAGATTTAAACAGTGGGTCATGCATGGAACCCAAACAAAGCCTCCATTTGTGATGAATTTCACCACATTTGACCCATTGTCACTTGCTATGAACCCAGATCTCAGGGACAGGGGGTTCAGCCACTTGTCAGTTTTCATCAGTACCAAGTCCAACATGTTTTCACCAGTGTGTTAACAGGTCACATTGTGCATAGCAATCGCTGCATGCTGTCGAATTCCTGGAAGATTGCTACCATGACACTCCACCTTATTGCACTGATTATTCACACTACCAACTGCACAAACAACACCAGGCACCTGTGCCCAATGTGAAGTTATACACAAATATGAACTCCCTGCTGTTTTGCCACTTGTCCACATATCTATACTTAAATGGATGAATGGAGAGGAGGAATGTTGAAGGGCATTTCTTACGGAGTCGAACACAGTACGGTACAACTCGGGGACAGCACATGTTGAAAAGTATGTCCTGAATGGGACTTTCCATTTTGGACAGGCATGTGCAGCAAACCACCGGAACCCAGAATTCTCCACAAAGGAGAAGGGCAAAAGATCAATTGCCAACATTTCAGCTACAGCAGCATTAAGTTCACATGACACTGTATGATTGCGTGGGTACTTCAGCTCATGCACAAAAACACTCTGTAATGTGGGCTGACTTAAATGTTTTATATGGGGTGTGATGACAGACGGTTCTGCTCTGCGAATGGCAGGGGGTGGAGTGTGGACGTTGGATGAAGACGGTTGCACAGTTGATGACAGACCCACAAATACAGTTATTTTGCCATATTTACCAACCGGGGTTGATATACCACTTGCACTAGACATACTGCATTCACCACCACCACCAAAATTGCTACTCTCACCAGCACTGGACAACATTTCAAAATCATTATGCTCCTTCACTTCATCATGCCTGTAGTAATCCTTTGCTCTTATTTCATCACTACTGCACACATTTAACTTCCTACTTGATGTGACAGTCATAGAAGGGGGATAACATGCTCGTTGTGGTTGATAACGAGGGTAAACACCCCACTGTGGTATTAGCTGCCACCTTGTGCTGGGTCCATAGTGCCATGTGCCTGTTCTTAAGATGTGTATGCTGTCCTCCTGTGCCCAGATGGCTCCCCTTTTTACCTCTACTCACACACGCATGGCAAACCTGGCAGACTGCAACTAACTCATCATTTTCATCTTGCACAAAAAAATCCCAAACAAGGATTGTGATGCTCTAGTTTTAACATGTCCCTGATGCTGCTTATTGGACTCCGTATTTTTAAGCCACGAAGTGGGGGGGGGGGTGCTACGTGATTTTTCTGGCAGGACACACTTGGACTGCAACTGACCACCGTGACTACCTGTCATTATTACTGGGTCATCATCACCACCATCAACTGAAACTGGTAAATCACAACTTTTTACAGGGTGGGGGGGCTTAATGCAAATAGACCCAGACACAGCTACCTTGAATTTCTTTTTCTCTGGTTCTCAACTGGGGTCACTTACATCATCATCATATTCATCAGCATCACCCACATCCGCATCTTTTTCTTGGATGCTGGCATGTGGACTGCATGTTGCAACCACAGCAACATCATCAGATTCATCATCAACACCACTGTTCTAGGGTGGGTCTACAGGTAGGCAAATAACATATACAGAAGCATCTTGTAAGGTGCAACCCACTGTTTGCTTGGTGGATCGTTACTAAATTAATAAGCAGTCTTCAACACCAAAAAGTAAAAATACAGAAAACAAAATAACAAACATTCAGGATGTTTCCAAAGCTTCTTTTCACTCACAAACTGGAATTTTCCTCTAGCTTGGTCAGGCATAAGTATATATCTATCTCTCTCACTAACACTGGGAGAGGTCAGACTTATATACCCGCCTCCTGATCAGGTGACTCAGTATTCTTTTGGAACAAGGTAAAATCAATGAATAACCTTTCAAAATAGTGTTCATTAGCATAACCTTGTTTTATACATCAATGTAAACTTCCTTTTGAGCTTTTTATACAATAAAAATACTGTATAAAGGATTTGATACAAACAACAGTCACCTAACATTTGATTGACAGTTTGCTGTCTTTAAATATAGACGGCTAGGGGCCGCTCACTTCCTATAGTGGCTCTCATTCTGCTGCAGAGCTGCTAGCAAGCAGGCCTCCTGTTAACTTCCAAGGAGCAGCTCAGCAACAGTATTCTGGTAACTTCCTTGTCTGTTTAAATGTTTCAGCTCTTTCTAGGTTTGCAGTAACAGTACCTTCCTTGGTCTACTAAGACACAGGAGTGTTTAAAAGACAGAAACATTTTAACTGTTTCCTCCTTTTTCAGGTGTTTGCAGCACAGGAGTTAGTGTGGCTTTAATTATGGTTTGAAATCTCCAAACATATTTTTAGGGGCAAAACAACTGGCTGCAGCTCTGCTCTGTGTTTCATTAACAGAAACAGCTTTTTAACAACAGAAACTAGGCAACCTAACTCAGCTATTCCTTTTGCTTCACAAATAGCAGCACCAAATGGTGTTTTTAAAACCCAGAGTCTAGCCAGCAGCCAACAGCTGAGTCTCTCTAGCAAAGACACTTTTCTAACAAAAAGAGGAGTTTTCCATACAAGTGCTAGCTTGGCATTTCTAAGCAGGAATACTGTTTTAGGGGGATTTATTTACACAATAGAGGCTTTTCTATCTTTACATTATAGGTACCTGCAGTTTACAAATGCCTTTATTCATAATGTGCTGCTTGCGTAACAGAGTTTCTTTTACTTAGGAACTCAGGGCAACTTGAATAGACAAGGGACCAGAAAATGAAGAGCAAATTAAACAGCAGGGATAAGAAAGGGAAGAGGGGGTTTTGTAAGGAGGTGGCCTGCCTCCATACAGAAAAATAGGGACAGCATAAAGAGAAACAGGAAAGTGGTTGCAACCAGAGGTTTAAGAAGAGGAAAAGGTCCCAAGTCTCAGTGGCAGGGACAGACCCTGTCACAACCACCATCACCTGATATTTTTTCGCCACACTATGGCCCAGATATTCAAACTCTGCCAGGTTGTGACGCAAGCCTGGGTGCAGCGCAACTTGGCTGTGCAGGGGCGTTGACTAGGTGATATTAAACGGAGCTGCGCCATGGCACAGCATCATTGAATATCGCACCCTGGCCACCCGCAGTGTGCATGGCGTAGTGGCACCGCGCGCCTGCACAAGTGGCCAGAGGAGCAGGGGATGCACTAGCCAGTTCCATTGCACCAGCGCGCAGCAACCGCGATATTCAAAAGTGCACATGCAGATGGGGCCATACTGATGCAAGGCTAAATGGGGCCATTTGTATGTCATTATGGCCCCATTTGCATGCAGGTGCGCCAATCCCTGGTGATTCTGCGCCTTGCACCCTGCCAGGCAGCAGCCGTCGGGGACTGACGCCCCCTGCACAGCGCGGCAATGTGCCCCACAGCCCGATCGCGGGCTTCAGTGTAAATAAAAAAAAATCCAATATCCCTGGTGGTCCAGTGGACCGCTGACTGCCCGATCGCGGGCTTATGTATTAAGAAACAGTATTACGTCCAATATCCCTGGTGGTCCAGTGGATCGCTGACTGCCTGATTGCGGGCTTCTGTATTAAGAAACAGCATTATGTCCAGTATCCCTGGTGGTCCAGTGGACCGCTAACTGCCCAATCGTGGGCATTTGTAATAATAAAATATAAATATGTCCAATATCCATGGTGGTCCAGTGGACCACTGTCTGCTCGATCGCAGGCATTTGTAAACAAAAAAGAAATATGTCCAATATCCCTGGAGGTCCAGTGGACCGCTGTCTGTCCGATCGCGGGCATTTGTAAAAGAAAGAAATATGTCAATATCCTGCGGTGTAGCCAGTACCGTCCACTGGAGCCCCACCTCCTCCTCCTGGTCAGCCGGGCGGCAGTAGCACCTACCCTCGCTGCCGACTGACACCGTTGGTAGGGTTGATGCCCACTGGTCCGACAGCGTGAGCCAATGGGTGTGTAGATGTACCGAGCCATACATTCCAGATATGTGAATGATCCATTCACATATTTGGAATGTGTAGTACTGTACGCTGTATGCCCATTGGCTCATGCTGTGGACCAATGGGCGACAGCCCTACTGATGGTGTCATTCGGCGGCAGCGGGTGGCTGGCGAGGGTGCTACCGCTCACGCTGACCGGGGAGCGGGCGGTGGGGCCCAGTGGGTGGGTGGGGAGGGGGTACTGCTAGACCACAAGGGATATTGGACATATTTCTTTCTTTTACAAATGCCCGCGATCAGGCAGACAGAGGTCCACTGACCACCAGGGATATTGACATATTTCTTTTTTACAAATGCCCGCGATCGGCATGGGGCGCCAGGTGCAGCCGGAGTTGGTGCCACCACAGGTAGCTGCCGTGGTGCCGCGCCTCGCACGCGCAGCTCACCTGTGGTGGCCATCAGTTGTTCCTTTTTTTTGGGATTGACTTTGTGCTGGCACAGGTAGGGGTTGCGCATGCATGGCTCTACACATCCCGGGCTGAATATCGGGCTGTACAGGGTATGCATGGGCACCTCCCCCACCTGCACCTGCATACATTACTGATGCGCTCCGGTGCATTGGGATTTGTGCCGCGCACTTTTCCCTTTTGAATATCGTGCCAGGGTGCATCAGTGGGTTGCGCATCCAACACTGTTGTGCCATGTGCAACCCTTTTGAATATCTGGGCCCGTGAATCACTGCATGGCAAATGCATGGCCTGAACCGCAGTGGAGAAATTGTCACATTGTATGCTATCATTGACATGATCATCAGAATCCTCATGTTCAGTTACTGGGAGGTATGACATCATCTACACTGCCATTCACTTGCACTGCTTCATATTCCACTATATTTTGGACATGGTAAACTGGTCAGAAGTGGAACTTGAGGCAGCAATAATCATACCACCACCAGCAACTGCATGAACACCACCAGCTGGGACAACATCATCTCCTTCAACTATGAGTGAAGCTACTGATTGCGCTGTAAAAACATTGAAGGAGAAATACCTTTCCTCACATCTGCAGTGCACTTCTGCGTCTGCGTACTACCACGCTCACAGACAATCTTACCACTGGCAGCAGTGCCATGGCGAGAAACAGCTTTGCTTGCATGTCTCTTTGTGGGAATTTTGGGGGATCAACAAGAATATTCTAAACAAATTTAGATTTTGTAACATTCATTCTGGGTGGGGGGACACTGGATGTGACGCCGAAAAAATATCTGTGGCTCCAGCAACAGATATAGATGCAAAGTCACAAGTTCAACAACACCTTAACTAACCGGTGGTGCTGAAGTCACAAACAATTCAATCTGGAAAATAATTCCTTTTGCTGGTGTGGGGGGGGGGGCACTGACTGCAGATTTTTATGGCAGTGCAAGCAGCAAAACTAAGAAAAGATACCACAATGGCAGTACAAAATCACGCAGCTGCAGAGGATAGCAGGTTCACACTGCTGCACTTGCAATTACACTGTGGCACAATAAAAGGTGTATTATTTGATGTCACACACCGTACACACACACACACACACGCACACACTCATAATTTGTCTACAAGTAATACGTAGCAAATTGAAAATTTCAGTATTATACCACGTATTTTAAATAACCTGAAATTATGAACTGCTGCACCAGATCCACAATGCACAATCAGCCAAAAAATTTCAACAATTACTGAAAATATTATTGTGTGTACATTAACACAGTTAGTTATGTAACAAAAATATAACCAAAAAAACAAAGAACTCCCTATTTCTTCAAGTGAAAACTACCTATTCCACAGATACACCCCTCCCCCAAAGCACACTTTCACTGTCTCTTACTCAAGGCCCCTAGAATTCTGCGGCCGCAGAATTTTGTGCAGAACTTGCAATCTACCACAGAACTTCTGCGGTGCCGCAGAATTCACTCTTCTTGTTGATTTTTTATTAATATTTCTGTTTTTCCATAGAATCTGGTTCCCTTCTCTCTTTTTATGTCCTAAACCCCCAATATGCTCAGAATGTGATGTTATCATTGCTATAACATCATACATTAGCTAATGAAATGGCTGCAATCTGCAACAGAAATGAACAGTCTCTTATCTACCACAGCTCCCACTGTCAGAGACGGTGGCACTGCACATCAGGCATGGTGATATTTGCTCAACCTGTACTACAGCCTAATACAATTTTCAGTCCTTCATTATTGCACTAGGGCCAGCTTAAACAAAACCTTGTCAATAGCACAGACCTGTTAAGTCCATACCTCACTTCGTACAAACCTATTTGTGACTTTAAGTTATAGAGATACCATCTGAAATTAATAACTGGTAAAATGAATTTAACTGTCATTTTTTAAGAAAAATAAAGTAATTATGCCCAGAAAAGTGGAATATAATAATGTGTAGACCTGTTGAAAGAATAGACCTGTTAAATAAATAATTGCACTGTATGCATTTTTGCCAGGGTTATTGATTACATATTGTCACTGGTTGATAGAATCACCTAAAAGTTATGGAGAAATGTCGTGTGCAGGGACAGCTGTTGGGCCAGAGGGTAGCATGCTGTGTTTCCGTGCCGGCAACTCAGGTTCAGAGATTAGCTCCGGGAGCTGGCTGGGCAGCACAAGGATTGGTGGAACACATCATTGCTCGGAGCCTGGGAAGGTATGGTGCAGTGTTCTGTCACATGGTGGACACATTGTGCTGGTCTGGAGAGCTCTATCTCCCAATCATTTCACATGCATGTCATGGCCTGATGGTGTTACGCAGTGTATCAGGGAAAGCAGGTTGACATCAAAAATGAGTTTTGCAATAACTCCTCTATTCCATTTCTAATGGGACCTGTATGAATGAGGATGCAAGTTCATGGAAATAAAAAAAATATACATATATATATACACACACATACAGTATCTATGTCTCTCTCACCACACACACAAACATTTGTATGTATGTTACAGATTGCATGTAAATATATAAGTGATACACAGTGGGATCCTCATGATTGGTGTAGAAAGCACATACAAATATATAAGTGATAGACAGTGGAAACCTCATTAGTGGGATAGATAGCATGCATATAGAAATACCTTATTTATCATATAAGATCCCCTCTGCATATGTCATTTATGCAACAGGCTAGGACCTTAAGGGAGAGATATTTGTTTTGCTTTTTTAGGCATAAAATTATTTTTATAAATCTGTTATTTTTTGAACTAGTGTTACTGTGCTTTCCACCATCCTGATTGCTATAAAACTGCCACAAAAGTGAAGTCACGATGACAAGCTGTCACTGTGATGTGGTAGTTTGCTAGTGCCGCAGAACTTCTGCAGAAATTACAAACCACCGACGCAGAAGTTCTTAAGGGCAATGGTAGTCTTGCCGCAGAACTTGGTCCCACTGTGCCGCAGAAAAGTAGGGGCCCTGCTCTTACTACACAGACTCAATGTTATACATTAACATTCAAAATCCACACACAAACAATAAACACTCGATGATATGAACACAGGAGGGTTTTCTACAATCGATGAACTAAAGTTTGAGCAAAAAAATTACTCAGAAAGGCTTTTTTAACTCAAAAAGGCTTTTTTAACAGCTTTTAGAAGGTTTGAATCACAGAGGGTTCTCAGAGCAGACTGTCTCCTACAGCTTCCTACACACACTACCCTGAACTGAGGCTGTGCAGAACAATATAGAGCCCATGTGACCTGAAATCCCATGAATCACTGCACAATTCGCCTTTGAAGCTTAAAAGCAAGGTGAAATGAGGTGAAGCACATTGTTTTCAATGTACTTCGCCTTAAAACTGGTGGAGTAGTGGTTTGGGAAGGTGGAGGAATGCAAAGTCATTGTTTTCAATGGACTTCGCATTACCCATTATAACATGAAGTACTCCGCTTCGTGTTGTACAGTACTCCATGAATTCGACTTTACTCCGCGAGCGAATTGAGACCACTTCGACCACCACTAACCATAACTCACATGTGGCAGAGCCACATGTGGGTTATGAATGTATTGCTTTCTTACAAATGATGAGCAACTGTGCATTCTGAGAAGACCATCATGTGTAATATTTATACAACATCAGTTTATTATTTATAATTTTATTTCTGTTGTTCAGGTGAACTCTTCCTTTTTTTAATTCCACTGTCGGCTTCAGTGCCATAATAGGGTATTATAATATTGTCTGCATTTTGAAAACTGCTCATTGATTGGTGCAGCATTCCATTTTAATGTATCTAACCTTTAATATATAGATTGTGACCTACCCAACAATAAAGATAACATGTTGTCTTGAAATTTGGATTTCTAATCAACAAAAACAAAATGATCTGATCCTGTAAGTGCAGCATGGCCACTCTGCTCTTGAGCTCCCAAATTCCAGTGATATTCAGATGGATAGTGCTTGCTGATGGAGTGGAACAATCCAACCGAATATCAGTCCATGCAGGTGCAGTGCTAAGTGGATCTATACTTCCCCAACACAGACCAGAGGGTTGTATATAGCCCACAGGAATAGCACTGCCAGAAATGGGAGAGTGCCAGGTCCCCTGTGGGCCATACTCAGCCCAAGCATACATATGAGCCCATTGGGAATGCAAGGCACTAAGGGTCCATTTGCATTCCCATTATGGGTTAATTTGCATGGGGTGCAATAGCCCCTTAGCACCCTTACTGTCATAGATAGAAACATCTTTGGTGGTCCAGTGGTCCCTCCTGATCAACCAGTACATCCTTGTTTGTAAATTCCCTGGTGGTCCACTGGTTCCCCCACCCCCACTTGCTCAGTACATCCTTGTTTGTAAATTACCTGGTGTCCAGTGATTCCCCCTGAGCAGTCCCATTCCCCCACCTGACCTATCTGCTCACTTCTTCCCCTCTTCATACACACCTCCACTCTAGCATCCAGCTCTCACTGATACAGGAGTACAGCAACTGACAGCCCTCCTTTCACATCTGCCATCTGAGCGCTCAGTAAGTGCATGTATGATAGAAACAGCTATTTCTACAGTATGCGCTCTCACTGACAGCTCATATGTCAAACAAATCCAAAAAATAGTAGCACTCCATACACACTAAAGTGGTCTTGTTTAAAGTAATTTCATTGCTGAAAACTTAAATTAGGAAATAGCAAGTCCATACAAAATAGCTACTTCACCAGAAAGCAGATACTCCTCAGTGCTTCACTTTCACTGGCTTTGTCAGAAGGTGGAGACTCACAGGTGCACAATTTATTAAATAGTGTGTCACGTTTATATAGAGTGATCACCCATTTTGGATTCATCCATTTTGGATCATCATGGAATTTTGTGCAGAAACCTTGGTGCAATCAAAAGAAATTTGGAATTATTAATGCTTTGAGACATTAGCATCTTTGTAACGATAAGTTGTTCAGTTTGCTTTAATACGTATAATCACTTTTTTGAATAACTGATTTTGCACATATGGTTGTATCTGAATATAATTTTTTAGAATGTGGATCACTGCATTTGGTGATGGTATAAATGTGACATACTATTTAATGAATTGTGCACCTGTGAGTCTCCACCTTCTGATGACGCCTGTGAAAGTGAAGCACTGAGGAGTATCTGCTTTCTGGTGAAGTAGCTATTTTGTATGGACTTGCTATTTTCTAATTAAAGTTTTCAGCAACAGAATTACTTTGAACAAGTCCTGTTTTATGTGTATGAAGTGCTGCTATTTTTGGATTTGTTTGTAGAGTTAGGGTAGTCGACCCCTTAGTAATACCCCCGGCATTCCCTGATACGCAGCTGATCTTTGGGAAACCACAGTTCATATGGCAACTGGACATGGAGGTAAGAAGAAGGCTGTGCCTATTGCCATACTCCGGTGTCAGTGAGCACTGGACAGTGAGGTGATAGGGGGTGAGGTGGATTGTGAGCTGGCCGGTCAGGTGGGAGGTGTTGAATTGTTTCAAGGGGATCACTGGAAACCAGGTATGTCTTTTACAGGACCAGAGTGACAGAATGGTGTATGGGGGGACCATTAGACTACCAGGAATTTACAAACAAGGATGTACTGGGTGATTGGGGGTGGGGGGAACCACTGGACCACCAGAGACTTTACAAACAAGGACAAACTGGGTGATGGGGATGGGGGACCCACTGGACCACTTGGGAGGTTACAAAGATGGATGTACTCGGCGATGGGCTACAGTGGTCTTTTTGGTGCAGGGGATAGGTGGCTGCAGTACAGCTGCCCTGCCATCAGGGGTGGTGGAAGCATGGGCTTAGTGCCCAACTAAGTGGTTGTCTATGGTGGTGGTAAACAGCACCACTCAGGGGGCTGTTTACCACCACCACAAACCTTTGAAAACGCCGATGCTCCAATATGAATGAGGTGTCACCCTCATTTACATAGGCGCAGCATTATTTTAGCATCTGGGTGCAGCTGGATTTGGGGGTTGTTCCAAGGGCCTCTGAAAATGGTCATATGGTGCAGGTGCAAACCTGGGTTAGTGCTGGTGTGAACCGCATTTGAACTGACTCTAACCTTTGAATATCGAGGCCCATATGTGATGTGTGTGAATGTGGAGTAGTGCAGATAATCAAATTATCGAACCTTAAAATGTGAGATAAAAATAAATGAAAATAGACAATTTTTTTTCATTTATTTTTCATTATCTAACATGAAATGTTGTTGTCAGCCACATAACATCCCAGACTACAGTCACCCTGCTCAGGCTCACAACAGATACAGCTGACAAAAATAAGCATTCTAATTATAGAATGCAGACATTAGGTCACTAAAAACACTCAAAATCTTTTCACTTCTAGCACTGCTCAGCTACTTACCTATTATAGTTGAACACCATGTCTGCAGACTTCTGTTTTGCATCAGAAATCAAACAAATAATAACAAAAGACCTTCTCCACTCTGACACCAACATTCCACCTTCTGACACCATTGATCAACACTCACAAAGTCACCCCACCAGACTCCAGTGCCCTTGTCTAAAGCTCGCTTCCCCCACATGCAGGCTAGATGTTTCCTAATTGGTCACTGCTGCTGAACTGACTTCACACATGCACAGTCCACAAATGCCATGCCCACTAAATCAAACAGCCAGTAGAGACAACTTACATTAAATGAGGCTGACCAACTACAGTCAACCAAAAACTCTCCATTCACTAAATGACAAGCAGAAAATGGACTTGTGTAGCTTAATGACAAAGAAATCCCTCATGTTTAGGTAAAAATCAAAATGAAAAACAACTTTTTTTTAAAAAAATCAGTATATTCAAGACAATCACACATTGCACAAAAGGAGCATGTAGTAAGTAACAGGTGCAAAAAAGCCATTTATCTGCATTCACTGAGATTGCCTGCTGCGCTTTGCTCCACCACTCAAGGGGTCACAGAGGTCAATATCAACTTATGTAGATAAATGACATTTTTGTACCAAGCCCATTGCATATCCCCTTTATATTTTCACAGCTTTATCTCCAATGATGTTGTATAAAAATGTCATACAAGGCATGTAAACCTTAAAATATTAAATGATAGACATTCCCATTTTGCTTGTGACATAACCAACTTGAAAACAGCATTCCAATGAATTTCTCTCTTTTGTGTTTTACTTTTATCATTATTAATAATAATAATAATAATAAAACTTTATTTGTAAGGTGCCTTTCCAAAACCAAGGCGCCGAACAGGTTTAAAAACAAAACACATCCATTTACTGTCTATCTCTGAGTTTTATTTCCAGTTGCATGTCTTTGACCTTAGTCAGTAATCTCCACAGTAACATATAATTATAGGCAGCACTACCGAAATGGCCAGATGACATGACAGCCTAAGGGAGTACTCTGATATAGTCAGAAACTGCTCATTTTAAAGAAAAAATCAACTGCCAAAAATAGTACAACACTCTACAGGTAAAACAAACAAATCCAATCAAAGTTTACAGTTGAGTTAATCCAGACATCAATCTGCAATTTAAGCCCTCAGAAGCAGCAACTCACTCAGGATCTTTAGCATTTCTTCTATGTGAAAACATCAATCAAATGTAGTGAAAGAATTCAATAAAATGTACTTTATATGTTGTGCCCTCCCCCAAGACCAAATCTCCCAAATACTCAATCACTGTAACCTTCTACAACATCTGCCTGCTATTCTCCTTAGTTGTTTCTGGATTATGAAGGGCAGGCTTTCCTTATACTTCAGAGAATCCCTCCATCCTACAGTTAGTGAGTTTTCATGGAGTTGACACCGTTATGCCACACCATGCTATAATACAGAGTTAACGTAACTGAAGTGTGAAACAAAACTGCAAGCAGCTATTTGAGAAACGCTTTAATACCAGACTTCATTTCTTACTTTTGGTTGTTCATATTGGTATTGGTTTACAAGCGTAATTATATTTAATGTTGTTTTTCAAAACGTGTAAAACAATCTAACCAGTACTGTTGGGTTAAACAAATTACCTGACCATTGATTAATTTTCCTACTTAAGTCACAGTCACCATGGTACCTGGGTTGATCACTTGTCGGTTTGTCATTAAACATTAAAAAAAAATTTACACTTTGGCAGCCATGTTTTCAGCTGAGTATCCTGTCCTTGTCTGCCTAAATGGCTTTCTCATTGTCCATTCACAGAGACAAGCTAACAAAACAAAAATTCAGTTTTATTACTCGTTCACTTTTGCCTCGCCTCATATCCTATCATGACATACCTGTAAATGGCAAAATTTGTGTCGCTCTGACATACTACTTCAGCTGCAAAGCCAGGGTTGCTGAAACTGAATATGCTTGCTTACAGCCACAGAGCTGATAGATGAGCCGCACACATCACACTACCAAGCCTACCTCAAACTGTGCATTTCGCTTTACAAACCTGACCTCAAACCTCTCCCTTGTACCAAAAAAACTGCTAACAAAAGAATGAATGGAGAGGGGTGCTAAAAACTACAGTATTGGCAAAAGAACTACAAGTATGGACTGCTAACTAAGTAACTAAGACAAAATACCAAAGTCACAATAGAAAACAATAAGTCTCATTATAACATGGCCAGAGAAGTGCATTGAGAATGGAGCATTACCATTCGTCCAGATGCGGCAGGGAGCCATGAATTAATTCTCAAGTAAGCCATGGTTCCTCTTGCACTACCATGACCAGCTGCACCTGATTAGCACAGTGTGCTATCTTGCAAGTATGGAGTGCTGCATTCTCACTAGTTTTGTCTGCCTATAGTCTCTGCCCACCCACCACTCAGTGGATCTCAGGGCTCTAATGGCACAGTTGATCTCTGGCTCTTCGCATGTTGTTACCTACCCACTCACCCGCCCTGTGGATCTTGCGGCTGGATTGCTACAGGCACTGTGTGGCTGCTGTCAAGTTGCAAGTGATCCTGCTGAACAGCAGGTAGAATTTGTCTCTCTCCATCATGTTGTGCCCTTCCAACTCACCCACCCCTCATATCTCAGGATACCTATGATACAGTGATATGAACTTCAGCTCTCTGCTGTGATTCAGTCCTACCCACCCACCTGCCTTGTGGATCGCAGGTATCGACACTAAATTGATGGTTGGGACTTGTCGGGGGGAGAGCTGCATGACATGGCAGAAAGTGGTGGAACAGCCAGAGGAGTGCAGCAACTTATCCTGCTGTGTTCAGCCTCCCTGCTGATACACAGCACTGTCTGCTGCCAATCCCAGTAGAGGAAAGGGTACGAGGAGTTGGCAGACATAGAACCATAAGTACACTGTCACTACAGGGACCACTGACAGATTATGCACTGTAAGGGGTCCTGTTCTATATGAGCAGTCTGTGTGTCTGTCTAGAGTGGAATCTATGTGTTTCCCACCCACCTGCCCTACAGATTTGAGGCACCCATGAACAGGACATTCAGTAGTGTTGGGGGCAAGGGGAGAAAGGGGGACACAAGATGATAAAATCATGTCACAGTGCACCAGACCAGTCATAGCACTGTGTGTCATTGTGCTCCTCAGTCACTTTGCTTCCTTGCGTGTGATGGACATTGCTACCAAGAAGAAGTGCTGCGGATTTTAATAATGCATTCTGTCCAGCTCCTAATACTTGTAAAAGTGAAGGCTGGTAGTTGCGTTCTGCCTCTCTGTCCCCACATCTCAGAACTGTGTCTATCATCCTCCGACCTCGTACTCTGTAACATGAGTGGTAGTGGTATGCCACTGGTGGAGAGCATCTTGTATTGCTGATATGAGTAGTTGTTTTTAGCAGAGTGCCACGTCGATGGCACATAGTGTTTACAAGTGGAAAATAGTGTTAGATACTGCCACAATGCAGCGTAATATCATGGTCAACATTTCACTATCTGGCAATGTTGAGATCAGTGAATGGGTCAACCTGCAATACTGGGTTCAGAAAGATACACCTGACCTTAGTGAATGGCTTGAGTAGCTGTATTGGGCTGATGAAGACCCAGCTCCATCAGCAAAGACTAGTTTTGTGCCACCACATCAAAGTTCCAGTGATTCAGCATCAGTGGTGAGTGGCACAAAAGGGATGGAGTGTTTAAGAGAGCAGGTGTGTGAAGATGAATCCATACGCCCACGCCACCACCAGCAGATTTGTCAAGTCACCGATAAACTTCCAATTTCCAATAGGGCATAACCAGCTGCAAGCTGCAGCACACAGAGGGAACCGGTCCTGCAGCTCCAGTGGCAAAACAAAGTGTTAGAGTAAGAGCAGTACAAGCAGATCTGTGATGTGGGGCAGAGAATTGAAATTGCCAGTAAAGTAGAACCAGCCACAATCTGCAGCAGACAGCTTGCACAGGTGCAGAAGCAGTACTGGGGTGACAATTTCCTACCTGAGAAACACAACTCAGTGGAGATTCTGAGTACTGTTTGTCCGGTAATACCACCCAACACCTCCAACCAGATGTCTGCTGGCTGCAACAATTCTCCTGACAAAGCACCCCATGCAAAGAAACAAACATTAATCAATGACTTTTTTTTCCAAAGAAAGCAACATGTAAGAAGCACCACGGTAATGTTACTGCTGACTAGAGACGGATATCCCCAACTGCCAATATGCCAACTCCAGCTGCAATGTGTAGTAGCCTGCTGTCAATGCTCTGTAATGAGCACTGGGGAAACAAAGGTGCACAGTGAATGCCACATCAGGAGCTGCAGATGTCCAAATACAATAGTAGTGTCAGTGTATCAGACAGTATATCCAGTACATCCAAGTACATTGGCCTGACTACTAATATAGCACCTTCAAGCACAACATACAGTATCCAGGTCTCCATCCTGCAAAAGCAGCATTCAGGACACAAAATGGGAGAGAAAACGGCACATGAGCAGCCGCAAACCTCCAAACAGACTCCCAGTACCAGTGGCACACAGAGAGTGCCACATCAGGAGCCACAGATGTCCAAATACAGTGGTAGGGACATTGTACCAGACACTATAACCAGGACATCCAAGTATGAGGTTGTGACTAGCAATATACCGCTTCCAAGCACAGTGTACAGTACCCAGGTATTCATCCTGTAAAAGCAGATTTCAGGAGACAAAGCGGCAGATAAAGTGGCACATCAGCAGCTGCAGACCATCAAACAGACTCCCACTACATCCAACTACATGGCTCCGAGTAGTAATCTAGCACCTACACATACAATGTACAGTACCCAGGTAGCCATCCTGCAAAAGCAGCATTCAACACACAATGTGGGAGATAAAGTCACATATCAGCAGCCAAAGACCTCCAAACAGACTGCCAGTAGTATTGTCCAACAGACAGGAATCAGCAGCTCCAAGTATGTATCCTCTGCCCACCAGAACATATGTGGCAAAGAAGCAGCAGGACTGCAAAATATGGTCCACCCCTGTGCTACTGTGGGAGACACACAGCAGACTCCCAACATTGCAGCACCTGCAGTGAGGAGCAGCAGCACTAGGCACATCTCCCTTACTGCAACTGAAGTTGATGCTCTGAAAAGGGAAAAAAAAATGAGGTGAACACCCATAAAACAACAGCTTGGGCCATGAATGTTTTTGACGACTGGCTCCAGAGAACATCATGTTCCACTGATTTAAAGACTCTGTTGGCTATAGAACTTGCTAATTTACTATGGCAGTTCTATGCCTCTGTCAGAACCATATGTGACAAACAATACACCGTGAGTTTATTTATTGGACTGAGAGCTGGAATCAATAGACACTTAAATAGTGTGGAAATAAATTGTCACCTAAACATAGTCACAGACACTGAATTTACAGCTGCGAATAATGTGTTTGTCACAGTTCTGAAGGAATATAGATGAGCGGGCCTTGATGTGACATCCCACCATCCTTGCATCACAGAGCAAGATTTACATGCCATCCGCAACTGTCGAAAGTTGAGTACAGACACAGCATATGGTATTGTTCATAGGCTCTGGTTCGAGCTGCAGCTGGGGCTAGCGCGCCGAGGGAGAGAAGGTCTCTGCAAATTATGACACAGCTCCTTCACAATCACAGTTGATAGCAGTGGGCAAGAAAGTGTCACCCTATCATTCAATGAGGCCACTAAGAGCCATAATTTGGTTAATGAGAAGGACCGTGATACTCTCAGAGAAGTTGTGTTTGTACAACCTGGGAACCCAGATTGCCCAGTGGCACTTTTCAAAAAGTACATTTCCAAGTGCCCTCCTAACCACCCAGCCTTCCACCTTCATCCCAAAAAACTGCCACAAAAAGTTTTAGATTGGCAGCAGTGCTGGTAGGGGCAACAACCCATGGTAGTCAACTACCTGGGAGAACTGATGACACAGAAATCCTCAGATGCTGAGCTCAGCTGACACTATACAAATCATTCCATTCATAGGATGTCTGTTCACCTGCTATCTGAGGTGGAACTAGCATCATGGGAGATCATGTTGTTTACTGGCCACAGATGTGAAACCAGCCTGAGAAATTACTGGTAGGCCTCTCCCAGTGACTGTCAGAAGTGGTCTCATATCCTCACTGGTACCAGCACAACCAAAGTGGCCAGCACTACTGACATCAGTACACCAAGGAATAATCTCCACAGTCCTGCAGGAGCAGAACTGCAAGATGTCAAGGATAAAGAAGCAACACCCAGTGGGGTACATCTCCTCACTGGCAACAGTGCGCAGTCCCGGATTGTCAGTACTACAAGCATGCATCCCAGCACAACACCAGCACAGGCAGAACAGTGCAACCATTCCACACAGCCAGCAGTCTCTGCTGTCACCAGCATACCTACACTGAACCCATTCCACCTTGAGCAGTTCAGTATAAATGGACCTGTTAATTTTTGTTACAATAATGCCCCTGGCAACACATCCCACGCATAGTCTTTAAAGACTGTGAACTGTCCTCTGGTATAGTATGTAGATTTGCCAATTTGTCAGTATAGTTTTGCACGTGACAACTGTACAGTACTCTCTGCTCCTGTTCACCTTGTTATTTGACATTCTTAGCAATGTCTGTAGCAGGGTCAACACCAGAAGGCATATGAAGAAATATTAAAGGAACTTAAGATGTATAGCCTTGAATAAAGGAGGGAGGGGGACATGATAGAAAGGTTCAAATACCTCAAGCGAATCAACAAAGTCCAAGAGGGTAGCATCTTTCAGAAAAAGAGATGTGCAAGAACAAGGCACAATTTGAAGATGGGGGGGGGGGTCAGCTTAGAGGTAATCTGAGGAAGTATTTCTTCACAGAGAGGGTTGTAGATGTATGGAACAGCCTTTTCTGAGGAGGTCGTAGAGTCAAAAACAGTGGGGGAATTCAAGAATGTATGGGACAGACATAAGGCAATTCTAGTAGGGGGTAGGAGGAAGTAGGCTGTTGGTTAACTAGGATCTGCAGCTTATTCATTAGGTAGAGAAATGGGCAGACTAGGTGGGCCAAGCAGTCCTTATTTGCCATGAAATTCTATGTTTCTATGTTACAACATTATGATAAGCACAGTAACAGTTGCAAGTTTGCCATTGTCGTTAATGTACAATGTTACAGTTCATACAGTGACCCTTTTTGAGTGATTTCACAACCTTAGGGGGATGTACAGTAGTAGTTCCTCAACTGTGCGTTATACTGATTATGCAATCTCAGAGTTCATGCAGTAACCCTTTGCCATGAATTAGCCAGCGTAACATGCACTACATTCATACTTGCTGAGGTTGAACTTGAAGGTATTTGGAAATGTCCCACCTCATAGAGACAAAGTTTGTTACCTTGCTGTTGCAGTTGTTATAGGCAAGACAGCTCACAGTAACACTTACACTATTTAGTACATAACAGTGGTCATGTTAAGATACACAGTTGTTACTGTCTTCCATGCAGTGGTGCATATCCCGCCCCAGTCGCCTGTGCAGTACATTACCTCAGTTGGTATCAGCTGTCCTCTCCCTTAGACCCCCCACCAACGTGGTATCCTTGCACCCTTACACTCTCCTAGATGCTGTTACTCGGACCACCGCTCAGCTAGAAATGGGCCCTTAACGACCTTTTGTTGTCCAGCTCCTCTGGTCTCCCTTATGAGTCACCAAACACACGGTGGTCTTCTGAGTTAGTAATCCATGTAAGCAGCACAGCCTGACTATGCACCTGTGTCTTCTGAGTGCAATCTTAATCTATAGCTCTCCCTGGTGAAGGCAGTTGCTCCCTGGTCACCAATAATACTGACGCCACCCTGAAGACATTGTGTGTGCTGTTGTCCCTTTAAAGCACTTCAGTGTTCTGTCCCTTTAAGAAAATAGCAGAGCTTGCTGATCTCTGGTAAACTGTACTGCGTTCCACCACAGATCCTTTGTCCCTTGAACTTCTCCAGCAAGCAATTGTGTGGCTTTCTGCACTGAGCCTGAATACCTCCCCACTTAGCAAAAGCAGTCTTGCTGTCCTGTCCATTGAGCATGCTGTTGTCCCTTGCAGTAAGTCTGCTACCTCCATGATCACCACTGGCACTCCCATCCTTCTGCACTGTGAGCCATGCCATAGTCCAGCAAAGGTGCCTTGTCCCTTCAGCCTGCCTCATTACCGTGCTCTTATCTTCCTTCTGCTTCCTGAACCAGCACATTTCTCTCCACAGTTCTCTCCTCAGCTCCCGACAAATCTGCCATCCTCCTGACTATCTAAGCACTAGAAGTTTCACCAAAACGTTTGTGCACCATAACCAACTGGTAAGACAATGTTGCTATTCTACAGTATGTCCCTCACTTGTGTTCACATACTTCATCAGTCATATGGGAGCACTGGTATCTTGCTCACTGCTGTTTTGATGTGAGCACACTGTTAAGTTTTGAGTTCAGCAGAGTCTTAACTTTTCTCCATTGCTGTTTGTTATATTTCAATTAATAGAAGTGTTGCATTATAAACAATCTCCTGTGTGTATCTGTTAACGCTTAAAGTGGCCATGTTATAAGTGGATTAATCCACTTGGGAGGCGTGAGTTACTGGGGTAAATAATCCAGGGCTGGGTGGTTGTTGGCATTCAGCCAGCAGCCTCGTGTGACAACCCTCCCCCAGCCATGGATTAATACCCCAGTGACCCACACCTCCCTCATGGATTACTCCATATGCAATTCCTAGCAGGTGAAAAGACTATATACAAGTATACTCCATAAATCAGTTAAATTTTTCAATATTTAGAAACACATTTTTTTCATTATTTCATACATAGAATTAAAAAAAACAATTTTATATGTGCAATCACCCACTCTAGGGCATGGGGTTATGCTGAATTATTGCACTTCCTTGACGTTGGAGGACCCTTTAACTTTGGCCTCGCACCTCGAAATACATCTGCAGTGTCCATTAATTCAGCATGCTGGAATGTTTTTTTTTCTTACTTTTAAAAGTCTGTTTTATTGCCTGCTAGAAAAAATATGAATCCCAGTTATTGCTGAATGTCAACAACACTGGTTTCTAATTACTGGTATATGATGTTAACATCCATGTGCAGTTAATGTGACCAAATTAATGGGTGGTCTAAAAAAGTAAAAAAAGGTACAGAAATCAAACAGCAGTGTCACTCAACCACTCCTCCCCAACAAAGTTAGGAAAGAAGCTCTGTTAACACATAGAGCATTAGTTGTCAGACTTTGTCATAGCAAGCGTCCCCAAAGCTATGGAAAAGAGCTTGAGCCTCCACCAAATATTGAAATAATATTAAGCTTCCCCATAGAAAAATAGCATACTTTGCACAGTACACCAGGTTTACAATTAAATTCCTTTGAGTTGTTGGCTCTCATTTCATTCAGCTTTTTGTAACCCCTCCCCCCCCACTTGTAACTCCCCTCCTCAGGCCAGCCTGTTTGCTCCATTGTTTTGACTCTTGAATCATTGTTACCCCTTGTTATAATACCTTCATGAGTCAGACTGCTTCCTCTGTCTGTTTCTGCTCTGTCTAGAATAGCCTTCCTACCTAGCTCTGTCTCTCCACCTCTTACCCCACTCTAAAGCAACTTCTCAGGGATCCTTGTGCTCCCTTCTGCTCCTGCTCCTAGTACCTCTGTGCTTAATCCTTGTATTTGGGCTGTTCTGCAGCCAGTCTAGTAAGTTGTTACCTCTCATTTGTTTGCTGTTCCTATTTGTTTGCACTATTGTTCATGTTGTATTGCTGGATTGTTTGGTAGTTACCTTTTTAATTGTGTTCACTCCCTTCCCTTCCCAGGGCACACCTGAAAAAAAAACTTGACTCAGTGTGCTTTTCCTGGTCACCAATTTTTAAATAAATACATAAATTCATCTACTATTATCCTCTTTCAGTTTGCCTCATCCTTTCACACAAAATAAATAAAATTCAAAGTTTATACACGGTACTTTTTCAGACTTGCTTGAGCCTGCCCTGGAACAGGTTGGGTCTTCCCCTTGGAGGCTTGCCTCACCATTTGAGAAACCCTGATCTAGAGAAGCCAATTAGAAACACACTGCTCAGGGGATGAAATCATGCTGCACTCAAACAAACATGTTAGTAGTGACAGTTAAGGTTTGATTGACTAGATTTAATATTTAGAGATGTCTTAAGTACATGACATTACTCTGCCCATACGTGCATGCCAGTATGGATATGTACATAGCATGCCAGTACATGTATGTACATGGCGTGCCAGTATGTGTATGTACACAGCATGCCAGTACGTGTATGTACATAGCATGCCAGTATGTGTTTGTACATAGCGTGCCAGTATTTGTATGCATGTAGCACAGAAATTGCATAAAATTTGAACTATGTAAAACATTTGAGTTACTGTATATCTCCAAGAGGCAACACCCTGGCTAGGAGTTTGTTTGACTGAAAATGTTGTAGTCTGTGAAACACCTAAATTGTTTCTTTGTTATTCTTTAATAAACTTTTAATTATAAAAAAAAGGAAAAAGGTAAAAAAAACATAAAATATGAGTCTGTTTGTAAACACATCAATATTAAAAAGAAGGAAAAGTAAGAGTGAAGCTAGATTTGTAAGCTTTATGAAGACTAACAAAATATGTTATTTTGAGTTACTAGATTAGTTAATTAACTCTAGAAAGCTTCTGTAATTTCACAGAAAACTTGCCATACTACATTATGGGGCCCAATATTCAGAAATGCACAAAGTGTAGCGCAAATGTTTGCACTGTGCGTTGCTGTTGCTCAGGGTTCCCAGGATGCTGTCTTCAGTCGGGTGCTACCTGACTGAATATAGGGCCATCTCAGCACAACACTAAGTTAGGTAGCACCACCTCGATATGGTTTCTGAGGTTGGCCTCTGGAGTGGATAGCACTGGAAAGCTATTAGCTATTTTCAAAGAGACCCATGCAAATGAACTCATTGGGCATGCAAGGCACAAAAGGGCAAGTTTGCATACCCATTATGGGCCCATTTGCATGGGTACTGGAGGCCAGTAGCATGGTGCCACCCCCCCCAGCCAGGATAGCCATAGCTATCCTTGGTGCTAGTGGTGCCCTCCCTCCCTCCAATCCCTATCCTGTTATAATATTTTATATCTCTGGTGCTAGTGGTCCACTCCCCACCCTCTGATGACTAGTCCTAAGTGTTGTCATGTAATTTCTGGTGCTAGTGGCCCCCCCCACCCTCCAGTCGTCAGCCCCAAATGTTGTCATGCACAGTAATCCCTGGTGCAGATCCCCCCACCATCGATCACCAGCCCAGCATTGTCATGTAATCCTTGGTGCCAGCGGTCCCACCCCCACCCTCAGATCGCCAACCCCAAGTGTTGTCATGTAATCCTGGTACTAGCGGCCCCCCCCACACCCTCCATTCACCACTCTCAAGTGTTGTCATGTAACCCCTAGTGCTAGTGGCCCCCCCTCACCTCCCCAACTGCCATCTGGGAATCCAAAAGACAAACCATCCCTGGCATCCAGTGGTCCTCTCCCTGCGGCACCGGGCTCCCCCACTCACCATATCTGTATGCACAGTGCTGGAGGTGCCTATGGCGACCAGCACAGCCCTCTTCACACCTCCTTGGCTTGCCACCATATGTACAGGCAGGGAACATGCCTCATATTTATAGAACAGTCCTGTCCTATAAATATGCACTAGCACCTTGTTGGGTGTCTGTGGTATTCATAGAAACACAGAAACAAAGAACATGACAGCAGAAGGAGGCCAGTGGCCTGTCATGTCTGCCCATAGTTGTTTCTAGCTTACACACACCCTCCCCCAGCCTAGTGCCGCAGTGAGTTTTTCACCTCTTCCCTCCCTTGTACTTCCTCCCCCTTCCTGGTTCCCCAAAGTGGCTTTTTGAGTTCCTGGCCCTGACCCACCCATGTTTGAACTCATTAATGGTTCTTGCCCCCACAACCGATGCCAGTAATCTGTTTCCAAGGCTCCACCACTGTTTCTGTGAAGAACAACTTCCTTGCATCTTTCCTTAATTTACCTCCCACTAATCTCCAATCATGCCCCTCGTGACTGCATCTCTGTTTCTAACAAACTGGTCCTCACAATTCACCCTATTTATACCTCTTAGGAACTTATAAGTTGCTATCATGTGCTCCCTCTCCTGTCTGGCCTCCAGTGAGTACATATTAAGGGTAGGAACTTATAAGTCTCTATCATGTCTCCCCTCTCCTATCTGGCCTTCAGTGACTACATATTAAGGGTCTTTAGATGTTCCTTGTAAGAGCTGCACTTCTGGCTCTGCATCATTTTTGAGACCTTTGACTGCACTGACTCTAGTCTATCAATGTCCTTTCTCAGGTGAGGACCCCAGTTTGGTCAGAAGTGAGAAAAAAGTAAGTGTCTCAGCTGGGACTTGAACCCAGGCCACCTGGAATACCATTCCGATTGTGCTAACCAGCTGCGCCACTGAGACAACTGGAACCTGAGCTGTCCCCGAGCACATTACTCTTTCTCAAATGCACAACCCAATGGTAACACAAATATTTACTTGTAACAATCACACAGGAGTGCGGTATGCATAGTTATGGAGCACATACAGACAGAGATATTCGTTCCAGGTTCCAGTTGTCTTAGTGTCGCAGCTAGTTAGCACAATTGGAATGGCATTCCAGGTGGCCTGGGTTCAAGTCCCAGCTGAGGCACTTACTTCTTTCTCACCTCTGTCTGTATATGTTCCATAAATATGCATACCACACTCCTGTGTGATTGACACCAATATGGCATTTTCATACCATATAAAATAGTGGCCATCCTTATTAATCAAAACTGTGTAGGTGTGTGTAATAATTTGCTATGCATACCTGTCACTGTATTTTTTTTTTTATTCAAATCTGTCTGCATGAGTGTCTGTTAGAATTTATTGGCTAAAAGGACAAAGCTGACTTTCCTGGGGGGAAGTCCAGATTTTTATCAGAAGACAGAACAACCGACTCTGAGAGCAATTTACTATAAACGTTGTCCTGTATCATGGCAGGGCCCTTAGACAATTTATGGGACAGCTTAGAAAGTGTCTTTTCATCTCAGGAAGCTACTGTGGCTGACAGGACTGGGGACAGAAAACATATGCATTTGCCTGAAGTCTAAGTCAGACTGGTTTTCCAACCCTGCTCTCAAGACACAAAGAATGCTGAATCTATGATGCTTGAGTGACATAATGGATGATGTGTCATGTAGGGCAGCTGGAGGGTCTTAAGGTCTGGCAGAGCCTGAAAGAGGCAATCAGATTTATAACTATCAACAAGTTGACATCTAAGGGTTTGAGTCTGCACTAATTTACCACAGTGTCCAGTGTAGTAAGCCATTCTACACTGCCAGAAAGAGAGAGACAGAGTCATAGGATTTTCTGTGTGTAACCTACTGTTCAAACATGTTCTTTTCAATTTCTCTAGAATTACTGTTCCACGTAGTCCTGCTGTAATATCCTGTATTATTATATGCAGACAAATGACGGGTTCACGTGGGGCATTTCATACCCCTAAGTGTGTTAGTTAGCCCCATTTCCCTTATCCTAACCTCCTGTCAAACATGAACTGCTCTGGTGTCTCTGTTGTAGCGACTTCACCGTAACTGTACTGCTATGTTTGTATTGTGATCATGACGTGGAACCTATGTAAAGAGCTCTGAGCTCAACTGGTGTTATCCGAGATTATAATAAAGAAAAAAAAATTGTATAAATATCTGGTAGTATTAAAATATTATACTTTTATATATTTTATAATAAATTGGATTAAATTGTGGTTGCACAATAGGAAGCAGAGAGTTGCTATTAGGGGCTTCAAATCTGATTATGGCATTACGACTAGTGGTGTGCCTCAGGGCTCTGTCCTGGGCCCCATTCTTTTCAATATTCTTGTGTCATCCATGCAGACAAACAATACTGCATGGATGTGCAAATATGCAGATGACTGTAAAATTGGTGCAATAATAACAGATTATTAGTCATGTATGCAGTTTTAAGAAAATATAAATCAATTAAGTGGGCAGATATTCCTTAATGAAATGTAATGCAGCAAAATGTAAAATTATGCACTTTGGTTGCAATAACCCAAATTATAAATATACATTAAATAATCACATTTTGGAAAAAGTCACTAATGAGAAAGATTTGGGAGTTATAATTAGTAATGACCTCTAATTTGATATACATATTAAAAATAAAGTAAAACAATGTCATAAAATGTTGGGTTGCATTTTCAGAAACATAAAAAGTAGAGAAGCTAGTGTCATTATGCCATTATATAAAAAACTTGTGAGACCGCACATGGAATATTGTATACAGGTTAGTGCTCCTCAACAATAAGGGATATAACATTAATAGAGAGAATGCAGAGGAAAACTACAAAAAGAGTTAAAGGAATGGATAATCTGGAATACTCTGAAAAACTTCAAAAACTTGAACTATATTCCATGGATTATAGAAGAACTGGGGGGGGGGGGATTTGTGTTTGGCTTTTAAAACCAAAAATTATCCTTTTTTGCAAGAAACAGTAGGAATTATGTATTATAACGAAAGTAGAAATACAAGATCACATGAGTTTCAGATGGTTGGAGAAAAAAATAATACTGTTAAAAGCACCAAATGGTTTACACAGAGAATTGTATCAAGCTGGAATTCACTACCAGCAAATATTGTTGAGAGTGATACATTGGAAACTTTAACAAAATTGATAAGTATATGGGTAAAGCTAAATATGAGTTACACTAATAGAGAAGGTGGCAAGCTCTCTAAAGGGCAGATGCCTGATTGAGCTTGTAAAGCATATTATGAACCTACGAACCTATTCTTGTTTTTGTGATCGAGTCCTTTGAGGTACAGCTAACTGATTTATAATTGACAAAACTGTATTTTTGCCTCTGAAGAGAAGGCTACCATTATCATAACTTGTTTCTACAGTAAGGGATTCTCAGCTGTGACAGAGTTGGTCATTTGCCCTTGAGCAAGGAGCGTTGAACTGCATAAGCAATGGCTTCGGAAGGACTCAGACCTAGAGGTACCCCTTGAGAATGTCTATTCTGAGAGATGGCAGCTACTGATTACCCTTGCAGATGTCCGAAGGGTTTGAAAACGGTAACACTGACAGGCAGAATCTGGGAAAGGCCAGTTTACCACAGTGTGATCTGAGAAATGGAATTGTGTCCACTGTAAGGGGTTGTCTGAAACAATGGTGTGTGATTTAAGCAGAATACACTCTATCACCAGACCAGAACCAAATTTTGATTTCTGCTATGAGATCACAGAACATGATGCATTAAGACATAGGGCATTGCTGCCTGCAGAGGGTTTAATTTCTGGGAGTGAAGTGATAAAATAGAGAGCACTGTATGTCAGAAAAAAGTGTGGCCCTTATATTTCAAGAGCTTGAAAAGCTCTTGGTAAAAACTTAAATTGTAAACATAAATGCATTCATTTATTTGTTTGAAATGTTCAGCACCAGGGTAGCCCAATTTAAATGCATCAGCTAGTGTCAAGAGGGTCCCATAGCAGCATTTGATACAGCAGTAACAGCAACACATTTTACATCAATTGTTGTTTTTAATATATAGCATAGCCTTTCTTCTTACAACGGTGGTGCCAAGCATTGAAGGCTCTTTTCTGTTTTTAATTCATTTAGAAATACTGACACTCTGGGTTGGAGATGCTGGCCACCCAGCAGGACTGAAACTTGGAGGTCAGGCTCCTTCTCATGGTCATGGAGTAAATGAGCTGGCAGTGGAAGCAGCGGCCTATGATGGGGGCAACACTCTGACTGTCTCAGATCAGTGCTTTAACCACAAGAGAGACATCATATCCTTCACACATCATGGCAGTCTCAGGCTTGATACAGGGCATACCCATATACTATAAAAGACAATGTATGGGCAACCATACACAAACAAGACTGAGTTGGTACTTCAAGGTTGTCATGGGAACCAAAACCTCTTAAACTTCACTCTCAAGGTTTAAGTCGTTGCTATGGTAACCTCTTGATACCAACACAGTCTTGCTGTTTATGGCTGCCTATACATTTTCCTCTGTATTTTCACGTACAGAGAAAGCAATACACCATTTTCACGGGATGACACCTAAATTCAGTTCTAACAGTATAAGCAATGCTGGATCATTATCCTTTGTCATACTGTGCATTTTACTTCCATTTCACTCTATCTTCCCACCTTTCTGTGCTCTAGCAATTGGGCTTACTGTGGTGAGATCCTTCATCTGGCTTAGAGGGTGGGCAAACAACTACCTTCATAACTAGAGCTAGTACCACTTCTTGCTCAGCCTCTTTCGCAAAGTGTTTGGCACCCACCTGACCCCAGTGTGTGATTGCAGGATTTGTCTCACAAGTGGCACTGCAGCACATGCATGGCACATAGTGTAATCATTTTAACAGTGTGAAATATCAACATAGAATACTCAGGAGACACTGGAACTGAAAGCCATGACCTGTAAATGTGATAGATCTAAAGTACACTGAGTAGCATTAAACTACCTGAAGAGTAATTGACTCTGAAATACTAAACAGCATGGGTTCATGGCAGGAAGGTCTTGTCAGACCAACCTGATAGTATTCTTTGGATACATAGAAACACAAAAGTTGTTGGTAGATAAGGACCGCAAGGCCCATCCAGTCTGCCCATTTCTTTTTCTACCTTATGAATGTTCCATAGGCCTTTACTCTGTCAATGGCCTATCTATTCATACTCATCTGTATTGCTCCCTTATGCCTATTCTGTGCCTGTTTGAAACCCTGCACTGTATTCATATCCACCACTTTCTGAGGTAGGCTGTTCCATGTATCCACCACCCTTTCTGTGAAAAAGAACTTCCTCACATTACCCCTTAATCGGCCTCCCTCTAATCTCATGCTGTGTCCTCTTGTCCTGCTATTTTTCTTATATTGAAACGTTAGCCTCTTTCACCTTGTTAATGCCCTTAAGGTGTTTGAATGTTTTGATCATATCGCCTCTCTCCCTCTTTTGCTCTAGGGTATACATATTGAGCTCCATTAATTGGTCCTCATATGTTTTCTGATGCAGTCCCTGCACCATTTTGGTTGCCCTTCTCCAGACTGCCTCAATTTGGTTAATGTCCTTGTGAAGGTATGGCCTCCAGTACTGCATACAGTACTCCAAATGGGGCCTAACCAGTGTCTTGTAAAGAGGGATTATTACCTCCCTCTTCTGACTTGTGATACCCCTACTAATACACTCCAACATTCCCCTAGCCTTACCTATTGCTTTAGTGACCTGCTTGGATGATTTCAGGTCATCTGTGATGATGATGATGCCCAAGTCTCTTTCTTCCCTTGTGATTGCCAGCAACTCCCCTCCCAACCTATAGATGGCTTTAGGGTTTCTCTTCCCTATGTGCATGATCTTGCACTTTTTTGCGTTAAAACCCAGTTGCCACTCTTCCGACCATTTTGCTAGTTTATCCAGATCTCTTCTGATTCTGCCCACCCCATTTGGATCATCTACTCTGTTGCAGATCTTGGTGTCATCTGCAAACAGACAAGCCTTACCCTTCAGTCCATTTGCAATGTCACTGTTGAAGATATTGAAGAAGACTGGCCCCAGGACTGATCCCTGAGGTGCCCCACTTGTGACTTGCATCTCTTCTGACTGTATGCCATTTACCACCTCTCTGTTTTCTGCCTGCCAACCAGTTTACCACCCAGTTGACCAACTTTTGAACCACCCCAAGCCTACCCATCTTATTAATCAATCTTCTATGTGGAACAGCATCAAAAGCTTTGCTGAAGTCAAGGTAGGTGACATCAATTGCAACCCCTTTGTCCACCACTCTGGTTACCCAGTCAAAGAAATCTATGAAATTAATTTGACAGGACCTTCCTGTTGTAAATCCATGCTGTCTTGGATCCTGTGCTCCTATGGATTACAGGTGTTGCACTATCCTTTCCTTAAGGAGTGCCTCCATAATCTTGCCCACTTCTGAGGTAAGACTGACTGGTCTGTAGTTCTCTGCCTCCTCCCTGCTACCACTCTTGTGGAGCGGGATCACATGAGCCCTTCCCCAGTCTTCTGGGACCTCTCATGTGCTCAGAGACACACTAAACAATTCTGATAATGGCTCTGCTAGTTCCACCCTTTGCTCCTTTAGTACCCTGGGATGTATGCCATCTGGTCCCATTGCCTTGTCTACTCTGAGCTTAGCGAGCTCTTGTAGGACCCTGTCTGTTGTGAAGGGACTCCCCCCTCCCCCCTGTATCCATGGTGCTGAGCTGCGGGCCCCGTCCTACCTTCTCTACTGAGCACAAGTATCTATTTAGGATAGATGCTTTTCCTTGGTCCTCCTCCACACACTCCCCCTTATCCCCTTTGATCTTAGCAATACCCCCTCTGGACTTTCTCCTTTCACTAATGTAGGTATAGAAAGTCCTGTCCCTTCGTTTTACTGTTCGTGCTAGTGTTTCCTCAGTTTGGGCCTTTGCCTGCCTTACTGCCTTCCCTGCTTCCCTTAGGGAAGATTGGTATGCCTCACTATCTTCGTCCCATTGCGTTCCCTTATATTTCCTGAAGGCCAGCCTTTTGGCTGTGACCATTTCTGCTACTGTTTTTGAGAACCAAAGTGGTTTCCTCCTTCTTTTGCTCTTGCTTTTCTCTCTAACACAATGGATGTTGCTTCAAGTATTCCATCCTTAATGCTTGCCAACTTTGCCTGTACCCCCTCACCTGTATTTCTTCTTGCCAGGGCTAGCTTAACTCTCTTGGCCATCTTATCAAAGTCAGCTCCTCTGAAGTCCCATATTTTTGCCTTGGAATGGGATGTTTTAGTTCTAGTGGCCAAATTGAACCATACCATGTGATGGTCACTGGCCCCCAGGTGACCTTCTACCTAGAGTTCTGTGATCCTTTCCCCATTATTCATTACTCAATCTAGGATAGCTCTGTCTCTTGTGGGTTGTTGTACCAGTTGTTTGAGGCCCTCCCCCAGCAGGGAATCTACTATGTGTCTAGTTCTGGTGGATGTTCCTGCTTGTATTGACCAATCTGTATCTGGCATGTTGAAGTCTCCCATTATCAGAACCTCCCCTTTAGCTGTTATGGTCTGTATGTCTTCTAACAGTAATGTGTCTATGTCCTGTCCCTGGTCTGGAGGCCTGTAGTCAACCCCAGTTCGTATGGCTGTCCCATTTCCTGTTTCCAGGGTGATCCACAGTTCTCCTGGCTCCCTATGTGTATTCTGAATTTCTGTAGCTTTGATATTTTCATTGACATAAAGGGCTATCCCCCCTCCTTTTTTGCACCTCAGTCTCTTCTGAACAGTACATAGCCGGGTTCTGAAGTCTCCCAAGTGTGGTTACTGGTGAATGGCTATTATATCCAGTTTAGCCTCTGTCATTGTTGCCTGCAGGTCTGGGATCTTGTCTCCCAGACTGCATGCATTTGTGTACATGATTTTCCATTGGCCAAATTTCGATGCGTTATTTGCTGGGTGAGGTCCGGCATTTCCCCTACGCATCGTGTGGGGAGTGGGACCTTTTTCCTTACCTGGTGATGCAAATGAACTACAAACATGCTGAACTCCTGTTTGACCACTAGCTGAGGGGGAAGGGTGTTCTTCCTGTTCGATGTATCAGGTGCTGCACCCCTCACCCCATTGGCTAGTTTAAATATTCTGCAAAGATATCAAACTTCTGCTCCAATGCACTGACTCCCTCCTTGGTCAGACGCAGTCCATCAAATTTAAGGAACTTTTACTCCCAGAACTGTCGCCAGTTATCTACATATGTGTGTCCTTTTTCCTGGCACCAGCCCTTGAGCCTCATGTTTAGCTCCCCTATCTCTCCTTCTCTGACCGTCTGTCCATCTTCCCCCCTCTCCCAGACTGGCAGGATCTCAGAGAAGGAGATGCCAGACTAAATGAATGACAGTTTGTCTCCCAGCCTGGTCAGGTGTTCCTTGGTCTCCACAACTGACCAGCTGGAGAGATCGTTAGTCCCTGTGTGTACCGGCACATTGATGTTTTCTCCTGCTTCCTGCACAGTTTTAGCAATGTGGTCAGTCTGTCTCTCCACGCTGATGTACCTGGGAGACATCTGACCATTACCCCCGGCTGGAGGTAGGCATCAACGCCACAAAGTCTCCTATGATCAGAGGTGTTTTTTGTGTTGCCTTTTTTTTTTTTGTTTTGGTTCCTGTTTGGGGTGAGTTTTGTTGTGCTAGCTCCTGTGCTGCAGTGTCCTGCTCTGCAGTGTCCTCTGCCCCTTTGATTTTGGAGATAGAGGCAGATACCTGTTTGTAGTTTTTATATGGTTTGTGGAGGTGATACGTTGGAGAGCATTGAGTGATCGGATACCCGATTTGCCTTCCTAACCATCTGCCAACCTCCCGGACCAACTGCCCTCAGTGGTCAAGGTGCTTCAGTTGGATGCTGCAGAAATGGCAGGCAGTTCTTATAATATATTTTCTCCTGAATATGCGATTTGAGACATGCAGTCTCTGCCCATGCTGCCTGGATCTGAGCCCTTAGATCTCCAATGGTCCAGCATGAAGGACAGCATCCTAAATCCTGTATAACTGCCTTTTGGAAAAGTGTCCCACAGTGCCTGCAGTTAATAATATCCATTCCATTTGAGCTGCCGAGTTTATAACCTGGTCTGAATAATTAGCAGGAGGAAAATGAAAACAAAAGTTTTATTTTTTTTTTGTTTTGTTTATGTTGTATAACTTGTTATAACAAGTTAAATTCCTTGTGCCCCTGTAAGTGAGGTCACTGTGTGGATACCCCTCTGATCCTCCTCTTCCTGCTTTGCTACAGGAAATGTCATGACTGTGCTACTCTATAAAAGGAGTGCAGCATGGGATGGAGGTGGGTGGGTGGTGGGCCCTTCCCCTGCCGTAAAAGAAGGACCACGGATGAAGAAACAAGGAGGTAAGAGCAGAAACAATCAACCAACAACAAATGCAGTACCCCTGAAAGCTTAGCCTAATGATAGATAAAAATGTAAACCCTCTAAGCACCACCTGTAACAATTTCACATAAGATATACCCTGCAAAAAAACACTTTGCTACTGAGAAAAATAAAGCAGTAACAGAAGATATACCTTGCAAAAAAAACTATTTGAATCAGAGAAGATGACAGCAGTAATCTGTAGGCACAAAACAGTAATGACCCTGTAGGCACACCCTGTAATAATGCAGCAGAAAGTATATCCTGTGACAGCAGTTTGAATCAGAGAAGATTACAGCAGTAAAGTGTAAGCACAAAACAGTATCAAATCTTATCAGCACAAAAGAAAATAACACACAGTAAGTCTGCCTAGCAAAAAGAAGCCTTAATTTTTTTCCTTGCTCTGATAATGTTCCTTGCTCTGTTTTTACAAGTAAACCTAGAAGAGAAGAGCTCAGGTGAAGCCAGGTGCCTTTGCCAGCAAACCTAGTCCTCCACCTCAAAAACACAAACTAACCTGACATTTTAACCCTCACTTCTGTTGGAAGTTTACCAAGACTTTTGTCAGCTCCACCCCCACCCCCAAATACACTCCTAATCCTCTGGAAGAGCTGTGGGAGGAAAGCAATTTGCTCCTTCAGTGTGAGAAGTACACTGCAGCACCTTTGATACCAAACAGAAAACCTTTCAGGAAAAAAATAAGAATAAAATAGTAGCAAACAGCAATTTTGCTTAGTCTAATGATAGATAAAATAGTCACAAAAATGTAGGCACCACATGTAACAATTTCACAGAAGATATATCCTGCAAAAAACATTTTGCTGCAGAGAAAAATAAAACAGTAACAGAAGATATACCTTTACAAAAAAAAAAATTGCATCACAGAAGATTACAGCAGTAATCTGTAGGCACATACAGTAACAACCATGTAGGCACATCGTGTAATAATGCAGCAGAAGGTATACTCTGCATCAGCCATTTGAATCAGAGACAATTGCAGCAGTAAAATGTAAGCACAAAACAGAATAAAATCTTGTGAGCACAAAAGAAAATAACAACACACAGTAAATCTGCCTAGCAAAAAAAGCCTTAATCTTTTTCCTTGCTCTGATAATGTTCCTTGCTCTGTCCTTACAAGTAAACCTAGAAGAGAAGACCTCAGGTGAAGTTAGTTGTCTTTTCCAGCATACCTAGTCTTCCACCATTGGGTAATTAGGGTAATGAATTAGTGCCATGCTGTGGATTTACTCTGTTTTGATTTTAGCAAAGCTTTCAACTCAGTGCTTCATAGAAGGTTGTTAAAGAAGGTAGTGGATCTGGATACAGTGAAAGACACAGATGGGTGAGAAACTGGTTGGAAGGAAGACAGCAGAGGGTTGTGGTTAATGCAGTCAAATCAAAAGAGAGGGAGGTCACAAGTGGGGTGCCACAAGGATTGGTCCTGGGTCCAGTTGTTTTCAATATATTCATTAGCGACATGGGAGAAGGAATCCAGGGCAAGATGTGTCTCTTCACAGATAACACTATGCTCTGTGTCAGGGTAGACAGTAAGGAGGGGGTTATGGAGATGCAGGCATAGCTGGCCTTAAGGATAAGTTAACTAGGTGGCCGCCTAGGGTGCCATTCAGTAGGGGGCACCGTCACCATCAAACGAAATTCTGTTTAAATTTTTTTTTTTTTGCATGTGATCTGGATGGTTTGCAAATTAACATGGTCAAATCTGATCTCATTTGGGGGTGGTGTGTGTGTGTGTGTGTGAAGACTTGTCCGTGAGATTCATTGCTGCGTGTCTGCCTGACCCACCCATAAAAGAGCTACTCCTGTTTCTATTGAATCTCTGCTGCTGTCTGTTTTATGTTTGGCCCCAGAGTGGCTGTAGTGCATGCACAGAGTGGTCCAGACTGGGAGTGGCTGGCACGTGGCATAATCAGTTTTTGTAGATTGTGCAGATAGCCATGAGGGAGTAAGGGATTGAGCGGCTGTGTTAGCGAGCAGCGATGGAGAGCTGAGTTCAGTTTTAGACTTGCAAAAGAAAAAAGACAAACCCCAAAGAGGACTGGAAGTCAGTGTGTAGGGCAGGGGGAGCTACTAGGGAAGAGGGCGCAGGGGTGCAGTGCTGCTAAAGCCACTGGAACTGGCTGCTTGTGTCATAGGAGGGATGGGAGCCAGTAGCAGCCAGACTTGCAGAGTCCAGATAGGATCAGGAAGAGGACAAGGTCTGAGGGGTTAGCATGCGGGGTGGCCGGACAGCATTGGACCATCATGGATTTGCAGCGGAGGAGTGGTTTCTCATCACCATTGGGGTAGGGCTGTATAGTGAGTGGTCTGGGAATCGGTTGAAAAAGTTGAGAGAGACCCCTCGAGAGTGGAGACTGGAATGGTGGGAGTAAAGTAAAAGTACCCATTACCAGTCTTGTAACAGGGCAGGCGGCCCAGTGACTGTAGAGAAAGTGAGCAGCAGCCAGCCAGCTTGGGGGGGGGCCAGAACAAGCCCAGGCAGCAGGAACAGCCTGGATGTGACTGTGTGGAGGAGAATGGTGGTCCACCCCACCCCCCCGGCATCCCAGAGGAGGAGATTTTCATAGTGCATAGTTGCTAGTGTAAATGCTAAATCATTTCATTGACTTTCTAAAAAAGTTTTGTGCTGACTGAATCCTGCTGAGTATTGTACAGTATAGATGTACTTATCTGTATATTAATCTTAATGTTCTGAACTACACAGCTGCTATTATAACAATTAGTAATATTATCTAGGGTCAGAGTAGTTTATGTTTATTAAATAGTTAATTTTTATACTTGGGGGAGGTCTAAGCGCAGGTTGAATAACCCGGGGTCTGGGATATTATAAGGGGGTAAAGTAAGGCTAACAAGGGAGAATGTGGGAGCAAAGTACCTGGAGCAGGCATCGAGACAGTGGTGAGGCACAAAGGTGGAGCTGGGGTGGAACTAGCATGATGCAGGAGGGGGCAGGGAGGGTGGTCAGCTGTAATGGATGTGGGGCCGCTTTTGTCCTAGGTACAATGTGGAGAGCAGGAGGTTGTCAAGTATGTAGACAGCTTCTTTGGCTGGCCCGGTGGTGCTGAGGGTTGAGGCACTGGACGCCACACCTTGCGCCATGCCAGCGACCTGGGTTCAGGTGCGAGATTGGGTCATCGGGGGTCGGAAGGGACAGGGTAGGATTGAGCATCCCAGGGACTGCTCTCCTTTCCCAGGTGGGGGTCTTGCACAAGCCGGTGCACTGGTGGCCTCTGGCGGTGGCTGGAGGCATTCACAGTGCACGGCTGCAGAACGCAGAGATTGGAGCTGCAGCGGACATCCTTTGAGAGTGTGTGTGAGCATGCACTCACCAAGCTGGATGTCATTGCACGTCCGAGCTCAGGGGAGTAAACTACGAAAAATTCCCCTATTGATGTGGAGGTGATGGCGATCACCACCAGTAGACGAGGCCACAAGTCCAACGTCGACCATTCCCCATATCTCCCCTGAGGATTCTGGGGCCTCTCCATGGGACCAGGAGAGCCCGGAATCCTGAACCTGAAGAAGTCTATGGGGATCAGTTCAGGCGGGCGGTGGAGTGGAGGAGCTGTGTGCACGGGACCCTGAGAGATGCCCTGAAGGTAGGGTGAACAAATAAAGTCCACAAAAAAAGTATGTAGACAGCTTGAACATATTAGGGATAAGATACAGAGGCTGAGATGGGAATGGGAGGGAGGGGCTGGGAGGAAACCCATAAGTGGAATAGTCAGGGGTTGTCACATCCTAACAGCGTGGTAGGTACTCTCAAGGCAGAATTAAGGAGGACGACACAGGCATTGGGGACACTCTCCACAGGGTTAGTGGGGAAACAAGGTGAATAACTGGCAGGTGGTGAAGGATAGGAGCAAGGGAGGAAATGTTTTGGGGCAAGGATGGCGGAGTATGGAAAATGGAGGGAAATTAGAAGTTAGTCCTGTCAATGCGGGTGGGGGGCTTACTCAAACTGGTTCACTGTATTGTCTGGTTTGGAGGAGTGGGGGGAAGAGCAGATGGCTAATGATTAGGAAGGGGGAGGCTATTAACAGAGCCAAGGGAAAAAGTGAGGCAGGCGGGGATGTGGAAAAGTGGACCAGTGGCAGTGGCGAAAGGGAAGGAAAATACATGGGAGAGGAGGAGGGACCTAGTCTGAGAAGGGAGACAAGTGGGAGGGAGAACACCAGGGAAGGTAAAGCTGGGTGTAAGCAGGGAGGTGGGGGAAACTGGATGTAAAAGAGGGAATGGGCCTCTGGGATGTGCACAGCAAGATAGGCACGGGGGAAGGGTGAGAGGGTCATTTTACTGGGAGACTCAGTACTGAAGGGTGTGAGATGGGGGCAGGGGTGCAGGAAATAGCTGTAGGTGGGTAGAGTGTATGCCAGGCATAATGGCAGGGCATAGGACCTTTTTTTCCAAAGTGTGTGGGACAGGATAGGGAGATACCTCACATTGTGGTGCATATGGGTATCAATGACCTTGGAGCATGTGAGGTAGAGGAGGTGCAGGATAGATTTAAGGAGGTAGGGAAGATTTGTAAGGAGGTAGGAAAATCAGTTTCATTCTCTGAGGTTCTTCCAGTCCCTAGGGCAAGTACTGTTAGGAAGAAGAGGATCGAGGAGTTCAACACATGGTTGAGGGGGTGGTGTGAGGCAAATGGGTACGGGCTGGTGGGTGAGTGGAGAAAGACATGGGAGAATAAGGACCTGTAGACACCAGACAGGCTGCATTTAAGTAAAGTGGGCACAAGGTCCTGAAAGGTAAGTTAGAGGAAGATTTAACAGATAAACTTAAAGGAAAGCTGTCCAAATGTTGAGCACCCCACCCCCAAAGGCTTACCCCCGATTAAGCTTTTCACAATGAAAGCCTTTGTTTTACCTGCTGGAATGAACTTTATTTTACTTTTGTAAATTCCAGGAGTCAGAAACGTGGTAGGCGCTGCGTGGCTCCATTTAGTGTGAAAGTGCGCGCATTACCACTGCGTCAGTATATTTGTAGTGGAGTGAGCGGTGCAGCGCTCAAGACTTCACACTAAATGGAGCCGCACAGTCTCGCCGTGTTCCTGACTCCAGGAGCTTTACAAAAACAATAAAGTAAGAGTCAGGTAAATACAAAGGCTTTTCATTGAGAAAAGCTCAATCGGAGGGTAAGCCTTTGGGGGGGTGGGGCACTCAAGATTTGGACAGCTTTCTTTTAATTTAAACTAAAGATGGGAGGGTCAAAGGGTGTGCTTCGCTCATAGTCACCAGGAAAGGGTAGCCATCAGGCCTTCTCCCCTAGTAGATCATCAGATGGAGGGGAGGGAAAATGGGAGTGGGAAGGGGAATAGACCCCATAAGAAAAAATTACTCACCTTAGTAATGTTGTTTCTTCTAATGGAGTCTTGCTATATTATAGACATTAGCAGTTTGTTCCAGCTCTAGAACTGCCCCGGAGTGAAATGGTTAAAACCATTCCAAAATAGAATTTTGCACGAGAGCAGCTCTATCTGTGTCATTTCAAACTTGAACTGTCAGATCTTTACGAGCCAAACTCACTAAGGTCTGTGTGGAAGCTGTAACCTACACTAGCCAAATGGCTACCTAAATAATAACAACCATTGATGGTCCCAACACCCAAGACTCAAGTCAGGGGACCAGAAATACTAACACCATTCTAATAATATGAAAATGGAACATAAGTATAATAAACACACACACGCAGCACACATACACACCCCAAAGTCCCAAAGGGGACAAAATGCTAACAGGACATAAGTAGTGCCCACACTAAGTTGCCCGCACCCCACCAAGTAGAGGTTCTGAGAGGGGCAGGTTGGGGGGGAGGTCTATAATATAGCAAGACTCCATTAGAAGAAACAACATTACTAAGGTGAGTAATTTTTTCTTCAAACAACATGAAGTCTTGCTATATTATAGACATTAGCAGAATACACAGCAGCACCTCCATGGAGGAGGGGCAGAACCTACTTAGGGAATAGGCTCTGAAGAACAGCTGTGTCAAAGCGAGCATCTCTCCTGGCCTGGACATCCAGGGAGTAATGCTTGGTAAAAGAGTGTACCGTTTTCCAAGTAGCAGCCTGGCAAATCTCTAATAAAGGGATATCTCTGGCAGCAGCTAGAGACGCAGCTGTATCCCTGGTAGAATGGGGGGGGGGGGCTCTGCCCACTTTCTGATAACAAAATTGGATACAAGAGACAATCCACCTGGCTATTGATCTCTTAGTGGCAGGTTTGCCTTTCCCAACTTCACCATAGGTAAGGAAAAGTTGGAGGGATTCGAACCTGTGACCTTTGTACGCTATATAATAACTAAGAGCTCTCTTAACATCCAGGCTGTGCAACCTTCTCACCTGAAGAGGAGTGATCAGTGAAAAATACTGGAAGGAGATAGATTGATTAAGATGGAAATCTGAAACCACCTTAGGCAAAACTTACTATTAGTCCTAAGGACTACTACCTATCCTGTGGAAAGAAAAAGTCAGTCTCCACTGACAAGGCTTGCAATTCACTTATGCGCTTGGCAGAAGTGATAGCCACTAGAAAAACAGTTTTCCAAGTTAGGTACTTAAGCTCTGCAGAAGACAGAGGTTCAAAAGGGGGTTGCATTAACTGGGCAATGCAAACATTAAGGTCCCAAGCAGGGCCGGTTCCCAAAGGAGGATTAGTATGGAGTAATCCCTTAAAAAACTTGGAAAACACAGGATGAGAGAAAGAGGGGATGACTTTCCTGTTGACAACAAAAGCAGACACAGCTGCCAAATGAACTCTCAGGGTAGCTGGTCTGAGACCCAAGGAATTAAGATGTACCAATGTAATCTAACAAATGGGCAATCTAGCAGATTCTGGGGAAATATTTTCCAGCACACCAAATGGAAAACCTTTTCCATTTAGAACTATAAGTAGCTTCTAGTGGAAGGCTTTCTGGAAGCCTTTTAGGATCTCAAGAACACCCTGAGAGAGGTGTAAATCAGCAACTCCTAACCTCAAGAGCCAGGCTTTGAGGTTGAGGGATTTGAGGTCCGGATACCAAACCCTTCCTGGGCACAAGTCAACAGATTGTGATTCCTGGGGAGGCACAGGGAAGATGGACTGTCAGAGACAGAAGGAGTGGGTACCAGGGCTGCCTGGCCCAATCCGGGGCAATCAGAATCACCCTGCAAGGCTGAGATCTGATTTTGACTAGTACTTTGAATAGGAGAGGAAAGGGGGGGAAGCATAGAGGAACTTCCTCCCAATCCAGAAGAAGGCATCCAGGGAACTGAGCCCAGCACTGGAGGCCTGCAACAGAACAGAGGAAGTTTGTGATTGTCTGGGGCTGCAAAAGATCTATCTGAGGATGCCCCACCTGGCAAAAACTATCCCCAGCACTTGAGGATCCAGGGACCATTCGTGATGGCCCTGGGAAATCCTGCTGAGGGCATCCGCTAGGACATTGTCCTTTCCTGGAAGATGAACTGCTATGAGGGAAGTGTTCAGGGAATAGGAAGAGACCACAACTTCATTGCCTCGGTGCACAAGGCCGAAGACCGAGTGCCCCCTGTTTGTTGATGTACCACATTGTTGTGGTGTTGTCTGTTCTGACTTGTATCACCTTGTCGTGGACAGATGCAGAAAAGCTGAAGAGCTAAAAGACAGCTCTGAGTTCCAGAAAATTGATGTGAGCAGAGATTCCTGGGGACCAAACTCCTGAGTGGAAAGGTCGCCCATGTGGGCTCCCAACCCAGAAGGGAAGCATCTGTAGTGAGAGTCAAGTCGTGAGAAAGGGAAATGAAGGGACCCTCGTTTTAAATTGCTCTGATCCTGCCACCACTGGAGAGCTAGGATCAAGGTTCGAGTCACTGGGACCAACTTGGAAAGGGGGTCTCTTCTCTGAGACCAAAAGGTTCTCAAGTGAAACTGAATGTCTCTCATCTGAAATCTGGCTCCCTGCACAACAGCTGTGGATGCAGCCATGTGCCCCATGAGCTGCAGAAAGTGCCTTGCTGGTCGAGAGACCTGCACAGTGAAGGAAGAGGCCAGAGCCACTAAATTCCTTACCCTTTCTGGGGGAAGAAAGGCTCTGGCTAGCTTTGTGTCCAATTCTGCCCCTATAAAGGTGAGTACCTGGACTGGTTCCAGAACCGACTTTGGTAGGTTTAGCAGAAAACCCAGGGAGGTGAGAAGCTGCTGGGTGACCTGCAGGTGAGATTTTACCTGTTCTGGGGACTGGCCTACAATGAGCCAGTTGTCTAGATAGGAAAAACAGCAATCCTCTGCCTCCTTAAGTGGCCACTGCCACTGCTAGACACTTTGTGAATACCCTTGAGCAGAGGTAAGGCTCTAAGGGCATTGCTCTGAACTGGTAATGACCTGAGGGCAGTTCGAATCTGAGGTACTTTCGATGGGATCTTCTGATTAGGACATGGAAATAGGCATCCTTGAGGTCCAGGGAGGCTAGCCAGTCCCCTGGCCTTAGGAAGGTAAAATCATTGCCAGAGTTACCATTTTGAACTTTGGTTTCAAAAGATGCTTGTTCAGATATCTGAGATCTAAAATGGGCCGCCATTCTCCTGTCTTTTGGGGTAAGGAAGTATCTGGAATACAGACCCTGCCCTGATGCAGGGAGGAACCCTTCTACTGCTCTGAGAGCTAACAGGGATGAGACCTCTATTTCCAGGCGAGGATCTCTGAAGCACTTGCAGGTGAAAAGTCTGCTTCTCAACTTGGGAAACTTTTATAGCTGAGAACCAGACCCTGGCTTACTACTTCCAGAACCCACTTGTCTGAGGTTAAAGAAGCCCAATTCTGACTGAAGTAAGCCAGCCTGCCCCCACTGGTACAGGAGAATCGGCCCTGGGCACCCCATCAGGGTGCCTGTTTCGCAGGAGCTTTAGGCTGGGGGTGGAGCAGGTCTGCCCACCCTCGCCTGCCCCTGCCTCTGAAGAAGCCGTCTGAGCATAGGCAGAGGAGGCCTGAGTCTGGTAGAAAGGCCTGTGAAAGGCCTACCCCTACCCCTGGGGGCATGCCTTGAGGGAGTGGCTTGCTGCCCTTAGCCTGGACACTCTTGCACGTAGTCCCATATTCATCCATCTTCTTCATGTAATTCTCTGTCTGCTCTCCAAACAGAGAATTTCCCACCACAGAAAACCATAGCCTTAGTCTGGGTATCCCAGACAAACTAGTACACCTGAGCCAGGCCAACCTACGCAAAAGCTGCAGATGTGGCCATGACCCTAGAGGAAACATCATTAACATTCACAGCAGCATGAAACTGAACCTTAGAGGCTTCAATGCCATCAGCAACCACCTGTTCTAGTTCACTAGCCAGCTGGCCATGGGCCTGCTTGGCCAATTGCATAACAGTATCCCATCTAGATTTCTGATACGTAGCTACATAAGCCATATAATTTGCTTGCCTGAGTCCCAGAGAGGCTGCCATATACTGTTTTTTTTGCCATGGCATCAATCTTCCTGGAATCTTTGTCAGAGGATGTGAAGCCAAGGAATATTAGCTTTATCACAGGCAGCAGCCTGAACTACCCCAACATGACTGCATTGCTGAGAAAGGAATTTTGTATCAGGGCCTGACAATGTATACCTTCTGTCCATCTTTTATCTACAGGAGGCACAGAATTAGGAGCTTTTGAAATTTTAATTGTTTGTTTCTAAAAGACTTGTGTAAAGGAATAGACAATCTCCTAGACTCTGGAATATCCATCATTTCTACAAAATCAGGCTCCTCTTGCTCATCCACAGCCTCTTCTAAAGGAAGCTGGAGGGTTTCAGCAACTTTTTTATAAAACATAAAATGAGATGGGGACTCAGACAGCATAGGTGGAGATTCTAAAGGTCTGTCTGGGGAGATGTCCGGTTCAATGGGCACACCCAGACCTTCCCAGCCACATTCATACTGTTCATAATCCTCCTCCCCCTCCTCTGGTTCATAAAATTCCTCAATATCATAATCCTGAACCACTGGGACCGGACGAACCGACCTTTTACCAGATAGTGGTGGTTCGGACGGACCCTGAGACAGTGACTGGAAAATTTGTATGGCTTTTGCTATCTCTGCAGCAGTTGGAGAAGGAATTTTGGACTCCAGACCTGCTGATTTTCTTGTTTTCTTTACTGGAATTGGTTCCTCAGAACCAGCTTTTCTTTTGCCCGAGGAAGTCTGGCCCTGGTCAGAGGTAGCTTCTCGGTTCGGGTTGGCACCGAACCGGGCTGGCCATCTGGGTCAGCGGACTTTTAGCTTCTCGCTCTCTGAGCCTGCCCAATCTTTTTCCAGGGTGGCTGCAGGGAATTCTTACATACCTGGCAGTCTGACTGGAGGTGGTCAAACCTCAGACAATAAACACATGTGGTGTGTGGTCAGCCTTGGCAAAGACTTCCCACAAACATCACAGTGTTGAAACCCAGTGGCCCGGTTTTTTTGGGTTTCTGGACATAATGCCAGCCTAACCAAAAACTTGCCTTTAACGGCAGTGCCAGGCAAGACACCTTTATCGGTTCCTAACCGTGTCATGGGTATTGGAAAAAAACGTAATAAATCCGTTTTTTTTAGAACCGATAAGAACCGGGAACCGCACTCTAAAATAGTAACTTTTAGTTTTAAATGAGTTTTAAACCCACTGATCAGTTCAAAACCGAACCGATAACTTACAAGTTCCACACAGACAAAACCTTCATTTACTTACGGTTACCACAGATAGAGCTTGAACCGAACGGTTTTGTGGTTAAAATAAAACTATTCTCGGTTAAATCCAACTGAGAAAACACTTTTTAAACCGAGAAATGAACCGAGCAGAAGGAGAAATCTCCGGAGCGACTGTTCACTGAGGCGGAGTAAAGAATCTGACAGTTCAAGTTTGAAATGACACAGATAGTGCTGCTCTCGTGCCAAAATTCTATTTTGGAATGGTTTTAACCATTTCACTCCGGGGCAGTTCTAGAGCTGGAACAAACTGCTAATGTCTATAATATAGCAAGACTTCATGTTGTTTGAAGGGGAGGAATCATAAAGGGTTGACATGGACCAAAGGGGCACAGGAATCAGGATAGATGGTGGAGTCCTTGAATGCAAGGAGTCTGGCAAACAAAATGGTAGATCTTCAGGCACTGATGGCAGAAGGAGGAGTGGACATAGCAGCCATCACAGACAAATGGGCATCCCAATACCATGACTGGGACCTTGTGATACCTGGGTGTAGATTTTACTGGAAGGACGGGGGGGGGTGTAGCCTTATTTGTAAGGGAAGGAATAATATGCACCAGGAAGGAGGAGGAGAAGGGTGGAACAGCAACATTATGGGTACTAATTCAGAACAACAAAGGGAGAAGGATTCAATTGAGGGTGGTGTACAGACCGCCTTCCCCAGATGTGGAGATGGACAGGAAGTTGGGAAATCAAATTAGAAAGTTAGGAGGTAGAGGAAACCTTGTTATAACAGGTGATTGTAACCTGCTTGGAATAGACTGGAGTGCCCCAGTTGCCTCCTGTGCCAGGGAAAATGTCCTCTTGGAAGCTTTCCAGGACTGTTTACTGATGCAGGGTGTCACACAGATGGCCAGGGATGGTGCCATACTGGACCTGGTACTGTCAGATGGAGAACATGTCCAAGAAATAGCAGTAGAGGACCCCTCGCGGGTAGCAACCACCGCACAGTGTGGTTTTACTTCAATACAGGTAAAGAAATAGCTAAGACCAAGACAAGGGTGGGGGACTTTGAGAGAGGACTTTAGAGGAATGGAGGACACACTTGTAGGGCATTTTGGGAAAATCAGGCTGGAGATGGATGCAGAGCAGAAATGGTCTGTCATTAAGTTGGGTCTGAATAAGGCCACAAATGACTTCAGGAAGACCCACAGTAAAAAGTCCAGGACCAAGAGATCAAGTTGGTTCAACAAGAATGTGGCAGAGAAGGTGAGGGAGAAGAGGGCTGCCTTTCAGAAGTACAGGTGTACGTGAGTGAGGAGAACAGGGCGGTTTATTCAGGGAACTCTCGAGAAGCAGGGAGAGTGGTCCAGGCAGCTAAAGATGCAAAGGAACTTAGGCTAGCACAGGGGATCAGGGAAGAGGAAAAAGACTTCTTCAGATATGTAAGGGAGAGAAGAAGCAGTAAGGAGGGAATTGTTAGGATCAAGAAGGAGGGGGGATGGGTGGAAAATAGTGAAGATCAGGCAGAGGCACCGAATGAGTATTTCAGCTCTGTATTCACTAGGAAAAAAGACAGACCTATGCCGCAGGGGAAGATGCTGTTAGGAAAGGGGGGGGTGAAACAAATGGGATGGTCGATGTGTACAGAGTCTTAGAGGGTCTCAGGGCCCTTTGGGTGGATAAGGCACCTGGCCTGGATGCCATACACCCAAGGGTCCTGAGAGAACTGGTGGAGGTACTGGCAGCTCCCCTGGTGAATCTGTTTAACACCTTGCTAGAGACAGGGTGTGTGCCTCAGGACTGGAGAATGTCTCACGTGGTGCCACTCCACAACAGTGGTCCCAGACATGAACATGGTATCTACAGACCAGTCAGTCTAACATCCATTGTAGGCAAATTAATGGAGACCATTCTAAAAGAAAGGCTGGTAAACTTTCTGAAGGTTAACGGTCTTCAGGATGATGGGCAGTATGGGTTTGTCATGGAGAGACCCTGCCAGACGAATGTGATAGAATTCTTTGACTGAGTTACAAGGTCATTGGACAAAGGCCAGTGGATGTACTATACCTGGACTTCAGTAAGGCCTTTAACTCTGTGCTGCATGGAAGGTTGCTTAGTAAACTAAGTAACATAGGAGTCAGGGACAAGCCACTGGGATGGGTCAGGAGCTGGCTGCAAGAAAGGAAACAGAGTGACAGTAGGGGGTGAACTATCCAAGCCCAGACCTGTAACCATCAGGGTCATACTGGGATCATTACTTGGTCCAGTGCTATTCAACATCTTTATTAGTGACATAGTGGTAGGAGTCAAAAGTAAAGTCTGCCTTTTCGCAGACGATACTAAGCTCTTTGGGAGGGTGGACATAGAGGAGGGAAGACAGGAACTCAGGGAGGATCTGGCCAGACTGGAGAAATTGTCTTGGCATCTAACAATTGGGGTTCAGTGCCAAGAAATGCAAAGTCATGCATCTGGAAGCTAGGGACCCTCGGGACAACAACTAGCTTGGGGGGGGGGCATGCAGGTGTCCAGCTCAAAGGAGGAAAAAGATCTATGGGTGATAGTCGGGGTGACATGAAACACTCTGCACAGTGTTGTAAAGTGGCAGCCAAAGCAAACAAAATGCTGGGATGCATTGCCAGAGGAATCGCCTCCAGGAGAGAGGAAGCCATTCTGCCCTTGTACAGGTCATTGGTGAGACCACACTTGGAGTACTATGTGCAGTTCTGGTGTCCTTTTTGTTTAAGAAGGACATCAGACTACTGGACGGGGTCCAGTGAAGGGTGACTAAGATGATCTAGGGCATGGGGGACAAACCATATGACAATATGTATTCCTTGGAAGACAGAAGGGAAAGGTGGGGATATGATAGAAACCTTCAAGTACCTAAGGGGTATAAACAAGGTTGGAGTGGAGGGCATTTTCAATTTAAAAAGGGAATGGACCACAAGGGGCCACAGTCTGAAACCTTGGGGGAATAGATTTAAAAAGGAAAGGAGGCACTTTTTCATGGAAAGGGTGGTGTCAAAGTGGAATGAACTGCCTGAGGAGGTGATATCATTGAAAACAGTGGGAAGTTTTAAAAGAGGTGGGACAGGGTAAAAAGGAGAGTGGCAATGGGAGGAAGAAAGGGGATGGGGAAGAGGGAGGGGATCGCTCTGGGGGCAAGGGAGGGGGCAGCTCCAATACAATAGACTTGAGCAGACTCGATAGACCACTATGGCCTGTTTCTCCTGGCAATTTTCATATGTTTTCGTATTTTCGGGCCAGAGAAAAAAAAGGCACTGCCTATTGGAGTTGGGGGGGGAGGGGTCCCACGGAGTCCACTGAGTGTATGAGGTCCTGGACTGGTGGCAGTCATGTTATTTCCTATGGGGCAGCCAGACCAGCAGAGCAACAATTTGGCAAGGGAAGGAGGACCACTTTATCTAACAAGCATTTGTCAATGCCGAATGTTTGCTTGCTGGCATTGGCACTGGCATTGGCATTGGTAGTGTAGGAGTTACAGAGCTGCATAATAGGAATGGCAGTGAAGTATTGAACTGAAGCCAACCCCGCCACCACCCTGCAAAGACTGACAGGCATTGGGGTGTGCCTTCGGGTCGCCAGGCATAATGGCTATGCCATTTCACCACACCCTACCCTGCAGACGCCGACAAGTGTCACAGTGTGCCTTGGGGTCTTTAGCTCTTATGCTCGCCCCATTCCATCAGGAAATACAGTGAGATGAGTGCTGTATAGGAGAATAAGGGTGAACTTTGGGCCGAAAAGTCCAAGGCACACCTCGATGCTTCTCACTGGCTGCAGGGTGTGGAATGTTATGAGCATTACAGGCAAGAATCTCAAATCACACCCCTGATGCCTGTCAATCTCTACAGGGTGGGGCATTATGGTCGGAAACCCTAACATCTCAGGCGTTCGTTGGCATTTTCACTCCAAATTTTCAACATGGATTTTTTGTGACCCCCACCTTATGAACAGTGGCAATATCAGTTCATTAGCCGAAAGCTGATTTTGCACAGCGACTACGCCATTTGGCACCATAGGTGCGAAAACACATTTTGAACAGGATGTGAAAAATGACAGCTGTACTTTTCATGGGGAGGTGCAAAAAATGGCAATGTTGAAAATCTGCAGTGAAAGTATTTAAAAAAGTAGTGAAGTCATGAGCGTGTGTACAAACTCTGCAACGCACACCCATAATGCAATTAGTTTGGGGATTTTTTACAGCAGATTGTCAATACAGGCAGTTCGGAACCTCCACTCATGGGCAGTGTCACTGTAATTTTCTTAATCTGTCCTGAACAGTGATTTCCCACAGCGACCACGCATTTCTGCGCTGGAAGTGTGAATACACATTTTGGCCATGGTGTGAAAAATGACAGCTGTACTGTTCATAAGGAAGTGTGGGAAAATGCCACTGGTGAAAATCTGGACTGAAAATATTAGAAATCCATGAACTTACGAGAGTGCGTGGAAACTGCGCAATGGTCGCTTATAACACAGTCCTTTTATGGATGTCTTTCACAGATGTTTAACATAGCCATTGTAACACCTCTTCTCATGAACAGTGTCACTGTGATTTTCTTAATCTGTCCTGAACATTGATTTCCCACGCCAACTGCGCCATTGTGCGCTATATGTGTGGAAACGTTTTGGGTGAGATGTGAAAAATGACAGCTGTACTGCTTATAAGGAGGTGCAGTAAAATGGCAATGTTGAAAATCTGGAGTGAAAATGCAAGAACTTACTAGCGTGCATAGGAAAGGCGTAACGCATGCTCATAAAATAGTCATTTTTGGGAATTTTTTTCACCAAATTTTTAACATAGCCATTTTAACACTTCTGCTCATGAACAGTGTCACTGTGATTTTCTTAATCTGTCACGAACATTGATTTTGCACACTGACTACGCCATTGTGCGCTACATGCACGGAAACACATTTTGGGTGAAATGTAAAAAGTGATAGCTATACTGCTCATAAGGAGGTGTGGTAAAATGGCAATGTTGAAAATCTGGAGTGAAAATATTGAAAATTCGCAAACTTACGAGCCAGGTAGGAACAGCTAATGCATGTCAGAAACAATATTTTTGAATTGTTTCACTATCAACATAGGTTTTTAGCCTACCCGAACTATGACACTGTCATTTTGTGAATCGGTCCCAAAAGGTGGTTCCTTGTAGTGACCACAAAATCACCTTTTGGGGATGATTAACAAAATGTCAGTGACAGAATTCATGAGGTGGGGTCCCAAAAACTCTATGCTGAAAATTTGGTGAAAAAATTCCTAAAAATGCCCGAGATATGCAACAAAGTTGAAAAAAACCTATTTATTACATTATACAGCTTACCGGCATTTCTTCAGTTCGCGGTCAGCTTTGAAGAGTGCAGACATGTTCCAGGTCCACCGAAGATCGTCGCGCCGGACTCCGGCGGTAAGTATGGGGTGAGGGGGATGTGGGAGGCAGGGTGTGCAAAGAGTGGGAGTGGGTTGGGAGGAGTGGGGATCAGGACAGTCAGCGAGGGAAGTTTTTTTTTTTTTCTTTCTTGGACGACGTGGGACTTGTGCCATGCTGGTGTGGGCTCCCAGTGTGGCAGAAGGAAGGCTGTTTCGGGGAGCAGTGGAGCTGACAGGGTATTGGGTACCCCCGCTGACCATACGGACTATTGCCACACTGGGGTGGGCTCCCAGCGTGGCACCCGGTTGTCTGTTGGGGGGGGGGACCATTGGAGCCAATGGGGGATTTGGCAACCCCGTCAGCCATACAGACTGCTGCTACGCTGGTGTGGGCTCCCAGCGTGGCACCTGGAACTCTGTTGGGGGGGAGCGCAGCAGAGCCAATGGGGGATTGGGCACCCCTGTCAGCCATACAGTGTGTGCGGGGGGAGCGCATTAGCATGCAATATGCATGTGTGGGGGAAGCACATGCGCACACAGTAGCTTCTCGCTGCTCACTGAAGTGAAGCTCTGCTTTTCAACTGCTGTCATAGACAGCTGCAGCATTCATTGGTGAACTGTGGCCAAACCTGCAAACACACTGACTGTATTGGAAGACCTACGAAAACTCGGATGATGACACTATGTTTCTTGCACATGCGTGCAAGCAAACATAAAAAGGTCAGTGACAGATTGAGTGATGATTCTGAAGTGATGCAGTCAGTTAGCTGAGTTAAAACAAAAAATTGCAGTTTCCTGACATTTTTGTTTCTTGTTCCTGAACTTCCGCAACTGTGAACCTCAGCCCCAGTTTTGACTTGCCCTGATTCCCCCATGGTGGAAACGCTGTGCAATGTAAGATGATAATGTAGTACAGTGTTGTGTAAAATAAATTAAAGTCGCCTGTGCTATGTGGCAAGGCTCAACTGGGAGGTGCTGTATCAGTGCCTGACAGGTAGAAAGGGGGAAGGAAAATCAAAATTTTTTTTCTGTTGTGGTTGCTGTCAGAAAGTTAATTACCTGCAGCAAACTTGCCCAGAACAAAACAGAATGCAAGCTCTTGCAGGCAAGTTGCAGTTACATTTCAGTAAACAGAAATGAACACTAAGTAGCCTGCTGAATCTAACTGGGATTGAAGAATGTAGTGTTTTGTGACTGAATTGTTTTGTTAAAGGAAAAAAACTTGTTGCTGAGGTACGGGTTTTCCAGTGTTTGGGTTTGTGACATTTTTATTTTTAATTATGTGTTAATTTATTACTTTCTAGGATTCAAACACCTTTGAGCTGGAAGCTCGTTTACAGAGGTTCCATGTCAAGATACAAGGTATAACATACAATCAGAGATACATAGTAGAACATACATTTCAGTAGAACACTGTACATAAAAGATAGCCTTACAAAATATGGCTGGTGCAAGCTTGAGCAATTATACATTTAGAGATATATAGTGGTACATAAAATTCAGTGGAACACTATACATTGAATGGCCTAGAATGATTATACTAGTACATTAGACAAAAGCTTCCAAGCTGAAAAACATGATAAGTACTTTTAACATAGTGGGCTTGTATTAGCAGTCAGTGCTGACCTTGTCAGGGTGGGGGTGTGGTTAGTGGGAGAAGGGGGATAGAGGGGCAGTAGCAGGTGCAGCAGGGGTGCAGAGGGGTGGTGGGGTGAATGGTGGTGTAAGGGGTGGGGTGTGAGGCAAGGGTAGAGATAAGGCAGAGGCAGTTCCTGTTATTTAGCATGTGGAGTAAGCAGAAATGCCACAGGCGACTGAAGAGATCCCAGCTTAGAGCGAACAGTTTTCATAATCAAATATTTTCTTTGTGAAGTAATTCCTTTCCACATCCACCCACTGTAGTCTATAAGATGCCCTTGAAAGATAACAGCACTTTGTTTTATCTTCAATGTAAGCCTTAAAATGCACCAAAAAGCAGCTAAAACCCCCAAGCTTCTGGGGACCTACTGGCCCCAAGACCCCCAGCTTTTTACAAACATTTTTCACACACTATGTGCACAAGATATCTTTACCACTTACAAAAAGAATCCTCCCTTGAGAAGTCCAGATAACAGGCCTGCCGGGGTGGGGGGGGGCACACATCATTTGCAAGTTCACCAGGAGCGCCTTATACTCTAAGGCTGGCCTGGATGCATGGAGACTTGCAAAAGCTAGAGAGGTGGTCAAAGGTTGGCAGTCAGAATTCAATGCCAAAAAGTGCAAGGTGGTGCACATAGGGAGCAAGAACCAAAGGACATAGTACTGAATGGGGGGGGGGGGTAAAACTGTGCATTACCTCTGAGGAAAGAGACCCAGAGGTGTAAGTGACTCCCTAAAACAATCAAACCAGTGTAACAAGGCCTACGGTAAGGCAGACAGGATGCTGGGGTTATAGGAAGGGGGTACTGACAGCAAAAGCAAGGAGGTATTACTACCTCTCTATAGATCACCAGTGAGGCCCCACCTGGAGTATTGTGTCCAGTTCTGGGGTCCTCACCTAAAGAAAGATAAGGACAGGCTGGAGACTGCAACATAGGGTGACCAAAATGATTCAGGGCCAGCAGAGCAGATCTTACGCGGATTGGCTCAAGGAACTGAACATGTACTCGCCAGAGGCCAGACGAGAGAGGGGAGATATGGTAGAGTACTGTAAGCTCCTGAAAGGAATGATCATGTGATGATGTGAGGATCTATTTAGCATATGTAGCAGATCAAGAACATGGGGCACAAGTGGAAAGTCATGGGAGGGAGGTTGAAGAGGGAAGTGAGAAAGTTTTATTTTACAGAAAGGGGGGTGGAGCTGTGGAGCAATCTGCCAGCTGATGTGGTCGGCAAAACTATTGATGGTTTCAAACATGGCTAGGACAGAGTGAAGGGCTTAGTGGTGGCTCAGGGTGATAACAGTAGGGAGGGGAGCATGGGGATGGATAGTGTGGGTTAGAATCCTGTATGAACAATAGGTCCAAGGTTTGTTAGGGTTTATGGGCAGATTGGGTGGACCAGTGATCTTTTTCTGCCATCATTGTCTCTGTTTCTATTAAATAAGGACTACTGTATGTGCAACCATATACAACAAGCCTGTATTTCTATGGAAGGGTTTAAATAACAGCATCTGGACCTTGAAAGTGAAGCTCCAGAGCATCATGCTGTTATCAAGCCTGAGACAGAAACATAGGGTGAGTTGTGTAATGTTCCCCAGGGTTTATTTGTTATAGTATATAGCTTTTTATCTAGATCACAGAGGTGTTCAGTGCAGAGCTGGGTTATACCCCTGTGGTCTTGGGTGCTGCTTGCTTTGCCATGAAACTGAAAATATGTTTATTTTGTTTTATAACAATCAGCCGACTCACCATCACCACCCCTACTGGGTCGTTTCCTTCTGGGTGGACGGTCCGTTTGACCCAAAGTAGCAGACTTTCCTGCTGACTCAGATCACGTCTGCTCTCGCTGCCATAGCATCTCTGGTAAACTCAAATGTGCACATGAGTGGAGCAGCAGTGAGAGAAGGAAAGCAGGAATCAGTGCCAGGGATAAACATAGCTGAAGTCACTGATCATGCAACGTGCACAACAACATTTTTAGAATGTGCACAACTTTTGGACTGTGCGCAACATGGGGAATAGAGTGTGGACAACAGTGTGTAATGAGGTTTTGTTTTTATACACCTGAGGTGTGTAACCTTATCCTGAAACTGAAGGTCATGTGGTTTTTAAAGGTATCACACAGTGAGGGTGTGTATAAAAAAACAAGTTTTCACTGCTGCCCATTCTTTATTTATTTTTTAATTACAGATTAAGAGAACCTGTAGCTGCTGTGCCTCATAATCGATGCAATGCATGAGAGCAAGGCAATTCCCTCTTACACACACTCAATGTTAACACAGTCTGTGTAACTGAAAACTGTAGGCATTGTATTTTATTTATAATCAGTCCCAAAAAGTAATTATGAAGGCAATAAAAATGAGTTTCCTAGATACAAAAATCTTATCAGAACTGTAGGTATACCATACGTGCACTCATTAAATGGACACTACAAGAAGGTGTTTTAGTTTACTTATATTTTCTCCCCCCCTCCCCCGCTGGGGCCCGCTCCCCCGATGCCACAGCACCTCCCCTCAGTGAGCCATTTTCTTTTGTTCTGGTCATTCTATCTGCCCAGTCTTTGGAAGATGCTGGTGCTCTAAGGGGACCAGTGCACATGATCACACATTACATACTCAGCGCAAAAGCATAAAAACTCATACCTGCACTGCAGGGTATTGACTCTCCCACTGCTGTCTACTGTTCGGATTGTCAGCTGCAGGGGATTCTGGGATTTATAACATGTCAACCTAGAACTAAGCAAAATTAGTCTGATACAATCTGCTATACTACAGTAATCAGTAAATAATCCAAAATGTTTTGGCACACAAAGCGCACATTGGGGCCATCCCCAAACTTGAGTGCGGGGTCCTTTGTGCTGACTGTTCCCTTTTAAGGCTGGCAGGGCATTGTCTCTAGATGCAGCAGAGTGCTGGATTTGATTCCTAGCAGCTCCCTATGGGGCAGTTTAATTCTGTGTTGCCCAGTGATGGCAGTTGTTTACGCAGGTGAGTGACAGCCCCCTGCATCTTGAGAAAGTCCCCATATGGGCTAGATTTGAAGCATTAAGGTGTCTTTCAGTGGAGATGCATAGCACTTCTAAAATGTTGAAATGCCATTACAGCTGTGCATAAAGTCGTTTGGAGTGTTGAACAGCACCCTTAATGAATTCGATAATCCTAGTGCTGTGTGAATGCAGTTAACCTCTTGCCTAGCCTAGACCAAGCAAATGTAAAGCTTTGGGTGGGTAATTTCGGCTTTATTGCACAATGAACCTGGCAACAACTAATTGGAGGGGGGGGAGATGTATTGAGCACTTAAGTATTGCATTTTCCAATTCTTCAACTTTTTTCACAAGGATTGCTATGTTACTGAGATTCTGCCTGGACAGTAATTACAGAAATAATGCAGGGCAATGACAATCAGACAGCATGATTTACTGTACATATGTATCAAGATCATAGGTGCCAGAATGGGGGGGGGCCACTAGAGCCATGGCCCTACTACTTTCATAAGTGGCCCTATCACTTTTTGCTATCATGGTAATATATTTAATTGGGGAAAATTTACCCCTTACGTCCTTGGCCCTACCACTTTTCAAACCGTTCCGCCACCACTGATCAAGATACCTGATTGGCAAAATTATTAGTAAAGCCGTGAATTAGTGACATTTCTTACAAAAACATATTTGAACTGTCGTGGAAGCATAGTCATCATTTATTGCTTGATTATAGCCAAATCTACTTCCCTAGGAGGCAAGGGGTTACAATGATGCTTATGTGCTGTTGCCACTTTACTGGACTCCTACTACTTTGATATATTGGAGCCCATTTCAGCATTTTTAGACATTGGAATGTTTCATTGCTCCATGTAAATCGAATCTGGCAGCTACAGAGAGTATAAAAGCTATTAGGGATCCGTGCATCTGCTGTATGGTTAAAATTTAACTCATATACTGTATACTGTCCTCATAGAAGAATTCAAATCTGTTAATTTGTTTTTCAATTCCTGTTTTTGTTTTTCATCATCCTGTCTTCAGCACTACAGATGTTGCATATTTTTGTGGCACTTGCTCTGTGCAAATAGAGAAACAGCAGGGGCTGCTATTAAAGTTTTGCAGTCACTAGCTAAGCAGGGCTAGTACCTGGGAAAATCCGCAAGCCCCACAGACATTCTGCATGCCCACTTGGTATACTTACTGTAATGTTACTTCCGGGTGGTGAAGCTGGTCGAAGGTAAATTGTACCAGGCCAGTACAAAATATTCCTGAATTTGGCAAGTGGACCAATGCCAGTTTCACACACTGAAACTACAGTGTATTCCTTAGTCATATTAAAAGGAGCACTGCTTTTAGTATTTCAGTTGTAAAACAAAGTGGTAAAGCAGACTCGAAATAGGGGAAAAAAGGGTATCATACACGTCTGGAGGTAAGGTGCAATCTAAAACAGAATGAAAAAATATAGGTAAAAATTTTCACTGTTGTCCTGCACTGCTGCTTTCAGTTCAAGAGAGACTCCTGGTTCATTATGCTCACCCTCAAATCCCCGAGTTACAACCAAATGCGGTGCACACATACTAGTTTATAGAAGTTAGAGTGTTAGGTACTTCATCATGCCAGGCTGGGTATTTTCATTGCTTGCTTGCTCCCCAGCTCCCCACAGAGCACTGATGGGCTGTAAAGCACATCACTGCAGAGCATGACATCGCAGAGCCATCAGTGTCCTCCTTATCACCTGAAGCCTTCAGCTGCACCGCCATCTGTGGTCACCCATGCGTGGCGGGGGGCAGAAACGTTTTCTTCCATGACAAGGAGGAGCGCATCCACTTGGATGTTCAAGCCACCCTCTCTTCCCATGGTCCTCTTGTGCACTAGGCAGAGGTTATGACCCCAGGTCACTGTAGTCATGACGAGCGCTAATGCTCCCTTTGTGACAACAGGCTGGCCAGACTTGAAATTTTTTTAAACAAGTTCTAGTTGTGGTCCAGTAACTAAAACCTGCCGAACTACAGGTGGGTTCTCGTTTTCTCTAGCAGTGTTTGCGCACCCTCAGTCTAAATGGAGGCACTGGAGTCAAATGGGGATTCAAATTCCTGTTTTAGGTAAGAAAAGCAGGTTTGGACCTCAACATAAAGTTTCCAGGGAGTGGTCAAGTGATGGCTGCCTGACTGTGAGTTGCAATTTCCCCTCGCTCCCCGCTAAACCCATAATTTTCGCCCTCTATAGTAGATTTTAACTTACGATTTCAATTGACTTCAGTGTGGGAAACTCTCTGGAGATGACTACAGGCGGTTTGAGATGGAAGTGGACATGTGGAAAGCTCCGCCACACCATACACCACCTCCCTCACCTGAGAAAGACAAGGCCGCAAAATGGCCTAAAGCACAGATGACCCCAGTTACTCAGCCTGCCGCAGCTGCCACAGCCTTATCAGAAGAATGTTTTGTGGAGATCATGCAGCCCCTTCGGGATTCTATTGCTTCAATTTCAAGCGACATGCAGTGAATCCGTGTCAGTCTTAATTCACTCACCTCCCGAGTGGGAGACATAGATGTGCGAATGACCTCGATGGAGAAATGGAGGGAGAAAGCAGATCTATACTCCTCCACATTAAGACAGAGGATCCGGAGAATGGAGGACAAGTTGGAGGATTTAGAGGGGTGCAGTTGGCGCAACAATTTCATTCATTTTGGCCTGCCTGAGAAAGAAGAGGGCAATAATCCCATTCTATTCGTTCAAAAGCTCTGCGAGAAAATAGCAGGGCCCTCACCTAATAATACCATTTATGTGGTCGAAAGAGCACATCGATCTTTGTGCCCCTCAACCCGTGGCACCTCCTCGGCCCTTAGTGTTCAAGCTGCTTAACTTTCTTGACAAGCAGCACATTTTGGCCAAAGTTAAAGAAGTACAAGAGATTCAGTGGGAAGGGCATAAACTCAGATTATCTCAGGACTTACCCCAATCAGTGAGACTCAAGCGGCAAGAATTTCACCTCCTGGTATCTCACTTGATAGCGGCTGGGAAAGCCTTTCAGATGAAGTATCCTGCAATCCTACAAGTCAAGCATAATGACAAGTGGATCACTCTGGAATCACCCAGGCAGGCCATGGAGGAACTCTGCAATATATTTCCAGACCTTTTCAAGTGGAAAGGGCCTTCCTGATTTGGTAATGTGAACTGGCTAATAGTGACTGTACGTTTTTGGTTGTTTAGACTATGGCTCTTCTGGGACTTTACCAATCTGGCCAACAATACACATCGTCATGGCATGGGACCTAAAAAGCCTACTCCTGCTGTTATGGAATGGGAGACTCCAGGTTGTTAACATGGGAATGGTAATTGGAATCTACAGTGGACTGTGCTTGATGTAATGGACACTTGACCTCCTTTCTCCTTTTTCTACGCTGTTGATTGTGCAGTTCATTTGTAATTGAAATCTACAGTGGACTGTACCTGGTGTAATGGACACTCGATCTCCTTTCTCTTTTTCTATGTTGTTGTGGAGTTCGTTTAAAACGTCACCTCTGTATGTGTGGAAGGGCTTCCTTTCAAGATTAAGACTCTCCATGCACGATCAAGTGGTCAACATGATCTGTTTAAAGGTCATGGACTATGAGGGTTTGTTTATTTGTGGGGTAACTCTGGGTAAATAAGGGAGTGATTTTGGAAACTCCAGGTTGGACTTTTATTTCATTGTGTCTTTCCGCAGTTATTAATAGGCAGGGTAGCATAATCAAAGAGCAGATAAAGTGCCACTGCACAGACAACTACTGTTTCTCGAGCTACCCTGACCAATACTTTGTCACCCCTCATTTGGTAAAGGGTAGAATTATTTAACTGTTCTCTGGAGAGAGTAATGATGAAGCCTTCAATTGTTTCTGAAGAATACTTTTCCAACTGTATATTCTTTGTGGATTCGGGGGGGGGGGACTTGATCTTGTTCAGGTGCCGAATAACTTTAATCACGTACTGTACTGTACAACTGGAGTTCGGTTATTAGAACTGGGGTAGTTTAATATATTATATATTTGTGTGGGAGGGTGGAGGGAGGGTTTTTCTTTGTTCGTTCTCATGGGACATGGAGATCCCCTTTATTTCCTTTTAATAATAGTGTTAACATTAAACTAAGCGGTGGATAGATCTGTACCTACAGGCTTTATGGGGCTTTACTCACAGTATGACAACTGAATCTAGTAGGTTATTAAATTGTCCGCCAATGGATTGCTTTTAATGGGTGGACCCTACAAATTTGTGAGCTGGAATATAAAAGGAGCTCAATGTAAACCAAAGAGATGCATGATTATCAAACATTTTGCACATCTAGGGGCAGAGATTGTCTGTTTACAGGAGACCCACTTACCCAAGGACGATATCCCACTCTTTAAACGGGGCTGGGTGGGACAAGTGTTAGGTTCTGGCAATTCCACTAAGCGAGCAGGCACTATTATTTTGATTGCCAAAAATGTACCATTCATTAAATCACAGGAATGGTATGACCCAGAAGGCCGCTATAGTATAGTACAGGGCACCTTGGAATCTACCCCAATTTTGATTGGTTCTATAGATGGCCCAAACGTGGACTCACCCCTTTTCTTCACGCAGCTGCTAACCCGGGTTGTGTTAGGCCCACCTATTTTGACTTTTTTGGGTAGGGATTAGAACCTTGTCCCAAGAGCAGAACTGGATCGCTCGGATAGTAAAAAGGTTGGACTCTCCCCTGCACAGCGCGCCCTTAGGGACCTCCTATCCAGAGCTGATGTGGTGGATGTATGGCGGACCTTAAACCCAGAGGAAAGGCAACACACATACTCCCCCCCCCCCCGGACACCACTTTCTTCTGAATAGATTATTGGTTGGTTAGCTCTTTTTGCCTCCCAGGCATTCTCGATGCCCCTATTTATCCCAGAGTGCTCTTAGATCATTCCCCAGTTGGCTTCTCCTTTGTTCTGGGGCCTGGGAGTCTGAGAAATTTTCACTGGCAACTTAATACGCAATTACTGAAGCACTCAGAAACCCTAACTTCCACACAAGATTTTATAGAAGGTTTTCTAGACTCCAATCTGGGCTCAGTGGAGAGGATTGAAATAGTCTGGACCACTCTCAAATGTGCCCTAAGGGGCATTTGTATATGTATTGCCGCCAACCGAACCTGGAAAAATAGATTAGCGCTAGACTCTTTATTAGATGAGATACAGAAATTAGAACACACAATACATAAATCATTACCACAAGAAGATTGGGCCAGGCTTCATCACCTTCAAGCATCCTATTATGACGTAATGGCGCAGAAAGCTGAGTTGGCCATCCACCACACTAAATTGAAACACCTAGAATCTGGTGAGAGAGCAGGGAAACCTCTTGCCCTTAGATTAAAGCAAACTGAAATGTCAATTTATTACAGGGCTGAGATCCTCCCTAGATGGTCACATTATTTCTTATCCCTAAGACATTGTAGCAGCCTTTAGTGACTTCAATAAGGGTCTTTACTCCTCTGATGATCCCACAGCTGTGACCGACCAAGACACCACTGATTATCTTCATTCTGCTAACCTTCCCACTCTATCTCCATGCATGCCGAAGAGCTTGACATCCCAATTACTTTAATTGAAGTGGAGAAAGCTATTACACAGCTATCTCAGGATAAAACCCCCATCCCAGATTGTCTACCCAATAATTTATACAAGGCCTGTCTCCCGCAAATTTCCTCTTTGCTGATGAATGTGTTCAATCGGTGGTTTCATCAGGGAATAAAAGACTCTAGTTTCCTAGAGGCAATTATTACTCCTATCCCCAAGCAGATAAGGATCCATTATGCCCCCGGAAACTATCGTCCAATTTCTTTACTAAATTCGGATGTTAACATTTTGGCGAATATTTTAGCTAACAGTTTAGCCCCAATCCTAGGAGAGATTATTGTCAGTGATCAAGTGGGATTTATGGCAGGACATTTGTCTGGAGATCTCATGAGAAAGCTTATGCATTTGATCATAGCATCGAAAGAGTCAGGGGTCCCTTCAGTCCTTGTCTCTCTTGACGCTGAGAAAGCTTTCGATCGGGTCTCTTGGTGTTTCTTGTTTGCCACCTTTAAACATCTTGGTATACCTGACACCTTCCTTACATGAGTTAAAATTCTATACACTACCCCCACTGCTCGGGTGTGGTGCAATGGGACTCTATCCCAATCATTTCTCCTCGAAAGAGGCACCCATCAAGGATGCCCCTTACCCCCTCTTCTTTTTAACTGTTACCTTGAACCACTAATCCATAAACTCATTTCCTCCCTCTCTCTGAGGGGTATACAACTTCATGGGAAACGTTATGTGTTATCAGCCTATGCGGATGATCTACTGCAACATCTTGAGGAAATTGATAAATTCTCCTTAGTCTCCGCATATAAGCTAAATCTTTCCAAAACCAGTGTTTCCTCTGAATCACTGGGCTAACAGAACCAACTGTAATGCATTGGGTTTATCCTGGGAATATTAAACTCTTACCTATCTAAGGATCAATGTCTCCCGGAGCATTCCCTCCATGTTTAAAGACAACTTAACCACCCTAGTACAAATTCTGCAAGCAGACCTGAACAGATGGAGTACTTTGCCAATGTCATTGTGGGGTCGTATCAACATTCTTAAAATGAATGTTTTGCCAAGGCTTTTATACCCACTTGGTATGCTGGGCCTTTATATTCCCAGACTGTGGTTTGTGAAATTGCAGAGAATGTTTAATAATTTTCTCTGGAAAAATAAACCAGCTAGAAGGATGTACCTTAAGTTAATGGACCCCAAATTACAGGGAGGGCTTGCCCTCCCATCACTTTTTTATTAATTATGGGGCCCAACACCTTAGTAGAATAGCCCTTTGGTACAAGGCAGACTCTTTAAGAAGGGGAAGTGCTTATATCCCTGCATGGTTGAATATTGAAAGTAAATTAGTGCATAGTGCAGATAGTTCCCTTGTTGCCTTGGTATACACGAAACCTTCTAAACTTTCTCGCTCACTCAAAACTACCCCAATGACCTGGTCGCTCAAAGCCCTGCAGCAAATTCTTCAGTATCTTTCAGTGAGTTGGCACTTATCATCGGCTCAACCCCTCTTCCGTAATTAACATTTTCAAATTGACCATCGTCCCATCCCATCCTCATTCCTCCCCCAGCTCAAGCACAGTACTCTTGCAGACCTGCTGCAAGAAAACACTGTGGCTCCTTTTCAGACTTTACAGACCCGTTTCCAGCTTGGCACCAAAGACATTTTTAAGTACATGTAAATCAGGAATGCAATAGTAGCCTTTAATAACAAACAGGATTGATTCAATCAATCCTCTCATGGGCTGCAACAAATTTTTCAAGGAGCAGATACTACTCATGCAGTTTCGAGGATATATAAACAACTTCAAGCTTTAAATCACGGTCTTCCAACCAGAATCTGTTATTACTGGGTGCAGGAACTTTCCTTAGTGGCAGAAGCAGAATTCTGGAGTAAAGTCTGGAGCACGAATTACAAATACATTAAACAAGACAGATTACATCTCTCTCAGTTTCAAATTGTACAATATGTACTATACCCCACTAAAGTTGTACAAGGCAGGACTTGTATCCTCCCCAGATTGTTTCCGATGTAAGCAGGCCCCAGGCTGTCTTTACCACATGTTGTGGGAATGCTCCTGCACTCAGAATTTCTGTAAAGAAATTCAACAAATATTAGATCCCATTCTAGGCTTAGACTCCTTATTTACCCCCAAATCTTGCTTGTTGGCCATATATCCTCGAGGGACACCATTACTGCGTCAGGCCCATCTGACCGTTATTGCCTCCATTGCAAAGCTGACTATGCTTCGACACTGGAAAGAAGACTCACTCCCCACGATACTAGAATGGTACCATGAAATCCTCCTCACTATCCACTTAGAAAAGCATATCGCAATTTTGAGGCATAGACCCCAATATTACCAGACTACTTGGGAACCCCTTATGACCTTGCTTGCCCTATAGAAACCATAGTGGTCTCTTAATGTCCCCACTTTAACCTTATAATGCTCTAGTTTTAGTTTATTCTGTCTTTTCCAGGCTTTCTTATTCCTCAGCAATGTGCAGACCTGGGAAGGGGGGGGAGGGGGTCATGGGGAGATAGAGGCGGGACTTTTTGTATGTAATGTTTTGATTTGGTTGCCTGAATTTTTATGTTTGTACTTTTTGTAACTCTTTGTTTTTCCTTTTATTGTCCACATCTTCTTGTTTTTGTTATATTGTGGAAATAACAATAAAATATATTGAATAAAAAAAAAAGAAAAAAAAAGTTTCCAGAGCACCTGAAAGTTACCTTGTCCTCTTAAAAAAGTCGATAATGTCACTCAGTAAGTTAGGCATTACTTAATTAAGGAAATGAATTTGGCTTTCTGTAGTCTTTCATATAAACTGTAACCCCTAGGTGGCGCTATCCCAAGGGCTACTACCCCTGCCTGGTTGGCTAATAGCAGGTTAAGGGGCCTGAGTTCTGAAATGGGTGCCTCCCCCCGGGGGTCAGGGTTGGTAATGGTCAAGCTAACCTGGGAACAGCCCTCCCAGACACTGTAACCCCCTCTTTCCTTACTAGTGGCCAGAGCGATACACAATAATCACTTTCACAATACCCCTGATACACCACACAAGTACCCACACTGTTTGCACTTACCACCAGGGCTTTCCTCTGGCCTGGCCCTGGGGACCCCCTGTAAAACAAGGTTATACACAGCAAATAGCAGTACAGTACTCTTGCACAAACTGGAACCACAGTCAGGGTAAATGCAAAAAAGAGTCAGATCTGATTTATTTAAGGGGCTTGAACAAGGGAGGTGCGTAATCAGGTTAATTTGCTTAAAGGCTCTATCAATCAGTTATGCATGCATTTCAGGGTCCATAAACAGTCACACACTCTGGGTACCCAGATGGAGAATGGTGGGCTAGCCAGGAACGTTGCAGCTGGTTGGGACCCTGTGATGGAAGAAAACAACATGCACAACACACACTATTTGTAATCTGGAGCTGGAGGGCTCAGTTCCTGAAAAGAAAAACAAGAAGACAATCAGATGACACACTTTTAGATTAGGCTGTTGTTGCAGGGAGCTACCCTGATGATTGCTGACGATACCAAGACTGAACACAGGCTGGCCGAAAATCAAGACAGCAGGTGGTTAATCTGGACTGCCAGGAGAAGCAGGTCCTACACGATTCACCAAGGCGTTGTTCCTGTTCAAGCATGGAGCAGGGGACTGATCCCCAGGCAGGTCTCTCATCAGTGGCTTTCTCTGTGCAGTGGGGTAGTCTGGCATAGCCAGCATGGCATGGCCCAGGCCAAATGGAGATGAATGCGGATTCAGTCTGATTAGGCTGGATAAAGCTTCCAGCAAGCAGAACACAGTTCACACAGTGGGGAACCAAATCATGACTCACTTTCAATACACAGCACACTTACATGTAAGGAAATACTACTGTACCAGGCAAAACGCTCTCCGGTCACGATCGCAAAGTCTCTGCACAAACCGGGGATTCAAAAGCAGCTGGACATCCTGACAGGCCGATTGCATTCAGCAAATCTTCGGTCTTCTTCAGGTTAAAGCCTGGTCACAGTCCAGTGGCTCAAATAGTCCTCACAACTCTGATTCAGTCCGAATGAACTCTGTTTTCCCTCTCAGGGACAGCAGTCAGACAGGCAGGCCAAAACTCAGCTCTTTCACAGTTCTACCATGCAAAACTACACAGAACTGCTGCTCAAAAATCACTTGAACTGTTACTTCTTCACTTCTCAGCTTAAAACTGAAACTAGCTGCAGCAGCCTGGGAAATTCCCCAAGATCCAAAAGGTTCGGTTGGCTGATCCTCCTGTCAGTCACAACAAAGGCTCCCCCTTCAGGTGCAAAAAAGCACAAAAAGCCCAAAACTACAATTCCTACAGATTTTGACTCCAGACAGCTCCTGTAGTCTGGATCCATTTTAGGTCCCACCAGTACTGATTGGTCCAATTCGCAGTCCAGGACCAAGACAGTGGAGATAAACAAAACAGTCCTTGCCGCAAAGAAGGCAGGTTAGACAAACTATATTATCATTATCACTCTAAATGATTTTCAGCAAATAGTTACATCTTTCAACAGAGCTTCCTCTTAGATTACTTATGACTGCAATCCAGGCAGCTCTTAAAGAGACAGTGCACAGAGGCTCTACAGGCACTCTCTGGCAATTGCATTTAAAGTGCTAAAATGCAGGACACTGGCAGTGAGCATTTAGGCAAGCTCGAGGAAGACTTTTTGAGAACCCCCATTTGTAGGGGGGTTACATGTATCCAAAAGCATTTTAGAATACAGGAGAGGGAGGGGAGAGAAGATTGTGGCTGTTTTAAGCCACAGGGTGATTCAAACAGCACAGTGCTAGGTTAGAATGTGATTACAGACAGGTAAATCACACAGAGGTTAAGAGACTTGCTTAGGTTAAGTGGTGGTGGTGGGATTCAAACCTAGGTCTTCAAGTTCACAGCTCTATGCTTTAACCACCGGGCCCAACTAGCTCATCAATTTACAGACAAAATCACCTTTTGTGCCAGCAAAATGGTGGCAAATCCAGTGCTTTGTGTTGTTGTTCAGGACTGGGGACACTGCATCTTTCAGTGCTGTGTAGTTAGTGCAATATGTGAGGTCATCTTGAAATGGGATGCCCTATTGTCAGGGAGATGAGACATTAGATCTCAGTATTTGCAGCTGTGTGGTGGCTTGGTTGCCCTAAGAATCTGTTACTAGGTTGCAGACTTGTGTTAACATGTTATCACAATGAGTAGTAACAGGGTGTTACTAATGGACCTCCCCTGATGTGCAATTGTGTTTTATGTGTACAGTTGTCATGAAATTTATGTTGTTTTCTGAAGTAAAGGTGGGCCTCCATTAGCTTTGTCTATTTTGGTCTTGCTTGTTTAAAATTAATGGTATCAGATGTTTGCAGTGAACCTTCAGCCACGTTGCCTGCCACAGGTCCTTGAGAAATGGCATGTACTTGTGCTGTTTTCTTTCAGAGTAAGGGAAATGGTGCTACACGTGTACTGTGGCAGAGCTTCCGCTCTTTGTTTGATTTAAAACCACAGACGTTGTGGCTGCAACCTTCCGTATATTTCTTGTTACACCAGCCTGCAAAAACATGGCTCTCTTTTACTCACTTTCAACTGTGTATCATTGAGGAGGCACTGCAGCCCAACATTTAAAAACACAGAGCTGTGAACCAGGAGATCCCGGGTGCTGATCCTACCAGAACCACTTGCTCACTGTGTGACATGCCTCTCAACCTCTCAGTATTAAAAAGCAAAGCACTAGCCTTCAAAATGCAGAGCAAAGGATCAGAATGTGTAGCACTTTCTTATTTTAAAGAATAATATGTCTCTGAATGGTAGGCCTCATGTGTTTAGTGTTAAGGAATATTCCTATCAAGGTAGTTTCATTTTTAATAGGCATGTGTCCAGAAATAGCTCTAACATCATGAGGAACATCAGTAAATCTTTGTTGGGCAAGGGCCGATTTAAGTGTAAAATACACAGCACTATGCAGAATGCATAGCAATCGAGAGTTATGCTGTATGGTCTTGAGTAAGTCACTCAATGTCCAGGTACTTCACTCCCCCCAAGCTGTAGATTTGGTTATGAACCATACTGGCCCAATAGCCTAGTGGTTAACAGCATCATTTTTAATATGGTGGTCCCTGACTCGTACCCAGAGTCCTGGCTGAGGGTCAGCCAGTAGAAGGCTGAGGGGGTTGTCCCTCAGGATACCTTCTTCTTCCAAGCTTGGGTGTGTGACAGCTCTTGCTGCCTGACTGCCCCCTAGCATGCCCACAGGGAGGCATACAACAACATCTCTACCTATGTCTGCTGCTCCCCATGGGATGCCTAGTGGCTGCATGGGTAGCAAGCATCTGAGCACCCAGCTAGCATCATGCAAGGATGGTGTCTGTGTTCATCTCTTCTGTTGGTAATGGCCGCTGTCTTGTTTCCTTAGGTCTAAGGCTACTTGGTGGGGCACCGTCACAGAGGAATACTTTTGTGATGGTTATGCCAGCAGTGGGGGTGGCGGTGCCTATCAATGCTATTATTAACAGAGGGGACCAGAATAAGGGTATACTAGAGGGACCAGTGGAGTGGATGGCCTTAAGGTATGCCAGGAGGGGAGAAATGAATAGAGAGACAACTATAAAATTGTGTTTGATAGATCAGTCCCCAGTTTCTTCTTGTTCACAAAAGCACAAACAAAGTTCTGACATCACAATAGCAGAATAGGCAACATCATTTTTTTCTGTTGCCTACCAAGGCAGTTGCTAGCTAAGCAAGTTGAATCAAATCTGTTTTCCTGGACAGAACTCACTAATGCAAAAGTAGGTACAGTATGGCTACGTGTCAGTGTTTTGATAGTCAAGTCACTCACACTTTAATGAAGTTCTACTGTAGCTGTGTGCATAGTAGGCACAGAGGTCGCTGTTTGTTTGAAGGGCAGTCTGGCTGCTTTCCTTAACAATGCGTTTAACACAAAGACTTCCAGAGGGAATGCAATGCAGCTGCATCTTGTGCAGTGTTTTTCAAAATACACCAACATATAGTTTTACAGAGCAAGAATGGTGAGGCCAGTAATGGTCTCATAGAAAAGTGCACTAGCAAATATTCAGTTTTGTAGCAAGGCAACACTTTTAAAATTAAATACTTACTGTGTGTGGTATGCCCTAGTCTCCTGTCAGCTGGCAAAGTCCTGAAGTAAGATACAAGTGTTCTGCAGCCAAGTGAAAAACATTTCAATATGTAAACCAGTGCTGTGTTTTTGATACTAGTTCAAGAAATACCTTGATAGCAAACTTGTGGAAGTCCCTCCTTCCAGTAACTAGACATCTGGTTACACTGGAATCTGATTTCTCCACCTGTGTCGATGCTGTCTACTTTAAACACCTCCCCAAACTTGACGCACTTTCTCTTACTGACTCCCCTTCTTATGGAATAAACTCCCCCCCCTCCACACTTCCTCCTTCTGCTTTCCCCTAAAAGCCCTGTTTCATGAGTATAGAAGTCGCAACTGATCCTGCACCTAGCACTTGTCCCACCCATGCCCTGCTGTCTCTCCCAATTCCACCCCCACAGCCTCCTAGCTGTTTCTTTCCCCCGCCTACAATTCAGTTAATGCTTTTTTATGACTGTGGGTGGAGCCTACAGGAGTATTGCATGTACAAAAGGAGTGATGTCATGTTTTCTGTCCGTAGAACTGACTGAAGGTGTAAATAGTCTCCTCCACCTTACCCTCCTCCAAGAAATGTTTTCCGCCCTCAAATAAATATGCTTTCATGTTAGTCAATGGTCGCAGGGTACTACTTTCTTTCTTAAATGGATGGTACAAGAACTGGAACCTGAGTAGTGGGAGACAGCATTGTTTTTCTTGGCGAAGTAAGGTCCACCCCACCTCCACCCAAGAAGCTCCAAAAGGTCCATCCCACCTTTTTTTTATTATTCATGTGGGAGGGGCAGGAGGTGGATCTATCATACTGAAAGAAGACTCACTAGAGTTTGGGGTGTGGACCAAAGAACAACACATCTGTGGAGTCCCTGCATTTTGTTAAGGACTAAGAGAACAGAAAATACTTAAGTTGCCTTCAACTGACTTAAAAACCCTTTGGACAAATGATTATCAGAGTCACCTGGTGTCTCAAAAGGAAACACTAAGAAATGTCTGAAACTACAGCTTAAGGATTCAACTTCAAGGAAACCCTTGGAACAAATGATTATCAGAGTCACCTGGTGTCTCAAAAGGAAACACTGAGAAATGTCTGAAACTACAGCATAAGGATTCAACTTCAAGGAAAATAGACAACTTTCAGGTATTTCATAAACATTTATATACTAAAATGGGCACAGTACTTGGTAAACACAGTCTGTGGTGAAGTGTATTTTTCTTTTTAAGTTTGAGAAGTGGAGTTGACTTGCATATGTTAAAAATACCAGCTACAATTAGCAACTACTGTAGTTGTAAAAACAAAATGCTGTTTTTTCTTTTTCCTATTTACTTTTTTCCTGGCTCAGTTTATAGCAGTGAAGAGCTGCCATCCAACTGGACAAGCTATTTATCACTCATTTTTCATTTAAAATAACATAAATGTGGTTTCACATTTTTACCATGAGGGAAGCAAGATAAACCAGCATGGTTAACAAATACATTCATTGACACCTCCGAATGAATGGGGTAGTTTTTTTTAACATTCCTTTTGAGTTAATTACTACTTGGAACCTGTTATTTCAGTTTTTACGACTGTGCTCCTGGAAGTTTCTGCATGACAAGTTCCCTTAGGCACCTCACAGCACCTCATTAAGCCATGTGACACTACTATCTTTGCAGGACATTGCATACTCTAGCAAGAGACCCGATTTGTTTGCCTTTTTCCAAATCAGTTTGACTTACTGTAGGTTACACATAGAATCTGAAAATTTCATAACATGCTGTATTGTGATTCAATGAACTGATAAATGGGGATTTTGGTTTCTTTTACAAATTCATTTTTCCTGACCATGCATATACTAAAACAAAAATTTCTCAACAAAATGTTTTTAAATAAATTATCTGGTTGGGGGGGGGAGGCTGCCACGAGCAGAATGGGATTTCACAGATGAGGGAACTCACAGCAGCAGAAAAAGCATGTTGCAGGGTTTTAAATAACTGATTATCAGTTTTTTTTCTTGGGATGATATTAACTGTACCGAAATTATTTATATATATTTTCTAGAAGTGCTGTGTTTGTTAAACACAGTGAGGCAAGAGCTATTAATTTTCACAAAGTTTTAGCACTTTTATGAGCAAAACGGTAATCAATTTTTTGAGTTAAATAAAACCCTTTACCTGATGCCCATTTTTAGGCCTTATATAGTAATATCTTCCTTCAAGAGAACAGCTTATAATGAAATGTGTAAAATTTACATTGGCATTTGGGCATATGGACTTTTATATTATATGAATTTTGTGTGTGAACTGTATATCAGTCTCTAAAAAAACAAAACAAAAAAAACCCCATCAAATGTCTTCAAAAACTTGTCTCAACATTGTGTTTATCTTCCACCTTGTCACAACATACAGCTGTCTCAGCAGTGTTTTCAGTTAGGGTGCAGTACCTTCATGTATATGATGGCCTGGTTCTGTTGAGTTGATTGCTTTAACAGTGCATAGAATAAATTGCAAAACATACAGGTAATTATAATACAGATGGTGGCATTATTTTTAATTAGACAATGACAAGGAAAAGTGTAAGAAGCTGATTGGCTGCTGACCCATTGAAACAGTGATGTTATTACACAACAACATCACCGTAGCTTTGGATTTGGATCATTCCTTGCAATTTCTCTTAAGAAATATTTTTCCACACTAACAAAAACATCCTTTAAAATGTATTTTTTATTCTGTATATAACAACAAGCCATTGTATAATTGCAATAAGGCACTCCAGGGTGTGTGTGTTATCTGGTAATAATGTCACTCCTGGGGTGGTGGAAACACTCGGCTTTGTCTCATGCTTCAACCCACCCCAGGAGTGATATTATTACATGATAACACACACACTGTCATGCCTCATTGCTTAAATATGCCCTTTCTCAATGTACTGTACTTTGATTCAGTTAGAGTATATGCAACAGCCTTCATGTGAACACTCTGGGCTTCTTTTTGACTCCTCATGTCTATTTGCTTTAGCTATTGTATATTGTTTGAACTGCTTTGGTCTTCTTGATGTGGTGCCTGTGTGTCTAAACTATGTAATCTATTTATCTACTGCTACCCATGTATCTCCAGTGAATGATTGTTATAACTGTCTGCTCTCCCAAGTCATTGTTTTTTGACTTGTTAACTGTGCTGTCTTTGTATTAGTTTCAGCGAGGTGCCTTGTAAATGAGTCTCTGACTCAAAGGTTTGTAAATCTGATATTTTTAAAATAAATAAATAAATAACTGTTTATGTTTAAGCCCATGAAACATCCTTATCTAGTTAATGCATCCACAGTCGTAGTGGCTCTGCCAGAGCTTGTTCTGTTCATTATCCCTATACCTGAGTGCTGTGTGATCTTGGTTGTTCCATTTGGCAAGTACTAAGTAATGATACCACCCCCCCAAGTTTCTCTTGTCCCTCCCACTGGTGTGTCAATACCTCCTCTCCCTGGGCACTTAATCAGTGTCTCCTGTACTCTGAAATATGTAAATATGTACACACTTTGTCTTTTGCTTATTTATGTTGTATGTGCTACCCATGTCTGTAAATGCATTATGTGTAACCCTGTTAAGATGACCAGCAGCCACACCAGGAAAACACACACACACACACACACACACACACAGACACCATGCATTTCAAATATGCAATCCACAATCAGGGAGTGGTACACAAATATATAAATTAATCTTTACTTGCGTACTTTAGATGAATTGGCGATATAGATATTAGTTAGCCAATCACAGCATTTCTTCTTATAACATAACTCAAGGCACCAATGCCTATTGGGCAAAACATTTTCTTTCATAGCCCAAACTCGGTTATTTTGTAATAGTCCTCACAAATGCCAAGGTGTGTAAATAGGTGCGCCTTGGTCCCATATGACAACCATGTGGCTGTAGGGCCCACCCACCTGCATCCATGGGCCTGAGCCTCCTCAGCCTGTCCCACCAGGGACTACTGCCTTCACCAGTGTCCCAGACAGAAGGCTTAATGGGACTTTTTTCTCCTGTGTCCTGGTCCCCTAGCACTTTGGAAGATCAGAATTTCTCATCCTTATCCTTCTATCATATGGTAGAGTAGTATTCATAAATAAATGTTACTTATGCACTTGATATATGTTGCAGACCTCTAGTTCTTCTATGAGGTCTTCTTTCTCCATCTAGACGGCAATCTAGGCCCAAAGGCCCTCAGAGAAACTTCCTTGAAGGAAGACCCCCCCCCCACTCACACAGTCCTCCTTCCCTGTAGTGCTACATCTTGCAAAAAGCCTGAAATCCTTCTGTGCAGACCACTTTTGTTACTGGTGCTCTACCCCAGATTAGGACTTCTGGCAGCTCTCTACTAATTTGCCAGGGCCCCAGGTGAACAGGGATGGTACCAGGTCAATACCGCTAAACAAAAACTGCACGGCAGTAACTGCGCTGTGTAGAGCATGCCTGCATTTAGAGTGACGGGTATACTAGTAGTAGGGAACTACCGCTATCCCTGTCACTCTGCACTCTTACTACAGAGGATCAAGTAGCCATGTGTGTGGTGCCTGGTTGAGCCGCTCCCATGGTGGAGTGGCTAAGGTGATGGCTACCAGAAACACAGTTTTCCAAGTCAAGTACTTGAGCTCAGCTGAGGACAAGGGCTCGAAGGGGGGTTGCATAAGCTGAGCAATGCAAACATTAAGATCCCAGGCAGGGGCAGGATCCCTGAATGGAGGGTTGGTGTGAAACAACCTCTTAAAAAAACTTGGAAAATACAGGATGAGCTGAAAGAGAAGAGGATTTACCTGCTGAAATAAAAGCAGACACAGCTGCCAAATGCACCTTCAGGGTAGCTGGTCTCAGCCCCAAAGAATTCAGATGGACCATATAATCCAGGACTGTGGGTAGATCAGCAGAGACTGGGGAAATATGCTTTTCCGAGCACCATATGGAAAACCTTTTCCATTTGGAATTTTAAGTAGCCCTGGTGGAAGGCTTCCTTGAGGCCTTCAATATATCCATTACACCTTGGGAAAGGTGTAAATCAGCAAACTCTAACTCTTCAAGAACCAAGCCTTGAGATTGAGAGATTTGAGATTCGGATACCAAACCCTTCCCTGGGCACAGGTTAACAGATTGTGATTCCTGGGAAGGCAGAGGGGAAGATGGACTGCTAAAGACAGCAGGAGTGGATACCAGGGTTGTCTGGCCCAATCTGGAGCTTTCAGAATGACTTTGCAGGGTTGGGATCTGACTTTGACTAGCACTTTGAACAGGAGAGGAAAGGGAGGGAAGGCATAGAGGAACTTCCCTTCCCAACTGAGGGCTAAGGCATCCAAGGGGAGTGAGCCCAACACTGGGGGCCTGCAGCAAAAAAGAGGAAGTTGGTGATTGTCTGGGGCTGCAAAAAGATCTATCTGCGGGGTGCCCCATCTGGCAAATACTACTCCCAAGACCAGGGGCTCCAGTGACCATTCGTGATGGCCCTGGGAAATCCTGCTGAGAGCATCTGCCAGGACATTGACCTTGCCTGGGAGGTGGACTGTGGTAAGGGAGGTGTTCAGGGAGTAAGCCAGAGACCACAACTTCATCGCTTCCGTGCACAAGGCCGTAGACCAAGTGCCCCCTTGCTTGTTGATGTACCACATTGTAGTGGTGTTGTCTGTTCTGACCTGAATACTCTTGTTCTGAACAGATTTGGAAAAGCTTGAAGTGCTAGAAAACTGCTTTGAGCTCCAACAGGTTGATGTGGAGCAGAGATTCCTGGGAGACCACAGACCCTGGGTGGTGAGGTCGCCCATGTGAGCTCCCAGCCCAAGAGGATGCATCTGTAGTAAGGATTAGAGAATGAGACTGGCGACAAAAGGAACCCCTTGTCTCAGGTTGCTCTGATCCTGCCACCACTGTGAGGCTTGGATCAGGGTTCAGAGTTACTGGGATCAACTTGGTAAGAGGATCCTTTCTTTGAGACCAAAAAGCTCTCAAATGGAACTGGATGTCCCTCATCTGAAATCTTGCTCCCTGCACAACTGCTGTGTAAGCAGCCATGTGTCATAGGAGCTGCAGAAAATGCCTTGCTGGTCGGGAGACCTGCAGGGTAAATGAGGAGGCCAGGGAAACTAGGGTCTTTGCCCTGTCCAGGGGAAGGAAGGCCCTGGCTTCCTGTATGTTCAGTTCTGCACCTATTAAGGTAAGAAGCTGGACAGGCTCTAGAACTGACTTTGAGAGATTCAGAAGGAAACCTAGAGAGGTAAGCAGTTGCTGCGTTATCTGAAGATGTAAATTGACCTGGTCTGGAGACTGGCCTACTATGAGCCAATCGTCCAGGTAAGGAAAGATGGCAATCTTTTGCCTTCTTAGGTAGGCAACTGCTACTGCCAGGCATTTGGTGAATACCCTTGGGGCAGAAGTGAGGCCGAAGGGCATTGCTCTGAACTGGTAGTGGCCTGAGGGCGGCTCGAACCTGAGGTACTTTCGATGGGAGCTTCTGATGGGTATATGGAAGTAGGCATCCTTGAGGTCCAGGGAAGCTAGCCAGTCCCCTGGCCTTAGAGAGGGTAGGATAATTCCCAGAGTCACCATTTTGAACTTTGGCTTTAAAAGGTGCTTGTTTAAATATCTGAGATCCAGGATGGGCCGCCATTCTCCTGTCTTTTTTGGGGTAAGGAAGTACCTGGAGTACAAACCTTTGCCCTGGTGTAGGGGAGGAACCCTTTCCACGGCTCTGAGAGCCAGGAGGGTAGAGACCTCTGCCTCTAGGGTGAGGGCCTGTGATGGAGTTGCAGGTGGAAAAGATCTGGTTCTCAGCTCTGGAAATTTTTTGGAGCTGAGAACTAGTCCCTGGCTTACTACTTCCAGGACCCACTTGTCTGATGTTAAAGACTTCCAGTCCTGGACAAAGTAAGCCAGCCTGCCCCTTACAGGTAGAGAAGAATCAGCCCTGCCAATCCCATCAGGGTGTCTGCTTGGCAGGGGCTTTGGGCTGAGGGGTGGAAGCAGTCCTGCTTGTACCCCGTCTGCCTCTCCCTCTAAAGAACCCCCTCTGAGCATAGGCGGAAGAGGAAGCTTGGGTTTGGTAAAAAGGCCTATGAAAAGGCCTGCCCCTGCCTCTAGGAAGCTGCTTTTGAGGAGTGGCCTGCCTTTCCTTGGCCTGTGCACTCCTATAGGTGGTCCTATATTCATCCATTTTCTTCATGTAGTTCTCTGTTTGCTCCCCAAACAGAGAATTTCCCACCACAGGAAAATCCATGGCCTTAGACTGGGTATCCTGAGACAGGGTAGTACATCTGAGCCAAGCCATCCCATGGCGCCACAGATGTAGCCATGACTCTTGATGAAACATCATTAGAGTCCACTGCAGCATGAAACTGCACCTTGGATGCCTCAATACCATCCATAGCCACCTGTTCCAGCTCCCTGGCAAGCTGGTCAGGGACTTGTTTTGCTAGGCCAGCACAGTATCCCATCTGTATTTCTGGTACCTAGCAGCATAGGCCATATAATTTGCTTGTCTGAGTCCCAAAGATGCTGCCATGTACTGTTTCTTTGCCATAGCATCAATCTTCCTGGAGTCCTTCTCAGGGGGGTGTGAAGCTAGGGGAATATTAGCCTTGTCACAGGCTGCAGCCTGCACTACCCCACATGGCTGCATTGTTGAGTGAGGAAATCAGTGTCGGAGCCTGATAAGGTATACCTCTTGTCCATCCTTTTATCCACAGGAGGTATAGTGTGAGGAGTTTTTAAAACTTTTACTGTCTGTTTCCGAAAAGATTTATGCAAGGGAATAGACAGTCTCCTAGACTCTGGAATATCCATCATTTCTACATAGTCTGGCTCCTCTTGGTCATCAACAGCTTCCTCAACAGGGAGCTGGAGAGTTTCAGCAACTTTTTTATAAAACATGAAATGAGAAGGGGACTCAGAAAGCCTTGGAGGAGAAACCCCTAAGGGTCTATCTGGAGAGGTGTCCGGTTCAATGGGCACATCCAGATCTTCAAAACCATACTCACTTTCCTCATATTCCTCTTCCCCCTCCTCTGGTTCATAAAAATCCTCAAAATCATAGTCTTGAACCGGTGGAACCGGCCGAACCGAACGCCTCCCTGATGGTGTCAGTTCGGTCAGAACCGGGGAGATAGACTGAACAATTTGAATTGCTTTAGCTATTTCTTCAGCAGTTGGGGAGAGAACTTTTGGCTCTACGCTAGCTGACTTTCTAGTCCTTTTTGCTGGAACCGGCTCCTCAGAACCGGCTCTACGTTTGCCCGAGGAAGTATCGCCCTGGTCAGAGGGCACTCCCTCCGTTCGGTTGGTACCGAACTGGCTGCCATCCGGTCAGTGAACTTTTTGACCTCCCTTTCCCTGAGCCTACCAATTCTCTTATCTATGGTGGCAGCAGGGAAATTCTGACAAATCTGGCAGTCTGAATTGAGGTGGTCAAACCCCAGACAATAGACACGTGGTGTGTGGGTCAGCCTTAGCAAAAGCTTCCCCACAAACACTACAGTGTTGAAACCCAGTGGGTCGGTTTTCTTTTGGGTTTCTCAGACATAATGCCAGCCTAACCAACTTGCCCGTTTATGGCAATCCGCCAAAGACACACCTTATCGGTTCCCAACCATGTCACGGTTAGTGGAAAAAACCTAATGAATCCGGTTTTTAGAACCGATAAGAACCGGAACCACACTCTAAAAAAAGGACTAGTAGATTTAAATAGAACCTGATCGGTTCAAACCGAACCGATAATGAATTACAAGTTCCACACAGAAAACTAAATGTAAAACCTATCTATTACTTACATTACCACAGACAGAGCTTGAACCGACGGTTATGCGTTTAATTTCGCTGAAAACCGAGAAAATAATACTTTTAAACCGACAAATGAACCGAGCAGAAGGAGAAATCTCCAGAGCGACTGTTCAGTGAGGCGGAGTAAAGAATCTGACAGTTTGCGTCTGAAGAACAACAAACAGAGTTTTCAACTGAGCTCTCGCTCTAAGTTCCATGCCTGCATGGAAAGTTAACTATTTCACCTCCGGAGCAGTTCGAAGATGGGGACTCACTGCAATTGTCATAATATAGCAAGACTTCATGTTGTTTGAACAACTAGGTTCCAGGTGGGGAGGCAGGGAGGGAGGTCAGAATACAGCAAGACTCCATTAGAAGAAACAACATTACTATGGTGAGTAATTTTTTCTTCAAACAACATGAAGTCTTGCTGTATTCTGACTATATGCAGACTACCAAGCAGTACCCCCTTGGAGGAGGGAGTTACAGAACCTGTTTTGGGAGCAGGATCTGCAGCACTGCTGTGCCAAACCTAGCATCACTTCTTGACTGGATGTCAAGAGAGTAATGCTTGGTAAATGTGTGTGAACAGTTTTCCAGGTGGCTGTTTTACAGATTTCCACTAAGGGTATGTCTCTAGCTGCTGCGACCGAAGCAGCTGTACCTCTGGTGGAGTGAGCCCTCTGGCCTGAGGGTGGCTCTTTCCCCAACTTTGAATAGCAGAACTGGATACAGGAGACAATCCATCTGGCAATAGTTCTCTTAGTTGCAGGTTTACCTTTTCCCACTTCTCCATAAGTGAGAAACAGCTGTGAACAGTCATTTCTATGGGCCTTAATGTGTTCAATATAATAACTAAGGGCCCTCTTTACATCAAGACTGTGTAGTCTTCTCTCTCCAGAGGAAGAATGGTCAGTGAAAAATACAGGCAATGACAGAGACTAATTCAAATGAAAGTCTGATACCACCTTGAGAAGGAACTTTCTGTTTGTTCGAAGGACCACCTCATCCCTGTGAAATGAAATTAAGTCAGATTCCACTGATAAAGCCAGTAATTCACTGATTCTCCTGGCAGAGGTAATGGCTACCAGGAACACAGTTTTCCAAGTCAAGTATTTTAGCGCAGCTGAAGATAGTGGTTCAAAGGGGGCTGCATAAGCTGTGCAATACAGATATTCTGATCCCAAACAGGAGTAGGCTTCCTAAAAGGAGGATTGATGTGAACCAGACCTTTGAAAAATGTCTTGATAACTGGATGAGAGGTTAGGGAAGAGCACTTCCCCAGCTGAAAGGAAGGCAGAGTTGGCTGCCAAATGTACTTTGAGAGTGGTAGGCCTGAGGCCTAAACTGTTAAGATGCACCAAATAGTCCAAAGCAGTGGCAATGTCAGCTAAATCTGGCTAAATATGCCTCTGAGAACACCAGAAGCCAAATCTCTTCCATTTGGCATTGTAAGTTTTTCTAGTAGAAGGTTTTATGCTAACCTTAAGAATGTCCAAGATTGATTGGGAAACGTTCTAGCTCCTCAAGAGCCAAGCATTGAGTCTGAGAGTCTGAAGGTTGGGATACAGTATCCTTTCCTGCAAAGAGGTGAGGAGATTGTACTGTCTGGGAAGACAAAGTGGTATTGTCACTGACGTTGACAATAGTAGGGGGTACCATGGCTGTCTGGCCCAGTCTGGAGCCACTAGAATCACTGTGCAAGGCTGAGATCTGATCTGGACCAGAACTCTGAATATCAGAGGAAAAGCATACAGAAACTTGCTTGTCCAATTCAATAGGAGAGCATCTTGAGGAACAGACCCCAGAAGAGGGGGCCTGCAGCAGAATAGAGGAAGTTGGGAATTATCTGGGGCTACAAAGAAGTCTATCTCTGGAGTGCCCCACCTTTTGAAAATGACCTGAAGAACCAGGGGAATCAGGGCCCATTCATGGTGACCTTGAGAAATCCTACTGAGAGCATCCACCAGTACGTTGTCCTTCCCTGGGAGATGCACGGCTATCAGGGAAGCCTGAAGGGAATAAACTAGTGACCATATTTTCATGACTTCTGTGTACAAGGCCGAGGACCGAGTGCCCTCCTGCTTGTTGATGTACCACATGGTTGTGGTGTTGTCTGTTCTGATCTGCACCACTTTCCCCTGAATTGTGTTCAACAATGTCTGAAGTGCTAGACAGACAGCCCTGAGTTAGAGAAGATTTATTTGCAGAAGAGACTCCTGATGAGACCATGCTCCCTGAGCAGTGAGCTGGTCCAGATGGGCTCCCCATACCAGTAGGGAGGCATCCGTGGTGAGAATCACTGTAGGAGCCTAACTGAGGAAAGGGACACCTTGCCTTAGATTGTCCTCCTCCAGCCACCACTGGAGAGCCTGAACCAGAGTTTGAGACACTGGAACTAACTAGGAGAGAGGATCTTTTTTCTGAGACCAGAAAGATTTTAGATGAAGCTGAATAGCTCTCATTTGAAATCTTGCCCCTTGCACTACTGCAGTGGAAGCTGCCATGTGACCTAGCAACTGTAAGAAGTGCCTGGCTGGTCAAGACACTAGTGGATGAAGAGAGGAAGCCAGGGTGATGAGGGATTGTACCCTTGAAAGAGGAAGAAATGCCTTTGCCTGGACCGTGTCCAGTTCCACCCCTATAAATGTGATAAGCTGGGATGGTTCCAGAACAGACTTTTCTAGGTTCAGAATGAATCCTAAGGAGTCCAGAAGCTTTTTAGTGACCTCTAGAGCCAACTTGACTTGGTCTGAAGACTGACCCACTATGAGCCAGTCATCCAGATAGGGGAACAGCAAGATGCCTCGTCTCCTGAGAAAGGCCGTCACTACTGCCAGACACTTGGTGAACACCCCTGGAGCAGATGTTAGACCAAAAGGCATTGCTCTGAACCGGTAATGACCTGAGGGCAACTCGAACCTGAGGTACTTTCTGTGGGAATGTCTGATAGGTGTCGAAACAGGCATACTTGAGATCCAGGAAGGTTAGCCAGTATCCTGGTCTCAGAGGGGGAAGAATTATTCCCAGAGAAACCATTTTGAACTTTGGCTTTGGTATATGTGTAACCCCTAGGTGGTGCTATCCGAAGGGCTACTACCCCTGCCTGCTTGGCTAGTAGCAGGTTAAGGGGCCTGAGTTCTGAAACGGGTGCCTCCACCTGGAAGTCAGGGTTGGTAGTGGTCAAGCTAACCTGGGCACAGCCCTCCGGGACACTGTAACCCCCACTTTCTTTACTAGTGGCTGGAACAATACACAATAATCACTTTCACAATATCCCTGATACACCACACAAGTACCCACACTGTTTGTACTTGGGCTTTCCTCTGGCTCAGCCCTGGGGACCCCCTGTTAAACAAGGTTATACACAGCAAATAACAGCAGTACAGTACTCTTGCACAAACTGGAACCAAAGTCAGGCTAACTGCAAAAAAGAGTTACATCTGATTTATTTAAGGGACTTGAACAAAGGAGGGGCATAATCAGGTTAATTTGCTTAAAGGCTCTATCAATCAAACAGTTATGCATGCACTTCAGGGTCCATAAACAATCACACACTCTGGGTACCCAGATGGAGAATGATGGGCTAGCTAGGAACATTGCAGCTGGTTGGAGCCCTGTGATGGAAGAAAACAACATGCACAACACACACTATTTGTAATCTGGAGCTGGAGGGCTCAGTTCGTGAAAAGAAAAACAAGAAGACAATCAGATGACACACTTTTAGATTAGGTTGTTGTTGCAGGGAGCTACCCTGATGATTGCTGACGATACCAAGACTGAACACAGGCTGGCCAAAAATCAAGACAGCAGGTGGTTAATCTGGAGTGCCAGGAGAAGCAGGGTCCACACGATTCACAGAGGTGTCCTTTCTGTTAAAGCATGGAGCAGGGGACTGATCCCCAGGCAGGTCTCTCGTCAGTGGCTTTCTCTGTGCAGTGGGGTAGTCTGGCAGAGCCAGCATGGCAGGGCCCAGGCCGAATGGAGATGAACGCAGATTCAGTCTGATTAGGCTGGATAAAGCTTCCAGCATGCAGAACACAGTTCACACAGTGAGGAACCAAATCACGAGCCACTTTCAATACACAGCACATTTACATGTAAAGGATTCTACGGTACCAGCAAGAAGAACACAGTTCACACAGTGGGGAACCAAATCACGACCCACTTTCAATACACAGCACATGTACATGCGAGGAAATTCTACTGTACCAGGCAAACCACTCTCTGGTTACGATCGCAAAGTCTTTGCACAAACCGGGGAGTCAAAGGTAGCTGGAAATCCTGACAGGCCAATGGCATTCAGCAAAATCTTCGGTGGTCTTCAGGTATGAGCCTGGTAAAAAAAATCAGTGACTTATTTCGTTCTCACAAACTTGGATTTAGTCCGAAATAATTCTCTTCTTTCCCTCTCAGGGGCAGCAGGCAGACATGCTGGCCACAACTTAGACCTTTCCACAATTCTCCCGTGCAAAACTACTCAGATGGCTGCTTGACTGTCTCAAGCATGTTGCTTTTTCAGCTCCCAACTTAGATCTGACTCAAACTGCAGCAAGCCTGGGAATTTCCCCAAGATCCAAAAGGTTTGGTTGGCTGATTCATCTGTCAGTCACAACAGGAGCTCCCCCTTCAGGTGCAAAAAGGCGCCAATAACCCCAAACTACAATTCCTGCAGATTCTGACTCCAGACAGCTCCTGTAGTCCGGCTCCAGTTTAGGTCCCACCAGTACTGATTGGTCCAGTTCGTAGTCCCGGGCCAAATGGTGGGGATAAACAAAACAGTCCTTGCTACAAAGAAGGCAGGTTAGACAAACTACATTATCATTATCACTCTAAATGATTTTCAGCAAATAGTTATATCTTTCAACAGAGCTCCCTCTCAGATTACTTATGACTGCAATCCAGGCAGCTCTTAAAGAGACAGTACACTGAGGCTATACAGGCACTCTCTGGCAATCACATTTAAACTGCTAAAACACGGGACACCAGCCTGGCAGTGACCATTTAGGCAAGCTCAAAGAAGAATTTTTGGGAACCCCCATTTGTAGGGGGATCACATATGTTTGTTTAGGTATCTTAGATCTAGGATGGGTCGCCACTCCCCAGTCTTTTTTTGGGGTAAGGAAGTATCTGGAATACAGTCCTTTTCCCCTGTGGCAATGAGGTACCTTCTCTACTGCTTGCAGAAGTAGTAGAGAGGAGACTTCTGACTCTAAGGCCTTTGTCTCCAAGGGAGAGGGAAGACTGAAGGACTTTGTTCTCATTTTCGAGAACGTTTTGAAACTGAGAGCAAGTTCCTGGCTCACTACTTCCAGGACCTATTTGTCTGAAGTGATACTCTTCCAAGCCTGGAAATAGTGAGCCAGCCTGCCCCCCCCTACTGGAACTGAGGAGGCGACCCTAACTGACACCTCAGGGTGTCTGTTTGGCAGGGGGCTTGGAGTGAGTGGAGGATGGAGTCCTGGTCATCCCCTCCTGCCTCTTCCTCTAAGGAACCCCCTCTGCTGGAAAGAAGAGAAGGAGGCCTGGGCTTGGTAAAAAGGCCTGCCCCTGCCAGCTCTAGATTGCTGCTTCTGAGGAGTGGCCGGCTTCTCTTTAGCTGCAGCAGTCCTGTAGGTGGTCCTGTACTTATCCATCTTTTTCTTGTAAGTCTCTGTTTGCTCCCCAAACAGAGAGTTACCAGTAACAGGAAAATCCATGGCCTTAGTCTGGGTATCCTGTGACAGACTGATACATCTGAGCCAAGCTAATCTCCTCATGGAGACAGATGTAGCCATGACTCCGGAATGCACATCATTCGAGTCCACAGCAGCATGGAATTGGACTTTGGATGCCTCAATACCATCCACAGCCACCTGCTTCAGCTCCTTGGCAAGCTGGGGAAGGGCTTTCTTGGCCATCTCCAGAACCATATCCCACATAGATTTCTGGTATCTGGCTGTATATGCCATGTAATTAGCTTGCCTGAGTCCCAAAGAGGATGCCAAGTACTGTTTCTTGGCCATGGCATCCACTTTCCTGGAATCCTTATCTGGGGGGGGGGGTGATGCCAGGGGAATGTTAGCTGTGTCACAGGCTGCAGTTTGCACTACCCCATCATGGCTGCAATGATTTGTGAGGACTTCCATCCCAGGACCTGACAAGGTATACCTTTTGTCCATCCTTTTATCCAAAGGAAGTATAGATGTTAGAAACTTCAGAATTTTTTGTGTCTGTTTCCCCAGTGATTTATGCAAAGGGATAGACACTCTTTTTGACTCTAGGACATCCATCATTTCAACATAGTCAGGTTCCTCCTGATCCTGTTCAGCCTCTTTCACTGGAAGCTGAAGAGTATTAGCCACTTTCTTGTAGAACAAGAAATCGGAGGGGGACTCAGAAAGTCTGGGAGGAGACACATTACAAGGCCTGTCTGGGGAGATGTCTGGCTGTACTGGCTCATCTAGGCCTTCATATTCCTCTTCTTCATAGTCTTCTTCTCCTTCCTAATAGCCCTCATAAAATACTTCAGGATTAATTTCAGAAGCAATAGTTTCCGACCGAACCGATCGTCTTTGAGTCGGTGTCAGTTCGGTTGGAACCGGGCAAAGCGATTGAACAATAGTAATCGCTTTAGCAATTTCTTCAACAGTCGGAACATGGGGACCGGGATCTGAACCGGCTGACTTACTCTTTCTCTTAGACAAAACTGACTCCACAGAGTCAGCTCTCCTTTTGCCTGAGGAGGTATCGCCCAGATCATTGGGCACCCCTTCAGATTCGGTCGGAACTGAACCGGGCTGGCCATCCATATCAGCAGACTACTCTGCCTCCCTTTCCTTCAGCCTACTTAAACGTTTATCCAGAGTGGCTTTGGGAAAGTTCTTACATGTTTGGCAGTCTTCTTTTAGGTGGTCAAACCCCAGACAATAAACACACACGAGGTGGGGATCAGCCTTAGCAAAGGCCTCCCCACACTCGGTGAAGTGCTGAAACCCACTGGGACCAGTTTTCTTTTTGGGTTTGTCAGACATGCTGGAATAGTAAAAGTTACCCTTAACAGCATTTAAGCCAGGCAGCTACAAGTCCTATTGGTTCCAAATGTGTCACGGGTCGGATAAAAAAAAAATGAAAAAAACTGTGGTTTATTTTAGGATCCGATGGGTACCGGAAACCACAAATTATAGAACAGAACACAAGAAAAAATCAACACAGAATTTGTTTTGGTTCCCAACTGGACCTATTGGAAGAAAACCAAACAAAAAACAATTTCTACTAACAAAACTCTTAACTACCTACTAGCTACACTTACTGTACCGTAGACAGAGATCTGAGTACTGAATAAAATAAGAAAAGTGTTTGAAAACCGACCGATGTTTACTTAAACTGAACCGAAGCTAAGGACAGAATCTCCGGAGCGACTTCACAGTTAGGCAAAGTAAAGAAGAAAAAATTACTCACCTTAGTAATCTTGTTTATTCTAATGGAGTCTTGCTATATTATGACAATTGCAGTATGACCGCAGGTTAGAACTGCTCCGGAGGTGAAATAGTTAACTTTCCATGCAGGCATGGAATCTTGAGCGCGAGATCGGTTAAGGAAGCTCTGTCTGCTTTCTTTCAAACCCAAACCGTCAGATCTTTACGAGCAAACTCACTAAGGCTCTGTGTGGAAGCTGTAAACCTACACTAGCCAACTGGCTACTAAACATAAGAACACATTTTTTGGTCCCAAAACAAAGACTCAAGTCAGGAAACCCAAAAAATAAAAAAACACAACACCCAGTCACCCCAAAAAAGGAGGGGTGAAAACAACAAGGTGGGCATCTACTAAGTGCCAACACTGGACTGCCCACCCACAGCCCAAAACAAGGTTCTGAGAGGGGCAGGCAGGGAGGGAGGTCATAATATAGCAAGACTCCATTAGAAGAAACAACATTACTAAGGTGAGTAATTTTTTCTTCAAACAACATGAAGTCTTGCTATATTATGACAATTGCAAACTACACAGCAGTACCCCCATGGAGGAGGGACAGAATCTACGTAGGGAATAGGCTCTGAAGGACAGCTGTGCCCAACCGAGCATCACTCCGAGCCTGGATGTCCAAGGAATAATGCTTGGTAAAGTGTGAACTGTTTTCAAGTAGCTGCTGACATATCTCTAAAATAGGGATGTCTCTGGCAGCAGCCAGAAGCAGTTAGTACCCTGGTAGAGTGAGCCCTCAGCCTGAGGGGGAACCCTACCCAGCTTTTCATAACAGAATTGGATACAAGAGACAATCCACCTGGCAATGGATCTTTTAGTGGCAGGTTTCCTTTCCAACCTCACCATAAGTGAGGAACAGTTGGAGGGAGTCAAACCTGTGACCCTTGGTGCGTTCAATGTAGTAACTAAGGGCCCTTTTCACATCTAAGCTGTGCAGCCTCCTCTCGCCAGAGGAGGAATGGTCAGTGAAGTAAACTGGGAGAGAAATACATTGGTTAAGGTGGAAATCTGAAACCACCTTAGGCAGGAACTTTCTATTAGTCCGAAGGACTACCTTATCTCTGTGAAAGGAGATAAAGTCTGGCTTCACTGACAATGCTTGTAATTCACTTATGCGTCTGGCAGAGGTGATAGCTACCAGAAACACAGTTTTCCAAGTCAAGAACTTAAGCTCAGCTGAAGACAAGGGCTCAAAGGGAGGTTGCATGAGCTGAGCAATGCAAACATTGAGGTCTCAGGCAGGGGCAGGGTCCCTAAATGGGGCTTGGTATGAAGCAAACCTTTAAAAAACTTGGAAAACACAGGGTGAGATGAAAGAGGAGAGGAGAGGGTTTACCTGCTGAAACAAAGGCAGAGACAGCTGCCAAATGTACCTTCAGGGTAGCTGGTCTCAGCCCGAAAGTGTTTAGATGGACCATATAATCTAGAACTGTGGGTAGATCAGCAGAGTCTGGGGAAATATTCTTTTCCGAGCACCATATGGAAAATCTTTTCCATTTGGAATTGTAAGTAGCCCTGGTAGAAGGCTTCCTAGAAGCCTTGAGTATATCCATTACACCTTGAGAGAGGTGTAGGCCAGCAAACTCTAGCTCTTCAAGAACCAGGCCTTGAGATTGAGAGACTTGAGGTTCAGGTACCACACCCTTCCCTGGGCACAGGTTAACAGATTGTGATTCTTGGTAAGGCACAGGGGAGGATGGACTGATAAGGACAGGAGTAGAGGATACCAGGGTTGCCTGGCCCAATCCGGGGCAATCAGAATGACCCTGCAGGATTGGGATCTGATTTTGACTAGCACTTTGAACAGGAGAGGGAAGGGGGGAAGAACATAGAGAAACTTCCCTTCCCAAATGAGGGCTAAGGTGTCCAGAGGGACTGAGCCCAAGACTGGGGGCCTGCAGCAAAAGAGAGGAAGTTGATGATTGTCTGGAGCTGCAAAGAGATCTATTTGCGGGGTGCCCCATTTGGCAAATACCATTCCCAGAACTAGGGGATCCAGGGACCACTCGTGATGGCCCTGAGAGATCCTGCTGAGAGCATCTGCCAGGACATTGTCTTTGCCTGGGAGGTGAACTGCCGTAAGGGAAGTGTTCAGGGAGTAGGCCAGAGACCACAACTTCATGGCTTCGGTGCACAAGGCCGTAGACCGAGTGCCCCTGTTTGTTGATGTACCACATTGTAGTGGTGTTGTCTGTTCTGACCTGTACAATTTTGTTCTGAACAGATTTGGAGAAAGCTTGAAGTGCTAGAAAAACTGCTCTGAGCTCCAACAGGTTGATGTGGAGCAGAGATTCCTGTGGGGACCACAGTCCTTGGGTAGTGAGGTCGTCCATGTGGGCCCCCACCCCAAGAGGGGTGCATCTGTAGTAAGGATTAATGAGTGAGGCTGAGTGACGAAGGGAACTCCATGTCTCAGATTGCTCTGATCCTGCTACCACTGTAGGGCTTGGATCAGGGTTTGAGTAACTGGGATCAACTTGGTAAGAGGATCCTTTCTTTGGGACCAAAAGGCCCTCAAATGGAACTGAATGTCCCTCATTTGAAATCTTGCTCCTTGCACTACTGCTGTGGAAGCAGCCATGTGTCCCAGGAGCTGCAGAAAATGCCTTGCTGGTCGAGAGACCTGCAGGGTGAGTGAGGAGGCCAGGGAGACTAGGGTGTTTGCCCTGTCTAAGGGGAGGAAGGCCCTGGCTTCCTGGGTGTTTAGTTCTGCGCCTATGAAGGTTAGGAGCTGGACAGGCTCCAGCACTGACTTTGGGAGATTCAGAAGGAAACCTAGGGAAGTAAGCAGTTGCTGAGTTATCTGAAGATGTAGGTTGACCTGATCTGGGGATTGGCCTACTAAGAGCCAATCATCCAGGTAAGGAAAGATGGCAATCTTTTGCCTTCTTAGGCAAGCTACTGCTACTGCCAGGCATTTGGTCAATACCCTTGGCGCCGAGGTGAGACCAAAGGGCATTGCTCTGAACTGGTAATGGCCTGAGGGCAGTGCGAACCTGAGGTACTTTCGATGGGAGCGTCTGATGAGAATATGGAAGTAGGCATCCTTGAGGTCCAGGGACGCCAGCCAGTCCCTGGCCTTAGGGAGGGTAAAATGATCCCTAGAGTCACCATTTTGAACTTTGGTTTTAAAAGGTGCTTGTTCAGGTATCTGAGATCCAGGATGGGCCGCCATTCTCCTGTCTTTTTGGGGTAAGGAAGTACCTGGAGTACAAACCTTTGCCCTGGGGTAGGGGTGGAACCCTTTCCACGGCTCTGAGAGCGAGGAGGGTAGAGACCTCTGACTCTAAAGCGAGTGCCTCTGATGGAGATGCAGGAGGAAAAGATCTGGCTCTCATCTTCGGAAATTTTTTGAAGCTGAGAACCAGTCCCTGGCTTACTACTTCCAGGACCCACTTGTCTGATGTGAGAGACTTCCAGTCCTGGACAAAGTAAGCCAGTCTTGCCCCTACAGGTAGAGGAGAAGCGGCCCTGGCTACCCCATCAGGGTGCCTGCTTGGCAGGGGCTTTGGGCTGAGGGGTAGAAGCAGGCCTGCTTGAACCCCGTCTGCCCCTCCCTCTAAAGAATCCCCTTTGGGCATAGGAGGAAGAGGAGGCCTGAGCCTGGTAAAAAGGCCTATGAAAAGGCCTGCCCCTGCCCTTGGGAAGCTGCTTCTGAGGAGTGGCCTGCCTTTCCTTGGCCTGAGCACTGCTATAGGTGGTCCTGTATTCATCCATTTTCTTCATGTAATTCTCTGTTTGCTCCCCAAACAGAGAATTGCCAACCACAGGAAAATCCATAGCTTTAGACTGGGTATCCTGTGACAATGTGGTGCATCTGAGCCAAGCCATTCTGCGAAGTGCCACAGATGTAGCCATGACTCTTGAAGATACATCATTAGAGTCCACCGCAGCATGAAATTGCACCTTTGATGCCTCAATACCATCCATAGCCACCTGTTCCAGCTCCCTGGCAAGCTGGTCAGGGACTTGTTTGGCTAGAGCCAGCACAGTATCCCATCTGGATTTCTGGTATCTGGCAGCATAAGCCATATAATTAGCTTGTCTGAGTCCCAAGGATGCTGCCATGTACTGTTTCTTTGCCATAGCATCAATCTTCCTGGAGTCCTTTTCAGGAGGGTGTGAAGCTAGGGGAATATTTGCCTTGTCACAGGCTGCAGCCTGCACTACCCCCACATGGCTGCATTGCTGTGTAAAGAATTCCGTGTCAGAACCTGATAAAGTATACCTTCTGTCCATTCTTTTATCTACAGGAGGTATAGAATGAGTTTTTAAAACTTTTACTGTCTGCTTCCTGAAAGATTTGTGAAGAGGAATAGACAGTCTCTTAGATTCTGGAATATCCATCATTTCTACATAATCAGGCTCTTCCTGATCATCAACAGCTTCCTCAACAGGGAGCTGAAGAGTTTCAGCAACCTTTTTATAAAACATAAAATGAGAAGGGGACTCAGAAAGCCTTGGAGGAGAACCCCTAAAGGTCTGTCTGTAGAGGTATCCGGTTCAATAGGAGCATCCAGATCCTCCAGACCATATTCACTCTCCTCATACTCCTCTTTGCCCTCCCACGGTTCATAAAATTCCTCAAAATCATAATCTTGAACCGGTGGGAACGGTTGAACCGAACGTCTCCCAGATGGTGCCGGTTCAGGAACCGGGGAAAGAGACTGGACAATTTGGATTGCTTTAGCTATCTCTTGAGCTGTTGGGGAAAGAACTTTTTCCACAGCAGCAGACTTTCTAGTCCTTTTTGCAGGAACTGGCTCCTCAGAGCCAGCTCTTCGTTTGCCCAAGGAAGTATCGCCCTGGTCAGAGGGCACTCCCTCCGGTTCGGTTGGCACCGGGCCAGCCATCCAGGTCAGCGGACCTTTTGGCCTCCCTTTCCCTGAGCCTACCAACTCTCTTTTCCACGGTGGCAGCAGGGAAACTCTTACAAATCTGGCAGTCTGCATCGAGGTGGTCAAACCCCAGGCAATAAACACAGGTGGTGTGAGGGTCAGCCTTGGCAAAGGCTTCCCACAGACACTACAGTGTGGAAACCCAGTGGCCCAGTTTTTCTTTTGGGTTTCTCAGACATTATGCCAGCTCAACCAAATTGCCCGCTTATGGCAATCCGCTAACAAGACTCTCCTATCGGTTCCCAACCGTGTCACGGGTCATGGAAAAAACCGTAATGAAATCCGTTTTTTTAGAACCGATAAGAACCGGGAACCGCACACTAAAAAAGTACTAGAGATTTAAAACACAACCTGATCGGTTCAAACTGAACCAATAAATATTTTACAAGTTCCACACAGAATTTTGTATGTAAAACTGTCTATTACTTACATTACCACAGACAGAGCTTGAACCGAACGGTTGCGGTTAATTTCAGACGAAAACTGAGTAATTTTATGCTTTAAAACCGCGAAAATGAACCGAGCAAAAGGAGAAATCTCCGGAGCGACTGTTCAGTGAGGCGGAGTAAAGAATCTGACGGTTTGGGTTTGAAAGAAAGCAGACAGAGCTTCCTTAACCGAGCTCGCACTCAAGATTCTATGCATGCATGGAAAGTTAACTATTTCACCTCCGGAGCAGTTCTAACCTGCGGTCATACTGCAATTGTCGTAATATAGCAAGACTTCATGTTGTTTGAATCTGATGGTTACACTGAGGAGTACCTGGGATAGAGGTTTGAAAACCGAGCTCGAGCTCAATGTTCTATGCCTTGGCATAAATTTAACCTTTTACTCTCCAGAGCAGTTTGAGTGCTATAGTCAGAATACAGCAAGACTTCATGTTGATTGAATGACAGCTTACAGTAAGCACTACAATACCATTTGTCGACACTGTTGACCAGTGGGCTTGCAGTGTGTACTTCAGCTTACAGTGCACACTGCAAACCCATTAGTCGACAGGTATTATAGTGCTTACTGTAAGCTATCATTCAGTGAGCTCAGTCAGCAGGCAGCTAGGACGGTGTGCAGGTGGGGTTGTGCTGCCCGCCGGCTTGATGGCCATGTTGGGATGGGGAGAGTTAGGTGGGGTGGGTGTCCTGCAGTGGGTGGGGGGGTCCACTAGACTACCATGGAGGGTTTGGGGTTTATTTTCAACCACGGTCGGGGTTCGGGGATGGAGGGGTACCACTGAACTACCAGGAACGGGGGTATGCTTATTCTATTATGACCGGGTCTCGGGATTGGGAGGGTGGGCCACTGGACTACTAGGGAATATTGGGAATGGATAGTATTTCTTACTTTGGTGTCGGGTACGGGAGGGGGGCCACTGGACTACCAGGGATGATCGGGGATAAAAGTGTTTTAATACTTCGGGGTCGGGTATAGGGGCCACTAGTCTACCAGGGAGATGTGGAGTGTTTCTTTTTTTTACGCAGCATTTGCAGGGTGCACAGTTCATTCTGTTGGGTGCTTCCCTGCCCCAGACATGCAAATGGACTCATTTGTGCCCTGTATGCATAATGGCCCTATTTGCATATATATGAATATCTGGAATTTGCACCCGGCTCATCCCGAAGATGCACCACGCATACCCATTCCAGGTATTTAGGCCAACAAGAGGGATATACCGGCGCATCCTTGTTGGCCCCCATTTGTGCTGCACACATATTTTGATATATTTAAATGAGATGCGCCATTGTGCATCTCATTTGACTATATCAATTTTGTGCTCCGTCACATCTCAGTTGCGTGGAGCAACAACTTGCACTCTTTCTGGGCACAGTCTGAATATCTGGGCCCTTTTGTTTTTTACTGATACACATGTAACTATATTTGGTGAGTAAGTAACCATATTCCCACATATTCTTCAACTGGCTGTTGGAAAAATTACTAATGACTGAGAACTAGAGGTGAGTGGTCACTGTGAATTCTGATTTTCAAAAAATTACCTGAAATTTCAAAAAATTTACTGACATCTTTCAAAATTCTGACTTTGTCAGAATCCAAATCCTGTGAATGTGTTCTGCAAATTTTTGTTCTGTTCTGTGAAATTTTCTGGATGAATTGTGGAATGATTCAAATGGACTGCAGAATGATAGTTCTGTGGAATTCCATTCACAGTTTAATGCATTCCATAATATATACATTTGCTATGCAGTTCTAAGTCAGTATTTCATGAAAATTGCCAAAGTGCATTCCAAAATTCTGTGGAAATTCAAACATTTGAGAGAATTCTGCCGTTGGAATTTTGTTTTCCTGCAGCACTACTAACAACCTGGACCTAAGTCTTGAAAGCACTGTGTGTCTGTCCCTTTCACTTGGCTGACTCACCTAGAGCCCAGGCTAGAAATCAAGCTGGGGACTTTGAGTCCAAGTGACAGCATCTTGAACCATTGGGCTAAAGAGAAATTCTATACGCTGGGAGTTTAGGCCATGCGTTTAACATCTCATTATGATCAGCCTCTCACAACCAAACAGTGCTGCTGTTCCTAGTCCTCAACACTTGAGCACTCTGTAATTGCAGCTCTTACATCTCATGCCAAAGGTCTTGCTCACCACAGACGGGAGCAGGATTGGTGTACAGTGTGCTTGTAGTTCCCTCAATAGTTTGTAACATCTGCTACACTCTTATTTGTTTTCCATTGCTGCCCCCACTCCCACCATCTGTCTGTAAACTTTCTACCTCTGTGTATCATGCTGTTATATTATGGCAATATTTGTAAATATGTTTTACTAATATTAACATTTCTTGTTCTCATATGGAACTGTTAATTATAAAATGGGTAAGAAAAACACTGTACTGTGATTGGTGGAATCTAGTCACATGACCATGCTGTTATCCCAGCACAGGTCAGAAGAAGAAATGACTCACCTTAGTAATGTTGTTTCTTCTAATAGAGTCTTGCTATATTATGACATATGCAGTGAGTCCCAACCTTCGAACCTGTCCGGAGGTGAAAGAGTTAACTTTCCATGCCAGGCATGGAACTTTGAGCGCGAGCTCAGTTGAAAACTCTGTCTGTTGTTCTTTAAACTCAAACTGTCAGATCTTTACGAGCAAAACTCACTAAGGTTCTGTGTGGAAGCCGTAAACCTACAGTAGCCCACTGGCTACTAACTACAAGAACACATTTTTTCTTGATCCCAAAACAAAGACTCAAGTCAGGGGAATCAAGAAAGAAAATTAAAACATAACACCCAAGCACCCTAAAAGAAAGGGTGAAAACTAAAGTGGGCATCTGAAAGTGCCAACATTGCACTGCCCACCCACAACCCAAAAGTAGAGGTTCTGAGAGGGGCAGGCAGGGGGGAGGTCATAATATAGCAAGACTCCATTAGAAGAAACAACATTACTAAGGTGAGTAATTTTTTCTTCAAACAACATGAAGTCTTGCTATATTATGACATATGCAGATTACACAGCAGTACCTCCATGGAGGAGGGACAGAACCTACTTAGGAAATAGGCTCTGAAGCCCAGCTGTGCCAAATTGAGCATCACTCCTAGTTTGGATGTCCAGGGAGTAATGCTTAGTAAAAGTGTGAACTGTTTTCCAGATAGCTGCTTGACATATCTCCAGGATAGGGATGTCCCTGGCAGCAGCCAGAGATGCAGCTGTACCTCTGGTAGAGTGAGCCCTCAGGCCTGAGGGAGGAACCTTATCCAGTTTTTCATAGCAAGATTGGATACAAGAGACAATCCACCTGGCAATGGATCTTTTAGTGGCAGGTTTTCCTTTACCAACCTCACCATAAGTGAGGAACAATTGGAGGGAGTCAAACCTGTGACCCTTGGTGCGTTCTATGTAGTAACTAAGGGCTCTTTTGACATCTAAACTGTGCAGTCTCCTCTCGCCAGAGGAGGAATGGTCAGTGAAGTACACAGGAAGAGACATGGATTGATTAAGGTGGAAGTCTGAAACCACCTTAGGCAAAAACTTTCTGTTAGTCCTGAGGACCACCTTATCTCTGAGAAAGGAGATATCATCAGGTTCCACTGACAATGCTTGCAATTCACTTATGCGCCTGGCAGAAGTGATGGCTACCAAAAACACAGTTTTCCAAGTCAAGTACTTAAGCTCTGCTGAAGACAGTGGCTCAGAAGGGGGTTGCATAAGCTGGGCAATGCAAATATTAAGATCCCAAGCAGGGGCAGGGTCCCTGAATGGAGGGTTGGAGTGAAGCAACCCTTTGAAAAACTTGGAGAATACAAGGTGAGCTGAAAAAGAAGAGGGTTTACCTGCTGATAAGAAAACAGACACGGCTGCCAGGTGCACTTTTAGGGTAGCTGGTCTCAGCCCCAAAGAATTCAAATGCACCAAATAATCCAGGATTGTGGGCACGTCAGCAGATTCTGGGGGAATATGCTTGCCAGAGCACCATATGGAAAATCTCTTCCATTTGGAATTATAAGTAGCCCTGGTGGAAGGCTTTCTAGAGGCCTTCAAGATATCCAATACACCTTGGGAGAGGTGTAGGTCAGCAAACTCTAACTCTTCAAGAGCCAGGCCTTGAGATTGAGAGATTTGAGGTTCGGATTCCAAACTCTCCCCTGGGCACAGGTTAACAGGTTGTGATTCCTGGGAAGACACAGGGGAAGGTGGACTGATAAGGACATGAGGAGTGGGTACCAGGACTGTCTGGCCCAATCTGGAGCAATCAGGATCATCTTGCAGGGTTGAGATCTGATTTTGACTAGCACCTTGAAGAGAAGAGGAAGGGGAAAAGCATAGAGAAACTTCCCTTCCCAACTGAGAAGGAAGGCATCCAGAGGGACTGAGCCCAACACTGGGGGCCTGCAGCAAAAAAGGGGAAGTTGGTGATTGTCTGGGGCTGCAAAAAGATCTATCTGCGGGGTGCCCCATCTGGCAAATACTACCTCCAGTACTAGGGGATCCAGTGCCCATTCGTGATGGCCCTGGGAAATCCTGCTGAGAGCATCTGCTAGGACATTGTCCTTGCCTGGGAGGTGAACTGCCTAAGGGAGGCGTTAAGGGAATAAGCCAGAGACCACAACTTCATTGCTTTGGTGCACAAGGCCATAGACTGAGTGCCTCCTTGCTTGTTGATGAACCACATTGTAGTGGTATTGTCTGTTCTGACCTGTACAACCTTGTTCTGAACAGATGTGGAAAAAACCTGGAGTGCTATAAAAACTGCCCTGAGTTCCAACAGATTGATGTGGAGCAGAGATTCCTGTGGGGACCACAATCCCTGGGTAGTGAGGTCGCCCATGTGAGCTCCCCACCCCAAGTGGGATGCATCTGTAGTAAGGATTAAGGAATGAGACTGGGGGGGTGAAGGGAACCCCCTGTCTCAGATTGCTCTGGTCCTGCCACCACTGAAGGGCCTGGATCAGGGTTCGAGTCACTGGGATCAATTTGATTAGAGGGTCTCTCCTTTGAGACCAAAAGGCTCTCAAATGGAACTGGACGTTCCTCATCTGAAATCTTGCTCCCTGCACTACTGCTGTAGAAGCAGCCATGTGCCCCAGGAGCTGTAGAAAATGCCTTGCTGGTCGAGAGACCTGCAGGATGAAAGAGGAGGCCAGAGAGACCAAGGTCCTTGCTCTTTCCAGAGGGAGGAAGGCTCTGGCCTCTTTTGTGTTCAGTTCTGTGCCTATGAAGGTGAGAAGCTAGACAGGCTCCAGAACTGACTTTGGAAGATTGAGAAGGAAACCTAGAGATGTGAGCAGTTGCTGAGTTACCTGAAGGTGTAGTTTGACCTGGTCTGGAGACTGGCCTACTATGAGCCAGTCGTCCAGATAAGGAAAGATGGCAATCTTTTGCCTTCTCAAGTGGGCAACTGCTACTGCCAGGCATTTTGTGAATACCCTCGGGGCCGAGGTGAGGCCGAAGGGCATTGCTCTGAACTGGTAATGGCCTGAGGGCAGTTCGAATCTGAGGTACTTTCGATGGGAGCTTCTGATAAGAACATGGAAGTAGGCATCCTTGAGGTCCAGGGAGGCTAGCAGAGAGGGTAAAATAATTCCCAGAGTCACCATTTTGAATTTTGGTTTTAAAAGGTGCTTGTTTAGATATCTGAGATCCAGGATGGGCTGCCATTCTCCTGTCTTTTTTGGGGTAAGGAAGTACCTGGAGTACAACCCTTTGCCCTGGTGTAGGGGTAGAACCTTTCCACAGCTCTGAGAGCCAGGAGGGTAGAAACTTGTTTCTAAGGCAAGTGCCTCTGATGGATCTGCAGGTGGAAAGGACCTGGTTCTCATCTTTAGAAATTTTTGAAGCTGAGAACCAGTCCTGGCTTACTACTTCAGGACCCATTTGTCTGATGTGAAAGACTTCAGTCCTGGACAAAGTAAGAGCCTGCCCCCCGGTAGTGGAGAATTGGCCCTGGCCACCCCATCAGGGAGCCTGCTTGGCAGGGGCTTTGGGCTGAGGGGTAGAAGCAGGCTTACTTGTGCACCTGCCTGCCTCTCCTCTAAAGAACCCCTCTGGGCATAAGCAGAAGAGAGGCCTGGCTTGGTAAAGGGCTATGAAAGGCCTGCCCCCCTGACATGCTGCCTTTGAGGAGTGGCTTGCCTTTCTTTGGCCTGTGCACTCCTATAGGTGGTCCTATATTCATCCATTTTCTTCATATAATTCTCTGTCTCCTCCCCAAACAGAGAATTGCCCACAACAGGAAAATCCATAGCCTTAGACTGGGTATCCTGTGACAGGGTAGTACATCTGAGCCAAGCCATTCTGTGAAAAGCCACAGATGTAGCCATGACCCTTGATGACACCTCATTAGAGTCTATTGCAGCATGAAATTGCACCTTGGATGCCTCAATACCATCCGCAGCCACTTGCTCCACCTCCCTGGCAAGCTGGTCAGGGGCCTGTTTTGCTAGGGCCAGCACAGTATCCCATCTGGATTTCTAGTACCTAGCAGTATAAACCATATAATTTGCCTGTCTGAGTCCTAAAGATGCTGCCATGTACTGTTTCTTTGCCATGGCATCCATCCTCCTGGAGTCCTTTTCAGGAGGGTGAGAGGCTAGAGGAATATTTGCCTTGTCACAGGCTGCATCCTGCACTACCCCCACATGGCTGCATTGCTGAGTGAGGAACTCCGTATCAGAGCCTGATAATGTATATCTCTTGTCCATGCTTTTATCAACAGGAAGGATAGAGTGAGGAGTTTTTAGAATTTTTACTGTCTGTTTCCTAAAAGATTTGTGCAAGGGAATAGACAGTCTCCTAGACTCTGGAATATCCATCATTTCCACATAATCATGCTCTTCTTGGTCATCAACAGCTTCCTCAACAGGGAGTTAGAGAGTTTCAGCAACTTTCTTATAGAACATAAAATGAGAAGAGGACTCAGATAGCCTGGGAGCCCCTGACGGTCTGTCTGGAGAGATGTCTGGTTCAATGGGCACATCCAGACCTTCAAAATCACATTCACTATCCTCATACTCCTCCTCCCCTTCCTCCGGTTCATAAAAATCCTCAAAATCAAAATCTTGAACCTGTGGAACCGGCCGAACCGAGCGCTTCCCTGATAGTGTCGGTTCGGACGGAACTGGGGAAAGAGACTGGACAATTTGAATTGCTTTAGCTATTTCCTCAGCGGTTGGAGAAAGAACTTTTGGCTCCACACTAGCTGACTTTCTAGTCCTTTTAGTTGGAACCGGCTCCTCAGAGCTGGCTCTTCGTTTTCCCAAGGAAGTATCGCCCTGGTCAGAGGGCACTCCCTCCGGTTCGATTGGAACCGAACCGGCTGGCCATCCGGTCAGCGGACTTTTGCCTCCCTCTCCTGAGCCTACCAACTCTCTTTCCACGGTGGCAGCAGGAAAATTCTTACAAATCTGGCAGTCTGCATTGAGGTGGTCAAACCCCAGACAATATACACAGGTAGTGTGTGGGTCAGCCTTAGCAAAGGCTTCCCCACAGAGACCACAGTGCTGAAACCCAGTGGGCCCGGTTTTTCTTTTGGGTTTCTCAGACATAGTGCCAGCCTAACCAAACTTGCCCGTTAATGGCAATCCGCCAAGCAAGACTCTCCTATCGGTTCCCAACCATGTCACGGGTCGTGGAAAAAAACGTAATGAAATCCGGTTTTTTTTAGAACCGATAAGAACCGGGAACCGCACTCTAAAGGACTAGAAAGACTTGTAAAACAACCTGATCATTTCAAACCGAACCAAAAAAACACATTTACAAGTTCCACACAAAAGGAAATAAATGTAAGCCTATCTATTACTTACAATACCACAGACAGAGCTTGAACCGATCGGTTGCGGTTTAATTTCGGTCAGGAAACCGAAAAATAAGACTTTTTCAACCGACAAACGAACCAAGCAGAAGGAGGAATCTCCGGAGCGACTGTTCAGGGAGGCGGAGTAAAGAATCTGACAGTCTGAGTTTAAAGAACAACAGACAGAGTTTTCAACCAAGGTCACGCTCAAGGTTCCATGCCTGGCATGGAAAGTTAACTCTTTCACCTCCGGAGCAGTTCAAAGGTTGGGACTCACTGCATACAGTATGTCATAATATAGCAAGACTTCATGTTGTTTGAAATGTTTAATGTCCTGAACCTCATTACTTTGTCCTAAAATAAAAAAAAGTCAGGTAAGCCATTTTATATAGAGAATAAAGTATGGGTTGGGGTGTGTAACAAGATTTTTCACACACCTGAGTTGTGGGAAGCATCCCACAACGAGGGTATGTGTAAAATCAAGTTTGACACAAATCCCGACCCATATTTTATTTTATATAATTGCTGGGTTTCCCTTTTTCAGCTCAGCAATTATATAAAATAAAAAGCTTCCGATGCATTCGTGATGTGGCTTCTCAGGTGCCAATTTCAATCAGCATATTTTAAAACCTTTTTTGCCCTGGTTTGTGAGGTTTTCACTGTGTAGGGGGGAAAAAAAAGAACTTACCACGGAGTTCTTCTGGTGGTCGCGGTGCTGTTTCGGGAGAGATGGAAGCGGTCAGCGGTCTTGAGTGGTAGCACTGCTGCGTGAGCATGCGCCCAGCAAGAGAAACCGTGCACTTGTTTGCCGTTATAAACACTCCTTTATAACGGCAAATTACTCCACACTTCCCTATGGGAAAAAGGGGAAACCGGTTATTATAAGCACAGTAAGGCATTCCAGGGTGTACGTAATTGAGGAATAACAGCATTTCTTGGGTGCATAAAGCCCTTGACTTTGCATTGGGCTTCACTTCCTGAGGTGTGTTATCCCGCAATAACGCACACCCTGTCATGCCTTACTGCTTACTGTAAGTATTGACTTCCTTTCTGTATCAATCCCCCAAGTTCATCTTGAACAAAAGGTTTTTCACTTACATGGTGTGTAGAATTCTAAATAAATAAAAAAAAATGAGATGAAGCTGTACAAACTGTCACCCACTGCCAAAACTTGCAAATGCTGCACAACAAAACTAGCAGGTGAAACCAAGCTGTGATCCAGAGACAGGAAAATAATCATCTGAATATGGCTGCCTCATCAAGGAAAGACATACAGTACATCTTGCAACCACATTTTATCTATAATTACTGGTTAGGGTCAATTACAATCTGAAAACAGTACCGAAATTCTCAGTTACACACACTCGTTACACGTGTGTTTTAATTGAAACGTGTCTCCCTCTTGCACACAGCACTATGTACTTTGATAGCCAGTGAGAAACACAACTTTTATTTTCCATCTCCATTCAAATGATTTTACATCCTGCCACCTACCTAACTACTGAACTGTTCTGTGTCACGTTATTCTATAAACCAGTAATTATAAAAAATAAAAATATGAGCAGCGGCAACACTTGTTTTTTACACACCAAAGATGTATTTGAAAAAAATAACGTAACTGCTGCCCCATACATTATTCTTAATATATCTGATCAAACAGCTTTGTTCTTATATACCTCTTAGGGAACTACCAGCCACTGAAGTGCAACCCACGTAGTCCACACTAGAGATTTGCAGGCTTTATTATTAGTACAGTATTATAAAGCAGCAAGCAGTTCATGGTATTTTAAATGTGCTTCTGCTTTTGGGATAGAGTTGCCATCTTCTGCATATACCTACTGTTTTGAATTTGAAAATTTAAAATAGCAGGGGACAATTTTAGCATTATTTGGCTTGCCTAGGACATAGTCTCGACTGCCTGGGGCTAGTGTGACTCATCTTCAGGTTACCGAATCTGATTGGTTAATTTTGTTGAGCTGATCACAGAAGCATGGGCCATGGCATCTAAAAAAAGCCACAGTACATGGTGCATTCAAAAAAAGTTCCCATCTTAACCACCTACAAGTGCAGTCATTAGTGGGATGGTAATGCTTCAGCCCTATTTTCCCTGCTGGCCAGTCCCCAAAAATTGAAGTGTAACCCCTGATGCATGTTTGATGTACAGTATACTGTAGCTGTAAATGGTCAGTGTGTGTGCTGATAAATAAACATGCAGCACGCACTGTGGCTATTTCATGTTCTGTTATCCCCCACTACTGTTATACTGATCATGCTAGAAATCTTATAGCAGACTGGTCTAATTGCTTTGGGGAGAGAGAGAGAGTAACATTTTTGAGCCAATACTGAGTACACTGCATTCATAAATGTTTGCTCTAACAAAGTTTACAACTAAACCGTATAGTATATAGCGTCACAGCTGAAGAAACCATGGTGCTGGTAGATGTTGATGCCTCACTCATTAAAGAAAAAAAACAAAACTATAAGCTTCTGTTTTAAAGTTCTGCCATTAAGTATGACCTCATGAGATGATGCATCTTATGTTTCAAAGAGTCCCTGAGGACAGCAGGTAAACATTGATGTGTTAAAGATGTAAATGTAACCCCCAGGTGGCGCTATCCCAAGGGCTACTACCCATGCCTGCTTGACTACTGACAGGTTGAGGGGCCTAGGTTCTATGGCGGGTACTTGCACCCAGAGGTCAGGGTTTCTAGTGGTTAGACTAGCTTGATCACAGCCCTTTGGAACACCGTGACCCCCCTTTGATTCCCTCTAGTGGCTCACATAGTACACAGGAGTTACAGCCCCAATACCCCATGTATACACACTGTTCACTCATAAAGTACCACTTACCCTCAAGACTGATTCTGCAGCACGTCTCAGAGAACCCCCTGTAAAATAAGGTTAAACAACATACACAGCAAAATACAACACTGTTTCCATAAGTACCAACACCACAGACAGTCTATAGTATAACAACAACAAATCTGATTTATTTAGGGGACAGTAACACGGGAGGGGGAAATCAGGTTAATTCATGGCATTAAATGGAGGCAGTATAGCGCAGTGGTGTAAGGCTCTGAGCTGCAAATTTGGGTGACATCCAGCAGACCTGACCTGGGTTTGAATCCCACAGCTTCCACTTGCATACTGTGTGACCCTGAGCAAGTCACTTAACCTCCTTGTGCTCCCAGGTCGCTCCTGTAAAAAAGCTTTCAGCTTAGTGTGCTATACCTGGTTAAACGACTAAATAAAATAAAAAAATAAAAAAAGCCAGGTCCGTTGCCTGGGGTTGGCCGGCAGGTGCAGATGGATAGGGCCCTGTAGAAGAAAATATATGCACAACACCCAATTGTAATCCGGAGCCGAATGGCTCAGTCCATGAAGCAAAGAAACAACAAGAATTAGATGACACACTTGTGATTGAAAACAGGCTGCAGGGGAATACCATGATTTGTACTCACAATACCCAAGCTGAGAACCGGATGGTGGATGTTCTTCTGGATTGTCAGAAACAACAGGGCATGGAGACAAGGTCCTTGTGATTGGATTCCACTGCAGTTTATAGCAAATGGATTTAGTCCGTGACAAGCTGGGGTTTGCTTCCAGCTTCAACACACAGCACACAGCACAGGGGATTGGAAATAGCGATTCCCCACAAGCACTACGCACATTCATGTGTAAAAGGAAAGTACTATGTTAGGCAAACTGCTCCTCGATCCTGATCACACTTACTGCAAAATACCCGGGAGCACACACAGCAGCATCAGTTCCTGACAGACTATTCAGCAATTTCTCCAATCTTCTACAGGATGAGCCTGGTTTCCACATGTCTGGTGCTTCTTTCTCCTCACAACTTGGATTCAGTCTAAACTGGCACTCACAACAGCTGCAGGCTGAAACTCAGGGACTCACACACGCTTCCCGCATGAAACTATACACCGCAGAAGCACACAGCTCCTTCTCTCTTCACTGCCACAACTGATCTGATCTTTCCAGTCACAGAGCAGGGCATTTCCTTTAGCTCCACACTATTCTGTTGGCTGATTCAGATGTCACTCACAATAAGACTCCCTCTGTTGGTAGAAAAAGGTGCCAAGGTCAAAACTACATTTTCCAGAGTCACTGCCCATACAATCTCCTTGTGGCTGGCTCAAAATTAGGAGTCCAAGTTCTGATTCGTCCACAGGTACCATTTTAGGGAACCCTTAACCCAATTGGCCCAGCACTGCAGTTTAGGTCCAAAATGGACAGGTAACACACACAAAGTCCCAGCTGCAAGAAAGGCAGGTTAGACAAACTGCATTTTACTTAACACTCTAACTGGTTTCAGGCAAACAGTTACATCTTTCATTTAGGCTCCCTCTGCGCTCTTAGCAACTGCAGAAATGGAGCGGTTTCTCCGCAGCTCAGGTGGGATTCGAGTATTAAATACACAGTCCCCCAATACAAACTAATTAAGTCTGCAAGTAGACAGCTCTTAAAGAGACAGTACGCGGAGGCTCAAATAGCACTCACTTGGAATCACATTTAAACATCTCAGACACCGAACTCCGCCCAGACTTGGAGCATTCAGGCAAGCTCCTGGAAGACTTCTGGGAACCCGCATTTGCAGGGTGGTTACATAAACAAATATCCTTACAATACTGTTATAGCAGTAGAATACAAACAGGATAGGTGATTGAGTACCAGAAGGGATGTCAGCAAAGGAAATAACAATGAAGGGGTAAACGAAAGTACAGAAGGTGTCTTTGGAAGCTGCATGGTCTTGAGAGGAGTTTTATGTTGTCTTGGGGATTGCTCAAACAATCTGGTACCCGGTATAGGAGGTGAACGATGACATTGCAAGGTTCGTTTTGCATATTCAGTACTCTGAGGTTCTAAATAGTGGAGAATTGCAGGGAGTAGTTACAAACCCCTGTTAATTAACAGGGTTGATTATAGTTATATGTGTTCCCATGGATTCGCTTATGGAAGGCAAAAATCCAGTGGTGCCACTTACACATAGCTGGATAAAACCACTTGCGCTTCTCCTACAGGATATTAGGTTTGAGGGTCACTAGATAAACTCAGTATGCAGTTTGTTGTAGAATCCATCATGTTTGCATCCACTCCCTGACAGAGGAGTCTAGCTGTTTCAAGTGCTGGTGGAAGTGCACAGCAGTTTTCTTCCATGTCCTGAACTAAGACAAGCCCCACCATGCACCACTGCATTTCAGTGTTTAGAAGGAACCATGTCAAAACAACAGATTCTACATGACATTTTACTTAAAGTTTGATTGAAGGTGGCCCATTATATCCTGAAGTGGTGAGGACGTTTAACTGGGATAGCTGTGTGGCCTATAAATTTTTGGGGAACAAATGCCAAAAGTGTATAAAGGAGGCAAAGGAAATATTCTATAAAAAATAAGTTTGAATCTGCAACAAGTCCTCACGATTTTTGGAGGAAAATCAAACAGCTACAGTTCCCTATTAGTTCCACTCTCCTTATTTTTTTGTAATAGTGATGGGACAATTATAAGGGATCCCAAACTTATTGCTGAAATCATCCATACTTTTTTCACAAATTTAGCCTTGATAGGGATGAGAGGTGGATGTGATTCAGACTCAGCTGACATTACCAAAGATTTAGGTGATTTTGCAGTAGTAGACCCCCATTTAGATTTAAGTGATTTTGCAGTAGTAGACCCCCATTTAGATTTAAAATCATCAAATCAAAAGATATTTGGAAGCAGGTGAGGTCCCTAAACACAAACAATTCTGGGGGACTGGACGGCCTTGTGGCCAGACTGCTGAGGGAAGGAGCAGACATAACTGCATTGCTGTTGGCAAAGCACTTTAACTGGAGTTTATGGTGCAGTGAATCCTTTTGCAGAATCTGGGCATCAGTAAGAACTGTTTCAGTGTTTAAGGGTGGTGATTGGACATCATTGGCTAAAAACTATTGGCCTTACTTTCTCGCACTTCCAAAATATTGGAGAAAGAGAGCCACAAACACTTGTATACTTATCTCTCAGAAAATAACCCTCTCTCTTCCCACCAGTTTGGCTTCAGGCCATTACACTCCACCCAAACAGCGTAGTTAGATTTCATAGACTTTCTCTGTCATGTACTGGAAAACAAAAAGTGCCTGGGAGCGGTGTTCGTGGCTCTAACAAAGGCAATCGATACAATGTGCCACCAACTTTTATTGTATAAATGGCTGAAAAGGCTGTTAGCCAGGAGGCATTAGCATGGTTTGAATCCTGTCAATGGAGATGTTCGCAAATGGTTGCTGTGGGTGGGCTGTTGTCAGGAGCTAGAGCTGTGAAGAGAAGGGCCCTCAAGGATCAATCCTGGGACCCCTCTTGTTTGGTACATTTATTGATAGGTCATTGAATATGTCTTCCTCTGCTATTGTAAAAATACAGTATATGCAGATTATACCGTTTAGTTATTACCTGCCAATGACCTGCAAGAAGTGAAAGAAACATTACAGCTAGACTTCAACAATTTGGAGAAGTGGCTTAAGCTTATCATTACTATGAAAACAAAATTATGTTATTTAGATCCAGGATTGGAAAAAGCAATTATTTTGTGGATGACATTGGCATCCTTTCAATTGATGGGGTTCCAAAATTGAGCAAGTCAGCACTTAAAAATATCTAGGTCTGTGGGTTTACCATGAATTGAAATTTGATGGTCATATCAATAAAGTTTGTGTTAAGGTTTCCTCAAATTTGGGTGCCCGACATAGGCACAAGCCTGCCTGAGAAGGGAAATAAGATAAAAAGTTGCTTCTTCAATCATTCTCCCAGTAATTGACTATGGTAGTATAGTCTATCGTTGGCAAGCCAAAGCACCTTGCTGAAAACAGATAGACTGCAATACTGTTTGGTGAGATTTATTTGGTGGATTGTTAGCCCACCTACTATGACGCATCATTGTGCATTGCTTCTGAAGTTCAGCTGGATTGCCAGCCCAGCTGGTGCTGAGGGTTGAGGTACTGGACACCACACCTCGTGCCATGCCAGTGACTCATGTTCGGGAGCGAGTTCGGGTTGCCAAGGGTCAGCAGGGTAGGAGAAGGTTTGAGCATCTGCAGACAGCTCACCTTCTCCTGAGGAGGGAAGGATGTAGGGGTTGGCAACACTGTGCATGCCAGTGGTGGCTGGGTGGTACTGAGCCGGCAACCCTCCATAAAATTTGGAGGTGGGCCATGGTGGACGGCATCAGGAACGTGCACAGGAACATGCATGTGCTTACCAGGACATCATTGCACATCTGTGCTCGCCATGGGAGGGTTTGGGCAGAGACTATAGAACAAGGAGAAACCCTGAGCTTTGGGAGGGTGATGATGCCCTACATCCCCACATCCAATGTCAGACTCCGCACACCTGGGTCCCTATCCTCCAAGCCACAGTCCAAGTCTGCAGCAATTGGATTTCAAGGAGTGGAACAGTTGTGGAGGTGGCCCCGCCCTGGGGGGTGCAAGCTAGGGGGTCACTGCCAGGTAAGGAGTGTGGAATCAGAGCTCCAGGAGGGGACCCAGGGTGGAGGGCTCTCAGGCCGGGCAGGAGAAGACGTGGGGACATCTGGGATAGATCCCCTGGCTTGGCGATTGGAAGCAAAAAGAGTAAAAATAAAAGTTCTGCTGGACCTCACTGAGGATCAGGAGAGAGAGAGAGAGAGAGAGAGAGAGACTTTTATATAGTTTCTTCTACAAATGCATGAAAGGTCTGGCTCTCAACTATTTGCTTGACAAATGAACTCTGGTAATTTCAAAATAATTATCCCAGAAAGTCACTGGGAGGGATGTAAAGTTTCAAAGGACAAAGATGCATAATAGCTTAATGTCTTTCAGTCATATGGCTACTACATCTTGGAACTCTCTCCTTCCTATGCTGTGTAACATGACCATGCACCACAGTTTTAAGGCAGCTCCAACTGTGATTGTACCTGAATTATGATTGTGTCTCATGTATACTACTGCTTTAAGTTCAGTTTTTAGCATATTAATGTAATATATGTGCTGTTATTGTATGCAGGACTGACCTGAAAATAAGCTTTGCCTACTGGTCATATCCTATAAAATTATAAATAAATTTCAGCTTCAAGTAAGGAGTTGTGGTACAGGACAGTAATAGTAATCACTCTGTCTTTCAGTCCCACTGTAACCCCTTCCCCAGGAACCATCTGTAAATGAGTTATTCTTAGCTCACTATGCTTCCACAGGCAGAAGATTGTACAAATAAAAAATTACAAATTAATTGTGTAAATTAAAGGTGAGCATCATTATCATTGGCTGTCTCAGCTGCCACAAGGCTTTTGTCAATATTCTCAGCTGTATATGAACACCTAGAGCTGGATTTTCAAATAATTGCAGCACAGTTTAGCAGCAGTTGTGCTACTTGCAATGTGACTGTTGGATCACATGAATTGTCGTCTAACTTCATGTCGCAGGTTAAGCATAAAAAATGCTGCATGGAGGCCAGTCCAGTGGCTCAGCAGTGCTACTACTGTACGCCGTGCTGATGGCTCTGGTTAGGGAGTGAACTCAGGTTCCTGGGGATGGCAGAGTGAGAGGACTGAGCATTTGAGGGACTGCTCTCCTCTCCATAGGAGGGTAGGCTCACAGCTCCATCGTCAACTGCCACCTGGTGGAGGCCTGGTGGCAGTGCAAGAGTGACCAACACAAAGGTAGGGAGCTGTGGCACTGATGCAGCATGTGTGTACCTCCACACAGCACGCGCTGGCGTTTGCACCCAAGCAGGGGAAGACTGGGGAAAAAGAAGAAACATGGCAGAGCAGGAATGAATGAAGCCCTGCCTGCCTGCTTGTTGTCAGCTCAAACCACTGTCCAGTTCACAAAGCCCCAGATCTGGATGAGCATTTCTGGCAGGGATAGAGGTTGGTCCCCCCCCCCAGCACTGCCACAGAGGGGGTGGGAGTACAATCCATGGGGGAACCTCGTAGGCCATATAAGTCCTGAGAGAGGTGTTTGCCAATCAGAGATGTAGGGATGGGGTTGACATCCACCTGGTATGGCCACAGAGGGATAAAAATACATTATTGAAAAAAGTGCCACATGCAACAAAAAAATGATATACGCATAATTTCTCTGCCATAAAGTGAGCAAAATGTTACAATGCTTCAAAATGTTTGAAAACCACAGGCAAACATTTTGGCTTATTTGCAGTGATGCAGCTAAGGCAGAACAACTGTTGAAGGTCCAGTGTCAATAGTTCTGAAAATCAGGGCCCCAGAGTTTAGCATCATTTTTTGTGTGGCTACGATAAACAAACTTGCAACAGAAAGTTCCCTGGCCTTATGTGACACTGAGGACATAAGGGCTAGATCCAGCCCATAAAACATAAGCCCTAACATGTTGAACATAAAATGAAAAGTGGCACTGTACGAACAGATTTGAAAACAGCATTGAACAGCAGGGATCCAAAAAGTTGCAGAGCAGTGCATAAATACGGAATCCATGATGGGCTGCAGTGGATTAACACATTTATCTCCATTAGTGAGTGCTAAGACCCACTTGTGTATGGAGATAAATGTGTTATGCTGCAACCCAGTATGTATTTTATATATACTACTCTGTAATTATCTTATTGGTGTTTACCTTGTTTTAACTTAAAACTGCCTTTCTTTCCATTGCAAACTCTCTGGGCCTGATTTTCAAAGGTGGACGCAAGGCTTGTGTCAAGCCCTACGTCCACCAGAAAGTTTGATACAACTGTGCCTCAGAGTTCACCGCAACTTGTACCTAATTTTATAATTTTTGGTGCACTTGTGACAATTTCCATGATTTATGGCAACTTGAGCCAAAGCTTTGGCACAAGCTCCATAAAAAAGGTCCCCCAATGGTGCAAAGTTACACCGGGGGAGCTGGTCTAACTTTGCTGCATTTGCTACAAGAGAGTTGTGTCAGGGATTTGCAGCCACCTTTCTCACAAGATTACAGTTGCGCCAATGTTTGATGTAAGTCCTCTCTTGTGTCAGTATCCCTAACACAAGTCTATTGCATTGATCTAATGCCATTTGAAAATCGGGGCCTCTGTCTGGCCCATTGTTCACAGCATTGTAGTTCCAGATTGTTAGAGAAATAACATATTCAAAGTGAATGAACTGTGTTCTAAGTTAACTAAATTGTGAGCTAAGTAAAAATACATATTTATTCCAAAATAACCTGATTTAGTTACCCAAGTTATTCACCACTGATGTGGTACAGTATATTAAAGTTTATACATTTTTTATCACTTTTGTAACTGCAGGAGGAACCTGATGCACAAGCAGCATGGCCAGCCCCAAACTGAAACCAAAGCAACAAAACACAAGTGCACTTGTGGTTATTGACTGGTAGGGGAACAACAGGCCTGGCTATACCAAGGCTGTGTATTGCCAAAAATAAATGTATTAATGCAAAGCCATCAAAAAGACACCCTGATAAAGTTCTAGATCACAAAGTGGAGGGCACCTGGCAGTAGCAGGAGTGCTTTACTGACATGAAATGTAAGCTGTAATCTGTTTTGCACAAATAAATATGTTTATTTTTGTTTTTAGTACAGCCTGTCAGTTGTTCCCCTGCCAGTTAATATCATGCATGCCCTTGCCTGTTTTGCTTTATTATGGACCGCTACATGAATACTACATTGTTGTCCCTACAGTTCACTTATAGCTGTCGCTGAGCCTTATTCAGGAGCAGCAGTCATGATTACCTGCTTGTGACTTCACAGTCAGCAGCAATGGAAATGACCGCAATGTCACAAGCAGGGTTTCACAACTGCAGCACCATAGTACACGTCCGTCGTAAATGAACAGAGCAGAAGTTCCTTATTTCCTATAACAATATTAATAATAAATAATGAAATGGTTTGACATTTTGAATATAGTGTAATTGATTTCCACAGATGCCAACTGCTATCCTAATAATACTGTAATGGTTGGATCACCCATCCCGAACCCCAGTTTAACTGGCATTACAGCACAACATCCAAGGCACTCTGTACAGTCTTACATGAATCGCAAATTATGGATTAAGGCACTGTAGTACTAGCACAACTCCTTGCAGTGTACAATCAGCACCAATGTTTACAATGTTTATTTTTTAAACTAGGAAAGGAAAGGCAAATTAAATTTATCACCATATCCCAGAGTAGTGCTCCACCACTCAGAGTTAGTGTACTTATAAAATGTTTAGGAAAACTGGAGTGCTATCACTTGGACATCATCTCCTGTTCAGGCTGCTTCACCACAAGTGGCATCATAAACTTCTGCTTATGGCATCACAGATGGTTGCTGTAGAAATGATTATGATGTCACAAGCAGAGAATTATGTCACTTGCAGACAGCCAGCCAGAGCAGATAAGGCTCCTGTTTTCCTGCTAATGTCCTTAACGATAAACAACAAGGAGCAAGTACTGTGAGTACAGAATAAATCTGACATATAAGTTGAATTCTGTCTGAATATTATGTTTTTCAAAGTTTTCTCTGTGGCATCAGAGGCTTTTTGAGGTTTCTGAAGCTGCCCAGGAATTAACCTTCTTGGTGTGGTCCCAGCCAGGAAGGACTCTGTCAGACCCTGCAAAACAGTCCCAAAACCATACGCTTGCATGGCAGTCAGAATCAGGCTATAGGAGGATGAAGTAATGGTTAGCAAGAGCCCAAATGGGCCAACAGAAGAATGTAGTGTCATTTGCTGAAAGGCAAGAATTTACCCATTTTTCTCCCATGAGAGCTTATGCCTCTTGGGGATGTGAGTGTATGTCCCATGATATCCATGTATTTGATGTGTCTTGGAAACACCTCTCCTCTTCCAGATGCTATAAGATGCACTGTCACCTCTGGTTACCCAGGTAGCAGTATAGCGGAAGAAACCTCTCTTATCCTCACTAGAAAAAGAAAGCTTCAGCTGGGATAGCTACTCTATTAGTAGCCACTGACTAGGGGCAGGAACTCAGCTTACTGGTTATGCAGGTACTGCCTGCCAGCAGTACAATTTTAACAAGTTAAAACTAAAATAATTAACATGCTATGCAGAACTAAGACGCATATGTACTTAAATTATCATGTAACATTATATCATGCACTCCTGCTCATCATTGTATTAAAGTTGCAATGCCCTGTCTTGTTCTTGGTTAATGTTTGTAAACCAGCCACTCCCAGGGCAGGGACCCACTGCTATCCAGCTTAATGGAAATGAGTTCAGTCTGTATAAATTATTTATTTTTAAAGCTTATATAGCAGTCTGGTAAGTGAATTGCCATAGTACTGTAGAGCAGGTGGGAGGAAACAAATGCCTTCAGTAAAGCATAGATTAGTCCTTTTGAAATAGTTGTGTGGAGGCAGGCAGTTTGCCGACAGGAAGGGTGTTGAAATGTTGTGACAGCCTGAGTTGCATTAACAGCCCGCAGTGTGACTAATGAATACAAATTGTTCCTGCTAGCAAGAAACCTCTATTGAACTGTTAGGAAAACACCAGGATTTCTCTTTTTTGTTGCTGAGACTAAAAAGAAGCTATAATGTTCTTTTTACACATCAACAGGATTTCTGTAAGCGTGGGCAATATATTCTTTACCAGCTTCATTGCACACTGTAAGTAAGCAAGTAAGTAAATAAAGGTTTATTTAGTTAAGCACCCAATCCCAAAGGCTCTGAGCGCTGTACAAGTAGGTGGGAAATATATATGTGGCCAGATAAGGCCATACCTTATTGTTTTGCTCATGTTTTGTATATTTTTTTTATGTTAGAAATGCATCAGATGCCAGGGTGGCCCATTGTAAGTGCAAGGGATCATGGGTACAGGTATATGGGCCCTTGAATAATGTTGGAACTCTTGTTGCTGGGCAGGAAAACTGTTTTGATGCTAGCAGAGGCTAGAGTTAATCAAATTATCTAAAAGAAGACAAAAGAATAATTAAGCCTAGCTAGGAGGCCAGGTAGGCCCATTTGCTTGTGAAAGGGCAGGACCTCATGAAGAGTCGGGATGTCTCTGCATCCTTTGTGTTGAGAGGTCTGCAGTGACTTAATCTTGTTACCAGATGAATAGGCCACCATTTAGTTAATTGGCTGTATTTAAGTGCAGTTTAACTAGAGCTCTCCCCCAGCAGGCAGGCTGGACTATACCCCAGAAATCTGGTTTGAACTGGCTGACCCCATGACTTCTTTTCTGTCATATTCAGAGCCTCATATCTGTGTTATTGTAATAAAATACTAAGCTCTGATTTGGATGCAGAGGGGTATCTGAGCCTTTTGTTGCCTTTTTGCTGAAGCCTCTGTTTTGCTATTTTGCATTTGGGACCTTCTCACTTACCTGTCTTGAGCGGAGACACTTTCTTCTGGATCACTAAGAGCCAAGACTTCAACTACCACAATTCTAAGGACACTTTTGCACTTCAAAATTCCAACTAAGGACTCAAGGTAGACTTTGAATCTCAGAGTTTAAAGTGTAGGTTTTTATGTATGCTTTCCTTTTATTTTCAATATCCTGTAATAAATCTCCAAATTATTTTGTCTTTATGTTATTTACTGTTTTCTAATTAATTTAATTAGTAAAGCCTTTGGCTTATTTTAAAATAATCCTGCCTATGTTATTTGTGTATGCTGCCCGGTTAAGAGTTGTTCAGACTATACTACATCTGTGTGATCACTTAAGGGCCAAAACACTACCAAAAGTGAAGTACCATTAGGAATTTGTGATGAAAGAAGGGGAGAAAATATAAAGGATCTCAAGAGGAGCCTGTGGGGGTCTGAAGTGAGTGCTGCATTTCTGGGTAAAGACACAGGCATAGGGTGTATAGGGCCCCCAAAGCCTATACATGCCCATGGATTTCTGGTTCATGGTGCAGTGACAAGAGAGTTCTACCTCAGGAACTCAGACTCGAGACTGTATTTGTATTCCCTTGCATGGAGAAAGGGTATCTCTGATCTGACTCAGAGAATCCCGCCCCATGGGATTAGACTTGTGGCAATATACATCAAGAAGTTACATAAAAACATATAATAAAATAAGCAAGTTAAAATCAATCTAAGTAAAATATTGCAGCAGCATACTGTACTAATTATAGGTCTAAAAATGCTTTCCTAAAAAGATGTGCCTTTCAGCCCTGCTTGAACGGCTCCATCGATAGGGCCTACCTCAGAGACTTCAGTAACGAGTTCCACAACACAGGGTCCACCACCTTAAATGAGCAGTCTCCAGATGACTTTAGGCATACCCTGGGAATAAGTAGGAGGCTCTCAGAGGAGGAGAGTGAGCGCCCAGGACGAGCAGGAATCAGGAATACATTCAGGTACCCAGGGCCTGATCCATGTAGGGTCTTATAGGTGAGCAAGCCCACCTTGAAGGTGATTCTCCATCTAACCGGCACCCAGTGCAGTTCATGCAGAACCAGGGTCACATGACAGGGCCTGAGGAGGCCAGTCAGTAACCTGGCTGTCGCGTTCTGCACTAGCTGTAGTCACCGGAGAACACCTCCAGTGACACTGAGATATAGAGTACTACAGTAGTTGAGCCATGATGTCACAAATGCATGTACCAATAATGGCCGGTCATCAGGTGGAATCAAGGCTTTGATCCGGGTGACATTCCTCAAGTGGAAGAAACCCCTCTTGATGACGGATGACACCTGAGCCTCAAGTGTCAAACCGTCATCGAGGATGATGCCCAGATTTTTCACTTTGGTGGACACTGCCAAGGGATAGGACCCAAGAAATAATCCTGTTCCTGATCCAGCAGCATCTACATCCTGCCGATGACCAAGCTGAATCACTAGCACCTCCATCTTATCAGGATTGAGTCTCAGCCAGCTAGAAGACATCTGGTCCTAGATCTCAGCCAGACATTTGTTTAGTACTTCCACAGCACCATCAGTCCAGGGTGCAAATGACATATACAGCTGGGTGTCAACTGCATAGCAATGAAATCCCAGACTGACTACTGTCTTATGATATCACCCAGGGAAAGCATGTACACTGTAAACAAAGCAGGCGACAGGATCAAACCATGGGAAACTCCACAGGGCAGGGGTTTGGGGCAGGATGAGAAATTTCCCATCACCACCCTCTGGGTTCTGCCTGTCCAAAAGGGCTCAAACCAGTTGATGACAGTACCAGTGAGTCCACAGAGCTCCCTTAGGCAATTCAGCAGCACTGCATGGTCCACAGTGTCATATGCTGAGGAGAGATTGAGGAGAATGAGAATTGACCACTCTCCTCTATCTCTTGCCCTGAGGAGATCATTTAGCACCCGGACTAACGCCATTTCAGTGCTATTTCTTGACCTAAACCTTGACTGAAAGGGCTCATAGATGTCGTAGGCTGTGAGGTGTGCCTCGAGCTGCAGAGAATCCATTTTCTCAATAACCTTACCCATGAATGGGAGGTTAGAGATTGGTCTAAAATCTGCCAAGCTGTGACGGTCGAGAGATGGTTTCTTAAAGAGGGGTCTCACCAGCATAAGGCACTGGGAAATCAACCCTCTGAAAGTGAGCACCAGACAATCTCAGCGAACACGGGACCAACAGAATCAACGCATCCCAGTAAGAGACGAGTTGGGCCTGGGTCCAGTTCTCAGTGTGTGGGCCACAGCTTTGAAATCACCTCTCAAACCTTAGCCATCCCAACCAGCCTAAACGCTCTCCAAAAAATAGGAGTGCAATAGGACATACACGACTCACCACCACGGGGCTGCAAGTGCCCCATTGGGGAGATCCCAGTCCTAATGGAGGATACCCTATCGGAGAAGACCAGCACAAACTCCTCTCGCTCAAAGAGTTAAAATGCTTTTTTCAGCTGTAGACAGGCAGGATGGAGAAGCTTGTCCACAGTTCGAAAAAGAAGAGCAGGTCTGTTCCTCCCTGTAGCAATCTCTCTGGACAGGAACTCTGCCTTCTTACGGTTGATTGCCTTTTGATATTCACCGTAGTGAAGTCTCATAGCCAGTTTGTCCCGCTCAGACTGGGTTCTTCTCCAGCATTGCTCCAGTCTCCACACTATGGTTTTCATTTCCTTGAGAGCCCCGTCAAACCATAGGGGTCTCAAGTGAGAAGACTTGGGGCATACACGCACTGGTGCAACAGAGTCAAGTGCCTTGGAGACAGCCTCATTATAGGCTGCAACTGTCTCACTTGCACCTGTCTCACAATCAACACTCACACTAAATAAATCCATCACCGCCATCAGTCCCTGTGGGGACAACCCATTCAAAGGGTGTTGACAGACCATTTCCATAAGGAAGGGACTAACAGAGGGAACCCTGAGCAAAAAGCTCACCGTGCAATGACCTAACCAAGTGACTGGTGTGGCGAGCTGCCCGGCTGCTAGCCCTAATTTGTAGATATTATTCTGTTGTATATATGTTTTTTATGTAATTCTATGTACGTACTAGTGTCAGCAAAGGCACATATGGAAAAGGCTAGATTAAAAAAAAAAAGGCTTGACCTTCTTTTGACCTGAAGGCAGCTCTTTGCCAGGAACTGAAATTGCATTCCCAGTTTTTTTTAAACAGAGATATCCCAAATACCATTTGTATGCCATAAAACCACGCACTCAGGAGCAGAATGCTTTGATCTAAGGAAGCTGCTATAATATGCTACATTTCATGAGGTAACAGGAGAGGAACATGCTTCCTAGAAAACCTGTGTGAATTTTATCTTACGGGTGCCAGTTATTTGCAGGGGACTTCAAAGGGCTTAACTCTGAAATTTCATATGCTAATTATAGGTCTCAGAATCAGATTTTTAATATTCTTGGAAATTTTGGAAACAGCACAACAGTGCCATCTCCTGGCCAAATGGAGTAGTGTTCTGAACTGGAAAGTGATGACACTATTCCAAGATTACAGAGAAGTATAAATAGCCCCAGCTCAGGGCATTTGCATACACATTTTGCTTGGATCCTCTCTCCTGACCACAAAGAACACCTGTCAGCACAGAGAATGCCTAAGAACCAAAGGCTGCTACAGAAAGACTGAAATATTTTGCAAACCAGCGATTCTCTGGGCTTTCAAATCTTCATACCTTAGGTAGACTAGCTAACAGTGTTAGTGCATTTTCATTGTACATTTTCACTTTTTTTCCCCTGTATACCATAACTCAAATTAATATTCTCTTTCAGTTGTATCTATATTTAGTTAAGTATTTTAGTAAAACATCTGTTTTACTAAAGAAATTCTGCCTGCATGAGATTCCTTATAGTGTATGTGAAACTGTAGAAGGCTTATTAATAATCTGTAAAAACTGTTAGTGCCAAGGGGGCCACCATAAGCAACCAAATTGGAAAGGGAGTCTGGAAGGGACATCTGGAAGAATAGGGAGAATGCTAGAGTCTACAAAGATTTTGAACCAGGCTGTTGCATGCACTGTAGGGAGAAGGCTAAATCAGGTGTTTACGCTGCTACCCCGAAGAGAGTGTGATACCTGGGTCTTCCTCCTGTGTTTGGCCACAGGACTCGAGGCTGGTATTGTGCCCTTGTCCAGAACTAGAGGGACACCTGGGATCCTTGTGGCAGAGGTGCAGTTGTGACCTTGGCGAACATTCTAAAGGACGAGGAGGGTATCCCTGTCCCCCTCATCACGGATTGCACTTAAGGGTGGGCACTGTGAGCTCAGTGGGCCTGACCCCCAGGAGTTAGTTTGTGACAACCAGTTCAACCCTGAGATCTGAGATCGACAGACTGCTCCAAGGTTCCACCACTCTTTCCATAAATAAGCACTTCCTCACATCCCTCCTGAATCTTACTCCTGTTAATTTCCACTCATGAGCATGTGACCTTGAGTTGGTACTGAGGGTAAATAATTCCCTGCAGTTTACCTTGTTAATTCCTTTAAGGAACTTGAAGGTCTCTACCACATCTCCCCTCTCCTTCTGGTTTCCAGTGAGTACATATTTAGTGCCCAGAGGTGCTCCTCATAGGATCTGCCCTGCTGGCCCTGAATCATTTTTGTTTCTCTGCGCTGCACTGTTTTCAACCTGTCCCAGTCCTTTCTGAGGTGAGGGCTTCAGAACTGGATGCAGTACTCCAGGTGAGGCCTCACCAGAGATCTGTATAGGGGAAGTATTTCCTCTTTTCTTCTGCTATCAGTATCCCTTCTAATACATCCCAGCATCCTGTTCACTTGTTATAGGCCTTGTTGCACTGGCATGTTTGTTTAAGGGAGTTACTGATGATAACTCCTAGATCCCGTTCCTCTTCTGTAGTGCTAAGTCTCACCCCACTCATCCAGTGCTCTGTCTTGGGGTTCCTTTTCCCCTAGGTGCATAACCTTGAACTTTCTGGTGTTGAATTTTAACTGACAGACCTCTGATCACCCATCTAGTTTTTGCAGGTTCCTTTGCATGTCCCTTATTCCCTCATCACTATCCACCCTCTCACATAGTTTTGTGTCATATGTGAAGAGACACAGCCTGCCCAGGATTCCTTCACCAATGTCATTTATGAACATGTTGAAGAGGACCAGAACCAGGACAGATACCCGTGGAACCCTGCTCATAACCTCTCTTTCCTCTGATTTAACCCCTTTGACCACCACCCTCTGCTGCTTCCATTCTAGCCAACTACCCACCAAGTTCACTATGGTTTTAGCCGCACCCAGGACGTCCATCTTTTTGAGCAACCTTTTGTGTGGTATCAAATAAAAAACCTTGGTGAAGTTAAAGTACAGCAGATCCAGCATGGCCGTTGTCTACTTCCTTGGTTACCCAGCCAAAGACAAAAATCAGGTTAGTCTGGCAAGACCTTCCCACCATGAAACCATGTTGTTTACTATCCTGAAGTCCATTGCTCTCTAGGTAGTACATGAGGTCCTCTGATTAGTGATTCTATCAGCTTCTCCACAATGGAGGTCAGACTGACAGGTCTGTAGTTCCCTGTTTGCTCCCTGTCTTCCATCTTATAAAGTGGTACAATGTCTGCCATTCTCCAATCCCTTGGAACTTTTCTGTTCCTAAGTGAGCTGTTGAACAGCCCAGCCAGTGGTTCAACCAGTACCGCTGCTAATTCCCTAAGTATCCTCCGCTGCAACTCATTTGGTTCTGGGGCCTTATCTATCTTTAGGGCTGCCAGCCCTTTCAGGACCCTCTCGCTAGTAAGTATTGGCTACCTCATTTCTGGGACTCCTATAGCAGCCACTTTCATGCTGCTTTCTGGTATGGATCCGCAGTCCTCCTTAGTGAATACTGAGAAAAAGTAGTCATTCAGGACAGTGCCCTTTTGCTCAGCCACCTGTATCACCCTACCCCCCTCAACCAGCTGTGTGATGCCCCATCTTTTTTAATTTTTCAGTGATATATCTAAAAAAGTGTTTTTCTCCATTGTTGACCTCCTCCGCAATTTGCAGCTCCATGTCTGCTTTCGCCTCCCTGTCAGCCCTCTTTGCCTCTCTGTTTTTCTGTAGATACTGTAATCCTCCCATTCTGCCTCCCCCTGCTTTTCCTTGTACTTATAGAAGGCCTTCCTTCCTAACCACTTCGCTGACCCTAGCTGAGAACCATAATAGTCTCTTAAACCTGTCTTTTTTAGATACTGTTCTTAGGCGTGTGTAACCCCTAGGTGGCACTATCCCAATGGCTACTACCCCTGCCTGCTTGGCTAGTAGCAGGTTAAGGGGTCTGAGTTCTGAAATGGGTGCCTCCACCCGGAGGTCAGAGTTGGTAGTGGTCAACCTAACCTGGGCACAGCCCTCCAGGACACTGTAACCCCCCCCCTCTTTCCTTACTAGTGGCCAGAACAATACACAATAATCACTTTCACAATACCCCTGATACACCACACAAGTACTTACCTCCAAGGCTTTCCTCTGGCTTGACCCTGGGGATTCCCTGTAAAACAAGGTTATACACAGCAAATAACAGCAGTACAGTACTCTTGCACAAACTGGAACCACAGTCAGGGTAAATGCAAAAAGAGTTAGATCTAATTTATTTAAGGGACTTGAACAAGGGAGGGGCATAATCAGTTTAATTTGCTTAGAGGCTGTATCAATCAAACAGTTATGCATGCACTTCAGGGTCCATAAACAATCACACACTCTGGGTACCCAGATGGAGAATGGTGGGCTAGCCAGGAACGTTGCAGCGGGTTGGGGCCCTGTAGTGGAAGAAAACAACATGCACCACACACACACTAATTGTAATCCGGAGCCGGAGGGCTCAGTTCGTGAAAGAAAACAACAAGACAATCAGATGACACACTTTTAGATTAGACTGTTGTTGCAGGGAGCTACCCTGATGATTACTCACGATACCCAAGACTGGACACAGGCTGGACGAAAATTGAGACAGCAGGTGGTTGATCTGGAGTGCCAGGAGACGCAGGGCCCACATGGTTCGCTGAGGCGTCGTTCTTGTTCAAGTGTGGAGCAGGGGGCTGATCCCAAGGCAGGTCACTCATTGATGGCTTTCTCTGTGCAGTGGGTAGTCTGGCTGGGCCAGTGTGGTAAGGCCCAGGCCAAAGGGAGACAAATTCGGATACAGTCCATTTTGGTCTGGATACAGCTTCCAGCAAGCAGAACACAGTTCTCACAGTGGGGAATCAAATCACGACCCACAAACAATTCACAGCAGGCCGACCCGGTGGCGCTGAGGGTTGAGGCGCTGGACGCCACACCTCGCACCACGCCAGCGACCCGGGTTCGGGAATGGACTCGGGTTGCCGGGGGTCGGCAGGGGGAAGGAGGATCGAGCGTCCCCATGGATGCTCTCCTCCTTTGGGCTGGGATACCAGGGGTGTTTAATACACCCAATGTTCGGGACAGCTGGTGGAAGCACCGACTCTCGGGGCAATGGCGGCTTCCATTGGGAGGAGCCGGGGAGGGGTGGACGCCATCTAGCACTTGGCAGGCATGCGTAAGCACCTTCTGCCCGAGCCAGCATCCTCAGCGGGATGGAGGGGAGGAACAGAAAAACGGAAAAAAAACCCATGGCGTTCCTGGATGATGGCTGCTACAGCCACCCAGTCGTAATCACAGGCAGACCCCGCTGTGCAAGGTGCTCCGTGGAGGGAAGAGGAAGGTAGGAGTTACCGGAGGCACCCTAGGGGCAGACTCAGTGAGGGATTGGGGGGCATTGAGCAAGCCCGAAGGAGAGGAATGGCGAGGGCGACCAGGAGGGGATAAAAAGAAATAATAAAAAAAAAAAATTCACAGCACATTTACATGTAAGGAAATTCTACTGTACCAGGCAAACCGCTCTCCGGTCACGATTGCAAAGTCTCTGCACAAACCAGGGATTCAAAAGCAGCTGGAAATCCTGACAAGCCAATCACATTCAGCAAAATCTTCGGTCTTCTTCAGGTATGAGTCTGGTAAAAAATCAGTGGCTTACTTCGTTCTCACAAACTTGGATTTAGTCCAAAATAATTCTCTTCTCTCCCTCTCAGGGGCAGCAGGCAGACATGCCGGCCACAACTCAGGCCTTTCCACAGTTCTCCCACACAAAACTACTCAGATGACTGGCTGCTTGATTGTCTCAATCTGTTGTTTCTTCAGCTCCCAACTTAGATCTGACTCAACTGCCAGCAAGCCTGGGACTTTCCCCAGAATCCAACAGGTTCGGTTGGCTGATCTGTCTGTCAGTCACAACAAAGTCTCCCCCTTCAGGTGCAAAAAGACGCAAAAAAGCCCAAAACTACAATTCCTATGGATATTGACTCCAGACAGCTCCTGTAGTCTAGCTCCATTTTAGGTCCCACCAGTACTGATTGGTCCAATTCGGCAGTCCAGGACCAAGATAGTGGAGATAAACGAAACAGTCCTTGCTGCAAAGAAGGCAGGTTAGACAAACTACATTATCATTATCACTCTAAATGATTTTCATCAAATAGTTACATCTTTCAATAGAGCTCCCTCTCAGAATACTTATGACTGCAATCCAGGCTGCTCTTAAAGAGACAGTACACAAAGGCTATAGAGGCACTCTCTGGCAATCACATTTAAACTGCAAAAACACAGGACACCAGCCTGGCAGTGAGCATTTAGGCAAGACCTTTCGGGAACCCCCATTTGTAAGGGGGTTACACTTGCCTTTGATGCATAGAGGATGGCTTCCTTTATTGCCCCCAATCTCTCCTCTACCACCCTTATGTCCTCCATCCCTAACTTATCCCAGACCAGTTCCCTCAACCTATCGAAGTCCGCCCATCTAAAGTCAAGGGGCCCAATTCACAAAGCTGGCTTAGATCAATGCAAGCTGTGGCAAACAGCTGCTTATGCCGAAGCCCAGTATGCCAGGGAACCTGCACTGCATTCAGGTATGGAATGGGCCCGGTTCCTAAGTCTCCACACATTCGGCACCCTGTCCCGTGCGGCAAAAACATGGTGCTTGGGAAGGGTCTGCCACAGGCTCCATGCAGTAAATGCAGGCAGTCTCCCCCATCCCTGATAACAGAAACAGTACCCATCCTGGTGGTCTAGTGGCCCCGCTCCCCAAACCTTGATAGCACTTGTTAAATTAATAAAGAAGTTACCCCATTCTGGTGGTCTAGTGGCCCCCCACCTCAGCTAGTAGTTCCCATAATGCAATCGGCGACCGACACAGCCTACCTCTCACCTCTGCGGCTGGCCAACGGTCTGAACTGTCAGTGAGTGCTTCTACTGTATAGTGTACACACCCATGAATAATCATGAGCACATAAACTATACAGTAGAGTGCTCACTGACAGTTCAATCCTGTGAGACGACATGAGTGAAGTGGTAGGCTATGCGGTTGCCAGCTACCAATCCAGGATTGGGGAGCAGGTGGTGGGCACTACCAGCTGGGTGGGAGGCCACTAGACTGCTAGGATGGGGTAACCTATTTATTATTTTAACACCAGGTGCTATTGGGGTTTGGGGAGGGGGGGCCACTAGACCACCGGGACAGGGTAACATATTTATTAATTTAACAATGGGCGCAATCAGGGAGGGGGGACCACTAGATCACCAAGGAGTTATTATATATCGATAGGGGAGGATCACGGCTGGGGCAGGGGACCATGGCACATTGCCGCACAGTGCTCATCCCACCCAGAGGTGAATTTCTAGTACCAGTAGACCAGCCCTGGCTGGAGCTAGAATATAGAATCACCTGCGAGTGAGATTTGTGAATCCCAATTGTGGAGCTATGGCAGCCTGCATCAGCCGCAAGCCCCTAGCCCCATGTCGCAGCCCATTTCTGGGTGCACAGATGGCACAGGCCCTGTTTGGGGCAGGCTGTCTTTGTGAATAGCTAAGGGGCAGTATTTGATGCAAGGTGCCACTTGCACCATTTATGTTAGGTGCAGGCATCTTACGTTAATCCAGGGCTTTGTGAATCGGGCCCAAGGACTTTGGTTCTTTGATTGTGGGTTGCCAGTCCCAAGAGCCAATTCAAATCACATGGAGTTGTGGTTGCTGTTCCCTAGCAGCTCTCCTACTCCCACAGCACCCACCATCTCTGAGTTTTTGAGCACCACATCAAGGACTGTGTTCTGCCTGGTAGGTTCCTAAACAAGCTGCACCAGTAGACAGTCTTGGGAGGTTTCCAGTAATGTCTGACTCTTGTCACTCTTTGCCACTGAGACCTCTCAGTTGATGTCAGGCAGGTTCAGGTTACCCACCACCACTACCTCCATCTTTGCTACCCCTCTTTTAAGTTCTTCCTAGAGTTCTCTGTCCCTTTCCTCCCCTTGCCCTGGGGGCCTATAGATCACCCCTAAGGGCCCTTTCCTGCCTGAGACTGCCCTGAATTGCACCCATACTTACTCAGCCTCTGCACTGCTACCCCTAATACTTCCATCTTCTGCCAGTTCAAAGCCCTATTTGACAAAAAGGGCAAGCCCGCCCCACAACAGTCCTTGTATCCCTCCTGAACAGTGAAAACCCAGGGACCGTCATCGCCCAGTCATTTTCTAGAACCCTGTTGCAGCTTTTTCAAATGATCAGAGTATACAAAACATATTAAATACTGTACTACCAAATACAAACTCACATGGTGCCAAACATAACACAGTCAAAATCATGCCAACATGGTTAATGTCTGAACTGATGTTTATCTTTGCCATTGTTCACCAGAGGAAAGGTTTACTAGTCAAGCCAAGGGGTATGCCCCCTGACAGTGATACCAACACAGTGACCTACCAACCTGTTGACAAAATCGACAGGTTGCTGTGTTGAGTGCACCTATTGTAAGCACACTGTCTCGGTCCTGCACCCCTCCCGAATCAACTCCAACTGGAGATGATAATGCAAAAAGGGAGGCATGGCAAAGCCCCGAATGGGTTGTTTGAGGCCAAGCCCCCCGATGAAACAATTGGACTGGGAGACAAAGGGGAATTATGTCAACCACAACTTGTGGTCGACATAATTCCTGTTGTTGAGATGCTGGTCAACAAAAGTGTTGTCGAACCGGCATTGTAGAGACAATCCAAGGCATTGAAGCACAGGCTGATGAGTTTTATAGCAACTTTTTAAGAAAATGTTCATATTGAAACATAGAAAACAACAGTAGAAAAAGATTAAAAGTCTATCCAGTGTGTGCAATGTTCTATAAAAAGTTACTATTCTACAGTAGGTAACAATACTGATGCTGTAGCATAGTATAAGGGGAGCACTGCTGATGTGAGGAGTTGTCTTTCAAATGAGACATTAACCTGAGGTCCCATATGCCCATCTTGGTTGTTTCCTGGTAGGCATTAAAAATCCAATTGTACCTCTCGAAAAGAGAAGGGGAATTGCTCCTGGAATCAAAACCTACAGGAAGGAATTGACTACTCCATACCAGGTGGTGCTGCCATTATGGGGGTGAATAAATCCTAAGCAGCATACAACAAAGAACACAGTGCACACACTGAGCCAGGAAAAAAATGAAGAGCTTTTTTAGTGCACAAAATGTCAAAAACTACAACAGTGTAAGAAAAGCAGCCAAATAAGGACTTACCGACTCCCCTATGTATAGAGGTGTTCTTCCTCTTCCTCGGTGTCCTGGCCAAATTTTCCAGTATTCACTAATCCAGTAACAACTTTATCTTTATCTTTATTAATATTTCAGAGATACACCTTTGAGCCGGGGCTCATTTACAAAGGTTCCACATCATACATTACAGAGCAATATTTGGATGAGTCACAAGCAGTACAATGATTCAGACAAGCATTTCAACAACATGACTTTCATTCGATCTAGAAACAGGAAAACAGCTGCTACAAGGTAACCTTGTCTGGGTAGGCAGGAACATAGGATAGAATAGGAGGGGGAGAGATAAGGGGCAGGTATAGGGGGATGAGGGGGGAGGGTGAGTTCGATGATGTAGTCCCATAAGGGGGTTACATTAGGTATTTAAGTGGAGTTGCAGGTTATTTTCAACGCGATGTACTTTCACAAACCAGATTTAAAAGGACCAGGTGTGGACATGTCCAGTATAGCAGTTGGGAGCTCATTTAGCCAAGTTGGCGATCTAACAGGGAAGGAGTGCTTAGCCAGGTTGGTTCTACAAAACTGCACTTACAGGGATTTTCTGAGGGCACTCCAGGTGGAATGTTTGTGATGAGCTGGGCAAATAAGTGAGTTAAGAGAGGGTGAGGAGAGTACAAGGAGGGTCTTTTTTGCAAATAGGCTTGTTTGGTACTTGATACATTGGTCAAGAGGTAGCCACCCTGTATTGATGTAGAGGTCACAGGCGTGTGTCAATCTGTCAGCACCTAGGACTAGGTGACACTCTTTGTTAAGGGTGACCTTTACCCTGTGAAGAATTGAGCCTGTGGCTACACCATAGACCACTAACTCGTAGTCTATCACAGGGAGGATTGAGGAGGTGACGGCTACCCATCTAGCCTCTTCAGTCATGTACAGTTTGTGTCTATAAAGGGCACCCAGTTTTCTATTTACCATTTTTGCTGCTTGGTTGACGTGGTGTGCAAAAGAGAGATTGTCATCTAGGTAGACACCTAGACATTTAAAAGTGTTGACCTGTTCCAGGGCTTTGCCTTCCCAGTTATGGAGAGCAAAGGGTTGGAGCATGTTCTTTTTTTGGTGACGTGATCAGCATGGTTTTGGTTTTCTTGTAATTTAGGAGTAACATATTGTGGGAAAACCATTGCTCTAGGGCCGAGAACCTGCTCTGAAGGTTGAGCATTAATTCTTGCTAGCAGCTGCTTCGGATGTAGATCACTGCGTCATCTGCAACGTAACTGACTTTAATATTAGTCAGTATTTTCAAGCCCTAACTTCCCCATCAACAAACAAATAAATACACTGTAGTCCTTCAAAACCATTTTTGAAGCATTTATAACATCTTACTGTACCCTATGTCCAACACAGTTTCCATAATGACTTCTCCACTGCTAATGATATATTTGTTTGTACCACCTTACTGAAAAATATGTAGTATAGGAGTATACTCTTAGTGTTGGAGTTAAAAAAGGCTACCTATTGGTGCTGGTCTCTTTAGTGTATATGTGAACAGTTTATTGAATGATATCTTGGATCTAGGTTTTTATTCTCCAAAAATAACTAAATAAGGAGACACTATTTCATGGAGAGGGTGATAGCAAAATGGAACGCACTACCAGAATGGGTGGTATCATTTAAATCTGTGAACAGCTTTACAAGGGCATGGGAAGGGAGCAGAGGAGAGTGAGGGTGGAGGAGGTAGGGGGCAGCAGTGGGATGAGAAAGGGGAGGGGGGGGCAGCTGCAAACTAGGGGTGCTAGCTGCACACTCGAGCAGACGTAGCTAGACTGGGTGGTCTGTTTCTGCTGGCACATTTGTATGTTTGTATGTAACTAAAATGGGCATGTGCCATTTTGGTGTATGCAGATGAAATAGTCTTATTCTTATTATCAGTGTTAGGGCAACAATATAAAATAAGTTTAACATATTATGCATAGATTTAAAGTTAAATGTTAATCTAAACAAGACCACTGTAGTAATTCTGGGGGTTTGGAAAATTCAAAAACTGAAGTGGTCAAAGATTGTGTTTATCTTGGGATTAACCCTTGCAGGGCCGCAGACTGAAATATTTGTCTAGAACTCCAATATGTTTTAATTCTGTTGCCAGTCTAAGGGTTAATATGTCAAATACCTATAAGTGAAAAAAAAAATTACATCTCAAACAACAAAGCCCAGTAATGTGCTTAATCTGGCACTAATAGTAGTAAAAATGAAAATTAACTCAGTACTGCTTTATGGTTCTGATGTATGGGGAATCTCAAATACAATAGATAAGAAATGGAAGTCCCCTTATCCATCTTATGAAGGTCATTACGAAGGGTTCCCCAAGCCACTCCTGTCTCTGTGGTAAGGGCTGAATTGGAGAAGATAGATATTGGTACTCATATTAAACTTAGGGTAATGTCATATTGGTTAAGGCTAATTAATAATAACAAACACTGTCTCCCCTTATTTTTTTTAAAGGAAAACCTTGATTAGGATAATACTGAAAAAACATCTGGGGCTAGATAGTCAAATATGTGCAAAAGTGGAGGGCAAAGGTTTGCACTGTGCTTGCACTTGTGCCTGGCCCTGAGATTGCCTTATTCAGTCAGATAGCACACCGGCACTATCCGATTGAGTCTAAGGCCATGTCAGTGCAGCGCCAGGGCAAACTGTGCTGCCCCAGCAAGGACCTGGGCCATATGCAGCCCTTAGATACTGCACCTCCAAACCAGATAACACTGGGAACCACAGCATGATATTCAACCATAAAATGCAAATGAACCCATTGGGCATTCATGGTGCTAGCATACCCATTATGGGTTTATTTGCATTGGAAGCAGTGGCAGGTTTGCGCCCATTCTGTGGTCTCCTGTCACATCAGACATGGTGGCGACTGGCCCCACCACAACCCAAATGCCCATCCCCACAATGTAGATGTACTCCCTTATATCTAGTGACACCCCCCACCCTCTGAACAGCTGTCAGGGTATGGAACACCAGGTACCTGGTGTCTGATAGCACCCCTGATCACCCACTCTGGTCTGGTGACATGGTGCTGTGGTATCTAGGGACCCTCTTCACCTTCTCATACTCCAGCCCCGTAATGTGTATGTAGGCCTTTGTGTCTAGTGGTACCACCCACCCACCGAACGCCCGTCCCTGACATGCTTGGTAATCCCTAGCATTCAATGGTTCCCCTCTGTCATTCGCCAACTGAACATGCAAATGATGGTGGTTCAGTACCCCCTTCCTGCACCACCCACACTCAGCACACCACCCAGCCATCTTTTAAAGATTTATTGCAAATAAAGATTAGAATTATTGCCGACAAAGAGATTGGAGGCACGGTATAAGAACAAAAAACAGCTGAGAAAGGTGAGTTGTTATGCCCCTGTAAAAATGGTTTTGGAGAAAGATTATTTTATATAATAGTACAGTATACTCTTTATTAGTAGTGGAGAGAAATATATTTAACAAAAAAAATTGAAATCTATTCTTCAGTGCTGTATGACCTTTTTATCCTTCTGCACCCAATACTGGTAGAAGAAGCACTTGGAACAGTTAACTTTCTGCATGCCTTTATAATAAAGCAGAAGCAATTTGCTACTAAAAATTAAATTGATGTATGGTAGAAAATGCAAACTTTTTTGTTATAAAAACGTTTGCTAGTATAGGGATTATTGACTTAACAGATGTATCTGGTTATTGACCCAGGTAACAGCTGCTCAATTTACACGCCAACCATTGCCATGGCATTTGCTAATTTGTCTTCGCTACCATGCTTCAAATATCAAACCTTGACATTTCTTGGAATTTATAGCTGGAACTTTGTATAGAAAGAATTTTGCAACCAAATTCTTATGCATTGTATGATTTTAACAATCTTGATTAATTTGTATTTATAACATGGGTAGGGAGAAATGTGTCATCTGATTTGCAGACGGCCACCACCTGACCATTCATTAATCCCTGTTACCCACACAGCAAGTAGTGAAAGGGCCCCAGAGAACAGATCAAGATGTACCCCAATCTTGTTATTGTGCCTGACACACAGTTTGGAAGGCAGCCATTACTCCCCCCGCTAAGCGAGCGAGACGTCCTCAGCTAAACACAGTGGACATGACTTTCTGTGTTTGGCAAGTTAACAGTAAATGAATGTGTCCAACCCCTTGGTGCTATATGTCTCCCCACCCACCCACCCACAGACCTCCGAGGACCGGGCGGCAAGTGTCATGTTGCCGTTCGGTAATGTGTAGTGGCAGTCACCACGTTATTGTCCCTGTCCATTTCTTTTATTTCTGTGCAGTTCTTTCTTCTCTTTCTGCTGCTATCCCCCACCCACCCACCTACCCGTGGACCTCCGAGGACCAAGTGGACAGTGTCAACTTGCCATTCGGTAATATTAAGTGAATGTGTCCAGTCCCTCAGCACTCTCTGTCTTCCAACCCCGTGGACCTCCAAGGACCCAGCAGACAGTGCCACTCTTGGCACTCACTTGATGTCTCTATCCCAGCCGCTGTGTCTCTGTCCCTCATATTGTTTGTCGGGCTGGTAACGAGTGTCACGTGGGGGTAGCCGCAGTGAAAGGAAGTTTGTCTCGAACCAAAGACAGTGTCCCTCTGTTGGGTAGTGAGTGGGAAGTGCCATTCTGCATGAGAAGAACAGAGGCACAGGGAGAGAGAGGGTGAGCGAATGGGAGCAGGGCAGAAAGCTGACGGCGACACACAGACAGGAAGACAGTGGCAGTCAGCATCAGTGAAATGCAATAGTGAGGGGAAGAAGAGATACAGTGACAGTTGTTGTGTAGCGGAGTCATTGGTAGGGAAGCCGTGGATGTGAAGTGGATCGAGAGGCAAGAGCAATACAGTACCCCCAGATATGCAGTGACATCGCGATGGGGATAGGGAGTGGGTGTGCGTATGTCTGTGTTTCTTGTAGCAGCCCCCCTCACCCCACAAGTAACATTGTGATGGGCCGGAGTTAGCTCCTCGGTGCTGTAAAAGTTGTGACAGCATGGGGTTGGGATGGCAGCGATATCCCCTGGTGACCCTCCCTTCGCGCAGCAAGAATCTTTCTACAGTGTGCCATGGAGATCAGCAGTTGCAGTGCAGAATTTCTGGTGTGTTGTATGTCTCTCTGTCTCTCTCAAAAGCAGCAGATGGGGCTATGTAAAATGCAGGGACCGATTTTTGTGGACTGTTGAAGCAAAATAGAGCTGTATACCTGCTTTTGTTAGGGTACAGAGAGTGTAACAGAGAGAACAGTACCTGCAGTGGTAGTCACATGATGGCATTCAGTGCAGTGCAGAGCAGTAGCGGGAGAGGGAGACACACAGAAACATCGAACAGCAACATTGAGGGAGCAACATGGAGAAATGGAATAGCTGTGCTTGTCCCAAAACTTGTTAGCTTGCATATTGTAAAGTGAAAGAGAGAAGAGACAGCGACAGAGGAGGGGGGAGAGAGAGAGAGAAAATACTTGTGGGGTGGGGGGGCACAAGAGTGGTATTAGGCAGTGTAGCACACAGTGTTATGCACAAGAAATGTCACAAATCATGTCTGTACTGTAAGTGTGACATTTCTATGTGCATAACAGTAGTGCAGTATTCATTATTTGTTGGGGAGTATTTTTCAAGGTGGCAGAATACAATCCTGTTTTTGCTATTGAAACAGCAAAAAAACACATTTCTGGATTTTTGTTGTTGTTTTCACATAACCCATGTTATAAGCACAACAACCCACTCCAGGGTGTGCAGTTATTGGGGATTAATCAACATCCTGGGTGCCGTGAGGACACTCAGCCTGCAGCCTCATGCCTCACAATGCACCCAGGGTGTTGATTAATCCCCAATAACCAAGCACCCTGCAGTGGGTTATTGCTTACATATGCACACGTTTTTTAACCTATTATAATAATTGTTTTTAAATAGTTGATCAATAAAATTTCTCCTACCACTACAGTTTGGTGCCTTTGGCAGCCTCGCAAGACATGATGCCTATATCCTTCCTAGACCTGTACGAATGGCTGGTGAGGCTCCATGCCCCCAACCCGGCCAGGCACAGGGCTCCTTAGAGACATTTCATCACAGTCAGGGAGTCCCTGGCAAACCTGGCCTAGACTTCCTCCTCGTACTTCCATTTCGTACAGCGTTCCCCTCTAACCTGTGATGCCCCCTTTATGCTCTGGCAAGAACATACCATCATTACCTGCCACTCTCCCAGCTGGGGAAGACCTGGGCATGCCCATCTGAGACCCCAGCTTAGGGGCCTGGGCTTCAGATAAAAAAGGGTTGCCACAATGAAGCTTCTCTTAAACAAAACATGGGAGTGGTTCAAGGAATTGTGTTTTTCTTACAAAAAATGTATAACTAACTTCATGCTCTTTTTTAAGTGCTATAGTTGCTTGGAGATGAGTGAACCGAACATCTGTTTTTAGCTAAAATACTTCTTTGTCCTTTGTACATGCTTTCTCTTTCTCAGTTAACGCAGTGAAATATGTAGGATTTTCCAATTCTTGAGGTTTCCATGTGGTGATGCGGATAGAATGGACTAAATTCCTTTAGCATGAATCGGCAGAGCTCAGCTACTTTACATATTACTGTACTAAGTCTGTTTGGCATCTTCAAACTGAAATTCAGCTGCTGATTTTCTCCCCATGTTGAGTCCAAAGTAATACAGCACAGAGTCTGTAAGTGACTATCCACTTCTAGAATTTAGCATTGACTGGTAGTTATAGTAGGTAACAACTGATTCACTGGATTTCTTATTACACAAAGTAGGAGTAATTTCCTAAAGTCAGCCTGCCTATCTATGTTTTTAATCAGCGTAAGCCCCCTACAAATGGGGGTTCCTGAAAAGTCTTTCTTGAGCTTGCCTAAATGCTCACTGCCAGGCTGGTATCCTGCGTTTTAGCAGTTTAAATGTGATTGCCAGAGAGTGCCTGTATTGCCTCTGTGCACTGTCTCTTTAAGAGCTGCCTGGATTGCAGTCATAAGTAATCTGAGAGGGAGTTCTGTTGAAAGATATACCTCTTTTCTGAAAATCATTTAGAGTGATAATGATAATGTAAAACCATAAAAACAAAAAATAGCTGCTCAAACCTTTAAATTACTACACACTGGAATTCACATTTCTTATAAGGGGTGCTGCTAGATGGTAACAAATAACAAACAAAGCAAAAGGACTAGCGCACACCCTCCCCCCCCCACCACATAGCATAACATTTAAACTTTCAAATGCCAAAATTGGCTATATTTACTTTCAAGCTCCATGTGAGGAGAGGGTCCTCTTAGTTTCAGATTGAATTCCAATTTGAGTAAGCTAAATCACCAAGCGTCAGGTGGGACCCTTGATTTAGTCCTAACTTTACAATGCCTCAATGGCTACTAGCTCTATCACTTTATACTGTGCTCCCAACAGGGATTTTACAGGTGATTTAACTTTCAAATGCCTAAATGGCTACTGTGCTCCCCAGAAGGGATATAACACAGACATTTCAAAGGGAGCATGCTATGAGGAGCACCATAAACTCCCAAATTCAAAGTAAAACCATAAAACAAAAATAGCTACTCAAACCTTTAAATTACTACACACTGGAATTCACATTTCTTATAAAGGTGCTGCTAGATGGTAACAAATAACAAACAAAGCAAAAGGACTACGCACACCCTTCCCCCCCGCTAGTCCTTTTGCTTTGTTTGTTATTTGTTACCATCTAGCAGCACCCCTTATAAGAAATGTGAATTCCAGTGTGTAGTAATTTAAAGGTTTGAGCAGCTATTTTTTGTTTTTATGGTTTTACTTGAATTTGGGGAGTTTATGGTGCTCCTCTATAGCATGCTCCCTTTGAAATGTCTGTGTTATATCCCTTCTGGGAGCACAGTAGCCATTTAGGCATTTGAAAGTTAAATCACCTGTGTAAAACTCTGTTGGGAGCACAGTATAAAAGCAGTTTGCTAGTAGCCATTGAGGCATTGTAAAGTTAGAACTAAATTAAAGGGTCCCACCTTGACGCTTGGTGATTTAGCTTACTCAAATTGGAATTCAATCTGAAATTAAGAGGACCCTCTCCTCACATGGAGCTTGAAAGTAAATATAGCCAATTTTGGCATTTGAAAGTTTAAATGTTATGCTATGTGGGAGGTGGCTAGTCCTTTTGCTTTGTTTGATAATGATAATGTAGTTTGTCTAACCTGCCTTCCTTGCAGCAAGGACTGTTTTGTTTATCTCCGCTATCTTGGTCCTGGACTGCTAATTGAACAAATCGGTACTGGTGGGACCTAAAATGGAGCCGGACTACAGGAGCTGTCTGGAGTCAAAATCTGTAGGAATTGTAATTTTGGGCTTTTTGCACCTGAAGAGGGAGCCTTTGTTGTGACTGACAGGAGGATCAGCCAACCAAACCTTTTGGATCTTGGGGAATTTCCCAGGCTGCTGCAGCTAGTTTCAGTTTTGAGCTGAGAAGTGAAGAAGTAATAGCTCAAGTGATTTTGAGCAGCAGTTCTGTGTAGTTTTTCATGGGAGAACTGTGAAAGGGATGAGTTTTGGCCTGCCTGTCTGCTTAGAAACATAGAAACAGAATTAGACAGCAGATAAGGACCGCTTGGCCCACCCAGTCTGCCCATTTCCCTACCTGATGGATAAGCTACAGATTCTAGTTAATCAACAGCTTACTTCCTCCTGCCCCCACTGTCCCTGAGAGGGAAAATAGAGTTTATTTGGACTGAATCTGAGTTGTGAGGACTATTTAAACCACTGGACCGTGACCAGGCTTTAACCTGAAGAAGACCGAAGATTTGTGGAATGCGATCGGCCTGTCAGGATTTCCAGCTGCTTTTGAATCCCTGGTTTGTGCAGAGACTTTGCGATCTTGACCAGAGAGCGGTTTGCCTGGTACAGTAGAATTTCCTTACATGTAAACGTGCTGTGTATTGAAAGTGGGTCATGATTTGGTTCCCCACTGTGTGAACTGTGTTTTACTTGCTGGAAGCTTTATCCAGCCTAATCGGACAGAATCTGCGTTCATCTCCATTTGGTCTGGGCCATGCCACGCTGGCCTTGCAAGACTACCCCACTGCACAGAGAAAGCCACAGACGAGAGACCTGCCTGGGGATCAGCCCCCTGCTCCACGCTTGAACAGGAATGATGCCTCGGTGAATCGTGTGGGTCCTGCTTCTTCTGGCACTCCAGATTAACCACCTGCTGTCTCGATTTTCGTCCAGCCTGTGTCCAGTCTTGGTTATCGTGAGTAATCATCAGGGTAGCTCCCTACAACAACAGCCTAATCTAAAAGTGTGTCATCTGATTGTCTTGTTTTCTTTTCAGGGCAGCTGTGGGTGGAGTCGCAGTCTCGGGCAGGCATCCAATTGGATGCCCATCCCGGGACCTGTAATGGATCACATGCACAGTGAGGCGTGGGTCCAGGTGCGTGAATAGCACCCACAGGCACTCAGACCCACGTGGCCATGCCCCATAGTCTTTTGGCCTCCACAACCTGGAACCAGCTCTTGCAGCCGGAAGACCCCTACCAGCAGCAACCCAGCCCCCCTTCCGGATGTCAGACCTCACCCCAAGCAATAGTGCCCCACCCTGATTGAACATCAGTTGCAGTCTCCACGCCCACGGCGCTCAGCTGCACCTGTGCCCACATACGCTTATGTGACCCCCCCGAAGAGGACTGGTCCTGGTAGGCAAGGCAGTGTGCCCCCCCAACCCCACATACATCTGTTCCTCACCCCCTGACCACATCCAGGTAGTCACCCCTGAACCCCATGCCCAGTACCCAGCATGATCCTTGCGGCCAGTGTCTCATCCACCTGCAGGGCACTGACAACATCTCTCCCCACATTTCCACAGGCTCCGTCAGTGCTACGGTATGGGATAACCAGTGGCACATCCTCCTCACACCTCCTCGACTGCCGGCCATCCAGCCGATGCTGGGAGTGTGGCGCCCAAATAACAGTGTGCTTCAGCGTCATTCAGGTGGCGGTGGCTGTGGAGGTGTGAGGAGGATGTGCCACTAACCCGTCCCAGAATGTGCACCAGCAGACCTGTATGGGGTGTGTGTGTGTGGGGGTGTTGTTGTGCTGTGGGTGGGTGGACCACTGACCACCAGGGATCTAACTGGGGTACTGGGTCAGGGATGGTGCACCTGGGCACCTGTGTGTGTGTGTGTGTGGGGGGGGGGTGGTGTGCTGCATGATACGGGGACCGGGTGTGTCCTGTGGTGTTGGTGGTGGTGGGTGCTGTACTGATACAGGGCCTGGACAGCCATGAGTTGGGGAGTGGGGGTTGCAGTATCCACAAAGAGACCGGGCGGATGATTGTGTGGGTGGGTACCTATAGATAATGTCTGCTCTTTGCGGGGCCGGTATGCCGTGTGTGTGTGTGTGTGGGGGTATGTGTGGCAGGATGGGCTGGCTAGCCAGTGCCCTATGAGGGTGCAGACCTGCCACGAAGTTTCAAGGTGGTCTCTGGCATGGGCATTCACCCCATTCAGCTGCCCCAGCCCTCCCCAGCTGCCTACAGGGCTGGGTCAGCAAAGACGGTAATTTCCGGGTCCTACCGCATCCGCTCGTTGATTTCCATGGGGGCGCATAGTGGGTTGCGGCAGGATCCTGCCTGCCATAACCTGCACAGTCCTCCTCACCCCGGCAGCCAGCATGTCCCGTGTTGGTGCATGCTGCTTAGTGACGGCACACCCCCGGCACGCACCAGGTGCATTGCTGTCCGCATATCTGGAGGATTGGGCACGTAACTGCTATGTGTCCCATTTGTAAATGCCATGCGGCCACTGCCGCATGGTGGCGCGCACTGGATGCCAATCCTGTCTGGTTTCCATAGGGCGATTGGCATCGCGTCTAGGGCCCATAGATGCACAGGGTATTTAGCAGCATAGCAAGTATGTCAGTATTGCTCTGCATGCAAAGGAGGGGGAACAGTAGCCCCCCCATAACTGATGTTATGAATTATGTAACAAGGTGCTAGCCATTTAATTAGAATTAACTGCTGTACTGTTGTTGTATTTGTTTGGATATGAATTGGGACATGAAGTATCATCTCCACGCTGACATGTATTGGTGTTTTGTATTGTATGTTGAAATTCAATAAAAAAAACTGAAAAGAGGTGGTCTTGGATCTCTACAGAAACCAGGAAATGCTGTTGCTCACCCTTTGCCTGAGCTCTACAAATGCAGGAAGGAATGGATCCATACCCTAGATGTTAACATTTACCTTAGGCACACCAAACCATTCTGCAGTACAGACAGGCCATTTGCCCTTCTGGGTCTGGGGACAAAGGGCCCAGCCTTGGCTAAAATAACACTAGTTAAATGGCTATGCCAGACCATTAACGCTAGCTAAATGGCAATGCCAGACCATTAACACTAGCTAAATGGCTATACCAGACCATTAGACTCACATATTCCTCCTTGGGAGCTGACAGCTTCTCCAGAGATCAGGGCACATTCCACACTAGAACCACGGCAGCCTCTCCAGAAGATATAGTATACATATGTAGGGATACTACATGGGCACATATGTTCCCTATGCACTGCAGCCTAGATGCCCTCAGCTCCGTGGATGCTGCTTTCAGTAGATTTGTGCTGTGTTAAGTAGTATAGCCCTGACCCCTCCCATCAAAGGACTACTTATTAGGGTTCACGTCATCTGACTGCACATAGGAGCCGACGCACAAAGAGGAATTATGTTTCCTTACTGGTAACTTTGCTTGTGTGGAGGCTCCATCCATAGAAGTCAGGCCTTCCCAGTTTTCAGTGCTGTATATTTCAGTGTGTCTTCTGTCCTATACTGCACATACTGTATTGTAGTTCCCTTCGGGGTTTCATACATGCTGTTGTTTGACATTTACTGTTTTATTACTTTTCTAAGCAGTGTTTCAACAGAACAAAGCAGTGAAGATGCCACACTGGGTCAGGGTGCAGAGACAAATAACGTCAAGCCCCAGGTCTCAATGATAGATTTGTTTTGACACCATATTTGAAATATAAATAATAAATTTGTTATTTAACTGTTGGGAAGGAATGTTGATACTGTGTAATCAATTGTAAATCCAAAAAAATGTTCTTTCCCTCTCCCTCCCCTCATTTTGTCATGGAAATCTTTAGCAGTTCATTTGGATGATGAAAAAATGTTATGTACACTATTTATTTGATAGTGTCTTATTTAAAATTACACTGCACTTTACATATGATTTTATTCTGGTGTGAATTATGCTGGATTTGGTGTGTATTTATGTGTATGTATTTTTACAACACTGGCACTTTAAATGTTTAGTGGGCAGAGGCCTATGACATCGCATTCTGTTTTGTGTATAGGTTGAGCCCTTTTTAACTCACACAGATCCTTTGATAAAGGAATTAATTATTCTAAAATGCATTAGGAACTGTGTATTTACTGGCACCTTGCAATAAAATGTATTTGCACTTGGGCCTTGTGTGAGCAGCTCTTTCTTTGGATGGTGAGTGCGAGACATTTCTTGATTGCCCTATTGACTTTATCCACTTCTGCAGCCCAACCCAGTGTGGCATCTTCACTGCTTTGTTTGGTTACTGTTTTTGTCTTACCAGCACCGGTTATGACCATGGCGGAGTTCGTCGTGTAAAATCCTTTCATTTTCAAACTCATGGCCTTGTTTTAAATATTTTTGCATAATGGTGCCAGTTTTTTGATGCTGTCTGGAGTTTTTGATGCTGTCCAGAGTTTTTTAAGATTTCTACAACATGTCTTTAGAGCCAACGCCTAATTTGACATTCCCTTCATGTTGGGAACACTTCTGCATCAATGTACCCATTTTCCTTCGTAAATGAACTGCTGACTGAAGCTACTCAAGCATACCCTTTTCTGGCAGAAGATGGCACTGCAAGGGATACAAACAGCTGTGCAGCAAATTCACTTCTGGAAGCGTTCTGAGTGCAGGAAAAAAATGTGAGCAAAGCACGTTGGATACACTGGAACATTCTGAATATGGAGGCGTACTTGCAAGTTAAACATATTCCCCATGGTCTCTGTATCTTGAAGGACCCAGCGTGTGGCACTGATATTGAAGGGCACTGGGTCCAAACAGTGCTAGTCACAATAGCGCACGCAAGGTGTGTGCAACAAAAATGGTGCATTTTTTTTTTGCAGGGAGGCTTTGCCTCCCACCCCACCCCCGACGACCGGGATTAGAACCCTGGTCTCCAGTAGTGCTGGCCAAGCTGCTGTATGCCCCAGCCCTCCATGCCACAGAAGCAGTTTGGTCAGCTACCCGATCCCTGTTGCCCTTGTCCTTTCTTCAGGACTACGGACAGTGACCAGGGGAACACTTACACCAAGGGCTGTAAATCCCTGGTCACTGTTTGTGTGAGCGCTTACCAGACTAGTGCCGTATAGTGCGGCACTATTCTGGTAGTGCTCATCTAATCAGGTACCATACTGAAGCATTCATACGAACATACGAAATTTGCCAGCAGATAAAGGCCTAGAGGTCTATCAAGTCTGCTCGAATGTGCAGCTAGCACCCCTTATTCTGCAGCTGCCCCTCCCTTCCACCCTTCCCCTTCATTAACCCTCCCCCTTGTCCTGTCCCATCCTCGTTTGAAACAATTCATGAAACAATGGAGGGACATTTTAGATGAAGCATTGAATAAACGTATGCGCCTCATTATAGAATATGGCAAAGAGGTGAGTGAGAATCTTAAGACACTTATAAAGCAGCAAGAGAAAACAGTGCTGAACATTAAAACACATGTTGATTTCAATATGTACGATAAGAATTTACAAGAGAACATTGAAAAACTGGATTTTGAAACAAAAAAGAAAAAAATCATTAAATTTAAGAGAGACCTGGAGGACTATGAACTGGGAAGGGTTTATAATTGGAAAAAGCAACAACCACCAAGGGGAATTTTGAGAAATAATAACTGAAGGGTATCTTTTAACATGAGCTCAGAAACTAGTGGCTAAGAATCAACTATATCTAGTGATGAAATTATACAGAAAACACATTATTCCCCCCTGAGCAACCTTTACCCAGACGTAGTAACTGTCAAAACAGATTCCAGAGTTTTCATATGTCGTAACAGAGAAGACCTGGGAGGGGCAAAAACAGGGGCAAACAACGATGGGAAAGAGGAAAAGGAGGACAAGGAGGGGCAAAAGGAGAGGGGATAGGAGAATGGGAGCAACAGTACAATCAGGAAATGTATCAAGCGTATCACCCTCCCCCACCGGCCCAGTGGCATAGAGGACTGAGGCACTGCGCCTTACCTCGACCCACGCCGGTGACCCAGGTTTGGGAACAAGCCGGGTCGCCAGAGGTTGGCACGGCAGGGAAGGGAGAGCTGGATGGAGCTGCCGGTAGGCAGCTCCCTTCTCTGGGGTTGGGGGATGCGGCATCCCTTGGCAATGTCTGCCCCCCTGGTGGAGGCCAGGAGACAATGCAAGCCACAGGGTGCCCAGCAATAGGCCACTGGGGTGGGTGGAAGGGGGTCATTACTGGGGCCGAAGGCACACGTGGGGCCCCAGGGAGAAAACGGAGGCCGAAAGTGCCGGAGGCAGGATGAGAACCAACTCCCCGCAGGTGCTGCACCCGGGCTGGACAAAAAGGAAACCCTGGCAATTCCAGGTGACGGGGCTGGGAGAGTCAGTTGGATGGGGGCCGGATGGGTGCCGTCTGGGGTGAAAGAGTCTGACATGATAAAAAAAAGAGTATCCTCCATCCCCCCCCAATGCCAGAGACTCTACCAGCAACACACTGCCAATCAACATCAGTCCTTCCATTTACAACATCAGAGGAATCAACAGGACATACTGCTCAGTATTCACAAAAGAGGAGGGGGAAGTGCCTAATCCAATTAACAGAAGCACTCTTGATAGGGGGGTCGATCCCAGTCCTTTCACAGAAGAAAGGGTCCTTCAAGAACTCCTAAAACTGAAGGTGGACAAAGCAATGGGTCCTGATGGAATTCACCCCAGAATTCTAAAAGAATTAAGGAAGGAACTAGTGAAACCACTGGCTACTCTTTTTAATAAATCATGGGAGGATGGTGTGGTACCCGAGGACTGGAGGAAGGCGGATGTGATTCCCCTTCACAAAAGTGGGACCAAGACAGAGGCAGGAAACTACAGACCTGTCAGTCTGACCTCTGTGGTAGGGGAAAGTGATGGAGTCACTTCTGAAGGAAAGAATAGTTGAGTACCTAGAGGTCAGTGGAGCACAGGATCCAAGGCAGCATGGGTTCACAGTGGGAAGGTCATGTCAGATGAATCTAATAGATTTCTTTGACTGGGTGACAAAGTAGTAGACCAGGAGGGCTGTGGACATGGCCTACCTAGACTTTAGCAAGGCATTTGACACAGTCCCACACAAAGATTATTAGTCAAATTAACCAGCCTGGGAGTGGTCCCAGGGTGGTAGCCTGGGTAAAACATTGGCTGGATAACAGGACACAGAAGGTAATTGTAAATGGAGTCCACTCTGAAGAAAGGGCAGTTACTAGTGGGGTACCGCAGGGTTTCAGTAATTGGGTCCAGTCCTTTTAATGTCTTCATCAGTGACATTGCAGAGGGACTGGAAGGAAAGTATGCCTTTTGCAGATGACACAAAGATCTGCAACAGGGTTGATACACAAGGAGGCGTGGAAAGGATGAAAAGGGACTTGGCAAGGTTGGAGGAATGGTCAGACGTGATGGCAGCTAGATTCAATGCAAAAGTGAAAATAATGCACCTGGGAAACAAGAACCCAGGGAAGAATACACAATGGGTGGGGAGGTAGTGCTAATCGTGAATCATATCAGATGACCTTAAGGTTAGCAAGCAATGAGAAGGCAGTAGGGAGGGCCGGGGTATACTGGGATGTATAGGGAGAGGCATCAGCAGCAGAAAACAGGAAGTTGTTATCCCTCTGTACAGACAGTTGGTGAGACTCCATCTGGAATACTGTGTCCAGTTCTGGAGACCCCATCTCGCAAGGACATAGACAGGATAGAGGCAGTCCAGAGGAGGGCACTAAAATGGTGCAGGGTCTGCAAGAGAAGCCGATGAGGAGAGACTAAAGAGCTTAATATGTATACCCTTGAGGAAAGAAGGAGAGGGGGATATGATAGAAACTTTCAAGTACCTCAAGGAATCAACAAAGTCCAAGAGGGTAGCATCTTTCAGAAAAAGAGACTTGCAAGAACAAGGGACACAATTTAAAGATAGAAGAGAGGCGGTTCAGGGCAATGTGAGGAAGTATTATTTCACAGAGAGGGTAGTGGATGCATGGAACAGCCTTCCTGAGGAAGTTGTGGGGTCTAAAACTGTGGGAGAATTCAAGAATGCATGGGACAGACATAAGGCAATTCTTGTGGGGGGCAGGAAGATATAGGCTGTTGGTTAACTAGGATCTGCGGCCTATCCTGTAGGTAGGGAAATGGGCAGACTAGATGGGCCTAGCGGTCCTCATCTGCCGTCAAAGTCTATGTTTCTATGTTTCTTCTCAGATGCAACAACAAAACCAACAGACATATCAGGGCTCCAGAAAGTAATTCATTTTTCAGATAAGATGTTATCTACTGTGGAAATAGAGCTGCTGAGTAAAGGTCTGTCTTTTGCTCCTACTTTGGTTCTCAATAAGTTTGAAACATTTATTGACTTTCAGAAAGTCTACAGAAATTTAAGTCTGCAGTCTTTTTTCAATAAGAAACAGAGAACTTTTGGACATTCTGTGGACATTGTGTCTGTGGCGGAGGGACATCTTACTGTGACTGACTCCATGGGGGGAACATAATGCCACCCGTGTATTTAAAGGGACATCTACTTTTTATCCACCACCATCTGCTGCAACACTTACCTTTCAGGAAGTTTGTGAAAAGGAGATGGACATTCTGTTTAATAATCTGCCTGAAATGTCTTTTTGCAATATTTCGAATGTTGAGAAACAGGCTTTAAAAAATCTTACAGATGATTTGAATATTGTCATTAAACAGGCAGATGGGGGGGTGCAGTCGTCATACAGAACATTGATGATTATGTACAGGAAATTAGAAGGCAGCTTAACAATCCTGACTTTTCCTTTAAACTGGATCAGGATCCAACAGTAGATTTTAAATTTAAAGTGGATGAGTATTTAGAGGAAGCGTTTCAGTTTGGATGGATTGATAAGAACACCAACAACTTTTTGACTGTTCCTTATCCTATTAAGGCTACTATTTATACACTACCTAAAATTCATAAAGAATTCCCACCCCCCCTCACCCTCCTCCTGGTAGACCCATCATTAGTGGAGTGGGATCTTTAACAGAGCCACTCTCCCAATATGTGGATCATCATTTAAGACCTTTTCTTACGACATTGGGATCCTATCTTATGGACATGGGGGATGTTTTAAGAATCTTGGGGGATGTTGCTGTGGAGCAGGACTCCCTCCTTATCACCATGGATGTGGAGTTCCAGTACACCAACATCCCCCAGGAGGATGCTTTGGATTGCTTAGTCTTTTTCTTAAACTCCAGGGATGTAAACGTTGAACCTCCCATGGAATTCCTACACAAACTTGCTGAATTTGTCTTAAAATTTAATTGGTTTTCTTTTCTGGGAGACAAGTACATGCAGATAAAAGGAACTGCTATGGGGGTAATTTTGCCCCCAGTGTGGCAAATTTATATATGGGGAAATGGGAGAATCATTTTATTAGAGACCCAGACAAAAACCCATTTAAAAAAAAAATTACCTTTATCGCAGATTTTTGGACGATATTTCGATCATTTGGAAAGGCACTTTTGTTGAATTTGAAAGTTTTTGGGAGTATTTACATGGGACAAATAGAAACTTACATTTTACCTATGCTGCCAGTACTAGTGAAATACATTTCTTGGATTTATTTATAAAGAAGACAAATTCAGGTACTATTAGTACTGAGGTTTTTAGGAAAGAATGTGATAGAAATAACCTTCTTTCTTCTAGCTGCCATACACGTCATGTGACATTTAATATACCAAAGGGTCAGTTTGTACGGACTAGAATAAATTGCAGTGATTTGACAAGTTATGATAGAGCAGCACAAAATTTACAATAAAGGTTCCAAGAAAGGGATTATAAACAGGCAGATATAGAGAATGTATGTTTTGAAATCAGGAACATGGTTAGGGAACTTACTCTAGTTGAACAAACCGTGAATGAGAATGAGAGGAAGAAGGAAGTTTTAAATTTTGTTACCACTTATCCATACATGCAAGCAAGGTGGGCAATATCATCAGAAAGAATTGGAATACTTTGAAAGGTGATAGAGATCTTCAGCAGTATCATAACATCACTCCCAGGTTGTTTTACAGGAGAGCACCCACTCTCAGACACTTTAGTCCACAGTAGACTCACTGCACCAAATACATAATCATGACTACATTCTAATGATAGTGGATGTTTCAAATGTCACAAATGTGTTTATTGTGGCTCTGTTTCTCAGGGGAAAGGTTTTGGTAGTGTTAATTCTAACAAAACTTACACTATCAGAGGACTTGTGACACAAGTGGGGTCATATACATGGCAATTTGTAGTTGCAAGTCATTTTATGTAGGGAAAACTAAAAGAACCTTTAAACTGTGGTTTGGGGAACATGTTAGGGCCATTAGGAATGGAGATTTGACTTGTGCCACGGCACTCCATATCCATGAGGCCATGAACAAAAAGGAACATTGGTTCTCCTTTAGAGCCATAGAAAAAGTACTACCATTACTACCATGGGGGATTATGCTAATTGGAGTTTGGAGCATGAAGGATTTTGGATCTTTACCTTGGGGGCCTGCAAAGCCCCAGGTCTCAAAGATAGATTTGATTTGACACTATACTTGAAACATAAATAATAATTTTGTTATTTAACTGATGGGAATGAATGTTGATACTGTGTAATCAATTGTAAATTTCTCACCCCCCCCCCCATTTTGTCATGGAAATCTTTAGCAGCTTATTTGGATGCTGAAAAAAATGTATATACACTATTTATTTGATAATGTGTTATTTAAAATTACACTGCATTTTACATATGATTACATTCTGGCGTGAATTATGCTGGATTTGGTGTGTATTTATGTGCATTTATTTTTACAACACTGGCACTTTAAATGTTTAGTGGGCAGAGGCCTATGATGTCACATTCTGTTTGGTATATAGGTTGAGCTCTTTTTAACTCACACAGATCCTTTGATAAAGGAATTAATTATTCTGAAATGCATTAGGAACTGTGTTTTTACCGGCACCTTGCAATAAAATGTATTTGCACTTGGACCTTGTGTGAGCAGGCAGCTCTTTCTTTGGATGGTGAGTGCGAGACTTTTCTTGATTGCATAGTGTTTCAACAGACTTGAACAGAAGGGTTAGAGTGAGGAAGTCTGAGGCGGGACTAAATTCCTCTTTGATTTACAGATTTGCAGGTGGTAAAGAGATATTATTGTATAGACCAACAGTTCTCAGACTTTGTCACAGTGAGCCTCCCCAAAACCATGGAAAAGATTTTGAGCCTCCCCCAAAAACTGAAATAATCTTGGGCCTCCCCAAAGAAAAATAACATACTGTACTTTGCATAGTACACCATGAATAAATTGAAATCCCTCAGCGTACTTGGTTCTCATTCAGTTCTTTGTCTTATATGGATGTGGAACCTTTGAAAAAGAGCTCCTGTACTCAAAGGTGTTATCTGAATAACAAATAAATAAAATAAATATTGTTATTCAGCTTTTGGTACCCCCCCCCAGGCCAGCCTACTTCCTTCACTATTTTCATTCTTGAACCCTTGTTACCCCTTGTTGCAGTGCCTTCATGGGTCAGACTACTTTTTCTGTTTCCTCTCTATATGAAATAACCTTCCTACTTAGCTCTCTCCCCTCCATCCCTGCTCATAAGTAACTTCTCTGACATTACTTTGCTCCTTCCTGCTATTGCTCTTAGCACTTCTATGCTCAACCCTTGTATTCGGGCTGTTCTGCAATCAGTCTACAAATTGATCAATTACCACCACTCATTATTAGTTTATTGTTCATATTTGTTTGCACTATTGTTCATTGTGTTTTTCTTGATTGTTTTGCAGTTACTTTTGAAATGTATTTACTCCCTACCCTTCCTGGTACACCTAAAATGAGCCTTGGCTCATTCACCATCCCTTGTCACCTATTAGTAAATAAATACATAAAATGTACCTACTAGTATCCTCTTTCAGTTTGCTTCATCTCTTCACACAAAATATATAAAACTCAAAATTCAAATACAGTACTTTATCAGACTTGCTTGAGCCTCCCCTGGAACAGGTTGGGGCCTCCCCAAGGAGGCTGGCCTCACCATTTGAGAACCCCTGGTATAGACACATAGACGTTGAGTGCAGAAACCAAGATTGGTATGGTCTATTTCTTTCAAACATCAGATTTTGAATAAGTTTATGATGGCAAATTTGATAGAAGAAAATAAATATCACCATAAAGTGTCCCCACCTCTGTTTTACTGCAACACCACTACTACTTTCCTCCCAGGAGAAGTTGCTTATGCAACTATTCACCCTCAGTGTTCAGCTTCTTAATTTCTTTTTCATACTGTTTTTTTTTTTTTTGTTATGTTGTTTTTTTTTTTACATTTCTTTTTACTTAGGATAGCCCAGCTGAGGTGCTGTGGGGTTCTGCTTCTTCCCATTCCCACAACTATGTGAACTGGAGCACTGTAAGATTAAATGCCTCGCCTAAGGTCAAACAGTGAGCACTGGGCTCTAGTGGGATTTGATTGTGTGATATCCTGGTTCTAAAGTCTATGCTCTAACGGCTAGGCCCTACTGCCTCCAAAAATGGTAGAGTTCTTTGGTGGTTTGCATTAAAACTTCGGTGTATACTCAGTCTCGATACATAGTGTATTTATTTATTTATTTAGTTATCTTGTTATTTAGTTGTTCACCTGCTGGGGACACTAGCCCCTGGGACCACTTTCAGTCATGAACTGGGCCCTAATGATGATTTCAGTGTTTGGTGAATAGAGTAGTGCTTTGTGTATACTGTAAAACTTTGGTCTTTCTCTATTCCCACCCTTGGTAGATAAGATGGGTAGTGAGTAGAGAATAGAAGGCCTAGCACCAAGGGTGAGTAGAGTGCCAGTGGAGGAGGAGGAAGGGGAGGATGGTGGGTGTTTCCCAACACACTGAGAGCTGCTGGGAGAGGCTGGCTTTTATTTGGAATGTGGGAGGAGTTTATTCCCCCACACTGAACCTCAGGCTTCAGCCCACCCATTCAGTGTCTGGTGAATAGGGTAGTGCTTGTGTATACTGTAAAACTTTGGCCTTTCTCTATTCCCACCCTTTTTAAGACAGGTAGCAAGTAGGGAATAGAAGGTCCAAAAAGATAGTTCTATGTGATAATGGTGAAAGCCTAAAGGCGATCGCCGATATCGTGCAGTCAGAGTGCCGAAAACATTTTCGGCATTCTGACACCCCTGGCACACAGGACAACGGTGCTGGGGACATAACTTTCAATGCTTTCTGTGGGGGGGCTGTGCCCCCCCCACATCCCCTACTAAAGGATTCTCAACTCCAGTGAGGGGGTGCATGTCGGGGAGGGGGTGAAAGCACGTAAAATTAAAGGTTCGGGCTGGACACAATAAAATCACACCAGTGCCCAGACCCAAACCCGGTACCTCACCCACCCCAACCACAGGCCAATCCCGATGCCAGCAGCTCAGCAACCCACCGCAGTGCCACCCTCACAGCTCCTGCACCCCTCCCAGCCCACGCTCACCCGTGCTCGCTTCCCCTCGCTTGTGTACATATAGCGACATCTGTCTCATTTCGCTCACCCCCAATCCGGTCACCCTACCCTCCCATCACCGTGAGGGATTTTGCAGAGAACAGTCGCGGAGAGTGTGACCAGTAGCATGCAGGAGAGGAACCCCCGTGGAGGAAACCTTTGAGGATCCATAGCTACTGACCTGCCCATCCTCAGGGCAACCTAAGAGGAGATGATCCTAAATGCTTGGCTGATTTCTGATTCTGATTTAGGATATAGTATTCATAGCAATGAAATCCATCTTCCAAGTTTCCTGATGATGTGTGCAGGGAAGATATTCCTTGAGGCTGAAGAAGCTGATCCAATCTGGATGAAGGTTCTGATAATGAATATGGATTATGTCCAGCATTGAAGAAAGATTTAGATATGGTCCAGGAACTATTTGTGATCTTAGGTAATTGTCTATCGGAGATAGAGGATGTCATGGATCTGAGCATGAGGAAGAATATGAGTCTGACTAGATGAGCTGGCAAATTCCAGTAATTACAGGATGGATAATAAGTTATGTGAACTTCTTAATGTAAACTCTCGTCTTTGAAGAAGGTGACAGTAAGATATAATGATCAGCCCCTTTTTGTAAATTGGCAAGGTTTAGAACAGTGGCAAAAAAGGATGATGAGGTAGTGAATTCTCCAGGAAGCAGGAATCCAAAGAAGGCTAGACAAAATAGTGGAAGAAATCATGATGTTCAATGTAGAATCAAATGTAAATCCACTATGTTGCTGGCCCACCGGTGCAGTGGTAGTGCTACTGCTTGCAATGCCATCAACCCGGGTTTTGGAACATGCCCGGGGAGATGGAGGGCTGGCTGGGGGCTCAAGCATCTGAGTACTGCTTGCCTTCTCCAGGGAGGTGGGGGGGGGATGAGGCTCGGTGCTTGACTGGCCTCTCGTGGAGGCCAGAGGCACAGCAAACACCAAAGCCAGTCCAAGGGGTTGGGGTGTGATGGACGTCAGTGGTTGCGCCTTAACATCTGGGCACACGTCACGCCCCCAAGAACAGCAAAAACTGGCTTCCTGAGCACCAGGAAGATGGAGCTCCCGGTGCAGACCCTACAACTCCCACCTTTCTGTCCCATGCATTCTTAAATACACCCAATGTTTTTGACCCCATGACCTCCTCTGGAAGGCCGTTCTGTGCATCCACCACCCTCTCTGTGAAAAAATACTTCCTCACATTGCCCTTCAGCCGTCCCCCCCTCTATCTTCAAATTGTGTCCCCTTGTTCTTGCACATCTCTTTTTCTTTCATTATTTTTCGTGCTGCTGTGCCACCATTCCTTCTGCCTCGGTCACGGCCCCCTCCACTCCCACTCCCACATTAGCCATGACTCCCTGATACCCCTGGCTCACCCCCCAGGGCAGGGTTGCGGCACCAGCTCTAAGTGCCACAAGCGATGGGATAGGTCAGGGAGCCGGCCTGGGAGTTCATCGGAGCGGAGGAGCAGGCATCATCCAGGTGGCAGGCTGATGACTTTTGTTCCCCTGTATGTGGGGGCAGGGATGTGCAATGACAACCAGCATCTGCCATGCCCCTCATATTACGTTATGGTGCCGGTCACTGTAGTACCTCTGGCCTCTGCCAGGGGTCTGTCAAGCACTGGACACACTCCCCGCCCTCCCTTTGGAGAAGGAGAGCAGTCTCTGGGACGCTCAATCCTTCTGCCTCGGCTGGCCTTCTGATGACCCGAGTCCATTCCCAAACCCAGGTCGCAAGTGTCACAAGCAGAAATCCAACCGCTGTGCCAACGGGCCAGCACACATCTCTTTTTCTGAAAGATGCTACCCTCTTGGACTTTGTTGATTCCCTTGAGGCACTTGAAAGTTTCTATCATGCCCCCCCCTTCCTCAAGGGTATAAGGAGTACCACTAGATCTAGTTTTTGCTCAACGTTCCAAGGAACTGATAGGCCTTAGAACGGCTGGACAGGAGCAGTAATGCCAGCAGCGGGTGGAGAATCTGGCAGATCAGCAGCAGAAGTAATCAAGCAGATGACTGAGTGCTGGATGGTGACAAATGTCGATTAATGCCCAAAAGAAAATACATGGAAGCAAATGTGCTGAAGCCCCAGGCTGCTGAAGCAGCAGAACAGAAACGTACTACTACATGACAGCGGTCCATCCAAGAAATGCCACAGATGCCAGTGAGATGGGTGGACAGGACACAGCTGAAATGCATCCATGAAAGTTGCCATTGAGAGCTAGGAGCTGGGGCCAAAGTGTCCAGAGATTTACATGGCGTTGTGGATATGAGCATAGGTTGCAGAACAGTCTTCGGAGGGAAGCAATGACTGCAAAGCAAAATTCATGGGAGAAGCAGCACAATAGATGGAAGGCCAGTGCCTCATGGCTGATGGAACTTGGAACAGATCCAGTTGCAGCATAGATGGGGAAGCCAGGATGGAGGCAGACACAGATGAGTCATCAGGAGTCCAGGAGCTGCAGACAGCAATAATGCAGAAATGACACTGCAGGAGATGAAGCAGAGGATTGAGACATGGAGTGGTGATGTCCCTCAAGATGGACATTATAGCAACATGACAAGCTTGGGGGAGCAGGAATGTCTGGACCACTGCTGATGGAGGAAGTGGCAACAGGAGCCGATGAGTCGGAGACTGGAGAAGGCGGAGCTGGGAAGTGAGCTACACGTGTTGATATACAGGAGAGCAGGTTTGGAAACTGGAAAGCAAGCAGAGCCGTGAAATCCTGAATTCCAGAATGAGCTGGTTGGGTACAAGATCCAGAATGTGATGAGGCTGACAAGCTAGGACAAATCACACAAGGCCAGGGTGTGTGCAGATGCCGAATACTGGACTGCCCGTCATTTGGAGGTCGGCCACTAGTTGGGAAGAGGCCCTTCTTCAATAGAGAAGTTCAGGTCAGAAGCCTGCAGACAGGCTGGAGGAACTGAGGAATAAGTCCAAGGAGACCTTGCAGAACTTTCGTCATGAACTGGAAGAATAAATCGATAGATGTGGAGGATGCTGGGATGCCAAGACACTGTGTATGTCACTGAGAGCCAGGGGGTTGTCAGACTGCTGGTAGAGAATGGATTTGGTAGAGAATGTAGTTTGTTGACATGGACTCCCATCCCTGGCAGACAGGGCAAGCCCACCTTCACTCAGTACCTCAGAAGGTAGAGTTAGGGATGGAGATTGTCAAAATGCTAGTATAGACATGGATTTGGTAGAGAATGTAATTGGAAGTCACTGACTCCCATCCCCAGCAGACAGGACAAGCCCACCTTCACTCAATACTTCAAAAAGGTAGCGTTAGGGACGGAGACTGTTGAATGCTGGTAGAGAAATGTAATTGGTAGAGAATGTAATTGGAAGACACAGACTCCCATGCCCAGCAGACAGGGCAAGTACACCTTCACTCGATGCCTCACAGGTAGCGTTAGGGAGAGAGACTGTCGAACTGATGATAGAGAATGTAATTGGAAGACACAGACTCCCATCCCCAGCAGACAGGGCAAGCCCACCTTCACTCGATACCCCACAGGTAGTGTTAGGAATAGAAGCTGTCAGACTGATGATAGACAATGTAATTGGAAGACACAGACTCCCATCCCAGACAGACAGGGCAAGCCCACCTTCACTCGATACCCCACAGGTAGTGTTAGGAATAGAAACTGTCAGACTGATGATAGACAATGTAATTGGAAGACACAGACTCCCATCCCAGACAGACAGGGCAAGACCACCTTCACTCGATACCCCACAGGTAGAGTTTGGGAGAGAGACTGTTGGACTGATGATAGAGAATGTAACTGCAAAACACAGACTCCCATCCCAGACAGACAGGGCAAGCCCACCTTCACTCGATACCCCACATGTAGAGTTAGGTAGAGAGACTTTCAGACTGATGATAGAGAATGTAATTGAAAGACACTGACTCCCATCCCAGACAGACAGGGCAAGCCCACCTTCACTTGATGCCCCACAGGTAGAGTTAGGGAGAGAGGTTGTTGAACTGATGATAGGTAATGTAATTGGAAGACATGGACTGCCATCCCTGGCAGACAGGGCAAGCCCACCTTCACTCAAAACCTCAAAAGGCCGAGTTAGGGATGGAGACTGTCAGACTGCTGGTATGGACTGAGCCCGGAAAACAGGTGGCTGCTGCTAGAGGAGAAAAATAAGCAGGGCAGGGCAGGATAGGTAGCAGGAGGAAGGGGACAATAGCAAGGAAGGAGGATCAGGGACAGCAGGAGGAAGACAAACCTTACACAGCATAATGGGAGGCAACATTAAACAAACAAAAGGCATACAGTACATAAGAGCCGGGAGGATAATTTTTGGGTGTCTATAGTTTTAAGCTGTGGAATGAGAGCAGACCAGTATAATACTATATATCCTGGATGTGCAGGAGTTGATGAAAAGGATAGCATAAAGTATTGGAACAAAGGCGTACCAGAAAATTGCACAGCAATAAGCACCAAACTAGGCAAGAGTAAGTGAACAATTGATGTGAGACATCCATGTAAAACATTGTAAATGAATCAGAACTGAGTGGTAATGGCATACTTACAAGGTGTGATTGTCATGATTGCCTTCAGTTTCAGTCCAATGGGTATGATACATTTTTGCACAATGAATAGAAGTCAGGCAGAGATCCTAAGTAGAGCACATAGCAAAGCATTGCAACTCCCACTAACAAATGAGGGTCGCAGCCAGGTTAACTCTGTGTTTGAAAAGAAAGCTCCGACTATGGGCATGTGCAGTAGCACTGCGGGAACATGCTCAACCCAAAAGTGCCAGTGTGAAGAAAGAGCGGTGGCTCCAAGAGGAGCAAGAAGCCCAAAAGGGAAGCAGCAACAACAAAGGAACAAAACACAGGGACAAGGTACAGGGGAGGGAAGGGGGGAACAGACAAAAGGCTGGTATGCGGAGGAAAGGGGGGGCACAAGGAATGAGATCATGGAGAATGGGAAGGGTCAAACATAAGAGCAAGCAACAGAGAACAAAGCAAGATGAGGGGAGAAAGGGGGCAACAAAACCAACAAAAGACAATAGAGATGGGGAACGGAGAAAGGAGGGGGACTGGCAGGGAGTGAGGAAATAGCAGCAAAAGCAGGACGCAAAAGGAGGCTCAGCCACACGAGTCACGCAGGAGCACAGAGTGCCATGAAATAACAGAGTTTCACAACACACTAAGTGAGAGCTGCTGGGAGAGGCTGGCTTTTATTTGGAATGTGGGAGGATCTTATTCCCTTACACTGAACCTCGAGCTTCAGCCCTCCCAATAACTGTGTTAGCAGACCAACATACAGAAAACCTATCCAAACGTATGATGCAATATTAAGACATGATATTACAGCCACATAGTATGTCTTAGTGGTACTAGGTACCTTTTGTTTTATATACAGTTTTGCAGCTTTTCAAATGTTCTGTTTATCTACACATTGCACATTTTTACCATTATTAACATGATGGTATGAAATAGCACTCATCCAGCTCAACCCTCAGCTTTCTGCCCCCCCCCCCAGGTCAGTTGACAGTCTGCCTTATGTATGCTTCGGGAATACTGGACTGATCTACACATGCACCACAGTGTCAAAGGTCTTCCTGAAGTCCAAACAGATTTACTGTATGGCTCTGCCCTGTCCTGCTGTCTGGCCCCCCCCTCGAAGGAGGCAGGTCGATTTGTCATTAGCTGTGTCTTATAAAGCCATGAAGAGAAGGAACAATTCTGGTCTCAGCCAAGTGTTCCGTTATTCTGTACCTGAAAATGGCTTTTAGTACCTTGAACCATACATGAAAAAATGTCTGCTCGCTCACCAAATCTTTAAATCAGAATGTTAATTTAATTTAGTTTTTTTTTTTTTTTTACTTACCTGACTGCATAAACAGGAGCTACTCGACAGAGTAAAGCCATAGGGGATAAGGAACTACTCCCTATGGGAACCTTAGGGCCTAAATAAGGTCCACCTGGAAGCAAGCTCCAGCTTAGTCTGCCTTTCCTGGTTAAACAAGTTCCCCTTTCCCTTTCCCTAAATAAACTTTGATAAGGTCAGTTCATCAAATAATAGTGAAGTTAAAGGAACAAGAAAACTGTGACCTGAGAAACAGTGGAACTATTCCCCTGAGGAAGTGGTATGTCCATGTAACATTTGAGAACTACAGTATATACTGTACTCTAAGCCACTAAAAATCTAAATGGAATCAAAATTCTGATTTAAAGATTTGGTGAGTAAGCAGACATTTTTCTCATGTATGGTTCAATTGTAGTTAGAAGGGGGTTACTGCCACAAAATATATATTTTATTCTCTGGTAAGGAAGTGGACTTTAGGGGGGGTTTCTTCATACTTTCAGTAACTTGCTCAGCGCTGATGTCAGGCTGACTGGCCTGTAGTTGCTAAGGTTTGTCTTGATCCCTTCTTGAAGACTGGAACCATATTGGCCACTTTTCAGTTATTTAACACCACACGCATCTGGACATATTCATGAAAGTTTATTGCAAGCAGCCCCCCCCAAATTGTTCCCTTCGTTCCATTATGATCCTGGGGTGCATCCTGCCTGCCCCTTGGGACTTACATGGCTTGATCTTTGCAGAATATTAAGCTACCAGAGTGGCTGTGATGTCTTCAGGCTGAATCATAGCTACTCCTGATGCCATGGGCCTCTCAATGAGCACTTCTTCCCACCCCTGAGGACCCCATGATTGATACTGAAGAAAAAATTACTCACCTTAGTAATTGTTTTTCTTCTAATGGAGTCTTGCTATATTATGACTTCTTGCAGTTAGCCACAGCACTTGAACTGCCCCGGAGAGGAAAGAGTTAACTCCATAATGAATGGAGTTCTCAGAGCAAGCGCTTTACTGAAAGCTCTATCTGGCTAGTTTCAAACTGAAACTGTCAGATCTTTACGGAGCCAACACTCACTAAAAGTCTATGTGGAAAGTACCCTATGCTAGCCAAATGGCTACCTACTAGTAACAACAACTACAATAACAACAACAACAACAACAACAAATATCACCCCTGACAAGCACTACTAGACCCCCCTTCCCCAAATACTCAAGTCCAGGAGGGGGGGCCAACCTGAATCAATAACAGTAGTACCTAATTTCCCCAATCCTAAAAGAAAGAGGGGAAAAAAACACCTATAATGGCATGACACAAGTGCTTGCACTAATTTGCCCACACCTACCCAAGTAGAAGTTCTGAGAGGGGCAGGTTGAGGAGTGGTCATATAGCAAGACTCCATTAGAAGAAAAACAATTACTAAGGTGAGTAATTTTTTCTTCAAACAACATGAAGTCTTGCTATATTATGACTTCTTGCAGATTACACAGCAGTACCTCCATGGAGGAGGGCCAGAACCTACTTAGGGAATAGGCTCTGAAGCACGGCTGTGCCAAACCGAGCATCTCTCCTGGCCTGGATATCCAGGGAGTAATGCTTGGTGAAAGTGTGAACTGTTTTCCAGGTTGCAGCTTGACAGATTTCCAAAATAGGAATATCTCTAGCAGCCGCTAGAGATGCAACTGTACCCCTGGTAGAATGGGCCCTCAATCCTGAGGGGGGTTCTCTACCCAGTTTTTGGTAGCAAAATTGGATACAAGAGACAATCCACCTGGCAATTGTCCTCTTAGTGGCAGGTTTTCCTTTGCCGACCTCACCATAGGTGAGAAAGGTTGATGGATTGAACCTGCTGGCCGCCAGTGCGTTCAGATAATAACTCAATGCCCTCTTAACATCCAAACTGTGCAATCTCCTTTCACCAGAGGAAGAGTGCTCAGTGAAAAATACTGGAAGGAGATGGATTGGTTAAGATGGAAATCAGAAACCACTTTAGGTAAAACTTTCTGTTAGTCCTGAGGACTACCTTATCCTGTGAAAAGAAATAAAATAATTTTCTACAGAAAGGGCTTGTAACTCACTTATCGTCTAGCAGAAGTGATGGCCACAAAAATACAGTTTTCAAGTTAAGAACTTAAGGTCTGCGAACAGGGGTTCAAAGGAGTTTGCATTAACTGAGCAATGCAAACATTAAGGTCCCAGGCAGGGGCTGGGTCCCGAAAAGGAGGTTAGTATGAGTAACCCCTAAAAACTTGGAAAACACAGGGTGAGAAGAAAGGGAGGAAGGCTTTCCTGCTGAGATAAAAGCAGAGATAGCTGCCAAGTGGACTCTTAAGGTAGCTGGCCTGAGGCCCAAAGAATTAAGATGGACCATGTAGTCCAGCAAAGTGGGCAAATCAGCAGATTCTGGGACAATATGCTTATCAGAACACCAGATGGAAAACCTTTTCCACTTGGAATTATAAGTGGCTCTAGTGGAAGGCTTCCTAGAGGCCTTTAAAATATCAAGGACACACCTTGAGAAAGGTGTAAATCAGCAAATTCTAACTCTTCAAGAGCCAAGCCTAGAGTTTGAGGGATTTGAGGTTCGATAACTATACTCTCCCTGGGCACAGGTCAGCAGATTGTGAATCCTGGGAAGGCACAGGGAAGGTGGACTGTCAGTGATAGCAGGAGTGGGTACCAGGGTTGCCTGGCCCAGTCAGGTGCAATCAGAATCACTTTGCAAGGTTGGGATCTGATTTTACTAACACCTTGAAAAGAAGAGGGAAGGGGGGGAAGGCATACAGGAACTTCCCTTCCCAATCCAACAGAAGGGCATCCAGGGGGACTGAGCCCATCACTGGGGGCCTGCAGCAGAACAGTGGAAGTTGGTGGTTGGGGCTGCAAAAAGATCTATCTGAGGGGTGCCCCATCTGGCAAAGACTGTTCTCAGCACTCGGGGATTCAGGGACCATTCGTGATGGCCCTGAGAAATCCTGCTGAGGGCATCCGCTAGGACATTGTCCTTCCCTGACAGATGAACTGCTATTAGAGAAGTGTTCAGGGAGTAGGCCAGAGACCACAACTTCACTGCCTCGGTGCACAGGGCCGACGACCAAGTGCTCCCTTGCTTGTTGATGTACCACATTGTTGTGGTATTGTCTGTTCTGACCTGGACTACTTTGTTCTGGACAGATGCAGAAAAAGCTTGAAGAGCTAAAAGGACAGCTCTGAGTTCCAGCAAGTTGATGTGGAGCAGAGATTCCTGAGGGGACCACACTCCCTGTGTGGAGAGGTTGCCCAAGTGTGCTCCCCACCCCAGGAGGGAGGCATCCGTAGTGAGGGTGAGGGAGTGGGAAATAGGAATGAAGGGGACCAGAGTTCGGGTCACAGGAACCAGTTTGGCAAGGGGGTCCCTCCTTTGGGACCAATAGGCCCTCAAATGAAACTGAATGTCTCTCATCTGGAATCTTGCTCCCTGCACTACAGCTGTGGAGGCAGCCATGTGCCCTAGAAGCTGCAAAAGTGTCTTGCTGGTCGAGAGACCTGCAGGGTGAAAGAGGAGGCCAGGGCGATCAACTCTACCCTTTCCAAGGGAGGAAGGCCCTGGCCAGCTTTGTGTTCAATTCGCATCTATGAAAGTAAGTACCTGAACTGGTTCTAGAACTGACTTTGGTAGGTTTAGCAGGAATCCCAGAGAGGTGAGAAGCTGCTGGGTGACTTGCAAGTGGGATTTCACCTGTTCTGGAGACTGTCCAGCAATGAGCCAGTCGTCCAGGTAGGGAAAAACAGCAACCCCTTGCCTTCTTAAATGAGCCACTGCCACAGCTAGACATTTTGTGAATACCCTTGGAGCAGAGCTAAGACCGAAGGGCATTGCCCTGAACTGGTAGTGGCCTGAGGGCAGTTCGAACCTGAGCTACTTTCGGTGAGAAGGCCTGATTAAGACGTGAAAATAGGCATCCTTGAGGTCCAGGGAGGCTAGCCAGTCCCCTGGCCTCAGTGAGGGCAAAATCATTGCCAAAGTTAACATTTTGAACTTTGGTTTCAAAAGGTGTTTGTTCAAATACCTTAAGTCTAGGATGACGCATTTCTGCTGTCTTTTTGGTGTAAGGAAGTATCTGGAGTACAGACTCTTGCCCTGGTGAAAGGGAGGAACCCTTTCCACTGCTTTGCACCTCAACAGGCAGAGACCTCTGCCTCCAGGGCAAGGGCCTCTAGGGGCTTGCAGGTGGAAAGTGTCTGGCCCTCATCTTTGGAAAATGTTTGAAGCTGAGAAACCAGACCCTGGCTTACCACTTCAGAACCCATTTGTCCGAGGTTACGGACACCCAGTTCTGACTGAAGCAAGCCAATCTGCCCCTACTGGTACAGGAGAATCGGCCCTGGGCACCCCATCAGGGTGCCTGCTTGGCAGATGCCTTAGGCTGAGGGGTGGGGGACGGCTTGCCTGCGCCCTGTCTGCCTCTGCCTCTGAAAAAAACCCTCAGAGCATAAGCAGAGGAAGCTTGGGATTGATAAAAAGGCCTGTGGAAAGGCCTGCCCCTACCTCTGGGCGTGTGCCTCTGTGGAGTGGCATGCCGCTCCTTGGCCTGGGCACTTTTGTAGGTAGTTCTGTATTCATCCATCTTTTTCATATAGTTCTCTGTCTGCTCCCCAAACAGATAATTTCCTACCACAGGAAAATCCATAGCTTTTGACTGAGTGTCCTGTGACAGATTAGTGCACCTGAGCCATGCCAACCTACGGAAAGCTACAGAAGTGGCCATGACCCTAGGAAACATCATTAACATCAACAGCAGCATGAAATTGAACTTTAGAGGCTTCAATGCCATCAGCAGCCACCTGTTCCAATTCACTAGCCAGCTGGCCATGGGCCTGCTTGGCTAACTGCATAACTGTATCCCATCTAGATTTCTGATATCTAGCTACATAAGCCATATAATTTGCCTGCCTGAGTCCCAAAGAGGCTGCCATATACTGCTTTTTTGCCATGGCCATGGCATCAATCTTCCTAGAATCTTTATCAGGAGGATGTGAAGCCAGGGGAATGTTAGCCTTATCACAGGCTGTAGCCTGTACCACCCCTACATGACTACACTGCTCAGAAAGGAAGTCTGTATCAGGGTCTGATAAAGCATACCTCCTGTCCATCTTTTTATCGACAGGAGGCAGAGAATTTGGATTTTTTAAAATTTTCATTGTTTGCTTCCTAAATGACTTATGCAAAGGAATAGACAATCTCCTAGACTCTGGAATATCCATCATCTCAACATAATCAGGCTCCTCTTGCTCATCCACAGCCTCTTCTAAGGGAAGCTGGAGGGTTTCAGCAACTTTCTTATAAAAAATAAAATGAGATGGGGACTCAGACAGCATAGGGGGAGATTCCAATGGTCTGTCTGGAGAGATGTCCGGTTCAATGGGCACATCCAGACCCTCCCAGCCACATACATACTGCTCATAATCCTCCTCCCCCTCCTGTGGTTCATAAAATTCTTCAACATCATACTCCTGAACCACTGGGACCGGACGAACCAACCTTTTACCAGCTAGTGGTGGTTCGGACGGTCCCTGAGACAGTGACTGGACAATTTGTATGGCTTTTGCTATCTCTGCAGCAGTTGGAGAGGCAATTTTGTACTCCAGACCTGCTGATTTTTTAGACTTTTTTACTGGGGCTGGTTCCTCAGAACCAGCTTTTCTTCTTGAGGAAGTCTCGCCTGGTCAGAGGGCACTCTCTCTGGTCCAGTGGGCACTGGACCGGGCTGGCCATCCGGGTCAGCAGACTTATTGGCCTCTCGTTCCCTGAGCCTGCCCAATCTTTTTTCCAGGGTGGCTGCAGGAAAATTCTTGCAAATCTGGCAGTCTGACTGGAGGTGGTCAAACCCCAGACAATAAACACATGGTGTGGGTCAGCCTTGGCAAGGCTTCCCCACAAGCATCACTGATGTTGAAACCCAGTGGGCCGTTTTCATTTGGGTTTCTCAGACATAATCCAGCCTAACCAAAACTTGCCTTTTAAGAGCAGTGCAGGTAAGATAATTCTTATCGGTTCCTAACCGTGTCACGGGTATTTGAAAAAAACAAATTAAAAAGTTTGTTTTTTTTAGAACCGATAAGAACCGGGAACCGCACTCTAAATGTCCATACAATACTTTAAAACGTCTTTTTAACCAAACCGATCGGTTCAAAACCGAACCGATAAATATATTTTCCACACAGACTAAAAGACCTGTACTTACGGTTTACCAGATAGAGCTTTGAACCGGAACGCGGTAAAATAAATACTTTTCCCGGTTTATTTAAACTGAGAATTACTTGTGTTAACCGAGAAATGAACCGAGCTGAAGGAGAGATCTCCGGAGCGACTGTTCAGTGAGGCGGAGTAAAGAATCTAACAGTTTCAGTTTGAAACTAGCCAGATAGAGCTTTCAGTAAAGCGCTCGCGCTGAGAACTCCATCCATTATGGAGTTAACTCTTTCCTCTCCGGGGCAGTTCAAGTGCTGTGGCTAACTGCAAGAAGTCATAATATAGCAAGACTTCATGTTGTTTGAAGAGAAGTATTCTTTCAGTATTTCAGACATTGCCCAGCTCCCTCTCAGATTCCTATCCGTTACCCCCTCACAAGGGTGCCCAATCTCCTTCTTAACCTTCCTCCATCCATATACAGTATGTACTGAAAGAAACAAGAAAGCTTTGGTGCTAGCCATGGCTCTTACTGCTATTCCAGACCCACTTTAGCTTTCTTTAAGTCTTGCAGTCTGTCCGTGCTACTCGGTACTCCTCTCTGGCCTGGAGGCAACAAGTCTGTTTCAAGCAGTCATAGACTTTTTTTGTTCAGGATCAGTTGCTTTTCATCTTTAATGACAAAGGGGAGCACTTCTTGGCCCTCTTTCTGTTTTGCTTACAGGTATACAAACCTTGTGTCTGCTTTGAGCACCTCCTTCAACGTACCCATGTACTCTTCATTGCCAGCCTCATGTAGCGGCACTAGACCCTAGCATACCAGGTTCATCATCTTGCTAAAATCTGCCTTTCTGAAGTTCTGGGTCCTGATGGCAGAAGGCAGGGTACTTATCCTTGTCACCATGGGGAACAGGAGTGTCAGCTTTTGTGAACCTTTGCAGGTGCTCACTGCCAGTAGGTAATATTTTTCCAGTACCAGGTTCCCTAGCAATCCTTTTTTGTAGGCTGCCTGAAAAAAATTGAGGTTGCATATGTCAGCTTTGTGGGTGCTTGAGCTGCCCAGCACCCATGGAGTCGGCACCTATGATGAAGAAGCGCACCCAGCTGTGGTCCCTGCCTCACACCAATTCCTTGACATTCAGATGGGAGATCATGCTTTCCTTTCTCCATTTTAGGAGGTGATTTAATTCAAATCAAAGCCATTGCTCAATAAATGAATGGTTTGTTAGCTAAGTGGTGGCTTTGATTCAACGGTCAGCCTCTGCAAGGGGTACTATAAAGCTCAGAAAAAGAGATCTGGGGGGTTCCTAGAAGTTATACCCAGTAGCAGAGTCACTTCCAGTGGGCAGCAAGTGAAGGTGTGGATTGTCAGGAAGTAGAATGAGTAAACAACATACTGATTTCAACAGATGGCAATAAATAGGGTTGGGTTACAATCCAATCTCTAGAGGTCCTGATCCTGCTGCACCCATTCCATTGCACTGCTGTGTGTACCCTGATTTACACTTCACAGAGCAATGATGTAAGAATCCCTGTGGAATCACAAGTAAAGAAGCAAACCAATAACCAGCTCCCTTTGAATGCTTGCTAAATAATTTATGGGCAGCATTTTGAATGAAAATAAATGCACCAGCAACTGAATTCTGTTTTCCCAGTAAAAAGAAAACAAATGACAATATATTTTAGAACTGTGACTGCATTACCATGTAATTCAATTCTACTCAGAATTAACAGAATGAAAGTCTGCTCATTGTACTTTTTATAACTACAACCAGTCCCAGTTCAGCTGCATTGTCCCACTGCATCCTAACAGACCCTTTGGCTGTAACTGGAAAATAAAAGACAGCAGGAACTGCCAGACATGCTCTTAGTTATTGGGATTACAGCTGGGATTTTAATAGTAGTTTACTCACCTGGTAAGGGTGATTGTGGGGGTATACATCTCTGAGACACTCCACACTCCTTACACATGGGTTGTGTCCACCTGATAGGTTGCTTGATGCACATGTGACTTCAAAGAAGTCCGACCCCCTTTCTCTGTGATGCTGCCTCTCCAGGATCAGTTTGAATTCTTCCAAAGCTGTACCTAATCTGTAACCAATAACTCTTGACTTGTTAGCGGGCAACATAATGTTTCCTGATATGTATCTTAGCGTGTTAAATAAATTATAGTAGAGGCATTTGTTATGTTTTACCAAAAATTCTGTAGCCCATGAGGGTCCTCTTATTATTTCTTATTCATACAAATCTAAAATTTCTGGCCCATACAGCATGCTGATTGTTAAATCTTGAAGCTCATCTGTGAGTCCTTTGTCTCTGACTGACTACCTGGGCAGGTTGTGGAGTGCCTCAGAGATGTATACCCCCACAATCACCTTTACCAGGTGAGTAAACTACCATTGTGGGGGATAATCTCTGAGGCACTCCACACTCCTTAACCATGGGTTTCGATGTAAAAAGCAGTCCCCTAGTGAGAAGGGTGGGTAGTCGGTCCATTATGTTATGTTCGACCCTGCTGCTAACAACACTACTTAAGTAAAGTTAGTTTTTTCTTCCAGGGATACATCTACCCTGTAGTGTTTAGTGAATGTGTGCATTGATACCCATGTAGCGGCTGCACAAATTTTTTCTATTGTGGCCATGTTTCTCTCGGCCCATGATGTACTGTAGCTATTGCTGTAGTGGAATGGCCTTGATTTTTGTTGGTGGTGTATGATTTGAGGCCTTATACTGTACGCCCCTGTGATGGGAGACTTAAGCCAATATGTGCCGTATGTCTGCCGTTCTTGTGATGTAAATGGACATTAGTATCTCATGGCTAGCAGCTGATGTTGAGGGTCCCTATCTACCTTGTCTGCAGGCATAGAGACAGGTATTTCGATATCCTGTTTAGAGTGAAAAAGCGTGCATATTTTAGGCAGAAAGGAAGGGATCATCTTTAAACTGATCTTGTCCTCATGAAATACCAGATAAGGCAGTCTGTGGGATAATGCTTGTAGTTTGCTTATGCACCTAGCTGAACATATAGTGACCATAAAGGTTAAGCGTTTGCCCTTTGAGTGGTAGTGACTATAGAGGTTCAGATGGTGAGTTGGTCGGTGCCCAGGCAGTCTGTGGGATAATGCTTGTAGTTCGCTTATGCATCTAGCTGAACATATAGTGACCATAAGGATTAAGTGTTTGCCATTTGAGGGGTAGTGACTCTAAAGGTTCAGATGGTGAGTTGGTCATTGCCCTGGGTACTAAGTTGAGGTCCCAGGGAGTGGGCCATTGTTTTATCTTAGGATGTAGATTGGATCGATTGCTGCCACTTGCACTGTTAGGGATGCTAGAGATAGTTCTTTATGCAGACCTTGCTGAAGGAAGAGAAGTATGTTGGGCACTGTGGCCCTTAGAGGTTGTATTTTTTTTCCCTTTTCTTCTCACCACCTGTGGAATAATCTTGAATGTCTCTGATATTTTGAGGTATTTGGGTTTCTCCATAGCATTGGTGACCACTGGGTGGTATCCCTCTCTTAACAGTCTCTCCTATTCAGGAGCCAGGCTGTTAGTTTGAGATTATTCAGACTGAGTTGACATACCAGTCCCTGGGTGAGACTATCTTCCCTGAATGGACTACCATTCAGGGAAGATAGTCTCACCCAGGGACCGGTATGTCATGGGTGGTCTAGTGCCATTGTCACTATCGTGGCGAACCCTGTTCTCCTGGGCCAATGAGGGGTGATGTTTATCACCCAAGTTCTGGTTCTGCATATCTCTTTCAGAACCTGTAGTATCGGTGGAAAGATGTAGGTTACCTGGAATGACCATGTAGCTGATAGTGCATCCACTGCCATGGATTTGTTGTCCCTGAAGTGGGTGTAGAATCTGGGGCACTGATTGTTCTTGTTGGTTCTATCAGTCCCCAACGTCTGTTGATCATTTGGAATATATTGGAATGAATCTTCCACTCTCCCGGATGTATTAACTGGTGACTTAACCAGTCTGTGGTGGTATTCAGCCTGCTTGCCAAGTGTATAGCTGATATGCCCACCAGATGTTTTTGTGGCCAAAGAATCAGTCTTGAGCCTCTCTTTGCATGGCTCCACTCTTTATTCCTCCTTGCCTGTTGATATAGGAGATGATAACCTGATTGTCCGAGCTCATGAGGCAATTTCCCTTTTTCCTGACTAGCCTTGTGAATTGCAGTGGCGCACAGGATAGTGCCCTGAATTCCAGAATGTTTATGGTCATTTTTTACTCTTGCATGTACCACTTTTCTAGGCTTCCCAGTGGAGTGGCCACTATGTAGAGGCTACTCAATGGTGTATGGCATTATTAGCAGGCAAATGGCATAGGCAGTGTGCCATTAACATGTGAGGATTAGCTTGGGTAGTGGGGTAGGAGTTGATGTGACAAACCCAACCTTCATCATTGTATTGCGCACTAATGGCTGTACCTGATCAGGCAAACACCATATGGATGTTAGCGTTTGTGTAACCACCTCCATCTCTGTTTCTAGATCTGAGTGTGTTTCTGAATCTGGCTGTGGTGAGTGGGGTTCTGGCCCTACCAGTACCTAACTTTATTTCACATGGTGTTTTACACTAGGTGTGCTAGCTTCAGTTGATTATTTTGGTGGGGAATTGTTGCTGTGTCTAAATCCTGCCAAGCGGAGGATTTGGGATTGCAGGTGGCATATTTGTTTGTGCCTTGTTTTTTGTGTTTTCATAGGTGTCTTCCTGGTCAGATGGCATGGGTGCATCTTCTGCATCTGATGCACACAGTACGCTTAGTTGTTGTGGGCTAGCAGCACATTGCATTGGCTGCAGCTCTTTGTTTTGGCTCTTGTAGTAAGCCGAGAAAGGATACATGGAGAGAGTGGTGTGTTTGGGGGGGATTAGATATATTGTTTTATATATTATTTCCCTTAATTCTTCCCCTGCACAGTAATTAATAATGTTCTGCACCGTACAGGCTATTGTTGTGCCTGTGCATTAAAGTGTGCACTGTCCCTATAAATGTGTCTAGAGTGAGTGAGGGACTCAGTGTTATGCTGTCTTGCCCACAGCTGTGGTAATAATGCAGCCCCCAATGTATTTTCCCCATTATTAATTGATTTTCAAATCGTTGCCTTTGTATTTATTTATTCACATTGTGGTCTGCTGTTGCAGATCGGTTGGTACTTTAAACCAACACCCTCTGTGCTGGTTGGACATTTGTGAGCATAGTTGCACTCTCCACGGGATGGCAGCAGTGACTGTCAGTCAATCTACAATGTCTGACGGCTGCCTACACCCTTAATCTCGCATAGATAAGGGGGGAGTGGAGAGGTTATCCGAGATCACAGCAGTAAGTCTCATGATGATATTTCTCACAGCTGCCGATCTGGATAAGCAAATTAGGTTAGTCCCTCAATGTTCCTCCTCCTCATGAGACCTACTTTGTTTGTGGTGTTTCAGTCAGGTAGATGATGGAGGAGTTTCCTCTGCCTTTTGATAGAAGAAGGTGGTGAGTTTAAAAGACATAATGTGCCATAAAAACCTATTGAGAGCACATCATTTTGAGGTGAGGCACAGAGGGATTGAGAAAATGATTCAGAAACTGTTGTGTAGTTATGTCTTGAGTGAGCACTTCAGGTGCTACTATGCTTGTAATGGGGGACTGTGGCACATTACTTAGTATTTTAGCAGTCCTTGATGCTGGCAGGGTACTCCTGATGATCTAAGGTGGCTACTTGCTCATTTAATAGTGGATAGACTCTGGAGCTGCTGGCAGGGGCTCCAGGTCATCAGGCACTTCAGTAGAGTGGTATGCTTGTTCTGGACAGCATATAGGGGACTCAAGAGCATATGCCCATTTAAGGAATGAGAGCCTTTAATTATTTTGTAGCCCCTGTACTGAGCTCCTGTGGCTGTGGAATCTGTTTGGTCATCTGTGAAAGATCTCCGACAATACATGGCTCTGTTAGCATCCTTTAAATTTAGCATCCTTTAAATTTCAAAAATGTGATAAATTATGTTGTTCAAGCCTTTTTGTTTTATATAAAATTAATGGGGCTAAATCATGCATTCACACTATTATGCATTGCTTTGTCGTACACAGTACATAGTAGCGTCTCCTTAATTAATATGTGACTGTGCCTTTAAGAGAAGGAAACTGTGGATATCAGGAAAATAAATGACTATTAAAGTACACTATTTCCCAAATAGTTATTTTATTGCAATCAAACCTCCTTGTATGTTGACCCAATATAATACAGTACTGTGTTTTATTTATTTATTTTTATTTATATTTTATTTATTCTGGCCCCTTTTGTATGCCTTGGTATTCTTTGGGATAATGTAGACATGTGCCTTTAAGAGGGGGGGGAGGTAGGCAGGATGTCTTAGCTAATTCTTGCCTTGGGTGTGGCAAGCTGAGTGAGGAATCATCTGCATTGTTGTTTTTTTTTTTTTGCTCTTTAAAATATGTTTCTTCAGTTGTCCTTCATGATCAGTGTTAAAAGTTAGGGGACTTAGGCTTGAGAAGCTGTACAATTGCTAGCTCCATTCTCCATTGCAAGATATGTTGGATTTAGTCAAATCTTGTTTGTTTATCTTCCTCTGAGATGGTGGCCAAGATCTCATGACAGCTGAGAGCCAGTCAGCTTGCAGCTCTCATGGAGCAGGAAATTTGGAAACTATGAAAAAGCATGGGGGATGGTCATGCTGTTTGAGAAGCCATAAAATAACATTTGAGTGGATCCATTTTGGTCCCTAGAGCTTCCTTTTCTCTGTGGGAGTGTTTCTGGAAAGAAAATAACATGAAATGGTTGTGGTGCTTTTATTTACTGCCACGGAATTCGAGGAATGACTGAATCCAGCGTGGGCATTTTAAGCACCTTCCAATGCAAGGAAACTTTTCTGGATGAGTTTGTGAGTACCCTTTTTACAAGTCAGTGATGCTAGTGTGTCATCATGTTCTTGTTGGTGAATAATATAACCCAGGAACCACTGACCAGGGAACCAGGTTGATTATTTATTATATTGCCTCCTGTAAATCATTGCATAGATTCTGTATTCATTTTTGTGTGTCAGACATTGTTTTTAGCTCCCGGCACCGCTAGCAGGGGTGTTCAGGTAACTATTAATCTCTATGCTTGTACGATGCAATAATGTTCATAATTTGAATACTGTGCTAGCAAATTCTCAGCTAATATTTTTCTAGACAAGCAATGCTAGTAGAGCAGTGCTAACATCTCTAAGACTACCAGACTTACAATTTTAAACAGGTGCATATCTGCTGAAACATACTCTGGAGCTGCTGTGTTGAAATATTTTACAGTACATCTAAACACAGGTACCACTAGCAGGGGTGCCAGATTAATTTTGCAATAATGTCATCATTTATTGTCTGCCCCAAGGATAATTAGTTACTGTGCCAGTCATTCAGTCACTGTGTAGGCATTTAAAAGTACTTATAGTCTATGCTCATATTGTTATCTTAGCAGATGCTTTCAGCTCTTTTGATATCCAATTCTCTGAATAATGTAGTCTTCTTACCTTCATTTTAGCAAACTTTAATTTTATCAGCACGCTGGAGCTGTACAATGTGCTTGAAATATTCATTTGCAGCAGCAACCAAACTCCATATAGGAGTTGTTTTAAATATATGTGGGACAGCACTCCTATGGCTGCTAGCAGGAGTCACAGAGTGTTCCCAATCCCACCAGAGTGTAGTAGTGGGTGCAGGCTGAAATGGGACCGCTAGCAGGGATCCCAGAAAGTTGCAAACTGAAGCCATGAGTGCTTAATTCATCTTAGATTCACTGAGAGGGAATCTAAGGCATCTGGTATGAAATTTATGGGCTTGACACAATACCCTGAGTTGATGATCTGTAGTGTGCTTCAGGCAATAATTTAAATGTAGGCTGTGATTGTGTATATGATTCCTAGTCAGAAACCATGAATTGGTTATGAGAAGCACATTGGAAGTTATTTTAAACAACCAACTCTCCCTCTGGAATCTGGATTGAGCCATATATTTTCGTGACATAGTTCCATAAGATGCTTTGCTGTGCTAGCATATCCTAAGCTGCCGAAAAACTTAGATATAAAATTATTAAGCCTGGTGGCCTTACCTTTTGTTTCATATTCTTGAAATAACTGCTTGGGAGCTGTTGTGATGTGACCCCAACCTACAGATGCACATTCAGAACTGATCCTGGAGAGGCAGCATTACAGAGAAAGGGGGTCGGGCTTCTTTGAAGTCACATGTGCATCAAGCAACCTATCAGGTGGACACAACCCATGTGTAAGGAGTGTGGAGTGCCTCAGAGATTATCCCCCACAATGTAATATTTAGATTTTCTTTCCTGATTTCATCTGTTAATTACTTGATACAATGAAAGGCAACACCCCACCCCCACTCATAACCATGGCACTAATCTCCACTATTTCTAGTACACTGGTCTGCAGGGTACAATGTGGCCGACTTGTGAGGATTATGACAACTATTTGTTTTGTTTTGTTTTGTCGTTCTTGACCAGGAAAGGCACACTTAGCTGTGATGACTCTTTTCCACGTGTGTCCATGGGGTGGGTTAAATGGACCAAAGTTTAATGAACAGGGGATTGTAAGCCGTGGCACCTGGAAAAACCCAGTACTCTTACAATAAGCCCATGGGCTCTTTAACTTTTACCTGAAGCCATCAGAGACATACAGAAGGGACACTGGCGTAACACCTCATGGGAAGAATGGTATCTGTACAGTGCAGCACCACCATAGTACTGCAGCTGCAATGTCAGGATTGGGTATTAGCCCAAGTCCTGGTGTGGAGCTAGAACCCACAAATGTATGATCCTCTGGCCCCAGAGGCAAGCATGCTACCTACTGAGCTACAGACTCTGTACCAGCAGACTTTAAGATCAAAACAAACACACACACACGCACACATACACACACACCTTTATAGGTATGGTTAGAAATTAGCAGAGAAAAAACATTTGCAGCCATTTAAATGTAATGTTTATGCATTAACAGTTCTAACCAGAGTCCTAAGAATTATGTTCTTAAAAGCTTATTGCTATAACCATAAAATGGTGCAAGTTCTTTTTAGAGATAAGTGAAGAGGCAATGTATTTGCACTACAAGGAAATGTCTGTGGCTTTCCTTCACTGTCATGAAGATCAAAGTATGATCTTCATAGTTGTGAGCCCTTGATGGCTTCTCTGTGTAATTCTAACCCCCCCTACAAATGGGGGTTCCTGAAAAGTCTTCCTCAAGCTTGCCTAAATGCTCATTGCCAGGCTGGTGGCATGTATTTTAGCAGTTTAAATGTGATTGCAAGAGAGTGCCTATAGAGCCTCTGTGTACTGTCTCTTTAAGAGCTACCTGGATTGCAATCATAAGTATTCTGAGAGGGAGCACTTTTGAAGGATGTAACTATTTGCTGAAAATCATTTAGAGTGATAACGTAGTTTGTCTAACCTGCCTTCTTTGCAGCAAGGACTGTTTTGTTTATCTCCACTATCTTTGTCCTGGACTGCAAATTGGACCAATCAGCACTGGTGGAACCTAAAATGGAGCCGGACTACAGGAGCTGTCTGGAGTCAAAATCTGTAGGAACTGTAGTTTTGGGCTTTTTGCACCTGAAGGGGGAGCCTTTGTTGTGACTGACAGGAGGATCAGCCTACCGAACCTTTTGGATCTTGGGGAATTTCCCAGGCTGCTGCAGTTAGTTTCAGTTCTGGGCTGAGAAGTGAAGAGGTAACAGCTAAAGTTATTTGTGCAAGAGTTCTGTGTAGTTTTGCATGGGAGAACAGTGAGGGGCCTGAGTTGTGGCCTGTGTGTCTGCCTGCTGCCCCTGAGAGGGAGAGAAGGGAATTATTTCAGACTAAATCCAAGTTTGTGAGAACGAAGTAAGCCACTGATTTTTTACCAGGCTAATACCTGAAGAAGACCAAAGATTTTGCTGAGTGCGGTCGGCCTGTCAGGATTTCCAGCTGCTTTTGAGTCCCCGGTTTGTGCAGAGACTTTGTGATCATGACTGGAGGGTGGTTTGCCTGGTACGATAGAGTTTCCTTACATGTGGGTGTGCTGTGAGTTGTTGGTGGGTCGTGGTTTTGTTCCCCACTGTGTGAACAGTGTTCTACCTGCTGGAGGCTGTATCCAGCCCAGAGCGGACTGTATCTGAATTTGTCTCCATTTGGCCTGGGCCTTGCCACATTGGCCTGGCCGGACTGCCTGCTGCACAGAGGGGGCCATTGATGAGGGACCTGCCTGGGGATCAGCCCCCTGCTCCATGCTCAAGCAGGAACGATGCCTCGGCAGTTTGTGTGGGCCCTGCTTCTCCTGGCACTCCAGATTAACCACCTGCTGTCTCGATTTTCATCCAGCCTGTGTCCAGTCTTGGATATCGTGAGTGATCATCAGGGTAGCTCCCTGCAACAACAGCCTAGTCTAAAAGTGTGTCATCTGATTGTCTTGTTGTTTTCTTTTCACGAACTGAGCCCTTCGGCTCCGGATTACAAATAGTGTGTGGTGTGCATGTTGTTTTCTTCCATCACAGGGTCCCAACCAGCTGCAATGTTCCTGGCTAGCCCACCATTCTCCATCTGGGTACCCAGAGTGTGTGACTGTTTATGGACCCTGAAGTGCATGCATAACTGTTTGATTGATACAGCCTTTAAGCAAATTCACTTGATTACGTCCCTCCCTTGTTCAAGCTCCCTTAAATAAATCAGATCTTACTCTTTTTTGCATTTACCCTGACTGTGGTTCCAGTTTGTGCAAGAGTACTGTACTACTGTTAGTTGCTGTGTATAACCTTGTTTTACAGGGGGTCCCCAGGGCCAGGCCAGAGGAAAGCCCTGGTGGTAAGTGCAAACAGTGTAGGTACTTGTGTGGTGTATCAGAGTATTGTGAAAGTGATTATTGTGTATTGTTCTGGTCACTAGTAAGGAAAGAGGGGGGTTACAGTGTCTCAGAGGGCTGTGCCCAGGTTAGCTTGACCACTACCAACCCTGACCTCTGGGCGGAGGCACCTGTTTCAGAACTCATGCCCCTTAACCTGCTACTAGCCAAGACGGCAGGGGTAGTAGCCCTTGGGATAGCACCACCTAGGGGTTACATTTTGGAGGCTCACTGCTGGGATTTTGTGCCTTCTAGTGGCCAAAAATGACAAATTATTGTTAAAGATTAATGACTACCCCAATAGAAACGGCTGTACACCAAATTGGTGGGGTGGTGTACTGGGCAGGAGATCGACCCCCAGAATGCTCTACTTATACTGGATATTCCCCTTGGTACCAGCAAAGACACTGTAGAGGGAGCACTCTCCAAAGTTGAATATTTAAAAAACCCTGTGGTGGTGGGTCGACAGGCTGATTTGATTGCCCAAACTTTTATAGCCTTGGTAGTGTAGTGACCTTGTGGACAGCACTAAAGTGTCATAGACTGTTGCCCCAGAAGAGGTTCCAGCTGCCTGGAGAGTGATAACAAAAGACAGTAAAGACTCCGGGGAGGATGAGCTCCCACCATTATCTGAGACTTTTGAGGAGAAATTTGCTAAGTTGTTGCTAGAGGAAGGGAAAACCGTAGTGGACTTTAAGAAACTATTCCTGCCACCTAGGGGTGTTCCTTCCCCAACACCCTCCCACTCCAGCTCCTGTTAGTTCCCCACCTTCAGTGCCCATGCCAATGCTGGCTCCTATATCTGTAACTGCCATTAGTCATGACTCCTACCGAAGGCTGAGAATCTTCTCGGGCACCCTCCCCTCCCCACCCCACCCGGGGAGGATGACTGGGAGACCTGGATAGACTATGTTGCCCCTCTAGTACTTGAATGGCAATGCTCAGAACCAGAGAAATGAAAGAGGTCCTGACCTGGCTAACATCCATGCCAAGCGGGCCAATAATCCTGAAGCAACTACACAGGACTATCTTGATGCATTGGAAAATGTGTATGGGAGCCCGGATTCAGATGAGGATCTGTGGTTGAGAGTAAGAAACGTGTAGCAGTACCCAGAGGAGCCATTGTCTGTGTATGCACCTCGGCTTGAAAAGCTGCTACAAGAATGAATTAGATCGAACTAGGCTGGACTGGATCCTTATGTCTGCTCCGTTTTCAGAATTGTTACTGCTTCAGTTGCGCCTTGCCAACTGACTGGAATAGCACCCTTTACATGATGAGCTAATGAAAAGAAATTCGATGGGTTGAGCAAAGGGAGACCCCATGAAGTGCATCCACATATCTGCTGCTGCTGCTACGAAAGTGACCGAGAGCGATCAGCCAAGTGAGGCTCAGGGACAAAGGTCGTCACTTAATGAGCACTTTGAGAATGCAAAGGACTTCCTGCCCTGGGCCCAGCATTGGAAAGACTAGCTACTAAAGAAAGTCAGAGAGTTGAAGATAAGTGCCTCGGCAAGGGTTTCCCACATGGAACAAGATTCTGGTCCCTTTCAGAAAGTGACTGCCATGGGGGTGGGGGTGCACCCTCAAGCATCCGCTACCGAGGGTGGCTCAAAGGCTGAGATCACCGGATTGACTGCCACTCTAAAGGAACCGCTAAGACATATTGCATCACTCTCATCGCTGCAAGCAGATACCAAACACCAATCTTTTGCTACTGCTTCAGTTTCTCATATGATGTTTTCTCCCAGGATGACCCAGGAGTCTATCATTTGTCACAAATGTGGAAAGGATGGCCATATGAAAAGAGAATGCCGGTCTCAGAAGGACTTAGAAAGAGTAGTAAACAGACTCCAAAGGGAGCTCTGAAAAGCAAATCAGTGGCCAAGGGGTGCCCAAAATGACTGCAGTGAGGGTTCAAGAAACCCTAACTCAAATTTCTTTGTGGCTAAATCATCTGTCCAGGCCTCTGCTATTGCCTCTCCAGACTGGTCCAAAATAGTGGGCCCTTCAATGGAGACTACGGTGACTGTGAATGGTATTCATACTCGGGCTGTGCTTGACAGTGGGTCGCAAGTGACTATTGTATTCCAGGACTGGTATGACAAACACTTATCTGATGTGCCCTTGCAATCCTTGGAAGGCCTACATGTGTGGGGCCTGAGCGACAAGTCTTATCCCTACCTAGGGTATGCCCGCCTCTGGTTGTCTTTTCCTGCAACTGTAACTGGTGTAGAGGAGCAAGTAGAGACATTGGCCCTAGTGTGTCCTCCCACCAGACTGTATGATGGGGTCCCCCTGTCAATTGAGATAAACGCCCATATGTTTGGGAGACTGGCACAACTCTGTCAGGAGAAACAAGGGCGATGGACAGGGAAGGCCCTGAGAATTCTGGCTTGGATCAGGAGGGCCTATGATTTGCAACAGAAACCCAAGGAAGTAGACCAGGATGAACCGGTGGGGATCGTGTGGAAGAAGGATCCAGATTCGATGGTACTGGCTCCTAACACCCAGTGTACCATTCAAGGGGAGGTCCGTCTCTGGAAAGATGTCAAGAACAAAATACTGATGTTGGATGTACCAGGCGATGGAAAATTGCCAGAAGGATTATTGGTCAAGCCCAGCATCTTGTCTGCCAGTGCCCATGCCTGTGCACGACAAGTGATGGTCCAGATTCACAATGTGTCAGATCGGGAGAGCCGGGTGAACAGAGGGTGCACCCTAGCTATGGTATACTGCTCAGACACTGCATTATTGCCCAGCAACAAGCACCCTGGTGAGGAGAAAGTGACCGCAGACTTGTTTGACTTTGGTGACTCCCCTGTTTCCAGCTCAATGGAAGGTTAGAATTAGCAAGAGACTTGTCCAGAGAGACCAGGTGTTTTTGTTGAAGGAATAGGATGTGGGATGTATCCAGAGTGTGGAGCATCACATACGCCTGCATGATGAACGGCCATTTCGAGACAGGTCCCAATGCCTAGCCCCAGGAAAGATGATGTGAGAAGACATCTGCAGGAAATGCTCGCTGCTGGCATGATACAAGAATCCAGGAGTCCATACGCCTCTCCCATTGTGGTTGTGCGTAAGAAGAATGGGTCTGTGAGGAACTGTGTTTATTATCGAAACCTGTACCGGCAGACCACCCCAGACCAATACACCATGCCTTGTATACAAGATGTCCTGGACTGCTTGAATGGGAGCAAATGGTTCTTGGTGTTGGATCTTCGCAGTGGATACTACCAGATCCCGATGGCCCCAGGAGACTGTGAGAAAACAGCCGTCATCTGTCCGTTGGGGTTCTATGAGTTTCTGAGGATGCCACAGGGGATATCTGGCACCCCGGCCACTTTTCAGCGACTGATGGAAAGTGTGGTGGGACATATGAATTTGCTGGAATGCTTGGTGTACTTGGACAATGTCATTGTGTTTGGGAGCACTTTAGAGGTGCATGAGAACTGACTGTTTAAAGTCCTAGACTGACTGGAAGACTTCGGCCTCAAGCTGTCCATTAACAAGTGCCAATTTTTCCAAATCGCCGTGAAGTATGTGGGGCACATAGTATCTACAAAAGGGATAGAGACCTGATCCCAGTAAGGTTGTAGCACTGATTACTTGGCCCCAGCCCCATAATCTGAAAGAACTACAATGTTTCCTGGGGTCTGAGGCTACTACCGCAGGTTCATAAAAGACTATTCCACGGTGATTCACCCACTCTTGAACCTTACCCAAGGATACCCTCCTTCCAATTGTAAATACAAAAAAAGGGGTTGTTAAAGAACCAGAAAAAGTATACTTCCGACCAGGTGAACTCTTCGGGCCCCACTTGATGCCCGACTGTGAAGTAGCCTTCCATGAGATCATGTACCAACTCACCCACGGCCCCATCCTCACCTATGCTAACCCCACCAAACCCTATGTGCAGCATACGGATGCTAGTTTGCAGGGTCTAGGAGTGGTGCTGTATCAAGACCATGAGGATGGCCTGAGACCAGTAGCTTTCACCAGTAGGAGCTTGACCCCATCCGAACGCAACTACCCTGTGCATAAGTTGGAGTTCCTTACGCTAAAATGGGCCATCTTTGACCAGTTTCATGAATACCTCTATGGGGCAAAGATATTGGTGAAGACTGACAATAACCCGTTGACCTATGTACAGACTTCAGCTAAGTTCGACGCCAATGGGTACCGGTGGCTTTCTGCATTATCAACCTATGATTATGCTGTCTAATATAGACTGGGCCTGAACCATATTGATGCTAACGCCCTATCACGAAGGCCCACTTCCAAGAGTGATTGGGTCAGGCTGTCTGAACCTGACATTCGAGCATTGTGCCAAAAGTTTGATAGAGATGAACAGATGTCTGCAGACAAGTGGACTGTTTAGTAGATTGCTTGAGCCCTTCTGACACCTGCATACCAGCTGCTTATTGCCACTTCTCTGCTCTAGATATTAGTGCACTACCTCAATTTGACAATGGCAGCATTCAGTGGGCTCAATCCCAAGATCCTATGATTCAGCCAGCAATTGATGCCCTTCGTGCTGGGAAAGATGTGTTTAAGTTACGTTCCACTGACTTGCAAACTGCTTTATTGTTTAAAGAAGGCCCCAGATTGAAGTTGCTCAATCACCTGTTGTATAGAGACAGTAGATCGTAGTGTAAAAGTAAACAAGCAACAATTGGTCCTGCCCATGGCCTTTAAAGATTTGGTACTGAGGTCCCTCCACAATCACATGGGGCACCTCAGTATTGACAGAACCCTTGACCTGGTACGATCTCGCTTCTACTGGCCCAAAATGGGGGCCGATGTTGAGCACCATGTAAAGACTTGTAGTCGCTGCCTGCAAAGAAAAGCCCTGCCTCAGAGGGCTGCCCCCCCCCATGTTAATATTACTACCAGCGCCTCCATGGAACTAGTCTGCATAGACTTCTTGTGTTTAGAACCTGATCAGTGGAACATTGGTAATGTGTTAGTGGTTACGGGTCATTTCACACGGTATGCACAAGCTTTTCCCACCAAAGATCAAAAGGCATCTACCGTGGCCAAGGTGCTAGTGGAAGATTTCTTTGTCCACTATGGTGCCCCCCTGAGGATCCACTCTGACCAGGGCAGAGACTTTGAGAGTCGACTAATCAAATAAATGCTCTCTTTATGGGGGGGGGGTGCGAAAATCAAGAACCACCCCTATCACCCACAGGGAGACCCTCAATCAGAACATTTTAACTGCACCCTTCTAGACATGTTGGGTACCCTCCACCCAAAAGACAAGCATAAATGGAGTCAGCAGATTAGCACCTTGGTACACGCATACAATTGCATGAAAAATGATGCTACTCCCCCTACTGCCTCATATTCGGGAGAGAGACCCGGCTGCCAGTTGATATCTGTTTTGGGGTCTCTCCAGATGGGGTCCGAGCTAAAAACTACTTGCAATATGTACAAAAACTGAAAGCTGAATTGAACCATGCCTATCAACTGGCCCAGACAATGGCTGCCAAGAGAAATCTAGCCAACAAAGAGAGGCGTGATAAAAAAGTAAAGGCTCAGGAGCTTCGACCTGGAGACCATGTGTTGTTATGTAATTTGGGACTGCATGGTAAATACAAAATTGCTGTTCGGTGGCACCATCTTTCCCATGTAGTAGTTGGAAAGTTGGATGATTTACCTGTGTATAAGCTGCGCCTAGAGAACAGCTCCGAAGCTGTCAAGACCATGCACCGCAACCACTTGCTACCTATCGGCCAAGTCATGATTGAGGCTGAACCCCAGAAATTGAGCCCCATGGGCTGGTGACTCATGCTGTTGCAAGAAAGAGACAGAGTCAACCTACCACAGTGGTCACAGATTTAAGGTTTCCTCCGCAGCAGGCCCAGAATGATAGTGACCGTCAGTCCACTTCTGACGAATGTGAGTGCGGCTATGCCTGTTACCCCACTTATGAACTGAGTCAGCTGTCTCGAGGTAACCCCATGATTAATTGTGGGGATGAAGCTGGGCCTTCTGGACTGCTTAACCCCCCAGCTTTGTCCATGGAGCCAGTGTTGCCTGAAAGTGAAGTGCAAAGTATCACGTCTGAAGATGCTGAGTCTCTGTGTATTGTGGAACTGTATGATATGCCTGAGGGAGGGTCTGATGGAATAAGTCTTTCTGGTGACATACCAGAACTTGAAGAACACTATGAGAGTGCTGACCCCCCCCCCTTCAGTACCTCAAAGCATGATTGTGCCTGAGCCTTCACAAAATGAGTCAAGTGTTATAGAAACAGAGCCTTCAGAGCAAGGAGCCAACAGTGCTCCAAGTTTGGACGTTCCCATCCAGGCAGAGGTGCCCCTCACAAGTGACAAGAGTCCCCAGACCAGTGCTGAGAGTACAGAGACTGTAGTTGTCCCCCTCAGAAAGACTGGCTGAGCTGTCAAGCCAGTAGTACACCTCAGTTATGATTCTCCCGGGATGCCAGTGGATTTTCCTCTCAGTGTGGTACACAAAGGTGTTTATAATTCACCAAGGTCACTGCCCAAATTGAGCTTGATGGCCCATTCCAGGTTACTTGTTCTGCCCTCTCACCACGGTGCCCCTGTACCCTCTAGCCCCAAGTTAGCTGATAGGGAAGGGCCCCCCTCTTGCATTGTTTAAGGTACAAGAAGTTATTACCTGATTCACTATAGCAATGTTCAATTTACCTGTGTGAAATTTGCACATTGTGTTGTCAGAATGGATATAGTATCATGAAGTGTAGTGAATATGTATAGTAAAGTAGTAAGTTTATGTTAACTGATGCATGGTGGTATGGACTTCACACAGACACCAAGTTTTCTCCTGGCAGGGAAGGGTGTAAACCCCCTACAAATGGGGGTTCCTGAAAAGTCTTCCTCGGGCTACCCTAAATGCTCACTGCCAGGCTGGTGTCCTGCTGTTTAGCAATTTAAATGTGATTGCCAGAGAGTGCTTATATAGTCTCTGTGTACTGGCTCTTTAAGAGCTGCCTGGATTGCAGTCATAAGTAGTCTGAAAGGGAGATCTGTTGAAAGATGTAACTATTTGCTGAAAATCATTTAGAGTGATAATGATAATGTAGTTTGTCTAACCTGCCTTCTTTGCAGCAAGGACTGTTTTGTTTATCTCCACTATCTTGGTCCTGGACTGCGAATGGACCAATCAGTACTGGTGGGACCTAAAATGGAGCCAGACTACAGGAGCTGTCTGGAGTCAAAATCTGTAGGAATTGTAGTTTTGGGCTTTTTGCACCTTTTTGCATCTGAAGGGGGAGCCTTTGTTGTGACTGACAGGAGGATCAGCCAACTGAAGCTTTTGGATCTTGGGGAATTTCCCAGGCTGCTGCAGCTGGTTTCAGTTTTGGGCTGAGAAGTGAAGAAGTAACAGTTCAAGTTATTTGGGCAAGAGTTCTGTGTAGTTTTGCATGGGAGAACTGTGAGAGGCCTGAGTTGTGGCCTGCGTGTCTGCCTGCTGCCCTTGAGAGGGAGAGAAGGGAATTATTTCAGATTAAATCCAAGTTTGTGAGAATGAAGTAAGCCACTGATTTTTTTTTTACCAGGCTCATACCTAAAGAAGACCGAAGATTTTGCTGAGTGCGAGCGGCCTGTAGGGATTTCCAGCTGCTTTTGAGTCCCTGGTTTGTGCAGAGACTTTGCGATCATGACTGGAGGGCGGTTTGGCTGGTGTGGTAGAGTTTCCTTACATGTGGGTGTGCTGTGAGTTGTTGGTGGTCGTGGTTTGGTTCCCCATTGTGTGAACTGTGTGCTGCTTGCTGGAGGCTGTATCTAGCCCAGAGCAGACTGTATCCAAATTTGTCTCCATTAGGCCAGGGCCTTGCCACACTGGCCTGGCCAGACTGACCGCTACACGGGGGGGGCCATCGACGAGGGACCTGCCTAGGGATGAGCCCCCTGCTCCACGCTTGAGCAGGAACGATGCCTCGGCGGTTCGTGTGGGCCCTGCTTCTTCTGGCACTCCAGATTAACCACCTGCTGTCTCAATTTTCATCCAGCCTGTGTCCAGTCTTGGGTATCATGAGTGATCATCAGGGTAGCTCCCTGCAACAACAGCCTAATCTGAAAGTGTGTCATCTGATTGTCTTGTTGTTTTCTTTTTATGAACTGAGCCCTCCGGCTCCGGATTACAAATAGTGTGTGTTGTGCATGTTGTTTTCTTCCATCACAGGGACCCAACCAGCTGCAATGTTCCTGGCTAGCCCACCATTCTCCATATGGGTACCCAGAGTGTGTGACTGTTTATGGACCCTGAAGCGCATGCATAACTGTTTGATTGACACAGCCTTTAAGCAAATTAACCTGATTACGCCCCTCCCTTGTACAAGTCCCTTAAATAATTCAGATCTAACTATTTTTGCATTTACCCTGACTGTGGTTTCAGTTTGTGCAAGAGTACTGTACTACTGTTATTTCCTTTGTATTACCTTGTTTTACAGGGGGTCCCCAGGGCTAGGCCAGAGGAAAGCCCTGATGGTAAGTGCAAACAGTGTGGGTACTTGCGTGGTGTATCAGGGGTATTGTAAAATTTATTATTGTGTATTGTTCCGGCCACTAGTAAGGAAAGAGGGGGGTTACAGTGTCCCAGTGGGCTGTGCCCAGGTTAGCTTGACCACTACCAACCCTGAAATCTGGGTGGAGGCACCTGTTTCAGAGCTCAGGCCTCTTAACCTGCTACTAGCCAAGCAGGCAAGGGCAGTAGCCCTTGGGATAGTGCCACCTAGGGGTTACATAATACTGCTGTGTAAAGGGAGTGCAGCACACAGAACAATTTTGGCTTCCTTCCACAAAACCAAGGAAGCTCCCAATGGTAGGAACTGCTTTGCATAGCTGTTGTAGAAAATGAAATTATTACAAACTCCTAATGAAAATGTTTGAAAGAAATGTCTGAAAATAATAGGTTTTGAGAAATAAGCAAAGAGTTGATATTGTAGGTGCCAGTGCTACTTCTGTATCTTTTCAGTACCATTTATGAATTGTTAAGCTGATTTCAGAGGAAGTGCAGTTAACATTTTTCATCTAGGCCAACAGAGTGGAACGCTGTTTAGTCGTCAGCATTCTGTTTTGGTTTGATGAATGTTTTTCTGAATCTTTTTGTCTAATCTTGTTAGCCTATGTAGAGAATTCAGCAAAATGACCATGCCAGTGTTTTTGGAACATTAGGATCTGGGCCACACAGAAAATCTGTAAAGTACAGGAAGCTGTGTCTGCCATAGTTTAAAAAGTGCCACCGTACACTTGCCTGGGCAGCCGTGGATTGTGGTTATGCTGATGTGTGTTATTTAATGTAATTACTGATTAATGTAAATATACAGTAAAACTAAGCCCTTTCAAACTCTTTAGAACAGGACTGTGTACATTATTATGGAGTTTGGTACAGCTGTCTCCACTTCCAGACTAGATTATCCATAGCACCACTGAGGAACTCACTTTTACAACAAAGGAAACTCAACACTGCACATTTTGTTTCAAAACCATTAATTATAGAAAACATGGAGAGTACAATTATTTGTTTTGTTTACACACCTTTGGCGTGTGCTGTTTTACAAATAGCTCAGGTTTTGCTCTCATAGATACATAGATACATAGATACATAGACAGTGTCGGCAGATAAGGGCCTATGGCCCACCTAGTCTGCCCATTTGAGCTTGTAAGTTCAGTTTGTTTTCCTAGAAGTCTGTTTCCCCTTACCCCTGCCCTCTAGAATTCCTTTATGTCTATCCCATGCATTCTTAAATCCCGTGATTGTTTCAGCCCCACCACTTCCTCTGGCAGGGTGTTCACTTGTCCATCACCCGTTCTGTGAAGAAATTCTTTCTCATGTTTCCTCTGAATCGTCCTCCCTCCAACTTCATCCCATGCCCTCTAGTCCTGAAACATCTTTTTCGCTTAAAAATAGTGTTTTCCTGCACCCTGTTCCTCCCTGTAAGATACTTGTATGTCTCTATCATATCGCCTCTCTCCCTCCTCTCCTCCAGGGAGTACATGTTCAGTTCCTTCAACCTGTCTTCATAGGACTTGTGATGCAACCCATGCACCATCTTTGTTGCCCTCCTCTGAACCTTCTCTACCCAGTCTATGTCCTTACGTAGGTATGGTCTCCAGAACTGTACACTGTACTTCAGGTGGGGCCTCACTAGTGTCTTGTATAGCGGAATTATGACCTCCCTTTTCCTGCTGGTGATGCCCCTGCCTATACATCCCAGCATCCTATTTGCTTTACCTGATGCCTTGTCACACTGTTTCCCTACCTTGAGGTCATCAGAGATGACAACCCCAAGATCCCTTTCCTGCTTGGTGCATGCTATATCCTCACCCCCAACTGATATATTGTGCCAGGGTTTTGTGCCCCATATGCATTATCTTGCACTTCTTTGCATTGAATTTCAACTGCCAAGCCCTTGACCATTCTTCAAGTTTCTGCAGGTCCCTTCTCATTCTGTCTACACCCTCTGGTGTGTCTACTCTGTTACAGAGCTTTGTGTCATCAGCGAACAGTGAAATTCTGCCTTCTAGATCCTGTGCAATGTCACTGATAAAGATGTTGAATAGGACCAGTCCCAGCACTGATCCCTGTGGTACCCCACTGGTTACTCTTCCCTCTGTGGAGTGACAGCCATTTTCCACCACCCTCTGTGTCCTTCCACCCAGCCAGTTACCTACCCACCACACTACTGTCCTGCCCACACCCATATTCCCCAGTTTGTGTAATAGTCTTCTATGTGGCACAGTGTCAAAGGCCTTGCTGAAGTCCAGATGAGCCATGTCCACTGCCTCCCTGATCCACCTCCTAGTCACCCAGTCAAAAATTCAATGAGGTTGGTCTGACATGACCTCCCCTGGTGAAACCATGCTGCCTTGGGTCCTGTGGTCCATTGACAACCAGATGTTCCACCAATCTCTCCTTCAGTAGTGCCTCCATGATCTTTCCACTACCGAGGTGAGGCTGACTGGTCTGTAGTTCCCTGCTTCCTCTTTGTTCCTCACTTTTTGTATAAGGGACTACATCTGCTGTCCTCCAGTCTTTGGGTACCTCCCTGTTTCCAGTGATTGGCTAAACAGGATAGCCAGAGGTTCAGCCACCACCTCTCTTAGTTCTTTAAGGACCCTAGGGTGCACCCCATCTGGCCCCATTGCTTTATCAGCTCTTATTACTTCCAGTTCCTTCAGGACCCTTTCTCGTGTAAAGGGACTTGTGTCCATTTCTGCACCATTCTCACCCCTTGTACTCCCTTCAGACTCATTACCCCCCTCTTTCTTAGTAAAGACTGAGCAGAAATACCTGTTCAATATGTCAGCTTTATTGTTGTCATCCTCCACGCGGCTCCCATCCTCCCCCTTCAGTCTCACTATCCCTCCCTTTGTCTTTCTTTTTTCACTTATGTACCTGTAAAAGGTTTTGTCCCCTTACCCACTGATTTTGCAATGTGTTCTTCTGTCTGAGCTTTGGCTTCCCTTACTGACTTCCCTGCCTCCCTTTGTTTCTCCTGGTACTTCTCCCTATTCCCTTCTGCCTGTGTCTTTTTGTATTGCCTGAATGCAATCTTTTTGGCTTTCACTTTCTTTGCTACCTCTTTGGAAAACCATAATTGTCTCCTCTTCCTTTTCCTCTTGCTAACCTGCTTAATGCATAATTCTGTTGTTCTTATAATCCCCATTTTAAATACTGCCCACTGTTCCTCAACCCCTGATTCCTGTCCCATTCCCTTAATGCCTCTTTCAAGTATCTCCCCATTTTCCCAAAGTCTGCCCCTAAAATCCAGGATCGTGTTTTTATGTGGTTTGGTTCTGCTCTTTCTGTGATTTCAAACCACAATGACTGGTGGTCACTGTTACCCAGGTGCTCCCCACTGTTACCCCATCACACTGTCCCTGTTTGTGAGCACAAGGTCCAGTATTGCCTTCTGCCGAGTTGGTTCCATGACCAGTTGCTTGAGGAAGGCACCCTGAAGGGAGTCCAGGATAAATCTACTCCTAGTTGATGCTGCTGCTGGGATGCTCCAGTCCACGTCTGGAATATTGAAGTCTCCAACCAGTACTACCTCACCCTTGTCTGCCATCCTTTGGATGGCTAGCATCAGCTCCCTATCTGTTTCTTCCTCCTGGGCTGGTGGTCTATAGACCACACCTGTACGGATGGCTGGCCCCATTTTCCTTTCCAGCTTAACCCACAGTATCTCTCCCCCATTTTGTTCCTCCTGGATCTGTGTGGCCCTTATGTCATTTTTCACATACAGTGCCACTCCTCCTCCCTTCCTGCCTGCTCTGTCTCTTCTGAATATGTTGTAGCCAGGTTTGGCCATCTCCCAGTCATGGTTATCATTACACCAGGTTTCAGTGATGGCCACAATGTCCAGGTCTGACTGTACCATGACAGCCTCCAGATCTTCCATCTTGTTGCTAAGGCTCCTGGCATTTGCACACAGCTTTCCATGATTTGACCTCCTAGACTGCTTCACTGTTCTACTCCAGCCCCTTCCTTGGTTGTCATTTATCCCTGGTTCTCCTTGCTGTTTGCCCTTGCTGAATTTTGCCCTTTCTGCTTATCCACCTTTTGGACACTAATCTCCATCTTTGCACACTGCTTTTGCAGAGATAGCCACTCCTCTGGTTCACTGGTTCCACTACTAGCTGTGGGGGTGAGGCAGTAGGTGCCGTCCTTGCTGGCCTGCCCCACTACTGGATTTAAATGCTTGTCAATGTAGCATTTAAACTTATCATTGAGTCATGGATTCCCCTCAGGATGGATGCAGGCGTCAGGCTTGAACAAACCTCCATCCCAGGTGGGTCCCCAGTCACCAATGAATCCAAACCCTTCCTCACAGCACCAGTTCTTCAACCATGAGTTAAAGTTCCTGTGCATGCACTCCTATGCTCTCCCTTGCCTCACAGGTAGTACTTCTGAGAAAGTGACAGAAGTAGCTACTTGCTTGGACCCTCCCAGTTCCTAAACTCTTCCTGAACTTCCTTTGGCTCCCCATTTGCCAAGTCATTAGTACCTAGGTGGATAATGACATCCAGCTCACCCTCCCGTCTTGCCTTCCCAGTGATCCCAGTATCTTCCTTCCATCCCTCCATGCCGTGGCACCTGGTGGCACCTACCTCCCTGTCCTCCTCCTGTGTTCCTAGCTGGATCCCTCTTACGATGGAGTCCCCCACCAGGATTCGCTTCCTCCTCCTCTGGGGTCCACTGCTTTCCCCACTGAGGTCACCTCCTTGCCTAACCTCCACATCCTTTCCTTCCACTTCCCTGGGTACCTCTATTTGGTTGTCCTCATTTGCCAGTGTGGCATATGAGTTCTTGAGAGGAATAGGATCTGGGATGTGCCTCTGCCTGACTGCTCTAACCCTCCCTGAGCCCACTGTCATCCAAGTGCTCCTCGTTCTCGGCATCCTTTGAGGCAGCTGCATTGGACTGGGTGGTCCCTGGATAGGGGTGATGGTACTCCTGACCCAGTTTACTTCCACTCTGAGTCTGGCTACCTCATCCCACAGTCCAGAGAGATGCATGCAGATGGGGCAGCACCTCAGTGTCCAGAAGGTCTGCCTGAATATGGCTGCCCCAGCCACTGCATTGCACCACTCCCACATTATACTGCAATTCCACTACTTCTCTGCTACTGAAGCTCTCTTAGTTCTCTTTTTATTTATTTACAGTACTAAAAATCCTGTAACTGATCGTCAGATATGTATTTTTTTTTTAAGGAAAAAGAAACCAATAAATAAATAAATGAGTCAAAACACTTCTCGTGGTTTACTGAGCAACACACACATTGGGTGTATAAAAAAACGTGTACTGCACTACTACCCATGTACTGTATTATTCTCCGAAAACTGCATGGATTTCACATTTGTTTTAGTTCCTTTTCATTTTGGTACTCTGAACACAAAGAGCTGAAATTCTGCTCTAGGGTTAACCTAACCTTTTAAGGATAGCCTGGCCCTATTTATGACTTGTAAGCCTCTCATCAGAGAATCCCATGTCCTCACAATTGCTGCTATATTTAGAGTTCTTTTTTTTTTATCTGTTCCTGGCTCATTACTGTATTCACCATCTCCTGACTCAGGGTAACTAGAAGCTCTAGAAGCTGGTGTGGCAACTCCAGCTGACAACAGTGACATTGGAAAGTTCCTCACGGTGCTTCATCAGTTCGCAGTGTTGGCCTGACTCATTGAGATACAAGTTTTCAGGTGAGGACCCTCGCTGGTGGGCCTCTTCTCATATTGCAAACACTGAACATCCTATCCTACAGAATAACCTATATTTTGTAATTACATGGGATTTTTTTCTTTCTGCATTCTCTAGGTTGATACAAAATGCAAACACAGAGCCAGTGAGTCAGATTAAAGCGGATTGTTGACATGTGTGAGTTAGCTGGCTGTGGGCCCTCAGCACCAAATTTAGAGGTGGCTTCTGATATCAACTTTCCATTTTGGCCCCTCTGCACCACAGTCCAATCCTTTTGGCAGTTCCACTTGTTATACAAGAAAATTGACCCACCTAAATTGGAATTGTTCCCTGCATGTCTTGCTCTGTGCCTGCCATATCCTGGCTCCGAAATTTGAGATATATCTGTAACCCCCCTAACAGTGGGGGTCACCAAAAGCCTTCTTTGGGTGAGCCTAAATGCTCTCCGCCAGGCTGGTGTCCTATATTTCAGCCGATTTAAAAAAAAATAGAGTGAGAGTGCCTAATGCCTCCATGTACTGTCGCTTTAAGAGCTGCCAAACTGCAGTATAATTACTTTGAAATGGGGGGGTCTGTGTGTTTCCCTGCTTGAGTCCCCGGCCACTGAGCAAATTGTTCCATTTCTGCAGTCGCTATATGTGCAGAGGGAGCTCTTTTAGAAGATGTAATTGTTTGCTTGTAACCTGGTAAAGTAATAAGGAAAATGCAGTTTGTTCTAACCTGCTTGATTGTAGTCAGTACTGTGCAGATTATCTCCCTCATGTTGGTTCTGAACTGCTGAATTGGACCAATCAGTGTTGGGATTCTTTAAAATGGAGCCTGCTCTGGGCGAATCAGAACTTGGACTCTCCTCTGGAGCCAGCCACAATGGGACTGTATGGCAGATGCCTGTGGAAATTGTAGTTTGGACTTCGGCGCCTTTTTTGCACCAACAGGGGGAGTCTGATTGTGAGTGACAGCCAAACCAGCCAACTGAACTGGGAGCAACTCAAAGGAAATGCCCGACTTTGTCTACTGGAAAGATCAGATCAGTTTGGGCTGTGAAGAGACAGGGAGCTGTGTGCTTCTTCAGTGTGTAGTTTTAGCACGGGAATTGCGTGTGAGGCCCTAAGTTTTGGTCTGCAGCTTGTGCAAGTGCCTGTTTGGACTGAATCTGACCTGTGAAGAGAATCAAGGAGATCTGAAGAGCAGAAACCAGGCTCACGCTGTAGAAGACTGTAGAAATTGCTGAATTGCGCTTGGTCTGTCAGGAACTGAATCTGCTGTGTGTTCTCCCGGGTATTGTGCAGTAATTGCGATTGGGATCGAGAAGCAGCCTGCCTGGTATAGTACTTTCCTTTTACATATAAATGTGTGTAGTGCTGTGGGGAATCGCGTTTCAAATTCCCTGTACAGTGAATAGAGTGCATGAACCTGGAAGTAAACCCCAGCTTAATAATAAGCTTTATAAGCTTTATTTCTCTGCGCCTTTCTTAAAATCAAGGCGCATTACAATAAAATACAAGATAAAAACATAATAAAACAGATTAAAAACCAAATTAAATACAGAGCATTAATCGTCATCCAAATTACTTCCAAATGCCTTAATCCATAAAAAAGATTTTAGGCCCTTTTTAAAACCCTCCACCGTCATGCGCTCTCTAATCCAACGTGGTAGAGAATTCCAGAGGATCAGTGCCACGAACATAAAGCTCGGGCGCGGAAGATTTTAAAGCTACCCTCGGATCTCTAGCAACCCTCGTTGGCTGAGCGGAGTGGTCGCGTGGGTAGGTAAGGCACCAGAAGATCTTTCAGGTAATCAGGGCCCAAACCGTGTAGGGCTTTATATGTCAGTAATCTGACTTTAAAAGTGATCCGTCACTGAACCGGCAGCCAGTGCAGATCCCGGAGCACCGGTGTAATACGAGAGGAACGTGATGTCCCCATTAACAACTGGGTCACTGAGTTCTGCACTAGCTGCAAGTGGCAGATATCAACCCCAGGAAGCCCAAAGTAGAGGAAGTTGCAGTAGTCCAAACGCGAGGTCACAAAGGCGTGGATCAGCGTGGGTAGGTCGCCGGATGGAACAAGGTGCTTGATCCTGGCGATGTTCCTAAGATGATAAAAGGATACCTTAACAACCGTCGACACTTGTGCACGCAGTGTCAGCTGATCGTCAAGAATCACCCCCAGGTCTCGCACCCGTTCAGAGGTCGGGAGCTCTACATCCCCCAGGAACAAACCAGAGGTTTGAAGTGGCCCCAACCCCTCAATCCGGCAGCCGGGATCCACAACCATCACCTCAGTCTTCCCAGAATTCAACTTCAACCAGCTAGACCTCATCCAATCCTGGATCTCGCTGAGACAGTTGTTAAACACTGAGAGTGCTCTATTCTAGTCGGCGCAAAAGACAGACAGAGCTGGGTATCATCGGCATAACAATGAAACTCCAGCCCATATCGTCTTACAATGTCTCCAAGGGGAAGCATATACACCGCAAACAACATAGGGGACAGCACAGAGCCCTGAGGCACCCCACAGGTCAGAGCGGTAGGATCGGAGGAAAATATCCCCGATACCACCCTCTGAGTTCTACCTGTGAGGAAGGAGGTAAACTTAATCCAGACTACATCCATTTGCTCTAAACTGCAGTGGGGTCCAGTCACAAGGACCTTGTCCACATGGTCTGCTCCTCCTGGCAATCCAGGACAATCTGCCTTCCATCCAGTTCCCAGCATTGAGTTGTGAGTACAAAGCAGGGTAGCTCCCTGCCATCTGTTTGTCGAATTGCAAGTGTGTCATCTAATTGTTGCTTTTTTCATTTCTTCACGAACTGAGCCCTCTGGCTCCAGATTACAATTGGGTATTGTGCAAGTGTTTTTCCATCACAGGGCACCAACCAGCTGCACCGATCCTGGCTAGCCCCATCCTGGGTACCCAGTGAAAGTGACAATTTGGGACTTTGAATATGCACACAGTACTGTGATTATTAATGTGTTTAACCTAATTAACCTGATTTCACCCTTCCTTGTTACAGCTCCTTAACTACATCAGATCTGTTTGTTTCAGCAAAGTTACCCTGACTGAGGTATTCGTTTATGTTAAAGTATTGTGCTGTGGCTTTTGTACTGTATCATCTTGTTTTACAGGGGGTCCCAAGAGTCCAGTCGACAGAGCTAGTTCTGGGGGTAAGTGTATTACTTGGTATTACTTTGTATTGTGAATATATTTCTGATGCACTGTGTGGGCCACTAGTGGGAAGAAAGGGGGGTTACAGTGTCCCAGAAGGCTGTGACCAAGTTAGTTTAACTACTGCAAACCCTGACCTCTGAGTGGAGGCACCCGCCATTGGACCTAGGCCCCTCAACCTGTTAGTAGTTAAGCAGGCAGGGGTAGTAGCCCTTGGGATAGCGCCACCTAGGGGTTACATATCATAAATTCCAATTTGAATAGCGAAGACGGGATTAATACTGAAACACAATTAATTCTCACAGCAGCAGTGGCATAACATAGAAACATAGAATTTGACGGCAGATAAGGACCGCTTGGCCCACCCAGTCTGCCCATTTCCCTACCTACTGGATAAGCTGCAGATCCTAGTTAACCAGCAGCCTACTTCTTCCTACCCCCAACCCCTAGAATTGCCTTATGACTGTCCCATGCATGCTTGAATTCCACCACTGATTTTGACTCTACAGCCTCCTCCGGAAGGCCGTTCCATGCATCCACAACCCTCTCTGTGAAAAAACAATGTTGAAACATTTCCAGATAGTGCTGATTTAAACCCATGAAGGCTTGTCTTGACTACATGGCTTGTGGTGAGGATATCATTAGTGTATGCTGCTTTTATAGTTCTTAGCGGCTAAGGTGCATGTTCCAACAAGTCTAGGTTTCTTTAAGGAAAGCACCTATGCTTCACCTGGTATAACGGATTAGAATAACAAAAATGAAATTAAAGAACTTGGACTATACAGAATAGTACTGGGTCTGCCCAGAGACATGGTGGCAGTACATTGTGCAGCCACCTGGGAGATTGTGCTTCACATGGGAGCCACTGAATCACATGCTGAAGTTGACAGGAAGTCAGGCACATCTGAGAGGAGGTGCTTGGCTCTTTGTGAGAGAAAGCAGGGACAGCCCACTATTCATACCCCTCAGCTGGATGACCAAGGAGAGCATCATCAGCTGTAATAGTGGCAGCTTGCTCACCTTCCTGGCTGAAGGCAGGGTACAGTATAGTGACTACACTCATCAGGGTAATGCAAATAGAGAACTGGTTTTACTGTGTATGTGGGGTGTTTCTTTAACTGCTGCCTGTTACTTACTGGCTCCCAGCCATAACTGCTCCATAGCACTGAACAGGAATATTTACAGATTTCTAATGGAGTCCAGTAGGGAGGCAGTCAACTACCTGGTAGTGATACAAGATAACTGAAATAAAGTCCCAGCCACTTTCCAGTTCCTCCCAAGACCGAGCAGCTTTAAAAGGCATCTACACTTCTTTTCCAGGTAACACTTGCCTCAGTGCTTTTGTGCTGAGATCTTTTTTTTCTTTTAGACAACACTCTTTTTCTTCTGCATCTTGCTACAGCAAATGTTTTTTTTTCACCTAGTCATCAACAGCTCACATTTTTATGTTTGCTTGCACATGCGCAAGAAACATGATGTGCAGCTTAGGAGAGAAGCGGATTGTGGAGGTGTGGCACTGTGGCAGCCAATGCAGGCGCTGCATTTGTGGGCTTGGCACTGTTCGCCTAGTGCAGGCCCAGTGTCCTGATGACACTGGTTCTGCATAAGTGTCACCAAGCTGAAACTATTTGGCTGCTGCAATGAGGGGCCGCCTCATCATTGCAGGTTGGTACCTTGCCTGGTGTAACATGTCCATAAATATGGCGGTGGAGGGCAAGCTGACTGACTGGGGTGCCCAATCCCCCTGTTGGCATGCCCTTGGCCCAGTTAATTTTGCTGATGGGGAGTCCACTCCCTGTTGACATAATGCCCCCCCATTTGTTGTGTGCCGAGGGGGGTGCCTATGCCCCCTTGGCATCAAGTCACCCCCCAAACAGTTGTTCTTTGCTGATGGGGGCCCAATCCTCAGCCGACTTAAGTCCCCCCACCCCAAAACTGCTGGTGGCACCAGAATTACCCCAGTGTGCTGAAAAGACTCCTGCCAAAAAAAAAGTCCTGCAGCTTTTTTTTTCTTCCCTGAAAGAAAGGAAACGGTCCATGCCAGTTGGGTCCCTCCCGACCACAGACCCACCCACCCATGCACTGCACACCCTACCTCCCCACACACCTCCCACACCCCATACTTACCTCTGGATCCCGGCACGATGATCTTCGGTGGACCAGGAACATGTCTGGTGAGTTGTATAATGCCATAAATAGGGTTTTTTCAACTTTGGTGCATATCTCGGACATTTTTGGGAATTTTGGCACCAAATTTTCAACATGGGGTGATTGGGACCCCTCCTCATGTATTCAGGCATTGTCATGGCATTATTTGGTCCTAAAAGGCGATTTCACAGTCACTGCACGGAATCACCTTTTGGGACCAACTAATGAAACGACAGTGCCACTGTTCATGAGGTGAGCTCTCAAAAAGCCTACATTGCAAATTTGGTGAAAAAAATAAAAAAATTACTGTTTTACGAGCATGTATTGTGCAGTTTCCACGAATGCTCATAATTTCGCGAAGTTGCTTTCTTCCATCACAGGGCCCCAACCGGCTGCCTATGTTGAAAATTTGGTGATGGAAGTCCATAAAATGACTGTGTTATGAGCATGCGTTGCGCAGTTTCCAGGCACTCTCATAACTTTGTGAATTTGTAATATTTTCACTCCAGATTTTCAACATTGGCATTTTTCCACACCTCCTTATGAACAGTTCAGCTGTCATTTTTCACATCCTGGCTGAAATGTGTTTTCACACTTCCGGTACAGAATGGCACTGTGAGAAATCAGTGTTTGGGACACATTAAGAAAATCACAGTGACACTATTCATGAGCAGAGGTCCTAAAATACCTATGTTGAAAATGTAATGATAAATGTCTATTAAATGACTGTGTTACAAGCCTGCGATGTGCAGTTTCCATGCACCCTCGTATTTTCACAAATTTGTAGTATTTTCACATCAGGTGTTCAACATTTGCATTTCTTCAGACCTCCTTATGAAAAGTACAGCTGTCATTTTTCACATCCTGGCCGAAATGTGTTTTTGCACTTCGGACACATAGTAGCGCTGTCACTGTGGGAAGTCAGTGTTTGGGACAGATTAAAATTCACAGTGATGCTGTTCATGAGCAGAGGTGCTAAAATGCCAATGTTGAAAATTTGGTGACAAAAGTCCATAAAATGACTGTGTTACGAGCATACATTGTGCAATTTCCATGCACCCTCATAATTTCATGCATTTGTAAAATTTTCACTCCAGATTTTCAACATTGGCATTTTTTCACACCTCCGTATGAACAGTACAGCTGTCATTTTTCATATCCTACCCGAAATAAGCATTTACACATCTGGCGCAGAATTGCACGGTTGCTGTGGGAAATCAATGTTTGGGACAGATTAAGAAAATCATAGTGACAGTGTTCATGAGCAGAGGTCACAAAATGCCTATGTTGAAACTTTGGTGAAATAATTCCACGAAATGACTGTGTTACGCGCATGCATTGTGCAGTTTCCATGTATGCTGGGAAGTGCAAGCATTTTTAATATTTCCACTATAGATTTTCAGCATTGCCATCCCTTCACACCTCCCTATGGATGGTACAGCTGTCATTCTTCACATCCTGCCCGATCTGTGTTTTCATACATCTGGTGCAGAATGGCACAGTCGCTGTGGGAACTCAAAGTTCGGGACACATTAACAAAATCACGCTGCCACTCTTCATGAGAAGAGGTCCCAAATACTTTCATGAGGTGGGGTCACAAAAGGGCCATATTGAAAATTTGTAGTGCAAATACCAACAAACAACAGGGGCATTAGGGTTTTTAACCATAATGTACCACCCTGTACAGACTGACAGGCATCAGGGGTGTGCCTTTTGATTGCCAACTGTAATGCTTATGCCATCCCACCCCCACCCCCCAACCCCAGCTAGTGATAGGCATCGGGGTGTGCCTTGGACTCTTCAGCCCCAGAGTTCATCCCATTCTCCTATACTGCACCCATTTTACCATATGCCCTTATGGAATGGGGTGACTGGAAAGCCGAACACCCCAAGGCACACCTCAACACGTGTCGGTGTCTGCAAGATAGGGTGAGGTGACATAGCATGAACGTCATGGGCGATGACCCAAACGCATACCCCAATGCCTGTCCATCTCTGCAGGGTGGAGGTGGGGTTGGCGTGAAGTTCAGTACTTCACTGCCATTCCTATTCTGCATCTAACTCCTGCATTTCCAATGCTAATACCAGCAAGCAAATATTCGGCATTGACAAATGCTTGTTTTCACTTACCTTGTTTGTATGCTACTGCCATGGTCAAATGTGTACCTGCTCTTCCTCTGATCCTCATGAAAAGGGCATGCTTCATCTTATGAGAATATGTGGAGGATGTCTGAAAAATCGGAGACCCAGATTCAAATCCTACCCATCTGAGACCTTGAGAAAGTCACTTAACCTCTTGGCAGTGCCGTAGGAAGGGTGGGGCGGGTGGTGCTCCTGCCCCGGGCGCAAGCCTCTGAGGGGCGCAGTTTTCAAGTCTAAAGCTCACTTTTTAATTCACTTGCACTGTCACTTCAAGGTTTCTTCTTTTTTTTTTTTATATATTTTGGTTTTGTAATTACAATTGGCTGTCAGCAGGGGTGCATCTGTGGACCAAAGATCAGCAAATTGGGGGGTGTCACATGGTTGCTCCATCTGCTGCAGACAATATAATCATGTGGTGGTGGTACAGAGAAAGAGAAACTGTGGGTGGGCCACTGTCACCCAACCCATTAGTATAAAAGGTAAAGGGTGAAGCTCTGTGAGCACATGGCACTGAGAGGTGGTTAAATAGAGGCTGGAGATACAGTAGTTTGTTGAGACGAGACAGAAAGAGACTAGCAGCAAAAAACAGCAATAAACTATAGAGTGTAGAGAGGAGAGACGAGACCAAGAGACAGAGAGATATTGGATTTGTGTAAGCAATGCACTACTGTCTTCTGTGATGTCTATAATGTAGTAGTCTGACTGGACTGCATTAAGTAAGAGCAACAGCAAGCATTTTTCATTTCCATCCACATCCATCCTGTGTGTGACCCAAAATGATTTTTTTTAAATGAGAACTTGTGTCATATTGTGTGTCAGTGAGATGAATTATGGTGTATGTGGCAGCAGTGGCGCCAGGTGGGGGGTACTAGACTGGAAAAAATGAAAACTCAGGAAATCTGCTTTGAATTTGATTACTGGGCTGGCTCAGCTGACTGACTGGCTGGCAGCTGCTGTGTATTATTTCATGATCGAGGAGTGCGTTCAGTTCACTTTTGGGACCGTCCGTGTGAAAGAAGTTTTAACCTGTACTGGCCACAGTGAATTTTTTTGCTCAGTATGTTGTTAAGCTAAGTTTTATAATCACACTCCCATACAGTGCTTACTCGTGAGTTTCTTTTGGGAGTGACTGGGAGTGAAGAACAGAAGTCGTTGCCTTCCTAAATTGGGCTGAGTTCCATGGCATGGGCCGCAGGGCACCATCCTCCTGCCCGCATGTTATACGTTTTAATTTTTCTTCTCCTCTTGTCCCATTCCTTGCACTCCCATTCTATTGCCATTGTTTTTTTTTTCCATGTCTTCCATTATCCCCACCTTTCCTTGGATGGAAGGTGTTAGTTGGTCTGCTGGCAGGCCTGGCTCTGGCTGCTCCAGTTACAGGGTAGGCAGGCTTCCACACTGCTTTCCTAATACTCCAGGTGGGTGGCTGTTGGCAGTGGGCCTTCTCATCCCAGTCCCAGGGCAGACAGAGCCTCCAGACCTGAGACAGTTCTTCATTCTGACTCCACTGCCCTGACTCCCCCTCAACCAGGGACCCCTACTACTACCCTAGTAGTCAGTACCTGCTAGGCTGCTACTGAATGAAGAATCAGCTGCAACAGGCCAGGCAGCCAACACTGGAAAGTACCACTTATAGGTAGTGTAGTCAGTTGTATTTAAGACAAGCACAGATATACAATACCCAATACATACAATACAACTAAATCAATCAAGATTTGTTTCTTCTTATTTAGTTAGCCTCCCTCTGCCACCTTAACTGGCATCAGGCAAGTGTAGACTAGTACATTTTATTTTTTGGTTGATCAGCAAAAGAGAACTTCATTTTACAGCTCACACTCTGATGCCAGCCAGCCAGAGTCTCACACACCTCAGATTCCATGGGAGCAACATTTTCCCTGCAATCAGGGGTAGGGAACATATACCAAAACTATGTTTTTACCTCATGAAAAGCCCCAAAACTCACCACAGAGCATGTAAGCCCCACAGGACTTCTGGGGCCTTGTGGCCCCCAGACCCCTGGCTGTTTTCTGGATGGGGGGGCGCCAATTAGTCTCTAGCCCAGGGCACCAAAATGTCTTCCTACAGCTCTGCCTCTTGGTGCTGCAGTTGATCACCCAGCGGTAAATTGCTACTGTCGATGCAAGACCATGCTGAAAACAGTGTGTTGTATCACTACCTGTCTAGCCAGGATAAATAAATTTTAATCTAATGAATGAATGAATGAATTAATATACTAGGCACAAATGATTAATTAAAGCTATACAATAAATGATGCACCAGTGTCACTGTGCTGCTGAATAAAATAAAAAAGGAAGATGCAGCAAGATCCGCAACTAGTAGATGGACATTATAAGTACTGTAATTCAGCTTAAATATAATTGGAAAATTAAAATATAGGTTATTTTATTTTTACTCATCACAGATAAAGGAATAGAAACTGGGCAGGATTTTCATCGGGGAAGATGCAGGTGCAGCTCATGCTTTTGGGTTGGGACTGCATCATCCAAAATGCACCAAAATGTATGTCAGAAAAAGTGCCACAGCAGGATACAAAATGCTGCAACGTATGGCAATTGCAGGTAGAAGTTAGCTCACCTCATAGGTAGTCTAACTTCTGTGCATGATTTGCAGTATAGCGTCAAAAAATATGGTGCCAGTCCCTGTGGTAGTTTTGAATGTTTAAGTTAAAAATAGTCCCATGGGGATGTATCACTGTGCTTTTTTCACTGCTGCTCCTTCTATAATCTCTAAGCCCAACTGTACGTAGATGATGTAATTTTAGTCTATAGCCTCTAATTACTTTTACCCCAGCCCTTAGGAAAAGCTCATCTTTTAAAAAATAGTGAGATACAAATTTAAAGTGTTATGATTCATTTTAATGTTCCAAATAGTACCATTACCCAATACCATATGTCAGTCTCATTCGTGGTCACCAATAATCTTCAGATCCCTAAAGGACTCACCAGGCCCCCTCCCTTCCTTTTCTCCTCCACTCTCTTTGATCCTCCCCCAACCCTCTCCACCTCTGGTCGGCCCCTCTGTTACCCCTCCTCTCCCCCCCGCTTTTCAGCTTCTTAGTTGCACTCACCCTCCGGAATTGAACTCTCAGGTTCATGGTTGACTCTGCGTTCCCACTGCCCCTGCCTTAAACTCTGTCCAACTTTCCCACTCTGACCATCCAGTGTCTATGACAAGGCTAACCATTTGGCTGCTACTTGTTTCACCTATTCTTCCTGTTATTATGCGCGTGGAAATTTTGCTGAGTGTTGGTTATAGCCTGCTCTATTGTAACTTATTGACCATTGGTATAAAGGAAGAATGAGTGTCTTGTACCAAGCATGATGTACCTTGTGTGTTTCATTTGTATGTAATGTCTGTAATGTGTCTTTGACGTGGAACCTTTGTAAAAAAACTTTGCTCAAAGGTATTTATCTGAACAATACACAATACAATACAAAGTGTTCAGTTCAGCTGTGTTTAATGGGAGGAAAACTGTGCTGAGACTAAAATGGCATGATACAGTTTTTTACAAAATGTTGTGGGTGGGTCAATGGCTGGGCCAAGGTGCTTGGTCCTGCTGCAGGAGACCTGTGTGTGTGTGTGTGTGTGTGTGTGTGTGTGTGTGTGTGTGTGTGTGAAGGGCCCTGCGGGGAGGGGGGTGGCTGAGGCCAGCATAGGCCACACTCATGTCCGGAGAGGTTGGAGGGTCTAGGAAAACAAGAAGAGAAACCCATAACCATCTATATGATGGGCTGGGCCCTGTGTGTTCCACTGGGTCCCAGTGCCGGCTAGCAGTGGGTCCTGCTCCACACAGTGGACTCCCTTGGGGGGGTGGCCCTCTCCCCAGAGCCGCAGCCATGGGGGGCAAAGTCACGGGAGTAAGTTTGTAGGTGCTGAGTACTGGAAGGGAACCAGGAACCCGGCTCTGAACAAGGTATATCCCTGACAAAGTCATACATGGCCAAAGAGGAAAAAAAACTCTATAAAAAAAAAAAGGAAAGGAATTTATACTATGGGAGGGATGAATAAAAAGCGTGTTCTGTTCTGTTATTCTCTTCCTGGGGAATAGCATGTTATTTACCCTGCAGCTCCTGTTATTTTCCCTGGAGCTGGCAATAATGTTTCTCAGATTTGGACTGTTCAGTTACTTGGCTGCTTTACTCTTTGGTCTCACTGACAGAAGCAACAAAGTCAGTAACACTTTTTCACTGAGGAAACCACCCACTCGCAGTACACACCCAGAGAACATAGGGAAACCACAATCTAAAAAAAAATATCTGCTGAACAGTTTCAAAATATAACAGTTACACCACAAACAGCTTTTACCACTTGTCTTATTCTTTGGGCTGTATCAGCTTCTGGGGTTTTTGGTCTGATTCACTTCTCCGCTGCCATCATCTGATTATACCAGAAAAACACCTCTGTCCTTCTCAGGGACTTGGAAAGTCACACATAGTAATATTTGATAGAGTGCACTTTGGATGGTAGAATTTAAACAGAAAATTCTCGCCTTGCCAGCAGAAATATTACATTTACATTCGCAACAAGGATGCTCAGCCATTGGTTCTATAAAACTAGATTCTTTACTGCTAAATACTATAGATATTGCAAACAGGTTACGTACAGTAACCAAAAAGATACACACATATACAGGAAAAGAAAATAACTCAGTTTGAACAGGTGGATTATTAATAGAATAAGCTCAGAACCTAGTCTCCACTAGGATCTATATTTATCTGCTAGTGTCACTGTGTAGGGACCACAGAGTGAGAGTGAGAGCACAGGTCGTATGTTTCCCTGGCCAGGGCAGTCAGCACTGCATGACACAGAGACAGGTGAGGGAGAGAGGGAGAGAGAGAGAGAGACAGAATGGGAGCACTTGTACCTTGCCTTTGGTGGTGGTGGGTGTCAGCTGTTTTGCTGCTCTGTGCCCTTAATGTTTATGGCTTCCAATGAGTGGTGCAGCAGCGTGGTCGGCAGAGTGAGGGAGAGACAGTGACAAAGTGCATGTCATGGCTGTATCTGACATGTTTTCCATAGTCTGCGGTGCTGTCACTGTTGTTCCCCCTCCGTGCGAGCTGGAGTGTCATTCCTCTGTCTGGTCTTGTGAACTGCAGCCGCACTTTATCTATAGAGAGAGAGACGGAGACAGAGAGGCTTGGTTGGTGGCAGGTAGAGTGGCAGTAGCAGAGTGGCAGTAATAGTGGCATGTAAAAATGATCACTTGAGCAGTAACATGGCAAAACTGTTAATTGATGCAAGGAGTATAGTGGTGCATAATATCCCCTCAACAGTGTGTGCCCAGCCACTGAGAGATAGAGCCTCTCCTGCACTCTCCCGACCACCTGTACATCATTGGCGAGAGACACACTGACAGGGGAGAGGGAGGGAGGGAGAGGGAGAGGGAGAGAGAGAGAGAGACAGAGAGAGAGAGAGACAGAGACAGAGAGACAGAGAGAGAGAGACAGAGACAGAGAGACAGAGAGAGACAGAGAGAGAGACAGAGACAGACAGAGAGAGACAGAGACAGAGAGAGAGAGAACAAGTGGCACAGTCCTTGTGTATTCTGGTATCTCTGTGCCTGTGTTAAGTTTGAATGAGTTGTCCATGACAGAGATAGAGAGACAGGCAGAGAGACAAGAGTGACAGGGTTTCTTTTTATGCAGTTATCACTGTAACCCCCTACAATAGGGAGTTCCTAGAAGCCTTCCCGGAGCTTGCTTGAGTGCTCACTGCTTGGCTGGTGTTCGGCGTAAGGCCGCTAAATGGGGGGTTGTGAGTGCTTTTAAAGCCTCCAGTACTGTCTCTTTAAGAGCTGCCTGCTCGCAGAGTGGGAGTTTGTAAAGGGGGCTGGGGTTTCTGTGCTCGACTCCCGCCATGGGCTGCTGGTTAATCGCTCCGTTCCTGCAGTCGCTAGAAGCGCAGGGGGAGCCCATCAGAAAGATGTAATTGTTTCTGTGAAAACCGTTAAAGTAATGAAGATACAGTTTGTTCTAACCTGTTTTCTTGCAGCCTGGACTGTTTCTGTTATTGCCCCACCATTTTGGTCCTGAACTGCTGAAGTGGACCAGTCGGATTATGAGGACCCTCTAGGGAGTCGGCGGACCAATGGGGACTTAGCTAGTAATCCTGGGAAGTGAAGTCTGAACAAGGGTGCCTTTTTGCACCAATCGAGACAGTTCTCATAGCCTGGTGTCTGCAGTCCACCTATGGGATTGGGTGCCGCGCAGCTTAGGAGGCTGGCCTCAACTGCCTGAGGGCAGAGGCATTGTGACTGCGAAGGAGAAGGGAGCTCTGAGCTTCTGTGCCATTGAGTGTTCACGCGGGAAGCATGTGAAAGGCCTGGGGTGGCGTTTTCCTGTAAGAAAGCTTCGGACTAAATCCGCTGGCGTGCGGTCAGATGAGGCTGTGTATAAACACAGCTACCTACCAGGCTTCACCTGAAGAGGACTGGAGAATCTGCTGAATCGCGCTCAGTCTGTCAGGACATTGAAGCTGCAGTGTAGCGCCTGAAATTGCTGTGAGTTCGTTCGGGTCCTGGAAGCAGCTGCCTGGTATGGTACCCCTCTGTTGTTTCCATATAAATGTGTGAGGAGGCATTTGAAGCTCCGGCTCAGCCCTGCAAGTGAGGAAAGAGTGGTTCTCTGTTGGAGTTGTGAGTACTGAATCAGGGTAGCTCCCTGTTTAAAGTTTACAGACAAAGGCAAAGTTGTTTGTGTATTGCAGACTGTACCAATTGAACTTACTGGCTCCACTTGATCTGCTCAGGAATTAAATGCTCATTTGTGTCAGGGCCCCAACCAGCTGCATCGAGGAACTAGCCATTAGGGCTTGGGTACCCACAGACAGTACTTAATAGGTCAGGCCTGTGCACAGAGCCCTAGGTAGTCATCTATATATATATATATATATATATATATATATATATATATATGTACAGTATATATATATATATATATATATATTAGTGGTAATCAATCACCCTGATTTCCCCTGGTCCTTGTCATCCCCCCTTAAATAAATCAGTTTGTTTGTTTTGCAACCATACCCTGGCTGGTTTGTGTGTTACTGGTGATATACTGCGCAGTGAACATTTGATAACTGTATCTTACTTTCCAGGGGGTTCCCGGAGTGAGCTGAGTGGTTCGAGCTGGGGGGTAAGTGTTCAGGGTGAGAGCCTTGCAATTGAACTGTGTGAGCCACTAGAGGGCTGAGACCGAGTCAACCTTGACTGTCCTAACCCCGACCTCTGGGTGGAGGCACCCATCAACGGATCTGGGCCCCTCACCCTGCCACAACTGAGGCAGGCAGGGGTAATAGCCCTTGGGATAGCGCCCCCTGGGGGTTACATCATTATGTCTGTTTTGGCAGCTCTGAAGTGCGTGTGTGTGTGTATGTTGGGGTGTACAGTACAGGGGGTTGCAAGTGTAAGGAATTAATGTATGTAAAACACATGTCAGAAATCATGTCAGTACTGTTTTCTGACATTGGTATGTGCATAAAAGCACTGATGTCTGGAGAAATTGCTGGGGACTATTTTTCAAGGTGGCAGGATACAGTCACTTTTTTCTTATTTAAACAGGGAGAAAACACTTTTATGTTGTTTTATTCTGCTTATGTTCACACCCCATGTTATAAGTGCAATAACCCACTCCAGAGTTTGGGGTTATGGGGATTTAAGGCATGCCTTGGTTACTGTGAGGCCACTCCGGCCTGTGTACCTCTTGCCTCACAATGCACCCAGGCATGCATTAAACTCCATAACCCCATACCCTGTCATGGGTTATTGCTTGCATAGCTTTCTGGATTCATTTCAACAGTATAATTATAAATGTAACCCCCTTACAAATGAGGGTTCCCGAAAAGTCTTCCTTAAGCTTGCCTAAATGCTTACTGCCAGGCTGGTGTTCTGTGTTTTTGCAGATTAAACATATTGCCAGACAGTGCCTGTATAGCCTCTGTGTACTGTCTCTTTAAGAGCTGCCTGTATTGCATTCTTAATTAATCTAAAAGGGAGCTCTGTTTGAAGATGTGCTTGTTTGCTGATCATTTGTTAGAGTAGTAATAATATTGCAGTTTGTTCTAACCTGCCTTCTTTGCAGCAAGGACTGTTATGTTTATCTCCACCAACTTGGCCCGGGACTGTCAGAATGGGCCAATCAGTACTGTTGGGACTCTAAAATGGAGCCTGCCTACAGGGGCTTGGTGGGGTCAAAACTTGTAGGAATTGTAGTTTTTGCATTTTGGTGCCTAAAATAACCGGGAGGGGGAGCCCTTGTTGTGACTATGTACTGTTCAGAAGAGACTGAGGTACAAAAAGGGGGGATGGAGTGGCCCTTTATGTCAATGAAAATATCAAAGCTACTGAAATTCAGAATACACATAAGGAGCTAGACGAACTGTGGGTCACCCTGGAAACAGGAAATGGGACAGCCATACCAATTGGGGTTGTGTACAGGCCTCCAGACCAGGGGGAGGACATAGACACATTACTGTTAGAAGATATACAAAACATGACAGCTAAAGGGGAGGTTCTGACAATGGGAGACTTCAACATGCCGGATACAGATTGGTCAATACCAGCAGGAACATCTGCCAGAACTAGACACATGGTGGATTCCCTGAAGGGGGAGGGCCTCAAACAACTGGTACAACAACCCACAAGAGACAGGGCTATCCTAGCTCTAGTACTGACTAACAGGAAAAGGATCACAGATCTCCAGGTAGAAGGTCACCTGGGTGCCAGTGACCATCACATGGTATGGTTTAATTTGGCCACTAGAACAAAATCATCCCATTCCAAGGCAAAAATATGGGACTTCAGAGTAGCTGACTTTGATAAGATGGCCAACAGAGTTAAGCTAGCCCTGGCAAAAAGAAATACAGGTGAGGGGGTACAGGCAAAGTGGGCAAGCATTAAAGATGCAATACTTGAAGCAAAATCCCATTGTGTTAGTGAGAAATGGAAGTGCAAAAGAAGGAAACTACTTTGGTTCTCAAACACAGTAGCAGAAAAGGTCAGAGCCAAAAGGCTGGCCTTCAGGAAATATATTGGAACGCAGCAGGATGAAGATAGGGAGGCATACCAAACTTCCCTAAGGGAAGCAGGGAAGGCAGTAAGGCAGGCAAAGGCCCAAACAGAGGAAACTCTAGCACGAACAGTAAAAGAAGGTGACAGGACTTTCTATAGATACATTAGTGAAAGGAGAAAGTCCAGAAGGGCTATTGCTAAGATCAAAGGGGATACGGGGGCGTGTGAGGAGGAGGACCATGTAAAAGCCTCTATCCTAAATAGATACTTCTGCTCAGTATTTACTGAAGAGAAGATAGGGCAGGGCCCACAACTCTGCACCATGGACACAGCAGGAGGGAGGTGTGCACTAGTCCCTTCACAAAACAAAGGGTCCTACAAGAGCTTGATAAGCTCAGGGTGGACAAGGCAATGGGACCTGATGGGATACATCCCAGGGTACTAAAGGAGCTAAGGGTGGAACAAGCAGAGCCATTATCAGAACTGTTTAGTGAGTCTCTGAGCACAGGAGAGGTCCCAGAAGACTGGAGAAGGGCTCATGTGATCCCACTCCATAAGAGTGGTAGCAGAGAGGAGGCAGGGAACTACAGTCCAGTCAGTCTTACCACAGTAGTGGGCAAGATTATGGAGACACTCCTTAAAGAAAGGATAGTGCAACACGTGGAATCCATAGGAGCACAGGATCCAAAACAGCATGGGTTTACAAAAGGAAGGTCCTGTCAAACTAATCTCATAGATTTCTTTGACTGGATAACCAGAGTGGTGGACCAAGGGGGAGCAGCTGATGTTGCCTACCTTGACTTCAGCAAAGCTTTTGATACTGTTCCACATAGAAGATTGATTAATAATCTGGGTAGGCTCGGGGTGGGTCAGACATTGGTCAACTGGGTGGCAAACTGGTTGACGGGCAGAAAACAGAGAGTGGTGGTAAACGGTAAACAGTCAGAAGAGATGCAAGTCATAAGTGGGGTACCTCAGGGATCAGTCCTGGGGCCAGTCCTCTTCAATATCTTCAGTGACATTGCAGATGGACTGGAGGGTAAGGTTTGTCTGTTTGCAGATGACACCAAGATCTGCAACAGAGTAGATGATCCAGATGGGGAGGGCAGAATGAGAAGAGATCTGGATAAACTAGCACAATGGTCGGAAGAGTGGCAACTGGGGTTTAACGCAAAGAAGTGCAAGATCATGCACATAGGGAAGAGAAACCCTGAAGCCACCTATAGGCTGGGAGGGGAGTTGCTGGCAGTCACAAGAGAAGAAAGAAACTTGGGCGTCATCATCACCGATGACCTGAAATCATCCAAGCAGACCTCTAAACCAGTAAGTAAGGCTAGAGGGATGTTGGGGTGTATTAGTAGTGGTATCACAAGTTGGAAGAGGGAGGTAATAATCCCTCTTTACAAGACACTGGTTAGGCCCCATCTGGAGTACTGCGTGCAGTACTGGAGGCCACACCATCACAAGGACATTAACCAAATTGAGGCAGTCCAGAGAAGGGCAACCAAAATGGTGCAGGGACTGCATCAGAAAACGTATGAGGACAGATTAACTGAACTCAGTATGTATACACTAGAGCCAAGGAGGAAGAGAGGTGATATGATTGAAACATTCAAACACCTTAAGGGCATTAGCAAGGTGAAAGAGTCTAACATGTTTCAATATAAGAAAATTAGCAGGACAAGAGGACACAGCATGAGATTAGAGGCAGGCCGATTAAGGGGTAATGTGAGGAAGTTCTTTTTCACAGAAAGGGTGGTTGATGCATGGAACGGCCTACCTCAGGAAGTGGTGGATATGAATACAGTGCAGGGCTTCAAACAGGCATGGGATAGGCATAAGGGAGCAATACAGATGAGTATGAATAGATAGGCCATTGACAGAGCAAAGGCCTATGGCACATTCATTAGGTAGAAAAATAAATGAGCAGACTGGATGAGCTTTGTGGTCCTTATCTGCTGTCAACTTCTATGTTTCTAGATCAGCCAACCGAACCTTTTGGATCTTGGGGAAATTCCCAAGCTGCTTGCAGCTAGTTTCGGTTCTGAGTTGGAAAGTGAAGAGATAGCAACTTGAATGATTCAAGCAGCAGCCCCGGCGTAGATTCACGCAAGAGAACTGTGGAAAGGCCTGAGTTTTGGCCTACATGCCTGCCTGTTGTCTCTGAGAGGGAACTTGTGCCTTTTTCAGACTGAATCTCAACTTGGAGAGCGAAGTAAGCCACTGAATTGTGACCAGGCTCCTACCTGAAGAAGACCGAAGATTTGCTGAATGCGATTGGCCTGTCTGGACTTCCAGCCACCTCTGAACTCGCAGATTGTGCAGAGATTCTGTAATTGTTACCAGAGAGCCTTTTGCCTGCTACAGTAGAATTTCCTTACATGTGAATGTGCTGTGTGCTTATAGTGGGTCGTGATTTGGTTCCCCACTGTGGTTTGAATTGTGTTCTGCTTGCTGGAATCTGCATTAGAATTTCCTTACATGTAAATGTGCTGTGTGCTGCTAGTGGGTCACAATTTGATTCCCCACTGTGGTTTGAACTGTATTCTGCTTGCCGGAAGCTGCATCTAGCCCCACGGATTGAATCAAAAATCATCTCCATTGGGTCTGGGCCTTGCCACTGACCCTTGACTACCCTTTCATAGAAGCCATCGGCGAGAGACCTGCCTGGGGATCAGCCCCCTGCTCAACACTTGAACAGGAATGACACCTCGGTGATTCGTGTGGGCCCCACTTCTCTGGGCACTCCAGCTCAACAACCTGCAGTCTCAATTTCGTCCTGCCTATGTCCATTATTGGGGTATCGTGAGTAAACATCATGGTAGCTCCCTGCAACAACAGCTAAATCTAAAGTGTTGTCATCTGATTGTCTGGTTGCTTTTTCTTTCAAGAACTGAGCTCTCCAGCTCCGGATTACAAATAGTGTGTGTTGTGCATGTTGCTTTCTTCCATTACAGGGCCCCAACCTGCTGCAACTTTCCTGGCTAGCCCATCGTCCCCCTACCTGGGTACCCAGAGGTGTGACTGTGTGGGGACTTAAAGCACATGCCCTAGAGCCTGCATTCTTCTGGCTCTCTGTATCTGACAATGTCCTCTCAGACTGCCTCTCCCCACCCTCCTTCTTGAGACCACGGTCCTCACTCTCCCCAGGTACCTGCTCCATAGATACACTACAGCAGGCCTATTATACTGTTTTAAGAATGTTGGTCGAATCTGTAATTAATTGTATTATCTGGAATTGCTGTGTATATTCCCCTTGCTGTACCACACCTGTATCGTCCTCCATTGTTTTATTTCACTGTCACGTGTTGTCTACCCTCCATGTGACGAGGTGCCTTTGTAAATGAGTCTCTGACTCAAAGGTTGTAAATCCGATTTATAAATAAATAAACAGTTTGATTAATATAGACTTTAAGCCAATCAACCTGATTACACCCCTTCCTTGTTCAAGTCCCCTGAATAAATAAGATCTGACTTTTTTGCTGCATTTAACCTGCCTATGGTTCCAGTTTGTGCCAAGAGTACTGTGCTGTTGCTATTTACTGTGCATAACCTTGTTATACAGGGGATCCCCAGGGTCGAGCCAGAGGAACCAGCCCTGGTGGTAAGTGCAAACAGTGTGGGTACTGGTATGGTGTACAAGGGGTACTACGAAAGTGATTATCGTATATTGCTCCGGCCACTAGAAGGGAAAGAGGGGTGTTACAGTGTCCCAGAGGGCTGTGCCCAGGTTAGTTTGACCACTACCAACCCAGACCTCCGGGTGGAGGTACCCGTTTCAGAACTCAGGCCCTTAACCTGCTACAAGCCACGTAGGCGGGGGTACTAGCCCTTGGGATAGTACCACCAAGAGGTCACATAAACATCTGCAAACCAAGAGATTCAGTATCACATAAAGATTCACATATATTTTAACCACAGAGAAGCAAGTGAAGAAAGAAAGAAAGAAAGAACAGAAACAGCAAGTAAAGGAAGGGAGATAACAGGGGGAAATCATGGGACCATCAGAGTGGCCAGTTCCAAGGTTCCACAAGGAAAATTTTATTGTGCAATCAGGCAGGCAAGAGATAAACAAGTGACAGAATAGGAGAGGACAGAAAAATAGATCTTACTTCGAGAGGATGCTTGTAGTAGGTAATAACCTTGAGGACTGCACCCCCTGGCATCAGGACCACATGGAAACTTTAGCAAGCAGTATGTGGCAGGGGACTGCCCACCCAACATCATGTGATCGAAGTCGGCGTGACACTATTTAGTGGACGGTCCCCATGCTGGTCTTCCAATTCTTTCCCACTGTCGACCTGTGCATGTCAGACCACGTGGATATCATCCCTACAGTTCAACTGCCTTTTTTTGGATGAGTATCCTTCCTTTCTTTCCTTTATTGTTCCAAACCGATTTTGTGCATGTCTCCTCTGTCTTCCATTGAGTCGCATAAAAATAAGTAAACCAATTGTAGAAATGAAGGGAAAAGTGTGACTGTCACTGGGATTTGAACCCAGTACCTTAGCAATCTGTGTTTTAGCCCTTAACCAACTGAGCTATGAAAGTTCAGCTACTTAAGGCCCCGGAGTTTTCCCATGTGAATCACACACACATTCCTTTCTGGTGTTGCAATGAGTAACCAGGAAGTCTTTCTACGGATTCAAAAAAAATCCTCCTCTACCTCTCCCAAGTGCAGTATATGCCACTACGAGGCAAATTTAGAAATCCAATTGTAGAAATGAAAGGAAAAGTGTGACTGTCACTGGGATTTGAACCCAGTACCTTAGCAATCCATGCTTTAGCTCTTAACCAACTGGGCTATGAGAGTTCAGCCAATTAAGGCACCTGAGTTTTCAGGATTGCTGAGGTACTGGGTTCAAATTCCAGTGCGAGGCACACTTTTCTTTCCATTTTTACAATTGGATTTCTAAATTTGCCTCCCAGTGGCATAAAAATAAGTGTGATTCTTGTGGTAAGCAGCTTCCACACAAGGATTTCTCACTCCCTTTGCCTGTTCTGCTTAGGCCCGGAGCACAAGACTAAGGATTACCTGTTTGGCCTGGCATTTTCTGACGAATGTTAATGTCGTCTCAGATGTATTTTTATTTTTTAATTTTATAAATTTATCTGACTGTGATTGTATTGTGTTTCATATGATGTTTTTATGTACGTGTTTTAAATTTTAATTTCTGATTAATTATAGACAGGTGCCTTGATCAGTGGAAAGGCACCTTTTATAAATAAAATCTGATGTGATTTGATTGTGAGGCCTGCCTGAGCTTCAACCAGGCCACATGAAAGTGCCGCCAGCAGGACCGCGAGGCCCATCTGCTAAAGAAAAAGATGGCCACAATAGAAAAAAAAGCTGCAGAAGCTGAGGAGTGCTTCATCCTCCCCTATGGACTCCCACAAGCACAAGAAGAAAAGGGACAAGGAAACACACAAGGACCAGGATAGATCCCCCTCTCACCTGCAGCAGCCCTCGGGTGATCAGTGACCCCTCTTCCTCTGGGAAGAGCATTGCTGCTGCCAAGTCTTCCCCACCTTCGCAGCAGCAGCCCTTGGTTCCCCCACTGCCACTGGTCATGGTGGCCACTCCTAGATCCATCTCCACCATGGGGTCTAAACAGTTAGGCGGGGCCGATAAGTCACTCGTTGGACCCCACAATGAACGCCCAGCCCAGGTTTATAAGTCGGGCACTGAGGACTCTGGTGTCTGCCTGGCCAAGGTCAATAAGCCATTGTCGGGCCCTCTGACTACCGCCCGGCCAACATGCTCACGTCGGGTTCCGGCGCAGGACCCGATGATGTCCAGCCAAACAAGAGCCAGATGACAATCTTAATACAGCCTTCACCGGTTGGATCTCCTCAGCGGGACACCCCCTCCTCTCCCTTCATGGAGCTTCCTCCGCCCTCCCCAGATCAGCAGGAGATGGGGGACAGAGGTTGTCTGTCAGGTGACATTATTGCTGGGTCACCTCCGGACCGCATGTCGGACCTCCTGGGCAATTTTCCGGACCTCTCCCCACTGGTTCTTCTGGCGGGGCCATCGGCATTGACGCCGGGTTTGCCACCTGTTGGTCCTGTGCCCATCCCTACTCTTTCAGGTCCTTCTGGGCTGAGTTTCAGGCCCCCCTAGGGTCCCCTGTCGGGTTCCACGGCACTGCCATCGGGGTCTCTGTTGGGCTACCCTCCACCTGGTTACTCGGCACCACATTATACACCGGGTTACCCTCTGTTAGGCTACCGGACATCAGGCTTTACAATGCCGGGGTATGCGCCTACATACTCCTTGCCAGGTTACCTGATGCATGAGTACCATATGTCAGGGTACCCTATGTCAGGGTACCCAAAACTGGGCTTCTCTTCAGGGTTTCAGCCTGTCTATCAGCCCCCTCCACTGCCTCCTCCTCAGCCGCAGGAGGATTTCAGGGTCATCCTCCAGTCCTGGTGGTCGGAGACCTAGTCACAGCTCATCTCAGAGCTAGACAGACAGCACACAGGGACAGCCTTTACCCCGGTTTACCTGAATCAAACTCCCAGGTCCTCCACTCCACTGGACCCATGCCAGTCTTATGTCAGGCCTGACAAAAGGTTCTTTGACTGGACTGGCATAGGAGAGCATCCCTCCTAGGTCTCAGGGGGTTTCTCGTCCCGTTGTCACGTCTTCAGATTTGGAATCCGAGTCTGGGTCCTCCTCCTCAGTTTTGGGTTTTGAGAATCCTTCTCCCAAGGAGCCCAAGCCCAAGGAGTCCCCCAAATCACCTCTGGAGGACCCTTTGTTTGGAGACCTCCTGAAACAGATAGCTGAGGCCTAAGAATGGAAAACTGATGCACAGGATCCCAAGCATCGGAGACTAGCTGAGCACCTGGATATACAGGAGATAGCACCCGTTCTTATCTCCCGTGGTTAGAGCCTCATGAAGATCTGGCTTCTACCATTTGGATGATGCCTTCCTCCATCCCTGCAGTGGCAAAAAAGGCTGACAGGACTTACAGGACACCAGAGGGGAAGGATCACCTCAGTGTCCACCCAAAGGCAGATTCAGTGGTCATTATGGTGGCTCATGACAGGTCCACCAAGCTGAGCCTCATGAGCGTCTCCCCTTCTGGCAAGGAGTTGAGGCAGCTGGACCAATTTGGCAGGAAATTTTATTCTTCCTGCACACTAACCATGTGTGCCCTCAAATACATGGCACACATGCTCATCTACCAGAAGTCCCAATTTCATCAACTGGAGGCTGTCATTGACGCCATGTTGGACTCTGAATTCAAGACTACTCTGGCGGACACCATCAGGTCTGCTAAGGTCACCTGTCACCACTCACTAAGGGCGACATATGATGCGGTGGACTCTTCGACCAGGGGCACCGTTATGGCGGTCTGCCTCAGGAGATATTCCTGGCTAAGGGTGTCAGGCTTGATACCTGATGTCCAGGCAGCCATTCAGGATGCCCACTTCCGAGGTTCTGTCCTCTTCGGGGGTGATGCCCAGGACATAATCACCAGCCTTCAGGACAAAGGCAAAGCCTTACTGTCAGTCCCTACTATGTACCACCCCAGGTTTAAGGTCAAACAGCCTTTTCATTACCAGACCAAGCATGGACGAAACAGCAGCAAACAGCCAGACACCAGACCAAACATTGAGCACCTTCAGCAGCAGCCACCCCTTCAGCCAAAGCTCAGAGAGCCTCAGGGGCAGCTCTCCCCAACCCTCCCTCCGCCTCTTGACTCGCAGCCCGCCCCCCCTCCTCCTCTTTCGTTGGGGAGCGGTGGGTGGAAGGTTCGACAGTCACTTGCCAGGGTGGGAGGCAGTCACCATAGATTTGCAGATCCTTCAGCTGGTGAGTCAAGGCCACACATTAAAACTTCTAGAGAGGCCCCCGATCAAACCTCCTGGGGTCTCTCATTATCCAGAGGTGCACATCCCCTTCATCAGGGAGGAAATCGAGACTCTTCTGCAAAAAGATGCCATAGAGCCAGTTACGACAAACCAGGTAGGAAAGAGGTACTACCCCCACTTCTTTCCGGTGCCAAAAAATACGGGAGATTTACATCCAATTCTGGACCTCTGCACTCTAAACTGATACATAGAGTACAAATGGTATTGTACGCTGACTCTCCTGGGTCTGCTGCTCCTTCTGCAGAAGGGAAAGTAGCTCTGCGCCCTGGACATGCAGCATGCCTACCTGCTGCCTTCCTGCATATCCCAGTTTTTCAGGCCCATCGCCACTACCTCAGGTTCTCCTTTCAAGGGGAACATTTTCAGTTCAAGACCCTCCCCTTCGGCCTGTGCTCGGCACCCCAGATTTTTACCAAGTGCCTCGTGGTAGTGGTGGTGGCCCTGAGATGCCAGGTCCACTATGTGTTCCCCTACCTTGATGACTGGGTTTTGTCTGCTCTGTCGAGGGAGCAGCTGGAACTTTCCCTTTCTGCTATCCTCGCCCTTTTCATGTAAGTGGGGATTACAGTCAACTACCCCAAGTCCCAACTTGCCCCCTTCCAGCATCTCCAATTTATTGGAGCAGTGCTGGATACTATTCAGGGTATGGCTTTCCTCCCTCAGGACAGGGCAGAAACCTTACAGAAGCAGGCTCGCCTGATGGTCTTCAACAGCTGGGTTTCATCCTGGTCGATTCTCCAGCTCCTTGGTCTTGTGGCAGTGGCCATCCCCACTGTCCCTCTAGCCAGGCTTCACATGCATGTTTCGCAGTGGATGCTCAGAGTGCAGTGGGATCAGAGGTCAGATGACCTAGACTACATGGTCATGGTCTCCAATTCAGTGCAACGGGATCTCCTGTGATGGCAGGATCTCAGCAACCTTACCGGGGGGGACCCTTTCCAGTTACCCCCTGTCCAGACCCTGACTACTGATGCCTCAGGGATGGGTTGGGGGGCTCATCTGGAGACCCACAGGACTCAAGGGCTGTGATATCAGCTAGAACTCTCCCTGCACATAAATGTACTGGAGATGAGGACAGTGCTGTATGCTCTTCAATCCTTCCAGCACTTGCTGTGCCAGGGCCCACTGTTAGTCCAGTGAGACAATATGTGTGTAGTCTGGTACCTCAACAAGCAAGGGGGCACTCACTCATATCCCCTCTGCAGGGAGGCAATGCGGGTTTGGAATTGGGCAATACTAACAGCAACAAAAATGGAAAGGGACCTGGCGGTAGTCATATCAGATGACCTTAAGGTAGGCAAGCAATGTGAGATGGCAATAAGGAGAGCTGGGGGGGATACTGAGATGCATAGGGAGAGGCATCACTGGTAGAAAACAGTATGTTGTTATCCCTTTGTACAGACAGTTGGTGAGACCCCATCTGGAGTACTGTGTGCAGTTTTGGAGACCCCATCTCTGCAAGGACATACTGTAGACATGGTGGAGGCGGTCCAGAGGAGGGCAACTAAAATGGTGCAGGGTCTGCAACAGAAGCCATATGAAGAGAGACTTAGAGAGCTTAATATGTATACCCTTGAGGAAAGGAGGGACAGGGGGGACACGATAGAAACTTTCAAGTACCTCAAGGGAATCAACAAAGTCCAAGAGGGTATCATCTTTCAGAAAAAGAGATGTGCAAGAACAAGGGGGCACAATTTAAAGATAGAGGGAGGAACATCTCAGGAGGGAACGTGAGGAAATATTTTTTCACGGAGAGAGTGGTGGATGCATGGAACCACCTTCGTGAGGAGGTTGTTGGGTCAAAAACAGTGGGGGAAACTCAAGAATGCATGGGACAGCCATAAGACAGTTATAGTGGGGGGTAGGAGGAAGTAGGCTGTTGGTAAATTAGAATCTGCAGCTTATTCAATAGGTAGGGAAATGGGCAGACTGGATGGACCAAGCAGTCCTCATCTGCTGTCAAAGTCTATGTTTCTATGTGCTCCTCCCCTTCTGTAGTTGCCCAATCCCTGCTCAGCTTCCTGAGCATTTAAGAAGTTGTGGTGGAGGGGTTGGGTGGACTTTTTTCGGCCCTGTCTCTTTCTGCTGCTGGAATCCACTCCCACTCTGGCACTCTGCTCTGCTGCTTTTCAGTGAGGGGAAGAGGGAGTCCCTTGATGGGAGAAAGTCAACCTCTCCCCGCGGGTCCTCCGACTCCTTTTGCCAATACTCTTATACAAATACAAGAGATGTCAGTCCAGTATAACTGTGGGTGTATGCAAATCTACAGAACCCTGCTCATGATCTAACTGCAGCACATTTAAAGTATGCCTTTCTTAGACCACCACAAATGCAAGTGCCAGATGCACGCATTTAGCCTGGCACCCAGTGTCAGTTACCGTCATGGTGTCTCAATGTGGTATCGTGCCATGACAACTGGGAAAATAAAATCAGGGCAATAATGAAGTCGCTAAAAGTGAGCGCAGGTTTGCCCCTTGAAAAGTGAATAAATCACAGCACACATGAAAGAGCCATTCAGAAACTGATAGACTGTGATGTTCCCCCAACAGAAGTGGCACAAATATCAAGGCACCGCAATGTTCAGTCAATTAAAAATTACCTTTGTCTCTTGGAAAACAAGCAGAAATGCATCTCTACCATCCTGTCCACCAGCACTTCTGTCAGTGAGATGCCACAACCTGTGCCAGATGCTGTACCCAGTACCTCAAGATCAGTTGTTACTGAACAGCAGAACAATGTCAACCAGCAAGACTAGAGAGGCGTGGAATTTCTGAATTTTGCTACATGAAATAGTTTGTGTAATTTGGCGGTTTCTCTAAATTTTTCACAGAAGCGAAATGTGGAGTTTAGTTGTTTTGGGGTGAAATTTCACATTTCTCAGGTGCAATTTCGCAACTTTGCACCCTGTGAACTATTTCATGGAACAGCCGAATTACATGAAATGTTTTGTGTGGTGAAATTGGTGGTTTTGTGGAAATAATGCCAGTGAAATTTAATTTCACAACATCTCTAAGCAAGACCATACAACAAATTTTACCCATTGCTGATGGATTACCTGGATCAACACTCTCTGCACCACAATGTATTTTTAATGGAGACATATGCATCCATCTCCACAACAATGCCACCACCAAAAAGTTGTTGTTTTCGTGAAATTGAATCAGACTCAGAGTCTGATTAAAAGTGCAATGATATGAAAAAAGCTTGAGGTATTTAATGTTTAAACTAATTGTTTTTCAATTTGACTTAGTTCTACTATCCCCATGTTGCACCTAAATAGTCCTCTGTCATTCATACCTCAACCCGAAAACCCCCTGCAGAATATGTATTTAATAATAAATTTTACATGTTTTCATTTGCAGTGCCACTATGATTTCTTTCTGTTAGCAAGTGAGCCTGTGTGGAGGACGGGGTGAGCAGTAACATTCACACTGCAACAGAAGAAATGACGCAGTTACATGTATGTCAATAGCCAGTTTCAAACTGCAGGTTTACCTTCTTTTCCTAACAATATCAAAATAAATAAAAATGCTCAGAACTCTTTCCCACGTGAAGATTTGCCACTGAGAGGATAGCCATAGCCACTGCTAGACTTGAATGACGTGCAGCTGAAGATCCCGATTGGAGTTCTCCCTGATTACTGATGCATGTATGCATGGTAGCCATAGCATTGCTGAGAGTAAAAGTGACTGAACAGCAAGTTTAGGTCATGGTGGTGTTAAATGTGGTTTACTAAAATTGATGCCATTACTGCTGACACTGAAACCATCTATTACAAAAAATAGTGTATGGCGTTGCATATGCACTTGTAACACCACCTCAGGGATGCATGATGTCAGACACCTCTCAATCTTCGCTGTCGATGGTGTTACAGTGCTGTATCATATGGAATGGCATACACTGTTCCATTTGTAAAACCAGGTCCAGGTCCCAGTCTACAATTCATGTGTTTGTATCTGCTAGTGTGACTTCTCCAGAACACTACAGTGTCCCCAAGCAGGAGTGGTAGTAGTTAGAAAATGCATTTCTGGAGAAGACCTTCGACTAGATGGCATGGCCCTTTCTGATGGTCACTCTTTGGAGGATGAGGTTTTCTGGGGACTTTGTGCATCTCATACGAACCCTATACGATCATCCTCGAGCTTATATTAAAATTAATGGATCCCACTCAGAACCTATTTCTCTTATGCATGGTACCAAGCAGGGTGCACTCTGTCACCCCTGCTGTTTACAGTATACTTGGAGCCCTTGGCTCAAGCGATCTGACAAGATCCAACAATACAGGGAGTTGAGGCGGGGGGAGAGCAGCATGAGGTCACACTATATGCTGACGATCTGTTACTTTTACATCTCTGACCCAGCGTCCTCACTACCACCACCATTGTGGCAGCTCTTAACCTGATTTAGTGACCTGGCAGGCTACAGAGTTAACAGCACCAAAACTGAGGTGCTAAGACTACATTATTCCCCCTCACCATCAATACTACAGCAATTTCCCTTTAAGTGAGAATTGACTAGTTTAAAATATTTAGGGGCACATCTGACAGGGGATCCTGCCCAACTAGGTAACCTTAATTACCTTCCCCTAATTCATCAAATTACTCTTGACCTTGACAGGTGGAAGGCTTTGCCGCTCCCATTGATACAGAGAATAGACGCGGTGAGGGTGAATCTTCTTCCTCACTTCCTATACTTGGCCCAGACACTACCTGTCCTCTTACCATCCAGAATGCTCAGGGAACTTAATAAAAAAATCTCCAGTTATATCTGGGACTCGCAATGCCCTAGAATAAGATACTCTGTATTACAACTGCTGCAAAATTTGAGAGCCTGGCCTTGCCAGATCTAAAGGCTTATTATTTAGCCTCTCAACTTAGAATAATCTTTTGATTAACTCAACCCTCAATATCAGGCAAAGTGGAGGGACTTAGAATTATGAGAGGAAGATTTAGTTAACACCAACAAGGTTTTACTACATCACCCTGGGCCCCCTCTAGTAGATATAACTGATAACCCTTATACAATTAATACCTTATGAATTTGGAGGCTTGTATTAGAATTTAAACATCTGTCAAGCCATAGATACAGTATCTTCACTTCCATATTGTCAACCTTTTTTACTTGCTCGACTAGATCATAGTTTCCAAAGGTGGGAGCAAATGGGGTTACATCTTGTGTGGTCCCCCGATGGTGGTAAAATGGATATAGTGTATGGTAAAATGTTGTTATGGATAGAAATCCATAACTAGAATGGAGTTATAATGTACGGTAAGTGCCTATTAACCACCATAATCAGCAGTTACACAGCTTTGTTATGCACTGTTTAGAATTTTAAAAGTTGTTAACCACACTTCGGAACTTCGAAACAGTGGCAAAACAAAAAAGAATGCACCAGTGTTCTATAATTCTGACACATAGAATGCAAGCAGTGTTTTTTTTTTTTACCATACACTATAAAAGATGATGGCTGGTGATCAGGTGACAACCACGTTGAAATCACCTCTCGTGGTTGCTAGGGCTTACAGTAAACCTCTCAAGCTGCACTCTCGAGGTTTACAATGTTGCCCTAGCAACCACTCGAGGTGATTACAGCATGGTTATCGCCTGATCACCAGCCATTATCCTCTGTGTTATGCTGCAGTAGTTATGCCATTACAGCTGTTATGCTGCACTAGCTATGTCACTACTGCAGCATAACAACTTGGAATGCTGCCACATAGTTGCTTTCCTCAATCCAGTTAAGCTGGAAGTTTTTTTTTTAAACTTGAACTTGCAGAAACATCTGCTGCACAATGTATCAGTTAAAACAAGCATTTGTCAATGCCGAACGTTCGCTTGCAGGTATTTGCAGTGGTATTTGGCACTTGGACATGGCTTAAAAAAATCAGTGACAAAGAAGTACAAGCATTTGTCAATGCCGAATGTTGCTTGCTTCTATGTGCTGTTTAGGTATTTGGAAGTCATTGGAGTGCAAATATTGAAAATTCGCGAACTTACGAGCGTGCGTAGGAACTGCGCATTGTAAAACAGTCATTTTAGGAATTTTTCACCAAATTTTCAACACAGCCATTTTAAGAACTCTGCTAATGAACAGTGTCACTGTGATTTTCTTAATATGTCCCACACATTGATTTCACACACCGACTGCGCCATTGTGTGCTACATGGGTGGAAACACGTTTTGGGCAGGATATGAAAAATGACAGCTATACTGCTATAAGGAGGTGTGGTAAAATGGCAATGTTGAAAATCTGTAGTGAAAATATTGAAAATTGGGGACTTACGGGCGCATGAACCGCGAACGCACGCCTGCAGAAAACAGTCATTTTTAGGAATTTTTTCACCAAATTTTCAACATAGCCATTTTAAGACCTCTTCTAATGAACAGTGTCACTGTGATTTTCTTAATGTGTCCCATACATTGATTTCGCACACCGACTGCGCCATTGTGCGCTACATGGGTGGAAACACGTTTTGGGCAGGATGTGAAAAATGACAGCTGTACTGCTCATAAGGAGGTGTGGTAAAATGGCAATGTTGAAAATCTAGAGTGAAAATATTGAAAATTCGAACTTACGAGCATGCATAGGAACTATGCAACGCACACTCGTAAAACAGTCATTTTTAGGAATTTTTTCACCAAATTTTCAACATAGCCATTTCAAGACCTCTGCTAATGAACAGTGTCATGGTGATTTTCTTAATGTGTCCCATACATTGATTTTGCACATCGACTGCGCCATTGTGCGCTACATGGACGGAAACACGTTTTGGGCAGGATGTGAAAAATGACAGCTGTACTGCTCATAAGGAGGTGTGGTAAAATGGCAATGTTGAAAATCTGGAGTGAAAATATTGAAAATTCGAACTTACGAGCCTGTGTAGGAACTGCGTAATGCACGCTAGAAACAGTCATTTTTGTGAGATTAATTAATTTATGGTTTTGGCTTCTATCGATGCATTGTCACAGACCTGGTTGGTGATTTCCGCCGCAGTGACTGCGAAATCACCCGGCCCGAATAACGCCATGACAGTGACATCATTCATGAGAAGGGTCCCAAAACCCCATGTTGAAAATTTGGTGCATAAATTCCAAAAAATGCCTGAGATATGCAATAAAGTTGAAAACCCCCTATCTAGCCCATTATACATGTAACCCCTAGATGGCGCTATCCCAGGGGCTACTACCCCTGCCTGATTTGCCACTAACAGGTTGAGGGGCCTGGATCCAATGGCGGGTGCCTCCACCCAGAGGTCAGGGTTTGCAATAGTTAAACTAACTTGGTCACAGCCCTCTGGGAAACTGCAACCCCCCTTTCTTCCCACTAGTGGCCCACACAATATATCAGAATTACCTTCACAGTATACACTTACCCCCAGGTCTGGTTCCGCACTGGGACCTCCTGTGAAATGAGATACAGTGCAACAATCACAGTACAGTACTTTAACATAGACAAATACCTCAGGCAGTATAACTTTGCTGGAAACAAGCAGCTCTGATTTATTTGGGGATATAACAAGGACAGGGAAATCAGGTTAATTAGCTTATCACTCTAATAATCTACCTATGGCTCTGTGCACAGGCCTATCCCTATCAGTTACTGTCCCTGGGTACCCAAGCCCTAGTGGCTAGTCCAAACCGTGGCAGCTGGTAGGGGCCCTTTCACACAGAGAAAAGGAGAATTAAACAGTCAGCAGTACAGTAATTCCATTTGGATTTAATGTGGCAATTCAACAGGGAGCGACCCTGAATTAGTACTCACGACCTCCAAATAAGATAGGGTCCTTCAATATCAGCAGGGCTACTCTTGAGCTCAAAGAGACTCTTCACACATTTATATGGTAAAAAAAAAAAAAGAGTACTATACCAGGCAGGCTGCTTCTCTATCCCGATCGCAATTACTGCACAATACCCGGGAGAACACACAGCAGATTCAGTTCCTGACAGACCGAGTGTAATTCAACAATTTCTCCAGTCTTCTACAGGGTGAGCCTGGTTTCTACTCTTCAGAGATCCTTTGATTCTTTTCACAGGACGGATTCAGTCCTAACAAGCAGTTACACAAGCTGCAGACTGGAACTCTGGGCCTTACACGTTTTTGACTAAAACTGCACACTGAAAAAGCACAGGGCTCCTTCCTTCTTCACTGCCAAAGCTCAACTGAAACTCCAACTGACAAAACCGGGCACTTCCTTTGAGTTCCTCCCAGTTCTTGACTGGATTGGCTGTCACTCACAATAGACTGCTGCTGTTGGTCCAAAAAGGCACTGAAGTCTAAACTACATCTCCCAGAGTCACTGCCCATACAATCCTCTTGTGGCTGGCTCAGATTATGAGTCCAAGTTCTGATTCGTCCAAGGCACCATTTTAGAGCTAGCTTACCACACTGATTGGTCCAGTTCAGCAGTTCAAAACTAGAATGGGGAACTAGCAGACACAGTTCTGACTGCAAAGAAAGCAGGTTAGACAAACTGTAATTTCATTATTACTCTAAATAATTTCTGGCAAACAGTTACATCTTTCAGATAGGTTCCCTTTGCACTCCTAGTGACTGCAAAATGAAGTGAATTGGCAGCAGCTCGAGTGGTACTCAGAGAAGCACACAGTCCCCCATACAAACTAATTATGTCTGCAAGCAGACAGCTCTTAAAGAGACAGTACCAGAGGCTCTAAAACACTCACTGATAAATGGCTTAAATGCCAAACACCATTCAGGCTTGGAGCATTCAAGCAAGCTCCTGGAAGTCTTTTAGGGAACCCCCATTTGCAGGGGTTACATACAGCTACCGGCATTTCCTCAGTCATGGTCGGCTTTGAAGAGAGTGCAGATGGGTTTTCGGTCCACGAAGATCGTTGCGCTTGAGCTCCGGAGGTAAGTATGGGGTGGGGGGGTGTGGGAGGCAGGGTGCGCAGTGGTGGGTGCGGGTTGTGGGAGGGGGGCTGGGAGAAGCGCCATGGGACCGTTTTTAGTTTACAGGTTTAAAAAAAAAAAAAAGATGACGTGGGACGTTTGCCACGCTGGGGTGGGCTCCCAGCGTGGCAGAAGGATGGCTGGGGGGGCCGTGGAGCCGACGGGGGATTGGGCACCCCCGTTGGCAGACGACGCAGGATGTTTGCCACGCTGGGGTGGGCTCCCAGCGTGGCAGAAGGTTGGCTAGGCGGGACCGTGGAGCCGACAGGGGATTGGGCACCCCCGGCGGCAGACGACGCGGGACGTTTGCCACGCTGGAGTGGGCTCCCAGCATGGCAGCAAAGATTTGGGGGGGCGGCGTGATGCGGTGCAAGCACACAGCGGTGGTTTTCTTTGAAGAGAAGACCACCGCTGTCATACACAGCACCGCATCCGATTGGTGCAGGACTGTCACGCCTGCTCAATGGAGCAGGGGATTGCAGAGGAGGGGCACACCTTCAAAGTGTCCCATTCTCCCAAGACGTTCCTTGCGCATGCACGCTAGCGAACGTAAAAAAAGAAAATGTTAAAATTTCTATTCTCTGTTGTCTTCTCCAGCTGGTTTTGTGTGATTTCCTATGCTGTGACTGCCCATACACTATAAAAGATTGAGTATGAGCAGTCATACACAAATAAGGAAATTCTTGTATCTTGAGGTTCCCTAGGTAACAGAGTACCTCTCGAGCTGAGCTCTCGAGGCCAGCCGTTACCAAGGAAACCTCTCAATACAAGAATATCCTTGTTATGCATGACTGCTCATACACAATCTTCTATGTTAACATGTGCTGGGTCTCCATAGAAATATAAAAGGGTAAATGATGTTGTGATGACACCAGTAACTTGCACACAAATTACTAACACAGGTCTCAAGGAGGTGGATGTTGGCACCTGACAGAGAGGCAGGAGTCAGAAATAGATTCCAAATACCTGATAGGCTTTTATTCAAACAAACGGGGAAAGGGAACATGGTCATAGGGAACTCTTATCCCTACTCTCCTGTACAAGGAGGACTCTAAACCAAATGACTGTAACAGCTCTGCTTTAAGAGCGTTCTATCTACTAAGATCAGTGAATCACTATACAATCTCGAATACTACCCTGAGGTGCACCTCTACCTAGGGCCTATTACCTGGAGTACTCCACTCTAAGAAACTCTATAGCATGTCACTTACAAGAATATACATAGGTCATAAAAGGCAGTTCATGCACAGTTGAGCTTTCTCTGTTGTTGAGAAGGAAACTGGGATGTAGGCTATGGAAACACAAGGGAAACCACTTGACTGTCTGGCTAGAATGATTTAAAAACCAAGGGAATGCAGAGAGGATTTTGAACAGGCCATGAGTTCTTGACCACACCCCACCTCTCTAGGGTTGGTGGAATTTAGGAACAACGCAAAGATTTCCTCCGCTCAAAACCCACTGAGGGTCACCGGAATATAAGCACAACAGACCCAGCCACTGTCCACTTCTGGACTGCCGGGAGAAGAAGATGCAGAACACCCTGCCATAGCCTGCTTCTGGACTGCCAGGAAACAAAGATGCAGAACACCCTGCTACAGCCTGCTTCTGGACTGCCGGGAAATGAAGATGCAGAACAACCGGCCACAGCCCACTTCTGGACTGCTGGGAAATGAAGAAGATGCAGAACACACTGCCACAGCCCACTTCCGGACTGCCAGGAAATGGAGAAGATGCTGGAGAAAGAAGTCTGTGGAACATGGGAGAACAACATGGTTCTGGGCACCAAAGCCAGATGAGCCAAGGATTGATGTAAAATAAGAAACAGGACGACGATGCAGGTTGCTGAAACAGAAGATCTGGACGTCATTTTGGTGCGGACGACAAAATAAGAAAATGGACGGCACACTTTGTACTGGGCCAGACCGTACACTGGGAACTGGAGAGAGGAAAATAATAAAAAGGACATTGCAACTGAGATGACTGTGGCATGGTTCTTCAGGAAATTGTTGTTGGCTGCTTTGGAGATGCACTGGGAGGTGATTTCTGAAGAACTGAGGAGGCTTGATCTGGATACATGTTGGTGAAGTGACTCTGGAGACTTGGTGAAGACTGATTCGAACACTTTTCTGACACTGAAATGCTGGCAACAAAGTAATACTTTCTAGCACTGAAATGCTGGCACAAAGCAATACAAAGACAGTTCTGGCACTTATACTGTTCGTAGGAAAAATAGCAATACAATGAATGTCTCAGTCCTTATTGTAGTGGCCAATGACACAGTCTCAATGTCCAGACCCCAGTAAATAGACAGGCACTTTACTCTTCTGGGTGAACACTAGCTTCAGTGGACCTAACTAGCAGGGGGTCCCTCTAGCTAAATTAGGTTCTCCTGTTACAGTGGGTATACTGCAGTGGGGATTAGGCTGTCTCAAAATCTGGGGTCGCTAATGGTACTGGGCCCCTTTTATACCCGTGGTCCTAAATGACTAGCAGTGGTCCTAACTCACCTCTTTAAGTAGCAGTGGGTTTGTCTTGCCCTGTTAGGTGTCAGTGGGCCTAACTCACCCCTTTAAGTAGCAGTGGGTCTAACTTGCCCTGTTAGGTAGCAGTGGGACTAACTCACCCCTTTAAATAGCAGTGCGCCTAACTCGCCCTGTTAGGTATCAGTGGGATTAGCTCACCCCTTTAAGTAGCAGTGTGTCTAACTTGCCCTGTTAGGTAGTAGTGGGCCTAACTTGCCCTTTTAAGTAGCAGTGGGCTTAACTCACCATGTTAGGTGGCAGTGGACCTAACTCATCCCTTTAAGTAGCAGTGGGCCTAACTTTCCCTGTGAGGTAGCAGTGGGCCTAACTTGCCCCTTTAAGACCTGGGGTTTGTTATCCCTGTAAATACTGGGTCTTTACTAGGCATGTGAAATCTGTGGGCCTGGATGCCCTCCCAAACAATCACTGGGCCTTTCTTGGCTGGGCCCCTTTAAATTACGGGAACTTGGGCCGGAGTGCCTTTTTTTAAAATAAACCTCTTCAGGCCTTGTTGCCCTTTTAAATAGCATTTGGGCCTAGCTTGGCCCTTCTACAATCACTTGGGCCACTCACCCCTTTAAATAAATATGTGGCCTCTGCAGGGCCTGTCTACTCCTCTGTGCTTGCCCCGCCTCCTCTCTCTCGTCTATTTTAAATATTCCACAACCCCTCTTCTAGGCTTGCAGGCTGAGACCCTCCCTTGGGCATTGCCATGCCCTGTATGCAAATTCTGGTCCCTCCTGCTCTCGGCCCATGGCCATTTCACTTTGCACCTAGCACTTGATAAAAATATATAAACAAACACTTTGTTCTCTTATACAGGCGGTCAGCACTTGGCTGGTGTGCTGACACCTACTCACCACACCAGACTGGGAGATAGAGAAGCTGGATTAGGAGGTGGGAGGAGTTTCTAGCAGAGGGAGGATTTTCAGGCAGCAGGACAGTCGACAGGGGACCTTGCGTGGTCCAGAACAGGCACACATGATAGAGCTCTGCAACTGCCACCTCCGGGGGACTGAAAACTTTAGCTTTTAAAATAAAAATAATAAAATGGGGCACCAAGCCCTTTTCACTGGGAACCGGATGTTTTTTCCCTCTTTTCTGGTGTCTCACAATGGCACTGTGGACTATGCAGCAGCTTCGGGCAGTCTACAATAGCTGGAGGCAGAGGAGGCATGCAGGCAAGCCCTCAGGGACAGCTTCAACCCACCATGTAAGCTCTTTCTTGTCCCTCCACACATGCTGCATCCTCTCTCCTCTACAGTTACCATGATTCTCTTCTTCAACAGATCAAATTTTCAAGCAGCAACACTCTGCATTCTGATTCTAGCACTAGAATACTGATCATGTGCAGCTCAGCACAACATTCTACCCTGGGCACAGTGCTGGCACAGCAATATTTGCTTGGCAATTCAGGCTATTTACATTAATTTAAAATGTGCTTGTGCTGGATATATCTAAAACTTGGACACTTGGGCATTTCTGGGGTGCCTCCATACTGTACTGGGGCACCTTATAAAGGCTGGGCTCCTTTCCATTTTTCTTTCTGTTGTGCCCCCAACATTGGGGCACTATACTTGTAGATCACTTTATTAAGGGAGGGAAGCTGCTCCCCTTGAAGAGCTCAGCACCCCCTATGTTATTCATCCGCAGGACCATTTTAGAGCACTGTGAGTACATGCCTTTATTGGGGACACCTAGGGAAAACTCCAGTAGAGACCCCAGTGCCTAAAATACTGGAAATGTTTCAGCTCACCTTGGACGGTAGAGCCCCCATTACACATGATAACTTATTTATACCAAGGAATGATTTCACATAGGGGAGACTCCTTGCTGAAACTTAAGTTAACTTGGAAGACGGACTTGGGTATCATTATAGGCAGGGACGTCTGGGACTCGCATCTGAAATTTCTCCACTCGAGGATAGCATCTCTGGCATGGAAAAAGTTATCTTTGAAGCCAACACTCTGTTCTACCAAACTTCAGCCATACAGGCAAAATATTTTGCTCATAGCAATGCTTCATGTTGGATGCACTGTGGCAGCTCGGCCACACATGGTCATATATTTTGGCTGTACCGACGTCTGCAACCTTTCTTGGCCGAATTTTCATCTGCCATGTCTGAGATGCTCCCGTCCCTACCTCAGCATACACCTCAACTTTTTCTTTTCTCCTCCTACCCAAAAGGTTGCCGTGACCCAAATACAAGAAAATTATTAGCTATTTGTTTGCTTACTGCAAAAAAAGGTCATTACTAAGAATTGGCTCTCCCTGGCCCCCCTGACTTTGAACCAGTGGCATGATTTGATGATACAGGTTTACAAAATGGAACATCTAACAGCAATGGTCAATAAAAGACAAGAGAAGTTTGAATTAATTTGGAGAAGATGGGTATTATATATCTCCCTACATAGACCTGATTTTATCCCTTGATTTTCATAGAGTAAAATATATTATTCAACTTGACTTCAAAACAATAAGTTAATACATATTGGAGGTATCATAAGATGTTATTAATTTCTTTTAGAAAATGGGTAAATGAAAACTCGATTCCTGATTGGCTGAAACAGCTTGGCACCCGGGCTGTTATTTCTCAACAACGCCTGATTAAAAAAAAAAAAAAGGTGTCAATCCGGGGTGCCCTATTACTGAGACGATCCTTGGGCACCCCGAATTTCGAAGGTCACCAGTGCCATTTTTTTCATGCAAACTGTAACCTGATGGATGGTCCAGTCTCTCCCCATTTGTTTTTTCCCACCGCGACATCTTCCCAAAGTAAGGAACCAAGCAGCATTACTTCTGAAAAAGCAGATCGGCTGTAAAACTACAAAATGTAGCTTCACTCTGAAAGATGTAACTGCAGCACCAATACTGTACATCAGAGGAGCGGGACTTTCCTTATTCTCCATACCGCAGATGGGCGTCTCGATCACTGGTATGGAAATGAAAAGTCCCTCTCCTCTCATATCTTCTACCGGTACTGCAGTTACCGATGATTCTTCTCCAAGCAGTTTTCTCATAAACTGGGTCCTCTGTGAAATATTATGTCCTATAATATATTACAAAAAACTGTCCGACTACCACAACTTCCTGAGTTTTACATGCTGACAAAACATAAATCCTGCCTCAAGTCCTACCATGCTCACTCTCCTAAACTGCACACAGCAGCCGCAGTATTAAAGTAAAGACTCGCAGTGTTAAAACACACGGCACACAAGAAATATATTTCTAGCATAAACCAACTTTGGGAAGGTAGGGGGGAGAAAACGTCACATGAGGATGGTAGTGGGAGAGGGGAATAGAAAAACACTGTCTTGAATGCAGATGGAAGAACTATTTTATCACAATACTTATTTTAAAGTGATTTTTCATTAAAAAGTTTTGTATTAACTTATTTATTTTTTATAGTGCCCATTTTCTAAGTGTAATAATACCCTCCAGGGTGGGTGTTATGGGCTATAACGGACCTTTCAGGGGCTGTAAGGCCCTCTGCCTGCAGCGTCGGGCCTCATTACGCCCCTGGGCGGTCTGTTATAGCCCAGTAGCGCACACTGTGTTGGATATTATTACCTACACATTTAATAGAGTAGAACATGTTGTAAGTATAAGGAAGCAGTGTTAGGCAATATATATATTTATGTATTTAATTACTTATTTTCATTTTTTTTTTCCAATTGTTTAACCAGGAGTAGCACACTAAGCTGAAAGCTTGCTTACAGGTGTGACCTGGGAGTACAAGGAAGTTAAGTAACTTGTTCAGGGTCACACAGTATACAAGTGGGGGCTGTGGGATTCTAACCCAGATCTCCAGATTTGCAGCTCAGAGTCTTAAACCACTGCGCTATACTGCCTCCCTAATTTCTTTTTCATTTAATTTTCTTTCTTACGTATGCATCATTTTATTGTTTGATGTGTTATCACTGTTTATGTTGTTTGTTTACACTGAAAATTTGAAAATAAAGAGTTTAAAAATAAAAAAAAGAAAATGCATTTCTATATACAGGCTATCACCTTTCCAGTATAGGTGCAAAAGAACAGCTTACTGAACTATAGATAATATGGTATTTGAAAAAAAATAATGTTTAAAACCTCAGCATGTTTATTTCCCAAAAGCAAATGTCTTAATATTGAGATGCTGCAGGTAAGGTTTTCACGGCAATGCTGACCCAGTACTTAATATGACATCCTGCCTTAACATGGAAATACCCCAGATGTTAGAGCACTAGGGGCCTGATATTCAAAGTTTGCCCAGTGGGCAAATTGATTGTGTGCCTTTTGCCTGGGGTGTGCGCACCCATGCACAATATTCAAAGGGGGGTAGGAGTGCATGCTTCACAGGATAGAGTGTGCACAAGGAGATAATGTAGTCGGTGGACGAAGGAAGGGGTGGGGACATGATTGCGGGCGCAGCACAATATTCAGCATGTTAGTGCTGCGCAAAAGGAATAGCACTGGCGACTTTGCACAGTGCGGTTACCTCCAAAAAAAGGGCTGACTTACTCCAGGCAACCCTAGTGGCCAGAGGAGACACTGCAGCCAACAATGAAGTTGGTGGTTGGGAGAGCACACCTGCTTTCTGGTGTCTAGTGGAACCCCCACCTCCGATACCCATCCCCTGGAGTCTAGTGGCACCCCCCCCCCCACCATCCAGTCACCTTCCATGTATTGTAATATGTAGTAATATACATGTTGGTGCATTCTGCCAAGGATGGGGGTGCTAGGCTGAGGGGCCACCCAAAGACAAACATAAAAAAAGAAGCAAGCAGTCCTGGAGTTCAATACAAATATACTTCAGTAAAGATTTATCCCATAGTAAGGAGAAATGGAACAAACAAGCCCCTAGTGCCTCGACCACTAGGTCTTGCAGGGGGCGTAGCTTAGTACACAGACGTGTTCTCCTTATATATGTGTCATCAGAAAACAGTGCATAGTTACTCAATTATACAATTAATTAAATCTGCTCATAAACAGAACATTAAAAGGTGTCGACATAATAAAAATAGAGAACAGAAAAAATGTATGATGCAGAGAAGTAGGGTCATTTGCTTAGTGCTTAAGATTATCAGATTCACTATACATATAGCATCATTAACATTTCAAAAACATATATAATATCAAGCAAAGCAATTACCAAGACATCAGGCTAAGCAGTCTAAGAAATCATCAAAATGGTGATAAACTGTACAAACAATCCTGAGTCACCACTGCACTCATTCTTGGCATTATATGCAGAGAGGTGCATAATAAATGCCTCTCTAATGGGTATATATTTAACCAGTGCATTATTTATTAATTGCTGGTACCCAAAACAAACTCCATGTGTGAGGTCATGTCAAGATGCAAAAGGTCAGTGGTAAGATTTCAGGATGACAAGTGTATATCAAATGAAATACAGTTAGCTATTGCTTCTTGGAGCAAAACTGATGCCTGAAATGTTTATAACATACACAATTATGTAAGATAGGGAGCTGTTAATGTTATGCTAAGATAAAAAGGCTTAATAGCTTTAAGGCCAAAAAGTTATAAATTCTAAAATTTGATTTATTATTATTTTTTACTTATTTCCAGCTCTTATTTTTGTAGGTTATTCAGAGTTTTGGATTTGCTCCTCCATCTTCCCTTGGCCAGTATGAGGGCTTGACTTTAGCTATTATGAATTTGATGGAGACTCAGTTACATTTGGATAATCACAATTTTTGTAACTTTGTTCTCTAAATCTCCCCCTTCCCCTACACTTCTTACTTTGTTCCCTCTTTATTCTCCCTCTCCTCTCTGTCACTTTTTAATTTGGTTTAAAGTAATCTGGTTCAGCTCAGTGTAGTTTACAACAGAAAATTTTCTACATTTTCATTTTTATGTTGACTCTCGCATACGCAGCCAACATATTGCGGTAGTAGCAGATTTGGAGGCATGGTCACTGTTCGGCCAATGTAGGGCACGCATCAGTAGGTGTGTCTCTTATTCCCCAATATGCCTGCTTGCTGGCATCACACCATGAATACATAATGTGGCAAGCACATCTAAGGAAAGGTCCGCTGCAATGCGAGCAAAGCTCGTCATACGCAGTGACACCTCAGTATGTGCTGCCCTGTTAATAAATTAAACATGGCGGCACACTGCCTGCCATAATGCCAACTTTGGGATGCCCAATCCCCCCTGTCAGCATGTCATAACCCAATGAATGTGTCGACGGGGGAGCCCACTCCACGTCGACATCATGCATCCCCCCAATATGTTATATGCCGAGGGGGGTGCCCAATCATCTGGCTTCTTGCCCCCACACTTTCATTGTGCGCGACGGGGTGCCCAATCCCCGTCGACACAGCACCTCAAACACTTAGGTGGCACGTTGGCCCACCCCAGTGTGCCAAATCCCCTGAAAGAAAAATGTCCCGCAATGTTTTTTTGTTTTTTTTTAACCCTGTGAAAGAAGAAGAAAACGGTCCCTCCTGGTCTCCCTGCCCCCTCCCACAACCTGCATCCACCCTCTGTGCACCCTGCCTCCCCACACCCCCTCACTCCATACTTTCCTCTGGAGTCCAGCGCGACGATCTTCAGTGGACCGGGAACACATCTGCACTCTTCAAAGCTGACTGCAAACTGAAGAAATGCTGGTGAACTGTATAATGGCATAAATAGGATTTTTTCAACTTTGGCGCATATCTCGCCCATTTTTTTGAATTTTTGCAGCAAATTTTCAACATGGGGTTATTGGGACCGATCCTCATGAATTCAGTCACTGTCATGACGTTATTTGGTCCCGAAAGGTAATTTTGTGGTCACTGCACAGAATCACCTCTCAGGACTGAGTAATGAAACGACAGTGCCACTGTTCATTAGGGGGTCTCTCAAAAAGCATATGTTGCAAATTTGGTGAAACAAATCAAAAAAATGGCTGTTTGACGAGCGTGCATTGCGCTGTTTCCACGCACACTGGTAACTTCGTGAATTTGCAGTATTTTCACTCCAGATTTTTAAAATTGGCATTTTTCCACACCTGCTTATGAACAGTAAGCTGTCATTTTACATATCCTGGGAGAAATGTGTTTTCGCATGTCCAGTGCAGAATAGCGCGTTCGCTGTGTGAAATCAGTTTTCAGGACAGTTTGAGAAAATGACGGTGACACTGTTCATGAGCAGAGGTATTAAAATGCCTATGTTGAAGATTTGGTGCCGAAAGTCTATAAAATGACTGTGTTACAAGTGTGCATTGCGCAGTTTCCACCCACCCTTGTAATTTAGCAAATTTGCAATATTTTCATGCCAGATTTTCAACACTGGCATTTTTTCACATCTCCTTATCAGCAGTACAGCTGTCATTTTTCACAGCCTGCCCAAAATGTGTTTCTGCACCTGTAGCGCACAATGGCGTGGTCGCTGTGGCAAATCAACTTTTGGGACTGATTAACAAAATCACAGCACCACTGTTCATGAGGGAGGTCCCAAAATGCCTATGTTGAAAATGTGGCTAAAAACTCCCTAACATAATTGGGTTATGGACGTGTGTTGCACGGTTTCTATGCATGCTCATGACTTCACCAATTTTTCATATTTTCACTCCAGATTTTCAACGTTGCCATTTTTTATGCCTCCTCATGAACAATACAGATGTCATTTTCCACATCCTGCCCAAAATGTGTTTTCGTCCCTGTGTCGCCAAATGGCATAGCCGCTGTGCAAAACCACTGTTCAGCAAACAAACTGATAGTGCTGCTTTTCATGAGGTGGGCTCACAGACAGCCTATGTTGAAAATGTGGAGTGAAAATACCAACACATGCCTACGGTGTTAGGGTTTCCAACTGTAACACCCCACCCTGTAGAGACTGACAGGTATCAGGGTTGTGACTTGGGATCATCGGCTGTATTGTTCACATCATTCCACCCCCCCCCCCGCAGCCAGTGACAGGCATCGTGGTGTGCCTTGCACTCTTCAGCCACAAAGTTCACCCCATTCTCCTACACTGCACCCACCTCAGCATATTTTCTTATGGAATGGGGTAAGTATAATGCCCAAAGACCCCAAAGCACACCACGACACTTATCAGTGTCTACAGGGTAGGGTGAGGTACTATGGTGTGAGCGTTATACCTGACGACCCAGAGGCACCCCCCAATGCCTGTCGGTCTCTACAGGGTGCGGGTGGGGTTGGCGTCGCTTCAGTACTTCACTGCCATTCCTATTATGCATCTCTAACTCTGGCACTACCAATGCCAAATGCCAGCGAGACAACATTCGGCACTGAAAAATGCTTGCTTATCTTAGCATAACATTAACAGCTGTCTGTCTGACTTAATTGTGTATGTTATAAACATTTCAGATATCAATTTTGTTCCAAGAAGCAATAGGTAACTGTATTTCATTTAATATACATTTGTCATTCTGAAATCTTACCACCGACCTTTTGCATCTTGACATGACACATATATAAGGAGAACATGGCTGTGTACTAAGCTACTTCCTCTGGAAGACCTAGTGGTTGAGGCGCTAAGGGCTTGTTTGTTCCATTTCTCCTTACTATGGAATAAATCTTCACTGAAGAATATTTCCATTGAACTCCAGGAGTGCTGGCTCTTTCTTTTATGGCTGTAATATGTAGTCCCTGATGTCTAGTGGCAACCCCCACCCTCCAGTTGCCATCCCTGTATTGTAATATGTAGTCCCTGATGTCTAGTGGCCACCATCACCCAACAATCACCTAGCCCCATATTGTAACATGTAGTCCCTGATATGTAGTGTCACCCTCCACCCTCCGATCACCCTGTCCTGTATTGCAGTATATAGTTCCTGATGTCTAATGGCACCCCGGCCTTCAATCACCCAGCCCTGTATTGTAATATGTAGTCCCTGGTGTCTAGTGGCAACCCCCACCCTCCAATCACCCAGTCCTGTATTATAATATGTAGTCCCTAGTGTCCAGTAGCAACCCCCACCCTCCAAACGCCCAGTCTTGTATTATGATATGTAGTCCCTCGTGTCTAGTGGCAACCCCAACCCTCTGATCACTCAGTCTTGTATTATAATATGTAGTCCCTCTTGTCTAGTGGCAACCCCCACCCTCCGATCGACCGGTCCTGTATTATAATATGTAGTCCATCATTTCTAGTGGCAACCCCCACCCTCTGATCGCCCAGTCTTGTATTATAATATGTAGTCCCTCATGTCTAGTGGCAGCCCCACCCTCCGATCGCCCATTCTGTATTATAATATGTAGTCCCTGGTGTAGTGGTAACCCCCACCCTTCAATCGCCCAGCCCTGTAACGTAATATGTAGTCCCTGGTGTGTACAGGCACCACCCCACCCTTGATTGCCCAGTCCTGTATTACAATAGTCCACGTCCAGTCCGTGGTGTGTAGTAGTCCCTGATGTGTAGTGCTCCCCCACCATCCGATCACCTAGTTCTGTATTATAATATGTAGTCCCTTGTGTCTAGTGACAACTCCCACCCTCCAATCACCTAGCCCCATATTGTAATATGTAGTCGTTGGGGTCTAGTGGCCCCCCACCCTCTGATCGCCTAGCCTTGTATTATAATATGTAGTCCCTGATGTGCAGTGGCACCCCTCCACCCTCCGATGGCCTAGCCCTGTATTATAATATGTAGTCCCTGGTGTCTAGTGGCCCCCACCCTCTGATTGCCATCCCCATATTGTAATATGGAGTCCCTGGTGTCTAGTAGCACCCTCAGCCTCTGATCGCCCAGCCCTGTATTGTAATACATAGTCCCTGGTGTCTAGTAGCACCCTCAGCCTCTGATCGCCCAGCCCTGTATTGTAATACATAGTCCCTGGTGTCTGGTGACACCCTCCACCCTCCAATCCCCATCCCTGTAAAATACAAGTATTCTATGGTGTCTAGTGGCACCCCCTCCTTGATCTTCATCCCCATACAACTATACACAGTCCCTGGAATCTAGTGATCCCCCTTGCACAACCAGCACAGAGCAACCCACCATGCCAACCCCCCTTTACCTATGTCACCAGTGCCCAGATCTGATATGGTGACTGCCACAGCCCTCCTCTCCCCACCTCGGCCATCTGAGATATGGCTTCACTGGGAGCACGTGTCCTGTGTACAGTAAAGACAGCACACATGATTCTAACTCTGAAGTCTTCTCTGAGTGAATACTTCAGTTCCATCCTCCTTCTGTATAACATGCTGCATCTATTATTGAGAGGATGACCTAGTGGTGGTGATTTCTCTGAAACTGCAAAATAAAATTCAGCTTCCTGTGCAATGCTTGTGATGTACAGTACTTTTGCCATGATGTACAATGGTATTGGCTCTGTGATAACAGTGAACTAACTGGTGTCTGACGAGTCATGTGAAACTGCAAAATCTGAGCCCAGACGCCCAGCCCTGGATGCCGGCAGCTCCCCCAGGCTACAGTCAGTAGCCCACAAAAGTTCCTGAGCCCAGATGCACAGCCCCAGACAGTGACAGCTCCCCTGGGCTACAGTCAGCAGCCCACAAAAATTCCTAAGCCCAGACTCCCAGCCCCTGACACTGGCAGCTCCCCCTGGGCTACAGTCAGCAGGTACAGTACAGCACTCATCTCAGCAGTATATCTATGTTTGGCGCCATTTTCAAATTTGAATTTCCTTCCAACTGCTTCCTTACTGCAGTCATTGTTTAGTGCCTATGCTGTGTACTAAAAACGATGTATAGTTTGATTAATTCATTGTGCTTTCTGTCTTAGTGCTTGTAGCTTAGCTTCCTTAAAAGCATTCATATCATTTAATATGCTATCTCTTTGCTTTCTTTCATTTTATTTAATATGCTTTCTGTCTCTTTGCTTTCTGTCTGTCTGCCTTTCTTCTTAGAGTGAGTGCTGGCCCAGGACACCCTGTAAACAGCCAGTTTTTCACATAATTTTTCTCCAGTCTTAAACCTGCTCTCTCTCTCTCTCCCTCTGATCCTCCCTCTTCCTCTCCTGTTACATTCCCGCCCCTTACTGGCACCTTACCCCCCTTATCTTTTGTTTATGTAGCCCACAAAAGTTCCTGCACCCAGACGCCCAGCCCCAGATGCCAACAGCTCCCACCAGGCTACAGTCAGCAGGTACAGCAGAGTACTCATCTCAGCAGTGTATTCCCATCCCAGCTAGAACGACGACTGCCCGCCCCACCCCACCCTTTCCACCCTTGGTTGTTGTATAATCTGTAATGCCTCCTGGTCATGTGATTTACTGGTCACGTGATATTTTAACTGTACACTTTCCCATCAGCAGCTTTTAATGTTCTACCACTAGTGGCCACTGGTTCCCCATATTTCTCCCTCCCTGCACATTCAAGGTGGATCTCAATCCTACTCTCTAGGTCTGTAGCAAAAGATCTTAAGCCCTATATTACCTCCATTTGCAGTGCTGTAGTGTCAACCCCCCCGGAGCAGACTTATAAAACTCACAAACTCACAATAGCCTTGAGCCCTATTCCTCTCTCATACCTCCTCTTCATCATCTCTACCATGCTCACACTCTCACTGTTCTGTATCTGCTTATTCCTTTGCAGCTGCTTCTCTCCCACCTCCCCTTCCTCTCATCTCCCAACTTGCAACCCCCTTCTCTGACCATCCCCTCATTCCCTCCTCCCTCCCCTCTCTTGTCACCCCATTTACACCCTCCTCAGCCTGACCAATTTACTCCACACACCATAGCCCTCTGTCCCCCTTCTCCTAACCCCCCTATATATCATTGCACATTCTAGCTGCCCACTACCCCTTTCTCCCTGCCCTCTCACCCACTCACTCCAGCCTACTCTCCTCCTCTTTAAACCTTGAGGTCCTCTTCCACTATGTCCACCTTTCCCACAGCCCCCTCCTAGCTCTTACCCTGCCAGAAGGCCCAAGTACCCACTCCAACTCTCCCTCTCCCTCTACCTGCTCCTCTTACTCCTCTCAGGAGATGTTGAACTAAACCCAGGCCCCCAACCTACTCCTGCTTCCTCTGCCCAGCCTAAGGGACTACACATTTTCCATCTAAACGCAAAGAGCATTCTACCCAAATTGGATGCCCTAAAAGTCTGGGTCGCCCTACACTCCCCTGATGTTCTGTGCATGTCTGAATCTTGGCTCTCTGCCAGGATCCCAGACTCATCCCTCACTATTCCTGATTTCAACCTTTTCCACCAACACCATAGTAAGCATAGTGATGGTGTTGTTATCTATACCAGATAATTTCTCTCTTGCCCTCTCTCCCACTAAGATGCTCGCTCCTCTTCCCATGAGTTCCTTATAGTTTTCCTCACACTCCCCTCTACCCTCCGAATCTACATTGGAGTAATGTACAGCCCACTAAAAGCTCACAACAACTCTATTATTGAGTACATCTCCACCATTTCCTCCCATTCAAGTAAAGGTGAGCTCATCCTGCTTGGTGATTTCAATCTGGACAGGCTCTCCCTCTCCTCTAAACCTTCAATCCTTAAAATTGAGTCCCTAAATCTCTCCCAGTTGATTTCCAAACCTACTCGCCTTAACCCCAAGTCTCTTAATTACTTCATCCTCGACTGGGTGCTCTCCTTCCACCGACACTGCATCTCTGCCGCTGGAGTTCTCCCTGATGCCCTCAGTGATCATTGCATCACTTTCTGCATAAGGAAAGCCTTGTTTCCCCAATCTGCCCCAAATACTTATTATATCACCTTCTTCACACCCTGGACACAAATTCTCTCCTACAAGACCTGACTTAAGCCGACTAGTCCACTCTGTACACAGCCCCAGATGTTGATTCGGCTTTCCAGTTCTTTTCCGACACCCTGTTGTCAGGAGGTCTAAACCCTCGCTCTCAGGTTCTTGGCAATAATGGGAATGCAAGAAATCACAAACACATTGCATAAGAATAATAAATCTTGTTTATTACTACCAAAAGGAAAATCACAGTTGCCCTAAGCAGTTCTTACCATGGGAACTGGGAACCAATGCTATGCATTCCCTATACCTCAAGGAATGTAGAAATCTCTGGGTCTCCGAGGTAGAAGACGTAATGTCTTACATTATATACCTAAGATAGTTACCATAGTTACTGTAAGATAGAAACATTTCTAGTTACAAAGATGAGCCCTATTGGCTAAATTAGAGGTGGCTCCACAGTCCTAGTAAACATTATACAATTTTGTTATAGTCATCACTTTGTGGAAACAAAGAAAGTACAATTTGTGTACAGGGCCGTATAATAATACAAATCATCAGAAGATGGCAATGCCGACTCATATATCATAATACTACAAGGACACAAGTGTCCTAACATCTTGTAAGCAAGAAAAACATGTGTATATTAGAAAGTAAAGCGTATAGCAATCGTGCATGCATATCCTGACATCTGCTCTTGTACGGTAGATGTCCTTAGCCCTATATGTTAGTATAACATATACATAAATGTTAGCTGTCTGCAGTGTACTTCTAAGGTATCAATTAGGGTGCAGGGACCTCATGTAACATCCCCCCCCCTTGTTGCCTTAGAAGGGGCAACACCAACAAAAGTAGAAAATTGGAGAGAGAGCAGGTGTCATTTACAGACCCAATGCATGAGCCTTGTAAAGGAACTCAAGCTGCTCACGGTGTTGGCGGAGTGTGCGCCGGAGGCAGCAAAGCATAATGATGAGGAAAAATATCAAAAATGCTTGTATAATAAAAGCTTTAAAGGTACTCTCTAACCAATTATTAGTAAGTGCACTATTAATATCACCATCATTAAGATCATATATTGCTTCATTTGCTTTGGTCATATTATTGCTGATATTGATGAGTTGTGTTCTTTCCTGTCTAAAAGTGACTTCAGTGTTAAAGTCAGAGCATCAATATGTACATTAAAGTAAGGTAAATACTCCGAAAGAGTAAGAAGATAGTCAGGGTCAACATCAATGATATCTGGTTCCACAAGGGGAACAGGGGTGAGAACTGTGTGCCCAATAATAGTTGTCTGATGAGGGACAAAACAAAAGTTTGGTTCAGTAATAACACATAACTCATTTCCATAAGTAAATTGCTTAAAATTAGTTACCACACAAAATTCACCATCCGAATTATATTGCATTTTCACAGTAGGTAGTCTCCATTTTTGTAGTTGTACTGGGCAAGTGTAAGTCTGGTTGGAAATCCATGTTGACAGCCAGTGAACCTCCTTCCAGTAAGACTGGTACAATCGAGAAGCTTCTGGAGCAGATGTTGAGTCCTGATATTTTGTGCCATTGGTGGTGATGTCATCGACCATGGAAAAGGACCAATTGATACTGTCTGGGGGAATATCCAAATACAGGTTTAATAACATCAAATACGTCACATCGACACAAATAAATATACCCTTTCTTAGCACAACAGTCCATGTGCGGTGAAACCCATGCGTCCAGAAGAGGATGAAAAACCAGACGATGTGGCAAGTCGAGGCATTCTCTGTAGATGTCTTCATCAAGGTACCCAATGGAGTGTATGGATGCTAGTTTATCAAATATAGCTGTTTTAGGATCAAAGCGTGGTAAAGAAACAGTAAAAGACACAAACATAGTATCCTTAATGGAGCATTTCTTAGAAGTAAAGCAAGGATCAGTATTAGGATGTCTGGTCACAAATCCCAAATTTCTGGCAGTAGAAATAGGTATAGAAACAGATTGTAACATACACATGGCAACACATTTAGGGGATTTGCAGTGAGGGCAGTACAATTTAGAGATACATCTATTGTGTATGATATCAGGGATTCTTCCGGATTCCAGATCGTGGAAGAGATTGTTGATGGTAGTGATAATGTATGACTCATAGGCAGAACAAAAGATTTCATGGGCAATATATTGCTTATCTGCCTCCTTATTGTTCTGTGCAATAAGGGCATTAATCTTTTCTTTAGAATCTGAAAATGCCTTAGCAATATCGTGCATATTATATACAGTGTATCTTTCTTCCTGACTAAGGCCATCCTCACCATGCAATAATGGGGGTATGATGTCATTGATCATACCAGTTTCAAACTTCTGTGAATGTGCTTTGATAGTAGCAATGTCTGCTTTATTCCAGATAGACATTGTAGTACCAAAGAGACAAGTAAGGGTGCCTGTGGCACCAGTGACATCTGATGTGTCGTGTGTTTCTTTTATGACTTTACGAATCATCAGTTTTAGAACTAGGCTTTCTCCTAAAATTGCCTGTATACGGCTGGCCCGGCCAGAGCGCCGTTGGATTTCTGCATACGCCGCGACTCCAGGTTCGAACGGGACTGGATCGCTGGAGGGCTGCCAGGGGAGAAGGATGGAGCATCCTAGGGACTGCTCTCCTTCTCCGGGGAGGAGGGAGGTGTCCGAGGCTCGGATGACCCCTGGTGGAGGCCAGGAGTCATGCAGCTGCTGGCACAGGCACGCACTGGAGGTGGGGCAAGACGCTCCGCGTCAGTGCATGACCCCACCTCCCCGAAAAAAGGAAAATGGACACAGCTGCCGGCAGCCCTAAATGAAGCTCACCACAGCTTCAATTAGCGCCCCAGGCCAGCCCTCCGACCTAGTCTGATGACTGCGGCATGCACCCAGAGTGCCGCAGCCCCACCATGGGGGGTAAGCCACAGGTATCGGAGGGCCCGAGGCCGATATGGGGGGTGGAAGTCAGTGGTTCGTGACCGGGCAGAATGTAACGGGCTGCTGGCAGCTAGGGCAGGTGAAAAGAATAAAATAGAAAAAAAAAAAAATTGCCTCTATGCTCGGTGGTGTGTACCCCAGCAGTAGGGTCTTGACTGGGAATCTGAAAAGCTGCTAAGCTATCAGGTAACAAAGTACTATAAAATACCGATGTGTTAGTAGTATGACACATATCAAATTCTTTCATATTCTAGTAAATTAAGTTAAACAAAACAGGTGTATGCATACATTGTAGATGGTTAATAAGTGTGCCAGGTAAAGCAGTGGCTGTGAGACCACTACGAGGGCCTGGGTGTTGTTTTGGACATACCAGAAGTTATTTCTCAGTGGGGGGTAACAGATAAATACATGGCAGCTGAGACCATGTTTTGCATAGCACAAAATTTCCTGGCAGAATCCTTAGAAAGTGTATTACAATAAGAAGGATCAATTAAGGCTGTAATGTTATATAAACCTGAATGTCTAAGAGAGGTTTGGTGCAAGGGCAGGGTACCATTTAGGGATTATTTTGCGTTGGGCCATCCATGGAAAGTTCCCTTAGAGAGTTTGGCCATGGGGAGTATTTGTCCTTGAGACTTGGTTGCCACTCAAATTGTAGGGTAGCTTTATCAGGAGCAACAACCGAGGCAGTGAAGTAGGCATCTGAACCTTCCTGAACTGTAATCAAATTGTCAGAGATATTGATGGAGACTCCCTCTGGGGTAGTTGCAGGTAGATCAAGATGAGGAAGGATAGGATATGATTTACCGTGCCTTGGATGCAGGGGATTACTCCTGAGATGAGGAGAAAATGGAACAAGATATGATCTGACAAGTCTTGTCAGTGTATCTGAAAAGGAAAATCAAACATTAGCAAGGTTAGTACGATTCTGCTCAATGGGGTTAGGAAAAGTAATTATACTCCTTTATACAGTTTCAACTGGTTTGCGTGTAACCATTTGTCAGTCAATTTGTTGTTTTGCATAAGTCTAATTTGATAGACTGCTGGACTGAGTTTGTTGACAATTGGGTAGTGTCCTTCTCACTTGTTGGAGAAAGAGTGTGTTGGATGTGCAAATCTGAAAACCATTACCTGATCTCCAACTTGCCAATCCACTTCTTGTGCGTGTTTGTCAAACTGAATTTTGGACTGTTGCTGGGCTTTGCCCATGCAGTTTGCAGCATACAAATGAGTGTGTATTAGGTCTTTTCTCAACTTTTCCACATATTTATCCACAGAGACACAATCTGTGGTGGGAGTGTGCATGTCAAACAACAGGTATTCAGGTAATCTCATACTTTAGCCAGGCATCACCTGAAAGGGTGTCAACTGAGTGGTGGCTGAGGGTGTGCCCCTAATTGCGATAAGGAGTAATGGCACTTGGGAATCCCAATCCTTGGGATTGTCCTCAATAAATTTGGAAAGCATTTGCTTAATCCATCTGTTAGCCATCTCTACTTGACCTGATGATTGTGGGTGGTACAGTATGTGGAACTTCTGGTGAACTCCATGGAGTTCAAGGGCTTCTTTCATCAACTCACCTATAAAACTGGTTCCTTTGTCGGAGTCTATCTTAAGAGGTAGACCCCACCTGGAAAAAATCTGTTCCATCAGGATTTTGGCAGTGGCTTTTGCAGTGCATGCCTTGGTGGGGAAAGCCTCAACCCACTTAGAGAAGAGATCAGCTACCACAAGGGCATATTTGTTGTTTATACAGGTATCGGTGAGGAGACCAATAAAATCGATCTGTAAAGTATGCCAAGGGCCAGAATGCTGTTGTGGTATTAGTTTGGCATTTCTTTTGGTAGGGATGGGGTTGTTTTGTGCATAAATGAGAGTTATCTATGTACTGTTTGACATCCTTGGTGATACCAGGCCACCATGCTGTGGGCTTAAGCCTCTGTAGTGTATTTTCTATTCCCTGGTGTCTACCAGTGGGGGTGTCATGCACCTGGTGCAAAAATCCAGGCCTAAGATGACAAGGAACCACTCACAATTTTGTGGTGGTGTCATCTGGTTGATACCAAATGAGCTTGTCATCTGGGGACAAGTGTAACTTACCTTCATGCCTTCTGTATGGGTATTGGGCAGGTAGATTCTTCTCGGTGCCTTTGTCCCGAAATCTGAACACATCCTTGAGTTCAGAGTCAGCATGCTGAGCTTCTGACAAATCCAAGAGGGAGAAGGGTTCAGGTTTCTTTTTGATGGCTGCAGCGTGCACAGCCCCTCTGGCTTCTGGATGGTCCATCATCCAGATGTCCCCCCCTCGGGCGCCTTCCTTAACAAGGATGCCAGCTGTGTCATTGAAGACATGATAGGGGTCAAGTATGGAGTGGGCCTTAACCTTGTGTACATAGAGTTTGTGTGCAAATTTCTGTGCCAGTGAATGAATGTATATTACCAGTTCCTTGTGTTTCATTGGGGTGCCATCAGAAGAGGTAAGGGAGTTCTTCTGCAAGAAAGGGAGAAATTCTGTAAGAGAACAACAAACCCAGTTAGAATGTGCAAAAATGATGGTATCCTCGGTTCCATGCTGGATGAACTTGAAGGCACAGACCACCGCTGCCATTTCTGCATACTGTGATGATGCTACACTGCAGCGTTTGGAAATTTTAACAGTGTTGCCAAAAGGATAAGCCACAAATTTACCCATTCCTACTATCTGTTCTCCCTGATAATAGGAGGCTGACCCATCTGTGAAAATGTGATGCAATGAGGTGTTCTCAATTATTTGTGGTGTAGCAGGAAGGAAAGGGCCTGGATCTGATATATCAGGTGGCTGCAATGTATAGTCATATGGTTCTCCTTGGAAAAGGAGGCCATGTGCCAGCATGGATGGCATTTTGGTTGTGTGAACCTTGATGTCCCTATTCTATAGAAGAAGGGACCATTGTGCCAGTCTGGTATTAGAGACTGATCCATCCTTTACTCTCTCTGATAGTAGGAAGGTTGTAGGGGTATGGTTTGTACTGATGATGAGAGGGGAATACCCAATGATATACAAGAAGTGCTTGACAGCCCAGTAGGTAGCCAGGTTCCTTTCACAAAGGTTGTACTTCTGTTCCACTGGAGTCAAGAGCTGTGATGCATATGCAATGGGTCTTAGGATGCCATGAACCTTCTGGGCCAACACTGCAGACATTGCAATGTCAGAGGTGACAGATTCCAGATGGAATGGCAGGGCTGGATTGAGGTTGACCAAGGATGGAGCTGAGGCCAGGGTCTGCTTCAGTGACATCACAGCTTGGGTATGTATTGGGCCCCAAGTCCAGGAAACATCCTTTTTCAGTAGTTCATACAGAGGGGCCGCCTTCTGAGCAAAATCACAAATGAAATCTCTGGAATAATTTACCATACCTATAAATGTTCTAAGGGTTGCCACACTGGTGGGGAATGGCAAATCCTGTAATCCCTGCATCTTCTTTCAGGTAGGGCTTCTGCCTTTGTCTGTTAACCTCAGGTCAAGAAAGAGTACCTTTTTCTGGCACAGTTGTGCTTTTACTGGGTTACATTTGAGGCCAGCCCTCTGAATGAGGGTCAGCAATTCATCCAAGAGGTCAAGATGTTGCTCCTGTGTGGCTGTTGCCAGCAACAGGTAATCCACATACTGCAAGAGGCACTGGGGTGTCAAGAAACCCTCAAGAGCATACATCATGTGCAGATGGAATAGGGAGGGGCTGTTATAGAACCCCTGTGGTAAGCAGGTCCACGTGTACTGCCTACCTTCAAATGTGAAGACAAACTTATATTGACTCTTGGGGGCCAATGGCAGTGACCAGAAACCATTGGAAATATCCAGGGCACTAAACCATTGTTGGTCAGGGGTCAGTAGTCATAGCACATCTGGTGCTGATGCCACTGTTGGGGCACAACTAGGGGTGACCTGGTTTAGTCTCCTGTAGTCAATTGTAAGTCTCCATGCGCCCGTGGGTTTTTTCACAGGCCACATGGGGGAATTTGCAGTGGAAACACATGTCCTGATTACACCTTGCTTGAGAAGTGATTTGATTGTTTCCCTAAGAGAGGGCAAGGCCTCGGATGGAAAGGGGTATTGCCTTTGCCTCTCATGGGCTGGGCCTGTCACCTCAATGATGGTATGCAGCTTGCCACAATCATGCTTGTTGGTGGCAAATGCCTCCATATGCCTTTGCAGGATGGGAAGGAGCTTTGGGAAAAGCTTGTGGTTCTTACACAAATCTATGACGTCATATTCTTTGTCATTTGTGGCTATTGTTGTAACCACATGTGAGTCAGGAATCATGACAGTGTGATACTATCCCTAAATCTGTATCAACAACATGTTGGTCAGGTCTATCACACAGCCCTGTGGTACCAAGAAGTCAATTCCGGTAATACTAGGGTGATCATGCTGTACCATGAGCTGAAAGGTATGATATGCCTCCAGGTTTCCCAGTGTCACAGGTAGTGGCAGGAAGCAGTACGCCTAGTTCTGTCTGCACCAGACATATTGGTCTTCCATCCAGTGGACCAAGGTGATGTGGCTGGGTTGTCATCCTACAATATAGACACTGCTGCGCCTGTATCCAGCAGTACTGTAAGTAGGCAGCCCCCGACCTTGGCCTCTGTACAGGGCCTTCCATTTGTATTCAAGACTAGTTTGTTTACAATACGGACTGGGGCCTGTAATTGTCAGTCCATACTAGTAGAAGTATGGGGAAGCTCTTAAAAGAGCGTTTTGGCCTGATTCCTGTGAACCATTTCACCATGCTGTACTGATGCTATATAGGGAGCCGCTTCTGGGTTCAGGCCTGCAGGGGCCTGAGAGCCTGGGCTTCCAGTATCCCCATGGCCTGCTGAGGCCTGCCCTCCCAGTTGTACTGCAGCAAGGGCCCGAACTGGGACAGTGTCCGCTACGGAGCGCACTTGCCCGAGAAGGTCCCGGAGGCTTCGGTTCTCGTCGGCTATTTCCCTATATGAAGGGCCTGGTCTCTGTTGTTTACCCTTATTATTTTTGTGGTACTTCTCATTTTTTTGGTAGTTCCAGTTCCCACCCAAGGATTGTTGTTGTTGGGCCTGCTGGGGTTGTTGGTTGTCTGAAGGGGGAGCCCTTTCTCTTGGGCCTGCCCCCTTCACCATATAGTGCGTCTTGGCCTCCGGGATGGGTTCCATGGCAGCTGCCTTCTTAGAGTCAGAGCTTGAATCATGGATATAGAGCTGATAAACTCTCTCTGTTTTCTAAAGGATGCCAGAAAACTTATCCTTGGTGGGATAGGTGGTTGGCTCTACATTCTCTCACACTGCAGGGATCATGTTCCAAAAGAACAAGGCTTTGTACTCCATGAGGTCCGCATCTGTGGCCTCTCCTGCAAGATTCTTTCCTGCTCGGTAGCCATCTAAAGCCTCTGGTGGAAGGTCACTGGACTTTTCTTCACTTTCTGTTTCACAGGGTATGCGAGCCTCACTCCTACCACACCTGAGTTATGTGCAGTAATGAGTTCAGTTGCAACTTCATCAAAGGTGGTGTGGCTATCCTGCCAGATAGCATCGGGAAATTTCGCGCATAGGCCAGGATCAATGGTCCGGTGTAGGATCTGGACTTGGTAGATTGCAGCGAGGCTAAGCATTTCACATTTGGAACGCACCTTTTCCAAGTGGCAACTGAGTATGTCAGATGGGCTCATTCGACCAATGCTATCAGCTATCTGCTGAACAGAGTGGACCATTTGCAGGGGATTACTGGGATGATTGTTTGGAGGTAGGTTGTCTCGGGTTCCCTGCAGCGCTGCCTGAGCTGAGGCTTCAGCCACAGTCTGGACCATCTGTTCCTGAGTAGCACTCTCCTGCAGCATCTGTTTGATCTGCGTTCGGAGGGTCCCTTGCTTCTCTTGGGAAGGGTCACAGTGCCTAAGGCGTTATCGATCATTTGTTCTATGTCTTCCCTATCGTCCACAGAAATAATGGTGATCAGTGGTGCTGTTGGGACTAGGCTTGGGCCTGCTTCCCCCCATCATGGGGGTCGCCTTGTTGGCGTCGCCCGGGATTGTCGTCATATTGTCGATGACGTAGGGATATGGTGTCATGTGATGGGGGTCCACCATGTTGTGGATGGCAGGGTGGGGGTCACTGGGCCATAGTAGGAGTGTGACTGGGCATTGTACTGAGAAATGTCATCATCTGACTCCTCGTCCTCAGATGACATCGTCAGGACGAGGGCTACGTCGCTCATCGTCTTGACGTGACCAGCCAGTACCTCTTGCTGATGGTGCAGTGTCGACAATTTACATTCACAGTCTTCATGACTAACTTTTGCAACATTCTGATCCACATCATCCTGTAACACTGTATATGCTGCGCTCAATTCATGATTGTCCCTAGTAGCTACACCTAAATCATTACGTACCTGGTTTATCTCGTCCTGGAGCTCTCCTAACTCATCACAGATCTGATCATTAGTTCTACTTAACATATCATTCATTTGCAATGCCTGCTTCTTATCTTGTCTCAAACTTTCACAGTCCTGCTTCAACATACAAAGTTCCTGCTCATTTTCCTGAGCAGAATGATGCAAAAGTGAATCCTTTTCATTTCGCAGAGTTTGGAGCACAGACTCCAAATCCTGATCTCTTTTCAAACATTCAGTTTCCTGTAGTTTAATCTCCTGCTTGAGAGATGAGTCTTGCAGGTCAAGGGTTTGAAACCTGGCTTTGGAGGCTTCCAGAGCAGCATAGAGAGTCGCGACTGTGGTGGACGAGCTGTGGGGGTTCGTATCCTTATAGTTTAGGGTGATGCCAGATAAATCTGGAAGGAGAGGCTGGAGACATACTCTAGAGCCAAGATGCAAGGTTTATTAGTCACAGTTGGAGCACACAGAAAAGACTTAGCATTCACTAACACTATACACATTAGAAAGAGTGAATAAGGTTACCGGGATCACAAACTGGCCCCACTAATGTCCTACAAAAGTCCAGGTTATTCAAGTCTTAAAGGTGTAGCGATCCGATGCACCAAGCTTGGGTTTCTAGTATTTTTGTCGGCCGACTGCTGAGGGTGTACCTAAGGAAGTGCTTTGTACACAGGCCATAAAATAGGGCGTCCCCCAGTGAACCAAAAACCAAGTAAAACACTGTAGGCCTCCTGGCCCTGGGAAGAAGGTAACTCCTGACGTCGCTGAGGAAACTTCGACAGGGCAGTGCCTGGTCGAGGATGGGTGTTGACGGCAGGTTGTAGGGGAAGAGAACCTCCTCTGGGGATGTTGGCAGCGGTGACCTCAGGCAGGTAATCTCCAGTCAAAGGAAAGGATGCTGGGTGCTATGATCCACAGGACGACCTCTGGGCATGTCCCCAGAACCCTTACCACCTCACCCCTGCAGCTTCAGAATCCGACAATCTTCGGTGTGACCTCTTGATGCATCACTGGAACATGAGCCACCTATGGGCAGTACAATGAAGAGTGTGGTGACTCTTGGTGTGGCCTCTTGCGTGGGCCACCGGTACCTATGCCACCTCAGGGAATGGAGCACAGAGCCTGGCAATCATCGGCAAGGCCTTGGTATAGGCCACCAGTACTGTTGCCACCTTAGGATAATGTCTATTCGGAAGAATGGTCAACGTGACTCTGAGTTCGGCGGATGACTTGAGTCCCTCGAGCTAGAGCTGGGGTGGCCCCTAATCTGACTCACTTTGGTTTGCCCTAGATACCATCTGGCTACCACTTACGATCCGCAGCTTGAACCTGGGGCATCGTGGTGAACACTTAGAGTTGTTGGAGGTCATTGGAAGTGGGTGCAGGTGATACTGGGCTTCCCGGGGACCTTCCTTGGGTCGAAGAAGAAGAGACAACGGAGGACTTCTGGCTGAGGTGTGAGGTGTGTGTAGGAGCCCCTGGAGTTCAACCAAGATTTCTGTCCTTTGGGGAATGCACAACCAAGAAGGAGTGATAAGGCTTCTTCTCCTGGAGACTGCTACATGGAAGGTTCACTGGGTCTGTTTCCCGGCCAAATGAACTGACTCAACATGCTGGGGGACCCGACTAGATGGCAGATTTCTGCAAAAAAAGACAGAGGCTGCTACTGGGGATCTTCTGGAGGGAGTTACACCAAAGGGACCCAGGGAATTTGCTTCAACCTCCTAACAGGGAAGCCGACATCCATTTCCTTGCTGTCCTTCACCCTCCCTGGTCAAACTCTTTCTGGCCTCTCTCCAGCCTGTGAAGAGCCTCCTCTACACTGGGGCAGTCCTGGCTACCTGCCAGGGGATTGGCTCCTCCATCCAGAGGTCAGCCTCCTAAAGCTGGGTCAGTGGCTTAAAAAAAAAGTCTCCAGATTTGAATCTACCCTGGCCACAGGGATTGGCTGAGAGGGCTCAGCCTGGTTTCCTTCTCCACTGGGGACAGGAATGTTGCCCAACTGGTTTGGCTGGCTGGGTGTTGGTCTTGAGCAGGGGGAAGGGGGAGAAAAGAGAAAAAAAATGGTTTTCTTTTAAAACTCTGAATTTAGACTTCTAGGACTGTCTGCTGGAGTTGAGCCTGTTCTGTGTTTCAGAGGATCACCGAAGCTTTTCAAGGGTTTACCATTAAGCTGCCAGGATCCCCATAACTGTCTGACCCCTCATATCTCTGAGGATTCCCTATTTTCTGTGGTGCTTCCAATTTCCCTGGGGCACTACATGACCAACAGCCCTTTAGCTTCACACTTTCTAGCTGTTTGTCTTGTCTCTGGGCACTGGGTTGAAATCTACAGCAAGGGGTTGTCAGATTGACCTGCATCCAGCGCGAAGTCAGCCCATCCTCCATGGGAGGCAATGAAGTTCGAGACATTGTGTCTCAAGTGTGTGCAGATATTTGATGCGGTGGCCATTTAGTGGGAGGCAATGTAAAATCAAACTGTGAAAAGGCGCCGTGCTGTGTATCGATCCACAACAGGTGCATTCATTCGCACGTCGGCTACTGTGCACTTGTAAGCTTGCAATTCAAATCTGCCGTGGGGTGAGGTGAGTCGGCATTGACCACACCCAGTAAGCAGCCAGACTTTGCAAGTAGTTACAAAGTGGGTGAAAAATTGGAGAGGTGATGCAGGTGTGCACACCTTCTGTCCCCATTAGGAAGGGAAAGTAGTAACAATGAGTGAAAACTTTGCAAACACCAAATATTGCCTGCACGCAGTTGCCAATTGTCAGGAGGTCTAAACCCTCACTCTCAGGTTCTTGGCAATAATGGGAATGCAAGAAATCACAAACACGTTGCATAATAGTATTAAATCGTGTTTTATTACTACCAAAAGGAAAATCACAGTTGTCCTAAGCAGTTCTTACCATAGGAACTGGGAGCCAATGCTATGCATTCCCTACACCTCGAGGAATGTAGAAATCTCTGGGTCTCCGAGGTAGGAGACATAATGTCTTACATTATATACCTAAGATAGTTACCATAGTTACTGTAAGATAGAAACATTTCTAGTTACAGAGATGAGCCCTATTGGCTAAATTAGAGGTGTCTCCATAGTCCTAGATAACATTATACAATTTTGTTATAGTCATCACTTTGCGGAAACAAAGAAAGTAGTTTGTGTACATGGCCGTATATTAAGACAAATCATCAGAAGATGGCAATGCTGACTTATATATCATAATACTACAAGGACACAAGTGTTCTAACATCTTGTAAGCAAGAAATACATGTGTATATTAGAAAGTAAAGCATATAGCAATCATGTGCATGCATATCCTAACATCTACTCTTGTACGGTAGATGTCCTTAGCCCTGTATGTTAGTATAACATATACATAAATGCTAGCTGTCTGCAGTGTACTGCTAGGGTATAATTTAAGGTGCAGAGACCTCATGTAACACTGTCCACCATATAGAATATCCATGTCCCACTCAAAAATGCCAGAGTAAAACGTAACCACCACCCGTGGATTACTCCTGTTCTCCTTGCCCTCTGTAGAACTTGGGACAAATGTTGGGCTACCTTCAAGACTTCCGTCTTTCCAGCTTATCTTCTCCTTTACAAATCCCATAGAAATGCCTGCACCAAGGCCATCAGATTAGCTAAATCGATTATTTTCATATCCCAGCTGCAGGCTAGACTAACTCCCCATCTAATTTCTGGAAAGTTCTTTACTCCCTCCTAGACCGTCTAAAATCTCTAACTCCCTTTGTCCTAAATTACACAGGATCAACTATCACTAACCCAGCCTCGATCGCTGACATTTTCAACACTTTCTTTAGGACCTGCGCCCTTCCTGACCACCCCCTCCCACCACAGCAAATTCACCTCCCTCCCACGCTGGTGCTGGTTACATCTTTCCCTCCATTACACCCCAAGAGGTTTTCAAAGCACTGATATCACTCAACCTCTAAAAACTCAGTCTAGACGGTCTATACTCCAACATTATCCGTATCTCTGCACCTGCGATAGCTGCCCCCCTCGCTCATCTCCTGAACCTTGCCCTCAACACCAGCTCCATCCCCCAGGTCTGGAAAGTAGCCAAAGTGCTTCCACTCCATAAAGGAGTGGACCCCACTGCACCCGGAAATTACAGACCTATCTCTCTCCTTTCTGCTCTTGCCAAACTCCAGGAGTCTCTCATCTATTCAAGACTCCTAAATCATCTCTCTGCAACCAACAGTCTCTCTCTCCCCTTTCCAGTCAGGCTTTATGAAGCAACACTCCACAGTCTCCTACCTACTTTGAGTCACTGACTAGTTCCAATCAGCCATGGACAAAGGCCTTGTCACTGCTGCCATCTTCGTGGACTTGGCAAAGGCCTTTGACTCAGTCTCTTACCATCTTCTTATCCAAAAGCTTCTCTCCACTGGTCTGGCCCCATCTGCTGCAGATTGGTTCAGATCTTACCTCCACAATAGACAGCAATCCATTCAAGTAGGCAACATCCTCTCCCTAGAAACATAGAAACATAGAATTTGATGGCAGATAAGGAACGGCTGACCCACCCAGTCTGCCCATTTTCCTACCTAATGGATAAGCTGCAGATCCTAGTTAACCAGCAGCCTACTTCTTTCTACCCCCACCACCTAGAATTGCCTTATGGCTGTCCTATGCATGCTTGAATTCAGTCACTGTTTTTGACTCCACAACCTCCTCTGGAAGGCCGTTCCATGCATCCACAACCCTCTCTGTGAAAAAATACTTCCTTACATTACCTCTGAGCCGCCCCCCCATCTTCAAATTGTGCTCCCTTGTTCTTGCATACCTCTTGTTCTGAAAGATGCTACCCTCTTGGACTTTGTTGATTCCCTTGAGGTACTTGAAAGTTTCTATCATGTCCCCCCTCTCCCTCCTTTCCTCGAGGCTATACATATTAAGCTCCTTTAGTCTCTCTTCATATGTCTTCTGGTGCAGACCCTGCACCATTTTAGTTGCCCTCCTCTGGACAGCTTCCATCTGCAATGTCGCTTACAAAGACATTGAAGAGGACCGGTCCTAATACTGAACCCTACGGCACCCCACTAGTAACCCCCCTTTCTTCAGAGTGGACTTCATTTACTATTACCCTCTGTGTCCTATTCTCCAGCCAATTCTTTACCCAGGCTATCATCTTGGGACCCACTCCCAGGCTGGCTAACTGTATATTAATCTTTTGTGTGGGACTGAGTCAAACGCCTTGCTAAAGTCTAGGTAGGCCATGTCCACAGCCCCTCCCTGATCTACTACTTTGGTCACCCAGTCAAAGTAATCTATTAGATTTGCCTGACATGACCTTCCCGCTGTGAATCCATGCTGCCATGGGTCCTGTGCCCCTCTGGCCTCTAGGTACTCGACAATTCTTTCCTTCAGAAGTGATTCCATCATTTTCCCTATCACTGAGGTTAAACTAACTGGTCTGTAGTTCCCGCTTCTGCCCTGCTCCCACTTTTGTGAAGGGAATCACATCGCCCTCCTCAGTCCTCAGGTACCACCCCATCCTCCCATGATTTGTTAAAGAGGGTAGTCAGTGGTGTCACTAGTTCTACCCTTAGTTCTTTTAAATTCTGGAATGAATCCCATCAGGCCCCATGGCTTTGTCCACCTTCAGTTTTAGAGTTCTTTCAAGACCCTTTCTTCTGTAAATGGGCTGGTATCAACTTTGTATCCAGAGTGTTTCTATTGTTTGTTTTAGGTACCTCCCCTCTTCGTTTGTAAATACTGAGCAAAAATATTTGTTTAGTATCTCTGCCTTTTCACAAGTCACCCTCTGCCCACCTCCCTTTATTAAGCCTCACTATCCTCCTTAGTCTTCCTTCGCTCCCTGATGTACCTAAAAGGTTTTATCCCCTTCTTAACTGAGTTGGCTATCTTTTCCTCAGTTTGGGCCTTTGCTGTTCTGACTGCCTTCCCAGCTTCATTTGCTTTAACTGATACACTTCTCTGTCCTGTTCCTTCTGTGATTCCTTGTACTTTCTGAATGCTTTCTTTCTCTTGAACCTTCCTGCCACCTCCTTTGAGAACCATAGTGGTTTCTTACATCGTTTTGTTTTGTTTATTTGCTTCACACAAAGGCTTGTTACCTCTGTGATGGCAGTTTTATTATTCCCCATTGTTCTTCACCCCTCCTTCCTGCCCATTTGCTAGTGCATTCCTTAGGCACTCACCCATTTTAGCAAAGTCAACCCTCCTGAAGTCCATTACTTTTGTCTTTGTGGCTTGACTACTGTTGTTGTTGTGAAGAACCATACTGTTCGGTGGTCGCTGGTTCCCAGATGGCTATCCACTTCTACATCTGTGATCCTCTCTCCATCTCCATTTGAGAGGACCAGGTCTAAGATTGCTCCCTCTTGAGTGGGTTCCAATACTAGTTGTCTAAGGCATGCCCCTGTGGGGCATCTAGAATAACCCCACTCTTGAAGTGGCTGCTGCAACTGCACTCCAGTTAACATCTGGCATATTCAGATCACCCATCAGCAATATCTCCCTTTATCTGCCATTCTAAGTATACTTTCTATCATTTCCTTGTCCATTTCCTCCCCCTGAGGAAGGTCTGTACTCTAACCCTGTGTGGATTGTGGTGCCATTGCCTGCCTCAAATTGACCCACAGTGCTTCTTCTCCTCCTCCTTGTTTACCCTTTTTGTTCTGTTGCTTTGATTCCTTCTCTATGAGACTGCTCCTCCTCCTCTTATTTACCTCCCTGTCCCTCCTGTAGATAGTGTATCCTGGTATGTTTATGTCCCAGTCATGGTTCTGTGTGTACCATGTTTCTGTGACTGCCACGATATCAGATCTTCCTCCTCCATCAAGGCCACTAATTCAGGAAGCTTGTTACCCAGACTACAGGCATTGGTACTCATTGCTCTCCATTTTTGATAGTTTACCTTCTGTAGCAGCATCCCCCACTGACCTTTCTACCTTGGTCTTTTCTCATTTAGTACCCTGTTTTGTAGGGGAGGCTGGGATTTTTCTGCTGCTTATCAGTGCCTCCCCTTGACTAGTTTAAAGCTTGCCAATGAAGCATTTAAACCGATTGCCCAAAGACTTGTTCCCTTCCTGGACAGATGCAGACCATCCTGCCAGTATAGGCTGGTGTCCTCCAGGTGGAACCCAGTCTAATAAGCCAAACCCCTGTGCTCCATACCATTTTTCAACCATTTGTTAAACTGCATGGTGCAAGTACCTCGCCTCACCCATGCCACTGACAGGCAGCACCTCTGGAAGGATACTGTGTGTGCTACTTGTCTTAAGCCCTCCCAACTCTACAAAGTCCTTCTGCACTGCTCTAATCTCATGATGAGCTAAGTCATTTGTCCCTAGGTGGACAATGACGTCCAGCTCAGACTCCGTGCAACTGTTCTCTTGATCCCTAAGGATGCTTCCTGTCCCTCCAAGCCATGGCACCAGGCAGGCACCTTACTTCAGTTTTCCCTGCTCCCCCAGTTCTATCCCCTAATAATTAGGTCCCCACCAGAGCTGCTTTCTTTCCCTGTGGTGCACTCTGCCTCCTTCCTGGGGGCCTCCCTTGTGACAGTTGTCTGCACCTCCTTAGTCTCCTCTGCGGGTGCATCCATGGGAACTATGCTCCCCAGAATGGTGTATGGATTGTGGAGTGGAACAACTGACCGGGTGTGCCTCTGTTCCACCACCTTACCTCCTGAGCCCACTGTGGTCCAACTGCTGTGCTTTCTTCGCAACCTCTGAGGTAGTGGTGGTGGCTCTGGTGCTCCCTGGATGGGAGGTTCCTTGCCACTGTCAGTGCGGCCTGAAGGCGGGCAACTTCCTCCTCAGGGCAGATAGTTGTCTGCAAACAGGGCAGCATCTCAGCCTCAGAAAGACTCCTGGAAGACTGCTGCCCACAGCCATTACAGTGTACTACTCCCCATAACTGTCTACCTTGTTTAGTTTTTTTTTTGTGTGTGTGATTGGTGCGTTATATGAAATATATGTATTTATATAATGTGTATGCTTATATTGTCAGTGCAGTGTGCTAGAGAGGATATGACAGTGATATGTACCTTGCCCTCTTGAGGAAATGATGTCAGAACCCCAGGTATAAATGAACTATTTCCAGGGGTGGGTGGGGTGAGGGTGGAAGAGGGTTGGGCCTAAACTGTGCCCTCACGAAACAATCAACTAAATGCTCTGACCTACGATGCGATGAGTGCCTTCCTGTCAGCAAGATGCCATACCGACAATTTGTAATACTGCTTCAAACCAATTTGACAGAGAAAATACCCTGCTAATCAAACAGAAAAATCCAAACATCAAGTCAGACACAGGTAAACCTCCCAGCCCCAAAAAGGCCTGGTGACTTGTGCTCTGAAAACAGTCAGCCCCAAAAACGTCAGCTGTGCAGAAGGGCAGACACAGAAAACAGTATTCAGCCTATGTGGGTTTAAACTCTTCCTGCACTGAAAACCTTAACAATTGTAACAAAAGTAAAGCAAACTCCACCTCCCTCTGTTGATTGAAAGACTGCCTTTTCTGATAATTCTAAGTTCCTTATTTCACCCTTCAGTTAGAAGAATCATCCACCTGAAGAATATTAACTTTCCTAAGGAATCTGCTTCAAACCAAAGACAATTGTAAATTGTAAGGTTCACCTCCCTCTGTTGTGAGCACTACTCGCTTTCTTGCAAATCTTAAGTCCAGTGTTGCAGCTTGCAGCCAGAGGTAGCTTCACCTGAAGACTATAAGGTTATCTCAACCATCTAAACCTATCTAAACCAGTGTTCCTCAAGGATTCATACTTGGCCCTGTCCTCTTTTCTCTATCTATAAATGACCTACCATCTGTCTGCTGTCCATACAAAATACACATGTACGCAGATGACACCATGTTATACATTTCCAGTCCAACCACCACCCTTCTGCAGCATGACTTCAATAAAGTGCGGCTATGGTTCGGGCATAACCAGCTCAAACTAAATGCCAAAAAACAGTCTCAATGTTTTTCAGCTCACGACAAAGACTATCCAGACCCCTGAATTCCCCTGCCTTTGCCACCCTGGACGGCTCTCTCTTGGACTCAGTCAAGTCTTTCAAATATCTCAAGGTCTGGCTTGACAGCAACCTTGACTTCTCTGCTCACATTGACTCCATCTGCTCCAAACTTCAACCAAAACTCAGAGCCCTCTATTGCCACAAAGACTGTCTCCCTATGTCCACCTGCTGGGAACTAGTCACCAAAACCATCTTACTAGGTTTTGACTATGCAGATATTGTCTATGGCTCCGCACCTGCCACCCCCTCACTAGACTCAGCACTCTATAAAATTAATTTTGTTGTTTTGCCACCCCCCCAACTCACCACTGCATCCTCTACTCCTCCCTTTCCCTAATGCCTCTTCCTGCCAGGTGCCACAGCTTTAGCATCATTTTCATCTCCAAATTTTGATTTGGGACCCTCCCCATACATCAACTCCTGCATGTCTCCAGTAATCTTCTTCTCTTACTCCCTCCAATCCAGGGATGCTCGCACTTGCTCAGATAAGGCTGCCTTCTCTTACTGTCTCCTCCACCTCTGGAACCAACTTCTGTGCGACACTCGCCACTCCCCTACTATCTCTGCCCTTCAATCCACTCTCTGAGCTGCTCCTGCCAACACTTGCTCATGTCTTTCCCCTCTTCCTAGACTCCACCCACTCCCATTCCTAATTAGCCTCACTTCCTCTCCATGCACTTTACCATCCTTACCTATTTCTTTGGCTCCCTGCCCCCCGAATAGTGTCTCATTGTCCTTTACCATACTCTTCCCTAAGTTTCCTATTTTATCTTTTCCCTAATCTCCTCTTGTGCTCTTTTTACTCCCTACCTTGCACAAAGTCAGCTCAGCTATTATAAACTTTGTGGACACTGTACATTAGCTGCCTGCACTGTGATGTACCAACTCTGTCCCCACGTGAACATTGTTTATATATGCCCTCTGTTATTTTCTCCATTGTATGTGTTCAGTATTGATTTTGACTTGTTTTCTAATTATTGTTGCCACTGTCTTTTTGCATTGTACCCTGTTTACTGATTTTAATGTGTTGTTGCATTGTATTATATTACAAAAGAAACCCAGAGCAAATGCCCTGAGGCATGGGTTATACTGAAGGATATTGGCCAAACAGCCAAATTTTAAAGAAAATACAATTGCACATACCCCAATAATGCAAGTCCCCATGACATAATTTGGACTGGCTCAACTTTAAAGGGGCACTGTCAGCTTTGCACCTCGGTTTTCTTTCATTTTACAACAGTGGGTCTCTATGCACGTACTTGTTCAAAGGATACGTAGAATGTCCCTGCATGAAACAAAATGTGATCCAGTTACCTGTTTTTTGTAAATTTTCTTTAATTTCATTACTGCTGGTCCCAACTTAAAGTGCCAGCCCACTGGAAGCAGATCCCATGCCGAGAATGCACGCTGACAGGAGTGCTCATAGCGCAATCAGCAAAAGCTAAGAGCAGCAGACTGCAATTCTGCTAAAAGTTGAGCCAGTTCAAATTCTCTCATGGGGACTACCATGTCCTTGCATGACCTTTTACATACTGGTGTTTACTATTGGGCGCCCCATTAATCAGTTTAAACCAAAACTGACTGCTGTCTTAATTCTCTTTCCCAGTATGGATACCCCTTTCTTGTTTAAATGTAGACCATCTTAAAAAGCAATCTCTTCTACCGCTGAATATATCCTGATCTCTGATGAATGCTGCCCATACTCTCATCCAATCATTTATGCTTCTTATTTTGTTGTTAATGTCTCATCTCAGCCTAGGTATGGGTAAAATCTCTGCGAATACTGCTGTGCAGTTATGTTTCTTAATCAGTTTACCCAGTTCTCTGAATTCATTTTGTATCTTTTGTTCATTTCATTGATCCCCACATGTAATACCAGTAAGGGTGGTGCCTTGCATGATTTGACCAGTTTTTCTTATCTACTGTATCTTTCACATGTTTAACCTTTGCCCCAGGGAGACATACTACTTTTATATGTTGTCTATTTCCTTCACATAGGAGAATGTCAGCAACTACTGTATAAGGATAGAGTCCCAGGCTACAGTGGTTTCTGTAGTTTGGGGGCTTTATATTGTATTTCCCTTGTTTCCTATCTCTGTCTTGTTATGTACTACTTCATTTTGTCATAAGATACTAAATTGTTTTTCTGATTCGAAAGAAATGTGGTGTACATCAGCATTTCTTCTCCTCTTTTCACCTTTTGTTTCCACTTATTGTGTACCATTCTAGTTGTGAATCTGTCTCATCATCATTAGCTCGCTTTCTCTTTCCTTGATTGGCTACTTCAAAATTCACCTTCTCATTTGTAACTATACCTACAGTATGTTTCATATCCCTTTGGTACCCAAACTCTCAGTTTGGTTGTTTTTCCTAATTTTTTGGTCCATTATCTCAAGATCAGTTTCTATTTATCCAGTCTTACCTTCATTTGTGCCATTTCTGTAAGTAGTTGGAAGGGCCTAGCTGGCTGATGCATACTGATGGCCACACCACTGCCTAGTTGCTGACGCAACTACTTGACTACTGATGTAAGCTGCCTAGTTGTTGCTAGGGAGAGGTCATTAGTGACCTACTAAGAACTATGAGTGTTTACCAAGATAAGTCAAGATGTTTTTCATGTAAGATACAGCCTCAGCATTGCATAAGAACAGTTCTGTTAGGGGACTGTATAAAAATATGTGCTCAAACCCTGATCAGGGAGTTGACTAGTTAGCCACTCCAGAAGAAGAAGAATGACTGGGACTGAAGCAGATTAGACCTGATGTCTCTCACAATGATAACTGCAGTTTAGCAGTCTAGGAAGCTGGTTGTCTGTTGTAAGTTACCTCATTATGTTTGCTTGCACACATGTGCAAGAAACATAGTGCCATCATCCGAGTTTTTGTAGGTGTGGCACCCTGTCTTCCAATTCAGTCAGTGAGTTTGCAGGCGCGGCCACAGTTCACCAATGAAAGCTGCAGCTGTCTATGACAGCAATTGAAAATGCAGTGCTGTACAGTTGAAAGGGAGAGCTCCGCTTCAATGAGCAACGATAAGATAGTGCTGATTAGCATATTGCGTGCTCATACGCCCCCCCACGCACACACTGTATGGCCGATGGGGGTACCCAATCCCCTGTCAGCTCTGCTGCGCTCCCCCCCCCAACAGAGTTTCAGGTGCCATGCTGGGCATGTGGCAATGGTATGTAAGGCCGATGGGGGTGTCCAATCCCGTCGGCTCCACTGGTCCCCCTCCCAACAGACTACCGGGTGCCACGCTGGGGCCACCCAACAGCAGCGGTCAAATATGTGTAGTGCCCAATCCCCAATCCCCATCGGCTCCACTGCCCCCCCAAACAGCCTTCCAGCTGCCACGCTGGGAGCCCACCCCTGCATGGCACAAGTCCCGTGTTGTCTAGGAAAAAAAATTACCTGCAAGAAAAACGTTCCCTCACTGACTGTCCTGAATCCCCTGCCCCCGCCTGTGCCCACCTTCTGCGCACCCTGCCTCCCCACACCCCCACTTCACCCCATACTTACCTCCGGAGTCCAGTGTGACGATCTTCAGTGGACTGGGAACATGTCTGCACTCTTCAAAGCTGACCGCAAACTGAGGAAATGCCGGTAAGCTGTATAATGGAATAAATAGAATTTTTTCAACTTTGATGCATATCTCAGGTATTTTGGGGAATTTCTTCACCAAATTTTCAACATGAGGTTTTTGGGACCACACCTCATGAATTCTGTCATTTTGTTAATCTGCCCCAAAAGGTGATTTCGCGGTCACTGCGCGGGACCACCTTTCGGGACCGATTTACGAAATGACAGTGTCATAGTTCATGAGGTAGGCCCCCAAAAACTCTATGTTGAAAATTTGGTGAAAAAATTCCTCAAAATGACTGTTTTACGAGCATGCGTTGCGATGTTCTTACGCACGCGCATAAGTTCGCAAATTTTCAATATTTTCGCTCCAGATTTTCAACATTGCCATTTTACTGCACCTCCTTATGAGCAGTACAGCTATCATTTTTCACATCTCACCCAAAATGTGTTTCTGCGCATGTAGCGCACAATGGCGCAGTCGGTGTATGCAAAATCAATGTTCGGGACAGATTAAGAAAATCACAGTGACACTGTTCATGAGCAGAGGTGTTTAAATGGCTATGTTAAAAACTTGGAGAAAAAAGACCATAAAATGACTGTGTTACGAGCGACCATTGTGCAGTTTCCACGCACCCTCGTAAATTCATGCATTTCTAATATTTTCAGTCCAGATTTTCACCACTGGCATTTCTCCACACTTCCTTATGAACAAGTACAGCTGTCACTTTTGCACACCATGGCTGAAATGTGCTTCGCACTTCCAGCAATACAGAAATGCGGTCGCTGTAGGAAATCACAGTCTGTGACAGATTAAGAAAATCACAGAGACACTGTTCATGAGCGGAGGTTCCAAAATGCCTGTGTTGACAATCTACTGTAAAAATCCCCAAACTAATTTGCATTACGGGTGTGCATTGTGCAGTTTCTATGCACGCCTCGTGTCTTCCTCAGTTTTTAATATTTTCACTGCAGATTTTCAACATTGCCATTTTTTGCACCTCCCCATGAACAGTACAGCTGCCATTTTTCACATCCTGTTCGAAATGTGATTTCGCACCTGTGGTGCCAAATGGCATAGTCGCTATGCAAAATCAGCTTTCAGATAATGAACTGATATTGCCACTGTTCATAAGGTGGGGGTCACAAAAACCCCATGTTGAAAATTTGAAGTGCAAATACCAACAAATGCCTGAGGCATTAGGGTTTCCAACCATAACGTTCCACCCTGTAGAGATTGACAGGCATCCGGGTGTGACTTGGGATTCTTGCCTGTAATGTTCATACCATTCCACGCCCTACAACCAGTGAGAGGCATCAAGGTGTGCCTTGGACTCTTCGGCCCCAGAGTTCACCCCATCCTCCTATACAGCACCCATCTCACCATATTTCCTGATGGAATGGGGAGAGCATAAGGGCCAAAGACCCCAAGGCACACTGTGACAGTTGTCGGTGTCTGCAGGGTAGGGTGTGGTGAAATGGCGTGGCTGTTATGCCTGATGGCCCAAAGGCACACCCTAATGCCTGTCACTCTCTGCAGGGTGGTGGTGGGATTGGCTTCAGTTCAGTACTTCGCTACCATTCCTATTATGCAGCTCTCTAACTCCTACACTACCGATGCCAATGCCAGAAAGCAAATATTTGGCATTGACAGATGCTTGTTTTTATTCTGTCATAATAAAGCTTTTGGACTTCTATGTTTCATGTTGGTTATTATTGGCTTGTCACAACTTATAGAACCCAAATCATTCATTACATGTTAATGTATTATCTTACCAGTTGTAGAGACAAAGTCAAGGGTTAATGGCCTGCTCCCTGGTCTACCCTGGCAGACACAGGCAGACATGCAGTTCCGTGTCAAGACAGCACAAATAAAATTGCGAAGAAAAAGACACTGACTTAACAATAGCGCATACACAAACAGTGACTGCAAATAACAACAATCACTGTCAACTGTGAAAACAGTGCCGCAGTGACTTTCTGCAGGGCACTAAGCCTCCCGCACCCGCCCTTTGCAGGGAGTTTTTCACCCCGCACCTCCTTTAAATAAGTAACCATCACTGGGAGGGACGCAACTCGGGAATGGGGAGAAACTTGTGAGGGGGTGACATTCTGCAGGAGAACACAAGTCAGGGAGGGGTAGAAAGTCAGAAGGGAGGCAATTTAATATTCCAATTCTGGGAGGGGGCAGAATGAGGGTGCAACATTAACAAAGAAAAAAGCCCAAAAAACAAACAAACAAACAATAAGAAATGGGAGCATCAAAACCAGGTCTGCTGGAAGTAGGAAGTGGACACAGAGCCACTGACGCTAACTGCTGTGCTACACTGTGGCATGAGTTGACGCCACACAGCAGCTGACTTCACTTCTGAAAACACAACAGTCAACTTAACTCTGTCACTGACAAAACCATGCGCTATAATAACCATGTCACTGAAAATGCAGTTGCTGTTTTTCATGCGTTGTAATTGTTTTGCTTGCTTAAATTCCTTTGCTTTTTTTTTCTTTCCTCCTAGGTGGCCCTGGGCAGTTACTCCCTTCCACACTGGCCCTCTGCAGGCCTGCCGCCCCCTGGTCCTGGGGAACCCCCAGACTCCCCCACGGATCCCCCTGTGGTGGGACCTGGAGGGGTAGGTCTATGCTCACCCCACCAGAGCACAATCTAGTACAGGGGCCCCAACTGGTAGTGGAAGCATGGCAGAGTGCAGCAACTGGAAGCTCATGGAGCCCAGGGTCACCGTGCCTTTTTCCCATTTCATCCCACCCCTCCCCCACGGCATCAGCAGACGCATGTGGAGGCACGCGCATGCCATGTACCCATGCTCCTTATGCCTCCCTAACTTTGGTGCTACCACCTAACCTCCACCAGGGGGCAGCTATGGAGCAGGATGACAACCCTTCCTCCTTCAGGAGAGGAGAAAAGTCCATCGGACATTTGATCCTCTCCCTACCTTGATGACCCCCAGCAACCTGAAGTCACTTCTGACCCCAGGCCGCTGGCATAGCATGAAGTGTGGTGTCTAGCACCTCAACCCTCAGCACCACTGGGCCAGTTTTCCTTCGCTGTTTTAGTGGTATACCCAGACATGCTTGCCTCTGCCAGCATCACCTTTGCCCATGCTTCCTGCCGCTCACTAGTGCGTGCTTTTCTAGAGCTGAAAGTGGAAGTAGCAGTCTGTTTCTGGTTTTGGCACTGGACAAAAACCTCTCTAAAAATGTTAAAAAGGCTTTATAAGGCACCTCTAGTGCAACTTAATACTATGCAGAGCTATTTCAGTTGCTTTTAGCTTAAAAATCCCCAAAACACTGGTCTGTAAAACTGGAGCTGCCTCCTAGCTTTGCAGTCCTCCTCGTTCCACAATGCTCCACTTTCCCACCAACAACACACAACAAGTAGAGAGGGTAAACAGGCAATTGTTTTTATTTTCTTAGTTTTTTTTTTATATTTTAGTTGTCAAAAAGATTTGCAGTTGCCCTAAGCTTGTGGAGTAAGATTTCTATTTCTAGGGCTCCACAGCAGTCAATCCCACCCTCCACCTCCAGGTTCAGCACAGTTCTCCCTTAAAGAACCATTGCATAGTTGAAGTTTTACAAAGAGAGGCTTCCTAAGCTGAAAACAACGGATTATCAGAGGCAGTCTGTGGGAAAAGGTACAGGGGAAAATGCAGTAAATCAATACTTGACAAAAAAGTGAAAATAATAGATATAGCAGAGCAGTCCGGTTTACACCTACCTACAGGAACAGCTTCCCCACTTGTATCAGGAAAATAGTGTGCCATAAATGGCATAGCTGGTTGATGCTAGGCTTGTGTGGATAGTAGCCATTCTGTTCTGGATTGCTTAGATAGTGTGAAACAAACCGATCTAGAGCAAACAGTGCAGTGCTCTCACCAAACCATTATATGGACTAAAAGGGTTAGAAGGCTACCCAGCCACATATCTATTTAACCCTGCTCTTTTATTGGTAAACCCCCCATATTCGCCCTCCCCAATTGACAGTATTGCTGTATTGCTTTTGAACAATTGCAAATTGATGCAACCTAATGCCCTTTATTGTACTGTGTTTCTCTGCACTTGGTATTAGACTTTTGCACAATTTTTAATTTATTGTGTTTATTGCACCTTGTTATATTGCCTGTACTCCTCCACCCACTCCTCCAGGACTAGAGGTGGGCACAAGTTATGAATTCTGCTTTTGCGAAACTTCTCTGAAAATTGAGAAATTTGCATGAGGCCCCTCAAATTTTACGCCATTGGCAAGATTGGAATCTTCCAAACGTGTTTGGCACATTTTTGCCCTGTTCTGCAGCATTTTTGCTTAAACTGCAGAAAAATACACATGAACTGCGGAACAGTTCTGAGGAATTTTTTTTCTGCAGTTTAATGAATTATTCCACAATACATGTAATTATTCCGCAGTTTGTTGATCAGTTCTGCAGACATTTTTCTCTGCAGTTTAAAAGAATGATCAACAATGTATGCATTTATTCCACCATTCTAAGTTGGAATTTCCATGAACATTGCTAATTTGATTTCTGCACTTTGTCCGCCTTTCGCAGAAATTCTGCCGGCGGAAGTTTTTTTCCTCACGCTTCTATCCAGGACCCATCTGGAAATGAGCTGCTACCAGCTCAGTATGTTCTTCCTGGTAAACATTTCGAGATAGATAGATAGACAGACAGACAGACAGAGAGATAGATACTGTAGATAGATAGATGATAGACAGATATGCTTGAATAGAACACTGTCTTTGCCTTTGAATATCCTGGCATCTCAAATAGTGCACTGTTTAATTAGCCCTAATTAATAAATGTCCTGTACCATCTGCAGAGGGACTGAAAATCCCAGCTCAGCATATAATTGTGGGAGCCCATCTCTCACCGTCCACTTTGAGAAGTGTGCCAAAATCTGAATAATTGAAAACACAAATTCACTACTACCACAGGGTGGCAGCCACATAGCTGTGAGCATCTGACCAGTACTGTCCACTCTGAGGGGAAAGATGTGAACCTGCAGTTTTGCTGAGAATGCTGACTCCTCCATCCCCTCTGAGTGGAGGAGGAAGAGGTATAGTTCATTCACTCCAGATATCATTCCACCTTTCTTGCCTGGTTCACCAAAGTTCTGGGAAGCTGATGTTCTGCAGTGATTTGGATCCACAGCTGGTGGAGTGAACATCTGAATACTGTATAGTATAAATACTGCATTAATTCATTAAATAACATGCTAATTGTTTCTACATCTCAGAGAAACGTATGTCATTGTGCACAATACAGGAGTTTGCAATGCCATGGATTGGTCTAAATACACAGTTCATAGTATGTTGCTGAAAACACTGCAAAGCAATACGTGTGTGCTCTAGTTTACTTTTTTGTTTTATAATGATTAATGACCATTGTAGTTTAGGGAGGTATACCCTGGCCATTCAAATGGTAGACTTGGACGGATTACTAGCAATTTCATATGTACTGCATGTACGTTTAAAAATGTCATCATGTTCCATTAGAGCAGGGATGAGCACATTATGTATTGTGCCAGTTCCCAGCTTCCAGCTACACAAAATGAACTCAGAGCAGCAATTACTCTAGAAGATGTATATAGGTTAACAGACTTGGAGCTAGTTTATTGAGCTAAAATTACTTCTGTGCAGATGCTATTTTTAAATAGTAGGCACTTTATTACAGGTGAAAATGCACTTATCTATTTTAAAGACTCGTGGTTGTAATGTGGGGGTTTGCATATGCCACATCGTCGTAGTGCATTTATTTTCTCTTGTGACATCATAAGGGTGCATGAAATGAGAGGTGCATTTCCTTTTAAGTCAGTTTCAGAAAGACATTGAACAGATGGTTACTGTGCATGAAAGATATTGACAAAATAGCATAAGAGATAATGGAATGATGAGATGCAAATGCTTCTTGGCTGACTTAGTGGACAAGTACAGTGAGGTCACTGTACTGTAGCTTAATGAAAGCAGGCAACAACTCTCAGAGTTTGAACACTAATGCATTGTCCTCTACAGCCTCATGAATTACTCAGGATATGAAGCTGCATGACTTTGGTGGGGCTGGTGGTGACAGTGGACTGGATAGCAGTAACTATGACAGCTGGGGAAGAAAACTTCACTTTGTTTATTGGTTGCAGAGAATATGATGATGGTATTGCCCACAAGTTCTTCTCAGATATGATCTCCACCAGCACAATACTTTGTGGCCATGGAGACCTGTAGTTCTGCAAAGTAAGAAAATAAGATAGCCAGCAGTATCTTATCTTAAAATAACATTGGAGACATTTTTCAAGAGTAAAGGCAATAGAAACATGACTCACTGCATTCTGTGTAGAAAGAGATTTGGTGTATCATGGAACCTCAGTTAAAAAATAAAGAGCATGACTGCACACAAGTTTTGGTGGTTGCACTTTGTGACTGCTGGGTTTTTGGACATGAGTAGCATCGGTATAGACCAACAGTTCTCAAACTTTGTCATAGTGAGCCTCCCCTAATCCATGGAAAAGATCTTGAGCCTCCCCCAAAATACTGAAATATTTTTGGGCCTCCCCACAGAAAAATACCCTACTTTTCACAGTACATGAGGAATAAATTGAAACCTCTGCATAGCTGGGTCTCACGTTATTGAGCTTATTGTAATCCCCCCCAAACAGAACAACCTACTTGCTCCAATATTTTGACTCTCAAGCCATTGTTACCCCTTACTGCCATACCTTCATAGGTCAGACTGCTTTTTCTGTTTCCCCTCTATCTGGAATAGCCTTCCTGCTGACCTCTGCCTCACCCCTCTCACCCTGCTCTTAAGCAACTTCTCGGGGATCATTTTGCTCCCTCCTGCTCTTATTCCTAGTACCTGTATGGTTAACTCTTGCATTTGGACAGTTCTGCTGCCAGTGTATTTGATCAATTGTTCCTCGCATTGTTAGTTTATTGTTCTTAATTTATTTGCATGTTTATTCATTTTGTATTGCTTGAGTGTTTTGCAGTTACATTCTGAATTGTATTGTCTCACTACCCTTCCCTGGGTGCACCTGAAATAAGCCATGGCTCAGTGTACAGTACCTTCCCTGGTCACAGACTTGTGAATAAATACATAAATTCACCTACTATTATCCTCTTTCAGTTTGCCTTATCCCTTTCACACAAAATCTATAAAGTTCAACATTGAAATATAATACTTTTTCAAGACTTGCTTGAGCCTCCCCTGGAACAGGTTGGGGCCTCCCCAGGGAGGCTGGCCTCACCATTTGAGAACCCCTGGTATAGACAGACACTAGTTGCTGGGAAGCAAGGAAGTACCTTAAAACAGCAGTATAAAAACAAAAAGATGCCTCTTGGGATCACATTGCAATCCAGTCCCCTTTGTTGCCACCTGCTTGGCAGTGTGTGTATATATATATATATATATAGATAGATATAATTTTTAGAATACATGTAAATATAGTTTAGCTTTTAAAATATTTACCTTGCATGGGACACAAATATTTGACTCCATGTCATACAATTAGTTTGTCCACTCTCATAATAGCTTTCTTTCAGAAGTGTTAAAGACATCGACTTTTTTTACTGTTATCTGGTGCCCATGGTGTTCCTTTTCTTCCAGTTCTATGCCTCTGCCCACCGGATTCACTGTCAATGCTGACGCATGCCACTTGACTTCCAATGTTATCCCTAAAAGTCATCTGGTGGGGGGTTCAAAGATTTGTGTCCATTTTCTGGTTGCAGTTGCATGCTTCTGTTAGAAAAGTTACATCACAAAAATGTGATCTAAAATGACTGTGCAGGTACAGCAGTTGCATTCAGATAATGGATGCAAGTACTGCAGTTGGGGCCAAAGTGTTTGAAATGCATCAGATGTATGGAAATAGGACACTCAAATCCTGATGCATGTGTGTGGATTCAGCATATGTCCAAAATACAGACACAAGTGCTGCATCCAGTGCTTTAACCCCAGGATCTTTACTGCATGAGGGTGTAAGCATTTTGAGACCTGCTAATACTTATTCAAATATATACTAACAATTCTAAAAATACTATGGTAAGGCAGGTGGCAGTGAAGAGGGCCAGATCACAGTGCAATCCCAATTGGCTCCAATATGACTCCATGCGGGGGATATATACATATATATATATTATATTCTCTGCAAAAAAAGTTTGTTAATGCAGCATTAGGGTTCCACTGACAAACGTTGGGAAATGCAATCTTAGGGTTTCCAACCCTAACGTCCCACCCCCACCTTGGGTTTGCAACACTGACACCCTACCCCATTTGTGGCTTTATAACCCCCAACCCACATGCAGGCACAGGCGTGGGGGATATGCCTTGGGGCTGTGAACCCTAACGCTCACCCCATTCCATGAGTATGTAAGCTGAGGTGGGTACACTATAGTAGAATGGGCAAGCATTCCTGCATGCAGGGTGGGGGTGGTGTGTTAGGGTTGGAAAGCCATGGTGGGAGTGGGGTGTTATGGTTAACAAAGTTTTTGCCGAGAATTTCCTTACTTTTTGAGAAAGTATAATCAAAGGCTTACTGTAGTGCAAGCTTGTAGTGCAGAAGATAACATTTGAATAAGTACATCAGACTAAGACCAAAATCTTGGATTTCAGGAGGGCGGACTTCAGGAAGATGGGCGAAGTGCTAAGTAGCCATCTGGCGGGCATCAGAGCAGATATGGAGGTGGACCAAAGGTGGTCTATCATTAAGGAAAGAATACTGCTTGCCACAAATGAGTGCATTAGACTCAGGAGGAAGAATGCAAGGGCCAAAGTGCCCAGCTGCTTCAGTCCTGGCATTGCCCTGGCAGTAAGGGAAAAGAGGTTGGCCTATAGAAAATTAAGGAAGACCAAGAGAGAGGTGAATAGGGAAAATCACCTAAGGCTGGCTAGTGAGTCAAGTAAGGAAGTCCAGAGAGCAAAGGCACAGAAGGAGCTGCAGATAGCTGAAGGAATTAAGAAGGGTGAGAAGGCTTTCTTTTGATATACAGTATAAGTGAGAAAAAGGACAAGAAAGAAGGGATTGTTAAGCTTAAGAAAGGGGTGAAGTGGGTGGAGGATAATGGGGGAAAAGCAGAGATACTAAATGAATACTTCTGTTCCATTTTCACCAGGGAGAAGGACGGACCAGTGCCTTCAGGAGGAAAAAGAGGAGCAGGGGAGGAGAACACAGATGTAGCGATAGAGGAGGATAGAGTGAGAGACTGCTGGCATTGAAGGTGGACAAATCACCAGGCCTGGACAGAGTACATCTAAGGGTACTAAAGGAACTGATTGAGGAGCTGGCAGGGCCACTGGCAGACCTATTTAATAGTTCACTAGAGTCAGGAGTGGTACCGCAGGACTGGAGAACAGCACATGTAGTGCCTCTCCACAAAAGCGGTCCCAAGGATGACCCAGGGAATTACAGACCAGTCAGTCTGACCTCCATTGTGGGCAAGCTCATGGAGACCATACTAAAGGAAAGGTTGGTGGAATATCTAGAGGAGCATGGTCTTCAGGATGCGAGGCAGCATGGGTTCATGGAGCGGGGGGATCATGTCAAACAGATCTGATTGACTTCTTTGACTGTGTCACTAAGACAGTAGATGGGCCAAGCGGTAGATATCCTCTATCTTGATTTCAGCAAGGCCTTTGACTCTGTGCCCCACAAAAGGTTGATCAGGAAGCTGGTGGATCTCAGGGTTGGGGAAAAGATGGCCAAATGGGTGGAAAACTGGCTGAGGGACAGAACCCAGAGGGTGGTTGTGGGGGGAGAGTTATCTGGCACTAGAGAGGTAACCAGTGGGGTCCCGCAGGGCTCAGGGCTGGTGTTGTTGTGTCTTCATCAGTGACACTGGAGATGGCATTAAAGGCAAAATGTGCCTATCCGCAGAGGACACCAAGCTCTGTGAAAGAGTGGACACAGCTGAAGGGATACAGAACCTACAGAAAGATCTGGAAAAGCTGGGGAAGTGGTCCTGGATCTGGCAGCTTGGCTTTATGCCAAGAAATGCAAAGTTATGCATATTGGAGCCAAGAATCCCAGGACAGAGTGCTACCTGGGTGGAGTCAAAGTATCTGCATCAGAGGAGGAGAATAACCTGGGAGTGATGATCACTAGTGACCTGAAGCACTCCACGCAGTGCAAGAAAGCAGCAAAGGCAAACAAGATACTGGGATGCATATCTAGGGGGCTCAGTAGTAGGGGAGAGGAGATTATACTGCCCTTGTACAGTTCACTGGTAAGGCCACATCTAGAGTATGGAGTTCAGTACTGGTGCCCACACCTCAAAAGGGACATTAACCTGCTGGAGAAGGTCCAGAGGAGGGCTACAAAGATGATAGCAGGTCAGCAGGGTAAAGCATACGAGGAGAGATTGAGGGCACTGAACATGTACTCCCTGAAAGACAGGAGAGAGAGAGAGTGGGGACATGATTGGGACCATCAAGTACTTGAAAGGAATAAATAAGATTGATAAGGAGAGTCTCTTTAAGCTGAGTGGCAACCATAACACGAAGGGGCACAGCCTTAAGCTGGAGGGTGAGAGGTTTAGGGGAGAGGTCAGGAAGCATTTCTTCACAGGGAGGGTGGTGGACTTTTGGAATGTGCTGCCAGAAGAGGTCATCTTGTTGAAGACAGTGGGCAGCTTTAAGAGAGGCTGGGATAGGCATGGGGGAAGGTAAGGATCATGAGTAGAGAGGATGGGAGGAGTGGGGAGGAAGGGCAGTGGCATTAGCTCAAGCTATGGACCCTGCAATATGAGCAGACTTGATAGACCAAATGGCCTTCTTCTGTTGGCTTCTTTGTATGTTTGTATGTATCAGTTGGGCTAGTGGAAAAGTCTTTTGAGTTAGTGAAGTTTCCCAGTCACTAGCCCTATTGGCTAGTAGCTGGAAAACTTAGTTTCGACATCTACATAATGTAATATGCATAACTGAATAAAAGTAAAGTTTAAAAAAATCAGCTAGCACCTTGCCATCCTCTTATTTTGCACTAGCGCTTGAGGGACTCACAGAGTGCAGCCTCTGTGTATCAGTAAATTTGAAAATCCACAGTGCTTTCATTATGTGTCAGTGGCCTCTCTACTTGTCGTCTGTTCCAATCGCCATCCTGTTATAAAATAAAAACCTCCCTGGTAGTCTAATGGTCCCTCCCCTTCCCCATTGCCTGATCACCGTCCCCATACAATCAGTATAATATCCCTGATAGTCTAGTGGTCCTTCCTCCTACCCGCCTGATACATAACATAAAGAGACCCTAGTGTCTGTTGTTCCTGCCCTCTTTTCCGAACCCTGCAGAAGTATGGGAAATAATACCTTGGTGGTCTTGTGGCCCCACCTGGTAACAGAGTGACCCACCACCCCACTCCACCCCAAACTGATCCCTGGCGGTGACTAGCACAGTCCTCCTCTTACCACCATGGCTAGCCACCGATTGAGCTGTGAATAAGTGCCTACCATATACAGTATGTGCTCATTGACAGTGATTAACAGCTCAGCTGTCATTGATCATTTAATCAGAAATGATTGCCCCCAGATCCCTTTTTTGTTTTGTGGTTACCAATACCTCCCTGCCCAATTGGTACAGTGCGCCGGGTTTCTATGCCCCAAGTGCATGATTTTGCTCTTTTTTGCATTGAAACCCAGTTGCCAAACCCTTTGACCAGTCTTCCAACTTTTTCAGATCGTCTGTCATTTTTGTACCGGTGAGTCCACTCTGTTTCAGATTTTTGTGTTATCTGTGAACAGGTATACTTTCCCTTCCAGTCCTTCTGCAGTGTTGCTAATAAAGACATTGAAGTCGACCGGGCCTAGCACTGACCCCTGTGGCACCCCGCTGGTCACCTTGCCTTCTTCAGCGTGAACACCATTTACCACTACCCTCTGACTCCTGTTGCTTAGACAACTTCTTACCCATTTTACTACTTTTGGACCTATTCCTAGGCTGCCAAGCTTGCCCATCAGTCTTCTACATGAAACAGTGCTGAAGGCCTTACTGAAATCCAGGTAGGCTACATCCTTATCAGTAAAAATACTCAGTTTCTAATTGAAGAAACTATTGCCGAGAGGGGTGGTCCTATTTAATTGTTAATGGTCACTGAAACACTTAGAGAACTGCCATGGTTAATATTTATGATCCTAATTTATCAAATCATTCAAAATGTTTTGAAATCTTAGAACATTTGCACCCTTTTTTTGAATTCAAACATAATTATACAGGAGATACAAATTGCATCTTGGATCCAATTCTAGACAGATCTAACAATAGATACAAAATGACTATGGCAGATAGGGACTTGAAAATTTTAATTGAAACATTAGATTTGGTGGATGTGAGAAGAATTTTACTTACAAATATAAACAAATTCTCCTTTTGGTCACCAGTAGAGTCTTGGACAGACCAGATGTTTATTCCAAAAACTAACATCTCTTCCCTTCACATCTGCCTTCCTGCCCTGACCCCCCTTCCCCCAGCAGGGTTCTCAACATCCTGAAGGGGGAATCAGGAAATGACTACCCCTTCTCCTCATATTCAGTTCTTGCCTCTCCCCGGCTCTTCTCCACCTGCCCTTCTGGGTCACCCATGGTCACAACCTACACCGTCCTTTTTACTCCAACAGCACTTGCGTACTACCTTGAGCCTGCTCCTGGTACACTCATGCACTATAATGGTTCTGTTGTATTATTACTGTTTTGTACGTTTATATGTTCTTTTGTATGGTTTTGGACATGTATTGTAATTTACCCAAATTTCCACTACTGTTAATTGTACAATACCTTGTGTTCCAACTGTTGCATAATCTTACAATGCTGTATTTTTTGTACTACCCACATACTATTGTAACTGATCATCCTTCACAACCCTATGTATCCCCTTCCCCCCAGGTCGCACCATGAGATGAGCAGCTTGTTGTTCAGTGTGCCCTCCTGGTGAAACATTTCAATAAATACATATATTGTAATTTCAGACCATGCCCCTATTTCTCTTACGCTATCTAATGGTTATGGGGCTTCTGGCATAGTCGTTGGTGGCTAAACACCTCATTACTGGAGGAGGAGGTGGTCATAGAAATGATTTCTAAGGAAATAGCTGATTTTCTACATCAAAGTAGCCGAGTGATACTTCTTGGGCCACTATATGGGATACTTTAAAATGTGTTCTGAGAAGAATTTTCATTGGTATTTCTTCAAAAAAGACAAAGGAGAAGCACGCCAAAATAACTAAGAAAATGAATGTACTTAAACAAATAGAACATGACTTAATAGATAACTCTGAAAATAAATGGAAGCAGTGGTTCTTGGCTAAAGATGAATATGATAATTTACTAAGAGATAAACCTATCTTTATTATCAGGAAAGCCAAGATTAGATATGCTAAGACTGGTTCAAAAGTTCAGAAATTACTAGCAATTAGGATATGAAACTCTAATAACCCAATTACTATAGTTATTGTAAGAGATCCTGGTTTGCGGACATTAGTTATGAATACTAATGAGATTAATAATGTTTTTTTTTATGAATTTTACTCCAAATAGTATAATAATGATAGAATGTCATGATCAGAAACTGATTTCCATAACCTTTTTGATGGCTTACCACTTCCAAAAGTTAATGAAAAATGTAATACTCAGCTGATTAAATAAATTAGTGTGGAGGAAGTAATGGTATCTATTAATTCAATTAGTAAAAACAAATCCCTGAGTCCAGATGGTTTTCCCATAAATTTTTATCAGAAATGTATTAAAGAAATTGCTCCCATTCTTCATAGAGTATGTACAGAGGCCTGGGATAATGTTAAATTACCTCTATTTATGGACAAAGGGTTAATAACTATTCTATAATAACTGGTGATCCATGTTATCAACCCGTTTTCAAGTATTTTAAAAAGTCGTATCAACCTGCAGGTTGATACGAAAAAAGTCATATCAACCCGCAGGTTGAAATCGACTTTACATCCTCGCCAAGATGCCCACCTTTTCGCATTCCAGAGTAAACAGATTCAAAGAATAGGTAACTTACAGATCAGAAGCGAGGAAAACACACTCATTTCCTTACTGGTAAGCACACCTAATACTGGCCGTTATGTGATGTCAGCGTGGGGCGTGCCTACTAGTAAGGAAGTAGGAGCGTTTTGGCCTCGGGTCTCCTCATAGTGAAAATTGTAAGAAATTTTTTTGAACCAGTTATTATATAAAATAAAACATATGTAGGGAGTTGATATGGAGTTGTTTTTACACACCCTCGTTGTGTGATAATATTAAACCTCCACTTTCTCTCGAGGTTTATATATTATCACACAACTTGGGTGTAAAACTCCATATCAAATCTCTACATATGCATTATTCTCTATATATAAGAAAGGGAATGATCCAGAGGCTTGCAGTAACTACAGGCCCATATCTTTAATCAATTCTAAAACCAACATTTTGGCTAACATTATTGCTAATAGATTAAATACAATAATACAGTTATTAAAAGGTCCCCATCAAAAAGGTTTTCTAAAAGGAAGACGTGATGGATAATGTTAGGAAGATCCTCCATATAGTTAATTTGATGGAAAATACTAAGACCCTGGTTGTGCTCGTTTCACTAGATGCTGAGAAGGCATTTGCAGGTTGATTGGCTACACCTCTTTAGGGTTTTAAAAGCCTTTTTTTTTAGATAAGTTTATCAAGTGGATTAAATTATTGCATACCTCCCCCAATCTGCTGTTATGACTAATGGTCTAATTTCTCCATGTTTTAATATTTGTAGAGGAACTAAACAAGAATGGCCATTTTCGCCAAGCCCATTCATTGCTTCATTAAAACCTCTGCTTCTTAAACTTAAACATGATCCTAACAGATCAGGAGTAGATATTAAAGGGCCCAAATATGCTGCTTCTGTTTATGTAGATGACATCATACTCTCAATTTCTAATCTGCTAATGTCTATAAAAAAATCTGTGATGTTCTCAATAATTTTGGAGCTCTTTCGGGTTACAGAATTAATAAAACCAAATCCCAGGTCCTTCAGGTCCTTCCTTTAAATACAGTTCTTATGAAGGAGGACATAAATGAATTGGAATTAGAATTAGCAAAAATCAATATTCAGTACTTGGGGATTAAACTGACTAAATGTCATAGACAATTTACTAAACAGAACCATACCCATTTAAAACAGATATTTGAATCAGATCTTGATAGATGGCATAGGTTGTCCTTAAAAAGTTCTGTGTAATAAGTGCAACTCAAAAAGAGCACCAACAAAAACAGCGAGGTGTACATTGCCAAAATCCAAAACAGCAATGAGCACTATGGCCACAGTTGCAGACAGCGATGGGTGCTTGCTTTCTGTATGGGGGGAGTGATATAAACTAAGTTTTCTTGCAGGGGCAATGCCCTCCACCCCCCCATAATAAATATTATCAACTCCGGGGGGATGAAAACAAGGGACAGGGGAAAACTTGGGAGGGTGGCTACTCTGGGGGGGCAACCTGCAAGTGGGAGAATAGGAGTTACTATAAAAAAATAGATTACCCCCCAAAAAAATAAATCCACCACAGCCAAATATATTAACCAAAATAACTAAATAAATAAATCCACCACAGCTAGACCTGAAACCTGGATCCACCAGCTAAAGAGGTGGTGGCTAATGCCACTACACCAAATGGCCAGCTGGGAACTGCCTGGCCGAGCACAGCCCCATAGTCTGTTGCAGTTGGTGTAGCTCACTAAAACACTTGCTACACTCGCTATATAGTGATGCTTGCTATTGTTTAACACTCGCTATTCGTGCAGGTGCTCAAACTGAGTCCCTCAAATTAAGTCCCTCAATTTAACTCACCCATATTATGGGATACCCCCTTAAATTTATGGGGTTGAGTTGATACAATTAAGATGACCTTATTACTCAAAATAGTATAACGCCTTATGCTTATCATTAGTACTTTTCCCAAATACTGGTTTCTGTCTATACAAAATTCTAGTGATAAGTTTTTATGGTCACATAAGAGGCTAGACAAACCTATTATAAATTGACTAGGGCTAAAGAGAAGGGGGGGGGTGCTAAAACTCCCAGATTTTTACTTATACTACTTAGCATGCAGAGCAATGTAATTTAGCTAGTGGCTAGAGGTTAAAGCTTCAAAATCATGTGTTCCAGACTGGATTAACATAGAATTGACATTGTTAAAAAATGTAACCTAAATATCGAATCCCTTTTATTTTACAATCCTAAGAACAAAAAGTTTCCTTTTAAGAATCAAAGTATATCTGAATCTATTAGACAATTCAGCCAGATCTCTGCTTTATTGGATTTGAAATTTGCTAAATCTCCACAGCAACCTCTCTGGGGTGATATGAATATTATGATTCAAAATAAAACACTTTTTAATGAACAGCTGGATACCTTAGGGGTCCAAAAAGTTCAGGATATAATAAAATACAACTGGGGAAATTGTTGAACACTCAAGTGGTAAGCTGAATCTTAATCTTAATCAAGGCAATGCTGATTTTCTAAATGATTTAAAAAATGTTTTTATTTATTTATTGAAAGGTTTGCCAGGGAGTGCATACTGAGTAGCAAGTGCTCGTTTCCAGATGCGTCCTGGGGAGGGGGAAACAGATGGGGAGAGTACAGACAAAATACATAAATACAGTACTAGCAGTTCAGATTCATATTGAAGTAGAACCAATAGTAAAATAGTTACACAAGTGCAATGCAGAACAGTAGCAACAATACAGCAGAAAAACCTAAATAATAATTGCAAATTCATACATTAGAACACAGAGTACAATAAAAGTATGCAGTTAATTACAGGGCTACAGCAGGGAAATGCCTAGCGGCAACCAAACAAGGTAGGAACAAAGGAAATAATGATAACAACAGAGAGGCAGATGATATGGTGAAGTGAAGGAAGATGGGGAGGTTAGAAACATAGAAACATAGAGGTTGATGGCAGATAAGGACCGCAAGGCCCATCCAGTCTGCCCATTTCTTTTTCTACCTTATAACTGTGCCATCTGCCTTTGCTCTGTCAGGGGCCTATCTAGTCATACTCATCTGTATTGCTCCCTTATGCCTATCCCATGCCTGTTTGAAGCCCTGCACTGTATTCATAGCCACTACTTCCTGAGGTAGTCCGTTCCATGCATCCATCACTCTTTCTGTGAAAAAGAATTTCCTCACATTCCCCCTTAATCAGCCTCCCTCTAATCTCATGCTATGTCCTCTTGTCCTGCTATTTTTCTTATATTTAAACATGTTAGACTCTTTCACCTTGTTAATTCCCTTAAGGTGTCTGAATGTTTCGATCATATCACCTCTCTCTCCCTCCTTTGCTCAAGGGTATACATATTGAGCTCCGTTAATATGTCCTCATATGTCTTCTGATGTAGCCCCTGAACCATTTTGGTCGCCCTTCTCTGGACTGCCTCAATTTGGTTAATGTCCTTGTGAAGGTGTGGCCTCCAGTACTGCATGCAGTACTCAGATGAGACCTAACCAGTGTCTTGTAAAGAGGATTATTACTTCCCTCTTCGACTTGTGATACCCTACTAATACCCTAACATCCCCTAGCCTTACCTACTGCTTTGGGGTCTGCTTGGATGATTTCAGGTCATCGGTGATGATGATGCCCAAGTCTCTTTCTTCCTTTGTGACTGCCAGCAACTCCCCTCCCAGCCTATAGGTGGCTTCAGGGTTTCTCTTCCCTATGTGCATGATCTTGCACTTCTTTGCATTAAATCCCAGTTGCCACTCTTCTGACCATTTTGCTAGTTTATCCAGATCTCTTCTCATTCTGCCCACCCCATCTGGATCATCTACTCTGTTGCAGATCTTGGTGTCATCTGCAAACAGACAAGCTTACCCTCAGTCCATCTGCAATGTCACTAATGAAGATATTGAAGGGACTGGCCCAAGACGATCCTTAAGGTACCCCACTTGTGACTTGCATCTCTTCTGACTGTGTACCATTTACCACCACTCTTTGTTTTCTGCCCACCAACCAGTTTGCCACCCAGTTGACCAACTTCTGACCCACCCCGAGCCTACCCAGCTTTTTTATCAATCTTCTATGTGGAACAGTGTCGAAAGCTTTGCTGAAGTCAAGGTAGGCGACATCAACTGCTCCCCCTTGGTCCACCACTCTGGTTACCCAGTCAAAGAAATCTATGAGATTAGTTTGACAGGACCTTCCTTTTGTAAACCCATGCTGTCTTGGATCTTGTGCCCCTATGGATTCCAGGTATTGCACTATCCTTTCCTTAAGGAGTGCCTCCATAATCTTGCCCACTACTGAGGTAAGACTGACTGGTCTGTAGTTCAGTGCCTCCTCCCTGCTACCACTCTTGTGGAGCAGGATCACATGAGCCCTTCTCCACTCTTCTGGGACCTCTCCTGTGCTCAGAGACTCATTAAACAGTTCTGCTAATGGCTCTGCTAGTTCCACCCTTAGCTCCTTAAGTACCCTGGGATGTATGCCATCAGGTCCCATTGTCTTGTCCACCCTGAGCTTAGCGAGCTCTTATAGGACCCTTTCTTTTGTGAAGGGAGTAGTGCTCACCTCCCTCCTCCCTGTGTCCATGATGCTAAACTGTGGGCCTTGCCCTACCTTCTCTTCAGTAAATACTGAACAAAAGTATCTATTTAGGATAGATGCTTTTACAGGGTCCTCCTCCTCCTCACATGCCCACTTTTCTCCTTTGAGCTTAGCAATACCTCCTCTGGACTTTCTCCTTTCACTAATGTGCAGTATCTATAGAAAGTCTTGTCACCTTCTTTTACTGTCCGTGCTAGTGTTTCCTCAGTTTGGGACTTTGCCTGCCTTACTGCCTTCCCTGCTTCCCTTAGGGCAATTTGGTATGCCTCCCTATCTTCATCCTGCTGTGTTCCCTTATATTTCCTGAAGGCCAGCATTTTGGCTCTGACCTTTTCTGCTACTGTATTTGAGAACCAAAGTGGTTTCCTTCTTCTTTTGCACTTCCTTTTCTGTCTAACACAATGGGATGTTGCTTCAAGTATTGCATCCTTAATGCTTGCCTACTTTGCCTGTACCCTCTCACCTGTGTTTCTTTTTGTCAGGGCTACCTTAACTCTGTTGGCCATCTTATCAAAGTCAGCTCCTCTGAAGTCCCATATTTTTGCCTTGGAATGGGATGATTTAGATGTAGTAGCCAAATTGAACCATACCATGTGATGGTCACTGGCCCCCAGGTGACCTTCTACCTGGAGATCTGTGATCCCTTCCCTGTTAGTCAGTACTAGATCTAGGATAGCCATGTCTCTTGTGGGTTGTTGTACCAGTTGTTTGAGGCCCTCCCCCTGCAGGGAATCCACCATGTGTCTAGTTCTGGCAGATGTTCCTGCTGGTATTGACCAATCTGTATCCGGCATGTTGAATTCTTCCATTATCAGAACTTCCCCTTTAGCTGTCATGTTTTGTGTATCTTCTAACAGTAATGTGTCTATGTCCTCCCCTTGGTCTGGGGGCCTGTAGACAACCCCAGTTTTTATGGCTGTCCCATTTCCTGTTTCCAGGGTGACCCACAGTTTTTTCTGGCTCCTTATGTGTATTCTGAATTTCTGTAGCTTTGATATTTTCATTGACATACGGGGACACTCCACCCCCAATTTTGCACCTCAGTCTCTTCTGAACAGTGCATAGCCAAGTACTGAAGTCTCCCAAGTGTGGTTACTGGTAAACCACGTCTCACTAATTGCTACTATGTCCAGTTTAGCCTCTGACATTATTGCCTGCAGGTCTGGGATCTTATTTCCCAGGCTGTGAGCATTTGTGTACATGATTTTCCATTGGCCAGATTTCGGTGTGTTAGTCGTTGGGTGAGGTTTGGCATTTCCCCTGTGTGTCATATGGGGAGACAGACCTTTTTTCTTACCTGGTGATGCAAATGAACTGCAAACATGCTGAATCCCTGTTTGACCACTAGCTGAGGGGGGAAGGGTGTTCTTCCCATTCGACGTATGGGGTGCTGCACCCCTCTCCCCAATTGCTAGTTTAAATATTCTGCAAAGACATCAAACTTCTGCCCCAATGCACTGACTCCCTCCTTAGTCAGATGCAGTCCATCAAATTTAAAGAACTTTCGCTACCAGAACTGTTGCCAGTTCCCTACAAATCTGTGTCCTTTTTCTTGCCACCAGCCCTTGAGCCACATGTTTAGGTCCCCTATCTCCCCTTCTCTGACCTTCCGTCCATCTGCCTCCCTCTCCCAGACTGGCAGGATCTCAGAGAAGGAGATGTCAGATGAAATGGACGATAGTTTGTCACCCAGCCTGGTCAGGTGTTCCTTGGTCTCCACAACTGACCGGCTGGCGAGATCATTAGTCCCTATGTGTACCAGGATGTCAATGTTTTCTCCTGCTTTGTGAACAGTTTTAGCAATGCGGTCAGTGTCTCTCCATGCTCATGTACCTGAGAGACATCTGACCATTACCCGTGGCTGGAGATGGGTATCAACTCCCCGAATCATGGAGTCTCCTATGATCAGAAGTTTTTTGGATTTCCTTTTTGCTTTTTTTGTTTTGGTTCCTGATTTGAGCGAGTTTTGTTGTGCTGGCTCCTGTGCTGCAGTTTCCTGCTCTGCAGTGTCCTCTGCCGCTTTGTTTGATTTCGGAGATAGAGGCAGATACCTGTTTGCAGTGTTTATATGGTTTTTGGAGGTAATACATTGAAAAGCACAGAGTGATGTGGCACCTGATTTGTCCCTCCTAACCACCTGCCAACCTCCTGGACCAACTACCCTCTGTGGTCAGGGTTCTTCTGTTGGATGTTGGGGAAATGGCAGGTGGTTCTTATAATGTATTTCCTCTTGAATATGAAATTTGAGGCACGCAGTCTCTGCCCATGCTGCCCGGAGCTGAGCCCTAAGATGTCCAGTGGCCCAGCATGTAGGACAGTGTCCTAACTCCTGTAAGACTGTCCTCCTGAAAAGTGTTCCACAGTACCTGCAGTTAATGATATCCCTTCCAGATAAGTTGCTGGGTTTATAACCTGGTCAGAGTAATTAGAAGGAAGAAAATGCAAGTAATATTTGATTTTGTGTTTTGTTTTCGTATAACTTGTTATAACAAGTTAAATTACTAGTGCCCCTTTAAATGAGCTCACCTTGAAACAGGTGCAGGAGGTGTGAAAAAGGTTTTTAATGAGGAAATTGTGAACCTGAGGTGAGGGGACAAAGTGAATGGAATGAGGGAGGGAGTTCCAAAGCTTAGGAAACCTATAGGAAAGGCAGCTTGACCTACTGAGGAGGTCTGACGGGAGATGGCTAAGATGAGAGAGTCAGAGTTTCTGAGTGAGTATGAGGTAGTGAGGATGAAGGAGAGGGAGGAGGAGAGGTAGGATAGCAGGGACTAGAACCAGAATTTAGACACAAAGTTGGCTCAGTGGGTATGCCATCTGTCCTCTAAGGAGGAGCAGGAAAGAGATTAGTAAAGGGTGCAGTGGTGAATGTGGGGGGGGGACAGTCAAGGATGAAGTGGCAAAAGGAGTGGAAGAGTGTGTCCAGTCTGGTTAGGGAGGAGGAGGGGGCAGAACTGTAAACCACATCCCCATGGTCTAGGATGGGGAGAATCATTTTCTGTACAATAGCCCGCTGAGCCGGCAGGGGGATGCAGCCTTGGTTGTGGTACAGGGCACCCAGTTTAGGGTGCAGTTTCTTGTGTATGGCCTCAATGTGTACAGAAAAATTGAGGTACCAGTCAAGCCAGACCCTGAGGTATTTGAAGGAGGAGCAGTTCTTGAGCAGTGTCCCATCCAGGTTGTCGAAGGAAGGAAGGGATGGGAGCCAAGAGAGTCTCTACCTTGTGCTGAAGGTCATGGAGACTTTTCTTGGCATTCAGGAAAAGGTGGTGTGAGTGATGCCAATGCTTAAATTATCAAAGTCACCCTGGAGTCTGGTCTCCACATTGGTTATGGAGGGGTCAGATGCATACAAGACGGTATTGTCTGCATAATGTGGGCAGGCAGTGGGCAGGTCATTCAGGAGGACAGAAAACAGTAGCGGTCTGAGGAGGGAGCCTTGGGGCACACCAGTGGCTATGGGTAGTGGGGGGAAATGGAACCAGCTGGTGGCCACATTTGATAGCCCTGCATTGGAAATATTAGGAGGAGGGAATATGACACAGTGTCGAAAGCCTTAGCGAGGTTGACAAAGATGGCAGAGGTGATGTGGCCCTGGTCCATGCCTGTTTGGATGAAGTCGGTAATCCTCAGCAGGGAGGTGATGGTGGAATGGGATCTTTTAAAACCAGACTGATACGGACTGAAAAAGGAAGTGGCATCAAGGAAGGAGGAATGCTGGGTTAGTACTAGTCATTCCTGTAGTTTAGCGAGAATGGGGAGGAGAGAAATAGGGTGGTAGTTTCCAGGGGAGGAGGGGTCACCTCCCTTAGGGATGACACAGGGAGAAATAAAGGTTTAGAAGAGAGGTGAGAGGTGAGGCGATAGCAGGAGCGGATAGGTACAGCATTTTGGCATCCATTCCAGAGGGGCACTTACCCTTGGAGAGGTTGAGGGTAATAAGAGGGTTGAAGACTTCCTCAGGGGTAAGGGGGCTGAAGGAGAAAGAGGGTTGAGGGGAAGCATATTGGGGGGAACTGTGGAGTGCTTTGTCAGAAGATGCTGAGGGAAGAGTGGACAGCAGGGATGATGCGCAGGAGGTAAAGAAGGAGTTAAGTTCCATAGTTGCAGATTGAGGGTCTCACACTGTGCTATTGACAATTTTGAGCTCATGTATGGGAGGCTGGGATGGGGGTGGTGGAAAAGGGATTTGACCACCTTCCAGAACTTGGAGGGGTAATTTATGTTTGCTAGGAAGGTGTCCTTGAAGTATTTTGCCTTAGCACGTCTGATTGCCCTGGTACAGGCATTTCTAAGCATTCTATATTTCAGGAAATCTGTGAGGAGGCTGGTAGATTTGTGGGTCTTCCATGCTTGGTCCCTAGCTCAAAGACAAGCCAGAAGATCAGCAGAGACCCAGGGCAAGTGATTACCATGCACACTGATCTGTTTCAGTGGCACATGTTTATCCCAGGAGGAGAGAAGCTTAGACTTGAAAAAAGCGAGAGCGGAGTCTATTTATGGGGCATGGGTGATACACGACCAGTCTGTGCTAGACAGATCATTTAGGAGACAAGCAATATCCAGGGAGTTCTAGGATTGGATCAGCAGGGTTTTGGGAGGGGATTTAGGGTGGTGGATTTTTCGAACTGCGTAGCTCAGGTGGTGGTTGATTAAGGAGTTGGGGAGTAATCCAGCTTCAATTATACAGTGTAGGTGGGAAGTGAGAGTGGTTAAGAGATTTGGTATTTAGATGGCAGGGTTCATTTAGCAGCTGAGTGAGGTTTAGGGCAGTTATGTCTTGTTGAATTTTGGAATGAGAAGGGGCGAGCCAATTCACGTTGAAATCACCCAGAACATGGAGATCGCCATTAGCCACATGTGTTTGTAGGGAGGCCATGAGATTGGTGATTGATGGTATAGGTGTGCTGGGGCAGCAGTAGGAGCTGGCAGTGAAAATTGGATGGAGCAAGGAAAGGTGAGTTTCACCAGCAGGGACTCATGAGATTGAGGGATGGATGTTGCAAGAATGGGTGTGAATGTGAGGGAAGAGGCAACATACATAGCTATACCTCCACCCTTTCCATTTCCAGACTGGTACTGGTGGATGAGGGAGTAGCTGGGAATGGAGACGCAATAATTTTCAATGTGTGGTTTTAACCAGGTTTCTGTAATGATTAAAACATCTGGGTTGAGAGAGAGGCCTAAAGGTTGGAGCAGCGAGATTTTATTGAGGAGGCACCTGATGTTTAGGTGGGCTGGCTTCAGGCCACGATGAAGTTGCATAGGTGTGGTGGGGTCAGGACCAGGATTAAGTTCAATATCACCTGCTAGTAGTAGCAGCAGTGTTAGTGCACATTTTGTAGTGGGTACCATGCTTTTGCTGTATGAAGTGGGGTGGGGAGTAAAGAGACTAAGGAGGCTTAAGGGTGGTATTTAGGGGAATCAACTCTGTTGGAAACAAGGGGGAGAATCAAAGGGCTTATCTGCCTAGGGTTGTGCGGCTAGGCGTTGGCCAGGGGTGGGGGGGGAGGAAGTGCCAGAGGTAGGGGTGGAAGAGATAGAGAGGAGTACTGAATTGTAAGCCAATAAGACAGGGGTGGAGGAGGGAGGGAGGGATAGCAAGGGGAATAAAAGAGAGAGGATGAAAATACTGAGGAGTGGCGTGCTAAGAGTAGGGACTAGGCTGGGTTAGAGGAGAAGGTGAAGATATAACAATAAAGGGGGGGCCTGCAGAGGTGAGAGGTAAGCACTAAGGTGAGAAGGAGAGGAGAATTACAGAAGAGCAAGAGGGGCAGACTGCAGTAGTGCAGGGGAAAGTTTCATGATAAAAGGGGATCTACAGTGGTGAAATGTCAGCACTAAGGTGCAGAGCAGTTCTCACCAGTCAAGGAAGAGGAAGAAATTAATGAGTGCGGAGTCAGAGACGGACGTAATCTAGGAAGAAGCTTGCATTGTATAAATGGCCACAACTGTGTCCAAGAGAATGAGCTAACTGGAAGCCTAGGAAATTACTGAGACAGGATTAATAGAGGAGCACACTGATGTCAGGGAAGAAGTGCCTTCGAGAAGAGGCTGGCTTGAAGAGCTAGGCAGGAGATAGCAAGTGAAGGTGCTGTGGTCATGCCTCCTTGTGTAAGGGGACTAATAGCAGGGAATAAGGGTGGGGGGATGCAAGAATGTTTAACAGAAATGTGGCTCCCTCATTTACTAATAAGAACACAAACAGTTTCTAATTTATTTGTAGCATTAAACCTAGGTACTAGTTTAGAGTTTATTATTTGACCATTTGGTCATTACAATTTTACAAAGTTAAAAAAGGAAACAGAAAAAAGAATATACAGTAAAAGTGGGCAAATCAATGCAGACAATGCAAAAACGCCAAGTATGAGAAAATGAAGTATCAATAAGTGTCAACCAGTTATTAAAAATATGCATCTCTAGATAGTTTGTTTGTAAGTTAATATTGGACAGAAATCATTTCATTGTGTCATTGAATATATTCAGACTAACATTTCCCTTCCCAATATGATTAGTTTAAATATAAAATAATGTAATAAAACATAATGTAATATGATATAATTACCTGGACTCGACTAATCCATACCCAGGGTAATACCCCAGAATCGATTTCCAAATTATACAAATGGATCTGAGGTTCATTGATTCTTTTATCTTATCTTAAAAACACTACTAGGTGCCACAATTATAATCATCCTTCAACAAGATTGGCCCAAAATGTGATGTCTCATGTTAATATCCAGGGGATACTATCTAAGATCTCCTCAGTATGCAATATGCTGTGCCTTACCACTCTGCACCCAAACATCAGACCAGTTGGAGGCCATCACTTAGAGGCCAGAGTAAGTAGACAGGTACCAAGCCCAGGTGGGACTAAATAGTTCAACTCCAGATTACCCTGTCTCATAGAGTTTGCTCTGTCTGATTGCACCATGTCTTATCTGTGCCTACATGATAGCCTGTTCAGACACACTGATTTTGGGGAACAAAACCAACTGGTGCACCATGCAGTGCATGCTGCCCTCTGCCCCACTGGCAACCCCAGTCCAGCCACTTCTGCTGACTACACCCAAGGCACATAAATAGAACTAAATGCTACAGTTTGGTCCAGTCCATGTGGATCATTTTATCCCATGAACTGATGCCCAGCAGCCACAGCCTGGCCGAGTCTACCACCTCCCACTCCATACACCATCGTGGCAACCACTGGGTGCCATCGATGGTGCCATGCAGCAATACCACTCCCCACACCTGCAGTCTATTTTCAGGTCCACCCCTCAGTAACCACACTGCATCACATTGCATCGCACATATAAGGCCCTTTTTTTAAATAATTATAATGTATCCTGGCTGACCTGAAATCCACTGATACTATGAACTCTGTGTCCCAGATTGTAAAATTTCTGCAAGCTTGGGAGCTACTACAAACACAATTAGCTGTACAAATAATATGTAATACAGCCCATTCTTATATACTAAAATTTCATCGTGTAGAATCAAAATTGTTAAATAATCACTCCTTATTAGAACAGCTTATTCTTCATAAATTCAAGGACATGATTAACACAACAAAGAATGAAAATTAAAATACATGTGTCATGTCGTGGTTACACTTGGTTATACTCCATGTGGACTCAATGTTCATGCAAAATGTTCCCAGATTATGCTGAAAAGGTGCAAACCTGTTTTCAAATTAGGAGTAAAATCAGTAGGTTCAAACTGTATGCATTTGTTCGATAGGAGCAATCCAAAAAATATTGGAAAGAATCCTTAAATGCTCCATGTATACCAAGAAGTTTTTACACTTGACTCTTTCTCTTAAGTACCTTTGATTGAGCCCAAGAGTTTAAAGATACAGATGCCCCCAAATCATTGGTAATTCGGGTCACACTCAGCTCAGTGAAAGTTCAAAGCAAAGCAAGGGATAAAAAGCTAGCTAGGAATTGTTAACCTAAGCAAAAACAGTGTGTTCTTTTCCCCAGTTCTCCCATTTTTTAAGTACATAGTAGACAGTCTGTTAAGTTAGAAATAAGTCGCCTACTTGTCATAGCCCTTAAATTCAGCAAGATAGTTTTTTCTTTTGACAGCATCAGCAAATAATTTATTGAGTTATTTCTTGGGCAAGTATTTGCCCCCTTTGTAGTTTTAAAAATAAGAGCCAAGTATTATATGATCCCCAGATAGGGTCTCTTTTACCACAGAACAAGATCCACACTCCAGGAAACCAAACTGCATTTTTCTGAACTCCATGCTGTCCTGAGGCGTAACCTCCCTACTACCTCCACTGCTTTTTCTTTGCTGGATCTCAAAGGAGAATCACCTGTGAAATCAAACAAAAAATGTCACTCCACTGAACATAGTAACTTAGGGAATACCAGACCAGGCAACACTTCAAGTTCAACCCAAAGGCAATAATGGCATACTTTTAGAAGGTGAAAGACAAGCCTGTCAGCGCTAAAGTGCTATGTTAATCCTGGTCGTCCTGGTCAAGGGTCCCGTCTTCTGTTTTTAGTGGTGAGGTGCCTTGGAAGATTGCCGTAGCTACAAGCGTGGCAACCTGTGTAGTTCCCAGATATAAATAAGTTCCATATTGAAAAACAAAAAGGTAAAGATTTAACACTTAAACTTGTGTAGTATTTTGACAATAGGTGAAAAAGTAGTAAATGCATGGAACAAGCAGTATGCCTCAGGAAGCGGAGCAGCTCAGCCATCTTGCTGCTCCATTCCCCCCGTTAAGCCAACTATCTCAGTTTTTTATTCACTTATGTTAGATATTGTTAGAGGTCATGCAACAGAATCTATAAATTACTGGAGACGAGCCACCAGCAAAGAGGTAGAAAGCTGGGACTGAGAAATGATTTTGTCATTTCCCTATAAAACCTTCATGTTATCAAACTATAGGATACTCTAGTATAAAATTTGAAAATATTTATATTTTGCTCACTGTCTTTTGAAAAAGATGGGTTTGCAGCATACTGATAATTGTCTTAAATGTAACAGTAAAGAAGCAGATTTAAAGCATCTCCTTAGGAACTGTCCTTTAATCTAAGCTTTTTGGTCCCAAATTCATAATTTCTTAAGAGGGTTATCCTCTGTCCACTCAAAGTTTCATTTTTATTCTTGTATAATAAGCCATTTTACACCTAATACATACAGTATGTATCCTACTCAGACAAAGCCACTGTGGCTTTGATTTCCATGGACGCCAAAAATCTTATACTAAGGAAATGGATGGACAGTGTTGCACCCACTTTGGCAGAGTGGAAAATTGAAGTCATGGAGATTTTAAAATTGGAGAGGCTTGCTTATTGTTTCAAAGTCAGATCCAACAAATTTGCAAAGAAATGGAACACATTGCTACAGTACTGCACTACAGCTATGAATTAGTTTTTTGGTTTGTTCCTTTTCTCAGTTTCTCCTTTTTCCTTCTCTCCCTTTACCTTGGACTTATAGTTCTTCTGCTTCCCATTAGGTTGACTGTTTAGATTCATTTCTAAGTTGAATTTAGTTTCTACATAAGATTCTATCTTAATGTATATGCTTTAGGTTATCAGTGTTATTTTAATTGATATTTTCAAAAATGTTGTCACTATATTTGTATTGTTAATTTTGTAAGAGTTTTTCTGTTTTATGGAATTATGATTGTATTGTTTCTTTTATTATTTAAAAACATAAAAATCTATTGGAGAAAAATGTTCTCATATTTATTAGTGCAATGCAGTACCAACTGGTGCCATCCAGTAGATCTGGGCATAGTAATGTGTATTTTATTTATTTATTAAGATTTCGGATTAACCTTTGAGTACAGGCTCACTGCATAGGTTCCATGTCAGGGTCATTACAGTAACAAACAAAACTACAGCTTACGGGAGGCCGTAAGAGGACAACAACAATTAAGGCAAATTAGGCAAAAGGTTACATGTGTGACTGAATAAGCAAACATTATATACAATGGTACTTGCCAAGACAAAAGGATAAAAGTGAGAGAGAGAGAGAGAGAGAGAGACAGGGAGAGAGAGAGAGAGTGAACAAGGGGAGGGGTTGGCTCAGGAAGAGAGGGGGTAATAGTGAGAAGACAAACTGGAGAGAGAGAGAGTATACCGATATACTGAAAATCAGCCCAGAAAATGGGCCTCATCACTGGTGAGGGAGGTTTATACTAAGCATACTGGCAGTGCCAGTAGCGGGAAGTGTTAACAGAGGGTGTCAGGTGAGAGGGTGAGTGGGCGGTGCAGGAACAGAGCAGGATATCAGTATAAGAAGGGAAGAGGGAATGGGAGCAGAAGGGGAGTGGTGTAGAAGGGATGAGGGGAGATAGGGTAGAAGGTGAGGGGAGGAGGTTGAGTCAGTTAGGGAGGGACGTAGTAGGGGGTGGAGAGGCGTATATTTGTTATATGTTGTTTATCAGCTGATTACTCAATAAAACATTATTTTTATTCAGACAGTTGTTCCCCTATACCAGTCCAGGTGATCACTGCCCTGCTGAGTTGCAGCATGTTTGAAACATGGCCAAACATATTTCAAACTAATTTTAAACATGTTTATTAAACATGGTCATCCCTGTTTTGGCATTGTTTTTGACCATGTTTGACCATGTTTTAAGTGTGTGTTGTATATTGCACCTCTGCTGAAACATAGTCAAATATGGGTAAACTGGCAAACATGGTTTGGATATGGCAATGTCTTAACATGTTTTGGCCATGATATTCAATAACATGTTAGTATGATAGTCATGTTTTTCCATGGTCATAACAGGTTCATATAATAATGGGCCTTTAAAGCAAAAGTTTTTTTTTCTGACCAGGGTAGCATGGTTGAGTTATGCTCAACCGTTGTCAACAATGGTCAAAACAAGACCTCAAAGGGTTAAATAACCATGGTCAACAGCACTCAGTAATAATGCATAATAAAACTAATTTTTACACAGCTCAGGTTATTTCATTTTGTTCAACAACCACAGGAGTCTGTGATGAATACATATCCACACATACTTTTGAAATAGCTTTTATTTTCTTACCCATTACTTTTGGTGTTCTTCTTTCTAATGGATTCTCTCTTCATTCATAACTAATTGAAGGGCCTAATATAGCATGATAAAATTAAACTATTTTAAGATGTGTTGAAGTTTTCATTGTAATTTATAAAATACTCAAGTAATTAATTTTTTTGCATAAATCTTATTTTTGTTGATGAATTACAAAAAAAGTTAGATTGCGATTATGTCATATTTGTATAATATAAAGTGTCAAATTCTGCATTCTGATATGCAAATAAATTATGCAAATGTGGCTGCTACCTATACTCTAATGACCATGGATAAAACATAGTCAAAAATGGATAAACAGTGGTTGACCATGGTGTGTCCAGGACATTTAGAGATCATACAGGGAATGACCATAACATAGAATATAGATTAAATAAACAAATCAGAAATGTATAGGCAGTGTTCTTCTTTTTAAATTTAGAAAAAGTTTTAAATGAATGTGTTCGATTTACAAAGGCCCACATTTGATGTAAGATGCCTGCTCCAAAAGGAACTGACACAAGTGGCGACTTGCACCAAATGTTGTGGCTGTCCCAATGTTCAAACACAGGCTGCATTGAAATCGGGAAGGCATGTGCCGAACATGCCCTGTGGCACCCATGTGCCAAAAGTGGTTTTGCGTCTACAGGATTTTAAATAACTGCTGAACTGATCAGTATTTTCAGGAGTCAAATTGCTAATCAGTTGGGATAATGTATAGCCCGTGTCTCAATTTGTTCAGCAGTGTAAACTGCTAGAAAATGCATATACCTACTTTTTCGCAATTGATTACAATGAAAGTGCTAATCAGTTTTTGCAGTTATTTAAAACCCTGCATCTAGGCGGAAGGGACCCTGCGCTACAGGGGGGCTGCAGCATCCCCTAAAATGGGATTGTGAAAGCCCTGCAGTTGGCACAGGTCCTGGCTGTGGTTATATCAGCCAGGAGCTGGTCTTATAGTCGTTGCACCACGGGTCAGGGCTCTGCAGGTTGGGGGGTGTTGGAAACCCCAGATGCCATCCGGTATGTGGGCACGGTGTCTTGTATGTACCCTGTGGGGCTGTTTGGCAACCCTACGTATGGCAATGTGGCACATTGCAAGTGTTGCTGACGCCTGCAGACTGCCCCTCTTGGTGCCGTGGTGGTATGAGATGGGCATCCACTATCACAGCATACATGTCTCTGATGCACATGTCTGCCACCTGCCTCCGGACATGTTGTACCTACCGATGGGGGTCCTCCAACATTTGTTGTTGATATCTTCCAGCACACAAGGACATGCACATCGGGGGCATGGCTTTGGGTGCCCATCCTGTACCACTGATGTGGCCAGGGGAAATCTGTGGGTGTCAGTGAAACTTGCAAGCCAGTAGGGAGTTTACTCAGAACATCTGCTGGTACAGATGCCTGGACATGTCACTGCCACTGCCATGCTCTCTAGCTGTCCTGAGCACTGTTGCTTTCCGCACATGGCCACATTGCCGCCCATAGGAATGTAAAACAGCACCTAAGGACACATACAGGGTACTGTGCCTACATACTGGCTTTCATCTGGAATTTCCAACACCTTCCCACATTCATGACCCAGGGCAGCTTTCTGACAGGTGGGAGGGGATCACAAAACCCTCTGCCAACCCCTCTAGTGTGCCAACTCTTAGGCACAACACTCCACCTGCAGTAACTCTGGGGTCTGTAGTGCAGGGACCCCTGTTGTACTAAAATATGGTGCAGGGTCCCTGGTGCATCCGGAGTTTGCCACTGGCAGGGATTGGCACAATGTGTGCCAGTCTAGTCACTCATCTAAAATTTAGCCCAATGTGTCCTGTTAGTTAGACCAAAGGATAGAGAATGGTTATGGTTAAGCATGGTCAATAATGGTAAAAAACGACCATGACTGACTATACACTGACCATGCTAGTCTAACAGTAGTTTCATAGTTATCAACCACAGTCAAAGCATGGTCAGAACATGGTCAACCATTTTCAGCCATGGTTGAACATGGTACCATGGTCAAATCCTCATTGGGGCAATCCCTTCCAAGTGAAACAAAATGTTTAAAGAGAAGACAGCTGCAGTTTCTATGGTCTTAAAAAGCTATGTCAATAAATAACTTTTGAACCATCTCATAGTTACTGATTTCCTTGAGTAACTGCATTGTAGAACAAGTTTTGAATAACCACGTGTGTGTAACATGTTGAACCATGTGTTAAAAACTATGGGCCGGATTCACAAAGCGTCAGGAATGATGCAAGGTGCTTGCATCAAAGAAATATGATGCAAGGGGCTCACTTTGCTGCGCCTTTCATTATTCCTGATTCAGCAACCCAGCCTGACCCACTTGGGAGATTGCTTGTGCCAGCCAGGCTTGCACTGTCTTTGCGATGGATGCATCAGTATGCCATGGTGGAAGGGGGCATGTGTCCGAGTGGCACTGCAGCATTCCTGTAATCAGGATTCAGGACCCCCCCCACACAGGGTGCATGGTCTGCTACAATTAGACCAGCCCAAAGGTGGTCTAACAGACAGTGCACCACCCCTGGAGTCGTTGCCCGCAGTATCCCATGCCCATACAGGACCCAGACACATCTGCAGAGTGGCAGTACTATGGCTGGCAGTGTTCCACTGTGGTGGGTATGTGCCTGTAGGGTCCACTTATGGTGACAGATGTACTGATGCCCCTCACACATAGATGGCACAGGCATGGCGGCAGCCATGCAGTGTTCCCACAGATGTCTCTTGGAACCCCCTACCACCCGTCCGGAACCACCCTGCCTTCTACATCCCCTGGTGCAGTCCTCACAACCCAGGCAGCTTCCAGGTGGGTCCCCATCACTGGGTGCCAATGCTGCCCGATGGCCCCGAAGATTGTGGCAAACCTCTCCCATGCACCTTCTCTTTGATGCATGGCAGTGGCTGCTGCAAGTTGTAAGACTTTGGCACCAGGATCCCTCCCGATAGTGAATCAGGTGCAGGGTCCTTTGGTGCATCAGTGATTGACACAAGCTGCTGTTTATTGCTGTTTGCTTTGATCCTTGGGGGGCTTTGTGAATTGAGCCCGATGTTTCTACCATGTTTAATCATGTTCAGCAATTTTAACCTTGTGAGGGACATGTCTGATAGTGAAACTGACCATGGTAATTTCATAGTTTTTTTAACATGGTCATCGAAATGCAACTACCACATTCAAAACATGGTCAGACATAACCTGGGCATGAAATATAGTAAACATGACAGCAAGGTAGTGACTTCCCAGCTGCCCCTCAGCTTACCTTATCTCCTGTGTCATCCACAGCTAGCCTGCTGTGGCAGGATCCCTGGACTGGGAGCATTGCCCTCCCTTGGTAAATCCACATCTGGTGAGGAGTTGCTAAGTGGGACCCTAGAGTGCCAGTACAACCATCATGCTGATGGTGTAGGGAAGTTTTCTCCCTCTAGTATATTGTTAGGTGTGTTTCTGTTGTTGCACTTTTTTTACCCACCTTTATCCCAAATGTCACCCTGTGCCTTTAGTGGCTTGGCATGCAACAGTGTCTCAGTGCAGGACCCCTCCCCTTTATTCACGAGGGGGCAGGGCCCCCTGTCTGCAACTAGGGGTCACTGCTGTAGAGATTAAAGGTGCCAGCCCTCTTTGGCTGGGACATACTGCCATAGGGAGCACCACTCATAGCCTGGTTGCCCATCTCCAGCAACACGAGCCATCAGGAAGCAATTGGAACTGTTTTCTTGGGGGAGGAGAGGTTTGCTTCCATTCACAATTTTGGAACCATCCAGGCTCTAGAAAGTTCTTGTTTAGAATGATTCTGCCCATCTCTGTTTTAGCACAACAGGCCAAACTAAGATTTATTGCAAACCTATCAAATTAAACCTGTGATTTCCTATTTTGTTATACTTATTTATATTTAAATGCTACCCTAGCAGGCATTGCCAGGATGCTGCAAGGAAAGCAGAACATGCTTTGTTGTGTACTATTTTGGTGCTAGGCAACTCTGTAATGGTATTTAGTGCATTTCCTTTTTGTGCATTTCCTGAAAAGTAGATGTTGTGCTGATGAATTACAGGTTCTGTAGTATATATACTGTCCTGTGCTGATGTATTACAGGTTCTGTAGTATATATACTGCCCTGTGCTGATGTATTACAGGTTCTGTAGTATATATATTGTATCTCTCCCACTACCTACCCCCCCTTCCCCCAACCTGTCTGGAGGCAACTTTACTTTTCAGGTCAGCATGCCTTCCTGGTGAAACAGTTTTAAATACAAAAGTCTTAAGAGTCCATTAGATGTGACATCAGTTATGATGCCTAAAAGCAGAGAGTTTGGTGAGGAGAGTGCCCCAGAGCAGCCAAAAAGTGGTGGGAAAGGACCAACAAGACAAAATGGGATGGGAGGGGTGGAATAATGTCTCGTTGCATAACAAGTACGAAGTTAGTATTGTGACCCCCCCCCCATCCACCTGCTTAGTTTTTTTTCCCTATGTTGCGTTTTGGCAATTCATTCTGGCTGACCCAAACCAGAATAAACCTATTGGGTCAACTGTGTTGGTTCAACTCAACAATAGTCTCATATTGGTGGTGAGTAGCAACGTGTTTCATTTTAGAACAGATTGGTGTCCCTGGCAGTCTCATTTAGAAGTATTGTATTGTAAAAGATAATTGTGAAGAAAACTGATAGCTCTGTCCTACTGACGAACTCCTTTAAACTTGTATGCTTAGATGTACTGCTTGCAAAACAGCACCACATTTCTAAGCCTATCAGGGGACAGTCATTTCCTGTTACTAAAGTGTTTCCTGTTTTTCATTTTATATGAAAGCGAGTTAGAATTCCTTTGAACAGAAGCATTTATGTTTTGCTAGGCTACAGATTGTATACAGTTTGTTGACTGAGGCTGACAAAGGCAGTGGCTGTCCCATAATGCTAAGCTTCTGCACAGTTTATTATGATCCATTTTCTGTCAAGTGGTAGGGTTCCTGTCTGCGTTTGGAAGGCTGGAAAAGAAAGAGGGAGCTTGATTTATCTAAATCAGATTGCTACAACAACCAAGCTAAAGAAGGCTAAGGATTATTGAGCTGTGCAATTCTGATGTACAGGAACCAAAAATAAGGAAGCAATAACAGAAAGCTAAAGTTTCACAGGAAGTAATTTTACAAATTAATAGAGTGATCAGAATGTAGTGATATCTAAAAAAAACAGGGGTCCCATAGACAATAATAATTTATTTGAAAACTGGTAACTGGTAGCATACTGGGGCAATGTGGTCACAATGACCACTTTGTGCAAGTTACCCATTTTTGCTCTCTTTTGTGCATAACAAGCCTCTCCCTTTCCCTGTCACTCAGTGCATTGGAGTTGTGCAGGGAAGGGGTTAGGGGCAGCCATTTAAATGTGGCGACCAGCATGTTAATTAGCCGCTGAGCCATGCTTATCTGCTTACTGACCCAGCACCCCCGAATGCTAGTCACAGCACCCCCTTCACCTGAAGTACGAAAAGCAGTTCTGTGTGGGGCCGGAGCACTGGCTTGTGAACCAGAATGAATGTTCTGGCGGGTGGAGATGCCTTAATTGCTGATCATGTAGGTCAAAGGGAACGGAATAGGGGGTCTGCTCAGCAGGTATGTGGTCAGGGGTAAAGGTGGCTTGGGGGACAACTACGGGGGTAGGGCTATTGACTTCAGACCTGAGGTGTGGCATAATGCTATGCCATGCCCTGAACCCTGTGTTAGTCCGAAATCCAGCATTTTAGTGGGCCCAAATTCCATGTGCCTCCACTAACATCTGGATCAGCCACTTGCATTCAGTGCCAAGCAGTTCTGCTGCAGGGGAGACCCCCCCCCCCCCGGTGGCAACAGCAGCTGATATTGCTCATAGCAAATAAGTGTTGTGGCCTTACACAGTGTCTGACTCCCCATTTAGAACCAACATCACACTTTTTTCGACTGTATAAGGGACCCATAGATTTTTTTAAATATTACATCTGGCTAACATTGTGTAAACATATAGAAGCTACAGCCAGATTGCCTGTGCTACTGTAAGCATGATTCTTGCACCAAATGTTGGCTACGTACTACATGCATAGCATGCCACAACATACTTAATTTATCCCTGCTTATGAAATGGGGGAAGTGGGGTGGACATGATGGATTTAGAGTCCCTTCTGACCTTAAATTACTGTGTTAGGATGCTACTGTGTATTATGTGTTAGTAAAAGTCTGTCTTATTGTGTTATATTAACACTAATTGATGCCAGTGTCACAGTTGGTGCAGGTAATCTGATCATACCATAATTTGTGGTCTCTTTGCTATGGAAGGAATGATCTTCACTAACTTTAATGTTTCCTAAGAATTGTTAGCGTTGGTTTTCTTTTTAAATGTTAATTTTTAAAAGAGGACTAATTTTGTTTAAATAACATCAAACAGGAAGCTCACTTACTTATTTCTGAGTCCTGTCCTCAGTTGAAATAGCTTTCCAAAGGGTATTCAAATGAGGGGATGGGATCATAATTAGGCTCGGAGGAGCCAGCCACTCGATCCCTGCCAGCACCACGCCCATTTTGTTATGTAATAGTCTAAAGAGTATGGGGATGCATGCCAGAGACATCAATATGGGTGAGTTTTTACTTGCCTTTTTTTTTGTATATTTTGGAGGTATGTTTGATCAAAATGGAAGCCACTGACCAACTAACAAGACCCTGTTTAGGTGACCATTGTTTTTGATTTAGATCAAATGGACTTCTAAAATATACTAGAAAAAGAAAGTTAAAATTCTCCCCATTTATTTTTATGGTATAGAGAATATTATGGTCAACCATACACAACAAAGCAGTCTTTTCATCAAGGCATTCAGATGACATCAGAGGGACCTCGAGAGCAATGCTTGAGAGGTCCCTGATGTCATCAGAACTCCGAGATGGAAATACAAACAAGTTGTGCATGGTGGCCCATGTCTTATTTTGTATATTATATGGTGTGAAACATAAAATAAACAAATGTTGCTTTTTTTTCTTATCAAGACATCTATATTTTTTGTTTTCTGCTGAAAACCCATGTGGGTGTGTAGTAGGATTTTGTTATTAATCATGATTAAAGAGCAGACACTGTTGTATTAGGTGAGGCTCCGGGTTTTGTGTGTGTTGAGGGAATGAAAGTAAAACAGTAGGTGGCTCAAGTTTCCATACTAATTAAAAAAAGTTGTTGTACCACAAAAAGGTACAACATTTTATGACCTCTGAACTGTTGTACTGCATCTTTTTTACTTAGGATGGAAATCCATTAACAACAAAGAGTAAACATATACTGTAAAATATTACAGAAAATGAAAATCCAAACTAAATACCGCACTCATGGAGTGCTGTTGTATTTTTCTCCCAGACCAGTTCTGTAACTGAAACCGTGTAACCGTTAATGTAATTACTGTCTTGTCTACCTGTTATTACCTGCATTGTCCTGTATTTTGTGACTTGGAACCTTTGTAAATGAGCCCCGTGGCTCAAAGTTATTAATTTGAACATGAAATAAATAAATAAAATATTGGAGCATGGGGAGACATCACCAGCACACCATGAAGGGAAAAAGATTCCTTGTAGTCTATAGTAACTATGATCTCTTTCTTTCTTTTACATGCACTTTGAAAAATATTTAAACCAAAGTACAGAACTCCAGAAGAGGTTAAGGGAGTTCCCGTTGTTTTGGGTGCTTTATTGAAGTGAGCAAAATAGATGTTCTTTAATTTTAAAAAGATTGGTAATAGTCAGCTGACCAGGTAGCACAGCAGTTGCATTTCCTTTCACTATTCCAACAGGTTTGTGAACAGACTTGTGTTGCTGGGGGTTGACCAAGGGAAGGAGTGATGAGAATTCCACAGGGCAGCTCTCTTCCTTTGAGGATGGGGGAATTCCATTGTCCACTTCTCCCCTACCACCTGGCGGAAGCAAGGTGGTAGGACAGTGGAGACAAATACTGGGGAAGGGTCTGCCACCATACAGTGTGTTGATAACCTGTGTGTGCCAAAGCGCTCCCTCCCGTTCCTGCTCTGACCATGGCAAGACTGTCTTTGGTCTTTACTCCCTTCGCTATACTTACTCTCCCCTAGAGCCTTGTGATAATGTGTTGCACCTGTGTTCACCTTTTCATTACTTATGTTTTGGCCTGACATTCTGCATTTCTTGATTTATTCTTGTTTGTATTTAATGGTGCCCTCACTACCTGTGCCATTTTTGCTGCATATATTGCCTACGTCATTTTTACTGCAACTGTTGTCTCTATCATTTTCACTTTTTATTTTATTTATCCTGTACCCCTTCCCCTGAGGCACACCTAGAAAGTAAATTGGCTCAATGTGCCTTTCCTGGTTACCAATTTTCAATAAATAAATAATCAATACTTTTTCGGCTGGTTCTACATCTACTTAATGTTACAGCTGAGTGGAGCAAAGCACAGGTAGGCAAAATAATTTGCTTGTCTTCCCTGAAAGTCAGCTAGAGTGGTGAGATGTGAGTTGGAGATCTCTTGTTTCACAGTTCAACACACGAACCACGAAGTTACACTACCTTTCCGGTTCTGTGTTAAAAAGTATTTTTTTTTATTCTGTGCTGTCTTCAAAATTAACTTTTCAGGCATACTTCATTCAAAATAGAAACTGGCTGGCTCTAGACCCTGTTAAATTAATGGAGCCCTCCAGATTTTGTAGTGCTGTGCCCCATTGTAGTTTGTACATGGGCAGCTGCAGGTTGCAGGGCCTGCATGATTCAGAAAGGAAGCTCCTCCACTGCCCGATGTGCATGTCATAGTGATTTTAGTTTGTTTTTGAGACTTTTCTGTTTATGCCCCCTTCATGCTTCAGCCTGTGCCCATCTACCCACCCCAGCCCCATCACCCATCTTCTACGGGCTCACCACTGTCCACTACGATCCCCTGGATTTCTCTCCAAAAGAGGGTCTGTCAGGGGTGGACCAAGCCCCCTCAAATATACTTTGTAACACAAAGGAAGGGCGTGAGCCATGTGAGGTGGTGTGATGTCATCCTGCAGTAGCTGAGGCTCATATTTCCTTCTGTTTCCTCCCAGATCCCAGGACTCTGCCACGCTAGGGAAAGCACAGCACTAATGCATACGCCAAGCATGCTGCTCTACCTCTGCTGGACAGTGTCCTCCTTTCCATGCAGGCTCCGCAATCCCCCCCCCCCCAGAGGAGGAGAGCATTGCATGGGATAGTCAGTCCACCTCTCCCTGGCCAAGTCCTGATAAACCAGATTTGTTCCTGAGCCCCGGTCACCAGTGTCACAAGTGGAAGCGCTACTGCTGCATCAAGTGGCTGACCCACTTCACTTTGAATTTAACAAAAAAATTCACTTTTTTAATATATTTTTTGTTTTAATATATTATTTTTGACCAGGAAAGATAGACAGAACTGTGCCAGCTAGTTTCCAGGAACATCCTGGGGAGTGGATTACATGGACCAGTTTTATGGGCATGGGAAATGTTGGTCACAACACTCGGGGAAACTCTCTTACTCTTAAATGTCATAGGATCTTTAACTTACACTTGGATAGTGACCAGAGGTGGACAGAAGGGACCATGGTTTAAATTTTCATCACAGAGATGGAACCTCAGCAGTGCAGCATCCCCTTTCTACTGCATGACATTGTCAATTATGGGGTATTACCTCAAGTACCTGATGTGAGACTAGCACCCATCCTTTGGATCTTTCAGCCCCAGAGAAGAGCATAATACTTACTGAAGCACTGATTCTAAGAAACAGCCCAGGGCCACCACATGAGCCGGAGGTATACAGTATGTTGCACTAGCATGTGGATGACCTGGGTAAAGTAGTGAACCCAGGTTTCTGCTCTCTAGCACTCAGGATGGAAATGCAGCTCACAGCAGTGCTCTTCATTCTTGGGGAAGGAAGGTAGGATGTCACTTACTCACAGTGACCTCTGCCATAGGGCCAGAAGGTGTCTGAACACATCAATCAATCAATCAAAATCTTTATTTAACCAGGCGGGCACCGTTGAGCAGAGCTCATTTTCAAGATGAACCTGGTCTAAGGAAAAACTACAGAAGGATTCAACAGGATTGCAAGTGCTGCCATCATGGCAGTATACATTAGGACAGATGTGAATAGGATTTACACAGATCTAACATACACAAAAAATACTAAGTATACAAGCTATGGTAACATAAGAGGAAATGTAAAAGTTGATCACAATCCCCCCCTCCCAGAGGGAGCTGGTAAGGGCATGCATGAGATAGAGAGGGAGAGGAGAGGGCAGGGATATGGGCCGAGGGCTGGTAGATGGGGGGGCAGGGATAAGCACAACAGCAACAAACCGTAGTATTAATGGAAGTAGTCGCAGGATTCCTTGAGTTTGTGGGTAATTAAAGTTTTAAAAGCCGAGAGCGTGCAAGGGAGGTTTAATTTCAGGGATTTTTGCAACTTGTTGCACAGCGAAGGAAGTGCATGGTTTAATGCTGCCCTGGTGAAGCGGGATCTCACCTTCGGGATTTGCAGGGTTACGTAAGAATCACTTCTTAGGGCGTAGTTAGATAGGGGGGTTAGAGGTAGGCAATCAATTATATAGCGGGGCAGGTTATTGGTAATGGCTGTGAAGGTCCATAGTACTGCGTTTCTCTGGCGCCTAAATGTAAGAGAAGGCCAGGCCACAGCAGTGTATAGGAGACAGTGATGGGTGGAGTAGGGGAGCTCCGTTATAAACCTTAATGCTCTGTGGTAGAGTATATTGAGTTTTGCAAGTGAACCAGCAGGACCTTGGCTATAAAGGAAGTCAGCATAGTCTAGCAGGGGGAGAAATGTAGTTTGGACTAGCCATTTTTTAGCCTCGCTTGGTAGAAGGTTTTTTATCCTGAAGAATAGTCCTAGTCTCTGCCTGAGCTTCTTTATAAGCTCTTCAGTGTGAACCTGGAAGGAGCAAGAACTGTCAATCCAAGCCCCAAGGTATTTGAAAGAATATACGTATTCCAGTTGATTCCCCAGTATGGTGGTGATAGGGGATAGAGAGCCGTGAGAGGGAGGGGCACTATCATTGGATGCAGGGGAGAAGAGCATGGCTTTTGGTTTTTTTTTGCGTTCAGGAGCAACTTCTGTTTTAGGAGTTGGAGTTGTAGCAGATCAAATTCACTCTGGAGAAATGTGAGTACAGTGTCAGGAGATGGGCCACTGGTGTAGAGCACAGTGTTATCTGCGAAGAGATAAATTTTAGCCTTGTTAATGGAGGTATTAATTCTATTGATGTATATTGCGAAAAGCAGGGGTCCCAAAATAGAGCCTTGCGGCACTCCCCGGGTAAGAGGTTTGGGGAGCGAGACCTCACCGTCCTCCTTGACTTGCTGGGTGCGGTCAGTTAGATAATTGTTGAACCACCTAAGAGAGGGAGCATCCAGACCAATGTTCCATAGGGATGATAACAGCAGGGGGTGGTCAACAGTGTCGAAGGCCTTACTGAGGTCCAGGAAGACTGCTCTGACAAATTTCTTATTATCCAGTTCCCTCAGCCAGTCGTTACTAACTTTGGCTAGGGCGGTAGTCATACTATGTTGGGCCCTGAATCCGGACTGGAGGGGGTTGAGGAGGTTAGCTGATTCCAGGTGGGTCCTGAATTGGGCGTTAACGATTTTCTCTAGCATTTTTGATAATACCAGGAGGAGAGAGATGGGCCTATAATTATTCAGATCGTTAGTGTCCCCATTCTTGAGTACAGGAACAATATGGGCAGTCTTCCAAACAGTAGGAAGGACACCTTGGGAGATGGATAGATTGAACAGGTGAGTGATAGGCACGGCGAGAGCACGGAAGCCTGCTTTTAGAAAGAATGGATTGATCAGGTCATTATGTGTCAGCACCTCATGTTATGGTGGTGGAGGGCTGCAGTTGGTTGTGTATCAGACTGTGATTTGATTGATAGGATAAGCACCTTAGTGACCGAACACATCAGTTTTGTGAAAGGACTTCAAGGCCAAAACAGGCCAACTCCAGTGTGTTCCAATACACCTGATGAAGTCTGAACACCATCTGGCTGTCCACTGTTCAAGTTTTAGCCTCCACAGTTAGATAAACAATGCGGGGGGTCCTGGAATATAAGCCAGTGTTGGAGACTGGGTAACACGGGAGCATGGTAGAGCTGAGTGTGAGCTGAGAAGGGTCACAAGGAAGAAAGAGAGTGGAAAACGGTAGTCAATAAACAAGATTCCGTATTATGTGCAGTTGTCTTTTGAATATTGGGCTCAACAGTGATAGATGTTAAACTGTCTCTAAACATTCAAACAAAACAAGATTTATTGTATCCACCACCATTTTGTGATGTTACCTCTTGTACGAAACCTAGAAAGTAACATTAAATTATATTTAATGTACTCTTTATTTTCCCTGTCTCGCACAAGCTGGTATGATTCTTCAATCAATCAATATCATTATTTATCCAGGCGGGCACCATTGAGCAAGCTCATTTACAAGGTGGACCTGCGGTCCTACAGTAATAATACAGAAAGACAAGTTACAATAGTACAAACAGTAAAAATAGCTGCTATTATAGTAAAAATGCACATTTACAGGTAATATACAGTACATTGAACATAGATCTACAAGGAGTCGTGGATAATGAACTTGTGCTGGATCCAAGACCAAAAACTGTGTATTTTGTAGTGGGAAATGTTAGGGAGAGGGTAGGCATACCAGATGGAAGATATCAAGCGCATAATGTAGGGAGAGATGGGGAATAGGGGCGCAAGTGAAGAGGACCCAATTGTTAGAGCAGAGTGAGGGATTGGGAGGGCGGAGGACCGTACGAAAGGTGATAAAGTGACTTTTGCCCCATTCTTTCTGGTAGCTCCTAGCCCCACTTTTCCCTGCAGATCACTGGCCCACCTAACCTGCCGGACCAGTCCACCATCTTCCTAGCAAATCCCTGTGGACTTATCCTTAGTGGTGTAGCCCAGGCCAGCCAGCCATTCTGGCCAAATAGATGCATCCACTTGATGCTGGGTGGCAAGGAGGAGGGACAGGCAAAGTCTCGGACCTCTTTCCCAGCACCCGAGCCTCCACAGCACTCCAGCAGTTCCCCAAACCCAGGGTAGGTGGGCAGGTTCACAGAAAAAACTTGGACACACACATCTGAATGCAAAACGCTCCAGCAGCAGCCCTGGCCAGGTAATGCACAATGTGCTTCAACTGCCAGTTTCTCCAGTGATCAAATTAATTTCTAATGCAAACCTCCATCCAACAATTATTGAATTCTTCGTAGGAAATCTGCTACAGTGCCCTAGGCAATGCTACATTTCTTACATTTAAAAGAACAGAGTCTTCCCATACCAAACAGCCTTCATGGAATCCAGTAATACTGGTATACATTTGTTTGTTACAGTAAGACTTGTACAAATTTCAAATGAGGCCTTAAAGTGTGTGTGTGTATATCTCTGTGTCTTAGCCTGTAGTGAATACAATAATTTGATCCTTGACTCAAAGGACAAGTAAGAACGTGTTTTTTACCTAATGCATTCTGTATTAATGTATAAATGATGGATATAGCATGCAGCCTTGACCCAATAACCCTATGTACTTGAATTAGAGAGGAAACAAAGACAGACAGACAGCTAAAACCCTCTAGCATAGCCAAGATGGAATGCCTCGACTATAAATATTTCTTGAATTACGTTTCAGAAAATGGCATTCCCCTAAATCACATTAAAGGACTTAGTGTCAGTTTACCCTTCAAAAAGATCTTCTAAGAAGAGAATCTCTACAGAACACCAAGCTTTCTTTATAAATTACTTCCCAGCAAATTTAAGCAAAAGAATCCACCATTGTGAAGAGATGAAGTGGGAAAAAAGCATCAGACTTGAGTAACCTGACAGTTGCAGCCTGAACCTTCCTAGTTGTCTTAAGAGATAGTAATGCAAATAGAAGATTTTATATTTAAATAAGTTGTGAAATCCCTTGAAAGGGACGCTGTCAACCTGTTTTGCATATTTCTAGTTGAAAACTTATATTTTATGATCACTTACCTTTTCTAAAATGTATTGATGTTGCTGGTTGCTTTATCTGCCTCCTTTCTTAGTACAACTGAAATGCATACTAATGGTTTAATTATACCCAACCTTGTTCTGTTTCAAATCCTCGATCTACTCTTATTGCATACTTTCTGAACATTAGGAACTCCCCCAAACAGTGCAGTCACTCATAATGTAATAGTTTCCTCTCATCGCACTGCATCACTAGTATCTAGACTGTGTTGGAGTGTTCCCAAGTCCAGGAAAGATGCAGTGGGAAGTGATCAGTTACATTAAACAAACATGTTTTTGTGTTGTTTGACCAGTATGGAGAGAAGTCTGTTTTTCACTTTTAAAATGAAAAAAAGAATCAAAATTAAATTACTAGCAACATCAGCAATCTGTGCAGAGTATGACCAATAATAAAATGTGTTTTTTAATCTAGAGACACGTTGAGGCCTAAGGGTTTGACGGTGTCCCTTTAAAGAGCTGGTGACACAATTTGTACTACTTTGCATTTTTGTGCAGTGTTCAACTATCAATGTATCATGAGTGCATGTATGTTTTAATGTCTTACATGCAATGTGTTCCTTTTCATCCGTTTTGCTGACTTCATTCTGATGCGTGTTCCCACTGACATGTTGGGCTGTCGCTCACTGTTATATGACGTGCTGATGTCCTGTCGGGAGACCCGAATCACTAAGTGGACTAATGCTTTTAACCACAGTTAGAGTGGGAGTTATGTCATTTTGACTGATTTTTTTTTTGGTTTTACATATTAGAATGGGATGTCCTTTTTATATTTTACACATGATGGGGTTACGTCCTTTCGATTTTCTTGTGAGAGAGGGCTATGTCCTTTTGATTTGTTTTTACATAAGAAAGGGGGTGTGTCCTTTTGATTTTTTTTCACACATAGGGGATATGTCCTTTTAAGTTTTCTCATAGGAGAGGGGATATGCCCTTTAGATTGATTCACATATGAGAGGGGGATCTGTCCTTTTGGCTTTTCATAAGCGGGAGATGTCTTTTTGATACTTCACATATCATATACTTAATGGGATTATACTGATTTATGTTTTTTATGATAATAGGATTTAAGGCAGCCTTTCATTTGTTGTGGCTTTTCGGGTTTACAACAACAACAACAACAATAATAATAAAACCCTAAATATTCTTCGACCATTCACAGCATGACTCTCTTTTGCATATTCTGGATTTTATTTACAATAAATAAAGAAATGTTACACTTATGTAACTTTCAATGGCGATAACAAAACTTTTTCTGTTAATCACACATAATGCTGACATGGCCTTGAGAAAGCCTGGCTAGCTGTTCGTTTTTGCACTGTTTGAATTCAAGCAGCGTATGCAACCCTTTGAAGAAATTGATCAGAATCTCTGCTTGGAACACCAGGTTTATACTTACCCCCACACACACACACAGACCATGGTTGTTGAAAGAGCCATTGAGACTATTGGGTTACCTTTGAAAAATGTAATATTTAAACACAGTTCAGCCTATTTCATACCTTTTGACATGAAGCGCATGCATTTCTTTATTACTAAAGGGTATTTGCGTGGAAATTGGAAATCTACTTTACTAGTCTATCTGGTTGGCTACACCTGATATCTTAGGTTTATGACATCAATATCTCTCAGCCTGTCAGCATTAAAATATCAGTGTCCATCAAAATATGGAGCAAATGGCCAACATGCGCAGTAATTTCTTATTTTAAAGAATATTAAAGACTAGTGTTGACCATTTCTTTAGTGTTGAGGATATTTTTTCATCAAGTTGGTTAAATTTTGTCATAGTGGCCCTATACACTAGTGGGTGGATGTATCCGAAATCAGCGGTACCCGTATGACTCTGCCGCAGATGGGTGTGCACCTGCTGGTATTCACTGCCAGCCGCCACCTGTTCGCGGACCAGCCCTCCAGGCACGAGGACTATAAATGGTGGCGGTGATGGGGACCGGCTGGGCATCCAATCTGATGTCCGGACCTTGTCACAGAGTGGATCACCTCTGCAGCAGGGGTTCACATTGGCAGTGCACCCCATGGAAGACCAACGGCTGGCAGCTGTGGCGGTGAGAGGAGGGCAATCTCACCAGCCCTCCCATGATGCTGCCCCAGAGTGGGTTGCAGGGAAAGGGTGGGGGGGTCTGTTGGCAGTGTGGGGGGGTACTGGCACTGTACCCCACAACATGCCTGGGTGGCCCGGGGTGTGGGTTGACCAGCAGTGCCATTTGGGGGGGCAGCATTTATGGGCTGGTGCCTGTATGAGTATGGGGGGGTGCCGGGTAGATGCCACACACTAATGTGTGCTGGGTGGCACCACGCAGCCATGGGGTGGTCTGGCAGTAGTGATCCCATTGTCAGTGTAGGCTAACCGCCCCATCTGGGTGGTAACAGCAGTGTGCATGAGTGCATAGGGGGCTTACAGCAGGGTTCTCCCTGTCATACCCTGCACCCTCCGCTGCATTCCCATGGCCAGCACTACATGCTTTAGTGCGTGGTGTGTAGTGCCGGCCTGCCCCTCGCTTGTCCCAGGCTCGTTGCTCTCTCATGGCCAGGGGATCGGGTGCATAGGTACTGTGCGCCCCGTTGGTGCATTCTGCATGGGGGGCACAATGGGTGCAGGGTGGCTACACGCCCAAGATACGCGGTGTGTAGCCACTCCACCCATTAGTGCATAGGGGCCAGTATGCACATCCACAAATAGTTCTAACAATTTTGTGAAACATCTGTATATCATCTGTATATTTTCCTGAAACAAGGGTACATTATGTGTAAAATAAAATTTAATTGTGCCAATATGTCGTAGTTGAGAGGCATAATGACAACATTTGTCATGGTAACAATTATGATATCAGGGGAAGGTAGCAGAATGCATAAAGTCTATGGGACAATGATCTTGGTTTCAGTATGCAAAAATATGTTTATCCAATCTCTTCAAATAGAAAATGTATAGTAATTTTGTATTACTGTAGTGCAGATAGTTTGATTACACCTAAACCACAATCTACTTCAAAATAAAACTATGCTACCTTACTCACTACTCTCTCGATATTCCCATCTGTTTTTCATGTGTAACTGAGATGGTTTCAGCAGTATTTGTTAGTTGTCAAAACATTTCATGACAATTTTTTTGTCAAAAAAGTGTTCTTGACATCCTTAGTTTTATGCTCAGTTTATTTTTAGTTTTGTGTGAGATATTGCTTAAACAGCTTTTACAGCAAATGTAATGAATGACTCACCATTCACAATTTCTTTTGTTGTTCCGGAGCTCCACAATCCTCCGGCGGTCAGACCCGCCCCACCAGTTTGCCCCCATACCCAGGCTTGCCCCCCCCCAGGTGGGGCCACCGGGATGGCTCCCCTTCCCAATGGACACTGTAGATGAGCCTCAGATTACCCCCCCCCGGGTCGGGGCCATGGGAGCAGGACTGCCCTAGCGGATGTCGGAAGGCAGAGGTGATGGTGGCGGGGTAGGTCATCATGCCGGGGGCCAGCATTTTTTGATGCTTGTTGGATCCTGGGAGAGGGGATGTGCAATGATGTCCAGTGTCCACCCTGCCTCCCATAAAGTGATGGTGCTGGCCGCTAATGGTACCCTCAGCCTCCGCCAGGGGTCTGAAAAATGTTGGACACTCTCCCCTTCCCAAGAGAAGGTGAGCAGTCCACAGGATGCTCGATCCTTCTCCCCCTGGCTGGCCCAAGTGGAAATCCAACCGCTGCGCCGACGGGCCAGCTCACCATTCACAATTTTTAAAAGTCTCTTCCGTGAAGGATAACTGTTGAATGTATATCCTAGAGTCATAATGTGGATGTATTAGGATCATGTTACCACATATCTCTAATGGTGAGCAGACCAACACCATACCAAGATATTTAATTTTTTCATGGTGGGCATGGCACAGGAGTGGGAACTTTTAAAAAACTTTAAATACCCTTATCCTGGGGGGGTACTGTGGAGCCTGTGCAATATGGCTGCTGAGAGATGGAGCTCTGCTGCCTGTTCTATATTACAAAGTTATTTCTAGTGTAAATTTCTGAAGCAGCTCTATTTACTTTCAAGAATACTGCAGCTAAACATCTATTGAAAGTGATGGGGAACTCTTGAAAAGAAAAACGTCAGGGGAAGAAGCTAGAGCAAAAACAGTTTCCAGAGCTCTGAACACGAGGGTGGCTCAGGGCTGCAAGCCTGACCATGAGGAGCGAACACATGAAGAAACTCTGCAGACATTGGGGGCTAAACTGAATCGGCTGATAACATCAATGACTGGACTTTCAAATAAATTTGATGCTCTTACGAGCAGAGTGACTACAATGGAGTCTGACATGGAAATGATCAACACTGCATCAGCTGAAGCAACCAAAAAGGAAGATGCAACCATGGGAGCCATCACTACAGTTATAAAAGAAAATACGCACCTCTACACCCATTTAGAGACGCTGGAAAATCAAGCGAGAGCCCAAAACCTCAGGATCTTGGGGCTAGCAGAATGGTGCAAGGGCAATCATCTCATGCTCTTCCTAAAGGACTGGTTAGTACAGCAGTCGGGGGAAGAAGCGGCTCCAGTAGTCCAAAGATTCAAGAAAGCTTACCGAGTCACCCCCAAAGGCCGCCCAGACAATCCCAAGGCCCCGAGAACAGTGGTGATTGTCACAGATGGTGTGGGATCCTACAACTTCCTGCTTGCCCTTGCCAGATGAAAAAAATAATTACTCCACGATGGCCAACAGATCCAGATGTTTTCAGACAGAAAAGAAAGAGGTTTGATGGAGCAAGGGCGATGTTAAGGGAGACAGGAGTTCCTCATGGTTTGGTCTTCCCAGCCCTACTGTGAATTGTGCACCAGGGTAAAGCATACATCTTTTCTGACCTGGCGGATGCCCAGAGATGGTACCAGAAGAATGCTCCTTCTCGACCCCGAGTAGCACCAGAAGAAGATTCCTCATTGGAAGAAGATAATTCTTAATTATAGTCATGCAAAAGTTTGAATGCCAGTTTCTCTTGTTGGGGGGTGAAGTTAGAGCCCAAAGGTAAGCAAATTTAACTCATACTGTTACTCGGATAAATCATCTACACCCAGCTGGACTTGGGACTTTGGGTTTTCTCCTCCCCTAAGTTTTTCACCCTTGTCAAATTGTTGTGAAAGGCTTTCTTGTCAGATTAGAGATTTTTTGCTGCTTATCATTCCACAGAGTAAAGCACCTTATCTGTTTTTATTCATAGTGCACAACGAAATGTGATATTTGCACGCTTTGCAGAGATTATACATGCCATTCTCATATTGATTAAAATAGTAGTAGCTGCTCAAATTTTCTGTTTAGTCAAGCAATAGAGGATATATCTTTATTTTATTAGCACGACTTGGTGCAACTACATTGGTTAAGCATGATGGAGCTCCCTTATCCCCTTAGGTAGGAAAAGTACTGGACTTCTTGAGACTTTGCATATTTTACGTTAGGCACTATACAGCTCATGGACTCCTTATATAGCAAATAGAATACCCTGTGGTTACTTATCAAGTGTTAACTGTTACTCCTCTGTAGGGTGTATCTTCAAACATTTAATGGAACAATTGAGAATATTAAGAGGAGTGGCACCCTCCTGGTTTAAAGACAATGTACATCTGTAATATTAAATGTTGATATCTAACTGTATGTTTGATTGCATAACCAATAAACATAAAGTTAAAAAAAAAAAGACCTGTATCTTGGTTCAGGAATTGAAGAGCACAAAATAAATGGGATATCTTGATATTTTTGCCAGACAAACATAATAGTGGAAAAAAAAACATATGGTCACTTACATATACTGCTGCTTTACAGAAAAAAGAGCTAACTCATTAGTGTGTAATGTTTTTGTAATTGGCTGCACGTTTTAATTTTTTCTGAAATGAACACACACTTAACTTTAAAAAAAAATAAAATAAATTTAGATTTTCAATGCAAAAACCATGAACAGGTAGGTGCATTCTTTCATCTGATCCCAGTTTCAATATTTATATCTGTGACCATAGTTTGGATATGAAACCATAGGTGTCTTTCACACATCTTAAGATGCTTTATGTGCGACCAAGAAAAATAATACTAAACAAAATAAAAATATCAAACTAGAAAGCATTTAAACAAATCTGAGAAAGATTGTGAACCTCAGACTTGCATGGATCACATCAAGTAATGGAAGATGAGTAGACATATTGATCAAATTTGTCAGTATTTAATTTCTTACAGTTTCATTGTAATGCTGCGTGGACATGACATATATGTGTGAATAAGTGAAAGCCCCTGCTGTTGTTATCTGTATAAATTTAGCACGAGTGAGAAACTATTGATAATAATCGCATATCACACTGTGTAATATTCGTTTCTGTAGATTATGGAGTCCACACAAAACTGAATTTGAACATTCACTTAGTTGCCCAAACTCTACAACACTAAATTTTTATCTTTCTTGAGCGAGTGGCAGCAGTAGTGAACATATGAGGAGTTGTGAGATTTCTGCCTTTAGCAGTGAATGTGAGCTGTGCTGACAACATGAATGTAAGGGGAGTGTGGACTTTGAAAATTCCTTCCACAGCACTGGGAGTCAGGGATGGGGGATCAGACTGGGAACCAGCAGCAATCACTCAAGTTTCAATTGTGTCAGTTTGTGTGGGGAAATTTCTGACTATAGTAGCAAGAGAACTGTTGTGGCAATTAAAAAAGATCTGACACCAGTCTGGCGCCACAAGAACCATTCGTTATAACTGGGAGTTTGGTATAATGGGGTTCAGTATATCAAGGGAGCACTGTAATTATTCCCATCCACACTGTCACAATCATCGAAAGACACGGAAACAGCATGGCTTGCAGTGTAGTGGTCTGGCTGAAAACTAAATTGTGAAACTGTCAAACATTACGTGTTGCTGTTTGGGAAAATGTGATGTCAGTAACACTGTGCCACCTCCATGAGATTTGCTCATTTCTGAACAGTGGTCAATAAACCCCTCAATTTAACCTGAAATCACACATGATGACAGGAACAACTATGTTTATCGCTAGCTGGAGCACTCTTATTAAGCAATAAGGCGCGACCAAGGGTTATGTTAATGGTCTGTTAATCACCTTCTAGGGTTGTACTGTGGCCCGAGGTGTAGCCGAGTGCCACATGCTCCTAGAGGGTGATTAATTGACCATTAACATAATCCCTGGGAGTGCCTTATTGCTATTATAATAAAACATGTTTTTAAACAGTGTTAAACCTTGTTCAGCATATGATTAAGCTTCTACATGTATGTTAATAAAAGATTAACATGAGGCTGTTAGAATGTTTGCAGCCAATCAGAAAGCTCCATTTCTCAGACCTTTTTTATAATGTATATTATGCTGCAATTTATATTCATGCCACTAAGTTCTATGGGCTGATAACAAACAAAATAAACACTGCTGTGAGTACAATTGGATGTGCTGCTAGTGAGGAACCACATGTGTTTGAATGCAGTCATGCTCTGATGCTCCTCACTCGATGTCACACTGCCGCAAACACTGCACAGAAACCTGCCAGGGACAGCGTGTGGCGTGTGGTCATCAGCAGAAAAATAATCCATAAAACTGTGAAACCAGTGTTTTTGGGGGACATTCTAAATGCAATTCGTCTAATTGGGAGGCAATAAAGAAGTGGTACAAAAATCACAAGGTAAGGAGATCGTGTCAGTTGCTCTTTAAGGTCAATAGCTAAGTCGTGTGACATTCCAGAGCCAAATAAATCAGCAAGGAAGGCAAGCAATTTGACAGTCTGTTTCATTGCAAATTCAGAATAGAAGATTACCCTCCCAGCACCAGGCTCAGCAGTCCCCTCCCAGTTCCGGACCTTCCATTTGTTTACATATATAAATTAACCTTTCCACTCCCATCAGACTTTCCTTTTAAAAAAAAAAAAAATTAATCACCCTCCTCTCAACGCCCATTTCAGATATTCCTTACAGACCCTGTGCACTGTTGTTTTTTTTATACATAACTGTCCCCGCACCTATCTCAGCAGTCTCTCCCACACCCCGGCCCTGTGTGTTTTTTATCCTTTCTGCTCCCATATTAGTACTCCCTCCCAGACCCCAAATCTCTCTTTTTTTATAAATGAATCAACCTTCCCACACTCCTCTCAACAGCCCTTCCCAGGCCTCAGCCCTCCTTTTCTTAAAATGGGTTACCTTCCCTGAATCTATCGAAGCTGTCCTTCACAGATCCAAACCATATCACATGGTACAGGATGGGAGAGGGAAGGGAGGTGCCACTTAGACACCAAAGATTACTTGGCATGGTACAGACACAGAAAGGGGTATGCCACCTAGACACTAGGGATTATTTGGCATGAGATGGGGAGAAGAAAAGGGTGCTACTTAGACACATGGATTACTTGGCACAGATGGGGAGAAGGAAGAGGGAATGCCAGTTAGCAGGGTTAAGATGGAAATTTACACATTGTTGTTTTTGGCTGTTTGTTAGCAAGATTTTGTAGCCAAATCATAAAATCTGTAGTCAAAACTTTTCCTGTGTACTGGTACAGAAAATGGTCTGAAATACTTGTGTCATTAAAAACGTTATTATATTGGTATTGTAAACCAAATGACATATTTGCAGTGGAACTGAAGTTGTTTCACATGCATTAAAAACTGACGTTAAAACTGCTTTCCTTCAGAGATCATTTTTTTTTGGGGGGTTCAGTTAATAATATAGTATGTCATGTGTTTACATCTTCTTTGTTGCTGCCTGTCACCAGTGGAAGTCACTACCCCCCTCCCCCCAATACACGCAGTCCACTCAGACAGGACACAACCAATTAAATTTGCAGCAAACATAAGTCATATACATTTGTTAATTTCAAAGGTTTTACCAGGAAAGAAATACTGAGCTAGTAAAGCTCATTTCCAGATGTGTTAAGTGCTTTTTGTTCCAAGACAAGAAATGCGGTTGCCCCTAAGGGGCAACCTAAATTGTCAGGGGGATCTCAAAGAAAAAAAAGGCAGGGGGTTGGGGGGAAGGCTAGGCAAGTCAAAGGCAGGTCAGATCAGGGGGCAGGGGAGGTTAGGAGGAAAGGAGAGGGGGAGGAAAGGGTGGGCTCAGGTAAGGAGGGGAGGGGGTGTAATGCCATACCTTGATATGACCAGTATGACTAGGCAGGTAGGCCAGGTGAGGATTGGCCGGAAGGAAAAGGGGAGGGGGTCTTGAGGGTATTTAGGAGCCAGCAGAGGAAGGGGTCTCCCTCTTTTGCTGGGTTTTCAAGATTAACAGAGCTCAGCACTTCGATTGGCAATTCAACTACTTGAGGTAAGGTTTTTTCAGGTGGGGTAGGCCTGGCCACATGGGAGCGGCCTGAGCATTAACTAGGCAAGGGAGTTAATTTTCAGTGTGCTAGTGGCAGGCCTTTTGTGCTGGGATTTTGTCCTAGAAGTGTTTTACAGTCAGCACATAACCTGCAATTAAGGAAACAGTTCAATTTGGTTATCAATTGCGGGAATTACTGCAAGTAGCAGAGGAACTTTAGAGTCATGTGAGGCAAGACCTGTTAATGGGTAGAAATACAATGTTAGCAGGCTTGGCAAGAAAAAAAAATTATATCTATAAATCAGTAAATAGAGAATCAGCAGATGCATTTTTAGGCAATTTAGAAAGTAATAGTACCGCTGGGGGAAAGCATCTTTGGCTTCTGTTTTTCCTTTTCGTATTGTCTACACAGAGGATTGTTTTGGGGCGGGAACTGTGACCATATGACAAATGTAGAGAGGTAGTTTAATAACCTTGTACTAGGTTCCCTCATGAATTAGATGCTGAGGGAGTGTTTTGGGAGGTATTTATATAGGAGTTGTTCTAAATAACCGAGTATATAACAGTTATAGGGCACTGCTGCCCTGCTTGTATTTCCCATAAGTGAGGAATTAAGGATCGGATTTGAGGTAAGGCATAATGGGGGAAAAGGTAGGCCTGGCCACATGGCCGTGAGTTTGGGCATGGGAGCCTAGCAAGGCCTCATGGGCCAGAAGGCAGTAGTGGGGGTGAGTAAAATAATTATTGGGGGAGGCCACTTAAGACCAAACCTGTGGTGGAGACGCATTAATAACAGAAATACAAAAAAAAAAAAAAATGGTTGTAATTTAAGTGTAATGGCTGTTGATCTTGGTAGCCAGAATACTGAAGAGGCAAAATACAGGTTTGGAATTTGGAGCCACACTGGGGGGATAGGAGCATTGTGGCCAGTAAGGGCAGAGTTACCAAAGCGGGGGATTCAGCTCTCCAGTTGGAGGGGGATCCCAAGCGGGGTAAAAAGCATAGGGAAAATGGGAGTTTATTTCATCTTGTTATGTAAACAGTAAAACAAATGTACCTGAGATGCAGCTGGATCGCGAAGGATCCCGGGAGTCAAGGGTTGGATAGGGCTGCACACAAGGAGCACAGGGGCCCAGGATTCTCCTCTGGTGACACGCGCTGCCGTTCTTCGGGCCACTGCTGTTGTGGCAGCAGCTTCAGGGACTATAGTGCCCATGTGGTGGTGTTGGGCGTGATTCCTGCAGTGGCATTGTTGCAACAGAACGTTGCAAATGTGGTTAAAGGGCAAGTTTCAGCATAAGCAATGGCAATTAAAAATGCATCTATGGATTACTTGTCTCTTTCTCTCTCGCCCTTTCTCTGTCTATATCTATAGAAAAAATGTTAATTTAAGAATTTTGTGTGTGTAACCCCCCCTGCAAATGGGGGTTCCCAAAAGACTTCCAGGAGCTTGCTTGAATGCTCCAAGCCTGAATGGTGTTTGGCATTTAAGCCATTTATCAGTGAGTGTTTTTAGAGCCTCTGGTACTGTCTCTTTAAGAGCTGTCTGCTTGCAGACATAATTAGTTTGTATGGGGGACTGTGTGCTTCTCTGAGTACCACTCGAGCTGCTGCCAATTCACTTCATTTTGCAGTCACTAGGGTGCAAAGGAACCTATCTGAAAGATGTAACTGTTTGCCAGAAATTATTTAGAGTAATAATGAAATTACAGTTTGTCTAACCTGCTTTCTTTGCAGTCAGAACTGTGTCTGCTAGTTCCCATTCTAGTTTTGAACTGCTGAACTGGACCAATCAGTGTGGGGTAAGCTAGCTCTAAAATGATGCCTTGGACGAATCAGAACTTGGACTCATAATCTGAGCCAGCCACAAGAGGATTGTATGGGCAGTGACTCTGGGAGATGTAGTTTAGACTTCAGTGCCTTTTGGACCAACAGCAGCAGTCTGTGAGTGACAGCCAATCCAGTCAAGAACTGGGAGGAACTCAAAGGAAGTGCCAGTTTCGTCAGTTGGAGTTCAGTTGAGCTTTGGCAGTGAAGAAGGAAGGAGCCCTGTGCTTTTTCGTGTGCAGTTTTAGTCAAAAAGCGTGTATGAGCCCAGAGTTCGGTCTGCAGCTTGTGTAACAGCTTGTTGGGACTGAATCCGTCCTGTGAAAAGAATCAAAGGATCTCTGAAGAGTAGAAACCAGGCTCACCCTGTAGAAGACTGGAAGAATTGCTGAAAATTGCACTCGGTCTGTCAGGAACTGAATCTGCTGTGTGTTCTCCGGGTATTGTGCAGTAATTGCGATCGGGATACAGATGCAGCCTGCCTGGTATAGTACTTTCTTTTATGGATGTGTGAAGAGGTTTGTGTACCTCAAGTGAGCCCTGCTGACATTGAAGGACCCTATCTTATTTGGAGGTCGTGAGTACTAATTCAGGGTTGCTCCCTGTTGAATTGCCACATTAAATCCAAATGGAATTACTGTACTGCTGACTGTTTAATTCTCCTTTCTCTGTGTGAAAGGGCCCTACCAGCTGCCACGGTTTGGACTAGCCACTAGGGCTTGGGTACCCAGGACAGTAACTGATAGGGATAGGCCTGTGCACAGAGCCATAGGTAGATTATTAGAGTGATAAGCTAATTAACCTGATTTCCCCTGTCCTTGTTATATCCCCAAATAAATCAGAGCTGCTTGTTTCAGCAAAGTTATACTGCCTGAGGTATTTGTCTATGTTAAAGTACTGTACTGTGATTGTTGCACTGTATCTCATTTCCAGGAGGTCCCAGTGCGAACCAGACCTGGGGTAAGTGTATACTGTGAAGGTAATTCTGATATATTGTGTGGGCCACTAGTGGGAAGAAAGGGGGTTGCAGTGTCCCAGGGGCTGTGACCAAGTTAGTTTAACTATTGCAAACCCTGACCTCTGGGTGGAGGCACCCGCCATTGGATCCAGCCCTCAACCTGTTAGTGGCAAATCAGGCAGGGGTAGTAGCCCTGGGATAGCGCCATCTGGGGTTACATCTTGGAGGCTCACGCTGGGATTGTGTGTCCTCTAGTGGCCATATTCCGAACCACTGTTAAGAAAAAATGGGTACCCGACAGAAGTGGCTGTGCACGGCTGGTGGAGTGGTGTACTGGGGAGAGATCGACCCCAAAATGCTATGCTTATCCTGGACATCCCCTGGGTATCATCCGGACACTGTGCAGGAGTACTTTCCAAGGTGGAAGGTTTACAAAACCCTGTGGTGGTGGGTCGGCATGCTAATCTGCTCACCCACACTTTCCTGGCCCTAGTAGAGTTTAAGGATCCCATAGATAGCTCAAAGTGCCACAGACCATTACCCAGAGGAGCCCTCACTGCTTGGAGTGATAACTAAGGACAGTAAGACCGGGGAATCAGCCCCACCACTATCTGAAACTTTGAGGAGAAATTTGCTGAATGGTTGCTGGGAGAGGGAAAACTGTGGAGGACTTGAAGAAACTATTCTTTCCACTGGGGTGTTCCTCCCCAACACCTCTCCTGCTCCAGTGCCCGTGTGGTGGCTGAACAATGCAGACTCCCTGTTTCTGCACCTGCCATGATCCGACTCTTACCCGAGGTTGAGGATCTTCTCTGGCACCCTCCCACCCCCAAGGGGAGATGACTGGGAGACCTGGATGAACTATGTTGCCCCCAAGTGCTAGAATGGCAATGCTCGAAGGTGGCGAAAGAGGTTAGTGAGCCTCGAGGTCCTGCCCTGCTACCATCCGTGCTAAGCGGGCCAGTAACCCTGAGCGACTGCACAGGCCTATCTTGAGGCCTTGGAGAATGTGTATGGGCCCAGATTCTGATGAGGACCTATGGTGGAGTAAGAGATGCACAACAGTACCAAGGAGTTGTTGTCTGTGTATGTATCTAAGCTGGAAAATTTTTGCAAGAATGCCTCAGAAAGGTAGTTTGCCAGCGATTGAACTGGACCAAACCAGGCTGGACAGGATCCTTAAGTCTGCCCCTTCTCAGAACTGCTGTTGCTTCAGTTACACCTGGCAGATCGACTGGAATCCCACCCTCCTATGATGAGTTAATGAGGAAATTGAGGAGTTGAAAAAGAGCGACCTCGGGAGGACCTGCATAATAGCTGCGGCTACGACCCGAGTGAGCAGGGTGACCCATCAAAGTGAAGTTCAGGGGCAGAGGTTGGCAGTCAATGAGTGCTCTGACAAGGAAAAGATATGTCACAATGGGGGCGAACTGTTGAGAGAATCGGGGAATTCAAAAACAGTCCCTTTATGAAGCCCACGCCTGCAGAAATGCAGAGGCTGACCTATATCAGAGCTGCATCTGCTATGGGGTGAGGGGTACCCACCCTATCTCCTGCTGATAACAGCTCGAACTCGATTCCGTGACCATGGAAGTGGAGAAACTGGCGAGATGTCTCCAAATGCTTATCCACGCCGCAGACAGAGATGGCACCAAGGTTTCCAGTTAGTAATACCGCCCTGGCTCCCAGTGTGGCGCCTCAGCCAGCTCAAACTCCAGAAAGTATGTTTTCTATAATTGTGGGAAAGATGGGCACATGAAAAGGGAATGCCAGTCCCAAAAGACACTGACAAAAGTTGCATATAGGCTGGGAGAGCTTGGAGAAGAAATCAGTCAGTTAAGAGGTTACCGCGACATGATCCCAGTGAGGGCACCAAAAATGCTAATTCCACGTCCTTTGTGGCAAGGTCAGTTGCCCAGGCCCCACTACGCTCTCCAGACTGGTCCAGAATGAGTGGGTCCCTCCATGGAGCCACTGTAAGGTGAGCAGGCTCTACAAAGCTATATTAGACAGTGGCTCCCAAGTGACAATTATGTTCCAAGATTGGTATCAGAAGCATTTGTCAGACATACCCTTACAACCATTAGAAGGACTGCATGTATGGGGGTTTAAGTGAGAAAGGCCTACCCCTATTCCGGGTATATCCGAATTTGGCTGTCTTTCCCCACCTCCATTGGCTGGAGTGGCGAACAAGTAGAGACCCTAGCCTTAGTGTGTCCCCACTGGACTGTATGATGGTGTCCCTTTGTTGATTGGAACAAATGCTCATATGTTGGAAGGCTGGCACAGTTGTGTTATGGAAAACAGGGTCAAAGACTAGTAGAGCTTTAAGAGTTCGACTTTAATTAAGAAGGCCTATGAGGCACAGAGAGATGCTGAAAAACAGAACCAGAGGAACGGTCGGAATTGTATGGAAGAAGGATCCTGAGTCTCTGATCCTGGGCGCCAAATGCCCAGTGTACCTTACAGGGAGAGGTCCGTATCAGAAAGGATGTTAAGAATAAAATATTAATGTTGGATGCACCAGGCGATGGAAAATTGCCAGAGGGACTGCTGGTCAAGCCTAGTATTTTGCCGCTCAGAGCCCATGCTTATGCCAGAAGGGTAATGGTCCAAGTTCATAATGTGTCTGAAAGAGACATTCGAATAAACAGAGGTTGCATCCTGGCTAATGTGCATTGTGCAGACACTGCAGTGCTACCCAACAGCAAGTTCAAGGAAGAATGACAGAGTAACGCCTGACTTGTTTGATTTAGCGACTCCCGCTGCCAGCTGAATGGAAAGTGAAGATCAGTGAGAAGCTTGCCAGAGACCAGGTGTTTTCTTTAAAGGAATGGGATGTAGGATGCGTGCAAGGAGCTGAGCACAATATCCGACTGCATGACGAAGACCATTTACGTGAGAGGTCTCGGCATGGCACCTGCTGACATAGATGATGTGAGGCGGCATCTGCAAGAGATGTTAGCTGCTGGTGTAATACAAGAATCAAAGCCCTTATGCTTCCCCATTGTGGTAGTGAGGAAAAGAATGGAACAGTAAGGATGTGTGTGGATTATCGCACCTTAAACCGTGGACTATCCTGATCAGTACACAATACCCCGCATTCAGGATGCTTTGACTGCCTAAGCGGGGCAAGTGGTTCTCTGTGCTGGATCTCCAGATGGGTACTATCAGATCCCGATGGCCCAGAGGACCGTGAAAAGACAGCCTTTATCTGTCCGCTTGGCTTCTATGAATTCATGAGGATGCCTCAAGGGATTTCAGGTGCCCCAGCCACTTTTCAACGATTGATGGAGCGTGCAGTGGGGACATGAACTTACTAGAGTGCCTGTATACCTAGATGATGTTATTGTGTTTGGCAGCTCACTGGAGGAACATGAGCAGACTGATTAAAGGTATTGGACCGACTGGAGGACTTTGGCCTTAAACTGTCCATTGTATCAATTTTTCAAACATCAGTAAAGTATGTGGGACACATAGTATCCACCGAGGAATAGAGAGACAAACCAGTAAAGTTGAGGCTTGACCACCTGGCCACAGCCCAAAATCTAAAGAACTGCAAAGATTCCTGGGGATTCTGTGGTTATTATAGCACTTCATCAAGGACTATTCAAGAGTGATCCGCCTTACTTAACCTTACTCAAGGGTATCCCCAACCCACAAAAAAATACAAAAGTCAGCATCCTCAAGACTGAAAGAGTGAATTTTCATCCGGTGAAGTATTTGGGGCCCTCTGGACTCTGATTGTGAGACTGCTTTCATGAGATCATATATCAACTTACCCATGCTCCAGTGCTGGCCTATGCGATCCAAGAAAACCTTACGTCCTGCACACTGATGCTAGCTTGCAAGGGTTGGAGCTCTGTTGTACCAAGAACACGAGAATGGCACTGGACCAGTGGCCTTTGCCAGTAGAAGCCCTGACCCCATCCGAAAAGAACTATCCTGTACATAAGTTAGAGTTCCTAGCTTTGAAGTGGGCTATTGTTGACCAATTCCATGAGTACTTGTATGGGGCTAAAATACTAGTAAAACTGACAATAATCCTTTGACCTATGTGCAGACCTCAGCTAAGTTGGATGCCACTGGCCATAGGTGGCTTTCTATTATCTACATATGACTATGCTCTAGATGCGAGCAGGTCTGAACCACATAGATGCTGATGCTCTCGGAGGCCTGTTCCCCAAGAATGATTGGGTCGACTGGCAGACCTGACATTCGGGCACTCTGCGAAGGATTTGACAGGGAGGAACAAATGTCCCGGGGGCGCAGTGGACTGCATGGTGGATTGGCTTGGGAGCCTCACCAGAATTGCATACCCTGCTGCTTATTGCCACTTTACCTGCAGCCAGACATTGGTGCACTGCCTCAGCTGGACAATGACAGTGATGCGGCAGACTCAATCCCATGATCCATGATCAAAGCAGCTTTAGAAGCCCTCTATGCAGGAAAGATGTGTCAAGTACGCTCACTGATTTGAGAACTGCACTGTTATACAAAGAAGGTCCTAAGTTGAAACTGATCAATAAACTGTTATACAGAGAAACAGTAGACAGAGGGGACAAGTAGACAAACAACAACTAGTGCTGCCCACTGCCTTTCGAGACTCAGTATTGAGGTCCTTGCACAACCACATGGGGCACCTTGGTATAGACAGAACACTGACTTGGTGAGATCCAGATTCTATTGACTAAGATGGGGGAATGATGTGGAGCAGCACATTCGAACTTGTGGTAAGCTGCTTACAGAGAACTTTGCCCCAGAGGCTGCCCCCCTGTTAACATAACCACCAGTGCACCCATGGAGCTGGTCTGTATTGATTTTCTAAGTTTGAGTCAGATCAAAAATATCAGTAATGTGCTGGTGGTCACTGACCATTTCACGAGATATGCCCAAGCTTTCCCCACCAAAGACCAGAAAGCATCCACTGTAGCCAAAGTACTTGTGAAAACTTTTTGTTCACTATGGGGCTCCCAAAGAATCCATTCTGATCAAGGGAGAGACTTTGAGAGTCGTCTGATCAAGAGATGCTTTCTCTGTGGGGAGTCGCGAAAGTCCAGAACCCTCCTTACCACCCCAGGGGGACCCACAGCCTGAGCGTTTCAACCGCGCTTTGCTAGATATGCTAGGCACCCTGCACCCAAAGGACAAAGCCTAGATGGAGCCAACAAATTAGCACCCTGGTACATGCTTATAACTGCACCAAAGTGATGCCTAGTTCTCCCTACCGCCTGATGTTTGGAAGAAGCTCGACTACCAGTAGATGTGTGTTTTGGGGTCTCTCTCCTGATGGGGTTCAAGCTGACAACTATTTACAGTATGTGCAAAAGTTAAAGGCCCAGCTAACTCCATGCGTACCAACTGGCTCAAACCATGGCTGCCAAAAAGAAATCTGGCCAACAAAGAAAGGTATGATAAAAGGTGAAAGCACAGGAACTCCAGGAGGGAGATCAGGTAGTGCTAAGAAATCTGGGACTGCATGGCAAGCACAAGATTGCTGACAGATGGCACCATCTCCCTCACATTGTAGTGGGCAAACTAGATGATCTGCCAGTGTACAAAGTAAGGCCTGAGAATAATTCAAAAGATGTAAAAACAATGCATAGAAATCATTTACTGCCCATTGGACAAATCTTAGTGAGTCTGAGCCCTAGAAGATGCCCCTCTGGACCAGTGACTAGAGCTGCTGCTAAGAAAAAGATCAAGAAAGTCTGCACCTACAGAAGCAAAGTTAAAGTGTTCCCTCCACAAGTCCCAGTTGAGCATGACTGTCAGTCCATATCGGAAGAAAGTGAGAGTGACTTTGATACTATCCTTCTTACGAACTGAGTCAATTGTTTGGGCAATCCCTAGTCAATACTGGAGACAAAGCTGGGCCTTGGACTTCTAAGCCCCAAGCTTCATCCCTGGAGCCAATGCTCCCAGAAAGTGAAGTGCAAAGCATCAGATCAGATGAAATGGAATCATTGTGCATGGTTGAACTGTTTGAGCTTTCAGGGGAGGAAAATGATAGATTGGGGCAGACTGGTGATACACCCGAACAAGAAGAGTATTTTGAGTGCCCTGACAGTCCACTGCCAGTGTCCGAAAGCTCTCCATGTGAGCCAAATGTTGTGGACTCAGAAACTGTAACTCCTGGAGCTAGAAAGTGCCCCAGGTTCTAGCCTCTCTACCCCCATGGAGACTCCCCTGACAAGTGAGGACAATGCTGAAAATGAGGCTCAGGTGCAGAGACTATAACAGTTCCCCTAGAAAGACTGGTCGGCTGTAAAGCCTGTGGTGCACCCTCAGTTATGATTCACTTGGGAGGCCTGTGGACTTGCCTCTCAATGTTGTCCATAAAGTGTATGTGTCCCGAGCTCATTGCCCAAACTGAGCATCAGTGCTAACTCCAAGTTACTTGTGTTGCCCTCTAAGTATGGTGCCCTTGCCCCATCCAGCCCCAAGGTAACTGATAGGAAGGCCCCTCTCTTCAGGTTTCATGTACAAGAGGTACAACTTGAGTTATGGTACAATGTGTATGTAATACTGTGTAAGAGTGACGCTGCAATGTTTCAGAAATGTGTTCTTGGTAAAATGATATATTGACTGATGATTACACGCGAGCCTAATGCAAATGTATATGGTTGCAGTTGAAACTTATGGAGTACCTTGGCAGCGGACGTCAAGCTTTCCCAGACCAGGAAGGGTGTAACCCCTCTGCAAATGGGGGTTCCCAAAAAGACTTCCAGGAGCTTGCTTGAATGCTCCAAGCCTGAATGGTGTTTGGCATTTAAGCCATTTATCAGTGAGTGTTTTAGAGCCTCTGGTACTGTCTCTTTAAGAGCTGTCTGCTTGCAGACATAAATTAGTTGTATGGGGGACTGTGTGCTTCTCTGAGTACCACTCGAGCTGCTGCCAATTCACTTCATTTTGCAGTCACTAGGAGTGCAAAGGAACCTATCTGAAAGATGTAACTGTTTGCCAGAAATTATTTAGAGTAATAATGAAATTACAGTTTGTCTAACCTGCTTTCTTGCAGTCAGAACTGTGTCTGCTAGTTCCCCATTCTAGTTTTGAACTGCTGAACTGGACCAATCAGTGTGGGGTAAGCTAGCTCTAAAATGATGCCTTGGACGAATCAGAACTTGGACTCATAATCTGAGCCAGCCACAAGAGGATTGTATGGGCAGTGACTCTGGGAGATGTAGTTTAGACTTCAGTGCCTTTTGGACCAACAGCAGCAGTCTATTGTGAGTGACAGCCAATCCAGTCAAGAACTGGGAGGAACTCAAAGGAAGTGCCGGTTTCGTCAGTTGGAGTTCAGTTGAGCTTTGGCAGTGAAGAAGGAAGGAGCCCTGTGCTTTTTCAGTGTGCAGTTTTGTCAAAACGTGTGTAAGGCCCAGAGTTCGGTCTGCAGCTTGTGTAACAGCTTGTTAGGACTGAATCCGTCCTGTGAAAAGAATCAAAGGATCTCTGAAGAGTAGAAACCAGGCTCACCCTGTAGAAGACTGGAAGAATTGCTGAAAATTGCACTCGGTCTGTCAGGAACTGAATCTGCTGTGTGTTCTCCGGTATTGTGCAGTAATTGCGATCGGGATACAGATGCAGCCTGCCTGGTATAGTACTTTCTTTTATATGGATGTGTGAAGAGGTTTGTGTACCTCAAGTGAGCCCTGCTGACATTGAAGGACCCTATCTTATTTGGAGGTCGTGAGTACTAATTCAGGGTTGCTCCTGTTGAATTGCCACATTAAATCCAAATGGAATTACTGTACTGCTGACTGTTTAATTCTCCTTTTCTCTGTGTGAAAGGGCCCTACCAGCTGCCACGGTTTGGACTAGCCACTAGGGCTTGGGTACCAGGGACAGTAACTGATAGGGATAGGCCTGTGCACAGAGCCATAGAGTAGATTATTAGAGTGATAAGCTAATTAACCTGATTTCCCCTGTCCTTGTTATATCCCCTAAATAAATCAGAGCTGCTTGTTTCAGCAAAGTTATACTGCCTGAGGTATTTGTCTATGTTAAAGTACTGTACTGTGATTGTTGCACTGTATCTCATTTCACAGGAGGTCCCAGTGCGGAACCAGACCTGGGGGTAAGTGTATACTGTGAAGGTAATTCTGATATATTGTGTGGGCCACTAGTGGGAAGAAAGGGGTTGCAGTGTCCCAGAGGGCTGTGACCAAGTTAGTTTAACTATTGCAAACCCTGACCTCTGGGTGGAGGCACCCGCCATTGGATCCAGGCCCCTCAACCTGTTAGTGGCAAATCAGGCAGGGGTAGTAGCCCCTGGGATAGCGCCATCTAGGGGTTACATGTGAAAGGGCAGTGAACCAGGGTTGGGAGCAGCATGTTAAAAAAAAAATCTAAGGGGGGGGATTCGGGGCAGTTCACAGCTAGAAAGGTGATGGAGACTGGCCAAAAGATGTGAGGCCGTCACCGGAAAAGGGGACCAGAAAGGGGGTGTAAGGTCTGCAGAGAGCACACAAAAGCTGTGGAGGGCATATATTGGGTGATTTCAATGCTGGAAAGGGATAACTTTGTTTGTTGTATACCCCTTTAAGTATTTAATTATCCAGGATGGCAGAAGTCACAAGCATGCAGATGATGGAGCAGGCAGCAGAAATGATGAAGAAGGTGACGGAGATGCTGGATATGGCAAGGAAGAAGGAAGCGGAAGAGGAGGCAGAGAGGGCAAGGAGCAAAAAAGGTCAAGGAAAAAGCCTGATGGAGACATGGACGCAGACAAGGGCACGAGTGGTAAGGATACGGACGAACAGACCCCAGAGGGGGATTTGACTGAATATCTAGCAGGTGTGCTGGGGGACATGGGAGAGAAGGGCTTAGAGTGAATGGAAAAGGCATTCCAGGAAATTAAGGCTGTAGGGGTAGAAGGGAATACAAAAACTAGAGTGGGTAACGAGGGATACCAGGCATGACATGGGGGATCGCGTCCCTCTAACGATAAAAGAAAAGATATGGAAAGGGAAGTACGTGGATTTATTTGCACTAGTGGATAAGGAGTTGGTGAAGAGGTATGCACAGAAAGAGATTGTAGGAAAATGTGAGATGGCAGTGGCTTTGGCGATCGCTGGAAACAAGGTAGAGGAGACAAGTTATAAAGGGAAGAGTATAGAGGCCTGGCAGCAGGGTTCTCGATATACAGTGCCATCATGCTGGAGAAAAAACCAGACCTGGCCATCCTGTTACTCGTGTATGCCACCACTGTAAAAGATGCCTACAAGGCTAGGATGGAGATAGGTTGGCTAAAGAATGATGAGGCCTTCTGGCAGAGAATGGCAGCCAGACGGGATCTGAGGTGGGATGCGACCCATTCTGAACTATGGGTAAGAAGCCTAGCAGGTTTTGCAGGAATGGAAAACAGGAATAGACAAGGATGAGGCAGGCTGCAAGAAAAAGCATGTTGGGGTTTCAACAAGGCATCGTGCTCCTGGAGTAATTGCAAATTCAGGCACATTTGTTCAAAATATGCAGCTCAGCACCTGGCAACCCAGTGCAGAGCAGTGGGGGACAGAAAGAACGGGCAATGGGAAAATGGGCAGCCATTTCGAGGGGAAGGGGATACCAATCTGGGAGAGGGGGAATTTCAAGGAAGGGGGGTTGGGAATGGAGGTATGGGGAACCATTGAGAGGGTAGGAGAGGTTGGGGGGGGGAGTTTCTAAGCTGGCCAGAACGCTGGTCAGGGTAGGAGTGCTAAAAGAATGGATGAAGGGATACCCAGAGGAGAAGGGAGGACAGATGTTAGTGGAAGGCTTTGAAAAGGGATTTAGTTTAGAATATCAAGGAGAGAGGGAAGGCACGAGAGCCAAAAACTTGTCATCCATTAAGGGGAGGGAGGACATAGCTTTCAGAAAAATAAGGAAAGAAATAGAAGCAAGGAGGATGGAGGAGCCATTCTGGACACCCCCATTACCCAAACTGCAGGTTTCCCCATTAGGCCTAGTGCCCAAGAAGCAACAAGGGGAATTTAGGCTAATTCATCACCTGTCTTACCCAGAAGGAACCTCGGGCCTGGCTAGCAAAGACTGATATAGAGTCAGCTTTCCGGCTACTACCAGTCCGGAAGGAGGATTGGGACCTGTTGGGATTCTGCTTCCAAGGGTCCTTTTAATTTGACAAGGCAATATCCATGGGCTGTTCCACAGCCTGTGCCAAGTTTGAGGCATTCAGCTCCTGGATACAAAGGGCGTTTGGGAACAGATATGGGCACAAGGCAATGGTGCACTATTTGGGTGATTTCCTCATGATGGGGGTACGAGGAAGAGGTAAGAACAATGCTTGTGGACTTTGAGGAGATGTGCAAGCAGTTATGGGTGCCTTTGGTGGGAAATAAAACAGAAGGTCCAGCCAGAAAGCTGGAATTCCTGGGGATTGAGATTGATGTAGATGAGCAAATCTTCAGATTCCCACAACAGAAAGTGGCCAGTCTCGGGGCTTTGCTACAGGAGGTAAAATGTAGGAGGAGAGTTCCCCTGAGGTAGGTTCAGCAGCTGTTGGTACACTTGAACTTTGCATGCCAGGCAGTCGCACCAGGGAATGTGTTCACCAAGAGGTTAGCCAGGGCAACAGTGGGCAAAAAGCATCCGCACCATTGGGTAGACATATCACGAGGGATTAGACGAGATGTGGAAGTGTGGGAACAATTCTTAAAGGAATACAATGGGGTTACATTCTGGCAGAAAGAGTGGCTAGGAAATAACAATCTGTATCTATATACTGATGCATCTGGGGCTATTGGTTTGGGGGCTCATTTCCGAGGGAGATGGATAGCAGAGGCATGGCCTGATTCTTGGAAAGAGAAGGGGCTGCTAAAGGACATAACTGTACTAGAGATTTTCCCAATATGGGTGGCGATGTTGACATGGGGAGAACTCCTAAGGAATAGGCAAATAATGTTTTGGTGTGATAACAGCGCCATAGTAGAGGTTATCAACAGGCAGGGAGGGCATTCGGAGATGGCGAACAGGGTCCTGAGACAGTTAGTGTTGAGGGGATTACAACTAAACATGTCATTTAAAGACAAGCACATAGAGGGGGTAAAAAATGACATAACTGACAGCCTTTCCCATTTACAGCTGGAAAGATTCAGGTCCTTGGCACCACAAGCGGCTGCAAAGAGGACACCGGTGGCAGAAAAAGTATGGGAAATTGGCTGGAAGGAGCCCGACTGTTATACAGGAGCTCCTGGTCCACCAACATGCTGAAGGCATACGAAAGAGCATGGGGGGCCTTCTAGGAGTTCTGGAAACAGGAAGGGTTCAAGGTAAGTGAGTCAGTTTCACAGGACCAGGCAACAAAGTACATGGTGAAGAAGTGGAAGGCAGGAATGGCTAGCGGCACAATGGGGTGCAGCTGGTGGGGATAGGATGGGCATGCAGCACAAAAGGTTGGGCCGAGCCGAATAAGTTTAAGGCGGTGCAGCACATGTTGATGGGCTGGCAACGGCTAAAAGGAGGGAAGGTAGACATAAGAAAACCTATTGCTGGGGACAAACTAGAAGGGCTGGTGAAAACCTTGGTAGAGATTTGTACCACACCCTTTGAAGCCGTGTTATTCAGGGCCATTTTCACGGTCATGGCAGGAGGCGCATTCAGGGTCAGCGAGGTAGTAGTGGCCAACAAAACGGATGCAGTAGGGGGACTGTGAGAGGAAGAAACACACTGGGACCAAGAGAAGATCACAATCTGGCTGAGACGTTCAAAAACAGACCAGATAGGAAGGGGGACGGAGATGGTATTAGACAAGCATGAGAGTGAGAGAACATGCCCAGTAGCGGCACTATGGAAGTACATGGTGAAGAGACAGGGAAAAAGCAGGCAGTTCTTTACACATATAGATGGAAAACCGGTTACATGTTTCCAGGTAACAGGGGTGTTGAAGAAGGGGATGGCGCACCTAGGGGAGAACACACAAAATTATTCTTCTCATTCATTTAGAATAGGAGCCGCATCCACACTAGCAGAAAAAGATGGGTCTGAAGAAGACATCGAGAAAGCAGGCAGGTGGAGGTCAAAATTCTCTAAGACATATGTGAGAAAAATAGTCCAATATCCACACTTGCTTTTCACAGGTCGGGGAAGATGCAAACGGGTCTGGATACTAGGGCACTCTTACATCTACTGGGCAGAGAGGTGGGTTGCTAATCGTCAAGGAGGGAGACAGCTAGGACAGGATCCTGACAGAATGATGGTCCACTGGAAGGGGGTTAGGGGAATGAGGTGGGCACAGATTATGCCAACCTTAGAAGATCTGAAACAGAAATAGCCAAAACCGGACCTGTTAATATTGCACTTGGGAGGTAATGATTTGGGGGAACGTCCATGGGGTTTGCTATGCAAGGAGATGATAAGGGATATGGGGACAATTCAACAGTGGTGGCCACAGGAAAGGATAGCCTGGTCAGAGATGGTGCCCAGGATGGTGTGGCGGCAGGCCAGGGATATAAAAGGGGTGGAATGGGCCAGGAAGAGAATTAACAGGAAGGTGGTGGCTTGGCTAAAGGGAGAGGGGAGTGTACATAGAACATAAAGGAATACCCTGTCCCAACCCAGGAATGTACAGACAGGGTGGGGTGCACCTTTCAATGGTAGGGATGGCAACATATGTATTGCAATTGGAGAATAGCATAGAGAAGTGGGAAGAAGAGGGTAAGGGGGGGGGGAGCCCATCATTCCATCGCATAAGCTGGAGATGGGCTAGTGGAGGAAATTTTCAGAAAATCAAACATTAAAATGGGGGGGCGGGGGGCATGTAGAAACCATGGGCCGGGCTCAGACGCCCGGACATGGAGGCAAGCAAAAAGGATGAGGTAGGAAGGGTTTAATATGAGGCACAGTTGCCATCGGCAGCCGGAAAAGGAAGGGCAGCAAGGGGAGTAGGAGAAGGGATATTGGGCTTCCAAACGTCCAGACCCCAAGAAGATTATGGACAACAAAAAGATGAGGACCACAAGAGGAAGAGGACCAAGGGGTATCGGGCTTTAAAGCGTCTGGACCCTGAGAAGACAACGGAAAAAGGGACAGTTTGAAACATGTGATTTGAAATATGTAAATCTCTGAAAGAGGGAATGTGAAATGGATAGTTTTGGAAATGAAGGACTGTTGAAAATGTAAGAAAAGTAAAATGCAATCATTATAAGACATGTTTAATAAAACAAATTGCCAGTCGAGCACCCACAAAAAGTAGTTGTGCCTCTTTTTTCTGGGGGTTCTCCATCTGACAAATGCGGTTGCCCCTAAGGGACAACCTAAATTATCAAGGGATCCCAAAGAAAGGGGCATGGGGGGGTTGGGAAGGGGAAGGTTAGGCAAGTCAAAGGCAGGTCAGATCAGGGGGTGAGGGAGGGTAGGAGGAAAGATAGGAGGAAAGAAAGGGGGGGAAGGCACAGGTAAGGAGGGGAAGGGGTGTGATGTCATACCTTGATATGATCAATATGACTAGGCAGGTAGGCCAGGTGAGGATTGGCCGGAAGGAAAAGGGGAGGGGTTTTGAGGGTAGTTAGGAGCCAGCAGAGGAAGGGGTCTCTCTCTTTTGCTGGGTTTTCAAGATTAACACCCACCCACCCTGGAATTGGCAGAAGGGGGGGCAGGAGGATGGGGGTGTAAGGGGAGGAGAACAGTGGGTAACCGACTATAGGTTGACGGAGACGGGGAGTGAGCCCCACAAAGAAAATGTGGTCTATGGGTTGGCAAAGGAAGCCAACAGGGGGAGAGGCAAGGCAGGAAGGAGGCAACAATTGGGTCACCTGAAGGGGTGACAAGGGAAGGGTGAGAGCCCTGATGGAAGCGGGTTGGCAAAAAGGGGCCAACAGGCTTAGATGCCCAGGCAAGCACGGCTTGCAGGGGGGCAGGAGTGCCTAAAAGGAGGCAATGGATGGTCATGGGTTGCCAGGAGAGGGCAACAAAAAAGACGGGAAAGAAAAAAGGACAAAAACTTAGAGAACAACTGACTGAAGGGGCAGAAAGAAAAGAAAGCTGCCGGAGGAGGTCTGCGGAAAAGGAGGAAAGAGGACAGAGAGCCTGAAGCGGGGACAATCAGGAAATTTTCAGAAAATTTAAATTTAAAATGGGGCAAGTAGAAACCATGGGCCGGGCTCAGATGCCTGGACATGGAGGCAAGCAAAAAGGACGAGGTAGGAAGGGTTTAATGAGGCACAGTTGCCATCAGCAGCCGTAAAAGGGAGGGCAACAAGAGGAATAGGAGAAGGGGGTATTGGGCTTCCAAATGTCCAGACCCCAAGAAGATTATGGACAACAAAAAGATGAGGACCACAAGAGGAAGAGGAAGAGGACCAAGGGGTACCGGGCTTTAAAGCATCTGGATCCCGAGAAGACAACGGAAAAAGGGACAGTTTGAAACATGTGATTTGAAATATGTAAATCTTTGAAAGAGGGAATGTGAAATGGATAGTTTTGGAAATGCAAAGTAAAATGCAATCATTATAAGACATGTTTAATAAATCAAATTGCCAGTCGAGCACCCACAAAAGGTTTTTGTGCCTCTTTTTTCTGGGGGATCTCCATCTGACAAATGACAAGAGTTTGTGCTGATTTGCAGAACTGCCTGCAGGAACTCAGCTCCTCAACAATTTTTGTTCCTGGGCAGTTGTAAACTTGTAGGCCCTCACTCTACCTTTGCAGCCAATTTGAAACAAGAAATGATCTGTACTTATTATTAAAAGGGCAATAACTCTGAACTTTATCTTTATGATAAACAAGTTACTTCATGCACACACACTGCTAAAAGGTGCGTCATAGTTTAGTACTGCCACCTGTATGCAACAGCTGTCAACTTTGCCTTAGTGTGTCCTTCATGACTAGTGTAGCCTCACAATGCAGTCAGCAATGACTACAGCCTCAGCAACACTTTGTAAATATAAAGTAAAGACTAGCACTCTCATTCTGTCTGATGTTTGAGTGTACCAGAGCTTCAAACATCAGATGGTACAGCATGGCTATTCCCTGCACTCTAGATTTTTTCCCTTTGTTCTTATAGCAGTAATCAGTAGATGCAAACAGGAATTGTATGCATTTGGTGCAACACTTCGTAGGATCCAGTCAACTCTGGTGGCAGTTTACCCCACTGGCAACACTGTTGAGCACCTCTTTACAAACAGGGATAGTAACAGAGGACTGGAGGAGGGCCGATGTGGTCCTTTTGCACAACAGTAGCAACAAGGAGAAGGCTAGAAACTACAGGCCATTCAGTCTCACTTCAGTGGTGGGGAAATTGATGGAAATACTGCTGAAGGAGAGAATGATGGAGTACCTGGAGACAAAGGGACCACAGAAACATAGAAACTTATAGCTGATAAAGACCATTTGGCCCACCTATTCTACCCATTTTCCCTACCTACTACAATACTGCAGATCCTACTTGATCTCTGTTTTTTACCCTGTCTTTCATATTGCTGGGGTTCCCTTGTGCCTGTCCCACGCATTCTTGAATTCCCCTACCATTTTTGCCCCTACCACCTTCACTGAGAAGCTATTCCATGCATCCACCACCCTTTCTGTGAAAAAATACTTCCTCACGTTACCCCTGAGTCTACCCCCTCCAGCCTCATATAATGACCCCGTGTTCTTGAACATCTTTTTTTCTGAAAGATTTATTAATTTTTTTGTATGTCTGTTTACTGGGTAGGTGCGCTGATCCAAAGGACCATTTTCAGGCACAACCCAGGCCATGAAGATGGCACATACAGTAGGTAATACAGGCAATACAGTAATATAAATTAAGGTGGTGCAGTAAATAGGATAACTTGGAATACGAATAATGTGCAAATACAAAGTACACAAAGTTACAAGTAAGCATTCAGTATAGTACAACATGATCCATTTGGCATAGATGCAGAGAGACTGGGACTCACAAAACAGTAACTCAGTAAATTCACCTGGGGGGGGCTGTTACACATGGTGGTGGCCAGCAGTTCTGCTGTATAGTGAGATTTGAAAGTTATGTGCTAGTCTATGGAGTGTAGGGAGGCAGGTAGGTTGTCCCATAGTTTGGGAGTGGCAAAGGAGAAGGCTTTGCAACCCATGGAGCGGTGAATACCTGGGGAACTTCTAAAGGTGGGACTGTGGAATGTCAGATTGCGGAAGCAGGTTTTCTGCTTGAGCATGGGGAAGGGGGGACAGGCTTCCACTTTTGAGGGCATTGTCTATGGTGCATCTGAGGAGGTAGTTGTTTCTGGCCTGAGGGAGAGGCAGCCTAGGGTCTGGTATAGTGAGCGGTGATGGATGGAATAGGGTGCCATCAGTGCAACTCTTGTGCACCTTATTTATGCCCTTGAGGTATTTGAAGGTCTCTGTCATATTCCCCCAAATGGCAGCATGGCTTCACAGAAGGGAGGTCTTGTCAAATGAATCTCATATATTTCTTTGACTTAGTGACTAGTGAGGTGGGCCAGGGAAGTGACAGTGAATGGGGCATAGCTGGACATCAGTAGGGCCTTCAATACTGTGCCACACAGGAGGCTAGTGAAGAAACAAAGTAGCCTGCGTATATGGAAGAAAGTGGTACACTAGGTGTCAAATTGACTGAAGGATAGGCAGCAGAGGGTGGTGGTGAATGGCAGACACTCAGGACAGAGCAGTGACTATCAGGGTGCTGCAGGGATCAGTCCTCTTCATTGTCTTCATAAGCAACATTGCAGAAGAGCTGGAAGGGAAAGTGTGTCTCTCTGCAGATTATACAAAAACCTGTAACAGAGTGGACACTCAAGAGGGGGCGGAGAGAATGTGTAGGGATCTGGGGAGGCTATAGGAGTGGTCTAAGGTGTGGCAACTGGGTTTCAGTGCCAAAAAGTGCAAGGTCATGTACCTGGGGTGGAGAAACCCAGGAATGCTATATAGAATGTGGGGAGAAAGTTACATTCACCAAACAAGAAAGGGACCTCAGGTCATCATATCTGATGAGCTCAGGGTAGCTGGTCAGTGTGACAGGGCAGTTGGAAAATCTAGTGGGATGCTGGGGTGCATAGGAAGGGAGATTTCTAGCAGGAGGAGCAAGGTGGTGTTGCTACTGTGTCACTCACTACTGAGACTGAGGTTGGCGTGCATTGCATCAGTATGGATTGAGTGGTCGAGTTTGTTGTCTAACCATACACCAAGATATTTGTATGTAGATATATTTATGAGGGGAGGAACTGTCAAGGGTGGAGAAAACAGGGGGGACTGGATAGTTTAGAGTTTTTCCTAGACTCAAAGGTCATTGAGACAGTTTTCTTTGTATTTACCCACAGGTTGTTTTCCTGGAACCAATACAACACACTACTGAAATCCCTTTGGAGTAGAGCCTCCACATCAAAGGTTGAGGGTCCCGTAGAATAGATAATCGTGTCATCTGCATACATATGGATTTGTGTGTGTGAGCAAGCTGAGGGGGAGGTCATTAATAAAAGGGGAGACTAGGACAGGACCAAGGATGGAGCCTTGGGGGACCCTGGCAAGGGTTGGGAGGGGAGAAGAAAAGGTGGAGTCTACCTGAACAGACTGACACCAGATTGTTAGGTAGGAGCTGAATCAGTTTACTACTGGGGTGGCTAAGCCAATTGTGTGGTGCTTACAGATCAGGAGTGGGTGCGAAATGCTGTAGCCAAGTCGACAAAAATGTCTGTGGTAATGTGACCTTTGTCCATACCAGCAAAAATGGCATCTGTAACATGCAGTAATGAGGACGTGGTTGAATGATTCTTCCTGAAACCAGCTTGGAGTGCAGAGAGGGTGCTTGAGACAGTAAGGAATTCGGAGACCCTAGAGTAAATTAATGATTCTTGAAGTTTATCAAGGGAGGGGAAGAGGAAGATGAGGCAGTAGTTCCTGGGGCTGGATGGGTTACCACTTTTGTGGAGGGGAATGACCATAGCAGTTTTCCAAGCCTGGGGTAGCATTCCTGAGGGGGGAGAGATAGATTTAGCAGGTGAGTGAGAGGGAGGGGCATTGGAGGGGGCAGAAATACGAAGGATCTTAGGATCAAAACGATCAGTGCTGCTTTTGGCTGTGTTTAGAGACAGCAAAGCACTGTATACTTCATGCAGAGAGAAAGGTAAAAAGATGATGTCCATAAGAAGAGACCGTAGTAGGTAGGTCATGGTCAGGGACAGGGTGGGCCATGACAGAGATATCGTGGATAGTGTTGGAAGTAAAGTACTTGTTTAAGGTGTCTGACACAGAGGCAGGGTCTGAAACAATTGAACTGTCTGGTGAAAGGACTGGGCTGGTAGACCGGATGGTAGGGTCGATGAGAGAGTGGATGGTCTTCCAGAAGTTACAGGGATAGCTTTGGGTAGAATGGAGGAGGTCCTTGAACTAATTAGCCTTTGCTGTGCAGATGGCTTTAATGCACTTATTTCTGAGTGACCTATAAACCTGTAAGTCAACCTGGGTCAGAGTGGACTTGTAAGAGGCCCATGCATGACCAGGATTCCCAGGTGCATGCAGTTTTTCCCCTCCTAGCTTGCATCTGGTAAACAGGTAAGTAGTTTAACTTATTCTTTTAAAATGTCAATTTAGTTTTTACTTCAGCCAGTGCCCATGGGAGAAGGAGTTCGGTCTGATGGCACTGCTTACCATCAATACTTCCCCCATAACACCCATTTCCACAGATGAGCATTGTTTCTGCCAGATCCTCCACCACCAAAGTTCTGCTCTACTTCAGCAACCACAAGACATTTGACTCGATGCCTCACAGAAGAATGTTAAAGAAATTAAAGAGCTGGTGACACATTCAGGAGAGCTTTAACAAAACATAATATTTAGGCACTATCCAGCTTCTATTTCCTGGTAGTTCTGTATTCCTCCTTTACATTTTTTAGTAGTGAGGTCATCTGTATGAAAACAGGATCTTTGCTCCTCAAGAGTTTGGCTATTACTGCTGCTTTTTGCTTACCTGAAGTCATAGAGCACTACTTGTGACCTCAGTTACTCCCATAGCAACAGATTGTGATGTCACAACAGGGGATTATGACTTGAAGCAGGGATGAATTACAATGAGAAGGAAAATGTGAACCACTAGGAATTGAACCTAGGACCTCTAGCATTCCGTGCTAGTAACTCTACCAACTGAGCATTGGTTCACACAGCTGCAGCGGCTGTCCCAGATCTTCCTTCAAAGTTACATTCCCTCCCTCCGGTGTTGTATAACTTTGCAACCTCAGAAATACATCAGAACAACAGCCAATCAAATTCTTCTCAGTGCAGTTTAAAGAGGCCACTGCAAGGTAAATTTAGATCATGAATTGCAATGAGAAAGGGAAAATTTGAACCACTGGGAATTGAACCTAGGACCTCTAGCATTCCATGCTAGTAACTCTACCAACTGAGCTATGGTATATAATATTTAGTTTCTTACTGTATGCAAATAAATGTAACATTTCTGTTAGTTACATTATTATAGTTTCTATTAGTTTTTTGTGATTGAACTATATTATTTCATGCATTTTATCACCAACGTGGTCATTCTGTGCACCTTATCCACCTCATCATCAGTAGTGAACCAGATGCACAAAAGCACATGCTCCCAAGATGCTATTTATAAAACAGACTGTTTTATAAATTAATTGTTTTATAAATTATTAATTGTGGAAATAGTTTAAACGGCTACCTTAAGACACGATTTGATGTCTGGAAAGATTTGAACAAAATCAGTTTCTCAAATATTATCTCACCCATATTAAGGTTGCTGTTAAAAAAGGAAAACATTTTTAGCTCAAATCTTTTTAGTGTGTCTCAATATTAAACTCATAAATCTTTGCTTAGCACAGTTTTCTATAAACCTTTAGAGAGCTTAATGAGTTCAGATGCACACCACTGCATTCTAGTCTACAGAAGTAGTATAGAAATTAAATATTATTTTAACACTTTCTCTGTTATAGGGATGTGGAAAAAAATTATATGTATTACCAAAGAAAAGGGTTTGAGCTGTTTTAACAATTACCTTAAAGTGAGTAGCAAGCTTGTTTTAAGAATGAAATCAATTGTACCAAACTGAAACTTTAAATGGACAGCTTTATTTATTTATTTATATATATTTTCAAACAGGCATAAAGGCCATTCTTCTGATGAAGCCTAAATTTCAGGTGAAATATAGAGAATTGGAGCCAATTGAAAATAATAAAATAAATTGAGATTATACGGCAACAAGAGTACTGTTCATTTCTATTGGTTTGTGGCCCCCAACCCCTTCTCCTGGAGAAACTTGATGAGTTCTAAGAATGGCACAGATTAGATCATGCACACGTAGGAATGGGAGTATTGTGGTTATAAAATATTTTGGAAACTCTGGCCTGTAATATCTGTACAGCATGTGCTGCACATGGTGCTGAGGATAGCATAGCTTTGTTAGTCTAAAGGTCTTCAGAAATCATCATTTTGTTCTTCAAATGCAATTGGGCCAGATCAAAGTTTGCAGACAGGGTAGCTTTTAGGCTACCAAGACAGTGCCTGAGCTAAAGATGGAAGCATGACTCTCTTCAGGATGCTTTTATTGTAGTTGACTTACCCTTGATACCCCAGCTAAGAGGCAGCACCTAATTTTACACTGTGTTCCTGCTTTCATCCACTTGCACAGCTGGGATGACTGCAATGTAGGAATGGCAAATTGTGTTTAATGGTATTTAAGGCTCTGCCCAGGTTGGGACCCAGTTACATAAATAACCTCCTTTACCCATATACTCATAATTAACCTGTCTGCTCCTAAGGGAAAATCTATTGGTGGTTCCACATGCTAGTGTGAAATCTTTGGAGGTTGGCGCCTTTTCTGTGGTCACCCCATGCATATGGAACTCCCTACCAATTCAGCTTTATCAGATCTCCTTTGCAGTTGTCTTTAAAAGGCTTTTAAGACCCATTTGGCCTCCCTGGTGTTTGCGAGCTCATTTTAATGTGCTAGTGATGACAGGGACTCTGATGTGTTTGATATTGTGATTTTATAAGTTTTATCAACATTTGTAACTGGAACTATATGGGTAACCCTTCGAGTCTTCACAATGATGTGCTATATAAAATATAGTTTACTTACTTATTTACCAAACTGGTGGAGTGGTTGGAAACGTGGCTATTGGGGTTCAATGCGAAAAAGTGCAAAGTTCTGCACTTTGGAGCAAAGAACCCAGGGAGGGGTTACCAGCTTGAAGGGGTACAGCTAGGCTTCACTGAGGAGGAGAAAGATCTAGGGGTGGTTGTAACAAGAAAGATGAAGAATACAGAGTAGTGTAGAAGGGTGGCAGCAAAATCCAACAGGATGCTGGGTTGTATCGCAAGAGGGATCTTCTCCAGGAGCAGGGAGGTGATCCTGCCTCTCTACAGGGCACTGGTCAAGCCGCACCTGGAGTACTGTGTGCAATTCTGGCACCCATTTCTAAACAAGGATGTGAAATTACTGGAAGGGGTACAATGCAGGGCGACATGGATGATCCAGGGATTGGAGGACAGACCATACGAGGAGAGGCTGAGAGAGCTGAACATGTACTCCTTGGAGGAGAGAAGGGAATGGGGGGGGGATATGATTGAGGCCTTTAAGTACATAAAGGAAATAAACAAGGCACATCCTGAAGGGATACTCAGGCTGAGGAGTGGGAGAGACATGAGAGGGCACAGCCTTAGATTGGAGGGGGGAAGTCTTAGGACAGAAATGAGGAGACACTTTTTCATGGAGAGGGTTGTAGCAGAATGGAATGCTCTACCGGAGGAGGTGGTAGCCTGTAAGACAGTGGGTAGTTTCAAAAGGGGATGGGACAAGGTGGGGGGTGTAATTGGGAAGGGGAGGGGTGGGGCAACTGCAAGGTGAGGGTGCTAGCTACACACTCGAGCAGACTTAATAGATCAGGTGGTCTGTTTCTGCTGGCAAATTCGTATGTTCGTATGTTCACATGTACCTGCTCAAGGTCATGCTGAGCTAGTGGCTGTGCTAGGATTTTGAAAGTTGAACCTAGGCTTTTCAGCTTCCCTTTTCTGCACTGGAACCACTGTGCCATATTGTCTAATTTAGTCGTTTAAATTAATTGAAAGAAACTGGCAGTCATCGGTGTTAGCAGATTAACGGAAGGTTTGCATCTTATTCTAAGGAGTAATAGAGCTCCTATATTCTGGAATCCATGTTGATCATCAAAAGTACCTGAGCAGCATTACACATCAGGCTGTTTAGAGTGTACTCTCTGCCATTAAGTAGTGACTTGAAGTCTGCCCAGCAGTGGGGAGGGCTGAGGCACTGGACACCTCACCTACCACTGCACCGGTGACCTGACTTTGGAAATGGACCAGGGTTCGCTCAGTAGCTGGCCACACTGGTGACCTGAGTTTGGAAATAGACCAGGGTTTGCTCAGTAGCTTGCTGCACCGGTGACCTGGGTTTGGAAATGGAACAGGGTTCGCTCAGTTGCTGGCCACACCGGTGACCTGGGTTTGGAAATGGACCAGGGTTCACTTAGTAGCTGGCCAAAAAAGGATTGAGTACCCATTGATGGCTCTCCTCCTTTGGGGAGGGGGCAGCATGTACTGCTTCTTAGCTGCCATCTAGCAGAGGCTGGGTGTCACATCAGTGGTCACCAGAATCAAAGCCAGAGGCAGGCGTTGAGGGCATGCAGCATCTTAATGTTGTCCGTGTGCACCATTGCACACCAGCAGCTCTGACTCAAGAGGAGAAACTCAAGGAAAGAATCACCTTTCAGCAGGATGGTGCCACGGTCCTACAGGTGCCACACTCACCGTCCGTGGCACCCACTTACTCATCGTGGTAAGGAATCAAATAGGGGGAAGTCCTGGAAATGGGGTAACAAGACTGGGGCTCACAGCAGAACAGGGCCGAAGGGGACAGTGCAGGAGGATAAAGTACAGATGAAAAAAGTATTGCCTTGGACTACCAAGTTGCAGCAAAACTGCTTACCCCCCCTCCCCAATCAGCCGAAGGTCAGGCTTAATACCAGTGGAACAGTTTCCCCAGAAATTAAAAGAAACTTAACATAGCAGAAGAAAAATTATGGTGCATGATTCTGCATAAAGCAAAAACTTTCACAAGTGACCCTCATTGTGGTATGTAACAATGTCACATTTATTAATGATGTTGGTTATACTGTGAGGTTCTCTCATGTTGTATCTTTTTATAGCATTTTTCATGCCATCCAGCAATCCTGGAATGGAATGAATACTAATAAGGTTCCATATATTAAGCACTGGCGTCTTGAATAAATATCTAGCATTTTTATAGGAGGGAATATCACTGCTGGCATGCAGCCATGCATTTTGACAGTAACTGGAAAGCACATTTTGTCTTTAAATCTCAGCCTAATTATGTCAGTTCATATTGTAGCATAAATAATTTATGGACTTCACCTCCTACCTGAATGTCTGGCATTTGAAGGGCCATATTACAAAGTCTGGCACTTACTGGGTTACATTTTGACTTTGGTGGTGCACTTTTAGCTGACTTTGCAGACGTTGATCTGTTGACACTGTATTAACAGTATTAAAGAGGAAGTTTTAAATGGATAACTATAGTCAAATATGAGGTCCCAGCCTCAGAACACATTTACTTTCCAAAAAGAGTAAATAAATGTGTTGTATTTCAAAAAAAGGACAACTTGCTGTGCAGGGAGCTAAAGCTTCTCAGCTGAAAGAATTCACTTGACCAGCTGAAGATACTTCATTTTCTTTTTTTTTCCATACTCCCCTACGTTTCGCTCCTCAGAGCTTGTTCACAGGGATTAATCATCTGTTTAAACATAAAACACTTATTTTTTATCATACTTCAATATTTAATTTTCCAAAAATCTTAGGACATTTTTTTTTCTTATTAAGGAACTGAATTCGATTTACCCTGTGTCATTCTGTTGCCTGTTATTTTTAAACATCAAGAAGTATCAAAACTTCTCCTGTGACTTTGCACATCCTGAAAATATCCAAAAAACAGACTACCATTTTCATGCGGTGGCAGCATAAACGTCTGCTAGGTTAAAGTGCTGAATATTTCACTTCTGTATTTTAAAACTTGAGACCCCATAACTGCTCACATACTTCAACAATAAACAAAGTTTGTATTTATACCCTTCTATATGAATTTCCACAAGCCAATAATTCTAATGAATCTTTGTTGTTCTCTCTTAACCTTGTTATCTTAAAAAATCTTGTTTAGTAACTTATTTAAACCATTGTGGCCCAATTTTAGTGTCTTTATGTAAAAGCTTTGTACCTTCAGTAAAAGCGCTTACCCCACACAATGCTTTCTTGTATTACAGGCTGTAAAGCTCCCTTTTATATGAATTTCCACGAGCCAAGGTTCTTTTCAATCTTATTATTCTCTCTTGCCGCTTGTTACCTTAAATAAAAAGATTTTATTTAGTAAATTATTTAAAATATGCCGGCCCGTTGGTGCAGCGGTGGGCTTTCCGCTTGCGACGCCGGCGACCCGGGTTCGGGAATGGACCCGAGTCGTCGGAGGGCTGGCCGGGGGGAGAAGGATAAAGTGTCCTACGGACTGCTCTCCTTCTCCAGGGGGGAAGGTGTGGGAAGCACTCGGAGTGCTGAGGACTCCTGGCGGAGGCCGGGAGAACTCGCGCTGCCGATGCTCGGCATCTGGGAGGCGGGGCGGACGCTGGCGTAATTGCACGTCCCCGCCTCCCTGGAGGAAAAACTACAGGAAAAAAGGCAGGACCACCGTGCGAATGAAGCCCTCCCCAGGGACCTCACCTCATCACCGTCGCTGCGGGACCCCGACCAGATATCAGTTCCATGGTCACGAAGGTGGCCACAGCCCCACCTTCCGGGGGGTAAGCCGGGGGTGACTGAGGGTCCCCGGCAGCCATAGGCGGTGGTGGAGGTCTCTGGGGACCGTGACCAGGGCAGAAGAAATATGGGGTCATGCCAAGAAAAAAGGGAAAATTAAAAAAAAAAAAATATTATTTAAAATATTATAGCCCAATTTAGTATCTTTCTATCAAAACATTGTACCTTCAGTAAAAGCACTAACCGTGCTGTGTTCCACGCTATGCTTACTCACATTGCAGGCTGTAAAGCTCCCAAGCAGTGGCATTTCTGACACTGACTAGGCTCAGTGAGTTATGGCTTTCCTCTTGAGCCTGCTCGGATTTACCGCCAAAGTGACGTAGCACTTCAAGTAACTCTCGTAAAAACGAGAGTGTTGCTAAGCAACTGTACAGTCCCCCCCCCCTCACTTGGAAGGAGACACGGTTTGTCCAAGCAGGCTGTAATGCATCTTTTAACCAAGTCTGTGCTTTGCTGCCAACCCGCTTTATGTACTACTATGATTTTATTTTCAGAACCAACCAGGTTCAAAATGACCCATACACACAAATAACAATTTCTTCATTATGTACTAAATAATTCTATGCATTTAACATGGAATATATATTGAACTGCGTATTGGCCAACCTCAAAATGGACCTCAGGGTGATACACACAACGGGCCATATTCCTTTTCTTTGGAGGGGGAGATGCATTAGCAAGCTCCTCCGTGACATTCTCTGCCATGAGCCTCGAGACACCAGCAGTAACACTCAGCAACTCAGCATCAGTGTTATCTGTATGCAGTGCTGAGTAGTCACGCTTTGTTGATTTTTTTTTTTTTTTTTATCTGGAGTGTGTAACCACTTGAAGAGAGACATGTTTGATGCGCTGGTCAGTAATCCAAAAGAACGAGCGAAAAAAAGAGCTATGCTGACCACAACATATTAGTACTGTTTAAGACACCTATCAGGTGAAAGCTAGCTGTCAGCCAGTAGTGGAGCGCAATGGTAATTTGATGCACTACCAAACATGAGAATCAGACCGCGATATAAACTCGACGCAATATTAAATAGTTCTACGGTAGCTTATTCATTTTGAATTTACATCAAGCAAAAAAGGAGTTGTGCAATGAAAGACAAGCTTAGTGATAACAATCAACTCTATTAATTTTGCATAAGCCATACTGTTTGTTAGAAATTAATATTGACTTTTTAAAAGCACCCATTTTTCACTACCCTTAAAGCACGCAAATATTTCCAAAAATATGGACTGTCAGTCCTAAACTTGTTTAAATGGATGCTTGCCAGTTACTTTCTATATTCATAATGATTGTTGGATCTAATGTATTTAATAAAAAAATCCACTTCATTTCTGCCTTATCCAATAACTGTTTATAGTCACCCCTCCCCCTCCCAAGGGGAGGTTGTATAATTTCCAATCCCCAAAACCTTAACGATGCTCCTGTACATGCCTCTCTACTGAAATGTAGTGCGACTGGTGAATATTCACGCCTGTTCCTAATGTCTCCCTTATGCTCTAAAATTCTCTTTTTTAAAGCTCTTTTCATTTGAATTATAGCAAGCTGTCCTTTTTCTGAAATATAGTAATTCACCTTCAGGGAGCTTTTTTAACAAAAGTTCAACCATTTCCCAGTTGTTGTGTATTTTTAAATAAATGTGTTGCCCAGTTTTTTTTTTCTTTCAAAACCTTGTTTGAAATACCAGCAGGAAGACAAGGAGCTTATCAGCCTGTATGTTCAGGTTGATTTTTGGATGTTCAGGTGGCTGATATATGGCTACCTGATGCAGCCACTGAACCCCTTGGAAAAAAGACAATCGCTTTTATAAAAAACATGAATTTATTGTATATTTAACTTACGATACAAACAATGGCAATTGAAAATAAAGGATTATACACATTTTTAATAGATGCAGAAAATTGTTTGTACCAGAATTGTTCCTTGTACAGGAAGATGAACAAAGTGGGTGATTTGTCACCTTTTATTGCACCAACAAGAAATTTACAGAACAAAGTATAGATGTAGTGTCCTGTTATGCTGTTCAGGCAGTGTGAAGCCTGAAAGCTTGTGTTCTGAAAATGTCTTGTTGGTCCAATAAAAGGTATTAAATCACCCACATTGTTCAAAGGTTATGTCAGTCATCTAAGAGAACACATGATTATATATGGATAAATCTCAGTTCTTAAGTTTCAGACACAGATGGTCTCATAGTAGATCCCTTGTGGATTACTGTGTTGCCCTCAGCAGAAAGGCCAGAAGGGTCATGTGAAAAGTTGAGAGTCACCTCCTGTTTTGTGCAGCTTCTCTAAGGCCACATACAAGTGAAGTTATCACAGTAGTTTCTTAAAAAATAAAGAAATCCATGGCAAAAATGATGTTTATGCTTATTAGGGTTGCTGACATACAAACCTTTAACCTCACAAAGGTTAGAAATGAACTATTAGGGTTGTTAAACCAATGCCCACAAAGTATGGAAATGTGTTATTAGGCTTGTTATGCTTAAGACCCATACCCCTCAAACTGCCTCTACCCTTGTGACCCAAGGCTAAGCTACAGGTACAGGGCCATGCATCAACAGTCTGGTACCTCATATAAGGCCAACGTATTGTAGATTTGTAAATAGCAACCATAATCCCCCCCCAAGTTGAGTAACTGTGTTCTAATTGTCTAGTGTTGTCTGCAAGTGGTATATTAGAGAAGATGTCCTGGTACTGTAGCGTTACACTAAAAACTAAGGCTGGTTTTGAACAGTATAGTAAATAGTCATACAAACTATTTTGTTTACCTGTAGAACTTTCAAGGGTAGAAATAACATGAAATGACTTGCATTTCCAGTGACATATGTCAGAAAATGGTCATCTCTTTTTACACATTGTTTTAGTTGTGAAATGCTACCTCAGTAATGTCAAACCTAAAAACATGACATATTTCCCTGTACACTGTGCTAGGGCTCTGTGGAGTTCAAATAATATTGCACCATACAGAATTGTAGTCAGCAGGGTTGCAATTATACTGTCATTGCTAGGTAGGGAGCCTTTTAGCAGATATACTTGTATGTTACTGTTCTGTTCATCGTTGCCATTATTAAATAGTACTGCAATAGTGTGTCACTAGACTTGGTTAAATATTAGGTCACAATCAGAAAGCGATTCAATGCAAGAAAATAGCTCTTTCATGTTGCACTACTCAGCACTCAGCAAAATAAGATTAATGTATCTTGCACCTTTTGCAAGCTACTTCTCTTTATTTGTGCTAGTCTCCAAGAGTCCTGTGGCATCATGCATTTTGCTGTTATGAGTAAATAAATCCTGCTTACTGTGATCACTGTGTGCACCACCTTTTGTTTTGCTTTTTTGTGGTCGTTCTTCATAGTCTTGTGCTAGAGTCTGGTAGCAACATCAGAGAGTGAATGCACATTCTCCTGCTTTTTCTCTTACTTTTATTTGCATTGCATAAGACACAAGACTATTATGTATGTACAGTATGTATCTTTATTTGTATTGCATAAATAAATAAATATATATTTATTTATTTAAAATTGGTGACCGGGAAAGGCACACTGAGCTGAGGCTCATTTCCAGGTGCGACCCGGGTACAAAGTGTACATTGTAGAAGGCAGAGAAGTACAAACAATATCTTGATTCAGATGAATAGTACAGTATAAGGAAATTTCATCTATATATATATGTATATATATATATATATATATATATATATATATATATATTATGGTAGCATGGTAGTGCTACCATAGTTAGGATTGAGGAGCCATTTCTATGTTAAACCCCAAAACTTTGCACCGTAATAACTTTGCAACCATTTGACAGATTTCCTGAAATGGAATACCTGATCAGAACCATAGGCCTTGGAATCTGCCAAGTTTACGTACCAGTTGGATATCACGACTCGGAGTTATTAAGCGTGATCTGCGCACGCGACGCTTTTCGTGGAATTCTACGTCTCGCCTACAGGTCAGACGGTTTGCGCCGACCGCCCTCCAAAATCTTCAGGGAATGTGCGGCCGGGGTCCCCGATGTGCCTTTTGAAGATTTCGTGAAAAAATATTAAACGGTTCAAAAGTTATTCAAAAAACAATTTCCCATTATAAGTCAATGGGAAAAGTTAACAAAAAGTTCGACAGTGTTGCAAATGCACTTTTTACTGTCGCAGATGGCCCTGTTACTGTCGCAAATCCACCATCTTGTTTTCAGTTAGCGATCAGAAAAATGCTTGGCATTTAAAATTGAGACCCTCTAGCAACCTAATTATTTTTGTATTCACCTAGTCGGGCCCTGAGGATGCTAGCCATGTCTTTATTTTGGAGTAAAACACCCCAGAAATATGTTTTCCAGATTTCTGGAAAAAGTACTTTCGTAAAGTAGTGTCGCACTCATGAAAGTGTTGCAAATTTTTGCGAAAGCTTTCGTAAATTGCGATACTATTTTGCGACACTATGCCCAAAATAACAGTAATTCTTTGGCACTCCGCTGCAAAAGAACGGTTGGGAGTTTTGGGCTGAAATTTAGAGGGAAAGCAGACGACATCTCACAGATGTGCCTTTCAGTGTTGTATTGAAAAAATATTACATGGCGGCAAAGTTACAGCACTCCAAAGTTGACAGTTTTTCGCATAGGATAACATTACAGCGCCCGACGCATTACAGGAATCCTTTGGCACCCTGCTGCAAAATAACGGTTTAGTCTTTTTTCCTGAAATTTGGAAGGAAGACAGCCAACATCCCACAGATGTGCCTTTCAGTGGTTTGGTGAAAAAATATTACAGGGAGGCAAAGTTATGGCACTCTGAACTTCTCCTTTTTTCCCATAGGATAACATTATGGCGTTCGCTGCGCCTTTCAGGGCCCGTATCTCGGAAACGGTGCGAGATATGGACTTTTCGTTGGAAAAATTCTTAGCCCCCTAATTAGCCAGGACAGTTGTAAATCATACGACTTTTAAATTTTTTTTCTACGTCGTACGGTTCCTGAGATATAACCTATTTAGTATTCCAAGTTCTCATTTTCTGCTCCGATACTCATTATTATGCATTCATTATTTGTACTCACTGTCTTTCTCTATGCAGGTTTTGGGGAAAACCAGCCTGTGCGCTTACATTACTGTTGCCCTTTCCGCTTGCGGTTCCGTACCCGTTTCACTTAGCGTTGACGTCTGCGCCACCATGTGCGTTATCCTTTACGTTTTCATTTGCCCTTGGGTTTCTGTTATTTTTTGCCATTTGTGTCTACAGTACTGTTTCTCTTTCTGTTTCACTTGCGTCACCATGCCCATTGACATTTCCGTTTGCAGGCACCATGTTACTATGTGACAACACATGACGTGGCAGACCATTCCCGTCTACGCCACCGTGTGTGTTACCCTTTCTGTTCTCAATCGCGCTTGCGTTACCATGTGCGCCACTGTTAGCGCTTTTGTTTGCATTGCTGTTCCTGTTACTATGCCACAAGACATCATGTGGTTGGGCCCCGCCTTCACCCGCTGCATTACATTCACTATTTCTCGCTATCATTCTCAAAGAAGGAGGAGTATAAATCTGTTAATGTATTATTTGTTACAGAGAAAGTGAAAGTTAAGTGGAAGACCCCTTTGACCCCCGCCACCCCCCAACCGCATTGGGGTGCGATTGGGACTGGCCAGCCCTAACTCTCACCCCATTCTCCTATACTTTTGCTGCTTTACATGTCATGGGGTGAGAGTTAGGGCTGACGATCCCAATGCGCACCCCAATGCCGGTTGGGGGGGTGGGCGGAGGGGCCCAAGGGGGGTTTTCAACCCTAACACCGAATTTCCTCACTTTTGTCGCTGTGGAACAACCCTAACTAATGCATTAAACGGAGTTTTTTGCCTCTAATATATATGTATGTACATATTTATGTATACGTGTTTGTATGCATTTATATAATGTATGTAAATGTATGTATTGTGTGCATTTATGAATATGTGTGTATGAATATAAGTATGTATTTATGTATGTATGTGTGTGTGTCTGTATGTAATTATGCATGCATTTAGTATGTATGTATATATGTGTGTGTGTTTGTGTGTGTGAGAGTTATTTATTTTTTAATTTATTATCTTTTCCATTATGAAAAGTATATTGTGCTTGAGAGTAGCATGTACCCAGAGGCTTCCTGGGGGTAAGAGACAGTGGAATACAAATACAATTTTTTTTTTTTCCATATTTGTTTTTCTGCCTTCCCGAGCCCCCAGCCTGCCACTCCTTTGGGCTGTACAAGTCCCTGCTGCCCGTCAGTCTCACCCCTGCTGCCAGCACCTGCCACCAGAGTCCCACTACACCTGTGTCTGGAGGGTTCTGGCTCTAACCCTACCACAAGGGCTCCCCTCTCCCACAAGGGGGGAGCACAAGGGAGAGGAGAAGTCTGAACACTGCCTGCCTGGAACATCAGGTGCGGGGGATGGGAGTGGTGCGCTCTGGGGACTGCGGCATGGTGGGACAACCACCGTCATCCAGCAGAGCTGAAACTGGACATTTCTCATTTTCTGTTCCACCCACTACCCAAATACTGTAGGTGTGCACCGCAGTGGCAGCCTGGAGCAGGGTTATCCAGCAGTGTGTGGTCACCCACACTGCCAAGGACAACACCACAGGCTACCACCAGGAGCCCGCTGAAGGAGCGGTGCTATGTAGCCCACTCTTGCCCAGGAGGGGACGTTCCAAAGGATGTTCTTGACTCCCTCCCTGCCAGCCTCTGCTCCTGATGTCCGAGCTTGGGGTGTGAACTTGGGTCTCCAGCATGCCGAGAAAACACCCATCACTCAGCACAAATACAATTTATTACTGTAGCAGTAGGCAGAAATATTTACAACCAAGAGATCAGAATAAACATCAGCAAAATGTGAAAAAGGAAAAATGGGCAGGAGCAGGGTTGTGCTTTTACAGAATGGTGACAAGAACAGTGGCAAAAACAATTATTATTATTGATAAATGGCATATTAGGCTGGTAACCTCTTAGTCACAGCATGGTAAGCACTTGCAGATAGAGTTATTTCTGACTTTACCCTGAGATTCAGTGGAGGAAAACTTTTCAGGTCTCTGTTCCTTCTCAGTTTGTGAACACATTTTTGTCTTACAGTCTTGCTCAACTGTTTGATCGTGTCTTGCTCAAGGAACAACACAGAAGAAATAGCTACATTCTTTTGGCACTGCCAGTGACCCTCCAAAAGTTGTGTGTATCCAGCCCTTCTGGATTTTACCATTTGCATGGGTTGTGGCCCTTCTGGGATTCTGGAAAGTACCCAATTACCCCAGCCTATAGCCTCCATCATTTGAATGTGTGGCCATTCGTGGGGGTCCAAGTGCAGGTTGCAAGATCCTCCTTGTCTATGCCTGCCAGGGCGCAAGGGGGATTTCCTGCATGAACTTGTGGACTTCATCGCCGATAGGGTGTTGGAGTCCCCCAGATGGTTGATTCTGGGGGATTTCTATGCCTGGGTCAATGATGAATTCGAGCATTTTGGAAAAGACTTCCTCCAGACTATGACATCTCTGGGCCTCGCACAAGCAGTTGCTTCTGCGACTCATTGCCATGGCCACGCCTTGGACCTAGTATTTTCACTGGGACTTGAGATCTCAAGATTGATCCAGTCATTTGGTCAGATCACTGCACAGTAAAATTCTCATTTGGGCTACCCTTCCCCCCTCATTAGTCCCTTCTCTATTGAGTTGGTCCATTAGTGCCCTTTGAGAGGTTTGACCCCAGAGGGACTATTGGCAATAAGGAACTTATCTGGTGTGTGTGCTGCTTGTACAATGGAGTTAAATGAGGTGGTGGCAGCATATAATAACGCTAAAAGACAAAGAACCTTAGTGCACAATCACCAATGCAAGGGTTACCCCAAAGGGCATTGGCCGGGAAGTCAAGTTTCAAAGAAATACAAAATCACACATACCCCATAATGCAAAGCATCATGGGCTGCATATGCAAATCACCACATAATGTGAGCAGACATAACGCTGTCACCAAGGCATTCAACTCCATTGCACTGATACGTGTATGACCCAGGTCTTCTCACTTGAGACCCTCGTGGTTTGATGAGGCTCTCAAGAAGATGAAGACCAAGGGTTAGAAGTTGGAGCTTTGCTGGAGGAGGACCAGGTCTGTGGATGGCAGACTGGCCTTGAAAACTCACTATGGTGATTATCAAGGTGCAATCAACCGTAAGAAGGCAGAGTTCCTGTCTGGGGAGATTGCTGCAGGAAGGAACAGACCAGCTTTGCTCTTTTGGATGGTAGACAGGCTTCTCCATCCAGCCTGCCTGCAGCCAAAAAGAGCAATTTCAGTCACATAGTGTGAAGAGTTTGCTCAGTTCTTTTTTTTCACAGGGTGTCCTCCATTAGATCCAGGATCTTGCCAGTGGAGCAAGATCTGTCCTGCAGTGTTGTGCCTGGGGGTGACAGAAGAACTTCGCCTGTCTGGGAAGAGTTTCAGCTAGTGGGGGTGGCTGAGGTCATTGAAGTGATTTTGAAGCTGCGGCACACCTCTTGTGAACTGGACCCACTTCCGACACATCTCCTAGTGGGGTGTGCGGAGTCCGTTGGTTCAGTGTTCGCCGAGATAGTCAGGTGCTCGCTCTCAGGGGAGCTCTTTCCTGATGCCTTGATGGAGGCGTTACTGAGACCCTTCTTGAAGAAACCATTACTTAACCCTGACACCTTGGCAAATTACTGTCCTGTCTCCACTTTTCCATTCTTGGGGAAGGTACTGGAGAAAGTGGTGGCACTGCAACTCGAAGCCTACCTGACGGCCTTTGACATCTACGAGCCACTCCAGTCTGGCTTTAGGAAGAGGCATAGCACTGAAACAGCATTAGTCAGGGTGCAGAATGCTCTCCTTAGGGCGAAAGCTAGAGAAGAGCAGTCAGCTTTCGTTCTCCTCGATCTGTCCTCAGCATTTGATACTGTAGACCACATGGTGCTGCTTGATCATCTGAGAGAGCTCTGTGGACTCGCCAGCAAGGTCATCAGCTGGTTTGAGTCCTTTCTGACAGGCAGGAAGTAACAGGTAGTTATGGGAAATTATTCTCTTTGCTTGAAGCCCCTGTTCTGTGGAGTGCCTCAAGGGTCAATTTTGTCGCCCATGCTGTTTGCGGTATATATGCTACTCTTAGGGGATATCATTAGGCATTATGGTCTGGGTTTTCACTGCTATGGAGATGATACCCAGATGTATATGTCCTTTGCCCCCAGAACATCGGATGCTGTGGAAGTGCTAAACAGCGACTTATCCTGAGATCCAGACTTGGTTGTCCTCTAACTGGCTGAGGCTCAACCCGGACAAGACAGAGGTACAGATGATTGAATGGGGTCGTTGTTGGGATGTGACTGCCTCTGGAGAAGGAACAGTGTTGTTCCTCGGTACCATCACTCTAGTGGTGCCTACTAAGATGTGTAATCTGGGCGTCATTTTTCACTATGGCTTGACGCTAGAACATTAGATGTCTGCTGTTGTCCGGAGAGGTTTTTATCACTTAAGAAATGCACCTGGATTAAACCCTTAATCTCATCAGAGGATCTACCATCATTAGTGCATGCTTTTATTACATCCAGGGTCAATTACTGTAATGCTCTTTACTTCAGGGTCAGTAGCGGTAACTGCCGGTGACTGTAGCTGGTGCAGAATGCTGCAGCCAGGTTATTGATGGCCTTTCGAGGTCCACTTATATAACCCTGGTTTTGCATGAACTGCACTGGCTGCCAGTCAGATGGCAAACTGCCTTCAAGGTGGGCTTGCTCACCTATAAGGCCATATATAGTTTGGGTCCAGGCTACCTGTCTGACCTCCTAACACCTGCCTGGCCAGTGCACTCACTCTGGTTATCCATAGAGGGCCTCCTGGTGGTCCCAAGGGCACTGTTAAAAACCTCTGGGGACCATGCCTTTGAAGTGGCTGGACCAGTGATGTGGAACTCTCTGCTGAGAGCTCTCAGGGAGGCACCCTCTGTGGAGGCATTCATGCATTGCCTGAAAACCCATCTTTTTAACCTGGCATTTGTCGTCCACTAATTTTAATTATTTAATACTGGGTTTTTAAATATTTTAAGAGTAGATTTTATTTTATGTATGTTGGTTTATGCCTGATTTTGATTTTAACTGTATATTTTCCGTATGTTGCCTATCTGTAAAGTGCCTAGAGCCCCAGGGATTGGGCGCTGTATAAATAAAGTTGACTTGCTTACATAGCCAAGGTAAGGCTGCAGTGCTCAACTCCGATCATCCCTCATCATCACATGCTGATCCAGCAGCCACATCTACATGGCCCCTCTCTGCACTGATGCAAGCCATGCTGGAGAGGGGCCCGAGAGTTCAGGGGGTGGGTGGGTGTAACTGCAATAGTGATGTCTGCGGCAATGCTAGTGGTGCTGCTTGTCCACATGACACCTTACACTGCTCACATCATAACATGTCCCCAACTTGTCTGGGACTCCAGGAACGGGTCGGGTATTTTTTTTTTTGCATAGTCTTTTTACTGGCTCCAGTGGACCAGGGCATCTCTCAGATTGCCCACTCAGCCATTGCCTCTACTCCCTGCCGAGATAACCCCCCCTCCTCCGGAAGTGAGATTAGAACCCCCCTCCCAAAGACCTTCCAGCCCCCCCCCAGATCACCCCCACCTACCTGGTGGCCTTTCTGAGATTAGAGGATCAGTTCTGGTTGGGTGGGCTCAGGAGAGTCGGTGGAGGGATGATCCGGCGTTGGGGACATGGGCTAGGCTCCTGGAACCCTTGTCGGCTCCCTGGTCCTCTGAGGTACTTTGATTGTGGTGCAGGCATGCAATGAAGTCCTGGTCCACCACTACTCCACCCTTGAATTACAGCATCGCTTCCTCACAAGGCCCCTGATCTCCATCAGGGACCACTAAGGAGTGGTGCAAGTCCCCTAACCCACCCCAGGAAGGGAGAACAGTCCTCCGGATGTTCAATTCCTTCCATCCCCTGCTGATCCCCGGTGGCCCAAGTCCATTCCCAAACCCGGGTGACTGGCGTGGTGAGGCATCCAGCACCTCAACCCTCAGCACCACGAGGCTGGCTATGGATTGGGTATTGACTTATGATGATCTGGTAAGTGTCCACACTGCCACTTTTGCACTGCAGCAGCCTGAGTGCTTGGGTTTCTGCGGTGCATATGCGACAGTATAAACAGACCTTATGAGAGTCTGATTTCTGTGTTCTCAGTCTTCTATCCCACCCTCTCTTGCCTCATTCTGATCTACTGACCAAAGGTTACATGTCCTCTCCTTACCTGGGTTGGCCATCCTTAACTATTGGGATGTCAAATGGCTAAGACTCGGAGACTGGGGATATTTTAAGTCTCATTGATCTACTGTATTACAGTACTTTCACATGCTAGCAAGGGCTATACTAACACGTTTAATAAAGGGTCTGAAGAGTCTTTCTCCCCCTGATGCAAGGTCCAGGATGTGGATGCCAGTTTGGCAGGCAATCTGTCAGAATTATTTGGAAAATTACTTTTCTCAGTGGACTAAATATTAGGTTTATGTACCCCAACATGAAGTGCACTGTACCTTTAATAAGTATCATGGTATTATAACCATACCATTTTCTGTAATCATTCTGTTACTGTAATTTCCAGTTATTCACCCCAAAATCTCACAGTTCTCCTGGGTCTATTACCTCTGCTGTCAGCGAGTCTCTGAATGAAGCTGCTGCTTTAAAAACATCATGACTTGATCCCCATAGTAGAACTCCCTCTGTGCGGGGAAGTGCTGGGGAAGAAATTATTTGTTTGTATTTATTTGTATTACCAGGACAATGATGCATTACTTGGTGCTCATGTACAAGAAGGTCCTGGTTAGGACAGCCAAACAGACAGCAATATCTATAGCATAGCATTTATTCAACATGATAGAGATAGAAGGGGATGAGTACAAAACACAGGCATAAATCATCTTAAAAAAATTGCATGCAGAAATGAAAGAAATTACAGGACAATACCCTCTATATGAAAAATCATTAAATACAGCCAGCAATTTTGCACTGTTGGTGTTAACTACAGACACAAGTCAGATGAAAAAACAGCTAAAATATAAGCATACTTTAAGCAAAATCCCGAATGCTACTGATGTATCATAACAGTGTAATAGCAATCACATTTGTACACACAGTGGCTATCAAGTAATGTTTTAAATACATTGTGACTAACCAAGGATCCTAACCTGAGGATATTCTGTCATTTATTTCAGAGTATAGGGGCAAGATAGCTGAACACAGCTTTGGCGTATAAAGTAAGATACCTCGGGACCTTGACAAGTGTAACACTCTTGTTCTTTACACCACACAGGTTTAAGGATTTTTGGAAAAAGGCCCCAGCGTATGACAGTTGGTTATTTAGTGAGGCCTCATAAGACCACAGATAGAGGTTTTTTTTATTCTTAGAGAGGTCCAGCCTATACTATTAAGTTTCATAGTACTAAGAGAATAAGGAGCAAAGAAGGCGATTGCCCATATTAGCACCTATAAATTGCAAGTAGTACTATAATTTTGTTCCATTGTTTATGTAATTGTCTAATTTTTTCAATTCTATTTTACTTATGCTCAATATTATATCTAGGGGCAATCTAGTCCAAGGATTTATAACTAGTTGAGTGTAGTAATATTTTCTAATGTTATTATTAAACTTCTGTTTGGCAAATGGCAACATGTGCCCCTGGGTGCCCTTATTATCAATTTTGAATTCCAACTGTAATTCGTTGATCAGTTATTGGCCTCTAGTTATATCATACATAAGTAGTAGGTCTCCTCTCAGTCTTCTTGTTTCAAGGGACATGAGCTGTAAGTTTTTTTAGATGGCCCTCATAGGATATGTTCTTTTCATTGTAAATCATTTGTATAGCTTTCCGTTGAACACGCTCCATCCTTAGGATATCTTTTCTTTTTGAAAGGACACCATAAGCCTGTAATGACTTCAATTTGCCTTGTTTACTGTTTTGGATAGAGGTATGATATGCCCTTTTCCAAAGTAAAGGTAAATTATTACTGAGTAGTAAAAGATTGAAGAGATGGATTAATGGGGAGTAGGAATAGAATGTCCTTGCTTAAAGAAGAATGTATCCAGATTATCAGATCAAGCATTTTATTTAGGATCCAGTTCTCAAAGGAATTTTCCCACCTGCTTGGAAGAAATATTCTTTAAAGTAGAAGGGGACTATACTGTCAAGCTCAGGCTCAGAATGTTCTGTGGCTGGCAGTAAAAAGGAAGTTGTAGGCAAATTGTCAAATGCCAGATCAGTAGAAGTGAAATGGGCATTTAATTATTTTACTATAAGTTGTTTATTGGTGATTCTTTTGTCTCCAGTTGTTTGTTGTTTTGGTACAGATGAGGTTTTATCCTCCCCTTCCAATGACTTTATAGATCTCCAAAATCACACTGAGGTAATAAATCTTGGTGCATTGGTTTATTTTACTATATGTCTGATGTTAATTCAGTTCTGTGCCATTTTAGTTAGTTTTTGTTGACCAGGAAAGGAGGACTAGGCAATTCGGCCTATTTTCAGCCTCGTCTGGGGGGGGGTGCAGATGATAACCAACTGAAATTGAACCAGATTAAGCTGTCGGTGGTAGTTTTTTTAGTGAATGATGGAAATTTGGCCAGGGAACATGGGAAATTCCCCTACTCTTTCTGCAGGGGGTAGTGTTGTCTTCCTGTGTGGGAGATGGAGGGGTCAGACTGAGTGACTGATGATGGTGGAGGTGTTGGAGTGTCGGGAGCTGGGAATTTGGCTTCTACTCTGCTCCCTAATTTAGCTCCAGTCTCTGGTGTTGGATACCTTTATGTTTCTGATGCAGACTTACTTGCTGTGGAATGCAAGCTTTGACAGGACATTCAGGGGAAAAGGGATAATTGTTAGCACTGATAGCTGCGGGGGACCTTAAGTATTTCAAAGCAAAATGTCATTTGGAGAAGAAAAGAAAGAGACTGTCCTGTAGCCCTCCGTGTGTGTCTGGCAAGAAGTTTCAGCAACCTGCCTCCTTACCTGATATCAGAGCCATGGAGGTGCACCCTGCTTCACAGCTTTTGGTGGCTTTCAATTTGGCTGACATGCCAGATGCCCTTTGGTCTCCACAGTGCACTTTAAGGAACGATGGCTGGAGACACTCTCCTACTCCCAACATTCCTTTGCCTGGTTTACCGATGACCAGTTCGGTTTCCACAGACACCACTACTAGTTCTGCTGTGCTTCTCTGTCAACAGGAGATACCACCGCTGGCCGCTGCAGCTGCGTTGAGCCCCGGGATTCATAACAAAGTGCCACTTCTCTCAGGTGTGACTGTCATTTCTTCTTCTGTGCCTCTACCTATTGCCACAGCTTCTGCATAGACAGTGTCTGTAACTACTGATACTTCGGTCATTGGTTACTTTTAAAGTTTGGTGCGTAGCACTTCTGAAACTGTTACTGACTGCATGGTTGGTATGGAAACCGACACGGACGAATGGCTGGTATTGCCGCACCCTATCCCTTCCACTGATTGTCCTGACGTTCTTCTTGAATCAGACTCTGCTTCTTTTGCTAGCATACCATGACACTCCACTTATGCTAGTTTGTTCCACTGTCTGGTGGAACTGGCTGAACCCAGACATACAGTTTGCCTCCGCTTTAAAGGAGGCATGGACACCCAGCCAGATCGATTCTGTGTTGGCAAATCTTTGATTAAACAGTCTTTGCATTTTTCCCCTTCTGATGTGTATGCTTTGATTCATGCTCTTGGAGATAATACTTTCAATACTAGTTTTCGATTTACAGTGATTTTGGAATGCTTTTGGCCACAATATCATTTGATTATAGATACTACCATTTGATTTCCTTTTATTGCAATACCCCTTACAAAGCCTTCCTTCAAAACTGTCACTATTTTTGATAATGAAGGGGTCAATGTTACTGACATTGTTTGTTGGCTTGAAAAACAATGTGAGATTCAGGATACGGCTGAACTTAATATGGACAGCAAACACTTTTGGACTGGAGGATGGACATTTTGTATCAAGCTTAGTTGCATGGACTGTGGTGTTCAACACCTGCCCAGTAGTTTCTTTTTGGGGAGAGACAGGATCATCCTGTTTTGTCCCAGTCAGCCCAAATCCTGTTGTAAGTGTGGTTCTCTCCAGCATCTTAGCAATGCCTGTAATCAAGTCTGGTGTACCCTATGTGTTGTTCTGGGACATTCCAGCTTACATTGCACTTTTACATCACTGTGTCATTGTGTGATGAGGAAGGTCATATCTTCTGATCCTGCCCTTGGGCTGCTCATACTACGACTAATTTAGACTTCATGGAACAGGACTTTCATATTCATAAGGTTGCAAAACCTTCTGCTTTGCCCTCTTCTGTACACCCTGCTAATACTGTACCTCCTTCTTGTGTTGTCCTGCACTCTGTTCTAGCCCAGTAATCATCTGCCATGGTCCAGGAACACACTACCCCAACTGGTTCTGAGGTATCTCAGCAACCCCCCACACACACACACACACATCATCCTGGAGGAACCTTCCATGTACTCTGCTTCTCTTTCTTCAGTCTCCCTTTCGGAGGGTATGGAACCAGTTACAGCTGCTAGATGCAACATGCTGACTCCTCCTACCCCTATTCCCAATCGTTTTCATCCTGACTATTTCCAGATGGTGGGGAAAGGTAAAGGCAAAAGAAAGAAACAAGTGTTTCTGCATGGTCCAATCCCCTTACAGAACAGGTCTGAAACTTTTTTGGATGACATAGCTATAGGGGGAGGACTCTGATGCTTCCTTGGTGCCCTCATCCCAGAGGGATCTTTCCTCTGACATTGATGAAGCTGGTTCCTCTCACCCACGTCCTCCAAGAAAGAAATGGGGTACGAGATCATGCACTAAAGCATCTGCAGTTTTATAACTTGCATCACATACTTCTGTGGCTGACTGATTTCTTTTGCTTTTATAGATAATTTTGCGAATTCTTGAATGAGAACTATGACATGGTCCTGTGCCATTTTAAAAGCTTTAGAGGTTCGCTGTGCATTTCTGCTGATCGTACATGTTGATTTTGTTTTTTTTTTTGCTATCATTTTATATGTTAGATTGTTTTGTTTTTGTATTTTGATTGTTGTGTTTCATACTAGATTCTTTAATAAAAAAAAAATCCTCGACTCCTTTTGAGAAATGCCCTGAGATTTTTAACGTCCACCTGAACAACCACCAGAACAGGCAGACAGGACCTCAGGTTAACGTTTCATCTGAAATATGGCAACTCAGGAGTGCAGCATTCCCCTCATGATGCACTACAGTGTCAGTTTGGGGATTTAACCCACAACCTTCTGCTCTTCCAACCTCAGAGGTAAGTGTGCAACCTGCTGAGCTACTAACACTGCTATCAGGGTAGTGAGCCTAGTTTTGGCCCGATGTATATATTTGTCCCTTAAAGCTACTTTAAGTTCATGACTGATCCAAGGCAGCAGGGGAAATAAATCCAGCTGGTGGTTTGGGAGACTACAGCATATTTGGCTAGCAGTTGGTGTTGGCTTAGCCAGTCAGAACATAAGGCCAAGCCAATGTCGCACTGAGTACAGGGAAGAAATAATGTTGTATGTGTGTAAGGGGGGGGGTGCATGGGTGAGGAGTGGTGCTAACCATAATTCCCCCCACTTTGGTCACCTTGCAGTGCTGCAGTGGTAGGTGCCATAACCCCTCCCTCGATATATTCCCAGGGGATGAGCTGAGCTTCTGTCAGCCCGGCAGTGGTCCTAGGTCAGATCCTGATCCCTTATAAACCCATGTCTCTAGGTCCCAACCATGATTTCTACTTTTCCAGCACACTAATGTATATTTAAAGAGCACCTGACATAGTTGAGACAGATTTGAAAAAATTTAATATTCAGCCATAAATGTAGCTTATATTTAATGTTTCATTCTGTAATTCTCACCCTTATTTCCTTATTACTAAGGGTATTTACAGGAATACAGTATCTCTGCTGTTTGAGCTCTGGCTGGCTGCATACACCTGACACCTTAATTATGTTTATGACATCAAAGTATGTTGCTGTGGAGATAATTATGATATCATAAACAGGGGATTGTGATGTCATGTGTAGAGAAGCAGACAGAGTAGATATAGTTTAGGGGACAGGGATCTTGTTTTCATGCTGCTGTTTTCAGTAATAAAGAAAATGGGGAATTAATCACTGAAAATATATGACGTAATAAAGAAAATGGGATGGAGCTGAATATAAATCTTACTTTTTTCAAAGTTTTCCTAATGCCATCGGGGCTGTTTAACTCATCTAGGGAAAAGCAGAAATGAGTTCAAATCAGCATGCAAGAGTTCTGTTAGTAGCCGGATATCTTAATGTAAAGACGCCAAGAAGCTGTATGAGAATCCGAAAATCACAAGAGAAGCATCTAACCAGTGCCTGGTGGTATGATTTAAGCAGCTTTAAGTCTGATGTAGAGATTTGTTAGAGTTGATTTAAATTTGATATTTAGTGGGGGTTTTTTGCCCAGTTTCCCATTAGCAGATTATAAAGATCTGCCACTAGAGGGAACTTAGTTCTTTTTTGCAGCATGACTGAAGTAAGAGTATCTTTCACTGTCAACTATAGGCCTCCCCCAATCGCTCTGTAGCCAACCCTTGTAGATACTTCATTTTGCTTTCCCATTGGCTGCTGCGCACTGTTGTCCACCTAGCCTGCTCCAACCATACTATAGCTCTGCAAGCTAACGCTTAACTATTTATGATGGCCGAGTTAACACTACTGTGCATTACGTCCAGCCTTGCACTTCTCATTGTAGCAGACTATCTCATAGCCCTATCCCTAATGCACCCTCATTGCGAATTGCATTGTGAATCCGTCCCCCCATTTGACTAATGAATCCCTCTCAATGTATATCCCTGTCCCTTGTCTGCCAAAACATGGAGTTGCCTGCCTAGGATCCTGACTACTCAGAAAGTTGCAAATGTCTCCGTTTTCCACCAGATATCTCATGAAATAGCTTGCCTCTTCAGTCATACCTTCACTCATTTTTCTCCTCCTAATAATCCTTGCAGGTGACATCGAGCATAATCCTGGGCCTGCTAGTGATACCTCTGCTCCCCACTCTCCCGCGGTATTTCAACTGGTACAGAAAGGGTTGAAAATTGCCAACTTAAATGTGCGAAGCCTTAGACTTAAAATGCCAGAGCTGGAAGCATGGGCCAATCTTCACACTCCTGACATTCTAGGCATCACAGAGACCTGGCTAAAACCAAGTACAGTATCAGGCAACATGAAGTGGTACTGCCTGGGTACAAATGTTTCAGATTGGATCGCCTGAAAAAATGGGGTGGGGGCATCATTATGTACATCAGGGACAGCCTTGATGCTACCCTAATCCCTGGACCTGGACCCTCTGAGGTGGAATCGATATTCCTCTCTCACCCTTGGCTCCATAAAAAAACTACTGGTAGGGTGTGTATACCTACCACCTAAGGTAGCATCCTCTTGCCTACCCTCCTTCATTACCTCCCTTTCTAGTCTGCCACATCATGACCTGGTGCTTGGGGGAGACTTCAATATTGACTGGTTGAACCCTGGCTCTGCCAAACCATCTGCCACACTGGCTGATTCCGACTTGGTTCCAATGGTTAGCAGCCCTACTTGCCTTAACACAAAGACGGGCAACCATACCTTACTCGATTGGGTGGTCACTAACTGTGCTTCAAAGATAAAATCTGTAGAGGTCCTCTCAGACAGTATAAGTGACCACTCCCCAACTATCTGCATTTGGTGTAATAACTTCCCTAATCCCCCACCTAGGATTGTAATGGTCCAGGACATGACAAAATTCGACTCCAAAGCTTTCATGGATGCAATCCAAGATACTGACTGGGGCCCAATAAATACCCTACTGGATGTCAGTTTAGCCCTAGACTACTTTGTGACTAAACTCACTGGTATTATTGACCTCCACGCCCCTGTGATGAGATGCCGGATAAAAGGTGTCAAAGCTCCTTGGCTGTCTAAAGAACTGAGGCAGCTCATGTCCTTGGGCGATAAAGCCTGACATAGATACAAGGGTAGTGGATTACCTACTGACTAGCAAACATATAGGCAGCTAAGGAACAGCTGCAAGAATGCCATCCAGAAAGCAAAGCACCTACATTTCAGGAATCTCCAGACCAAGCACCTCAGCAATCCAAAAGAATGAGGTTAACTCCCTTCTAAAGGGGAATACCTCTGAGATCCCCAGCTCCCTTGATGCCCAGGGTTCCATTCTTAGTGAGCCTCCCTCCATAGCAACTGGCTTTAATGAGTTCTTCACAGATCTTCATAAATATACATCCGTTTGTGACAGCCCCCCCCCCCCCCAATTCAGGCCCTCTGCAATCAGCCGACTCCATGGCTCGTCCTGCCTTCCAGCTAAAACTAGCCACCCTTGATAAAGTCTGTCGTCTGCTCAAGAATTTGAAGGCTGACAGCTCCCCTGGGCATGACACACTGGAACCAAAATTCCTTAAGCTAGGAGCTGATGCCCTTGCCCATCCAGTTTGGGATCCTTACTTGTACCATCCCAGAGAAATGGAAGGTGGTGGTAGTTGTCCCCATCCAAAAGGAACGGTCCTATCTCCATAGTGGAAAACTTCTTCCCAACCTCTATTTTATGCCCACTAGCCAAGATACAAGAATGAATAATCTATGATCCCCTGCAGGACTACCTAGACCTACACCAGCTGCTTGCAACCTCCCAGCATGGGTTTAGAAAAAATTATAGTCACCCGACAGCCCTGGTCAAAGTCACATCTGACATATTCTATACCATGGACACTGGCCATGCCACAGGTGCCATATTCGTAGACCTGACCAAGGCCTTAGATTTAGTCAACCATGACCTGCTGCCACGCCAGCTGAACATACTTGGCCTTGAGTCCTCTGCCCTAGCTTGGATTCCAAGCTACCTCCACGGCAGCAGTCAGCATGTGAAATGGGTGGGATCCCAATCAGCTCCATGGTCCATAACCCATGGTATTCCCCAGGGCTTCATACTGGGTCCTCTACTTTTTTCTTTATACATCAATGATTTCCCTAACAGTTGTGGTGGAACCTCAGTCCACCTCTATGCAGATGATGCTATCCTCTACCGCTCCTCCTCTGACATAGGCTGGCTCAATGCAAAGCTGGAATCTGACTTTAACACCCTCAAGGACTGGTTCATTCAAAAGCAACTGGTGCTTAATATTAAAAAAACAAAGTGCATGTTGTTCTCTAGATCACCTGCATGCACCCTCCTCTGTCTGGCTGTGATCTCATGTACTGGGACTGCCCTTGAATCTGTTGAGTTATTTAAATTCTTGGGGGTCACCTTGGATCCCTCACTTACACTGGATGCACACGTAACAGCTCTCGCCAAAATCCTTAACCAAAAAATGGGGGTTCTTTATCACATTCGTCCCTTCCTTATTTCAACTGCCTGTCACAAGATTGTGGATGCCATCCTCCTGCCTCTCCTCTTGTATGGTGCCCTGTTGCTTCTCTCGACCTCTGCAACCGTATCATCTCATCTCTCTCAGATCTACCACAGAGTGGGTAGGTTTGCTCTGAGAACCCATGCTCACCATCATCATTGTGATGTCCTATCTGCCCTGGGATGGTTGCCCTATGAGGCCAAACTGCGTGATGCCACCCTGAGCTTTGTTCACAAGCTAGTACATTGATTCATACCTCTCTGCCTAGCTGATATCATCCATTGTTGACTTCCCCAGCGTGCTCTCAGATCTGCCTCCCTATCCCTTCTCGTAGTGCCAAACCTGCGTTTCTCTCTGTGGCCTGGAGATCATTCGCCTTTTCTGCTGTGTCCTCCTGGAACTCGTTACCCTCCTCATTCCTGGCTTGCTCTTCACTCCCTCTATATCAATGCTTACTGCAAACTCATCTAGCTGCCCCACCTTGCTCCTGCTATCGATGGCTTCCGGGCTTTCTACCTCTCCTCTGCCTGTGTGCTTAGCATCACTGGATTTTTCAGTTAGGTACATTGTTATCTGTACAATCTGAATTTATGTACAATGTTATCTGTAAATAGGGATTGATGATTATGTTACACTGTCTGGCATAGTATACTCTATGGCATTGTTATCTATACTAGTAGTTCTTAACTGTAGTAATTATGCTCTCTGTACATTTTTTTTTTGCTGGTTGTGATTGTTAGTATGACGTAATTGTGTTGTATTATGACATGTTCCTGTAACTATATTAGTCGGGCCTGTTATTGCAATTGTCATACCTGTATGGTTTCCTGTGTCAACTATTGCACTATCAATGTACTGCACTTACCGGGTCGCCACTGAAAAAGAGACTTTCTTGTCTCAGTGGTCCTACCCAGTTATCAAAATTCAATAAATAAAATGATTGCAGCTAACCTTGAGTCTTATGTACAGGTTATGTACAGCCAAGGACATTTAAATAAGGTTAAACAAATTAAGTCTGACTACCTTGTGCCTGAGTCATTCATTAGACAGTATAATTGAGAAGTATGCTCTCACACACCCCCCTCATTGGGATTCCAGCTTCTGGAGTTGAAAGAGATTCCTGGAAGGGAGATGCCTTTAGTACTCACTCTTGTGCTCTGAGGGGTTTTCAGTTGTGTCTAGAATTCATAAGTTTTATCACAGAACTACTATTACTAAAGTCTGTCCCGGCCATATAGCTTCAGTGCCATAGCTCCAGAACTACAGTTGTAGTGATTGAAAATAGAAATAGATTTTGTTTGTAACCCCTAGGTGGCACTATCTCTAGAGTTACTATCCCTGCATGTATTTCTGATAACAGGTTAAGGGGCCTGGGTTCAATATTGTGGTGCCTCCACCTAGAATGATATACGTGGGATATCTACCTAACCTGGTATAGCCCTCTGGGAAGCTATAACCACCCACAAGCCCACCTAATGACCACGAACCTTGTAATGTGGAATAACCCATTTACAGCAATTAACATACAGTTGGCAATAAACATTAACCATATATACACACCCTTGCATTTACCACCATGGTCTAGTCTTCAGCAAATCCCCTGGAACCCACTGTAAAGACAGCTTTAACAAGGCAAGCATGAACTTTCAACACTGTAACAGGTTTCAGTGATTCTAAGCCAATTAAGAACATGCTCATAAGCCAATTTAAACGTGAAACAACAAATCAGTTTTATTAAGGGGATGCGAACAAGGGTGGGGATGTGAATCTAGAAGAATGATTACTGATTTGATTCGGGTTACTCTGCATGCATGTGCTTTAGTCCCACACTAAAACAGTCTGACAACAGCTGGGTACCCAGAATATTATGCTGGCTGGCCAGAATCGGTGCCTGAGGTTGACCGGCGTTGCAGCTTTTGGTGGGGCCGTTAAACATGCATAAACAGGACCTTGGTTATTTGTATCCTCGGTCGGTTGGCCCAGTCCTTTGAAACCCTGTAACACACTAGAGCAATCAGATGATACCACAAAATGATTTAAAGAAAAGCTGCAGGGAACTACCCTAAATTTACTCACAACACCAGTTGGTAGGAATTTGCCTGGCGATATGAAGACCTGCTGCAGAAAGCTGAAGAGCATGGGGAAACTGGGCCTGCATGACTCACCTCCACTTCACGGCCTTTCCCTCCAGGTGGTCGAACCTGTGATTTCTTGCTGCAAAGGGGCTGGATCCCCAAGCTGGTCTCTCACCGAGAAAACAGTCACTGGTGCAGGAATAGACAGCGTGGGCAGGGTTTGGCATAGGCCCAAGGCTGGATAAACACTTCTGGCAAAATTCAGTTTGTTTGCTGGTGAAAATCTCCAGCTGGCAAACAGTTCGGTCATAAGTAAAGATGGGCTCCTTTCTGGCAATCAGGAGTCCCTGAACAGTAGGTCTTCACCCACAATAAACATTCAGCACATTTAAGGAAAGCAACATTTACTTCTCTACCTCTTGATTTGGTTTCAGGCCAGTTGCTATTGCAGTCGATTCACTGAGCAAACCCCTTAATCAGCAAAGGCAGTCTCTCACACAAATGTTGGGCGAATGCGTTACAGGCGCTCCTCTCAGTCCAGTATCTCGAGCGGCACGTCTCAGAATCTCGGGGCTAACTGCCACAGTTTAAGATTAGTTCGGATTAGTCCGATTATTGCTATCAAGCAGTCCAATGTTGGAAACAGTAGCAGGAAGGCAAATCAGGCCTTTCCCTGCCAATTCTCCTCAGTTTCTTTCCTGGAGCTGCTTCACGATGGTGCCAGCTGCTCACTCTCTCAACTCTCACAGCAACTGATACACTGTTTTCTAACAGTTCGTTCCTCACAATTCTGGTGCTCCCATTTGTCAGTTTAGGCACCGGCCTGTAAAACTACAAGAACTACAGCTTTTCCCACGAGACACTTGAACTAAGGACCCCTCGAGGTTCCCTGTGCCCTAGTTGGTCCAATGTACTGGAAGTCCCAGACCAAACATGGTGGCTCCCACTTGGAGGATAAGTTGCAAGAAGGTAGGTTAAAACAAGCACTCTAATTTAACCACAACAAGTTAGAAGTAAATACTTACAGCGCTAGTTAGAGCTCCCTCTGCTTTACTGTCAACCGTAGAGTGGAGTAAATTAAAGCAGTGCCTGGCTGGTCATGAGCTTTGAAACACTTGGACTCAGCCCAGCCCACTGACTGTATACACACTGGCTATCATCTTAAAGGGACAGGCCCAGAGGCACATCATGGCACTCTCACGCAAAGCAACAGGATCTAACAAATAACCATGGATTTACATTCTCTGTCGGACATCTGCCTGGCAGTGGGCCTTGATGGAGCCCTGGGAGACACTTAAGGTAAGCCCCAAATTGGTGGTGGTGGGGGTAACTCTTGAATATACCTTTCATAATTTTTTTTTTTGCTGTTATTGCAGGTGAGATGTATTGCTTGTTTCATCCACTCTGAGAGTACTGTTAACCTGTCTGGAATTGCTTCAAGCACAGCTGGAGATGTGCTAATACTTTTTGAAGCATCACTTAATGAACTGGAGCAGCAGAGCATACTAAAGTGCTGAAGCTGCTTTATCAGTGATTTTTTTATGCTGCTAGTTACAGCTTTCATTCTAGGAAGTTCCTATTTTTTTGTTACATTTGTTTTCCCCATTTTTCCCCTTATTTTCTCATGTCCCCCATCCAAACCACTGGGGCAGCTGCAGCTGTACCATTCTTCCTGCAAGGGGTAGGGCATGATACATGCCTCAACAGCTGATGCCAATGCAGCTATTTAGTCAGCTGATGGGTTGTGTGCAAATGTTAGGCAGCTGCCACTATCCTTACCTCCCAGAAGACTAGTGCCTCACCTCTGCAATGTGCTTAGTCTCTAGAAGTCACAGTGTGGGATTCTGGGGTTCATAAGTTGTCCCTCACTTAGCTGACCCACACAGTTCCTATTTCTAAAGCCTTACTGTTGTGAACTTAGACCCACAGAACTTTGTGGGACAACCTCGAGGTGGATATTTTAAGAATTTTAAAGTTATAATAATAGTTTAGAATGTGTTGGGAAACTGGGTATTTTTCTACAGTTCTGTGATGCCGGTTTGACAACACTTTCGTCAACTAGCATCACAGCGATGGGATTTACGTCCACTGCAAGTTGCGGTTGACATAAATCTCGAATGTCCCAGAGCCCTCCACACCCCCCTGTACTTATGATAATCAACTCCGAGTCAGAGTTAATTCGGGCAGTGGGTGCAGGACCAGGAGACAGTGTGCCCCTGTCTCAGGCACACCAACATAGTGACCTGTTGGTGAACTGTTGATTTTGTCAACAGCGATGTAGATAGCTATGTTGGAGTCACCATCGGGGAGGTATACCTTTTTCCATACTCCCTGCTTTCAGTTCAGCTGTAAAATACTGCATTGCTTATTTCTAGAAGACCAAATCTTAATTTTAGTAATAGGATTCAGTTAGATCTCTTTCTCCTCTGCCCTACAGACTCTGCTACATTGCTGCCCACTCCCCCACGGCTGCCACACCTCTGCTAGCCAGACTTCCTTTTCTGAGCATCTGTCCGCCATCTTGAAAAGCTTTCATCCTCCCTCCCACCCCTCCCTCCCTCCCCTCCCTCCACCTCACCTCCTCCCATGTCTCTCAAACACCTTCTTAGGTCTCCTTCACCCCTTTCTGCCCTTTGGCCTACTCTCTCTCTTTCTCTAGGCTCCTGTGTCTTACCCAAAACTACCTGGTTATTTCATTTTTAATTTTGTTGTGCCTTTATTTGCCTGCAACTTAGTTAGCAAACCAAGCATCTCTTACTGTATTTATATTTTTGATTGCTACTGTGTGTACTGTATTTACTGAAATGTACTTATTTTACTGAAATGATGTTTGCGAGTACTGTACCCCTTATGTAATCCCCTTCCCGTCAGGCTGCACCTGAAAATTAGCCTTGGCTCATTGTGCCTCTCCTGCTCAGTCTCCAAATAAATACATTTATTTGCCTCAACTACAGATCTTTACTGTACTGTTGGGGTGTGTCATGCGTTGAATGAGGCAGTAAACTGACATCCCTTCTAGCCATCTCTGGTGCTGTCTGGGTGGAAGCAGAAGAACCCAAGGCACTTTTTGCAAGAGTAGGGGATTTGTATTGAAAACAAAATCCATTCAACACATCATTGCAACATACTTACAGCAAATAGATCAGTAGAGTGAAACAAAGTACAGTATCATCTATTGTGTCATCCAAGAACAAGAGGCCCAATAACCTCTAAACAAAAATGGGTCCCTATGTCTTTTCTTAGGCCCTGTCCACACTGGAGGTCTTGTCATGTTACCAGCAGTCCATAACATTACAAGAAGAGCAAACACGGTTCGCGTCCACACTGTAGCATGGACAAAACGTGCTACAAACCGTGTTTGGAAACTGTCCTAGAAACCTGATCGGAGCAGGTTTTGAGCATGGTTCCAAATCAAAACAGTTGCTTTAAACCGTGTTAACAGTAGTGTGGATGCAAACCGTGCTGTAACATAGTTTAAGGCAACCTCCGCCAACTTCTGGGGCTTGTATCATGCTGCCCAAAAGAAAAGGGGATAAATGATATAACCCCGACCTCGTGGCGAGCTTCCTGTTCCAACGTACTATTTTTTTTCCTTATCCGTGGCCATGCTCATTCGCGAGTATCCCAACATGCACTGCGGTGCCCAGTATTGCTGCAAGCATGCATGGGAACTCACAAATGGCAAGCATGGTGTTGGATTTAAGTGTGGACACACTGACAACCATGCTGCAGCAAAGAACATGGAACGTTTTTTAAAATGTTTTGTTAAACGTGGAGCAGTGTGGACAGGGCCTTATATTGATATGCACGATTCAGTGCTTGAAAAACCATATGAATCACAGCTTTAAGAGAATTCAGTTTTTGCTAAATTTGTAGTGCGTAGCGAGCCTGCCACAAATAATATTCACAACATATGAAAATGAGCTGTAATGTGGCAGGATGAAATTTCTTCCTAGCCCCATGATAAGAGACCCCAAACCACAATAGAATAAGTAACATGTTGAAATGATGGTTCTTTCCACCTTGTACTCAAAGTTCACCAAAATAAAACAGCAAAAGGACAGTCTTGGAGAAGATGGCTTTGTGTTTTCAAGAGTATGCCCACAAGGGACCCTAGGACATACTCTTTCTTCTATGCTTTGGTGTTTGACTGAGTCTTTAACTGGCATCCTTCAATGAATGCTCAGTCACGTGATCTCACATTTTTGTTGGGATTCTCTTGTTACATATGAACATATGAAGAAGCCAGTAGAAGAAGGCCATTTGGTCTATCAAGTCTGCTCATGTTGCAGGGTTCACTGCGTGAGCTACTGTCCCTGCCCCCTCTCCCCACTCTTCCCATCCTCCCTACCCATGACCTTTACCCTCCCCCATACCTGTCCCAGCCTCTCTTAAAGCTGCCCCCTGTCTTCAATGAGATTGCCTCTTCTGGCAACGCATTCCAAGTGTCCACCACCCTCTCTGTGAAGAAGTGCTTCCTGACCTCCCTCCTAAACCTTCCACCCTCCAGCTTAAGACTGTGCCCCCTTGTGTTATGGTTACCACTCAGCTTAAAGCGACTCTCCTTATCAACCTTATTTATCCCTTTCAAGTACGTGAAGGTCCCAATAATGCCCCCTCTCACTCTCCTGTCAGTCAGGGAGTATATGTTCAGTGCCCTCACCCTCTCCTCATATGCCTTACCCTGCTGACCAGCTGTCATGTTTGTAGCCCTCCTCTGGACCTTCTGCAGCAGGTTATTGTCCTTTTTGAGGTGTGGACACCAGTACTGAACTTCATACTCTAGATGCGGCTTTACCAGTGACCTGTACAAGGGCAGTATAACCTCCTTTCTCCTACTACTGATCCCCCTAGATACTGTATGCATCCCAGCATCTTGTTTGCCTTTGCTGCTGCTTTCTTTCGCTGCGTGGAGTGCTTCAGGTCGCTAGTGATCATCACTCATAGATCCTTCTCCTCCTCCTCTGATGCAGATACTCAGACTCCACCCAAGTAGTACTCAGTCCTAGGATTCTTGGCTCCAATATGCATAACTTTGCATTTTTTGGCATTGAAGCCAAACTGCCTGACCCTGGACCACCTCTGTAGCTTTTCCAGATCTTCCTGTAGGTCCTGTATCCCTTCAGCTATGTCCACTCTCCCACAGAGCTTGGTGTCATCCATGAATAGGCACATTTTGCCCTTAATGCCATCTCCAGTGTCATTGTTGAAGACATTGAACAACACCGGCCCCAGCACTGAGCCCTGTGGGACTCCAATGGTTACCTGTCTTAGGCCAGATAACTCTCCCCCCAACAACCACCCTCTGGGTTTTGTCCTTCAGCCAGTTTTCCACACATCTGGCCATCTTTTCCCCCAACCCCAAGACCCACCAACTTCCTGATCAACCTTTTGTGGGGCACAGAATCAAAAGCCTTACTGAAATCAACATAGAGGATAGAAACATAGAATTTGATGGCAGATGAGGACTGCTTGGCCCACCTAGTCTATCAGGATGTCTACTGATTGGCCCCTGTCTACTGTCTTTAGTGACACAGTCAAAGAAGTCAATCACATTTGTTTCACACGATCTCTCCCCCCCCCCCATGAACTCTGGAGACCATGCTCCTCTAGATATTCCACCAGCCTTTCCTTTAGTATGGTCTCCATGAGCTTGCCCACAATGGAGGTCAGACTGATTGGTCTGTAATTCCTTGGGTCATCCTTGGGACCGCTTTTATGGAGTGGTACTACATGTGTTGCTCCCCAGTCCTGCGCTGTCTCTAGTGAACTATTCAATAGATCTGCCAGTGACCCTGCCAGCTTCTCAGCAAGTTCCTTTAGTACCCTTGGATGTACTTCATCTGGGCCTGGTGATTTGTCCACCTTCAATGCCAGCAGACCCTCCCTAACTGTATCCTCCTATATCACTACATCTGTGCCCCCCCCCCCCCGGCTCCTCTTGTCCCTTCTGAAGGCACTGGCTGTTTGTTAATTGTTTCATATCTTCACTCTCTCATCCTTCTGGACAGAATTTTAGCTGAACTGCACTAGAGAAATTTGTGTTTAAAATGTGCTTGTGCAAATGCTTTCAATCAAGTGGCACTATCAGTGATATATCCAGGTTCCACCCTTTATATTGGGGAATAATGTGTCTATGGTCCCAGATGTTGCTTACCCAATTCCCTCCTTGCCATTCCACAAGAAATGGAGTAAACCAGTCTAATACCCAAACAGACCAAGATTTCAAGGATCCTTTTAGTGCTACCACTGTATTATGATAGATAAATATTGAAAAAAAGAAGGCTACAAGGTTAACCATCCCCAACCCTCAATATGGTCTGTATATAACATCTCTTTTGATGGGGTTCAGGTGGCTGTCCCATAAACCTTGAAAGAAGATACTGTAAAGCTTGGTTTCTAAACATTTAGGGGTGGTGGGAATACTATGCTGATGTACAGAAAACAAGGAAGCAGCAAAGTCTTTATTAAACAGACCTGTTTCTTTTTAGAAAGTGTCCTCCATTTCCATAGTGACGGTTACTTTTCTTCCACTCCAATACACTCATTCCAATTGTCCATCCTATATCCTTACCTCCAAATGTTACTTCCAAAATTGTAACAGGTACTTTACCAACTTGTACTCCTGCAGTAGTATTCACAGTCTTAGGATTCCCTGCTGGCCTTATGGGAAACCCAGTACTTTTAGTATAATTAATCTTAGCTCCTGCCATGTGCGCAAATGAGGTAATCACATCTTGAGTATCCTGACCTATATCGTTTTTATATAACATGATAACATAAATCATCTGCGTACGCTAATGTCTTCACTGCAAGAGTATCTTCAGTAATCTGTATCCTCTTGATGTTCAGATGTTGCTTGAGTAAACGTAGTAGTGGGTCTAACATAAAGACATACAACAAGGGACTTGAGGGACCACCTTGCCGCACACCTTTTCAAGCTGATATTTCCTTACCATATTGTGAGTTAGTATAGGGAACCAATAAGGCATTCTGATCCAAAACCACAATCCATGTTACAATCGTTGTGGGACCCCATACCTTAATAATGTCATCTTTAGATAAGCATGGGGACCCTACCAAACACCTTCTCCTGATCCATGCTTAAAAGAAAACCTTCCAATCCTCTATGTCCTCTTTCAATCAGTTCTCTAGGTATTACCAAATTGTCTCCAATATTTCTATTTTGAATGGCACGGGTTTGTTCTTCAGACATTACTACAGAAGCAATAGACTGTAGACATTGTGCTAAAATTTTGATAATAGTTTCAAATCTGAACTTAGTAAACTCAAAGGTCCAGTTACCTATATTTGCTTTCTCTCCCTTTTTATGTTTGCTTGCACATGCGCAAGAAACATTATGTGACAGCTTAGGAGAGAAGTGGGTTGGGGAGGCATGGCAGTGTGACATCCAACAGCAGCATTGCATTTGGGGGCCTGGCCTTGATGCACCAATGGAGGCACAGTATGCTGATGACACTGGCTTCCAGAAGGTGCACCAAGTTCGTTCACTGCAGCAATCCACTGCGGGACGTACGTCATTTGCAGCCTCAGCGATTGCTGCAATGAGGGAGGCGACCCATCATGCTGGGCGGAACATTGCTGGTGTGATATTGTTTGTGAACATGGCGGCACATTGCTGCCATGTTCACAAACAATATCAAAGAGGAATAGTGCCGAGGGGGTGCCCAATCCCCCTTGGCAGCATGTTACCCTTCCCACAGATGTGTGTATTTGCCGATGGGGGCCCCAATCCCCGTCGGCATCCATCCCCGGTATTGACTTGCTGGCAGTGGAGCCCACTCCTCATTGGCAGTAGTGTCCCACTACCTGTGTGATGTGCCGACGGGGGAGCCTACTCCCCATCGGCATCAGCCCCCCCCAAAGAGTAACATGAGAGACCGAGGGGGGCTCAATACCCCTTGGATCTTGTGCCCCACCGCTTTTGTACCGATGGGTGCCCAACCCCCCGTCAGCTACACCCCCAAAAAACAATGTTCAGGTGGCACGCTGGAAGCCCACCCCAGCATGCCCAATGCCCCTGCAAAGGAAAAACCGTCCCGAGATGATTTTTTTAATTTTTTTTACAACCTGTAAAACAAAAACAGTCCTTGCCCCTGCCCCCACAACCCGCACCCACCCACTGTGCACCCTGCCTCCCCACACCCCCCTCGCCCCATATTTACCTCCGGAGTCTGGTGCGATGATCTTCGGTGGACCAGGAACACGTCTGCACTCTTCAAAGCCGACCATGAACTGAGGAAATGCCGGTAAGCTGTATAATGGGATAGACAGGGTTTTTTCAACTTTTTAGCATATCTCAGGCATTTTTTGGAATTTTGGCACCAAATTTTCAACACAGGGTTTTTGGGACTCCTTCTCATGAATTCTGTCACTGTCATGGCGTCAATCTGGCCTGAAGGGTGATTTTGCGGTCACTGTGCGGCCTCGCCTTTCAGGACTGACTAATGAAACGACAGTGCCAGTGTTCATGAGGTGGGCTCTCAAAAAGCCTGTGTTGCAAATTTGGTGAAAAAATTCATAAAAATGACTGTTTTAAGAGTGTGCGTTGCACAGTTCCTATGCCCGCTCATAAGTTCGCGATTTTGTAACATGTGCACTCCAGATTTTCAACATTGCCATTTTAGCACACCTACTTATGAGCCGTACAGCTGTCATTTTTCACATCTCGCTCAAAATGTGTTTCCGCGCATGTAGCGCACAATGGCACAGTTGGTGTGTGAAATCAATGTTTGGGACAGATTAAGAAAATCACAGTGACACTGTTCATGAGCAGAGGTCTTAAAATGGCTATGTTGAAAATTTGGTGAAAAAATTCCTAAAAATGACTGTGTTACGAGCATGCGTTGCATAGTTCCTACGCACGCTCGTAACTTTGTGAATTTGTAACATTCGCACTCCAGATTTTCAACATTGCCATTTTATCACACCTACTTATGAGCAGTACAGCTGTCATTTTTCACATCTTGCCCAAAATGTGTTTCCGCACATGTAGCGCACAATGGTGCAGTCAGTGTGCGACATCAATGTTTGGGACAGATTAAGAAAATCACAGTGACACTGTTCATTAGCAGAGGTCCTAAAATGTCTATGTTGAAAATTTGGTGATAAAAGTTATTAAAATGAGTATGTTACGAGCGTGCGTTGCGCAATTTCTACGCATGTTCGCACCTTCGCACATTTGCAATATTCTCACTCCAGATTGGCTACATTGACATTTGTCTGCACCTCCTTATGAACAGTACAGCTGTCGTTTTTCATGTCCTGGCCAAGATGTGTTTTCGCACTTCCAGCACAGGATGGCGCGGTCGCTGTGGGAAATCACTGTTTGGGACACATTACAAAAATCACAATGACACTGTTCATTAGCAGAGGTCCTAAAATGCCTATGTTGAAACTTTTGTGATGATAACCAATAAAATGACTGTGTTACAAGCGTGTGTTGCGCAGTTTCCATGCACGCTTATAACTTTGCACATTTGTAATATTTTCACTCCAGATTTTCACCATTGCCATTTTTCCACACCTCCTAGTGAACAGTACAGCTATCATTTTTCACATCCTGGTCAAAATGTGTTTTGCAGTTCCAGTGTAGAATACCGTGGTTGCTGTGGGAAATCAGTGTTCAGGACACAGTAACAAAATCACAGTGACACTGTTCATGACCACAGGTCGTTAAATGCCTATGTTGAAAATCTGGTGATGAAACTCCATAAAATGACTGTGTTACGCACATGCGTTGCGTGATTTCCACGTATGTGCGGAAGTGCAAACATTTTTAATATTCCCACTACACATTTTCAACATTGCCATCTCTTCATACCTCCCTATGGGTGGTACAGTTGTCATTCTTCACATCCTGCCCGATCTGTGTTTTCGTACATGTGGTGCAGAATGCCACTGTCACTGTTGGAAGTCAGTTTTCAGGACATATTGACAAAATCACACTGCAACTGTTCATGACAAGAGGCCCCAAATGCTTTCATGAGGTGGGGTCACAAAAAGGCCATGTTCAAAATTTGTACTGTGAATACCAACAAACGCCCGAGGCATTACGGTTTCTAACCATAACGTCCTACCCTGTACAGACAGGCAGGCATCGGGGTGTCCCTTTGGATTGCCAACTGTACTGCTCATGCCATCCCACCCCCCCAGCCACTGACAGGCATCGAGGTGTACCTTGGACTCTTTGTCCCAAGACTTCACCCCATTCTCCTATGCTGCACCCATTTCAACGTATGTTCTTATGGAATGGGGTGACTGTAAAGCCAAACACCCTAAGGCACAGCTCAACACCTGTCAGTGTCTGCAGAATAGGGTGAGGTGCCATGGCTTGACCGTCATGGGTGACGACCCAAAAACTTACCCCAAATCCTGTCTGTCTCTACAGGATGGAGGGGGGGTTCCTGTGAAGTTCAGTACTTCACTGCCATTCCTATTCTGCATCTGTCTAACTCCTGCATTTCTAATGCTAATACCAGCAAGCAAACATTCGGCATTGACAAATGCTTGTTATATAAAAGGAACAATAACGCTAATTTCATAGAATGCGATAATCTGCCAGTTTTCAATATCTCAGTGTGCAAAACTTGCAACATAGGCAGCAGGTATTCTTTAAAGACTGTAAACCTCCATTGGGATAGCATCTGACCCAGGATCTGTATTCTTTCTGAGATGGCCTATAGCCCATTCTATCTCTGATAAGGATACAGAACTTGTGACTTAGGCTAGTATATCACCAGGAATATCTGGTATGTTTAGATTGTCCAGTATCTCATACTCCCCATTAGAGGTCCTTGGGACTCCAAACATTTCCTTGCAGTGTCTGAGGAAGGTGGCGCACACACTGGGAAAGGGGAGGCAGTGCTGTGTATGAAGCTTGACAAATAGACATCAAAGAAACAGGAACACAGCACTCATGGACAAAGATATTCCAACAGTAGTTCACTAACTGCAAATGATTTATTGTGGCAGCAATCGCCCAGACAAGCACCCAAAGCCCAAACATTGAGTCCTCAGAAATGTGAATAACAGCATACAGTTCCATAGCAAAAAAAAAAAAAATTTGAGTTATTTTTAGTAAATTCTGAATGACAAACACTAGATCCAGAGGGGGTTCCATGTTACCCCTGTGTAGCCAGACTTCATTTCATCTCTGAAGCGGCTCCTCCTGTGCAGCAAATTAATCTGATTGTTTAAAAGTACTGGGAGGTACCTCTGCCCTGGGAGGGGGCAGCGATGCAGACTCAGTATCTCCTTTATTCTGAGTTTCAGATTCTGACTCAGAAGACAGTTGTTTCTCCACTGTGGCATCTGCCATTTCCCCTCTGTGAGGTGAGCGAGAGTGATTTGGACCAGCAGTTACATTTTCTGGTCCCGCTAATGCATTGTTAGTAGCAGTTGCTCCAGTCTCAACAGATGTCAACATTGTGACTATTAGCAAGTTTCTCTGGCTATAATAGTTTCATTCAGAGCAGCAGTTTGTGAGTTAGCATGGGCAATGTAATTAGTGTCCCATGGAACCCACTTATTGTCAGCAGTCTTTACCCACCTAGAATTTACTAATGCCCATTCCACAGACCAGGGTTCAGTTTATACACTAGGAGCCAATTTTTTTGTTTGCGAACTATGGCTCCATGTAGTGCCAAGTGCTTTACCAATTTTCCTTTAGTCCCTGCATTTTGCTGCTTAGCAGATGTAGAAAAACTATTTGAACTTACATGGGCAGTTTTTCAGGAAGCAGTCTTACCACTACAGTCTGCAGATACTGGTTCAGTTTGTTTGGCAAAGGCCCCTGGAAGCGACCACACTGTTATTGCTGAATCATCAGCATCCTCCACAGCAGTAATCTCATTCAGTGAGACAGTACCAGTAATGATTCCTGCTTTGCGCCGGCTGCCCCTTTGAAATGTGTGCTAGCTGAAACTGATGGCTGCCAAACTGCACCTTTGATGTTGCTACAGTTTTGGTGCGCTCAGCTGAATCCTTAGAAGAAACAGAAATGGGTTGCAGACACAGGCTCTGTAGAGGCTTGCAGCATACTGGGATGATGTACAGTAATTTTTCCCTTGCCTTTTCAAAGCGGGCTACCTCTTTAGCTACTAAATTTAATAAGAATTTTCTTCGTTCCTCCAACGCTATCTGCAGCTGCTCTTCTTCACATAGAAGCATTGACTTTGTCGGCAGATAAGGACTGCTTGGCCCACCCAGTCTGCCCATTTCCCTACTTATCAGATAAGCTGCAGATCCTAGTTTTACCAACAGCCTACTTCCTCCTACCTCCCACTTGAATTGTCTAATGTCTGTCCCACGCATTCTTAAATTCCCCCACTGTTTTTGACCCCATGACCTCCTCAGGAAGGCTGTTCCATGTGTCCACCACCCTCTTCGTGAAAAAATACTTTCTCATGTTGCCCCTGAGCCATCCCCCCTCTATCTCCAAATTGTGCCCTCTTGTTCTTGCACATCTCTTTTTCTGAAAGATGCTACGCTCTTGGACTTTGTTAATTACTTTGAGGTATTTGAAAGTTTCTATAATGTCCCCTCTCTCCCTCCTTTTCTCGAGGGTATACATATTAAGCTCTTTTAGTCTCTCTTCATAGGGCTTCTGGTGCAGACCCTGCACCATGTTAGTTACCCTCCTCTGGAGTGCCTCCATCCTGTCTATGTCCTTGCGGAGATGGGGTCTCCAGAACTGTACGCAGTACTCCAGATGGGGTATCACCAGCTGTCTGTACTGAGGGATAACCACTTCCTGTTTTCTACTGGTGATGCCTCTCCCTATGCATCCCAGTATCCCCCAGACCTCCTTGCTGTCTTCTCACATTGCTTGCCTACCTTTAGGTCATCTGATAAGACTACCCCCAGGTCCCTTTCCATTTTTATTAATACCCCCCCCTCATTGTGTACCCTTCCTTGGGTTTTGTTTCCCTAGTGCATTACTTTGCACTTCTTTGCGTGAATCTAAGCTGCCATACTTTGACCATTCCTCCAACCTTGCCAAGTCTCTTCTCATCCTTTTCTCCCCCTTGGTATCAATCCTGTTGCAGATCTTTGTGTCATCTGCAAAGAACGTACGTTCCTTCCAGACCCTCCACAATGTCACCTATAAAGATATTAAAGAGGACCACTCCCAGTACTGAACCCTGCTGGTAATCCCCCTTTTTTTGGAGTGGACTCCATTTACTATTAGCCCTGCATCCTGTTGTCCAGTCAGTTTTGTACCCAGGCTACCTCCCTGGGACCCACTCCCAGTCTGGCTAACATGTTTATTAATGTTATGTGTGGGACTGTGTCAAATTTCTTGCTAATGTCTAGGTAGGCCACGTCCACAGCCCCTCCCTGGTCTACTACTTTGGTCACCCAGTCAAAGAACTCTATTAGATTCATCTGACATGACCTTCCTGCTGTGAATCCATGCTGCATTGGCTCCTGTGCCCCGCTAGCCTCAAAGTACCAGACAGCTTTAAGACGGCTCTAAAAACATATTTATTTAGCTGTGCCTATGGGGATTGTTAAATGTTATATCATTGTATAATGCTGGTTTTTAGTATTTAATGATTATTGATGTTTTAATTCTTGTACAGTGCTTTGATATATGTTTGAATTGCGCTATATAAATAAATGTTATTAGTATTTATTATCTCTTAATGACCAAAGCATCTCTTGCCTTAGTCTCATCACTCTGTTCTGACACAGCCACATTCCTTCAGATCCCAGTAACATACTGTTCTGTCTGGACCTCTGGTGAAAAAGTAATGGCGGAGGAGGTCCACTCTGACATACCTCCAGCATCCACACCTGTCTCCTTCATAGCGGCTATCTTGGCAAACTGCCAGATGGCCAGAGGTTCACCCTACAGGAGAGTAGGGGAGTCCCCCTGGTGTCCTGGCCAACATTCCCCTTCCCATAAAACTGGTTCGTGCAATTGCAAAATAATTTTCTCCACTAAATTCTGTAGATTGAGACACGGTGGGCTAGCCTATGGATTTGTCTCTTCTTTCATGTTCATTTCTTTCGCTAGTACTATTGTAACTGTGTGGGCTAGAGTTTGTATTTCTATGCCTTTCTTCATTTTTAGCCAAGTACTGCTGTAACTGTGAGGGCTAACCTTTTCCCTAATTAGCCAGTACTGATATATCTGTGTTAGCCAGAATCTCAGATTTTTATTTATCTTTTTGCCAGTTCTGTTGTAATTTGTGCTGAATTTAATTTGATATTTGATTCCTGAATGTCTCCTGCTCGAATCCCAACCTAGCCCCTGTGAGTATATTATCTGCTCTACCTGCTGGTCTCCATGCTCAACTACTAACCTAGGTACCCCCAATCTCTCCCCTCTTTAGGCTCCTTAGCCATGTAATTCCACTAGCCATCATCCCACATGTTGATTTTTTTTTTGTCCTGCCCTTGGCACCAAAGTCAGACACTCCCATCTTTAATTTCTGTTCATCTGATTCCCCCTTTCTGACGCCCCCCACTGACCTATTCCTCCACTCCACCTTCTAGCACCTTCTTCCCCCTATTATCCCTGAACTCTTGCCACTCCCACCGATTAACCTGTGTCCTGGACCTTTTCCCTTAATCCTAACCCTCTCCTTTCTTTCCTCTCTCTCTCTAGGTTCAATGCCCTTCATGGGCTGCCTGCTGCTGTGTGCCCTGGGCTAGACTGAAGCCAGCCAAAGCACTCTGTCCTGCCAGCCTGCCCCGACCCTTGGAGCAAAGGTACAGGAATCTGGTTTATTGGTTGCGAAACCGATTGACTCCACACACAAGAGTATTGGCTGACTATTGGATGCTGTACTCGGCTGCATCCAGTCGCCTTTTTCTTGCTCTCCATGGACAGCAATTCAAAGAACCCGGGCTAATTTTTTTTTAACTTCTGTAGGCTGCCCGGTTAAGATTTTTGATCGCTGGAGGTTGAAATTTGCTTGGTGGGGTTACAGGCTTGTCAGCCTGACTGCTGGGATCTGCACCAAAAATATTTGTGGCAGCCACTTAATTTCTGCCATTCCCAACTAAAGCTGCAAGATTCCCCAGTGAACCGGGAGCTGAATCTTGGCCTTAAGCCGCCAGCTCAGACAGCTGAAAACTATCCCCGGCAAGAATTTTCTCCCGCCAACCCACCCCGCCCTCCACCTCCGTTAAATCTGCATTGGTTCCTCCTCTTTATCCCTCTAGCTTTCTCATTGGCTGAAGAATAATACCACTCCCCAGAAAACCATAACTTTATTATAGCCATAAAGATTACAGCAATTTCCACAATGTCCAAGCTAGTATTTCAGTGCATTGCATCCTGCCTGTTGCTTCTCTACACAGCAGACTACTTTATAATAATAATAATAAGCTTTATTTTTACCATGCCTTTCTAAAACCAAGGCACCTTAACAGTAAAATACAAGAAAAAAAAGGATGCAATAAACATAAATACAATAAATACAGGGTTTCAGGGGATTCAGTAAAATAACATCAGGTAATGTAGGCTTGATGCCACAGGTGGGTTTTAGGGCACATTTAAATCCCTCCACGGTTGCGCACTCCCGAAGCTGACTGGGTAGAGAATTCCAATGTGCTGGGGCCACGTACATAGATGCATGGGCCCCAGAAGATTTTAAGACAACCCTTGGAATCTCTAGCAATCCCTCATCAGCCGAGCGGAGCGATCGCCCAGGGCAGTAAGGCACCAGGAGCTCTTTCAGGTATTCCGGGCCAAGTCCGTGTAGGGCTTTGTAAATCAGAAGTCTGACTTTAAAGGTGATCCGCCACTCTACTGGCAGCCAGTGCAGCTCGTGCAGCACCAGAGAAATATGACAGGCTCGAGGCGTACCCGTCAGTAATCGGGCTGCAGCATTCTGCACTAGCTGCAAGCAGCGGATATCAACCCTAGGTAGTCCTAGATAAAGGGAGTTGCAGTAATCAAGAGGCGAGGTCACAAAGTCATGGACCAATGTAAGCAGATCACTGGACGGAACTAGGTGCTTAATCCTGGAGATGTTCCTCAGATTGAAAAAGGATGATTTGACAGCTGCTGACACCTGCAATCGCAGTGTCAACCCGTCATCAAAAATCACCCCAGGTTTCGCACCTGGTCAGAGATAGGGAGCTGGGAACCACCAAGAAAAAGTCCCAAAGGTAAACCAGCTCCAATCCACTCTATCCGGTGACCTGGGTCCACAACCATCACCCTCGGTCTTCTCCGAGTTCAACCTCAGCCTGCTCGAATTCATCCAATCCTGGATTTCAGCGAGGCAGTTGTTAAATGTCGAGAGAGCTCTATCCTGGTTGGGTGCGAAAGATAGGTAGAGCTGGGTATCATCAGCATAGCAGTGAAACCTCAGCCCATACCTTCTTACAATGTCTCTGAGGGGCAGCATGTACACTGTGAACAACATGGGGGACAACACCGAGCCCTGAGGTACCCCACATGACAGAAAGACTGGATCGGAGGAATAAATCCCTGACACCATTCTCTGAGTTCTGCCAGTGAGAAAAGATCTAAACCACCTGGGGTCCATACTAGATAGACCACAGATGAACCTCAGGCATTTGAGAAGAAGTCCATGGTCCACAGTGTCAAACGCTGAAGAAAGATCAAGAAGAACCAAGATGGAGTGGCTCTTCTGTTCTCTCGCCATCAGGAGATCATTGAGCACCCGAACCAGCGCAGTCTCGGTACTATGCCTCTTTCAAAAACCGGATTGGAGTGGTTCATAAATGCTATGGATGGTCAAATGGTTCTCCAGTTGTAGAGCCACTACTTTCTCAATCACCTTCTCCACAAAGGGAAGGTTAGAGATCGGTCTGTAGTTGGCATGGCAGTATGGGTTCAAAGAAGCTTTCTTCAGGAGGGGTGTTACCACAGCCTCCTTCAGGGAGCTAGGAAATTTCTGCTTTTAAATCTCACTGCAATATAATAGAAAACAAGCATTTGTCAATGCCGAATGTTTGCTTGCTGGCATTGGCATTGGTAGTGTAGGAGTTACAGAGCTGCATAATAGGAATGGCAGTGAAGTATTGAACTGAAGCCAACCCCATCACCACCCTGAAGATAGTGACAGGCATTGGGGTGTGCCTTTGGGTCATCAGGCATAATGTCCATGCCATTTCACCTCACCCTACTGTGCAGACACCGACAAGTGTCACGGTGTGCCTTGGGGTCTTTGGCCCTTATGCGTACCCCATTCCATCAGGAAATATTGTGAGATGGGTGCGTTATAGGAGAATGGGGTGAACTTTGGGGCCGAAGAGTCCAAGGCACACCTTGATGCCTCTCAGTGGCTGCAGGGTGTGGGTGGGGGTGGAATGGTATGAGCATTGCAGGTGACAATCCCAAGTCACAGCCCTGATGCCTGTCATTCTCTACAGGGTGGGGTGTATGGTCGGAAACCCTAGCGCCTCAGGCATTCGTTGGTATTTTCACTCCAAATTTTCAACATGGGTTTTTGTGACCCCCACCTCATGAACAGTGGCAATATCAGTTTGTTAGCCGAAAGCTGCTTTTGCACAGCGACTACGGCATTTGTCACCACAGGTGCAAAAACACATTCTGAACAGGATGTGAAAAATGACAGCTGTACTGTTCATGGGGAGGTGTAAAAAATGGCAATGTTGAAAATCTGCGGTGAAAATATTAAAAAAACTGGTGAAGTCACGAGCGTGCGTAGAAACTGAGCAACGTGCACCCGTAATGTAATTAGTTTGGGAATTGTTTACAGCAGATTGTCAACACAGGCATTTTGGGACCTCCGGTCATGAACAGTGTCACTGTAATTTTCTTTATCTGTCCCGAATAATGATTTCCCACAGCGACCACGCATTTCTATGTTGAAAGTGTGAAAACACATTTCGGCCATGTTGTGAAAAATGACAGCTGTACTGTTCATAAGGAAGTGTGGAAAAATGCCACTGGTGAAAATCTGGACTGAAAATATTACAAATTCATGAACTTACGAGGGTGCGTGGAAACTGCGCAATGCTCACTCGTAACAGTCATTTTTGGGAATTTTTTCACCAAATTTTTAACATAGCCATTTAACACTTCTGCTCATGAACAGTGTGACTGTGATTTTCTTAATGTGTCCCATACATTGAGTTCGCAATAAACTGTGTGCCATTTAAGCTACATCTGCGGAAACACATTTTGGTGAGAAGTGGAAATGATAGCTGTACTGCTCATAAGGAGTGTGTTAAAATGGCAATGTTGAAAATCTGGAGTGAAAATATTGAAAATTCGTGAACTTACGAGTGTGCGTAGGAACAGTGCATCGCACGCTCGTAAAACAGTCATTTTTAGGAATTTTTACCAAATTTTCAACATAGGCTTTTTGAGAGCCCATCTTATGAACACTGGCACTGTCTTTTCATTAATCAGTCCCAAAAGATGATTTCGCGCAGTGACCGCAAAATCACGGATTAACGCCATGACAGAATTCATGAGGAGGGGTCCCAAAAACCCCATGTTGAAAATTTGGTGTCCCAAAAACCCCATGTTGAAAATTTGGTGCCAAAATTCCAAACAATGCCGGAGATATGCAGCATAAAGTTGAAAAAACCCTATTCTTTACATTATACAGCTTACCGGCATTTCCTCAGTTTGCGGTCGGCTTTGAAGAGTACAGATGTGTTCCTGGTCCACGAAGATCATCGGCTGAGCTCAGAGGTAAGTATAGGGTGAGGTGGGGGTGTGGGGAGGCAGGGTGCGTAGTGGGTGGCGCGGGTGGGAGAGGGGTGAAGACAGCAGCAGAGAAATTTTTTCTTTCAGGTTTTTTATTTGGACTACGCGGGCGTTTGCCACGCTAGGTGGGTTCCCAGCATGGCAGCTGGAAGGCTGTTGGGGCAGTGGAGCCGATGGGGGATTGGGCACCCCGTGACCATAGGACCTGTTGCCACGCTGGGGTGGGCTCCCCAGCGTGGCACCCGATAGTCTGGGGGGAGAAGTAGAGCTGACGGGGATTGGGCACCCATGTCAATCCATACATTGTGCGTGGGGAGGAGGAAGGCGCATGAGCACACAACATGCGTCTTGTAGCGTGTGTGTGGAGGAGGCGCTGCTCACTCAAGCGGTGCTCTCCTTTCAACTGTACGGCACTGCATTTTGGATTGTCGCACTATGTTTCTTGCACATGCTTGCAAGCAAACATAATGATACAAGATAATCCCTTTTCCACGTGGGACAGAGGGGTTCTGAGTGGTAAAATTAGAGATATCTCCGCTAATGAGGAACAGTTGTGAGGTATGCCCAAACCAGATAAACAAGAAGAGCTAGGAGGTCCGTAGGCTGTGGCGAAAACACTGACAAATCCTCTATAATAAGATGTGTATCGAAATGTTTTATATAAGGGCTGGCCTGATACAACAGCTAGGAGCTATCTACCCTGCCAGTGATCTGGAGCCATGCCCTAAGCTCACATTATTATTCTGTTTTTTTGTATAGGGACTGGCCTGATTGCACAGCTGGTAGGAGCTGTCTACCATGCCAGTGACCCAGTATCATGTCCTGAGCCCTGGTCACTGTTTTGGCCTAACACATGGCTGTGGAAGTGTCCACTTGGATGCTCCTAGTCTCCAGTGGAGGGAAGTTGGCTTGCTTACCTTCCAGTAACAGTACAAGAGTGGTGCCATACTGAGAGGGAGGCAAGATAGCAATTGGCTTCAGATTGACATACCAGGTTGTGAGCATGTTTGGAGCCCATGCTGTTAGTGCCCGAGAAAGGATGGGGAGAAGACAGGGAGGAAAACACGTGGCAACCATAAGATGAAAGCTCTGGCACTCTCCAAACTCATGCCACCGTCAGGTCACACTGTCTCTTTTTCCAAATGGTGGACACCCTTGAAAGCTCCAACTGGGGAGGATAATTGGGAAGCAAATTTTTGTCAGTGCTGGGAGGTGGCCAGACAGACCAGAACAGGATGACTGGGCTGCAGGAGGACAAAAATACTGCACAGAATAAAACTTTTTGTAAAAAAAAAAAAAATATATATATATATGTATATATATATATATATATATATATATATGATTCAAGGATACCACTCAGTTGTCTGACATTCGGAGGGCTGTCACCTTGCCTTACCCAGAGTGGACCCCATTTACCACCACCCTCTGTCTCCTATTGCTTAGCCAGCTTCTTACCCATTTTACTACTTTTGGATCCACTCCGAGGTTGCCCAGCTTGCTCACCAGTCTTCTATGTGGAATGGTGTTGAAGGCCTTACTGAAATCCAGGTAGGTCACATCTACTGCTCCTCCCTGATCCAGTTCCCTGGTCACCCAGTCAAAGAACTCCATCAGGTTTGTCTGGCAAAACCTCCCTCCTGTGAAACCATGTTGCCTCGGATCCTGTAATCCACTGGTTACAAGTTATTCCCCAATCCTTTCCTTCAGTAGCGATTCCATTACATTACATTACCTACTACTGAAGTCAGGCTGACAGGCCTGTAATTTCCTGCCTCATCCCTATTTCCACTTTTGTGTAGTGTTGTGCAAAATGGGAAAATTTTGCTCCGCCAAATATGTTGTGTAATTCCCGGATTTCATGAAATGTTTTGCAGGGCAAAATGCAATTCACCCCAGGCGTTGATAAAGAAATACTCTACAAACCAGCAAAATTTGCTGGTTTGGCAAAACTTCATCACCCATGTGAGTTTTGCCACCTGCAGGCATAACTTGCCTCCTGTAGTGAAATTCAAAGTGGCCACTGGCCAAAATTCTCCCTGGTGTCTTATGGTCCCCCTGCCCCCCCGGCCACTCACTGGCCCAAATTTTTCTCCCTGGTGCCTAGTGGCCGATCACCAGTCATAATTGAATTAAGCACCCCCTCCCCAGTTACCCTGGCCCACTCATTTCATTTATTTTAAAAAAAAAATTCAACCCCCACTCCCTGGTGTCTAGTGGCCCCCCCAGCCAGTCACCATCTGTAATTGAATTAAGCACCCCCTCCCAAAGTTACCCTGGCCCCTCATTTCCAGAGGGCACCCCCAGCCCCATCCTCAGGCGTCCACCATCCAGCGCTGACCCGAACTCCCAGGGCTTGCCCCCTCCGGTGGGGCCGGCGGAGTTCCTCAACCCCCACTAGAGTCCGAATTCAGTGAGCCAGCGCTGTGGCTAGCCGGGAGCGAAATCTGCAAGGTGCCCATCACCATTCTGCCATGGCATCACTTTTTCCTGTTTTTTTCTCCCAGGAGCTGGGGCATTCAATGACGCTGGCAGAGGGGAGCTGGCACGTGTCCACATGTGCTTCCTCCAAGCGTCTGACCCAACTCCTCCCACTGCCACAGTGTGGCACCTTGTCCCCCAGACTCCACCAGGGAGCAGACAAGCGCTGACTGCTGAGGACCCCCTCCCTGGAGAAGGAGAGCAGTCCAATGGATGCTCGATCCTTCTCCTCCCCTGCCGACCCCCGGTGGCCCGTGCTCATTCCCGAACATGGATCGCTGGCGTAGCGCGAGGTGAGGCATCCAGCACCTCAGCCCTCAGCACCACCAGGCTGGCATGAAATTTTTTTTTTAAATAAAATGAAATGAAGGGGCCAGGGTAACTTTGGGGGTGTGTGCTGGTGTAACCCCCTTGCAAATGGGGGTTCCGGATATGCCTGGTGCTCGGGTTAGTTACCGGCCTAAAGCCGTTTAATTGGATAGCCAGTGAGCGCTTTAAATAGCCTCCGTGAGCTGTCCCTTTAAGGGCTGCCTTTTGCAGTTAGAATGGGTAAAAATGGAAAGGGGTTCGAGTGTTGTTATGCTCGACTCCCGCCCGGTTGCTGGCAAGCGCTTCCAGTCTGCCATCGCCATAGCAGGGGAGCCCTATTAAAGGATGTGGTGGGTGCTTGAAATAAGCTGTAAAAATAATGATAATGTAGTTGTTCTAACCTGCTTTGCTTTGCAGCATAGAGAGTTTCGATTGCCTCCTCCATTTTGGTCCCGAACTGTGTAACTGGACCAATCAGTACCATGGGATTTTACAGAGTCGACTGGCCAATGGAAGAGCTGTTTGTTTGAGAAAGGCATTATGGACTATGGCGCTTTTTTGCACCACTGAGAGCTGGAGAAGTGACTGGCAGGCTTAACAGCTAATCAGATCAGCCTACTCTCAGTGAAAGGAGTGCCCCAAGCTGTGGAGAGGCAGAATCATTGTGACTAGTGAGGAGTGAGGAGCTTCTATGCTTCTGAGCCGGGAAGTGCGTGAAGGCCTAAGTCGGACGTTTTTCCTGCGAGGAGTTCGTCTTGAAATCCGTCGGCGGGCGGTCAGAGGAGGTTGTGCTCTTTACAGCTACCCACCAGGCTCGACCTGTAATAGGACTGGAGAACATTGCTGAATTGCGCTTGGTCCGCGGGAGGAGTGAAAAAAAAAAAAAGCTGCCATTGCAGAGCTGGAGTGACTGTGAAAGCTGAAGAGCCTGGGAGCAGCTGCCTGGTGTGGTACCCTTCTGCTATTGCTGTTTGCCATATGAATGTGTGAGTAGCTCAAGTAAATTCTGCTGCAATTAAAGGACTTCTGCTATTGCTGTTTACCATATAAATGTGTAAAGAGACTTGTGAGCTCAAGTTGATTCAACTGCCATTAAAGGATTCGGCTGTTGCTGTTAACCATATAAATGTGTAAAGAGACTTGTGAGCTCAAGTTGATTCAGCTGCCATTAAAGGATTCGGCTGTTGCTGTTAACCATATAAATGTGTAAAGAGACTTGTGAGTTCAAGTTGATCCTGCTGCCAGTGAAGGATTCTGCCTGGATTGAGATAACCATATGAATGTGTACAGATACTTGTGAAGATCAGGCTCAGCCCTGCTAGTGATGGAAGAATCGGGATTGGCTGGAGGTTGTGAGTACTGAATCAGGGTAGCTCCCTGTTAAGTGTGCAAACAGTGGTTTCAAATCGTATTGCTATACTTCTAACTGCCTAATCGAACTTTCTTTCTCTGCTGACTTGCTCAGGATTGCAGCGTTTATCTGTGTTAAGGGCCCCACCCAGCTGCCATTAGGGCTTGGGTACCCAGGGACAGTGACTTGTAGGGTTAGGCCTGTGCACAGAGCCATAGGTATATAGCATAGTGTAAGCCAATTAACCTGATCCCCCCCCCCTTGTTATCTACCCTTCTAATAAGTCAGATTGCTGTGTTATAATTACCATCCTGGCTAGTGTGTACATTAATGGTGAACTTCTGCCTGGTGATTGCAATATAACTGTATCTTATTTTACAGGGGGTCTCTGGAGTGAGCTGAATTGTATCAGCCGTGGGGTAAGTGCATTGGTGGAAAGAATTGTGGGCAAGCAGGGTGAGTCACTAGTGGGACAAAAGGGAGTTGCAGTGGCCTGAGGGCTGTAACCAAGGTAGTCTTACTGGGGCTAACCCCGGCCTCTGGGTGGAGGCACCCGTCCACGGATCTGGGCCCCTTACCCTGCCTCAGAAGGGGCAGACAGGGGTAGTAGCCCTAAGGGTAGCTCCCCCTAGGGGTTACAAATTGGAGGCACCACTGGGATTTGCATCCCCTAGTGGCTCAGTGAGGAGATACCCCAAAGATGAAAAAAATGGAAGGGGATATGTTGGAAAAAATTAAGCTGGGACCCATTAAAACCATGGTACATAAACTGATGGGTTGGGGTGAAGCAGAAAAGCTAGATTCTTAGAAGATTGTATTATTGTTAGATGTGCCATTGGGTACCTCAGCTGCTGATATTGTCTCTGTTGCAGAACGAGTAAAGTGTCTGGGTAAGGTTGAAGTGAAAGGCGTATGGCTGATTTGCTTGATCAGACATTGCAGGTGTTACTCCTATGCAGTGTGGCCATTGACCTGAGAAGGTACCTCCTGTACTTTACCGGAGGTGCGTCCCAAGGGTGGAGGCTAATTCATATCCAGTATGTCAGTCTCCTGGGGTCTCCTCAAATGAACAGTTTTAAAGATAAACTCTTAAATTGTTAGCTGTGGAGGGAGGACTACCCAGGAGTTGGTACAAGCCTTGGATCTGTCCAGTGACACTACCCTGGGTTCCCAGACACCTCCTTGCCCACCCAAGAGTTCAGTGTTGGCTTCTTTGCCCTTGGCGGTCCCCTCCATACAGCTAGACTCTTACTGTAGCTAAAACTTTTCTCTGGCATGGTACCAGTACCTTCCGGGGAAGATGACCTGGAGGCCTGGATGGACTATGCCACCCCTTTGGTCCAGGAGTGGCAGTGCTCCGAGGGGAGAAAGCGGAAGAGGCTGATGGAGAGTCTGCGGGTTCTGCCTCGAAGCCATTAGATTCTTCTGGGCCACTCGTCCGGAAGCCACCGGTGCAGAGTATCTCTCTGCTTTAGAAGGGGTTTTGGGAGTACAGAGACTGGTGAAGACTTATTATGGAAATTCAGGTCTGCTAAGCAGTGGAGAAATGAAAAACTGTCCGCTTTTGTTACTAGAGTGGAGAGGGCCTTGCAGAAAGCCTATAGAAAAGGGGGAATCACTGCTACAGCCCTAAATCAGGTTCAGTTAGAACATGTGTTCACTAAAAATACCACCAACAGCTTAATCTGGTTCAAGGTCAGTTGGCATTCATCTGTAGCCCCCCTCCCCCGGGTCGTGCCTGAAAATAGTCAGAAATTGTCTAGTGCACTTACCCGGTCAACAAAAGCTAAATAAATAAATAAAATAAATAAATAAATGTTTTAAAGTCTGCCAGATTCTGTAGTGTAACACTGTTGAAACTCAAGTTGCATGATCGGCGGGCCACCCCGCCTGAATATTGTCAATTGCTGAGGAAAAGTCGAAAAGTGGAGACTGATGAAGAGGGGTGGGAACCCTGTGTGGGGGCAGTGAACCCTAGTGGGACTCCTGAGTCTAATACCCCTGAGGAGACTGGCTCGCCCGGAAGGTCCGAGGGGTCCCCAGATTTCCCAGGTACTGTGGGGATGCGGGTTGTTTCCTCTGACCCCTACGTGGAGGGTGAGTTGAGGGCTGAGATCAGGAATTTACGGGAAGTGGTGAGGGACTTAAAACAGTCTACTGTGTACCCTACTCGGCCAGGGCCCCTGAGTTATGTAGAGGCCCGAACCTAGCCTAAGGCTTTCTCCCTCCTTCAAGGCCCCCCTCAGAATAGTGATCCCGGGACCCTAAGTTTTGTTGCAGTGTGGGGAAGATGGGCATTTCCAGCCTGACTGCCAGAGGCTGGAGAATTTAAGGAAAGTTAACAGCAGACTAATCACTCGATACCGTCAGACCCAGTCTCGGGCCCCCAAGAAAAGTTGTGTGACTCAGTCCCATGCCCGCCGGGCTAACAATGTTGTTACCCCCAACTGGTCTGATGTGGTCGGGCCATCTATGGAGACCCGGGTGTAGGTGAATGGAATTCCCACTACAGCGGTATTGGACAGTGGCTCCCAGGTGACCATCATGTTTCAGGACTGGTACCAAGCACACTTATCTGAAGTGCCCTGCAGCCTCTAACTGGTCTACATGTATGGGGGTTGAGTGACAAGTCTTATCCGTATTTGGGGTACATCCGAGTATGGTTATCTTTCCCTGCAGCTGCGAATGGAACAGATGAGCAAGTGGAAACCTTGCTCTTGGTCTGCCCACCCACTGGACTGTATGATGGGGTGCCCCTGTTGATTGGAACAAATGTGCACATGTTTGGACGATTGGCCCAGTTGTGTTCAGAGAAGCGAGCATTTCAGACTGGGCGAGTTTAAGTGTACCTGCTGTAATTCAAGCGGTCAGGGCCACTCAGAAGAAGGGTAGGCGGAGGAACATGAAGGCCCTGTGGAGTGGTATAGAAGAGGATCCGGCCTGTAGTGCTTGCCCCAAATGCTCAGTGTGTTCTGCATGGAGAGAATGCGATTAAAACCGATGTCAAGAATAAGTTGTTGATGTTGGATGCGCCTATGGAGGGAACTACCTGAGGAGTTGTTGCTCAAACCAACATTCTGCGGCCAGGGCCCATGCCTACGTTAAAGGGTGATGGTTCAAGTGCACAATGTGTCTGATAAAGAGATTGAATAAAAGAAGGTGTACTCTGGCTAGCGTCCATTGTGCGGATACTGCTGTCCTACCAAATAAAGAGTTCCCGGACAGGTGATAGAGTTGCTCCTGATCTGTTTGACTTTGGTGACTCTCCGCTGCCGACTGAGTGGAAGCGCAGGGTCAGTGAGAGGCTTGCCAAGAGGAACCAGGTTTTTTCTTTGAAAGAGTGGGATGTAGGATGTGTACAAGGGGCTGAGCATCACATTCGATTGCACGACGAAAGATCCTTCCGAGAGAGGTCCCGGCGTTTGGCTCCCACTGACATAGATGATGTACGGTGACATTTGCAAGAAATGTTGGCTGCTGGTGTAATCCAAGAGTCTAGAAGCCCCTATGCCTCCCCCATTGTAGTAGTAAGAAAAAAAAATGGGGCAGTTCGGATGTGTGTGGACTACGTACTTTGAATAGGCGGACCATTCCGGATCAATATACCATGCCACACATACAAGACGCCTTGGATTGTCTGAATGGTAGTAAGTGGTTCTCTGTATTGGATCTTCGGAGCGGATACTACCAGATCCCGATGGCCCCAGAGCGATCGGGAGAAGACTGCTTTCATTTGCCCGTTAAGCTTATGAATTTATTCGGATGCCTTAAGGAATTTCGAGTGCCCCAGCCACTTTTCAGTGCTTGATGGAACGAGCTGTGGGGGACATGAACCTATTCGAGTGTTTGGTCTATCTAGATGACGTCATAGTGTTTGGCCGATCCTTGGAAGAACATGAACAACGATTATTCAAAGTCCTGGATCGATTGGAGGATTTTGGCCTCAAGTTGTCTGACAAGTGTCAATTCTTCCAGACTTCTGTGAAATATGTGGGCCACATAGTGTCCACTGAAGGCATAGAGACTGATCCTAGCAAGGTGGAGGCGTTGACCGCTTGGCCTCAACCTAGAAATTTGAGAGAGCTGCAACAATTCCTGGGGTTTTGTGGCTACTATAGGCAGTTTGTCAGAGACTATTCACGAGTGATTAGCCCTCTCCTTAATCTCACCCAGGGTATCCGCCTACTCACAAAAATATAAGAAGGTGTGCACACTGACTTAGAAAAAGTATTTTCAGCCAAGCGATATGTTTGGGGATCGATGGACTGCTGAGTGTGAAAGCTTTCCATGACATCATATATCAACTTACACGCACCCGTGTTGGCATATACTGACCCAGCCAGCCTTACACTCTTCATACTGATCCACTGCAAGGACTGGGGGCGTGTGACCAGGAGCACTCGAATGGGCTGAGACCTGTAGCGTTTGCCAGTAGAAGTCTGACGCCATCAGAGAAGAATTACCCCGTGCACAAATTAGAGTTTCTGGCTCTGAAGTGGGCCATTGTTGATCAGTTCCATGACTATTTGTATGGTGCCAAGATATTAGTAAAGACTGATAACAACCCTCTGACCTATGTACAAACCTCAGCCAAATTGGATGCCACTGGGCTTTGGTGGCTTTCTGCCTTGGCCACCTACTGTTACGCTGTAGAATACCGGGCAGGCTTAAACCATATAGATGCGGATGCTCTTTCTCGGAGGCCTGCATCCCAGACTGAATGGGTCCGGTTGTCTGAGCCTGACATAAGAGCCCTGTGCCAGAAATTTGATAAAGAAGAACAGGTGTCTCCTGACGCAGTGGACTGTGTGGTAGATTGTTTGGAGCCGCCTGAAAACTGTATACCTGCCACCTACTGCCATTTCTCTGCCTTGGACATCAGCTCCCTGCCCCAACTCAACAATGATGATCTCCAACAGGCTCAATCCTGTGACCCTATGATAAGAACGGTTGTCGAGGTTTTGTGGGCTGGAAGAGATATATCCAAACTACGTTCCACTGACTTGCGGACCACCTTGTTGTACAAAGAAGGGCCTAAATTAAAACTGATCAACCAACTACTATATAGAGAAACTGTGAGTAAGGAGGGCCGGGTGCAGCGACAACTACTGGTGCTGCCCTCAGTTTTCAGCGAACTAGTTCTAAGGTCATTGCATAATCAGATGGGGCACCTGGGCATAGATCGAACACTTGACTTGGTACAGGCTCGATTCTATTGGCCAAAGATGAGTGCGGACGTGGAACAGTATGTCAAAACCTGTGGTCATTGTTTGCAAAGAAAGACGTTACCCCAGCGAGCTGCTCCAGTGGTCAACATTACTACTAGTGCTCCTATGGAACTGGTCTGTATTGATTTCCTGAGTCTAGAGCCTGATCTGAGAAGTGTTAGCAACATATTGGTGGTTACTGATCATTTTACCCGGTACGCACAGGCTTTCCCAACCAAGGATCAGAAAGCAACTACAGTGGCTAAGATACTTGTTGAGAATTTTTTCGTCCACTGTGGGGCTCCACAGCGGATTCATTCCGATCAAGGAAGGGACTTTGAAAGTCGCTTGATTAAAGAGATGCTATCTTTGTGGGGGGGTACGCAAATCACGAACCACCCCCTACCACCTGCAGGGAGACCCTCAGCCTGAAGGGTTCAATCGTACATTGCTCGACATGCTGGGCACCTTGCAATCCAAAGATAAATCGAGCTGGAGCCAACAGATTAGCACGCTAGTTCACACCTACAATTGTACAAAAAGTGATGCCATAGAGTTCTCCCCCTATCGTCTAATGTTTGGAAGAGAGGCTAGATTGCCAGTAGATGTGTGTTTCGGGGTCTCCCCTGATGGGGTGCGAGCAGAGAACCATTTACAGTATGTACAGAAATTAAAGGCCCAATTAAATCATGCCTACCAACTGGCCCAGACCATGGCGGCTAAGCGAAATCTGGCTAACAAAGAGAGATATGACAAAAAAGTGAAAACAGTAGAATTGAGAAAGGGGATAGAGTGTTATTGAGAAATCTGGGACTGCATGGCAAACATAAAATTGCCGACCGATGGCATCACCTCCCTCATGTTGTTGTGGGACAGCTGGCAGACCTACCTGTGTATAAAGTGCGGCCTGAAAACAGTTTGAAAGATGTGAAAATCATACACCGAAATCATCTGTTGCCAATTGGGCAGATCTTGATTGAAGTTGAACCTTCCTCTACCTCTCCTTCCAGGCCCGTGACTAGATCTGTTACTAAGAAAGGAACCAAGCCAGTGGAGCCTTCAACAAGTCCACCAAGGGAGCCTTGTCCAACTCCCCCTGCAGAAGGAGATGATCAACACTCAGTGTCAGAAGACAGCGAAGATGATATTGAATACTATCCCTCTTTTGAACTAAGCCAATTGTTTCGGGGAAATCCCCTTGTTAACTCAGGAACTGAAGCTGGCCCATCTGTGTTAGTTGAGCCCGCTACTTTATCCCCAGAGGAAATGCCTCCAGGAGATGAATGGGGTAGCAGACGAACTCAAGGGGCTGAGTCCTTAGGCTTGGCTGAACTGTCTGGCCTGGCTGAATTATCTGACTTTTCAGAAGAAGAGAGTGAGATGGGGGAACAAGCCAGTGGTCTGCTCGAATCGGAAGACTATTTTGAATGCCCTGATGGTTCCCCTCTAGTACCTACACCTCCCCCAGATGAGCCCAGTGGGGTGGGTTCAGGGATAGAAGATCAAGCCCCTGATAGTATTATGAGTATCGAGCCTGATCCCCTTGAAGGTATCCCTGTTGCTAATGTCTCTGACATGGGAGTGGAGTCAGGGCCTGGTTCAGAATCCCCTGAGACCCCTAGATGATCCGGCCGACAAATTCGGCCCATAATAAAGTTAAGCTATGAATCTTTAGGTCAGCCCATGGACCTGCCTTTAAATGTGGTTCACAAAGGGTATATGTGTCCCAAGTTCTTTGCCTAAGTTAGCTTTGACAGATAACTCAGACTGTTAGTGGTGCCCTTCAAGAGTGCGCCCCTGCTACAGGGACCCGTGGTACCTAGAGAAGACAGATTCCCTCAGTCTGGGTGTCATGGGTAGGAACTACTGATCTGTGTTAAAACCAACGTAATAGTTTATGTGGGACGTGTAAAGGTTATGATATTTTGTAAATCCAATGTTTAAATGTGTAAAAAGAAAATGTGATATGCTACTTATTGGGTGTTTACCTAAAGCACCTTAGGGCATATAGCTCAGCGTGGGCGTAAGTTTTTCCAGGCCAGGAGGTGTAACCCCCTTGCAAATGGGGGTTCGGATATGTCTGGTGCTTGGTTAGTTACCGCCTAAAGCCGTTTAATTGGGTAGCCAGTGAGCTTTAAATAGCCTCCGTGAGCTGTCTCTTTAAGGGCTGCCTTTGCAGTCGGAATGGGTAAAAATGGAAAGGGGTTCGAAAAGTTGTTATGCCTGACTCCCCGCCTGGCTGCCAAGTAAGCGCCCATTCTGCCATCTCTCACAGTGCAGGGGAGCCCTAATAAAGGATGTGGTGGGTGCTTGAAATAAGCTGTAAAAATAATGATAATGTAGTTGTTCTAACCTGCTTTGCTTTGCAGCATAGAGAGTTTTGATTGCCTCCACCATTTTGGTCCGAACTGTGCAATTGGACCAATCAGTACCAGGGATTTTACAGAGTCGACTGACCAATGGAAGAGCTGTTTGTTTTGAGAAGGCATTATGGACTATGGTGCTTTTCTGCACCACTGAGAGCTGGGAGAAGTGACTGGCAGGCTCAACCAGCCAATCGGATCGGTCGCGCCGAGTGAAAGAGTGCCCAAGCTGTGGAGAGGCAGAATCGTTGTGGCTAGTGAGGAGTGAGGAGCTTCTATGCTTCTGAGCTGGGAATGTTCACGGGAAGCGTGAAGGCCTAAGTCGGATTTTTCCTGCGAGAGAGTTCGCCTGAACCGGCCGGGCGGGCGGTCAGGAGGAGGCTGTGCTCTTTACAGCTACCCACCAGGCTCGACCTGTAATAGGACTGGAGAACATTGCTGAATTGCGCTCGGTCCGCGGGAGGAGTGAAAAAAAAAAGCTGCCATTGCAGAGCTGGAGTGACTGTGAAAGCTGAAGAGCCTGGGAGCAGCTGCCTGGTGTGGTACCCTTCTGCTATTGCTGTTTGCCATATGAATGTGTGAGTAGCTCAAGTAAATTCTGCTGCAATTAAAGGACTTCTGCTATTGCTGTTTACCATATAAATGTGTAAAGAGACTTGTGAGCTCAAGTTGATTCAGCTGCCATTAAAGGATTCGGCTGTTGCTGTTAACCATATAAATGTGTAAAGAGACTTGTGAGTTCAAGTTGATCCTGCTGCCAGTGAAGGATTCTGCCTGGATTGAGATAACCATATGAATGTGTACAGATACTTGTGAAGTTCAAGCTCAGCCCTGCTAGTGGTGGAAGAATTGGGATTGGCTGGAGGTTGTGAGTACTGAATCAGGGTAGCTCCCTGTTAAGTGTGCAAACAGTGGTTTCAAATCGTATTGCTATACTTCTGACTGCCTAATCGAACTTTGTTTCTCTGCTGACTTGCTCAGGATTGCAGTGTTTATCTGTGTTAAGGGCCCCAGCTGCCACGTTTGGACTAGCCATTAGGGCTTGGGTACCCAGGGACAGTGACTTGTAGGGTTAGGCTCTGCACAGAGCCATAGGTATATAGCATAGTGTAAGCCAATTAACCTGATCCCCTTGTTATCTACCCTTCTAATAAATCAGATTGCTGTGTTATAATTACCATCCTGGCTATTGTGTACATTAATGGTGAACTTCTGCCTGGTGATTGCAATATAACTGTATCTTATTTTACAGGGGGTCTCTGGAGTGAGCTGAATTGTATCAGCCGCGGGGTAAGTGCATTGGTGGAAAGAATTGTGGGCAAGCAGGGTGAGTCACTAGTGGGACAAAAGGGGGGTTGCAGTAGCCCAGAGGGCTGTAACCAAGGTAGTCTTACTGGGGCTAACCCCGACCTCTGGGTGGAGGCACCCGTCCACGGATCTGGGCCCCTTACCCTGCCTCAGAAGGGGCAGACAGGGGTAGAAGCCCTAAGGGTAGCGCCCCCTAGGGGTTACACTTAATTCAGTTACGGACGATGATTGGCTGGGGGAGGGCCACTAGAGACCAGGGAGTGGGGGTTTAATTTTTTTTTTAAATAAAAGGAAATGAGGTTGCCAGGGTAACTTGGGGGGGGGGAGCTTAATTCAAGTACAGCTGGTGATCGGCTGGTGGGGAGGACCAATAGACACCAGCATTTGTGGTGGCCAGCGGACATAATTTCGCCACAATTTCATGAAAACTTTCGCACGGAGAAATTGCTGATTTCACCGGCAAAATTTTATTTTGTTGCATCTCTACTTTTGTGTAGTGGGACCGCATCTGCTCTCCTCCAGTCCCCCCGAACTTCCCCTGTGTCAAGTGACAGGTTGAACACAGCTATCAGAGGTTCAGCCAGCACCTCCTTGAGCTCCCTCAGTATCCTAAGGTCACCCTGTCAGGTCTAATTGCCTTTTCTACTTTTATGCTTTGACTGTAAGAAATGCCTCTTAATGTTGCTATTACCTTTTTCAGTAAATTGTGTCTTAGTCTAGTCGTAAACTTAAATATTTATGGTGCTAATAATATTCAAACAAAATGCTCTGCCTATCTGTGTGTTTTGTTCTCCAAAATTTAGTTAGTCTACAATTAAACAAGCATGGACATAACATAGGTAATAACGTAACTGAGTCTGGGCCTACACCTACTGTACAGTGTAAACAGCTGAGAGTTCACGCAGGAACCAAAACTATTCAGTCTGCTCACACTGACCCTAGTCATTTACCACAGAGTAGTTTTATAGGTCTTAAATGCATAAATAGCAGAAGGGTAGGCCCCTCCTTTGTAACAGTGCATTTAGTTGAAAGGAAAGGGATTATACGGAAGAGGGTGCATACCAATTATGGTTCCACCTATTGAGAGCACCGTCGTTAGTGTGCCCAGTCATCAGGGTGCCAAGTTGGGATTTCGGCGACCCTGTTTTTTGCGGGGGCTGTGCCCCTGCCTTTCTTAGGATTCTAACTTCGAGGAGAGGAGTGGACCTTGGGGAGGGGCGCAAATCCTGAAATCGGTGCCAATGCTAATGCTGTAATGACCAGAACTGACCATTGACAGGTGTTTATCTTATTTTAAATGTAGGTGGTTTTACCCTTTATTGACTTTATTAGTTGGGGACACAAAAAGAAACCCAGTCCCGGCTCAACAACCCCCAGCAATCAAGTCTAAAGCTGGATTAAAGTTTGTTTATTTATACTCAGGCTGTTTACTAACCTAAACAAAATGGAATCTGTATGATGCCCTGTATGATTATTTCTACAGGTACTACAGTTGTGCAGAAGTTGACTGAAAATAATATGTTTAGAAAAGGATTTTAATAAAACATTGAAAAATACTTTTTAAATAGGGATGTGGGGCATCCATTTTGTGGACAGGAAGGGTGTTGTGATGATGTCACTGCCTCACTAGTGTTAACAGTGTGCAGTGCAGCAGGTGCTGTTAAGGATCCAATTATATTCTGAAGAACACCCTGGGTTTTATGTTTGGCAGAGTGTAATAAAAAAATCCAGTGCTTTTCTTCATGATTTAACAGGATACCTATCTGTAGGAGCAGTTTGTTTTAACCTGCTTCATTGCACACTGTTACAGCTGGTGAGGCAGTGAAATCATCACGACACCTTTCTTGTCCACAAAATGGATTCCTCCACATTACAATTTTAAAAATATTTTTCTGTCTCACTGAAGACATTTTCTAAATATTACCCAGAAGTTTACGTACTGGATCCTCACAGTAGCCTTTACAATAATTATATGGGGAATTGCACAGATTCCCAGATTGGTTACATATGCATTCATCATATATTGTTGGAATAAGTAAATCCTGGTTATACAACAATATACCAGATGAGAGTTCACAGTACAGGATATAAGCTATTCAAACAAGTTATGTAGGAAAAAAGAAATAGGGTAGGGGAGTGACAGTCCATATTAAAGGATAAATTAAATGGTGAACTGTCCCGCTCAGGAAATTACCAAGAGAAGATAGCCTGTATTACTGCACTATTCAAGTCTATCTGTGTTATAGATGTGGAACACAGCTTTATGCCTCTTGTATTTACAGCCCTCAAAAGTGTAGTACCCCTAAATCCCCCTTTCGTGAACAGATAGTAACTGCAGAGAAGCCAGCAGGACAAAATTTAAAACACCTTGTCTAAGTTCCCTTCTTGTTTCTGTGGGTGTCCCCCAGGGTTCAATTCTGGACCTTCTCTGTTCTCCTTCTTTATTAGTCCTTTGCCATTTTTCTGTCAACAGGGTAGCACTCTGTAGTATACTGCTGACCTTATCATCTACCACAGTTACCCAACCTAGACCCATCGAACACTTCGACTATACTTATTGAAGATCTCAACAAGGTCAACCACTGGCTGCTTGGCAGCAGACTTTTGCTAACAGGATAAAAAACATGCTCTTAGGGTCCAAGACTAAAGTTAAAAAAGGGATTGACAACTTTCGTATCCTTAACTGTGGAGCCTATAGTGATTGAGTCACATCTTTTCATATATCTGGGAATCCATCTAGACCCTAGTCTAACTCACGCTGAATATATTTCTGCAATCTGCAAATCAACCAGCACAAAACTTGGTGTGGTATACAGACTGAAAGCATGCCTCATACTACTGTATAAGTTAGGCTGGTCTTGAATGAATCTCCCTTGGCTGCAGCCAGACTTTGGCATCAGTTGCAAGGGATTCTGGGATTTCTGATTACAGCATATATTGGGGTGGGAGTCAACAGGATCAACCAGGTCTGATCTATTCTACTGCAGTAAACAGTAAGGAAAAAATTATTTTACAAACAAAGTGCAAATTGGGACCAGCCCAGCACTTCTGTGTGGGGTTTTTAATGATGACTGTTCCTCTTTAAGAAATTGTTCTAACAACTAAAACATCTTCAGCAAGATCATAATGAGAATAGAACTGTTGGATAATTATTTCCTTGCTATGGATCTATAGGATCCCAACTATTTAAGCAATAAAGACTGAAGAGCCAGTCATTTCCTGGAGATTAATGTCTGGATTGGGGGGGAAGGGTGGCCCGAGGTGCAGCCGAGGGCCAATCCCACCCAGCCGGTCATTAATCAACAGGAAATTAATGGCTCTGAGGTCATGATTGCAATTGTAAATCTAATTGCAGTACTCACCTTTTTGGGAATGCTTTTTTCCCCCCACTGTTTTTCTTTCTTTGTAGTGAGCTGACAGTGTGTGTGTGTGTGTGTGTGTGTGTGTGTGTGTGTGTGTGTGCGCTGCCACGTGGTATCTGTTGTGGTTTTTCAGTATTTGGGGAGGTATCCTGCGGGTGTATTTAGTGGGTGTTTTGGTACGTATTTTCTGGTAAAAATGGTAACAAATTGGTCAGTGGTGTTTTTTTCACATTATTTTTCTAATTCAATCATTCCTCGGTAACACAAATGCTGCCATGATGAATATACACAGAGAGCAGTGTGGAACAGCTCTGTGGCTATTGTGCCAGGCACTTCCAGGAGATTTCTGAATGGCACAGCAGCCAATCAGTGAGCTGGTTCAGCTCATGAATAATTAATTAGACTTATAGGGAGAGGGTGGAAGGTAGTCCTGCTAAATGCCAGGAGCTTGGGCAATAAAATGCCTGAGCTCCAGGCGATGCTAACTGAGGGAGAAGTGGATGTGGCAGCAGTCACTGAGACCTGGGCCACCACAGGGCATGACTGGGACCTAAACCTGGAGGGTTACACCATGTTCAGGAAGGGCAGGGGGGAGGGAAGGGGAGGAGGGGTAGCAGTAATAGTCAAAAACTGCATTGCCATAGGAGGAGTTGAGGAGGTGGAGGGAACTGTAGAGGCAATTTGGGTCACCTTGATAACAAGTGGGGGCAAGAGAGTAAAAATAGGAGTGGTGTATAGACCCCCTGCACTGGCAGAGGAGCTGGAGGATGTTGGGAGACACTGCAGATTGAGCAGGGGAAGGGTGGGTGGTGTTGGAGGACTTAAACATGCCAGGAACAGACGGGGAGACTATGACATCCTTGGTGGCCAGGGAACAGAGGTTATTGGATGTCTTTCAGGACGCGTTCCTAACTCAGCAGGTGGGGGAACTGACCAGGGAGGCGTGGATACCGGATGTGGTCCTGGCAGACAGTGACCAGATTGGGGGCCTGGAGATAAGGGACCTGTTGGCGGGAAGCGGCCATGCCACGGTCTAGTTCTGCCTGAACCTAGGAGGGGTAGAAGGCTGCACAAAGACGGAGGTAACTGACTTCAGGGGTGGATTTCAAGGAAATGGGAATAATCCTTAAGAGCACTTGAATGGGATTGGGCCAGATATGGACACTGACAGTAGGTGGAAATCATCAGGAGGGGGTGCAGGGCCAGCTACCAGCACCTGCTAAAATGGAGCAAAAATGCGTTAGGGCCGAAAACCCTGTTGGTGTGGACCAGGGAGGTTCAGCAGGTGGGGAGTGGAAAGAAGGCGGCCTATAGGCAATTCAAGTGCTCAAGGAGTGAAAGGGATCAAGGGGAATACGAGCTGATGGCCAAAAGGGCCACTAGAGTGGTGCGGGCGGCTAAGACAAGGAAGAAGCAGAACCTGGCCAGGGAAATTAGAAGAGGGAACAAGGGGTTCTTTAGATACATTGGGGAAAAATGAAGAGTGAAGGGGCAGATTAGCAGGATTAAAACAGGGGAAGGATGGGCACAAGACCGGGGAGCAGACTGAGATACTAAATGGTGCCGCCTCAGTTTCACCAAGAAAAGAGACTGCATCATACATGGGAGGAGGCGGTGAAACTGAGGGGGCCCTTACATGCCGAGTGGGTCTGGGAGGGGCATCACTGGCAGGTGGGGGGAAGGCAAAGCAGGGGAACGAGGTAGCGGAGGTAGAAATCATGGCAGAGAGAGTGAGAGAAGCCCTCAGGTCCCTTAAGATGGAGAAAGCACCGGGGCTGGATAAATTACATCCCAGAGTGCTGAAGGAACTGGCGGATGTCCTGGTGAAACCCCCGGTGGAGCTCTTCAGCATCTCTCTGAGGACAGGGTGGGTGCCCCAGGACTGGAAGGTGGTACATATAGTACCTATCCACAAGGGGGGATCAAGGGAGGTGGCAGGGAACTACAGGCCTGTCAGCCTGACCTCAGTGGTGGGCAAGGTGATGGAAGGCATTGTCAAGGAGAGACTGGGGGGAACCTGGAAAAGTTGGGGTGTCTGGATGATGGACAGTATGGATTCGTCCCAGGGCAATCATGTCAGACAAACCTTGTGGAGTTCTGTGACTGGGTGACGAGTGCCTTGGACCTGGGTAGACCAGTGGACATTCTCTTTCTTGACTTCAGTAAGGCATTTGACTCTGTTCCTCACGGGGGCCTGTTGGATAAGCTGGGAGAAATGGGGGTGGGGAACCAGATGATCAGATGGATAGGCAGTTGGCTCCAGGACCGTACCCAAAGGGTTGTGGTTGGCGGGATAGTCTCATCCCCAATGAGGGTCATTCGTGGGGTCCCTCAGGGATCAGTCCTTGGGCCCCTCCTGTTCAACGCCTATGTCTCTTACATAAGGAAGGGTATCAGGAGTGAGATGAGTCTCTTTACAGATGACTCAAAACTGGGGGCGGTGGAAGATGGGGAGGAGGGGAAGGTGGCCCTACAGGGGGACCTGGAGGCTCTGGAAAGGTGGTCTAGAAAGTGGAAGCTGAGGTTCAATGCAGGAAAATGCAAGGTACTGCACCTGGGAGCCAGAAACCCAGGCCAAGTGTACACCCTGGGGGAGGGGGGAATGCTACATGTCTCTCTGGCTGAGAGGGACCTGGGGGTGGTGGTGGATGTCAAGATGAACAACTGGGAGACTTGTAGGAGGGTAGCAGCAAAGGCCAACAGGATGCTTGGATGCATCGTTAGGGGGATCACCTCCAGAAGGAGGGAAGTGATACTCCCACTGTATAACTGCGTGGTGAGGCTGCACCTCGAGTACTGTGTGCAGTTTTGGAGGCCACACTTAAAAGAGGGACATTGAACTCCTGGAGAGGGTCTAGAGGAGGGCAACCAAAATGATGTGGGGCTTGGGGGATAGGACCTGTGGGGAGAGGCTCGAAGAGCTAAATATGTACACATTGGAAGAGAAAAGGACCGGGGGGACATGATAGAGGTCTTCAGGTACATGAAGGGGGTAAATAGGGGAGGAGCAGTCAGGGTGCTCCGAAGGAAGAGGGGGACAACTAGAGGGCATGGGTGGAAGCTGGGGGAGATTCAGGGGAGAAAGGAGGAGGTGCTACTTCACTGAGAGGGTGGTGGAGTCATGGAATCGTTGCCCAGGGGGCTGGTGGAGGCAGAGACAGTGGAGGGGTTCAAGAGGGGGTGGGACAGGTACAGGGGAAGGGTTCTGGAAGCAAAATCCAGTGCAGTGAGATTATCCGGGACTGGGAAGGGAGAAGCCAGAGAGGGAGATGGGGGCAGTAAGGTCAGCTCCCAGTGTGGGGGCTGACCAAACGAGCAGACACAAAAGATCGTTACGCCTATTCTGCTGGCATTTTAGTGTGTTAGTATAATGATGGTTGTGGAATATTATGTAGAAATTCAGTGTTTTTGTACAACTCGTATTCTAGCTAGCTCATTATAGCTCTATTCCAACCTAGATTAAGCAAGCCCCTGCTTGGAGGTCTGGCTCACACAGAACTCAAGATACTGCAATGATTTTTACAGACAGTAATTCAGTTAGCACTTAGGAAGGCATATTCAGCCCATACTGAATACTATTACTATCTGTAGTTTTACTTATAATTAATCATTTGCTTACTCTCTGTTTAAGCCACAACTACTTGTTTTAGTTGTAATAGGCGGTTCATCTTGGCAGATTATAGAATTATTGCTGGTACTTGATATTTATAATATAAATATCATTGCTCCATATTTAAAGGTTTGCTTGATCCCTGCTAGATTTTATTGCCATATTTTAGATTGCTGCATCCAGTGGAGCATTTTAGAACTTTCATGTAAGAGCCTATAGGGATCTCAATTTAATTTAATTTTGCCTTCAGGAAGGCAGTTATGTCCGTTACTCTACACAACGTGCTTGCATTCCACATAATTCATAGTAAAACAATAAATAAACAAGCAGTAATGTAATTGAATACTTTTATAGTTACACTAGCATTTTTGAAAGCAAGATGCAATCACATGATATGACTAGCCACAGGAAATGCATGGATATAAATGCAATTAAATTACATGCAGCTAAAAAAGGTGTTAATAATGTAATTCAACTGTAAACAAGACTTGGCTAGAGCCAAGAACAGCCACATGTGGATTAACCTGATGTGTGAGGTTTTATTTTATTTGCCATAATATAGTGATGCATGTGTTCAGTTGCAGGCAATCAAGGAGTAATATAGATTTCATCACGCACATTCAGGCACCCTCTCAGTTTTGTACATTACCCCACATTTACATCATAATGCAAGAAATTAAGCAAAGCCTTACACATCAAGTTGATTCCGATAGAGCTGTTGTATACACATGCGCACACACACACAGAACAGAGACAGTGAGCCCCAAAGCTTGATGACAGGAGGTAGTAGAGAATGAACAGAATAAATATTAAGCTGGGGGTAGAATGCAGTTTATGCCTCAAAATAGTGTCTGGAATTACAAATGAGATTTCAGCCAGGTCCTGAAGTGTATAGAATTCATTATCTGAATATTGGGGGATGGAAGAGGGTTGCAGGAGCATAGCTATATTATGCAAAAGAATAAAGAAATTAAAAAATTAAGTACCTTCTTTAGTCACTGATTGCAAAATGTGCTCTAACTGATGCTGTGCAGAATTTTCATATCTGACAGAATGGAATTCTGCAGAATTTTGGAAAATTCCACCCAATCTCACAGAATTCCATCAGCTGCAGAACTGTGAAATTTCAAAAGCAGAGCAGTTTACAAACAACTGTGACTTCCTTCTCTGTAACCCCAATTATTTTGTGGTTTACGTCATTCTACAATTTTCTTCAAAATGAGTTTTGGAATTCTGTGGAATTCAAAACAAAATTCCCAAAAACATTTCAGAAGTGCTGTTGCCCCTTCACATGTGGTCAGCCATCAGAATTCCACATTTTGTACAGTTTTGGTTCTAGCCATCTTATTTTTGGAATCCCATCAGCCACTTTGAGTGTGCTGGGAAAGACACAAAAAGCAGCCATCCATTCTATGCCCCTACTATTGCTAACAAAACATAGTGATTGTCATACACTGTTTACAGGCAGATCCTATACACAACCACCAGTCTTGTTAGTAAACATAAAATTAAACAGCTCACCAGTGGTGGAAACAAAGAGTTCTTGCAGGGTGTACAATTAGAATCCTGACTCTAGGAGAAAATAAGGAAGGCTTGCTTTTGTGTATTATGCATCTCTATAAGCATAAAAGTACAGGAAACAATTATAAAAATTGCAACACTTATTGAGGAATCATAATTTCAGACCACCATCAGAGATGTTCTGTCCTACAAAGGTGGTGGGTACTCCTCTAGCTCTGAATCTGATGCTGATGACACCAAGATCTGCAACAAGGTGGATACTTCAGAAGGGGTGGAGGGTATGAGGAGGGATCTGGGGAAGCTTGAAAAATGGTCTGAAAACTGGCCCAGCAGCACTGGAGGTTGAAGTGCTGGTTACTACACCTCACGCCGTGCCGGTGACCTGGATTTGGGAATGAGCCTGTGCCACCGAGGGTCAGCAGGGGGAAAAGAAGATCAAGCATCCAGAGGACTGCTCTCTTCGCTCGGGGGGGGGGGGGAAGGAGACCTGTCGTTTCACTCATTGATTGCCCTCTGGTAGTGGCTGGAGGGCAATATGGGCAGAGAGGCATGTACCAACATCATTTCATCGGTAGGTAGTGGGGACAGGAGAAAATGGAAAAAGGAGGCTGGCAGGGTTGCATGATGGCCCCACGTCCCCGAGGGCTGACCACGGTGTCTGGATTGGGTCTCTGGGGGGAAGGGAAGCTGGCCCCCTCCTCCCTAGCCCTGCCGAAGGGGGCAGTCCACAGGGGAATTTCTGGGGTTGGTGAAAGCGAGGACGTGTGGGACCGAAGAAGTGAGTTCCTCTGTGAGGAGGACCACAGCCCCCTGCCAAGGCTCCCAGAGGGAAAAAATCTATATTGAAAAAAAACATGGTCTGAGGTGTAGCAACTGAGGTTCAGTGCACAGAAGTGTAAAATAATGCACCCCGGAAGAGGGAACCCTGGGGTGAGCTGCAGCTTTTGGGGGGGGTGCTGACTATCGCCAAGGAAGAAAGAGACCTGGGGTTATCATTTCAGATGACCTGAAGGTGTCAAAGCACAGTGCAGAGGCTGCAGAGAAGGTCAGTGGCATGCTGGGGTGCATAGGCAGAGCTATCACTAGCAGAAGGCGAGAGATGGTGATGCCAGTGAATAAAACACTAGTGAGGCCTCACCTAGAGTACTGTGTGCAATTCTGGAGGCCACACCTTTGCAAGGACATTGACAGGTGGGAGGCAGTCCAGAGAAGGGTGACCAAGATGGCACAGGGCTTGCACCATAAAACATAGGAGGAGAGATTAAAGGACCTCGATATGTACTCGCTGGAGGAGAGGAGGAATTGGGGGAACATAATAGAAACATTCAGGTACCTCAAGGGCATGAACAAGGTGCAGTGGGGAGGGGAACATCTTCCAATGTAGAAGGAGTTCAAGAACATGGGGGCATAATATGAAATTGGAGGGGGGTAGGGTAAGAGGAAATGTGAGAATGTTTTTTTCATGGAGTTGGCGGCGGGCACATGGAATAGTCTGCCACAGGAGGTGGTGGAAGTGAACACAATGGAGGGATTTAAACATGCTTGGGAGATGAATAGGGGAACCTTGAGGGAGGAAGGAGTGATGAAAGCCACTGATCATATAGGGCCAGAGGCTGCAAACAAGAATAGGGCTTACGGGCAGACTGGATAGACCTAGAGGTCCCTATCTGCTGACAATTTCTATGTTTTTGTGATTACCCCAGTAAATTATTTGCATTTCCAGTACCACAGTTCTTGTAGGAAAAACTCCTGCCTAAAAGTCCAAAAGCAAAAAACAGCACACAGGCACACAAAGAGACACACACACACACACACAGATACATAGACATTCAGACTGTCACCTTAAAGCACATAAAAACACTCATGCATTATACATTTCTAAAGCAATTTTCTGATTTTCAGTTGACAGTTCACAACTGGCATCCACAGATCTGAGTTACACAAAATCCCCTAAGATTTGTATTTCTGAATAATTTTTTTTTACTGAAGATATTCTTCATGAAAACAAGATCTTAGCCCTTTAGACTATCTCATCCAGCTGCTTGTCTTGCCAATAAGTCACAATGTCCTGCTTGTGACAACATATCCTTTCCATGGCAACAGCTTATAATGTCGTAGCAGAGGATTATGGCTCCAAGGCAGGAAAAGAAGCAGGGACACATGTGCAAATCAAGAATATTTTCAGGGGTGGAAGTTTTCTCAAGGGGGTAACACTTTCTCTGAAAAATGTAAACTCTTCACTTTTGAAACTCAGATTAAGCTTTTTAAAACAGCTACTGTTTCCTGGCCTAAGAGGTAGCGGGTGCTGCTACTATATGCTACATAGCTGATCCGCTAGTGCGGTTGTATGAAGTCTGAGGGACACTGCACCTGATTGCCTGAAAATTCCTAAGAATGGAACACCTGGAAATTCAGATTTTTTGGGTGTATTATGAGATTTGATTTTTTTCTGATGCCAACTGTTGATGCTTTGCAGAAAACTGTAAAACCAGTTATTGTTTCTTTATTATAATTTGACACACCTGGAAATCCACTTAGGTACTATTTTTTCCCATCATAGAATTTTATTGATTAAAACTAAAAGCAAGCATAAATACTGAAATAAATCCTTAGATAAACTTTGTGAAACAGAATTACAATGTCAGAATAGGAAAACAATAGGTATGTTTCACATTTTCTATTATACAGATTTTTAAAATGGGGGTGAGTATAACTATTCCTTTCAACTTAAAACACTATTAAATAAGCATTGCCAAGCAGGATGATCCAAAGCTACTGCACTGCACCCTCAGGGAACCTCATCGTACTATCTCTATCCCAGCTCTAAAAAAGAGGACCATATTTTCAAATAAATGTCCAGTTTATCATGCAAAGAATAATGGATTATCTTATTGCTGGAAACAAACTCCATTTGTATGTACCATTCCCCTATTAAGGGGATTTGAATCTCTTTCCAGTGCCTTAGTATGGAGCATTTTGTACTCAGGGAGGCATGACCAATCCATATTTTTTTGATGCAAATTTAAGTCTGTATGATCTGGAAATATCTACAAAATAAATATCAAGGGATAATGAGGTATTGGTTTGCCTGTGGCCAACCATTATTAGTTAGTAACTTATAGGCAAAGCTAGCACCTTTCTTCAGAGACCCTAATTTAACTAACAGATTCCATTCTCCATTTTTATGTTTGCTTGCACGCATGTGCAAGAAACATAGTGCCACCATACGAGAATTCGTAGGTGTGCCTCCCTACTTCCAATGCCCTGCTGCCTTTTGCAGGCGCGGCCCGACCGCACCAATGAATGTAAGAGCTGTCTATAACAGCTTTTGCAGATGCAGTGGCGTACAGTTGAAACAAAAAAAGCACAGAGTGTAATTTGCATACTGCCATCGGCAGTATGCAAAGTGCCTACACGCCAAGCACTGCAGTGAAAGAGCTGTCACAGACAGCGCCTCCCCCAAGTAGCATGCTGGAAGCCCACCCGAGCATGCTCACATGCCTCCCCACACACACAGTATGGCCAACAGGGGTGCCCAATCCCCCATCGGCTGTGCTCCACCCCAACAGAGTTTAAGTGCCACGCTGGGAGCCCACCCCAGCATGGCAATAATCTGTAAGGCTGACGGGGGTGCCTAGTCCCCCATCGGCTGTGCTCCCCCCCAAACAGCCTTCCAGGTGCCATGCTGGGAGCCCACCCCAGCATGGCAAACATCCATCTGCTGCCCCACAACACACTTACAGGTGCCACGCTGGGAGCTCACACCAGCATGGCAAACCTCTCTATGGCCGACGAGGGTGCTGAATCCCCTGTTGGCTCTGCTGGCCCCCCCAAAAAAACTTCCAGCTGCCACACTGGAAGCCCATCCCAGCGTGGCAAATGTCCTGTGTCGTCTTCCTAAAAGAAAAAAACCTAGAGAGAAAAAACAGTCCCTTGCTGACTGTCTTGACCCTCGCCCACCCTCTGCACTCTGCCTCCCCACACCCTCACCCTATACTTACCTCTGGAGTCAGCGCAATGATCTTTGGTGAACTGGGAACACGTCTGCACTCTTCAAAGCCAACTGCGAACTGAGGAAATGCCGGTAAGCTGTATAATGGAATAAATAGGGTTTTTTTCAACTTTGATGCATATCTCAAGCATTTTTGGGAATTTTTTCACCAAATTTTCAACATGAGGTTTTTTGAACCCCACCTCATGAATTCTTGCACTGTCATTTTGTTATTCAGTCCCGAAGGTGATTTGCAGTCACTGCGTGAAACCACCTTTCAGGACCAATACGTAAACGACAGTGTCACAGTTCATGAGTTAGGCTCCCAAAACCCTATGTTGAAAATTTGGAAAAAATTCCCAAAATGACTGTTTACTTGAGCTATGCAGTTCCTATGCACGTCGTAAGTTCGTGAATTTTTAATATTTGCACTCCAGATTTTCAACATTGCCATTTTACCACACCTCCTTATGAGCACTACAGCTGTCATTTTTCACATCTTGCCCAAAATGTGTTTCCGTGCATGTAGTGCACAATGGCTCAGTCAGTGTGCAAAATCAATGTTTGGGACAGATTAAGAAAATCACAGTGACACTGTTCATGAGCAGAGGTCTTAAAATGCCTATGTTGAAAATTTGGTGAAAAAATTCCCAAAAATGACTGTGTTACGAGCAAGCATTGCGCTGTTTCCACAAACCCTCGTAAGTTCATGAATTTGTAATATTTTCAGTCCATATTTTCACCACTGGCATTTTTCCACACTTCCTTATGAACAGTATAGCTGTAATTTTTCACAACATGGGCAAAATGTGTTTTCACACTTTCTGCACAGAAATGCGTGGTCGCTGTGGGAAATCACTGTTCGGAACAGATTAAGAAAATGACTGTGACACTGTTCATGAGCGGAGGTACCAAAATGCCTGTTTTGACAATCTGCTATAAAAAATCCCCAAACTAATTATATTAAGGGTGTGCGTTGCACAGTTTCTACACACGCTTGTGACTTCACCAATTTTTTTTTACTGTTTTCACTGCAGATTTTCAACATTGTCATTTTTTACACCTCCCCATGAACAGTACAGCTGTCATTTTTCACCTCCTGTTCAAAATGTGTTTTCGCACCTGTGGTGCCAAATACTGTAGTCACTGTGCAAAATCAGCTTTCAGCTAACGAACTGATATCGCCACTGTTCAAAAAGTGGGGGTCACAAAAAAACTCATGTTGAAAATTTGGAGTGAAAATACCAATGAACGCCTGAGGCGTTAGGGTTTCCGACCATAACACCCCACCCTGTAGAAACTGACAGGCATCAGGGGTGTGACTTGGGATTGTCACCTGTAATGCTCATACCATTCCACCCCCACCCACACCCTGCAGCCAGTGAGAGACATCGAGGTGTGCCTTGGACTCTTCGGCCCCAAAGCTCACCCCATTCTCCTATACTACACCCATCTCACTGTATTTTCTGATAGAATGGGGTGAGCATAAGGGCCAAAGATCCCAAGGCACACCGTGACACTTGTCGGTGTCTACAGGGTAGGGTGTGGTGAAATGGCGTGGCCGTTATGCCTGATGACCCAAAGGCACACCCTACCAATGCCAATGCCAGCAAACAAACAATCGGCATTGACAAATGCTTGTTTGGTAATATATAATCCTCTAGAAGGACCTTTTCCCTAAGTACTTCTCTTAAACACAAATAGAAAAGAAAGTGGTACTTGAGGAGATTGACATTTTCTCTGACTTCCTGAAAGGGGAGCAAGACCCCAGTATCATAATTAACTAATTGGTTTATTCTGGAGATACCTGCCTTATGCCAAGCTGGATTTGAGAGCTCTTTCCCACCTTGTGTGAGTATAGGATTACCCCATAAGGGCAAAAATGGAAGAGGAACCCTCTCTATATTAGTAATTTTATTAATCTTTTTCAGGGTTATTGTTTTATAGGTTTCTTAGGTTACTCTGAGCTCCATAAAGACTGAAGTCCATTATAGCTCGCTTATAGAAATCTATGGTTACCCAGTAATGTTTTTACTAGTCATATAGTGGTCAAGAGTATGCTTGAATCCCTCCGTAGTTTCGCTACCCACCACCTCAATAGGTAGTTCATTACAGATTTTAACTACTCTCACTGAGAACCAGTGCTTTCGTACATGCGTGTTGTACCTATCACCTTTTAGATGTAGGGGATGGGCCCTCGTATTGTAAATCTGTCTCTGAACCCCTTATATAAGGATTGTCCCTAACTTGTGAGTTAAGAGGAAGGTACATAAGCCGGCCCAGTGGCACTGAAGTTGAGGGTCTGGAAGCCACACCTCGCGCCACGCTGGTGACCCGGGTCCAGGAATCAGCCCGGGCTGCCAGGAGTCAGAGGGGTGAGTGAGGATTGAGCATTCAGAGGACTACTCTCCTCTCTTGGGGAGTGAGGGATAGCTGTTCTGCCCGCTGATCACCCTCTAGAGATGGCTGGAGGGGGATACAGGTTGGGAAGCTCGAGCCAACGTATGTATCGGCGGGGAGGGTGGTAGGGACGAAAAACAGGAAAATCGAGCCTGACAGGCTCAGTGATGGCCTACCACCCCCAGGAATGGTCCTGGAGTCTGGATTGGGTCTCCGGGGGGAGGGAGAAGCCAGCAACCTCCCCCTGGCCCCACTGTGGGGGGGGGGCAATCTGTGGGGGAATTTCCAGGGGTGCCTATTATGGGAGTGGCAGAGCCGGAGAGAGAGTCCCTCCATTTGGAGGGCCAAAGCTGCTTGCCAGTGCTCAGAGGAGTAAAAATGTACATGGAAAAAAAAAGACGAAAGTACATAAAGTCAATGATGAGGTATGGGCTGAGTAGATGTTCTTCCATGCACATTCATAAAGGTTGTAAATGAGTAGTATTTACTGATAGTCCCAAGTGGTTTAATGTTTGTTTAAATATGAACGCTAATTGGTATCTCTCCCACCAGGGTAGGCTGAAGCCTCCCATAGTTTTGGAAGCTCTCAGTTTAGTGACACTTAATCCTGGTGGTTTAGAACCCCAAAGAAATTTTCTAATGATCCTGTCTATGCATTAAAAAGTTTAGAAGTAAGTAATGTAGGCAAATTTTGAAATAAATAAAATATTCTGGGGGCTATATTCATTTTAATGGTATTAATTATCCACAATAAGGACAGGCTGAGTTTATCCCATCGTTCCAAATCTAGTTCTGTATCAGCCAATAGTGGGAGATAGCATCCAGGATTTTATATAGGTCAGGTACGATTTGCAGACCAAGATATGTAATGTTGAGTCGTTTAAACCACTCCGGACACAGTATGTTGTCCAGTTGCCTCATAGTAGCTTCAGACAAGTTATTATGTAGTACCTGTGTCATATGCCAATTAGTTTTTAGTCCCGAAATTTCTTCGAATTCCTGGAGGGCCACCTGGATATTGAGGCAAGACTGAGTAGGAGTAATAAGTGTTAGTAGTAAGTCATCTGCAAATGCAGATGTTTTGTGTTCCTCCTTACCCACAATTACACCTTTAATACCTGGGTGTGAATTTATTGTTTTAATTAGGGGCTCAAATGCTAAAATGAACAAATAAAGAGAGATGGGGCATCCTTGTCTAGTACCACAGGCCAAATCTATCTGTGGTGACAGCATTCCATTGGTTATTACCTGGGTTGCAGGTTTATCATATATTATGGAAATCCATGAGGTAAAGTTTTCCCCAAAACCAAATTCAGAAAGGGTCCTAAACATGTAGGGCCAGCTGACTGAATCAAAGGCCTTAAGAATATCCAACGATAATGCAATAAACAGTTCTTTTTTCTGTTTAGTCCACCATATTAGGTTAATCAACTTTCGAATGCAATCAGCCCCAGATCTATTCTTAACAAAACCAACTTGTTCCAAGCCGATTAACTTTGTAATTACGTCTTGTATCCTTTTAGCTAGAATTTTTGTTAATATGTTATAGTCTGTGTTCATTAGCAATACTGGCTTATAGTTGTCACAGTCTAACAGGTCATTCACCTTTTCTGTATTAGGGTAATGAAAGTTTACTTCATAGTTGTAGGTAAGGATTCTTTTGCCTAAGCATCTAACAATGTGTGATAGAAAGTTTGAAACAAAACTCCCCTGGAAAACCATCTGGACCTGGAGTTTTGCCTGAGAGTAATTCTTGAATGGTCTGTTGGACTTCAGTTACAGTAATTTTTTCCTCTAGAATGCTTCTGTCATGGGGTGTTAGAGGAGGGAGAACAATGTTCTTGAAAAAAATCTACTGTATCTAGATCATTAGGTTTTTTTTGCTAGTATATATTTTACTATAAAATTAATGGAACTCTATATTAATTAATACCCTTATTGTTTGTAAAACCTGCTCCCCTGCGGACTTAATTGCCGGGATTAGGTTCTGCTGTTGTACCTTTTTTTTAACTTTAATGCTAACAGTCTACCCGCTTTGTCTCCTGCCTCCCAGTATTGGTGTCGTATTCTGAATAGAGCATATTCTACTCTTTATGATAAAATGGCATTTATTTTCCCTTTTTCGATTACAATCTTATGTAGAAATTCTAATTTTGGGGTCCTTGTAGTTTTAGAAGCTCTTTCCATGATTTTTGGACTGGTTCCTGTTCTTTATCCCTGAGTATTTTCTCCCTGTCCCTTTCTCTTTTGGAGAAGTAACTAATGATTCTTCCCTGTATATATGCTTATATGCCTCCCAAAGGCAGGCCTGAGACACTTCATCATTATCATTAAGCCTGATAAACTCAACTGGCTGAGCAGAGACCCACTCTATAAAGTTTTTTTCTTTAAGCAGACTGGAATTCATTCTCCATCTATGGTTCTTTTCTCCCGAGGTATGTAATATTAGATCAATTCCTGTTAGAGCATGGTCCAAGATTGTGATAATGTTAATTCTAGCCTGTAACATGGAGGAGACTATCCTTTTGATTATAAGAATATAGTCTATTCTACTACTGTGTATGAGGCATGCCTATTCGAAAAGAATGAATAGCTTCTCCCTTGGGGGTGTATGTTTTGTCAGAAGTTTATGAGGCCTATATCCTCCAACAATTTCCTAAAAGCTAGTCTAGCTTTGGTGGTTAGTCGTATTGATGTAGTAGAGGACCTGTCTATCCCTTGGTCTAATATTTCATTCAAATCACCTGCTACAATAATTTCATAACTTGAAAAACTATTCAGAACTACTAAAGAAGGCCTCACAGCCTTCATTAGGGACATAAACATTACACAGAGCAAATTTGTGGCCATCAATGGTCCCACATAAAACCTGATATCTCTCATCAGATCCATCATATGTGTATTTACAAAAATGAATTCCCTTACGGATAAGGATGGTTGTGCCCCGTTTTTTAGAGGAGAAACTGCAGCTTTCTGCCTGTCCCACCCATGCTCTCTGTAGTATCTCTGCCTCTAACTGTACCAGATGTGTCTCCTGTAGAAATGCAATATCTGACTAGGTTAGTGCCTTCTTCTGTTTTATTGGGGAGCCTAACCCTTTAACATCCCAGGAGGTGATTGTGTAATGCATCATCCTTATTTCTCTGCTATTTAACCCTTGTATCTGAGAATAGGTCTAACCCAGGCAAGTAAAGTATTAGAGCTTAAATAGTAGAATTTAGGGGTTCAAATGCTAACATGAACAAATAAGGAGAGATGGGGCATCCTTGTCTAGTACCACAGGCCAAAAGGTTAAAAGCTAAAGTTGTGCTCCTACCTAAATTAAAGGTGCAGATAGCTAGTCAATTTAGTAAATTCAAAACCTTCAATTACAGATAACAACAGAAACACCCTCACTGCTATTAGTATATCAGCAGAACTTAGCATATTTACCTAGTACCCCACTGAATCCAAACTGATAATACAATACAATGGCAAAGTATATAAATGCAGACTGTTTCCCCCTCCTAATCATATGAAATATGTCGCTGCATAATATAAGTATACCTAAATAAAGCAAATTGCACTACACTAATTACACACAAAAACAATACTCCGAACATAAGTATAGCAATGCAGTAGTTTGAATTAATCACTTATGAACTTGCAGTCACCAGTTTCAGGATATAGAAGAACTGTATATGGAAGTCAAAATTCAGATAAGTATGGAACTAGTTTATTATAGCCCAATGGGCACAGAAAACCAGTAGGTTGTAGTCTACTGTGTAGCTAGATAAAACCACTGGACACAAGTCCACGGCAGCACTGGCTTAAAGTTCTAGAAAGGTTGTCTCGTCCAACAGAGTGAAGCTACCCTTCCCTGATATCTTCAGTAAGGAAGCTGCTCTCCATATAGTTATTTGGGAATCCAACAACAAATAATTAGGTTGCAATGAACAGCAAGAGTAAAAATAAGTATATATGCAAGGCAGCAATGCATATAAGTCTTGTGGTCCATATATACAAAAACAACACAGAAACAACATAGACACATATACTGGTTTTGTGCAAAATAGTTCAGAAAAAGAAGGAGTTGAAAATTAGTAGAAGTAATAAAAGAATGGTGACGAGAGGTCTGTCCACCCCACTCACTTGAGGTACACTGCTTATCCATTTGAGCGCTGAGCATGCACACCAGTGATCAAACCACTGCACTTAGGTAGTCAGCTAATAGACAATCGAATGAGCAAATCAAAGCAAATGCCAGCTTTAACTGAATTTTCCTCAGACTGATATGCTGTGCTCATTCCATTCATGAAATGACCTCTCTGAAATGCAAGTAGCCCAAACAAATATAGTGTACTTTGGCTGAGTTAACTGCCGCAGTGACCATTCTTGCACTTTTTTGAGGCTAGATTAGTTCAGAGGTTGAAACAGACCCCTAGAGAGAGTATTAAAATAGATCAATTACAGCAAGTGAGATCAGTGAAAGGGAAACAGACAACATCCAACATTCTGACCCAAAAGACCCCTATATATATAGTTTAGCATCACCAGCAGGATATCCAGTAAACCATAATAATAAGTAATTAATTGCACCCTAGCTACATATAATTGCTACCTGAACAATTAATTATTAGTGCTTACTAATTACCCACAAGCTTATCAAGTTCCAGAATGAGCCAGTTGCAAGCATAGCAGGTATCTTTTGAGAGGCTAGTTGCACCAGGATCTGACATGTCCATTTCCTAGCTGGTGCCTGGTTCTGGTGACGCTCTGGTCAATAAGGAGTAATTGCTTTCCCTGCTGCATCCCCTTTTCTTTGGATTATTGTGCAGTTGAGTTGGCCATGGAATATTCGATAGGTGGGTTGGTTGTCTAGCCTTACGCTGGATTTCTTTTCCCCAGGAGTGATGCTTGCAGTCCTGTACTACTTCAGAGTAAAGGTGAGGAGTTGTGGTCTTGGATTGTTGTGGGGGAGGAGCTTCATTCAGGCTATCAGCTCGAGCCATGTCATGGAGTTGAGGTCTTCTGTATCCTGCACGAGGGTCAGTACTTTGATGTTCTGACCTGTACTGGCCATGTGCTTCATTTGAAAACTGTTGGTTGGTCTAGCTAGAAGATGAATTATTAAACTGAGTGTCCTTGTAGTTTTGCAAAAAAACAAGCTTCATTCACTGAGGCACATTTAGTAGATTTTCCCTTGGCATCTTACATTACTAAGGAGGCTGGGTATTTGAAATAATATTGCAGACCAAAATCCCTTAGCTGTTGTTTTACTTCATAAAAATCTTTTCTCCTGGCTACATCTGTAGAAAAGTCCTGGACTATCAGGATGTGCTCCCCCCTTCAGTATAATGCCTTCCTCACCCTCTCATAATTGCCTCCTTCACAGTAAATCTTAACAAGTAAGGAATAATGGTTCTAGGTCTTTGGTTAGATAATTTAGGGCCCAAAGATCTATGCTCCCAGTGGATTTGAAGAGGCCACGACCACTGGTAGCCCAGTAAGTCTGGAATAAACCCTCCAGGAAAGTTGTTATGTTGCCTCCTTCAGCTCCTTCAGGTGGACCCCCAAGATTTTCATATTATTTCGACGACCTCTATTTTCTAGATCATCGACTTTCTAAGTTAAATAAGAGATTTATTCTGCTTGCCTTTTTGACATCTGCCCTAAGTAGCCCACTGCATTAGTAAGTTACGAGATTTTAGCACTGTTAACTACAATGTGGGCATCCAATTCATCATTCTGTTTTGATAAAGTAGCCATTGACAGTTTGACATCAGCCAGGTCAAGTTTAATTTCAGAAAGCATCTCCTTGCGCTGTAAAATATTGTCCTTGGTCTTTGCGAAGTTATCATAGGGGACATTAAAATTCTGTTCCAGTTGTTCCTGTAAGCCAGGTGACTGGGGCAAATGGGGCCTCCCGTTCGGCATAACTGTTTGATGACAGAGTGACGGCGATGATCTCTAGTGATAAAAAACTTTCCGGCAGCCTTTTTTCAACAAAAAATAATTTTTATAACTTGTATTATTTCAAGACGTGTCGCTGATCCGATCGCCAAAAAATATAAAATCTGAGCAATAATCATTGTTTAATGGGAAGGGTTATCACAGAGCTCATACATTTGTGACCATCCCATTCAAGCACCAGCACGCACTCCCCCCAGGTACTATTTTTCAAGTGGCTCTCAGGGGGACTGTTACAGCAGCAGACTGTTGTCTAACATTTTAAGACTAATAAAGTGAACAAGGCATATATGTATATCAGGGCCCCGATTTTTCTGCGGCACATCAGAGCAAAGTTCTGCGGCAGGGTTCTCATTTGCCGCAGAACTTCTGCGACTCAACACCAATTTCTCATGCAATTCTCGGCACATTTTACCCTAATTTTTTCCTTTTTTGTTTTTTGCCATATCTGACACAATGCACGTCGTAACACAGTCATTTTATGGGTGTTTGTCACCAAATTTTCAACATAGCCAGTTTAAGACCTCTGCTCATGAACAGTATCACTGTGATTTTATTAATCTGTCTGGAACATTGATTTCGCACACCGACTGCGCCATTCTGCGCTACAAGGGTGGAAACACATTTTGGGTGAGATGTGAAAAATGACAGCTGTACTACTCATAAGACAGTGTTGTGAAATGGCAATTTTGAAACTCTGGAGTGAAAATATTGAAATTTCGCGAACTTACGAGCCTGCGTAGGAACTGCGCAACGTACGCTCGTTAAACAGTCATTTTTTGGAATTTTTTCACCAAATTTTCAACATAGCCATTTCAAGACCTCTGCTCATGAATAGTATCACTGTGATTTTATTAATCTGTCCGGAACATTGATTTCGCACACCGACTGCGCCGTTCTGCGCTACAAGGGCGGAAACACATTTTGGGTGAGATGAAAATGACAGCTGTACTACTCATAAGACAGTGTGGTGAAATGGCAATGTTGAAACTCTGGAGTGAAAATATTGAAATTTCGTGAACTTATGAGCCTGCGTAGGAACTGCACAACGCACGCTCGTTAAACAGTCATTTTTTGGAATTTTGGCACCAAATTTTCAACATGGGGGTTTTGGGCCCCCTTCTCATGAATGATGTCACTGTCATGGCGGTATTCGGTCCCGAAGGGTGATTTCGCAGTCACTGCGCGAAATCACCCTTCGAGCCCGAATAACGCAATGACAGTGACATCATTCATGAGAAGGGGTCCCAAAAACCCCATGTTGAAAATTTGGTGCAAAAATTCCCAAAAATGCCTGAGATATGCAATAAAGTTGAACCCCTCCTATCTAGCCCATTATACAGCTTACCGGCATTTCCTCAGTTCGCGGTCGCCTTTGAAGAGTGCAGACGTGTTCCCGGTCCACCGAAGATCGTCACGCCAGAGTCCGGAGGTAAGTATGGGGTGGGGGTGTGTGGGGAGGCTGGGTGCGCAGTGGGTGGGTGCGGGATGTGGGAGGGGGGCTCGGGAGACGCGCCGTGGGACAGTTTTTGTTTTACAGGGAAAAAAAAAAAAAGATGTCGCGGGACAGCTTGCCACGCTGGGGTGGGCTCCCAGCATGGCACAACGACTTGAGGGGGGCGTTCAGCCGACGGGGTTGGGCACCTCCATCGGCAAAAAAAATACGAACACGTTTGCCGCTGGGGTGGGCTCCCAGCGTGCATATAAGCATTTGGTGGGGGGACAGTGAAGCCGACGGGGATTGGGCACTCTGTCGGCAAATGAAGCGACGCTTGTTCCGCTGGGCGCCAATTCCGCTGGTGATGGCAAATTCCGCGGATATTTCCGCAGTTTGCCGCATCCGCGGAATCACGGAAAACTCGGGGCTTTGATGTATATACACTAACACAATTCTACAATAAAGTGCAGATGATAAACACAAGGGGATATAGAGGGTGGGGGTTTAGGGAGTAGTCAGTAAACTAGGTCTTCACAGACTGGGGTTTCTGGCAGTGTCGGGAGACAAAAACATGGGCGTACAAAACTTGCTTGAAGCCATAGGGTAGCAGCACTGGTCTTCATGTCACTAGGGAGGGAGTTAAAATTAGATGGAGCAGCAAAGAAGAAAGTCTGCGCTGATTCACTAATGAGCATGGGGTATGTGAAGGAGATCCTTAGCTAGAGAATGAGTGTACATGTTTCAGTGGGCTTGGTTAGCACCCTTTATTGGAATGCAGGGTACTGTTGTAGCACACACTTGGGTATTAAGGAACTGGAAGCCCATTTGCGTTATCTTCTGTTGTCTGGAGGTCTAAGTCCAAGATCACTGTACATGAGGCAGTGGTGGGTTCTTTTATCATATCCCAGGGCACACCTACATATATTTTTGCATGCCACTTTTACTTTGTGCAGTGTGGTGGAAAGTGCAGATCCGTAATCCTTACTGCAACCTTCCAAAGTATGCAAGAGGGCTTGTAGAATAAAGAGCAACTGACTCCTTTGGGAAAACTTTGAAAAACATAATATTTAGATACAATTCAGCTTGCATTTTATATATCTTCTATAGGTTTATCCTCTCCCTTTTTTATTTCCAAAGAAATTCCCACAAAAACAAGAATTTTATCCCTTAGAGTTCATCTGCCTCTATAGCTTATTCTCTACTTGAAATTTTAATGCTGTGTTGTGACATCCCTGTCTGTTGCTTTGGGAATAACTGTGAACTCACAAGGATTATATTGTGACATCAGGTTGGGAAGAAGCAATAGGAGCTGACAAACCCTCAGGGAACACCTACCCTGTTTTAATGCATATAACCCCAATAATAAATAACGGGGATAACAAATACAGAGCTAATGAGAAGATTAAGCTGCATTGTGCCCAAACATTATGTTTTTTAAAGTTCTTATTGAGGCTTCAGTGACTGTTTAAGTGCCTAGTGTAGGAGGTGAGGCAGTATAATACCAGTTATAGAGCCCCAAGCTTCTGGTGTGAGCATCTTACAGTTCTGATGATGAGCTTGGTGGAGTTTAGCTGAAGATCCAACTTAAGGCTGACGTACTTGAAGGCTTGAATTGCTTTTGTTTTTGGGGGGGCAGAATGAAGCAGGATCCATAGAAATGGGAGTCAGTGACCTTGTTAGTGAATGCCATTACTTTGGTTTTGGTGGTAGGAATTAGTCTATATGCATTCATCCACTTTTGTATGTTATTAAAGGCAGTGTGTAATATATTGGTGTGGTCATCTGGGCACTTGGATTTGGCATAGACCGTATCATCTGCATAATGGTAGGTTGTGATGTTGAGGCTATTGCAGATGGAGGGTAGATCATTTACAAATATATTGAAGAGCTGAGATCTTCGGATGGATCCTGGGATACATCAAGATTTAGAGTTTTTGGTGGGGAGCTGTCACCATTTATGTTCACTAGTTGCCATCTGTTCTTCAGATTGTCTTGGAACCAAGCCAGTGCATTCTGTGATAGCCCAAGCTGGCATAGTTTAAGAAGGTAGAGAGTATGGTCAATGGCATTGAATGCTTGGTGAGGTCAATAAAGATGCCACCTGTGTGTAAGTCCTGTTTGTAGATAAAGTCAGGTCATTCATGACTTCTAAGAACATAGGTGCTGTAGACAGGTTTGGCCTCAGTGAACCCTAGATCTTGCCTTTCAATTCAACAAGGCTGCATTTTTTAAAGAAATTCTAATGCATCATGGAAAACCTTAAAAACATACTGCTTTGACACAAAGCAGCTTAAATTTCATAGATTTTCTGCAGAATTCTCCTCCCCTATATTTATTACCAAGTACATTTGCACATACATGGGATCTTTATTCCTCAGAGTACATCTGTCCCAGCAACTCATTCCCCACTTGAAGTCATAATCCTCTGTTATGACATCCCAATTTGCTGACATGGGAATGAGGTCACAAGCAGAGTATTATGATCTCAGGTGAAAAATAAGCAAAAGGAACAGGTCAACTCATAAGAAGCACAAATCCTGTTTTCATGCAAATTATCTCAATAATAAATACTGGGGGTACAAAAAACAGCACTAATGTGAACTATAATCTGAATTTTGTCTGAATAATTTGTTCCTCAAGTTCCGCTGGAGGTATTGGCTGCTCTTTAAAGTGTGGGTTTCCCAAAATATCTCCTGCTGGCTAAACAATCTTAAATACTGTACAGTTTCAGTGTTCAATTGCCTTGAAGAGCAGGTGCTCTGTGTCTGTGAAATAGATACAATTGTCTGTCTGTTTTACAGTGACCGAGACGCAGTAATGATTTTAAGAGGCATCTCTGTACTTTACTAAATTACAATAACTGAATAAATTATGGGCCTCATGTTTATATGGTTAACACCCAATAAATGGGGCTCTGTGCCTTGTTTAGAATGTGCTAACCATCACAACTAGTGAATGCCATATTCCATGGCATTCTCAATCACTGACAAGGCTTTTTGGAAGTACCAACTTGGCACATTTTTGGTCACAGGAGGCAGGATGACATTAGCATGAGGCACACATGCAGACATTTGAAAGGCCTGCTACTCCATGATAATATTGCAGTTCTGGGACACATAAGAAACACAAAAGGTGTGTCTTTTGCCCTTTGTGCTCTCCACTTAGCACCAAAAATTCAATCTGGGGAGCCAGTTTAAGGCATGGTGGCCTTCCTAACAAGTAAGCTGGACAGAATGGCTGGCCATGAGGGTCCAATAGCCCAGTCTTCAGTTTAAGGGATTCTGGGGCAAGGGGCACCTAGAAATGTGCAGATCAGGATCAATAATATTTTTTATTTATTTATGACTTTGATAACCGGGTAGGTGCACTGATCCAAAGGACTGTTTACAGGCATGACCCAGTGGCAAAACAATTCAGTTGAAGAAAACATAAAAGTAAGTGCATCAACATAAGTCCAGAAATGGACAACCCCCCCAACTTCAGAAAAAGGAATAACAGTGGGACCTAATATCCAGCAAGAGCAGTAAGGACATGGAGAGTAAGTAGGCAGATGGGGACAGATAGGCAGGGTGGGGGAGCTAGCGAGTGGGCAGTTGCAGGTATCTTTGTCATGGAGCCAAGATCTGAGGCTTTGTTTGAAGCAATAATGAAAGTTGGTTGATAGAACAGGGGCAGGAAATCCATTCCACAGATTGGGGGCTGCAACAGAGAGCGCTCTTCCGCCCATATTGGTGATTGATTTACGTACCATGAGGGTGGGGACAGTGGAGGAGTGGAGATTCCTAGTCGGGGTTATAACATTGAAGAGGGTTGAGAGTGGAGAAGTATTACCACATTTAAGGGTGGCAGCCACAAAACATCCAAGGGAATAGTCGAAGCTTTCTTGTAGGGAGAGCCAGCCAATGGAGCAGTAGAGGTCGCAGTGGTGTGTGGAATAGGGGGCCGATAGGGCAAAACAGCAGGCATTGTTGAAAGCTACCAAGAGTCTAGACCATAGGGTATTTGAGGCTCTGGAGTAAATAGAGGAGCAATAGTCAAAGTTAGGGAGGAGATTTCCCATGACGATAGTTAGGTGAGCCTCATTTGTAAGGTATGGCTTTAGATGATAAACAGCTCCCATTTTCTGATTACCCCTGCAAACCATATGGTTTATGTGGCTGTTGAAGGAGAGAGAAGGGTAAAGCAGTAGCCCCAGATACTTGAAAGAAGAGATATTTTTAAGGGCTGGGCCGTCGGGGTAGATGAGGAGAGAAGAGTTGGCATTGTGGGTCTTAACTAAGTATGGTTTAGATGCGAACAACATAGCCTGTTTTTTTTTGCATTGACCAACAACAGATTGGATGAGAACCAGCTAAAAACAGTGCAGTAGTTCTGGGTGAGGACGGAGGATATACAAGGGAGGGATTTATCACTATAGAGAATGGCAAGGTCATCCGCATACAGCAAGGAGTCACAGGTAAAGCTGTCAGTGGGGAGGGAGTTGACAAATATAGAGAAGAGCAGGGGGCCCAGGATGGACACTAGGGGACTTCTGTGGTGACTGGCAGTGGAGGAGAAGCAGTTGAGCCAATACACACGGATTGGGACCATCCAGAGAGGTAGCTCCGAAACCAGTCAGTAGTCTCAGCAGAGCAACCAAGCAAGGATAGTTTAGAAAGGAGGAGGGAGCATTTGACCATATCAAAAGCTGTGGATAGGTCAACAAAGACATCACCAGTTGTGCATCCACAGTCCATGTTTGAGAAAATGTGATCGGTAAAAACAGCCACGGCAGTTGATGTGCTGTGATGCTTGTGGAAGCCATGCTGTTGGCTGCATAGGAGATTGTATCTAGTGAGGTAGTCAAATAGATGCTGATGGACAATTCTTTCCAAGAGTTTACTTAAGTGGGGGAGGATAGATATAGGCCGGTAGTTGTTGGAGGAGTGGGGGTCACTGGCTTTAAAGATGGGAACCACTCTAGCAGACTTCCATGAATCATGCATAGTAGAGGTAGATAGTGCAAGGTTGAGGACAAGGGTGAGCGGTTCAGATATAAGAGAGGAGACAAGTTTCAAGAACACAGGTGAGAGGCCGTCGGTGCCGGGGCTTCTTCGATTAGGTAACCTCTTTAGTAGTTTGTAGGTGGTCTCAGGGAGTATTGTCTTAAAGTAGAAGGGGGTAAGGGGGGTTCGCAAGGAGGGGAGTTAGAGGGAGAGGTGGAAGTGCAGGTTCCCGGAACCGAGGATGCACAAGTAGGAGAGGGGGCTGGACACAGAGTGGAGGAAGAGAAAGAGGGGATAGCACTGGCATCCTGGGGTGTGGGATGACTGGAAGGGAGTTTGCAGAGGAGAGCCAACATGTCAGAGAACTTTGTGCTAAATGCTTCAGAAGTCGGTCAGAGGGCCAGAAGAGGAGTTCAGGTGAATGTTAGGGCTGTGTGTGTGGGGATTAGCCAGTGAGCAGATGGAGTCCCAGAATTTTCTAGGATTGCTGAGGTTCTCTCTCTGGAGTTTGTGGAAGTAATCCCATTTTGAGAATCTGGTCATGTGCTTACATTTATTGCGCAGGTGCCTGTACAGATTCCACAGGGCAGGGGAAGGAGCCACTTTGTAGACTGTCCACTTATTGTCCCTCAACTTCATGAGGGTGAGGAGCTCTTTGGTTAACCAGCATGTGCAACTGCCTCTGACATGCCGAGTAGTGATAGGGAAGTGATGGTCCTGGATGGCCATAAGAGCATTGGTGAAGTACGTGGCAGCTAGAGACACGTCAGTGATGGTATACAGGTCCTGCCAGTCAATGGCCTTAAAGAGCACTGTCGCAAAAAGTGCTACTTTGCTGAATCTGAATAAGCATACCCCCAGTAAATCTCATAACAAAAACTAGATTTCTACATTACTTCATTTTAAAGTTATTAGCCATTTTGTAACCCTGATTTCACTACCTGTTCAAAACAGCCTGTTTCAGTGAAGAGCTGCTGCTGATGTCATCTAGGGGACTCACAGTCTGGTATTCCCTGTCAGCATGCTTATAGGATCTGTTTCTCCAAAGTTCTAAGGATCATGTGAAATAGTCATCAGAAGTAAAATAGGCAACACCATGCACAAAACATTGCTATAAAACTATATGTGTTTCAGGTTTTGTAACAAAGTTGACAAAATTGTACTGTTTAATGTCTTTTTGGTGTGGTCCATTTCTCCAGGGTAGCTGGATGCTGAGTCAGCATGCTTCCAGGCTGTTGAAGTCATTTGGAGTGCTACTCCACTGTGCCTGTTAGGAATTTGTGTTGCTGCTAGTATTGTAGTATTGGTAACTTCACTTCTCTTTGGCAGTATCTACTTTACAATATGTTTTAATAGGGGCCTTATATGTGCTAATTCCTACCGGGGTGGAAGTGTTAGCTCTGGTAAAATGACGGAGAGAAAAAAAACGTGCTGGCTAAATTAGAAACTACTAGTAAGGTTTCAAAACAGCATTACCTCTCCCACCCCCATTTACAAGGAAATGGAATAATAGTTTTTAAGTGCCACTCTTAGAAATCGCCTCAACTGAATGATAGGTGTGAATGATCTCAGGTTTTCACCACATCAGACACGTATTCAGTCTGCAAACCTCACAACAGTGTGTTATGACCCAGCATCCAGCAACCCTGGAAAAAAGAACCATAACAAAAAGGCACCCAAACAAAATATTGTCAGCTTTGTTACAAAACCTGAAACACACACAGTTTTTAAAGCAATGTTTACTGACTGGTGCTGCCTGTTTTACTTGTGAAAACCATTGCACATGATCTTTACAACTTTGGAGAAACAGATCCTATTAGCTTGCTGACTGGGAGTACTAGACTGTGAGTCCCCTAGATGATATCACCAGCATCTCATCACTGAAACAGGCTTTTTTGAACAGGAAGTGAAATCAGGGTTACAAAATAGCTCATAACTTTAAAATGAAGTAGCGTAGAAATCTAGTTTTTGTTATGAGATTTACGTGGGGTATGTTTATTCTAATTCTGCAGTGTATCACTTTTGGCCCGATGATGTCAGTTGTCTTTAATGTCCACAATGAGGTGGAAAGTGTCAGGGTGGTTAAAGTTGTGAAAAGGATAGGTACTTGGGGGGAGTGCAGGAGGCCTTGGAGGACCAGATGACATAGGTAGGGGAGTGATCACTTAAGGAGTTGGAGTGCCAGCATGGGTGATCCTATCTCTGCTATTTGTGATCACCCAGTCCAGGAGTGTGTGATTAGAGTTGTGGGGATTTGAGCGGGTTAGGAGAGTGATGATTTGCACCAGGTTGTGCTGTTTTAGGATGTTGGCATAATCGGGTTCGTGATCACTAAGCCAGTTGAGATTGTAGTCCCCAAGAAGGATGGATTCCCTGGGAAGAGAGAGAGAGATCTGAAGCCAGTTAAGAGGCTGTGAAAGCCCTTCACACCTCCATTCGGAGGGTTATAGCAGCAGCCCAGGTAAAGTTTTTCTGATGAGTCCTGGGTAACTTCGACGATGAGCCAGCCACTAGGGGAGACGTTATCTGAGCATAGGGTGATGGAGGTGATGGGAGGCTCCTTGACAAATATTGCAGCGCCACCTCCCTTTCGTTTGCCAGGTCGATCTTTCTGCAGCAGGGAGTACCCAGGTAGCTAGAACATGGTACCAGGATGCAGTGGCTTCAGTCAGATTTCAGTGAGGCAAAGGATGTGGGGATTGTAGAGTAACACCTAGGCTTTGACATCAGGGTATTTTGTGGGGAGACTGCAGACATTCATATGGGCAATTTTTAACCCAGGGTGGGAAGCCCAGGTAGCATCGGTGGAGATGATGCAGGATTGCACAGTGCCCGGGCTGGACTCAATATCCCCTGCTAGTAAGAGTAAGGAGAGTAGAAGGCCTTAGGTGCACAGCAGGCAGGAGGGAGGGGGATAGGGAGCTGGAGAGTAGTAATAAGCCTAGCTGATGACACTCAAGGTTAGAAAGAAAGCTGAGTGTGAGGGTGCTGAGAGGGGTTAACTCCCACCTAGCTGGAAGGTGGAGGGGACTGGGAGGGTGACCGACCACGGAGAAGTGGTGAAGATCTGCCTGGTCAATGAATAGTATAGTGGCAGAGAGATTAACTAACAGAAGGATGCCTACCATCTGAGTGAGGCAACCATAAGGGGAAGTACTAAAGGCTTCATTGTGACTGTTATAGCAGGTATGAATGTACAGGAGCAGAAAGGTGTCTACCCAAGTTGAGAAAGGGAAAGGCCCCAATAATAATGGTAGGTAGTAGATTAGTGAAGGAGAAGCTGGGGAAATATCAGGGTGTATGGGAGAGAGATGAGGGGGTACGAAATGAGATATGGAGAAGGAGAGAGCAAGCTACAGGGTGAGGATTAGAGGCAGGGGGATCATGGAGAGCAAGGTGATAAGATATTATTGTAATGGAGTGACACTTTAAGAGGGAGGGGTGCTGGTAAACTAGTAGCCAGTGGGAGGGGAGGTAACATGGAGGGGTGAATTGAAGGTGTATTTCAAGAGTGCTGGGGGAGGGATGGGAGGTGGGAGAAAATTTTGAAGCAGGCAGAAAATCAAAATGTAGCCGAGGAGAGCCAGAAACAGTCCAGGCTTCAGTGCTACAGCCAGATTCAGAGACCGGCAAATGAGGGCACAGAAGTCAAGCAAATCATCTAATCAGAGAGAGGAGAGTAGACCCGGGGGACCAATGGAGGCGGTGCCGCTGCAGTGGGGCAGTACCTGAATAGCTTAGCGGGCAAAAGGTTGCAGGCAATGTCTTGGAGAGTGCCGTGGTCTGGGCTGGATTCGGCAGGGGAAGGAGCACCCTTGTCAGGGGCCTTTGCCTGAATAGCTGAGCGGGCAAAAGATTGCAGGTGGTGGCTTGGAGAGCACTGCGGTCCAGGCTGGATTCGGCAGGGGAGGGAGCACCCTTGTCAGGGGCCTCCATCTGAACAGCTTAGTGGGCAAAAGGTTGCAGGTGGTGGCTTGGAGAGCATCATGGTCCAGGCTGGATTTGGCAGGGGAGGGCGCGCCCTTGTCAGGGTCTTCTGCCTAAGAGGGAGTAATAAATACAATAAGTGGAATGCAGTAAGGAATAGAAATTTAGTAAACAATAAACAATGGCAACATGATAGCATCAGACTAATTCAGCAAGCAAATTAGGTAAGACACAACAAGCCATAAGGCTTGGAGAATACAAGGAAGTAACTAGTCAAATAATTTCAGTACATAAACTAACTTAGTTAACCAAGATTGGATTGGTAGGTCGCAACCAGAGAGCAAAGTTTTGGTGTGATGGTAAAAAGCAGGCACTTCACTATATATAAAACCAAACATCCACAATAAAGACAAGAAACGGAGTAAAAAAAGGGATCACTTTGCCTCTTCCAGTATAACGCCATGATGTGCAAATGCACATTAGAAGACAAGAAGAACACTGAGATACCAAAAGATGCCCTACCGTCACCTTATGTTTCACTCCACCCACTGCAAGGCTTTATCGGAGGCATTATACTAAGTGGGGCAAAAGGTTGAGATTTTTGCACATCCTGAATAAAGGATGAAGTTAAAGCAATCCCTTTTAGGACTCAGTTTCTTGCCTTTACTGTGGGTGCTTAATTTTGTATATACCAACTTGATGTAGATTAGCAACAGAACTAAAATGATACATAATTAGGACAAGTTAGGCCAAGTACAAATATAGGCTGATGAGGTCAATAGATATTCCCATGTCATCCTTCAGTATTGCTACTGTATGTGGTAAGATGGTGTTATCCCTTTCTGTTGTTTGAAGACCATGATAATGTCTCCCCCAAGGTTTTTTTTTCCACAGAAAATAACCCCAGTTCTCTGTGTGTTCTAATAGGATCTTGATCTCATTAATAAAATGCTCATTATAAAATGAATTTTAAAACTCATGAAACCTGATTGGCTCTGGACCCTCTTTACCCATGCTATTGTCTCAGTACAACAGTACTGCGTAAAGATCCAGGAGACTCTTCACAATAAAATCTGCCCAAAAATGGCCCATTAGGTCAGAGCACCTGCCCGGTAAACAAAAAGAAAACAAATAAATAAATCAGTACTAACCATACATCCCTGATTGCCATTGCAAACATGGCTGTCACCTTTACTCACTAAAAACCTTCAACTAGTGGCCCTAAAAATAAAATTGATTTAAATTTAAAAAATAATAATTTTATGTTATTTGCCCTCATACTCCTCTTCTTACGCACATATATAAATTCTTACCGGTAGGGTAATATGGCGTTGGAACCATCCATTGCTTAACCTGACCCCAAATGGCCACACAAGATAGAATGAGTTAAAAAAATGAAGTACTATGATACTTACAGTTTTATGTTTTGGTGTTTCTTTGCTGACCATGAAAAATCTCCCTTCAATCCTCACTTGCTTACTAGGGAAATCTCTTCTGTTGAACCTGCTACAGATAAAACAGATCCCTGGTTCCATTTGAGGATTTCTGTTGTGTGATTTTGGGGTGCCCATTCTGCCAGTAGAACAGAGCAGAGATCTGAATTCTTTTATTCCATCCATAGTAAACATTCATTCTAGTAAATGTAGGAAAGAGAGAAAAAGAAAGATTGTGGGGAAAAGGGATGAATAATATCAAGAAGCAGAAAATGTGAAGAAACAAGTAAATGTGGGTGGGTTAGGGAAAATAAAGGATTTAAGGGCCAATTAAAAAAAATTGTTTTACAGTGCAAAGTGTCCTCTATTCATGAACATGGCCATTTACATTCAAAATGAGTGTAGTATCAAGTGCACAGTTGTGCACCTGTAGAGGTGCGCAGATCACATGGTAGTCAGCAAAGCCCCTATGTATGAATGGTGTAGTGCTTAGGGATGCGCTGGAGCACACAGAACAGGCAATGGGAGTGATTGCTGCAGGCAAGAATGCTTCTTGACCCCACCATATATATGTTGATCTGCAATGGCAGGGATGCATGGCTCCCCGATACGCACACATGTATGTGCATACGCGGTCACCAACATGGCAACAGTGCTACATAACATACAGGGCAACAGCCATGGGTGCCAGGCCAATGATGTGACATCCACGCTGACGTTCCATGGCCTGCCAGTGTACTGGTCATGAAGCCATAGACCATACACACAGTGGTGCATGCACCTGTCTGGTGTGGGCACACTAGGTGTGTGCAAGGATGGAATGTGAAGAAAGCTACAACAGATTGTGTTGGCAACATGTGACAAGACATAGTTCTCTACCTTTGAAGAGAGTATCACTATGAGACACTGGCTTGGAGCTGTAATTCCTGCTTCATACAGGAGGCTACACGCTAGAAGGGATGGGTGAGCATTAGAGCTGACAACCCTAAGTAAGACCCCACCACTGATTTGTCAATACTCCAGAGACCCAAAACCCTAATGTTTTTCCTTTTGCAGCTTGGGGGTGGGGTGGGGAGTTAGGGTTGGAAATCCTAAGGCCACATTTCCAGAACATGTGTGTGTGTGTGTGTGTGTGTGTGTGTATATATATATATATATATATATATATATATATATATAATAGAGCACGGTCACACCCCTATAGTTAGGGTTGAGTAGGCACTTTAATGTTAAACCTCAAATTTTACACATTATTAACTTTGCAACCATTCAATGGATTTGCATGAAATTTGGAATGCACGGTCTGGTATGGTAGATCTCTTGATTTACCAAGTTGCATTTTGGTCAGACATATGGTTTCTGCACAGCAAAATGCAAAAAAATGCACTTTTCGCCAGTTTTGATGCATTTTTTTCTTGTGGTGCTGCAACCACACCATGTGGTCTTCTGATCTGAAACTTGGAACATAGAAAGAGGCTGGGTCAAGGAATAGTCCAGCATTGGTTTGGTAAAAAAAATATTAATCTGTTCCAAAGTTATTACATTTTTGAGTTCTGAGTATGCTCAGTTCACTCAAAAATTTATATGTCTATTTTGAGAAAGATAAATGGTCTCACAGTCAAAGATTTTGTCAGCTCATGAAAGAAAAATCCTAGTCCATCAGAAAAATTATTTGTTCACAAGCCACCATCTTGTTTTTAGTTTTCCAGTCAAACAAAATGCCGTAGCTTTCTCCATGGGTGACTTTTGGGGCAAATGAGGTATGGGTTTTGTTCAAGGTGACCCCCTCTACAAAGCCATGCCTTTGGTTTGCTTCATTTCTATAAAAAAATAGGTTTTTAAAAATTTAAAATTTTTCTTTCACGACTCGTTATCTTCTTTTGCGAGCCTGCAAAGTCCTGGTCCGAGAGATGATCCTAGTCTATGAGCTTTATTCATGAGGGGACAACCAGATAGCCTGAATTTCACGAGCATACGTCCCTGGGGACAACCAGATGTCCCTGGGGATGACCAGATGGCCCAGATTGGCATGACCAGATGTCCACTCACGGACTAGGATTTTGTTAGGTCACGGACTAGAATTTATCTCACGGCCGAGGATTTTGCCATCTCATGACTGAAAAATTTTTAAAGGTGTAAAAACCTTAGAATTGCATAGTTCATTAACGGTTTGGTCTTTTTTTACTTGAAATTTATAGGGTGTTGAGGGGATGCCCTACAGGTGTGAATTATGCAGTTTAGGTACTGGGGAATTAAGTAGTTGCATAGATATACCATGATGAAGTTGACGTTTTCCCCATAGGATTACATTGCGATGTCTGTCACGCCTTTCAGCACCGTTATCTCAAAAATGAAGCAAGGCAGAGTTTTTGCTACTGGTGGGGTGATCTATGCCACTAGAACAAGATTTTAAACCATCGAGTAAGCCTGCAGTGGAATCTTTTTCGTAGGTTGCACGGTTAATGACATATTGTCAAATTTGTGTTACAAGGGTTCCTTGCCATATAGGGCTGCTGTATAGCTATACAAAAGTGGGGCCCACACTCCTACATATGCATATTGTTATGCAGTAATGGGCAACTTGGGGCCCCGCGCTCCCACCAATACATGTTTTTTACTAGTTATATTACACTTCTTCAAAAAGTAATGAAATTCATGGCAAAAAACTGTGTTTAATGCATCAGTTAGGGTTAAAGCGACAAAAGTGAGGAAATGAAATGTTAGGGTTGAACACCTAACCCCCTCACAACCCACACACCCATCCTCCACAGACAGACAGACGCCAGGGTGTGCCATGGGGTTGTGGGTCCTATCACCCCATTCTCCTTTACTGTAGCATGTAAACCTGCTTACACATGGAATGGGGTGAGAGTTGGGCCTGACGATCCCATGGCACACCCTGGCATCTGTCAGTCTGTGGAGGATGGGTGTGTGGGTTGTGGGGGGGTTAGGTGCTCAACCCTAACGTTTTATTTCTTCACTTTTGTCGCTTTAACCCTAACTGATGCATTAAACACAGTTTTTTGCCATGAAAAAAAAAAAATATATATATATATACACACACACAGTTGCTCAGACAACATTTATCACAATTTGTTTATGTTCACTCCTATTTCATAAATATATTATATTACGGTTCATAGGTTCATAGAAGGGAATCAAGTTCAGAGAGACCGAAGTCCATAAATGAACTTGCCACCATTTAGGTTTTAATGGCGGAACAAATATTTTTTTTCACCCATAAAAATATCTAATCTAGTTTTGAAAACTGCCATACTTTCACTTCCAAACACATATCTTGGCAGCGTGTTCCAAATGGTGACAATTCTCTGCGTGAACCACTGGCTTCTTTTAACTGTTTTATTTATTTCTCCAATTAATTTGTGGTTATGTGACCTTGTATCTTTATAATGAATTGGACTTTTCATTAAACCAATTAATTCAAACAGTTCTGTGTTGTTATAAGCTCTGAAAATCAGACATAGTTCACCCCTCAATTTTCTATATTCCATAGAATACAACTGCAAGTGCTTTAGTCTATCGTGGCATTGTAAACCCTTAACTACTGTGATTTGTCTGGTAACTCTTTTTTGAACCCTTTCTAATATATATTTCCCATGGATTGAATAAGGAGCACAAAAAGGTAGACAATACTCCATATGTGGGTGAACGAGGGCTGTATACAGTGGGAGAATGACCACAGAGTTCCTAGTGCTTATGGACCTCAAAATACAACATATAATTTGATTACATTTCCTGGTGGTAACACTATTATGATAATCTAACTTTAGATTATTAGAGATCCAAACCCCAAGGTCTCTTTCATTAGTACTGTCTTTAATAGTATATTGTTAATTTTACATTGGAAACATGGGTTATTTGTTCCAAAGTGCATAACTTTGCACTTTTCTTCATTAAATGTTAATTTATATTCTTGTGCCCAATTTGCTAGATGATCTAAACTATCTTGGAATAGTTTGGCGATTTTCTATATTGTAGACAATACCACCCATTTTGCAATCATCTGCATACTTACAAGACCAAGTGCCAGATGGAGTTTGCATAGTTGATAGTAAAATGTTAAATAAAATTGGACCCAGAACTGAGCCCTTGGAGACTCCACACGTTACTTCTCCCCAGGAAGATTTGTGACCTCTTATTGATACACATTGGGTTCTATTGCTTAACCATTAATTAATCCACTTGATCATATTAGGATGGAACTGTAGGTTAATCAGCTCCTGAACAAGGATTTTAAGCGAGACGGAGTCGAAAGCTTTTGAAAAATCGAGGAACACTACATCCACTGGCATACCTTTGTCCAAAGCAGCACTAATTGGTTCAAAGAAACTCAGTAGGTTAGTCAAACATGATCTTCCAGACACAAAACCATGTTATGTTAAATCAAAATGCCCTATATTTGTTAGATGTTGTATAATGTGTTTTTGCAATAACCTTTCGAAAATTTTACCCAAGACAGACGTCAAGCTTATAGGTCTGTAATTTTTAACATCTTGTTTCTTTCCTCCCTTATGTACTGGGGTTACTAGTGCCTTGTTCCAAATTGTTATGGTATTCCTACTTTTCCAACAGGCATTAAACAGGAGAGAAAGTGAACAACAAGCTCCTTCAAAAACTTTGGTGTTAAGCCATCTGGTCCAGCTGAGCTATACTTTTTAATTAGTTTTGCAGCTTCTATAATGTCAGAAGGGCTAAATACTGGATGATCAGACTGTAGAGCAGGTAAATCACCAAAGAACACCTCTTTCTCCCTGTGTACGCTATGGAAATATTGAATGAAAGTAGAGGCCATTTCCATCTCAGAGTTCGTGAGTCTGTTTTCTGTTTGAATCGGCCTTACTATGTTGTTATTCTTTTTTAGTGACCATACATAATTAAATAATTTCTTTTTATTATCTGTAACAGTTGTAGCTAACCTTAGTTCTGCAGCTTTTTTGGCACTTTTGGTTATGGTTTTAGCATCCTTAACAACTTTATTATATGCTTCCTTGTTAATATTAGTAGGGTGAGTTTTAGACTTTTTATGCAATCTCTTTTTCTTTCTTATGATTCTCTGGACTTTCCTGGTCCACCAAACAGGGACCCTATGATTTTTCTGTATATTTTGTCCTTTCAGGCACCCAATTATCAATACATGTATTTAATCTATTATATAATTTATCCCAAATCTGCTCGGCATCGAGGTTATTCAGCTCGTGAGTCCAATCCCACTGATCTAGGAAACTTTTTATGCTGTGATAATCTGCTTTAAACAAATCCTTACATTTGGTTATTCCATTAATGGGTTTATTTACTGTGATCTGTACGTCCAATTTTATTTATTTATTTTAGTTTTTGTTGACCGGGTAAGTGCACTAGACAAATCCTGCCTATTTTCAGGCACGACCCGGGGGAGAGGGATACAGATGAATGCCAGCTGACCTTGAACCAGATTAAGCTGTTGGTGGTATTTTTTCAGTGAATGAGAGAAATTTGGCCAGGACACGGGAAATTCCCCTACTCTTTCGATAAGTGCCATGGGATCTTTAACATCCACCTGAACTACCACCAATCCAGGCAGATGGAACCTCGGTTTAACGTCTCATCCGAAAGACGGCACCTCAGAAGTGCAGCACCCCTCTCATGCTGCACTACAGTGTCAGTACTGGGATATTAACCCAAGTGCCAGATGTGGGAACTGAACCCACAGCCCTCTGATCTCCCAGCCTCAGAGGCGAGTGTGCTACCTACTGAGCCACTGACACTGACAACTGAATTACATTATGGTCACTACTGCCCAAAGGGGGTAATATTTTTGGGCCAGAAAATGTTAAGTCTGGGTTTAGGAAAATTAAGTCTAGTGTATTCGCCATCCTTGTACCCACATGTACCACCTGTGATTGACACATATATATATATATATATATAGAGAGAGACATACAGACAGACAGACAGACAGAGAGGGATAAATTCATGGCAAAAATCTCTGTTTAATGCATCAGTTAGCGTTGTTCCACAGTGACAAAAGCAAGAAAATTCGATGTTAGGGTTCTCACCCCTAGCACCCCACGCCCACCCCACCCCCACCAACAGGCATCGGGGTGTGCATTGAGTCATCAGTCTAACTATCACCCCATCCCATGTGTAAACAAGCTGAGGTGGTGCAGTATAGGAGAATGGGGTGAGAGTTAGGACTGATGACCCCAACGCACACCCCGATGCCTGTTGGTGGGGGCGGGGTGGGCGTGGGGTGGGAACCCTAACATCGAATTTCCTTGCTTTTGTCACTGTGGAACAACCCTAACTGTTGCATTAAACAGAGTTTTTTGTCATGAATTTCCCTTGTTTTTGAGAATGTGCAGTATAAATAGTGAATGGAATGTGGTGATGCGAGCGCGGGGCCCTTCAGTAACGGTAACACAAGTGGAAACGCAAATGGTTACGGTAACAGCAAGGAGGATGCCAAAGGGAACAGTAACAGAAATGGAAGCAGAAATGCAAGAGCATAGGCAAACACAAATTATTACATGCACGGTCACGGTAACGCAATTGGAAACACAAATGCTTACGGTAACAGCAACGATGATGCCAAAGGAAACAGAAACACAAACAGAAGCACGTATGCAAACACAAATGGCAGTGCACACAGTGACGCAAATGCAAATGCAAACAAAACAAGTAATGGAAATGCAAATAGTAATAGTAATGCAAACGCAAACACAAAGGGTAATGCACACGGCGACATAAATAGAAACGCTAATGCAAATGGTCACGGAAACGCAAGCGGAAATGCTAACTGTATCAGTAACACAAATGCACCCACTTTTATTCCCCAAAAAGTGCATTCAGAACCACAGTGAATACAAAGAATGTATGCATAATAATGGCCCTTGGAACAGAAAATGAACACTTGGAATACTAAATTGCTTATATCTCAGGAACCTTACGACGCAGAAAAAAAAGTAAAAATGTCATATGATTTATGACTTTCCTGGCTAGTTTTGCACTTAGCCTCCTATTGGGGGACTAAACATTTTTCTAACAAAAAGTCCATATCTCGAAGCGTTTTTGAGATACAGGCCCCTAAAGGCACGGCAGATGCCGTAATGTTAGTCTATGGGAAAAATAGTCAAATTCGGAGTGCCATAACTTTGCAGCCCTGTAATATTTTGTCACCAAACCACCAAAAGTCACATCTGTGGGCTGTTGTCTTTCTTACCGTCAAATTTCAGCCCAAAAGACCAAACCATTCTTTTGCAGCAGGGTGACAAAGATTCCTACTGTTTGGGGCATAGTGTCGCAGAAGTAGTGTCGCAAAACACAACATCAAGAAAAGAATCATGAAAATGTCACAAGTGCTGCATAATTACTTGGCGAATTACAGTTTACAAAAGTTTCAAAAACATATTTCTGGGGTGTTTAACACCCAAAAAAAGACATGGTTTAGCATCCTCAGGGCTCGACTAGGTGAACACAAAAAAGAATTGTGTCTCTAGAGGGTCCCAATTTAAAATGTCAAGCATTTCAGTGACCAGTAACAAAACAAAATGGTGGATTTGCGACACTACAGGGGTAATCTGCGACACTAAAATCCGCATTTGCAACACTGTCGAACTTTTTGTTAACTTTTCCCATTGACTGTAATGGGAAACTTGTTTTTTGAATAACTTTAGAACCGTTTAATATTTTTTCATGAAATCTTTGAAAGGCACATCAGGGACTCTGGCCGCATGTTCCCTGAAGGTTTTGGACCGGTCACGCAACTGAAAACAAAATGGTGGATTTGCGACACTACAGGGGTTATTTGCGACACTAAAATCCGCATTTGCAACACTGTCAAACTTTTTGTTAACTTTTCCCATTGACTATAATGGGAAAATTGTTTTTGAATAACTTTTGAACCGTTTAATGTTTTTTCATGAAATCTTTGAAAGGCACATCAGGGACTCTGGCTGCATGCTCCCTGAAGGTTTCGGACCAGTCGTGCAAACCGTGCGACCTGTAGGTGCGAGCAAAGAATGCACAAAAAAGCATAAATATGACTTTCTATTGTGCTTTATAGCTCCACAACTGTATATTCGAGCATTACAAAACTTGGCAGATCCAGAGATCTAGGGTACCGCTCCATGCATGCCAACTTTCAGGACAATCTGTCATACAGTGGCAAAGTTATTAAGCTTATTTTATATATATATATAAATATATATATAATTTATTTCAGATTGGGATTAATACATTTGAGTCAGGGACTCATTTACAAAGGTTCTAGGTCATAAAGATACATAAGACAATCAAAATAGGTTACATAAGGTTACACAGATTCAGTAGTATGTTACATTACAAGTTACAAAAGGGTCCACATGAGTACATTAGTTGCAAAGGAACTTAGTGAACCTGGTAGCCCATGACAAGATTTGAGTTCAGTGCGAAATGGAGAGAGCTGTTTACATTTCAGATGCAGATTGCAGCGTAACTCCTGCCAGGGTAAGTGCAGAGTGCAGCAAGAGGACTAGAATCCAAAACTTGCTCGAATTAGTGAAGCAGCCAGAGAAGGCTTTGTCAACGCCTGGTGTAGGGGAAGGACTGTGGTGGGGAGGAGAATTGTGGTGGGGTGAACAGAGGGGGAAGGGGAGTAGGCAGAGGAGAAGGGGAGAAATACCAGTGGGTGAACCAGGAGAAGGGGGAGAAGGGTGGCAATATATATTATAGTGGCACGGTAGCACCACTATAATTAGAGTTGATAGAAACATAAAATATGACGGCAGATAAGGACCAACCAGTCCATCTAGTCTGCCCATTTCCCTACTTGGTTTGGCAATCCCTGCCCTTATCTGGATTGCCGTTCCCCTGCTGTGCTGCACAGAAAGGTGCCTTTATGCTTATCTCATGATAGGGTCTTCAATGTTAAACCCCTAACTTTGCACATTAATATCTTTGGCACTTTTTGACAAAATCAGCTGAAATTTTGTGTGTGTTATCTAGGAGGCACAGTCCTAATCTGTGGAAAGTTTTGTGACAGCAGTTCATGCTGTTTCTGATTTTCTGTAAATGTCAAATTTTTTCCCTACACTTAACATGGGTTTTGTTTTTGCTCTCGTCTACATGGAATAGAATTTTTCCCCAAACCTGCAGAGCACAGGTGTCATGTCCTAAGGTAGTACCTTTGAAAGGTCTGGTGAAAAAGTACTAAACGGTTCCAGAGTTATAAGGTTTTAAAGTTTTGTGTTTTCTCATTCTGAGCATGTGCAGTAGGTTTCTTAAGATAATGTTCTGGTGCGAAATGAAAAACTGCATGTCGCAGGACCCTTTTTTGGTTTCTCATCACTTACTTGACACAGCAGGAAACATTTTTTTGTGCCGTGGGAGCTGCCATCTTCTTGCTTTTTTCCTCAAACCAACAAGCATGGGAAATACATAAAATGCTGTAATTTAAAAAATAAAACACCAGCACCTAGCTAAATGGGCTCACTTTAACTACATTTTGACTTTTTTTTTCCTTAAATAAGGGCCAGAAACACCTTTTCTGGGCACCCAAAATCCCAAGTGCCCAGCTTAGTGAGAGGAGATGTCTATCTGTGTTCTCTGTAAGAGAACTGTGAGACTTTCTTGATTTCTGTAGCCACAGTTGGAACTTGTGCTGTGGGCTGCAGTGAGCTGCCATTTCCCTGGTGTCTAGTGCCCCCCCCCTTTGCTGTCCCTGCATGTGTGTAATGTTGCTCTGGAGTCTAGTGCCACCTCCAACCCTCTGATCACTGTCCCTATGATGTTTTAGTCTTTCAGCTCCCAAGGAAGACCCCACCACTGATTCGCCAAGACTCTGAGACCCAAAACCCTAATGTTTTTACTTTTTTGCTGCTTGCGGGGTGGAGGTGGGGCATTAGGGTTGGAAACCCTAACATCACATTTCCCTACTTTTGTGGCATTGAGTTACCCTAACTGGTGCATTAACAACATTTTTTGCAAAGAAGATATATAAGGGATATGCAATGCCCCCATCAAAAATATCTCTGATATTTTCCCCGAGTGCAGTTTGACCTTTGACATCATGAGTGGTGAAGCCACAAGTAATGCCACAGGCTCTAATGTTGTTTAAGTGCCTGTCTGTGTTGCTGGGTGATTCAGAGCAACATAAGTGAGTAATCAGGGACAAGAAGACACAATGAACAGTATTTTTGTGATTATTTTGTGTGGTTATTTTGTGATCTACTCTGAGTGTGCACCACCATGAGGTATCAACAACAGAACTGTGCATGTTGAAACCAGGTGTGAATAAGATGTATATAGCTGAAGTCATTTGCACCACAAAGGCACTTCTTTTAATATGGCTGTAATCACATTTCCATCATCATTTCAGCTGTTTTTGAATCTTCATGTCTTAAAGTCAGGGAGAAGTGCATGTTGCTTTCAAGATAATTTTAGCCAAAGGAAAGCGATATTAAATGAAGGGTATTCAAAAGCAGCTATGAATGCTGATGAAAACCTGGGGAACGCCTTATTAAAAGTCTGTTTGCAGATGACACAAAGATTAGCAACAGGGTTGATACACAAGGTGGGGTGGAAAGGATGAGAAGGGACTTGGCAAGGTTGGAGGAATGGTCAAATGTATGGCAGCTTAGATTCAACCCAAAGAAGTGCAAAGTAATGCACCTGGGAAACAAAAACCCAGAGGGAGAGTACACAATGGGGAGTGAGATACTGAAGGGGACTGGGGGGGTAGTTATAGAAGGTGTCCTAAAGGTGGGCAAGCAATGTGAGAATGCAGTAAGGAGGGCTGGGGGATACTGGGATGATAGGGAGAGCCATCACAAGTAGAAAACAGGAAGTTGTTGGTCCTCTGTACAGACAGTTGGTGAAACCCCATCTGGAGTACTGCGTGCAGTTCTGGAGACCCCATCTCTGCAAAGACATAGACAGGGTGGAGGCTGTCCAGAGGAGGGCAACTAAAATGGTGCAGGGTCTGCACCAGAAGACATACAAAGAGAGGCTAAAGGAGCTTAATATGTATACCCTCGAGGAAAGGAGGGAGAGGGGGGACATGATAGAAACTTTCAAGTACCTCAAGGGAATCAACAAAGTCCAAGAGGGTAGCATCTTTCAGAATAAAAGATGTGCAAGAACAAGGGGGCACAATTTGAAGATAGAGGGGGACGGCTCAGAGGCAATGTGAGGAAGTATTTTTTCACGGAGAGGGTTGTGGATGCATGGAACAGCCTTCCTGAGGAGGTCATGGAGTCAAAAACAGTGGGGGAATTCATGAACGCATGGGACAGACATAAGGCAATTCTAGTAGGGGGGTAGGTGGAAGTAGGCTGTTGGTTAACTAGGATCTACAGCTTATCCATTAGGTAGGGAAATGGGCAGACTATGTGGGCTAATCGGTCCTTATCTGCTATCAAATTCTATGTTTCTGTGTTTCTAAAAGGACCACTTATTTTATTATTTCAAGTATAAAAAGAAAGTGCTAATTCAGAAATAGGAAAAAGGGCATCTTATATGAGACAGGACATAAGGGGCAATCTAAAATAGATTAAAAAAATGTATAGGCCAACTTTTTCACAGTTAACTTGCAGAGCTGTGTCAGTTTATAAAGTCTTATGTACTGTGGCAGCTCCCACTTCACAGGAAACAGCTGACTATTTTCTAGAAAGCAAACATCTGTGGTCCTTATCAGAGGAGGAAAAGACTGCAGTGGATGCCCCTACTATGGAGTAGAAGCTCCTGGGTATCATAGCTTCTGTGAAAATGGGCATATCCCCAGGAAGCAACAGCTTTTTAGTGAATTATATCAAGAAATGTAAGTAAACACTGGCATTCCCTGTTACAAACCATATTTTAGAAGGCTTTTATTAGGGTGAAATTGCCCAAGAGTCCAGAGTATACCCTTATTTCCTTACTACCAAAGGCCGATAGAGAGCCACTGAAAACCGTCTGATTATAGACCCAATCCCTCCTCAATACTGATGTTGCATTCTATGCCAAAGTGTATGTCCATGTGTAGGTGGGTCTCCTACCTATGGTAAGTAGGTGAATGTAAGCATGGTAGAGTTTGTGAAAGGCAGACTAGCAGATGACCGTCTCAGGCATCTGATGCACTGAATGTGGACGGTGAAAAGGAAGAAGGGTTGAACATGATTAGAGAAGAAGAAGGAGGAGGCTGCTCCCTGTGAGATGCTCATCCATTTACAGCATATTAATCAGCTCAGTGGAGATCAGGACACAAACCTGATATTAGTGCACAGTTGGGTCATCTGGGTACAGGCAAGGGGAAGATACTGTCAGTAATCAATCATTATGTGGCATTTACCCTTGATGTTCAATCAGTGATTCAGTATTAGCAACAAACTTGTGTGGAGGCCTGCCTGGGCTCAAACTGGTATCTAGTGGTTAGGGGATGTACATGCAGTGGAGCACACTTATAAGAACATCTGATATAAGAACAGTCCATTTATAGAAACACTTTTTGGAACTCACCATTTTTGTCCATTATTTTTAATGCCAGTAAAGCCCATTTATAAGAACAGTTGTTTTTCTTTCTGGAAATAGATGGTCATTATCACCTTTGAGTGTGCTAAGCCTGGGCTGAATTCTGATCTAGTCTCCTCGTTAATGGTCACTTAAGTATTGAATGGGTGTGTGAAAGATACCCTATGAAGAAGGCAGTACATATCCCTTCATGCTTGACTGTAACACATATTGAAATTTGCAACAATAACTGTTTGGGCAAAAGCTGTTTTAAAAAAACTACACCACAGTCTCTACTATCCAAACCAGCTGGGAGACAGATTTTGTTCAGATAATCAGGAGTCCAGTATATCGAGACTGCCATTACTTACAGTGTCATTCTGCCCTAGACTGTGTCCCCAAACATAGAAACCCCAAGACAACTCTGAAACCCTCTCTGAACATCACAGAGTACTCTATTTCTTATACTCAGGAGTCATGGTTTTGGCATTTCAGTTTTAGCTACATAGTGTGCTAGCTATTAATGGCAGTCGGGACCACAAACTGAAAACACTGCAAGGAACCAGACCCTAAAGAAAGAATAAGAAAGAACAAGCACCTTTTTAAGTGTTTTCAGAAGCAGTATGTAGAACAAGCAATGTAATTCTGCTTTATTTTTGTTAGTAGGATGGCATGGACCACGTGGGACAGAGAAATGCTCGAGCCAGTGATTAAAAAATTATTTTTACTTTACCATTGCATTTCTTTCCCTCCTCCCTCCCGTTGCATTTATTGTTCCTTTGCAAGTCTGCCAAACACAATAGCCAAATGGTAGCCACACAAAGTTTAAGTTAGACTCGGGGACTTGGCATCTAGTTACATAACTTGGGGACAGAAACATTGAATAGGACAGATGAAGAAAGGTGGATACTGACTCAGTGCATGAATAGAACACAACAGAAAAATGCTTGTACTATACCTCAGCAGTCTCTGTTTTACTCTTTCTGTTCCTGTGCGAGTGTGTAAATCACCATATCCGCATATCTGCCAGTCCCAATAACCAAAACGTTTAACAAAGAACTGCGACCGTGTGATACCTCTCTTGCTCTCTTTCTCTTGGACTCATGGCTTCAGCATTTCAGAGTGAGCTGCTGATTTTAAACTTAAAATAAACAGTGATTTAAAAGCAGCCTATAAAACCTGTAAAATCCATGTCTGCAGTGTAGTGATAGTACTGTAGAACCTCAATTATACTCCCCTGTTTACTCTGATTGAAAAATGGGTGACAAGGGTCAAGAGGGTTAGATAGGAATTTTCCGATAAACAGGGTTCTACTGTATATCATACTGCTCGTAATAATAGGTTCTCAAAAAACTGGTTTGAACCTAGTTTCATCATGCTTACCACATCTTTTACGTGGATTTTCACTCTTTTCCATGAAAGCCCCCTTATAAGAACATGCCAGTTATAAGAATATTTTTGCTTGGCATTTAGAGTGTGCTGATAACAGGGCTTCACTGTACTTTCTTCTGTTTGTGCAGCAACAGGTCTGAGTCTTAATCCCACATACTAAGCAGGATTTTCATAAAGATATGTCCAAGGTACATTCACCTGCATTTTTTAAAAAGGACATAGATCCAAGCTGTGAGACCACATATTAAATAGTCTAACAGCATCTGACATTTCCATTACAAAAGTTGCATTTGTGGCAAAAATTATGCAAATTGCAACTGTGACCTTTGTTCCACAAATTATTACTTTCTGAAGTAAATAGTTGCATTTCTTAAATAGCAGTAGGGTTGTCTGGGCATAATAGGGCAGAAGCAGACACAGGTGAAGAAAGCATTTGCATCCATGTTTGAATCATTTCAAAATCTGTACCTCTCAGGTCTGGGCTTAGCTCTGAATGTGACAGTATTAGCAGAGCATCCTGTGGAGGGATCTTACAGCACTGCCTCTGTCTCAGAATTCACTTCATCTCCTTTCCACATCCAGTCTCCAATTTCTGTATAACCTTACTGAATCAAACATTGTCCTCATTGACAGGTCTCCAAACTATATGGGAGAAGGACCCAGAGGTGTGTAGTTCACAGTATAACACTAGTCCAGGATTCTATAAGTACCTTACTAATTAATAGCTGAAGTATACAAGGTTACTGTTACTACAGTTCAAAATGCTACCATGGGTGTTGTGCCACATCTGGAATGCATAGGTCTCCAAACTTTATGGAAAAAGAGCATGGAGGTGTAGTCCACAGATAAACAGTGACCCCTAATTCTATAAGCACTTCACTAACAGATGAGGTATACAAGGTTACTGTTACTACAGTTCAAAATGCTACCCTGGGTGTTGTGCCACATCTGGAATGCATAGGTCTCCAAACTTTATGGAAAAAGAGCATGGAGGTATAGTCCACAGATAAACAATGGCCCCTAATTCTATAAGCACTTCATTAACAGATGAGGTATACTAGGTTATGGTTAAGCATGGCTGTTAGTACAGATTCTCATTTTGTTTAGGCATGTAGCACATAGCTAAGAACCACATCACTTTATGAGGTTTTCTGTTTCCTAGCTATTTGTAGAACTAACCAAACTGCCATCAGTTTGGACAATATACTGTACACGTTTTGGTGTTTCAAGTCATATGTAAATGCTGGCTGAGTTACAGTATATGCTTTATAGAAACCAAAGCAAGCTGCATGTTAATTTATATGTTTTTTAGTCACAAACAGAAGGAGGGAGGAGGTATTGCCACTGTATGGATCACCAATGAGACCCCCACGTGGAGAATTGTGTCCCATTCTGTAGAATGCATCTCAGGAAGGACACAGACAAGGTATGGGCTGTCCAGAAGAGGGCAACTAAAATGATGCAGTGGTTGCATTAGAAGCCCTACAGAAGAGAATGAAGGACCTCAAAATGTTGTCTTTTTCAATATGAACAAATAGGGACAAGTGACAAAATGGTAACACATTGTGTTGCCACTTAGACGTCTATGGTTTGCATTCTAGCCTATGTATAATACACTGGGGTTGGCTAGGGAATGAGTATGTCATGGAAGTGAGTTGTTTGGCTCCCATGGCAGGAGAAAGCAAGGGATGGAAAGCACAGTTTGCCTGGCATTTGTGCACCCCTTCCCACACAGTTACTAAGCAGCAGCTGTATCAGCTGCCCACCCTCCCAACCCGAGGAACAATATGATCATGGTGGTCCTGATTGTCATGGGTGAGAGACATGAGAAAAAGGGAAAAACTGATTGCAGCTGCCCCCTTCCATCATGCAGAGAGGCAGGGGAGGCAAAGTAAACACTGCCCAGCACTCCGCAAGTGGCAGCACATGATGACAGGGGTGGACTCACAATGCAGTGCCAAAGCAAGAAGATGAATGACAAGATCTGCCATACACTACCAGGGGAAAGTGGGCAGGGAAGTTGAGGGACAGCCTCTAGGTTCACACTCTGAGATTAGTTGATTTTTTTAGAGCTGTCAGTAGAACAAAGCCAATCTATAGATCTCCTGTCCTCTCTTAACATCTTAATGCAGTCCTTAATGCACTTAATGCAGTCCTTAATACACTTAATGCAGTCCTTAATACACTGTGGACAAAAAAGGAAAGAGAGAGAGAGAGAGAGAGAGTTAAGCAGGAACTTATTCATACAGGCTTACGTTGTTTGTGGTGTCAGTTGCTTTTGGCTTCTCAGAAGTATCCAGAAGGGGAAGGGATCAGATCAGTTCCAGTACAGTAGCTTCTTCTTGCTGTTTTTACATTGTTTCTTGTGGATTTTACTTGGTAGAAGGTTATTTCTTTTCTTTCTTACTACTTCTAAGGGGCTAGCAGGGTATTGTTTTGGGGCTGTTGGAATTTTGAAACCTGTTTTGGTGGCTATAAGTGGGCTCATTTGTTTGATGTTTCACTGTGTAGCAGGCTGCGTTTGTGGAGGCCTATTTCTTCTGATTTAAAACCTATTTGGTGTGATTGAATTGGGGCAGTTTCTTTGAATTGGAGACCTATAGCTTCTAAATTCAAGCCTATTTTGATGTGTTGTTGGTGAAGCTGTTTGAATTGGAGACCTGTTTCTTTTGGTAGCAAACCTATTTTTGGGGCTTTAGGTAGAATTGTGATTCCTTTTGCTGGCTTCACTAGCTGCAAAGTTTAGTGCATAGTGGGGAAGGGTGCTAATGGTCTGACCAGGGCCTCAGCTACCTGATTGTTTCTGGAAGACTTGGGCTGGTCCCACCCTCCCAGACCCTCACCCACCACCCCAGGTCCATGATTTCCTTTATACCAGGGTTCTGACGTCACTTCCTCAAACGGGCAAAGGACATGCACCTGTCATAGCAGAAGGAGATATCCAGGAAAGGAACAGCAGCGACTGAAGAGGTGACTGCTATCTCAGTGGAAAGGGAGTAACTGCAAATCAAGGTGCTTTCATTGTTACTTCTTTGCACTGCTATTTGCATTGTGGAAAGGAAGAGTAGAAGTTTGAAGAAGGTTGTACAGTAGTTACTTAAAGTCTCTGTTTGGGTGTGGATAGGAAGGATAGGAAAGTAAAAAGCAGTTGCTCAATCTGTCTAAACCTGTACAACAAAGGGGGTAAAGGAAATTAAGAATGAGAATGTTTTGCACTGATAGGGGGAAGGGAGACTTGGGAGAGTGTTTGGTATCCTTCATCTGGAAGGGTGGGGGGGTCGCTGGTGGGCAACGACAGCAATGGATAGAGTGGTAGGCTGCAACAACTGCGGTGCACCAATCTTTCTAAAAATTGCCGGAGTGTGGGGGGATGTTTAGTGTGCAACCACATAGACAAACTTAGAAAGGAAATCGCGGGTCTGCAGGAGGAACTAAGACAGGCAAGACAGACTGGGGGTGGGTTTAGCCCAATACTGGAAGGAGGGAGGAGGGAGATGGGGGGGCGATTTAAGCTAACAGTGGTGAGGGGAGGGTCAGAAGAAGGGAAGCGGAGACAAAGGGGCCCAGGCCAGAAAGAACGATTGTCAGGGAAACCAGTTCAGGAGACAAAAGACAAATGGAAGGAGGAGATAGGGACTTGTGAGGGGAGGAGAAGAAGTGGCAAAAGTAATGGAGTAGAAAAGAGAGAACAGGTCACTATGAAGAGAGAGGGAGTCGGCATTTGTGAAGGGTCTTCAGAAAATAGTTGTGCACTGCTAGAGAGGAAGGAGGAGGAGGGAAATGATGCAATTGGAGGAGTAATTGATAAATGCCTGGACCAAACCGGTGCAGGGGGAAGTTCTGCTGGGAGAATTGCAACAAGGGCAAAAGGGGGAAATAATGTGCAGGAGGAAGAAGAGGAACTGGAATTGAGAGATGGAGATGAATAGAAGCAAGCAGGGAGTAAGAGGGGTAGAATCTTAGTGCTGGGGGACTCAATATTAAGAGGAGTTGGGTGGGGTAGCAAGGGGGAGAGGCATAGTCACATTTGGGTGGAGGCCATGCCAGGAATGACAGTGGAAAGGGTGGGACAATCTGTTCTGAAATATGCTGAAGGGGTAGGGACAAGCCTTATTTAATTATACATCTTGGGACGAATGACCTGGGTGACATAACAGTAGATATAGTCCAGAGGAGGTTTGTGGAACTAGGACAATTATGTGAGTGGGCAGGAAGATCAGTAACTTTTTCAGAGATCCTTCCAGTGCCCAAGGCAAGCACAACAAGAAAGCTGAGAATAGAGGAATTTAATGGATGGCTAAGAACCTGGTGTTATGCTAAAGGGTATGGACTGTTGGGGGGACCTGGGAGGACAGTAGTCTCTATGCCAAGGATAGACTACACTTGGTGAGGACGGAAAGAAAGTGTTGAAACAGAGGATGGAGGACTACATAGAGGAAGTTGGGAATTTAAACTAGGAGCGGGGGTGGCAAGTGGGCAAGAGACATGCAGAGATCACAGGTTGGGAAACCATATGAGCTTACCCCCATAACAGTGACAATGGACAAATGGCAAGTATTATTGGTGATGCTAGGAAAGGAGGGCAGGATGGGAGGGGTGGGAAAGGGTGGAAGGTGGTTACCCTTAATGCTAGGAGCCTTGGGAGGAAAACTGCAGAGTTACAGGTGCTCATGGCAGAGGGAGAGGTGGACATTGCAGCCATCACAGAAACATGGGCCGCCCATTACAATGACTGGGACCTGTCTGTACCAGGGTACAGGTTATTTCGTAGGGACAGGGTGATTGGGAAAGGAGGAGGGTGGCACTATATGTGAAGGAAGGACTGAAGTGTGTAAGGGAGGAAGGAGGAGGTGGTATGGGTCACTTTGGATGCAAATCCAGGATTCCAAGAATAGGATTCTCAGAATGGGAGTGGTGTACAGGCAGCCATCTCCAGATGGAGGAGTTAGACAGGAACTAGCGGGACAGATCAGGAGGATCTGTGAGAAGGGCAGTGTGGTGATTGTGGGGGACTTCAACATGCCAGGAGTGGACTGGAGTACCCCAACAACCAGGAACAGAAGGGAGCAGGTGCTGCTGGATGCCTTCCAGGACAGGTTCCTGCTGCAAATGGTAAGTGAACCAACCAGGTTAGGGAATACCCTTGATCTTGTTCTGGCAAATGGGGACTTTGTGAGAGAAGTTACAGTGGAAGAACTGCTGTCAGCGAGTGACCACCACTCAATATGGCTTACATTGGATATGGGCAAGGAAGGAGTGGAATCTGGTACAAGAGTGCTGGACTTCAGGAGGGACGATTTTGGGAGGATGGGGGAAGTGGTAAAAGGGTACCTGGCCAGAATTTAACCTAGTATGGACACTAACCAGAGGTGGGAGCTCATAAAGCTGGGGATAGTGGAGGCAACCAAAACCTGCTGCAAGGCCCAGAGCAAGAAGGCTAGAGCTAAGAAACCGAGCTGGTTGAGCAAGGAGGTCATGGAAAAGGTAAGGAGAAAAAGAGCTGCCTTTAGAAGGTACAAGAAAACAGGGAGGAGGGAGGACAGGGAGGAGTACGTGACGGAATCGGAGGAGGTGACTCGGGCAGTAAGGGGAGCCAAGGCATCTACGGAGCTCAGGCCGGCACAAGGCATTAAGAAGGGGGAGAAGGACTTCTTTAGGTACATCAAGGAGAAAAGGAGCTGTAAGGACCTCATAGTAAGGATTAGGAAGGAGGGGGGTTGGGTGGAAGCAGGGTGCGATAAGACAGAAGCACTAAATTATTACTTCTGCTCGGTATTTACTAAGGAGAAGGGGGGGTGACACCCAAGGGGGGAGGAACGGCAGAAACAGAGGGGGAAGGGATAACAGATGGGGAAATCATGGAGGGCAGAGTTTGGGAGGGTTTGAAGGCACTGAGGGTGGACAAGGCACCAGGCCCAGATGGCATCCACCCCAGGGTACTGAAGGAGCTGGCAGAGGTCCTTGCGGGACCTTTGGCAGACCTATTTAATGCCTCACTACATTCAGGGTGTGTACCTCAAGGCTGGAGGATGGCTCATGTGGTTCCCCTCCACAAGAGTGGGCCCAAGGATGAACCGGGGAACTACAGACTGGTGAGCCTCACATCCATCGTGGGTAAGCTAATGGAGACTATCCTGAAAGAGAGGCTGGTGGCCCTCCTAGAGGCCAAAGGACTACAGGACAGCAGACAGCATGGCTTCATATGTGGCAGATCCTGCCAAACCAACCTGGTGGAGTTCTGTGACTGGGTAACTAGGCAACTGGACAGAGGCCATGCAGTGGATGTCCTGTATCTGGACTTCAGTAAGACATTCGACTCAGTGCCACATGGAAGGCTGGGAAGTAAGTTAGAAGGCACAGGGGCAGGTGCAAAGCTAGTGAGATGGTAGGGAACTGGCTTCAGGGAGGGCAACAGAGGGTGGTGGTGGTGGGTGGGGAGCACTCACACCCAAGGGTAGTGATGAGCGGTGTTCCACAGGGCTCGGTGTTGGGACCAGTGTTGTTTGGGATATTAATTGCAGACATATCATTGGATATCAAGAGCAAAATCAGTCTGTTTGCTCATGATACCGTGGTAGGAGCGGTGGTGGATGACCTAGGGGGATGGCAGGGGTTGCAGGATGATCTGGCAAAGCTTGAAACCTGGTCAGACACCTGGCAACTGGGGTTTAATGCCAAAACGTGCAAGGTGCTGCATTTTGGGATGAAGAACCCAAGGAGGAGTTACCAGCTGGGGAGAGTGCAGCTAGCCCAGACAGAGGAGGAGACGGATCTAGGGGTGCTCATTACAGGGTCAATGAACAACTCGGCACAATGTAGGAAGGCAGCTGCAAAGGCCAACAAAATGCTGGGTTGCATTGCAAGGGGTATATCCTCGAGGAGGAAGGAGGTGATTCTGCCACTGTATAGGTCATTGGTTAGACCGCACCTGGAGTACTCGTGCAATACTGGTGCCCGTATCTGAAGAGGGACATTAAGTTACTGGAGGGTGCAGCACAGAGTGACAAAGATGATCAAGGGCTGGGGACTTACCATACGAGAGGAGGCTGAGGGAATTGAACATGTACTGCTGGAGGAGAGAGGGATGGGGACATGATTGAAACCTTTAAGTACATGAAAGGAATAAACAAGATGGGTACAGAGGGCTGTTCAAAGTAAGGGAGGGAGGGAGGGAGGGACACCAGGGGCCATGATATGAGACTGGAGGGAGGAAGGTTCAGGAGGAGATGAGGAGACACTTTTACAAGAGGGCAGTAGCTGAGTGGAATCGTTACCTGCAGAAGTGGTATCCAGTAGAACAGTGCACTGCTTCAAAAGGGGATGGGACAGGACAAGGGGGAGGGTCAATGTAGGGGAAGGGTGGAAGGGAGGGACAGCTGCAGAATAAGGGGTGCTAGCTGCACATTCGAGCAGACTTGATAGACCTCTAGGCATTTATCTGCTGACAAATTTCGTATGTTCGTATGTTGTAAGACGTGTGTGGGCAAACACTGGTCTAATGGCCCTGCAGCATTTGCAGAAACTAGGCACCTTAGTATTTTGAGGAGCAGATGTTTCATTAAGCATATCATGTAGTTTTACCCTGTTTTTTCTTGTCATGTCTAAACCTTTGTACCAGTCAGTGCATACAGTAGTGACACCTGTAGGCTGTGGCAAGGCTATGACAAAGCTGTGAGTTTCCCCATAGCAGTTTCTTGCCATTGTCAGTTACAGGTCCTGTTGATGCAGTTTTCAGGTCAGCGAGTGTTGACATGCTTGCTTCATCATTTTGTTTTGGTTCTTTCCCTTCTAGAGATGCCTCTTCCTTAAAGAGCTAGTGTACTGCCTAAAACTAATTTTAAAAGCAGCCAGCCATTACCTTTTATATCGGACGTAATTTTTCTTTTCCCTTTGGGTAATTAGAACATAGTTTACCTGATGTTAGTAGGTGTGATGTGTGGGACAGCACTCTGCCTGGCAGCTGACATATCTATTTCCATTGCCACCCACTACATCATCAACATTGTGACCTCACTGACTGTGATATCGCCGCTGCTTAGGAACATCCACTCAGTAGCTGCCATGTCAGTTACCTGTGCTGTCACTGTCTGTGAGATCACACTGCTGCTGATGATGTGGGTGTGAGGGGGTGGGGGTGGGAGGATAGAGACAGATATGTCAACTGCGGGGCTGAGAGCTGTTCCATACATCCAGCACAATATTATCATATTGAAAGCTCTCTAATGAGAAAAAGAGGAAAAAGAAAAATACTTCAGAAATAAAAAGTTACAACTGACTACTTCTTAAAATTTGTATTATTGTCCGGTCTGCTTGTTTTGGTTCCACTAGCTCTTTAAACCAAGTACAGTGCTGATGTGCCCAGTATCACTAGAGACAGCGTGACATGACCTTGGGTGAATTGGTCAATTGGTCTGGAGATTGCTAAGTACTGTATTAACAAAATGATATAGTGATGTTGCAAGACTCACATTACATGAGATAAAATTGATTTTCCCTCCAGTGAACAGCCCACACTGAAATATCAGGTTTTGTTTTTTTTACTATTATGCTCTCTGACTACAAATCAACCTTAGGCGGTTTCATGTTATGTCTAGGCTTATGCAGCCTACCTTATGCTGTAGAAATGCATCAGTAACATATGAAGTTAACACTTTAATTGGTGATTGGTGGAATAAATTGAGACCCTGCTGCTGGTAATTCAGCTGGAATTTGGATCCCATCTTTAAATGAGGTTGCCACCTTGTTTGAGATCTATTGTATCGAGGTTGGTCTTGGTTATATTACAATTGTTGCTATGTGTGCTGTGCTTTTTGCTGTAACTGCCAATTTTACCAACTGTGATCATGTTACACTGTCTTGTACTCTCTTATTACCAGTTTTGTGTTAACATGTTGCCACTTTTCTATTGTATTGTACTCTTACAGGTCGTGCCTGACAATAGGCATCATTAAAACCTGGTGAAAAAAAAGTGCCTGGATAAATAAATACTTACATAGAAACATAGAAGTTGACGACAGATGAGGACCATGTTGTCCACCCAGTCTGCACATTTCACCTACCTATTACCTCAGATCCTAGTTGATCTGCAGCTCACATTTTCTTTCCTGTCCCTGGGGTACCCTTATGTCTATCCCATGCATTCTTGAACTCCCTGTTTTTGCTTCTACCACCTCCTTTGGGAGGTCTTTTCAAGCATCCACCACTCTTTCAGTGAAAAAGTACTTCCTCACGTTACTCTTGAACCTCCTCCCAACTTCATTTCATGCCCCCTTGTTCTAGCACATCTTCTTTTTTGAAAGGTGCTACCCTCCTGTACCTTGTTTATACCCCTGAGGTACTTGAATGTTTCTAGCATGTCCCCCCTCTCCCTCCTCTCCTCCAGGGAATGCATATTGAGTTTTCCTAGCCTCTCCTCACAGGGCTTTTCATGCATACCCTGCACCATCTTTATAGCCCTCCTCTGGACTGCCTCTAGTCTGTCTATGTACTTCCGGAGATGTAGTCTCCAGAACTGGACACAGTACTCCAGCTGAGGTCTCACCAGCGATTTGCACAGTGGCATAACCACCTCCTTCTTTCTGCTGGTGATACCTCTCCCTATGCATCCCAGCATTGCACTGTCTTCCCCACAGCCTTCTCACACTGTTTGGTTACTTTTAGGTCATCCAATATGAGTACCCCCAGGTTCCATTCCTGCTTGATGGCTACCAGTACCTCTCCCCATCTTGTACACCTTCCTTGGATTTCTGCTCCCCAAGTGCATGACATTGTACTTTTTTGCACTGAATCTTAGCTGCCACACTTCTGATCACTCTTCCAATCTACTTAGGTCTTTTCTAATTTTTTCTATCCCCTCCAGAGTGTCAGCCCTGTTGCAGATCTTCGTATCATCTGCAAAAAGACATACTGTCCCCTCCAGCCCCTCCACAACTTATGAAGACATTGAAGAGGACTGGTCCCAGGACTGATCCCTGTGGCACCCCGATGGTCACCTCCCTCTCGTCTGATTGAACACCATTCACCAGCACCCTCTGTGTCCTACCCCTTAACCAATTTCTGACCCAGTGTACCACCTTGGGGCCCAGCCTCATGCTACCTAACTTGTTTGCCAGCCTTCTATGTGGCACAATATCAAAGGCTTTGCTGAAATCTAAGTAGGCCACATCCGCTGCCCTTCCTTGATCTACCTCCCTGGTCACCCAATCAAAGAAATCAATTAGATTTGTTTGACATGACCTTCCCACTGTGAATCCATGCTGCCTTGGATCCTGTGCTCTGCTAGATTCAAGGAATGACACAGTCCTCTCCTTTAGCAGTGCCTCCATTAATTTCCCCACCACCAAGATCAGGCTGACTGGTCTGTAGTTGCCTGCCTCTAGTTGGTTCCCACTTTTGTGGAGAGGGACCACAATAGCCCTCCTCCAGTCTTCTGGGACTGCACCCTTCTCCAGTGATCTGCTGAAAAGTGTGGTCAGCGGGGCTGCCAGCACCTCTCTGAGCTCTTTTAATATTCTGGGGTGAATTCCATCAGGCCCCATTGCCTTATCTATTTTCAGTCTCCCTGAGTTCCTCTAGGATTCTCTCTGCTGTAAATGGGGTGGTGTCTACCTCCCTTCCCTGATATTTATTTTATTTTTTTTGCTGAGTTGTGGATCTTCATCTTCCCCTTCCTTTGTGAAAACTGAACAAAAGTATTGGTTAAGTGTTGCCGCTTTTTCTATGTCCTCCTCTGCATGCCCTCCTCCCTCCTTCTTTATCCTGACAATCCCACCCCTGGTCTTCTTCCTCTCACTGATGTATCTGAAGAAGGTCTAGTCACCTTTCACTATAGCCTGTGCTATATGTTCTTCCATTCTCACCTTTGCACGCCTGACTGCCTTCCCTGCCTCTCTCTGCTTCTCTAGATACTGCTCCCTGTCCCCTTCCCTTTGTGTTTCTTTGTATCTCCTGAAGGCCCCTCTGTTTTCTCTCACTTTCCTGGCCACTGCCCTTGAGAACCAAAGTGGTTGTTTCTTTCTCTTACTCTTGCTTTGCTGTTTAACACAGAGGTTCATTACCTCTGCTATGGCCCCGTTGAGAATAAACCACTGCTTCTGCACTCCCCCCGCCCCTTGTCCTCTTTTGCAAGGACTCCCCTGAGATATTCTGCAATTTTGTTAAAGTTGGCCCTTCTGAAGTCCAGGACCTTTACTTTTGTATAGTTAGCCTCTTCTACTGTGGTTACAATAAACCATACAGTCCTGTGGTTACTGGTTCCTATGTGGCTGCCTATATTAACATCCTTGACCCTGTCCCCATTGATGAGCACCAGGTCTAATATAGCCCTCTCGTGGGTGGGTTCGGCTAAAAGCTGTCTCAGGCATGCTCCCTGCAGTGCAGTTAGGATGTCTCTGCTTTTGGCTGTACTTGCAATCTGGGTGCTCCAATCTACATCTGGCAGATTGAAGTCCCCTAGTAGTAGTAGTTCACCTTTGGCTGCCATTCTGTGGATGGCTTCCACTAGTGTTTCGTCTGTCTCCTCCCCCTATGCTGGAGGTCTGTAGTTCACTCCTGTTCTAATGCTGGCACCATTTCCTATCTCCAGGGTGACCCGCAGCACCTCAGCTCCCCTCCTACAGCCCCTGAACCTCAGTTGCTTTGATTTCCTCCCTCACATACATGGCCACACCTCCTCCCTTTCTTCCTTCCCTGTCTTTCCTGAAAAGTACATATCCTGGTATGGCTATATCCCATTCATGGTTTTCTGTGTACCAAGTTTATGTAACAGCCACTATGTCCAGGTCTGCTTCCACCATCAATGCCACCAGGTCTGGGATTTTGTTTCCTTACATCTTTTGTTCTGGTTGAGGTACCGCAATGCAGTTTTGAAAACATAATATTAGTTCAGCTAAGTACGTTCAATTGTATTCCTCTAGATTTTCATTTAAGGGAAAGTGTACAGTATAATCTGGGTATATGTGTACCTGAAACAAAAGTGGGCTCCAATTATGATTTTTTTCTGCCCAATCCACATTTCATGTACTGGAAGGTGAGAAACTAAGATAACTGTAGCTCAATTATACTTGTGTTATTATTGTATTTCAAATAGTTTAAGAATGTGCATATTATTTCTATTTTTACATCGATTTACAACTATGAACTCTGCTCAGTAGTTGCGAAAGTGAATCTTAAAATTATTTTATCACTTTGTAACATTTTGAGTTGTTGACTTTCTGGTAAATAATAACATTTGAATTAGATACACTTTAACTTTGGAAAATCAGAAGTGTCCTACATATAAATGAGAACAAGTTTTCCAAAACAGGTCTGAGACCTTAGCAAAGTGAGAAATAATGAACTTCTGAAAAAGCCATGCATTGCCCCACATTTCCCAATGCTTCACATATAAAATAATTCCACTTCATTTCAAACTGAGTTATAAACCATTGTCCTCTAACTGTGGGATAAAGCACAATATCTGAAAAATCATTCACATTGTGCCTATGCCAGAGGCAGACGACTGAGAAAAAAAGTTTCTAAAGTCTGTTGAATATTTCTAAGTGCTGATTTAGCCACAGTTAAGATAACCAAACTATTTGGGATATAATATTTTTAATGTCTGACATAAGCACTTGGATAATTGTGGTCAACATTAGCAAGCCATGCATCAATGCATTCACATCATGCATTCAAACCAGTGTGCCTGGGCCAAAGTCAGACAACTGCCAAAATATTTCAAAAACTGTACTTTTATATTTTTACTGGCTGACATACTGTAACTTTCTGTATTCGGAAGATGAAGATGACTCTGTCTGATGCTCATATTCCTTTACTGTATGATAGATTGTGAATCATCTTCCCACACAGAGTGGAACATTGCAGTCAGGACAGTAGTATCGAGATTCAGAAGCTCCTCCAAGTGTTCCTCTCTTATGTTTCGAACCATTGCCATTCTGGAAGTGGGGAGCCTTAGCAGAGCAAACCTTGCAAAGTTCTCCTCTTTTGGTGTAGGAGAGATCTCATCTGCAAAGTGCCTGACAAAAAGATGTATTTCTATGTCTGAACTTGACACGTATCTGTAGTTTTCAGCAGCCCTGCAAAGGTAAGCTTCCATAAGCACTTCCATAAGCTGAGCAGCATAGTAGTAGTGACGTCCTATTTTACCATCTTTTCTCTTACAAAATAACAAAGCAATTGAACACAGCTACAGCAACCAGGTGGAAGAACAATTTCTTGTACAACGTTCTGGTTTTCCTAATCTGTTTGTAGTTCTTTAGTATGTGATCACGAACATCGACCCCTCCCATTAGTACAGCATCAGGAATGATTTGGGGAATTTCCATCATGTTTGCTACCACGTGTTAGTTACCATGTCCCCCTTATGCACAGTAGTTAACATGTATACCGTCTTTGTTTTCCTGGGCCTTGCTCAACTCCTGGTTGATGTTATCTTTAGGCAGTCCTCAGCAACCAGGGAAATACTATCTTCAACATGAAGCTGAACATCACAAAACTGTAGTGGTAATCCTGATCATTATCTCCTGACTGTGCCACAGAATACTGTTTTGGTTCCTGCAATTAAAGCACAAGTTCAGGGCTGGATTCAAATTGATTTCTAAAAAGAATGTCCCCCATTCCTGCAAGTGGACCTAACAAATTAATTGCAACTTCCTGAGTTGTTTGCCCTGTCTTTTGTGCTGATGCATCATTTGACACCTCTTTTATCAATTCAAGATTACAGTATTTTCCTAGTCTTGGTGGGCACTCAGCTTCATATTATCCTCCCCAGAGCCTGAGTGGATCTTGTCCACTGTCATACTCATACATTGTTTTTTCTTGCATGCACCACATAATTCCACATATAGGTACCTATCCCACCACTACCTGAATAGTCTTCACATAACTCATAGACAAAATCTGAAACATTTCAAAGGCAGAACTGGCCCACTGGAACAGCGGTAGCACTACTGCCTGTGGCACAGATTTACCCAGGTTCGAAGGCGAGCACAGTGCATCAGAGGGTCAGCATCCCAATGACAGCTCTCAACCTCTGGGGTGGAGAGTTGTGGTTCCCTGACATACTGATGAGACCCAGTGGAGACAGGGTGTCTCAGCAGCCAGGACTGTCTGGCATGCGGAGGCGACAGAGGTCAACTGTGAGATGGGAGCAGGAGCATGCCCATCATGCGCTGACATCATTGCATGTCTGTGCCTCCTGGGAGAACCAAGCCAAACAAAATCAGGTCACAGAGCACCATAATGCCCCATGACCACCTGCCAAATGATGCCCCAGCTGTAAGCCTCGGCTGGGGCCTCTGGTGGAGCTCGGTCTCTTCCCCACCCACCCGTGGGAGCCCTTCAAACTACAGGCCACCCAGTCTGGATGGCCTGGAGGGGGATGCTGGGAGGACAGTCCAAGTGCTGATAGGGGGTATATCCCCCACCCATTGACCTGGTGATAAACAGAGTCGACAAAAAAATTAAAAATAAAAGGCATATACTATTTGAATTCAAAATGTTCTTTGAATAGTAACAGGGATTCATCTATACTGATATGCAGTGGTATAGTATAAGTGGCATATGCCATCATAAACTTTTCTGAAATTATCTAAGACATGTTTGATTTTCCAGGCTTTGTTGGGAGACACCGCAGCATCAACAAAATGCAGAAATCTTTAAACATTCATGAACCAGTCCCTGCTTATAAATGAATGTACTATAGGTGTGGACAGTAATGGGTTTGTGGATCAAAAATCTGCAACTTGTAGTTTTTTTAACCAGACATGTCAACAAGAAAATACAAATTAAAACATGTATTTCAGAGGTAGCAAGACTAGCCAAAAATTGTTATGCATATCAGTTGGTTTCTGTAAATAAAAGTTTCACTATCATCTGGTTGTGTCTCTGAAAAAAAAAACCTCAAAAACATTTAAGGGGTGTCACGTTGTCGGGCAAAAGGACCTTGATCCTTGCCATTCCTGTGCTCTCTAATGGTTTTAGCTGCTGCTCATTTTCATGTACAGAATTTCAGAAATGCTTCTCTCATTTATAACTGTTCTATCTGAAGGGGGATAATGGGGGGGCTCATCCACTTCTTTGGCCCCTTCCAGTTGATCTGTCTCTCCCTGTCTGCACTTGGTGTCCCCATGACATTTTTGGCATCCTCTGCCTTGATCCCTCTGGTCTACAGACTGAGTCCCCATCACTTGGTGAGCCCTGTACCCATTCAGTTGATGATCTTTTACCCTTTTCACTTTCTGTGCTTTCTTCCATTTCAGTTGAGCTGTCCAGGTCTGTTTCTGTTACTGTCTCTTGCTTATTTTCACTTTGTGTGATAGAGCTACTTCAGTGGCTGTGAGTAGACCACCTTTACATGTTCCTTACCCCTTCCTCATGTTGTGCCTCACCCTCACTTATTATTTGCACTGCCTTGAGCCCATGCATATATTGTGCTCCCCCTCTAGTATTATTACATCACTCCTTTCCATGTGCTGTACCTTTAACCATTTTTAATTGCACTGCCTTGCCCCTTCCATCTGTTGTACAGTCACTTTTTATTTGCACTGCACTCCCCCTTCCACCTGTAGTGCATTTACTATTTTTAATTGCACTGCCTTGCTACATTCCATCTGTAGCGTCCTCACCATTTTTCTTTGCACTGCCTTGCCTCCATTCCATCTGTGGTGCATTCACCATTTTTATTTGCAATGCCTTGCCCCTTCCATCTGTGGTGCATTCACTATTTTTATTTGCAATGCCTTGCCCCTTCCATTTGTGGTGCATTCACCATTTTTATTTGCAGTGCCTTGCCTCCTTCCAGCTGTAGTGCATTCACCATTTTTATTTGCACTGCTATGTCCATTCCATCTGTGATGTCCTCACTATTTCTATTTGCACTGCCTTGCTCCCTTCCATCTGTAGTGCATTCATCATTTTTATTTGCACTGCCTTGCCCCCTTCCATCGTGCTGCATTCACCATTTTTATTTCAATGGGCCTACACAACCAGAGTAGTGTTCAGCTTGTACAACTGTAATAACTGTTTGGCTATTTGCACTCTCAGTTCCATGGGGAATTACCACCTGTAGGGATACCAAAGGCAAGGAACCCTCCAAGAGGGTTCTACCCCTATAGTTGCCACAGGACAATTCCCTTGGCTAAAGGTACCTTAGGAAAGAGCCCTCAGAGGAGAGAGGCATGCCTCTGGAGGAGATGGGGAGGATGGTGGGACAAAGAAAAAGTGCTTCTGAGAGAGGCTGGGAGGAGCTGCTTATATAACTGAGGAAGGGGGTGTGGCTGGTTGCTTGCCCCATTGAACTACAGGCATAGCCTTCCAATTCAGTGGACCTACACAACCAGAGTAGTGTTATGCTTGTGCAGCTGTAATAACTGTTTGGCCATTTGCACTCTCTATTCCATGGGGAATTACCACCCTCTAGGGGTACCAAAGGCAAGGAACCTTCAAAGTGCCACAGAAAGATTCCTTTGGCTAAAGGTACCTTAGGAAGGAGCCCCAAAAAGGAGCACTGAGCAGTTATACATTGATTATGAGGTTGAAAAGCATATTGTCAGTAATGAGACAGACTGAGAATACAAATGAGATGCCTGTGTTGTTAGGATTGCACTGATGACATGAGTGTTTCCTATGGAGTGAGGGAACTGTGAGTAGGGTCACCATCCACCTTCATCCAGCAGCGAAACCTATCTAAGTGAACTAGGGAATACCACTGAAAATGAATTAAGTTTATGACCTTTTGCTCGGAGGAGAGAAAAAAAAACCCTATGAGTAGGATATATTTGGGGGTCCAGGACCTAGGTCGCCTTCCCTCCAGACTTGGGGTATTTTATTTAGTGACAGCTTGGCTGCTGCAATTTAGAGATCAAATTAGTAGGGAAGTGGAACATATTCAAATTTAGAGGAAGCTCTCACTCATTCCCTCTAACGGGAACACCTTTGAAGGTTGCGAGGCAAGTCTCTGCAACAAGTTCAGCAAAGGCAGGAGGAGGAGGAGAAAATGACTGCTGAGGCACTACTTGACCTACCAGCTATCCCAAATCATGTGAACCAAAAGCAGTTATAGGGAGAATGAATTGAAGGTGCCAATGGTAGTAAATAATTACTACAGCCAAAGGAGATCGCGTTTAACCACCCTTCGCAGACAGTCATAAATGCTACATCAGGAGCCACCATCAGAATGGCTAAATTTACACCTGGAGCAAGGACATTCCCATTATGGGCCAGATGAGAAGGACCCTGCCCCTGGTTTCACATGCTCAAGATGCAGACTTCACTGCAGAGCAAGACAGTCAGCTGCAGGGGGCCTGAGCCAGAGAAGGTAATGGTCATAGTTGGCAAGCCTCTGATTTACAAAGGAGAGAATAGGGATAAATATGAAGTGCTAATAGCATGAGGTATTTGAACCACACAGGGCCACGACTCTCCACTACAACCCCCCAGTCACCCGCCATAGGAAAAAACAAAGAAGCCACAGTAAAATGCCATGACCCACATGCAGATTTTAAAACTAGTTTACAGCAATAGCTGTAGCTGAGCTTACCTCTAGAGTATAGGAAGTGTAAGGAAAGGCAATGCTTTCAAAACAACAGCAATTGCTTGGTATAATTGTATGTAAGCAGGTTTGACTACCATGGAGAGAATATAGAGATGCAGGAGACTCAGGTTTGAGTCCCACCAAGTCAGTAACATAGAAGGTAGGTGTGTAGGCAGAGAGAGGCTGTGATGATAGTAGTTAAAGCAATGAGACTGGAATGCCAGTGATTGAGATTTAGCATAATTGATGGGGTTTAACAGATGACTGCTATGGTTTCAGCAGGAATAGTGAATTGCACGAGAGGCATGATACCGTAAAAGCCTTTAAGGCAGAGTTAGGGTATTGTAAGGCAGTAAAACAGGGAGTAGTTGCTAGCTAAGCAGCAGAGTCATGGCCCAGGTGTAATCAATTAAGTGGAGCAGGAGGCAGCAAACTGCAGAGTGAGCTGAATCATACAATAACAAGTGCAGAAAAACTGAGGTTTGGTAGGAGCCTGGAATACAGGCAGATGAACACAGAACAAATAAAGGACAACAAGATATTAGGAAAACTAAAAAAGAAAAAAAAAAGAAATGCAATAGAAAACATATACAGAGGAGAACAGAAAAACAAGCACACAAGAAAGCACACAGCATAGCCAGAAGCACAATAATACAAACCAGAAGCAGGAGAATGCAAACAACAGAAGTTCAGCATAAACCAAGCATGGGGTGGGGTGGGGGGCAAGGATCCAGCAGGCTCCAGGGGGAAAAGACAGACCAACAGAGCCTCTGGTTGCAAAAAACAGTGCTTCAGAGAGAGAGGCTGGGAGGAACTGCTCATATAGCTCAGGAAGGGGGTGTGGCTGGTTGCTTGCCCCATTGAACTACAGGCACAGCCTTCCAATTACATTGCCTTGCCCCTTCCATCTGTGGTGCATTCACCATTTTTACTTGCATTGCTTTGCCCCTTCTATTTGTGGTGCATTCACCATTTTTGTACTACATTGCCCCTTTCCATCTGTGATGTCTTCACTATTTCTATTTGCACTGCCTTTCCCTCTTTTATCTGTGGTGCATTCACCATTTTTCTTTGCATTGCCTTGCCCCTTTCCATCTGTGGTGCATTCACCATTTTTATTTGCATTACCTTGCCCCTTCCATCTGTAGTGCATTCACCATTTTTATTTGCACTGCCTTGCCCCCTTCCATCTTTAATGCATTCACCATTTTTGCTCTGCCATGCCCCATCCATCTGTGATGTCCTATTTCTGTTTGCACTGCCTTGCCCTGTTCTATCTGTGGTGCAGTCACCATTTTTATTTGCTCTGTCTTTCCCCCTGCCATCTGTGGTGGATTGACTATTTTTTCTTTGCATTGCCTTGCCCCCTTCCATCTGTGGTACATTCACAGTTTTTCTTTGTATTGCCTTTTCCCCTTCCATCTGTAGTGCATTCATCATTTTTGCTTGCACTACCACACCCCTTTTAACTGTGATGTCCTCACAATTTCTATTTGCACTGTCTTGCCCCCTTCCACCTGTGGTGCATTCACTATTTTTATTTGCACTGCCTTGCCCCCTTCCATCTGTGGTGCAGCCACCATTTTTATTTGTATGGCCTTGCCCCCTTCCATCTGTGGTGCATTCATCATTTTTATTTGCACTGTACTCCTCCATCAATCTGTGGTGCATTCACCATTTTTATTTGCACTGCCTTGCTCCCTTCCCCCTGTGATGCATTCACCAGTTTTATTTGGACTGCATTGCCTCTTCCATCTGTTGTGCATTCACTATTTTTAATTGCACTGCCTTGCCCCCTTCCATCTTTAGTGCATTCACCATTTTTGCACTGCCATGCCCCATCCATCTGTGATGTCCTATTTCTGTTTGCACTGCCTTGCCCTGTTCTATCTGTGGTGCAGTCACCATTTTTATTTGCTCTGTCTTTCCCCCTGCCGTGTCTGGTGGATTTACCATTTTTCTTTGCATTGCCTTGCCCCCTTCCATCTGTGGTACATTCACAGTTTTTCTTTGCATTGCCTTTTCCCCTTCCATCTGTAGTGCATTCACCATTTTTACTTGCACTACCACACCCCTTTTAACTGTGATGTCCTCATAATTTCTGTTTGCACTGCCTTGCCCCCTTCCACCTGTGGTGCATTCACTATTTTTATTTGCACTGCCTTGCCTCCTTCCGTCTGTGGTGCATTCACCATTTTTATTTGCACTGTACTCCTCCATCAATCTGTGGTGCATTCACCATTTTTATTTGCACTGCCTTGCTCCCTTCCACCTGTGATGCATTCACCAGTTTAATTTGGACTGCCTTGCCTCTTCCATCTGTTGTGCATTCACTATTTTTATTTGCATTGTCTTCTCCCCTTCCATTGGTGATGCATTTACTATTTTATTTGCACTGCCTTGCCCCCTTCCATCAGTGGTGCATTCACCATTTTTATTTGCACTGCTTTGGCCCCTTTCTCATGTGGTGCCTTTACTATTTTTATTTAAACCATCTTGCCCCTTCCACAAGCAGTGCCTTCACTGTTTATATTATTTTGCTGCCTTCCCCCCCTTCAGCATGTGATGCTGTCACTATTTTTAGTTTGTGTGCCATGCACCCTTCGATGTGTGGAAGTTTCACCATTTTTATTTGTGCTGTCTTACCGCTATACACAAGCAGTGCCTTCACTACATTTATTTACTCTGCCTTATCTCCTTCTACTTTGACAAATTTTTATTTATTTATTTAGTTTTGTTGACCGGGTAAGTGTACTAGACAAATCCTGCCTATTTTCTGTTTCACTGGCAGTACTATCTGATCTTTTCTTAATCTGCATTTTCCCTTTATATTATAGTATATTCTGCAAACAGGTTTTCTTCAGGTAAATTAGACAACATATTTGTGTCAGATTCTGTGTAGGAGGAGCAAGCAGAATTGGAACCTGTGTCCCACCTGAATCGGTGTGTGCATCTACTTCATTGTGAGCATAATTCACTATTGAGGCTTTCTAGACGTGGCCCAAACTAGCAGCTAAAATCAGTTTCAGTATGCCAGAATCTCATACAGCTGTTCATTTGTAGCAATACCCAGATGAAGTGTCTACAGTCTCTAAATGACAGGCACTCCACACCAGGTCAAATATACAGATAAATAAAGTTCTCTCCCTTTCTTGTAAATTAATCTCTCTCCTTTTCACTAATTACCAAGACCACATACACCTGTGATTCAGCACATATAGTAATTTACTTCCTGCTTCTTCCCCCAAATGACTTTCTGATACTGCAACCTCAGACATGTTTTTTTCTGTACTAAATACTTTTTAAAGAACTGGTGACACATTCAAGAGAACTTTAACAAAACCTAATATTCAGTGTAACCCCACTGCCAAATGGGGGCTTACCTGCCACCCTGTTGCTCTGTCCTCCTGATCTCTCCCGAGTGCCTGCAGGACTGGTCTGTAGTTTTTTTTTCTGTCCCTCAGGTGCTTTTCTGCCCCCCTGGAGCCCTGGAAAGCAGCCCAAGTAAAAATCTAGCTCTCCAGGGCTTGAAAAAACGAACCACGATCACCAGCTTGAATGTCTGCCCTCAGGGCAGCGGGGATCACGCAGGTGTGAGCGGCCCCTTTGATCTGTGACAGCCTGATATTGTAGTCAATCTGAGGAGTGTTCTGTTGGTCCCAGGATCCCCATTGGCTAAGTGGGACTCAGTGACCACGGACAGACCACTAACAGGCCGCTGTCCTCAAAATTGAAAGACATCCATGAGGTGTTCTGATCAGGGCTTATTAATATTCATGAACCAGGGGCCTTGATCACAATGAATATTCATGAGGGTCTATCTGCCCTCGGGGCAACTGTAGTCCGACTGCAGCTGAAAGGGAAATGAAATGTTAAAATAAAAATATCGTAAGTTGCTCTGTATGTTTGGGGGAAAAAAGTGTGTTACAGGGGAGAGTGTTTAGAATTAAATAAATGTTTTGCTCCAGGCTGTACCAGCAATTTGGTACTAAGAGATAGCCAGCTTGTCTGCTGCTGCATCATGTGCGGGAGCTAAACATCGGCAGCAGCGACAGGAAAACAAACTGAGCAATTTGGAAGCTCTGTGCAGTGACAGGAAGTACACACCCAGGGCTAATGGACTGTGGGGCATTGGGGCAGATAATTACTTTATTATGTCTGCACCAGGACTTTGATTCAGGACTGTACCTATCCTGCTATCCTTCTAAGGGACTGTAAATTTTAGCAGCCATTGCAAGCAGACACGGACAATCAGAAAGCCAGGAGTACAAAGCCAAGACTTGTGGGACATTCACCAAAGCTCATGGGTAAATGCCAGGTGCTTATGGGGACTTACAGGGACCTAATTCTTTGTGTCAAAACAGCAGTCTAACAGTTCATTGAGTGAGGTTCATGCACTATTCATTTTCCTGACTGACAGGTCCTCCAGCCAATCGGAGGCCCTGTAACCCAAAGCTATGGCCAATCAGGAACTTCATGAGAGCCCTATAAGAGACAGTGTTTTCCAGCATTTTGCTAGATTTGAGAGGGAGATAGAGAGAGATTCGAGCAGGAGCCCCAACCCACAGGAGTTTGGGGATCAGGCCCCAGCCATGTTGCCAAGCCTGGAGATCCAGTTAATCCTCTCTAGCCTAGAGAGGGTTTGCCTTCTTTAGTTAAAGTTTAAAAGTAATGTAGTTTGTTAAAGTGCTAACCTGGAGGTTGCCAGAATGTCCTCCAGGTGCTAGCCCTCCCTTCCACATCAGGGGAAGATGTGGACCGAAACCAGATGACATCAAGCAGCAGTGAGAGCACTGAAAAGAACCTCAGTTGTGAGAGAACTGAAGACCATCAGGAGCCTTCTATAGTGGGGATCGTCCATGAGGGATCTGGGTAAGTACTCTTGTACCCCCCAGTGCAAGAGAGAGAAAGCAAGCTCAGTAACTATGGGCCGTCATGCCCCAGTAACTGTGTAAGTGAGAGAAAGCAAGCTTAATCAGTCTGGGCCGCCTTGCCCAAAGTGACTGTTTGATACAATAGTTCTTCAGTTTGCACCTGGCCCTGCTGCCCTGTCTGGCCCAGCATGGGTGGAGCTCTGAAACTGTTTTTGCGGATCATAACTCTTGCTAGGGGACCCAAGACAGCCCAAACAGCATGAGCCTAGTAGTATCAGAAATGTGCCGAGGTGCACCTGTGTCAGAAAAATCATATAAAAATGTGCTGAGATGCACCCATGCTAGTACCTGGTCAAGACTGTCCTGTGGAGCTGCCAGCCATAACAGCATTGCCACGTAAAGGGACCAAGAGCTCAAACTCAATTAAGTCTGGCTTGTCACATCTGGAAATGAGTTTTCCACCTTCTTAGAGATGTATTGAAATGTAACTGTACTGAAGGTGATATGTATTGGGAGATGAGTGTACTGGATGTGACCATCATATAACTGTGCTGAGTATTCAGGATTGCAAATCAAAGATCTAGCCCAGGTAACCCAGCAGGTTACTTCCTTCTGAATTGTTCAGTCTGCAACAAGCAGGGCAATCCCTGCTCTTCTGCCAAAAGCAGGGCAACCCCTGCACCTCTGATAAGGAAATGTGATGCTGTGTTGTTCAAGTGCTTTAAAGTTAAACCTCTTTCCTCTTTTGAATCAAAGCCGACCAACACCACCAGCTGCAACATCCACCAGGCCTGCAACCATCCAGGACTTTGGTAACTGGGTCCCCAGGGTATAGTGTGAGATTGCAGGGTTTCACATGTGTCTGGGAACTGGTACCAGTGTGGAAAAATAAATGTGTAGCATCTGACTAGTCAGCAGCTTAGATAGCCAGGGCTCTGGATATCTGTTTGGGTTGGTAAAATGTGATTTTCTTTCTGTTAATTTGATAGTCACCCAGCTGGAGGGTTCACCAGCACAATCGGAACAAAACCAATTGGGTCCATTTGTAAATAGAATCGCTGCATAACCTCTATTCCTCCTGTTTCCCCATCCTAACTCCTATGTCCCCCAAATAAATATTATTACTTTTTTGCAAATGGTTGTCATTAGCATATTATTAGAGAGAGTCTTTAATTCCAAAATGTTTGAAATGTGGGGAAATGCTAATGGGTCATGTCTTGGGGTGGCAAATGGTAATTGAGGGAGGTATAACATCTCAGGGGGTTGTACCAGGTAACAGCTAGCCCACATTACAGTTAACCTTTGAGTGGAGGCACTGCACATTTTAGAACCTAATGTAAGTTTGAGAACCCAGACCCCTCAGCCTATCTTGTAAGTAGTAGGTAGGGGAGTAACTCTAGGTGTAGCAGCACCTAGGTATTTCCCATTAGTGTTGTATTCCTCCTTCCCATTATTTATTACATTACTGAGGTCATTTGTATGAAAACAGGATATTTGCTCCTGAAGAGTTTGTCTATTCCTGTTGCTGTCTCCCTACCTGAAGTCATAATGCACTGCTTGTGATATCACAGTTACTCCCATGGCAACAGATTGTGATGTCACAACAAAGGATTATGACTTGATGTAGAGAGTAAGTTATCGAGACAGATGGACTGTAAAGAAACTCTAGTGATAAAGATCATATATTCATGGAAATTTCCTTAGTAATAAATAATGGGGTGGAGAAATATATAAAATATAAATGGAATGCAGGCAGAATTATACCCAGTTATTACACTTTTTAAAGTTTTCTTTGAGGCGTCAGTAGTTCTTTAAAGTACACATTCTGAGCATTGCCAGTCTCCTTGTTTATATAAACACGATGCACTTTATGTGTATTTTTGACCTGAAATGAGCACTTTATAAGCCACTAGAAACAAAGGTCTTCCATCTCCCTCCTTCACTGTTGCTGCCTCGCTGCTAAGTAAGGGGGAAAAAATAACAGTCTGTCCTATGACTTTTGCAGACTTATTGTAAAAGATAGGTCTCATGACCAGCCGCTACTTTACGATTGGGAAGAGAAATGTTTAGGCAAACAAGTTGATGGTGCTCCATGGCAGCGGTGAGTTAGGACAGAAAATATTTACAATAAGGCACTTAGATATGAGCAGGAATAAGTGCAAAAGAGGTCAAGAGGTCAAGTTGGCTGCACAAACATTTGTGAGTGGTGATCCATCGTAGTGTGGAGTCAGAAAAGTATTGTAAATATTTGTGAGAGGGACTTGGTTATGAGAAAGAATAAGTGCAACAGCGGTCAAGAGGTCCTGCTGGTTGCCTAAACATTCCTGCTGCTGTTGATGGCTGACTTCATACCTCTAAAGAAATCTCCCTGTGCATCTGTGAAGCCACCCAGGAGGGAACGAACACCATTTTCTGCAAATCAATTGCCCCTCTAAAAAACAGAGTTAACTCGGCATCATACAGCAGCACAATCAAAACTACACACCAAATATACTCTCAACCCACAGGTAAAGGGTTAAAGCACATGAGTGACACAGTAAGGTTCCTAGCTAAGCAGACCATCCCACGCAGTGGAACATCCCTATGATTTGCTTACTCTTTTCTCAGCTGTTCCTGTGCAGTGTTTCTTTGTCTTAGTTTAGTTATGGAAAATCCGATCTATCAAAAGGTGGAGTTCAGGCACATGGCTAGATATTGACTAGTGGCAAATAAAAACACAAAAACAAGACAAATGATCAGTTAAAAAAAAAAAAAGGCCCTGACATAGTAGAACAAGATCTATTGGTCCTGTTTGTTTGTTTTTGTTTTTTAAATAAAAATAATATGCCTTATATAAGATTGGTTGTGTAGCTGCTGCACCTACTCCCCCCCCAACATTTGTGACCTCCTATATGGCCATGGTATGCTTTGTGTCATTACTGACTATATATATCTGACAGTCTTTATGCATTTTATACTTACTATTGTTTAGAACTGTGTAAAATATTAATTTATTTCATTTGTCTTTGCTAGGTGAGCACACTAGGCAATTAAATGCCTATTTTTAGGTGCAACCCGGGAGTTTACAACTATAGTAGAGACAATGGCAATACATTGTGATTACAAAATACAGTGGAGAGAAATAAACATCAGATAGAACAAAAACTTCTATAAAGAAAGAACATTGTTTGCAGCACATTCAGTTATAGCGACAAGTCGAGTACAGTAATGCATCTGAAGGAAAATATATAGAACTGCAGCGCATTCAGTATGCTGTGGGGAGTAGAAGAATAAACCTGAAACATAGTAATGTGTCTGTAGTGAAAAACAAACACTCACCATAATATGCGGTGCAATCAGTATGATGAGGGAGATGTACACTGAGGAGAAGGAGTAATTTTATACTAGACACATATGTGCGAGGGAACAACAATATAAGTAGTATTCATAAGCGCAGAGATTACATCAATAAGGTGCTATGGGACAGTGCTGATAAGTCAGCATAATTTTATTTATTTATTTATTATTTATTAAGCGTTTCACCAGGAAAAAATATATTGAGCTCAAATAGCTCGTTTCCAGGTGTGTCCTTGGGGAGGGGAAACTGGGAACAATTTATATATATATATATATATATATATAGTAGCATAAAAATGTAGTAATAAGGTAGACAGTGCAATTGGATACATTATACAGATGTAACTCCTAGGTGGCACTATCCCAAGGGCTATTACCCCTGTCTGCTGGACTATCAACAGGTTGAGGGGCCTAGGTTGCAGGGCGGGTGCCTCCACCCAGAAGTCAGGGTTTGTAATGGTTGGTTGAGTTTGGTCACAGCCCTCTGGGACACTGAGACCCCCTTCTAATCCCTCTAATGATCCACACCATACATACGAATTACAGTACCCATACCCCACATGTACACACAGTTCAACCATAAGGTACCACTTACCCTCGAGACCGATTCTGAAGTTCGTCTCGGAGGACCCCCTGTAAAATAAGGTTGATCAACATACACAAACTAATGCAATGCCTGTTATGTAGGTACTGACACGTCAGACAGTTGAAAGTCAATAACATCAAATCTGGTTTATTTAAGGGGAGTGGAACACAGGAGGGGGAGATCAAGCTGATTGGTGGAATTAAATCACAGTACTGTGCACTCATACAGGGTCTTAAAAGTCACTCTCTGGGTACCCAGGTTAGAGGGGCTAGCCAGGTCCATTGCCCGGGGTTGACCGGCAGGTGCAGATGGATAGGGCCCTGTAGGAAGAAAAAATATGCACAACATCCAATTGTAATTCGGTGCCGGATGGCTCAGTCCTTGAGGAAGTGAAATAAAGAAAATCAGATGAAACACTGGTGATTGATAACAGATCACAGGGGAATGCCCTGATTTGTACTCACACTACCCCAAGCTGAGAACCTGATGCCGATGGCTGTTCTGGATTGCCAGGCAAACAAAGCAGAGTGATGAGATTCTACAGGCCAGGCCCAACAACTTTAACTACTGGACGGATTTAGTCCAATTTCACTCAGTTCAGCTTTCAGCTTACACCACACGGTGACAAAAGAACTGGAATAGCTATTCTCCACAAGCATTCAACACATTTATATGTAAAGGAAATTACTATACCAGGCAGCTGCTCATAGGTCCCGATCGCACTTACTGCAAACACCCGGGGAGTTCACACAGCAGCTTCAGTTCCTGAAAGACCGAGCGTGATTCAGCAGTTTCTCCAGTCTTCTACAGGGTGAGCCTGGTTTCCACTTTCAGCCTTCCTTCCTTGTAGACAACTCGGATTCAGTCCGACTCAAGCTTGCCACGGCCACCGACCGACGGCAGTGCCTGTCACACGCTTCCTGTGTGAAACTATACAATGCAGAAGCACAGAGCTCCTTCTCTCCTCACGGTCACAACGGATCTGATCTCTCAGTTGCAGGGCAGAACATTCTCTTCGGGCGCTACCCGGTCCAGTTGGTGGACTCAGCTGTCAATCACTCCAAAGCTCTCTCAGTTGGTGCAAAAAGGCGCCAAGGTTCAAAAACTTCACTTCCCAGAATTACTAGCTATACCTCCCATTGTAAGCCAGCTCCCAGGAGAGTCCAAATTATGGTTGGTCCAAACAGTCTCCATTTTAAAGCTCCCCTTATTCCATTGGCCCAACACAGCAGTTTAGTTCCAAAATGGAGGGGCCACACACACAGAGTCGCAGCTGTAACAAAGGCAGGTTAGACAAACTACAATATTACTAATGCCTTAAATGTTTACAGTGAAACAGGTATATCTTTCAGAGGGGCTCCCTTTGCGCTTTCAGTGACCACAAAATGAAGCGATTGCCCCACAGTTCAAGTGGGATTCAGGCAGGGAAACACCAGCACCCCTAGGAAAGCACCAATTAGGTCTCCAAGCAGACAGCTCTTAAAGAGACAGTAGGTGGAGGCTCTACCACTACTCACAGTGCCATTCTAGTGGCTTAAACACCAGCAGGCAGGGTAACACTGAGTCAAGCTCCTAGGGGCTTTTTAGGAACCCCCATCAGTAGGGGGGTTACACCCTTCCTGGTCTGAAAAGAACTTGGCGTCCACGTCAAGTATATACCCTTATAACATTTTAAGCAACCACTAACATATTTACATCACTAACCGTTAGATTTGCATCCTTTAAATCACATCACATCACATATTAACTCTTGGTCATATGCAGTTATTCTGTATTTCACAGCTTACTACAGGTTACCATTTTACATATACAATAACATTTCGGCATCAGGTCATCACTTCCTGCATATGAAACTTGAAAAGAGGGGGCCCTTCCCTATCAGCTACCTTGGGGCTGGACGGGGCAGGGACACTATACTCAGAGGGCAAGACCAGTAATCTGGAATTATCTCCCAGGCTTAGTTTGGGCATGAACTCGGGGTCACATACACCCCCTTGTGGACCTCATTAAGAGGCAGATCCACGGGTCGGCCAAGGGACTCATAGCTTAAACGTACCACAGGCCTCACAGCTCGACCAGTCCTTCTAGGGGAAACCGTGACAGTCTCTGTGTTTTGATCCCTGCCTTCAACAGTATCTGCTTTTGTTAGGGGAACTTCCAGTGGGGTAGAGGGGCTAGAGCTTGGGGCACTTTCAGCTCCAGGGGTGGCAAGCTCTGAGTCCACAACACTTAGTTCACAGGGAGAGTTTTGTGACACTGCCAGTGAATCATCGGGACACTCAAAATACTTCTCTTGTTCTGGTATATCACCAGTCTGTTCCAGTTCAATAGTTCCCTCCTCAGGCAGCTCATACAATTCCACCATGCACAGTGATTCGAGGTCATCCGACTCAATACTTGGCACTTCACTTTCGGGGAGTAGTGGCTCTATGGACAAAGCCAGGGGCTTAGACAGTCCAGAAGGCCCAGCTTGATCTCCAGAATTTACTAGGGGATTGCCCCAAAACAATTGACTCAGTTCGTTTAAGAAGGGTAGTATTCAAGGCCACACTCATGCTCCTCTGACATGGACTGACAGTCTTGTTCAACTGGGGTTAGTGGTGGGGAACACTATAACTCAACATTGGCAGGTGCAGACTTTCTTTGTTTTTGCTTTGCAGCAGCTCTAGTCACTGGTCCATAGGGAGCATTTTCTGGAGGCTTAGCCTCAATCAAGATTTGGCCAATGGGCAGTAAATGGTTTCTATGCATGGTTTTCACTTCTTTCAAATTATTTTCGGGTCTCACTTTGTATACAGGCAGATCATCTAGTTTGCCTACCACAATGTGGGGGAGATGGTGCCACCTATCAGCAATCTTATGTTTGCCATGCAGTGCCAGATTTCGTAGCAACACACGATCCCCCTCCTGGAGTTCCAGTGCTTTCACTTTTTTGTCATACCTTTCCTTGTTGGCCAGATTTCTTTTGGCAGTCATGGTTTGAGCCAATTGATACGCATGATTTAATTGGGCCTTTAACTTCTGCACATGCTGTAAATGGTTATCAGCTCGAACCCCATCAGGAGAAACTCCAAAACAAATATCTACTGGTAGTCAGGCTTCTCTTCCAAACATCAGGCGATACGGGGAGAACCCAGTGGCACCACTCTTGGTGCAGTTGTAGGCATGTACCAGGGTGCTAATTTGTTGGCTTCATCTAGGCTTGTCCTTTGGGTGGAGGGTGCCTAGCATATCTAGCAAAGTGCTGTTGAAGCGTTCAGGCTGTGGGTCCCCCTTGGGGTGGTAAGGGGTGATTCTGGACTTTCACACTGCCCACAGAGAAAGCATCTCTTTGATGAAGCGACTCTCAAAATCCTTCCCTTTTTCAGAATGGATTCTTTGTGGTGCCCCATAGTGAACAAAGAAGTTTTCTATAAACACTTTGGCCACAGTGGAGGCCTTCTTGTCCCTGGTGGGAAAAGCTTGGGCATATCTGGTGAAATGGTCAGTGACCACCAGCACATTACTAATATTTCGTTGATCTGGCTCCAAACTCAGAAAGTCAATATGGACCAATTCCATGGGGGTGCTGGTGGTGTTGTTAACAAGAGAGGCATCCCTCTGTGGCAAAGCTTTGCTCTGTAAGCAGCGACTACAAGTTCTAATGTGTTGTTCGACATCAGCCCCCATTTTAGGCCAATAAAATCTGGATCATACCAAGTCAAGTGTTCTGTCTATGCCAGGATGTCCCATGTGGTTATGTAGGGATCTCATCACCAAGTCTCGAAAGGCAGTGGGCAAAACTAGTAGTTGCTTGTCTATTTGTCCCCCTCTGTCTACTGTTTCTCTATATAACAGTCTATTGATCAGTTTCAACTTAGGACCTTCCTTGTTAAACAGTGCAGTTCTCAAGTCAGTGGACCGTAATTTGGACACATCTTTCCCTGCGTGGAGGGCTTCTAAAGCTGATTTGATCATGGGATCTCGGGATTGAGCCCGCTTAATACTGTCATTGTCGAATTGAGGCAAAGCACCAATGTCTAAGGCAGAGAAGTGGCAATAAGCAGCAGGTATGCAATTCTCAGAGGGCCCCAAAAAATCCATCAAACAGTTCACTGGCTCTCGGTCAAACTTCTGGCAGAGTGCTCAAATATCAGGTTCTGACAGTAGGACCCAGTCATTTCGAGGAGCAGGCCTCTGGGAGAGAGCATCAGCATCTATGTGGTTCAGGTCTGCTCTGTATTCGACAGCATAATTGTATGTGGATAATGCAGAGAGCGACCTGTGGCCAGTGGCATCCAGCTTAGCTGAAGTTTGAACGTAAGTCAAGGGACTGTTATCAGTTTTTACCAGTATCTTAGCCCCATACAAATATTCGTGGAATTGGTCCACAATGGCCCACTTCAGAGCTAAGTGTGTGCTGGATAGTTCTTTTCGGAAGGGGTCAGGCTTCTGCTGGCAAAAGCCACGGGTTTCAGACCATTCTCACGTTCCTGGTACAAAACAGCCCCCAACCCTTGCAAGCTAGCATCAGTGTGCAGTACATAAGGTTTTGTTGGATCTGCATAGGCCAATACAGGAGCGTGGGTAAGCTGATATATAATCTCGAAAAGCAGTCTCACAGTCAGGTGTCCAACGGGCCCCAAATACTTTATTTGGATGGAAATACACTCTCTCAGTTTCATGGGAAGTTGACTTTTTGTATTTTTTGTGAGTTGGAGGGTACCCTTGAGTGAGATTGAGTAAAGGGTGGATCACTCTTGAATAGTCTTTGATGAAACGCCGATAGTAGCCACAAAAACCCAGAAATCTTTGCAGCTCTTTTAGATTATGGGGCTGGGGCCAGGTGGTCAGGGCCTCAACTTTACTCAGGTCTGTCTCTATCCCTTCAGTGGAAACTATGTGTCCCACATACTTTGCAGAGGTTTGGAAGAATTGACATTTATCGATGGACAACTTCAGGCCAAAGTCCTCCAATCGGTAAGGCACCTTAAATAATCGGCACTTATGTTCCTCCAGTGAGCTACCAAAGACAATAACATCATCTAGGTATACCAGGCACTCTAATAAGTTCATGTCCCCCACTGCACACTCCATCAGCCACTGAAAGGTGGCTGGGGCACCTGAAATCCCTTAAGGCATCCTTATGAACTCATAGAAACCAAGTGGGCAGATAAAGGCTGTCTTCTCAAGGTCTTCCTAGGCCATCGGGATCTGGTAGTACCCACTGCAGAGATCCAACACGGAAAACCACTGGCTACCATTCAGGCAGTCTAAAACATCCTGGATGCGGGGCATTGTATACTGATCAGGGATAGTCCGCCGGTTCCACTGGTTCAAGGTGCGATAATCTATGCACATCCTGACTGTCCCATTCTTTTTCCTCACTGCCACAATGGGGGAAGCATATGGGCTTCTGGATTCTTGTATTACACCAGCAGCTAGCATCTCTTGCAAATGTCGTCTCACATCGTCTATGTCAGCAGGTGCCAGGCGTCGAGACCTTTCATGGAATGGCCTATCATCATGCAGCCGGATATGGTGCTCAGCCCCCTGTATGCAGCCTACATTCCACTCCTTCAAAGAGAACACTCGGTCCCTCTGGGCAAGCTTCTCAGTGACTCTCACTTTCCATTCAGCTGGCAATGGGGAGTCACCGAAATCAAACAAGTCAGCGTTACTCTATCACTTTTTCCCCGAACTCTTGTTACTGGGTAGCACAGCAGTATCCGCACAATGCACATTAGCCAGAGTGCAACCTCTGTTTACTCGAATCTCCCTGTCAGACACGTTATGAACCTTAACCATTACTCTTCTGGCAAAAGCATGGGCTCTAGCAGGCAGAATACTTGGCTTGACCAACAGCCCTGCGGGCAAATTTCCATCTCCTGGTGCATCCAGCATTAATATCTTATTCTTGACATCCTTTTTTATATGAACCTCTCCTTGTAGGATACATTGGGCATCTGGTGCCAAAATCAGAGACTCAGGATCCTTTTTCCAGACAACCCCAACCGGTTCCTCGGGGTCCACTTTTTCAGCATCTCTCTGTGCCTCATAGGCCTTCTTGATCAAGGCCGGAATTCTTAGAGCTCTACCAGTCTGGGACCCTTGTTTTTCATAACACAACTGTGCCAGCTGTCCAAACATATGTGCATTTGTTCCAGTCAGCAACAGAGCCCCATCATACAGCCCAGTAGGGGGACATACTAAGGCCAGGGCCTCCACTTGTTCTGCCACTCCAGTCACAGAGGTGGGAAAAGACAACCCAATTCAAATATAGCCAGAGTAGGGGTAGGCCTTTTCACTCAAGCCCCAAACATGTAGTCCTTCCAATGGTTGCAGGGGTACGTTAGACAAGTGCTTCTGATACCAGTCCTGGAACATAATTGTCACTTGGGAGCCACTGTGTAACACAGCTCTGATGGGCACTCCATTCACTTTCACAGTAGTCTCCATGGAAGGACCCACCGCTCCGGACCATTTGGGGGGCATTGATTGGGATGTCGATCGGGCATTGGCCCTGGTAGCAAAACTTTTCCGGGTGGCTCCCCCTGGTGACCGGGCATAGGTTTTGCGATGCCATGCCACTAACCTGTTGGTAACTTTTCTCAAGTTCTCTGGCAGGCGACAAGTAGACTGAAAGTGTCCATCCTCTCCACAATGGTAGCAGAACTTAATGTCTCTGTTGTCCTTGGAGGGAAGGGATCTCTTATCTGTTCGGGCATCTCTGGGGCCCTGCAGGGCCCTTCTTCAACTGGGGGCTTATACCGTTTGGCCTCTGGATCTCCTCTTCTATTGGGGGTGAGAGCAGCCCTTTGCAGCTCCCTCACCATCTCTCTTAAGTCCCTTATTTCTGCTCTCAGGTTGCCCTCAATCCGGGTTTCAGGGGAAACAACATGCACTCCCACTCCACTTTTAGGCTCAGGGGGAGCCTGATACAGATCTGGTTCCCTGTAGGTCTCAATCAGTTCCTTAATCAAACCTCTTAACTGTTAAGCCTCATCTGGCTTGCTCTTTTCAGGGGTCTGACAAGGGTTCACAGCCCCAGCATAGGGTTCCCAGCCCTCTTCATCAGTTTCAATCTCATGGATCTCTCTCATCAAGTGGCAGTACTCGGGAGGGCTGGCCCTTCTGTCTTGCAATTTGAATTTCAGCAATATTACCCTCGAAAATTTTGCTGACTTCAATATGTGGTCTAATCGGACCTGGTTTAATGCTTGGGCAGGCACTCCCCCTTTTCGGTGGGCCTTCTGCAAAGCCCTTTCTATCCTGGTAACAAAAGTAGACAATTTCTAATTTCTCCACTGTTTAGCTGACTTGAACTTCCATAATAGATCATCTCCGGTTTCTGTGCTGCCAAATACCCCCTCTAAGGTGGAAAGATATTCTGCTGAAGTGGCCTCCGGACTAGTGGCCCATAGGAATTGAATGGCTTCCAGTGCAGGACCCCTCAAACTTTCCATCAACTGCTTCCTCTTTTCCCCCTCAGAACACTGCCACTCTTGTACCAAAGGGGTAGCATAGTCCATCCAGGTCTCCAAATCATCTTTCCCCGAAGGCACTGGGACAATACTGGAGAAAAGTCTCAACCTCCGATATGAATCCAGTTGAATGGGGAATTACCATGGGGGTGGCCAGTATCGAACTCTTGGGGGACCCAGGAGATGTACCTAGGGAAGGCAGGGGGGTGTAGTCACCTGAGATGTCTAATACCCTTATCAGTTCCTGAGCAGTTCTCCCTTCTGAGGCTAACAGTTTGAGCAGTTTTTCTTTAAAGCTATTGGTACTAGGGGACCCACCTGGGGTGGCCAGACCACTACATATGTGAATATCCTTCCATCCCTTCTGGGCACCTTCGGCAAAATCACACGGGGCACCTTTTCAGGGTCTATCGGGATACTGCATGAAAGTAGCACTTGCAGGGTTTGTTCAAGCAAGTCAGCATATCGCCCTTTTACTTCCACTTTGCCCATACACTTAACATGTTCTACAGTAGATACAGTGTCAGCACTTTTAATCCCCAAGGGGACATCCAGCAATAAAACAGCCTTTTGGGAGTCCATTTCCTCAGCTTTGCACCACTCCATCAATTTGTGCACCATCTTCTTAAGGGGGTCAAGTTTTAACTTGGGCGTGGTACTCCCCTCCATTTTTCCTTTAAGTTAAACATAATGGGGTAATTCCTTCATGTGGCCACTAGAGGATGCTAATCCCAGCAGTGCCTCCAAGATGTAACCCCTAGGTGGCACTATCCCAAGGGCTACTATCCCTGCCTGTTGGACTACCAACAGGTTGAGAGGCCTAGGTTCTAGGGCCGGTGCCTCCACCCAGAGGTCAGGGTTTGTAATGGTTGGTTGAGTTTGGTCACAGCCTTATGGGACACTGAGACCCCCTTCTAATCCCTCTAATGATCCACACCATACATAGGAATTACAGTAGCCATACCCCACATGTACACACAGTTCAACCATAAGGTACCACTTACCCTCGAGACCGATTCTGAAGTTCGTCTCGGAGAACCCCCTGTAAAATAAGGTTGATCAACATACACAAACTAATGCAATGCCTGTTATATAGGTACTGACACTTCAGACAGTTTAAAGTCAATAACATCAAATCTGGTTTATTTAAGAGGAGTGGAACACAGGAGGGGGAGATCAAGCTGATTGGTAGAATTAAATCACAGTACTGTGCACTCATACAGGGTCTTAAAAGTCAATCTCTGGGTACCCAGGTTAGAGGGGCTAGCCAGGTTTGTTGCCCGGGGTTGGCCAGCAGGTGCAGATGGATAGGGCCCTGTAGGAAGAAAAAATATACAGAACACCCAATTGTAATCCGGAGCCGGATGGCTCAGTCCTTGAGGAAATTAAATAAAGAAAATCAGATGAAACACTGGTGATTGATAACAGGTTGCAGGGGAATGCCCTGATTTGTACTCACACTACCCCAAGCTGAGAACCTGATGCCGATGGCTGTTCTGGATTGCCAGACAAACAAGGTAGAGCAATGAGATTCTACAGGCCAGGCCCAACAACTTTAACTAGTGGACAGATTTAGTCCGATTTCACTCAGTTCAGCTTTCAGCTTACACCACACCGTGACAAGAGAACCGGAATAGCTATTCTCCACAAACATTTAACACATTTATATGTAAAGGAAATTACTATACCAGGCAGCTGCTCATAGGTCCCGATCGCACTTACTGCAAACACCTGGGAGTTCACACAGCAGCTTCAGTTCCTGTCAGACCGAGCGTGATTCAGCAATTTCTCCAGTCTTCCACAGGGTGAGCCTGGTTCCCACTTTCAGCCTTCCTTCCTTTCAGACAACTCGGATTCAGTCCGACTCAAGCTTGCCACGGCCACCGACTGATGGCAGAGCCTCTCACGCGCTTCCTGCGCAAAACTATACAACACAGAAGCACAGAGCTCCTTCTCTCCTCACAGTCACAACAGATCTGATCTCTCAGTCTTAGGGCAGAACATTCTCTTCGGGCGCCACCCGGTCCAGTTGGTGGACTCAGCTGTCAATCACTCCAAAGCTCTCTCAGTTGGTGCAAAAAGGCATCAAGGTCCAAAACTTCACTTCCCAGAATTACTAGCTATACCTCCCATTGTAAGCCGGCTCCCAGGAGAGTCCAAATTCTGGTTGGTCCAAACAGTCACCATTTTAAACCTCCCTTTATTCCATTGGGCCAGCACAGCAGTTTAGTTCCAAAATGGAGGAGCCACACACACAGAGTCCCAACTGTAACAAAGGCAGGTAAGACAAACTACAATATTACTAATGCCTTAAATGTTTACAGTGAAACAGGTATATCTTTCAGAGGGGCTCCATTTGCGCTTTCAGCGACCACAAAATGAAGCGATTGCCCCACATTTCAGGTGGGATTCGGGCAGGGAAACACCAGCACCCTTAGGAAAGCATCAATTAGGTCAGCAAGCAGACAGCTCTTAAAGAGACAGTAGGTGGAGGCTCTACCAGCACTCACAGTGCCATTCTAGCGGCTTAAACGCCGAACGCCAGCAGGCAGGGTAACACTGAGTCAAGCCCCTAGGGGCCTTTTAGGAACCCCCATCAGTAGGGGGTTACACAGATTGTCCGCAGAAAACAAAAAAGAGGACATACAATATGAGCATTATATAATACCAGTAAATAGGAGCATGGATAAAAAACAAAACAAAAAAAGCAATACAATACAGTGCAGTGCAAGGAGGTAACGCAAAAGTGCATTATACAGTGTCAACAGTTATATACAAAAGTGCAGTTTACAATGATAGCTGTTCCAGTGAGTTAACAGACAAATGAAAATCGAGGTCAAGCAACCTAATAACGGTGGCAGAATTGGGTGATAAGAGTGCACAGAAGAGAAATAAGGGAGGGTTTAGATGAAACAGGGCAAATGTTTAATGAGAGAGAATTCCAAAGTTTAGGAAAGTGGAAAGAGAAGGCTGATTGGCCAGCTAGAGTTTTACGAGGAGGGAACTTAAGTGACAGAAACCCAGAGTTTCGGAGGGAGTAGGAGGAGGGGGTTGTGGAGGGAGAGAGTAGGGAGCCGAGGAAGGGGGGGGGGGTTAGAGATAATAGCCAGAATTTTGAGGTGAATGAGGCACAGTGGGACAGACAGGAATCCTTCAGGTAGTGGAGGAAGAGAGAGGAGTAGAGAGTACAGTGAAGTGTGCAGTTAGGGGAGTTAAGTGCGAAGCAGCAGCAGGAGTGAAAGAGAGGATCTAGTCTAGCTAGGGTGGACTTAGGGTCAGCACCATAGACTAGGTCACCATAAACAAAGATGGGAAGAATCATCTTGGTGAGGATGTCTCGGCAGGCAGGGAGGCATCTCCGTTTTTAATATGCTGAGTGCTATTTTTACAGACGGTGCATGTATGACACATGGGTGCCGCACCCACATGACATATATGCACCTTTTGTAAAAATAACACCCGGCATACTAAAATGGAGATTTTAATATCTTCGTACATATGGGCAGTGAGGAGGAAGAGGCAAAACTGCATCATTGTATCACAGTATTTGCCAGCGCGATCTCCCAGGGGGAATTGCTCCGGTTCTCAATATACGGCTGCACCTCCTGGAAAATTAAATTTTACACGGGATCAGGTAATAATATTATTAATTACATACTGGGACCTCGGGGGGGGGGGGATCGGGGTGCTCGAGCCACAATCTATGTACCAGTGCCTCGAGCACCCTGGTCAGTAGATCTCCTTTAATGGAACATTAACTTTGTTTGACTTTTGTAAAATATGTGAAAATGTGTGCATTTGCGTAGCCCCCTTTCTCCCTACTTTGTGTTTTCATTGTTTACTTTGAAATACTATAGTCTTGTTTTCCCCTCTTTTAGTGTCACTTGTTTATGCTTTTTTCCGCCTGCCTAATATTCATCTTTCTAAGTACTAAACAGAAGCACTGGGTGAAATCTGTGTTATCCACACACAGAATTCCAGTACTGCTTACCACAGAACAGACAATAAACAGAAAACGCTGTATATCAGAGCAGTTTATTAAGACAATGACTGAAGTGCTAACCTCAAAAGTGCAAGTGCACAGACCAGGAAACAGCAGGCAGGACCCCACTAAACTTCTACCGGTTTCACTGAAGCTTCATCAGGAAGTGTCCCACAGGTGTATCCACCCTGTGTTTAAACCAGAATCTTAAAGGTACAGTGCCTAAATATGAATGAATAAATCGCACATTATTACGAAAATTTTTTTTATTAAAATATATTTTATACTAAACACATATGATCTACCAAAATAGTGTAATAAATATATACATATATAATCATGAAAAGGGTACTGAGTGAAAAAACACAGTGAATACAAAATAAACACCTTACATAAGGGGACTAAACAGTCTCATTTAAACCTAACTGATGTCAGCGTGGGGTATATGTAAATACCCATGTTGCATAAGAGGCATAAGAAATCAATTCACAAAACAGTGAAAAAATAATTGCAGAAAAAGACCATACAATATAAAAGCAGTCAGCACACTTGATAGACATGATTACAGGCCAGCACTGGTTGCTATGGAATAAATAACTGCTAACTACAAAATCCAAAGCATTTCATTTGAAGGTACATACAGTATGTCAAAAACAAAAGTTAAACACTACAATGCTGTCTTGGGAAACCAGCCACCCTAGACCTCATTTAGCATAGGGACATGTGAAATAACAATTTATTAATGAAAAAACTGGATTTTATATATCTGGAGGAACTAACTATACTAATAATAACCATAATACTTAAATTATGCACTGTGCCATTAATAACCCCATTAGAGAAACCAGCCACAATTACCGGTCTGAGTCCCATGCAAGTACCAAACCTCAACCAAGACATCCTGCATCTCAGTAACACACAAAGAAATGATTTGTGTGCCTCAAAGATCTATTAGTTCAAATGCAAAGATGGGCACCTTATTTATGTAGATGGACAGAGAGAGGTCTATGTCGTCATTAAGGCCAGGGGCCTTCAGGGCACCTAGCATGTTGATCCAAAAGAATTCTTTTTCTGCTGAAACGGCACCCACATTACCACCCCCTGGTCCCGTGAAGGCATGATCAATCCCACAAAAGGTAAACTTGTGGATGTGCCCATCAGTTTGTTGTAACAAGTGTGTGCTTAAAGCACTCTTCCCATCACCCAGCCTAACCGAACTGAGGTGTTCACAAACCCTTGTCTTAAGAGGGTGGCTAGTTCTCCTTACATAAAAAGAGCTACAAGAACAAGTGGCCAAATAAATCCCGCTTGTAGTGCTACAATTAATAAAATGTCTGATCTGAAAAGGGCCATTATTGTTATGGGAGGAGAACATTTCACACTTTAGTTAGTTTATCTAGTTAGAAACTGAGGTAGGAAACATATATTTTGAAAAGCCCTGTTAAGGAATCAGAGGCTAGTGGCAGTTAAATCATTTTAAAGACTTCGAACAACCAGACTACAGCTGGCCAATCATGTGTTTTAAGCCCTTGAAGTTGGTTCCACGTCAAAACCCCGATACTAAAAAACAGAGCAGTCAAATATCAGCGCCATGAAAATAAATGAGTAAAATTCACAGGCAGGAATTAAAAGGCATTTTAGCAAAATGTGTTGGCTAAAATCCTCCTGAAATTCTGCAATTCAAATTGGAAATGTTTAGAGCAATCTTGTGAAAACAGTCACCCAAAATTCATTGGCCCACACACTTTTTTGGATGCATAGTCGGGACAGGATACAATAAAGTTTGTTTGAGGGAGGGGTGGCTAAAGCAGTTGTCCTTTTAAGGACATGTGGCAGGCAGCAGGCTTAATGGCTGGGGACCAAATAATCAGCATCAGAGAGATTGTGGTGAAATGTTCAGCAGGACTGGTGAACCTAGAACACGGGGATGTGAGTGGCAGCTGACAGGAAAGATTCAGCAGGGATGTGAGAAAGTTTTATGTTACGGAGAGAGTGGTTGACTCATGCAGCAGCCTAACAGCAAAGTTGCTAACTGCAAGAACCATTAATGGTTTCAGACATTGCCAGGCTGGCAGTGCTGAGGGTTGAGGCACTGAATGCCACACCTCGGGCCACACTGGGTTCAGTGTTGGACTTGGGTCATCAGGGGCGGGCGGGGGAGAAGATTCAGTGTCCAAGGGACTACTCTCCTCTCGGGGGGGGGGGGCATGGTTTGCCCAGCCTTTGACTGCCACCAAGTGGAGGCCTGGTGACAGTGCAGGCTATTGGGCAGCACACTTAGGGAAGTCTGTGGCTTGGTGTGTTGTGTGTGCCTCCACAGGCTTGCTCACGTCAGATGCAGGAGGGAGGGAGGGGTAGAAAAGTGGAAACAGGAGGCCTAGGGCTCCATGAAGCTGTAAGTAAGTAAGTAATACTTCATTTCTATTTTGGTGCCCAATTTCGGAGGGTCTGGGCACCATTACAGTCAAAGGCAGGTTCGGACAGTACATACAATATTCACATAATTACTAAAACCAGATATATATGTTTGTTTGTTGGTTTGTAAAAGTTTATTTCTCACAATTCAAGGAAAAGGATGGCCCTTTGAGTGGTTAGACCCATTTTCAATGGGGTCCATAGCATACAAAACTCTTACATAAAAATATACATAACTCAGTAAAAATCCATGTCTTACAAAATAATACTATGTCACACACATGTATAACTTATTATAGGCAAACAATGACACAGTAACATGATTTGTTTTGTATTTTTTTTGTTTTAAAAGTGCAAAATCCTAGCAATAGCCATACCACATTTACAAAAATGTCTTAGAGGAGACACCACAAAAGAATAAATGATGGAGAGTGACCATGAAGTGTACATACTTTAACTGCAACCCCCATCAGTTGGTTGGATGGGGCTCTGACATAACCACTTTTAATCACATTCCATGGGACAATTGTCTTTGTTCTCAAGTAATCTGATAATCCGTTCCAATGTTTAGGCCCACTAACTTTTAATACAGAATTCCCTTTTGCTGTTCCGGTTTTCGGGATTACCAATTCCAAATTTTGTGCTGATTGCAAGCCTACTTTGGGTATACGTATTTTAAACAAATCATTTAAGTGCGGTGGAGTCTTCTTTAAATGTTGATGAATTAAGTACAATATATGCAAATTTCTGCATTCTGTAAGGCTAATCCAGTTTAAGGTACTATTCATAGTGCACCGATGCGTCAAACGGGGTGCATCTAATGCAAACCTTACAAATCTATTCAGGGCTGTATCCAGCCTCTCTAGTACAGGTTTTGATGCACTGGCATACACTACGTCACCATAGTCGAACAATGGAATTATTGTAGAATTAATTATATGCATCCTAGCTTTATTTGGTATACATCTTTTCAATCTGTACAATGCCCCTAGTCTACTATGTAATATTTTAATCAGGTTATCTATATGTATATCCCATTTTAGGTGAGTATCCAACCATACTCCCAGATATCTGTACAAGTTCACCTGAGTTAATATTTGTTTAGTAGGCATTTTAATTTGAAATGTGGTTGTTGTAACTATCTGCTTAATTCCAAAAAGCATAACTTGTGTTTTTTGTTATTTAATACTAAGTTTCATGACTTGTAGTACTCTTGAAGGGTATCAAAGGCTCTTTGGAGCACTTTCTTTATTTCCTGAGGGGAGGCACCTTCTGCATACAGAATCACATCATCTGCATACGAGTGATGCCCCCCCCCCCCTTGAGGGTCCCAGCACTATTCGTATACAGGTTAAACAGAAGCGGACTTAGCACTAATCCTTGAGGGACCCCAGATTTAACAGATGCAAGTTGAGATCTAAACTTTCCTAACATAACTTGCTGGGTCCTGCCAATCAGGTATTCCTTAAACCAGTTCAGGGCCACCTGGTCGAGGCCAATGTCCTTCAGCGTGTCTAATAGGACTGTATGACAAAGCATATCAAATGCTTTAGACAAGTCTATAAATATGGCCCCAACCAGTAGGTCCCTGTCCAGTGAAGACTGGATGTCCGAGGTTACCTTTATCAAAGCTGCTGTTGTGCTGTGACTAGAATGAAAACCTGACTGATACAAGTTGTATATTTTATTTTTCTCTAAATAGGTCTGTAGCTGCTTCCCTACAAGTTTTTCCAAAAGTTTTGATATTATCGGAAGTAGGGATATAGGTCTATAATTCTGAATTTCATTTTTTTTTAGATTTATATACCGGCGTTACTTTTGCCTTTTTCCAGGCATTTGGGTATGTTCCAGTAGACACAGACAAGTTAAAAATGTAAGAAATGTGTTGTGCTACTGCAGGAGCCGCAAATTTCAACAATGAGGTAGAGATACCATCTAAACCTGAAGCTTTTTTCACATCTAGTTTCAGTAGTTCATCTGTAATTTCTTTAGGGTTAACTGGACAAAACGTAAAATCTGGTGTATTTAATATTTTCTTTCTATTTTTATCTTCCTTTAATGAGTCCTGTACATTATCAACCTTGGTTATCCCTAACTCCAAATCTTTCCCTGTCTTACTTTTATCAGCATCCTCTGTAGGACTTCCAAATCTATAAAAAACCTGTTATTTGCCACCTGATCAGATGTGGGAATGTTCTGTTCATCAATACTAAAAGAGCCAGGGAAGTCATTTGATTTTTTGCCTTTTAGTTTGGAATATAATGTCCAAAAGCTACGAGGGTCCTTTATATTCCTTGTCTCAAATAAGTTGTTAAAATAACAACTTTTGGCTTTCTCAACCTCCTTTGAATAATGATTTCTTAGTTGATGGTATTTATCCCATGTATTTTTGTGTTTATCTTTTTAGCCTTTCTCCATGATCTATCCCTATTTCTCCTTATTGCACCCAGAGTCCCATTATACCATTCATTCACCATATATAAAATCATTTATCAGTTCTCATAAAATGCCTTCTTAAAAATATAGGTCTTCAGGCCCCCTTTAAATGCCTGCACTGTTGGGGCCTCCCTTAAAGATCTTGTCAGTGAATTCCAGATGGCCAGGCCGGCCACCTCAAAGGAATGATCCCCCGAGGTTTTCAGCCTAGGCCTAGGAATTGCCAGGAGGCCCTCGGTGGAGGAGTGGAGGGAACGTACTGGGATGGCTGGAGTTAGGTGGTCAGACAGGTAACCAGGGTCCAGGCTGCAGAGCTTTATTTAACTCTAAAAATTGATTAGCGTTTTGCTCATAAAAGTTCTAAAACATTGTGAAAATGCATAGCACTTGCCTCACTGTGTTTAACAAACATAACACTTCTAGAAAACCTATGTAAATGCTTTCTGTACAGTTAGTATTGTCCCAAGAAAAAAACTGCTAATCAATTATTTAAAACCCTGAGACTGTATAGGGCCTTATAGGTGAGCAAGCCCACCTTGAAGATGATCCTTCACCTGACAGGCAGCCAGTGCTGATCCCACAGGATTGAGGTCACATGGCAGGACTTTGGTGGGCCCATCAGCAGCCTGGTCACTGCATTCTGCACTAGCTGCCGTCGACGGAGGATCCCTCCATTGACCCCGAAGTACAGAGCATTAAAGTAGTCCATCCTGGAAATCGCAAAAGCACATACCAGTGATGGTAGGTCTTCTGGGGAATCAGGGGTTTAATTCGGGCGATATTCCTTAAGTGATAAAACCCACTTTTAACAACAGATGACACCTGGGCTTCCAGAGTCAGTCTGTCATCAAGGATAATGCCCAAATGTTATCATGAAACAGTATTTGCAAATAAATAGTGCTCATGCACTCCAAATGATGTAATTTAAAGTGCTTTATTTCAGAAACCACACTACACAGATCCTGGTGCTTCGAGGCACTCTGCCTCTTCCTCGGAATGGGCTCCACGAAGCCCTGTCTGCTTGTCCATAGATCCACACTGCCACTCAGAGTTGTCTGCACTGAACTGTACATTCAGGGGGAGAATGGCACTCCCTCCCTGTCCCTGCCATGGGGGGTAATCTGTGGCATACCTGACCACTCTAGGGAGGCAGGCAGTGATCTGTGGAGGAACGCACTGGGGTGAGAAGCCGCTCCAGACCTCCAAGAGAGAACAAGCAATATGGAAAAAAAAAAAGAATACAATGGTTTCAAACACAGCTGGGACTGAGTAAAAAGCTTAATAGTTGCATGGGGGGGGGCAGTAAGGCAAGGGGAAAGGAGGGAGGTTAGGGCAATAACCCCAACTAGACATTAGGTCCAAGGGTAGTATAGGGTAAAACAGGGCAGACTAGATGGACCATTGGTTACATGGGGGGAAGTAATGGGGTGAGGGGGAGGACAGGGCAATAACCCCAACTAGACATTAGGTCCAAGGGTGGGATAGGAAAGAACAGGGCAGACTGGATGGACCAATGGTCTTTTTCTGCCAACATTTTGTAAGTTTCTATTACATGACTCCATTTTCATAAATTGTTTATTGACACATTAGAAACATACAGATACACTGTTGAAGAAATAGAAATGTCACAGTAAAAAAACATGTAAATAAGTTTCTGGAACATGCACTTTTAAAACTTACATGCCCCAGTGGTTAGGTATTTTTTATGAATTTTGTGTCCTGCATTACATTGATAGTATAATGTACGATTTACCATGAATGGGACTCATAAACTTTCAGTTAGACCACTGACCATCTACAAACAGGGTCCTAAAGTCCTTCTGATACCAGTGTGCTGAAAGCTCTGATTGAATGCACTGCTAGATCATCAGGGGCATAGAGTAGCTTTTTAAACCACTGCTAGTGCCTAAAAAACTGGATTGCAGGGTAAAAAATGACAGGAACTTTGATCTATTTTACATTGTGGCTGAGGATAGATGTTGGACGTTAGCTACCGAACAAAATGGCATTTCCCAATAGCAGTTTGATGCATGCAGAATGCAGAATATGAGAACAAAGTGATCACCTGAAGGTCAATGATTTCCTGAGAGAATGAAGTAACTACAAGTCGAGGTTTACAAATCTCAGCAACTTAAGATGCTTCTTAAGGCAGTTTTGTTTAATGTCAAGAGCTGACGATAGAATCAGAACACACTGGTGGCTTTGTGAATTCTATACCTATTTAACTTACTCAGCAGGTGAAAAAGTTGAATCATAGCTTTGTTGGGAAAAGCTCCTGCAGCCACTTCTTAAAGCCCTTGGATAGTATTCTACTGCTGCCCTACCATTCTGTGATAAATTCTGTTTGATATATTTATATAAATTGCATAAAACTATGTTAATGCATCTGTCAAGGTTGAAGCAGAAATCATAAAAAGTAGGGAAACATAGAAATTGGGGGGAAAAGTCCTCGAAGCATTGGTGAATCTATGCCGTGCTGTTCCTCAGAGTTTGAACAATAATATGGCACAGCACTGGCATTAGAATAACTTTGACATTGTCTTGTCAGACAGACAGAGAATAATGCATGGGGTGGAGTTCATTATGAGAATTGAATGCACATCCCATGTGTGTGTAACCCCCCTGCAAATGGGGGTTCCCGCCTGAATGGTGTTTGGCGTTTAAGCCATTTATCTGTGAGTGTTTTTAGAGCCTCTGGTACTGTCTCTTTAAGAGCTGTCTGCTTGCAGACATAATTAGTTTGTATGGTGGGGACTGTGTGTTTCTCTGCTTGAGTACCACTCGAGCTGCTGCCAATTCACTCCATTTTTGCAGTCACTAGGAGTGCAAAGGGAACCTATCTGAAAGATGTAACTGTTTGCCAGAAATCATTTAGAGTAATAATGAAAATACAGTTTGTCTAACCTGCTTTCTTTGCAGACAGAACTGTGTTTGCCTAGTTCCCCATTCTAGTTTTGAACTGCTGAACTGGACCAATCAGTGTGGATTAAGGTAGCTCTAAAATGGTGCCTTGGACGAATCAGAACTTGGACTTGTAATCTGAGCCAGCCACAAGAGGATTGTATGGGCAGTGACTCTGGGAGATGTAGTTTGGACTTCGGCGCCTTTTTGGACCAACAGGGGCAGTCTATTGTGAGTGACAGCCAATCCAGCCAAGAACTGGGAGGAACTCAAAGGAAGTGCCGGTTTTGTCTACTGGAGTTTCAGTTGAGCTGTGGCAGTGAAGAGGAAGGAGCCCTGTGTTTTCAGTGTGCAGTTTTAGTCGGGAAACGTGTGTAAGGCCCCGAGTTCCGGTCTGCAGCTTGTGTAACTGCTTGTTAAGACTGAATCCGTCCTGTGAAGAGAATCAAAGGATATCTGAAGTAGAAACCAGGCTCACCCTGTAGAAGACTGGAGAAATTGCTGAGTGCCTCGGTCCGTCAGAACTGAATCTGCTGTGTGTTCTCCCGGTATTGTGCAGTAATTGCGATCGGGATAGAGAAGCAGCCTGCCTGGTATAGTACTTTCTTTTTACCATATAAATGTATAAGGAGGCTTGTGTAGCTCAAGTGAATCCTGCTGCCATTAAAGGACTTTTGCCTGTTACTGTTTACCATATAAATGTGTGAGGAGGCTTGTGTAGCTCAAGTGAATCCTGCTGCCATTAAAGGACTTTTGCCTGATGCAGTTTGTCATATAAATGTGTGAGGAGTCTTGTGGAGCTCAAGAGTAGCCCTGCTGATGTTGAAGGCCCTATCTTGTTTGGAGGTCGTGAGTACTAATTCAGGGTCGCTCCCTGTTGAATTACCACATTGAATCAAATGGAATTACTGTGCTGCTGACTGTTTAACTAATTTTCTTTTCTCTGTGTGAAAGGGCCCCTACCAGCTGCCACGGTTTGGACTAGCCACTAGGGCTTGGGTACCCAGGGACAGTAACTGGTAGGGATAGGCCTGTGCACAGAGCCATAGGTAGATGAGTAAAGTGATAAGCTAATTAACCTGATTTCCCCCTGTCCTTGTTATATCCCCCTAAAGAAATCAGAGCTGCTTGTTTCAGCAACGTTCTACTGCCTGAGGTATTTGTCTATGTTAAAGTATTGTACTGTGATTGTTGCACTGTATCTTCTTATTTTACAGGGGGTCCCAGTGCCTGAACCAGTCCTGGGGTAAGTGTATACTGTGAAGGTAATTCTGATATACTGTGTGGGCCACTAGTGGGAAGAAAGGGGGTTGCAGTGTCCCAGAGGGCTGTGACCAAGTTAGTTTAACTATTGCAAACCCTGACCCCTGGGTGGAGGCACCCGCCATCGGATCCAGGCCCCTCAACCTGTTAGTGGCAAATCAGGCAGGGGTAGTAGCCCCTGGGATAGCGCCATCTAGGGATTACATGTGTTATGCTACATAAACCCAAAGAGTGATGCTTGAGGGGTTTATAAAAGCATCTTACACTGAGGGTGTGTATTAAATTCGAGTTTTGAAGTCCACCCCGTTTTTTTATTTTTTTATTTTGTGGCCATCAATTCTACCCCCCAGCTGAAGGCAGGCATGGGGAATTCTGCCCTGTGCAGGAGCCTGCCTTCTAAGTCCCCTCCCCCCAGCTCCACTTCTCGAGAACTGCAGCCCTATCATTGGAAAAAAAAAAACGATCAAAGTAAACCACAGTTTCAGCCCCAATTTTGAGTAATGTGACAAATGTCTGAGCATGACCACTTTCAGTTTGCAGATGGAAATCACATTCACCAGACTGGGTGTGTGATTCTTGTTTGCAGGTTAGTTAGTGGTTCAAAAGTATTATTTAATGTGATCTGGTGACTCAGGGAGGGGATTTGAAAGTGCTGCAGAACAACGCTAGACATGTGAGAGAAAGCTACACTCTGATCAAGTCTTGAGTGCAGCGACTTGCTGGGTTTCAGTGCTTGCTTACAGTAACAACTGGCTGGTTATCACAGCAAATAACTGGCCATCACCACTGAAAAAATTGATGGCCAGTTATAGTAAAATACTGTCAGCAATGCTTGGACAGAGGGTGCTGATGTTAGGGTAATGCAAATGTTTTGTTGTGGTATCTTTCAAACCCAGATGAACAACACACCACAGATTCACCAAGACTCCAAGGATGTTTTCCGCTAACTTTTTATATATATTGTAGTGCTGCGGTAGTACCACTTTAGTTGGGGCTGAGTCAGCACTTCTGTGTTAAACCTTGATTTTGGATGCTTATAACCTAGTCGTCCTAGAACCTATGGATGTAACATTCAGAATGCACACCCTTTGTGGCAGGTTCTGCAAACCTAACCAAGGGGAGTTCCTGTTGCAGTCTCAAATGTTAGAAGAATCAAGGACTCCAAGATTCATTCAGTGGACAATTACATGTGTAGGAGAGTTCAATGAACCAACCAGCCATCACTACAGTTCATTATGGTTCCCATGTAAACTGTTGTTTTATTCTTTTTTCATGCTTTGGCCACTCATCTGTATTTCCTGACTTCTTCTAGAGACAGATGAACCCAATACCTCCTTTTATAGAGCTTCTCATAGGCTTTCTGACTGTGATGGTACTGGGTATGAATGTTGTCTCTTTGAATGCACTTGACTAGTATGTATGATGACTGGAGGGCATTGTCTTTCTGAATAGTTGCTAGCCCCAGGGACCCTTTTGTAAATGAGATATTGGGGTTGCTATTCCTAGGAGTGAAACTACAAATATATAGGGCCTGCTGTCTGTAAAAGCTGTGCTCCACATTCACCCACAAGTTCTTGGGCTTTGTTCATAGTCACAATGGAGGGGTAGGGTGCTGAAACGAAATATATAGACTAGGGGATGGGTGACCATCCACAACAAGGCTGTGTTTCCATCGAGGGAGTTGATGACATCATAGAGACCTTGAGAGCGAAGCTCGAGAAGTCTCACTGGTGTCATCAACTCCCAAGATATAAACACAGCCTTAGTTGTGGATGGTCACCCATCCACTGTTTTTTATAGTATATGGTTAGGGCTTATTGTCGATTTTTTGCCTTTTTTTCAATGCTTTAGTCACAGCCTTTTTTTTTTACCTTCTACATTATTTGTTGTTCCCACTCCCACTTCTCCCTGCTGCCACTCACTCTGGCTTCTGTCCACCCTCGCTGAATCCAGCTTCTCCGTGCTCTCACTCACTTTCTGTTACCGGCAGTGTTTATTTTTAAAACGATTAGAAAAATAATTCATGTTTGTGACACAAAGCTGTGTGAGGCTACCATGTCAAAGGTAGGAGGATTCACTGCTTGTCACTCGCGTAACTGCGCTGCCATGTTTTCCCTATTGTTTCTCAATTACAGCTAGTTGGGTGAGCCAATCAAGAGGCAGTACAAGGCTGAGAAGTTGTACTATTGATGTGATGTCAGAATGATAGTACAACAACTTTTTTTGACCTTTGAACTGCCCTACAACAAGCTTTAGAAAGCCACTGATTTCTATCGACAATAAGCCCTAATCATATACTATAATGAAGTATATGCTGATGGAATGGAGGAATGTAAAGAGTGAGTTTGTATTGGGAGTGTATCTGCCTCCCCATGAAATGACCTCCATAACAGTTAGGATCCTTATCATATAACTGAAAAAAAAATATTCTGTGAATAGCAGAGCCACTTAGAGAGATGTAAGGTGCTGCAATAACAGGTAGACCTACCGTAGTGCTGAGGAATAGTAACATTGACTACCTCTAGTGCAGTGAGAGGCTGACAAAAATAGAAAGTCAGAGGAGTAGTGTAGCCTCCCAGCTAAAGATAGTCTCCATTTGGCTGCATGGTTAGAGCATCTGTTTTCAGCACCCAGGGTCCCAAGTTGAATTCATAGAAAGAGTTCTTTGTGGGTCTGCCCAACAGAAGGGGACATTCATAGTAGCCCTCTACTGATAACATTAACCTAATGAGCAGGCTACATACTCCTCAACCATTTTGACCCCCAAATATGGGATACTGGCCACTTTGAGACACATCACCAGACACTGAGACACATGACCACAATTCTATAGAAACTGGTGCTTTGATGCTAATAAAGGTTGATGATAACAGCATCACAGAGCAATGTGAGTTTCTGTTTAGATCTTATGAGTGTGTGCCATCTTCTTGTGACACAGAAGTTTGTGGTATCGTAAAATGAGGAGATGTCCCAGTTGAGAGGCATGGCAGGCTACACTGCTAGGTAGATGACTCGCTTTAGCATCCCATGCTGAAGGTGGGGGTCCATAACGCTGAACAGGTGGTAGAGTTAGATACAGAAGCATATTACTACTGCTATGAGCAATGCATTTGAGCAGTTTTTTAATAAATAAATTCAGATGGTTTTGTCTGATTGTTGCAAATGTGTTTGGTTATCTACCATGGGATAATGATTGCTGGAATGTGATTCGGATGGACTGCATCAGTCAGGCTTCTTAAAATGATTTCATACATAAAGTAAATTGTTGTCACAAAGGATGCAAGATCCTTGAATGCACTATTTACCATTATAATAGAAACTGCCAAATCACTAACCCTTGTGTCGATAAACATGTAGCCCTATAGCAGTCTTATGCATTAATAACTTCTTAAATATGATTACAATTTTGCCATCTGGCACAAAGATTTTTTTCCTGTAATAGTGATTCATTTTGGAGGAACCTTCTGCCCTGCACCTGCTTCCACATCCCATGTAGATTTATACTTCCTCTACTAATTCTGCAACCACATTGTTTACAGATTTACACACAGTGGAAGAATAAATAGGATAGTAAAAGATCAGAAAGGACTCTAAATGCATCTTGCCCCTCTCCCTTGATAAGCAGGGATACATAAATGCATTGCAATCATGAACACATTGATAGAGCTTTCCCTACCCATTCTACTACCCAGGATTCCCCGTGACTCCTTTGGTAAGCAGAAGTTTCTCCAGACTAACTTGAAGGTCCCTACTGTCTTTATTTTAACTCTACTGGTAGGCTGTTCCATGGGTTCAGCACCCTCTGGTAGAAGAAGTATCTCCTAACATTACCCCTGAATTTATTGCCTCTGAGCTTCAGGGCACCTTCCTGGATCCGGCTGGAGAACACTAGATCAGGCATCTCTGTTCAAGCATGTCGGTACCCTTGAGCATGTGGAAAATTTAGATAATGTCCCCTCTCAGACTCCCTTTCTCAAAAAAGATCTTGTTAAGGGCACCAGATCTCTCCTCATAGCTTTTGTACCCCAACCACCTGATCATTTTGGTGGCCCTCTACTGCACACTCTTGGCTGCTTCAATAAATGTTTTGTATTAAGGAGCCCAGAACTGCATTTTATACTCCAGATGGCTGTCTTCCCAGGGCTTGTAAAGTGGTAGGCCTGCCTCCCCCTGCCCTGCTGGTCACTCTCTTTGTAATGTAGCTTAGCATTTGTCTGGGCAGCAGCCTTACACTGCTTGTTGTGCTTCAGCCACTTGTCCATAATAATGCCTAGCTCACAAAAAAATGCATTTATTTTATATTTTTTGTATTTGAAATTTTGTTGACAGGAAAGCACTGGGCTATGTGGCCATTTTACAGGCTTGACCCGGGTACAGACACATTATGGAGCATTACAAAGACATACCCACTCACAATCAATAAATAACTGCATGCTCAACATACGCTTTACAAAGAAAGTTATTTCAATTAACAACATACATACAGTATATACACACTACACAGAAAATTGTGCTAAAAACAAGAGTATTTAGCATCTCACAATAGATTTTCTTTGTATTGGACTTTTCAACATGTCCCTCTGCCTAGCTACTTTCCCCTCCATCTGGAAAACCTCCCTGGTCACACCTGTTCACAAAGGGGGTGATCAGTCACTGGTATCGAATTACAGACCCATCTCGATTCTCTCACATCTCTCTAAAGCACTGGAAAGAATCATAGCTGACCAACTCATGGCTCACCTGCACAAATACGACCTCCTCTCCCCCAACAGCACGGCTTTCGCATACTGCATAGTACTACCACCGCCCTAAATAATTTCACTGGATACGTACTCGAGGCACTCGACCAGGGTCAGCTGGTCAGGGCAGTCTTCAGACACCTAACCAAGGCCTTTGACCTAGTGGATCACCAACTGCTGCTCCACAGGCTAAGCAGCCTAGGGCTGTCCCCAGTCACGATCTGGTGGTTCTCCAGCTGTTTATTCGGGAGATCTCAGAAAGTGAAAATTAATGGTGCCATCTCCAACACCTGTGAGGTCTCAGTACATGTCCCCAGGGGTCCATACTGGGCCCACTCTTATTCAGCCTCTTTGTGAACCACCTCCCTGACACCTGCCCCTCGTCTGACATCTTATGCAGATAACACAGTGATATTTTCTCGGAACTCCTGCCAAGAAGCGCTTACAGGGGAGCTGCAGCACAACTTTAACCAACTACAGAAATGGTTCAAGGACAGCATGCTGGTGCTCAGCAGTAAAAAAGCCAAGACGATGCTCTTTGCTGGATGACAAAAGAAGAGATCTACCGTACTCCTCTCAATTACCTGCAACTCTCATATCACCTTGGAGCAGGTGTCCTCGTTCTGATATCTTGGCCTCACAATAGATGAGTCCTTGTCATTTGATGAACATATACACAATATTATGACTACAGCCAATAGGAAACTAGGGGCCCTATACAGGCTTCAGTTCTGCCTTATTCCCATCCCAAGGCCAGGAAACAGGCAGTCAGAGGTACAATCCTGCCTATCCTGGACTACGGGAATGTTGTCTATGGGGCTGCTACTGATATAAGCCTGCTAAAAGTGCACACCTTGCTAAATAAAGCCTGTAGGTTTGTGTTAGGTGCTGATCACCTAACGCATACATGCAGCCTTTACATAAGGGCTGAATGGCTCCCACTTGAAGACCGCATTAAGCTTCATACCTGTCTTCTGGAAAGGAAGACCCAACTCGGACTTGCACCTCCCTCCCTGCAAGCCTTATTCCATCCTGCTCCAGCTGAACATGGCACTAGAAGTGTTACTAAGCAAGCATTAGCTGTTCCGTTCAGAAGGACTGCATTGGGGAGGCGGGCCTTCACAGTTAGGGCGCCCACTTGGTTAAATGAGCTAACACCTGCTGCCACAAGCCTTAAATGCCTTGGTCCTTTCAAGTCTGAGCTAAGAAAGTCTATCTCCCCCATGTACACTGCTACTGCCACTCTTTACCCACAAGCCCTACACACCACTGTCCTCACAAACATGGGCAATAAAGACTATCTCCCCACCTGTTCGCTGCTACCGCCACTCTTAACCTGGCTGTTACCTGACCCCTGAACACAGGGCCTGCCAAGATTCATCTTGCACTCACAAGTTGGCCTAAAGCTTCCTGCTGTACACCTGCCCTACCGGCTTACCTACCTTGCACCCCACCAACTCTCCTCACCTACTCCCTGTTAGGTTGTATACAAAGTTTGTTGTAATTAATTGAAAAATATCTAAATGTCTGTCATGTAGTATGTCTTTTGATACAGGTTGTATGTTGTATTTGCTGTGCTTGTACTCAAACAACATGAAGTCTTGCTGTATTCTGACTATTGCAGTTAGGTCCTGCCTTTCAACTGCCCCGGAGAACAAAGAGTTAACTTTCCATGGCCAGCATGGAACGTTTAGCGCGAGCTCGGTTAAACCTCTGTCTGCTGTTGTTTAACTCAACCATCGAGATTCTTTACTCGCCTCACTGAACAGTCGCTCGGAGATTTCTCCTTTGCTCGGTTCAAAAAGTCGGTTAAAGTGTAGTTTTTCGCTCGGTTTCTACCAATTTCTGCTACTGAACCTGTGGTTTAAGTCTCTGTCTGTGGTACCGTGAGTACTAGATAGGTTTTGCATTTAGTTTCTGTGTGGAACTTGTAAACATTGGATCGGTTTGATTTGAACTGATCAGATTGGTTTTAAAAACTTTTGAATTTATTAGAGTGTAGTAACTTGGTCGTATCGGTTCTAGCGGATTTGAGTATATTTTTTCCAAGACCCGTAACACGGTCAGGAGACGATAGAGGTGTCTTGCCTGGCGGATTGCGTAAAAAGGGTACGTTTTGGATAGGATTGCCACGCCTGAGAAACCCAAGAAAAACGGGCCCACTGGTTTCAACACTGTAGTGTGTGTGGGGAAGCCTTTGCTAAGGCTGATCCCCACCACCTGTGTTATTGTCTGGGTTTGACCACCTCGATTCAGACTGCCAAATTTGTAAAAGTTTTCCCAAAGCTACCCTGGATAAGAGAGTAGGTAGACTGAGGGAAAGGGAGGCCGAGAAGTCCTCTGACCTGGATGGCCAGTCCGGTTCGGTTCCGACCGAACCAGAAGGAGTGCCCTCTGACCAGGGCGAAACTTCTTCGGGCCAAAGGAGAGCCGATTCCGAGGAGTTGGTTCTGGTTAAAAGAAAGAGAAGGGAAAAATAATCTGGTTCAGGTCCACAAATTCTTTCTCTGACCGCTGATGAGATAGCCAAAGCGATAAGGATAGTTCAATCGCTAACTTCGGTTCCGGCCGAACCAGCACCATCTGTCAGGAGCCCGGTTCGGTTGCTTCCCCCGGTTCCAGATTATACTTTAGAAGAATTTTATGAACCGGAGGAGGAGGAGGAGGAGGGAGAGTATGAGGATAATGATGATGATGGTGATTATGAGTAGTCTGGATGTGCCTATTGGCTCAGACATCTCCCAGACAGACCTTCAGGTGTTTCTCCTCCTAGGCTTTCTGGTCCCCTTCCCACTTTATGTTTTACAAGAAAGTGGCTGAAACCCTCCAGCTTCCAATGGAAGAAGCAGTAGAGGATCAGGAGGAGCCTGATTTTGTTGAGATGATGGACATCCCAGAGTCAGGAGATTATTCCCTCCATAAATCTTTAGGAAACAGGCGTTTAAAATTCTAAAGACTCTAATTCCATACCTCCTGTGGACAGAAGAATGGACAAGAGGTATACCTTTCAAGCTCGGACATGAGTTCCTCCAGCAATGTAGCCATGTTGGGGTAGTGCAGGCTGCTGCCTGTGATAAGGCAAATATTCCTTGGCTTCACACCCCCAGATAAGGACTCCAGGAGGAGTGATGCCATGGCAAAAAGCAGTACATGGCAGCATCTTTGGGACTCAGGCAGGCTAACTATATGGCCTACAGCTAGATACCAGAAGTCCAGGTGGGACACTGTGCTGGCTCTGGCTAAACAGGCCCCTGACCAGCTTGCCAAGGAGCTGGAGCAGGTGGCTGCGGATGGCATTGAGGCATCCAAGGTGCAATTTCATGCTGCTGTGGACTCCAGTGATGTTTCATCTAGAGTCATGGCTACATCTGTGGCCCTTCGGAGGATGGCTTGGCTCAGATGTACTAGCTTATCACAGGATACCCAGGCTAAGGCCATGGATTTCCGTGTCATTGGTAATTCTCTGTTTGGGGAGGAGACAGAGAACTACATGAAAAAGATGGATGAGTACAGGACCACCTACAGGAGTGCTCAGGCCAAAGAAAGGCAAGCCACTCCTCAGAGACAGCATTCCAGGGGCAGGAGCAGGCCCTTTTAAAGGCCTTTTTACCAAGCCCAGACCTCCTCTTCTGCTTATGCTCAGAGGGGGTACTTCAGAGGGAGAGGCAGATGAGGTATGAGGAGTCCTGCTTCCACCCCTCAGCCTAAAGCTCCTGCCAAGCAGACACCCTGATGGGTCTGCCCGGGCCGATTCTCCAATACCTGTAGGGGGCAGGCTGGCTTACTTTGTCCAGGACTGGAAATCTTTGACATCAGACAAGTGGGTCCTGGAAGTAGTAAGCCAGGGACTGGTTCTCAGCTTCAAAAAATTTCCCAAGTTGAGAACCAGATCCTTTCCACCTGCAAATCCATCAGAGATTCTTGCCCTAGAGGCAGAGGTTTCTTCCCTCCTGGCTCTCAGAGCCATAGAAAGGGTTCCTACCCTACACAGGGGCAAAGGATTGTACTCCAGGTACTTCCTAACCCCCAAAAAGACAGGAGAATGGCAGCCTATCTTGGATCTAAGATATCTGAACAAGCACCTTTTAAAACTAAAATTCAAAATGGTGACTCTGAGAATAATTCTGCCCTCTCTAAGGCCAGCGGACTGGCTAGCCTCCCTGGACCTCAAAGATGCCTATTTTCACATTCCTATCAGGTGCTCCCACAGAAAGTACCTCAGGTTCGAGTTGCCCTCAGGCCACTATCAATTCAGAGCAATGCCCTTAGGCCTAACATCAGCCCCAAGGGAGTTCACAAAGTGCCTGGCAGTAGTGGTTGCTTTCCTAAGGAGAAAAAAGATCTTCATCTTTCCATACTTAGACAGCTGGCTCATAGTGGGTCAGTCTCCAGACCAAGTCACGTCACATCTGCAAATAACTCAGCAAGTGCTCACTTCCTTAAGATTCCTCCTCAACCTTCCAAAGTCAATTCTCGAGCCAGTACAGCTCCTCACCTTTATAGGGGCAGAGCTGGATACAATAAGAGCAAAAGCCTTCCTTCCCCTGGACAGGGCAAGGACCCTTATGGAACTGGCCTCTTCATTCACCCTTCAGGTGTCTCGACCAGAAAGGCATTTCTTGCAGCTCCTGGGCCACGTGGCAGCCTCTACAGCAGTGGTCCAGGGGCAAGATTCCAGATGAGGGACATTCAATTCCACTTAAGAGCCTTCTGGTCTCAAAGAAAGGATTCCCTTACCAAACTAGTCACAGTGACTCGAACAATGGTGGCAGGATCAGGACAATTTGAGACAGGGAGTTCCTTTTGTCACTCAGTCTCATTCAGTGATACTCACCACAGATGCCTCCCTGCTGGGCTGGGGAGCCCACTTGGGGGATCTTACCACCCAAGGGCTGTGTCACCTCAGGAATCTCTTCTTCACATCAATCTCTTGGAACTCAGAGCAGTGTTTCTGGCACTGCAAGCCTTTTCCAAATCTGTACAGAACAAGGTGGTCCAGATCAGAACAGACAATACCACCACAATGTGGTACATCAACAAGCAAGGAGGCACTCGGTCTGTGGCCTTGTGCACAGAAGCAATGAAGTTGTGGTCTGTGGCCTATTTCCTGCAAACCTCTCTGATAGCAGTTCACCTCCCAGGGAAGGACAATGTCATAGCAGATGCTCTCAGCAGGATATCCCAGGGCCATCATGAATGGACTCTAGATCCCCTAGTTTTGGAAGTGATTTTCTCGAGATGGGGCACTCCACAGATAGATCTTTTTGCAGCTCCAGACAATCACCAACTTCCTCTCTTTTGTTGCAGACCCCCAGTCTTGGGCTCAGTGCCCCTGGATGCTCTGATTCTGAATTGGGAAGGGAAGTTCCTGTATGCGTTTCCCCCCTTCCCTCTCCTGTTCAAAGTGCTAGTCAAGATCAGGTCTCAAACATGCAAAGTGATTCTGATTGCTCCAGACTGGGCCAGACAGCCCTGGTACCCACTGTTGCTGTCCTTAACAGTCCACCTTCCCCTGTCTCTTTCCAGGAATTACAACCTGTTGACATCCTCTCAGGGGAGGATTTGGTATCTGAACCTCAAATCTCTCAATCTCAAGGCATGGCTCTTGAAGATTTAGAGTTTGCTGATCTACACCTTTCTCAAGGGGTTCTGGATATCCTTAAGGCTTCTCGAAAGCCTTCCACCAGAAAGACTTACAACTCCAAATGGAAAAGGTTCTCTATTTGGTGCTCTAATAAGTATATTTCTCCAGAATCTGCTGGGTTGCCTACAGTTCTGGACTATATGGTTCATCTTAATGGCTTGGGACTTAGGCCAGCTACACTTAAAGTGCATCTGGCAGCTGTTTCTGCCTTCTTGTCAGTAGGCAAGCCCTCTCCTCTGTCAGCCCATCCTGTGTTTTGTAAGTTCTTCAAGTGATTGCTGCACACCATCCCCCTTTAGGGACCTGCTCCTGCTGGGGACCTAATGTTGCATTGCTCAGCTTATACAGCCCCCTTGAGCCTTTGTCCTCTGCAGAGCTTAAGTACTTGACTTGGAAACTGTGTTTTGGTAGCCATTACCTCTGCCAGGCGTATCGGTGAATCGTAAGCCCTGTCAGTGGAACCTGATTTCATCTCTTTCCATAGAGATAAAGTGGTCCTAAGAACTAACAGGAAGTTTTTGCCTAAGGTGGTTTCAGATTTCCACCTTAATCAGTCTATGTCTCTCCTGTTTTCTTCACTGACCATTCCTCCTCTGGAGAGAGGAGGTTGCACAGCTTGGATGTTAAAAGGGCTCTCAGCTACTACGTAGGGCGCACCAAGGGTCGCAGGTTTGAGTCCCTCCAGTTGTGCCTCACATATGGAGAGGTTGGTAAGGGCAAACCTGCCACTAAAAGATCTATTGCCAGGTGGATTGTCTCTTGTATTTAGTTCTGCTATGAAAAACTGGGTAGAACACCACCCTCAGGCCTGAGGGCTCACTCTACTAGAGGTACAGCTGCTTCCCTGGCTGCAGGGATATTCCTATCTTAGAAATTTGTCAAGCAGCCACCTGGAAAACAGTCCATACATTCACCAAGCATTACTCTCTGGATATCCAGGCTAGGAGTGATGCTCGGTTTGGGACAGTAGTAATTCAGAGCCTATTCCCAAAGTAGGTTCTGTCCCTCCTCCATGGAGGTACTGCTTGGTAGTCTGCAATAGTTGTTTGAAGAAAATATTACTCACCTTAGTAATGTTGTTTCTTCTAATGGAGTCTTGCTGTATTCTGACCTCCCCCACCCCCGCCTCTCCTCTCAGAACCTGTTTTTTGGGATGTGGGTGGGCAGGAGCAGTGTTGGCACCCTAGAGGTGCCCCCTTTTCACCCTCCTTTATTTTGTGTGTGTGTTGTGTTTTGTTTTTTGGGTTTCTTGACTTGAATCTTTGCTTTGAAACCAATAAATTTAGTTGCCAATTGGCTAGTGTGAGTCTTACAGTTTCCACACAGAACTTCTAGTGAGTATTGCTCGTAAAGATCTGACGGTTGAAGTTTAGACAACAGCAGACAGAGGCTTCAACCGAGCTCGCACTGAACGTTCCATGCTGGCCATGGAAAGTTAACTCTTTGTTCTCCGGGGCAGTTGAAAGGCAGGACCTAACTGCAATAGTCAGAATACAGCAAGACTCCATTAGAAGAAACAACATTACTAAGGTGAGTAATTTTTTCTTCATGTACATATTTTGTGTAACTATTTGTTTGTTTTATACTTTGGGACCCCATTGAAAATGAGCCTTGGCTCAATTGGGCTATCCTTTTCTGATTTTTTTCAGAATAAAATTTTTTACTACTACTATTACTGTTCCCTGTTAGCCCTCGCCTTCCTATTCCATACCCTCCCTACCTATGAGCCTATCCTCCATACCCTTCCTCTGATTCCTCTTCTGCTACCTATTCCTGATTAGTTCCCACTACCCTGACTGTTTACCATGGCTATGCTTACTCCCCTGGATGTAGCCTAGTAACCAATTTAGGTATCAGGAATGATGTTCAGCCACATCTCCTGTTCCTCCCTACAAGCTCCTGTATAGCTTCAACCTCTGGTTTTCCCCAGCTAGTACCTAACTTGACTTATGCACTTTATTGTCTGCCCTGCTGTGTGTACTGTATCCCCATGTACCCTGTACCCATGCTCTGGTTATGTGTTGCTTTTGTCCTTGTTATCTGTATTGTGTTGCTATTACCAATGTTATTGATTGCTATTTTCACATTATGATGTTTTTGACAATGCCTATTTAGCTGCTATTGACTCCTAAACTCATGCATTCTCCCCCCTTTATGACGAGGATCCTTTGTAAATGAGCTTTTAGTTCAAAGGTTGTAATTCCAATTAATAAATAAATAAATAATAAAAGTTGATGAATATTTGCTTGTCTGATCACAGGGTCAATATAATTCCAAAGTTTAACGGCTGTGTACTTGAAGGATTTGGGCAAGTTTTGCAGAAGGGCATTTGTATTGTTATTGAGAGTGCTGTTCTATGAATAGCCACATTAGTTTCTCATATACATTACAGTGGCGCTCTCGTTGTCTGGCTCTAACAGCAAAACTGCCAACTGAGTTGTACCTACAGATACGATTCTTCAGTTCTTTTTCTGATACCCCTCCCCATACTGTACTCCCTTAATCCATCACAAGTAACCGGCAACTTTGGGCCAACATTTTCCAAGCCTCATTAGTCAGGAAATCCTTAACAGACTGCAATGCTGCCAGCTTTTTATTCAGTTGAATAGATGTCTGTTCAGTATGCCTTTTCAAATTTAATTGAATCTACTAAAATGCCCAGATACTTAATCTCACTAACTGCATCCAGTTCCCCCTTCTAAAAGTACCTTGAATGTATCTGCAGCACAGCATTTTCTCTGAGCCAAACAGAACACCATAGCCTTAGTTTTTTTCTCTTACTGAGCATACATTTTTTCTAAAACCAATCAGCCCAATTCTTGTATTCTAATTCAGTTTGTTTATTAAGGGAAGTTATATCTGTTTCCAGCAATGTACATCAACACATCATCAATGTATAATATGGTTTTTGCAGTAGTATATACTTGTGGAAGATTGTTTATGAATAGGGAAAATAATAAAGGCCCTAATACTGACCCCTGTGGTACACCATACTCCACTATTCTAGGCTCCAACAGAGCTCTATTGATCCCAACCTGTGGGAATCTATCTGATTTGATGTCCTTCCTCACCACCACTAAGTCTATGCAACTCTGCTGATGCTGAAAGCAAAATAACAAGTACTTTATGTAGCAAGAGCTCATTACTGAAAAAAGAAAGGCAACATATTACAAACTTTGTGCAAACAGTATGACTGTGGCCTAAGATAGTTATAACTTACAGTATTGTTAGTTCTGTGTTTAGGTTGGGATGTTTATTTATATTGCATGATGCATTTCACTTGGAATACAAACGTGGCCACAAGTTTTTTTTTTTAATTTAGTATGCTTTTTGTTGCTGCTGATTCTCAGCCCAGTCATGAACCCTTCTGCTCCCACTCCCACATTAGCCGCGGCAACGTGGCTCACAATTACCTGAAAGCTTACCCCAAGGGCGGGGTTGTGGCACTGGCCCATAGTGCCGCAAGCAACGCGGTAGGTTAGGGAGCTGGCCTGGGAGCTGATCAAAGCAGAGGGTGGGCTTCATTAAGGTGGCCGGCAACAGTTTTCTCCCCAGTGTATGGGGGGGGCAGGGATGTGCAATGATGGCCAGTATCTGCCCTGCCCCCCCGAATGTATTGGCGTCGGCATATGAGGTACATCCAGCATCCGCTAGGTGTCTGTATAACGTCAAACACTCTACTACCCTCCCCCCTGGAGAAGGAGAGCAGTTGCTGGACATTCAATCCTTCTCCCCCCTAGCTGGCCTTCCGACCTCCCAGGTCCATTCCCGCACCTGGGTCGCTGGCGTCACAGGTCGGCACCCTGCCCCTGCACCAGCGGGCTGGCTATACATGGCCACAAGTTTATCTAAGAAGGCTTAAAAAAGATTCCTCAGATTAGTGAAACTGTACTGTACTATATGTCCAAGATGCCCTTTAGAATCTATGGATTCCTACTGGAAAACGTTGATAATAATATGTAGGAGCAAAACCCCTGTTTTGTCATTGTTTACTGCTGTTTGAGGTTTTGTTGCATTTGTATGGAGCAAGCTGTCTATTGTGTGTCTGTCATCTCCCTGGGTCTTCCATGACAATGAGATGACGCCTCTCATTTAGCAGTCCCAGACAGCAACATTTCAAATAAATACATACATACTGTACATACATACATAAACCATTCAACTAATATTTTATATATTTTCAGCATTTCTCTTCTCTTCCCTGTGTATTATTAGGGATATTTACATGAGATCAGGATTTTTGTCAATTGAACTTCCATTAGCTCTTGTTGCTTTCCTCCATGTGATGCCATAATCTTCTGTTTATAACATCACAATTGCTTGCCAGGGTAAAAGATTATGATGTCACAGAGAATTCTGATTTAAAATTTTTTTTAGAATTTGTAGCTGAGAAAGGCACACTGAGTCACAGCTTGATTCCATGTGTGTCCCAGTAGCACATGGAGGTTTAGTTACTTGCACAGGGTCATATATCTATATGCAAATGGTAGTTTACCCACCTGGTAAAGGTGATTGTGGGGGGTATACATCTCTGAGGCACTCCACTTCCTTACATCTGGGTATTGTGTCCACCTGATAGGTTGCTGATGCACATGTGACTTCAAAGGAAGTCCGTCCCCTATTCCCTGTGATGCTGCCTCTCATAACTCAGTTCAATGTCTTCCAAAGCTGTACCTACTAAGAAATTGTGGTCACCTGACCTGTTATGTATCCCATAACTTAAAGAAAACATGCAAACACAGATGCGTATTGATTTAACTGTACATAAGAATCCACACTTTAGTAGAATGAAACACACCCTGGACCAGAGTCCATTTATTTCCTATTTGATACAAACTAGTAATAACCAGCCCGTACAGCGTGCCGATGATAAACTGAATATGCTGAGGGACTACCTCATCAGGTCTGACTAAGGTGGTGGGCTGTGGAGTGCGTCAGAGATGTATACCCCCACAATCACCTTTACCAGGTGAGTAAACTACCATTGTGGGGGATAATCTCTGAGGCACTCCACTTCCTTACATCTGGGTAACGATTAAATAGCAGTACCCGAACAAAAGGGTGGGTAGTCAGACAAGTTATTCTTTCACTTCTGCTCTAGCTGCTAGCTGTACTGCCCTACCAAAACTGGTTTTTGCCTCCATAGACACATCTACTCTGTAGTGTCTTGTAAAAGTATGTGGGGGATGCCCATGTGGTGGCTGCACAGATTTCATCTACTGATACCCTGTTCCTTTCTGCCCAAGATGTGGCTATAGCTGTAGTAGAATGGGCTTTGATACCTGTGGGCGGATCTTGATTTGTTGCCTTATATGCTTGGTGCCTATAGTGGATCTTGTCGCCACTTGTCCCTTCCTGTGACCTTGGGTGATAATGAATAGGCAGTCTGTTAATCTGATGTCTGCTGTCCTGGCGAGATATGTCGAGAGTACCCTCTTCATTCCCAGTAGTTGCAGTTGAGGCTCCTGGTCCACTTCTTCCGCTGGCATGTATGCCGGGATCTCTGTGTTCTGTTTGGCATGGCACGTTGAGTATATTTTTGGTATGAATGAGGGTATGGTTCTTAAAGCGATTTTGTCCTCATGAAACACTAGAAAGGGTGTTCTACATGATAGTGCTTGTATTTCACTAATGCATCTGGCTGAACAACTAGCAACTAGGAGAATAGTTTTTAGTGTCATCCATTGTAGATCGATAGTCTCCAGTGGCTCAAATGGTGTGTCCGTCATTGCCCTCAGTACCAGGGTGAGGTCCCATGGGGCTGTAAACTGCTTGATCTTTGGATGTATATTGGCAGTTGCTTTGAGGAAACATATGATATCCCTGTGTGACCCTGGGGTGGTGCCTTTTATAGGGCCCCAGGCTGCACCAACTGCTGCCACTTGTACGAGTAGAGATGCTGATGATAACCCTTTGTCCAGACCGGCTTGTAGGAACAGCAGAATATCGGCTACTGACGCTGTTAATGGGTCTATCCCTTTCTCTATGCACCACTTATGGAATACCCTTCAGTGTCTTACATAGAAACATAGAAACATAGAAGTTGACGGCAGATAAGGACCGCAAGGCCCATCCAGTCTGCCCATTTCTTTTTCTACCTTATAAATGTGCCATCGGCCTTTGCTCTGTCAGTGACCTATCTATTCATAGTCATTTGTATTGCTCCCTTATGCCTATCCCATGCCTGTTTGAAGCCCTGCACTGTATTCATAGCCACCACTTCTTGTGGTAAGCTATTCCATGCATCTACCACCCTTTCTGTGAAAAATTTCCTCACATTCCCCTTAATCGGCCTCCCTCTAATCTCATGCTGTGTCCTCTTGTCCTGCAATTTTCTTATATTTAAACATGTTAGACTCTTTCACCTTGTTTATGCCCTTAAGGTGTTTAAATGTCTCGATCATATCACCTCTCTCCTCCTTTGCTCAAGGGTATACATATTGAGCTCCGTTAATCTGTCCTCATATGTCTTCTATGCAGTCCCTGCACCATTTTGGTTGCCCTTCTCTGGACTGCCTCAATTTGGTTAATGTCCTTGTGAAGGTGTGGCCTCCAATACTGCGAGTACTCCAGATGGGGCCTAACCAATGTCTTGTACAGAGGGATTATTACCTCCTCTTACGACTTGTGATACCCCTACTAATACACCCTAACACCCCTAGCCTTACTCTATTGCTAGAGGTCTGCTTGGATGATTTTAGGTCATCAGTGATGATGATGCCCAAGTCTCTTTCTTCCTTTGTGACTGCTAGCAACTCCTCCCAGCCTATAAGTGGCTTCAGGGTTTCTCTTCCCTATGTGCATGATTTTGCACTTCTTTGCATTAAATCCCAGTTGCCACTCTTCTGACCATTTTGCTAGTTTATCCAGATCTCTTCTCATTCTGCCCACCCCATCTGGATCATCTACTCTGTTGCAGATCTTGGTGTCATCTGCAAACAGACAAGCCTTACCCTCTAGTCCATCTGCAGGTCACTAATGAAGATGTTGAATAGGACTGGCCCCAGGACTGATCCCTGAGGTACCCCACTTGTGACTTGCATCTCTTCTGACTGTATACCATTTACCACCTCTCTGTTTTCTGCCAGTCAACCAGTTTGCCACCCAGTTGACCAACTTCTGACCACACGAGCCTACCTAGCTTATTTATCAATCTTCTATGTGGAACAGTGTCAAAGCTTTGCTGAAGTCAAGGTAGGCGACATCAACTGCTCCCCTTGGTCCACCACTCTGGTTACCCAGTCAAAGAAATCTATGAGATTAGTTTGACAGGACCTTCCTTTGTAAACCCATGCTGTCTTGGATCCTGTGCCCCTATGGATTCCAGGTGTTGCACTATCCTTTCCTTAAGGAGTGCCTCCATAATCTTGCCCACTACTGAGGTAAGACTGACTGGTCTGTAGTTCCCCGCCTCCTCCCTGCTACCACTCTTGTGGAGCGGGATCACATGAGCCCTTCTTTGGTATGTCAATGTCGTGGATGTCCTTCTGGAATTTTCCATTGTGTTGATAACTACAGGGTGATAGCCTGCTTTTAACAATCTCTCCCTTTCAGGAGCCAGGCCATCAGTTTGAGGTTTGTTGGGTTGGGATGAAGTATCGGGCCCTGACTGAGGATGTCGTGCCTGCATGGTAGGGTCCAAGGGTGATCCAGTGCCATCGCTACTATCGTGGCAAACCCGCTTCTTTGGGGCCAGTATGGTGCAATTAAAATCATCTTTGATCTTGTCCTGCGGATTTTGCTCAGGACTTGTGGGATTAATGGGAGGGGTGGGAATATGTAAGCTATGTGGAAGCTCCAAGTTGCTGATAGCGTGTCCACCCCCATGGATTTGTAATCCTGAAATCGGTAGTAGAACCTGGGGCACTGGCTGTTCTTGTGGGATGCCATTAGGTCGATCTCTATTGGGCCCCAATGGTTGTTGATAGACTGAACTATCCATGGGTGGCACATCCATTCTCCTGGGTGAATCCATTGTCGGCTGAGCCAGTCCGCTGTGGTGTTCAATTTGCCTGCTAGATGAATGGCTGTCAGGCTTGTGAGATTTTTCTGTGCCCAGGAAATTAGTTTTTCTGCCTCTTTTTGCAATGCTCTGCTTCTTGTCCCCTCTGTTTGTTGATGTATGCTACGGTCACTTGATTGTCTGACCGAATCAGCACATTTTTTCCCCGTACTTCCATTGTGAAATGTAGCAAAGCCTTGAACACAGCCCTTATTTCTAAGATGTTTATTGGTAATTTTGACTCGTTTAGTGACCACCTTCCCTTCGCTGTTTTTTGGCCCGTCGTTGCACCCCAGCCTGTCAGGCTGGCATCGGTGTCCACCTGAATGTCTATTTGTATGTCTAGTGGCATACCCTTTAGTAAGTTGTCCCTTATTGACCACCACAGTAATGAAAGTGCAGTTCTTGTAGGGAGAATCACCCTTTTTGTGAAATCCAAATCATATGTGGGACCTTAATGAATAAGGAATGATAACAGCGGTCTCATGTGCCATCTTGCCCATGGGATGGTGTCTATACAGGAAGACATGAGGCCTAATGTATGGGAAATATCTTCCACTGATGGTTGTCTTGCGGTTCTTAGTTTGTTTACCGAGTCTAGTAGGGTTGAGACCCTTTGTTCTGATGGCTGGACCCTTCCTTCTGCAGTGTCTATGAGGTTGCCAAGGTGTTCCAGCCTTCTGCAAGGTATGAGTTGGCTCTTCTCCTGGTTTATGACCCAACCGTGTGTTTCGAGACATTGAATTGCGATCCTTGTCTCCCTCGTGGATTGCTGAACTGATCGTGTTCTGATCAGCCAATCGTCCAGGTAGGGTATTACTTGTATTCCTTGCTCCCTTAGTTTTGAGGCGAGCACTATGGACACCTTCATAAATACTCTGGGCACGGATGCCAGGTCGAAGGGGAGTATCTTGTACTGGAAGTGTTTCCCCATGATGTGGAATCTGAAAAATTTCTGGTGAGATGGTCTTATGGGAATGTGGAGGTAGGCGTCTTTCAAGTATATGGACGTGAGCACATCCCCTGGGTGGAGCGCTTTTAAGGTGGATCTTATTGTCTCCATCTTGAAGGGTTTGTGTTTTATGCTTCTGTTTAGGAATTTTAGGTTGAGTACCGGTCGAAGGTCACCTGTCTTTTTCGGTACCGTGAAGAGGATGGAATAGACTCCCTGGCCTTCCTCTGCTGGGGGAACCCTTATGATCGCATTGTTGTCTGTCAACTCCCTTAGTATGTTTTGTAATTGTTGAGGTGTTGCCTTGTGTCTTGATACTGGTGATGTTATCAGCCTGTTCAGTCTTGGTCTTTCTGCAAATTCTATTGCGTAACCTTCCTGAATTAATTCTAGGACCCATTTGTCCTGAGTGTTTTTTGTCCATTCATGAAAGAACTTGCTTAGCTGGGTGCCAACTGGTACTTTGGGCATGGGCTCGCAACAGGGATAGTCATTGTTTGTTGGGACCCCTTCTTCTGTGCTGGTAGGAACCTCTAGCCCTGCTCTGAGTTCCCCTAACTCGATATCTGTTGTATGAGTTGTACAAGCTAAAATTTGTTCTGTAACCCTGGCCCCCGAATGATGTCTGACCTCTGCGTCTGTCTCGAAAGGAATGCATGCGATTCGCAAGTCTGGTTGGAAGATACATGGAGTTATTCCCTCTGTCCTTTCCCAGTACCTTCCTATCCTCCTTTCCTTTCAGGTATTTCTCCAGTCCTTCTCCAAACAGAAGGCTGCCCCTACATGGTAATTTTAGTAGGAGTGATTTTGATTCCACATCTGCATTCCACAGCTTCATCCATATGCATCTCCTGGCTCTGTTGAGAAGTCTGGCGGCTCTGGCATTGATCTTCAGAGAGTTCACTGCCATGTTTGCCAGATATTTTGTAGAGAGGATGATATTATCAAGCAATTGTGACTCCGAATTCTTGGCTGCAATTGATTTCTGAGCTTCTTGTAACCATTTGAGTTGAGCCCTTGTGGCATAGATGGCTGTGGTAGCTGCCCTAGCCCCCAGACCTGCTAGCTCAAAATTCTTCCTTAATGTGTCCTCCAACTTTCTATCCACTGGGTCTCTCAGTGCTGAGGTGGATTCTGTCAGCAGGATGGTCTTTCTATTGAGGGAAGCTATTTGAGGGTCCACACTCGGAGGTGTGCACCATAATGCTAGTTTGTCAGCTTCCAGGGGGTACATTTTATCCCATGATCTGCATTCTGGGATATGGGTAGGGTCTGCGGATTTCCATTCTTTATTTACTATCTCGTTAATGGCCTCACAGATGGGGAATTTTTCAGATGCTTTTGCTGCCTGTTGTAAACAAGGCAGCAGCTTAGACTGTGGGATCAGTGTGGGTGGGGTTTTGAATCCCACTGTGGCCATAATGCTGTGTACCAGTGCGAGTATCTGATCGGGAAAACACCACTTAGCCGTGAGTGATTGGGGGTCAGTCTCTTTATCCTCCTCATCCTCCGAGTTAGGCTTGGAGTGGGCGGGTGGCTCTGTTGCATTAGAGTTGGATTTGTCTGTGAGGTTATGTGCGGTAGAGCCGGGAGCCTGAGAAATGTCTGGTCTAGCCGAGATCTCAGCCAGCTTGTCCCACATAGCTGACATGAGTTGTTGTTGGAGCTGAAGAACTTGTCGGTTCTGTAGGAGAATGGCACTGGTGTCAACATTATTAGCTGAGGCAGATGGAATGACCTGTGTAATCTGGGGTGCTTCCTGCTGCTCACTGGGGTTATCAAACATATTCTCGTCTGCTGTATGTGCCGATGTAGATGGGTCTTCCACGCAAGAAGCGCATATGCGACCAAGTTGCGCAGATGGGATGGGCACATTGCAAAGTCTGTAGCTCTTTGTCTTTCCCATGTCTGTGGAAGACTGGGAAACAAATGGGGATTGCTTTAAGGGTCATAGTAAAAGACCTCTAAAAGAATGTAGATTACCTACTGGTAGCAATATACCTGTAGCTCTACCCCAACTAATAAAAATGGAGCGGAGGTCTTAGCCCAATAATATCTGCAGCAGTGCTAGTGCTGCCCAGTATTGTCACTGTCCCTTTAAGAGCCTGTAATATTGTGCCTTCGATGTAACTGAAATCTTAACTAGTACTTCTGAGATGATCATGTGAGCACCCAGAGTGCACTTATTTGCTATATTGTTAGGGTAGAGTGTAAGCTGTCCCCTTTAATAATCACTATCCATACCTACATTGCACTAGTGAATAGCAGTGCCTATCAAAAATGTCCCAGGAGAACAGGAGAAGTGCTTGGACACTTAAGAAGAACCAGGGAACTTGGGTCACTAGGCTTTTAATTCAATGGACAGTTAAGGAGAACCAGGGAACTTGGGTAGGCTTGTTATTCAACTGCCTGGGAAATACAGTCGTGCAGCACAAGGGCAATAAGGGGCCAAGTAACAGGCAGGAGTCTCCTAAAATACTCACTGTAGCGCAAGCCCCCTGATCAAACTGCCGTACGCAAGATGGTGTCGGCGAAGTCTGCATGCATGAGATCAGGTCCTCGATCACACATGCGTGAGCTGGGGATCAAGTCACGCATGCGCAAACTGGGGAATCCAAGAGTATATTTGAAACGGGGCCAGCTAGCGAGAGTGGAATGGGGGAGACGCCAGGAACACAGCAGACAGAAACAACATGGCCAACACCCTCCCCAAATACACGAGAGATGGGGAGATGTGAAAATACACCATGTTAGGGCACCCAGGCTCCGGAACGATCAGTCAACAGAGGCTGCATGATTTTACCTAAAACTCACTCCAGGAAGCTGCCAAGACTGCCAGGTAGGCCCCCAAATAACGGAGATGAAAACAAACACTGTGCTACAGAACCAGCACCCTAAGATGCAGTCAAAACAAATGGGGGAGGGGGGGTTCCCTGAGAAGTAATGAAGGCAAGGGACACTATCTGTGGTCGCTAGCAGGGACCACAAGATGCCCAGATGTTCCACAACAAATGGACTAAAGTGGGGAACAGGGGTACTTTTGAAACCGCTAGCAGGGTTTCAAATAGTACACAGCAGCCAATGTAGCCAAATATTTGATCCTAAGTCTGCTAGCAGGAGACCCAAATGAGCTGCTTCCACAAATACAGGCAAACAAAGTTTAGGTCTGCAGAAAAGGAGCCCCAAACAAGCTGCAAGCAATATAAACAGCTGTGCCCTTGGGTTCTGGTCAGTAGCATTGTAATTGACTGAGGTTTAAGAAAGTATACAATGATTTGCAGACACATTTGACTGGAATCTCAAATACTGAAGATCTATGTAGCATAAAATCATTACGTGACAAATTCATCAGATGCTCCTCACTCAAACTGGATACTTGAAATGTAATTCATTTGAAATTCAGAATTCAGAAATCTAGGCTTACCTTGAGTATCTCTGAATTCAAAAACTGCTGGGGAGCTGTTGTGAGGCACCGCAACCTGTAAGATGCACAATCTGAAATGAGTTATGAGAGGCAGCTTCACAGGGAAGAGGGGACGGACTTCCTTTGAAGTCACATGTGCATCAGCAATCTATCAGGATGGACACAATACCCAGGTGTAAGGAAGTGGAGTGCCTCAGAGATTATCCCCCACAATGACAGTTGTGGGTTTCAGCGTCAGGTCTGCTTTGTCTCCAGGTTCACAGCTTGGTGCTCTAACCTCTAGGCAATACTGCCTCCAACATATTGACAAGCAGTAGGGACAGACAAAGTCCCAGTGACAGTGAGCCTGCTTTCAGGTAAATATTTATTTATTTCGTTTTTATTTACCAGGCAGGTGCACTAGACAAGATAGTTTGCTACTTTTAGGCACAGCCCCAGAGAATTACAAAACGGGAGGTAAACAGAAGCATTATACAGGATGCAGGGTGCCATAAACAATATCGTATCTGAGGGCATCGGGATACCTGAACAAACAAAAATGCAGAATATAACAACTGGAAGACATAGTGCAGGGAAATGGGAAGTTAAAACCCAAAGTACAATATAAAAACAATCCCAATAGAGGCTGTAAATTCTTGGCATTAAAATATGCAGATAAGCACAGTACTCCACATGCCCCTCTTGTAACTTAGGTTTTGAACTAACAGGAAATAGAGGTAGCCTACTATGAAAGTTCATTAAATAGTTTTTATGTATTTGTAAATTTGACAAGATGTTTTCAGGGTAAATATATTAATTTAGCTCTCAAATAGAACACTTTCCGAACATACGAAATTGCCAGCAGATACAGGCCTTACGGTCTGTCTAGTCTGCTCAAGTGTGCAGCACATCAGCCATTTAGAATGCAGCTGCCTCCTCCCACTGTTTTTCCTCCCATTTCCCACACACCCACCCCCTGTCCACTCCCGGTTTGAACTCTCCCTTTAATCCTGTCCCACCCCATCTCCCTCATGAAGCTGCTCACTGTCCACAGTGATACCACCTTCTCCAGCAGCGCATGCCATCCTGTGACCACCCTTTTGGTGAAATAGTGCCTCCTCATTTCCCTCCTGAATCTGCCTCTCTCTAATTTCAGACTGTGTCACATGGTTTCCCTCGCACCGTTTTGTTTGAAAATACTCTCTGTGTTTACTCTGTTCATGCCCTTCTATCCTCTAAGGAATACATATTAAGCTCTCTCAGTCTCTCATAGAGTTTATTTCTCAATCCCAGGATCATTTTTGTCGCCCTGTGCTGCACCACCTGCAGTAGCTTGATATCCTTCTTCAAGTAGGGGCACCAGTATTGCACACAGTACTCCAAGTGCGGCCTCACCAGGGACCTGTACAGGGGCAGGATGACGTCCCCTTTCCTAGAAGTAATTCCCCTTGTGATGCACCCCAGCATTCTGTTGCCCTTTGCCACTGCCTTCCTACACTGGGCTGAGTGGTTCTTTTCCCCTGTTACCAGTGCACCCAGACTCTTCTCCTCTGTTGACATGGATAACTGCACTCCTCCCAACCAGTAAGTATTTCCGGGGTTCCTGTCTCCCAAGTGCATGACTTTGTACTTCTTGGCATTGAACCCAAGTTGTCATGTGTTTGACCATCCCTCTAGTCTTGCCAAGTCCTCCTGGAGCACTTTGCCACCCCCCACCACCACCATCCACTTCCACACAGATCTTAGTGTTATCAGCGAAGAGGCTGATCTTACTTTTTATCTTATCTGAAATGTTGGCTATGAAAATGTTAAACAGCACTGGTCCCAGCACCGAGCCCTGTGGGACTCCACTTGTTACCACTCTGGGCTCTGATAATTCACCCCCCACTACTACCTTCTGCTACCTATCTTGTAACCAGCTCTTGACCCATCTAACCAGTTTCCTGCCTGCTCCCAGGTTGCTCAATTTAATGGTCAGTCTACCATGTGGCACTGAGTCAAAGGCCTTGCTGAAGTCCATGTAAAGGACATCCACCACATGACCTTTGTCCAGTGCCCGCATCACCCAATCAAAAAGGTCCACCAGGTTCATCTGGCAGAATCTGCCTGAGACAAACCCATGCTGTTTGCTGTCCTAGAGACCATTATCCTCCAGAAGTTTTACCAGTTGTTCCTTTAGGATAGCCTCCATTAGCTTTCCTACAATTGCGGTAGGGCTCACTGGTCTATAGTCCCCTGGTTCGTTCCTGGGCCCACTCTTATGGAGGGGCACCACATGAGTCACCCTTTATTGAAATACAGTGTAGTACTAATTACTAGTTAAGTAGCATCTTGTCATTACATAGTTTACATAGTTATAACTTGCTAGCCTTTCTTAGTCATTGAAATCTATGGCCCTCAAACTTAATTTTATACACATGTATAACGGGAAGTGTATAACAAAGTTTATGTAGTTGAAAGCTGTCAATCATGAACAGGTTTGTTGCGCATCTGGCAGTTCTTATGCTCCTCTAGTCAGGGCATTTTTAAACAATCTCATACCTCAGTTGAAAGCTGCTGCCATCCTGGATCATCACTGTAGCAACTGAGATCATTACAACATTTAAGATTTCAGAAAATTAATAATTTTTATGAATATTTACATTTCCTGTTGTATTCTCTACCATGTACATTTCAAAGCATTTGTAAATGATTCAACATGTACTGTTGAAACACCAAAAGATTACATCTGTCAGTTAATTACTGCTCTGCTAACAGAGTCTGTATGTCACTTTATTTTGGACTGCTTATCCTGGATAGTTATAAAAGATTTAAACATTTTACCAGTCTGTTCTACCGCTGCGTTAAAAACACAAATTTTTGCCAACTGTGCCAGTCTTAACATGATTGCATAATTCTGTCTGATACCATTTGCCTTAACAAAACCTCATTTTAAGTACACATTCTTTGTGAAAAGTGATTTCTTACTAGTTAATATATAAAATAAAACATGGGGAGTTTTTTCCTTGGATTGATTTACTCATCCTCATTGTAAGATACCTTGATAAGCACTTAAACTTAGCTCTTATGGTTTATCAAGTATCACACACCTAAAGTGTATAAAAAAATCTTCATTACACAAATGTCTCTGTGCATTATTGTATATGTTATACATTGTATTAAATAACTTTAAAGAGCAACTAACCTGGTCCCTGGTCCAAGAAGCAAGACAAACCCTTCTATGTGCAGAAGTCATATGCTGCACATATTTTTTTGTTTTAGTAGCCCCTATATTGGAAGGGAAGGAATTGTAATTTGGTTCTGTGGAGCTGAGCTGCGCTGATCCCTTCCACTTCCTGGTAGCACTTCAGTCTGCAGTCCGGCCCTGATTCTCCCCCATGCTATGTCATTTTGTGATATCATTATACAGATAGCATGGGGGCGTGCTCCATAGACATGAATGGGGCTGTTTTTCAAAGTTAAATTTTGGTAGTTCAGATGGCCATTTGAACAATTCATGGCCACTGCTTAACTAACAAGGTCCCAAGGGGCAGATTGGGGGCAGATCGCAGACTGACATGCTACCAGGAATGGATCAGCGTGGCTCAGCTCCACAGAGCCAAATTACGATCCCTCTCCTTCCAATAGAGGGGCTACTAAAACAAAAAAATATGTGCAGTATATGACTTCTGCACAGGAAAGGGTTTGTCCTGCTTATTGGGGAAAATTTAGAAAAAGAGCAAGAAAGTTGTACATTAATGTAATGTATTACTGAAAATGGTACAGTACAGAGTTAAGCTACAGCAGGAATAAATACCAGGGTTGGTACTAACATTTCATAATGTGTATTCAAAGGGAAAATGTTCCAGGAAAATTGATTTATGTGAAATTATGGCACCACAGTGGTGCAATTCCTTTTAAAAAAAAATGTCAGGAGACCATAGGAAATCCTTGAATTATATGTTTTTGAGACTAAGAGGGGACACAAATCACTTCTAAAAAATCTCACAGATTGCAGTGGAATGTACGGCACTGCCAGGACATAAACTTGAAAATCAGAATCCTTTAAAATCTTGCCATTGTCTGATAAGAAAGAATATATTAAAACAGAAATGTTACAGCATGTTTTCCTTTGCTTTCTTTTCAGTTTTTTCATTTGACAAGTAGTATTTGCACGGCACTGTTAAACAGTGGATCACTAAAGTTGTACTGACTGATTAATATAAAGTGTTCACATTTTTGTTCTACTGTAGGTGCCATCAGCAGGAAACTGGGAACAGGACAGAGAGTTGCACCAAAATGCCTTTGATTGCGTCATACTATGCAGGAAAGAATATGCTCATCACTGGAGCCACGGGTTTCATGGGCAAAGTACTGGTGGAGAAGTTGCTTCGCTCCTGCCCTGAAGTGAATGCTATTTATATCTTGGTGAGGCCAAAATCTGGGCAGTCCATGCAAGACAGAGTGTCAGACATGATGAAATGCAAGGTAGGTTTATTGCTGGCGCCTATTGGAAAGACTGTGGGGATATATCGGTAAGTATTCGAGTAATGTTGTTGCACATCTACATTAAGAAATTCCAATGTAGAACTTGAGACATCGTTTTCAGCTGATTATACTATAGCTGTATTTTTTGCCATACTACATATAGAATAAATAATTGACAATACAATAATGTGTGGGTAACCATACACAACCTAGAGAATAACAGATGGGCAACCACATACTACAAGGCTATGTTTCCATGTAGGGGATCTGATAACATTAGTGGGATCTCAAGAGCAAAGCTTGAGGGGTCCTTGATGTTGTTGGAACCCCAAAGGGGGAAACTAGGCAGAGTTGTACACATTTGTCCATCTATTATTTTGTGTAGTATATGGTTTTGAATTTTTTTGTTCTGCTTTCCTATTATTGAGTGTATAAATTGTTTGTTTTTTACCAATTAAAAAAACATAAACCCACCCACACCCAACTTCTAATAGTTTACCTAACCCCAGGAACAGTAGTTTTATTTATAACATAGGATTACTGCACATTACTTGTCCTTTTTATTCTTTGGGTAGGACTACTGTACATTACTTGTCCTTTTTATTCTTTGGGTTCTCTTTCTCTGCTTGGCTGGCACCCATCTGTGGCATCCTCCCCAACCCTGTCAACCCCCCCATCTCTGGGGCTAACTCATCTGTCTGGTACATTGCCCCACTGTTTGACCCCTGTGATGGAGCTCCCTGAGGTTCCCTAAGCTGGGAAGAGTTCAGCCTGCATACAATAGTCAGGGAATCCCAATAGGCAGTGCAGGATCTGGTGAAGGACACCACATCATACTGCCTCAAATGGCAGTCTTTCCTTGTTCTCGTTCCCTTCCCCCTGGTGCTTCATGCAGTGGACTGCAGTGATCCAAGCATGCATGCATGCTCACATTGCAGTCAGAAAGCACCCGCCCTGCCCTCTCTTCAGGGCTCTACTTGTACTGCCAGCGGTGGTACCCAGAGGAGGAAAACATCATCTGAGATGTGCAGTCCTCATCTCCCTGGTTGGTCCCTGACAATCCAAGATCGCTTCTGATCCTGGGTCACCAGCATCGTGAGCAGTAGTGCTACCACTGCACTGAGAGGACAGCTAAATATGCAGAATCCTGAAGTTAGCAAGATTGCTGCTCATCACTGGGAGCATGTCTGTAACTAAAACAGAAGTGTATTTAGTGTGTCTTAGTGGGCTGTGTAACTGTCCAACTCTGGATAGTTTCTAAGAGTAATACAATTCTATATCTGTTTTATTAACAAAAACTACTACTGCTGGAGCAGGGTGGCTTACTAACAGCTGGGTGTAGGGTGGGTTTATGTGATTTAAACATTATTACATAAATGGGAAACTCTTGTTGCACTTTGGGCAGGATACATGTGTATGCGTGGAGTGTGAAAACAGTGTGTGGTCAGGAAAAACGGTGGGTGCACTAGATTTGAACAAACTAAAAAGCTGCTGTGCCAGAAAAGGGCACAACAGCACTCTATGACCTTTGAACTGTTGTAAAATAGCTTTTTAATTAGATTAAGGTGGTGGACTGGGACCAGGCAGCTGATATACTGTACCAGACTTCAGCAAGGCCGCTGACTTGGTCCCCCACAAAAGGTTGATCACAAATTTGGAGGAGAGTGGGGCAGGTGGCAAACTGCTCCTACTTATTCCTCTGCTGTTGAAGGTACTCAGTGCGACATGGCAGTTCATTTTGGAGTTGCTTAGGTTTTATCAACATAAGAACTCATCAAGTAAAACAGCATTAAATGCTATAAACTCTGAAACAAACAATGGTCCATGTATCTTTTACTTTTGTAGGAATGAGATAGTATACCTCTCTACCTGTGCCTCACAAATGAGGGACTAGGATTAAAAAAAAAAATCAGGGACCATACTTAGCATAACATTAATCGGTGACATTGTTTTGTCATTTCGATCCCTGCTCTTTAGAAATGTCAGTTTTTGGTGGGGCATAGGAAATTTCTGAGTCAAAATCAGGGATACCAGTGAAAATCAGGGGTGGCTGACAGGTATGAAGTACAGTTGGTAGATTTATAGAGCACAGTTGGTAGTTGTATATCAAGTGCAGTCGAGGGGTACAGAGGACAATTGGTAGATGCGATTTTGTTTGCTCTAAGGAACATTTACGTGCTGTGATTAAAAACATTGTTTGCCTTTAATGTTGTTTAGCATTCTGTTTATGAATTTGTTTATGTAATAGATGATTCAACAGACCTACGGCCTCATGAATGCCTGCTGTAGTTACTCTAAGGAACTCAATTGACAGTTGCATGGAATTTTTGTTGCAGCTAGCTAGACACTTCCTAGAATGAAGGTCATCATTCCTGATTCTTTGATGCATTATGAAATAATTTCTCAGCACCAGATTGCAAGCCCTTATGCAGAGTCAACATGTAGGGAGTCAGCAGCTAAGGTCATAATGGCTTTACACTGCAAAGGCCCCAGGAGCATGAGATCATTTTTCATCTGACAGTAATACATGTATGTCCCCTACTGGTAGAGCAGCTATGTTTTTCCCCATAATTGTGCTCCTGTGAAAGCAAAGCAAAATAAAGACTTTACTACATTTTCCTAAATACTGAAATACCTCCCAGCTGTCTCTGATTTTCATAGATAGCCCAGGTGTTGAACACCAAATTGTTTGTTTGGACATAACTTGATTTTGGCCACAATTACTGAACTGGAATTTGAAATCATAAACCTAAGATGAATGTAACATCTCTGATAGAGTGTTTCTCTAAAATGCATTTCACCCCTTGCTACTTTCTTTTTTTAAAGCTTGCAGGGTTTCTGCCAACTGTTAGATACCTGAAGCCCCTGGTTTTCGTTAAATGTCCTTGAGCTGTTTTTTTGGTGCTGTCCCTAATTTTTATGTCAGAGGGTTTATAATTATGCTGTATTTTTAAGTTCTTAAAAGTTATTTACAAAGAGAAAGACAAAGAGAGATTCTCTAAACTGTCTTGTCAATACTGATAATCATCTCATATTTGTTTCTGCCTCAAAGAGGCAGTATAGAGCTGTGACTAAGGGCACAGAGCTGCAAACCTGGAGACCTGGGTTTAAATCCCACAGCTCCCACTTGCATACTGTGTGACCCTGAGCAAGTCACTTAACTTCCTTTTGCTCCCAACTCACACCTAGAAACAAGTTTTGGCTTAGTGTGTATTTTCTTGTTAAACAATCCCACCCCTTTCTTTCCCCTTGTGCATCAGAAATACCAATTTATATTGCAATTCCTGGAAAAGGGAAGGGTCACAGATATAAGTAACAAGAAGTGCCCAGAGCATTTTCTAATAGTTACACATGAATAATGAAACAAACCCTGTGAGGAAAAAAACAACACTGATGGAATCTTATTTAAGTCTGTTTAGGAAGAATGCATACAAACCAGTTTAGAAAATGTTTCCAGTAACTGCAACGTGCAAAATAGATATCAGATCCTTAAAGAACATTACAATGTCCAATAAGCACAAAGTAATTTATTTATTTGCTTTTGTTTACCAGGTAAGCACACTAGACAGCCAAGTGCCTATTTTCAGGTGCGACCCGGGAGGGTTACAGGGTACATACAGTACATCATACAGCATTGTAACATACGGAGTCTCCGGTATAGACATTAGGTGATACAGCGTACAGCATATGTGACACCAGGCATAAAATGGTTAAGTAGGCAGATAGCACCAAGATACCTAACAAAATTGATAAGTAGAATAACATTTAAATAACATCAAAATGTAGAGGAACTTCAAATTAACAAAATGATAGACAGGTACAGATAAGACATTGCCCCCTTCAACAGGAGGGCAGAAAGTGCCTTGTGCAGGTTATCAGCAGAAATTGAAACATCGGACGGTATCATTGGACCCTCTGGGCGTCACCTTCCATCAGTTGAAAAAGGGAGGGAGAGGCTCCGCTTGGGTCTATATGGCACAAAGACAGGCAGAGGCTGATTTGAGGAAGCTCCAGAGGGATGCTTTGTAGCATGGATGGGAGGGAGAGGCACGAACTAGAGCAGGAAGGGAGTTCCACAGTCTAGGTGTGTGGACGGAGAAGGCCCGATCCCCCGTAAGGGTGCGGGTCTTAGGAACCAGGCGGTCCTGAGCAGCACTGGATCTTAAGTGGTAGGTTGTGGTTCCATGTTTGAGGGGAAGGGCAAGTACGGAAGGAGTGGCCGTTCTCACTATGTTTTCTACAAAGTTGCCGAGGACAAAGGTGTGGTGCTTTTCAGGGGGAACCACTCCAGCTGTGAGTAGAGCTCACAGCGGTGCGTTAGGCGAGGGGCGGAGAGTGTGAAGCGGCATATTTTGTTATAAGCAGTGTCCCATTTTTGCAAGACTGGAATTCGGGACTGGGGCAAAGGCTATAAGCCCATAGAAGAGTGTGGGAAGAAGTATTCCCCTGGCTAGGGTGAGCCGTGCAGCTGGGGTGAGGCAACTATTGGCTCCGTAGGCAAGTTCGAGCTTACAGTTCGTGGCCTTACATATGTTCCGAAGGTGCGTGGTGAGATCCAGTTGCGGATCAAGGGTAACTCCTAAATATTTGACGGAGTCCACAACCTGCAGGAGGGAGCCATTTGTACCAAAGATGGTTAGGGGAGCAGGGCAGGAATAGGTCTTGGCTATGGAGCCAAAGAGCATTGCCTGGGTCTTTTCCAGGTGATGGTCAGCTTGTGGCCCTCTAGCCAGTTCTGGTTGAGTGCGAAGTCGGAGTTAAGCCTGGAGTTGGTGGCAGTAATATCCAGGAAACTGGTCAGGATGACGAGATCATCCGCGTATAGGGTGGAGTGCCCATGGGTTGTGGCGTAGGGCATTTCATTAATGAACAGGGAAAACAGAATGGGTCCAAGGACAGATCCCTGGGGGACCCCACAGTTAACTGGGGAGAGGACAGAGAGGGCGTGGTTGAAGCTGGTGTATTGCTGCCTACCCACTAGGTAGTTGAAGAACTAAGCAAGGGCTGGGGGGAGGGGGGAGAATCCAAGAGATTGAAGAGTGGAGCAGAGGAGGGAATGGTCAACCCGATCGAAGGCCTTTGAGAGATCGACGAAGATGGCACCAGTCAGATTGCCTTGATCAGTCGCGGATCTGATCTCAGAGATAACCACAGCAAGCGCAGTTGATGTACTGTGCCCTTTTCTGAAGCCATGTTGAGCAGGGGAGAGAAGAGCATGTTCCTGAAGGTAGTGGGAGAGTTGTATGGCAACTACCTTTTCAAGGAGCTTACAGATTGCGGAAAGTATGGCGATGGGGTGATAGTTTTTGATATCTTTGGGATCACCATGTTTGTAAACAGGGACAACCTTAGCTACCTTCTATCGGTCAGGGATGATCCCAGAGATAAGAGAAGTGTTAAAGATGTGAGAGATGGGCCAGGCAAGGAGGGGAGCCCCAAGGCTGAGCAGTTTTGGTTCAAGGCTGTCGTGTCCAGCCCCCGTGTGGGGGGGGGGAGAGACTGGCTAGGAGTTCCTGGGTCTCTCTAACAGAGACCCTTTTGAGGTAGAAGGGCGGCTGAGGGGTGTGCCCACTCAGAGGCTTTAGGGGCAGGGTGCTGGGAAGAAGGGAGAGCAGGCAGGTCTGAGAACATGGCGTTAAATGCAGTGGCAATAGCTTGGGGGTTATTGCAGTTGGCCCCACCGATATGCGTGTCGGCGACCTGTTCCCTTGCAGACCCTCCGACCAGATTTTTAATATTTTGCCAGAAACTCCAAGGACTTTTGGCAGAGGCTAGCAGGGTAGATTTACAGTACTCACTCTTGGCAATGTGGATGGCTCATTTATAAGAGTTTCTGAGCAGCCGATATTCAAGGAGGTCGTTATTGTTGCGGGGGACCTTGTGTTTCACCCAGCATTTGTCTCTCTGCTTCATGAGGGAGAGAAGGCCTCCTTGGAGCCACTTTGTGACTGCCCCTCACCCTCCTTTTCGTAAGGGGGGCGTGCTTGTTTTGCAAGGGGACAAATACTGCAAGGAAATGATCAAGGGCAGCTACAGGGTCATTGGTGGCAGTGATCCTAGACCAGTCAGCGTGTCGTAGGTCCTCAAGATAGTCATTAGGTATAAGTTTGGAATAGTCCCTCATCTGGATCACTTAGCTGGGGATTTTGGGCAGGGAGATGCCCCATATGCAGTAAGTTGGAGAGTGATCAGAGATGACGTCAGGGAGTATTCCTGAGTAAATAATTCTGTCCTGTCTATTGCTCAGTAGCCAGTTGATAAGGGATCCTTTATCCCCCTGGGAGGAGAGCCTAGTAGGTGCCATAATGAGCTGGCTGAGAGCAAGGCCTGAGAGAAGTGGCTCGTATCACTTGGTATTGGGACCCAGCCAATTGAGGTTAACGTCCCCCAGGATTAGCAGCTTGTTTGAGCCAACCTTGTCCCTAAGGTGGTCAAGTAGAGAGGAGAGCCCTAGAATGCCACCCTTCGGAGGGTTGTAGGCATAGACAAGATGCACTTTTTTTGTGTTCCCAAGCAGGAGGAGGGTGTGAAGGAATTCACAGGCTGGAGATGCAGGGGGTGTATGATCAACAGCCAACACGTTAAGGTGCACCTTATAGTAGAGGAGCACACTGCCCTCACGCTTACCACCTACCCTGTCCCACAGGATGAGGCTGTAGCCTCGGAGGGCACACGAGGAGCCTGGTATGTGAGGCTTCAGCTAAGTTTCAGAGATCCCCATAATGTCAGGGTTGTAGTGGGCCACCCAGGCCGTTAGTTCTGCTAGGTTGTGGAGGATACCGCAGACATTCAGGTGTGCTATTTTTAAGCCTTTGGCAGATAGGGCATGGGGTGGCTTGAAGGATGACAGGGTGGCCAGAGGACCTTGATTACTGGCTAAGTCCCTTGCCTGTGCAGGTAGAGCCATGGTGTCAGCTGTGAAGGCAGCAGGTGAAGGCGAGTCACCGTGTGAGGGAAAGAACCCGATAGAACAGCAAGTCAGCCAAGGTCTACGGGTGTTAGCACAGACAATGCGCACCTCGGCCAAGGTCTGCAGGAGTTGGCACAGACAATGTGTGCACATCCCGTTCTGGTGACTTCAATAAGCCCCCTAAGCAAATAGGGCTATGGCGTTGCTAAGGACAGACGTCCTCAAGGCACCACAGGGGGTTGTGATGACGGCCGTATGTCACACTTCTCTAACGCTTACAGACTGTGTGTTCCTGTAAGTCTGAGCAAGGGGGGCTATGATTCAGGCATGCAGGAGCTAGTGACAGGACACAGGCTTTCAGGAAGATAATTATAAGCTTATTAGACCTCAGCTTCAGAGATCACACACTGTGCATCTAACAGAAGTAAAGTAAATTTAGACCTCCCAGCTAGTTGGATGCCTAAGAGCACCCTAGGGACTGATAATCCAGGAGTAGCAAGTGGCCAGGAGACAGCTTGGTTTTTGAGACACAATTATCAGTGTTAAGAGGCAGTGGCGGCCACTAGAGGCGAGAGCAGATAAGCTGCTAATGGAAAAAGGTCAGATAGTTTTTTCAGTTCAGCATCACCTGCTCACGTGATCCTGCCCGGCCTATATAAGGCCAAGTTGACCTAGAGTGTGGTGGGTGGGGCAGGCGGCACAGAGCACCAGCGAGGCAGCTCTTCACTCCAAAGGGGTCTGGGCAGGCATCTCACAGCAAGGCTACCTAATTCAGGCTGGTGTCTGGTGGTTCAGGAAGGAAAGCTGCCAGTTCACAGCTGAAGCAGGCGTACCTGTCTGCCGACGATTCTATGGTGGGGGGTCCAGCTTGATGTAGGGGAAGGCAGGCTCTGAGGCCCTCATGACCTGCTGAGGAAAAGAGAAGAGATGATGGCACTTGTATACAGGACACAGGTAGGTTGAAAGAGGAGTCAGTTATTCCCGGTTTGTACTTTTAAACCAGCAGCAGTTTTGGTAGGTAGAAGGAGGAGTCAGTTATTCTCCAAGTAAAAATCGGGGGTTTGTACTTTTAAGACAGCAGCAGTTAATTCAGGCGCAATAAGGGTATTGCATGTTTCAAAATCAAAATTTATCAGTAAATTATCAGGCTCTCTCACGAGTTATTGGAAGATTAGCTGCCACAAATTACTCAAAAGAATAACAAGGGCCCTCCCGAATTGTACTAGTTAAGTAAATTAACGGGGCAGTAAGTAGAAACAAAAAATAAGGCACACACCTGATTTGATTAGGCTCTCCAGCTGCTGCTGGCTTCAGGAACACTTATGGGATTTGGGCACAAAATCAGTTAAGGCACCCTGCAGAATCACGCACAAATGTGCTGAATTCTAAGCTGTACAGGCGCTTTGGCACACACACATACAGTTAAAGCACCCCTCCAAAATTAGTACACATACAGCAGAAGTCCAGGATTAAGAAGTTTTAAAAGACTATCAGCATTGCTACACCGACAGAGGTGGCGTGGTACTCCCAAAATGGTGGCAAGTTTGAATCTGAGCAGCTCTATGCTCCGAAGGGGGTCTGTGTAGGCGTCTCCCAGCAAGGCTGTCTAATTCAGGCTGGCGTCTGGTAGTTCAGGGAAGAAAAGCTGCCGGTTCACAGCTGAAGCGGGCGTACCTGTCTGCCGACGATTCCATGGTGGGGGATCCGGCTTGATATGGGGGAGAGCAGGCTCCGAGTCCCTCACGGCCTGTCTGCCGACGATTCCATGGTGGGGGTCTGGCTTGATGTGGGGGAGGGCAGGCTCCGAGGCCCTCACAACCTCTCTGCCGATGATTCCACGGTGGGGGGTCCAGCTTGATGTGGGGGAAGGCAGGCTCCAAGGCCCTCATGACCTGCTGTCTGCCGACGATTCCATGGTGGGCGGTCCGACTTGATGTGGGGGAAGGCAGGCCCCTCATGAATAACAATGCAGGGTGTTTCTTACTAAATAGCTTATCATCAGTTATGTTGCTGCCTTACTTTAGAAACATGGAATGTGTTGGCAGAAACTGACTAGTAGGTCAATATAAGCTGCCCTATTGTTCTTGCCTGATACTACACCCTGAACCCTACTTGGTCACAACAGTCCCTCCCTCCCCCTTACCTCTACTTATAATACCCATGTGCCTATCCAACACATGTTGGAAGCTCCCCATTGCCTTCATGCATGCCTCCTCTTCTGGCAGGCTGTTCCATTCATCGACCACCCTTTCTGTGAATAAGTATTTACTCACATTCCTCTAAAATCCACCCCCAGTTTCATAGGATGCCCTCTGTACTGGTACTCCTCCTCCTACTTTGAAAGAGGCTCCCCCCTCCACTTTGTTCACCCCCTCTGAGATACTTATTGGTCTCAATCATGTCCCCCCCTTTTCCAGGGAGCATATGCCAAGCTCCTGCAGTCTCTCCTCATATGGTTTCTCATGCAAACCTGCATCATGTTAGTAGTCCTCCTCTGAACTGCCTCCACCCTGTCAGTGTCCTTGTGGAGGTGCGACCTCCAGAATTGGTGGGGTTTCACCAGTGAGTTATACTCCAGGTGGGATCTCACCAGTGAGCGATCCAGAAGCAACACCACTTCACTTCTTCTGCTAGAGATCCCCTTCCCTATGCACCCCAGCATCGGGCTCACCTTGCTTACTGCCCTGTTGCACTGCCCTGCACCCTTGAGATGATCTGATATGATCACCCCAAGGTCCCTGTCTTGTTTGGTAACTGTAAGTACCTACCCACCATCTTATACACAGTCCCCGGGTTACCCCACCTACACAGTCCCCGGGTTACCCCACCCCAGGTACATGATTCTGCACTTTTTGACACTGAAACCCAGCTGCCATACTCTAGACTGCTCTAGTTAATCCAGATCTCTTTGCATTCTCTCCACCCCTTCCTGGGTGTCTACCTTGTTGCAGACTTTTGTGTCATCTGCAAAGAGATGCACCTTCCCCTCCAGTTCCTCAGCAATCTCACTTATGAAGACATGGAAGAGGACAGGGCCCAGTACTGATCCTTGTGGTAGTCCACTGGTCACTCACTCATTCTCCGAGTGGCTACCATTTACCACCACCCTCTGCTTCCTATCTTTCAGCCAGTTTGATACCCAGCACACCACCTTCTCACCCACCCCCAGGCACCCAAGTTTCTTTATCAGCCTTCTGTGTGTTACAATGTCAGAGGCCTTACTGAAGTCCAGATAGGCCACATCCCCTGCCGTCCCTTGATCCACTTCCTTAGTTACCCAGTCAATGAAATCCATGAGATTTGTTTGGCATGGTCTCCCCCCTGTGAAATTGTGCTGCTGATGCTCCTGCAGCCAATATGTCTTCAGGTACTCCATCAGTCTCTCTTTCAGTAAAGGGCTCCATTAACATTCCCTCAACTGAAGTGAGACTCACTGTATTTGCTGGCCTCCTCCCTGCTGCCGCTTTTGTGCAGAGGGACCTCATCTGCCCTCCTCCATTCCCTAGAACCAGCCCCATCTCCAGTGAGGTACTAAACAATGTTGCCAGAGAGGTGGCTAGCACCATGCTCAGTTCCTTACGTACCCTTGGGTGTATCCCATCTGACTCCATCACTGCATTTTCCTTTAGGACTTCCAACCCCATGTGGACTCTCTCTTCTGTAAATGGACTTGTGCCCCCCCCCGTGCTTATTAATGCATGTTGGCCTGTTTCCCCCTTCCATTGTCAAAACTGAACAGAAGTATTCATTTAAAATTGTAGCTTTCTCCTTGCCTTTCTCTGAACATTCACCCACTCCTGGTTGCCTAATCTTCACTATACCACCCCTTGTCTTCCTTCTCTCCCTCACGTACCTGAAGAAAGTCTTATCCCCATTCTTGACCTCCTAGATGATCCTTTCCTCAGTGTGAGCCTTTGCTGTCCTTAGTTTCCTTGCTGCCTCCCTTTATTTCTCTAGATACACCTCCCTGTCTGCCTCCTTTTGGTTCTCAATGTACTTTCTGAAAGCTGTTTTTTTCTCCTTTACAACTTTAGCCACTTCTCTTAAGAACCAAAGTGGCCTCTTTCTCTTCTTACTCCTGCTTATTGCCCTTAAACAGCTTGCCGTTACCTCCATTATTCCCCTCTTTATTCTATTCCATTGTGCCTCCACCCCCACAGGCCAACCACCCCATCAAAGTGTTTCCTAAGGGAGTTTACCATTTCTCTAAAACCTGATCCCCTGAAGTCCAGGACCAGCGTCCTAGTGTGGTTTTCTCCTGCCCAATCCATATGCCAAACCACGCTGTACAATGATCGCTTGAAGCCAGGGGGCTACCCACTGTGACGTCTACTATGTTGTTCCTGTTTGTAAGTACCAGTTCAAGCACTACCCCATCTCTAATGGGGATCTGTAACCATCTGGCTGAGAAATCCCCCTTGCAGGGAGTCTAGGATGACCCTGCTCCAAGTCGTAGCTGCGGCCAGGAAGTTTCAGTCCACACATGACAGATTATAGTCACCCATGATTACTACTTCCCCTTTGCTTGCCATTTTACCTGTGGTTACCTCCAAAACTCTGTCCAGTTCCTCCCCCCTGTGTTGGTGGCCTATACACCACCCCATGCATCTAAAGGCCCTCGGCCCTGTTTCTAAGCCAGCCCAAAGAACTTCCAGCCCCTCCCCTTCCCCACTTTGTCTGTGTATTTCTATGGCCTTATTATTTTTCTTTAGATATAAAACAACCCCCTTTCCCCCCTGCCATATCCTTACGAAACATGTTGTATCCTGGTATGGCCACCCCCCAGCTGTGGTTGTCGGTGCAACATGATTCAGTTGTGGATGCCATATCCAGGTCCACCCCGCAGTGGTAGCCTCAAGGTCAGGAATTTTGTTTCCTAGGCTCCTTGCATTGGCACATATGGCTCTCCACTCCTTTCATTCCTCCCCTTCCCTAGTTTGCCCTCTCTAAGGAAGCAGTATAGCGCAGTGGTTAAGGGCACTGAGCTGCAAACCTGGAGATCTGGGTTTGAATCCCATCAGCCCCCACTTGCATACTGTGTGACCCTGAGCCAGTCACTTAACTTCCTTGTGCTCCCAGGTTGCACCTGGAAACAAGCTCCAGCTTAGTGTGCCTTTCCTGGTTAAACAATTTCCCCTTTTTCCTTTCCTTTCTTTTTCTTCTCGAGTATATCCTTTGTCCTACACTTTTCACTGGTACTATCCTTCTCCTTTTTATCCTCCCTCTGCCCAGACTCCCTAGTATTTTTTCCAGCATCAGTTCCACCTCTTAACCCACCCGTTGCGTCCCTCCCCTTTCCCATACTACCCACTACCACTGGGAATTTTATTTCCATTGGGCTTTTCTTCAATGCTGCTCCATTATCAGGGAGTTGGGGGGGGCATTCACTTTAGGGTGAATGCCGTGTCCTTGGCCCATTGCCAGTACTGGTGGGGGACATCCAAGTTCATATGTGTACCAACCTGAACAAAGTCTTACTGGGAGGAGGATGTTAGTATGATGTCATTTTACTTTCTGTAGTGGGTTAGTGATAATGATTTACTCATTTCCAAGGAAAAACTTGAATGAAATTAGTACTGTACATTACTTTCACCTAAAAGGGCCTTTACTTGCTATTATACAATGGGGGCTGAGAATGGAGGATTCTGATTGGCTGAGTGGTACCTTTCTGCCATGGTAAATCCTGGTATTACCCATGCAATAGGTGTCAGTCAGCCTCATCTGTAATGTCCGCATGAAGAATTCACTCTGACCCCCCCGAAAAGCAAACCATTGAAACTGCCATATTGATTATCTGCTAAACCACAACACAAAGCGGGAGATTGAAACCTGTAGTCACTTTTGAACTGATACAACCCCCATCACCAAACCCATTTTCAATACCACAGAAACATTTCTTTTTTAAATACATGTAGTGAGTGCACTTCTTAATCTGCCCAAAAAGTCACATATCTTCAAAACACGATACAGGCCAAATTTGGACCACAACTTTGTCTTTACTTCCCGGCTACAGATGGCTCCTTGTCAAACCCTCCAGTTTGGATGAACCCAGTATTCTTTACATGTCCTCCCAGTGCCCTCCAGTAAACCATGACACAGCCTTCGTCTGTCATCTCTGTTGTGGTCTCTATTCTGGTTGTTTTGGAAAGTTTCTACATTGCCTGGTCACTCACTACTCTTGTAGTGTACTAGCTGCTTACAGAGTGAGTGAGTGAGTGAGTGCACTTGATAATGGAAATGAACAGCTGCTTGCTGTCCTTTTGCAGTACCGCTACCTTACTTGTCCGAGACCTGTTGTAAAGCCACACAGTGTTGCACTTTTATAGTTTAAACAAAGGTACCAAAATGTTTTTTAAAAGCTATTTTTACAGGGAGCAATAAGCCCTAGCAACCCAGCGGAAGCCTTAGCAACCCAAGACTATTAGTGAGAAAGTTTTAAAAAAGCTGTTCTGTGAAGGAGCATTACCCACTAGCAACCCAACTAAAGCCCTAGCATCCCAGGACTATTTTTTGTGGTGTAGTAATAAATTAAATACAAATAATTTAAAATGCAAAAAAATCTATTTTTCTTTATTTTTATGTTTGCTTGCGTGCATGCGCAAGAAACATTTCGTCGCAGCTTAGGTGAGGAGTGGGGTTTTGGAGGTGGGGCACTGTGGGGGCCAATGCCCCCAGTGCCTTTTGGCCTGCTTTCCCCAATGCAGTGGCATGCTGCTGCTGACACTAGTTCAGCCAGCATACCACCACCTTGAAAGGAATCCGCCACTGCAATGAGGGAGTGACCCGTCATTGCAGGGTGGTCCCTTGCCTGGTGTAAAATTTCTTGTAACATGGTGGTGGGCGGCGACTCTCAACGCCCGCCTCAGAGTCCCCATGAAAGCCGAATTGCGGGTTCCCAATCCCCCTGTCGGCATGTCCCCATCCCCAGTTTATTTGCCGACAGGGTAGCCCAACCCTCGCCGGCATGATACACCCCCCATTTGTTATGGTGTCGAGGGGTGCCCAACTCTCTTGGCTCATGCGCCCCACCCCTCCCCACCACCACACTATATGGCCGACGGTGTGCCCAATCCCCACGCTCAGTACCCACCCCTCCCCAACAAACACCAGTTAGGTGGCATGCTGGGAGCCCACCCCAGCATGCCAGAAGAATGTCTGTGTTTAATTTTAAATCCTGTAAAAAAAGAAAATGGTCCCTCGTTGAGCCCCATGTCCCCCTACCCAAACCCATGCCCACCCGCTGCGTACTGTACCTCCCCACACACCACCACCTCATACTTACCTCTGGAGCCTGGCACGGCGATCTTCGGTGGACCGGGAACACGTCTGCACTCTTCAAAGCCGACAGTGAACTTAGGAAATGCCGGTAAACTGTATAATGGCATAAATGTTTTTTTTTAAACTGTGGTGCATATCTCGGCCATTTTTTCAAATTTTGGCATCAAATTTTCAACGTGGGGTTCTTGGGACCCCACCTCATGAATTCAGTCACTGTCATCTTGTTATTCGGTCCTGAAAGGTGATTTTGCGGTCACTGCATGGAATCACCTTTCCAGACCGATTAATGAAACAAGTGTCACTGTTCATGAGGTAGGCTCTCAAAAAGCCTGTGTTGCAAATTTGGTGAAAAAATTCCAAAAAATGACTACGTTGTGAGTGTGCATTGTGCAGTTTTCCACACATACTCGTAACTTTGTGAATTTGTAATACTTTCACCCCAGGTTTTCAACATTGGCATTTGTCCACACCTCCTTATGAACAGTACAAATGGCATTTTTCACATCCTGGCCGAAATGTGTTTTCGCACTCCCGGTGCAGAATAGCACGATTGCTTGTGGGGAAATCAGTGTTCGGGACAGATTAAGAAAATCACAGTGACACTGTTCATGACCAGAGGTCCTAAAATGCCTATGTTGAAAATTTGGTGACAAACATCCATAAAATGACAGTGTTACAAGCATGTGTGGCGCAGTTTCCATGCACCCTCGTAACTTCACAAATTTGTAATATTTTCACTCCAGATTTTCAACATTGGCATTTTCCCACACCTTCTTATGAACAGTACAGCTGTAATTTTTTATATCCTGCTCGAAATATGCGTTTGCACATCTGGCGCACAATGGTGCGGTCGCTGTGGGAAATTAATGTTTTGAACAGATTTAGAAAATCATAGTGACGGTGTTCATGAGCAGAGGTCACAAAATGCCTATGTTGAAAATTTGGTGAAATAATTCCTCTAAATGACTTCGCACAACCATGTGTTGTGCCATCTCTTCACACCTCCCTATGCATGGTACAGCTGTCATTCTTTACATCCTGCCTGATCTGTGTTTTCGCACATCTAGCACAGAATGGCACGTTTGCTGTGGGAACTTGAAGTTTGGGAGACATTAACAAAATCACAGTGCCACTGTTCATGAGAAGAGGTCCCAGATGCTTTCATGAGTTGGGGGTCACAAAAAGGCCATGCTGAAAATTTGTACTGCAAATACAAACACACACCCAGGGCGTTAGGGTTTCTACCATAACATCCCACTCTGTACAGACTGACAGGCATGAGAGGTGTAACTTTGGATCGCTGGCTGTAATGCTCATGCCATCCCACCCCCACCCTGAAGCCAGTGACAGGCATCAAGGTGTGCCTTTCACTCTTCAGCCTCAGACTTCACCCCATTCTCCTGTACTGCACCCATTTCAGCATATGACCTTATGAAATGGGGTGACTGTGAAGTCAAACACCCCAAGGCACACCTCAACACTTGTCAGTGTCCACAGGATAGGGTGAGGTGAAACGCCGTGAGCATTATGGGCAACGACCCACAAGCACACCCCAATGCCTGTCCATCTCTGCAGGGTGGAGGTGGGATTGGCACGAGTTGAATACTTCACTGCCACTCCTATTCTACATCTGTCTAACTCCTGCACGTCCAATGCTAATATCAGCAAGCAAACAGTCGGCATTAACAAATGCTTTTATTATGCAGTTATTACCAGATAACTGCCATATAGTGTATGGTGGAACGTAGTTCAGCATGGATTTCCATGCTATGTAAAAAGTAATTCTGTTGCACTAGTGATGTCTGTACTGCAGCAGAACGACTTTGCATTCTGCTGCAGTAGGGACATCATCAGACAACGCTCACAAGTCATTTGTGACTCACGGCAAGGAAGTGGCGATGGATCGAGCAGAGAGGTGCAGGATCCACAGGACAGCAGAAAAAAGGCAGGATCAACCAGATAAGTAAAATTTACTATTACTGTGCTGCAGGATCAACCAGATTTTTAAAAGATTTCAACACCCAGTCCTCTGAGTTAATGTCATCTCGCTAAGTGAGAGGAACAATCACCATTTTTTTAACTTCAAAACCCCACCCAAACCCAGAAGTCAACTAGCTGAAATGCACCAGGTCTCTTACAACCATGTAGCATGCCCTAGCAACCAGGGCTAACTCTCGGCGATAAACATTGAGATTTCTGCTCAGGAAAAAACAAACATTAAGGTGCCACACTATATTTTTATTTGATTTTGGAGGACACCGTATAGAACAGTATAGGGATCACTATACACAACACAGCTCTTCTCAACTCCGTGGTTACTATGCCGATCGAGAGACCTCTTGAGCTTCGCTCTCGAGGTCATCCAGTTGGCATAGTAACCACTCGGTTGAGAACAGCCTTGTTGTCTGTAGTGATGCTTACACTATCCTATATGAACCTGTGCCATGACATATAAAGTGACACCAAAACATTCTAACTTGCAGGTATTATCAAGTAACTATAAGTGAATCCCCTCACTGATTCCGCCCACTCTCTGTTGTTCTCCTTTGTTTCTCTTTGAAGTCCTTTATAAGCCAAAGGCTGAAAAATGCAGGTGAAAGTGAGTTTTCCTGTGCAACTCCGAATTCTTACTTTGAACCTTTCCCCTGCTTTTTGCTCCACATATGTGATGTTGTTTAATACTTTGTTTATCAGGAGTGACAGTGATGTTGCACAGTGCTCACAGCTGTTTCCTGTCTGTGGCAGCCATTTCAGCATTCATCAACCCATTAACAAAACTGGGACTGGTTCCCCACCCAGCCAGTATATGAAACCATCTACAGGTGCTAACCCCCAACGCCAACCGGCCAGTACAGAATACTGGTGGTGAATGCTCAACCCTGCCACCAGTATCCCCCCCCCCCCGCCTGACCCAGCCGTTAATTAAAACTAGCAGTGGGTGCTCAATCCCGCCACTGCCCTTCCCCCACTCTCTGCACAACCCATCTCTTAAATCCTACACCGGGGTGCCCAACCCCTCCAACCCAGCTAACATTCCCCTCCACTGTATGTGACACAAAGCTGCCCAACTTCAGTACTGCCAAACAACCCACCAAAATTGGGGTGCCCAAGACCCAGTGTCAGAACCTGTAAAAATGTCCGCTGTTTTTTAAACCTGGAAAGAAGAAAAATGTCTGTCGATGTCTTCTAGCCTCCCCAAGACCCCACCTTGATCCCACTCTTAACACCTTCCCCTTCATTCACTTACCTAAGAAGGGTCCCACAAAGTAATTGTCTCATGACCGGCATAGCTCCCCTCCCGATGGCACCCAATTACGAACGGACTGAAAACAAGGCAAGTCCATTTAATGGCTTTTTAATGCATTCTGAATTTTTACTCCTAACTTTGTCATTTTTTTAACATTTTTGCCCCACATTTTCAAAAGAAAAAACTATGTTGAAAATTTGGGGTCAAAATATCAAAAAACAATGAAGTTATGAAAAACATTGACATTTTGCAACATTTTCCTATAAATAACCATAAGAGAGTGTCTCGTAGCAAAAGGTTCTAAAATTTATAGTAAACATTTTGCTTTGAAATTCAAATTCTGTTGTTGTTAAACAGAGTCCTTCAGCATAATTTATGATGCTTATATGTAAGCATTAAGGTACGACAAAGGTGAGTTATACTGTGGAATTAATGCATGGTTGGGGGTGTGGCATAAGGCCGCAGGCTGAGTGCCTACAACCACCCAACCATGCATTAATTCCACAGTAGAACATTCCTTTGGAGTGCCTTAATGCACTTTTGTAACATGGCAAAAATGAAAGAGCTGAAATGGAGCGTTTCTGTTGGTCAATAAATAGCAGCCAGCCAAGCCAGTCATTCACTAAAAGTACCACCAACAGCTTAATCTGGTTCAAGGTCAGTTGGCATTCATCTGTATCCCCCTTCCCTGAGTCATGCCTGAAAATAGGCAGGATTTGTCTAGTGCACTTACCCGGTCAACAAAAACTAAATAAATAAATAAATGCATTAATTCCCAAGTAATGCACAGTTGGTCTTGTAGCACTGTGTACAACCACTGAACAAAACAAGAAATGCTCCATTTGAGCACTTTCATTTCTACCATATTATAAAGCCTCCTAAGCATTGTGTCTTCCCACTCATGCAGCCACCCAAAGGACCATCACTTACTCGGTGAAAAGCGACTCCTCATAGAGGCAAAAGAAATGCTCAATTTGAGCACTTTCATTTGTGACATATTACAAAGCCTCCTAACCACAGTCTTCCCACCCATCCACCCAAAGGAGTGTCAATTACTCGTCGCAAAATTGACTCCTTTTTAGTGAAGAAAGGCATACATCGACGAAATAGCAGCCACGGGTGCAAGTACCTTAAGTAGTATTGGTGGCCTTTCTTTCTCACTATATGTAGTGCACGTTGAAACCATTAGTAGAGGTTAGGCAGAACGTTTTACTTACTCAAGTTGTAGTTCGGAAGTGTGATGTGGAGCCGTTATTGGAGAGCAACGCACCGGAAGAGCACCGGAGTACAGAGAGCGCATGGCGTGTGTTAAATTGAAAAATGGGAGCATTTTTTGTTAATTGCGCAAAATGCATGTAGAAGGAACTTTTGTTTTGTGTGAACTTAAATTTCCCATCTTAACAATAGCATTGGGTAATACAGAGAAATCAAAGCAACATTGTTTGCAGATATCCTTGAGTATTGTCACCCATAATGCATCAGCCTATTACCAATCTAAGGGCACGTTGCGAGTAAGATAGCACAGTAAATCAACCTGTTTTCAAATATTTTTAACTGTTATGCAGTTTAGCAACATCACTGTAACAAAGTAGTTGCATCAGTTTTTTTGGTCGGTAGTAATCACGATGTGTAATGCGTAATGTGCCTGGCGGCCAGCCGTTATTGAACAAATCTCTGAAGTACCATGAAACTGTGTCTGTCTCTTTATTACTGCAAACATCATTTGTTATTGCATTTGTTATTACTCACAATAACACAATATTCCACATGACACACAACAGTGCTATGTTACAAGTGTATTAAAGCACTCCAAAGGAGTGTTCTACTGTGGAATTAATGCATGGTTGGGGGGGCTGTAGGCACTTGGCCACCCCCAGCCTCGTGCTACAACCCCCCAACCATGCATTAATTCCACAGTTGAACACTCCTTTGGAGTGTCTTAATGCACTTGTAACATGTGTGTCAGTTGGTGCCTTACATGGTAAATATACTTTTTGTTGATGCACACTTTTTTTTTTTTAGCTGCTTTCTTTGTCTCTGCCACTAACTGGCCCCCTCCTCCCCCAGCCCTGTCACCTCAGCATCCACTGGTTCTCATCTCTGGTGCTGAGGTGCCAGCTGGCTGGGTGCGGTGCCTGTGGGGGGTGGTTTAATCCCGCTGGTCGGTGGGATTTTCACCTCCATTTTTTTCCCCTTCCCTGAGTGCGAAGCAATGGCATGCAATGACACCAGTGGCCAAGCCACACTTGCTTCCGCACACGACACACCGGGCGCCTGCTCGATCTCCGCCCCCTGTCTTGGAGCTAGAGTGCCAGTCCCCAGTCATTGCTAGGGACCTGGAGTGCACTGGTCTCTGATTCCACCCCTCCCTGGGAGAGGAGAGCTGTCCTCTGGACGCTCAGTCCACTCCCTCCACAGCCGACCCCCGATGACCCGCTTGCACCGTGAACATGGGTCCTCGGCATGGCAGGCGGTAAGGCAGTGGTGCCTCAGTCCTCCTTGCCACTGGGCTGGCCGTTGATGCACACTCTTAATAAGAAAGATGAAGTCTGCCACTTTTCTGTGTATAAATTGGACTTACTGCCATCAGAGACAGCAGCTATTCCACATTAAAAGGCACTTGGTTAAAGTATAATGGTGCTCTTTGTGTTGCAGGGCTCAAAATTCCCCATCATTTGGTGTCCCATGAATACCAAAAATCATTTACAGAACATTAGAGAGTGACAGCTGGTAACCTGTTTTTGATACCAGTTTTCACCACCAGTTTCGAATGGCCACCACCATGTTGTTGATTGGCCGAGTCTATCTTCCAGCGTCCCACAACTGATGCATTCACGTGAGAAGGTGCTCATGATCTCATGTTCACTCTGTGTCTCATTCTTTGTCTTGCCTGCCAGCCTCCATTACTGTGGCATGAACCACATTCCCAGCAGGTAGGACTCATTCAGGGACTGCAGTCATGAACCTGGTCATTACTTCGGCCCGTTGCCATCTTGGAAAACAGTCTTGGACCCAGAAGTCCCAATTCCAGTTTTTAAGCTGTTAAACTCATACCAGCGCCTGCCAGAAACTCAAGCCATGTTTACAATGCTGCAGCGTTCTAGAATTTGCAGTGCTCCACTTCTGCTGCCCTTGTTTTACATTTGTATGCACTTTCCCAAGTTCAGCTTTCTTTCTGCTTGTGAAAAATGTACTTTTCTGAACTTGGGTGTGCTAAATCTTGTGTCAGAGAAGCTCAAGGGGCCACTGGGGGATGCTGAGAGAGGAGACACTCAATCAGAGTGAGTGCTGTAGATTGTCTACACCACATGTTTAATGTACCATCAGTTGCTTGCTCCGATACAATTCCCCTCTCTTGAGTGGCATCATAAACCTGATGCAAAGCGGGCTTACATCATTCCCCTAAGTGTCCACACTGTGGACTTTGAAGCACATCAACCCGTATGCATAGGTTGATGCATTTTAAAGTCAGCAGTGTAAACGGGGTTTCCGAGACATGAGGGAACTCACACTTCTGCCTGGTCTGAAGACATGGGTGAGTGTGCAGCAAGGAAAAGTGACCAATCACTGTAGTTTATGAGCATAGTACAGGCTAAAAATTAATGCTGGTGTGGAGTGGGCTTGCTAAGGACAAATAGTGGTATATCAGAAAAAGGGGCTGTATACCACTTTTCAAGACCGAACACCAAATTCCTTGGGGCATCCCATCAATACAGCGACTCAATTACGAGTCAGTTGAGGTGAGGTAACAATAGTGATTGTGAAATGGGCTATGTGCCTTTAAGAGCACTTTCTAAGTGCAGCACTTTTGTTTCCATCGGGAGTCAGTTGGGGTACTTTTTGGTTGAAGCAGATAGGTATTTGTTCATTGGGCCATTCTCGAGCTGGCCATCTGGTGCTGTGGTTACACTCACCACCTGTGTTGCTGGCGGACCTGGGTTTGGGATTGGCTGTGGGGAGATTTTTTTTTTTTTTGATGTTGCTGTTGTCTTAATTATTTTTTTTTTCTTAACTCTAGTCCACCCACTCTTACGACTTTGTTCTCCGCAACCCACAGGTTGCCCCCCCCAAATGTTCTCCCCCTGTCAACTTGTGTCCCCCCCATGGACTAGTTGGACTAGCCCCCCTCCTGAATTTTCCCCATCCCTCATTGTCATCCCCCAAGTGATACACACAGATACACAGAAGGTAACGGCAGATAAGGACCATGTGGCCCACCTAGTCTGCCTCTTTTCCCTACCTAATGCATTACTGCAGACCCTAGTTGATCTCCGGCTTACCCTCTCTTCCCTATTGCTTGAGTACTCTTATGTTTATCCCATGCATTCTTGAATTCCCCTACTGTTTTTGCCCCCACCACCTCCGCAGGGAGGCTATTCCAAGCATCCACCGCTCTTTCTGTTAAAAAGTACTTCCTCACGTTGCCCCTGAGCCTACCCCCTTCTAGCCTCTTATCATGCCCCCTTGTTCTTGTGTACCTTTGTTTCTGAAAGATACTACATTCCTGTACCTTGTTTATACCCCTGATGTACTTAAATGTCTCTATTATATGATTATATTAGTCATGGGGGATGCAGGGGCATAGACACCCACATAAAAAATAAGTACACATCGCCCCCCCTTCCGCAGAAAAAGTAAGCACCTGTCACTGTGTGTGGAGCACGATGTAGTGCTCATCGCTGTTTTGCTTTTCGCCGATGTGCAGTTGCTGTTTTTCTCTGCGCTGTTTTGTAGGTGCTGTTATCACATAGAACCAGAAATGGTATTCCATGTGGAACACCACTTCTTAAAACAAATTTCTAGTCCTATGTTGGCAATGGAAGGTTTGCAAACCTAACCTTCTTTATTTTTATTGTATTGCTGGACTAGTGCATCTCCCTTCTCTTGCTGGCATTATGTTAAGTTTACAATGTTTACCGTGAGATTTTATTTAAGCGATAAAACTTGACAGAGTGTGCAGTGTGGTGGGATAATGGCACACCTCGGGTGGGCTGTGAAGCACGATGTGTCGCCGAGTGCCTGCCTTCAACCACCCGGGAAGTGCCATTGCCCCACCACAAAGCACACCCTAGTATCTTATTGCAGTTATAAAATGGGTCCAAGATTTTTTTTTGGGGAGTTGAAAAAATGCACAGAAATTAAAAACGAAAAATGTTTATGACTTTTTTTAAACTCTTCATCTGGACTGGCACATGCTGTGCTAGTGCTAAAGATCAGTGTGTCACTGAGTAGCATGGACTATTAAAAGCAGGCTGTCAACAAAACTGGTTTAAATATACGCATGTCACACTGATCTGTAGTACTACCAAGGCCCATTGATCACATTACTTCTGGTGTACAAAGTGTTTTAATATGGGTCATTTCTATGTTTGCTGGCACGGGCAGTGCACAAGAAACATATTGAGATAGTAGAACATTGCAGAGGTGTGGCAGTGTTGTGGCCAATGCAGCAGACGCTTTAATGGGCACGTCCCTCAATCACCAATTAAATGCTGAAGTTGCCAATGACAGCAGTTTCAGAGTAAGTGCCGCACTTGAACTAAATCTGCCATTGCAATCAGGGGCAGTTTCGTCATTGCAGCATCAGCTCCCCCTCCTCCCAACCAAGCACACAGCAGGACAACAAAATTTAAATGTTAGCTCCCTCCCACTGCTGTTGACTGCCCTGCACCCTCTCTTTCCCATTGAACTAGCATATAAGGAAACCCTCTCTCCCACTGTTGCTGCCCGGCCTGCACCCTCTGTTCTCCATCGCACCGGTAAAACCCTCCTACTGCTGCTGCCTGCCCAGCACTAACCGTTCTCTGTCGCACTGGCATAAAACCCTTCCACTCCCTCCCACTGCTTCTTCCTGCCCTGCACCTTCCATTTTCCATCGTACCAGCATAAAACCCTCCCACTCACTCCCACTGCTGCTGCCCACCCCACACCCTCCATTCTCCATCCCCTGCTGATATCAGGGTGCTCAATCCCCATGTCACCTTGTATCCCTTCTCCCCCCATTAATGTGGCACACTAGGAGCCTACCCCACTGTGCCAAAAAATACTTCTTTGATGTTTCCGACACCAGGATGCCCACTCCTGGTGCTGGATGCCCCACACCCCTATGTTCTCAGCAAACCTCGGGGTGCCCAGTCCCCAGGTTGGCATTGATTCCCCCCCTCCAGTACTATGGCACACTGGGAGCCCACCCCAGTGTGCCAAAATCTGTTTTTTTAATATTTCACCTGTAAAAAAGAAAACGGTCCCCAACATCTTTTTTTTTTTAAACCTGAAAAAAAAAAGAAAATGGTCCCTCATCGTTCCTGCTGGCCCCCCTTCCTCAACCTTCACCCTCCCTCTGCGCACCTTACTTCCCCTGCACCCCCCTCACCCTTACTTACCTCTGGAGGTTGGGAACAGCTATCTTCTGTGGACAGGGAACACGTCTGCACTCTTCAAAGACCAACCAGGAACTGAAGAAATGACAGTAAGTCCTATAATGGCAGTCAATTGGTGTTTTCAACTTAGGTTGATGTCTCAGCCAATTTTTGGAGTTTTGGTCCCAAATTTTCAACATGGGGTTCTTGTGACCCAACCTCGTGAACATTGGCACTGTTATTTTGTTTCTCATTCATGAAAGGTGATTTCGCAGTCTTTGCATGGAATCACCTTTCGGGACCAATTAACAAAATTACAGTGCCACTGTTCAAGAGGTGGGGTCCCAAAAAGACCTTCTTGCAAATTTGGTGAAAAATCCAAAAAATGACTGCGTTACAAGTGTCCATTGTGCAGTTTCTATGCACGCTCGTAACTTCATCAATTTTCAATATTTTCACTCCAAATTTCGAACATTGCCATTTTTTCACACCCCCTTATGAACAGTACAGCTGTCATTTTTCACATCCTTCCTGAAATGTGTTTTTGCACTTGTGGCGCAGAATGGTGCGGTCACTGGAAAAATCAGTTTTCGGGACAGATTAACAAAATCACTGTGTCGCTGTTCATGAGGGGAGGTCCCAAAAAGGCCATGTTGAAAATTTGGTGAAAACATTCTAAAAATGACTGTGTTATGAGCGTGTGTTGTATACTTTCTATACACACTCGTAACTTCACCAGTTTTTCATATTTTCACTCCAGATTTTCAACATTGCCATTTTTTCAAACCTCATGAACAGTACAGCTGTCATTTTTCACATCCTGCCTGAAATGTGTTTTCGCACCTGTGGCACCGAATGGCACACTCACTGTGCAAAATCACCTTTTGGGATTGAGTAACAAAATGATACTGCCACTGTTCATGAGGTGGGGTTCCAAAAAGCCCATGTTGAAAATTTGGAGCAAAAATACCAACAAACGGTTGGGATGTTAGGGTTTCCAACCATAACGCCTACCCTGCACAGACTGACAGGCATTGGGGTGTCACTTGGGGTCGTCGGCCATAATGCTCATGCCATTCCACCCCACCCCCATCCTGCAGCCACTGACAGGCATCAAGGTGTGCCTTGGGGTCTTTGGCCCTAACATTCACCCCATTCTCTTCCACTGCACCCATCTCAGCTTATTTCCTTATGGAATGGGGTGAGTGTAAGGGCCAAAGACCTCAAGACACACTGCAACAGCTGTCAGTGTCTGCAGGATGGGATGAGGTGGAATGGCATGAGTGCTATGGCTGAAGACCCAAAGGCAAACCCCCAATGCCTGTCAGTCTCGGCAGGGTGGGGGTGGGGTTTGGTGTTACTTCAATACTTCACTGTCATTCCTATTATGCATCTCTCTAACTCCTGCACTACCAGTGCTAATACCAGCAAGCAAACATTCGGCATTGACAAATGCTTGTTTTTCTTGCCACAAAAAAAGGGACATTGTATAATCAAAATAATCCACTCCAGGGTGTGGATTATGCTGGGATTTAACCACTTCTGGTGTGGTTTACCATACCATACCCAGTGTGTGTAAATCCCAGCATAACCCACACCCTGTCATGGTTTATTGCTTAATTATGAACTGAGGAGCATAAATAGAGGAATCTGATTGGCAGAGAGCTCTTTGAAGCCATGATGATATCGGTCTACATCATCACGGCTTCAAAAAAGTTCCGGCGCCACCAGCTTCCTTGCTCTGTCTGCCTGAGAACTGTTTTTTCCAAATGTACTCCTACATCACCCAAAAACTTGTTCATAAAATTTTTAAGAACCTGTTTGTTTTATTTTTTCATTTATGAAAATTCAAACTCAGTTCATAATAATAATAATAATTTTATTTATATAGCGCCTTTCATTGTATCAAGGTGCTGAACAAATTAAAATCATAGATTCAAATTCCAATACAAAACTTCAAAACATATAAAAATACATCATAATAGCATAATAAATTATGATAAAATTCCAATCATATTAAAATTAACTTAGCTATCCAAGAAGGCCATTTTCCATAAATATGATTTCAAGTCTTTCTTAAATATCTCCACGGAGGTGCACTCCCGTAACCGGCATGGTAGAGAATTCCAAAGAGTGGGTGCAGCATGAGAAAATGCTCTGCTGCCTGAGGATTTTAAACTCACTCTTGGAATCTCCAACAACCCCATGTCGGTGGAGCGGAGCGATCGGCCAGGGCAGTAAGGAACCAGAAGGTCTTTCAGATAGGACGGACCCTGATCACGAAGGGCTTTGAAAGTCAATAAAATGACTTTAAAGGTGATCCGCAACCGTATAGGAAGCCAGTGCAGTTCGCGCAGCACCGGGGTAATATGACAGGACCTACTTGTCCCAGTCAAAACCCGGGCTGCAGCGTTCTGCACCAGCTGTAGGTGACGGATTTCAACCCCAGAAAGCCCAAAGTAAAGGGCGTTGCAGTAGTCTAGGCGCGAGGACACAAAGGCGTGGACCAACGTTGGCAAAGAGTCAGATGGAACAAGGTTCCTAACCCTGGCAGTATTCCTAAGCTGGTAAAAGGAAGTCCTGACAATGGCTGCCACCTGGGATTGACGAGTCAGCCTATCGTCTAGGATCACCCCAAGGCTACGCACCTGTTCAGAGTCGGTAGTGACCGCCACCAAGAAAATTCAGAAGGCGGCGCCAATATCGACCTCTCAATCTGACCACCGGGTCCACCACCAAAACCTCAGTCTTCTCTGAGTTCAACTTTGTCCAACTAGAATCCATCAGTCTTGGATTTCCCCAGACAGTTGTTAAACACCGAGAGAGTTCTATCCTGGTGGGGTGGAAAAGACAGGTATAGCTGGGTATCATCTGCGTAGCAGTGAAACCTCAGCCCATACCATCTTATAATGTTTCCGAGGGGCAGCATATACACTGCAAATAACATGGGTGACAGCACAGAACCCTGAGGCACTCCACACAACAAAGAGATTGGGCCAGAGGAAAAATTCCCGACACAACTCTTTGTGATCTCCCAGTAAGGAATGAAGTGAACCATTGAAGAACGGTTCCAGACATTCCACAGATTTGCCTCAGGCATGCTAACAACACCATGTGATCCACAGTGTCAAAAGCTGACAAGAGATCAAGGAGAACCAAGATGGAATGTCTCTTCTGATCCCTCGCCCTCAGAAGATCATTAAACACCCGAACCAGCGCAGTCTCGGTGCTATGTCTTTTACGGAAACCAGACTGGAAGGATTCGTAGATACTATGGATGGTTAAATGGTCATCCAATTGGGCAGCTACGACCTTTTCAATAACCTTCCCAATAAAGGGAAGGTTAGAGATAGGTCTGTAGTTTGAAAAACAGTCTGGGTCCAAGGAAGCTTTCTTCAAGAGAGGTGTCATCACTGCCTCTTCGGGAGCTAGGAAACTCACCTGACTCCAAGGAGCACCAGACTATTTGCACCAAGACTGGACCAATGATATCAGAACAACCCAAAATTAGGGTAGTCGGTCCAGGGTCCAAACCACAGCTTGTGGGGCGCACACTATGGATGATCCTCATAATATCCACGAACTCAGGTCGACAAAAGGAACTCCAAGAGAATTGAGGCACTGTGTTCTCGCATGGTCCTACAACATCACCCTTAGAGGTTGTTGGACACAAGTCCGCCCTGATGTCAGCCACCTTAGTTGCAAAGTATCGAGTGAGCTCGTCCCATTCTATTTGTGAAAAGGCTTTCCGAACTTGCAGACAGGCTGGGTTGCACAGTCTATCTACAGTTCGAAACAGCTGAGCTGGTCGATTCTGAGCAACTGCAATCTCCCTGGACAGGAATTCTGCCTTCTTATGGGTGATTGCAGATTGATAACTAACATAATGTTCTATCAATCTAAGGTGAGTCGGCTTCAAAGGGCGGACTTGCGCCAACAGCAACACAACCTTTGCCCCTGTCTCCACATCATAATGTAATAAGTCACTCCAGGGTGTGTAGATCATGATATCGTCACTTCTCAGGTCGTTGGATGCACTCGGCCTGCTGCCTCATGCCCAACCACCCAAGGCATGATGATATCCCATGATGTACCACACCCTGTCGTGCCTTATTGGTTAATTATACAATGGCTCAAAAAATACTGCTTCCTGATTGGCTGCCTGGCATAATTTACACATTGTTAATCGTGTCATCACCCAACAGGAAGAAGTGCAAGCTGCCAGTGTGCCGCTGCAGGACCCCCTACTCTGAAATCGTTCCACGCTCCCACAAAAACAAAAAGGAAAAAACAGAGTCTTGAGTCTCTAATAAACACTGCTCTCTAACAGAACTGTCACAAGTACTTAACCACCAGAGTCCCAGCTTCCACTGTGCAACTCTGAAAACAAAGCTAAAAACCACAATACTTAAATGAAGTACATTTCGGACACTTCTATTTTTTTAAGGCTCAGTCTATCCCTGCTCATCCGACACGCTATTCTCCCACCGATCACAGCATGAAACCTGGTAGTCCATCAATAGGCTCCATAGTTCAAGCCAGTAGCCGTTGCCACTCGGCAGCCTGTAACGGGGAGGCATCTATACTGTGCAGTGTTACAGGAAGCTGAAGCAAAGCAGGGGGAAAAAAGCAGAGCAGAAAAAAATCGGAGTCCCTTCTTTCACCAGCCCAACACTGAAAAGGACCACAAAATAACTACCAGTAAGCGAGGCAAAAAAGTCAGCTGCAGGCCATGAGCAGAACACACAAAAAATGGAGCCATGGCTCTGTGGCAGAGCAGCAAGTATTAAAGGCTGTCCTGGCTCATACAATTAAATTGGAACCAGAGCACAGTCAAAACACAACCTCAGCACACATTTCCTGGCCCCCAAAAAAGACACCGGGCTGACAAAGAGAAATCAATACCGCGCATGTGCAGTGCCACAGCCCCAGTAATCACAAGGACTACTTCTTGTGGCAGAGCAATAAAAATACTAAAATAAATAAATTAAAATGCAAACAAAATTTGTGTTTTCTATTGTTCTGTTAAAAAAAAGGACATTGTATAATCGCAGTATACCCCTCAAGGGCTTGCGGTCACATGAGCAAACCACCATACCAGGCATGGGTAAATCCTGCCATCACCCACACCCTCTCGTGGTATATTGCTTAACTCTGGGTGTACCCTAGGGATTCTTCAAGGCTTAGTGTAAGCTAGGTTGACTATTTAAAGAAGAATATTCCTGTACGGTAACTGACATAGTTTGAATGCCCTTGGAAATCTCTTTTAAATGAGGTACTGTGTTGGGCTCACCTGTAGCTGGAAGCACCCCTGAGAGTTAGATGACTGAGTCTGATCCATATTAATACTACACTGCGGCCATTTGTAGAACATTGTGATGTCATCGAGGAACAAGCTTTGCTTGACTCAGTGTAGTTAGGCACGGCTTGTTCCTTGATGATATCACAGTGTTCTAAAAATGGCAGTAATGTAGTATTAATATTGAACAGACTCAGTCATCTAACTCTCTGGAGTGTTTCCAGCTACAGGTGAGCCAAATACCTCATTTGAAAGACATTTCCATGTGCTTTCAACCTGTGATGACTGCGGATATGAATGTGTCCCTTAAGTTGATGGTTGTGGGGTCTAGTTCAGATTTTTTTCTTCTTCTTTTAAGCCTCCACAAATGCATGCCTTTGTGATGTAGTCAGTGGGTTTACGATATTTGTTGTTTTAGTCAGAAAGTGTGTAACATTGACAATAAGTCCTTCAAAAGAAGCATTTTTTTTAGAAAATATGCAAACTAATCTGAGCCACAGTAACTGCCTTATGGCCATGAGATTGAGCCGAAGAGTTATCTGATCCTGTCAGCAGGTACTGAGTATTGATCCACATGGATTAGTGGCACCAGTAGCCTACTGATCTGTCTATCGTATAATGAGCTTTAGGTGTTATGATCAGTTCTACAGTAAGCCTTTCTTTTTTCCCAGTCACTGTTTTATTTATCATCTTCAGATCACAGAGGTGTAACTGGTCAAATAATCATGCCCAAAGAGGTAAGAGTGGCCTAGTTTTTGTGTAGACAGCTGGACAGGGTTTCAGTGCATTCCAAGGGATTGCAACTGCGTTTTCGTTGATGTCACTTCCGTTTAAATAACAGAATCATTTCTGAAAGCAGTACTATAGAAAGCTGGTAAATACTGAAATATTTTTAATAGCTGTCAAATTGTACAAGCACAGAGACTACTTAAAGTATTTCATTAAGGCTAACTTATAACCAGACCCTAAATCATGTAAGGGGTTTTTCTCTCTCTTTCAGACCTGCTGAAATGAGACTGTTCTGCTGTTAGTGGTATGAAAAAATAATGTCAGCATAAAATTAGCATGGGTTCCCCTTCTGTCTGCTCTGAAAAACACGTTAACTGTTTATTGATACTGTATATGCAAAGTGCAGATTTATGGGCTTCCCTGGTACCCTGTGGAGACTTACATGCAAAAATACTACTGTATTGTTTGCCATAAGCATGGTCTATTTTTTTTTACTTCAGTGATGAGGGTACATGCATCAAAGAAACCCAGGGGTCAAAGTGAGGGGATACTAGGGGTACAGGTGTACTGCTTCTTTTAAAAACTCAAACCATTGGTTTACTACAGTACGTGCCCTTATGCTGATGTCATGCACAGTATCACCACTATTTATACAACATTTTGACCTCTGAAGAAACCTGAAACTGTGCAACTTCTCCAGTTTAAATCAACGTCCCTGCTAAAAGCTGGCCCTGTGGCATGGGCTGAGGTACTGCTGCCCTACTGCCTATCGCACTAGTGACCCGGGGTTGGGAATGGACCGGGCTCACTTGGGGCAGGCCAGATGAGGGAGGACTGAGCATCTGTAGGACAGCTGTCCTTTCTCAGAGAGGGGAGAATGCCCATCCCACGATTTAACTGCAGACGACGTGGAACAGCAGGTTATACACAAGCTTTCAAGGCACCACACGGCCCTTCTTCATATTATTGCCATTTTACAAAAAATACATTATACCTGTTGTTAGTGTTACAAAAGCTGTTCTATGTTAAATCCCTATTTTTGCACCTTAGTAACACAGCTGTCCCTGGATGGTATTGCCTGAAATGTGTAAGTAATGAACACCAGTGGTGAGTGCCCAATCCCGCTGCTCGTCCCCCTTCCTCCTGTTCGCCCAATCAGTATGTAATATATCAGCAGTAGGTGCCCAACCCTGCTGCTAATGCCCTGTTCCCTCCTGGATGCCCAGTGTATTAAAAATACAGTGGCAGTGGGTCCAACCCACACCGCTGTTACCCCTCGCACCCACCATGTATGTATTAAAACAAAACCACCCTCGCTCATCATGTAGCATCCACCCCACCCTCCTCTCTACTAGTGCTGCTCTCCAGTCCCTTGTTGTAATCCTCTATCTCCCATGTTGCAGTTCCTCAGTGTCTCTTAGCATGCTCCTGTACCTGAAAATAAGCACAAAACAGGGAAATAAAGGCCTATGTGTGGATGCAGTTTTCTATTGTACAAGTTTGGACATAAGCAAAATTGCCTCTTTGTCCAGGTTTTAAAGGAGGACAAAGCTATGGCCAGTTTTCAAAACTCTGACTTAGTTATGTCCAGTTTGCAGAGTTCATGTAGAAATGTACCTGGACATAATTTGCAGACTGAGTGTAATCTGGGGCCACATATTCAAAACTTTGCACTGAGCGCAAACCGTTTGTGCGGGGATTGCGCCCTGTTTGTATGGGTCCCCTATATTCAAAAAGACCAAACTGCGTGGGCAGACTGGAATAGCGCTGAGCAAAATGATAATGTATGCACTGGGCAAAGAAAGCAGGTGTGCACATGAATACAGGTGCTATGCTATATTCAGCATATTAGCGCCAGGCAAAGTGTGTTTGTGTGACTTTGTGCAACACATAGTGCAGCACAAATTCCCGCCCACAAAAAGGTAGTCTTAACTCTGGGCAAAGCAAGGATAGGGGTCATGGACACAGCAGCAGCAAGTAGCAGGGCAGTAAGCAACAGCAGCATCATGGTGCACCTGATGATTGCAGTCATTGGGCAGGAAGAGAGGGCAGAAGGCCGCACTGGGCCACTCCATATGCTAAGGAAGAGATATGCTGCAAACCAATGGTACCGGCCATAAGTCCTAGCATGGTACCCTGGCAGTGCCCATGGCAGCTTCATCTGGCACCAGTCCCAACTCTCCCAGGCAGTTGAGGGTGGCCTAGTACCCAGGGACACCTTGTCAGTGAGTACATGCAGCACACACCCCCAATCCCTCCCTAGGGGGTACACCAACACAATACAGCACGCACATGCTGCACTGTGGGGAGGGAGGGTGGTGAGGGAATTGTGTACAAGTGCCCGGGATACACCACATAGTAGGTGCTGCCACACAGCTGGGGTCATCCACACAGTGAACATTTTCAAGTGACAGGAATGCCCCTGACAACATTGGGCCTGTATGATGGTATGTGTTCCACCCCCCCCCCCGGGACACATAGCACACACCTGTACATACACCCCATCACACATGGCTAGCCATGTGTGTGTTACTGTGAGAATCCCATGCCGGTAGCACAGCATATGTGGGTCACAGGACAGTATGACAGTGTTGTCCACTGTCAGAACACACCAGCCAGCCTGGCCGGTCTATGTGCGGATAGCAGCACTCAGTGTTACCTGACACTGTATGCATTGATGCGTCCCTTACAATATCGACTACCCATGGTAGTGTAGCTTACGATATACACTGTAGCAGACACAACAATACGTCTATGGTATACAGCACAAGCACCCGTGCCTGTGGTGCTAGTCTCCTGGGGCACAATATTCTGCTGCTGTGTAGAAACCCAGCCTGCAGCTACTGATCTGTAGTGCCAGTCTGACATACAAGCGGTGCTGTGTGCAAACCCAGCCTGCAGCTCAGAACCTGTAGTGCCAGTCTGACATACAAGTGGTGCTGTGTGCAAACCCAGCCTGCAGCTCAGAACCTGTAGTGCCAGTCTGACATACAAGTGGTGCTGTGTGCAAACCCAGCCTGCAGCTCAGAACCTGTAGTGCCAGTCTGACATACGAGCAGTGCTGTGTGCAAACCCAGCCTGCAGCTCAGAACCTGTAGTGCCAGTCTGACATACAAGTGGTGCTGTGTGCAAACCCAGCCTGCAGCTCAGAACCTGTAGTGCCAGTCTGACATACGAGCAGTGCTGTGTGCAAACCCAGCCTGCAGCTCAGAACCTGTAGTGCCAGTCTGACATACAAGCGGTGCTGTGTGCAAACCCAGCCTGCAGCTACTGACCTGTAGTGCCAGTCTGACATACAAATGGTGCTGTGTGCAAACCCAGCCTGCAGCTACTGACCTGTAGTGCCAGTCTGACATATAAGTGGTGCTGTGTGCAAACCCAGCCTGCAGCTCAGAACCTGTAGTGCCAGTCTGACATACGAGCAGTGCTGTGTGCAAACCCAGCCTGCAGCTCAGAACCTGTAGTGCCAGTCTGACATACAAGCGGTGCTGTGTGCAAACCCAGCCTGCAGCTACTGACCTGTAGTACCAGTCTGACATACAAACGGTGCTGTGTGCAAACCCAGCCTGCAGCTACTGACCTGTAGTGCCAGTCTGACATACAAGCGGTGCTGTGTGCAAACCCAGCCTGCAGCTACTGACCTGTAGTGCCAGTCTGACATACAAGCGGTGCTGTGTGCAAACCCAGCCTGCAGCTACTGACCTGTAGTGTCAGTCTGACATACAAACGGTGCTGTGTGCAAACCCAGCCTGCAGCTACTGACCTGTAGTGCCAGTCTGACATACAAACGGTGCTGTGTGCAAACCCAGCCTGCAGCTAACAACCTTTAGTTCCAGTCTAACTTACAGGTGGTGCTGTGTGCACCCTGAAATAGCCCGGGCAATCTACACATGAAAATGCCTGCAGATCAGGCCACAATGACATGCTAATGTGGCTGTTTGCCCTCTGAAGGCTCATTTTTATATTAACTTTGAATATGGCAAACATTTGCCCTGGGTAAATATGTTTGCGCTGGGCCAACGTGTTTGCCCTGGGTAATCCTGTTTGAACCTTAGTGCAGTTCTACAGTATTTGGCCTGCACTGTTGTTTGCAGCTGTTATGAACCACTTCTTTGCTAGTGCCAACAGCGGCCATGTAGTTCACCTTTGCCTGACACTACCTCTGTGTGTGCTGGGCTGCTGTTGCTGTTTGTACTGCCCAGTGGCTATAGTCACAGCGGTTTTCTTTGCTGGGCTGTCTTTGCACTGTACTCACAGCCATTTTTGCCCACCTTTGTTTGCCTGCTACATTCAGCAGTTTATTGGCTGTGGGCTAATTTGACTGCTGGGCAGAGCAAATTTTGTCCCCTGATAAAGTTTTGAATATTGGGCCCCAGGTGTGTAATTTGCATCTATGTCCAGCATTTTATTATCCAAAAACTGGATGTAAGGTACCATAAAACAGCTAAGTATTTTGTAGAGAAGTCAAATGTTAGAAAATAGCCCCATGTCATGACTTTTCAAAATCCCAGCCCATGTAACTTAGATTTATTTCCGATTTTATGACATTTAAAATACCCCCCCCCCAGTAGTTTATTTTTATTTTTTTTCTGTGGGTCATAACTGCTATTTTGACCCATTTTTTCCCCAGATTTTCAGGGTGGGCTAGTTGCCACCCATGATCATGACCACATAACTAGAACCTTGCAAATCCTACCCCGAATGTGTTTTGGGGTGACCCTAAAACACGTTTGGGGTGCATGTACAAAGTTCCTCTTATGTGACCATGAGGTGGCATGTCGACTTGGCCACCCTGAAAATGTGGGCCTAGAATGTCTAAAAATGGCCAGGTTATGAAAAAAGGGGAAAAAATGGTCATTAAACTAAGTCCCGATGCATGGGCAGTACAGGCATTTCTGGACTTAGGTTGTTTTCCATTTTTTTCTTTTGGTCATAACGTTGCCATTTTTGTACATTTTGGCCGTAAGATATCAGCATGGGAGCTGGATGTGGTGGGGTAAACCCCCCCATGTTGTTATTTAATAAAAATAGAGAATGAGGTCCTTGGGGGCTACTCATTTATTTGAGTTCAAATTTGAATTTGTTATGTGGGGAGTCCCACTGAGACTAGAAGTCCTTTTTCAGGAGTGACCTAAAGTTAATTTCATACAGTAATATTGCCTCATACTACAATACATGAAGTTGATACACAAAGAGAATACAAAACATGAGATAAACCATCAACTATTGCACAGGGTACAAAGCAAAAGTCCCTTTTTCAGGGGCAACCTGAAGTTAGTTACATACAGAATTACTGAATCATACAGTAGTAATACAGGAAGTTGCTACATAGTGAGAAACAAAACGTGAGCTAGACCATTGATTATTCAATGGGGTACACACAAAATTCCAGGAGGCACCAAACACTGAAGATATTGTCTATACAGAGGCAGAATAAGTCACGAAGTTTCAGATAAGGACTTTAACAAGCTTTATAAACATGAACATTTGGATAAAGTGCTAACCAAGGGTTACTGGGCAAAGATAGGTAGCAGAGAGGACAAAGCAGGAGTTCATGTCTGTGGTTGCACAGACACCAAGTAAACCTTAGGAAGTGGGCCTTTGGGGCTAGCTTAAAGATCAATGGCAACCATTTCACACATTGTTAGAAAAAGCCTGAATTCAGGTCCCTGTGTTATGAGTAGTGTTTCCTGAAAATGTCATGCTATTTGTTGTTGTGGTTTTCTTTAAATCGGCATTTGTTAACTTGTTCTGCACTAATTGGAAACAGTCAGGCTGTTTCTGTCCCTCTGACTGAGCCTTGGAGAGTGATGACATCATATTGGACTAAGCTACAGCTTCAGCAGTATAAGTCCCTGCTTGACGGATGAACTAAAGAACTGTTAACTTCCCATTTAGAGCAATCTGTGAGTTAATTGTTTGCTGTCCAGGGTTTTTACTAACTCAGTCTCTGATATTTGTTCAGATGAATTAGCTGAAAATCCACATTTTGTTCTTCTAAAAAGCTGATAATTTGAAAGTCAGTGCTGAATTGAAGTGGTATGCACTTGAGAAATCAGCTAGTTTGTATCACAGCTACTGCCAGTTCTTTCTCATCAAAACTTTTTTTTCCTAGCTACAGTATATTACATTGGGTTGTTTAATATATATAAAATAAATTTAAAGTATGTTATTTCATACAAGTACTTTGTCTTTGATGTAGCCTCACTAAATAGGTTCATGTAAGAACATTTTTTTCCCCTCTCAGATTGACAAACAGGTACAGGCACATGTACTATACGAACTCACAAATTTCAGTTATTTGATGGTTTCTGTGTGAAAAAGCGTAATGTATAACTAGAAAAACTATATGGCATCCTAATGCCCACATCTCCTGCCTACAGTTGAGGCAACTGGACTCTGATGCCCCCTGTCACCTGTTCCACACACCTCCTGTCCCACTTTCATGGCTGCTGCACTCTGCTGCCCACTCTCTTCTCTCATTGAGTCAGGGTTGCTGCACCATATTACCCTATTTCCTGCCTGAACAATCAGGACCGCTACACCCTGCTGCCCCTGCCTGAACAGTTGGGGTTGCTGCACCCTGCTGTCCCTTTTCCCCCACCCCCCATCAGAGCCACCGCTGTTGCCCCCTGTTCCTGTCACCATAGTGCTGTATTCTGCTATGCCGTAGAATCCCATGTCCCCTGCCTCCATATTTGGGGCTGCTGCACCATGCTACACCATGCTGCTCATGCCACCAGAGGTGGGGGTTTTATTGCACCCTGCTACCTACTTCCATTTTCCCCAAATGGGCAGGGCTGCTGCACCATGTGCATCCCATCCCACAGTCAGATGCTGTACCCTGATGCCCCCCACTCCATGTCCTGCCCAACAATCAAGGCTTCTGCACCATGCTGAAGTTCATCCCCTGCTACCATGGCCAGAGCTGCTTCACCCTGTTCCTGTCTACGCAGTCAGGGCTGCTGTGCCCTGCTGCACCATACAGCCCCCATGCCTCTACAGCCCCATAGCTTCACAGTTAGGGTTGATGCACCATGCTGCGCCCCCGCCACCAAAGTCAGATTTTGTGCTACACTGCCCAAAAGAAAAAACAGAAAAATGCTTTCATCTTGTGTTATGGGGTGAAGAACAGAGGGCAGTAGGATAGTAGGATGCAGACATCCTGACTGTTTGGCCAGAAGTCAAGGGAGGCTTTAGGGTACAGCAGCCCAAACTGTGGGACAGGATGCAGCAGCCATAACTGTGTGAAACTGACACAAGTATGGAGGCAGAGGACAGGGTGCAGCAGCCCTGGCAAGTGGCAGCATGGTGCACCAGCTCTAACTGTGGAGGCAAGGGGCTCTAGGGCACAGCAGGCCACAGCAGCCCTGCCTGAGTAGGCAGGAGCAGGGTGCAGCAGCCCTGGCTGTGGTGGCAGGGGACTGTGGGCAGCATGGTACAAAAGCCTTAACTGTAAGGTAGGACACAGGGGGTCATCAGGGTACAGCAGCCCTGACTGTGGGATGGGGTGCACATGGTGCAGCAACCCTGCTCATTTGGGACAATGGTTGTGGATAGCAGGGTGCAGCAAAATCCCACCTCTGGTGACATGGGGCTGCATGGCACAGCAGCCCCAGCTGTAGAGGCAGGAGACATGGGACTCTATGGTATAGCAGAGCACAGCAGCCCTGACTGTGGAGAGGGGGACAAGGGGCAACAGGGTGCAGTGTCCCTAACCAGGGCTGTTGCCAGGATTTTCATAAGTGGGGTTCTTTTTGTGCAGTCTGCAACCTTTTAAGAAAAGCTGTGGGTCTTAGTGCCGACAGGACCCCAGAAGCCATGTGGTGAATTTAGGGCTTATTTTGAAGATAAAGAACTCATATCTGAGACCTCCTACACCCCTTGCCCTAAGCAAAATTATTATCTGGCTGGCTGCAGGGTGAATACATATATGTATTCAGTACCAGAGGACAGCAAGATGCTGCTAATGTAATATACCTAAGGCATTGTCTCAGATATAGTATGTCCCCCAGAAACCATGGGCTACGGTATGCTCTGTGGTGCACTTCTGTGGCTTGTTTTAAGCCTATATAACTCATATCTGAGCTCCCTCTACCCCTTACTGTAACCCCACCCTCCCCAACTCAATATACCATTTAAGCAATAGTGCAACATGGCCTATGGCAAGGCTAGCAGGATGCGGGATGTATTGGTAGGGGTATTGATAGCAGAAGAAAGGAGATAATACTTCCCCTCTACAGATCCCTGGTGAGGCCTCACCTAAAGTACTGTGCCCAGTTCTGGAGTCCTCACCTCAGAAAGTATAAGAATTGGTTGGAGACAGTGCAGCACAGAATAACTAAAATGATTTAGGGACAGCAGGGCAGATCCTATGAGGAGCGCCTCAAGGCACTAAATATGTACTCATCGGAGACCAGAAGGGAGAGGGGAGATGTGATAGGGACCTTCAAGTTTTTTAAAGGAATTAAAGTGAACTGCGGGGTACTATTTAGCCTGAGTACCAATTCATGGTCACATGGATACGAATGGAAATTAACAGGAGGTAGGTTCTGGAGAGATGTGAGGAAGTACTCATTACAGGAAGGGTGGTGGAACTTTGGAAAAGTCTGTCAGCTGAACTGGTGGGTGCAAAAACAGTCAAAGGATTCAAGCAGACTGGGACATAATGAAGGGAATAGTGGTTACTGGGGGCAACAGGACCAAGGAGGAGAATAGAGAGAGGATGGGGACGGTTAGCACCCTGGAGGAGCAGTAGGTTACGGGGATTATAGGGAACTTGGGCAGACTGGATGGACCTCTGTCTTTTTCTGCCGTCACTGTCTAGGTTTCTATACCAAGCAACTTGCTTGAAAAAAATCTGTAACAGAATTCTTAGTTCAGTATTGGGTACTACACTTGTTGCCCCCACTCCACTCTCCAGTGTGGTAGGCATGACAATGGGAGTGAGGGGAAAGGTAATTTGACAGTGGAGGGGATTCCCAGTGCAAAGTTACCATCTCCTAAATGCCTACCCCCTCCCCCCACCATACTTCTAAAAGTATAGCGGGTATGTTCATAACACTGAACTGTAGCAACAAATGTCATTCTACTGACACTCATTCACTAAAAATACCACCAACTGCTTAATCTGGTTCAATTTCAGTTGCTTACCTTCTGTACCCCCAGTCGCCACTGAAAATGGGACTTCTAGGCCCAGTGGGCTTACCGGGTTAACAAAATTCAACAAACAACAGACAAACAAACAAACAAACCTGTGATCATCTGGAGAAAATGCTTATCACAACGTATTTGTTTTAACTGCATCTGGCACAGATAGCACAGACAAAAGTGGAATTGAATGTCAATAAATATGGGACCACAGTGAAGACCTCTCTGAACAGCACAATTAGTGAGGTGGCAGTGTAGATCCTAGCCAGACCCTTCCAAACACTTGCATTGCCTTTCCACTGTGGTACCTCTTTTGCTTAACTTATGAAAAGTTAAAACAGGCATATGAAACATGACAACTTAGCATTTTGTATAGAAGAAGATTTAAGTAATTTATTTCTAAATCTTCAGCCCACCCACCTGAATAGCTCCTTTGCCCAGTTCTGCACAGCCTATCTCTTGATATACAGTTATTAAGGGACACATGTTTGGCAATTGTGACCAGCAAAATTTACCTGCCGGTGACTGATAATATTATAAGTCGAGATCCTCTACTTCTTTTTTGTTCTCCTGGAGACGTTGTCTCAGAGCCTGCTGCCATGCTTCGTCTTCCTCGAGTGCTAGCTGACAGTGTGAATTGTAGGGTAGCGGCGTGCTGTATTTCGGTCACATTCCACGATGTTGACATGAGCTGCAATTGGCCGGCCAGCCAGCCATTTGGGGACGGTGCTGAGAAAGACTCACAGAGCAGCTCAAGTCCTCTTACTGGCACTGAGGAAGCTGATCAACCGCAGATGGGGGGAAGGGCGCATGCAGAGAGAAAGTGCTAGGGTTCATCATGTGTGCATAAGCACTCTGTGACAGTCACAAAATAAATAGAAATGATGAAAACATTTTACAAATAATGAAAAAAAAAGGGGGAATTTCAAAAGGGGGGTTCTTTCGAACCATACGAACCCCCCCGGCAATGGCTATGCTAACTATGGGGTTGGGGGATAGAGGACAGCAGGGTGCAACAACCTCAACTGTTTCGGGTTGGGGCAGCATGGGACAGCAGCCCTGACTGTTCAGGCAGATGTCGGGGGCAACAGGGTGCAGCAACGCCAACAGTGGGGGAGAAGACAATGGGCAGCAGGGTGCAGCAGCCTCAAATGTGGGGCAAGATCCAGGGGGCTTGTGGGGCAGGGGACAGGTGCAGCAGGGTGCAGCTGCCTCAACTATGGCACAGGAAACAGGGGGCATCAGGATGCTATATACTGTTCCTAGTTATACATTATGTATTTTCATACAGAAACCATCAAAGAACTGAAATTTGTGAGTTCATATAATACATGTGCCCGAAATATCAGAGTGTGGCAGGCACCTGTTTTTCAATCTGAGAGGAAAAAAAAAATTCTTATATCAACCTATTTCAGGATTCATCAAAGACAAACTACTTGTATGAATTAACAAGCTAGATTTATTTTATATCCATTAAATAAACAACCCAGTTTTATATAGCTAGAAAAAAATGGCATTGTTTTTGAGAAAGACCTGGTGGCAGCTGTGATGCAGACTAGCTGATTTCTCAAATGCATACCACTTCAATTCAGCACTGACATTCAAATGATCAGCTTTTTAGAAGAACAAAATGTGGATTTTTAGCTAATTGATCTGAACAAATACCAGAGTCTGAATTAGTGGACAGCAAACAATTAACTCACAGATTGCTCTAATTGGGAAGTTAACAGCTTTTCAGCTCTTCAGTTATGCAGGGACTTACACTGCTAAAGCTGTAGCTTATTCCAGTATGATGTCATCACTCTCCAAGGCTCAGTCAGAGGGACAGAAACAGCCTGACTGTTTCCAGTTAGGGCAGAACAAGTTAACAAATGCTGATTTAAATAAAACCACAACACCAAATAGCATGACATTTTCAAGAAACACTACTCATGACACAAGGACTCGAATTCAGTTTTTTTTAACGATGTGTAAAATAGTTGCCATTGTTCTTTAAACAAAGCAAGGGAGGAACAGGTTTGAGCCTGTGCTAGGGGACTTCTTCCAGAGTGATGGAGCTAAGACAGCAAACAACCTTGAACTGTCCTGACCCATGGAACAACAGGCAAAGAAATTTGTGGAGCAATGGAGGTGCTGTTGGGATTTAAGATGAAGGAACCCCCTTGGACTAGGATGGGTAGTGTTCAGCTGAGCGAATTTAAGAGAGGCAGAGAAGTGTATAAGCTAGTCTCACCATGGGGGAGAGCCAGTTCAGGACTGATAGAACTGTGCAGTGGTGATCCATATGGTGGACGCCAGCAGCAAAGTGCACAACTCCATGGTACAGTACCCTCAACTCACCCAGCTCTGTTTCCCGTAGGGAATGACGTAAGAGAGCACCATATGTTAATACCGGCAGCAATTTTCTGGTGGCAGTGGCTAACCATGCCTCTTTGGAAAGGTAGGCATTAAGCCTGTACAGAAATTCCACCTTTTGGTTAATAGCTTTAGTAACAGCAGTCACATGAGGTCTCAGGGTTAGTTCTTGGTCTGGAAAGCCACACAGCCATAACAAGGCTGCCCTACTATGGTACAGAATAAAATGAAAACATACTAGGACCTGAGACCTGAAATGGGCTTACAGCATGCCAGATAACCTTTAACTTTTCTTTCTGGCATGATCACCAAAGGTAGAAACTTTTTAATGCTCTCCTGATTCTTCTCTTCTTTCTGACCCTCCACCTACCCACATCTAAGCATTAAGTTGCAAGGGGTAGCTAAGTACAGTCTGCCAGATGTGACCTGAACTGTGGAGGGGGCAGACCTCTGCAGGAGTGAAAACTGGCTGATGCAAGAGGGGAGTAGTCAGTGCTGGGGCAGTCTCAGAAAGACTGACCAGTGGCAGTGCTAGACAAAGCTAGGAAGTTTGGGACCAGAGTTGAGTTGAGCAGATGGAGAGGTAAATGTTCTACCTGAAGTATGGGCTGCAGCGGTGCAGGTGCAGGTAGGACCACCCTCAGGTACTGGTCTTGTCCCTGTGAGCCTACTGGCTGTGCAGGAGCTGATAGCCCTATAAGCCAAGTTTTGATTGTAACCCGCGATCATCCTGACTAGTCAAACAGGTGCAAACAACTCAGAAACTCCAGATTTGCACTATTTGAACCATTTACTTCATTGCCTAGTGTGTTGAAGTCCTTATTTGTTTAAGTGCACTGCCCTGTGGGACATTGTAAAAAAAAACATTTCTCACATTCTGTGTCTTCACTCCGACTCACCCTCCCACACTGGACAAGTTGCTCTGCCACCCTACCTCATAACCACATATAGTAAATATGACCTGACATGTGCTTTGTGGGGTTGACCCCCAAAAGCACATTTCAGGTCACATTTACAAGGTGAAACTTATGTGGTCAAGAACTGGTACGGTAACGCGGGCACCCTGAAAATTTAGTCACAAAATTGTCACGTTATGTGGAAAAGGAAAAATACACAAAGTCCAAATACTGTACGTGTTGGGTAACCAAAAATGGGAGTGGGCGCTGATTCAATTCGCTTGTAATCTGGTGCATGGCACATCACCATGGAGCTGCTCTGCTGGTGGTCCACAGGACCACTCATAAAGCCAGTTGCAGATCTGGCGCAGTACGTAGCACCACACAGCAACTTTGTGTGAGGCAGTCATGACTGATCTCCTGGGGCCTGGGCCAAACAAGATCTAAGGTACTATGGTTAGCTGTCTTAAAAAGTACAAGAAGTTTATTGCAAAAACTGTTAATGCACATCTTAGGGTTTGTAAAACAAAAGTAAGGAAATGTTTATTTGAACCCTAACTCCTCCCACCCAGTGCATCACCCATGTGAACACCACCAAACTGAATGACAAAGCACAATCCGGATTTCAAATATATGTTTTAAAATTATAAATAAATAATGTAATGTAATGAGTAAATGACTTCTAAGTCAATCATAGACGAAAACAGAAAAGCCTTGCATTTCACATGTACCTTTCTCTGACACCAGGTGCCCAATCCTGGTGTCAGAACCCTCCGACTCTCCCTTTCTGACACCAGGAATCCAACCCCTGTATCTCAGTTTTCAGTTTCAGTTTTATTTTTTATACTGGAAGGCATGTAAGCAAATCTGTCCATTTTCACAGGCGTATCTAGTGCATGTCTGTTAAAAAAACAGCTTTTGTGACCACCTGGTGCCCAGTCCCAGTGTATCACTTACGCTGCTCCCCAAAAGTTATACTAAACACCCACCCTCACCCACCATCTGAAACCCATTCTGCCCTCCTTCCCTCATGGCCACTTTGGTACGTACATATGTCAGTTGCTATTTTGTTCTCCACCATCAGTTGCTAAACTGCAAGACTTCTGGTTCCGATTACCAACTAATGGCAACTTAACTTTCTGAGCTCCATCTCTGCTGAATACTATCTGGCTCAATCCACCAAACAAAACTTGCCACCCTGTCACAAAATTGCCACATCGCAGACTTTATTATGCCTACTAAACAAGGGAACAAAGATGGGCCAGGAGACACTAAACTAAAACAACAAAATAATAAAGCGAACGCCCAGGCACAGGCCATGACACGAGAAGAATCCACTTCATCTGAGACCAACTCACAAAGTACAAATTGGGACAAAGAAGACTGCACCATATCATCTAAGGCACTCTGCACCACATCAAACTAAATAAATGAAACACTGCACCGGCTAGAGGCTAAGGTTACAGAGGATCGCCAGGCATTGAACCAACTAGAAAAACACATGACTGGGATCAAAAATACATTGTCTGACTACACAAACACCACAGACCTTCACAACACAGCACTCCTTGATCTCCATCGTAGAGAGAAAGCTCTCCAACAGAGCTTAGAAGAGCTGGAAAACAGGAACAGAAGAAACAATATGCGTCTCCATGGGGTCCCAGAGGGGTCAGAATCGGGTAACATGCTACAGTTTATGGACAGTTTCTTAAAAGAGATACTCAACCTATCAGCAAACAAAGATCTAGGTATCATTCGAGCTCACTGCTCCCTGATTCCGCATCCAAAAGACCCCAAAGCCTGACCGAGATCTGTTGTAATGGCCTTTCTGAACTTCAGAATCAAGGAAGAACTTTTACACATAGCTTGGGTCAAAAAGCAGATCTTCTTTATAGATGTCCATCTTTTTTTTTATCAAGACTCTGCCCCACAAACTCTCCCTCATAGACAAAAAACTTTCCATCTGGTCAAAGCACTCCATCTAGCAGGCCATCAGGTGCAGGTAGAATACACAGCCAAACTAAAAGTACTCCCAAAATGGGGTGGAGACATTTCCAAGAGCTGTCAGAAGTAAGAGAATTCCTCACAGAACTCAGAGTGGAGGTTCCCAGAGAATGGGGTAAGGAAGAGGGAAAAGAACTTGCAATTAAAAGAATGGACAAGGGCAGGAACCAAAAGCGCCCAGAAGCAGGTGGCATCAGCGCCCAGAAGCAGGTGGCATCAGGGACTTCTGACATGTGGGACAGAGTCACAGAGAAAACACTCCCTCTAGGAACAGACTCAGCTCAAACTGGAATGCAGATGGAATGCACAAGAAGCCCAACGGCAACTGATCTCAGCATGGACTCATGATGAACTAATGAGAGGACTCAGTAAGCTATTTTGAATATTTTGTAATTCCACCCATTAGATCTAAATGGAGGGGTGGATGGCCCTGCAGGTTGTTTAGATTAATAACGCTACTATAGTAAGAGACTAAGCATGCAAGCGAGGGCCTAATGGTTTAACCCTTAATTGCTACAGGACTTTAGCTATAAGAATGGTAAACTTACCGGAAAACTGACTGGTCATTTGTTAAATACTAACGCAGTCTTACTTATCAGGCTGGATGCATTGTAACTATGGTCGGGGCACAAGGGAGTTTAAAACGGGGAAAAATGGTTCTGGGTGGGGGCATCTGTGGGGGGGAGGGTGACTCGCTGTGCCTGGTGCAGAAGAGGAGCATCCCAATGGCGGCTCAACACATGTCCGCCTTTCCTTGGACAGGGACCCATTGCCAGTTCTCCTGTTCTAAGAGAGTTAACATAAAGCAGACGGACATCACCCTTAAGAAAAATTTAACCCAAATGAACAGGTGCCTGGAGCTGTCACTTATATATCTTATCTCACCCGAGCAATAGAGGCTTCTAAAAATAGCAAGCTTGAATCTGTGCATGAGGAATGGCTCCAGAGTGGGCCTTCCTTCCCTCACATGCTAAGCCGACTTCCCTTTTTATAAATGGGAGGAATACAGATAGTCTTACCAGGGTGAGGAGCTATTTTTGGGTTATCTCAGGGATGAAAAGGTCTGAATGTTCATAAGAATGGTGAAGCTGTTTGGGGACATAAATGGAGACTGGCAGGGGTCTGGTCCAGTTGGATGGGAGTCAGTGGTGGGCTGTGTTAGGGGGCTGTGATGATGTGCAGGGCGGTAGTGGTCTCCTGCACATCTGGGTGCCTTACAGTTAAGACAGTCTGCTGCACAAGAGGACTGCGTTTCATAATGTAATACTCCTGGCCCCCCTGGGGGTTCTCCTGGGCTGACCCATGCTCCTGAGGGTCATATTGCTTGGCATCTAATGGTGTTACATGCCAATTACTCACGTCGAACGGGTTGAGGTATGGGACAGTGACATTCTTTTAGATGACCCCCTCTTAACTTGAGAAAGGGGGTTGAAGGTACCACCATCATCTCATAAGTTCACCTGGCATTGGCTGGCCACCTTTAATTGCCATTCCAGAATTCCTCCCCATTAGGGTGGGGGATTTCCGGAAAGGAAGCAGCAAATTCCAGCTTCCTACCTCACCCCACGGACTACCTCAGAGAGGGCGAGGAGTTGGGTTCAGACAGCCTTGAAGTACACTCGAATATGAGTAAGACAATCCAATCATCCAAATACATATATAATTCCACTTGTTATTGGTTAATGTTCTCCTGGAGTTGGGGTTTGTTAGTTTATAATAGATATGTAGCCTAGTCCCTCCAGAAATGTAAAAAGGAATCTTCCCCAGATATCATGGGGGACTTACAAAATCTCATCTTGGAATGTCAGAGGCATCAGCAGCCCAATCAAGCGGACTCGCATTCTCCAGAAACTGCAGAAACAATGGGTAGGAGTAGCGTTCCTACAGGAAATACACTTAGGAGTCCAGGAACATTTCAAACTCTGGAGGGGTTAGGTGACAGAGGTTTATGCCTCACACTAAGAAGAACACCCACATCGTGGGGAGGGGGCATCCTAATCCGTGAAAACACATCACTAAAAATAACACAGGTGGAGGAGGACCCAGAGGGAAGATATATAAGGATACGAGGTGACTACAGGGGACAAAAATTGTACTTTGCTGAACTTATATGCCCCAAAGGAGGAGTCTGAGCAAACAGCCTTCCCAATAAAGATTATTAAAGATACAGTAACAGATACCCAGAGTATGGTCATAGTAGGGGGAGACTTTAACTCAGTAATGAATTTACACTTAGGGTGTGTTCCAGAACATTGGGTCCCTCGAAATTGGGTAAAATATTAGCCAGACTCTGTACGGAGCTGACACTAGTGGATAGGTGGAGATTTGCACATCCGGGAGAGAGAGAGAGATTACACATATTACTCTCCTAAGTGCAAGATGTACTCAAGGACAGATTTTTTTCTTGGTATCTTCAAATCTGATACATTGTTTAACAAAGGCATCGATAGGAAATATCATTATATTGAACCATGCTCCGATTGTTTTGGACCTAGATCTGGTCCAGAGGCCAACAGAAACCCTTTGGTGCCTGAATGTCAGCCTCTTAACCCAGGATGAATTTAAAGGACAGATTCAAACAGCTACCAAAACCTTTCTACAACACAATCTACCAGAGGATACCAGTGCAGGGGTGAGGTGGGACGCCCTGAAATGCTATATATGGGGGGAGATAATAAAATATTCTTTACATGTAAAAAATAAAAAAAAAAAAAACAGAAGAAGGAATGCTTAGCTTTAGAAAAACGGTTCAGATGGAAAAGCTACACCAAACAACTTTAGATGAAAAAATAAAGGTACAACTAGATCAAGCCAGAAACAAACTTGACAAACTATTAGACACTAAAACAGAGGGGCAGTTAAGATACTCAAAATGGAAATTTTATGGACGTGGCAACAGGGCGGGCAAACTCCTAGCCTGGCAACTACGTAAGGAGGCTGCCTCTGGAGCTGTACTGAGGTTAAAGGATCCGACAGGTAAACACACCACAACACTCCCACCGATAATAGCAGACTACTTTCAAAAATATTACAAAGAGTTATACACTGCAGAGTGGGGTCCAGACCATATAGAAAGAGCCACTAAGTATCTAAACTCATTACAGCTTCCCAAACTGACAGATGAGCAATGCTCTACAACGGAAGCCCAGATCACAGAACAAGAAATCCACCAAAAGATTAAACTGAAAAATGGAAAATCTCCCGGGACTGATGGGTTCACATCCGAGTTTTATAAACAATTCAAAAAGACCTTAATGGTGCCACTGGCAGACACATTTAGTGAGATAGTTAGGGGAGAAGGGGCAGCACCGGCCTCTTGGATCCAAGCTCAAATATCAGTTATTCTTAAACCAAATAAAGACCCAGAGAACTGTAGGTCATATCGTCCCATATCCCTCCTCCCGGTAGACCTAGAAATATTTACAGGAATACTGGCAGACCGCTTGCAAAATACAATTACCACATTAGTCCACAGAGCCCAAACAGGATTCATCTAAGGCAGATACTTGTAAGACAACATCTGAGGTTTTCTGACTGTAATCTCAGCCCAAAAGAAGAAGAAAGAATGTCAGCTGGCAATCAGTATGGACGCCAAAAAAGACATTTGATAGTGGATTGGGCTTTTTTAACCTTAGTCCTTAAACAATTTGGCCTGGGAGATAAATTTCCAAAATTATCTAGACTCTCTACTCTACCCCAGAAGCAAGAACAAAGGTAAATGGTTTTCTATCTAACAGAATCCCCCTACAAGGAGGCACAAGGCAGGGCTGCCCTTTGTCCCCCCTGCTTTTTGCTCTCACATTGGAACCCTAGCCATAGCAATTAGAGCACACAAAGACATCCGAGGGGTAAAAGTGGGAGGCCTAGAACAAAAAATAGCTCTATACGCAGATGACTCCCTTTTTTTTTTTGCAGACCCTGAGAAATCAGTACCTCCGCTGTTACAGACCCTGAGAAATCAGTACCTCCACTGTTACAGACCCTGAGAAATCAGTACCTCCGCTGTTACAGACCCTGAGAAATCAGTACCTCCGCTGTTATAGACCCTGAGAAATCAGTACCTCCGCTGTTACAGACCCTTGCAGAGTATGGCTCCTTAGCAGGCTACAAGATCAACCTCCAAAAATCAGAGACGATGATTCTGAGCAGCATCAATTTTTTTTAATGCCAAGAAGACAGTCTTCGTGTCCCTTGGCACAAGGCAGAGACTCACTAGGCTATGCCACCTCCCCACCTTTCACACCATTGATGGGACTGCTCTTGAGGACACCTCCTCATTCAGGTATCTTGGTGTTTGGCTGGATAAATACCTCAACTTCTCTGTACATATTGATGCCATTCTGAAAAAATTAAGGCCTAAGCTTGGTGTCCTTTACAGAAATTGCAGCTGCATCCCTCTCACCACCAGGCGTGAGCTGGTATAGAAGATGATCTTGCCCATTTTCGACTACTGCAACATAGTATATGGTGCTGCCCCACAGTCCTACCTATCCAGACTGGACTCCCTCTACAACTCCTTCTTTCGTTTCGCTCTTGACATCCCCCCTCACCCATCATTGTGATCTTTACCGCTCCCTCAACTTCCTTCCCCTCCACAATCAGCGAGCATTACATGGCGCTAAGTTCATCTCGAATTTCTGGCTTGGATCGCTTCCCTTCTACATCTCCTTCTCTCTTGGCACCCCTACTCTCTCCCTCTATTCCCTGAGATCCCATGCTGACACTTGCACCCTCTCAGTCCCTGGCAGAACCACATCCTCTGGCCAGAAAGCCTTCTTGTATCACCTGCCTGCCTAAACTGTGGAATTCATTGCCTCCTCAAATCCGCTACTCCTCCTCCATTTATTCTCTTACCTCTGCACTTCACAATTACCTGACACCTGCTTCTGACCCCCTCCTTGCCGAACTCACCTTTCTCGCCCTCTCTCCTGCCCCCTTTCTCCCTCACCACCTTACCTCATTGCACTTACCTTGCCCCCTATTGCCTAGCACTTAAACATGAGTCATGCTTACCTGTGTTTCCACCTTGGCTGCTGCGACTGCTTCTGTGAACTGCCCAAAAAATGCAATTGTATTCCACCTATACCAATGACTCTGTATAAGATTTTATTGTATGTATGTATGTACTGTATGCATTGTATATCTGCATCACCTGTGCTCCACTTATACTGAAAATGGATGCATTATTTACTATGTACCATATTCCTTTGACCATGTTTTGAATTGTATGTACGTATTTTTATTGCACCTCTTTATTGCTGTATGATTTGTCAATGCTACTGCTGTACATCCCTCTCCCCTTCCCCCAGAATGTACCGTGAGATGAGCATTGAGTTGCTCAGTGTAGCTTTCCTGGTGAAACAATTCAATAAATAAATAAATAAAACTCCCTCGGCTGTTTTAATAGAAATTTTCCCTTGGCATGGGCAGCAAAAAATACCTCTAGATATCTGGGCATTAGAATATCAGCAGATATGTCACAGCTTTTTAAAAATAACTGTTTAAGACTCCTCCAAGAGCTACAGCTGACATTGTAAGGTGGCACTTGTTACCACTGACCCTATATGGTAGAATTCAAACCTTAAAAATGAATGTGTTACCTCGGCTCCTGTTCTTACTCCAAACCCTTTCACTCCCGGTTCCAAGATACTTCTGGAACCATCTCCAGAAGGAATCTCACAGATTCGTATGGGCCAAGAAATGCCCCAGAATAACAAAAAATATGTTACAAGCATTAAGGAATAAGGGGGGGGGGCTGGCCCTGCTGAACTTTTATCAATATTACCTGGCAGCAAGGGGTGCACAGTTGTGTACGTGGGTGAAATGCAGAGAGAACTCAGGCTGGTACCAATTAGAAGAGGCTGCCTTGGAGGGTTGGGACCTTTGGACCTTATCCACAAATAGCATCCCCCCATGCATTTGGGCATTAGCAGATAATCCATGGATAAGACACTCCCTCAGGATATTAGTCAAACTGAGGAAAGCCACACACACTCCAGAAGGACTAGGACCCTTATCTCTAATTAGACATGAGATAACCTTTGAACTCCCCAGGATTGATCAAGAATATAATTATTGGGCATCTCACTACCTAGCAACGTTTCTGCAGTGTCTTGACACTCAGGGCTGTATGTTATTTGCCCTACTTAGAATCAAATACGCACTTCGCAAAGAGGATCATTTTCGATTCCTGCAAGTGCGACATTTTCTGATGACCCCAGGGGTACAAGCCCAAATCTGCAGAGAACACACTATGCAATATCAATAAAAGGTAACAGTTATTACCTATCTCAGCTTTATTTAGTGCTAAATCAGCAGGAACCCCTAAGATTGAATAAGGTGACAGACAGCTAGGAAAGGGAATTTGGATCCCCAATACCACCGTCCCAATGGACCAGAAGATTGGCAAGAGGCTGGCAGTTAATGGCCTCTCCGACATGGAGAGAATTTAATTGGAAAACATTGGTCAGATTCTTTCTCACCCTGACAATTACTAAACATTTTGGGGCCAGTCGCTCAGACCTCTGCTGGCGGGGATGTGGGGACAGAGGAACACATGGCCATATATTCTGGACCTGCCCAGCAGTCCAAGGGTTCTGGAAAACGATTCACACACACACATACAGAGACTAATGGGTCTTCAGATCCCATTCACAGGCCCCAACCTAGTTTTAGGCTTCCCAAGCTTACTAACAGGGAATAGGGAGGCAAGGACCTTAGCTCGGATACTTAGAGTGGTAGCAGTGAATGTATAACAGCTAAATGGCTGTCCCCTCACCCTCCCACTGTACAAGAATGGCAGGCCAGGGTGACAGAGGTAGAGAGAATGGAAAATAGCATGAGCCAGGTAAGGTTACAACTAGAAAGGTTCCTGGAAATATGTTGCCCCTGGCATCAAGAAATAGATACCCCACATCATACCAACTAAGAATAAAGTAAGAAAGATCAACAGATTAAGGCAAAAATAGGCTGCACTTAAGTTTACAGAGTTTATGGTTATGACACGCATTGAAGTCAATAAAAATCATGTTTAAGATTATGGAAGTTACTGCAACTGAATAAGATCATTTTAGGTTAACTAAAAGTAAGTCAATAATGTGAAAGAATGTTGTTGTATAAAGAAAAGAAAGATTGAACTGCTGCATTACATAAAACGTTGGTTGATATGATGGATGTAAACTAAATGGAAGTATGTAATGCAGACTGTATTATATTCAATAAAAGACTGAAGTAAAAAAAAAAATTGCTAAACTGCAAAAGAAAAAAGAAAAACAACTTCCCACCCTAACTACCCTTTGGCACCTGTGGCACCCTCCACCCCACCCATGGCTATCTCAATACATACTTGCTGGTTCAGTCCTATGGTGGGAAACTGACACAGCCATGCCACCACATCGGATGGTTGCCATCTTGTCCTGTACCATCTGCTGCTTATCGCCAACCTATGAAAAACAGGAAAAGACAATCCACACCTTCACCCACCAATGCTGAAGTAAATTCTTCCCTCACCCACTTAGCACAAGTCCCCTTCCCTTCTGCTACCCAGCCCTCTCCCTTAAAATGACCCTTCTCTGTCACGTACCTTCTAGAACCCAAATCACTCTGCCCCCCCATGCCCACCTTGGTAGATATTTCTATCTGTCCCATACTGGGTGAATGTGAGAGCTCTCCCTCCACCTTGCCCTTGTTACTGTCATCTGCTGTACTGTCTGTTGCTGATCTGGAACCTAAACAACAAAATGGTCCAACACTGATCCTACTGAGCATGTGCAGGGACTTGTTTGTTTTTTGTAAAAAGGGTTGAATTTGGTGTCTTTAAATACATATTTGGGAGCCAAATTCTGATTCCATATTTACTTGCTCTTGTGGGAGAGTAGTGAACACCCAGACCCTCAAATCTGAAAAGAAAATCATAACAAATTAAAAAAGTCATGATTGATGAAAAAGTCCACCAAAAAACGTAAGTCCCCAAAACACGAGCAGGGATTTAGGCATGTTCCATGTGTTTTTTCTATCACCCCAAACTTTACTTTTTTTAACATATTATGCCCAAATCTTGGGGACAGAATACTTATCACAGCTCACCACATAACGACATAAGTGGCAAGTTTCAGACCTGACCAACAAGTCTTTCGTTTTATGTAGAGTCAGCATGAAGCATTCTACAAATCTAGCAGTTTTCTACTTGATCTGCAGCTTCACATAAGGCCAACAGGGCCCTGTGCAAAGCAACTCATTGGTCTGGCGCTCTACCCACTGGATTGACTGCTTCATATATGACCCAAAGGATCCTGAGTGAAGCAAGCTACAGGTCCATGTTTCTGCCAGTTGGGTCTGCTGTGGGCCCTGCACGAAGCAAGCTACAGGTCCTGTGCTGTGCTCTATATGTCTGCTGTTTTACACAGGACTCAAAGACAGTTACAGGTATCAGTTTTGTTATCCTTTTTTAAAAGTGAAGAAATAAATTGAAAAAAAATATATATTAATACATCTACTAGGGTTGAAACACAAAGTACAGAAAGTAATGAAATGAAAACTTAGGGTCAAAAATTCCTGGAACTTTGGTGAATCTGTGGTGTGGTGTACCCTAGACTTTGAGCACTCATGCGACGCACTGTTGGCATTGTCCTATTTCTGGCACTTTCTATCCAAGCATTGCTTTGTCACTCTTTTAGTTTTTTGTGACAAGATGGTGCCAAATTTGAGCAATGCCAGCACTGTGTTGCATTATTGTTTAAACCACAAGGAACACCGCAGTATAGATTTGCCAAGGTTCCAGGGACGTTTTACCCTAACTCTTCATGTTTTCACTTCCCTACTTTTTATGTTATGCTTTCTACTTCAGCCATAATGAATACATTAATATAGCTTTTGTTATAATAGATAAAGAGATAGATAGATATCAGTGTCAGTTGGCAACCATCTGTATCCCCCTTCCCCAGGACAAGGCTGAAAATAAGCAGAACTGTCTAGTCCTCCATTCCTGGTCAACAAAAACTAAATAATATAGATAGATAGATAGATAGATAGATAGATAGATAGATAGATAGATAGATAAGACAGACAGACAGACATAGACATAAAGATAGATACAAAGATAGATGCAATGAACTTCATTAATACAGCACCTCTCCAGAGTTCAAAGTGCAATTGGTGGCTTTAAAAATGGACTAAAGGCTCATTTAGTGGAGGTTAGTAATTGCACCTGCAATCGCTGATGTACTAGTAACTTGCTAAGCTGGGCGGACATAGGGCTGCTCCGGCTCAGTTCCATGTCAAAATGGCAATTTTTCAAGGGTGACCCGTGAAGAGGGTACAACTCCTGTAGTGCGACAGATTACAACAAAGACTGTTTCTTGAGGGGAACCTCACCCCCCACAACCCCTTTATTTATTAACTAACTCTGGGAGGGGGCATACCTTGGGGATGGGGAGAACCACTGGTCTCCCGAAAGTGCGGGTGCTGTTGTTCCCTCGCCCTCTTCACAGATCGCCCTTGTAAAATCGCCATTTTGACGTGATAACCCCTGGTTCTATTTACTAAAATAGCAATTGTAAGCTCTAGGTTATTTATTTTCCTCTGTATGTCCCAGTACCGTTTTGTGCTCTTAACCTTTTTTTTTTTTCTATTTTCTGAATCTAAAAATCATTACGACATTGCTCATAAGTGTTTCGTATAAGATGTAACCTCCATGAATAATGATGTAACCCACATGACTTATTTGACCCCGTTGTGAAGTGCTACATCCCCTCTTATCTCAATTGTTTTACAAATGTCCTTCTAAATGTCAACATTTTCCACTGTAAGTCACAAATTTCCTTCTCTGGGTTATCTACTGTCCCAGGTTGTTGTAATGCTCAAACTGTATTGTTCTGCATGTTAATTTATTTTGTTATTCTGTTATTAATTCTGGGTCACCCCTGAAAAAGGGACTGTTATGGTCTCAGTGGGCCTACCCGGTTACCAAAAGTAAATAAATAAATCAAACATAATCTTGGAGCCACAACAGAGAATGCTCGGTACCCAGCAGATTTCAGTCTCATTAAATTTAGTCCTTGGAATTTGGACTGAAGAACTCTGCTGCCCAGAGAATTATCCTGGTGGGTTGATAGTAGCTCTTGGATGTAGAGGGGACCTAGTCCCTTTACAGCCTTGTAAACCAGCAGAAGAATTTTAAACTCAAAACGCAATCTTACCAGCAGCCAGTGTAATCCTTGCAAAGTGGAAGTAATATGATCTAATCTGGATGTCCCAGTTAACAACCTGGCTGCTGAATTTTGAAGCAACTAAAGTTGGCGATACTGAGTAGTGGGCAGGCTAAAATAGAGCATGTTGCAGTAGTCAGTTCATGAGGTAATGAAAGCTTGCACTGGTCAAGTAAGGGACACAATCTGGCTACATTCTTTAGATGATAAAAGCCAGCAGAAATTTGAGAAGTTCAAACCAATTGGTTGTCAAACATCACACCTAGACTGCGAACCTCCTCTTTTATCTGCAGCTCAGTCCTGTTTATTACTGGGAGAATAAGATTAGTCATTGCTGCAGATACCAGGTGGTCTGAGCCCACTAGAAGCAGCTTAGGTTTGCTGGGGTTGAGCCTTAGCCATCTGGCACTCATCCAGTCCCTGATCTCCGAGATACTGTTCTCAGCCACAGACATCCAAGTACTCTGTCATGGGTCTAAATGAAACATAAAGCTCAGTGTTATCTGCGTAGCAGTGAAAACTCATGTCATTAATTAAAGCAAACAGCAAGCTCCGCTCCACCCTGCTCTCCATGCCAGGAGAAATAAATTAGCAGAACAAAAGCAAGTCCGACACCGAAGTAGAGTGTGTGATAGGGTCCTTCCTTGCCACTGAAAGTTTGGACCCATCTCTGTTTTTTTCTTGTATGGTTGCAACCACTATTCCTCTCTGCTATTGCTATCCCTGTTCTTTCAGTATGGAGGCAGGCCAGCTCCATACAAACACTCCTTCTCCCCCTCTTGCCCTCTCTTTATTATGTTGGCATGCTTGCGCAGCCAACATCTTGTGGCAGTGGAGATTTGGAGGTGTGGTCGCTGTTGAGAGAATGCAGGGAAAACACCAGTAGGTGAGTCCCTCATTCCCAAATCAGCAAGCATGCCGGCACCACACCATGCATACATAATGTGGCGAACACATCTAAGGAAAGGTCCGCTGCAATGTGAGCAAAGCTCGCCGCCACACAGCGGACCTTCCACGTGCTTCGCTATAACATGGCGGCACAGTGGCCGCTTAAACTACCGGACTTCAGGGTGCCCAATCCCTGGTTGGCTTACCCTCATCTATGTGCGGCGGGGGAGCCTACTCCCTGTCGGCATAATCCCCCCCTCCTGTTTTGCTTGCGGTGCCCAATCCCTCGGCTCATCGCCCCGCTTTTGTTGTTTGCGCGGCGGGGTGTCAATCCCTGTCAACATCCACCCCGTTCGCACTTTAATGTTGCCAGCGGGAGTCCTCACTGTCGACATGATGTCCTCCCCTTATTTTGTGCTGAAGGGTGCCAGTCCCCCTCAGCTACTGACCCCACTCCCTGTTTGCTGGTGGGGGTGCCCCAATCCCATTGGCTACTGTCTCCCAAAAAAAACACCTGTAAAAAAAGAAAACTGTCCGCAATGTGTTTTTTTTTTTTACACCTATAAACAGAAAACGGTCCCTCGTAGTCTCCCTACCCACCACCCACACCCACCCACTGTGCACCCTACCGCCCTACTCCCCCACCCCATATTTACCTCTGGAGCTCGGCGCGACTATCTTCGGTGGACCAGGAACACATCTGCACTCTTCAAAGCCGACCGCGAACTGAGGAAATGCCGGTAAGCTGTATAATGGAATAAATAGGGGTTTTACAACTTTGATGCATATCTCAGGCATTTTTTGGACATTTTGCACCAAATTTTCAACATAGAGTTTTTGGGACCACTCCTCATGAATTTTGTCACTGTTATGATGGTAATCGGTCCCAAAAGGTGATTTCTCAGTCACTGCATGGAATCACCTTTTGGGACTGATTAACACAAGGACAGTGGCAGTGTTCATGAGGTGGGCTCTCAAAAAGCCTATGTTGCAAATTTGGTGGAAAAAATCCAAAAAATTGCTATTTTACAAGCGTGCGTTGTGCAGTTGCTATGCACACTCGTAACTTCACGAATTGTCAATATTTTCACACCAGATTTTCAACATTGTCATTTTTCTACACCTCCTTGTGTACAGTACAGCTGTCATTTTTCACATCCTGGCCGAAATGTGTTTCCGCACTTCCGGCGCACAATAGTGCGGTTGCTGTGGGAAATCAGTGTTTGGGGCAGATTATGAAAATGACAGTGACGCTATTCATGAGCAGAGATCCCAAAATGCCTATGTTGAAAATTTGTTGATGATACTCCGTAAAATGACTGTTACGAACGTGTGTTGCGCAGTTGCTACGCATGCTTGTAACTTTGCGAATTTGCAATAGTTTCACGCCAGATTTTCAACATTGTCATTTTTCTTCACCTCCTTGTGAACAGTAGAGCTGTCATTTTTTACATCCTGGCTGAAATGTGTTTCCTCACTTCCAGTGCACAATAGCGCGGTCACTGTGGGAAATATGTGTTCAGGGCAGACTACAAAAATAACAGTGACACTGTTCATGAGCAGAGGTTCTGAAATGCCTGTGTTGAAAATTTGGTGATGATACTCCTTAAAATGACTGTGTTACGAGCATGCATTGTGCAGCTTGCACGCATGCTTGTAACCTTGTGCATTTGTAATATTTTCACTCTGGATTTTCACCATTGGCATTTTTCTACACCTCTTGATGAACAATACAGCTGTCATTTTACATATTCTGCCTGAAATGTGTTTTCGCACGTCCGGCGCAGAATAGCACGGTCGCTGTGCGAAATTACTTTGTGGGACAATTTAAGGAATTGACCATGATACTGTACATGAGCAGAGGTGCTAAAATGCCTACGTTGAAAATTTGGTGCCGAAAGTCCATAAAATGACTGTGCTACAGGCGTGCATTGCGCATTTCCCACACACCCTTGTAACTTCACAAATTTACAATATTTACATGCCACATTTTCAACACTGCCATTTTTTACACCTCCTTATGAACAGTACAGCTGTCATTTTTCACTTCCTGCCCAAAATGTGTTTCCGCACTGCACTACCAAAGCCAATGCTAGCACGACAACATTCGGCATTGACAAATTCTTGTTTCTCTTAATTCTTGTGGGTCCTGCTTCATTAACGGACTAAGAAAGAAGGCCCATAGTATTCTGTAATGGACACAGTTGAACAGGCATATTGTCCTGCTAAAGAAGTATGTTATGGCAGACAAACTGCATATATAATATATGAGTGAAGCGAACAGCAATTCCCTTTCCCTTTGCATTTCTGTATCCTGTGCTGTGTTGCTACATGTTTAGGACCAGGGGAAAAACAAAAAGACATCCCTTATTGTATTTGTGCACATATAAATAACAGGAGGATTGTTTATTGCTACTCCCCCCCCCCCCCATCTTCCTCTAAATGGTTTAGTTAGGATTAGGAGGTGAGGGACACTCCAGTAATGGTGTTAGTTTCTGGTATTCCTGTAGACCCAGTGTATTGTGCTTTGTTTCTCTTAGTTCTGTAGCACTAATTAGGTGCTGTGAGACTGCTCACATGATCGCGAAGCCCTCGTGATCGTGTGCACCATCGTGTAGCATTAGCGCTAGTGCCGTCTGGCATTTCTAAAATAAATTCCTAATTGTATGCAAGAGGAGAGCTTCGCGCATTGTAGCACTGTAAAGTACAGCTGTCCCTCATGTCAGCAGTTCCCTTTGGAGCAGAGGTAGGAAAGTGAAAGTGTCAGCTGTTGGCTTGCAATTTCAGCCGACAGCTTGACATTGCAGTTACAGCACTGCTCTTAAGCAACTTATAGCAAACTTTTAGCTTCCTCCTGCTCTTTAGTCTGAAGTCCCCAATGAAAGAAAAGCATATATTGTCATGCTTTAGCCTGAGCCCTTTCTAGTAAATGTTTCCTTGTAGCTAGATGGAATTATAAATTAAACCAGACTCCCCAAAGATAAGCAAACATCTAAAGTAGTCTACCTGGTAGCCTGTAAAGTCAGGGAGTCAGTGAAATCTTTTGCTGCCCCAGAGGAACTCTCCTTTTGGTCCTCTTCTATAAAGTTTGCTGCTGGCATATCATGTATCATGGGTATATCCTCCATAGGTCTGTTCCCAGTGAATCCTGCCTCTGATCTGAACAGCTGTATAGGGGGACAGCGGCCCCTTGTGGCCTAGGTTTTTACTACATTAAACTGTCAATCATATGACAAGGTAACCCGGGGTGTTGGAGCCTGATGAGAGGTCATTATGACCATCTCCCCCAACTGGAGACAAGGAGAGAGACAAGTTTGGAACACTTAATGCTGAGTCTTACACTGTGGCATTTGAGAAGTCTGGAAGACACACATAGTAGTAATAGGATTGTCCGACTTATGAAGCACGAAGGGAAAGAAACTTAATAGATTGAATTATCCCTTAAAGGGTACTATATGGAAGGTATGAATTGTAATCCGCTCAGATTCTCCCATTAGCAAGAAGAATCGAATGAAATAGCTATTCTTAATGAAATCAGTTAAATGTGTCCAGTATTAAGTCATCTCACTACGTCAAGTGAACCTGTCATTGTATTGTATTGTGTTATGTATGCATGTTGTCTTATTTAAAAATCGAATAAAAAGAAATTTACAAAAAAAAAAACTGTCAATCATTTTGGACAGGAGTATATTCAGTGATAAAACTCTAATGGGGAATTATTTTTATTCCCTGGAAACTTCAGGGGAGTGTAACCAGTTTTTCACATGTGTGTAGACTAGCTGCATCTATTATTTGTGTGATTTAAAATATGTTTTATTGTTAGATGATGCAAGGTCACCTGACTCAGGTAGGCGGATATATTAGTACTACCTGAGCAGGTAACAGCAGATAGGGTCGGTTCTTCCTTACCAGCAGTAGAAGAGGTTCTATGCTGACAGAATTGATTTTCTTTTACTGTTTATTTTTGAACAAAGTATTATTTTGTATGTTATTTTGATTTATGGTGCCAGAAATGTTTATAGAGCAATAAACATCCCGCTAAGAAATAGTGATTGCACCTTACTCTGAGACTCTGTGTCCATCTGTAGAACCCACACCATTACAATTTGGTGTCAAAAGTGGGATTCTACTGCCTGCTGTGTCTTGCCAGGGAAGGGAGACACTGTGGTGGATACTTCCTGGTATCCGAGGTGGACACATGGTGGATGGAGGCCAGGCTAAAAGTGTCTTCATGAGGAAGATGACGGTGCAGATGGGGACCCAGTTGTTATCTGGTCTGCCAGATGTACACCCAAAAATTAAAGCCTAACCCTCAGAGAAGTCGGATGATAAATACAGTGTACATGGTGGAGAGACGTCCATGGACCCACCCCTTGAAGCAGAGGGCACTGAGAAAGAAGTGGACGCCTCATACCTGGAACATGCTCCCATGGAAGATGTTGGGGAATTACTGAAATGGCTGTGCATCAGGCAAGTACAACTAGACTGGGAAAGAGAAATAGAATGGAGAAGGCAGGATGCCAAGTGGGCTGACACCATGTGTGTGCTCCAGGCCATTCGGTCAGAACACGCTGAGTGACCACAAGGCCCCCGTGACATTAAACTGGCACGGTTACAAGATACTGATGATATAGAGGCATACCTCACTACTTTTGAGAGGGTAGCTCAAACGTGTGGGTGGCCAAGGGAACAATGGGTGGTACATCTTGCCCCCCAATTAACAGGAAGAGTGCAGGTCATATGCAGTCACTTGGATGTACAAGTCGCAGATGATTATGACCATGTGAAAAGGGAGATTTTGAGACAATATGATATTAATACAGAGACCTACCGGCAATGATTTCGTTATTTGAAAATGCAATCCACTTATGCCCCAAGGGAAGTATTTGCCTGCCTAAAGGACTTGAGTGACAAATGGTTGCAGCTGGGTAGTAAGACAGTTCAACAAATCATGGAGGCCATAACTATTGAGCAATTTGTAAAAGTCTTACCACAGGATGTGCAGTTGTGGGTACGTGAACGTAAGCCAAAAGGTGCTGAGAAAACTATTGCCCTGGCAGAGGACTTTATGGTTGCATGGCCTACGAGAGGGAGGCACCAGGGAGGTATTACATCAACCCCCTCCACCAATCCAGTAAGACCTCCATTTTCATCTACAAATGTTAAAGCTAATCCTGAAGTAAGAAGAAATAGGAAAGAGAGAGAGTACCATTGTCTGAAATAATCTGTCATGGTTGCCAAAGGAAAGGACATATTATCAGGAGCTGCCCATCAGTAAAAAGAGACTCTGGACATCTGGCCTTAGCTAATTGGGCACCTTATGTGACCACTGTGGAAGTGGGACCACATAATGACTTAGGCTTGCTGGACTCTGGAAGTTGCCAAACACCGGTTCATGCAGACTTGGTAGAAGGCATAGAAAGAGCAGGGACTGGAACTATGATTACCTGTATACATGGGGACACTCATTTTTATTCCACCACCCCTCTGGAATTGACTGTAAATGGGAAGACACATGAAATATCTGTCGGAATTGTTCCCCATTTACCAGTACCCATCATTATTGGGCAAGATCATCCTAACTTTTCTGCATTGTTGGGTAAATATGACTATTCTCCTCTAGTTGCAGTGACAGCTCAGTCACAAACAAAACAACAAGCTGAGCTGGGTAGACTTTTTCCATTTTCAGAGGACCTGTATGAGCCCCCAGGGAAAGATCGGAAGGGGAAAACAGCTAAACGAAAAGAAAAAAGAGACTGGCAGGAAAAAGGGGTTTTGGGCCCGTTGAACATCAAGCCAGAGACAATATCACATGAACAGAAGTAAGATGGGTCTTTAACCCCTTTTTATTTACAGGTTGAAAAAAAGGTTGATGATGGGTCCCCTAGGTATCTTATGTTAAATTACATCCTGTACAAGGAGTGTACAAACCCCAAAAATGGGAATAAAGTGACACAATTGGTTGTCCCACAAAAATATCGGAATGAAATCATCCACTTGGCCCATGATATACCCCTAGCAGGTCACTCTGGGAGAGATATCACTTTAAGCAGAATCTTGAGTAGATTTCATTGGCCAGGTGCTCATGACCAGGTAGCAGAGTATGTGTAAAGCTGCCCTATGTGTCAGAGAGTAGCTTGGACAGGGAAAAGGGATATGGTACCCTTCCAGAGTATACCCCTAGTCAGCCAGCCCTTTGACCATATTGCAATGGATGTAGTGGGCCCCCTAGAGACTAGTCCTAAGGGTAATAGATTTATTTTAGTCATTTGTGACTGTGCCACTAAATACCCGGAAGCAATACCAATGAGGACGGTAACAGCTCCAAGGATAGCAGAAGAGCTGGCCAAAGTATTTAGTAGGATGGGCATCCCGAAGGTCATTTTGACAGATAGAGGTACAAATTTTACATCAGTGATGTTAGCTGAGTTGTACTGTATCTGCTACTAGGAGTACATGCTGTACGAACCTCACCATACCATCCTCAGATGGGTTGGTGGAATGGTTCAACCAGACACTTAAAAAAATGCTTCAGAAGTTTGTCAGTGAGGAGGGAAGGAATTGGGACACATTTCTGCCCTACCTCTTGTTCTCCTATCGAGAGGTACCCCAAGCTTCAACAGGTTTTTCCCCCTTCTCCCTCTTGTATGGCTGAAAACCCTGAGGGATGGTAGATGTTATCAAAGAACACTGGGAGGAAAATACACAGATAGGAAAACAAGGGGTGTTGGAGTTTATGACGGCCTTGAGGAAACGTCTACTGAAGTATGTCACATTGCCCCATCAGTCATTACTGGGAAAACAAGCACAACAGAAAATGGAATATAATAAGGGGGTGGGGCATAAGCAGTTTTCCATAGGAGATAAGGTACTACTCCTCTTGCCCGCCACTGAAAACAAACTCCTTATGAGATGGCAGGGTCCTTATAGTATTGTTAGACAGGTAGGTCCAGTAACCCATGAAGTCCAAATGCCCACCAAGAGGTGTAGCAAGCAGATATATCATGCAAATTTGTTAAAATTGTGGCATGAGAGATCAGACCCCCCCAGTCTAAGTTGATACATACAGATGGAATCGCAAGACTCTGAACTGGACGTGGCCTGCAGTAGACTGGAACAGACTGGTCAGATAAAGGAGGTCCATATTAATCCTGCGTTAACCTCACACCAAAACAACCAGATCCAACAACTGCTAGGTACATTTTTGGAGACTTTCACAAATGTGCCAGGCCAAGCAATAGGTACAGAGTACGATATCAGAGTCACGCAAAACACCCGTCTGTATCAAAAACTGTACAGATTACCTGTGCATGTCAAGGACGAGGTAATAAAAGAAGTACAGAAAATGGAACAATTGGGAATTATCACGCCCTCCCATAGTGCATGGTCGTCACCCATAGTGGTGGTAAATAAGAAGGAAGGAGGTATTCGCCTCTGCCTAGATGTCTGGAAGGTGAATGCTGCCTCCCTTCTGGATAGATACCCTATACCAAGGATAGACAATATTATTGATTGTCTGGGGAATGCTGCCTTTATTTCCACACTTGACCTCACTAAAGGATACTGGCAGATACCCCTTACCCCTCAGTCTATGGAGAAAACTGCATTTAGTACCCCAGTAGGGTTATTCAAATTTGTTACCATGCCTTTTGGTCTTCATGGAGCCCCTGCCACATTCCAGTGCTTCATGGACCAAATGCTACAACCATATTCTGAGTTTTGTGCTGCATTTCTGGATGATGTGGTGGTGTTCAGCCCTCATTAGGAAACCCATCTACAGCATTTAAAGCAGGTCCTTTCAGCAATTGGCAGGCAGGGGTCTCTTAACCCTACAAAGTGTTGTTTGGGGCAGACCGAAACCAAATACCTTGGATTCATTATAGGGAATGGGGTTATTCGACCATTAATGAATAAAGTGGAAGCAGTCTCTGCATGTGCCATGCCCATGACCAAGAAACAGGTCTGTGCGTTCTTGGGCCTGGCCGGGTACTACAGACGCTTCATTCCTAAATGTTCAGCAATAGCAGGCCCTCTTACTGTGTTAATGAAGAAATGATATGCAAACAGGGTGGAGTGGTCCCCTGAATTCGACGCAGCCTTTAGACAAATTAAGGCCTCTCTTCGGGCATACCCTGTTTTGAGAAGCCCTGATTTTTCCAAGCCCTTTGTCATGCAGATAGATGCATCAGGGGCTGGGTTAGGGGCAGTATTGGCCTAACATATTCAGAATGAGGAGCATTCCATTATCTACATTAGTATGTGACAATTGAAAAAGAATGTCTCACCCTCAAGTGGGTGATTGAGTCATTTAAATATTACCTTTGGGGGGCTGAGTTTGAGGTAGTGACAGACCACAATCCCTTCTGTTGGTTGCAGTAGATGCCGGAAAGGAACCCACGTATCATGAGATGGTATCTGGCCTTGCAACCATACCACTTCACTGTCTCTTATAGGAAGGGGAGTGAACATGCAAATGTAGATTTCCTGTCATGATATGGTGCAGGACTTGAGGATTCACAAGTAGATGCTAAAACTGAAACTGTGTAATTTTGTAAATATTGGTTTTGGTTCATGTGTACAGAGTGTGAAAGATCCCAGGGTAAAGCTAGAACTGTAGTATTTTGATTATTCGGCACAGTGGACCCTGGGATGGAGCTTCACGGAGTGGGTAGGCTGGAGCTCCTCCCACCTCAAAAGACAAGGGGGATTGGACTTTCAGTTACTGCCTTTTCGGCTGAGAGAAGATTCTTTGTGGTGGATTCCTTACTGTTTGATGTCAAGGAGCACTATGTTCTAGTGTATCTCATGTCCCAGGGTATGTTAAGGTCTGGTGAACTCCTTGTCAGACTAATAAATAGTTTCGTTTGTGGGACTCTGGAACAGAACTCCTGAGAGTGGGTGGGTGGGAGTTCCATCCTCTCCAGGGCTTCTGGAGAAGGGAATATGTTGTGCACACCTTCCCTTTTAGGAAGGGGGGGGGTAAATGTGACAGGGTCTATCCCTGCCACTGAAACTGTGGACCCATCTCTGTTTTTTTCTTGTATGGTTGCAACCACTATTCCTCTCTGCTAGTGCTATCCCTGTTCTTTCAGTATGGAGGCAGGCCAGCTCCATACAAAAACTCCCTCTCCCACTTTTGCCCTCTCTCTTAATTCTTGTGGGTCCTGCTTCATTAATGGGCTAAGAAAGAAGGTCCATAGTGTTCTGGAATGGACACAGTTGAACAGGCATATTGTCCTGCTAAAGAAGTATGTTATGGCAGACAAATTGCATATATAATATATGAGTGAAGCGATCAGCAATTCCCTTTCCTTTTGCATTTCTGTATCCAGTGCTGTGTTGCTACATGTTTAGGTCCAGGGGAAAAACAGAAAGACTTTCCTTATTGTATTTGTGTGCATACAGATAACAGGAGGATTGTTTATTGCTACCCCCCCTCCCATCTTCCTCTAAATGGTTTAGTTAGGATTAGGAGGTGAGGGAAACTCCATTAATGGTGTTAGTTTTTGGTATTCCTGTAGATCCAGTGTATTGTGCTTTGTTTCTCTTGGTTCTGTAGTGCTAATTAGGTGCTGTGCGACTGCTTGCATAATCGCAAAGCCCTCGCGATCATGCACACCATCGTGTAGCGCTAGCGCTAGTGCTGTCTGGCATTTCTGAAATAAATTCCTCATTGTACACAAGAGGAGATCTTCGCACATTGTAGCACTGTAAAGTACAGCTCTCCCCTGTGTCAGCAGTTCCCTTTGGAGCAGAGGTAGGAAAGTGAAAGTGTCAGCTGTTGGCTTGCAATTTCTGCTGATGGCTTGACATTGCAGTTACATCATTGCTCTTAAGCAGGTCTGTTCCCGGTGAATCCTGCCTCTGATCTGAGCAGCTGTATAGGGGGACAGCAGCCCCTTGTGGCCTAGTTTTATACTACATTAAAATGTCAATCACTTTGGACAGGAATGTATTCAGTGATAAAACTCTAATGGGGAATTATTTTTACTCCCAGGAAACTTCAGTGGAGTGTAACCAGTTTTTCACATGTATGTAGGCTAGCTGCATCTATCATTTGTGTGATTTAAAATATGTTTTATTGTTAGATGATGCAAGGTCACCTGACTCAGATAGGCGGGTATATTAGTACTACCTGAGCAGGTAACAGCAGATAGAGTCAGTTCTTCCTGACCAGCAGTAGGAGAGGTTCTATGCTGATGGAATCGATTTTCTTTTACTGTTTATTTTTGAAGAAAATATTATTTTGTATGTCATTTTGATTTATGGTGCCAGAAATGTTTATAGAGCAATAAACATCCCACTAAGAAATAGTAGGCTGCACCTTATTCTGAGAGTCTGTGTCCATCTGTAGAACCCACATCATTACAGAGTGCAAACAACGTTATTAAATAAACATGCCAACAGCTCAGGCAACAAAGAACTCCTCGACCGGTTTTGCTTGCTAAAGCGTCCTCAGGAGGAAGTGACATGCAGGCACAAGCTACAGTTTAAAACAGAGCTGCTTAAAGTGACAGTACATAATACAAAACATACTTTATAATGCATTGTACAAATGTTGAAAAACACAACATCATTATTACAGCAATACTAATACTCTGTTTCCAAATGCAATCACTCATTGGAGTTCACTATAAGGTAATACTGACAACTGAATAAATAATAAATTTAGTCTGTTCATAAGCAGTGGCTGCAGGAGAGCTAAACAGGATGCAGTTCTAATTCTTCCTCATAACATAAGATGAAACCCAAAAGGCTCAAGTACCACCTATAAGACAGAAACAAGAATCATATTAATGTACAATATTTGCATATAAAAACAATCTAATATATATACATACATACTATAGTGAATACTCTCTAATAAATATTTCACAAAGAGGTACTACTAAGGGTAACCTACAACAACAACAGGCTCATTTGATTTTCCTATTTCTCCTAATCAGTGGCATTACATCAATCTTTCCATTTAGGCCAGGTTCCTTTAGCCCCCTCCTCTCCAGGGTGTAGATCCAAAAGGCCTCACGTTCCAGTAACAGAGCATCAGTATCTCCCCCTCTAGGTCCTAAAATTACCCGTTTGATACCACAAAACTTGAATGTATGGTCTGCAAGTGCCCCATTTGGAGCATTACCATCTACTTGTGTAACCCCCCTACAAATGGGGGTTCCTAAAAACTTTCCCGGAGCTTGCCTAAATGCTCCATGCCTGACTGGTGTTTGGCATAAGGCTGTTAAATGCGGGCGTTGTGAGTGCTTTTAAAGCCTCCAGTACTGCCTCTTTAAGAGCTGCCTGCCCGCAGGCTTTAGTGGTGCAAATGGGGGGACTGGGGTTTCTCTGCTCGAATCCCATCCTGGACTGCTGTCTGAGCGCTCTGTTTCTGCAGTCACTAGGAGCGCTGAGGGATCCCATCTGAAAGATGTAGTTGTTCCCTTAAGAACCTGTATAGTATTGGTAAAATTGCAGTTTGTCTAACTCTTTTTCATTGCAGCTCGGACTTTGTGTTGTGCCCCTCTATTTTGGACCTGGACTGTGTTGAAGGGGTCCAATAGTAGCTAGGGGGCATCTAAATTGGCGTGGAAGTGACCAACCAGAATTCAGGACTCTAGATGGAGACAGCTGACCAATGGGGACACAGCTTGTAATTCTGTGAAGTGGCATTCTGGGCCATGGTGCCTTTTTGCACCAATGAGGGCCATAATGAGTGACTGGCATCTGCAGCCCACCTATAGAGTTGGGTAGCGCCCGAATAGAGAGACTGACCTTAGCTGTCAAGGGAGGGAGACGTTGTGGCTGTGAACGAAGAAGGAGCTTTGGGCTCCTGCGCCATTGAGTGTTCTTGCGGGAAGTGCGTGAAAGGCCTGAGTCGGCTGGTTTGAATAGCCAGCGAGCTTCAGACTGCATCTGTGAGGCGGCATCGGAGGAGGCTGTGTAAAAGCGCAGCTACCTACCAGGCTCACTCTGTAGAGGACTGGAGAATCTGCTAAATCGCGCTCTGTCTGTCAGGATAGTGAAGCTGCAGTAAGATGCCCAGATAGCTGTAAGTTCAGTCGGGTCCTAGAAACAGCTGCCTGGTATGGTACCCCTCTGTTGTTTTCCATATAAATGTGTGAGGAGGCCTTTGAAGCTCGGGTTCAGCCCTGCGAGTGGTGAAGGAGTGGTTCTCTGCTGGAGTTGTGAGTACTGAATCAGGGTAGCTCCCTGTTAAAGGTTACAAACAAAGGCAAAAGCTTCCTGTTGTATTGCTGACTGTACTAATTGAGCTTTCTGGCTCCATCTGATCTGCTCAGGAATTAAATGCTCGTTTGTGTCAGGGCCCCAACCAGCTGCATCGAGGAACTAGCCATTAGGGCTTGGGTACCCATAGACAGTAATCTATAGGTTAGGCCTGTGCACAGAGCCCTAGGTAGACCAGCTTATTTTATAGTGGTAAGACAATCAGCCTGATTCCCCCCAGTCCTTGTTGTTTCTCCTCAAATAAATCAGATTGCTTGTTTTGCAAAAGTACACTGGCTAGTTTGTGTATTAATGGGGAAATATTGCACTGTGAATGTGGTGTAACTGTACCTTGATTTTCAGGGGATCCCCAGGTGAGCTGATTGGTCCGAGTAGGGGGGTAAGTGTATATGGTGAGGATACTGAAATTGAACTGTGTGGGCCACTAGTGGGAAGAAAGGGGGGTTGCAGCAACCCAGAGGGCTGTGACCGAGTCAGTCTCGACTGTTCTAACCCCGACCTCTGGGTGGAGGCACCCGCCAACAGATCTGGGCCCCTTACCCTGTCACAGTTAGGGCAGGCAGGGGTAGTAGTCCTTAGGATAGCACCCCCTAGGGATTACACTTGCATGTTTGGTTGGTACTGTACTTCATACAATGTACAGCTAGGGCATTGGCGGGGTCCTTTCCCTGGATACTACATAGGTGTTCGCCAATACATGTCTTAAAGGGTATAGTAGTCTTGTCAACGTAAAATGAACCACAGTTGTATGTTGCTAAATACACTATGTTGTCAGTTACACAGCTAAAAAAATCAAGCATGTTATAAGTACTTTTGGCATTAATGGTGGTAAATATGCGACTCTTTAAGACAGAGTTGCAAAACTTGCAATTATTACAGAAAAAGGTCCAATTAGGGTGTTTAGGTAACCAGGATTCACTTTTAGTTGTGATTGGTTTCTGAAAACTGTGGACCAATTTATCTTTTAGATTGGGTCCTCTCCTAATGCATGGGGGTAACCTGGTAATGTCTCTAAGTAAAGGATCAGTTTGTAAAATGTTCCAGCTGGATTTAGCAACCCTCTATAGCAGGAGACTGTCTACAGTAAGTAGTAACCAAACTTAGTCTCTGGATACTTATTTGACTCTCTTCCTCCTGAGTTTCTGTTGTTACAGGACGTGATGCCAAAATACGGGATGAATTGACATTGTTTATTAACTATGTTGAAATCAGTAATCCAGATTTGAAATTTACTGTTACTTATGACACTAGGAGTGTTACTTTTTTGGATTTATGTGTTACTAAAAGGCAAGATGGGGAAGTGGATACTACTCTGTTTCTTAAAAATACGTGGGAACTCGCTTATCAGTGCATCCAGTTGCCACCCACGCCATTTGGTGAATAACATTCCCAGGGCCCAACTACTGCGTGCTAGGCGTAATTGCAGCAATCATGAGGATTTTGTGAAACAAGATACTGAGATATGTGGTAGATTTTTAGATAGAGGTTATAATAAACAGATTTTTAACAGGGCATACGAACACATACTCCAAACCAGTAGGGAGGAGATTTTGGCACCTAGAGGACCTAATCTAAAAATCTGTCTTAAAGAGTCGCATGTTTACCACCATTAATGTCAAATGTACTTATAACATGCTTGATTTGTTTAGCTGTGTAACTGACAGCATAGTGTATTTGGCAACATGCAACTGTGTTTCATTTAAGACATGTATTGGTGAACACCTACGTAGTATCCAGGGAAAGGACCCTGCCAATGCCCTAGCTGTACATTGTATGAAGTACAGTACCAACTAAACATGCAAGTAGATGTTAATGCTCCAATGGGGCACTTGCAGACCATACATTCAAGTTTTGTGGTATCAAACGGGTAGTTTTAGGACCCAGAGGGGGAGATATTGATGCTCTGTTACTGGAATGTGAGGCCTTTTGGAGGGGGGGTGCTAAAGGAACCTGGCCTAAATGGAAAGATTGATGTAATGCCACTGATTAGGAAAAATAGGAAAATCAGATGAGTCTGTTGTTGTGGGCTACCCTTAGGCAGTACCTCTTTGTGAAATATTTATTATGGAGTGATCAATTTATTAGAGAGTATTCACTATAGTATGTATACTGTATGTATTAGATTGTTTTTATATGTAAATATTGTACATTAATATGATGTTTGTTTCTGTCTTATAGGTGGTACTTGAGCCTTTTGGGTTTAATCCTATGTGATGAGGAAGAATCAAAAATGCATCCTGTTTACCTCTCCTGCAGCCACTGTTTATGAACTGACTAAATTTATTATGTATTTATTTATTTATTTATTAGATCATCGGATTACAGAGCTTTGAGTCAAAGACTCATTTACAAAGGTACGTCAAGAGAGCAATACATACAACAAACAAAACAGTACAGTACATAACCCTTAGATTAAAGAAGCAACAAGTGTTACAGGCATCCACTGGTGGTACAAGCTTGTTAATAGGTAGATCACAGTAGTCATAATATAGGTACACGAGTACTGCGTCAGATAGCAACCAGAGACATTTTATTACATTAGTCAGCAGATGTTGCCTGAGATCCCAGGCATGTACAGAAAAAGTAGACAGGGCAGACCCAGCCTAGGGGTGAGGGTAAGGGGAAGGTGGGGGATTATGTGCAGTTGTAGCAGCGAGTGCTTTTCAGATGGCTTCTGAGGGAGACCTTGAAAGGACCAAGTTTAGCGGAGTCAGCTATGTTAGCTGGGAGGGAACTGAACCAGGAGGGAGCCCGATCGCAAAAGGATCTCTGGGCCATAGAGGTCCTTACCTTGGGGACGATAAGGGAGGTTTTGACAGTGCTGAGGGTGGAGACTGAGAGGGAGGCACATTGCAGGGAGGTGGTGACCCCAGTGGGGGGAGAGCCCTAGCAGGGTCTTTTTTACAAGAAGGCAGGTTTGGAAGCGGAATCTTTCTTCAAGGTTGAGCAAGTTGGCGGTGGAGTACAGCAGGCATGTATGGGTGCACTTAGGGTCTCCAAGCATTAGCCTGCAGGCCTTGTTTGTAGAGAGCTGGATTCTTGCAAGTGCAGTGTTGTCGGCTGCAGCATAGATGGGCAGCCCATAGTCGATTAGCGACAGGACAGAGGAGGTGATTGCTGATCTAAAGGCCTCTTATCGTAGGCAGTGCCTATGGCAGTATAACAGTCCAATTCTGACATTGGTGGCAGCAGAAAGGGCATTGATATGGGAATGGAAAAGGAGAGTGCCGAATCAAAGGTAATGCCCAGATACTTGTAGGAGGAAACCTGCTCAATGAGGTTTAGTGTGCTAGGCAGAATCACGAGACGGGCACCACTGGCTTTGCTTTGGCGATTCGAGAAGAGCATAGCTTTGGTCTTTTTTAGGTTCAGGACTAGCCTTCGTGATGTGAACCAATGCTCAGCTCTATCAAAAGCTTGTTGGAGGGTGACCTGGAGTGGGTTGGGGTTGGGGTCAGAGGCGAAGAGCACAGTGTCATCTGCATAGAGGAGGATCTTACTTGGGCAGGCCAAGGGGAGGGAGTTGAGGTAGAGACTGAAGAAGAAGAGAGGGCCTAAAATGGAGCCCTAGGGAACCCCAGAGCGGACAGGTCATGTGTCAGATAGGGTGCTACTGATCTTTACACACTAAGTTCTGGCAGAGATATAGCTGGTGAACCATGCAAGGGGGCCGGGGGAGAAACCAAGGCATCTGAGGGAGTCAAGCAGGAGGGATGGCAAACTGTGTCAAAGGCCTTGAAGAGGTCAATGAACACGGCACCGGCAGGACTTCCAGCATCAAGAGCAGAGTGCAGGAAATTGGAGAATTCAAGTAGCATAGTGCAGGAAATTGGAGAATTCAAGCAGCATGGTTGTGGTGCTGTGATCTGCACGAAAGCCATGCTGTTCAGCAGGGCTTGCCAAATCCAATAGCCCGATGTCCCGGACAACCCGGACAACCATTTTTTATGTGGGGACAAGCAGATGCCAGAGTTCTGCCTCTCCCATGGACTACCATGCTGCAGTTTAAAAACTGCAGGTTTTTACCTGATTTTCCCTCGCTGTCCACTGGATGTCCTTTCCAGGTTCCGATGGAGGGAGACAAGCTAGACTCCAGAGTCACCTGATTTTCTTTGTGCAGTCACATGGTGCAGCACTGTTGAATGCGCGCCCCACAGCTGCGCACCACTGTGCCCCATGCCCCGACTTGACTGTGCAGTCAGACACGGAGATCGGGCACCAGCAGACACTCGGGGAGGCACCAAGAAGAAATGCACTCACGGCTCATGACTGCCAAAAACAGCCAGACTGACAGGCTAGGCAGCCTATAGCTGATGGCACAGCACCTGTCAGTCCTGGCTAGTGGTGATCGCGCTTAGGGGTGGAGCTCTCAGAGTGGCAGTAGCTTGGTGCACGTTGGCAAATGTGCCATTTCACTACAGACAGAGAGAGCTCAGCATTTCTGTTCGAGCAACATATGGTGGTGGTTCCTCACTGTTCACAGTCAAACTGTGTATTTGGGGCCAGCGCCGCAAGTCACAATCACAACAAATGTCTTGCTAGCAAATCAGTATAGTAGTAGTACCTGGAGAGGGAACACAGAAATATATTGGAGTTCGGAGCGCTAAGCGAGCGAGAGAGTAGGAGGATCAGAAGTCTGGGGGGAAGGGGGATGTGAGAGATCGTATGAGATTGTTTTTGTAAAAAGGAGCACAAAGACATTTGCTTATTGTGGAGAGAGAGCAGAGTCTCTGTCTAATAAAACAATCTGCTGATTATAAAAATATTTTAAAAAAAGGTTTATTTAGAGAAAAAAAGGAAGAACTAAGCAAAAACACTGCACACTGAATTCAGAGGGCTGTGTGTGTTGTGTCTGACTCTGTGGACTCATGTGAAGTGAAGACAAAATGATACAGCTCTTAAATAAAAAAAACAAAAAAAACTTGAGACTCTAAGTGGGGGAAGTGATTGTGTGTTGAACTCGTGGGACTACTAAGCATTTCAATAATTAGATTAATCATGTGGTAAGGGTGTGTTTTGTGTGTGTGTGTGTGTGTGTGTGTGTGTGTATGAGACCAAGCTTGCCCTCCCTGAGAGAGCAGAGATCAGGGACCTGACTGTTAATAATGGTGTGCCTGCGCGTGCAAGACCACCAGATAGAGCTTTCCCAGAGTATAGAAAGTAAGTGTGATGTGAAGTACACAACAACTGAACTAAGAACTGAACTAAGAAAATTATAAGTAAGCATTAAGCCACAACGGAGGTGTGCTTTAATACTGGAGTGATGCATGGGGGGGGCGGTGCGTGCCCGAGGCCCAGGGGCGGGCTGCCGCAACCCCCCATCATCAATCGCGATAGAGCACACCGACGGAGTGGCTTAACTGCGCTTGTAACAGGGCAGACGAGTCCTGGAGGGATTCTCAGCCATGTAGTGTGACAGCGACAGAAGACGACGCGGAGGCGTGCAACTGTTAACATATTTTATTTCAGTAACAGAAAGACGTGCACTACAGCTTACATACATACTGGTGTGCTCAACTACGGCTGCTGGTGTAGTGGGCCTGAAAGCACCACATAACAGTTCTGTGATTTCCTCCGGTCTTCCGTGCGGCTGTTCCACCGTAATTCATCCTGGGAGGTCTGCATGTCGCATTTCAGCGGGTCGGGGCGTGCCGGCAGGCGCGCGGGAGATCTCGGGCGTCCCTACTTCCGGGTGCCCCTTGGATTGCTGACTGGGTGTGTTCTATCACTGCTGGTCTCTCTGCTATGCTGGCCGGCGTCATCTCCAGTCTCCTGCTGTGCACAAGTTGTCGGTGGCAGCGCCGCCGGCGCGGTTCCATAAAAGAAATTGACCGTGCCATGCACGGTGAACGTCTCACACTTGATCCCAGGACAGTCGTGGCTCCGGTCCGGAGTGGTGACTCTCTGCGCCTCTGCAGGGTTCCAGGGTTGCCGCTCGTTGGCTACATAATGGCTGCTGGTGCTGGGGATGGGGTGGTCCTCTCTAGGGAAGCTGCTGCTGCGTCGGTCTGCCACCTCCGGTGCTGAAGTGCTCCTAGTTGGCCATACAGATGGTTGTGTGGCCTCCCTCTGGCTGCTCTGCTGCGGGGTCTGCCAGTCGGTGCTCCGGTGCGCGGTCTCCGAGTGACCAGGTGAGGCTCTGCTCAGCTCGTCCATGTCAGTACTGTGGATGACTGTGGAGGTGGGGGGTGGCGTCCCAGACAGGATCTGTGACCATCTCTGGCGGTCACAAACAGTTGGCGACCAGTAGTGATGGAGGCTGGACTCGCACTTGTGTCCTGTGACGGACATTATTTTGCGAGATGCCAGCCCAGCCTCCGTGAGCATCTGCACCGCAGTGCTTCTGACACTATGGTTAGTGTACCTGCGTGACAGCTCTGCGTCATCTGAGATTTGCGACATCATGTCCCCCAGGTAGTTTCTCCCCATTGGCTGCCGTGAGTACCAGAGTTCCTGGTTGTCTAGGTATTGTTGTGGCAGACACAGGGGGTGCAGGTAGAAGGCGGGGGCCTCTTCTGGACATCTTCGGATGTAGTTTTTATACAGGGCAACTGGGCAGAACATGTTGCCAGGCTGGGCATACAGGACACCATGAAGTGTCTGCCTGTTTGACTCAGTGGCACTGGCATGGTTTTTGGTGGCCTCGTTGAACGCTAATGAGAGAAACTCGTGCCCTGCTGCATCTCTCTCTATTACAAATGATCCCTGCGTCAGCTGCCGCAGCCCCTCACGGCCTCTCCGTGCAAGCCCCAATTGCAGCTCAAACCATAAGCGCCGTACGAGCCCATATGCTGTTCGAGGGTCAAGTGTCTGGCAGTGCCTGATGCGGTGCAGGTCTTCCTGACTGATTGTGGGGAAATGTCCTGCCACGTCTTTGCCAGCCCGGTGATACCTTTTCAGAACTGCTAGAAAGACGTCATTCGCAGTTCTGAAAGCCGGCTCTGTCATAATGTTGATCTGGCGCCTCACCTCCATTCCAGTAATATAGCAGTTCAACCCTGTCCTGATCCCAACCAGAGAGCTCACGCTATATTCTTCTCCTCCCTCTGCCCGTACTGTGCCATAAAACTGTCTCAGTGTGTCCGCCAGCTCTGGGACTGGCACAGTGGCGATGTCAAGGCGCATGCCATTCTCCTGTAACCAATCGGAAAACATGTTGCATGCCCATGCTGTTGTCTTCCGGGTATTGTGCTCTACTCTGCTCCGCTCTAGTGCATCGAGCCCCGTGGGTGACACCTGTTCATGCGTGCGTCTCTGGCTCTCAGAATCAGTGCCACGTCAAGGCGTCTTGGCTGGCCCCCTGGCCCAAGCACTGGTCTCGGAGCTCCATGTGCTCTGCACAGGGCTGGTCACTGGGTGCGGGTCTGGCTGGCTGCAGAATGCCTGGACCCGTGCTACCTGAGATGCTGGCCTGTAACCAACCTTGGCTGCTGCGTCTGCTAGCTCCTCCATGCACGGCGCAGCCGCTGCTCCGGTCTCACCATCATTGCCTCTCCTGGAATCTATCGCCTCTCTTACATCGGCGGTTGCTGTATCGGACCGTGCACAGCCCAGCGCGTCTTCCCCCAACCACTGGTCGTCTACCCACTGCTCCATGTCCGCTGTACCTAATAGCTCGAAATATACTCCGGTGTGTTGCATCCCCTCTAACTCTGCGCACTCCAGTCTTCGGTTCACTGTCCGACGCGGGATGCTTCCCTCGACACCCCCCCCCCGGATGTCCTGCCACTCTCCTCCGGGACTGGAGCCTCACAGCAGCCGCTCGCGGCGCGGCTCGTCTGCCTTACACATCGCGCCCAGTGCTGCTAGGCAGGGGGTCTGGCTGACAGCAGTACTGCCGAAGCGGGCACGGCATATACCCTGCGTTAATACCCGCTTCAGCTGCCGTCTCGTGACCGTCCTACGCCTATCACCTTGCTCCATCACAGGCACACTATTAATGCCATGTTACAAACCTCCTTAACCCAGCCCTCCTTACCTAACCTTATATACACCACACCTATTCCTAGCTAGTCTAGACTGGTCCCACTGTCCCTGAGAGTGACTGTCCCAGTGGTGGAAGGGGGACAGGGCGGGGGGGGGTCTTGGCTGTAGTGAGACCCTGTAGACTGGGTAGGGTAGAGGAACCTGGGGAACAACTAAAATTATAGGACTAAAAGGTAAACTAAAGGGGAAAAAACTAAAAGCATTTTTCTGAGCTACAGAAAAACCTGAATTAACCTAGCTGCTACTGCAGTCTGCTACATACATTGGTGGAGGAGGTGTACTGTGTGAGACCACCAAACCTGCCCTGAGAGCCTGAGGGAAGAGTAGAGGAACTTGTGGAAGGGAACAACTGAATACTTAATAAACAGTTGCAGTATAAAAACTGAAAAGGCATTTTCAGAGATTGATACCCCAAAAAAAAGATAGTTACCTTCAAATAAACCTATCTTTTAGCTAGTCCTACCAAGTACTTGGTGGAGGTGTGTGGCAGCAGGCTGTGAGAAGTAACCTGCCCTGGGAGGAGAGAGTGCTACAGGAACTTTGGAACAACTATGGACTTCTTAGAAATAAACTACAGGAAGGGGGAAAAACATTTTTTGTGTGACACTACACAGAAAAAAATAATAAACCCTAGCTACCCAGTACTTTGGTGGAGGTGTGTGTGTGTGTGTGTGTGTGTGTGTGTGTGTGTGCATGCGGCTGTGAGGCCAAATCTGACCTGAGAGGAGAAAAGGCATTTTTGGGGACACAGAAAAAATAAAATAAACCAACCAGTACCTAGCTACACTGGTGGAGGTGTTTGTGTGTGGCTGTGAGACTGAACCTGCCCTGAGAAGGGGAAAAAGAAGCATTTTCCTGTCGTACTACTGCTAGTACTCTGTCCGGCTCCGGACCCAGCCACCTCCCACCTACCCACCTACTCTGTCCTGCCCTCTTGTAGTGCTGCATAAGCACAACAGCTTAAGGTAAAAAAATTACACAACACACACAAAGATAACACAAAATATAATTTTATTGTATACAATGATACAATACAACAACAACATTTATTTCACAATTGCAACATAGAAGACAGTTAAAAAAAATGCAACGAAATAAGCCTAAGCAAGCTACTCTATTTGCCCTTTGGACTGGGAAAAAATCATCATCTTCTTCATCTGGAACAAAAAGTAAAGAGCCTGAGCCTGAGCCTTCTTCACAGTCTGAAAGCCAGCCCCAACCAGCCCCCCCAGCCCTACTAGTAGTCAGGAAAAAATGACCAAGGTTCTCGGTCTGGGTCTGTGTTTGTAGACATAACAGGTGATCAATCTAACTTGACCGTACCAGTTTCTGAAACGAGTGAGCATAACAGTAGCAGCAGTTCATTGCCATTGCATTCTGGTTCAGGACCTTTTATTTTAGATGATGAGGAAATAAACACTGAGAAAAAAAGCAAAGATAAAAAATATGATGTAGAAAAAAGGGCTCGAACATTTCAGCATCACTGGTTAAATCACTTTACCTGCTTAAGGTATGATGACAAAAAATGTGTCATGTACTACTCTGTCTGTGAGAAATATCCCACTCTTGCGACTCCTGCTTATCCAAAAAAAACTAACGTGTTTGCCACTGGTTCAGATAATTTCAGAATTGAGTCTGTGAAAGCCCATGAGAAATCAAATCCACATATAATTTGTGCAAACCAGCATAGTCACGAAACTGGTCAACATAAAGTCAATTTTAACACATCTGAAACTGCAATATATCACGCATTTTCCCAGATGGAGGAAGTCAGCAAAAATAAAATGAGGTGTTTATTCAACACCACACATTGCTTGGCTAAAAATTTACGTCCTTTCTCAGATATGGAGTGGCTTTGCACATTGCAAGAAGAAAATGAGGTTAAACTCAGCAGCATTTATGCAAATGATAAACGGGTCAGAGATTTCTGTAATGCAATATCAGCTGTCATGTCTAAAACACAGATCCAGACTGTCAAAAATACAAAATTTGTTACCGTTCTTGCAGATGGCAGTACAGATGCAAGCATTGCAGAGTGGGAAAATGTCTTCCTTTGTTTTGTTGATAGTGCAGAAAAAAAAGTTACAACTGTGTTCATTAAAGCTGTACCTCTTGAACATTCTCACACGGAGTTTTTAAAGCAATAAGCTCTGCACCTGAGTCTGTAGATCTTTCTTTTACGGACCTTAATGATGTGAGCAGACCTGGACCAGTTCTCATATCTGCCAACTTTGATGGTGCCAGTGTGATGATGGGCCATACAGGTGGCACCATAGCAAAAATCCGATAACATATCCCCACTGTTATACCCATGCATTGGGTAGCCCACAAGCTGGAGTTAGCAGTTCTCGAATTCATGAAAAAAAATCCCTTTGTTCAAAAAATAGAAAACACCTTGAAAGGGGTTTTTAAATTTTACCACTACAGCCCCAAGAAACTTAGGGAACTGCAGGAAACAGCAGATGTCATACACACCGAGTTGGCTCATTTCAGTGCAATAAAGCAAGTTCGTTGGCTTGCAAGTAAGACGCGTTCAGTTCATACTGTTCAAGTCAATCTGCCCACAGTAATTCAATGTCTTGAACATGTCTCAGACTCTGCTGGTGATGATGGGGCCAAAGCAAAGGCACTTCTAAGAGATGCGCACTCAGTACAGTTTGTAAAATCACTGTTTATTCTTCAAGATTTTCTGCCAATATTGAAAAATCTATCACTTGAATTTCAAAAGGATGACCTACTAATATTAGAAGTCCCCCAACTCATCGAGACATGCTTACTCCAGTTGACTGAGCTAAAAAGAAGACCTGGAAAGTTTATGACATCATTTCTAAACCAATATGTAACCCCTAGAGGGCGCTACCCTTAGGGCTACTACCCCTGCCTGCCTCCACTGTGACAGGGTGAGGGGCCCAGATCCGTTGTCGGGTGCCTCCACCCAGAGTTTGGGGTTAGAACGGTCAAAACCGCCTCGGTTACAGCCCTCTGGGTTACTGCAACACCCTTTTTGTCCCACTAGTGGCTCACCCGGTGTACCGACAATTCTTTTCACCAGTACACTTACCACCTGGGTAGTATCTCTCCGCACACTCCGGGGACCCCCTGTAAAGTAAGGTACAATTATGTCACAGTCACTATGCAGCAGTTCACCAGGGATGCTCAAACCAGCCAGGATGTAGTTGCAACACGATAATCTGATTTATTAAAAGGGGAATAACAAGGAAGAGGGGGAAAAATCAGGTTAATTAGCTTATACTAATATTAGCTACCTAGGGCTCTGTGCACAGGCCTAACCCTTGAATTTACTGTCCTGGGATACCCAAGCCCTAACGGCTAGTCCAAACGTGGCAGCTGGTTGGGGCCCTTAACATAGATAAACATTACAGTCCTGAGCAGGTCAGAATAGGAGGAAAGTTTAATTAGGCAGTCAGCAGTATAACAATGCACTGGAAACCACTGTGTACACACTCTGCAGGGAGCTACCCTGAATCAGTACTCACAACCCCAGCAAATAACGATTCCTTCAACGCTGCCAGGATGGAGCCCGAACTTCACCAGCCTTCTCACACTTTTATATGGCAACAGCAGAGGGGTACCATACCAGACAGCTGCTTTCAAGCCGTCATAAATTGCAGAAGAACTCAAACAGCGAATGGCAGTTTCAACATTACAGGCGGACCGAGCGCGACTCAGCAATTCTCTCCAGTCCCTTCAGGTTGAGCCTGGTAGGTAGCTGGGCTGGCACCAGCCTCCTCCGACCGCATGCCGGCGGATTTAGTCCAAATTCTCACAAGGGGCAAAAACGGCCGCTTCAGGCCTTCACGCGCTTCCCGCGTGAACACTCCCACAGCAAGCTAGCAGAAGCACAGAGCTCCTCTCCTCACCTCAGCCACAACGCATCTGCTCACAACAGCCAGGGGCTCTTCCTTCAGTTCAGGCGCTACCCGCTTCTATTGGCTGGCTGAACATGCCAGTCATTTCCTCCTGCCCTCAGTGGTGCGAAAAAGTGCCATAGCCCATAATGCCTTTCCCAAAATACAAGCAGTCCCTCTATTGGTCAGCCGACTCTGTAGGGTCCCGAGGTACTGATTGGCCCAATTCAGCAGTTCTGGAGCAAAATGGAGGAGGCAATCAAACAGTCCTTACTGCAAAGGAAGACAGGCTAGAACAACCACATTATCATTTTTATTTTGCATCGTTTCCATCAAACAATCGCATCCCCCAAGAGAACTCCCTCTGCACCACTAGCGATGGCAGAAGGGAGTCATTCTTTCAGTGTCCCCGGCCGGACTCGGGCATACAACCACACAGTCCCCCTCCATTTTAGTTACTTATGGCTGCAACAGGCAGCCCTTAAAGGGACAGCTTATGGAGGCTTTTAGAAGCGCTCAACTGTTCCCCATTTAAGCGGCGTTTATGCCGATTACGGACCAGGCATGGAGCATAAAACAAGCTCCGAGAAAGCATTCACAAACCCCCATTCACAAGGGGGTTACAAATATAATCCTGCAGAGAAATGCATGAACTATCTTGTTTCAAAACGTGGCAGTGAGGACAAGATTGTTCCTTGTACTTTCAAAGGGAACTGTCCAGAAGTAAATTTTATGACTGATATACAGCTGCACAGTTTAATAGATGCAGTAGTATCTTACATTGATCAGCGTTTTCGGAATTTCTTGGAGGAACCTCTAAAATGGTTCAGTTGCTTAGATTTCAAAAATTTCGATCTGTCACGAGAAGAACTTGCACAATTTGGCACAACTGATTTAAGTAATTTATTAGACTACTTTCACAACTTTTTTTTCTGAAGATCATGTAACCAGTATAAAAAGGGAGTATTTTGCATTAAAAGCAGTGCTTAAGTCTGCAGTTGATAAACCATATCTGCAAGTGTATTCACGACTAATACTAGAGAAACCGGCCCAGCTTGCTCACATCCTTGACCTAGTAGAAATGTTACTGGCTATGAGTGTGTCTACAGCTAAATGTGAGAAAGTATTCTCCTTTCAGAATCTTAATAAAAACAAAAATAAGAACAAGTTTGGCTGATGACACACTCCAATCACTTCTGTATATAGCAGTTGAAGGCCCAGCAATAGACAGCTTTGATCCAGATCAAGCTATCAACCACTGGCTACTATCTGGTCCTGGCACACGCCACGTTCATGGTCATCACCATGGTCATGCTAGTTCAACTACTAGTTCTGCCGATTCATGTGAAAATGTCCCTGAGGCTGTCACTAGTCTTGATGATGACATGACTGAATATGATGTTCCGGCTGAAGCAAGCTCAGGCTTCCTGCAACTTTTCCTGATGCTGATGCTGTACTGTCTGCTACTCTGCTGTAATGATGTTCTCACCGTGCTGCTGGAGCTCTGTCTGCACTAGTCTGCTGCTGCAACTACACTTGCTGTCAGTTCCTCGCTGCTGATGCTAATTCTGTCACAATCCTTATGCTCACCATGCTGCTGACAACAATAAAATCATATTATTCTCCTTATAGTCTATTTCAAGACTAAATAACTAATACTACAATAAATCTGTTGAGTTTTCTGTAGTTTGATACTTTCCATTAAAAATATGCCATTTTATACCGGGACTACCAACTCAAGCACTGGGAAAACTACTTCTGGACAAGCCACTTGTCTGTGGACAAGTAACTAACTTTAAAATTTGTCAAGCCCTGCTGTTCAGGGCACGGGATATTGTGCAAGTCCAGGTGTTTGGCAAGCTGGTTGGCAACTGCTTTTTCAAGGGCCGTAAAGAGTGGGGGGAGGATGGAGATAGGTTGATAGTTACCTGAGGTCGCTTAATCGCCAGTCTTTAGGATGGGAGTGATGATGGCAGTTTTGCATTTGCTGGGAAACTGCCCCAGGCACAGAGGGCAGTTGAGCAGCTCAGTAAGTGGGACCAGGATAGCATCCAATGTCAGACGAAGTAGCCTAGTGTCTGGTAGGTCAGTGCCGGGGTTGTTACTACTAACGGCTTTTTGCGGAAGGGGTCTAGCCTCCAGCAGGGAGATGGTACATAGATAGAAAGGAGGTCTCTGGAGAGTGGGCAGAGGTGCTACTGGGATGGGGTCAAAGAAGTTACTGGGCAGGACTAAACTCAGGTCTGAGAAAGTGTGGTTTAGGCAGTCTGAATGCCAAGGGGGTCAGAGCAGACAGTTCCATTAAAGGAGAGTTGAGAGGGGGGTTGGGAGCGGGATTTCCCATTCAGCTCCTTTACATTATCCCAAAAGTTTCTAGCCAACCCCTAGGAGGAGACGTGAGCGGATTGGTAGTACTGGGCTTTGGCCTGTCGAATGGCCCAAGTACACTTATTGTGCTAATTATTTAGTTGTCAGTATTACCTTATAGTGAGCTCCAATGGGTGATTTCATTTGGAAATAGAGTATTAGTATTGCTGTAATAAAGAAGTGTTTTTCAGTATTTGTATAATGCATTATAATGTATGTTTTTTATGTACTGTCACTTTAAGCAGCTCTGTTTTAGACTGTAGCCTGTGTCTGCATGTCACTTCCTCCTAAGGATGCTTTAGCAAGCGAAACCGGTCAAGGAGTTCTTTGTTGCCTGAGCTGTTGTCATTTTTATTTAGTAAAGCCGTTAGCACTCTACATCGGTGCCAGACTTGCTTTTGTTCTTCTAAAACTCATGTCATACCTTCGCATCACATCTCCCAGCAGAAGCATATAAACTGCAAATTACAAAGGGGGAGAGTATCGAGCCCTGAATCACACCGCGCAGGACTGGAGAGGGATCAGAGTAGCAATTTCCCAACTCTACAGTCTGGCAACGATTTTCCAGGTAAGATCAGAACCAGTTTAAATCTGTGCTGGCTAAACCACAGAAAGTGCCCAGGCACCTGACCAACTCCCCATTATCCACAGTATCAAATGTAGATGACAGATCAGGGAGAACCAAAACCGATAGTTCTCCCCCATACTTCGCCAGGAGCAGATCATTCAGGACCTGAACAAGAGCTGTGGTGAGATCGGAAACCCAACTGGAGAGGCTCATAGAGTCTGAATTTCTTCAGGTGTTCCATCAAGCACAGCGCCATCACTTTCTCAGTAACCTTCCTTAAAAAGAAAAGGTTAGAGACAGGCCAGTAGTTTGCAAGATCATTTGGATCTAACATGTCTTTTTTAGGAGAGGCTTTACAATGGCCTCTTTAAGGGGGTCAGGGAAGACACCCTCCCTCGGAGAAGAATTCATAATTTCCACAAACACAGGAACTAGCATCTGCCAACCCACCTTAACTGAAATGTAGGGGGCTGGGTCTAGGATGCAAGTGGATTGGTGCAACATCCACAGCACTTGGGAGATTTCTACATAATCAGTTGTCTGAAAGTAAAATCACGGCGCCCAAGCTTCATTCGCCTCAACTTTTTGAACACTCCAGTGTTGACAAGCACTAGCAGAGGAAGTATTGTGCCTTGTCTCCACAATCTTGCTCAAAAAGAAATCAGCAAACCACTCTCATCTCTCCACTGAACAAGGGTCCATCCATGAGTGAATGCAGTCTGGATTAAGAATCTCATCAACCAATCTGAAGAGAGCAGTGAGTCTGTTTCTGCAGTGATGGATAAGTATAATTGTTTCCTCATGCCAATTATTGTCTGTTGATATTTCTGATAATAAGAAATCAGAACAAGGTTATTAGAAAGTGGGCCTGATTTCCTCCAATGATGCTCAAGCCTCCACTCACACCTTTCAAAATCCCTCAGTTTATCACCTGAACCAGGGCGAACTGTGACTGCCAATTTGAGGGCGAGGGTGAAGTGGCACCAGAGACTCAGTTGCAGCTAGCATGGCTACATTATATGCCTCGATCACTGCGTTAGACCACCTGGAGAAGGCAGTCAGAATTCCTGTGATATCCACCTGGGCCCAGAAAATGTCAGACCTGACATTTCTCTAGCAACGTGCATGGACCATCTCAACAAGGGAAGGAGTTTTAATATTTTCGCATACCATCTTGAACCAAAGCACCAACTGGTCAGACCAGACCACCGGTTCAGTAGATATTTTAGAAATCTCATTACCAGAAGTAATGATCAAATCAAGTGAGTGGCCAGCAACATGCATTTATTTATGATTTATTTATATCAGATTTCTCAGCCCTTGATCGGGGAAACAGCTGAGCGGCCGGGGCTACCTAGGCCAGCTGTCCACACCACCACTGCTCATGCCAAGGAACCCTCCTCTTGCAGATCTCTCAGCCCCTGATCGGGGAAACATCTAGGTGGCCGGGGCTACCTGGGCCAGCCGTCCACACCACCACTCACTGCCAAGGAACCCTGCTCTTTCTGGTAAGCTCCCAGGCTGAACTGGAAAGTGCTGAAAGGCTCCAATTGTCTGCTGCCTGTTGCTTCCATCTCCTGTTGGACTATTGTGCTCCGTGCGGACACTGATTGGCCCTGTAATCTTGACTGATTCAAACTGTTTTGCTGGGCTGTGCGCCAATAGACTTCAGTGGGTTTCAGAAGAAATTTTTTGTTAAATTGCTAGACAGCTTGCTTATTTTTCTGTTAAAGTCTCAATTAATGTGTAGACCAATCTTGATGTTCTTAGCACTCAACTTCTAAAAAGTCTGGGTCTCAGCCAATAATCTAGGCTAAATTACTAGGCTGCTTGCTATTTTTTTTGCCAAAATCAAAATTTATTGTGTAGATCTGCCTAAATGTTTTAGCATTGAACTGTGAAGTGCAGTTGGAAACTGCTGTAATTTAGAGCTGTGAAGTAATTCCTGCCCCTCTGCATTCACTCTTTCTCTCCACCCTCCCCCCTGCTGCTAAACCCTGCATCTCTCTTCTCCTCCCCTTGTAAATTTCATATTCTACTAAATCTCCCCTCTGTCCTCCCCCTGGTTCCAGTTCAAGCTTATTTATCTTGTCTGTGGCAGCCTCCCCCCCAACCCCTCTGCCAAATTCCTCTCTCTCTCTCTCTCTCTCTCTCTCTCCCTCCCCACTGCACATGCCCCTGATTTACTCTCCAGTGTCACCCTTTGTTATTACTGTGGCTCATAATCTGTTGCTCTGTTCCTTCCCTCAGATCTCTCAACCCCTGATCAGGGAAACATCTGAGCAGCCGGGGCTACCTGGGCCAGTCGTCCACACCACCACTGCTCACTGCCAAGGAACCCTCCCCTTGCTGGTAAGCTCCTAGGCCGAACTGGGAAGTGCTGAAGGGCTCCCATTGGCCGCTGCCTGCTGCTTCCATCTCCTGTTGGACTGTTGTGCTCCGCGCGGCCACTGATAGGCCCTGCAATCTTGACTGATTCAAACTGTTTTGCTGGGCTCTGTGCCCATAGACTTCAGTGGGTTTCGGAAGAAAATTTTTGCCCACCGCCCCCTTAATTAAATAGGCCTTAGCTCTGCCCACTTCTGCCTAGGGAACCGCCCTTTTGTTTCCGATTGGATACTCTCTCTCCTGTACCTCCTCTCTTTACTGCCCACTCTCCCTCCTCCCTGCACCTCCTCCCCTTCTGCTAATCAACTCAGTCCCCTCACTGCCTCTGCCTCCTTTCTGTACCTGACACCCTCCTTATATCTCCTAGTGCCAGTCACTTCATCACTCCGTGACTGGCCAACCCCCACCTTTGGCATTCCGTAGCTCCCATGTACCCTTTCACTCCTGGAACTCTGTCTAGAGCTGCTACCTCCTGTCTCCTGTCTTGTTACACCTTTAATGCCCCCACTACCTCTCTACATCCTCCTCTTTGATACTGCCCTTGTCTCCTCACTGTCCCACCCTCTGCCCGTTCTCCCTCAGCCACCTGCTTACCTAGTTCCCCTGCCCCCCCGAGCCTCCACCTCACTGCCTACTTCCTGCCACTTTCACTAGCTGCCTCCCACCTACCCAGCACCCTGTGCCCGCTCCCTCCCATTCACATTGAATTATGTATGACACCGGCACTCTGTACCCCTTTCTCCTCACCTTATTTGCCCTCTTCCCACTCCTACATCCCCCCTGCTCATGTTTCCCCACTGTCCCGAACATCTACCAACTCACGCTCTCTTACCCCTTCTATGGTACCCTCCGTCTCGATCTCATGTACCCGCCTTGGGCGCATCTCCAATCACTATGAAATGGGCCTCTCTCTACAAATGGCCATTGGGTACTTCCATTTTCCACTACTACTGCCTTACTTACCCATGGCTCCACCCGTTTACTTGCCCTGGTGAATCTTGGAGTTCTCTGGCCCAAAAAAATAGGTGCCAGTCATGGGTATCTCACACCAGTACTCTAAAACGTATACTTCTTCTCCTGCTATTGTCGGGAAACATTCATCCCAATCCCGGCCCAGCCCATACAATAAGAACAACTCAGACCAATCAACTAGGATCCCTCTCAATAATCTCACTTAACATATGCGGTCTTCTTCAGAAAATTGACGCCATTCAGACTTTCACCTGCCAGAATAACCCAGACATACTAGCAGTCATAGAAACCTGGTTCTCACCTTCGGTTCCCGACCATGCTATCACCCTCCCTGGGTATAATGTCTACTGGCTTGATCGAACATCAAAAAGAGGTGGTAGCTGTGCCCTGTACCTTAAGGACATGATCCGGGGGGCACCTCATCAACTTAACCCCCCAAACCACCACCGCAAAGATTCTTCCTGTCAAGATCCTTCTCAGTGCACACAATAAAGCCATCACAGTTGTCACAGTCTACATTCCACCGAGAGAGCAAGGTAATGGGCTTAACGCAGTCCTGGAATTTACCAAATCTCTCTCACCTGATTCAGAAACCATCCTCCTTGGTGACTTTAATATTAACTGGCCTGCTGCAGAGGCAGGGGCATACAGGGACTTGATATCGGCAGCAAACCTTTCTCAGATGGTTAGCTCCCCAACCAGGACAAACTATAAAATGGGTACCAGCACCCTTCTGGATTGGATCATAACAAGCCATCCCGCCAGGATCACAAACACCACTGTCCTCCCTGACACACTTAGTGACCACTCCCCCCGTCATCTGCTACTGGTCCAATAAATTCATCAAGCCACCCCCCTCCAAAACCATTACTAGGTGGGTTCTACCTAGAGGCAAGCTACCTCATCTCAAAACCTTCCTTCGTCAGCAGGATTGGTCCCCAATTCTCACTGCAACCAATGTGAACACCGCACTGGAACACTTCATCAGGATCTTCAGCCAAGCATGCAGCATATTTGCACCCTTCAAGAAGCGCAAGGCCAAAGCCCTATGTAACCCCTGGCTCACCGGAAACCTACTTAGATGACTAAAAGCTCAAGACCACCTTTGGGAGATTGCCAGGAACGCCGGGAGACAAGTTGATATTGCTAACTACAAACGTGCACGAAATGACTGCACCAAATATATCTGGGCTACAAAGACCACCTGTTTCCATAATGCTCTCACAAACTCATGGGGCAATGGTAGGGACTTCTGGTATAACATTAAAGAAGTCACCGGGAAGCAATCTAAATCACCCCCATCAGTACTCAGCATAAATGGTGAAACTACACTTGACCAGAAACTCATTGCTGATACATTCAATGACACCTTCACGGACCTCAGTGCTGTACTCCCACAGGGTTTTTTCGATGAGGTGGTTCCCCTTGCCCCCCCAGCCACCTCCAGCCACCCTCCCTTCTACTTTAAAGCAGTAAAAATGCATCAAGTCTGCAGCTACGCTACCAAAGCCATTTGCAACTCCAGAGCCAGCAGTGACTCCCTCAACCTCAAACTGCTATCACTCACACTTGAAGAAGTACTCAGACCAGTGACCAGGATTTTCAACCTCTCCCTCAGCCTCAGCCAGTTCCCTGACTTATGGAAATCTGCCACGGTAACCCCAATTCATAAAAGTGGTGACAAAACAGCTACTGAGAATTACCGTCCAATTTCCATCCTACCTCCACTCTCCAAGGCCCTAGAACGGATTGTGTCGGACCAGCTCACCGACTTCCTAGACAATCACAACATCCTGTGCAAGGAGCAACATGGCTTTAGAAAAGGTCATAGCACCTCCACGGCGCTACCTGAATTCACTGGTGCAATCCATCACTCATTCGATAACAGTCATCTTACTGGGTCCACCTTCATCGACTTAACTAAAGCCTTTGATACCATCAACCATAATCTCCTACTTGCCCAGCTTTGACTAGCAAGGCTCTCACCTAACTCGGTGAACTGGTTCAAAAGCTACTTAGACAACCGCTCCCAAGGAGTGAGAATTGCTCGCACACTCTCGGACCAAAGACCAGTCCGGTCTGGTGCCCCAGAGGGCTCAATCTTGGGCCCCCTCCTTTTCAGCCTTTTCAGATCCTACTCTACATGGATGATGCTGTCATCCTGGCATCCCACCATGATCCAGTCCATCTACAAGGTAACCTCCAACAGGCCTTCTCTGCAGTCGAAAACTGGTTCACAAAAAACAGACTTATACTTAACCAGAAAAAAAACAAAGGCCATGATTTTCTGCAGCTCCCAAAACAAACACAAACAATATCAGCTCTCCATTAAAACCAAGCAAGGAATCACCCTCGAACAGGTTCATACCTTCAAATACCTCAGCCTCACCCTCGACTGTAATCTCTCCTATGTCCCACACATCAATAACATGGCAAAAGTAGCCAACACCAGGATGGGCCTGCTTTTCTGACATAGGAAACATCTAACCCCAGAAGCTCTGTCCATAGCTGTCCAGAGCTCCATCATCAACATCACTGACTACAGTCTCATTATCTATGGATCTGCCATAACCTCATCTCTAAGGCGTGTTTCAACTTCCCTCAATCAAGCCTGCCGACTCGTTACTGGTTCCCACCATCTCTCCCACTCCTGTGACCTCTACTCCAAAACAGGCTGGCTGCAACTGAGCAACCGAATCAAATACCAAACCTGCATCACTGCTAAGAAAATCATGATGGGAAAGGAACCACCAGGAGTCAGTACCCTCCTCAAACCCAAAATCACCAACCACAACACCAGGAGCTCTTAGCCCCAAATCCTTCAAATCCCCCTCTGCCGCACGTCCCAAGGCCAAAGGTCGTTTGCATACAGGGCTCTGAGTTGGCTGAATGAGCTCTCTAGTGACACCTCATCCACAGCAATGCTTGAAGCATTCAAAAAAAGCTCCGCCACTCCATAACTGGCACCTCCACCTGTGCTTGCACCCCATAACATCTTCATTTCTTACGCTGCTTCTGACCTTATAGATGTCAGTTTCTGCCCTCTCTTCTTGCACTTACCTGTCCAATGCAACTTCTAATGCACTTGCCCTGTGTCTGTCCTGACAAGGCCCCTCAGCTGCCTCACTCTGACCCTCTACACCTATGCCTTCCCCTACCCTCAGCCCTCTCCCCTTCTTGCCCTCTTCCTCCTATTGTTTCTTGAGTTACTTATCGCTCAATCTGATTTTGTCAAGCAAAGTTACTGTCTAAAACCATGTACCTGTAACTGTTTTATGTTTTAGTGTCTGTTACCCTGTAACCAGCATGACGTGGAACCTTTGTAAAAGAGCCTTGGCTCAAAGGTACTTTGTAATCCTAGACACAAATAAATAAATAAATACTTGATCAGTCTGTACCCACTGTCCCCATTATCAGTGGTAAGAATTAAAGCCAAAATTCAATTTCTCTACATAATCTTCACTAAATGTGACTATTCCCTATCCCTTACCGTAAGAAAAATAAGCCTCTCTCCTACTGATATGGGACACATGACAACAGGTGTTAAAACAGCCCATGTTCTTTTTTAACACCCAACAAGACCCTACCCGGTTTCATCTTTCATTTTTCTACTATATTCACTGAACCAGCGCCTATTTAAATAAAATTACAAATCACTTAACGTCTGCCAACCAATCAGAACACAGGATTGGAGACATACTGTATCTGTGTACAGTTATGCTCTCAAGAGTACTGTTAGACGATTCCACCCTCCATCCTTCACTAGTGAAGGTGAGAATTGGAATAATTTAACAAATTGTTATGAATACAATCTTTCACTTTTCTGAAGTAAAAATGTATTTTCTCCTTCCTTCCTTTCTTCCTTCCTTACTTCCGTGGAAACCCTCAAATTCAGTGTTGTGATCCTTGAAACAAGAGATGTGTGCAGGACTGGGCAAAATGTATCTTCTGCTGGTGGAATTCTGGAAATATTACAATTTCGCTGCTATGAATATTCACAAAATGCCTGTGAAAAGTTTGTGAAATATTTCCAACATTTTAATTTCAGTTATTTCCGTCTGATTTAAAACACATTTGTGTAAATTGTACCACATTTGTTAAGATGGATTTACCAATCCCCATGGAGAAGTGTGCCACATTTTAAATCTCTGTCTGTAAAGGTGTCTGAGTTATAAAACTCCAAACATTTGGAAATGTTAAAAAATTTTTGTCACGAATATGTAAACTGCAGAATGTTTAGCCTATATAACTTTAAAACTAGAAAGCAGAATATCACCAACTTTGTTAGCTTCACTGACAGTAAAAATGAGGCTATGTGTGTGTGTGTGTGAATTCTCTAATCTCTTGCTCAAAGGCTGGTCTACTTATAAGTAGTCAAAGATTGCTAATATGAGACCAGTTTATCTCCCTGGGTTTCCCTGTCCCCACTCCAGCCTTCGGTTAGGTGAAAAGTAGCCTGCCAAATTGATGACAATGAGTTTCCATGGCTTGTAATGTGCTCAGCTACTTGCTGGCGACAGCATGGGATTCCAGAGAATCCTGGTCTCCTAACTGGTAACACAATGTGCTACCATGGTGTCACTGGGCCAGCCAACAATTCTGAGTTAAAAGAACAAATGTATATTATAGGGGTAGTGCCCTTATATTACGGTTCATTAGGTACTTCTTTGTTAAAATGTGCAGAGAAAATGGGGGAGATCCCTGGTTACCTTCTAGTTATTTTGTTCTTGTCAAGTCTTTCAGGTGGGGGCTAATATTTGTGAAGTCTGTCACAGAGTGAAATAAACATAAGGAGCCAGAAGGACTGTGGGTCACCCTGGAAACAGGAAATGGGACAGCCATACAAACTGGGGTTGTGTACAGGCCTCCAGACCAGGGGAGGACATAGACACATTACTATTAGAAGATATACAAAACATGACAGCTAAAGGGGAGGTTCTGATAATGGGAGACTTCAACACGCCATATACAAATTGGTCAATACCAGCAGGAACATCTGCCAGAACTAGACACATGGTGGATTTCCTGCAGAAGGAAGGCCTCAAACAACTGGTACAACAACCCACAAGAGACAGGGTTATCCTAGATCTAGTACTGACTAACAGAGAAAGGATCACAGATCTCCAGGTAAAAGGTTACCTGGGGGCCAGTGACCATCATATGGTATGGTTCAATTTGGTCACTAGAACTAAATTATTCCATTCCAAGGCAAAAATATGGGACATCAGGGGAGCTGACTTTGATAAGATGGCCAACAGAGTTAAGCTAGCCCTGGCAGAAAGAAATACAGGTGAGAGGGTAAGGGCCAAGTGGGCAAGCAATAAGGATGCAATACTTGAAGCAACATCCCATTGTGTTAGAGAGAAAAGGAACTGCAAAAGAAGAAGGAAACCACTTTGGTTCTCACAAACAATCAGAAAAGGTCAGAGCCAAAAGGCTGGCCTTCAGGAAATATAAGGGAATGCAGCAGGATAAAGATAGGGAGGCATACCAAACTTCCCTAAGGGAAGCAGGGAAAGCAGTAAGGCAGGCAAAGGCCCAAACTGAGGAAACACTAGCACAAACAGTAAAAGAAAGTGACAAGACTTTCTATAGATACATTAGCGAAAGGAGAAAGTCCAGGGGTGTATTGCTAAGATCATAGGGGATAAGGGGCATGTGAGGAGGACTATGTAAAAGCATCTATCCTAAATAGATACTTCTGCTCAGCATTTACTGAACAGAAGGTAGGGCAGGGCCCACAGCTCAGTGCCATGGACACAGGAGGAGGGAGGTGTGCACTAGTCCCTTCACAAAAGAAAAGGTCTTACAAGAACTGAATAAGCTCAGGGTGGACAAGGCAATGGGACCTGATGGCATACATCCCAGGGTACTAAAGGAGCTAAGGGTGGAACTAGCAGAGTCATTATCAGAACTGTTTAGTAAGTCTCAGAACACAGGAGAGGTCCCAGAAGACTGGAGAAGGGCTCATGTGATCCCGCTGCACAAGAGTGGTAGCAGGGAAGCAGCAGGGAACTACAGACCAGTCAGTCTTACCTCAGTAGTGGGCAAGATTATGGAGGCACTCCTTAAGGAAAGGATAGTGCAACACCTGGAATCCATAGGAGCACAGGATCCAAGACAGCAAGGGTTTACAAAAGGAAGTTCCTGTCAAACTAATCTCATAGATTTCTTTGACTGGGTAACCAGAATGGTGGACCAAGGGGGAGCAGTTGATGTCACCTACTTTGACTTCAGCAAAGCTTTCGCACTGTTCCACACAGAAGATTGATTAATAAGCTGGGTAGGCTTGGGGTGGGTCAGAAGTTGGTCAGCTGGGTGGCAAACTGGTTGACGGGCAGAAAACAGAGAGTGGTGGTAAACGGTACACAGTCAGAAGAGATGCAAGTCACAAGTGGCGTACCTCAGGGATCAGTCCTGGGGCCAGTCCTCTTCAATATCTTCATCAGTGACATTGCAGATGGACTGGAGGGTAAGGCTTGTCTGTTTGCAGATGACACCAAGATCTGCAACACAGAAGATGATCCAGATGGGGTGGGCAGAATGAGAAGAGATCTGGAAAAAACTAGCAAAATGTTCAGAAGAGTGGCAACTGGGGTTTAATGCAAAGAAGTGAAAGATCATGCACATAGGGAAGAAAAACCCTGAAGCCACCTATAGCCTGGGAGGGAAGTTGCTGGCAGTCACAAGGGAAGAAAGAGACTTGGGCATCATCATCACCAATGATCTGAAATCATCCAAGCAGACCACTAAAGCAGTAGGTAAGGCTAGGGGATGTTGGGTGTATTAGTAGGGTATCACAAGTTGGAAGAGGGAGGTAATAATCCCTCTTTACAAGACACTGGTTAGGCCCCATCTGGAGTACTGTGTGCAGTACTGAGGCCACACCATCACAAGGACATTAACCAAATTGAGGCAGTCCAGAGAAGGGCAACCAAAATGGTGCAGGGATTGCATCAGAAAACATATGAGGACAGATTAACGGAGCTCAATATGTATATCCTAGAGCAAAGGAGGGAGAGAGGTGATATGATCGAAACATTCAAATATCTTAAGGGCACTAACATGTTTCAATATAAGAAAAATAGCAGGACAAGAGGACACAGCATGCGATTAGAGGGAGGCCAATTAAGGGTTAATGTGAGGAAGTTCTCTTTCACAGAAGGGGTGGTGGATGCATGGAATGGTCTACATCAGGAAGTGGTGGATATGAATATAGTGCAGGGCATCAAACAGGCATGGGATAGGCATAAGGGAGCAATACAGATGAGTATGAGTAGATAGGCCATTTACAGAGCAAAGGCTGAAGGCATTAAGGTAGAAAAAGAAATGGACAGACTGGATGGGCCTTGTGGTCCTTATCTGCCATCAACTTCTATGTTTCTATGTAAAGAAACTAGCCAGACTTCAAAGTCACGTTCCAATATTCTTGAAAATATATATTTTAATATCCAACAAGCAATCGCCATGTCCTAGAAGAACCCAACATTTCATCCTATTTACAGGGCTTCATCAGGGGAGACATGAAACATAGAAACATAGAATTGATGACAGATAAGGACCTCCTGGTTCACCTAGTCTGCCCATTTTCCCTACCTGTTTCATATACTGCAGATCCTAAATGATCTGTGGCTTACCCTCTCTTTCCTATCGATAGAGTTGCTTTATGTCTGTCCCATGCATGTTTGAATTCCACTACTTTTTCTGCCCCCATGACCTCCATAAGGAGGTTGTTCCATGCATCACCACCCTTTCCATGAAAAAATGCTTTTGTATGTTACCCCTGAGTCTATCCACCTCTATTCTTATATCATGAACCCTTGTTCTTGAACACCTTTATTTATGAAAGACTCTACCCTCTTCAAGTCAAGTCAAACTTTATTTTTATAGTGCCTTTTCAAACCAAGGCGCTGTACACAGACCAATACAGCAGTATAAATAAAATAAACAATAAAACAAGTTACCCATATATTGGGAAGGCTAAGTCAAACAGGTAAGTTTTTTAACTCAGTTTTAAACCTATCAAGGATCAGGCATTCTCTCAACTGACGAGGCTGAGAATTCCACAGGGTTGGAGCCGAGAAAGAAAAAGCTTGAGAACCAGATGTCTTCAGTCGCACCTTGGGAATCTCCAGCAATCCCTCGTTGGTGGAATGGAGAGGGCAGAGTGGGCGGTAGGGTACGAGGAAATCTTGCAGATAGCCAGGTCTCTGATCGTGTAGGGCTTTAAAGGTTAGCAAACCAACCTTAAAGGTGATCCGCCACTGAACACGCAGCCAGTGCAGTTTGCGGAGCACAGGTATAATATGATTGGTCCTAGAAGTCCCAGTCAAAAGCCTGGCTGCCGCGTTCTGCACCAGCTGCAAGTGGCGGACATCAACCCCTGATAGTCCTAGGTAGAGGGAGTTGCAGTAGTCAAGATGGGTAGTGACAAAGGCATGGACCAATGTTGAAAGATCATCTGGCGGAACCAGGTGTTTCACCCAGGCGATATTCCTAAGATGATAAAAAGATGATTTAACGACTGCTGAAACCTGAGGCTTTAGAGTCAAACCATCATCAAGAATAACACCCAGGTTTCACATGTGGTCTGAGGTAGTGAGCTGTATACCACCAAGCAACAAGCCTGATGGTTGTCCAGCCTCCAAACCCGCCCCCCGGACAACCTGGGTCTACTACCAACACTTCAGTCTTATCTGGATTTAGTCTCAACCAACTGGAACTCATCCAAGTTCTGATCTCAGCAAGGCAGTTATTTAGCATGAAGAGTGCATCATTCTGTCCAGGCAGAAAAGACATATACAGTTGAGTATCATCTGCATAGAAGTGAAAACTCAGACTGTATCGCCTGGTGATATCTCCCAATGGCAACATGTACACTGCAAACAACATGGGGGCCAAAATGGAGCCCTACGGCACCCCACAGAGCCGAGAGTGAGAACCAGAGGAATAAATTCCAGTGGTAACTCTCTGAAACCTGCCTGTGAGGAACAAATGAAACCATTTAAGGACTGTACCAGATAGCCCACAAAAAAACCACAGGCACTCCAGGAGCACACCATGGTCTACAGTGTCAAATGCAGCAGAGAGATCAAGAAGGACCAGAATGGTACGTGCCTTTTGATCTCTAGCCATTAGGAGGTCATTCAATACCCAGACAAGAGCAGTCTCCATGCTATGCTTCTTCCTGAAACCAGACTGGAGAGAGTCATGGACATTGTGTGTTGTAAGATGCTCATCCAATTGCAACACAACCACCTTTTCGATAAACTTACATACAAACGTCAGGTTAGAGATGGGCCGGTAGTTAACTAGACAGTCTGGATCCAAGGTGGATTTCTTAAGGAGTGTGGTCAAATGACCATCTCCTTGAGGGGGTCAGGAAAGACCCTACTCTCCAAGGACTTCCAGACAATTTCAGCAAGGATCAGGCAGATAACATCTACACATCCCACTAAAAGGGGTGTAGGGCCCGGATCCAAACTACAACTGGTTGGGTGCAGTATTTGGATGGTCTTTACAATGTCTATGAATTCCAACAGGTAGAAATCTGACCAGACAGACCGAGTGTATGCCACCTCCTGTCAATCACTGCAATCCCTCATAGGAGAGACGGACCGATGCTAGACCTGATGTTGGCAACCTTATCTGTGAAAAATTGAGCAAACTCCTTGCCTCTTAGCTGAGAAAAAGCTTGTCTGGGCTAGAGACAGATTGGATTGCACAATCTGTTAACAGTCCTGAAAACTGAGCTGATCGATTTCGCACAGCAGAAATCTCCCTGGACAGGAATTCTGCCTTCTTACGAGAGATTTCTGATTGATAGCTATCATAATGTGTCATCAGCCTAAGCCTGTCAGCATCATGGCCGGACCTCCGCCAGGCTCTCTCCATCCTTCGACCAACTCGCCTCAACTCCTTCAAGGAGCCATCAAACCAAGGGCTCCTTGGGCGAAGGGTGAGAGGTCGAACGCGAACAGGAGCAATCTTGTCCAGAGCATCTTCCACTGCCCTATTAGCAGCTAATATGAGACCATCTGGACTCATGCTTTCACCCGACAAGCCTGATAGGTCCAGCACCAATGATAGGTCACTGGGGTTAACCCCCCTTAAAAGGCGGTACTGAATCATCTCCGTAGGGGCAAACCTATTAGTGGGGGCCCTGAAGCTGAACCTTATGGTGTGATGGTCAGACCAGCTGACTGGTTCCACCCCCAGATCAGCTATCTCCATACCCAGAAGGAAGATCAGAGTCAATGAATGACCCCCTACACCGGTAGAGGGGGTAACTACCTGTGTAAAGCCCAGCATCATCATCAGCTGGAGGAGATTTTGACCAAAATACGAGAGTTCATTGTCGACACAGGCATTGAAGTCCCCCAGAACTATCCATCTGGGGGACCTCAACAGCATGTCGATGATGAAGTCTGCTATCTCCTGCAGGAATTCTCCTCTATCTCCTGGTGGATGGTAGATGAGGAGAATCCCGCAGCCTACACCCTCTCCCAGGATATAGTCAAAGGATCTGGTACTTCCCAACGGCACATCTACAAGGCCCAGCTCAGTTTTTAAACATAATGGCCACACCTCCGCTCCTACAATCCAACCTTGGACGGTGTATCGCCGAGAACCCGGCTGGAGTTGCTGAGGCCAATACAGGGCCTGCATTTCCAACCAGCCAGGTATCAGTGATGTAAGCCAGATCAGTTGTTCCAAAAAGATCAGCTATAATAGCTGTCTTGTTTTTAACAGATCTGGCATTACATAACTCCACCAAGGTAGGATGAGCCATCAGGGAAGACCTTGGCACCTGTCCGCCGATGTCAGAGCCCTTGGGTATGGGGACAAGACAAGGAAAACCTCTTTCCTGACTCCATTTCACCCCAGGGCACCTCCTAGACCCGACAACTCCAATCCTCCCTTCCCTTTCCTGTCCTCCACCAAGCCCAGATCTCCCCCTTCTTTTACACCCCTTAAGTATACCCAAAGCACAACACCTGAAATAGGTGTCAGATGATAAAGGGGGACATTCAAAGGGTCGTAATTCCCTGAGCCTGGGGGGTGGAATAGTGCCTGACCATTGCTAAACATCCCCAACACATTACACTAAGCACAAATGAAACCAAATAAACTAAATTAAACCCAACCCAAAAACAAATTAACTCAATAGCACAAAAACAATTCCACCTCACCCTTAATTTAATCCCCCCAAATCAATCAATCAATCAAAATCTTTATTTATCCAAGCGGGCACCATTGAGCAGGACTCATTTGCAAGATGGACCAGGTCATACAAAAATCATAGTACAGTAACATGGTAAAACATAATGCAATATTATACAAAGAAGAAAAAATATACATATGTACTTCAACATTTGAGTGAGAGGGCCTTTACAACAGATAGGCTCATTACTGGGTACAGCCAGAATGTTCACTTAAAAAGAGAGAGAAAGGCAAGAAGAGGCATACCAGCTTAGGAAGAAATGACAGGGTTGGAATAGTTAACTGGCATACTTCAGGGAAGGGGGTGAAACTTGGGCATGGCTAAAGAAAGGCAGAGAAGCCTGTATTTTGGTAGGGAGAGAGAGGCAGGGGCAGAGGCAGGGCAGGAGGGAAACTGGAAAATAGGTGAGCTAGCGATCTGGGAAACATTTGCAGGATTCCTTCTTGGAGCAGTCATAGAGCGACTTGAAATATTCAGGCTAACAGGACAGCTTCAAATTTTTTTACATACTGTTCCACAAGGGAGGCAACGAGAAACTTAGGGCAGCTCTGCCGAAACGAGATTTGACCGTAGGTAATTACAAGGCAATTAGGGAATAGCTTCTTAGAGCATAGGCACCTATCACACTCAGGGGAATACAATCAGAGAAGTATAGGGGGAGCTTGTTGGTAACCGCTCTGAAAGCCCATAGAGCTGCATTTCTATTTCTCCTATAATGAAGGGAAGTCCCGCCCACCACAGTGTACAAGGAGCAATGGTGTATGGAAAGTGGAAGGCCCATTATGAACCTGATTGCTGTGTGGTATAGGGTGTCCAACTTAGCCAGGGCAGAGGCAATACAATGGCTATAGAGAAGGTCTGCATAATCTATTAATGAAAGAAATGTGGCTTGAACCAACTGCTGCTTGGCATCCCTAGTAAGGAAGTGGTTAATTCTGTAGAACAGTCCTAGTCTTTGTCTTAGTTTCTTCTGTAGTTCTTCGAGATGTTCAAAGAAAGAGAGTTTGTGATCGAGCCATACACCCAGATATTTGAATTTTGGCACGTACTCTAGATTTTCTCCAAGTACTGTGGTAATCTGAGGGATAGCCCCAACGCAAGCAGGGTTTGCCGCATAGGAGGAAGGGGAAACGAGCATTGCTTTTGTTTTTTTCGCATTAAGCAGATGCTTTTTGCTTATGAGCTGGTATTGCAATAGGTTAAATTCAGCTTGGAGGTCTTCACAGATTGCTTCCGACATAGGACGACTCAAATAAAGTACTGTGTCATCAGCGAACAAGTGGATATTGGCTTTATTGATGTTGTCACTGATGTTGTTAATGTAAACTGCAAACAACAGGGGACCAAGGATAGACCCCTGAGGCACACCTCTCTGTAGGGGTTTAAGTGGCGAAAGATCACCTTCAGCCTTAACCTGCTGTTTCCATTCCGCAAGGTAGTCGGCAAACCAACACACAGAGTTAGAGTCCAGACCTAGGTTACATAGGGAGGAAAGAAGCAGGCTATGGTCAACTGTGTCAAAGGCCGTACTTAGATCCAAAAAACAGTACAGACAAAATTTCTATTGTCAAGGTCAAGGAGCCAATCATTGGTCACTTTTGCTAGGGCAGTTATGGTGCTGTGCTTTGCTCTGAATCCAGACTGCACTGGGTTTAACAGACTCCTGGATTCAAGGTACGCCCTTAGCTGACCACTCACTATCTTTTCCAATGATTTAGACAGAATGGGGAGGAGGGAGATCAGTCTATAATTATTAAGGTCGCAAGGGTCACCTGAGTTGAGCAGAGGGATGACATGGGCTACTTTCCATTGTGAGGGGAGACTCCCCTGGGATAGTGACAAGTTAAAGAGGTGCGTGATTGGCACTGCCAACACATGGTATGCACATTTCATAAAGTATGGCTCTATAGAGTCCGAACCTGCACCCTTCTTGACATCCAACTGCAGCGACAGATCTTCAACCTCTTTTAGAGAGGCAGGCAGGAAGGAGAAGGCCTCTTTGGTAGCAGGAGACTTGTTAAACAGTAATCCATGCTGAGTGTGGATGGCATTAGCAGGGGATGTGTCAAATGCTAGCCCAGCGGTTGCATAACACCAACAACAATCCAAAAGGATTAAAGCAGGCACAGCTCTAAGTAAACTTAATTATTAGTGTCCAATAAGATGTGATTAAAATGTCTTTTGCCAAGTTCTTTTTAGAGTTTTAAGCAAGTTTAGCTCTCACCTAACCCTTGCAAAAATGTCCAAATAGTGGCCCTCTCACTGCCACAGAAGTTGAATTTAATTAATACTAAAAACCACCGAGCCTGTCTCACTGCCTCTGAGATAAAAAATTTTTTTATTTACAGTGCCTGATGATGGACTGATCTGGAGCGAAGTAAATATAGCAAACCAGTAGAGTGAGGAATCCCTCGATAGACTCTTAAGAGTTAGATCTTACTTTATACTATATTGATCAGTTCTTTAACAGTTCTCCTCTTACTACATATCTTTGCTGTAGGAATTCCTGTGGTAATAGCCCACAAAACAGTTGCAGAAGCACCGGTCCAAAGAACGGAGGAGGAATCCCACAGCACTTGCCCCGGGAGGCAGTTGACCCGTATAGATGGACCCACAGGCTGTGGCTCCCAGCTAAGAGTCCACTCGTCGGTAGACCCCCCCTTAGAAGCCCAGAGGCCTCCGGTCACACGTCCACTTTCCAACAGACCTGCACTGGCCCCCCTCATTGTGGCTCCTACACACAGCAGGTGCCCCCCAACCGGGCTGGTGTAGGCCCCCCCCAAATGCTCTGCCAACCTCCAAACCAACCAAACAGTCACACCAGTGCTTCAAGTAGTTCCAGACAGCAAAATAATGGTGACTTGCCAATGATGTTATAGCAAAGACTAGCCGATAAGAGTCCAGACAGCAATCCTCACTCTGTGGCTTCCCTTCAGTGTCTCCAAGGCCTCCGCAACTAATCACGGCACCACCAAATCCAAAGATTCGACCTAAAAAGACTCAAACTCCAAAAGCTCAAGCTTCAAGCTCCAGAAGGCCACAGGCAAGCAAAAACGCTAATGAATGTACAAAACACAAGTGTCTTTGAGTCAATAAATGCTGACAGCAGAGCGGAAACTTTGAAATATAAGTGAATGGGTCTGTTTGCACAAGTACACAGGAGGTAGCATTTTTAAGTTTCCGAGAAATATAAGTGAATGGGTCCATTTTCACAAGTACACAGGAGGTAGCGTTTTTAAGTTTCTGAGTTCCAAACCAGCAACCATAAAACGCTAAACCTATGATTATTTTCTCCTTCAAACTCTAAGCTACATAAACTGAAAACGAAATAAAAACTGATTAAAACAGATTAAAATAAAATCAATTCTAAATTCTAGGCGAGACATTAATTTCATTCAGAGATCATGCAAACAGCAGCCTAGCGTGGCTGCCATCTTCCATCTTTCTCTTGTACCTTATTTATACCCTTGAGGTATTTGAGTCTCTATCATATCCCCCCTCTCTCTTCTTTCTTCCAGGAAATACATATGGAGATCGTCTAGTTGCCCCTGTTATGACTTCTGGTGCAGCCCCTGCACCATTTTGTTGCCCTTTTCTGAACTGCATCTACTTTCTCTATGTCCTTCTGGGGATGTGGCTTCCAGAACTGTACACAGTACTCGAGATGAGGTCTCACCAGTGTTCTATATAATGGCATTACCACCTCCTTCCTTCTGCTGGTGATACCTCTCTGTGTGCACTCTAGCATTCCACTGGCTCTCCTCAAAGCCTTCTCACGTTGTTTTCAACCTTGAGGTAATCAGATATGATTACCCCAGGTCCCTTTCCTGTTCGGTGGCCGTCACTACCTCCCCCCAATTGTGTACTCCTCCCGTGCATTTCAGTGCCCCAAGTGCATGATTATGCACTTCATTGCATTGAATCTTAGCTGCCACATCCTTGACTACTCCTCCAGCTTGCTTAGGTCCCTTCTCATTTTCTCTACCTTTCCTGGAGTGTCAACCCTGTTGCAGATTTTTATGTCGTCTGCAAAGAGACATACCTTCTCTTCCAGTCCTTCTGCAATGTTGCTTATGAAGACATTTAAAGAGGACTGGTCCAAGCACTGATCCTTGTGGGATCCCGCTGGTTGCTCCCCCCCCCATCTTTGGATTGAACTCCATTCACCCCCACCCTCTGTGTTCTATCACTCAGCCTGTTTTTGACCCAGTTTACCACCCTGGGACACACTCTCAGGTTGCCCAGCTTGTTTACTAGCCTCCTATGTGGGATGGTGTTGAAGGCCTTGCTGAGATCCAGGTAGGTTATGTCCACCGGCCCTCCCTGATCCACCTCCCTAGTCACTCAGTCAAAGAAATCTATTAGATTTGTTTGACAAGATCTTCCTGCTGTGAATCCATGATGCCTTGTATCCTGTGCTGTGCTGGATTCGAGATATATCACAAGTCTTTCTTTTAGTAGTAACTCCATTAGTTTCCTCCACCACCAAGGCCCAGCTGACTGGCCCGTAAATGCCAGCCACCTCACTGCTCTCATATTTGTGGAGAGGGACTACATTCGCCCTCCGGCAGTCCTTTGGTATCTCGCCTGTTTCCAGCAATCTGTTGAACAGGGCTGTCAGTGGTGGTGCCAGCAGTTCCCTGAGTTCTCTTAATACTCTGGGATGTATCCCATCCAGCCCCATTGTCTTGTCCACCTTCAGATTACAGAGTTCCTTTAGGACTCTCTCCTCCTTAAATGGACTGGTGTCCACCTTCCTCCCAGTGGTTCTTCTGTCGCTTAACTGTGGTCCCTTACCCCTCTTCTGTGAATACTGGACAAAAATATTTGTACAGGATTTCTGCTTTTTCCTGGTCCCCTTCTGCACACCTTTCTCCTTCCCTTTTATTTCCAACAATCCCACCCTTAGTCTTTTTTCTTTCACTAATATAACTGAAAAAGTTTTTGTTCCCCTTTTGTTATTGCCTGGGCTATTTTTTCTTCTGTTTGTGCCTTAGCGCTACTGACTGCTTCTCCCGCCTCCTCCTACTTTACCAGATACAGTTCCCTGTCTTCTTCTCCCTGTGTTGCCTTGTACTTTCTGAATGCCCCCTTTTCACCCTTATCTCCTGTGCCACTTCCTTTGAGAAGCATAGCATTTTTTTCTTTCTCTTTGTTTTCCCTGCCTGGTTATAAAAAAGTAGACGATTAGTCATAACTTCTGTTTCATGGAAACACACTGTGAACCACAGTGTCTCAAAGCTATATTTACCATGCATTTATATAATATATTTACATTTAATTCATCCTTTAAATTAAAACACTGTAAAGGTACTACATTTTCCTTTGAACACATGGTCATTTAAAATTAACAAATGAAAATGTATGGCAAACCAGAAAAAGTAAGCACCAGTTCTTTCCTTTAGAATTGTTAGTGGTAGCACCTTTACAGTGTTCTGATTTAAAGGATGACCTAAATGTAAATATATTATATAAATGCATGCAATGTAGCGTTGACACACTAAATATCACAGTGCGTTCCCATGAAACAGAAGTTTTGATCATTTGTCTAATTTTTTTACAGTCAGGCAGGACACGTTTTTTACTTCACAAGGGTTTAAACGATAATGTGAAGCAGCGTTGGTGTTCTCTAATAATGGCACCCTCTGTGCAAACATTGCTATGCTGGTATTCTACTTCCCCAGGGATTAAATGATCAGGTGCTGCAGCATCGACGTTACTCTAATGTAGGCATCCTCTGTGCAACCATTGCTATTCTGGTATTTTACTTCCCTAGGGTTTAAATAATCAGGTGATGCAGTATTGGTGTTAACTCTAATATAGGTACCCTCTGTGCAAACATTGCTGTGCTATTTTACTTCCCCAGGGTTTAAACAGTCATGTGATGCAGCATTGGTGTTACTCTAATGAAGGCTTCCTCTGTGCAACCATTGCTATGCTGCTATTTTACTTCCCCAGGGTTTAAACGATCATGTGATGCAACGCTAGCATTACTCTAATATAGGCACCCTCTATGCAAGCATTGCTATGCTGCTGTTTTACTTCCCTAGAGTTTAAATGATCATGAGATGCAGCATCAGTGTTACTCTAATATAGGCACCCTCTGTGCAGGCATTGCTATGCTGCTATTTTACTTCCCTAGAGTTTAAACGATCATGTGATGCAGCACTGGTGTCACTCTAATATAGGTACCCTCTGTGCAAGCATTGCTGTGCTGATATTTTACTTCCCCTGGGTTAGAATCATCATGAGATGCAGCTTTGATGCTACTCTTAAGATAGACACCCTCTGTGCAAGCATTGCTATGCTGGTATTTTACTTCCCCAGGGTTTGAATTATCACGTGATGCAGCATTGGTGTGACTCTAATATAGGGACCCTGTGGGCAAGTATTGCTATGCTGGTATTTACTTCCCCAGGGTTTAAATGATCAAGTGCTACAGCGCTGCTGTTACTCCAGTATAGGTACCCTCTGTGCCAGCATTGCTATGCTGCTATTCTACTTCCCCAGGGTTTAAACAATCAGGTGATGTAGTATTGGTGTTACTCTAATATAGGCACCCTCTGTGCAAGCATTGCTATGTTGGCATTTTACTTTCCCAGGGTTTAAACAATCATGTGACGCAGCATTGGTGTTACTCTACTATAGGCACCCACTGTGCAAGCATTGATATGCTCGTATTTTACTTCCCTAGGGTTTAAATGATGAGGTGATGCAGTGCTGGTGTTACTCTAATATAGGGACCCTCTGTGCAAGCATTGCTATGCTGGTATTTTGCTTCCCTAGGGTGTAAATGATGAGGTGCTGCATTGTTGGTGTTACTCTAAGCACCCTCTGTGAAGGCATTGCTATGCTGGTATTTTACTTCCCCAGAGTTTAAACGATCATGTGATACAGCATTGGTGTTACTCTAATATAGGCATCCTCTATGCAAGTATTGCTATGGTGCTATTTTACTTCCCTAGAGTTTAGATGGTCATGAGATGCAGCATCAGTATTCAGGGTTTTAAATAATTGATTAGCAGTTTTTTTCTTGGGACAATGCTAACTGTACAGAAAGTATTTACATAGGTTTTCTAGAAGTGTTATGTTCGTTAAGCACAGTGAGGCAAGTGCTATGCATTTTCACAATGTTTCAGCACTTTATGAGAAAAACGCTAATCAATTTTTGGGGTTAAATAAAACCCTGGTGTTACTCTAATATAGGCACCCTCTGTGAAGGCATTGCTATGCTGCTATTTTACTTCCCCAGAGTTTAAACGATCACATGATGCAGCATTGGTGTTACTCTAATATAGGTACCCTCTGTGCAAGCATTCCTGTGCTCATATTTTACATCCCCAGGGTTAGAATTATCATGAGCTGCAGCGTAGGTGTTACTCTAATATAGGCACCCTCTGTGCAAGCTTTGCTATGCTGGTATTTTACTTCCCCAGTGTTTGAATGATCATGTGCTGCAGCGTAGGTGTTACTCTAATATAGGGACCCTCTGGGCAAGCATTGCTGTGCTGGTATTTTGCTTCCCCAGAAATGTAAACAATCAGGTGATGCAACGTTGGCATTTCCCTAACATTGGCACCCTCTGTGCAAATATTAATGCTCCCTCCAAATTTGGGAAAGTGGTCCATGTCCACTTCTCCGCTCCCTCCCATGCTCCATCCCCTATGCTCGAAATAAATAACTCCCTTGTGTCTGACCTGTGCTTAGTGGCTGAGGAATTCAACTCCTACTACACCTCGTGTGCTACGACCCTTCTAATCTTTCTCCCCATTTCTCTACCCATTCGTTCATCCTCCTCTACTGGCAACCATCCCCCTCCCATGCTCCCATCCTTCTCCTTCTCCATGATCCCCCCTGGCAACACCCTTAATGCTCTTCTTTCCCTCAACCCTTCTAAATCTTCCTCTCCTGATGACCTCAACCCTAAGCTCCTCTTCCCTCAGTCCCCGCTATTGCTTACCCTCTCTCTATAATTCTAAACCTTTCTTTTACATCTGCACCCATCCCCTTGTCTTGGAAACATGCAGTGGTCCTCTCTCTTCCCAAGGGCGATGATCCTGCAGCTCCTGGAAACTATTGTCCCATCTCTCTCCTTCCTACCCTTGCTAAACTTCAAGAACACCTGGTTCTCTCTCAGCTTACTTCCTTTCTTTCTTTCCAGCTCCTCCTTTTTCAGCCCATTCCATTATGGCTTTTGGAAAAACCATTCCACCATGACCTCCTCTCTGCAAGCATTGCTGTGCTGGTATTTTACTTCCCCAGGGTTTAAACGGTCATGTGATTCAGCATTGGTGTTACTTTAATATAGGGACCCTTTGTGCAAGCATTGCTATGCCGGTAATTTACTTCCCCAGGGTTTAAACAATCAGGTGATGCAGTGCTGGTGTTACTCTAATATAGGTACCATCTCTGCAAGCATTGCTATGCTGGTATTTTACTTCTCCAGGGATTAAATGATCATGTGATGCAGCGTTGGTGTTACTCTAATATAAGTACCCTCTGTGCAAGCATTGCTATGCTGATATTTTACTTCCCCAGGGTTTAAATTATCACGTGATGCAGCATTGGTGTTAATCTAATATAGGTACCCTCTGTGCAAGCATTGCTATGCTGGTATTTTACTTTCCCAGGGTTTAAATGATCATGTGATACAACGTTGGTGTTACTCTAATAAAGGCACCCTCTGTGCAAGCATTGCTATGCTGGGATTTTACTTCTTCTGACAAGGCAGTGTGATATCAGGGTAATGTCAACACTGAATTGCATGATCACTCAAACTTCGAGGAAGATCATGCGACCGAGTCTCTATGGTACCAGGGACTTTGGGCACTCATTGTTCATCTCCCCCCACTTTATTTATTTTACATTTACATTTATTACCATACAGACCCTTTTTCCTATAGAACAAGATAGAATAAGCCATCATTTATTATACCTACCTAATTGACTGCTACCAGTTAATTAGCACCCATAAACATTCTAATTACACATTAACACCTGATGAGCACACTATGAAGTACCGTACCTCATTTTAGTCTTTGTTTTTCTGTTTATTCCTGTCTGTGGTGTTGCCTCCATTGACTCACCTGCTAGAACAGCATCACTCTCACCATCTCTGGCACTTATGACCAGGGACACTGGTTTACCGGGATTGAGAAAGGGCAAATTCCATTTTGCACATTGTAAAAAACGGTACTGTCACCGGTGTCTGCTAAGCCAAAATCCGGTTTAACCGGTGTTTGGTTTTGTGTACTTTATTTAACAATTTTTTAACTCTGCTAACATGCATTTTAGTAGTATTGACCTCCACTATTGCACATCCTTCCATCCTTGTACCAATTTAAAGTTATTTAAGGTACAAAATATGATGTCAGCAACAGCACTACAGCCCCCATCCCTGAGGTGTGATGGAAGCAGCAGTAAGGCCCCCATCCCTCTGGTGCAATGGCAGCACCAACAACACTACAGACCCATCCATCTGGTGTGATGGCAGCAGCAACAACACTGTGTCCCCCCTCCCTCAGGTGTGAAGGAAGCAGCAGCACTGCAGTCCCTATCCATTAGGTGTGATGGCAGCAGTACCACATTCCGCATTCCTCAGGTGTGATGGCAGTATCAGCACTATGGCCCCCATCCCTCAGGTGGGACAGCAGCAGTACAACATTCCCCATCCACCAGTGGTTATGGCAGAAGCACTATGGCCTCCCCGCCTCTCAGGTGTGATGACAGTAGCAACAATGCAGTCCACATCCCTCAGGGATGATGGCAGTAGTGATAGCACTATGATCCCCTTTCTTCAACACCCACACCCCACATGCACAAGTTACAAATTACTTAATCTCTTTGCTTGTTAGAACTCAGATGTGAATTAATCTGAACCACCACCACTACTAAGGTGGACCACATTTGTTTTTCCTATCATTTAACTGCCTGAATTGGATTTTGCCATGACACCACTGACCAGGGTTTGGGAACAGGTTTAAAAGGAAGACCGGCTGGGTGGGGAGGTGAAGGCTTGAGGTTCAACAACCACTCAGCTTCTCCAGGAGGGAGGGTATATTTACAGCTCAGCATTTGCTGGCCCCAGGTGGAGGCTGGAGGCACGGCAATACATTGGCCCTCCTTGTGGAAGAGAGCGTGATGGGCATCAGCTTGTGTCTTGACATCATGTGGCCTGTCACGCTCCCACAAAAATGGAAAAACACCTGCTGGCTACCTGGAGGATGGCTTCTGGTCCCTCCATAAGCATGAAGTCCCAGACACATGTGTCTGTTCTGACCCCTGCCATGCCTGGGATATACAGGAAGCTCTTTAGGGTGATTGTCTTCCCTTGTTAGCCTCCCACAGGGATGGGGCCCACCGATGAAGGGTTAATTTGGTTACCTGGTAGCATGGCCATAAGGGGCAGTGGATGGTGGAGGGGGGCTCAGCAGCAGTGGTAGGGGGACTTGGCAGGCCTGAAGGAGTGGACGCCAGGGGGTAGGAGGAACAAAAAAAACTGCCTGAATTTGCTTCTTTGAAATAGTGTCTTCACCTAAAAAATTCACAAGTGATTAGTGGAGGACCTTCTAATGTATCTCACAAACATGTGGATTCCTTTTTTTCCCTTGGTCTCCATGAAAAGGGTGTCTCCCAGTTTTCATGTCTTTGTTCAGATGTGAATTGAACACCACTCTACCCACCAGCATCATACAGCCCCTGGGGCCTTACCTTCCGTGTGTCACTGAATGTGCTTTCCATTCCACTGGCCAAGCATAAGTACACCTACACACGTAACATTTGCTTTGTATTAAAGCAGTCTGTCAGAAAACTTTTTGTTGTCACAGAGACTGACACAACAGGTGGGAGAGAAGGTGCAAACGATGAAATGGGCAGACTAGGTTGGCCATCAAAGTCTATGTTTCTATGTTTCTATCTCATTCACCTAAATAAGTAGTAAGGCAGCTTGTGCCTTGTGAACATACTTTCATTAAGACTCACTTTCAATCAAACAACTGAGGATTTGGAAGGCCCTGCTGAATATAAACTTGAATAAACTAGTTGGTAACAGTGATCCTGTGCTTAGCAATCTATATCCTAGATGTTAATATGCAAAAATACAATAAAACCTGACTAAAGTCTAAAAAGAAGCTTATAAAACACATAATGTATCTGAACATTTATATTTATTTCTATACAACATCATTGCAGCCCGAGTACAACCTAAATAAATTACATGGTACCCTGACTACTGTATGATGTAGTAAACATATATTGGTATTTTTTATATTTTTGTAAACTGGTAAACCCACTAGGCAAAACTGCCTGTTTTCAGAGGTGACCCAGGAGCTCTGTGGAGGTTAAGTGCCTTGCTCACAGTCACACAGTATGCAAGTGGAGGTTGTGGGAATCAAATCCAAGTCTTCTGAATGTACTCAGTTCGATCACTGTTTGTTACTCTAACCACTAGACTATACTGCCAGCTATAACACCCATATATAATGTTTTAATATATGATTTCAATAATAGTGCACAGTATCTACAGTGCAAATTATGAACATTGAACACTTTGCAACATTTTACTAAAACTGAATTAATTCCCTCTCCACCTGCTTATGTTTTCTTACACCAAAGTGGGTGTATAGTTGACAGAGCACTGTAAATAGCCTGAGGTAGTACTACTGCTTGCAATGCCAGGGACTCTGGATCAGAAGTGAATTCGGGTTGCTAGATGCCTGGCCAGGGGAGTAGGATCGAGCACCTGGGGGGCTGTTCTCTTCCTCTGGGAACGGTGGCTTGCAGGTCCTGCTGCTTTACTGCCACCTGGGTGACCACAGGTGGTGGTGCAATGAGGCTGCAGAGCATTTGGGAAGAGAGGAAGCTAGCCAGGATCTGGAGTAGCAGCATGTCTCTATGTGCCCTACTTCCTTGGATCCCCTCGAGTGTTGGTGCCCTCAAGGACAAAGACCAGAAAACCAGTAACAGTCACCCCACATCAGCTGCTGGTAGAAGGGACCCAGCTGCGCCAGACTTCATAACCATCTTCCATGAGGGACCCACTGGGCTGCCCGACACACATTAAAGGACTGTGGAGGGGTGACCTGGGGTCTCCTCCCTTCCCACCTGGGGGGTACAACCTAGGCAGGATTGGTGCAGGCTCACAGGAGTTCCTGAGCATTACCTGGGCTGAAGCTAGGGGATACCCAGCCTAGAGATCTCTGAAAAGTGGAGACTGACACTGTGAGAAGGGGGCAGAGAAAGAGAAAATAAAAACTTTTAAAAATGTGCTGAAATCTTAGGGATTCTGTGCAGTGAAATGCAATTTCCGTGAGGCACCGGTACAAGAATTCAAAATCCACAAACGAAGCAGGATTCCGGGATTTTTACCGGTGTTACCTGTAAAAACGGAAAACCATTGTCCCTGCTTATGACCTCAACCAGTTGGTCCACAGCACACAGTTCCTGCCACTATAGTGGATTCCATTGGGGTAGAAGCCATCCCCCATGCGGTCAGTGAAGTGTGTGGTAAGAACCGGTTAGTAGGCAAGTTGGGGCCTAAGAGACAGTGGTATCATCCTGCTCACGCTGGTGTGTTTCCAATTGTTTCTCCCATCCTCTGAGGATGCTGGCACGAAGGGCCCATGTATGATTGTGCACACAACTGCATGGCTGCATATGAAATCAGCCTGTCCCCCCTTCCACTACTGTAGCTGCTCCATCTGCACTTCCACCTGTGGTCACCCAGGTGGCAGTATCACAGCAGGGCCTTCTCTCTTTCTCCCTAGAGAGAGAGAGAGAGAGAGAGAAAAGAGAGTCCACTGGGATGCTCAGTCCTCTTCCCCAGATGGTCGCCAACATCCTGGGCTTAGTCCCAAACCCACACCCAGTTATTACATGTAGAATAATACATGGGGTGGTATGTTTGATGAGATTTTACAAATACCCAAGGTGCTGGATGCTACATAAACCCCAGCGAAGTAATATTATAACCGGGTGAATTATAACCAGGTTTCCCTATGGAAAAAAATCTAGCCAGTTATTGTGGTGGTGGTGGGGGGGTAGTCGTCCCTAGGGTGTCATCAGTAGGGTCCCACATGGATCAGTTCTGGGACTGCTCCTCTTTAATGTCTACATCTCTGACATCAGGGAGGGCATTGTGAGTGAAATGAGTCTCTTTGCAGATGACTCTAAGCTGGGGACGGTGGTGGATGGGGAGGAGGTTAGGGTGGCCCTGCAGGAAGACCTAGATATTTTAGGGGGATGGTCACGTACCTGGAAGTTATGGTTCAACACTGCAAAATGCAAGGTGCTTCACCTGGGGCAAGGAAACCTGGGCCAGGTGTATACCCTAGGAGGAGACATATTGAGGTCTCAAGTGGGGAGAAGGACTTGGGGGTGATGGTGGATGCCAAAAAAACAGGTTACTCACCTGTAACAGTAGTTCTAGGAGTGGTATATATTGTTCATCCACACTTTTTGGCATGTCCCTTTTCCTTTAAGGATCGCCGGAAGGTCTTTAAGCTGGCTCCTCCGACCCACTTGGGTGGTATAATCCTCGGCTCCACCCCATGACGCCAGATCTTAGCCCGCTGGAAGCCAGGTGTGTGTGTCACAGCCGGCGAGGTCAGGTGGGTGCGTGTGGATGAACAACATATGCCTCTCCTAAAACTACTGTTACAGGTGAGTAGCCTGTTTTTCTAGAGACGTAGATATGTTGTTCATCCACACTTCTTGGCAGACTCCTAGCAGTTCTCTGGGAGGAGGGAGGTGAGGCACACCACCCCACTGAAATACTTACTTGGGGAACAGACATTGGAGAACTGAGGCCCCAAAACCAGCATCCTGGTGTGACTCAAAATCGATGAGGTAATGGGTGATGAAGGTGTTTGATGACTTCCAGGTAGCAGCCCAACAGATTTCCTGTATAGGGATGTCCCTGGAAGCAGCCACCGATGCAGCAGCATGGCGGGCAGAATGAGCTGTTATCCCTCTGGGAGGCTCCTTGCCTGCCAACTCAGTGTATAGACTAATGCAAGATGTAAGCCATCTTGCGATCGTCCGCTTTGCTGCAGGTCTACCAGAAGCGGCTTCAGCGTAGGTGATAAATAGCTGGCGAACCTCTCCCCGAATTTCCGCTGTCCTCTCCTTGTAATAAGTATTCGACCTCCGAAGTGTAATTGGGGTAGTACACTGGCTGAGTCAACACCTGGTTAAGGTGAAATTCTGACACCACCTTCGGAAGGAATTTCGGGTGGGGGCACAGGACAACCTTGCCCCTGTGGAAGACCAGAAAAGGGGAGTCCACCGAGAGTGCTTGGAGCTCCCCTGTCCTGGCAGATGTGATAGCCACCAGGAGGGCCGTCTTCCACAACAAGTGTGACAACTCACTCTTGTGCATTGTTTCGAATGGCTTGCCCGTGAACAGTGCCAAGACCAGCAGTAGATCCAATGGAGGTGGAGGTTCACGCACTAGAGGGGATATGTGATCCAGGCCTTTGAAAAAGCACCCGACCACTGTCTCCTGTGCAAATGTCTGCGGACCGGCCCATGCCCTGTAAACAGAGATAGCTGCCAGGTGCACCCTAAGGGTTGATGACCGAAGATCCCCTTTGGAGAGTGACCAAAGATAGTCTAGAATGTTAACCACTGGGCAGGACAGAGGGTCCAGGCCCTTGCACTGACACCAAATGGAAAAACTTTTCCACTTGAAAGTATAACATTTCCTGGTCATCTCCTTCCTGGATGCTTCCATTACCATGAGTACATCCTCGGAGAGACCCAAAGCCTGGAACTCTAGCCGCTCAGGTACCAGGATGTCAGTTTCAGGGATTGAAGGTCCAGGTAGAGAACCTTCCCCTGATTGACTGAGATCAGGTCCGGGCATGCTGGAAGACGCCTTGGGAGTCTGTTGCTGAGGCTGAGGAGATCTGGATACCAGAACTGGAGGGGCCAGTCTGGGGCTACCAGGATCACCTGCGCCTTGTCCCCCTCACCTTGAGGAGCACCCTGTGAATCAAGGGAAATGGAAGGGAGGCATAGAAGAGGCCTGGGGTCTATGGCCTTGAGAAGGCATCCCCCTGCAGTGAGCCCTGCTGAGGGGGGCGGGCACGAAACAGCCACAGCTTGGTCTTTTCCCTGGAGGCAAACAGGTCCACCATCGGTTTGCCCAGTGGGAGAACAGGCTGTAAGCTACCTCTGGATGGAGAGACTACTCGTGGGATGTCTCGCCTATGCAGCTGAGAGCATCCGTCAGTTGATTTGATGCTCCTGCCACATGGATGGCTAAGAGATCTGCCTCCAGTCGGTTCACGAGTGTCCAGATGCAGAGCACTTCCCTGCACAGAAGCTGGGAGTGCGTGCCACCCTACTTGTTGAGGTAGTACACGGTCATGGTGTTGTCCATCTGGACTTGAACTACTTGACACCAGAGCTGAGGAGCGAATACTGACAGTGCCAGTCTGACTGCTCTGAGCTCCATCAGATTGATGTGGCAACGGAACTCCTTGGAGGTCCAGAACCCTTGGGCCTGTTGACCCCATATGGACTCCCCAGCCCATGAGAGAGGCATCGGTCGTGTGGACAACCATCGACTTGGGGCAAACAAATGGGATCCCTTCCTGCAACCAGTCTAGGATGGTTCTCCACTGGAGAGCATCCCACATCTTCTGGGTCACAGTGATCAGCTGGTCGAAATGACCTAGGCACTGACGTCCACTGGGCGGCCAGCTCCCATTGAAGGGGGCACATATGCCACCGGGCCCAACTGACCATGGAGGTGCAGGCTGCCATGTAACCCAGAAGGCACAGAAAGTCACGGGCAGGGTGCAATTGCCCCACCAGAAATGATCGGGCACAAAAGGAGAGAACCTCCACCCTTTCCACTGGGAGCCGGGCTCTGGCTCAGTGAGAGTCGAGCTCTGCCCTGATAAAACCCATCACCTGAGAAGGCACGAGTTCTGACTTGGCCTCGTCGATCAGGAGGCCGAGCTGGGAGTAGGTCTGGAGGGCCAGGTCCCTGGACCTCTCTACCTCCTGTTGGGTGGAACCTGCTAAGAGCCAATCGTCAAGGTATGGGTATATTCTGACCCCTGACGCCTGAGATGGGCTACCACCACTGCAATGCATTTGGTGAAGACCTGTGGGACCAATGACAGGCCGAATGGCATGCCTTGAAACTCGTATAGGGTTCCCTCTGCCCTGAAGCGGAGGAACCGCTGGTGGGACGGACAGATTGGGACATGAAAGAACATGTCCTGGAGATCCAGAGAGCAGAACCACATGGTTTGCTCCAGGGATGATATGATCTGGGACAGTTACCATCCGGAAGGTGCATGGCCTGAGATATTGATTCAGGCTGTGCAGATCTAGAATGGGGTGCCAGCCCCCTGTCCGCTTCGGAACCAGGAAGTACCTGGATACGAATCCTGGGTCTTGTGGAGGATCTGCCACTCAAGCTACTGCCTTCTTGAGGAGGAGCTGAGCAATGTCGTCTTGAAGAGCTCACTGAGTGTGGGCAGAAACTCTCTCCTCCCGTGGGGCATGGGCTCGGGTTGGAGGCGACTGCTCGAATTCCAAAGGCAGACCCTGGACGACCACTTCTAAGACTCACCTGTCTGTGGTAACAGCAGACCAGGTGGAAAGGAAGTGGCAGAGCTGGCCGCCCACGGGGGACCCAGAGCTGGTGTGACGGGAATATGCGTGACAACAAGAGGGTCCAGGACCTGAACCCCAACCTCCTTTACAGGACTGGGAAGGTCTGGGCTTGGGGTGGGGGTTCCAAGCCTGAGCATGCTGCTGCTGCTGACCTCCCTGAAAGGAGGACTGCTGCTGCTAGGCCACAGGGGAAGAATGCCGAAAAGGCTTCTTCTGCTGCTGCTTCTTGGGACCAGAAGAACTCTGAGCAGAGGTGGTGTCCAAGGTGGCATTGGACTGCTCAATGTGCTGAAGGTGACTGGCCACACCTGGGCCAAAGAGATTGGTGCCCAGGAAAGGCACATCAGCCAGTTTGTGCTGGGTATCCACCGGGAAGGAGGAGAGCCTCAGCCAAGCCCTGCGGTGGGAGGCGACTGCAGCTGCCAATGAATGGGCACATGAGTCCCCAATGTCCAGGGCCATCTGGAGCTGCTGCTTACCAATGGCACAGCCTTGGACTTGGACCTGCCGGATCGTGATCTGCAAGTCCACGAGGAGGTGTGGGAGGACTTCATCCAAGGACCCCAAAAGGGCATGGGAGAAGTGTGCCATGATGATGGCCGAGCTTGTCTGATAAAGGCCTAAGGAAGAGGCCGCATAGACCTTCTGGGCAGAGTGATCCAATTTCTTGGACTCCTTCTCTGGAGGTCTGTTGACATCAGCAGAACTGCCTGTGTGTCTGAACACAGAGGCGGTCACAAGACTCTCAGCCAAAGGGTGCTCTGTCAACCCCGCTAGGGACCTCATGGGCACTGCATACTTGCGGGCCATCCGGGCAGATGGAGCTGGACAGGAGGCAGGGTGCTGCCAAAGTTCAAGGGCTGAGCCAACGATGGCTTCAGTAACAGGAAAGGCTTCCATTGAGGTATCCCCTGTCTTGAGGATATCTGTGAGAGAGTACTCCGCCTTTCTCTGGATAGGTTCCAGGGGCATCCCTGTGGACTCAGAGATGAGGCAAAGAATGCCTTGAAAAGACGAAGGGCCTTCCTCCATCATTAAATCACAAGCTGATTCATCATCCCGAGGATGAGAATGGAGGCCAGTGTCATCCGAATCCGAAGTTTCCGGATACAGCGGTCGGCTGCTCAGATCACCCTTGACTCGCCTAGGGCAGTTGGGGGTGACAGTGACTGAAAGATGTCGAGGGAGCCCGGTGTCCGGCCGAACTTTCTTAGAAGGAACCCCTCCCACTGGCTGCTTAGGTGGCAGTTCCACCAGAATTGGTGGAGAGACCGATTTAGGCCAAACAGGAAGAGGTTTCGCCAGCTCCGCAGGCAGGGGGAACTGATTTTATCAGTTCCTGGGGAGTCGGCTTCGGCCTAGGAGGTGAAAGCCAAGTAATGGCCAGGGTAGGAACCGGGGTCGGCTTATGCCTGGACAGAATCAGATGCTGCCACATGAGGTCCTCGTAGTGTCTACGGAGTTTCCGCTGAAGCCTCTCCTCATCCGAGGAGGATGAAGATGACTGGTGGTGTCGCCTATTTGTGGCGCACTTGTGCATCTTCCTCGGCCTGTCAGTTGAGGAGGTCCTAGACCTCAATTCGAGATTGGGCAGGCCAACTCGATTGTTCTGGAGACACCGGTAAAACCTGAGACTTCCAGGGGTCAGGGACCACTTCCTCAGCAGGTTTTCCAGCAGGCTGGGTCTCCTCGTCAGGGAAGGAAAGGACCGGAGTCCGACTGAGGGAATCATTGATCAGAGTCGGTGACAATGGGTCGATTGGGTCGAGAACAGTCTCAACTTCATTGATTGAAACTTTGGTCGACTGACCCGATGGCAAAGCCGAGAAGTCAGCGGCTGAAGAGGCAATTTCAACTGAGGTCAAAATGGATGGCTCCTGGGACCAAGATCTTTCCTGATCCTAAGAGTGTCTCCATCGAGACGAAGATGGTACCGGGCCCCTCTCCCGCTTACAGGACCGAGAGGAATGTGTGCCCATAGGACTCTCACTCTTAGTCAGGAGAGAGTGGCACAACTCTCAGAAGGAACCCAAGTTGAGAGGAACAAAGAAGCCCCGAGTGGAAGATTCTGCGGAACGAGCTGCTCCCTCATCAAAGGCCTGCATGCAATCCAACTGCTCGGCGGATCCCGTGGCTGTGGAAACCGCCCACTGGGCCTCCTTAGATTTCAAAGGAGGGTTCCATTTGACGGTCATCGAGGACGTTAGGCTGAAAAGCGAGACAGAACTTGCAGGTTGTGGTGTCATGGCTGAGACCAAGACAGTAGGTGCATGCAGTGTGCGGGTCCATACACAACATATTTGGGCCGCATGGGCCCAGGGGAAGACTTGTCTTCCATAATCGAGAAGCAACAGCTGCAATCGCTAACGCAAGTAAGTCTAATTTTTGGAATGACCGAAGGTTGAGAAGCCAGGGCCTACGGAATGCAAGAGCACGATGGAGGCAACCTGAATCTTACAGCGGAAATGAAGATCTGGCATCATGGGGTGGAGCCGAGGATTATACCACCCAGGTGGGTGGGAGGAGCCAGCTTGAAGACCTTCCAATGATCCTTTAAGGGAAAGGGACATGCCAAGAAGTGTGGATGAACAACATATCCATGTCCCTAGAATTAATAACTCAGAATAGTGTAGGAGGGCTGCAGACAGGGCAAATAGAATGCTGGGCTGTATCACCACTGGGATCACCTCAAGAAGTAGGGAGGTGATTATGCCATTGCACAATTCCCTGGTCAGACTGCACCTTGAGTACTGCATGCAGTTTTGACGTCTCCACCTCAAGAAGGATATTCAACTCCTAAAGAGGGTTCAGAAGAGGGCAACCAGGATGATATGGGGTCTGGGGGATAGGATTTATGAAGTGAGACTTGAGGAGCTCGACCTGTTCTCACTGAAAGAGAGGACAGACAAGGGTGATATGATTGAGGTCTTCAAGTATCTGAAGGGGGTAAATAAGGTATGCCTACATGGGATCTTTCAGATGAAGGTGGGAGGGGCCACCAGGGGGCATGGTTGGAGGCTGGAGAGAGGGAGACTTAGGGGAAAAGAGGAGATACTTCACTGAGCGGATGGTGAATCCATGGAATGCACTGCCTGAGGAACTGATGGAGGTGTCCACGGTGGAAGAGTTCCAGAGAGGCTGGGACAGGTACAGGAGAGGGATGATGAGGAGGGCCGCCTGTCTGGGGGAAGGGGATAGGAAGCATAATCACGGGGATGGTTGCGGTGCCCTCTAAGGGTACTGACTCTCGAGCAGACTAGATAGACCATTGGGCCTACTCTTCTAGCAGTTTTAGTATGTTAGTATGTTTTGAACACATGTAACAGCCAGCTCGTTAACATACGTAACAACCATCTTGTTAACACAAGCAACAGTCACCTGATTAACACATGTACTGCATTATTCACCATAAATACCTCACTGCATCAAACAAATACAGCCTCTTGTAAACAACACAAATACTCAAAACCCACCTTCATAAAACCTAGCCTAAAACCATATCACTAACCATACACCTCCTTTCAACCTCACTTATCAAATAGCCATGTCTCTCAACATTCCAGCTCTCACATGTGAGCACTCCATGCTGTTTGCCTCCATACAGTTACAACTTCATTATGCAGATGCCAACTCCAGCCACTACACAGCATAATGCCATGATACTCCAGACCCCGCACTCCATGCCACATGTGAACACCTCTCACGGCCATGTATTGAATGCCACACCAGACTGCACACTGAATGCTGTGTCAGGAGCAGAGTGATATTTGTAGTCTAAGAACAATCCTGAAAACAAACTAAAGGATGGAACACCCCAGACAGGCCTCCATTTATAGGGGGACACTATGCTATGGAAATATAAAGGTGACAAAAATACCTGCCATACCAACAATGCTACTACACTACATAAAAAAAAGGAAAAAACCCAAAGGAAGAGCCAGGAAATGATTGCAAAAGTAATCTTACAGTAAGTTAATAAAAGGCCATCCTAATGTATTACATAAAATAAATGACTGGTAAGTGTGCCATGGCGAAATCTACCATGTAGGTGGGCTAATTAGTGTAATATACCCACTTGCCTTGTGGCTCAATGTTTTTTGTGCTAAGTAGCCCCTCTCAATGGTACAATGGTATTAAGCACTGCACCTGAGTGCAGTACTAGGGCAATGCTGTACTGTTGAAGTGTGGAATACTTTGGGTGAGATGTTAAATTGTTGTCCCGTGTGCCTTTTCTGATGGTTGTTCAGGTGTTTATTAAAGATTCCATGGCCCTTGTTGAAAAGAGTAGTAGAATTTCCCTGGTGCCCTTGACAATTTCCCAGGACTCACTAAACTACCACCAGCAGCCTAATCTGGTTCAGTTTCACTTGGTTTGATCTTGTATCCCCCGGGTTGAGTCTGAAAATAGGCCATATTGTCTAGCCCTCTTTTACTGCTCAACAAAAATGAAACAGACATTTCTTTATAAGCAACACTTAATCATTATTTATTTTCTCTCTCTCTCCCTCAAACAAAGGATTGCCACAAAGGAAATATATTTTCATTTCATTTTTATTTATTATACTGGGAAGACCATAATGGGCAAAGACCCTTTTTCACAAGCGCACAATGAGCAATAACAGTAGAAACAGATAAATAAGAATTTGAATGTACAGAGAATGGGTTAATTAGTAATAGTTACAAATAGGGTGTGATAATAAATATTGTATACAGGTTGTTTTAAAACTGCAAATAGATTTCTGAGCAATTATTGATATATTCAACGTGTACCAACTTGTGTACTAATATATTTTATTTTATTTATTTATTTATTTAGGGATTCGGATCATACATTTGAGCTCAGAGCTCTTTTACAAAGGTTCCACGTCAAACAGTGACAATGATAACAATAACAAACAGTTTATATACAATAGAAGAATAGTAGATAGCTAGTATACAATAAGGTTACAATGTCATTCATAGTACCAATGGTGATACTACAGCATCAAGAGCATTCAACTAGGGTAAAGGACAGTGTTTATATGTAGCGAAGGAGATAAAGAAGTGTGACACCTAGTGTGAGAGTCCGAGGAGGAGTCAAGGTGAAGGGGAAGGGAGACTAGGGGGGCAGAGTGGGTGACCAAAAGAAGTGGCTTTGTCTAGGAGATTGGGAGGTAGTGGTAGTAGGTTGGTTATAAGGTTGATCCAGTGAGGGAAAAGGCACGGGGGGCAGGGGGGGAGAGGAAGACAGAGGGATCGGGCAAGGCGGAAGAGTAGAGGTAAAAGGAAGGGGAAGGAGAGTGTGGCTGAGTGGGTGAGTGGGCATTATGGGTGTTAGAGTCCTAGTGGCAGTCACAAACTGTCCTAGTAAGAAGGTGTTGCCTTTGGCCATTTTTGAATTGCGAGATGCATTGGGAGTTTAGAATGTGCACTGGGATTTCATTGAGCCATTGGGGGGCCCTATAGCTGAAAGCACACTGTCCCTGCACAGTTCAATGGAAAGGTGTTGATAGGGCCCCCCTCATCCTGCCTCTGGTGGTATATCTGGTAGCACTTGGTGTTAGGATGCTAGAAATGCATGTGGGGGTGGTGTTTTACCCATTAGCGCCTTTTTTCCAAGGAGACATGTTTGGAATATAATCCTGTATTATCCTGTATAATAATAATATTGTAATTTATACATATATATATATATATTATTTATTTATTTTATTTATTTATTGTTGAGATCAGTTTTATAACCTTTGAGTCAAAGACTCGTTTACAAAGGTACCTCATCAAATATCATGTGCTAATATATATAATTGAGAGGCAGTATAGTGCAGTGATTTAAGGCTCTGAGCTACAAATCTGGAGAATCCCACAGTCCCCACTTGCATACTGTGTGACCCAGAGCAAGTCACATAACTTCCCTGTGCTCCCAGGTCGCACCTGTAAACAAGCTTTCAGCTTAGTGTGCTACTTTTGGTTAAACAACTGGAAAAAAATATATATATGTAACAGACATTATACAGTGTACAATGGCCATTTTGTTAGCTCTCAGATCTAAATGTTTTTATGGTGTATTTTTAGCCTGTTTGTGTATATTTTATTTGCCTATTCTTTAAAATCAGCTTAGTTTAGTGAGGGTTGAAGTACTGAATAAATACAGAACTTTATTATTTTCATTTTCTTACGGCAAAGCAAACAGAATGCTGGGGTGCACAGGGAAAGGATTCGACAGCAGGAGCAGGGAGGTGATCCTCCCACTTTACAGGTCCTGGTGGGGTCACACCTGGAGTACTGCATCCAGTTTTGGAGTCCGCATCTCAAAGAGGACAGAGATAGGCTAGAGACTGTCCAAGATGATACAGGGCCTCCATAGTCTCTCACATAAGAAATGTCTGAAGGAGCTAAACTTATTCTCACTAGAAACAAGGAGAGAGAGAGAGAGAGGGGACATGATTGAGACTTTCAAGTTCTTGACTAGCATAAATAAGGTGCCATGCACTGAACTACTTCTTAAGGGCCACCTTCTCCACTACCAGGGGGCATGAATGGAAGCTGTGGAGAGTGAGCTTCAGAAAAGATCTAAGAAAACATTTTTTCATGGAAAGAGTGGTGGAACCCTGGAATGGCCTGCCGGCGGAGGTGGTGAGTGCAAAGACCATGGCTGCTTTCAAACAAGGGTGGGATAAAGCAAGGGCTCAAAGGGGAACAGCAGGATCAGTAAATGGTTACTTTCAATAGGGGGTTAGACCCCGGGACCTATAAGAGGTCTTGGAAACACTTGTGCAGACTAGATGGACCACGGTCTCCTTCTGCTGTCACTTTTCTGTGTTTCTATGTTTCTGTATCACTTGAGTCCTGTCTGTGCACTGTATTGATCAGTGCTTGCACCAATCTTATCTGTTCTACCTGTTCTCGGGGAAGCTGCTCCAGTTTCCAGTGTGGCCATTTGAAGATTGGTAAAGCCAAACAAGACTGCTAAAACGGGAGTTTTAGCATGAAGGCATGAAGGCTTGTTGGTGTTATTCTTTAATTACAATTGGTGTCAGTGTCCTGAGTTGAGTTCATTTTCACCCACGTCTGTTTTGTCCTGTGCATGGTGTGGCCTCATGAGTTATATGGCTGTGCTGAGTTTGTTTCCTTTTCTCTCCTGTTGGAGTATAAAACTGGGACTATACCACAAAGTGTATCAAGCACTATTGTCCAGGAGAAAAGACTGGGATATAGAGGACCATGAGTTTTTCTGAGGATCACCTTGCTGAAGCTGTTATATTTAAATTGCAGGATCCCACTACATCTTGATACAAGTTAGGTCGTCCTATTCGACCAGCATATCTTATTTCAGCTGCAGTAAGAGGGTGGCTGTGTGGCCTGTAAATTCCTAAAGCCTTGGCCATAGGGTAGGAGCTATGGCTGGGAGAAGTGGAGGGTTGTTTGGATGCTGGGGACTGGTGCCTCTGAAATCAGAGCCTCAGATTCAGCATGGGTCAGTAAGACACCCAGAATAAAAATGTCTTGTATGTGATCCCTGCTTTATAAACTCTTGGTTCCTCTTATTTTGACTACAGTGAGAGTGGACTTCTAATTGTGGATATTGTTCCTGGCTTTTGGACTGATACTCTGGCATGGTTTATTTAGGTGGTCTCCAATTCATGTCTGGGCGGAATTTTCATTTTTATCATATTGGTCACTGCAGTTGTGAAATAAGAGAATTGTTATTCTTGGACATGTTCCTCAGCTCGTGGCAGCAGGCAGAGGCTTATTATTTTCATCATACATTTTAGATGTTCTCCTTATTATTATTTGGATTTATTCAGCAGGGGCCAGATATTCAAAAATGGGCAAAGCGGAGTGCAAATGTTTGCACTGCATTTGCCTATTGCACATGACCCTGAGGATGCTATATTTAGTTGGATAGTGCACCTGCACTAACCAACTTAATATAGGGGAATGTTGGTGCAGCACTAAGCCAAGTAGTGCTGCCCCAACATGGAGCCCGGCGGTACAGGGCACAGTGCACTACGCCTGACAGTGCCAGTAGCTCCCAGTGCAATAGTCCGACAGCACCATGCAGTGATGGTGGAGCATGTCAAAAGTGTGTGGGGGGGTCAGAACTGTATATGCAAGGGGCTCAATCAATGCAACATGTCAGCCCAGGACACAGTAAAAATAATTAGTGTCTTGAACATACTTCTGTTAACCTACCTGATTTATTATAACTCAGAATAATCCACACATTTATGTGAATAATCCATAGTTTATTCAAAGAAATTGATGGATTATTTGTGATTATCACAGCAGAACATGATTAGGATTTGTGGCATTAAGACAGTTTTAATAAGGAACATGATGCCCGCCCAAATAACTATACAGCACAACTTACTCAATAGTAAAACAAAATGTAATATCTAGAGGATAATGTATTGCCCACTATCCACAAGAAGCATGTGTAGCCATTGAGAGGTTGCCATGGTGACCATTTAAACCTTGAGAATGAAACTGAAGAGGTTTTGGTCACCATGGCATCCTCAAGATGGTGACTCCCGCTTGTTGTGGATAATGGACCATACATTGTCTTTTATAGTGTATGGTAAACACACACACACATGCACATGCACACAGGAACATGAGTAAATTCTCGACTGTGCCCTTACTTTTGTGTTTTTTTGTCAGCGCCACTCTCTTCCGCGTGCCGCTCTCACTGCCATGGCCATTTCGTGAGGACCAGAGGTTTGCGGCACACGCATGCTTAGCGACATTCCATGTTGTTGTTGTGCTGCAGTAGCTACACACCTAGTGCAGCACAACAAACAAAATGAAGTAGCTACTGCACCACAACAACGTTGTTCTAGGGATAGATTTCCACCTAGAACAACATTCCACCATACACTATAAAGTATTTTCTCAAAAATATACTTTGTCTGGATTCTCTTTACACATTGAGTACAAAAAAGTCTAAAAGCAGATTGCCTGTTGTCCTCAGGGAATGTACACCAGCCTCTTACTCTAAAATTAATACTGCTCCACTGATTGACATTTTTTTTGGGGGGGGGTCATCAAAAAGCGTTGACTGACCTCTTAGCTAACAAAGTGAGGGGGTCTGCCAACCCCTCTGACCCCTTTGCTCTTCTGCCTATGGCACCATGGGTCCATTTGGTATGCAAGGCATTAAGGGTCCATTTGCATGCCCATTATGGGTACACTTGCATGGCAAGTGGCAGCAGGTTCCCCCCCTTGCAACAGGCTCTGCCCCCACCCTGATTACCTGGTCTGATGAAATCAAGTATTCCCTGGCATCTAGCGGCACCCCTGATTGCCATCCCATATCATCCTAAAACTTTCCCTGATGCCTAGTGTTCCCCCACCCTCTGATCACTGTCCCTGGTGCCTGAAGTAATTGTCCCTGGTGTCTAGTGGTCCCCCCACCCTCCAGTTGCCAGCCCTGGTATATTAATATGCAATCCCTGGTGCCTAGTGGTCCTGCTGCCCTCTGATCACCTGAACCAGTATAATAATATACAGTCCCTGGTGCCTAGTGACCCCCCCCCCACCCTCCAATCATCAGCACCGGTACAACAAAAAAACTCCCTGGTGTCCAGTGGTCTCCTCACCCTATGATCGCTGGCCCTGGTATTTTAATATACAGTCCTGGTGCCTAGTGATCAAACTAGGCACCAGGGACAATTACTTTGGGTACCATGGATGGTGACTGGAGGGTGGGGGACCACTAGGCAGCAGGGACTGTATATTAATATATCGGGGATGGCGATCAGAAGATGGGGGACCATTGGACACCAGTTACTTTGGGTACCAGGGACAGCAATCAGAGGGTGGAGAAGGGACTACTAGGCACCAGGGACAATTACTTTGGGTACTGGGGATGACCATCAGAGGGAAAGGGGACCACTAGGCATGAGGAACAATTACTTCAGGTACTGGGGACAGCAATCAGAGGATGGAGAGACCACTCTTCACTAGGAACAATTACTTCAATTGCTGGGGACAGCAATCAGAGGGTTGGGGGACCACTAGACACCAGGGACCTTACTTCAGTTAATGGGGACAGTGATCAGAGGGCAGGGGGTGACAGTAGCCACCTGTGACAGCTGTGCTCTCCCACCACCAATCTGGTTGTTGACTGCAGTTGCTCCTCTGGCTGCTAGGGTTGCTCGGAGTAAGTCAGGCTTCTTCTTGGTGGTATTTGCGCTGCGCAAAGTGGCCTGTGCTAACCCTTTTGCACAACTCAAATGCACTGAATATTGCACTGCACCTGTATTCTTGCTCCTGCCCCTCTTTGTGCCCATTGCATACATTTTGTGTTTTGCATGCATTGACCCTCTCAGTGCATGCCACAGCCCCCTTTGATTATGGTGCATGGGGAAGCAAACAGGGTGCAATCACATTGCCCACTGGGCAGAGTTTTGAATAGCTGGCCCCAGGACACAAGGGACTGAAAACAAATCAATTTTGAGATTTGTATTTTTGTGCATTGTTTGTGTGTGTAGGTGAATGGCTAAACCTGTCTGTGTATTAGGTTGTATCAGTGTGTGGTTGTGGGGTTTGGAAGAGTGTTAAATGGTGCTTGGGGTGTGTGTTTGAGTATTAATTTTGTTACATACTCTTCCGGTAGGCTTAAGCAGTTATGTCCTTTTTGGGATTGGCTGCCAGGTCTTGAGGAGGATTTTTTTGATTATGTAAACAGATGGGTATTTTTTCTGTATACATTTTTTAATTTTTATTTTTCTTCCCTTTTTTATCTCTGACCCAGGACCCTGGCAGACATGCATGTGCATGTGTGTGGAGGCGCACGCACATGCCGGGCACCGGCTTGGTTCCTTCTGCCCCACCCTAGCATTATTGCTGCCACTCCCCCTCGCCTATGCTTCCCACCGGACCTCCACCCAGTGGGAGCGGAACTATGGGAGGAGCAGACAACCACCCCCGGGAGAGGAGAGCAGCCTACTGCAGCTCAATCCCACTCCGACCATCCCCCCCATGCCAGCTACCCAGTGACCCAAGGTCATTCCCGAACCTGGGTCGCCAGCATAGTGTGAGGTTAGGCGTCCAGTGCCTCAGCCCTCAGCACCACAGGGTCAGCTAACAGCTGGGTATTTTAAGAAATAAAAGGAAAGGCAGGGCTGGGGTAGCCAGGGGAAGGAGGAAAAGGAGATCAAAGCTGGACGGATGTTCCCCCATCACATTTTGACGACCCCCCCCCCGAATGTGAGCCATCTGTAGGAGATGTGTGAGGTGGATCTTTAGTCCCTGTGAGGGCACTGCTGCTCAATGCCAAGTCAGTAATTAATAAAGACAATGATTTTATATGATTTGATTCAGAGATGGCTGTTTTTTCTCAGAGATCTGTTTTTTATCACCGAGACATAGTTGGCTGATAATGCTGGTCCTGTGATATCAGGACTAGTTCCACCAGGTTGCTTAATGATACATTTCCCTCGCATGGGACAAAAAGGGGGTGAAGTTGCCATTATTTCAGGGTCTCATGTAACCCCCCTACAAATGGGGGTCACTAAAAAGCCTTCTTTGGGTGAGCCTAATTGCTCTCCGCCCGGCTGGTGTCCTGTATTTCAGCCGATTTAAAAAATAATTGAGGAGAGTTCCTAATGCCTCCGTGTACTGTTGCTTTAAGAGCTGCCAAACTGCAGTATAATTAATTTGAACTGGGGGGACTATGTGTTTCCCTGCTCGAGTCCCGCCTGGGCCACTGAGCAGATCGCTCCATTTCTGCAGTCACTATATGAGCAGGGGGAGCCCTTTCAAAAGATGTAGCTATCTGCTGGTAATTTGTTAGAGTGATAATGACAGTACCGTTTGTCTAACCTGCCTTTCTTGCAGCTGGGACTCTGTGTGTTTTGCCCCTCCATTTCAGATCTGAACTGCTAACGGGGTCCAATCGATGGGGAAGGGTTCCTTAAAATGGAGCCTGCTGGCAAATCAGAATTTGGACTCTCAAGTGGAGCCAGCCACACGGGGCTTGTATGAAGAGAGCCTCTGGGAAATGTAGTTTAGACTTTGTCGCCTTTCTTTTTTTGCCAATAGAGGGAGTCTGTTGTGACTGACAAGGAGACTCAGCCACTTGAAACCTTTTGGATTTGGGGGAAATGCCTGGACTGCCTGCTGAGAGGATCAGTCTGAGCATGGAGCTGGAAGAGTGAGCAGCCCGTGGGGCTGCTGCTCACGGGGCAGTGCGGGAACCACGCAGGGGGTCTGAAAAAGGCCTGTCTGTCATCAGCGCTCCTGAAGGGAGAGAAAGGGACTGTGTTTTCTCGGACCAAGTATCCGAACATGTGTGAAAAAGGAAAGCCGTTGTTGTGGCCTAGATCATGGGCAACATGTGTGGATAAGAAGTAAAGTCGAGGAACCTTAATTTTCGGACAGCGACTCTGAAGAGGAAGCAAATGCTGAAGTGCCCTGAGGTTTGGGGCAGAAGAGAGCTGTTTGAAATTGGAAGCTGAGGAGGAAACCGCCCTGTGAGTTCGTGCAGCCATTGTTGCGCAGTAGTTCGCACAGGAAGCGCGTGTGAGGCTCCAAAGTTGGCCTGCAGCCGTTAGTAAGCGTAATTTGGACTGAACCCGAGCTTTCAGAATGATAGAAGAAGCAGAAGTCATTTTGGGACCAAACTTAACCTGAAAAAGACCGAAAGTGTGCAGAATTGTGATTGGCCTGTCAGGACTCTGTGGTCTGGTACAGTAAATGACCTTTACATATAAATGTGCATAGTGCTTGTGGGGATTGAGATTTGAGTAATTCCTCCTGTTGTGACCTGTGTGCGGTGTTGGGAGTGTGATTTCCTAGCAAGGTTTGGATTGAATCCGACTTTGAGTCAGAGAAGAAGGCCTTTGTAGCCAGGCTCAAGCTCCTGAAGTGACCAGCTGCTTGCCTGGTAGTGTTCTGTGTACATATAAAATGTGCGGAGAGCTGGAAGTCATAGCCAGCATCACTTGGACTGCATCTGCCTGCATTGAGTGCAAGTGAGCCCTGCCAGAAGGGCTGGGCCAGCTATTCTGTTTCTCCTGGCAATCCAGGACAATTTGCATCCCATCCAGTTTGTAGCATTGAATCTGTGAGTACAAATCAGGGTAGCTCCCTGCCATTGGTTTATCAAATTGCAAATGTTTCATCTGATTTCTTTTCCTTCTTTCTTCATGAACCGAGCCATCCAGCTCCAGATTACAATTGGGTATTGTGCAAGTGTTTTTTTCCATCACAGGGCCCCAACCAGCTGCACCGATCCTGGCTAGCCCCCCCCCACCATCCTGGGTATCCAGTAAGAGTGACATTTGGGACTCTGAATATGCGCACAGCACTGTGATTATTAATGTGTCTAACCTAATTAACCTGATTTCCCCTTTTCTTGTTATAGCTCCATAAATAAATCAGATCTGTTTGTTTCAGCAAAGTTACACTGACTGTGGTGTTTGTTTATGTTAAAGTATTGTACTGTTGCTATTATACTGCATCATCTTGTTTTACAGGTGGTCCTCAGAGTCAAGCTGACTGAACCAGTCCTGGGGGTAAGTGTAAATAGTGAAGATACTCATGGTGTATTATGTGGGCCACTAGTAAGAATAAAAGGGGGTCGCAGTGTCCCAGAGGGCTGTGACCAAGTTAGTCTAACTACTGCAAAACCTGACCTCTGGGTGGAGGCACCCGCCATGGAACCTAGGCCCCTCAACCTGTTAGCAGTTAGGCAGGCAGGGGTAGTAGCCCTTGAGATAGCTCCACCTGGGAGTTACACTCACATAGAGTACGTCGTATTTTCAGCAGAGATCTCTGGCTCATTGAAGTCAGTGACCATTACCTGCACTGGGGCCACTGACTGTAGAGTTTTATTGGTTTATCACCAACTGGGGGGTTCTTAGAGAATTTTTTGAACTGGTGTCCTCCCTTGCCTTGGAATCCTAGAGGCTGATTGTCCTTTGGGATTTCAATGCCTGGGTGGACACTGACTCATCTGCTTTTGTAGGTGAATTCCTGAGTGTGATGGAATAGAGACCCTTATTTTATTTATTTATCTTTCAATGCTTTACCTACAACCTACATACTTAGTCTGTAACAGTGTTGTTTGTAGTCATATTGGTCCTTGAAGAAAAAGATGAACAAAGTGGATGATTTGATGTCTCTTATTGGACCAAAAAGAAAACACAAGCTTTCAGGCTACACAGAGTCCTTCTTCAGGCATGGCAGTTTCTTTGAAAAACAAACGTGTATATATTGTGTAGAACTGATAAATAAACTTTAACACATGGGTATGACAGTTTTGTTGATAAGGAAGTAAATAATTAAAATAACTGTATACGTGCAGAGACAGAAACAATTAGAGATGTGGGCTCCAGGAATGTGATAGCAGGAGGTCTATAAATTGTTAAATGTTCATGTTCTAAGAGCTTCCCTAAAGACAGGCTGTGTGTGTGTGTATGTGTATGCATGTGTGAGAATTAAAAAAAAAAAAGTGTGTGTGTGTGTGAAATAAAAAAAAACACTTATGTATTATCCACAGAAACACAGAAAACAAACAGTATTATCAAACATATAAATAAAAAACATGTTCATGTATAAGGCACACTAACAATATATATCAAATGTAAAAGACAATGTATATACATATATGCACAGGAAATGCACATGCAGCTGAAGCAATAGAAAGGCAGTTGTCAGTTTAAACTTTGTAATGGGTCATGAAACTAAGATCTACATTCAGTTCATTTTTGGTGTCGAAGATAAATAAGCCTGAGCTCATAAGTCCACCATTCTTGTGTATTTCTGAAGTGGCCTTTGAGAACCAAAACAGAGAGGTCAGACAAAAAATGCTCAGCTTGAAGGAAATGTTGTACTACTGGTTGTTCAGTCTTTTTCTCCTTTGTGTCATGCCTTTGTGAGTTCATTCAGGTTTGAAGGGGTTGCCATGGTTTCCCCCATGTAGCCTGTATGTGGACACTTCTTGCACTGGATGTAATAGACAACATTCTAGGATCCATAGGTATAACTCCCCTGTATTTTGAATTGCTTGTTTTGAGGGGTGTTGATATAGTCTGAAGAGGAAAGATGCTCACGTTTTACATTTAGGAATATTGCAGGGTTTAGTGCCTCCTAGGGCTCTGTTATTTTGGTCAGGTATAAGTTTGCTGTTGACAACCAAGTTGGATAAGTTAGGTGTTTGTTTGAAAGACAGTAAGGGTGGTTCCTGGAAAATACATTTCAAGGTGCCGTCTTCACTGAACTTTGGTTGTAAGTCTTTTATAATTTTTCGTAGGGGCGTTAGATCAGGGTTGTATGTAACAGTGAAACAAAGGAAACGGTTGCTGTAGTATTGTATTAGATTATGCTGACAGAATAGTTTTCATAGAAATCCACTTTTGTAACCAACACCTTTCTGTTGCTGTGGGCTTATAGTTGTGACTAATAATTGTTAAACAAAGGATTATTTGATTGAGAAGAGGGGTTAAGGAAAGTCTGCAGACTGTGAGCCCTATGAATAATTGAAAAAGAATGCAGTTTGTGGCATTAAAGCTTTTTTGGATTCATTTATTGTTGTAAGTGTGTTATGTTAAGTAATAACTGTTAAGGATTATCAGTCCTTTAGATGCTGATATTGTACAAGCATTGCAGGACATAGATCATTGCAGGGAAGGTTCCTTTGCTATCAGTACTGTAGCGTTTTTTTTATTACAAGAGGGGATCAACTCACAAGCAAACAAATGTCACAGTTGTGACACCTCATTTATTGCATTTTCTATCTAGCAACTGCTCATTTGATTTAGCTTATACAGTATATTTATCAGTGCTTTAGTTTTACGTTTTTTTTGTTTGTTTGCCATATATGCTGACCCCTTGCAAAATTATAGTGCTGTATATATTTTATCTTTTTGCTTTTCATATGATGCTCATATTACTTGCCTGTTTCTGCTATGTAATTGTTTTCCTTGTTTTCATTTCCCTACTTTACCCCCTCCCCCCAGGACACATCTGGAAATGAGCTGTTGTCAGCTCAGCAAGTCTTTCCTGGTGAAACTTTTGAAATAAATAAATAAATAAACAAATACATAAATAAATAAATAAAATTCTGTCTGGATGTACTCATTTTTTGCATTTTCTACCTATTTTCATCGTTTTAGGTTTTATATTTGTCAGTGCTAGCTGGGTGTACTCCTTTTTAAACTTTTGGCCAACTCCTGTTAAAACTATTTGGGTGTACTTCCTTTGTTGCATGTTCTACCTAAAAACTGCTCATTGTTTCAGGTTTTATGCTTGTCAGTGCTCGGTGCATTCCCACTTGGGTTTCTCTCAGTTTCTGCACCTGTTCTGCTTAGCCAGTAACCTGTTTGCATCTGTGTTGCAGTCCAATTACCTGTAGTTATCCCAAATTCTAGTTACAGCCTAAGCCTACTACCAGGTGACTGCCACTTTTATATTTTACCAAACGTTCAATTATATTATCATTTATGTTATTGTATATCTGATGGCTATTGCATATTACCTCCTGGTCATTGGGCATTGAATTATATAAAGATGACATAAAAGATATAAGGAAAATATAGTGATTCACTTAAAGGGAACCAGATTGATCTGATTCTCTAGAGTAAGAGATTGGCAGAGAAAATCTTGAAGGCTAGTACCAAATTGGACAGCCTTGATGTGTCAATAGTAAATCTAAATGAAGTAGCAAGGGAAATGCAAGAAATTCTAGTAGCTGACACGGAACCACAAGACTCCATTTACAATATTGAAACCTTCAGTAGGTTTCAGTTACTGGATAATGGAGTGGACAAATTACTTAATAATGAAATCATAAGAGATGTCCCGGAGATGGAAGTAGATTAAGGCCCCCAGGAGACTGAAGAAACTTATGATGTCTTAAATAAAAGTAGTAATGCTTACTTGTATAAATATAAAGGAAATCTGGGCATTATGACTTGGAACATTGCTGGTTTGATCTCAAAATTTATTGATAAAGAATGTTGTGATTTTTTGGACAAAATGGATATAATAGGTTTGCAAGAAACATGGCATGGGGAGGAACAAGTAGAAATTATAAATAGAAAAAGCTATATACTTATTCATGTACCTGCACAGAAAATGAAAAAAAGCAGGATGTAGAATGGGGGGCCTTGCTGTATACATTAGAATAGTGGATTTCATTAAAATTGAAAAATATATAGTGGAGACTAATTATATAATCATAGTATTATGAATATGGGGAGAAATAGTAATTTTGGTAAACATTTATAATCCCCCAGAAAAATCAATAACTTATGACTGTCAACTGATGGAACATATTGCTAAAGATATAAAAAAGATGGATATAAATGAGTATCTAGATCTACTCTGTATGGGGGATTTTAACACCAGATATGGAAACTGTAGTGAACAACAGGAAATATTAAGTGTACCACATATACGCCAGAGACTCTCCAATGACAAAAAACATATAGATAAAAAACAAATGGAGAAATTAATTGACAGTTTGCAACTGATCGTTCTAAACAGGTGTATGCCCTCAGATCATGATGGAAAGATTACCTGCGTTACAGCAAGAGGGTCTACTACTATAGATTATATGTTAATTACCCCATATAGTTTTCACAAGTATTGTGACTTAAAAATAATAAACAGAACTGAAAGTGATCATTATCCACTGATATTATATAGAAAAAATGTGAAAGAAGTTAACAGGAAACAACAATCAGAAATACAAATTATTAATAATAACATTAAATGGGGTAGAATGATGGGACATAAAGCAATGGTACTGAGCATTGAATTTATACAGAGTTTAGATCCAAAAGATATATATGACACAATTATTGTACATTATGAAAATTTTGAAGAAACTATTGAACAACCCAAAGATAAATAACATGGGGAAAAATTATGAAAATTGGTTTCATAAAAATTGTAGAGAAGGGAAAAGGAAATTGTCACAAATAATAAGGAAAGTAAAGAAGAAACCAACAGAAGAAAACAGGAAAGAGTTGAATAGTTATAGAAAACAATATAAAGATGAGATAGAAGTACAAAAAAATAAACATCGGATGGAATTATGGGACAAGATGCAGAAGGCAATCTATCAAAATGATGACAAAACTTATTGGACACTTGTGGCTAAAGGAAGAAATACATTCGAAAAACAATTTGATTACTGTATAGGGCCAGAAAAATGGGTAATTTATTTTCAAAATATATCTTCATCGGGGATGACACTTGTAACATAACCATAAATTAAACTGATGACAGTTTGATCTGGTTCACAGAAGCTGAAGTAAAGATTGTTCTGGAGAGTTTTAAGAGTAACAAATCACCAGGACCTGATAAAATCCCAATTGATTTTATAAAATTAAATAATGATTGGTGGGTGAGAGCACTTACTAGATTATACTACTTAATGGTCATGTATGCATTTACACCAGATAGTTGGAAAAGGAGTCATATAGCTCCTATACATAAAAAAGGCTCGTATGTTGATCCGATAAACTATAGACCTATTGCCCTCATTGACACTATAGCCAAGATTTATGCTAAAATAATTTTAAATAGAATAACGATAGAGTTAGAAAGAAACAATAATATATCTGACTTACAGGCTGGTTTTTGAAGAAAAAAAAAACAGGAACTGTGAACCAGATATTTATCTTCTATCACATTATAGAAAAATATTGTAATATAAAAGGGCACATTTTATTTATTACATTTATAGATTTTACATCAGCCTTTGACACAATATTGAGAACATTGTTATGGGAAAAAAATGAAGGAAATGGGTATAGATAACAATCTAATTATACTAGTACAAAGAATATATAGAAACACATGGGCAAAAATTAAATATACAGGAACAGGATTGCTAACTATAAAGTGCAAACCAATATAGGTGTTAGACAAGGATGTGTTCTAGCACCAACCCTCTTTAATATATATATAAACAAAATTATTGTAGCTCTTGATAATCCAGACTTTCATCCTCCTAGAGTGGGAAAAATCAGAATACCAGTCTTGGCATACGCTGACGACTTAGTTGTTATATCTACTAGCCGTTTAGGCCTACAGAGTGCTCTTGACAAAATGGGAACACTCTGTACAGAGCACAATTTAAAGCCAAACATAAAAAAAAACAAGGTAATGGTGATTGGAACTAAGAAAAAATACAGAGCATTAAAACTGATGAATAAATCTTTGGAATTTGTAAATGAATATAATTATCTTGGAATAACATTTTCAAAAAATCTTAAGTGGAATAAGTATAGGGAAACGTGTATAAAAAAAAACTGCAGAGTACACTGAATGCCGTAAAAAGATTCAGTTAACTTTACAGAGGTAACACCATTCACTCAATGATTAAGGCTATTAATGCAAAATGATCAATCAGGTTTTATATGCTGCAGAAATCTGGGGGAACGATAGTATAACTAAATTGGAAGCCATATTAAATAAAACTTTTAAACAACTAATAAAGATTCCTAATAGTACACCTAGTGCTCTTGTTAGAGCAGAATTAGGGCAAATAAAACTTCTGGATATGATATATACTGTATATAAGACAAGTAAATTACTGGATTAAGCTAACAAAGGAAAGAAAGCACTCTATATTGGGAGAATGCCTTAAAGAAAAGAAGCAATACCTGGCATATGGTAAAAGCAAATGGCTGGGGAATGTTAAAACTATTTTGCAAAATGTAAAATGCAAAATTTGGAACATATGATGAATTGGGTTGAAAAGCGAATATGCCTTAACAAGGCTTACTCAGAAACTGTAACAAGTACTATAAAAGAAAGATCACGGACAATGGATCTAGAAACAATAAAAAAATCAAAAGTGGCCATTTGGCTTACTAATAAATATGAGAGAGCACATCTTTAAACCTTCTTTAGATATAGTTAAGAACCCTGAATTTAAAAATGTAATTGCTCAATTTAGGTTTGAAGTCTTCCCGAGTAACGTCATCGAGGCAAGGTATAACAAAGAAGAAAATAACTCCAGTAACTGTTAGTGCCACTTACAGGAACTGGAAGATTTGAAACATGTAGTATTAAGATGCCCATGGTATGAACACCTTCATAGTAAAAGACTAAGTAAATATATTGGTTCTTTATATATGCCTAACAAATATATATTGGATCTTCTGTTCAACTCAGAAAACTTTGAAATGCTAAATGAATTGGCTATGTTCCTAACTGAAGTTAAAAAGCTAAGATGTAAGCGCATCCAATGATTTATTGTGCAATAAGATACAACACTGCGACTTTAAGTCTAGACCTAGTCAATGAAAGTGGGAAATGTATGGAATATGTAGCACAACTTTTTTTTTATAAATGTGTGTAATATGTGTTATATGTATGTATGTAATTTATTGATTGTCGCATTTGTATTGTAATGGCAAAATGCTGAACAAATAAATTATTACTTAACTTAACCTCCTGGTCACATTGTACTTTACCTTTCTCTACCTTACCCCTCCTCTTCCTCCTTTCTCCCACATCTCTCCTACCCCCTCCCTCTCCCTACCCCTTCCACCCACCCATCCCTCTTTCCACCCCTCACCCCCCTTCCCTCTTGTCCACCCTGGCTGTCTCCATTCCCCCTCCCTTAACCTGGGTTTCTCCACCATGCCCTCCTCGCCTTCCCTTCCCTTGCCTCCCTTCCACCCCGCCCCCTAAGGGGGTAATCCTACTCCATTCTCTTGAACCTGTTCCTACTCCTTTTGCTGTCTGACAATGTGGAGTACATCTCTGGATCCTCTTCTCTCTCTCTCTCTCTCTCTCCACCTCTTTAACTGCTAAAGGGCTGAGGGTATTTCACCTCAATGCTCAAAGCCTTCTTCCAAAGCTCAGCCTCCTGTCAGTCTGGATTTCGCAACATTCCTCAAAACATTCTCTGTATCTTTGAGTCCTAGCTCTCCTCCAGGATCCCAGACTCCAGCCTGTCCCTTCCTATCATCTTTTCAGGCAAGACAGGGGAAAACATGGGAGTGGTGCTACATCTATGTCCATCAGACCCTCCCTAGTACCATAATTTTCAGTGAAGTTGCATCTTCCTCCCATGAATTCCTCCTGGTCAGGCTGTCATTCTCCTCCTCTGTACTCATCTTCATTGGGGTTTTCTATGCCTCACGTGGAATATCCCCATTTTCCCTGGTTGATTCCCTCTCTCCCATCACTTCTCAGTCTTCCACTTATGAAATTATCTCTCTAGGGGACTTCAGTGTCAGTTGGCGCTCCCCGGCCTTCAGGCTGACCATCCACAAGGTTGAGTCCCTAAATTACATGCAGGTTATCACTGAATCTGGCTCAACCCCCATTCTCATAACCACTCCCTCCTTGACTGGGTTCTCTCTTCCCACTTTCAACACATTGTAACAGCAGAAATCCTGCCAGATGCTTTCAGTGACCACTGCATGATGTTCTGCATCAGGAAGATCTGGCATCCATCCTCCTCCTCCCTTAAATACATCTGGATCACATCCCTCCACTCATTGAACACCTCCACTCTCTTGAGTGACCTTCCTACTGCAGATTGGACAGCCATACCCTTCACCATGGATATCAACATTGCCCTCGCTCGGTTTCATTCCAGATTCTCCTCCATATGGGACAAGCACACCCTGCTCAGAAAATCCAGGGTGGAAAAAATCAACATCACCCCTGGATTACTCCTGAAATCATCAATCAGTGCAAGTCCTGAGATCTTGCCTGTGCATGTTTCAAACTATCTCACTCCCTTCCTGACCTCCTCTTATACAGGACTTTCAGGAACTCCTGCACTAAAACTGTCTGAGCTACGAAACTGTAGTATTTGAAGGCCAACATTCAGAACAAGCATAACACCCCCTCAAAGTTCTGGAAGGTAATTCACTCCCTTTTTGATCCTCCCATCCAGTCCACCTCTCTGGTCCTTCTAGTAAATGGTTCTCCAGTGTCCGACCCAGTGACCCCTACTCTGTTGTTGCTTATTTTAATGAGCTCTTTACCACTTTTGCTCTCCCTTCCATTCACCTTCCACCCTCCCCCACTCCTCCTCACACTCACACTCACTCTTGTCTCCCTTCCACTGGTTTCCTCTTTTCCCCCTGTTACTACCCAGGAAACACTTACTGCCCTTTACTCTCTCAACCAGCTCAAATCCAGTCCTGACGGACTGTATGCCAAACTACTCCAAATCTCTGCACCTGCAATAGCACATCCACTTGACTCAGTTACTGAACCTCTCCTTCTCCCCCAGTGCAGTCCCTTAGTCCTGGAAGTTGACCAACGTTCTTCCACTCCACAAGGAGGGGGACTCTTCCTTCCTGGATAACTTCTGGACAATCTCCCTCCTCCCTTCCATTGCTAAACTGCAAGAGAAGCTTGCCTACACTAGACTCTCCAGTTTGGTTTGCTATCCTCCACTGATTTCCTATCCCCATTCCAGTCTAGCTTCTGGAAGCATCACTCCACCATCTCCTCCCAGCTGCATGTAACTGATTCTGTGTTCTCAGGAATGGATCAGGGACACATCACAGCTGCCATTTTCATCCATTTGGCCAAGGCCTTTGACTCAGTGTTCTACCCTTTCCTCCTGGATAAGCTGAGAGTTCTGCTGGCCTCTCTTCTGCTGTAGACTGGTGCCATTCTTATCTCTTGGGCCATCTGCAATCAATATGGTTGGCAGCACCCTTTCACCTCCATATCCTATCCAGGCTGGGGTCCCACAGGGTTCTATCCTGGGACTTATCCTGTCCTCTGACTTCCTTAATGATCTTCCCACAGCTTGTGCCAACTCGTATATCCACATATATGCAGATGACAGTCATTTATACCTTCGGTTCCTCCACTACAGGTGTGAGAGGTCTGTCCTACACTGGTTTCAGTCTTACCAACTCCAGGTCAACACAAGAAAAACTGTGTCCATGACCCTGGCAAGAGCTAAAAAGTGGCCAGATTCTCAACTCTCCTATCTTTTACACCATGACTGGAACCCTCTTGAAGTGCTTCATTCATTCAGATAGCTTGGTGTGTGGTTAGACAGCAGACTTAACTTTTCTGCCCATATTGACACCATCCATGCCAAGCTCTGCCCTAAACTTGGTGCCTTGTACTGCAATAATGACTGTTTGTTTCTGAAGGTAGGCAGTGAGCTTGTCACCAGAATGGTGCTTCTGGTCATTGGCTATACAGATGTGGTCTATGGCACCACTCTCTCTACCTTCCTGTCCAGACTGGACACCTTCTGCAACTCCTTCTGTAGTTTTGCTACCAACTCCCCCTCTCATACCCACCACTGCTCACTCTACTCCTCCTTATCCATTCTTCTCTACCTTCACATCACCAGAACCACAGAACCTCATTAATATCCATATACTGGTTTGGGTCCCTTCCCTCTTACTTTTCCTCACTCCTCTCCTCTACTCCTCTACCCCCTCTGCCTCCTGGACTCTATGATGCTGGTTTGACAAGAAACATGTCGACCGGCATCACAGCGCCAGGCTCCATGTTGACCACGAGTTGCATTTGGCATGGAGCCGCACACCTTCATCCCCATCACCCCTCACATGGGGGGCTCTGCCCCTCACCCCTGTACTATTAGATTCTAACTTCAGGTCGGAGTTAGTTCAGGGAGAGGATGCAGGTTGGGGGAAGGGGTTACCTGGTCCCAGCAGTTCTTCTACAGTGGCATGGCGCTGCTGTCAGTATCAACGCATGTTGCCATAGAAATGTTGCTGTTCAGGGGGCATACCTGCCTCCTGCTCCCTCTGCTCCAGGAATCATCACTCATTTGCCATTCCTCATTTCCACTCCTTTGCTGGGCAATCAGCCTTTTCCTGTCATCTCCCTTCACTCTGGAACCTACTCCCATCTCCCCACTATTTCACTACCCCTCCTGTCTTCCGCAGGCACCAAGTGAAACTCCTTCCCTTCCCTCCGCTATTGTTTTCAGCCTACCTGACTGCCCCCCTTACATTTGCCTCGTACCCTGGTGTAGCTGTGGCTGAAATGCCTGTTTGTTTTTTTTTTGCTGCTTTCTTACTTACTACTATTTTAAATCATGTACTCTATATCACTTTACTGTAACTGTGAACTGTGTCACTTCTATGTAACTGCATTAACTGTGTACTATATCCTTTCTGTGTATTTGTCTCCTCTGTTCCCTTGCACCAGATTGCACCTGGAAATGAACCTTGGCTCAGCGTGCCATTCCTGGTCACCAGTTTTCAAATAAATAACTCAATAAATTGTCATAAGCAGAAGTTAATTAATTACTCTACATTTTCCACCCATAATGGAAATCTCAACCCATTCCATTTTTTACCACTAACAGTAGTTAAGTAAAAACAGGAGATTTGTCTATTACAAGTTTATCTGTAGCTGGGGTTTATTCAGAACCCAAAGTCAAAATGCCTTGACTGTGACGTGGCAGTCATTGCCACAGCAACAGACTGTGATATCACTATCAGGACATTATGACTTAAGCTCCCAAATGCACCTTAGCTGTAGGTGAACTGTAACAGACAAAGATCTTATTATGTTGCTATCCAAAGAAACAGAATAGCTTGAAATGCCAAAATCTGTTCAGAATGTTGTGTAAGGGATGTCTGCTATTGGCAGCTCAGACTTATTTTCTCTAATGACATACTGTGTGTTTATTTTTGCAGTTGGGGAAGCGGGCCGTGTTTTTGTTTGGCTGGGTAACCCTGATGATGCAAGTTAAGTCCTGTCAGTTCAGGGACCCATGCTCTTCAATAGGTACATCAGTCATATACAGAAGGGGTTACAGAGCAAAACGTTCCTCTTCACAAACAATGCAAAACTCTGCAGGAGGGTGGAAACTACTAAAGAACAGATTGCCAATATGTACAAGGGTGTAGAAAGGTTAGAAAAATTGACAGGCAACTGACAGCTGAAATTCAATGCCCAGAAGTACAACATAATGCACATAATCAAACAGAATTCTAAAATGGATTACTGGATAAATGGGGTGAGGGTGGGATACACTACAGCAGAAAGGGATTTAGGGGTTGTCATCAGTGACATCCTCAAGTCCACTTCCCAGTTCAGTGAAGCTTATATGAAAGCTGGTAGAATACTGGAATATTGTGGTATGGGCTTTACCTGCAAGAGAAGAGTAGTGATCCTAGTGCTTCTTCCCCTGTACAGGTCCCTGGTGAGGCCACACCTCGAGTACTGTATTCAGTTCTGGGATGAAAATGATACAGGGTCAAAAGACAAAATCATATGAAGAAACATTGCAAAGCCAAAACAGAAAGGAACGATGTAATAGAAGCCTTCAAGTTTCTACTTGGGATCAACAGGGCGGACCCCTCAGAGCTGTTCAAAAGGTTATCAGTTTGGGTTAGAACACCCTCAACCTTAATTGACCCAAACTGCAGTGTTTTTTTTTCTCTTTGAGAACTATAGGTTCCTATCCTCTTTTTTGCTCCCTGTGTATTTGGTTGCAGTATTATGGTTCCAGCTGCAACATGTGGTTAGGAAGAGAATGTCTTCTTAAAGGGAAAGTTCCCTCAGCCTGTTTTCTGTATACCTCTGTAGTTTGTAGTCTACTATCCCCCTAATGTTATCCTAATTTAAATACAAATGAGGGTGCTTAACTCTGTTTTGCCCTGGTGTTAAAACCTGTTTGTCTCTATTCCAAAGATCATGACTCCACTCATGCAAGGCATCGTGGGAATAGATGATGCATACGTGCACCAGCTAGCAGAAGTTATACTCTCATTCAGTTCTGTCACATGTCTTGTGAAGTCCCTGTATTGTCTAAAAGCATTTCTTTCTACCTCAGATACACTTTAAACTACAGAAAACAGCAAGGCACTTACTATGCCTTCAAAAGTTCCATGGCCAGCAGAAGACTGGAACATAGGGACTACACAGGACAGCATTAATACTGACTAATACAGTGTAGCCACTGCAGACTTTAGCATCAAAACATCATAACATTCCAGGAAGCCTTACATGAGTTGGGTCATGACCTTTGCAGTAGAGCCAAGCAACTTTTCCCATCAGACTTAATTACCTTCATTTACATTTAAATCCTAATGAAATTAGGAGGATGTAATAGAGGCAATCATTGTGCATGCCTACAATTACACAGGGAAAAAGAATAAAAGGCTGAGGGTGCTTTCCCTTTGAGGTACCCCATTTCAGGTTATTTAGGCACCCCTTATAGAGTGTAACCTAACTAGTCATGTCCAAGAGGGAGGGGGGCTCACCACTGGTCAGTGACACAGTACAGGTTTCGGTGAACATCTGAGAGGTATCCACAATACTGGGTACCCTTCCTATAAGTTAGCTGAGGTATGCCCCTGGTTTTCTACTGGTGGAAGCGCAGTTTCACTACATGTTTGAATTGTTGTATTGTTGTCCTCTTGTTGGGGCCATATTTCTATGTTATAAAAGTATGTACAGATACTTACCCAGTATTGCAAGAACATTTGTATTGGTACAAACAGGATCTCTCTGCCAGGCTTGGTCTCAATCACAATGGTTACTCACCTTATTTTATGGCTCAGGGTTTCCAAAGTAATGCTCAATTCCAGCTGACTCCTCTGCAGTCCTACCTCTCCCCCAGCACTGTCATCCACCATCTTCTGGACTTACCCATTCCTGTTTTCAATGTCCTCTCTGGATTGCGCACAGGGCTGGGCTGCCAGAGGGGACCCCAATTCCTGTGGCAGCATTAACTTTTGGTTTTGGCAAGGTTAGCGGAGCAGGGCCTGTGAGGTGGGGCAAATGTCATTCCATGGCAGCTGGCATTTTCCACCTGTTTTCTCTCAACCCTGGATGTTGGCAGAGGCCCTGCCCAGCGTGCTTATGCAGAGCATGCAAGTTATAGGAGTGTGGCAATGTCCCCCTCCCTCTTCCAGCATCCCTGCTTGAAACTACCCCATGAAGCCCCAGGCGGCAGTAACACATTCATGGAACGGAAGCTCTCCCTTCTCTTGAAGAGGTGTGTGTCCCTGGGATGCTCTACTGTCCTCTCCTGGCCATCCCTGCACCAACCAGGCTCATTCCCAAACCTGGGCTGCTGGCATCATAGGCGGTACCGCTACCATTGTGCTGGTGGGCTAGCTGGGTCAAGATCTTTCAAGAGTTGTCTCATCTACAGAGAGAAATATGTTTCATTCAGGAAACCAGCATCTCTCAATTAGAGCATCTAAAGCTAGATAAAGTATGGGTAGGCCAGGTATAATCTTCTGCCCATCAGAAGAATAAAAAAGCTGGGGTAGCCATTCGTAGTCATAAAAATCTACCATTTGACTATCTCTTCCACACAGAGGATCCAAAGAGGATCCTGTCCCCTTTCTTTCAGGGGATCACCATGCCTTGGGGCGAGAAGTATTCCTCCAGCTTAGAACAGCATTTGCAGTTTGAAAAATTCACCCATGGCACAGCCACTGGCTCAACTTCCTGACACCCAGAGGATCACCACGCCTCAGGGCAAGAAGCATCCCTCCAGCTTCGAACGGCGTTTGTGGATAGAAAAATCCACCCTTGGCACAGCCGCTGGCCCGACTTCCCGATACCCAGGTATGGAGTCCTGCTGAACAAAGACAGCATTTTTAAATTGGGCACCTTTTCTCCGATTGGCACCTACTCTGCTTTGGTTTTCTGTTTGGCTGAAATTCAATTAAGCTGCAGCTAATTTAACCCCAGGGCAAGTGCTTGGACTGGAATTTAATTAAATCAAGCTGCAGTTACTTTAACTCCAGGGCTAACACTGCTGCACCTTCTCCACAAGAATTTGTCAGAAGTGCTAAGTTTATTTTTTCTTTGGCTTAATTAACTTTAAAGTTGCTTAGTTTAATTATTTTTCTTCCCTCTGGTTTAATTAACTTTAAAGTTGTCACTACAGCTAGGTTCACTTCTCTGACCCTGATTCCAAGACATAAAGTGCCTGTATTTCATATATTAAGTTGCCTAGATTAGCATGAATTTAGCTGCAATTGCTTTAAAGTACTATGTTTATTGGTCTGACCTTGACCCTGCTGTTCCCCTCTTCTCCCTCAATTGTCCTCGTGTCAGCCTGTTGCTGTACTCCTTCCCACCCCCTCCCACCAATTGACCCTCGGTCCCTTCCCTGTTTTTGTCTCCACCAATTTCTCTTTGTCCTGACCCCTCCCCCCGCTCACCAGCTCTCTTACTCTTTCCCCCCTTCAAACCTCTAATATTTGCCTCTGTCCCTTAATTCAGGGGATCACCACGCCTTGGGCGAGAAGCATCCTCCAGCTCAAACAGCGCTTGCAGTTTGAAAAATCAACCTGGCACAGCTGCTGGCCCAGCTTCCCGACATCCCTTCCCCCCTCCTTCTCATTCCTTTGTTAAATACACTTCCTGACCCACCCACTCAGCTTTCCTAAAGGGGCATGTAGTGTCACAGATTTGCTCAGCAGGTCAGCCCTCTACTCCCAAAGTGCCAACCTCTGAGCACAGGATCTGTGGACAGTTAACAGTACAAGGTAACCCTCTTGTGTGTTTTGTGGGTTCGAGTGATCTTAGTCTCAAGTTCTGGAGGGATTCAAACTGATAACCTGTTGTTAGCGTACTCAATTATCAGGCTCAGATAATTCTGTCTTCGGGGGACCAGATATCTTTGCCTATGGGCACCTAACCAGGTCTACAAAATGAACCCTTAGAACTCTATGCAAGACCTTAGAGAACTCTATCCGTTTCCCAGTTTGGTATAACAATAAGCTCATACACAGTGTCAACTATAACCTTTAAAGCTCCACTTATATAAAAAGAAATGTCAAGGCACACCAGGCAGTTTCTGTTTTAAAATATATATCTTTGCTTTACTTTAAAATAGATAAAATAGGAAAACAGTAAAATTACAGAACAAAATATCCCAACACATACAATCTTAAAAATAAAACAGGTTTAAAGTGCAAATTCCTACATACACTCAGACTGGTCTTAGCTAAGGTGTTCTTATTTCTTAGTCTTACAGTGCTGTGATGTCATTCCTTCTCAGTCAGAAAATATGAAAAAGTGTGTGTCTCAAGGTTTGCTCAGTAGGTTTAAAAACAGTCTTGAGACGGCCTTCTCTCTGAGGTCACCAAACTCCGCCTTGGTGTATAAAAATCTATATTTTATAACACATGATGGCCTACTAATGTATTTAAAAAATAATAGATGACAAAATAAACCTCCTCTTCTCATGTTGAGTGGTTCAAACCGATCTGGGCTCTTGCTTCACACACACATCAAAAGTCTCTTTGATGTAAGTCACTGTATATTCAAAGCAAAAGTATTTTGGCCTCCTTAATTTCATCTGGGTCCTGGTATCTACAGACATCAAAGGTCTATTTGATGTAATGAACTGGCTTCCTGGGAGACACCCAAAACACAAGCATGCTCTTTCCATTATGACACTTAGTGCAAAATCAAAGGATTTCCCTGAGGACGTCATGAATGGCTAATTTTATTTCCTGGGATCAAAGCAAATTGACAAGGTAATTGCATTTTAGAAATCTGCAGTTTAAAATACCTCCTATCCTTTGAACTTATCTCTGGGGGGGGGTGGTTGTGTCAACTTGTGTCAAGACAGCATTTTCTCTTGACACAGTCCATCACACATTGTTTTATATTTACAAAAAATGATACAGGGATCAGAACCAGCTGTCCAGTGTGACATGTAGAAACCCTCTTAAAGGGGCAAGTTCCACTTACTTTTATCAAAATTATTGTGCTTCTCATGTCCCCTAGAACGGTTTTAACACTGCTAGAGTTCTTCTGTTCTACAGTCCGTACCTCTTAGAACTGCATTTACTCTCCCCTCCTCCTATCTAACTACATTCTATTTGTTGCCACCCCCATACCAGCAACTATGGCATAGAAAAAACTTTTACTGTGCTTCCTCCTGGTATTTGCACTGACTTTTCCAATCTTAAGCCACCCTTTAGTTAGAGAAACTGCCTGTAATCTCATAAAACCTGATGACGTAATCATCCCTCACTCGACCTCCAACCCAGTACACCTAATCATCCTGTGGAGCACAAATTATCTCGCTCCAACACCCCTGGGACCTAACTACGAATACTCAATCCCACCACCTATCCTTACTATGCTCCTTCTAACTATCAAACCTCCGAAATGCTGCTCTATCCATGACAACCCCTCCATGTCCTTAAAGCACCTTAGGCTACAGGCAGCACATCTCATCTGGTTGCTACTGCTCCTCTCAGGAGACATACACCCAAACCCTGGTCTTGTCAGCAGGGGCATTAACCACCACATGAAATATGGCTCCCTGACTGCTGCATCCATCAACATCTGCAGCTTGCTTGCTAAATTTGACCTGCTGCAGGCCTGGACTGCCCAGCACAAGCCAGATGTCCTGTCTGTAGTTGAGATCTGGCTTACCCCTAGAACTGCTGATACTGAAATCCAGTTCAATGGATATACATCATTCAGACTGGATCGTACCGGGAAAAGAGGAGGGGGATGTGCCATCTATATTAAGGACCATTTACAAGGTCATGTCCTTCCTTCCATTAACTCAGGATATGATGTACAAATCCTACCATTTAAGGTTATACTCAGGACTCATGGCAAAGGTATAACTGTCATCTCCATCTATATTCCTCCAAAAAATCAGGCTGAAGGATTCAGAATCCTTCAAGAGCACTTATCAGACTGTCACCGGCAGTCAGAAACACTAGTGCTGGGTGATTTCAGTATAAACTGGGAGTCCAGCAGCACTGCTCCTTATAGAGACACCATTGCAGCTATAGGCTATGAACAGCTTGTAGCCTCTTCCTCACGTACCAACTACCACACCAGGACCAGCTCCTTACTGGAATGGGTACTAACAAACTGCCCAAAATGCATCTCCAGTATGCAAGTCCTCCAAGACACAATAAGCAATCATTTCCTCCATCCTCTGTTCTTGGTCCAGCAAGCCAACCAAACTCCCCGCAATGGCTGTCACCTCATGTATTCATAGGAGGGGCAACTGGGGCTACTGAAAGACCATCTCAGACAGTTAAATTGTTTGACCATTTACTTGGCAGATGATGTCGATGCTGCTCTGAATCTGTTCATCAAGACATACAATGCAGCCTGTGATATCTTCGCCTCAATCACCAAAAGAAAGATCAACGGGTCGCATGGATCACTCCATCCCTCATTGCCCAACTCCATGCTTGGGATAATCTCTGGCATAAGGCAACAAGTACAGAATCCTCAAGCAATACCCAAAACTGTAAAACGGCTAGAAACCAATGCACTGAGGCCATTCGCCAGGCGAAAAGGCAATACTTCAGGGCCGAGCTTGACAACTCTTGGGGCGACGGCTGCAAATTCTGGGCAGATATCAAAGCCCTCAAAGGGACCTCTAATAAATCACCACCTACTCTAATTAACATACATGGTGAACTATCCCAGGACCCAAAGGCTATTGCAGATATGTTTAACAAAGCCTTCTCCGATCTTAGCGGAGTCCTCCTCCCAGACTATCTTAGCACACCAAGCCCTGTTCAGCATACTTCGTCAGATCCTCCTGCCTCCAGCATCACCCCATCTTTCTACCTTTGTACCATCTCTAAAGCTGAAGCAAAAAAATATCTGCTAAAAGCGATTGGTAAAACCAGGCACAGTGGGGACGGCCTTGATCTGAGGTTTATATCCCTCACCACAGACAGAATAGTGGCACCCCTCACAAAAATAATTAATCTCTCCTTAACAACTGGATGATTTCCCAAACTCTGGAAATCTGCAGTGGTCATCCAGTCTTCACAAATGGTGACGAGACACTCCACTCAAATTACTGGCTAGTCTCCATACTTCCCCCAATCTCCAAGGCATTAGAAAGAATAGTTTACGATCAGATAGTCGATCACCTAGCTAAATATTAACTCCAATGCAGGGAGCAGCACAGATTTAGGAAATGGTACAGCACCACGACCACACCAGTGGAGTTCACAGGGTTCATCCATGACTCAAAAGATCGAGGGCACTTAAGGGAGGCTACCTTTATTGACCTCACTGAGGCCTTCGATATGGTGAACCACGAACTCCTGCTAGCCCAATTAGGCACTGCTACTGTATCTGAGACATCAATGGGTTGGTTCAGAAGCTACCTTTCTGATCAGATCCAAGTGAAAATAGGCAACATCGTTTCCACTACACTAAATGTGACTACAGAGATACCACAGGGTTTCATCCTTGGCCCACTCTTGTTCAGCCTCTTCTTAAATTGCCCCCTGCAAGTTTGCCAAGACCACATTCTCCTATATGCGGACGATGATGTAATTTTCTTCGGCCATCTGGACATTAGAGCTCTTGAGCAAAGCATCCAAAATAACTTCACACTAGTTAAGGACTGGTTCATAAGCTCACAATTACTGCTCAATTATCAGAAAATGAAAACTATGTTGTTCGCCTCTACACACAGCTGATTCAAAGCATCCAAACTTGTCATCTGCGACAAACAAGGCGATATCTTAGACATGGTTAATAACTTCAAGTACCCAGGGGTCATGCTGGACGGCACCTTTCGTACTCCCTCCACATTGATGAAGTCACTAAATCAGCAAGCAGAAAGTTAGGGCAACTGTACAGCCATAGACACTGCTTCACGGAAGACACTCTAAGACTTGTCTTAACAAGCTCAGTTTTCTCTGTGGTTGACTATGGTCTTGTGATATACAGTGCAGCCTCAACTACGGCCCTAAAGAGAATCTCCATTACTCTCAATAAAGCCTGTAGTCTATTCCTGGGTGTTCCTCACCTTACCCACACATGCAACCCACATTCCTGTACAGGTTGGCTTGACCTGGATAACAGAATTAGTTACCAGCTCAGTCTCCTGGCTAAAAGGGCTATCCTTGGCAAGACTTCCCCCTCCCCCGGGGTCCAAAACATGATTACACCTTCTGCACTGTCTCATCCGACACAAGGAACACTCACTAACTACTTCAAGGTGGCATTCCGCCGCACCTCCTTAGGCCAAAGGTCTTTTGTATACCGAACCCCTCATCTGCTAAACTTCCTTCCGAGTGTACTAATTGTTGAATCCAGAATCGGGCCTTTCAAGTCGATGCTCCGCACCCACCATACTAGCCGCATGAGGTGCACCTGCCCTTTATAACTCCAGTTTCCAGTTTTCCATCAAGGGCCTGCACGGTCATCCCCCTGCACTTCTTACCTACCTACCTATGTGCTCCCTGCACTTATCTGTGTCCAATCTGATGCCATTACCTACCCCAGATGCTTACCTATTACTCTGTCCTCTCCCTTGTCTCTCTTACCCATCCTCACCTTGTCTACCATAATACCCCCTCTTCTCCTTAATCCCCCTTTCCTCCATAATTCCCCCTCTCTTCCATTATCCCCACTCTCCTCCTTATCCCTTCTCTTCTTCATACCCCTATCCCTATCTCCACTCCCTTGCACTTGCTCCATCCCTCCTACTCTGGTCCTAAACTTTCCTCTCCTACTACCCCCAACTACCTCACCTTGACAATGGGCCTAGGTCCTGCCTGGTACCCACTCCCCCACCCCATTGCCTATTACCGTCCACTGAAGGTCCCTCCACCTCCTGCATAGCGAAACAGTCTTCCATGATTTTCTGTACAACCATCCTAAGGCCATGTCTGAATCTCATTATCACGCTTGAACCAACTGTGTAACTTGTTGTGTAACTATGATGGTAACCTGTATGTACCAAGTGCTTGCCTGAATCTTATATTTATGTTTGTACCACCAATGAAACGTATGTAACCCTTGTATGTAACCTGTATGTACCTATTGATTGCTTACTGTTTGATGTGGAACCTTTGCAAATGAGCTCCCACCTCAAAGGTCTGTAATTTGAGACTTGAATAAATAAATGAATAAAATAAACACTTTAAAGAGGAACTGTCCGCAATAAGTCACACACACCCAAGTGTGAGGCAGATCCCAATTAGTACTTTGTTTCCAAAAAAATGTTTATTTACTTACTGTTTACTGCAAGGTAGTAGACTGCATCAGGCTAATTTTACTGCCTTGTAAAGTGACATTTCCTATAATCAGAAATCCCAGAATCCCCTGTAACTGACATCAGAGGAGGGGCTGCAGTAGTGGAAAATTCAATACCCTGCAGTGAATGTTAGAGTTTTTATAAGCTGTAATCTTCTGTTTGCTGGTCTGCTGTTCTCCTGAGGCTAGATATAGTCACAGATGACTGTACTAAGCCCAGTGAGCATGACCCTCTCCCCCAGCTTCATTGCATGCTCTCCGGTCCTGGTTCTGTATTTCATTTGAAGGAGAGTCCCCTTCTGCATCTGCCCCCCCCCCCCATGAAGTACTTGTAAGTCTCTATCATGTGTCCGTTCTTGCTTTTCTCTTCCAGGGTGTACATGCTGACTTCTCACAGTCTCTCTCTTTGTAGGACTTTTGATGAAACTCCTGCACCATTTTAGTTTCCCTCCTCTGGACTGATTCCACCCTGTCTATGTTCTTTTTGAGGTGTGACCTCCATAACTGGACACAATACTCCAGGTGGGGTCTCACAAGGGAGTGAGTGATACAGTGGCAACACCACCTCCCTCCTCCTGCTGGAGATTCCTCTCTCTATTCCTCCCTGCATCCCACTGGTCCTATCCACCACTTTGCTGTACTGCCTTCTTACTTTGAGGTAGCAGATATGATAACCCCAAGGTCCCTTTCCTGCATCGTGACTGTAGGTAGTACCTTCTCCCCCATCCTATATTCAACTCCAGGGTTCCTGCGCCCTAGGTACATGACTTCACACTTTTTGGTATTGAAACCCAACTGTCATACTCTTGACCACTCCTTGAGTTTCCCAAGATCCCTACGCATTCTCTCTGCCCAGTGTTAGCATGGCCTCGATGCTTCCTTATGCTTTTTGTCGGGTCACCACTAGTATTTGGGAGGATTAATTTAGCCCTACATCCAAGCTCTATAACGCCCTGCTTAGATGGGCATCATCCAGGTCAAGGGCTAGGACCACACCAACCCATCACTGCAACCACCAACACAATAGGTTTTTACCCATACAACAACTCCGAATCTGACTTTGGCATTGGCCCAGCAGAGCTTCACCGACAGCTGTGCACAAATCATGTGTATGCTGCCCCAGCTGTGGATCAGGCCAGAACTTTTTATGCTCATACAGGGGTGAACCACTTCATCTTGAAACATAATTTGTTATTATAGGTTTTCTTTTAAAAATGTTTGGGACATTTCATTATGCGCTTCTTTTTAAACCCTGATAGTGTTGATCGCTGCTGTTCATTTGTATTTCCAAATCTCTTTATATAGTGCCACATGTCTTGTTAGGGTCTCTAGGTTAGAGCTTACATTCTGTGGGCTGGAGGTAGACCTAATGTCTCCAGTGTCAACTAGGATTAGAAAGCTGTTTCTTTTGCATGCTGGCTCATATTGATCATCACAAGAAAAATGCTGTTAAAATATTGGTGTTCTATTGATTGTAACCCTTCTGCTGTCCACTTACATCCTGTCTAGGTTTGTGTTTTGTTTTCAATACATGCATATAAGGCTTCTCCAATATGTTTACCCTAAATACTGTGTTTTGTTAAGTGATATTTTATACCTTACATGGAGGATAGTCCTCGATTGTATTAGGTGTATGCTTTCTTATATACTCGAATTTAAATAAAAAGATAAAGTAAAAAAAAAAATATTGGTGTTCAACTGCAGCTGATAGTACCAGTGAAAACCTAGAGAATTCACTTCTTGTTTTGCTCCCCTTTAACTATTTCAAAACTTCAAACAAATCTTAAGTGGACTTAAAATGGAGGAAATTTGAATCTTACAAGACTGAAGAAAAAGGACAGTTTAAAATGTGATGAGATATATACACACTTTTCCCCATATCATGAAATGCTGCTTCAATAGAGCATGCGCTGGTTATACCTAAAAGCAATGTGGTAAAACAAATTGTCAAAAACAATAAGGCATAATGTGGAACTTATTATAGCAATAAGGATCTCAGTTTGTGCCAAGATTACAAGCCTTCCAGCGATACATGCATGTCAGTAGATTTATTTCATGCCATGTTTTTTGTTACAATGAATAGTTTACTGTCAGATCAGCAGCACTGTTGCCATCATGTGATCAGCCTCCAATCCCATCACCAACCTTTTCTACTGCTTGCCCCATTTCCCCACAGCTAACCCCCCCCCCCATGGCAATGCTTTTGGGTATGGCAAGTCTGTCAGGGGCATCTTGATGGGGAAAGTAGTCAGCAGTACAGGGCCCGGTGTGCCTGACATTCATCCTAGTCAGCTACTTCAACACCTGTGGTCACCTGCAACAGTCAGCCAGGATGTAACACTCTGTGCTGAGCACATCACACTTCCTGTGTGACAAATGGAGTCATTGCCTTTGGATTGCATTGTTTTGCTGCAATATTCTGCAGCTTGTCACTGGCAGAAACTGTGAGAAGAGTGTGGCATCCTGAAGAACTCTGCTGTAGGTGGCCTAAAGTAGCAGGCCCAAGGATGCTTGATTCTCCTTATTCTAATGCTCCAAGCTCAGGATACAAACTTGAGTCATCAGCATCACAGAGCTGTTGGTGCACTAGCAAGTCAACGTTTGCCATTTTCAGTTAATGAATAAGTGTGTAACCCCTAGGTGGCACTATCCCAGGGACTACTACCCCTGCCTGTTTGGCTAGTAGCAGGTTAAGGGGCCTGAGTTCTGAAACGGGTGCCTCCACCCAGAGGTCAGGGTTGATAGTGGTCAAGCTAACCTGAACACAGCCCTCCAGGACACTGTAACCCCCCCCTTCCCTGCTAGTGGCCTGAACACTGTACAATAATCACTTTAACAATACCCCTGGTACACCACGCAAGTACTCACACTGTTTGCACTTACCACCAGGGCTGGTTCCTCTGGTTTGACCCTGGGGACCCCCTTTAAAACAAGGTTATGCACAGCAAATAGCAACAGTACAGTACTTTCAGCACAAACTGGAACCACAGTTAGATTACATGCAGAAAAAAGTTAGATCTGATTTATTCAGGAGACTTGAACAAGGGAGGGGCAAAATCAGGTTAATTAGCTTAAAGGTTATATCAATCAAGCAGTTAGGCATGCGCTTTGAGTCTCCCCACACAGTCCACCTCTGGGTACCCAGGTGGAGAAGAGATGGGCTAGCCAGGACAGGTGCCCGGGGTTGCAGCTGGTTGGGGCCCTGTGATGGAAAACACAACATGCACAGTACACAATATTTGTAATCCAGAGCCAGAGGGCTCAGTTCATAAAGGAAACGAAACAACAGACAATCAGATGACACACTCAGATTAAGCTGTTGTTGCACGGAGCTACCCTGGTATTTACTCATGATACCCAAGACTGGACACAGGCTGGATGAAAATCGAGACTGCAGGTGGTTGATCTGGAATGCCAGGAGAAGCAGGGCCCACACGAGTCACAGAGGCATCGTTCCTGTTCAAGTGTGGAGCAGGGGGCTGATCCCCAGGCAGGTCTCTCATCGATGGCTTCTCTGTGCAGTGGGTAGTCTGGCTGGGCCAGTCTGGCAAAGCCCAGACTGCATGGAGACAAATTCAGATGCAGTCCGTTTTGGGCTGGATACAGCTTCCAGCAAGCAGAACACAGTTCATTCAGTGGGGCACTAACTCACAACCCACTAGCAGCTCATAGCACATTTACATGTACGGGAATTCTACTGTACCAGGCAAAGCACTACCCAGTCACAATCGTGAAGTCTGCACACACAGGGAGCTTAGGGGTAGCTGGAACTCCTGACAGGCCGATCGCATTCAGCAAAATCTTCGGACTTCTTCAGGTTGAGCCTGGCCCACTTCAGTAGCTTACTTCAGTCACACAAACTTGGATTTAGCCCACAATAATTCTCTTATCTCCCTCTCAGGAACAGCAGGCAGGCATGTAAGCCAAAAACTCAGCCTTTTCACAGTTCTCCCTTGCGAATCCAGTCAGGATTGCTGCTCAGAATCAGTTCAGCTCCTCTCATCTCACTTCCCAGCTCAGAACTAACTGAAAACTGCAAGCAGCCAGGGGTGTCATTTGGAATGCCATGGTCGCATTCGCTAATTTCTATGAAAATTTTGCGACCTCTATGACACGTCATACCCCTGCCCTTGCTGGTTTAAAGTTAATGGACGCCTTGACCACCGCTGGCCTGCCGTCGGATTTAAAAAAAAAACAAAAAAACTCTTTTTTTCTCCTCAGCAGCGTTATGTGCCCGTGCGCTAAGTGCTTGTACAAGTTCATATTTGTGATGTGTGGATGGAGGGGGTTTCAGCACCAGGGAGTTTGTGGTGGTGCCTGGCGTGCACTGTGCACTTTCTCTAGTCTGTCACCCCCCATCCCCCTACTCGCAACCCCGACATCCATCTGTAGCCATGGCACTTGTGAGAGAGCAGGGTCACCTGACAAACTGGATGGCGGGAGCAGCAGACTGCAGCGTAAAAACCCGGGAACCCAACCACATGAACAAGTTGAAGAGAGAGTGCGACTGTGCGAGCGATGGAGCGAGAGGCTAGAGCGCGAGACGAGTGATTTTTTTTTTTTACTGTTTTCCGGAATTTATTTATTACAGAAGTTTACACGGCGCAAGTGGTGAGGCGAGTGAGCGGAGACAGTGCAGTGTGGAGAGCAACAAGAAGCAGAAGCAAGCATTTTGTTTTTGTCCCTCACAAACGGAGAACGATGTCAGAGGGCAGTCCAGCAGAAGCCATAAGGTAAGGAGGAGGATCATGCAATATAGTTGCTGTCAGTAGCAGAGCAGTACTTACTTACACCCTGCAGTTCACATGAATAATAGGAGGGAACAAGCTTCACTGAGATGGTGTGAAAGCCGAGTAAGGAGGATGTGGGTCACCAAGAATGGTAGAAGGCAAGAATGTAAATTATAGAATTGAGAGGAAAGAGAGGCATTGCCCTGGTAGGGAGGAAGATAGTATAGAAACAAAACAAAAGGGGGGGATGTGGCCTCACCCTGAAGGGGGGGACTAGCAACACTTACAAGGATGTGGAAAGAATCAAACAAGCATGATTGGCCACAACTAGGCAGATGGAAGTAGGAGCTGTAGAGGCCTACCTGTACCGGAGTGGCAAAAAAAAAAAAATGCATAAATGTAAACTCTCCACTGAAAATGGGATGATGTGCCTCCTCTGGAGTTTGGTGGTGGTGGTGGTGGTGGGGGGGGTATAAGAAAAAAATAGTATAAGAAAAAATAGTCATTATATATTAATTGATAATTAAGTTAGTGTTGTGAATTTAAATATCAATCCTCTGAAACAGCAAAGCCTTTCGGATGTCACAGGATTTACAGTCAGAGTGCAAAGTGATAGACAGCACTCCCTCCCCCAAACCAGGCCCCCAGCCTGATGTGATGTGACTGACAGGTCACTTAACCAAACCCCGGATCACTGTGAGAATCCCCATCAAGGAACACAATAGCCCTGAACTGCCTGTTACCTGCTGAGCCTTTCGCCTCCCTTTCTGCTCTGTTGTTTGCACTGAGGTTGAGCTGTGACTACTTGCTGATGAGTAGATGGACATTCAATTGGGGAGGGATCTAAAATTGACCTCCCCAGCCCTCTTCTAAAATTGAAAAGGTTCTAACTTCAGTCTCAGAGAAGGAATCAAACAAAATCTTTGGTGGGAGGAAAGCTTGGTGGCACACAGTGAGTAAAACCACTTGACTTACACCCATCGTTGGATTTGTGACTCAGCTTGGAATGACCCATGGTCAATTTAAAATATGCACATAAAAAGCTTGAATGTAACCAATCATAACAGAGACGAAAGCACAGTGCATGAAAAAATAAATGGTTCAGTGTTGAAACTGGGAGAGGGTCCACCTATTTAAAAAAAAATATATATATATTTTCATATTACAAGTCTTTCAAGTCCAGAGTTTCATAGTTTACAAAATATGAGGTGACCAGATAGTCTCTTGTTTTTTTGTTAACTAGGAGAGACACACCAAGCTGAAACCTTATTTACAGGTGCAAACTGGGAGCACAAGAAAGTTAAAATACTTGCTCAGGATCACACAGTATGCAAGTGCAGGCTGTAGGAGTCAAACCCAGGTCTCCAGATTTGCAGCTCAGAGCCTTAAACCACTGAACTACACTGTCTCTTGTGGTTGTAAGAACACAGGAGGAGACTTTCTTCCAGCTGTAAGGGATGTTCCGCCAGCCCATTGGTGCAGTGGTAGTGCTACCACTTACAATGAAGGCGACCCTCATTCAGGAACAGCAGAAGATCATGAGAGATGGCCAGGAGGAAGGACTGAGTGCCCATGGACTACTCTCCTTCCTTGGGGAGGATCCTAGTGGCACTTCTCCATTTGTAGCCTAATTTCCCTATCCCTACTTCAGGCCCCCCGAGAATCTCCACCCTCAACACAGCATCGCTTTGCTCACCCTACAGTGGTACCACCCCTCGCTTATTTGACCTTCCCATTACCTCACTGCTATCCTCTTCTTCTTGGCCTGCAGGAACCCTGATCCCTATTCTCATTCTCCACCTCCTTACTACTGCCTTGTCCATGCCTTACCTCCTGGCTGCCTACCTTGACAAAGCCTGACCCCAGGCTGCTCCCCAATGTTATTGTTGCCTCTTACTCTAATTGTACAATAGATGCACACATGCTGGGCCTTGTATCTGAGTATCTGCAACTGTATTCAAATTTGTACATATGACATGCTACACCTGTTTACATTGAGTAGTGATTTATGTTTTTCTCATGTGTAACTCTCAACTTAATGTTCTGTCTTGTTATGTTTTGACGTGGAACCTTTGAAAAGAGCACTTTGCTCAAAGTTTTTTCTGAATCAAATAAAATTTAAGATTCCTGCTGTGGGACTGTTACCTGTTGGAGGCCAGGTAGCAGCACAGTCCAGGGGCACATACTAGGGAGGGGGCTCCGCTGAGATGTGCTGGCAGGTGTATGCCATTGAACACATGCGCACCTCGTCTCCACATGTGGTGCACCTGGGACAAAATGGAAAATAATAGTCGGCCACTCCATGTCAGCGCACCTCACCCCACTGCAGGCTTTCGCACGACTGACAAGGCTGGCCACCCACCATAGTGGATACACGGACTGAATGACAGTGGGCCAAAATAGCACCAGAGTTAAAATCTCTATCCGACATAGTGATTGCTAGACTCAGTAACAGTAAACTGTGACAACTGGAATGTTATTTGAATACTGTACTGAGACTAACAATCACATTTTGGGTGCGCATACTGAACAACACTGGCATTCCATTTTACAAACCCACTGCTATGACATAGATGAGATAGGTTTATAAGGTTCTGACATCACAACAGTGGGATTACAAGGTTGTAATCTGTTTGATTTCAATGGATAATAAGGGCTACATATACATTATATAGAGGATACAGATTTAAAATTCAGACAGCTCCTATAGTCAGGCTACATTTTAGGTCCCATCAGTACTGTTTGGTCCAATTTGCAGTCCAGGACAAAGACAGTGGAGACAAACAAAACAGTCCTTGCTACAAATAAAGCAGGTTAGACAAACTACATTATCATTATCACTCTAAATGATTTTCAGTAAATAGTTACATCTTTCAACAGAGCTTCCGCTCAGATTACTTAAGCTGCAATAGGCAGCTCTTAAAGAGACGGTACACAGAGGCTATACAGGTTCCGGTAATCACATTTAAACTGCTAAAACGCAGGACACCAGCCTGGCAGTGAGCATTTAGACAAGCTCAAGGAAGACTTTTTGAGAACCCCCATTTGTAGGGGGGTTACAAGTGTACAGTTTGACATCATCTCTGTGGTGCTATAATACTTAAAACCAGACTTAAGAATGTCGAAAGTAACATTAGTTATTAAAATGTTATTAGTACTAACAAAAAAAAATACTAAATACCTCCCTAGATCCGATGTAAACTTATGCTTTCCCTCACTAAAGTTCTGAGATATATGCTATAAACTGCTTTAAAAACATAGAGCCAGTTTTTCAAACCAATTTGGGACTAAGTCCCACTCCGCAACTGTAGTTGGAAACTGAAATCTCTGTAGCAGTGGAGATTTGTATTTTCAGTTCCCTGCAGCTGTGGGAATGTTATGCCGGGTCCCACCAATCGTAACATTTTCTGCAGCTGCGGAGGAAACAACATCCACAAGTTGCCATAAATTGTAGAGCCAGTCACAAACTTGCTCCACTTTAAAAAATACCATAGCTGTGGGGAAAAGTGCAGGTCTGCAAGTGAAGACTCGCTTGCGCCAGTTTTTCCTGCAGCTGTGGGAGTCCTGTGGGCTCTGTAAATCCAGCCCGTGATTACTACAATGGACTTTCATACAGTTGTCAAAATGTATTTTATTAATTGGAAACAGTGCATAACCATAACATTGCACATTCTATCAATGTCTGGTACACACCTATAACAATGCTACTACTGAATGCACTGTATATACTGTGTATCGTGGCTCTTTGAAATAAAAAATGACGTCAAAATGTTTAAACAGCAGGTAATGCTAGACATGTTAAACAATTGGCACTGCATTGTTTTATTCTGTAAGGGAACTACTAGGCTTATGGAATTGTACTACAGTAAAGTAAAACTAATTATGGTAAAGACCAACTTGATTCTAGACCAATTGCAATACACAGAACCATTGATGTTGACAGCTGAAAAAGACTTAATGACCCTAGTAGTCTGCCTAGTACCTGTCTGCATCCATCGATAGATGTCTTAAACAGACACCTACCACACAGTGCTGGCTTCAGCCTGTACTGTTTACCAGGGCACGGTTAAGGTACAGGAGCTGGCAGGCAGGGCACCTATATATTTTTGCTATATAGGTAGCTTTACACCCCATGGGACACCAACTGGCTGGTGCATCCTGGTGTAGAACCACCGCTGCTACAGTGATTGGTCTAAGGTCCACCAGTGCAGGGGTCGTAGACACTTTTTCTGAGGATATGAAGACCATAGGAAAGAAAAATGAACTAATTTGCCTCGGCTGTTATGTTTGCTTGTGCACGGTATGTGCAGCATGTGTTTTGTTTCAAGAACCTCATCTCAGAGGTGTGTCATTGTCGGGTCCAAAGCAGCTCAGGGGGCAGCGGGCTTGACAGTGACAGACCAAGGATCAGCCAGGCTGACCATGACACTGCTCTTGGTGTGTAGGGTTGAGATTTCATGTACCTGTGGTAGCTGAAAGGAAAGAACTGCTCCAATCCAGAGTGACTCTATCCTTTCATCTGCATCACACCACCTAGCAGCCAGTTGATTGGTGTTATGATCAGCCTGCTGGTTGTCCTCCTTCCCAACCATAAAAACAATCCCACCCTCTGCCAAATATCCCTCCCACCTTTACATTGTTTCCTGTGCCCCTGTCAGTCATCCCTCCCTCTGCCAAATATCCCTCCCACCTCATCGCTTCCTATGTCCCATAAATATTAAACCAACACTGGGGTGCCCAATCCCCAGTGTTGGTACCTGAAGTAAATAAAACCACCCTGCATAGTCTTTCTTATTTGTTTTTACAGCCCATAAAAAAGAAAGTACTCCCTCAATGACTGTTACCGTGACTGCCCCTCCACTGTTGTTGCCCTCCCCCAACCCATTGTCCGCAGTTGGTACCACCCACCCCATACCTCCTAACCCCTTACTTACCTACAGGGGGTCCAACACTGTAATGCTCTGTGAACCACAGACATATCTTCACTCTTCAATGCCTGACCAGGAATTAAAAAACCCGGTACTATGCAGTCAATGTATTTCAATGCATTTTGAACTTATACTGACAGCTTTCTTATTTTTTAATATGTTTCCCAAAAATTTTCAACATTGCCTTTCTGGGACCCTACCTCATGAACGAGTTAGATGACATGTTTTCAAATCTGGCCCAAAAGGTCATTTTTAGCCACTCTGTGATATCATATTTTGGGCTGGATTTGAAAATTTTCACCTACTAGGTTCATGGTATGTGGTCATAAGAAGACTGCTGAAAATATTGGGTCAAAATATTGAAAAATAAAGTTAGGAAATTACATTGAAATTTTTAAATGCTTGCTCATAACTTTTGTAATTTTCAATATTTTGGCCCCAAATTTTCAACATAGTCATGTTTTCAAACCACCTCATGAATGTGACAGGTGTCATTTTTCAAATCCTGGCCAACATGTGCTTTCGCACCTGTTGTGTGAAATGACATTATTTTATAAATGACACCTGTTATGTTCAGAAGGAGGGGTTATAAAAACATTATGTTGTAAATTTGGGGTAAATTTGGGGTCAAAATGTTACAAAACAATAACGTTACAAAGAAACTTTGAATTTTTTTCAACGTTTGCTCATAACACTGCCATGTGTGCAGATTTTGGCCCCTAATTTTTAATGGCACAGGGTCAAAACCCTGCAAACAAAAACAGCATGGCAAACAAAGTCACAAGCAAAATGCTGACTGCCAAAATAAGGTCAGTAAAAACACTGACCTATACAAAATGCCACGCACAACATACACCCTAATGGAAAACATGTGCCCTTTTTCTTTTTTAGAGGGGCTTCACCCTCAAACCCCCAATGTGGGGCCCCCGGAATTATTATAATCAACTCCGAGGGAGTGTGGACCTCGGGGATGAGCAGAAACTTGGTAGGGGAGAATGTTATTTTTATGCAAAAAAAAATATTTAATATTGGGAGCCGGGGAACCAAACCCTGGTCCCCAGGTCACCACCATTCCAGGTGTTAGTACCTTAGCCACTCCACCATAGGAGCAGCTCAATCAGGCACCACACCTGAAGTTTTTCAGCCCTTCCTCCACTATGCTGACAGTGATGGGGTAGTGGTAATTCACTATCACTATTGTACCTCTATTGCTGTCAATGCTTTTGGCATTACTGCAGCGCAGTTTATTCTGTGCTGTTACTGCAGGAACCAGTTGGCCTGGTACCATTTTCAACATAGCCCTCTTGTTACCCCACTTCATGAACATAACAGGTGTCATTTTTCAGTTCTTCTCTGAAACCCCTTTTTGCATTTGAAGTCACCTTTCGAAAGGTATGTTAAATATTCCACTTGCCATGATCATTAGGTGGGATCATAAAAAGACAGTGATGAAAATTTGGGGACAAAATGTTAAAAAACAACAAAGTTATGAGGAAACATTTAATGTTTTTCAATATTTACTCATAGCATTGTAATTTTTGCAGATTTTTGTCCTAAATGTACAACATAGCCTTTTTGTGACCCCACCTGATGAACCTGACAGGTGTAAGTTTTCAACTACCCTCTGAAACATGTTTTTTCAGTCCCTCTGCGAAACCACCTTTGGGACAGAATTTAAAGTAATCCACCTGTCTTGATCATAACATGGGGTCATAAAAAGACTATGGTGAAAAATTTGAATCAAAATATGAAAAAACAAGTAAGTTTATGAAGAAATGTCAAATTGTTCCATTTACTCATAACTTTATTTTTGCATATTTGGGCCCCTAATGATCTGCATATCCCTTGTGTTACCCTACCTCATGAACATGACAGGTGTCATTCTTCAAATTCCCTCTGAAACAAGTTTCATAGTCACACTTCAAAATCAACTTTCGAGGAGATTTAAAAAAAAGTCCACCTTTCTTGATTATAATATCAGGTCATCAAAAGACTATGTTGGAAATTTGGGATCAAAATGTGGAAGCCCACTGATAATTAGATATTGCCTCTCAGCTGGTCTGTACTGGCTAAATACAATCTAAAAATTTGTAAAAGCAGGGCACCACTGAACATGAGATCTTGATTCTCATCTGGTCTATCCTGGGTAAATATATAGTAAAAATGGGTAAATGCAGGACCCCAGTACAGCAGAGCCCTCAATGAACTGTGCATCTATGCTGCTTTGTCCTGGGGAAAATACATTGTAAATGCTGGACGCCATTGAAAATGTAACCTGCCTTTCAGCCAGGCTATCCTGGGTAAATACATTATAAAAATGGATAAAAGCGTGCCTGATCAAAAATGAGATATTGCATCTCGGTTGTGCTTTCCTAGATATATACTGTGTAAAAACTGTGAAAAGCAGCATCCCACTGAAAACAAGATAGCATCTGAGCTGTGCTATCCTGGGTAAATACAGTACAAAATGTGTTGTAGCGGGACCCCATTGAAAATCAGATATTGCATCTCAGTTTTGTTATCCTGGGTAAATATATTGCAAAACTGTGTAAAAACAGGACCCTACAGCAGAATTCCACGAAATATAGAATAATGCATGGGGAAGTATGGTTTATGGGGAATTTATGTACCCCTGAGGTGTGTGATGCCTCACATAAACCCTGGGCGGCCAAGGGGTTTATATGGGCATCGCCTGGCGCGATAAATCTGAGAGCCTACAATTCTCTATGTTTTATTTTTTATATTTACTGGTTTTTGGAATTTTTTGGTTTAACTTGTCTTTTGTGTCACTTTGCAAGGGTAACTGTTATCGCCGACAAGCTTGTCACACGCTGAGTGACCAATTGTGTAGTGCTTATGGATGTTCAGTACGAGGACCGCTTGTTCAGCGGTATTTCTGGTGATGCTGAAGCACTGTTCTGCCCATGGTTTACAGAACTCCATAAACCACACATGTGGGGCCGGATATTCAAACTGCGCCCAAAATGTGCGCAACAGCAGGAGCAAGCACAAATCAATTGCGCATATGTGCAACAGACGCGATATTCAAACATGGAGCAGAATAAAGTGCGCAAGCAGCCAACGTCTGAATATCGCACAAACTGCACCATAGCGCAACCAGGAAGGGGAAGCTGAGCAGAAAGGTTGCGCCATAGCGCAACCAGGAAGGAGAAGCTGAGCAGAAAGGTTGCGCTATAGCGCAACCAGGGCAGCCCAGCTGAGCAGTCCAGAGGTGCCATAGCGCAAGCAGAGCCCCCCGCAGAGCAATGGAACTGCACATCCAGGGAGGCAGGCTTGGGCCCAATGCAGCCATGCCACACATGGGCACAGGAACACACTGCAGAACCAACAAGACACCTGCACACCCAAGCACAGCATCACTGGGGTGGGACGGATGATCCACTGGTCCCTGGGGACAAGCCAACAAGGACAGCAGGCCATGGCGCTCAGCACAACCACTGGCAGGCTGAGACTGCCACACACAGGGGATGACAACCACAGTGCACATCAGCCCCGTCGCTAGCACACCCTGCACCGTGACCCCAAGACACCACCCATGTGCAGTGACTGGCACTGCAGGAAACACTGCATCCCGCCCGGCACACGTCAACCCGTGTAGCAGAGAAGCATAAGCCAGACCCACCCTGTGCACCAGCAGGGCGCAGCAGATGGCAAGACCAACAGAAAGACACTGCCACACTGGAGACACCTCCCCATGCACACACACGCACACACACACACACACACACACAGGACCATACCACCCCAGATGGCATGCACACCACTGCAACTGAGCAACCATAGCCAGCTGCAAATCAGAGACCAACACAGTATTCATATCAAAATATCAATGTATTATAAAAATGTAAATGACAAAACCAACAAGAGAACTATTTACAGGGGGGGGTAGGGTGCAAGGTAGGGGTGGGCAAGGGTAGGGATGAACAACTTGGAGAGGAAGGGAGGCGGAGGGATGGGTGAAGTGGAAGGGAATCTGGCTTAAGGCCCTAGCAGGCGGTCCTCCTCCATCTGGTGCCGCCGTGGTTGGCTCCGCCTCCTCCTGAGGCCATGGCGCTGGATGCTTGCCAGTATAGCCGTGTTGTCTGATGACACTTGGTGGATCTGCTGCAAGGCACGCTCAATGCAGCGTAGCACAGTCAGGCCTAGGAAAATGGGAACACAGTCAATGGCTGTGACTGACCACAACCCTGAACACCACCCAACCTGCAAGCCATATAGCCCAATGTCCCGCACCTGTGATGGTATGCACCCACCCACAGTGGACATGCACATGGTCAGCCCAACCAGGCGGCACCAGCTATGTGCACCACTGCACACACACACTGGCCATGTACATCACAGCACAAACAAGGCTGTCAAGTGACGTGGCAACGTGGTGCAATGCCAGTCCCACAGCCATGTGCCCAGTGCATGCATGGACCACCAGTGACGCATACACAGACGTGCTGTGACACTGGACAGTGATGAATGTCACCTGTGTCGTGCATGGTTGTGTTGTGCATGGCTGGTGGTCATGCCCAGCATACAATAGCATCCATGAAGTAATGATACTCACACTCCTCAAGCAGCTGTGTCTGCCGCTGCTGCTGCTGCTGCTGCTGCTGGGCGCACCACCCACAGCACCACCGACCGGCACGGGGCCCTGGCAACCCTTCTCACCCGTGCCTGCATCCTCTCCGCCCGTCCTGTGGGAGACAAATGTTGAGAAAAACATCAGTGTGACTCCAAAGCAGACTGCCCCTGCCCCAGTGAGAGTGCCTGCCCACAGCCAGACCCATGCATCTCACACCTGCACACACTGACACAGCCAACCATGGCAGAGCCATCACCTATGCCCAGCCACCAAAACACACTCACACCCCTACAGAGAATACAGGTGCATAGATGGTACACCCACCTGGCCTAGGCACCACGCCCCTCCTGGCACGTGACCGTAGCCATTCATGAAGCTCAGGATCCCTCCTGCAGAGGTCACTGTACCGGTGCTGGCACTGCTCAGCTGACCGGCGCCGCCCAGTGACCCCCACCAGGTCATTGGCCACTTGCAGCCAGACCTGTGTTCTAGCCATGGTGAGGGGCTCCTCACCATACAGTGCCCCATAGTGGGGCTCTACCAAGGCCACCAGGTTGGCCACCTCCACGGCTCCATTGCACTGCCCTCCTCGTGCCATGCTTCCAGGTTAACAGCAGGCAATATGGCACCCCTTGGCAGCTCAACCCCACATGGAACTGTTGCGCAATAGAACACCATAGGTTGCAATCGTGCTGTTCGTACAGTGCCGTTAGTCCACATAGCGCTGTCACTAGACAGCGCAATAGGGCCATACACATGGCAGCCGAATAGTGCAAGGGGGCAAAGGTTAGGCACCAGGTCATGGGGCAATGACGCTAGGCCACGCACAGCGCTATCTGACGTCTACACATCCTGCGCGACCGACCACCTGCATGACAGTGCCACAGTGTACTATTGCGCATTAGTGCCACAGCGCCATATAGTGCCCAGTGCTGTAGCGCCACTGGCACAATGGTGGCCATGATCTGAATTGCCGATCGCACACAGCACGTCAGCAGCGCGGCAGACGTCCGCTTAAGCTACCTGGGCATGCGCAATGCAGTGTACCGCACAGTCACAGATCTGCGCTGTTGGCTCAGCCGGCTCAAACGAATTGCGCAAAGCGCAACGGCGCGATATTCAGACGACACATGCAAATCATCTGATCAGCCATTCAAAGGTGTAGTAGCGAGATTAGCATGTCATTAAAGTTGCGCAACACCTCATTTACATGCATTGTGCTATAAATAGGCGACATTGTGCTGCGATGGCCAGATTCGGTTACTGCAGGTGAGAGGTGAGTTGCATGCTGTATGATGTTCTGGACAGTGGTCATGGGAAAATGCTGTAGACTGCACAGTGACAGGTGTCCACGTCCCCCCATACAGATCGCCATGACCGAGCAGAGACAAGGTGAAGGTGAGGATGGTGGGCGTAGGAGGAGGCCCAACTTTAACACAGCAGAGACAGAGGCCCTCTTCCAGGCCTACCTGGAGGAGGAGCCACTACTGAGTGGACGGCGGGGCACCCCTCAGTCCCATGCGGCTGCATAGGAGGGGGTAGCTTGGGCCGTGAACCTGCACGGAAGCCACCAGTGCTCCATGCAGGAATGCAAGAAGAAGATGAGGACAGACCGCAGGAGGGTGAAGGAGAAGGTGGCAGCCTTCAGGGCGGCACGTGCTGGCACTGGCGGGGGCCAGCCAGCGGTGTTGGAGCTGACCCCGGCTGAGGACAGACTGGCTGCATCAATGCAGCAGAGCGCTATTGAGGGCATACCAGGAGGTGGATTCCAGACAGGTGGAAGCCCATCACTGCACGGTATGACATGGTGGTGGTGTTGGGGAAGGTTGTTCACATGCACTCACATGTACTCTCTTTCTGTTACAGATCCTGTTTGTCTTCAGGAGATGGTGGTGGTGGGTCCAGGCAGTGATGATGACCTGCTGGACATGGAGGAGGGTCCATCCACCTCTGTCACCAGCCAGCATGCACTGCAGCAGCATGCACGCTGGGCCGCCAACTCTGGTGTCGGTGATTCGGGTGTGGGGGGTGCACAGCCTGTGTCTCAGCAGTCTGGCATGCAAGCATGCCAGCACGCTGTGACTGTGGCTGTAGCACGTACCTGCACCATTGATGATGCAAGACTGCAATGGGCAGTGATATGTGTGTGTCCCATGACGGACACACAGCAGGCCAGCACGTCCCCTGGGCCTTTCTGGTTCCAACTGTGTACCAGCATGTCGGCACAGTCCCAGGCTGTGCCTGTCAGTACCGTGGGCAGCACCGTGGCTGTGCAGGTGTCTGGCACTGTTGCGCCCAGCGGTGGAACGAGTGGACCCTGGGCACAGCGGTTGGAGGGCAGCAGCAGTCACCCACCAGGTCTGGGGGTACAGTGTCAGCGGTGGCACATGTCCGACGCCTTTGATCCGCCCATTCCTGGTCCTGGTGAACAGCGCCCACCCTCAAGGGGTGTTGTGCATCAGGACCTTCCACACCCTGGGGACAGGATGCCGTTGGGGCACAGTACCCATTGGACGAGACACACCCACCTGCTGCGGGAATCAGTACAGCAGCAGAGGTGGGTTGCAATGTCCGTGGAGGCACTGTCTGTGGCTGTGGAGCGGCACAGCAGGGAGTGTGCTCTGGACCGTGCAGAGATGGTTCGTATGCGGATGGATGTGACCGCCGCCATTGACAGGCTGACCCAGGCAGTGGTCTCTGTCATGGATGCATTGGGCACACAGTCAGGTGCCCCTGTACCGCACACCCCACACAGTTCACTCTCCACTCCCCGTTCCCGGCGTCGTGCGGCACCAGGCCTGTCGATGCCGGGTTCTGCTGTGGGCATCCTGAGCACCCCTGGTGCAGGTTTGTTCGGCATGCTGCAGACCCCTGTGCGGGCAAGGTCGCGTTCGCGCAGTGGGACCCCTGATGGTCCAACAGTGCCACCCCATTTGGCCCCTGCTCAGCCTGCCAGGGCTGTTGGGTCACGGCGGGGCCGCCCATGCATCCATGGTGGCCGTGGGACAGTGCTACATGACTGACCTGTCTCCCAGTGCGGGCCCTATCTGGTGCTGCCCTGTGTGCAATGTGTGTCATGGTGGGCAGTGCACTGCTGGGTGCTCTGCTCAACACGCCGACACATGGACCACCTGCACACCCTCCCAACTGCTGTTCACAGGTGTGTGTGCATGATGATGCCTGCATTGTACTGTACATCAAGGTGCAAGGGTGCCCAGCATCTGACACACGTAATTGGACAGTACAGGTGGTGGGGGTGGTCGGTGGTTCTGTGTGTTAGCAATGTCGGTTCTGCTGTGCTGTGCATCTGCCCATGTACGCTCTGTGCCTGGTATGAGTGTTCACCCCTTCCTGATGGTATGTTTGTATGCCTGGACCCTTCCACTCCCCTGGCCGTCATGCACCCCTGGTGTGTTACCCTGTGTGCCTGTGGTTTGCGCATGGACAGTGTTGGTTGCACATATCCCTTTGACTTACCTGTGTTGTGCATAGTGCTCCTCTGTGATGGTGTCCCGGTGCAGCTAGGCCTGCCGGATCAGTCGGGGGTCCCGCCGTCCTGGGGGGGCTGCTCATCACCATCAACACCGGCGCCACTGGTGTCCCCATCGCTGTCCCACTCTTCAACCTGTAGGGCTATCCTACAGTCTTTGGCCATGTTGTGCAGGATGCAACAGGCCAGGAATATCCCACAGGCCTTTTGGGGGCTGTACTGTAGGGCACCGCCGGAGGTGTCTAGGCATCGGAAGCTGCCTTGAGCATCCCAAACACCCGCCTATGATGTTGCGTGTGGAAGCATGTGCCTCATTATAGCTGCTGCGATGGGGTCGCTGGTATGGTGTGAGCAGCCAGGGACGGAGTGGGTACCCGCTGTCACCTGTGTGGAGATAGTGGAGATCAGTGTCATGTTCAGGTCCATTTTGCCCATATCCCTGTGTGCCACTACCATGGCACCTGTGGCATTCCCACCCTTGCCCCAAGTTTGCATTCCATACATGCGTACTCACCCACTAGATGTCCTGTGGGGATGTCCCCACTCTCGAATCGATGGCACAGTGCGGACTGATGCCATATGAAGGCATCATGTGCTCCGCCAGGGTGTGTGGCACAGACATTGATTATATCCCAGTGGCATCACACACCACCTGGCAGTTGACACTGGGGTATCCCTTTCGGTTCATATACGCTGCACCATTGGGGCCAGGTGGTGTGCGAATGGCCACATGGGTGCAGTCTATGGCCCCTAGCATGCCAGGCATACGTGCTACCCTGTGGAACTCCCGCATGTTTGCTGTACGCTCTGCTGCGGTGCTGGGGTAATGGATGTGTTCCGCAGCATGTGGCAGCAGTGCGCTGAGGAATTGGGTGAGGATGCGTGACGTGGCCGACTGTGTGATGCCTGTGGTGTCCCCTGTCGGCCTCTGGAAGGTGCCCGTGGCGAGCAGGCACATGCAGGCTGTCACCTTGGTCTCCACTGACAGAGCGTGACTCCGTCGTGAGGGTGCCTGCATCACATCACTGCACAGCTCACAGAGCCGCCTCAGTATTGCCCTGTTCAGGCAGTACCGGCTCACGATCTCTTCATCTGTGTACAGCTCATGGCTGATGCGGGCACGGTACTGCCTGTTGGGGGCGTACCGCCGACGGGCCCTTCCACGGCCTCGTCCCCCTGCAGCTTGCATTCTCACCCCCCTCATTACAGCTTCCATGTGGAAGCTGGCACTGTCCATCTCCCTGGCTTCTGACCCCCCCTGGCTGGTGTTGCTGTGTTACCCCTGCTGTCCTGACTGCTACTTCCACTGCACCGGGCACCCCCCGCTGGCCTCTGCAGCCTATGGCCCACGCTTGCCTTGCCTGCCCTAGCCTGTCACTGTCTGTCTGTCTCTCTCTCTCTCTCTCTACCCCACTTGGCATCCTTGTAGCGTTCTTGCGCCACTCCCTTGAGCCTTTTTATTTTGGCTCATTTCCGCTAGTGCGCAATTTCCGGCAGTTCCGCTATTGCGCAATGCGCCAAGTCTTTCAATTTGCATTGCGCTTTATGCATGGCTCCACCCGACGCGTTGCGCATGCCTTCTTTGCATTGCGCTGTTGCTCAGCATGTTTTCGGTGGCGCAACTGCCTCCTGCTGAATATCGCAAAATGGCGCACTTTTGGACTTGCGCATGCGCAACCCTATTGCGCATGGCGCAACCCTTTTGAATATCCGGCCTGTGGTTTATGGAGCTGTTGGGCACTTGCTGGCAGATGTTTATAACCACTAACTGGTAAATATAAAGGAAATATTGCATTTAAGATGATCTGTCCTGTAAAAATACATTGCAAAAGCAGAATCCATACTAAAAACAAGATATCGCATTCAACCTCTACTATCCTGGATAACTGCAGTATAAAATGTTTAAAATCAGGACTCCATTACAAATGACATATTGTATCTCATCTGGTCTATCTTGGGTAAATAGAAAATAAAAATGTGTACAAGAAGGACCCAGTACAATAGCATGCAAGCAACTATTTTGCAGTGACGAATGCTTGTTTTCAGCTTACCGCAGCATGGTTCAGTATGGAGCCAAGCCACATACTGAGTCAGAAAAGCACTGCCATGTTTTAATGTGGCTAACATGAACAGCTGCTCTAAACTGTAAATCTTTGAACAACATACATGCTGAGCCCAACAGGGACATTTGAGGCAATGCACAGGAAACCAAGTTCAGGATACATGTTTAATCATGCCATCCAGCAGGCATGAGCGCCGTTTCTCAGAAATTACGGTTTCTGTGTGCAGGTCCAATTGTTCTTGAATGAAGAAAGAAACACTTTCTTTTCTACATACCAAAATTAAACATTATTATTTAACTACCATAGCTTAAATCAAACTAGTCACATTTATATGTTTACAGAAAAAAAGGCATGCATTTGTATTTTCCCCAAAGTAGTACTATTCCCACAAAAATATTTCCAAAACAGATTATACAAATTTAGAACAAGCACTGTAGCTAAATATATAAATTGTTCCTGGAATGCCCCCACCCCCACCTAATTGAAATTTTAGAAGTTTCAGTTGCAGAACACAGGATAGAAAATTCAATTTTAATGGAAAATACAGAATACTCTATGGAGACAACTACTTTTTGAATGAAATTAGTGCTTTGAGTCGGTGTTTTGTTTATTTTACGGTCCTTCTGTAGACCTCTGTCTGACACTAAATGAGATATACCTTGTCTTCTTCACCCTCAGTGTGGATATCAATTATTAGATTTCATGTTTATTTCTTTGGGGGCAATATCATGTTTCCTTCTAGCACAAAGCTTGATATTTAGCAATCTGACTATAATGCCACTCGCTGAAAGGAAACGGTTCACTTTGTAGCTTTTCATGCATGGCTTCTTCTGCCCTCAAATGTCCTCCTACATTTATAAAACTGCAGTTTTTTTAAAGCAACATAGCCCTGCCCTCTGCAGTTTTTGTTCATATAGATTTCCCCTTGCTGGTCAGCTCGGGCAGGCTCATTGATCCTGTCCCTGCCTCCTCCACCCAACAATCTCTTGCAACAGGGACTCTGAGACCCTCATGGTTTGGCCTCAGTGGCAGGGCCAGGTGGGGGAGAGCTGACTGACCCCCACCCAGAGGCACACATCCAATACTGATGTCTCAGACAGGTGGCAGTGTGGGTCAAAGGGCTGGTGGGCAGGATTTCATGGTGCCTCAACTGACCACTTTTCCTATCACTCCCCAAGTTCCCCTTAGCTGCAGCAGTACGGGAAATGCATGTCTTTGTGGAGGCACTCATGCATCCCATAACCATGGCTCTCCCTTCCCGACCTTGGTCTGCTGCTTGTACAGCAGCGCTACTACCAGGCCTCCTCCTGGTGGCAGCCAAAAGCTGAATCAACCAGCTATCCCAGTCCCGAGAGGGGAGAGTTGCCAGGCAGTCACTTAATTCACTCTCAGCATGCCCCTCTGCTCTGCCCCCTCCCCCCAGAAACCAGAGTTCATTCCTGAGCTGGGCTGCCAGCATGGTGAGAGGTAAGGCCCGTGGTGCCTCAGCACTCTGCGTGCGCTGACCTGGCCCGCCCTCTCAGTTTTTGAGCAGATTGCTGGAAATGCTCATTTGCTTGCAGCTCTTCTTAATCACTTCCTGAATTTCTTTGCAGCCTTTTAGAAACTCTTTTGAAACATACATTTTCGAAGCTGGAAACATTGTAATCTGCCAGTATCACAGAGTGAATATTTACACTTTTTTTAATAAAGATGAAAACATGCACAGTGATTATAGCTTCTTATGCAAACCAGCAGTTTGCTTAGCAGTAACTATTAGGCAAACAAAGGTCTGTGTTGTCAAGTGTAGCACATTGAGATACTTCACCAGTTGACTCTAGGGAAGGCTTTCTGTTGTTTTGTGTGAAGGGATCTGACTTCAGAATCAGGTTGACTTGAACCGTAAAAAGAAAAAGGAGATGGGCTGCAAAACCAAGAGTTGTTTTTTTCAGTTATTACAGAGAAAATGCAGAATAAAAGTGATTTAGGAACTAAAAAACATAGACATTGCCAGCAGATACAAAGTTCATCCAGTCAGCCCAGAAAGAGTTTTCTATCTATCCCCCTGATCTAATGTCCTGAATGGGTTTTCTACCCCAAACCCTCCCTCTCGCCACCCAAGAACCCTCATAGCTCCTCCTCCTAGAATTATTAGCCCTTTAAACCTGTCCCAGCTGTGTTTGAACCCACTTATAGTCACTGCCTTCACCTCTTCTGGAGGTAGTCTGTTCCATGGCTACGTCACCATATCAGTAAATTATAACTTCCTCACATCATTCATGACATTTCCATCAACTATCATCCATTCATGTCCTCTTGTGACTGCAGAACTGTTCCTGTTGAGTAGGTATTCAAAGTTTACTGTCACCTTAACTTGTACGTCTCTATTATGTCACTCTCCTCCTTTCTGGTCTCTAATAAATATGTTAAGTGCATCAAGCTTTTCCTCATAGAATCATCCCTGTTAGCCCTGGATCATCTTGGGGGGACCCTTTGCTTCCCAGACTCTAGCTTATCCTTGTCCTTTCTTAGGTGCAGACTCCATAACTTTATTGCACTGGCTAGATTGTTTGATGGAGTCACTAACGATGACTTACACCACTTTCCTCAGATGCTGTGGCCAAAGTTATCCCCCATCCAGTATTCTGTCCATGGATTCTCTTTCCTATATCCATCAATTTGCGCTTTCTGGCATACATCAGAACTACTATATTTTGGACCTGCTCTCCTGCCTCTCCTGGGCCCCTCTTAACTCATTTACTCCTTCCTCGCAGTCTACCCTGCTGCATGGTTTTGTGTAATCTGCAAAGAGAAAGTTCTTGACCTGGCCCTCTTATGTCACTGATGAACATATTGAACATGCCTGGTATTGGAACTGACCCCTTGCAGCACCCTGCTTATGACCCTCCTGTACTTTGTCTTGACCCTGTTCACTATGACCCTTTGCCTTCTTCCCCCCAACCAACTGCTTACCAGTCTGAATGATTTCTTCCTTACTCTTAGGTCTTCCAGGTTTCCTCAGCAGCCTCCTTTGTGGCACCAAGTCAAAGGCGTTGCTGAAATCAAAATAGGGTAAACCTGCCACCTGCCCTCCATCAACCACCTTAAGATGGTCTAAAATAACCTTCCTGCAACAATATTATGCTGCTTGTTATCCTGTAGCCCATTTGCCTCTAGGATCTCTTTGGCCAGGGTCTCTATCAGTTGACCTACAATGGAGGTAAGACTGACCAGTCTGCAGTTTCCTGGGTCTTCCCTCTCCCTCCCCTTATAGAGTGGAACAGAGTCTTCAGACCTCCCATCCTCCGGCACCACACCAGATTCCAATGAACATCTGAGCAGTTCAATCAGGGGCTCATCTAGTTCTGAACCCAGCTCCCTAAGTGCCCTCAGGTGTAAGCTGTCCGGACTCGGTGCCTTATCTACCTTGAAGGTTGCTAGCTCCCTCCTTACTCTGTCTCCAGTGACCATTGCTCACCCCATTTCCTGCACACACCGTCGTTGAGAAGGCCGTAGTACCACTTTCTGGTACAGGCCCTTTGTCTTCCTCCATGAATTCTGTTCATAAGTAATTGTTTAAAACATTAGCTTGCTGGTCATCACCTTCTACAATCCTCCCCCCTCCCCCCCGTTAGTCTGACATTTCCCCCTTGTCTTTCTATTTCTTCAGATTTACCTTAATAATTCTCACCCCCCTTGACACCTTCAGAAAGTATAGCTCTTTGTCTGCCTTTGCCCTCCTGACCACCCCTTTTGATACCTTTAGCTTTCCATGATACTCCCCCATTTCATACCCTTGCTTCTCCTTGTATCTTTTAAAGGTTCTTCTTGTGGTCCCCACTACCTCCTTCATGTCCTTGGGAAACAACATTGGCCTTTTATACTTGTCCATCTTTGTGACTTTCCTCATACAAAAGTCCTCAGTCACCTCCAAAATGCCCTCTTAGTTACTGCCCATTTTTCCTCTTCCCCTCTGAAATATTCTACTCCCTCCAGTTTTTCTCCGACCCGTTCCCTCATTTTACTGAAATCTGCCCTTTGGAGGTCCAGGACCGTAGCCTTCAAAGAGGGCCTACACTTACCCAGGGCCAGTTCAAACCACACAGAATTGTTGTCACTGGGCTCCACTGGTTCCCTCCCCATCACCCCTTCCACTGCCTCTGAACAAGTAAACACTAAATCCAGAATGGCATCCTGTGATGTTGGTTTCTGGCCCACTGTGCTAGTAAGAAGCCCTGCACTGTATCCAGCAATGTCTGACTTCTGCTAGTCTGAGCTGCTGGGGTAACCAAAGTTCAGGTCACCCACCACCACTGGTTCCTCTTCTGCCACCCCTCTCCTAATTTCTTCCTCATATTTCATAAAAATCTAAAGAATTTGAGCATCACAATTTTTTTAAGGTTAAGAAAAGTGTGTTCTCTTCACCTTGGCAGTTAGGATAAAGGAATTAAAATTCTCACTGGCAAAGCAGCCCAGCTGAGGAAAACTGAGAGATGAGCATTTATTATCAATATACAGATAGAAATACACCAACTGGTCATGTACAGCTTTCATAATGATCTACTGGAGCCTGAAGAATCACCAGCACAGCAAATTATTTGGTTAAGAAATGCATGGTGGACACTAAATTATAAAAACAGTCTTTCATGTAAATTGATAGTGTTCTGACTATGGTAATAAAATGATAGCAGCAGTATATATCTTTTAAACATTTCTCTTCATGAAGCAGAAAGGAATATCAAAAAATATAGATTATCAAAAATATGCTGTCCTGACATATTTGTATAGCAAATTGTCACAACAGTATTTTTCCTGCATTTGCTGCCTTAAAGAAAGAATAAAGCATCCATTATTTGTATATTGCTTAGAAAAGTAAGTTTATGTAGAATAACACCATGGAATTTGTATGCACTTTCTCTCAAAGCTCTTGTGAATGTAAAATAGTGCTATTTTTATGTTGCTTGCACGCATGTGCAAGAAACATAGTGCCATTATCGGAGATTTCGGAGGTGTGTCACCTCCTCCTCCAATTCAGGCAGTGTGCTGGCAGGCGCGGCCCCTGTAAGCCAATGCATTTTGGAGCTGTCTATGACACGCTCCAAAATGCAGTGGCATCCAGTTGAAAGGGAGCTATGCTTCAGTGAGCTGAGCAAGAAGCCCACTGAAGCCGTAGCCTCTAACACGCAGCGGCGCTGCCTGCAGACCTACTGCGTAGTCGACGGGTGCCCAATCCCCCGCGCTGAGCTGCTGTCGCCGTCCCCCAGTTGTAGGTGCCACACTGGGAGGCCACCCCAAGCGTGGCAATGAGTCCCTTTTACAACGGGGTGCCCAATCCCCGTCGGCTGAACTCCCAACATTCTTGTGCAACCGTCCCACAATGTCTTTTTTTTTTGTTTTAACCTGAAAAATGAAAACGGTCCTGTGGAGCATCTCCCGACCCCCCTCACAACCCACACCCACCACTGCGCACCCAGCCTCCCCACCCCCTCACCCCATACTTACCTCCGGACTCCGGCGTGACGATCTTAGTGCTGGGCAGAACACGTCTGCACTCTTCAAAGCCGACCGCGAACTGAGGAAATGCCGGTAAGCTGTATAATGGCCTAGATGGGGGTTTCAACTTTGTTGTATATCTCAGGCATTTTGGAATTTTCGCAAATTTTCAACATGAGGTTTTGGGACCCCTTCTCATGAATGATGTCACTGTCATGGCGTTACCGTCCGGCGGGTGATTTAGTGCAGTGACTGCACAGTGACTGCGAAATCACCCTTCGGCCTGAATACTGCCATGACAGTGATATCATTCATGATAAGGGGTCCAAAACTCCATTTTGAAAATTTGGCAAAATTCCAAAATGACTGTTTTATGAGCGTTGCTATGCAGTTCTCTACGCAGGCTCGTAAGTTTGCGAAATTTCAATATTTACCCAGATTTTCAACATTGCCATTTTACCACACCTTCTTATGAGCAGTACAGCTGTCATTTTTCACATCTCACCCAAAATGTGTTTCCGCCCAGGTAGCGCAGAATAGCTCAGTCGGTGTGCGAAATCAATGTACGGGACAAATTAAGAAAATCACAGTGACACTGTTCATGAGCAGAGGTCTTAAAATGGCTATGTTGAAAATTTGGTGAAAAAATTCCTAAAAATGACTGTTTTACGAGCGTGCGTTGCGCAGTTCCTACGCACGCTCGTAAGTTCGCAAATTTTTAATATTTGCACTCCAATGACTTCCAAATACCTAAACAGCACATAGGAGCAAGCAACATTCGGCATTAACAAATGCTTGTTCTGCTTTTTCATTGTATGCATTTTGGGATAATTCTGTGAAACATTATCTACCATAAGATTCATTTCCATTCTCCCAGCTGCTTTCATTTGATGATGAAGTAGGTGCTAGCAACTCAGGTAATCAAATACCTGCTAAATCTCTGCTGACTTGTATAGGATCATTTGTTTCCCCATAATTTCCTGGCCCCGTTCAGAGAAAGGCAATCATTTAACTACTTCAATATTAAGCTAACATGTACTTCAAAGGAATGTGGTTGTTTCTGTGACAAACCTTTACAGGATCTCAAAATCCCACTATTTTGATACTGCTCTGTAGTTTTCAAGCACTTTGAGGTAGCCTCTGCTCTCATGTACTGTAGCAGTCTTCAATTAGTTTTAAGAATGCTGCAGTCACATCTCAAGCTGATCTCAAAAAAACAGCTGGTTTGGTAGCCATGTGTCAGAGTTCAGCCTGAATTAGGTCTCCTCCTACAGTTTGTGGTCTACAGTATTTGACTTACTGCATCCTACTCATATAGAGCATTAATTGTCTGGTTCAAAATTTCTGATGCAACTTTAAGTAGCCACTATTCCCCCCAAGCCCGCCCCAAGTTTCTCCTGTAGGGTCATTCTTGATGCCCTGCAGGGGGCATGCCTTAGACAGCTAGTGCTGGAACCCACTCGGGAGGGTGCATTCTTAGACCTGGTACTCTCAAATGGGGATGGAGACAGGATCTCAGATCTAGAAGTGGGTAGCCATCTGGGAACAAGTGGCCACCAAACAGTGTGGTTCACGATAAACTCAGCCACAGAGTCAAGCCATACAAAAGTGAAGGTACTGGACTTTAGGAGGGCTGACTTTGTCAAAATGGGAGAGTACCTCAGAAAAGCACTAGTAAGCAAGCAAGAAGGAGGGGTGGAGCAACAATGGGGAAACATCAAAACTACCATCACAGAGGCAACAAGCCTTTGTGTGACTCAAATAAACAAATCAAAATGAAAGAAAGAAAACACTATGATTCACAAAAGAGGTAGTGGGGAAAGTTAGGGGAGAAAAAGATAGCATTCAGGAAGTATAAGGAAACACAGAAGGAGCAGGACAAAGAATTGTATCAGTTAAAGCAGAAGGAAGCAGGGAGGCAGTCACAATAGCAAAGGCTCAAACCAAGGAAAAGATGGCCAACTGGGTTAAGAAGGGGGATACAACCTTTTATAGGTGCATTAGGGAGCGAAAAAAGACAAAGGGAGGGATAGTGAGGCTTAATAAAGGGGATGGAGGGTGAGTGGGCAGACAGAAACAGTGAAAAAGCAGGGATACTGAACAAATACTTCTGCTCAGTATTCACAAAAGAAGAGGAGGGGGAGGTACCTAGTCCAATTAATAGAAGCACTCTGTATTGGGGGGGTTGATACTAGTCCCTTCACAGAGGAAAGGATTCTGAAAGAACTCCTAAAACTGAAGGTGGACAAAGCAATGGGGCCTGATGGGATTCACCCCAGAATTCTAAAAGAACTAAGGGGAGAACTAGTGACACCACTAACTACCCTTTTTAACAAATCACAGGAGGATTGTGTGGTACCTGAGGACTGGAGGAAGGCAGATGTGATTCCTCTTCATAAAAGTGGGAGCAAGACCGAGGCAGAAAACTACAGACCTGCCAATTTGACCTCAGTGGTAGGGGAAATGATGGAGTCACTTCTGAAGGAAAGAATTATTGAGTACCTAGAGGTCAGTGGGGCACAGGACCCTAGGCAGCATGGATTCACAGTGGGAAGGTCATGTCAGACGAATCTAATCGATTTCTTTGACTGGGTGACCAAAGTAGTAGACCAGGGAGGGGCTGTGGACATGGCCTACCTAGACTTTAGCAAGGCATTTGACACAGTCCCACACAAAAGATGAATAAATAAATTAGCCAGCCTGGGAGTGGGTAAAACATTGGCTAGACAACAGGACACAGATGGTAATAGTAAATGGAGTCCACTCTGAAGAAAGGGGGGTTACTAGTGGGGTGCTGCAGGGTTCAGTACTAGGTCCGGTCCATTTTAGTGTCTTTATAAGTGACATTGCAGAGGAACTGGAAGGAAAAGTATGCCTCTTTGCAGATGACACAAAGATCTGCAACAGGGTTGATACACAAGGGGAGTGGAAAAAATGAGAAGGGACTTGGCAAGGTTCGAGGAATGGTCAGACGTATGGCAGCTTAGATTCATTGCAAAGAAGTGCAAAGTAATGCACCAGGGAAACAAAAACTCAGGGGAAGAGTACACAATGGGGAGGGAGGTAGTAACAACAACAAAAATGGAAAGGGACTGGGGGTAGTCATATCAGACTACCTAAAGGTTAGCCATCAATGTGAGAAGGCAGTAGGTATGGCTGGGGGGGATACTGGGATGTACAGGGAGAGGCAACCCCCGTAGAAAACAGGAAGTTGCTATTCATCTGTACAGACAGTTGGTGAGACCCCATCTGGAGCACTGCGTGCAGTTCTGGAGGCCCCACCTCCGCAGGGACATAGACAGGATGCAGGCAGTCCAGAGGAAGGCAACTAAAATGGTGCAGGGTTTGCAACAGAAGCCATATGAAGAGAGACTAAAGGAGCTTAATATGTATACCCTTGAGGAAAGGAGGGAGAGGGGGAACATGATAGAAACTTTCAAGTACCTCAAGGGAATCTACAATGTCCAAGAGGGTAGCATCTTTCAGAAAAATAGTTGTGCAAGAACAAGGGGCCACAATTTAAAGATAGAGGGGGGACGGCTCAGGGGCAATGTGAGGAAGTATTTTTTCACAGAGAGGGTGATGGACGCATGGAATGGCCTTCCTGAGGAGGTTGTGGGATCAAAATCAGTGGGGGAATTCAAGAATGCATGGGACAGACATAAGGCAATTCTTGTGGGGGTAGGAAGAAGTAGGGTGTTGGTTAACTAGGATCTGCAGCTTATCCAGTAGGCAGGGAAATGGGCTGACTGGGTGAGCCAAGTGGCCCTCATCTGCTGTCAGAAGTCTTATGTTTCTATGTTTTTTATGTTTAAGCACTGTCCACCTTATGAGAGGAAGAGAAACACAGATGGGTAGTAGTGTAGGTGGGTGTCCCAAAGGACTTAATTTACTTTGGGGGGCCAAAAAACTAAGGTCATTGGAAGCTACAATTGTAAAGAAGGAGGTCACTTGCATTCTTTAACGTTTACAGCCAGGTGAAATTTTCAGTTAGAAATGTGTTTAGAAACTATAATACGAGGATGGCCCAAATAGATGCAGCATCTAGTTTACAAGACGACGACCCTGGCAGTAATTCAGGTAACCCATAGCACAGGCAATCACAACTACAGCATTTCATGGTTTTGTTTACTACAATAATTAGTAATAATATCAACTTATTTAATATTTAAATTCTTAATGTTTAACTATCCTGAGCATTTTTTTTTTATTATTGGTTCCATTTTGAAGGAACATTAGGAACTGGTGAGTGCAGAAAAAAATTTATCTGTGACTTCTAGAATAATGTAGGTAGCCATACATGCTTTACTGCTAGGATATATTCACAGAAGCATACGCCAATAGCATATGGCCGCCAATGAGTAGACTTGAAGATCAGAACACTTAAAAAAACACAGGGGAAAAAAAGAGGACTGCTGTTGCTTTGGTTATTTTAAAATCTCATCTAACCCATATGGATCCATGCTAAATTGACATTACTGGAACAACCATGATGATCAAAGATTCACAGATACAATATGTTGTTGAAGCTACTAACATGTAATACTTTAAAACATGTAGAACTAGATTTCTGTAAGGTGGTTCGAGATTTATGTTACTTTTCTAGTCTAGTTGCACAATTTGGGAGAAAATGTTAGACCACCTTAAACGTGGTCTAACTTTCTGGTTCAGTCGCCACAGTTTGAAGCACTTTGACTCCCACGTGGATCACAAAAGTGAAGCATGCATCTGTATATGACATGCACGTGAGGCTCGATTCACATACAGTCCGAGAATGCCGCAAGGTCCAGGTGCGCCGAACATATGGTGCATGAGGCCTGCGGCATTCCCCCAGCCAGCAATCAGTATTCACAATCCCATGTGCCAATTGCCACAAGTTAGACCACCTTTTTGCTGGTCTAACTTTGTGGCAATCTTGGGAACCTTTCATGGAGCTTGTACCTACATTTGGCGCAAGCTGCCGTAAATTGGGAAAAATGTTGCAAAGTTGCGCAATCTTCTTGAACTGGGTGCAAGTTGTAGCAATGTGTTTGGCACAGCTGTACCACAACACAGGTTTGATGCAGAGCTGTACATAAGCCCTGTGTCAACCTTCATGAATCAAGCCCACAATAGCAGGCACAACTGAAAATAACACGTATATACTGCCAGTGAGGTCAAGTCATTAAGCAGATAGACTTCACACTTCCCCTGATTTTCCTGTGGATACAATCTCCTTAAAATTCTCAGAAAGGCTAGACCTTGGCATCATATTTGATGAGCCATTGACACTTGAAAGCTAGGTACTGTGTCAACAACAGTTGAATTATGTTTTTGTTATCTTAGAAACATGAAACTGAATTTTTTAACAGATGCTAGGACCATTTGGTTTGTGCATTCCTCTCATGCCAGCTAGACTTTTGAAACTCTCTCTCTCTTAGTGGGAAAATCTGCAGGTTTCATCCAAGTCTTACAACTAATGAAATTTGCTGCAGCCCAGTTTCTATTCTCCACTAGTTCCCTGGATCACGTTGCCCAGGTTCTAAAAGTACACTGGCTCTCAGTCAAATAGAGAGTCAATATTTAAATTGCTAACATCAAATGATAGTTATAATTTGAAATCAACACTGATTAATTTATATTTGCTATCTCTATATATGCTTCCATTAACTTTCCTCCTGTGGATATCATCTCCTGGTGTTTTCTTTATCATGACATACATCTGCAGTAGCTCTTTCTGTTCTCTGAAATATCCCATCTTAGAAAATGGCCTTTTTATTTCCTGGCGTCTGATTGGCTAGTATCCTTGTCAGGGGGGTACATTAACTTTCAATAGATGCCCAGGAAATAAAAAGTACCAGCCTGTAGTGCCCTTTCACCCACTTAAGTATCTTGGTGCCCACACCACTTCCTAACTAGCTAACTCACCTAATTATCATTTCAAATCGCTGCCATCTTTTCTGTCGCTCACGGGAGATACTACCCATACCAAACCATCCCTACCACAGACGCACAAAGGCACAGCCATGAAAACTATCTTGCTGTTTAAAAAAACACCTTAAAGTACTTCACTTGAAATTGCCACATGAACATCAGTTTAAGCCTCCCATTATACTTTTCTGACCCCCCCGCCCCTGTCCCGTCACGAGTCCTCGGTCAATTTCCACAAAACACAGTCGAAATTTAATGAATGTACCAGCGGTTTGTAGGTTTGGCTTTTGTTATTCTGTCACCTCAATCAACCTCCTCCTCCTACAAAATCCACGGACCTTCCGTCCATACTGTGCTTCTCCACAGGGGGCATGCACACGGCCGCCCGCCCGCCACCTCTGCTGCTCTTCCGGAGTCAGATACGTTCAGCTGCCCAGTGTGGTCTGCTCCTCTCCTGATATGTATACAGCTTAGAAATGGCAGCTCTCCTAAGCTACCTCAAAATCAAACAAATTTAAATGCAAACCATCAAAATTTACCTCAATATAGAAGTATTTTTTTTACTCGAAGCTCGCTCCCCGCCCACATCCCCTGATGAACAAACGGTGTAAACGTGCAGTCACTGTATACTATGTAAACAAAATGAAGCAGAAATAAAATACAACGGGGAACAAAAATGTGCCATGTAAACAAACAAACTCTGCTGTGGGGGCACCAATAGCATTCAACCTGCTTTTTTTTTTCCTTTTCCAACTACAGTGTCTCCATTAGGACAAACCCCCTCTATTTCAGTATAGGTGAAGGAACTATTTAATTACAAAACTTAATATAAATTAGCACTTTTGTTATCACATTTTTCTCAATTCCTTTTTTTTTTTTTTTACTGTGCCCATTTTCTAAGCGCAATAATACCCTCCAGGGTGGGCATTATTGAGAAATAATGGACCTTCCAAGGGCTGTAAGGCCCTCTGCCTGCGGCGTCGGGCCTCATTATGTCCCTGGGCGGTCCGGTATTTCCCAATAATGCCCACCCTGTTGGGTATTATTGCTTACTTAGAATATGTGAGGTGCTCTAAATTGTATCTTTCCAATCATGATTGAAGACTCTTCTGTTTAACCAGTACTTTACATTTTTATTTTTATTTATTTATTTATTTCAAATTTCTCAACTGGGAAATGCATACATTTCCAGGTGTGACCCAGGGTCAGGGCAACATAGGAATAAACAGTTTTACAAAACATTGAATGGGTAATGGTTACAAGACCAAATATAAGTAAGGTAACTCATAATACAGTAATAAAATAATCGCAATACAGAATACAGCTTGCAAGAACAAATTCAGGCATAGGACAGACAAATAACAAATATGCTTAGAACGTTCTGTCTAATTATGGTAGGAGCAGAGTACACAGCTCTCCACCAGAGCATTGGGAGTTGGGGAGGTGAACTACAAAGCACTGACTTCTTAAGGGGAGGCCACTTGGCTAGCGGGGGTGGGGGGATTGAAAGCACTGTGAGCACTGTGGAAAGGGGAGAAGTCTGAGGAGTCTTTTGAGGGAGGAGAAAGAGAAGGAAAGGCAAAGATTTGAGGGAAGTTTATTCCAGAGTAGCGGGAGATGATTGGAGAAGGCAGATTGGCCAGTGGAATTGGGGCGAGGGAATAGAGAAGGTACGTGGGTTTGTGTGGTGAAGGGAGTACGTTGAAGGGTTGCTTGAGAAAAGTGGGAGGAGAGGTGGGGAGAGGGTTCCAAACCAGAACTTAGCAACAAGGGAGGTGCAGTGAACCATCCTCCTGTGCGATAATGGTGCTAGAGAGAAAGCAGAATAGAGGAGACAGTGGTGTGTGAGGGGAAGGGAGGCGGTAGCGAAATGGAAAAAAGAACTTAGGAGTATGTCCAGTCTAAAGAGGGACATAACTGGAGCAGTGCCATAGACCACGTCGGCATAATCAATGACAGGTAGAATAATTTTAGATACCAACTCCTGACAGGTGGGGAGCAGGAGACTATCCTTGTGATGATACAGGACTACGAGCATAGGTCAGAGTTTGGTACAGAAGGCATCTACGTGGGTAGAGAAATCCAGGTGGCTATCCAGATAGACCCCTAGGTATTTAAAAGCTGGGACAATCTCTAGGGTGAACCACCTGAAGTAGAGAAAACTGGGGGAGACTGGAGGGTGGCCAGTTTCTTTCTAGAGCCGAATGACATGGCCATGTTTTTTTTGTATTGTAATATATCTACATTGTACTGTGTTTCAAATACTTTATAAATAACATTGATATTGGCTTTGGATATGATGATAGACTTTATCACATTTACTGAAACCAATAAAAAGGTCTGTCTTAGCTAAATGACACATATTTAAGTGCAAAATAAGTTTACTCCATAAAAGATAAACATCCCGTTGTTTTTCATGTGTATCTTATATAGTTAGTAGTTTCAGTTATACAGGTAAGTATTGTATCAATTAGTTTATAACACATGTACAATCTCTGTAAATGCATCCTAGACCATGCACAAAACCTTGTCATTCACTATTGTGACTTAACAAAAGTGAATTACCACTTCCCCATCAATCAAAGCCTGACAATACACTGTTGTTTCATGGAGGGGGGGGAGTGTTATCTTAATTCCCTGTCAATCATCTTCTAAAAGGAATGTACAGTTTCAGATTTTATTTATTAGCTTTTGGTAACCAGGTAAATACGTTGGGCAAAACACCTGCCTATTTTCAAGCACAACCCGGGAGTGTACAACAACAAGGGACAACATTACAATGGATAATACAGGTATATGCACAGAAACACTGGACCACCACGCAGGGCGGTCAAACAAGGGTACAGAGAAAGCATCCATGTATGTGTGGGTAACAACAGAACATCCAGGTAATTATACAGGAACTTGGTATGCCTAAATTAGCAAATATTAAAATTATACAGGAACTGGGTATGACGACTTAGCAATATTAACATGGAGTGAGCCGAGGAAAACCAGAGAGGAAGTTAGGGGCAACTGCAGACACCAGGAGAGATCTAGTACATGTAATTAAAAAGTGCTTTTTTGAATGAGTTGTGAGATGGGGAATGCTTCATGTCAGTGGGAAGAGAGTTCCAGAAGTTGGGAGGAAAGTGGGAGAAAGCTTGCTCACCCATGCTAGTAGAGCAAGGAGGAACAGCAAACAGGGGAGAAGTCGAGGACCTTAGATGCCGAGCTTGGGTAACAGGTTTAAGCATGGCTGCAAGCGCATCAGGACATGGTGGACGGGATAAGGAATCAATAAGGTTACCCAGAGTGTAGGAGCATAGGTCATCAGGAGACAGCCAGTTCAATGTAGAGTAGAGACAGCAGTGATGGGTGAGATGGGGAGCCGACAGGGCAAATCTGCATATGTTGTTGTATGTGGTGTCCCATTTGTGTAGATCTGCTACTTTGATATGAGAGAAGATAGGAAGGCATATTTCAGTCCCAGGAGCAAGACCCCCTGGGTTATGGAGACCCGGGCTGAAGCAGTGAATGAGTGACGTACCCTGTAAGCGGCTCCAATCTTTTAAATCAAAAATCCAATATGAAATTCCTTCCCACACAAATTCCCCAATCAGTTTATAAAGGGAGCAATATTTACTGATTTCATAATATGGGAGACCTACATACTCAGGCTTGGCAGCCTCACTTTCAGAATGTTGGGTAACCTTTAAAATCAGGACCTGACAACTGATGCCGTTTTCTAAACTTTGTAATAATGCAGTTTTGTGATTATTTCACCAGTGCATTTTCATGAAAATGACACTGCCATCTCTTACTTTTACGGAAATCATGCAAAACTCCACATATTTTAAAAATGCATTACAGTGAATCACTCAGAAAAAAATTCAGTTCAGGGTTTTGGGCAACTTAAAATTCACTCACTTGTTTTATCATGTCATTGGAACTCCTCAATGGAATTATTTCCATGTAGTTCACTGTAAACAATTTCATATTCTATGTATTCAGACAGAACTTCCTAGTTAAGAGTATGCATCTTAATAAAAGTATTAATTAGAGATGTGTCCAGGATGTCTAAATAGTTAGCATGACATACAAATTAAATAACATTAAAAAATAAATGACCCCACAACTTTTGAAAAGCAGTATCTCAAGTAAGCTGAAGGTCTTGCACTGGTTAGACCATTGAGCCAGCAAGTTTTATTGAACTGAAAAAAAAATCTATTTTTATAACACTTCATAGAGCCTTAGTGTTCCCCACAGAACAGTTGACTTTTATAGAGACAAATGTTTTTAGGTTGACATTGAAAATGCATTCAGTTATCATACTCCAGGGCTATGTGTACATGTAGTGATTCGTACTGGATCCTTTTTTTTTCTACTTAAAGTTTATAGAAATTTGCAGTTAATTATTACATATAATACTACTTATGCAAAATGATTTACATTTTAAGTCTTTGATGATTTAACTGTAACAATAACTTCTTGCTTTGTTCTAGAGAGCTATAACAGCATGTAATATGGATCATACGGGGGTGGGGGGGAGGTGATTCCTGGGTTGCAAGCAACACATCTTGGTGTTTACTGTTTTCCAAAGAAACGTAAAGCTATTTGAAAACCATATTGCCTCTGGTTTCATTTCAATTACATGCTTCATGATTGTATACAGACCCCGTCTCAGGGTGAGGAAATAGATAAAGAAATGATAGAAGGCATCCTTGAGATGGCAGAGAAAGGGGAGGTGTTGCTAATGGGGGACCTGAATATGCCAGATGATAACTGGAACATCTTTGCTGCAGCCACATCCAAGAGCAGGGCCATTCTCGATGCCCTACAGGGGCCATCTTAGACCTGGTACTCTCAAATGGGGATGGAGAGAGGATCTCTGATCTCGAAGTGGGTAGCTATCTGGGAACAAGTGACCACCAAACAGTGTGGTTCATGATAAACTTAGCTGTATAGTCAAGCCACACAAAAGTGAAGGTACTGGACTTCAGGAGGGCTAATTTTGTCAAAATGGGAGAGTGCCTCAGAAAAGCACTAGCAAATAGGCAAGAACGTGGGGTGGAGCAACAATGCAGAAACATTACACCCACCATCACAGGTGCAACAAGCCTTTGTGTGAAGCAAATAAACAAATCAAAACAAAAGAAGAAACCTCTATGGTTCTCAAAAGAAGTAGTGGGGAAGGTAAGGGAGAAAGAGATAGCATTCAGGAAGTATAAGGAAACACAGAAGGAGCAGGACAGAGAACTGTACCAGTTAAAACAGAAGGAATCAGGGAAGGCAGTCAGAATAGCAAAGGCCCAAACTGAGGAAAAGATAGCCAACTCGGTTAAGAAGGGGGATAAAACCTTTTATAGGAACATTAGGGAGCAAAGAAAAAGACTAAAGCAGGGATACTGAGGCTGAATAAAGAGGAAGGTGGTTGGGCAGAGAGCGACAGTGAAAAAGCAGGGATACTGAATGAATACTTCTGTTCAGTATTCACAATGGAAAAGCAGGGGGAGATACCTAATCCAGTCAATAGAAGCACTCTGGATAGGGGGGTTGATATTAGTCCTTTCATAGAAGAAAGGTTCTGAAAGAACTCTTAAAACTGAAGGTGGATAAAGCAATGGGGCCTGATGGGATTCTCCCCAGAAGTCTAAAAGAACTAATGGAAGAACTAGTAACATCATTGACTACCCTTTTTAATAAATCATGGGAGGATGGTGTGGTACCTGAGGACTGGAGGAGGGCAGATGTGATTCCCCTTCATAAAAGTGGGAGCAAGACAGAGGCAGGAAACTACAAACCTGTCAGTTTGACCTCAGTGGTAGAGAAAATTATGGAATCACTGCTGAAGGAAAAAATTGTTGAGTACCTAGAGGCCAGTGGGGTACAGGACCCAAGGCACCATGGATTCACAGCAGGAAGGTCATGTCAGACAAATCTAATTGATTTCTTTGTCTAGGTGACCAAAGTAGTAGACCAGGGAGGGGCTGTGGACATGGCCTACCTAGACTTTAGCAAGGCATTTGACACAGTCCCGCACAAAAGATTAATAAATAAATTAGCTAGCCTGGGAGTGGTAGCCTGGGTAAAACACTGGCTGGACAACAGGACACAGCGGGTAGTGTAATAGTAAATGGAGTCCACAGTGAAGAAAGGAGGGTTACTAGTGGAGTACCGCAGGGTTCAGTACTGGGGCCGGTCCTTTTTAATGTTTTTATAAGTGACATTACAGAGGGACTAGATGGGAAAGTATGTCTCTTTGCAGATGACACAAAGATCTGCAACAGGGTTAATATGCAGGGTGGGGTGGAAAGGATGAAAAGGGACTTGGCAAGGTTGGAGGAATGGTCAAATGTATGGCAGCTTAGATTCAACGCAAAGAAGTAAAAAGTAATGCACCTGGGAAACAAAAACCCAGGGGAAGAGTACACAATGGGGGGTGAGATACTGACAACAACAAAAATGGAAAGGGACTTGGGGGTAGTCATATTGGATGACCTAAAGGTGGGCCAGCAATGTGAGAAGGCAGTAAGGAGGGTTGGGGGATACTGGGATACATAGGGAGAGGCATCACCAGTAGAAAACAGGAAGTTGCTGGCCCTCTGTACAGACAGTTGGTAAGACCACACCTTAAGTACTGTGTACAGTCCTGGATACCCCATCTCTGCAAAGATAGACAGGATGGAGGCTGTCCAGAAGAGGGCAACCAAAATGGTGCAGGGTCTGCACCAGAAGACGTATGAAGAAAGACTAAAAGAGCTTAAGATGTATAACCTCAAGGAAAGGGGGGGGGCATGATAGAAACTTTCAAATACCTCAAGGTAATCAACAAAGTCCAAGACGGTAGTATCTTTCAGAAAAAGAAATGTGCAAGAACAAGGGGGCACAATTTGAAGATAGATGGGGGACGGCTCAAGAGGTAATTTGAGGAAGTATTCACAGAGAGGGTTGTAGATGCATGGAACAGCCTTTCTGAGGAGGTTGTAGAGTCAAAAACAGTGGGGGAATTCAAGAATGCATGGGACAGACATAAGGCAGTTCTAGTGGAGGTAGGAGGAAGCAGGCTGTTGGTTAAGTAGGATCTGCAGCTTATCCATTAGGTAGGGAAATGGGCAGACTAGGTGGGCCATGTGGTCCTTATCTGCCGTCAAATTCTGTGTTTCTGTGATTTTGTATCTACCCTCGTCCAGCTATCCAAACCACGTGTTGTATACTAAAATGAGGCTCACAATTGTTGTACACTCTTTCTCCTCTATGTATTCATAGGGATACCATCTGCTGTTGCTTTGTTCCATGTACAACCTCAGCTTATAGGTGACTTATTCCATACTCCTAATTAGTGTAAATTGTTCTATTGTAACCCCCCTGCAAATGGAGGTTCCCAAAACACTTCCAGGAGCTTGCTTGAATGCTCCAAGCCTGAATGGTGTTTGGCGTTTAAGCCATTTATCAGTGAGTGTTTTTAGAACCTCTGGTACTGTCTCTTTAAGAGCTGTCTGCTTGCAGACATAATTAGTTTGTATGGGGGACTGTGTGTTTCTTTGATTGAGTACCACTCAGCTGCTGCCAATTCACTCCATTTTGCAGTCACTAGGAGTGCAAAGGGAACCTATCTGAAAGATGTAACTGTTTGCCAGAAATCATTTACAGTAATAATGAAATTACAGTTTGTCTAACCTACTTTCTTTGCAGTCAGAACAGTGTCTGCCTAGTTCCCCATTCTGGTTTTGAACTGCTGAACTGGACCAATCAGTGTGGGGTAAGCTAGCTCTAAAATGGTGCCTTGGACGAATCAGAACTTGGACTCATAATCTGAGCCAGCCACAAGAGGATTGTATGAGCAGTGACTCTGGGAGATGTAGTTTAGACTTCAGCACCTTTCTGGACCAACAGCAGCAGTCTATTGTGAGTGACAGCCAATCCAGTCAAGAACTGGGAGGAACTCAAAGGAAGTGCCTGGTTTTGTCGGTTGGTGTTTGAGTTGAGCTTTGGCAGTGAAGAAGGAAGGAGCCCTGTGCTTTTCAGTGTGCAGTTTAGTCAAAAACGTGGTAAGGCCCAGAGTTCCGTCTGCAGCTTGTGTAACAGCTTGTTAGGACTGAATCCGCTGTGAAAAGAATCAAAGGATCTCTGAAGAGTAGAAACCAGGCTCACCCTGTAGAAGACTGAAGAATTGCTGAAAATTGCACTCGGTCTGTCAGGAACTGAATCTGCTGTGTGTTCTCCCGGTATTGTGCAGTAATTGCGATCGGATACAGATGCAGCCTGCCTGGTATAGTGCTTTCTTTTATATGGATGTGTGAAGAGGTTTGTGTACCTCAAGTGAGCCCTGCTGACATTGAAGGACCCTATCTTATTTGGAGGTCGTGAGTACTAATTCAGGGTCGCTCCCTGTTGAATTGCCACATTAAATCCAAATGGAATTACTGTACTGCTGACTGTTTAATTCTCCTTTCTCTGTGTGAAAGGGCCCCTACCAGCTGCCACGGTTTGGACTAGCCACTAGGGCTTGGGTACCCAGGGACAGTAACTGATAGGGATAGGCCTGTGCACAGAGCCATAGGTAGATTATTAGAGTGATAAGCTAATTAACCTGATTTCCCCGTCCTTGTTATATCCCCCTAAATAAATCAGAGCTGCTTGTTTCAGTAAAGTTATACTGCCTGAAGTATTTGTCTATGTTAAAGTACTGTACTGTGATTGTTGCACTGTATCTCATTTCACAGGAAGTCCCAGTGCCGGAACCAGTCCTGGGGGTAAGTGTATACTGTGAAGGTAATTCTGATATATTGTGTGGGCCACTAGTGGGAAGAAAGGGGGGTTGCAGTGTCCCAGAGGGCTGTGACCAAGTTAGTTTAACTATTGCAAACCCTGACCTCTGGGTGGAGGCACCCGCCATTGGATCCAGGCCCCTCAACCTGTTAGTGGCAAATCAGGCAGGGGTAGTAGCCCCTGGGATAGCGCCATCTAGGGTTACATCTTGGAGGCACCGCTGATTGTGTGTCCTCTAGTGGCCATATTTACGAACCACTGTTAAAAAAAAAATGGGTACCCCGACAGAAGTGGCTGTGCACCGGCTGGTGGAGTGGTGTACTGGGAGGAGATCAACCCCAAAATGCTATGCTTATCCTGGACATCCCCTGGGTATCAATACGGACACTGTGCAGGGAGTACTTTCCAAGGTGGAAGGTTTACAAAACCCTGTGGTGGTGGGTCGGCATGCTAATCTGCTCACCCACACTTTCCTGGCCCTAGTAGAGTTTAAGGATCCCATAGATAGCTCCAAAGTGCCACAGACCATTACCCCAGAGGAGCTCACTGCTTGGAGAGTGATAACTATGACAGTAAAGACCGGGGAATCAGCCCCACCACTGTCTGAAACTTTGAGGAGAAATTTGCTAAATGGTTGCTGGAGAAGGGAAACTGTGGAGGACTTGAAGAAACTATTCTTGCCACCTGGGGTGTTCCTCCCAACACCCTCTCCGCTCCAGTGCCTGTAATGGTGGCTGAACCAATGCAGACTCCTATTTCTGCACCTGCCATTAGTCACGACTCTACCGAAGGTTGAGGATCTTCTCTGGCACCCTCCCCACTCCCAAGGGGAGGATGACTGGGAGACCTGGATAGACTATGTTGCCCCCAAGTGCTAGAATGGCAATGCTCGGGAAGGCGAAAAGCAAGAGGGTTAGTGAGAGCCCGAGGTCCTGCCCTGGCTACCATCCGTAGCAAACGGGCCAGTAACCCTGAAGCGCCTGCACAGGCCTATCTTGAGGCTTGGAGAATGTGCATGGGAGCCCAGATTCTGATGAGGACCTATGGTGGAGAGTAAGAAATGCACAACAGTACCAAGGGGAGTTGTTGTCTGTGTATGTCTCTCGGCTGGAAAAATTGTTGCAAGAATGCCTCAGAAAGGGTAGTTTGCCAGCTATTGAACTGGACCGAACCAGACTGGACAGAATCCTTAAGTCTGCCCCCTTCTCAGAACTGCTGTTGCTTCAGTTACGCCTGGCAAATCGACTGGAATCCCCACCCTCCTATGATGAGTTAATGAGAGAAATTCGGAGTTGAGAAAAGGCGACCTCGGAGGACCTGCACCAACAGCTGTGGCCTACGACCGAGTGACTGAGGGTGACCCATTAAGTGAAGTTCAGGGCAGAGGTTGACAGTCAATGAGTGCTCTGACAAGGAAAAGATATGTCACAATGGGGCGAACTGTTGAGAGAGATCCGGAATTCAAAACAGTCCTTTATGAAGGCCACGCCTGCAAGTACGGGCCCCTGACCTATATCCGACTGCATCTGCTATGGGGTGGGGTACCCACCACGTATCTCCTGCTGATAACAGCTCAACCCGATTCCTTGACCATGGAAGTGGAGAAACTGACGAGATGTCTCCAAATGCTTATCACGCCACAGACAGAGATGGCACCAAGGTTTCCAGTTAGTAATACCCCCGCCCTGGCTCCCAGTGTGGCGCCTCGGCCAGCTCAAACTCCAGAAAGTATGTTTTGCTATAATTGTGGGAAAGATGGGCACATGAAAAGGGAATGCCGGTCCCCAAAAGACACTGACAAAGTTGCATATAGGCTACAAGGAGAGCTGGAGAACAAATCAGTGGTTAAGAGGTGCACGAAATGATCCCAGTGAGGGCACCAAAATGCTAACTCACGCCCTTTTGTGGCAAGGTCAGTTGCCCAGGCTCCCACTATCACCTCTCCAGACTGGTCCAGAATAGTGGGTCCTCCATGGAGACCACTGTAAAGGTGAATGGAGTGTCTACAAGAGCTGTATTAGACAGTGGCTCCCAAGTGACAATTATGTTCCAGGATTGGTATCAGAAGCATTTGTCAGACGTACCCTTACAACCATTAGAAGGACTGCATGTATGGGGGTTAAGTGAGAAGGCCTACCCCTATTCCGGGTATATCCGAATTTGGCTGTCTTTCCCCACCTCCGTGGCTGGAGTGGCCGAACAAGTAGAGACCCTAGCCTTAGTGTGTCCCCCCACTGGACTGTATGATGGTGTCCCTTTGTTGATTGGAACAAATGCTCATATGTTCGAAGGCTGGCACAGTTGTGTTATGAAAACAGGGTCAAAGACTAGTAGAGCTTTAAGAGTTCCGCTTTAATTAAGAAGGCCTATGAGGCACAGAGAGATGCTGAAAAAACAGAACCAGAGGAACCGGTCGGAATTGTATGGAAGAAGGATCCTGAGTCTCTGATCCTGGCGCCAAATGCCCAGTGTACCTTACAGGAGAGGTCCGTGATCAGAAAGGATGTTAAGAATAAAATATTAATGTTGGATGCACCAGGCGATGGAAAATTGCCAGAGGGACTGCTGGTCAAGCCTAGTATTTTGCTCTAGAGCCCATGCTTATGCCAAGAAGGGTAATGGTCCAAGTTCATAATGTGTCTGAAAGAGACATTCGAGTAAACAGAGGTTGCATCCTGGCTAATGTGCATTGTGCAGACACTGCAGTGCTACCCAGCAGGAAGAGTTCAAGGAAGAATGACAGAGTCACGCCTGACTTGTTTGATTTCGGCGACTCCCCACTGCCAGCTGAATGGAAAGTGAGGATCAGTGAGAAGCTTGCCCAGAGAGACCAGGTGTTTTCTTTAAAGGAATGGGATGTAGGATGCGTGCAAGGAGCTGAACACAATATCCGGCTGCATGACTAAAGACCATTTCGTGAGAGGTCTCGACGCCTGGCACCTGCTGACATAGATGATGTGAGACGGCATCTGCAAGAGATGTTAGCTGCTGGTGTAATACAAGAATCCAGAAGCCCTTATGCTTCCCCCATTGTGGTAGTGAGGAAAAAGAATGGAACAGTAAGGATGTGTGTGGATTATCGCACCTTAAACCGGACTATCCCTGATCAGTACACAATGCCCCGCATTCAGATGCTTTGACTGCCTAAGCGGGAGCAAGTGGTTCTGTGCTGGATCTCCGCAGTGGGTACTACCAGATCCGATGGCCCCAGAGGACCGTGGAGAAGACGGCCTTTTATCTGTCCGCTTGGCTTCTATGAATTCATGAGGATGCCTCAAGGGATTTCAGGTGCCCCAGCCACTTTTCAACGATTGATGGAGCGTGCAGTGGGGGACATGAACTTACTAGAGTGCCTGGTATACCTAGATGATGTTATTGTGTTTGGCAGCTCACTGGAGGAACATGAGAGCAGATTATTTAAGGTATTGGACCGACTGGAGGACTTTGGCCTTAAACTGTCCATTGATAAGTGTCAATTCTTCCAAACATCAGTAAAGTATGTGGGACACATAGTATCCTCCGAGGGAATACAGACCGACCCAAGTAAAGTTGAGGCCTTGACCACCTGGCCACAGCCCAAAAATCTAAAAGAACTGCAAAGATTCCTGGGATTCTGTGGTTATTATCGGCGCTTCATCAAGGACTATTCAAGAGTGATCCGCCCTTTACTTAACCTTACTCAAGGGTATCCCAACCCACAAAAATACCAAAAGTCAGGTCCTCAAGACTGAAAGAGTGTATTTTCATCCGAGTGAAGTATTTGGGGCCCGCTGGACTCCTGATTGTGAGACTGCTTTTCATGAGATCATATATCAACTTACCCATGCTCCAGTGCTGGCCTATGCCGATCCAAGAAAACTTCGTCCTGCACACTGATGCTAGCTTGCAAGGGTTGGGGGCTGTGTTGTACCAAGAGCACGAGAATGGCCTGAGACCAGTGGCCTTTGCCAGAGAAGCCTGACCCCATCCAAAAGAACTATCCTGTACATAAGTTAGAGTTCCTAGCTTTGAAGTGGGCTATTGTTGACCAATTCCATGAGTACTTGTATGGGGCTAAAATACTAGTAAAAACTGACAATAATCCTTTGACCTATGTGCAGACCTCAGCTAAGTTGGATGCCACTGGCCATAGGTGGCTTTCTGCATTATCTACATATAACTATGCTCTCGAATACCGAGCAGGTCTGAACCACATAGATGCTGATGCTCTCTCCCGGAGGCCTGTTCCCCAGAATGATTGGGTCCGATTGGCAGAACCTGACATTCGGGCACTCTGCCGGAAGTTTGACAGGGAGGAACAAATGTCCACGGACGCAGTGGACTGCATGGTGGATTGCTTGGGACCCTCTGAGAATTGCATACCTGCTGCTTATTGCCACTTTTCTGCAATAGACATTGGTGCACTGCCTCAGCTGGACAATGACAGTATTCAGCGGGCTCAATCCCGCGATCCCATGATCAAAGCAGCTTTAGAAGCCCTCTATGCAGGAAAAGATGTGTCCAAATTACGCTCCACTGATTTGAGAACTGCACTGTTATACAAAGAAGGTCCTAAGTTGAAACTGATCAATAAACTGTTATACAGAGAAACAGTAGCCAGAGGGGACAAGTAGACAAACAACAACTAGTGCTGCCCACTGCCTTCGAGACTCAGTACTGAGGTCCTTGCACAACCACATGGGGCACCTTGGTATAGACAGAACACTTGACTTGGTGAGATCCAGATTCTATTGGCCTAAGATGGGGGCTGATGTGGAGCAACACATTCGAACTTGTAGTCGCTGCTTACAGAGGAAAGCTTTGCCCCAGAGGCTGCCCCTTGTTAACATCACCACCAGTGCACCCATGGAGCTGGTCTGTATTGATTTTCTGAGTTTGGAGTCAGATCAAAGAAACATCAGTAATGTGCTGGTGGTCACTGACCATTTCACGAGATATGCCCAAGCTTTCCCCACCAAAGACCAGAAAGCATCCACTGTGGCCAAAGTACTTGTAGAAAACTTTTGTTCACTATGGGCTCCACAAAGAATCCATTCTGATCAAGGAGAGACTTTGAGAGTCGTCTGATCAAAGAGATGCTTTCTCTGGGGAGTGCGAAAGTCCAGAACCACTCCTTACCACCCCCAGGGGACCCACAGCCTGAACGCTTCAACCGCACTTTGCTAGATATGCTAGGCACCCTGCACCCAAAGGACAAGCCTAGATGGAGCCAACAAATTAGCACCCTGGTACATGCTTATAACTGCACCAAAGTGATGCCACTGGATTCTCCCCTACCGCCTGATGTTTGGAAGAGAAGCTCGACTACCAGTAGATGTGTGTTTTGGGGTTCTCCTGATGGGGTTCAAGCTGACAACTATTTACAGTATGTGCAAAGTTAAAGGCCCAGCTAACTCATGCGTACTAACTGGCTCAAACCATGGCTGCCAAAAAGAAATCTGGCCAACAAAGAAAGGTATGATAAAAGGTGAAAGCACAGGAACTCCAGGAGGAGATCGGTATTGCTAAGAAATCTGGGACTGCATGGCAAGCACAAGATTGCTGACAGATGGCACCATCTCCCTCACATTGTAGTGGGCAAACTAGATGATCTGCCAGTGTACAAAGTAAGGCCTGAGAATAATTCAAAAGATGTAAAACAATGCATAGAAATCATTTACTGCCCATTGGACAAATCCTGATTGAGTCTGAGCCCCCAGAAGATGCCCCTCTGGACCAGTGACTAGAGCTGCTGCTAAGAAAAGATCAAGGAAGTCTGCACCTACAGAAGCAGAGTTAAAGTGTTCCCCTGCACAAGTCCCAGTTGAGCATGACTGTCAGTCCATATCAGAAGAAAGTGAGAGTGACTTTGAATACTATCCTTCTTACGAACTGAGTCAATTGTTTCGGCGCAATCCCCTAGTCAATACTGGAGACAAAGCTGGGCCTTCTGGACTGTCTAAGCCCCCAGCTTCATCCCTGGAGCCATTGCTCCCACAAAGTGAAGTACAAAGCATCAGATCAGATGAAATGGAATCATTGTGCATGGTTGAACTGTTTGAGTTTTCAGGGGAGGAAAATGATAGATTGGGGCAGACTGGTGATACACCCGAACAAGAAGAGTATTTTGAGTGCCCTGACAGTCCACTGCCAGTGTCCGAAAGCTCTCCATGCGAGCCAAATGTTGTGGACTCAGAAACTGTAACTCCTGGAGCTGAAAGTGCCCCAAGTTCTAGCCTCTCTACCCCAGGGAGACTCCCTGATAAGTGAGGACAATGCTGAAAATGAGGTTCAGAGTGCAGAGACTGTAACAGTTCCCCTAGAAAGACTGGTCGAGCTGTAAAGCCTGTGGTGCACCTCAGTTATGATTCCTTGGGAGGCCTGTGGATTTGCCTCTCAATGTTGTCCATAAAGGAGTGTATGTGTCCCCGAGCTCATTGCCCAAACTGAGTGTCAGTGCTAACTCCAAGTTACTTGTGTTGCCCTTCTTAGCATGGTGCCCTTGCCCCGTCCAGCCCCAAGGTAACTGATAGGAAGGGCCCCTCTTCAGGTTTCATGTACAAGAGGTAATAACTTGAGTTATGGTACAATGTGTATGTAATACTGTGTAAAGAGTGACGCTGCAATATTTCAGAAATGTGTTCTTGGTAAAATGATATATTGACTGATGATTACACGTGCGAGCCTAATGCAAATGTATATGGTTGCAGTTAAAACTTATGGGGGTACTTGCTTGACGCGGACGTCAAGCTTTCCCAGGCCAGGAAGGGTGTAACCCCCCTGCAAATGGAGGTTCCCAAAACACTTCCAGGAGCTTGCTTGAATGCTCCAAGCCTGAATGGTGTTTGCGCTAAGCCATTTATCAGTGAGTGTTTTTAGAACCTCTGGTACTGTCTCTTAAGAGCTGTCTGCTTGCAGACATAATTAGTTTGTATGGGGGACTGTGTGTTTCTTTGATTGAGTACCACTCAAGCTGCTGCCAATTCACTCCATTTTTGCAGTCACTAGGAGTGCAAAGGGAACCTATCTGAAAGATGTAACTGTTTGCCAGAAATCATTTACAGTAATAATGAAATTACAGTTTGTCTAACCTACTTTCTTTTGCAGTCAGAACAGTGTCTGCCTAGTTCCCCATTCTGGTTTTGAACTGCTGAACTGGACCAATCAGTGTGGGTATGCTAGCTCTAAAATGGTGCCTTGGACGAATCAGAACTTGGACTCATAATCTGAGCCAGCCACAAGAGGATTGTATGAGCAGTGACTCTGGGAGATGTAGTTTAGACTTCAGCACCTTTCTGGACCAACAACAGCAGTCTATTGTGAGTGACAGCCAATCCAGTCAAGAACTGGGAGGAACTCAAAGGAAGTGCCCGGTTTTGTCGGTTGGAGTTTGAGTTGAGCTTTGGCAGTGAAGAAGGAAGGAGCCCTGTGCTTTTTCAGTGTGCAGTTTTAGTCAAAAACGGTGTAAGGCCCAGAGTTCCGGTCTGCAGCTTGTGTAACAGCTTGTTAGGACTGAATCCAGTCCTGTGAAAAGAATCAAAGGATCTCTGAAGAGTAGAAACCAGGCTCACCCTGTAGAAGACTGGAAGAATTGTGAAAATTGCACTCGGTCTGTCAGGAACTGAATCTGCTGTGTGTTCTCCGGTATTGTGCAGTAATTGCGAATCGGGATACAGATGCAGCCTGCCTGGTATAGTGCTTTTATATGGATGTGAAGAGGTTTGTGTACCTCAAGTGAGCCCTGCTGACATTGAAGGACCCTATCTTATTTGGAGGTCGTGAGTACTAATTCAGGGTCGCTCCTGTTGAATTGCCACATTAAATCCAAATGGAATTACTGTACTGCTGACTGTTTAATTCTCCTTTTCTCTGTGTGAAAGGGCCCCTACCAGCTGCCACGGTTTGGACTAGCCACTAGGGCTTGGGTACCCAGGGACAGTAACTGATAGGGATAGGCCTGTGCACAGAGCCATAGGTAGATTATTAGAGTGATAAGCTAATTAACCTGATTTCCCCCTGTCCTTGTTATATCCCCCTAAATAAATCAGAGCTGCTTGTTTCAGTAAAGTTATACTGCCTGAAGTATTTGTCTATGTTAAAGTACTGTACTGTGATTGTTGCACTGTATCTCATTTCACAGGAAGTCCCAGTGCCGGAACCAGTCCTGGGGGTAAGTGTATACTGTGAAGGTAATTCTGATATATTGTGGGCCACTAGTGGGAAGAAAGGGGGGTTGCAGTGTCCCAGAGGGCTGTGACCAAGTTAGTTTAACTATTGCAAACCCTGACCTCTGGGTGGAGGCACCCGCCATTGGATCCAGGCCCCTCAACCTGTTAGTGGCAAATCAGGCAGGGGTTGTAGCCCCTGGGATAGCGCCATCTAGGGGTTACACTATCCACATTCCGGGGGGAGGGGGGGTCTTCGTCTGCAATACAGAGGCATATTATCATTTTCACAAGAGCCTTGATTAATATATTGAAAGAAATATTTGTCTTTGTAGCTGTAACACCTGGGGGGTTTAGCCCTAGAATTAGGTGTAGCGCCCCAAGCTGATTTTCAGTTTTTTAGGATTTTAGTGATAATGAAATCTACTTGAGTGATTTTGAGTGTACAAAATGTGCATTCTACTAGTATTCCATTAAGGAGAACAACAATTTTGTTTTCTAGTGTACTTTTGCAATACATGGTAAATGGTTAATATTATTTGTATTCTACTGTAAAACAAAGCATACTTAATAGCTTTTACCATACCGATTCATGCGAGTACTGCTGGAGGTTTTTCAAATGTCTTGAAGTAACTGTATATGATAATAAGAACATGAAAATTAACTATTAAGTAGTCAGAGCATGCAAAAACCTGTGTAGTGTTTCATTCCTAAGGCAGAATAAATGTTTTTGAAGTTTTTATGATCCCTGCCAGCTTGTCAGACCTCTCTGATAAACCTAGGTAGGTCTGGGTAGTACCATGCCATCAGCAGGGCCACTGGAAAATCGCGGCCGCGATTATGTCGCAGAAAGCGAGATTAATTGACCCCCCGCAAAATATGCTACTTACATGGGCTGCTGACATTTGCTGTGCCCTGCTGTAGATTCCCCCAGCCATCTGTTCCGAGGTTTACACTGCCTAATGTAACCCCCCAGGAGGCGCTATCCCAAGGGCTACTACCCCTGCCTGATTTGCCACTAACAGGTTGAGAGGCCTGGATCTGATGGCGGGTGCCTCCACCCAGAGGTCGGGGTTAAGGCAGTCTGATATGACTTGGTCACAGCCCTCTGGGTCACTGCAACCCCCCTTTCTTCCCACTAGTGGCCCACACAAATCAATCACAGTACCCTTGCAATATACACTTACCCCCAGGATTGGTTCAATCAGCGTGACTCTGGGGACTCCCTGTAAAACAAGATGATACAGTGCAAAAATCACAGTACAATACATTAACATAAACGAATACCTCAGGCAGTGTAACTTTGCTGAAACAAACAGATCTGATTTTTTTAGGGGGATATAACAAGGATGGGGGAAATCAGGTTAATTAGTTTAAACGCATTAATAATCACAGTACTGTGCACATATTTCAGAATCCCAAATGTCTCAATGTCACTCTTACTGGGTACCCAGGCAATAAGAGGCTAGCCTATTTGGTGCAGCTGGTTGGGGCCCTGAAGATGGAAAATGCATGCACAATACCCAAATTGTAATCCGGAGCCGGTAGGCTCAGTTCGTGGAGAAAGGAAGGAAAAGTAATCAGATGGAACACTTGCAATTAGATGATGGCAGGGAGCTACCCTGATTTGTACTCACAAATTCAATGCTGAAACTGAATGGAAGGCAGATTGTCCTGGATTGTCAGGAGAAGCAGACCATGTGGACAAGGTCTTTGTGACTGGACCCCACGGCAGTTCAGAGCAAATGGATGTAGTCTGGATTAAGCTGGGGTTTACTTGCAGCTTCATGCACTCAATTCACTGTACAGGGGATTTGAAACGCGAGCCCCTACAAGCACTACACACATTTATATGGAAAAAGAAAGTACTATACCAGGCAGGCTGCTTCTCTATCGCGATCGCAATTACTGTACAATACCCGGGAGAACACACAGCAGATTCAGTTCCTGACAGACCGAGAGCGATTCAGCAATTTCTCCAGTCTTCTACAGGGTGAGCCTGGTTTCTACTCTTCAGATCTCCTTTGATTCGCTTCACAGGACGGATTCAGTCCGAACAAACAGCTGCACAAGCTGCAGACCGAAACTTGGGTTCTTACACGCTTTTCCCGACTAAAACTGTGCACCGAAGGAGCACAGGGCTCCTTCCCTCTTCACTGCCAGAACTAAACTGAAACTCCAGCAGACAAAACTTCCTTTGAGTTCCTCCCAGTTCTTGGCTGGATTGGCTGTCACTCACAATAGACTCCCCCTGTTGGTTCAAAAAGTCCAAACTACATTTCCCAGAGTCACTGCCCATACAATCCTCTTGTGGCTGGCTCAGATTACGAGTCCAAGTTCTGATTCGTCCACAGGCACCATTTTTGAACTCCCTTAACCCACACTGATTGATCCAGTTCAGCAGTTCAAAACTAGAATGGGGAACTAGGCAAGCACAGTTCTGATTGCAAAGAAAAGCAGGTTAGATAAACTGTATTTTCATTATTACTCTAAATGATTTCTGGCAAACAGTTACATCTTTCAGATAGGTTCCCTTTGCACTCCTAGTGACTGCAAAAAAGGAGTGAATTGGCAGCAGCTCGAGTGGGACTCAAGCAGAGAAACACAGTCCCCTCCATACAAACTAATTATGTCTGCAAGCAGACAGCTCTTAAAGAGCCAGTACCAGAGGCTCTAAAAACACTCACAGATAAATGGCTTAAACGCCAAACACCATTCAGGCTCGGAGCATTCAAACAAGCTCCTGGAAGTCTTTTGGGAACCCCCATTTGCAGGGGGGTTACACCAATGATGCTACATCCTCTGTGCCTCCCCATCTCCCAAGTAATAATAATAATTTAATAATAATAATAATTTTATTTGTATAGCACCTTTCAGTGTATCAAGGTGCTGAACAGTTTTAAAACAATTCAAAACTCTAAATAAAAAACATAAAATATCCATAAAAGGTCAACATAAGATAAGTACTACTAACAACATAAGTACTGCCCTCTGACCCTCAGTCCTCATCATCTCTTGGATTCCCGACCCCGGGTGTTGACCGAAGAACAAGTCTCAAGATATATCCCAAAGAACAAGGGCACCGCATGGGTTTGCTGGCGTGTGACACGCTACTGACGTCGCTACAGTCCGTCAAACCAGCAAAACCCATTTGAAATGCCTGCTCCTTTGTTTGTTTCTTCACGCCCTTTCTGTGCTTTGTCCCCCCTCAGGTCCATCAAAGTAGTCAAAAATACACTATAAATACAAGCAGACAGGTGAGGGGGGAGTCAGAGCAGATCAGGTGTGCTCTTCTGCTAGAGCGAGGAGCGAGCAAGCGAGAGAGAGAATGAATGAATGAATGAATGAGAAGCAGTGAGAAGCAACGGAGAAGCATCCTGCCTGGTAGCCCTACTCTGCCGACTGCTGGCTGGCAACACTTTTTGAAAAAAGAGCAAGTCACTACTGTCTGAGTAACAAGAGTGCTGCCAACCTGCCACTGGGAATTGCTGCTGCTGAACCTTTCTTAATACTGCTGCTGCTATTGTTGAATCAATACAGGTAAGCTGCTATTAATATCCAATTCATATGTATGGGATAATAAATAATGTAAGGGAGAATATGCTAGTGGGGGTGGAGGGATTTGAAATAGTTTAAAATTATGTTGCTTTTTTTGGGGGGGGGATTTCTGGGGAGCCTAGGGGAGCAACTAGTGAAAAAAAAAAATGAAGAGGAATGGTGGGAGCCAAGGGTTCGACCCCAGGCTAGAGGGTCAAGTGATTCAAAAATGGAGGAAGACTGGGAGCTTGGGGGTTCAGCGAAGGGGGACTGTCTAAATAAAAATGTATTGCTTGGGGAGGAGGGTGCTTGGGGGAGCCCAAGAGGGGAAGTCAAAATAAAATAAAATAAAAGGAATGGTAGGAGCCAAGAAGGGTCCTGATTAGGGGGTGAAGTGCTTAAAAACATTGGGCCCTCAAAGAAAAGTAGAGTCCATTTTTAAATGTACAGTTAATGTTTTGTTTTAAGTACATGTCAAACTGAGCTGCTGTGGTTCTTCTGTGTTGGAGGGTGGAGGGGTGGGCCTGGCAGACTGGCACACATGGGGGAAAAAATTGTTCTGGCCTCTTGTGAGGGAGCAGGGTGGAGTGGGCAAGGAGACTGGCACAGAACAATTTTTCCCACCATGTATGGCAGTTGCCTGGGTCCATCCTTCGCTCCGGTGGTGTGTCCAGGCCTCACTGCTGTAGTTTCTCATTGATGGAGTGGAGCAGTGGGCCTGGCAGACTGGCACACATGGGGGAAAAATGTTTCTGGCCTCTAGCGAGGGAGCAGGCTGGGACGGGACAACAGAATGGCACAGAGCACTGTTTTCCATCATGTATGGCAGTTGCCAGCATCCGTCCCTCACTGCCGTGGTGTGTCCTTGACTCGCTGCTGTGGTTCCTCAGAGATGGAGTAGAGGGGTGGGCCTGGCGGACTGGCACACATGGTGAAAAAAATTGTTCTGGCCTCTGGTGAGAGAGCAGGGTGGAGCGGGCAAGCAGACTGGCACAGAACAATTTCTCCCATCATGTATGTCAGTCACTGGGGTCCGTCCTTCACTCCTGTGGTGTGTCCGGGCCTCACTGCTGTGGTTTCTTGTTGATGGGGTGGGGGTGTGCCTGGCAGACTGGCACACATGGTGGAAAAAATTGTTCTGGCCTCTGCTGAGGGAGCAGGCTGGGGCAGGACACCAGAATGGCACAGAACAATGTTTTCCATCATGTATGGCAGTCGCCAGCGTCCGTCCCTCAGTGCCGTGGTGTGTCCTTGACTCGTTGCTGTGGTTCCTTGGAGATGGAGTGGAGGGATAGGCCTGGCAGACTGGCACACATGGTGAAAAAACTTGTTCTGGCCTCTGGTGAGGGAGCAGGGTGGAGCGGGGCAAGCAGACTGGCACAGAACAATTTTTCCCATCATGTATGGCAGTCGCCTGAGTCCGTCCTTCACTCCTGTGGTATGTCCAAGCCTCGCTGCTGTTTTTTCTGATTGATTGAGTGGAAAGGTGGGCCTGGCATACTGGCACACATGGCGGAAAAAATTCTAGCCTCTGGTGAGGGAGCAGGCTGGGGCAGGACACCAGAATGGCACAGAACAATTTTTTCCATCATGTATGGCAGTCGCCAGCATCCATCCTTCGCTGCCGTGATGTGTTCTTGACTTGTTGCTGTGGCTCCTCGGAGATGGAGTGGAGGGGTGGGCCTGGTGGACTGGCACACATGGTGAAAAAAATTGTTCTGGCCTCTGGTGAGGGAGCAGGGTGGAGCGAGCAAGCAGACTGGCACAGAACAATTTTTCCCATCATGTTTGGCAGTTGCCTGGGTCCGTCCTTCACTCCCGTGGTGTGCCCAGGCCTCGCTGCTGTGGTTTCTAGTCGATGGAGTGGAAGGATGGGCCTGGCAGACTGGCACACATGGTGGTTTTTCTGGCCTCTGCTGAGGGAGCAGGCTGGGGCAGGACACGAGAATGGCACAGAACAATTTTTTCCACATGTAGGGCAGTCGCCAGCGTCCGTCTCTCGCTGCTATGGTGTGTCCTTAACTCGCTGCTGTGGTTCCTCAGAGATGGAGTGGAGGGGTAGGCCTGGCGGGCTGGCACACATGGTGAAAAAAATTGTTCTGGCCTCTGGTGAGAGAGCAGGGTGGGGCAGGAGACCAGAATGGCACAGAACGATTTTTTCTGACCATGTATGGGAGTCGCCAGCATCTGTCCCTCACTCCCATGGCGTGTCCTTGACTCGCTGCAATGATTCCTTGGAGATGGAGTGGAGGGGTGGGCCTGGCAGACTGGCACACATGGGGGAAAAAATTGTTCTGGCCTCTGGTGAGGGAGCAGGGTGGAGCGGACAAGCAGACTGGCACAGAACAATTTTTCCCATCGTGTATGGCAGTTTCCTAGGTCTGTCCTTCGCTCCCGTGGTATGCCCAGGCTTTGCTGCTGTGGTTTCTCATTGATGGAATAGAAGGATGGGCCTGGCACACTGGCACACATGGCGGAAAAAATTGTTCTGGCCTCTGGTGAGGGAGCAGGCTGGGGCAGGACACGAGAATGGCACAGAAACTTTTTTCCATCATGTATGGCAGTCGCCAGCATCTGCCTCTCGCTCCCATGGTGTGTCCAGGCCTTGCTGCTGTGGTTTCTCATTGATGGATCGGAAGGGTGAGCCTCGCAGACTGGCACACATGGCGGAAAAAATTGTTCTGGTCTCTGGTGAGGGAGCAGGCTGGGGTAGGACACCAGACTGGCACAGAACAATTTTGTCCATCATGTATGGCAGTTGCCTAGGTCCGTCCTTCGCTCCCTTGGTGTGCCCAGGCCTCGCTGCTGTGGTTTCTCATTGATGGAGTGGAGGGGTGGGCCTGGCAGACTGGCACACATGGTGGAAAACATTGTTCTGGGCTCTGGTGAGGGAGCAGGGTAAAGTGGGCAAGCAGACTGGCACAGAACAATTTTTCCTGTCATGTATGGCAGTCACCTGGGTCGTCCTTCACTCTCGTGGTGTGTCCAGGCCTCGCTGCTGTGGTTTCTCATTGATGGAGTGGAAGAGTGGGCCTGGCAGAATGGCACACATGGTGGGAAAATTGTCCTGGCCTCTGGTGAGGGAGCAGGCTGGGGCAGGACACCAGAATGGCACAGAACAATTTTTTCCATCATGTATGGCAGTCGCCAGCATCTGTCCCTTGCTGTTGTGGTGTGTCTTTGACTTGCTGCTGTGGTTACTCAGAGATGGAATGGAGGGGTAGGCCTGGCGGACTGACACACATGTTGAAAAAAATTGTTCTGGCCCCTGGTGAGAGAGCAGGGTGGAGTGGGCAAGTAGACTGGCACAGAACAATTTTTCCCATCATGTATGGCAGCCGTCTGGGTCCGTCCTTCACTCCCGTGGTGTGTCCAGGCCTCGCTGCTGTGGTTTCTTGTTGATGGAGTGTAGGGATGGGCCTGACAGACTGGCACACATGGTGAAAAAAATTGTTCTGGCCTCTGGTGAGGGAGCAGGATGTGGCAGGACACCAGAATGGCACAGAACAATTTTTTCCATCATGTATGGCAGTTGCCAGCATCTGTCTCTCGCTGCCACGGTGTGTCTGGGCCTCACTGCTGTGGTTTCTCATTGATGGAGTAGAAGGGTGGGCCTAGCAGACTGGCACACATGGTGAAAAAGTTTTTTCTGGCCTCTGGTGAGAGAGCAGGGTGGGGCAGGAGACCAGAATGGCACAGAACAATTTTTTCTGACCATGTATGGCAGTTGCCAGCATCCATCCCTCACTCCCATGGTGTGTCCTTGACTCACTGCTGTGGTTCCTCGGAGATTGAGTGGAGGGGAGGGCCTGGTGGACTGGTACACATGGTGAAAAAAATTGCTCTGGCCTCTGGTGAGGGAGCAGGGTTGGGCAGGAGACCAAAATGGCACAGAACAATTGTTTTCCATCATGTTTGGCAGTCGCCAGCATCCGTCCCTCTCTACCGTGTTGTGTCCTTGACTCGCTGCTGTGGTTCCTCAGAGATGGAGTGGAGGGGTGGGTTGAGCTGACATGGCACAATGCCTTGTTCCTGTGTTCTATATAGTGCCCACATTGAAAAGAAATTGAAAGGTAGCAAGAAAACTGAATTTTTGGAGTCTTTTGTTCCATGGATACTAGCAAGTCTATGGGTAGGCTGTGTGCCATGACAAGGCAACTCCAGGAGCTGAGGTTTTGAAACCAGTCTGCCCAACTTAGAACATTGTGGGATGCAAACTAGTGGTGTAATACTGGAGGATCAAGCATCCCAAGGAAAGCTGTCTTCCCCCTATGCACTGATGCTCTCGTTCAAGTCTTAATTTTTTTTGGTTTAATTTTGTTTTAGTTAAACTACACCATGTCTACACCGCCACCAAATTGCTTCTGTCTTTCTCGCGAAGAGGCCAAGGACCATAATGTCTCTTATCTTGTATGTGCCCATGATCAGGTTAAGTTATATCCGGAGGATCTTTGTGAGGACGGAGGATTGCTGTTTTGTCATGCTTGCACCCACACACTTGACTTTGTGCGGAAGCATATAGCTGACATGCACATGAAGTCACAGAAACATGTAGAAAGAAAAGACGCTGCAAAGAAAAACATGCAAAGTAAGTACTAGTCGCACAGATGTTTGCAGTTACTTTATTTTTTATATAGTCTCCCTTGGGTGACTGGTATCTGCTCTGTCCCTGTCTCCCAAGTCCATCTCATCTCTCTCTCTCTGGCACCGTGGAACCCCATCCCCCCCCCCAGTGCACATGTGCCTTGTTCCTGCATCCCTCTTCTTTGCTGCTAGAGTTCAACACTACCACCTGGCCTCTAAGAGCAAGACAGCAGATTCCCAACCCCACTCGGGAGAGGAGAGCAGCCAATTGGACACTTCATCCTCTCCCTCCTCGCTGACCTGAACTTGTTCCCAAACAAGTTACCTGTGTGGCAGGAGGTAAGGCTCACAGCTCCTCAGTCCTCCATGACACTGGGCTGGCCTACAGTTGTTTTCACTGTAAAATATAAAATCTTGTTTGCTTTTGTTTTGTTTTCCAAGGTCAGTTTATTTTTCCCTGTAAAATATTATATCTTCTTGTTTTTTTTATGTTGTCTCACGCATGCGCAGCCAATATATTGGGGTAGTAGCACATTTGGAGGTGCGGTCACTGTTGGGTGAATGCATGGCACGCATCATTCCCCAATCAGCCTGCATGCCGGCGCCACAACATGCGGGTGAACACATCTATGAAAAGGTCCGCTGCAATGCGAGCAAAGCTCGTCACTCGCAGCGGACCTCCCGACGTGCTTACCCTGCTGAGACAGAAAAAAAAACTTGACGGCACACTGCTAGCCATAATGTCGACTTCGGGGGTGCCCAATCCCCCTGTCAGCATGCCCTGCCCTCAGTGTATGTGCCGACGGGGGAGCCAACTTCCCGGTGGCATAAAATACTCCCCCCCATTTGTTATTGCCGAGGGGGGTGCCTAATCCCCTCGGCTCTTGCCCCCGCTTCCTTGTGTAGTGACAGGGGTGCCCAACTCCCTTGTCGGCTAAAGCTTCCCCCCCAAAAAAAAATCTCTTAGGTGGCACGCTGGGAGCCCACCCCAGTGTGCCAAATCCCCTGAAAAATAAAAACAGTCCCGCAATGTTTTTTTTTCTTTTTAAACCCTGTGAAAAAAGAAAACGGTCCCTCGCCATCTCCCTGCTCCCCTCCTGCAACATGTTCCCATCCTCTGCGCACCCTGCCTCCCCACACACCCCTCTCACCCCTTACTTATCTCCTGAGTCCGGTGCGACAATCTTCGGTGGACCGGGAACATGTCTGCACTCTTCAAAGCCAACCGTGAACTGAAGAAATGCCGGTAAGCTGTATAATGGCATAAATAGGGTTTTTCAACTTTGGTGAATATCTTCGGTATTTTTCACCAAATTTTCAACTTGGGGTTAATGGGACCCCTCCTCATGAATTCTGTCACTGTCATGGTGTTATTCGGTCCCAAAAGGTGATTTCGCGGTCACTGCGTGGAATCACCTTTTTGGGACCAAGTAACAAAATGACAGTGTCACTGTTCATGAGAGGGGTTCTCAAAAAGCCTATGTTATAACTTTGGTGAAAAAATAAAAAAAATGGTTGTTTTACGAGCGTACATTGCGTTGTTTCCACGCACGCTCATAACTTTGTCAATTTGTAATATTTTCACTCCAGATTTCCAAAATTGCCATTTTTCCATACCTTCTGATGATCAGTACAGCTGTCATTTTACATATCCTGGCCGAAATGTGTTTTGGCATGTCCGGCGCAGAATAGCGCGGTTTCTGTGGGAAATCAGTTTTCAGGACAGTTTGAGGAAATGACTGTGACACTGTTCATGAGCAGAGGTCCAAAAATACCTATGTAGAAAATTTGGTGCCGAAAGTCCATAAAATGACTGTTACAAACGTGCGTTGCGCAGTTTCCATGCACCCTTGTAACTTTGCAAATTTGCAATATTTCCATGCCAGATTTTCAACACTGGCATTTTTTCACACCTCTTTATGCACAGTACAGCTGCCCAAAATGTGTTTCTGCACCTGTGGCGCACAGTGGCGTGGTTGCTGTGGGAAATCAACTTTTGGGACAGATTAACAAAATCACAGCACCACTGTTCATAAGGGGAGGTCCCAAAATGTCTATGTTAAAAATGTGCCTAACAAACTCCCCAAAGTAATTGGGTTACGGACGTGTGTTGCGCAGTTTCTATGCATGCTCATGACTTCACCAATTGTTCATATTTTCACTCCAGATTTTCAATGTTGCCATTTTTTTATGCCTCCTCATGAACAGTACAGTTGTCATTTTCCATATCCTGCCCAAAATGTGTTTTCGTCCCTGTGTTGCCAAATGGCATAGCCGCTGTGCAAAACCACCTTTCACCTAACAAACTGATTGTGCCACTTTTCATGAGGTGGGCTCACAAAAAGCCCATGTTGGAAATTTGGAGTGAAAATACCAACACACGTCTATGGTGTTAGGGTTCCCCAACTGTAGCACCCCACCCTGTAGAGACTGACAGGAGTCAGGGGTGTGACTTGGGATCATTGGCTGTAATGCTCACACCATTCCAACCCCACCCCCACCCAGCAGCCAGTGACAGGCATTGTGGTGTGCCTTGCACTGTTCAGCCACACAGTTGACCCCATTCTCCTATACTACACCCACCATAGCGTATTTCCTTATGGAATGGGGTAAGTATAATGCCCAAAGACCCCAAAGCATACCACAACACTTATCGGTGTCTACAGGGTAGGATGAGGTACAATGGCATGAGCGTTAAAGCTGACGACCCAAAGCACACCACAATGCCTGTCAGTCTCTACAGGGTAGGGGTGGGGTTGGCGTCACTTCAGTACTTCACTGCCATTCTTATTATGCATCTCTAACTCTGGCACTATCAATGCCAGTGCCAGTGAGACAACATTCAGCATTGGCAAATGCTTGTTTTTAGGCACACCTCTATGACAGCAGTCGATGACTTCCTTGTTTCAATTGAGCAACGGAATCTTCCACTGAATGGAAGGAATTTGTTCTGGACTTCGTCTGCTGTTTGACCCGTGCAGACACACCACTGGAGAAGGCTTCTGGCTTTCAAGAGCTCTTAAAGAAGCACACAAAACAAGGTGGTAGTCTTCCGGGAACCAGCACATACCTCCAAGAACTTCAGCCTGATCATGAACAGTCCCTGAAAGAGATGGTGAAGGATCAAAGATGTCTTCATTTTTCTGGATCAGACGACAGATGCCTGTGGGCATAGCGTGTTGGTTATTTTGGCCCAACCTTTGCTTAATGTTGGGGAGCAGCCACTCCTAATTGGTGTGGAGTTTTTGCATCATGTAAACAACACCACAGTATCCCAAGCTCTACTAAACGTGCTAAACACCAATGGGGTGAACTTCAATAAAATCTTTGCCATTGTAACGAACAGTGCAAGTTATTTGCACAAGGCTTTTGAAACTGTGCCGTCCTGTGTCCTACCAAATGCAGTGCATGTGACTTGCATTGCCCACCTCCTCAATGTGGTCTTGGAGGTATGGGCCGACACATTGGATGACTTAAACACTGCTGTTTTCCTTGTTAAAAAAATATTTTGCCAGAGCCCAATGCGTAGGCATCAGTGCTTTACCTTCATGGAATCCAAGCAGGGCATTCTACCCAAGATGCCAGTATAAGCAGTGGTAACTCGGTGGTGCTCCTGGGTTAATGCTGTTCAGTATTTGGCAGACTATTTGTCTGTGTTAACAGAATTTGTTGAAACGTTACAATCTGATGCAGCAACCTTGAAGCGCCTGAAGTGCTTATTGAAAGGCAAAGCAGCAGAGCTGGTAACACAAGCCACTTTTGTGGTGGAACACTCTTCTGAGCTTGTTAACCTTATTCTACAATTGCAGTCAAGCAGCCAGCCACAGGGACACTCCATATTTGGAAGGGTGCAAAATGTGCATATGTTTTTGGACTTCTGTGCCACTGCAGGGGAAACTGAATACAGGCCAAATACAGTAGAAATGTTGTCCCGCTGCCAACACTAGATAAGGAAAAAATAAAACACCCAGGAGCTACCATCTCTGGCTGGTGTTTCAAACTTTGAATGGCATGGGTACAGAACTTTCACCAAGTCAGTACTCAGTGATGATTTTAATATTGCTGAGTGGTGGGAAGCACAAAGGGATACACTTTCCACATCTTGCTGCTGTGGCAAAAAGGTATATCTGGCTTTCCGTAAGCAAAGCAGACATTGAACGGACTTCTTCATTGTACACAGACCTTTTAAAATACATTCGGCCAAGTTTGACAGATGACAACACTAAACGACTACGTCTTATGTTAAAGTACAATAAATGTTAAAGATCTTAGTTGGATAATAGTTGCTGCTCATTCTATGATGTAAAAATCCTTTCTTGACGATCTGGTGTGGTGGTGGTACTATACTTTTACTGCAGAATACTAACAATGTTTATTGTTTGAATTATTAGAGGTGGTGGTTGTGGTGGTACTGCTTTGACAATCATGCTACTATTATAATGTATATTGTCCCCAGAGCCTTTCCAAATAAAACACACCAACAACTTATGTGTGGTTGCTCAGTTGGCAATAATTTTACTTATTTTTATAGTCACTTCATTGTACATCTCCACAATTGACATATCTCTACATTTCAATTGATATCTCTTTTTATTACATTCCTGTACAGTATATCCATCTAATACCTTCTCATTGATACAATTTAGACACAATTTTATTGCTCCATCTTTCTTTCTTCTTTCTTCTTCTGCCCACCAGACATACATCCTGGAGGGACTCTCTTCCTCCTCCGCTGTCAAGGGGTATGAGCGTACACACCGTACCCCTGCTCCATGGTTGTCATTGCTGTGTCTTTTTGCTTGTTTTATCTCTGTTTCCTCCCTTTCTTTCCTGTCCATTATCTCCTTTTTCCACTAGCCCACCTCCAGCTTGCGATGGATGGTGGACTTCCCCCCTTTTTGCCCTCCCCCTCTTCTCCCTAGGTTCCCAGGTCCCCCCTTTCTGCCTGCCTTCTTCCCTTTTCTTTAGCTAACCTTTTATGGCATTGTCTATCTTTGCATTCAATAATGCCAACCCTACCCTCAAAAGGTGTATCCCATTGCCCCTATAAAACTCATCCACCCCTGCTATAATCCCATGCCGAATGCTTATTCCCCCCATGCTCACTATCAATCTCCCAACCCGTACGTTCATGTGCTTCTGGGCCCTATCCATACCTTTATGGCTTTCTGCCTGCCTCCACACCCTTCTGGGTGTCATGTCTGACCATGCCACCACAACGTCCGGCTACCATTCTTTCATTTTTTTTCCATGTTGTGTTTTATCTAGTAGAATCTGTCCAGCCAGGGCCTTGTTCCCAGATCATTGCCTCCCAGATGCAGCACTAACAGGTCTGGCCTTCTCTGCTCCTTCTTGAGCCCCCTGAGTTCAGGTAATAGCTGCATCCACTTCATTCCCTTCCAACCTTTCCACGCCAGGTGAATGGTGTCACTGTCCGAACCCAACTGCTTTCCCCGTTTCTCCTGGCTGCCCATTTCTTCACCCAGTGTGTGTATGAATGAATGCCCACAGATCCATGCTTTAAGCCTCCAGGCCCTCCTGTGTATGAGGAAGCAACAGCGATTAGTAATTCTTCTTTCCTGCGCACCCACCCCCCCTTTCTCCTGCCTTCCCCTTCCCCTGATTTGTACCTGCTAAGACAGAGAAAGGAAAACAGTGTTATTGTGGCAATTTTCTCACATATTTCTTATAACAATCGGCCATCCACCTGCCCTTCTCTTTGATCTCCCCCTGGGCATTCAGCCAGCGCCACCAAGACAGACACCGCCCTGATCCTAAAACTAGTGGGAAGAGTATCCATCCACTGCCTCCCCCAGGAACCTGAGGCCTTTCTGCATCACTGCAGCCACTTGCTAACCTGACACCACTCTGCCATCCCCTTGTATGAACAGGGCCGTGTCCTCCACTCTAGGTTGCTCTGCCATGTATGCGTGCAGTGCCCCAACCAGACAAATACTTGCCCGCGGATGTCTCTTCAACCACATTCTCCTGCCCTGTCCCTACTGATCTGTTTTTGATCTTCTTATTAGTAGTGCCACTCATCCCTTTCCACTCTATATCCCCTATTGTAACCCCCGCTGGTTATGGCCCACCACTTCACTCACCCTGCATGCCCCCCCTACATTGTGGCAATAAATCAAGAATAACACTGTCTCCGCATTTGAGCTGCAGACGTGGCTCAGTGCATCCATTAATCTTCCTATCAAATTTTCTGATATTGGTTTCCTGCTGTACTGCCTTCTTTCCTGCCCCGTACCCATCCCTGCATCATCCTATGTATCAGGTTGTCCTTTGTTGGGTCCTTCCATCCCCTTAGGTTGCAAATCTGTCCTATTGCTGCCAAGTGCACCCCCATGGTTGCATGCGCCATGTTTCGGTGCCATCCTGCCACCACAAATTGTGCTACTTGTTCCCTTGTTACCACCCCACTTACCTGCCTGCCATATTGCTCCCGGAATGTCTGAAACACTCTCCATGATGTTTCGTAAGCTCTACGGTTCCTGGGGGCCCAGGAGTTGCAGAACAGCATCTCGGCTACCCCAATCCAATTGAGCACACATATGTCGGGATGGTGACCCCCCCTGTTGTCTGCTCTGGGTGTGACGGTGTGAAATTTGTCCATCTGCAATCGTGAGAGGCAGTCAGCAATCATGTTGTCCACTCCATTATTATGCTTGGCCATGAACAATATGTTCAGGGTCAATCCCAGATATACCATCTTGCCCAATACTCTCATGACCCTATCCGTCTTTGTCTTTTTCTTATTCAGCACCTCTACCACCGCCTTATTATCACTCCAAAATGTTACCTTCTTGTTCCTTAACTGATCTCCCCACACCAGCATCATCACCCATATGGGAAATAGCTCCAGGAAGGTGATGTCCCTTGTCATCCCTTCCTTCTTCCACTCCTCTGGCTATGCTGCCGGAAACCATTTCCCTCAGAAATAACCCCCTATTCCTGTGCCACCTGCTGCCTCGGTATACTATTGCAGATCGGAATTGTACACCCATTCCTCCTGCCAAAATGTCTGCCCATTGTACTTTTGCAGAAAATGTTCCCATACCATCAAGTCCTCTCTGGTCCCTTTATTCAGGTCCACCCAGTGGTGTGGCTGCCTCACCCCTCGTGTTGCCCATGCCAGCCACGGTGTAAACGTGCATCCAGGGGCAATGGCCCTGCAAGCAAAATTCAGATGCCCTAAAAGTTGCTGTGCCTGCTGCAGCTGCACCCTCCTGTGGCCCCCAACCTTCCCTAATAATACCCTCAACTTCTCTACCTTGTTTCTTAGCAATTGGTACAGCTCTTGTACCGTATCCATCTCTAGCCCCAAAAATTCAATCGTCCACCTGGGGCCTTCTGTTTTGTCCTCTGCCAATGGGACTCCCAAGTCTCGGCATACTTCTTTGAAATCCCGTAACATCTCCCTTGTCTCCTCCTCCCCTTCCCCTATGAATAAAAAACCATCCAGATAGTGGACCATTGTCTGATATCCATATCGCTTCCTGGAATGTCCTTTGCAACCACATGCTGAACATTTCAAATGTGGCATATGCTATGGAACAACCCATTGGCGTGGCCTTGTCGAAGTAATGCTGCCCCCCTGCTTGGAAAACCAATAGGTCCCAATACTCTGGCCGGACCAGCAACAAGCAGATAGCAGACTCTATGTCCGTCTTCGCCAACCATGCTGCCTCCTTGGTCCTGATTAGATGCACTGCATCTTCCAGCGTGGCATATGTGACCTTACTGTCCCCTTCTCCAATGGCATCATTGACTGAGTCACCCTCAGGGTGGGACAGGTGATGTATCACTCTGTATTCCACCGCCTGCTTCTTAGGCACTAGCCCCAATGGTGACACCCTTAGGTTGGCCAACGGAAGGGCTCCAAATGGCCCCTCAACCCTCCCTGCTGCCATTTCCTTTTGAATTTTTTGATCTAATGTGGCCTCCCTGCCCCACGTGGATTTCATATTCGTTGCCATCATCGCCTGATGCCTCCCCTTGAACTGCAAGCTAAATCTCCTATTAAAACCTACCCATAACTTCCTAGCTGCCTCCTTATCCGGGTTATCCTGAAGCCACCTTGCCATTGCCTCTATCCTGACGGGAGTCCTGGCAAGCTGGAATTCCCGCCTTCCTTCAATCGGTCTGCTGCCGGGTTTGATACCCATGCTCTCTCCCTTCCCCATTTGTCCTGCCCCTGCTGTTCCTCCCCCAGTGTTGAGTTGACCTCTGGTGGAACCCAGGTTACCCCGAATGGGCTGTTGATAAGTCGTCTCCTGATTCCCGGTCCCTCTTTCCCAGTTGTATCTGCACTTAGAGGCTGGGTGATGCCCATTGCACTTACAGCAGATATGCCGGAAACGGCAGTTGGTCCACGAGCAAAAGGCTTTATTGTATCCCCAGCATGCCTTCATCCCTCCCCTCCTTTATCTATTTCTGGCTCTTTCTCTGTTGGTCATGTGTATATCTCTAACAATAGATCTATCTGTCTGGCATCCCATTTCACTTCCCCAAAATTCGCCATTCTTTTCCTGAATTTCTCATTGTATCTCAACCAACTTTGACCCCCTTTTTTGTATGCATTTTTTATGATGAGGGACTAGGTGAAGAGTGGGGTTACCAGTTCCGGCCATTTCTCTATAACAATGGCCATAAAATACATAAAACCCGTTGACCAATTGTCCCACGTTTTCCCTTTCCCTGCTTTATCCTCCTCCCCTTTACCTAGCAGCATTACTGCTGCTGCCATATCTTTCTTTTCAAAACTGTCCTTCTCCTCGTATTTATCCATGGTGTCCGCATTTGCTAAGGCAAATATGTCCACATACTCCCCTTTCCAAACCTTTTCTTTCACTGCTGTGGGAACATTATCTGCTAAATGCACCCCAGGGGCCCCTAGCTCCTGCCCACCTGCAGGTGCCGCGGGTGTCACCCCTGAACCTGACGTTACCCCGGTGTCCCTGATTTCCCCTATCGTCTTTGCTAGCTGCCCAAGTCCATTTCTCCCATGCTGTTAAGCATTTGCTCCACATACTCTTTCACACTACTTTCCATTGTCACCACCTGATTTCCTGTTGTTCCCGGGTTGTCATTCCTGTCTGTTGGCCTCTCATTGGCTCCGGTATAGATGTCGGAACCTGGGGCTGCCTTTCCGGCTCCTGCTGGGTCAACAGGACCATGGGTATAGGGGATGCCGACACTGGCACGAGTTTAGGCTCAGGTATGGGTTCCTTTGGAGACGGGCTCCATGGGTCGGTTGCTACCCTTTTTTGGGCTCTGGTGCCCCGTGCCTTCCTGGCCCCCACTTCCTTGTCTCCTTCTCCCTTCCTTGCCTTCCCTTCCCTTCCACTTGGTGCCTCTCTCCCCCCCTCCTCATACTCCATCGTCTCCAGCAGCCAGTTTGCTTTTTCCACCAGATCCATTACTACCTGGTAACATTCTTCCTTGATGGGCATGACCTTCTTTGGTGCCATCCTACTGTACCTGCAGGAAAGCATATCAAATCCATTAGCCCACTTTCTTTTTTTTGGACCCTTGTCCCAAACATTTCACCCCCGTGGGCCCAAGCCCACAATCCCTGGCTGAGGAGGCCAGTGTCTTATCCCTTGGGCCACTGGGGCAGCTGTTGCCTCCATTCAATCCCCCTGGCTGTACTTCACTGCAGGCAAAAACAAGGAGGAGTGGTGGCCCCCTCCCCACCAAGGTCAACCCTAGATCGAGGCCCTCCAATTGCTCTTGCACTTCTCTCTGCCCCCCTTTTGCATCTTGTTTCTTTTAGTCCCCCGATTTCCCTCCTCTGTCTGCCGGGAGCTTTCAGTACTTAAGCCTTGAGCCCGACTCCCGCCCTCCTGATCCTTTTGTCATGCATAGCTGTTTTTTTTTTTATTTAGCCCTCTCCCCGCTGGCAAACTGAGTGAAAACATGTAGGTCAACCTGCCCACCCAATGTATCGCTAATGGCTGTTGCCCAACTCTCCTTGCAACCTAAGACCCTCAGATACAGCGAGTCTAAACAGGGGGGGCAGTGTAACCAATCCTTTCCCTCTCTGCTTCACAGTAAATCAGCTATTCTTTGCAAAATGGGCCTTATTCCTTCCCCTTGCCTTTTGCGAATGAATACCCTTGACCTTCACTCTCAGGGAATAACCTGCACCCCAAACCGGCGTGGTCTTCTTTGCATCCCTCCCCTTTAAGGCCACCAGTAGTTCCTTTTCCTATCCCAGCCCCAACCGCTAATCTTCCATTTTGTTAAAATTAAGAGTCCCTTCCCAGTCAGGGTGCTACTTCAATATGCTTATGCTTCCAATGTGTAAGGCCTTTCGCCTACACCACCCCCCATGCCAGCAGCCATTTGCCCTTGCTACTGCGTGGCAATGACGTCACACGCCATGCCATGCGGTAGGCCCCAAATCCTCTCTCCGTCCTGTAGAGCCAACTCTGCTGCTCTCCCTCCTGGCGTTTGCCCCTGCTTTTTTCCGCAAACCCAAGCCCTGGCTCATCCCCCTTTCCTTCACTACTACCCTCACCATGCGGTGCTTGTCGATCCATATGGCTCTCCCACTCATCGGACACAAAGTGTTCTCAGCATCAAATCCTTCTACGACTGAAAGCCTTCCTGCCCAGCTTCCCCCAGTCTTTTTTTTGCTCCTCCTCCCACTGTGGCTTCCGTTACCAGCACCCTCCTTCACGGTTAGCTGGACATCACTCAGACTAGTGTTCCCGAAGCAACCGCAATCTCCCTGCATTTCAGTTTCTGGAATGCTCTCTCTGGTCAGCTGGAGACCGACCAAACTCAAGCCCCATTGCAGTCTCGGTCTCACACCACCCAGGCTTTCCCCTTATGAGCGTTCTCATTGCAGAATTACTGTGCTTCACTGCAGCCCTTTCTGTTCTTCACAACCAACAGAAAAACTTTACCCCTCTGTCCTCAGAGCTCCTGGCCATTCCATAACACCCAATTCTGTACCTTACCTCCTTTTATATTCCTCATCTTCTACTCACTTGGATGCTTCCCAGATTGGTTTCTTTCCTTTTTTTTTTAATTTATCCTTAATAGTGATTTTTACTCCATCATAAGAGGGATCCAGCTAGGAACACAGGAGGGGGAGGACAGGGAGGTGAGGTGCCTACCAGGTGCCACGGCATGAAGGGATGGAAGGAAGATACTGGGGATCACTGGGAAGGCAAGACAGGAGGGTGAGCTGGATGTCATTATCCACCTAGGTACTAATGACTTGGCAAATGGGGAGCCAAAGGAAGTTCAGGAAGAGTTTAGGAAACTGGGGAGGGGTCTCAAGCAAGTAGCTACTTCTGTCACTTTCTCAGAAGTACTACCTGTGAGAGGCAAGGGAGAGCATAGGAGTGCATGCACCAGGAACTTTAACTCATGGTTGAAGAACTGGTGCTGTGAGGAAGGGTTTGGATTCATTGGTGACTGGGGACCCATCTGGAGGATGGAGGTTTGTTCAAGCCTGACGGCCTGCATCCATCCTGGAGGAATCCAAGCACTCAATGATAAGTTTAATGCTACATTGACAAGCATTTAAACTAGCAAGGAGGTGGCAGGCCAGCAAGGATGGTACCTCACTTGCTCACCCCCACAGCTAGTAATGGAACCAGTGAACCAGAGGAGTGGCTATCTCTGCAAAGCAGTGTGCAAAAGTTGGAGATTAGTGTCCAAAGGTGGATAAGCAGAAAAGGGGCAAATTCAGCAGAAGGGCAGGCAGCAAGGAGAACCAGGATAAATGACAACCAAGGAAGGGGCTGGAGTAGAACAGTGAAGCAGTCTAGGGAGGTCAAATCTTGAAAGCCATGTGTGCAAATGCCAGGAGCCTTAGCAACAAGATGGAAGATCTGGAGGCTGTCATGGTACAGTCAGACCTGGACATTGTGGCCATCACTGAAACCTGGTGTAATGATAACCATGACTGGGAGATGGCCATACCTGGCTACAACATATTCAGAAGAGACAGAGCAGGCAGGAAGGGAGGAGGAGTGGCACTGTATGAAAAATAACATAAGGGCCACACAGATCCAGGAGGAACAAATGGGGAGAGATACTGTGGGTTAAGCTGGAAAGGAAAATGGGGCCAGCCATCCGTACAGGTGTGGTCTATGGACCACCAGCCCAGGAGGAAGAAACAGATAGGGAGTTGATGCTAGCCATCCAAAGGATGGCTGACAAGGGTGAGTAGTACTGGTTGGAGACTTCAATATACCAGATGTGGACTGGAGCATCCCAGCAGCAGCATCAACTAGGAGCAGATTTATCCTGGACTCCTTCAGGGTGCCTTCCTCAAGCAACTGGTCAGGGAACCAACTCGACAGAAGGCAATACTGGACCTTGTGCTCACAAACAGGGACAGTGTGATGGGGGTAACAGTGGGGAGCACCTGGGTAACAGTGACCACCAGTCATTGTGGTTTAAAATCACAGAAAGAGAGAACCAAACCACACAAAACACGTATCCTGGATTTTAGGGGGCAGACTTTGGGAAAATGGGAGATGCTTGAAAGAGGCATTAAGGGAATGGGACAGGAATCAGGATTGAGGAACAGTGGGCAGTATTTAAAATGGGGATTATAAGAACAATAGAATTATGCATTAAGCAGGTTAGCAAGAGGAAAAGAAAGAGGAGACCATTATGGTTTTCCAAAGAGGTAGCAAAGAAAGTGAAAGCCAAAAGACTGCATTCAGGCAATACAAAAAGACACAGGCAGAAGGGGATAGGGAGAAGTACCAGGAGAAACAAAGGAGGCAGGAAGTCAGTAAGGAAGCCAAAGCTCAGACAGAAGAACACATTGCAAAATCAGTGGTTAAAGGGGACAAACCTTTTACAGGTACATAGTGAAAAAGAAGGTCAAGGAGGGATAGTTAGACTGAAGGGAGGATGGGAGCAGCGTGGAGGATGACAACAGTAAAGCTGACATATTGAACAGGTATTTCTGCTCAGTCTTTACTAAGGAAGAGGGGTAATGGGTCTGAAGGGAGTACAAGGGTGAGAATGGTGCAGAAATGGACACAGTCCCTTTACACGAGAAAGGGTCCTGAAGGAACTGGAAGTAATAAGATGGACAAAGCAATGGGGCCAGATGGGTGCACCCCAGGTCCTAAGAACTAAGAGAGGTGGTGGCTGAACCTCTGGCTATCCTGTTCAGCCAATCACTGGAAACAGGGAGGTACCCAAAGACTGGAGGACAGCAGATGTAGTCCCCTTATACAAAAGTGGGAACAAAGAGGAAGCAGGGAACTACAGACCAGTCAGCCTCACTCGGTAGTGGGAAAGATCATGGAAGCACTACTGAAGAGAGATTGGTGGAACATCTGGTTGTCAATGGACTACAGGACCCAAGGCAGCATGGTTTCACCAGGGGGAGGTCATGTCAGACCAACCTCATTGAATTTTTTGACTGGGTGACTAGGGAGGTGGATCAGGGGAGGGCAGTGGACATGGCCTATCTGGACTTCAGCAAGGCCTTTGACACTGTGCCACATAGAAGACTATTACACAAACTGGGGAATATGGGTGTGGGCAGGACAGTAGTGTGGTGGGTAGGTAACTGGCTGGGTGGCAGGACACAGAGGGTGGTGGTAAATGGCTGTCACCCACAGAGGGAAGAGTGACCAGTGGGGTACCACAGGGATCAGTGCTGGACCGTCCTATTCAACATCTTCATCAGTGACATTGCACAGGATATAGAAGGCAGAATTTCACTGTTCGCTGATGACACAAAGCTCTGTAACAGAGTTGGACACACCAGAGGGTGTAGACAGAATGAGAAGGGACCTGCAGAAACTTGAAGAATGGTCAAGGGTTTGGCAGTTGAAATTCAATGCAAAGAAGTGCAAGATAATGCATATGGGGCACAAAACCCTGGCACAATATATCAGTTGGGGGTGAGGATATAGCATGCACCAAGCAGGAAAGGGATCTTGGGGTTGTCATCTCTGATGACCTCAAGGTAGGGAAACAGTGTGACAAGGCATCAGGTAAAGCAAATAGGATGCTGGGATGTATAGGCAGGGCATCACCAGCAGGAAAAGGAGGTCATAATTCCGCTATACAAGACACTAGTGAGGCCCCACCTGGAGTACAGTGTACAGTTCTGGAGACCATACCTCACGTAAGGACATAGACAGGGTAGAGAAGGTTCAGAGGAGGGCAACAAAGATGGTGCATGGGTTGCATCACAAATCCTATGAAGACAGGTTGAAGGAACTGAACATGTACTCCCTGGAGGAGAGGAGGGAGAGAGGGGATATGATAGAGACATACAAGTATCTTACAGGGAGGAACAGGGTGCAGGAAAACACTATTTTTAAGCGAAAAAGATGTTTCAGGACTAGAGGGCATGGGATGAAGTTGGAGGGAGGACGATTCAGAGGAAACATGAGAAAGCATTTCTTCACAGAACGGGTGGTGGACAAGTGGAACACCCTGCCAGAGGAAGTGGTGGGGGCTGAAACAATCACGGGATTTAAGAATGCATGGGATAGACATAAAGGAATTCTAGAGGTCAGGGGTAAGGGGAAATAGACTTCTAGGAAAACAAACTGAACTTACAAGCTCAAATGGGCAGACTAGGTGGGCCATAGGCTCTTATCTGCCGACACTGTCTATGTATCTATGTACTCCAAATAATAATTCCAAAATGCCTAATGGCCTGAAATAATTTTTGCCATCTGATGTGCTTCCAGAGACTACTTTCTTTGAGCAAAATTGTGAGCTCCCTGAGCTGTGCAGCCCCTTAAGAGGGGGCCACTTCTTGCTTCTCGCCCTGTTTCTTGGCCCAATCTTCTTCTGCCACCTCACTACCCTGTCCCAACCCCCTCATCCCCTCCTCTTTTGGTGACCTCATCCACTCCTTCTTGGGAGGCGTCGGCCTCCCTCAGGTCTCTGCCCCCCCCTTTGCCTTCACTTTCCTGAGCTCCCACAGTTCTTTGCTGGGGCCTCGGGACAATGGGGTCTGCCCTTTTACAGGGGCAACCCTCTGTGTTTTTTGATCAGTCGTGGATGTTTTAATAAAAAATACCTTTTGTGTGTGTCTGTGTTTCTTTTTTTTACAAAAACGTATACCATTTTAATGGCTGACTTTGATATGCATCACAAAGCAATTGAAATTGAAAACCCCATACTTGTACTTCACAAAGGAAAATGCGTGTTCAGTAGCCTGCAAAATCCCCGCAAAATACATGCAAAGTCCCTGCAAAATTTGGGAGAAAAAAGTCCTGCAAATTCCCCCGCAAAATCTGCTAAACAATTCCACAAGTTCCCAGTGGCTCTGACCATCAGTCATAATAAAGATGTGCTTGCAGCGCACCACCTGGCACATTCACATTGTGAATACAGCTTTCACAGCTGAACAGAGACCTCAGAGAAGCTGATGTTAAAAAACAGCTTGGAGCTGCAGTCTTTAATGTGCACTCCCACTGATTACAAAATTAATGATGCAATTAATTGTAAAAAAAAAAATGGATAAATGAGCAACAATTATTGCAGTTAAAAAATCTCAGGATGTCTGCAATACATACTGCAGCTACTAAAAAAAGTGTAGTGGCTGGCCCAGTCACACAGTGGTAAAGCTGCTGCCTGCTACACTGGCGACCTGGGTTCGAGAGCAGACCTGAGTCACTGGGGGTCAGCCAGTGTGAGAGGATCAAGCATGTGAGGGGCTGCAATCCACTCATGGATTGGGTGTGCCATGCCTCCTGTAGCATGCCTGACACCTAGTGGAGGCTGGCTGGCAAGGCAGTTGGGAGGCCCAGAAGGGTGAGGAGTGTCCACAGAAGTTCTGCTTTTCTGTAGGTCAACAGCATAGGCTGGCACAAAAAGGTTTCCCTGCCTGGCTTCTTTTTCAGGATTTTGTGCATTTAATTAAGTGACTTTCCTCTCACTATTCCATGCCTCAGCTTCCTCCCTGTGGTTAACCCAGCACCTTAGCTACTGTTTTCCACTCTAAGTCACATGCAACCCCAGTGACTTCTTTCTTTGTCTCTTCAGATTGCAGGCGCCACCATCTCTCCTGTACCTGCGAATGCAAAAGGAGAAATTAAAGTCCTTGTACTTTGTGTGGTGAACAAATGGAAAAATTAGTTTCCTCCTTCTGGGGAAAGGGTGCCACGTCCCATTGCACTACTGCCACTTGTGGATGTATGGGTGTTACAGTGCATGGGGAAACAGGGAGGGGGACATGCCATGCCATGCTTTGTATCATGTGAGCATGCCAATGCATGCTCACGCCAGTGACTGCGGCTGAATGCCAGCACCCCCACGGGGCTCGGGGATCTATGGCACAAAGAGACAGGGGAAAACTAAGCATGAAAAAAATCTCCTCTGCCCACTATATCTTGAAATTTGGTATATCTAGACAGAAAGTTGGTAAATCTAACACAACTAGCAGACATGGAGGAGATGTAGAAAACAGTACATTGAAGAAAATGTTGTCATGCAGTTTGGGGCTAGATATGAAAAGCTGGGCTGGGTTTTTAAGTCTTCATGCAGGTACAGTTCCTGAGTCTTTGAATTGCATCTGCATCAAAATAAAAGCGCAAAACATTTGAATGGTATTTCCAAACATTTTGATGCATTTTCAACAGTTGTGCCTGCTTTATGGCAGAAATTGATGTATGTGTCATATATTGACATATTTGTCACCTTTTTGACTGAAGTGCAACGCAAAGTCCAGCAAATTGTGGCAATTACGCCAGAAAGTTAGAGCACCTTTTAGGAGGTCTAGCATTTTGTTGCAAGTGGCACCTTCCTGCTAGAAAAGTGGAGCAAATCCTAGGCCACATTTTAAAAAAACATCCTGCAGTACCTCATATAGCGTACCACATGGTTTGCTTTAAGTACATTTTACAAAAAACAAACCTTTGTCTGTTGGAATGTGTATAGAATAATCTCAATTACTAAACTACAGCTACACATGAAGGAATGCATTCATCTTTCAACTTAACTGCCTCCTTTCAGTCTTTCTCGTTCTCTTCCTCCTCCACCACTTCCTTCCTCTGTTATGCAACCTTTCTCATGGGTGGGCTGCTGGACACTGCTGACTACAAGATGTCAGGCTTATAGTCTTAAGTTTGATCTTATGTTTTTAGACAAAGCCATTGACCACTGCCCCACATTCCAGTTTTGTAGATCCACATTGTAAGATTCCAATCACTGCAAAGTTTGACTACCATGTAAGGCAATGTAGTTCAGTGGTAAAAGCACAGGCTTGTGAATCATGGGTTCCCAGGCTCAAATCCTGTTACAGCCCTATATTGACTTGTGACCATGAGCATGTCACTTAACCTCTAACCCTCTGCTTTGGCCCTCCAGCCTACAACATGAGGAAAAACAGGCCTCCACTGTAAATGAGATGTACCTCAGATGGGCAAAACAGAGTTGCTGCATGTCTGGGGAGGGAGGGACCACTAGACTGCCAGGGAGACTGGTGGATTTAATTTATTTATACATACATCGGGGATCGGAGAGGCTGGTGGGTTAAATGTATTTATACACACATTGGGGATTGGAGAGAAGGGAACCACTAGACTACCAGGGAAACAGGGATCAGGATCATTTTTATATTAGATCTGTGATCGGGACTAGGGAGGGGGAACCACTAGACTACCAAGGATATGGGGGATTTAATGTATATTTTTACACACATCGAGGGTCGGGGAGGGGGAACCACTAGACTACCAAGGATATGGGGGATTTAATGTATATTTTTACACACATTGAGGGTCGGGGAGGGGGAACCACTAGATTACCAGGGAAACGGGGATCAGGATCATTTTTATATTAGATCTGTGATCGGGACTAGGGAGGGGGAACCACTAGACTACCAAGGATATGGGGGATTTAATGTATATTTTTACACACATCGAGGGTCGGGGAAGGGGAACCACTAGACTACCAAGGAAACGGGGATCAGGATCATTTTTATATTAGATCTGTGATCGGGACTAGGGAAGGGGAACCACTAGACTACCAAGGATATGGGGGATTTAATGTATTTTTACACACATTGGGGATCGGGAGGGGGGGACCACAAAACTACCAGGGAGAATGGGGAATTTAATTTATTTATATACAGATCGGGGATCAGGAAGGGGGGATCACAAGACTACCAGGGTTACAGGGAATTTTTTAGTCTTAATATGGATTGGGGCGGGGAGGCGCTGTACCGCCAGGGTTCCCTGCCCTTAAATGTGGGTAGCCGGTTCTACATACTGATTAGGGCTGGGTTGCAGAAGTGTAAATCTGCACCACTGCTGGGGGCCAGTTTGCGCTTCTGAAACATTTCAATATTGTGCTGCACAACATATGCATGGGGGACCCTTCATTTGCATAGGCGTAGCACAATATTGTGCATGTTGACACTGTCAGGTGTGCACTGTGCATCTGTGCCATTTGAATATGGGCATGCCCCCGACAGCTTGCACTTTTCCAGGTTTGGGCAGCACATCCCAGGTTACGCTGCCCAAACTTTTTCAAAATGGGGCCCCACATACCGAAATGCATACTCTATTTAGTAAACTGCATACACTGTATATTACTACTAATATAGTGCATAGTGAGGTGTTGTTGTGCATAGAAATCAGAGCGTTTCAAAATGTTGTTGTACCACAGTTCAAAAGGTCATGGAACGTGACTGTACCACAGAGTGGTACAACAACATTTGGAAAAGCTCTACAAGGCCACGTGCTGCATTATAATCAAACCACCAGCCTTCAGCCGTAGCTGCTACCTTGTGCTATTCAAACAGTTAACACCATTTTCACTATGGTGGTGCCTTTTTCAAAGGTGGCCAGTGAGCGCAAGAAGTTCATTGAGGAGCTGTCATACAAGAGTACAGCACAAAAAACTGTAAATGACCTGAGAATAGTTACAGTACCTCATATCTACAAAACTACAAGGTAAGACTGATGTCTGAAATTTGCTCTCTTCACAGTCCTCTCGCTTAGTGAGACATAGAGCCGCCATGTTTATTTTTTAAAAGTCCCTCCCAAGTTCAGCTGCTGACCAATAGCAACCTGCAGACTAGACACAGGCACATTTGGTCCCTAGCAACCACACAAGTGCCCTAGCACCCCAAGCTTTTCAACAGTGGCAAAAATATTTTTTCTCCTCAAAAAAACAAACAAAAACAAACTACATTTCTTTGAGACTATACACTATAAAAAATACTGGATGGGCAACTCTATGCCCAACCAGTGTGTTGTGCCACCTCTGGGGTACTGATTCCCTAGAACCTCTTGAGCTTCACTCTTGAGGTCACAGAAAATCAAAACCCCTCGGTGGCACAATACACTGGTTGTGCATAGTTGCCCATCCAGTGTTCTTTCTCTATTGTATAGTGAAATGCATACATCATAGAGTAAAATGAAAATATTATACAGCAAAACCCATACATTATATAGTGAAGCATGTACACTCTACAGTACAGTAAAATACTTACATCATTTTAGCTTAGTGGAAGTACGAGAAAATGGGGGAACAATTTGTGTGCTGGATTTGGAGCCCTAGAAGGAGCACAATGGTGTCAGAGCTCCATCGTAAGAATACGAACATACTAAAATGCCAACAAATTAGGCCTTGAGGTCTATTGCATCTGTTTGAGATGCAGCTCACAGTTTGATAACTGCTGCTGCCCCCCTTCCCTCTCCTTTCCATCCTGCCCCGATGAGTCGTCTTGATCTCTACCCACCCTACCTGTACCTGCCCATGTATCTGTCCCATCCCTTCTTAAAATCTCCCACTGATTCCCTTGATAACAGCTTCTCAAGTAGTGCATTCCAAGGTATCACCACCCTTTCCATGAAGTAATGCTTTCTCAGGTCTCTTCGATACTTAACAAGTTTCAGGCTATGACCTCTTGTGGTCCCTTCCCACTTCAGTTTGAACATCCCCTCTGTGTTTACTCTATTAATACCTTTCAAGTATGTAAAGGTCTTGATCATGTCTCCTCTGTCCCATCTGTCTTCCAAGGAGTACATGTTTAGCTCCCTAAGTCTCTCTCTGCATATGGCTTATCCCCCATTCCAAGGATCATTTTAGATGCCCTCCTTTGGAAAATCTCCAGGAACATAATGTCCTTCTTTAAGTAAGGGTGCCAGAACTGCACACAGTACTCCAAGTGTGACCTCACCAAGCATTTGTACAGTGGCAGAATTACCCCCTTCCTTCTCGAAGTGATCCTCCTAGCAATACACCCCAGCATTCTGTTTGCCTTTTCTGCTGCTTTCCTGCATTCCTGCATTGTCCTGAGTGATGCATTTTACCAGTGATTATTACTCCCAGATCTTTTTCTTCCTCCAAGACTGTTAACTGTACCCCACCCCAATTTGTAGTTGTACCCTGGATTCCTAGCTTCCAAGTGAAGTACACTGCACTTCCTAATGTTAAACCCCTGTTGCCATGTGACTGACAACTGTTCTAGTCTTTCTAGTTCTTCCTGGAGTGTCCTCCTTCCCTTCTCACTGTCCACCTCCGCACCTAGTTTGGAGTCGTAGGCAAACAGGTTCATATTACTCCTAACCCCCACTGCAGTGTCTGAAATGAAAGCATTAAATAACAATGGACCGAGAACCGAAAACTGAGTGGACCCCGCTGATGACCCTTCTGGCTGTTGATAGCTCCCCTCCTACCACGACCCGCTGTTGTCTTTTGTTTAGCCAGTTCCCAATTCACCTCACCAACCTTTCCCCCACCCCAAAGTCACTCAGCTTGCCCAGCAGTCTCCCATATGTCACTGGGTCAAATGCTTTACTGAGGTCTAGATATAAAACATCAACCTGCCTACCACCATCCAGAGATCTTGTCACCCAATCAAAAAATTCAACCAGGTGAGTCTGACAAGATTTCCCCTTGGCAAAAACTGTGTTGCCTGACATCCTGAAGTCCACTTACCTCCAAGAACTTCACCAGCCTGTCCTTTAATAAACTCTCCAACAGTTTCCCCACTATGGCTGTCAGGCTGACTGGTCTGTAGTTTCCCAGCTCATCCTCTGACCCGCTGTTATGGAGGTGCACTACTTGGAGGGAGGAATTGAATAACTCCATCAGTGGAGCTGCGAGGACATACGCCAATTCTTTTAGGACTCTGGGGTTGATCCCATCCAGACCTGGGGCCTTGTCTGTCCTTAATGACCTAAGGCCCTCCCACACTCACTCCACTGGTATCTCATCACATGTTAGACCCCCCTTCCCACCCTTTACCTTAACACCCCCTTGTGGAACTGGACCATCCATTTCCCTCATAAAGACAGAGCAGAAGTACTTGTTTAGCACCTCAGCCTCCTCCACTCCCTATTTGCCCACCCACCCTCCTTTTTTAACTTGATGATCTGCCCCTACATGTCCTCTTCTCCCTGATATACCTAAAACAATTCCTTCCCCCCCTCCCTGAGTCCCTGTGCCAATCTTAGCTCTTTGGTTGCTTTGGCTGCCCTTACCATGCTACTCACCTAGTTTGATTTAATATAGTACTATCCACATGAGCAGTATCTTTCAACCTAAGCCTGCAGGAAACTGACAGCATCACGGTGGATTTGTATCATAAACTATTGTCAGCAGTGTTGGAAATGGAACAAATTCCCTGGTGGAACCCATCAACTTTCATGTAGGATTAAACATACCTGACTGGAGGCTGTGAACATGTTTCCGGATTACAATATGTTTTGCATTTGACATGGAATTTATTCTTTTATGCATCAGTAGATGGGTACATTTTGTGCAGAAGCACCCTTTCACCATTTTTCTCCTGAAACTGAGTAGATGTTTTGTTGAACTCCTGGAACTGAGTTCCCCTGGGTTCCCTCCATTTCCACCACTGATTGTCAGCCATTAGTGTTACAGTTTAGTTCTTATTAAGAAAGTGCTACTGTATTTACATCACGCAGTGTACTGCATACAGCTTGTGGCACTGATAGTACTATTTTTTTCTGATGTGCTTTTGATCTTAGTCATTATTCCCTGATATTTGCATGTCTTGTGCCAGATGTGTGTGGCAGGAAGTTGAGAAATGTGTTGCGCTGTCTGGCAGAAAATCAAGGAATTGTCTTACAAAAAAGTAAAAACACTTCAGAAATCATCAGCTGAGCCAGCCTGCTGGTGCAGCGGTAAGGTGTCTGACTGCGATGCTGACGACCCAGGTTTGGGAATGGACTCAGGCTGTCGGAAGGCCGGCCAGGGGTAGGGGGATTGAGTGTCCTGGTTGACTGCTCTCCTCCTCCAGTGGGTGGGGTGTTGAGTGACCCACACAATAGTGACTCCTGATGGAGGCTGGGGGAGCACTATAGCTGCCAGTGCCAAGACTGTTGGGAGGGGGCTCAGGCGGTGCTTCCATCATTGCATGACCTGCCTCCCAAGGAGTCTCATGAAAAATGCTGCCCACTCCCTTGATGACATCCTGCCTCCTTGTCACCATGCCTGTTCCATGACCCCTGGGCCGGCGATGTAGTGGTGAGTGTTCCATCGGATGCTGCTCGGTCCCATGGCCTCACTCTGGGGGGTAAGCCGTGGGGTTGCCCGGTGGAGTTCTCACCGGGAGCCACAACTAATGTCCATGGGGGCTGCACCTTCCAGTTGCCCCACCCGGAGGGGTTAAGCCTGGGCTGATCACCAACCACAGGTAATTCTGGGAATGGACGGCAGTCGGGGTGGTCAGGGCTGTGGGGACAGAGGACTGGGAGATCCGGGAACCACAAAGCATGCTAAATTGCAAAAAAAAAAAAAGAAATCATCAGCTGATTACATTTAAAAAATAATTACATTTAAGGCACAACAGACTCTATAAAACTACAGCCCTGTTAAATCTGAAACATAGCTTGTAAACTTGTAGGGAAATCTGGAGCCTTTCCAGGAAATAAGTTCTACTTTAATTTTGTGTGTGTTTGAAGGGGCATGTCTTTAAATTCTGTAATGGTCTTTGTGTCCTATTTTGATCAAAATATCAAGTTATAACTTTATTTTTTTTATTTCTTCATCAAGGCCCAAGGAAAAGGATTGAGATTTTCTATGAATGTTATGGTTATAGGATCTGATTGTCCCATTAGGAACCCTATTTCTCCAGTGCTGTCTGTTACATTTTTATAGATACTGTACCAGTTTAAAAAAATATAATGGGATTTAAAGTGGGAGTGAAGCAAACAATATCTCATGATTTGACAGCACACTTTTTAAACAGGCAATTTAAAACCATAACCTTATAGAGTTAAGCACCATTCTAGAATCCTGTTGGCACGTCCTGATTGCATACCTGCTGATTTGGCTAATCAGCTACTAATGATGTTAGCCACTATACTGACAGTCTACAGCTAATTGCCTGCTTCATCAGCTGTAATAGAAATTACTAAGTCAAGGAAATGCAGTAATTAATTACAAAAAAAAACTTTAGGAATTTTTTGCTTATGTCATTGTGAATAACAAAATCTGTCAGTAAAGATTTTTTTTTAATTAGAATACTTAATATCCTATGCAGAAAGGACAGAAGTGATGAGCTCTTAGGGGAAGGAAGTCTTGTAGCATTTATAGTTTAGTTACCCCATTCTCTCTCCTTATACGTCTGTTTTATTTATTCTTCATGTCTCTGGTCTTTCAAACAATCTCCTTATGTAGTCAAACTATTCAACTGCTGGAGGTACCCAACCAGAGGCATTATTGGTTGCAACTAGTCAGTGGCCCCTGAAACTGATATAGCTACTTCCACGGGTGGTATAAAACAGTGGCTTATACAAATTGCCTTGTTTACCCTGTGCCCTTTTGAACTTCAGTTGCCCCCCCCCCACTTTGCCACATGTTCCAGCACCCATGATGGCTACATGGATGGAACTGCAGCATCTCCTGAGTGTTCTCAGTTTTAGCCCTTGCTGTGCTGTGGACTGATCTATCAGTCCATAATTCCAATATAATCTAACTATGTTGGCAGCACAAGGGATTGCCAGTGTAAGTGGCTCAGTAGGTAACACTCGCCTCTGAGGCTGGGAGATCAGAGAGCCATGGGTTCAGTTCCCACACCTGGCACTTGGTTAGTATCCCAGTACTGACACTGTAGTGCAGCATGAGAGGGGTGCTGCACTCTTTCGGATGAGACGTTAAACCAAGGTCCCATCTTCCTGGATTGGTTATAGTTCAGGTGGATGTTAAAGATCACATGGCACTTATCGAAAAGAGTAGGGGAATTTCCCCGGTGTCCTGGCCAAATTTCCCCTCATTCACTAAAAATACCACCAACAGCTTAATCTGGTTCAGGGTCAGTTGGCATTCATCTGTATCCCCCTTCCCCAGGTCGTGCCTGAAAATAGACAGGATTTGTCTAGTGCACTTACCCGGTCAACAAAAACTAAAATAAAAATAAAAAAAATAATAATATAAGCAGCAAAGTATGCAAATAGTGGTATCAGCATCTAGAGCCACTAACTGACTGCAAAAGATGCTGTCACTGATTGGAACACCTACAATGGTACATTGTGGGATACCTAAGGAGGCAGATTTAAGGACCACAGTGCTAGAACATAAAACAATAGAGATAGATACAGAATGAAAACACGGAGTAATCAAATTTGATTCATGAATGCAGAAAAGCTCTCCATTTCCTTTGATTGCTCAACTCGAAATACAGTATACGGAGAATTCAGAACTGGCAGTTGTAGGGGTAATCAAAGTATGAAGAGCTATTGATGCCTCTGGAAAGCCTTGACAAACGTATTATTTATTAGATGAGTTATGTATTTCTGCGCTGTGCCCTTTGGTTTTTATTGCTAAGGACATTTGCATCAAAACGTTTTTGCTTTTCCTTCTTAGTCACTGCTTGAATCCACTTGTGTGAAGGGAAACTTTTACAGAGCATCTGCCTCCTGGTGTGTAAACTAGGAAAGAAACAAGCAGCAATTACACTCAGGAGTGGATAGTATCATGCGGTGTTGGGTAGTCACATGACTGCCAGTGCAAAATCGAGTGCAAGCAAACCAGTAATTAAGTTCTACCGGCCCTGGCGACCCAGAGCATGAGGGCTGTGGAGCAGGAGGACAGCATTTACAGGAGAAATTCCAGGAAATGTTACCTATATGTCTTGTAGTCTAAGGTAGGAGCCACCTGGTTTAACCAACCGAGAGATTTTCCTCATTGGTCATTTTTACATACAACTGTGATTGTGTTAGTATTCGCTCTCGGGGCATTCCTGAGGGTCAGTGGGTAAAGAGAGGTATTAAACAAACTCTGTCTTGGTACCTTGATGGATAAAGTAATGCGGTAGGGATATACTGTAGGACTGCAAAAATCCTTGTCTAGCTTGTTTTGAACATAGGATATTGCAGTGATGTTTTTAGCAGTATACTAAATACCTGTAGAAACAGAAACCTAGAAACATAGAATTTGTCAGCAGAAAAGACTGCTTGGCCCACCCAGTCTGCCCAGATGGTCCCTGCCTAGTCTGTCTCTACAGACCTAACTAGTCTCCGGGGACCCTCCCTCCTCCCTGCCTGTTTACTAATATTCCCCTATGTCTGTCCCATGCATGTTGAAGCCCCCTACTGTTTTCACCTCTACCACTTCCGTTGGCAGTCTATTCCAGATGTCTACCAGTCTTTCAGTGAAGTAGTACTGAAAGAGTGGTAGACGCCTGGAATAGACTGCCAGCAGGGTACCCTAAAGTTTAAGTATTGTGATAAGGTACTAGGACCAGAGTAAATCCTTATTTAAAGTACAGTACTTCAATCTTAGGGTATTGCAGTGGGGCTTTTAGGAGGGAATTGAATTCCCTAACTGGGGTACCTCGAAGTATAAGTATTAAAGTTGAGATATAAGTCCAGAGTAAATCTATATCTATGGTATCTGCAGTAAATAGTGTAGTGGTTAAGGGCACTGAGCTGCAAACCTGGAGGCCTGGGTTTGAATCCCATTAGCCCCCACTTGCATACTGTGTGACCCTGAGCAAGTCACTTAACTTCCTTGTGCTCCCAGATCACACGTGGAAACAAGCTTCGGCTAAATGTGCCTTTCCTGGTTAAACAATTTCCCCTTCTAATGCAGCACCAAAGGGAGGATGGTAAGAAATAAACAGTCATGGTGTAGTGCGCTGGTACAGGGAGCAAGAGGGAGGACTGAGGTTGCTGCAGTGACTACAGTGTGATACTCTTTAAAGATACACTGTGGAGGTGTCAAGGCTGCCTAATTTGCAGGAGGCTGTCAGCACTGACTTCAGAGTTAGCTGTAGCTTGGGCTGAAAAACATTAGTTGTGGAGTTGATCAGAGTGGGGAGGGCAGGGGTGTCTACTTCACTGCCATTCCTTAGTGCCTCCAAAGGTTTGCAATGGAGATTGGAAGCTAGTGAACAGGGGTTGGGGTTGTTGGGTGGCAATGACTAGGAAATGGTCCTGGTATTGCAACATGCAACCTATTTCACAATACTGAGTGAAGTAGTACGTACTACTCCATCTCCCAGGGGCCTGTTGTGACTGGTATCCAGTGATAACAGTGACTGCAAATAGGTAACTCTCAAAAGAGTAACTCATTTGAAGTGCTACACATGTAAGCTACCATGTAAGGGTAGCAACGGAATTTATTTATTTATTGTGATCTTAGATTAATACCTTTGAGAACAAGCTCATTACATAGGTTGCATGTCAGGGTAGAAAAGAAAACAGTAGTGCAAAATACAGAACTATAGCAACAAATACTAATAAAGATATATAAATATAACAATTAAGAAAGTATATATATATATATATATATATATATGAAAATAATTATAAACAAACAGAAAAAACAATGAGCAAGGCATTATACAATGTATGCCATTATTGTCAAATGTAACAGGGTGAGATAGTACGAACTGCAATCCAGGAAGAATTTTCAGGAAGTGACCACCAGTCATTGTGGTTTGAAATCACAGAAAGAGCAGAACCAAACGGCACAAAAACACGTATCCTGGATTTTAGGGGGGCAGACTTTGGGAAAATGGGGAAATACTTGAAAGAGGCATTAAGGGGAATGGGGTAGGAATCAGGGGTTGAGGAACAGTGGGCAGTATTTAAAATGGGGATTACAAGAGCAACCGAATTATGCATTAAGCAGGTTAGCAAGAGGACAAGGAAGAGGATACCATTATGGTTTTCCAAAGAGGTAGCAAAGAAAGTGAAAGCCAAAAATATTGCATTCAGGCAATACAAAAAGACACAGGCAGAAGGGGATAGGGAGAAGTACCAGGAGAGGCAAAGGGAGGCAGGGAGGTCAGTAATGGAAGCCAAAGCTCAGACAGAAGAACACATTGCAAAATCAGTGGGTAGAGGGGACAAAACATTTTACAGGTACATAAGTGAAAAAAGAAAGGCAAAGGGAGGGATAGTGAGACTGAAGGTGGAGGATGGGGGCCGCTTGGAGGATGACAACAGTAAAGCTGACATATTGAACAGGTATTTCTGCTCAGTCTTTACTGAGGAAGAGGAGTGTAATGGGTCTGAAAGAAGTACAAGGGGTGAGAATTGTGCAGAAATGGACACAAGTCCCTTTACACGAGAAAGGGTCCTGAAGGAACTGGAAGTAATAAGAGTTGATAAAGCAATGGGGCCAGATGGGGTGCACCCCAATGTTCTTAAAGAACTAAGAGAGGTGGTGGCTGAACCTCTGGGTATCCTGTTTAGCCGATCACTGGAAACAGGGGAGGTACCCAAAGACTGGAGGACAGCAGATGTAGTCCCCTTATACAAAAGTGGGAACAAAGAGGAAGCGGGGAACTACAGACCAGTCAGCCTCACCTTGGTAGTGGGGAAGATCATGAAAGCACTACTGAAAGAGAGATTGGTGGAACATCTGGTTGTCAATGGACTACAGGACCCAAGGCAGCATGGTTTCACTAGGGGGAGGTCATGTCAGACCAACCTCATTGAAGTTTTTGACTGGGTGACTAGGGAGGTGGATCGGAGGGCAGTAGACATGGCCTATCTGGACTTCAGCAAGGCCTTGACACTGTGCCACATAGAAGACTATTACACAAACTGGGGAATATGGGTGGGCAGGACAGGTGTGGTGGGTAGGTAACTGGCTGGGTGGCAGGACACAGAGGGTGGTGGTAAATGGCTGTCACTCCACAGAGGGAAGAGTGACCAGTGGGGTACCACAGGGATGAGTGCTGGGACCGGTCCTGTTCAACATCTTCATCAGTGACATTGCACAGGACCTAGAAGGCAGTATTTCACTGTTTGCTGATGACACAAAGCTCTGTAACAGAGTAGACACACTCGAGGGTGTAGACAGAATGAGAAGGGACCTGCAGAAACTTGAAGAATGGTCAGGGGTTTGGCAGTTGAACTTCAATGCAAAGAAGTGTAAGATAATGCATATGGGGCACAAAAACCCTGGCACAATATATCAGTTGGGGGGTGAGGATATAGCATGCACCAAGCAGGAAAGGGATCTTGGAGTTATCATCTCTGATGACCTCAAGGTAGGGAAACAGTGTGACAAGGCAGCAGGTAAAGCAAATAGGATGCTGGGATGCATAGGCAGGGGCATCACCAGCAGCAAACGGGAGGTCATAATTCCACTCTACAAAACTCTAGTGAGGCCCCACGTGGAGTGCAGTGTACAGTTCTGGAGACCTTACTTACGTAAGGACATAGACAGGGTAGAGAAGGTTCAGAGGAGGGCAACTAAGATGGTACATGGATTGCATCACAAGTCCTAAGGACAGGTTGAAGGAACTGAATATGTACTGTACTCCCTGGAGGAGAGGAGGGAGAGAGGGGATATGATAGAGACATACAGGTATCTTACAGGGAGGAACAGGGTGCAGGAATACACTAATTTTAAGTGAAAAAGATGTTCCAGGACTAGAGGGCATGGGATGAAGTTGGAGGGAGGACGATTCAGAGGAAAGGTGAGGAAGAATTTCTTCACAGAACGGGTGGTGGACAAGTGGAACACCCTGCCAGAGGAAGTGGTGGGGGCTGAAACAATCCTGGGATTTAAAAATGCATGGGATAGACATAAAGGAATTCTGGAGGTCAGGGGTAAGAGGCAACAGACTTTTAGGAAAACATGAACTGAACTTACAAGCTCAAATGGGCAGACTGGGTGGGCCATATGCCCTTATCTGCCGACACTGTCTATGTATCTATGTATCTATGTAAGTACAGCGAGGGTAGGTATGAGCGAGGGAGGGTTGCGACGGCGACCAGAAGGGGAGGGATAGGGAAGAGGGTTTGTGTGGGGTAGTATGGCCTGCTGCTGCCGAGCTAGCCATGTGGCATGGTGATGAGCATGGCTAGCTTCAGTGCAGCAGGCACAGGGTTCAGGGCTGGGGACCAGGAAACATTTTACTGCTCCTGCCGTAATTTTTTTTTTTTTTTGACTGTCTCCCCTCCCTGATATGCAACCCCCTGGAGTTAGCAATCTAAAATTAAGGGGGTGCGGGGGGCCTCATAAATCCTATTTCTAGTTGCCGGTTGTGGTGTCACTGACGAGTATACATTACCTTTGTGGTTTTCAGTGATGTACACTTGCCGTAACAGTGATTGCGGTTTTGCGATCGCCAATATCACATAAACCCGTTGTGACCAGTTCCCCTAAGGACATTGTAGCAGTGATGCCTACAAGGGAGGGCAGCAGTAAGCACCGGAGTGCTAGAAAGCGGGTACTCACCTTAGGGGAGTTTATAGTGATGGATACCTATAATATTAACTGTGCCTCAGACCAGGGTTGGTGGGTAGTGCACTGTCTCCCTCTGGTGAGGGTTCATAGAGTACTCTTCAGGGTGGAAGTGGGTGGGAAACCAGACATTATTGCCCATCTAGGGATGAATGATCTGGCAGGGTTTTCATTAAAAGTGAAGGCTAGTTTTAGGGAACTGGGTTCGAGGCTAAGGGGGATGGCTGATATTGTGACCTGGTTGGAAGTCCTCTCAGTAAACAGCAAGGGGAAGTGAAGAAGCTGAAAATCTACCAGTTTAGTAACTGGAGCACTGAATAGGGTTCATTTCCTCAGAGACTATTTTTTTTTTATATATTCATTTTTTTCTCTTTCCTCCTCGGACTCCTCAGGGGCTATGATCCCTCCCTCGGAGGGGTTCATCCTCCAGTCCGATCCCCAGCTCATCCACCCCTTGAGTTTCCCCTGTGGATTCCCCCTCTGCAGCAGGGCCAGGTAGGGGGGTGCCAGCGTGCCCCCCACCACCCTGGTACATCAAATCTGGTGGCGGGGGGCAGATTCCCTGGCATGATTGGACCATCATAGGTTCTGTGGAGCCCGAGGCATTTTCCATTTTCTGCCACCCCTCCCTTCCGATGTGAGGACATTGGCTTCAAGCCTCTCAACCCATACTGCCTTCCAGCTATCACCAGAGGACAGTCAGTGAGCAGGACAACTAGTTCCCTTCCCCGAGAGAGAGGAGCAGTCCTCCGGATGCTCAGTCCTCTCTCCCCCCTGCCAACCCCCAGTGGTCCAGGCTCGTTCCTGAACCTGGGTCGCTGGCGTGGTGTGAGGTGTGGCGTCCGGCCCCTCAATCCTCAGCTCCATCGGGCCGCTTTGTTGTTTTTTTTGTTTTTTTAGGGATAAAGGCCAATTGAAACTTAACGGCCTTCATCCAAATAGAGAGGAAATGAAGACACTGGGGCAGTGGTTTGAAGTGTATTTTTCAGGATGTTTAAAGTAGCAAAGGGAAAGGGGAAATTGTTTAACCAGGAAAGACATACTAAGCAAAGCTTGTTTCCAGGTGCGACCAGGGAGCACAAGAAAGTTAAGTGACTTGCTCAGAGTCACACTGTATGCAAGTGGGAGCTGATTGAATTGAAATCCAGGTCTCCAGGTGTGCAGTTCTGTGCCCTTAACCACTACACTATACTGCCTCCAAGGGGAGGGATGCTGGGGTTAGAGGTATCCTTGGTGGGAACTCAAGTGAGGGAGAACTATTAAGTGCTCCCCCAGCTAGAGGGGGCATTCAGAGGATAATGAATAATTCAGACAGTGTATGTGGCAGTGAGGTTCAACAGGGAACAGGAATCACAGTAGCCATGCACGGAGGTTGAGGATGCAAATGGCAGGAAAACAGGACTCCCACAGGGTGGTCTGCATAAATTCAGAAAAACCCAGGAACAAAATGAGTAACCTTCAGGCTATGGCAGCAGAAGGTAGGCCAGATATGATAGCCATAACAGAAATGTGACCGACATCTAACCAGAACTCTGGAACCTTAGACTCTCCAGCTGTGAACTGTTCATGAAAGACAGGGAGAAGGTGAGGTAGTGCTGTACACCAGAGAGTGCATCAGGGTGATGGAGGATAAGAAAATAGGGCAAGGGGTTGGGTGTAATCTCTAGAAGTTCAGCTGATGATTGGGAGAAAGAACCTCTTAATGGGGATGGCCTACTGGTCTCCAGTTCAGTCAGAAGAGATGGACAGGGCACTAACAGGGGAGATTAGAAAGGTAGGGACAGGGTGGAAAATTGTCCTGCTTGGAGATTTCAACATGTCAGATGTAGACCAAAGCATTTTGGAGGCAAGAAACACTAGGAACCAAGTATTAGTGCATACCTTCCAGGACCCTTCTAACCCAGCATATAAAATAGCTGACTAGGGAGGGGATGGTGCCATAATGGACCTAGTTCTGCCAAACCAGGACAATGTAGGGGATGTAACAGTGGAAGATCCTCTTGGATCAAGTGACTACAACATGGTGTAGCTCAGCATAGCTCTTGAAGCCCAACGGTAGAGGTCCCAGATGCTAGTTATGGACATTAGAAGAGCACATGTTAAGAGGATGTAGGAAGAGCTTAGTGTGTGACTCAAAGAGTTAGTTCAATTAAAGCGGGTGGAAAATAAATGAAATGCCATCAAATCAGGGAATCCAAGAGTTGTCCACTGTAATGCATGCCTCAGACCACTTGGGAAGAGATAGAGTCACAAGAAATCTATTTGGTTTTCTGGGGAGTTGTGAGAAGCAGTCTGGGTCAAGAAATCAGCCTTCAGAAGGTATAAGGCCGATCTGTCAGAGGCAAATAGGGAGCTCTGCCTTAGCAAAGTGAAAGAGGTCAGTAGTGCAGTGAGGATGGCTGAGGGGAAGGCAGTGCTCAGAATAGTGCTCATTACAGGGTCAATGAACAACTCGGCACAATGTAGGAAGGCAGCTGCAAAGGTCAACAAAATGCTGGGTTGTATTGCAAGGGGTATACCCTCGAGGAGGGAGGAGGTGACTCTGCCACTGTATAGGTCATTAGTTAGACCACACCTGGAGTACTGCGTGCAGTACTGGCACCCGTATCTGAAGAGGGACATTAAGTTACTGGAGGGGGTGCAGCACAGGACAACAAAGATGATCAAGGGGCTGGGGGACTTATCATACGAGAGGAGGTTGAAGGAGTTGAACATGTACTCACTGGAGGAGAGGAGGGACAGGGGTGACATGATTGAAACCTTTAAATACATGAAAGGAATAAACAAGACTGGTACAGAGGGGCTGTTCAAAGTAAGGGAGGGGAGGGCTACCAGGGGCCATGATATGAGACTGGAGGGAGGAAGGTTCAGGAGGGAGATGAGGAGACACTTTTTTACAGAGAGGGTGGTGGCTGGCTGGAATGCGTTACCTGCAGAAGTGGTATCCAGTAGAACAGTGGACTGCTTCAAAAGGGGATGGGACAGGACAAGAGGTAGGGTTAATGAAGGGGAAGGGTGAAAGGGAGGGGCAGCTGCAGAATAAGGGGTGCTAGCTGCACATTCGAGCAGACTTGATAGACCTCTAGGCCTTTATCTGCTGGCAAATTTCATATGTGCATATGTTCGTTATAGTAGAACTGGTGAAAAAATGGGTGAAGGGGAAATTGAAAGATTGAACAAGGGGGATATTATTTTTATTTTATTTAATTTTTGTAACCAGGTGAGGCCACTGAAGCCATGACAGTCTCTTTTTCAGGGGCAACCTGGAGTTATTATGCATACAGTGGCAGTGCATTTACAAGCAATAATATAATATTCAGAGACATTCCTGTGAGTTTCCATCTCACTTTACAACATTCACTAACCATGATTGTTTAGAAACCAAAGACTACAGTCATCTTTTGACAATTGTTATTCCATAAAAGACAGCTATGGAACAAATAACACACATAGTTTACATCAAGTGCTGCATGGTGACTAAGGGGGGGCATCAGTGATAGCAGGTACACTGGTTGAGCTCTAAAAGGTGCACCTTGAGCCCCTTTTTAAGTCCCCTGAAGGAGGAGCAATCCTGTAGGCTTCCTGGGACTGCATTCTAGAGGGGGGATGTTAGCTGGATATGACTTTTGACCTAGAGACAATCTGACTTTGGGCACATTAAGGAGTTTGCGACTTGAGAATCTGAGGGATCTTCTAATTGGTTTATTGAATAGTAATCTTGCCACACTAGGAGGAGCATTTTCCTGCCTTAATTTGAAGGCTAGACATAGTGATGGGTACTGTAATCTTCCTTCTAGTGATGGGCATGTAGCACCTGACAGCGATGCTCACGGGGCGAGGCTCCTGATGCAAATCAGCTAACCCAATGATGTAGGGTTCTGAGCGTTTGCATTTCTGCCCCTTTGACACTTAGTAGAACCGGAGAGCCATAAAATAGGGTGGGTAGTATGGTGCCTGTAACCATGTTTAGCCAGGATTCACATGTAAGGAGGGGGCTTAGGCAGTAAAGCAGACCCAGTTTTTGGTTCACAGTCTTGGTCAGTTGGTCGATGTGTATCTTGAGAGTGCAGTTTTGATCTAGGGTTATACCTAAGTATTTAATGGATTCGGCTTCAACCATCGCTCCATCACTGAGAGTAGGTGTCAGGATCAATGATCTGTCTGATCCTATGCTTGTCGTGTCAAACAACAGTGCCGTAGTTTTTTTTGCCATTTAGCACAAGGTTATATTTTTACTAAGTGTAACCCCTAGATGGCGCTATCCCAGGGGCTACTACCCCTGCCTGATTTGCCACTAACAGGTTGAGGGGCCTGGATCCAATGGCGGGTGCCTCCACCCAGAGGTCAGGGTTTGCAATAGTTAAACTAACTTGGTCACAGCCCTCTGGGACACTGCAACCCCCCTTTCTTCCCACTAGTGGCCCACACAATATATCAGAATTACCTTCACAGTATACACTTACCCCCAGGTCTGGTTCCGCACCGGACCTCCTGTGAAATGAGATACAGTGCAACAATCACAGTACAGTACTTTAACATAGACAAATACCTCAGGCAGTATAACTTTGCTGAAACAAGCAGCTCTGATTTATTTAGGGGATATAACAAGGACAGGGGAAATCAGGTTAATTAGCTTATCACTCTAATAATCTATTTATGGCTCTGTGCACAGGCCTATCCCTATCAGTTACTGTCCCTGGGTACCCAAGCCCTAGTGTAGTCCAAACCGTGCAGCTGGTAGGCCCTTTCACACAGAGAAAAGGAGAATTAAACAGTCAGCAGTACAGTAATTCCATTTGGATTTAATGTGGCATTCAACAGGAGCGACCTTGAATTAGTACTCACGACCTCCAAATAAGATAGGGTCCTTCAATGTCAGCAGGGCTCACTTGAGGTACACAAACCTCTTCACACATCCATATAAAAGAAAGCACTATACCAGGCAGGCTGCATCTGTATCCCGATCGCACTTACTGCACAATCCGGGAGACACACAGCAGATTCAGTTCCTGACAGACCGAGTGCGATTTTCAGCAATTCTTCCAGTCTTCTACAGGGTGAGCCTGGTTTCTACTCTTCAGAGATCCTTTGATTCTTTTCACAGGACGGATTCAGTCCAACAAGCTGTTACACAAGCTGCAGACCGAACTCTGGGCCTTACACACGCTTTTTGACTAAAACTGCACACTGAAAAGCACAGGGCTCCTTCCTTCTTCACTGCCAAAGCTCAACTGAAACTCCAACCGACAAAACCGGGCACTTCCTTTGAGTTCCTCCCAGTTCTTGACTGGATTGGCTGTCACTCACAATAGACTGCTGCTGTTGGTCCAAAAGGCACTGAAGTCTAAACTACATCTCCAGAGTCACTGCCCATACAATCCTCTTGTGGCTGGCTCAGATTATGAGTCCAAGTTCTGATTCGCCCAAGGCACCATTTTAGAGCTAGCTTACCCCACACTGATTGGTCCAGTTCAGCAGTTCAAAACTAGAATGGGAACTAGCAGACACAGTTCTGACTGCAAAGAAAGCAGGTTAGACAAACTGTAATTTCATTATTACTCTAAATAATTTCTGGCAAACAGTTACATCTTTCAGATAGGTTCCCTTTGCACTCCTAGTGACTGCAAAATGAAGTGAATTGGCAGCAGCTTGAGTGGTACTCAATCAAAGAAACACACAGTCCCCATACAATAATTATGTCTGCAAGCAGACAGCTCTTAAAGAGACAGTACCAGAGGTTCTAAAACACTCACTGATAAATGGCTTAAATGCCAAACACCATTCAGGCTTGGAGCATTCAAGCAAGCTCCTGGAAGTCTTTTGGAACCCCCATTTGCAGGGGTTACACCTTCCTGGCCTGGGAAAGCTTGACGTCCGGGCTAAGCAAGTACCCCATAAGTTTCAACTGCAACCACATACATTTGCATTAGGCTCGCACATGTAATCATCAGTCAATATATCATTTTACCAAGAACACATTTCTGAAACATTGCAGTACGTCACTCTTCACACAGTATTACATACACATTGTACCATAACTCAAGTTATTACCTCTTGTACATGAAACCTGAAGAGAGGGGCCCTTCCTATCAGTTACCTTGGGGCTGGACGGGGCAAGGGCACCATACTTGGAGGGCAACACAAGTAACTTGAGTTAACACTGACGCTCAGTTTGGGCAATGAGCTCGGGGACACATACACTCCTTTATGGACAACATTGAGAGGCAAATCCACAGGCCTCCCAAGGAATCATAACTGAGGTGCACCACAGGCTTTACAGCTCGACCAGTCTTTTTAGGGGAACTGTTACAGTCTCTGCACTCTGAGCCTCATTTTCAGCATTGTCCACACTTGTCAGGGAGTCTCCATGGGGTAGAGAGGCTAGAACTTGGGGCACTTTCAGCTCCAGGAGTTACAGTTTCTGAGTCCACAACATTTGGCTCGCATGGAGAGCTTTGACACTGGCAGTGGACTGTCAGGGCACTCAAAATACTCTTCTTGTTCGGGTGTATCACCAGTCTGCCCCAATCTATCATTTTCCTCCCTGAAAGCTCAAACAGTTCAACCATGCACAATGATTCCATTTCATCTGATCTGATGCTTTGCACTTCACTTTCTGGGAGCATTGGCTCCAGGGATGAAGCTGGGGGCTTAGACAGTCCAGAAGGCCCAGCTTTGTCTCCAGTATTGACTAGGGATTGCCCTAAACAATTGACTCAGTTCGTAAGAAGGATAGTATTCAAAGTCACTCTCACTTTCTTCCGATATGGACTGACAGTCATACTCAACTGGGACTTGTGGAGGGAACACTTTAACTTTGCTTCTGTAGGTGCAGACTTTCTTGATCTTTTCTTAGCAGCAGCTCTAGTCACTGGTCCAGAGGGGCATCTTCTAGGGCTCAGACTCAATTAAGATTTGTCCAATGGGCAGTAAATGATTTCTATGCATTGTTTTACATCTTTTGAATTATTCTCAGGCCTTACTGTACACTGGCAGATCATCTAGTTTGCCCACTACAATGTGAGGGAGATGGTGCCATCTGTCAGCAATCTTGTGCTTGCCATGCAATCCCAGATTTCTTAGCAATACCCGATCTCCCTCCTGGAGTTCCTGTGCTTTCACCTTTTTATCATACCTTTCTTTGTTGGCCAGATTTCTTTTGGCAGCCATGGTTTGAGCCAGTTGGTACGCATGAGTTAGCTGGGCCTTTAACTTTGCACATACTGTAAATAGTTGTCAGCTTGAACCCCATCAGGAGAGACCCAAACACACATCTACTGGTAGTCGAGCTTCTTCCAAACATCAGCGGTACGGGAGAATCCAGTGGCATCACTTTTGGTGCAGTTATAAGCATGTACCAGGGTGCTAATTTGTTGGCTCCATCTAGGCTTGTCCTTTGGGTGCAGGGTGCCTAGCATATCTAGCAAAGTGCGGTTGAAACGTTCAGGCTGTGGGTCCCCCTGGGGGTGGTAAGGAGTGGTTCTGGACTTTCGCACTCCCACAGAGAAAGCATCTCTTGATCAGACGACTCTCAAAGTCTCCCTTGATCAGAATGGATTCTTTGTGGAGCCCCATAGTGAACAAAAAGTTTTCTACAAGTACTTTGGCCACAGTGGATGCTTTCTGGTCTTTGGTGGGGAAAGCTTGGGCATATCTCATGAAATGGTCAGTGACCACCAGCACATTACTGATATTTCTTTGATCTGACTCCAAACTTGAAAATCAATACAGACCAGCTCCATGGGTGCACTGGTGGTGATGTTAACAAGGGGGCAGCCCTCTGGGGCAAAGCTTTCCTCTGTAAGCAGCGACTACAAGTTCAATGTGTTGCTCCACATCAGCCCCCATCTTAGGCCAATAGAATCTGGATCTCACCAAGTCAAGTGTTCTGTCTATACCAAGGTGCCCCATGTGGTTGTGCAAGGACCTCAGTACTGAGTCTCGAAGGCAGTGGGCAGCACTAGTTGTTGTTTGTCTACTTGTCCCCCTCTGTCTACTGTTTCTCTGTATAACAGTTTATTGATCAGTTTCAATTTAGGACCTTCTTTGTATAACAGTGCAGTTCTCAAATCAGTGGAGCGTAATTTGGACACATCTTTCCTGCATAGAGGGCTTCTAAAGCTGCTTTGATCATGGGATCGCTGGGTTGAGCCCGCCGAATACTGTCATTGTCCAGCTGAGGCAGTGCACCAATGTCTATTGCAGAAAAGTGGCAATAAGCAGCAGGTATGCAATTCTCAGAGGCTCCCAAGCAATCCACCATGCAGTCCACTGCGTCCGTGGACATTTGTTCCTCCCTGTCAAACTTCCGGCAGAGTGCCCGAATGTCAGGTTCTGCCAATCGGACCCAATCATTCTGGGGAACAGGCCTCCGGGAGAGAGCATCAGCATCTATGTGGTTCAGACCTGCTCGGTATTCGAGAGCATAGTCATATGTAGATAATGCAGAAAGCCACCTATGGCCAGTGGCATCCAACTTAGCTGAGGTCTGCACATAGGTCAAAGGATTATTGTCAGTTTTTACTAGTATTTTAGCCCCATACAAGTACTCATGGAATTGGTCAACAATAGCCCACTTCAAAGCTAGGAACTCTAACTTATGTACAGGATAGTTCTTTTCGGATGGGGTCAGGCTTCTACTGGCAAAGGCCACTGGTCTCAGGCCATTCTCGTGTTTGGTACAACACAGCCCCCAACCCTTGTAGCTAGCATCAGTGTGCAGGACGTAAGGTTTTCTTGGATCGGCATAGGCCAGCACTGGAGCATGGGTAAGTTGATATATGATCTCATGAAAAGCAGTCTCACAATCAGGAGTCCAGCGGGCCCCAAATACTTCACTGGATGAAAATACACTCTTCAGTCTTGAGGACGCTGACTTTGGTATTTTTGTGGGTTGGGGATACCCTTGAGTAAGGTTAAGTAAAGGGCGGATCACTCTTGAATAGTCCTTGATGAGCGCCGATAATAACCACAGAATCCCAGGAATCTTTGCAGTTCTTTTAGATTTTTGGGCTGTGGCCAGGTGGTCAAGGCCTCAACTTTACTTGGGTCGGTCTCTATTCCTCGGTGGATACTATGTGTCCCACATACTTTACTGATGTTTGAAAAATTGACACTTATCAATGGACAGTTTAAGGCCAAAGTCCTCCAGTCGGTCCAATACCTTAAATAATCTGCTCTCATGTTCCTCCAGTGAGCTGCCAAACACAATAACATCATCTAGGTATACCAGGCACTCTAGTAAGTTCATGTCCCCACTGCACGCTCCATCAATCGTTGAAAAGTGGCTGGGGCACCTGAAATCCTTGAGGCATCCTCATGAATTCATAGAAGCAAGCGGACAGATAAAGGCTGTCTTTTCACGGTCCTCTGGGGCCATCGGGATCTGATAGTACCCACTGCGGAGATCCAGCACAGAGAACCACTTGCTCCCGTTTAGGCAGTCAAAGCATCCTGAATGCGGGGCATTGTGTACTGATCAGGGATAGTCCGCGGTTTAAGGTGCGATAATCCACACATTCCTTACTGTTCCATTCTTTTTCCTCACTACCACAATGGGGGAAGCATAAGGGCTTCTGGATTCTTGTATTACACCAGCAGCTAACATCTCTTGCAGATGCCGTCTCACATCATCTATGTCAGCAGGTGCCAGGCGTCGAGACCTCTCACGAAATGGTCTTTCGTCATGCAGCCGGATATTGTGCTCAGCTCCTTGCACGCATCCTACATCCCATTCCTTTAAAGAAAACACCTGGTCTCTCTGGGCAAGCTTCTCACTGATCTTCACTTTCCATTCAGCTGGCAGCGGAGTCACCGAAATCAAACAAGTCAGGCTACTCTGTCATTCTTCCTGAACTCTTGCTGCTGGGTAGCACTACAGTGTCTGCACAATGCACATTAGCCAGGATGCAACCTCTGTTTACTCGAATGTCTCTTTCAGACACATTATGAACTTGGACCATTACCCTTCTGGCATAAGCATGGGCTCTAGCGGGCAAAATACTAGGCTTGACCAGCAGTCCCTCTGGCAATTTTCCATCGCCTGGTGCATCCAACATTAATATTTTATTCTTAACATCCTTTCTGATACGGACCTCTCCTGTAAGGTACACTGGGCATTTGGCACCAGGATCAGAGACTCAGGATCCTTCTTCCATACAACCGACCGGTTCCTCTGGTTCTGTTTTTCAGCATCTCTGTGCCTCATAGGCCTTCTTAATTAAAGCCGGAACTCTTAAAGCTCTACTAGTCTTTGACCCCTGTACTTCACTTGATGGGTCACCCTCAGTCACTCGGGTCGTAGCCGCAGCTATTGGTGCAGGTCCCTCCCGAGGTCGTCTTTTCTCAACTCCTCGAATTTCTCTCATTAACTCATCATAGGAGGGTGGGGATTCCAGTCGATCTGCCAGGCGTAACTGAAGCAACAGCAGTTCTGAGAAGGGGGCAGACTTAAGGATCCTGTTCAGCCTGGTTTGGTCCAGTTCAATCGCTGGCAAACTACCTTTTCTGAGGCATTCTTGCAACAATTTTTCCAGCCGAGATACATACACAGACAACAACTCCCTTGGTACTGTTGTGCATCTCTTACTCTCCACCATAGGTCCTCATCAGAATCTGGGCTCCCATACATATTCTCCAAGGCCTCAAGATAGGCCTGTGCAGTCGCCTAGGGTTACTGGGTCTGCTTAGCACGGATGGTAGCCAGGGCAGGACCTCGGAGGCTCTCACTAACCCTCTTCGCCACCTTCCCGAGCATTGCCATTCTAGCACTTGGGGCAACATAGTCTATCCAGGTCTCCCAGTCATCCTCCCTTGGGGTGGGGAGGGTGCCAGAGAAGATCCTCAACCTTCGGTAAGAGTCGTGGACTAATGGCAGGTGCAGAAATAGGAGTCTGCATTGGTTCAGCCACCATTACGGGCACTGGAGCAGGAGAGGGTGTTGGGGAGAACACCCCAGGTGGCAAGAATAGTTTCTTCAAGTCCTCCACAGTTTTCCTCTCCCAGCAACCATTCAGCAAATTTCTCCTCAAGTTTCAGATAGTGGTGGGGCTGATTCCCCGGTCTTTACTGTCCTTAGTTATCACTCTCCAAGCAGTGAGGGCTCCTCTGGGGTAATGGTCTGTGGCACTTTGGAGCTATCTATGGGATCCTTAAACTCTACTAGGGCCAGGAAAGTGTGGGTGAGCAGATTTGCATGCCGACCCACCACCACAGGGTTTTGTAAACCTTCCACCTTGGAAAGTACTCCTGCACAGTGTCCGTGATTGATACCCAGGGGATGTCCAGGATAAGCATAGCATTTTGGGGTCGATCTCCTCCCCAGTACACCACTCCACCAGCCGGTGCACAGCCACTTCTGTCGGGTACCCATTTTTTCTTAACAGTGGTTCGTGAATATGGCCACTAGAGGACACACAATCCCAGCGGTGAGCCTCAAGATGTAACCCCTAGATGGCGCTATCCCAGGGCTACTACCCCTGCCTGATTTGCCACTAACAGGTTGAGGCCTGGATCCAATGGCGGTGCCTCCACCCAGAGGTCAGGGTTTGCAATAGTTAAACTAACTTGGTCACAGCCCTCTGGGACACTGCAACCCCCTTTCTTCCCACTAGTGGCCCACACAATATATCAGAATTACCTTCACAGTATACACTTACCCCAGGTCTGGTTCCGCACTGGGACCTCCTGTGAAATGAGATACAGTGCAACAATCACAGTACAGTACTTTAACATAGACAAATATCTCAGGCAGTATAACTTTGCTGAAACAAGCAGCTCTGATTTATTTAGGGGATATAACAAGGACAGGGGAAATCAGTTAATTAGCTTATCACTCTAATAATCTACCTATGGCTCTGTGCACAGGCCTATCCCTATCAGTTACTGTCCCTGGGTACCCAAGCCCAGTGGCTAGTCCAAACCGTGGCAGCTGGTAGGGGCCTTTCACACAGAGAAAAGGAGAATTAAACAGTCAGCAGTACAGTAATTCCATTTGGATTTAATGTGGCAATTCAACAGGAGCGACCCTGAATTAGTACTCACGACCTCCAAATAAGATAGGGTCCTTCAATGTCAGCAGGGCTCACTTGAGGTACACAAACCTCTTCACACATCCATATAAAAGAAAGCACTATACCAGGCAGGCTGCATCTGTATCCCGATCGCAATTACTGCACAATACCCGGAGACACACAGCAGATTCAGTTCCTGACAGACCGAGTGCGATTTTCAGCAATTCTTCCAGTCTTCTACAGGGTGAGCCTGGTTCTACTCTTCAGAGATCCTTTGATTCTTTTCACGGGAGGATTCAGTCCTAACAAGCTGTTACACAAGCTGCAGACCGGAACTCTGGGCCTTACACACGTTTTGACTAAAACTGCACACTGAAAAAGCACAGGGCTCCTTCCTTCTTCACTGCCAAAGCTCAACTGAAACTCCAACCGACAAAACCGGGCACTTCCTTTGAGTTCCTCCCAGTTCTTGACTGGATTGGCTGTCACTCACAATAGACTGCTGCTGTTGGTCCAAAAAGGCACTGAAGTCTAAACTACATCTCCCAGAGTCACTGCCCATACAATCCTCTTGTGGCTGGCTCAGATTATGAGTCCAAGTTCTGATTCGTCCAAGGCACCATTTTAGAGCTAGCTTACCCCACACTGATTGGTCCAGTTCAGCAGTTCAAAACTAGAATGGGGAACTAGCAGACACAGTTCTGACTGCAAAGAAAGCAGGTTAGACAAACTGTAATTTCATTATTACTCTAAATAATTTCTGGCAAACAGTTACATCTTTCAGATAGGTTCCCTTTGCACTCCTAGTGACTGCAAAATGAAGTGAATTGGCAGCAGCTTGGTGGTACTCAATCAAAGAAACACACAGTCCCCCATACAAACTAATTATGTCTGCAAGCAGACAGCTCTTAAAGAGACAGTACCAGAGGTTCTAAAAACACTCACTGATAAATGGCTTAAATGCCAAACACCATTCAGGCTTGGAGCATTCAAGCAAGCTCCTGGAAGTCTTTTGGGAACCCCCATTTGCAGGGGGGTTACATAAGCATCGCTCGAGGAGTTGTAGATCAGTTGTCAGTTCTATCTTTAGGGTCACTATGTCTTTGGAGGACCTGTATAGCACAGTGTCATCAGCATACAGGGTTATGTTTGCATCTCTGCAATTATTTGGCATCCTATTAATAAATATGGAGAATACTTGGGGTTCCAAGATAGACCCCTGGTGGACCCCGTCAAGAATTGGACATGTGTTAGATTGGGTTCCCTGCCATCTTACAAGCTGGATCCTACCCTGGAGGTAGTCAGAGAACCATTGCACTGACAGACTATCTAGGTCTATTGCTTAAAGATTCTCAATGAGTAGTTTATGATCTACCAGGTCGAAGGCCTTCGTGAAGTCGATTAAGACCGCACTGGTTAAAAGGCCTTCATCGAGGGCTGAGAAAATGTCCGAGGTGAGGCTGACTAAGGTAGTGTCAGTTCCATGGTATTTTCTGAAATCATGTTGCCTGGCTGTGAATATGCTGTGACTCTCAATATAGTGTATTAATTGGTTGTAGATAACTCTCTCCAGCACCTTGCTTAGGATGGAGAGAAGCGAGATGGGCCGATTATTTTCAACTTTTTCGTGAGGGCCACCTTTATGTATTTATGTTACCAGGGCAACTTTCCAGAGTGTTGGGACTTGTCCCTTTAGAATCGATTTATCAAACAACCATGTGAATGGGACTGCTATGACTGGGGCAGTGATTAGGACCTTGTATTTTGAAGTGAGCTTGAAATGGAAGTTTGGGGGTGGTATATCAGACTCTGTGTGCATGGGTGGGTGTGAACGTAGACTATGTGTCTTGAATTTGTCCAGGTCAGTGAAAAAAAAAGGTTGAACACATTGGTGGCTTCGGCTGGGCTTTTTAGGCTAGTGCCATTTGCTATTATGTCACATTCACCCTGGGCTGGGTGGCCTTTGATGAGGGTATTGATCTGCGACCAGAAATTTTGGGGTGTTGGAGAGATTTTTCACTTGGAGGTTTCTAAGGCAATATTTTTTAACTGCTCTTAACTCATTTTTACATTTATTTTGTAGTCCCCTGAAAATCTGCCAATCCTGAGGCAAACGTGTGGTCTTGAATGTCCCCCATACCCTGTCTCTTTCCTTCATGTGTTGTTTTTAGGTCTCAGAATATTCTTCTTGCCTCCTGGCCTTTTACCCTAAGCTTTCTCATTGGGGCGTGTCTATTTGCAGCTGATAGAAACCTTTTAATGAAGAAGTCTAGGGCTGTGTACAAGTTTGGGGCATGTTTGACTTGTGTCCAATTTACCTTGGCTAGGGTTTTGAGAAAGGATTCCACATTGAATTTTGAGTAATTCCGTGCCCAGATGATTCTGGGAGGCAGGGTGTGGAAGCTATTCTTCCATATTCCAAATGGTGAGTTGTCAGTAAGGGAATCTGCGAGTGTTCCTACCAATTTAAATTTGTCAGGTTTGGAGGCCAGGATCCAGTCTAATGTGGAGTGATTTCCTGTTTTCATGTTTAGCCTCATGTTTTCATGAATCAGTTGTGCTAGGTTAGCCTCCAGTAGGAAGTTTTTTAGCTCCTTGTTCATTTGGGGCCCAAGTGTATATTAACGTCTGCCAGTATTATTTTCTCCCCCCGGGAGGTCAGGTAGAGAGGATATAAGTGAATTTAAGACAGCTGTGGCTACCTTGGAAGGGATGTACACACATCCTATAGTCAGTGGTTTGGATCCACACAATATATAGGATAGTGTATAGTTTACTATTCGTAACAAGGCTATTCTCAACCTGAGTGGTTACTATGATGGCTGCCAACCGCGAGAGCGAAGCTCGAGAGGTCTATCAGCCATCATAGTAACCACGAGGGTCGAGATTAGCCTTGTTATGAATTGTAAACTATACACTGTTCTATATAGTGTATAGTAGTTTCTCAAAAGAAGTCGCACACACAAAAAAAGACTACGCGACAAGTTGTCAGTCTGAAACAGTTTACTGTTACATTTTGAGTTTTAACATCTACACATTTTTTCTGTGAAGTGATATGACTTTTCAATGCCACACTCTGTAGTTCAGGCTGACCATCTTCAGCTAAATTCTTCTCCTGCAAAGCCAAATACAAAAAAGGAAAGAAACACTTACTTTGCATTCACCATTCTGTGCTATCCTGGCTTTTAACTCGAGTCAACATTTTATTTATTTTATTTATTTTAACTTTGTTGACCATTGATGGCCAGCACTCCCCCCCACTTGCTGTCAGCAGTGTAGAAACCCCAAAAGTTACACCATGACGAATACCTTAGCCAGAGTTGGATGATGAATCTTCTATTACTGCTACTATCTTCCATTTTGGGCCATCAGCCAGGCTTACAAACTGCACAGTGACACCTCGGTTAAAAATGCAGCCGCCTCCAAAGATTTGGATGTTGCCTAGCTCACTGAATGGTTGCCAGCTCACTTGTTTGTAACTCGCTTGGACTATGGACTGAGTCACTGAAGAGCAATGGGGTACATTGTGAGAGTCTGAAGTTGTGCCAGTACTTGCAGATATTGCTGAATTTCTTTTCTGTTTCCCAGCGGAAAGGAACAAATAGTTATTAATGGATTGCAGGTTCCTGTGATCAGAAACCTGCGCAACTTCAGTTGGGGGTATGTTGTTATCGATGAGCCTCTGGATTGAAGTCTTTCTTGTAGAGTGATTTGTCCCTTTCTTGGTATCTGGTAGGGGGGCTGCTACTTTTATTTTCCGCATCGTTGAGCGGATTTTGTTCTCACCAACTGTCATCGAACGGAACCAGTACGAAATGTCAGGTGTGTGGTTCAAGTTGGGGGCTAAATAAAATGGTGCATCACTTTCCAACATCTTGGGGGATCTTTCTGATTCATATTTCAGATAGGCTCTGATAGGGTCTCTTTTGGTGTTTTGGCTCTGGTACATTTGTGGCTTTACCGGCCGTACATCCCTGGCATTTTCTCCAGAGCGGGTCTTATTTGCCGCTCATTATATTCAAGATAAGGTGTGCCTTCCATGACGGTGCAAAGCTGCAAGTCTCCCCACTTGAGGCTATACTGCTCTGTTGTTCGGACAGCAAAATATAGCCCGACATTAAAAAACATTAAATTTAGTAAGGCGGTTGGGCTTTGGAGACCAAGGGTGCCTGTGCTATACAATTTGTCAATTTCACTGTCTGTGAGTGCTTCACCACGGTTAGGCTTATTGCCTTTACCCAACTTCTTAAGATACTTTTGTTTGGCAGCTAATGTTTTTATTGTCTCTGGGAAACAGGTTTCTGCGCATTTGTATATTAACTGCTTTTTGCCAAACTTTTCAAATGACAATTAGCGCTGTCCAGCATACCACAAACAGTAGATGGCTCATATTCTGTTTCATCTAGTCGCTTTGCTTTATAGATAAAATCAGCTAGCAGTGGGTCTAGTTCAATGGCGGGGATGTCCTGCAGTGCCCTATGCTCGTCGCTATCCCTCAGGAAACTGTGAATTTGTCTAATATCATTTTCCATCTTTTTTACAGTTTTTACATTCTCTTGGTCTAAAATAAACTTTTCCCGCTCCGACATGGGTTTGGAATAGACCGCGGCAGACATCGCTTGTTCAGAATTATTACTTTTTATTCTATTGCTGCTGTTACCTGTGTGGGTGCCACTACTGCGAGATGGATTTTACTAGGTTTTTTTTAAATATTAATTTTCTCTCTCTGCTTGGAAACGGAATGGAATGTAACTGTGATAGGCTGTTTAATGGACATTGGTGCTCGAGGACACAGCTGTATGATGTCCGTGGTGCAGCAGAACGAAAAGTTGTTCTGCTGCACTACGGATGTCACTACTGCAGCAGAACAACATTTTACAGAACATCGATTTCAGGTTAGAACTGCATTCTACTATACACTATAGTATGTTTAGGAATAAAGCTTTACAACTGGTATTGTGTAAGGCAGGCGTTGCCAGCTGGGAGGCATTTAGAAAGGATTTAACATAAATTAGGACTCTTCTCCCCTTTTTTACCTATTCTGTCCTGTCTGAAAGTTTTGAATCCATGTGTCTCTGCCTCTGGATCGAGTATGTGGGGTTTGAGCCAGGTTTCTGAGATAGCTATCACGTCTGGGGAATACAGGCTCGCCCAGGCTTCTACTTCGTGTATTTTTGGCCTTAGACTGTTGATATACTTGTGGGCTATCCTTAATCCCTTAGTATTAGTCCATTCTGGTTTGGTGAGGGAGGTAATGTGAGCATTGGTGTGGGGGGGGGGCAGGGTTTGTCTCGATGCCACCTCCTAGTAGTAACTTTAGTTTTGTCAGGATTTTGATTATGAATCCTGGCATGGGGAGGGGGATCCTTCGTCCACAATCTGTTATATAACACATTATTTTGTACAGGTTCTCTCTTTGTCTGAGACCCTGTAGGCTTATTTCTGGGTCGTGGGGCTTGCTTAGGGTACTGATATTGGGGTTATTGTGTTGAGGGGGGCTGGCTGTTCAGGTCCATGGCATTTATGTTGCAGTATGTGATCTGAGCCTATGACCAACAGGGCATATAAAGTAGCAGTGATTATTCCCCTCACCATTTTTTTTAAATTGAAGTCTGGCTGGGGATTGTTGGGATAATTTTGTTCTTCTAGTTTGAAACACTCTGCAGTTACTTAAAAATCTCTTGGTGGTTATGCTGTCTCAGATGAGTTAAGCCAGGAGCAGCCTACCCACTTATTACAGTTTCAAAACTGGAGTTCAGTATACCTGAGAGAAAAAAAAATTGTGTCTGTATCTTTAAACAGGGCTTGCTTCTTATCCCTTTTTACAATTGGCTGGGTAGATAATATGGGGTTGAGTCTTAGGGCAGAAAGCTCATTTAACAGAGTGGCGGGGGGAGAAAATTCAAGCTGCTGCTCCACCAGCTTTGGAGCAGAATTAAGCTCTAAAGAATTCCAGCAGCTACATACCAACTTTGAAGCAGGACTGAGCTCCCAAACTTCGAAGCAGGATTGCGCTCTGAAGATCCAGCTTCAAAGAACTAATTTTGAAGCAGGATACAGCTCTGGTGCTCCGGTGGTGGATTTAAAAAAAATATATATATAAAATAGCAACTTACAATGTAGGCTCACTGGTAACTAATTAAAGCCACTTAGATTTAAGACACTTGGATTAAAAAATAAATAAATTAGCAGCTAACAGTGCAGGCTCACTAGTGGTTATTAAGGCTACTTTGATTTAAAATAAATTAGCAGCTTGCAGGGAGGGGATTAGCCACTGTAAGGGGGAAGAATTAAGCTAAGCTAATGCACTTTCAATTCCAGTAATTCCTTTGCCCGGGAGGAGAAGAGTCCAAGAGCCAAAAAAGGCACCAAATTCAAATAAAAGGCACTGGTGGGGTGCAGTGCCCGTGGGATTTCCAGAGGGCATACCTTCTTTGGCTGACTTGGCGGGTGGGCAGTTGCTCCTGCAGCTGCGGCTGGGGATGGAGAATTCTCAGGGGTGCTGGGCAACAACTGCTTCAGCTGACTTGACGGTCAGGGAACTGCTTCTGCAGCTGCGGATGTGGATGGGGAATGCCCAGGGGACTGGGCAATTACTGTTTCTGCAGACTCTGGGAGCAGGGAGCTGCTCCTGTAGCTGTGACTGCAGATGGACAATGCCCAGGGGGGCTGCAACGACTGCTTTGGCTGACTCGGCATGCAGGGAGCTGCTCCTGCAGTTGTGGCTGCAGATGGAGAATGCCCAGAGGGGCTGGACAATGACTGCTTCAGCTGACTCAACAGGCAGAGAGCTGCTCCTGCAGCTGTAAATGAGGAATGCCAAGGGGGGGGCTGGGCAATGACTGCTTTGGCTGACTTGGCAGGTGGGAGCTGCTTCTGCAGCTGCAGATGGGGAATGCCGGGGCTGCAACGACTGCTTTGGCTGACTCAGCAGGCAGGGAGCTGCTCCTACAGCTGCGGTGGCGGTTGGGGAATGCCCGGGGGGGCTGGGCAATGACTACTTCGGCTGACTCGGTGGACAGGGAGCTGCTCCTGCAGCTGCAGATGGGGTAATGCCCAGTGGGGCCTGGGCAATGACTGCTTCGGCTGACTTGGCGTGCGGGGAGCTGCTCCTGCAGCTGCAGTTGCAGCTATGGATGCAGAATGCCCAGTGGGGTGGGCAATGACTGCTTCGGCTGACTTGGTGAGCGGGGAGCTACCTCTGCTGCTGTGGCTGCGGATGGGGAATGCCCAGGGGGGCTGGGCAATGACTGCTTCGGCTGATTCAGCGGGCGGGGAGCTGCTTCTGCAGCTGTGGATGGGGAATGCCTGGGGGGCTGGGCAATGACTGCTTTGGCTGACTCAGTGGGTGGGGAGCTGCTCCTGTGGATAGGGAATGGGTGGAGGAAGATGGGCAAAAAGCAGACATGGTAAATAAATATATCTGCTCAGTTTTCATGGTTGAAGGAGGACCACTGCCAGAATGTGTCATAAAAATTGGAAGGGAGACTAAGATGGTAATGGGGACCATAATTGGGAACAGGATGCTCAAGGGTCTGAGAGTGTTAAACGTGGAGAGGTCACTAGAGCTTGATGGTTTGTATCCCTGGGTGTCCAGGGAGACAGGGCAGGATCTGGCACCACCCTTGGCTAACCTGTTCAACTGCTCACTAGTAAAGGGCATGATCCCCATGGACTGGAGGGTGATAGATGCTGTGCCTCTGCATACAAGCTGGGATAGGGGAGACCTGGGCAGCTACATACCAGTCAGCTAGACCTTCATTGTAGGGAAGCTGCTGAAGACTGTTACCAAGGAGTGGTTGATAGATTTCTTGGGGCATCATGGTCTCTAGGACAGTAAACAGCAAGATTTCATTAAAGAGCGATCCTGCTAAATGAACCTCATAGTATTATTCTACACAGTGTTGAATGAATGAGGAGGGATCTGTGACAGCTGGAAAAGTGGTCAAAGGTGTGGCAGTTGAAATATAATGCAAAAAAGTGCAAAATCATGCACCTGAGGCAAAGAAACCCTGCGGAGAGCTACAGTATTGGGGGGATTGCTGACAGTCACCAGGGAAGACAGGGATTAGGGATAATCATCTCAGATGACCCAAGGGTGGCCAAACAGTGTAACAAGGCTGTGGGGGTACCAGGTCATTATCACACATACTAACCCACACATAGCAGGAGTGCATTACAGGTAGTGCGTAGGGGAGTAGAGCGACAGGGAAATATCAGTGATGCGATACTATCACTACCCCCTGTTGCTCACCAGGAAGGAGGAAGTGCATGTAGCCACTGCCAGTCGGGTGCTCAGTTGAGCCACTCCCATGGTGGAGTGGATAGAGCACCTGACCCTGCAGTATGTGGGGGGATCATGGTTTGATGCCCTGCTAGAGAATCTATTACTTTTATTTTTATTTTCTTGCCCCAGTAGAACATGCAGAGCCTCCATAAAACAAAGAAGACAGCTTTCTGTTGTTGCTGCCATGCTGTTTCCTGCTGCGTGGTCGTAATGTGCACAGTATCGTCTACGACATTATGACCCTGTGCCAGCTGTGGGGAGGGCCAGTGGGATGTTGGGGTGTATAGGAAGGGGTAACACTAGCAGAAGAAAGGAGGTTGATGCCATTGTACAAAACGCCAGTGAGGCCTCATCCAGAATACTGTGTTCAGTTCTGGAAGCCACATCTTCACAAAGACATAGGGTGGAGGCAGTCCAGAGAAGGGAGACCAAGATGGTGCAGGACTTGCATCAGAAAACATATGAGGACAGATTAAAAGACCTCAGTATGTATACACTTGAAGAGAGGACGGAATGGGGGGATATGATAGAGACCTTCAAGCATCTTGAAGGCTTGAACAAAGTGCAGGGGGTTGACAACTTTCAGTACAAGAGTTGTACATGGACAAGGGGGCATGATATGAGATTGGAGGGGGGGCAGGACAAGGGGAAATGCGAAGAAGTTTTTCTTCACAGAGACGGTGGTGGATGCTTAGAATAGCCTACTCCAGGAAGTGGTGGGTGCTAACACTGCGGTGGATTCAAACATGCATGGGATAGACGTAAAAGAACCCTAGATGTGAGGAAGAGAGGCAAAAGCCAATAACCAGGTAGGATCAGCGGCCGCTGATGCAGGCAGGGAATATGGGTACGCTAGGTGGGTCTAGCAGCCCTTATCTACCGTCAACTACTATTTTACTATGTTACTACTGTATGTGATGGATTAGGGCCAGGCAGTGGATGTTCTATACCTGGATTTGACTCAGTGCCCCATGGATGTTTTGGGGGTGAAACTGGGTGACTTGTGGTTTAGGGCAAGCAATAAGAGCAGATCAGATATAGATGCCTTTTTGTACCTTAGCACATGAAATGCACACTGGATAACTGAATAACAAAAGTAGTAGTTCACCATGCAGAAGTGTGTTGATTCTGATCCCCTTCCCGGGTATAAGTGTGGGCTAATTTGTTTATGGACTATTCCTTGGTTAGCAACGTGGAGGCGCACTGTGGTTCTGTTTAGAAGCACGAGTGAGGGTTTTTTGGGGAGTTGGGGAAGGCATGACATGGTGGCAGAGAACTGGTTAGGGGGAAGACCCCAATAGGTAGTGCTGAATGCAAGGCAACGCATTCTTAGGTTAGAAGGGTGACCATTGGGGTTTCCAAGGGTCATGCTTGGGTTCTGTGCTCTTCAGACTTTTTATATGTGCCATTAGAAAAGGGGTCCAAGACAAAATATGTGTTTTTTTGGACAACACAAAGATATGTGGCAGAAAGGGTTGCAGAGATTAAAATCCTGGAACTCTGCTTGTGCTCATAGTGCAGGAACTGTGGTGTGCTCTGTGTAGCAAGCCAGTTGAAACAACACATCAAAGGAAGCGGACTTGTACATGTTGAGAGGTTCTGTTCAACAGGCAAATGATTCAAAGGCTTCTTGACTTGTAGATTTATTTATCCAGTTATCCATTTACAAGCCATAGCTGTGTTTTCCTAATGCGCAGATATTTACAGGAACAATTACACACATCCTCCTGCAATAATTTGCCCCGGTGCTTCAATCAGTAGACCTTCCTCAAAGTGCACAACACTTTAACTCTAAGGTCTACTGACCAAAGTGCTGAGGCAAATTGTATCAGGAAAGGCTGTGTAGGGGAGCTCTCATCCCCAAGATCTGTAACCAGGGGGATACCACAAGGCTTGGTACTGGGCCCAGTTTAGTTTGGCATTTTTATTTCTGACAACTCACATGGGATCAACAATAAGATCAGCCTTTTGGCAGATGACACAACGATCATGGCAGTGGTGGACAATACAGAGCGGTAGCAAGGACTACAAGGTGATCTGGTTAAATCTGAACACTAGTCAGACACATGGCAGCTGAGGTTCAATGCAAAGAAATGCAAAGTCATGCACTTGTGAGCAAGAAACCCAAAGAATGGTTATCAGCTGGGGGTGGTACAATTATCTACTACAGAGGAGGAGAAAGATCTTGGGTTGCTAATCACAGAGCAAATGAACCCACACACAGTGCAGGACAGCGGCAATGAAAGCAGATAAGATGCTGGTGTATTGCCAGAGGAATCACCTCCAGGAGAGGGGAGGTCATCCTGCCACTGTTCAAGTTGTTGGTGAGGCCTCACCTTGAGTACTGCATGCAGTTCTGATGCCCCTACTCAAAGAAAGATGTCAGATTGCTGGAGGGGTCCAGCGCAGAGCAACCAGGATAATCTTCAGACTGAAGGACAAACCCTATCAGGAGAGACTGAGGGAGCTCCACATGTACACCCTGGAGGAATGGAGGGATAGAGTGGACATGATTGAAACCTTCAAACATATGAAAAGCTTAAATAAGGCTGGCACAGAGGGTATTTTTAGACTCAAAGGAGGGAGAGACACTGGGGGTCACAGTCTGAAATTGTAGAGTGGTAGATTCAGGAGAAAGATGAGAAGGCATTACTTCATGGAGCAAGCAGTAACAGGGTGGAACGCACTGCCAATGGAGGTAGTATCCTTGAAGTCGGTGGGTAGTTTTAAGAGGAGATGGTACAAGGTCAAGGGGAAGGTCACCAAAGGGGACAATGAGGAACGGGTGTCAGCAAACATGGATATGAACTCAGGTATGAGGGTGGTGGGAGGGAGGGGTAGCTGCAGTGTAATGGACTGTTAGCTGCATACTCGAGCAGACTAGACAGACTATATGGCCTGTATTTGCTGGCAGTTTTTGAGTGTTTGTGTAGAATTGTTCCTGTAAATATCTGCACTTTAGGAAAGCACAGCCATACACTGTAAGCAGATGACTGGAGAAACAAATCTAGAAGTCACTGAGCCTTTTGAATCCTGTACTTTTTGTGTGGAACATGTCAACAGGTATGAGTACCTTGCCCTTTATTGTGCTGTTGGAAACATAAAAGAGGACCTAGAGAAACTGGAAAAGTAGTCCAAGATCTGGTAACGCAACATATTTTTTTATACTTTTTATTTTTGAATTTTTACATTTTACACATTAAACATTCATGATACAGAATGTACGTGCCATTGTCACAAATACTAATATAATGGCAAGCAAATTGTAGGCATACGATATCTTAGCCTGAAACATAGGGAACTGATGAGTAAATATATGGGCATGTAATATGAAACAAAATTCCCTTGTTTCTGTATAGGCAGTCAGGACAAAAAAAGAAAAGAAAACAACAATAACCATAAAAGATTAAATGCAGCAGCAACAAAAAACAGATAAAAAGTGGAGATCCATATTAGTAATATTAAATGCATAACAAATTGTACAAAGGATATACAAGTCCATTATGCAAAAAGTTATTTATATATATATATATATATATATATATATATACACACACACACACACATATATATATAGGGGATACATGATGGGCGACTGTGGAATATGGAAAATATTTGCACGAGTGCAGAGTGAACTGTGATAATCACGAGTGCAAATGTTTGCCATATTCCACAAGTCGCACATCATGTGTGAGATTTATACAATAGGGCTAGTACTCTTTAGGAACTTTTTTTCTGTGTTCTCTCCCTGTTTACTTTATTTTGGTAACTGGGTAAGTGTTTAGGGGGGACTGGGCAGTTAAGTGATTTGTTTAGAGTCACACAGTATTGAAATGGAAGTTGTGAGAATCAAACACTGATCTGGGCTGCTGGATGTAGAAAGTTTGTTCATTGCTTGTTACTCTAAACTCTAGGCTATACTGACAGCACTGTTTGTGTGTGGTCTGAGTGTGTGTAAGTGTTTCTGAATGGGCTGAGACTGGTAGACACTATGAGAAACAGATGCATGTTATTTGCAACGATAATTGTGTTACCTGCAGCTAGGAGTGAGAAACAGACTGTTTATTCAGAAAGTTGCAGGCTTCACTGAGACAGAGAAACTGTTGCAGTCAGCACTCAGAAAGAGAAACTGGTTTATGAAGGAGGCTGGTTTGAAGATTAGAGCAGCACAGTAATGGGCTAGGATTGTCAGAATATCTATGGGACACAGGTGATTGTCTTTTACAATGCTAATTAAGTCAGTTGCAGGATTCAGTGAGAAAGAGAAACTGTGAAGCTATTAAATGCAGACTGCAGTGTAGATGGTCTCACTCTGGTGACATCACTATTGTTGTATATTTGCTGGTGATGTAGACACTGTGGGTTTATCAGGAAATAAATCCACAGTAGTGATGTCATCACAGTGGTTATACAATGGCTATGAAAATAACACCATTTACTTCATAGCATATCACCTCACCCGTATTGTATGTATGTGTGTATGTGTATATATATATATATATATATATACACACTTTTACCACTATGGAGCACTACAAATACAGAAAACTTCACTTTAAAATAAAATAAATAAGTAAAGCTAGAAAGGAAAATAAGGTTCCACATTCTTTTGGTAAATTAAAAAAGGCTATTATTTTGGGTAATTCTAGTTCCCATCTATGCTGTCATCCCCGGCCCCCATTGACAGCAGAGATTCTTGAATAACAAAAATGAATTCTGAAAGAAACAATTTTACAAAACTTGTCCGTGCCTGCCATTCTAGAAGTATTTAAGTCCATTATATGCAGTCTTTTGAAACATACCAATATATGCTAGATATAACGAAGCAAAAAAGGATACATACACTCCATCCCAATATCAGTCATCTTTTGCAGGTGCAGCGACAGGATCAGTTTCAGTTTCCATAATTATTTGATCCAGTGATAGCCCCAAGGCTGGTGTAGTAGAAACTGATGACGAGTATCCAAGTATCAGCATTCTTGGATTTTCACTTTGGTTGATGTCCGACGAAAGTGATATAGAGGAAGATTTGATTTCATTATTGTCTGAAGAGTCAGAGTCCAACTCAGAAACATTTGAATCCCCCTCAGCTGTTCTTGCAGAGTGCCATTGCTTGACAAAAGCTTTCAATTGTTCTTCTTCAAAGAAGAACTTTGATTGGTTTCTAATTTTAACCTTGGCTTTACAAGGATAAAGTACAGAGCTTCCCCCAACTCCTCAGTTTCCATAAAAGTGTACTCCATCTTTGCTGTGTAGCAGGCACTACATCTGGGTATATGACGACTCTTGAAATTAAAGGATGAAGACTAGCATTGTTGAAATTGTAGGTATGTGAGCAGCTTTAATGATGGTCTCTGTGTCTAGCAAGGAGGAGAACTGAAGAATGACTGTCAGAACTCATTTTTTTTTTTAAATAAATTGTGACTCAATGAAACATTCTCTTAAGGCAACTCTAAAAGCTCTTCTAATGTTGGATGAGAATGATTCAGTGTAACAAAGTTATTCCCTTAAAAAACATTTTAGTTATGTCCTAGGTATAGCAAGTGTCAGTCTTCATTAAAGGCAGTCCCATGAGTCTTAGATTTAGTAACCTTTTGAGAGTTTTCTAAAATTTCAGCTTTGCAAGCAGTTGTCCGAGTCACACATTAAGCTAACTGATAAGGCTGAGGCAGATTTATTTTTAACTCATTATTCTCTTTCTGTAGATTTCTAATAGCTGCAGCATTTTCTGTTGTTTTCTGTTCATCAGTTACACATTCCACTTTAGAAAACAGAGTATCAGACTTAAGAGTTCAACTTTTTAAGTGTTGTAATGAGTAAATGGAATGATTTACTGACTGTCAAAAGAGGCAGTATTTTTTAAACTGCAAAATTGGTATAGGATTCGAGGTGTTCAAAAAGGAAGGCTCAAAACTCACACTCTTGAAACCACCAAATTTGGCACCACTCCTATACTCAGCTGCCTTCTTCAACGCAGTCTGTGCCTCTTCCGCTGCCAAGTGCTGCTGCTAACAGCTCCAAGGAGCTTTTTGAGACCCAAAGCAGTGAGACCTGTGTTTATGGTGGCTTTGCTTTCTCTTTTTTCCAGTTGGAAAGAACTTGCTCCAGGTCTGGGGCAAGGGCACTAGTTGAAGCAGTTGACACAACTAACCAAGAATATCCCAGCATAGAACCGAAAAGGAATTTATCCAGTGGACCAACTTTTTTGTTTTTTTGTAGGTTTACAATGAGGGTGTCCGTCAGAGAGGGGGCAGGTTCCTTGTGCTTTCTTTTCTTGTTCTCCTTCTCCCAGAGATTTTTCAGCTCCTTTTTGGAAAGCAGAGAGTGCAGAGGATCAGCATGCATCAGGGAAGATAATAAAAACTGCCAAAAGGCAAGCTTAGTCTATGTTCAGGTATATGGAAAGATTTTCAGTCAGTTTTGCTTGGAGCAGATCAGATCAGAAGTGTGGTGCTCCAAATGTGGCCATTTTGATCTCCTCAAATTCAGTTCAAATGTAATGCCAAGAAGTGCAAGGTCATGCACGTGGGTAAAAAGGAACCGACAAACACAGTCTTGGATAGTGACAAACAGCACAGTAGATATGCAATACGGATGACTGAACAATAAAAATAGATAATCTGAACCAAAACAATACCAATGAATGATGTGATCTATCGGTGGTCAAATGATGCTAATGTTTTCTGAACCAGTTCATTAAGGTTGTAAACAGGGCATACTACACAGAAATCCACAAATAATAGTATGCTTTAGAGAATATTTATCTCCAATTGGCTAAATATGTGAATAAAAGGACAATTAAACCTCATCAGTGATATCCTAATCATGAAACCAGAAATATCTGCTACTCTGTTTCTGTTCTGTATTAATTTTCAGAATAAACTGTTACTCCAACCTCTGAAGCTCAGGGAAGCAGTTAGTCTTTCTAACCTCATCATGTCCTATACCCTGGACTTCTTGTCGGCCTCTGTAGGTGGGACATCTTGCAGTCATCATATAGTAATCCATATCAAAGCTGTGGCTGTCAGAAGTAGTACTAAGGTCTTCTCCACCTTGGTAGTCTCACTGGCTGAGAGAATCCCTCTACCTGATTAGAGAAGGTGGCCACCATCAGTTTGCTACTGATCACTGTAATGATTCTCCAGACCCCCATCCAGAAGGAAGCCAATTTAGGGTAGACTCCCCAAAAAGTGGTGATGGCTCCCCTGGCCCCCACACTGTCTCCAGCATTGGTCTGTATACAGTACATTGAAATGTTGCATTATACAGAGTGTTCTGAAATCCCTTCGGACTTTAAAGATGAATTCTTTCCAGATTAGGGAGAGTGATATATTCTACCCATCCCTCAGCCTTTTCTTCTTGTCTGACAGCAAGAGTTCTTGATTGCCTTTCTGTTCCCATTTTAGCCTGATGTGGTACAGGCCAGTGTCCTTGGCATCTTTTGGAACCACATACAGATCACAAATATATTTTTGACTGCCTCCCCCCCACCATTCTTTCCACCAAATAAACAGTCTTCTTAGCTCAACAAAGGCTGACTTACCTTTATTGTCTGCTTCTTCGATAAAGTTCCGCACTTACATGTATTTGAAAAGGTTGGCATGCATCATTATTTTGACGCCTTTGTTATTTTAAAGGTACAGTTTGTGTTTGTTCGGGATGGATGTAGGCAACCTTTTAGGTTATCTAACTTTTTTTCGTTCCAGTTAGATTTTATTATAGTTTTACAGGTATACAGTAAAATTTGGTACCAATTACATATTTCCTAATGTAAAAGCATTTGTCACCTATGTGGCACACTGTTATTTCAATCAGCATAATGAAAAAAGTCATGGCAAATAATCTGAGCATGCAAAATGAATACAACTGAAAAATTCTTGTGCAGCACATGTTGTAAGTCGAATGCTTTCAGGCAGCAGTATAACCATCTATGCCCCTCGTCCAAGGAACTGTCTTTCTACAGGGACATGTAGGCTTCCCATTTCATCCATCCTTTAAGTACATTGATATTATTGCTATCGTAGGAACAGGTCTTCCATTGCATGTATTTCTCTGAGCAAGCTTAACCATTCTTCCCTAGTTGGAATGATGGGTGAGAATCAATGTCAGGTATTTATTTTTAGGGCAGTGACCACTAATATTCAATATAAATGTTTATTTTGTGGGGTCCTGGCCCCTTGAGGTAGCAGTTCCATGAGCAGGCTCTGGAAACAAGCTTGAACTGTTACTCTCAACACTTCTGAGCACTCACAAGCTATCTCCTACCAATGCCCCTGAATTCGGGGGCAGCTTCAGATTACATGAAAATGGTTCTCCTATTCTCTGCAGCCCCACTAGCATCATTCTGTGCTTCCTCCCCTAAAATGTTCTGTAATGGTTGGGACACAACAGAAATTGACCAGCAATATCCAACAGAATTGTTGCCATTATAAAGAATATGCCATTTTCTGTGCTTCTTGCCATGTGGAATTGTAGATTTCTTGAGGAATAACCTCTCCCACCTCCGTGTCCCATTTTTCTCTGAGCTGGTGTGTATTTTGGGTTTCCCCTTACTGTAAAAGTCTATAAAAGGTAAAGATCTGGGCAGGCCCAGTGGCACTGAAGGCAGAGGCACCGGACGCCTTACCTCGAGCTACATCAGTGACCCAGATTTGGGCGATGACCTTGGGTCACCGGGGAACCGGCATGGGGGGGGGCAGGATTGAGCTGCAGTAGGCAGCTTTGGTTGTCTGCTCCTTCCTTAGTTCCACTCCCACCGGGTGAGGTCCAGTGGGAAGCATAGGCAAGGGGGAGCAGTGGCAATATTGCTAGTGTTGGGGCAGAAGGAAACGAGCCGCACACGCACGTTAATGTTTGTCGGGGTCCTAGGTCGGGGATAAAAAATGGGGAAAAATTTTTTAAATGTGTGTATGTGTATATATATATATAAAAAGGTAAAGATCTGATGCACCTCTAACATCCAAGCTCCTTCTGTCCTGAGGTATCTTTCCAATGTGGACGGGGCCTTATTCTGGTCTGCAAGCACCTCAGGTTTCTACAGATAGCTACAGACTTGCAGATACTTACATAAGTCCTCTCCATCTAAATTATATTTTAGCTTTAGTTTCTGGAAGGCACTGATCTTGTTTTGCTCCATTAATTCACCTGTAATGTTTCTACCCTTGTCCTCCCATCCTTTGAACCTGGATCTGTCAGTCCTGGTTTGAAATTTGTATTATTCTATATGGGAGTCAGGACCCCTAGCTTTTCTGCCTCTGTCACCTTGTTTCTGAAGTGAGTCCACACTTGTGTAGTACATTTCATCCATGGGTTGTTAGGTTTCTATTAATCCTCTCTGATGAATAGGCAGTAGTGATAAAAAGGGTAGATCACATCCCTTATGCTTCTTCTGCTCTGCCTCGACCCATCCCATGTCCTTCCTCTTTTCAACAAAGCTGGCAATGGTGTAATTTGGGCAGTGAAAAATATTCCTTTAGGTTTGGTAACAGTACCCACCCCATGTTGTTTTGCCTGGTGCAGGATCCATATTTTGAACCTGTGGTATTTTCCAACCTAAAAAAATGTGTTCATTGACTGAATGTTTTTTTTTTTCCCCAAAACACATTTTGAGGGTTTATGGGTAACATTCTGAAAAGGTGCATGAATCTTGCCAGTGTGCTCATTGTTATCATTTCCAGCCTTGATCCTAATAGGGAGCATTTTCCACTGCTTAGTGTCTTTCTCAGCACCTGCCATGATCATGTTATGGTTAAGATTGAGTTAAGATAGTTTTCTAGGAATGTTAAGCCTTAAATATCCAAACCCATCTTGTAGCCACTGAAAAGGATAAGGCTGTTCTTTGTTCGGATCATATGTGCTGCTTACTAATAGTGCCTTTGTGTTATGACAATCTACTTTAAAGTATGATATGGTACTAAATTCCATTATTAAATCCATCAGTGGAGGCATTGATTCTGAATGGCTGGACACAAAAAGCATGGTGTCACCTGTGTAAAGTGCTATCTTTTGCAGTGTTGATTCTGTAGCTCTCCTGTGAATGGTCGTGCCTGAAAATAGGCAGGTTCTTGCCTAGTGCACTTACCAGGTAAACAAAAGCTAAATAAAAAAAATACATGGTGTCTGTTTCCTTACTGGGGCTGCAAAGTCCTCCATCGCTAGGGGAAAAAAGAAGGGGGGATATTAGGCATCCGTGATAGGTGCTAAGTCTGAGTTTCAACTAGGCTGATTGTATCCTGTTCACTCTAACGCTAGCTGTGGATCCTCTAAACAATGCTATTAGGTTTTGGGTGACCCCAGGGCTGAATCCAAATTTTAGTAGGGTTTCCTGTAGGCATATCCCCTTTTGTGGGCAACACAATTAGGGTGCTGAAATTAGGGCACCACAGCCAGTTCGCCTGTCATGCTTGCAAACTGGATTTTGCAGCGATCGGCAGGGGCGGCGCTGTCCGGGTGTTGTGCTCCTTGCCCCATACACCTCTGACCTGGAGGTGATTATATTGAAGTACCAGGGATGCAGTGGGAGTGCAGCCCCCTGCAAACAGCCAGAACATGCCCCGGGGAATTGGGCACAATGGGGGTCGGGCGGCACAATTGCCAGGTGTGATGTTCACCGTTGGCATTGTACTGGTGCCCATATGATGGTCATGGTTTTTCTTGTCTCTGTGACATGAGTGACCCTCCTGTAGGTATAGTACTGCCAGCTTATCCTATTGAAGGCCTACTCTGCATCAATTGTAATTGCTAGATTAGTACTTTTAAGGCCTTCAACAGCAAGCATGATTTTCAGCAGTCTACGTAATTGTCACAGTAGTTCTGCTGGGGGATGAAGACCACCTAGTTATGGTGTATCAATTTCCCTACCACTTCCTGAACTTCATCTACCATTATGTTTGTGTATATTTTGGTATCAATATTGATCAGGGATATGAGTTTATAAGAGGCATGGTCTTCTGGGGACCTTTTTCATTTTGGTATCTGTGATAACCACTGCTTTCCACTCTCTCAGAAATGAGTGTGACTGGATACAGTACCTGATAGAATTCTGTAAATGGCATTCTATCTCATCTATAAATAATTTGTAAAACTCCACTGGGTACCCATCCTCTCTCTGGGACTTTCTGTTGCTTAATGCTTTCATAATGCCAGGGATCCCTTCCAGAGTTACCTCCCTTCTAACATCTCCCTGTCTTTGTCTGACAGCTTCGGTAAGTGAATGCTCTGTAGGAACCCAGTAAGCCTATTGTCCTCCTTCACCTGCATGTCAACATTGTGGAGCTGTAAAATTTTACCAAAGGCATCAGCAGTTGCCTGTGGTACTGTCTGGAAGCCGTTCTCTACATCCTCCCTTCTTATTCTGCAGACTATCCCCAAGGCAATCTCCTTTCTCAGTTGTAAAGCTAATAACCTCCCTGCTCTATACCTTTTTGGGTAGTATGTGAATTTGGTCTACTGGAGCACCATCTCAGCCCTGTCAGTGGTGATTTGCAAAAGTTGCACCTGGATACCTTTTTATTTGTTTGAGGAGCATCCCTCCCCTCACTATACGTCTCTTTTACAATTCCCCCAGATTCTTTTCCAGCTCCAATTGATTTTTAACCCTCTCTTTTTGCTGGTGAGTCAACTAGGAAATTATTTTGCCTCTAACAATCAGCTTCATTGCATTCCAAAGTACTGTTGCATTAATATGCAAAGTACTCCTGTATCGCTTCCTTAATCATCTCCTGGCACTGCAAACTAGCCGATGCACCTGTGTTGAGGTGCAAAGTCCCCTGCCTCTGTACCCCCCTATCAGTTATCATTGTGAGTGGGGCTTGATCCAAGATGTAAGTGTCATGAATTCTTGAGTCTAGCACCTAGTAAAAAAAAGGAATTGGGACATGCCATCTGTCTATATGGCTATATGTCCCATGGGGTGAATTTAATGCATAATCTTTTTCTGTTCAATGTATCCAATATACCATCTATCTATATGGCTATATGCCCCATGGGGTGAGAGTAGAATGTATATATACCACATGAGGGTGAAAGTAGAATGTGTAGTCTTTTTCTGTTCTATGTAACCTCCTTGGAGCATCTTGCATACCCACAGCTGTCTGCAGATTAAGTAGTGCCTCAGGCATTCCAGACTGGGAGCTACAGCTTGTTCTGGTAGTGTCCATTATCATGCCTATGATGCAATTAAAGCCCCGCCCTATAAGGCATAATAAATGTGCCTTGCCCGTCATGGTTTGCAATACTTCTTGTGTTCATTATCATTAGTGGTGTGTCCTAATATATCTTGTTAACCAAACCCACTTCCCTTGTGTATCTGTCCAGTGGGTTTCCCCCAGAAACATAGAGATTCATTTGATCAAAACAGCCACCACATTAATCTTTCCTTTAGGATGTGAGGACACATAAACCTCCCCTGCCTAGTTGCACCATAGCTTAAGATGTTCTTCTTTATTTATTTGGGATTCCTGAAGGAGGGCAATCTCCATGTCTGATCTTTTAAGACATGCAAGGGCTGTGGGTCTTTTGATTGGTTCTTTTAATAGGATAATTTAGGTCTAAAATATTAAAGGAGGTTAATTTTAATGTGGCCAAATTGGGACTGGGGAAGACTGTGAAATACCTGCCTCACAGCCCCTTATAACTCTTCTGTCCTGCCCAACTCACGTGGTATGCTGTTGGTACCTTTACCTGTCTAAAAAGCAACTTTCAGAAAAACCAACATAGAATAGTATTAAAACAGCAACTTATTTACATGTTTGGATAATCAAAAATCTTTGGGATAAACAGTTTAACATTAATAACCTATGCGATTTCCACACTAGGAATAGGAGGTAACATTCCTGGGTCCCAGTAGATGGTACATGGTAACGCAGCTACACCCTGGGGATTACTCTCTCACAAAGGGATGTTCCTCAATGACAGCTACTTCTGAGTGTAAATATGACCACTTTTTTCACACTTGAACTGACTGGGAAAGATGAGAGTTCCATCCCAGCATCCCCAGCTGTGCTACTTAAACCAATGATGTGGGGTTCCTGCTCCACTGCCAGTATAATATCAGACTGTGAATTGACTGGTGTCATGGGACATTTCTCATGTTCTGCCTGTCTAAGGCAGCCATATTCCCAGGTCCGCATATAAAAGAATGATGCTCTCTACATGAGCACAGTACCAACTTTTGTAACACTGATATAGAGTCTTACTGTGATAGCTCTTCAGTCTATGGTGACTGTGTTTAGAATCTGTTGGAGCCCTTATACAATTCTGACTTCAACTGAGCTCTTTGATTGTCCATCACAAAGGCTGCCTAGCAATGTTGTGGTGGTGCAGTCCTCTTGAGTGAGCCGGCAATGCTGCATGGGGAATCAGAAGCTCTTCCCGATCTATTTACTTCCCCTCTACATGTAATTCTTGGGCCTGAATAGTAATTCTGTGATCCCAAGATCCTTGTTTGCTCCTAGCCTGTCTGTGACAGAGGGCACTGCACCACAACTGTCTACCGCACAGCCCACCACATAGCTCCATCTGGTGATTCAGGATCTTGCATAGTTACATGCTGAAATGACTGAAACATTCTTCTATCACCAGAATCTGGTGAGAACAGGCCATCCCCCCAGTCTACCACTGATGTGAAGGACGCTTGTACAATCATATGAGTGTCTGGTGCGGTCAAGTCTTACCGACGTTCCTTTCTTTGCCAGGATGCCTACAGAGTGCTGAGAATACTTCTCTGCCCTTGCCCCCAGTTCCAGTTCTTCATTCTTTTGAACACCAACACAGATCCTACTTAGCATCATTTGTCCTGAAGCTATTACAGGGACCCATAGCAGTGGGCAGTCTTCCAGCAGCACTCATCTTTTAAATTTCCTGTATGAGGGGCATCTAGGGCCTCGGACCATCCGAGAGCCTACCCACTCACAACCGTGCCTTAATGGAGAAATCATCATACGTATAGCTCCCATAGATCTGTCCAGAAGGAGCATGTTAACATTCTACACTCCTGTTGTCCTCACAAGTAGGCATATCAATAACATCTTGAGTACCCAGTGTGATATGGGAGAGGAGGGGAATGATCCACGGCTGGCTTTAATCTAAACCACCGAGGAGTCATACCTCATCAGTCAGTAGGCTACAAAACAGTCAGTAAGGTGTGCTATTCTGGCTGTGCTTTATGAGTCACTCCTGTTAGTGAAATGTTTCTCACTAGTGGGAGCACTTAATGGCGGAAGGCATCATTTTTGCAGCTACTTGCTACTGAAGGTTAAGCAAGATAACCGTTGCTGAGGTTAAGCAAGATAAGCTGTCACTGCTTGCCAATCATGCCTGGGGTAGACATTCTGAATTGCAGTGGTATCTGCTATTTTTAGGTTGAACAGTTTGCCCTCTCCCACCCAAAGCACCCTCCCACCCTACATTAGCCAGTTTAGCCAGTGTGTTCAACCCTTATCATACCCAAGTCCCAAGTACTCATATTCCTTCAACTGGGTGCACAGTTATACCTCCAGGGTTGCTTTTTTATGCCAAATAGGTTATAGGAGTGCTTTTATATCTCTCAGGGTGACAGAGGTTTTCTACCTTTCAAATACAAATTGCGCTACTGCATCAGAATCATGACACTAGGCTCCAGAAGGCCTTTGAAAATCCTTCTGTATGAGTCCACTGCATCTGCCCCAATACCTGACTCGATTAGCTCTGCTCCTCCAGAATCCTTCCTGCCTTCCTCTTGTTCTTAATTACCCCCTTTAAAACTGTCCCACTGTGTTTTGAACCGTGCTATAGATCTAGCATAGATCGTATTACTGATCTTAGATTGCTATGATTTGTATGCCATATAAAACCTAACTGATGAAGTCTTTATAAAGGAGTAAAACATTAACATAGCTGACAGACTCCTTTAAATAGCTAGACTCTGTCATCAGCAAGATAATGTGATTATTTTCATATCTATGGCCTTTCCTTTTTGGCTTATCAGATCATATGGAGTTGTAGTCACCTTGTTGTGACTCAAATTCTAAATGAGGCTCCAGAGGAGAAACGCCAGTCTCTTTATTCTGTACCCCACAGGCACTAGCAAACTTGCAAAGTCAAAATTCCTGTTTTATGTGTTTGTAGATTTTTTTTAATTCCCAGGAATCCTTCTATGCCTCAACTTAGCTGTTATTCAGTCTGTGCTTCTGCAGAACAAAACAACACGTCCATGCATGTTATAGTTGGCCTATGAAAAGTTGGTAGCAGCATAGAATTCCAATATGTAATTCACAAAAAATGTAAACTCCAATAGAGAAGAATGTGCTATCTGTTGAACTAAGTTTATTTTCCTGTGCTATTCTCAAGCACATTTTTATAATTAGTCTGAGAGTGGCATTTCTCACAAGTCTGGGGACTAGCCATGATTTCCAGGACACTTCAAGAAAACATTTCATTTATTAATTGATGTGAAATCCTGATTTCAGTTTACAAGGTCAGAATGAAAGTGTCAGTTCCTCAGAGTCTGATACTATATATATATATATATATATATATATATATATATGTGTGTGTGTGTATTCATTAATTTTTCTGAGATGTTACAGAGATCAAGGGGCTCATTTTTAATGAAGTCTAGGGTACAACACAGATTCAACAAACTCTGTTCAGAGCTAATACGGCTGCAAACTGTTGTTTTTCATGATATAAATTATTATATTGCATTGTAGTGTAGCATAGCGTATATTGTATTATATTATATTATATTAGCCCTCCTTTCCCAGTCAACAAAAAAGTAAATAAATTTGTAAAACTAATGCTTCATGCTGTATGACACTTTAAGACATTTTGTGAAATAGTGCTGAAGGTCAACTGATGAGCACAAAAGTCTACCAAGAGAGATAAACATTCCAAAGCTTTGTTTTTGTACTTCAACATTTAACACAGGACTTCCCAATATAAATGTACAGAGAGAATGGACATCAAACTAAATGGTGACAGCCCATTAAACCCCCCACATGACCAGTTCCTCTGAACAACACAACCAGCTCCCCGCCATCAACAAAGCCAGCTGCCCAGTTCAACAAGCTCTGAATTCCCAGTTCAACCCCGGCACATACAATAAGCTTCCCTTGCCAGCTCCCCCCACAAGCACAGCTCCTTACTAACACAGCCAACTCTTCAATTCAGCAAGCTTTGACTTCCTAGCTATGCACAGCTTCCAACACCACATCCAGCTACCCCCCCCCCACAGGCACCTGTGGCCAGCTCTTCCCCTACACATATGGCCAGCTCAATCCCCTGACACAGCCAGCTGCCCCACCCTCACCCCACACACACATGGCAATTGTCCCCTATCCCACACACCTGGCTAGCCCCCCAGCTCCCCCATACACATGGCCAGCTCCCCACCCGACACATCCAGTTCCCTCACTACAAAACTGGCAACTCCCCTCCCATCACATCCAGTTCCCCTACCCACATAGCCACAGCTAACCCCACCACGACACATACAAACACAGCAAATTCCCTTTCCCACCTACACACAGCATGAGCTGCTCTACAAATACACACTGTCAACTCCACCCCCTACTCACACACACACACACACACACAAACACACACAGCCATAGCCAGCCCCCCTCCACAGTCATGGCCAGCCACCTTGCCACACAATCTGCATAGTTGTCCTCTCCCCTGGATACACCAGCCACCTTGAAGCCCCACCTCCCCATGTGCAGCTCCCAACCAACCCATAACCAGCTATCCTCCAACACAAGTTGTCACTACTTTTTTCAGACCTGGCTGTGAGTTCGGCATTTGTAGTTGCCAGATTATTATTGTACAGGAAATATTAGTCACCATGCTCCACCAGTAAAATTAGCCACCTAAAGCAGCCTAGAACACTTATGTTTTTGCAGTGGGCAGAGGCAGCCTCAGGTGGATCCTCTGTAGTCCCCATAGTTGAGTGGGTCACCAGCTTACATGAGTAGGTCACACAAGCGGAGCGGTTCAGACAAGGGGAACAAGTAAGAGACACTGAAGCCAAATACTTGCAAGTTTGGTGGGTCTTAGTTGAGGGCTCATGCTGCAGCAGTAGAGGGTTTAACTTTTGTAGCACTTTACATGCATGAACAAATGAGAATCCCATCCATTTGGCACTGTTGAGATATTCAGAAATCCATCCACCCAATCAATCAAATTCTGGGAAATGGAATCCATCCTGTGTTTCAGGATTTACGATTCTCCAGTCTGGGAGGGTGCTGACCATCATGACAATAAAACTGTTAAGAAAACTCTCTGGATTACTGCAAAATACATTGAACAGGCCACACTTAATAAATATTAATGAGCTCCTCATAATTATTCATAGAATGCATATGACGGATTGTAGTGAAACACCACAAACATTTTGCTTCTTAAGTATAATGGGTTTACTAAAACAACTCTCTCTTTCTCTCCTACAGTATGTTTCGAGCTCAGCATTCTGAAAAACAGTGGTAGTTCAAACTGCTGTCTACTGAGGCTGTTTGTTGTTAAATAGCTGATCTCAGTGCCGTGTCTCCTCCCATTTGTTGTCCACCATTTCAGAAAGGCACTGTTCCACAGCCAGAGGTGTTCCAGGGTGGGCTTCTGCCCCCTTTGCCCCTTGTAGCTCCTCCTCTTCTGGTGTCAGATGTTTGTCTTAAGAATTTTCAAGCATATGTTTCAGGAGCAATAAAATAGTGCAGGGGACAAGAAAATAGTGCAGCAGGGGGAAGGAGGAAGCAACCGCACTGTACTGAATGGAGAGGATGTGGTGAGATGTGATTCAAGTCCACTCCAGTGGAAAGACACAGCTGTAGTGTATTCACAGTCATGTGGTACCAAAACCCCTTTTCAGTATAATTGCACTACATCATGCATAGCTCCCAGTATGCAGCTGTAAAAAATGTACATAGGATGGAAAATAATAAAATAATAAATACAGTACAACATACGTAAGTGAATGAAAAGACCGTGGCCAGTGGTTACATTTTGAACTGGGTTATTAAGTAAACCCACAGGTGCTGAAACAATTTTTGTTTTTGCCCTTTTTCACTTGTCTTTTTTTCTCTTTTTACCCTCCACCCCACCCAGTGTCTCTTCCTTCTATGATTTGATCATTCTAATTCTGATCCTTTCAAATCTCACTCCTCAGCACACCTCTCATGCAGCATTTGAAATAATTCACAGCATTCACCAGGGGACAGTAGGGAGGAGGAGTTCTGGCTTTAAGGTCCCACTCACAAGGATGAACACAGGCTAGCTCAGCTGTATTCCAACCTAACTGTATGTTGACTTCTGGAAGTTATTAAAGGGTCTTTCAGCAGCCCACATGCCCGCGAGCCACCAGAAGGAACTGTGTAATGTAAAATACCACTCTCCATTCTGGGAATCTGTATGTGTCTGACTGAGCTGCACTGCTTCTTCTATCCTCTTGATTAGAATGGGACACTGAATCCTCAACAAGGCAAGTGAGCCTGCCTGTCACTAGCAGTTGGGAGATGCTGCTACTTTAGTAAAATGATCTTGGATCATTAACCCAGTTTTAACCTTTGAGCTAGAGCAAGTCACTTAACTTCCTTGTGCCCCCAGGTCACATCTGGAAACAAGCTTCAGTTTAGTGAGCTACTCCTGGATAAACAATGTTTCCTTTCCCTTTCCCCCTTCCCTAATGTGGCTGCATTGTAGGGCTCCTACCTCTTAGAGAACAGGACATGTATTCTAATGCTGTACCCAAATCTGGCACCATGGTGCAGTGCTAGGAATGGTAGCTGGATTTGTTGCCTTATTGGAGGTTTCATTCTTTACAAGGGATGTTAAACTGGGGTTCTTTTGGCCATACTGAAACTGTTAGTTTTCTGGGTTAGACATTAACGCTCTCCCACTATGTGGCAAAAGTAGCAGGGGATTGTGCTGGTGTCCACTGGCATGACCAACATTCACTTTCAATAAAATAAGTCTGGTTAGACCACATTCTTACTGCTAAATGCATACGTGATTTTAATTGCTCTAGTTGTATGTAACTCATTGTTTTGTTAAATGTATTGAGGTACAGTACATTGTTTTATAAAATGGCTAAGAAAGTTTTGCTTCCTTATTACGGGCATGTAAATCTCTAAATGATGGCACACATACAAACTGGAACTATTCTTTGTCTTTCTTTTAAGGCCATGTAATACATGAAACATTTCAGGGTGTGTAGTCATTGGGAATATATGCATGCTTCTGGGTATTTAAAGGGACTTGCTTATATGACTTGTCTAAAAACACCAAGAGGCATGTATACATATCCCCCAGTAGCTGCACACTTTTTTCTGGGCTATTGCTTATACATATTAAAGAAACAGTATAAATCCAAAATTCTATTCTGTTATATTCTGAGACATTGTATTCTGTCCTATTAACTAAACCTGTCCCATAAGCAAGTGCATCATACAGTCCAATTAACCTTTAGAAAATAGAAAGGAAAAGTGCTTGCCTTTGAAACAGCAGCATCAAATACAAATTAATTAAATATGTATAGCCATTTTTCTAGTGCTATATTTAGATTGTATGTCAGAACTGAGCAGCTCTGATGGACTATAACTGCTGCAAACCATAGAAAATCATAGGAACACTCATTTAAATCTGTTTTAGCTTATCCAGGCCAGTAACAGATAGGACCATCTTTTAAGTGCTATGAGATGTCCCTTGCTGTTGACTGGTGGGTATTCTTACTAAACAAATAGTATTGTTTTAAAGAGGGTGTGATAGCCCTGTGGACTGAGCAGAAGGCTTTATTTGTCTGACTTGTACAGAAAGAACCTAGGTTTGATCCTTAGCGTGCCTGTTGGGACATGCTGATGGAACTACACGATCTGATATTAACTTGTCTGATCTAGACAATGCTATCAATGGACAGTTTCATGTGATTATGTGCTGGGGAAGGAGTTGTCCGAGGCATCCTTGTTATTGAGCCTATTCCCAGTGAAATCAAGCAGGCAATTGCTAGGGTTTTACAGCAAGGTAACTAACCCATCACCCTATTTGTATGCATCTAGATAGCATGGAAAGACTGATTGACAGTGTAAAGTGTACAGAGTACAGTGGAATCCAATTGTATTGACCTCTGATAGTGTGCCTTTTGGTGGTGTGGTGGTTTAATTTTTACTTCTATCCCACTATAATTTTTTTTTTTAACGCCATTTTGAAACGCAGTCCCTCTCTCAGAATGTGGGAGAAATAAATGAAGTATGGGGCACATTATCAACCAAGGAGTTACAGGCTTAGAATGCTAAGGAAATAATGACTAGTAATCTGATTGTGATAAAGCTGGCTGATGTTTAAGGGGAGCATCGTTGTTAAATACAGCATGAATGCCTGCTTACAACTCTCACTGGATTAAGCAGCAGGGCAGTACTGTCTTCATGTGAGTCAGAGGTTCCAAGTGATATTGTTTAACAAGGGGCATTATTTCAAATGAGGGGCAGTGTAGAGGCATGTGTGAAACTCCCACAGCTTTGTGGAGAATTTTTGCTTGGCAAGTTGGATTTCATTATAACAAGGCCCCACTGCATATATGAGAGAGAACGAGAGACAGAAGATAGGAATCTTTATTAATAGATAGGATAAGCAGGGATTAACCCACAACAGGGCATAGGTTTGCTGAGCATTAATCCACACCTTGGGGGGGGGTTATGAAGTACAAGGCTGCAGGATGAGTGACTTCAACCACCCAGGCGTGTATTAATGCTCAGTAAATCCATGCCCTGGAGTGGATTAATCCACTTATTACATGGGCAGTGTTATGTTGGAAGTTTATCTAAAGGAATATTTATTTATTTATTACAGTGTCAGTGGCTCAGTAGGTAGCAAACTCGCCTCTGAAGCCAGGAGATCAGAGGGCTGTGGGTTCAGTTCCTACATCTGGCACTTGGGTTAATATTCCAGTACTGCCACTGTAGTGCAGCATGAGAGGGGTGCTGCACTTCTGAGGTGCTGTCTTTTAGATGAGACGTTAAAACTGAGGTCCCATCTGCCTGGATTGGTGGTAGTTCAGGTGGATGTTAAAGATCCCATGGCACTTGTCGAAAAGAGTATGGGAATTTTTATTCAGAACTCAAAAGGACAATCAAACACAATTGTATTACATCATACAAATCATAACAAATGAAAAGAAAAAACAAACATGATCAGTACAACATACGAGTACCCCTCAACTGAAAGGAAAAACAAACCCCCTCCCCCTCCCTACCAAAAGAGTAGGGGAATTTGTTATTATGACTGGAAATCAAATTGTACAAACATAAAGAAATACAAAAACCCACCAACAATGCATAGCTAAGAAGAAAACATAATCAAATAGATACAGAACACAAATGAATAAACAAGAACCAAAAGTAAAGAAATACAATGACCCCCAAATGCCACCTTTCCCTCTTAGATAAAAATATAACACTCCAGTAAAGAAACACAAAACCACCTTAATCTGTATTGAACATAAAAGCAATAGACATACAGGAAATAATCAGAGCCAGTACTGACAGTATATATCAACAGTGGAACATTCGTATGCACATAAAAGTAGTGATGATGTATACCAGTGTACAAAGGAGATCTTGTCCTCCCTCTAAGGAAACCCTTTACCCAAGATTAGGACCAAAGGCGTACACAAAAACTCTATCCTGAATCAAGCCAGGTCATTTTCCTCCACCACAATCTAAACAGTTCAGGATGCACCTTTTCTTGTTCCTGCAATCTCCAACTAAAGACATGTTTGTGAATGTTGTGAACAATCTGAGATTCAGAGAGCAATTTCTGCCTAAGTGTGAGATTGCATCTAGCTTGCCATAACTGAAAACCAACATGACCTATTAATAGGCGCAGTGTAATTGCATCGTAAATAATCCAAGAGCTTGGTAGAACCCCCTCCACTCAAATTGCTGTTGTAAGAACCCTAAAAGGATTTAAAGGCCATTCATCATGAAAATGTGACCAAAATGATACAACAAAAGGACACTCCACAAAAAAGTGTTCCATCGTTTCAACCACCCCAATACAGGTCTCTTCCCTAGGACAAAATCTTTCTGATATTTCCTTATGCCTCATATTACCTTTCACCCCTAATTTTTTATGAAGGCAAAGCCATAAAAAATCTCACATATATTTAGCCACCCTCTTGCTCATCAATAATCGTAACTTTGCATGCTGTTCAGAATGAGGCCTATCATGGAACCAGGGATCGACAAAAAATAAATCTTGCAATATGGCATAATAGAATTGTTGACACGTCTGTAAAAGAACAGATTTTTTAACAACACGCCATGCTTTCTACTTTTGAAACATTGTACAAAAATGACTAGCTAAGACACCTATCCGAACCTGACGAGCCAGAAAGGTCTCCTGGTCTCATTGCGTTAGAAGTGGCTCAATACCATCTGCCACCCACGGGGACCAAATCTTATCCATCCCTTTCAGCAAGGGTACTAAATTATAAAAAATTAAAATACTATGTAAAAACACTACCGGATTCACCATCCCCAAACCTCCTTCACTAATAGGTAAATACGTAACACCCCTCTTTAATGGGTTTAATCTGCTGCCCCATAAACAAAGAAAAAATACACCATAAAGAGATGTCTCCAGAGAAATGGGAGGGGGAAAAACCGTAGCAATAAACAAAAAATATGGTAACAGAAAGGTTTTAATCAAATAAATACGTTTAGCTTTAGACATGCGTCCCTTATTCCAAAGCTGTACCCTGTTGCGAGCTTTCAATAATTGCTTTTCACAATGATACCGTTGATCATCCAAACCTCCAAAGTAAACACCTAGTATCTTCCTATATTCAGATTCTATAGGCATATCCCAAATTAATGACACATCAGCCGCATCATACCCCAAAGGCAGTATCCCACTCCTGAGCCAATTTATAGAGGACCCAGACATAACAGAAAATGTGTTCAATAACGCCCTTGCTGCAACAGCATAATCCTTATCTGACAACACTAAAATTAAATCATCCGCATATGCCAAAGTCACTATCTGAGGGTCCATGCACCCAACTGATAAACCAACAATGTCATCTGAACCATTTAAGGCATGTAAAACAGGATCCAAGGAAAGCACATAGAGCAGGGGACTTAATGGACACCCTTGCCGCACTCCCCTATGTACCCCAATCTCCCTACCCCTCCAACCATTTACTCTGGGAATCAGAGTAATGCCCCTATAACATGTTTGCAACCATCCTATTAATTGTGAAGGAAATCCATACCTCTTTAGACTCTCCCAAAGATAAACATATTCAACCTGCTCAAATGCCTTGGACTGGTCTAGGCAAACTAGATGCCCAAACATTTCCCCAGACTTTCCCTTAGAGACCAGTTCCCTAAGTAGAATCAGTGTATCCTGAACCCTTCTATGAGATACACCACTGAACTGTGTTGGATGTAACAGGAGCCCATAACCCCCTCAACCGCATACATAAGATTTTCATCAGAATTTTGTAATCCGTGGCTGTTTAGCGACAAAGGCCTCCAATTACTTAAATCCCATGACCTCCTTTGTCTTTATACAAGAGAAGCAACACACCCTGCAACATACTATGAGGGAGAACCCCAGACTGCAACCCATCATTCAAAACCTGGCATAGATCAGCACGTAAACTCTCCCATAGGACCTTATAAATCTCATGAGGCAGCCCATCAGATCCGGGAGTAATGCCTGATCTTAAAGACCAGACCGCAGTCTTTAGTTCCTCCGCTGTAATGGGTCATACCAAATCAATCCGGTCAGCCAAAGACAAGGCTGGGACTGACCTACTAGCAAGCCAATCACAAATAGAATCAGCAGAGAGTGCTCTGCTCTGAAATGAGGCAGAAATATGTTCATGAATAGTGTCTAAAATATCAACATTTGTAGTAACCCACCCTCCCCCTGGAGTGTTTAAATACATCATAACCCGTGAATGTTTAATAAATTTCAAATACTCAAAGGGTAAAGTGTCTTTCTTCCTGCCACAAATCTTAAATTTATGCTTCGCTTCAATATCATGCAGTACCTGAGACTGTGCCTTAGCCAATTCCAGTTTTAACCCTTTAATTTGTTCTAAACAGTCTGATCCAAGAAACTATCTATGAGTGGACAAAAAATGAAGCCTGTCCCTAAGATGCCTCAACCCAGCATGCGATAACCGCCCATTTAAACGACCCACAACCTTGAAATAGATCTGAACTTCATTTTTAGTGTCCTCCCACCAAAGATTTAAATTATGATATAAAAATGAGACTGACTGCCTTGCCAAAAAAAGAGAGCGTAACCCACCTACCACACAGTTGATATCTAATAAGGCAGAGTTCAATTTCCAAATACCTGGCCCTCTCCAAGCTTTAGGAACATCGCTTCAGGCCAGTCTCAGTAATCTGTGATCTGATGAAGCTACTTCCTGCAGGGATTGAGATTGCACAACAACCTCAGGTGTGAGAAAAAAATAATTCTAGAAGCTCTGGGTCCACAGAAATAAGTGTCCCCAAAACCTCTAGTGGAGGGCACAAAAGCATCCACTAAACCAGTATCTGTAAGAAGTTTCAATAAACTAGCCCCATCGCTATACACCTTTTTCCCTTTCCCAGAAGTCACTTTGGAAGACAAAGAACAATTAAAGTCCCTCCCAAGAATTATGTAATAAGTGGTGCATGAAAAGGGTTATAATGAGTTAAAGAGGGACACCCTTTCAAACTTAGATTGAGGGGCATACACATTTATCAATCGCAAGAGTAGTGAACCCCCATTTGATATCCAAAACCAAGGCCCTACCAGCTAGAATTTCTATCTGGTACATCACAGTAATGTGAAAATGAAAAACAAATCCCAACCCCACTACACAAGTCATTCCCTAAGAACCAAAAACAATCCCCCCATATCCAACCAGCAGTGGCATCCTCTATCTCCTCAAGAGAATGCAATCGTACATCCTGCAGAAAAACACAATCCAGATTTTCATATAGAAAATGTGAATAAGTATTCCGACGTTTTGCAGAAGTTTTAATACTATTTGCATTTAAGGCTGCCACCCGAAAGTAAAAGGGAACCATGAAGCAAAGAGGAGCTAAATTCACTTTACCTTAGTGGACGCCCTCGTAATCCTACCACATTTACCATCTGGTGGCCTAGGGCCTACCAGGTCTGCAGCAGGTCCAGTAGACTCTAACCCTGACAAGGATGCAGGAGGTCCAGCCCCGTCTGGGACTTCCACTGGACTCTCCACCAAAACTGAAAATATATTCGGGTCAGCAATGGAAGCGGCAGGAGCAGGTATGGCTGATTTCTTCCCCAACTTCCCCTTCCCTTTAGCAGATTTCCCTTTTACTATTAACCACCACAAACCCATCTTCCGCAGGTTCCAAATCATTTAATAAGGGAGCAAGGCCCGCGACCTCCCCCTGTCCTATCCCAGATACCCCTTCTACCCCCACTCCAGGTGCAGCTGTGCTACCCAAAATCAAATCAGAGTCCTCAGACAAACTCGGTTTAGCCAAGGGGGGAGCATCCCCAACGGCACCGGGTCCCCTCCCTCCCCTAGTAGGATGACCAAGTCTAACTGCCTCACGTATATAATGATCCTGTACCCCGTAATCAGCTTCAGCAGTGTTTTTAGCAGCTGAGGGGCAATTTTCAAACGTGTGACCCACCACATCACAGAGATTACATTTTGAGGTCTGAAAAACAATGGGCACTTGGATGGCCAGTCTCCCCACAATAAGAGCATTTAAGCACATTACATGAGGTGCTTACGTGAGTTCAAGACCCACATTTAAAGCAAACTTTAGGCTGCCCAGGGTAAAAAAGAAAACCCTTATCCCTTCCCAGAAAGAAACAATTGGGCAGATGTAACAACTCAGAATCGGTAGAATGGAGTTTAACCCTAAATTTCCAAACCCCATTCCAAAACCCTTCCTCATCCAGGATAGGGACTGGATTCCCCTGAATGTCACATGATTTAGATAACCATTTTATGATACCCACAATATTAACCCCTTCATTCCTAAACAATATTGTAATGACTCTATAGGTCTGCTTCGACAAAGGTAACACAATAAAGTCAGACCATAAGGGATTCGTTTTTAAGTTTAAATAACGATTCCAAAACAGCTCCATCAGAGCAGGGGTACGAAAACTGATATCAAACATAAACTCCCCCGGAACATGTATTAAGGCGTAGACTTCAGAAGGAAAAAAGCCCATACTTTGTTTTAACAACGTCTTCCCAACAAAAAAACCTGTCAGGGGGATTATCCCCTAGGACCCACATAACGCAAATGTACGGCATTTCGCCATTTGGCCAACTCAAGAGGTTGCCTAATATGACTAGCATATGAAGGTTTGTCCACAGGCTCCAGAGTAGGCTCTTGGATGACAGGGGGAGTAGCCACATCCCCTGCTCCCACCTCTACTTAAGTCCCCAAAGACAAATCAAAGGCAGTAATAGACTGAGGTGTAGGGGAAATAGCAGTTTCAGCCCCCAAGTCAACACCTGAAGAGTTTGCAATATCCACAGTACTTATCTGAATACCCTCCCTGGGAGCCTGTGCATCGCTCTCCGGTTTCCACGCATCGCCTGAAATCGGAATCCAGCCTGCCCCACGCAGCACTTGCTCCAGTGACCAAGATTCTTCAACCAAGTCCCCCAAATCCTGGGAAGTCACATTCACTTTCCCTTTAGGCCTCTGAGTGGCCGAATGAAGTTTACTGGGTCCTGCAGCCTCCAAAGCACTCAGTGAACCAGCCAATCTCTTCCGTTTCCTGTCTTCCTCAACTACTAGGTTCCGACATTCCTGTATCAGCAGGTTGTTCACTCTCAATAGTTCCTCCTCCAGACAGCGCTGTTTCTCCTCAAGACTAAGGCAAGTTCCATCCGAAAAATCCAAAGGACCGCTACACTAGCGGGTATACACACCTGCGGGTGCATCCCAGCTGCCGATTCAGCAGTTTCAATGGCAATAGGCTTCTCAAACTCAGACATGCTCTGGGCCAACGCAGCCACATGTGCAGCTCCTCCACTGTCCTCCTCCTCCTCCGCCATCTTGGTCCCACCAGAAAATGGGTCCCCCCTGCTCACAGGAAGTAGGAAGTAGGGGAATTTCCCCAGTGTCCTGGCAAAATTTCCCTCATTCACAAAAAATACCACCAACAGCTTAATCTGGTTCAAGGTCAATTGGCATTCATCTGTATTCCCCTCTCCTGGGTCATGCCTGAAAATAGGCAAGATTTGTCTAGTGCGCTTACCCAGTCAACAAAATCTAAATAAATAAAAAATATTAAAATAAATCCCTGCCAACATGCAGCTGTAATAAAATAGTCCTTCCACCTAATGGATATTGTCTACTGAGGATACTGTAGTTATAGTTCTCCACTAGGTGGATTTGTTCTAATGAGGATGCAACTGCTGTTAGAAATGTGGTAAAATTCTGCCATTTTGGGTAAAATTCTGCCATTCGGGGTGAAATCCCATTGTTCTCGGGCAAATTTCAACCATTCGTAGGTGAAATTCCACCGTTTGGGGGTGAAATTTGCCATATCTCTACATATCAATATCTTCATCAGTAACATTGCGCAGGACCTAGAAGGCAGAATTTCACTGTTCGCTGAGGACATAAAGCTCTGTGACAGAGTAGACACACCAGAGGGTGTAGACCGAATGAGAAGGGACCTGCAGAAACTTGAAGAATGGTCAGGGGTTCGGCAGTTGAAATTCAATGCAAGGAAGTGCAAGATAATGCATATGGGGCACAAAAACCCTGGCACAATATATCAGTTGGGAGATGAGGATATAGCATGCATCAAGCAGGAAAGAGATCTTGGGGTTATCATCTCTGATGACCTCAAGGCAGGGAAACAGTGTGACAAGGCAGCAGGTAAAGCAAATAGGATGCTGGGATGCATAGGCAGGGGCATCACCAGTAGGAAAAGGGAGGTCATAATTCCACTATACAAGACACTAGTGAGGCCCCACCTGGAGTACAGTGTACAGTTCTGGAGACCTTACCTACGTAAGGACATAGACAGGGTAGAGAAGGTTCAGAGGAGGGCAACAAAGATGGTGCATGGATTGCATCACAAGTCCTATGAGGACAGGTTGAAGGAACTGAACATGTACTCCCTGGAGGAGAGAAGGGAGAGAGGGGATATGATAGAGACATACAAGTATCTTACAGGGAGGAACAGGGTGCAGGAATACACTATTTTTAAGTGAAAAAGATGTTCCAGGACTAGAGGGCATGGGATGAAGTTGGAGGGAGGACGATTCAGAGGAAACATGAGGAAGAATTTCTTCACAGAACGGGTGGTGGGCAAGTGGAACACCCTGCCAGAGGAAGTGGTGGGGGCTGAAACAATGACGAGATTTAAGAATGCATGGTATACACATAAAGGAATTCTGGAGGTCAGGGGTAAGGGGCAACAGACTTCTTGGAAAACATAAACTGAACTTACAAGCTCAAATGGACAGACTGAGTGGGCCATAGGCCCTTATCTGCCGACACTGTCTATGCATCTATGTATATCTGTATGGTGGAGTGATTTTACTAGGTCAGTTTACATTGCTGTCAGTCAGGATATTGTGATCCAGGAAGGCAGTTGTGGGTATACTGGGGAGTAATCAATGGTCAGGTGACCTGTTAGGATGAATCAGAATACAATACTCATGTTATAAGAATTCTTAGGACCACCATGGACCTGTTTCCAAAGTTGCACTGTGATTAAGTACATGTAAGTGGTTTTGACATTTACAAATGGAGTGAAAACTCATTACATTAGTATCGCCATTGAGAGATTGGAATAAAAAAAATGCACTGTATGGACCAAGACAACAGATGTGGCTCTGTGGAAGTTGTTACACTGTTGAGAGGATCACTCATACAGTCATTTTCAATAAAGTTATAGTTATAAATGTTGGTAATTCTGTTTGTAGTACGGTTTTAGATTTGGACAGAGTTTTGCTCCTATGTACCATAGTGGTTCAAGGCCTGATGATATGGAGGCCTCTATTTTTGATCTCTCGTATATCATACTTGTTTTTTGAAGAGCTGTTTACTATGTTTTGGTATCCAGTTATCTGGCCCTTAACTATTTTGCAAGCCATGGTTGCCTTGGATTTTTCCCTTCTGGTTTTGAGAGAATTTCAGTTTAGTCTATTTAGCATTTCACAGTGGTGCGTGCGGTATGGGCATCTGAGGATGAATGTTGCTGTCTTATGGTAGGTTACATCCTGTCATTCTAGTAAGTATTTTTTTGGATACTGGTAGACTATTTTTTCATACTCTAGAATTGGCAGCAGCAGCTGGGTGACTAGAGTCAGTCTGAGTTTTGGGTTATGGTGTTGGCATTGCGGTGGAGTGCTCTCAGCTTGGTACTGTATGCAGTTTTTTGACTGTTGATTTAATATGGGTCTCAAAGCTTAGAGTATTGCCGATATCTACATCTAAGTATTTGAATTCTTTGGTTTCTTTGGTAGAGCAATCTAAAAGCTGGATTTTTATCTCCCTGGTATCTGTTTTTTTATCCTATTTTGTGGAAGGTCATAGAATGGGTAATGTGAAGGGAAGATTAATATGAAGTATTAAGGGCAAACGTCCACGTTAGAACGTGTCTCACCTCAGTGTGAAGCAGGGCTCAATCAGGACATTAAGAACAAATAATTATTTTTACCTTTGGCCATCATTTGTATTTTTATATTTTATCTGATTGATCCTGTCTCTCTCTTTACCCAGCCCAGTATCAACCAGATAAAATATAAAAACCCAAATGATCACCAAAGGTAAAAATAATTATTTTTTCTTAATGTCTTAATGTCTCACACTGAGGTGGGTCCCTTTCTAACGTGGACATTTCCCTTTAAATGGAAGAGAAAACACTGATATCTCACTGCCCTCTTGGTTTGCTTTTATAGCGGCAGTTTGGTACAGTAGCAGTGCTACTAATTCATTAACTACTTGTATGTATTAATTAGATTAATTTGCTAGAGATGAGAGTATTTTCCCAAAAGGCCACTGTTGCATAGGGGTTAATGTGCCTGCAAGGATTGGTCATTTCAAATCTACTTAAGCACAAGATTTTCTCCAACATTCTTCTACATCTGTAATCAAGATCTTGCATTTGAAGAGGTCATAAACTCCAGCCTAAGTTCAGATTGGAAGAGGATTTACTAAAAATGGCCTTGCTTCCTCTAAGTGCATTACTTAACTCTTGCAGTCTAGTGCCATGCGTCTCTCAAAAGCAGACCAGGTGGTAGAAGAGCATATGCTTGCTTGTCTTGACCCCGACCCAGGATTGACAGCAGCTTACAGTAGGGAGTTCAGTTAGTTGTCAATTATCATCTCACAGTGTGGCATGAAATCATACTACAAGAGTATTTTAACACAGACTAGCTTGTTTTAACCACGGAGTGTCTTTCAGTGCTGATTACATTAAACAGCCTATGAGTAAACATAAAACATTAAAAACTGTGTATCAGTAAACTCCCCAATTGTAATCTTTCATGTTTACTCATTTGATGAGTGCAGCAGCACAGGGGTTAAATTCAACATAGTAGACTCAATTTGACAAGACTGGAGCTAAACATGCTGCTCTTTACTGCAGGCAAACATTACTTATTTTTGAGTTGTAACAGAGTACAGGAGCAAATACATCCCCCAAACTAGCAGGGAAGTCACACACATTCTTCAGATGTCAGTTTGTGTTGCTGCGTCTTAGTACATGTAGAAGATCTGAGTATGAAGGAACATGTTTTATGGGAGAGTGACCGTAAATTTGCAAGAAACAGTCAACCAATGTAGTTACAGCTACTTGTCATAAAACCTCCTGCTAAACATTATGCTTACCGCTACTGAAACCACATTTTGCAATTCCCTTTTAGTTTAAAAAGGCTGTTCCGTTGGAGCTGGTGGAGAATATCAAGTAACTCAACAGCCAGGAGCAGAAGATGTAAAATTCTGTTGCTGTGCAATTCCTTGAATTTGTTTTTTGAAAATTCCACTGAGTTCACAACATTATGAATATTCTCCCATTTCCACAGGCAGAACATCCTGTTTGATCTCCTACACTGTCTGCTCCCCCTGTCCTCCCCAGGGCCAGATTTACTGCAATACCAAGTACACCTGTGCTTAGGGCCCCAGCTGTTAGGGGGTCCTGATTCCTGTGGCACCAGCCGCCACTTTAAATCTTTCCCCCCCCCCGCCGCCACCCGCCCATCTGCATGGATGTCTGACTTGGGGGGAGGTGAAGATCGAAGAGCGGGAGCCAGCCCGTGCCCATTGCTGTCACCACGTGATCTGATCTATAAGTTAAAAAAAATATACTACTCTCATGATTCACCCCAATTCATGCTTGTACTCAGTCAGTCAGTGGCACTGGTGCTGCTGCTAGACATTCAGAATAGCTAGTGATCTGCCCATCTGCGGCTGTTCCCCAACCTAACTTCCCCTCCCCGCTGGCTTGTCGCTTCCCACCAATATTCTGAGCCAGTGAGCACACACGGCCCATGTTTTCCCTCACCCAACTGACACCGACCTATGATGAGCTGAGGATGCCAGCCTGCTGCCGTATAATTAGCATACCTAGGTGCAGGGAACGGAACATGCACAGAGGGCGGAAGCAGACTAGTGCCTTTGTATCTTTTTGTATGCCACCATTTCTCTGCTTGGTTGGCCGACTCATGGATGGCTGGCTTGTGTCAGTGTCGCATCGCCGCTTGTGCTCACTTAAAAGTTATTCCTTCTGTTCTCAAACAAACTTCTCACCACTGAGTCACCTTCAGCTTCATGCCTTGGCCGTGCTAGTTGGAGTGGAGCCAGAGAGGAGCCCCTAGGAGAGCAGAGCGGAGTGACGAAGAGTCGACCGTTGACAAGAACAGTTTTGAGTAACTCAGACAGACTGAGGGAGGTGAGAACTCACAATCAAAATTAACCCCACATTATTATAATTTTTATTAATTTTTTATGCTGAATGAATTGGATTTGCTCTTTGCTTTGGCCCTGGCAGGCTACTAGGCTCTTACTTTTCTTCCCCCTCTCCAGTTGTGTGGTTTCAGCCTAATTTGATGGAGCTTGCTGCTCTGTTTCAGTTGTTTTTGGAGAGTTACCTGGACAGCTGGCCTTAAAGTTAAAGAGAGCAGAGTACTAGAGGTCTCCAGGTAGCTAGAAACATCATGATCCCCCACCCCAACCCGACCCCCAAGTTGGCAGGAATTTTGGAGAAAGCAGGTTTTGTCACTTGGCTGTCTGGGTGGTGGTGGTATATGTTCTTTCAGTAACCTGCCCCCCCATCCCCATGGCCCCATGTGCTGAAATTAAAAGGCATTTGAATCACTTGGTTTGTTTAGACCCTGGCTGGTTGGAAAAGGCATGGGGAGGGGGGACATAGGTGAGTGCAGCCTGGATGGAGAATACATGTCCCAATTTGTCAGGGTTGTTTTTATGAGTCTGGGGTTGGCGGGGGGTTGTGGGTCCTGGGGGAGTGCAGTGCATTACCCAGTCAAAGCCACTGCATGACAATTGCATACATTAGTTTATGGTTTCTCTTTTTTGGATGCTGTATACTGCAAACCAGGAATTTGTAGACGAGCCAGTGCTGTGGTGTGGTGTTTGTGGTGTGTGTGCGGTGGGGGGCTCAGTGCTGATTCATGGGATTGCTCAGCCAGATCAATTATAAACAAGCATTTGTCAATGCCGAAAGTTTGTTGTGTGCACTGATGCCATTTTGGGGGGGAGGGGTTACGAGACGGTTTTTGCGCATTTCAACACGGGTTCATAACTTCATTGTTTTTTAATATTTTTACACCACATTTTCTTTTTTTTGTTTCATATGTTTATTAGTTAACAGTTGACCATATACAATTCATAGTCAGCAGCTATAAATAAACCATATATCACAGCCATATTCATTTGCCACGACACTTTGATATTATAACATTTCAGACTTCATTCCACATTACTGTCCTTTTTTCTTTTATTTTTAAGTATCCGCCCTTTAACCCACTAACCCAATAACCTCTAACAATAAACCATTAACTCGTACTGTGTCCCCTCTTTCCGTCTCTTCCCCATCTTACATAGAGGCCTTTTCTCTCAGTTAAATAATCCGCTACCCTCTAAAAGCATTCTTTCCCCCATACTCAGAACACCCAAATATTCTCCCTAGGTTCTCTCAAACCTATCTTCCGTCCCTTTCAAACAATATGTCAGCTTATCAACTGCCAAAACTTTCACTGTAAGTTCTTTTCACTGACCCATTGTAGGCCCCAGAGCTGTAGTCCATACATTCTGTATTCATATCCTAGCTACTGTAAGTAACACCCTTATTCAACTGGGGTAGCAAAACCATTCCCCATTCTCTTCTCCTTCTACACCTAGCAGCAGTGATTTTTGGGAGATCTCAATGTGCTTTCCTCTCATGGATGTAATTTCTTTAGATATGTAACCCCTAGATGGCGCTATCCCAGGGGCTACTACCCCTGCCTGATTTGCCACTAACAGGTTGAGGGGCCTGGATCCAATGGCGGGTGCCTCCACCCAGAGGTCAGGGTTTGCAATAGTTAAACTAACTTGGTCACAGCCCTCTGGACACTGCAACCCCTTTCTTCCCACTAGTGGCCCACACAATATATCAGAATTACCTTCACAGTATACACTTACCCCAGGTCTGGTTCGGCACTGGGACTCCTGTGAAATGAGATACAGTGCAACAATCACAGTACAGTACTTTAACATAGACAAATACCTCAGGCAGTATAACTTTGCTGAAACAAGCAGCTCTGATTTATTTAGGGGATATAACAAGGACAGGGGAAATCAGGTTAATTAGCTTATCACTCTAATAATCTACCTATGGCTCTGTGCACAGGCCTATCCCCTATCAGTTACTGTCCCTGGGTACCCAAGCCCTAGTGGCTAGTCCAAAACCGTGGCAGCTGGTAGGGGCCCTTTCACAGAGAAAGGAGAATTAAACAGTCAGCAGTACAGTAATTCCATTTGGATTTAATGTGGCAATTCAACAGGAGCAACCCTGAATTAGTACTCACGACCTCCAAATAAGATAGGGTCCTTCAATGTCAGCAGGGCTCACTTGAGGTACACAAACCTCTTCACACATCCATATAAAAGAAAGTACTATACCAGGCAGGCTGCATCTGTATCCCGATCGCAATACTGCACAATACCGGGAGAACACACAGCAGATTCAGTTCCTGACAGACCGAGTGCAATTTTCAGCAATTCTTCCAGTCTTCTACAGGGTGAGCCTGGTTTCTACTTTCAGAGATCTTTGATTCTTTTCACAGGGCAGATTCAGTCCTAACAAGCTGTTACACAAGCTGCAGACCGGAACTCTGGGCCTTACACGTTTTTGACTAAAACTGCACACTGAAAAGCACAGGGCTCCTTCCTTCTTCACTGCCAAAGCTCAACTGAACTCCAACTGACGAAACTGGCACTTCCTTTGAGTTCCTCCCAGTTCTTGACTGGATTGGCTGTCACTCACAATAGACTGCTGCTGTTGGTCCAAAAAGGCACTGAAGTCTAAACTACATCTCCCAGAGTCACTGCCCATACAATCCTCTTGTGGCTGGCTCAGATTATGAGTCCAAGTTCTGATTCGTCAAGGCATCATTTTAGAGCTAGCTTACCCCACACTGATTGGTCCAGTTCAGCAGTTCAAAACTAGAATGGGAACTAGCAGACACAGTTCTGACTGCAAAAAGCAGGTTAGACAAACTGTAATTTCATTATTACTCTAAATAATTTCTGGCAAACAGTTACATCTTTCAGATAGGTTCCTTTGCACTCCTAGTGACTGCAAAAATGAAGTGAATTGGCAGCAGCTCGAGTGGTACTCAGAGAAGCACACAGTCCCCCCATACAAACTAATTATGTCTGCAAGCAGACAGCTCTTAAAGAGACAGTACCAGAGGCTCTAAAAACACTCACTGATAAATGGCTTAAATGCCAAACACCATTCAGGCTTGGAACATTCAAGCAAGCTCCTGGAAGTCTTTTGGGAACCCCCATTTGCAGGGGGGTTACAGATATGTCTTGCCAGTAGAACTTTATCACTGGGCACCCCCAATAATAATGCTGGTATGTGCCTCTGTTTATTTTGCACTTATTACAGAACGGAGAGACCCCTGGAAAGAAGCTGTGTACCATAGCTGGTGGGTAATATAGCCTCTGTATGTATTTGAACTGGGCTTCTTTGTACTGTACTTATTGCACACTAGTAACCCCTGGTGGGATTCTAACATTAGCCGCCAGTTAGTATCACTAATTTCTTCCCCAATGTCCCGTTCCCACCAGATCTTCACCTTTTGGGGAGGATCCTGAAAAAAATATTTTTCTGTCCAACCTCACTGCCCTCCCTATTAGTCACTTCTCACAACTATTATCCCCCATTATTTCTCTCTCCACATCCTCCATCAATCTCCTTGCTTCCCTAGGTCCACTAAGCCATTTGTAATAATTTCTTGCTTGGAAGTATCTATACATGTGTGAGGTTGGTACGTTCCACTTCTCTTTCACATCCTGGAATGTACATATGCCCCCCCCCCCCGATGTTAAGGTCGCCATACATTTTACCCCCTTGTCCTGCCATAGTTTAAATCCATCATCCTCCAGGCCTGGTAAGAAATCAGGATTCCCTACCATCGGGACTAGCAAAGTCTGACATGCCTCAATGCCTTGTCTCTTTTTAATTTTCCCCAAGGCCAATAAGCCCGCCACCACTATCGGATTAGGTGCAGCCAGCTTTCTGTACCACTTACGTCCTTCTTCACATTAGTAACTCGAAATTCTCCCTGGGGCCCCATCCCTTCTAACTCCACCCACCCGGCCACCTCCTGTCTGCGTACCCAGTTTTGTATATACCTGTATTGTGTTGCCAAAAAATATCCCATCATGTCTGGAAAGTTTAGCCCCCCTTGTGCTACCGGTGCTTTCAATCATTTCAGACTAATTCTAGGGTGTTTAGCTCTCCATACAAAAGTTGTAAATGCTTTTTCCAGTTTCTTTATATCCTGGACTATTAGGCTAAAAAGAATCATCTGCATTTTATATAGAATTCTGTGCAGAACATTCATTTTAAGGAGATTAATCCTTCCCGTCCAAGAAATACTCGGCTCCTTCCACCTACTCAGATCCTATTAGACTTCCCTTATCAACCATCTATAGTTCGCCTCGTATAGGCTCCCCACTTGCTGCCCAACCCTAATTGCCAAGTTTGTAAATGTATGCTCTACTCTTTTCAACCCCCAAGCCTCTTTCCTGCTACTTCCTCCCAAAAACATTATTTCCGACTTTTGCACATTAATTTTATACCCAGAGAAAACCACAAATTGCTCTATTATTGACAGTACTTTAGGAGCTGACACGTCTGCTTCTGACAAGAACAACAAAACATCATCCACGTACAGAGATATAACATGCCTCCCCCCATGTCTTCCCCTGATACCCTCTATAGCAGGCTCATTTCTAATTTTAATTGCCTGGGGCTGTATTGCCAACGCAAATAGCAAGGGTGACAAGGGGCATCCCTGTCTTGTTCCCCTATATAATCTGAATTCCAGAGATGGTGCTCCATTAATTAAAATCTGTGCCCTCAGATGTGCATAGAATGCCCCCACCATCTTTACAAACTCCTCCGCAGTCCGAATCTCTGCAAAATATGTAGCAGATATTCCCACTCAATTCTGTCGAAGGCTTTTTTGGCATCCATTGAAAGAACACATGCCTCTCCGGGGTGTCTCTCACCCCACCAAATGACATTCAACAGCCTCCTTAGGTTATGGTAGGAGTGCCTTCCCTTCACAAATCCAGTCTGGATTGACCAACAGGGGAAGTACATCTTCTAATCGACTTGCCATTTTGACTTTGACTTTTGTCATGATTTTACAATCGTGGTTCAGGAGCGAGATTGGTCTAAAAGACCCGCATTCCTCCAAGTTCCTTCCTTTTTTAAGGAGAACACTTATTAAAGCCTGGCAGCATGTGTTAGGGATCCCTTCCCCTTCCCTGGTTTCTTGCAGGATATTACACAATGAACCCGCCACCTCTTCTTTCAATAGTTTATAAAACTCCACGCCCCGCCCATCAGGTCCCACTGCATTTCCATTTTTCAGCTGGCTAATCACATTCTTTACTTCCATCACCGTTATTTTTCCCCCCAGCTTTTTCCTTTGTACCTCATTTAGATTGGGTATTTTCATCTCCTTAAGGAAACCATCCCTTTCTTCTCCTTTCCCTTGACACTCTGCCCTGTATAGTTCCTCGTAGTACTCCTTAAATTTCTTACAATTCCCTTCCTCCATAAGTATTCCCCCATGACTACTTTTCCCTCTCTTCATAAGCCGAACCAATAGGGGACCAACTTTATTGCCCCATTCATACAACCTCCGTTTTGCAAAGAAAATGTTAGTGTTCACCTCCTTGCCCAGATTGACATTAAGCATCTCCCTCGCCATCCTAAGCTCTCTCTGTTTCTCTTCTCTTCTCCTCCTCCTCCCCTAAGTACTTCTTTCTCCAATGCACTTATTTTGACTTCCAGATCCCTTTGCCTTTTGTCTCTTTTTTGCGTGGCTGTGCACCCAATTATATCCCCTCTTATAAATGCTTTACCAGCTTCCCAGTATATACCCTCATTTTCAACTGTACCCTTATTTGTCTCCTCGTAAAATTTCCATTGCTCTTTTACAAATTCCCGAAACTCCTCCCTCGCCAACATATATTTTGGAAATCTCCATCAACCCCTTTGCCCGCTATTCTGACCCAAGGCAATCTCCATTTCCACCGTGGTATGGTCTGATAAAAATATTGGGCTATGTCCCATTGCTCTAGTATGCTGATATAAGTCTCTGTGAATATATACATAGTCCAGCTGTGACCAGGAATGATGTGGATTGGAGAAAAAAGTATATTCCTTCACCACAGGGTTAGCTGTTCTCTGTCCATCAATCAGGCCTAATTCTGCTAACCCAAGTAGCCATTGTTGTAGCCATTGTTGAATATCCCTGTCCGTCCTATCCCCATTCCCTAGGTAATCTAATTTAGGGTCTGCCACATAATTAAAATCCACTCCTAGTATCAGATTCGTGAATTGTTCCTTTACCAGGACATCCAGCACCTTTTGATAGAAGCTCCGATCCCCAACAGCCGGTGCATATAGGTTTCCAAAGTAATCATTTTTCCCTCAAGCTCCCCCTCTACAAAAACATTCCTCCCTTCTGTAGGGTCTCTCACCACCCTCTGTGTTTTAAAGGGCAAATGTTTATGGATTAGGATTGCCGCCCCCTCTTATGTGAGTTGTAGGCTGCTGCGTGGCATTCCCTCACCCATCCTCGCACAAGTTTTTTATGCTCACTATTTGATAGATGTGTCTCTTGCAACATAGCCACTGAGACCCTACATCTTTTTAAAAGCCACCAACATTTTCACCCTTTTTGCAGGAGACGTAAAACCTTTTATATTCCAGAAGACTATTTTAACCCCCGCCAAAGGCTGGGACATACCATTTGTCATTTCCCCAGTATGATCGTCCAAAATATGTCCTGGTCACAGCTTGACCTTTTGCCTCTAACAGATACCATAGTACACAGACTGTTCTGAAAACAGTAAAAACACAAGTGAACAATTGAACAATCACAAACTGTTTGAAAGTAACCCCAACTTTACCTCCTCCCTCCCTCGATTCAAATCCCAAAACAGCCCTCCATTACCCCTTCTTCTCCTGTGTTGTCCTTCCCTCCTCCCTAATCGCAACTGCTCTCTCCCCTCTACATATATCACAATCTTCAGTATATAATCACTCCCCCATACACACTACGCCTGCTCCGTCTTTCTTAACCCATACTTATCCACGTGCTATATTTATATCAGTAGGCCCCTATCCGTCTATCTTATTATACCATTATTATACTGCCCGCGCCCCCCGAGAATCGGTGTCTGCACCCTCTCTGTCCAGGCCGCCCCTTCCCCCAACTCCCCTTCAGCTGGTTGCTGTATAATCCCCATTTCCTTCCCCTCCCCCTGTTATGTTTGCCCTTCATGCTCTCACCAGGCATTTTGCCCCCACCAAACCCTACTCGGCCACATTCCAAAAGCCCATTCAGTTCATTCCCCTTAACTATCCTGGCTTTTCTTTACCCCCCATACAGTCATCACTTCCTACTTTTGCTAGGTATGACTCCCTTGATCCAAACATTATATATATCCCTACATTTGCGCACTCCCATTTTAGTCATCTCTTTGTCGTCCGAGGGAAAGAAAAGAAAAAGGGGGGGAGGCTCGCGCCCTGCGGTGCCACATGCTCCTTACAGAGATAAAGTTCTATCTCTAGTCTACACTCGTGAGGCCGCCAGCAGTCCGTCCATCTCCCCTTGTTAAACTCTATAGGCTTACCACAAAATCGCCCCATGGTGTAGTCTGCCTCTTTCAAAAAGACAAGTTCTGTCTTTAGGCCACACCATCCGAGGCCTGTAGGAATCACCTCTCGGTCGCTCTTTAGTACCAGATTATAGTTCACCAGCATTCCTCCTGCACCCCCCTATACATCCCAAGGAGTCTACTTCTTTTAGCCACCCAAACGTATTTCCCAGCTCTTCCAAGCTTTTCTTTTCCCGATGTTTCTTCCCCTGGCAAGTGCAGTCACCAGTCCAATTCGTCATTTACCAAATCAACCTCCGTCGTCTCGACGTTCTCCAGGTACTCTGATACCTCTCAGGTTCTCCCATTCTTCCTGTCCCAGTCCTCCAGGAACGTTTGCAGCTTTTCTGCCTCCCAAAATGAATAAGTAGCTCCCTCGATTTTTACTTTGACTGTGGCTGGATAAACCATAAAGAAATTGAGTCCCCGTTGCCTCAGCCCATCCATCAATATGTTAAACTGTTGTCTCCTCTTCTGTATCCTTTGAGACATAACTTGGTGCAGAGTGAGCTTATGGCCTTCATACACTAGCTCTTTCTTGTTCCTGAAAGCCATCAATAAAGCCTACCTGTCTGAGTAATGATGCAGCCTGAAAATCTCCTGCCAAGGAGGTTGCCCATTCTGAGGCCTTGGGGCCAAGGCCCTGTGTGCTCTCTCAATTTTAAGCTTGAGCTTAGGCAAGTCCATGTCTAGCAATTTTGGCAGAGTCTTTGAGCAAAACTTAAGTAAATTCCAGCCCTCCACTCCCTCCGTCAGGCCTCTTATGCACAGATTATTTCTCCTACTATAGTTTTCCTGATAGTCCAATGCATCCTTAAGCTCCTCTACCTCTTTTTCTAATTTCAGTATTTTTGAGGGGATTTCACTACTTTGGTCCTTGAGATCCGAGATTCTCTGTTCTACCTCCGCTGTCTGCCTCGTGTGCTGCTTCAGCTCTTGCACCAGCCCCTTCAGAGTGTGCTCCAAGCTGTCCCATCGTGGCTTGAAGTCAGTCAGGATCTGCTTCGATACCGCCCTGCTAATTACGGCTACCTCCGCTGCCGATAATGAAACTGGGCCTGGTCCTCTGCTTGTGCCACCATCATGGAGTGGAGTTTTCTTTGTATTTTTACTCATTTGGCGAGCCAACTTGCCCGAGGTAATATATTCGTCCATCTTGCAAGTATCCAGGCAGTTCTTTTGGTTGAGCAAATTGCTAAATTATTCAATTAAACACTTTTATTTTCATATAAAAGACGGAGCTCCAGAGTAGTGCGACCAGTCAGCTCAGCTACTCTTTAGCGTCCTACACCACATTTTCAACATAGCCGTCTTATTATGCCATGTCATGAAGAAAGGAAGAGTACAATTTCAACTCCTGTCCGAAAGATACTTTCACGCAGTGGCTATGAAACCCCCTGCCAGGATGCAAAAAAAATTTTGCCTAAGATCTGGAAAACGGCATCTGTCACATTCATGAGATGCAGTGAAGAAATGGCTATGATGAAAATTTGGGGTCAAAATATTGAAACGTACCAAAGGCACGAGCCTGCATTTGTTAATTTAAGTGCATGCTCATAACGTTGTTGTTTGTTAATATTTTCACATCAAAATTTTAAATGTAGTATTCTTATGACCCCACCTCAGTAAAAGTGCCAGTCATTTCATTCACTCATCCCAAAAGGTGATTTTGCAGAGCCACCACAACATTGTGCACCACAGGTGTGAAAACACATTTCAGGCAGGATATGAAAAATAATAGCTATACTGTTCATAAGGAGGTGTGAAGTTTATTTATTTATTTCAATCTAGGATTACAATACCTTTGAGCTGAGGCTCTTTTACAAAGGTTCCACGCCAGCATGTGCAACAGTCATTATTTTTAGTTACAAACATATAGTCATTGACTTACAGACATGTAATAACCAGTACAAAGACTTGAGCTATGAGCAAGACAAGGGAAGGGGGGTGGGTGGGGAGAAAGGGTAGGATTATCGGGTGGAAGGGTGCAGGGGTAAGGGGGAGTACGGGAGGTGGTTGGGGCGGGGAAGGAGTGGAGATACGGGGGAGAGGTGGGTGAGGGCGGGAGACAGTGCAGCCAGGGGGCCTTGTCAAGGGAATATGACAGGTAAGGTGCTAGGGGTGCAAAGACTGATTGTAAGTGCTGGGTGCTGGGGCATGTGCAGCTGGAATGGTGGAAATGTAAAGATGGGCAATCACAGGATACAAACAGTGAGAGGCGCAGCTTGGACTTGAAGAGGCTGAGTGTTGGAGCGGTCGCTATGTCGCTGCCAAGAGAGTTGAACCAGTTGGATGCCTGATAGGCGAATGGTCTTTGTCCTTGGGTCATGCGACATCGTGGGATATGTAGTAGATGGGAATTGGATCTCCTTGTAGTGACGTTCCTATGTCTAGGCTTAAGGAGGGCACAGACACCAGGTGGGGCAAGCCCCATTATAATTTTCTTGGCCATGATGCAGGTTTGGCATTTGTCCAGTTGAAGCCATCCAGATTGGGAATAAAGGTCACATGTGTGGGTATGGTGATGTGAGCCAGTGATGAGACGACAGGCCATATTCAGGGAGGTCGCAATCCGTTTGGGAGCAGTGGTAGTTGCAGACCCATATATGATTAGACCATAGTCTATGGTGCTGATGATGGAGCTTTGGACGGCCACTGACAGTGCTTCTGGGGTTAGGTGTTTCCTGTGCCAGAATAATATGCCTAACCTTGCATTGGCAGACTTTGCAACATTGCTGATATGGACAGCGTATGAGAGGTGGGGATCAAGGGTGATGCCGAGGTACTTGAACGATTGTGTTTGTTCTAGGATGGCTCCTAGTTCAGCTGCAATGGAGAGGTGGAGTTGTTTGTTTTTGTTGTGGGGGCTGCAGAAGACCATAGACTTGTTTTTTTTTTCTGATTGAGAAGCAGTTTATGATTTAGGAACCAGGATTCGATGGAGGAGAAGGCCCGCTGAAGTTTATTTTGTAATTGGATTGGATCAGGGTCCAAGGTGAGGATCACAGCATCATTGGCATAGAGAATTATTTGTTCTGGGCAGCTGTCCAGTAGTGAGTTTAAGAACAGGCTGAAGAGGAGGGGTCCCAAAATGGAGCCCTGGGGGACTCCCAAGCGGACCGGTCTAGGGTCTGAGAGTGTATCAGCGATTCTTACTGTTTGGGACCGTTCTTCAAGGTAACTCTTAAACCAGCCAATGAAGTCAGTTGACAGCCCAGTGTTCTGAAGCTGGACAAGCAGGAGGCAGTGATTGATGGTGTTGAAGGCTTTAGTTAAGTCAAATAATGGCAATGTTGAAAATCTGGAGTGAAAATATTAAAAACTGGTGAAGTTAGGAGCGTGTGTAGAAACTGCACAATGCACGTTCATAATGTAGTCATTTTTTTGGATTTTTTTCACCAAATTTTCAACATGGGCTTTTTGGGACCCCATCTCATGAACAGTGGCACTGTCGTTTCATTAATCAGTCCCAAAAGGTGATTCCACACAGCGAAAATCACCTTTCAGGACCAAGTAATGAAATGACAATGACAGTGTTCAGGAGGTGGGGTCCCAAGAACCCCATGTTGAAAAATGGGGGCCAAAATTCCTAAAAATGGCTGAGATATCAACTTAAGTTTACCCCTCCCCCGATTCCTATTATTTTGCTTACCTTGAAAATTTCACTTTGCCGGTTAGCTTTGAAGAGTGCAGACATGTCCCGGTCCACAGAAGATCGTTGCTCCTGACCTCCAGAGGTATGTTTGGGTAAGGGATGGTGCGGAAGGTGGGTGCGTGAGGCTGGGATGGAGGAGGGACGGGGAGACAACAATGGACTTTTTTTCAGGTTTAAAAAATAAAGACATTATGGATGGTTTTTTTCTTTTTCTTTTTTTCTAGAAAACAATGTAATATTTCTGGACACTGGGAGGGCTCTCAGTGTCCAGGGGGGTTGGAGAATGGAATGTGCTGGGAAGAAAACAGCAGTGGGAAGGAGAAATTTGCTGTGTGTGTTGGGGGGCTCCAATACAATGGAGGGTGTGGGAAGGATAGCAGCAGTGGAAGGGAGCGAGAGGCATTGATTTGCTGGTGGAGGGCTCAAACAAGAACACAGGGAGGATAGCTGCGCTGCAGTGGGAGGGAGTGATTTGCCAGCGGGGGGGCTCAAATGGGAACAGAGGGAGGACAGGAGCAGTGGGAGGGAGCATGAGGGATTCATTTGCTTTTAAACACAGGCTCAGCACATTCACATCTGCCGTCGTCACTGTAAGTGCTATGGCAGTGTGAACCCACAACCAGGAAGCTAATGTAATGCAGGGTTGTTTCAAAGGACCGAGCCATGCCATTATTGGTTCGGCTCTGCCCTTTGAAAACATTGCCAACTCCGCCCCAAAAACAGAAAGTGAGTCATCGGCAGCCTGCCTACCGATCCACCTGCCACAGACCTGCCCCTTGGAACAGAGCTCTCTAGTGGACACACCCCCTCACACCCCTCTATAACAACTCTCATTTCAATGAGTTTGTCTGTGCTTGCACGCATGACAAACTCAATAAGGTCTCTGAAATGCTACAGTCTGGGCTTGCTGTTACTGTTAGGATTTCAACAACAGCCTTACATTAATCTGTGTTGTACTGTCATGTACAGCCTGATCACCATGACACATGGATTCTCCTGTCAGCACACCATTCTTTAGCACTGCTGAATGACTGGAATGATGCATTTTGATTGTGATCCATGAAGAACATAATTATTTGATTATACAGATGTGAATCTGTCATATTTAAACTTTACGTGGGCTGTTGGGTTCAGGGTCAGGCAATTGGAGGTGTGTAGTGTGTGGTGTAGAGAGGCATGTTCACTTGCGTGGTTATCTTGGGGCACCAACGCGTGGTGTGCTGCTGCCATGCTGTGCAAGGGGGGATCCCTTGCACAGTACTGTGCATAGGGCCCATGGCAGTGTAAATCCGGCCCTGGTCCTCATGATAAATGGTTAATCTGTAACCCTTCCACTATTGCTGCTCATTTCAGTGAGTTCTTCACCACATGTGCTCTCCACTCTTGCTGCAGATTTCCCTCCTTCCCTTCCTGCTCCCCATACATTTCCCCCTTAGTCCGCCCCAGGTTTCTACTTCCCCCCCACCACTTATGAAACGCTGCTTGCCATGTCCTCCCCTGACCAGTCTAAGTCCCGTTCTGACTGGCTTGATCCTAAACTCCTCCACCTCTCATCACCTGTAATTACACTTCCATTTACTTACCTGCTCAACCTCTCATTCTCCCTGTACTTCATGCCTCAGTCCTGCAAGATTGCCAATGTTTTTCTACTTCACAAAGGTGGTGACACCTCCTCCCTTGGCAACTTCCACCCTGTCTCCCTTTCTCCTCCCCTGGCAATGTCTGCCCTATCTCCTTCCCCTCCTCACTTGCCAAGCTACGGGAAAAGTTAGTCCATTCTAGACTTCTAGATTACCTCACTTCATCCATTTTCATATCACCCTTCCAATGTAGCTTTTGGAAGCACCACTCCACTGTATCCTCCCTGCTGCATATCACTGACTCCATCTTTTCTGGGATGGATATGGGGCACATCACAGCTGCCATTTTCATCAATCTGGCAGAAGCCTTTGATTCGGTGTCCCACCCACTCCCCTTGGATAAGCAGAGTTTGGCCAGCCTCTCAGCTCCTGCTGTTGACTGGTTCCGTTCTAATCTAAAAGGAAGCAAGCAGTTGGTACATGTTGGAGGCATGTTATCACCACCTTCCCATCCAGACTGGGGTCCTGCAGGGCTCAAACCTAGGCCCCATCCTGTTCTTGATTTTTCTGAGTGACCTTCCTGCCACCTGTGTCAACTCGCATATACACATGTAGACAGATGATACAGTCATCTTTACCTCTGGTCCCTTTACCACTCCCATGGAAGACCTGCTCCAGCAAGGTTTCCACAACATTCTGCACTGGTTCCAGTCTAAACATGTTAAGGTTAACACTAAAAAAATGGTGTCTATGATCATTGGTACCAGCCCAAAACTGACCAGGATCTCAAAACTTCCGGTCTTCTTCACTTTGTATGACCCCCTTCTTGAACTGGTGTAGTCCTTCAAGTTCATTGGCATTTGACTCGACAGCATGCTTGACTTCTCAGCCCACATTGATGCTATCCATGTGAAATTCTACCTTAACCTGGGTGCCCTGTACTGTAACATAAACTGCCTATGCCTCCTAGTCTGCCATGAACTGGTCACCAAAATGGTGCTCTCAGTCTCCGACTATGCAGATGGGGTCTATGGTACAGCCCCTCCAGTTCTTTAGCCAGACTGGACACCCTCTGCAATGTCTTTTGTTGTTTTGTGACAAACGCCCCTCTTTTTATGCACCACTGTTCCCTCTACTCTTCCCTTTCCATCATCACCCTACCTTAATGTTGCCAGTCACACTGCACCTCCTTAATCTTCGAGTACTGGTTTGGTTCCCTTCCCTCCTGCATCTCCTCACTGCTCTTGCCTGTTTCCCCTGCTCCATGTTCCGCCCACTCCAGTGACCAGAGAACCTTTTCCACTCCCTCCCCCCACCCCGTTCCTCTGCTGGGAAAAATTATTTCTCCAATTGTCTGCCTACACTCTTGAACCAGCTCCTGCTATCCCTCCACCATACCACCTCCTCAGGCTCCTTCAGGCATCTGCTGAAATTCCTTCCACCACCCACCTGCACCTGTTTCCCGCAGGAGGTCCCCAGTAGCATTATGGCAACTGGTTTTTGGTTCTCCATGACCAAACCAGTCCCTAGTGCACTGTATTGCTTGCCTTTATACTGATTTGATGACTGAATTTCAGTTCTCTTCTTGTACTTGTATTGCACAACTTACTGTATGAATATTTGCACTTAACCTGTTCTAAGCTGGTACCAGAGAAATAAGATTTATTTTGTCTGCACCATGTAATGTACTGTATTATGTTTCACTGTTCCTCCAGTAATCCTTCCCCTGGGTCACACCCGGAAACGAGTATTCGCTGTGTTCCTCTCCGGGTTGCCAATTTTCAAATAAATAAAATTCTTTCTCATAAATTAGCTCTTGCTGGGTGCAAGGTGACACAGTACTGGAGAAAGAAAGACAGAGAGAGAGAGAGAGAAAGAAAGAAAGAAAGGAAGGAAGGAAGGAAGGAAGATAGATAGATAGATAGATAGATAGATAGATAGATAGATAGATAGATAGATAGATAGATAGATAGATGCTGGCTGGTGCAAAGCATTGAGGCACTGGATGTCACACTCACACCATGCCAACGACCTGGATTGGAAGCTGTTTCTGATTGCAAAGGGGTCTGCGGCCGAAGTGAGATCAACATCCATAGTGACTCTCCTCTTCTGGGGAAGGGTTGTGCTGCACCGCTCCTGTACTACCACCACATGGAAGCGTGATGGTGGCGCAGCAATTGCAGACAGAATGGAGGACAGTTGGCAGCTGATGTGCAACATACGCAGGCCTCTACATGCATGTTCATCAGTGCCCGTGCATGGAGCAGGCCATCATTGGGGAGTAAAATGGAGGCTGAAAACTAATGTGGAGTTGCAGGGTGAAGCCCGCCCTGTTCTGGACCCACATCATCACCAAGGCCCGGCTGCATCTGAATTGGGTTACTGGGAGGGGTAGGATGGTCCACCTCTCCTGGCCTCATCATAGGAGGTAAACCATGGGGTTTCATTTGACCGGTAAGTCTTGGAGGAGGTGTGCACCAGCTGGGAGTGGGGGGAGGATGGAAGGGGAGCTAACACCACAAGGAGATGAAAGAAGGAAGGAAGGAAAACACTGTAGCATTCCGAAATATTTTGATTACTCAGTTCTTCTAAAATGCTAACTGATATTACAGTCCCATATTTTATACCATTCTCATTTCCCTAATGGCTTTCTCATCAAAGCATTTCAAGTTGCGTTGCAATCTTTATAAGTGCTCAAGGTCAACAAAAAAACAAGCATTTGTCAATGCCCAAAGTTTGCCTGTATGTATATGCTGTGCAGGCGATTGGTTCTGATAGTTCACAGATGCAGATTACATGTGCTAAGGGAAGACTCCGTCATAGGGCCCAGCACTTCCATGTGATGTGAAGAATTCATGGGGCTGTTTGGTGGGCTGCAGAAACACAGGGCCCTGTGGTCCCTGCTCGTGCATGTGACTGCAGATACAGATGCTCCGGGCAAAGAGTGCATTTGTCAGCCAGTGCACAAGGCACTCTGCCACACATGGGTGGTGAGATGCAGGGCCCTATGCTGACAGGACAATTGTCTTCAATTTATGGTACCTGGGCCCACGCAGACAACCCTGCACCTTTCATTCCCTGGCTGGAGGAGTGTCACATAACAGCGCCATTCCCCCACCCTCACCCCATCCAGTTGGTTCACTGAGTTCAGGCCCAAACTCAGCTCACCAGCATGGGATCACAAAGCATGGCCACTGGGGTGAAGACTGGTACACTACACACAAAGATTGTTAAACAATTATAATTTTTTTTTCTCCATTTTGACCCCTTTCGTTTTAAGATACTCATTCTAGAATCACCTTATAAACATTACATGTACCATTAATAGCAGTTGGCCAAAATGTCATTTTGCACCAGAGGTGCAAAAACACATCTTGGCCAGGATTTAAAAACTAAAACTTGGAAAACCATTTGAAATGTTGCAGTGTCTGAATAATTTGGCTTTCTACTGCAGATGAAGTGGGCACCTTAAAGAGTTGTTAAAAAATTATCAGTGTTGATCTCTGGGGCCTCAATTCATGAAAATGATGTTTTATACCCAAAATGGGCGTAGTGGCAGTTTTTTCAGGTGCTCACCTCTGGAGGTTCACAATCTACTTGGAATCTGACAACACCCCTCCACACAGATGGTGTGATGTGTAAGGGTCCACCAGATTGTGTGAAGCGGGGCATGGGAGGGTCCAGCCCCCTAGCAACATGGAATGGATGACATTGAGGGATTCCAGCACTGATTCTGCCACCAAGGTGCATGACAGCTGCAAAGTGTGTAGCCATAGGGGCCACCATGTAGTGACCAGCTGCCTACACCAGAGGTGCCTTCAGACTTAGGAGGAATGCTGAACTCATCAGTTGTGCCTTAAGCTGGTCCTGATAGGGTACATGGTGCATTGCAGCCAACAAACAGGGAGTGTGGCTCTGTGAGACAGAGGTGCCATCCACACATCCGCTGCCCCCAATTGGGAAGGACACACAGGGCTGGCGCAGTGGCTACAGCCATGGGGGAAACAACACTGGGGCAGGCCCCACCAGATCAACACTGGTGTGTAAGCCAAACTGAAATACAGTTGTCAACATATGCCACAGCAGGAACTGCTCACCCCATGATTGACAGGACTGTTGCGGTGTTACCACCTCCTACACTGCCAGCCACGTGATCACAGGTCAGAAGACACTGTGCTTTGAGGGCAGGCAGATGTGGCACTGCAGGACAAATGCAAACAACACTCACCACTGGTGGAGACAAGGGCAGTGGAATGTCACACCTCACCCAGTTCCAGAAGGGCCAGTGGCTGCATCCAGGATAAGCTCAGTAGGGCCATGTACACACTATACTGGAGTTGTCCTGGGCAGAACAATTCATCAGATGGTGTATGAAGATGGAGCACCCCAGCCAGAACTATCCCTACCTCCTAGAGGTGCTCTGGGAATAGCTCAAAAGGTGCAGAAAGTGCTGGGTGAACAAGGCAGCCCTGGACAAGATCCACACCAAACATGGCCTGGGGAAGGACAGTGCATGGCTGCATCTGCTGAAAGTCCAAGTGCATGACAAGTCTCTCATAGACACAGTCTACAAGGGGCTTACCATCATGAAGCACTGTGTTCTGTTCCTGGACATGAAGGACAACAAAACAGAGTACTCAGTGGGTGTCACTGACTTCTACAGACAGTCCTGTTTGAAGCTGGATCTCTCATATTACTTTTAGATGGACAATAGGACCCATAAGGGGCATATCAACATATATGGTGTCCTGGTCACCAGAGTATGAGCCAGGATTCTGTCATGCAAGATATTTCCCTTTGCATGGTGGCACATGGCCACATACCTTGGTTGATCCACTGCTGTACCACCATATGGACTATTAGGACACCTCCCCTGTTGCTCAGTATTATGTGCATGCATATGTCTTTGTGTTTCTGCTGATGTTATGGCTCTGCCAGAGCATTCATAGTATCTATAAAGAGAGAGCTGTTCATAAGCCTACTGTGTTGTCTACTTTCTCTGTGGGTATGGTGTTGGTCAGGACACTTGGGCAGTGCCATATATGGATGCTCCATTCAGTGGGTGACATGCAGGCCCATAGGGTGGGTGTGCCAGATGGCTGTACAGATTAGTATACTGCATGGCACAGGGAATACATGGCCTGCATTGGGAATGCAGCATACCATGCTGTTCAGGGTGTCTGTCTAGACTACTTCATATGCTGTGCCCACTGGCCATGTCTACACAGGCTACTGAGCATGACACTGGTACATGGACAGCATCTGCAGTACGGGTCTGGGACCACTAGTATCCGACATAGGTGGCATGTGCGCGCCATGAGATGTCTTCACAGATGGCACATTCAGGTCAGTCCCATGGCATGTGGAGCCATGGGTATTGCTTTACGGTGGGATCTGGCTGATATTACTTTGCTGTGGCCTCCATATGCACCTTTTTAGCATATACTGGTTAATACATCTGTGTTACACCATGAGTGCAGCATGTAGCCCTCTGGCATGACCCCCCACAGACCCTCCCAAGGGCGTGCACATGTCATACTTATGCATGCTGCATGCTCTGGCTGTGTATTCCACTTAGGAGTAGAGTACATGCAATTCACGTGTACACCCCTCCACAGCTCACTTATGTGGTGTGTAGTGGGCAATGCACGTTGGAGAATAGAGGCTCAGTTCAGTATAATTATCCATTTGAAGTAGTTTATTGAGTACTCAAAGTTAAACCTCATGATTTTGTTGAAGGTGCCAGTCCTATACCTATGTTGGAATAATGCCAGTTGCTGGGCAGTGGCAGTGCTGTGCCTTACTGGCAAACATAGAAGACAGCATGCTTTGGATACCATTAAAAAAACAGTATTACTATCACCAGTATGGAGGCAATGTTGTCTCCTGCCCCAATATGCAACCCAAGAATGGTGTTTCAAAATGAGAAGCTCACAGTATGTGGAACCATTGTCATATATCTGGATGGTACTGCATAACAGGAAATATTCACTGTCTTTTTTATTTTCACTATATTCACTGGTTCCATATTAGAGTGAAAATAAAGACAGTGAATATTAGGTAGATCATGATACATAGCAGCACTAGTGTTCCACCAGTGAAAATAAGAGGAAGTGATTATGTGGGGTGTGCATGGAGCGCTAAATATAATGGGCGTGAATATAAACTGCTATACAGTAATATGCACAGCTAAAAATGGGTGTCTGAAACTACTTGCTGCTTACCAAAGAACATTTTTAAAGCACTTTTACTTCATCACAATTGAACAACATTCCATACACAGTCATGGAAAATATTGCATTATTGTACTAAGGGAAATTCCTTCCATTTTTTTTTTTATATTCTGTAGCTTAAACTGTACAGCTACCAGAGATGGATAAAAAGGGTGGGTATCACTGTTCAAAAACTAGGACGGCTAAGTGTTAGGGTGCAGGACTGTGAGTCAGTTCCTCACTGTGGTATCTTGATCATGCCACTTCCCATGCAGATTGGTAAATCATCATTCATACTTTTTGAATGACACTCATGATTAATCTTTGTCAGTCATAATATAGCAGATCATCAAGACAGATCATGATCTGCGATCTAGACAATGCCTTAGCCATCAAGCATATACAGTAACTTTCAAATGTCCAGCTGATAATTGCTGATCATTTCTGCAAGAATAAATTGAGATATTTTTTTATGATCCATAAAGGAGCAAGTGATGATCATTGATGAATTATACCAATTCAGTGATGTAAATCACATGGGGATATTAAACAACATTGTATTTGCTATACATACAGTATAAAATATGACTGTGTCAAAAAAAACCCAGTTATAATAGAAATCACAAAAAGGTAAATTGTTTATCCCTTTTAAGAAGAGCAAATGCAAAGGTTGGTGTAGTGTAGAAATTTGCACAGCTAATTTGCATATTGCAGAAACACTATTTATGAACCAAAGAAATTGTCATTTCTGTTTTTAACAATAATTTTGATTTGACAATAGTACAGTTTTCGGGCTATATAGAAAGGTTTGAGCACCAACCAAATAATTTTAGGAACTCACAACAGCCATAAAAATGAACCTCTTTCTGGAGATATATAAAAAAATGTTTATCCTTTGAAACACATGAGAAAGACGTGAGCCCTAAGAGTAAATATGAATGAAGGCAGTATTTGGGTGGAAGATGCACTATAACTGATAATTCCAATATACTGTAGAGGGCTCAGTAGATAGCAAGATGAATTCCAAACATACAGAAGAAAATACTATCTTTTAATTTACTGCAGTGATTATGACCGTAGGCAGTCAAGAAGAATCATGTAATTATATGAGCTCATCATTTTTCACAATCATCATTTCCATAACATCATGGTTTTTGATTGGCAACCATTAAACAGTTACATTAAATCAGTGTTAATCATGATTGCAATGATGGTTTTGAAGACTGAACATGACCTTTGAATGCTCTGTTCTTTGCCAACAAAGTGTCCTCTATCAGAGCAGAGATCTCCTCCAGCATCATTCCAAGGGATTGCCGAGTTCATCCTGAGACTCCTGTTGTGTGAACTGAGTTTGATCCAGATGGAGTGGAGGAGGAGGAGGTGGTGGAGATTGTCTTGAGGCTGCTCTCAACACAGTGTGATCTGGACCCAGGTCCAACCCAACATTTTGGTCAGATGCTTGGACATGATTGGATCTGTTGTGGCTGAGATCGTCCAGAGTCCCCTGAGGAGTGGGGTCTTTACATCTGTCTTGAAAGAGGCCTTGGTTAGGCCCCTATTGAAAAAAACCTTCATTGGACCCGATTGTCTCAGCAACTACAGACTGGTCTCTAACCTCCTATTTTTAGAGAAAGTTATAGAAAAAGTGGTGTCCCTTCAGCTCGAGGAGTGTCTAGCTGCCTCCTCCATTTATAAGTCTTTCCAGTCTGGGTTTAGAGCTAGGCACAGTATAGAGACCACCTTGGTGAAGGTGCTTAATGATCTCCTGATGGCAAGAGACAGGAGAGAGCGCACCATCCTGGATCTCTCAGCAGCTTTTGACACTGTGAAGCATGCGGTACTGCTTGGCTGATTATGATACTGGTGTGGCCTATCGAAAAATGTCATCAAATGGTTCAGGTCATACTTAACAGGCAGGATGCAGAGGGTAATGATGGGGTTTGCCTCATCTAACCAAAAGTGAATGCATTGTGGAGCTCCCCAGGGATCAGTCTTGTTGCCCTCGTTGTTCATAGTGAATATGCTGCCATTGAGGGACATTACCAGGTGGTATAGGCTGGATTTTCATTGCTATGCTGATGATACCCAGCATTTCTTGTCCTGTGCCCCAGATAACCAGATGGTGGCCTCTGTATTTAATAACTGCCTGGAGGAGATCCAGACTTGGATGACTCACAACTGGCTACAACTTAACCCAGATAAGACTGAGGCAGTGGCGGTGGACCCAGGTTGTTGTGGTGTTGGAGGGAATTTGGGAGACCCCCCCGGTCTTTTACTGGGAGGGGTCCCATTGACCCCCTTTACATGGGTGAAGGATCTGGGCGTAATCCTCAATGACAGCTTGACATTGGATGCTCAGGTGTCTAGTCGTCAAAGCTGGATTTTACCATCTGAGGAATATCACCCAAATCCGGAACCTTATACCATCTGAGGACCTGACTACACTGGTACATGCTTTTGTCGGTCCAGGTTGGATTACTGCAGTACCCTGTACCTAGGGCTGTCTGGAGGCAATCTCCACTGGTTGCAGCTAGTGCAAAATGTGGTGGCGAGGTTATTGACAGACATACAAAGGTGTGACCATATCACGCCTGTCCTCTGAGAACTGCACGGGGTGCCAGGTAGGTGGAGGATTGTCTTCAAGGTCAGTCTGCTGACCTATAAGGCCCTATGCAAAAGTGGACCAGTCTACCTGCAAGATCTCCTCATTCCTCATCACCCGTTCCAGGCTCTCTGTTCCATCGAGGGTTGCCTTCTTAGGGTTCCCAGTGTTAAGCTGCAGCATTCGGGTGAGACTGCATTTTCTGTTGCCGCGCCTACCCTGTGGAACTCGCTGCCTAACCATCTTCAGGAGGCACCTCGGTGGAAACATAGAAACATAGACTTTGATGGCAGATAAGGACCGCTTGGCCCACCTAGTCTACCCAGTTCCCTACCTAGAGGATAAGCTGCAGATCCTATCTAACCAACAGCCTATTTCTTCCTACCCCTCACAAAAATTGCCTTATGTCTGTCCTATGCATTCTTGAATTCTTCCACAGTTTTAGACCCCACAACCCCTCAGGAAGGCTGTTCCATGCATCCACCACCCTCTCTGTGAAAAAATACTTCCTCACATTGCCCCGAGCCGTTCCCCCTCTATCTTCAAATTGTGTCCCCTTGTTCTTGCACATCTCTTTTTCTGAAAGATGCTACCCTCTTGGACTTTGTTGATTGCACTGAGGTACTTAAACATTTCTATCATGTCCCCCCTTCCCTCCTTTTCTCAAGGGTATACATATTAAGCTCCTTTAGTCTCTCCTCGTATGGCTTCCCTTGCCAACCCTGCACCATTTTAGTTGCCCTCCTCTGTACTGCCTCCATCCTGTCTATGTCCTTGCGGAGATGGGGTCTCCAGAACTGGATGCAGTACTTTAGATGGGGTCTCACCAACTGTTTGCATAAGGGGATAACAACTTCCTGTTTTCTGCTGCTGATGCCTCTCAATATACATCCCAGTATCCCCCTCAGCCCTCCCTATCACCTTCTCACATTGCTTGCTAACCTTAAGGTCGTCTGATATGATTACCCCCAGGTCCCTTTCCTGTTTTGTTGTTGTTACTACCTCCCCCCATTGTGGAATCTTCCCCTGAGTTTTTGTTTCCCAGGTGCATTATTTTGCACTTCTTTGCGTTGAATCCAAGCTGCCATACTTCTGACCATTCCTCCAACCAACATTTAAAAAGTGCCTTGAGACCTTTATATTTAACCAGGCTTTTAATCTATAAATAAATATATTTTAGTGATGTATTTTAAAGCGTAAGATAGATAGATTTTAAGTCTGCTGCTGTTAGCTCTGTTTGGACCTGGTTTATAGTATTGTTTATTTGTATGTACACTGTGTTTAATTTATATGTGAAGTTCTCTGAGTCTCTGGAAAGGGGTGCTATATAAAGTATTTATCTATCTATCTGTAATTGCTAACGATTATGTATAATATAGTGCAGCGTGATTAAATCGTCAACTTTTTATTTGGGCTGACCAACCTGTGCTGTATTCCCTGCCTTGTGCAGGAAAATTGGGGAGACACAGGACCACAGTGAAAATATGACATTGCATTTCAGCTGGGGTATCCTGGGAAAAATAAAATGTAAAATCACTTCATTGAAATGGTGCCCCATGAAAAGAGTGAAAGCAAAATGGTGCAGTCAAAAACAGCGCTGTCATATCAGCGCATGTAGTCTCAGTTAATTTATCTAATCTAAAACAGTTTTGGACCACGCCATTTTCTAATTACCGCATGATGCCCTTTTTTGCCTGTGCCATTTTGTTTTCACTCTTTTGAAATGGAACCCATTCAAGTAATAATGCCTTTGGCAGAACAGCACCGTTCCAGCCCCACTGGTAGTGGGAACTTGGATGTTACATAATGTAATGCTGGTGCAGAGTCAGCATAAGGTAAGAATCCAGTTCCCAAGAAGAATCCTCTATGCAGCTGTGAAATTTTGTGATGGCATCCATTGTGAAGCTGATGATAGGAAACATAGTAACCGTTAGTTTTAATTATTTTCGATCCTGAGGAACCGTGACTTGGGAGGAAAATATAGTACTTGGTTAACCTTTGTAGAAATGTTTAATATAAAACAAATCAGAGAATCATAGAATCATAGAAATGTGGTGACAGAAAAGGACCCTTTTTGCCCATCGAGTCTGCCACTTTTAATAACACCAAATAATTAGGGTAAGGTAATTAGGGTAGAATGTGTTGCTACCATTCCTCATGGAATGCCTTATGGGCTATGGATCTACAACAATACCATTGCATTTGTTAGTTTGCATATTAATTGAATCCTGTTTGGTAAGTGATAATTCCCTTTACTCAATGATTATTTATCTATACTTTGTTAACTCAGCATGGCCCAACAGGCACAAGTGCCTGTTTTCAGGGGTGACCCAGGAGCTTTCGGCTGGTTAAGTGACTTACTCAGAGTCACACAGTATGCAAGTGGAGGTTGTAGGAATCAAACTCAGGTCTGCTGGATTTACCAAGCTCATTCACAATTCATTACGCTAACCTCTAGGCTATACTGCCAAAGTAAACTGATTAGCTGATTAGCCTCAGAGTACTTGATGGGATGGTCTTTAGAAGAGGCTCTTGAGAACAGTAGTCAGCTTGACTGGAAAGGAATTTTAATGACCTCCTGGGGTAAACTAGCTAACTTGTTTACATCCTGAAGGAGCAATTCCAGAACCGGTCAAAACTGACTAGGAGTTTGAATGGAACTGTTCAAATGTCACAGAAAAACTGTTGGTTACTATGGGTTATGATGTTACATGTTACCAGCCCTGGCAGATGAGCTTCCAGCACATTTTTACTGGACACAGTGGCAAGGACCAGATCTCTTCCTCTTCTTTGCATTTACAGGGTTTGGAGTACCCTCACAGGAAGCTGTGTGTATCCAAGAGGAGCCAGTTCTCAGCTGCTGTGTGTTCTGGTAGTAATTGTAGCTTTATGCAAAGTTTTTTGTTTCTAATTCCTAAGTGGAAGTCTATTTTCAAGAAAAGAACTGTGAGGTGAGAATAGAGACTTAGTTCAATTCAGTTAGTACTTTCTTGTTTATACTACTGTGACCCCTAGGTGGTGCTATCCCAAGGGATACTACCCCGGCGTGCATGGCTAGGCGCAGGTTGAGGGGTCTGAGTTCTGTGAACGGGTGCCTCCACCTGGAGGATTAGTTTAAGGGTAGCGTAGCTGCTCTGGGTACAGCCCTCCAGGAGACTGATACCCCCCTCTAACCCGTCTAGTGGCCTATACTGGTCAGCAATCAGACAGTCACAATTAACACCAGAATGGAATGTTATACCCACACTTGTGACACTCACCACCAGGGCTGGATCAGCTGCACTGGCCCTGCAGACCCCCTGTAAAATAAGACCTGCAATGGAGAAAGGCAATAGCAACACAGTATCCCCACCACAAAGGTACACCACGGCCAGTTTAAATGCAAAAAGATTTAGATCTGATTTATTCGGGGGACATGAACAAGGGAGGGGCAGTAATCACGTGGTTGATTTTAGATTTGATTTAGTTAGGGTAAACATGCATGCCTAAGAGTCCCTCTAGCACAGTCGCACATACTCTGGGTACCCAGTTGTTATGCAGGCTAGCCTGAAGCGTTGCCCAAGGTAGGCCGGCGCTGCAGCTGCTGTTGGGGCCCTTAGGAAGGAAAAACACAACATGCACATTAACCCACAATTTGTATTCCGGAGCTGGATGGTTCAGTTTGTAATGATGAACCAAAACAATTAAATTGGGTGACACACTTTGATTTGAGCTTTGTTGCAGGGACGTACCCTGATGTTTACACACACTACCCAGACCAGGATGCAGGATTGATGAGATGAAGACCTCAGGATGGTTTGCTGGTTTGCTAGGGGAAGCAGGGCCCACACGAAGCACCATATTGGTCATTCCTATTCAGTGGTGTTGAGCAGTGAGCTGAATCCCCAAGTGAGTATTTTGTTGGATGGATCTCTGCAGCATGAGCGGCAATCTAGGCTGAGATGGTGAGGCCCAGACCAGGTGAACGATTTCGGATACAGTCCGGTAGGTTGCTGGATGCAGCTTCCAGCAAACGTGACACATTTAACAATGTGAAGAACCAAATTGCAACCCACTGTACACATTCAGCACAATTATAGTAAGGATAAGTAAATACCACAGTTCGGATTACAGTCCGGTTGCAATTAAACAGTCTGCGCAAACTGTACGATCTGCGGTTATTTCAATTTCTGTCTGGCCGATTGCTCAGAAACAACTCTTCGGTCCTCACCAAGCAAAATTCACGCTGTCACAATTCGGGATTTGGGTCAGAATCACAGCAAGTTTGGATAATGTTGCAGACTTCTTCAGTCAAGAAGGTGGTAGCAGGCAGGCCAGACACAGCCTTCCCGCTGATTCCCCCGTGCTACTACGCAGGAGCAGCTGCTCGAATTACTCGAGCTGTTCACTGGCTCAGATCCAACTCTACACTGACTCACTGCTGCAGGCAGCTCTGGGACTTCCCTGTGATCCAAAAGGTTCAGTTGGTTGATCCATCTGTCTGTCACAGCAAGGGCTCCCCCTCTAGGTCCATTTAGGCACCAAACAGTAAAAACTACAATTCCTACAGAAATTCACTCCCACAAGACTTCTGGGGACAGTCTCCATTTTAGGGCCCCCAAAGGTACTGATTGGTCCAAACTGGCAGTCCAGAACCAAGGTGGCGGTTCTTAGCAGAAAAGTCCATGCTGCTGAGGAAAGCAGGTTAGACAAACTACAATATTATTATTATTATTATTAAAACAGATAATCAGCAAACAATCACAGTTCCTAATAAAGCTCCCTCTGCGCAATTAGCAATAGCAGAATGAAGTGGCTGTACTGCAGCCTGGGAAGGACTCAAGCCTGAACCCACTCAGCTCCCACCCAGATTAATTACAAACCTATGAAAATGACACCTCTTAAAGAGACAGGCACGGAGGTTAACAGGGCACTCACATGCAAGCACTTTTTAACTGTTTAGGCACAGAACACCAGCCTGACAGTGGGCATTAGGTAAGCCCAGGAAGACATTTTAGGAACCCCCATTTGTAGGGGGGGGTTACACTACTTTTGTTTAAAACACCTTTTATTTTAGGTTGATAGGTGTTTACAGGTCTAAAGCCGAAGGGCCATAGTGAGTCGTCCAATCAATCCGTCCAAGTAGAAGAATTTGTTATTTTCCATATGTTTATCTAGTAACATCTTGAAGGAACCTAGGGTCTTACTCAGTACAGTCTTCTTAAGTACTTAGGTAATTTATTCCAAACTCGAACAGTTCTTTGATTAAGCCAATTTACTGTTCGGTTTGTCTTAAAATTCTCACCCTTTAGCTGGAATGGGTGGAATCTACTTTGCCTATATGTTTCTGCTTTTGCAAATCCTAGACACTCCCAAAGGTCACCATTTTGAAAAGCTGTATGTGTTAGGCATAGAGCTCCCCTGAGCCTCCTATACTGAAGTGAGTACAGGTTTAGGTCCCTCAGTCCCAATAGGGGCTGGCTACTGAGCAGACATGACAAACCATCAGGCCTATTCTGCTGGCTTTTAGTATGTTAGTTTGTTAGTAATCTGTTGCCATAGTTCATTCTTTTAGTTTGTGTGATCTTTTTAGTTGCTGTCTTTTGTATTCTTTCCAGGATTTTAACATTCTTCTTTTTAGCCGGAGCCCAAACCTGTACACAATACTCAACATGTGGTCTGACCAGTGATGTATACAGCGGCAGTATCACTGGTTTGTCTTGTTAGCAATAACCCAGGCCAGAGTGTGCATTTATAGGCATTTAATGCACACCTGGGGTGTGTTGTGAGGCATGAGTTCACAGGCTGAGTGACCTCACAGCGCCCCAGGTGTGCATTAAATGCCTATAAACACACACCCTGGAGTGGGTTATTGCACTTATAGCATGGTTTCTGTGCAAAATCCAAAAATCCACACAGAAACATGTTTTTCCTGTCTGGAAAGACAAAAAAAGGGACTGTATCCAGCCACCTGACAAAGTAGTGCTTTACAAAATATCCATAGTGTATGGGTGTTGTTACACTACTGATGTAATGTGTGACATTTCTTGTGCCTCACACAGCTGTGTGTCATGACTGCAACAGAGCTATGGAGACAGGTGACACAGAACAGGAAAACAACTGCTTGATGGAAGAAGGACAACATTTTACTCTGCTCCAGGCTCACAGCTGTCAGCCACGCTCTTACATGAATGGTGCTAAATGCCCTTAGCACCTCTAATACCTCCTCTACCTCCCTAGGTGCATTTAAATCTAGCCTATACTCTCACCTTGCCACCTCCAACTCCTGTGATTGCCTTGATTAAATCTTTATCTATTCATTTTTCCACCCTTGTCCATTTACTTGACAAAGGCTTGTAAGAGGATATTTTTTCTCTTGCTATTGTCTGCTCCTCTCACCCTTTCTCTTGCCCTCTCTATCTTTACACTTCCCTAACTTGATTCTTCCCTCTCCTCACTTGATTTTTTTTTATTTTATTGATGAAAAGTGTTCACTGGTATTACCTGTCCTTGCACAAATGTTTCGATACTTTACTGTCTATGTTTTTTTGCTATTACCACAACACAATTTGTTGTGCCACTCTATGTAACCTTTCGTTTGTACTTAATTTGATGTGGAACCTTTGTAAAAGAGCCTTTGGCTGAAAGGTAATAATTCCTAGAACAATAAACTAAACTAAACTAAACTAAAAGTTATTAACTCATTGCAAACTTGGCTTACTATTTAATGGGAAGAGGCAGAGCAACTTTCGGGGGGTGGAGGGCCAGACACCCTCCAATATGTCAGACAGCCCCAGACCAAAAAGACCACCTTGCACTATCCTGCAAAAACAGATTCCATGACACTCAAGTTCAACCCTCGCTGCTCCCACACACATTGAAGGGCACATACCCTGCTGTCCATGCATGTTGCTGGTACTTAGCCTGCTGCCCACGCAAACATCTCAGGACACAGTGGTGCCCCCACCCTCCTGTGGCCACTAGTCACTTAAGCTGATGCCACTGCAGAGAAACCAAGACTCTTTTCCCCACTCGCTGTCCACCCAGAAAGCCCCTGTCACTTACCCCGCTGGATGTCACAACTGGCCAGCACCATCCCTCATGGATCCCAACTTCCACCGCTCACCTTGGCTACTTTGTAGCCACCCATGGGTTCTTCTGCCCACTACCACGATGACACTGCCACTGTGTGATGGGGGGTCTTGCCAGTCACATACTGACTGGATTGCTCAGGGGGAGTCCTGGATATCACTCAGTCCTGCAATCTGTGTCATTGTCCTCCGTCTCTCTCTACTGTTCCAGTGGGACATTCAGGGCACAGATGTGATGCACAGCCTCAGGACCGGTGGCTGACACACAGATAGAAAAAATAAATCTTGCCTTATTCATTCCACGGTCCTGTCTCTCCACAATGAAACACTTGTGGGTCATTTACAAACATTGTCATTCTGTGCAGCCCATTTTCTTTCTCTGTCCTGCGCTCTGTGTCTCCTGGGGGGGATGAGGGTGGGAGGAAGGCCATCAGATGCAGTGCAACGTTATCATATACTGGTGCAAATAACCACATGCCACATTCAGCAACTGGGTGAACACTGCTCAATATCTCCAAGAATTGTGTTACACATTACTCTTGCTAACGCACTGGTCAGCATGGCTGCCGTTCACTTTCCAATTCTGTACTAAATAACAAGTGCTTCACTGCCCTGGAATACTGGCTGAGGGAGCATCACAGGGACCATGCATGTACAGGCATTTAATGCATAGTCACCTAATGGCATTTTTAGGAATCCTATTGGGTCCTGCTCTTCACCCATGTTATAATATTTGTTATATTATGCATTATACAGCTCAGTGTTTTGTTAGCTTGACTTGCAGCTGTTTGACAATGTTTTGTTGAGGAGAGGTTTTGGAATAATATTACACCTAAGTCTCATTCTTGGTTGGTAGTTGGTGTGACAGAAATGGGAAGGAAGGAGTTAATGGCTTGGATTTTTGGCTGGGATTTTTCTAACCGTCCAAAAAAAAAAAACACTGGGATTCCACTGCCCAGCAAATCCCACTGCCCAGCAGCATGTAGCTAAAGTGACAGCTAGGTTGTATATCTTAGAGAAAATGACCAAGAGGGAGAAGTGCACCTACTCACCCACTCATGCAGAGTGTAAAGGGATTGGATCACTCAAATATAAACGGAAGGTTAAAACTGAATATAATTGGTCACTGATAGGTGTTCAGTTTGACTGGGACAATTAAATGCATACATGGTAAATGGCTGGTGCATTCAAAGGGGGAACAAGAGTCACCTATTCTCCAGAGAGAATATAAGATGCTGAAAAACAGTTCTAGGGTTGTTGTTGCTCTTGGAGTTGCTGGGGAAGTTACATCCAGGAGGTCAAGCTTGGAGCCTACCCTTCTAGCTATGTCCATGGGAGCTGGCAGGTAACATAGGGACCAGTTTCTCTTTATAGATAGGGAAGGGTAAGAGTAATAATAGCATATCTCAGTAATAGTCTTTGGTTTCCACTGGCTGAGGCAAACTCTGTTTAGCATCTGCCACCAGAGAGACACACTACCAGGCTTTGATCTGTGCAATTGCATGTTTGACCTTCCAGTTCTGTGCAAGTGGGAAGACAGGTGCTGGTGAACCCAGCTGGTGGCAGCGGACACCTCTCTGAAAGGTATTACAGCCCAGAGAGAAAGGTGGGTTGTCACAGTTGGTATTTGCTTTCCATATAGTGTGTAGACTGTGTTTTTATTACCTGTTCCTAAGTGCATTATTTTACACTTTTCTAGGTTAAGATACAGCTTGTTACATTTTAGCCATTCCCGCACCTGATTTATTTCCTTTTGGAAGTTGCTTATGGAGGTTTCATTGTTAACAATGGCTCACAACTTGATGTCATCTGCAAACTTGCTGCACCAGCTCTTAAATGTTGTGTGTATTGGTGATATAAACAGACTTAATAGTATCAGGCCCACCACTGATCCCTGTTGCACTCTGCTTGTAATGTCAAGCCATGAGGATGCATGGCCAGCCATAGTAACCCTTTGTCTCCTACCTTCCAACCAAGAGTTAATCCATTTAATAAGACGGGAACCAAACTTAAATTCCTGTACCTAGTAATAAGGAGTCTGCGTGGCAAGGTGTTGAATGCCTTTGGGAAGTCCATGTAAAAAACATCTACAGGTAAATTCACATCTAACGCACTACTAACAGGGTTAAAGAAATGTAAAAGGTTTGTTAAACACGACCTTCCATCTCTAGAGCCATGTTAGTTAATGTCTAGCTTTCCTATTTTAACCAGATGTTCATTTATTGCTTGCTTGACTATTCCTTCCAGCATCTTACTAACTACAGATGTAATGCTTATTGGTCTGTAGTTCTTACATTCTCCTTTGTTTCCCTTTTTGTGAAACGGTGTAACATTTGCATCCTTCCATGCTTTGGGGACTACCCCCCTCTTTTAACGATGAATTAAATATTGGTGTTATTAATCCTGTTACTAGGTCTGCCAGTTATTTTAAGAGGGCTGAATGGAAACCGTCTGGGCCTCGTGATTTGTTTGGGTTTAGGTTTGATAGTAATGTTTATATCTGTGTTTCAGTTACTGTTATAAGCATGTCTGTTTCATTTATTTCAACATTTATTGTCCTTTAGGTTGATAGATACTAGAGAAGTATTTGTTTAGCTCTGGTGCCATTTTATATCCCCCTACTATAACTGAGTCTTGTAGAACAATTGATCCTACACCAACAGTACCTTGTTTAGTATTATTTATGTAGTTATAAAATGATTTTTTTATTGTTTTTTGTGTCAATTACAGGTTTGTATTCATGGTCTCTTTTTATTTTTTTGAATTTTTTTTTTTTTTGCATTTTTTTGTTCAAATTGGAGAATCTTTTAGAGCTTACTTCAGAAGGATTGGATTTATGTTTTTTCCAAGCTTTCTTTTTTTGTTGAATTGTGTTTTTAATTGTATTGTTAAACCATATTGGTATCCTACCATTTTTATTGTACTTTTTTTTCTGGTATGAACACATCTACACAATATGCTATTTTGGAGCCAGTAGCTGCCATTTTTGTTCTGTTTCTTGGTTTGTGAAATAATTTTCCCAGTTCCAATTTCTGAGGTCTGCCCTTATTTTGCCATAGTCTGCTTTGGTGTAGCATCTTATTTTGGTCAGACCTTTGACTGGAGTTCTGTGCATTGAAATCTCTAGGTTGACCATATTATGGTCGCTTTGACCCAGTGGCTCTCTTATATTAAAGGAGACCTTATCTATCTCCATATTTGTATTTATTAGATCAAGTGTACTATTACCCCTTGTGTATTCTTTTACTAGCTGATGTAAATTATTGAGAGTTAAGAATTGTAGTAGTCTTTTACCATCCACACTTTTGGAATTACAAAGTTTCCAATCAATATCAGGAAGATTGAAATCTCCCAGTATTATGGGATCATCTCCTATGTTTAGTTTATCCAAGTTAGTGAAAAAATTATAATTCTGAAGTTTTGATAGGTTTGGTGCTCTGTAAGCGACACATAACAATATTTTTTTATCCTTGTTTGGTTGTATGTTTACCCATAATTGTTCCACTCCCTCTGCAGTATTACTGCTTTGATCAAATTCCCAGGGCTTAATGGTCTCATTGATGAATAATGCAACTAACTCCTCTGCTTTGTTTAATGCTCTTAATTTTGTAATATAACTTATAACCAGGGATGTTATCCCAGATGAGTCGTCTTTCCACCATGTTTCAGTGATGGCATAGACACGCACCTCATCAGTTGTTGTTATGTGCTCAGGTTCATCCATTTTACCAATTAGGCTTCTAGCATTTAGTAGGAGTATATTTAAGTTTTTAGAGTCTAACCTTATCCCTCTCCCCATACTAGTTAGTTTAAATTTGTGTTGCTTTGTTTGTAACAAGAAGTAACATCGCTTAGTAGCTTTCCCAGAATGTATTTCCCACCTTGGTAAAGGTGGAGACCATCTCGTGCATAGAGATGTGTTTTCCCATGGAACATATCCCAAGTATCTAGGTATTCTATTCTTAACTGGTTATACTGGTGAGACAGTCTAGCATTAATTCTCTGGATTGTTAGATTTTTTTTCTGGGTGACATTTATTCTAGTAAGGATTCCTGAGATAATGACTTTTGTTCCCTAGTTTTTTATCTGCTTTCCTAATTCCAAACGTTCTCTGGTCATGTCCTTTACTTGCTTGTTTCCTTTACCATTTGTACCGATACGTAGTGCTGTCTTTGGGTATTCTATTTTTGGGTCATGAGCTGGTTAACACACCATGCAGCATTGTTAATCCTGCCTCCCGGTAGGCAATTGGTCTCTCTATTTAATTTATCAGATTGGCATTTAATGGAGTTGCAGCTTCTTATAATTGAAACCCCTATAACTAAGATATTTTGGGGGTTCTGTTCCCCAACATCCATGTCCTCCACTTGTCCAGTTGCATCCTGCACGAATGTCAGTGTTTCAGTCCCTTACTGTGAATCTGTTAGTAGTTGAAAACTGTTTGAGAGATTTAATTCATTGTGGCCCATAGCTTTCCTCCTTTTTTTTGTCCTGTCTCTTTTTATAGTAGCCCATTCCCCATTATCAACATTGTCAGTGTTAGTGTCAATGTTTGGTATATCTTGCTCCTGCACAATATTTTTACGTTTATCCAGCATCTTCCTGTTAGGTATTTCTTTACTTTGTAGAAGTGCTTTAAACATTGCAATTTCTGATTTTAACTTATCTATTTCCTGACATTTTGGTCATATGAAGTTGATGTTTAGAAGTTTCACCTCCTCTGAGGAATACATGCCAGAAAATTTGCACTTAGTTGCTGACCCAGTGTCACACAAAATGTCGAGCAATTGTTCATTAGACTCATTTATTGTACAGGGTTTTATTTAACTCTAAAAATTGATTAGCGTTTTGCTTATAAAAGTTCTAAAACATTGTGAAAATGCATAGCACTTGCCTTATTGTGTTTAACAAACATAGCACTTCTAGAAAACCTATATAAATGCTTTCTATACAGTTAGTATTGTCTCAAGAAAAAAAAAGTGCTAATCAATTATTTAAAACCCTGTTGTAGCTCCAGACCTGGTTTAGGTCAGCATATGTGGTGTAATGTAGTACATAAAATGTTTATAGTCTTTTAATTTAGACAAATGGTTTACCTTGCTTTCTTTGGGGCCCTCTTCCCTCCTGACCCTCCAGACATGCGCAAATGTGCTTGTCTCGGCGCACGTCTCTGCACGTCGTGTGAGCGCCCCACTCGAGCTCACCCCACTTGTTGAGGGGTGAGTTTAAATGGAGTCACATGACCCGGAAGTCATCCCAAGGTCTCAGAGTGGTGGTTCACCTGTGAGTGACACCAGGACAGTGAAACCCAAAAACAGACCATTACAGTGACAGTCGCTGTAATGGTCTGTTTTCAGTGATGCGGCTTCTCCCAGTCTTCTGCCTCCTCCCCAAAACAACTCAGACCTGGAGTTGATGATAAGTAAATGCGGAGGGTGTGGAGGCCAGAGCCCCCCCCCATAAAAAACACTTCCTTTTGTGATGACACAGCACCAGTGTAGGTATTGTGCCATTGCTGTGGAGGACGTCGGGGAATTTTCTGATGTGCACAAGTGGTGCTCCCAGTCATGGAGCTCTGTACTGTGCGACAAACACATTAAAAATGTTTGAAAAGGCTGTTGTAAACCCCTGAGTGGAGTTTGCAAGTAAGAACAATGGCTTTCTTGCCCTGAAGCATAAAAATAAGACCACTGCTCATTTTTTGTAGTTCGTGGGGGCTTACCCAAGGACTACAACATGCCTCCCCTTCCTATTTTCTGCTTCTTGGTAATGCAGAAAACATCGCTTCATGAATAAGCAGCACAAAAACAAAGATAGACAAATGTTATATATGGACAGTATCTCCTGTCCTACGGCTACACTTCTGTCTCACAGGCAATGCAAATTAGGGTTTGATCTGATTTTGCTTCAGTGTGTTTTCTATTCCCCATTTGCTGTATCCATATCTTGTAAATTTGTGTAAATATTCTTATGTACTATATACAGTATTTAATTGTGCAATATAGTGCTAGGTGGAAACTGTAAATTCCAAATTCACTAACATTTTGTGAAATCTCTTAAATTTTCCCAAATTTTTATGTTGGCAAAATCTGAATGCTTTGAATGTGTTTGGTAAATTTTTACCATTTGGAGAAATTTTCTGGCTGAATTATGGAATGATGCACACAAACTGCTGAATGACAGTTCTGTGGAATTCCATTCCGCAGACAGAGATCACTTCTGTGGAATTCCTTTCCAAGTCAGAATTTTACAAAAGATGGCAAAGTGTATTCAAAATTTTGCAGAAGCTAAATTTTGAGTTTTATGGTAAATCCACAGACACATTTTATGTTCACACAGCATCAGTGCAGTATTTTAAAAGGTACAGGTAATCATTTTAGTAGCTGTTCTAGTCTGTGACCCAACTCTGTGGGCATGTTTCAAGGCCACATATTACTGTTTCCAATATAGGAGCAAAGTGATGGAGGGCCTGGCACAAACTGGAGTTATGAGGTCCAGAGATCTTACACTGGGTAAGCAAGGGTCTAAAGTGTGACAAGAAGGGAACAACCCCATTTGAGTTCAGAACCAGGCTCATGGCAGAATGATCAAGTCAGTTAAGTTACTTGTCAACTAGAGAGTTCTGTGATGTATATTTAGAAGATTGTTTGAAAGGAAGACTGTAATTTAATCAGCTTACCATGTAATAGCATATGACAGCAGGATATATTTTAATGATAATCCCACCACACTGAAACGTATATGGTCTTTTTATATTAATGTCAAATTGAAAGGCATATATTTGTAATTTGAAAATATAATCAAGGATATTCATTTTCATATCATGTTGAAGTTATTGCTTTAAGTCAGTTTAAGGTTGTGTAAAGAGGAGAGTGTGGAAGATTGGGTCATCTCACACATGTTTTTTGGTCCTGCCCAGAAATTACATCATATTGGCAGGAGATAGGTGATGTAATCAGGAAGATTTGGGAAGTCTCCCCACCATGCTCCTTTAAACACTTAATATTAGGTTTGCCAGTGGTGGACTTAAAGGGGAAAAACAAAGGTTACTTGTATGATGTTCTCGACATGGTTATTTCCCAGAGATGGCTAATAACCACACCCCAAGACATAGCAAGCTGGTTACATAATTGTTCCTCCATTCAAGAGATGGAGACGGTCACGGCTTGACTACGTTACAAGGAAAAGAAGCATATTAGTAGATGGTATCCTTTTGTTAGTTTTATGGTGGAAAGAGATGGCATTGGCATTGACGTTTTGGAAACCCTGGCCAATTCCACTTAGATAGTAAGAAGTTGACAAAATATCCTCTTAAGGGATGATTAGTTCCCATCTGTGTAGGGGATGACGGAAACAATCCTGATTAGAAACCTAGGGGGAGAAGAGGAAAATCCACAATACAGTAGTACAGTGTCTTCAAGGGTGAAACAAGTGACGATAAGCAGGGGCACTCCGCTGATTTCTCAACTGTATGAATAGAAAGACTCCTATACACCCCCCCCCCACCTTTACCTGGTGCCCTCCTGTTGCTGGTATTGTTAATGTCTAACTGTCTGTTGATTGATGTATTTTATCTTTTGATGTATTGTTTAGTTTTTAGGAAACCTGGATGTACTGTATTGTATGATTTAGTGTCTATGTGTAAGTGTTGGTGTTGTTAAATGAAAACCTTTAATAAACTTTGATTTCTGAAAAAAGGTTATGTGAAGAAGGCTCATAATAACTATTTTAGACCAACTTTTCAAAATACATGTGCATGCACTACTGTTTTTCATGCATATTTTAAAGCACTTAACCAAAAAATTACTGTTTAGAGTTGCTATGAACATCATCAGACTTTATCAATAATATATAGGTGAAGATTTTTTCTGGTGAAAACCTCCTGTAATGTCCCCATGTGAAATTTGCCATTTCTATTACTGTGAATTGTCCTTCCCTGCATTTTTTGCACTTGTCTTCTAACTGTAAAGTTAAGCACTCTGACTGTACTTCTATCTTTTAGTTCATGTCTATATCCATGCCATGTGAGGAAGTACTTCTTCACAGAAAGGGTGATGGATGCTTTGAACAGCCTCCCAGAGAAGGTGGTGTGTGGTTACAGGATTCAAGAAAGCATGGGATAGACACAAGGTGATCTTAGAAGAAAGGCAAGGGGGTTGCAAACCTGAGACTTAGTAGGGTCTGCGGTGGCACTGTAGGTAGGGAAAATAGGGCAGACGAGGTGGGCAAAGAGGCCCTTATCTGCCAACAGCTTCTGTGTTTTTATGTTTCTATGTATTTGCTGTGTATCATTGACTACTTGTTTCCTCTGCTCTTTGTGACTTGCTATGTTTATGATTTGCTATACTACTGTCTGTCCAACTAGGACCTCCTTGTGAATGATCACTTCTCAGTGGAGCTTTTTTCCTGATAAAACAAGTAAATACCAATACAAAGGAAATGATTTTCTGGTTGCCCTGTACCACAACTTGGTAATACTAACCTGATTTTGTCTTAAATGGGATTATAATTATACAGTGAGCCTCTTTCTTTCTGTGTTCCTAAAAAGTTGTTCTTTTCAGACCATGCAGAACAACTTTGAACATTCATTAACCGCAGCTGCGGGTGGAAGATGCTCATGCTCCACAACAGAGTACTTTTATTTTCAAACTGCTAACTGAAAAGGTCTAGACTGATTATCGATGGTTAATCTAGACAGAATATCACATGGGGGTTGCAGTTTCACATGAATATTGAAGTCTTAGTTTTTTAGGACTTTACTGAAATCAGCGTTAGAAAGGAGGCTCACAACATATTGCATATATAACAAATCACCCCCAAACATGAAGCAGAAGCTCTTTCTCATGCATCAGAGGGACAGTGCCACCACAGAGCACTAAAACTTTGCTCTTGTGCTTCATAACATAACATCACTGTCTCTCCTCGGTGTGAGAACCGCGTGGGGGGGGGGATTGCTCTCTATACTGACCTTCCTACATCAACAGAGGGTTTATACTAACCTGTGTCATCAGTGTGATAACACTAACCTGACTGTGTCGCACAGCAGCTAGAGGACATTTATGACAGGAGAAGCAGCAGCATCATGCATGGCTGGGGCTCATCAAAAAAACAACTATACTCCCCTACTATTAGTCATAATCAATTCAAAAAGATTAAATTATTAAAAGTAATCTTACCCTATACATTATAAAGAACAGCATATAGCAAGTGGGCATTACTGGTCAATTCAGTAGCCTGGGGTTCTGCAGATCTTGGCAGACTAATATTAGCAGAACCCCTCAATACCAAATATAGCCCCATAATGCACACACCCCTCCCTATACATTATCCTGTACTCCTTTTACATTCTCGTAATGCCTGTAGAAATTCTGAATAGCTTTTCTTCTGCCATACAGAGTGTTTTAAAATATGCAAGTGCCACCAAACTGCATGTGCAAATATCTTTCTTAGCTAATATTTTAGGACTCGTTGTCCATAGTTCATTACTGGTGTCTCTTAGGAGAACTGAAATACAGGACTGACTAGTGTTTGAAGCAGTTGTCCATGGTTCATTATTGGTGTCTCTTAGGAGAGCTGAAATATGGGACCAACTAGTGTTAGAAGCAGTTGTCCATGGTTCATTACTGGTGTCTCTTAGGAGAGCTGAAATATGGGACTGACTAGTGCTAGAAGCAGTTGTTGATAGTTCATTACTGGTGTCTCTTAGGGGAGCTGAAATACAGGACTGACTAGTGTTAGAAGCAGTTCTCCATAGTTCATTACTGGTATCTCTTAGGAGAGCTGAAGTATAGGACTAACTAGTGTTAGAAGCAGATGTCAATAGTTCATTATTGGTGTCTCTTAGGAGTGCTGAAATATGGGATTGACTAGAGTTAGAAGCAGTTGTCAATAGCTCATTACTGGTGTCTCTTAGGAGAGCTGAAATACGGGACTGACTAATTTTAGAAGCAATTCTCCATAGTTCATTACTGGTGTCTCTTAGGAGAGCTGAAATACGGGACTGACTAGTATTAGAAGCAGTTCTCCATACAGTACAAGTCACATTAAACTGTTCCTCAAGCTCACTGCTCTGACATTGTTTTTTTGTGCTGCTAATACAGTGGCAATTCTAAATGCTTATAACAAAAACACTTTTTCAACTAGTCATCAGCTCTCATGCAATGCACTTCCAGCCACTATACAGTTCACTTCAGCTCCCACTCCAATTATCATGCAATGCATTTTCCCAAATGCATTTACAGTGCATTACTGTGCCATACATAATTTCAGCACTACAGTATCCACCATCTTGCCTCTCGCTTAGCTCTGAACTTCACTACCTATGCCACTATCCCACGTCTCACTCAGTGATTGGTGTGCAGTATATTATTCAGTACAGTACTGTACTGTATGTTTAATATACTGTATGTTTTATTTGCTTATCGACAGTACAGTAGAGAAAGGCACCTCCGAGAGAATGGTAAACTGGAAGCACCTGTAATGTACAGTACTGTAGATACTTGTACTGTATACAGCCAACCCCTCCTCCCTGTCGGTCCCATCCCAAGTACCCCTAAAAGTACTGTAATGTACAGTAAAATATATTTTTTTCCCCCTGGTGATCTAGTGGTAATGGTACTGTACAGTAGTACCCCCCAATCCCTGAATCCCGATTTTCAATGCTGTACGGTACAATACTTTTTACTTAATTTCCTGGTGGTCTACTGGACCCTCCTGCAACCCCTTCCCATCCCAACAGGTTATATCACACCCCATTCTCCCCATCCCCAAAAGGAGCGGGCCACTGGCACAGCCCTGCTCTCCTCCATGGCTGGCAGCCTGCTGGGAAGTTAATGAATGAGCGCATGCAGAGCCAGCACATGCTCATTCATTAACTTCTCAGCGGGTTGCCAGCCATGGAAGAGAAGTGAAGAGGGCTGTGCTGGTGGCCTGCTCCTTTGGAGATGGTGATAGTGGTGTGGGATATTGCCTGTCAGGATGGGGAGGGGTTGCAGGAGGGACTACTAGACCACCAGGAAATTAAGCAAGAAGTACTTTACTATACAGCATTAAAGATCGGGATTCAGGGATGGCGGGTACTATATAGTGTACCGTACTATACAGTTTTATGGGACATGGGTGGGTGGGTGATTTTCTTTCTTTACCTCTGGCAGGCAGGTGATGGGGGGGGGAGTGTACCGCTAGCCACCAGGAATTTATTTGGGGCAATCAGGTGGAAACTGAGTTCCTGTGACAGCTGCTAAAGCAGCGTGACGGGTAGACAGAATTTCAATGTTTTTCAAACACAACTAGAGAACTGGAGCCCAATTTCATTGCAGTGTGACACTGCAGTGAAATTGACTCCAGTTGTACAGTACAGTACAGAATTTTTTGAGTTGCTTAATGTGTGCACTCATTAGTGCACTGCATTAAATAAGAGTTTTCAGTGAGCTGCAATTGATTAGCAGCTAACAGACAAACCATTAGAAAACTCTCTGTAATTCATTGCAGCCAGAAGTGCACAAAGTAAGCAACTCATTGAAAAATGCTAAACCAATGAGTTGGGGAACAGTTTAATGTAACTTGTACTGTAGTTCAGTACTGGTGTCTCTTCGGAGGCTGAAATACAGAACTGACTAGTGTTAGAAGCAGTTGTCCATCGATCATTACTGGTGTCTCTTAGAAGAGCTGAAATACGGGACTGACTAGTGTTAGAAGCAGTTGTCAGTAGTTCATTAGTGGTGTCTGTTAGGAGAGCTGAAATACGGGACTGTTTAATGTTAGAAGTAGTCCATAGTTCATTACTTGTGTCTCTTTGGAGAGTTGAACTACAGCACTGACTAGTGTTAGAAGCACTTGACAATAGTTCATTACTGGTGTCTCTTAGGAGAGCTGAAATACAGGACTGACTAGTGTTAGAAGCAATTGTCCATAGTTCATTATTGGTGCCCCTTAGGAGAGCTGAAATACCTGGATGGATTACATCCATTGCCAGCTAAATGAAAAAGCCTGTTTCTGTTGTCTAATTATCAGTTTACAAGAATGGAATTAAACAAATAACAATATAGTGTATGGTGGAATGCTATTATGCATGGAATTCCATGCCTGGCATATGCTTGTTCTGCTGCAGTAGTGACATCATTATGTTGCTCTGATGCAGTAGTGATGTCATTGCTACAACAGAATAACTTGGAATGCTGCCACATACTTGATTTCCCCTATCTAATTAAGCTGGAAGTTGATTTTTAAACTTGAACTTGCAGAAACATCTGCTGCACACTGTGTCAGTAATTTGAGACATCCACCAACCCTCAAGTGCACCCCCCAACCATCAGTTCATTGAAACAAAGTGCAGTGCCCGAAATAGGCATTGATACCCATACACTATATAGAATAGCAGATGGGCAACTCTATGCACAACCAGTGTGTTATGCCATCTCAGGGATCTGATTCCCATGGACCTCTCGAGCTTTGCTCTCGAGGTCACAGGGAATCGGTACCCTTGGTGGCACAACACACTGGTTGTGCATAAATGCTCATCCATTATCTTATATATAATGTTACTCTTCAATCATGTAAGACAAATTATGTTTGCAATTGTTACAAGGTCTTTTAACATGAACAAGAGATATCTATTATTTGAAATAGAATGCCCAGCTTTGAAGTCCACAGTTTAAATACTGGCATACTAGTCAACTGCAGGGGCAGAGAATCAGTACGTTCATACTGCAAGTAGCAGTGATCTGTCATGTTTGCAAGGGATACCAGTGGCAGTGCTGTAGAAAAGCTGGACTTCCACTTCACACTGCCAGTTTCCATTGGGTGGGGGAAGTGGTATTAACTGTTTTGCACACTTTTTTTTTATTCAGATTTTTCCACCCCCCATAATCATCCAGTGCTCGGGCTGCCACCAGTCACCTCCTCCCCCCATCCTGACCAGCCCACCTGTGGTCCACCCCCAACAGTGAGGTCCTGAAGAGGTGTGTGCCATCCCTGCTCAGGCAATCAGGATCCAGTGCAAAGGTGGGATGACTGAGCAAGACACAAGAGTAAAAAAACAAGAATTTGTGCTCAGAAATTGCTGTCTTGGTGCACCTCCATAGTGGTTTACTCCAAAGAACCAGTTCAACAAGAAGTCCAAGGACACTCAGAAAAATGACACTTTCATAATAATCAATATTGCAGTCAGACTCACATACCACACTGAGGACATCTACCATCATGCCAGCAGTTCAAGCCACACTGGCTCTCCTCAGACACCCTCCCCCCCATGCTATGTGAGTCTACGATTACCTTTGTATATGAACATTGAATCTATGCTGCTTTAATAAAAGATGGTACACCATTAATCTACAATACAAGCAATTATGGACGTGCAGTTTTTGAGAGTGCTCTCAAAGTTCTTCTTGGACAAGGCTTAAGAGGGCCAGTCCTCACCTTCATCCTGACAGCTGCAGGGAATGTTCTGTGCAATACTCAAGGCAATCAGTGATTGAAGGTAGTGCTCTGTGGAATTTTCAGATTCTGGCAGAATGAAATTTTATGGACTTTTCAAAATTCCACTAACATTTCTAAACATTTTGCTGGAAACAGAATGGCTGAATTCCACAGCAGAAAACTGCAGAATGAGTTTTTTCCACAACATTTCCACGGAATTTTGTCCTACGGATCTCAATGTTTTCCATAGAAATGTTTGTGGAATCATTTTCTACAGAACAAATGCTGTTCTGTGAAATATTATTCTGTGGATCACAGCAGGCAGAATTCCACAGAAGAACTAGTAAATTTCCAGTGAAAATTCTGCCGGTGGAATGCTCATTCTGCACTAATTTTGCCAGCAGAATTCCACATTCCACACAGCACTAATTAAAGGCTTCCTGTGTTCCCTTGACCCCTGCACTACCACTGAGCCATTGTATGGACCCATTGTGCATCATTTAAAAGTATCAGTCTTGTATAAGCAAGATCGCTGCTACCATTATTGTTTTAGTTAATTTTGTTTATTATAGGATACAAGAGGGAAGAAGGCATATTAAAACCATCTTTACCATTCCTTTTGCACAGTAGTTACAACTCTGTAGATTCATCTGTCTCATATATTTACCATGGTTAGCTATTGCGAAAGGTACACTACTCCATGTAGTTACCACTCTTTGTGTAAAGAAATACTTCCTAATCTGCCCCCTAAACTGCTCACCTATGACCATAAGTTGCACAGCGCATCCCTGCATTTTTCGGTGTAATTTTCCTTTGTTAAATTTAGGCCCTCAAGCTCTGTGTTATCCTTAAAAGTATTGTATACCTGGATCAAATCTCCCCTTATACTTCTTTTCTCTAAGCTGAAATGCGTATGCTCTTCCAATATTTCCTCATAGCATTTCTCCTTCATTCTCCATAACAGATTGTTGCCGTTAGTATCCCTTCCGCTTATTATGATTATGGTGTTTTTGGTGGTTCGATGCTCAAATCTGGTAGCAATTCTCCAAATGAAGTCTTGCCAGAGTTCTCAAGTGGAATGTTCAGATTGTGATTGTGTAATACTTGTATATTTCTGTGACGTTAGTTATAAAAAACTATAGTTGAGCCAATTAGCAGAGGGAAACAGTGCTGTTAAACCTGTGTTATTATGTTACTGTGTTGTTAAGTTGTTGTTTAATAAAGAAAACAGTACCTGAAATTACAGTTCACTGTGTGTAATTTACTTTCTTGTCCCTTCTGCTGCCTTGCCTTTTACTGTACTTCAGCATGTATCAGGTGGGAGATCAGCTCTGAGAATGGGGAAGGGGCGGGAGGGAAAGACAGCAAAGAGATCCTTGTTAGGGCCTACCACCTTTCTTGAAAAGTAGAGGCTGCAGATCAGCAATTGTATTTGTAGCTTAAATAAATATATATATTTTTTAAAGTCCAGTGCACATCGCTGCAGAAGGGTGCTTATGCTGAGCACTACTACTAATGATAATAGCATTTTCTTGTACAATAAAAGGGGAAGTGTTTATACACTCAAATATTAGGCAAAGCAAACTATATCTGGTTAAAATACTTACCAGTAGGGCTAGCTCTGCAGCACTTGAGTCCTAATTTTTGTTGCAGGGCTGCTAGGTCTCTGCAGCAGAGGCTGTTCACTTCTGCGGCATAGGTAATTCACTGCTTCGGCCGAAAGCCATCTAAATCACTGGCAAAGACATTATATGATATCATCAGAAGCCAAGGAGAGAGGAGCTTGGATAAACAAAGAGTGCAAGAGCTGCAAGCACTCCAATTATAATTTTATAGTTTACTAGGATAACCCAGCTGATATACAAAAAGTGATTTCCAATGGGTCTTGCTTCTGCCCATTTCTGCATCTGAGTAGACTGCAGCAGTGGGATGTTAAGAGACTTGCCAGTATCAACACAGTGAATATTTAGCTCTGGTGAGTTTTAAACCCAATATCTCATAGTTCTGACACTGGTACTCTAACCACTACACCACAGTGCCTCAGAACAGATGTTTTAAAGAAAAATCACTGAAAATTGTGAACTCTGAAGTAATACATTTAAATTAGGGTCCTGTTTGTGGGAAGCATCGTAACAGAAATGGTTATTTTGATTTTAAAATTATGTAAAGTTCATAAACATGTTTCTCCCATTTTGTTCCTAAGGAGAACCCCTTGGATGACATAAGTGTAGTGTAACTGCAGCAAGAGAGCTCATGAATAGAACTGCAATTGAGTATCTGATGCAAGTAAAAGAACCATTTTACAGATTTATTACAGTTCCTTTATACAGAGTGCTCAGGTTTGGGAGACCTAGGTCTCCAGTCTTGAGCTGTAAACAGTCATGTTGCATTCTGCAAGTAGCACATTTAATCACTGTGGTCATGTTGGTGGGGTCAACAATCTGTTGGCGTAACAGCAGCCGGTTTGTTGATCTGGAACCCCTCCCAACTAGAAGATAAGCAGCACAGCAGATGCAAAAGATGGGGCAGAGAATTTAGGGGTATAAAAGAAAATCCCACTCTGGTACCATTACAGACTTTGAGCTGTTGCTGTTGGTTAATCCTGGCCCCTGACATACACCTTTGGGGTACTATTGGTAGAGAAAGATAACGCAGTGTAACAAACTTGTGAAAACACAAGCTTTTATTGGATACAATGTTGCTTCAGAATAGACTTCTGGGATCTTAGATGCCTATGCTCACCTAGCCCTGTTTCTTATTTTTTCTTTTTTTTTTATTTGTAATTTTTTACCAAGAAAGGTAACCTGAGCTGGGTCAACTCAGTTGCTGGTGTGTCTGGGGAGTCTATATGGACCTTTTTATTGACAGGGGAATACTGACCAGGACACTGGGGGAAAATCCCTTACTCTTACAGTAAGTGCCATGTGATCTTTAACTTCAACCTGGGCAGCTACCAGAACTGGTCACAAGAGACCTTGGTTTAATGTCTCATCTTAAGGAGCTTAACCTGAGAAATAGTATCCTGCTATTCACTCTGATTGCAAAACTAACGTGTTTTTTTTTTAAGTACAGTAGTTTCTTCAATTGACAAATAGCATTTCTCAGTTTGTCTGATTATAGGTTCTAGCCCCAGTGTGCTATGACAATTACTATTTTGCCAGTGATGACTTTCTTAGTTCTAGATACTTGGTAAAGGTCCTTTAGTTGTGACCAGGTATATAAGCTGTAACTGCATAAATCAGTACTGTATGCAGGTTGTCCTGGTATCCTAAGAGGTTACCACTCATACAGCTGTGCAAAAGGTGGCAGGCTATTCAATGATAAGAGTTGATTTGTATACTGTACCTCAAAGGTTAAACCAACAAGTAGTTTCGTATGACATCAACTGTTTCTGCAAAACTGACAACATGATGACAGCAGTAATGGTCTCACTAGTGACGTTTCTATGTCAGTGTTAAAACAGTAGGAAATTCAACATTGTAGAGCTGTTTCCTATAGGGTTATGTTGATTAAAGTATTGGTGTAGCAGTCTAACCAGAGCCTCAGGTGGCTATACACAGGGACCATGCAATTTAGTTTTCCTTATATGTGTTGTTTGAGCATTAAAACCCACTTGTAAGTATCCCAAAATGTTTTCAAGTGTGCTTGAACTACGTTAGATGCAGTAATTATAGCATGTCTTTATAGATGATTGAACCATGGGGCTGGATTTTCAAAGGGTGATGCAGGGTTTGCGTCAAGTCCTGTGTCAAACCCATATTTTTGGCACAGCTGCACCAAACTCCTTTGATGCAATAACACCTGATTTTAATACATTGGGCACAGTTACTACAGTTTCCTCATTTTACAGCAACTTGCGTCAAACATTTGGCACAAGTCCCATGAAACAGGTCCCCCTAATGACACAAGTTAGATAGCAGAAAGCTGGTCTAACTTGTGATATTTGGTGCCCAGGATTGAAAATCCCAATTGCCAGCTGAGAGAATGCTGCAAGCCCTGTGTGCCAAACAGTCGGCTCACCAGAGGTTTACTGCATTCTCGGGGCTTTGAAAATTGAGACCATAGTCTCCATGTGTATGTAACCCCTAGATGGCGCTATCCCAGGGGCTACTACCCCTGCCTGATTTGCCACTAACAGGTTGAGGGGCCTGGATCCAATGGCAGGTGCCTCCACCCAGAGGTCAGGGTTTGCAATAGTTAAACTAACTTGGTCACAGCCCTCTGGGACACTGCAACCCCCCTTTCTTCCCACTAGTGGCCCACACAATATATCAGAATTACCTTCACAGTATACACTTACCCCCAGGTCTGGTTCGGCACTGGGACCTCCTGTGAAATGAGATACAGTGCAACAATCACAGTACAGTACTTTAACATAGACAAATACCTCAGGCAGTATAACTTTGCTGAAACAAACAGCTCTGATTTATTTAGGGGGATATAACAAGGACAGGGGGAAATCAGGTTAATTAGCTTATCACTCTAATAATCTACCTATGGCTCTGTGTACAGGCCTATCCCTATCAGTTACTGTCCCTGGGTACCCAAGCCCTAGTGGCTAGTCCAAACCGTGGCAGCTGGTAGGGGCCCTTTCACACAGAGAAAAAGAGAATTAAACAGTCAGCAGTACAGTAATTCCATTTGGATTTAATGTGGCAATTCAACAGGGAGCGACCCTGAATTAGTACTCACGACCTCCAAATAAGATAGGGTCCTTCAATGTCAGCAGGGCTCACTTGAGGTACACAAACCTCTTCACACATCCATATAAAGAAAGCACTATACCAGGCAGGCTGCATCTGTATCCGATCGCAATTACTGCACAATACCGGGAGAACACACAGCAGATTCAGTTCTGACAGACCGAGTGCAATTTTCAGCAATTCCTCCAGTCTTCTACAGGGTGAGCCTGGTTTCTACTCTTCAGAGATCCTTTGATTCTTTTCACAGGACCGATTCAGTCCTAACAAGCTGTTACACAAGCTGCAGACCGGAACTCTGGGCCTTCACACGTTTTTTGACTAAAACTGCACACTGAAAAGCACAGGGCCCTTCCTTCTTCACTGCCAAAGCTCAACTGAAACTCCAACCGACAAAACGGGCACTTCCTTTGAGTTCCTCCCAGTTCTTGACTGGATTGGCTGTCACTCACAATAGACTGCTGCTGTTGGTCCAAAAGGTGCTGAAGTCTAAACTACATCTCCCAGAGTCACTGCCCATACAATCCTCTTGTGGCTGGCTCAGATTATGAGTCCAAGTTCTGATTCGTCCAAGGCACCATTTTAGAGCTAGCTTACCCCACACTGATTGGTCCAGTTCAGCAGTTCAAAACTAGAATGGGGAACTAGCAGACACAGTTCTGACTGCAAAGAAAGCAGGTTAGACACACTGTAATTTCATTATTACTCTAAATAATTTCTGGCAAACAGTTACATCTGTCAGATAGGTTCCCTTTGCACTCCTAGTGACTGCAAAAATGAAGTGAATTGGCAGCAGCTTGAGTGGTACTCAATCAAAGAAACACACAGTCCCCCATACAACTAATTATGTCTGCAAGCAGACAGCTCTTAAAGACAGTACCAGAGGTTCTAAAACACTCACTGATAAATGGCTTAAATGCCAAACACCATTCAGGCTTGGAGCATTCATGCAAGCTCCTGAAGTCTTTTGGGAACCCCCATTTGCAGGGGTTACACCCTTCCTAGCCTGGGAAAGCTTGGCGTCCGCGTCAAGCAAGTACCCATAAGTTTCAACTGCAACCATATACATTTGCATTAGGCTCGCATATGTAATCATCAGTCAATATATCATTTTACCAAGAACACATTTCTGAAACATTGCAGTACGTCACTCTTTACACAGTATTACATACACATGTACCATAACTCAAGTTATTACCTCTTGTACATGAAACCTGAAGAGAGGGCCCTTCCCTATCAGTTACCTTGGGGCTGGACGGGCAAGGGCACCATATATTAGAGGGCAACACAAGTAACTTGGAGTTAGCACTGACGCTCAGTTTGGGCAATGAGCTCGGGGACACATACACTCCTTTATGGACAACATTGAGAGCAAATCCACAGGCCTCCCAAGGGAATCATAACTGAGGTGCACCACAGGCTTTACAGCTCGACCAGTCTTTCTAGGGGAACTGTTATAGTCTCTGCACTCTGAGCCTCATTTTCAGCATTGTCCTCACTTGTCAGGGAGTCTCCATGGGGTAGAGAGGCTAGAACTTGGGGCACTTTCAGCTCCAGGAGTTACAGTTTCTGAGTCCACAACATTTGGCTCACATGGAGAGCTTTCGGACACTGGCAGTGGACTGTCAGGGCACTCAAAATACTCTTCTTGTTGGGTGTATCACCAGTCTGCCCCAATCTATCATTTTCCTCCCTGAAAGCTCAAACAGTTCAACCATGCACAATGATTCCATTTCATCTGATCTGATGCTTTGCACTTCACTTTCTGGGAGCATTGGCTCCAGGGACGAAACTGGGGCTTGGACAGTCCAGAAGGCCAGCTTCATCTCCAGTATTGACTAGGGGATTGCCCCGAAACAATTGACTCAGTTCGTAAGAAGGATAGTATTCAAAGTCACTCTCACTTTCTTCTGATATGGACTGACAGTCATGCTCAACTGGGACTTGTGCAGGGGAACACTTTAACTCTGCTTCTGTAGGTGCAGACTTCCTTGGTCTTTTCTTAGCAGCAGCTCTAGTCACTGGTCCAGAGGGGCATCTTCTAGGGGCTCAGACTCAATTAAGATTTGTCCAATGGGCAGTAAATGATTTCTATGCATTGTTTTACATCTTTTGAATTATTCTCAGGCCTTACTTTGTACACTGGCAGATCATCTAGTTTGCCCACTACAATGTGAGGGAGATGGTGCCATCTGTCAGCAATCTTGTGCTTGCCATGCAGTCCCAGATTTCTTAGCAATACCGATCTCCCTCCTGGAGTTCCTGTGCTTTCACCTTTTATCATACCTTTCTTTGTTGGCCAGATTTCTTTTGGCAGCCATGGTTTGAGCCAGTTGAGTACGCATGAGTTAGCTGGGCCTTTAACTTTTGCACATACTGTAAATAGTTGTCAGCTTGAACCCCATCAGGAGAGACCCCAAAACACACATCTACTGGTAGTGAGCTTCTCTTCCAAACATCAGGCGGTAGGGGGAGAATCCAGTGGCATCACTTTTGGTGCAGTTATAAGCATGTACCAGGGTGCTAATTTGTTGGCTCCATCTAGGCTTGTCCTTTGGGTGCAGGGTGCCTAGCATATCTAGCAAAGTGCGGTTGAAACGTTCAGGCTGTGGGTCCCCTTGGGGGTGGTAAGGAGTGGTTCTGGACTTTCGCACTCCCCACAGAGAAAGCATCTCTTTGATCAGACGACTCTCAAAGTCTCTCCCTTGATCAGAATGGATTCTTTGTGGAGCCCCATAGTGAACAAAAAAGTTTTCTACAAGTACTTTGGCTACAGTGGATGCTTTCTGGTCTTTGGTGGGGAAAGCTTGGGCATATCTCGTGAAATGGTCAGTGACCACCAGCACATTACTGATATTTCTTTGATCTGACTCCAAACTTAGAAAATCAATACAGACCAGCTCCATGGGTGCACTGGTGGTGATGTTAACAAGGGGGGCAGCCCTCTGGGGCAAAGCCTTCCTCTGTAAGCAGTGACTACAAGTTCGAATGTGTTGCTCCACATCAGCCCCCATCTTAGGCCAATAGAATCTGGATCTCACCAAGTCAAGTGTTCTGTCTATACCAAGGTGCCCCATGTGGTTGTGCAAGGACCTCAGTACTGAGTCTCGAAAGGCAGTGGGCAGCACTAGTTGTTGTTTGTCTACTTGTCCCCTCTGTCTACTGTTTCTCTGTATAACAGTTTATTGATCAGTTTCAACTTAGGACCTTCTTTGTATAACAGTGCAGTTCTCAAATCAGTGGAGCGTAATTTGGACACATCTTTTCCTGCATAGAGGGCTTCTAAAGCTGCTTTGATCATGGGATCACGGGATTGAGCCCGCCGAATACTGTCATTGTCCAGCTGAGGCAGTGCACCAATGTCTATTGCAGAAAAGTGGCAATAAGCAGCAGGTATGCAATTCTCAGAGGGTCCCAAGCAATCCACCATGCAGTCCACTATCCGTGGACATTGTTCCTCCCTGTCAAACTTCGGCAGAGTGCCGAATGTCAGGTTCTGCCAATCGACCCAATCATTCTGGGAACAGGCCTCGGGAGAGCATCAGCATCTATGTGGTTCAGACCTGCTCGGTATTCGAGAGCATAGTCATATGTAGATAATGCAGAAAGCCACCTATGGCCAGTGGCATCCAATTTTGCTGAGGTCTGCACATAGGTCAAAGGATTATTGTCAGTTTTTACTAGTATTTTAGCTCCATACAAGTACTCATGGAATTAGTCAACAATAGCCCACTTCAAAGCTAGGAACTCTAACTTATGTACAGGATAGTTCTTTTCGGATGGGGTCAGGCTTCTACTGGCAAAGGCCACTGGTCTCAGGCCATTCTCGTGCTCTTGGTACAACACAGCCCCAACCCTTGCAAGCTAGCATCAGTGTGCAGGACGTAGGTTTTTCTTGGATCGGCATAGGCCAGCACTGGAGCATGGGTAAGTTGATATATGATCTCATGAAAAGCAGTCTCACAATCAGGAGTCCAGCGGGCCCCAAATACTTCACTCGGATGAAAATACACTCTTTCAGTCTTGAGGGACGCTGACTTTTGGTATTTTTGTGGGTTGAGGATACCCTTGAGTAAGGTTAAGTAAAGGCGGATCACTCTTGAATAGTCCTTGATGAAGCTACCGATAATAACCACAGAATCCCAGGAATCTTTGCAGTTCTTTTAGATTTTTGGGCTGTGGCCAGGTGGTCAAGGCCTCAACTTTACTTGGGTCGGTCTCTATTCCTCGGTGGATACTATGTGTCCCACATACTTTACTGATGTTTGAAAGAATTGACACTTATCAATGGACAGTTTAAGGCCAAAGTCCTCCAGTCGGTCCAATACCTTAAATAATCTGCTCTCATGTTCCTCCAGTGAGCTGCCAAACACAATAACATCATCTAGGTATACCAGGCACTCTAGTAAGTTCATGTCCCCACTGCACGCTCCATCAATCGTTGAAAAGTGGCTGGGGCACCTGAAATCCCTTGAGGCATCCTCATGAATTCATAGAAGCCAAGCCGGACAGATAAAGGCCGTCTTCTCACGGTCCTTCTGGGGCCATCGGGATCTGGTAGTACCCACTGCGGAGATCCAGCACAGAGAACCACTGCCTCGCTTAGGCAGTCCAAAGCATCCTGAATGCGGGGCATTGTGTACTGATCAGGGATAGTCCGCACGGTTTAAGGTGCGATAATCCACACACAACCTTACTGTTCCATTCTTTTCCTCACTACCACAATGGGGAAGCATAAGGGCTTCTGGATTCTTGTATTACACCAACAGCTAACATCTCTTGCAGATGCCGTCTCACATCATCTATGTCCAGCAGGTGCCAGGCGTCGAGACCTCTCACGAAATGGTCTTTCGTCATGCAGCCGGATATTGTGCTCAGCTCCTTGCACGCATCCTACATCCCATTCCTTTAAAGAAAACACCTGGTCTCTCTGGGCAAGCTTCTCACTGATCCTCACTTTCCATTCAGCTGGCAGCGGAGTCGCGAAATCAAACAAGTCGAGGCGTTACTCTGTCATTCTTCCTTGAACTCTTGCTGCTGGGTAGCACTGCAGTGTCTGCACAATGCACTTAGCAGGATGCAACCTCTGTTTACTCGAATGTCTCTTTCAGACACATTATGAACTTGGACCATTACCCTTCTGGCATAAGCATGGGCTCTAGCGGGCAAAATACTAGGCTTGACCAGTCCATCCTCTGGCAATTTTCCATCGCCTGGTGCATCCAACATTAATATTTTATTCTTAACATCCTTTCTGATCACGGACCTCTCCCTGTAAGGTACACTGGGCATTTGGCGCCAGGATCAGAGACTCAGGATCCTTCTTCCATACAATTCGACCGGTTCCTCTGGTTCTGTTTTTCAGCATCTCTCTGTGCCTCATAGGCCTTCTTAATTAAAGCCGAACTCTTAAAGCTCTACTAGTCTTTGACCCTGTTTTCATAACACAACTGTGCCAGCCTTCCGAACATATGAGCATTTGTTCCAATCAACAAGGGACACCATCATACAGTCCAGTGGGGACACACTAAGGCTAGGGTCTCTACTTGTTCGGCCACCCAGCCACGGAGGTGGGGAAAGACAGCCAAATTCGGATATACCCAGAATAGGGGTAGGCCTTCTCACTTAACCCCCATACATGCAGTCCTTCTAATGGTTGTAAGGGTACGTCTGACAAATGCTTCTGATACCAATCCTGGAACATAATTATCACTTGGGAGCCACTGTCTAATACAGCTCTTGTAGACACTCCATTCACCTTTACAGTGGTCTCCATGGAGGGACCCACTATTCTGGACCAGTCTGGAGAGGCGGTAGTGGGGGCCTGGGCAACTGACCTTGCCACAAAAGGACGTGAATTAGCATTTTTGGTGCCCTCACTGGGATCATGTCGTGCACCTCTTAACCACTGATTTCTTCTCCGAAGCTCTCCTTGTAGCCTATATGCAACTTTGTCAGTGTCTTTGGGGACTGGCATTCCCTTTCATGTGCCCATCTTTCCCACAATTATAGCAAAACATACTTTCTGGAGTTTGAGCTGGCCGAGGCGCCACACTGGGAGCCAGGGCGGGGGTATTACTAACTGGAAACCTGGGTGCCATCTCTGTCTGCGGCGTGATAAGCATTTGGAGACATCTCGTCAGTTTCTCCACTTCCATGGTCAAGGAATTGAGTTTGGAGCTGTTATCAGCAGGAGATACATGTGGACTTCCCAACAAATGATAATGGCCATGATAATTAGTTTATTTGTTGCCTTAAGGATGCATGCTCACTGCCTGCCATCAAACTTTGTACAACAAAAAACTGCTTAAGTAGTTTTGTAGTTCTAAGGGATGTTTAAATATGTGCATGAACAGAAAATAGAAAGGTGATATTGTGGTAGTGTACCTAAAAAAAATAATAATACCATAGTTGTAGTGATATGGTGTGAAGGCATAAAATCTATCTGTGGTAAATGATGGGAATGGTCATCATCTGGCCAATATTGTAGATCATCATGGCTGATGGGTGACTGTGGTAGAGTATGGGGCTTCATCTCAGCTGTGGTTCCTCTGAGATGTTTGGGGGATGATAAAAGGCCCAACACTGTACAGTATTTACCAATGGGGATAATCCGCATAGAGTAGTATTGTGCCAGTTCCATCTGTAAAGAAGATAACATCACATTGCTTCAAGAACTTAATCAGATTTACTGATCATCTGGATCAGAAACAAACACATTGTTCCATGAACTTAGCTATCTCAGCGTGGAATGAAAATACAAATTCACCTGTCACTTCAGTTATATTAAAAATAAGCTATTCATGTCATGTATTGAAATTTAAAAAATACACACTTATATAGGACAAACCCATGTCCTAAAGTCAGGACATTTTAGCGTGAAACATCCAAAATGTTCTAATTACAGTCACTTTTTGCACTAATTAAACATTTCTACAGCAATGCAGTCCAATTTAGTTTTGTATAGCATAATGAAGGAGCAGAGGTTTGAGCAAAATGGCTGTATGCTGCAAATGATCCTTTCAGCTGAGTTTTATTTCTGTTACTTCCTGAGTTGTTGTGTTTAAATTTACTGATGTACTGTAATTATGTTCTGCTACTATTTTTTTTAAACTTTAGTTTTTATTAAGTTTTGAGTGGCACATACAACTTATAATATTCTTTATAAGGGATATGACATCATAGTTTACAGATAAAAATAATAGCAACAGCACACAGCTTATTGCAATACATCTATTGTCATACCTAACCAGGAGGGGAAGTAGCTAAGGGAGAAAGTCTTCTAAATGTGGAGGCAGGACTGAGCGAAGGAATCCCTCTACTTTTATAAACTGACTTAGAGTAACATTTCAACATATTTCATCTAATTTCATTTTTATTAAATGGGTTAGACCATTGAGCGAACTCATTTAAAATGGTGACCCATGGCAATTACAATACAGTTATCAAACCATTATCAAACAGTTACAAACTAATAAAATATAACACTTACACATAGCGTACTGTATGTCAAATGTTCATTGATACAGAGATTCACATACAAACTGAATTTTTGTCAACCACAAGAGGCCTTAGTCTGAGCTATTGTTGTCTCTAAAAACCATTGCTTAACAACATTTTGAGAGGGAATTCTGATATTAGTCAAATTAAACTTTGAGGGAATTTTATTCCAGTAGAAGGGGATCAACTGGCTAAAGAAGTATTCAGATTATTTAGTTGTTGTCTTTGGAACAATTAACTCACAGTATGCTGCTTTCCTTAGGGCAACATTTATATCCCTGACTTCCAATTTTTACATAGGCAGACTGGGTCGATGCAGAAGCTCCACATGATCTATGAAATTATGGTATTATATCTGGTCTATGCTCAGCAATGCATAGAAACCAGGTTGTCCATCTGTTTGTTATCAGAGGAAGTTTACCCTATATCTTGGCAGTCATACTTTCCATACAATATACTGTGTGTCATAAATGGTATTTTCCCACTGTTGGAGTGTTGGGGAGTAGGTTGAAGCCATAGTCTGGTCAACACCTCTTTGGCTGCAGTTAATAAGATACTCAATAAATAAGTTTGGCTCTATTGTTTAAAATGAGGAGACAGATGTAAAAGTATTGCCATCTCCGGTGTCAAGGGCCCCAAATCAGGGAAGAGTTCCCTCAGAACCCCTCCATCACCTGCCAATATTGTGCTATAATGGGGCATGACCACAATACATGTATATGTGTTGAAACTTCACATCCACATTGCCTCCAACATGAGGAATCTCAGGAGTACAAATTTAGCAGTGATCTGGGGAGTGCAGAAAAAATGGGAGACCACCTTCCAACCGAATGCTCTCCAGCTATAGGATCCCGTTGTCTGATGCTGCTTGCTCCATATCAGACTACAGTCATCTTGCATCAGATCTAGGGAGAGCTCTGCCTCCCAGTGTGCCTGCCCTACTTGTATCAAAGTTCAAGCAAGATCAGTGAGAGCTTGATTATATCTGGAAATAAGATGGGATGGGGGAAACTTCCACTTGAATATGCTGTAGAAGCTGGGGGGGCTGGAGAAAGAACTGGAGGATTAATGTTCAGGCCTAAAGTATGGTCCAGGAAGTGGTGAATCTGTAGATATCTGAAAAAGTCTGATTTGGGGAAGGAGTGTTCGGTCTGCAATTGTAAAAAGGATTTAAGGGACCCATTTTGATAGAAATGGAAAATACGGATAAGACCTCTCCCAGTCCACCATCGAAACCCCTGATCTATCCTCACTGGGAGAAAGGCATGATCCAAAACGAGGATCCCCAACCATTTGGCTCCCATATGATTTTCTGGCCTTTTCAGGAACGCCCTCGAGCAGTGCAGTATGTCTGCTTTGTACATGGACATTTCCCTTGTGCTATCAGAGTTATTTAGTTGGAAGATCATAATATAGTCTTAGGAAAGTGAAGACATGGTCCTTTCCACCTCCACCTCCACCCATAATGAAGTTCAGGTGATGGACAGAACCAGGCAGGGCTGGATTTACACTGCCATGGGCCCTATACACAGTGCTTTTTAAGGGCCCCTTCTTACACTGCACAGCAGCGGTGCACCACACGTTGGTGCCCCATGACAATCACATAAGTGAACATGCCTCACCACACCACACACAACTTCATTTGCCTGACCCTGAGCCCAACAGTCCACATAAACATGACAGATTCGTGTTTGTATAATCAAATAATTATGTTCTTCATGGATCACAATCAAAATGCATCATTCCAGTCATTCAGCAGTACTAGAGAATGGTGTGCTGACAGGAGAATCCATGGGTCATGGTGATCAGGCTGTACATGACAGTACAACATAGAGTAATGTAAGGCTGTTGTTGGAATCCCTAACAGTAACAGCAAGCCCAGATTGCAACATTTCAGAATCCTTTTTATGTTGATTGTGCACATGCACAAGAAACATATTGCGGCAGCATTCTCCAGAAGCAGGTTGTAGAGGCGCGACACTGTTGTGGCCAATGCCCCCACAGTCTTTAAATGCTTGGTCCGCTTCCCCCAATGCCGTGGCATGCTGCTGTTGTCACTAGTTCTGCCAGCATGCCATCAACTTGTAAAAATGCAATCAGGGGCCGCCTCATCATTGCAGCGTCAGCCATTCACTGCAATGAGGGAGCGACCTGTCATTGCAGAGCGGGATCTTGAAACACTGATATTGTTTGTGAACATGGTGGTGGCTTGCCGTGTTCAAACAATATTCCCACCTGAGGGGTGCCCAACCGGCAGCATGTGCCCCGTGTTTATTTGCCGACAGGGCCCCCATCCCATTGACTTCCAGTGCTGCAAGATTTAAGTTGCCGATGGGAGCCCACTCCCCATCAGCATTATGTACCCCCCACTTTTGTTGTCTGCCAACGGGTGCCCAATCCCCGCCGGCATAATGTCACCCCTTTTGTTGTGTGTCAAGGTGCCCAGTCCCGCCGGCATAATGTAATACCCCCTTTTGTTGTGGTGCTGACGGGTGCCCAATCCTCGATCAGCCACAGCTCCCCAAAGAAAGCCTCCGTTGGCACGCTGGAGCCCACCCAGTGTGCCACATGCCCTGTAAAATAAAAACAGTCCTGCACTGTCTTTTTTTTTTTAAGCCTGTAAAACAGGAAACAGTCCTCGACGGTCTCACTGCCCCCCCCACAACCCAGCGCCCACCCACTGAGCACCTGCCTCCCCACCCCCACACCATACTTACCTCCGAGTCCGGGCGCGACAATCTTTGGTGGACCAGGAACATGTCTGCACTCTCTAAAGCCGACCGCGAACTGAGGAAATGCCGGTAAGCTGTATAATGGAATAAAATTAGGGTTTATTCAACTTTGATGCATATCTCAGGGATTTGGGGAATTTTGGCACCAAAGTTTCAACATAGGGTTTTTGGGACCCCACTTCATGAATTCTGGCACTGTCATGTCGTTATTCAGTCCTGAAAGGTGATTTTGCGATCACTGTGCAGAATCCCCTTTCGGGACCAATTAACAAAACGACAGTGCCAGTGTTCATGAGGTGGGCTCTCAGAAAGCCTGTACTGCAAATTTGGTGAGAAAAATAAAAAAAATGACTGTTTTACGGGCGTGCATTGTGCAGTTTCTACGCACGCTCATAACTTTGCAAATCTGCAATATTTTCATGCCAGATTTTCAACACTGGCATTTTTTCCGACCTCCTTGTGAACGGTACAGCTGTCATTTTCCACATCCTGGCCGAAATGTGTTTTTGCAGTTCCAGCGCAGAATCGTATGGTTGCTATGGGAAATCAGTGTTCGGGACACATTATGAAAATGACAGTGACACTGTTGATTAGCAGAGGTCCTAAAATGCCTATGTTGAAACTTTGGTGATGAAAGTCCATAACATGAGTTTGTTACGAATGTGCATTGCGCAGTTTCCACACATGCTCCTACGTTCGCAACTTTGCAATATTTTCACTCCAAATTTTCAGCATTGCCATTTTGTCACACCTCCTTATGAATAGTGTAGCTGTCATTTTTTACATCCTGGTCGAAATGTGTTTTTGCTCTTCCGGCGCACAATAGCGCAGTTGCTGTGGGAAATCAGTGTTCGGGACATATTAAGAAAATCACACAGAGACTGTACATGAGCAGAGGTCCTAAAATGCCTATGTTGAAAATTTTTGTGATGAAACTCCATTAAATGACTGTGTTACGAGCGTATGTTGTGCAGGTTCCACGCACCCTTGTAAGTTTGTAAATTAGTAATATTTTCATGCCAGATTTTCAACACTGGCATTTGTTCACACCTCCTTATGAACAGTACAGCTGTCATTTTTCACATCCTGTCTGAAATGTGTTTCTGCGCTTCTGGTGCACAATACCACAGTCGATGTCGGAAATCAGTGTTTGGGACAGATTAGGATCGAGCGACTGGGGGGGGAGTGACAGAGCTCAACTGAGCTCTGTCGGGACTGCTGCAGATTTCTTTGTGGGCAGGAAAATGCGATAACGCAGGCAGGAGCCCAGTACAAAAGGGCAGCCTGCAGTGCCGGGAGATATAGAATGAACGAGTGAGGGAGGGTGAGTGAGTGAGTGAGCTCAGCAGAGCTCTGTTGGGACTGCTACGGATTTCTTTGTGGGCAGAAAAAGGCAGCAATGCATGCAGGGGCCCAGTACAAAAGGGCAGCCTGCAATGGTAGGAGAAACAGAATGAACGAGTAAGAGAGGGGGAGTGAGTGAGCGAGCTCAACAGCGCTCTATCGTGACAGCTGCAAATTACTTTGTGGGCAGAAAAGGGCAGCAACGCATGCAGGAGCCCAGTACAAAAGGGCAGCCTGCAGCACCAGCAGAAATGGAATGAGCGAGTGAGACAGGGGGAGTGAGTGAGGCCAACGGAGCTCTGTCAGGACTGCTGCAGATTTCTTTGTGGGCAGAAAAAAATGCCAACAGAGGCAGAAGCCCAGTACAAAAGGGCAGCCCTGCAGCACCAGGAGAAACAGAATAAGCGAGTGAGACAGGGGGAGTGAGCGACCTCAATAGAGCTCTGTTGGGACAGCTGTGGATTTCTTTGTGGGCAGGAAAGGGTGTCAACGCAGGCAGGTGCCCAGTACAAAAGGGCAGCCTGCAGCACTGGGAGCAACAGAATGGGTGAGTGAGAGAGGGGGAGTGAGCAAGCTCAACGAAGGTCTATCGTGGCTGCTGCAGATTTGTTTTGTGGGCAGGAAAAGGTGGCAATGCAGGCATGAGCCCAGTACAAAAGGCCAGTCTGCAGCCCTGGCAGAAACGGAATGAGCGACTGAGAGAGGGGGAATGAGCGACTTCAATGGAGCTGTATTGGGACTGCTGCACATGTCTTTGAGGGCAGACAAAGCTGGCAACACAGGCAGGAACCCAGTACAAAAGGGCATCCTGCAGCAGCGGGAGGCACCGATCGAGTGAGTGAGCTCAGCGGAGCTCTGTTGGGACTGCTGCGGATTTCTTTATGGACAAAATAAGGCAGCAATGCACTCAGGGGTCCAGTACAAAAGGGCAGCCGGCAGCGGCGGTAGAAACAGAATGAACAAGTGGGGGAGGTGAGGGAGTGAGCTCAATGGAGCTCTGTCATGACTGCAACAGATTTATTTGTGGCAAGAAGGCGGCAATGCAGGCAGGAGCCCAGCACAAAAGGGCAGCCTGCAGTGACGACAGAAACGGAAGGAGCAAGTGAAAGAGGAGGAGTGAGCGAGCTCAACGGAGCTCTGTTGGGACTGTTGCAGATTTCTTTGTGGGCAGAAAAGAGCGCCAATGCAGGCAGGAGCCCAGAACAAAAGGGCAGCCTGCAGCACCAGGAGAAACAGAATGAGCGAGTGAGACAGGGGGCATGAACGACCTCAATGGAGCTCTGTCGGGACAGCTGCAGATTTCTTTGTGGGCAGGAAAAGGTGCCAACACAGGTAGGAGCCCAGTAGGAAAGGGCAGCCTGCAGTGCTGGGAGTAACAGAACAAGCGAGCGAGAGAGGGGGAGTGAGCGAACTCAATGGAGGTCTGTCGTGACTGCTGCGGATCTCTTTGTGGGCAGGAAAAGGCACCATTGTAGGCAGGAACCCAGCACAAAAGGCCAGCCTGCAGCCCTGGTAGAAGTGGCATGAGCGAGGGGGGGGGGGAGTGAGCGACCTCAACGGAGCTGTGTCGAACTGCTGCACATGTCTTTGTGGGCAGACAAAGCCGGCAACACAGGCAGGAACCCAGTACAAAAGGGCAGCCTGCAGCAGCAAGAGACACAAAATGAGCAAGTGAGAGAGGGGGAATGAGTGGGCTCAATGGAGCTCTGTTGGGACTGCTGCAGATTTCTTTGTGGGCAGAAAAAAGCAGCAATGCACGCTGGGGCCCAGTACAAAAGGGCAGCCTGCAGCGGCAGGAGAAACAGAACAAACAAATGAGAGAGGGGGAGTGAGTGAGTGAGCGAGCTCAACAGAGCTCTATTGTGACTGCTGCAGATTTCTTTGTGGCCAGAAGAAGGCGGCAACACAGGCAGGAGCCCAGTAAAAAAGGGCAGCCTGCAGCGCCAACAGAAATGGAACAAGCGAGTGGGGGTGCGTGAGCTCAACAGAACCCTGTCAGGACTGCTGCAGATTTTTTTTTTTTCAGGGCAGAAAAAGGTGCCAACAGAGGCAGGAGACCACTACAAAATGGCAGCCTGCAGCGCCAGAAGAAACTGAATGGGCGAGTGAGACAGACAGAGTGAGCGACCTCAGCAGAGCTCTGTCGGGACAATCTGCGGATTTCTTTGTGGGCAGAAAAAGGTGCCTACGCAGGCAGAAGCCCAGTACAAAAGGGCAGTCTGCAGCGCTGGGAGAAACAGAATGAGCGAGTGAGAGAGGGGGAGTGAGCGAGCTCAACGGAGCTCTATCATCACTGCTGTGGATTTCTTTGTGGGCAGAAAAAGGTGGCCACACAGAAAGGGGCCCAGTACAAAAGGCCAGCCTGCAGCGCCGGCAGAAACGGAACAAGCGAGTGAGAGAGGGGGAGTGAGCTAGCTCAATGGACCTGTGTCAGGACTATTGCAGATTTCTTTGTGGGCAGAAAAAGCCACCAACAGAGGCAGGAGCCCAGTACAAAAGGGCAGCCTGCAGCGCCAGCAGAAACAGAATGAGCGAGTCAGAGAGGAGGAGTGACCCACCTCAACAGAGCTCTTTCAGGACACCTGCAGATTACTTTGTGGGCAGAAAAATGTGCCAACACAGGCAGGAGCCCAGTACAAACAGCAGCCTGCAGCACCTGGAGAAACAGAACGAGTGAGTAACACTGGGGCAGTGAGCGAGCTCAATGGACTAACGCAATCAACATTCAGCCTTGGCAGATGCTTGTTTATAATTGATCTGGTTGATCAACCCCATCAACCGGCACTGACACCCACCCCACTAATGCCACAAACTCCACACCACAGCACTGGCTGTTCTGAAAATTCCTGGTTTGCAGTATACAGCGTCCAAAAAACAGAAACCATAAACTAAAGTATGCAATCATCATGCAGCGGTTTGACTGGGTAATGTAATGTATTCACCCAGGACCCCCAACCCCCCAGGCTCATATAAACAACCTTGGCAAATTGGGACTTGTATTCCTCATCCAGGCTGCATTCACCCATGTCCCCCCTTCCCATGCCTTTTCCAGCCAGCCAGAGTCTAAACAAACTAAGTGATTCAAATGGCTTTTAATTTTAGCACATGGGGCTGTGGGGGTTACTGAAAGAACGTATACCACCACCAGACAGACAGTCAAGTGACAACCTGCTTTCTCCAGAATTCCTGAGGGGGGGCAGGTTAGGGTGGGGGATCATGATGTTTCTAGCCACCTGGAGACCTCTAGTACTCTGCTCTCTTTAACTTTAAGGCAAGCTGTCTGTCCAAGTAACTCTCCGAAACCGTCCGAAACAGAGCAGCCCGCTCCTTCAAATTAAGCTGAAACCACACAATTGGAGAGGGGGAAGAAAAGTAAGAGCCTAGTATCCTGCCAGACCCAAAGCAAAGAGCAAATTTAATTCATTCAGCATAAAAAAATTAATAAAAATTATAATAATGTGGGGTTCATTTTGATTGTGAGCTCTCACCTCCTTCAGTCTGTCTGAGTTACTCAAAACTGTTCTCATCGACTGTTGACTTGTTGTCACTCCACTCCACTCTCCTAGGGGCTCCTCTCTGGCTTTGCTTCAACAACTAGCAGGGCCAAGACGTGAAGCTGAAGGTGACTCAGCAGTGAGAAGTTCATTTGTGAATAGAAAGAATAACTTTTAAGCGCGTGTGAGCGGTGATGCAACACAGACACAAGCTAGCCAGCCAGGCAACAGCAAGGGCCGAGTGAATCGGCCGACCAAGCTGAGAAATGGCAGCGGGCGAAAAGTTGCAACGGTGCTAGTCTGCTTCTGCCTTCTGCGCATGCTCCATCCTCTGCACCTAGGTATGCTAATTATATGGTGGCAGGTTGGCATCCTCAGCTCATCATAGGTTGGCATCAGTTGGGTGAGGGAAAAGGCTGGCCGTGTATACTCACTGGCCTAGAATATTGGTGGGAAGCGGCAAGCCAGTGGAGTGGGGAGGGGGAAGATGGGTTGGGGAACAGCTGCAGATGGGCCAATCACTGGCTAATCTGAGTGCCTAGCAGCAGCACCAGTGCCACTGACTGAGTACAAGCATGAATCGAGGCGACTCATGAGAGTAGTAAATTTGTTTTTAACTTATGGATCAGATCACATGATGATAGCAATGGGCACAGGATGGCTCCCGCCATTTGATCTGACACCCCCCCTCACAGTCAGACATCCATGCTGGTGGGAGGGTGGCAGCAGGTGGGGTAAAAAAAGATTTAAAGTGGTGGCTGGCACCACGGGAATTGACCTCCCCCAACAGCTTGGGCCCTATGCACAGGCATACTTGGCATTGCGGTAAAACTGGCGCTGGAACCAGAAGTTCATGTAGCCAAGCAGAGCAGTCAGGGCATAATTTTGGAAGCTGGGGAGTGCCAGGCCCCCTTTGGACTTAGGCAAATGTATTTTCTGTGATGCCACCCGAGGCCTTTTCCCCTGCCAAAGAAATGATGAGATGAGCCTATTCCATCTGTTAAACTCTTTTTTAGGGGGCAGATGTGGGGTATTTTGGATCAGATATAATATTCATGGCAAAATGTTCATCTGAGTGATATGTATTCTGTTTATTAGTGGGATGGGGAGATGTGTGCAGACCTTATGGTCTGCTTTTACTTGGTCAAATAATGGGTTGTGATTTTGAGCTAAGATCTTTATTTGGTCTGGTGTTATATTAACGCTCAGGTATCTGATATAAGGTTAATTCCACTTGAAAGGATACTGCTGTTAAAAAATGGGAGACAGAGTATCCGGTATCATTAAAACCTCTGCCTTATGAGAATTTATTTTGTACCCGGAAATCTCCTCTATTGTTTGTGAAATAGGCTGCAACGCTGCTAGTGAGGATTCGGGGTTAGTAATATAAAACAATAGATCATCTGCATAGTTCACTAATTTATGCAGACATTCCCCCCCACCACGTAACCCTGTAGTTGCTGTGACTGACAAAGGAATTGAGCTATAGGCATTGCATAGAGGGCAAGCAAATATGGACAAAGAAGGGCAGCCCTGTCTGGTGCCTGTTGAAAGTGGAAAACTTTTACTGTCACTTTGGGGTTATTATATATGCCGTGTACGTTATTAAGGAATTTCTGAGAAAAAACGAATCTTGATAAGGTACATTGTAAAAATAGCCAGGAGACCCTATCAGAGGCCTTTGGACATCTGAATTAAGAATTAGTAAAGGGGTTTTAGTTATGTGGGTATGATTAATAAGGTAAAGGGTTCTTTTAATGTTATCCATGGTTTATCTTGATTTTAAAAAGCCAGAGATGTTGGGGTGTATCAGGGGAAGGTAAAATATTATCTAAGTGATGTGCCAATATTCTTGTGTAAATTTTATAATCTTGATTTAAGACAGAGACAGGACAGTACGAGTCACATAAGTGGGGGGGAGGGGAGTTGTTAGGTTTTAAAATCGCAGAGATCATAGCCTGTCATCATGAAATGGGGTATTCAGCTGATTCATGACTTTCCCGAAAGGACCTCAACAAAGGATCCTTGATCAATTCAAATGTAGCCTTTTGAAATTTGGCTCCAAAGCCATCTGGGCCAGGGCTGTTTCCATTTTTTTCAGATTTTGTATGGTGGAATAAAGTTCTTGTTCTGTTATTGGATGAAGCAGTGATGCTTTATCTGAGTCCTCTAATTGTGGAAGCTGCAGTCTCTCTAAAACATTTTCAATGGCTTGTAGGGAAGGGGGCATGAATCTTTGTAGAGACTAGAATAATAGTTAAGGAATGCATGGATGATCTGGGCTGTTGTTGTAGCCATTGTACGTGATAAAGGATCTTTAACTTTCAAAATGGTGAGCATTTGGGTCTGTTTTCGGAGACGGTATGCCAATTCCTTGGAAGCGCAGGCCCCCCCTCCATAATACCTGTGACGTAACCAAAGCAGGACTTACTCCGTCTTTTCCATTAAGAGTTTTTGCATCTCTTGTTGGATTCAGGACACTTGGGAGGCCAAGAAGTGATCCCCTTGCACGTGAGCTAGTTGTAAAAAATGCAACTGGTCCTGCAGTTCCCGAAGTTGGGATTCACACTGCTTACTCTTACAGGCAGAGCAGGCAATAAAATGACCCCACAGGACTGTTTTTAACATGTCCCAATGGAGCTGAGGGGAAGTCTGATGGGAGCCACTGTGTTGAAAAATATCTGGAATTAAATTTGTTAAGAGACTTTGAAAGGTAGAGACACTTAAATCTAAAGAGAATTATTGAAGCACCAGTAAGTATTCTTATCTTCATGGGCTATGGTCAAATCCAGACCTATAGGGATGTTATCCAAAAGATAAATATTATTCATATCAGAGCTGTGAACTAGGTCAATGAGTTCCTTGCTAACACAAAAAATAGTCAAGTCTAAAGTAGTGTTTGTGTGCATAGGAGTAGTAGGTAAACTGTCAGTCCAAAGGATGGAGATGCAACCAAGCATCAGTTAAACCCACCTCTCTAATCAGTCTGCAGAGGTGCTTTTGTCCGGTAGAGGATGCCGGGGCCTAGAGAGTGGACGTATTGAGGGATGGGTTAAGCAAGTAGTTTAAATCCCAACCCAGTATTAGCATTCCTTTCTGGTGGGTGATGATGGTATTATGTTCTGCTATTGTTGGAGAAAAAAAATGTAACACAATGGAGGGAAAAACTGGCTAAAGTGGAAATGTAGGTCACTTAAAAATCAAAAAAAGCAACATATTTCTGACCATTACACTAAAGAAACAGAAGCTTGCCAATGGCATGGCCCAAAGCCAGAGCCAACTGCCAAGTAGTCCATCTCAGACCTCCTCCAGACTAGTGGTGCCATAGTAGCACATCCAAAGAGTGATGTCAATAAGGGCGGTAAACCCATAGCTAACTCTGAGAAAACTACATAAAAAATTGTCCAAATCTTGCAATCATCACAGGAAAGAGACATGAAAGTATTTAAAACTCAGCCTGCTGATCTACAAGAGTCTGTTTCTGGGTTTGTTTGTAACATTGTTAATATTTAAGAGAGACTGCACAAAAGAGAAATAGAAACAGAAACTGAATGGTTACAGGTCGGTATTGGGACTGTGAGTGCTACATCTGGGGCAAGCATAATGGGCTCTATGTGCATGTCTGCAAAATCGAAAGATTAGAAAATGCCACCTGAGAGCTATATCTAAGATTCATATAGTTCCTACTGCAGCCTACAGCGGCCATAGGGTGGGTTGCCACTTTTGTTTGTTACTGGCTTATCACAAAATGTTCCAGAATTGACCCAGCAGTCAACCTACTCAGAGGTGTTACATTCTTTAAAGGGAAATGCCCATCAGGACTTTGCCCCACTCTTTTGTGTGGGGCAGTCCCCAATTAGACTTTTCATAAAGAAGGTAAAATTCTGTCGCTGGTATTCTTTTTATAATTTAGTTTTATCTGATAGAACCTGCTGTACTACCTGCCTGTCATTTTGTAAAATCTCAGAACCTTCTGTGACTGACGTCAGAGTCAGGGACCAACCACGGGGCAGATCATTAATGTATTAATAGATGGAGCTATTAAATAGCCCATTTGTCCTGTACCAATCCTTTTGCCATACTGAGACTAAGTATAGACAGGGTAGGTTATACATATTCTCAGTATGGCACCTGGATTGATAAAAGACAAACTGGTGCTACAGCATGGACTCTAGAACCCTGCATCATATTCCAGTTGTGGTCTTACTAATGATAAGTACAGTGGGAGGATCACCTCCTGGCTTCTACTGTCAATTCCCTCTGTATACATCCCAGAATCCTATTTGCCTTCCCCACAGCCTTGTTGTTGTGTGCCATGAATTTCAGACTTTCTGATATTATAACCCCAGGTCCTTCTCTGCTGTGCTTTCCAGTACCCCTGCTTCCACCCCCAATTGAGTATTGTTCCCATAGGTTCTGTTCTTCTGAAGTTACTTTGTTTTCTTTTTTTCATTAATACCTAGCTAGCAGATCTTGGGCTATTTTATCAACATACACATGCCCCCCCCCCTTTAGTTCCCAGATTGTCTCCTCAGTATTCATCCATGCTTATATCTAAGTGTTGTCTGCGAAGAGGCAGATCTTGCCCTGTATATCTTCCCCTATTTCACATGTGAATATATAAAAAGTGGACAGGGCCTAGGACTGATCATTGTGGCACAGTTCTCATGACCTTTTTAAAATCCAAGTACTCACCATTTACCACAACCCTCTGAGTCCTCACGCTTAGCCATCTCTCCACCCAAGCTGCTATTCATTCTTCCTCCCTGAGGAAGAAACACTGCTCCACGGACTCACTGCCCTGTCCCACAGCACTGCCATGCCTCAGTCAATCAGTGCCCCAGATAAGGTGAGTACCAGCCTATTCTACTCACAAATGTTTAAGAAATACTCCTTAAAAATTTTTTTATGAGTACTGACAATCATCCCAGCCTTTGAAAATTTTCTATAAATACTTCAAAAAGCTGTTTTTCCAAGTTTATAGCACTTTCACTTAATAAGATTTTGTTTTACTCACCTAATGTAAAAAATGGTAAGTACATTACTCTTCAATGCCAACATTATCTGGAGCAATGGGCAACCTCAAGACTTTAATGCACATTCTGGCAGCCCTACTCCCTCCTTCTACAGATGGCCCTTGTGCTCCAGTGTGTTATGGTGATGGCTTCTGAGGCTGAAAATTGGCCATTTGTATGGTGGTGGGGGTCAAAAGCAATGTCATCCTCCCTGACATTACTGCCCCAGGGATCTTTCTGTCCCCTTTCACTCCTGCCATCTCTCCAGACCTGAGACTGCTTCCTCCCACACCTGACCTATGACAGTGAGAGGCAGACTGTGGTGTGACCACTCAGAACATCCAGACCTTCTTTTCACCTGCCACAGGAGATGCTGTCATTGCAGGAGTGATCTTAACTACCGTCCCACAGGAGTCTGAGCCTTCACAGCCCTCTGTAAACTCTTCTGAGGATAGGAACTGAATTCACAACACAAATCCTGGTCTCTCATGTGGTAAGGTAGTGCACTGCCCACATTACCACTGGGCTGTATTGGTCACCAGTTCTCACAACATGAAATGCTGGGAATGATGAGGCTCATCTCTGGACTATCCAGCTGTTAGTGCGTGTTTGTGTACACTCCTTGGTCAGCGGCGAATCCACATCAGATAATTTAAGGACACTTTGCTTTCTTTATTCTGGTTCACAGCAGACAAAATGTTTTCATTGCTATTAAAGAGACAGATTATTGCAGCTCCACAAATGAACAGTTTTGGTAAAGCATCTTATAAATCAGTATATAATGTTTAAAAAAAAATTGAAGTAAATGTAATTATGGCCAAGGGATGCAGTGCCTCCTTTGCTAAAAGCTTTTTCCTATTTCATATATCCGTGCATCTCATTTTGATTAATTCAGTATCTTAATACTGAGAGGAGAAGGGCAATTTAGTTGCCGGTTTCCCCATTTCCACTGACACCTGTAGCCACTGATGTGACATCAGCACACAATCACACAAGTTCAGGGTACCATAGACATGACAACCCAAGCTTGGAATAAAAATGAAAAACATCCTTCCTAGACTACGGTGTAGTTCACTGCTGGGCTCCACAATGTTGTGAGTAATGAGAAAAGTTGTAAAACATTCCATTAAATAAAAAAAGATGTTTGCAGGGATTTAACTTTCCACTGCAGCTGCCTCCTAACAAGTTTCTATTTTTCTTACTTCTTAATTATGATATGGTTAATGACAAGTGGAATTTTGAACTGCACTATATTCATCTGAGCCTGTCGGTGTTGGTATTACAGAACAGTTTGCCAGAGCTTAGGCCCCGTAGCTTAGATGTGAGCCCCTGTACTGTAACTTTAGCCTCACTGCTGTTGACTTATAATGGGAAGGAGGTTACTTATAAAATATATATATAACCCAGAGACCCCCATAGTTCCCAAAGCTCATAAAGTGTAAGTCCAACACTGGAGCCAGATGTAGTGCAGGCAAATAATTATTGCAGGGTATCCCCGCCACCTGCCTGAGCACTGGATCGTACCTCTCAACTGTCTCTGATTTTACCTTGTAATATCCTTCTGTTCCTCCTACAGTTTGTGTTTCTATGCCGGAAGAGTAGGAACTGTAAGCATAAAATAATGTTAAACATGAGTATTACATGTTGGTTTTTCTTCAGAGAATGTATTTCAAACTAAGCCCCTTATTCTTCTAAGCTTCCTGAGTGGATAGCACCAATTTTTAAGATGTGTCCCTGATTTTGGCCCTTTATCCCTAATTTCTGTAGGCCTTGTCCCTGATTTGTGAGGCAGGAGGTTGAGAGGTATGTGCTGGACCTTCCTGCTGACCTGGACAGGCCAACTCTCCTGAGTGAGGCGGTAGCTAGCCTTTAGTCCATAGATCTTTTGAGTTAAGGCAGCCAGGTGTGCTCTGTCATACTGAGTCATGCTCTTGTGACATGAATCACTGTCCTCTGGCAGCTGTGTGCTGGGACTTTCAATCTCATTTCACTTAGGAGCTGAGCCTACATTCAGGGCAGCCAGTGCATTATCCACTCAGCCTCCACAGCCTCTTTGGTGGCTTGGAGTTTTATACCACATGCTTTTATTTGGCAATTTCTTCATAGCAGTCAGCAATACTGTTACCATAAAGCACTACAGGTTGTTTTTCTGCCTGACTTATAAAAGGAAGATGGTATTTAGCTGACAGATACCCACAATGCAGTTTAGCAGTCTGCTTTGTGAAGCATGAAAGTGCAGGCTTGACTTGTCTTCTAATCCATGCTCTTTAGATTTGCAGGCAGAGCTCTGAGACTGGGTTTATTATTTCTGTTACAATTCAACTTAAATGGGGTATTTGATGAAGGAACAAAACTAATATAGAATGCTTCAATCTTGTGAAAACAGTGGTATTTATTGTGATGTACAATGACTTAGCAGAATTCTGGAGGGAATATGTTTATGGCCTAGTGTACTGGCGTTTGACTCTCTAAGCTGTGGATTGAAGTTGCTCTCAGAAAGACTCAGGAAGGCAGTGTGGTCCAGTGGGTAAAGCCAACCAGGAGATCCAAGGTAGGAATCTCACTCCAGCCGCTGGCTCATTATGTGGCATTGAGCAGGTGGCTCAACTTCCCTGTGCTTCAGTCCTCCCAACTGCAAAATAAGCTAAAAATCAGGACTCCATGGAAAATGAGATACCTTAGCTCAGTTGCGTTATTTTTTTAATAAGATAAAACAGAAGAACAAATGAATTACCTTCAACTATGTGGATTTTATAAATGTGACTAAAAAAAGTAAGGTAAGGATCTTGGGCGCATATTGTTCAATGTACAAACATCTGACAGGCCCCCAGAAAACTTACTGGCATTTGATGATGTTGTAACAGGGCCACTCCAATGGCCCAGCAGCAACAAAATGTGCTGCAGTATACATGACCCACATTGGGGAGCAAACTTGGTGCATTGCATCAGGAGGCAGGCCAGGCCAAGACAGCTGTTGGCCAGCAGCACATCTCAGCCTGGGAGGGCTTACGGCAGGTTCTGACACCACAGCGAACCCTGTGGCTGAGCCAGGGAGGTTGCTTCCACCACAGGGGAAGACTGTGCATGTGCACAACTGATACAAACATCACCCATGTCCAGGAACAGGAAAAAAACAGGGATGAAAAGAATGTGATAAAAACCCAGCAGTCATCTATATGACAGCTGGGATTAATCAGCCTAATAAGGGTATATCCCTGCGAACATGTTATATCCCTGTGGGGACTGACTGACAACCAGGCAATGAAAAATGTATATGGAATAGGTTGTCACTGTGACCTGGAAGTGGTTACTCTAAGTTATTGGAATATCCTGCCCCTTCCACCCTCTTCTGCGTTTATGTGCAACAATTAAGCAATAACCCATGACAGGGTGTGTGGTTAATGAAGATTAATGAACTGCATTGTGAGGCATGAGGCTGCAGGCTCTTATCAGAAATTAAAAAAATAACAGGAATGCATGATTAGTTAGGAAAAGACAGGGACTTAATTATGTGTTCTGTCGCTAGCAGAACTTCTGTGGTGCTCACACACAGACAACAGTACAGAACGTTTGAATGTGTCAGTGTGTCTGCTGGGATCAGCGTGAGTGCTTAGCAGGGAGTTTTAATACAGAAATAACTTCCGTTGACAGAGTGCTTTAGTTTTACAGCAGCCAACAGCAGATTAGAGATATCACTTACACATTTGGGCTGCTCTGATTTTCCACTATCTACCAAGCAAGACAAAAGTAAAAGAAAGGACCACTTATGTTTTTTTAAATGTGAATATTATGGAATATTATAACAGGGGCAAGCAGTACTCCAGTCAGTCATCACTGTGACAGATTTTAGAAGTTCCTTGTCACATCACGGCTTTACAAAGTCAGATCCTACTGCTTTGACCACTGCCCAGCGGGGAAATAATCACTGCTCACTTGCTGCTGCAGGTGCTGTTTTGCCCAGTTTCACTCTCCAGCCGACATGTTGCTCCTGCTCTCATTCAGACAGATTCTGTACTTCTCTTGAAGCAGGTCTACTGGTTTGCACAACTACAACTCCTCCTCCCAAAGCCTTAATACAGAGAGAGACACACAGAGAGACAATTGCGCCTACCTCCTCATTCTGCTGTGTCTCTGTCGCTCATAATTACTGTGCAGATACTGCTATGGGAAACCCAGCCCCTGGCTGTGTCCCTGATGCCCACACAACAGAACCAGTGATCTGCTGTTGTTGCTCAACGGGATGGGTTGCAAACCACACTGTCTCACAATGTGACACTCAGGGGTGCCAGGGACTCTAGATGCTGCCTCTCTCAAAACTCTCTCTCTTTCCTAACTAAGTAGGTTTCCTCTCTAAAAGTACCTGTCTGTGTACCGGAGATCGTCGGGTGGGTGGGAGGTCAACACACAAATTGAACCTTTCAGTCAAAGCTGTGGACTTGAGAAAGACAGAGAGAGAGAGAGAGAGAGAGAGACAGACACGCCAGGCTGCCTTTCTCTCGCTCTCTAAGCAGGTTTCTCTCCCTAAAAGTACCTGCTCTCACTTCCAGCATCTGGCACAGAGAGGTAAAAAGGGATAGAAATGTCGTGTTTTGCCCAACAGTGACTTGCTCAGTGTTCTGAGGTCTGCAGGGTGGGAAGGCTACTAGTGTTGCTGGGCCACTGTGAGTCGGTCGGTGCTCTGAGGTCCGCAGGGTGGGTGGGAAGTCCACGACTGCTGTGAGCTCATGACTACCAGAGAAATAGGCTGACAGGTGGCAAGAAGGCATTATGAGTACTTAAACATGGGGCAGGGGCAGGTAGCAAGGGATAAGGGTGGACAGCACCAGCAGTTGTTCTCCAACACTGTCACCTGCTTCCTGAGAAAATTAAATGGCTGCTACTCACAGCTAGAATTCCCCAAGCTCAAAAAAAATGCAGGTCTACACATTGATATCTGTACCAGCCACATTTCAGCAAGTGTGCAGATAACAGAGATTAATGTATGGTCATGTGCAGCTCCTTAGCCAATTGCCTTGCTCCATTTCTATGCCCCATGTTATAATTTGAGAAACTACACCAATAAGCATAAGCCTTTTAGTGGTGCTAAAGTAGTAGCACCAACCACTGAAGATTGTGTACACCCAGACTCCAAGCTAGGGAGGACAGTTCAGCTGGAAAACACAACAGCTTGTTTAAGGTGGGCGTGGGCGTGGTGTTGAGACCATGGTCCTGAAGCAAAAGAGACAACTAGCTGAGAAAAAGAGGTCTGTTTGGAATTACTTTACTTGAAAGAGACTAAGTTAAGCTTGTCCTCCACTTTCCCTTATAACTGACTCAGAGATAGAGCCCGTTTCTCCTCTTTGCTCCTCCATGTTTAGACCAGCTATGATTGGGAAGCAGGGTATGATACGAACATATGAACATACGAAGAAGCCAGCAGAAGAAGGCCATTTGGTCTATCAAGTCTGCTTGTATTGCAGGGTCCACAGCTAGAGCTAATGTCCCTGCCCTCCCTCCCCACTCCTCCCATCCTCCCTAACCATGATCCATATCTCCCCATGCCTATCTCAGCCTCTCTTAAAGCTGCCCACTGTCTTCAATGAGATGACCTCTTCCAGCAGTGCATTCCAAGTGTTCTCTGTGAAGAAGTGTTTCCTGGACTCCCTCCTAAACCTCCCACCCTCCAGCTTAAGACTGTGCCACCTCATGTTGTGATTGCCACTCAGCTTAAAGAGACTCTCCTTACCGACCTTATTTATCCCATTCAAGTACTTGAAGGTCCCAATCATGTCCCTTCTCTCTCTTTCTTTCTCTCTCTCTCTCTCTGTCTCTCTCCTGTCTTCCAGGGAGTACATGTTCAGTGCCCTCAACCTGTCTTCGTATGCCTTACCCTGCTGACCCACTATCATCTTTGTAGCCCTCCTCTGGACCTTCTCCAGCAGGTCAATGTCCTTTTTGAGGTGTGGGCACCAGCACTGAATTCCATACTCTAGATGCGGCCTTACAGTGACATGTACAAGGGCAGTATAACCTCCTCTCTCCTATTACTGATCCCTCTAGATATGCTTCCCAGCATCTTGTTTGCCTTTGCTGCTGCTTTCTTGCACTGCGTGGAGTGCTTCAGGTCACTAGTGATCATCACTCCGAGGTCCTTCTCCTCCTCTGATGCAGATACTCGGACTCCATCCAGGTAGTACTCTGTCCTGGGATTCTTGATGTAAATATCCAGATATTGTTAAACTCCCAAAAGCCCACTTAGCAGTTTCAGCAGAGGGATACAGCCTACTAGGGGGCATTCTGTCTGAAGGCAACACTACCACTTGCAGAAACCGCAGGCTAAACTGCAGGCTTGTTAAGATTAGGTAAAATGTCTTACCATATCTTAGAAGAAGAAGAAGAAGAACAGAACATACAGTGCAACATGAACAGGTTGTTGGTGCCATTCAAGGGTTGCTAGCCCAAACAGGATCCACAAAGAACAGACAGAAAACACTCAGAGGATCATGGAAATAAGGCAGGAGTCTCAATTTATGATGAAAGATTTATTGTGCAAGTAGAAAAAAATGACTGGCTGCCCCGCTGCTTTGATCACTAAAATCTTCACAGAGGGTGTGTCAGCCGACAGAGACCTCCTCTTTAAATACAAGTAATTTAAAGATACAAAACACTTTTTAACACTTTTTATTTATAGGAGGTTTTTATATTTATTACAGACAACTAGGAGTTACTTAGTCATTACATAGGTTGAAGAGAAAAAAATAATATTTTTGTAATAATAAGAATTATCCAGTCCATGGCATTGGGAGTGATCTAAAAATTGATGATGAGATTAAGCTATTTAGCTTTCAAAAAGGGCACTGTGAGTAGTGATGTATTTAAAAATAAAATATCAGCCCACTACTTCTGTTTTTAAGCCTAATAATCCATGTCTATGTATGTACACAAATACGCAAGTCATAAGAGGGAGGTAATAATCCCTCTTTACAAGACACTGGTTAGGCCCCATCTGGAGTACTGCATGCAGTACTGGAGGCTACCCCTGCACAAGGACATTAACAAAATGGAGGCAGTCCAGAGAAGGGCAAATTAAATGGTGCAGGGACTGCATCAGAAAACATATGAGGACAGATTAACAGAGCTCAATATGTATACCCTAGAGCAAAGGAGGGAGAGAGGTGATATGATCGAAACATTCAAACATCTTAAGGGCATTAACAAGGTGAAAGAGTCTAACATCTTTCAATATAAGAAAAATAGCCGGACAAGAAGACACAGCATGAGATTAGAGGGAGGCAATTTAAGGGGTAATGTGAGGAAGTTCTTTTTCACAGAAAGGGTGGTGGATGCATAGAATGGCCTACCTCAAGAAGTGGTGGATATGAATACAGTGCAGGGCTTCAAACAGGCATGGGATAGACATAAGGGAGCAATACAGATGAGTATGAATAGATAGGCCATTGACAGAGTAAAGGTTTACGGCACATTCAAATAAGGTAGAAAAACTGGGTGACTGGATGGGCCTTGCGGTCCTTATCTGCCATCAACTTCTGTGTTTCTATGTCAAGTAGAGAATCTAAATGAGAAACAGAAACATTTACACCAATTTAGTCTTTAACAGATAATACATTTTGTTCATGTTCAATACTGAGAGATGACAAGTGTAAATTGAAAATGTATTTTTAAACTAAATGTCCATTTTTTCCAATGAGGCAATAAAGTCTTTATCAGAGTCAGTTGGTGATACAGATGGCTCATGATCCAAAGCAGCAGAATAGTGAGATCTCAGTAAGGAGACCAATTGATCATTTTCAAAAAGGCACTGGTTTACTGTCTTACACAACTTTAACTGTAGCTGAGACTAATAGAGTGAACAGGGCACCTATTCCTAGTACCTCCTGCTGACATGCAAGAAATTTCCTGCGTCTTTGCTGTGTTTGGGAAGGAAAGTCAGAAAACAAAAATGACCAAGTACTTTCATACTCCATTATTGCTTTTATGTTTGCTAAGTTAAAGAGGAAGGCTGGATTCTCAAAACCTATTGGGACCAAGTCTCACTCCACAACCCCAGTTGCAGACTGAAATCTCTGCAGAGACTTGTATTTTCAGTCCCCTGCAGCTGTGAGAGATTTTATGCCTGGTCCCACTGGCTGTAACATTTTTCCACAGCTGCAGGGAAAAAACAGCCACAAACTGCCATAAATTGTGGAGCCAGTCATAAATCGGGCTGGGGAGCAGGTCCACTGGACCACCAGGGAATAATTTATTTTAATGAAGCCCGCGATCGGGCTGGGGAGCAGATCCACTGGACCACCAGGGAATATTTTATTTTAATGAAGCCCGCGATCGGGCTGGGGAGCAGATCCACTGGACCACCAGGGAATATGTTATTTTAACGAAGCCCGCGATCGGGCTGGGGAGCAATTCCACTAGACACCAGGGAAATTAGGGAGTTATTTTTATTTTTATATATTTGGGGACTGGGAATATTGCTGAGAGTTTGGGTGGGGGGGATTTTTTATTCTGGACCGGCGATCGGCCGAGGGTGGGACCACTAGACGGTAGACACCAGGGCAAAAACATAAGGTTTCACATTGGAATTCTGTATAATTGGAAAAAAAAACCTCTGTCTTGCAAATGTTTGGTAAATTACTACTGCTGTTGAACAGAAATAAGATCACGGTTGCAAATCATAACAGGTGAATGGAAAACGCTGATGATAAAAAGAAAAACTGACCAGAAACTATATTAATTAACAAGCAGAACATCTACCTAGTTAACTGTCAACAAGCACCAAAAGTGTTTCATTTCTCTAAGTGGGACTTTGTTCCAAATGCAATGCATGCATGGGTTTAAAAACCACCTCCTTTAAAGTGATTGCGCTTGTGCCACACACAGACTCACATGACAGTGACATACCTCTGCCACCTGATTAGCTGTATGTTGGTCAGGTGGCATAGAGGTATATAAGGCTGTGTGTGGCACGAATTACTCAGAGCATGGCTGACTGTGTATGAAAGATATACAGACTTAGAGACAGAGCTTTGAGCTTTCTTTATTTTATATTATCTGGTCTCAGTTTACCTTCAGCAAAGGCATCCAGTGAGTGACTTACTTCTGTTTAAAAAATAAAACACTGAATAATAACTAAAACCAAAAAAAAGGGATATAAAAGATACACACACAAAAAAAAAACGATCAACCTGCCTGTTGGAGCCTGGGAAGCTTTGAGTGCTTGTCACTTACACTTATTTCCTCGTGGTTATCAATATCAAGCCTTGTCTGCTCTGCTTTTTTCTGTGATTGTCAACTTGTCTTAAAGCCTACAAACTAGTGCAAGTGCCAGAATTGTATTAAAAAACAACAAGCAGGCTAACTAGAAAAGAACAAACGGGGAATAGGAGAGAGAAAAAAAGCAGCTCATTCACCATCAACATAGCAGGTTGTAACTTGGAATCTTTGAGTGCTCATTGCTGCTCACTCAGTGCCTGAGTCTATCTCTCCTGTGTTTCTTTTCAAGTTGCATTGCTTTTTGCTTCATTTAAATCCTAAAAACTGCAGCAGGCCAGATACCTTAATTAAAAAAAAAGAACCAGTTAGTTTTATCCCTCACCCCATTCTCCTGTGTGTCTGAAGTGATTGGAGTACTGTACTTTGTCTTGCCTGGGAGGCATTTATAAAAAGATAAAAAAAAACTTTCTGTAGTGTATACTGTACAGTAGTTGCATCTCAAACTTACCAGTTTGCCTGTGTAAGACCACTACCAGCTGCTGTTGTGTGTGAATGTATTACATGGTTTACTGCTCATACCATTGCTGCGGGCTCATTGTCAAATTAAAAAAAAAAAAACACGTAAAGGAAAAAACATTTTTGTCTCATTAAAAAAAAATCTATCTACAACTGTGAAGGGGGAGAGTGGCTCCGTGGCTGTGAGGCCAAGCCTGTACTGAGTGGGTAGAGGTACTTGGGAACAACTGAGAGGACTACATACATCTCCGGTATTGCAACAGTTGAGAAATATTTCGTCTAATAAAAAAGAAAACTAGCTATTGTGCTGGAAGGGGGCGTGTGCCTGTGAGGCCGAACCTGTACAGAGTGGAAACAACTGAATGGACTAAATAAAAAGATAATATCTACAGGCAAAACAGTTGTGTGTGCCATTTAAACAAAAATAAACCTAACTATTGTGGTAGAAGGGGGACGCTGGCTGTGAGGCTGAGCCTGTATTAGTGGGTTGAGGAACTTGGGAACAACTGAGAGGCCTAAAAAGAAAACACAAACTGGAAAAAGCATTTTTGTGTATATTTAAAAAAAATGGAAATGTTCACCAGACAGGGTGAAGCGGCGACCAAAATGGGGAAAGGTGTGGGGAAACGTATGGCACAAACACTGCACAGTCTAACTGGTAAAAGACCAGTTGCTGGGACCTCATCAGAGAGCAGTAGTGGTTCTTCCACAGTGCTGTCCAAACAGACAGGAAAGGCCAAAACTACCTTAATTAAAACTAAAGGAGTAGTCGGCACCGCAAGGAGTGGCAAGCCAAGATATGGTACCTATGTGTACCATAGTACCAGTACAGATTTAGATGAAACAGAGGTGGAGAAATCGAGCTCTGATGAGAGTAATGATTATGAAATGGAGGCTGTAGACAAGGAGGGAGAAAAGCAGAAACGAATGGAAAGCCAGAATGAGGTAGAGGTGGCAGTTGCACAGACGCAGGATTAATGTGATGATATGTACTTGGATGACTTGGGCAATTTGTGCACGAACAGTGTGGTGCAGGTGCAAGAGAAACAGGATGGGGGGGCAGTGCATTCAGATTTAGTTTCTGTTACTGGCCTGGAGGAGCTGTTGGATGATGATAATGGTGAGACAGAAAAAACCATGATGAGCAGCTTCCCGGTGTTGAGAAAGAACAACACAGTGGAAGTGCCAAAGGAGGACAGTGTAGTACGCCTGGTAATAAAACAAAAAAGGTGACATCTTATGTGTGGTCTTACTTTTCTCTGGCTGCCAATAATGAGTTACAGGCAGTGTGCTCTATATGTAAAAAGACTATCAGCAGAGGGAGCAAAAGTGCTTTGCGTACCTCACCATTAAAAAGACATTTAGAGAGATGTCACCCAATACGTCTCAGGTGTGATTTTTTGGTCAGAGAGAAAGAAACCAACATGCAGGCAGAGTTAAGTCAGACTACACCTGTACCTGTTATATCAAGTGACAGCAGCAGCCCTGCTGCTTCATTTGTACTGTCAACTCTTTCTCAGTCTTCTTCTCAAATTAAGTACTACAAACAGTCCCCTTTTGCCCTTATCATCATCCAGCACTCCTAATGTTGGCCATCTGAAAACTTCAACAGCTAGAAGACAGCTCACAATTTCAGAAACAATTGAATGTAAAGCTAAGTACCAGTGTACTCATCCTGAGGCAACTGCTATAACAAAGCTAATTTCAGAGATGATAGCACTGGACTTACAGCCTTACAGAATTGTGGAGCATGTAGGATTCAAAAGGCTTTTGAATCACCTGTCACCATGATACAGTATACCATCCAGGAAATATTTCTAGACTATTGCAATACCGCAGATGTATGATTTAGTAAGTGCTAAACTGAAAAATGCTTTAAAAGATGCAGTTGCTGGGGTTGTCCAGCTGACTACTTACATATGGACAAGCTGCCAGCCAGAACCATTTATGTCACTGACTGCGCATTGGGTATCATTTACTCCCTGTAGTGACACTGACAATTCCCCTCTGAAACTGGCTTGCCTTCGCATCCAGTATATCCCGCAGGATCACACAGCTTGAAACATCTTGGATGAGCTCAATAGAGAGATTCGGTACTGGCTGACATCACAAGGGCTTTCTGTAGGTTTTATTGTGTCTGACAATGGTTCAAACATAAAGAAAGCATTGTCTGATGGTGGCTTTGTCCACATTCGATGTTTTGCACACTGCCTAAATTTGATTGTGCATGCATTTATGGAAGAGAACAGAGACATAAAGGCTGTCACTTATGTGGCAAAATGAATATGCACACATTTCAGCCATTCCTGCAAAGCACGCCAATGTCTTCAGGCCATACAAGAAGAGCATGGACTGCCTCCTAATATACTCATCCAGGATGTTGCAATGAGGTGGAACTCTACCTTTTACATGTTCCAACGACTGCTGGAGCAAAAAAAGGCTGTAAGACAGTATACACTAGAGAACAGCATAGGGGATGCTGATGTGTACATTAATCCTCAGCAGTGGGCAATTTTAGAACTTGTCATCAAGATCCTGCAACCCTTTGAGGAAATTACTAGGGAAGTGAGTTCCAACGGTGCCACACTCAGCCAAATAATTCCATTGATCAAGATTCTTAGATTTCAGCTGAATGCAATCAGGGATGATTTGGAAGGTACAACAAGCCAGTTTCAGATGGGAGAGTCTAGTGCAACTGAAAGGGACTTGCCACCCAGAATAAAAAAAAGACATAGTACATAGAATGATTCAAAAAGTCAGAGATGATGAGAAACTTGGTGAAATGCTCACGGCAGAACATTAAAATTATTGCAACAGTACTAGACCCATGGTACAAGATGAAACACCTCTCACAGAATGACCCAAATGTGTTCCGAAACTGCAGAGAGAAAATCATTCAAGAAATAGATTTGCTTTTGAAAAAAAAAACATGACTATAGATGCAGTCCCCTCATCCATTCTTTCTGCACCTTCACAGCTCTCTCTTCTTAGTCAGGCTACAAAATAGTCAGCTGCTGCCATTCGTTCTACAACCAGCAGTCATCTTTGGGATCACTTGGATGCTGTCATCCTGGAAAAATCAGCCCTTCCTTCTCCATATGTCACTGCTTCTGCCCAGGCCATGGCTGACTGTTATTTAGCAGAAAAAGGTATTGAATGGAATGAAGATCCCATTAAGTACTGCCAAAGCAAGGAGCCTGTATGGCCTGCACTTGTGCAGGTAGCCTTGAAGTATATGGTGTGTCCCCCAACCAGTGTATTTTCAGAGCGACTCTTTAGCTGTGCAGGAAATGTGGTAACAGATACACGATCTAGGCTACTACCAGAAAATGTTGAGAAGTTAACATTTTTAAAAGTAAACTTTCCATTGACGGGTTACAGCTGTGACCCAGAGGCAGCAAATACATTTCGCAGTGACCTCAAAGATGACTATTTGGAAGAGTAGAAAGATCACTGTTTCTTCAGAAAAATAAATTAATACTCAAGTAAGCCCATATGTGGCCTGCACAATTTTTGTACCTGATGGCACAATGTTTTCAGCATATCCTAAAGGACTTTGCTAATTTTTGGATTGCCTGAACCTGATTGCACACATTTTGCATTTTGTCCTAATAGACTTCTTTAATTTTTGGACCACCTGAAGTTGGGACTTATGGCACAATGCTATCAGCATGTCTTCCTCACGTGCTTTGCTAATTATTGGATCACGTGAACCCGAAGGCACACTTTTTGCAGCATGTCCTCATGGACATGTATAATTTTTGGACTGCCTGAACCAGATGGCACACTTTTTGCAGCATGTCCCAATGGACTTGTGTAATTTTTGGACTGCCTGAACCTGATGGCACACTTTTTGCAGCTTGTCCTCGTGGACTTGTGTAATTTTTGGACTGCCTGAAGTAGATGGCACACTGTTTGCAGCATGTCCTCATGGATTTGTATAATTTTTGGACTGTCTGAATTAGATGGCACACTTTTTGCAGCATGTCCTCATGGACTTGTGCAATTTCTGGACTACCTGTAGTTGAGACTGATGGCAGAATGTTTTCAGTATGTCCTAATTTCTGGATTGCCTGAACATGATGGCACATGTTTTTCAGTATGTACTAATGGACTTGTCTAATTTTTACATATTTGGATTACCTGAATGTAGGTCTGTGCCCACTCAGTACAGGCTCAACCTCACAGCCACAGTCCCCCTTTCAACACAGTAGCTAGGTCACTGGATTCCTAAGGACATGCAGTTATTTTTTTGGTAGGAGTCCCCTAAATGTGTCATCAATTTGGGTGGGTGGATGGAGGAACCCCATGCCATAGAAAATAACTGCATGACTCTCAGTGGAGCAGAGAAGGAACTGGAACAACAATACCAAACTGATATCTGTTAGGAGGAAGTAGGCTGTTGGTTAGCTAAAACCAGCAGCTTATCCAATAGGTAGGGAAATGGGCAGATTGGATGGGCCAAGCAGTCCTCATCTGCCATCAAATTATATATTTCTGTGTTTCTATGATATGTCTATTGTATAGTGTGTGCTACTAAATGGGAATGGGATTCCTTCTCTGAGGCCAGACAGGTCAGTTATCAGTTTACAGTTGCAGCACTAGTGCTACTGATTCTGAGACAGGGAACAGACAGAGGTGAACTGCATGACTGCCATATTCAACTGACCAGTACATCAGTGCTATAAACTCACAGTTTTCATATCCTGAAATGCAGACTACAATTTTATGTGCATGTCACAAATGTCAGTGTTGTTTTATGCAATTATATAGCAGATTTGCAGTTTTTGTCACATTTTACAAAAGGTTCTGATTTGAATCAGAACTAGTCAGAACTCATCAGGACTTTGGCCTGGATCCTGATCCTGGTAATAAGGGTCAGGACCTTTTCGGGTCCGCCCAACCCTAATATGAAGTAGCAGCAGGTACTAGGTGATATGGTAGATAATAAGAAAGGTTATTACCGAGTAGGTAGAGCAAGGTAGGTACACATACTCAGTTTATATACTTTCTACTGCCACTTTGCCAGAGGAGGAGTAGACTTAAAAAGTACACTTACTCAGTAACTCACTATGTGTCTGTAACAAGTCAACAGTTAGCCACCCCCCACCTGCCTTGCTGGGGGCCTGCCTTAATAAGACCAATTTCCTTTCCAATTCCAAGTATATAGGTCCATGCATGACTCCAACCACCAAGTTACCATCAACACAGTTTGTCACACTGTCTACTTAGCTTAAAAATTTCACAGGTCCACCAGGCTTCTCCTCCGGGCTCCAGATTCCAGCTCCACACATGCAGGGGTCAAGTAGGGCCCAGTCCAGGTCCCATCCTGTCTGTCCACTGGGCCATTGATTCAATTCTGATGATTGATCGGAGCAGGATCGAGGAATGGATCAGGAGTTAAAGTGAGCCCCGAGTGCGCTGCTGTTCAACGACGGCTAACAATAACTAATGAGTCCCTCCTGTCTCCTGCTTCTCCCGCTATGCCATGACAAGGAACAAATGAGCAGCATGTGCGACTGAAATCCTGTCCTCCTGGTGAAGACCTATGACTCGTGACCCACCTGTGACTTCTGACCTGACCTGCTCTCCTCTGCCCTCTGCTCATGCCTTTAACTCATTCTGTGCTGTACTGTCAAGCTGAGGTGACAGGTCCATCCAGGAATCCAGGTGGATATTGAACATCTAGAATTCTAGAGCAAGGACTAGTCTGGAGGAGCCAAGGAGTGGGTCAGCCAGACTGTAAGTTGTGTTATTAAGTGATGAAGATGAAGGTACATTGTTTTGCTGCTGTCTCACTGGCTGGCTGCTGATGTCTTCTCCTTCTCCTGAGTCCTCCAGCTCCAGTCCTGAGTCCTGACCCCTGGGATTGCTAGTGGCAATAGCAGCATGATGATCAGCATGGGCCCATGCCTGTCTGCAGTAGAGAGGTTAGGTGGGGCAGCTGAGCCAGGCAGAGGAGAGAGAGAGAGTTGCCACCTGCCTAGAGGAACCGCGCCGTGGGTGACGGGACTGGCTCTGGATGAGTAGGGAGGTGGAGGCAGCTGCAGGAGGGAGGCACAGCTCCACATGCTAAATTTGGGGGGCTGCGGAAGGAACAAGGTCAGACTGTCTGGCCCTGAGCAACTGGGCTTGGGACAGTTGTCCCGGCTGTCCCCCCATGTCAGTGCCCCTGCTTCCAAAGCCCAAAACTTAAGTAGTTGGATGTTCAAACTGTGAACCAATCAAAAGCATGCATCCAGGGCATTATTTTCATCTTTATTAATGATAGCACATAATATATAGACTTGGATGCATGCATGCAGTGCTTGATGGTTCACCCAAAGTACTGCATGCAACAAGGCATCAAATGATGCATACATCTAATGAGGGCCTGCACGCATTGCAGGAGGGGGCAGGTTAGGAAGGGGTACTTGTGAAGGTATCAATAGCTCCTGGTATATTGCCATGAACCAGTCTTTTTAAAAAAACTAAAGGAAAAATGGAGAAAGGAAGGTGGGCAATGACGCTGGTAAGGAGGGGGTGGTTAAGGGTTTAGCTCTGCCAGCTAGGGAGTAGAAGGTGTTTTTGCAAGTTGTTTTTTCTCTGAGTAATGCATATCAAGTACTGAATACAGACTACCTGGAGGTGCTGAGTATGAATAACCACTGAGTATTCAATTAATGAGACACCCCTAACTGGTAGGTGCAATGCTGTCTCATAGCTCCTGTGATCCTGCTATTCATTACTGGTTAATTACGGGGATGTGAGTATATCCTGTTTTAGTTTCAAGCAGTGCTGCTGCCTCAGTGCCTACATTATGCTGCCTCAGTGTTGACATTGTACAGAAGCCTATAGTGGGACCTGCCTCTCATATACTTCTTTTCAAACAGCATGGGCACATATTCTTCAGTCCTGGGCCATCATAAATAAACCATTCATCAGATTAGGCCCACACTGCTCTGAGACACAGCAAGTGTCAGACCCAGCTAAGCACGTTTTGTGTTGACCATACAGTGCATTGTTCCTTGAACTATTGAGCATTATCTTTTTCTCTCACTGCACAAATATTTGCAACTAAAATAATGTGCTGAGAGTGTCTTTCAAAAACTGACTATTCAAATGCAAGTACTTTGCTTCAATATCACCACTTTATGTGCCCAAAACCTCTAAAATTCTGTCTTACTAAAGGCATATTTGTCACATGGACTAACATGCCTCCAGTGCCTGAAGGGACGCTTCATTCACATGCAAATCAAAAGCAAGTTGTGTTGTCAGCATTAACTCAGGTTTTGCTCATCAAATCTCTTGATATTTTATACCCTTCAGTGCACTTGAAGGCATCAACCCAAATTCCAGTGCATAATTTAGGTCAAAAGAATTTGATTTATTGATAATCTGATAAGTCTAATGAGCTATACAGCAAATTTTCATGGGCGAACAGGAACAACTTTGCCAAACGAAATACAAGCATAAAATTAAAATTACGTATACAAACACAGTAGGCTGACGCTACAGCGTTGCATTATGCATCTGAGTGTATGATCATTTTACAATCATGTCTAGTTGTGTTCTCATAGACATCCTATATCTAGGGATCTTAGAACCTTCATTTGGAAGATGACCACTGCTCAAATAATAATTACTGTATGTTCTTGCGTTAACCCTCTGCTTAGCAAAGAAAACCACTGATGTGATTAGTCTTGGTTTATTACTGGTCCCTTTTTGAAGTGCAGGTCACTGTTGCCATCTTGGTGAACTAAGGATATCTTTACTGATATCAGATTTTGTGTTGTAGCAGCATTATGTGCCTGCTGAAACAAATTGTTACTAATTGTGTGTCAGAATTAGGAGCCTGGGTTACACAATGACCAGTCTGGATCTCCATCTGTGGATTCCTCTGGAATCTTAATATAATTAGATATGCTCATATAATGGATAACTAACATACAAACATATGAACATAAGAACTTGCCAGCAGATAAAGGACTTTCGGTCTATCGAGTCTGCACGATTGTGCAGCTAGCAGCCTTTATTCTGCAGATGCCCCTTCCAGTGACCCTCCCCCTTACCCTGTCCCATCCCCTTTTGAGGCAGCCCACTGTATTACATGCTACTAGTTCCTCTGGTAATGCTTTCCACCTTGACACCACTCTCTCCGTAAAAAAGTGTCTCCTCATTTCCCTCCTGAACTCCCCCCCCCCTCCCCCCTCCAATCTCAGCTTGTGTCTGTGGGTGTCCCTCCCTCTCCTTAACTGGAAAAGTCCCTCTGTGTCCATCTTATTTATTCCCTTCATGTACTTGAAGGTTTCAGTCTTGTCCCCCATTTCCCTCCTCTCCTCTAGGGAGTACATGTTCAACTCCCTTAGCCTACTCTCATAGGGTAAGACCCCTAGCCCCGGGATCATTTTTGTTGCCCTGCACTGCACCACCTCCAGTAACCTAATGTCCTTCTTTAGGTATGTCTGCCAGAACAGCATGCAGTACTCCAGGTGTGGTCTAACCAGTGACCTATACAGCAGCAGAATCACCTCCCCCATCCTAGAGGATATGCCTCTGGCAATACAACCCAGCATCCTGTTAGCCTTTGCTGCCTTTCTACGCAGTGTGGAGTTGTTCATTGCCCCCATTATGATCACCTCCGGATCCTTCTCCTCCTCCTCCATCTTAGCTAGCTGAGCTCCCCCTTCCAAGCTGGTAACTCCTCCTTGGATTTTTTGCTCTGAAGTGTAACACCTTGCATTTCTTGGCATTGAACCCCAGCTGCCAAATGTCCGACCAGGCCTCCAATTTTGCCAGCTCATCCTGTAACCCCTGCCACCCTTCTAAGTTATCCACTACCACCCCCATCTTGACGTCATCTGCAAACAGACTGATCTTGCTCTTGATGCCTATTGAGATGTCTGCTATGACGATCCCAAACAACACCAGCCCCAGTACAGAGCTCTGTGGCACCCCACTTGTTACTTCCCTTGGCGACGAGAGCTCCCCTTCCACCACCCTCTGCTGTCTCCCTTGCAGCCAATTCACTACTTATCCCACCATCTTCACCTCAGTCCCTGTACCTTCCAGCTTTCTGCCTAGCCTTCCGTGTGGCACTGAATCGAATGCCTTACTGAAGTCCAGGTACAGGACATCCACTGCATGGCCCCTGTCTAATTGCCTGGTTACCCAATCATAGTACTCCACCCGGTTGGTCTGACAGGATCTTCCTGAGACAAGCCTGTGTTGTCTGCTGTCCTGCAGCCCATTAACCTCTAGGTGGGAAACCAACCTCTCCATCAAGATTGTCTCCATCAGCTTTCCCACAATGAATGTGAGGCTTACTGGTCTACAGTTCCCCGGCTCATCCTTGGGGCCGCTCTTGTGGAGGGGCACCACGTGCACCATTCTCCAGTCCTGTGGTACACTCCCTGAGTTCAGGGAGGCATTGAACAGATCTGCCAGGATTTTTGCTAGCTCCCTTAGCACCCTGAGGTATATGCCATCTGGCCCTGGCACCTTGTCTACCCACAGTGCCCTCAATCTCTCCAGTACCCTGCCCAGTGGGACTCCCTGTCTGTTACCTCTTCCCTACCTGTGCCCACACCCCCAGCCCCCCGTGTATTGTTCCCCCCTTTCTCTTCAGTAAATACTGATCAAAAGTACTAATTTAATGCTTCTGCCTGTTCTTCCCTAGTATCCACTGCCCCCTTCCTTTTAATCCTCACTATTTGGTCTTTGCAGCTCCTTTTATCCCTATGTACCTGAAGAAGTCCTCTCCCATACTGTAATGTCCTGTGGCAGCCTGAGTTCCCGGGACTTCTTGGCTGCCCTGACTGCCCTTGTCACCTCCCTTGACTCTTTCAGGTATTCCTCTCTGTCCAGCCCACCTTCCTGTTCCATTTGAGCGGAGGTTGCAGAGAAGTGTTCGGGTTTTCAGAAGGGCAGTTAGGGGGGATTCTGGAGCCGTGTGGATCACATTGTCCACCATGCAGCAGAGGGCTAGGTCAAAGCGACCTTGCAGCGGTAGCCATTCAAGGGTATTATAGAGGGTACAGTGGTGGGTAGACAACAGGGCCAATAAAGCAAAGTAGCAGGCGCTGTTGTAGGCAGTGGAGAGTTTAGCCATAGCAGTAGCTGAGATCCTGGCATAAATGGGGGAGCAGTAGTCAAGAATAGGGAGAAGATTACCCTGTACAATGGCTAGTCTAGCTTCAGGGGTAAGGTATTGCCTGAATCTATAGGCGGCACCTAACTTTTGATGGAACCTTGTGACAAGGGAATTTGCATGCTTAGTGAAGGTGAGGGAGGGGTGGAGCAGTACTCCTAAGTATTTGTAGGTGTTGACGTCCTCCAGGGCTATACCATCTGGGGTGAGAATGCGTAAGGGGCGTGGCTTTTAGTTTTGGCCAGGAAAGGCTTAGATCCAAACAGCATGGATTTAGTTTTTTTGGCATTTACTAAGAGGAGGATTTTGAGAACCAGCTGTGGGCTGCAGCATAGTTGTGTAGAGAACTGAGGAAATTGTGGCTGTGGATTTGTCACTGTGGAAGAGACAAGGTCATTGGCATACAGGGAGAGAGTTACAGTTGAGGCAGTCGAAGGGAAGTGCATTAACGAATAAGGCGAAAAGGAGGGGACCCAGGATTGAGCCTTGAGGGACCCCCACAGAGACAGGCAGGATGGGGGAGCAGGTTTGACCAATACACACGAATTGTGAGTGATCAGTAAGGTAGCTAGTGAACCAACATGTGACTTTCTGAGAACAACCAAGGAGGCTAAGCTTGGCGGTAAGGAGAGCATGGTTAACCATGTCAAAAGCCTTTGAGAGGTCAATGAAGACCGCCCCAGTGGCTTTACCATTATCCATGTTAGAGAGGATGTGGTCGGTCAGTAGAGCGAGGGCAGTGGTGGTGGAATGATTCTTGCGAAAGCCATGCTGTTGGTTGCATAAGAGGGTGTATTTGCCTATGTACTCAGTGAGCTGATTGTGGACTGCTCTCTCAAATAGTTTACTGAGATGAGGGAGGATGGATATTGGATGGTAATTGTTGGAGGATTTGGGGTCACAGGATTTAAGAATGGGGATAACCTTAGCTATCTTCCATGGGTCAGGCATGGAGAAGGTGGAAAGGGCAAGGTTAAAGATGAAGGTGAGTGGCTTGGCAGTCGCCAAAGAGATCAGCTTAAGAAAGACTGGAGATAGGCCATCAGATCCGGAGGAGCTGTGGTTAGGTAGATGTTTGAGTACCTTCACTGTATCATGTATGGAGAGGGCTTTAAAATAGAATGGGGGTATTTGCAGGTGAGTGGCAGTGCTGGAGGAGGATGGCAGTGTGTCAGATATTAGGGCCAGGCTTTGAGGTTGGGCAGTTGGCAGCTTATTTAGGTATATGGATAAGTTGGTGAACTTACAGTTGAAGACACTGGCCACATCATGAGGGTCGGTCAGCAGCCCATCCTGGAAGTTGAGATGTGGTGCAGCGTAGCTGGAGCGGGGGTTTAGGAGTGAACTGATTGAGTCCCAGAATTTTCTAGGGTCTCCAAGGTTGGCCTTTTGCAGGTTGCGGAAGTGGGTCTGTTTCAAAAATTTGGCTTGTGATTTGCATTTGTTCCTCATGTGCCTGTAAGCATCCCAGAGGGCAGGAGAGGGTGTTGCTTTGAAAGTGGACCAGGCGTGGTCTCTGGCCTTCATAAGGGTTAGGAGGTCTTTAGAGACCCAGCATGAGCACCCGCCTCTGACCCGTCTGGTAATGACAGGGAAAAAGCGGTCCTGGAGTGTTAGTAGAGTCTGGGTAAATGTGGAAACTGCCATGGCTACATTGGAAAGGGAAAAAATTGTGGACCAGTCCAAGGACTGGGCCTCCTCGAGGAGATTTGTGGAGATTGGGTAGCTGAAATTTCTTAGAGATAGGTGTTTGTGTGGGGGACGCTTTAGTTTGGAAGACCAGAGGAGATAGGTCGGTGAAAGATCACTTACAGAGTCAGCCATGGTGCCAGCGTGTAATGCTCGGTCCTCCCTGTTTATGGGGATCCAGTCTAATAGAGTCTGGGTGGCTGAGCGTGGATTAGGTCTGGTGGGAAGAGTGATCACCTGCACCAGGTTGTGCTGCTTTAACAGGGATACATAGTCAGGCTGGTGGCAGCTCAGCTAGTTTAGATTAAAGTCGCTGAGAAGGATAGATTCCCTATGGGGAGTTAGAGAACTCAGGCCTTGGAGGAGGCTGGTGAGTCCAATGGTTCTGTTCGTGGGGGGGTGTTGTAGCAGCAGCCAATATAGAGTTTCTTGCAGGATCCCAGGGTCAATTCGGAGAGTAGCCATTCACTAGGTGAGGAAGGGTCGGAGTGTAGGACAATGCTAGCTGAGAGGGGTTCCCTTAGGAGCAGGGCCACACTGCCACCTTTTTTCTGCCTGGCCTGTTGAGGCGTAGGTAAGAGTAGCCAGGTATTTTGAAGGTGTTTTCGGTGTGGTGTGGCTTTAGCTATGTTTCAGTGAGTCCTAGAATATGGGGCTTGTGTAGCTCAAGCCAAGCCTCAAGGTCAGTGAATTTAGATGGAAGGCTGCAGACATTTGTAACCCCTAGATGGCGCTATCCCAGGGGCTACTACCCCTGCCTGATTTGCCACTAACAGGTTGAGGGGCCTGGATCCAATGGCGGGTGCCTCCACCCAGAGGTCAGGGTTTGCAATAGTTAAACTAACTTGGTCACAGCCCTCTGGGACACTGCAACCCCCTTTCTTCCCACTAGTGGCCCACACATATATCAGAATTACCTTCACAGTATACACTTACCCCAGGTGTGGTTCGGCACTGGGACCTCCTTAGAAATGAGATACAGTGCAACAATCACAGTACAGTACTTTAACATAGACAAATACCTCAGGCAGTATAACTTTGCTGAAACAAGCAGCTCTGATTTATTTAGGGGATATAACAAGGACAGGGAAATCAGGTTAATTAGCTTATCACTCTAATAATCTACCTATGGCTCTGTGCACAGGCCTATCCCTATCAGTTACTGTCCCTGGGTACCCAAGCCCTAGTGGCTAGTCCAAACCGTGGCAGCTGGTAGGGCTCTTTCACACAGAGAAAAGGAGAATTAAACAGTCAGCAGTACAGTAATCCCATTTGGATTTAATGTGGCAATTCAACAGGAGCGACCCTGAATTAGTACTCACCTCCAAATAAGATAGGGGTCCTTCAATGTCAGCAGGGCTCACTTGAGGTACACAAACCTCTTCACACATCCATATAAAGAAAGCACTATACCAGGCAGGCTGCATCTGTATCCCGATCGCAATTACTTCACAATACCCGGAGAACACACAGCAGATTCAGTTCCTGACAGACCGACTGCAATTTTCAGCAATTCCTCCAGTCTTCTACAGGGTGAGCCTGGTTTCTACTCTTCAGAGATCCTTTGATTCTTTTCACAGGACGGATTCAGTCCTAACAAGCTGTTACACAAGCTGCAGACCGAACTCTGGGCCTTACACACGTTTTTGACTAAAACTGCACACTGAAAAAGCACAGGCTCCTTCCTTCTTCACTGCCAAAGCTCAACTGAAACTCCAACCGACAAAACTGGCACTTCCTTGAGTTCCTCCCAGTTCTTGACTGGATTGGCTGTCACTCACAATAGACTGCTGCTGTTGGTCCAAAAAGGCACTGAAGTCTAAACTACATCTCCCAGAGTCACTGCCCATACAATCCTCTTGTGGCTGGCTCAGATTATGAGTCCAAGTTCTGATTCGTCCAAGGCACCATTTTAGAGCTAGCTTACCCACACTGATTGGTCCAGTTCAGCAGTTCAAAACTAGAATGGGAACTAGCAGACACAGTTCTGACTGCAAAGAAAGCAGGTTAGACAAACTGTAATTTCATTATTACTCTAAATAATTTCTGGCAAACAGTTACATCTTTCAGATAGGTTCCCTTGCACTCCTAGTGACTGCAAAATGAAGTGAATTGGCAGCAGCTCGGTGGTACTCAGAGAAGCACACAGTCCCCCATACAAACTAATTATGTCTGCAAGCAGACAGCTCTTAAAGAGACAGTACCAGAGGCTCTAAAAACACTCACTGATAAATGGCTTAAACGCCAAACACCATTCAGGCTTGGAGCATTCAAGCAAGCTCCTAGAAGTCTTTTGGGAACCCCCATTTGTAGGGGGGTTACACATTGATATGTGCGATTTTAAGACCAGGGGCGTTTGTCCAGATGCTGGAGGTGGGGGTGATATGGGAGTTTGTTGGGCCAGGGTTGCATTCAGCATCCCCAGCAAGGGAGAGTAGTGATAGTAGGAGAATGTATGGGCAGGAGGGAATAGAAGGAGACCAGGAGAGGTTAACCAGGTAGTGGCCAAGGAGGTGGCGTTCTCCTTTAGTGAGTAGAATGAGAGAGATGTACCCCAGGATGGACTTATCCCTAGTGGTGAGTGAAGAGGGTTGAGACAGGGGAGAGGGGGAGAATGAGAGGAAGGAGAGGTGCTGTTGATCGCAGGCCAGCACTGTCGCACAGAAGTCGGTCAATACCAGCGCAGTAGTTAGGGAGATGGCACATAATATAGGTAGTGCCAGCTTCATCTTTCCGAGGGAGAGTGGGGACAAAGGAAAGTAGTAGGAGGGAATTAGTTTGGTTTGCCTTATGAAGGGGGAGAGGAGGGAGTGGTGAGGCAAGGGGCAGTTAGAGATGTAGTTCTCTGGGGCAGGAACACACTTAGAAGGTGTTCTGTGACTTTAAATTTGTGTATGGCAAATGGCCAATGGAGAAAGGTGCACAGAAGGGGGAGTGGTTTAGGTGTATTTAACAAGTCATGGAGGAGGGGGTGTGGGGGGGGCCAAAGAAATCAGCTTCCACTGGTACCAAAATCCAAAAGTCAGGGCTAGTACCTAGCAGTATAGAGGATTCCTGAAAAACTGTTTAGGTTCCAGAAATTGAGGGGTCCGTGGCCTGGTCAAGGCACGCTGGATCCCTGAAATGAAGTAGAAGAACAGGATTTTTAAAAGCTGGAAGAAGAGGCTTTTTACATCAGAACAAAGAGAATAATAGAAGTGGGCAGGGTCAGACAGCACAGCACACTGTTTGGGGGTTGGGGAGGAGACAGAGTGCAGGCCAGACAGCAGAAGGATTTACACAGTCAAGGCTCGCAATTCACTTCTAATATCAACTCAGAACTTAAAATGACTGTAAGGATTAAACAAATTATTAAACCCTGGCACACAAATTCAGCTAGAGAGACAGAGGGAGACACAGTAGTTAGAGATGTGTTCAGCAAAAATCAGCTTCCACTGGTACCAAAATTCAAAAGTCAGGGCTAGTACCTTGCAGTATAGAGGCTTTCTGAAAAACTGTTTAGGTTCCAGAAATTGAGGGGTCCTTGGCCTGGTCAAGGCATGCTGGATCCCAGGCAGTGACTAATGGCATGTGTCTGATCTGTATTTGTAGCCCTATTTGAAGCAATAACGAGGCTTTCTTTTGTTCTGAGCAGATATGGAAATGCTGAGGTCTGACTGAGACATTTGAGTTATTCTTACTTCTATTATAGTATTTATATTTTTGGGAACATTCATATTTTAACAAAAATGCAGTAGTGGTAAACTGAGATGGTTTCTAAATTGCATCTCAACTTTAAATCATAAATCTGCTGGATAGTTGTACCACTGTAGCATACATGCAAGAATCAATTGGTGAATGTGTACTTCTTAAAGTAAGCAGTGAAATACTTAACAGCCATAAATGAAGAGGAGTGTACTGGTAATAACAGGGTTTTAAATAATTGATTAGCAGTTTTTTTCTTGGGATGAAACTAACTGTACAGAAAGTATTTATATAGATTTTCTAGAAGTGCTGTGTTTGTTAAACACAGTGAGGCAAGAGCTATGTATTTTCACAAAGTTTTAGCAGTTTTATGAGCAAAATGCTAATCAATTTTTAGAGTTAAATAAAACCCTGAATAATGTCTGCTGACCTGTATGAAAGATCTGCAAAACCATCAGTTGCTACTTGTTAAACTTAGGCTTTTGCCTAGGTAACCAGTGGCCTTCCCTAAACTCAGTATTGCCTTGTGCACACTGCTAAGGTTGTTATTCTGCAACACTTTATTGTGTTGTAGACCCCCATATTCAAAGGTTAGTGCTGGCACAAATGTGGTTAATACTATTGCTATCCTCATTTCGTGCATGCACCCTGAGCGGGGCCATATTCATAGACCCCTGGGGCACTAGCCAAACATTGCAGTGCCAAGGCACTACCTGTACTGCTGCACCTATGCAAATGAGGGGTCCCTTATGCATACTGGCACAGTGGTATATTCAAAAGTTTGTGGCAGTGGTAAACAGCCTAAAATTATGTCTTATCTGGGTGCTAAGCCTGGGCCGCCACCCTCTCGCGGAGGTACTACAGCTGCCCATCCCTGTGCTCAGCTTCCTACCCCTGCCCATCATCTAGCATCCTTCCTGACTGTGTATAGTATTCTTTGGTGGTTTAGTTATCCCCCAACCCAATCACCCTTCCTGACTTTGTATAATAATGTATAGTAACTGCCACATGCATTTTTTACAAAATGATTTCTGTAAAAATCAGAAATTCAGTGAAAATTCCTCACTTTTACAGAAACATATTGCACAAAAATCTGTATTATGTAGTGATTTTTTCCACAATATGACCCTTTCAGATTTTCAAATAATTTTTGCCTGATTTCTCCTTTTGCACGAAAATGGCAGTTCTTGCACTATTTGTCCCTACAAAAATTTAATTTAACCCCAGCAAATCTGATAATCCAATTTTCTGTTTCATCACTGTGATCACTTTCTTAGATAGTAATAAGAATGGGGACCTAGGACATAATCCAATGGTACTCCACTTGTTACCTTGCCTTTGCATGAAGCAAATCCATTTATCTTAACTCTCATATCCTAACCTAACAGTGGTCCAGTTTAGCACAGTATTAATAATTCCATTATAGGTCATTTGATAAATTAGTTTAGTGTGCACAACTAGGCAATAGGCTTTACTAAAATCTAAATATACTATGCTCACTCGTAGCCACTGTCCAGTGTTTATTAAAGTGGCTTTAAAAACTCAGCAAGATGATGACACGTGAGCCAGCCCATTGGCACAGCAGTAGTGCTACCATTTGCAATGCTGAGGATCTGGGTTTGGGAATGAGTGTGAGGCATCAGAGGGACAGACTGGAAAGGAAGACTGAGCATTCAATGAACTGCTGTCCTCCAGGGTGGGTGGGCTGTAGTGTCCAGCGATTGCCTAACCTCTAGCGCTAGCTAGAAGTGAGGGTTTCTGGAACCCATAAGTTGAGGGAGAGTGGCAGATGTCTATGCATTGTGTGTGTAGGTGCTCCCACAATGATGTGCTGACATCATTGCATGATTACTCTCTCTGGGAGAAATCAAAAACACAGAAAATGGACCACCAGTTGGGCAGATGAAGCATCTCTGTGTGCTCCAAGTCCATTGCTGGTCCTCGCCTGTCTGCACCATGAAGATCCTGGTCTTCACGTTCACCTGACAGGCTAACTGGATGTGTGGCAGTTACTGGAGGAGTTGAATAGCAACCCTGCCTTAGGGGCAAAGCTGAGGGGAACATGCCTGCAGGTGAGATGCAGATGGGATGGATACCAGGGGATCCAGGTGTGTGAGGCATCAAGAGGATGGGAACAGGGTGCTGGAGTATGGCAGAAGGAGGTTCCAGTAGGCTGGCAGTAAGGAGGATGAATGGAACTGAAAAGAAAAGCTTATCATATGATTCTCCCTTAGTAAACCCATGCTGTATCTTATCACTTATTGCCATTTCATTCAAATGCTCTTCAATTTCTGCACATACTGTAATTGGTTTCATCATTTTACAGATTACTGACAGATTAGAAAATTATTAAATGTTTACTGTATACGGTTAATATTTGTAACTGCTACTGAATCTGTCTCCAATGTTTCAGGTTTGCTCTCATCTGTAATTATTTGCCTGCCACCATCCTGCTGTATGTACTGCAAAAATTCCAGTTGTAGCATTTAAATCTGTAATGTTCCTTGCATTGTTTATCTTTTTCTCCCTCTACTACAGCTTGTGACATGCCTTCTTCACAGGTATCATTGGAAGTGAGTTTCATTTTATGGATTTCTGCCAGTAAAATAATAAAATACAAAATGATGGCATTGTTTCCATATTATCAGAGTTTGTCCTTTATCTACTGCTGTTGTCATTTGCTGTCTTTGTTGTATATTGCAATCCCCGAGACTATCACAGTAATAAGTTACTGCATCTCTTGAAGCTATCTTTGTGGACAAAATGTTAAAAATAAAAAAAATAAATGTGAACTCTGTACGTCATAACTCTGCACGTGTTCCTGATGGCCATGTTGTGCTGATGCTTTTATCCAATACAGTTAAGTAGTATGCAATATCAGTGAGTGAGTCACATTGTGGAAAGTGAAAGAGATTAGCTGGCTACCTCCTCTGGATCAAACTACAATCACTTTCTGCCCCAAAGGGCACTGCACATAAAATTCCTCAGAGGATCACCCAGCTCATAGGTCTGTTGTATCTCTCCACAAGGTGATGCTCGGGGAAAGCCCCAGCATGCATTTCTGAGCACTTCCAACACTCTTCAACTAGCAGGGGACCCATTCCCAGTCCAGATTTACCTTCACGCTTCCTTTCAGGAAAACTACCTATGGACAGAGGGTATTGACCTACAGAGCTACTGATCCTTACAACCACTTACCCACCCAACTCACTGCCATTGGAAACATTCCTTCCTTCAGCCACAGGCTCTGCCAACCTGTGTCTTACACTTCGCACTGTAACGGTATCTCCAAGTCCTAAACTGTAAAACTGTACCTTATCTACTTGTTACTCATATTACTGTACCTTGTATTCATTGTGATGTTGTCTGATCTGTACCCTGTACCTTTCTGTACAACTGGTCACATGTAAAGAGAGGAATGGCTGATCCCTTTTGGCCAGTCTTGGCATAAGTAATTCAACTAAGCTAATGTAAGTGCAGTTTCTATCTTTTAGCCAGGGGGACAGAGTATCTGCCGATACCCAGCCCATCTTTTCTAATAGATACCTTTTTGTGAGCTTAGATTCAACTGTAGTTAAACATTTTATCTAGTAAACTGACGTTCTTATTTTGGTTAGTGCTTCTAATCTCCATCTCCCTAATTCAGCCCTAACTATTTCAGCCAGTGTAGTATAGGGAGTCTGTAAAACAGAGCAATAAAACTCATTAAATGGTAATTCAGTTTGCTTAAAGCTGTTAATGGGCCAAATCTCCACCCGTGAAGCCCACCAGGATGAAACGCAGTGTCACAGGTTTCCTGCATGACAAAAGGGAGTAACTCAAATTGAAACTGCATTGTTTGCTGCAGTAACTCTACTGAAGAATTCCGCAGAGTTGGGCTTCATCCTGATTGGCTTCACTGTATATAATGCTATGCTGTTCGTTTTCCTCTTCGCTACTCTAAGAGCTGGAATAAGAGTGGAATCTCCATGCTTCCTGTTGAATTGGAATAGAGCATCCTTTGCATGAATTAGTTTATTGTATATGATTTTCCCATAAATTATTGGGTGAAAATAATGAGGCCAAGATAGCAGTATGATTTTACAATATCCATCTTTACATTCTCTATTTTCCATTTTATTAGATTTTTTTTCTCCCATACATTATTATCTTGCCTTTAGCCACATTAATTTTGAGCTTATTCTGCAGACAGTGTGCCTACAAGAACATTAGTTTCTGTTTCAGCCCAACTGGAGAGAAAGAATAATATATCATCTGCATACATTAAGGCAGGAACGAGGGGTTCCTTTACCATTGGTGAATGGCCCTTAATTCTAAGCAATTGTGTTGGTAAATCATTTTCAAAAAAGATTAAACAGAAGAGGGGCCAAGAAACAGCCTTGTTTAACACCTCTGTTTGAAAGAAAAGCTTCTGAGACATTACCATTTAAATCATATCTTACTGTTGCCCAATTGTCTGTATATAGATTTATACTTACACAAATAATATTTTTATCTATAGATGTTTGTGACAATTTAACCCATTACAAGGGTCTTGAGATGGCACCAAAAGTACCTTTCAAATTAATAAAAGCCAAATATAATGGGATTTTCTTGATTGTACAGTATGTTGTAAGATAAAGCATTGGTCAGTGTCAGAATGTGCCTTACGAAACCCTGCTGGATATATATTTAATATGTTATTATTTATTTAAAATGTTGCTGACCGGGAAAGGCACACTGAGCCAGGACTCATTTCCGGGTGTGACCCGGGGACAGGGGAAACAAATACAGACACACGGTTACACATACAATTAAAATACAAGTACTGAGTAGCAACGGAGGCAAGGGTGGTTACAAGGCATACAAGATAATTGCAGTGTATATGCATACAAGTTTATACATTGGGACAGTATAGTAATATATGATCAATACAGTGTAGGCTTACAAGTCTTGTCCCTAATTAATGTTTTCAGTTAAACCATGTTTTATTATTACCTTTATTATTTTGGCTTATAGAGGGATGGCAGAATTACTTCAAAAATTCCTTGTATTCCTTTTTTCTGTGGTAATCACGCAAAAGTTGACGAATTAATCCCATTAACAACTTCTCTTCCAATTCTTCAGAAAGAAACACTTTCCTCAAGTTCTGTATTATTACGCCCCCAGAAGAGGTATTTTCATTTGTTCAAGCCCTGTCAGAGTCATGGGACCCAATTTTCAAAGGGCGACATAGGGCTTGTATTAAGCCCCACATCAAACCTTTTTATGTCACAGCTGCGCCAAACACCTTTGCTGCAATTGTGTCCAATTTTGGTACATCAGGCACAGTTGTGACACTCTACCCGATTTACGGCAGCTTGCGCCAAATATTTGGCCCCATGCACCATATTTGCGGCACATCAGGGGCTTGTGGCATTTTTGGCCATTTGAAGATTGGGCCCATGGTGTTTAAGTATCAATTGAATGGGGAAGTTGTCACTTTCTAGCCTTTCTAGAACTGTTAAGAACTCATGGGAAGTTGCCAGTAAAATGTTAAAAAATAATGTATTACACTAGCATCTGATCATGAAAAATATGTATATTTTGCTGGAGAATCTCCTTCTGTAATCCTATTTAAGTCATAAAGACCCATATTCTCTAGGAATTTTAACAGTCTTCTGCCATTCCCATTTACAGTGTTGCCCCAAGAAAACCTTTGGTATATTGTTTCCTCCCTTGCTTCTGTATAACAGGCCCTGTTACCCATTCTTGCATTGAAACCTCCCATGAGAATAAGACCAGCTTTAGAGTACTCAAATATTACTTTCTTGATGTTAGCATCTAATGTTTCCCACAAACTATCTTCATAACATTCTGTGTTCATTGGAGGAATATAACAGTTGCAAAGTAAAAATATCTCATTTCCCCAGGACAATAACATTATTTTTATTATTATTTAAGTTAGCCAATTCTGCTTTAATCTTTATATATTTTGATGTTTTTAATAGAAAAGCTAATCCCTCTATTGATCTCCCCTGTCAGATGTTTCTTCACTGCTTTTGATAGGATACAATTAAAACCTTCCAACCATATTTCTATTAGTGCCCAGGTCCCTGCAATGCTATGACCTGGAATTAGCTAAGGAATAACAACCTACATTGATTGTCTGCTAAATTCTTGTGAATCCAAGCAATATTCCATGATAAAATACTTCTTTGAGTATTTAGGGGGTTAAGATGAGACTGGTCACTACTTTCACTGACATTCTCATCAATGGTATTCTCTTGTGGCAGGGGTATGAGTTAGTCCTCCTGTACCAACGTCAGAGGGATAAATCTATTTTCTTTTTGTTTTGGAAATTCCTCCATTCTCTTGATTTCCTTCCCTGAGTGAGGGGCCTTTGTCAGGTACATTTTTCTGGGGGTTCCTCACAAGAATAGAGTCTGTCGGATTCAGATACCTGACTGAAAAGAGATTTCAGATACCTGACTGAAAAGATGTCTCATCATACTTCAGGATTTCCAGGCTGTCCAGCTTGTGGACCTCTGCCAGTATTTGTGTGTACAAAAGGTTGTCTCTTGTACCAATGTTGATCTGACCATAGCTATTGATTCCACTATTTCTCCATACCCATTTGACCTCTTTATACCCAAGTTAAATATCCATAATTTTCCCAAGAAGGTAACATGCTGTTTACATTAATGTTATTTGATTTTCCTGGTAAGGAGCTGCTAAACCATGAATGGATAGCATCAGGTAAGACTGAGTACAGTACTATAATCCATCTTTCCTGTCCATACTTTATTTAATATAATCACCTCCAGGCTACTTCTTTGAAACTGTTTACTGTTTGCAAAATGTTTTCTTGCTTCATCCAAATAAGTAGGAATTGTTATAGGGGCTTCAACTACTACACCTAGATATTTAACCCTTAAAACTTGTTTCCAAGTCCAGCTGTTTATATCCAAGGTGTTTGTTATGACAACAACTGGGTCCTCAGGGTCTGAATTATGTCTAATGGAGAGAGTTACATTATTTCTCCCATTTGTGATGTCTAGTTCTGTTTCAAGTGATGGAAACAAGCATTCAGTTTAAAGTTACTTCAGTCTCTTCTCAACATTTGAAAATGCCCTTAATTTTTTAAAACTCCTTCATTCCCAGTCAGCCAGATATTGGAAAATATGATTCTGTTTTCCATGTCTTCATTTTTTCTAGGATTTTGTACTTGTTTGACTTCTGTTATCACTGTTAATGAATCACTACCTTCTATTTGTGATTGATTTCTTACTGCAGCATTTGCATCTGAATTTGGGAAAATCAAATATTTTATTAATTCTTGTTCTCTCGTTTTCAATTTTTTTCCCCTTTGCCCTTGAGGGGTTATTTGCTTTCTCCATTACCTTGCTTTAATTTTTCATACTGGATGGTTCTGTCTTTCATTTAATTCTGTCTCCTCTAGTTTTTTGACACTCTGGGAAATTTGTTCTAATTCTTCCTTCCTTTTATGGTTTCCTCGTTGGGGGGGGGGGCTGCAAGGTGGATCGATTTTTAATACAGATTTGTTCTCCTGTCCCACTTTCCCCTCTGTGTTTTCCTGCCCATTAAGCTTCTTACTTTTAGATATTGTTTTCTTCCCTCTTTTTGGGGTTATTGTTTAAGGATGTTAGCTAATTTTGGAACTGCTACATTTTGCTTCAGAGAATTATCTAACTGGATAACTGAATCAGTACTCACAATTTCATCTGGCATCATAGAGTCATACTCAGATCCTAGCCTGATTTTAATTAATTCTTGGAAGGAATTCCTAATTAGTGCTCCCTGATGAGTAAGAGTTGACTTTATTACAGAAACTTCTTCCCTAAGTACTTGTAACTGTTTCAAGATAAGCACATTTGCCATGTGCTGATCCACAAGTACTATACCTCTGTTAAATCCTGGGAAAAGAATGCAGGGTAGTGTACCACTAGATCTGAAAACCCATACTGATTAACCCATGGCTGCTGAGGCTCTGGCTAGTTCTCCTCTAAGCCCAAACATCGAGGGGAATCCTCAATAGAATCATGTTCTAGAGGGATGTCTAGCTTAATTACTGATTTGAGAAAAGGCTCCTATTCAAATTCTGTGGTTGAGGGAGGTAATATCAGATCAGATTCCTTGTCCAGATCCTTAGAGGAGACATGATTGTCTCTTTGTTGCTTATCTTACCCAGTCCTTTATAAAAGGAGAAGGGCAAAGAGGTATTTAACTTAATTGAATAGTTCCTTCCGTCTGTGGTTCTACCCCAATAGTATTTATTTCAGTATTTCAGTTTTTCTCAGCCTGTGGGATAGATGTATAAATATTTTTTTTCTATCAGAGACTGCTTTGTGTTTTTTGTGTTTCTGTACTATTATCAAGTATTCCCTCCTTTAAAGTGTTTTTTTTTATTTACCCTGTTTAATTTACTTGTGGGTATTTGAAACAGAATTCCTCTACTTCTAAAAAATACTTATAATGATGTATATACCATATATATTTGATTCTTATGCTGTTAAAATGAATTGAAGTTCATATGAGAATGTCAGAATGCTCCCTGCTGGTTCAATCCAGGTTATTAAAGCACTATAAAATGTCATATGGCACTCTGTCAGCAAACTTTCTAGCAACATTTTCATACTAGTTTTGAGGTATAATGGTCAGTCAAACTGTTGCAACAAAAAAATCTGCAGTGTTTTGGAGCATGAAAGTTAAAGTGAACGTCATAAAAATCTTGCAATTTAAGTATGCATAAAAGGATTGTACTGCACCAGTGTTTTTGGTGTTATGATCCACCAGGATAGCTTCTCTCCCATTCACAAGGCCTCTTTAGTGGAATATATCCAGAATTTGCTTCAGCTGGGGAGGCAGAAGATTTCTTTCCCCACAGGTCCCAAACCTTGACTGGATACGGTGTTTAAAAAAATGCTCTTAAATAAAATGTCAGAAGGCCTGTGCTGCTTCTACCGCAATACTAAAAGGTGACCCAATAGTTCCTAATCAGTAAACTAAGACTGCCTGATTATTCAAACATACACTCTAATTGATTGTTGTCCTACCCAGGTATAAAACTAGATTTTCTGATTTTAATAATACCAAACACCTCTTACCATAATATTTTTTACAATAAAGTGAAACTCTGGCATCTCCACAAAGACTTTTGCTAATATGCAACAACACAACATTAAAAATGCCAAACTGCCATGGCCTTCACCATCAAATCGCTTGGGTCTGTGTTTTTCAAGAGCTGCTGCCTAAATGCTGCCATGGACAGACATCAATCTGTGCTTTATTACATATTACTTAAGTCATCTGATAAAAAAATTAATATTACTTTGGTTTTAGTCCAAGGCTCAAAGTATTAAATTCGGTGGTCACTAGCACTAGGGCCAAACAGCAGCAAGATGGCATGGCCAAATGATGGCGCATTTAAATAGTGGTAGTGTGGGTATAAGGTCTAATGTAAGCTCTGTTTGGCCCTTTTAGTTCAGATAAAAAATTCAAAAAGGATTCGATCTAGTAATGAAAAGCATCCTCCCTCAAAAATGAAGCCCACCAAGTAAAATAAAAAAATCAGAAAAAGTCAACCCAAAAACAAAAGGGAAAACTGCTTCTTAAATTCCTGTATACAGGTACATATGCCTATAAGCTGCACTAGGTCTACTATTTTAAAAAATAATATATGAGTTCTCTGGTATTGGGTCACCCTGTTTTTTGTCCCTTTTCTTCATGCTCTTCACAGGCATCTTCTCCTATTGCCTCTCTCTCTCCTCCTGTTCTCACGTCTATGGCCAAAGGTCCCCCAGTCCTGCAATCTGCAGTGTCCATTGTGTCCACCTCTCCAGAGGCCACTGGGTGCCTCAAGGCAAGGGGGAAGGGACATCCTCTTCACTCAGCACTCCAGTTCCCCAGTTCACTGGTTTGCACTTGTTGAAGCACTATCTAAGTACAATTATCCTGGAGGATATTCTGCTGTAATTCTACAAAATAAATTTCACAACAAAGATGGCATACCATTTGGAAATTAAATCAAGGTCTGAATTCACCAGCTTGAAGGTCTCCTCCAGGTGGCAGCTCTTCAGCTATCAGATGGCAACTGTCATTCCCGTAAATTCCTGTGTTAGGAATTCCTCCCTTGTTTTTCTTGCAAAGGCCTTCAACACTGTCTCTCACTTTCTCCTGCTTGAAAAGCTTGCTGGACCTGCATTCAATTGGTTCTGTTTGTACCAGTGTGGCAGGTCCCAGTCCATCTCATTAGGAGAAGCCATGTCCCTCCTCCTCCCCATTGAGTCCAGGGTCCTGCAAGGTTCTGTCCTTTGCCCCATTCTAGTCTCAACCTGACCTTCCCAAGGCCTGTATCTCCCTTATCATTCATTTGCATATGAATGATGCCATCCAATTTGCTTCTGGCCCTTTGGCCCTTGAGTTGGTGATGCAGCTTTAGTATGACTTCAGTAATGTTCAGCTCTGGCTCTGCAACAATAAACTCAGCCTAAATGCCAAAAAGAGCATCTCTATGACATTTTGTCATGAGCTGTAACAATGCCTGGAACTATAACAATCTCCCAAACTCTGTAAAATGTAGTAAGTCAATGTTACAGTTTAAAACACATGTTCCTTGTTAACTGATCAATCCTACTGTAATTGTGCTTGGTGTCATGACAATTGTTTTATCTTGTCTTGTAATTTTTTTTGTATGCTGGATGTATTTGAAAATGGGCAATTTGCTCTCCATGTCTTCCAGTGTAAATAAATAAAAATGAAATGAATAATTTGACAGCTGGCAGCACCTGGCTGGCATCCAAACCCCTCCTGTCTTCATTACTTTGGATGGCTCCCAAAGAGAGGCCACCCCCTCCTTCAAGTTCCTAGGTATCTGGCTTGACAGTTATATTGACTTCCTGATCCACATCGACACCATATACTGTACACTAATCTTCTTCCCAAGTTATGAGCATTATTCAGGAACAAAGCCTGCATTTCTCCCCCTGCTAAATGTGACATTATCTTGAAAATTATCCTCCTCATTTTTGATTTGGGGGACATGGCCTATAGTAGCACCCCTAAATCCTCTCTTGCCAGTCTGGACCCCCTGTTCCATTCTTTCTATCACTTTGCCTTGTACTGCCATCCTAACACATATCTCTGTTCCTTATGTAACCCAGTCTCTCTTTTCCTCCCATAAAGGCAGCTTCCTCTCTCACTGCAACTCCCTCATATCTAAAAGTCTGTTTACATTACTGTGGCTGCACTGTTGTGAGTGATACAGATTAGTTACATTGTTGCTGGCAGTTGTGTGTGGACAGGCTTGGGAGCATTGTTGTGAGATCTGTTACGGTGTGGCTGAAATTATGTTTTGGTTGGGAGCTGTTTCCTGTTAGGTGTTTTCTCTTGGCATGTACATATGCTGCAGCACTCATATTGCTGCAGTGCCTTCTGTTTTGGCTGCAGGCACAGGAAAGGAGAAGTGACATCAGCGCTAATCATTCCAACATATAATGAAAGGAGATGTACTGTATAGCTGACAGTGACCAGTGTCTGTGACAGATAAAATTATATTATAGAATGCGGTAGCACCCATATAGTTAGGGTTGAGTAGGGTGTTCGGTGTTAAACCCCTAACTTTGCAGTTTAATAACTTTATTGGGATTTGTTGGAACAGCCCACAAATTTGCATTTTCCATGGACATGCCATGTTGTGAAAACATGGAGAATTTCATGACAGCACCTTTTGTGGTTTCTGAGATCTGGATACCCTTTATTTTGTAAAAAGGTCACATTTTTCCCTGTACGTAACATGGGTTTTGTATATTTTTTTGCTCTCATGTACAGGCTACATGGGACTCAATTTCTGCACAAAACTTTCAGGGTACATGTGGTCTGTGCTGAGGTAGTGCCTTTCAAAGGTTTGGTGAAAAAATATTAAACTTCCTGAGTTATAAGGATTTAAAAACTGGTTTCTGATACATGTCCCATATGAACCAGAAATTTCTGGCTCATGAGAGTGTTTTTTGGTTCACAGATATGATGTATCACGAACCAAAAATAGGTCTCAGGAACCATTTTTTGTTGTTGTTTGGGAAGGCAGCCATCTTGTTTCTTTATTTCTGTTACTACTGAAGTTGGAAGACTCTTGTAAAGGGATAGTTTTAGCAAAATTAAAACATCTCTGATGTACAATGTTTTCCCTAAACAAGATTTTATAGTTTGTTTACGGGGAAATTTGCCAACATTTTCTATTTCACACATTCATGATCTCTCCCAAGGAATTTCTGGTTTGAACCACTTTTTTGGTTCGAACTAAAAATTTTCTGGTTTGCGAACCAGGAAAAGTGGTTTGAACTGCTAATTCTAGTTCGCAAATCAGAAGAAGTGGTTCTAACTTGGCATTTTGGTTCATGACCCAGAAAATGTGATTCCAACTAGTACCTTTGGTTCTTGAAGCAGAAAATCTGCTCCAAAGTACTAGGTTTGGTTCATGAACCAAAAAATGTAGTTCAAACTGCTACTTATAGTTCGTGAAGCACAAAATGTGGTTCAAAGTTTGACTTTTGGTTGGTGAAGAAGAAAATATGAAAATATGAAGGAGCTAAGAGAAGGAGGCAATTTGGTCTATGTAGTCTGATCCTATTGCAGTGTCCAGGGGATGACGTACTGGGTCTGCTCCACCTCCTCACTCCTCCCATGCTTCCCATCTTTACTACTCATGGAGAATACTCCTCCCTTTGACAGTTCTAGCACCTCTTGAAGCGCAGCACATTGCAAGTGTCCACAACCCTATGTGTGGAGAAGTACATTGTCAGTTTGTTCCTACACCTCCCTGCCTGCACGTTAACACTGTGGTCTCTCATGTTATGGTTGCCATTAAAGTTAAAGAGAGCTTCTGTATCTATGTTATTTATCTGTTTCTAGTATTTGAAGGCCTCAATCATGTCCCTTCTCTCTCTGTCCTGTTCTGTACTGTGTAGATGTTCAGTGCCCTAAACCTCTCATACTGTGCCTTACCATGGCAATCCACTATCATCTTTGTAGCCATCCTCTGGAACTTCTCCAGTAGGTTAATGTGCTTTTTGAGGTGTGGACACTGGTAATGAAGTCTATATTGTAGATATGGCTTCACCAGTGAGTTATACAAGGACAGTAAAAGTTGGTCTCTTGTTTAACAAGCCATACAGTCAAGCAAATAAATTCCTGTTTTGCCAGAAATGGAAGCGCAGAGGGCCCTGCATTTCCACACCAACATAGATGTGTGCATCTATGGAGGGATAGAAGGGCAGGGCGCAGAGGGCCCTATGCTCCCATAGACAAATGAGTATGTGATTATACTATCTCAAAAAGTAAGGAAATTAATTGCGAAAAAACCTTCATTAATGCACCAGTTAGGGTTAATGTGACAAAGGTAGGGAAATGTGGTGTTAGGGTTCCCAACCCTAACACCCACCCTCACCCTGCAGGCAGCAACAGGAAAACACACGGTTTCACCTCCTCTGCATCTTTTTAAATCGGGTGGTGTACCTCAGCTGTTAACCCTAATGCTTACCCCATTCTTGTATATGCTACACATCTCAGCTTATTTACTGATGGAATGGAGTGAGCGTTAGGGCTAACAACCCCAGGGTACACCCCATGCCAGATCTGTGAAGATGCAAGAGAGGTGAAACCATAATGTTTTTTCCTGTTGGTGCCTGCAGGATGGGAGTGGGGTGTTAAGGTTGGGATCCCTAACACCACATTTACCTGTTTTTGTCACTTTAACCCTAACTGGTACATTAATGAATATAGAATAATACATGGGGTAGTGTGTATAACAAGAATTTTGCTCATACCCGAGGTGTTGAATGCTACAAAAACCCCGAGAGCAAAGCTCAAAGGGTTTATACAAGCATCCAACACTGACAGTGTGTGTAGAATTCAAGTTTTACACTTACCCCATGTTTTGTTTTGTATAATTGCTGGGTAGCATTTTCTTACCTTGAAAACGCTACCCAGCAATTATAGGAAACTGTGGTTCTAGTAGTACAGTCAGGCTGGAGCACAGTTTAATTAACACATTTTACTTTTTTTTCCCTTTTTTACATGATTGCCATGGATAACGGATCACATATCGGCCCTGATGCAGTCCAGGGATTCTCTATGGCATCTCACCAATGAGACTCACCAGTCCACTGACAGACAGAGGTACTGTGCTGCCCGTAACCAATGTACATGGGCAATATGTTAATCCAAAGCCAAGTTCTACAAATCTGCCCTTATCACTACCTGGGGCAAGGGTCGCAAATTCTGGGACAATATAAAGGACATCTGCAGAAAAACCAAAAACCAAGCCCCCACCCAAATCCTAGTAGAGGAGGGACTTACTTCGGATCCCACCCGGATTGCCTCTGCATATAACCATGACTTCACTGACCTCAGCCACATCCTCCCCCACCACTTCTAGGACCTCCCCGCTCACCCCTACCTCCTTCCCCTCTCCCCCATGCTCACCCTCTTTTTCACCTCCGCTGCATCTTCACCAAAGCGGCAGAGCCTTATCTCAGAAAGGCCATTAGCCACTCCAATTACAATAGTGACTCCTTAGACCTGAGACTTCTTTGACTCACCCTAAACAAGGTGCTCACCCCCCTTACTCATATTATCAACCAATCACTATGTCTTGGGGAATTCCCCATGTGCTGGAAAACGGCCCCTGTCACACCCATATTTAAAAACGGCGACCGTACTTCCACCCACAGTTATCATCCGATATCTATCCTCCCACCCCTATTTAAGGCCCTAAGAGCGTATTGTCTTTGATCAGCTCACCGACCACCTAAACAAACACAATTTACTTTCCCACCAACAACATGGTTTCCGCAAGGGACACAGCACGACCACCGCCCTACTAGAGTTCACCACCCACCTCCATACGGACATCGACAGAGGGGAACTCACCGGTGCAGTCTTCCTGGACCTCACAAAAGTGTTTGACATGGTCAACCACTCCCTCCTACTAACTACCCCTTCCAAACTTTGTCTCTCTCTACACGCTATCAGCTGGTTCGCTGAATATCTGGCTGACCGCTCACAGCAAGTAAAAATTGGATCCACATTATCCGGGAAGCTGCCAGTTCATTATGGTGTCCCACAGGGGTCTATCCTTAGACCTTTATTATTCAGCCTCTTTCTCAACTCCCTTCCCCAGTCCTGTTCAGGTAAGATCCTACTCTCTGTGGACGATGCTGTCCTGTACTCCTCCAACCAAGAACCCTCTTAACTCCACCTCTCCCTCAAATCCTCTTACAGCGATGCCAAAAAGTGGTTCACCTCACAGCACCTCATTCTAAACTATAAAAAGACTAAAGTTATGTACTTCTCACACCCTCAAAGCTCCAAGAAGGGCAAATGTCCACCTCTACTAACAGCCAGCCAAACCCCACTTGAACAAGTGGATTCTTTTAAATACCTGGGCATTACTCTTGACCCTGCCCTCAGTTTCAACCCCCACATTCACCTACTGTCCACGGCCCTCAACATCAGGCTCAGCATCCTCTATCAGTTTAAACACTGTCTCACTCCAGATGCCATTTGCCTACCGATCTCCTCCTCGGTCCTCTCCCTTCTTGACTATGGCATACTTATCTACAGCGCCGTCAGACCCACAGCTTTATCCAGACTCCGGATCTCCCTCGACAAAGCCTGCTGCCTTGCACTGGGTTGTGATTGTCTAACCCACACTTGTACCCTGTACAATGCTACAAACTGGCTTAACCTTGACAACCGAATCAGGTTTCACACCTGTCTTATGGCCAAAAAGATTTCCCTTGGTCTCACCCCCAGTAGTCTCTCCACCATACTACAATGGGCCTCACCCCAGCAGAACACCTGTAGTTCTCGCAAACAACTCTACGTGGTCCCCCGATGCCACACCTCCCAATTCCAAAAATCCTTCAGTTACCGAGCTTCATCCTGGGTAAACAGCCTGCCTAACACCCTCACTAATCTGAATAGACTTGGCCCCTATAAAACCCACCTTAGGCACCACCTACATTCTACGAATTTCTGTGACTGCCACTGAACAGGCCATACTCCCATTCTCCTCTAACTGGACATAAGCTGTCGAACAAATTTCCAGGATCCCACATTGGTAACCCACAGTGCAGTTTCTTTTTTCTCAAATTCTCAGTGGACTTAGTGGCTAGCACACAGGAACTCAGGGATCTAAATATCAGCCGACTGAATGAATGTACTACAGTATACTACCTGACTACTTTACATAGATACATAGATACATAGACAGTGTCAGCAGATAAGGGACTATGGCCCACCTAGTCTGCCCATTTGAGCTTGTAAGTTCAGTTTGTTTTCCTAGAAGTCTGTTTCCCCTTACCCCTGACCTCTAGAATTCCTTTATGTCTATCCCATGCATTCTTAAATCCTGTGATTGTTTCAGCTCCACCACTTCCTCTGGCAGGGTGTTCCACTTGTCCACCACCCGTTCTGTGAAGAAATTCTTTCTCATGTTTCCTCTGATAGTCCTCCTCCAACTTCATCCCATGCCCTCTAGTCCTGAAACATCTTTTTCGCTTAAAATAGTGTTTTCCTGCACCCTGTTCCTCCCTGTAAGATACTTGTATGTCTCTCTTATCCCTCTCTCCCTCCTCTCCTCCAGGGAGTACATGTTCAGTTCCTTCAACCTGTCTTCATAGGACTTGTGATGCAACCCATGCACCATCTTTGTTGCCCTCCTCTGAACCTTCTCTACCCTGTCTATGTCCTTACGTAGGTATGGTCTCCAGAACTGTACACTGTACTCCAGGTGGGGCCTCACTAGTGTCTTGTATAGCGGAATTATGACCTCCCTTTTCCTGCTGGTGATGCCCCTGCCTATACATCCCAGCATCTATTTGCTTTACCTGATGCCTTGTCACACTGTTTCCCTACTTGAGGTCATCAGAGATGACAACCCCAAGATCCCTTCCTGCTTGGTGCATGCTATATCCTCACCCCCAACTGATATATTGTGCCAGGGTTTTTGTGCCCCATATGCATTATCTTGCACTTCTTTGCATTGAATTTCAACTGCCAAACCCTTGACCATTCTTCAAGTTTCTGCAGGTCCCTTCTCATTCTGTCTACACCCTCTGGTGTGTCTACGCTGTTACAGAGCTTTGTGTCATCAACGAACAGTGAAATTCTGCCTTCTAGATCCTGTGCAATGTCACTGATGAAGATGTTGAATAGGACCGGTCCCAGCACTGATCCCTGTGGTACCCCACTGGTTACTCTTCCTCTGTGGAGTGACAGCCATTTACCACCACCCTCTGTGTCCTGCCACCCAGCCAGTTACCTACCCACCACACTACTGTCCTGCCCACACCCATATTCCCCAGTTTGTGTAATAGTCTTCTATGTGGCACAGTGTCAAATGCCTTGCTGAAGTCCAGATAGGCCATGTCCACTGCCCTCCCCTGATCCACCTCCCTGGTCACCCAGTCAAAAAATTCAATGAGGTTGGTCTGACATGACCTCCCCCTGGTGAAACCATGCTGCCTTGGGTCCTGTAGTCCATTGACAACCAGATGTTCCACCAATCTCTCCTTCAGTAGTGCTTCCATGATCTTTCCCACTACCGAGGTGAGGCTGACTGGTCTATAGTCCCTGCTTCCTCTTTGTTCCCACTTTTGTATAAGGGGACTACATCTGCTGTCCTCCAGTCTTTGGGTACCTCCCCTGTTTCCAGTGATTGGCTGAACAGGATAGCCAGAGGTTCAGCCACCACCTCTCTTAGTTCTTTAAGGACCCTGGGGTGCACCCCATCTGGCCCCATTGCTTTATCAGCTCTTATTACTTCCAGTTCCTTCAGGACCCTTTCTCGTGTAAAGGGACTTGTGTCCATTTCTGCACCATTCTCACCCCTTGTACTCCCTTCAGACCCATTACAACTTTAATACTTTGTATTTCTACTTCTGCAAATGTACTGAATCTGTGTCTATTAATATTAATACCTGGACCTAAATGACGGCTTTTTAATTGTATGTATAGTAATAGTGCTTTCCAGTTTTTGTCTCTACTTTTGATTGGATCTCTACTGTTTTCTTCTACTGTATCTACCTGTACTGACGTGGAACCTTTGAAAAAGAGTCTTTAATTCAAGTTCAAGTTTATTGCAGGAAAAAACTCCATTGAGCAAGCTCATTCACAAGGAGGTCCTGAGACATTTACACAGACATATGGATATCACATAGACAGGTATTATTGACTGTAATTAGACAAAGTGCCAAAATAGATCATAAAAGATATATCATAATAAGGTACAGCCTAGCAGTGCAAGGTCCAGTTGAGACATATTTCTTGTGGCTAAAAAGGAAAAACTAGTTACTTGTGCAAGGAAAACAAAGTGGCAACTGTACAAGGACACGAAAGAATGGGTAGTTAGTAGGGCTGGGTAGAAGATTTGCAGGCAGAGAAGTCTATGGGTAGGGAAGAACATGGGGGGAGTAGGAGTAGGTAAGTGGATTGGGGGTATCATATCATTTAGCATGTATAAGTCCTATGCTAGTTAGGCAGTTTCAATCCTGGCTAGGAAAGGACAAGAGACAGTCAGTACACAAGTGACTGGCATGGAGTAGGTGGGTAGGCTTAGTGACAGATGCAGGTATCTTTTATTTTAGAAACTTAGTACTTTATAGAAATTGATTTTTACAATGCTAGTTAGTTTCAGTATGGACTGAAGATGGTTCCAAAAAGTAGGAAGGGTATATGAAATATCTCATTGGCCAAAGATAGTACTAGTCTTAGGGACAGCTAGCAGGATGTAGTCCAATTTCCTGAGAGAGTATGCACTATGCGAGATGTGGTAAGCGACGTTATGTAGCCCAGTAGTTTGTGAAGGAGTATCTTAAGGGTCCAGATACCAGCATGGATCAGGCGTCTGGTGGTGAGAGAAGTCCAGCCAACAGCTGTGTAAAGCTCACAGTGGTGAGTCCAGTAGGGGAAGCTGGTGATGAACTGCAAGGCACAGTGATAGAGAATGTCCAGCTTACTTAGGCTTGAGGTTAAAGAGGAGGCATAAATTAAATCTCCATAATCAAGTAATGGAAGGAATGTGGCCTGGACAAGCCTGGTTCAGGTCACAAGAGGGAAGAGAGATCTGTTTCTAAAAAAGAATCCCAGCCGTGCTTTGAGCCTCTTAGATAAGTCCTTGATATGGTCATTAAAAAAGATCTCGTTGTCTATCCAAATGCCAAGATATTTAAATTTAGGTACGACTTCCAGGGGTTCTCCCAGGGAGGTAACAATAAAATCCTTCGGTGGGGCAGGTACAGTGCCAAGGGGAGTGTTACGTGAAAAAATCATTGCCTTAGTTTTCTTCGCATTTAGGAGAAGCTTGGCTTTTATGAGATTGGTTTCAAGCTGAGTAAAGTCAGCTTGCAACACTTTGCTAACTTCCGATAAGGTAGAACCTGTGGTATACAATACTGTATCATCTGCAAAGAAGTGCAGGCTGGAATTCGTTATGTAAGAATCAAGATCGTTGATATACAGGGAAAAAAGGATCAGGCCAAGGATGGAGCTTTGGGGGACTCCCCTAGCAATCGAGAGGGGGACTGAGAGAAGACCATCAGCTTTGACTTTTGTATCATTCCAGAAAGATAACTGTTAAACAACTGTGCAGTAGATGGAGTGGCACCTAGATTAGTAAGGCAGGTAATTAATAGGTTATGGTCAACAGTATCAAATGCTTTACTGAGGTCTAGGAATACTGCACCAGTAACCTTCTTAGAATCCACAGCAGAAATCCAGTCATTAGTTACTTTAGCCAATGTTGTGATGGTGCTGTGTTTAGACCTGAAACCAGATTGTGCTGGGTTTAGGAGTGAGTATGTTTCAAGATGCTTTTTTAGTTGGTTATAGATCAGTTTTTCCAGAACTTTTGAGAGAACAGGCAAGATAGAGATGGGCCTGTAGTTGTTTAAATCACAAGGGTCTCCTGATTTGAAGAGAGGAAGAATGTGGATGGATTTCCAGCAGGATGGAACTGTGGCAGAGGTGATGGAGAGATTAAAAATATGGAGGATAGGGGCAGTGAGATGGGCAAAATCTAGACTCAGGAAGAAGGGTTCAATGCCATCGTCACCTGCACTTTTTCCGATATCAAGGCTGAGGTGTAAGTCTTCAACTTCTTTGTAATTAAACATGCGCAACTGAAAGGGATGGGATGGTATACTGGGTGCTGTGGTGGGGCTAGCGTTACTACTCGCGTGTCTAGCGTACAATGAGAAGTCAAAAGCTAGTCTGGCAGTGACAAAGTGAGAATTAAGTTCTGCAAGGATCTGAGAATTGTTTTCCACCACCGTGCCTTTGGTATGAATCTTAGTAGGAATAGAGGGAGCTGAGGGATGGCCTTCAGTGCATCTCAGTGTCCTCCAGGTTTTGTGGGAGTTCCATTGGCCTGCTCCAAGGTGGAAATGTAAAAGTTTGATTTAGCAGCTTGAATGTTTTTTACACAGGCATTCCTAGCAGTTCTAAAGGCCTGCCAGTCCGCAGGACTCTTTGAATGCCTAGCCTGGGCCCAAACCTTGTCTCTTTTGGTAAGCACTGCCTTGAGATCTGTGGTAAACCAAGGGTGTGAAGATTTGCATACCCTTCCTTTAATAAAAGGGCCATGTTTGTTTACCAGGGTGGTAAGGTTGTTGTTAAGGACTGAGGCAGCTTCATCAGCAGTTTTGGCAAGATATAGATCTTGCCATTTGATCTTACCCAAATCGGTTAGAAAGTTTACTGCGTTGAACTTACGAAAGGTCCGTTTGGTTCTGAGTCTGGGCTGTTTGTAGGTTTTGGTTTGTGATCTTATACACACAACAGCGTGGTCGCTCATATCATTATGGAAGACTGCAGAGTGGGAGATTTTGTGGGGATGCGTAGTTAAAATAACATCTAAAAGTGAGTTACTGCTAATGTTGGAAGTATTGTTCCTGGTGGGTTCAGTGACGAACTGTGCAAGGCCAAGCTCATCACAGATAGATCTAAAGCAGTGAGATTTTCCGGTGAGCCAATCCATGTTAAAGTCCCCTAGGATTATTGTTTCTGTGTTGGTAGTCATGGTTAGGGATTTCAATAGGTTAAGGATTTCAGTACCACCTTACGGCGGTCTATACCCACCTATAATAGTAATGCATTCCATAGAAGGAAGGTGAAGCTTCAGTGATACAATCTCATATTCTTTAGGTTTAGTTTTACAAGAAATATCACTAACTGCAAATTTGGTTATGGCATAGACGACCCCCTTCCCAGTTTCCCTATCTGCCCTGAATAGTTTATAATCCAGGATGGTAATTTGAGGGTCGTAATGGTCTTTTTCAGCCATGACTCAGTCATAATAATGAGATCTGGGTTTGTATGTACGGCCCAAGTTTGAAGTTGGTCGAATTATTTGGTCAGGCTTAGAATGTTAACCAACATTATTTTTAGACCTGGCGGAGCTGCAAAATCCGAGGGTGATGTAATTTGTACTAGAGGACCTGGATTTATTTCCGCATTGCCTGAACAGAGAAGGAGCAGCAGCAACATTTTCTTAAGGGTATATATAAGGAGGGAGAAGACTTTTTTCCTTTGGGTCCTTCTTTGATAAGTTGTCAATGATGTGCATTTGGTCCAGGCATCGGTAAAGCTTACTGGACCATTCAGAGTAATGATGGAGAGCACTCGGATAGTCATAGGTGATGGGAGAAGGACAACGAGGGTAGGAGAAAAAGGGATATATATATATATGTGACAGATAGTTTATCAGAAAAGAGGAGGAACAATGTGAGGGTGCGCCAGGAGATATGATAATGGGCTCTAAACAAGCAATAATACCTGACAGGGTGGGCGGTATTGGGCAATACCGGACCGCCCAGGGGCGTAATGAGGCCCGACGCCGCAGGCGGAGGTCCCATACCCCTGAAGGTCCGGTATTGCCCATACCGACCACCCTGGAGGGTATTATTGCGCTTAGAAAATGAGCACAGTAAAAAGAAATGGCAGAGAAAAAAATTGTTAATAAAATAATTAAGTTACATTAAGTTTTGTAATTAAATAGTTCCTCCGCCTGTACTGGAACAGAGAACTTTTGTCCTAATGGAGATGCTGTAGTTGGTTGAATGCTTTTGATGCCCGTACAGTAGAGTTTTTACAGTTTCATTTGCAGGCCTGCCTTTTGTCGTTTCTGCTCTTAAATTGGGGAGGAGGAGAGATGTAAAAGAGAGAAGCCTTTATTTTTATCAGCGATCTGGCATAATAGGATAATATAGCCCTCTGATCTGCAACTGGTAAGTTTCAAGTCCTTCAGATATGGCAGGCGTCTGCAGTTCATTTTAAAGCCAGGTGTTGTCATGGAGTATGGCAGCATTACACAATCATTTTAAAGCGTCAAAGTGTTGACTTTTTTTTTCCCATCACGGGGAGATAATGCGGCAGAATGTGGAATAGCTAAGCAAGAGTAAGCGCTGCTAGGAAACACCAGAGGAGGAGAGATGTGAAAGAGAGAAGGCTTTATTTTTATCAGTGATCTGGCATAATGGGAGAATATAGCCGTCTGATCTGCGACTGGTAAGTTTCAGGTCATTCAGATATAGTGGGCGTCTGCGGTTCATTTAAAACCAACTGTTGTCACCGAACATGGCCGCATTACACAGTCATTTTAAGACTTCAAAGTGTCACGGCTTTTTTTCTCATCACAGGAGAATGCGGAATAGCTAAGCAAGAGTAGCGCTGTAAGAAACACCAGTGGCATCTTAGAGTACAGCAGGCAGGATTTTGGGGACGAGGTTAAGTTTCTGCGCTTCTGGAGGTGTGGGGCAGTAACCTCAGTCACAGTGAGAAAAAAAAACTGCAGGGGAGAGCGAGTAAGAGAAGCTGTAAGTGAGAAATGCTCCGAATTCATTTTGAATGTGCAGACCGGCATGGCAGGTGGGGGGAGGTGGCGGAAGACATGCTACGGATTGAGGATGTCTCGGTCGCAAAGCGAGGGCAGGTATACTGTGCAGCACATTTTTACATTTGAAAAAATAAATAGATAGTTGGTGAAGACTGTGCTTTTTGGCAAAATGCCTGTGTTTTGTTTCATATCCTATAGTCAGGTTGTGAAAGCTCACTCGCTAACTGACTAAAAAAATGGCAGCTGTTTGAAGTTATGTGTGGAGTGCCTCAGCCAATGAGGAAGCAGGTAGGGCACAAGAATACTTCTGTAGGCATGAGGCAGGTTTGGGCTAGCACTTTTTTCACAGCGGGCATCTATCGAAAGTTAATGTACCCCCCTGCTGTGCTGCTCAGCCAATCAGAGAAGTCGTACTGTAAAGCCCATTTTCTAAGACTGAGTTAGCTCCTGGCTCTTTATGGGACAGTATAGCATGAGGTACACTTAGACCCAGAATTAGAAACAAGATGATGGGGTAAGCCATGATACCACGAGGCTGGGTTCAAGAGTTAGTGTGGGTTGGATAATACAACTAAGTGGATGCCCAAACACAACCTGGCACCCTCTTTATTTAGGAAAATTAAGGATAGTAGATAGCAAACACAGATTCTGAACTAAAACATGAAAGGCCAATGGGAACCGATGGGTGAAAGACCAATGAGAACCAACCATGTGTCAGATAATACATAGGGGTGGATTAACACTGTATTTAAAGGAGCCTGGGAGGGAGTGGGAGAAATTTCAGATAACTTGGCGAAGAAGAGAACGGCAATGATTCAGGCCAAAAATCCACCAAAAATCCCTTTTTAGGTCTATGGGAAAGGCGCACCAATCGGAGTGCACTGTGATAGCAGGTGGTCCAATCAGAATCTGCCTCGGCTCAAGCGAAGATCAGCGGGCATACCTGCAGTCTGTAGCCGTGTTCCTGGAGCTTGAATTTGGGGAGTGGTGGTGCCAGGGGTCGGGCGGCAGCCGTGAAGGCGGTTGGAGCTGTCTGCCCGACTCAAAGGTACTTTCCGAATACTCAATAAAATAAAAAATTAAAAGTGATTGCCCCAAAACTAACCATTTAGGAACTGAATAACTACTGTATTTATTTATTAAGAAGCTTGTGCAAACGCTTATTCCAAGATGAGTGTGTTTATTGTGTGGTGATCAAAGTGTGTGCGTGTGAGGGAGGTGCGCATCCATAGAGGAAGGGAAACCAAGCGTGTGTATGCCATTATAACCAACTGGCCATAACTGAAAATTATAACTGGGTTTCCCTATGGGAGAAAATTCTTCCCAGTTAGTATATTCAGATAATATCATTCTGTAAGTTGCCTTCACTTAAGCTAGACTCGGTAAAACTATGGTGTCATTGCTTCTTATTCTTAGCAATAAACCTGCAGGAGTTTTAAAATTGCAACTTAGCCTCAGGAAAAAAAATCTGCAAAATGGAAATGCTACATTATGCAATACATTTTGGTTTAGTCTGTGTCTTAATAATATTACTCAATGTGTAGATATTAGGTGTCACAGTGACTCAGTTGATAGCACATCCTCTTCTGGGCTAGAAGGTTGTTAGTCTGATGCCTAGATCGAACTCATAGTATAAGTGCTGGCACCCGAGTGCAGTACTAAGAGGAGGTTGTACTACTGGGGTGTGCCATCCTTTAGATGAGACATTAAACTGAGGTACCATCTGCCTTTAATGGTGGTTGCTCACGTATAGAGATGGTCACTTGGCTAAATTTGCTCCATGAATTAATCTGCAAATTTAACACAATTCATGAAGTGCGGATTGATCCACAAAGCATGAAATTTTACCAGAAATGATGGAATTCCGCCCATGAAGTGTGGAATTTTGCTCTTCATGGCAAAATTCCACCATTTGCAGGCAAAATTTTGCAGTTTGCGGTAGAATTTCCACCATTCACATGGAAAACTCCTCAATTTCGGGTGAAGTCGAAGCTGCTGAGGGTAGGGAAAACTTTGCAGAAACTCCATTGATGTGAATTTCGGACACTTGGCAACAGTTTAATCAGCAAAGTAAAACTTCTGCACATCTCTATTCAGGTAGATGTTAAAGATCCCATGTAGAACTGCATGGAATGTGGAACTTGTGTAGAATGGCAGTTCTGCTTTGAAAATGCCTTTCAGAATTTATTTTTAATTCTGCTGCATTCCTAAAGCATTTCTTTGTAAACCACATAATAATATTTTGCAGATTATGTAATCCACAGAATATTTTTCCTTGCTTTGTGAAAAATAAATCTGTGGTTTCATAAACTGCAGATTATGATTCCATGGTTAAAGTTCCACTTTTGGGATTCCTGAATTCCACTTTTGACAGAATTCTGAGGATTAAGGCAGCATTTCTATACTGCCACAGAATTACAGCAATAGAAATTAGAAGATCCCACACATCTCTAATTCCATGGCATTTTTCAGAAAGAGTTGGGGAATTTAAAAACTGGTGTTATTGTCTAGTCCTTCTTTCCTGGTCAAGAAAAATTAAATTGAACTGCAGCTCTGCATTTCATTTCATTTGTTAACCAGGTTAGGACAACTGGGCCAAAGCCCTTTTTCACGTCCAACCTGGACAAATAACAAAATTACAATACAACACATACATAAAAACAAATATACAACACAACTTAACAAAATAAACTAACAAATACAGTTCATGAACAAGTACAATTCATCAAAGACAACAAATACTTTTTAAATCTAATTTTAAAAGTAGAATGCGATTTCAATATACTTAACGATAGGGTAGCTCATTCTAAATTTTAGGGGCTTGACAAGAAAAAGAGCGAAAGCCGTAATTATTCTTCACAGAATAATCCTCAAGCATAATGCCCTCAGCTGACCTTAACAAGGGTCTCATTTTCTGTTTTCAAACCAAATCAGAAAGGGGATAAAACCCATCAGAATGAACAGCCTGGTGAACCAAATTACTTAAAGCATACATAAATCTTAACTGAGGGGATAGCCAATTCAAAGAGGAATACAAGAAACAGTGGTGAGTAAAAACTGGTACGTCCAATACAAAACGGCATATGTTGTTATAAACAGTGCCTAAAATTTGCCTCTCCCTAGCACCTAGATTCACATACAAGGAAGAGACATAATCCAAGTGAGGCATTAGTACACCCAAAGCTAGTTTCCTCCAAGATTCCATGGGCAAATACATTTTGAACTTATAAAGCAAACCCAACTTAGAGTGGAGTTTTTTCTTAACTGATTTTACTTGAGAAGCAAAAGCTAAAGAAGGATCCAGTAATACACCTAGGTATTTAAATTCAAAAACCTGATCAATCAAAACACCTTGATTATCATGTATATATAAACTTGGGTTATCCCTCAAACGAACAGAACAGCCAAATAACATTACTTTGGTCTTACGTGAGTTCAAGACCATCTTATTAGAAAACATCCACTGACATAACCTCAAGAACTCAGCTTCCAGGTTTAACTTTATAAGTTCAACAGACTGATTCTGACAATACAAAATTGGATCGTCTGCATACAATAAGCACTTACACCCCTGAAATATTAATGGAACCTGATTAATAAAGAGTGAAAATAATAAGGGGCCCAAAATGGACCTCTGCGGAACTCCACACACAGTAGAACCTATATCAAAGGAAACAGGCCCAATTGAGACATATTGGGAATGATCATACAAAAAATCCCCAATCAAAGCAACTGCGGAACTGGATAAACTGAAAGCAGATAGCTTCTCACAAAGTAAAAAATGGTTAATCAAATCAAATGCCCTGGACAGGTCCACGAGCACCACTCCTGTTAACAGGTCCGTATTACAGCCCTGAAGAACAGTGACCGTAAACCTGACCTGGGCTGTGCCAGTACCACGGCCACGACAAAACCAATGCTGCTCAGCACAGAGGACACGCCACACTCCAAAAAATCATTAAGCTGATTGACCAACAGCTTTTCAAAAATGTTACTCAAAGGGTCCAATATTGAAATAGGATACATAGTCATATATTGCACCTATTGCCTATTTGTATTTGACAGTTGCCCTGTATGTCATATATTCATATATTACACCCCCTCATAATGTGTACTGTTTACTGACCAATATATGAATCCTTGCCTAGCTTGTAGTATGTGACTGCTGTTATGCACACTTAATTTTTGTGTTTGTATCTTGTTTTTCAAATTATATGCAGTTTTACTGCACTGGTTGTATCTCTAAATGGATTATAGCACCCAGTGTACTTACCTGGTAATCAAAAATAAATAAATAAATCATGGTTTCTTAAAACAGACATTTCCAGAGCTCCTTACATTCTCTCCCAAGGCTACTGTATTTCAAGTAGCTGTTTTGGAGAAAAGGGTCAATTTAATAAATGATACAAGACATAGAGAAAAGTCAGTCTGAGTGAGAGTAGTGAACAGTTGGGTTACACGGGGATTGGTAAAAGCTCCAACCCACTTCAATATTTACACCTGCAACATTCTGTATGTAAAGAGAAACAAGGGAAGGTAAGTCTTTTTTTTTTTTTTTTTTTTGCAGATGACACCAGAATCTGGGGGAGGATGGACTGTATAAAGAGAGTTAAAGCAATGAATAAGGATATAGAAAACCTTGAAAGGGATTCTGCATCTGGAAGTTGATGCTGAACCCCAGAAATGCAAGGTCATGCACATAGAAACATAGAATTTGATGGCAGACAAGGGTGCTTGGCCCACAGTATGCCCATTTTTTCACTGTGTATACTGTCTCTGCAAACCCTTCTTGATCTCTGGCTCCCTCCCACCCCTCCCCTTGCTTCTCACTAAGATTTAGTTGTACCTATCCCATGCATGCTAGACTCCCACCACAATTTTCACTCCTACCACCTCCACTGAAAGACTGTTCCAGGCATCCACCGCACTTTCAGAGAAGTACTTCCTCACATTTCTCTTAACTGTACCCTATTCCAGCTTCATTGCATGTTCACTTATTCTTGTGCATCTTTTCCTCAAACACTCCCCTCCTGTACCTTTGTTTACCCCTGTGAGATATTTGTAGGTCTCTATCATATCTCCGCTCTCCCTTCTCTCTCTTCCATGTTGTATATAGTGAGGTTCTTCAGTCTCTCCTCATAGGGCTTCTGTTGCAGACTCTGCATCATTTTACTTGCCCTCCTTTGGACTGCCTCTGCTCTCTCTATGTTCTTCCTGAGATGTGATCTTCAGAACTGGACATAACACTCCAAGTGGGGTCTCACCAGCGATCCATAGCGTGGCAACATCACCTTCCTCCTTCTGCTAGATACCCCTCCCTATGCACCCCACATCCCACTGGCCCTACTCACTGCCTTGTTGCACTGCCTCACCACCTTGAGATCATCAGATATGATTACTCTCAAGTCCCTTTCCTGTTTAGTGACTATCAATACTTCTTCTCCCATTTTGTACTCCACATCTGGGTTTCTGTGCCCTAAGTGCATGATTTTGCACTTTTTCGCATTGAAATTCGGCTACCATTCTCCTGACCACTCCTCAAGTTTTCTCAGGTCTCTGTACATTCTTTCCACCCCCTCTAGAGTGTCCACCTTATTGTAGACTTTGGTGTCATCTGCAAAAAGGCATACCTTCCATTCCAGCTCATCTGCAATAGAAACATAGAAACTGACTGCAGAAAGGGACCTCTAAATTCATCTAGTCTGCCCCATATAGGTAACTACTCCCCTTCTATCCTTTCTTTGAAATGATACCTTTGTGCCTGTCCCAGGCGTTTTTGAACCAGTTTACTGTTTTGGCCTCCACCACTTCCCAGGGCAGGCAATTGAATGGATCGATCACCCTCTCAGTGAAGAAGAACTTCCTAACATTGCTCCTGAATCACCCACCCTTGAACCTCCCCCCCAAACACATCACGAATACACTGCCCGACAAAAATATCCTAAACCTCACTTCCTTATACTCACACTCCTATTACTTGCCTCAGAAATGTACATCCCAATTTGGTCCCCAGCTGCTATCCTCCATTAACGTAAAACCTTCCAACGCCACCTCTGCCCTCCCAAAAGGTCTGAAGATCCTTCACTTAAATATCTTCAGCCTTGTCCTGAGAATTGATCTGTTACAGCTGATGATAATCTCCCTCACTCCAGACATTCTAATCTTAACTGAAACTTGGCTAAATACTAACATTTCTGATCCCTCCATTGCCATCCCAGGCTATTCCTTAGCCAGGCAGGATAGGGCAGGCAAGGGAGGTGGAATGGCAATATCCAGTCCTCTCTCCAATACAATACCATTCTCTAATCTGCCTTACCCTCCACTTATGAAGCCCTGGTAGTAAATATTGCCCTGCCTTTCTCCTCCCCTATCTTTTTTGCCGGTATCTACTGTCACCCAGGTACCAAGCCCTCTGAATCTATTGACATCATCACCTCTATAGTTTCCGTCTCACACAAAGGTGAGCTATATGTATTAGGTGATGTAAATCTAAACTAGCTGTCATCAACCACTTCTAAGACACAAAATGATATCTCTGCTCTAAATCTCTCCCAACTCGTCCAAGAGCCTATCTGACAATCATAAAACCCCAAACCACTCGCTGCTAGACTGGACTGTCACCTCCCGCCCTCACCAAGTTATCAAGTCTAGCATCTTCCCGGATGCCCTCAGAGATCACCACCCTATTTTCATGGTCAAGAAGGTCCACAGACCTAAACCACAGCATAAAATCCTGCAACTACGCTCTTTCAGTTCTCTTGACTTAAACCCTCTCCTCAATGATATATCCAATTCTGATTGATCCCCAATTGCATCCACCACTTCCATCAACCAAGCCCTCACTTTCTTCAAAGACAGATTTATAGCTACCTGGGACTTCCATGCCCTGCTCAAATGCACTAGAGTCCAAGGTATCCATCATCCCTGGATCACCCCTGAATTAATTACCTTGCTCAGGGAGTGTGATAAAGCGTGGAGGAAACACAAGGTCTCTCAGCTCCCACCAGCCCTTATTAACTATTGCAGGCTAAGAAACGCTTGTACTAAAGCAATTAGACTTGCCAAGTCTGAATATTTTAAATCTACTTTCCTCAATAACATAAACTACCCCTTCAAATTTTGGAAAGTAGTCCACTCACTATTCTCCCCCTGTGCTTAATATAAACAACACACTAGAGTCTGAATCTTGTATAGTGGCTCAGGAGTTCAACTCATACTACACCTCCTGTGGCTCAACCCTTCTAAAATCTCCCCCCAAGTCTCTCCTCCACTCATTCTCCCTCTCTGACCATTCAATCCCCCCAAAACCACCCCCCTTTCTCATTCTCTTCTATCTCCCCTGAGGAGACACTAGCGGCCTTCCTCTCTCCATCTCTCCAAAAGCTTCTCTCTGGACAATCTTGACCCTAAACTTCTCTACCTCTCAGCCGCTGCTATTGCCTACCCTCTCTCTCTGATTCTAAATCTCTCCTTTATGTCCTCCTTTATCACATGCCCTGAAAACACAAGGTGGTCCTCCCTCTCCCTAAGGGTGGTGATCCTTCCTCCCCAGCCAACTGTCACCCAATCTCCCTCCTCCCCACCCTTGCTAAGCTCCAAGAATGCCTGGCCTTCTTAGATCCTTGACACTCACACCCTGCTAGTCCCCCATCGTACCACCCTCATCGGCCAATCAGGCTTCTCCCATAGCTTCCCCAAAATCTGGAACTCCCTCCCACCTCAAATACGACACTTCTCCTCCTCCCACTCCTTTGCCTCTGCCTTACATAACATTCTCTCTGATAGCTGCTCCTGCTACAATCTTCCTTAACTTGTTCCCCTATGAGCCTGCTTCAGCTTCATGCCCACCTCTTTCCTGCAAAACCCTCCCTCATCTCCTCCCCCAGCACCCCTTCCTTTCCACCTTATTTCCACCCCCCCATTCCCTTCTCTGTACACCACCTTACTCTCACTACTCAGTCACTGTTGCCTTGCCTAGGCCCCTGACAGGGTTCTTTGCATCCTGGAGGGGTCCAGAACCTAGGCAAACACCTTCCGTACCGTACCTCCTACTCCCACCCCATTCTTTCCTAGAAGGGCTGGGTCTCAGCCCCTCTTCTCTCCCGCCTCCCTCTCTCTTGGTCCTTCTGAAGCCTACTCCCCATAGTTGCCTACTTCCCTCCTGTCATGCTCTACCTCTGCTGCCTACAACCTGCCTCCCTCCTGTCATGCTCTACCTCTGCTGCTACAATCTGCTTCCCTTTTGTCGTGCTCACCTCTGCCTTGTGCAGGCAGGGTCCACAGCATACTGGAGGGGCCAGGCCCTGGCAGACCCTTCTCTTCCCCCTCTCTTCCTTCCTAACATGCTCAAACTCCCACTGCCTACAACCTGCTTCCCTCCTGTTCGTGCTTGACCTCCACCTGGTGAAGACAGGATCCCCAGCATTCTGGAGGGGTCAGCCCTGGTAGACCCTTCTCCTCCACCCCTTGCCTTCCCCTCCTCCAAATCCCCCCTTCCTACCCCCTTGCTCTCTGCCTGTATGCCCTGCACCCACCTTTCCCGCCACCCCCACCCACCTTTCTCCCTTCCTTCTTAGCCATAGTTGTTGGTGGGTCAGGCTCTGGCAGACCCTTCTCCTCCAACCCTTGTCTTCCCTCCTCCAATCCCCTCCCACCCCCTTGCTCTCTGCCTCATGCCCCTGCACCCACCCACCTTTCCTTCCCTCCTTCCTAGCTGTAGTTATCACTAACCCTTAATCTCTAATGCAATTTATAGGCAACCTTGCACTTTTGTTTCACCTTGCAAATTTTGTTCTATCTGTGTCTCTCCTCACAATCTTGCCCTAGTTCAACCTCCTTGTATTCTATCCAGCCATTTCCTAACTACAAAGCTATGTCCCACCAAGTGTTTGCCAAAGATATTAGTGCTATCGTAGCTATCTAGTTCAAGACTGTTAGCATTGCATCCATCTAGTTCATACCGGTTAGCATTCCTCCTTTTCATTGCTTCTGTATAGTCTGCTCACTTTATTGAATGTAATCAAATTGTATATCTATATTGTGTACCAAATCTCTGTATACTATCCTCATGTTCCCTACCCTCCCAGGTTGCACCGGGAGACAAGCAACTTGTTGCTCAGCATGCCTGCCTGGTGAAACATTTCAATAAATAAATAAAACCTCATATTGTGTCTTCTAATTCTGACACTTTTCTTCTCCTGAAGGAGCTCCTGTACTCCTACCTTATTTATACCCTTGAAATACTTGAATGTCTCAATCATGTCCCCCTCTCCCTTATCTGCTCCAGGGAGTATTTGTTGAGCTCCCTTAGCCTAGCCTCATATGCCATTTGATGCAGACCCTGAATCATTTTTGTGGCTCTCCTCTGCACCATCTCAATCCTGTCGATGTCTGTCTTTCCTAAGGTGTGGCCTTCAGAACTGTATGCAGTACTCCAGGTGGGGGCGTACCAGCACCCCGTAAAGCGGCAGCACCACCTCCCTTCTGCGACTCATGATTCCCCTCACTTATAAAGACCTTAGAGGACTGGTCCCAGTACTGAGCTCTGTGGCACCCCACTGGTCACCCTCCATTCCCCAGAGTGAACTCCATCTGTCACTATCCTCTGCTGCCTATCCCTTAAACAATTTGTTACCAAATTTGCCAGCTTTGGACCCACCCCCTAAACTGTCTAGTTTCCTTATGAGCCTCCTAATGTGGAATGGTGTTGAAAGCCTTACTGGAATCTAAGTAGGTCACATCCACTGCCCCACCGTAATCTAGTTCCATGGTCACCTAGTTAAAGAAATTTATCAGATTTGTCTGGCATGACCCCTCCCCCCCCAATGAATCTGTGTTGCCTTGAGTCTTGTAACCTGCTGACTTCAAGATATTCCACAATCCTTTCCTTTCCACCATGGATGTCAGGTTGATGGGCCTATAGTTGCCCCCCCTACCCACTCTCTGTTACCACTTTTGTGAAGCAGGACTACATCTGCCCTCCTCCAGTCCTCTGGAACCACCCCTGTTTCCAGGGAGTTGTTAAAAAGCACTGTCAGAGGTGCAACCAGTACCTCCCTAAGCTTCCTCAGTACCTTTGGGTGTACCCCTCTATAGCTCCATAGCTTTGTCCACTTTCAGATTTGCAAGCACCTTTAGAACTCTCTCCTTTGCAGAGGCACTTTTGTCTTCCTCCCCCTTTTCAATGCTTTTGTTGATTTTTTTGTGGCACTTCCCCTTCCCCTTCTTCTGTGAAGACGAACAAAAGTATTTGTTGAGGATATCTGCGTTTTCCTGATTCTCATCTACACAGTCCCCATCTGCCCTTCTTAACCTCACAATCCCTCCCCAGTCTTCCTCCTTCCACTTACATAACTAACAAGCATTTGTCAATGCCGAATGTTTGCTTGCTGGCATTGGCATTGGTAGTGTAGGAGTTAGAGAGCTGCATAATAGGAATGGCAATGAAGTATTGAACTGAAGCCAACCCCACCACCACCGTGCAGAGGCTGACAGGCATTGGGGTGTGCCTTTAGGTCATCAGGCATAACGGCCATGCCATTTCATCACACCCTACCCTGCAGACATTGACAAGTGTCACAGTGTGCCTTGGAGTCTTTGGGCCTTATGTTCACCCCAGTTCATAAGAAATATAGTGAGATAGGTGCAGTATAGGAGAATGGGGTGACTTCGGGGCCAAAGAGTCCAAGGCACACCTCGATGCCTGTCACTGGCTGCAGGGTGTGGGTGTGGGGGGGGGTGGAATGGCAGGAGTATTACAGATGACAATCCCAAGTCACACCCCAATGCCTGTCAGTCTCTACAGGGTGGGGCGTTATGGTTGGAAACCTTAACGTCCCAGGCGTTCATTGGTATTTTCACTCCAAATTTTAAACATGTTTTTTTTTGTGACCCCCACCTCATGAACAGTGGCAGTATCAGTTTGTTAGTAGAAAGCTGATTTTGCACAGCAACTATGCCATTTGGCACCACTGGCGCAAAAACACATTTCAAACAGGATGTGAAAAATGACAGCTGTACTGTTCATGGGGAAGTGTAATAAATGGCAATGTTGAAAATCTGGAGTGAAAATATAAAAAAATTGGTGAAGTCACGAACGTGCATAGAAACTGTGCAACGCACACCCGTAATGTAATTAGTTTGGGGATTTTTACAACAGATTGTCAACACAGGCATTTTGGGACCTCCGCGCGAACTGTGTCACTGTGATTTTTAATCTGTCCTGGTTACTGATTTCCCAAGCGACCGCATTTCTGCACCAGTGCGAAAACACATTCGGCCAGGGTGTGAAAATTGACAGCTGTACTGTTCATAAGGAGGTGTGGAAAAATGCCAATGTTGAAAATCTGGACTGAAAATATTACAAATTCGTGAACTTACGAGGGTGCGTTGAAACTGCGCAATGCACGCTCGTAACACAGTCATTTTATGTACTTTTGTCACCAAATTTTCAATATAGCCATTTTAAGACCTCTGCTCATAAACAGTGTCACTGTGATTTTCTTAATCTGTCACAAACATTGATTTCACACACCGACTGCACAATTGTGCGCTACATGCACAAAAACAGATTTTGGGCAAGATATGAAAAATGACAGCTATACTGCTCATAAGGAGGTATGGTAAAGTGGCAATGTTGAAACTCTGGAGTGAAAATATTAAAATTTTGCAAAGTTACGAGTGTGCGTAGGAACTGCGCAACGGACGCTCGTAAAACAGTCATTTTTGGGAAGTTTTAAACCAAATTTTCAACATAGAATTTTGGGTGGGCGTGCCTCATGAACTGTGTCACTGTCATTTCATTACTGGGTCCCAAAAGGTGGTTCCACGCAGTGACCCCGAAATCACCTTTCGGGATCGCATAACAAAATGACAGTGACTGAGTTCATAATGTGGGGCCCCAAGAACCCCATGTTGAAACTTTAGTGAAAAAATTCCCCCAAATGCAGTATAGCGCAGTGGTCTAAGGCTCTGAGCTGCAAATTTGGTGACATCCAGCAGACCTGACCTGGGTTTGAATCCCACAGCTTCCACTTGCATACTGTGTGACCCTGAGCAAGTCACTTAATCTCCTTGTGCTCCCAGGTCGCTCCTGTAAAAAAGCTTTCAGCTTAGTGTGCTATACCTGGTTAAACAACTAAATAAAAAAAAAAAAAAAAATGGCCAAGATATGCACCAAAGTTTAAAAAAATCCATTTATGCCATTATACAGCTTACCAGCATTTCTTCAGTTAGCGGTCGGCTTTGAAGAGTGCAGACATGTTCTTATCCACGAAGATCATTGTTGCGGACTCAGAGGTAAGTATGGAGTTGGGGGTGGGGAGGTGGATCTTGTGGAGGTGAGGGTTGGGGAGGGGCAAGACAATCAATAAGGGACCGTTTTTGTTTTAGGTATTTTTCCTTTTAGGAAGATGACCGGGACTTTTGCCATGCTGGGGTTGGCTCCCAGTGTGGCAGCTGGAAGTATTTTTTGGAGGGAGGCCAGTCGAACCAACGAGGGATTGACAACTGGAAGTCTGTTTTTGTTGGGGGAGGGAGTTCAGTGGAGCCGATGCGGGATTGGGCACCTCCATCGCCATTCTGACTTTTGCCATGCTGGGGTGGGCTCCCAGCATGGCACCTGAAAGTGTGTTTGGGGAACAGTAGATGGGCGTTTGCTGCGCTGGTGTGGGCCCCAGCATGGCACCTGGAAGTGTGTTTGGGGCATGAAGACCGATGTGGGGTTAGGTACTCCCATCAGCCATATGGTGTATGGGGGGGAGCACATGAGCACGCTGGGGTGGGTTCCCAGCATGCACATATGTGTTCGAGGGGGGGAAGAATTGTCTATGACATTTCAGATGCAGTGCTGACACAGGCAATTTGCATACTGTCGATGGCAGTATGCAAATTTTCTACGGCAGTGTTTTCCTTAGAACTGTAAGCCACTGCATCTAAATGGCTGTCATAGAAAGCTCAGACATTCACTGGCATGGTGCAGCCGTGCCTGCAAAAGGGAACAGCACATTGGAAGTGGGGGAGGCACACCTATGAAAACTCGTATGGTGGCACTATGTTTCTTGCACATGCGTGCAAGCAAATATAAAAAATGTCTTCTCCTCTTTTGTTACCCCTTGGGCTATTCTTTTCCTCAGTTTGCACCTTTGCTCCTTACTGCCTTCCCTGCCCATATAGGCATTCAGAACCCAGAAACTGAATACGGCACTGATGGGGTAAAAGTTGAACATTCAGTGGAAGAAAGGAATTTAGGGGTAGTAATTAGAGATAACAATGAAACTTCCCAATGCAGTAACACATATATGATAAGGCAAGCAGGTTGTTAAAGTATATTTGGTGGGAATTTACTTGTCACAGAGAGGAGATGATTATACTGTTGTACAAGTCACTGGTGAGGCCGCACCTCAATTACTGTGTGCAGTTCTGGGAGTCCACAGCTTAATAATAGGGACAGGCTGGATATGATAGCGTAGGGCAGCTGAGATGACACAAGGGCAGCAGGGTAAGATTTACAAGGACAGGTTATAAAGCCTGAGTCTATACTCCCTGGAAGACTGGGAAGGAGGGGCAGGATAGAAACATACAAACAGCAGCAATTGTACAATGCAGAACTGTTACAATTGAACAAAAGTGTATCCACTGGGGGGCAATTTAAAATTAGTGGTCGGCAGGAAATATGCTAGGAAGTACTTTGTCATGAGGAGGGTAGTAGATGAGTCCAGTAGTCTACCCAGAGAAGTTGTTAAGGCAAGAACAATCCTGTGTTTAAAAGTGGTGGGGGTAGCTATGAAGAGATAATTAATTAGGGGAGGGGGGAGGTAGGGGTACAGGGAGGAGCTATCTCAGAGTACGTCCAGGTAGAATTCCCGGGCAGCTGGGTCGCATCCAAGTTTTTTTCTGCCCTTATCTTTCCATGTTTCTATGTTAACTGCCAATATCTGGAACTTGCTGACTAATAACTGTAAGCACTGAATCTTGATTCAGGTAACCCCTAGATATCATCAAAATTATAATATGACATTGTTTCCCATAAGTATGTTTTCCCAGTATAGGAAGTTGGCTTCTGTCCAGATCATTCTGGGTAGCTGTATTCAAATGACAGTGAGTATAGGCTGTGGGGGTGGGGGGTGCCTGCAGGACTTAAGCCAAACCAAAATTGCTTGAAACCTGCTGCTACTCCTAGACCACAATGGCCAAAGCAACATCCACAGATATTTCTTTTGCATTTGCAATAAGGGCTATCTGTATTGAAAAGGGACTTCCTGTGTGCTGACTTGTTTCTGTGCATCTCTCTAAAACATACACATACACATAATGAATACTAAAAAAAACAAAAGTACTCCATTTTGGAACAAAGAAAAACTCTGAGTTGACTATTTATACTATGAACAAAATAAAACTAGAACAAGTGACAGAGTATTAATACTTAGGAATAACTTACGATGCAAAGTTAAATTTTACCCAACACATTACAAATATACTTAAAAATATAAATGGGAAGTTAGGAGCACTTAGGCATACTTCCAGATGCTTGGACTTAAAAACTAGAAAGACTTGATGGAGCAAATGGTTTTACCGGCTATGGAATATGGACGTAATATTTATAGGGCAGTGAATAAACAGATGCTACTAAAGTTAAATATAGTTCAGTATAGACTAGCTAGATTTATTCTAGGATGTAGTTTTCATACACATCATTGCAACATGTTAAACACACTGGGGTGGTACACCTTGGATTCAAGAAATAACATGACCTGGTTAAAGTTACTCCACAAGTTTTTTGTCAGTTCTCCCTCACATTATATTCAGTAACAGCTCTGGGAAAGAGTGAAACATCAACTTGAGTATTAACCTGGACAGTTCATGAAAATAAGATACCAGTTATCTTGTGTAAGACTAAGTGTGGGATACAAACATTGAGATATCAGCCTTCTGCTCTTTGGAATAAGCTACCGCATTCCATACATACCACCACTTCATGTAACATGTTTCAGTCCATGTTAGAATCTGTTTTTTCTCTGGCATGTAGATGTTAGTGTATCTTATGTAGTTTGTCTATACATTTGTATTTTGTGTAGTTTCATTTGCGTATTCATGTATTTATTAATTTGTGATGCACTGGAGGGCACCTAAACAGGACTGTCTTGTAAACAGGTTATTTTACCCTTATAACATGTATTTATCCTGTATAAAAATAAACACTTTTATCTATCTATCTATCTATCTATCTATCTATCTATCTATCTATCTATCTATCTATCTATATTGTGCACGCTAATGCCACAATACCACTGCAAGGCATCATGGGTATTCAAATCCTTTGACATGGACTGTACGAAGTGTCGTTAATACAACAGGAAGGCAATGGCTGCCCTCTTGTTCTATAGTATAACCAAAATGTATACTGCACGCATGGTGAACAAAGTGAGCAAATAAAACATGTTATTTTTCAAACAGATTAACATTTTCCACTTGGAATCTGGAAACAGAACACAGAGGTTCAGACAGTGAGTTTACAATAGACAGTTTTGTGTGCTCATGCCAACATGCACAAGGTACAAAAGGAGGCATTTTAGAAACCTCATACAAACCTACTGCGCTGTACAGAGAAGCTCTAATATATCTCCTGCTAGTGCACAACACTGTCCTACCCCATTCCCTACTGCAAAATAGAGTCCATGATGTGCTGTGCTAGCCACCTTACAGAAAGCAGTTAGAGCAGCACAAAAACCATAGCACATAAGCAATAACCTGTAAAAACCAAATCCACACAAAATGCAGCATACCATCTCATTATCAGCATGTGAAACCTCAGTAATGCCACTGAGTGTACTGTGATGCTCTCGTTGACTGTCACTGCTGCTGCTGCTCCTCAAATGTCTGCCAACATTGATCCCTGGCTCTAGGGGTCCCCCCTCTCTCTTCACTGCCCCAGTTTACATAAATATCAAATCTCTGATTCTAGTCATACCCGCTTCCTCCCTGATCCCCTAGTAATGTGTCTCCAGGGGCCCTGTGGTACCCCACCCCCTCCCAGTCTTGCACCCAGTATCCCTTGTGTCTGATGGCTTATTTACATGCACACAGACTGGAAATGGAGAACAGGGACCACCAAATACCATAAATGATACTGGCAGGTAGTTTAGTGCATTGTTGAAAATAGGGTTTTAGAAAAATTAACTAGCACTGCACAGGCCCCCATAGTGGGACAGCAAGTTGCCTAAGCCCTGCTATTTCCATGGCCATTCTGGCTGGAGTGGAAAAGCCAAACACTGCTGTGCTTCTGGTTAAATACCCCTTTGCTCCTCCTCTCCACCCACAAGCCCTCTGCCCTGGAAAATCCCTAGCTGCCTGCCTGGCCCTTCTCCTAGTGGGAGTATACCTGCCTACCTCACTGATCTGCCAGCTCAGGTGTCAGGGGTGGCAGTGGCCAAAGACAAATCCCCACCTGCCACAATCTTTTGCCGTCCCTCTGTTGCCTTAGCAGGCGACATTTACCTTCTGTTAACCAAAACAGACTGAGACATACACAATGCCTGGGAGAAAAATGGCCATAGCCATATGGTTATTGAAATAATAATTGAACCCAAGTTACAACAGCAGCATGATGTGCACAGCAAGGAATTCATAGCCAAGCTTTGAATGGTCAGACTTGACCTCGATCCCTCCCCTTACTCCAAAGGGGACTTGCTGAGTAGATCCCCACTCCAACAATGGGTATGGCCTCTAGAGGAACTCCAGCCTCTGAGGCATGTGATGTGTGCCCCTCCCCCAGGTTGGTGCTACACATGCAGGCAATGCACAATGAGGCTATCCCATGACCGACTCCACATGGGGTCTCTAGCCATCTGGACTCTCGCCTCCTGCCAGCCTCTAGGAGAGATGTCTGCAGAAGATGCAAGTTTCCCCATTACCTCCTTTGTCTACTCATTGCAAGTATGTTATGCTGACACAGGATGAGCGCTACTCCTGGTTCACTTCCCTTAAGCACTTCACGCTAGTAATTTCTCCAACGCACTTTGTAGGTCAGCTAAAAACCTATCGCAACCTATATCTGACAGATGCGCTCCATCCTGGCCATTCAACTGGAGTACAGCAGTGACTATCTCATTATGCCTTGGGCCAGTCCCACCAGTAGAGTCCATAAAACTCTGTATGGCCATGTTGGTCAAACTGCGGGCTTTCTGAATTTTAGCAGGGTCTCTTGCATGTTGCCAGTGCCTTCACTGGATGATGTACAACCAGACTATGTGCAGCCCCGACCAGGCTTTCCAAATTAAAACCAGATCCTCCTTCATCTGATACTGCAGTGACTCCACCACTCCCAGGTCATTACCTCCCAGGTGAACTCCTAAAATGGTGTGAGGGAGGGCACTGCTGTCAAGCTTTGGCTGTAATCCATTGGAGTAAATCACCCCACCTCATCCATGGACATCTGATCCAGCACACCCGTTGTTGATGAGGGTCCAAGAAAATTCTTGCCCCATGGGATCTGCCTCACTTGAATAGCTGCCCAATGGATGAAGGAGTACCTGTATAACAAACTTTGTCTTGTCTGTGAACTGCTACCTACTGGGAAACAAAAACAAGAAAATTAAAGCAAATGTGGTCACACAAACCCTTCAAAAACCTGCAACCTCCATCAGCCAAGAGCCTGGATCTGCCCATGTGTCAACCCTTCGGCCCTAGCATTTGTAGCAACCCCAATGTGGAAGGAATGATGGAACTCTGGAGGAGTCCATGCCAAGCCCCTTATGGCTTTTTCTAGGATGTGGTGAATCTGGAATGCCATCACGAGGGTCGTGTCTTCATGCCATGTGAATGTGACACCCTGGCGGCCCTCTAGGCTATATTTTTTTCCTTTACCCAGACACAGATGTTCTACTGCACCCCTGGAGGAGGCTTCAGTCTGCACCAACAACCCTGAGCCACCTGGTCTGTCTGGCTCCTCCGGAGTCAGACAAACCCCCTTCTTGGGTCACCATCACATCCTCATCCCCGAAGGCCAACACAAGCCCTGATGCCTTGCTCAGCTGGACTAATTTGGACACCTAAAAAGCCGCACAGAAGGCCACCAAGAATGCTATGCAGAACAGCAGTGCCTTCGATGGAGAGGAGCACACCTTTGGCTGCTCATGCCACACTAGTCCAGCAGATCCGGACTAATCAGCTGATGCCTGTCTGGTTGTTTTGAAGTACTGCAGGACTATCCCTTCAACATTTTGCAGAGTCCAAATGCCCATGTGCTGTATTCCAGACCAGTGACCTTGGAGGACCACTAAATGCTTGCCAAATTCTGGCCCACTGCCCCTGGCATCAAACCTTCTAATTTCATCTGCACTAAATAGAGGCATAGCTGCCCTACCAGGATGGGCCACATGTACTGCCGACCCTGGGCCTACTGTACACTCAGGAAGTTTCAGCACCCCACCTGTATGCTGCCTGCATGCTGGGCACTGACAAATTCCTGAGTAACTCCCAGCTTCTGGATTACCAATTCTTAGAGGTAGGCTTGGACTTCCCTAGGATGCACCTCCACTTCTGTGATCATTTCCTGGAATCTTTGCACTGCAAACAAGAAAGAGCATCACCAATACTGTTATCCACAACTGGCATATAAACAGCTTTAAACTGGATAATAAGCACCAAATATCTGAGCACAAATACCTGCATGAGGTCGCTTGGGGGGGCCCTTGGCCCCTTACTGCCCATTAATAGTGTGGACTTCCTCAGTGTTGTCTGTACTAAAGATTACCTTCTTATACTGAAAACGCTTACTTCACACTACCAATGTGACCACAGTGGGCAAGAATTCCAACAGCATGATTTGCATGGTCAAACCTCCCCACCCCCAGGAAGAGAGCCACTGCTCTGCACACCATTCCCCTTGAAAATAGTCTCCAAAGCTAAGCCACCAGATGCATCTATAAACAGCTCAAGCTCTTGTCCGCTAGTTGCTTCAGACTAGGTTGACACCCATTGAAGCAATTCAGGAACTTTAGCCAGACCCCCAGGTCCTCTCCCATGCTCTCGGTCACCCGGAGCTTGTGGTGAGGCTTTCGGTGTCCCATGCCTACCTACTCCAAGTGGTGTCGGAAAGTTCTGCCCATGGGAATTACTTTGCAAGCAAAGCTGAGGTGGCAAGGCAGCTGTTCTAGTCCATGCAAGGCAATCTAGCATGCCTTCGCCGCCCAGGCCCACAACTCTCTCAGAGCCACAACCTTCTGTTGTGGTAGGCAAAACTCAGTGCCTGCTGTGCTGATGTTAATCCACAGAAAGGACAACATGGTGCAGGGTCCCTCTGTCTTGTCCTGGGTCAAAGGCACCTCTAGGTCGGTGCACACCATCTGAAAAGAGCCCAGCAAATGTCTGCAATCTCGAGTCCTCAGACTGCCAACAAACAGGAGGTCATCCAGGTAGTGCTCTACCTCCAAACTACCTGCTTTGTGCAATGCTGTCCAGTGCAGAAACATGCTGAACTGTTGAAACTTAGCACATGCTACTTCATACCCCACTGACATGCAGTTGTAAACATTGTTCTGACCCTCAAACTTCATGTCCAGTGGAGAAAAAGACAAAGGCAATAAGGACAGGGATGGGGAAAAAAGAAATAAAGCCATAAAAAAATGGAGGGTAATGAGTACCAATGCCCGTACTCTGGGCAACAAGCTCCCCGAACTGGTGGCCTTGATAGAAGAGGGATACCTGGATATCATAGCAGTCACAGAAACATGGTACACAGAGAACCATGACTGGTATGTTAACATACCAGGGTACACAACCTACAGGAGAGACAGGGAGGGGAGAATAGGTGGAGCAGTAGCTCTCTATGTAAGGGAAGGGATAAAAGCAATGAAACAAAAGAGTAAACAGGGAGGAGAGGAGGCATTGTGGGTCACCTTAGAGTGGTAATGGCACCACAGTCTGCACAGGGGTTGTATACAGACCCCCATGTCAGGGGGAGGGAATGGACAAGGATATGATAGAAGGCATCCTTAGGATGGCAGAGAAAGGGGAGATACTGTTAATGGGGGACTTGAATATGCCAGATGTTAACTAGAGCCCCTTTGATGAAGCCACATCCAAGAGCAGGGACATTCTTGATGTCCTACAGGTGGCATGCCTCAGACAGCTAGTTTTGGAATCCACTTGTGAGGGAGCAATCTTAGACCTCATACTCTCAAATGGGGATAGTGAGAGGATCTCAGATCAAGAAGTGGGTAGCCATCTGGGAACAAGTGACCACCAAACAGTGTGGTTCATGATAAACTCAGCTACAGAGTCAAGCCATACAAAAGCCAAGGTACTGGACTTTGGGAGGGCTGACTTTGGCAAGATGGGAGAGCTTCTTAGAAAAGCACTAGCAAACAGGCTGGAAAGAGGGGTGGAGCAACAATGGGAAAACATCAAAACTACCATCACTGAGGCAACAAGCATTTTTGTAAAGCAAATAAATAAATCAAAAAGAAAGAAAAAGCCACTATGGTTCTCAAAAGAGATGGCAGGGAAGGTTAGGGAGAAAATGATAGCATTTAGGAAGTATAAGGAAACACAGAAGGAGCAGGACAGAGAACTGTACCAGTTAAGGCAGAAGGAAGCAGGGAGGGAGGTCAGAATAGCAAAGGCCCAAACTGAGGAAAAGATAGCCAACTCGGTTAAGAAGGGGGATAAAACCCTTTATAGGAACATCAGGGAGTGTAGAAAGACAAAGGGAGGGATAGTGAGGCTGAAGAGAATGAACGGTGGGTGGGCAGAGGGGGATAGTGAAAAAGCAGGGATACTGAATGAATACTTCTGCTCAGTATTCACAAAAGAGGAGGAGGTGGAGGTGCCTAATCTAATTAACAGAAGCACTCTGGATGGGGGGGGTCGAATGCAGTCCTTTCACAGAAGAAAGGGTTCTGAAAGAGGCTCCTAAAACTGAAGGTGGACAAAGCAATGGGGCCTGATGGAATTCACCCCAGAATACTAAAAGAATTAAGGGGAGAACTAGTGACACCACTGACTACCCTTTTTAACAAATCATGGGAGGATGGTGTGGTACCTGAGGACTGGAGGAAGGCAGATGTGATTCCCCTTCACAAAAGTGGGAGCAAGACAGAAGCAGGAAACTATAAACCTGTCGGTTTGACCTCTGTGGTAGGGAAAGTGATGTAATCACTTCTGAAGGAAAGAATTGTTGAGTACCTAGAGGCCAGTGGGGCACAGGACCCAAGGCAGCATGGATTCATAGTGGGAAGAGCATGTCAGACAAATCTAATTAATTTCTTTGACTGGGTGACCAAAGTAGTAGACCAGGGAGGGTCTGTGTGACATGGCCTACCTAGACTTTAGCAAGGCATTTGACACAGTCCTGCACAAAAGATTAATAAATTAGTTAGCCTGGGAGTGGGTTCCAGGGTAGTAGCCTGGGTAAAACACTGGCTGGACAACTGGACACAGAGGATAATATTAAATGGAGTTTACAGTGAAGAAGCGGGGGGTTACTAGTGGGGTACCGCAGGGTTCAGTACTGGAGCTAGTCCTTTTTAGTGTCTTTATAAGTGACATTGCACAGGGACTGGAAGGAAAAGTATGTCTCTTTGCAGATGACACAAAGATCTGTAACGGGGCTGATATGCAAGTTGGGGTGGAAAGGATGAAAAGGGACTTGGCAAGGTTGGAGGAATGGTCAAATGTATGACAACTTAGATTTAATGCAAAGAAGTGCAAAGTAATGCACCTGGGAAACAAAAACCCAGGGGAAGAACACACAATGAGGGGTGAGATACTGACAGCAGCAAAATTGGAAAGGGACCTGGGGGGTAGTCATATCAGATTACCTAAAGGTGGGCCAACAATGTGAGAAGGCAGTAAGGAGTGCTGAGGGGATACTGGGATGCATAGGGAGAGGCATCACCAGTAGAAAACAGGAAGTTGTTGTCCCTCTGTACAGACAGTTGGTGAGACCACATCTGGAGTACTGTGTACAGTTCTGGAGACCCCATCTAGCATGTCGGGCACTGCCCCCCCCCCCGTGTCCATATCAACACTCAGCTTATTCCGGGTCCTCATTTGAAAGTAAATACTGGTGTCCTGCTGTGTGCTGGCTAAGATTTAAACAAAACGGCACTTACTGGTAAATTAGAGCTTCCTCCATTTCCTTCGCTGAACTGCCGTGGCCATTTTATGGATGACTATGAACCATGACTTGCGCATGTGCAAATGTGATCAGAGCTGTTGTACCATCGATGTGACATACTCACGATGGTATGACAACATCGTCACGTCGCATTGATGGTACAACAAGACTAGGGAAAGTTAGATTTTAAGGTAATACAATGTTCTAACATACACTATAAGGTTGTAATCTGCTTGATTTCAGTTAATAATAAGGGCTTCATATACATTATAATGAATATTTATGCCCTTGGAATATAACTAGCAGACACACTGATCACTTCTATCTCAGTATTTCTCATAATAATTGAATTAGCTTCTAATTAAGGTGTGACATCTTGTCTTTTAGACGTTATAGGGCAGTATTCAAAAAGGCACAAAGCGCTTTGTCATTGCCCAGGAATCCGAGGATACTATATTCACTCAGATAGCTGACCGTGCTGTCTGACGGAATATAGGGTCATGTCAGTGCAGCGCCAAGGCAAGTAGTGCTGCCCCAACGGGGATCCCTGCTGTGCAGGAAATAGACCCTCCAGAGTGGGTAGTACCAGAGTACTATTTGCTATATTCAGTGGGACCCATGCAAAATGAGCCCATTGGGCATGCAAGGCTCTAAGGGTCCATTTGCATTCCCATTATGGGCCCATTTGCATGGGTAGCAGTTGCAAGTAAGTGCAGCAGCCCTCCTTCCCCAGTCCCATGCATGTGCAAATGCCCTGGTGCCTAGTGGTTCCCCCCACCCTCCAAGACACAGCCCGACAGTCAGTAACCTGATCCTCAGTGCCTAGTGATCCCGTTATCCTCTGAGACACAGCCCAACATTCAGTAACCTGATTCTTGGTACCTAGTGCCCCCCTTCCACCGATCACCGGGCAGACACACATACATAGCCCCTCAAGTGCCCAGTCTCCCAACAGCCCCTGGTCCCATCCCACTATGGGTAGTACATATCCCTGGTGTCTAGTGGATCCCCCATCACCTGGCCCCATTCCAGCAACACCAGCCAGTCCTGCACCCAGGCTGTAGGGCACCCATCAGGTGCAGAGAAAGACAAGCAAGATTCCTGGTGTGTTCCATCCCCATCCATCACCAGCACCTCCAGTATTTCAGCAGCAATCCCTGGTGTCTAGCACCCACCGCACTTCCTGGGCACGAACACCCGCAACCCCCCCCATCCCCGCCTAGCATCTCCAGTGCTGTGGGAGTGCATGGAGACTGGTGCAGCCTCCACACACCTTTGGTTGGCCGCCGTATGTCCAAGTGGGGGGGGGGGAGACACATCTTATTTATAGAACAGGGCTCAATATTCAGTCCTATAAATAAGATCTGTGTTCCCTGCATAGACACACAGTGGCCAGCCAAGGAGGTGTGTGGAGTGCTGTGCCAGTCACTGTATGCACTCCCACAGCACTGGAGATGCTGGTAAGGGGATGGGGTGTTGTTCCAGTGTTTAGTGCCGCAGTGAGGCAGGGGACCGCTAGACATCAGGGATTGCTGATGAAATGCTGGTGGTGCTGGTGATAGGAACACTTACCCTCCCTTATGGTGCTGGAAGTCACAAACTGGCAGGAAATCAATCAGTTAGGAGTTCAAATAGCTACAGCACCAGCCATCATTTTCCTTGAGCTGTTCCATAATTTTCATTACTGTCTCCACAACTTGTTGTCTGCACTGGTAGGCACCCCCACCCCACTGTCTGCCATCATAGACGAAGTCCTAGTTTCCTCTGTGGATTGTATCTCGAGGTCACTGTCAGAAGACCCCTGTTCTCCGTATCAGATGCCTCCTCATCTGTCTGATGTTACACTGTCCATCTGAATACTGTACCACCAGTTCGGCCAGATAATGGGTCTGGAATTTCAGTTGGTATTTTTGGAGTTGTTGAAGCAGGGGGATGCAGGACCTGTGATGCTGAATCATGGTTGATGAGAAGTCGTTAGCGAAATAGAGCCAGGTGTGATCATAATAAGCAGTTTTTTGTTTCCAGGCCTGCTGTAGGATGTCATCTTTTGTTGCATATTTCAAAAACTACAGTTATGGATCTAGTGCAGGCATCTGGAGATACCAGTTTTGGCCCTAGTGCTCTATGCATTCATTCTATGTCCAGTATATAATTGTCATCTAGAGCTAGGGCTCTGTGGAAGAAACTATCAACAAAATCTGTAGTCTTGTTTATTTGTTTATTTATTGAAATGTTTTGCCAGGAAAGGCACACTGAGCAACAAGTTGCTTATCTCCCGGAGCATCCTGGGGGAGAGGGGTTAGGAGATAGAATCATACAAATTCAATACATTGTACAGGGAAACTGCAACTTGATACCCACTATGGGATTGCATAACCAGGTACACTGTGATACACAAGAAGCGCTCTAGGCGAGTAGCGTGCAGCTACTAAATTAAAGTACATTGAAGTGCCAGTTACAACAGGTAAATAAACAAAAACAGGTAGTGGTAAGAGCACAATAGTACATAGTTAATGATGGGTTAGAAATGGGGGAAAGAAGAAGTAACGGGTAAAAGAGAATCAAGGTGGGAGCTTATTGAAGGCACAGGATGGAAGGCAGGGGAGTTTAGAGAAGCTAGTAGCAGGTACAGTTTGGAGAGAAGAAGTTGTGAAGGGATGAAGAGAGGGAGTGGGGAGAAGAATGCCAAATTTAAGATGGCAGTGAGTGCCAGAGTTTAGAAAAGCGGTACGAGAACGCAACTTGACCTACCGAGGTAGCTCAGCGAGGGATAGCCAATATGTGCGAGTCATCTGTTCTGAGTGCATGGGGGGGGGGGGAGAAAGGAGGAGAGATATGAGGACAGCAATCCAAACCAAAATTTAGAGATGAATTTAGCACAGTGGGTGAGATGTCTTCTGTCAGGAGAGAAATGACAGGGAGTGATAGAGGTCACAGTGATGAGTGTCGGAAGGAGAGTCCAGCATGAAGCAGCAGAAGGAGTTGAAGAGGGTGTCCAACATGGTTAAGGAAGATTTGGGAGTGGCACTGTAAACTACATCACAGTAGTCAAAAATAGGGAGGATCATCTTCTGGCCAAGGTCACACCTAGCCGATAGAGGAATGCAACTATGGTTCCTGTATAAGGCACCGAGCTTGGGGCGCAATTTTTTCAGGATGGCGTCTATCTGTCCAGAGAAGTTGAGGTATTGGTCAAGCCATACTCCAAGGTATGTAAAAGAGGAGGTGTCCTCTAGAATCGTCCTATCAAGAGTGTGGAAAGTGCATTCTGAGTTTTCTGGAATCCCGTAGAGACACATATTTTTCTATGGGCTCAGTTTTCAGCATCCTTCTGTCTGTCTGCCTGCTGTTTGTTTTTGGGTTGGGCAAGTTAGGTGACCGCTGCTTCAGGCGTTTCAATCTGAGCATCAGTGTCGGTGAGTTGTTTGTCTGTTTCATCTGCTCTGACCTCTAATTAAAAAATATCCCTTTTACAAAACAGGTAGGAGGAAGGTTCAAAAGCAACCTCAGGAAGTACTTCTTCACAGAGAGCATGATAGACCCATGGAACAACCTGCCCCAGGAGGTGGTAGCATCAAAGACAATCAGGGAGTTCAAACTCACATGGGACAGACATAAAGGACAAGTTAGGATGAAGGCTGCATAGGGAGGGGGTAGTTTCTAGGGCAGACTAGATGGATCAAATCAAATCAAATCGTCTTTATTTATAAAGCGCCTTTCAAAACCAAGGCGCCATACAATAAATTCACATAAATACATAAATTAAAATGATCAAAGTTAACAGCCATAACTAGGATAAGCTAAACTAAATAAATATGTCTTCAACTCATTTTTAAATTTCTCGACAGTTGGACATTCTCTCAACCAATGAGGTAGAGAATTCCACAAGATTGGTGCTGAAAAAGCAAAAGCACGAGATCCAGATGTTTTCAATTGAACCCTGGGAATCTCCAGCAATCCCTCGTTGGCGGAGTGGAGAGGACGGAGGGGGCAATAGGGTACCAGGAGATCTTTCAGGTAGCCGGGTCCCTGATCATGTAGGGCTTTAAAGGTTAGTAAACCAACCTTATAGGTAATCCGCCACCTAACAGGCAGCCAGTGCAGTTCGCAGAGCACAGGTGTAATATGACTACATCTAGAGATCCCAGTCAAAAGCCTTGCCGCCGCATTCTGCACCAACTGCAGGCGACAGATATCAACCCCAGATAGCCCTAGGTAAAGGGAATTACAGTAGTCAAGACGGGTAGTGATAAAGGCATGGACCAACATTGGCAGATCACCTGGTGGGACCAGGTATTTAATCCAGGCGATATTCCTCAGATGAAAAAAAGAGGATTTGACCACGGCTGACACCTGAGATTTTAAGGTCAAGCTGTCGTCAAAAATAATGCCCAGGTTTTGTACCCGATCAGAGGTAGTGAGCGACATACCACAGAGCAATAAGCCCGGTGGTTGGCCAGCCCCCAAACCCGTCACCGGGCGACCCGGATCCACTACCAACACCTCAGTCTTATCAGGGTTCAGTCTCAGCCAGCTAGAACTCATCCATAATCTGATCTCAGTAAGGCAGTTGTCTAGCACGGAGAGAGCACCATCTTGCCCGGGTGGAAAGGACAGATACAGCTGAGTATCATCTGCATAGCAGTGAAAACCCAAGCTGTATCGCCTGATGATATCTCCTAAAGGCAGCATATACACTGCAAACAACATGGGCGCTAAAATGGAACCCTGCGGTACCCCACAGGGCAGGGAGTGAGCACCAGAGGAATAAATTCCAGTGGTAACCCTCTAAAACCTGTCTGTGAGGTAAGATTGAAACCATTTGAGGACTGTTCCAGACAGTCCACAGTAAATCCGCAGGCGCTCCAACAACACACCATGGTCTACAGTGTCAAATGCCATAGAGAGATCGAGAAGGACCAGAATGGTACATGCCTTTCGATCTCTAGCCATTAGGAGGTCATTTAACACCCGGACAGGGGCAGTCTCCGTGCTATGCTTCTTCCTAAAACCAGATTGGAGAGTATCATAGACATTGTGAGTTGTAAGATGATCATCCAGTTGTAACCGCCTTCTCAATAACCTTCCCAACAAAAGGAAGGTTAGAGATAGGCCGGTAGTTAGCTAGACATTCTGGATCCAAGGAGGGTTTTTTTAGGAGTGGTCGAACTACCACCTCCTTAAGGGGATCAGGAAAGACCCCCCCTCCAAGGATTTCCAGACAGTGTCAGTAAGGATCGGGCAGATAACCTCTAAACATCCTACTAAGAGGGTTGTAGGACCCGGATCCAAACTACAACTGGTTGGTCGCAATGTTTGGATGATCTTCACAATGTCAGTGAACTCCAGCTGGCGAAAATCTGACCAGACAGACCGGGTGGATAACACTTCTTATTGACAACTGCAATCCCTTAAAGGAGGAGTCGGACCGATACCAGACCTGATGCTAGCAACCTTATCTGCAAAGAACCAAGTGAACTCCTCGCATCTTAGCTGAGAAAAGGCTTCTCCGGGCTGGAGACAGACTGGATTGCACAATCTGTCTACAGTCCGGAAAAGCTGAGCTGGTCGATTCTGTGCAGCAGAAATCTCCCTGGACAGGAACTCTGCCTTCTAACGGTTGATTTCTGATTGATGGCTGTCATAATGTGCCATCAACCTAAGCCTGTCAGCATCATTTCCGGACTTCCGCCAGACTATATCCAACCTTCAGCCAACTCTCCTTAACTCCTTCAAGGAGCCATCAAACCAAGGACTCCTTGAACGGAGGGTGAGAGGCCGAACACGAACAGGAGCAATCTTGTCCAGAGCATCTCCCACAGCCTTATTATAGGCCAATACAAGATCATCTGGACTCATGCATTCGCCAGACATGCACGATAGATCCAGTACCGCCATCAGGTCGCTGGGACTAATACCCCTTAAAGGGCGGTACTGAACCATCTCCGTAGGGGCAGACCTACTAGGGGGAGCCCTGAAACTGAACCTTATGGTGTGATGGTCAGACCAGCTGACTGGTTCCACCCCCAAGTCAGCAATCTCCATATCCAGAAGGAAGACCAGATCCAATGAATGACCTTTTATATGGGTTGAGGAGGTAACAACCTGTGTTAGGCCCAGTGAAGTCATCAACTGGAGGAGATTTTGACCAAATAAGAGAGTTCATCATCGACCCAGGCATTGAAGTCCCCAGAATTAACAATCTGGGGACATAATCCAGGTCAACGATGAAGTCTGCTATCTCCTGCAGGAATTCTCCAACATCTCCTGGTGGACGGGAGATGAGGAGAACTCTGCAACCTGCACCCTCACCCAGGATATGTTCAAAGGATCTGGTACTTCCCAAAGGCACATCCACAAGGCCCAGCTCAGACTTAAACATAATGGCTACACCCCCGCCCCTACGATCCAGCCTGGGACGGTGTATCACCGAGAACCCAGCTGGTGTTGCTGAGGCCAATACAGGGCCCGAGTTTTCATCCAGCCAGGTCTCGGTGGTGCATGCCAGATCAGTTGATCCAACAAGATCAGCTATTATAGCTGTCTTGTTTTTAATGGATCTGGCATTGCATAACACCGCCAAGGCTGGATGAGCTGTCTGGGAAGACCTCGGCTCCTGCCTACTAGAGTCGGAACCCTTGAGTATGGGAACAAGACAAAAATAACCTCTATCTTGACCCCATTTCACCCCAGGGCATCTCCTGGATCTTACCACCCCAATCTGCCCTCCCCCCTCCTGTCCCCCACCAGACTCCGCTCTCCACCTTCTTTTATGTTTCCTCAAAATGCCCAAAGCACGACACCTAAAATAGGTGTCGGATGGTAGTGGTGGACATTCAAAGGGACACAATTCCCTGAGTCCGGTTGGGGAATAATGCCCAACCGTCACCAAATCACCCCAACACATTACAAAAAGAAACAAAAACAAATATAAACAAAAAATATATAATCAACCACTTACATAAATAAAAATAAATCTCAATTGTTCAGCATTCCCAGATATAGACAGCTTAAAACTATTACCTTAAAAAGTATCAATTAAAACAATACAAATAAATCATAAATCAAACAAACCAAAAAGAAAACCACCCTTAAGAGTCCATTTCTAAAGAGAGTTCAAATCCCAAAAATAAAAATAATTAAATAAACTTACAAATAATAATAAATACAACAAATTCTGAAACCCTGGTACTCTCACTATCCTGGGGATCAAAATACATAAAAATAAAACAATACAGATTTTAGATTTTACAAATTTTCAGGTACTCACACTACCTGAAAAAATAATAATGGTTTGGGCACTCTCACTGCCCAAACATTTACACAAGTAACGAACAACAGGAAAAGTTCTCTCAAAAAATGTCTCAGTAGTGGTTCTTCTTTAATTTCAGCAGTTCATAGTCCCAAAACCTGTCAGACTCCAAATCTCAAAGCCGAGTCAATAGATAATCCAATCATTTAATCAGCCTTTAAAATCCATTTCCATTTAAAGGGTTGTTCTGGCAAAAGGCCAAGAGTGTGCAAAACCTTGTCCGATAATACAAGGGATACCCCAAACCTCCCTTCCACTATACCCTGGCTACTCGAGCCCCTATCGCCTATGACCTGCAGCTACAGAAGTCCTGAGGGTAAACAACAAAGTACACCCCCAGGGCAACTTAGGAGAACCTCAAAATCCTCCTCTGGCTCCCCAAAGGAAGATGAGGAAACTCCCGTTCGGTCAGAGGTAATGAGAGAAAGCAACCCGAGGTATAAGGAGGAAGGGTTCCCACCCTGCACCACTCAATGACCCCCAGCACCCCTGAACTCCAAACAGCAGCAGCCAAAAGCACTGTAGAAATGTCAGCTCATAAAAATGCAAACTTGAGTCGGAACAGTCATAAAACTCATATTAGAAAGATGTGCTAAAAGCGCTCTCACCACACCGCTGCTCGCATGGATGTAGACTCTCTAGATATGATCAAACAAACCAGGAGTTCATAGATAGCGATAACAGTTCCAGGCTTTCAAATTCGAACAAGCAACAACTCTCGCAACTTCACAGGTTCGGTAACAGCTCCACAGAACATAGATGATAGCAGGATTTGGGTTCAGTTTTCTAAAAATAGCGAATTCATAACTCCACTTAACGACAGTAAAATTAAAATACATGCGGTTACCGGCTGTAACAGCTGTAACTGCAACGGCGGCTGGATAATGGATCGCACAGTCCCCATCTGCCGAAGCTTTTCTTATGTTCTTATGTTCTAATAACCTTCTTGATATCAGCATTGAAATCTTTCAGCTCTTTTAAGATAGCTTCCAGTCTGTGGCTTTTGCGCGGCATTGGTTTTGGGTGGGTCGAGCTTTCTTTATATGGTGTTGGCACGCTTGACACCTATGAGATCTCTGAGTCGGAGTGTGTGAGAAGGCAGTAAGGAGGGCTGGGGGGATGTTGGGATGCACAGGGAGAGGTATCACCAGTAGAAAACAGGAAGTTGTTATCCCTCTGTACAGACAGTTGGTGAGACCCCATCTGGAGTACTGCGTGCAGTTCTGGAGACCCCATCTCTGCAAAGACATAGACAGGGTGGAGGTTGTCCAGAGGAGGGCAACCAAAATGGTGCAGGGTTTGCTCCAGAAAACATACAAAGAGAGACTAAAGGAGCTTAATATGTATATCCATGAGGAAAGGAGGGAGAGGGGGAACATGATAGAAATGTTCAAGTACCTCAAGGGAATCGGCAAAGTCCAAGAGGGTGGCATCTTTCAGAAAAAGAGATGTGCAAGAACAAGGGGGCACAGTTGAAGATAGAGGGGAGACGGCTCAAGGGTAATGTGAGGAAGTATTTTTTTTATGGAGAGGGTTGTGGATGCATGGAATAGACTTCCTGAGGAGCTTGTGGAGTCAAAAACAGTGGGGGACTTCAAGAATGCATGGGACAGATATAAGACAATTCTAGTGGGGGGGTAGCAGGAAGTAGACTGTTGGTTAACTAGGATCTGCAGCTTATCCATTAGGTAGAGAAATGGGCAGACTAGGTGGGCCAAGTGGTCCTTATCTGCCATCAAATTCTGTGTTTCTATGAGTGATCACTTCGACATACACCCAAATTCTTGATTGGTGAACGGTGTCAATGCTTGTTTGGCTTGACTTCTGTCTTAAAGGAAGCTATTCATCAATACCCCTCGTAGCTAAGGGGTACTACCATCAACACAGCTAGCAAATACAGTGTAAGGGACAGGCAATATAAGAGTAAATGTACAACCAAAGAATATAGTGCCTGCTTCTGAGTTCTACCTTTTTCCTTTTATCATCTTGAAGCTTTGGGCTTGTGGAGAAGTTGGCCCACTGCCGAGGGTCTCTTCCCCCTTCCACAGACCGAACTTAAGATTCTTCACCTCGGGGTTGAGGCGCTAGCTCTGGCGGACCTCCCCTGAAGCCTGCATACACTGAATTTGCTATGCTGCAGCCACCGATTGTGAAAACTAGAGCTGCTTACCGACTGGAAGGACTTTTTCCTGGGCCGCTGCATCTGGGCTGTTGGAATCGGCCCTGACCTCCGGAGACCACTGGGAAGCTTTCTCCAAATGACCGGAGCATTCATCGCATACCTCTGAGCGCCAAATTTGAAAAAATCACTCCAAGCCAGTTGGTCCCCGCTACCTGTGACGCTCCAAGCCACTGGATTTAAAATCAAGGATTGAATCCTCGCTTGGGCTAGAAGCTTTGGGCTTGCGGAGAAGTTGTCCCACTGCCAAGGGTCTCGTTCTCCTCCCACAGACTGAACTTAAGATTCTTCACCTCGGGGTTGAGGCGCTAGCTCTGGCGGACCTCCCGCGAAGCCTGCATACACTGAATTTGCTACGCTGCAGCCACCGATCGTGAAAACTGGAGCCGCTTACCGACTGGAAGGACTTTTTCCAGGGCCGCTGCACCTGGGCTGTTGAAAAATTTCCTGCCCACCCACCCCTGCTCCTCCTCTCAGTTAAATGGTCCCAATCCTCCCACTAACTCGATCAGCCAATCCTGCCTACGACAGCCCCTGAACCTGACATGATCAGCCTGTCATATCTTTTAAGCCATTATATTCCCACATCCCTGAAAGCCTGATGTGCTGAATAGTCCAATCTGTTGTACAATTGTCTTGGCTAATTTCAAGAGTCTTAATTACTTCTGACTTGCTAGCAACGTGATCTTAGCCTGGAATACTTGCTGCAGTGTAACCTAACTTGCTATTCACCAGATCCATTTATCCCTCTGGTGGTAGAGGTACTGCTGATATCCTCTTGCCATATTCATATTGTCGACTGGTCTCAATCTGTATTGTTATACTGGTGCTCTCTGTTTTGAATGATTCCACTTTATAGCTCAACTCTAAACCACTATAGCCTTTAACATTACATGGTCAGTCTTGGCTGCTCCTATTCTCCTGCCCTACAACTTACTCTTCCAACTTATGGGTTTTAGTAGCAGCAATCTATGGGTTTTCAGTAACTGCCTATTAGTATTACTCTGAAACTGCGTTAAAATTACCCCTCAACTCCACTACTCCTAGTGCTGTAATTGAGCTATTACAAGTTATCTGCTATACCATACCTGTCAAAGCTTCCCGTCCCAGCCTGCCTCTAGCCACCTGTGAGGAGCAGGACACTTTCCTTCCATTTAGACAGGACCCACTGTAACCCCCTTCCCCTTCCTCTAAGCCTTCAAGTAGGAGGGGACTTAGCCTACCCTACTCTCCTTAGAACCAAACCCTTACTGAGGGCTACCAAACTGACCCGGTCCTTCCCTGAGTCAGGTGTCCTCTCTCAGCTCTGCAAATACGCGGAGCCTGATACTCATGGCTGCTCCCGCATACATAGCTCCGTTACTGGGGATTGATCAACTCTTCCTCTGGGGCCGTCTCTCCCCTGAACTGGGCTGGAATATTGGTCACCCCCTCGACCCCTCAATCCTTGTGAGGAGGGGCTCAACACGCTAAGCCTACTCATGTATGGATTATCTCAAAAGGGTAGCTGTTATAACCTATTTTTCTACCTTAGCACTTATGACCAACGGTGGCTCCACTACATCCCCTCCAAAATGATTGGCTACCTTGCCAGGCTTAAGCTGGCACTGGGGGGGGGGACGTTGAACTAAACCCTGGTCCCCACTCCTCTAATCTCACTCTCGGTGACCCTACCAACCCTCTCTGGGCCAATACTAGAGGGCTCAAGCTGGTGCACATGAACATTGGCAGCCTAAGGCACAAAGTCCAAGACCTTGAGGCATGGACAGCACTGTATAAACCTGACGTACTAGCTGTGACTGAAACCTGGCTCCAGCCACAGATCCTCCCTCATGAAGTGGACTTCGTTGGCTATCATGCTTTTAGAAAGGATAGAGCTGGGAAAAAAGGTGGTGGGGTTTCTTATCTACGTCAGCACTGCCTTACATGCTTCGCAGTTTGCACCCTACCCTTTGTGGATTGGTAAGTGAGATCCTGTTTGTTAAAGTGCTCCTCGGAGACACCAAACCCTTGTATGTAGGGTGTGCCTACTTCCCGCCCCAATCGACTGCCTCCTCCCTTGAATCCATAACCCATGCCCTGGTTGAGCACCCCCTGGGGGAGACTATTCTTTGGGATTTCAGTCTAAACTGGCTTGCCTTGGGGACTTCCATCAACAAGAATCCCATGCTGGACTCCTTATTAACCCTAGTCATCGATCTGCCTACTAGGCATAATGCTAAGTCGGGCAATCATTCCCTACTTGACTGGGCACTAGTCTCCTGCCCAGACCGTATACTGACAGCTGGGATCATGGCTGACTCTCTGAGTGACCACTCACCAATTTTCTGTACCTGGTCCAATAAGCCCCCTAAAATTGCTGCTAGGGTAATAGAAGCCAGGAACTTTAGAAGGCTTGTACCAGCAGACCTCTGCTCAGACATGTGAACCATGGACTGGGATCCTATAGTCTCCCTTCCCACACTGGATGAGGCGCTTGACTACTTCACCAATACATTTCTGTCTGTGGCCAATCTGCATGCCCACAGAAGAAGCTTGGGTGCAGTGCAAATCTACAAATGGCTCAGCCCTGGCCTTAAGCAAAGTATGCTACTCCGTGACAGGGCCTGTTGACTCTACAAATCCTCAGGCAGTAGATCTGACTGGGAGAAGTACAAGGAGTTGAGGAACCAATGCAAAAAAGCTTCCAAACATGCCAAGTCCAAGTACCTGCAAGATCTCCAAACTAGTCACCAACGTGACCCTAAGAAATTCTGGGGTCACATTAACACTCTTCTTAAGGGTGCCACTAATGCACAAGAAGGTGCACTCCTGGTTGGGAATACCTTGACCAACGACCCCTCTGCAGTAGCTGAAGCCTTCTGTGCTTCCTTCTCCAATCCAAGTCACTCTCTCACCCCATCCTCTCTGGGATTCCCTACAACAGCAGTGCGGACTGGGCGCTTCCTCGGCCTCAGTTTCACCTGAAACTGGTCGATACGTCTGCTGTACTTCCTCTTTTACTCAAAATAAGCCCTAACTCCTCTCCGGGACATGATCTGCTTGAACCTCAGCTGCTGAGGGCCACTGCCCCTGCAATCACCTACCCTGTCACCCTGCTCATCAACAGGTCTCTCCTCGAAGGAACAGTCCCAAGTAAATGGAAGGTATCAACTATTGTCCCTGTCCATAAAAAAGGACCCAGGGACAAAGTGGGGAACTATAGGCCTATCTCCCTACTCAGCCCTCTCAGGAAAGTGAAGGAGAAACTGGTATACAATCAACTGCAGGATTATCTGGAGCAGCACCTACTCCTTGCCGATGTACAACATGGCTTCAGGAAAGGTCATGGCACCGACACTACCCTTACCCGGCTCACATCCGACATCCTCAAGGCTATGGACCAGGGCTCCCTGACAGGGGCTGTATTCATTGACCTGTCTAAGGCCTTCGACCTGGTCAGCCACAAACTTCTTCTTTCCAAACTCCTCTGACTAGGACTGGATGCGCACTCACTCTCCTGGTTCTAGAGCTACCTGATCAATAGAACCCAAAAAGTCCATTGGAGAGGAACACAATCTAGCACCAGACCTGTGGTCTCTGGGGTACCCTAGGGCTCGATCCTGGGTCCCCTGCTATTCTCCCTTTTTCTCAATGACATTGAGGGGGTCTGCGGGCTGAGCAACCTCATCCTATACGCGGATGACACTGTTGTCTACTGCAGTGACCTGCTACCCAGTGTCATCTCTGCCAAACTGCAGGCCAGTCTCTCTGCTCTCAAGGCCTGGTTCACCTTCAATTCTCTTGTACTGAACAAAGAAAAAACTAAGGCTGTTCTGTTTGGGACCAGACGTCTGGGTACTGACAGATACGAACTACTCCAGCTCAACACAGCCCAAGGGAAGAGAGTTGAGGTCATAAACAGGATCAAGTACCTTGGGATCCTCCTTGACCAGGAGCTGTCCTACAAACCCCACATCGACTCCTTAACTAGATCCATCCACCAGAGGCTTGGACTCCTCTACCGGCTGGGCAACTCTCTTTCTGGCGAGGCGCAACGCACCATAGCCAACTGCAGCCTTCTCCCTTCCATCCTATATGGTGCCCCCCTACTACAGTTCCTCTAGGAGAAGGAGCTCAGCAAACTTTCCGTGCTCTACCACAGGGTGGCTCGCTTTGCAACAAACACCTCCCTGGGAAACATTACTGCGAGGTCCTCGCGGACCTAAACTGGCCCACCTTACGGCACAAGTTGGCCTATTCCTCTGTTTGTTTGGCCTTTAAATTCCCCTCCTTCCCCATCTGAGTGGGCTGCTCATTCCAGAAGTCCAGAACCATACCTTGTGATCCTCGGCAAGTCATCCCCTTGACATCCCTCGTGTTCACACCAACCAAGGTAAGTGCTCCTTTCAGTATGCCGCACTGTACTTATGGAACACCCTCCCAGCAAGTCTGGTTGACAAGCCTACTCTCCTAGGGTTTAAGGCAGGCCTCAAAATGTACCTTCTGGCACTTAGTCTCTGTGGTTGTAATCGCTAGCCCCCTGCCCGGGCCGGTTGTCATACTGTCACTAGTTTTGCCACTTCTATTTCTCCCATGAATCTCTTATGCAAAATTGTTAAACGTACTGTGCACCTGTTTAATACTTTGTTAGCCTTGTGATGCCTGCTGTCTCTGTGTTAAGCGTTTGATACCAATTCCCTATACATATCAGCTGTAAATACTGTATATTGTTACCTATGTATGTAATTTACTGTAATTAATTCCGGGTCGCCCCTGAAAAAGGGATCTCTGGTCTCAGTGGGCTTACCCGGTTACTAAAATCTAAATAAATAAATAAAATAAACTTTCTAAAATACCCTGCTATTGTTTTTTTATGTGATCATCTTCGAAAAAGAAAAGGAAAAGGAAAGAAAAACTGAATGATTGTGGTGAAGCAAACAAAAAGACCCCACACTTACAATCCACACAGGCTTACAAACTCATAAAATGCTTTGGTACAGAAAAAAAAAATTTCAACTTACATTGTTTCGAAGTGCATACAGTACATATCATCTAGGTAGTTGCTAGAGCCCCAGTAGTGGCCACAAAAACCTCCCAACACTATTTCATATCCCCTACGGGTACTTTTAAAGGAGACAGTAAATGATTTTGCAAAGTTAAATGCCCTTCCATCTTCCTTTCCATGACAGTTATATATTCTGATATGCGTTAACCAATTTTTGCTAAATAAATGTTCTAGTTTTGGAGAGCTTGCAGATCTACACGGAGGTACCCTCTACTCACCAGCTATTGCTCTTTTTATTTTTCTAGGATATTTTGTGACATCAATAACATCATTCCATGCTGTTCATCTCAATGGCCTGGAATGGTGTTATTGATGTCATAGAATGTTTAGGTAGCATGAAAAGAGAGAGCAGCAACTGCTAAGGAGATAAGGATTCAAGACAGTTACAAAGGGCAACAAAATCATATTATTAAGTTAACTAAAAAGGTCAAAATCATATCAGTATATTGGATAGTCACCTACGTACCTCTCAGCCTCCTGCCTCATAAATCAGGGACAAGGCTTAAAAAAATCGGGGACAAAGGACCAAAATCAGGGACACATCTTAAAACTTGGTGATATCTACTCAGGAAACTGGTAGAATATGGGGCTTAGTGCAAAATGCATCTTCTAAGGAAGAACAACTCTTTAGCTTTAATGTTTGACATTATTTTATGCTTCCAACCTCCACTGTTTGGCCACAGAAACACAATTTTTAGGAGGGACAGAGTAAAATTTTGAGGCAAAATCAGGGACAGTTGAGAGGTATGGTCACCTATAGGACAGCAGGAGGGCATCTACTGTAGAGGTATACAAAACTGTTTCCTGTCACCTTTAAGGATGAGGTATAATACAAATGGGACACCTTATATAGTCCATACAGTAATAGCAGGACAATAAAATTTAAAGTGTCAAATCACAAAAAGTTTATTAGAGACTAGGGATGCAGCAAAATAAAATTTTGCCATTGAAATTACGGCAAAATCAACAATTTCGCCGGGCAAAATGTTTTGCGAAATTGCAGCAAAATTATGCAATTTTGCCCACAATTTTGCCCATCGCCGCCAGCCACCACAATTCCATAAATTGAACCCCCCCACACACAAGTTACCTTGCACCCCCCATTTGTTTTATTAAAAAAAACTAAATTTGCCCTCCACTCCCTGGTGTCTAGTGGTTCCCTCGTCGTCATTGGCATAATAGCATAATAAGCAGCACCCCAAAAGATACCTGCCACCTCTGTTTGCTTTATCAAAAAAAAATAAAATAAATTACCCTCCACTTCCTGGTGCTCTAGTGATCCTCCACAGATGTCACTGGCCATAATAACATTAAGTAAGCACTTTCTTAGTTATTTTCCCTCCATTTGCTTTTTATTAAAAATTCACCCTCCATTTTGAAATGGGACTTTCACCTTATCAATAGATAGCAGAACTCACCGCGCCCCCCAGTATAAGCCGATCAGTTATCGGATAGAACTTCCTCATTATCTTCCACGTCGGGTAGCTGACTAAGCACCACTGAGTGCTTGAAATGAATGAAAACTGCACTTATTCATTCAAGCATTCAGTGGCACTCAGTCGGGTTGCCAGCCGGAGGTGGAGTGGAGGGCTGTGGTGGCCCAATCAAGGCTACGGGGAGCTGGCAGATACTGCTATCTATTGATGGGTGGGGGTCCACTAGACACCAGGGAGTAGAGGGTGAATTTTGTTTCTTTAATAAAACAAATGGAGGTGGCAGGGTAACTTTGGGGGTGCTTATATAATGTTATTACTGCCAGTGATGGCTGGGGGACCACTAGACACCAGGGAGTGAAGGTGAATTTTATTTTATTTTTTAATAAAGCAAACGGAGGCAGAAGGGTAACTTGGGGGTGCTTATTTAATGTTATTAAGACCAGTGACGGCCAGGGCGGGGACCACTGACACCAGGGGAATTTTGGCCAGTAGCCTACAATATTTCTCGCCAGGGAGGTGAAATTATTCTACAGGTGATAAATTTTGCTATTAGGTGGCTTAAATTTCACCAGCAGATGCTGAATTTCACCACAAGTGAAATTTTGCAAACTTGGGGTGAAATTTCGTGCCCAACCGTAGCAAAATTTTATTCACCAGCAAAATATCTTACTAAATGCACTAATTTTGAAATATTTCACTGGGCAAAATTTCCCAATTTCGCACATCCCTATTAGAGACCTAAATGACTGAATCATGTTGTATTTTTGATTGGCACAAAGTAGAAACTTCAAAACATCACCCAAATCCGTTCTGAAGGAGATGTCACAGAATCACAGAGGCTCTGATTTGGATAGCACATGATCTTTTAGAAGGATCACCCCCCCACCCCCCACCATACCACAGAAAAGCCTGCAGATCTTATTCTATCAGCAAGGACAAAGAGGAAGACCAGGAGAGGATGTAGAGGGAAATGGAGGACAAAGTCAATAATGGGGGAGAACACAGATACTACCTATGAGAGGGCAACAGGGGAAAGCATCCCAGAATAAACACAGTAGTACAGGCAACAGTCTCAGAACCGTAGCATATACTAGTGGTAAATTTCTCAACCTACATACCTTCTGGATTCTGAAATTGCAGTATTGCAGAAAAAGGACCATTGTTTGTACCTACTGTACATGTAATGCTAAACCCTTTGGCTGTATGATAGGTCTGTGCAAGTTCAGTACGAAACAATCTAAGATACTGTTTCGAAAAAAATAATACAGTATGCAGTTAACACAGAGTGACATTATAAATATTGAGACTAATGCCAGAGAAAATGGGAATAATACCCCATTTCACCCAAAACTGACTGTTTGTCCACCATCAGCAGCAGCAGTCCAGGCTTTTGAACAAACATGTGAAAGATCTTGAAGTATATTTTTAATCAGCCATGACACTTTGTCAGTTTGTAAGCCTCTGAGGGGTGTAAGTGTAGGGTGCTCTTGTTTGATTTTCAGTTTGGCTTTACCCTACACACTGCACCTACAGTAACTTGGGGTGGTTCCATTGTTCTGTTGCTATGACTGTGGTGAGCCTGTGTAATAGACTGCCAGAAGAGTCTGCTGACACAGGAACGGTCCTCATTCTCAGTCTTTGTTCACAGTTTCATGACGCAAGCTCACTTTTTGCACAGTTCTACCTTGCGTCCCTTTGTGTTATACACAAAGAGATCAGAAACACTTCCTTGCACTAGTGCATCGGTCAGTGTGCTAGCTCAAGGAAATGAGATGGGGAAGGCAGTGGTAATGAGGGTGTTGGTATGCACAAAGGCACTGTGCTATACACAGCAGCTCCCCGATAACCTCGCCCCTGCTCACAAAGTACAGAAACCTCATGGACTGAAGAACTGCCTTGCAAGCCAGTGCTCTCATACCAGTAGGGGGAAGGAATAAAGGGCAGCTGACATGATATTTTCTGTGGTGCAGGCATATTCATGGCTAGGAGCTACCACCCATGACCTAAAATACCCATAAAGTAAAAATTTTCTGTGCAAAACCTAAATAGCAATTTCACTTACAAGAAGTGCAATCTCAGTTCCATATCCATTGCTAGCCGGCAAGTGCCTCAGCCCCACCCACAAAACTGTGTTTTAATGACACAAAGTGGAGAAGGAGCAGTAGGACTCTAGGGAAAGGGGAAATTGTTTAACCAGGAAGTGCACACTAAGCTGAAGCTTGTTTCCAGGTGCGACCTGGAAGCACAAGGAAGTTAAGTAACTTGCTCAGAGTCGCACAGTATGCATGTGGGGGCTGTGGGATTCAAACACAGGTCTCCAGATTTGCAGCTCAGTGCTCTTAACCACTGTGCTATACTGCCTTCTCCTATAGATAACATTATTATGCTATCAGAAGTAGCAGCAGTCTTTAGGTGATACTTATACTATTTATAGGCAATCGTACATGTTAAGGGGGGGCAGTATTACATGTACTATCCCCCCTTAATATCTACAGTTGCCTGTAAATAGTATAAGTATCACCCAAAGACTGCTGCTGCTCCCAACAGCATTGTAATGCTGTCTATAGCTGTACAGTTCCTTCCACCCTTCGCATCTTTAAAATGCAGTTTTGTGAGTAGGGCTGCGGTGGGTGCTCAGTGGCTAGCAATGGATACCGAACTGATATTGCACTTCTTGTAAGTAAAGTTACTATTTAACCTGCACAAAAATTTTAAGTCATGGGTATTTTAGGCCCAGAGTCTATGTGAGCCTCCAGGGACTGCTGCCTTCTTTTGCGGGTGGCCGTGTTGAACTTCAGGCAGTGCTGACAGGAATCCATGGGGTGGTCAGGGCCTAGGCAGATGAGGCACCGAGAATGGCCGTCCTTGTGCAGGAGTTGGGCGCCGCACGAGCCGCACTATTCGCACGTACCGAACATGGTGAGGGGACGACATACACGGCAGGTAAGAAAATCCTGACGAAAATAATCGAAATCGGAGAAAAAGACGGTATAACTACTGGCGATGATAGACTGATGAGCAGTGGAACTTAACCACGAGGCGCTGTCAAAAGCAAACAGCGGGAAATAACTGGAAGGCAGGCATGAGGGCCCGCCCCTTTATACCAACGTCACCTGATGCCGGTCACCTGACGTTGGAGCGGTCCCTCGCCAGAGACTACTAGCTAGAAATTTTTCCGTGAGGTCCTGATGCCTGCCAGCTTCAATCCTATATGTAATTGCCTACTGCAAGAGCCTCTCTCGAAGATCTACTGTTACAGTAAGTTCTTACGTAACTGTACTTTTCCTGCCCTCATGGTGTCCATTGCTCTTTAAGTAGGACATGGCACCATCAAAATCATTCTAAACAAGGGAGAGGACTAAGGAAGGGGGATTCACTGGATGCTAGTAAAGCAGAGAGGCAGTGATTGGACCACCAGGGAAGACCAGCAAGGGGCAACATAATTTAATAACCACTCAGCCTACAAGTGAGCCTTAAGGGATGTGGAGACATCAGGGGTAGCGCCATGTGCATGAGTAATGACCGTTGTATGATATCATGTGCCTGATGCCATGACATAGGCTAACCTCTGCAGTACCCACAATTCCAGCATGTTAGTGATCCCACAGCCTATGTACTTCCTCTAGCATCTGGAGTGGCAATCTACATAAGTCTGTGCAGCACTGTAGTTGCTGGGGACAGTCCACCCTGCAGACAGTGGCACCTGTTTGTGCATTGCAGTTTTTGGTAGGTGGTAGTATACGTAGCATTAGTCTGAACTGCTAATAAACTGTGATTGACAGCAGGATAGCTGGAGAGGAACTTCTAGGTTAAGGAAGCGGGAGCTATGTAATGCCTAGGAGGTCAAGCTGTGAGGCAGTTTTAAGGTTATGTCCTGCAATAAAAGTTCTGAAGTTTGCATCAGCCTGTGACTCCTTCTCTGCTTAAATGAACTCTAACAAGACAGTGTAGGGAGCCCAGTACACCCCACATACAATCTCAAACCATCACGAATGGGAATAGGGCCGAGTATAAGAAGCACCGCAATCTCTTTGCACAAGAAGACGTGAGCTTGATCAGTTTTTATTGGTCTTCCTTGACATAGTCCTCAACAGCTGCTGTGTCCCAGTGCTAGAAGTTTGCTGTCATAAACCAGTCAGATGCAGTTTTGAAAAATCACACCCATTTACTATGTCCAGATGGGTATCAGGTGCAGCAGGGGCTGCCAAACACAGGTGCACCTTGTACAGTAGATGCCCCTGCATTCTGGCAATTTACAGTCCAGCCCTGGGAGCATGGTTACTTTTCAAGATTAGGCTTAATAAATTTCTTTTTTTTCAACAACTCTTTCTCATCTTTCTCATCCCTTGACTGAGCTCCCCATTACACAATGTAGATCTAGCAACCAAAATCCAAACCATCCTTATCTACTGCTGAAGCCTCCCACAGCCTGTGCTCTGTGGTGGGGCCACTGGAGAGATGCCCCTCCCTGCCAAATAAGGATGTGGCTTATGGAGCTGATTTGGAATGTGAGACCCGAAAGTATTGGCACCATCATCCATGCAGCCATCATTTGACAATTTTTTATACTTTGACCCCTGACTAACATACCCACCCCAGTGGTGATGTGCATAACATATAGAAGTGTATGGGCAACCATACACAACAAGGCTGTGTTTCCATCGATGGGTTGAGATGACACAGAAACATAGACTTTGACGGCAGATTAGGACCACTTGGCCCACCCAGTCTGCCCATTTCTGTACCTACTGGATAAGCTGCAGATTTTAGTTAACCAACAGCCTACTTCCTGCCACCCCCCACTACAATTGATTTATGTCTGTCCCATGCATGTTTGAATTTCCCCACTGTTTTAGACCCAGCAACCTCCCCAGGAAGGCGGTTCCATGCATCCACCACTCTTCGTGAAAAAAAAAATGTCCTCACATTACCCCTGAGCTGTCCCCCTTCTATTTTTTAATTGTGCTCCCTTGTTCTTACACATCTCTTTTTCTGAAAGATGCTACCCTCCTGGACTTTGTTGATTCTCTTGAGGTACTTGAACGTTTCTATCATGTCCCCCGTCCCTTCTTTCATCAAGGGTATACATATTAAGCTCTCTCAGTCTCTCTTCATATGGTTTCTGATGCAGACCCTGCACCATTTTAGTTGCCCTCCTATGGACTGCTTCTATCCTGTCTATGTCCTTGCATAGATGAGGTCTCCAAAACTGCACACAGTACTCCAGATGGGGTCTCATCAACTGTCTGTACAGAGGGATAACCACTTCCCTTTTTCTACTTGTGATGCCCCTTTCTATGCATCCCAGTATCGCCCTGGCTCTCTTTACTGACTTCTCACATTGCTTACCCACCTTTAGATCATCTGATATGACTACCCCCAGGTCCCTTTCCATTTTTGTTGTTGTTAGTACCTCCCCTGCTATTGTGTACTCTTCTCCTGGGTTTTTGTTTCCCAGGTGCATTACTTTGCACCTCTTTGCATTGAATCTAAGTTGCCATATGTCTGACCATTCCTCCAACCTTGCCAAGTCCCTTCTCATCCTTTCTACCCCCCTTGTGTATCAACTCTGTTACAGATCTTTGTGTCATCTGCAAAGAGGCTTACCTTTCCCTCCAGACCCTCTACAATGTCACCTATAAAGATGTTAAAGAGGACTGGACCTAGTACTGAGCCCTGAGGTACTCCACTAGTGACCTCCCTTTCTTCGGAATGTGTTCCATTCACTATTACCTTCTGTGTCCTGTTGTACAGCCAGTTTGCTACCCAGGCTACCACCCTGGGACCCACTCCCAGGCTGGCTAACTTGATATCAATCTTTGTGCAGGACTGTGTCAAATGCCTTGCTAAAGTCTAGGTAGGCCATATCTACAGCCCCTCCCTGGTCTATTACTTTGGTCACCCAGTCAAAGAAATCTATTAGAGTCATCTAACATGACCTTCCTGCTGCAAATCCATGCTGCTTTGGGTCCTGTGCCCCACTGGCCTCTAGGTACTCAACAATTCTTTCTTTCAGAAGTGATTCCATGATTTTCCCTACCACTGAGGCCAAACTTACAGGTCTGTAGTTTCCTGCTTCTGCCGTGCTCCCACTTTTGTGAAGGGGAATCACATCTGCCCTCCTCCAGTCCTCAGGTACCACCCCATCCTCCCATGATTTGTTAAAAAGTGTGGTCAGCGGTGTCACTAGGTCCTCCCTTAGTTATTTTAGGATTCTGGGGTGAATCCTCTCAGGCCCCATTGCTTTGTCCACCTTGAGTTTTAGGGGTTCTTTCAGTACTCTTTCTTCTGTCAATGGACTGGTGTCAACCCCCCTACCCGTAGTGCTTCTATTGTCTGGTTTAGGTAACTCCTCCTCATCTTCTTTTGTGAATACTGAGCAAAAGTATTCATTCAGTAACTCTGCCTTTTCACTGTCTCCCTCTGCCCACCTCCCCTCTCCCTTATTAATCTTCACTATTCCTCCCTTAACCTTTCTATGCTCCCTAATGTACCTATAAAAGGTTTTATCCCCCTTCTTAACTGAATTGGCTATATTTTCCTCGGTTTGGGCTTTTGCTATTCTAACTGCCTTCCCCACTTCTTCCTGCTTTAATTGATACAGTTCCCTGTCGTGCTCCTTCTGTGATTCCTTATACTTTTTGAATGCAGCCTTTTTCTCCTTAACCTTCCCTGCCACCTCTTTTGAGAACCATAGTGGTTTTTTACTCCGCTTTGTTTTCTTTATCGTTTCACACAAAGGCTTGTTGCCTGTATGATGGCAGTTTTGATTTTTCTCCATTGTTCCTCCACCCCTCCTTTTTGGCCATTTGCTAGTGTATTCCTCAGGTATTCACCCATTTTGCCAAAGTCAGCCCTTCTAAAGTCCAGTATGCTTGTTTTTGTATGGCTCGTCTCCATGGTTGTGCTTATTATGAAGCACACTGTGCAGTGGTCGCTTGTTCCCAGATGTCTACTGACTTCTAAATTTGTGATCCTCTCTCCATTTGAGAGTACCAGGTCTAGTATTGCTCCCTCCTGAGTGGGTTCCAACACTAGCTGTCTAAGGCCTGCCCCCTGCAGGGCATCGAGAATGACCCTGCTCTTGGATGTGGTTGCAGTACATGTCATCCAGTTAACATCTGGCATATTCAGATGCCCCATCAACAGTATCTCCCCTTTTTCAGCCATTTTGAGAATGTCCTCTATCATTTTCTTGTCCATTTCCTCCACTTGAGATGGGGGTCTGTATACAACCCCTGTGCAGATTGTGATGCCATTCCTTGTCTCCAAGGTGACCCAGACTGCCTCTTGTCCTCCCCCTTTACTTTTTAGTTCTGTAGCTTTGATCCCTTCCCTTATGTATAGAGCTACTCCACCTCCTCTTTTCCCCTCCCTGTCCCTTCTGTAGACTGTGTACCCCGGTAAGTTGACATCCCAGTAATGGTTTTCCATGTACCATCTTTCCGTGACTGCCACAATATCCAATTGTTCATCTTCCATCAAGGCTACTAGCTCAGGAAGCTTGTTTCCCAGACTACGGACATTGGTACTCATTGACCTCCATTTAATGTTGGTTTTATCCTTTTTTCCCCCATGCCTGCTCTTTTTGTCCTTGTCTATTTTTTCATTTACCCCTGTCCTGCCCTCTGTTGAACACTGTATCTCAGTGTTTACCTTACTACTTGTCATGTTTTGTGTGGGGAGGCTTGAAATTTCCTGCCTCTTATTAGCACCTCCCCCATGGCTAGTTTAAAAGCTTGCCAAGGAAGCATTTAAACCTGTCACTTAGAATCTTGGTTCCCTTTGTGGACAGATGCAGACCATCATGCCATTATAGACCTTCATCTCTCCAGGTATACCCCCAGTCCCCAATGAAGCCAAAGCCCTGTGCTCTGCACCAGTTTTGCAACCATTCATTAAACTGCATGGTGTGTAGTACCCTAGCCTCACCCCTGCCATACATCACAGGGACCTCGAGAGCAAAGCTTGGGAGGTCCCAATGTCATCTCAGCCTCGAGATAGAACTACAGTCCTTGTTTGTGTTGTTTTATTTTATATAATATATGGTTCCAAAAAATACAGGACACAATGGGCTGCCAGGACACAATGGGCTGCCAGCTCATCTACCCACCTCTCCCTTGTCTCTCCTACCCGCCTGCTCATTCAGTCACCCCTTTCCATCCACATGTTCATGAACTGTAACAACTGGAGCACATTTTATATTGCTTACATTCAGTGAAGCATTTTTGTTTTCCTGAGAGCTTCAGTGCATCTTTCATTGGCAGCTCCCGACTGCCACTAACAAACTGTTGCCAGCCCAATCCCTGAGACACACTCGTGCTACAAAAAAAATCAGATTCAGTTTTTCACTACTGTTCTGAGGGTAAGAGATAAGATTTAATGGAAGGTGATTGTATTTCCCTAAGTGGTGCACCTCAGAGCCAACTCCAGAATTGTAAATGACGAACGGGGCAGTTCAAAGGTCAGAAAAAGTTGTACTATTGATGTGAAGTCAGAATGATAGTACAACTTTTTTGACCTTTGAAGTGTCCTACAACAAGATTTTGAAAGCATCTGAATTCTGTCCACAATAAGCCTTAGCCATATACTATAAGAAGAATGCCTCATGTATATTCAGCTGTCACCTGCACATAGAATCAACTCACTGGCCGGATGCGGGAAGTTGCTTCAGCAGCAGAACATGGCATGACCCCTCCCTTGGTGGGGTCTCAGGCTGTCTGCCTGCCCAAGCTAGTATTCTGAGTTCCTGGGTTGTTGCCACTGTAATGCAGATGACTTATCGGGCAGCCTGGCTACATAAATTTTTATTGGACAGTAATATTTCTGGATACAAAATTTAAACTATCAAGGGGAGTACACAATACTCAGTCAAATTTTAAAACAGAACAGTTGCAACTGCAGTTTAGGCATGGGGTACCTGAATAGATCATTGATATGCTTTTGCTCTGAACATCCTATGTTTCTTTATAAAATGGTACTTGAAAATCAAATCCACTAAAGTGCTTTGACAAAACACATCCTTAAGTAAGTAAGTAACATTTTATTTTTAAAAGGCACACTTCCATTATTCAGAGTGCCTTTACAATAAAAATACAAAAAAACACTAACAATAATATACAGATTAAAATACATGCCATAATTCTGTAAAACAGCTTACAAATTCAAACCTACATTCCTAAAAATGCTTTCCCAAATAAATATGTTTTGAGGGAGCTTTTAAAACCCTCTACGGTCAGGCTTTCACGTATCTGATGAGGTAGAGTTCCACAGGGCAGGAGCCATAAAGGCAAAAAATCTTCCACCAGACATCTTCAAATGTACCCTGGGAACCTCCAGCAATCCCTCATCAGAGGACCAGAGAGAGCAGGAGGGACAATAGGGACACAGGAGATCTTGTAGGTATTGGGTCCCAGCCCATGTAGGGCTTGTAAGGTCAGCAATGCAACCTTGAAAGGGATTTGCCATTGTATGGCAGCCAGTGCAGTTCGCGCAGCACAGGTGTTATGTTACTGCAGGGTTTTATTTAACTCCAAAAATTGATTAGCGTTTTGCTCATAAAAGTGCTAAAACTTTGTGAACATGCATAGCACTTGCCTCACTGTGTTTAACAAACATAACACTACTAAAAACCTATATAAATATTTTCTGTACAGTTAGCATTGTCCCAAGAAAAAAACTGCTAATCAATTATTTAAACCCCTGTACTGGATCTAGGGGTTCCAGTTAACAACCTGACCATCACATTCTGTACTAGCTGCAGTAGGCGGATATCCACTCCCCATAGCTCTAGATAAAAGGCATTGCAGTAGTCCAACCAAGTGGTGACAAAGGCGTGGACCAATGTCAACAGATCCTCAGATGGGACCAGATGCTTCACCCTAGTGATGTTTCTAAGATGGTAAAAGGAAGACTTGACTATGGCCGACACCTGAGCTTTCAGGGTTAGATGTTCAAATACTACCCCTAGGTTATGCACCTGGTTCGAGGCATTGAGCAGGCTGCCCCCAAGTTGTAAGCCGGATGGTTTTCCTGTCCATGACTCGACCATCCTCGGGTCCGGGTCCACCACCAACACCTCGGTTTTCTTCGGGGTTAACCTCAGCCAGCTGGCACTCATCCAGCTCTGTATATCCTGTAGGCAGTTAAACATCGAGACTGTGTCATATTCCTGGCCGGGTACAAAGGACATGTACAGTTGAGAATTGTCTGCATAACAGTGGAAACTCAACCCATACCACCTAATAAGGTCCCCCAGTGGTAGCAAGTACACTGCGAACAACATGTGGGAAAGCACAGAACCCTGTGACACCCCACAAGTCAGACCTCGAGGAAATGAGGAATTAATTCTTGACACCACCCTCTGCCATCTGCCCTCAAGGAACGATTTAAACCACTTGAAGAATGTCCCATTCAGTCCACAAACAAACAGCAGGCATTCCAGCAGTACCATATGGTCCACAGTGTCAAAAGCTGCTGAGAGATCAAGGAGAACCAAGGTGGAACAGGCTGTCCAATCTCTTGCTACTAGAAGGTCATTAAGTACCCGAACCAGGGCAGTCTCGGTGCTATGCCTTTTCCAGAAGCCAGACTGGAGAGGGTCATAGATATTATGGCTAGATAAATGATCTTCCAGTTGCAGGGCGACCACCTTCTCAATAACCTTCCCTATGAAAGGTAGGTTAGAGTCTGGTCTGTAGTTGGCAGGACAGTCGGGGTCCAGGGAGGGCTTTTTCAGCAGTGGCCTAACCACTTCTTCCTTTAAGGGAGCTGGATAGATCCCCATCTCCAAGGAAACCCCGACTATCCAAATTAGGACTGTGCCAAAAACCTCAACACACCCTACAAGAAGGCACCTTGGGCCTGGGTCCAAACTATAGCAAGTTGGTCACAGAGTCTGGAGTATCCTTGCTATATCCATGACTACCGGCTGGCTAAAGTCAGACCAGGCCAGTTGGGTGTTAGTACCACTTGGTAGGCCACCGCAAAAACCCATGGGGAAACATTAGCTGATCTCTATCCTGATGGTGGACACCTTATCAGCAAAAAACTGAGCAAACTCCTCACACTGTTCCTGTGATAATGCTCTAGATAGACTGGATTGCACAGTCTGTCCATGATCTGGAAGAGCTGGGCTGGTCTGTTTCTCACTGTAGCAATTTCCCTGGACAGGAATTCTGCCTTCTTATGGGAAATTGCTGATTGGTAGACCGTATAATGGACCAACAACCTAAGTCTGCTCACTTCCAGGTGAGTTTTCCGCCAATGTCTCTCCAACCTTCACCCCTGCTTCTGCAATTCCCCTAGTGATCCATCGCATCATGGGCACCAGGGTGAGAAGTCAGAGGGTGAACATGAACTGGAGCTATGACATCCAGGGACCCCGCCACTGCTTTGTTATAAGCCAGTACCAGAGACCCTGGGTCACCGCTATCTAACGGAATGCCTGAAAGGTTCAGTACCATGACCATGCATCATAATGCGTTAATGCACAGTTAGGTGTTGAATCATAATTCTGTAGTGAAAATTTTAAATCATTAATGTGATCACTCATGCAGGAGAGTTAGGAGGCTGCACTTTACATCCACGCCATTGGGGGAGGATGATGGAACAATACAACAGAAAAAGACTCTAAACTTATTATAAATCACTTGAGCTAAACTCAAATGACTTATAATAAGATAATAGGGCCTCCTAGGGATGTCTGTTATGGTGTAGGCGACTCCTGTCATGAGGTTTGGGTGGACAGAACCCCTCAGCTACACCTCTTGTTCCTCTTGTCCAAATGTCACGTTCAGAGTCTCTTATACCATAAGAAACATCCCTCTGGGGCTCTATTAGTCTATAAGCAACTGTTTATTCTGCAAGCCATTTTCTCAGCACAAGACCACACTCTAGGATGAGTATTAAAGCATTTTGGTCCCCTTCCTAGGGTATAAGGTGTTCATAACCTCCTGGGATGCACTTCAAGATGCTTCAGGGCATACTCAGTCATGTATTATTGCTTACACAACTGCAGCATGACCCTTTGATTAATTTAGGAAAATCACAAAATGTGGAACTTGGGTCATACCTTAAAAAAGTGATGTTTCATTGTTTAGTTCAGAAAATTCTGCTGTAAAACTGGTTTTAGATCAGTTTCTTTCCCTGCATTTCATTACATTAAGTGTACCTACTGTGCTGTGAGGTTTTATAGCAGCAGATTAGGACCCTTAAGTAATTTATGACTATGGAATAGAGATTTGGTGCCAGGTGCCCAGGCTCATCACTGTTAATCCTGACCCTGCACAGATGGTTTGATCAGGCTTATGAGACCAAGCTGCAGTTTGTAAGCAAACATCCCTCGTGCAGTTTGCTGATTTAGAAGTGAGCACCTGGCTACTGTATAATACCCTACAAAGGTAATGGCAAAGCATAATGTTAGCATTGCATCACAAGGTACTCCACAGTTATTAATAGATCACAGCTGAAAACAATCCATAGTTCACTGTTCTGTGTGAGCCCTGGAACCACAAACTTTGTCTGATACAACAGTTTACTAAGATTGCAATTATAAAATTATAAATATTTTGGATACATTGGGTATTTTACATAGACCTTAAAGCGGAACTATCATCAACAGGGTTTCTTAATGTCTCAAAGCCCATAAAAAAGCTAATTTATGTGAACCATTGTATTTATCTGTGAGCCTTTGCAGTCCAGAGTTATTCATATGTAAATCAACCTGTAATTAAGGGCTGGGGGCAGCCATATGTTTTAGGCTCCTGACAGGAAATGATGACGCGGAGGAACTTGGCCTCCCATTTACTGTAGGTTAAATAGGAAATTGTCTGTTCTATTAAGTGTGCTTTAAGGTGTTATTACAACACTTCTACATTTATAATAATTGTTTTGCATGTGCATTGAAGCTAATGAGTTATCACCTTTACATTTCAAACTTTTAGTAAAAATAATCCATCTTTAGGATTGCTTTAACTTCTAGGCTATATTGCCAGCTGATTATCAAAAACTACACATCTCAAGGCTGGCTCTGTGGTGTCAACAGGTATTGAGGCCCCATATCAGGATTTCTAAACCCTGGCTGTGTTCATATCAGTACAGATTTCAGGGTCTGCTACAGCACTGACTTCTGTCTTATTCCGTTCCTCTCTTACAGCCTTTTCTCTTACTATTTTGGGTGTGAACTCAGGTCTACAAGATGCAAATGTGGCTACGTACCTACTGGCCTGGCATCATGGGGCCAGCCTTGAAATGTGTAGTTTTTGATTAACATCTGGCAGTACAGTCTAGAGGTTAAAGCAAACAGCTGTGAATAAACTTCTTTCATCCAGCAGAATGGGTTTTGATTCCAACATGCTCTACTTGTATATTATGTGACCAGAGCAAGTCACTTACCCTCCCTCTGGTCCCAAAACACACCCAGAAACAAACTGTAGTTGTGCACCTTTCCTGGACAAAGACAGTAAAATCAATCTGAGCATGTGTTATGATTCTGAAAATATTATGCTCTTTCTATCTAGATTTAATGTGAAAAGAAAAAAAAATAGGACACCATTAAATTGTATATTAATTGCAAAAACACATAGATGGACAGCATTGTTAAAACATGCATAATCTGAACTGCATTATTAAAATATAGAATAATATATGGGTGGGTGGATGTGTGTAACCAGAATTTTACACACACACACACACGAGGTGTGGGATGCTACATTAACCCCAAGGGCAAAGCCTGAGGGGTTTATAAAAACATCCCAGATCAAAGGTGTGTGCAAAATTATGTTTTTTACACCCACCCACCATATATTATTTTATTTAATTAATGGTGATAATTTTTTTGCCTTTCAGCACAGTTCAATTAGTGCAGCACTTCTCTTAGCGATAGACACAGACACACACACACGCACACACACACACGCATGCACACACTTCGCATAAAGATTTGTGCTCATAGACACTCGTACACACACACACACACACACCCTTTCAGCACAGTTCAGTTAGTGCAGCACTTCTCTCAGAAATAGACACACACACACTTAGCACACAGACACTCGTACACACATGCGCGCACGCACACACACACACACACACACACAGTCTGTCTCTCCCTTTTTTCTTTCTTTTACATTACAGTGGAAATGACATTCTGGAAAGTTGTGGTCCTTCGGCATAGCTGCAGAGTGCAAGACACACTCAAAGGGGATGAGCAGCAGGATCAACCAAATTAATTTTTTTCCTTAATGGTAGAAAATCCCGTTCCATCCAAAGTATTTCAGTAAGAAACTGGTATACTTTTAACTTCATCAAAAAAAGTAAAATACGCTTAATAATGCATTTCAGGCTATGCATGTTTTAATAGTGTTGCCCGTCTATGTGTGTTTGTAATTAATAAACAATTAATGGTGTCCTATTTTTTTTTCTTTTCAAGTCAACATGCTCAGATTGTTTTTACTGTCTTTGTCCAGGAAAGGCACACAACTTCAGCTTGTTTCTGGGACCACAGGGAGGATAAGTGACTTGCTCTGGTCACACATTATACAAGTAGAGCATGCTGGAATCAAAACCCATTCTGCTGGATGACTGAAGCTTGTTCACAGCTCCTTGCTTTTAACCTCTAGGCTGTGCTGCCAGCTGTTAATAAAAAATGACACATTTCAAGGCTGGCCCCATGATGCCAGGTCAGTAGGTACGTAGCCACGTTTGCATCTTGTAGACCTGAGTTCACTCCCAAAATTGTAAGAGAAAAGGCTGTAAGAGAGGGAATGGAATAAGACAGAAGTCAGTGCTGTGGCAGCCCCAGAAATCTGTACTGACATGAATACAGCCAGGGTTTAGAAATCCTAATATGGGGACTCAATACCTGTTGACACCACAGAGCCTGCTTTGAGATGTGTAGTTTTTAATGATCAGCTGGCAGTATAGCCTAGAGATTAAAACAATCCTAAAGATAGATTATTTTTAATAACAGTTTGAAATGTAAAGGTGCTACCTCACTCGTTTTAATGCACCTACAGAACAATTATTACAAATGTAGACAGTGCTGTAATAACACCTTAAAACACGCTTAATAAAAGGTGTAAAAGCCGCCAGGTCCTCTCCTAGCCTGCCAGGGCTTAGGAACCTGTCTTCGAGACCCCTAGTGCCGCCGAGGACCCTCCGCCTGCCTGCCCATGTACCTCCGAAGAGCCGCCAGCCCTGCCGAAACCACCAAAGTCCTGCGCCCAGCCCTTTCAGGAAGCCTGTTGACAGGGGCCGACCGCTGATACGCATGCCCAGAAGGAGAACCAAGAGCTTGGCCACACCCTGGTCCTTTGACCTGCTAAAGGCGTAAAAGCCACCAGGTCCTCTCCTAGCCCACCGGGGCTTAGGAACCTGCCATCGAGACCCCCAGTGCCGCCGAGGACCCTCCATTTGCCTGCCCATGTACCTCCAAAGAGCCGCCAGCCCTACCGTAACCGCCAAAGTCCTGCGCCCAGCCCATCCAGGAAGCCTGTTGACAGGGGCCGACCGCTGATACGCACGCCCAGAAGGAGAACCAAGGGCTCGGCCGCACCTTGGTCCTTTGACCCGCTAAAGGTGTAAAAGCTGCCAGGTCCTCTCCTAGCCCGCCGGGGCTTAGGAACCCACCATCGAGATCCCCAGTGCCGCCGAGGACCCTCCGCCTGCCTGCCCAGGTACCTCCGAAGAGCCACCAGTCCTGCTGCAACTGCCAACGTCCTGCGCCCAGCCCTTCCAGGAAGCCTGTTGACAGGGGCTGACCACTGATATGCACGCCCAGAAGGAGAACCAAGAGCTCGGCCGAACCCTGGTCCTTTGATCCGCTAAAGGCGAAAGCCGCCAGGTCCTCTCCTAGCTGCCGGGCTTAGGAACCCGCAATCGAGACCCCAGTGCCACCAGGACCCCTCCTCTGCCTGCCCAGGTACTCTGAAGAGCCGCCAGCCCTGCTGCAACTGGCCAAAGTCCTGCACCCAGCCCTTCCAGGAAGCCTGTTGACAGGGGCCCCGCTGATACGGACGCCCAGAAAGAGAACCCGAGCTTGGCTGCACCCTGGTCCTTTGACCCGCTAAAGGCGTAAAAACCACCAGGTCCTCTCCTAGCCCGCCGGGGCTTAGGGACCCACCATCGAGACCCCCAGTGCCACCGAGAACCCTCCGCCTGTCTGCCCAGGTACCTCCAAAGAGCCACCAGCCCTGCCGCAACTGCCAAAGTCCTGCACCCAGCCCTTCCAGGAAGCCTGTTGACAGGGGCCGACTGCTGATACACACGCCCAGAAGGAGAACCAAGAGCTCGGCTGCACCCTGGTCCTTTGACCCGCTAAAGGCGTAAAAGCCGACAGGTCCTCTCCTAGCCCGCCGGGGCTTAGGAACCCGCCATCAAGACCCCCAGTGCCACCGAGGATCCTCCGCCTGCCTGCCCAGGTACATCCGAAGAGCCGCCACCCCTGCCGCAACCGCCAAAGTCCTGCGCCCAGCCCTTCCAGGAAGCCTGTTGACAGGGGCCGACCACTGATATGCACGCCTAGAAGGAGAACCAAGAGCTCGGCCGCACCCTGGTCCTTTGACCCGCTAAACACTTAAAAGCCGCCAGGTACGCTTTCACTGCTTTCCAGCTGCCGGTTGCCTCCAGCTCAGTCTGCAGTGTTCCTGGCTGTACTCCCTCAGGAAAAGCGGCTGTTTTCACCTGAACTGCTGGCCTTGGGGAACTTTCTTGGACTGGGACTACTGAGCACCACTCGCAAGCACCTCCCTACCCGCTTCAGGTTAACTCCGAGCGGATTCAAGACTCAAGTGCTACAGCCCCTTTGGTGGCAGTTTGTTTGGACTATTTATCCCTGGATTTTAAGTAATTCTGGCCTTTTGCCCTGTTTTTCGCTTAGAGCGCATACCTGAGCTATTTTTCTGTGTAGTTAGTCCTCTTATACTGCCTAGTACATGTATTTCATACAGCCTAAGTCTTAACCTGTAGAACTATCTTGTAACTAACTTAAAGCTTGACTTTACCTGCCTATAGTGTGTTACAGCCTCTCTCTCACTGTTTTCCTTGGATCCCCTCCCTAATCTCACACTCCCGCCCTTTTTCTTTGTCCTCTGACCGCGCCTTGTCCTTCAGCTTCCCTTACTTAAGTCTCTCCCTTGCTGCTCTCCTTAGGTCCTCTCCTAGCCCACTGGGGCTTAGGAACCCGCCATCGAGACCCCCAGTGCCGCCGAGGACCCTCCGCCTGCCTGCCCAGGTACCTCCAAAGAGCCGCCAGCCCTGCCGCAACCGCCAAAGTCCTGCGCCCAGCCCTTCCAGGAAGCCTGTTGACAGGGGCCGACCGCTGATATGCATGCCCAGAAGGAGAACCACGAGCTCGGCCGCACCCTGGTCCTTTGACCCGCTAAAGGCATAAAAGCCGCCAGGTACGTTTTCACCGCTTTCCAGCTGCCGGTTGCCTCCAGCTCAGTCTGCAGTGCTCCCTGGCTGTACTCCCTCAGGAAAAGCGGCTGTTTTCACCTGAACTGCTGGCCTTGGGGAACTTTCTTGGACTGGGACTACTGAGCGCCGCTCGCAAGCGCCTCCCTACCTGCTTCAGGTTAACTCTGAGCGGATTCAAGACTCAAGTGCTACATCTCCTTTGGTGTCAGTTTGTCCTGCCGGCGCTTTGTACCGCTCCCCCCTCCCCCACCTCACCCACCCTGGTCGACCCTTTAGATTTAAAGCTCTCCGAGTGTCATATGACTAAGTGCCCACTTTCCCATTGGTCCCTTATACTCTCTCACCGCTGTGGGTGATCTACCCCTAACGTCTGTCTAAACTTTTCAAAATCCTCCTCGCGCCAAAAGTTCGTAACCTCCCCCGAACCAAATCGTCCTCCTCCTATCCTTTTACTCCGGCGTACACTGAACGGTTTCGTTTATATATACTCACTCCTAAACCTTCCTCTCTCATTAGCGCCACTGTTTTCCTTTCTCTTTTCCCCTATCTGCTCTAACTTAATTCCTAGGAACCTTGCTCCAATTCTACCACTCCCCAGCTCACCCCCTGTAAAAACCCCTCAGCTGCACATTCAAAAGTGTTGGGTCCTAAGTGTGAATCATGTCCTCCTTGCCTACACAAGCATCAGGTCCCCATGGCAGACTGAATAGGATTATCTTCCTGATCTTCCTGTCCCTCCTCTGGGGCTTAAACGAAGTCTCTCTGTCAGTATGCACCGACACTCTCAGAACTCCCCCTTCATCCGCTGATTTCAGTTTCTCCAACCTCATGACTGCAGACCTTAGACCGAAACCCTCCTGGGAACACCTTCTCCTCCACAAAGGCTGCACTTATCGAGCCCTGTCCTCCCTCAGAAATAAATGGAAGTGTTGCAAGAATGCTCCAGACCTCCTTAGCACACTGCTTTTGTACCTAGCATCACTCCTGATAATACTTTCTGGGGATATTGAGCTGAACCCCGGCCCGCCCAGCAGTGGGGCTCCCGAATGGATCGTTTAACAAATCCAAGGGATTTTTTATATCGCATATGAACATCAGAAGTCTCGTAAATCACCTGCCTGAAGTAGAAGCATGGCTCAATGTACACGATCCCGACATACTGTGCCTGTCAGAGACCTGGCTGAAACCTGGAACACCTGATTCCTTGTGCACTATACCTGGCTACTCATTTATTCAGAAGGACAGACCGGGGTCAAAGAGAGGTGGAGGAGTTGCCCTCTACCATAAATCTCACCTGGACGTTAGTATCATTTCTGACTCAAACCCCCAAACCACAAGTGAATCAATGCACGCACTCCTGTCCCTTGGCTCTAAAAAACTTCACATAATCTGTATTTATAATCCACCCTCTGGGGGAGTAAATGGGCTTCAGGAAGCACTCCAGCTCACCCTAAAACGCATCAACAAAAATGAAGCTATCATCCTTGGTGATGTCAACTTGAACTGGCTAGGTCCTTCGCACAATTCCCTGGCTTCACTAGTGCAAGGTCTAAACTTTCATCAACAAATAACGGAAATCACTAGACTGTCTGGGCCACAGTCTGGTACACTTATTGACTGGATCATGACAAATAGACCTGAACACATGACCTGCTCTGGGATCTTGGCAGACACTATCACTGATCACTCCCCTATCTACTGCCAGTAGAGGGCCGGTCAGCCACCCCCCCCCCCAGCTCGGGAAGGTCACTTTTACTAATTTTGCAAACTTGGATACAGACTCCTTCCTCCGGGACATCTCAAACATTGACTGGTCGATTATATACCGGGCAGAGAATGTAGAGATGCCCTGAACAATTCCTACAACATTATCTCCTGTACAAAACAAGCATGCTCCAAAACCACGCTGTGAGTCAGGGAAAACAAACTAGATGGCTACATAAGGATCTCCTAAAACAACTAAGAGTAGGGACAAGCTCTGGAAAACCTTCAAAAACTCTAAATCGACTAGGGACTATGTAAACTACAGGCAAGAAAGAAATTCTTGCAGGAAAAACATAAGGCTGGCTAAAAGCGGTATTATCAGAATCTGCTAAAGAACTCAGCCCATGACCTCTGTAACTTTGGGACTACATAAAACCTTCCTGGGACACCACAATCAGTTACACCCTCTGACATGGTAATAAGTGTCTCTCATTGCAATAACCCCATCACCATAGCAAACGCCTTCAATAGCATGTTCTCTGATCTCTCCCGCTATACCAGCACTCTACCACCAGCAGCCTTCACTGTCGACACTGTGCCTCTTACTGACCCTGTCATCCCCGCCAGTGATCCTAAACCTATACCACACCTCCTCTATTTCAAAGCCATCACAAGCTCTCAGGTTCTGTACCACCTAAAAAAACTATTGGAATTCACTAGTCCTGGCTCTGACCAACTTGAACCCCGCCTTTTAAAACTAGCTGCGCATTTTATCTCCAAACCTCTGGCTAGAATTTTCACCTTATCCCTCACCAGCAGTGCAGTCCCAGAACTATGGAAAATGGCCAGGATCTCCCCTATCTTCAAAAAAGGGAACAAGAAATATATCTCTAATTACAGGCCTATTGCAATACTATCCCCACTTAGCAAAATCCTTGAAAAACTAGTTGCCACACAGATCCAGGAATTCCTTGAAACCACTAAACAGCTCAATGATGCACAACATGGATTCAGGAAAAACCACAGTACTGCGACGGCTCTAGCTAAGTTCACCACTGACATCCTCACTGGCATGGATCAAGGAAAGCTCACAGGGGCTGTCTTTATTGACCTAACCAAGGCATTTGACCTTGTTGACCACCCTCTGCTCCTATCCACCTCTAAGCAAAATAGGGTTGCTCCTTCCCGCGCTTGAATGGTTCAAGAGCTATCTGACCAACAGGTCCCAGGCTGTTAAATTCAACTCAGCCATCTCCTCCACTGTGGAAACGAACATTGGAGTGCCACAAGGCTCCATTCTGGGTCCTCTTCTATTCACTCTATTCATCAATAACCTACCAGATGAAATACCTGCCTGTTCATCGCTCCTCTATGCAGATGACCTAGTTATCTATGCCAGCTCACCCAATGTAGAGCACATTAACACATCGCTAAATAGTGCCTACTCCAGTGTCCAGAATTGGTTAAACTCCCACCACCTCATCCTGAATTCCTCCAAAACTAATGCCATGCTACTAGGCACCACTCAAAAGATCCGTATGTGTTCCACTCCCCTGAGCATCATAGATTTAAATGGCGCATCCTCTGCAGACAGTTACCACCTTCGTTACCTGGGCATCCTACTAGACCAGTCGCTGATCTAAACCTTCATATCCAAGCCACTTGCAAAACGTTAACTGCAAGTTAGAGCAGCCTACAGAACAAATTATATGCTTACCTCCTCTGCTAAGCTTGCCATAGCCAGAGGGATCCTGCTACCAATGCTTACCTACTGTGCGCCTATACTTACCTCTGCCCACAAATCTGCACTGCACAAATGGGATGTAACCTATAATAACATATGCTGATACGCCTTACAATCCCCACGGCTTCTTCATCACTGCCAGCTATATAAGGACCTTGGGTGGCTGTCCCCCTCAGCTGTCAGGAGCTACTTCCTGGCATGCCTAAATGACTCTATACTGAGACAAAGTCAGCCTGCTGCCCTTGCAAAGCTCCTTCTTCCTGAAATTCCTAACCGGACACTCAGATCTGCTGACAAAGACCTGCTGGAAATTCCCCGCTGCCGCACCAGCAAAGGAACAGGCTCCTTCCAACATGCAGCCCACAAGTTATGGAACCAGCTCCCTCTGGACCTCAGGCATGCACCCTCCCACCCCTCTTTCAAACGGGGACTGAAACTACACCTGGCTGCCATAGATCCATGCACCTGCTTTGATCCTACCTGATTCCCGTATCTCCCCTTCTCCTGCTCCCCACCCCCCTGCTACTGGTCTCTATACCACCCTCCTTTGTTCTCTCTCCCTAAATCCTCCCCTCTCCTCAAACTCATTATCGTTATAATCATGTATAGTTTTTATATGTTTGCATATCTACTACTACCTACATTTACTGTATATTATGTACTGTTTTTATCCTCTGCACTACCTAGACACTGCCCAAACTTACTTCAGGTGGATGTTGGTACTGTACAGCCCCACCTCCTCCCTCCTCAACACTTGTCCTCCTTTACCACTTGAGATACCCAGCTAGGGACTGACACCTTGCCTCTATGCCCAACCTCAGAACCACTAGCCCGGCCGCACCCTCCTGCTTACTACCGCTAAAGCCGTATTTTAACGCCGCCTTTCCTCCCACCCACCCCCCTCCTTTTTTTTTTTCTTCATCCCTGACGGTGGGGACATAAACCTGGCGTCCCTCTCCCCTGCCGTCGGGATCCTCTCTTACTTCCCCCAGACCCCTGTGGCTGCACGGACTGGCTACTGACGGCCGTCAGTTTACGGCACCTCTCACCCTTCCCCCGTCTCTTACCCCCTGCGTTACCAGGGCTCTGCCCATACTTGCCATAGGTGCATGTTGGCTTTACGTCCTCCCTCCCCCTTCTCTTATCTACCTCTGCCGATAGACGTTAGTGGCCTGGGACTGCCTCCGGTCCTTATGCCCAGTCTAGGAACCACCTGCCCAGCTGCACCTACCCGCCTTCTACCGCCAAAGCCGTATCTTTAGCTGCATCTCTCACTCATCCATCCCTCCCCTTTTCTGTACCCCGACTGTGGGGCCATGAACCTGGCATCCCTCTAGCCTGCCGCTGGGATCTTGGCATCCCCCTTATTTCCCCTTACTCCCCCTGGGTACTCTGCTGCTGCTTGGCTGGCTGTCGAAGGAACCTCAAACCCGGCAGTCTCCCTATGCTTTCCCCGGCAAAGCAGCTAGCAGTCCCTCGAGTCCTATACCCCTTTCTTACCTGCCACCTGTACCAATACTCCCCTGAAGCTGCTCTTGGCTTGCTGGTCATGCTTAGTATAGACTAAACCATGTTAGACTAGCTGGAACCGTCTCTATATGACTAGGAATGTACTATGTATTGGTTGTTTGCCTAAGTTGTATTGTTTGCTTCCATGTGTTATGCTGTATTGTACTCTCCCGGTTCGTGCCTGAAAATAGTCACCTGTTGGCTAGCACACTTACCCGGTAAACAAAAACTAAATAAAATAAATAAATGATTTCCTATTTAACATATAGTAAATGGAGGGCCAAGTTCCTCTGTGACATCATTTCCTGTCAGGAGCCTGAAACATATGGCTGCCCGCAGCCCTTAATTACAGGCTGATTTACATATGAATAACTCTAGACAGCAAAGACTCACAGATAAACACAATAGTTCACTCAAATTAGCCTTTTATGGGCTTTCAGACATTAAAAAACCCTGTTGATGACAGTTCCCCTTTAATAGTAACAGATAGAGTGATCTTGAAAGTTGATTTTATCTAGGTTTATCTTTTAGCCTTTAGCCTTGGGTTAAAGTCTCTCAACAGCATTAAACAGCTCAGTGTTATTAAATGTCATTGCCTAAATGTCCAGTAATTGCAGGATGCAATTTTTATTTATATAAAATGTGACCAGAAAAAACACCTTGAGCTGAAGCTAATTTCCATGTGTACCCTTGGGGAGAAGGAACAGGGAAAGACACAAAAAATCACGAATAATAATAATGTTATGAATAAAACATCTGCAAACAAGAAGTCAATTTATTAATTTTATTTATTTATTTGATAACCAGGTAGGTGCACTGGTCCAAGAACTGTTTTCAGGCATGACCCGTGCCACTGAGAATGGCACAGGAATACAGCAAGTACAGTACTAAGGTAAATGGTACAAAGCATATGGAGACATCAATAGGCATTGACAAGTTAAGAGACATTATTCAAGTAGTAAGATAAAATTACAGCACAATATAAATACAATAACAAAAAAAGACACTGTAACTAGTAGGCAAATTCAATACAGTGTTGAGGCATGGCAGAGGATGGAAGGGTCATGTAAGATTGTATGGGCATTGGCCAGAAGAGGGGGGGGAGTAAGGAGCATTAAGCAGCCAGGGGAGCAGGAGTAAGAGGTAGGGGACAGTAGGTGAGCCCTGAGGAGGGAGTGGAAATGCAGTGGGGCTGAGGTTCTTGTGGGGGAGGCTATTACAAAGGGTAGGGGCAGCAGATGAGAAAGCCTGTTTGCCCATGCACAAGGAGACTTGAGGACAGTCTAGCATGGGACCAGCGGCAAGACGGAGGTCCCAGAGAAACACTTCAGGCCAGATGAGAGAGGAGAGGGGAGAAGTAGCTTGATTTCAGGTAGCCTTTTCAATTGTACTGGCCAGGAGATAGTTTTGTCTAGCTGGTGGAGGGAGACAGCCAAGAGCTTGGTAGAGGGTGCAGTGGTGGGTGTTATATGGAGCCATCAGGGCAAACCAGCAGATGTTGTTATATGTGAAGTTTAAAGAGCAGCTTCCTAGTAACTGCTCCCCCCAACATAGTTCATAACTGATCTAGCCAGGAGTTGCTTGCAGAAATCATTCCATGAAATGCTCTGGTTTTAAAAAGTTATAACCTCCATAATTTTAGTGTTGAACTGCGCCAAGAAAAACAGATCTACTTCCTGATACAAAAGCCACACACCCAAGCTGGCCCATGCAGCCCTGTATTGTGATGTCACAAAACAAAGAATATGTATGCGCGCTCCATTGAGTTCTATGGGGCAATATTTCTATACATTTGTATACCATTTACAGCTGTGATTTTAATAAATCAAGGTGACCGATCAACTAATAGGGACCCTGTTAATCGATCGGTCATTTTGCATCAGCTGATTTTATTTAAGGTTAGGTGTCTGATAAGGGATCATATTAGATTTTCTTGTTGTAATTCCTAGTGTGATGAAGTCTGATAAGGGATCATATTAGATTTTCCTATTATAATTCCCTAGTGTGATGAAGTCTGATAAGGGATCATATTAGATTCTCCTATTGTAATTCCTAGTGTGATGAAGTACCACTAAGAGTTCTTTTTTTAATAGTGTGTGGAAGTTTTTGTGGTTCTGCTGCACAGTATTGTAAAAGAAAATGAGCTAAATAATAGGCAAACAGTTCAGTACAACCATTCAGTGTTCTATACTCGGAAACCCATATCTTGCCTTTAGTCTTCCATACCCTTCCTCCTGCCTGTTGTTTCCCAAGTGGTAGGCATAAGCTAAGTGGTTATCAGGTCATCCAAAAGATTGCCATGCATCCTTAATTACTATGTAACCACTTACTTATACAAGCCTCCTTAATTACTATGTAATGTCTTACTCATACAGGGGCTTATTTGATATGGTCTGCCCCCTTGAACACCCAAACTCTGCTAGATGGTTTTGCCTTCAGGCACAAAAAGGGAAGGCACCATCCTGTGAAAGGAAGTATAGGGGGAGACCGCAATCAGAGTAGCAGACAGTGTCTGCAGGTGCCTGGAAGCCACAGGACCTCCATTGCTTTACTGGCCAAGTAGGGGTGACAAAGTGGCTGAAATTCACTTTTGTAAGTACAAATTCACCAAATTTGTGAAGTTTTGACTGTCGAAGTTGCTGTTTTTTTTGCAAATTGACCAAAATTCCCTTGTGAAGTGGCCACTTTGCCAAAATAACAGCCACATTGAGGTAAAAACTTTGCAATTTCAGTGAAGTCAAAGTTCCTAAGGTCCGCAGAAACTTTGTGCAGCTTCATAAAGGTGAAATTTGGCTACTTTGAGGTCACTTCACCGGTGAAGTCTAAATTCACAACTCTTCTATGGCCAAGTATAAGGAACAGACATTTGTTTATTCTATGAGGAATAACAAAACTCTATTGCAAATTCTGTAGTTATAGTGTCTTCACAGGTAATAAAACCTTATCAGACTCATTTTGGTGTGAATAAGTCTAGCTGAGAACACTAAATGCTATTGATAATTTCACTCTTATATGCTGTATAGTAGTCATGACATTTAAAATTACAACCTTCAGAATGTGTTAATACTAAAATGAAAATGACTTGATGGATATGGAATCTACTGAATGAGAATAATATAAAATGGTTAACACACATATTATGATAGGTCATATTGTGAAATAAGTAGTGCATTCTGTGTACCAAATGGGAATGGTGCACACTGAAATTGGTAAGACACATCCCAAAATGAGTATGTCACCTATCAAAATGAGTTAAAAATGCATGTCTTTCAAGAGGCTTTCAAGTAGCTGTAGTTTATTTTCAAGACCAGATGAACTACAGTATCAGATTGATTTACTTCTGCATCTGTTCTTTATCTTTTTTTTTTATGATAGTCGTTTGTTTTAATTGTATACTGCACCCTTGAGATTGTTATAATTGGTTACACTGCAAATAAAAATTGACTGATTGAAAATGTGTATAACACATACCGAATGGAATGCAACTTAACGAAAAGAGTATACACCAACCTAAAATGTGCATGGCAACACATCAAAATGAGCAAGTATGCACAATAAAAGGCACAAAGGAAGATGTATGAAACAACTATATGTGAAAAGGTGCAAGACACAGTCCAAAATAAATGTAACACATACAGTACTAAATAGCATGATATGGGGAACTAATCATAATGCAACTTCAAAATTGCTTGTCAACTGGCCAGCAGGGAAGTCCTGAAGGAGGGGTGGAGTTCACATGCTTTTCCAATAGCCCCAGTACTCTGTTGGTCAGGTCACTTTTCAGGATCATGCCCTAGAAGGAGGGATAAGGAGAGGAACTCAGGCTGACACATATCCCATTGACCCCCCAGGCAGATAAAGAGCCCTGCCATCCCCACACCTGACTGTAGTGCCCGGCTGACATCTCCTATTACTCACTGGTCCCTTGATCAACCAATGAGTATGCTCCACACAACTTTGGGAACTGAGGGAGTCCCACCCATGAGAGACAAGCTGTAGGTTATGGCCAGAGGCTCTGAAGAGGGGTTGGGCAGAGGCTGATAGTGATCGGGGACTCAGAGGACTTCTTTAGTGAGCGGAAGAGTTTGGGTGGGTATAAATAGCATGTGGTAATGGGCAAGGAGGGATAATGTCAAAAACAAAAAGTACTAAAAATCTGTTTTAGAACTGAATCACAGTATGTTTCAGCTCTGTACCAAGTTATGGAGCATTTGAGATTTTGTTCTATTTATTCAAAATGTGTTGACCCCTTATCATTTTAGTGGCCCTTCTCTGCACCCTCTCTAAGTAGTCATGGTCTTTCCTGAGGTGAGGGCTCCAAAACAGTGCACAGTACTCTAGGTGTGGCCTCACTAGGGACATGTAAAGTAGCAGGATCACCTCCTGTCACTTACTGGTGATGCCTCACCCTACGCTGTTGGCGTTGTCATCTGCCCTGTTGCAGTGGATTGCCTACTTGAGACCATCATTAATGATGACCTGCAGACCTCTATTTTCAGTTGTCCAGTTTACTCTGACACCCCATCCAATACTCCATTTGGGGTTTTTTTGTTTTCAATAGGTATCACCTTGTATTTCTTCACATTGAAGTTAAGCCGCCAGACTCGTCAACTTCTCCAGTTCACAAACTGCCTCAGATGTTGAACTTGTAGAATTTGGCTCAAGTAGTGGAATCCTTTAATCCTTGAAAGGTGACTGAAGAAATGGGTCTCTGAGATTTCTGAGAAACAGCTAACAGTCTAACAACAGTGTATCCCCCCCCCCCTCTTGTGTAGCAGGTTCAGCCAAGGACTTTTAATTTTGAACTCACAATTTTTTTTCCAAAGATTAAGTTCAAACATGATGTAAAATATGAAGATTCTGATTTAAGCTGTGAAATGTACTGAAGGCATAAGACTTTAAAGAAGCAGTATTTTTTAGTTCGTAAACAATTTCGTCAAGTAGTTTTTTAGCAAAAATGTATTTCTTGTCATAACTTGTGTTTTATTATCTTAAACAAGTAGTACATACAGCAAGACATCATATGTCATCCCTATATCTCCAATGTAGTTTTTAATTTTGTCAGATATTTTTAAAACAGCTTTAATGGCTATTTTTTAATTAATGACTCAAGTCATTAAAGATGGCTGTTGCAGTTTTTAAAAATATTTTTCATTGAGGTTACTTGTCGAATGTACACTCTTGAGTTATACAGTGGATACTGTAGGATGGTACTACCATATATTTCTGGTGGTAAATAGTGCAGCACCACACCCAGATATTATTATTATTATTATTTTTTTATATGGAGTATGGCACTGAAGCTTCTTAGTTTGAAAATTTCACAATCCCATATTTTAGTTCAGGAATGAAAGAAAATAAAAATGGGTATTTTAATGTTTCACCCGAAAAAGGTTATTGTTGATAAACACTGCTGCTTTAAGGGAATTACATTCATGTTAATTTAAACTGCAGCTAAAGGGCATCAATTTTCTTTTTTTCTGTATGTTATTGATATATAAACTCTTGCCCTCCTATGTTGCAGTCTATGGACTAGTATTATATAGTTACAATTTGTTGCATGAACTGTATGTAATACATGCTATTTGATTTTAAATTCACAACTAATAAAAAGTAAAGTGACACATGTAGTGTAAAATAAACAGGTAACAAGCAGGCACAAAATATAGAGGATAATGGGCACCAGTGAACAATGATGCTGTGTTCACTTTGAGAAGTTGTCATGATAACCTAGTGAAGCTTGAGAGATTTACCGTTGTCATGAAATGTCAAGAAGTGAACTCAGTGTTGTTGTTTGCTCTTGTCCATCCATTGCCTTTTATAGTGTATAGGCAACAGTTAAACAATAATGGAACATTTCATGAGCATTGCACCACTGTTTCAGACTTTGACCCCCCAAGAACAAGCCCCACTCCATTCCCGGTCCCCCACTCTCACAAACTCAATTTTAAAAAAAATAAATAAATCTAAACACGCCTACTGTTCTACCAAGTAGTCCACATTATCTCTGCATGTCTTCATTGCCACGGTTCTCCCAGTACTATGCCCACAAGTGAGGTTTGGCATGTTTCAACAGTGTCGCTGCAATAGGAGTTGGCAGCAGCAGTAGCAGCGCGCTAGCATTCCATGCTGTTGTACCATCGATGTGACGTACTCAAGAGTGTATAACAACCTCTTGACATCACAAGAATGGTACAACAACATTGGGAATTAATCAAATTCAATTAATAATAAGCATCTTCCATATTTTTATTTATTTTTATTTAAAAATGTAACAATTTACAGGATGAGTTCTATGAGAAACAAGTCCCATTTACAGAACATCCCATACACCATGCAATATTTGTAACAGTTACAAAGATAATACACTGCATGATCAACTAGCCAGATCATTGCTACTGTATCTTAAAGAATTATACTAGCAATAAAATAATGGTTTGAACAGGCTCACATTTTCTCTAGTTTTATTCATGCTGGATAAAGCATAGATAATCTATGTAGAAACAAAACATTGCATTGATTGTTGGAGGAATGACTACAGCCATGTTTTGACTGTACATTGTAACTGCGACACTTTGGAAAATGATTTTATACAAATTAGTTATCTTCCCAATTAAGTATTTTGATGTTATAATAAAGTTATTGATCAAGCACATTTATTGGTTGAAGCCTAACTTTGATTTTTCTGTTACAATTGGCAAATATATTTCTCATTCCATCTTATTGCCTTAGTCATCTTCTGAATTTAACAAAAACTAAATTAGCATCCATGACTGTAAAGAGTGATTCCAGTACTACTACTTATACTATGGTAGTGGGGACAGATGTAGATGTGATACCCATCAAGACACCCCCCCCCATCTCAGGGGTAGTAAGCTTTCAAGTTGCCCATTCCATACAGTTACCTTACCTGTGCTTGAATGTGTCTAGACTTCCTTCCTCAACCATGGAAGCTGTCAGCTCATTCCATATCCCCACTACTCTCTGGGTACTGATGATAAGCAAACTATAAATCTATAGGAACAGGAAGTATAATTAGAAATCTGAGTGGTACATGGTAGAATGATTAAATATGCTGGTACTGATATACAGGAAGGCGCTACCATACTGAAGTACTATAGCAGACTAATGCAAGGCTCACTACAGCAGCTTTTCCAGGAACTAATTGTGCCAGAGGAGGTCATTCATAGCCTGGGGGTAGTGCTTGATGAGAATCTGTCAATTGAATTACAAGTGTCAACAGTAGTAAAGGGCTACTTCTGTTACTTAATAAATATTGCCTGATAGTGTCCTTTCCTGGAACCTGTCAATCTGAAGGCCCCAGAGCAAAATTCCATTTGTTTCCAGCTTGACTACTGTAATGTGCCCTAATAGGGCTTTGTTTATGGCCATATGTGCCATCTGCAGCTCATGCAGCATGCGACAGCAAGGCTTCTGCCTTTAGTGCAGTAGTCACATCATAGTATCCCCTCGCTACAGATTTGGCACTGGTTGCCTGCTAAGGTAGTGGATTGACTACAAGGTGTTTTTAGTGAAATTTAAAGCCCTGAATGGACTGGGCCCTCACTACCTCCACTTGCTCCTGATCCTCTATGTTCCAGGGAGAGTAACTCATTCCACAGCCCAGGGGCTCCTAATTGTGCCTTCATCAAGATTAAAATCTACAGATAAGAGGTCCTTTGCTGTTGCAGCTCCTGTCCTGTTGAACCCCTCCATGGGGTACCCATTTGACCCTAATACTCAGGGACATCAAGCCAAGAACATTTCTGTGGAGGGTCACTGTTAAAAATCAATTGAAGGAGGGCATTAGATTACACTTTTACTGTCCTACCTCGACCTGTTCTTAGAAGATGTCGTTTCATTTTTTTTTATTAGGGCATCTTTAAGATGGGGTAACATTTTAGGGGGTAATTGAATATTTATATAGTTATTAAATTATGTAGCTAGATAGATTGTTGTCGATTGTTATATTGATGTGTGAATAGTATGAATGGTACCATCTGGTGCCCTTTCCTGGTTTATTTTCTTCTGCTGTATCACTATAGATTGAACTGGTGTTTAGAGTCAGTGTGAAGGGTACCATTATACAAATTAAAATAAACTACCTATCATGGGAAAAATTATTGTCTGTTTTAGGGCCCCAGTAACTAGCACAAGTCAATGGTCCCATGTAGACTGACCTGTAGCAGGTCCTACATGGGCTTTTAGGGTCCTGAAAATAGACTTAAGATATATGCGCTTGAAAAGAATGGGCAGCATTGGTGGTGGTGGTGGTGGGGGGTGTCTACGGCCTACCCTCCGTTCCCACAAAACAAGGTAATGCCCATACAGGAAACAGGGACATTTTGGGTGTAACCAACCAGTCCCTTGGGGTTACTAGAATCCCTTCAGTAACACTGCTAGGCAGGGAGGGGCAGCTGGTGATTAACTAGTTAAATGGTTTTCACCTGCTCACTCTTCTGTTACTTGCCTTCAGCTGAGACTGAAGTGATGAGCTCATTTGGAACTCTTGCAGCAGCATAACCCTTGTGCCAGCTGTTGAGGTGGGAGATAGAATATTGAGGTGGGAGTCTGTTTAGAGTGAGAGTTGGAGTGTGGGAGTGAGAGCTGCTCTGCCAGTGGGCTCTGAGTCTTGAGCCCTGGATTTCTCACCCTAGTTCTGGTAATTCCCAGCTTGCCAAGCAAAGTGGTGGAGACCTTTCTTTACCAGAATTTCCTGATTTTCATCCCTGGAGGGATGAAAAGGACTGCTAGTTGGTGGATCCAAGGGGCAGTCCCCTATTTGGTCCGGGATGTTTTGAAGCTGCCTGAAATGTCTGACAGTGAGTGAAGTCTGACTCTTTTTGCCAGAGGAAGCAAGTACCTGATCTGTTGTGTTCCATGCCTAGAGGGAAGGCACAACATTTTTTCTGTAAGTACAGATGTGCAGACTTTCTTTGAAGTAAAGTTGGCTGAGGTGTGTGATGTCCAGAAATATGACTATATTGCACTATTCAGGACTTTTACCTTTACACTACCTAGGTGGTGTTTGTGAATGCTGAATGCCAAGTCTTAATTCAATAACATTTCAAGAGATGTTTCAAATGTTTAAGGTGTAGCTCTGAAAGAATGGCTGAGTGTGAATTTGGGAGCAAAGGGTGGGCAGAACCCCATCTGGAGAAACCAGTTCAGGACTAACAGGTTCAGTAAGGGCTTCGACTTACTTTAGACAAATGGCCAAATGTCTGAAGAGGATTTTTAACCCCTGGAGTGGGTAACAGTTTCTTCACTGGTTATGGAAGAATTGTGCTACTGTTAGCAAAGTGTGTTTTCAGTTGTGGCCAAGATGCCACTGAAAGCAAGTGTCCTATGTTCTACTGCAGTGGTAATACAAATGCAAGTGTCCTACGTCCTATTGTGGTGGGAATACAACGAGTTTCTGTCAGTTACAGTTCGATTTTTGGTTCTGCAAGTCCAAGTGCCAAGATGTGTAAACCTTGGGGGTCCACCCTTGCTTTAAAGAACATCTTTTGAATAGAGTCCCACTGTAGAACCCCAACTGTGGTCTGGACAGTAACATTATTGCTTGATGTGTGGATTTACTGGGTACCCCTCCAGAAGATAGGTGTAGCATATGCCTAGCAAAAAATCTCTACCCAGGACCTGGTTTGCAAATACCAAATAGTTGTTTTGTATACCCCCACCCCTTGATCTCTAGAAGAATGAGCCTGGTACACATTCCCAAAGCTAGGGATGGTACCATTTCTAAATTTTGAGTGTGTGCCCAGTATGGGTACCAGTAATTAAATAAGGGGTGCTAACTGAGTAAAGTAGCGGTGGGTGGTTACATGGGTAAGTAATTTTTTTTGTCAAAAATATTGTGAAATTTGCTGAAGCAACCTAAGTGCACATGCAGATGTTTTAAAAAGTGTAACTCGGAGCGTATTCAGTACCTGGCATCCCTTATGAAAAGAAAATGTATTGTGTGGCTGTCCAGCGAGCTACCCATAAATAACTTAAAGTTACAAACAATGATAACCTTACAATGTGTTTCTTATTTATTAAGACATATGCTTGGCCTTAAGGAAGACCCAGTTAATTTCCAAAGTAATCTCAACAGCCATAAGTAATCTGAACAGCCATATTTGCTGGGGAGTCCTGAGAAGCTGCATGTCTCTGTACAGAGTTCACTGGCCTGTCTGTTCCTCCACTGAGTTGTCACCAGTGTGAAAGAGACTTAAGAGATTGCAAGACAGACAGAGACAGCCTTTGCAGGGACTGTATGCTTGATGTGAGTTCCCAGCAGTTCACATTTTACTGGTGCAACATATGGACTAAGTCAGCAGGCTCAGTTTGCATGCAAGGAGACTTGTTTTGCAAGGGATAGGCCAAGGAGGTTGGTGATTAGGTGGCAGAGCACAGTAATGGGCTGGTCTATTATTCCTGTACACTTATGAGAGTCTGTGAGTCTCTATCCTAGCTGTAATCAGAAGAACATATGATGATTTCAGGATTACAACTATCTCATGCAGCTTACACCATACAGTACTGTAGCTGGTATTAGGAAGATAGTAGCACAAAGAAAATCCAGCACTCACCAACCATATAAAAAATGCTGCTCTCAGGTTTAACAAGGTGCCAAAGGTTTATTCCAGGTGCTTTAAATAAATAAGCCTTGACGCGTTTCGGACAAAGTTCCTGTCTCAAAAGACGTGTTACAATGTGATACACACCACTGTTATATACAGACAGATGATGTCATTATACTGAGATAAATGGTATTGATGTCATAGGAATGGTCACATTGTTCACAATACTAAATATAATCAACACATTGCAAAAAGACAAACAGCTAACATATGTAACTGTACAAAAAAATGTTAAAATTCACAGTAGAAAAATCTTTTCTTTGGTGCTTATTCGCTGCATTATTTGTAAGAAGCCCATGGGAGACTTCAGTCTAGATGTTTGTCTATTGGTTGTCACTTCAGAGGTTACTTAGTTCCTTGTACTAACCTGGATCTGTAATAGGAATGGAGAAGATAAGTGCCACATCCAGAAAAGCTTTAACTTGTATACATCCTCCACACTAGCTTTTTCCCATATTTGCCCCAGCACCCATGTCCTATAAGTATCAAAACAACATGTTTCACAGATGTTTTCTTTACTTAACATAAGGCATAACCTCAAACATTCCATTTATTCCATGATACTTATATGCCCCTATTTTCTACTGTGAATTTTAAATTTTTTTTGTATAGTTACATATGTTAGCTGTTTGTCTTTTTTGTAATGTGTTGATCATATTTAGTATTGTAAACAATGTGACCATTCCTATGACATCAATACCATTTGTCTCAGTATAATGAAATCATCTGTCTGTATATGAGTGGTGTATATCACATTGTAATACATCTTCTGAGAAAGGAACTTCGTCCAAATAATGTCAAGGCGGGTTTTTTAAGCACTTTGAATAAAGCTTCGGCACCTTGTTAAATCTGAGAGCAGTGTTTCTTTACATGGCTGGTGAGTGCTGGATTTTCTTTGTGATATTACATGGTTTGCCTTTAATCCTGAGCACCCATTCCTTGTGCATTTATATTGCTGTGCAGCATATTAGAAAAGTATGTGCTCTCAACAAGCTCACAGTACTGCTTATCATAGCTAGCAATGGCAAGACAGGCTAGATAAAAGTGTCTGGATGTTCAGAGTTCCTTCAAACAGGGCCTAATTCAGGCTTTTCTGTGACTCTAGGTCCAGAAACATTTTGATCTCCCCATCGCACTTTCTAGATGCTCATCTTCTCACAACCCTCCCTCTTTGTCTGTGGAGGCTCACGCCTGATGAATTTCTACAATGCTCAGAACCACTTGGAGTCCAAACCCTCCCATCTCTAGTGTTAGATTCTTTCCATTATATTTGCATGCACTATCAATATGAAGCTGATGCTTGGGACCACTATGCAAATTGCGACCCCTATTCCTGTGCCTTGCTGTCTTGATGCTTAAACCAGTTCTACCTGCCAGCCCACCAGTGCAGTGGTAGAGCTACAGCCCCATGATGCCAACACCCGGGGTTTGGATGTGAGCCCAGGCTGTCAGAGGGCCGGCCGGGGTGCGGGGAAGATAGAGCATCTGATGGACTGCTCTCCTTCTCTGGAGGCATGGGAAGGGTGAGGTGCTTGGCACCTAAATGGCCCCTGGCTGAAGCTGGGGGTTTGGCAGCCTGAGCCAGATTGACTGGGGAGATGTTACGGATGTTAGCATGACATCACTGCATGCCACATCTCCCGGGGAAAAACAGGGAGGAAAAACCAGACAACTGCAGGATGCCATCTGCTGTGCTTCACAGGCCCCACGCTGTCAACTGCGGTGCTCCCCTGGTCAACTGAACTCGAGATTCGATGGGGGAAAGGGGGTCTCTTTCAGAGGCCCTGCCTTTGGGGGGTAAGCCAGGGAGGAAAACTGAGGGAGTGGTAAGTCCTAGGGAAGATGGATGATGGGGCTGGGAGCATGGTCGGGCTGATGGTGGCAATTCCATGGAGGCAGAAAAAAAGCCCTACCTTCAAACTATGAAACGGAACTAATTTGAGGGAGGTTTCTTTTCCAAGTATGTGGACAGTGTTGTTGGAGTCATCAAAATCATGATGTTTAGGATCACTTAACTTTCTTTTTGGGACAGGTATCCCTCAAGAAACCAAACGGCGGCAGAGACTGAAGATGACAAAAAACATAATCTACTATCTAACATTTTCAGGATGTAAACTTTTAAAAAAATCATTGGCAACTTAAAATTAATTTTGTTTTATTTTTGCTGATAGCATGTACTGTATTAGCAAACACATTGGCCTGGATATTCAAAGGGGTTGCACCATGCGCAACCCCCCTCATGTGCCCGTGTGATAGTCAAAGGCGAAATGCGGCTACAACTCCTGATGCAACAGGGCGATTGGTAATGTGTGCAGCAGCGCAGTGCGGGGCGTGTCTTACGCATATGCGGCACATCCCGATATTCAGCACGGGATGTACAGCGCATATGCTGGCACAACTCTGTCTTGCGCTGCTCGGGGGTCGTAAAGATGTGCCTGGTAAAGCCAGGAACAAGTCCTGGCCACCCACAGGTGAGCTGCTGTATTGCAGGGCTCAACACAGCAGCCACCAACCGTGGCTGGCCACCCGCCCACCCAGAACACTGTCCAAAAGCTCTCTGCCCTGGGAGCATTGTGCCGCCCCCCCCATCGCCCAATCATGGGCATACGTATACACAGACTCCTTGGTGGACCAGTGGTGATTCCCCCTTCGCCGATCATGGGCATGTTCATATCAAAGCCCTGGTGGCCCAGTGGTGTGCCCCTCATCGCCTGATCGCGGGCATAAGTATTAATAGCCTCGCTGGTGGTCCAGTGGTAACCCCCCCACCCGATCATGGACATCTGTAATGATAGCCTCCCTGGTGGTCCAGTGGTGACCCCCCTTCCCACCCATCCACTGGGGTCCTCTGTCACCCAGCACCCCCCATCATCGGCGGGGCAGCACCCACCCGCAAGCCGCCCAATCACGACAGCGCATAGTATGGTTCATCATATTGGTTCACTGCGTGACCAATGGGTGTGCAGACCATACTGTACTCTACAGGCCTGATATGTGAATGAACGCCACCAACAGGCGACAGATTGTGCTGTGCACTGTCATTCGTGGGCGGCCAGGCAGCTTGCGTGGCGGGATGCTGCTACCTGCTGATGACAGGGGTGCTGGGTGGTGGGGACCCCAGTGGGCGGGTTGGGAGGGGGTCACCACTGACTCCAGGGAGGCTATCATTCCATATGCCTGCGATCAGGCGATGGGGGGGTTACCACTGGACCACCAAGAAGGCTTCTAATACTTATGCCTGTGATTGGGTGATGGGGGGGGGTTACCACTGGACCACCAGGGAGGCTATTTATACTTATGCCCGTGATCGGGCATACGGGAGCATTGGTCCACAATGGGACTTCAGGGTGTCGGTCCTTGATGGCTGCAGCCTGGTAGGACACCAGGCACTAGTCGCTGAGGATCGGCACACCACATGCAAATGGGGCCATAATGACATGCAAATGGCTCCATTGGCACCTAGCATGCATAATGGCCTCATTTGCATGCCCAGTGCTGAATATCATGGGTGACGCACCTAGCGCAACTGCACTTGTGCTGGCGCATCCCCCTGCTCCTGTTCCCTGTCTTGCACTGGCACAATGCCACTGCACCATGCATGCACCCTCAGTGCCATATTTAATGGTGCTGAGCCATGGTGCAGCACCATTGAATATCGCCTTGTCCATGCCCTGGCGCAGTCCGGTTGCGCTGCGCCCAGGCTTACACCCCTGCCTGGCGCAGTCTGAGTATCCAGGCCATTGTGTTTACTAGAAAAATATGTTGTTCATAATCATCATGGAGTTGTCCTAGTGTGCAGTTAACCTCACTACTCACTTCCTAATCTCTCAGGCCCACAACTGAAATTGTATCTTTTTGCTCAAGCATTTGGTGCTGCTTATTGTTTACTTATTTATGTATTAAATAATTATTAAGTCTTTTTCTTGTCTTGCATTGATTGCGTTTTATTTCCCTGGTCTATTTAATTTTATTGTGTACAGAGCCTGAGTCTATGGGATAGGGCGCTATAAAATCAAAGTGCCTTGCTATGCCTTTTTGATGATGCTGTTTTACTAACTTTTAGTTACCAACTGTTGGTACTTCCAGAATAAACAAAAAACTGAGCATACAACTGCAGCTCAGGGTGCAGCCTCCACAGCCACAGTCACAACCAAAAAAATTGGCAAAAGAAACAGAAGGGTGCACACACCATCAGAAATATAGTGGCCACTATGGTATTACAAAACTCACCAAGATGCCAAATACCATTACGTAGCTCCTCCTTCCAGAGGCTTCATCAGGGGCTGGTGCTTGGATGCAAATTACAGCTTAAAGTGAAACTTAATACTGTTTGCATATATTAAAGAGAAACATCAAACATAACATTATATATGTAACCCCCCTGCAAATGGGGGTTCCCAAAAGACTTCCAGGAGCTTGCTTGAATGCTCGAAGCCTGAATGGTGTTTGGCATTTAAGCCATTTATCAGTGAGTGTTTTTAGAACCTCTGGTACTGTCTCTTTAAGAGCTGTCTGCTTGCAGACATAATTAGTTTGTATGGGACTGTGTGTTTCTTTGATTGAGTACCACTCAAGCTGCTGCCAATTCACTTCATTTTGCAGTCACTAGGGTGCAAAGGAACCTATCTGAAAGATGTAACTGTTTGCCAGAAATTATTTAGAGTAATAATGAAATTACAGTTTGTCTAACCTGCTTTCTTTGCAGTCAGAACTGTGTCTGCTAGTTCCCATTCTAGTTTTGAACTGCTGAACTGGACCAATCAGTGTGGGTAAGCTAGCTCTAAAATGGTGCCTTGGACGAATCAGAACTTGGACTCATAATCTGAGCCAGCCACAAGAGGATTGTATGGGCAGTGACTCTGGGAGATGTAGTTTAGACTTCAGTGCCTTTTGGACCAACAGCAGCAGTCTATTGTGAGTGACAGCCAATCCAGTCAAGAACTGGGAGGAACTCAAAGGAAGTGCCCGGTTTTGTCGGTTGGAGTTGAGTTGAGCTTTGGCAGTGAAGAAGGAAGGTTAGCCCTGTGCTTCAGTGTGCAGTTTTAGTCAAAACGTGTAAGGCCCAGAGTTCCGGTCTGCAGCTTGTGTAACAGCTTGTTAGGACTGAACCGCCCTGTGAAAAGAATCAAAGGATCTCTGAAGAGTAGAAACCAGGGCTCACCCTGTAGAAGACTGGAAGAATTGCTGAAAATTGCACTCGGTCTGTCAGGAACTGAATCTGCTGTGTGTTCTCCTCGGTATTGTGTGTAATTACATCGGGACAGATGCAGCCTGCCTGGTATAGTGCTTTCTTTTATATAAATGTGTGAAGAGGTTTGTGTACCTCAAGTGAGCCCTGCTGACATTGAAGGACCCTATCTTATTTGGAGGTCGTGAGTACTAATTCAGGGTCGCTCCTGTTGAATTGCCACATTAAATCCAAATGAAATTACTGTACTGCTGACTGTTTAATTCTCCTTTTCTCTGTGTGTGAAGGGCCCCTACCAGCTGCCACAGTTTGGACTAGCCACTAGGGCTTGGGTGCCCAGGGACAGTAACTGATAGGGATAGGCCTGTGCACAGAGCCATAGATAGATTATTAGAGTGATAAGCTAATTAACCTGATTTCCCCTGTCCTTGTTATATCCCCTAAATAAATCAGAGCTGCTTGTTTCAGCAAAGTTATACTACCCTGAGGTATTTGTCTATGTTAAAAGTACTGTGCTGTGATTGTTGCACTGTATCTCATTTCTCAGGAGGTCCCAGTGCGGAACCAGACCTGGGGGTAAGTGTGTACTGTGGAGTAATTCTGATATATCGTGTGTTAGGCCACTAGTGGGAAGAAGGAGTTGCAGTGTCCCAGAGGCTGTGACCAAGTTAGTTTAACTATTGCAAACCCTGACCTCTGGGTGGAGGCACCCGCCATTGGATCCAGGCCCCTCAACCTGTTAGTGGCAAATCAGGCAGGGTAGTAGCCCTGGGATAGCGCCATCTAGGGTTACATCTTGAGCTCACCGCTGGGATTGTGTGTCCTCTAGTGGCCATATTTCGAACCACTGTTAAGAAAAAATGGGTACCCGACAGAAGTGGCTGTGCAGCGGCTGGTGGAGTGGTGTACTGGGGAGGAGATCGACCCCCAAATGCTATGCTTATCCTGGACATCCCCTGGGTATCAATACGGACACTGTGCAGGAGTACTTTCAAGGTGGAAGGTTTACAAAACCCTGTGGTGGTGGGTCGGCATGCTAATCTGCTCACCCACACTTTCCTGGCCCTAGTAGAGTTTAAGGATCCCATAGATAGCTCCAAAGTGCCACAGGACCATTACCCCCAGAGGAGCCCTCACTGCTTGGAGAGTGATAACTATGACAGTAAAGACTCGGGGAATCAGCCCCCACCACTATCTGAAACTTTTGAGGAGAAATTTGCCAATGGTTGCTGGGAGAGGGAAAACTGTGGAGGACTTGAAGAAACTATTCTTGTCACCTGGGGTGTTCCTCCCCAACACCTCTCCTGCTCCAGTGCCCGTAATGGTGGCTGAACCAATGCAGACTCCTATTTCTGCACCTGCCATTAGTCACGACTCTACCGAAGGTTGAGGATCTTCTCTGGCACCCTCCCCACCCCAAGGGAGGATGACTGGGAGACCTGGATAGACTATTTGCCCCAAGTGCTAGAGATGGCAATGCTCCAGGCGGCGAAGAGGGTTAGTGAGGCCTCCGAGGTCTGCCTAGCTACCATCCATGCTAAGCGGACGGTAACCCTGAGGCGACTGCACAGGCCTATCTTGAGGCCTTGGAGAAATGTGTAGAGCCCAGATTCTGATGAGGACCTATGGTGGAGAGTAAGAAATGCACAACAGTACCAAGGGGTTGTTGTCTGTGTATGTCTCGGCTGGAAAAATTGTTGCAAGAATGCCTCAGAAAGGTAGTTTGCCAGCGATTGAACTGGACCGACCAGACTGGACAGAATCCTTAAGTCTGCCCCTTTCTCAGAACTGCTGTTGCTTCAGTTACGCCTGGCAAATCGACTGGAACTCCCACCTCCTATGATGAGTTAATGAGAGAAATGAGGAGTTGAGAAAGGCGACCTCGAGGTACCTGCACCAACAGCTGTGGCTATCGACCGAGTGACTGAGGTGACCCATCAGTGAAGTTCAGGGGCAGAGGTGGACGGTCAATGAGTGCTCTGACAAGGAAAAGATATGCCACAATGGGGCGAACTGTTGAGAGAGATCCGGAATTCAAAAACAGTCCCTTTATGAAGGCCACGCCTGCAATGTAGGGCCCTGACCTATATCCGACTGCATCTGCTTGGGGGTGGGGTACCCACCCATGTATCTCCTGCTGATAATAGCTCCAAACTCAGTTCCTTGACCATGGAAGTGGAGAACGACGAGATGTCTCCAAATGCTTATCACGCCGCCAGACAGAGATGGCACCCAGGTTTCCAGTTAGTAATACCCCACCCTGGCTCCCAGTGTGGCACCTCAGCCAGCTCAAACTCCAGAAGTATGTTTTGCTATAATTGTGGGAAAGATGGGCACATGAAAGGAATGCCAGTCCCCAAAAGACACTGACAAAATTGCATATAGGCTCACGGGAGGCTTGGAGAAGAAATCAGTGGTTAAAGGTGCACGACGCAGTCCTAGTGAGGGCACCAAAATGCTAATTCCGTCCTTTTGTGGCAAGGTCCGTTGCCCCAGGCCCCCACCGCCTCTCCAGACTGGTCCAGAATAGTGGGTCCCTCCATGGAGACCACTGTAAAGGTGAATGGAGTGTCTACAAGAGCTGTATAGACAGTGGCTCCCAAGTGACAATTATGTTCCAGGATTGGTATCAGAAGCATTTGTCAGACGTACCCTTACAACCATTAGAAGGACTGCATGTAAGGGAGTTAAGTGAGAAGGCCTACCCTAGTCTCGGTATATCCGAATTTGGCTGTCTTTCCCCACCTCCGTGGCTGGAGTGGCCGAACAAGTAGAGACCCTAGCCTTAGTGTGTCCCCCACTGGACTGTATGATGGTGTCCCTTTGTTGATTGGAACAAATGCTCATATGTTCGGAAGGCTGGCACAGTTGTGTTATGAAAAACAGGGTCAAAGACTAGTAGAGCTTTAAGAGTTCGGCTTTAATTAAGAAGGCCTATGAGGCACAGAGATGCTGAAAAAACAGAACCAGAGGAACCCGGTCGGAATTGTATGGAAGAAGGATCCTGAGTCTCTGATCCTGGCGCAAATGCCCAGTGTACCTTACAGGAGAGGTCCGTATCAGAAAGGATGTTAAGAATAAAATATTAATGTTGGATGCACCAGGCGATGGAAAATTGCCAGAGGGACTGCTGGTCAAGCCTAGTATTTTGCCCGCTAGAGCCCAATGCTTATGCCAGAAGGGTAATGGTCCAAGTTCATAATGTGTCTGAAAGAGACATTCGGCGTAAACAGAGGTTGCATCCTGGCTAATGTGCATTGTGCAGATACTGCAGTGCTACCCAGCAGCAAGAGTTCAAGGAAGAATGACAGAGTAACGCCTGACTTGTTTGATTTCGCACTCCGCTGCCAGCTGAATGGAAAGTGAGGATCAGTGAGAAGCTTGCCCAGAGAGACCAGGTGTTTCTTTAAAGGAATGGGATGTAGGATGCGTGCAAGGAGCTGAGCACAATATCCGCTGCATGACGAAAGACCATTTCGTTGAGAGGTCTCACGCCTGGCACCTGCTGACATAGATGATGTGAGCCGGCATCTGCAAGAGATGTTAGCTGCTGGTGTAATACAAGAATCCAGAAGCCCTTATGCTTCCCCCATTGTGGTAGTGAGGAAAAGAATGGAACAGTAAGGATGTGTGTGGATTATCGCACCAAACCCGTGGACTATCCTGATCAGTACACAATGCCCCGCATTCAGGATGCTTTGGACTGCCTCAAACGGGAGCAAGTGGTTCTCTCAGCGGATCTCCGCAGTGGGTACTACCAGATCCGATGGCCCCAGAGGACCGTGAGAAGACGTCTTATCTGTCCGGCTTGGCTTCTATGAATTCATGAGGATGCCTCAAGGATTTAGGTGCCCAGCCACTTTTCAACGATTGATGGAGCGTGCAGTGGGGACATGAACTTACTAGAGTGCCTGGTATACCTAGATGATGTTATTGTGTTTGGCAGCTCACTGGAGGAACATGAGAGCAGATTATTTAAGGTATTGGACCGACTGGAGGACTTTGGCCTTAAACTGTCCATGATAAGTGTCAATTCTTTCAAACATCAGTAAAGTATGTGGGACAATAGTATCCAATCGAGGAATAGAGACCGACCCAAGTAAAGTTGAGGCCTTGACCACCTGGCCACAGCCCAAAAATCTAAAGAACTGCAAAGATTCCTGGGATTCTGTGGTTATTATCGGCGCCTCATCAAGGACTATTCAAGAGTGATCCGCCTTTACTTAACCTTACTCAAGGTATCCCCAACCCACAAAAATACTCAAAAGTCAGCGTCCCTCAAGACTGAAAAGAGTGTATTTTCATCCGAGTGAAGTATTTGGGGCCCGCTGGACTCCTGATTAGTGAGACTGCTTTTCATGAGATCATATATCAACTTACCCATGCTCCAGTGCTGGCCTATGCCGATCCAAGAAAACCTTCGTCCTGCACACTGATGCTAGCTTGCAAGGGTTGGGGGCTGTGTTGTACCAAAGACACAGAATGGCCTGAGACCAGTGGCCTTTGCCAGTAGAAGCCTGACCCCATCCGAAAAGAACTATCCTGTACATAAGTTAGAGTTCCTAGCTTTGAAGTGGGCTATTGTTGACCAATTCCATGAGTACTTGTATGGGGCTAAAATACTGGTAAAAACTGACAATAATCCTTTGACCTATGTGCAGACCTCAGCTAAGTTGGATGCCACTGGCCATAGGTGGCTTTCTGCATTATCTACATATGACTATGCTCTCGAATACCGAGCAGGTCTGAACCACATAGATGCTGATGCTCTCTCCGAGGCCTGTTCCCCAGAATGATTGGGTCGATTGGCAGAACCTGACATTCGGGCACTCTGCGGAAGTTTGACAGGGAGGAACAAATGTCCACGGACCTAGATGGACTGCATGGTGGATTGCTTGGGACCCTCTGAGAATTGCATACCTGCTGCTTATTGCCACTTTTCTGCAATAGACATTGGTGCACTGCCTCAGCTGGACAATGACAGTATTCAGGCGGGCTCAATCCCGCGATCCCATGATCAAAGCAGCTTTAGAAGCCCTCTATGCAGGAAAAGATGTGTCCAAATTACGCTCCACTGATTTGAGAACTGCACTGTTATACAAAGAAGGTCCTAAGTTGAAACTGATCAATAAACTGTTATACAGAGAAACAGTAGACAGAGGGACAAGTAGACAAACAACAACTAGTGCTGCCCACTGCCTTTCGAGACTCAGTACTGAGGTCCTTGCACAACCACATGGGCACCTTGGTATAGACAGAACACTTGACTTGGTGAGATCCAGATTCTATTGGCCTAAGATGGGGCTGATGTGGAGCAACACATTCGAACTTGTAGTCGCTGCTTACAGAGGAAAGCTTTGCCCCAGAGGGCTGCCCCCTTGTTAACATAACCACCAGTGCACCCATGGAGCTGGTCTGTATTGATTTTCTAAGTTTGGAGTCAGATCAAAGAAATATCAGTAATGTGCTGGTGGTCACTGACCATTTCACGAGATATGCCCAAGCTTTCCACCAAAGACCAGAAAGCATCCACTGTAGCCAAAGTACTTGTAGAAAACTTTTTCTTCACTATGAGGCTCCACAAAGAATCCATTCTGATCAAGGAGAGACTTTGAGAGTCGTCTGATCAAAGAGATGCTTTCTCTGTGGGAGTAAAGTCCAGAACCACTCCTACCACCCCAGGGGACCCACAGCCTGAACGTTTCAACCGCACTTTGCTAGATATGCTAGGCACTTGCAACCCAAAGGACAAGCCTAGATGGAGCCAACAATTAGCACCCTGGTACATGCTTATAACTGCACCAAAAGTGATGCCACTGGATTCTCCCCTACCGCCTGATGTTTGGAAGAGAAGCTCGACTACCAGTAGATGTGTGTTTTGGGGTCTCTCCTGATGGGGTTCAAGCTGACAACTATTTACAGTATGTGCAAAGTTAAAGGCCCAGCTAACTCATGCATACCAACTGGCTCAAACCATGGCTGCCAAAAGAAATCTGGCCAACAAAGAAAGGTATGATAAAAGGTGAAAGCACAGGAACTCCAGGAGGGAGATCGGGTATTGCTAAGAAATCTGGGACTGCATGGCAAGCACAAGATTGCTGACAGATGGCACCATCTCCTCACATTGTAGTGGGCAAACTAGATGATCTGCCAGTGTACAAAGTAAGGCCTGAGAATAATTCAAAGATGTAAAACAATGCATAGAAATCATTTACTGCCCATTGGACAAATCTTAATTGAGTCTGAGCCCTAGAAGATGCCCCTCTGGACCAGTGACTAGAGCTGCTGCTAGAAAAGATCAAGAAAGTCTGCACCTACAGAAGCAGTTAAAGTGTTCCCTCCACAAGTCCCAGTTGAGCATGACTGTCAGTCCATATCGGAAGAAAGTGAGGTGACTTTGAATACTATCCTTCTAGAACTGAGTCAATTGTTTCGGGCAATCCCTAGTCAATACTGGAGATGAAGCTGGGCCTTCTGGACTGTCTAAGCCCCAGCTTTATCCCTGAGCCAATGCTCCCAGAAAGTGAAGTGCTAGCATCAGATCAGATGAAATGGAATCATTGTGCATGGTTGAACTGTTTGAGCTTTCAGGAGGAAATGATAGACTGGGGCAGACTGGTGATACACCCGAACAAGAAGAGTATTTTGAGTGCCCTGACAGTCCACTGCCAGTGTCCGAAAGCTCTCCATGCGAGCCAAATGTTGTGGACTCAGAACCTGTAACTCCTGGAGCTGAAAGCCCCAGGTTCTAGCTCTCTACCCCATGGAGACTCCCTGACAAGTGAGGACAATGCTGAAAATGAGGCTCAGAGTGCAGAGACTATAACAGTTTCCCCTAGAAAGACTGGTCGAGCTGTAAGCCTGTGGTGCACCTCAGTTATGATTCCCTTAGGGGCCTGTGGGTTGCCTCTCAATGTTGTCCATAAGGTGTATGTGTCCCGAGCTCATTGCCCAAACTGAGCATCAGTGCTAACTCCAAGTTACTTGTGTTGTCCTCTAAGTATGGTGCCCTTGCCCCATCCAGCCCCAAGGTAACTGATAGGGAAGGGCCCTCTCTTCAGGTTTCATGTACAAGAGGTAATAACTTGAGTTATGGTACAATTATGTATGTAATACTGTGTAAAAGATGGCCGTACTGCAATGTTTCAGAAATGTGTTCTTGGTAAAATGATATATTGACTGATGATTATGTGCGAGCCTAATGCAAATGTATATGGTTGCAGTTGAAACTTATAGAAATTGCTTACTTGTAGCGGACGTCAAGCTTTCCCAGGCCAGGAAGGGTGTGTCTCTGCAAATGGGGGTTCCCAAAAGACTTCCAGGAGCTTGCTTTGAATGCTCGAAGCCTGAATGGTGTTTGGCATTTAAGCCATTTATCAGTGAGTGTTTTTAGAACCTCTGGTACTGTCTCTTTAAGAGCTGTCTGCTTGCAGACATAATTAGTTGTATGGGGGACTGTGTGTTTCTTTGATTGAGTACCACTCAAGCTGCTGCAATTCACTTCATTTTGCAGTCACTAGGAGTGCAAAGGAACCTATCTGAAAGATGTAACTGTTTGCCAGAAATTATTTAGAGTAATAATGAAATTACAGTTTGTCTAACCTGCTTTCTTTGCAGTCAGAACTGTGTCTGCTAGTTCCCATTCTAGTTTTGAACTGCTGAACTGGACCAATCAGTGTGGGGTAAGCTAGCTCTAAAATGGTGCCTTGGACGAATCAGAACTTGGACTCATAATCTGAGCCAGCCACAAGAGGATTGTATGGGCAGTGACTCTGGGAGATGTAGTTTGACTTCAGTGCCTTTTGGACCAACAGCAGCAGTCTATTGTAGTGACAGCCAATCCAGTCAAGAACTGGGAGGAACTCAAAGAAGTGCCGGTTTTGTCGGTTGGAGTTGAGTTGAGCTTTGGCAGTGAGAAGAAGGAAGGCCTATGCTTTTCAGTGTGCAGTTTTAGTCAAAAAGCGTGTATAAGGCCCAGAGTTCGGTCTGCAGCTTGTGTAACAACTTGTTAGGACTGAATCCGTCCTGTGAAAGAATCAAAGGATCTCTGAAGAGTAGAAACCAAGGCTCACCCTGTAAGAAATGGAAGAATTGCTGAAAATTGCACTCGGTCTGTCAGGAACTGAATCTGCTGTGTGTTCTCCGGTATTGTGCAGTAATTGCGATCGGGATACAGATGCAGCCTGCCTGGTATAGTGCTTTCTTTTATATAATGTGTGAAGAGGTTTGTGTACCTCAAGTGAGCCCTGCTGACATTGAAGGACCCTATCTTATTTGGAGGTCGTGAGTACTAATTCAGGGTCGCTCCTGTTGAATTGCCACATTAAATCCAAATGAAATTACTGTACTGCTGACTGTTTAATTCTCCTTTTCTCTGTGTGAAAGGGCCCTACCAGCTGCCACGGTTTGGACTAGCCACTGGGGCTTGGGTACCCAGGGACAGTAACTGATAGGGATAGGCCTGTGCACGAGCCATAGGTAATTATTAGAGTGATAAGCTAATTAACTGATTTCCCCTGTCCTTGTTATATCCCCTAAATAAATCAGAGCTGCTTGTTTCAGCAAAGTTATACTGCCTGAGGTATTTGTCTATGTTAAAGTACTGTACTGTGATTGTTCACTGTATCTCATTTCACAGGAGGTCCCAGTGCCGGAACCAGACCTGGGGGTAAGTGTGTACTGTGAAGGTAATTCTGATATATCGTGTGGGCCACTAGTGGGAAGAAAGGGGGGTTGCAGTGTCCCAGAGGGCTGTGACCAAGTTAGTTTAACTATTGCAAACCCTGACCTCTGGGTGGAGGCACCCGCCATTGGATCCAGGCCCCTCAACCTGTTAGTGGCAAATCAGGCAGGGGTAGTAGCCCCTGGGATAGCGCCATCTAGGGGTTATATATATATATATATATATATATATATATATACACACACACACATATGTGTCCCCATTAATACAATTTCTAAAAAGCATTAATTACATATACTCCCTCACCCTTTCCTTAACTTACCGCTAACACTGGCAATGCTACTGGACCATCTGATGGTATCAGTAAAGGTAATTAAATGCCCAGTTCTTCCCTCCAAGCAGATGTCCACAGTAAGCACCCCATACAAAAAAAGTGTATGATCCCTGTGTGTTCTGCTACTGGCACCAAATTGCCAGAGAATTCAGTTGTTCTCAGTAATAATTCAGTTGGAGAAACTGCCAATAAAGTGCAAATCCTATTCCCAACAATCTAAAAGCATATTGCATACTTGCTCAGCCATATGAGAGATAATGTCACCATAAATTAGTCAATTATTAAAAAGCATATTACCAAAAAGGAAGGGAAAACTCCCGATGTGTTGACAAATCACATTCCTTTTGTATAAATAATTTATACAATAAAAATTGAAGTATACCAATAGCCACATTATCCTTTAAAAATTCACAATAATTTATACAGTCATTTGACCACCAAATGAAATCCAAAGTTCGAAAGTTCTTCAGTATTATTTCTCAAAAGAATGAGTCCAAGACAATGTGCCAATTATCAACAAGTGTTCCCCTAAAAAATTAAAAATTGTTTGGCTATGACCATTTTACATATCTTTCATTCCACTCCAACATCATGCAATTCATATAAAATTAACAAGAAAGATGTCTTCTCTCCTTTCTTCCCCTTAGATATTGACATGAGGCATTACACCAGCTGACCACTAAATTCATCTCAAACAACTAAATTCATTCCCATAAAAGGGTTTCAAATCTAAGTCTGTATTCAGACCATTTAGATACAGTGATTTGAGGTACTAGAGCCATTCTGTTTCCTTCCTTAACAATCATTTTAATCTGTCTCCTCCCCTCTCATTCTTGGGTACATGGTCCAGGACCCTAAAAGGGATTGCAGTAGTGGTGAATCAGCAGCCAGCCCCAAACTGTTCCCCCCAGAGCATTTTCCTTGTTCCCTTGTAGAATTGCTATGACATCTTCCTGGATCCTTTCTTTGATACATCTAGTGGTCCTGTCCACATAGAGCTTGCCGCAGGTGTACCACCCCACATACACCACATAACTTGTCGAACAATTCATATTAAATCTAGTCCAAAACTCTTCCCCAATGTTTGGGTGTGCAAATGTAGGACCAGTTACCACATATCTGCAAACATTGCAGCTATGGCATGAATAAAATCCTGTCCTATTCCCTATCTGGTTCCATTTCCCATTCATATAATGACTTCTGGTTAGGCGGTCTTTAAGATTTTTACCTCTTTAGTAAGACATCCTAAGTGCTGAACCCACTACTGGTCCAGTTTCCAGATCCCTGTTTAGTATCTGCCACCTGTCTTTCACAATCCTTGCCACCTCTTGTCATCCCAAACTGTAATCTAAGATAAAGTTTACCTTCACCTGAGCATAACTCTTTCTTTTCTTGAGTACTGACTGGGAGTCCCTGGGCACCTGTTCTGCCTGCTTTTCTGCTGCGTGCACTACCTTAGCTGAATAGCCTCTCTGCATGAACCTGGTCGACAGCATCTGAGTTTTCTTCTTAAAAGTTTCTTTGTAAGAGCAGTTTTGTTTAATATGTAAGACCTGCCCATAAGGGATGCTGTCAACAAGGCTTCTTGGTTGGGCACTCTCTGCCCTGTTAAGCCTACTGCCTGAAACTGGTTTACTAATTGGTTCACATATTATTTTGTTGTCATCTCTTACTTTAAACTTTATATTGAAAAATTCAATCTCCTTGTTTTTATTGTGAGTGTAAATAATAGTCATAGAACTGGAATTCAACCACTATATAAAACCCTGCACAGTGTCCTCCCACCACCCCAGACACACACTATGTCATCAATAAAGTGATACCATTTAATTATATGCCTGAGGTGGTGGGGGGAAGGGGTGTCATCATCAAAAATGATGTGATCCTCCCATAAGGCCATGACAATTTTGGCATATGAGGGGACTACGCTCCTCCCTGTAGCTGTCTGTCTCAGATGTATGTAAACTTTACAATCAAATAGGAAATAGCTGTGTAACACAAATGTTGGCAAATCCAGGATAAATCTCCTTGGTCAATCAATCAATCAATCTTTATTTTACCAGGTGAAACACTATTGAGATGAGCTCATTTACAAGGTGGACCTGGAAGGTCAAAGAACAACAGTAATATACAGAGACAGTGTGACTGACTAATAACAATATATTTAGATACAGATAACAATGAGGTATAGCTAAAAAGTTAATACAATGTGCTTAAATATACAACCATGACCTATATACATACGTACAAAATAACTTCGACAGACCATGTTTATTGTTGTGCAGCATACTGTAAATGTAGATGCAAGCCATAAGTGGACAGTAACTAAGAACAACTAAAGAAAATAATTGTAAGGTAATGAGGACAGCATTAGCATAACCGTACATAAGAATGCAATGGATGGTAGGGGAGTTAGTTAGTGGTAGATAGAACCAGACACGGGGATTAGAGGGCCATTAGTGGAATCAATTGCAAGTCTCCTTGAAGGAACAAACAAACAAGGTTTTGAAGGAGGATAGCTTCATCAGGGTAGCAAGTTTCAGGGACTTGTGACTACTGTTCCATAGAACTGGAAGGGTATGGCTTATTGCAGATCTACCAAAATGTGAGATAACCTTAGGGATAATAAGCGAGATGCAAGATTGACTTCTCAAGGGTAGCTACCCACAACACAGAGAGGTAAACAGTCTAAACTATAACGAGGGAACTTGCTGATGATAGCTCTGTATGTCCATAATACTGCATTTTTCTGGCATCTGAAACTAGGGGAGTTCCAGCCTACTGAGATGTAGAGTGAGCAGTGGTGGGTGGCATATGGTGCACCTGAGTGCTCGGTGATATAAGGTGTCAAATTTACCCAAAGCATAATTCAGGCCACGGTGCATCCCTCAAAGTGTTATCTACTGCCATAAAATCTTTACATTCCCTAATACCATGATCTTCTACTGTACTGATGTAAAAGGAACAAATAGCAATAGTAACCCAGTAATATTGTTGTTCCCAATCAGATCCCTCAGCTTTATTGATTATATCCATCAAGCCTCTTATATAGCTGGGAATTGTTACCACAATCTTGTTAAGGTAATAGTCCACAAATCTGGAAGGGCCTTCACTGAGCCCTATTTCCAGTCCTGTTTGTTTTTTTATAAACTGTATTTTTATTGGAATTTTAGTACAATAAAAGGTTGTGGGGTACAGTACATAGAGTATACTGTATCACATTTTTGGAAGCGCCAAGGGAGGTCGACAGTGAAAATGCCGACCTCCCCACAGTGACAGCACAATATCGACGCAGGTATTGTGGGATTTGCTGCCGAGTGTTTTCTGTGGGGGCTGTGCCATACCCCCATGTGGGGCTCTTCCCGCATCTCCCGGACTTTGTGGGATTATCAACCAGGTTGGAGTTGGTCGGGAGGGCGGAACACTGGCAGAAATCAAAGCACCGAAAAAGGACCATTACCATGAATGTCGCCGTAATGGTCTTTTTTCATGTTTCGCCGTTGGAGTGTCGACATGAAGGGGTGTACTGCACATTTTTCAGGTTGATGCCCATGGTTAACACCTTGTCTGTTACAAATGGCCATAATTTGAGAGAGAGTACATATCACGAACATCAGCATTCCAAACACTAACTTATAGTTAGAGACCAGAGATATTGCCCCCTCATTCCCCAAGTGCCTTCCCCCTCCCTCCTCCCATTATCCTTGTCTCATCTTTTATGGGACAAAGTGGGGATCTTGAATAGACATATACATAACCCATTTGCACCATTATATTTCAAATGTATCTGTTCTATTCCTACATCTAGCTATAAGTCTTTCTATTGTATATAGTTCACCCATAATCTTAAACCATTCTTGCATAGTAGGTGAGTGACTCTGCCTCCATAGTCTAGTAATCGCCTTCTTGGCAATCAGTATGTAAGTGACAAGAAGGAATCCCTTAGCAATGCGGAGACTCTCCGGGGGGAACTGAAAGGAGTACCAGCTCTGGAGTAAGGACTGCTTCCTCACTGATCAGCTCCACTAGAGATTCTGCCACCTCTCCCCAGAATTGTCGCAACACTGGACATGACCAAAAAATATGTACTGTACATGACCTGCATTAAGTTCCCCACATAATCTCCAGCAACTTCCTATAGAGCCATCCACAAACTTTGCTAGTTTAGCAGGTGTATTAAAAATTCTATTTCTTGTCTTCCAGGCAAATTCATGCCAGTAGGGCAACAAAGAAACACCATGAGAGGCTTTGACATACCTAGCCCAGTCTTCTTCAGAGACCAGAGTCGGGAGCTCCCTATTCCATGCTTCCAAAACTCCTTTGTTAGAGTCTCTTGAAAGTTCCTGTAGTCCCTTATATAACAATCCAATAATATGGGACCATATGTATCCTCTTATAATAAACATGAATATATTTAACAATTGAGGTAAAGGAGTAGGAAGGTGTTTTTTTGGTGGACCTTTTTGTGATAGAAAAGACTGCACTTGTATATACTTGAAGTGCTCTCTATGCGGTAATCTGTAGGATTCTTGTATTTTACTAAATGACACTGTTCCCTGTTCATACATTAATTGGAATATGAAAGAAAGGCCTTTGTGGTGCCAGTTTCTAAATGTCTCATCCATCTAGATAGTAAAGAACTTAGCTTCGGCCTGAAGCAACCTTAAAATAATTAAAAAATCATGGCTAATTCCGGGGTTGTTCTAAACGTTTTTCATACCTGTAGACCACTTTGTCTTCTTATATAATAATTTTTTAACACAGGGAGGGCTTCACGTGGTGCAAACATTATGCTTTTAACATCTTGGAACTGATTAAGACAGATTTCAATAACTTTCCATGGTAGATTATATGATGGATTAAGTCAACACAGCATTCTAGCCAAGACTGTTGCTTGTGCATATTATAAAGATTAGGTAGTCCCAAACCACCTTTATCTTTGCTACCTTTGAGGCTGTTTCTGGCAGAAGAGAACTGGTTGCAGAGCAAGAAACAGAAGTCCAGAACTACAGATTTTTTACTAATTAATCACTTCTGTCTCAGCAGGAGTAGTACCTGTTTGGAATAAGCAAACAGATACTTTATTAGAAGAAGAGGGTCTCATTTAAGTAAAAAAAAAGTGTTTTTCTGAGGAAGGGGGCAGTATCACCTTAATTTACTGAGAGCAGAGAGTGAATCTAATTGGGGGTGTGGCTTAGCAGCTTAGGTGTACAAAAGCAGCTGTCTCCAGTTACAGCTTCCGGCTGTTTCTGGCAGAAGAGAACTGGTTGCAGAGCAAGAAAGAGAAGTCCAGAACTATAGATTTTTTACTAGTTTCCCTCCTTACCACCCAAAGCCAATTCTAGTTTTATAGCCACTGAATTTGACTGACAACAGAAACTTCCTGTTTGGCAGTAGGGAGGGAAGGATCACTGAGACACATTAGTTTCAGCAACCTTGAAGGAAGCTAAAAAAAAAAAATACTCTACCCCCGCTACTGGAAGTCTGAATCCAAGCACGGAGGAATGAGACTACTGAAGACTACAGGAAGTTCCTGTCCCAGAACAGGAAGGGTGAGAGTTGTAAGGGCACATAGGCAGTAGGAAAGTAAGTGGAAAAATACATAGAGGGAGGAGACAATAAGCATACAAAGCAACAGGAGAGGGGACACAAAATAAGTCAAGATGTTAGTGGTGCAGTGCAATGGCTATGGAGCAGCAGTGTTCCGGGAGACATTCTGGAGGCTGCGATGCTGCCCTGTTTGCAGGCACCTCTCTGGTCTGAGGGAGGAGGTTGCCTGTCTCCAGGCTGACCTGGCAAGGATTCATGAAACCTCTTCCCTCACCCAGGGACCACCAGGGCCACCACTGTTACCTCAGAGGTTGCCAAGAAAGAGGAGCAGTTGGACCAAGGTGGGCTCAGAGAGAGAGAGGATGGTGGAACAGAGGTGTATCCCTCCAGTTGTAGCTCTCCACAATTCATATGCTGTTCTGGCAAAGAGTGTTTCCTCTATGGAGGCACCTGCAGTGGAGACCAAAGAGGATGCTGCGAACTTCCACAAAGGAGACCCACAGGAGGGTGGCACAAGACCCCACAGGGGAAGGAAACAACTCCTGGTGGGGGACTCGATCATTAGGGGGTAAATATGGGGGGAAGAAGGATAGGGAGGTATGATGCCTGCCTGGCGCGCCGGCTTGAGGGACAGGAAGTAACCTCAGGATCGCAGGAGCAGCTGCACAAAGGAGGGAGCTGGATGTCATTGTCCACCTAGGGACAAATGACCTGGCTGTAAATGGGATCAGAGCGGTGCAAGAGGAGTTTGTGGAGTTGGGGAGGGGCCTTAGACAAGTAGCACGTACGGTAACCTTCTCGGAGGTGCTGCCTGTCTATGGCAAGGATGATGCTAGGGTATTCCGTGCCATGGGTTCAATGAATGGTTGAAAAACTGGTGTGGAGCTCAGGTTTTTGGCTTCACTGGGGACTGGGGAACCACCTGGAGGGATACAGGCGTATACTGGCGTGATGGTCTGCATCTGTCCTGGGGGGGGGATCTAGGATCCTATGTGACAGGTTTAAATGCTTCATTGGCAAGCATTTAAACTAGCCAAGGGGGGAGGCACTGAAAATGAGCAGGGAAATCCCAGCCTCCCCCCACAAAGCGCAGTAGTTAGAGAGGCAAACACCAAGGCAGATAAGTCAGTAGGGAGCAGGAGAGGGATAAATGCAGAAAAATATGTTAAGGACAGGGATGGGGCTAAAAGGCGTAAGGCCATAAAAAATAAATGGAAGGTGATGAGTACCAATGAACATAGTCTGTGCAACAAGCTCCCTGAACTAGTGGCCTTAATGGAAGAAGGATGCCTGGATATTGTGGCAGTCACTGAAACATGGTACAGTGAGAACCATGAGTGGGAAGTCAACATCTCAGGATACGCAGTCTACAGGAGGGACAGGATGGGTAAAAGAGGAGGAAGAGTAGCTCACTATATAAGGGAAGGGATTAAAGCAACAGAACTAAAGAGTAAACAGGAAGTTGATGAGTCACTATGGGTCACCCTGGAGACAGGAAATGGCACCACAATCCGCATGGGGGTTGTGTACAGACCCACATCTCAGGGGGAGGAAATGGACAAGGAAATGATAGAAGGCATCCTTAAAATGGCAGAAAAGGGGAGATATTGTTGATGGGGGACCTGAATATGCCAGATGTTAACTGGAGTACCTTTGCTGCAGGCACATCCAAGAGCAGGGTCATTCTTGATGCCCTACAGGGGCATGCCTCAGACAGCTAGTGTTGGAACCCACTCGGGAGGGAGCAGTCTTAGACCTGGTACTCTCAAATGGGGAAGGAGAAAGGATCTCAGATTTAGAAGTGGGTAGCCATCTGAGAACAAGTGACCACCAAACAGTGAGGTTCACAATAAACACAGCCATAGAGTCAAGCCATACAAAAACAAGAGTATTGGACTTTAGGAAGACTGACTTTGGGAAAATGAGAGAGTGTCTTAGAAAAGCACTAGCAAATGGGCAAGAAGGAGGGGTGGAGGAACAATACAGAATAATCAAAACAGCCATCGCAGAGTCAGCAAGCCTTTGTGTGAAGCAAATCAATAAAACAAAACGAAGGAAAAAAACACTATGGTTCTCAAAAGAGGTGGCAGGGACGGTTAAGGAGAAAAGGATAGCATTCAGGAAATATAAGGAAATACAGAAGGAGCAGGACAGAGAACTTTATCAGTTAAAGCAGAATGAAGCAGGGAAGGCAGTCAGAATAGCAAAGGTGCAAACTGAGGAAAAGATAGCCAACTCTGTTAAGAAGGGGGATACAACTTTTTATAGGTACATTAGGGAGCGAAGAAAGACCAAGGGAGAGATACAGAGACTTAATAAAGGGGAGGGAATGTGGGTAGAGGGTGACAGTGAAAAGCAGGGATACTTAATGAATATTTCTGCTCAGTATTCACAACAGATGAGGAGGGGGAGGTGCCTAAACCAAACAAGGGAGAAACTCTGAATAGGGGGGTTGATACCAGTCCATTCACAGAAGAAAGGGTTTTTAAAGAACTCTTGAAGACAAAGCAATGGGGCCTGATGGGATTCACCCAAGAATACTGAAAGAACTAAGGGTAGAACTAGTAACATCACTGACTACTCTCTTTAACAAATAATGGGAGGATGGAGTGGTACCTGAGGACTGGAGGAGGGCAAATGTGATTCCACTTTACAAAAGTGAGAGCACGGCAGAGGGAGGAAACTACAGACCAGTGAGTTTGACTTCAGTGGTAGGGAAAATGATGGAATCACTTCTGAAGGAAAGAACTGTTGAGTACCTAGAGGCCAGTGGGGCACAGGACCCAAGGCAGCATGGTTTCACAGCAGGAAGGCTGCGTCAGACCTAACCCAGTTAGATTTCTTTTGACTGGGTGACCAAAGTAGTAGACCAAGGAGGGGCTGTGGATATGGCCTACCTAGATTTTAGCAAGGCATTCAACACAGTCTCACACAAAAGATTAATATACAAGTTAGCCAGCCTGGGAGTGGGTCCCAAGGCGGTAGTCTGGATAAAAAACTGGCTGTAGAACAGGACACAAAAGGTAATAGTAAACGGAGTCCACAGTGAAGAAAGGAGGGTAACTAGTGGGGTACCGCAGGGTTCGGTACTGGGACTGGTCCTCTTTAATATCTTTATAAGTGACATTGGAGAGCACCTGGAAGGAAAGGTATGCCTCTTTGCAGATGACACAAAGATCTGCAGGGGTTGATACACAAGGCGGGGTGGAAAGAATGAAAAGGGACTTGGCAAGGTTGGAGGAATGGTCAAATACGTGGCAGCTCAGATTCAATGCAAAGAAGTGCAAGGTAATGCATCTGGTAAACAAAAATCCAGGGGAAGAGTACACAATGGGGGGTGAGTTAATAACAACAACAAAAATTGAAAGAGACCTAGGAGTAATTATATCAGATGACCTAAAAGTGGGCAAGCAATGTGAGAAGGCAGTAAGGAGGGCTGGGGGGATACTGGGATGCATAGGAAGAGGCATCAACAGCAGAAAACAAGAAGTTGTTTTCCCTCTCTACAGACAGTTAGTGAGACCCCATCTGGAGTACTGTGTGCAATTCTGGAGACCCCATCTCTGCAAAGACATAGACAGAGTGGAGGCTGTTCAGAGGAGGGCAACCAAAATGGTGCAAGGTCTGCACCAGAAGTCATATGAGGAGAGACTAAAGCAGCTTAATATGTATACCTTTGAGGAAAGGAGGGAGAGGGGGGACATGATAGAAACTTTCAAGTATCTCAAGGGAATTACCAAGGTACAAGAGGGTAGTATCTTTCAGAAGAAGAGATGTGCAAGAACAAGGGGGCACAATTTGAAGATAGAGGGGGGACAGCTCAGAGGTAATGTTAGAAAGTATTTTTTCACAGAGAGTTGTGGATGCATGTAACAGCCTTCCTGAGGAGGTTGTGGAGTCAGGAACAGTGGGAGAATTCAAGAATGCATGGGACAGGCATAAGGCAATTCTAGTGGGGGGCAGGAGGAAGTAAGCTGTTGATTAACTAGAATCTGAAGCTTATCCATCAGGTAGGGAAATGGGCAGACTGGGTGGGCCAAGTGGTCCTTATCTGCCATCAAATTCTATGTTTCTGTGTTATCTTTGGGAAGTTGTAAAATAAACCAGTGAATACGTGGCTTCTTACCCTCCCAAACAAATCTAGCTGAAGTCCTATTCCATGAAGTGAAATATGACATAGCTGGAAAGATAAGTATAGTTTGGAATAAGTAAAGTAATCTGGGTAATATATTCATTTGAATAAGGTCAAAACTGGAATAAAAAGGAAGGTGAAGCTGGGACCAGTTATGTAGGTATCCCTCTATTTTCTGTGTAAGGGGTTCATAATTTATAAGGACGATATTTTCTATATTTTGAGGCAGATGGATTCCTATGTATTTTATCTTCATACCTCTCCATCTAAAAGATAATTGGGATTTAAGTTGTGGAGAATGGAAAAATAAATTAAAGGTCAACACCTCTGTCTTTGTTGAGTTTATTTTATAACCTGATACTTGGGTAAATTCCTCAATAATCCTCCATAGAGCCATCAATGACTATTCCGGTTCTAACAGGGATAACAAAATATCATCTGCCTAAAAAGCTATTTTGAAAATACTTTCTTCCACTATTACTCCCTTAATCTCCTCAGAACTTCGAATGGCTAATGCCAGGGGTTCAATATAAACCGCAAATAATAATGGGGAGAGGGGTACCCCTGACGTGTGCCCCTCTCTAATGGAATAGGGTTGGATACAATGCCATTTATTTTTATATGTGCTTTAGGTGAAGAATATATAGTACTTAACCAGGTTATGAAATCTCTCAGAAACCCAAAAGACTCCAAGACCCTCCACAGGAATCTCCAACAGACCCTGTTGAAGGCCTTAAATGCGTCTAAGCTCACTAATGTAGAAGGGACAGACCTTCTCAACACATGGTCCATCAAGTGGACCATTCTTTGAGTGTTATCTGCAGCTTGTTGCATCCTTAAAAACCTGGCCTAATCCATATGAATCAAGTTGGGCAAGATATTTTCCAGGTGGCTAGCCCATATGGACATGAATATTTTATAATCGCAATTCAGAACCGATATGGGGTTGTATGATTCTGGAAATTGTGGAGCCCTCCCCGGTTTTGGTATGGCCGATATCACCACATAGGCCCATGAGACTGGGGAGACTCTTCAATCTGAACTTCCGAGAAAGCTTTTCGCATAAGGGGATTAAGCAGTGGTGAGAAGGCTTTATACCATTCCGCAGAAAATCCATCAGGTCCCGGGCATTTCAGGATCCTAGTTTTTTTTTTATAGCTATTTGAATTTCCTCTGAAGTGATCGGGCTTAACAAAGAGGACTGTTGTGCCTGGGATAGCCTTGGAATTGTCAATGGATCTAAAAAAGCTTGCATATTCTAATTCAAAGGGGGATTCTATTCTGAATATAATTCTGTATAAAATCATTGAAAGGTCTGCACTATCTCTGGACCTCCATGAATCATTGTTCTGAATTAGGGTCTCTGATTTTTGTAATAGTGGCCAAATGCTTAAATGCCCTTGTTCGTTTGGCTAGACTTCTAGCCCCTCTAGGACCTCCCTCATAAAAAAAATTGAGTATAAGGGGAGTATGGTCTGACAGGATATGCGCTCCCAGACTTGTATCACAAATTTGGTCTACATATTCAGTGGATATAAAAAAATAATCAATATGGGAAGAGGTATGGTGTCTGGGGGAGAAATAAGTAACCCCCCCCCCCTTTGGAAGGATAAAAGTGTCTCCATGCGTCCAGCAGCCCCAGCATGGGCAGCTGAGCTTTAAGAAACTTCTGAGTGGGGGTAATCCTATGTTTTTGAGGGTGGAATGAATCCAATTGAGGTGACAGAGTTGCATTAAAATATCCCCCTAGTAGTATAATTCCCTTTTGGATATCTAGTAATTTTTTAAAAAAATCTCTTTAAATGCAACAAGGGAGCCCCTGGGGAGAAATATGCATTAGCCAATGTGACTTTACTTTCATATATGTGCCCTTGAGTGATGACAGAGTAGTCGTTAGGATCATCCCACTCCGACTCTTTCATGTATGGTGTTCTGGCGGGAATCAGTATAGCAACTCCCCTGCATTTTCCTGTCTTACTAGATGAGGAGATAATTGAGTATCTGCTGTCTGCAGAGAGTTTCATGTGTTCAGGCTGAGTCAAATGCGTCTCCTGTAAATATATAACATCCATCCACTGTCAACGCAGATATTGATGGAGCCTGAACCTCTTGATGGGGCTGTTTATTCCGTTTATGTTTAAAGATAAAATTTTGACTGGAATTCCTGCTATAGCTTGTAATTGAGATTTAGCTTCATCTGGTGGACAAAGTCCATTCTTGCAGCTCTCATTATTTCCCATTTCCACTTTCTAAAGCCCAAATATCTCTCCTTATCAGTAGCTTTCCTATGTCTAGTCTCATACCATTTCTCGATTAAAAACCTTCTTGTTTGCAATATTAATGTCCATGCCTCATTATCTCTACTGTCACTACAAGCCATTCTCCCTAAAAATTGAAAATAAATCAGTGTGTATTGAGCACCATACCCACATGTATCCCATTCATCTGTTAACATATAACAACTTATTAACAATATGTCATAGAACGTTATGACCATAAACATAACAAAATTATTTACATTCTGGTTATTAATAACTCTGGAGCAACAATACCCCTAAAAGCAATAGTGACTTCCATATGTGTGGGGAGGTGTTTATTTCCCTTCCTATATCTTCCAGGAGAACCCCATGATCTTTATGAGTTCTTCTCAAAGATGGAGGTAATCCCAGAACAAATCTTTCCAGGGCCTCTGGGAAACCAAGTAGGCGTCCCCCACAAAAGAAGGAGAAAAGAAAAATAAACCAAATGTTGTAAGTTAGTCATTGCCCTCCTAGATTAACTCTACATCGTGTTAAGTCTCAGCCCCCCCCCCAAACCATAACATATATTACTTCTGCAAGGGCTGTATACCTTTTACTCTGAAAAATATTGGCTAACATATACATAATATATATCATTTTAAAGATAAAGTTATATATAAGCTACACTACTGATATATTGTTTTGGTCATATACTGTTTATTATAATTAAGGCTGGATGACCTTTAAGAATTGTGAATTTCGGATTACAGTCTTCCATAAAATTTAATTAAGACTAGATAACAATAGCTTTCAGTGGTCTGTGGATACTAATCTACACTCTTAGCTTTGTTTATATGTGCTTGACGTGATAAGAGAGGGTCTTGATTTGGTATTCCTAATCGACCCATTTTTTTTCTTTTCACGTCCAAAAGTTGTTGGACTTTGATATTGACTCATAAATAGGTACTACAGATACCTGTCTGGTAAACATGTTATTGATAATGTTAATATTAAATTTTTTCATTTTAAGGAGACTTTATTTATTAAAAGTTGAACATGTTGTAACCTTTTTCAAATATTCTACTTCTGAAAACAGATCCACTTATGTCTTTACTGTCCACAGGATTATTCTGGCAAGCAATCATGCTTATGTACTTAGTGCTGCATAGAAACATAGACTTTGATGGCAGATAAGGACCACTTGGCCCACCTAGTCTGCCCATTTTCCTACCTACAGGATAAGCCGCAGATCCTAGTTAACCAACAGCCTATTTCTTCCTACCCCCCACAAGAATTGCCTTATGTCTTTCCCATGTATTCTTGAATTCTCCCACAGTTTTTTAGACCCCACAACCTCCTCAGGAAGGCTGTTCCATGCATCCACTACCCTCTCTGTGAAAAAATACTTCCTCACATTGCCCCTGAACCGCCCCCCCATCTTTAAATTGTGTCCCCTTGTTCTTGCATGTCTCTTTTTCTGAAAAATGCCACCATCTTAGACTTTGTTGATTCCACTGAGGTACTTAAAAGTTTCTATCATGTCCCCCCCCCTTCCTCAAGGGTATACATATTAAGCTCTTTTAGTCTCTCCTCGTATGGCTTCTCTTGCAGACCCAGCACCATTCTAGTTGCCCTCCTCTGGATTGCCTCTATCCTGTCTATGTCCTTGCAGAGATAAGGTCTCCAGAACTGGACCCAGTACTCCAGATGGGGTCTCACCAACTGTCTGTACAGTGGAACAACAACTTCCTGTTATCTACTGGTGATGCCTCTCCCTACGCATCCCAGTATACCCCCAGCTCTCCCTACTGCCTTCTCACATTGCTTGCTAACCTTAAGGTCATCTAATATAATTTCCCCCAGGTCCCTTTCCTTTTTTGTTTTTGTTACTACCTCCCCCCCCCATTGTGTAATCTTCCCCTGGGTTTTTGTTTCCCAGGTGAATTATTTTGCACTTCTTTGCATTGAATCCTAGCTGCCATACTTCCGACCATTCCTCCAGCCTTACCAAGTCCCTTCTCATCCTTTCCATGCCTCCTTGTGTATCAACCCTGTTGCAGATCTTTGGTCTCATCTGCAAGGGCATGCCTTCCCTTCAGTCCCTCTGCAATGTCACTTATAAAGACATTAAAAGGACTGGACCCAATACTGAACCCTGCAGTACCCCACTAGTAACCCCTCTTTCTTCAGCGTGGACTCCATTTACAATTATCTTCTGTGTCCTGTTGTCCAGCCAATGTTTTACCCAGGCTACCACCATGGGACCCACTCCCAGGCTGGTTAATTTGACTATTAATCTTTTGTGTGGGACTGTGTCAAATGCCTTGCTATGGTCTAGGTAAGCCATGTCCACAGCCCCTCCCTGGTCTACTACTTTGGTCACCCAGTCAAAAAAATCAATTAATTTCATCTGACATGACCTTCCTGCTGTGAACCCATGCTGCCTTGGGTCCTGTGCCCCACTGGCCTCTAGGTACTCAACAGTTCTTTCCTTCAGAAGAGATTCCATCACTTTCCCTACCACAGAGGTCAAATTGACAGGTCAGTAGTTTCCTGCATCTGTCTTGGTCCCACTTTTGTGAAGGGGAATCACATCCACCTTCCTCCAGTCCTCGGGTACGACACCATCCTCCCATGATTTGTTAAAAAGGGTAGTCAGTGGTTTCACTAGTTCTCCCCTTAATTATTTTAGAATTCTGGGGTAAATTCCATCAGGCCCCATTGCTTTGTCCACCTTCAGTTTTAGAAGTTCTTTCAGAACCCTTTCTTCTGTGAAAGGACTGGGATCGAACCCCCTATCCAGAGTGCTTCTGATCAATTGGATTAGGCACCTCCTCCTCTTTATGTAATACTGAGCAGAAATATTCATTCAGTATCCCTGCTTTTCACTGTCCCCCTCTGCCCACCCAATCGTCATTCTGTTCAGCCTCGCTATCGCTCCTTTTGTTTTTCTACACTCCCTGATGTACCTATAAAATGTTTTATCCCCCTTCTTAACCGAGCTGGCTATCCTTTCCTCAGTTTGGGCCTTTGCTATTCTGACTTCCCTCCCTGCTTCCTTCTGCCCTAACTGGTACAGCTCTCTGTTCTGCTCCTTCTGTGTTTCCTTATACTTCCTGAATGCTATCTTTTTCTCCCTGACTTTCCCTGACACCTCTTTTGAGAACCATAGTGGCTTTTCTTTCATTTTGATCTGTTTATTTGCTTCACACAAAGGCTTGTTGCCTCTGTGATGGCAGTTTTGATGATTCCCCATGTTGCTCCACCCCTCCTTCTAGCCTGTTTGCTAGTGCTTTTCTGAGGCACTCTCCCATTTTGCCAGAGTTGTCCCTCCTGAAGTCCAGTACCCTCACTTTTGTATGGCTTGACTCTGTAGCTGAGTTTAACGTGAACCACACTGTTTGATGGTCATTTGTTCCCAGATGGCAACCCACTTCTAGATCTGAGATCCTCTCACTGTCCCCATTTGAGAGTACAAGGTCTAAGATTGCTGCCTCACGAGTGGGTTCTGAAACTAGCTATCTGAGGCATGTCACCTGTAGGGCATCGAGAATGGCTCTGCTCTTGGATGTGGCTGCAGCAAGTGTGCTCCAGTTAACATCTGGCATATCCAGGTCCCCCATCAACAGTAGCTCCCCTTTCTCTGCCATCCTAAGAATGCCTTCTATCATATCCTTGTCCATTCCCTCCCCCAGACCTGGTGGTCTGTATACAACCCCTGAGCGGATCTTGGTGTGTTGGATCCTCTACACTTTTTCAGACCTTACAATGACCAAATTATGCACAGTTCCCCATGGCTGATCTACCCTTTTGCACATGGAATGTCAGGGGACTAAATTTACCTGATAAAAGAATCCAAGTACTAAGACACCTTAAAAAGCACAAAGCACACATTGCATTTATACTAGAGATGAAGTTATTAATTCAGGATAATGAAAGACTTAAAAGAGACTGGGGTGGTCAGCTTTATGTGGCTTCTGCTATCTCCAAAAAAACAGGGGGTTGCCATCTTAATTCATAAAAAACTAAAATGGACACCATCTAACATTATCCAGGAGACGGAAGCTACGGTAGATGGGTTATAGCCTGTATGGATACAACAACTGGACCTCTTACTTTAATTAATGTTTATGCTTCCAATTCTGATTGTCCAGATTTCTTTCATAATATAACACTACAACTAACCATCCATAATTTATCTAACACACCTATACTAATGGGAGGTGATTTCAATTTAACACTCGATACCATCTCAGACAGAAGTAATTATGCAAATGATAGTCATCCAAGAGTAAGGCTGCACTTTTGTTACTAGTGAAGGACTTTGGGTTTGTTGATGTATAGAGACTATACCACCCAAGAGATCTAGAATACACTTTTTACTCACCCCTTTACCACTCCTACAGCAGGATTGATTACTGGTTCGACACACCTAAAGTCACTGAAAAAATACAGGACTCTGCAATATTAACAATTATTATTTCTGATCACTCACCTGTCAATTTACACCTGAACTGGAGACCCCCCTTCCCTAAGGTCCACCTCATGGCGCCTAGACCCTCTTTTACTTAAAGACCCTGAGTTTATACCATGGGTCAGATCACAAATTCAGGAAATTTTATTGTACAACCTTTCCTTAGATACCTCTATAGGAATAGTATGGGAGGCACTTGAAGCGATGATACATGGCAAAATCATTTTCTTTTCTACTCATAGGAGGAAGATGAGGGAACTACAACTTTATAACTTAGAGAACAACTCGAAGACAAAGAAACACAATATTTCACACTTAAACACCCAAATGCCAACTCTCCTCTTCACATAGTAAGATTGCATACTCAAATAAATGAACTGATATCATGTAAGACTGAAATTGCTATTTTTAAAATCAAATAAAAATAATGGGAACATGGCAATAAAGGTAACAAAATATTAGCTCATAGATTTAAATCCCAAAAGATGTAAAGATTCATAAGTGGCCTGAAAGACTCAGATGACAATATATTTACAGAAAACTCAGAAATTAATAGAATCATGATAGATTTTTATAAAAGAAATTATACTACCCACCCTTAAATGCACAATCAACCCAAATTAAACATTTTCTAGACAGTCTAAACCTTCCCCGACTTCCCACAGAATTAGCAGAACCTTTAAACAAACCCTTTACCAAAAAAGAAATACAGCAGGCTCTTTCAAGTCTTAACTCAGGCAAATCTCCTGGTGGAGACAGTTTCCCTGTAAAATTTTATAAATATTTACCCGACCTCTTATATGCAATACTCTGCAAAGTATATCAGAAAGCTACACAACTGAGCAAATTACTCTTAACCATGACCGAGGCAATAATTACTGTTCTCCCAAAGAAAGACGAAGGCACATACCTCCCATCTAGCTATCGTCCCATTTAGCTACTTAACATAGATGGTAAAATATTCACTAAAATCTTAGCTATGCATCTTAAACCTCTCATCCTTTGATTAATTCACCGTTCACGAGTAGGGTTTGTGAAGGGAAGAATTGGAGCAGATCATTTAAGATCTCTTTTCAATCCCATGGATAAAAAACAATCTCTTAAATCTCCTGCTGCAGCAATTGTTGTAGACTTTGAAAAAGCTTTTGATTCCTTGCACTGGAATTATCTCTATTGTACGCTATCAAAGTTTGGACTCTCAGATCATTTTTGTGCATGGATTAAATTGCTTTACAACTATCCCTCAGCTAGAGTATTAACTAACTTCACGTTGTCCGACTCCTTCTCTTTAGCCAAGGGTACTAGGCAAGGATGCCCATTATCCCGATCTCTTTTCACTCTGGCTCTTGAACCACTGTTAGCTGCACTTCGACCTTCCAGTGATATAAAAGGCATATCAATAGGTAACTCACGATATATCTCACTGGCTTATGCAGATGATTTACTTATTCTAGAAGAAAACGTGGAAACCTCTGCTCTGCCTCTTACCCAACTACTTAACTTATTCACTAAACTTTCTGGTCTGACAGTGAATTGTAATAAATCAGAGGTGCTACCTTTAAACAAAGTATATAAACCACATATGAATCTCCCACTTGGTTTCCGCTGGTCTCTCCAAGGGCTTACTTACTTAGGTATAAAGATCTTGCCCAAGTTAGATAAAATATGGGATGCTAACCTTTCCCCCTCTTCTTACAGAAATTAAAACCACACTAGATAAATGGAAAACTCTCAACCTTACCTTTATGGGGAAAATTGCAGCTATCAAAATGTTTGTAACTCCTAAAGTGTTGTACTTGTTTGCAAATATCCCACTAACATTACCATCTTTCTTCCTAACAAAAATAGATAAAATAATAGGCAACTTTATTTAGGAAGGGAAAATTTCAAAAATTAGCCAAGTCAAACTGAAATCTCACTGGTCAAAAGAAGGATTTGGTCTTCCCTGGTTTCTGGCACATCTATGGTCATTTTGTGTATCTCAGACAATCAAATGGCTCAAAAAACCTAACTCCAAAAACCCTCTGTGGGTTGATATGGAAACATCTTTGATCGTAGGTGCTTCCCTTTCAACCTTTATCTTCAGCCCACTATCACGAAAGTTAAAACAACATCTGACCACAGTCCCATCCATTATCTACTGGCAAAACTTCATAAATAGATAAAGCCCAATCCTACTCCTTCTTTAAATATTCCCATCTGGGGCAGTCACTTTATTACTTTGGAAGGCCAACCATTATACTACAAATCCTGGAAAAATAAAGGCATTCACTTCTTGGATGATGTTCTATCCAATGACCATTGTACACTAGATTATTTTTTCCAACCTACAAACAAGGTGGGGTATACCCAAAAGCAATTTTTGGAAATATTTACATCTGAGACATGCCCTATCTGACTTATTAAAAAAAATAAGAAGGATACCATCCTCAGACATCTCTTATTGGTTAAATAGTAGATCTGCTCTTGTTAACAAAAAATGCACAAATCTATTAGGAATACATTACCAAACCAGTCTCTTTTGTCTGAAGAGAAATGGAGTCTTGCACTACATTACAACATATCAGACTCTCAGTGGGATAACTGCTCCCAGGTCGCTCCTGTAAAAAAGCTTTCAGCTTAGTGTGCTATACCTGGTTAAACAACTAAATAAAAAAAAACAAACCAAAAAAAAACGTTGGTCTGCCTCATTATTTTTATAAATATACTCATAGTATGCTTTTTCAATTCAACATACTTCTCCTATGGTATAGAACTCCTACAGTTTTACACCACCTTAACTTATCTCAAAATGATCTTTGTTGGAGATGTAACTCTACAGTTGGTGACCTATTACACATGATCTGGTCTTGTAGATCCTTATCTAATTTGTGGAAATCAGTTCACAATTTGGCTGTTAATTTCATTGGTCATGACATCCCTTTTGATCCTAAACTTTACATGTTAGAGATTAACACTCACAATAACAAATATACTAAATACCAACACAGATGGTTGAGTATATTATCTATGCAAGTAAAACGCCTTCTCCTGATGAATAGGAAATCCAATACAATGCCTACTTTTTTTGAAATTCTTAATAACCTATCATATACAGCATCCCTTGAAACAATCTCCTATTCAGCTCTTGGCCAGATAAATGAATATAATCTCTGTTGGCAGAAGTATCTAGACTATTTGGAAAATAAGTGATATGGATCTGTTTTAAGTTTATTTAAACACAGACACAGTATTTTGGTGTCCAGTTTTTATTTGTTGTCTCCTTATTTTACTGTTTTACTTACTATAGTACTGACAGTCTATACTTTTGTTTATGCTATAATCTACATCAGGGCTATAAAAATATACCACATTATTTGAATATTTGTACTCTACTAGATAATGTACACTGCATTTTAAATACGTACTTAAATATGTACTGTACTTAAACAATGTAATCTAGATGGTTGACAGCTTCAGTTGTATGGAACATGTCTTGATGGTATGAAAATTTCAATAAAGAAATTAACAGCAAAAAAAAAAATATTGGCTAACAGCCTAAGCTTACAGCAACCAAAATAAACAAAGGGGAAAAGAAAACAAAAAACAAACTGTTTTTCTTTTTTTTTAAATAGGGAGTTAGACCAAGATCGTCAATAGAACTGTATTAGGCAAGGAAATGTTCTCAAAAGAGGTGTAGAAGGACCCCCAAAGAATAGTATTGTCCCTCTGTCTTTTTGGTTCTTGCCTTTTTATTTCAGAATGGAATTTAATCCTCCTCTGCAATTCTTGTTTCGTTGTAATATCAAATTCAGTCTCTTTACTAGATAGCTGTTGCAGGTGAAATATAATGTCTCTCTACTTCATATACATGTTTTATACAGGCAATAGTAAGTATATGGGGGGGGGGTAATATTGAGCCATCCCCCAAGCGGCTGACAAGCGGCTTAAAGCAGGCCCAACTATAGAGGGACCGCTATTAGCCTAGCGTCAAGCCAGCGAGGAAGGGGGCCAATAAATCCATTTTAGGGATACCCCAACCCCCCCCAGCCACCCACCTGAACTCAGAACTGATGTCCCAACATATTTGGATGAGGAATCTCGATCAGGTCTTGGTGGTAGTGCCATTCCTATGATAAGCAGCCAAAGCTTGTATAATTTTTCCAATGTTGTTCTGCTTCCCCCTTGATTTGTTTGTGACAGTCGGCCATCTTGCAGGTCACTGCAATGGCTCCTTCCCCTCTTGGAGTATGTCTGGAATCACCATCCCCCATTTAGCTAGCTCTGTACAGGCTTCCGTGGTGATATCAAACTCCCACTTTCCTTCTGGCAGATGGACCACCAACTGAGCAGGGTATGGAGTTGAAAACTTATGGCCTGCTGATTTAATCACTGGCAGCAATGGTAAGTAAGCCTTTCTCAGGCGCATAGTTTTGGGGGCATAATCATGATCAATGCAGAATCATGCCTGTCCATAAAATATTTTTTGTTTTTTCCATGCAGTACGAAGAAAGTGTTCTTTCATGGTGTAACTATTAAATCTGGCTATAATTGATCTTGGAGGTGCATTTGGAGTAGTTGGTCAGGGGGGCTAGTGCCCTCTGCACTCTTTCGAGATGTAAGTCCGGATCTTTAGGTAACTCAAGGGTGGTGTGCAGTAAGGCCTCTATAAATTTTTTAAGCAATAAGCCACAAGGGGGTGTGGATTCTCGGGGGATTTACCATGGCTGGAGTGGTGAGTGGGTAAATCTGCCCAGCCGTGGTAAATCCCCCGAGAACCCACATCCCCCGAGAGGCTTATTGCGATTATTCCAAGTACTGCTTGTTTTTATTATTTTAAAAAAAAAGCAGTACTTGGTATAATGCTTAAATAAGCCAGTCAGTAGTACAGCAGTTTTTGTTTTCTTTTGTTTCACTGACACACAGAGTTGCTGTTTTTACAGTCTCCGCTTAGCGCGGAAAAAAGACGGCGGTGGCAGTTCCACGATTTCACCAACGGATTGTTTTTTTTTTAAGATACGGCTGGCTGGCACCTTTTCCATTGGTAATGCTAGATTTTACAACGGTGGTAAGGTGCCAGCCTTCTGCTCTGATTGGTTCATCTGAAAGGTGCATGGTATAATTAGCATTATTCCCCCCTCTGAGCCTTCAGGAATGCTGTATATTAGAATATTTTTTCTTCTTGCTTGGTTCTCCGAGTCTTCCTGACGAGCTTCAGTTTGCTCACATTGCTCTTTCAGCATTTGTAGAGTCATCTCCAAGTCATCCACCCTGTTCCCTGTTGCTGTACCCTGCCGCTCTAGATCATCTGTCCACTGCTCCAGTTGCATCACATCCTTATGGAGCTCGCCATATAAATCCTTAACTTCGGCATGGAAAGAGACTAGTTCCTGTTAGATGGTGTCCAATTTAACTTTTTTGTTTTAGCTTTGCTGTTTTTAATTAGGGACTTAGAGGCAGTGTGATGAAATGCCCCAGATGCCATGTTCCGTTGTGTACTGCAGTCGGAGGCCTCCGAATCGAATCTGTCACCTATCTCTGCCATCCTTGTACGCTGTAAGTTTGTTTCAGCCTTAACTTGTAGGATTCCCTCCCTGCTGTTTAAATATTAACTGATTACAGTGAAACACCATTGTTTAGCTTGCCAGATGGAGTTTTTTTTCGGTTGAGGGGGACGAGAGCAAGCAGACTATGCAGCCATCACTGGAGGGGTGGAACCAGAAGTCTTCCAGCCCTTTTTGTGAACATATGACTATATAGAGAAAAAGAAAAAGACCTCTAGTATACCTTTGATTTTGCCACCCCATTGGGCCCTTAATTTTGCAGTTCTCAACAGTCTTGTCTTACCTTACAGGGACCCTTTTCTGAAGAGATTATTGTTTGAGGATTGGTTCTAATTAGAAGTCAGTTTGTTGACAGATAATAAGAAAATGATTTGTGCAGTTGGCTAGGGATGATTAGGCAAATTGTATTTATTTTACCGTACAATGAATCAGCTTGAAAATTAGCTCCCAATGGGAAAGTCACCTCACTGTCACAGCTGCTTGTTCTCTGATTTATGCTACTGGTGTAGCAGTCAAAAGCTGTTAGCTCCCCACCGCTGATGTGATTTCCCTGTTGTCATATTGTAGTGCTTCAGTCTGCTGTTAGTCAAGCTGGTGGAAAAGCTAACCCAATTGAATGATGGACTACACTTCAGAAAAAAATACAGAGGCAAGCATTGTGAGCTCGATTCACAAATATACCAGTGCAATTTAATTTATGCAGCACTGCAATGCTGTGAGTTCAGTCCCTCCAGTTTAAATCCCCTGCATAGCAACAGGAGTTTCATTCCTCAGAGCAGCTGCCTTATTTTTATTAGGAAGGAGCCCAGTCAGACCTTGGAGAGAGGCTACACTCCTTGCACTCCTCTTTGCACCTGTTCCTCTCATAGGCTGAGCTCTGTCTTGGTGGTGAGAACAGCATCTTCATGATGCTAGTTCAGATGTGTCTCTGCACAACCCACTGCTGTTTAAGTACTGTTTCAACAGCACACAGCCAACTCACAAGTATGGTGGTTAGCTGACAGTTTTCCATGCCAGTAACTTGTGCATATTTAGAAAAATGTGATGAGCTGTATATACCTGTCCGCGATCCAACTAGCCTAGGGGGTGTATACAACAGTGTTATAAGTTATATTATGATCAATCCAGTCCTTGAGCTATGCTCCACTCCTATGTATGATGACCTGTATACATCTGTCAGTTGAACTCGCTAGTCTAGAGTGTATAATCTGAAATGTGCTTACTACTGTATGTTTCCCCTAGCGTCAAATGACGTCACATGTTTGTTTACTGTGACAAAAAACTGTACTTTCTTTGCCATGTCTCTTTGACTGTTGTTCCTCATGTTGTACTCTCCCGGGTCGTTCCTGAAAATAGGCATAATACTTGTCTAGTGTACTTACCCGGTAAACAAAAGCTAAATAAATAAATAACTTGGGCTTGCACCTGGAGTTAGGGGAATGTGCTACTGCCCAGCAGAAGCAGGACAAGCATTTGTCTTGAACATCTCTGGCCTCTGGGAGGGTGGATTGCTCCTTCCAGTGTCTGGCTGCTCTCTAGTGGGGGGAGAGGGAGCCATGCTGGAAGGAATTTGAAGCTCTAGGCATTTATGTGCACTAAGGCATGACATGAAAGAGTCCTGACCCAGGGCTAGTGTCTGCAGGAATATTGTAAAGGAGAAGGACTGGAGGCATCACCTCTGGCATCTCACAATAGGTGGAGTAACAGCAGGTTGTGTCCCTATGTGAGAATGGAGGATGGTATGAAACATAGAAACATAGAATTTGATGGCAGATAAGGACCGCTTGGCTCACCCAGTCTGCCCATTTCCCTACCTAATGGATAAGCTGCAGATCCTAGTTAACCAGCAGCCTACTTCTTCCTACCCCCAACCCCTAGAATTGCCTTATGACTGTCCCATGCATGCTTGAATTCCACCACTGTTTTTGACTCCACAACCTCCTCTGGAAGACCGTTCCATGCATCCACAACCCTCTCTGTGAAAAAATACTCAATTACCTTCTGAGCCGCCTCTCCGTCTTCAAATTGTGCCCCTTGTTCTTGCACACCTCTTTTTTGAAAGATGCTACCTTCTTGGACTTCGTTGATTCCCTTGAGGTACTTGAAAGTTTCTATCATGTCCCCCCTCTCCCTCCTTTCCTCGAGGCTATACATATTAAGCTCCTTAAGTCTCTCTTCATATGTCTTCCGGTGCAGACCCTGCACCATTTTAGTTGCCCTCCTCTGGACAGCTTCCATCCCATCTATGTCTTTGCATAGATTGGGTCTCCAGAACTGCACGCAGTACTCCAGATGGGGTCTCACCAGCTGTCTGTACAGAGGGATAACAACTTCCTGTTTTCTACTGGTGATGCCTCTCCCTATGCATCCCAGTATCCCCCCAGCCCTCCTTGCTGCCCTTTCACATTGCTTGCTCTTCTTTAGGTCATCTGATATGACTTCCCCCACGTCCCTTTCCATTTTTGTTGTTGTTAGTATCTCACCCCCCATTGTGTACTCTTCCCCTGGGTTTTTGTTTCCCAGGTGCATTACCTTGCACTTCTTAGCATTGAATCTAAGCTGCATATATTTGACCATTCCTCTAACCTTGCCAAGTCCCTTCTCATCCTTTCCACACCACCTTGTGCATCACCTTTGTTGCAGATCTTTGTGTCATCTGCAAAGAGACATACTTTTCCTTCCAGTACCTCTGCAATGTCGCTTATAAAGACATTGAAGAGGACCGGTCCTAATACTGAACCCTGCGGTACCCCACTAGTAACCCCCCTTTCTTCAGAGTAGACTCCATTTACTATTACTCTGTGTGTCCTATTCTCCAGCCAATTCTTTACCCAGGCTGTCATCTTGGGACCCACTCCCAGGCTGGCTAACTTGTATATTAATCTTTTGTGTGGGACTGAGTCAAATGCCTTGCTAAAGTCTAGGTAGGCCATGTCCACAGCCCCTCCCTGAACTACTACTTTGGTCACCCAGTCAAAGAAATCTATCAGATTCATCTGGCATGACCTTCCTGCTGTGAATCCATGCTGTCTTGGGTCCTGTGCCCCTTTGGCCTCTAGATACTCGACAATTATTTCCTTCAGAAGTGATTCCATCATTTTCCCTATCACTGAGGTTAAACTAACAGGTCTGTAGTTTCCTTCCTCTGCCCAGCTCCCACTTTTGTGAAGAGGAATCACATCTGCCCTCCTCCAGTCCTCGGGTACCACCCCATCTTCACATGATTTGTTAAAGAGGGTAGTCAGTGGTGTCACTAGTTCTACCCTTAGTTCTTTTAGAATTCTGGGATGAGTCCCATGAGGCCCCATTGCTTTGTCCACCTTCAGTTTTAAGAGTTCTTTCATAACCCTTTCTTCTGTAAATGGGCTGGTATCAACTTCTGTATCCAGAGTGTTTCTACTGTTTGTTTTAGGTACCTCCCCCTCTTCCTTTGTAAATACTGAGCAAAAATATTTGTTTAGTATCTCTGCCTTTTCACAGTCACCCTCTGCCCACCCTCCTCCCCTTTATTAAGCCTCACTATCCCTCCCTAGGTCTTTCTTCCCTGATGTACCTATAAAAGGTTTTATCCTCTTCTTAACTGAGTTGGCTATCTTTTCTCAGTTTGGGCCTTTGCTGTTCTGTCTGCCTTCCCAACTTCCTTTTGCTTTAACTGATACAGTTCTCTGTCCTGCTCCTTCTGTGATTCCTTGTACTTCCTGAATGCTTTCTTTTTCTCTTGAACCTTCACTGCCACTTCCTTTTGAGAACCATAGTGGTTTCTTACATCGTTTTGTTTTGTTTATTTGCTTCACACAAAGGCTTGTTACCTCTGTGATGGCAGTTTTATTATTCTCCATTGTTCTTCCACCCCTCCTTTCTGCCCATTTACTAGTGCATTCCTTAGGCACTCACCCATTTTGGCAAAGTCAGCCTCCTAAAGTCCAGCACTTTTGCCTTTGTATGGCTTGACTTCTATTGCTGTGTTTATTGAGAACCATACTGTTTGATGGTCACTAATTCCCAGATGGCTACCCACTTCTACATCTGTGATCCTCTCTCCATCTCCATTTGAGAGAACCAGGTCTAAGATTGCTCCCTCTTGAGTGGGCTCCAATACTAGTTGTCTAAGGCATGCCCCCTGTAGGGCATCTAGAATAACCCCACTCTTCGAAGTGGTTGCTGCAACTGCACTCCAGTTAACATCTGGCATATTCAGATCACCCATCAGCAATATCTCCCCTTTTTCTGCCATTCTAAGTATACTTTCTATCATTTCCTTGTCCATTTCCTCCCCAAAGGCTGGCATTGATTCCTTAAAGTGATAGTACTTTCTAAAACTAATAATAATGTTTTTAATTAGTCAGCTGTTACTTTTTTTATCTGAAGTAATTGTTTCTTTTTCCCCTTGCTAATTAGATTTTCCACATGAAGGTATTACTGTAGATGTAATGTGTGAAATAGTACTCTGTCAAGAGACTGACCTATCTAGTTCTAATCATCAACATTGTGACCTCACTGACTAAAACATCACAACTGATCAAGAAGAGCTACTCATCAGCTGTCAGATTAGTCACTTGTGAAGTCACAATCAGTGCAGTCACAATGCTGGTGAGGTATTAAAGGGAGTAGAACTAGAACTAGTCAATGTTAGAGATACAAATTAAATACGAAACATGGCCAGGAGTGTAATGACACAAACAGGGAGTGGTGGGCATATTAATGCAACAGCATCTTTAAAGAGCTAATAGCATCAAACATAACAGACAGAACATGTTATTAATTTTTAAAAGTGTCCAGTTTTTTGAAGTATTTTCTTTTTCCTTTTGCTTGTTAGATTTTTTCTACCTGACAGTATTAGGTGTGATGCAAAGAGCAGTACTTTCACTTGCCGGCAGAACTATCTAGTTCTGTGAATGTCTTACACTGTTCATGTGTATCTGTGGCTGCAAAAGTGTTAGCCATGTAAGGGACTGTGCTTCTGCAGACAAAAGTAGTGTAGTGATTTGGGTAGCATGGATCTGTATCTGCAGCCAGACATGGATGTGTATGTCTTACAGTGTGCATGTGTATCTGTGGCTGCAGAAATGCTGGCCCCAAAGAGGACTGTGCTTCTGCAGACAAAAGTATTGTTGTAATTTGGGTATAATCAATTTGTACTTGTGACTGCAGACATACAGGTCACATAGGAGCCTGCACTTCTGAAGCCAGAATGTGGCATGTATGTCTTACATTGTGCATGTGTACTTGAGGCTACAGAAATGCTTGCTCCAGAGGGGGCTTTGCTTCTGTAGACAAAAGTAGTGTTGTAATTTGGGTATCATGGATTTTTATATGTGGCTGCAGGACTGCAGGCCATGCAGGAGCCTGGGCTTCTGTAGCCAGAAATCACAGTGTGAGTGTGTTACACTGTGCATGTGTATCTGTGGCTGCAGAAGAGCTGGCCCCGCAGGGGCCTGTGCTTCAGCAGACAGAAGAAAACTGTTTTAATTTGGTATTGTGAATTTATATTTGTGGCTGTAGTGACATGTGCTTCTGCAGACAGCAGTAGTTTTGTGCTTAGATTATAGTGGATTTCTGTCTACAGCAAGCAGCGACTATGTATATCTTGCAGTATGCATGCTACAGAAACAAATTCACGAAGGTAGCACATCAGTGATACTGCATTTGTGTCATCTGGAAACAGTTGTATGTTGTTTGTTTTACTTGATGATGGCTATCTGTGCTTGCATGTGTGATTTTGTCTTTTTGCTGCTTGAGGTGGGGGGTTAAGGTTGGAAACCCTAACGCAACATTTCCCTACTTTTCTGGCATTATGTTGAACCCTAACTGGTGCATTAAACAATGTTTACAATTAATATCCTTCCTTTTTGTAATGGTGGAATCATATCCTCATTCATTCAGGTCCTTCAGGACCTACATTAACAGAGGCAGATACACAGAGCCCTCTGGGCCCTGTACTTTCACAAAGGTATGGATGCAGAGGTGCAGGGCCCACTAGGTCCTATGCCTACAGATGACTTCTTTTCACTGAATAGTTACTTGTTGTAGTGCCATCCCCCCAGTCTCAGCCTATCCAGCTGGCTCACTGAGCTTGCTCCTGAACTCAGCTCACCGGTACAGGATCACAACACACTACTGACTGGTCCAAAGGCTGACCCTGCACACAATTCTTCATGGCTTTTTTCTTTTTATATTTTAATCCCAAATTTCAATAGTCATTTTATGACTCACCTTAAAAACATGACAGGTCACCGGCGACCTGGGTTTTAGGAATGGCCCTAATTCATCGGGGGCTGGCCGGGGGGGGGGAGGATCAAGAATCCCAGAAGACAGTCTCCTCCGGGGAGGGGAAAAATGGGCTGCTATTGCACCTGAGCTAGCACTACTGCTGGTGGAAGTACAGGTGGTGGTCTTGTACTCACAGAGTTGGGAATGGAAAACACTGTTAGGCACTTGGCTGAAGCATGCGTCAACATGTTGCTATCCAGAACATATGTCCTTCACACCGGCACCTGTGGCATTGAGGCTAAGGCGGAAAACCTGCATAAATCCTCGACTTTGAACAATGTGACACTGGGATCCCCATATGTCAGGACCCAGCCATGAGTGCTAGAGATCCTGAGATGCTGGGATCCAGCGAAGAATTCAGAGGGTGCATCCCCCAAAGTCACCATCTGGAGAAAGTAAAAGAAAAAAACTAAATAAATAAATAAAGATAGGTGGTGTTTATAAAATACTGTCCGGAATGTCATTCTGTGCCACAAGTGCAAAACCGGGCTTTGGCCAGGATTTGAAAAGTGACGTCTGTCACATGGTGGTGTAAAAATGCCTATGTTGAAAATTTGGGTTCAGAATATTGAAAATTTACCAAAGTTATGAGCCAGCAGTGAAAAATGAATGTACCTTCATAACTCTGTTGTTTTTAATATTTTGACTCAAAAATTTGAACATAGTCTTCTTATGGCCCCACCTCATGAACCCGGCAGGTGAAAATTTCTCAGTCCTGCCCAAAAGATGATTTTATGGAACAACTGTGAAATCACTTTTTGGTCAGGATTTGAAAAATTTCACCTACTAGGTTCATGAGGTGGGGTCAAAAAAGGCCATGTTGAAAATTTGGTGAAAAAAATATTTAGAAATCATGAAGTTATGAGCAAAAGTTAGAAATGCATTAAAAATGCATTGAATGCACTTACCTTGTTTCCTCAGTTCGCAGTCACAGTTCCAGGAGAAGGATGTCTTTCATTGCAGAGAGTGGATTACAGTGCTGAACATTCTGTAGGTTAGTGAGGGTGTGAGGCGGTGTGGAGAGGTGGGTGCTGAGTGGGGGGGTTGGGACAGGCTGGAAAAAAAAGATGGATGATTTTCTTTGTTTCAGAGCTTTAAAAACAAAGAAACTATGACGAGGGACAGTTTTCTTTCTTATAGGTACCAAGGTGCGCTTTTCAGTGACACCGGGTTAGGGCACAACAGTGTCACTACATATGGAGGTGAACACATTCAGGCCAGTACCTGAAGGGCACCCTGCTATCACTACATATAGGGACAACAGCTAAGCATAGTAAGGGGAATGATTTCTTTAGTGAGTGCCCAGTGCAGTGACTCCCAACATGTTAACATTGAGATTCACATTTCTTTTATTTATCACTCATGAGAGATAATAAATAAAGAAATCACATTATACTAGCACTGTACTTAGCTTGAGTAAAATTATGCAGCCAGATCGACAAAACATAGTTTATATTAAATGCTGAGTGACACATGCACCGCCACTGTTTTGCACAGTACCACCCAGTACCATGAAACTCAGTTCTAGATAGAATGCCCTCTTTATTAAAACCAGCATTCTGGCAGGTTTTGCATTGTAGGAGCAACCCACTCCTTTCAGTAGAGTGAGCTATGCCAGTCATTGTTGTCCTGCACATAATGACAGAACAAGGATATTTCATAAATGCAATGTTCCATTAATGTGCAGAGAAAGCCTGCTTTGGAAATCCAAACAAGTATCGTTTGTGACAGTCCCTGTGTGGCCTGTATTTGTACGTGCCTTACATAGATTTCCTCATTATGCCATACCTTTTCAACTTTGACTGAATTTGAAGATAAATATATGACAAGAAAGACTATGATATAGATGTTCATACTGACATGCAGCAGCCACAATAATACCCCCAGCACAATACCCAGAGTATAATATCCCAAATGAATCTGGATGTTTCTGAATTGTACTTATCACGTGTTGTAGTGTGGTGATTGTGTTTATTAGTAGTTGTTACTAACACTGCTGCCAGTACAGCTACTATTGCAACTTAATGAAACAAACTGACACTGAGTACAGAACCTGTTGCAAACTCATGTCACACACAGTGAGTGCATGTGGCTGATCTATACTGGCAGGATGGTCTGCATCTGTCCAGGAAGGGAACAAGACTTTTGAGCAATCGGTTTAAATGCTTCATTGGCAAGCTTTTAAACTAGTCAAGAGGGGAGGCACTGATAAGCAGCAGAAAAATCCCAGCCTCTCCCTACAAAACAGGGTACTAAATGGGAAAAAGACCAAGGTAGAAAGGTCAGTGGGGATGCTGCAACAGAAAGTAAAGCCATCAAAAATGCAGAGCAATGAGTACCAATGCCCGTAGTCTGAGTAACAAGCTTCCTGAATTAATGGCCTTGATGGAGGAGGAACATCTGGATATCGTGGCAGTCACAGAAACATGGTACACATTAAAACCATGACTGGATGTAAACATACCAGGATACACTATCTACAGGAGGGACAGGGAGGGTAAAAGAGGAGGAGGAGTAGCTCTTACATAAGGGAAGGAATCAAAGCAACAGAACAAAAGGGTAAACAGGGAGGAGAAGAAGCACTGTGGGTAAATTTGAGACCGCAATGGCACCACAATCCGCACAGGGTAGTATACAGACCCTTCCCAGGAGAGGAAATGGACAAGGAAATGATAGAAAGTATACTTAGTATGGCAGAAAAGGGAGATATTGCTGATGGGTGATCTGAATATGCCAGATGTTAACTGAGTGCAGTTGCAGCAGCCACTTCTAAGAGTGAGGTTATTCTAGATGCCCTACAGGGGAATGCCTTAGACAACTAGTATTGAGCCCACTGAGAGGGAACAATCTTAGACCTGGTTCTCTCAAATGGAGATGAAGAGAGGATCACAGATGTAGAAGTGGGTAGCCATCTGGGAACTAGCGACCATCGAACAGTATGGTTCACAATAAACACAGCAATAGAGTCAAGCCATACAAAGACAAAGGTACTGGATTTTAGGAGAGCTGACTTTGTCAAAATGGGTGAGTGCCTAAGGAATGCACTAGCAAATGGGCAGGAAGGAGGGGTGGAAGAACAATGGAGAATAATAAAAACTGCCATCACAGAGGTAACAAGCCTTTGTGTAAAGCAAATAAACAAAACGAAATGAGGTATGAAACCACTATGGTTCTCAAAGGAATTGGCAGTGAAGGTTCAAGAGAAAAAGAAAGCATTCAGGAAGTACAAGGAATCACAGAAGGAACAGGACAAAGAACTGTATCAGTTAAAGCAAAAGGAAGCTGGGAAGGCAGTCAGAACATCAAAGGCCCAAACCGAGGAAAAGATAGCCAACTCAGTTAAGAAGGGGGATAAAACCTTTTATAGGTACATCAGGGAGCAAAGGAAGACCAAGGAGGGATAGTGAGGCTTAATAAAGGGAGGGAGGGTGGGCAGAGGGTGACTGTGAAAAGGCAGAGATACTAAACAAATATTTTTGCTCAGTATTTACAAAGGAAGAGGGGGAGGTACCTAAAACAAACAGTAGAAACACTCTGGATACAGAAGTTGATACCAGCCCATTTACAGAAGAAAGGGTTCTGAAAGAACACTTAAAACTGAAGGTGGACAAAGCAATGGGGCCTGATGGGATTCATCCCAGAATTCTAAAAGAACTAAGGGTAGAACTAGTGACACCACTGACTACCCTCTTTAACAAATCATGGGAGGATGGGGGGTACCCGAGGACTGGAGGAGGGCAGATGTGATTCCCTTCACAAAAGTGGGAGCAAGGCAGAAGCGGAAACTACAGACCTGTTAGTTTAACCTCAGTGGTAGGAAAATGATGGAGTCACTTCTGAAGGAAAGAATTGTCGAGTATCTAGAGGCCAGAGGGGCACAGGACCCAAGGCAGCATGGATTCACAGGGAAGGTCATGCCAGACAAATCTGATAGATTTCTTTGACTGGATGACCAAAGTAGTTGATCAGGGAGGGCTGTGGACATGGCCTACCTAGACTTTAGCAAGGCATTTGACACAGTCCCACACAAAAGATTAATATACAAGATAGCCAGCCTGGGAGGGGTCCCAAGATGACAGCCTGGGTAAAGAATTGGCTGGAGAATAGGTCACAGAGAGTAATAGTAAATGGAGTCCACTCTGAAAAAGGGGGTTAGTAGTGGGGCACCGCAGGGTTCAGTATTAGATCGGGTCCTCTTCAATGTCTTTATGCGTTTACACTGCAGAGGGACTGGAAGGAAAAGTATGTCTCTTTGCAGATGACACAAAGATCTGCAACAGAGTTGATGCACAAGGTGGAGTGGAAAGGATGAGAAGGGACTTGGCAAGGTAGAGGAATGGTCAAATGTAGGCAGCTTAGATTCAATGCTAAGAAGTGCAAGGTAATGCACTTGGGAAACAAAACCCAGGGGAAGAGTACACAATGGGGGTGAGCTACTAACAACAACAAAAATGGAAAGGACCTGGGGTAGTCATATCAGATGACCTAAAGGTGGGCAAGCAATGTGAGAGGGCAGCAAGGAGGGTTGGGGGATACTGGGATGCATAGGAAGAGGCATCACCAGTAGAAAACAGGAAGTTATTATCCCTCTGTACAGACAGCTAGTGAGACCCCATCTGAGTACTGCGCAGTTCTGGAGACCCATCTCCCAAAGATATAGACAGGATGGAAGCTGTCCAGAGGAGGGTATCTAAAATGGTGCAGGGTCTGCACCGGAAGACATATGAAGAGAGACTTAAGGAGCTTAATATGTATAGCCTCGAGGAAAGGAGGGAGGAGACATGATAGAAACTTTCAAGTACCTCAAGGAATCAACAAAGTCCAAGAGGTAGCATCTTTCAAAAAGAGGTGTGCAAGAACAAGGGGCACAATTTGAAGATAGAAGGGGGGGCTCAGAGGTAATTTAAGGAAGTATTTTTTCACAGAGAGGGTTGTGGATGTATGGAACGGCCTTCCAGAGGAGGTTGTGGAGTCAAAAACAGTGGTGGAATTCAAGCATGCATGGGACAGTCATAAGGCAATTCTAGGGGTTGGGGGTAGGAAGAAGTAGGCTGCTGGTTAACTAGGACCTGCAGCTTATCCATCAGGTAGGGAAATGGGCAGACTGGGTGGGCCAAGCGGTCCTTATCTGCCGACAAATTCTATGTTTCTATGATCACATCTAGACTGCTGCACTGAAACAACAGATATTAGAAGGGCCTCTACTCTCCACTTGGCATGGCATTTGACACTGTTCTGGAACATACAGCTGGTGTGCTGGTGACACTCAACCTAAATGCACATCGATGGGAAGGAGGGGCACAGAGGTCACTGTCACGGGTATCACAAGCTCAGAAGCAAGTGATGTGGAGGAGGTCATGGTAACTGACATGGGGCTGAGGCACTGGTTACCCTACCTGTAACATATACCCATGGATGTGGAAGGGGGGGTCAAAAAGTTTAGCTTCAGCAGAACTACATGGAAGCCAGCCAACATTGTCATTGCAGGGAGCTTCTGAGTCCCAATTTGTACTATCAAGTGCAGCTGAAGTGAGTGAGTACAAGGGAACAGGTGAGGGGGTAGCCGTGAGCGGCTTCTGTTCATGCCAAAGTGGGACCCTGCCACCAGACACTGCCAAGCATGACACTATACTGTGCTTGAAAAACATTGATTTCAAAATATCTTAATATATGAGAACTGCTTCAGTTTCATTAATTTTAGATGACCAGCTGTCAATACAGATGCAAGTGGTCATAAATAAAAATGTAGACATCAGAATCTGGTGTATGAAGAATTGAGATGTGATTAAAAAAATCCAGTCTTCATGTGATCTGTTAGTATATCAAGAAAACTCAGAATACTGTACTGTACTTTCAAGATGAACTGAGCAAAATAAAAAAAACATAAAAATGAAGGTTGTGAATGCTGTTTCTGTAACTACAGTGTTAGCAAAGTGCTCATACCATTCAAGAATAGTCTTTTCATCATCAGCATTGTCCCAGACTATTAGTGCCAGTGTCAGTCGGCTCCCACATCAATTCATCTTCAGAAAATTTGCTCCCGATACATATTGTACTGTATTCCAACAACAATTATAGTATGACTTCCACTTCTACAACCCTCAAGCACATTGCCTCATCTTGTGGGTGTGTTGCACCAACCTGGAGTTAATTTTATAATATGTACACTGGAGAGTGAATTGTCCAGGGACAAACTGACATGGAAGCCAACTGACACCGGAGCTAACAGTCCTGTTGTTGCAGAGCAACATGACCAGGATGAACTGTGACATAGCCCAAAAATACAATTTGTTGCGACCTAACAACAACTCACAAAAAATAATTTTGGGGTCATATGTAACCCCTAGGTGGCGCTATCCCAAGGGCTACTACCCCTGCCTGCTTGACTACGGACAGGTTAAGGGGCCTAGGTTCTGTGGCGGGTGCTTCCACCCAGAGGTCAGGGTTTGTAGTGGTTAGACTAGCTTGATCACAGCCCTCTGGGACACTGTGACTCCCTTTGGTTCCCTCTAGTGGCTCACATAGTACACAGGAGTTACAGCTCCAATACCTCATGTGTGCACACTGTACACTCATAAAGTACCACTTATCCTCGAGACTGATTCTGCAGCACGTCTCTGAGGACCCCCTGTAAAACAAGGTTATGCAGTATGCACAAACACAATGCAATGCCTTTTCTACATGTACTGATACCACAGACAGCAGATAGTTCAATAACAACAAATCGGATTTATTAGAGAGGACAGTAACAAGAAGGGGATAATCAGGTTGATTTGGTTTGGAAATATTCAAATCACAGTACTGTGCATGCATATAGGGTCCAAAATGTCACTCTCTGGGTACCCAGGATGGTGGGGGGCTAGCCAGCTGGTTGGGACCCTTTGATGGAAAAACACATGCACACACAAATTGTAATCCGGAGCCCTGGGGTTCAGTTCATGAAGAAATGAAACAGCAACAATTAGATGACACACTTGCAGTTTGATAAACAAATTGCAGGGAGCTACCCTGATTCGCACTCATGGACTCAATACTGAAAACTGGATGGATGCAGTTTGTCCTGGATTGCCAGGAGAAACAGAATAGCTTGCCCAGCCCTCATGGCAGGACTCACTTGCATTCGAAAAACAGGTGGATTCAGTCGGAAACAAGTTGGGTTCTGCTTCCAGCTTCAGCACACAATTCACAGTACAGGGGGAAAATAAGATTGTGATTCCACACAAGCACTAGATGCATTTATATGTAAAAGGAAAGTGCTATACCAGGCAGGCTGCTCCTCGATCCCGACCGCAATTACTGCAAGATACCCAGGATAACACACAGCAGCTTCAGTTCCTGACAGACTGAGTGCGAGTCAGCAATTTCTCCAGTCTTCTACAGGGTGATCCTGGTTTCCACAGTTCTGGTGCTTCTTTCTCCTCACAACTCGGATTCAGTCCCAACTGGCACTCACATAGGCTGCAGACCAAAACTCAGAGCCTCACATGCACTTCCCATGTGAAACTATACACTGCAGAAGCACAGAGCTCCCTCATCTCTTCACAGTCACGACTCATCTGATCTTTCCAGTCACAGAGCAGGGCATTTCCTTTAGCTCCACAGTATTCTGTTGGCTGGTTCAGCTATCACTCACAATAAGACTTCCTCTGTTGGTAGAAAAAGGCGCCAAGGTCAAAACTACATTTCTCAGAGTCACTGCCCATACAATCCCCTTACAGCAGACTCCAGAGGAGAATCCAAGTTCTGATTCGCCCAAAGCAGGTGCCATTTTAAAGGATCCTCACCCTGATTGGTCCAATTTGGCAGTTCAGAACCAACATGAGGGAGCTGCTCTGCACAGTCCTGGCTACAAGAAAGCAGGTTAGAACAAACTACATTTTCATTATTACTCTAATAGGTTACAAGCAAACAATTACATCTTCTGAAAGGGCTCCCTCTGCGCATATAGCGACTGCAGAAACGGAGCGATTTACTCAGTGGCGCAAACGGGACTCGAGCAGGGAAACACACAGACCCCCCATTTCAAATTAATTATACTGCAGTTTGGCAGCTCTTAAAGCGACAGTACATGGAGGCATTAGGCACTCTCACTAAATTATTTTTTAAATTGGCTGAAATACAGGACTCCAGCCGTGCGGAGAGCATTTAGGCTCACCCAAAAAAGACTTTTTAGTGACCCTCATCTGTAGGGGGGGGGGTTACACATATAAGAGGGTTATCCTGAAAACCCTACTCAGCATGCTCAAAAGCCGAATTTCAAAACCTTACAACTCTAGAACCGATTTTTTTTTTTTCATAAATACTTTAGCGGACACACCCTTGGCAAAAGTCCTTTCTGCCCTGAAAATGTTATAAAAAAAATTCTAAACTGCCTTTGCTGTACATGAGAGCAAATAAATGGCCAAAAAGTGTTTTTCATGGTGTTTTTTTTTTGTTTTTTGTGTTTTTTACATTTCTGGATCTCGAAATCCAGATAAGCGTCCATCTTGAAATTTCCCATATCTCTAGAACCACCCATCTAGACAGCACATGCCAGATGTTGTGCAATTTTGTGGAATGGTGCCAACATTATTAAGGTGCTGATATTTGGGTTCAACATTGAACACCACACCCTGCTCAGCCCTAACTACACTTGAGCTACTTTTTGGATTTGTTTTTTTTTTTTCACATTTCCACAATGTTTATGCAGTTGGAATGTGATTATGTTAATAATTTGTTACTTACATAAAGGAAGGATTTGAACTGCGGTATGACTTGTCTCCAGTGTGATCTGACTTATTCTGTATGTGGATGCCCTTCATTCCAAGGCGCTCTCTCTTTCTATCTCTCTTGCTGTTTTGATATTGCTTGGTTGGGCCGCTCCATGAGAGCACCAGCTCTTGCACTTGGTGTGACCCCATTCTTTTTTAAACATTCAGTACCCTGCAATTGTCATGGCAAACATAAATGTGTCCATGCTTACCTTGAAGGCCTGTGCTGTTTTGATATCCACTGTCTCTGCTGGATTGCTGTTCCATATGTTCATCACTCTTAAAAAGAAAAAGTGTCTCCTAATGTTACCCCTAAATGTTTAATCTCTGAGCATAAGTTCATATTCCTGTGCCCTGCTAGAAAACATCAGGTCAGACATCTCAGACTGTTTAATCTTGTGGATACCCTTGAGTATGTCATGTCCCCTGTCAGCTTCCTTTTCTCAAGGGAAAGCACTTTAAGAGCCATCAGTCTTTCTTCATATCATTTGTCATTCATACCCTTGATCATTTTGGTGGCCTTGTGTTGCACCCTCTTGCCTGCCTCAATTACTATGACTGCTGTGCATCTAATTAAACTCAGTAGTTGAATGATTCCATTTATCAAGCAAAATATGTTTTATTATACAATGGCAAGAAAGAATCTTGGACTGTGATTGGTCAGTTTGGGGCTGGACCCATGGCGTTATCCCAGCACGTCGCCACAGGTCTAGTCTCAGCACTGTGAACCTGTAGATGAGCTTGAGCCAATTGAGCCCATTGAGCTTGATTGTTTCATCTGCTCTTAAAAAACAAAAAAATATTTTTCCACACAAAAACATCTTTAAAATTATTTTTTTATTCTGTATAACAACGAGCCATGGTATAATAGGAATAATGCACTCCAGGGTGTGTGTCATTTGGGATAACGCCACTCCTGGGGCATTGGATGCACTCGGCCTGCAGCCTTGTGCCCAACCCCCCCCAGGCGTGGCGTTATCACAGCACGACACACACCCTGTCATGCATTATTCCTTTATTATACTTATAAAAGTTAATGAATGATTGATTAGCAAATAAATTTTGTTGCATACACTATTATTCCTGTAGAAATGGGCACCTGTGAGGATTATGACAGCCACAGTGTATATCTGAATATGCTACAGTGCTAGATGATATAAAGTGAAAGATGCCTGCAACTGGTAGATGACTTGTTAGTAAAATACACATAAAACTTGATTTATATATATATATATATATATATATATTAGGTTTCATTGCAACGTAGTATGTTTTAGAGGATGCGCAGCAGGGATCAAGAACAGTTTTAGCCCTGATAAGTCATTGCAGTTAATGACTACTTGCTTTCCTTGTACCACTGCTTCCAGTTAGGAATTTGTTTCCTCTTCAGATTATTACAGTATGTTCATTTAACAATAATTAGTTTGGCTAGTAACAGCTGTGGCCTCAAAAGTAGGGTTCAGCTGCAGGGGTTTTGTCTACCTTATTCTTTGCTTTATTGCTTGATTGATTGCTTGATGCATTCATTCATTCATCTAGCCACATTTGGTTATCAAAAAGTGTCCACACCCAAATATCCTCATTTAGGTGCAATACTGGGTTTGCAAAAGGGTCTCATGGGCATATACAATACATGAAAAGCATTCACAAACATTTACACACAGTTGTACTGTAAATTAAATAAAGCAAAAAGACAGATTGCATAGTAACTTAAAAGTATAAATAAATGCACAGCTGCATAAAATGTAATTATAAAATGGAAAGAAAATCTCTAGCAATTTCATTGGTTGAGCGATGTCACTCAGTTGTGCATTAAATCTCTATAAACACACGGTCATGTACTGAACCTCATTTTCTGCTTCTCCGAAAAACTACTTAGAGGTATTTTATAAGTGTAATGAGCCTTTCCAGGGCCGGCATCATAGGATTTTAATGCACTTCCTGGGGTGTAAGGACACTCAGCCTTCAGCCTCATGCCTTACTAGACCCCCAGGGCGTGCATTAAAATCCTATAGTGCACACCCTGTCTTGGCTTATTACTTACATGCATTACATGCAGCTGGTATGTGGCATGTTGAGATAATCACAAAGTCTTAATTTAAATAGGGGTAGTGATAGGCATCTATTGTATTATAATGTGTTCCAGGTGAAGAGTGCATAGTAAAAAAATACCATCTTTCTTGTGGATTGCTTGGTCTTTAGAATCAGTAGAATAACTTGAGTCTTGTGTATAGATGCTAACAGTTCAGGTCAGGATTTTGCAAAGGCTCCATGACAATGCTCCACCTGAGCAAAGCGCCAAAGCACCTGGATTGTGGAACATGGATTGTTTGTTGTTTTCACCAGCAGTCATTAGTTGTCAAGTTGATTTAAACAACAAACTTTTAAATTTTTGACAATGATACCTTGGCATCTTGTCCATTATTTTCCTAAGCCAGGAAATATGACTGGAGGAGTGGCGACCAACCTTGGAAGTGTCTTTTCTGGAGTTTGCAAAGGTATCCATAATGTAGCCCTCATTGTCCTGCCTAGGAGAAAATATTTATTTAAATAGAAGTGCTTGTGCTCCTCTGCTTAACACGCCCCATCTGGACCTGTTGGCCAGCTCCTGCCACAACTCACCTTTACCCTGAACCTAGGAATTCGGTGGGGGCACAGTGTCCGAGAGTATCAATGCTGTTATCTTGGCACCTGCCTACATTTTCCACTTTAATATTTTCCCCCAACTGCACCACTGCCTCTCCTGACCCATCACCCCACTTGCTCTATCTGGCAGGGGGTAGACTTTGCATTCAAGCACACTGTGTGCCCCTATGGGAAAGCAAGTTCCCTGACCTGCCACAGGGGTCACTGTGGCGGGGGGGGCTGTGGTGCCCCCAATGCGGTGCTGAGATACACTCCCAAACCCAGGCAGCTGGCACGACAGCCTGATGTGCTGCAGCTGGGCAATCAGGAAGCCCTTGTTTGTCCTCATCTTATCTAAGTAGAGATCACTGTGGTGGTTCAGAGAATTTGTGTCGATTACTGACCTGAAAAGGCTGTTCCAGGTTACTGTAAGTTTCCTTATTATTGATACACTGGATTCTAGTCTGTACACTATACCCATATATTCAAGGGTTCAAGAGAAGAGAATAAATCTTGTTTGCTGAGTGGTTTTGTGGTTAAAAAAGTAGTGATTGCTATGGAGCAGGTTCAACTCTTGGTGTGTGTGTTGTTTTGCTAATTTGGTCTATATGATGAGCAAAGGAAAGCATTATTTATGCTCCCACCCTTCTTATAACAAATAGCCTCTTGATGTTCTGCAGATATTTTAATGCCATAAAATTACACGTTAGAAAAAAGTTGCAACCATTGTTTGTCCCAGCTGTTGGTGCAGGAGTTATGGCTGGCATCTACACTCCATTTGAGTTCCGTTTGGTGGGGGTCATGATGACTGTAAGCCCACTTTGCATTCTGGTAGTCTGTGGCAATGATGTAAAAAAAAGGCATGTAACAGAGAGTATGCAGTTTTGTGTGTAGAGGTGGTGCCTATTCAACAGGGTGCTTTGACAAAATAGAGGATGGGATCCTGCAGCAGCTAGCCATTACCAAAGACTTTCAAGGAACTGGTGACATAGGTAAGCCACCATGCTTCATCCTTTTAAGTGTCTCTTGAGGCAGTACTGGGCACTGAGGTAAAAGGGAGGCATGCATCTGATAGACCCATCTATGGAGGCTGCAGAAAGTTTTCTAAGGCTGTTCGAATCCCAAGCCCTCTGAGCCATGTCTTAAGGGAGTGAGAAATAGTAACTTGAAATCAACAATTTGTGGAAATATGTAATAAAAAGGCCTATGAAAACCATACATTTCAAGAAAAGTAGCAGGAAACTCCAAGAAGAGCAACCAGTTTAAAGGTCCTGCACACACCGAGGACGCCACAGTCATAGTGAAACATTGGTGGCAGGCAGGATACTTAAGCAATAAGGCATAACTCAGAAAGACATGCCCCTTCCTTTATCCTTGTGTTTCCCTACCTAGGCTCCCATGCTTTACATCTGCTGCTGCTGAAATGTTGCCCCCCACCTTATTTTATCCCAGCCTCTCTCCTTCCCCTGGTCTGTCAGATTTTCAGAAAAACTCAGTATTTAGCATAGTGCCAGAAGCTGGAAATGTTTTATTAAATAACAAAGATGTGTTTAAGGAGGTAGGGGAAGGGTGGGAAATGACTGGGAGGGTAAAGGGGTGATCATTAGTTTAGCCCTGGCCACCTGAGAAGGGCTCACATTTTTTTAATTAACCTTCAGAAGGTCAAAGTGTCCCCAAAATGGCCCACAAGTTTAACTAGGCCATCTTGAAGGCAAAAGTGCTGAATTTCGGTACATTCACAAATACAAATGCAGCATTAGCCCATCCTCTCCGCTCCATACATGAACACATCAAGTCTGTGATGTGGACACTTTCCACCTGCCTGGTGAGTGAGTGAGAGAGCCAGTGTCAATCCTCAATATGGCATGTTCCCAAAATATCCTGAGGCTGGGCATAAACAAGGGCAACTTGCCTAAGGATGTGAATAGAAAAGTAGACAGACAGGAATGGAACAAGAGAGATGTTTGTAGCCTCCGAATCAAGAGTATCTTAGTAATGTTTTCTACCTTTAACGGAAGAGCTATATCTTAAGTGCTGCTATAATTTGTAGCAGAGATGGGTAGAAAGAGGACCACCTGCTCCTCTTCTCGTCTGCTGAATGGTGGTACTGTCCAGCAAACCTCCTTATCAGTTCTGTTTTAAAAAAAAATATCAGACTGGATAGCTACTATTCAGATAGGATAGTAACATTGAGTTCACTTTGCACTCTGTAGCTGATTTGTTAAATAAAGTAAATACAAATGGGGGGGAGCCAGATAGTGACATGGGTTGAACAAGAATTCAAATTCTAAAAGGCTTGGGAGTCTGATATTGGATTACCCTTGGATAACTCTTTCTCTAACGCACAACCTGGTGCCACACAAATAATTACTACATTTTCAATCACATGGGTGGGTGTGCATATTAATGGAACACATACAAACAGAGGAGAGAAAGAAGTAAGTGCCTCAGCTGGGACTTATTATTTATTGTCATTGTGGTAAAAACCTGTGAGCAGAAGCTCTTTAAATAGGTTCCATGTCGGGGGATAACCCAAGCAGGACAACAATACATAACAAAGGTTACATACAGGTGATAGCAGGTTATCATTTGGAAGGTTATAGACTCATCAGGATGGGTTTAGAGGATACACATACATATCGCAATGGAGGCTACAGCACTGTGAACAGACAGTAGGGGAACAGAGGTAGTGACATTGGAAGTACTGTATTACACAGAAAACATTGGAGACATTGTACAATGTATGCCTGAGTCAGATCAAATTACTAGTTTACAGAGGACAGTTATAAAGAGGACAGAGAGAGGGTAGGGCAGTGTAGGGAGAGGCAACTTATTAGGGGAAAGGAATGAGGCAGGAGAGGGAGACAAAGGGAAGAATGGAGGGAAGAGTAAGTGCAAGAAAGCTGGGGAGCAGGGTAGTGCTAATGTCAGCCGTATATGTGAGACAGATGTGGGGAGGGGGTATTGGTCCTAGTGGTAGCAGTCGTAAGCTACTTCAGAGACAAGGTGTTGCCTGAGCAGGTGTTTGAAGGAGCCTAGGGACGTTGCATTGTTTATCTCAGGTTGTAGCAAACTGATCAAGAGTGGGGCTCTACATGAGAAGGCTCGCTGCCCAAGTGCTGTGCGGCAGCGTGGGGTTCTGAAAAACTGGTTGCTGGATTTCCTAGTAGTTTGTTGGGTCAGCGGTGGACTTTGGAGAACTTGGGCATAGCTAACTTTTGTAGCAGTCAGGCAGGTATGGTATCTGAGTCTGCTGTCAAATTGTAGCCTGTTAGCCTGGGCATAGAGATCGCACGTGTGGGTACGTCGATCAGCTCCAGTGAGTAGGTGGCAGGCTTTATTCAAGGCTGTTATGATGTGACGTAGGGCAGTGTCAGTGGCAGATCCATAGATTATAATGCCATAGTCAGCAAGGGAGACTAATGAGCTGTGGACAACAGTGTGCAGGGTGTCAGAGGTCAGGTAGTGTTTGTGCTTGTGCAGCATCCCTATTCTCCTGTTTAGCTCCTTTGCGCTGTTATCAATGTGCTGAGTGTAGGACAATGTAGAGTCCACTGTTACACCCAAATACTTAAATTGCTGGACCAGCTTGAGTGGTGCCCAACAGCATTTTTGATGGTAAGAGGAAAGTTCTTGTGTTTGCTGAGGTTACTGGTGAGCAGCATTGTCTTGGTTTTTTTGTAGTTCAATATAAGTTTGTGTTCAGCAAACCACGATTCAGTGGATGCAAAGCCACTTTGGAGCTGGTCTTGGAGATGCAGTGGGTGAGAGTGATTGGTGAAAATAACAGCATTGTCCGCATAGAGCAGAATGTGGCCTTGGCAGGAGATAGGGAGATTATTTATGTAACCCCCCTGCAACTGGGGGTTCCCAAAAGTCTTCCAGGGCTTGCCTGAATGCTCCAAGTCTGGGTGGTGTTCGGCGTCTGAGCTGTTTAAATGTGGTTCCAAGTGAGTACTATTTGAGCCTCCATGTACTGTCTCTTTAAGAGCTGTCTGCTTTGCAGACATAATTAATTTAGAAGGGGGATTGTGTGTTTCAATGCCCGAGTTCCGCCCGGGCTGCTATCAACTCACTGTGTTTCTGCTGTCACTAAATGCGCAGAGGGAGCTCTTTCAAAAGGTGTAACAATCTGCCAGGAATTGTTTAGCGTAATAATGAAAATACAGTTTGTCTAACCTGCTTTTCTTTGCAGTCTGAACTGTTTTTGCCTAGCCCTCCATTCTGGTTTTGAACTGCTGAACTGGACCAACAGTGTGGGGGGACCTTTAAAATGGACCCTGCTGCTGGCAACCCAGAACTTGGACTCTCATTGTGGAGCCAGCCACCTACAGTATGTATTGTATGGCCAGTGACTCTGGGAAATGTAGTTTTGACCTTGGCATCTTTTTCTACCAACAGAGGGAGTCTTATTGTGAGTGACAGCTGAATCATCCAACTGAATAGTGTGGACCTAAAGGAAATGCCCTGCTCTGTGACTGGAAAGATCAGTTGTGGCAGTGAAGACAGAAGGAACTGTGTGCTTCTGCGGTGTATAGTTTCGCGCAGGAAGCGCGTGTGAGGCCCTGAGTTTCGATCTGCAGCCTTTGTGAGTGCCAGTTTGGACTGAATCCGAGTTGTGAGGAGAAAGAAGCACTAGATGTGTGTAAACCAGGCTCACCCTGTAGAAGACTGGAGAAATTGCTGAATCACTCTCGGTCTGTCAGGAACTGAAGCTGCTGTGTGCGCTTCCGGGTATTTTGCAGTAATTGCGATTGGGATCGAGGAGCAGCCTGCCTGGTATAGTACTTTCCTTTTACATATGAATGTGCATAGTGCTTGTGGGGAATTGCAATTTCCAATCTCCCGTGCTGTGTGCTGAAGCTGGAAGCAAACCCCAGCTTAGCTTGGACTAAATATGTTTGCTGTCAACTGCAGTGGGGTCCAGTCACTAAGACCTTGCCTCCATGCCCTGTTGTCTGGCAATCCAGAAGAACATCTACCATCCGGTCCTCAGCTGGGGTATTGTAAGTACAAATCAGGGTATTCCCCTGCAGTCTGTTTTCAATCACAAGTGTGTCATCTAATTCTTGTTGTTTCCCTGCTTCATGGACTGAGCCATCTGGCTCCGGATTACAATTGGATGTTGTGCATATATTTTTTTCCTACAGGGCCCCATCCATCTGCACCTGCCAGCCAACCCCAGGCAATGGATCTGGCTAGCCCCCCCAACCTGGGTACCTAGAGTGTGACTTTTCAGACCCTGTATGTGTGCACAGTACTGTGATTTAATGCCACCAATTAACCTGATTTCCCCCTCGCGTGTTACTGCCCCCTAAATAAATCAGATTTATTGTTGTTATACTATATACTGTCTGTGGTGTTGGTACTTACGGAAATAGTATTGTGTTTTGCTGTGTATGTTGTTTAACCTTATTTTACAGGGGGTCTTCAGAGATGTGCTGCAGAATCAGTCTCAAGGGTAAGTAGTATCTATATGAGTGAACAGTGTGTATACATGGGGTATATGGGCTGTAACTCTGGGATACTGTGTGAGCCACTAGAGGGAATAAAAGGGGGTCTCAGTGTCCCAGAGGGCTGTGACCAAGCTAGTCTTACACTACAAACCCTGACCTCTGAGTGGAGTCACTCACCATAGGACCTAGGCCCTTCAACCTGTCCGTAGTCAAACAGGCAGAGGTAGTAGCCCTTGGGATAGTGCCACCTAGGGGTTACATTTAGAAATATAATAAATAATAGTGGGCCCAGGATGGAGCCTTGCGGGACCCCGGAGCATACTGGCATAGTTTCAGAGTGAACCCCTCTGATATTCACTTGCTGTGAGTGATTGGCGAGGTAGTTCGAGAACCATGTAGTAGTGTCTGAGGGTCCGATGTAGTGGAGTTGGTAAATCAGGAGTGTGTGGTTAACAGTGTCAAAGGCCTTGGTTAGGTCTATGAAAGTTGCACCAATCAAGAGCCCTTGTTCCAGGGAGTTGTGTAAGAATCCAGTAAATGCAAGTAAAGTTGTTGTAGTACTATGCCCATGTTGGAACCCATGCTGTTGGGCGCATTGCAGCTGGTGTAGCTCCAGGTACTCCACAAGTTGGTTGGCCACAGTGCACTTCAGGGCCTTAGAGAGTGGCGGGAGTATTGAGATCAGATAATAACACGGTCACCACTCTTGTGCACTGGGGTGACCATCGCAGATTTCCATCATTGAGGGAACTGTGAGAGGCTAAGAGACAGATTAATTATTTTGGTGACTGGTGCAAGGACTTCTTCAATTGTGAGAGTTATGAATTTGAGGTCAAGGGTGTCCCCGCTGTGCCTCGATTTCCCGAGCACTTTCTTGAGGTAGCATCTAGCTTCACTTTCAGAAACAGTCTTGAAGGAGGAAGGAGAGTGCTTAGGTTGTGGGGCTGGGTACTCTTGATTATCACGTGTCTGAGTATGGTTGAGAATGCATTGTTGAAAGCGTCTGCAATGACTTTAGGCTCCATGGTTGGGATGCCATCAAGGTTAAGCATGTTGGGGGTATTCTTGGGGTCTTTTCCTGTAATGTTCTGAATGATTTTCCAGAATGACCTGCTGTTATTCCAACTGTTAGTGAGGGCAGCTTTCAAGTATTGACTTTTGGCTAGTCAGATTGCCCTGGTACATTCATCTCTAGCTTTTCTGTAATTTTGAAGGTTAGATTTGGTTCTCTTGGCCTGTGACTTCAGCCAGAGGTGATCCTTAACTTTTAGGAGTTCAGTTAGGTCGGAGGTGATCATGGGGTTGCTGGTCCCTTTATTTTTCTTATTTTAAGTGGTGCGTACTTGTCGCAGACTACGTTGTATCAGAAGATTAACTGTTCAAGCGCCGTGTCCACGTTAGTTGCGGTGAAAATTTCTGACCAGTCTTGGTGTCTAAGATCTGCTTTTAGTTGTTCAAGGTGACCCTGAATCAGCACCTGGTTGGTGATGGTTCTTGCAGGGGGTTTGTAACATTTGTTAAACCAGCAGCATGTGATGGGGGAGCGGTCACTAAGACAGTCTGGTGTCATTGTGATATCTGATAAGTGCTCTGGCCGGTTAGATAAAACCCAGTCCAGCAGGGTGCCAGACCCGGATCGATAATTTAGTCTGGTTGGGGTCTCTACTAGTTGTGTAAGGTGAATGGCTGAAAGTGCATCTTTGTGTGCAGCAGCTGTGGGGGAGAGCCTGTTGATGTTGAAGTCTCCTAGAATTAACATTTCGGAGCGCAGGCTTAGGTGGCATAGACCATTTAGCAGGGACTTGAAACTATTTGCTGTATTCTTAGGCGGGATGTAGACAGAGATCACTGTAAGTGTTTTGTTGTGTGCACTGAGTAGAAGTTTGATTGCCAACATTTGAACCAGGTCATCTAGGTTAGGCAAAGGGACAGCGAGGCCCTGCAGTGTACCTTTTATGTAGATTGCACAGCCTCCATCTCTCTTACTGAGCCGGTCCTGCCTGAACATGAAGTATCCTGGGACAAGGATTGAAGAGTCAGGGATGTTCAGGGTAAGCCAGTTTTCTGTTACTGTGATGACATCAGGATTGTGCTGTGCAATCCATACTTTTAAACCATCAAGTTTAGGGAGCAGGCTGCAGATATTGATTGTGGCCATTTTTAGTGACCCTATATTTTTTGTAGGAGTTTCCGAGTTGGTGGGTGGACCAGGATTTGGAAGTATGTTGCCGGAGAGTAAGAGTGACAGGAGTATAAGTCTTTTTATAGTTTCCTTGAACAGTTTGATGTTGTGGGTCTGAGGTCTGTGTTTGGCACGAGACACTGTGAAGGTACATTGGGCCTCTGGAAGGCGAGGGTGGAGTGCCGGGGGGGGGGCGGTGTTCCGATTCTGGCAGCAGATGGTTCCACAGTCTGTATAGGTGACCCTCGAGGTTACATACAACAAGGTCGTCATATTGAAGGCTAAAGTTATGGTCCTGTATGCATTAAGAACATCTTGCTGTGTGGCCAAACTGGGTGGTGTGGTCACAGATCCACCAGGGAGACATAGGAGGAAGAGTTGTAGCATCAATGTGGCTCCCAGGGGTGACAGGGTGAGCCATGATGCCAAACTTGGAGAGGTAGTCCATCGGTGAGGAGGTAACAGATGGGGGTTGGAGAGAATCACTTCTTAGTCTGCTACCAGTATGCCTTGATAATTGATGTGCCAGGGAAGGGAATAAGTTCCTTAGAAGAACAGCTATGGGAACTGATTACTATGTCTTTAAATATAGGCCTGCTGATTTATTGGGCTAGGACTAGAGAGGGAGGGGTTTACACTGCTGGTAGAGCATTTAAAACTGGATGAGGATGGACTGAAAATCAGGCAGAAACAGTGCAACGAGAGCCCCCGCAGGCAAGCTGAGAGTCTAGTCAGAGGCGCTTTTCAGTTCAAAAATCAGCAGGATTGGTCAGCCAATACTAAGTGGGCAGACCATCCTGGGAGCCAGTGCGATTAAAGGCTTTCAAGCCTGACTCACCATACCTTCTTCTGATGATATGCGGGGGGTAAGACCCTGGAGGGGGTTGGCAGACCCATGCCACAAGCTGGGACAAGAGGCGCTACTCTTCCACCCTACAGGGCTACAGTTTAGGACCTCGGGCGGGGGGGAGATGCGGTGGAGGTGGAGGTGCGGCCATCCTATACCAGGACCAGGACCTCTAGAGCCGCTCTTGGGCCAGGCCAAGGGCTTCCTTCTGTGAAGAGAATGGGAGAGGTAGAAGTTAAAAGACAGATGGGCAAAGAGGACAACGGGATGGGATCTTGAATGGGCAAGCGGCAGTAATTTCAGGGACAAAGGAGAGGATTAGGCTGGGTGGGATGACATGGGAAACAGCAGGGGGTAAAGAGGTGTTAGGAATAGAGATAAGAACAATGCAGGGGAGGGTGGGGGTGTCTGGGCCATGACGCTCAAGGCGCCAAGCCAGCTATCATGGAGAAATAGCTAAGGTATCAGTTAGTAAAGAAGGAGGGGTGGGGCACAAGTGAGACCGAGCAGGGATGGGGGGGTACAGAGGGGGATCAGACAGAGGTGAGGGTGGCAGAATACCAACAGAGAGGCAAACAGATTGCAGCAGCAAGTTTCTACTTCAACTCCAAATACTAGACAGTTTTACACAATCTGACTAACCAGCTAACTTAAAATATTGCAGTTTCTACAGTCTGGCTTACATCTGACTAATCTGTGGCATAACAAAACTAGGTAGTACAGATTTAGCAAACAGCATTGTCAGGATAAAAAACAGTAAAAACAGGAGCGATTTCAATTAGTTAGCAGTATAGAGACAGACTGACAGCTGCAGGCTTGAAAATCAGGCAGAAACAGTGCAATGAGAGCCCCTGCAGGCAAGCTGAGAGTCTAGACAGAGGCGCCTTTCAGTTCAAAAATCAGCAGGACTGGTCATCCAATAGTAAGTGGGCAGACCATCCTGGGAGCCAATGAGATTAAAGATTTTCAAGCCTGTGCTCACCGTACTTTCTTCTGATGCTGTGCTGGGAGTAAGATGCTGGAGGGGGCAGGCAGACCTGTGCGCAATGCTGGGATGACAGGTGCCACTCTTCCACCTACAGGGCTACAGTTTTGGACCTCGGGTGGGAGGGAGATGCGGTGGAGGTGGAGGTGCAGCCATCCCATAGCAGGACCGGGACCTCTAGAGCCAGGCTGCCTGGAATACCGTTCAGGTCACGCTAACCAGCTGCGCCACCAAGACAACTGGAACCTGGGCTGTCCCAGAGCACACATATTACTCTTTCTGTAATGCACAACTTGGTGCCACACAAATAATTACAACATTTTTAATCACACGGGTGTGGTGTGCATATTAATGGAACACATTCAAACAGAGGAGAGAAAGAAGCAAATGCCTCAGCTGGAACTTGAACCCAGGCCACTCAGAATACCATTCTGGTCATGCTAACCAACTGCACCACCAAGGCAACTGGAACCTGGGCTGTCCCGGAGCACACACATTACTCTTTCTGTAATGCACAACTTGGTGCCACACAAATAATTATTACATTTTCAATCACATGGGTGTGGTGTGCATATTAATGAAACCCATACAAACAAAGGAAAGAAGTAAATGCCTCAGCTGGAACTTGAACCCAGGCCACCCAGAATACTGTTCCAGTCACACTAACCAGCTGCGCCACCAAGGCAACTGGAACCTTGGCTGTCCTACAGCACACATTACTCTTTCTCTAATGCGCAACCTAGTGCCACACAAAATGGGTTCAGTGGGCCCCAGCACCTCAGTTCTCTTCCCCAGACAAGGAATCCCCAAAATTGGACCTTATGGGCAAGAGGGTATTTGGCTTCTTACTTTGGCCATAAGGATTATCAATTACATTTGCCATATGCTCAAATTCCAGAATGACTTCTGGAAAGGGGCCAGATCTGCGGTCCAGTCCCTTCCAGAGGGCCCTCAAAAACAGGAGATGCTCAAGACCCTCCAGATGGGTGCAGATGTGGGCAAGCACCTCTTGCGGGCCACTTATGATGCCCTAGATGCCTCCGCCAGGGCATCCGCAATGGGAGCTTGCTTGAGGAAGTACATCTGTCTCAGGGTGTACGGTTTTGCCTCGGACGTCCAACAGTCCATCTTGAATGCTTCCTTCAGGGGCTACAAGCTCTTTGGGGCAGAAGTACAGGATAGTCTCAGTGACCTGCAGGCCTTGTGAAGAGCTCTGCAGTCTGTTCACACCCTCTACCACACCTACCAGAGGAGTGGGCAGAGGGTGCACTTTCGACTTGCCACCCATCATCCCAGGTCTGGCACCAGACAGTGCAGCAAGCACAAAGCTGCCACAGCCCTACCTACCCTTTCCTCTACTAAAGGGACAGTCCTCAAGGGGTGGAGGAGCAGGCCCAGACATGCTTATCTCAGCTTGACTCCTTGCCTGACCCCCTCCATTCAGTTTTCCAGGATAAGGTGGTGGGGGGTCAATTCTCGCTCCATCTGGACAGGTGGCAGGAGATCACAACTGACACCTGGGTGCTACAACTCTCCGAACAAGGACATGCTCCAGAATTTCTGGAGATGCCTTCAGAGCTTCCTTAAAAGTCTTCCACATACCCTCCAAGCCATGTACCATGTTGCTGGAGGAGATACAGACGCTGCTATGAAAAAGAGCTATAGAACCCATCCCCAAGAATCAATGCAACTTGTGGTTCTACTCCCACTTCATCCTCATTTCCAAGTCCATAGGAAACTTGAGGCCCATCCTAGACTTATAAAACCTGAACTACTACATCCAGTAGAAAAAGTTCAGGATGGTCACCCTCCCAGGCTTGTTGCCCTTGCTCTTGGAGGGAGACTGGATCTGCTCCCTAGATATATAGGATGCGTACCTGCACATCAAGGTCTGCCTTCCTGGCTGTTGTCTCTGGCTCTGGGGTTGGGGCCCCTGCGTTAGCTCCTGGACTCCTCCTGGGAGGGGTGGTCCTCTCCCTGTGGGCCTCCATGGGCTCAGGGAGGGGGCCAAGTGGCTTTGCTGGTGGGGAGGGCAGGCCATATAAGCTTGGTGCCCACGCCCTTCACCTACTTTTCGTCCCCCACCTCCTGGGGTCCTTTGTGTGTGGGGGCTGTTAGCAGTGGGGATGAGGAACAGGGGGCCGCAGGCATTGCGGACTGCACATCAACCACTTAAGGCCTCCTTCTGGATTCTTTGGAATATATATGAACCTATGTATAGCTGATCCTGGGTGCATGAGGTAAAGAGGCCTGGATATAGTGAATTAAGTATAGAAAGGGAGAGATGGCTGTCTCCCTTAGAGGACTCGAGTTGTTTGTATTAACTCTTGGACATATATCATATGGATTTTTGCACATCTAAGGTGTTCCTTTCAGTCTACATTCTAGTGCAATAATGGGACATTTGGGGGGAGGCGAGCGGGGTAAGCCTCCAATGATGGTGCATTTTTCTGTTTGGTTGTCCCATAGGCTCCCCTGCTTGGTCCTCTTTATTTTAAGTTACATCCCCCGAACCTTCTTTCCCCATCCTTACCCTGAAGTTAAGGATAATTATTACCCTAGGGGAGCCTCTGTCTTTGATCACAGTGCCCTTCTCCCCTGGTGGCCATTTAGGTCACCATTTTTGGGATCGCTCTTGATAGCACCCTACCTGTTGGAAGCCCAGTTTTACTTTATTGTTGGGCCCTGTTGGCTCTTTGTTAGACTATTTTTCTTAGTTTTCCTTTTCCCCCAAAAAATGTAAGTACTTTGTTACTGTTTGTTCAGATGTGGAGGCTGGAATTGGAGAACTTGGGATGGTGGATGATTGTTTGATCTGGCCGGGGGGAGTCCTGGGGTGGGGGGATAGGGGGAGGGGCATACAATGAAATGTAAATTGATATTATGCCAGCCTCATTTCGATTAATGTCTCATAATGTTAATGGCCTGGTCAGGCCGGTAAAGAGATACCGCACAATTACTGCCCTGAAAAAGCTTAGACCAGACTTGCTGCTGCTACAGGAGACCCACCTTTCATCCTCGGAGCACCATAAATTACTAAAATTTGGCTTTTCCCATATTGCAGAATCGTCTTACCATAATGGTAGGAGGTGGGGGCAGTCCTCTTGGTGGCCCAAGGGTCCACTTTTAAGGTACAGCAGCAATGCTCAGACCCTGAGTGCTGCTTGGCCTTAGTGGTGGTCCGTTTGCAAGACCAGGAGTGTACGGTAAGGAGTGTATACATACCCCCGGGAACAGACGCCTCTTCGATCCAACTATTAATAGACACCATTAATCAGTATAAAAGAGGGGTTTTAGTGCTAGGAGGGGATTACAATTGTCCACTCAATCCCACATTGGATACGTCAGCCTCTAGGCCATAGCCCCTGACTGCCAGCCAGTGACATCTCAGAAGGCTGTTGCAAGAAATGGGCCTAGTTGACACATGGCAACATGTTAATCCCACTACCAGAAAATTCTCATTTTATTTCCACGCCTGTAGACATTATACGCAACTGGACTATTTCTGTATGAGCAGTGAACATCTTGAACAAATTCAGTCTGTGGGTATGCAGAATATTTATCTTTCTGATCATGTCCCAATTACTCTGGATTTACAGATATTCCCAGAGAGAAAAATATGTTTTGAGATTAAATAATTCCTTACTCTCTGACCCAGAATTTAAAGATCTCCTGAAAGAGAGAAGATTCCAGAAATTATAGTGGATAATGCCTCCCACATATCTCCTCACAAACCCTGTGGGTTACATTAAAAACTGTGCTATGGGGCTATATTATAGCCTACGCCGTGCGCAGAAAGAAACAAAGGGAATCCAGACTTCGAGAATTGCAAGAACAGCTGCGCAAGCAGGGAGAAGCCCACATGCTGGGAGATACCTTTATGACAGATCAGATAGCTGGCACACAAGCTGAAATGCAAAAGATAATTACAGCCAAGACAGAGCAGGCACTGCTATGGCTGCACAAGCAGAAAGGCAGCTCCAGTACTGCTATGCATTGCCAAAAAATGTCAATAGGCAGAGAATCGAGGCAGCACCAGCAAACCACAGTCAATAAAAGTTTTTATTCCGAACAGTTAGTTCATACAGCACCTCTTGGTCTCACATAGCATTAGCAGACAGGTCTCATATAAATGATAATAATAATATGGATTGTGTTACATAATTGATTTAAGAAACGTATGACATTAATTATTGCATTGTCAGGACTTTAGGTTTGTCCTGAATGTTTAAAGCACAATTTATTTTACTTTTTTTCATATGCTTTTATTGCACGAGTTCTTTTTGAGTCACTAATTGATTAATGGAAAACATGTTTAGCACAGTATATATGAATTGTGACCACTAGGGACCGACCTCCCTGAGGAAGAGCGCATGCTCGAAACCGGTCGGGGCTTTTGAGGAGAGTGCACTCTGCACTTGCGCTGTGAGACCAAGAGGTGGTGTATGAACTAACTGTTCAGAATAAAAACTTTTATTGACTGTGGTTTGACTGTGGTTTGTTGGTGCTGCCTCGATTCTCTGCCTACTGCAATGGCTGTGACAGGAATATTTTGAGGGAGGGGCCTGAGTATCACACATTTTAGCCTACCGTCTGCATAAACAAATTAAGAGGTAACTCACTCCAAAATTAAACCCCTCCATACAGGGCAGCTTCATTCTAGAACATCCCAGATCCTGCAGGCCTTTAACCATTTTTACACAGAGCTTTATAGGGAAGATGCTAATCCCACACCTAAGGAGATTAAAACTCTTTTATCCAGGCTCCGTTTGCCAGCTCTATCCGAATCCCAGGCCCGGAGCCTTACAGACCCAATTACCGAGCAATAAATTGGTAATACTATAAAAAGCCTTAAAAATAACAAGAGCCCAGGGCACGATAGACATGGGGCTGAATTTTATAAGGCTACTTGGGACCTCATAAAGGACCCTTTGACTCAAGCGCTCCAGGAAAGTCACTTAAAGGCAGTCTATCCGAGATCCTGGGCTCAAGTCACAAATTCAGCGGTGCTAAAACCGGACAGACCAGCCCACTTATGCTAATTGTATCGCCCAATCTCTGTGCTTAATAAAAATTTCAAAATATGTGTGAGCATCCTTGCACATAGATTGGATGATATAATGCCCACCTTAGTCCATCAAGATCAATCAGGTTTTATAAAATCGCACCAAACTGCAGATAATGTCAAATGAACCCTTTATCTGCTGGAACACGCATCCTCAACTGATAAGCTTCTTTTGAGTCTCAGTTTGGATGCCCAAATGGCTTTTAATAGGGTGTCATGGCCCATTTTGCATCACACCTTGGAGAAGTTTGGCTTCCCTGAGGATTTTGTTAATAACATAATGGGGATTTATTCAAGTTCTGAGGCAGTTGCTAAGGTTAATGGGTCATGCTCCCCCCATTTTCCCTTAACCCGTGGTACAAGACAGGGGTGTCCCTCTCACCCTACCTTTTTGCACTCTACGCGGAACCCACAGCACAACATCTTAGACAGCAAACACGTATAAAAAGCTATAAGATTTCTGATCACGTAAATAAAACTGCGCTTTATGCGGATGATCTGATTTATATAACTGATCCCACTACATCATTAGAGGCCCTGAAACAGTCCCTAGCAGCGACAGAAAAACTCTTGGGCTATAAAATTAACACAGGTGAAATGGAAACGTTGTTTTAGGGGGTACCCCCTCGTCAAGGTTACAAAACCTTTTCCAGTGTAAATGGCATTGCCCCATATCAAATATCTTGGGATTTATATTCCTGTGCACCCTACTTTATTATTCTCTACTGATTATGATAAACTCTTCAGAGAGGTGCAGGAAGATCTGCGTTCCTGGAGGCACTTGCCAATGCCCCTTATTAATAGGATCCAATCAGTGCAAATGAACCTGCTTCCTCGGCTGCTCCTCTTAATGCAGACCATCCCCATGCCCTTTACAAAAAAGGAGGAGACCAGGTGAAATAGACTGGTTGCCACATACTTGTGGCAGGGAGGGAGGCCTCAGGTGGCCCTGTCCAGACTCCAGGCCCCTAAGGAGAAAGGGTGTGTGGCCCTTCCATGCTGGTCAGGCTATGCCCTTGCTGCTCAGCTCTCGCATCTGGCTACAGGGCTATCAACCATAGTACAAATATCCCATGAGACATGGAGCACTTTCACTCAACACTCCTGCTGGATTATACAACACTATTCTAACCATCCACTATCACCTCTGCATCTGTGGGATCTCTTTATATTAGGGGTAATTTACATTACTAGGCAACCTATTTAAGACTGCCTAGAAACAAGAAAGGGGCGAGATGGGTGGGGCTGTCAGCTTGGGACCCCACCTTTATATCAGTGAAGCTGAACCATGGTTTTTGGGGGTGGGCGAGGCAGGGCCTAGCTCATACTTTCCAATTTTACACCCATGGGGAATTTAAAACTTTTCAACAAATGCAATCTGAATACTCACTTCCTCAAAGTGATTTTTATCGGTATCTGCAAATTAGGCACTTCCTAGAGAATGCTCTGTACCTACAGGTGGATGTAACATCCATACCCCCACTTTTCATTTGCTTAGACGTGCCTGGGAAGAGGGTGCTCCAGGACATCCTATCTCACTCCTTTATAAGGCTGAAATGAGCCTATCCAGACCATTGTTGGCAAGAGTGCAAGAAACCTGGGAGTCAGACCTAATCACTGAGCTAACACAACAGGATTGGCTCTGGATTTGGTGTAGACAACATCATATAACCAATTCGTACATATTGTGGGAATTTGGATGGAAGGTGATAGCTAGGTAGTTTCACATCCCTCAGATTACAGCAAAATTCTTGACCACCAAAGACTCCTCTTGCTGGAGGAAATGCAGGGCGGAAGTTGCCACCCACGCACCTGTTTTTTAGTACTGATCTGCCCTGGTCCAATTCTGGAGAGTGGTAGCCCGAGTGGTCACTGAATTAGTCCCAGATTTGTGTGATCTGACTCCAGAGATAGCAATATAATTGCATTTCCCCCGACATCCAGGCTAAACACCAGGTATATTTAATCTCTATTCTCCTGGCAGCAGCAAAGAACATTATCACCCAAAACTGGCTCAAGCCAAATCCTCCCTCAATTAGACAATGAGAGGATTTGGTTTATGATATTTACAGGATGGAGTTCATGATAGCCAAGCTACAAGGGAAATCAGACGTAATTAGGAACAGATGGACAACATGGTTTTTGAACATAGCCTGTAGTAAACCAGACATAATCCCTTAATGAGAAAACAGAAACTTTGATGCCACTCCTGATGAGCACTGCACCGAATGGGTTTGGGCTGGAGGTCTGGGAGGAGAGGAGAAAGAGATACATTCTTGGAAGTGTTGGTCAGGCCCTTACATACTCCAACCATGGAATCTTAGTGGGCCAGGACATTTAAGTTAAAGAGGGGCATGATGAGCCCTTCCTGAGGTTGCCCCTCCTGCCAGCTCTCCCCTACTTCCCTCTGGGAGCCACCTTTGCCAGTCGACCGTCCTCCTGTTCAGCTTAAGCACCTGGACAGCAGCTACTTGAATATGCTAAGAATGTAAAATCTAAGCACTGAGAGCTGACTTGGTCATTGAATACATAACATACTGCCTGAATGGTATGCTAAATGTAATACTGATTGTAATCAGAGAACTGAGTAATGTAATTGTCTTTGTGCCTGCTCCTAAAAATCTCAGTGTAAACTTAAGTTTAAAAAAAAAAAGGTCTGCCTCCCCATAGGAAGTACCTCTGGTTCCTGTTTCAAGGTGAGCACTACCAGTTCAGTGTCCTCCCTTTTGGCTTGTCTTCAGCACCTTGGGTCTGCACTAAATGCCTAGCTGCAGTGGCAGTGGCCCTCAGGAGGGAGGGGCGTTATGTTATTCCCTATCTGGATGACTGGTTGCTCAAAGCTTGGTCCAAAGAGCAACTGTCCTTGACCCTGGCATGTATCTTGCAATTATTCAGCCAGTAGGGGATCACAGTAAACCTGTCCAAGTCAGTACTGACTCTCAGCTAGCATCTCCAGTACATAGAGACTATACTGGACATGGCCCTGGGCTTCACCTTTCTGCCCCTGGACAGGGCGGAGTGCCTGATAGTGCAGGCCCAGGAAATCTATCACAGCTGGTATATCACAGCCAGGGCATACCTCAGACTGCTGAGCCTGATGGCTGCAGCCATTGTCATGGTTCCCCTGGCAAGGCTACAAATACACATCCCTTTGAGGGTACAGTGGGATCAGTGGACCAACTAGCTGGAGCAGATGATTCTTTTCTCTTCACCAGTCAAGAAGTTCTCCTGTGGTAGATGGAACCCAGCCATTTTCTCAAAGAGGTTCCTTTCCTGACACCCTCCTTTCATTAGATACTCACCATGGATGCCTTGGGGATAGGCTGGGGTGCTCATCTGGGTCTTTAACAGACTAAGGGGATGTGAACTCCACTCAAGGCTTCACTCCACATCTTGAGATAAAAGCTGTCCTCTATGGCCTTCAGGCCTTCCAGTGTCACCTGCCCCGGGCTTTCTGCTTTTGCAGATGGACAATATCAGTGTGGTACACTACATCAACATGCAAGGGGACACCCACTCTTACTGCCTGTGTAGAGAGGGATGACGGCTTGGTAGTGGGCTCTGGAGCAGGCCTTGAACTATCAGTCGTCCATGTTCCAGGTATCCAAAACTTCCTGGCAGACAAGGTAAGCAGGTCACAGTACAGAATGCATGAATGGGAACTGCTCACCTCAGTGGTAGAAGACTTGTTCGACAGGTGGGGTCACCCAGAGTTGGACGTTTTTGCATCCCCACTAAATGCAAATCTGTCGCTTTTCTGCTCACATGATCCAGGGCCTGGAGTTTTCTTGCAAGATGTATCATCCCTCTCTTGGAAGGGGAGGTTCCTTTATACCTTCCCTCCCATTCCTCTGATTCAGAGAGTGCTAATCAAACTCCAGATGGAGGTTGCCACCCTGATTCTGGTGTCTCCCTTTTGGCCTCGGTGGATTTGGTTTCCACTGTTGCAGCAGTTAGCAGTGAGGCGTCCAGTGCCACTTTTCATTTTTTTTTTTTTATATTTTAGTCTTTGGTAACCGGGTAAAACCCACTAGGCACAAGTGCCTGTTTTCAGGGACAACATGGGAGCACTGGGCAGTTAAGTGACTTGCTCAGAATCACACAGTCACACACTTTACCTGTGCCTGGGCTTGCTGTCACAGGATTAGGGGACCCTTCTCCATCCAAAACTCTGGTCTTTTCACCTACATGCGTGGCTCCTGAAGATGTAGCCATTGCCATGTTTGGTGGCTCTCCTAAAGTGGCTGATGTCATGGTGGCCAGCAGAAAGCCATCCACCAGGGTGACTTATTCCATGAAATGGAAGTGCTTTGCTTTGTGGGTGGCTTCCCATCACCTGACCCCTTCACCTGCCCAGTGAACCAGATTCTAGAGTACATGCTGTCCTTGTCAGATGCTGCCCTGAAATATTCTTCACTGAAGCTGCGCTTGTCTGCCATATCAGCCTTCCATGTGCCTATTGAGAGTCGTACAGTATCCCAGTTGGATGTGGCTCATACCTTTCTGAGAGGCATCCTGCACTTAAAGCAAGCAAGCAAGCAAAACTTTATTTATATAGTGCCTTTCTTAAACCGAGGTGCTTTACAAGTTGATTACAATAAAACATATAAATTACAATAAAATTACAAATATATAAATGAATTAAAAATCATCTGGGAAGGCCATCTGAAATAGATATGTCTTAAATTCTGACTTTAATCTCTCAACGGTCAGGCATTCTCTCAACCGACGAGGTAGTGAATTCCACAGAGTAGGGGCTGCAAAAGAAAAAGCATGAGCACCAGAAGTCTTTAAACATACCCTGGGAATCTCTAGCAATCCCTCATTGGTGGATCGGAGAGGGCAGAGGGGGCAGCAGGGAGACAAGAGATCTTGCAGGTAGCTGGGTCCCTGTTCGTGAAGGGCTTTAAAGGTCAAAAGACTGACCTTAAAGGTGATCTGCCACTGAACAGGCAGCCAGAGCAGTCTGCACAGCACAGGCGTAATATGGCTGGTTCTAGATGTTCTAGTCAATAGCCTGGCAGCTGCATTCTGCACTAGCTGCAAGTGGTAGATATCAACCTCAGGAAGCCCTAGGTAGAGGGCATTGCAGTAGTCAAGGCAGGTGGTGACGAAGGCATGGACCAGTGTTAGAAGGTCCTCTGAAGGAATCAGGTGTTTCACTCGGGCGATGTTCCTCAGATGGTAAAAAGAGGATTTGACAACTGCCAACACCTGAGGTTTCAGGGTCAGGCTGTCATCAAAAATAACACCCAAGTTACACACCCGGTCTGAGGTAGTGAGCTAGATGTCATCAAGCCATATGCCCGACATCTGACCAGCCCCCAAACCTGCCCCCGGATGACTAGGATCCACAACCAGCACTTCGGTCTTGTCTGGATTCAGTCTCAGCCAGCTGGTACTCATCCAGTTCTTGATCTTGATGAGACAGTTGTTAAACAGAGATTGCATCCCCCTGTCCGGGTAGAAAAGACATATACAACTAAGCAACATCTGCATAGCAGTGAAAATTCAAACTGTATCGCCTGATGATATCTCCCAATAGCAGCATATACAATGCAAACAACATGGGCGCCAATATGGAGCCCTGCAGCATCCCACAGAACAGGAGAAGGGCGTCAGAGAAATAAATTCTGGTGACCACCCTCTGAAACCTGCCCATGAGGAAGGATCAAAACCATTCTAGGACTGTCCCTTACAGTCCACAGAGAAGCTGCAGGCACTCCAGTAGTACACCATGGTCCACAGTGTCAAATGCTGTGGAGAGATCAAGAAAGACCAAGATGTTACAGCCCTTTCGATCTCTTGCTATTAGGAAATCATTCAAAACCCGAAAAAAGTGCAGTCTCGGTGCTAGGTCTCTTGCTAAATCCAGACTGTAGAGCATCATAGACATTGTGGGTTATAAGGTGATTGTCCAATTGCAACATAACTGCCTTCTCAATAACCTTCCCAACAAAAGGAAGGTTAGAAACAGGCCTGAAGTTAACTGGGCAGTCTGGATCCAAGGAAAGTTTTTTAAGAGTGGTCATACGACCACCTCCTTAAGTAGATCAGGAAAGACATCCCTCTCCAATGAACCCCAGACAATTTTAGCTAGGATTGGGCAGATAACATCTACATAACCCACTAATAGGGGTGTAGGGCCCAGATCCAAACTACAACTGGTTGGGTGCAATGTTTGGACGATCTTCACACTGTCCATGAATTCCGGCAAGCTAAAGTCCATCCAGACAGACTGAGTGTTCATCACCTCTCGCCAGCCTCCACAGTTCCTCATAGGGAGAGCCGGGCCAATGCCAGACCAGATGTTGGCAACCTTATCCACAAAGAATCGAGTGAACTTCTCACATTTAGCCTGAGAAAATGCCTTCTGGGTTGGAGACAGACTGGATTGTACAATCTATCTACAGTCCAAAAGAGCTGAGCCAGTCTATTCTGTGCAGCAGAAATCTCCCTGGACAGGAATTTTGCCTTCTTATGGGTGATTTCTGATTGATAGCCCTTATAATGTTCCATCAATCTAAGCCTGTCAGCATCCAGGCCCGACCTCCGCCATGCTCTTTCTAGCCTTTGACCAACTCTCCTCAACTCCTTCAAGGAACCATTGAACCAAGGGGTCCTTGGGAGAAGAGTGAGTGGTCGAACTCAAACAGGAGCAATGTTGTCCAGGGCATCTCCCACCACTCTGTTATAGGCCAGTACCAGATCCCCTGGACTCATGCGTTCACCTGACAGATCCAATAGGTCCTGCACCACTGATAGACCTTCTGGGGTAATGCCCCTTAAAGGGCGGTACTGGACCATCTCCATAGGGGCAGGTCCATTTGGGGGGGGGCCTGAAACTGAACCTTATGGTGTGATGGTTAGACCAACTGATTGGTTCCACCCCCAAATCCATTATCTCCATTCCCAGGAGGAACACCAGATCCAGTGAGTGACCCCCTATATGGATCGAGGAAGTAACCACGTGTGTAAGGCCCAGCATAGTCATAAGCTGGAGGAGATTCTGACCAAATTGCGAGAGTTCATCGTCAACCCAGGCAGTGTGTAAAGCCCAGCATAGTCATAAGCTGGAGGAGATTCTGACCAAATTGCAAGAGTTCATCATCGACCCAGGCATTGAAGTCCCCCAGAATTAACCATCTGGGGACTCCAACGCCTTGTCGACGATGAAGTCCGCTATTTCCTTCAGGAATTCTCTGCCATCACCGGGTGGATGGTATATGAGGAGTATCCCACACCCTACAGCCTCACCCAGGATGCACTTGAAGGACCTGGTGGATCCCACTGGCACATCCACAAGGCTCAGTTCCATCCTAAATATAATGGCAACACCCCCTTCCCTATGATCCAACCTCAGGCGGTGTATCACTGAGTACCTGGCTGGGATGGCAGAGGCCAATATAGGGCCTGCATTTTCTTCCAGCCAGGTCTCGGTGATGCAAGCCAGATCTACTGTTTCAACAAGATCAGCTATAATAGCCATTTTGTTTTTAATAGATCTGGCATTGCATAACACCACCTGAGCTGGATGGGCTGTTGAGGAAGACCTTAGCTCCTGCCCATTAACTATGGAGCCCTTGGGTATGGGGACAAGACAAGAGATACCTCTGTCCTGTCTCCATTTTGCCCCAGGGTGTCTCTTGGTCCCCACCACCTCAATCCGTCCCCCCCTTTCCATTTCCCCACCAGGCCCAGTTCTCCCCCTTGTCCTTTGCCTGGCTGTCCCCAAAGCTTGTCGCCTTAAATAGGTTTCTGATGATAATAGGGGACATTCAAAGGGGCACATTTCCCTGAGCCGGGGGGGAGGGAATAATGTCTGACCATCTTTACTCCCTGCCAGCACATTATCTTAGTACAGTAGGAGCAGAATAAAACTAACCTCCAATACAGTAAACACTCCCAAAAAACACAAATCCCAACCCACACTAATGAAACTAGTAATAAAGCAGTAAATTATAATAAACAAACACAATTATCCCTAAGTCTATGCATTAAATGAATTTAATACTAACTTAGTTAAGCTACTAATTATACTAAATGATAAAATAAATGAAAACAGAGCCCAGTCCATAAGAGTTCAAATAGTTTTAGTCCATGGAGCTCCCACCTCAAAGGGCCAAAAATTGTCCATTTATAAACCCATGGGCTCTCACTCCTAGGGTCCAACAGCTATAACCAACAGAAAAGGAAAAGTCTAAAGCTCACAACTGTAATAGAACACAGTACCAATGTTCAATCTTCTCATGAGCTCTCACCATCATAAGAACCAAACGCTGGCTGATGTTCTTTAATGAAAACTAGACCGGACAGTCTTTGCAGTCTTTACAAAAAAACAGTAGAACTGAGAGACAGGCAGAAAGTGTAAAAGCTTAGGCACAGAGCAGAGTTCCTTACTTTAGTGCTGTTTTCCAAGGGACCGATGAATCCTTGTTGAAACAGGAGCAATTCGGGCCAAAATAGCCAATGCCAGTGGGACTCTCCCTGGGACTCCCACCTCACTCCAGACCCTACCATAGCTCTAGCAGCTATCCAGCCACCACGGTGTGGGATGGAAGTGCCGCAAATGCAGATGCCCACCGACAACAGCCAAGCGGCACACCACCAGGTCGAGGACAAGGACTAGGGATGAAGTCCCCAGGCTGCAGACAGATAGCCACCAGAGACCACCTCAGCGCTTCCTTCACATTACTCTCACAGGAAAGGAATCCGGGTAGGCACCAAACACCTCACCGAATCAGTTCCACAAACTCCCCACAATACGTCCCTCCACAGCACAGAATCCAGATACCAGAGATATTGACCAGAACTGGAGAAACACCAAAATCCAGCACTTGCTGCTGTTCCAGTGCACCTTCCACCGATCCGCCACTCATGCCGAAGCCAAAGCCTGTCACCTCTCCAGACCAACTGAGTCCACTCCTGCAAGTATGTCCCAACTGTTACTGCAAGTATGTCCCAACTGTTACTCCTTTAAAAACATTGAGTTTAAGCACAATGAAAAAGTTTGTAAAAAAGAATTGTAAGAACAGACACCAATTGCAGCGTGTCTATTTAACAATCAGCCCTGGGCCAGGCCAAAATCCACATATTCAAACACATAAAACCGAAAAAAACAGAATAACAAATAATGTAAGCTAAAAATCTAATAAAGTAACTAAAACACAACTTTCTGAGCTATTGTAACTCCTCCTAGAGACTGCAGCTCAACACAGCCGCCATGCTACCTCCATCTCTGGTATAATGGAAAATATCCATGCCTACAATGCCTCACATATATAACCCAGTCCTGGCCTGAAACTTGAATTTTGCTTTGGAGAAGCTTACTGTGGCTCCTTCTGAGTCTGCCACAACTTGTGAGCTGTGCTTTCTGTTGTGGAAGGCATTATTTTTAGTTGTTATTACATCTGCTCATAGGATCTCTGAGCTTCAGGAGCTCATTTGTGATCAGCCTTATTTGATTTTCCACAAAGACAGGATGCCTTTGCGTACTAACCCTAAGTTTTTGCAAAAGGTGGTGTCTGAATTCACTCTGAATCAAACCATCTACCTGCATGTTTATTATCCAGAGCATGCCAGTCCAGGGGAAGCATTGCTCCATACTTTGGATGCACATAGAATACTCAGATATTATGTGTGGGGGGGGCGTGCAAGGCGCTGACTAGAATAGGTGCTTGAGAATACAGCTCCTGCTCACCTCATTTCTTTATTTTAAAAAATTGCATATTTAGTTCAGAGTTTTTGTTTATTTTTGTTCAATATGTTAGGGGAAGGTCTCGTCAAAAACCCCACGAGTTTAAATCAAAACTGAGTTAATTTTCACTGTTTTCTCCATTTTAAACACACCGCGACTATAATTTTCTGTACGCTTCCGATCCCTGAGATGACAACAGCAGTGGACCTGCATAAAATGTTACTGAACAGCATGGCTAATTAAGCAGATAACAACAAGTCTTGCATGCAGACTGGAAATGTTTGCTAATATACACCTAGATGTAGCAGACATGTTACAAAATATGGGGATACTAAAAAAAAGATGATGTAAACAATGAGAACAAAATAATGGAAGCAGGCAGCAAAATTGAATATCTACAAGATGCTGTGGCTTTCCTGGAAGACAGACTAGAACAGCAATCTGAACAGATACACCATTTGTTACAGAAAGTGGATGATTTTGAAAATAGGGGTAAACGGAATAATATCCATATCATGGGCGTCCCTGAGGGTCAGGAAGGGGGGCATGATACCCTTTCTGCAGAAAATGATTCCTGAACTGCTGGAATACCAGTGGTTGTGGCCACTGGAAATTGAATGAGCACACAGATCACTAGCTAAAGCTCAACCTGGTAGCAGACCTTGGTCTATATTTGTGTACTTCTTGAGATACTCCATCAAGAAAGAGGTGCTAAGGGTGGCTAGGGATCAAAAACACTTATACTGGCAAGGAGAGCATGTGTTTTTATTTCAAGATTTCTCTACAATCGTAGTCAAAAAAAGAAAGGCATTTTATGAAGTGAAAAAGCATCTCCAAAAGCTTGGTTGGCTATATCATTTTAAATATCCTGCTGGTCTAATGATCACAACTCCAGACAATCACACAAAACTCTGTGTACCCCTGATCAGGCTTGAGAGTTAATCGATAGCGTTTCACATAGGCCACAAACAACAACTGCCAACTCAAATTCATATCTAACAGCTCGCTCACAAGAGGCTCGAGAGCCAAACAACCGCCCTGCTCAGAATGTCTCTTCTCCTCCCCTCCCACTCGAGTCAGTAGCATGGAGCCATTGCAGCCTGTTAAAAGTTTAACAAAGGATCCTTTACCAAAAATATGCACCCCTCTGCCATACTCATCAGTAGTAAAAAGTTCAAAACACACTTCAAGTTCAGCTGCTTTCTGTGGCATCTCGAGGAAATACTAGCCACCAAGTAAAACATATCAAACATATCTCACACACAAACAAGGACAGTGTAGCTATTTCTTGGCATCGACAGTAAAGAAAAGTTACCACAGTCGTAGCAGGGATCGTACAAGCCTGTACAATAAGTCCTCCTTTGGTTCTCAATGCTATTCTAATGGTCATCTTACTAGCATCATTCATGATGACTCTTTGCAGCACAGCCAGTTGGTAGAAATGGACGCCATGGGATAGATTCCTCTTCCCTAAAGCTGTGCAACTGATTAAAGGGCAAATGTCATCACTTGCTATGCTGCTACATGGAAAGCATGGAAAGTCAATGCTATTTGCTTACACTGTTGACTATGGTTCTTAAAGATGCAGCAGCAGTAATCTTGAGATGTGTGCCAAGTTCTGGTTTAAATGTTATTGAGGCAGATGTATATACTTGGTACTCTGTCATTAGTTCTGTTTACATAACTGCTTGTTTTTATGTTTTTTTTTTTTTAAAGCTCATACAAAGTACAAATTACAACAAAGGGCTCCTGTCATTTCTATTACCTCAACACAGTGGGTGTAAAATGTGAGGTTGGTAAACGGATCCCACATTTCATACCTTAATTTACATATAATGCTGTGCAATCTGCTTCTTATAGGTGACAATGCTAATCATTCCATAGGCATTTGCTGCAGGTCTTAAGAGAGTCAACTACCATGCTATCAGTCACCATATTTACAGAACTGTTGGATCAGTACCGCTGCTTAGCTAACAAATATAAATTTGCAGGGTGGCTAACAATATTACCACACTTGTGATTGCAGATAGTCAAGTGCAATTGGGTGACTGTGAGCACTGTACATAGGTTGCATGTCCTTGGTTATTAGCTACAACAAAATAAACAATATTTTATGCTGCCACATTGCTGCATGGGACACAGTTGTATCAAAAAAAAGAGGCTCCCTAGGAGAGGATGATTTTATAAGGGAGCTAAATGATAGACTTTATGCAGTCATAATTACAACAGTTACATGAGCTTCTTCTCTATCATTTAAATGACTTAAGGAATATGGTATGCAAGTCATGTGTTACTTAACAAGCGACAGGAGTTTTACTTTAGACCCTGAGAGCAGCCAACTCAGTGCCCAGTGCCAACTGTAGGCAGAAAGATGCACTCACTGGACCACTGTCTGGTAATAGCTGCTGGCTTATTCAGATGTCATACGATGACTGGCTATCAGAAGGGTCCTTGGAGGCTCTACAGCATAATAAATTTAGATCTTCATCCCTAGGCCATGATTAGACTGCCATGAGATGGCTTGTTGTGTCCATTAGCAAAGTGGATTTACAGAGAAAAAATAATATTTTTTGTAGATACTGTAATTAGGTCATCTCATGGAGGCTTGTTATTACAGGAATAATGAAGTACAGGCAACTTATTAAAAATAGGTGCCATACTCTTTCATTCCTGTACATTACAAAACAGTTTAAGTGACTGAGTGGTTCATATTAATTTGTGTTTCATAAGATATGGGTTAAACCTTGCAAGTTAGCTCTCCTTAGTATTTGAGACAACTTGCACACCATGATGTTGATAGCACTTTTATTAAAGCAATTAACAGTGACATCCATATAATTTTTTTGCAACAATCTTCAGTGCTAACCTTCCCCCACAGAGACTGGTGTTTTTTAAATCCAAATGCAAGAAGATAAAGTTTACTAATACAGTGGTGCGATTTTACAGAAGTGTAAAGAAGTGGGGCAGAGAGAGATCCCTCTGTTCAAAGTAGTCAGCTAATATCCTTTGGGGAATATAAGGAGGTAATTGTTACATGTTCATAGCACACTATTTTCTCTATAACATAAGAGCACTAGTGTTCAAAGATAAAATATAGATAATACTAGTGTTAAAGTACCTTAATTCTTGTATTGCCATAGCTGGTGCTTAGCAGTTTCAATAACTGATATAGTTATATAACAGTTTTTTCAGTATTTTGGTTTGCCTTTATTGTTTTGACTTCATAGCAGTGTTTACTGTTTACGATTACAAAACACTTTTATACTCAGATTCCTTTATTTGTTACTGTTTGTACTGCTTGAGCCTTATAGGCATAAGCTCTTGTGTGATCCCTAGGCATTAGCGGTGTGGTTATAGATATTTTTCAAAGGTATATATTAGGAGTTATTGCCCACTTATGTCTATAAATAAGCAAACTATCAATGTGGTGTCTTGGAACATCCAAGGATATAATAATCCACTTAAAAGGACTAAGGTCCTGATCTAGCTTAAATCCATCGAAAGTGGACATAGCTTTTTTACAAGACTGAGGAGACTGCTAAACTTAAGAAATCATGGGTTGGGACAATATATGGTAGCCCATTCAACTTAAAATGTAAAGGGGTTTATATATAATTTCATAAAAACTTAAACGTGGTAGTTGAATCTTCCACTTCTGACACAGAAGGTACAGTTGATACACTATAGTGAATGCTAGGATTGAAGACAGGCTATTATCCTTTGTAAATGTTTATGCCCCAGACAACAACCATGCAATGTTTTACACCAGCTTAGTGGATATAATCGGCAAACATGCTCATGGGAATTTAGTCCTCCCTGGAGACATGAACACAGTCGCTGTTGTATTCACAGATAGAACATATGCAAATCCATTGGACCATTCTAGTTCCTCTAAAGCCTTGAATGGGTTTTGTAAGGAATTTGGGTTAGTGGATCTATGGAGAACCATGTATCCGAAAGGCAGAGACTACACATTCCACTCGAATAGGCATAGGTCCTACAGTAGATTGGATTATGTTTTTATTGCCAAATCTTTGTTGCAAGGTCTCACTATAAGTCATATCGGCACTATAGTAATCTCAGATCATTCACCTGTCTCCATGGGTATTACGATGGGCCACATTTCATCCTCAGAAAGGAGTTGAAAATTCAACAGTAGCCTGTTGAATTATACTGACTTTCCAAATTGGTTGGCAGACAAAATTAAAATGTTTTTCCACTTTAACGACAATGGGGAAATCTCTACACCAATACTATGGGATTCTTTTAAGGCCTAAATACGGGGTTGCATAATTTCCTTTTCATCACTTAAAAAAAGCTTACAGAAGCAAAATCCGGTAATCTAGTTTCTGTTCAGTTCAGTTTATTTATTATACTGAAAAAGCATGTGAGCAAAATTGCCTATTTTCACAAGCATCCAGTTTTGACAAGTGCAACAGGAAGTTACATAAATTAATGTAAACAATAAAAGGTACACAGCTTGGGGAAAGAGGACAAGGAGACAGGGCATGGAACATTGAGTGAGATATGTTACATCTAAATAAAAGAGACTTTAACAGGTGCACAGGTAGAAACTGTGTATAGCAAGATTTATTACAACTAAATACAAAACAGGAATATTTATTAAAAGTAACTAACAATGCAGTAGAACACAAATAAGTGCATTGGTAAAAAAAGTGCTAGGTAATCAGACCTGAGGAACCCATCTCCATAGGTACCAGAGAGTTGCAGTTGTTGTTGAGAAGAGGTAAAAGAAAGGCAAGAGATAAGATCACTTAGAGGGGCATTTGCAGATGGCAGCCTGAGTGAGGTAGGACTTTAGATTATACTTAAAGGAGGCAAGAGAGGGGCACTTAGAGATAGCATGGGGAAGACTGTTGTACAGCTTGGTGCCTTTGTAGGCAAGGGTGTTTTGGCCATGTGAAGTCCGACAAAAGGGGATGGAGAAGGTTGGGAGGAGGAACTTCTGTGGTGGTTCGAGGATGGGCAGACCAAGGGAATATGGACATGACATTGTTGGGGAGGAGACCAAGTGAAAGTTTATGAAAGAAGGTGAATATTTTGCAGTTAAGTCTACCCTCTAGGGAGGTTCACTTAGAGATCCTGTAGACGTTGCAGTGGTGGGTAATCCTGGGGAAACCCATGACAAAACGAATGATGATGTGGTAGGTGAAGCGGAATTTTTGGAGGTTATTCTGAGAGAGTGCTGGGAAATTGATTAGGGCTCCATAGTCGAAGAGCAGGAACAGGAAACTGTAGGTGAGCAGGGCTTTAGATTTGTAGGTCAGGTAAGGCCTCACTCTGTAAAGCATGCCTAACCATTTTTAAATTACCTGATTAATGTGTGAATTAAATCTGAGGTTGTTGTCGAGTGCCATTCCAAAGTATCTGAATTCACTGAGACTTTCAATTTATTGCTGTCGCTGTCCAGTATTGTGAAATCAGAGCAGAGAGGTTTCTGCGGGCTTCAGAAAACCATTGATTTAGTTTTTTTAGCATTTAGTACTAGTCCTTTGGAAAGGAACCAGGAGTGGAGGCTACTGAAGTCATTTTGCTGCTTGTTGAGTAAGGAGGATGGGTCCTTCTGTTTGCAGAGAAGGGCAGCATCATCGACGTACAGGATGAGTTTAGTGTACATGCAAATGCTGGGGAGAGAATTGACAACTAGGGAGAAAAGGAGGGGACCCAGAATGGATCCTTGAGGAACTCCAAACTTAATGGGGCAGGGGTTGGACAGGACACCGTTGATAATGGTTTGGTGGGACCTGAGGCTAAGATAGTTTTGGAACCAGTTGATGACATCTGGGGAAAAATGAAAGTCAGATAGAGTGGAGAGAAGGACATTGTGGTCTACAAGGTCGAATGTTTTTGTGAGATCCACAAAAACCGACTGGCATAGAGTCCTTTGTTAATTGCTTTATTAATAAAGTTGGTGAATTTAATAAGGTCGGTTTCAGTGTTGTGCCTGAACCGGAACCCATGCTGAGCATCTGTCTGAAGTTCATTTGCTTTGAGAAATTTTGTGGTCTGCTTATGAACAATTTTTTCCAAGATTTTGGAAAGGCGGGGCATGTAGGGAGATTGGTCCAAAGTTAGAGACATCGGCCCCAATTCTAGTACAGTTATGCCTGGCGTAACAGCACTTGTGCCAAGTAGAATGGCGCATGTAGCAACTTATGCCAGCAGTTGTGACATGCGCGATTCTACAGTGCAGCCTGTGAGTGTGTCTTTACAATAGCCCTCCTATAGAACTCAGTCGGCGGCTGGCCGTGAAGGTGAGAGGTGTGCTGTGCCAGTCGCTGGCTGGGGACAGGTGGGAGGTGCTGGGTGGACTGGCACGGATGAGTGGGGGGCCACTAGACTACCAGGGCTTGTCTGGGTGTATGCCGCATTTGCAGTGGCGACTCGAGGTTAGGGCACGGGTGGAGGGGAACTGTGCTGCTCTGTGGGGCATTTTGCAATGGGGTATTCAGGGGCTGGAGGTATGGGCAGCCCTGCAGGGCTTATACCGAACACTTTGGGGGGCAATTGGTGTGGGCAGCCCTGCAGGGCTTATACTGAACACTTCAGGGGCAGTTGGTGTGAGCAACCCTGCGGGGCGCCTAATGTGGCTTGCTGGGCATGGGGGGGGCTTACAACCTACCATGTACCTGTTGCAGCTTGCAACATGCTCACCAGGTGTGCCCTCTGTTCGGCATACCTGGCCACATGTCGCAAGTCACAGGACTTAGCTGCAGAGACCCTGCCCCTTCTAGAATAGGGCCCAGGGTCAGTGTCGCAGTTGCGGTTGGTGCAAGTCACCTTTGGCGGTGACTTGCGCCAACCTACTAGAATTGGGCCCATCATCTTTGGGCCCAGTTTTATGGAGCAGTTTAATTAGTGTCAGTGGCTCAGTAGGTAGCACACTCGCCTCTGAGGCCGGGAGATCAGAGGGCTGTGGGTTCAGTTCCCACATCTGGCACTTAGTTTAGTATCCCAGTACTGACACTGTAATGCAGCATGAGAGGGATGCTGCACTTCTGAGGTGCCATCTTTCAGATGAGGCGTTAAACCAAGGTCCCATCTGCCTGGATTAGTGGTAGTTCAGGTGGATGTTAAAGATCCCATGGCACTTATTGAAAAGAGTAGGGAAATTTCCCCAGTGTCCTGGCCAAATTTCCCACATTCACTAAAAATACCACCAACAGCCTAATCTGGTTCAAGTTCAGTTGGCATTCATCTGTATCCCCCTTCCCCAGGTCGTGCCTGAAAATAGGCCTGATTTGTCTAGTGCACTTACTCGGTCAACAAAAACTAAATAAATAAAATTATGGCTCTTTTCCACTTGATTGGATATGACCTGGTGCATAGCAAGTAGTTAAAAATATTAGTGAGGGGAATGGCGATGGAGTCACAGACCATTTTGAGGACCCTATAATCAATGTTGTTGCGCCCAATGGAGGGCTTGGGGTCATGGGCCTTGATGAGTTTTACAACCTCATAAGAGGTGAGGTAATGAAAAAAGAAATGGGGCTGGGGTTTAGGGGAAGTCAGGGGGGATCTGGGGAGGGGGCTTCAGAGGTCTTGTATTTGTCAAGAGCAACAAAACAATTATTAAAGATGGAGGCAACTTCACCAGGGTCAGTGACTGTGAGCCTATTGGAGGAGAGGCTGAAGTGCTCATCTGTTTTCCCCCTACCAATGAGATTGTTTAGAATGTTCCAGGTGTGCTTCAGGTTCCACCGGTGGCGCACTCTTCTCAAAAAGGTAAGAGATTTTGGCAGACCTGACAGTGGATTTGCATTTATTACAGAGAGTATTATACAGTTACAGAGCTTGGGGGAGTTTGTGTTTCCTGTATTTTGACCAGGCATGGTCTCTATCCCTCATGAGTTTGAGGATTTCTGGGGAGATCCATTCCTGGCTGTTACTTTTGACCCTAATCTTTTTAAGGGGAATGAGTTGGTCACAGATGGCCAGGAACTTATTGCTAAATTCCTCGATGGTGAAGTCAATATCCATACTAGAGTCTGTAAAAGACCAGTCAGTGGACAGGGCAACCTGATGGAACTGTGATGAGTCAAGTTTTTTGTACTGCCTAGTATGAATGTATTTGTGCTCCAAGCTAGGGGTTTTAGCTGACCAGAGGCAGTAAACCCCACAGTGGTCATTGATGGAATCCAGTAGAACCCCAGAGGAGGTAATGTGGGAGGGGTGGGAAACAAGAATCCAATCAATAAGGGAGTCAGTGCCTGTTTTGTAGTTGGTATGCATGGGGGAGGAGATGATTTGGTGAAGGCCTAGGTTGGTAATGGATTCCTTGGAGGCAAGGGACTGGGGGGGACTGCCAGTTCAGGTTAAAATCACCAAGGATCATCCATTCTCTGTTTTTTCGGAAAATGTTTCTTTTAGGTTAAGGAAACTATCCAGGTCTGTTGAGGGGGTGTCAGGGGAAACATATGTGACACTGACAGTAATTATTTTGTTTTTGTCTAGAAGGAGATTAATAGAGAGGGATTCAAGGTTGGGGGTAGTGAAGGGGTGGACAGCTGGAGGAAACAAGGTGATCAGCTACCCAGAAGAGGCAACCACCTCCTCTTCTACCAGGTCTGGTCTTTCCTGAAAAGGGAGTACCCTTCAAGGAGTATGGAATTGGAAGGTATTTTATTAGTGACCCGCCAGGTCCCAGTGAGGTCAGTTATGTCAAAGGTGTTGGCTGAAAGCCATGATTCAAGTTCTGAGTTTTTCGCAATGAAACTTTGAATGTTTAGGTGCAATATTTTCAGCTCCTTGGAGTGCTTGGGGGGAGGACCTTGGGTTCTGTGGCATGCATTTGGAGGGCCAGGATTGAGGTGGATTGATCCAGAGATGAGGAGGAGGAGGAGGAGGAGAAGGAGTCTTCTGTGCCTAATGTGTACAAGAATGAACAGGTTGTGAAAAGAACATCTAGAGAGAACCAGCCGTTTGACTTGTGGGTGGGGAATGGGTGAGCATTCGTGAAGGAGGCTCATTTTAGAAAAGAAAAGTCTGAGGGCAGAGGGGTTGGGGTGGCTAGAGAGTGAGAAGGGCGGGGTAAAGAGAGATATAGTGAAAGAGGTATGAGGGGGAGGTGGAGGTGGAGAACATAGGGGGGAAGTGAGTGAAGTGGAAGAAAGTAGTGTGTTTGGAGGAACAAAGTGGCAAAGGGGGTGAGGCGTGAGGTGGAGGGTGGTGCAGAGGGGTAGGGAGGTGGGGATGTCTTTATTGGTAGGTAAAGAAGAAAAGGAACTGAAAAGTAAAGAGGGGTCATATAATGCCACGGGAGCCAAAGATCTTACTTTATTCAGAGAGAGATTATAAAGCATTAAATATGAAATTAATACTATATATAATCATAAGGCAGAATACATCCTATCCGGGCTCAAGCAGGCCTATTGGGAAGCTGGTAAGGCACAGGGGACGCTGTTAGCACATAAACTCAAAAAAATGTCAGAAACTACTAAGATTGCATCGATAAAAAATAAACAGGGTAAATCAGTTTACACAACCAACCAAATCCTAGAGGAATTCAGAGACTTTTATTCCACACTTTATAAATCTGAGGGTCAACCTTGCCAAGATGATTTAGACCAGTTTCTGCAAAGTATTAGGTTACCTGCTGTCTGTAAACAGGACAGAGCAAACCTAGATAAACTTATTACTCAAGAGAAAATTTGCAAGGCTGTTTTATCTCTTCCTACTGCAAAAGCCTCTGGCCCAGATGGTCTTTCTGGTGAATTTTATAAGGCCACACTTCAGTTGGTTGCCCCAATGCTACAACAAGCTTTCTGCAATGCTGTGGATATAGGTTCCTTACCCCCAACTATGCAGGAAGCTTTAATAGTGGTATTGCCAAAAAAAGACAAAAGACCCCACACTCTGTGAGAACTACCGCCCAATATCACTCATTAATGTGGATTGTAAAATATTTGCGAAGATTATGGCTACTAGATTGAACTCAGTTATTCAGAAATTAATTCATCCTGACCAGGTGGAGTTTGTGACTGGGAATCATAGTTCGGACTTATTCCAGAAAATCATACATATCATACACAAAGCCAGAAATAATCCTTCACATCCCACACTACTATCCTTGGATGTCAACAAAGCATTTGATAGAATAGAGTGGGGTTATTTAACTAACATTTTAGTAAAATACAATTTAGGGGACAATTTTTGTAAGTGTATACAACAGTGAAAGTCAATGGCTTCTCCTCTAACAGATTCCCAATTTACAGAGGCACATGGCAAGGACGCCCTCTATCTCCTCTTTTGTGTTTACCGGCATTAGAACCTTTTCTTGTTAAATTTTGTTCATTCACAAAAATAACAGGCATTAAAATAGGCAAAGATCAAAAAATATCAGGTTATGCAGATGATATCATGCTGTCTGTTACAAATCCACAGACATCAATACCTCATATCCTATCAACTATTCAGGGATTTTGGCAATCTCAGGGTTTAAAATAAGTTTTGAAAAATCAGTAGCACTCCCTCTAACTAAACAATTTGGACAATTCAATATTTAGCAGGTGTAACATTGCAATGGCAGCACAGGGAATTAAATTTTGGGGCATAACCCTCACCCCAAACATTTCCAAAATCATATCCAAAAATCTCAATGTGATTTTAGAAAAGATGGAACTGGATTTTACTAGGTGGAACAAAATGTTTCTTTCCCTCTGGGGCAAAATACAGGCATTCAACATGACGATGATGCAAAAAATATTTTATTTTCTACAGCATTTACCGGTACATAACCCCATTTTCTTTTTCAGCAAAATTTACACACTGATTAGGAAATTCATATGGGACATTAAATCCCCAAGGATTTCTTTGATTAAATTACAACAACAGAAGTCTAAAAGTGGTTTTGGTCTTCACAATTTCAAACTCAGACATGATGCATTTATAGCTGTGCAGTGCATTAAATCTTTGTGGCTTAATCATAGCCATGATATTCCAGGGTGAGTTCATGTCAAAAGGCTGTCCTCAATGGTAATCACTCAAGAGTGATTTTATTCTCTGACTCAGAATGTTTGAATCAAACCCAATATTACACCAAGTTAATGAGTCATGGAAAACAGTAGCTGCCAGTCTAGGCTGGGACCCCTGGTCTTCCCCTCATTGCCTGCTGTAGGACAACCCTATATTAAAAATAGAAGGGAAGAGTTTAAACTGGCCAACCTGGAAAACTAAGGGCATAACATTCCTAGATGACATTTTGGGCCTAACTTTGGTTTCCCCAATGTCATTCTCACAACTCTCCCTCAAATTCAAACTCCCTAGAACTGAATTTCATAAATACCTACAATGACAAGATATTCTCAGAATACATGTTAATAATGAAGCATCATTCCCTGAAGTTCATATTTTAGATAAAATATGCACAACCACCAATGGTCATAAAAAACTGTATTTGTTGCTCCTGTATTTACGGAATGACTCGGTGAAACCACTTTTAGATAAATGGCAACAGGAACTGCACATTCAGATATCAGACACAGAATGGGAGAATATGTGGAACATGACACTAAAGACCTGTAGGGAAGCTAAAGAAAGGCTTTTGCAATATAAAATAATACACAGATGGTATTATACCCCCAGTAAGATGCTCAAATTAGGCCTGTCAGCAGATGAGAAATGTTGGAGATGTTCAATGGAGCAAGGTACCCTCTCACACATTCTGTGGTCTTGCCCTCATATAAGGCCCTTTTGGAACAACATTTTGTCACCATGTAACAGGATTACTAAATGTAAGATTGTTTGTACAGCCAAGTTTGCAATACTAGGGGTCTGCTCGGAGCTCAGTACTCTATCTGAATATCACAACTTTGGCTACTAGCAGCGTTCATTACTGCAAAAAATGTAATTTTAAGACACTGGAATAGCTCAGAGACTCCATCAATTGACGAATGGCTTCAAGTTTTGTCTATCAGAGCCAGTTATGAAAGAGTATCTTATGTAAACCTAAACCATCTAGATAAGTTTACAGATATCTGGGAACCTTATTTAAATAGCTCTATATCATAAATGCATCTGATACTGTACTGTCTGTGCCTTTTAGTTTTAGTTTGATGGTTTAAAGTAATATTTAGTTTTCAGTACTCTACTATTTCCCTATATGTTTACATGTTATATTTTTAAGTTAGTAATAACTTAGAATGAATGTTTTTACTTATCAGTATGTAATTGATATCCCTTTTCCTAGGTTTATTCTTGTACAATAATTATTGTGTTATTTGAATATTTACCTAATCTTGTTATGTATATGAATTTATGAAAGCAATAACATCTAGAATTATAAAAAAAGATATAGAAACATAGAATGTGATGGCAGATAATGACCGCTTGGCCCACCTAGTCTGCCCATTTCCCTACCTAATGGATAAGCTGCAGATCCTAGTTAACCAACAGCCTACTTCCTCCTACCCCGCCACTAGAATTGCCTTAGTCTGTCCCATGCATTCTTGAATTCTCCAACTGTTTTTAACTCCACCACCTCCTCAGGAAGGCTGTTCCATGTATCCACAACCCTCTCCATGAAAAAATACTTCCTCACATTACCTCTGAGCTGACCCCCTCTGTCTTCAAATGGTGCCCTCTATGTTTATCACATGAAGGATTGCAGGAAGTTCTCTCAGCTGTTTGTTTCTTTCATCCCTGGGAAAGAGGGTGTACCAGTTTCTAAACAGTGTATGGCCAAATGGTTGGCAAACTGTATGATTTTCTGTTATAGAAAGTACAGTAAGGTACATCCTGGGCATGTTAAGGGCCACTCTGCAAGAGGCATGGCCAATTCTGCTGCCTGTTTCAGGGGAGTCTCAGCCGCTGAGATCTGTGCTGCTGCCACTTGGAGTACTGTCTACACTTTCACTAGGCACTACAGTCTGGACAGCACCTCTAGAAGGAGGGTACGTTTTGGCCTAGCTGTGCTATGGGACCTCCTTTCTTAGGCCATTGCCTTCCAACTGCCTGGCCTGTTTTTCCGCTGTAGTACTGCTTGGGACTCATTCCTAAGCTGTGACCTTGTAGCTGCCCAGACTAGTCTCCTCTGCAGTACTGCTTGGGACTCATTCCTAAGATGTGACCTTCTAGCTGCCCAGACTATTCTCCTCTGCAGTACTGCTTGGGACTCATTCCTAAGGTGGGACCTGCTGCAAGAGATATCCTCAAAGAAGATAGAACAGTTACATAAGAACTTACCGTGAAAGTAGATTTCTGACAGAATGTCTTGCAGCAGGTCATGCCATCCCACTCACCTTCCCCCTCACTTCTGAGTTCCTCCCTTCCTGTCCTGTCCTTTTCCAGGATGGTGTGCCTTCTGCCTTACACGTTCCTTTCAGTGGGTCTCTCTAGCTCTCCCTCAGTTCCCTTGGGAGCATTCCCTCGGTGGATGGTCTCTGGCTGGGAGCTGAGGAGTGCGTGAGGCCACCCACGGCTATATAGGGAGGACATTGGTGTGTGTATCCCCATTTAGACTTCTAGCAAAACTGTTTCCGTGTGGTCCTGGTGTCTGACGGCTATAGTTCCTAAGGTGTGACCTGCTGCAAGAGGTTCCCTCAAAGATGTACTGTTATGGTAAATTCTTACATCAATGTTTTTTATTTTGTCATTTCCACCTCATTTTCTCCCCATTTATCACTACTACTGCTGAGGCTTCTCCTAAGTTAGACCAGTTCTTGCTGTAGTTTCTTTCAGACCCACCCTTCCCAGTGCCAACAAAGAACCCATGGTGTACCCTTAGTGGTGGGCCACTCATGTTGAGGTCAAATCTCAGAAAAAAGCTTAATGTCATGCTGCCTGCAATGGTAGGAATTAATCCCTCATTTCTGAGCTTTCATCAATTCAGGGGTACATACAGACTGCTACAGTAGTCTGCATAAGATATGCTACTGTGCCTCAGGAAGTGGCACATGGTGGGAATTCTGCCCTGTGTCTCTCCCACATGCAAAGGCTACAGAAGATAAAATGCAGAGAGACAGTACCCACTGTTCCTCCTTGACAGCATAATCCATCCCCTAAGGACCAGCCGAAGAAGACCTCTGCTGACCCCATTAGCATCCCATGCTCAGGACCTGAACCTTGGTCCCTTACATGGTATCCTCACTGCGTGGCCATGAGGCATTCTCCAAGGCAACTAACATTTTAAAATAAATTGTTTCTGTAAAAGATATAGTAGCTGAATTGTAGTTGCTTACAAAAGTAGATAAAGCAATGAATGCCTGCAGTTTTGCTGATTTTGTACTGTAATTTGTAGGCTGTCCTTTCCTCTTGGAATCTAGAGTGTGTAGTGTCGGAAAATCTTCTCTTTTCTGTTGAAATTTAAATTTTAATCAAACTTAATCTGACTGCAGTGAGCCCAGCAGTGTCAGGTTAGCCAGTCCACCATGTGCATTATTCTAAAACTTAAACACACAACACATACACTGCAACACAGACACCTGTTTTAATTCACAAAAGGCTCAGGATAAGCACAAGAGATGTAATCATCCTTTAATCACACAATGAGGGCAATTACCTGATGGGATCAGGACTGAGGTAAATAGGTGGAGGCATTAAGGAAGACACTTCCTGTATCTAGTCCACCCTTGCCATACCCACCCTGCTGTGCAGTATGGATAAGCACAAGTCCATGATACATCAAATATATGCAAAAAGATGAGCACCATTAAAAAGAGGAGATACACCCTTCTAGTCTTCTGTGCTAGAGCAGAATTACTAAACGCGACCCTGACATTGGATTGTTCCGTAACTTTAAGCTGACAGAGAGTATGAGAAGTCTTGTTTTGACTTCTGAGACAGGATAATAGCAATGACAGCAGCAGTTACATTCCTCCTGTTCACTGTAAAATGAAGTACAATGCCTTTCTTTGGGCTCTAGCTCTTCAACTGAATGAAGAACTGTCAACTGTGACTTCCAAGAGAAACACAATTACTGAACAGTGAGGTTTTTCTAAAACCATTTTTCATGGATGTTGAATTGACAAAGCTTTTTGAAGGAGAGATATTTATACAAAATAATATGGTAATTATAGAAATAATGAGCACCTGATGAAGAGTTGTGTAGCCCCAAATGCTTGTGTACTACATCATTTTTGTACAAGACATACAGCTATGTTTTTCGCTTTATGTTGACTCAGTAAGAGGTGTTAAACTATCCAGCAACTCCTTTAATTATTGTGAAATCCCTTTCGATCATTTATGCCAGCTATTTACTGTCTATACATGCTTTGTCCCTCTCCTTGGTGATATACCCCTGTACATTTTGATTGATTTGATTTGTTTATTAAAATCTGGAAAAGTCAATGGGCCAAAGACCCATTTACATGGGGGACCACAACAATTAACAAGAATGCAATATGAACAATGCACAATTTACAACACATCATTCAATGAGATTTATCATTGCAGAAACACTTGTAAGCAGCAAAAGGCAATGTTACTCATGTGTGCAACTTACTGTAGCTCAGAGGCCCAGCCATTTAATCCAGAAATGTATTTCTTGTTGTGATGGAACAAAATCACTACCTTTTACTTCTGTCTCCTTTGGGTGTAACACCTCTGACGCAGATGGCCATCTTTCTGGAAGACCTAGAAAATACTGTGATGTGATTTTGGCCTCACCCAGCAATACCAGCAATCTATGTTTGAGAATTTAGATATTTATCATTTATTTATTTATTTGAAATAATTGACCTGGAAAGGCACTCTAAGCTGTAACAGCTTGTTTCCAGGTGCATCTTTGGGGGCTGGTTACATGGTCCTCTTTTATTAAGAGAGAAAATGCCAGTCACTCGGACATCAGTGCTAGCAAGGTTCTGAAACTCACTATCAAGAACAGACTAATGGAGAAGTTGGCTGAAGTCCAGGTTCTTGCCCCTTTCAGCATGGATTTATAAAGAGCAGGTTGTGCCAAACCAATCTAATTGCCTTCTTCAATGGGGTGACCAGTGAACTGGACAGGGGCAGGGTTGTACATGTAGTCAGTCTGGATTTCAACAAAGTTTTTGACACAGTGTTGCAGGACAGATTTCTAGGCAGAGTATACCAGTGTAGTATACTTGAGGCATACACAAAGTGGACTGCTAACTAGCCAAGGGTGGCAGATGGGCACTACTCCGAGTGGTCAAGGGTATTCAGCAATGTCCCTAAGGGATCTGTGCTGCAGCGACTACTGTTAAATAGTTTCATCAATCATCTGGATGTCGGCCCTCCAGCAGGCTGTTTATGTTCACTGCTGACACTTAGGTTGGCCAAGGTTATGGACTCCCTTATGAAAGAGGGCAATCTTCAAGAGAGCATAAACTAGCTGGGTGACTGGTCAGACTCTTGAAGCCTCAGATTCAATGTAGCAAAATGCAATGTGTTGTACTTAGGAAGGAAAAAAATAGAGGTATGACCTACACACTCTGTGGGACTTCTCTTTTTGTAGTGGATGAGGAAAAGTACCTTGGAGGTATTTATAGACAAAGGGCTGAAGTGTGACAAGTACTGCAAGATTGCTGTCAAAAAGGCCAGAAGAATTGTGGCGTGCATCAGAAGTGGGGTAACCAGCAGAGCAAAGGGAGTAATCCTGCTCCTTTACACGGCCATGGTTAGGCCATACCTGGAGTACTGTATGCAATTCTGAGTTCCTTCATATAAAAAGGACATTGGGGTAGTCAAGACAGTGCATCCCAGGGCCATCAAAATGATTAGGAGTAGAGAGGATACAGGCTATAAAGAGAAGCAAGTGGTACATAACATGTTCCACCCCTCCACCAAGAAAAAGTGTCTTAAAGGGGGCATGATCTCAGTCTTCTGGGGACACACCTGAAGTTCAGAGTTGGTAAATTCATGCATAACATTACAAGGCACTTTTTCTCTCAGATGATGGTGAACCTATGGAATGTAGGAAGACAGTACAGGTCATCAAGGCAAGCCTGGACACATTTCTGCTTACCAAGAAAATCACAGGGTAACCTGGATAGTAGTGTGGGTAGAGAAATGCTATAGAATTGGCACATGTTTGCACAGCATACCAATTTTGTCCCCGTTTGTGCAGCCAGGGGATGTACATGATAGACCTAGAGTTCTTCATGACCTTAAATTACTGTTACTATGTTGGCCAGAACATTGGGTGAAATCCCCTACTCTTACAATAAGTGCTATGGGATCTTTAACTTCCAGCTGGACAGCCATCAGAGAGGTACAGAAGAGGCCTGGGTTTAGCACCTTATGCAAAGGATGGCACCTCAACAGTGCAGCACCTTGCTAGTGCTGCATTACATTGTCAGTTTTAAAGTAGTAGTCCAAGTTCCTGGTGTAGGACAGGAAACCAGGAGCTTCCACTCTTCTGGATCCAGATAAAAGTGTGTAACCTACTGTATCACTAACACTTGTATTACAATGCTGATAGTAAATGCCCTCATTTTTAGAATGATAGAATGATATTCATCTCACAAAGCTGGTCTCCATATGCTGTACTTAATTACATCGACAGATACTTATATCTTACAGACTGAGTAAATAATAGAAGGCAAATTACAGAGTTGCAAGGGGTATAGGATATTAGATGCTCTATGGTGTATCTGTGCCTTGTTTTGAAGCTACAGTAAATATCTGACATAGTCAATTTGTATTTGTTTCCTTTTTCTGTTGATAAATAATTGTTTTAGATACACACACACACACACACACACACACACACAACTGCAAGTTTTGTTTTTGTTATTTTAACCACCATCTATCGGATGAAATCTGCATCTGTACACAGAACCTCCAAGTTGCAAAATTATCTACACCCATACCTACTGTCCTGACATTGGTAGCTTTTTAAATTAGACCTAAGTCACAGTCCTTTAGATTTAGTTAGGCCACATGGCTACAAGGGCCTTAGCATGCTCTGATGCCCATATTACTTTAAAAATGTCCAGTGCTGTGCTGTGGCAGGTAGGTCAGCTCTGTCACCCCCCAGTCTATTCAGGCCATGGCTCACCTCCAGCCATCACCATGTGGCTGACTGTTTACTTTTGTTTCAGTCTAAAAGGCCCATGGTGAATGCACACAGCTAGCAGCTGAGCTGAGTGACTGAAGGAAGTAGCTACGGCCCATGAGGAGTGTGATTCTTGCTAACTCATTGGGATGGCGACCAGAAGTGGGATAGATAAATGTCTCTTTTTTTAATACAGCTGCAGCACTTACACGGTCCCAGAGTGGCTGGGAAAATTTGTTAATTATCTGACAACCTTAGACTTGCTGCTTGATGATGGACCACTTTATCATGTGGTGCAAAAAATCAATCTGAGTCAGGCCACTTACCTAGCATGAGTTAATGCTAACATCGGTGACTCACTGATCACTGGTATGGGGGAAGGGGGGTTGCCAAGTTCTGGAAGGCACATCAGGAAAGCATGCACATCACATGATAGTCTGTAGTGGGGATGAATTTAAAGGGCCAGACAATCGAGACTAAAACCCACAGAAAAAGACAAAGAGGGGTCCGTTCCAACATGATGAACCCCAGCTCGTAATGGGCCTGCATTTAGTCACTGGAGTTGTTCATCGAGAGAATATTTTGTTTGCAGTTTAGAAAACCCATAGTGTTAAAGAAGAACTTCATTGAATCTGTACATTATTTTTCCTACATGAGATTTTGTTTAAACACTTGTTCCAATTTTATTATTGTTTCATCTTTACAGACATTTAGTAAACTCATACGGGGATTTTCCAAAGGGCTGAATGCAAATGCAGAATGCTTCTGGGTCTGTGCCCACCCACCTGTGTCCAGACAGTCATGCTGCTATTTTAGAAGTTGTTTCAGTTTATGACAAGAAGTCACAATTTGCAACAGAAAACTGATACAGTTGCAGGTTGTGTCCAGTGTGGATGCACATGTGTTTGATTTTGGATGCAAACTTTGGACCCTGTTAGGCCATCAAATAAATGCACTAGTGGATTTTTCTGCTTTAAAATATGGGCAGCTGCATCTCGGGCCAATCTTTTCCAAAATCCTGCCCAGTATGTGGTTCTGACTGACATAGTGCTGTTTTGTAGCATTTTTAGAACTGTGCGATGTAGTTTATGTCTCTTTCAACCATTGAGTTCCACAGTAGAACATGGATGCATTGCGACAGCAGTTTAAGAACTTAACAAGGACACAAACTACATCATACAATTCTAAAATGGTACTCACCAGCAGTGTGCAAATCAGAAAGTGACTGAATTTTCTTAAAGAACAGTAACAATAACAGAGTATGAACCAATATTTGAAACTGATTTTCTAGAAAATACAAACTAATACAGTTCTTAGAAAACCAAGCTTATCTGTCACATTGTAGGATATACTTACTGTACCGCATCTCATTTCCAAGCTTGATTTCATAATTTATCTTTTTGCAATTTTTGAAAAAAATATGAAAACCCGAAACTGCTGTGTGATGTACAACTATAAAGCCAGCTCAGTGTTTGTGTAAAATATCCTCTAATAGCAGAAATGATGGATACTGATGTTCAGCATGGCACAGGGGAAAATATCCCCTACATACTGACGAAATGTCCTTGTGGGGTCAGATGTAAGTTTTATTACATTATTTGTAGGGTTGGGTGAAATTCCAATCAAGTTGTTATTTTGTGTTCATAAAATTCTGTCAGAAAATAGAATAGCTTCATATTTCACAACATGATGTTTCTGGCACTTTTTTCCCCTAGCAGATTAGGACATTTGAGTTAAAAATGCTACACTATAAGGCTACCTTGTGGCTCAGAGAAAGCACACTGTTGTCCAGCCGAGTTCAGGGGCAGACACAGGTCTTCACAGCCAGCTGGTAAGGCTGGAGTATGCACTGTCATTGTAATTTGTTTATGCTTAATGAGAACCAAAAATAAAAAAATGTTATAGTATAAAGTATATTATATTAAGGAGAGACTAGATGACCTCAATATGTACTGTATATCCTAGAAGAGAGGAGAGAGAGAGGGGGATATGATAGAGATCTTCAAATACCTCAAGGGCATAAATAAGGTACAAACAGGTAGCATCTTTTGGGAAAAAAAACAAGTTCAAGAACAAGGGGTCATGTTATGAAGCTGGAGGGGGTATACTCAGGGGTAACGTGAGGAAGTATTTTTTCACAGAAAGGGTGGTGGATGCATGGAACAGCCTCTCAGCAGGAGGGTGGAGGCACAAATGGTAGGGGAATTCAAGAATGCATGGGATAGGCAAATGGGAACCCTAGCAATAGGCAAGAGAGGGTGAGAGCAGGAGATCAAGTAGGATCTGTGGTACGTGGAGAAAATGAACAGATTAGGTGGGCCAAGTGGTCCTTATCTGCTATCAGTTTCTATGTTTCTGTATTTGGTGTTTACTGATATGTATCAACACACTGGAAGTTATCTCCACGACCCAACCATGTTGACCTGATCATAAGCTTAAATTCCTAGCCTTAATAGTTCTGAAATTATCCCATCTCTAAGAAAAGATTGGAAAGGGATATTGTTGGTACCATTTGGGCTAGAAACACAATTATTTGTTAAAAGGAAGCTTACTGTCAGATCAGCATCGATAAGCCATATTGGTACATTTTTGATGCATCGATACATATTAAAACTTGGGTTGAAGAACTCTTATGCTGTCATTAGCAGAATTTGATCACATGACCATGCGTTATTCCCACACAACAGCACATGCCAAAAATGTTTCACTTTCAGAACCTCATTACACTGTTCTAAAATTAAACATCATCTTTCAGATGTGACGTTAAACAAATGTCCCTTCTGCCCATCTCTGGTCACTGTCCAGGTAGAAGTAAGAGATCTCATGGCACTTATTGATGAAGATTAGGGGAATTTTTTATTAAAACTGGAAAACAAAATATGCACAGAAAAGTGTTACTGCACACAAAAACATAAATACAGAAATAAAGACAAATGTAAATAAGTATTACATCATACAATCAATACACAAATTCATTATCACTGTTTCAATACTAATGAAAAGAAATGTATTCAAAAGGCAAACAAAAATCATACAAGAAAGTGTTAAAGCACACAAAAATTAAATGTAAAATAAGCAGTATAAGAAGTATACAGCTCTCTTTCTGAAACCTACCTCACATCCAAAAACCAGTCCATATGATGCCACCTCTCCTGAAAAAGGGAGAGTGAACAAGTTAAAAAATCCAAATCCCTAAACCTTTTAAAGGAGTTATATACTGTCCAGAACAATTGTTCAGCAGTAACCCTTCTTTTATACAAAGTCAATTGGCATCTCATATGCCATATATGGTACTTAAGTATCAACAAAAATAAATGAACGGTTCCTGAATCATACTTAAACCATTTCTTAGGTAACAAACCTAATAACAAAATATCTCTAATTAGACAAGAAAAAGGAAAAAAAGGCCACTGTGAATAAAGAAAGGACCAAAAGGACAAAACAAAAAGACATTCGAAGAATAAATGATCTACAGTTTCCAACACCCCATGGCACATGTCATCCCTAGGACACACTCTCTCAGCTAATCCCTTATGCTTCAGGCTATTCCGTACATTTAATTTATCGTGAACACTTAGCCAAAGTACATCCCACATCTTTCCCTGCAATCTAGGATTAAGCAACATTTTCCCTATAATTGCAGTTTCACTTGGAGTTTTAATCCAGTATCTAGGAACTTCAATAAAAAAAAACTAGAGACAATATACACATATATCTCTTTCCTAGAAATGGTTAATAATTGTCTTTTAGTAATAACCCATAGCTTCAATTTCCCAAAAATATACTGCATATATGAAGAGAGGTCTTGAAGTGATTTTTGTTTTGGAATGGCAGACTCAATACCCGAGGAAAGAAGCCACGGGTCAACTTGGTCAGAAACCCAGGGATTCCAAACCTTGGGCCCATTGCCCATCACAGGCTTCAAATTCCCATATAAAAATAAAGAAAAGAAAAAAACAATAGGATGAACCATCTGCAATCCACCATCTTTGATAGGGCGATACAAAACCCCTCTTTTAATCTGACTAAGCCAACTACCCCAAACGCAATGAAAAAATAAGCCATAAAGTACAGTCTCTAATCACACAGTTAGTGGAAAAACCACACATAAATGCAGAAACATTGGCAATAAAAAGGTCTTTACCATATATACTCTTTTTAGCTTGGACATATGCCAAGAATTCCACTTCCCAAGTTTCACCCTAGCGTCTGATATAATAAGAGACCAATTATAAGTACTCATGTCCCCTGTACCAAAAAAAAAACCCCAGTAATTTCTGCGGTTGGGTCTGACATGGTATCTCCAAAAAAAACGGAATTTTAGGAACTAAGTCACCTATAGGAAGACATATACTTTTGGTGATATTCATGGTAGTATTAGTCAACATAGAAAAATACATAATTTTCCAAGCAGCCGTATTTGCTGATGCCTGGTCCCCCAATACCAGGCACATATCATCTGCATAGGTTATACTTTTAACCTCCATATCCTCACTATGCACTGAAAGACCACTAATATCATCATGCAGCTGTAATTTCCTTAAAAGTGGATTTAATGCCAAAATATATAATGCCAGACTCAGGGGGCAACCTTGCCTAACTCCCCAACGAACTGGACAACTAGCCCCCACCCAGTCATTCACATAAGGTTTAACCATAGCCTTTGGTAATATAACTTAAGCCAGTTCAAGAAGACAACCGGAAAACCATGACCTTGAAGTACAATCCATAAGTAATCATGGCAAACAGTATCAAAGGACTTAGTTTGATCCAACCCTACTAAATAACTACTCACTTCCCCTCCAGATCCCTTTTCCATAATTTCCCTAAGCAAAATAAGTGCATCAGCTATTTTTCTCCCAGGAACCGAACAAAACTGTGTGGGGTGAACTATATCTTCTAAAACCAAAGTTAAGTGACGATACAGCAATTTCGCCAAGATGTTACTATCTGTATTTAAAAGAGTAATGGGTCACCAATTATCCAAAAGCGATCCATCACCAGTTTTGAATAGAAAAAAAATAAGACCAGCGTACATACTACCTGGTAAAGTACAGGAATCTAGAAAAAAATTGAAAGCAGTAACAATCTTAGATGTGAGTAATGGGAAGAGTAATTTGTAAAATTCATTCGGTAGGCCATCAGGCCCTGGGGCTATACCTGGTTTTAAACTAGAGATAATGGAACCCAACTCTTGTTCAGTAATAGGGGCAATCAAAGAAGATTTCAGAGAGTCAGGAAATTGTGCCAAATCACAAGGGCCCACCCAATCAAAAACTTCTGTGTCAAGGATGGCTACAGAAGAAAATTTAGACTGTACAAAACTTTCCACTTCCTGCATGATATCCAAGTTCCCAAACTTCTCAGACCCATCCTTAGACCTAAGGGAGTACATAACCTTATTGAGATGCTGGGCAGAGCAGGAATCAAAAGGATTAACACAGCCTTGTTTCCCAGTGCATCCCCTTTTTTGTTCAGCTTCTAAGGATTTCATCCTATTATATTGTAAACTTATCAAGTTGTAGTTAATCTGTTTTATTTGATCAACATAGGAAGACCCAGTAGAAACCTGTAAGAACTGCAATAACACAAGTTGTTCTTGTAAAATCTTATAATCCTCTTTTCATTTTGTACCATTTAATTTACCCATTAACTGAAAATATCTTTGAAAATAGGCCTTACTATCTGACCACCATTCTGCCAAAGAATCATATAGGAAAGCTACCGATTGTCTGGCTTGTACCAGGGCCTGAAAACCCTCCCGGATTTCATCATTTGCCATCAAACTTAATTTTAGTCTCCAATACCCCTTCCCTCTGACAGTAACATCAAGATCTGAGAGAGAAACATCAAGGAGACCATGGTCAGAAGTAGCAACGGATGTCACAGATTTATGCTTAATAGTTAAATGAGGAGATAAAAACCAAAAATCTATCTGAGTAGATAAGAGGCCCTTAAAAAAGGTATGGGGGTGGGGGTTAGAGATACCTGGAAAGGCAAATGCATCTACAAGCCCAGTCAATTGCAAAACCTGATTAAGGTGCTGTGAATCACAATAAAGTTTAGAGACCCTGAGACCCCTATCCGAAAACAATCTACTTGTTTTAAAGTCTCCACCAAAAAGTACATATCTAGATGTAAAAAGATATGGCAAAATAAGTTTAAACAACTCTACCCTGCCAGTTTTAGTTTGAGGGGCATATACGTTTATGAGCCGAAAATCCATCTCCTGAAGCTCCACATCCAACAAAAAGGCCCTATGTGGGGAAATGTCTACAGCATGAAGAACTTTAATATTATGAGTGGAAAAACAAATCCCTACCCCACTACAAAGATCAGTCCCCCCTGACTAAAAGCTAGCTCCCCAAACCCAGGCACCCTCCCTATCTTAATATCAGTTTGGGACTGTAACGTGGCATCCTGAAAAAAAAAAACACATCAAAACATAAATCTGAATATAATGAAAAAGTCGCCAATCTCTTTCACTCCGACAACACACTATTTGTGTTGAGAGAGACTATAGTTAAATCATAATGACTCAGACTCAGAACAGAGATCAAAGAAAGAGTCAAGGTACTTTCCTAGAGGAGGCCCCTCACACCCCGCCTCCTCCTAGTTTGACTGGCAACAGTACCTTCCAGATTTTCAGCATCCGAGGGGGCTTCAGCCTGGGAAGAGGCCCAAGATGCAGTGTCAGAGTCTAAATCATCCTCAGATACACCCTCCCGAAGAGGATGAAAAGGATTGTCATGAGCAGTTGTTTCCACAAAGCTCCTAAAGTGAGCCTTACCCTTACTTCCCTTCGTCCCCTTCTTTTTTTTCACTTCCTGGAATCCATCACTCACAGGAGGAGGAGGAGGAAGAGGCTTGGGGGGGCCATGGAGTCGGAAGACTGAGGGTCATCCTCAGGGACCAGGGTAATATCCCTACACCCAACCTCAAAATCTACTATAGCAACAGTATCTGAATTGACCACATTCGGAGTCATCGCAACCGGGGCAGTATGGGGAGAAGGAGAAAAACCCCGAAAGCCAGAGGCTGATTTAGATTTTTTGGATATAATAATCCTGAATAGTGAAGTCTGCATCAGCAGTATTATGAGATGCCCGGGGCAAATTGGAAAGGAATGCCCCTCCTCCTCACACAAGGTGCACTTCAAAGGGTTTGTACAATGGAAACTCGTGTGACCCAATTCTCCACAGAGAATGCATTTAAGCATTTCACAGTTGGGGCTAATGTGTCTAGCAGATCCACATTTAAAGCACCACGGGGTTGTCCAGGATAAAAGATGAACCCCTTATCCCGTCCAATATAAAGACAGTTTGGCAAGTGCTTTAAGTCAGTACCCTCATACTGTAATTTAATTTTTATTTTCCAACCCCCATTCCAAAAACCTTCCCCATCTAAAATGGGCTCAGGGGTACCTTGCACTTCACATCGTTTATCCAACCAGTAAAGGATATCCTGAATATTGACCCCTCATTACGGAATAAAACAGTGATAACCCGAAAAGATTGTTTAATTAAAGGAATGATTTGGAAGGGGGTCCAAAGGGGGTTAGTCTTGAAATTCATATATCGAGTCCAAAATTTTCCCAACAGATTTGGGGTTTGAAAACTAACATCAAAAGTGGATTCCCCTGCTGCATGAATGAGTGCATAAACATCTGCAGGGGTAAAATGCAAAGATTGTTTTAGCAAAACCTTCCCCACAAAAAAACGATCAGGAGGTGTCTCCATACCCCCTAGATACCTAAACCGCACAGTGTTCCTCTGTTTAGCAAGTTCCACAGGTTTCTTAAATAAACTAGCAAAGGTCAGGGAGGAATCAGTCTTCTCACCAAAAGGAGGATCAGGGGCAGCATCCAAATCAAAAGATTCCACAATCGGCGACAGGCCTGTATCCCCAGAGGGAGTTTGAAAGTTTGGTGGAGACACAGTCAAAAGGGGGGAAAAGAAACAGTACCTGAAGACTCCTCTTTCTCTTGATGCTCAAAATCAGCCCCAACCACAGGGGAAGTTGCAGTTGATTCCTCGACAGCTTCTTGCACACCGTCTGCTAATATCAGAGCGACTGTAGCTTTCCAAACTCTGGCGGCATCCTGCGACCAACCTGCCCCCTCTAGGGCTCGTTCCGGGGACCAAGCTTCCTCCACGTCACCGCAATATGACGTATCCGCCTGGGGAGGACCTGAAACACCTGCTGAAGAAGCCTGCTGAGTAGAAGAAGAAATAAAAACTTTGGAAGCACCTCCAGTAACTTTACCAGGGGAATCATCCCCCAAACGTTTGCGTTTTTTATCCTCCTCGCAGAGCAACTTCTCTGCATTCAGCTGGGCTTCGATGGCAGACAACTCAGCCTGCAAAATTTGCCATTTCTCTTCAAGAGAAAGGTCCAAAGCAGTGTCTTGGTCTGATGACTGTAGTGAAGCTAGATCTTCAGGCTGCATACCAGTTTCCAAAGCAACCGGCTGGGGTAGAACTTCAGAAACAATTTTGGTGTTTACAGCACCAGGCAGAAAATCGAAAGCAGGTCCTATCCCCTGCACCTCCACACATGAAATGGAGGACTCCATGCTCACAGACAGCAGCTCCCCCTACTGTCAGCAGTCCAGTAGGGGAGTTTCCCCGGTGTCATGGCCAACATTTCCCCATCAGTAAAACAGGCCCATGTAACCCCCCCCTTCCCCTGGATACACCTGCAAACAAGCTATCACAGCTTAGTGTGTCTCTCCTGGTCAAAAATTGTAAATAAATAAATACAAATCAAGAAAGACAGTTATGAATTGCAATAAGGCACTCCAGGGTATGTGTAATTGTGGGATAAAGGTAGTTCTCAAGTGTGTAAGTCACTTGGCTTCACCTCGTGCTTTACTTCACGTGGTGTGTCATTATCCTACAACACCACACATCCTGTTATGCCTTCTTGCTTATTTATACCTTTAATTTTTAAAACATTATGGTTAAAATTATATCAGTGTATTTCCATATTTATTGACACATGCAAAGTTTATTGACGAGACTGAAGAAAGTTGACCCGATCCTAAATTTTCATTTAAAAAATATGTATTTATTTATTTATATGTGCCTAGCCATGATACAAGATGTCACTTTCTAAAGGGCTAGGAACTTAGGGCTTGATCCACAGAGGACTACATGCCCATGGAGGGGTGCCTGCACTGGCCAGAGGTGCGCAGAGGTCCCACTTCATGCATGCAGTGACCTCCATGCATCCCCAGCTCTGGCTGTGTATCTCCACACCTGATCCTTAGCAGCACATGAGAGTTGTGACAGGAGGCAGGTGTGGACTAGTGCCGCCTTCTCAAACAATCTTCACAGTGTAAAGTTCTGGGTGAGGGGTGGCCACTATGTCTGTCTAGGGGATGCATTAGCAACCACATGCCCCTCCATCTATTGCCACAGCAGACCATTTTGGGCCTGATCAGCCCCCCCCCACATACCTCCATGCCCTAAGAGCCACCATGTGGATTGGAGCTATATCAGCAATGGTTCAGGAACCCAACACAATTTACATGCACCCTGATGAGATATGACAGTCATGGAGAACTGCTGTATGCCCTCATTCCTTGCACCCTGCGCAAGCAGGGATCTAGTGGTGGAGTGGCATGGGTATCTGATTGGATACCCATAGTCTGGACTAACTCTGCCCACCCTTGTTGCACCCAGCCTCAGTGCATTTATCCACATCAGCAGAGCACAGGGGGCTGTGGATGCCATCTGGCATGGACCAGAATCGGGGTATACAGAGCTGTGGCTGGAATATGCTCAGTTTGAAAGAATCCCGGCCACCTATGTGGATAAACCCCTTAATCATTGTTTAAATAAATGCTCAGGATCAGTTCAGCATGGTTGAGTCACATCAATATACTTTCCGTGTTCCGATACATGTTGATGTCCAGTACATTGCTATACTTTACACCATACAAGGTTTTTAAATAATTATTTAAAATTAACTTTTGATTTTTGGTTTTCCTTCAGCATAAACAAATAAGAATGGCATATTTTTCCAGTGGTTTCCATGGTGGGGAGCAATACTTGATATAATATTGTCTGTTGTATCCCAAGGTTTTATTTAACTCTAAAATTTGATTAGTGTTTTGCTCATAAAAGTTCTAAAACATTGTGAAAATGCATAACACTTGCCTCACTGTGTTTAGCAAACATAACACTTCCAGACAACCAATATAAATGCTTTCTGTACAGTTAGTATTGTCCCAAGAAAAAAAACTGCTAATCAATTATTTAAAACCCTGGTATCCCAATATGCTAATGGTGCGACACCCTTTTTCTAGTTTTCTTTTTTTTTTTTTTGTTACCTATTTTCCACTGTCCCCATTCTTAAGACAGTGGCCACCATAGCAGGGCTTTTCCTCCAAATGGGAGTGTAGTGGGCAGTCAGTACACTTGGAGTTACCACACTGAAGAGGCAGTTTGCAGGAAGAGTGGTGTATTGTAGCCATAAGAGGATGCTAGGAAAGATAAGAAGATTCTAGGAAGGAGAAATATCTAGATTTTTTGTCTTTTGTGTATCTCCAAATCACAGCCTCAGTCCCAGTGCAAGGAGGTAAAGGAGAAAAAACAGCTTTCAGAAAGTGCAAGGAGCCCCAAATGGAGGTGGACAGGGAGGTATATCTAGAGAAACACAGGGAGACAGGAGGGAGGGTAAGGACAGCAAAGGCTTAAACTGAGGAAGGATTTCCCTAGAGGTCAAGAGTCAAGGTAAGATTTTCTTCAGGTATGCGAGCAAGAAGAGTAAGACAAAGAGTAGTATAGAGAAGATTAGGAGACGGGTGGGGGGGGCCATGACTGTGCAGAGGAAGACCAAGAAAAATGTTAAATGAGTACTTCTGCTCAAAATTCACAGTGGAAGAGGGAGATGGGCCGACATGCAGTAACAGGCACCAGGAGGAGGGGTGGTGGTGGACACAAGTCCATTTACAGAAGAGAGAGTCTGCCATGGGTTGGAAGCATTAAAGGAAAACAAGGCGATGGGCCTGGATGGAATTCACCTAAGGGTACTTAAGGAGCTTAGCAGGGTTCTAGTCACCCCACTGGCAGTGCTGTTTAGCACCTCATTGGAGACAGGTAGTTCTAGAGGAATGGAGGAGGGCTGATGTGGTCCCTCTACACAAGAGTAGCGTCAGGGAGGAGGCCAGCAAATGCAGACAAGTCAGTCTCACATCAGTTGTGGGGAAGTAAGTGGAGTCCCTGCTGAAGGAGAGACTGATGGAGTACATGGAGATGTATGGGCTGCAGGACCACGGGCAGCATGGCTTCATGGGGGGGATCATGCCAAACAAATCTCATAGATTTGTTTGACTAGGTTACTAGGGAACTATATTAGGGGAAGGCAGCTGATATTGCTTATCTGGACTTTAGTAAAGCCTTTGCACTGTACCGTACAGGATGCTGATACAGAAACTTTGCAGCCTGGAAGTTGGGGAGAGGATGCAGTGTATCAAACTGATTGAGAGATAGGTGGTAAGGGTGGTGGTAAATGACAGTCACTTGGAGGATAGGAAAGTGACTAGTGAAATACTACAGGGATTGGTACTGAGCCCTGTCCTCTTCAGTGTCTTTGTAAGTGACATTGCAAGAGGGGAATGTGTGCCTCTTTACAGATGACACAACAATCTGTAACAGGGTGGAGGCTCAGAAGGGGATGAAGAGAATGCCAAGGGGTGTGGAGAAACTAGAGGAATGGTCTAGGGAGTGACAGCTGGATTTCAATACCAGTCATCTCAAGGTGGCAGGGCAGTGCAACATGGCAGTAGGCAAAGTGAACCAGTTGCTGGGATGCATAAGGAGTGGGATCTCTTGAAGCAGAAAGGAGGTGGTGTTTCCTCTGTATCGCTCACTGGCGAGACCTCACCTGGAGTACTGCATCCAGTTCTGGAGCCCACAGCTCTGCAAGGACATCAACAGGGTGGAGGTGGTCCAGAGGAGGGCTACTAAAATGGTGCAGGGTTTGCATGAGAAGTCATTCGAGGAGAGACTGTGAGAGCTGAGCATGTACTCCTTGGAAGGGAGGGGAGTGAGAGGGGACATGGTTGAAGCCTATAAGTACCTCATGGGGGTGAACAAAGTGCAGGGGGGAGCCTCTTTCAAAGGAGAAGGAACACCAGTACACAGGGAAATGCTATGAATTTTGAGAGGGGAGTTTAAGAGGGGATATGAGGAAATACTTCTTCACAGAAAGAATGGTAGATGCCTGGAACAGCCTGCCAGAAGGAGTGGTAGGGGCAAAGACAGTGGGGAGCTTCAAGCATGCATGGAATAGGCACATGGGTGTTAGCAACAGAGGTAAGGGAGGAGGGAGGGGCACCTGTGACCTTAAGTAGGGTCCAGGGTGTAGTGTTAGGCAGGGAAAGTAGTGTAGACTAGATGGGCCAGCCAGTTCTTTTCTGCTGACACTTTCTGTGTTTCGAAGGCATATATAAATAAATAAATATCATTTATTTAATTAAGCGCCTTTCAAGGTTTTCAAAGCGCTGTACATCAAAAACACAAACATAATCAGTACATACAATAAAACTACACTAAACGAATATTACAAAACTAAGATAATCAATCGCAGCAAAGCAGAGAATGCCTTCTCCCATAAAAAAGTCTTTAGTGCCTTTTTGAAACTCCCCACCGTCGTGCTCTCCCGGAGCTGACGGGGCAGAGAATTCCAGAGGGTAGGAGCAACAAATCCAAAAGCACAAGCTCCAGAAGACTTCAAATTTACCCTTGGAATCTCCAGCAACCCCTCGTCAGCCAAGTGGAGCTGTCTCAGAGGGGTGTAAGGCACCAGGAGCTCTTTCAAATAGTTGGGACCTAGACCGTGTAGGGCTTTGTAGGTCAAAAGACCCACTTTGAAGGTGATCCGCCACTGTATTGGCAGCCAGTGCACAGTGCGCAGCACAGGGGTAATATGAGAAGTTCTGGATGCCCCAGTCAACAAACGTGCTGCCACATTTTGCACTAGCTGCAAGCGGTGGATATCAACCCCAGGAAGTCCTAGGTAAAGGGAGTTACAGTAATCAAGGCGAGATGTCACAAAGGCGTGGACCAAAACCGGCAGGTCGCAAGGTGGAACCAGGTGCCTAATCCTGGCAATGTTCCTAAGATGAAAGAATGCAGTCTTGACAACTGCAGACACCTGATAACGGAGGGTCAGACCAGTGTCAAGCTCCACTCCCAGGTTACGCACCCGTTCAGAGGTGAGGATCTGCTCCACCCCCAGGGTTAATCCAGAGGGGAGCCCAGTCCTCACACTCTCAACCCTGCGACCCGGGTCCACCACCATAACCTCAGTCTTTCCCGGATTCAACTTTAGACCACTGGTATTCATCCAGTCTTGGATATCAGCGAGGCAGTTGTTCAGTACCGAGATAGCACTAACCTGGTCGGGTGCAAAAGACAGGTAGAGCTGGGTATCATCAGCATAGCAGTGAAACCTCAGCTCAAACTGTCTTACAATGACTCCAAGGGGTAGCATATATACTGCGAATAATATGGGGGAAAGCACCTAGCCCTGAGGTACCCCGCAAGGCAGAGAGAATGCCCCGGATGAATGCAAACCCAAGACCACTCTCTGCGTTCTCCCTTCGAGGAAAGATGAAAACCATCTGAGGACCGTACTCGATAGTCCACAAATGGACCTCAGGCGTTCGAGCAAAACCCCATGATCCACAGAGTCAAAAGCTGATGACAGATCAAGGAGAACCAGAATAGAACGGTGTCTCCGATCTCTCGCCATCAGGAGATCATTGAGCACCCGAACCAGAGCAGTCTCGGTACTATGCCTCTTACGAAAACCAGACTGGAGAGGTTCGTATAAACTATGGATGGTCAAATGGTTATCCAATTGGACCGCCACAACTATCTCAGTAACCTTCCCCACAAAAGGGAGGTTAGAGATTGGTCAGTAGTTTGCTAGGTCATCCGGGTCTAAAGAAGCTTTCTTCAGAAGGGGAGTCACCACCCCTTCCTTCAGAGAGCTAGGGAAAACTCCCATCTCTAAAGAACGCCGGATAATCCGAGCTAGAACCAGGCCAATGATCTCACTACAACCCATGATCAGGGAAGTAGGGCCGGGATCCAAACTACAGCATGTTGGATGCACCTCATGGACAATCCTCATAGTGTCTACGAAATCCGGCAGGTCAAAGGTACTCCAGGAAATTCCAGGCTCTGCGACAGGACACTGATCAACTGCAACAACCTTAGAGTGAGGTTGGTGGCACTGCCTCCTGATGTCTTCAACCTTATTCGCAAAGAATCGAGCAATCTCCTTCGCAATCAGTTTGCGTAAAGGCTCGACGGATCTGCTGACAGGCTGGGTTGCACAGTCTGTCAACAGTTCTGAACAGCTGAGCCGGTCGATTCCGTGCGACAGAAATTTCCCTGGACAGGAATTCTGCCTTCTTATGGGAAATTGCTGTTTGTTAGAGCTTATAATGCTCTAGCAAAATAAGATGGTCGGCATCAGAGGCAGTCTTCCTCCAACGACGCGCCAACCTATGCCCCAACCTCCACAGCCCTCTCAAAGCCCCATCAAACCATGGGGCAATGGGACGGCGTGGGAAGGGGTGAACATGGACTGGTGCAATCAGATCAAGTGCAGCTGATATGGCCCTATTGTAGGCCACTACCAGCTGCTCAGGATCAGTGCAAAACTCGACAAACAACGAGAGGTCAATAACCGCCATCAGGTCTTCAGGGACAACGTCCCGCAATGGGCAGTACCTGACCAACTCCACAGGGGCTGACCTACCCAGGGGGGCCTCAAAATTGAACCCAACTGAGTAATGATCGGACCAACCGAGTGGTTCCACCACCAAATCGGAAGCCTTAATCCCCAGGAGGAAGACCAGGTCAAGAGAGTGACCTCTCTTGTGTGTAGCTGCGGAAACAACCTGTGCAAAGCCCAGAGATGTCATCACCTGGAGGAAATGTTGACCAAAAAGCGAAGATTCGTCGTCAACCCACGCATTGAAGTCGCCCAGAACCATCAATCTGGGCGACTCCAAGGCCATGTCGGTGGCAAAATCTGCTATTTCCTGCAGGAAAAGCTTCTCATCACCTGGTGGACGATAAATGAGAGCAATCCTGCACCCCACACCAGCTACCACAGTACACTCAAATGACCTAGCCTCCTCAACTGGTACACCAGTAAGGCCCAATTCGGTCTTAAAACAGACCGCCCCCAACCCCCGCGCAATCCAGTCTCGGGCAGTGTATAACCGAGTACCCGGCAGGAACAGCGGCCTCTAAAAAGGGGGCCGCATTCCCATCCAACGAGGTCTCGGTAATGCAAGCCAGATCTGCCCTTGCAACAAAAATCTGCAATAAGACCAGTCTTGTTGCAGACAGATCTGGCATTGCACAACAACGCCCGAGTTGGATGAGGTTGACGAGTTGTCCCAACCACTTGCTCTCCAAAACTGGAGGTGCCCTTGGGTATGGGAACCAGAACGGAACTACCACACTCCAGAAGCCATTTCGCCCCAGGGCATCTTCTAGGCCTAACCACCCCTATGGGAGAGCACCGCCACCCCACTGTCCACAGCCCCCACCCCATTCGCCCTCCCTTCGAGCAATCCCTAATGCCCGACACCGATGATAAATATAAATGGGCAAGGGGGCAAAGAGAAGGAACGGAGGGCATGGAGAGCGGAGGCCGAATAACGTAGGACAGGTGGGGCAGGCCGGCACATCAAGCTGCTCAAAGTTAAAACAATAAATATAATAAAACAACTCGCAATCAACCTAACACTAAGAACAAACTAAAATAAGAATTAAACTTAACCAACACTCTAATACAAAACCTAATTAATTATTTTATCTCACAAGCCCTCTCACGGCCTGGAGGACAACCAAAACTTAACCCACACAATTCTAAATTATTATTCCCAGGTCCACTCACTACCTGGTACTTAAAACAAAAGGTAGTAATAATTAAATAATAAAACTAATAACAAAATAATAAATAGAGGGAATAATTTAAAAACCACCCTCCGGGACTCTCTCACCGAACCGGGTACAGGTGGAATAAAAGATGTAATAAAGCACTCTCACTGCTTAAATTGTTCCCTCAAATAAAATAACTACAAACAATAAACATCCTATCTATATACAACAAAATGTAAATATAATGTAACCCGCCCAACATCAACAAATAAAATTCAGTTTCCAGAAATCCAAAGTTCAAGATCCATGTCGGTTTGGCTCGAGTAAAGGGCCACCAGCGGGCCACAGGAACCGGCCAGCCCAAAAGATCAGTGGCCCACTACTTCCACTCCAGGAGAGGACAGCCCCCCAGCCGGCCACCCCAGGAGTGTAGAGGAAGGGGGAGATTAAGGACAGGCCCTCCAGCCTACCCCACTCCCCTACACTGTGTGTAACACCAACCCAGGGCCACCAGGACACTGCAAGCCCAATTAATAGGCCAAATAAAGTAAATTTCTCCGAATAACGTTTAAGCAATCAAAATGTCAATAAAAATTTCAAAGTCACTTATCTTGCAGGCTCTTCGGGACAGCTCTTTCAAGTCACTAATCCCCGCAATCCAACTGACCAGAAATAGGTCCAGGAGTAGACAAAAAACAGCCACATAAAAGTCCAGGTTTTTAGATCGGAGCAGAGCTTAAAATGAGCTGAATGGTCACAAAGCAAACAGTCCTCTCCTCAAGTGAATAAGTCGTTTAAACCACACAGGAGGACATGATCCAAATCCTTTAAGAAAAAACAATAACTCCGGAACATTTGCTGAATAAAACAAGGATTCAGTTAGAACTCCCCGAAACACACCACAGGACTTGGGTCTTTACCCTCGGAGCATCAACCTCTTCCCAGACACCTAAAGTCCATTTCATTCAGATGAGACCCGACTCGTGTTGTTCAACAGTAGAGCTCAGAACACACCGGGTCTCCCAAAGTCCTCGACGCCAAAACACCATGGCACAACCCGGGTTTCCGAAATCCGACCCCGAACAAGGTCCCGACCTGTAAAATGGAACACAAAACGGGCCAAACCGAAACGGGGAAAAGACGCGTAAACAGACCAAATCTGATAAAAGCGGAGCAAGGCAGGCAAACTAAGCTGGTAAAAAATAAAATAGCGCCGCAGCAAGATTTAAAAAAGATTCAAAAGAGCAGCGAAAATTCAGACGGGTAAAATAGGGTAGGCAAAGTAAAGTAAAACAAACAAATGAAATGGAGCGGAGCAATTTCAGAAGTGGCTAGCCCAGCATGGCCGCCATCTTGCCCCCTCCCAACTGAGAAGTAGCACCTGTGGGTATAAACAAATCCTTGTGCAAGGCAGCCTAACAAGGCTTCACTAGAACTCACAATGCTTTTTTAACAGGCTTATACATCTGATCCAGTATAGGCTGAGAATGACAATAAGAGGCTGCCTTCACAGCTGATGTAAGTGCCACTCTGTGATTGACAGGTGGGGGGGTGCATGTATGTCAGGGGCCTAGGACCACCCTTCCTATCTCCCTGTGAGCTGTGCACCTCATCTAATTGATGTGCTCAGCACCCAGCGCGATACAATGTGTTGATCCTGATGCTTACGCTTAACTATGCTCTCCGACATAGTAGCACAACCCCCATAACTGCATTTTATAAAATGCTTCTCCAAAACCAACAGGCTTACAAGCCAACAGGATCTCAGCTTACTCCTTTGATAATTTATGCCTGCTGTTTGTACTGTGTTATCAGTCTACCTGCAAGTAGATAATTATCTGGTTATATCCTACTAGATGACGTCCATGCATGTTTGCTCTGTGTTTTGATAAAACTTGAAAAAACACATACCTGTACATGTACCTGTACCTATACCTATACCTGTGCTTGTACCTGTACCTGTGCTTGTGCTTGTACCTGCACCTGCACCTGTACCTGTACCTGTGCCTGTGCTTGTACCTGTACCTGTACCTGCATCACCTCTAGATTGTAGACAGTGTTACTGATGTCTGCCATCTGCAGCTATTTTAGCATCCATTTTAACCTTTTGCAGGAAACTTTTCCAGCACAAAAATAACAATACAGTTGCTAGAACTGGTATTATTTATATCATTCTGTTGAATTAGGACACAAGTTGGAAACAATATATGCATAAAATATCTACATTTGTTTTCCACTGGCATAAGCCTATAGGGCACAAATTCCTAGTCACAGTTGGTGGTAGCACAAGTTCAAGGTGCAAACTAAAGTTCCCCCGGTACATGGAGTTACTGCTATAGTTTGCTTAAACCCACTTTAGGCCTGATTCTAGTCTGACACCATTTTTATTTCTTCTTTAGTCTGTCTTCCACCCCTGTTGGTCCAATGGATCTCACTCCTAACCCCTAGCCTAAAATTAGTCCCTTGTGTTCCGTGGATCTCCTCTTCATACTTAGTGATTAAACTGGAAATGTTTAGGTGGGAGAACTCTCACATCTATATTTTAGGTGGTAGAACTTTCCTTTACTATTCAAGGGAGAAAGATGACAGAGGTGCCGAAACTCTTATACAGTTTATTGAGAGGTGGTAGGACTGAGGTTCTAGGAGTCCTACTCAGTTTAATCCCTGTTCATACCTCTGTTCCCCTGCACTGTCTAATTTTGTACTCTGGTCCCATGCTGAGCTCTTTCTGCCACCAAAACTCCTCGCCAGTTTTCATACCTGTTCCTCCTTGTAGAACTACAGTATTTTAAACTGTTCTATAAGATAGCCAGCAGTGCTGCGGGGTGGAACCAGAGTGTGCTACAGTCGGGCTGTAGCAATGTATAACTTAGAGCTCAGTTTGCATGCTGGGTTGGCCCCCAAAATTTGCATGCCAACCCATATTCCTTTCCTGTCACTGTTACACTGTCCTCAGTGATGACAAAGGGAAAATCTTGCTTATGCACAGTGGGGTACAAAGTTGAATAGTGACACAAAATGATTGTTCCAACAACTTTAAGCCACAACATTGCAATTGTGTGTGGTGCCTTTGGATGTAAAAATTGCAATCTGGCTCTTACTGTTTCTCATTCTATCCAGAACATACATTATACCTGTTTTTCCTGGGAAATGACCCAGGAGTCCTTAGCTCCTCCAGCCAAATGATGGGCATGTCAATCAGGGTTGCTAAAGTATAATGAAAAGCTTATATTAATATCCTTTTCTGTTAGACGAAGCTGGAGGAGTACACTGAAGTTTAGCTCTGTGAAGTACTGATGATAATAAAGTTTTTCTTGATATGCTAGTAAAGGGCCATTCCAAATCCAATGATGCAAAATGATTGGGGCACAGGTTAAAGCATACTGACAGTAAAGTCAACTTAAAAAATGCCACTATGGTGTAGTAAGTTATCATGTATTTTATTCCTTTAGGTGTTTGACAGAGTTCGAGAGGATTACCAAAACTTCCAAGAGAAGATTATACCCATTAGTGCTGAATTGACCCAGCCAAACCTGGCCATCAGCTCAGAAGATACTGAAAGGCTACTCTCCTGTATCAACATTGTCTTCCACTGTGCAGCAACGATTCGCTTCGATGAGCCATTGAAGTATGACCTTCACTTACTTTATCCTTAGTTTCAGGTTCTACAGTAGGCCCATGGCCAGCACACCCATGATCTAATGCACAGCCAGAGTGTGACCCATCCCCAGAGAGCACACTTAGATACATGCCAGCGAGGAATAGCTGTTGATTTCACAGTTATTCAGACATGGGTTCACAGTGGGAAGGTCATGTCAGACAAATCTAATAGATTTCTTTGACTGGGTGACCAAAGTAGTAGACCAGGGAGGGGCTGTGGACATTGCCTACCTAGACTTTAGCAAGGCATTTGACATAGTCCCACACAAAAGATTAATAAATAAGTTAGCAAGCCTGAGACTGGATCCCAGGGTGGTAGCCTGGGTAAAAAAAATTGGTTGGACAACAGGACACAGAGGGTAATAGTAAATGGAGTTCACTCCAAAGAAAGGGGGGTTACTAGTGGGGTACCACAGGATTCAGTACTGGGACCGGTCCTTTTTATTGTCTTTATAAGTTACATTGCGGAGGGACTGAAAGGAAAAGTATGCCTCTTTGCAGATGACACAAAGATCTGCAACCAGGGTGATACACAAGGGAGGGATGGAAAGGATGAGAAGGGACTTGGCAAGGTTGGAAGAATGGTCAAAAGGATGGCAGCTTAGATTCAGTGCAAAATAATACACCTGGGAAACAAAAACCCAGGGGAAAAGTACACGGGGGGGGGAGGAACTAACAACAACAAAAATGGAAAGGGATCTGGAGGTAGTCATATCAGATGACCTAAAGGTAAGCAAGCTGTGTGAGAAGGCAGTAAGGTGGGCTGGGGTGATACGGGGATGCACAGGGAGAGGCATCACCAGTAGAAAACAGGAAGTTGTTATCCCCTCTGTACAGACAGTTGGTGAGACCCCGTCTGAAGTACTGCTTGCAGTTCTGGAGCCCCATCTCAACAAGGACATAGACAGGATGGAGGCAATCCAGAGGAGGGCAACTAAAATGGTGCAGGGTCTGCACCAGAAGCCATACAAAGAGATACTAAAGGAGCTTAATATGTATACCCTCAAGGAAAGGAGAGAGGAGGGACATGATAGAAACTTTCAAGTAGCAAAGCAAATTTTATTTATAATACGTTTTTCTAAAAACCAAAGCACACGCACAATACAATATTAAATCCAACATACACCATTAAATATAAAATCAGATATAAAATCTAAAAGATATACAATAAAAAGGCAGCAAGCAATAAAACTAAATATTGTCCCCGAAAGCTAAATTAAATAAATATGTTTTCAATGAGGACTTGAAGGTCTCGATGGGCTGGCACTCTCTAGTCCGATGAGGTAGAGAGTTCCACAGGGTCGGGGCTACAAAAGAAAAAGCCCTAGCACCTGATGTTTAAAGACAGACACTGGGAACCTCTAGCTATCCCTCGTCGGTGGAGCAAAGTGGGCGGGAGGGTGAGTAAAGCCGAAGGAGGTCTTGCAAGTAACCCAGCCCCTGTCCATGTAGGGTCTTGTAGGTCAGCAATGCGACCTTGAAGGAGATCCTCCATCGCACCAGCAGCTAGTGCAGTTCATGCACAGAGGGGTGATATGGCTAGTTCTTACCAGCCCAGTCAACAACTTGGCTGCAGCATTCTGCATCAGCTGTAGGCGACGGAGATCCACCCCCGGTAACCCTAAGTACAGAGCATTACAGTAGTCAAAACGAGAGGACACAAAGGTGTGGACCAACACAGGAAGGTCCTCAGGCGGAACAAGGTGCTTTATCCGGGCAATGTTCCTCAGATGATAAAATGAGGACTTGACAATTGCTGGCACCTGCACATTTATTGTCAGTTCATTATCAAGCACAATGCCCAGATTTTGCACCCGTTCAGAAGGTCTCAACTGGTTACCCCCAAGCACAAGGCCAGACTGTTGCCCAGGAGTCAACTTCTCTACCCACTGACCTGGGTCCACTACCAACACGTCAGTCTTATCTGGATTTAATCACAACCAGTTAGCACTCATCCAGTCCTGAATCTCAGTGAGGCAGTTGTTAAAGACTGAGATTGCACTATTTTGTTCGGGTACAAAGGACATGTAGAGCTGAGTATCATCTGCATAGCAGTGAAAACTCAGCCCATACCACCTTATAATGTCTCCTAATGGCATCATATACACCGTGAACAACATGGGGGACAATACAGAACCCTGCGGCATCCCACAGAGCAGGGCAAAGGGGGTCGAGGAAAAACAAACTTGATACCACTCTCTGAGTCCTGCCCATGAGGAAAAAATGGAACCATCTGAGGACTGTCCCAGACAGTCCACAGAGCAGCCGGAAGCATTCCAACAGTACCCCATGATTCACAGTGTCAAACACTGCTGAGAGATCAAGAAGGACCAAGATCAAACTATTTCTCTGATTCCTTGCTATCAGGAGATCATTAAGTACTCGAACAAGTGCTGTCTCGGTACTATGCCTCTTCCTGAAACCAGACTGGAGAGGATCATAGACTTTGTGGGTGGTAAGAACGTTCTCGAGCTGCAATGTGACTACCCGCTCAATAACCTTGCCCAAGAAGGGCAGGTTAGAGACAGGTCTGTAGTTCACAAGACAGTCTGGGTCATAGGAAGGTTTCTTTAAAAGGGGTGTCACCACGGCCTTCTTCATGGGGTCCAGAAACACCCCTTGGTGCAGTGAGCACCAGACTATCTTGGCAAGGATCGGTCCGATGACATCGATACACCCCACCAAAAGGCGGGTTGGACCAGGATCCAAACTACTGTAAGTCGATCACAGCTTTCATACAGTATTCACGATATCTGTGATCGCTGGCTGGTCGAAATCTGTCCAGATAGAGTGAGTGTCTGCATCCTCGCATTGACCGCCACCATACTCATTTGAACGAGTCAAGCAAATCTGTGACCTGATGGAGGACACCTTATCTGCGAAGAATTGAGCGAACTCCTCACACTTACTTTGTGAAACGGCTCTCCGGCCCTGAAGGCAGGCTGGATTGCACAGCCTGTCCACGGTCTGAAAGAACTGGGCAGGTCGATCCTTTGCTGCAGCAATCTCCCTGGACAGGAACTCTGCCTTCTTACAGGAGATTTCTGATTGATAGTCTAAATAATGGGCTAGCAACCTAAGCCTGTCCTCCTCCAGGCCAGATTTTTGCCAACACTGTTCCAACCTTCACCCAGTTCTTCTCAACTGCCTCAAAGTCCCATCAAACCAAGGGGACTGAGGGCAGACAGGGAGAGGGTGAACTCGGACAGGAGCTACGAAATACAGGGCTCCCAGAACCACACTATTATAGTGCGCCACTAGGACACCCAGATCCAAGCATTCCATTGACCTACTCAATAGATCCAGCACCGCTATCAGACCCTCTGGGATAACACCCCTCAAAGGGCGACACCAGACCATCTCCAGGGGGGTGGGTCTCAGAGGGGGAGCCGCAAAACTGAACCTTATACAGTGATGCTCTGACCAACCAACTGGTTCCACCGCCAAGTCAGTGGCCTCCATCCCCAGGAGGAACACCAGATCCAAGGAGTAGCTCTGAATATGGGTTGCAGTGATAACTACCTGTGTGAAGCCCAATGAGATCATCAGTTGGAAGAAGTTCTGACCAAAAAGCAAGAGTTCATGGTCAACCCAGGCATTGAAATCCCCCAGGACCAACCACCTGGAGGATTCCAACACCATGTCGACCATGAAGTCGGCAACTTCCTGGAGGAAAACTTTCCCATCACTGGGTGGACAGTAAATGAGAATTATCCTGCTGCCCACACCTGCACCCATAATACACTCAAAGGACGTGGTGGCCCCTGGTGGTATCAGCAAAGTCCAAGAGGGTAGTATCTTTCAGAAAAAGAGATGTGCAAGAACAAGGGGGCACAATTTGAAAATAGAAGGGGGACAGCTCAGGGGCAACGTGAGGAAGTATTTTTTCATGGAGAGGGTGGTGGATGCATGGAACGGCCTTCCTGTGGGGGTTGTAGGGTCAAAAACAGTGGGGGAATTGAAGAATGCATGGGACAGACATAAGGCAGTTCTGTTGGGTGGTAAGAAGAAGTAGGCTGTTGGTTAACTAGGATCTGCAGTTTATCCAGTAAGTAGGGACATGGGCAGACTGGGTGGGCCAAATGGTCCTTATCTGCCGTCAAAGTCTATGTTTCTATTTACAAATGGAAATCACTGTTGCGCTATTTTCAAATCATGTGTAAATGAAAACAACCTTTCTAAAGTGGGACTTTCCTTTTTAAGATTGTCTTTATTTTATAATTAGACATCAGATTAAATAGTGACAGACATGTTTTATAGCACTTCTGTTGCCCCAGTCATTTATTATACATTCCTAAACTAATAACGGAAAAAAAAAAGGTTGTGGGTCTCGTTAACAGAACACTGCTAGTGTTTTCAGATATGTAATATATTCATTGCAAAAAACTGTTAATGCATCAGTTAAGGTTCCTATTACAGTGACAAAAATATGGAAATTTGGTGTTAGGGTTCCCAACACTAACACCCCATCCCACTGCCCCAACCCTAGCACCCCACCCCCACCCTCCACACACTAACATGCGTCAGGATTTGTCTTGGGGTCGTCAGCTCTAACGTTCACCCCATTCCATGTGTAAGGAAGCTGAGATGGTACATCATAGGAGAATGGGGTGAGCATGAGGGTCAGTGACCCTAAGACACACCCCAATGCCTGTTGATGTGTGGGGTGGGTGGGTTAGTAGGGTTGGTTGGGGGTATGGGATTGGGTGTTAGGGTTTGGAACCCTAACACCAAATTTCCATACTTTTGTCATCGTAATAGGAACCCTAACTGATGCATTAACAGAGTTTTTCTGCAATGAATTTCCTTACTTTTTGTGAAAGAGAACACTCCTTTGGAGTGGCTTAATGCACTTGTAACATGACAAATGCTGTAGGACAACTGAATTATTGTTGACAACATAAGAGAGTATTAACACTATGCACAAATGAGACAGACACTGCATTTAATATAAGATTTGTGATTCATTAAACAATTATTCTGTGAGAGGCAAAGGACACACGATACATCGTGGTTGTCAGTCACTAAAAAAATTGTTTGGAACATTTCAATAACAGTTGCTTTGTAAACCGCAATATAATTATTACAATCTTACAACACTTACAGATATAGAGATAGCGTGCTTGAAACAAGCCGTCAGAAATTCAATGGACTGCTGCATTCTGGGTACAAACACTTACCGAAATTTTCCACCACTGGTACTATAACCATTATTTCAATATCCACTCAGAAACTTTCCTTCTGAATAGTAAGTGGCTAAACATGCATAATATACCAAATGCTTATTTCAACACAAACAAAACTTGTTCGGCTTGGTAACTATAAAGGAGCATCGCATACTTACTGTTTACATTTTGCAGTGCAGACTGCACATTGCTAATGTTCTGGTGCAGGTTTGGTGCTTGTAACATGGCCAAAATGAAAGTGCTCAAATGGAACATTTCTTGTGGGTTTCTAATTATTTTAGTGGTTGTACACAGTACTACAAGACCAACTGTGCATTACTTGGGGATTAAGGCATGGCTGGCTACTATTAATTGGCCAATAGAAATGCTCCATTTGAGCATTTTCATTTTTGCCATGTTACAAAGTTGTTTATGGGAGGGCCCCATCCTACCATCTATCCGTAAGTGTAGAGATAGTGGCCCAGATATTCAAACTGCACCCAAAAAGTGCACAACAGAAGGAGCAAGCGCAAGTCCACTGTGCCCATGCGCAAGAAGCACGATATTCAAAAACTGCGCAGGCCAAGATGCGCCAACGGCAGACGACTGAATATCGCACCACCTGTGCCATAGCGCAACTAAGGATGTGAAGCTGAGCATATCTGATGCACCATAGTGCAACAAGGGATGCTCAGTGGAGCAGTCCAGATGCGCCATAGCGCAACCAGGGACACCCCCTGCAGCAGGGCAGCAATGCAACAGCACAACCAGGGATGCAGGGGCCCACCACCCATGCCACAGATGGGCAGAGGAACACACAGCAGAACAGACATCATCCCCCACACCCCATGCACTGCACAACCGGGGGAGAGCTGGAATAACCACCGGCCCATGGATACCAGCAACCAACCCACAGCCGGGCCATGGTGCCCCAGCAAACCCCCTGGCAAGCTGTGACCGGCACACAAGGAGGGCTGACCACCACATGGCACACCATCCCACCAATGCAGAGCACACCCTGCACCACAATCACCATACACCCTTCCCAGGAGTAGCGCCCAACAGTGCAGAACACCCTATGCATGCCACCACCCCCAATGTGACAATGCAACCCTGTGCATCACGGAGCCATGCAAGGCATCCCCACCATGAGCACCCTGCTGCAGGCGGCAGCAGACAGCGGTGCAACAACAGCATACACAGTGCCACCCTGCATGTCCCCCCCGAGGTACAGCTGAGAGACCAACCATGCGTTGCCACACGAGGTACACCACATGCGATAGAGCATGCCCCGGACCCCACCTCCAGTGGTACAGCACCCTGCACACCCTCCCAAGGACACATCCTGTCCCAGCACTGGCCACAACAGCCAGCACAGACACGCACAGTGTAGCATGGAAGCATGCACCACACAGGATGCAACACAGTGCATGGACAAACGCCCACCCATACCCAAGGGCACACCAACACAGGGACACAGTAGCGGGGCAACCAAGCCACTGGTGTGTGGCCATGGCTGATGTGTACACACGGCCAGCACCCCTACATTGCACAGGTGTGCCAGCCACACTGCGTAAGCACCATGAAGCTGTATGCCACCAGCGTGCCACCGGAGCACAGGTGACAGACACTGGAGCACATCTCCTGCAACAGACACAAGCGACAGCATGGAGGGGGGACGACAACAGCGGAGGCCACAGTGCCACCGGAGGCAGATGTGCACCATACTAGTGATGGAAGGCAACCTGGCATTGTGCCGGTTACAGTTGTTATCCAGCATGGACAGCCACCACTGACACGCCAGCAGACTGTGCATATCACAGACTTGCAAGGGTGTCTGCTGCACAGGCCATGGACGGTCTGACAGGGGTGCCATGCACAAAGTGCAGGCCCCATGGACCACTGCACACAGGCATCCAGTGCACAGAGTACAACACACAAACCACAGACAGTGACTGATCCCCCTGCCCACACCATAGGTGGTTCACCTCTGCACACACACACACACACACGCACGCCCATGCATGCACCATCCCTGACGCCATGCACACCACTGCAGCTGAGCACCTGTTGCCCGCTGCAAATCAGAGACCACCACAGTTGTCATAACAAAATGCTTATATTTAAAAGAAGTAACAAAAACTATTTACAACTATTTACAAGAGGGGGGAAGGGCCACATAACAGGTGGGGGCGGGTAAGGGGCAGGGGTGAACATATGGGAGAGGGAAGAAGGGGTGTGAGGGTGGGTCAAAGGAGGGAAGGTGGTAGTAGGGGCATAGAGTCATCAATGTGTGTCCCGGTCCTCCTCCCCATGGTGCCTACATCTTCTGCTCCTCCTTCTCTTCACCCCGTGGCGGTGGATTCGCTGCAACAGATCCAGGGTCGCCCTTGGCACCTGGAGCAGCTCCCACACACTTCTGTCCAGTGCCTGGAGTCGCTGTCCACCTAGGACGAGGGAGCAGAGTCAATAAGTGTGACTGTCCAGCCCCCTGCAGCCCACCCATTGTGCATGGCATACAGCCATGTGTCACGCCCCTGTGATGGTGTGTGACCACCCACAGTGACTGTTTCCACAAGACCTGCCTACCCAGGCATCCATAGCCATGTTGACCACTGCACACACCCACCGCCCATGTCCTGCACAGCTCCACCATGGCCGTACAGTGACTTGGCTATGCGGTGTGAAGGCAGTGCCACAGCCATGTGCCCGGTGCATGCATGGACTACCATTGACGCACTGTCAGACATGCAGTGCCACTGGACAGTGCTGACTGTAACAAGCTGCGTGCATGGCAGTGGTGTCAGTGGATGGTGGCCATGCCCTGCTGCCCGCCCAGTTATACAGCATGCAGTAGTAATCATGGATGTAAGGCACTCACCATCATCAGGCTGGTCCACGCACCGCTGAACGCCATCATCCCTCCTGCCCTGCTGCTCCTCCAGGTGGCGCCTCCGCTCCCTGTCCTGTCTGCGTTCTTTGGGCCCTAAGGTACAAACATGGAGAGAGGAACATCAGTACAATCCGGTAGCAAAGTCCCCCCACCCCCATACGTGTGTGCAATCCCACACAGCCATACCCATCCACCCCACACCCCGATACCACCACCACAGCCAACACTGGACGCCCCCCCCATGTGCCGGACACATGCAACCGTGATACCCGTATGGACGATAATAGTGTATGGATGTGGCACCTACCTGGCCGTGGCACCGTGCCCCTCCTGGCACGTGCCCGCAAGCGGGCAAGCAGGTCTGGATCCCTACGCCTCAGGTCCCTGTAATGGTGGCGACACTGTTCTGCTGTGCGCCCCATACCGGTGGCCTCCTTGAGGGCGTCAGCCACCTCCTGCCACACCGCACTCCTGGCCCTGTCCAGGGGTGCATCTCCATACAAAGCCCCAGCATGGGGCTCTATGATTGCCACCAGGTTGGCAAGCTCCACCTGGCTTCACATAACTGCTCATCTCCGCGCCATCTCATCAGTGTGGTGGATTCAAAATGGCACTCAGCAGCGCGGTCCTGCCACATGCAGATGCTGCGCAGTACAGCACTGCCATTCCCTATCACGCTGTCACCGAACAGCACGATAGTGGTGCACCCATGCCTGACGCATGGTGCCTAGGGGGCAAAGGTCGGGCACAGGGTCAGGGGTCTCTGGCGTACGGACAGCCACAGCGTGATTGGAACCCAGTGCGTGTAGTGCGATTGGGTGCCTGTGTGCCACCTCCTGTAGCGGCCTACAGCACTGTTGCCCCAGTGCACCTACGAATCCCCAGTGCCACAGCACCATATATGTGAACAGCGCTGTAGCGCCACTGGCACAATGGTGGCCGTGCCCTGCATTGCCTCCCATGCACAGCACATCAGCAGCGCGGCTGGCACCTGTGTCATCAACCCGGGCATGCGCAGTTAGGTGTGTACTGTGCATGTCACAGAACTGTGCCCTTGGCTTAGCACGTTCAACACAATTGCGCAAAGCGCGATATTCAGCCGGCATATGCAAATCATCTAATCAGCCATTCAATGGCGCAGTCACTGCATTTGCATCCACTTAAAAATGCGCCTCACCTCATTTGCATGGGTTGCGCTATTAAAATGCAACATTGGGCTGCACTGGCCATAGTTGGTTACTGCAGTCTATTGCGGTGAGTTGCATGCTGTTTGGGAGTGTGGACTGTGGTGTTTGGGACATGCATGGGACTGCACAGTCACAGGTAACACCTGTCATTCTCACAGGAGGAATAATGGCTGATCGTGAGGTGGAGGAAGAGGAACAGAGACGTGGGAGGAAGAGGATGCCAAACTTCACAAAGGCAGAGACAGATGCCCTGTTTGAGGCCTACCTCAACCAGGAGCTGCTGCTCGGTGGATGCCAGAGAACACCACAGGCCCATGCTGCTGCATGGGAGGAGGTGGCGCGTTCTGTCGACCTGCATGGCAGCCACCAGCGCTCTGTGCAGGAGTGCAAAAAGAAGATGGGCATGGACAGGTGGAGAATTACAGAGAAGGTGGCTGCCATCAGGGCAGCACGGTCTGCGACCTGTGGGGGACAGCTGGAGGTGCAACGCCTGACCCCACAGGAAGAGCGGGTTGCTGGCAGCATGCAGCGTTGCGCCATTGAGGGTGTTCCGGGTGGTGGATTCCAGACTGGTGGTAGCCTGTCACTGCATGGTAGGTCCTGGTCTGTCAATGGTGGGGGACAGGGTAGGTCACATACATTAATGCTACTGTTTTTCTCTTACAGCTCCTGAGCGTCTACATGGGTCAGCGGTGGTGGGCTTCTCCACTGAGGGCAGTAGCATGGAGATGGAGGAGGGCCCGTCCACCTCCACAGGCATACAGGGGTCAGGGTGACAGTGGGCCCACCTGGACATCCGGACTGATGTTGGTGGAGCAGGTGCGGAGGAGGCCCTGCCCATGTCCCAGCGTGCTCAGCGTCCATGGATGCCAGCATGCTGAGACTCGGGCTGGTGCTGGATCCATCACCGATGATGATGGAGCTAACGTCATGGGCAGTGAGATGTGTGGGCCACAGGATGGCCACACAGCAGGTGGCATCACGGCCATGGCTGTGGGTGGTGCCACCGTGGAGGCCTGCGTGACATCACAGTCCCAGCCTGTGCCTGTCTGCACCAGTGGGGCAGCACTGGTGTGTGTTCCAGGACAGTGGGGCTGTTGCAGCCACTGCAGCGGCACCATTGAGCCCTGGAGAGTGGCAGCTGGAGGGGCAGTATCAGCAGTCAGCCAATGGCCATGGAGGTACAGTGTCAGGGGCTGCATCAGTGCACCGCCTGTGGACATGCCCAGGCCTGGCCCTGGTGTGCAGCACCCACCCTCAAGGGGTGATGAACATCAGGGCCGCGAACACCATGAGGGACAGCATGCCGATCAGGCAGATGACCTCTTAGATGAGCACACCCACATACTGCAAGCATCAGTCAATCAGCAGATGCGGCTTTTGACGGCGGTGGATGCACTGAGTGCGGCTCTGCACCAGGCAGAGGAGCGGCGCAGCAGAGACTCCGCTCTGCTCCTGGCAGGGATGGACCGGTTGCGAGAGGATGTGACCACTGCCATTGACAGGCAGACACAGGCATTCACAGCTGTCATGGCCACAATGGGCACACAGTTATTTGCCTATGCGTCGCAGACACCACGCAGTGCAATGTCCACCCCCCATTCCCGGCATCGTGCGACACCCTCCTTGTCAACACCAGGTTCAACTGTTGGCATCCCGAGCATGCCTGGCACAGGCATGTTCAGTGTGCTGCAGACCCCTGTGCGAGCACGGTCACGTTCACACAGTGGAACCCCTTGGGGACTGTCGGTGCCACCCCATGAGGCCAGTGGTCAGCCTGTCACTGCTGGCGGGTCTTGGCGGGGCCGCCCACGCATCCATGGTGGCCGTGGTACTGTGGCACGTGACTGACCTGTCTCCCAGCACAACTACTGTCTGATGCTACCCTGTGTGCATTGTATTGTTCAGCGTGCAATTCACGGGTGGGGTACCCGGCCCTGCACGCACACACACGTCCCATCTGCACACCCTCCCGGCTGCTTTCTGCTGTGGCGTGTGCATGACGATGCCTGCATTGTGCTGTACGCCACTGTGCAATGGTGCCCAGTGTCTGACACATGCACAATGACAGGCAGTGGGCGTGGTGGTCTGTGGACGTGTGTGTGGCTAGGGGTGGCGGTCTGGGTCGGCGTGCCTCCTACCCTTTGTGCATGTCTTGTGAGGTGTGTATGTGTGTGTGTGTGTGTGTGTATGACTCAAGGACATGTTAGATCTTTGCCCATCCCTGGCGGTCTGTGCGGTTCCATGCTCGCCACTTCCTTTGACAGCATGCACCCCTGGTGTTTGTCCATGCGTGTTTGTGGGTTGTGCCTTTGCCACTGGTGGTTGCACATGGCTCCATGACTTACCTGGGTTGGCTGAAGTGCTCCTCTGTGATGGTGTCCCGGTGCAGCTGTGCCAGCCGGATCAGTCAGGGGTCCCGTCGCCCAAGGGGGGGCTGCCCATCACCATCTTCACCAGCGTCCTCATCGTCCCCATCGCTGTCCCCCTCTTTGACCTGTACGGCTATCCTACAGTCATTGGCCATGTTGTGCAGGATGCAACAGGCCAGGAATAGCCCACAGGCCTTTGAAGGGCTATACTGTAGGGCACCGCCAGATGTGGCCAGGCAACGGAAACGTGCCTTCAGCATCCCGAACACCCGCTCGATGATATTGCGTGTGGTGGCATGTGCCTCATTGTAGCATTGCTGCGATGGGGTCACGGGCCACCGGTATGGTGTGAGCAGCCAGGGACGGAGTGGGTATCCACTGTCACCTGTGTGTAGAGGGTGGAGGTTAATTTGGTGATCAGCGTCGCCCTGCCTTGGGCCATCTAGGCCAATACCCATGTCACCTCTGACCATGCCCCTCCCAAGCTCTATGTTTTTCCACGTGGTTTGCATACTCACCCACTAAGTGGCCAGTGGGGATGTCCCCACTCTTGAATCTGTGGCACAGTGCTGACTGGTGCCAGATGAAGGCATCATGTGCTCCCCCAGGGTGCGTGACACAGACATTTATTATGCGCCCCCTGGCATCACACACCACCTGGCAGTTGATGCTTGCATAGCCCTTCCAATTGAAATATGCGGTCCCTTCGGGGCCAGGTGGTGTGGGAATTCCCACATGGGTGCAGTCTATTGCCCCTAGCACGCCAGGCATATGTGCTACCCTGTGGAACTCCTGTATGTTTGCTGTGCGCTCTGCCGGTGTGCTGAGGAAATGGATGTACTCTGCAGCATGTGGCAGCAGTGCACTGAGGAATTGGGTGAGGTGGCATGACGCGGCCGACTGGGTTATGCCTGTAGTGTCCCCTGTTGGTCTCTGGAAGGTACCCATGGTGAGCAGGCACATGCAAGCTGTCACTTTTGTCTCCACTGACTGAGCATGGCTCCGTCGTGTGGGTGCCTGCATCACATCACTGCACAGCTCACAGAGCCGCCTCAGAATTGCCCGATTCAGGTGGTGTGGGCTCGGTACTGCCTGTTGGGGGCATACCGCCGACAGGCCTTTCCACGGCCGCACCCCCCTGCTGCCTGCCTTCTCATCCCCCTCATTACTGCCTCCATCTGGATGGTGGCACTGGCCATGTCCCTGGCTTGTGTCCCCCTCCCCAGCAGCTGTTTCTATGCTCCCCCCGCTGTCCTGGCTGCTACTTCCCCTGCACCGGGAACACCTTCCTCTGGTGGCCTCAGTGCTGTGTGGCATTTTCCCCTTCTGCACTGTGGTTTGGCTGTGGCTCCCCACACCTTCCCTGTGCCTGTGGGTTCAGGGTGCCCTTTCTCTGTCCTGCCCTGTGTGTCTGGCTATAGTTCAGCAACATGTGCCTTCCCTGTAGCGTTCTTGCGCCTCTCCCTTGTTCCTTTTTATTTTGGCTCATTTCCTCTGTCGCGCAACTTCCGCTTGGTCCCCCATTGCGCATGGCGCATGTTGTTGAATATCGCACTGCGCCATTTATGCATGGTTTCTCCCCCTTCAGTTGTGCATGCATTCATTATCATTGCGCTCTTGCTCAGTGTGGTTTGGGGGGCGCATCTGCCTCCCGCTGAATATCGCAGAATGGCGCATTTTTGGACTTGCGCTGGAGCAATCCTATTGCGCATGGCACAACCCTTTTGAATATCTGGGCCATTGTAATTAACCTTCATCATCCTATTGAAGTGCAGGGCCCTTTAGGCCCTGTGTTCCCATGCATTGTGATTTCCCTTATTTTAGTGTGGAAGCGCAGGGTCCTTTGGACCCTGCACATCCATACCTCTATAGATGCCTGAAAAAATTATCACCATATCCATCTGATTACCCCAGGACATGTACCTGGTACAGAAAATGTACAAATCCCCACCAAACCATAATTCTACACAACTGCGATGCCATCCTGCGTCACAGGTGTGGAAACACATTTTGGCTAGGATTAGAAAAAGTACAGCTGTGACATACATGGAGGGGTGGGTAATATGAAGGGTATGTTGTAAATCTGTGGTCAAAATATAGAAAATTTCCATTGCTACAAGCAAGCATAGAGAGTGAAATTGCAACGAATGGTCATAACGTTGTCATTTTTTCATATTCTGACCCCCAATTTTCAACATAGTCTTCTTATCACCCCACCTCATAAACCACATACATGAACATTTTTTAATCCATGGCAAAATGCCATTTGGTTCCACAGGTCCGGAAACATGTTTCGGCAGGATGTGAGAAATGACAACTGTACTGTTCATGAGATGGTGTGAAAAAAATGGCTATGTTGAAAATCTGGAGTCAAAATCTTAAAAATTGCCAAACCTATGCACGTGCATAGAAAATTCTCAATGAACGTAGGTAACGAGGATTTTGCCCAAATTAACATGGTTTGACCTCACTATGATATTGGCAGATTTCATTACCAGTCCAGAAGGCTGATTTTGTGCAGTGACCATGAAATTACCTTCTGGGCCTGATTAATGAAACAACAGTGACAGTGTTCATGAGGAGGGGTCCCAAAAAACCTATGTTGAAAATTTGGTGAAAAAATACCTTAAAATGGCCGCGATATCAACATAAGTTCAAAACACCATTGACAGTCATTATATGGCACTTACCTTGATTCTTCCATTTGTTGCTCAACTCTGAAGAGTGGAGATGTGCCCTGGTCCACAGAAGATGACAGCGCTTGCCTCCGTTGATAAGTATAGGGCAAGGGGGTGTGTGGAGTGGTGGATACTCAGTGGGAGGACCAGGATGTGGGAGGTGGTCGGGGGAGATGATGAGGGACTGTTTTCTTTTTTCCAGTGTAAAATAAAAAGACGTTGAGGACTGTTTTCCTTTTTACAGGGTTAAACTTGTACATCTTTGGGGACACTGAGGGTGGGCTCCCCAGTGTCTTACACTGCTGGTCAGGGGGAGCAGTAGTTTATATCTGTGGACACTGAAAGTGGGCTCCCCAATGTCCCAAACTGGTGAGGGGGCATACAGTGTCAATAGAGGGATTGGGCACCCCTTGTTGGCAAATATAGAAAAATACATGTTTCAGGACACTGGGAGTGGGCTCCCCAGTGTCCCACACTGGCAGGGGGTGCTTACATTGCTGACAGGGGGATTAGGCACCCTGTTGTTGGCAAATTCAGAACAAACATTTTTTGGGACACTGGGAGTGGGCTCCCCAGTGTCCCACACTGGCAGTGGAGGGGGATTTACAGTGCCAACAGCGGGATTGGTCACCCCGCTGTCAGCAAAATTAATTTTTATATTAATTAACATTCCTCGGCCCCTTTCCCCTTAAACTCACTAAAACAGGGAAAAAAGTTGTTTTTTTTTGGGGGGGGGGCCTGAGGAGTCCAGTTCTGGCCTTATTTTTTTTTAAATGGCCAGAAAAGATTTAGATTGTTCAGAGGGGCCAATGTTTTTTTTTTTATTCAAGTATTGCTGCAAATTTGCGGCAGTTTTCATGAAACAGTGCCACAAACTGCAGCAGTTTTCACAGAACAGTGCTGTTAGTTGTGTGAAAACTGCCGCAATTTGCAGCAGTTTTGCAAAAATAATGCCACAAATTTGCGATACTACCAAAGGCCAAGTGAAAAAAACATATTTCTCACCACTATTTACAAAATCTAAGGCCAGAATCGTGTTGCTCGGGCCCCGATTAGGTAAACACAACTGTTGGTGTTTACCAAGGGGCAGTATTTTTTGAATTACAACGTCTTTCCCAATCACTAACTGAAAACAAGATGGTGGCAGCATGGCACTACCTTTTCCATTTGAGGCAGCAAAAAGTGCTTTAACGGCAGCAAAACCTGCTTTCCCATGCAACATATATTTTTCCCATAGGTTATAATTGGAAACTTACAACTTCAATAACTTTTGAATGATTAATATTTTTACACCAAACCTTCAAAAGGCACATCTGTGATCCAGACCCCATATACCCTAACAATTTCAGACCTGTCCACCAAGCTGTTTCGGAGATACAGCATGGCAAAGGATTTTCACCGAAATGGTAATTTCCACATTTTTGACACACCGCAGCTCTGCAACCACACATCCAACCGGAACGAAACTTGCCATATCAAGAGATCTCTGGCACCTGACAGTGCATGAAAACGTTTGTGTGAAATGGTCAAATGGTTGCATAGTTATTATAGTGCAAACTTTTGGCTTTAACATACTGTAGAAGTGAACGAGCAACCTTAACTACAGTGGCACTACCGTGCCAGTATAATAAACACACTTCCTTTCCTAATACAGTATATAATTAAATTCTTATTACAGTATTTATAATATGAAAAAAGTATTTGATATCTGTAATTACTAAAAAAAATCCAAATGTTTAACATTTGTCTTAAAGTAGATGGGACATGATTTTTGCATAGTTAATTGCCCTTCCATCTTCCTTTCCATGCCACTTATGTGTTCTGATATGCTTTGATGATTTTTTTGATAAATAAATAATCTAGCTTTGGGGTACCCTCAGATCTATATTGAGTTCCACTCTCCTCAGCAGCTACTGCTCTTGATGTTCATATTTCTAAGACATTCTATGACATCAGAAACTCCCATTCCATGCTATTCATCTGAATAGCCTGGAAAGGTGTTTGTGATGTCATAGAATGTTCAGGTAGTATGAAAAGAGAGAGCAGCAACTGCTGAGGAGAGATGGATTCAGGGTCCTTAAAAAGGCAATACAATTAGATTATTAATTTAACAAAACAAGTCAAAAACATATCAGAATATTGAGTAGCCAATAAAAGAATAACTAGAGGGCTTCTAGAGGTGTAAAAACTGTTTCCTATCACCTTTAAAATATTTTAAAAAGTATTTTTGTTGAGATACTGCACTGTAAGTGTGTAAGTGTGTAATTGATGTAATATAATAAACAGGGCTTTTCTCCATTGAAAAACTGTTCACCTACCACCCCATAACTGACAAAAATTAAAAAATGGTGACATCATCAATTAAAAACACCCTAACAACTAAACTAACAAAGGTTTAAGATGTTTTATTACAGTGACCTAAAGGTTTATGACTGTTTATTACACCTTGCAAGACCCCGGAGGAATTCTGTGTTTCTACAGCCATGGACTTTTCCACAGAACTTGCACCATGCTGCAGAATACATGTAGTGCTGCTGAATGTATTGCTGTTGGTGATTTTTCATTCAAATATCTAGTTTTTTTCAAAGTAGTTTAAAGTCTGGCACCTATACAATCTTCTAGGAAACAAACTCACCACTGAATTATAATGCAAGTCTAATTTATTTTGAAATAAGTAGAATAAAAGCAGGATGGTAGCTCCACACCATCCACTGTCAATGTTTCATGCTATACACTAGTGTTTTTTAAGGTGTATGTGCCCTCTAGGGGCACACTGCCTTAAGGGTAGCTGGTCCATTCCACTGGGGTGTCGAACAGACGAGGCATACTGATGAATCCTGGTAGGACGAAACACGTGTCTATGTCTTCTGTTAGCACCCTTTGCAAACTGTGTGAGAGGCCTTTTCGGCACCATGCAATTCTGCTTAAAGTTGGACCAGCATAACATTCTGTGGTGATTTGCATATGCAGCCCTTGATGCTTTGCATTGTGGGGGCATGTGTGATTTTGTATTCTCTAGGGCACAACCGCTTTTACAGCATCCATATGTGTAAGGCAGCCAATGACATGACACTTGTAAAATAGCTCTCTACAACATTATTGCAAAGCAAAAAAAAATTGATACTGATGTGTAACATGAAACATAAACTGTACGTAATATACAGCACAAAGTGCAAATGGTGCAAATATGTGTATAAAAATATTCTAAAAACAAGAAAAAAGGTAGAAAATGACAAGAGAGAAGGGAAAGAATAAAAAGGGGGAAAAGGAATGGAACAAAATATATAAAAAAAATAATAATATGATAAGCTACCAAAAGGCAACAGAGAAAGGGAAGGAGGAACGTAACATGAAGTGACAGAAAGAGGAAGTGGAGGAAGAAGAGGCATAAGATAACTACAGAAAGACTAAAAACCCAAGAAAAGGCTGAATCACAGTGCAACTTGTATATCATATTAAGAACATAATGGTAATTTGATCTTCTTCATTATCAAGACTGATTGGAGTACACCTGGGGACAGATTTTCATCCCCCACCCCCCCAAAATTGGTGTAGATGCAGGAAAAAAATTGCCATAAGTGGAACTTCACTTGCGGAGCTGCAGTTTGTCCCACATGTGCCAGATTTTCTAAGTGGGAGCCAGTTTATGACCAACTTCATGATTTATGGCAGATTGCAGCTATTTCTTTTGGCACAGCTGCACCAAAATGTTACGCCTGGTGGGACCAGGTGTAAAATCTCCCACAGCCGTGCCTGCCACCCATGGAGAGCTCAGGTTGAAAACAGTGTAAGTCCACAGGTACAGAGAGTTTATTCTGTACCAGCCGTTGCAAAGTGGAACTTATTCCCAGGAGGGCTGAAAATCTGGCCCCTGATCTGTAAACAGGATAAGCATAACTATGATAGAACTCGATACAAGACCAGCTTATGGATTAAGGCTTATGGGGGAAGCGACTTGACTGATTCAGGTTTGATTTTATTATTGTCTTATGAAGTTTGTTGTAATGTGTTAATTATTTTACTGTAATTTTTATATTAATGCTTTTATTATGTTGTGATTCTATAACCTGTTCTGCACTTTGATTTCTTGAAAAGCGCATTATAAATAAAGAATATTATTATTATTATCAATATGATTCACACACCAAGTGACTGATAAATATTTGTGTTAATAATACAGCCATCTTAACATTCACAGCATATACTGACATTATTGAGAGATCATATTATTGTAAAAATGACCCCAACTGGAACCTGTCATTTAGGCCTGATGGTATGAGTGCCCAAAATTTGTACTGCCAGTATGTTTCATGCCTCAATAGTTTGTTTTCTACATCACCCCCCACTTGCAGGAGGCCCACAGTCTCTTTCACAAGTTCCTGGAAAGTAAATGAGTGACCTTGTCTTGACTTCTTTACATGAAGATCAAAAGCATTATAACCCATCCCTTTATCAGTTCCCTCTGCTGTTCCCCAAAAAGTTTTTTTTTAAACCTTGTGGTTTTATCCGAACTAAAGACATTGCAGATGCAAATAGCATTGCACACAATGTCTGTAGTCACACAGTTGAATTCACTAATGTGATAGAGCTTGTTGATCACTAGGTGGATCACCTTAACACTCCTTTGTATGCTTAGACAATATTTACAAGATCTGCAGGGAAATGTGCCAGTAGGGAGTGGGGCAGGCCTGAGGATGACCGACCCATGAGTAGGTGAAAACTATACACTAAGCAATCACCAGTAGCTCCCAAGATCATTCAAGTTTTTTTGATCCCACTGAGACCGAGTTCATTTTTCTATACAGACCAGTAACAATCAATAACTTGTTTCACTTTGTGGGGCTAAGTTGCAAGTATTGTTAAAAATGTTTACATGGGTATTGTTGCTTTTTTACAATGTAGAACATTTTGGTATCTAACTTGTACCTGATCTAACAGAGCATCTCTGTCTAAATTAGCAGCATGGAAATAAAGCCTTTTCCACAAAAGAGCTGTTATACCCCTGAGGCTATGCATCACGTACCCGGCTCCCTTTCCCACCTTACTTATCCTGAAGCCCCTTCTCCATGTGACATCATCAATTAACCACACTCTAATAATTGTACTGACTTAAAGCTTTATGATTTTTTCATTATGATGACTTGAAAGTTCACTTCTATGGCTGTGGAATTTTCCATAGAACTTGCATCGTGCCATAGAATATATGTGATGCTGCAGAATTTACTGCTTTTGGTGAATTTCATTCAGATATACAGTTTTTCTAAAGCAGCTGGCTGTAGTTCCCTCCTTTTTTATCCTGAAGCCCCTCCTTCAGCCTCAGCATAAGATGTTATTGATGGCATCACATCATATTTTAGCCAATTGCAGGACTGTATTGTGCCACAGAAATAAATAATTCATGCTACAGGAATGGGCCAACCCAGTCACAGAACCCCAGGGGCTCTGTGCAGGAATTAGGACTGAAGTACCGCAAGAACTAGGCACCCTGATTGCACCCAATTATTCGTTTTCAGCACTCTGCAAAAATACTGTTAAAACTTTCACAACTCAATTGAACTCCTAATGCTGCTGTCTGTTTAGCTGAGAAAATAGGTAAACATTAGAACACCAATGGAAAAAAGATTGTGCATCTCAATAGGACTAACATAGATTAAAAGCAACATTGGTCAAAAACTGAATTCCTTACCAATATGGTACCAGAATTAACCCTTTTTAATAAAACGTATCTGTAGAAAGGACACTTAAAGTTATCTGAAGAAAAGGCTAACCTTGGAACTGTTAGGATTAGATACTTAATTTTTTAATTAACGTTTGTGAAATTTCGCTTCTTTGCATGGGTTGAGTAGGCAGTTTAATGTTAAACCACGATTTCTGCACCTTAATAACTATGGCACCAGTTGACAGAATTGCATATTTTGCATGCTTAGTCAGGGTGCCATATTCTTAGGCTTCAAAGTTTCATGATGGCTGCTTGTTTGGATTCTGAGATACAATGAGAGTAAAAACATTTAAAAAAGCACTTTTTAGCCATTTTATGCTTATGTATAGAGTGAAAACAGTTTGGAATTTTATTCCAAAAGGTTCAAGGTAGAAACAGCTTTGCCCAAGGAAGTGCCTTTCAAATATTTTGTGAAAGAATAATAATCAGTTCTGAAGTTATAATATTTTAGAAATGTTGCATCTGACCGTGCTTGGCAGGATTTTTCAAGATAACTGCTTCTTGCACAAGTATAGTTAGGGTAGAGCTGCATGTTTAATGTTAATCCCAAATGTGTGCACGTTTTTAACATTGGCACTGTTCATCAAAATTGTCTGAAACTTTGCATGCATGGTCCAGGAGGCAAGCATACCTATCAACCTTTTGTCACTGAAATGAGGGGCATGGACATTTTTGGACACTCAAATTGAGGGGCAAAGACCCTCAGAATAAGGGACACATTCTCAAACAAGGAGATACAAGCTCCGAACACTGTGAAAACCATAGTGTTTACTTGTACAAAGTTTATTTTGGATTTAGTATTTTAGAATATTAAGTGTTTCTGCTTTAAAGTCTGAATTCATAGCACATTCGCTGTGTGGGCATCACCTTTTCCATGAGGGACTGACGAGGGTCAGAGCAATTTTAAGGGGAAAAATGAGGAATGTCCTACTTGAGAGGTATGGAGGCAAGTTTTAAGACTTGGCAAGTGTTGTGAGGGACACTCATCTGGATTCTGAAATCCAGAATTAAAAAAACATTTATAAATGCATTTCCTGACTGTTTTTGCTCATCTGTACTGCAAAATGGTTTAGAATAATGTTCCAGAACTTTCAAGGTACAGTAGAAGGGCCTCAACCCAAGAAGGTGTCTTCTGAAGATTTTATGAAAAACTATTAATTGATTCTTGAGTTATAAGGTTTTTAAAATTTAACTTCTGAACATGGGCCAAGTAGGCACTTTAATGTTAAACCCCTAGTTTTGCACCTTAATAACTTTGGTACTGTTTGGCAAAATTGCATGATATTTTACATGTGTGGTCAGATTGCCACGTTTTGAGGATTTCTCTAGTTTTGTGACAGCTGCTTGTTCAGATTCTGAGATCCAGGGAGTGTGAAAACATAAAAAAACACACATTTTGGCCAGTTTTGTGCTTGTGACTAGACCAAAAACAGTTTAGAATTGTGCTCAGAAGATGTTCACGGTAGAAGCAACTCGGCGCAAGGAGATGCCTTTTGAAGATTTTATGAAACTATATTAATCAGTTCCCCAGTTATAAGATTTTAAACATTTTGCTTTTAAGCATGCTCACTATGTTTCCCAGGATAGCTGTTTCTTATTATGCAGGTGCAGCAGTGCATGTATAGGTAGGGTTGAGCAGGCTATTTAATGTGAACTCCAAATTTTTGAACCTTAATAACTTTGGTGTTATTCAATGAAATTGCAAGACATTTTGAATAAGGTTTTGAAGTTTGGCTTCTGAGCATTCTCAGTATGGTTTTCAGGATAACTGTCTGGTGCGAACAAAAAAATTATATTTGCAAACCAGTTTTATTTACATGGCCTTCACAAGTTATCCTATGAGGACAGACTTAAGGCACTGGGCGTGTACTCACTTGAGACCAGGAGAGACAGAGGGGACATGATCAAAACCTTTAAGTTCCTTAAGGGTATCAACACAGTGCCTCACTCGGAGATTTTAACCAGGAGTACCAACTCCACTACACATGGGCATGAATGTAAATTAAGGAGGGGAATTTCACGAGAGATGTTCATAAGTATTTCTTTTTTGAAAGGTTGGTGGAGCCCTGAAACAGACAGCCAGAACAGTGACAAACTTCAAATACCAGTGGGATCGGGTATGGGCACAATCTCACTGCACTGGGGGGGCGTCCAGGGAAACACTAGTGGTAGAGACAGGACCCTGGACTGACAGAAGGTCATGGGACTTTATAGGGCAGACTAGATGGACCCTGCATCTCCTTCTGCTGGCACCCTATGTTTCTATGAGAAACTGTTTTCTTATGTTTGTGAGAAAAATATTTTATAATCTTGAGTGCCACCATCTTGTTTTTTGTTTTGGGGGAAAAATTCTAGAAATACATGAAAAATAATGCATTTTCAAAAACCAACACATGAATCTAGGTAAACAGGACCTGTTTAGCTAAATTCTGGGATTTATTTAAAAAAACAAAACAATCCAAAATACATTTTCTGGGCACTCTAAAAATCTTAGGTCACCAGCTTAACAGAGGTTACAATTTTATTGTCATGAGCTGAAAATTCAAAGTTCACAAGAAAATGCGAACAAAGAATTCTTTGTCCGCACATAAAAATTTGTTTTTATTGCCAAATAACAGTTTTTAAGGTCAAATGAAGAATTATTTGGTCATCAAGAGAGTGTGAACAAATATTTCTTTGTTAGCACATAAAACTTTGTTTTTAGTGTCAGATAACGATTTTCATGCTTGAACAAAGAATTCTTTGGTTGCCAGTAACTGTGACCAAAGGATTCTGGCTTGCGACAATAAAATTTGTACCAAAACACAATTTTTACTCCAACCTCAGCCATATTTTAACATAGTTTCTCCAAATTTTCAACAACCTTATTTTTTTAAGGGCCTTAGACAAACGTAATGAGTGAAAAGTGTCACTTCCACCTCTAAATGTATTTTTATGGGTGTATTGACACAAGGTCGACACCACAACGGTGATGTCCAGCACAATGACAGATTTTGCCTGGATGCGGTGAGTAGCTGTGCTGATAGACAGCAGAGACTGGCGGTGCAGCACCCGGTGTTGCGCCTCCCCCCGGTCCAACTCTGACTCGGAGTTAGATATCCAGAGACCGGGGGGTGTGCCCCACATGGGGGGTTCAGAGGTGCAGCCCCCTGATAGAAACACACTGGTATCCCTGATGGCACAATGCCGACACTTGGCATTGTGTCTGTCGCTGTGGGGGATGCCAGTGTGTGCGCTGTCGAAGCACGATAGTAAAACCATTTTTATGTTGCAACTGTAATGCCATGAAAACCATTTAAAAGCTTAGACTGCAGGTCCATTACTCCTGTGGATGTCTCAGAGGCTTGAAAAATAAGTTCTGAGATTTTGAGATAAAATATTGAAAAATGGGATGTGTGTTGCAGTGCGGTTCTGCAAGTATGCACGTAGTGCTGGATTGCAGGACTTATGTATGGCATTATGCAAATTCTGAAAATGCACATAATTCAATTATAGGGGATTTGCATGGGGACTGAAGTGCACTATGCAAATTATGTATACTCAGAACAGCCCATACATACTTTCAGCTAACATACATAGGGCTGTTGTATGGTAGGTCCTATGCAAATCACACACTCACATCATGCACAAGTGGGGCCACACTTCTGCACCCAGAAGTGGGTTGTGCTTTAGGTAGCATGGATTTCTATCTGCTTCTGCAGCCAGAAGTACCTGTGTTTGTCTTGTACTGTGAATGTGTATCTGCGGCTACGGAGCCAGTGCTTCTGCAGACAGAAGTATGGTTGTAATTTCAGTTTATTAACACTCTCAAAAAGTAAGAATATGTATGTTTTTTGTCTTACCTGTTGATGACTGTCTGTGGTTGCTTGGGTGGTCTTGCTGTTTTGATTCTTAGGGGAAGGGTGAGTTACGGTTGGAAACCCTAACGCCACATTTCCCTACTTTTGTGGCATTGAGTTGAACCCTAATTAGTGCAGTAACATAGTTTGTTATAATGAAAAAAAAATATATATATATGTATATATATGGAAGCACCAAGTTATCTCGTCGGCGAGAATGCTGACCTCCCCCACAGCGACGGCACAATACTGACGCAGATATTGTGCCACCTCTTCAATTGGTGTTTTCTGTGGGGGACTGTGCCCCCACCCCCCCAGGTTGGAGTTGGTCCGGGGAGGGGGCGGAACACCTGGGGAAGGTGAAACACAGAAAAAGGACCATTACCACAAATGTCGCCATAATGGTCTTTTTCTGTGTTTCACCGTTGAGGTGTCAACAACAAGGGGTGGTACGTATATACACATATATATTGCAAAATACTTTGTTAATGCACCAGTTAGGGTTCAAATTAATGTCACAAAAGTAGAGAAATGTGTCGTTAGGGTTTTCAGCCCTAACTCCCCACCGCCACCCCCCAGCAGCAAAGGAATAAACATTAGAGTTTTAGGTCTCCAGAGTCTTGGCAAATCAGTGGTGGAGTTTTCTTCGGGGTTGTCAGCCCTAATACTCACCTCTCCTCCTAGCCCACAGCCTCCTGTCTGAAGCACAAGATACAGCTCCAAGCCAGTGCCTCATAGTGATGCACTCTTCAAAGGTAGAGAAGTATGCCTCACTACATGTTGCCAGCAGTCAGTTATAGCGTTCTTCATGCACAGACCTTGCATGAAGAAAAGAGAATACATCTGACCTTGTTTTCTCAGGAAAGGGAGTGGGCATTAGGGTTGATAACCCCATGGAAGACCTCACAACTGATTTCACAAGACTCTGGAGACCCAAAACCCTAATGTTTGTTCCTTTTTCTGCTTGGGGTTGGGGTTGGATGGTAGAGTTGGAAACCCTAATGCCACTTTTCCTTATTTTTTGAGGCATTAAATTGAATCCTCACTGGTCCATTAATGTAGTTTTTTGCAAAGAATTTCCTTTCTTTTTGAGACAGTGAAATTGTGTCATCATTCATATAGGTCCCTTCAGGACCTGTGTGAACAAATGCAGATGCAAAGAGCCCTCTGGACCCTGCAACAAGGGAAGACTCTACGCCCTTTGGTCCCTGAATGTCTGTGCAGCAATGGATGTCAGGAATTTATGGGATTGTCTGGTGGGCTGTGGAAGCACAGGGCACTCTTGGCCCTGTGCTTTCATGTGGTTGCAGATACAGATGCCCAGGGCAAAAAGTTCAGCTTTCAGACAAAGCACAGGACTCTCTGGCACCCACAGGTGCAGAGGTGCAGGGCCCTATGCCAAAAGAAGAGTTTTCTTCACTATATGATACTTGGGCCTGTGCAGGAAACTCTGCACCTTTCCTTGCCAGGCTGGAGGTTGGTGTTGCATGATAGTGCCATCAACCCAGCCGTAGACCATCTAGTTGGCTCACTGAGATGACCCCCAAACTCAGCTCATTGGCTTGGGATTACAAAGAACTATCCACTGGGGTAAAGGCTGGCGCTACACACAATGCGTCATAATAATAATAATTTTTATTTTTGACCCCAAATTTTCAAGATAGTTGTTTTGTGACTGCCCCTTATAAACATGACATGTGGCATTTATGGAATACTGGTCTAAATTTCATTTCACACCACAAGTGCAAAAATCATTTAATTCAAAATATGAAAAATGACACCTGTCACATTTACAAAGTAGCATGAAAAAAATGGGCATGCTGAATGTTTAGAGTCAAAATATTGAAAATTACCAAAATTATGAGTGAACATTGAAATATTATACTCTTCACTCATAACGTGGTCATATTTTCACACCAAATTTTTAATATAGTCTTCTTATAACCCCAGCTCATGAACAATGCAGGTGAAAATGTTCAAATCTTGCCTGAAACATGATTTTGCAGAGCAACTGCAAAATCACCTTTTGGCACAGATTTGAAAATTTCACCTGCGTTGTTCATGAGGTGGAGTCCAAAATAGGCTGCATTGAAAGTGTGGTTGAACAATATTGAAAATAAGTGAAGTTATGAGTGAACACTGAAATATTTCAATGTTCACTTATAACTTGGTCATTTTACCATATTTGTACACCAAATTTTCAACATAGCTTTCTTATGACCCCTCTTCATAAACTCGGTTAGTGGAAATTTTCAAATCTCGCCTGAAAGGAGATTTCATGACATGACCGTGAAATCACCTTTCCAAATGGATCTGAAAAAAATTCACCTAAATTGTCCATGAGGTGGCATCTCAAAAAGACCATGTTGAAAATTTGATGTAAAAATATTGAAAAATGAAAAGTTATGAGTAAAAGTTCAAAATCCATTGAAATACATTAATGGACCTACCATGTTTACTCATATCACAGTCACCAGTTCCAGCAGCAAGACGTCTTTTCAATCAGAGAGTGGATCCTTGTTATGGGACAGTTTTAGGTGAGTAAGGGTGTGTGGAGGGTGAGGGGTGATGGGTGCTAAGTGGAGGATTGGGGTTGGGTGGATGGTGTGTGGGGAGGGATCAGATCAGCAATGGAAGGTTTTCTTCTTTACAGTGTTATTACAAAAAAAAAGACATTGAAGACTTTTTTTTTCTGCAGAATTAGTACTATATTGGCTCCAACACTGGGGACTGGGCACCCAGGTATCAGCTTAACTCTAGGATGGCACTGGTAGTGGGCACTGCAGTGTTGCCATCAGTTCATTGGAGTGGCGAGTGACCTGGAGGAGAGGGTGTTGGGAAAGTGCTACAGTGGGTGGGCACCCCACTTTAATACTAATGAAATATGTACTATCAGGGAAACACAAGAGAGGACTGGCTGAGCTGGGAGGAGGAGGGAATTAAAAGATAGATAGATGGATGGATGGATGGATGGATGGATGGATGGATAGATAGATAGATGCTAGCTAGATAGAGCTAGTTAGTCAAGTCAAATCAAGTCAAAGTTTATTGGCAGGAAAAAACTCCTTTGAGCAAGCTCACTTACAAGGAGGTCCTGAGAGACAAGTAATGTGCAATGCACGTACAATAAGCCAAGGCCAAACATATAACAGGAATACACAGTGCAATATACATTAACATACAGCTTTCTAAGGGAAATATAAACATGGGGTAGGATCATTTGCAGGGTTAAGACATAGTGGAGCAACAGTCAGGCATACAGCTTCACAAAGGAAAATATATACATGGAGCAGGGTAATTTACAAGGTTAAGACATTACGGTACACAGGCATAAACAATCAGGTAGATGCAACGGTTAGCAGCAGGCAGTAATTAAAACTTTGAATGATAAAAGTAGCAATGAGAAAACCTGGAAATGATGGTATGGGATTATAGCAGAGAAGAGAAGGACGAGGAGTCAGCCATGAGTAATGGAGAGGAGGTGGAGAGGAAGGTAGGCCAGGTAGGGATAATAGTGGAGAGAAGGGGAGCCTGTGTTGTCAAGAAGATTGGGGGAGGGGCAGCCCTGAATGGTGGAAAGGAGGTGGAATAGGTAGGTAGGCTAGGTAGGGTAGCTGTGGTAAGGGTGGATAGGGAAGAATAGTGTGGAAGGTAAGTAGGGTAGTGGTCAAGTAAGTAGAGATCGAGGGGGGGCGTGGCCAACCTGCAGACTAGATGGCGACTTAAAAATTCACTGCTACAACCCCAGAGCAAAGATCCATTAAAAACCCATCTAGAAGTCGATCTTTCCCTGGGTACTCTCGAGATTTAGTAATCGGAACACTTGAACAGCTTTGATACCGACCAAGAACCTGATCAGACGTCGGGGAGTTGTGATTATTGTTTGTCTGCCACTGAGCTGCTTGTGCTACAGGCCTAATGGCGCACTCAAGAAAGGAGACTGAAGACCTGTCGGTCAGAGAAATGTTTACATCCATTATTACTAGTATTGATGCTCTACCTCTGGCTTCTAATACAATTGCAGTCTCAATTCAACAGATTGATGCCTGACTGGGCCAAGTAGAACAAAAAGCATTGGCACAAGATGATGTGGTCCAAGGTCACTGTGCCACTCTAAGGGAACCAAGCTGCACAAATAATCGCACTACAAGACAAACTTGACAATCTTGAGAATAGGGGCCGCCGTAACAACTTGAGATTCCTGGGATTCCTTGAGAGTTGTGAGGAAGGCAAGACCATTCACTTCCTCCAAACGGCTTTACCCGAAGTATTGGATCTCCCCCAGACCACTAGGATAACGATAGAAAGGGTGCACAGATCACTGCAACCTAAACCACCAGTGGGAGACAAACCGAGGCCCATTACCGCCAGGCTATTAAATTTTGCTCAAAAAGAAACGATACAGCGGTGAGCAAGGGAGCTTGGGGCACTACAATGGAGAGGTTATCGTATCATGGCCTTTCAGGACTTTTCAAAGGAACTTGCAAACAGGCGAAGAGCCTTTACAGAGATACGCCATAGATTACACAAATTGCAAATACCCTTTGCTCTCTGGTATCTGGCTATATTGAAAATTACAGTGAACAGAATTGCACATCAATTGGCGACTCCCGAGGCTGCACTCAATTATATTTCAGTGACCTGGCCTACCTCTGGCCCCTCAGAATCCCATGTTCCTGATTTGGGTGAGTTTTGTTGTGCTAGCTCCTGTGCTGCAGTGTCCTGCTCTGCAGTGTCTTCTGCCTCTTTGTTTGATTTCAGAGACAGAGGCAGATACCTGTTTGTAGTGTTTATATGGTTTTTGGAGGTAATATGTTGGAGAGCAGAGAGTGATGGGGCACCCGATTTGCCCCTCCTAGCCACCTGCCAACCTCCTGGACCAACTACCCTCTGCGGTCGAGGTTTTTCTGTTGGATGCTGGGGAAATGGCGGGTGGTTCTTATAATGTATTTCCTCTTTGAATATGAAATTTGAGGCTTGCAATCTCTGCCTATGCTGCCCGGAGCTGAGCCCTAGTCCTAAATCCTGTAAGACTGTCCTTCTGAAAATTGTTCCACAGCACCTGCAGTTAATGATATCCATTCCAGATAAGTTGCTGGGTTTATAACCTAGTCAGAGTAATTAGAAGGAAAAAAAATGTAAGTAATGGTTTGATTGTGTTTTGTTTTTGTTTTACTTGTTATAATAAGTTAAATTACTAATGCCCCTATAAATGAGCTCACTTTGTGGATGCCCCACTGATCCGCCCCTTCCTGCTCTGCCACAGGAAATGTCACAACTGTGGTACCCTATAAAAGGAGTGTAGTGTGGGGTGGTTGGGGATGGGGGTGGGTGGCTGGGCCCTTCCCCTGCCGAAAAAGAAGAACCATGGATGAAAGAACAAGGAGGTAAGAGCAGAAACAATCAGTCAACAACAAATGCAGTAACCCTGAAAGCTTATCGTAATGTTAGATAAAACTGTAAAACCTGTAAAACACCACCTGTAATAATTTCAAAGATATACACTGTGAGAAACACTTTGCTACAGAGAAAAATAAAACAATGAAATGTTAGCAACAAACAGTAGCGATCCCTGTGAGTAAAAAATAAAAACAACACCACACAGTAAATCTGTTTAGCCAAAAGAAGTCTTAATCCTTTTCCCTTGCTCTGGTAAGTTTCTCTACTCTGCCTTTCAAGCAGTCTTAGAAGGAAAGAGCTCAGGTGAAGCTAGGTGCCTTGGCGCTAAGTGCCTTGGCCAGCAAACCAAGTCTTCCTATGAGAGGTATAGGGATCAGGGCAGGAGAATGTACTAGGGGGAAAGGAGAACATGATGGTGGGTAATGTATTACTAACTTTGACAGTTACTCAGAATAACAGAAAGCCCCAAACTAATAACTACACAGACAAAGTTTAAAGTAGAAACATAATTTAATCCACACAGTGTGGTAAAGCAAAACGCCACACTGCCCCAGCACGTGCTTCATGCCTTCCTCAGGGGGCATGAGGGAAAATGGGTAGAAGCACTAGGGCAGTGTGCTTTTGCTTTACCATTGTGTAGATTAAATACATTTTGTACTGTAAACTTCTGTCCATGTACTTATTTGGTACTAAAGCAGCTGAAGCTATAGGTACCACGGGTGGCAGTTATTTTAAACTGGGCTGTATGAGTACCTGCGTCTAACAGCGGGGGAAGATCTAAAATTATTGTAACAGGGTGTAGCTCAGGGGGTTAACCCTTTTGGCTGCCTGTAACCAGATTTAAAAAGCTAAAGTTGTCAGGATTAATATACGAGTCATATATCATCCCTGACCTTTACCGCTTGTTAAATCTGTTTCAACACTAATATTTTTAAGCATCTTCTGGGTAACCAGGTGGTTCTAAAATATATAAGCAGTAAACACATTCCATCTGGTTCTACTTAACTATAAAAAAAATCCACATATTTTATTTTGCATGTTTGGGAATATACATGTAATACTAAGATTCTAACTTTAAGAACGGTAAGTTTTGCAAAGCTTTCGAGCACCGAGACAGAATCCCATGCACCAAAGCTTTGCAATACTTAATTGTATTTATACCATAACCTTTCTTAGTACTACATGTACTTTCCTAAACAAAAAACAATACTTCTGTGGATTCCTTAATTAAGTAGAACCATGTAAACTTTTTTTTTGCGTTATATATTATAGAACTTTGTTATACCATGTAGAACCTGGTTTTACTTAGTAGAACTTGTTTTTTACATAGTAGAACTAGTTTTATTTGGTAGAACCTGGTTTTACTTGGTAGAACTTGATTATAAATGGTAGAACCCAGTTCTACTGGGTTCCACCTGGTAGAACCAGGTAGAACTTTTATGGGTTCTACTCAGAAAGTTTGCAAGGTAGAACTTTTAGAGGTTCGCGCAGCCCTACAAAAGACATAAAAAAAACAGATCGGAATCTCCATTGGGAGCACACTTTGCATTCGAACACCAAAACAATTGTAGAGCTTTGAAATATACAGTGCTAGAATGGGTCCCACCTCCATCAAGGGGATGTGATAAGTTAAAATCCTTGCTCCAGAGGGAGGCTTTTTGGATCTTCCATATGAAGGCACAAAAGCCAGAGGGTTTCAATAATGCAAATGACTTTACAATATTCATGCAGCTGAGTGCAGTATAGGGAGACCCTGTTAAGATTCTATTAAGTGTGTTGTAGCGTGTGAACTTTTGACATGTTTTAGAGGATTCATTAATGAACATTTTGTTTAATGATCTTTTGAAATATTGGAACATGCAACTTATTCAAGAATTTAAGAGAAGCAATATTCTACACCTATACTGGACTACCAAAAGAGTTTTTGGATTGTGTGAATTGTCTGGATTTTTATAAAATGGCGAGAGGAAATCCTGCTCTCTGATTGGTTATTACCTGTGCATGGAATCTGTTCCATGCACAGGTAATAAGTTCCTGAAAGTGGGACTGCAGTAGAAAAATAGAAAAATCTATGTGCCTTGGAATGTTCATTTTGTAAAATGCCTGCATTTTTCCCCCTCACTAATGCTGCTCATCAGGTAGTTGGGGACGATCAGGGGACGCTGGAGCCCCTAGCTGTTCACTTTGTACCCCTTTGGTAGAATAACAGAGTAGTTTTAAATAAAAGCACGATTTGCTGAGTCACTTTTACCAGACTATTTCTATTGGCTGACAGTCCCTCTTTCCCGATGTCACTTCTCTGTGCCCATGGGTTCCACGGTTTAAAAATGAAAATACACTATATATATTTATATATATATATATATATATATATATATATATATATTCTTCAAGGATTGTGTGTTTGTGTGTGTGTGACTTCTGTGCAAAAAGCGAGTCGTGTCCACAGCTTCAAGTGACCAGAATTAATAAGAGTGCCATTTGTCACACAGTAGGTCTCTCCTTAGTACTGGCAAAACTCCACGGAATCGCTGTCACAGTCAAAAGATCCATAACAGAGCAAATCTGTGTGGGTTCTGGCACACTTGGTTTTTAATTGAGAACTGCTATTTTTTTGACTCTTTAAATAACACCCGCTTGCAAAATTTTGCAGGATCTCTCACATCTCGTCTGCTTTACCCAACCGACCGCCAGCAACTGCGCTCACTCACTACTTACTGGTTCCATCCTCAAACAAATATAAAAAAAGTAAATAACATTTAAATCAATACACAGACATGCTGTGTATCTGGAGACAACAGTGTGACTGTTTGGGGGTGGAGTCAAGATTGTGTGGGGAAGGACCTAGTAGCCATAACAATCATCTCCTTCAACTAAGGTGGCCATAGTGGGACAAACAATTCAAGGGGTAATAAAAAACTGTTACAGGTGGAGGAACTATTTTACCTCCAAAGACATAGAAGATTTAAATTTTTCACTATTTAATGGTCAAATCTTTGATTTTTAGATGTATATAAATAATAACTGGTAAACAATTTTTCACAATGGGCTGACCAAGTTGATATTTGCCGTAACAACTCATGGGTTATTACGGCACTCACATGCACTGCCATTAAAAACTAGTGCTCCTTTTTTGGCTCTGCTCTTGTTTGTGGGCGGGCTTAACACTTCCAAAAACATGGCGGCTCCGTCTCTCGCTCATCGCAGAGCTGCCACAACATGAGCTCTCTGTCCTTATTTTTATTATTTTGAATAAATATATCTGGTTGATCCAACCTTTCCCAGCTTTAAAAAGCTGTATCTGGTTGATCCTGTTGTTCGTCAACTTTGGGACGTTGCCAGCGTGTGACCGAAAAACAGAACTGTGGCTAACCCTTGTAGCTCCGATCGCACCCAGCAAGCGGTAAGTAAAAATAAAATAGAGACAAAAAAACCCTCCAAAAAACAAAAGAAAATGTTTATTTTGACAAACCAAAAAATGCTAGTGTGTGTGTGTGTAACTGTCACTACAATCAGGCTGACAAAACAATATTAGGAGAGTCACTTTACTCATGCTGAAGAAAAATTGTTGACCAGTCTATTATAAAAAATAAAAGATGTGAAAGTGGGTCTATGAGAATTTAATGCACACCCTCAGTGTGGAAGCTTTGATAAACCCCTCGGGCTTCACCCTCAGGGTTTATGTAGCATCCCACACCTTGGGTGTGCATTAAATTCTCATATCACACACTTCCCTATCCTTTATTTCTCTATGTAATATACGGAGGGCCATCTTATAAGCACAATAAGACACTCCGGGGGTGTGCATGGAACATATTTTACCGCACTTCCAGGGGCTGCAGGCACTCAGCTTGCAGTCTGATGCTTCACTATGTCCCAGGGTGTGCTGTAAAATCTGTTCCATGCACACCCCATTGTGCCTTATTGCTTACTTACTCTACTCCATTTTGACCTGTTTGTTCTCTTTTACTTTATCACGCTTTATATATGTGGGACAGTATACAATTAATTGATTTGTTTTATCTAGTGTAAGTATTTACTGCAAATGCCCTCAGTAATGGTATGAGTGGGTTGTTTTGAGGGTATGTAATGAGGGTGAGTGTGGAGTGTTGGTATGCATACTAGAGTGTGTATGGTGGGGTAGTGAGTGTGTGCCCAAGTAGTGTAGTGAATGGGTACAGATGGAGGCAGTGTGGATGTGTGTGTGTGTGTGTGTGCATGTTTGCGTGGGGGGAGTCATGCACCATGGACAGGGAGCTAAGTGAATATAGCATGCAAAGTATATGGAAGTTACTCACAAAATGGTAATTTGGATTTATTCCCCATTTCTTGGTTACCATCATGTCTGGCTGCTACTGAATTTATGTATGTTGCTCTATTACTTAAATATATCAGAAATTAAGAACTGAGCTGTGAGTACATACTTAAAACACCTTTGCTCCTTCTAGGGTTATATCTTTTAGGAGCTGTTTTTATTAATTGTGAGCACTTTTTATGTTGATTGCGCGCATGCGCAAGAAACATGTTTCTCGAGAAGCAGATTGTGGAGGCGCGGCACTGTTGTGGCCAATGCCCCCACAGCCTGCAAAGGCTTGCCCCGCTTCCCCCAATGTTGTGGCACGCTGCTGCTGACACTAGTTCAGCCAGCGTGCCACAACTTTCTAAAAAAACAGCCACTGCAATCAGGGGCCGCCTCGTCATTGCAGCGTCAGTCATCCACTTCAATGAGGAGCAACCCGTCATTGCAGGCGGGATGTAAACCCTGAGATTGTTTGTGAACATGGCGGCGGTTGCCGCTGTGTTCTAAACAATCTCTTCCAGACATTTAGTTGCCAAGAGGGCCCCAATCCTCATTGGCATTCTGTACCCGCTTTGTTCCTGCCGATGGGGTGGCCAATCCGTCGGCTGTAGTGTTCCCTGTTTGTTTTTGCCGATGGGGAGCCCACTCCCATCGGCATTCTGTTCCCCTTTGTTGCTGCCGACGGGGTGCTCAATCCCGTCGGCATACTGATACCCCTGCCCGCTTGCTGAAGGGGGCGCCCAATCCCCCGTCGGCTACTGCTGGCCCCGGTCCAGGAAGCCTATGCTGGCACACTGGGAGCCCACCCCAGTGTGCCAGATGCCCCTGTAAGTGAGAAAACGGTCCCGTGATGTCTGGTTTATTTATTTATTTTTTTAAACCTGGAAGAAAGGAAACCATCCTTCGGCGCTCGCCCTGCTTCCCTCCCGCAACCCGCAGCCACCCACTGCACGCCCTGCCTCCCCACACCCCCCCCACCCCATACTTACCTTAGGAGCTCGGCGCGATGATCTTCGGTGGACCGGGAACACGTCTGCACTCTTCGAGGCCGACTGCAAACTGAGGAAATGCCGGTAAGCTGTATAACGTAATACATAGGGTTTTTTCAACTTTACTGCATATCTCGGGCATTTTTGGGAATTTTTCCACCAAATTTTCAACATGGGGTTTTTGGGACCCCTCCTCATAAATTCTAGAACTGTCATGGCATTAATTGGCCCGGAAAGGTGATTTCGCGGTCACTGCGCGGAATCACCTTTCGGGGCCGATTAATGAAACGACAGTGCCAGTGTTCATGAGGTGGGCTCTCAAAAAGCCTATGTTGCAAATTTGGTGAAAAAAATCCAAATAAATGACTGTTTTACAAGCGTGTGCTGCGCAGTTGCTACGCACGCTCGTAACTTCGTGAATTTGCAATATTTTCATGCCTGATTTTCAACATTGGCGTTTTGTCGCACCTCCTTGTGAACAGTACAGCTGTCATTGTTCACATCCTGGCGGAAATGTGTTTTCGCACTTCCGGCGCAGAATAGCGCAGTCGCTGTGGGAAATCAGTGTTTGGGACAGATTAAAACAATGACAGTGCCAGTGTTCATGAGTAGAGGTCCTGAAATGGCTATGCTGAAAATTTGGTGATGATACTCCGTAAAATGACTGTGTTACGAGCGTGCATTGCACAGTTTGCATGCACGCTCTTAACTTTGAGAATTTATAATATTTTCACTCCAGATTTCCAGCATTGCCATTTTCCCACACCTACTTATGAACAGTAAAGCTGTCATTTTTCCCATCCTGGCCGAAATGTGTTTTCGCAGTTCTGGCACAGAATACAGCAGTCGCTGTGGGAAATCACTGTCCGGGACAGATTAAGAAAATGAGAGTGATACTGTTCATGAGCAGAGGTCATAAAATGCCTGTGTTGAAAATTTGGTGATAATAGCCCATCGAATGACTGTGTTACAAGTGTGCATTGCACACTTTCCATGCACGCTTGTAACTTCGCAGATTTGTAATATTGTCACGCCACATTTTCACCAGTGGAATTTTCCCACACCTCCTTATGAGCTGTGCAGCTGTCATTTTTCACATCCTGACCGAAATGTGTTTTCACAGTTCCAGCGCAGAATAACGCAGTCGCTGTGGGAAATCACTGTTCGGGACAGATTAAGAAAATGACAGTGGCACTGTTCATGAGCAGAGGTCCTAAAATGCCTATGTTGAAAATCGGGTGACAAAACTCCATAACATGACTGTGTTACAAGCGTGCGTTGAACTGTTTGCACGCACCCTTGTAACATCTCACTTTTGTAATATTTTCACCCCACATTTTCAGCAGTGGCATTTGTCCACACCTCCTTATGAACAGTACAGCTACCATTTTTCACATCATGACTAAAATGTGTTTTTGCACTCCTGCTGCAGAATAGCATGGTCGCTGTGGGGAATCACTGCATGGGACACATTAAGATTGAACGAGTGAGAGGGGGGAGTGACCGTGCTGAACTGAGGTCTGTCGGGACTGCTGCGGATTTGTTTGTGGGCAGAGAAAGGGCCCAACGCAAGAGCCCAGTACAAAAGGGCAGCCTGCAGCACTGGGAGAAACAGAACGAGAGAGCGAGTGAGAGAGGGGGAGTGAGCGAAGTCACCGGAGCTCTTTCAGGACTGCTGCCGATTTCTTTGTGGGCAGGAAAAGGCATCAGTGCAGGCAGGGGCCCAGTGCAAAAGGCCAGCCTGCAGCGGTGGGAGAAACAGTACTAGCGAGTGAGACAGGGGACTGGGTGAGCTCAACGGAGCTCTGTCAGGACTGCTGCGGATTTCTTTGTGGGCAGACAAAGGCATCAGTGCAGGCAGGAGTCCCGTACAAAAGGGCCGCTTGCAGCACCAGGACAAACAGAATCAGTGTCTGAGACAGGGAGACTGAGCGACCTCAACAGAGCTCTGTGGGGACAGCTGTGGATTTGTTTGTGGGCAGAGAAAGGGCGCAACATAAGAGCCCAGTACAAAAGGGCAGCCTGCAGCACTGGGAGAAACAGACCGAGAGAGTGAGTGACGGAGGGGGAGTGACCGAATTCACCGGAGCTCTTTCAGGACTGCTGTGGATTTCTTTGTGGGCAGGAAAAGGCATCAGTGCAGCCAGGGGCCCAGTACAAAAGGCCAGCCTGCAGTGGTGGGAGAAACAGTACGAGCAAGTGAGACAGAGGGACCGAGTGAGCTCAACGGAGCTCTGTCAGGACTGCTGCGGATTTGTTTGTGGGCAGAAAAAGGCGCCAATGCAGGCAGGAGTCCCGTACAAAAGGGCCGCTTACAGCGCCAGGACAAACAGAATGAGCATGTGAGACAGGAAGACTGAGCGACCTCAACAGAGCTCTGTCAAGACAGCTGCGGATTTGTTTGTGGACAGACAAAGGTGCCAGTGCATGCAGGGGCCCAGTACAAATGGACAGCCTGCACTGGCAGGGAACCCAGAATGAGCAAGTGAGACAGGGGGAGTGAGCGAGCTCAACAGAGCTCTATTGTAACTGCTGCAAATTTCTTTGTGGACAGAAGAAGGCGGCAATGCAGGCAGGAGTCCAATAAAAAAGGGCAGCCTGCAGCGCCGGCAGAAACGGAGTGAGTGAGAGAAGGAGAGCGAAGCAGCTAAACGGAGCTTTGTCGGACTGAGCAGATTTCTTTGTGGTACACAAAGGCGCCAACAGAGGCAGGAGCCCAGTACAAAAGGGCAGCCTGCAGCGCCAGGACAGACAGAATGAGTGAGTGACACAGGGGGAGTGAGCGACCTCAACGGAGCTCTGTCATGACTGCTGCGGATTTCTTTGTTGGCAGAAAAAGGTGCCAATGCAAGCAGGAGCCCCGTACAAAAGGCCACCCTGCAGCGCCGGCAGAAATGGAACAAGTGAGTGAGAGAGGGGGAGTCAGCAGGCTCAACAGACCTGTGTCGGGACTGCTGCAGATTTCTTTGAGGGCAGAAAACGCCACCAACAGAGGCAGGAGCCCAGTACAAAAGGGCAGCCTGCAGCACCAGGAGGCACAGAATGAACGAGTGAGAGAGGGGGAGTGAGCCACCTCAACAGAGTTCTGTCAGAACAGCTGCAGAATTCTTAGTGGGCAGAACAAGGTGCAAATGCAGGCAGCAGCCCAGTACAAAACAGCAGCCTGCAGAACCGGACGAAACAGACTAAGTGACTGACAGAGGGCCAGTGAGCGTGCACAACACACCAACGCAATCAACATTTGGCGTTGACAAATGCTTGTTAATATTGTGAGCACTGTGTTGTCACTTTAATAATTGGTTCTCTGGTCCTTTCCCTGGAGTTCTGGCAGTTCATAACCAGTCACCTGTTAGTTGGATCTTAGCTTATGCAATACTATGAAGTTAAAATAGCACTTTAAAATTTCAACTGATTGCTGGTTGACCTTCAGGGAAGGCTTGAGATTAACCAATTGTAACCCCCCTGCAAATGGGGGTTCCCAAAAGACTTCCAGGAGCTTGCTTGAATGCTCCAAGCCTGAATGGTGTTTGGCATTTAAGCCATTTATCAGTGAGTGTTTTTAGAGCCTCTGGTACTGTCTCTTTAAGAGCTGTCTGCTTGCAGACATAATTAGTTTGTATGGGGGGACTGTGTGCTTCTCTGAGTACCACTCGAGCTGCTGCCAATTCACTTAATTTTTGCAGTCACTAGGAGTGCAAAGGAACCTATCTGAAAGATGTAACTGTTTTGCCAGAAATTATTTAGAGTAATAATGAAATTACAGTTTGTCTAACCTGCTTTTTTGCAGTCAGAACTGTGTCTGCTAGTTCCCCATTCTAGTTTTGAACTGCTGAACTGGACCAATCAGTGTGGGGTAAGCTAGCTCTAAATGATGCCTTGGACGAATCAGAACTTGGACTCATAATCTGAGCCAGCCACAAGAGGATTGTATGGGCAGTGACTCTGGGAGATGTAGTTTAGACTTCAGTGCCTTTTGGACCAACAGCAGCAGTCTATTGTGAGTGACAGCCAATCCAGTCAAGAACTGGGAGGAACTCAAAGGAAGTGCCCGGTTTCGTCAGTTGGAGTTCAGTTGAGCTTTGGCAGTGAAGAAGGAAGGAGCCCTGTGCTTTTCAGTGTGCAGTTTAGTCAAAAACGTGTAAGGCCCAGAGTTCGGTCTGCAGCTTGTGTAACAGCTTGTTAGGACTGAATCTGGCCCTGTGAAAAGAATCAAAGGATCTCTGAAGAGTAGAAACCAGGCTCACCCTGTAGAAGACTGGAAGAATTGCTGAAAATTGCACTCGGTCTGTCAGGAACTGAATCTGCTGTGTGTTCTCCGGTATTGTGCAGTAATTGCGATCGGGATACAGATGCAGCCTGCCTGGTATAGTACTTTTTTATGGATGTGTGAAGAGGTTTGTGTACCTCAAGTGAGCCCTGCTGACATTGAAGGACCCTATCTTATTTGGAGGTCGAGTACTAATTCAGGGTTGCTCCTGTTGAATTGCCACATTAAATCCAAATGGAATTACTGTACTGCTGACTGTTTAATTCTCCTTTTCTCTGTGTGAAAGGGCCCCTACCAGCTGCCACGGTTTGACTAGCCACTAGGGCTTGGGTACCCAGGGACAGTAACTGATAGGGATAGGCCTGTGCACAGAGCCATAGTAGATTATTAGAGTGATAAGCTAATTAACCTGATTCTCCCTGTCCTTGTTATATCCCCTAAATAAATCAGAGCTGCTTGTTTCAGCAAAGTTATACTGCCTGAGGTAGTTTGTCTATGTTAAAGTACTGTACTGTGATTGTTGCACTGTATCTCATTTCACAGGAGGTCCCAGTGCGGAACCAGACCTGGGGTAAGTGTATACCGTGAAGGTAATTCTGATATATTGTGTGGGCCACTAGTGGGAAGAAAGGGGGTTGCAGTGTCCCAGAGGGCTGTGACCAAGTTAGTTTAACTATTGCAAACCCTGACCTCTGGGTGGAGGCACCCTACATTGGATCCAGGCCCTCAACCTGTTAGGTGGCAAATCAGGCAGGGGTAGTAGCCCTGGGATAGCGCCATCTAGGGTTACATCTTGGAGGCTCACCGCTGGGATTGTGTGTCCTCTAGTGGCCATATTTACGAACCACTGTTAAGAAAAAATGGGTACCCCGACAGAAGTGGCTGTGCACGGCTGGTGGAGGTGGTGTACTGGGGAGGAGATCGCCCCCAAAATGCTATGCTTATCCTGGACATCCCTCTGGGTATCAATACGGACACTGTGCAGGAGTACTTTCCAAGGTGGAAGGTTTACAAAACCCTGTGGTGGTGGGTCGGCATGCTAATCTGCTCACCCACACTTTCCTGGCCCTAGTAGAGTTTAAGGATCCCATAGATAGCTCCAAAGTGCCACAGACCATTACCCCAGAGGAGCCCTCACTGCTTGGAGAGTGATAACTAAGGACAGTAAAGACCGGGGAATCAGCCCCACCACTATCTGAAACTTTTGAGGAGAAATTTGCTGAATGGTTGCTGGGAGAGGGAAAACTGTGGAGGACTTGAAGAACTATTCTTGCCACCTGGGGTGTTCCTCCCCAACACCCTCTCCTGCTCCAGTGCCCGTAATGGTGGCTGAACAATGCAGACTCCTATTTCTGCACCTGCCATTAGTCACGACTCTTACCAAGGTTGAGGATCTTCTCTGGCACCCTCCCACCCCCCAAGGGAGGATGACTGGGAGACCTGGATAGACTATGTTGCCCCCAAGTGCTAGAATGGCAATGCTCGGGAGGTGAAAGCGAAGAGGGTTAGTGAGAGCCTCCAGGTCCTGCCCTGGCTACCATCCGTGCTAAACGGGCCAGTAACCCTGAAGCGACTGCACAGGCCTATCTTGAGGCCTTGGAGAATGTGTATGGAGCCCAGATTCTGATGAGGACCTATGGTGGAGAGTAAGAGATGCACAACAGTACCAAGGGGAGTTGTTGTCTGTGTATGTATCTCGGCTGGAAAAATTGTTGCAAGAATGCCTCAGAAAAGGTAGTTTGCCAGCGATTGAACTGGACCGAACCAGGCTGGACAGGATCCTAAGTCTGCCCCTTCTCAGAACTGCTGTTGCTTCAGTTACACCTGGCAGATCGACTGGAATCCCCACCCTCCTATGATGAGTTAATGAGAGAAATTGAGGAGTTGAGAAAAGACGACCTCGGGAGGGACCTGCACCAATAGCTGCGGCACTGACCGAGTGACTGAGGGTGACCCATCAAGTGAAGTTCAGGGGCAGAGGTTGGCAGTCAATGAGTGCTCTGACAAGGAAAAGATATGTCACAATGGGGCTGAACTGTTGAGAGAGAGATCCGGGAATTCAAAACAGTCCCTTTATGAAGGCCACGCCTGCAAGTACGGGCCCTGACCTATATCCGACTGCATCTCTATGGGGTGGGGTACCCACCATGTATCTCCTGCTGATAACAGTTCAACTCGATTCCTTGACCATGGAAGTGGAGAAACTGAGAGATGTCTCCAAATGCTTATCACGCCGCAGACAGAGATGGCACCAAGGTTTCCAGTTAGTAATACCCCCTGGCTCCCAGTGTGGCGCCTCGGCTAGCTCAAACTCCAGAAAGTATGTTTTGCTATAATTGTGGGAAAGATGGGACATGAAAGGAATGCCAGTCCCCAAAGACACTGACAAAAGTTGCATATAGGCTACAAGGAGAGCTTGGAGAAGAAATCAGTGGTTAAGAGGTGCACGACATGATCCCAGTGAGGGACCAAAATGCTAATTCACGTCCTTTTGTGGCAAGGTCAGTTGCCCAGGCCCCACTACCGCCTCTCCAGACTGGTCCAGAATAGTGGGTCCCTCCATGGAGACCACTGTAAAGGTGAGCGGAGTGTCTACAAGAGCTATATTAGACAGTGGCTCCCAAGTGACAATTATGTTCCAAGATTGGTATCAGAAGCATTTGTCAGACGTGCCCCTTACAACCATTAGAGGACTGCATGTATGGGGTTAAGTGAGAAGGCCTACCCTATTCCGGGTATATCCAATTTGGCTGTCTTTCCCCACCTCCGTGGCTGGAGTGGCTGAACAAGTAGAGACCCTAGCCTTAGTGTCCCCCACTGGACTGTATGATGGTGTCCTTTTGTTGATTGGAACAAATGCTCATATGTTCGGAAGGCTGGTACAGTTGTGTTAGTGAAAACAGGGTCAAAGACTAGTAGAGCTTTAAGAGTTCCTTTAATTAAGAAGGCCTATGAGGCACTAGAGATGCTGAAAAAAACAGAACCAGAGGAACCGGTCGGAATTGTATGGAAGAAGGATCCTGAGTCTCTGATCCTGGCGCCAAATGCCCAGTGTACCTTACAGGGAGAGGTCCGTTATCAGAAAGGATGTTAAGAATAAAATATTAATGTTGGATGCACCAGGCGATGGAAAATTGCCAGAGGGACTGCTGGTCAAGCCTAGTATTTTGCCGCTAGAGCCCATGCTTATGCCAGAAGGGTAATGGTCCAAGTTCATGTGTCTGAAAGAGACATTCGAGTAAACAGAGGTTGCATCCTGGCTAATGTGCATTGTGCAGACACTGCAGTGCTACCCAGCAGCAAGAGTTCAAGGAAGAATGAAGAGTAACGCCTGACTTGTTTGATTTGGCGACTCCCGCTGCCAGCTGAATGGAAAGTGAAGATCAGTGAGAAGCTTGCCCAGAGAGACCAGGTGTTTTCTTTAAAGAATGGGATGTAGGATGCGTGCAAGGAGCTGAGCACAATATCCGCTGCATGACGAAAGACCATTTCGTGAGAGGTCTCGACGCCTGGCACCTGCTGACATAGATGATGTGAGACGGCATCTGCAAGAGATGTTAGCTGCTGGTGTAATACAAGAATCCAGAAGCCCTTATGCTTCCCCCATTGTGGTAGTGAGGAAAAAGAATGGAACAGTAAGGATGTGTGTGGATTATCGCACCTTAAACCGGCGGACTATCCCTGATCAGTACACAATGCCCCGCATTCAGGATGCTTTGGACTGCCTAAGCGGGAGCAAGTGGTTCTCTGTGCTGGATCTCCGAGTGGGTACTATCAGATCCCGATGGCCCCAGAGGACCGTGAAAAGACAGCCTTTATCTGTCCGTTGGCTTCTATGAATTCATGAGGATGCCTCAAAGGTTTTCAGTGCCCCAGCCACTTTTCAACGATTGATGGAGCGTGCAGTGGGGGGACATGAACTTACTAGAGTGCCTGTATACCTAGATGATGTTATTGTGTTTGGCAGCTCACTGGAGGAACATGAGAGCAGATTATTTAAGGTATTGGACCGACTGGAGGACTTTGGCCTTAAACTGTCCATTGATAAGTGTCAATTTTTTCAAACATCAGTAAAGTATGTGGGACACATAGTATCCACCGAGGAATAGAGACCGACCAAGTAAAGTTGAGGCCTTGACCACCTGGCCACAGCCCAAAAAATCTAAAAAAGAACTGCAAAGATTCCTGGATTCTGTGGTTATTATCGGCGCCATCAAGGACTATTCAAGAGTGATCCGCCTTTACTTAACCTTACTCAAGGTATCCCCAACCCACAAAAATACCAAAAGTCAGCATCCTCAAGACTGAAAGAGTGTATTTTCATCCGAGTGAAGTATTTGGGGCCCGCTGGACTCCTGATTGTGAGACTGCTTTTCATGAGATCATATATCAACTTCCCCATGCTCCAGTGCTGGCCTATGCCGATCCAAGAAAACCTTACGTCCTGCACACTGATGCTAGCTTGCAAGGGTTGGGGGCTGTGTTGTACCAAGAGCACGAGAATGGCCTGAGACCAGTGGCCTTTGCCAGTAGAAGCCTGACCCCATCCGAAAAGAACTATCCTGTACATAAGTTAGAGTTCCTAGCTTTGAAGTGGGCTATTGTTGACCAATTCCATGAGTACTTGTATGGGGCTAAAATACTAGTAAAACTGACAATAATCCTTTGACCTATGTGCAGACCTCAGCTAGTTGGATGCCACTGGCCATAGGTGGCTTTCTGCATTATCTACATATGACTATGCTCTCGAATACCGAGCAGGTCTGAACCACATAGATGCTGATGCTCTCTCCCGGAGGCCTGTTCCCAGAATGATTGGGTCCGACTGGCAGAACCTGACATTCGGGCACTCTGCCGAAGTTTGACAGGGAGGAACAAATGTCCACGGACGCAGTGGACTGCATGGTGGATTGCTTGGGAGCCTCTGAGAATTGCATACCTGCTGCTTATTGCCACTTTTCTGCAATAGACATTGGTGCACTGCCTCAGCTGGACAATGACAGTATTGGCGGGCTCAATCCGCGATCCCATGATCAAAGCAGCTTTAGAAGCCCTCTATGCAGGAAAGATGTGTCCAAATTACGCTCCACTGATTTGAGAACTGCATTGTTATACAAAGAAGGTCCTAAGTTGAAACTGATCAATAAACTGTTATACAGAGAAACAGTAGACAGAGGGGACAAGTAGACAAACAACAACTAGTGCTGCCCACTGCCTTCGAGACTCAGTATTGAGGTCCTTGCACAACCACATGGGCACCTTGGTATAGACAGAACACTTGACTTGGTGAGATCCAGATTCTATTGGCCTAAGATGGGGGCTGATGTGGAGCAACACATTCGAACTTGTAGTCGCTGCTTACAGAGGAAAGCTTTGCCCAGAGGGCTGCCCCTTGTTAACATAACCACCAGTGCACCCATGGAGCTGGTCTGTATTGATTTTCTAAGTTTGGAGTCAGATCAAAGAAATATCAGTAATGTGCTGGTGGTCACTGACCATTTCACGAGATATGCCCAAGCTTTCCCACCAAAGACCAGAAAGCATCCACTGTAGCCAAAGTACTTGTAGAAAACTTTTTGTTCACTATGGGGCTCCACAAAGAATCCATTCTGATCAAGGGAGAGACTTTGAGAGTCGCCTGATCAAGAGATGCTTTCTCTGTGGGGAGTGCGAAAGTCCAGAACCACTCCTACCACCCCAGGGGACCCACAGCCTGAACGTTTCAACCGCACTTTGCTAGATATGCTAGGCACCCTGCACCCAAAGGACAAGCCTAGATGGAGCCAACAAATTAGCACCCTGGTACATGCTTATAACTGCACCAAAGTGATGCCACTGGATTCTCCCCTACCGCCTGATGTTTGGAAGAGAAGCTCGACTACCAGTAGATGTGTGTTTTGGGGTCTCTCCTGATGGGGTTCAAGCTGACAACTATTTACAGTATGTGCAAAGTTAAAGGCCCAGCTAACTCATGCGTACTAACTGGCTCAAACCATGGCTGCCAAAAGAAATCTGGCCAACAAAGAAAGGTATGAAAAAGGTGAAAGCACAGGAACTCCAGGAGGAGATCGGTTGCTAAGAAATCTGGGACTGCATGGCAAGCACAAGATTGCTGACAGATGGCACCATCTCCCTCACATTGTAGTGGGCAAACTAGATGATCTGCCAGTGTACAAAGTAAGGCCTGAGAATAATTCAAAAGATGTAAAACAATGCATAGAAATCATTTACTGCCCATTGGACAAATCTTAATTGAGTCTGAGCCCCTAGAAGATGCCCCTCTGGACCAGTGACTAGAGCTGCTGCTAAGAAAAGATCAAGAAAGTCTGCACCTACAGAAGCAAAGTTAAAGTGTTCCTCCACAAGTCCCAGTTGAGCATGACTGTCAGTCCATATCGGAAGAAAGTGAGAGTGACTTTGAATACTATCCTTCTTACGAACTGAGTCAATTGTTTGGGGCAATCCCTAGTCAATACTGGAGACAAAGCTGGGCCTTCTGGACTGTCTAAGCCCCAGCTTCATCCCTGGAGCCAATGCTCCCAGAAAGTGAAGTGCAAAGCATCAGATCCAGATGAAATGGAATCATTGTGCATGGTTGAACTGTTTGAGCTTTCAGGGAGGAAAATGATAGATTGGGGCAGACTGGTGATACAACCAACAAGAAGAGTATTTTGAGTGCCCTGACAGTCCACCGCCAGTGTCCGAAAGCTCTCCATGCGAGCCAAATGTTGTGGACTCAGAAACTGTAACTCCTGGAGCTGAAGGTGCCCCAAGTTCTAGCCTCTCTACCCCCATGGAGACTCCCTGACAAGTGAGGACAATGCTGAAAATGAGGCTCAGAGTGCAGAGACTATAACAGTTCCCCTAGAAAGACTGGTCGAGCTGTAAAGCCTGTGGTGCACCTCAGTTATGATTCACTTGGGAGGCCTGTGGACTTGCCTCTCAATGTTGTCCATAAAGGAGTGTATGTGTCCCAGCTCATTGCCCAAACTGAGCATCAGTGCTAACTCTAGTTACTTGTGTTGCTCCTCTATATGGTGCCCTTGCCCCATCCAGCCCCAAGGTAACTGATAGGAAGGGCCCTCTCTTCAGGTTTCATGTACAAGAGGTAATAACTTGAGTTATGGTACAATGTGTATATAATACTGTGTAAAGAGGACGACTGCAATGTTTCAGAAATGTGTTCTTGGTAAAATGATATATTGACTGATGATTACATATGCGAGCCTAATGCAAATGTATATGGTTGCAGTTGAAACTTATGGGGTACTTGCTTGACGCGGACGCCAAGCTTTCCCAGGCCAGGAAGGTGTAACCCCCTGCAAATGGGGGTTCCCAAAGACTTCCAGGAGCTTGCTTGAATGCTCCAAGCCTGAATGGTGTTTGGCATTTAAGCCATTTATCAGTGAGTGTTTTAGAGCCTCTGGTACTGTCTCTTTAAGAGCTGTCTGCTTGCAGACATAATTAGTTTGTATGGGGGACTGTGTGCTTCTCTGAGTACCCTCGAGCTGCTGCCAATTCACTTCATTTTGCAGTCACTAGGATTGCAAAGGAACCTATCTGAAAGATGTAACTGTTTGCCAGAAATTATTTAGAGTAATAATGAAATTACAGTTTGTCTAACCTGCTTTCTTTGCAGTCAGAACTGTGTCTGCTAGTTCCCATTCTAGTTTTGAACTGCTGAACTGGACCAATCAGTGTGGGGTAAGCTAGCTCTAAAATGATGCCTTGGACCGAATCAGAACTTGGACTCATAATCTGAGCCAGCCACAAGAGGATTGTATGGGCAGTGACTCTGGGAGATGTAGTTTAGACTTCAGTGCCTTTTGGACCAACAGCAGCAGTCTATTGTGAGTGACAGCCAATCCAGTCAAGAACTGGGAGGAACTCAAAGGAAGTGCCGGTTTCGTCAGTTGGAGTTCAGTTGAGCTTTGGCAGTGAAGAAGGAAGGAGCCCTGTGCTTTTCAGTGTGCAGTTTTAGTCAAAAAGCGTGTAAGGCCCAGAGTTCCGGTCTGCAGCTTGTGTAACAGCTTGTTAGGACTGAATCCGTCCTGTGAAAAGAATCAAAGGATCTCTGAAGAGTAGAAACCAGGCTCACCCTGTAGAAGACTGGAAGAATTGCTGAAAATTGCACTCGGTCTGTCAGGAACTGAATCTGCTGTGTGTTCTCCCGGTATTGTGCAGTAATTGCGATCGGGATACAGATGCAGCCTGCCTGGTATAGTACTTTCTTTTATATGGATGTGTAGAGGTTTGTGTACCTCAAGTGAGCCCTGCTGACATTGAAGGACCCTATCTTATTTGGAGGTCGTGAGTACTAATTCAGGGTTGCTCCTGTTGAATTGCCACATTAAATCCAAATGGAATTACTGTACTGCTGACTGTTTAATTCTCCTTTTCTCTGTGAAAGGCCCCTACCAGCTGCCACGGTTTGGACTAGCCACTAGGGCTTGGGTACCCAGGGACAGTAACTGATAGGGATAGGCCTGTACACAGAGCCATAGAGTAGATTATTAGAGTGATAAGCTAATTAACCTGATTTCCCCTGTCCTTGTTATATCCCCTAAATAAATCAGAGCTGCTTGTTTCAGCAAAGTTATACTGCCTGGAGGTATTTGTCTATGTTAAAGTACTGTACTGTGATTGTTGCACTGTATCTCATTTCACAGGAGGTCCCAGTGCGGAACCAGACCTGGGGGTAAGTGTATACCGTGAAGGTAATTCTGATATATTGTGTGGGCCACTAGTGGGAAGAAAGGGGGGTTGCAGTGTCCCAGAGGGCTGTGACCAAGTTAGTTTAACTATTGCAAACCCTGACCTCTGGGTGGAGGCACCCGCCATTGGATCCAGGCTCCTCAACCTGTTAGTGGCAAATCAGGCAGGGGTAGTAGCCCCTGGGATAGCGCCATCTAGGGGTTACACAATTAATTGGTCCACTTTGTTTCTAGATTTCACTGGATTTCACTTGAATTCTATGATGTAATCAATTTATTGAATTGATTCTACACAGTATTTAATCTGAGCAGCAGTGGGCAGGCCCAACTCCCTGAGGAAGAGGCAGTGCATCTCAAAGTGCAGGAATGTTAGTGGTATTGTCTGTCTTTAAATAAAATATCTCACTGTATTTTGAAATGGTGAGGTGCTGCATTTTTTGTGCTGACTTGATTTAGCTACCCAGGCTGAGGTTTTGCAGCAGCCCCACTTGACTCTTGAGCACTCAGCTGTGACTTAGTTTTGTTTAAAAAGAAATGCCTGTTTTCACAAGGCTGCAAATGAACAAATATCGTTTGTGCCATGAGTTGGGTGGTTACTGAGAAAGGGGTGTGGGGAGGGCTTAAAAAAACATGGACATGTTTGTAGCTGAGCATATGACGGGGGTAGCTGCAGCTCATACAACATTTGCAGTCAGCATAGGAATTCTGATTATTATATCACAATTGTGACATCAGAACTATGGCACAACATTTAAAATGTGTTCTACTGTGCCACGGTACTGACATCACAACTATGGTACAATGGAGGGTTTGAGTGTAGTGATTTCCATACACAACACACTAACCATACGCAATTTTGAAACTGGATACACTAGAAATAATACCTACAGTCTCCTTTGGTTGAAATCATTAACCAAGACTCCTTCCATCCACGTCTGGTGGTTTTCAGTGTAGAAGTTCAATATTCAGTGATGCTTTTGGAATAGAGTACAGAATACCATATTTCACTGTTCAGAAGCCACAGCTTCTATTACTTTTTTCAGTTTTCACCCACGCCTTCTAAATGGGGTCGATTTGTATTCGGGATACCTTTAATTAAAAAGTTAAAAAAATTGTGTTTTTGGTGGCACATTTATAGAGTTTTGTGGAACTTAAAATACTGAAAAGTAAATACACTAAACATTTCTGTCACCCTGCCTCCCACCTGCTCACAGTGCCTCATTCTCCTTCTCTTCCTCCCACCCACAGTTCTGCTGAAATAATGCTTACCTATACATTGTTGCACGGGTAGACAGGTAGCACAGCAACACCAGTCTCAGACAGCCACTTCCTTGGTTCGCTCTACTACCAGTAACTCTCAGACTACTAAATTAATAGCTCTAGAACCACTGCTCCAAATTAGTGTAGCAGAAGTACAGACCACACTCTGACAAGGAAGTCATTAGAGAGCTCAGACAGTGCTCCGACAGAGAGTGAAAGTGGCCACATTGTCCATTCCAACTGGAGAATGCTAACAGAGGAACATGTCAGCTGCTTTAAAGTGCTCCTGGTTCTGTACAGGTACCTGTACTCCTTGATTTTTTTCTCTCTAGTTGGGGGTTATCTGAGTGTCTAGGAGGAAACAGAGAGTTGTACTGCTGATTCCACAATTTCTAAGCCACCCCCCTTTAGAAGCTGCGACTAAAAATTGGTGGCAGCTTCTATTAATAAACTGTATTTCTACTGTGGCTTTTATTCAGGGGTGGCTTCTAAACAGGGGCAGCTTAAAAATGGTGAAATGTGGCAAGCCTAGTATCATGGGCCAACATTCCTATGCTAGCAGTAAAAAAGGTCTAAATGCAGTTATCTGAGGCTTTTAGTGATGCTAGCACACCATGGTTACTATGTTTACATGCTTAGCAGTGAGCCAGTGATAGTGCATCATCCTCTGTGGATCACTACCCACAAGGTAATGTATAAGCTGGGTAATGTTACTGGATAGTGACCTTGATATGGGACTATCTGGATTGGACAATAAAATCCAGGGAAAAGTGCCACTGTATTGGGTATCTTGTGGGAGCAACAGACTATTTAAGCATCTCTACTTCATAGATATATAGGTATAGTTAGATGAATTAACGCTATTCAGTTCATCAGGTCTGCTTCCCTATTATCTTAACAGTAATAACCTGAACCATATAGTTCATGCACCACAGATAACTAGTTTATTGCTTTGTAAGCTACTTTCAGCTATGCAATGCATAGCACAGCAAAAGCTACAGTGATGCCAGCCAGGATGCAATGCAGTAATGCCGCAATGTATAGCAAAATGATGGAACATAATGCAGGAACAGTGTAATTCTATGGCAATTAAGCCATTTTGTCATGCAGTATTTTGTGACGTCATTTACTGAAAGTTAATGCGTTGTGTCATGACTGGCTCCATTGTACATGAATGTAAATTGCAACTGTAATATAAATTTGTACGTATACAGCTAGCTGTCAAAAATCAGCCTGTAAATTCCCCCCCTTTTTTCTTCTCTAGACATGCCCTGCAGCTAAACGTCTCAGCAACACAACAGCTCCTTGCCCTGGCTCATCGAATGCAGAAGCTTGATGCCTTTATCCACATCTCTACTGCCTATGCAAACTGCAACCGGAGACATATAGATGAGGTCATCTATGCACTACCTGTGGATCCGAAGAAGCTAATTGACTCTGTAGAGTAAGTTAAAGTAGGACTTACTGAGTCTTCCCCCTGATTAGTACTGTAGCAAAAGCAGATCTATTACTACATGCATGATTACGGTGACACCATTTTCTTGGGTCAAAACAGAATCTAAACCCAAGGAATACTGTATGTGATGGACACAGTGATGGGAATAGCTGTTGCCATCCACCTGGGATACTTTCTAGAAGGCTCTGTACTGTAGATAAGATGCAGAACAGTACCTTGGTCTGTGTTGCAGGAGGTATAAACTGGCCTTGTGGTCACTAGTGGTAAAGATTTAGATCTAGCAACAATGAAGCAACTCACCAGCCACTGGCTGATGATGGAGCTGCACCTCATCCCAAAAAGCCCATGTGTGCATGCGATATATATATACTGTATATATATATATATATATATATATATATATTTTTTTTTTTTTTTTAAGGCTATTTAGTGAAACTAATAACAGACTTCTTGTTAGCAGTTTGCTGTGCATGACTGAAAGTAGAAAAGGCAACCCTCACAGTTTTGACCACTCCGAAGGGAAAACACAGTGGGGTGCCGACTGCAGCACTGATGTAATGTAATGCTATAGAATGTGTAGGGATACGTATCATTGCATTACAGGAAACACAAACTATTTATTTTGTTTTGTTTTGTTACTTTTGGACCCTCACCGGCAGCTCTGGCCATGGGATTGTTTGAGCACTCTGTGCACCAAAACATAGCTGGTATGGTTTGTAACATGTCCCTGGCCCCTGCTAGCAGTCCACAGGGACCACACAACTGCAAATGCATATGCTGAAAATAAAAACTTGTTTTGAAAGCCACAGGATTAATTTAAATAGATTCACCAAGCTAATTAAGGTTTTGAATTTCGCCACGTCTTGTGATGCCCTACCTCCGTGAAACGCCGTCCATGTAAATCTTATTAAATTTTCTTGACTAATTTACAAGTGGAAGGGATCATAACTTTGCTCCCCCCCCCCATATGCCTTCCACTTCCTGGTTGATCATGCTGCCTTGTTAGTCAACTGGTGTCCTTGATGGCTCTCCATCTGGACATATTTGCCGTAAAAATGTACTTAGAACTGACCCCATTCATTTTAATGGGGGCACGTCCCCACGCTCTTCCTGGGCATGCGTCATTTTATGTGCATGAGCACAGGGGCAGATCAGGGCAGCGTGATCAACCAGGAAGTGGAAGGGATCCAGGGGGAGCAAAGTTATAGTCCCTTCCACTTATAAAATAGCCAAGAAAATTTAATAAAATATACACGGACAGCATTTCAAGAGGTAAGGCATTACAAGATGTGGTGCAGTTCAGTAGCTTGGTGAGTCTCTTTAAATGAATAGATTGATTTCAGGCTTGTCAAACTAGTTACATTTTACATGTATCTTAAATCTGAGTCTCTTCTGCTTTTCAGACACCAAGACCCACATTCATTTTTCCATGTATTTGATTCCTTCATCATACTTGTTCTTGTTATAAACAAACTTGTCTAGAATGACCTCTATATGCTACACCCAACCTGACAATAACTACTATATCGTGAACCAGCTGTTTATTTCCAGAATACTAAAAAGAGAATGCTGAAGCCACCCTACATCTGGGTGTGCAACAAGAAAGAAAACGAGCAGCTATCCAACAACCCAGCACCACCCCACCACAACAGAGGCACCAGAGGCACAAAATATGCTCAGAAACAATGCGACTTTAATACATCAAAAGTGCTGACCTCAAACCATGTTCAGCATGGAAACTACTCCCTGAAGACGTTGCTGTGAAACTGGTAGGAGCTGTTGGGGTCCTGTTGGTGTTTTCCCTGGTTTCCATGCTGAACATGGTTTGAGGTTGGCACTTTTCATGTATTAAAGTCACATAGTTTCTGAGTATATTTCAAGTCTCTGGTGTCTCTGTTGTGGTGGATGGTGCTGGATTGTTGGGTAGCTGCTATTTCCAAAATAATACCTGTCTCACTCTTTAGAGGTAGGACAAAGTAGAAGGTTAAGAAAAAAAACGAAACGTGTTGATGTCTATACCTTTTGTTCAAAACATAAGCAATACCATTTCTGTCTATTATAGATCATGGAAACATCATGTGATACTCTCTGACCAATCACAGTGCTTCCTTCAGCTGTGCGTGAGGTACTCTTATTGCTGTAAGAGTACCTCATACACTCACACGAACGGTCTTCTTGAAAATTGCCACAGAAATGGACCGCAAATAAAGTTTTTTTTTTTTTATTGTGCCATAATATAATAATTTTATAGAAGCACTAGAAGGACCTCTTATGGCTATAAGAGTGTTGCCTCTTGCATCCTTAGGGCACCAGAAATGCTCACCTTCGGTTTGCAGCTCTGTTGCCCTAAGGACACTTGAGGCGACACTCTTATAGCCAGAAAAGACCCTCTTAGTGCCCTTATAAACTCATATAAGAAAAAATTCAACACTGGGATACTCCAAAGCAAAGATGCTGCAGCCATTCCACATTCATATCCATCGTGTCACAAGAAGTCTCCTCCATGTGTTAGTTACTGCAAATGAAATCCCCTCTGAGTTATTCTAGTTAATCAGAAAAAGGGACAGTGGCCTCTTATTGCAGTTTGAGAGCTGCTCCTCTTGCCCCAGACCTCACTCTCTCTCTCTGTCTCTCTGCATTTTCAAGGAGGCTGCAGGTAGGAATCCAGCTGATCCTGTAGGGCTTCTTATTGCAGTAGGTGTGTACCTGGTTCCTCTGTGGTTCACGTCTCATTGACTATCCTGCTCCAGCTCCATTTGCAGTTTTTGTCTTAGATCTAGATCCTTTCAGCTGCCACACCCCCAGCAGCTGCCTGTAGCTCTCTCCAGTCATCCATCGGCTGCAGGTAGCCCAGCACCAAGCTTTGAGACCACCATCTCAGCTCACTGCCTTACTGCTCCTGCTCCTTCTTACTTCGTCTTGTTCATATCCACAGTACTGATTTATTTCTCCATCATTTTTGTTAGTACTGGGCTCACTTGCAGAGGTTGCCTTGGACTGGGACTGAGCTCTCAGAGAAACATTTGTATTAGTATCCCACCAACATGGCTCAGTCACAGTCTCTCTTAATTTCCATTTGGGCTGCCCAGCAACTCAAGCAGTGGGTATGTCAGCACTCCCTCCAGTGCTATTACATCCAATACATCCGTTTGTGTGAACTGCCACAAAAATATATGGAGGCTGGCATTGATTTCCACCAGGGGAATGAATACTATATCGGTAAGGGGATCAGGCAGGGGACTGCTAGTCCACTAGGGACCATGTTTAATACAAGGTGGATCAGGACTGGGGAGGAGGGACCGTGGCACAGTGGTGCTAGGTGCTAAATCCTCCCAGCGTGGACATTTCTAAGTACTCTTAGACCAGCCCTCGCACAATTTCAGACAGACCTCCACCTTGTTGCTCTGCTCTTGGTGGGATTTCCTGACACAAATGACTTCTTTGCTGCATACCTCTCAACTGTCCTCATTTCACCTCAGAAAAGCTCTCTGTGCCACAATGAATGAGTGCTGTCCCACATTTTACGCTGACATTTTAAAGGAGAAATCCAAACAATGAATGTGAAAAATGTTGTTGCTCAATAAACAGAGAACTCTGCTAATAAGAAAACTTACATTTCCAGTGTTCTGAGCTTCTGTCTTTGTCATTTGATGAGGTGTTAGATGTTGAAGTACAGTGTTCCACATTTGGGGGTTGAAAGGTTGAGAGGTGTGCTCAGCTGTTCTTTCGCAATGCTGCTTATGGGCTGCCATATACTGCAAGATTCGGTAGGGACTTAAAATAATTAAGATTTCAAGACTCACTGGACTATGTTTCCAGACAGGACTTTGTGAGTTTACAATATTACATGTAATGTTATTTTGTTGAACACAAATCAATGCTGCAGTTTAACATAATTGTACTACAAAGTTAAGGAGCACTCAGTAGCATGTTTCTTGTCTTAAAACTTACCATTCTGCTATAGTAGAAAATGCTATTCAAGTCAGAGCTCCCCTGCCAATGGAAGTAGCTATTATCAGCTGTTGTAAGATCACTTTTATTTAGATGGGGTTATTCTGGTGCAGAAAGGGGAGGATTATTATGAAGAATCCATCAGTTTTGTTTCAATGCACCTATTTAGTGTTTTACTTCTTAATGGGACACTGTGATACTATAGCCCAATGGTAGGGTATACTATGATGAGTAATAAATGTTTTGTTTACAGGAATCACCACTGATGGTTGCATATGACTTTTTTAACCTAATATATCTTTGGACTTCAGATTCCATCACCATCCACACCTGTCCTGGTTATTAAAATGATGTATATCTACTGTCAATATGCCTACTTGTAACACAGTTGTATTGTATTGTAATGCTTGACACAAAATGACTGAACTATAATTGAATAAACTACAGATGTTGGGAGCTTAAACTTCACCCAGCAAAGTCATGGTAAAGTTGGCAACTTTGTACTTTACAAAGGTTTTTACATCATGCCAGACTATACACTTTGCAGCTTCACTGATGATTACCAAATGGGATAAAAAGCCTGAAAACTAAATGAAAAAAGAAATCCTCAAGGCATGTAGCACTTCATCCCACCCCCTCCCTCCCTTCTGCCAAACCAGTACATTGAAAATCACACACGATTCCCCAATCCACTCTCCTCCCACCAAGCCATGCACCCCTTCCCAACCCACGTAGCACCCTAACTCACCCTCTTCCTGCCCAACCACAATAGTAAATAAAAAGGCACCCCTTCCCCAACCCATGTATCACCCCAACCCACCCTCCTCCTGCCCATCACAACACTGAACAGAAAAGCACCCCTTCCCCAACCCATGTACCACCCCAACTCACCCTCCTCCCACTGAGCCATGCACCTCTTCTCAACCCACGTAGCACCCCAACTCATCCTATTCATGCCCAGCCACAACAGTAAATAGAAATGTATCCCCTTCCCCAACCCATGTACCACCCCAACTCACCCTCCTCCTGCCCAACCACAACAGTAAATAGAAAAGCACCCCTTCCCCAACCCATGTACCACCCCAACTCACCCTCCTCCCACCGAGCCATGCACCTCTTCCCAACCCATGCAGCACCCCAACTCACCCTATTCATGCCCAGCCACGACAGTAAATAGAAATGTATCCCTTCCCCAACCCATGTACCACCCCAACTCACCCTCCTCCTGCCCAACCACAACAGAAAATAGAAAAGCACCCCTTTCCCAACCCATGTACCACCCCAACTCACCCTCCTCCTGCCCAACCACAACAGTAAATAGAAAAGCACCCCTTCCCCAACCCATGTACCACCCCAATCCACCCTTCTCCCACCGAGCCATGCACCCCTTCCCAACCCACGTAGCACCCTAACTCACCCTCTTCCTGCCCAACCACAATAGTAAATAAAAAAGCACCCCTTCCCCAACCCATGTACCACCCCAACCCACCCTCCTCCTGCCCACCACAACACTAAACAGAAAAGCACCCCTTCCCCAACCCATGCACCACCCCAGCTCACCCTCCTCCCACTGAGCCATGCACCTCTTCTCAACCCACGTAGCACCCTAACTCACCCTCCTCCTGCCCAACCACAACAGAAAATAGAAAAGCACCCCTTCCCCAACCCATGTACCACCCCAACTCACCCTCCTCCTGCTCAACCACAATAATAAATAGAAAGAAATCATTCCCCCAACCCACGTAGTATTCCAACCCACCCTCATCCTGCCCAGCAACACCAATAAGTAGAAATGCACCCCTTTTCCAACCCATGTACCATCCCAAGCCACTGCTCTCCTGTCCAACCACAGCAGTAAATAGAAATGCATCCCCTTCCCCAACCCTCGTAGCACCCTAACCTGTCCTCCTCATACCAAGCCACACCAGTAAATAGAAAATCACCCATTCCCCAACCCACATAGCACCTTACCCCATCCTCTTCCTCTTGTCCAGCCATATCAGTAACAAAAAAAAATCACTCAATCCTCAATTCACATAGCACTTTAACCTACCCTACTGCCACCCAGGCACACAAGCAAATAGAAGCGTATGCCTTCCCTAGCCCACATAACACCCCGTCCCTCCCTCCTCCTACTCAGCCATACCAGTAAATAGAAATGCACCTCTTCCCCAACCCACATAGCACCCCATCCCACCCTCCTCCTTCCCTGCCACACCAGTATGTAGAAATGCCCCACCTTCACCAACCCACATAGGATTCCAACCCACCCTTCCCCCACCAAGCCACACCAGTAAATAGAAAAGCGCCCACTTCTAGACTGGTGTAGTTCACATAGCTCCCCATCCCTCCTCCTCCCCTCTGTGGCTGCACATTGCAGCATATTTAAAACTAAGAAAAATTCTTAAGAAGAGAGCCTAGTAGCACAGTGGCAGTTTGACCACTTGCCTTGTCAATGACCTGCGTTCTGGAGTGAGGGTGGATCTGGCCAGCTTAGTAGTACAGCGGTAGCATGAACACTTGCCAAGCCAGGGACCTGCATTCTGAGATGAGCATGGATCACTAGGGCTAGGCAGAGGACGAATGATTTAGCATCTCATGAACTGTTCTCCTTCCTCTGGGAGAGGGTGGACAAAACTTCCACTGTGGGACTGTCACTTGGTGAAACCCAAGTGGCAGCACAGATGGAGGCATGCACATGGGTGGGGCTGCCACTGCACACTCTGGGGCATATGCAAGCAAAGCATGCATCCCCAGTTGGGCCACCATATGTGGTACTTCTGCAGAAAAGGGAGGAAAATGGTCAGGTTGCTTCATGCTGGCACGCCCCTGCAGGCTCTTGCATAACCAGTGTGGCTGGCTACCCACCACATTGTGATCCTGGGTAAGTGGTTGATAACCGGTAGGTCTACTAGAAGATTGGTGATGGTGCTGGGGGGTGGTGCTGTTGGGTAGACTTCAGAGAAAGAAAAAATAGTAACTGAAGAAAAAGGAGACAGTGATCAGTTCAAACCCTCTTCAGACCACTCCTGTAGGCTGAAGTTTGAATGAATGAATGAGTGTGCTGAAATAAGGGAAATAGTGCCACTTAGTAGAGTTTTTGTTTTGCAAAATAACCTTTTCACAGGGTTAAACTAAATGAAGTGCTTACACGGTGAAAAAAGTACCACTTTGCTTAGGTTTTTTTTTTTTTATTACATGCTCACATCACTTGCAGAAAACTCTGTGAAGAACTCTGCAAAATACAGAAACTTCAAACCTTGTGTAAAACCTTGCCAGACATCCCATTGTTGGAATTGGCAGGATCCAAACCTGATGACAAAACATGATGCAGAACAGAGGCACTACAGAATAAAGATGTATTCTCGAAAGATAGGTAACAAGGACAGCATAGCGGGGCCGGTGGCGCTGAGGGTTGAGGCGCTGGACGCCACACCTCGCACCATGCCAGCGACCCGGGTTCGGGAACGAGCCCGGATCCCTGGGGGTCGGCAGGGGGGGAAGAGATTGAGTGTCTGAGGAACTGCTGTCTCTTCCCGGGGAGGGATAGGGGTTAACTCTTGCTCCTGGAGTGGCCTCTGGTGGTGAATCAGGGGCGCCTAGCATGGCAATGCAGTGGGAGCATTGGGGGATGGAGTTTGCGGCTCTACGTTGCCTTGCTTGCCACAGTCTGAGGGCATAAGTAGAGAGAAAAATGGAAAAAGGCCTCTCATCCCTTCAGTGAGATGACGGTGACTCCAGTGATTCAGCCCACATCCCAAGCGCCGGCCCAACGTGCCCAGGATCTTCCTCCATCCCTGACCCAACGACCAGCCAGGTAGGCACCTCATACTTACAGAGCACAGCGCCAAGGGGGCGGAATCCGCCCTGGAGATGGTACTGGGGATTGGGCCTGCCTGGTGGTCGCTCAGGGAGGAGATCAGGGGAAATGCAAGGGTTCAGGCTGGGGGTAGGACAGATGTCAAGAGGGTACACCCGAAGGCGGCCCGTAGGGATGGGAAGAGAAATAAAGTTGAAAAAAAAAAACTAAGGACAGCATAGCAATAAAATACCTGTTGGGAGTCTGGAACCTCTGAACACCGGGTGTCATAACAGGAAAACTCAGAGAACAATACTCTTACACAAAGTTATATACTCAGAGATAGAGGGTCCCGTTACCTAATAATGGGCTCATGTGCATAGTAGATATGCTAGACAAAGCATTTCTATTGGTGTACATGGTGGGTGACTCGCACCCAAGGCCGTTATATGTTACACATGCACAGTGATTTGAAATTCAGCATCTTTATTGGTTTTACAAAATTAACACAGCAATATCTGTACAAGGTAAAGCACAATAGTGTGACAATTCGGAAAAAGAAAAACTATCCCCTCCCCCCCCACGCTACCCTCCCACCCTGGAGTGTGCCATTAAGGGAGTATAAAAAGCTTAAATATATTATGAAATACACATGGGGAGTCCACAGGTTAACAGCCATCAGTGTAAATATAAGGCATACAGTTTGCCCCATTTTTGTCAAACAACGAAAGATTGTTACGGGAACCAGCAATCAACCGTTCAACCCTGAAGTAGGCTGAGAGATCATTTAGCCATTCATTATAGGATATGGGTAATTGGTCCATCCAATGTTTAAGCACCAGCTTTTTGACCACCATGGAAATTAGAGCCATATGATATTTATGTTCCTTAACCCGGATATTAGTATATATTCCTAAAATACAGATCTCCACAGTAAAGAGGTCTCCTAGGCCAAGTAAGGGATCCAACCTGGATTGAATTGACCGGCATAAGGGGGTGATTTTGTTACAATACCAAAAAATGTGCAGCAAGTTACCTTCCTCCTTGCCGGATCTAGAGCAAGTAGAATTAGATAGGTGGCCAATTTTAGCTAATTTGACAGGTGTATAGTTTAAGTTATGCAGGATATGGTATTGGGCAAGTTGGAGCGTATCCTGGGAAAGATATGTATATAGATCTTGCCAAACTCTGGACCAATCAATGGCTGTTTCTGGCAAGAGAGTGGTCCATATTTTGGAGCCAGGTATGGGATCCGAATGGCCAATAGAGAGGAGATAAGTGTATAAGAGGGATAAACAGATAAACAGTTGGGTTTGGAGGATAGGTCATGGAAGCTGTCTAGGATAGGTTATAACCTGGAATCTTGGGGGGAGGTGCCAAAAATTTGGCCAATTAAATACCTCAACTGGAAGACTTTAAAAGTATGAATCGAGGCTAATCTATATTTCTCTAGGATATCGGGAGAGGAAAGAAGAGAATCGGGGGAGTAAAGATCTGCTACTTTAGCATTCTGGAATGGGGGCAACCAATTGAGAGTAAGGTGGATGTCACCTGTCTCAATGTTGGGATTGGAGACAAGAGGTTGAGCAAAGTCTTGACATGGGGAGAGTTTATAGGAGGAACAAAATTGAGAAAAAACTTCTAGAGAGGTCTTAATTACTGAGTGACAAAGTGGATCAGGTAGCCTCTTCGGTGGGATATAATAAATGACAGGGGAGTGAAGATGGTGTTGTTTTAACATTTGAGTTTCCAGTTGTAGCCAAGTGGGTATATAATCATCCATAGAGTTGGCGAACCATATGCCAATCTTGGCAAAGTGGCCCACCCAGTAATACAGAAGAAAATTGGGAAGACGAAGACCACCTGCTGTTTTAGGTAGGCTCAGTTTGATGAAGGGTTTCCTAGGTTGCTTATACAACCATATAAAACTGGAAATAAGGGAATGGATCTTCTGAAAAAAAAGAGCAGGGAATCCAAATGTTCAACATAAAGGATAGAAAAGCTGAGGAAAGACATTCATTTTTATAATGTTAATACGTCCCCAGAGAGATAGTGGAAGAGACTCCCATCTTTGAAGGTCTTGTTGGAGGGTGGCCGCTAGGTCATCAAGGTTCAGTTTCTTGGTGAGGGAAGGGTCTGTGGTTAGGTAGATGCCCAAATATTTGAGTGAGTGAGGGGACCACTTAATATCATAACTGCTGAAGTCAGCTCTACGGGTGAAGTGATTTAAAGGGAAAATGTCAGTTTTGGTAAGATTAAGTTTATAATTGGATAGACAGTTATATTGGGTTACAACGTCTAGTAAGTGTTTCAGAGAGGTAACGGGGTTCTCTAAGTGAAGAAGGATATCATCTGCATATGCAGAGAGGGTAAGGGTGTGGTTGAGTACTGAGATCCCTTGTATTTGGGGTGACAGTTCGATGTGACATAGAAGGGGCTCTAAGTAAAGATTAAACAAGAAGGGTGAGAGGGGGCATCCCTGTCTCGTGCCTGAGTAAAGGGGGAACCAAGAGGAGAAAACTCCTTTGCAGTAAACCTTTGCCGAGGGAGAGGAATATATGGCCTGAATCCACCGGATGAAGAGGGGAAGGAAGCCCATCTTGTGCAGTGTCAACCAGAGGAACTCCCATTCCAGTCTGTCAAAAGCCTTCTTGGCACCCATTAAGATTAGGGCCATGGGAGTTTGAGACGAGCAGGATGACTGGAAAATACGGCTGAGTTTTCAGAGGTGATCTGCAGAGGACCATCCTGGGACAAATCTCACTTGCTCTGGGCTCAAAAGCTGGGACCATACAGTCCGAATACGTAGAGCGAGTATTTTGATCAAAATCTTAATATCACAATTTAAAAGGGAAATTGGGTGATAACTCGCCGGAAGCAAGTGGGGTTTGTTGGGTTTTAAAAGGAGGATTATGGTCGCTTCTAATAGGGATGGGTCAAGGGTTCAGCATTAAGCAAGTGTTGGAATAGTTTGAGCAATAGAGGTGCCAGTTCTTTGACAAAGGTTTTATAAAAGTTAGAGGGAAAGCCATCAAGGCCAGGTGCTTTGTCTAAGGCTAGGTCTTGTATTGCGTCCACCACTTTTTTAAAGGTGATTGGTGCCGTCAAGGAGAATTGGTGCTAGTCAGGCAGAGAGGAGAGAGCAAGAGAATCTAGGTAGGTTTCAATATCTTGAGAAGATGCTGGAGAGGATCTTTCACTATATAGGGAGTGATATGTTTTCAAAAATCTGGGCAATGTCCCTAGGAGCAGTTTTGATGGAACCGTCTGAAGCCTGAATGGAAGGTATAAGTCTTAAACTTTCCAGTTTGCAAAGCTGGAGACCTAAGAGTCTACCAGCCTTTTCTCCTTGGTCTGTATAGGTGGATTTAGTTTTCAAGAGGGCATATTCTGCTTTCTCTCTGAAGAGGTCCGCATATTTATGTCTGAGATCCAGAAGTTCCGAAATAGAATAAGGAACCGTGGAGGATAATAAGGAAAGCTCAACCGCTCTTATATGAGCTAAAAGAGATAAGGCCCCCTTTTCTCTCACTTTCTTCCTTCTAGAGGCTAACCTAATGAACTCCCCACGAAGATAGCATTTGAATGTGCACCATATTAGCTCAACTGTTCTGGATGGTGGACAGACTGTGCAATCCAGCCTGTCTACACATCCGGAGGGCTTTGTCGCAAATAGAGTGTGATGAGTTTGCTTGCTTCTTTGCTGGTAAGGTTGCCAACATCAGGACAGAGGTTTGCCAGTCATGATCTATGGGGGTTACTGGTGGACGCAGTGTGGTCACGGCACCTTCGTTCTGTTGGGTCAACTTTGACCGTCCGGCTATCAACGATATTATGCCGCTTCTCCGGAGTGTGTGTCCAACCTACTGTAGTTTAGACCTGGGCCCTACCCGCCTTTTAATGGGGTGTGTAGATGTGATTGGCCCAGTTCTAGCAGAATTAATCTGGTGTTCATTGGAGTTGGGGGAGTTTCCTAGCTCCCTGAAGGCGGCTGTGGCTACCCCCTTCTCAAGAAGCCATCTCTTGACCCTGCTTCTCCTGATAACTACAGACCAATCTCTAGCCTCCCCTTCATAGGGAAGGTTATTGAGAAGGTTGACACACAACAGTTGGAAAACTACCTTACCATCCATGCTGTCTATGATCCTTTCCAGTCTGGTTTTCGTAAGAGACACAGTACCGAGACTGCTCTGGTTCGGGTACTAAATGATCTCCTGATGGCTAGAGACCAGAAGCGCCACTCCATCTTGGTCCTTCTGGATCTCTCTTCAGCTTTTGACACCGTGGACCATGGGGTGCTTCTTAATCACCTGCGGTTCATCTGTGGCCTGTCTGGTACCGTCCTCAGATGGTTCCATTCTTTCCTCACTGGTAGGTCACAGAGGGTTGAATCAGGGATTTTTTCCTCTGATTCCTGCCCCCTGTCGTGTGGGATTCTGCAGGGTTCAGTGTTGTCCCCCATGTTGTTCGTGGTATACATGCTTCCATTAGGAGACATTATAAGGTGGTATGGGCTGAGTTTTCACTGTTATGCAGATGACACTCAGCTGTACCTGTCCTTTGTGCCCGACCAGGATAGTGCGCTCGCATTCTTTTTCAACTGTCTCACTGAAATCCAAGACTGGATGAATTCCAGCTAGCTTAGATTGAACCCTGACAAGACAGAGGTGTTGGTTGTTGAACCAGGTCGCCGGTCTGAGGGGTCAGTTGCTGGGAAGTCCTCCAGGCTTTGGCTTGGGGGCTCTCAGCTCCTGACCTCTGAATGGGTGCGGAATCTGGGGGTGTTATTTGATGAGGGGCTGATACTGCATTCACAGGTCTCAGCTGTGGTCAAATCATCCTTTTATCATCTGAGGAACATCTCCCGGATTAAGCATCTTGTTCTGTCTGGTGACCTACCAACTTTGGTTCATGCTTTCGTGACCTCACGTCTTGACTACTGTAACTCCCTATACCTAGGGCTCCCTGGGGTTGATATCCGCCGCTTGCAGCTAGTGCAGAATGCTGCAGCCAGGCTGTTGTCTCAGTCTACTTGATCCAGCCACATGTTGCCTGTCCTATGCATTCTGCACTGGCTGCTAGTTCAGTGGTGGATCACCTTTAAAGTGGGCTTGCTAACTTTTAAGGCTCTACAAGGTATGGGTCTGAGCTACCTACAAGAGCTTCTGTGTCCCTACTGCCCTGTCAGACTGCTCCACTCAACCAATGAGGGATTACTGGAGATTCCCAGGGTGCGCTTGAAATCTTCTGGAGCTCGGGCTTTTGCTTTTGCTGCCCCCACTCTGTGGAATTCTCTACCTCGTTGGGTGAGAGAATGTCAGACAGTGGACAGCTTCAAAACTGTTTTAAAAACATACTTATTTGCACGTGCTTTCCCAGATGACTAGAATTTATTTGATTTTTAGTATATATAGTTTATCATGTAATTTTTATATCTTTACATTTAATAATGCTTAGGGTTTACTTATCTATTTATTTGTTTGTATTTATCTCAGAATGTGATTGTCCAGCACTTTGATATATGATATTGCGCTTTATAAATAAATTTTACTTACTTACTACTTACTTAGATATCACGTCTTCCCTTTGGATTGTGCCCATGTTAGTATCTATAAAAGCTTGAATAGTGATCTGGATCCTGGAAATAGTGTTTTTGTCTTTTAAAAGTTGGGTGTTCAGCTTCCATGACCTGTCCTTGGGTCTGGCAGGGTTAGGGGAGAGGTCCACCCAAACCAACGGGTGGTCTGAGAGTATTGCTGGCTCAATACCTGCTTGACATAAACCGGACAGGAGAGGGATACTAATTAACACATAATCCAGTCTGGACCAGGATTAGTGGACAGTAGAATAAAGGAGAACAAACAGTGTGACGGATTAAGTAAGCGCCATGGGTCACAAAGCCCAAACGTGTCCATTAAATCATTTAATGCTCGTTGGGATGCAGAAGGGGTTTTTAATAGCCAGTGGGTCTTATCCAGATCCTGAGTGGGGGGGGGGGACATTCCAGTCTCCCCCCCCAGGATCAGAGAAATAGAAAGGCAGGGGGCAATCTTACTGGCAAGCTCCATGAAAATGATGGTTCACCGCCTGGTGGCCCATATATTGAACCCAGTACTACTGTAGTGCCCAGTAGGGAGCCTTTAACAAGGACATATCTAACATTGGAATCCACTACTGTGGAGTCTGCTTGAAAGGGGATCGTGTTTTTAATTAGAATAGCCACTCCCTTCCTTGAGGAGGAAACCCCAGAGGCAAAAAATTGAGATATCCCAAGTCTACACAGCCAAACAGCCTCTCTTGCCAGTAGGTGAGTTTCATGTAACAGAATAATATCAGCATTAAGTAGGGCACAGTGTTTTAGCACTTGATATCTCTTCGTAGGGTCTCTGACTCCCCTAACATTCCATGTAACAATTTTATAGGAGTTGATAGCCATATCTAAAAATAAACCAAATAGACATTCTAAGGGAATAAAGAACAAGTAGAAATAACTGGTCATTTGGCACACTCCAACCATCCCCACACACCCCCAATCCGTCCCCAACAGCGTTGATATCCATGGAGATTGGCAACATCAGGTACATTTCCAGTAAGAAAGCATCCTTTCTAGGATAAAACGTGGTATCCATTGAGATGACCCCCCACAACCCTCCCCAATCCATACCCCCCAGAAATACTAATAAGCCCAGGACTCAAAACCAGTCCATCAAAAAAATGCCATGGCACATTAAGAGGAAAATGCCCCCCGGCCCTTTCTAAAAAAAAACAGCAACAATATACAACAGCCTCCCTTAGTAAGAAAAGGCCAAAATTAGAGGCAGGCAAACCCCAATAAAGGAGAGCCCCCCCCAAAAGGCTCCTAGACACAACACCCAAGGAGGTAGACGGTGGAATGTTGTTAGGGTCTGCGGGCTCTGCTCAGACTGAAAAACTACCAGCCAAGAAGCCAACCAATCACAGACCCCACATAGTGGTATTGTGAAGAGTCAAACCCCATATACTGGCGTGTTGTGCAGTTTAAGCACGAGCTTGCACAAGCCAGGGCAAGCCCATCCCCATCTCACCACACCATCATTCGGGGGTGTAAGCAGATAATGGCACCTTGAAACTAGGTGTGTTTAAGCAACAACCTGACCCAAAATACATACTGGAGGAGAAAAATAGTGAAACAAGTTTAAACAAATGCACCAGGACAGGACTATGGGTTATCAACTATGTAAATGTAACAACAGAATCCCCAGGAAGGACTAGGTGGCCTGGTGAGTCTAGTGACCAAAAGTTCAGGCCATGAACCTCCTCGAGATAAAAGACAGTGATGAATAAAGTTATCGTGCCCTCTCCCCCGATGACAACAATTCCCCAACATAACCACAGAGAAATCATGAACCAGCAGGAAAAATGCAATATGAAATGGAAAAAAAAGGAACAGTACTTGAAATGGTTAGAGTTCTGATGTAACCCCTTGGTGGTGCTATCCCAAGGGCTACTACCCCTGCCTGCTTGGCTAGTAGCAGGTTAAGGGGCCTGAGTTCTGAAACGGGTACCTCCACCTTGAGGTCAGGATTGGTAGTGGTCAAGCTAACCTGGGCACAGCCCTCCGGGACACTGTCAACCTCTTTCCTTACTAGTGGCCGGAACAATACACAGTAATCACTTTCACAATACCCCTGATACACCACACAAGTACCCACACTGTTTGCACTTACCACCAGGACTTTCCTCTGGCCGGGCCTGGGGACCCCCTGTAAAACAAGGTTATACACAGCAAATAACAGCAGTACAATATTCTTACACAAACTGGAACCACAGTCAGGGTAAATGCAAAAAAAGAGTTAGATCTGATTTATCTAAGGGGCTTGAACAAGGGAGGGGCATAATCAGGTTAATTTGTTTAAAGGTTCTATCAATCAAACAGTTATGCTTGCACTTCAGGGTCCATAAACAGTCACACACTCTGGTTACCCAGATGGAGAATGGTGGGCTAGCCAGGAACATTGCAGCTGGTTGGGGCCCTGTGATGGAAGAAAACAACATGCACAACACACACTATTTGTAATCCAGAGCCAGAGGGCTCACTTCGTGAAAAGGAAACAACAAGACAATCAGATGACACACTTTTAGATTAGGCTGTTGTTGCAGGGAGCTACCCTGATGATAACACACGATACCTAAGACTGGACACAGGCTGGACGAAAATCGAGAAAGCAGGTGGTTAATCTAGAGTGCCAGGAGAAACAGGGACCACACGATTCACCGAGACATTGTTCCTGTTTAAGCATGGAGCAGGGGGTTGATCCTCAGGCAGGTCTCTCATTGGTGGCTTTGTCTGTACAGTGGGGTAGTCTGCCAGGGCCAGCATGGCATGGCCCAGGCTGAACGGAGACGAATGCGGATTCAGTCCAATTAGACTGGATAAAGCTTCCAGCAAGCAGAACACAGTTCACACAGTGGGGAACCAAATCACGACCCACTTTCAATACACACCACATTTACATGTAAGGAAATTCTACTGTACCAGCAAGCAAAACACAGTTCACACAGTGGGGAACCAAATCACGACCCACTTTCAATGCACAGAACATTTACATGTAAGGAAATTCTACTGTACCAAGCAAACCGCTCTCCGGTCACGATCGCAAAGTCTCTGCACAAACCGGGGATTCAAAAGCAGCTGGATATCCTGACAGGCCAATTGCATTCAGCAAATCTTCGGTCTTCTTCAGGTTAAAGCCTGGTCACAGTCCAGTGGCTTAAATAGTTCTCATAACTTGGATTCAGTCCGAATAAACTCTATTTTCCCTCTCAGGGACAGCAGGCAGACAGGTAGGCCAAAACTCAGCCCTTTCACAGTTCTCCCATGCAAAACTACACAGAATTACTGCTCAAATCACTTGAGCTGTTACTTCTTCACTTCTCAGCTCAAAACTGAAATTAGCTGCAGCAGCCTGGGAAATTCCCCAAGATCCAGAAGGTTTGGTTGGTTGATCCTCCTGTCAGTCACAACAAAGGCTCCTCCTTCAGGTGCAGAAAGGCACAAAAAGCCAAAAACTACACTTCCTACAGATTTTGACTCCAGACAGCTCATGTAGTTCGGCTCTATTTTAGGTCCCACCAGTACTGATTGGTCCAATTCGCAGTCTGGGACCAAGATAGTGGAGATAAACAAAACAGTCCTTGCTGCAAAGAAGGCAGGTTAGACAAACTACATTATCATTATCACTCTAAATGATTTTCAGCAAATAGTTACATCTTTCAACAGAGCTCCCTCTCAGATTACTTATGACTGCTATCCAGGCAGCTCTTAAAGAGACAGTACACAGAGGCAATACAGGCACTCTCTGGCAATCACATTTAAACTGCTAAAATGCAGGACACCAGCCTGGCAGTGAGCATTTAGGCAAGCTCGAGGAAGACTTTTTGGGAACCCTCATTTGTAGTGGGGTTACACCGGCAATTCCTCGAGGTTGGGATAAGGAAGTGAAGGGGGGAACAACGGTCCCAGCCAAAAATAACCCTCCCTTCCCACTCCCAGATTAGACAGTTCCTTCCCAGTTCTATGAGTCCATGCACTCGACTGCTCTCCATGTTGGAAAACAGGAATTACTGCAGGAAAGATCAGGCCTATTCACCAAAAGCGTGTCGAGTCCTGGGTAGGGAAGCAGATCATCAACTGGTAAGTAAAACAATAATACCCACAAAGACTTTGTTTAGAGAAATTACTCTCTCACAGGGCTCTGGGTGCAGCCAAGAAAGGTCAGCCATCCTTGAACAATTCTGGCAGCCTAATCTTTAGGTCAGCCATGGCTAGGGTCTGTAAGTCATAGGAAATCCAGGAGACAGAGAGTGACACTGAAAGTTTGGTAGGATATAGCATTTTGAACGGGATACTCGTAGCTATGAGTTTGCTGACTGTGGGATAGAAGGCTGAGCGTTTCCGCTGTGTTTCAAATGGCAAGTCTTGAGTAAAGCGGAGCTTGGAGCCTTCCCACATGATTGCTTGAAGCTCCTTCACTTTATTTAAGATGTGTTGCCTTTCCACATCACTCAGGAATTTTAAGATTAGCGGTCTTGGGGGAGAGACAGGCTGAGGTCGGGACCAAAGTGACTGGTGAGCTCTCTCGATATGCTGGCTGCTGCCAAGGGGAGAAGGGCCCACAATCTTCTGCAATAGTTTCTGTATGAACGTGATGACATTGGGGCCCTCCTCTTACTCAGGGAGACCCATAATAAGAATGTAGTTCCACCTGCTACTTCCTTCAAGAGCCTCTGTTTTAAGCTGGAGTTTATGTATTTGCTGGTGGAGCTGAGTTATCTCTGGATCCATTTTGTCCCTCCACCTTTCCAGTGAGGAGGATCTGGCTTCTGTGTCACTGACTTTCTTAGCCATGTCAGCCATATCACTCTGAATGGATTTAATCTCCAGTGAGATCTCTAGTAAGGTCTCCCAGAATGGTAGCAGTTCCTGTAGAAACCAATCCTCCTTGAGTGGAACTGATTGTGCAGTTGTAGGGCCTTTAGAGGTGGAGGTTCCCCCTTGAGGTCTAGCTTTCTTGGACATTTTTTCAGGCGAGGGAGGCGGTGTGTGTTTAAGCTGGGCCGGCTTCATAGCAGCATCCATCGCAAAAGAAGAATTCCCTGTAGCGATGCAATTTGTGGTAAGAACGAATGCTGAAGGTGCCCTTTCCTCATTGCTTTGGATAGTTGAGAGATTTCAGTTGAAAACAAGTAGAAAAAGATGGTGATGTGAGGATAAGGAAAGGAGCCCTGAATCTCTGCTGCCACTAGGTTGCCTGCATCACGTGACTCCATGACTTATGCACAGTGGTAAGTAGTACACTTATTACAGCTACTTCATGTTACAATAGAACAATTTATAGTATGTGCTGATCATAGCATCATGACTGATGGCTGTAGGTGGCGCTGTGAAGCCACAAATATCACAATTATAATTAGTTATACTAATCATTGCAACTATGGTTTGTATCACCAGATGGCATGCTAAGGCCACAAATATATCTAAGCTGGATAGAAGTTTGTAAGTACATCATAGCAAACATTAGTAAATACTGGTATACCTTATACTGTATGATAGAAAGGGTTAGGTACTTAACCCGCCCGATAAAATAGCGCTGTTTAAAATACCGCATAAAAGATCTTGAACCGCTATTTTACCAACTCATTTGTAATCCCGACTGACAAAATACAGTCATGCTGCCGAAAACGGTTTCATTATTTCTACCATTTCTCTCTAGCTCATTTCCTGAGCCTTGGCATTTTAATGATGGATTTGTTACCTGGTTACTTGCTTTCTCTGCATTATACCTTATTTCACGATCCCCTATGTTATTTACAAATGATTTCTCAACTATTTCATCAGTTACAACAGCCCTGTCATTGTCCTAAAATTCTATGGAAATGTTATCAGCACTTCTATTCCTTTTTCTCCTGCTATTTGTTTCTCAGAAGGTAAAGTTTGCAGTTAAAATTAAATCAGGCATGTTGTGTGTCTCTGTGATAACTGCATTATTGGCTGCCTACTCCGTACTTGATTCAGCAGTTGGGAATAATTCATCCTGTAGTAAGCTATTTACTTCATAGTAATTTTTTTTTCCAAATCATGTAGTCTTTCCAATCTATTCATACTTGCCTTTATAGTGTTGTAACCCCCTGTAGGAAGAAAACTTTCGATGCTGCTGCTGAGACAGTCACTTGAATTATCGCACATAACCTCAGCTTTTAATTGGTATGAAGTATCCGGTATTTTAAAACTTAAAATAAAAATTGAACTTTTAATGGTGGAGAATGAACTGAACAACGAATTTTCAATGCTGCTGCACACTCTGGGTGGTCAGTTACCATTAATGCAGAGGGGTTTCATTTTTCGATCAGAAAAACAATAAAGAAAACTTGAATGACAGCAAAGCCTTTGAATGTGAGTTCCAACCATGTGTTGGACAATGCTGTGCTCCGGTCACCATCATGAAATAGAGCATTTAGAGAATTACCTGCCTTTGTAATATTATTACTAATATGAATGAGATGAGTATCCTTTCTTTCTAACAAGGATTTAAGATTCAGAGTGACTGGGTCAATGTGCACATTGAAAACTGGTAAATACTGTGCTATAGCATTTGGATAGTCAGGGCCACTGTCAATGTAATCACGTTCCAGGGTGAGAACAGGGGTGATAACCACATGGCCAATGATAAAGCGTTGCTGAGGTACAAAACAGAAGTTGGGCATAGTGACATCACACACCAGAGATCCATAGATGAAGGTCTGGTAGTTGGTTACAACACAGTATTGTCCATCAGAATTGTAGGTCACATGAACTTGAGGAAGTTGGCACTTTGTGAGCTGTACTGGGCAGGTAATGGAAGCTTTCATCATCTTGTTGCTGAGTCGTTGTACATCTTCTTGGGAGGCATTGATATTTGGTTTGTCAAAAGGAAAAGTGACATTAACAGTCTCATTGGCAAATAGGTCATCAAACACAAATGACCAGTCCATAGAGTTCGATGAACAGCCACAAACTGGTGCAGTTACATCAAAAACATCACATCTGCACAAATGGTGGTAGCTCTGTTTGGCACAGCAGTCTGTATGTGGGGCCACCCAGGCATTGAGTTGAGGATGAAAAACCAGCAAAGGAGGCAAGTTTATCTGTTCTCGGTAGATGTTGCCCTCTAGATGTCCCATGGAGTGGATGGTTGCAAGCTTGTGAAAGACCAAAAAATATTTGTTGAAAACTGGAAAAGATACAGTGAATATAACATACATAGTGTCCTGAATACTACATTGACTTGTAGTGTAGCAGGGTCCTTGATTCAGGTGTGGAGTCATACAGTGTATTAAATAGTTGGTATAGCATAACAAAATGCTACTCAAAACAGGTGGTAATGCTAACCATTTCCAGAAATGAGTAGCAGTAGACTGCTAATTATTTTTTCTGAGTAAGTATATGGCACAAGACACTACATGAATAAAAATTAATTTTAACTTTTAATTTTGCTAAGCAATCTGTGCCAGATGCAATACATTTTCACAGTTGATAGGCACTTTCATGTATAAAACTGCTAATCGATTTTTTTTTAGCTTATTTAAAACACAGTCATATAACCCAAGTTCAAATCTGTGGCCAAGGAAAAGGACACAGTCCTATCCATGCACTTGGTAGTACGTGATAGGGTTTTACAATGGGGGCAGTACCAGTTGGCCATATGCCTATCATGGATCAAATCTTGGATCCTTCCTGATTCCAGATCTCAGAAGAGATTGGTGATAGTGTTAATAGCAAAATTGCCATATGCTGAACAAATAATTTCCCTGCCATGTGTTGCTGTTGGCATGGGGTCATTATGTCGCAAGACATAATGCCGCATGGCACTATCACACTGCACGATTAATGCCATGAGGCATCATGTTTTTGTTGTCGTACCCCCCCCCACTAAAGATTCTCAACTCTGGGGGGGGGTCCAACTCAGGGAGTGCACAGGTCCGAGTTTCACCATAATGCCGTACGCTATTCAGCGTGGGCCATTGTGACCCGGTACGGTTGCTGTTTAACTCCTTTATTGTTTTGAAAGATCAATTCATTGATTTTGTTTCGCGGGTCTCATCAAATAAACGTGCAATATCATGCATGTTATATACCGTGACTCTTTCCTCTTGGGAAATACCCTTAGTACCTTGTAGCATGGGCTGTGCCACATTCTGGCCTAATTTGCTGTTGAAAATTTTGTTATGTCTTTGAATATGGGCCAACTCAGTTCCATTCCAAATTGACATTCTAGTTGCAAACATGCCAGCAACAGTGCCTGTTATGCTTGTTATGCCAGCTACACCTAAACTCCTTTTCAGGCGTTTAGGCCTGAACACCCCTCAATGTTCAGTTGTGTGATGCCCAGCTACAGGGTCCTGTGTGCATGCTTGATATGCTGCCATTAAATATAACAACATTACAGTGTGCAACTTCAAAACATTGGTGGATGAACAATGGCCAAACTCTGCAATGTTCCAGTGGGTGAGGTTCAAAACAACAGGAACATGCATAAATTGTACATTATTAATCAGAGTCCCAGGGACAGAGATTCCTACCAGGCCACTGGATGGGCCTGGCTTCAGAGTGGGGCATTGTAGAGGTTTGTCTTTTACTGCTGGAATGACTTAAGAAAAAGTGCAGCTGTTGCAATTGTGTGATTGAAACAAAATTTACGCATGGTGGTGTTATGAAATTGAGTGGAAAAGTTTTTATTCATCTTGGCTATAAGGTTGTAAAGGCCAGTATTTGGCTTGGTAACTTGGCGTATGCACAAAGTTCCATTGGGGCAAATACGAGTGTTGGGCCAACCTTGGAAAGTCCCGTTTGCAAAGCGGGCTGCTGGAAGTTGCTGTCTAGCAAGATTTTCAGTTTTTCATTCAATCTGTAGAGTGGAGTGGTCTGAAGATACCACCATGGCATTGAGATAGGCATCTCTTCCTTCACGGACAGTCACATGGGTGGATGGGATGTTGATGGTTATCCCTGTGCCTGGAGGAGGTGTGACGGGTAGAAAGGGAGAAGCCGGATCCAAAGGATTCATGATTCGTGGCATGAAGAAATGCACAAAGATGTGCCTGGTACTTTTGGTCTGGCACACTTGCCAACGTGCATGACAAAAGGGGCCAGTGTGCATGACAGAAGGATTAGAGGAATCATCAACATTTTTCCTGAAATGAAAGAAACCAAAAAGGTAAACATACAGCCGGGGAAGGAGCATGTAATGAACATTTAATCACCCTTGTACAGTTTCAATTGATTGGCACGGTACCATTTATCTATGGATTTCTTATGTTCTGTGATACACACTTGATAGACTGCAGGGCTCAATTTGTTGATGATATCATAGGGGCTTTCCCAGTTGTTTGCAAATGTGTGGGCAGGAGTGAAAAATTTTAGTACCATTACTTGGTCTCCTACTTGCCAGTTGACTTCTTTGATGTTTTCATTAAAGTACATTTTGGACTGTTGTTGGGTCTGGCCCAAATTCTTGACAGCAAGCAAGTAGGTTTGGACAAGATTGTCTTTTAGTTGTGTGACATAAGCATCCAATGACACTCTGTCCACAGTGTGGTGTTTAGATCAATCCAGAGATGTTCTGGTAATCTCATTTGTCTGCCAGTCATCACCTTGACGGGTGTACACCAGGTTGCTGCAGCTGGGATAGCTCTAATTACCATTAGGAGTAAGGGCAACAAAGTATCCCAAATATCAGCATTTGCGTTTGTAAACTTACTCAACATCAATTTTATTTGTCTGTTGGCTATCTCCACCTGTCAGGATGACTGAGGATGATATGCTATGTGAAACTTTTGGCTAACTCCCAATAACTCCAAACATCCTTGCATTAGTTCTCTTGTGAAAGTGGTCCCTTTGTCACAGTCTACTTTGAGAGGTAAGTCCCACCTGTTGAATGCGTGCTCCGCCAGGATTCTGGCAGTGGCTTTTGCTGTAGCAACCTTACATGGGAAGGCTTCTACCCATTTTGAAAACAGGTCAGTGATCATCAGTGCATATTTATTACTTCTGCTAGTGGTAGGCAGGAGTCCGAAGAAATCAATCTGACTTGCATTCCAGGGGCCTGATTGCCTTTGAGGAAGCAGTTTGGCATTTTTCTTGCCAGGGATAGGGTTATTCTGTGCACAGGTAATGCAGTTGTACATATAGTGTTGGACATCTGTTGTCATTCCAGGCCAACAGCCCATGGTTTTCAGTCTCTGTAGAGTCTTGTGCACCCCCCTTTGTGTCCACCTGTGGAGCTGTCGTGGACCCGATGAATAAATTCTGATTGGAGTGTTTGGGGAATCACCCAAAGTTTTTGACCACCTGAATGGTACAGGGCCAACTTCTGATCCTGGGAAAGATGGAGGTTGTCAGAATGTCTTTTGAATGGGTTTTTCAAAGACATTTCTTTTTCTGTCACCTTAGAGAAGTATTCACATACCTCTTTTATCTCTAGATCTGCCATTTGTCCTGCAGCTAGATCCAGGGGAACCACTGTGGTCCTTTTGTGAGCAACCACTGTTAATGTGGCAATGGGAGGGGGCATGATCCATATCCCCCCCCGAGCACCATCTTTGGATAAAGTGTCTGCTCCATCATTGTGGTCAACGAAAGGTTCAGCCTTGGAGTGGGCTTTAACCTTGTGGATGTACAGCTTAAACATTAATTGCTCAGCAAGGCTGACACGTGAATGAACAGGTCCCTGTATTTCCCAGGGGTGCCCCTGAAGAAGCAAAGTCATGAGCCTTCCAGAAACGAAGAAATTCTGTTTGCGAATTGCACACCCAGGAAGAATCTGAGAAAATGATGGTATCCTCTTCTCCTTGACCATGGATGATTTCCAGGGCACATGCAACTGCAGCAAGTTCTGCATACTGCGAAGATTTAACAATGCATTTCCTAGACACCTCAAAGGTGTCACCTGCTGGAGGAAGGACCAGGACCCCAACGCCTGCAATTTGCTCTCCTTCATGGAAGGAGAAGGATCCATCTGTAAAGATGTGACTTAGTGCAGGGTCTTTAAGGTTGCTCTCTGTGGCAGGAAAGAAAGGGCATGGTTCTGGCAGGGTGGGTGCCTCTAGGCCACTCATGTGGATCTGCTTGGTGTAGAAGATCATGTGCCAAAATTGAGGGCATTTTGGTAGGAAGCACAGTGATGTCACAGTCCTGTAAAAGGAGAGAGCAATGGGTGAGTCTGGTGTTAGACACGTGGCCATCCTTGATTCTGCCTGTCAACAGAAAGTTTGTAGGGGTGTGGTTGGTGTGCAGTATGATAGGGTAGAACCCTATTATGTAGGTGAAGTGTTTGATGGCCCAAAAGGTTGCCAGCAGATTCCTCTCACATAGAGAGTACATCTGCTCTACTAGGGAGAGCATGTGGGAGGCATAGGCAATAAGCCTCAAGGTGCAATTTGCCTTTTGTGCGAGAACTGCAGACATACCTACCTCAGAGGTGTCAGTTTCCAAGTGGAATGGAAGTTCTGGGTTAGGACTGACCAATGCTGAAGCAGAGGCCAAAGCCTTTTTCAGAGAAGTGACAGCAGCTGAGTGCTATGGTCCCCACTACCAGGGGACATCTTTCTTCAATAACTCATACAGGGGTGTGGCCTCTTGTGCAAAATTTCAAATGAAATCCCTGGAATGGTTGATCATTCCCAGGAAACATCTCAGGGTAGCCACACTGGTAGGTAGTGGCAAATCCTGAAGGTCTTGGACTTTGTTCAAGGTGGGGCCTCTGCCCTCTCCAGTGATGCGCAAGCACAGAAAGGAAACTTCTGGTAGGCATAACTGTACCTTTGCAGGATTGCACTTGAGGCCTGCCCTCGTAGGAGTGTTAAGAGCTCATCTCGGAGCCCCAGGTGCTTCTTCAGGCCAGTTGTGGCCAAAAGAAGATCATCCACGTGTTGCAGGAGACATTCTGGTGTTGAGAAGCCATGGATGGCATCCCTCATGTGGATGTGAAACAGGGAAGGGCTGTTGTGAAATCCCTGTGGGAAGCAGTTCCACATGTACTGACGTCCTTCAAAGGTGAAGGCAAACCTGTACTGGCTCTCTGGGGCCAATGGTAGTGACCAGGAACCATTGGAGATGTCCAGTGTGCTGAACCACTTGTGTTCAGGCTTCAGACGTTTGAGCACATTTGGGGCCGAGGCCATGGTTGGTGCACAACTGGGAGTGACTTGGTTAAGTCTACGGTAATCAATGATGAGCCTCCAACTATTTTTGGGCTTCTTTACTGGCCAGATGGGAGAGTTGACTGTGGACACACAAGACTTAATGATCCCTTCTTTCAAAAGGGAGTCAGTGGTGGCCCTCAAAGAGGGTATTCCTTCTGTTGGAAATGGGTGTTGCCTCTGACAAGGTGGTTCATCACCAGTGAGTTGTATGAGGGTGTCCATTCTCCCACAGTCATGTTTGTGTTTGGCAAAGACATTCATATGCCTTTCAGAATTGGTCTTAGTTGGGGGAAAAGCTCATGGTCTTGGAGCATGAGGATGATGTCATAGTCCACATCATTGATTTTTACTGCTGCTACCACATGAGTCAGAAATGAAGAAGAAGAAGAAGATGATGAAGAATAAGCATTTATATAACACTTTTCATGCAAAGTGTATCCCAAAGTGCCCTTACAAGTAATGCTAGACTGGTAGTGAAGTGACTGAATGTGTAGTGGCGGCCATATCGCACATTAACAGCCGCACACAGCCTGGACAATTGTATGAACCAGTTTTATGGGAAGGGGAATGTTGGCCAGGACACCGAGAATGTCCCCTAATCTTTGCAAAGATTGCCCTGGGTTCTTTTACTTCCACCTGGACACCCACCAGGGCAGAACCAGGATAGGTAGAAGGGACCTCGGTTTAATGTCCCATCTGAAGGATGGCACACCCCAGCAGTACAGCACCCCCCTTATACTGCACTTCGGTGCCAACATTTTAGGTGTGAGTCCAATCCCAGTGTGGGACGAGAACCCACGACCTTCTGGTCCAGAGGTGGATGTGCTACCAACTGAGCCACGCTGACACCTGAGAAACATGTGGGATTGGCCAGGTATCTGAAGTAATAGCCTATTGGCTAAATCCGCCACGCAACCATAGCATGCGAGAAAATCAATCCCCAGGATGCTCTGGTGGTGATGTAAGACCATGAAGTCAAAACGGTGTGTCACTTCCAAAGCACCAATGATGACTGGTAAGAGTCTGGACCGGTACATTGTGACTACTGTCCCCTTGAAGGTCTGCATGGAAGTGGCCTTCCCTATTGACCAGCAAGATAGCTGTGGGTTCTCTTGATGCAGCACTGAAACAGCAGCACCCATATCTAGAAGTAATTCAAGCTGGTGGCCCCCCAACCAGTGCTTCTATACATAGGCAGCTGAAATCATCAGTCACCAGTGTGGTGATGATGCGAACTGGGGCCTGACACCATCAGTCCGATCTGTCTTGTTCTGACTGGGGGTTGGGGTCTAACTCTCGCGGCATTCATATGGCCTTAGTATATGGATACTTCGATTGTGCATCCCCATCAGACTTGTCCTGCAGGGGAGGTGCAGATGGAATAGCCACGATGGTCTTGTGTGGAAGGGCTGCTGAGAGTGACTGGACTTTGGCCTTAAACTCCTGGAACCACTTGTTTTCCTCAGCCAACTCTCTGTATAAAGGGTTGGATTACTGTTTTTGTCCATCGTTCCCCTTGTCCTTCTCCTGATAGTACTTGCACCGCTCTCAGTGTTAGTTCTTGTTTGACCCTCCTTTGTTTTGGTAGGAGGGTTTGTCCTGTTAGAAATCCTTTGATTTCCCCTCCACCACATACTGGGTGGATGACTCTGTGCTGTTCTGAACCACGGCCATTTTGGTCTTTGAGCCTGAAGCCAGGTCGCACGTGTAGATTTGGTACATGTGCTCCAATTTGTCCATAGTGACGAAGCATTCCCATTTCGGGAATATCGATGCCTCAACCTTCTCGCAAAGGCTGGCAGCATGTTTTTCAGAAACAGGCTCTTGTACTCGATGTAGTCTTGGTCTGCGGCCTCCTCGGCCAGCTCCTTGCCTGATTGATAGGCAAGCCACAAGCATCTGTTATATTAGGCCAGGGTCTGCTTGACGTATCGCTTCACTGGATGAGCTAGCATTACGCTGACCAAATTGGGGTTGTGCGCTGCCGGGAAACTGTCTGCCACTATGTCAAATCGGACCCCAGCGTCATGACGCACTGCTTCCAGTAACTTGGCCCACAATGTGAGATCTACAGTTTATTTCAAAACCTGAACCTTATGCTCAGCTGGGAGGCTGAGCATTTTGTACTGATTTCAAGCCTTTTCCCAATGGCATCTCAAATTGTTGCCAGAGGCCATCCGTCCTACTTTGTCCACAATCGTTTGGATAGCTTGTGCGTACTGCAGAGCATTCAAGGCAGGCCCCATTTGCACTTGCATGGACTTGACCACTGCCTCGGCTGTGGTGGTGGCCATGCCCTGAAGGAGGCTGTGGTATTCCACCTCCCTTTTCAACAAGTCGATCATGGCTTGTCGGATCGTCGGCGATTGCGTCTCGGTGACTTCTGCCCTAGTGACTCCTTGCTCAGTCAAGGCTTCAACTTCAGTCTTGTCAGACTTCCTGAAGATGGCTATCGGAGGTGGGCAAGGTCTGCACCCTTCAGCGTGTCCCTAGGGCCACCATCTTGGAATTCTCCACCATCACCGTTGTCATCTTCCAATTATGCCAGGTCGATGGGCAGGGCATACGGCAAAGCTTTTACATGACCCTTCAGGACTGCCAACTGCTGATGTAATCTCACCATCTTTGCTCTACACATAGAATGATCTACTCTGGCTTTGTACTGTCCCTTGCTAACATGATTTTGCAAAACTCTATGCGCAGCGCGTACTTTACAACTTTCCCTGCACTCCCTGTCCAGTGCTTCCTGACATTTTTCAATCTCATTATGCAACTCCTCATTGTCACTCCACAACGTTTTATTTGAATCAGTCAACACATCATTCAGCTGTAATGCTTACTTCTTATCCTGCTGTAATCTGTTACAGTCCTCTCTCAATCTAGCAATATCTCCATCTCTTTCTTGTACAGTGCATTGCATTTCATTTCATTTCATTCTGTGTCTCATTTCTGAGACTTTCAATTTCTTGTTCCAGCTCTCTCTGCTGTTCATCCACTTCTTGGAATTGGAGCCCAGCTCCTTTTTCAGAGCTAGAACCTCTGCTTCTACTGCCTATAGGGCAGCATACGGGGCAGCAACCATTACTCCTTTTTGGTTATGTTTCTTGACCGTATGTTTGGTCTCTGAATACAGCGTGTACACGTACTGTATTGGGTGACCGTGAGATTTTGCTTCCAGCCTAGAATCACCCCAACCCCCATGGGAGGTTAGAAAGTTTGAGACGTCCAATTTGAGCTCAGTGCTAATGGCCAGTTTGAAGGTTCACCTCTTCTTGCACTAGCCAGGAATCCAAGGCATATCGGCCCACCTTGTGCTCCACAACAGACAAATTACATGTTTGGGATACAGAGTCCCCCAGACCAGTGCTGCTCTTGAATGTGGGGTGTAGGTTCGAACACCTTAGTGATTCCTATCACATTCAGGCACAGAGGACCTGGAAGATGGTCCATATTGGTTGACTGGGTTGGTGTAGGTTTGAAGCGCCTTCATGATTCCCATGCCCGTTCCCTTGGCTGTACACCTTTTGCTCAACTGGGTCAGTACTGACCAATCAGGTCTGTGCCACAATCACCATTTGTTGGATTTGGCAGGATCTAAACCCCATGGCAAAACACAAGGAAAGAGACAGGTGTTAAAGAATAAAGGTTTATTCTCCAAAGACATGTAATAAGGACAGCATAGCAATACAATACCTTCTGGGAGTCTGGAATCTCTGAACACTGGGTGTCATAACAGGAAAACTCAGAGAACAATACTCTTATACAAAGTTATATACTCAGAGATAGAGGGTCCCGTTACCTGTAACGGGCTCATGTGCATAGTAAATATACTAGACAAAGCATTTCTATTGGTGTAAATGGCAGGCGACCTACACCCAAGGCCATTATATGTTACACATGCACAGTGATAAGTATTACGCTAATTACAGCTATTTCATGTTATGATAGAACAATTCATAATATGTGCTGATCATAGCATCATGACTGATGGCTGTAGGTGGTGCTATGAAACCACAAATATAATTATAATTAGTTATACTAATCATTGCAATTATGGTTTGTATTGGTGGATGGCACGCTAAGACCACAAATTTATCTAACCTGGATAGCAGTTTGTAAGTACATCATAGCAAACATTAGTAAATACTGGTATTCCTTATACTGTAAAATAGAAAATGATAGTCCACATTAGGGACTGCAGGTCTACACCATCCGTAAAACCATCACTATCAAACTATTAAAATCCTAGAGGTAAAATTTGGTATTGTGGATAAGGTGCAAAAGTGGAAATTAGGTCCCTTTTCAAAATTTAAAAGGGTATGGATTCTGAAGCAATTTATTGTTCCTATATTATTGTATATTAAATACAAAATCACACATACCCCCATAATGCAAAGCATCATGAGCTGTATATGCAAATCACCACAAAATATTATGAGCTATGTATTTCCTATACCAGCCCAGTTAGAAACTACTTTGTATAATGTTTTCTTTCAGATGTTCTGGGGAGCTGGTCGAATCCAATTAAGAGAGATTTCCTGTACCTTCCTAGGGAAAAGAGCAGGGTAGGAATGTTGAATCCAATGTTGTTTTTTTCCCTCTACATTTCTCATTAGTTCTTTTAAGGCATTGCTGCAGGGGCCCTTGACTTTAGACAACACATTGTTAAGGAGCATGATGGATGCTTACCTTTCTAGATGGGAGAATGACCTTCCAAAACTAACCAAATATCTCATGGTTCCACCCTTTATAAAACCTACTATTCAAAAACTTATTAAATGGAAAGTAGGGAAACAGGATATCATTGGACTTGGTCGGAAAACATCGCATGACTCAATATTGAAAACTATTTGTATTACAGAACCAGAATTTAAAAACTGCTTTGTAGGAAATCAGCAGTTGGTATTAGACCAACTGCAAGACCCCCGAATTCCTGAATGAATGTGGGATGTTGTGTGGCTTTGTGCCTATGGGAGATTGAATGTACGAGGGAACCATAAACATAAAGCTATATCAGAACATTCCTGTCCTTTTCCTGAATGCAACGCTGAGATAGAGACTTTAGAACATTTCTTTTTGCACTGTACTTTTAGTAAAGGGCTTGGGGAGTATGCTTCAAAGGAATGGAAGTGTCCGTGACTAGAATGTCTCACCTATGCAGGTTTATTCCTAGGTGAGTTTGTGGGGTCACTTAGGAAGTATAATATCTGCACTGTACGAGTTTTCATGGCTTGTCTTAAATTTTATCTGTGGCAAGTCAGATGCAAGTTAGTGCTACAGCAACTGCGAATGCCATATCTCTCAATTATTTCTTTGGTAAATTCTTCTTTGCAGCAGGTGTTTTATTTAGATGTTAAGAAATCCTCACCTAGTCAATTCCAGAAATTGTGGGCACATTTTGTATGGCTCTACAAGCCTCCATACGGTATGGAACACGTGTTCTTGTTTTATGTCCCTGTTATAGAATACGGTACAGTGGTTGATATGATGAATTTTTTTTTTTCGCTTATCGTTGGTTTTTGCTGTATGATTTTCATTAATTTATATTATACAATGACAAGAAAGAATGCTGGGCTGTGATTGGTCTGTCTGGGACTGTACCCCATGATGTTATCCTGGCATAACATCACGGATCTAGTCCGGGCACCCACAAGACCGAATGAAATGAGAAAATAAATCACTGCAGAAGCCATCGCCAACTTGCCTGCACCTCATGTAGCAACGCTCAGTATAAATTCATCCCGCCCACAGCAAACAACCTAAATAGCACCCAGCACCATCACAGATTCCACCAAAACTTACTTTTCTTACTATAAAAAAAGAGCTACAAGAAAGCTGACTTAGCCTCACAGCACTCTCCCGCTCACTCAACTGGCAGTCTCCCACTCTGGTGTCAATACAACAAAAGTGTTTATTTTTTTTTTAACAAAACAAATCCACACTAAAAGCCATCACATCAGCTTCTGAATCAAGCACCTGACTACCTCTCTGGTCTTCACGCTCCTTGCTGCCACATGTAAACCTGTCACTTCATCAGTTTAGTGGCAGTCCCTCCCACTTCCGTCCCAGTCCCCGCTGCCAAAAACGTAGTAAGTGTGTGCAACAGAGCGCTTCACAGAAAGTTACCTGATCGTTGTTTTCCATCGGTCATTTCTCCAGCAAGAGAACACACACTGCCACTAAAGTCCGTGGTGTTGAGCAATCTCTAACAGACGTGATTCGGGGGGGGGGGCGGAGCCAGCGGGGTGAAGTCACATCTCCCGGAGGGCCAGAGCCGAGGTCGAGGCCAAGTCACATTTCCCAGAAGCACCAGCAGGAAGAGTAAAAATAGTCAGGACACAGATGAAAAAAATAAAAAATTAAAAACGTGGCATACACCGAAGAAACAGAGCAGACAAAAACAACCACAGCAAGGTATCTGTGAGGACTCGAGTGTCTGAAGCCACAGTTACAACACAGGAGCTCCCCCTCTTCTGACCAAGAATTAGGCACTATTTTTTCCAAAAGTAAACCTACACATTAGAAAAAACACCAAAAACAATGTACTTTTAAAAGTCATTTTCTTTTTTTTTTTTTCTTCTCTTTAACACAAAAGCCATTGTATAATAGGAATAATGCACTCCAGGGTGTGTGTCATGCTGGGTTAACATCACTTCTAGGGTGATTAATCACACTCGGCCTGCGGCCTCATGCCTAATCACCCCAGGCTTGACGTTATCCCAGTATGACACACACCCTGTCGTGCATTATTCCTTTAATAATGCTCCAAGTAACATGTTAACTTGCAAATTTATGATGTATGCTTTCTTTTTTTTTCTTGATTGCGTTTGGTTTTATTAGTTCTTTTACTTTTCCTTTATGTAACCCCCCCTTTTTTTTGTTTCTGTACCCTTGATTTTATTTTAATTAAAAGAAAAATTCCCCTACTCTGACATCAGGGACTCTTCTTCCTGTGAGCAAGGACGGAGGAGCCCAGTTTGGCACTGGACAGAGGAGGAGGATGTGAATGCAGTGAAATGGAGGACAACACAGAGGTGATGATGGTGGAGGAGGTTTGGGAGCTTTGGGCTTTGAGCAAAAGCAAAAGAACATTATTTTGTGTAGTTCCATGGAGATTCCTGAAAGTTTTGTAAACGGAGATTTACTGATGGAAATAGCTACAGAAGTGGAAGTACTAGATGCTAATATGGACAGTGACTCAGAGCCTAATTTGCAGGTACCTGCTGCCTTGCGAAGATGCTCCAGATGCGGTGACATTGCCAAGGAAATCTGAAGAGATGGCCACTAAGGAGCAAGAGGCTCGTAGAGCCTCAGTAGTCAGTCTGCTGCAGGAAATGTCGCAGAATAATGACCAGATGGATACCGAGTAAGGAGAGCCAGGAACATGATGCTCAGACTACAGTAGCAGATCAGAAGCAGAGGATGGATCCAACTGAGACTTGGTTCCTGGAGAGAGTTTTACATGCTGCAGGGTAGGAATTAGCACCAACTGGAAAGCACTGGCTTCCTGGAGACCTTCCGACCACTACAGAGATCAAAGGATTAGACAAAAAGGGATGAGTTGTTTTTCTTGGTAAGCCAGCAAAGGGCCCAGACAAACAAGGTGTGGCAGTCAAATTACAGTGACAGATGACATCTCCTGCTACATCAGAGGCATCCAAACAAGCTTCCGAGATGGCAGAAGATACTGCAACACCAGGTACTGTGCAAAAAACTGTAAATCTTACAAATGAAAATCTGATTAACTGTAATGTTGTGACGGTGGGAGAAGCTACTGATCTCCAAACCCAAACTGAGGCTCCCTCACAAAAAACATCCAGAGTACAGATGGATACGCAAATTGCTATTGATCAGCAGCCCAAACCTTCTACTTCTTTGGCAGAATCAATGGAGAAAGAGGGAGAACAGCAAGAGAATCATAATCCCTCATCGGGCCCAAGTCGACAAAAGGGTGCGACCCCCAACACACACAGCCGGGTATAACTGGGCCTCAGGCCAACCCTAGATTTAGGATGGCCGACTTATTCTCAAACTTGGGCAAACCCAGAACCTGGAGAAATGCTGTCAGGCTTAATTACAAAGGTGGTCTTGACATTCCCCCTAACAAGGTGTATGTGGCCAGAAAATTGTTAAAAGAATCAATGCAATTTCTGGCTTCTGACATATTTGCATCAATCCACATCTCAGGAGATACAATCTTGGATGTAAGTTTCAACACCCTTGTGCAATTGGATACATTTTGGGCAAAATATTCTAGTCTAAAACGAACTATGTTATGGTCTCCATTTATAGTGATTCCTTTGACAAGATGCTCAGTAAAAATTATCACATTATTTCTAAATGAAAATGTGCACATCCAAGATATTTTGCACTGGGTGAAACAGAGGGCAGATGTCTTAGAAAGGCCTATATCGATACCTTACAGTGAAAACATATGGACTGGGGTGGAAAATTAGAGTGAAACTTCATATGGCAGAAGAGGGGCCTGTGAACCTCCCAAGTTGTTCTTATCTGGGACTAGACTATGGGTTCTGTTTCTGTCCTGGACAGCCCAAGACATGCCACTGGTGTGGCTCCTTCACTCATTTAAGCAATGTATGTGATGCCTTAGTTTGCAGTTTCTGCCTCCAAATAGGTCATGCCAGCACCTGCTGCAGAAGTCCACCGAAGTGCAACCCATGTGAAAAGATGGGTTATTTATTTTTACAGTGTCCATGGGATGTACACAATAAGGGGGCTCTCTGGAGCCAGGATGATATTGTGCATGCTGCACAAGAAAAGCAATCAACCACATGTGCAATTTTTATCCTTCAGGTTCAAACTCTGAGTGCTCTGCAGCCAGCCCCACCTGAGACAACCCCTGATGATACTGAAGACACTCTGAGAGATGACTCTAATTGTTCCCAGGAAACTCCACAAGGGGAAGTGGAACAACAACCAGTGGCCATGGAGGAACAGGAGCAAGAAACTCCCTCTCAGATTCAACAAGAGTTGGTTATGCCCCCGGATGGCTTCCTGATAGTCAAAGGCAAGAGACAGTCATCAAGGAATATTCCTAAATCAAAAGTGCCAAAACCGCATGAGGCTAATACTTCCAACAAATATTCAGCATTGCAAGACCATTCTGCAGAAGGTGAGGAGGATTCTGAATTGTCCATTGCATCCTCACAGAAAGACACTTCAGATGTAGAAGGAGATCCGACAGCAAAACCAAAAGTAAAATAAAAAACAAAGTAAAAACCCTGAAGACTTCACTGAGATCTTTCTCACAAGTTCCCCATGACTTATCAGTCGAGGGACATATTGAATGTAATTTCCTTAAATGTGAACAGCATTAAAAATTACAAAAGGAGATGCATCACTTTTCATTTACACGAGTCTCAAGTGACTATCTGCCTGCTCCAGGATACCATGCTATGTTCTGAAAGATTCACCAAGCCCAGAAACCTTGGCCATGGGGACCTACAGTATGGTCTTTGGGGAAGAATTATGCTCAGGTATTGGGGTACTGTTTCATGGGCAGGTTAAAGTTCAAAAGGTCATGGATTTAGAACCTGGAAGGGCTCTGCTTTTAGATATTCAGTACCAACAACAGGTTCTTAGAGTTGGGGTGATAAATGCCCCTCAGACTAAAATGCTGAGAAGTGAATTATTTCAGTTGGTGCAGCTATACCTGCATACTAACAGAAAAATCATTCTGGGGGGAGATTTCAATTGTCCCCTTGAGTTAGGAGATAAATCTGGGAAAACCACAAAACTGTATTGTGACACAAATGTGTTAAAACAGATTTTATCTACTGCTGGTTTAAATGATTCCTATACAATTGAGACCACAAGGGGTCATACTTATCATAGGGGTAGTCTCTCATCTAGAATAGTCTATGTCTTTATTTCTAAGCACTGGACAGTTTTAAAAGCAAATACATTACCTACAGGTAGCTCGGACCATCTAGAACTACACATTGGATTAGGGCAGTTACATACTAATAGCATGGGTCCAGGTTACTGGCACATAAATAATGAATTATTAACTGATAAAAATTTACAGGACCACACAATAAAATGTTTGAAAGCTAGAGCCACTGTAGCTGTATGGTACAAGATGGTTGGGGAGTGGTGGCTGGATACTAAAATTCTGATTCAGCAACTATACCCAAAGTGGGGTAAACAACAAGCATTTGTCAATGCCGAATGTTGATTGCGTTGGTCTGTTGAGCTCGCTCACTGACCCTCTGTCACTCGCTTGGTCTGTTTCTTCTGGTGCTGCAGGCTGCTCTTTTGTACCGGGCTCCTGCCTGCATTGGCACCTTTTTCTGCCCACTAAGAAATCCACAGCTGTCCTGACAGAGCTCGACTGAGGTGGCTCATTCCCCCTCTCTTACTCGCTCATTATGTTTCTCCTGGCATTGCAGGCTGCCCTTTTGTATGGGGCTCCTGCCTCTGTTGGTGGCTTTTTCTGCCCACAAAGAAATCTGCAGCAGTCCCGACACAGGTCCGTTGAGCCTGCTCAATCCCCCTCTCTCACTCACTCGTTCCGTTTCTGCCAGCGCTGCAGGCTGGCCTTTTGTACTGGGCTCCTGCCTGCATTGCTGCCTTTTTCTGCCCACAAAAAAATCCGCAGCAGTCACGATAGAGCTCCATTGAGCTCACTCACTCCCCCACCCCCCTACTCACTCATTGTGTTTCTCCCGGGGCTGCAGGCTGTCCTTTTGTGCTAGGCTTCTGCCTGCGTTGGCACCTTTTTCTGCCCACAAAGAAGTCCACAACTGTCCTGACAAAGCTCCATTGAGGTCGCTCACTCTCCCTGTCTCACTCGCTCATTCTGTCTCTCCCGCCGCTGCAGGCTGCCCTTTTGTACTTGGCCCCTGTGTGCATTGCTGCCTTTTTCTGCCCACAAACAAATCCGCAGCAGTCCCAACAGAGCTCACTCACTCCCTCTCCCTCACTCGCTTGTTCTGTGTCTCCCACCGCTGCAGGCTGCCCTTTTGTACTGGGCTTCTGCCTGCATTGGCAGCTTTTTCTGGCCACAAAGAAATCTGCAGCAGTCCTGACACAGCTCCGTTGAGCTCGCTCACTCCCCCTCTCTCTCACTCGCTCGTTCCGTTTCTGCCGGCACTGCAGGCTGGCCTTTTGTACTGGAGTACTGTCTGTGTTGCCACCTTTTTCTGCCCACAAAGAAATCTGCAGCAGTCATGATAGAGCTCCGTTGAGCTCACTCACTCACTCCCGCTCTGTCACTTGCTCATTCTGTTTCTCTTGGCGCTGCAGGCTGTACTTTTGTACGGGGCTCCTGGCTGCATTGGCACCTTTGTCTGCCCACAAGGAAATCTGCAGCTGTCCTGACAGAGCTCCGTTGAGGTCCCTCAGTCTCCCTCTCTCATGCGCTCATTCTGTTTTCCTGGCACTGCAGGCTGCCCTTTTGTACGGGGCTCCTGCCTGCATTGGTGCCTTTTTCTGCCCACAAAGAAATCTGCAGCAGTCCTGACAGCGCTCCGGTGAGTTCGCTCACTCCCTTCCCTCACTCGCTCTCTTGTTCTGTTTCTCCCAGTGCTGCAGGCTGCCCTTTTGTACTGGGCTCTTGCATTGGGGCCTTTTTCTGCCCATAAAGAAATCCGCAGCAGTCCCGACAGAGCTCAGTTAAGCTTGGTCACTCCCCCCTCTCACTCACTCGATCTTAATCTGTCCTAAACACTGATTTCGCACAGCGACTGTGCTATTCTCCGGCAGGAGTGCAAAAACATATTTTAGCTTGGATGTGAAAAATGACAGCTGTACTGTTTATAGGGAGGTGTGAAAAAATTGCAGTGTTGAAAATGTGGCATGAAAATATTACAAATTTGCGAAGTTAGAAGGGTGTGTGTGGAAACAGTTCAATGCACGCTTGTAACACAGTCATGTTATGGAGTTTCGTCACCAAATTTTCAACATAGGGATTTTAGGACCTCTGCTCATGTACAGTGCCACTGTCATTTTCTTAATCTGTCCCAAACACTGATTTCCTACAGTGACCACATTATTCTGCGCCAGAAGTGCGAAAACACATTTTGGTCAGGATGTGAAAAATGACAGCTGTACTGCTCATAAGGAGGTGTGAAAAAATGCCACTGTTGAAAATCTGGCATGACAATATTACAAATCTGCGAAGTTACAAGGGTGCGTGGAAAGTGCGCATTGCACACTTGTATCACAGTCATTTGATGGGCTATCATCACCAAATTTTCAACACAGGCATTTTAGGACATCTGCTCATGAACAGTATCACTGTCATTGTCTTAATCTGTCCCAAACAGTGATTTCCCACAGCGACCGTACCATTCTGCGCCGGAAGTGCGAAAACACATTTCGGCCAGGATGGAAAAAATGACAACTGTACTGTTCATAAGTAGATGTAGGAAAATGTCAATGTTGAAAATCTGGAGTGAAAATATAAATTCGCGAAGTTACGAGCATGTGTGCAAACAGCACAATGCACTCTCATAATGCAGTCATTTTATGGAGTATTATCACCAAATTTTCAACACAGGCATTTTAGGACCTCTGCTCATGAACAGTTTACTGTCATTTTCGTAATCTGTCCCGAACACTGATTTCCCACAGCGACCACGCTATTCTGTGCTGGAAGCGCAAAAACACATTTCGGCCAGAATGTCAACAATGACAGCTGTACTGTTCACAAGGAGGTGTAAAAAATGGCAGTGTTGAAACTCTTGCGTGAAAATATTGCAAATTCATGGAGTCACGAGTGTGCATAGCAACTGCGTAATGCAGGCTCGTAAAACAGTCATTTAGTGGATTTTTCCACCAAATTTGCAACATAGGCTTTTTGAGAGTCCACCTCATGAACACTGGCACTGTCGTTTCATTAATCGGCCCCGAAAGGTGATTCTACGTAGTGACTGCGAAATCATCTTTCAGGGCCGATTAACGCCATGACAGTGCCAGAATTCATGAGGAGGGGTCCCAAAAACCCCATGTTGAAAATTTGGTGCCAGAATTCCAAAAAATGACTGGGATATGCATCAAAGTTGAAAAAAAAAACTATTTATTCCATTATACACCTTACCGGCATTTCCTCAGTTCACAGTCAGCTTTGAAGAGTGCAGACGTGTTCCCGGTCCACTGAAGATCATCGAGCCAGACTCCAGAGGTGAGTATGGGGTAAGGGAGGGTGTGGGGAGGCAGGGTGCGCAGTGGGTGGGCGCGGGTTGTGGGAGGGGGGCAGAGAGACCGCTGGGGGACCATTTCCTGTTTTCACAGGTCAAAAAACAAAAAAAAGACATCGCAGGATCGTTTTTTGTTTTCAGGGGCATGTGGCACACTGGGGTGGACTCCCAGTCTGCCACCGGACTCGTTCTGGGGGGGGCAGCTGTTGCCGGTGGGGGATTGGGCACCCCCGTCAACACACAACAAAAGGGAGGGGGCCACATCATGCCAACAGGGATTGGGCACCCCATTGGCACTAAAGGGTGGGTGCAAGAGCTGAGGGGGATTGGGTACCCCCTCGGCACAAATGTTCTGGGTGTTTGTGGGGGACATTATGCCAACAGGGAGTGGGCTCCCCCATCGGCACATGAAACTGGGGGGGGCATAATGCTGATGGGGAGTGGGCTCCCCCATCAGCAACATCAAAGGGCAGGGCCACTGAAGCCGACGGGGATTGGTGCCCCCGTCAGCAAACAAAACCTGTTGTGGGGAGGTGCATGCTGCTGAGGGGGATTGGGCACCCCATCGGCACTGGGGGTTACTTAATATTGTTTGTGAACACGGCGGCAAGCAGCCACCATGTTCACAAACAATATTGCACTTGGAAACATTCAGCCCAGCAATGACTGGTCACTCCTTCATTGCAGCGAATGGCTGACGCTGCAATGAAGAGGCGGCCCCTGATTTCAGCGGCTGAAACATTTCAAAGTGGTGTAAAGCTGGCTGAACTAGTGTCAGCAGCAGCATGCCATGGCATTGGGGAAATCCGGCCAAGCCTTTAAAGGCTGTGGGGGCACTGGCCACAACAGTGCCCCGCCTCCATAACCTGCTTCTGAAAACCTGCCGCAGTATGTTTCTTGCACATGCGCGCACAGCAGAAAAAAGGCATAAGACTTATTTTCAGTTTCTAAATCTCCAAAACGAATTGTTTAAACTTATATCTTTGCAAAATACTGAATGTTTGGATGTTGCTATACAGATACAACAAACCAAAGCTGAGATGAGAGGCAACCTGTATGACAAGGCCAGATCCTTAAAGATGGAGCAAACCGCAGGCACACGGGACACAAAGAATTCTTTGGATATTTTTAAGGATTGTCACTCTAGGGTCCAAAGGAAAGTGTGTGATGCCATTAAGAATCACACTGACACTATACATACTGACTTTAATACTAATTTAGATTTGATTTCACAAAGAGTCCTTTCCTACTTTGGTACATCTGTACCGACAGAAGGAAATATACATGACTTCCTGGCAGATGTTGACATTAACTCATTGCAATCCGAACAGTTAAATTTAACCACTCCTGTTAGTGAGGAGGAGGTACTAAGGGCAATAACTACGGGGGGATACTGCCCCAGGCCCTAATGGCCTAAGCCCTAATTTTTATTAAATCTTTCAAGATATTTTGACCCCCCTACTTGCAGAGACTTTCAATGACATTCTACTAAATTTAGACATTAATGAACCAATGGCTAAGGCACTTTTGATTCTGTTATACAAAATGGGGGATAGGATGAATCTTATCTAACTGGAGACCTATCTCTTTGCTCAGTCTGGACTTCGAGATACTCTCTATTGTTTTGTGTCACAGATTGGAGCAAGCTGCACAAAAATGAATTTCCCCTTTGCAGAACTGTGCCATTTCTAGCAGAAACCTCAGAGACAATTTGTTTTGTTTGTGTGAAGTTTTCTCCAGAGCCCACATGAAGGAAGTGCATGGCTATGTACTGGTCTTAGACCAAGAAAAGGCCTTTGGTGCTGTCTCTCATGATGCTTTACTTCATATATTGGGTATTTCTGGGATTCCTGAGCCTTTTGTTAAACGGCTAAAATTACTTTTTGCACATTCCCAGGTTTTTCCATTGATTAATGGTACATAGAAACAGAATTTGATGGCAGATAAGGACCACTTGGCCCACCCAGCCTGCCCATTTCCCTACCTAATGGATAAGCTGCAGATCCTAGTTAACCAGCAGCCTTCTTCCTACCCCACCCCTTAGAATTGCCTTATGACTGTCCCATGCATGCTTGAATTCCACCACTGTTTTTGACTCCACAACCTCCTCTGGAAGGCCGTTCCATGCATCCACCACCCTCTCTTTGAAAAAAATACTTCCTTACATTACCTCTGAGCCACCCCCCATCTTCAGATTGTGCCCCCTTGTTCCTGCACACCTCTTTTTCTGAAAGATGCTACCCTCTTGGACTTTGTTGATTCCCTTGAGGTACTTGAAAGTTTCTATCATGTCCCCCCTCTCCCTCCTTTCCTCGAGGCTATACATATTAAGCTCCTGAAGTCTCTCTTCATATGTCTTCCGATGCAGACCCTGTACCATTTTAGTTGCCCTCCTCTGGACAGCCTCCATCCTGTCTATGTCTTTGCGGAGATTTGGTCTCCAGAACTGCACACAGTACTCCAGATGGGGTCTCAACAGCTGTCTGTACAGAGGGATAACAACTTCCTGTTTTCTACTGGTGATGCCTCTCCCTATGGATCCCAGTATCCTCCCAGCCCTCCTTACTGCTCTCTCACATTGCTTGCCCACCTTTAGGTCATCTGATATGACTACCCCCAGGTCCCTTTCCATGTTTGTTGTTGTTAGTATCTCAACCCCCATTGTGTATTCTTCGCTTGGGTTTTTGTTTCCTAGGTGCATTACCTTGCAATTCTTAGCATTGAATGTAAGCTGCCATACATTTGACCATTCCTCTAACCTTGTCAAGTCCCTTCTCATCCTTTCCACCCCACTGTGTGCATCAACTCTGTTGATGATCTTTGCATCTTCTGCAAAGAGACATACTTTTCCTTCCAGTCCCTCTGCAATGTCGCTTATAAAGACATTGAAGAGGACCGGTCCTAATACTGAACCCTGCAGTACCCCACTGGTAACCCCCCCTTTCTTCAGAGTGGACTCCATTTACTATTATCCTCTGTGTCCTGTTCTCTAGCCAATTCTTTACCCAGGCTGTCATCTTGGGACCCACTCCCAGGCTGGCTAACTTGTATATTAATCTTTTGTGTGGGACTTTGTCAAATGCCTTGCTAAAGTCTAGGTAGGCCATGTCCACAGCCCCTCCCTGATCTACTACTTTGGTCACCCAGCCAAAGAAATCTATTAGATTTGTCTGACATGACCTTCCCGCTGTGAATCCATGCTGCCTTGGGTCCTGTGCCCCTCTGACATCTAGGTACTCGACAGTTCTTTCCTTCAGAAGTGATTCCATCATTTTCCCTCTCACTGAGGTTAAACTAACAGGTCTGGAGTTTCCTGCTTCTGCCCTGCTCCCACTTTTGTGAAGTGGAATCACATCTGCCCTCCTCCAGTCCTCAGGTACCACCCCATCATCCCACGATTTGATAAATAGGGTAGTCAGTGGTGTCACTAGTTCTACCCTTAGTTCTTTTAGAATTCTGGTATGAATCCCATCAAGCCCCATTGCTTTGTCCACCTTCAGTTTTAAGAGTTCTTTCAGAACCCTTTCTTCTGTAAATGGGCTGGTATCAACTTCTGTATCCAGAGTGTTTCTATTGTTTGGTTTAGGTACCTCCCCCTCCTCATTTGTAAATACTGGGCAAAAATATTTGTTTAGTATCTCTGCCTTTTCACAGTCACCCTCTGCCCATCCCCCCTCCCCTTTATTAAGCCTCACTATCCCTCCCGTGGTCTTCCTTCGCTGCCTGATGTACCTATAAAAGGTTTTATCCCTCTTCTTAACTGAGTTGGCTATCTTTTCCTCCATTTGGGCCTTTGCTGTTCTAACTGCCTTCCCAGCTTTCTTTTGCTTTAACTGATACAATTCTCTGTCCTACTCCTTCTTTGATTCCTTGTACTTCCTGAATGCTTTCTTTTTCTCTTGAACCTTCACTGCCACCTCCTTTGAGAACCATAGTGGTTTCTTACATCGTTTTGCTTTGTTTAGTTGCTTCACACAAAGGCTTGTTGCCTCTGTGATGGCAGTTTTGATTATTCCCCATTGTACTTCCACCCCTCCTTCCTGCCCATTTGTTAGTGCATTCCTTAGGCACTCACCCATACGATTGGATGGAAAATTATTATAAAAAGAGGTGTATGGCAGGGGTTCCCACTGAGCCCCCTGTTATATACTTTTTATATTGCCATCCTTATCAGGAAACCTTTATCAGACAGGAACATATGGGTATGTCACTATCACCCACTACACCGCCTCTAAAGGTTATGGCCTATGCTGATGATCTATACTTATTTTTAGGACATGAAAGGGAAGGCACACCTGCCTTCCATATCATTCAGGAATATTCCAGACTATCTGGTGCATGTATAAAGCTGCACAAAAGTGTTGCATTAGCAATAGGGGACACAACACTACAGTTGGGGGGCTACAGTAGGAGGAATAGCCATTGTCCCTGAGGCAGACATTTTGGGAGTACATTTTGGCTGAAGGAATATGGATTTTATTAACTGAGAGCATAAACTGGTGATCTGTGAAAAAAGATCCTTTGCATGGAACAAATTACAAGTTTCAAAATTAAAATGGGTATACCTAGTCAAAACCTTTCTTACACCTATTTTACTTTTTATAAGATTAGTGTCCCCTTCCCCACCATGTCACTAAAGACAAAAATATATAGGCCGGGATATTCAAAGGGGTTGCACCTGGTGCAACCCCACAGTTCGCCCCGGTGAGATATCGAGAAGGCTGCCTGGACAGCGCAACTCCTGATGTGCGGGGCACACTGTAAGTGTATCTGGCGCAGATGCAGGCGTGCCGTGTATCTGTGGCGCATCCCGATATTCAGTCCGGGATGTGTGGCACATGCCAGTGCTCCCCTGCAGTGCGCCGCACAGGGGGGGTTCAAAGTTGAGTCCGTGTAAACATGGAGCAACTCCTGGCCACCCACAGGTGGGCTGCCATATTGCAAAGCGCAACACAGTAGCCGCCAGCCATGGGTGGCCACCCGCCCACCCAGAACACCATCCACAAGCACGCATATGTCCCTGGTAGTCTAGTGGTCCCCCCCTCCATCCCATGTCCCCAGTCGCTAGCATACAGCCACCAAGGTATGCCCTGGTAGTCTAGTGGACCCCCCCAACCGCTGCCTCAATCGCAGCATGGTGCCATAACACAATTCCCTGGTGATCTAGTGGTGCCCACCACCACTCCCACCCACACAACACCCCTTTTCCACCACCCAGCCGCCTGCTGAATGACAGGTACAGTATCTGCTGTAAGCCCATTGGTCCACAGTGTGGACCAAAGGGCTTGCAGGACATACTGTACAAGACAGTCCCAAATATGTGAATGAAGTCATTCACATGCTTGGGTTTATGTAACTTTCAGTATGCCCTGCAAGCCCATACTGTACCTGTCATTCAGTGGGTGGCCTAACAGTATCTTGAGCAGGTTGCAGCCACCTGCCGATGATGGGGTGGGAGCAGGGTGGTCAGGGAGTGCTGTGTGGGTGGGAGGGTGGGGGGCACCACTAGATCACCAGGGAATTAGGTTCTGGTGCCATGCTGTGATCATGGCAATGGGCGGGGCCACTGGACTACCAGGGCATAACCTGACAGCTGTATTCTGTGATTGGGTACATGGGAGGAGGAGTTCCACTAGACTACCAGGGCAAGGCTACCATTATGATACTCGGGGGCACTAGACTACCAGGGAGTGTGCCTCACACATTTCCTTGTTTGTGGTTACAGGCGGGGGTTGCCCGGGATCTGCACCACACATATCATGCTGGGCAGAGCACCAGGCTCAAGTCACCGGGCAGCCCTGCACAAGGCATGCAGATGGGGTCATAATGACATGCAAATGGCCCCATTTGTGCCTTGCATATGTTATGGCCTCATTTACATGCTCCTGGCTGAATATCATGGGTGATGCGCCTAGCGCAACTGCACTTGTGCTGGTGCATCCCCATGCTCCCTCTCTGTGGCTTGCACTGGCTCAGTGCCACTGCGCCATGTGCTGTCTGTACACCGCACTTGCAATATTCAATGGTGCTGAGCCATGGCGCAGCACCATGTCTATGATCTCTGGACCCGCATAGCGGTTGCTCTAGCCCAGGCTTGTGTCCCTGCTAGGCGCAGTCTGAATATCTGCCCCATTGTGTATTCTTCCACACTATTTGGGGAAATAAATTAAACCCAATAAACTGAAATGTGACATATGGATCTATATCACAAGGGGGGCTTGGTATGATCCACTCAGTTTTATTTTTTCATACACTATTTTGGAATCTGAATATTGTCCCTTTATTAAAAAGTATTCCAAATGTATGGACAGTTTTGGGGGTTGGAATTGATTGTCTTTTCAAAACAAATCATTTTTCCTAAAGGCACTTTATAGAACTTCCCACAAACCATAAAACTCACAGACCACAGAACTCCTAGATACTTATTGGACACCTGCTGGCTAACATGCCATGGCAAACTTGGAGTAAAGAATAATTACAAGCATAAAAAACTGGAAGAATGTTACTGCCCCAGAGAACTGTGCAACACGATTCTGGAGACTCAGGAACATTTATTCCTTGAATGTCCTTATGCTGTTTTCATTAGGACTATGTTGGCACAAACAGTGCAGGATGTTAATTTTGCTAAATGTCTTATGAAGTTTTAATATTAGGATTGTATACAGGCACTTGTGTAAAATATCCTTATAGCACTCTACGTCTTATATGTGGCATCATTAAATATCACATTTGGCAATCCAGATGCCATTGGACTTTGAATCAACAACACGTATCCCAGCAAGAGTTGGTTAGAATAATTATAGGACAAACATAACAGATATATAAAAAAGAAAAGAAAAAAGAATCTGCACAAACACTGGGAACATTATGGAAGCACTGTATAGGGTGGGTTACTTGAAAAAAAAAAGAAAGGAGAGGGTTATAGAAGGGAAATAGGATATAAGGTTAATTAAGCACTTTTTGAGAAAGTAGATCAGCAATGGCAAGAAGGTTAGACACTTAGTTTTAGCATATCAGGTATAACTCATAGATTAAATTCCTACAACGGTAATTAGATCTATAAATATTGTTTCCAGTATTGTGTGATTTCCACAATAAAAACTTCCCCTACTCTTATTGAGAAGTGCTATGAGATCTTTAACATCCACCCTGTATAACCAGCAGAACAGGCAGACAGGACCTCAGTTTAACATTTCATCTGAAAGACGGCATCTCAGGAGTGCAGCACCCCCCTCTTGATGCACTACAGTGTCAGTATTGGAATTTATCCCACAAATAAATGTAATTAATAATCTCTATCTGGATAACTGGTGTAAAGTACATTATGATAAATTAGGAAATCTCATGGATGAAATCAAAATTAATGTAGAAGAAAAGTAGGGTTGCTTACTAGCACCAATTTGATTTACTATTTACATAAATTGTTGTTGCTTACTTTGGATAACCATCATTATACAATAGCAAGAAAGAATGCTGGGCTCTGATTGGTCAGTCTGGGGCTAGACCTGTGAAGTTATCCCAGTATAACATCATGGATCTAGTCCCAGCACACATATGACCACTTTAAATGTTAAAGAAACAGTCGCTGCATGAGCCATGTCCAAGTTGCCCACATGTGGCATGCCTGCTCTGGTTTTTGCCAGTACTGCAAAAAAAATTAAACATAAAACCCTTCCTCCCACTGTCACAAAACAACCACAAATCCATCCACTGTGGGGAGAAAACTCTGAGGCACTCCAAACCTTACAGACTAGGACTCTTGGTCAACTGACAGGCTGATGTTGCACATGAGACTTTTAAAAAAGTCTGGCCTCTGTAATACCCCTCCTCTGTCCATCTGTGGTTAGTTCTTCATGTACATCTGACCAGGTTTCAGCACAGGATAGAGCTCCTGACCTTTACAATATGGAAATTAGCACTGAATAAATCTGACTGAACCAGATATAAGATAATTTAACTGTTATAACATGGCTACCCTATCCTCCTCTACAGTTAGGATCTGCTGTTCAGTTCTATGCCTTCTTTAACACTTCTACTCAATTCCTCAGCTGGCCCCCTTCTCCTAGAGGGGGCCAGCCATGTGTGGTCCGTCAGACCTTAAGGCTACATAAATGAAAAATTAGCTCAGTACACCCAGCTTGAAAATTCTCCTTTGAGATTAGATGAACCTCTGAGTCCTTTGAAAACTGGCTCCGGAATTTGTATCAATTGCTCTCCTGGCAAACTCCCCAGAGCACCATGTGGCCTAGCACCCCTATGGTCCCTGTGGCAGTGGCCACAGAAGGTGCGCACATGTCCTGCATAGACACTAGAGCACACCCTGCTAGCGGGGTATTCTTGGAGATGACCTTGCTGAGGGTGTCCCATGTAGCCCCTGCTACCAGCTACAGGAGGGTCCACCCACCCCTGCCTCAGGAGTATGTGAGGAGCTGATGCCCCAGCTGTCAGGGAGGAAAGGCAGCAGTACACAGATGAACCACAGTAGGACTTGAGGGCAAAGATATTGCCAGGGGAAGAAAAACCGTAAATCACTGACCTGACAATCAAACACAGCTGGCATCAGTTCTGTCTACACCTAAGTCACTCACTGCTGACCCCCCACAGATCGCTGACTATGGGTGTTGTCCATGGACAGTTTTATTTTTCCAGAGCTTCACCCTTGTCACTGTATTGACCATTCGCAGGCCTTCTTATTGATGCAGCGGGCCAGTGCACACATGCTCTGCTGACACCGCAGATGCGTGACTCGTGCCATCTTGATCACGGCACAGCCAGCATCTAGGACTCATGCATGCACAAACCATACTACTATAGTGGTCACAGTGCTCCTTGGCCCTCTCCTGGATCCTACCATCATGCATGCATGCATGGCAGTGCCACCTTGATCACAGCACACTTCTGTCCCCCGTTTACAAACCACTTACACAGGCTAAGGAATCAGGGATGTTGAGGGTGCATCTCGGAGCCTGTTCATTCCAAACATCTACACTCTGCAGTGCATATTTGGTCAGCTGTGGCTACGGGGGATGTCGCCACCATAATTCCCTTACATTTCCTAATAACCATACAAATATGACTGCCGACACACCACATCGGTCATCTTTGTAGTCCACCTTGGCCACACTTCCGGTAGCCATATTTTTGGTCCCCATGGGCCACAATTACACTGAACACAGACCAATACTAACCCATCTCTTGAACCACAATATGAATCCCTCACTTACAATATACCACACATCCTGTTTAGGGTGGGTTAGAACATGGCCACTAAGGGAACCATGTTATTTATGCCTCCCCAGGAATCAACATGGTGAAGATGAAAGTGTGCCATTCATGCAAAGTTCCATTACTGCCATGCAGCCCAGGTCAGCTGTGCCCCAGCTGCCTAGCAGATGAACAGTCAGACCACTCTGGCCACTCCAAACCGGAACAGGGCACATCCTCACAAGGAACAGCACCCATCAGTAATCTGGCCAAGGACACCCTATCACTGCCCGATATAACAACCCTGCTCCTCCAGAACCAGCAGGTCACCAATATGCTTATCCAGCAGCAACAGCAATTTATAACTGCCATAATGCGAAAACTGGTGGAAATGACCAGCCCCAGATCTCCAACCAACCTAGGGCCAGTGCCGACTAGACCACCTATGGACCCTAACCTCCCTTCCTCTCGCCTAAATAACCCAGATGACTCAGACAATGACTTGGACAAACATGGGAAACAGGAACCTATGGAGCTAAACGTGCAGTCCCTGACTACCAAGTACTGCTTTCCTGACTAGATCCCAAATCTAGTCAAGGCAATCAAGTCTATTGTGGGGTTTGAGGAAGCACCATCTGCCCTGGACTGTAAGCTTGTACCTTCCCTAAAGTTTGCACCCAATACATTCAACACATTCCCAGTATGTGACTCAGTAGAGGAGGTGGTCCTCAAAGAATGAAGTGTTTCCAGACCTACACGAATTGCAGAGCGCAAGTCATGGGATAAAATGTACCCACTTCAGGAGGGCAAGCTCAAGCTCTGGTGCTCCACACCACTAGTGGACCCACAGCTTACATGACTAAACAAAAGAATGGTTCTCCCCTCAGAAGGGGCCTCTGCACTGAAGGACCCAACAGATAAAAAGGTGGAGGATCTGCTCAAAAGAAAATTTCGAGCTGGCAAGACTAGGTATCTGGGCCCCCACAATAGCCATATACACCACACAAGCCCAAGTGCTCAGGTTGCAAGACATTCAGAAGACCTTGACTCCCAACACACCAGAGGTCACACTAGCGGAACAGGCCATCCAGTAAAAAAAAATACCTAGTAAACATGGCACTAGACTCCCTAAAATATCAATGCCAGGTCAGTGGCAATAACCAACAGAGCGAGGAGGCACATCTGGATGAAAATATGGGATGCGGATCTCAAGTCTAAGGACATGCTGCTCAAGATGCCTTTCAAAAGCTCACTACTAGTCAGTGAAGGAATGGAGATATATCTCAAGTGAAAGAAGGATGGCAAAGAGATGGTCAAAGACAAGGATTCTGGCAGCACTTATATGCCCACCAGGGCAAGACCATTAAAGAACTGCAATTTTTATGATAAAAGGGCTGACTACAGTTCAAGCAGTAATTATGGCTTCCAACCACAGTCCAACAGAAATTCCCAGTATAAGCCCCGCAACAGATACCAATCCAACAGAGGCTAAAGTAACAGCTCTTTCAAACTCAAGCAGACCAAACAATGGCTACAGACAGGGGATCAGTGGCACAGGCTACTCTCCCATAGGGGCTCATCTCCTACAGTCTGCAGACACCTGGAAGAGAATGACAGACAAATGGGTGAGAGAAGTAGTACAAGGATACTCCATAGAGCTAACAGAAATACCTCAAAGGGACAGGCTACTCACATCACCGGAATCAAAAAGGAGGGCCACCCCACAGCAGGTCCAAAGAATACTGGACAACCTTCTGGAAGCAAGAGCAATCACGAGTCCCAGAGCTTGAACAAGGCACTGGGATTTATTCGAACTTCCTTATGGTCTCAAAGAAAATGTGAGACCTTTGCCCTGTGCTAGATTTAAAATCACTTCATACACTGCAAATGCTTCAAAATGGAAACAATACACTCAACCATCACAGCCATAAGACCAGAGAACTACTTGACGTCCAGTGACCTCAAGGACACTTACTTACACATCCCGATCAGACTGTCACACCACAAATACCTGCAGTTCCACATCCTGGGGCAACACTTTCAGTATACTGCCCTGCCCTTCGGACTCGCATCAGCTCCCTGGGTCTTCACCAAGATCACGATACTTCTGGCAATAAAGTTACGGGAGCAAGATATCCAGGTGATCCTATAGCTGGATGACTCGCTGACACAGGCAAGATTCCTAACCCATGCTTGGAGGGAAACGGATGCAGTGATCAGTTGCCTGGAGACTCATGGGTGGGTCATAAACAGAGAGAAGAGCACACTGTCACCCAGTCAGACAATCTAGCACTTAGGGAGTCTGGTAGATACATATAGGTAGGCCTGGCAAGGCCATGGAACAGTCGAATGGAGTTTACTGAGCCACACCAGGAAGCTGGCATCCAACACCAAGCTCACGCTTCACGAGGTGTCACAGGTGCTCAGCATTATGGCCTCCTGCATAGAACTGGTACCCTGGGCATGATGGAACACGAGACCCCTTCTCCTATCATATATACGGCAAGGGTACGTGGTGCATCATGATCTCGCCACTTAGTTCAATATGAGCACCTCAGTGAGAAGCTCATTGGCCTGGTGGAGCACCCACCCCAACCTCACAAAAGGGTTACCACTGGATCTCAGGACAGATGTGACCATAGAGACAGATGCCATACTCACCGGTTGGGGGGCCTCCACAGGCAATCAGACAGCACAGGGGAAAATGGGCAATCATGGATACAAGGCTCCCAATACACGTCCTAGAGATGCAAGCAGTATACAATACCCTGATCAAGTTTCAGACAATAGTATGCCACAAAAGTGTTTTAATTCATTCGGACAACACTGCAAAAGTAGCATATATCAGAAAGCAGGGAGGCACCAAGAGCAGAGCGATGCAACAGGAAGTTGCCAAGGTGCTAAACTGGGCCCAGACTAACCAGTGGCACCTCACGGCGGTACACTTGGCAGGGAAGCTCAATCTAACAGCGGACTGGCTGAGTCGACAACAAATCCACACAGAGGAATGGCAGCTCAACCACCAGATCTTCCAAAGAATCAACAGTCGCTGGGGCCCAGTGGAAATAGACCTTATGGCAACAAGACACAATGCACAGGTGAAAAATTTCTACTCTTGATTCAAAGCACAGTCAATAGGAGTGGATGCCCTGTCCATGGACTGGCAGTTCACAGTGGCATACATATTTCTGCTGATTCCTCTCATTATGCAGGTGCTCAACAAAATACAGCAATCAGGCACAAGAGTGATCCTCATAACACTGTACTGGCTGAGGTACTCATGGTTCACAACAGCGTTAGCCATGGCTCTGGACCAGCTGTGAAAACTACCAGTGAGGCCAGACACTGTCCACCAGAGGCCAGTGCTTCACCCCAGCCCCCATAGCCTTCAACTAACTGCCTGACTTCTGAAAGGGAGTGACTGTTATGGGCAGGATACCCACAGGAATGGTTGACACCTTGGCCATCTCAAGACAGGTGACAACAACGAACACCTACAAAAAACAATAGGATACTTTCAAAAAATGGTGCACCCATAAAGACATCTTTCCAACCAAGGCCTCCATTACTGATTTCCTTCATTTTCTCCAGAAGGGCCTAGACAAAGGACTATCCCCCTCCTCCATGAGGATGCAAATAGCAGCCATCGGGGAGGCAAGAGGACAAGTAGGAAGCATCTCACCTGAGGCACACCAAATGTGATAAGTTCATCAAGGCTGCCAACAACTTGCAACCAAAGGCAAGAGCCATCACAGCACTATGGAACCTCACGTTGGTGCTCAAGGCCTAGATGACACTGACCTTCGAACACCTATATTCCATAGACTTGAAACGCTTAACCCTAAAGACTGTATTCCTTGTCGCTATATGTTCAGCAAGAAGGACATGTAGGTTACACACACTAGCTTGCAAGGAACCCTTTATAGTCTTTCACCATGACAGAGTAACCCTAAGAACACTGCCATCGTTCATGCCCAAGGTCAGTTCAGAGTTTCACATGGCCCAGTCAATCAAGCTACCAGCCACAATGACAGAGGCAGACACAGCAGTACAAACCAGAGCTTTACACCCTTGGAATGAAAAGACTTCTAACAATTTACATAAACAGAACCAGTAACATTTGTAAATCTCACAAACTGTTCATGCTGGTTCAAGGAAAAAAGAAAGGACAGCCATCTCTAAATCCATTATAGCGACATGGCTGAAGAGCACCATTATAGAATCCTATAGGGACATGAACACAACTCCACCTAAGGATATGAAACCTCACTCAACAATAACTGTGGCCAAAACATGGGCAGAACACAACCTAGCCACAGTGGACAAAATCTGCCATAGCAACACAGTCATCTATACACACTTTTATAAAGCATTATAGATTGGGCATGATTTCCTCAGAATGAACGAACTTCAGTACAGCAGTCCTTAAAACAGCATTAGAATAGCCACACAGTCACAAGTAGTTTCTCCCTTCCTAACAAGGTTCTTGCACTATTTTTTAAAGATCCAGTCTAAGGTTTGGAGTGTCTCAGAGATTTCTCCCCATAATGGTAGTTTACTCACCTGGTAAAGGTGATTGTGGGAGTACATCTCTGAGGCACTCTACATCCCACCCAGAGGGGAGGCAACTCGTGACTCTGATGGCACATTCAAGCACTATAAGAAGAGGTGGTATCTTTCACCAGCATGCCGTATGGGCCGGTACTTCTTTAGGCTGTATAAAACAGGCAATAAATATAATCTTTCTTTGATACTTAACCATAGCATGTTTCTATTCTTCAGGGTAGCCATAACAGTCTAACAATAATTCCTCCAAGTATACTGATACAGCTATGGAAGACATCAAACAAACCACAGATGGACAGAGATGGGGTATTACAGGGGCCAGACTTTTTTCAAAGTCACATGTGTATCATCAGCCTGTCAGGTGACCAAGAGACCCAGCCTGTAAGGTTTGGAGTGTCTCAGAGATATTCTCCCACAATCACCTTTACCACGTGAGAAAACTGCCATTAATAAAGCTTCTGTGTAAACTATATGGCAGATGACATTTCTTGTCCTTTTCTTCCATTTTTTTCAAGCACTGAGATCAAACATGAAAATGAAGCCATCATCGCGATCGGCTTCACTACACTGTAATTCCCACTCCCGCCCAAACAGAGTTAAACCCCTCCCTCTCACTGTTAACTTTTCTGCACATTTTTTAAAATATTGAATTCAATGGGAGAAAAGAAGCCATCATTGAGATCAGCTTCATTAAACTGCACCTCTCTGTCCCATCCTGAACAGAGTTAACACGTGCTTTTCCAAAACAGACCACGCTCAGCTCTTCACCTACCAGACTGCAGTTTCCCTTTTCTTTAATATCCCATTTCTTTAGGTGTTTTGTTGTCTCTCAGTACAAGCACACAAGTTCTGCCGCAATCCTAAAAAGCAAGTGGGGGCGCACACTACCACAATTGGTGGCTGGGAGATGCCACCGCAGACAGTTTAACTGTGATTAGCAGCTGGGAGAGGGAGTGCATTTCACGCTGCTACAGACACTCTAACGGCGATTGGGGGCTGAGACAGGGAGCAGATAGTTTGGTGAGGACAGCTACTACACTGCAGTGAGGGGAGCACACAACAAATATCCATATGACACAAAGGTTGTGTGGGGCTGCACAGGGACACTACTAACAACACTACTGCAGCTCCACCTACTGATCAAAAAGAGAAATGAGCACTACTTGTTTCTGGGTTCTGGGTTCACCACAATATATCCAAGGCACACTGCCTTAAGGGTAGCTGGTCCATTCCACTGGGGTGTCAAACAGACGAGGCATATTGATGAGTCCTGGTAGGATGAAACACGTGTCTATGTCTTCTGTTAGGACCCTTTGCAAACTGTGAGAGGCCTTTCGGCACCATGCAATTCTGCTTAAAGTTGGACCAGCGTAACATTCTGTGGTGATTTGCATATGCAGCCCATGATGCTTTGCATTGTGGGGGCATGTGTGATTTTGTATTTTCTTGAAACTTGGCTTCCCAGCCAAATGCCCTTTGAGGTAACCCTTGCCTCAGTGTTTGCGCACAGAGGTTCTTTGTCTTTTAAATAGTTTTTTATTTTAATGGGTTCACCACAATATATCCAAGGCACACTGCCTTAAGGGTAGCTGGTCCATTCCACTGGGGTGTCAAACAGACAAGGCATACTGATGAGTTCTGGTAGGACGAAACACGTGTCTATGTCTTCTGTTAGCACCCTTTGCAAACTGTGTGAGAGGCCTTTCAGCACCATGCAATTCTGCTTAAAGTTGGACCAGCGTAACATTCTGTGGTGATTTGCATATGCAGCCAATGATGCTTTGCATTGTGGGGGCATGTGTGATTTTGTATTTTCTTGAAACTTGGCTTCCCAGCCAAATGCCCTTTGGGTTAACCCTTGCCTCAGTGTTTGCACACAGAGGTTCTTTGTCTTTTAAATAGTTTTTTATTTTAATGGGTTCACCACAATATATCCAAGGCACACTGCCTTAAGGGTAGTTGGTCCATTCCACTGGGGTGTCAAACAGACGAGGCATACTGATGAGTCCTGGTAGGACGAAACACGATGTCTATGTCTTCTGTTAGCACCCTTTGCAAACTGTGTGAGAGCCTTTGGCACCATGCAATTCTGCTTAAAGTTGGACCAGCATAACATTCTGTGCTGATTTGCATATGCAGCCCATGATGCTTTGCATTGTGGGGGCATGTGATTTTGTATTTTCTTGAAACTTGGCTTCCGCCAAATGCCCTTTAGGGTAACCCTTGCCTCAGTGTTTGCGCACAGAGGTTCTTTGTCTTTAAATAGTTTTTATTTTAATGGGTTCACCACAATATATCCAAGGCACACTGCCTTAAGGGTAGCTGGTCCATTCCACTGGGGTGTCAAACAGATGAGGGCATACTCTGATGAGTCCTGGTAGGATGGCTGCAACGTGTCTATGTCTTCTGTTAGCACCCTTTGCAAACTGTGTGAGAGGCCTTTCAGCACCATGCAATTCTGCTTAAAGTTGGACCAGCATAACATTCTGTGGTGATTTGCATATGCAGCCCATGATGCTTTGCATTGTGGGGGCATGTGTGAAACTTGGCTTCCCAGCCAAATGCCCTTTGGGGTAACCCTTGCCTCAGTGTTTGCGCACAGAGGTTCTTTGTTTCTAATTATGCTTAACCATTAAAAAGTAACTAAAAATACTTTTAGATATAGATTTCAGTTTATATTTATTTATTTATTTTACTTTTCTTACAAATGAGCCATGTATAATTGGAATAATGCACTCTAGGATGTGTGTTGTGCTGTGATAATGTCACTTCTCAGCTGTTGGGTGCACTCAGCCTGCAACCTCATACCCAACCACCCGAAGCGTGACATTATCCTAGCACAATATACACCCTGTTGTACATTATTCCTTAAATATAGCTATTCAAAGACTGGTAGTAGAAGCTGCCCTGTCCTGGCTTATGTGACTGTCTTAACTTTAATATCTCTAACTCAGCATGGTTTCCAATATAAATTGCACAAGTTAACACAAAATACAGAAACATTAGATTTGAATATTAACCTAGATAAAAGTAAAGTAATGACTGTTAGGAAGGGAAGGATTGGTATAAAGAAAACTTTAAACTTTAGAATAGAGGATGTTAAGTCAGAAGTAGATAACAAGTATACCTATGTGGGTCTTACTTTTAATAATAATTTCTTGTGGAAGCAGCTAATCACTAATGTTCATATCAAGGTTAGTCTAGCAGAACTATTTTAAGATTAAACTCTACTTATGCAGGTAACACAGTAGAAGCTACATTAAAAGTGTTTATTGCCAAGGCAATAGCTCAAAGTCTATATAGCACAGAGATAATGGGATATGGGGTCAAGGACAATTGAGAAAAACCTGCTGATACATTTTATAAAAGGCCATTAAAGCTCCTGATTACAATACCTGGCTATAGTGATTGGAATTAGGACAACCATCTGTTAAAATGTCAGCTCACTGGAGAATATGCAATTACTGGTCACTTTTACAAAATTCCACTAGTTTAGCTAATGCGTACCTTAAAGAAACAAACTCTGGCCAGAGTCAATAGGGCTGCAGCTGAGGAATTTAGGGTAAAAACATTGAAAATTAGTTTTTAATATTTTTACATCACATTTTCAACATAGCCTCATCATGACCCTGCCTCATGAAGTAGGGCAGAAAAAATTTTCAACTCCTAGCCTAAAAGTGATTTTATGTAGGGACTGCAAGATCAGCTTTCAGGACGCAAAAGCACATTTTGGGCAGGAGTTGAAAAATGACAGCTGTCACATTCATGAGGTACTATAAAGACAATATTTTGTTGAAATTTGGGGTAAAAATAGATTCATAGGTTCATGGGGGGGTTCAAGTTCAGGAGGTCATTGGCCTTTTGTGAACTTGCCACTGCTTACATTAATGGTAGAAAAAGTATTTATGATTATCCATGACATGTCTAGTTTTTTTTCTTATGTATTCATACTTTAACTTTCTACTACATGTTTAGGTAATGTATTCCAGGTAGTAATTATTGTCTGTGTGTACCACTGGCTCCTCTTGTATGTTTTATTAGTTTCACCTATTAGTTTCATTTGATGTGATCTGGTCCTACTATTAACTGTGTGTCTTACTAGTCCAATTGTTTCCATGACTGATTCATCCTTAAATGCCTTGTAAGTTAGGCAGAGATCACCCCTACATCTTCTATAGTCCATGGAATAGAAGTCCTAACCTTAAGTCTTTCACCATACTGTAAGTTTTCCATATTCCTAATTCTTTTGGCCGCTCTTCTCTGTACTCTATCATTTTTTTCCACCTATGGTGATAGGGGCACAAAAGGGTGAACAATAATCAAAATGTGGCCTGACCAAGCTGGAGTATAAGGGGACCAATGACTTCTGGCTCTCTACTTTTAATGTTCCTAAAGATACATCCTTGGATGCCTTGACATTTTTTTACAGTGTTACTGGTGTGCATATCAAAGGTTAAATTATTTGAAATATTTACCGCTAGGTCCCTTTCATCTGTAGTAACTTGTAGGCTAATGTTATTACGCTTATATGTTGTTCTTGGATTATTGTGGCCCAAATGTATAACTTTACATTTATTTTCATCGAATTGCATTTTGTTACACACTGCCCAGTGCTCAAGTAATCTTAGATTATCATGGAGCCCTGTGGAACACCGCTCATGACCTTACCCCAGGGTGACAAGTGACCCCTTATTGCTACTCTTTGCCTCCGAATCCTAAGCCATGATGTTACCCACTTCACTATATTAGGATGAAACTTAAGTCTTGTTAGTTGCTCTACTAGAATTCTGTGGGACACAGTACAAAAAAGCCTTTGAGAAATCCAGAAGGAATACAGTACATCAACCAGGAGACCTTTGTCTAATGCTGCACTAACTAGCTCAAAGAACTATAATAAATTTGTCAGGCATGATCTTCCAGGAAAGAAACCATGTTGAGTGTTGTCAGTATAACCATTGTTTTGCATATGAGTTGCTATATGCTGTTGTATTAGTCTCTAAAGCATTTTTCTAGGACAGATGTCAAGCTTATGAGCTTGTGATTCTTAACATCCTGCCTTCTGCCACCCTTATGTATGGGAGTTATTATTGCCTCGTTCCATTTGGGTAATGCCTTAGCCTCTTTTAGTGATGGGTTAAATAGTAAAGTAATGGGACCACTCAACTGGTCAGATAATTCTTTAATGAATTTAGGTGTCATACCATCAGAACCTGGTGAACCGTTTTCTTTTATAGTTTTAATTGTCTTTAATATTTCTTGCACTGTGAATGATGTAAACTCCCCAGGTACAGTTTTATTGTCTATACAAATATTCTCTTTTTCTTTATATAAACTGAGGAAGTATTTGTTTAACTCCTTCGCCATGTCAGCCTCATTGTTTATTCCCTTGTCTGTTTGAATTGGTCCTGCATCATTTTTATTTCCTCTCAAAGAGTCAGCATAATTATAAAAATGTTCCTTGTCAACTTTAGTTGATGCTGCTAACTGTATTTCCAAATTTTGTTTTGCCTTTTTGATTGAATTCTTAGTTATATTGACTATCTTTTTATATTTTAACCAGTTACCATCTGTAGGCTGTGTCTTGTATTTGCTGTATAATTTCTTCTTTTCCTTATATTTTTCTTGATATTGTTTCTCCACCATAAAGGTACTCTACGGTTGTTACTATATTTTGTCCATGTTAGTACCCAAGTGTCTATACAGTAGTTTATTTTTTGACTCAGTTTCATCCAGGTATTTTTGAAGTCTAAATTACTTAGGTCCTCTTTCCAGTTCCATGTTATGAGGTAGTTTCTCTAAAATATTGAATATTATAAAGTTATCAGCCTGCATTTGAAAAATTCAACCAAGCCTCATAACTTTGTTTCTTTTTTATATTTTTACACCAAATTTAAAACATAGCCTCCTTATGACCCTGCCTAATGAATAAGATCAGAGAAAAATTTCAACTGCTGTCTGAAAGGTGATTTCATGCAGGGACTGCAAAATTACATTTCGGGATGTGGAAAAAAACATTTGGGGCCAGGATTTATATTAACTGCTGTCACGTTCATGAATTGCTGTAAAGATATGACAATGTTGTAAATTTAGGGTAAAAATATTGAAAATTACCAAAGTTATGAGATTACGTTTACAAAATTCAATGTAGACTCATAACGTTATTGCTTTTTAATATATTTACACCAAATTTTCAACACAGCCTTCTTATGACGCCCACCTCATGAACAAGGGCAGAGGCAATTTTCAACTCCTGCCCTAAAGGTGATTTCTTGCAGGGACAGTGAAATCACCTTTTTGGGATGAAAAAAGCATTTTGGGAGACTTCCGGTGACATTACGGAGTGAATGGGAACTTAGCCTGAGAGCTCCGAGACCCATCTGATCAATATATCAAAATTCTCCCCCCAAATAACTGCAAGAAAGATCAACTTTAATATAACTTTCAAGATGTCAATGAAAGGCAACAAACCGAAATCACAGAGAAATAATTCCTCCCAAGCTAAATTAAAACAGTTTACACTGGATGAGGAGAAGGAGGCCTTTACATCCAGGGTCTGCCGCGACTGCACAGCGTTGGAACTTTCAGCCAATTTAGAGGATGAGGGGTTCATGGGGTCCAGAAAATTGGCAAAAAACCTTCAACAGATCCTGTCATCAGTTCACAAAATACAGTCTTCTATTGCAGACGTTCGGCAAGATGTTAAGAATATGGATCAGTGGATTATGGAACACACGACCAAGATCTCTAAAGTCTCAGAGAACCAAGACACTGAGCACAAAGTGCTGTTATTTCTATTACAGCATGAGAGGGAGATGCATGCCAGGCTAGAAGATATGGAGAACAGTTGTCGGAACAATTTCCGCATTCATGGAGTTCTGGAGGGGGCTGAGGAGGGATTTGCTACCCCCATCGGCTTTGTCCAACAATTGATCCGGTCCATACACTCCATCCCTTCGGACATGGACTTGATGATGGATAGTGCCCATAGGTTGCTGGTGCCGAAGCCCGTTAACCCAGCAGCTAGGCCCCAATCTTGGGTAGTGCGGATGGCCCTATTCCAGAGCAAGGAATGGGTCCTACAAGAGGCGTGGAGAAACAAGGACCTAAAATACTTGGGGGGCTCAGTCTTTTTTGAACAAGACTTCTCGCCAGCACTACAGAATGAGAGAATTTGAGAAAAGAAAAATTACAAGGCTCAGCTCCCGTTCCCAGCTAGATTGAGACTGCAACTGGACTCCGACCCTAAAATCTATTCCAACCTCTTGGAAGTTATGCCCCAACTGAAGGAATGGGGTATCTCTTTACCTAACTTGGAGATGGAGATACTTGAGCAAAATCTGATGAAATCAGTTTGGCAAGTAGTGAACAAGGCACAAAAATGAGCTTTCCCAGGAGCACTACCGAAAAACTTAGCCAGAGACGCGGCCAAATTAATGCTCAGAGCGGAAAACTCGACGGCTTCAACCACGTCGGGATTTTTACCAAGAGGTTCTCTGCACCGCTGATTCAGCCCTTTTGAATGAAGACCAGGGCACAACACCACTGGGAGAGAACTCCATTCTCCTGAACTGTTCCCAGGCAGATAAGTTCTTTTTTCTAAAAAACAAAAAAAACAAAAATAGCACTGAAAAAGCTGTAAACACTGGGGAAAAAAATGGTGGTTAACGTACTGGTATTAAATGTGAGACAGGCTTTATCCCCCTAATACTCCAGTGTACTAGATCATAATTGGGGTTGATTGTGGCCTAGGGGCCTTATCTGATTCGCCCCTTTAGGAGTCCAGTAAAAGGAAGACCTTCCAGGTCTGTAGCAACGAGGGAGAGGGGGTTCCTGGATTAGGGGTACTACAGATAGTTGGAAGTGAGTCGTCCCAAATAGGGTGCATTAAAATCAGCATTTGGGCATAATAAAAAAACTATTTTGGAAAGCATGTTAATGCTGAGGGGGAGAGAGAAGGAATGCCTGTCCAGCTCTAATTCAGTGTGAGCTACATTGGTGTGGGGGACTTCTGTTTGGGAGCAGGGGAGACTGTTACTCTCAGGTGTTACAAGATGTGGCCTGATATTAAACAATGAAGGTATACAGTAAGAGGGGGGAAAAGAAAAAGGCGGACAGCAGGATGCAGAGAGGCGACTAAGCGAGAAAGAGCAATAAAAAAGACGCAACTCTGCAGACCTCTGGGATTACGCTAAAGTTTGATCTTAAGAGCGCTTAAAGAGGGATGGGGAGGAGAAAAAGAACCAGTTTCATGGACGGAATTGAGATCGGATGGGTGTCAGTTGGCAAGCAACTTTCCTTACCTCGGTGACGTTTTAGACTGGTAGGAGCATTAACCACCCTAGCTCCTAGTCTCTAATATAGAGACAAATAGTGTTTAATACACTACACACTAAGTGTGGACCCAGCTGACCCTTATTCTAAAGAATAGGGGAAGGGTTGGGAACTTACCTTGGAAGTACATACTTAATAGGGTTTCAGGAGAAGGGGATTTAATTCCTCATTCTGGGGCCTTAAACAGCTGATTAGTTGTGAGGGTTGAGGCAGCTTTTGGGGTTATCCTAAGGAGTGGCTGCCTTCTTCTCTCTCTGTTCTTAACTGTTTTTGTTACAAAAAAGTTCTGGTAATAGTTACCCCTATTTAGGGGTTTGTTTGGTTTGGAAGTAAATTGTAAATTTTTGTTTTTTAAAGAAAATTTTTGAATAGCCAAGTAGAACTTACTAATAGCCAAGCTGAAGCTTACTTTACACATAAGAGTTTACCCCCCATTTGGAGGAGAATTAAAAAATTATATAATGAAGATGCATCAAGCCTAAAAAAATAATAGGGCTCTTATAAATCTCAGAATTACCCATTGAAACTGACATAATGGCAACCCTAAAGGTATGTTCTTACAATGTTCTTCCATCGGTGGGCACTACTGGGCCTAAGATACCCACACCAGTTAATAGAGGAGGAACACCTAAAATCCCATTCCCAAATCCACTCAGAGTTTAACTTACCAAAAACAGACAGCTTTAGGCTCTGTCAATGTACTTACTATATTACAAATATTATAGGACTGACAGAACTAACACAGAACCCGGCTACCCCCATCTTACTCACCCTCCAAAAACATACAATGAGGGATACAAAATCCTACATTTCTTAAATTTACAAAGTTCTGATGCAGGACAAGGAAACTTTAGCCATACAAAAGGTGACAGACCGATGGAATATGGAGGCGAACACACAGATTGCAGAGAGTGCCTGGCAGGCTATATGGGGGGGGCACTCATAAAACCATTAATTCTCCCTCATGAAGGGAATTTAGATGGAAAATAAACATTAGGTTTTTTGGAACCCTTGCTATAACTTACCATTATGCCACCTCTATAACAAATAAATGTTGGAGACAGTGTGGGTCCCCGGGCTCACATTATCACATTTTTTGGGACTGCCCCAAAATTGGAAATTTCTGGGCAGAAATAACAGCTCTAATAAGAAGAATATTAACGTTGACTACCTCCCTAAAGTTTGAAAATTTAGTACTTGGAGCCCCCACAAGAGATGAACACACAAACTGCTAAATACTTGTTCAGTATCCTTACAGTAGTGGCCCTGAAATCCATCACACAGAACTAGTTAAAGGAAGACCCCCCCCCCCCGCAACTGATCTCTAACTGGTACCAAAATATTAACCAAATTAAAGACATGGAGGTCCTCACAGCTAGACTGAGACTGGCCACAGATAAGTATAATGCCAGATGGCTACCCTTTTTCCATCATTGGGAGGAAAAAGAGGGACAACCTGTTTTGGAACAGATACTGTAAAAATAGAGACCAACATAGATTCAGTAGATAAAACCTTATAATGAAGGGGAGGGCTTTAAGTGGCACGGGGGGATTTGAAAACGCAATGTAAGGCTATGGTCCAACCAAAGGGGAAGGCTGCATAATATAGAAACCCAGTAAGGCTGATAGCTTGGCAACCTTAAGATTAGAATAACAGGAGGCTGAAAAAGTATTATTGTTTTTTTCTTTTTTTGCTGATAATTTATTAAAAAAGAAACGAAGACATGAATGTAATAAATAATTTTATTAAGTTTGTTGTGGAATGTAGGAAAATAATAGACATACAAGAGATGATTATTCTGTTATATATTCATTGGTTTGTTCATTCAAGAATAAGGATGATAGTGGTCAATTTTTGATCTAAATAGGACTTTATAGTTTAAGGAGACCTTTTATAAATACATTGAAAACTGTGGTTACTTAAGTCCAGAGAAAGAATAAAATGAAACTGAGTTATTTTTCCTTAAGGAACACTAAGCTTCATCAAGCACCTATAAGTGAAGACCATTGGATCCTTCCAGGACTAAAGCCAGAGACCAGAAAGGCCTTGAAGCTATAAGGACGAAAAACAAAACAGACAAATTTAGCAGAATATACTCTATGCTAAATAAGATACTAGACTTATGTATTAACTAATAACCAATGTAGAAGATATACCTCAAGTCGCTATATAGTTTGTATTACTCTTGTCTTGATGAACTTTTTAAATAAAGGTTGAAGTTAAAAAAAAAAAGCAGTTTGACCAGGATTTGAAAAATGACAGCTGTCACATTGATGAGGTGCTGTAAAGATATGGATATGTTGTAAATTTGAGGTAAAATATTGAAAATTACCAATGTTACTAGCCTGTGTTAAAAATTTTTTAATGTAGGCTCATAACTGTATTGTTTTGTAATATTTTTACACCAAATTTTCAACATAGCCTTCTTAAGTTCTATGTGATAATAGCGACTGCCAAAAAGCGATCACTATTATTGCAAACTGCATTATCGCCGAAAACAGTTTCTGCGAAATGCTCTACAAGGCGACCAGAAACTGTGCATTTGGGAGGGGCTGCACCCCCGAACCCCTTCGCCCCCCACACCTCCCTATCTAAAGATTCTCAACTCCAGGGAGATGCATGTCGGGGGGGGGGGGCACAGCCCAGTTTAAAACAAAATGTAAGTCCGGCAACCGCGAGGCATTGCAAAATTTAACCTGCGCCCAGTCCTGAACCCAGGACCTGCTCTGTCGGAGCCAACCACCCTACTCACCACACCACACCATGTGGTTGACTCAGTAGAAGCAGGCACACTACAGGTTTACAACCCTGTTCCCTATCCCAATATGTCCTGTTGCGCACCCTCCTTTCCTGTCGCCCACCCTACCCTCGCCATTGCAACAGTAGCCATCCCCCCTACCATCACCCACGATGATAGCACCCTCATATGGGTCATCATTTTGATGGTCACCCATATGCGGTCACTATCATCATGGTATACCACCTTCTTATGCCCTCACCTCATGAACATGGGCAGAGAAAATTTTCAACTCCTGCCCAAAAGGTAATTTCATGCAGGGACTGCAGAAACACCTTTGGGGACAGATTTGCCTAATGTCAGTGTAATTGTTCATGAGCCAGGGTCCCAAAAATGGCACATTGAAAATATGGGCCAAAATATGCAGAAATGCCAACGTTATGCCACTAAGTTCAAAATCACATTGAAATACATTGAATCATGTACCTGATTCTTTAGTTCGCAGTCCAGCTTTGAAAAGTGAAGATGTGTCTGCAGTCCAGAAAGGATTATGGCATTGGACCCCGGATGGGTAAGTTAGGGCTTGGGGGAGTGCAGGGTGGTGGATGCTGAGTGGGAGGGTTGGTGGCAGGTCAGGAACAGCCGCAAAAGACATTGATGGATGGTTTTCTTTTTAAAGATAAAAAAAAAAAAAAACCACGACCGAGGAGTCCTAATCACAACACTGAGGGATTGGGCATCCCCAGTGTCACTGTTACGTTTCTGAGGTGGGGGTGCTGAGAGGGAGGGTCAGGTAGGGGGAGAAAAAATATATATTAAAAAGGACCATCACAGTGGAACATATGATCATGACACTGGGAGATTTGGCACCTGCTAGTCATTGTTATGTTTCGGGGTGAGTGTTGAAAGGAGTGTAGGCTGGGGATCTCCTTAAAAAAAAAATTGTGGTCAGGGAGGAACATGGCACACCCTGACGTGTCCAAGATGTCCACCGCTCTCTACTGAGCATACTGTAACAGCCTCAGAGAGCCTGTTCCACCAAGAGTATAGGGACAGCCTAATTAGTTTTATTGTAGGCATAAATTTAGTAGGTAAGGATGCAGGTTCTAAACCCAGAAGAGGTAGGAGCTGCCAGAGATATGTGGGGCAGTCCCTGTAGTAATAAAAAGACTAGACTTGGCTTTCATAATTGTAGTACAATAAAAATCAGCAGCTTAAAATGGGTTTGTTTGTAAAATATACTGTGAGCACATTATTAATTGTGACAGTGGATTGCAGTGCGGGAGGAAGAGGAAAGGACTCCTGGTTTGCCATTTCTCTCACACATGCAGTTTTACACATAAATATAGTGAGTGGCAATGTTTCTGTAAAAACAGCAATTTTTTATGATAAAAAAATCGACATTAATTTGCTGATGGCCAGTGGGCTAGTTAATGGATCGCCCTGGCTACTGACAAGTGCTGGACAGCCAATGTACAGTTGGGCTGCCTGAGCTGCCTGTGTAATTTTAAGTAATTTGTCGTTTTATTTGTTAAACAATCGCTCCTGAAAAGAAGCTATGCTGCTCTGAAGTTAAATATTGTATACAGAGTGGCAGCTGCGAGCGCTGCTGGCACCAAAAAGTGAGTGAGTAGGCGAGTGAGACTTAGCGTCTTTCCAACAGCAGAGTGTTCCTTGCTCTATCAGGAATCCTGGGCTTGCTCTGGGCAGCCACCTCACTCTGCAACCAAATGGAGAGCAGGCTTCAGCCTGCCAGTGTGTCTTGCTTCACGCAGTATCGAGAAATAGCAGCACGATGCGCTCCTCTCATGGCAGGATCAACCAGATAAACATTCCCCTTACAGTGTAGTTGGCAAGGCGAAAAGCGCCAGGGAATGGGACTAATAGGGACTTGCTCTAAGAAATAAATATATATGTGAAGAGCACAGTCTGATAATTGGGGCTCATGGAGTCTCCACAGTGAAAAGTACACAGCAGAATGAAATAAAGCTCTCAGGAGCAATTTTTTTTGCTGGGAAAAGGGTGCGATCAGGCACAGGAGCTCACAGCTTCACATGCATTCAAAATACATTAAACTTGATTAAATAATTAAATAAATGGTCATGAGGAGGTTAGGGGAGTCCTGCTCACAAAAATATACAGAATCCAAAATGGAGCAATTAAAACATAAGGACAGTCAGGAAGTGAATCACAAAAGTCATACCACATTGTACATATTCAGCAATGTGCTGCCAAGCCGAGTTTTTATGAAATTGAATCAAACTTGACACACGTGTGTAACCCCTAGATGGCCCTATCCCAGGGGCTACTACCCCTGCCTGATTTGCCACTAACAGGTTGAGGGGCCTGGATCCGATGGCGGGTGCCTCCACCCAGAGGTCAGGGTTTGCAATAGTTAAACTAACTTGGTCACAGCCCTCTGGGACACTGCAACCCCCCTTTCTTCCCACTAGTGGCCCACACAATATATCAGAATTACCTTCACAGTATACACTTACCCCCAGGACTGGTTCAGGCACTGGGACCCCCTGTAAAATAAGATACAGTGCAACAATCACAGTACAATACTTTAACATAGACAAATACCTCAGGCAGTATAACTTTACTGAAACAAGCAGCTCTGATTTATTTAGGGGGGATATAACAAGGACAGGGGAAATCAGGTTAATTAGCTTATCACTTTACTCATCTACTTATGGCTTTGTGCACAGGCCTATCCCTACCAGTTACTGTCCCTGGGTACCCAAGCCCTAGTGGCTAGTCCAAACCGTGGCAGCTGGTAGGGGCCCTTTCACACAGGGAAAAGAAAAATTAGTTAAACAGTCAGCAGTACAATAATTCCATTTGGATTCAATGTGGCAATTCAACAGGGAGCGACCCTGAATTAGTACTCACGACCTCCAAACAAGATAGGGTCCTTCAACGACAGCAGGGCTACTCTAGAGCTCCACGAGACTCCTCACACATTTATATGACAAACTGCAACAGGCAAAAGTCCTTTAATGGCAGCAGGATTCACTTGAGCTACACAAGCCTCCTCACACATTTATATGGTAAAAAGAAAGTACTATACCAGGCAGGCTGCTTCTCTATCCCGATCGCAATTACTGCACAATACCCGGGAGAACACACAGCAGATTCAGTTCCTGACAGACCGAGCGCAATTCAGCAATTTCTCCAGTCTTCTACAGGGTGAGCCTGGTTTCTACTCTTCAGATATCCTTTGATTCTCTTCACAGGACGGATTCAGTCCTAACAAGCAGTTACACAAGCTGCAGACCGGAACTCGGGGCCTTACACGCTTGACTAAAACTGCACACTGAAAAAGCACAGGGCTTCCTCTCTCACTGCCAGAGCTCAACTGAAACTCCAGCAGACAAACCGGCACTTCCTTTGAGTTCCTCCCAGTTCTTGGCTGGATTGGCTGTCACTCACAATAGACTGCCCCTGTTGGTCCAAAAAGGCGCCGAAGTCCAAACTACATCTCCCAGAGTCACTGCCCATACAATCCTCTTGTGGCTGGCTCAGATTACGAGTCCAAGTTCTGATTCGTCCAGGCACCATTTTAGAGCTACCTTAACCCACACTGATTGGTCCAGTTCAGCAGTTCAAAACTAGAATGGGGAACTAGGCAAACACAGTTCTGACTGCAAAGAAAGCAGGTTAGATAAACTGTATTTTCATTATTACTCTAAATGATTTCTGGCAAACAGTTACATCTTTCAGATAGGTTCCCTTTGCACTCCTAGTGACTGCTAAAATGGAGTGAATTGGCAGCAGCTCGAGTGGTACTCAAGCAGAGAAGCACACAGTCCCCCCCATACAAACTAATTATGTCTGCAAGCAGACAGCTCTTAAAGAGACAGTACCAGAGGCTCTAAAAACACTCACTGATGAATGGCTTAAACGCCAAACACCATTCAGGCTTGGAGTTTTCAAGCAATCTCCTGGAAGTCTTTTGGGAACCCCCATTTGCAGGGGGGTTACACGTGACTAGTATAATTTCCTACACTATGAAAAAATAGTTTAAGCTGTGTAGTATTTAAAATAGGGGAGTTGCTGACCTTTTTATGGAGAGTGGTCCTTTGGTGAAGTAAATTCATGCAGGCAGTTCTTCTAGAGGTGGAGCTTAGCATGGAAAAATGCATAACTAATGTCTGAGAGGAAAAACTTATTGTGATCAGCAAAATTAAAGGGGAAATGACTATTTTGACAGGAAAAAGCATAGGAAAGTGTTTGGAAGTCATAATTTAAATAGTTTATTGTCAAAATAATAGAAGTCGTAGCAACTATGCTTTCCTTGGGGTTATTGTGAACAGAAAAAAACAGCAGAAAGCTTGGAAAGTCAGCTGTCCAACCAGTATAGTGAGAAAGTGCTTGACCCTTGAGAAAATGTTCATTTTGTGTGACAAAGAAAATGAATTTTAAAATGACCAAAAGTTAGAAAAAATAGGGGAAGCCTTAGAATGTTAAGGAGGGCAGTTGGGCTCCACAATTGAGGATTCCTTTGTGGCTTATGCTGCCGCACAGAGGAATCTGATTGGTGCTGAGCTGCTGGACAGGTCAGTGTCCACTTTGTGACCACAGATTTAAATATGTTAATGAGATTTTGACTGTAAAAAGAACTACACAGCCAGTGTGCAGTCAGTGAGAGCAGGGACAGTGACCAGCAAGGAAGATGCCCATGCCAAGGGTGTCTGTCTGAAGATGCCTACAGAAGAAAGAAAGTCTGTCAGAACCAGCTTAGTTTATTTACAGTGTAAGGGTGGGGGATCATCTGTATCCGAGAACAGGGACAGTGCAGTGCAGTAAGTGAGAACAGGGCCTAGTGTAGAAAGCCTGTTGCTTCAAGTGTCTGTTGTTCTTGTGTAACCAGTTTCCTCACAGAAAAGAATCTGCAAATCTGGAGAAATCCTCGCTCTCATCAACCACCTGCTGACTCAACAGAGGACCCTCCACTTACACCAAGCTGCACACTCTCTACAGAATTTCTTTGGTATTTCCAAATGAGTGTGGTATAGTAAAAACCCTGTTGATACAAAATTGGGGACTATTTTAAAAGTTTCAGTGACACTATTTTATAGAGAATTTTTATTTATTTATTTTGTTTATGACTTTGATAACTGGGTGAGTGCACTGATCCCAGGGACCGTTTTCAGGCACGACCCAGGCCATAACACATGGCGCAGGGTGACAGTGGAGTACCAGATAACAGTAATGCACATGAAACAGATTTGATACAAACAACAATAGTAGACACAATATACAGGTTTGATGCATAGGTCCATTTGAGAACAGTGAATACAAGGTTTCAATATCAGACATGAGAAGACTTGGTACAAACAAAAAAATCATAGGCACAGTGTACAATGTGAGACTGCATCGCCCAATGAGCAAGTAAGACACAGAATACTCAGTAAAAAAATGTATATACAATACGTACAGGCAAGGAAGTCAAATATTACTGTGAAAAATGCAATATAACAGTTGTAGGCAAGAGAGTTGACTAGTGTGGGTAGGTGGGTAACCCCTGGGCTGGGGAGTTGACTAGTGTGGGTTGGTGTGAGACCCCTGGGAGCATCGGCAAGGATGAGTTTTCCAGGAACCAGACTTTAAGGTGGGACTTGAAACTGGAGTGTGTGTCAGTGGAACAGAGTTCAGCTGGCAGTTTGTTCCACTGCAAGGGGGCAGCTGCAGACCAAGCTCTGCTACCCATGTTGGTGGATACCCTAGGAATAGATAAAGGGGGAGTACTATTTGAGCGGAGGTTGAGGAGGAGTGTTCAGGTTTTCAGAAGGGCAGTTAGGGGGGATTCTGCAGCTGTGCGGATGACATTGTCCACCATGCAGCAGAGGGCTAGGTCAAAGCGACCGTGCAGGGGTAGCCATCCAAGGGTATTATAGAGGGTACAGTGGTGGGTGGAGAACGGGGCCAATAAAGCAAAGTGGCAGGCGCTATTGTAGGCAGCGGAGAGTTTAGCCATAGCAGTAGCTGAGATCCTGGCATAAATAGGGAGCAGCAGTCAAGAATAGGGAGAAGATTACCCCGGACAATGGCTAGTCTAGCTTCAGGGGTAAGGTATTGCCTGAATCTATAGGTGGCACCTAACTTTTGATGGAACCTTCTGACAAGGGAATTTGCATGCTCAGTGAAGGTGAGGGAAGGGTCGAGCAGTACTCCTAAGTATTTGTAGGTGTTGATGTCCTCCACGGCTGTACCATCTGGGGTGAGAATGCATAAGGGGGCGTGGCTTTTAATTTTGGCCAGGAAGGGCTTATATCCAAACAGCATGGATTTAGGTTTTTTGGCATTTACTAAGAGGAGGTTTTTTGAGAACCAGCTGTGGGCTGCAGGATAGTTATGTGAGAGAACTGAGGAAATTGCGGTCGTGGATTTGTCACTGTGGAAGAGGAGAAGGTCATCGGCATACAGGAGAGAGTTACAGTTGAGGCAGTCGAAGGGAAGTGCATTAACAAATAAGGAGAAAAGGAGGGGACCCAGGATTGAGCCTTGAGGGACCCCTACAGAGCCCAGCAGGGTGGGGGTGCAGGTTTGACCAATACACATGAATTGTGAGTGATCAGTAAGGTAGCTAGTGAACCAGCTTGAGACTTTCTGAGAACAACCAAGGAGGTTAAGCTTGGAGGTAAGGAGAGCATGGTTAACCATGTCAAAAGCCTTTGAGAGGTCGATGAAGACAGTCCTGGTGGCTTTACCATTATCCATGTTAGAGAAGATGTGGTCGGTCAGTAGAGCGAGGGCAGTGGCGGTGGAATGATTCTTGTGAAAGCCATGCTGTTGGTTGCATAAGAGGGTGTATTTGCTTATGTACTCAGTGAGCTGATTGTGGACTGCTTTCTCGAGTGGTTTACTGAGATGAGGGAGGATGGATATTGGACGGTAATTGTTGGAGGATTTGGGATCACCAGATTTAAGAATGGGGATAACTTAGCTATCTTCCATGGGTCAGGCATGGAGGAGGTGGAAAGGGCAAGGTTAAAGATGAAGGTGAGTGGCTTGGCAATCGCCGAAGAAATCAGCTTAAGAAAGACTGGAGATGGGCCATCAGATCCGGAGGAGCTGTGGTTAGGCAGATGTTTGAGTAGCTTCACTGTATCATGTATGGAGAGGGCTTTAAAATAGAATGGGGGTGTTTGCAGGTGAGTGGCAGAGCTTGAGGAGGATGGCAGTGTGTCAGATATTAGGGCCGGGCTTTGAGGTTGGGCAGTTGGCAGTTTATTTAGGCACATGGATAAGTTGGTGAACTTACAGTTGAAGACACTGGCCACATCATGAGGGTCGGTCAGCAGCCCTTCCTGGGAGTTGAGATGTGGTGCAGCGTAGCTGGAGCAGGGGTTTAGGAGGGAGCTGATTGAGTCCCAGAATTTTCTAGGGTCTCCAAGGTTGGCCTTTTGCAGGTTGCGGAAGTGGGTCTGTTTCAAAAATGTGGCCTGTTGCTTACATTTGTTCCTATGTGCCTGTAAGCATCCCAGGGCAGGAGAGGGTGTTGCTTTGAAAGTGGACCAGGCGTGGTCTCTGGCCTTCATAAGGGTTAGGAGGTCTTTAGAGACCCAGCGTGAGCACCCGCCTCTGACCCATCTGCTAGTGACAGGGATAAAGTGGTCCTGGAGTGTTAGAGTCTGGGTAAATGTAGAAACTACCATGGCTACATTAGAAAGAGAAAAATGCGTGGACCAGTCCAAGGACTTGGCCTCCTCGAGGAGATTTGTGGAGACTGGGCAGCTGAAATTTCTTAGAGATAGGTATTTGGGTGGGGGGCACTTTAGTTTGGAAGACCAGAGGAGATAGGTTGGTGAATGGTCACTTACAGAGTCAGCCATGGTGCCAGCATGTAATGCTCGGTCCTCCCTGTTTATGAGGATCCAGTCTAGTAGAGTCTGGGTGGCTGAGCATGGATTAAGTCTGGTGGGAAGAGTGATCACCTGCACCAGGTTGTGCTGCTTTAACAGGGATACATAGTCAGGCTGGTGGCAGCTCAGCCAGTCTAGATTAAAGTCTCCGAGAAGGATAGATTCCCTATGGGGAGTTAGAGAGTTCAGGCCTTGGAGGAGGCTGGTGAGTCCAATGGTTCCATTTGCGGGGGGTTGTAGCAGCAGCCAATATAGAGTTTCTTGCAGGATCCCAGGGTCAATTCGGAGAGTAGCCATTCACTAGGTGAGGAAAGGTCGGAGTGTAGGACAATGCTAGCTGAGAGGGGTTCCCTTAGGAGCAGGGCCACACCGCCACCTTTTTTCCTGCCTGGCCTGTCGAGGCGTAAGTAAGAGTAGCCAGGTATTTTGAAGGTGTATTCAGTGTGGTGTGGCTTTAGCCATGTTTCATTGAGTCCTAGAATATGGGGCTTGTGTAGCTCAATCCAAGCCTCAGGGTCAGTGAATTTAGATGGAAGGCTGCAGACATTGATATGTGCGATGCTGGAGGTGGGGGTGATATGGGAGTTTGTTGGGCCAGGGTTGCATTCAATGTCCCCAGCAAGGGAGAGTAGTGATAGTAGGAGAATGTATGGGCAGGAGGAAATAGGAGACCAGGAGAGGTTAACCAGGTAGTGGCCAAGGAGGCGGCAATCCTCTTTAGTGAATAGGATGAGAGAGATGTACCACAGGGTGGACTTATCCCTAGTGGTGAGTGAAGAGGGTTGAGACAGGGGAGAGGGGGAGAATGAGAGGAAGGAGAGGCACTGTTGATCGCAGGCCAGCAGTGTCATACAGAAGTCGATCAATACCAGCGCAGTAGTTAGGTAGATGGCACATGATATAGGTAAGTGCCAGCTTCATCTTTCTGAGGGAGAGTGGGGACAATGGAAAGTAGTAGGAGAGAATTAGCTTGGTTTGCCTTATGAAGGGGGAGAGGAGGGAGTGGTGAGGCAACGGGCAGTTACAGATGTAGTTCTTTGGGTCAGGAACACACTCTAGAAGGTGTTCTGTAGCTTTAAATTTGTGTATGGCAAGATGGCCAATGGGAGAAAGGTGCACAGAAGGGGGGGTGGTTTAGGTGTATTTAAGAAGTCGTGGAGGGGGGGAGGGTGAAAAAAATCAGCTTCCACTGGTACCAGAATCCAAAAGTCAGGGCTAGTACCTTGCAGTATAGAGGACTTCTGAAAAACTGTTTAGGTTCCAGAAATTGAGGGGTCTGTGGCCTGGTCAAGGCACGCTGGATCCCTTGCAGTATAGAGGATTTCTGAAAAACCGTTTAGGTTCCAGAAATTGAGGGGTCCGTGGCCTGGTCAAAGCATGCTGGATCCCTGAAATAAAGTAGAAAAACAGGATTTTTAAAGGCTGGAAGAGGAGGCTTTTTACAGAACAAAGAGAATAATAGAAGTGGGCAGGGTCAGAGCACAGCACACTGTTTGGGGGTTGGGGAGGAGACAGAGTGCAGGCCAGACAACAGAAGGATTTACACAGTCAAGACTCGCAGTTCACTTCTAATATCAACTCAGAACTTAAAATGGCTGTAAGGATTAAACAAATTATTAAACCCTGGCACACAAATTCAACTAGAGAGACAGAGGGAGATACAGTAGTTAGAGATGTGTTCAGCAAAAATCAGCTTCCACTGGTACCAAAATCCAAAAGTCAGGGATAGTACCTTGCAGTATAGAGGATTTCTGAAAAACTGTTTAGGTTCCAGAAATTGAGGGGTCCGTGGCCTGATCAAGGCATACTGGATCCCTTGCAGTACAGAGGATTTCTGAAAAACTGTTTAGTTTCAGAAATTGAGGGGTCCGTGGCCTGATCAAAGCACGCTGGATCACTTGCAGAATCCAATATCCCTGGTGGTCCAGCAGAGCCCCTTCCCCATCCGCCCACTGATCCCCATTGCCCGCTCCCCCCCTGGTCAGCGGCGGGCGGCAGAACCCCACCTGCCTGCCGCCCCGCCGACTTGACACTGGTGGGGGCTGTACGCCTTGGTCCACAGCGTGAGCCACGGGCATGCGCTCTGAGTCAGATACACATTCCAGATATGTCACATCTGGAATGTGGGTGACGGTGAGTGTTGCATGCCCATTGGCTCACACCAGGACCAATGGGCGTACAGCCCACTCACGGTGTCAGTCTGTGGGCGGCGGGCAGCAGGCGGGTGGGTGCTGCCGCTGACCGGGGAGCGGAGCAGTGGGGGCAGTGGGCGGGTGGGGAGGGAGTCCACTGACCACCAGGATAGTGGACGATTTATTTTATACAAATGCCCGTGATCAGGCTGAGAGCGGTCCACTGGACCACCAGGGATATTGGATTCTTTTCTTTTTACACATGCCCGCGATCGGGCTGAGAGCGGTCCCCTGGACCACCAGGGATATTGGATTCTCTTTATTTTACACATGCCCACGATCGGGCTGAGAGCGCTCCACTGGACTACCAGGGATATTGGATTCTTTTATTTTACAAATGCCCGTGATTGGGTATGGGGGGGCACCGCCAGATGCAGTCGGAGCTCGGGTGGCCACCCACGGGTGGCAGCTGCCCTGTTGTGCCCTGCTGTACGGCAGCTCACCTGTGGGTGGCCAGCCATTGTTCCTTTTTTTTTTTGAGATCAACTCTGTGTGGCGCAAGTAGGGGTTGTGCATGCATGGACTCAGCACATCCCGGGCTGAATATCGGGATGTGCAGAGTATTGCATGGGCACGCCCCCCCCACCTGTGCTGCATAAATTACTGATGCGCCGGAGCATCGGGATTTGTGCCAGGCACAATTCCCATTTGAATATCGCACCGGAGCACCCTTTTGAATATCTGGGCCATAGAGTATAAGAATAAGAGGCAGATGTATATGAAGTGTTGTTTTTATCTGAATTTTAACTGTGCCATTCGTGGCTATATTTGTAAAAATTTCTCAGATATTTTCAGTAAACATTTACCTTTTTGCTCATCTACCCAAGTGTCAGACCCCTTCACTTGCTGTACCATTGGCTCATATTCCTGAAGGTCTCAAGGTCAGTTCAGTGCAGATTTCCTTACTCCTGGTTAGCTCTTAGCGACTCCAGTTGGGGAGGTAAGATATTGTACTCAGGCAGTACCCAACTTGAAAAGGGTCGACACAGGGGAACATAAGAATGTGCCATTAGAAGGAGACTGTGAGGTCCATCTAGTCTGCCTGGATTTTCTACTTCCACTATCAATTTGTGTTGCTAAGATGACTATACTGTCTATCCCATGCCTGTCTGAATTCACTGACCATCTTGGCTGCCACTACCTTCAGTGGCAGGCTGTTCCAAGGGTCCACCACCCTCTCCATAAAAAAATACTTCCTAACATTTATTTTGAATTTACTTGCCACCAAACACATGTTGTGTCCCCTAGTACGTGCAGCTGTTTTCCCGGAAGAGGTTCCTGGTTTGTACTGTGTTGATCCCTTTAACAAATTTAAATGTCTCAGTGATGTCGCCCCTGTTCCTCCTCTGCTCAAGGGAGAATAAATTTAGCTGACTGAGTCTAGCTTCATACGTTTCTTCGTGCAGACCCTACACCATTTTGGTGGCATGCCTCTGCATGATTTCCAGATGGTCTATGTCCTTTTTTGGGTGAGGTCTCCAGAACTACACACAGTACTCCAAGTGAGGTCTCACTAGGGACCTGTACAGTGGGAGGATTACGTCACGCTTCCTACTGGTAATACCCCTACCAATACATCGGAGGATGCTGCTTGCCTTTAGTGCCACTTTTTTGCATTGCTTCCCTACCTTTAAATCATTTGAGATCATGACATCATGATTCCGTTCTAGCTTTGTTTCTTCTAGTAGCTGCCCCTCCAGGACATACTTCATGCAAAGGTTCCTTCTACCCAAGTGCATAACTTTACATTTATTGGCATTGAATCTCAACTGCCAGTTCCTGGACCATTCCTCTAGCATCCTGAGATCTGCCTCCATTTCTGCGATCCCTTCCTGAGTACCCACCCTTTTGCAGAGCTTTGTATCATCTGCAGAGAGGCAGACTTTTCTCTTCGGGTCTTCAGCGATGTTGCTGATGAATATCTTGAAAAGGATGGAGCCTAGTAGTGACCCCTGCAACACACCACTTGACACCTTCCTCTCTTGGGACCAGGTGCTATTTACCATAACCCTCTGTGTCCTGCCTTGCAACCAGCTTGTGATCCATTTAACTACTTTGTGACTGATGCCAGCTTGCTCAAGTTTGTTGGCTAGCCTTTTTTTTGTGTGGGACTGTATCAAAGGCTTTACTAAAGTCCAGATACACCACATCCACTGCTGCCCCCTAGTCTACTTCTCTTGTAACCCAGTCGAACAATTCTATCAAATTTGTTTGGCATGAGCGTCCTGATGTGAAGCCATGCTGCTTTGGGTTAAGTTGCCCATTTGCTTTCAGGTAGTTCATTACCCTTTCCTTAAGCAATGTCTCCATTATTTTACCCACCACTGAGGTCAGACTTACTGGGCGGTAATTTCCTGCTACCATTCTTTTGCAATGACACAACTGTTGCCTTTTTTTCTGTCCTGTAGTACTATTCCCTTTTCCATTGAACTGTTAAACAGTTCAGCAAATGGGGCAGCCTGTTCATCCCTAAGTTCTTTTAGAACTCTTGGGTGTGTTCTGTCAGGGCCCGTTGCCTTGTCCACCCTTATTTTAGACAACTCCTCAAGGACCATTTCTTTTGTAAAGGGGGGCATGTCAGCTCCCCTGGTATGGGGAAGTGTCCTGGCTGGTGCTGGACCATTATCAGTGTTTTTCTGTGTGATAACAGAGCAGAAGAATTCATTGAGAACTTTTGCCTTGTCTTTGTCCTTTTCCACCAGGTGTCCTTCCTTGTTTGCCATCCGTGTTATTCCTCCTTTGCTCTTTCTTTTTTCTTGAATATATCGATAACATGTTCTGTCCCCCGTTTTCACTTCTTGAGCCAATTTTTCTTCGATCTGGGCCTTTGCCACCCTAATAGCTTTCACAGCTTCCTTGAGTTTCTCTCTGTGGCCTTCTCTATCCTTTTCAGACTTGGTCTCCTTGTACTTCTGAAAAGCTTTTCTCTTTTCCCTAACTATAGTAACTACCTCTTTGGAGAACCAAAGGAGAGTCCTTGCGCCTTTTGAACTTGCTGATTTTTTTTTTAGTACATAGCGCTGTGACTGACACTGTAGCATCTTTCAGCTTTGTCCATTTGTCCTCCACATTCCATGTGGTATCTGTTGCCAGCAAGGGCTTGATCCTTTCCCTGATTTTTTGGAAATCTGATTTCCTTAAATCGAGCACCCTGATTCTGGAGTGGCAGGGGTCCTCAGTCTTGCTAATGGAGAACCAGATTGACCTGTGGTAATTGGTACCCAGATTGATCCCCACTTGTACGTCTGATACCCTGGCACTGTTAGTGAGTACCAGGTCAAGGATAGCCAATTCACTGGTTGGAGAAACCACCATTTGATTCAGTTCTGCCCCCCTCAAAGCCATGAGGAAGTCTCTACTCCTCTCTGAGGAGGCTGTGAAGGGGGGACCATTCTACATCTGGTAGATTGAAGTCCCTGACTAGCAATAGCTCACCATTGTCGGCCAGCCTTATTATGTCTTCCAGGAGAACCTTGTTATTTTTTTTTCCTGATTGGGGGGTCTATAAATAACTCCAACCTCCTGTTTCCAGCTTCTAGAGTGATCTATAGGGCCTCTGTCTCACCTTCTGTCTCCTGGGTCTCAGTAGCATTTGTCCCTTCCCTGATATAAATAGCAACCCCCCCATCTTAACTATGCGGTCTCTCCTAAAGACAGTGTAACCAGGGAAGGCGACATCCCAGGTATGGTTCTCTGTGAACCAAGTCTCCATGACAGCAACCCAGTCGAGGCTGGCCTCGGCCATCATTGCTTTGAAATCTGTTATTTTCTTTGGAAGGTTACGGGCATTGACACACATTGCCTTCCAGTCTTGGTTTGTCCTGCTTGCTGCATGATTTCTTTGCTTGTGGTTTGTGTCCCTAATGTTTTGAACATCCCTATCATGTTTGGAATGCCCATGTAGAGTTGTGACGCATGTGGTGCTTGTGTTGCCCTGTTTTGGTTCTGATTGATTTTCCTTACATGGGGAGAGGCATTCATATGCTCATATGATGCAAGTGTTGCTGATGCCTCTTCCCTTCCCTCTAGTTTAAATGGTTGATGAAGACATCAAATTTTTGGCTGAGAGCATGTGTTCCCCTCTTTTGTAAGGTGTAGGCCATCAGATCTAAAGAACTGACTCTCCCAGAAATTCTGCCATTTTCCTACATAGCCATAACCTTTTTCCTGACACCAGTTTTTGAGCCAGGTATTAAGTTCGACAATGTCCCTTTCTCTGATCTTCTGCCTGTTAGCCCCCTTGCCCCACATAGGCAGAATTTCTGAGAAGGAGACTTTGGGCGAAAGGGAAATGCATTTTTCTCATAGAGTCATTAGATGATGCTTAGTCTCTCCAACTGACCATCTGGCCACATCATTTGTACCTATATGGATGAGAATGTGCATGTCTCGCTTTGTGTTACACACAATTCCCTAATCCTGTTTGTGTCTCTCCATGCTGATGTTCCTGGGAGGCATCTAACCTCAATTTCTGTTTGTCCGCTTTGGTGGATGTGTGACTCTACCCCATGGATCATAGGAGTTACCTATTATTAAGACACACTTTTTGTTTTGCTTGGAGATTTTTGTTGTGGTTTGTTTGTCCATGTGTTGTGTGAGGGTCCTCCTCCACTGTCATGCCTGCCCTGGCTGTAGGCTTGGATGAAAGTGGAGCGAACTTGTTTGTTAGTTTGAGTGGTGTTGGAGTTATTTCACAAGAGTTACTTTGCTGCACATTCTGTTTTCCTACCAACCGCCAGCCGCTTGGTCTTCTAGCTATCTGGGGGAGTGGTGTTGGTGATTGGTGCCTTATGTCTGAGTGCTGTGCAGCACAGTTGAGTTGCACCCTGAGAAAGTATATTTCAGCATGAGTGGCACGTAGTTGAGTGTGAAGATCATTTAGTGCAGAGCAAGTCGACAATGCCCCACCTGCCTCATGTAAGCTCTGGTGATGAGGGTCCCCCAATATCTGCAGTTGATGATGTCCATATTGTTGTGTGGTAATGGATGAAAAACACAGTTGCCATAAATCTAAGGATGGATGGTACACAAGGTGAACCCCCTTGGGGGATACAACTACCTGAGCTTTCCTTGGATCGAGTTATCAGAAAGGCAAAGTGGAAATGCAGATGAAAATAAAAAGCACCTGTGCGGGTTGGATGTAACAGAAAGAGGGAGGATGTGCAGATGGAAATATAAATCCTGCTTAAAAGGAAAAGGAGAAAAAAAACTAAAGTTTTTTTTTGAAGAAGGTTACTAGAAAGGCAGTAGATAAGGAGTTCGGATGAGAATAGAAGTGCCCGTGGAAATAGTAATAGAGAGGTTTTTTTTTTCGTTATGGGGAAGGAACAAAGAATACTTCATGTCACTTATCTCTGTGTGGAATGGTCCTATCTGTGGTGAGAGATTAATACAGTAGTGGGTGGGTGATCATAATGTGCTAGTAGTCACGCATGTGCACTAGAGTTTGGCAGCCATCCTGGACCCGGCGGAGTTGGCCGTGTTCCACCATGACTGCCGACAGAGTTAAAATAGTGCACTGTGACTGCCAATGGAGACAGTGAGTGGAGTGCTTCATCGACACAGAGGTGACTGTGTTGCCACTGCAGCATGTTGTTTGGTCAGAAGGAATGCGCTTAGTCCTTTTCTGATAGCACAAGATCTGCAGGGCTATGCCCACTGCAGCCCTAAAAATGGCAATTTCTGAAATGTGTTAAAGGTTTTCTTTGGCATTGATCCATATAGAATGCTGTTGATTGTGATAACTTATAGTCCTGTATTGATGTCAAGGTTGTATGGCATTGATAGGCAACTTGCCTTTGAGAAACTGCAGAAATAAATGTCATCCAGTATTAGCTACACTTACAAAGAATCCCTAACTGGAAAGTTATCTTTGCAATATAACTAATCCAGAAATTATAATAATCATTACAAAATTGTGTTTTGGGCATTTCCAAGTAAACTACTAGAAGAACAATATAATTTTGGATGCATACTGCTACTTTGTACTTAATCATATAGAAAACTGAATGCACATGGTTTTAATTTGTCCTATTTATAACAAAGAACTCAAAGGATGAGGAATATAATGGGTAAACAATGATTAGATGGTTCTTCCCTGTTATGCTGTTTAATTCTGAGAAGCTGAAATGTTTATGAAGACTGGGCTATTTTTAAAAGATGCACTACAGTGGAAGCAAAAATCAAAATAGTACATTTGTACTGAGCAATGTTATTGGAATTTATGATGTCATTATTCTACATGGATATAACCTTTGGTTATGTATTATGGAGTGGACTTTTTTTTTTTAATCTTATACATTTTAAATGCTGACATTTGTAGTTTCAAATTGATGAACAATACATTTTTCTGAAAACCTCCACCTGAAATCTTCACCTTTGCACTCAGATGTGAGGGAAAATGTGTGGGCAAATCCAGTGTTGCACAAGCATTGCATCATAGGCATTACTGCATGCTGAATCAGTTAACATGATGTTATGTAGGTGGAATAAATCATAGAAACAAGAAATGGAAATTTTAAACAGGTTTCCAGTTGGATTTTGTTCTACACGTTCACCTTTCATAATTGTGCAATGAGTTGGAATGTCTTCATTTTTGTACATAATCATTACAATGATACATATGATAGTTTCAGTTTGTTTTTGTTTCCAAATCAAGCACAAGGGAGATAGCTGTTGAGCCAGTATTACCCTGGGGAAGGGTAAAAACATGATACCGTTTGCTGCTGTTTGTGCTTGTGCTTTATGCAGGTTTGGTACTTCACTTGCTGCATCTTTTTACTCTATTTACAGTATTTTGCTTTCCTCCCCATGAATGTGAACCTTTAATTGCCTCTGCTCAAAACTGAAAATTGCATTTTAGTTACTGAGGTCAATGGGAGAAACACTCTAATCTGCAGCACAAACACAAGGTACGTTATAATCCAACACTGAACAAATTAAATCAGCTTTGGCGTGTCCGCTGAGGTTCTGCAACCACTGGGTAAATCCAGTGTGGACATGGAAATACTTTGTACTTGATTGAAACTGAAGACACCTAACATGAGATAACTTGTTTCTGTCTCAAAGTAGATTGTTTCTATTTTTTTTTGTACTTTGTGTTTATTAATTTTCTGATTAAACAGACAATTAACATCATACTAGCTCATACATGGTATAGACATTTGACAATTACATTCCAAGTACAGAGATACTTAGTGCAGTAGAGACCATGTAATCTGGTACAGTAGGAGGTGGGGGAAGTCCTGGACAACAATCCAATTTATTGACAAAACGTCTTAAACATTGACAAAGATTGCCAGCCTCTTCAGTAGCTAAATGTATATCCAAAAGGTAGAACTTCAAGAAATAATTACACGGTACCATGACTGCTGTTAAAATCTGGTGCTTAATTTTAGGGATAAACACAAGGGAATTAAATGCAACTCTATTTGCCCCTTCTTACACTTGTGGCTAATGATCACAGTATTTCTACACAATTTAACAATTTCTCAAAACTGTTATATAGAACCCCTTACAACAATTGTGATTTTTAAAAACGATTTTATAGAATTTGTAATAGCAACCACATTAAGCATTTTCCCACTACAGAGTACAATATCAAGACCCTTCTAATACCAGCAAGGAATCCTGCAAAAGTCTACATGGCACAAGAGCCACCAACATGTCCTTAAGAAATAACTTGTTAGTGTCTTTTAACTATGCCCTTGAATACCTTACTTAATGCTTCACGTGCAGAGAAATATTCCCTAACACACATCCCAACAATAGAGAAAGAAACTTTGCTTTAAGGGTTTATGCTATTACAGTTAAAACTTTTTAGAACTTTTTACAATTGTCCCCGACTCACTGCTCAAGTTTCCTCCAAATCAGAGCTCCGTGGTTCAGGATGGCTGTCACCGGCCACCAAACTCCTGCTTCACCTTCTCCATCCAATGACCAGCATCCTGTGGACTAGTGAACTGCCATGTTTTCCCACCATAAACAATTGCAGATGTGCTGGTAACAAAAAGGAGTGGATTATCCCCAGGCCCCTCAGTCGCCTGCGTACTGCATCAAACCTTTTCTGTCCCATTCACAGTCAAAGGATATGCCGCTCTAGCAGCTGCAATTAGCACATCTCTGATTTTGGAACCTCTCGATCTTAGAAGAACCGTGCGAGGCTGGGTACGATCTGCTGGGCAAACACAAGGAAAGACTCGATAGGCCTTTGTGAGGGCTTGCCACTGAAATCTTGTTCCCAGTTGAAGATTTTGTTTGAGCCAGTCCAGCAGATAATTTAGCAATGATGTCCCCTTGATTCCTTCAGGGAGTCCAACAATCTGAACATTGCCTGCCCTCATCTAATTTTCGAGGGCTTCCATACGACCCCTCAGTTAATTGTTTTCTTTAGTTAAGGTTGCCACTGCAGTCATAGTGGTCATAGTCCATTTCTCTGACTCCACAATGGCTCCTGACAAGTTCTGGATGGTAGAATCATGTTGCTCAAGTTTTTGCAGGGTTTTCTCAATTTTTGAGTCCATGGACTCAAGCATAGTCTGCCAGGGAGGTTCTGTGATTTGCTCTGAGACGGCCACTCCTTTACTGTTCAAGGAGCATGTAGCCTTGTTAGGCTGGAGTGACGATGGTTTCTGCACTCCCTGTTGTTGACCCTTCTTTCTGCCCATAGCAATTTTGGTATCCACTGGTGCAGAACAGCTTGCAGGAACAAATTCTGAAGTCCATTTTGTTGGAGAACTGTTAAAAGTTGTACTTTCTTTCAGTTTTAACCACCTCATGTAGGAGAGTTTGTGAAAGTGCTTCCAGCCTGGAAGATTTATTTATTTTATTTAGCTTTTGTTGACCGGGTAAGTGCACTAGACAAATCCTGCCTATTTTCAGGCACGACCCGGGGGAAGGGGATACAGATGAATGCCAACTGACCTTGAACCAGATTAAGCTGTTGGTGGTAGTTTTAGTGAATGAGGGAAATGTGCAGGACACCGGGAAATTCCCCTACTCTTTTCGATAAGTGCTGGATCTTAACATCCACTTGAACTACCACCAATCCAGGCAGATGGGACCTCGGTTTTTAACGTCTCATCCAAAAGACGGCACTTCAGAAGTGCAGCACCCCTCTCCTGCTGCACTACAGTGTCAGTACTGGGATATTAACCCAAGTGCCAGATGTGGGAACTGAAACCACAGCCCTCTGATCTCCCGGCCTCAGAGGTGAGTGTGCTACCTACTGAGCCACTGACACTGATGGCTCTCTAGCACCTAGATTGTTTCTATTTTAACCCTGTAATTGCTGTCTCCTAGTTGTATAACCTAATCTTTATTTCACAGAGAGTTTGGAAGTCTAAGTGAAGGCAAACAACTGCATAAATAGACCCTTTCTGTTTTTTTTTTTTTACTCCTCTTTTTTTTTTTTACAATTTCATCTGTATTATACTTTTAGTGTACACAGTCAACACATCAATCAGTTCATAACATCCGTCTTTACAAATGGCTGTGGGATCAAGTCCTTAGAGCATTAATAGTTTCAAATAATAAATTTGTATTTATAGCTTACAGTTAATGTCTTGGCTTAATTATTTAAATATAATATATAAAGAGTAAAGGTTTAAAGAATGCATTGAGTAGATGTAACTTCACAACTTAGACATGTAGTTGCTACTACTTAATGGACAAGCTGATAAACAGAGCTACTCAGTAAGTTCTGAATTCTTGTAGTTTAATTATGCATTTTACATACTCACCCCTGAGTTTAAGTTAGTGCAGAGCATAATACTCCTCTGAGTGAGTATAAGTGTGTAACCAGGAGGGAGGAGGGGGGGACATCCAATATATGGTCCGGTAGCGTCCAAGCCCAGCACAATGGGGGGGAGTAAAAAGGGGGAGGGTGTGAGACGTGGGGAAAGGGAGATTGTAATGGGGAAGGGGATCGTTTACAGTCTGCGATTCCGGGGATCTCCGAGTGGGTCCAAAGAGTTTCAACCAATAGGAGGGCCCTTCAGCTCATCAGCCCAACTTAGGGGACGAAGGTGTCATCCTGTAGCATATAGTACAGCTGCCATAGGGACCACCTGGAGTTGAATTGGTCTTCCCGGTCATTTAGTTTATGGGTTATTCGTTCCATATAATAAATCTGTTTAGTAATCTGCCACCAGTCTTGTATGGTTGGGATTTTTGTAGTTAGCCATAGTTTTGTGGTGGCCTTCTTGGCTGCCGTGAGAAGAAGGAAGAGGAGGTATCTAATAGTTGGATGCCTTAGTTCCCTTAGGGGTTAGCAGTAAGAGTATAGCTTACGGTTAGTTGAAACTGTGAGCCAAAGAGTTCCTGCAGATTAGTTTGGAGGGCTAATATAAAGGGCTGAAGTTTGGGGCATGTCTACATTATGTGTGTATGGGTGGCTCTGACCTCCCCGCACTGGCGCCAGCAGGCTGCAGACCTGGTTTGAGCATAGTGGCTGGTGATTATAGGTGTCCTAAAGTATCGAATAAGGACCTTCCATACGTATTCACGCCACTGGTGGGAGCTAGTTACTTTAGTAATGTAACCCCTAGATGGCGCTATCCCAGGGGCTACTACCCCTGCCTGATTTGCCACTAACAGGTTGAGGGGCCTGGATCCAATGGCGGGTGCCTCCACCCAGAGGTCAGGGTTTGCAATAGTTAAACTTACTTGGTCACAGCCCTCTGGGACACTGCAACCCCCTTTCTTCCCACTAGTGGCCCACACAGTATATCAAATTACCTTCACAGTATGCATTTACCCCAGGGTTGTTCAGGCACTGGGACCTCCTGTAAAATAAGATACAGTGCAACAATCACAGTACAATACTTTAACATAGACAAATACCTCAGGCAGTATAACTTTGCTGAAACAAGCAGCTCGGATTTATTTAGGGGGAATATAACAAGGACAGGGGAAATCAGGTTAATTAGCTTATCACTTTACTCATCTACCTATGGCTCTGTGCACAGGCCTATCCCTACCAGTTACTGTCCCTGGGTACCCAAGCCCTAGTGGCTAGTCCAAACCTGCAGCAGGTAGGGGCCCTTTCCCACAGAGAAAAGAAAATTAGTTTAAACAGTCAGCAGTACAGTGATTCCATTTGGATTTATTGTGGCAATTCAACAGGAGCAACCCTGAATTAGTACTCATGACCTCCAAACAAGATAGGGTCCTTCAATGTCAGCAGGGCTACTCTTGAGCTCCACGAGTCTCCTCACACATTTATATGGCAAAAAGAAAGTACTATACCAGGCAGGCTGCTTCTCTATCCCATTCAATTACTGCACAATACCGGGAGAACACATAGCAGATTCAGTTCCTGACAGACCGAGTGCAATCCCAATTTCTCCAGTCTTCTAGGGTGAGCCTGGTTTCTACTCTTCAGATATCCTTTGATTCTCTTCACAGGACGGATTCAGTCCTAACAAGCAGTTACACAAGCTGCAGACCGGAACTCTGGGCCTTACACACGTTTCCCGACTAAAACTGCACACTGAAAAAGCACAGGGCTCCTTCCTTCTTCACTACCACAGCTCAACTGAAACTCCAACAGACAAAACCGGGCACTTCCTTTGAGTTCCTCCCAGTTCTTGACTGGATTGGCTGTCACTCACAATAGACTGCTCCTGTTGGTCCAAAAAGGCGCCGAAGTCTAACTACATCTCCCAGAGTCACTGCCCATACAATCCTCTTGTGGCTGGCTCAGATTATGAGTCCAAGTTCTGATTCGTCCAAGGCACCATTTTAGAGCTAGCTTACCCCACACTGATTGGTCCAGTTCAGCAGTTCAAAACCAGAATGGGGAACTAGGCAGACACAGTTCTGACTGCAAAGAAAGCAGGTTAGACAAACTGTAATTTCATTATTACTCTAAATGGTTTCTGGCAAACAGTTACATCTTTCAGATAGGTTCCCTTTGCACTCCTAGTGACTGCAAAAATGGAGTGAATTGGCAGCAGCTTGAGTGGTACTCAAAGAAACACACAGTCCCCCATACAAACTAATTATGTCTGCAAGCAGACAGCTCTTAAAGAGACAGTACCAGAGGTTCTAAAAACACTCACTGATAAATGGCTTAAACGCCAAACACCATTCAGGCTTGGAGCATTCAAGCAAGCTCCTGGAAGTCTTTTGGGAACCCCCATTTGCAGGGGGGTTACACCCTTCCTGGCCTGGGAAAGCTTGACGTCCGCGTCAATGAAATTACCCCATAAGTTTTAACTGCAACCATATACATTTGCATTAGGCTCACACATGTAATCATCAGTCAATATATCATTTTACCAAGAACACATTTCTGAAACATTGCAGTACGCCACTCTTACACAGTATTACATACACATTGTACCATAACTCAAGTTATTACCTCTTGTACATGAAACCTAAGAGAGGGGCCCTTCCCTATCAGTTACCTTTGGGGCTGACGGGGCACCATACCTAGAGGGCAAACAAGTAACTTGAGCTAGCACTGACGCTCAGTTTGGGCAATGAGCTCGGGACACATACACTCCTTTATGGACAACATTGAGAGGCAGATCCACTGGCCGGCCCAGGGAATCATAACTGAGGTGCACCACAGGCTTTAAGCTCGACCAGTCTTTCTAGGGGAACTGTTACAGTGTCTGCACTCTGAGCCTCATTTTCAGCATTGTCCTCACTTGTCAGGGAGTCTCCATGGGGGTAGAGGCTAGAACTTGGGGCACTTTCAGCTCCAGGAGTTACAGTTTCTGAGTCCACAACATTTGGCTCCATGGAGAGCTTTCGGACACTGGCAGTGGACTGTCAGGGCACTCAAAATACTCTTCTTGTTCTGGTGTATCACCAGTCTGACCCAATCCATCATTTTCTCCCTGAAAGCTCAAACAGTTCAACCATGCACAATGATTCCATTTCATCTGATCTGATGCTTTGCACTTCACTTTCTGGGAGATTGCTCCAGGGACTAAGCTGGGGCTTGGACAGTCCAGAAGGCCCAGCTTCATCTCCAGTATTGACTAGGGATTGCCCAAACAATTGACTCAGTTCGTAAGAAGGATAGTATTCAAAGTCACTCACTTTCTTCCGATATGGACTGACAGTCATGCTCAACTGGGACTTGTGGAGGGAACACTTTAACTTTGCTTCTGTAGGTGCAGACTTTCTTGATCTTTTCTTAGCAGCAGCTCTAGTCACTGGTCCAGAGGGCATCTTCTAGGGCTCAGACTCAATTAAGATTTGTCCAATGGGCAGTAAATGATTTCTATGCATTGTTTTTACATCTTTGAATTATTCTCAGGCCTTACTTTGTACACGGCAGATCATCTAGTTTGCCCACTACAATGTGAGGAGATGGTGCCATCTGTCAGCAATCTTGTGCTTGCCATGCAGTCCCAGATTTCTTAGCAATACCGATCTCCCTCCTGGAGTTCCTTGCTTTCACCTTTTATCATACCTTTCTTTGTTGGCCAGATTTCTTTGGCAGCCATGGTTTGAGCCAGTTGGTACGCATGAGTTAGCTGGGCCTTTAACTTTTGCACATACTGTAAATAGTTGTCAGCTTGAACCCCATCAGGAGAGACCCCAAAACACACATCTACCGGTAGTCGAGCTTCTCTTCCAAACATCAGGCGGTAGGGGGAGAACCCAGTGGCATCACTTTTGGTGCAGTTATAAGCATGTACCAGGGTGCTAATTTGTTGGCTCCATCTAGGCTTGTCCTTTGGGTGCAGGGTGCCTAGCATATCTAGCAAAGTGCGGTTGAAACGTTCAGGCTGAGGGTCCCCCTGGGGGTGGTAAGGAGTGGTTCTGGACTTTCGCACTCCCCACAGAGAAAGCATCTCTTTGATCAGACGACTCTCAAAGTCTCTCCCTTGATCAGAATGGATTCTTTGTGGAGCCCCATAGTGAACAAAAAGTTTCTACAAGTACTTTGGCCACAGTGGATGCTTTCTGGTCTTTGGTGGGAAAGCTTGGGCATATCTCGTGAAATGGTCAGTGACCACCAGCACATTACTGATATTTCTTTGATCTGACTCCAAACTCAGAAAATCAATACAGACCAGCTCCATGGTGCACTGGTGGTGATCTTAACAAGGGGCAGCCTCTGGGGCAAAGCCTTCCTCTGTAAGCAGCTTACAAGTTCGAATGTGTTGCTCCACATCAGCCCCCATCTTAGGCCAATAAATCTGGATCTCACCAAGTCAAGTGTTCTGTCTATACCAAGGTGCCCCATGTGGTTGTGCAAGGACATCAGTACTGAGTCTCGAAAGGCAGTGGGCAGCACTAGTTGTTGTTTGTCTACTTGTCCCCCTCTGTCTACTGTTTCTCTGTATAACAGTTTATTGATCAGTTTCAACTTAGGACCTTCTTTGTATAATAGTGCAGTTCTCAAATCCGTGGAGCGTAATTTGGACACATCTTTTCCTGCATAGAGGGCTTCTAAAGCTGCTTTGATCATGGGATCGCGGGATTGAGCCCAGAATACTGTCATTGTCCAGCTGAGGCAGTGCACCAATGTCTATTGCAGAAAAGTGGCAATAAGCAGCAGGTATGCAATTCTCAGAGGTCCCAAGCAATCCACCATGCAGTCCACTGCATCCGTGGACATTGTTCCTCCTATCAAACTTCGGCAGAGTGCCCAAATGTCAGTTCTGCTAATCGACCCAATCATTCTGGGGAACAGGGCCTGGGAGACAGCATCAGCATCTAGTGTGGTTCAGACCTGCTCGTATTCGAGACATAGTCATATGTAGATAATGCAGAAAGCCACCTATGGCCAGTGGCATCCAACTTAGCTGAGGTCTGCACATAGGTCAAAGGATTATTGTCAGTTTTACTAGTATTTTAGCCCCATACAAGTACTCATGGGATTGGTCAACAATAGCCCACTTCAAAGCTAGGAACTCTAACTTATGTACAGGATAGTTCTTTTCGGATGGGGTCAGGCTTCTACTGGCAAAGGCCACTGGTCTCAGGCCATTCTCGCTCTTGGTACAACACAGCCCCAACCCTTGCAAGCTAGCATCAGTGTGCAGGACGAAGGTTTTCTTGGATCGCATAGGCCAGCACTGGAGCATGGGTAAGTTGATATATGATCTCATGAAAAGTAGTCTCACAATCAAGAGTCCATCGGCCCCCAAATACTTCACCGGATGAAAATACACTCTTTCAGTCTTGAGGACGCTGACTTTTGGTATTTTTGTGGGTTGGGGATACCCTTGAGTAAGGTTAAGTAAAGGGCAGATCACTCTTGAATAGTCCTTGATGAAACGATAATAAATACAGAACTCAGGAATCTTTGCAGTTCTTTTAGATTTTGGGCTGTGGCCAGGTGGTCAAGGCCTCAACTTTACTTGTGTCGGTCTCTATTCCTGGTGGATACTATGTGTCCCACATACTTTACTGATGTTTGAAAGAATTGACACTTATCAATGGACAGTTTAAGGCCAAAGTCCTCCAGTCGGTCCAATACCTTAAATAATCTGCTCTCATGTTCCTCCAGTGAGCTGCCAAACACAATAACATCATCTAGGTATACCAGGCACTCTAGTAAGTTCATGTCCCCCACTGCATGCTCCATCAATCGTTGAAAAGTGGCTGGGGCACCTGAAACCTTTGAGGCATCCCTCATGAATTCATAGAAGCGCGGACAGATAAAGGTTGTCTTTCATGGTCCCTGGGGCCATCGATCTGGTAGTACCACTGCGGAGATCCAACACAGAGAACCACTTGCTCCTATTTAGGCAGTCCAAAACATCCTGAATGCGGGCATTGTGTACTGATCAGGATAGTCCACGTTTAAGGTGCAATAATCCACACACATCCTTACTGTCCCATTCTTTTCCTCACTACCACAATGGGGAAGCATAAGGGCTTCTGGATTCTTGTATTACACCAGCAGCTAACATCTCTTGCAGATGCCGTCTCACATCATCTATGTCAGCAGGTGCCAGGCGTCGAGACCTCTCACGAAATGGTCTTTCGTCATGCAGCCAGATACTGTGCTCAGCTCCTTGCACGCATCCTACATCCCATTCCTTTAAAGAAAACACCTGGTCTTTCTGGGCAAGCTTCTCACTGATCCTCACTTTCCATTCAGCTGGCAGCGGGGAGTCGCCAAAATCAAACAAGTCAGGCGTACTCTGTCATTCTTCCTTGAACTCTTGCTGCTGGGTAGCACTGCAGTGTCTGCACAATGCACATTAGCCAGGATGCAACCTCTATTTACTCGAATGTCTCTTTCAGACACATTATGAACTTGGACCATTACCCTTCTGGCATAAGCATGGGCTCTAGCGGGCAAAAATACTAGGCTTGACCAGCAGTCCCTCTGGCAATTTTCCATCGCCTGGTACATCCAACATTAATATTTTATTCTTAACATCCTTTCTGATCAGGACCCTCCCTGTAAGGTACACTGGGCATTTGGCGCCAGGATCAGAGACTCAGGATCCTTCTTCCATACAATTCGACCGGTTCCTCTGGTTCTATTTTTCAGCATCTTTCTGTGCCTCATAGGCCTTCTTAATTAAAGCCGGAACTCTTAAAGCTCTACTAGTCTTTGACCCTGTTTTCATAACACAACTGTGCCAGCCTTCCAACATAGAGCATTTGTTCCAATCAACAAGGGACACCATCATACAGTCCAGTGGGGGACACACTAAGGCTAGGTCTCTACTTGTTCGGCCACTCCAGCCACGGAGGTGGGGAGAGACAGCCAAATTCGGATATACCGGAATAGGGGTAGGCCTTCTCCTTAACCCCATACATGCAGTCCTTCTAATGGTTGTAAGGGTACGCCTGACAAATGCTTGATACCAACTGGAACATAATTGTCACTTGGGAGCCACTGTCTAATACAGCTCTTGTAGACACTCTATTCCACCTTTACAGTGGTCTCCATGAGGACCCACTATTCTGGACCAGTCTGAGAGGCGGTAGTGGGGCCTGGGCAACTGACCTTGCCACAAAAGGACGTGAGTTAGCATTTTGGTGCCCTCACTGGATCATTTCGCACCTCTTAACCACTGATTTGTTCTCCAAGCTCTCCTTGTAGCCTATATGCAACTTTGTCAGTGTATTTTGGGGACCGACATTCCTTTTCATGTGCCCATCTTTTCCACAATTATAGCAAAACATACTTTCTGGAGTTTGAGCTGGCCGAGCGACACTGGGAGCCAGGGCGGGTATTACTAACTGGAAACCTTGGTGCCATCTCTGTCTGCGGCGTGATAAGCATTTGGAGACATCTCGTCAGTTTCTCCACTTCCATGGTCAAGGAATCGAGTTCGAGCTGTTATCAGCAGGAGATACATGGGTGGGTACCCCACCCCATAGCAGATGCAGTCGGATATAGGTCAGGCCCGTACTTGCAGGCGTGGCCTTCATAAAGGGACTGTTTTGAATTCCAGATCTCTCTCAGCAGTTCGCCCCATTGTGACATATCTTTTTCCTTGTCAGAGCACTCATTGACTGTCAACCTCTGCCCTGAACTTCACTTGATGGGTCACCTCAGTCACCTTGGGTCGAGCTACAGCTGTTGGTGCAGGTCCCTCCCGAGGTCGCTTTTCTCAACTCCTCGAATTTCCTCATTAACTCATCATGGAGGTGGGGATTCCAGTCGATTTGCCAGGCGAATTGAAGCAACAGCAGTTCTGAGAAGGGGCAGACTTAAGGATTCTGTCCAGTCTGGTTCGTCCAGTTCAATCGCTGGCAAACTACCCTTTCTGAGGCATTCTTGCAACAATTTTTCCAGCCGAGAGACATACACAGACAACAACTCCCTTGGTACTGTTGTGCATTTCTTACTCTCCACCATAGGTCCTCATCAGAATCTGGGCCCCACACATTCTCCAAGGCCTCAAGATAGGCCTGTGCAGTCGCCCAGGGTTACTGGCCGCTTAGCACAGATGGTAGCCAGGGCAGGACCTCGAGGCTCTCACTAACCTCTTCGCCGCTTCCGAGCACTGCCATTCTAGCACTTGGGGGCAACATAGTCTATCCAGGTCTCCCAGTCATCCTCTCCTTGGGGGGTTGGGAGGGTGCCAGAGAAGATCCTCAACCTTCGGTAAGAGTCGTGACTAATGGCAGGTGCAGAAATAGGAGTCTGCATTGGTTCAGCCACCATTACGGGCACTGGAGTGGGCGAGGGTGTTGGGGGAGGAACACCCCCAGGTGGCAAGAATAGTTTCTTCAAGTCCTCCACAGTTTTCCCTTCTCCCAGCAACCATTTAGCAAATTTCTCCCCAAAAGTTTCAGATAGTGGTGGGGGCTCATTCCCCCCCGGGTCTTTACTGTCCTTAGTTATCACTCTCCAAGCAGTGAGGGCTCCCTCTGGGGTAATGGTCTATGGCACTTTGGAGCTATCTATGGGATCCTTAAACTCTACTAGGGCCAGGAAAGTGTGGGTGAGCAGATTAGCATGCCGACCCACCACCACAGGGTTTTTAAACCTTCCACCTTGGAAGTACTCCTGCACAGTGTCCGTATTGATACCCAGGGGATGTCCAGGATAAGCATAGCATTTTGGGGTCGATCTCTCCCAGTACACCACTCCACCAGCCGGTGCACAGCCACTTCTGTCGGGCACCCATTTATTATTTTTTTTTTCTTAACAGTGGTTTGTAAATATGGCCACTAGAGGACACACAATCCAGCGGTGAGCCTCCAAGATGTAACCCTAGATGGCGCTATCCAGGGGCTACTACCCCTGCCTGATTTGCCACTAACAGGTTGAGGGCCTGGATACAATGGCGGTGCCTCCACCCAGAGGTCAGGGTTTGCAATAGTTAAACTTACTTGGTCACAGCCCTCTGGGACACTGCAACCCCTTTCTTCCCACTAGTGGCCCACAAATATATCAGAATTACCTTCACAGTATGCATTTACCCCAGGGTGGTTCAGGCACTGGGACCTCCTGTAAAATAAGATAGGCAGTAACAATCACAGTACAATACTTTAACATAGACAAATACCTCAGGCAGTATAACTTTGCTGAAACAAGCAGCCTCGGATTTATTTAGGGGAATATAACAAGGACAGGGGAAATCAGGTTAATTAGCTTATCACTTTACTCATCTACTTATGGCTCTGTGCACAGGCCTATCCCTACCAGTTACTGTCCCTGGGTACCCAAGCCCTAGTGGCTAGTCCAAACCGTGGCAGCTGGTGAGGGCCCTTTCCACAGAGAAAGAAAAATTAGTTTAAACAGTCAGCAGTACAGTGATTCCATTTGGATTTATTGTGGCAATTCAACAGGAGCGACCTTGAATTAGTACTCACGACCTCCAAACAAGATAGCTCCTTCAATGTCAGCAGGGCTACTCTTGAGCTCCACGAGTCTCCTCACACATTTATATGGCAAAAAGAAAGTACTATACCAGGCAGGCTGCTTTCATCCCGATCGCACTACTGCACAATACCGGGAGAACACACGCACATTCAGTTCCTGACAGACCGAGTGCAATTCCAATTTCTCCAGTCTTCACAGGGTGAGCCTGGTTTCTACCTTCAGATATCCTTTGATTCTCTTCACAGGATGATTCAGTCCTAACAAGCAGTTACACAAGCTGCAGACTGGAACTCTGGGCCTTACACGCTTCCCGACTAAAACTGCACACTGAAAAAGCACAGGCCCTTCCTTCTTCACTACCAGCTCAACTGAAACTCCAACAGACAAAACCGGCACTTTTGAGTTCCTCCCAGTTCTTGACTGGATTGGCTGTCACTCACAATAGACTGCTCCTGGTCCAAAAGGCCAAGTCTAAACTACATCTCCCAGAGTCACTGCCCATACAATCCTCTTGTGGCTGGCTCAGATTATGAGTCCAAGTTCTGATTGCCCAAGGCACCATTTTAGAGCTAGCTTACCCCACACTGATTGGTCCAGTTCAGCAGTTCAAAACCAGAATGGGGAACTAGGCAGACACAGTTCTGACTGCAAAGAACAGGTTAGACAAACTGTAATTTCATTACTACTCTAAATGGTTTCTGGCAAACAGTTACATCTTTCAGATAGGTTCCCTTTGCACTCTAGTGACTGCAAAATGGAGTGAATTGGCAGCAGCTGAGTGGTACTCAAAGAAACACACAGTCCCCCATACAAACTAATTATGTCTGCAAGCAGACAGCTCTTAAAGAGACAGTACCAGAGGTTCTAAAAACACTCACTGATAAATGGCTTAAACGCCAAACACCATTCAGGCTTGGAGCATTCAAGCAAGCTCCTGGAAGTCTTTTGGGAACCCCCATTTGCAGGGGGGTTACAGTAACATATTGGCACACTATCTGCCATTCTTCCTGGGGGACGGGGCATTCCAGCTCCGTTTGCCATAGAAGTCTAATGTTGTCCGTAATGGTTAGCTCATATGATTTCTGGGAGCGGTAATACTCTGAAATTAAGTGTCTTTGTTTATGGGAATTATTTAGTCGGATCTGTTGGTTTATCGGGGGTATCTATGCGGGATTCCGTGCAGAGGTCAGCAGGGACATAGTAATGTGTGAAGCTGTGAAATCTATAGAAGTCCCTACGTGGTAAGCCATACAGGATTGGATTCAGTGAAGGGTCACAGGCTCCTAGTGCTATAATCTGCGGAAGGTATGTGAGCCCCAGTGTTTCCAGGTAAGAAACCCGTGGTCCATTCTATTAGGAGTGTACTGGTCTAAGCTTGCTATTGGGCATATAAAGAGATAAAAGGGTTCTAAGTGCTGCAAGCTCTAATGTATCTCCACGAATTTAGGTAGTTAGGTTATCCACGGTTTGTAAGATCTGGGGAGGTATCATTTCCGCTGTCCATATATAACTCTAAAGTAGTCCCTATTGCTGATAAGTGACCTTCGATTTCTGCCCAGTGTGGAGTAGTTATACCGTTTTGCCTTGCCATCAGTGTGATAACATTAGCGTTATGATATATCCGGAGGTCAGGTAGTGCAAGTCCCCTCCGGATCTTGGAAAAATAAGTAACTTGATGGCGAACTCTGGGCCTCTGCCCTTGAGCGAACCTAGAGATAAAGCGGTTCCATAACTGGAATGCTTTTATCTAAGTAGAGGAATGGAATGTTTTGAAATAAATAAAGGCTCTGGGGAGGACTACCATTCTAATTAATTCTATTCTCCTAGTGAGGCTCAAGGGTAGAATGCTCCAAGTGGCCAGGTCTGTTTTAAGTTGGAAGTAAAGGTATATAATTATTTTTATAATACTGTGGAGGATCGAGAAAGTTGGACTCCCAGGTATTTTAATTTAGACAGGGCCCAATTGCAGGGGAATAACCTTTGCACAGTAGGGGACGGGGAGTAATGAAATGTAAGGATCTCAGTTTTGGAGAGGTTCAACTTATAGCCAGACATCTGTCTGAATTCACCTAAGAGCTGTCCTATAACTGGGAGCGATTTCTCCGGGTTCTGGAGATACAGCAGCACATCGTCCGTGTATAGGGCTACCCGGTGTTCTACCCCCCCAGCATAATTCCAGCAAGACTCTGCGACTCCCGAATATACTGTGTAAGAGGTTCTATAAATAGAGCAAATAAAAGCGGCGAGAGAGAGCAGCCCTGCCTTGTTCCCCTTCCTAGTTGGAAATACTCAGAGTGATGCCCATTGATTTTGACACATGCCTGGGGGGTAGCATAGATGTTTTGTATAGCCTTAATTAAGGTTGGAGGGATCCCAATTTTGTATAGGACTTAGTATAGAAAAGGCCATGCCACCTATTAAACGCCTTTTCGGCATCAAGGCTGACTAATACTGAGGGTGTGTTGGAGGAGTGCATCTCATGAGTTAGATGTAGGGTGCGCTTGATATAATCCGTGGTAGTGCGGGCCCTTACAAAACCAGTCTGGTCCGTGTCTATGAGCTGAGGGAGAAGAGAATCTAAACGATGGGCCAGAATAGACATAAATAGCTTGTAGTCCGCATTTAATACCGAGATTGGTCTGTAGGAACTGCAGAGTTGGAGGGGTTTCCCATTTAGGATAACTGAAATGGTTGCGTGACCAGAGCGGGGGGAATCACCTTCAGGAGTGAATTAAAAAGTCCCAAAGTTTGTAGAAAACCTGGGGTTTAAGCATTTTGTAAAACTCTATTCCATAGCTGTCTGGACCTGGGGCCTTTAAAGTTTTAGCTCTGGCTAAGGCAGCGGACAGTTCCATATCTGTAATTGGACTAGTGAGAGTCTCTTTTTGCTGATCTGTAAGTGTGGGCATTGTGATAGCGTGGAGATATTGTTTTATTTGTTGATCTTCCAGGTGGTTTTCGGGAGTGTATAGTGTGGAGTAGTAGGAGGTGAATGCCCCGGTGATATCATACAGCTTGGTTAGCAGCTGACCATGCGAGGGATATCTAATGGTGGATATTACCGAAGATTTCTTCTGGCGTCGAATTTGGTAGGCTAGTAATCGTGTTGCTCTAGGCCCTACTTCGTAATATCTTTGTCTCAGAAACGTCAGAGCAATCTCTGTTTGTTGTAATACTAAGTGGTCAAGATCCGATTTTGTTTGTTGCAGTTGGGGAAGAACTGAAGCATCTCCTTGTTTGTGGGCCATTTGCAGAAAGTGTAGTGTGTCCTCTAGGGTAGCCCTTTGCTGTCTTCTTTGCTTATTTAATTTCGCTGTGTACTGGATTATGTGCCCTCGAAGGGCAGATTTCACAGTATCCCAGTGAATTGCAGGGTCGACTCCTCTGGGGGGTTGTTACTAACTATTTCTTCAATCTTGTCTACCAGGTATTCTTGGAACTGCTTGGAGCGTAAATAATAGGGGTTGAGCTTCCATCTAGTATTTTTAACCTGTAGCCCCACGTCCCAGGTAGTGACTAGGGTGGCATGATTGGATAGGACTATATCATCTATTCTTGCATCTTGGAGAATATTTAGGTGTTCGATTTGGGTATAAGTTTGGTCAATACGAGAGTAGGTACGGTGTACCGAGGAATAGTGAGTATAGTTACGGGTTCAAGGATGCGTGTGGCGCCAGACATCGCACCAGCCCACTTCTTGTATAAACCTCCTTAAAAACTTCTGATTAGGTGTTTGCCTGGGAGGGTGCGGGTTGGATGAGTCCAGGGCCACGTCAGGGAGAAGATTAAAGTCCCCTGCAAGAAGGAGTGTTCCCTTGGTCATCTGAACTATCCTATCTAAGAGCGTCTTTAAGTGGGGGGGTTGGTAGTCCCGGGGGGAAATATGCATTTGCCAGGGTTACCTGGACGGTACCCAAGGTGCCTTGCACGATAACAAGCCTACCCTCAGGGTCGGCCCACTGCATTCCCGGGTCAAAGGGGGTATGGGAGGGTATTATGATCGCTACTCCTCTGCATCTACCCGAGCCACTGGCGGAGTAAAACACCTCCCCACTGCTTAGCTGTGCCAATTTAGCATGTTCTTTAGAGCTCAAGTGGGTTTCTTGCAGATAGATCAAGTCAACTCTGCTTTTCTTCAGGTAGGTTAAGACTCTAGATCTCTTAACCGGGGAGGTTAGGCCATTGATGTTGTGGGAAAGTAGTTTAAAGTGTGAAGAGGTCATGGGATTTGCTGGGATAGGACGCCACCCAGGAGTCCCCACCCCTCCCCTTGGATAATTAAAAGATCTCGAGGACCTTTAGTCTGTATACTTCTTGATCCACTTTCATAAATATGTTCGACTGTGTTATTAAAACAGCAATATTTTTGGCACACATACCGCCGTGTCTCTACAAAAATTTCTAGAGAAGAGTTAACTTGCAACAGAAAACTTACTACTACAAACATATAAAACCTAACATCTAACATATTCCAACAGGCGGCCAACTGGGCCCCTCCATTGGGATAACAGTAACTGGTGCTTCCATGGATTAGGGTCATTTCCAGACCCTTAAGCTCCGGGGTCCTCCTGGCACTAGTAGTGTCAATTAAAGGATAAAGTGAGGGAAATCAAAGGGAAGACAGAGAAGATAAAATATAAGGAAGGGGAATAGGGAAAGGGATTGATATATAGGACGTCATAGGCCAAGGCGGTGATCCGCCGTTAAAATGGGGAGTTGTGTAGAAGAAAGAAGTTGGCCTTGGGCAAGAGGCAATGCAAGGGTTACTATCCAATGCAGGGGAGGCCAGGGTAGCCAGCACCACCAAGCTCTCGGTTTAGTATTTTGATCGGAAAGGAAGCTTATCCCCTCTACTTTCGGGGCTTTGCTAAGTCTGGTCCGGTTCTCTCTCCAGCCAGGAGCGGGGTGGGGTTCCCCGGCACCGGGATGGCCCTCGCTAATATAAAGGCGAGACAGTCCCACTAAGCAAGGGAGGAGACAGAGGCGGGGGCAACCAGAGGTGTTGGGAAACCCGCCACCGCACAGCCCGACATATCAGAATCTGGCCTCGGGGCCTAGACTGCCTAGGGTTCAGTGGGGGAGCGTGTTCACAGACACCATTGTTACTTTCCTTATGAGGGTCCGTAACTCGCATGAGTGAACGAGCCTACCATGTGGCAGGACCCCTTGCTGTAAGATAAGCTTAGCAGCTAGGTCATTATGAAATAGACATCAATGCATCTCCCCCACCCCAAACATGGCCCCATAACCCTGCAGTCACTTGACCGGCACCCATCACGACTCACCGGCATGCGTATTCATTTAAATATCTCTTGCAATATTGGTGCCACTAGCTCGGGGTCACATAAAAAAGGGGGAGGGTGAGCAGAACGGCGGAACGCGCTAAGCCCACACTCCACCTCACCAAGACCACCCGCCAGAGTACCAGAAGTCTGGTGTCGGAGAGCACGTGGGGGGCCCTCTCGAAGTGCCCGGTATCTCGCAGACCTCTGTTGTAGTCAATTGCAGCCTCCCACCCACCTCCCATAAGTCGCCAGGTCTAAGGGGGAAGCGACACCATCATGCCCTCTTCAATGGGTCCAGGATTGGGTCCAAATACCAGGCCTCCCGTAGCTGTATTGCACATTCCCCGGCCTCCACCAGGCCTATAATCTGGATTTGCACTCTCGGCCATGTATTCCCAGAACCCAGAACCCAACCCCCCCCCCTCATCGGATGGTAAGGGGAGGCGAAGGTCAGCGGGAGCATTACTCCAACGGAGATTTTAACCACCATAGCACACCAGGCCAAGACCCCGTTCGGCAAGCGACATCAATGTGGGTCTCTACTTACTTCATGCCTCCCTCCCACCCCCAAATAGCCCGAGACCCAGACTGCAGGCAGTTCAAACCTTAATATATTTATAAGCGCGTCATCAGACTCCTCTTTATTAGAAGGCAATGTATATAATATATTCCAGCATTGTAATAACAGGTACTGTAGACTCTTACCAGTACAATAAGTTAAACTTTATGGCTGCTTCATAGTCACTGACCTTCTAACATATTAATACTAATGCATAGAACCTAGCTTTATTATTACAGTTTAGTACAGTTCACACTTGAACAACAAATAAAACATGAAGCTTTTAGGGTCAAACTGCCCCAAGTAAACTCAGAGACCTGTGGTTTATTATCTCAATTATAAACAAAATGACAGGAGTTGGTCAGGATAAGGAGGCCCATGTACAGTGCCCTCTCTACTTTCAATGTGTTACCCCACAAGCTAGCTCCCTTCTTCACCCTGCTCCCTTCACTGAGATTCCTGTGTGTGGGATTCCCACCTTTGTGACATTTCCATGTACTTGTCTGTAGTGAGCCTAAAGCCCTGTTTACACCACCTACTTTGCAATGCATCAACCCATGCGCACTGGTTGATGCACTGCAAAGTCGGGTGTGTGGACACATTCTGGAATGCCGCAAGTGCAGCTGTGATCAATTTTCTACACCGCCTCAATTGTCAGTACCCCTGTTGGAGTGAGCACAGCAACTAGCAGTGTAAACACTTTGCTGAGCTTGCTCCACATCTTTCCCTATGTCTCCATGCATCCCCTGTAGCATTTGCAGCCCCTCCTTGGCACGACCTGCAGCACTGTGAGAGCGGACTGTGTAAATGGGGGATTGCATTCCGAGCAGCCACCGCAGCAGGAAGGGAGCAGTGCAAATGCCAGAGTGCTGCCGCTGTGTAAACAAGGCTTAAGAGTCCTGATCAGCTCCCCCACTCATCCCCTCAAAGTCTCAAGAGTAGGGGGGTCTGGCTTGCAACTACAATTTTGGGATCCCCTTTACTAGGATCCCGTTTACTAACACTGTGCTGAGTACCCAGAAAAAGCTCTGCTAGGCTTAGTTTCACACTCGAGGACTGGGACCATAAAAGTGAATGGAAATCTAAACGTGGTATCCCACATACCTTTTCTTAAAGACATACCTTTTCTTAAAGACTTGTCACCTGTGAAAATGGGCAGTTCTTGCTCATCTGGTTTACAAGTATAAAAAATTAAAATTAAAAATTAAATTTATGTAGCCCCATGCTTAATGAGTGGCACTATCCCCAGGTTACAGAAAAAATTGTGCTTACTTGCCTCATTTTAAATCCATATACCTGGCTGGTCTTGCAACTTCCTCCCTACCCATTAGGTAAACAAAAGTTGGTCAGACATACTCTTTAAATTCACTATGACTAATGTCACCAGTAGGATAAAGCCTCTGGAAACTAAGGACATCTTAGCTGTCAGATGCTCTAACACACCTGTCGCTGGTCCCACACTAATCCCAAGGCTAGTCAGGAATGTCTTTAGAGAACTTGGATCTCCTGCATGTAATTCCTAATGATGACATCGGCTGGATGGTTTTCTGGGAGGCCACCCGAGCAGTTTTTGTTCACCTAATGCTAAGGATGGAAGTCATAGGATGCAACAAGAGATTTTAAAATGAGTCATGTACGTAAGAAAATTACTTTTTTCACTTACTGCCCAAATTGGGATCAGTCCCACTTATTAGGTGTAGGGCTTCATAAATGGTCATGTCTCTTTAAAGGTAACTGGCAGGTAATACTTCACTGAAAGGATAGAGTTTTAATTATGTTTTGTGTTTTCTTCAGCACGTGCACCAAACATATTGTTATAGTGGTGGGCTTCAGTGGTGTGTCACTGACACATCCAAAGCAGCTCAGGCTACAGGAGGCTCAGCAGTAACAAGTCAATGATCAGTGAGGCTAGTCATGATGCTGCTTTGATGATTATGGGTGGTAACTTCATGTAGGTGAAAGGAATTAGCCCCTCCTATCACACAGTAGCTGGATCCTTTTATCTAGTTGACATTGCCCAGCAACCAGCTGAGCAGTGTCATTAACAGATGATCCCATACCGTTCTGCCCTGCCCTGCCATTTTTCTTTGTTCCCACCTGCCCCATCTCTCAGCTCAGTACCAGCCACCAACCTGTTCTGCTCTACCCTGTCATTTTTCTTTGTTACCCTGTTCCATTCTTCTGCTCAGTACCACCAGTCATACTCCATTGTGCCATGCCCTACTGTTTGTTTTCTTCCCACCCATTCCTTCATTCTGCTCAATGCCACCCTCCAATCCTGTTGAACCCTGCCATTTTTCTTTGTCCCCTGTTCCATCCCTCTGCTGTGTACCATCCATCAATCCCATTCTGCCCTTCCCTGCCATTTGTTTTCTGTCCAGCTGGCTCCATCACTCTGCTCAAAACCACCCTCCAACCCAGTTCTGCCCTGCCCTGCAATTTTTCTTTGTTCCTACTTGCTCCATCCCTCTGCCCAATACCACCCTTGAATCCTGTTCTGCACTCTTAAGGCATTTTTCTCTGCCCCTTCCCGACTCCATCCTCCTGCTCAGGTCCACCCACCAGCCCTGTTCTGTACCTGTTTAGACCTGAAAGGCAGAAAACTGTCCACCCCCACTCAGCACCCCCCACCCCACACCCACCACCCCTCATTCACATAAAAAGAGTCAAGCACTGAAAATTCACTCTGCAAAGAAAACACATCCTTTATCTTCAATGCAGGACAGGAACTGAAGATACACGGTAAGTGTGGTTAATGTATTTCAATGCGTTTTGAACTTTTATTCATAATTTTGTCATTGTTAAATATTTTTTCACCAAATTTTCAACATGGCCTTTTTTGGGCCCCACCTCATGAACAAGGTAGGTGCAATGTTTTAAACCCAGCCCAAAAGGTGAGTTCACATGCGCTCTGTGAAATCATGTTTCAGGTAGGATTTGAAAATTTTCATCTACCAGGTTCATGAAGTGGGGTCATAAAAAGACTGTTTAAAATTAGGGGTCAGCATCTTAAAAAAAATGAAGTTTATGAAGGTAGATTTTTTAACATTCAGTTACAACTTTTGTATTATTTTGATCCCAAATTTTCAGAATATCCATATTTTCACACCAACTCATGAACATGACAGGTGTCATTTTCAAAATCCAGCTAGAAGGGTGATTTCACAGTCATTCTGCAAAAACACCTTTCTGGCAGGATTTGAAAAAATTCCCCTACCAGATTCATGAAGTTGTTACTTCACCAGCAATCAACATCTGGTTCCTACGCCTTCTCCCTCAGTGATACTCAATCCCTCCTGGCCTTCAAACGCCAGATCAAATCCCTCTCCCCTTCTCCGCAGCACCTGCTCCCTTTCCCCTCCCCCACCTCCCCATACCCCACTTTGCTCCAGCCGACTTCCCCACTGTACTACCCTCCTCATAAAAGCTTCCTTCTTTCCTGTCTCATTTTCTGAACCTATTCCTATTCTCCAAAGCACTATATTATGTAACTTATGTAAAAAACTGTATGGTCCAACATATCTACTCTGTGTATTTACCCTGCATTTTAGTGCCTAAACTGATATCTGGTTTATGAGTATTGTTTAAGTATGTAAACAACATGCCCTTATTGCTTAAACTGTACCTGATTTACTGTATGTATATGTATGTATGACCCCCTCTGTATGTGAATGTTCACCCTTTTCCCTGGCTCACACCTGGAAACAAGCTTGTGCCTTTCCTGGTTACCAAATTTTAAATAAAATAAATGAAGTGAGGCCACAGAAAGACTATGTCGAAAATCTGAGGTCAAAATCTGGGGTTAAAATCTTAAAAAGCACAAAAGTTATGAAGCTACGCTGCAGTTCTGTGTTTTTACATCTACAGGAATAGTTGGTAGTGGTTTCAAAGGACATGCTGATGCCCTAATGTCTTTGATGCACTGATGTGCATTTCCATTGGTTGATTTGCTACTGTAGATTTTTTTAATGACATGTAGAGGCCGATTAGCAAGCAAGAGGGCAGGCAGTCTGACCATGGCTTAGATTTGTTGTTGGTGCTGTCATGGTTCAAGAAATTAATTTAATTGTGCACCTGGACCAGGTGGAGTGAGTGAGCCTGCTGGCCAAGTTTTGGCCATAGCAGAGGAGTCAGGAGAGAGTGGAGGTTCCAGATGGAGAAAAGTACCACAGTTGTCAAGGTAATAAATCAGAAGGGTAAAATACAGTAGGGACTGGCCAATGGTATTGCTTTTGTAACAAGAAGCAATGCTTTTAAATTGTGAAGCATGGATATGGGACTCTGTTTGCTGAGTGAGCAGAAGCAGGCACAGTTAGTGGAGATACTGTTGGTAGTTAAAAGAAAGAAAAACAAAAGTTATAAAAAAACTAAAATGACAGGGTTTTGAAAAAGTAGTGTGACTATAGCAATGATGTCTGGAGAAGAGAAAAGTTGTTAGGGAAGGGAGCTGGTGAGCTGGGAAGGGGTGTGTGACTAGGGGGAAGGAAAGTGTTTGTAAGTCGTTCGAGCAGGCGGGCAGGGCAGTGACAGCCACGAGTATTTGACAAACCAACTTTATGTATAAATCAATGAAGATGAATGTACTATATGCAGACATCAGTGGCTCCAATTTACACATATGGTTGGTCTGATAAATGGATTTATTAGCAGCCCTTTGTGTCCACCCCTATTACATAAATAAGTGGTATGCATTGGGGGCCTGTGTTGTTTGATTTGGGTAACCTCACAAGTGTTGTAAAAAACAGCACAAGTATAGATAAATTATTTATCACACAAGGTCCCCTCTACATATTTCATTTATGCAATGGGATAGGACCTTGTGTGATGGATTTTTTTTAAGCTTTTAAGAAATATATTTATAGAAGCGTGTGGGTTTATTTTGCGAGCTAGAGGTATTATGCTTTCCACCATCCCAGTTGCCATAGCCATTGCCATGGATGCAGTGTCAGGACAGTGAGCTGGTGCTGTGATGTGGCACTTCAGTGGTGCATCAGAACTTCCATAGAAATTACAAACCACACCACAGAAGTTCTGCAGCAAATGGTAACCCTTCCACAGAACTTGGACCCAAAGTAGCAAAGACAAATCGGAACCTTGGTTACTGGCTGATGCGATTGTCTTTCATATTTCAATGCTTGCTCAGTTTGTGTCCCATTGAATTGTGGTTTGCATGTCAGGAATTGCCACACTGCTGCTGGAGAATCCACCCGTCCTGAGGCCCCGGGAATTGTGACTGCTGTCATGTTGTCCTCAATTTGAGCTTAGGAGGCTGCTTAAGGCAAGCAGCATGGAGTCTGTCCTAGACAGACAGTGTTGAGCAGGACCTGACTGTAACCAGGAAAAAACATAATTTCACACTTAGCTTGCTCCTCTGTACGTTCTCGCCATACCTTTTCATTTTCTGCAGTGTCCCATTAATAGAAACTCATGGGCAGTGGGAGAGACCTTCCTCCTTTCCATTTTTTCATGCCAGGAAGTCATGCTGATAGGCCAGAGTTCAAATGTTTATCAGAAAGCCGAGTTAAGATTTTATTCTCTTTTCCTTTTTTTTTTTTTTCAGTTCTGGGCAGAGCTGCTTGATGCTGCTAGCCTCTTTAGCCAGTGTGTTGCTCTGTTTAACTTCCTCCCAGGTATTAGGCTCACAGACGGGACTGAAATAAGGTGAGAGCTCACTCAGGGTCTGCATCTTTTTCTGGACTTATGCAACTTACCTAGCTTACCCCAGCCACTCCAGTTAACCTTCTGCCAGTATTGCCAGCAAGGGAATGCTACTGGCTTTTGTTGAGTAGCTGCTAACTGGACCATCCAGTCTTGCCATGACCAGACCAACCCACTTGCTCTCTTAATTTCCCAGTCTCGCTCTGACCCAGAATTCTGTGTGTCCACACCACTGCAGGAGGATGATAGGTACCTGTGGTCATCAGACACAGCATCAATTGGGTCAGGAGTCTTGGGAGACTCAATGGGTGTGCCGGTCAGTGGAAGGCAGAAGGCTGCCTTTGTTGTGCTGCTGGTGGCACTGCAGAACGAACTCCAAGAAAGGGACTGAAAATGAATGAAAACTAAGGATGGACAAACTGGCTCTGCCACACTTCCAAACCTCCCCGGGCTGGGCCGACTCAGCTCTGTTTGGGGAAAACCAAGGCTTTCGTGGCTTGACCCGAGCTGCCAATTTGGCCCTGTTCAGAAGTGCGGTTCGGCAGTTACAGGCAGCAGGCTGCAGGGCAGGGTACAGAAATAAAAAATAAAAAAAAAGTTTTGGTTGGCCTGGTGACGCTGAGAGTTGAGGCACTGGATGCCACACCTTGCACCATGCCGGTGACCTGGGTTTGGGAACAGACTCTAGTTGTTTGGGGGTCTGCCAAGGTGAGGAAGGATTGAGCATCCGTGGACTGCTCTCCTTCTACCATGAGGGGGGAATAGTTCGGTGCATTGTAGCCTGATGCCCAGCAGTGGCTGGATGGTTTTAGAGCCCTTTTGAAATATTTTGCTCCATGCTACAACATATCAGTCTGTAAATATTTTGTGACTGTGTCTGTTCCCAAAACGTCCGAATGTTTGCAAAGTAAAATAAAATTGGCTCTTCAAGAGTGAATGTGGTTCTGTGCACCTGACCACAGACATGTAGACGAGTTCTCAAACCACTGATTATATATGCATCACAGCACACTGGGTGTCACAATCATTTTCAAATACAACCACAAGCAGCAGTGTACAGGAAGAAAGACAAAGAATGGCAGCTGTTTGTGTTACCATGTTAAGTAAGCATTACACCACTGACAGTATGTTTCAGGAGTTGTGCGACAAAATTTCTGAATGATTAGAGCCCCTGGGACTAGATGGTGTGGTTTCAGCCAATGGTACCAATATTGTTAGTGCGTTGAAACATGGTGGTTTCACTTGCATTCTGTGCTTTGCACACTCATTAAAGAGGACAGGAAATCATTTCTAATTTGCAGCTGTTTAGAAAGTTCTTATTCTCAGAAATGAAATGTATTTCCCTAAATTATCCACATTTAACTGTACCTGAATAAAAAACTGAATTGAAAAACTGTATTTGGCATTGTTTTGTGTTTATGGGTAGTGTTCTGATTAACTTCTCTTTATGGAACCAATAACTTGGAGTTTTAACTATGTCACAGTTTATGTATAAAACTCTAAGCATTGTTCTGATAGGTCAGCAGCTCTTAATTAGCATTCTGTGCACAAACTGTGACATAGTAAAAAACTCCAAGTTATTGGTTCCATGAAGAGAACTGTAACAGTATGCTGCCCATAAAAACAGAGCAATGCAAAATATAGTTTTTCATATCACGTTTTATTCAGGTACAATTAAATGTGGATAATTTAGGGGAATGCATATAGTTTCTGAGAAAAATAACTTTCTAAACAGCTGCCAATAAGCACAGGTTTCATGTCCCCTTTAAAACTGCTAATATGAGCTTTCCTTTCCAGTGACAACAGTACAGTAACACTGATGGGAGCTGCAAAGAAAATATGTGGCCATTTTAGTCACTCAGTAAAATCAAGTGGTATCTTGGCTGACCTCCAGAAAAAAAAAATGGCTTGCCAATACAGCAACTAAAACAAGATATTCCGATGATGGAACTCAACATTTTACATATGTTTTTTTTTGGGGGGGGGGTCAAAAATGTTTTATTTTTAGGAGAAGCAAACAAGAGAAAGACGATAACGGTACACCAATATACACATAGCAGCAACAGACTAATACATTCAACCATATTTAAACACTCTATAAAAACATTCTTTCAATTGATATATATGAATATATACAGTTACCTCATATAACGTATTAGAAATTATAGAGAACCTTAATATACAGCTTGGAAAACGGTAATATACTCACTGATAATGTGTTTGATGATACCTGGTAAAAAGGTTGGTGCATTTATTTATTCAGGTGGTACCTTCTTTTAAGGTGAAAAAGAAGACCAGGTTCATTCAGAAACATCCAGTTTGCTGACTGCAATTGCTGGCATGCTTAGTTAAACATCTCCAACAAGTCCCTTCTTGTACATGACCCACTTCTTCCAAACGCTTTGGAGAATAATAGTAATAATGAAGAATCTTAAATTGGATTGTCCTACCTTGGATCTCCCAGCGGCTCATGTCATTTTCATGTGTGAAAGACTTCTCACACAAAAGAAGGCAGTCCATGAATATACCATGGAGCACAATGTAGCAGACGGTGTGCTGACTTCATTCCAGTGGGACCTCATGGAGCATCTTACATTGCTCTTGACTCTCTTTGAGGAAGCAATTTGACAGATTAGCAAACAGAATGCTACTCTGAGTCAGGTTATTCCCATTGTAAATTTATTCAACGAGGAACTCAGGAGGCTGCGTAGAGGTTTTGACCAAAAAGGAGATAAATCTGGTGTATCCCTTACAGATCGACTGACACAGCAATTCCAAAACTGCAGAAGACTTCACAATATGACAACAAACATTTTCTTCTTTCAGTTCTTCTTGACCCATGGTTTAAGTGGCAACAGCTGCCTCCTTCAGATCTTAGTGACTCTTATCTCAAATACAAAAACATGCTGATTTCAGCAATTGCACAGGAAAAGGAAGGAACTGCATTTGACAGTACAAGTGAATCACATGATGTAGATGCTGCATCTGATGATGCAACATCTATTGGTGGTGACAGCAATAATTTCCACTTAGTGCCACCATGTACTCCTTCATCAACATTGGGTAGTCCTGCACAAAGTCCTCTTTCATGGCCCTTGAACAAGGCATGTCATTCTGAAAAGCACACAGATGACTCTCACACTTTTTTGGTCAAAACTCATGGAACTGATAATTCTGATGTTTCTGTTGTGGAGCCACCTTCTTTATCTTTGTCTGATATTGTGGATGCCTATTTACGAGACCCACTCATTACTATTACTGATGACCCTTTTGAGTTGTGACTGGAAAAGAAAAACATCTGGCCTGCACTATTTGCCTTTGCTATTAAGCATTTTAGTTGCCCTCCCACTAGTGTTTACTATGAGCGTATATATAGCACAGCTGAAAATGTTGTCTCTGATGGCCACACAAGGCTTACTCCTGAAAATGTACAGCACCTTACTTTCCTAAAAGTCAGTATCAACAAATTCTCTTACCAGTTCAGTGAAGAGTGGCAGGAACATAACGGTGATGCTCATGATCATCTGCAACAGGTGTCCCCTATTAAGGGTACTTCCTTGGTGGTGTTTGAAGATGATGATGGTGATGATATTATTTAATTTAATGATTTATTTTTTGAATTATGAGGACAAAGGTCAGCAACTGTAATAGAAAGATCAAGTAAAAAAAATCCTCATATCATAAGTATTACTGTTTGTGTTTTTCAATTTGGGAGCCCAGGTGGAGTATAAGTTGCTTATTCAGCAAGTCAAAAATACAGGCAGTGAACTGTTGAATGTCTGGGGTGGAGGGCAGGATCAAGAGGGTAACACTAAGTAAAAAAACTATGTTCACACATAGTTGGGGCCAAGCAGCTCTATAAAAAAACTGCAATGCTTGGGGGGGGGGGCAAGGTCAACCATATAAAAAAAAGTAAATTAGAAAACACAAGTCATAAAAAATAATAGGCCAATCAGGCAGAAGTGTGTGGGATGGTTTGGGGCCCGTGATGCTTGTTATAACACCAAGTAGGCAAGCGAAATATTTACAAATAAAAAAAATACTATCTCAAGTCAAAAGGGTGGGAGGGATGGCTGGGGCCCCATCACATATCCTGCTCATGCTGTCTGTCTTCCACCAAACAACTTACAAGAATTTACATGATTGTGAAATTGAATTTTAAAATTTCTGAATTTCTGGAGGCTTATAACTCAGTCACCCTTAAAAATGGAGATTGGAAACTTAGTTCACTTCTATATAGGCCATGGCGGACACCTCAGACCAAATTTGGTGCAGTGTTGACAAACACATCTTAATATATGTGGACATAACTGAAATCACAATTTTGGTAAAAGTTTACAAAAATTTCACAGAAATTTCACAATAATTCACAGAAGTGAAATCATAATGTTGCCAGAATTTCACCAGCAGAAGATACATTTTCTCAGCCCTAAGTGGTTCTAGACACTTTTACGCCTGGGCAAAATATGAACCTACTGTTGTTTACTCTGCTTATTTTTTGTAGTAGTATCAAATATGGCAAGATGATTGTCTACTAGTACTAAAACAGAACTACACCCCTATGTGGACCTAGTTCAGTGTATGACAATTTGCCTTAAAACAATATTTGAAAAGGTATAGTTGTAGTCTGGTGCTAAAAAGACCTTCTATTCTTGGCAAAATATTCACTGACTCTGAATCTAAACCTTGCACCATGTCTGATCCTGTTAAGACCGCACATTGAAAAAAGAATGTGGTCAAATAGATGAATTTTGGGTGACTATTTTCACAGGATTGTTCTGAAAACACCAAATTTTCAATGCAGAATTCATTTCAGGAAGATTTTATTTAACAACTTTTGTTAAAACCCCTAGCAAATTCCTGCTTGTGAATTTGACTAATTTATTTTCACGGCACTGATATTTCACTGTGTTGTTTTTGGTTTTGCGGTTTTGATGTGGAACCGTTTGGTCTGAGTGTAAGGTTGTGTTGTTGTTTTTTGTTTGGTTTAGTTTTGTTCTCATTTTCTAAGTGTAACTTATTTTTCTGTTCAGAGATTTTCTTTTTTTGCTTTTTTCCCTTTTCCCTGACTAGTTTTTGAGCATCATTATAAATATTTATTTTTCATGTTTCTTATTTGAATATAATGTATTTTGTTTTGATAAATTGTTTTGTTATCCTCTAATAAAAAATGTCTAAACTCTTCTTGAATAAGTTCCATGGGATCTTTAACCTTCAGCTGGAGAGTGACCAGAGCTGGGCAGAAGGGACTTTGAATTAACATCTCATATGAAGGATTGCACCTCAACTGTGCAGCAGTCCCTTCATGCACTACAGTGTCAGTTATGAGTATTATCTCAAGCACCTGGTGTGGGTCTAAAACCTACAACTTTCCAGTCTCTTGGCCCCAAAGCCAAGCACACTACACAATAATCCACTGACTTGCAGTATTAGGTAGCTTAGCTAGCTTTTAAAAGGAGATGCATGGGTGGGATTTTCAGAGAGTTCTGTTCAAGATGTGAGGGTTATTTTCAAAGCAAAAAATGCATCCAAACCAGTTATACCATCTGTTAGATGGCCTTACAGCATCCAGAGTTGGCATCCAAACACAGACATAATTGCACTTCTGTCCAGACACAGTTGTGTCCATTTTTTGCTGAAAATTATGACTTTTTGTCATAAACATGCAACTTCTGAAAATAACAGCAAGGCTGCCTGGATGCAAGAAAATGAGCACATGTAACCCCTAGATGGCGCTATCCCAGGGGCTACTACCCCTGCCTGATTTGCCACTAACAGGTTGAGGGGCCTGGATCCAATGGCGGGTGCCTCCACCCAGAGGTCAGGGTTTGCAATAGTTAAACTAACTTGGTCACAGCCCTCTGGGACACTGCAACCCCTTTCTTCCCACTAGTGGCCCACACAATATATCAAATTACCTTCACAGTATACACTTACCCCAGGTCTGGTTCCGGCACTGGGACCTCCTGTGAAATGAGATACAGTGCAACAATCACAGTACAGTACTTTAACATAGACAAATACCTCAGGCAGTATAACTTTGCTGAAACAAGCAGCTCTGGTTTATTTAGGGGGATATAACAAGGACAGGGGGAAATCAGGTTAATTAGCTTATCACTCTAATAATCTACCTATGGCTCTGTGCACAGGCCTATCCCTATCAGTTACTGTCCCTGGGTACCCAAGCCCTAGTGGCTAGTCCAAACCGTGGCAGCTGGTAGGGGCCCTTTCACACAGAGAAAAGGAGAATTAAACAGTCAGCAGTACAGTAATTCCATTTGGATTTAATGTGGCAATTCAACAGAGAGCGACCCTGAATTAGTACTCACGACCTCCAAATAAGATAGGGTCCCTTCAATGTCAGCAGGGCTCACTTGAGGTACACAAACCTCTTCACACATCCATATAAAAGAAAGTACTATACCAGGCAGGCTGCATCTGTATCCCGATCGCAATTACTGCACAATACCGGGAGAACACACAGCAGATTCAGTTCCTGACAGACCGAGTGCAATTTTCAGCAATTCTTCCAGTCTTCTACAGGTGAGCCTGTTTTCTACTCTTCAGAGATCCTTTGATTCTTTTCACAGGACGATTCAGTCCTAACAAGCTGCAGACCGGAACTCTGGGCCTTACACACGTTTTTGACTAAAACTGCACACTGAAAAGCACAGGGCTCCTTCCTTCTTCACTGCCAAAGCTCAACTGAAACTCCAACCGACAAAACCGGGCACTTCCTTTGAGTTCCTCCCAGTTCTTGACTGGATTGGCTGTCACTCACAATAGACTGCTGCTGTTGGTCCAAAAGGCACTGAAGTCTAAACTACATCTCCCAAGTCACTGCCCATACAATCCTCTTGTGGCTGGCTCAGATTATGAGTCCAAGTTCTGATTCGTCCAAGGCACCATTTTAGAGCTAGCTTACCCCACACTGATTGGTCCAGTTCAGCAGTTCAAAACTAGAATGGGGAACTAGCAGACACAGTTCTGACTGCAAAGAAAGCAGGTTAGACAAACTGTAATTTCATTATTACTCTAAATAATTTCTGGCAAACAGTTACATCTTTCAGATAGGTTCCTTTGCACCCTAGTGACTGCAAAATGAAGTGAATTGGCAGCAGCTTGAGTGGTACTCAATCAAAGAAACGCACAGTCCCCCATACAAACTAATTATGTCTGCAAGCAGACAGCTCTTAAAGAGACAGTACCAGAGGTTCTAAAAACACTCACTGATAAATGGCTTAAATGCCAAACACCATTCAGGCTTGGAGCATTCAAGCAAGCTCCTGGAAGTCTTTTGGGAACCCCCATTTGCAGGGGGGTTACACACAGATGCGACAGTATCCAACCCGTTTGAAAATCTTGCCCATTAAGTTTTATAAAATGGGTAAGAAAAATCATATCCTACCATTAGTGTAAACACCTCCTTTCAATGTGCATTATTTCCAACAACTGCATACCTGTATCTTTTTCATGTGTTTTTCCCTATGCAGTAATTTTGTACCCATTTTATAAATGTGATAACACACATTTATTTATTTTTTATTTTATTTTAAACATTTGTTTGCCGGGTAAGTACAATGAGCCAAAGGCCCGTTTTCATGTACGACCCGGGGACTGAATATATATACAGTCAAGATGTTTACAATAAACAAACAACATCACAAATACAATATAACAAACATAACACAACATAGATAAATAATAATTAAAAACAACATTTTTTTTTCATAACACAACACATAAGGGTATGTGATCACATTCTTTAATAGGCACTTCTCAGGGGTTAAAGGTACTCTGCTTTGCTTTGTACCTCACAGCACACCTGAGGCATGTGTATATGTTGTGTGTTATTGCTTACTTTTAAAATGGGGAGAGTAAATCCTGCAATTCAACTGGTTTTCACCTGTGCATCATGTCCGTTCAATGCATAGGTAAAAACAAGTACCGAAAAGCAGGACAGCGAACTCAAAAGACAGAATATCAGTGTGCCACTAGAATATTCAGCTTTTGTAATGCTGCCATATTTGTAAAAGCATTTTGGGTGACACATGTATTTTAAACTGTATCACACATAAGCCCTCCAATAACCACACTTGCCAACTTTTTGTAGCTGATATAATGCTGCAAAAATGTTATCTTTTAAACTTAACAGAAATGCACAGTCCAATTTCTTTCTGTGCCACCAACAGTCACGTCTGCTCCTGCTGTGGCCAATGTGTGCCAGTCCCACGTTTCGAACAAAAACTGATGACTGAATATGCTTCTTTTTTTTTAGCTTAAGTAGTCTGATCCCCAGTCATCTACGCTGGTTTCCCAGTAGGCTTTTGGGGAAGAGGAAAAAGAAGTAGAGACTGTACCTCCACTATGGCTGCTTACTCCATCTGTGTGTTTATGAATGTGATCATTACTGCTTCTTCACATCGCTGCCTGCTCCTACAATGATTCCATGCTGTAATCAGTTGTGGTTCAATTTAAAAGAAAAAGAAAACAGTTGGATATTCTGCACATTACATTACCACTCTCTCTCTCTCTCTCTCTCTTCCCATGATAGCAGCTATCTCGCGGGGATTGGGGTAGTGCTGGCAACAGTATGTAACCAGTACTACTGATGGCAGCAAAGCCCAAAATTTGTTAGACTCTCTCTTCCCACAATAGCAGCCATCTCACGGGGATTGGGGTAGTGCTGGCAACAGCATGTAACCAGTACTACTGTGCTGTATACAGCACGATGAGTTGGCCAAATGTTTGCAAAATGACGTTGTTGTATAGAAATATAGGCAGACGAACTATTTGTTTTCATAAATAGGCATAATAAACTCTGTTTTAACTATATATAAACATTAATCTCTAACTGTAAAATAAAAAAGTAGCCCATTTTATAACCTTGGGTTCATTAATATTCATGAGCAGGTCATTAATACATGTTTATATTGAGTCCCAGAGCAGCCATTAGCGCTCTTTAAACAAATAGTTTCATGGCTTCTGCACCATAGCCTTCCTGTCTCTGGACCACAACTAAATGGCAGAAGACACCAGGAGAAAGGACTGCTGTGTGACTGAACTTCTCTACTGGGGCTATATTGCCCTCCTTCCCTCCCCTCCACCCAAAGCTAGTTCTATTTTTATGGGCACAGGATTTGACTGACAACAGGAACTTCCTGTTTAGGGGCAGTAAGTGAGTGATCACAGAACCACCAAGGACCCGCCATCCTAGAAGGGCAAGAGTAGCTCTCTGGCCCCCTCTAGCTGCTGGAGGTCTGCCTCTGAACAAGTAAGTGGTCTACTGAGAAATATAGGATATTCTTGTCTCAGAACAGTACAATTAGGAGCTTAAAGGGCACACAGGCAGAAAGTAAGGAGAGAGAGAAAAAAAAACAGAGGAAAGAGTAAGGATTGCAAACAGTTAAGGGGCCAGAAATAAGACATGATTGGAGTGGTGCAGTGCAGTGGCTGTGGAGCAGCAGTCTTCCGGAGATGTTCTGGAGGATGCGGTGTTGTCCCATCTGCAGGCACCTCTCTGGGCTGAGGAGGAGGTTGCTCATCTCCAGGCTGAGTTGGCCAGGATTTGTGGGACGCCCTCTTCCATCCAGGGACCACCAGTGCCACTGCCGTTGCCTCAAGCGGTTGCCAAGAAAGAGGAGCGGTTGGACCACAGTGGGCTCCAGGAGGGTGGGGTGGTGAGACAGAGGCACATCCCTCCAGTTGTACCTCTCCACAATTCCTATGCCATTCTGGCAAAGTGTGGTTCCTCTAAGGAGGCACCTACAGTGGAGACCAAGGAGGATGCTGGGAACCTCCACAAAGGAGACCCACAGGAGGGTGGCAGGGACCCTGCAGGGAAGGAAACAACTCCTGGTGGGGACTCCATTGTTAGGAAGGTAGAACTGGTAGAACTGAGCAAGGAAGGGAGAGGAGGTAAGGTGCCTGCCTGGTGCCATGGCTGGAGGACAGGGAGCGAATCCTCAGGATTGCGGAGCAGCTGCACAGGAGAGGAGCTGGATGTCATTGTCCACCTAGGGACAAATGACCTGGCTAGAAAGGGATTAGAGAAGTGCAGGAAGAGTTTGTGGAATTGGGGAGGGCGTAGTCAGAATGTGCCTTACGGTAACCTTCTCGGAGGTGCTACCATCTATGGCATAGGAGAGGCTAGGGTGTTCCGCACCATGGGATTCAATCAGTGGTTGAAAATCTGGTGTGGAGCTCAGGGATTTGGCTTCATTGGGGACTCGGGGTCCACCTGGAGTGATGCAAGCCTATACTGGCATGATGGGCTGCATCTGTCTGGGAGGGGAACCAGGATCCTAGGTGATAGGTTTAAATGCTTCATTGGCAAGCTTTTAAACTAGCCAAGGGGGGAGGCACTGGAAAGGAGCAGGAAAATCCTAGCCCCCCCCAAACAATCATGGTAGTAAGTGTGGCAAACACCAACATGGAGGTGTCGATAGGGAGAAGGGCAGGGGTAAATGGAGAAAGTGACAAAGGCAAGAAGGACAGGGATGGGGCAAAGGGGTAAGGCCATCAGGAAATGGAGGTAATGAGTACCAATGCTCGTAGTCTGGGCAACAAGCTCCCTGAGCTGGTGGCCTTAATGGAAGAGGGATGCCTGGATATCGTAGAAGTCACAGAAACATGGTACACAGAGAACCATGACTGGGATGTTAACATACCAGGGTACATAACCTACAGGAGAGACAGGCAGGGGAGAAGAGGAGGAGGAGTAGCTCTCTATGTAAAGGAAGGGATGAAAGCAACTGAACAAAAGAGTAAACAGGGAGGAGAAGAGGTACTGTGGGTCACCTTGGAGACTGGAAAGGGCACCACAATCCTCACAGGGGTTGTGTACAGACCCCCATGTCAGGGGGAAGGAATGGACAAGGATATGATGGAAGGCATTCTTAGAATGGCAGAGAAAGCGAGAATACTGTTGATGGGAGACCTGAATATGCCAGATGTTAACTGGAGCACATTTGCTGCAGCCGCATCCAAGAGCAGGGCCATTCTTGATGCCCTACAGGTGGCAGGCATTAGACAGCTAGTTTCGGAACCCACTCATGAGGGAGCAATCTTAGACCTCGTACTCTCAAACGGGGGCAGTGAGAGGATCTCAGATCTAGAAGTGGGTTGCCATCTGGGAACAAGTGACCATCAAACACTGTGGTTCACGTTAAACTCAGCTACAGAGTCAAGCCATACAAAAGTGAGGGTACTGGACTTTAGGAGGGCTGACTTGGCAAGATGGGAGAGTGCCTCAGAAAAGCACTAGCAAACAGGCTAGAAGGAGGTGTGGAGCAACAATGGGGAATTATCAAACTGCCATCACAGAGGCAACAAGCCTTTGTGTGAAGCAATAAACAAATCAAAACGAAAGAAAAGCCATTATGGTTCTCAAGAGGTGGCTGTGAAAGTCAGGAAGAAAAGATAGCATTCCGGAAGTATAAGGAAACACAGAAGCAGCAGGACAGAGAGCTGTACCTGTTAAGGCAGAAAGAAGCAGGGAGGGAAGTCAGAATAGCAAAGGCCCAAACTGAGGAAAAGATAGCCAACTCAGTTAAGAAGGGGGATAAAACCTTTTATAGGTACATCAGCGAGCGTAGAAAGACAAAGGGAGGGATGGTGAGGCTGAATAGAATGAACAGTGGGCAGGCAGAGGGGGAACAGTGAAAAAGCAGGAATACTGAACGAATATTTCTGCTCAGTATCCACAAAAGAGGAGGGGTAAGTGCCTAATCCAATTAACAGAAGCACTCTTGATAGGGGGGTCGATCCCAGTCCTTTCACAGAAGAAAGGGTTCTGCAAGAACTCCTAAAACTGAAGGTGGACAAAGCAATGGGTCCTGATGGAATTCACCCCAGAATTCTAATTAAGGAAGGAACTAGTGAAACCACTGACTACTCTTTAATAAATCATGGGAGGATGGTGTGGTACCCGAGGACTGGAGGAAGGCGGATGTGATTCCCCTTCACAAAAGTGGGACCAAGACAGAGGCAGGAAACTACAGATCTGTCAGTCTGACCTCTGTGGTAGGGAAAGTGATGGAGTCACTTCTGAAGGAAAGAATAGTTGAGTGCCTAGAGGTCAGTGGAGCACAAGATCCAAGGCAGCATGGGTTCACAGCGGGAAGGTCATGTCAGACGAATCTAATAGATTTCTTTGACTGGGTGACCAAAGTAGTAGACCAGGGAGGGGCTGTGGACATGGCCTACCTAGACTTTAGCAAGGCATTTGACACAGTCCACACAAAAGATTATTAGTCAAATTAACCAGCCTGGGAGTGGGTCCCAGGGTGGTAGCCTGGTAAAACATTGGCTGGACAACAGGACACAGAAGGTAATTGTAAATAGAGTCCACTCTGAAGAAAGGGCGGTTACTAGTGGGTACACATGAGGTTCAGTATTGGGTCCAGTCCTTTTAATGTCTTCATCAGTGACATTGCAGAGAGACTGGAAGGAAAAAGTATGCCTTTTGCAGATGACACAAGATCTGCAACAGGGTTGATACACAAGGAGGCGTGAAAAGGATGAAAAGGGACTTGGCAAGGTTGGAGGAATGGTCACGATATGGCAGCTAGGATTCAATGCAAAAAGTGCAAATAATGCACCTGGGAAACAAGAACCCAGGGAAGAATACACAAGGGTGGGAGGTAGTAACAACAACAAAACAGGAAAGGGACCTGGGGGTAATCATATCAGATGACCTTAAGGTTAGCAAGCAATGTGAGAAGGCAGTAGGGAGGGCTGGGGTATACTGGGATGTATAGGGAGGCATCAGCAGCAGAAAACAGGAAGTTGTTATCCTCTGTACAGACAGTTGGTGAGACCCCATCTGGAATACTGTGTCCAGTTCTGGAGACCCCATCTCCGCAAGGACATAGACAGGATAGAGGCAGTCCAGAGGAGGCAACTAAAATGGTGCAGGGTCTGCAAGAGAAGCCGTATGAGGAGAGACTAAAGGAGCTTAATATGTATACCCTTGAGGAAAGAAGGGAGAGGGGGACATGATAGAAACTTTCAAGTACCTCAAGGAATCAACAAAGTCCAAGAGGTAGCATCTTTCAGAAAAGAGACTTGCAAGAAAAGGGGACACAATTTAAAGATAGAAGGAGGCGGTTCAGGGGCAATGTGAGGAAGTATTATTTCACAGAGAGGGTAGTGGATGCATGGAACAGCCTTCCTGAGAAGTTGTGGGTCTAAAACTGTGGGAGAATTCAAGAATGCATGGGACAGACACAAGGCAATTCTTGTGGGGGGCAGGAAGATATAGGCTGTTGGTTAACTAGGATCTGCGGCCTATCCTGTAGGTAGGGAAATGGGCAGACTAGATGGGCCTAACGGTCCTTATCTGCCGTCAAAGTCTATGTTTCTATGTTAAGTGATCTTGGGGTCTGGGAGCACTGGGGGGGAGCTCCTGATGTGCTGCTGTCATGGCAAGAAGATGGATGTGTGCCAACACGAATGCACGGACCACCAGCTGGCACATTCTCAGTGCGGCTGCAAGCAGTTCTGTGTCTCTGCTCCTTCAACCCCTCTTTACAAGGAGAAACATTATATGGGGCTGCACAGAGACTCACACACCATGAGGGACTTGGGCCAAAGCAGTAGTGAGGAAACAAAGCAACTGGGATCTCCGCAACCTTGGCTGCAGCCGTATTAGCTCTGGCCAGAATTTGTTTAGGTGTGAGATCATTTAGGAGGTGGAAACACAGTTTTGTATAAAGCTTAGAAATCAGATTTGGTGTACTACAGACCCATGTGTGGTTAAAGTGTCAGCCAATGGTGAAGGTAGATGGAGGGTAAGATTACCATTCAATGTACTAATATAATTTTTGATTTGAAGATACCAAACAAAGTGTGAGTGGAGTAGGTTAATTTGTGCCTGTAAATCTATAAAAATACCGAATACAGTTCTGCAAAACATTGTCCTATATTAGTTAGACACCTTTCATACCATGTTCTGAAAGCTCCGTCAGTGATAGAAAAGGGAAGTTAAGTTTTTGTAAATTGGGTGCCTTTAGTGATCTTCATAGTGTGTCCAAACAGAGCTTGACATTTACTCCAAATCAGAGTGGTAGTAAACATGGCAAAATTATATATAGCTGGGTTCCTTTTAGTACAGCATTTTGAAAAGGAAAAAAAAACAAATCCTGTTTAATTGCTGAAAAGCTGTAAATACTGTATATTTTTTTCAGTTGTGGAAGCTTATTTAAGGAAACTATTCTGGGGGAAAGAAATCTCGTATATTACTGAGTTATGCAGCCAGAAAGGACCAAAATATGTTATGAAGGTTAAGGCCCCGCCCCCCCATTGTGGGGGGAACAGTTTAATTATATTCAGTTAGTTGTTTTTATTTTTCCAGAAAAATGATAAAGTAGAGTTAGTAAGAGAACGAAAGAAAGTGTCTAGAATCATCACTGGGAGAGACTGGAATAAAAATAAGAATTTCAGAAGGGTTTTCTTTTTTGACATTCCCCTGTACCAATTAGTAGGAAAGGAAGTCAGTCTGTTAAGGTCCTGTTGTATTTGATATAGTAAAGGGGTAGAGTTTAATTGAAGGGAAGAGGTAAAGACAATACCCAAACATGCTATCCATGTTATTATACTTCAGTTACACTTTGGGGGAGCTGTGGGGTATCACTGGGGACAAGAGAAAGATGCTCAGTTTTTGTCTAATTTACTTAATAGCTGGAAGCCAGGCCAAAGGCATACATAGTACATAGCAATTCTGAAATGGATATGAGTAGATTGGAGATGCATATTAATGTGTCATCCACGTAAAAATGTATTTTATGTTTGCTTTGTTGGATTTGAATGCCAGTGATCTATGAATTACTGTTACTGTTTTCAAAAGGCTGTACTGAAACAGCAAAGATAAGTGCTGAATGTGAGTAGCTCTGCTGTGTGCCTCTACCTAAGCAGAAACTGGGAGATAACATCCTGTTTGTTTTAATTTTAGAGGAAGGGGATTGATATAACAGTCATATGTCGAAAAATGGGGCCAAGTTCTGCAGTTTCAAGAACCTTATGAAACTTGTCCCATGCAACAGGATCAAAAACTTTTTCAGCATCGAGCAATAGTAATATTGCATCAGTCAACCAAGTTTAGTTTATTGTTCTGCAATTTGCCTTTGCATTACATTGAGAAAGTAAAACCATCCATACGAACATACAATGTAAAATCTGTAAAAATATACTTGGAGAATTAATAAACGCACATACAAATATTGTCAAAATCCATTTCTGATAATGGTATAAGTTTCAGCCAACTTTTTCTTTCTTTTCCATGATATATTTTTATTTATTCAAAGTTGAAGAAACAATACAAGCCAATGAAACAAAAGCATAACATCAAACAGTCATCACAATACCTTACAAGAATGTCAAAAGTAAAATAATCTCTTTTAACAGTGCAGAGTTAATGATGAGCATTTTATAAAACATTAATGAGGCAAGAAAGAATAGGCCACTGCTGCTTTCCCATGTAAAGAGCCAGTCCTGTAAAACAGACCACCCCTGTTTTATCCACAGCTGCTAACACCATGACAGGCTATCCAGTATTCAGTTGAAGAAAATGGCCCCAAATCTCTTCAGATGTACTGTTTTTGCCCACAGTGAAATGGCTGATGTTTTCATTATTAGCAGTAAAGCATATCATGTTAAACCATTCAGGAACATTAGAAGCCAGGGTACTTTTCCACTGCCTTAACATTAACCTTTTGACTGCCAATGCAGCAGTCAGAACCCACAACTTTTGAAGTAAAAAGCAGCAATATAAGTGGCTCAGCAGATAGCACACTCATGTCTGAGGCCGGGAGATCAGAAAGCTGTGGGTTCTGTCCCCATACCAGGCACTTGGGTTAAATCACAATGCTGACACTGTAGTGCAGCATGAGGGGGGTGCTGCACTCCTGAGGTGCCGTCTTTCAGATGAGCTATTAAACCATGGTCCCATCTGCCTGTTCAGGTGGATGTTAAAGATCCCATGGCACTTCTTGAAAAGAGTAGTGGAATCTTTATTTGAAAAAGGACTACAAACAAAAATAAACATATAAATCACATTCTAAACATACATAGGCTATATAACATTCATAGCAAATACAGTGTACAAAAATTCCATATAGGATGGCCTCTAACCTTTGAGAACATCCATATCTTCTTTATAACAATGAGTGTACCACAGACACATATCACAGTGCTACCCAGATTTGTTCAGGGGGGTTTAGCCCTTTTTTCACAGTTTATCCATTAGACTTTCAATTTCTCCTCTTAAAATTTCTTGGCATCTAAAGCCTTAATTTCTACAAGGAAATTCTTATACTTCTGTATACTTCTACATGGCTCACATGTCTTTGCTGTGTTACCAACACACAGCGGGCTTGCCACATATAGTACCTAATTATCACTAAGACTATGTATAAAGTTTCAGGACAATATTGGCCCCACCCTCCACTGATTTCTCCATATATATTAATGTAGCACATGTCAGGTTACAAAAAAGGGTTCCCTCCATTCTTTAGCTAAAAAACCCAAAATAATTTTGCATATTCACATCCCAGAAATAGGTGTTCTTGAGTTTCCAATATCTGTGTGCATGAATCTCTCAAACAATACCTATCTTGTACCTGTTTGTGTTTTTTGATTCGAACACAGAGTTTTCCAGGCAAACTAAGCCAAACTGAATCCCACACAAATTCAGGTATTCTTTCAGAGTTCAGCATGTCTAAATTAAATTGTGTTTTTTCCTGGGGACAAACCCCCAAGATAACGTTCCCTCCACTTTCATTTCACAAAATCTGCCAGTATAATTCTTTTCTACTTTTAACTTGAAGGCATGTACTTGTTATGTTCCATTTAATCATGCTTTTTATTTGTTGTAACCCATATTTCGGGAGACTAGAAAGTTTATCTAGTAGCCCCATTTTCTTTCTGGGCCCATACTGTCAAACAAGGAGTGATCCAACCAGCTACATAAACTATCCATATTCTTCCTCCTGGCTTTAGTGTGCTACTGAAGTTATAGGCCAAAAAAATGCAACTGTAAAAGGCCCCAGGATTTATCATGTCTAGGCCACCTTCCTTTAATGTCCTATTGGTAACTTCTCTTTTGATAGGGTTCAGTCGGCTGCCCCATAAAGCTTGGAAGAAAGCACTATATAGAGCCACTAAAAGGGAGTTTTGAGGATGGAAAATGTAGCTAATATATAGAAATACATGTACTAGGAGAGATTTTATTAACAAGATTCTTTTCCACTTTGCAGTCTCTTGCCCTTTCCAAAAAACTGACCATCCTGTAGGCCCTCTGTAACCCTGTCTCCCAGTTCCGCCTTGCATGTCCTCCCCCCAAAAAAAACGAATGCTTAAGATGGTGATCTCTCCTCTAGACAGTGTTATTCCAGCAAAGGTATCTTTTCCCATCAATGGGGTATTACCTAAAGCCACACATTTACTTTTGGAAAAATTAATCTTGGAGCCTGACCAATCTATGAAATCTTAGAAAGCTTCAATCAAAAGGTTCTCATTTGTTTTGGAATGTATACTCAATACCACATCATCTGCAAATGCCAGTAATTTAATGGGAGGGGCTGTTACAGTTGGATGTAGCCCTACAATCTGCTGACTTTGGTTTATTTTCCTTAGAAACACCTCTATGCAAAATATGTAAAGTAAGCGGCTGAGTGGGCAACCTTGCCAGACTCCTCTTCTTACTTTTATCTCCTTCCCTAACCACCCATTAATATTAGGAATGAGGGAGGCGTTATTGTACATAAGTCTTATCCATCTTATAAATTCATCCAGTATGCCTGTAGCACCTTGTATAAGTATTGATGTGGTATCTTATCAAATGCTTTCTCTGGTCTATTCCAATTGTATAACCTTGTAAATCCTGGTTCTCAGCTTTAAAGAACATTTCCCTGAGCAAAATGACGTTGTTGATCTGGTTCCTAGTAGGAATGGTGCAAGTTTGATAAGGGCTGATCACCTTGTCCGTTACAGCCACTAATGTATTTAATAAGATTTTGCTCACTATTTTCAGGTCTACATTCAAGAAACTCAGCGGTCTCCAATTGTGTACAAACTCTTTTTCCTCTTTCTTATATCAAAGAATTAAGGAGGCGAGATTCATAGAAGCAGCCAAGTGTCCTTCTTGTAGCATGCAATCAAGTACTATTCCAAGAGCTGGGGCAAGTTCATTTATGAATGTTTTATATAGCTCTGCCCTGATACCATCGGTTCCCGTGGCTGAATCATTTTTAAGACCATTAATGGCATTTCTTATTCCTACTATAGAAAGGGGTACAAGCATAAATTCTCTGTCCTCTATCTCAGTTTGAGTTAGGTCCTCCAACATGTTACTGCCTTCAGTAATGTGTGGAGTTCATTCAAATGTTTTCCTAAGGTATGTACCCACTTGTTCTAAAATGCCTTCAGGGGAGGTGATTGTTTGCCCTGATGTAGTTTTAAGTCTGATGATGACTCTATGGTCCACCCTGTCCTTACATTCCTTGAAGGGATCTATAGAGCCCTTCTTCATGTTGGTCCCAAATCTACATTCCTGCTCTAGGAATTGTGCCCTATCGTACTGCATTTTAAACATTTGTTTTTTTTTGTTTCTGCAATTTGGGGCCCATAATTAGTTCTTGAGGTTTCTGACAATTAGATTAACTTCAGCAACTGAGCTCTTAGTTGGAGGTACAAAATATATTTTTCTGAAGCTGTTTCTCTAGCTTTTTTCTGAAAGAAGACCTTCCAGGACATTTTCGTGTCCTCCCACCAAACAGCAGCAGTATCATACAGCTCTGCTACTGAGAGTCTGGCTTGCCATTCCCTTCTCCAGGCTGTTCTTACCTCCTCACTGCTTAAGGCTGAGCTAGTCAGTTTCCACATATTTTTCTTACTCCTTGGTGCCTCACCCCAAAAGATACCAAGAACAATTGACCTGTGGTCTGTAAATTCCCATACTTGTGTTTTGACTGTGGAGATGGATAATATAGCAGAAATGAATATAAAATCAGTCCTGGTTGATAGTTGGCCTCTGAAATAAGTATTCCCCCCTTTGGGATGAACTTGCCTGTAAGAGTCTGAAAGCCTAGCATTACTTAATATGTCTTTTAGGGTCATAGAGTCACAAAAAAGCTTTTCCGTTTTTAACCCCTGTCAGATCTGTCCACTCAACAATTAAAATCTCCTGCCCAAATTAATAGCTTAGAAGTAAATAAATATGGTTTTATCTGTCTAAACAACGCAACTCTAAGTGCCCTTGTTTGAGGGGCATAGATGGTGATTATTCAAAACCTTTCTCATTCTATAGAAAAATCCAACAGGGCCCTGCCAGGCTGTATGTCCACCAACCTAGATACCTTAATAGAGGAGTTATTGATTAATATCCCCACCCCATGACAGAGTTCTTGTCCCACTGACCAGAAGGCGGGGCCTTTTGACCAAAGTTTAAGTTGCCTGCTGTATTTCAAAGTGTGTTTTGAGTCTGGTATCTTGTATATAGAAAATATCACGCTTCTCTTGTATCAGTGAGCCCAAAACCGTAACCATCTTTGTGCGGCTTTTAATGCTGTTGACATTAACGGACAATGTAGTTAAGGAGCTCATTAGTACTATGATATAAAGAATAAGGGTAACCACACAGAACATCAGGGAGTTTTGCCAAACCTCCTACATCTAGTTCTTTGGGATATGTGGCTGCCCCCTTTCCACCTCAGAAGTAACCTCTGTAGTGGCAGAGGCCACTGAGGAGGAGTCAGATATTTCTCCACCCAAGTCCCCTTCTGATTTATCAGTAGACAAGATAGAAAATTTGTTCTCTTTTTTCCAGCTATCTGCAGAGCTACCAGAACCCTTAGAGTCTCCCACAGTGTTATTGCTCAAGGCTCTCCCTGATCTGTTCCTTTTTTTTTGCAGTCGCCTTCTTAATTTAGTTCTCATGGATAGGTGGGGTGGAGATATATCTTCCCCTTCAGGTTTTTCCGGGGCTATCTTGTCAGGGTCTATTGGTGTGGCGACTTCCTCAATTCTGTTCTCCGGGGATACTTCCTTTCTATCTGTTTGGAGGTCTCTAACTCCCCTTTCTGGTAGCTCTTCATTGATGGGAGGGAAGGGGGAGCTGGGCCTGGTGCATTCACTTCTCTATGGGCCTGCTGCTGCTGTGCTGTGTTAATTAATCCTTCTTGTGAGAGGCTGTCTTCCCTGTTGTGTGAGGCCCATGGACATTTATCATACCCGTGCCCAGTTCTTTCGCACAAATTACGCTTGAATAAACTCACACAAGCAGAGGAAAGATGACCATAATCTAAACAGTGACTGTACCTAGGTGTGTCACAGGCAGAGTTAAGATGTAAACGGGAGCTGCATTTAAAACAAGATTTAGGTTGCCCCATATAAAACAGGGCCCCCTATCCTTGCCTAAAAAAAGATAGTGGGCAAATGAACTGGCCCATTGTTGGTGGAGTAGAGCTTAATTTTGATTTTCCAGCCCCCATTCCAAATCTGCTCACTGTCTAGAATGGGAGCAGGTTTATCCAAAACTTCACAACGCTGTTTAAGCCAAAAGAGGATGTTCTGTACATGGACACCCTCATTACAGAACATAACTGTAACTAGTTTAACAGCAGGCTTTGTCAGAGGGATGGCCATAAAGGGAATCCATAAGGGATTGTTTTTCATCTTCTGATATTGGGCCCAAAACCTGTCTAAACTGGATACTGTTTTAAAACTAACATCAAAGTTGCCATGGCCAGTATGGATTAATGCAAAGATCTCTGAAGAAAAAAAAATGCATGGTTCCTTTCAACAATTGCCTCACCACATATAATCTGTCTGCTTTTTTTTTCCATGCCACCTTTAAAAATAAGTCTAACTGCGTTTTTCCTGGCGGCAGGTTCCCCTTTGTTTTGAAATAGATCTGACAACTTAAACATTGGATATAACAGTTCTCTTTTTGGTGGGTCCTGTAACAGTTCCTCAGCTGGACCCATCCTATTATTTACTTTATTATTTGTATTTAATGCCTGAAAGTTTGTACTTGTCTGCGCAGTGACTTCCTCTAGGTTAGAATCATTGGGGCCCTTTGCTTCAGTGTCTGTGTTTGTGCTGCATGGTTCCGTACGCTTCTTAGCTGCTGCAGAGGTGGTATCTGCATTTGTGGGATGAAGTTGTTTTGAAAAACGCTCCATGTGCTTATCAATAGGGTCTGAGACCCAGTGTCCAGTGTTTGTTTTCAACCAGCCTGCTTCTTGAAGTGCTCGAGCAGGCGACCAAGCCTTTTCCAGATCTGTAGGGTCGGATTTCCCTTCTTGCGGTAGCGCTTCAGAAGTAACTTGAGAATCACTCTGGGCATTGCTAGTCTGTACAACTGTGGTTACTTCGGCAGGTACTTCAATTGCATTTTTTTTTAAATGTGTTTGCTTCCCAACCTTAGAAGGGTGCGATAGGCCAAGGCGTTGACCCCTCAGAGCTTTCACAGGCTATTTGCCTTTGTTAGTTTGTCTTGGCTTTTGGCACACAGCAGATTGCCGTTGAAAGCTGCCAGCCAATATTAGAACATTTTTAGTGGTTTCTGAAGTTTTTCCAGTGGCACCCTTTTATGCAGCTACATCACTGCTCAGCTGTGTCTGAATCATTGTGTCAGCGGGGCCGGCTATCACAGAAGCTGACTGCAAAGCTGTCAATTCAGCTTGCAAAGCCTCTCTCTATTTTTTACATTTCTCTTCCTGCTCCAATACTTCTTGCACTCAATTTTCTTTCTGTTTTATGTCTGCACAGTCAGTAACAAAGTTCAAGCGTACCTTCTCAATGTTTGTAGCCATTTCTTGCTGGGACCAATCCACGTCTGAATCGAAGTAACAAACAGGAACACCTTCCATTTCAGCCGAAAACTGCTCAGACACTTCAGCCTCTAGCTTAGCAGGGCCAGGGGAGGAGGCCATTTCCCCTGCCACATCAGCACTTCCTCTTCCTCCTCTGTCCGGCTCCAAACTGGGCTCCTCCATTCCTGCTCACAGGAAGAAGAGCCCCCTGGTGCAAGAGTAGGGGAATTTCCCCAGTGCCCTGGCCAAATGTCTCCCCATTCACTCAAAAAAATACCACCAACAGCTTAATCTGGTTCAAGGTCAGTTGGCATTCATCTGTATCCCCGGGTAATGCCTGAAAATAGGCAGAATTTGTCTAGTGCACTTTGCCTGGTAAACAAAAATGAAATAAATAAAATAAATAAATAAATTTAAGGTACAACTCTGAGGAAAAATACCTAAGATATACAGTAGGTCTCTGGGAAGTGGTGAAAATCTTTCTTAATATATCCCATACAAGTGTTGTGTACTGTTTCCCACAAATTAGCCAGCTTTGAGCAACCCCACAGCATACGTAACAATGAGCCAGCTGCCTGGTTACATCTGATACAAACATTGTTTGTGGCATAGACCATACTAAGCAATCTGTCCAGTGACAAGTAGCAATAGTGAAGAATTTTGTATTCAGTCAGCTTACCTTGGGTCTCCCTGCTGTATTGGTAGGCCAATTCCAAAAGGGTACTGTAGTCTTCTTCAGATACACTGAAGTTAAGCTCCGCTTCCCATTTATTTTTTGCTGATAAAGTTAAAAGTGTATTTTTATTTGAGAATTCAAAAAGTACCTTTGAGTCAAGGACTCATTTACAAAGGTTCCATGTCACAAGAGGTTCATTACAACAACATAACAGAGTTTATTTACAACATAGAGGTTTCTGTGGATAATGCACAAATTGCCACAAAGAAGAATACAGTTAAGGCTAACAGTAATTGCTTAAGGCGCTAAACATGGTTCAAGCTGAATAGTCTATTTGGACTATGTAAATGGGTAACAAGTAGCATTCATATTGGCAGTCCAGGGTGGGGGTGTGGGGTGTGCAGGCCAAAGGCCATTGTCAGGGGAGATGGGCAAAAGGAGGGATTAATGGCAGTCACAGAGGTTGGAGGACAGGAGGTGGTTCCTGAGGTTGGTTTTAAAGGGGCCAATTCTGAGTTCATTTATGAGTGCACTTGGCAGGTCGTTCATCCAAGATGAGGCCTTGTAGCTGATGGATCTTTGAAGTTGGGAAGTGCGACAGTGTGGAACCAATAGAAGCTGCTTGCCAGAGCTATGGGTGGATTTTTTCACCGTAGCCGGGTAGATTATAGAGGTGAGGCCCAGGGGAGAGTGGCCGATGGTGATTTCTTTGGCCATGAGACAGGTGTGAAACGTGATCCTATTGTCAAGGTTAAGCCAGTTAGTTGAACTATAGAGTGAGCAGGTATGGGTGAGATGGTCACAGCCCATGACAAGTTGGCAGGCTTTGTTTAGGGAGAGATGGAGTCTGCTGAGGGTCGAGGTGGTTGCAGCGCTGTATGTAAGTACACTGTAGTCCAGCAGGGAGAGAACCGAGGATGAAACAGCAAGCCTGAGGGCCTTGGGCATAAGGCAATGCATGAAGCAATAGAGTATGCCAAGCTGGACATTGAGGGCAGTGGACAGGTGATGGATATGTTGTTGAAAGTTAAGGTTGGGGTCAAAGGTAATTCCCAGACATTTGAAGGAGTTCACTTGCCCCAGAGGGGACTGGTTGTTAGTGAGAACTTGAGGGCAAAGCTCCTTGTGTAGAATTGGAGTAGTTAGTAACTAATTTATAAATATGGTTTGCCCCTTTCTTCAGAGTCCCACACTTAACGATTTGGTTCCATTGTCCATTACTGGGGAGCGAAAGATCAGGGTGCAACACCTGCCTTTGCAGTACAGATCTGAGTTACAGGTAGTAATGGAAGTGATATTTCTACAAACAATATTTTTCTCTAATCTCAGAAAACGACATTAGGATGTTGGTGTCGGCAGACAGTAAATCACCAATCTTTTTAATACCGGCCTTGTCCCATACCTGGTTATCTAGGACTTTTTTTCTGAACAGGACTGGGTTATGCCAAGTAGCGGAGAAATGCAGGGGGTACGGGTCAGGATTAATTAAATGATTTATTTTTTTCAGTAGTCTAAAGGTGGTAGTTAGGGATTGGTTATCTCTCAGGCCACCTGGGGCAGTAAAGTAAATGTTATCAGACATTGAATTAGGTGCCAGCAGTTGTTTTTCCATGGACAACGAAAGAGGTGCTTGCTCCTTTGATGGATTATTGAAGATGTAAAGTGGCCTGTTTAAAGAGGAAAGCCATTTGGTAACCTTCCCAGCATGGATGGGCAATACCTCCTTCCTCACAGTGAGCTTGAAGTTTTTTTAAGCTGATTCTAGGGGGGGTTTATTGTTCAACAAGAATATCTTAATCATTGAATTTAACTGCTTTCTCTGTTTACTATTTAAAAGGACAGGGATGTTCTGAAACAAATAAAAGATTTTTGGAGCCACAATTATTTTTAATTGAGTTGATTTTGCCCCATAATGAGAGGCTGAGTTTGCTCCATTTGCTAAAATCATACTCAATACCCTTTAACAAAGGCTGGAGATTAAGTTCCATCCAGGATTTGGGCCTCACATTAATTTTTAGGCCAAGAAATGCTATCTCAGTCATCCAGTCCTTGTCCAGGAAATTATAAATTTGCTCACATGCAACAGCACTCAAGTTAGAACATATTGCCTGGATTTTTTTCCAGTTGATTTGTAGTCTTGAAATAGACTCAAAGAGAGCAATAGCCTCTTTAAGTGCCTCGCAAGATTGAAAGGGCCTAGTAACTGTGAGCAGAAGGTCATCTGCTAACCCAAATACTTCATGCACATTCTTTGCAACCTGGACACCATGAATTGCAGAACTGGCTTGAATGTGCCTGATTAGTGGCTCTCTAGGCAGAATAAACAGATAAGGTGACAATAGGTATCCCTCTCTGGCACCTTTGGATAGGGAGAGCGAGTCAGGCAGTATACCGTTTGTATGTATTTGAGTTTTTGCCTCATTATACAGAGTGGAAACCCAGTATCCAAACTCCTTACAACAACTAAATTCAGAGAGGGCAGTTAGCATAATGGTCAATCAAGGGAATCAAAGGTTTTGAGTAGGTCTAGGGAAAGGATACTGTAGGGAAGTTTAGATTTGTCAGCAGCCCAGATTACATTAGCAAGTCTTCTTACAATATCTGACCCTGCTCTGCCTGGTATAAACCCAACCTGTTCCAGACCCACTAAGTCTTTTATGATTAGCTGGATTTTGGATGTCAGAACTTTAGCCAGAATTTTGTAACCCAAATTCATTAAAGAAATTGGACGATAACTCATTCAGTCCAGGGGGTCTTTGTTCGTTTTATGAATTAGAGCGACCATAGCCTGTCTTAAAGTAGAAGGCAGAGATTTGTTAGTTAAGGCCTCATTGTACATCTGTACCAGGTAGGGGCTTAATTTGGAGTTTAACTTACTATAGAATTCACCAGGGTGACCATCCATACCAGGAGTTTTACCAGCTGGTAGAGCAGAAAAAGCATTTGGTATCTCCTGAACAGATAAAGGTTTATTCCTCGGTAGAGTATGAGTATCTGCATCAGAGGAGTAGAAGGACCTGGGAGTGAGGATCACTAGTGACCTGAAGAACTCCACGCAGTGCAAGAAAGCAGCAGCAAAGGCAAACAAGATGCTGGGATGCATATCTAGGGGGATCAGTAGTAGGACAGAGGAGGTTATACTGCCCTTGTACAGGTCACTGGTGAGGCCACATCTAGAGTATGGAGTTCAGTATTGGTGCCCATACCTCAAAAAGGACATTAACCTACTGGAGAAGGTCCAGAGGAAGGCTACAAAGATGATAGCAGGTCAGCAGGGTGAGACATATGAGGAGAAATTGAGGACACTGAACATGTACTCCGGGGAGAGAGAGAGAGAGAGAGAAGACATGATTGGGACCTTCAAGTACTTGAAAGGAACAAATAAGGTAGATAAGGAGAGTCTCTTTAAGCTGAGTGGTAACCATAACACAAGGGGGCACAGTCTAAAGTTGGAGGGTGGGAGGTTTAGGAGAGAGGTCAGGAAGCACCTCTTCACAGAAAGGGTGTTGGACACTTGAAATGCACTGCCAGAAGAGCCAGAAGACAGTGTGCAGCTTTAAGAGAGGCTGGGACAGGGTAACGCATGATGATAGCAATTATAAATGAGCAACTATAGAAACAGCGACTCATTTATAGCACTATCATCATCAGCTACCCTGCAACGGTAGCGATGGTATAGTGACAAAAGTGACTGGAAGGGGAAGGATGGGGAGCTGTAGGGGAGGGATAGGAGGGAGGGTTTAGAAGGAGAGATGAGCCTGCTGCAACCGAGCCAGCCCTGTGGTGTGGTGGTGAGAGTGGCTGGCTATGGTGCAGTAGGTCACCGGGTTTGGGATCTGCCTAGGGATATTGTTTACTGCTGCTTGAGGCTGTGTATTTTATTTTTCTGCCGCTGTATTTCGCCTCCAACATGCAACTTCTGGAGCTGAGAATCTACAGGGGGTGTGAGGGTGAAGCCCCCGCAAAACGCCACTGTCGAAGTCGGGTCGCTGACAATTGTATATCGCTGAATTGCTTTTCAGCAGTATACATTTGCGATGATAGCAATCGCTGTTTTTGGATCGTTATCATCACATGGAACCCTGGGACAGGCATAGGGTGAATGTAAGGATCATGGGTAGAGAGGATGGGAGGAGTGGGGAGGGAGGGCAGGGACATTAGCTCAAGCTGTGAACCCTGCAATACGAGCAAACTTGATAGACCAAATGGCCTTCGTCTGCTGGCTTCTTCGTATGTTCGTATGTTCATATTCAAGAATTCCTGTTAGATACTAGACATTTTGGGGAATTTAGTAGATTGGAAAAACTGCTGTGCCTTCTCTTCATTGAAGAGCAACTTTCTGAACTATAAGGAATGAAAGAAATCTTTGAACACTTTATTTCAGAGTTTCTGGTTAGGACCTGTCCCTGATGCCTGGAATCATATTTTGTGAAAGGGCTTGTTTCAACCTGAAAGATAACAATTTATCCCTGTACTCCTAGTATTTTTGCTTGATTCTTAAAAGAGCATATTCAGCCTGTTCAGACAGAATGGAATTAATCTTGAATTTGAGCCTGGTTGCCTTGTACAGGAGGGAGTGATCTGAAGGGGATGTATGTTTGAGCTGCAATTCCAGGTTTACCAGTAGTGCTTGTTTGTCATTCAAAACTTTTTGTTTTTCGTTCTTTCTAGCAAAGGAAAAGCCAATAATCCTACTCCTGATAAACACCTTATAGGTCTACCAAAGACAACCGTAGGAAACCTCTTTGTTGTCATTAATGGAAAAGAACTCCCCAGTTTCTTTCACCGGCCAATCTTGACAGTCTTTTCCCTGCAACAGTTGGACATTAAGTCTCCATTTTAACTGCTTTGGGCAAGTCTCTCCTATTTGTATACATATTTCTACCAAACTGTGATCAAAAATCATGATCAGGTTAATCTGTGTAGTTGTTACTGAATTAGAAAGTGAACTTGCAGTCAGAAGAAAATCCAGTTTACTGAAAGATAAATGCCTGTTTGGAAAAAAAAAAAAACAAGTAGTCCCTATCAGTTGCATGTACCAACCTCCAAATATCAGATAAATTCAGGGTTTTTATTAGATCAGCAAGTTCTTGCCTTAATCTAGGGGTGTGTCTACCAGGATCTGAGTTTTGATGATCCAGTATTTGGTCTATGATTTCATTAAAATCGCCCCCACAATTAACTTATACTCAGCATAGGTACATAACAAGGCTGAAAGGTCAGTGAAAAAGTTGCCTTGCTGGGAGTTCAGAGCATAAAGGTTACAGATTGCCACCTTTTGCCCATTTAAAGATCCCAACAAAATTTGACATCTTCCTTCAGGATCTGAAACATGGTTGTCCTTTACAAAGTTAATGCCTTTTCTAATTAAAATGGCTGTACCACTTTTCCTGGAGGTAAAGGAGCTGAATTCCACATTTGCCACCCAAGAGCTGGCAAGTTTGAGGGATTTATCTGCATGTAAGTGGGTCTCTTGCAACAGGGCAAAGTCAGCTTTTTTCTTATTTAGATAGGAAAGGATTTTCTTCTTTTTCCTGGGAGAGCCAGTCCAATTTATATCCCATGAAATGATCTTATAAGCTTGCATTATTGATTCAGGGCAGATTAACAAATTAAATTATAATACAAAATAGATTTTGTCTCTCAAGAGTATTTACTGGCAGCAAAAAACTAAATTAGCTGTAAATAAATAAAGAGTTGTCACAGGTAACAGGTACCTTATTAGGTCTTTGATTAAATGTCTGCACAAAATGAACGTCAGCAGTAGCAAAAACAGAAAACTGTAAAATGCAAGTATGACTTAAAACTATATACAAGGACTAACGATAACAATTAGTAAGCAGTAAGTAATAACCTAAAACAAGGTTAAAAGTATAACTTCTAAAGCTTTCAAATGGTTTAAGGTAAACTACAAGGTATATGAACAAACACACACAAAAAAGAAAAAATTGTAACAATAAGTAGGGTGGAATACTACTTCAGGACTCTTAACTGCCGAATCGAAGATCCAAGGCAGAACGGTAACCAGTTGAGTGACACAGGCAAACTACTGTAGGTAAATCCTAGTTCCATACCATATTTCACTCCCTTAAACTCATGGTTGTCATCTTTATTAGACATAGTGAACTGCCATTGCTGCGTGTAAATGATCAGGCAACAGCTTTTCAACCCTTACTAGTAGAGTGGTTGTAATTGCCTGTAGCCAAAAGGAGCCTGGAGAGCAAAAATGCTGCTAAAGACAGCGCGCGGGGCCTGATCCAATAGTACTACTAAGAACTAGTTAATTTGTATAAGACCGGTACTGCTAGCAACAAGATGCCTCTACCCAACAGACACAGCTTAGGTACGCATTGCAATAGGATTGATTCAGCCAGTTAGTAGCCTTACCATTAAGTCCAAAATTCCAGTTGATGAAGATAACACTGCTGGTAAGGGATCTAGCAGACATAATCTCACTCCCCAGACCAAACTGATACTCCTCCCAATACCGTAAAGCATACAGAGTGGCAAGCCATTTAATTGTATTTGGAATCTGACAGGGGTATACCTGGCTCCCCAGGCCACCCTATCACACCTCCCATATCCTCAAGACTCATGACAAATGGTGTGTATAGGCTGTATCAAGGAGAGCCGGACTCCCCTGACTCCATGATACTCTTCCCCTACAACAACCAATGAAAACATAATTGGCTCATGGCTCACTGTACAGAACCTATCCTATTCTTGGATACACAAGAGCACCAGCAAGAGATTGGGGAGGTCTTCTTTCTAACTTAGTTGCCTGCTGGAACTAATCATGACAGCCAATAACATAGCTGAAGTGTAGTTAAGACATGAAATGTGCTAGCAACTGTGTACATCCCCAGGCTCTTGTTATTAGAGAACGCTACCACCGGAGCTATTTTATATCTCACAACCAACAAAAAACTTAAGCACTTGGCTAGCATAAACTGTACACGTACAGCTAGGTGCTTGCAAAGTGAAAGATACATCAAACAACATTTATAATTCCCTTATTTTGTTGTCCCCTTTTCCATTGACATGACAATAAAAATAAATAATACCACAGTTTTAAATCCAAGTTGGATGGTAAGGAAGTAAACTGAAAATCTGGCCCCTTACATCTGACATGAGCAGAACCAGTTCATGTGGTAGAAGGCACTCTGATCTATGTCTGGTGTCCCTCCAGGAAGTGCACTGTTGGAAACAGAAATGTTGAAACTCAGTTCCTCAGAGAGAGAATGCACTGGAGCTGTTACAGTAGGGGTGTAAACTTCTGTGACCATCTGCATTATTCCTGTTCTGGAGAGTGACGTGGTGAAGAGGTAGCCAAGCAGAAAAGACTTTCTGTGCTGCATCCATGTTTTTTGATGTTTTTGAAAGATGCCTTTGCACGGTTTCAGCCTGCGGTGTATTCCAGGAGACCAATTGCTGAAACTGTCATTTCTTTGTTTTGAAGCCACTGGGGATAGGTAAGAAGAGGAACTAACATTGATCTTATAAGGAGAGGCATTGTTCTTGCTAGCTTGAAATTGACTTTGTTAACCTCCTTTGTTTTCATCACACGCTTGAGAGCCAGACAGTTCTCTGTTCAGAGTGATGCACGCTGGTTTAGAAAAATACTGGCTGTTCTGCTCCACATTGAGGGCCTTAGACTTTGTCAAGTAGTCTCCCAAGGAAAAATGAATGTACTCCCATACATCCACAACGTTAGTGCATGAAACAGTACTGCCATTGGGTTCACTTATCACCAGTATACCTGGGTATCTGAAACGATACTGAACTCCAGCTTTAGCAAGCTCCTGTTTGACCTCATAAAACTCCTTTCTCCTCTCTATTAAAGCTCCTGAAAAGTCTTGAAAGAGGAGCATTTTCTCTCCATTAAAAAATTAAGATTTCCTCTCTCTGGCCAATTTTAGAACCTCCTCTTTGATTGAGAAATGGGGAAAATACCCTATCAGAGGTCTCAGTTTGTCTCCATTTTGTGGTCGGGTGCCAAGGGACCTATGAGCTCCCTCTATTTTGAGTGGCCATGGCCAGGTAAAGTTTAGCAGTTATGTAACTTTTATAAGAAGCTCACCATGTTATTACCCTCCCAATCCTCAGGGATGCCCAGGATCCTCAAATTATTCCTGCGGCCCCTGTTTCCTATGTCATCAGTTTTATGCAGTAGAAAATCAATTTGTTTAGTTTGGACCCCAGTTAAGTCCCTCAGCTGTGCCACTTCACTCTTCAAATCAGATATTTGTCAGAGTTATTGACTTTGTCAGTTAATCAGTTTCTGACCTGAACACAGAGGTAGATGCTTTAACTTCTCCAATATCAACTTTCAGATCTGCCAGTAATTCCTTTAATTTGCTAATGTCATCCTTGTTGGCATGTCCGTTGTTTAAAACTGGAGCGCCCGCTCCCCCTGTCATTTATTTGGCCTCCAATAACACTTTCCGGCTGCAGTTGACATTTTCTTCCTTGAAGTTTGTTTGACATGGTGGGACTGCTGACATGAAAAAGTTGAATAAAAAGTAGATGACAGTTTGAAATGTTTAACTTAGAATGCTCCCCAATGTGTCCGAAGTCCACTATGCTGATTAATTTAAAACAGCTTCACCATGAAATTGTAAAAATTTATCTTCAGCCATCCACAATGTTAGAGCATCGTGCACTGTCCCTTCTCAGCCAACTTTTTCTTAAAACTAAAAATTTTCAAGAACTATAGGTCACTAAATCACCTCCTGGAGCGAAAAGCAAACCCATAAGGATGACTGAAATATGCAAGCTATCCAACAGGTGGGGCAACTCTGGAACAAGACCAGGGAGCCCAATAAGAGATTATTCACAGGACACATTGCCAGTCACTGTACCCACACAACTTCTCAGGAAATTTGCAGGGGGAGGGGGGGGACTCTGACAAGCAGACTCCCATTTCTTAACAGAATTTCACCAGGTAATCCATCGCATTATTTGCCACCATGTAATAATGATAGAGTTCACTCTACAACTTAGAGCCACTCCGTCAATTTATGAACTAGGGCTACAGCACTGAGGTGAAGAGCCTAATAAACTCGAAAGCTAACAAAATGCAAGATAACAACTGGTTATGTCCCATTTTATAAAGGGAAGACCACCAGGCATTTCCCATCCCACATTTTCCATATCAAGTCTGTATGGGAGAAACAGACAGTGTTCTGCAAAAATATCCCCTCCTGAGCCCATGGCAAATCCCAAAGTCCACCACAGTCAGAACACGCCACGTAAACATTTTAAATCACTGTCAGTTGCTCAGTAATAAAAAGTGGCCACATTAATTCACTCAATCAACAACATTTACTTATACATTTTCATAATAACCAATTCCCCCAGTTGTAAATCACTTTAAGTAACAAAAAAACTCCATAAGGGGACGGATTCAGAAGCAATTAATTTAATAAATAAATAAAAGTGTAAAGTTAGTTAACGGGTCCTTAAAATTACCATTTTCTAATTAACACTGTACAAAGTAAAACACAGAAATACATATAAATACAGTTCAAAGGAAGAAGAGAATAATAAAAAGTATAAATAAAGAAACCAAATTATCAGGAATCAGACTTGAACTTTCCTGTAGAAAGACATAGGCCTGGATATTCACAAGGGTTGTGCATGGCGCAACAGGGATGCGGCATGCGCAACCCACCAATGCACCGCAGTGCGATATTCAAAAGGGCAAGCTGTGATGCGCAATTCCCGATGCGCCGGGGTGCATCGGTAATGTGTGCGGCGCAAGTGTGGGGGATGTACCCATGCATATGCAGCACATCCTGATATTCAGCCCAGGATATGCAGCGCATATGCTAGCACAACTCTGCCTTGCATTACCCAGGAGGGGGTAAATATGTGCCTGATAAAACCAGGAATAAGTCCTTGCCACCCACAGGTGAGCTGCCATATTGCAGGGCGCAACTCAGCAGCTGCCAGCCGTGGGTGTCCACCCACCCATCCAGAACACGGTCCACAAGCTTCCTGCCCTGGGAGCATTGTGCCCCCCCAACCCCGTCACCCTATCACGGGCATAAGTAAAAGTAGACACCCTGGTGGTCCAGTGGAAGCCCCCCCCCCCCATTGCCCTATCATGGGCATACATATAATACATATCTCTGGTGGTGCAGTGGAAGCCCCGCCCCATCGCTGGCATATGTGTAATGAATGTCCATGGTGGTCAGTGGAAGCTCCTCCATCGCCCGATCATGGGCATCGTATAATGAATATCCCTGGTGGTCCAGTGGAAGCCCCCCATCGCCAGATCATGGGCATATGTATAATGACTATCCCTGGTGGTTCAGTGGAAGCCCCCCATTGCCCGATCGCAGACTTACATATAGCGAATATCCCTATTGGTCACTCGAACCCCCATTACCCGATCATTGGGCAGAAAATGCAATAAAACCCTGGCGGTCAGTGGTATCCCCCTCCCACCCACCCACTGAGGTTCCCCACCACCAGCACCCCCTTTATCGGCGGGTGGCAGCACCCCACCAGCATGCCATGACTGCCCGCCGAATGGCAGCGTACAGTACAGTCTGTATGCCTATGGGTGTACCAGACCATACTGTACTACACAGGCCCGATATGTGAATAAATGCATTCATTCACATATCAGGCTGCCTATGTAGTACAGTATGGTCAACACACCGATGATCCGTCATTCAGCGGGCAGGCGGGCGGCATGCAGGCGGTGCCACCCGCCCGATGATGAAGGTGCTGGGTGGCGGTTTCAGTGGAATGAGGAAGAGGCCGACTGGTACTGCGAGGTTCTTCCATTTACCACCCATGATTGGGTGATGGGGATTTCCACTGGACCACCAGGGATATTCATTACACATATGCCCATGATCGGGCGATGGGGGGGGTTCCACTAGACCACCAGGGATATTCATTATACGTATGCCCGCAATGGGGGGGGGTTTCCACTGGACCACCAGGGATATTCATTATACGTATGCCCATGATCAGACGATGGAGGGGGTTTCCACTTGCCCACCAGGGTGTCTAAGTTCACTTATGCCTGCGATCAGGCATACAGGAGTGGGGGACTGCCATGGGACTGCAGGGCATCGGTCCCCGACGGCTACAGCCTGGCAGGATGCCAGGCGCAAGTCACCGGGGATCGGTGTACCGCATGCAAATGGGGCCATAATGACATGCAAATGGTCCCATTTGTGCCTTGCATGCATAATGGCCTAATTTGCATGTCCAGTGCTGTATATCGCAGGTGATGTGCCTAGCGCAACTGCACTTGCGCTGGTGCATCCCCCTGTTCCTGTTCCCTGTCTTGTGCTGGCGCAGTGCCACTGCACCATGCACAATGCGTGTGCCCGCAATGCCATACTCATTGGTGCTGAGCCATGGTGCAGCACCGTTGAATATCACCTGGTCCATGCCCTGGCACAGCCCAGTTGCACTGTGCCCAGGCTTGCACCCCTGCCCGGCACAGTCTGAATATCCAGGCCCATAGAATTTAAATTCAAACCCACATGAACTAAGTTCAGCACATTTCCATCATGGAGTATAAGTTTGTAGAAAAATATTTAAAATACAAATACAGGCTTCAAGAGCCAGATTGTAAGGTGCTTTTGTGTCACCTAAGAGGTGAGTTTCTAAAAATCAAGCTCCATTACAGGAGTACATATTCCACAAAGCGAATTTTGTCCCACAGGTATTTTCCATAGGTCACTGGCTTGGTGTTAAGTGTCTGTGGTAATCAGTTATCAATTAGGGCAGTGATGTAGAAATAGTTAGTAGATCCAAGGTGAGTAAAACAAATTAGCCCATATGTGGGTCTGTGTTTCAGTGTTAACAAGGTGTAATGATTTAAACATTTTAGTCCCCTGGAGTTTCCAAAGTTTGAATAGGTCAATTATGGCCTCAAAAGATCCCACGGATCCTAAAGACAAAAATAAAAACCAACTCCAACTATTTTCCCAAAATAAAATTTCGAGCTCTGAGACTGGGAGTCCTGTGGCTAGTAATGAGAGACCAACTATTATATGAACATAGTGGTTTTATGAGGTTTCGTGCTTAAATATCGAAGTCCATCATTTAACTTAACATTTTATTTTTCATATTTTTCCATCAGTCTCTCCATGACAAACTGTAGTCTAAAACTGTGGCCACAAATAGCAATAAAATCTAAAGCACAAAATTTTCTATCAGAAATATCTTTTTTTTTTGGGGGACCCACAGCTTTAAAATCTAAAACACCCAAACAGCCGCCATATGAAAACAATTTGTCAAACTTAGCTCCTGCTTCTTATTTGAGCAATCAAATCATACGTTCAACCAAAGCATTCTGTGTTCTGCAGTTTCTTGTTATTACTGAACCCCCTAAAATCTCCAAGGCTCACCTTCACTAATTATCACAAAATTAGCACTGTCCTGGGTGATGAATTCCATCGTCTCTGGCATTTCCAAGTCACCTAAAGAAAAAAGGAGAAAAAAAACAATGCTTCACTGAGCACAGTAAAATCAAGACTTTCTGAAATAATACAAGGGCACCTGCTCTAGGCAGCATCATCGTACCTGTAGTAAACAATTGTAGGCATTTCTGCACATATAGTGCACCCACTGACCAGTTCATTCGTGCATCCAACCTCTTCAGCCTACAGTCAGGCCAGCACTTTCCATTCTTCAGGTCCAGTGAAAACCTGGTACGCAGGCTATCGAAACAGCCCTGTCAGCAAGCTGTAGAAACAAGGCTGCTAGTCAGGGTGAACACTGCCCACAGCAAGCACACCACAGTTCCCTGAGGTCTGAAAAATGCAATATCACAAATAATAAGCTAAAACAGCAGGAGATTCATTCAGGTAGCTTGCAGTTCACAAAAAGTAAAAGATTTTGGGAGTCGCATACAAGTGCCCAACAAACGCAGAGTAGAACACTGGGGAGTGGAGCAGCACCACAGCCATCTTGCTGCCCCACCCAACCCACCTGGGAATCAGCAAAATTGCATCAGGACAGGTGGGGTCACCCACATTAGAGTGGAAAGCAAGTTGCCAAATGACAACACACCAGGAGCAATAAGTTAGCAACACAGGGAGAGAGCAGCAATAAAACCACAAGCTACTTACATCACGAACAGACACAATCATCAGCTGTGATCAAGTAGAAACCACCTGTATGAAACCAGACAACCAGAGTAGAGAAACTGATGCACCCTGCCCCCCATTTATATATAACCAACTCCAGGAGGTACATACAGTGTAGGATGGCAGACAAGGGAGAAACAGCAAAAAGGACCACGCACCACTGACATAAGGTCTCACTGCACAGCACAACACATGAAACAACACACAAAAACATCACTGCCAGACAGCCACTACAACGTTCATCTGTGCAGCCATCACCCCCCCATATCATATACACCTGTCTCTCCATAACCCATCACTGTACACAGAACACCTTCGCTCCAAAGTCCGACCCGCACGCATACACTTCTCTCTCCTTCCTGCACCCACATGTCCTTGCCCTAGAGACTCCATTCTATTGTCAGGACACCAGACAGGTATTATTATCCACTATGTTGGTTGTCCTTCTAATATTGTCCCCCAGTTTTCTGCCCTGAATGAAGCCTTCTGGTTTCTACAGATGAGAATATGAATCACCTATTCCAACCTTTAAGGTAGGATTTTAGTAAATATTTTCAAATAGGAATTAAGGAGAGAGCTGGGCTTCTATCATGAGTAGTGTATGGGGTCTTTATTATTTCTTTGTGGGGTGAAAAGAATTGAAGCCTCATAGAAAGTCTGTGGAAATTTACACATACTCAGAATGAATAAAACAGATCTGCCAGAAAAGGGGCTAATGCTATTTTAAATTTCTTAAACAGAAGTCTATAGGAATGCCTTCGAGCCCCTTTTTTTTTCCAGTAAGAGATGATATACCTGTAGCTACTGAGACCTCTTCTGGATGCAATGGTGAGATAAGAGAGAGAGAGCAAGTTGGGGTATCTCTGGGGAGCTTAAGTGGTATGATGTGTATGGGCCACGGAGCGGGGATTAGTCCACTTAGAGGTGTATAAATCCTGTAAAACAAAATAGAAAATTGCTACAGTCACCAATGGGTGATTATGGCTAACACTGAGATGATCAGTTATTCATGGGATTAGATTGCTTTCTTGTTCTTTTTTTTAATTTCCAAGAGAGCATCCTTTCAGGTTTATCCCCAAGCCAGTGAAATTTTGATTGTGTAATGAGAGCCTGTTGTTTTGGTGTGAATGAAAGGAGCTGATTATGTTCTTCTTCTTTTTTCTGAAGACTTGTATTGTAAATAACCAAAGAAAAAGACTGTGAATGAAGAGATTCTAGATCAGAAAGGTCCTGTTCCAAAGTTTGCAGCCTAGCACATTGAAATCTGTTCTTGAATGTTACATGAGAGATCACAAAGCCATTGAGAATAGTTTTAAGGTAGCCAGCAGAGTTACAAGAGAGAAAGATCAAATGACAAGTTCTTAAACAACAGAGGACTTTCTGTATGGCTCTTATCAATGCAGATATTATCTCTGAGGTAAGATTGGCCCAATTTTCAGTTGCACTGGTGTTCTTGACGGCCATCTAGAGATTAAGTCAAAAGAATGAGCTAGTGGTCCGAAATTAGACTACTGGAATATTAGATTTTCTGGAGAGAAAATCAGAGAAAATGTGAGATTAGAAAAAAATCATTGCAAGAGTATGACTGGTGGGACAGAGAAAAATATAAATTCTGTCATTTTTCTGGAACATTTTCACACCATTGATCAATTAAGTTTAAATCCTTCATGAAGTTGTTAACTACTTTGGATGATGAGTGGTTTGGGTGTTGGAATGTAGAGGTGTTTTCCAATCTGTGAGATATAATGAAATTAAATTCCCATCCTGTTACTTAAGAAGAACATCCAGAAGAAAAAGCGAGAAAAAGATGAACCCCCCAGAAAAAGAACTAAATAATTGTTTTCACTGAGGTCATAAATTGAGGCACATGTAATCTTCTGGCCATGAAGTGTGCTTTTTATGATGATGAACTTCCCTTGGGGGTCTAAAATCTTATCCTTAATTGTAACAGAGAGCACATCTTATTTGAAAAATATTGGATTCAGCAAATACAAGGAGTAGACTCATGCTCCCGGTTAGCTGCAGATTCAGTTAAATTCATATTCAGTAAAATGGGTTTTTTGAATCAATAAACAATTAATTCCCTTACTATTTGCATAATTTAGAATTGTCTTAATTATACTTGTATCCTTCATCCCTTTGATGTTCCATTTGAGTGTCTCAAATTCTGGCACCATTTTTGAATCTAGCAGCTAGCAGGACCTATAAATAGAACTGTTTTCATAACATAACATTTTCATATGCTTGAAAAAGAGAAAATATCAGGGTGTTCCTATAACTGTAATGGTTTGCCTTCGCTCCAGTGAACTCCCAACCATGAAGACCATCACTGCGACAGGAATAAGGCAAAACCCACACATCACTGTGATGGTCTCTGCTGGCCATGGGATTGCCTCGCAGGGTGTATCGCCCCCTCCCCCGGAACAACTCCAACTCAGAGTTGTATCCATATAGACCAGGGTGGTGGGGGGTTCTGGGGGCACAGCACCCTGATAGAAATATTGAGGCATCCCCGTCAGTGCAATGCTGACACTTGGCAATGCAGCTGTCACTTTTAGGGATGTCTCCATCGGAGATGTTGCAGCGGCATAGTAAAACCATCTGTAACATTCTCAGAGTGAGATTCATAATCCAATGAAATAGCCTTCTACACTTTCATTTTTGTCCCCCCCCTCCGACAAAATCAAAAAGACATGGTTGAGGACAGTGCCACACAGTGAACCCTAAACCAAAATACACAAGTAGCGAAGAAGCCCCAAAACTACCCCATCTCCACCCCCAAAAAACTATCATGAGCAGATTCAATATTCTTAACCTTACCATTATACTGCTAGTGTTCATTACGTGTATAGAGATATATGAGCAAAAAAGCCCCCACTAAAAGAACCCACCCCCTCTGCACTTCTCCCATAGCTGATAACCCTTTCAGCTATAGTACTCACACCCACTGCCACCCCAAAATCACTAGCAATGGACTGGGTGTAAAGGGGCTGACGTTATCCACTGTGGGACACAACAGAAGGGTGAATCAATATTTCATCAATAGTTTTAATGGTCTAGTTTAAAAATGTCAGAAAAGGGGATTAATAGTCACTTTACCAAAAAATAAATTAATTATTTCACACTTAAGTAAAGGGGTCATCATTTTGTCTTCTAAATTACTGTGAAGAAAAAAGTGATTTGATGTGAATATAGCATGCAATTTATACTTTACACTTCACAGAATGTGGCTGCAAGGTATTTAGGTGTAACCCCCCTGCAAATGGGGGTTCCCAAAAGACTTCCAGGAGCTTGCTTGAATGCTCCAAGCCTGAATGGTGTTTGGCGTTTAAGCCATTTATCAGTGAGTGTTTTTAGAACCTCTGGTACTGTCTCTTTAAGAGCTGTCTGCTTGCAGACATAATTAGTTTGTATGGGGGACTGTGTGTTTCTTTGATTGAGTACCACTCAAGCTGCTGCCAATTCACTTCATTTTTGCAGTCACTAGGAGTGCAAAGGAAACCTATCTGAAAGATGTAACTGTTTGCCAGAAATTATTTAGAGTAATAATGAAATTACAGTTTGTCTAACCTGCTTTCTTTGCAGTCAGAACTGTGTCTGCTAGTTCCCCATTCTAGTTTTGAACTGCTGAACTGGACCAATCAGTGTGGGTAAGCTAGCTCTAAAATGGTGCCTTGACGAATCAGAACTTGGACTCATAATCTGAGCCAGCCACAAGAGGATTGTATGGGCAGTGACTCTGGGAGATGTAGTTTAGACTTCAGTGCCTTTTGGACCAACAGCAGCAGTCTATTGTGAGTGAGCCAATCCAGTCAAGAACTGGGAGGAACTCAAAGGAAGTGCCGGTTTGTCGGTTGGAGTTTCAGTTGAGCTTTGGCAGTGAAGAAGGAAGGCCCTGTGCTTTTTCAGTGTGCAGTTTTAGTCAAAAACGTGTATGAGCCCAGAGTTCTGGTCTGCAGCTTGTGTAACAACATGTAGGACTGAATCCATTCCTGTGAAAAGAATCAAAGGATCTCTGAAGAGTAGAAACCAGGCTCACCCTGTAGAAGACTGGAGGAATTGCTGAAAATTGCACTCGGTCTGTCAGGAACTGAATCTGCTGTGTGTTCTCCCGGGTATTGTGCAGTAATTGCGATGGGATACAGATGCAGCCTGCCTGGTATAGTGCTCTTTTATATGGATGTGTGAAGAGGTTTGTGTACCTCAAGTGAGCCCTGCTGACATTGAAGGACCCTATCTTATTTGGAGGTCGTAGTACTAATTCAGGGTCGCTCCCTGTTGAATTGCCACATTAAATCCAAATGGAATTACTGTACTGCTGACTGTTTAATTCTCCTTTCTCTGTGTGAAAGGGCCCTACCAGCTGCCACAGTTTGGACTAGCCACTAGGGCTTGGGTACCCAGGGACAGTAACTGATAGGGATAGGCCTGTGCACAGAGCCATAAATAGATTATTAGAGTGATAAGCTAATTAACCTGATTTCCCCTGTCCTTGTTATATCCCCTAAATAAATCAGAGCTGCTTGTTTCAGCAAGTTATACGCCTGAGGTATTTGTCTATGTTAAAAGTACTGTACTGTGATTGTTGCACTGTATCTCATTTCACAGGAGATCCCAGTGCCAGAACCAGACCTGGGGTAAGTGTATACTGTGAAGGTAATTCTGATATATTGTGTGGGCCACTAGTGGGAAGAAAGGGGTTGCAGTGTCCCAGAGGGCTGTGAACAAGTTAGTTTAACTATTGCAAACCCTGACCTCTGGGTGGAGGCACCGCCATTGGATCCAGGCCCCTCAACCTGTTAGTGGCAAATCAGGCAGGGTAGTAGCCCTGGGATAGCGCCATCTAGGGGTTACATCTTGGAGGCTCACCGCTGGGATTGTGTGTCCTCTAGTGGCCATATTCTGAACCACTGTTAAAAAAAAATGGGTACCCGACAGAAGTGGCTGTGCACGGCTGGTGGAGTGGTGTACTGGGGAGAGATCGACCCCAAAATGCTATCTTATCCTGGACATCCCCTGGGTATCAATACGGACACTGTGCAGGGACTTTCCAAGGTGGAAGGTTTACAAAACCCTGTGGTGGTGGGTCGGCATGCTAATCTGCTCACCCACACTTTCCTGGCCCTAGTGAGTTTAAGGATCCCATAGATAGCTCCAAAGTGCCACAGACCATTACCCCAGAGAGCCCTCACTGCTTGGAGTGATAACTAAGGACAGTAAAGACCGGGGAGATCAGCCCCACCACTATCTGAAACTTTTGAGAGAAATTTGCTGAATGGTTGCTGGGAGAGGGAAAACTGTGGAGGACTTGAAGAAACTATTCTTGCCACCTGGGGTGTTCCTCCCCAACACCTCTCCTGCTCCAGTGCCCGTAATGGTGGCTGAACCAATGCAGACTCCTATTTCTGCACCTGCCATTAGTCACGACTCTTACGAAGGTTGAGGATCTTCTCTGGCACCTCCCACCCCCAAGGGAGGATGACTGGGAGACCTGGATAGACTATGTTGCCCCAAGTGCTAGAATGGCAATGCTCGGAAGGCAAGCAAAGAGGGTTAGTGAGAGCCTCCGAGGTCCTGCCCTGCTACCATCCGTGCTAAACGGGCCAGTAACCCTGAGCGACTGCACAGGCCTATCTTGAGGCCTTGGAGAATGTGTATGGGAGCCCAGATTCTGATGAGGACCTATGGTGGAGAGTAAGAAATGCACAACAGTACCAAGGGAGTTGTTGTCTGTGTATGTCTCCGGCTGGAAAAATTGTTGCAAGAATGCCTCAGAAGGAGTAGTTTGCCAGCGATTGAACTGGACCGAACCAGACTGGACAGAATCTTAAGTCTGCCCCTTCTCAGAACTGCTGTTGCTTCAGTTACACCTGGCAAATCGACTGGAATCCCCATCCTCCTATGATGAGTTAATGAGAGAAATTCGAGGAGTTGAGAAAAGGCGACCTCAGGTACCTGCACCAACAGCTGTGGCTATGACCCGAGTGACTGAGGGTGACCCATCAAGTGAAGTTCAGGGGCAGAGGTTGACAGTCAATGAGTGCTCTGACAAGGAAAAGATATGCCACAATGGGGCGAACTGTTGAGAGAGATCCGGAATTCAAAAACAGTCCCTTTATGAAGGCCACGCCTGCAAGTACGGCCCTGACCTATATCCGACTGCATCTGCTATGGGGTGGGGGTACCACCCATGTATCTCCTGCTGATAACAGCTCCAAACTCAATTCCTTGACCATGGAAGTGGAGAAACTGACGAGATGTCTCCAAATGCTTATCACGCCAGACAGAGATGGCACCCAGGTTTCCAGTTAGTAACCCCGCCCTGGCTCCCAGTGGGCGCCTCGGCCAGCTCAAACTCCAGAAAGTATGTTTTGCTATAATTGTGGGAAAGATGGGCACATGAAAAGGAATGCCAGTCCCCAAAGAGACACTGACAAAGTTGCATATAGGCTACAAGGAGAGCTCGAGAAGAAATCTGTGGTTAAGAGGTGCACGACATGATCCCAGTGAGGGCACCAAAATGCTAATTCACGCCCTTTGTGGCAAGGTCAGTTGCCCAGGCCCCCACTACCGCCTCTCCAGACTGGTCCAGAATAGTGGGTCCCTCCATGGAGACCACTTTAAAGCTGAATGGAGTGTCTACAAGAGCTGTATTAGACAGTGGCTCCCAAGTGACAATTATGTTCCAGGATTGGTATCAGAAGCATTTGTCAGACGTACCTTACAACCATTAGAAGGACTGCATGTATGGGGTTAAGTGAGAAGCCACCCTATTCTGGGTATATCCAATTTGGCTGTCTTTCCCACCTCCGTGGCTGGAGTGGCCGAACAAGTAGAGACCCTAGCCTTAGTGTGTCCCCCACTGGACTGTATGATGGTGTCCCTTTGTTGATTGGAACAAATGCTCATATGTTCGGAAGGCTGGCACAGTTGTGTTATGAAAACAGGGTCAAAGACTAGTAGAGCTTTAAGAGTTCCGCTTTAATTAAGAAGGCCTATGAGGCACAGAGAGATGCTGAAAAACAGAACCAGAGGAACCGGTCGGAATTGTATGGAAGAAGGATCCTGAGTCTCTGATCCTGGCGCCAAATGCCCAGTGTACTTACAGGAGAGGTCCGTGATCAGAAAGGATGTTAAGAATAAAAATATTAATGTTGGATGCACCAGGCGATGGAAAATTGCCAGAGGACTGCTAGTCAAGCCTAGTATTTTGCCCGCTAGAGCCCATGCTTATGCCAGAAGGGTAATGGTCCAAGTTCATAATGTGTCTGAAAGAGACATTCGAGTAAACAGAGGTTGCATCCTGGCTAATGTGCATTGTGCAGACACTGCAGTGCTACCCAGCAGCAAGAGTTCAGGAAGAATGACGGAATAGCAGCCTGACTTGTTTGATTTGGCGACTCCGCTGCCAGCTGAATGGAAAGTGAGGATCAGTGAGAAGCTTGCCCAGAGAGACCAGGTGTTTTCTTTAAAGGAATGGGATGTAGGATGCGTGCAAGGAGCTGAGCACAATATCCGGCTGCATGACGAAAGACCATTTCGTGAGAGGTCTCGACGCCTGGCACCTGCTGACATAGATGATGTGAGACGGCATCTGCAAGAGATGTTAGCTGCTGGTGTAATACAAGAATCCAGAAGCCCTTATGCTTCCCCCATTGTGGTAGTGAGGAAAAAGAATGGAACAGTAAGGATGTGTGTGGATTATCGCACTTAAACCGGGGACTATCCCTGATCAGTACACAATGCCCGCATTCAGGATGCTTTGGACTGCCTAAGCGAGAGCAAGTGGTTCTCTGTGCTGGATCTCCGCAGTGGGTACTACCAGATCCCGATGGCCCCAGAGGACCGTGAGAAGAGCGGCCTTTATCTGTCCGCTTGGCTTCTATGAATTCATGAGGATGCCTCAAGGGATTTCAGGTGCCCCAGCCACTTTTCAACGATTGATGGAGCGTGCAGTGGGGACATGAACTTACTAGAGTGCCTGGTATACCTAGATGATGTTATTGTGTTTGGCAGCTCACTGGAGGAACATGAGAGCAGATTATTTAAGGTATTGGACCGACTGGAGGACTTTGGCCTTAAACTGTCCATTGATAAGTGTCAATTCTTTCAAACATCAGTAAAGTATGTGGGACACATAGTATCCACCGAGGAATAGAGACCGACCCAAGTAAAGTTGAGGCCTTGACCACCTGGCCTACAGCCCAAAAATCTAAAAGAACTGCAAAGATTCCTGGGATTCTGTGGTTATTATCATGCGTTTCATCAAGGACTATTCAAGAGTGATCCGCTTTACTTAACCTTACTCAAGGGTATCCCCAACCCACAAAAAATACCAAAAGTCAGCGTCCCTCAAGACTGAAAGAGTGTATTTTCATCCGGTGAAGTATTTGGGGCCCGCTGGACTCCTGATTGTGAGACTGCTTTCATGAGATCATATATCAACACTACCCATGCTCCAGTGCTGGCCTATGCCGATCCAAGAAAACCTTACGTCCTGCACACTGATGCTAGCTTGCAAGGGTTAGCTGTGTTGAGCAAGAGCGAGAATGGCCTGAGACCAGTGGCCTTGCCAGTGAAGCCTGACCCCATCCGAAAAGAACAACCTGTACATAAGTTAGAGTTCCTAGCTTTGAAGTGGGCTATTACGACTAATTCATGAGTACTTGTATGGGGCTAAAATACTAGTAAAACTGACAATAATCCTTGACCGTATGCAAACCTCAGCTAGTTGGATGCCACTGGCCATAGGTGGCTTTCTGCATTATCTACATATGACTATGCTCAATACCGAGCAGGTCTGAACCACATAGATGCTGATGCTCTCTCCGGAGGCCTGTTCCCCAGAATGATTGGGTCCGATTGGCAGAACCTGACATTCGGGCACTCTGCCGGAAGTTTGACAGGAGGAACAAATGTCCACGGACGCAGTGGACTGCATGGTGGATTGCTTGGGACCCTCAGAAGTGCATTCCTGCTGCTTATTGCCACTTTTCTGCAATAGACATTGGTGCACTGCCTCAGCTGGACAATGACAGTATTCGGCGGGCTCAATCCCGCGATCCCATGATCAAAGCAGCTTTAGAAGCCCTCTATGCAGGAAAAGATGTGTCCAAATTACGCTCCACTGATTTGAGAACTGCACTGTTATACAAAGAAGGTCCTAAGCTGAAACTGATCAATAAACTGTTATACAGAGAAACAGTAGACAGAGGGGGACAAGTAGACAAACAACAACTAGTGCTGCCCACTGCCTTTCGAGACTCAGTACTGAGGTCCTTGCACAACCACATGGGGCACCTTGGTATAGACAGAACACTTGACTTGGTGAGATCCAGATTCTATTGGCCTAAGATGGGGGCTGATGTGGAGCAACACATTCGAACTTGTAGTCGCTGCTTACAGAGGAAAGCTTTGCCCCAGAGGGCTGCCCCCCTTGTTAACATCACCACCAGTGCACCCATGGAGCTGGTCTGTATTGATTTTCTGAGTTTGGAGTCAGATCAAAGAAATATCAGTAATGTGCTGGTGGTCACTGACCATTTCAACGAGATATGCCCAAGCTTTCCCCACCAAAGACCAGAAAGCATCCACTGTGGCCAAAGTACTTGTAGAAAACTTTTGTTCACTATGGGGCTCCACAAAGAATCCATTCTGATCAAGGAGGACTTTGAGAGTCGCCTGATCAAAGAGATGCTTTCTCTGTGGGAGTGCGAAGTCCAGAACCACTCCTTACCACCCCAGGAGACCCACAGCCTGAACGCGTTTCAACCGCACTTTGTCTAGATATGCTAGGCACCCTGCACCCAAAGGACAAGCCTAGATGGAGCCAACAAATTAGCACCCTGGTACATGCTTATAACGCACTGCAAAGTGATGCCACTGGATTCTCCCCTACCGCCTGATGTTTGGAAGAGAAGCTCGACTACCAGTAGATGTGTGTTTTGGGGTCTCTTCTGATGGGGTTCAAGCTGACAACTATTTACAGTATGTGCAAAAGTTAAAGGCCCAGCTAACTCAATGCGTACCAACTAGCTCAAACCATGGCTGCCAAAAGAAATCAGCCAACAAAGAATGGTATGATAAAAAGGTGAAAGCACAGGAACTCCAGGAGGAGATCGGGTATTGCTAAGAAATCTGGGACTGCATGGCAAGCACAAGATTGCTGACAGATGGCACCATCTCCCTCACATTGTAGTGGGCAAACTAGATGACCTGCCAGTGTACAAAGTAAGGCCTGAGAATAATTCAAAAGATGTAAAAACAATGCATAGAAATCATTTACTGCCCATTGGACAAATCTTAATTGAGTCTGAGCCCCTAGAAGATGCCCCCTCTGGACCAGTGACTAGAGCTGCTGCTAAGAAAAGATCAAGAAAGTCTGCACCTACAGAAGCAAAGTTAAAGTGTTCCCTCCACAAGTCCCAATTGAGCATGACTGTCAGTCCATATCGGAAGAAAGTGAGGTGACTTTGAATACTATCCTTCTTCGAACTGAGTCAATTGTTTGGGGCAATCCCTAGTCAATACTGGAGATGAAGCTGGGCCTTCTGGACTGTCTAAGCCCCAGCTTCATCCCTGGAGCCAATGCTCCCAGAAAGTGAAGTGCAAAGCATCAGATCAGATGAAATGGAATCATTGTGCATGGTTGAACTGTTTGAGCTTCAGGGGAGGAAAATGATAGATTGGGGCAGACTGGTGATACACCCGAACAAGAAGAGTATTTTGAGTGCCCTGACAGTCCACTGCCAGTGTCCAAAGCTCCACATGCGAGCCAAATGTTGTGGACCCAGAAACTGTAACTCCTGGAGCTGAAAGTGCCCCAAGTTCTAGCCTCTCTACCCCCATGGAGACTCTGACAAGTGAGGACAATTCAAATGAGGCTCAGAGTGCAGAGACTATAACAGTTCCCCTAGAAAGACTGGTCGAGCTGTAAAGCCTGTGGTGCACCTCAGTTATGATTCACTTGGGAGGCCTGTGGACTTGCCTATCAATGTTGTCCATAAAGGAGTGTATGTGTCCCCGAGCTCATTGCCCAAACTGAGCATCAGTGCTAACTCCAAGTTACTTGTGTTGCCCTCTAAGTATGGTGCCCTTGACCCGTCCAGCCCCAAGGTAACTGATAGGGAAGGGCCCCCTCTCTTCAGGTTTCATGTACAAGAGGTAATAACTTGAGTTATGGTACAATGTGTATGTAATACTGTGTAAAGAGTGACGTACTGCAATGTTTCAGAAATGTGTTCTTGGTAAAATGATATATTGACTGATGATTACATGTGCGAGCCTAATGCAAATGTGTATGGTTGCAGTTAAAACTTATGGGGGTACTTGCTTGACGCTGGACGCCAAGCTTTCCCAGGCCAGGAAGGGTGTAACCCCCTGCAAATGGGGGTTCCCAAAGACTTCCAGGAGCTTGCTTGAATGCTCCAAGCCTGAATGGTGTTTGGCGTTTAAGCCATTTATCAGTGAGTGTTTTAGAACCTCTGGTACTGTCTCTTTAAGAGCTGTCTGCTTGCAGACATAATTAGTTTATGGGGGACTGTGTGTTTCTTTGATTGAGTACCACTCAAGCTGCTGCCAATTCACTTCATTTTGCAGTCACTAGGAGTGCAAAGGGAACCTATCTGAAAGATGTAACTGTTTGCCAGAAATTATTTAGAGTAATAATGAAATTACAGTTTGTCTAACCTGCTTTCTTTGCAGTCAGAACTGTGTCTGCTAGTTCCCCATTCTAGTTTTGAACTGCTGAACTGGACCAATCAGTGTGGAGTAAGCTAGCTCTAAAATGGTGCCTTGGACGAATCAGAACTTGGACTCATAATCTGAGCCAGCCACAAGAGATTCTATGGGCAGTGACTCTGGGAGATGTAGTTTAGACTTCAGTGCCTTTTGGACCAACAGCAGCAGTCTATTGTGAGTGACAGCCAATCCAGTCAAGAACTGGGAGGAACTCAAAGGAAGTGCCCGGTTTTGTCGGTTGGAGTTTCAGTTGAGCTTTGGCAGTGAAGAAGGAAAGAGGGCCTATGCTTTTTCAGTGTGCAGTTTTAGTCAAAAACGTGTGTTAAGGCCCAGAGTTCCGGTCTGCAGCTTGTGTAACAGCTTGTTAGGACTGAATCCGTCCTGTGAAAAGAATCAAAGGATCTCTGAAGAGTAGAACCAGGCTCACCCTGTAGAAGACTGGAGGAATTGCTGAAATTGCACTCGGTCTGTCAGGAACTGAATCTGCTGTGTGTTCTCCCGGTATTGTGCAGTAATTGCGATCGGGATACAGATGCAGCCTGCCTGGTATAGTGCTTTCTTTTATATGGATGTGTGAAGAGGTTTGTGTACCTCAAGTGAGCCCTGCTGACATTGAAGGATCCTATCTTATTTGGAGGTCGTGAGTACTAATTCAGGGTCGCTCCTGTTGAATTGCCACATTAAATCCAAATGGAATTACTGTACTGCTGACTGTTTAATTCTCCTTTTCTCTGTGTGAAAGGGCCCCTACCAGCTGCCACGGTTTGGACTAGCCACTAGGGCTTGGGTACCCAGGGACAGTAACTGATAGGGATAGGCCTGTGCACAGAGCCATAGGTAGATTATTAGAGTGATAAGCTAATTAACCTAATTTCCCCCTGTCCTTGTTATATCCCACCAAATAAATCAGAGCTGCTTGTTTCAGCAAAGTTATACTGCCTGAGGTATTTGTCTATGTTAAAGTACTGTACTGTGATTGTTGCACTGTATCTCATTTCACAGGAGGTCCCAGTGCCAGAACCAGACCTGGGGGTAAGTGTATACTGTGAAGGTAATTCTGATATATTGTGTGGGCCACTAGTGGGAAGAAAGGGGGGTTGCAGTGTCCCAGAGGGCTGTGACCAAGTTAGTTTAACTATAGCAAACCCTGACCTCTGGGTGGAGGCACCCGCCATTGGATCCAGGCCCCTCAACCTGTTAGTGGCAAATCAGGAAGGGGTAGTAGCCCCTGGGATAGCGCCATCTAGGGGTTACATAGGAAATTAGAGTGAGAAATGTGCTTTATCACACTTTGTTATCTTGAGTTTATGACAATTAACATGCTTCCTGACTACATAATAGCCTCAAGTATGGGCTGTGAATTAATTCATTGTTCTTACCATTTAGAACATGCCATCTGGAGTGTTGTGCAGTTCATTTACCGTACTGTACCTGTGGTTACTGAAGATTATTAAGATGCTCTGAAGAAAAATACAGAAAAGAGACCAAGAGATAACTTCCTGAATTTTCATGTAGCATTCATTAATTTATAATCTGGAGATAATGCTACAAAGGGCAAATAGTGTGCTACAGACAAGGGTTGGGTTCTCTACCCTTACAAAGTCATATTAAAGATGAGACTGAAATGAAGAGAATCATGAACTATGTATGTAGTAAACAAAAACAAGGCAACACTGCTAATACAAAACAAGCATTTGTCAATGCCGAATGTTTGCTTGCTAGCATTGGCATCGGTAGTGTAGAAGTTACAGAGCTGCATAATAGGAATGGCAGCGAAGTATTGAACTGAAGCCAACCCCACCACCACCCTGCAGACAGTGACAGGCATTGGGGTGTGCCTTTGGGTCATGAGGCATAACCACCATGCCATTTCACCACACCTTACCCTGTAGACACTGACAAGTGTCACGGTGTGCCTTGGGTTCTTAGGCCCTTATGCGCACCCCATTCCATCAGGAAATACGGTGAGATGGGTGCGGTATAGGAGAATGGGGTGAAGTTTGGGCCCGAAGAGTCCGAGGCACACCTTGATGCCTCTCACTGGCTGCGGGGTGTGGGTGGGGGTGGAATGGTATGAGCATTACAGACAAGAATCCCAAGTCACACCCCTAATGCCTGTCATTCTCTACAGGGTGGGGTGTTATGGTCGGAAACCCTAACGCCTCAGGCATTCGCTATATTTTCACCCAAATTTTCAACATGGTTTTGTGACCCCCACCTCATGAACAGTGGCAATATCAGTTTGTTAGCGAAAACTGCTTTTGACAGCGACTATGGCATTTGGCACCACAGGTGCAAAACATATTCGAACAGGATGTGAAAATGACAGCAGTACTGTTCATGGGGAGGTGCAAAAAATGGCAATGTTGAAAATCTGCTGTGAACATCTTAAAAAACTGGTGAAGTCATGAACGTGCGTAGGAACTGTGCAACGCACACCCATAATGTAACTAGTTTGGGGATTTTTTTACAGCAGATTGTTAACACAGGCATTTTGGGACCTCCGATCATGTACAGTGTCAGTGTGATTTTCTTTATCTGTCCCGAACAATGATTTCCCACAGCGACCACTCGTTTCTGCACTGAAAGTGTGAAAACACATTTCGGCCACGTTGTGGAAAATGACAGCTGTACTGTTCATAAGGAGGTGTGGAAAAATGCCACTGGTGAAAATCTGGACTGAAAATATTACAAATTCATGAACTTACGAGGGTGCGTGGAAACTGCTCAATGCTCACTTGTAACACAGTCATTTTATGAAGTTTTGTCACCAAGTTTTCAACTTAGCCATTTTAAGACCTCTGCTCATGACCAGTGTCACTGATTTTCTTAATCTGTCCCAAACATTGTTTTCGCACACCGACTGTACCATTGTGCGGAAACACATTTTGAGCGAGATGTGAAAAATGGTAGCTGTACTGCTCATAAGGAAGTGTGGTAAAATGGCACTGTTGAAAATCTGGTGTGCAAATATTACAAATTCACAAACTTGCCAGCGTGCGTAGGAACTCTGCAACATCTGCTCCTAAAACAGTCATTTTTGGGAATTTTTTCACCACATTTTCAACATAGCCATTTTAAGACTTCTGCTCATGAACGGTGTCACTGTAGTTTTCTTAATGTGTCCCGTACATTGATTTCCCACACCGACTGCTCCATTGTGTGCTACATGGGCGGAAACACGTTTTGGGTGAGATATGAAAAATTAGAGCTGTACTGCTCATAAAGAGGTGTGGTAAAATGACAATGTTGAAAATCTGGAGTGAAAATATTGAAAATTCGCGAACTTACGCTAGCAAGGAACTGCATAACGGACGTTTCAGAAAACAGCAATATTTTAGAATTTTTCCACCAAATTTTCAAAAATAGGCTCTTTGAGAGCCCACCTTATGAACACTGGCAGTATCATTTTGTTAATCGGTCCGAAAGGTGATTTCACGCAGTGACTGCGAAATCACCCTTTGGGCCCGATTAACGCCATGACAGTGACAGCATTCATGAGAAGGGGTCCCAAAAACCCCATGTTGAGAATGTGGTGCAAAAATTGCAAAAAATGCCCAAGATATGCAGCAAAGGTGAAAAAACCCTATCTATTACATTATACAGCTTACCGGCATTTCCTCAGTTCGCGGTCGGCTTTGAAGAGTGCAGACATGTTCCCGGTCCACCGAAGATCATCGGCGCTGGACTCTGGAGGTAAGTATGGGGTGAGGGGGTGGGGAGGCAGGGTGCACAGTGGATGGGTGCGGGTGGGGGCAGGGAGACTCGAGGACGTTTTTAATTTACAGTTTTTTTTTTTTACTATTAAGATGACGCGGGACATTTTCCACGCTGGGGTGGGCTCCCAGCATGGCGGCTAGAAAGGCTGTTTGGGGGGGCTGGAGCCGACGGAGGATTAGGCACCCCCGTCGGCCATACGGGCGTGGCACGCTGGGGTGGCTCCCAGCGTGGCAGCTGTAAGGCTGTTTGGGACTGGAGCCAACAGGGATTGGGCACCCTGTCGACTCTGGATGTGTGCCACACTGGGGTGGGCCCCAGCGTAGCACCAGGAAGCTTTTTGAGGCGGAGCCGATAGGGCTCGGCATCCCCATCGGCTTTACAGCATGTACGTGGGGGGAAGCATCAGCACGCAATATGCGTGCTGGGGGAACTCTGCTCACTGAAGCGGAGCTCTCCCTTTCAGCTGTATGCCACTGCATTTTCAACTGCTGTCATAGACAGCTGGAGCAGTGATTGGCACACTGCGACTGTGCCTGCAAACATGCTGACTGAATTGGAAGAGGCTGACACACCTCTGAAAAACTCAGATGATGGCACTATGTTTCTTGCACATGCGTGCAAGCAAACATAAAAAGAAATAAGGAAGTAGAAGAAATTATTGAGATTGTTTTTTAGAAGACCTTGCTCTATTTGAAATAGCCAGGAGAGGCATGTAAAGCATTGCAGCACTTACTTCAATAGTAACTACATAGTCCAGTGGGCTAAATCTGCTGTGTGATTATTTATTTTAAATATTTCGCCAGGAAAGACAATATGAGCCACTAAGAGCTCATTTCTAGAAGTGATCTGGGGGTAAGGGGAATGGGATACACTATACATAGTAAAGTACAGAATACCATGAATTGAAGAAATGTGACAAAATCATGCAAAATATAATTTAACACAAAAGGGTATAACAATATAGACAAACGAATGAAAATGTGTACTAAACCAGAATGAACAAGACACATCTATGCTTACAAATATTCAAATAAAAAAGAAACTATATGTATGTAAAGAACAAACACCTACACATATGTAATAAGGAAGACATACACATATATAACACATACAGCCACTTAAAACATTATAGAGGGGAGGAGAGGGTAGGGGAGATGAAAATAAGGAAAGGGAGGCAGGATAGGTAAGAGAATCAGGATGGAGAGCTAGAAAAAGGGAATAAAGTAGTGAAGGAAGTAAAGGTCAGGAGCATTTGCAGGAAGGGGAAATATATTTGCGGGGAAGACAGTACAATGAACTAGTAGATGGGGCAGAGTGTATATCTAAGAGGAGCAAGTTCCTGTGATTGGAAAAGTCATAGGAGAAGGCAGCCCTACTGGAAGTGAAATTATGGGCAGGGAGGGCAAGGATTCTGTGGGTGGAGTTTCGGAGGGAATAGGAGATAGAAGAGGGGTGGAAAGGAGTGCAGTTAGGTAGGATGGAAGGGAGCCAACCCAGAACTTACCAATTAGTGAAGCACAATGAGCAAGATGTCTGGCCTCGAGAGGAGGAAATGAGAGAGCAGTGTAGAGGTCTCAGTGGTGAGTACATGGCGGACAGTTAAGGGCAAAGTGGCAGAAGGAGTTGAATAAGGTGTCCAGTCTGGCAAGGGTGGATGTAGGGGTGACACTGTAGACTATGTCTCCAAAGTCAATAATCGGGAGTATAATCTTCTGGACAGTTTCCCGGTGGGCTGGGGGGGGGGTACATCCATGGTGTCTGTAAAGAGCACCAAGTTTGGGATGAAGCTTTTTTTGAATAGCATCCACATGCCCAGAGAAGCCTAGGTTCCTGTCAAGCCAGAGCCCAAGGTATTTAAAGGAGGAGACATCTTTCAATAGGGAACCGTCAAGAATGTGGAAAGTAGGAGTAATTGTAAGCCTGGCAAGCCTTTGCCTAGCACCAGCATTCTTAGAGACTATCTTTTTGGCATTGAGGAACAGTTGGTTAGTCAAAACCAGTTTTGGACATTATCAAAGGCCACTTGAAGGCTGGACGGCACATCAGAGGAGGAGGAGGTACTGGAGCAAAACAAGACAGTATCATCCACATACATATGGATATCTGCTGTTGAGCAAGCAGAGGATAAGCCATTCAAAAATATCAAGAAGAGTATCATTCCAAGTACCAAACCTTGTGGGACACTGGTATTGATAGGCAGAGGGGGGAAATGGAGTTACCTACCCTAATGGATTGGGACCTACCTATAAGGTAGGAACTGATCCAGCTAATGGCGGTCTCAGACAGACCAGCTGCAGCAAGCTTGAAAAGAAGCATGGTCTGGGCAACAGTATTTTGGCCCGATCGACAGAGTTGGCAGAGGTGATGCAGCCTTGATCCATTCCAGAGAGAATGGTGTCAGTGAGCCAGAGCAGGGAGGTTGTGGTGGAATGTGACTTGTGAAAATCAAACTGGAAGGGAGTGAAGAAAGAGGAGGAATCAAGGAATGGAGAAAGTTGAGCCAGTACCGGGTGCTATTGGAGTTCTGCAAGAATTGGAAGTACAGATATCAGGTGGTAACTGCCTGGATTTGAAGAATCAGCACCCTTGGGAAGAGGGACAACAGTGGTGAGCTTCCAAGCTTCAGGGACAGTACCCAGTGAAAATGAGAGGTTCAGAAGGTATGTAAGTGGGAGAGGAATGGCATGGGCAGAGAAATGCAGGAGCTTATGGTCAAGCCCATCCAGGCTTTTGCCTTTATGGGGATTAAGGGCCAGCAGAGCCTTTAGGGTGTCATCAGTGGAAACCGGTGAAAAGGAGAAACAGAGAGGAGAGGAGGGCAGGGAGAAGAAGAGGCAGGAGCTGTCGGGGTAGAGATTGAGGGAGGTAGCAAAGCAAGAAGGGAAGAAACACAGGTGGTAAAGAAGATGTTAAATTTAATGGCTACAGAAGTATGGTCCGAGAAAGTGGTATCACCTGTCTTCAAGGGAAGGAGCAGTGTTTAACCAGGAGAGGCACACTAAGCTGAAGCTTGTTTCCAGGTGCGACCTGGGAGCAAAAAGAAGTTAAGTGACTTGCTCAGGGTCACACAGTATGCAAGTGGGGGCTGTGGGATTCAAACCCAGGTCTCCAGGTCTGCAGCTTAGAGCCTTAAACCACTGCACTATACAGCCTTCTCATAAGCAAAGATAGCATCTTTAGGACTGGGGGAGGGGATTGGGCAGGGGGAGAGAAAAGGGCAAGAACTACCTTCCAGAATTTGTAAGGGTTGTTAAGGTTCTCTTGGAAGGTGAAAGAGAAGTATTTTATTTTGGGAAGTCTAATGGCTCTAGTGCAGGCATTCCGGAGAGAGCAATATTTTAGCAAATTGACAGGAATACCTAAGGCCTTATAAGTCTGCCAAGCTTGGTCACGAGCACGCTGACAGGCCAGACATTCAGCTGATACCCACGGGTGGTGAGAGTCTCCGGCTCCGTTTTTTCTTATTGGAGCATGCTGATCCCAAACATTCAAGAACTGGGTTTTGAAGTAGGCCAAAGCAGAATCAACAGAGGAGTCATTCACAATTGGAGCCTAGTCAATACCAACAAGTTCCTTGTGAATGGAAGACAAGTCTAGTGACCTAAAAGAGGGGATGTGGAGGATATTTGGTGGTGCTTCAGGGCAATAGATTTTGCGCACATAATAGATGATGTGGTGGTCACTAAGTGCATCTGGCAGGAATCCTGATGTGACTACCCAGTGGGGGTGAGAAGATAGCACCCAGTCAATTAGGGAGTGCTTACCTGATTTGTGGTTTAAGTGGGTTGCATCAGAGATCAGTTGAGTGAGATTTAGGGAGGAGATGTGGTTACAAAGTTTGGATTGAGTGCTGAAAAGCCAATTTATTTTGAGATCTCCAAGGATGTGGAGTTCACCGGTTGAAGAGCGGGTAGTGATATTAGTGATGATGTCAGAAATGGAGGAAATGGGGAGGCTAGAGCAGCAGTAGATACCCCCCTTTAAAGATAGGAAGGGAGCAGGGGAAGAAACATTTTAGCAGCAGCTCATAGGCAGGTGGGGAGGCAGTAGAGAGGCAGAGGGAATGTTGGATGGATGATGTAATGTATATGTCTACCCCCCCACCCCTGGTAGACTGATCCTGCCAGATGAGCAAGTAGCCAGGGATAAAGATGGCAGAATCAGGGAATTTGGAGGAGAGCCGTGAGTCAGTGATAATCATCACATTGGGTTTTAGGCTAACCGTAAGAGGCTGGAGCAGATCTATTTTGGGGAGAAGGCTCCTGATGTTGAGATGGAGTACTTTTAATCCTCTAGGGAGGTCAATGGGAAGAAAATGGAATGGCCTTGGGTTGGGTTCGATATCACCCACAGAGAGGCTTAATAGAATGATAAGCAACTTGGAGGGGAAAGATACAGTATACGTCTCTGAGATAGTGTGGATTTATGAGGTAAAGAGGAGTAGGTATAAACAGGGGAGTGATGATGTGTGGACAGTATGGAGCGAATGGAGGCTAAGTGAATACATGGGTGAGTGGAGAATGGAAGGGCCTGGGTGCCATGGCGAGTGAAGAAGGGGGAGGAGGCAAGAAATTGGAAGAGAGGGGGAGGAAGGACAAGGAAAGGAGGGAGACATTGGCAAGGTTGGAAGGGAAGTTGAAGGGTTGGATGTAAGGGTAAATAATAGGGGGAAGATAGTGGGAGATTAAAAGGAACATACTGTGAGGGGACAGATGAGATGACTGATGAATAACAGTAAGGTTGTAACCAGGTGGAAATAGAGGGGGGTGGGATAAAGGGAAGTGTAAGTATAAAATAGCAAGGAGGAGAGAAGGGGTGAGAAGAAGGGAGGAAAAAAATTGATCACTAGGAGACAGAAAGGTAATATAAAAAGAGTTCAGCAACAGTTTGAAATAAACACCAGTGAAACAGTTAACATAACCCTTCAAAAGTGAAATAAAGCTGAACTGAATAATGAATAAGAAGTACTGAATACAAGTCACAGCACAGTGCAGTACAATAGATAATCCTCAATGACTGAACGATGTGTAAAACAGAATTACCCTGAATAAGAAGTATTGAATACAAGTCACAGCAAAGCGCAGTACAATAGATAATCCTTAACGACTGAACGAGGTGTAAAACAGAATTACCCTGAATAAGAAGTATTGAATACAAGTCACAGCACAGTGCAGTACAATAGATAATCCTCAATGACTAAACAAGGTGTGAAACAAAATTACTCTGGGGCTGGGAGGCCTCCTGTGCAAATATAATTTAAAATTGACACTAAATGTAGCTAAGAAGATAAGGAGGACATCTATAATAACTAGGACAGCCTATGCATTGAGAGGTAATATAAGGTACAGGATCAAAACACTGAACAGCATGCTGTAGATGACTTCTTCCTAATAATTAAACCATAGGGACAGGCCTCCTCCCCAGCAGACTCTAGAAGTCGACCACCCCTAGAAGCTGAGGGAATGGAACCATCCCCTGAGCATTTAACAGGTCATTGTGGTGGGGGTGGGAGGACTGGGAAAAAAATCATGTACTGAGGGACAGCCGTTAACTATAGGAGTAGTCTCCTATAAAAGATAAATTTAAACTAAAAGTTTTTTAGTTACGAAATTCGTTGCCTGCCTTCACCAACTCCAGCAGCATTAATGGCAGGAAACACAGTCTTTGATCTTGTCAAAGCTCTGAATAGGAAATGCAAGCAAATGTCGAAGTGGTGCTTCTTGGGCTGGCAAGGGTTCAAATTTCGTCATGGACTGAGGGACAGCTGTTAATTACAGGTGTATAGCCAGTAGATATCAGTATAACATACAAGTGCATATACAGCAGGGTGTCCTCCAAGTATAAGAAAAAATGGGACGCATACAATGAGAGAAAAGAGACTTATACAAATGGAGATACATATGCATAAGTAAACTCCTTTTGGAAGTTTAAAGCAGACAGAGAGGTTCACACTGTTGTGTAAAGTCTTGATAAATCATAGTGAATTTTATGAATTCATACAAAACCTGACATATAATGGCAGTGTTGAATAGGCCAGCATTCTATACTTCCAGTGCGAATTTCTTCTAATCTTATGTTTTTAAAAGCAATAGTGCATGTATGGTCCATTTTATAGTAGATGCCTAAGACAAAAGCAAACTTTAAGGAGGATGTTCCAGTTTTCCCACATTAAAGATAGGAATAGCTGATTGTAAGGCGGTAGCAACTGGGCTGATGTAGTGTTAGAACTAATTCTGGGTAGGGTTATCAGAACACAACGAAGTTCTGGGTTCTAGTCTACAACTTTTGAAAAAGTTCTAAGGTTCTAATCTTTTTTTAGAACTTTTTAGAACTTGAACCCTACTTTTTTAATTGTGCTGCCAATACTGAAGATAATAGTGAAATACACGTCATGAAATTGTGGACAAAAAGAAGTAAAATCTATTCAATATAAGGGGAGAGAGATGATCACATATAATTTTGATATGAACTATAGCTAGGTTTATCTGTGACTTCTTCGGCTTGCTAAAGCTATATTTCTGGGATTTATTTTTCTCCCTTTTCACCCAAAATATTTCTGAATTTTTTTCAAGTTAACACACAGTGATGAGTGCCAGATGGCACACAGTCACACACTGGATACAGTGCAGGCAAAGAGAGCACGCAGGAAAGACGGCCAGTACGCCTTGTAGGAGGCACGCATATTTTTAAATGAATAAGGGGAATTTTTGTCCTCCCTGAGTTCCATCACCCAAAATATTTCTGGGATTTATTTAAAGGCACCGTGTAAGTAAGTGCCGGGTGGCACACGGTCACACACTGGCTGGGTACAGTACAGTCAAAGGGAGCACAGCCAGCCACACAGGAGTCATGGATCCTTTTTAAGTGATTTTCCCCTCCTCTCCCCTCTCATCTCCCTCACACAAAATATTTTATTTCTCTGTTTTCAGACCAAGTGAGAGGAAACAGTGACCCTACCCAGTGTCTTCAACTCAATTTATAGCACTGCTTGCTCCACCTGTCCCTTCCCAAATCCCAGTCCCTGCATTGTTTTCCTCTGAATTTAAAACAGAAAGATATTTTCTTAGGCAGTTAGAGATTACTAGTTGCAGCGGCCCTCCCCAGTCCCCACTCCACTTTATGCCACTGCCTGTCCCATCAGTTCATTTTCAATCCCTGCCTTGTTTTTCTTTAAATTTAAAATATATATATATATATATATTTTTATGGGCAGTTAGTGAGTAACTACTAGCAGCAACCCTCCCCACCCCACTTCACTGTATACCACTGGCTGCCTAGCCCACCAGTCCCTTTCCAGTCACTGCCTTCTTGTATTTCTTTCAGTTCAAAAAATATTTTTTCTTAAACACTACTAGTGCTCACCTCCGGTGCCGGTACCTATGAAATAGGCCACCGCAATTGGGCACCTACAAAAATGGTGACTCAGTTATGGTGCCTGTGTTCAGGGCTACCTGGCGAGGGGGTGACCAGATGCTGGGGTGGGCGACATACAACGATGGGATGTAGGTGCATATACGCATGGAGGGGGAGAGGCAGGGGAGTGATGGTATGTGGGAGGGGCTGTGGCAGACAGCTGCCGAGCTGGTCTGCTAGCATGACAGGGAGGGTGGTCAGTTGTGAGGTGGAGGGTGCAGGGTTCGGGTCCGGCACGGTGCATTTTTTTTTTTTATGCCAGCAGGCAGCATTCACTTTTTTTTAAGTTTTTCACCTCCGACATGCACCCCCCTGGGTGGGAATCCATAAATAGCGGGGTGCAGAAGTAGCCCCGCATTAAAAACAACCCATAGGTCTCGAGTGCTCTATTTCTGCTCACTGCAAGTGTGCATCGCCGAAAATCATTTTTGGCGACGTACACTCGCCGTAACAGCGATCACTATTCTTCAATCACCATTATGACATGGAACCCTCCTACACAGTGTAGACCTCCGAGTCTACACAACTGTTTTTGTTTGGTTAATATTCTGCCACCACTGGCCATGCCAGTGCACCAGCAAAAAATGTCTGCTGACTTTGCTTCTAGTTGCTCAGTGATCTGTATCTGCTGTGTATATGCACCACAAGTTCAGATCACATGACTGAACAGGGCCAAGCCAGCATATCTCATGACTTTCTGGCTCACTTCTCAGACTAGCAAGCCCACACCAGTGACATGATGACATCCCTGATTCATCCTTCCCGAACCACTCTGACCTTACATTTCCTCCAGTTTCTCCTTCCCCCTTCCCCTCCAATCTGTAGTACTGTACCCTCCTATGCTCCCTCCCTCCCTGGCTTTGTCCCACAAAAAGTTCATCCACCAAAGTTCCATGGCTGCCCAGTTCCTTCCACAAGTCCTGGGCTGGATCAAGCCTTTGGGGGGCCTGGAGCACTCAAACTCTGGGGGCCCATGTAGGTCAACACCCAGCTGGGCTAAATCTTACCTGACTTACACCATGAAGGATCTCTTGCTGTGGACAGTATTAAGTGATTCTAAACATTTGCTTTGATAGATGAGTCTGCAGTAAGAGCAGTTATGCAGTACAGTCCTTTCAGAATACTATAGATTGAATCACTAATACAGTTCTGCTTCGTTGTTTTATAGTTATGTGACTGCTAAATGGAAAGAAAAAAGGGGTGGGGGTGATTCCTACATGGACTAAATAAGGTTCTTCCTATCTTTTACTCTTCTTTTTAAATATCAGTAACCTTTGACAAATTCTGTATAGGCTGTGGACAGTATGCCACTGGTCATAAGGTCAAAGTAGTATGCAGTAAAAAACAGGAAAATATTCAAAACTGGAAAAAATTAAGGGCATTAGGTGAAATTCATTTTATTTTATTTATTTATTGATTGATTGATTGATTTGGAAACAGCCTTTGAGCCTAGGCTCATTTACAAAGGTTCCACGTCATGGGACAGTTGACAGACCCAGAGACAGTACAGGTACAGAGAAACATTGTTTCAAATCTTAAACATTGTGACAAATCTCAGATATTGTTTCAATTGTTGATGCTCCATCGGGTGTCAGAATGGTCAAGAGTTTTGTGAGGTGCAGAGAGAGCCTCCCTCTTGGAGCAGGCCCAAAAATACTTGCAGAAATCAGGAGAAGTCTTCCCCCAGGGGATGGGGATGTGTGTGGGGGGGGTAGTAAGCAGCCTCCAGCCTGAGTCTTTGTCAACAGCACATAGTACATGGGGGGCTAGGAAGACAGGTAGTGCAAACAAGGGGGCAGGTGGGCCACAGGGGAGAGGGAGATGGAGGAGAGGAACAGGTGAGCCAGGAGAGGGGGAGGTGAGGGAGAGCATTGGAAGGAGGAGGACTAGACAGGGAGGAAGGCTGAGCTGAGTAGGGGGAGCTGAAGAACAGCCCTGGGCCAGTTCATGAGAGCAGTTCAAAGAGTTTGGCCAGTGGGCTTCCAGTGGGTGGTGTGTCAGACATTCAGGAAATAGGCAACACGCAGTGCTGGAGGTAAGTGGTGCTTGAGTTCAGATTTTAAGTAGGGGAGAGAGAGACTGGTGGTACCATGAGTGACCTCAGGAATCTCGTTGAGCCAAAGGGGAGCCCCGTAGGAGGAGGAGGCACGTTGACCAAGTGCAGTTCGTCAAAATGGCACCATGAGCACCACCTGCTTCCTACCTCTGGTGCCATATCCGGAGACTGATTGGGAGAAGATGTCAGATATGCATGGGGTGCCTTGCCAAGGAGGCAGGTTTGTATTTTGATCCTGCACCCCAGAGTCAGTTTGTCTGCTCATAAAGTGAGCAGGTATGTGTAAGACAATCAGCATCCGGGGTGAGTCTGCAGACCTTACTGAGTGCAGTTTGTACCCTCTTTAGCACAGTATCCGTGTCTGCACCATAGACTACCAGGCCATAATCAGTGGTTGATAAGATGGAGCTACTGACTGAGAGGCAGAGGGCTGCCAGAGTAAGGTATTTTCTGTGCCTATATTGCACTCCCAGCTTGGAATTTACTGCTTTGACCACCAAATCAACATGTTGAGCAAAGGATAGGGTGTCATCAAGCGTGACCCTAGGCACTTGAAAGAGTGCACCTGGTCCAGGGGAACTTTGACATTGCTGGAGATGGAGAGGGTGGGGAACCTTTTCTTGAGCTGGGGACTGGATAGGAGCATGGTCTTAGTCTTTTTATAATTGAGCAGAAGCTTGTGTTCACAGAACCAGTCCTCTGTTCAGTTGAAGGAGTGCTATAGAGCATATTGGAGAGATTCGATTCATGTGTTGCTATTCAGAATGACCACATCATCAGTGTATAAGATTAATTTGGAGTTGCAGGCTTTGGGGAGATTATTTAGAAGAAGGCTGAAGAGAAGAGGTCCCTGGATAGACCCCTTGGGGACACCTAGCAAGACTTCTCTGGATCTTGACATGGTTTGGCCGATTCTGACGTGCTGGGATCTAAGAGACAAGTAGTCCAGGAACCAGCGTGCGGCATTGGCAGTCACTCCCAGGTTCTGCAGCTGAGCCAGGAGGAGGGTGTGGTTAATGGTGTCGAAGGCTTTTGTTAAGTTGATGAACACTGACCCGGCGATATTATGCAATGCCAGGTCCATCAAAAACAAGACTGCTATTATAGCTGATCTTGTTGAAATGGTGGATCTGGCATGCATCACCGAGACCTAGCTGGATGAAAATGCAGGCCCAGTATTGGCTTCTGCAGTTCCAGCTGGGTTCTTGGTAATTCACCACCCGAGGTTAGATCATAGGGGTGGGGGTGTAGCCATCTTTTTTAAGACCAAACTGGGCCTTGCGGATGTTCCAATGGGGACCACCAGATCCTTTGAGTGTAACATGGGAGAGGGTGTAGGTTGCAGGATACTCCTCATTTACCGTCCACCAGGTGATGGGGGTTTATTCCTGCAGGAGATTGTGGACTTCATCGTTGACATGGTGTTGGAGTCTCCCAGATGGATAATTCTGGGGGACTTCAATGCATGGTTCAACGATGAACTCTCACCATTTGGTCAAAATCTCCTCCAGCTAATGACAATGCTGGGCCTTACACAGGTGGTTACCTCCTCTGCCCATATAGGGGGTCCCTCATTGGATCTGCTGTTCCTCCTGGGGATGGAGATCTCTGACTTGGGGGTGGAACCAGTCAGTTAGTCTGACCATCACACCATAGGGTTCAGTTTCGGGGTTCCCCCAAATGCACCTACCCCTTCGGAGATGGTCCAGTACCGTCCTTTAAAGGGCATTACCCCGATGGTCTGTGGGCGGCCCTGGACCTATGGGGATTGTTGGGTGAAAGCACAAGTCCACGGGACCTTGTACTAGCCTATAATAAGACAGTGGGAGGTTCTCTGGATTTGATTGCTCCTGTTCTTGTTTGACCACTCACTCCTCTTCCAAGGTCCCCTTGGTATGATGGGTCCTTGAAGGAGCTGAGGCGAGTTAGTCGAAGGCTGGAGAGAGTATGGTGGAAGTCTGGTCTGGATGCTGACAGGCTTAGATTGATAGAACATTATAAGGACTATCAATCAGAAATCACCCGTAAGAAGGCAGATTTCCTATCCAAGGAGATTTCTGCTGCGCAGAATTGACTGGCTCAACTTTTCTGAACTGTTGACAGATTGTGCAGTCCAATCTGTCTCCAGTCCGGAAGAGTTTTTTTCACAAATTAAGTGTGATGAGCTAGCTAAGTTCTTCATAGATAAGGTTGCCAGCATCAGGTCCGGAATCGGGCCGGCTCTCTCTCTATGAGAGGTTGCAGAGGTCGATGGGAGGTGGTGAGCACCCGGTCTGTCTGGACGGATTTCAGCTGACCAGAATTCATGAACATTGTGAAGATTGTCCAGACTCTGCACCCAACCTGTTGTAGTTTGGATCTGGGCCGTACCCCCCCCTTTTAGTGGTGTGTGTAGATGTTATCTGCCTGATCCTAGCTAAAATTGTATGGAGATCCTTGGAGAGGGTGGTCTTTCCAGACCCCCTAAAGGAGGCAGTCATTCGACCACTCCTTCAAAAACCCTCCTTGGATCCTGACGATCCAGCTAACTACCGACCTGTCTCTAACCTTCCCTTTGTGGGGAAGGTTATTGAGAAGGTAGTTGTGTTGCAACTGGTCTATCAGTTTGTAACCCACAATATCTATGAAGCTCTTCAGTCTGGTTTCAGGAAGAGGCATAGCATAGAGAGTGCCCTTGTTCGGATACTAAATGATCTCCTAATGGCAAGAGATCGAAAGGCTCATACCATCTTGGTCCTTCTTGATCTCTCTCAGCAGCCTTTGACACTGTGGACTATGGGGTGCTTTTGGAGACCATGCGGTTTCTCTGTGGACTGTCGGGTACAGTCCCCGAATGGTTTTGATCATTCCTTGTAGGCAGGGTTCAGAGGGTGGTCACTGGAATTTATTCCTCTGACGCCCTCCCCCTGTCCTGTGGGGTGTCGCAGTGCTCCATATTGGTGCCCATGGTGTTCGCGGTGTATGTGCTGCCACTGGGAGATATCATCAGGTGATATGGCTTGAGTTTTCACTGCTATGCAGATGACACTCAGCTGTATATGTCCTTTGTGCCCAGACAGGTTGATGCGGTCTCTGTGCTAAATAATTGCCTCTCCGAGATCAAAGACTGGATGAGCTCCAGTTTGGCTGAGACTGAATCTGGATAAGACTGAGGTGTTGGTTGTGGACCCGGGTCACCCAGGGGTGGGTTTTGGGGCTGGGCACATGTTGGGCCTGTGGCTTTACAGTGTCCAGCTCATTACCTCAGATCGGGTGCGGAACTTGGGTGTTATCTTTGATGACGGCTTGACCATGAAATCTCAGGTGTCAGCTGTGGTTAAATCCTCATTTTACCATCTGAGGAATATCACCCAGGTGAAACACCTGGTTCTGCTGGGCTACCTTGTAACACTGGTCCATGCCTTCATTACTACCCGTCTTGACTACTGCAATGCCCTCTACCTAGGGTTGTCTGGTGTTGATATCTGCTGATTGCAGCTGGTGCAGAACACTACAGCAAGGATGTTGACTGGTACCTCTAGGTCCAGTCACATAATGTCTGTGCTGCGTGGACTGCACTACTGGCTGCCAATCCAGTGGCAGATCACCTATAAGGTAGGCTTGCTTACCTTTAAAGCCCTACATAAACAGGGACCTGACTGCCTGAAAGATCTCCTGACTCCCTACTCCCCCAATCGCCCCCTCCGATCCACAGAGAAGGGATTGCTAGAGATTCCCAGGGTTCATCTTAAAACATCTGGAGCTTGTGCTTTTTCATTTGCAGCACCAACCCTGTGGAATTCTCTACCTCATCGGTTAAGAGAATGCCTGACCATCAGTAGTTTTAAATCTTTGTAAAAACGTATTTATTTTCACTGACTTTCCCAGACTGATTTTAAATTTATACTGCTGTTTGCTTGCATATTTATGGTTTATGCTTTGTACAGTGCCTTGATATTGAAAGGCGCTATATAAATTAAAGATTTGCTTGCTTGCAATTTGCCTTCATCCATAGCTTGACACTTGTCAGTGTATTCCACCAGAGCAGTGGTAGTACTGTGATTCTGCCTGAATTAGTGCTGGTTGGGGCACTGCAATTGACATTTCTTGAGATACTCAGTGAGTTGATCCACTACAATCTTTTCCAGAGCCTTGAATAGGAGGGAGAGGATTGAGACTGGTTTGTAGTTGGAAATACAGGACCTATCACCACTCTTGTGGACAGGGGTCACTAACACTTGTTTCCAGACTGCCGTGAATTTAGCCAGGTCCAGTGATTTGTTGAAAAGTTTGGTTATGGGTATGATCAGTGCATCAAGAGTGAGGGATATCAGCTTTGTGTCTACTCCATCACTGCCCATTCTGGTTTTACCTAGCACTTTCCTCACATAGTACACAGCATTCTTAACTGTTACTCTCTTGAAGTAAAAGTCCGGGTGGGTGTTAGTAATTGACTAGTTGCAGGAGAGATCCTCAGTGGGGTGTAGATAGGTAGGAGGACTGTGATTAGATCAGTGAAGGTGGAATTGAAGGACTCCGCAATTAGGAGTGAGTCAAATGTGGGAGAGCCATTAATGTTGAGCAGTTGAGGATGTTTCTTTTCATCCTTCCCCAGGAGATTTTTTATGTTCTCCTAGAACCTCTTACCATCTCCCCAACCTCTGTTTAGCAGTTCCTTGTGGTAGTCAGCTTTGGCCTGTCAGATTAGAGTCATGCAGCAATTTCTGGCAGCCCTGTAGCACTGGTAGTCATGCTCGATACCGGTGGACCTGGCTTTCGATTAGAGGTTGTCATTTTCCTTCATCTTGGCAAGGAGCTCACCGGTAATCCAGCCATTATTGATCCCACGTGCTTTTCTTCTTTTTACTGGCACATCCAGTGCTACCCTCTCCCCCACCAGCACCTCTAGGGAAATTAAAGGCGTAATTGCACCCATGTATGTAAAATAATGACTCGGGTCAAGGAATTGAATGAAGCACTGATTATTGTTGTGACATGGTTTGTCTGTCTAACCTGCCATAACATGCTTACAACAAGCCAAATGAGGCGGGCTGGAAATTAATGCAAGTTAAACGGTATAGCCTCGAATCGTAGGTCAGACTCTGAGCCTAACAAACAATTCCATTAGGTGGCAAGGGACTGTTTCTTAATTTCTGGGAGGGAGAGTTAAACTTTCACTCGTATAACCCAAAAAAAAAAAATAGGAGAAGCAGAAGCTTCTTTGAAGGCAGACAGCAGCCTCCGAATCGTGAGGTATTTTCATAACTACAGTCTCATCGTCTGATTCACCTCTTGAAGATTCCAGCTCATCTTTATAGAGCACACAGATTTATTAAAAAATGTTGCTTTCACAAGTTTCACCTGCCTATTGCTTTCAGTAAGTTAAATGGCAATTTAATTCAGAGTGAAAAAGAATAATGAAACAGATATTTTTTTTTTCCTTCAGCAGTTGCCTATTGAAACATGTCTCTCATTTCTGCTGTCTGGATTCCTTCTACCTGACCTCTGGAAGATACGGGGGCTGCCTGATTCCCCTGTTTACATACATGCGCACTATACTAGCTTGCTTACCACACGACTCTCTGTAGCAGGCCACAGTGCACAATGTGACAACTCCCCCAGTCCCACTGCTGCTGTGCTGTCTCCAACTGAGACCCGTGTGCTACTGTATGGAACAAAATGAGAGCACGAGTGATAGTTTCATGGGGAGCTCCTCTATGGCGGGGGGGGGCCAGGGCATGCATTTGCCCCATCTGTCCCCCCTTTTAATTCAGCTCTTAACAGCATCCCACCTGTTCCCAATTCCCGCTTTTGCCTCCGGGTCCTCCCCCCCAGCTTGTTGTCCGCCACACAGACACATACACATGTAACCCCTAGATGGCGCTATCCCAGGGGCTACTACCCCTGCCTGATTTGCCACTAACAGGTTGAGGGGCCTGGATCCGATGGCGGGTGCCTCCACCCAGAGGTCAGGGTTTGCAATAGTTAAACTAACTTGGTCACAGCCCTCTGGGACACTGCAACCCCTTCTTCCCACTAGTGGCCCACACATATCAGAATTACCTTCACAGTATACACTTACCCCCAGGACTGGTTCAGGCACTAGGACCTCCTGTAAAATAAGATACAGTGCAACAATCACAGTACAATACTTTAACATAGACAAATACCTCAGGCAGTATAACTTTGCTGAAACAAGCAGCTCTGATTTATTTAGGGGGATATAACAAGGACAGGGGGAATCAGGTTAATTAGCTTATCACTTTACTCATCTACCTATGGCTCTGTGCACAGGCCTATCCCTACCAGTCACTGTCCCTGGGTACCCAAGCCCTAGTGGCTAGTCCAAACCGTGGCAGCTGGTAGGGGCCCTTTCACACAGAGAAAAGAAAAATTAGTTAAACAGTCAGCAGTACAGTAATTCCATTTGGATTCAATGTGGCAATTCAACAGGGAGCGACCCTGAATTAGTACTCACGACCTCCAAACAAGATAGGGTCCTTCAATGTCAGCAGGGCTACTCTTGAGCTCCACGAGACTCCTCACACATTTATATGGCAAACTGCAACAGGCAAAAGTCCTTTAATGGCAGCAGGATTTACTTGTGCTACACAAGCCTCCTCACACATTTATATGATGAACAGTAACAGGCAAAAGTCCTTTAATGGCAGCAGGATTTACTCGAGCTACACAAGCCTTCTCACACATTTATATGGTAAACAGTCACAGGCAAAAGTCCTTTAATGGCAGCAGGATTCACTTGAGCTACACAAGCCTCCTCACACATTTATATGGTAAAAGAAAGTACTATACCAGGTAGGCTGCTTCTCTATCCCGATCGCAATTACTGCACAATACCCGGGAGAACACACAGTAGATTCAGTTCCTGACAGACCGAGTGCAATTCAGCAATTTCTCCAGTCTTCTACAGGGTGAGCCTGGCTTCTACTCTTCAGATATCCTTTGATTCTCTTCACAGGACGGATTCAGTCCTAACAAGCAGTTACACAAGCTGCAGACCGGAACTCTGGGCCTTACACACGTTTCCCGACTAAAACTGCACACTGAAAAAGCACAGGGCTCCTTCCCTCTTCACTGCCAGGGCTCAACTGAAACTCCAGCAGACAAAACCGGGCACTTCCTTTGAGTTCCTCCCAGTTCTTGGCTGGATTGGCTGTCACTCACAATAGACTGCCCCTGTTGGTCCAAAAAGGCGCTGAAGTCTAAACTACATCTCCCAGAGTCACTGCCCATACAATCCTCTTGTGGCTGGCTCAGATTATGAGTCCAAGTTCTGATTCGTCCAAGGCACCATTTTAGAGCTACCTTAACCCACACTGATTGGTCCAGTTCAGCAGTTCAAAACTAAAATGGGGAACTAGGCAAACACTGTTCTGACTGCAAAAAAGCAGGTTAGACAAACTGTATTTTCATTATTACTCTAAATGATTTCTGGCAAACAGTTACATCTTTCAGATAGGTTCCTTTGCACTCCTAGTGACTGCAAAATGGAGTGAATTGGCAGCAGCTCGAGTGGTACTCAAGCAGAGAAGCACACAGTCCCCCCATACAAACTAATTATGTCTGCAAGCAGACAGCTCTTAAAGAGACAGTACCAGAGGCTCTAAAAACACTCACTGATAAATGGCTTAAACGCCAAACACCATTCAGGCTTGGAGCATTCAAGCAAGCTCCTGGAAGTCTTTTGGGAACCCCCATTTGCAGGGGGGTTACACCCTTCCTGGCCTGGGAAAGCTTGACGTCTGCGTCAAGCAAGTACCCCCATAAGTTTCAACTGCAACCATATACATTTGCATTAGGCTCACACATGTAATCATCAGTCAATACATCATTTTACCAAGAACACATTTCTGAAACATTGCAGTACGTCACTCTTTACACAGTATTACACACACATTGTACCATAACTCAAGTTATTACCTCTTGTACATGAAACCTGAAGAGAGGGCCCTTCCCTATCAGTTACCTTGGGGCTGGATGGGGCAAGGGCACCATACTAGAGGGCAACACAAGTAACTTGAGTTAGCACTGACGCCAGTTTGGGCAATGAGTCGGGACACATACACTCCTTATGGACAACATTGAGAGGCAAGTCCACAGGCCTCCCAAGGGAATCATAACTGAGGTGCACCACAGGCTTCACAGCTCAACCAGTCTTTCTAGGGGAACTGTTACAGTCTCTGCATTCTGAGCCTCATTTTCAGCATTGTCCTCACTTGTCGGGGAGTCTCCATGGGGTAGAGAGGCTAGAACTTGGGGCACTTTCAGCTCCAGGAGTTACAGTTTCTGAGTCCACAACATTTGGCTCGCATGGAGAGCTTTCGGACACTGGCAGTGGACTGTCAGGGAACTCAAAATACTCTTCTTGTTCTGGTGTATCACCAGTCTGCCCCAATCCATCATTTTCCTCCCCTGAAAGCTCAAACAGTTCAATCATGCACAATGATTCCATTTCATCTGATCTGATGCTTTGCACTTCACTTTCTGGGAGCATTGGCTCCAGGGACGAAGCTGGGGGTTTAGACAGTCCAGAAGGCCCAGCTCCATCTCCAGTATTGACTAGGGGATTGCCCGAAACAATTGACTCAGTTCAAGAAGGATAGTATTCAAAGTCACTCTCACTTTCTTCTGATCGGGACTGACAGTCATGCCCAACTGGGACTTGTGGAGGGGAACACTTTAACTCTGCTTCTGTAGGCACAGACTTTCTTGATCTTTTCTTAGCAGCAGCTATAGTCACTGGTCCAGAGGGGGCATCTTCTGGGGGCTCAGACTCAATCAAGATTTGTCCAATGGGCAGTAAATGATTTCTATGCATTGTTTTTACATCTTTTGAATTATTCTCAGGCCTTACCTTTTGTACACTGGCAGATCATCTAGTTTGCCCACTACAATGTGAGGGAGATGGTGCCATCTGTCAGCAATCTTGTGTTTGCCATGCAGTCCCAGATTTCTTAGCAATACCCGATCTCCCTCCTGGAGTTCCTGTGCTTTCACCTTTTTATCATACCTTTCTTTGTTGGCCATATTTCTTTTGGCAGCCGTGGTTTGAGCCAGTTGGTACGCATGAGTTAGCTGGGCCTTTAACTTTTGCACATACTGTAAATAGTTGTCAGCTTGAACCCCATCAGGAGAGACCCCAAAACACACATCTACTGGTAGTCGAGCTTCTCTCCAAACATCAGGTGGTAGGGGAGAACCCAGTGGCATCACTTTTGGTGCAGTTATAGGCATGTACCAGGGTGCTAATTTGTTGGCTCCATCTAGGCTTGTCCTTTGGGTGCAGGGTGCCTAGCATATCTAGCAAAGTGCGGTTGAAACGTTCAGGCTGTGGGTCCCCCTAGGGGTGGTAAGGAGTGGTTCTGGACTTTTGCACTCCCCACAGAGAAAGCATCTCTTTGATCAGACGACTCTCATAGTCTCTCCCTTGATCAGAATGGATTCTTTGTGGAGCCCCATAGTGAACAAAAAAGTTTTCTACAAGTACTTTGGCCACAGTGGATGCTTTCTGGTCTTTGGTGGGGAAAGCTTGGGCATATCTCATGAAATGGTCAGTGACCACCAGCACATTACTGATATTTCTTTGATCTGACTCCAAACTCAAAAATCAATACAGACCAGCTCCATGGGTGCACTGGTGGTGATGTTAACAAGGGGGCAGCCCTCTGGGGCAAAGCTTTCCTCTGTAAGCTAGCGACTACAAGTTCGAATGTGTTGCTCCCATCAGCCCCCATCTTGGCCAATAGAATCTGGATCTCACCAAGTCACGTGTTCTGTCTATACAAGGTGCCCCATGTGGTTGTGCAAGGACATCAGTACTGAGTCTCGAAGGCAGTGGGCAGCACTAGTTGTTGTTTGTCTATTTGTCCCCTCTGTCTACTGTTTCTCTGTATAACAGTTTATTGATCAGTTTCAACTTAGGACCTTCTTTGTATAACAGTGCAGTTCTCAAATCAGTGGAGTGTAATTTGGACATCTTTTCTTTCATGCATAGAGGGCTTCTAAAGCTGCTTTGATCATGGGATCGCGGGATTGAGCCCGCCGAATACTGTCATTGTCCAGCTGAGGCAGTGCACCAATGTCTATTGCAGAAAAGTGGCAATAAGCAGCAGGTATGCAATTCTCAGAGGGTCCCAAGCAATCCACCATGCAGTCCACTGCGTCCGTGGACATTTGTTCCTCCTGTCAAACTTCCGGCAGAGTGCCCAATGTCAGGTTCTGCCAATCGGACCCAATCATTCTGGGGAACAGGCCTCGGGAGAGCATCAGCATCTATGTGGTTCAGACCTGCTCGGTATTCAAGAGCATAGTCATATGTAGATAATGCAGAAAGCCACCTATGGCCAGTGGCATCCAACTTAGCTGAGGTCTGCACATAGGTCAAAGGATTATTGTCAGTTTTTACTAGTATTTTAGCCCCATACAAGTACTCATGGAATTGGTCAACAATAGTCCACTTCAAAGCTAGGAACTCTAACTTATGTACAGGATAGTTCTTTTCGGATGGGGTCAGGCTTCTACTGGCAAAGGCCACTGGTCTCAGACCATTCTCGTGCTCTTGGTACAACACAGCCCCCAACCCTTGCAAGCTAGCATCAGTGTGCAGGACATAAGGTTTTCTTGGATCGGCATAGGCCAGCACTGGAGCATGGGTAAGTTGATATATGATCTCATGAAAAGCAGTCTCACAATCAGAGTCCAGCGGGCCCCAAATACTTCACTCGGACCAAAATACACTCTTTCAGTCTTGAGGGATGCTGACTTTGGTATTTTTATGGGTTGGGGATACCATGAGTAAGGTTAAGTAAAGGGAGGATCACTCTTGAATAGTCCTTAATGAAACCGATAATAACCACAGAATCCCAGGAATCTTTGCAGTTCTTTTAGATTTTTGGGCTGTGGCCAGGTAGTCAAGGCCTCAACTTTACTTGGGTCGGTCTCTATTCCTCGGTGGATACTATGTGTCCCATACTTTACTGATGTTTGAAAGAATTGACACTTATCAATGGACAGTTTAAGGCCAAAGTCCTCCAGTCGGCCCAATACCTTAAATAATCTGCTCTCATGTTCCTCCAGTGAGCTGCCAAACACAATAACATCATCTAGGTATACCAGGCACTCTAGTAAGTTCATGTCCCCCACTGCACGCTCCATCAATCGTTGAAAAGTGGCTGGGGCACCTGAAATCCCTTGAGGCATCCTCATGAATTCATAGAAGCCAAGCGGACAGATAAAGGCTGTCTTCTCATGGTCCTCTGGGGCCATCGGGTTCTGGTAGTTCCCACTGCGGAGATCCAGCACAGAGAACCACTTGCTCCCGTTTAGGCAGTCCAAAGCATCCTGAATGCGGGGCATTGTGTACTGATCAGGGATAGTCTGCCGGTTTAAGGTGCGATAATCCACGCACATCCTTACTGTCCCATTCTTTTTCCTCACTACCACAATGGGGGAAGCATAAGGGCTTCTGGATTCTTGTATTACACCAGCAGCTAACATCTCTTGCAGATGCCGCCTCACATCATCTATATCAGCAAGGTGCCAGGCGTCGAGACCTCTCACAAAATGGTCTTCGTCATGCAGCTGGATATTGTGCTCAGCTCCTTGCACGCATCCTCGTCCCATTCCTTTAAAGAAAACACCTGGTCTCTCTGGGCAAGCTTCTCACTGATCCTCACTTTCCATTCAGCTGGCAACGGGAGTCGCGAAATCAAACAAGTCAGGCGTTACTCTGTCATTCTTCCTCGAACTCTTGCTGCTGGGTAGCACTGCAGTGTCAGCACAATGCACATTAGCCAGGATGCAACCTCTATTTACTCGAATGTCTCTTTCAGACACATTATGAACGGACCATTACCCATCTGGCATAAGCATGGGCTCTAGCAGGCAAAATACTAGGCTTGACCAGCAGTCCCTCTGGCAATTTTCCATCGCCTGGTGCATCCAACATTAATATTTTATTCTTAACATCCTTTCTGATATGGACCTCTCCTGTAAGGTACACTGGGCATTTGGCGCCAGGATCAGAGACTCAGGATCCTTCTTCCATACAATTCCGAACCGGTTCCTCTGGTTCTATTTTTCAGCATCTCTCTGTGCCTCATAGGCCTTCTTAATTAAAGCCGGAACTCTTAAAGCTCTACTAGTCTTTGACCCCTGTTTTCATAACACAACTGTGCCAGCCTCCGAACATATGAGCATTTGTTCCAATCAACAAAGGGACACCATCATACAGTCCAGTGGGGGACACACTAAGGCTAGGGTCTCTACTTGTTCGGCCACCCAGCCACGGAGGTGGGGAAAGACAGCCAAATTCGGATATACCCGGAATAGGGGTAGGCCTTCTCACTTAACCCCATACATGCAGTCCTTCTAATGGTTGTAAGGGTACGTCTGACAAATGCTTCTGATAACAATCCTGGAACATAATTGTCACTTGGGAGCCACTGTCTAATACAGCTCTTGTAGACACTCCATTCACCTTTACAGTGGTCTCCAAGGAAGCTCCTGGAAGTCTTTTGGGAACCCCCATTTGCAGGGGGGTTACACACAAACAAAGGTCGAACAGTGCTGCAAACCCTTTAGTGTTCGAGTTCTAAATTAGAGCTAAAACACCAGAGTTCAATCACAGTTCAAATCTTTTTCGAACTGGTTCTGGTAACCCGAGTTCTGTGAATGAAAGTGGAAGTAATTGGCCCTGAGGCCAGAATATGGGTCAGATTTCCCTGCTCGAGGTGCATAGCCAGTCCTAGAGTCACAACAGATGATTGACTTCCTCACAAAGATTGACCTCTCTGGTGTTTGACAGAACAAGTAGCAAGATCATCTGAATGACTCGAGGAGCTGGAGACCTCATTTGCTGGAATGAGTCTGGAACATACCTTCTTGTAGGGCAAGTCTAATGAGAATTTCCTGTATGCCATATAGAACATACTGGGAAACGTTTCTAAATGAAAAAAAAAGACCATTGGGTAGCAGGTGCTCACAGTATACTGCATATATTAAAAACAAGAAAAAATGGGCACTCTATTGTCAGGTTCATTGAGCATCCCAAAGGGCACTGTCCTCTGGGAAGGGAGGGCAGCTAGTTCCGGTGCTCTACTAACACCTGGAGGACCACAAGTGGCAGTGGACCTAGAACGATTCGTGGAAGGGAGATCACCGATGGTGACATGGCCAGCATGCTTGGTGTGCCTGAGGTTGCTCATGTCCTGACCTTGGCATCCATAAGGGGAAGAAAAGAGAGGGAAATCCCAGAAGGCTAGATGAGGGTCTGATCCAAGGAACCAGATCCTGAGCATGGTTGGCAAGAGAGGGACCTGTTGATCCCGTCAAGAGGTGCAGATAAGAACTACCCTGACATGCTCAATGTGTGAAGTACAGTAGGTATAAAAGCCTCTGAAAAGCTTTCTACGTGAAGTGTGTCAGGTGTTTTTCTTGTTTCTGTGCAAGGAATACAAAACAAATGTGAAATACAAGCTAAACTGTGTCCAAATATTGCATTTTCTTAAAGTTCTCCTGAAGGTGTCAGCTGCTTCTTAAAGTGGGACTTGCAATAACCCAACATTCTAATGCCAGCAGCCCAAGCACTGATGAGCTGCCTTTTCTGGATTTGCCTAAGACTTGTATAGTCCAATCTTTCTGTACCCCATATCCAAGCCAAAAAAAACATTTCACACCAATTTTGTCTGGAGGTTTCTCTTTCTCTAACTGTGCCAGTTCTCTCTCTCAACACCACCAAAAATTTCAGAGAACATTAATTCCAATTTCAAAACAGTTTTGCTTCCTGCATTTCCCTGACTACAACTAAATGAAGTGAACAAAAATGCCTGCTTACCTTCACACATGGAGGCAGCATTTTGTTTTGCAATCTCTTGCGGAGTCATAAGCAATACATTAATCTCTCTGGTTTTTGTAATTCCCAGGAATTTTGTGAGTGTATATTCATCAGCAAGCATTTTCAGTGGCCCTTTATACTCAGAAAACCAAAAGAGCCACTGACACCTCATTTGATGTATCTTGATTAATTCCCTCATTGCAACTCTCTCACTGTGTATATATTATGACTCAGGGTCCATTTAAGAACCCCTGAAACTGTAACCTATGATATGTAAATATCTATGACACGGGGTCTACTGTTAATGACCACTACAGCTGTAACCTGCCAATTGTATATATTCCCTGTACTGTATTACCTATGTTAATATCCTGTTATTTTATGTATGTGTCTATCTGACATGGAGCCTTTGCAAAGGAGTCTTTGACTCAAAGGATTGTAATTCCGATTTCTCTCTTAAATAAATAAATAAAAAGAAGAATTTTGAAAAACATATTTGAACTCAAAGCAGCTTATAGTTCTCTTTAGCTCTGTATTTCTTATCTCAGTTATTTATTACTGAGGTCATATGCATGAAAACAGGATAGTTGTTCCCTGAGGATTTACCAGCTCCTATTGCTTCTTCCCAAACCTGGTGCCATAATGCTCTGCTTGTGACGTCACAGTTATTCCCATAGCAATAGACTGTGATGTCACAACAGGGCATTTTGATTTTAAGTAGGGAGTAAGCTATAAAGGCAAATGAACTCTAAGGGATAAAGATATTGTTTTTGTGGGAATTTCTTCAGTAATAAATAATAGCGAGGAAAGACCTATAAATATATATGAAATACTACCTGAATTGTGACCAGCTATTACACTTTTCAAAGTTTTCCCAAAGGCATCAGTTGCTGTTTAAAGAAAATGTTTCAAGTAACAGTGTAAGTTTGCTTGAAACAGATGTGATTACATTTTGTATTGTTAAAAAGCAGGAATTTCTGTTTTCATGTAATTGTATGATCTTCCAGTTCTGCCAGTATTCACAATTTTTTTCATTTTATAATTATTTTTTTGTGAAAAAAATAAATCTCTTCTTTGCATTGCACACCTTTTTCTGCCCTCCCTGCTGATGAAATAATTTGCTATATAGTGTCCCTAGCATCCCCATCAGTGCTTTGCTATTCTGCCTGTGCAGCTGTGCACTGTCCCCAAAAAGCTTACAAACCTGATTGTGGGCCTAGCAAGGGAGCAGTTCGTGATAATAAAGATTATAAAAATACAGTGCTCTGGGCTGTTGAGCAGCTGAAACATACTGTTTTTCTCTCCTGACGTGATGGAACATTTAAAACAATTTTCTTGGACTTCATGATCAGCTAGTTTGCAAATCTGGGGTCAGTTTAAATATGGAGGTTGTGTTAACTAAAGCCAAAAAGAAGAAATAAAACAAACTTGAGAGAAACAGGAGAATCAATGACTACATGATGCTGAACCCGGGCCAGTCTCGAGCTGGGGCTCATGGAGAATCCACTTCAGACTCCAGCCTGGAAGGCACTAAAGCCCCAAGGCCCCATTTAGAGTAACCTATTCAAAGTACCAAGAAACAATCTCTGACTCCAAAAAGAAAAATTAGCCATCCTTATCAACTCTGTTTCAATCAACATCAGATTCAAAGGGCTCCACTGACAAAACGCTTAAAAAAATGCAGTCTGTGAATAAATCCTCCTTCCAATAAGTCGGTGTAAAGTTTGATTCAGTGATGAAAAAAGTGGAAGTCATGGCAAAAATTGTTGAATCCGGCACAGATTGGATTTTAAAAATGGAACTAGAGCTTACTATAGCTAACAGTGCAGTGCAGTCATTACAAGGTGTGAGGGATGTCTTTGTGAATACTTGGCAATAAATCATAAAATGGAGTGGATTGATAATATGCTCAGAGAGTGAAATATTTGTATTTTATGACTGCCTGTGAGTTTTGGGTGCTAACAATACTAACAGTGGGTTCTATGCACTAATGTGCGGGTTGCCTACATTCCACTTATGTGAGGTGCGCAGGCAACCCCAAATCGGAATGCCACACAGCGGAGGTCCAGTGGCCCCCTGGCAGCATTAATGGCAAGTGCACAAGCCCCTTGCGCACTTCATCCCTCAGCTCCCCACACAGCTTTGTGCCATGGGCGGTCTGGGGGGAGTGTTGAGGGTGTTCCCATACTCCATGCCATTCACTGAAGTGTGGAGTGCCAGGCATGGGAGATGCAAGAAATGGCAGGGAGAACCCTGCTGTAAAGGCTGTGCACCACCTGCAATGAACAGCTGCTGGGAACATACACCACAATGCTGCCCCAGCCCACTGGGCTGACAGGGAGGGTTGGGGGAAGCCATTCAGGCACATGCCTGTAGTTTTCAAAATACAGAGTCCCATGGCTTCTCAGGATCCCTTGCATGTGCTTTAAAAGCAGATGCCATATGACCCACCAGTGCAGCGGTAGTGCTATGTCTTGTGATGCCGACGATACACGCTCATTGTTTGACTGGTCAACCAATGAGCATGTACTGTGTAATCTACATGCTCCGGTGCAGTTCAGTCATCAGCTGGCCATGGCTGTGTGAGGAGGGCTGTGCCAGTCACCGACTCGGGTCGGGATGGGGGGGTGCAGGGTGGTGGGTCACAGCCAACCGGGGGTGAGTTCATGAGGTCACCACTAGCCTACCAAGGAAACAGGGATTTTATTTTATTATAACAGTGATCAGGGTGCAGGGAGAGGGGGGTCACTAGACTACCAGAGAAATGGGGCAATTTTTTTTTTTTTATGATAACAAAGATTGGGGCTCCGGAAGGGGAGGAAATCACTAGACTAAAAGGGAAATGGGGAATTTTTTTGTATTATTATAATGAAGATCAGGGCTTGGGGAGGGGGGACCAGTAGCCTACCAGGGAAAGGAATAGTGTGTATTTCATAGGTGACATGGATCGGGGCTGGGGGGACTAGCCCGACGTACTCCACGGCAGTGCTGGCATGTAGATAAGCCCATAATGTGCATGCAAATGGTCCCATAGCACTGTGCATGCCCAGTGCACTTATCTGCATGTTTGGGCAGATTATTGCCCATGGGGGCCACAGCGGTAACCAGTGTGCACCATGCTGTACCCCTATAGGCAGCCTTCAGCCCCGCACCCTGGTAGCACTGCTCCAAACATGGCGACCACTTGCTGTGTGGCATGCTACCAGGGTCCAATATTCAAACAGATAGCATGGACAATATGGATCACACTGTCTGTTTGAGTACGGCACCAGAGCTGGCTGGCCTTTTCTTTTTCATGCAGTACAACTTTTTGCGTGCACAGCGGGCCGGCTCTGAATATGGGGCCCTGAGTGTTTTTATTTACAATTGTAATAATTTTCTATGTTTTATCATATATATTCCACCAGACATTTACCCTTGAAATCTTCCTGTCTTGGCTCGATATTAAAATACATAAGAGGCACAGTTAACTCAAACAAATGGGTGCTGCCATTTGATTACATGGCAGCACAAAATGGCAAAACACAACTGCGAACCCAGGAAAACAGGGAATGCATGGACAGTTAATGCTTACTTCTGATGCGGTATGACTCGCCGTTACATGCAAAAAAGGCCACGTTCTACCTGCTGTACATTGCATACAGTGGTGCAGAGCTGCTCGTGTAAAAGGACTGTTCCTTTAGAGTAACATGCCTTTTTAGGTCTATGAATTCTTCACTTAAAGTAACACATGCCTTTTTAGGTCTGTGAAGGATTGACTATGTACTTTTACTAGAACTCAGAGTAGTTTTCATGACTGAAACTGACAGACTGACAATCCTTGTATTGCGTGGTCAGTTGTTGGAACAAACTAGTATTGTGCAACCTAGCCCCACACAAATTAAGGGTTTAGCATAGCATTTTCTGGGGCAAAACAATAATCGAATTGAAAAATGTTCTTACTCCTGCAGTAATATAGTCTTCAGAAATTATCCTTGCAATTTGAACCTACCTTTTACTTGGGCAGTTCAGGAGAAGACTTGGAGCTCACAGGGCTGGTGGTCGGGCTGGGAAATAATGCTGCTTATGGCTCTGCTTCCCAGACAAAGGAAGGGATGGCATGGCAACTGGTGCTTTACTGATCCCAGTGGAGGTTCAGGGAGCTTGTTCTACCCAGGGTTCGCTGTTGTGTCTGAAGTCAACTCTGAATGCCAGCAGTGCCATCATGTGGGTGCAGGATGAAATGAGGGGATGGCAAAACTGGAGAGAAGAAAAACCCTGGCACAGTGAGAATGATAGTGTAGGTGCAATGGGGCCCCCAAACATGGATCCTACTGCCCATTGAACTGCACTGGTGGTGAGCTACTTGTAAATGGGGCTAGATGGGAGCCCTAGACCTGAAGATGGTAGTTGACAGTATGGTAGGTGATCAAAATCTCAACTGGAAAAAAAAACTTGGGTTTATAAAAAAGCATTTTATTAATATTATTGAGTTCAAATATTTTGGTAGTCCCATAGTTGCTGAAATGCAAGATCTGGCTTAATCACTCAAAGTGGTCAATGAAGTGCATGGCTCTTTTTAGTACTAGGCATTCTAAGAGTTGTAGTTGAAATATCTAACTGAATTAGGTCTTTCTGAAAGATAGTCAGACCAGAGGCTAGACATTAATTGTATGCACTGCATTTTGTGAAGTATTTTTAAACTGATTTGAGTTTATCCAGTGCAAATACCCAGGCAAAAGTCAGAACAAGGATTTTATTCAGTTATATTTTATTCAAGAGGGACACATCCTCCCTCCCCATGTCTCCCATTTGCAAGAATTTATTTATTTTATTTTATTTAGCTTTTGTTGACCAGGTAAGTGCACTAGACAAATCCTGCCTATTTTCAGGCACGACCCGGGGGAAGGGGATACAGATGAATGCCAACTGACCTTGAACCAGATTAAGCTGTTGGTGGTATTTTTAGTGAATGAGGGAAATTTGGCCAGGACACTGGGGAAATTCCCCTACTCTTTCGATAAGTGCCATGGGATCTTTAACATCCACCTGAACTACCGCCAATCCAGGCAGATGGGACCTCGGTTTAACGTCTCATCCGAAAGACGGCACCTCAGAAGTGCAGCACCCCTCTCATGCTGCACTACAGTGTCAGTACTGAGATATTAACCCAAGTGCCAGATGTGGGAACTGAACCCACAACCCTCTGATCTCCCGGCCTCAGAGGCGAGTGTGCTACCTACTGAGCCACTGACACTGCTCATCCTTAGCTGGGCCCAGTGTTGGAATTACACCATATAAGCTTCAAAAGCTATGGAGACCCATGTGTGCCATATTTTAAAACACAGTCCCTTTCCAATTCTAAAATAAATGGCAGTGTTGATTGAGTTTTGGAGACTCACTTCAGGTATATGTGGGCCAAACTCCTATATGTCCCAGGAAAATTCCAATACTCTCCTGACAAAAGCAGAATACCCAGGATTGAGACATGAATGTAGCCTCCCACATGGCAGTGTAAGAAGCTCCCACTATGCTACTGAGCCAACCTTTGATCTTTATATTTTTTATTTCGATTCTGGCTCTTGTTTATATACAAACATACGAATTTGACAGCAGAAATAGGCCACTTTATCTATCAAGTCTGCTCGAGTGTGCAGCTAGCCCCCTCACCTTGCAGCTGCCCCACCCCTCCTCCCCTTCCCAATTACTCCCACCACCCTGATCCATCCCCTTTTGAAACTACCCACTGTCTTACAGGATACCACCTCCTCCGGCAGAGCGCTCCATTCTGCCACAACCCTCTCTGTGAAAAAGTGTCACCTCATTTTCATCCTAATCTTCCCCAATCTAAGGCCATACCTTCTCATGTCCCTCCCTCCTTTTTGAATATCCCTTCAGTGCCTGCCTTGTTCATCCCCTTTAAGTACTTAAAGGTCTCAATCATATCCCCTCAATCCCTTCTCACCTCCAGGGAGTACATATTCAACTCTCTCAGCCTCTCTTCGTATGGCCGGTCCTCCAATCCCTGGATCGTCTTTGTCACCCTATGTTGTATCCCTTCCAGTAATCTCGCATCCTTCTTCAGATATGGGCATCAGTACTGCATGCAGTATTCCAGGTGTGGCCTGACTAGAGACCTGTAGAGAGGCAGGATCACCTCCATGCTCCTGGAGGAGATCCCTCTCATGTTACAACCCAGAATCCTGTTGGCTTTTGCTGCTGCCCTCCTGCGCTGCTCTGTATTGTTCATTTTCCCCTTTACAACCATCCCTAGATCCTTTTCATTCTTGATGGTACCTAGTTGCACCCCTCCCAGCTGGTAACCCCTCCCTGGGTTCTTTGCTCCAAAGTGCAGTACTTTGCACTTTTTTGCATTGAACCCCAACTGCCACGCCTCTGACCACTCCACCAGCTTGGTCAGGTCATCCTGCGGCCCCTACCAGCCTGCTGTATCATCCACCATTGCCCCCAGCTTGGTACCATCAGCGAACAGACTGATCTTACTCCCAACACCATGCAAGATGTCTGCTATGAATATCCCAAACAGCACTGGCCCCAGTACTGATCCCTGCAGCGCCCCACTCGTCACGGCCTTTAGAGATGACAGTTCCCCCACCACCACTACCCTCTTCTGTCGCCCTTGCAGCCAATTCTTAATCCATTTAGCTATCTTAGTCCCCACACCCACGTATCTCAACTTTCCTCCCAACCTCCCATGTGGCACCGAATCAAAGGCCTTACTGAAGTCCAAATATAGGACATCCACAGCATGGCCCTTGTCCAACTTCCTCGTAACCCAGTCATAATACTCAACTAGATTAGTCTGACAGGCTTTTCTGGTTACAAATCCATGCTGATGGCTGTTCTGGAGCCCACTGTCTTTCAGAAGAGACACCAGCCTCTCCTTAAGTACTGTCTCCATCAGCTTCCCCACAATGGATGTCAGGCTTACCAGTCTGTAATTGCCTGGTTCATTCTTTGGTCCACCTTTATGGATGGGCACCATGTGGGTCATCTTCCAGTCATGTGGTACATGCCATGTGTCCAGGGAGGTATTGAATATGTCCACTAGTGGTCCAGCAAGGATCTCCACCATTTCCGTCACCACCCTGGGACGTATGTCATCGGGTCCTGGTGCCTTATCCACCCTCAGACCCCTTAGACCTTCCAGTATCCTACCCTCAGTGATCACCCCACCTATTACCCCCTCCCCAACCCCTGCCCACCATCCCACTCCCTGCAGTATTTGCCCCTTTCTCCCTCGTGAATACAGAACAGTAGTGCTCATTCAGTGCCTCTGCCTGTTCCACCCCTCTCTCTGCCCACCCTCCATCCTTCCTGAGCCTCACTATCTGGTCCTTACAGGTCCTTCTCTGCCATATGTATCTGAAGAAGTCCTTTTCCTTGTCTTTGATGCCCTGCGCCAGCCTCAGTTCCCTGGAAGCCTTAGCTGCCCTGACTCCCCAGGTAAATTCCTTGAACTTCTTCACATACTCCTCCCTAGCCTCCCCTTCCCAGATTTCTTGTATTTCATGAATGCTGCTTTTTTAGCCCTCACCATTTCTAAGACCTCCCTACTCATCCAGCGTGGTATCTTAGCCCTTCCCTTTTTGCTCTGTGATTTGGTGCATGTCTCAGTAGTCTTCACAATCCCCAATATCCCCCCATTTTCTGGTTCACATCCCAGTGTGGCTGAATTCCTTTCAGGTGCCCCTAAGATGTCACCCATTCTACCAAAATCAGCCTGTCTGAAGTCAACCACCCTGGTCCCTGTACCCACCGCTTCCCTACTCATGTTTAGTGTGAACCACACCAAGTGGTGGTCACTGCCAGCCAGCGGGTCCTCCAACCCACCTCTCTTACAGCCTCCCTGTTGGTCAGTACTAGATCCAGTGTATTCCCCAGTCTAGTCGGCTCAGTGACCATCTGTGCCAGGAAGCAGTCCTGGAAGGCATCCAGGAGTATTTGCTCCCTAGCACTTGAGGTGGCTGGGGTACCCCCATCGACTCCTGGTAGATTTACAAGCCCTGTCCCATTTCCACTCCAGCAACCTCATCACCCTTTACCTGTTGATCCTTGCCCCCCAGCTTACTCCCCATGGTGCGGCCTTTGGACTTTGATTTTCCCCTCTGGAACCCCCCACTTAGTGGGTGTGCACAGGTGCAAGTGCAGGCTATGAGAGCTCTTTTCAGGGCAGGGGCTTTCCCTCTTATGTCTTTTTTTCACAAGGGTGCCTGCATCTGGAGCTCAAGCTTGCAGACATATGATTTGGGAGGGGCAAGTTTAGCAAGATAGCCTTTCCACTAAAGTGATCTCATCCCCATACTACCACCTATGATCAAACAGGTGGCCATAGGTGTAGTGAGGCTCAGAACCAACCGTCCCTTCTCCAGAGGAAGAGAGCATCTTCTGGGCCACTCAGTTCTCCTCCCACTGGCACTCTGATGCTCCCAGTTTAGGAACAAACTCAGATCACTGGTGACATAAGGGGGTAGCCTTACTGCACTAGTGGGCCAGTGATTTTGTTCTTTCTTGAAAACAGCATTTGAAAAACAGTTATTGTTGTTATTTATTTGTTATTATTTATCTTGGAGTAACACCTTTGAACTATGAGCTCATTTAGCGAAGGGGTTGACGGAGTGGATAGGGAGATAGGGAACACGGGGTGGTAGGTAGCGGGGGAAGTAAGAATAAGGGGTGGATTTGTAAAGTGATTAGGACAGCAAAGGGAGGGAAAGGGTTTTGGAGTAGATGGGGATGTGAACAGGGAGGTGGGGGAATTAGGGCTGGCAGTCACAAACACGTAGTGCATTAAGGTGTTGGAGGTGTTTATTCTTAGATGGTCTGAGCTTTGGCTAAGTAACTATATCAGAACAGAGATCACTGAACCAACATGGTACTTTGTAGGCAAAGGAACGCTGGGCTAGAGCTGTGTGGTGAAAGGGGATGTGTAGAGCATTTCTTGACTTTCCTCTTGTCTGGTGAGGATTGGTTGCAGGTTTAAGAAGGTTGTGCATGGCTGGGAGGAGTTAATCCAAGGATGGATTTTTCCCAAGGATGCATACCTGGCACTTAATTCTCACCTGGAGGTTTAGCCACTTGATCTGGGCAAATAGATCACATGTGTGGGTAAGCCTGTGCACTCCTAGGACCAGCCTGCAGGATTTGTTTAAGGCCATTCTGACCCTTTTAAGAGCCGTGTCGGTGGCACTGTCATACACAACTAGCCCTTGATCAGTGATAGAGAGAACCGAGCTTTTGACAGCCAGCGACAAGGCTTCAGTGGTCATACTATGTCGATGTCTTTACAGCAGGACAATTCTGGTGTTGACAGTCTTCACAACATGATCTATATGATGGGCATAGGAAAGGGAACTATCAAGCGTGATGCCTAGATACTTAAAGGTGTGAACCTGCTCAAGTGGATCTTGTTTGTTGTTAAGTATTGTCAGTTGCTTGGAGTTATATTTATGTTGGGGGTTCGCAAACAGCATTACTGTTGTTTTTTTTATAGTTCAGAAGGAGTTTGTTTTTGCAAAGCCATTCCTCAATGGTGGCAAAGCTTTTTTAAAGGTTAGTTTCTAGTGGGTGCGGACTACTGGAAAAGATGACCGCATTATCTGCGTAAAGTAGGATTTTTTCCGGGCATACTAGGGAAAGTTGGTTGAGGAATAGGAGGGGACTTTGAAACACAATCAGGCTGCACTTCTGGATATAGCGGGTGCTGGAAAAATGTGTAAATACAACATTAAGTAAAAAATCCAGCACCCCAGACCAGCATAAATTCAGGGAGAGTAATGTATTCATATAAGATAAAAAAAAAAAAAACAACTTATGTTTCTAAGCAGAAAAAATTATACACTGTATTTGTAATTTAAGAGCTCCACACCCTACTCCAGCCTTGGCGCTTCAGGGCAATGCTACCCCTTCATCAGGAGATGTGACCATGCATTCAGAACATATGTTTTAATACTTTAATTAACAGGTGTCAGCATTAAGACAACTGAAGCATTCAAATTGTGACTTCATTTTATCACCCTTAATGTGAAGTATGCTTTAAGTGGATGGTATCCTAGCAGCAGATCAGCTCTATTTAGTGTTCAGCTTTTAATGAATTTAACTGGAATTCCTAAGTGAGAAAGCCTGAAACACTGCTGGTCTGCTGTTAGTGCAGCAGTCCACCTAATAAGCAAGTGCATTCATTCATAAAAATTCGTGACACTTGAATTAAAAAAAAACTGTGGCGCCATAGTAATTGACTAACTTGAGACAAAGTACAACATTGTAAATTAATTTTCATTTACGAACAACTTCTCACAGTTTCTCTATCATACCTTCACAGTTTCTGCAGATACTTTATTTGCTCATATTTATTCAAGCACTTTGGAGCAACAAATAAAGAATATGTGTGTGATTTTGTATTTCTTTGAAACTTGGCTTCCCGGCCAAATGCCCATTTGGGGTAACCATTGCCTCAGTGCTTGCACACAGAGGTTCTTTGTCTTTTAAATTGTTTTTTGTTTTAATTGGGTTCACCACAACATAACCCAGATAGATCATCTTAGGGTAGCTGGTTCATTCCACTGGGGTGTCAAACAGATGAGGCATACTGATGAGTCCTGGTAAGACGAAACACATGTCTATGTCTTCTGTTGGCACCCTTTGCAAACTGTGTGAGAGGCCTTTCGGCACCATGCATTTCTGCTTAAAGCTGAACCAGCATAATATTCTGTGGTGATTTACATATGCAGCCCATGATGCTTTGCATTGTGGGGGCATGTCTGATTTTGTATTTCTTTGAAACTTGGCTTCCCGGCCAAATGCCCTTTGGAGTAACCATTGCCTCAGTGCTTGCACACAGAGGTTCTTTGTCAAATAAAGAATATTACTAATTAGATCCAAATATGATATTTGCCGATAAATCAAAAGAAGTTTAATAAGAGGGGACCCAGGATGGAACCTTGTGGGACGCCAGCATTCACCTGCCTGCTATCTGAGAGGGTGTCATTTATTTTTACTCTTTGTGTTCTATGGGCAATGTAGCTTTTGATGAAACAAAAAAAAATGTTTCCTATGGTTCCTTTGAGTTTTAAACAAGTAAGGAGATAAGAAGTGAGGAAATTTTGAATAATGTATTAAAAAAACCAATCTCAACCAAAAAACACATTTAAGTGAATACTAGTGACAATTCTATATCTTGAATATTTATTCATATATTTTTTCTTTTTTCTTTCAATATTTCAAATACACAAATATGTAAATAAGCTCCATAAATGTTTACAGAAATGTTTCAGAACACAGGTTCCTTCATCAGACTGTGGAGCTATTTCTGTAATAAATCAAAAAGAACAGATGTAAATTCCTAGTTCATTATAAATGTCAGTCAAATAAATATTTTACAACTTTTGTATTTTTACAATTAATTTAAATTATTTCAAATATTGAAATACAGGTGGAATTGACCTGACAAACATTAATAAATCACCTTATGCGTGTCTGCCATGGTGAGGGGCGGGATCTTTTTCTCTACAAAGATTTTTCAAAGGCTTCCTTTTCTCCGTCTTAAAGAGAAAAAAGTCAATTAATTCTTATTGGGTCATTCCTACATAAATACAATGTTTTATATAAGTAGCTTTAATAATTTTAAGCACCTCAATTCATGTCTTTAATGTTGTAGAGGCGCATCTCTATTAGTCCATTACATAAGTGATAGATTTTTACTTAATTCTAAAATAGAAAAAAATCATTAAAGGACCAATATAAAAGCCAATCTTTGTGAAATAAATGCTCTTCGTAAAAATATCTCTTTTAAATGTTCCTCTTATCGTCTTGGTAAGAATGTGCTTAAAACACACATTAAGTATTTTTCTCAGGTATAATTCAATATCTGTTAAATAAAAGACCAGTGTAAGAAGCACGTTTTTTTAAAACTAAACTTTGTTGTAAATTTTTGAGTTAAAATTAAGCCTCTTACCTTTTGGTATATTTGGGTGCGTATAGATCTTAACACTGCTCCAAGACTCATTAAATTAAAGCCATTGGGATACAGAAAGAAAAACCCACTGCCATTAGCAGACCATGCTGTCAGACTACTAGTGCACACCTTTCTTCTTTGCAAGTGCTAGTGAATAAACATATTCAGAACATTAAGATAGGAAAATTTAAAAGGGCCATGAATGATTATAAAAATGGAACAGTATACTCATGGAAAAAATCAGAACAACATACCATGGTATATGATCTTAATAATTCATACAGTGGCCCAGCTACTTCAGATTCTGATGGATCTGATCAGCCTCCTTTTAGAGATTTCTCAAATAGAAGGTCCTATAACAGATGTAATAGATGTTTTAATAGACCCTATGGAAGATTCTACTATCCTAGAAGGTTTCAATATGAAAGAGATTATTACGTTGAAGAATGTAGAGAGGGTTGGCAACCTACAGACAGAGTGAGAGATAGAGAAAGGGATTTTCAGAGAGGTGTAGAGGAGGCTGGAACATCAGGCATACACAGAAAAGTAAAAGATACAGAAAACGAAGAAAAAGACAAAGAAAAAACACACAAACTCAGATCGAGACTCCATCAGAATCAGTGGTTTTTAATCTTTCATCACATCAACTTACACCTTTAGAGAATAAAGCTTTAAGTTACAGTTTGTCTTTCAGTCTATCTGAAAAAACGTAATCCTTTCGAATTAAAACTTTATTTAGAAAAGTTTTACTGCAAATTGAGACTCAAAAGTTTTTTTGGATCCAAACCACAGACAGAAACAGATGAAACAGAAAAGAATGAGAGAGATCACCTTAAAAAAGCGTTGAGAGTAAAGTCACTATTTGATCTGGTTAATTTTACTCCAGCTAACATCACTAGTTATATTAGCAAAGTTAATAAGGAAATTGAAAAAATGGTGTTAGAATCAAAAACAAAGAAACCAAAATATAATTTAACAAAGGAAGCATTTGAAGCATTGGAAAAACTCAGCACAGATGAAAATATCATTATCAAACTGGAAGATAAAGGTGGTGGGATACGTATTATGAATAGAGAAGACTATAGGAAAGAATGTTTGAGACAGCTTACAGATAAAACCACATATGAAATGATCAATAATATTCCATTTTCCATATTAAAAACAGAAATTAGAGAATTAGTTACACAGGCAAATGATAGCTGCATAATTGAACAGTGGACAATGGAGGAATTAATAAATCAAATACCTAGAATCCCCCTTTTTTATTGTTTGCCAAAGATTCATAAAAATATTGAACAACCACCTGGTAGACCTATTATATCAGGTATTGGTTCTATCACTGAACCTTTATCTATTTTTGTAGACCATTACTGCAACCACTTAGTATTTAATATGTGGTCTCATTTGAAAGATAGCAAACATTGTATCCAAATTTTAGAAGAATTAAATGCAACAAGAACTACCTCTGATCACAACCTATTAGTAACTTTAGATGTTAAAAAATCTATATACCAGCATCCCTCATGATGGAGCACTAGAAGTGAATGACTTCTTTTTATCTGCTAGGAATAAAAACAAACCTGATAAAAATTATTTGCTGCAGCTAATCAGAATAGTATTAGAAAACAATTATTTTTCATTTGAAGAAAAGAGATATTTACAAAAAAATGGAACAGCAAAGGGGGCAACTTTAGCCCCCACTTATGCAAATCTATATATGGCATATTTTGAAAAACAATATATTCTCACACCAATCCCTTCAGATCACATCTCATTATTTACAAACGTTTCATTGATGATATATTTATTATATGGAATGGCACACTGCAAGCAATGCAGTCCTTTAAAGATTACTTAGAAACATCTAAAAAGAATTTGATATTTACAATGACTTGTGACACAGAAGAAATATATTTTTTGGATCTAAAGATTATAAAAAGAAATGGTAAACTTTTCACAGATTTGTATAGAATAGACACTACAAGAAATACAATACTTCATTGTAAAAGTTTTCACCCAAAAAATCTAAAAGAAAATATTCCATATAGCCAAATGCTCAGGGTTAAAAGAAATAGCAACATCCCTGAAAGATGTGAAACCAATTTAAATGAGTTAACACAGAGATTTGTTACAAGGGATTATTCTAATCAAACTTTAAAATCAGCCAGATGAAAAGTAGATTCAAGAGAAAGCATGGAGGGCTCGATCTCCATTTTTGTGTACCGGAGTGACTACAGCGACTTTCCGGCTCTTGGGGAATTGTGCAAATCTAAGGGATAAGGTGAATATTTTTGTGAGTGGCAGAACTATTTCATCAAGGGAGCGGGCAACCAGTTTTAGGTTGAGGGAGTCATTGCTATTCCCAGTTTTGCCAAGGGTTCGCTGGAGATATTTTTTGTCTTCATGGTTGAAGATTTCCTTAAAGTAGAAAGGAGGGATACCAGTAGGTGGTCCATCATGGACAGATGGGGTATCATCCAAATTGTACTTGTCGCCATCCAAGAAGTCCGGTGGTAGAATGTTACCAAGATCAGAGAATGCAACGTTGAAGGTGTCTGCTATTGTTTTTGGGTCTTGTGTGATTTCCCCGTTTACTAGGAGCATGGAGGGGGAAGATTAGTTTTCTTTACCTGTGAGGTCTTTTAAGTTACTCCAGAATTTTTTGCCCCTCCCAAGTGTTAGAGAGGTTGTCTTTAAAGTGTTGTACTTTGGCTAGTCTGACCTCGTTGTGCGTACAGGTGTTCCTTGCTGCCCTGTATCGCTGGATGTCAGCTGGCTTGCCAGTGACCTTCACTGTGTGCCAAAGATGGTCCCTGGTTCCCATGAGGTCTAGCAGAGTTTGGGTGATCCAAGAATTATTAGCACATTTTAATTTTGTTTCTTTACTGGGGTGTAGATGTCATATGCTGCAATTAAAGGTGGTGACAAAGTAATCCAGTGCTTGGTCAACATCCTGGAGGGAGCTGGTTTGTTTGAGGTGGGATTTGAATGAACATAGCTGACTTCTTCTGAGGATCTGACTTGTGGTTATGTTAGGGGTAGGTTTTTTCATTTTGTTAGTCCAGAGGCAGGTGACTGGGGGGGAGAGGTGGGTGAAGTGGACAAACCTTGATCCGTGAAATATTTTGTGTATTGTGCTCAATACATGAAGCACAATACGCAAAATTTGCTCTATTTACTGTGGCTAGATTGTGTCGTAGTGGAATTTCACCCGTGAAAATTCCACACTCTACACAAACTCTGGCCACAAGGTGTAGCGGACCTCCCCACCAGATACAGTCACAATACCAATGACCTCCTGCCTCCAAACACCCACAGGATCGCATAGCCTCAGGCAGCCCACAGCCCATATCTGCAAAGAAACATTCCCCAGTGTCTAGTGGACCCCCCACCCTTTCAGGTAGTACCTCCACCCTGCTCCTCTAAACCTCAAGTCCAAAAATCATTTATCACTTCCTGGTGTCTAGTGAACCCCCACACCCAACCCTGTCAGGTACTACCCCCACCCTCACCCCCCAACCCCAAGTCCAGATCCATTTAAAAATAAAAAAATACAAAATCAGTTATCACTTCCCTGGTGTCTAGTGGCCCCCCACCCTGTCTGGCAGTGACCCACCCCACTCCCTCCAACCCTGACCAGAGCAGGGGTACAACATGATAAGGTGGGAGATCCATTAGATACCAGAAAAGTGATAGATGATTATTCCGACTTGGGGTTGGGAGGGAGCGGGGTGGGGGGTCCACTAGACACCAGGGAAGCGATAAATGATTTTTCGGACTCAGATTTGGGGGGGAGCAGGGTGGGGGTACTACCTGATAGGGTGGGAGTCCACTAGACACCAGGGAAGTGACAAATGATTTTTCGGACTCGGGTTTGGGGGAGAGTGGGGTGGGGGTACTACCTGACAGGGTGTGGGGTCCACTAGACACCAGGGAAGGGTATAAATTATTTTGTTTTGGGGAGGCATACGATCAGTGGGGTGGGTGGGACCACTAGACACCAAGGATAGATCAGGGGTGGTGTTGGGGTGAATTCACGATTTGTAACCTCTAGTTACTTTGGGGGTTTTAAGTGCAATTTGCACTTAAAACCCCCAAAAGCAAGGTGAAGTTACAAATGGCAAATTCCGGGTAATTTGGAAAAATTACAGGAAGTGCTATGTGGGGCGAAATTGCCGACTTCGCTGCAATTTCGCCTGCTTAGTAAAGTTTCATTGCATCTCTTCTGGGAAGTGGTCACTAATCGAGCCAGCATGGACTGAGATGTCTGAGATCCTCTCATGTTGGTTCAGGAGGATCCAGTCGATCAGTGTTTTTGTGCCAGTATGGTAATTAGTTCTAGTTGGGGCAGCCACCATTTGAGAAACGCAGATACTAGAGAATGAATCCTTATAGGGTGTTGCCTCTTGCGACAGCCAATTAATGTTAGTCTCCTAGGATTACCACTTCCCAGTTTTGGTGTAGGTTTTTTACGTAGTCAATTATCATATTGAAACCGCAAGTTTGTTCTCTGCAGGTATGTAGACTGATAGTACTGTGAGGGATTTGCTGTGGGCTCCAAGCATTATTCTGACGGCAAGGATCTGTGCATATTTTCCGGTATCTGTTGGGGGAAGGTGTAGTCATGAGAGTGTCTCTTAGGTAGACTAGACAGCCTCCGCCCCTTTTTCCAAGACTGTCCTGCCTGCAGACGGCATACCCATTCAGAGTTAGGGCCAAGTCTTGGATGTTTGGAGTGAGCCATGTTTCCATGACTGAGAGCACAGCCAGATTACGCAAACTAACCCATGCTTGGAGCTGATCCATTTTTGGCAGGAGGCTACAGATATTTATAGAGGCTAATTTTAGTTGCCCATTTTTGTTTACACTGCTCTGTGTCAGTTAAAAATATGCATATCATTTTTTTTTATTTTTATTTTAGTCTTTGGTAACCGGGTTAGGCCTACTAGGCACAAGTGCCTGTTTTCAGGGGCAACCTGGGAGCACTGGGGAGGATAATACCTGACTGCTTATCCCCTACTCATCTCCCCTAGCCTATGATTGAACTCTGCCTGTCCTCCCCCCTCCTGTCCTTTTCCCCCAGGTCCTGATCTCCTTGTAAGGTCCTGGCCCCTCTCCACCTCCCCTCTTCCCCCTACTCTCTAATTCTCTTCCCCTTGCAGGGCTCTTTATATCCTGTTGGGAACTTGACTAGATTAGATTAGCTAGTCACCTCTCCCTCTCCATCCACTCACCACCTACTCCTTCGCCCTCCTTTCCCTCCTGTCTCCCCTCGCCCATTCCTTCTCCACTTCCTCTCTCTGTCCCCTCTCCCCTACTACCTTGGCCTGTTTCCCTTGTAGGGTTTCTCCACATCTTGAAGGGGAACTCTTCATCAGGTCGCCTCCCCTTCCCTTCACCCTCGCTTCATCGCCCTCCCTTCTCCCCGCTGGTCTCTTTTCTGCCCCCCAGGGGCCCCTAGGTACTTCATACATCATGCTCAGCCTATTCCCATAGTACTTCTACTGGGTCTGTCTTCTCTGGGGGTTCTCCGCTCTCCGATTGCTGCAGCATTCAAGGATTCTTACCATGACCCATTGTTCCAGACCATTCAGCTCAGCACCAGTTTGTTATTGTTATCGCACTGTACTCTTTGCCTCTGTATTGTATTACTCCTGTATTGTCATTTGCCTGCTGTCCTCAGTTGTTCTATATAGGATTGTTCCCTGACCGGTTGGTCTGGGTCACTCGGCTACAGTTACCACTCTATTATGCTTGTAATTTGCGCTGCACTGTTATGCTCCTGTGCTGTTTTGCACTCCTTCTGAATTGTTATATGTTTGCTGCTCCCCCAACAATGTAACCCCCCCTCCCCCCAGGACGCTTCTGGAAATTAGCTGCTTGCAGTTCATGTTGACTTTCCTGGTAAAACATTTTCTAAATAAGTGACTTGCTCAGAGTCACACAGTGTGCAAGTGGAGGTTGTTGGAATCAAACCCAGGTCTGTTGGGTGTAGCTTATTCAAAGCTCATTACTCTAACCTCTAGGCTATAATGCCAGCCTAGATGATGCAGTAAGCTCATTACTTGAGCTTACTGCACCATCTTTGCACAAAATATATTTTGCTATCCCTGGTTTTGCACTGCTTTTGTATCTGTAAGTACTGTATAAGAAGACAGAAATGATTCATCCTTGAAAGAGTGAAAGTTGGACCACTGGGAGAACTACTGTCTTTCTAATTTCTTTTCTTGTTGATGCCTCTAGGTGGATGGATGAAAGCATTATTAGGGAGATCACCCCCCAGCTGATTGGAGACCGGCCTAATACTTACACTTACACCAAAGCACTGGCCGAGCATGTCGTTCAGCAGGAGTGTGGAAAACTGAGCATTGGAATTATCAGACCCTCAATTGTGGGAGCCAGCTGGCAGGAACCTTTTCCAGTAAGTGTGGCAAAACTGTTTTTTGGAGCCAATTCTGAATCCTTTGGGTGCCTTATGCCATGATGCAACTACAGGTCTCCCTCCTTTATTCACCCCCTTTATCCATCACCCTTGCTCAATGCCACTGTGAGCTCCTATCCTGTTTTCCAGAAATGTTATCTCTCCCTTTAACCACCACCCTCTATTTTATTTTTATGTTGTTTTTGTTGACCGGGTAAGTGCACTAGACAAATCCTGCCTATTTTCAGGCATGACCCGGGGGGAGGGGGATACAGATGCCAACTGACCTTGAACCAGATTAAGCTGTTGGTAGTATTTTTAGTGAATGAGGGAAATTTGGCCAGGACACCGGGGAAATTCCCCTACTCTTTTCAGTAAGTTCCATGGGATCTTTAACATCCACCTGAACTGCCACCAATCCAGGCAGATGGGACCTCGGTTTAATGTCTCATCCGAAAGACAGCACCTCAGAAGTGCAGCACCCCCCTCATGCTGCACTACAGTGTCAGTACTGGGATATTAACCCAAGTACTAGATGTGGGAACTGAACCCACAGCCCTCTGATCTCCCGGCCTCAGAGGCGAGTGTGCTACCTACTGAGCCACTGACACTGACATTACCTGCCGCCCTCTTTTATCTGCCTAATTTTAGGATGCACAGTGGTTGGCAAACAAAAAAAGGGAGCACTGTACTTTCTTTTCTCCTTGAGGCAAGATAAGGATGCTGCAGAATGTGCTAAATGGTTCACCTGGGTGGACTGCTGTCAGCTTTGCAACTGTAGCAACATATCGACCCACGGATATCCCTAGGGCTCTGCATAGGAGTCTTTCTTATAACACATCCCCAGATCCTTCTGTTCCAGAAATCTCTCCATTGTGAGATTTATAAGGCAATAAATGCACATAATGTGTCTGTTACAGACATATCTGTCATGTGCATGTAACAGTCTTATGTCAGTATTATACAAAATAAAAAAAAGCTTAATTAAACAAGAGTATCAACAAGTCCATAACTGAAAATAACTTGGCTGTTGATACTCAACATTGGTTCACCAGAGGACGCTTGTGTCTAACAGATTTGATTAACTTTTATGAAATAGCAAGTTAATCACTCTAGGAAAACATACCAGTTGAGATGGCGCTTTACACAAAGCATTGTTGAGGCACGGAATAAACTTGCAGATACAGAGCGTTCTGCAGTCCTAATATAAAGATATTTAAAAATTAACTGAACAGACACACATCAACATGTAACATAAATGTATACAACTGCTAAGCAGTGAGGGGTGGTCTTGATGGGACTTCTAGCCTGCTTCTGTCTTCTTTATATGCTGTTATGCCTGTTACACATATTATTCAGTTGTGATCAAACTTTCAATAGAACAACTCAAACTGTGGATTCCTTAGCCAACCACTTCAATAGCACTTTCATGCACACAAGCTGTTTTGACTATTTTGGTCACAGTCCATTTTCCTATAACAAACCACTGGACCATTTTCCTTTAACAAACCACTGGACCATTTTCCTATAACAAACCACTGGATCATTTCTTTTTATTGAAATATTCTTAGCCTTCTGTTAAGTTACAGTATGCTGACGAGTGCATACAACACCAGTGTGAAACAGGTAACCCCAGCACCCACAAAAAGTACGTCAGTGGTCCATTAGTGAGTGATATGAAAACTGACGGTGAACAAAAATGGTCAAAACAGCTTGTATGCATGAAGAGAAGTGCTAGTAAAGTGTACTGCTTGGGACTACATCGAGACTGTTTGTGGTGTTGTTGTTTACTATGTTTTACCATTGTATAAAAGCCTGCACCTAAACCAGTAAATATAAACAGCAGAAGAACTAAAATGTGAACATTTGTATATAGAGATTTTTTCTCCCAGGTGTGGAATATTGTTTGTTCAAAGTTGAGTTATAGTAGGCGTTTGTTAATAACACTTCCTAATAGTACTGTATTACTGTCTTGGCAGTAGTAATCTATTTATGCATGAGAGGTGGTTTATGATGTGCTGTTATATTTTGTCAGTATCAGTGATAACAGCTATATGCAGGTTAGATAAAGAGGCAGCATAGCACTGTAATAGCACTGTAGTTTGGAGTACTGTGTCCAATTCTGGAGGCCCCATCTCAGGAAGAACATAGACCGGGTGGAAGTGGTACAGACTGAGAAGGGCAACCAAAATGGCGCATGGCCTGCATCAGAAGCCGTATGAAGAAAGACTCAGGGAATTAAATATGTACTCACTGGAGGAAAGGAGAGAAAGAGGAGACATAATAGAAACATTCAAATACCTCAAAGGCATCGGTAAGGTACAGGAGGATGGCATATTGCACAGAAAGAATGCTCAAGGATAAGAGGGCATGATATGAAGCTGGAAGGGGGAAGACTTAGAGGGGAAATATTTCCTCACTGGAAGGGTGGTGGACACCTGGAACAGCCTGCCAGTAGAGATGGTGGGTACCGAAATGGTAATAGGTTTCAAACATGCATGGGACAGACACGGAGACCTTAGTAACAAGGCTGGGGGGGGGGTTAAGGCCAGAGATCAATTACGATCTACGGTAGCACAGTAGGTAGGGACTTTAGGGCAGACTAGGTGGGCCAAGAGGTCCTTTTCTGCTGACAACTTCTATGTTTCTACAGTTTAGGACACTGAGCTGGAAACCTGGAGACTTGGGTTTGAATCCCATAACCTCCACTTGCATACTGTGTGACCCTGAGCAAGTCACTTAACTTCCTTGTGCTCCCAGGTCACACCTGGAAACAAGCTTTCGCTTAATGTACCTTTTTAAACAATTTCCCCTTCCCGTTCCCCCAGCCCAGTTCAAATGCAGCATTTTCTTTTCAGTTGGGCTCCTGATTTTTGCACATTTTTAGAGTAGGGCAGACTGAAGCCCCAGTCTGCTAAGTTTCTTGCTCAGAGTCATACAGTGAGCAGGGGCTGCCATTTATCCAGTTATGATCAAGCTTGATCTAGGCATTCGCTAACAACACTTCTTGAGTAAGTTACAGTCTCAGCCATAGTGACCTAATATTGTCTGTGATATTATTTTTACTATAATAACATAGTAAACTGGTGGCTAAAAGAATTAGGATCCATCGCTGGTGTCCCTCCTCATCTCACGGCAGTGACTAGTCCAGTACATGAATCATGGTGTAACCCCCCTGCAAATGGGGGTTCCCAAAAGACTTCCAGGAGCTTGCTTGAATGCTCCAAGCCTGAATGGTGTTTGGCATTTAAGCCATTTATCAGTGAGTGTTTTTAGAGCCTCTGGTACTGTCTCTTTAAGAGCTGTCTGCTTGCAGACATAATTAGTTTGTATGGGGGGACTGTGTGCTTCTCTGAGTACCACTCGAGCTGCTGCCAATTCACTTCATTTTTGCAGTCACTAGGAGTGCAAAGGGAACCTATCTGAAAGATGTAACTGTTTCCAGAAATTATTTAGAGTAATAATGAATTACAGTTTGTCTAACCTGCTTGCTTTGCAGTCAGAACTGTGTCTGCTAGTTCCTCATTCTAGTTTTGAACTGCTGAACTGGACCAATCAGTGTGGGGTAAGCTAGCTCTAAAATGGTGCCTTGGACGAATCAGAACTTGGACTCATAATCTGAGCCAGCCACAAGAGGATTGTATGGGCAGTGACTCTGGGAGATGTAGTTTAGACTTCAGTGCCTTTTTGGACCAACAGCAGCAGTCTATTGTGAGTGACAGCCAATCCAGTCAAGAACTGGGAGGAACTCAAAGGAAGTGCCCGGTTTTGTCGGTTGGAGTTTCAGTTGAGCTTTGGGAGTGAAGAAGAAAGGAGCCCTGTGCTTTTTCAGTGTGCAGTTTTAGTCAAAAACGTGTGTAAGGCCCAGAGTTCCGGTCTGCAGCTTGTGTAACAGCTTGTTAGGACTGAACTGTCCCTGTGAAAGAATCAAAGGATCTCTGAAGAGTAGAAACCAGGCTCACCCTGTAGAAGACTGGAGGATTGCTGAAAACTGCACTCGGTCTGTCAGGAACTGAATCTGCTGTGTGTTCTCCAGGTATTGTGCAGTAATTGCGATCGGGATACAGATGCAGCCTGCCTGGTATAGTGCTTTTATATGGATGTGTGAAGAGGTTTGTGTACCTCAAGTGAGCCCTGCTGACATTGAAGGACCCTATCTTATTTGGCGGTCGTGAGTACTAATTCAGGGTCGCTCCCTGTTGAATTGCCACATTAAATCCAAATGGAATTACTGTACTGCTGACTGTTTAATTCTCCTTTCTCTGTGTGAAAGGGCCCCTACCAGCTGCCACAGTTTGGACTAGCCACTAGGGCTTGGGTACCCAGGGACAGTAACTGATAGGGATAGGCCTGTGCACAGAGCCATAGGTAGATTATTAGAGTGATAGCTAATTAACCTGATTTCCCCCTGTCCTTGTTATATCCCCCTAAATAAATCAGAGCTGCTTGTTTCAGCAAAGTTATACTGCCTGAGGTATTTGTCTATGTTAAAGTACTGTACTGTGATTGTTGCACTGTATCTCATTTCACAGGAGGTCCCAGTGCCGGAACCAGACCTGGGGTAAGTGTATACTGTGAAGGTAATTCTGATATATTGTGTGGGCCACTAGTGGGAAGAAAGGGGGGTTGCAGTGTCCCAGAGGGCTGTGACCAAGTTAGTTTAACTATTGCAAACCCTGACCTCTGGGTGGAGGCACCCGCCATTGGATCCAGGCCCCTCAACCTGTTAGTGGCAAATCAGGCAGGGGTAGTAGCCCCTGGGATAGCGCCATCTAGGGGTTACAATGGTACTTAGGTTATGGAAATTCACAGAAATAAGGATCAACTCCCATGTAATATGTGCAGTAAATTGTTTTAATGTCCACTGTACTTGGTTAACATTTCGTGGTTGCATAACACTTCTTCAAAACTATAGTGGTTCCTGTTTTAATACTTGCTTTCATTTCCTATCATCACCTAGCTTCTCAATTATATCTGGTTAATTTTAACAGCTTCCTTGACCTATCTGCATTCCTGAGTCTTAACAGCAAAAAGTCTTGTCTGCTTTATTACAGTGCTTTGCTGACAGGACCGTCCTCCCTGCTGGAGGAACAGCAAAGGATGGGCTGAAGCAGATATGATGTTTTTTAGGAAATGAAAATATTAAAGCAGGAACCACTATAGTTCTGAAGAAGTGATGCTCAGCAATCATGAAGTGTTAACCAAGTGTGTGTGTGGTGGGCAATACAATAATTAACTGCACATATTACATGGGAGCTGATCCTTATTTCTGTGAATGTCTAGACTGAGCCTATGCAGGATCCATCACCCTGTTTAGCATAGTACAGGACACTAGATGGGATCCTAATTCTTTCTTGAGAAAGGATTCACTTTGGTTGTGGACCTGTTCCACAAAGATGGCACAGATATATGCCACATGACTGTATTGAGACTATGTAGCTCTGCACCCACAAAACACCACAAAGGTAGCAGCATGTACAAAGGGAGGGATAGTGAGGCTGAATAGAATGGACGGTGGGTGGACAGAGAGGGACAGTGAAAAAGCAGGGATACTGAATGAATACCTTTGCTCAGTATTCACAAAAGAGGAGGAGGGGGAGGTACCTAATCCAATTAACAGAAGCATTCTGGATAGGGGGATCGATCCCAGTCCTTTCACAGAAGAAAGGGTTCTGAAAAAACTCCTAAAACTGAAGGTGACAAAGCAATGGACCCGACAGGACTAACCCCACAATTCCAAAAGAATTAAGAGGAGAACTAGTGACACCACTGACTACCCTTTTAACAAATCGTGGGAGGATGGTGTGGTACCTGAGGACTGGAGGAGGGTGTATGTGATTCCCCTTCACAAAAGTGGGAGCAAGACAGAGGCAGGAAACTACAGACCTGTCAGTTTGACCTCTGTGGTAGGGAAAGTGATGGAATCACTTCTGAAGGAAAGAATTGTTGAGTGCCTAGAGGCCAGTGGGGAACAGGATCCAAGGCAGCATGGATTCACAGTGGGAAGGTCATGTCAGACGAATCTAATCCATTTCTTTGACTTGGTGACCAAAGTAGTGGACCAGAGAGGGACTGTGGACACAGTCTACTTAGACTTTAATAAGGCATTTGACACAGTCCCACACAAAAGATTAATAAACAAATTAGCCAGCCTGGGAGTGGGTCCCAGGGTGGTAGCCTGGGTAAAACACTGGCTGGACAACAGGACACAGAAGGTAATAGTAAGTGGAGTCCACTCTGAAGAAAGGGGGGTTACTAGTGGGGTACCGCAGGGTTCAGTACTGGGTCCGGTCCTTTTAATGTCTTATAAGTGACATTGCAGAGGGACTGAAGGAAAAGTATGCTTTTGCAGATGACACAAAGATCTGCAACAGGGTTGATGCACAAGGGCGGCATGGAAAGGATGAGAGGGACTTGGCAAGGTTGGAGGAATGGTCAGAAGTATGGCAGCTTGGATTCAATGCAAAGAAGTGCAAAATAATGCACCTGGGAAACAAAAACCCAGGAGAAGAGTACACAATATGGGGGGGGGGGGTAGTGACAACAACAAAAATGGCAAGGGACCTGGGGATAATCATATCAGATGACCTTAAGGTTGGCAAGCAATGTGAGAAGGCAGTAGGGAGGGCTGGCGGGATACTGGGATGTATAGGGAGAGGCATCACCAGCTGAAAACAGGAAGTTGTTATCCCTCTGTACAGACAGTTGGTGAGACCCTATCTGGAGTACTGCATCCAGTTCTGGAGACCCCATCTCTGCAAGGACATAGACAGGATGGAGGCGGTCCAGAGGAGGGCAACTAAAATGGTGCAGGGTCTGCAAGAGAAGCCATACAAGGAGAGACTAAAGGAGCTTAATCTGTATACCCTTGAGGAAAGGAGGGAGAGGGGGGGATATGATAGAAACTTTTAAGTACCTCAGTGGAATCAACAAAGTCCAAGAGGGTAGCATCTTTCAGAAAAGAGAAAAGGAACACAATTTGAAGATAGAAAGGGACGGCTCAGGGGCAATGTGAGGAAGTATTTTTCACAGAAAGGGTGGTGGATGCATGGAACTGCCTTCCTGAGGAGGTTGTGGGGTCTAAAATTGTGGGAGAATTCAAGAATGCATGGGACAGACATAAGGCAATTCTTGTGGGGGGTAGGAACAAATAGGCTGTTGGTTAACTAGGATCTGCAGCTTATCCAATAGGTAGGGAAATGGGCAGACTAGGTGGGCCAAGTGGTTCTTATCTGCCGTCAAAGTCTATGTTTCACAATAGCCAGTCCCACCATTACATGTGTGGAAAGTTCCACAGAGGGGCCAAGGTGTGTCAAAGTGGGCAAAGCAAGGCGAGACAGTGAGCATCCAGTTGGATGCTTAAGTGAATAAAAAATGGATCCCCTGCTCTCAGCAGAGCTGGGGATTCTGGGATACAATACTCCAAGGTCTGCCATATCCCTGAAAACCCTAATGCTTCTTTTGTTAAAAAATCATGACACAGCTTCCAGACCTCTATGCCAGCTCAGAGGGCTAAGGGCACCTAGTACTGGACACAGTCAGTCCCCATGAAGGTCAAGGGAGTGTGGGGTTAGACTTACATGGGGGGGCATTATTGCAGGGTTCCCCCATAATGCCACTGCCTCCTCACCCTGCCCCTGGCATGGATATCTCCTTTAGCATGACATAGCAGAAGATTCACACCCACGTGCCCACCCCTGACCTGGTCTCCACCTAGACACACTGGCAGATAGGAACTGGCACAGAAGTCGGTGCAGCAGTTGGATTTCCGCATGCGACGCTCGCGACCCGGTCTGGAACGGACTAGGCTCGATGGAGCGTCCTAGGGACTGCTCTCCTTCTCCGGGGGGAGGGTGGGGAAGTGCCCGGAGCATTGATGACCCCTGGCGGAAGCCAGGAGTCACATAGCTACTGGCACTGGCACGTGTAGGAGGCGGGGCGGACACAGGCATCATTGCACGACCCCGCCTCCCGGAAAAAAATGGGGAAAAAAGTCTTCTACCACCTGCCGCTAATGAATCTTGCCACGGCTTCGATTTGCTCCCCAGGCCGGCCCTCTGACCTAGTTCGAAGACTGTGGCATGTGAGGGGAGTGCCGCAGCCCTGCCGTGAGGGGCAAGCCATGGGTATTGGAGGGCCCGAGGCTGATTTGGGGAGTAGAGGCCCGTGGCCCATGACCGGGCTGAATAAATACATCAGGTGGCAGACAGGGACAGAAAAAAAGAATAAATAGGAACTGGCACAGAAGAGGCGTTCATGGTGAACTGAGTGTCCCATGGAGTGCCTGGCATATGCAAATGGGACACTCTGTGGCTTCTCCAAGCCCTTAAAATGTACAAAAGGGCCAGGAAACATCAGTTGTTTGATCCCTATGTGTTTGCCACAAAAGTATCAAAAAGATGGTTGTAGTACTGAGAGAAGGAAAAAAAACACCATTGGTGGAAATGTCCTAGAATCCAAGGTCACTAACCAGACTGTTGCTGCAAGGCATTCTATAGCCTTAAAGAGCTAGTGGAGCCAAAACAGGCAGACAGGAAAATAATGTAAATTTTAAGTAGTAGTCTGTTGTACCTTTATATTTCTGAAGTATTTTTCTTTTTCCTTTTGCTCATCAGAAAGTTGTCAATGTGATAATATTGTGCTGGATGTGTGAAACAGCTCTTTGCCAGGCAGCTGACATATGTAACTCTATTGGCCCACACTACATCATCAGCATTATGATCTCAAGTGACATCACAGATAAATGATCTGGCAGTCACTCATTTGCTGTTCCTAAGTGCAGTGATGTCACAGTCAGTGAGGTCATAATGCTGATGATGTAGTGTGGGGCAGTACAGTAAAATGTGTCAGCAACCAGGCTAAGAGCTGTTCCACCCATCACACCTCCTAACTATACCTCTCAACCTCCTGCCTCATAAATCAGGGACAAAGCTTAAAAAAATCAGGGACAAAGGACTAAAATCAGGGACACTTCTTCAAAATTGGAGATATTCACTCAGGGAGCTGGAAGAATAAAGGGTTTAGTGTGAAATGCACTGTCTAAGGAAGAACAAGTCTGTAACTTTAATGTCTGACATTATTTTGTGCTTATAACCCCTGTTGTTTGGTCACAGAAACACAATTTTTAGGAAGGACAGAGTAAAATTCTGAGGCAAAATCAGGGACGTCCCTGAAAATCAGGGACAGTTGAGAGGTATGCTCCTAACATCAGGTAAACAATCTTCTAATTAAACAAAGGGAAAAGAAAAAGTACCTCAGATATAAAAGGTAATGGTTTGCTGCTTTTAAAATCTAATATTAGTTTTAGGCAGTACACTAGCTCTTTAAGTGGCATAGCCCTTGATTCCGTACACTGCCAGAAACTTACTGTTGCCCACGATGACCTGGGCTTCTTCCTGAAACTGGGTCACTGATGTCTCAAGCAGCAGTGGCACCACTGTGTCAGTGGGCTGTATCATACAGTCCTAAAATGGTATTCACTACCAGTGTGTAAATCAGAAACAACCACCAAGTTAGCAAAATGGCTAGTAATGTGCAGGAAATTATAAATTCGGCTTGTGGAATTAGTGGGGAATTTCATTTCCACTTCTGTGGAAATCTGCAGAATTCTATATCGAAGTAAGCCTATGATTAGTTCGATTAACTGCAGAGTTATTTCAATGAACTGCAGGTTTCTAGCAAAAACTGCAGATTTGTTTATCCAAGTCTTTTTTTGTTAGGTGGAATAGCTGTTAGCAGTAGCTGGAAGGATTTTTTTTCCCTCTGAATCTTTTTTATTAGCCAGGATTGCCATTATCTGAAGCTGAAAAGAAACACTGCTGTAACTGGGGAGACACTGCTTCAGTGGGAGGAGAGCAGACACTACCATAGCTAGGGGTGGCAGTGGTGTGACTGAGAGAAGACATTGGTATAACTGGGAGGGGACACTGGCATAACTTGGAGGGGGCACTGGCATGGGAGGAGGCACTGTTATAACTGGAACACTGGCTTAGTTGGAAGGAATCACATGTATAACAGGGTGAAGATACTGACAAAACTGAGAAGAGACACTGGCATAACTGGGAAGAGATACTGGTGTAACTGGGAAGAGACACAGGTGTACCTGGGAAGAGACACTGACATAACTTGGAGGAGAGTGGTATAATTATGAGAAAAAATGTGTATGACCTGGAGGAGACATCAGTATAACCGGGAGGAGAAATTAGTAGAACTTAATAGAAACACTGGTGTAACAGGAAGGATACAGTGGCCTAACTGGTAGGAGACACTGGAAAAACTGTGAGCTCAGGAGATACTGCTATAACTGGGATGTGCCACTGTAGTCAAAGTAAGGAGACACTGCTGTAACTGAAAGGATACAGCGCTGTAACTAAAAGGAGGCAGTGCTGTAACTGAAAGGAGGCAGTGCTGTAACTGAAAGGAAGTAATGCTGTAACTGAAAGGAGGCAATGCTGAACCTGAAAGAAGGTAAAGCTGCAACTGAAAGGATGCAGTGCTATAACTTGAAAGGATGCAGTGCTGTAACTTGAAAGGATGTAGTGCTGTAACCAAAAGGATACAGTGCTGTAACTGAAAGGAGGCAGTGCTGTAGTGGAAAGGATGCAGTGCTGTAACTGAAAGGATACAGTACTGCAACTGAAAGGAGGCAGTGCTGTAACTGAAAGGATACAGTGTTGTAACTGAAAGGAGGCAGTGCTGTAACTGAAAGGATGCCATGCTGTAACTGAAAGAATACAGTGTTGTAACTGAAAGGATGCAGTGCTGTAACCAAAAGGATACAGTGCTATAACAGAAAGGATGCAGGGCTGTAACTGAAAGGATACAGTGCTGTAACTAAAAGGATACAGTACTGTAACTGAAAGGAGGCAGTGCTGTAGCGGAAAGGATGCAGTGTTGTAACTGAAAGGAGTCAGTGCTGTAACTGAAAGGATGCCGTGCTGTAACTGAAAGAATACAGTGCTGTAACTGAAAGGATGCAGTGCTGTAACCAAAAGGATACAGTGCTATAACTGAAAGGAGGCAGTGCTGTAACTGAAACATTCGTATAACAGGGAGGAGACACTGGTATAACTCAGATAACACAGGGGTGTATCTGGGAGGAGACACTGGTATAACTGTAGGAAGTCTCTGGTTTAACAGGGAAGATACACTTGCATCATTGGTAAGAAACACTGCTGTAACTGAAGCAGTGGCATAACTGTGAGGGAACACTGACATAACTGTAATGAGACGCCAGTGCTACTGGGAGGAGACACGGGTATAAGTGGGAGGATTGCAGGGTGGAGTGATAACCTAGCCAAAATTGGGCAGGTAAGCAGTTATTGCAATTTGTTTTTGCTGTTAACTTGGGATATACAGCAAAACAATTAACTTTGCCTGCTTATGGCTTCAATGGAAAGGAGCCTCTAAGACAGGCACAAACACAACACAATGTTTTATTGTACCAGGCAGCAGCAATACAGTGACAAATGATGTGGAACCTAAAAACTGCATTGTCCTCCTGCTAAACTGGGATGACAAAAGTAGAGCAACACACAGGAAAACATTCATATCAAAAATACAAATCACAGCACATATTTTAAAATGACATATGTAAACTGAGAACATGCCATTCAGATTTACACTGGTCCATTCCTGAGGTCTGCTATAGGCTTCTACTGCATTTGTCATGGTCAAAACAAGAGTCTATAGTTTAAGATGCATACTGAAACCATAATATAAAACGGTGTGTACAGTGTAAGTTAGGTGATGTTTCAATGACATATTTTGAAATGTATTTCAATAGTTGTTCACCAGGTACGTGTACGTGGCCTAAAGATGCCTATTTCATGCAAGACCTGGAAGAGTACAATATGGTAGAAACTGTGGCAACATGAAAATAGAAAACAACTGTAATACAACAATACGAAAGAGAATGACATGATCATCATTTATAAAACTGACAATAACAACTAAATGCAGAGCACAATAAGCAGAGAAGCAACTGTAGTATAACCAAGACCACACTCGATACAATAGATACAAATGTGGTGGCAACATCCATTGTGAGATGTAGGGGACAGCAGCTGTGCATAAAGTGCACTGAACGTTATAAATTCTCTCCATAAATGGTAGTAGTAAAAGATAATTACGTACAGGAGCAAGTACTAGAGAGCAGAAGGAATTCTTTGAGGACCACGTGAAAGTACAGGTGATTGACAGCACACACCTTGCAGTAGAATACAGTTTGTATGAAAAGCGCTCTATTATTGCAATTCTCCTTCTCCTTCTACTCCTAAGAACTAATGACCAGGTTTGGCTCAGCCAGAGATATTCAGAACTGAAACTTTGAAACCGGTGGAGCAGTCGGCTATAACTGGCAGCAGTTGTAGGATGGTGAAAGTTTCCTTTTCAGTGATCGCCCAGAGTCAGCGGTTCAGGGCTGAAGGGCCCAGCTAGGCCAGCCCTGTGGATATACATCTGTGGTTACTGGGACTCGGGGAGATCTGGAATCATGGAAAAGAACTGTGAGCTGTACAAAAGATTAGAGATGGGAGGTGGTGGGAGAATCAGCCTGCTCACCTGTGTTTTTCTTCCCTGAAGTGCTACCTAAACTCTCCCAGCAAAGTCCGGCAGTGGCAGGACAGGAATTTGAGGTTTTCTTTTGCCTTATTTTGCAAGACCCCTGGCAGGGGCTGTGGGTAGACTTATATAATCCACACATACATTTTGCTCCTGCCACATTCTTAAGACTGCATCTGTTTGATTTAAAGGACACTGCTAATTATTGCATGATGGACTAGAACCTCTTCATTTCCAAAAATGCTCATTTTGTTAAATGGTTTGGGGGTTGTGACTGAATGGTTGAGAATAGGTGTGAGTGAGTGTGAGTGTGTTTATTATGGTATTTATTGTCTTATTTAGTTGTACATATGTAGGATATGGAGTTTTTAGGGCCAAGACTGAATGCTGTGTGGAGGAGTGGAAATTGTATTTAGGGAAGGGGTTGTGGTATACAGTTTTAGTATAAATATTCAATGGATTTTATAGGTTTAATGCGCTAGGAGGTGTTTTGGGCAACTAGACTCAGCTATTCCCCTTCCCTATGACCTGCATCCATTTGAACCCCCCTTGCTAGCAGCTGCATATCAGTGTTGAAGGGAAGTGGGGCCCGTGAGGAGGTGCAGGGCCATTGGTTGGGATAGGGCAGAGCTAATGGGGAGGGTGTAATTTGGACAGTTAGGACCAGGAGAAGCCCTGGGGCAAAATGGAAGATAGAGAGGCCTCACTGGACTGAGTGGGCAGGTAGTTGAGGGGCTGGCTGTCTCTACTTGTCATCTTCAGGCATTGCTGTACAATACCAGATCGATGAAGATAAGACCGCCATGTAGCGGATTTGATATCTGATTCCTCAGTTGAGCTATCTTGAATTATGGAGACCCGGCTTGATGATGATACAAGCCTCCTGTTGGAAGCATCCATCTCAGCTGGATTCTTCATAGTTCACTGCCCAAGGAAGGATCACAGTGGGGGTGGCCATCTGTTTAAGGTTTGAGTTGAATTTGGTAGTGCACCCAGTGGGAGAGGCCTCAGCATTTGAGTGCAGGCCGTGTGTGTGGGTCCAAGTATATGCTGTAGAACCCTCCTTGTTTATTGACCTCCAGGTCACGAGGGGGACTTCCTTCAGGAAACTGTAAACTTTATTGCTGAGCTGACAGGATATTTGGAACTGCCCAGGTGATTCTTTGCGGTTTAAATCCCTGGGTCGATAATGAAATCTCTCATTTTAGACAAGGCTTCCTCCAAGTGATGAAACATTGAAACGTACAGTAGAACATAGAAGTTGTCGGCAGATAAGGACCTCTTGGCCCACCTAGTCCGCCCTATATTCTCTACTATTCCCTACCTACTGTGCCACCATAGACCATACTCGATCTCCAGTCTTCTGTCCCCCTTGCCTTACTTCTAGGGTTCCCACAGCGGTCCATACTTGGCCCATTACTCTTCTCTCTTTTCCTGAATAACCTCCCTAGTGTTTGCCACCAGAAAATACTACTCTACACAGACAATGCAGTCCTGTTTACTAACCATCATGACATCAAACACCTGGAGAGTCAGTTGCAGAGAGACTTTAGTCATGTCGAAGAATGATTCAAATCTCACAAGCTCGTCTTAAATTATACTAAAACCAAGGTCATGACTTTCTGCAACACTCAGAGCAAGTACAAATCTCAGTCTCTCACTATCAAGAACCAGTCTGGGACATCACTCGAACATGTGCCCGAGTTTAAATATCTTGGCATCATACTGGACAGCTCCCTCCCCTATGCACGACACATCGACAATGTAGCAAAGGCCGCCAACATACGAATCAGTATGCTCCACAGGCACAAACACTGCATGACTGCGGATGCCCTTAGACTGGCTATCTACAGCTGTGTCACCTCCATCATTGACTACTGTCTAGCTATCTACGGCTCTGTTTCCCCTACTGCACTTCACAAGATATCGGTGTCCCTCAACAAAGCCTGCAGGCTCCTAACTGGCACTGGCCGCCAAACTCGCACCTGTGACCTGTACAAACAGGCCAGTTGGCTTCCACTTCATAGTAGAATTCAGTATCAGACGTGCCTGATCTCCAAGAAGGTCCTTTTGGGTCTAATGCCGCCAGGTTTTCAAAGGCTGCTCACTGCATACAGCAGTACCCAACATACATGTAGTGCTCAACATCAAACCTTCCAGGTCCCTAGATGTAGAACCACAATGGGACAAAGGTCATTCACCCATAGAGCTCCTCAGTGGTACAAAGCCCTCAACAATGAAGTACTTACACCTGCAACACTTGGACCCTTTAAAAGGCAACTCCAACTATACCTAACAACAAGCACGCAATGTGACTGCTTCTCCTAGTGGCAGCCTCCTCCCTCACCCCAGGCTAAGGTGACTTGTTACCCCCACCCAACATTTTCCCCTGGTCACCAGCTTCCCTCCTCTCACCCCTTTCCTTCCCCACCACCACCCTGCCTCACCCTCCACCTCCCATCTTGTAGCCACTTTCAGATTTTTGGGTCCCCCTACTCCTACCTACCCTGCACTTATGCTACCCATCCATCACCCTCTGACAATGGTTCTTCAGCCTGCCCACCCCTTTCCTTAACCCTACTATCACTATCTGTTCTATATAATGTACTGTCTGCACTGAAATGTCTTGCTGTCATATACTGGCTCATTATGTCTCTCCACTATGTACTTTAAACTTAAAGTCCTGCCATCTCAGTATAATGCCTGAAACCATGGTCTACCTCTGTATGTATGTTTTCTCTCCATCCTTTGACATGGAACCTTTGTAAATGAGCAGCAATTGCTCAAAGGTATTTGTGATCCTAGAGTTTAATAAATAAATAAAATAAAAAAAAAAAAAAGAAAAAGGCAGGTTTTCTGTCTTGGGAGACTGCTACTGGGAGGAATTGACCAGCTCAGCTCTTTTGGACTGTAGACTGGCTACTCCATCCAGCTTATCTGGAGTCCATGAGGAGTGTTTTCATCTGCTAAATGTGAGGAATTTGCTCAATTCTTCTTGGACAGGGTGTCCGCTATCTGTGCCAGGATCTCCCCCAGTGAGCTGTGTCAGCCCAGCAAGGTTGAGCCAATACATCGCAGATGCATTCAGCTGTCCTGTAGTGAGAATAAACAATTGATAGTGGAGGAGGTGAGTGGGGTAATTTTGGAACTATGATCAATTTTGCGTGAAATGGACCAAGGCCTGACTTTACTACTAGTGAGCTGTGTTGGGCAACTGGGCTCGTGTTTACTGGAATTGTGCGGTGTTCCTTATCAGAGGGGGTCTTCCTGGTTGCACTGACGGATGCACTGGTAGAGCTCCTTCTGAAAAAGCCCTCCTTAGACCCGGACTTTCTGGCGAATTATTGATCTGTCTGTAGCCTCCCCTTTTTGGGAAAGGTAATTGAGAAGATGGTCGCATTACAGCTACAAGTACACCTTACTGCCTTTGACATCTATGAATCTCTCCAGTCTAGTTTTGGTTCTAAGCATAGCACAGAGACTGCACAGATCAGGTTGCAAAATGACCTCTTCAGGGCAGAGCTAGAGGAGAAAAATCAGTTCTCGCCCTCCTCTATATCCCCTCTGATTTTGACACCACAGACCATGGGTTGTTGTTGGACTGACTAAGGGAGTATGTAGGACTCACTGGTAAGGTCATCTGGTGGTTTGAGACCTTTCTCAAGAACATGACAGAGAAAGCTGTGTTGGGGAATTTTTCCTCACCCCCCCCCCCGATGCCTCTGCACCGTGGAGTGCCCAAGGGGTCAGTCCTCTCGCCTATGTTGTTTGTGGAATATATGCTACCTCTGGGAGGGACAGATGATATAGATTGGGATTTTATGGTTATGCAGATTATTGTACCCAACTGTACCTGTTGTTTGCACCCAGGATACCTGGTGTAGTGGACATGCTGAATAAATGCTCTGCTGACATCCAAGACTGGATGTCACTGAGCTGTTTGAGGCTCACCTTGGACATGACTGAGGTACTGCTGGTCAACCCAGGTTGCAGCGGGAGAGTGGTTGCTGCTTAGAGGAAGACAGGGCTGTGGTTCAGCTTCTCTAGATTTTTAGCTTCCACCAAGGCTAGAAATACAGTGTAAATTCTGGACAAGGTAGCAGACACTTGAGGCTCAGGTATCAGCAGTAATTTGGAGTGGCCCTTACCAATTTAGAAACATTAGCCTTGTCCCTAACCTGAGGATTTAGCCACTCTAGTGCATGCATTTGTGAAATCTTGGCTCAGTTACTGTTATGCTCGATACCTCAGGGTCGGTGGAGGTATGCTATGGTGCCCACAGCTGGTGCAAAATGCAGCGGCCAGGATGTTGACAGTCCTTCCTATGATGTGCAGTGTCTGCCTGGTGCTGCATGGCCCTTCACTAGCTGCTGGTAAATATGTGTATCTCCTTTAAAGTCAGTTTGCTGACTTATAAGGCCCTTCATAGGTTGGGACATGACTACCTGTTTGCACTTCTGCATTCCTATTTATAATCTCGCCATCTCTGCTCCACTAAGGTCAGTGCCAAGGGCCAGGCTGAAAACCTTGGGAGGCCAGGCCTTTGAGGTGGCTGGTCCAGTTTTCTGGAATTCACTCCCGAGGGCCCTTAGAGATGCTCCATTGGCAGAGGCCTTTAAGAGGGGTCTAAAAATGCATCCATTCAAAGAAGCATTTGATGAATGCTGACACTGCAAATTATTATCTAACTGATCCCATCTGATTTTATGCATATTTATTGTTTTATTTTTTTTTTACATTATGATATATTTATTTTATGTTAGTGTAATTTTTTCATGTACTTCGCTTTACGGAGCCCTGAACCTCAGGGAAGAGAGACTGTATGAAAAAAATAATTTTCTTCTTCTGCTGCTTTTTCTGCATCTTCCGCTTCTTCTCACCCTTCTGTAATGTAGTTCAGTATTTAAATTTAAGGCATCCATGGGTCCTAATATTGGAATAAATATTTAGGGCCCCCATATTCATTAATACTGTTTCATATTTATCTCTGTTAAGAGTCCCAGGAGCCATACATCCCCATTCCATTACTCTTAACAGTGCCTTCACCATCCAGAAGCCATGTAGTACATTTGCCTTAGACATATGGGGCAGAATTTCCTAAGAGATCTGTCCAGGGTCCATCCATCTGCCCATACTTACAGCTGAGGACTTGCATCTCTGTCTGCCTGGAAATGCTAGATCAATTTTCAAATGCTCTAACATTTTCGTCTGTCTGGCCAAATTTGTATCATAATCAGACACAAACAGAATAAAATGGAGCCACTCTGGGTGCACTGAAGATTGTGCTCCACCACTCACCATCTGAGCTTTACCCCAGGACTAACTCACCTCTGCTGGCAATGAATACTATATGGGGGGAGGCATCAGTAACTGGGAGCACTGAAGGTAAGGGACACATTCATTTTAATATAGTAGGGACGTAGGGCCATGAAGTTCACCATCCTTGCATTTCTACATACCGAGGCTCTGTACACAGTCCTCATTGGATTCCACAAAGTGGTCAAAAGGACCACTGTGAGACACATTTCTGACTTGCACCACATTGTGCTATACACAGAGGGATTGCAGGTCACTCCGTGCACTATTTTACATGTCACTGTGGCAGCACAGGGAGAGGGACTGTGGAATCCCTGCTAATGATGGCATCAGTATGTATGGAGATGCTGTGCTATGTACAGTGGCTCTCCAGTGCCTTCAACCCCCTGGTTGCAAGAGGCAGCAACACCAAATGTAGCAGAACTGCTGGAAGCAGTTCCTCAGGGTGTTCCTGCCTTGCAAGCTAGAATGATGTTCCAGCAGGGGGAAGGGCTATGTGGCACACAGCATTTCTGAACAATGGGAAGAATGTGGACTGGCTAGGGAGGAAGAATCCACTGGACACCAAGGAATGAGTTCTGCAACAGGGGATGTTCCGTGGTCACTAGACAACCAGGGAGTACAACTGTGGGAGATGAAAAATTTATGTGAACAAGGCCGCAAAGATGCCACAGAGGTATGGGGTGAGCAGAATAAGGGAATCTGATGGTAGTAGCACTGAGTGCCCAAAGCATAGACTATGTCATTGATGCTCAACATTCAAAGCATTTAGCTATGACACTGACTGCTGCAATATTCACGGTATTCAGTAATGAAATTCAGGATCCATGCATATCCCTAGTTCCATTACATGAACCCGCAAGTTTGCTAAAATCAGAAATGGGTTATTTAAGCAATAAACCTGAATGGGGGGTTGCTTTCAGATAATAGCATGCTCTCATTCTAAGCAGCATGAGGTATGTACCATTCAACATAGGGTGAGTTACCAGCTGATTTTAGCACACAGTAAAGTGTTTTAAATTGCTTTGCTATTTTTTTTGAAACTCACCTCAAACATTTCATGCACCAGGTCATGTAAAAAGCCTAGGTGAATACTATATGCTATTCACACAGTTTCTCAGCCAATCAGGAGTCTGGATTAAAGGTTTCAGTTTTACTACATCAAATTATCTCTGACAGTGTGCAGATTACAGCTGATGACCTCTGATAGAAAAAGGCTGGAGTGTCTGGGATGTCCCTAACAAGAAAATCTGAAAAAAAAAAATCGGTTACTAGTAAAACATTCTTTTTATGTCTAAATAAAGGTTCTCACCTGATGCTGACTATTCTATATTATAAAATGGTTTTCAGAAATCATGAAATCTGGGCATGGGCCATTTTTGTGTTGCTTGCATGCATGTGCAAGAAAAACATTGCGTCACATTTTTACACAAGCAGGTTGTGGAGGTGTGGCAGTAATGTGCCGAATGGCAGCAGCCCATTCAGGGGCTGGACTCTGCCTCGGTGAATAGAGTAACATGCTGTCATCACTGGCAGTTAACAAGCAGGCCACTGCATCAAAGTAAATGAACCACTGCAATCAGGGAGCACCCCGTCACTACGCAATCAGCTGTTCATACGGGGCCTCCCTGACTGAAGCAGCCAATCACACAGTTCCATGGTGCTGTGTTTCCATGGCAACAGGTGACGGCTTCTCTCTCGGCTTCTCACAGTCCTCACAAAGTCAACAGAAAGCTGCTGCCCGCTGTTCAGTATGCCTTCCTGGTGAAACATTTCAATAACAAAAGCCGATGAGGTAGCCCACTCCCTGTTGGCATAATGCTCCCCCCCCCCCAAATTTCTTGTATGCCGAGGGGGTGCCCAATCCCCCTCGGCTCTTGCCACCACTGCATCCATATGTGAAAACAGGGGTGCCCAGTCCCCTGTCAGCATGCCCCTCTCGTCATTTTTGCTCGACAGGGGAGCCCACTCCCCGTCGGCATAATGCTGCCCCACCCCTAGGTATGAGGGGTGCTTCCAATCCCCGCTGGCTCTGTCCCCCCAGCACTCCATGCCAACGGAGTGCCCAACCCCCGTTGGCTACAGCCCCAAAACATTCAGGTAGCATGCTGGGAGCCCACCCCAGCATGCCAAAATGAATGTCCCTGTAAAAGAAAACCTGACCGCAATGTTTTTTTTTTTAATAAACCTGTAAAGTAGAAAATGGTCCTCGTTGAGTCCGGATGTTCCTCCCAACCCACACTCCACCTGCTGTGCACCTGCCTCCACACACCCCTCACCCCATACTTACCCCTGAGCCTGGCGCAATGATCTTTGGTGGACCGGGAACACGTCTGCTCTTCAAAGTCGACCGCGAACTGAGGAAATGCCAGTAAGTTGTATAATGGCATACATTTTTTTTTCAACTTTGATGCATATCTCAGCCAATTTGGGGAATTTTTTTCACTAAATTTTCAACATGGGGTTCTTGGGACCCCACCTCATGAACTCAGTCACTGTCATTTTGTTATTCAGGCTCGAAAGGTGATTTCTTGGTCACTGCATAGAACCACCTTTTGGGACAGATTAATGAAATGACAGTGTCACAGTTCATGAGGTAGGCCCCCAAAAACTCTATGTTGAAAATTTGATGAAAATATTCCCAAAAATGACTGTTTTACGAGCGTGCGTTGCACAGTTCCTACGCATGCTCGTAAGTTCAAGCATTTTTAATATTTTCACTCCAAATTTTCAACATTGTCATTTTACCACGCCTTCTTATAAACAGTCCAGCTGTCATTTTTCACATCTCACCTGAAATATGTTTTTGCACATGTAGTGCACAATGGTGTGGTCGGTGAGCGAAATCAATGTTCAGGACAGATTAAGAATATCTCAGTAACACTGTTCATGAGGTACGGCTCCAAAAAACCCTATGTTGAAAATCTGGTGAAAAAATTCCTCAAAATGACTGTTTTATGAACATGTGTTACGCAATTCCTACGCACGCTCTTAACTTCGAGCATTTTTAATATTTTCACTCCAGATTTTCAGCATTGCCATTTTACCACGCCTCCTTATAAACACTACAATTTTCATTTTTCACATCTCACCTGAATTGTGTTTTCAGACATGTAGCGCACAGTGGCGTGGTCGGTGTGTGAAATCAATGTTTGGGACAGATTAAGAAAATCACAGTGACAGTGTTCATGAGCAAAGGTCTTAAACTGGCTATGTTGAAAATTTGGTGACAAAAGTCCTTAAAATGACTGTGTTATGAGCGTGCATTGTGCAGTATAGTGTAGTGGTTTAAGGCTCTGAACTGCAAATCTGGTGACATTCAGCAGACCAGACCTGGGTTTGAATCCCACAGCTTCCACTTGCATACTGTGTGACCCTGAGCAAGTCACTTAACTTCCCCGTGCTCCCAGGTCACTCCTGTAAAAAAGCATTTAGCTTAGTGTGCTACCCTGGTTAAACAACTAAATAAAATTTCCACACACACTCGTAAGTTCACAAATTCGTAATCTTTTCAGTACAGATTTTCAACATTGGCATTTTTCCATACCTCCTTATGAACAGTACAGCTGTCATTTTTCGTACCCTGGCTGAAGTGTGTTTTCGCACTTCTGGTGCAGAATAGCAGGGTCACTGTGGGAAATCAGTGTTTGGATAGATTAAGAAAATCACAGTGTCACTGTTCATGAGCGGAGGTCCCAAAATGCCTGTGATGAAAACTTGCTGTAAAATATCCCCAAATTAATTACACTACGGGTGTGCGTTGCACAGTTTCTATGCAAACTCGTGACTTCACCAGTTTTTTTGCATTTTCATTCCAGATTTTCAACATTGCTATTTTTTACACCTCCTCATGAACAGTACAGCTGTCATTTTTCACATCCTGTTCAAAATGTGTTTTCACACCTGTGGCACCAAATGGCACAGTCTCTGTGCAAAATCACCTTTCAGCTAACAAGCTGATAGTGCCTCTGTTCATGCGGTGGGATCACAAAAAGCCCATATTGAAAACTTGGAGTAAAAATACCAAGAAACACCCACAGTGTTAGGGTTTTTGACCATAATGCCCCCTACCCTGTAGGGACTGACATGCATCAGGGATGTGACTTGGGATTGTTGACAGTAATGCTCATGCCATTCCACCCCCACCCGCACCCTATAGCCAGTGACAGGTATCAAGGTGTGCCTTGGACTCTTTGGCCCCAGAGTTCATCCCATTCTCCTATACTGCACCCATTTCAGCATATTTCCTTATGGAATGAGATGAGTAAAGCCCGAACACCCAAGGCACACCTCGACACTTGTCAGTGTCTGCAGGGTAGGGTGAGGTGAAATGTCATGATTGTTATGGGCGACGACCCAAAGGCACACCCCAATGCCTGTCCATCTCTGCAGGGTGGGGGTGGGGTTGGCATCAGTTCAGTACTTCACTGCCATTCCTATACTGCATGGACCCGATTCTCACAGGGGCTTGCGTCTGGCACAAGCTGTGGCAAACAGCAGCTTGCACAAATGCCTGGTGCACCAGAGACCCTACACATGATTCAGGTACAGGAGGGGTCCCAGCGGTTAAGTCCCACGCTTGCGCTGACCGGAACCCTGTGGCAAACCCCTTGTGCACCACACAGTTCCACTGCAGGCATCCAGATACTAACACAGGACCCCTGTCCCACTAGATAATGGGCATTTGAACCCAACCTGGTGGGCCAGTGTCCCCCCACCATGTTTGGTGCAGTTAGCGCCTGGCCACGAAGGTGAGTGGTGGGATGTGCCGGGCGCTGGGGAGCAGTCAGGACTGGTGTATGAGGGGATTGGGCACCACCTTCTGGGGCATGGGCAGGCACTGTACCACCATAAGTTGGTGCTGCAGTAGTGCTGATGGGGCAGGCATCAGGGGAGCTGCTGCCAGTATGGGCAGCATCAGAACGGAGGTACCAACATGGTACATAGGTGGCATCAGGGAGCAGTGAGGGGTGCCATTGGACCACTAGGAAGGAGGCCACACATTCGGGGCCACACTCGGGGGTGTATGGTGGGTGGATCATCACCCATGGTCTGCCACACACAGACATGTCACCTAGGGGAGAATGTCTAAGTCCTCTTACGCCTGCCCTGGCTGGTCTAAGGGCACTTAACATTTTTCCAACCAGGTAATGTCTGTGAATCGCAGGATGCAGCTTGCATCGGCCACAGTCCCCCTACCACCATGCCGCAGTGCATTGCAGGTGCAAGCCCTGTTTGGGGCAGGTGGACTGTGGTTGACGCAGGCCACCTTTGTGAATCGCACAGAGGGCAGTCATGGACGCAAGGTGCACCTTGCACCATATCTGTGCACTGCAGGCACCCTGTGTCCGATGCAGGGCTTTGAGAATCAGGCCCCATTTGTCTGACTCCTGCACTTCCACTGTTAATGCCAGCAAGCAACCATTAAGCATTGACAAATGCTTGTGTAGTAATCTCTAGCCCATAAGAGGCTCACAGGTGACCAGTGGGAAGCTCATTAATTAGGAACAGACTGCATCTCCTTTTTAATGTCTTTGTAAGTAACATTGCAGAGAGACTGGAAGGAAAAGTATGCCTCTTTGCAGATGACACAAAGATCTGCAGCAGGATTGATACACAAGGAGGCATTGAAAGAATGAGAAGGGACTTGGCAAGGTTGGAGGAACGGTCAGAGGTATGGCAGCTTGGATTCAATGCAAAGAAGTGCAAAATAATGCACCTGGGAAACAGAAACCCAGGGGAAGATTACACAATGGAGAGTAGTAACAACAACAAAAATGGAAAGGGACCTGGGGATACTCATATCAGATGACCTTAAGGTTAGAAAGCAATGTGAGAAGGCAGTAGGGAGGGCTGGGGGGATACTGGGATGTATAGGGAGAGGCATCACCAGCAGAAAACAGGAAGTTGTTATCCCTCTGCACAGACAGTTGGTGAGACCCCATCTGGAATACTGCATCCAGTTCTGGAGACCCCATCTCCGCAAGGACATAGACAGGATGGAGGCAGCCCAGAAGAGGGCAACTAAAATGGTGCAGGATCTGCAAGAGAAGCCATACGAGGAGAGACTAAAGGAGCTTAATATGTATACCCTTGAGAAAAGGAGGGAGAGTGGGGACATGATAGAAACTTTTAAGTACCTCAGTGGAATCAACAAAGTCCAAGAGGGTAGCATTTTTCAGAAAAAGAGATTTGCAAGAACAAGAGGACACAATCTGAAGATAGAGAGGGGACAGCCTAGGGGCAACGTGAGGAAGTATTTTTTCACAGAGAGGGTGGTGGACGCATGGAACAGCCTTCCTGAGGAGGTTGTTAGGTCTAAAATTGTGGGAGGATTCAAGAACGCATGGGACAGACGTAAGGCAATTCTTGTCGGGGGTAGGAAGAAATAGGCTGTTGGTTAACTAGGATCTGCAGCTTATCCTGTAGGTAGGGGAAATGGGCAGACTAGATGGGCCAAGCGGTCCTTATCTGCTGTCAAAGTCTGTGTTTCTATGTTTCTATCTCTCCTGCCTGCAAGCTCAGCCCAGGCTAATGTACAAAGACTTTATCACATTTCTTATGAGTCTTTCTTAAACATGTTTTATCTGTTTACAGGAGAGCAGTTGATCTGAGGCCAAAATCAAAGGCAAATAGTTATAGTAGCAGAGCCCCCCCACACACACACACACACATACACACTCCCCGAAAAGCTGCTTAAAAGCCTGCAATTCATTCAAATCAATTCCATTTTCTTAGTTGGGGTTCAATGCCAACAAGTATAAAATCATGTATCTAGGGCACAGGAACACCGATGCTGAGTATAGGATGGGGGGAGGTACTGATACTCACTAGACATGAAAGGGTCCTTGAGGTTATTATATCAGAGGACCTCAAAGTGGCAGTGCAATGTGACATGGTTATGAGCAGGGCAAATTGGATTCTGGGATGCATAAGAAGTGGTATCTCCAGTAGGAGGAGGGGGAAGGATGTTGTGCTGCCATTGTATCACTCCCTGCTATACCCCCAGCTGGAGTACTGTGCCCAGTTTTAGAGTCCACAATTCAGAAAGGACATAAGGTGGAGGTTTTTCAGAGGATGGCAACTAAAATGGTTCAGAATTTTCACAGGAATCCCTACAAGGAAAGGCTGAAGAATCTCAACATGTACACTCTGGAAGAGTGGAGGGCGAGAGGCAACATGATCAAGACCTACAAATTACCTCACAGGGGTAAAAAGGGTACAGTTGGGGAGTTTCCTTCAAATGAGGATGAGCACCCAAACCAAGGGACATAAAATGAAGGGGGTTGGGGAGTTCAGGATAGATGTGAATAAATATTTCTTTACTGAAAGGGTGGTAGACGGCTTGAACAGACTGCCAGGAGAAATGGTGGAAGCTAAAATGGTAGGGGGCATGAAGCATGCATGGGATAAACATAGGGGTATATTAGAAAAAGGGGAAGGAGGGGGTCAACAGAGATCTGTAGGGCTATGGAGGTGGAGTAGGTTCAGGTTCATTGCAGGAAAAATCCATTGAGCAACCTCATTCACAATGAGGTCCTGGTGGACACAGGCAGAATAAGACATGCAGTAACATATACAGGCAGGAGTTTCAAGTAGGTAGAGAACACTTGGGCAGACTGGGTGGGCTGAGCGATCCTTTTCTGCTGACAAATTCTATGTTTCTGTGGTATCATATGTTAATTCAGGCACAGTATTTATTTAAAGTTGGGCCTACCATTCATCCAGCTGTAAGGTACAGTAAATTACCGAATTAGATGCAGCCCACTTACAGTACAATAAACAGAACCCCAATGCTTCGAGAAGCCTTTACTCTTCATAAGACTGCTTAACTAGCTGGGGTTCTATTGGCAGTGTCCACACCAGTATGCTGATCTTAAAATCAATGCCACATCTGAATGAGTACTTGATTCTTGCTCACTCCATTTCTTCCCCACTTTGAATGCTGCTTGTCCTGAGTTAGTTTTGGGCTGGCAGCACCTTGCCTGTTTTGAAAGATGACCAATAAGCAGCACTGAAAGATGTCAGACTTTACAGACTGTGAAGGCAGCTGCTCACCCACCATCTTGGCAAGAAGAAGGCTGCAGCTGTGGCCACTGATGACTGTTGGGTGTGGGGATGGGGGACCAAATGGGACAGACATAAGGAGATAAAATCGTAATAAAAATTGTGAGACCTTCACCAGCTTTCCAAAATGCTTACCAGTAAAAGAACACTCTATGAAGTTTTTTCAAATGGCAACACAATCTGGTGAGCCTTCTGTCTGCCATCTGACACCAGGCATTGACCAACATAAAATTGTCTAAAGAAGGCAGTGTGGTCATGTGATTACTTAAATACTGGAGATTATACAGATTTCTAAAAACAAAAGAATATCACACAGAAGCTGGTACATGTGTTTATAGCAGCTGTCTCCTGCTTCTCAGTAGTTATACCTTTGAGATGCTTGAATGTTTCTATCATATCCCCTCTTTCCCTCCTCTCTTCCAGTGAGTACATATTGAGGTCCCTTAATTTCTCCTTATAAGTCTTGTGTTGCAAGCTCTGTACTATCTCATTCACCCTTCTCTGGACCATCTCCAGCCTGCTAATATCCTTACGAAAGTGCGACCTCCAGAACTGCATTCTGTACTCCATGTGAGGCCTGACCACGGTTTTATATAATGGCATCACTACCTCCCTCCTTATGCTGGTGATACCCCTGCCTCTGCATCCCAGCATGTCACTGGCCCTCCCAGATGCCTTACAACTTTGACATTTTCAGGTCATCTGAAATAAGAACCTCCAGGTCCCTTTCCTTCTTTGTGACTGTCAGCAACTCCCTCCCCACCCCATCCTGTGGCTTTCCCCAGGGTCTCTGTGTCCCAGGTGCATAAGTTTGCACGTTTTCAATTAAACTTTAGTTGCCAGTCCTCAGACCATTTTTCAAGCTTCCCCAGGTCCCTCCTCATTTTCTCCACCCCCTCTGGGGTATCCACTGTCTTACAGATCTTGGTGTCATCTGCAAACAGACAGACCTTTCTCTTCAGCCCTTCTGCAGTATTTCTAATAAAGACATTGAACAGGACTGGCCCCAGGACCAGTCCCTGTGGCACCCCACTGGTCAACCCCTCTCCCCAGAGTGCACCCCATTTACCACCACTCTCTGCCTGCTGTCTGTTAACCAGTTTCTAACCCAGTTTACCACCCTTTCCCCCATGCCCAGTCTACTCAGCTAGTTTATCAGCCTCCTATGTGGGACGGTGTCAAAGGCTTTGCTTAAATCAAGGTAAGCATTGTCCACTGCCCCACCCTGATTTACTTCCTTTGTCACCCAGTCAAAGAGATTATCCAGATTTGCCTGACATTACCTCCCCACTGTGAATTCATGTTGCCTATGGTCCTGGGCTCCGATGGCTTCTAGATGCCCCACTATCCTTTCTTTAAGCAATGTCTCCATGATCTTCCCCACTACTGAGGTGAGGCTGACCAGCCTATAGTTCTCCGCCTCCTCCCTACTGTTGGATTTGTATAGAAGGACCACATGTGCCTTCCTCCAATTCTTTGGTACCACCCCTGTGTTGAATGACTCAGTGAACATGGCTGCCAGAGGTACTGCTATCTCCCTTCACAGTTCTCTTAATATCCTTGGGTGTATGCCATCTGGTCCCATTGCTTTGTCCACCTTCAACTTAGTCACCTCCTGCAGGATTCTTCTGCCTGTGAATGGACTATTGTCCACCTCTTCATGGCTTCGCAACTGCTGTACTGCTCTGGCCCTTGCCCCTCCCCCTCTTCTGTGAATACTAAACAGAAAGACACAGTGGATGTCTGGGTGGGGGGGCACATGACAGTTCTTAGGCATGGTACTATCTCTTCCAAATACCTAACCAGCACATATAAGCAAGCAACATTCGGCATTGACAAATGCTTGTTACCTTTGTTGTTAGCTCAGCACAACAGAAATGGGTAAAGATCCAGAAGCTGTTTCTACAGTAGGCGTGCGCTCACTGCCTGTCATTCAGATGGCAGGCAGTGGAGGGTGTGAGAGGAGGGTCTGTGACAACTGCCATTGCCAGTGCTGCTGCCAGACCAGGAATGTCTGTGGTTTGGTGATTTGCTGGTGGACAGGGGTAGAGGGGAGGTGGGTAATAAGTGGGTGATCTAGGGAGGGGGTGGAGAATTATGACAGACATAACGGGGATCAGGGTGGGTGCATGAGCACAACTAGAACCAGGGAGAAGTATTCAGCCATAATGGAGATCAGTCATGAAGGGAGACCACTAGACTGCCAGGGAGATGACATTGATAGTAACAGAAATTGGCGTGGGAGGGGGACCACCAGGGATATTCTGTTTGTGATCGGGTGAGGGTGGTGGGAACTGCCAAAGTTCTGCATTATGCCTCTTTCTCCTGGGAACCTGTTACGAGCAGAGGGAGGCTGCGTTAGCACCACACATATGCACTTTGCCATGGACAGATATTCATACAAGTAGTGTGCTCTGGACAGGGTGTCCCCTGATGGCCATGCTAATTCATGTGCTTTGCACAATGCAAACAGCCACTTTTGAATTTTGGTCCCTCAGACTCTTAGTGGGGCAAGTAATGTGTGTCCCCATCTCTGGTATCTTGCAAAGCAAAATAATATGATCCTGAGAAACATGAGGAACTTTATAAGCAAATCATGGGAAGCAATACTTCCACAATACAGAATGTATTTAAGATTTTACATGGGATACTGGTAACTGTAACTATTGAGAGACATAATTAAATTGCAGAGGGTACAAAAGAGGACCACAACGATGACTGTAAAACTCCAGAATAAGGGCTATGAAAACAGATTAGAGGATATTTCTTTCTTTATCTTTATTGTTCTGCTTACTAAAAGCTGTTACAAGCCATTACATAAATGTATTATAAATATTAAACAAACATTTGTCAATGTCGAATGTTTGCCACTTGCACTGCTGTTGTGACGAGTCTTGCTTGTGAACAGTTTTACTATGTATTTACCCAGGATAGACCAGATGAGGTGCAGTATCTAATTTTCAGTGGTATCCTGCTTTTACACATTTTTAGATTGTATTTATCCTGGATAGGCTATCTGGCAGGCAACATCTAATTTCAGTGGGCTCCCACTTTTTGACCCCAAATTTCCAATATTTTTTTATGACCTGACATTATGATCAAAACAGGTGGAATTTTTTATATCCCGTCCAAAAGATGATTTTGCAGTGCTACTGTGAAAATAAGTTTCGGAAGGGATTTGAAAAATGACACGTGTCATTTTTGGAGGTGGGGTAACACAAGGGATATAGTGAACATTAGGGGCCAAAATCTGCAAAAATAAAGTTACAAGTTAATGTTGGAACAATTCAATGCTTCTTCATAACTAACTTGTTTTTTTCACATTTTGATCCCAAATTTTCAACATAGTTATTTTAAGACCACTACTTCTGAACATGACAGGTGTCATTTATAAAATAGTGGCTGAAATGTCATTTCATGCCACAAGTGTGAAAACATATTTTGGCAGGATTTGAAAACTGACAGCTGGCACATTCATTAGTTGGTGTGCAAAGAGAGTAAGTTAAACATTTTGGGTCAAAATATTGAACGTTACTAAAGTTATAAGCGCGCACATAAAATTTTCAATGTACGCCCATAACTTTGTTGTTTTTTAATGTTTTTACCCCAAATTTTCAACATAGCCTTCTTATTCATAGTTTCATAGTCTAGTATGAGTTCTGGAGGCCTTGGCCTTTTATGACCTCGCCACCTTGTGCTATCGGTGGAGGCAATATTTGATATCACCCATGTGAACATCTAGCCTTTTTTTAAATGTATTCATATTTTTGTTTTCCACTATATGGTTTGGTAATGTGTTCCATGTGGGGATTATTCTCTGTGTGTACCAATTACTTTTGTTATGTGTTCTATTTGTGTCACCCTTTAATTTATGTTTGTGTGTCCTTGTATTGGTTGTAGCACTATATTTTTCTAGACTTATAGTTTCCATTAATAGTTTGTTTTGGATAGCACTAAAGGTCAGGCAAAGGTCACCCCTAAGGTTTCCATATTGAATAGAATACATTTCTTTTTTTTAATTCAGTATACTTTATTTAAGGCAATCAAATGAAAAAGAAACACTGTTCAACATACAATGCCATCCCAGGATGTACAGTACACAAATGTGGGATTAAACAGAATTAATTAAGCAGAAGCGTAAACATAACACCCCTCCTCCTCCCCCAGAAAAGAAAAATCCCTTCCCCATTCCCCCTCACTTGCCACTACATAAACCAACATGGATATAGCGAGTAAATATTGGAAACTTAACGCTGGAGAGGGGAAGACGTAGTCAGTTGGGGCATCGTCCATTAGCATAAGTAGAATGGATTCTACTTAGGTGAAGGAGGACCTGGGATGGTTAACCAGTAGCAAGGTGTGAAGTTTCCCCCATGTACGTTTATAACCACTGGAGCACTGATGCAGATCTGCAATTATACACTATGCTTGAAGCGCAAAGAGAATCTCTCTGAACCAATCAATATAGCACATGCTGAGATCAAAGCAATATGGGCTCTTAGGATACCAGAAATTTTACTTGAATATTCATCCAGAATACATACCTCTGGACAGAATCTATCATAAAGGTTTAAGAGGGGATCTAGACAGGACTGAATCTGAGACCAAAAAGGGGCAATTTTTTTCGCACGACCACAGCATGTGTAATAGGGTGCCACGCTCCTTGCTACATTTAGGACAGGTATCAGTAGAATTGTGTCCCATTTTATATAGTTTAATGGGGGCATAATGTAGATCATGATTAATTTGGAATTGCATGTAATGGTACCTGTTCCATTTTATCATTTGATATAGGTGCTTCCAGATTTTAGGCCATGATCTACAAGAGGCAGATGATGGGATAACCTGGTCCCAAGTGTAGAATCTTGGACCCTCCTTGTTCGTAATGACCTTCAAGAGGACATTGTAGGAATACGAGATTAGATGGGAGGTGGGCAATGATTTCAAGTAGGGAAGAAGCAAGGTAGCAAAAGATTGTTCCCAAGGCCTGTTACCAAAGTGATGGAGCAACATATGCGAAATTTGCATGAATGTAAATACCAAAGAGGAAGACCACTCAAAGACGACTCTCGCAAATTGAAAGGGCATAAGTTTCTGGTCGGTCACTAACTGGCTAACTGATTTGACACCTATGTTCAGCCAGAAGGAGGACTGTGAGATAGTATTTCCAGATATTGGAAGATTAGGATTACCAAACAAGGGTTGAGACATGTTCCTACAATTATCCACCATTAGATAGGAGAAGAGTTGTGAGTGTATTTGAAGGGAGGTCCCAAGAGGAGTGGCCTGCAATGTTTTGGGAAGACATCTTTCACACAAAAAAGGGAGAGATCAATAATTAATACTATGTTTGATGCAAGACATGTATTCTATTTCCACCCATACAGAGTAGTAGGGATAGCTGTCTGTGTCCAGAGTGGGCCGAAGCCAATAACTTATTCTTGAGAGGTGGATTTATTTATTTATTTTTATTTTATTTATTTGGTTCTAGGATTACAAATACCTTTGAGCCAAGGCTCTTTTATAAAGATTCCACATCAGTTGAAGTACAATACAGGGGATACAACAGAATTAACAACATTGCAGGTAAACAGTACATTATACAGTTAATAATTAAGGGAGGAGGCAGTACATAGAATGGCCCAGAGCAGCATCAACTAGCAGAGGGATAAAGAACAATGGAGATGGAATGGGATGGCAAAATGGGAGTAGTAGCAGCCAGAGGCATTGTCAGACATCACTGGGAGAAGTGCTGGAGAGAGGGGGTGGGTGAGGGGGTTGGGAAGGGGGAGGGGTCATGGGAACAGAGGTAAAATAGGAGATAAGTGCTATGAGGGGGTGGCAAGTATTTCTGATTAAGTGAGGCAATCACAGGAGTTGGAGGCAGTAAGATGGAGTCGGAGACTGGTTTTAAACATGCCAAGTTTGGGAGCAGCGGAGATGGTGGTGCTGAGTCCACGAGGGAGCCCTATGGGTGAAAGATCGTTGACCCTGGGTAGTGCGACAACAGGGAACTTGCAAGAACTGCAATTCAGATCTCCTGGAGCTTTGCAGATTAGTGCTAGGGTGCAATAGAGCTTGGACACCAGGAGGGGCGAGGCCCAGGATAATTTTTTTCTCAATGGTGCAGGTCAGATACTTAATATGGTTGGAGAGTTGGAGCCATCCAGATTGAGCGTAAAGATCACAGGTATGAGTGAGACAGTGGACTCCAGTGATAAGCCGACAGGTCTTGTCTAGAGATGTTGATATGCGTCTGTGGGTAGTTGCCGTGGCTGAGCCATAAATGATTAGGTTGTAATCAATGATGGAGGTCACGAAACTCTGGATAGCGATCTTCAAGGCTTCTGGGGTGAGATGTTGCCTGTGCTTGAACAATAAGCCTAGTCGCGTATTACCAGCTTTTGCTATGCTGTCAACATGGGCCTCGTAGGATAGGTTGAAGTCAAGCAGGATCTCTAGGTATTTGAAAGATTGGACCTGTTCAGGGGTATTCCCCTGGCTGGTGGAGATAGTCAGGGGTGTAGCCTGTGCTGGTTGTGAGAGCTGCTAAAAAGCATAGACTTTGTTTTTTTGTGATTAAGGACAAGTTTATGATTAGTGAACCAATTCTCAACAGAGGTGAAACCATGTTGTAGACTGAGTTGTAGTGGTGTAGGGTCTTTGTGTGAAGAGAGAACAACTGCATCATCAGCATACAGAGTGATTTGTTCTGAGCAGGATTGTGGAAGGGAATTTAGAAAAAGGCTAAAAAGAAGTGGACCGAGTACAAATCCCTGGGGGACACCAGAGCGAACTGGTCGAATATCAGAGAGTACGTCGGCAATTTTTACTCTTTGCGAATGATTTTCAAGGTAGCTTTTAAACCACACTGTAGAGTCATGAGAGAGCCCAGCATTCAGCAGCTGGTCTATTAGCAGCCGATGGTGGACAGTATCAAACGCCTTGGTCAAGTCGATAAAGACTGCCCCAGTTAGGTGGCCACTGTCCAGAGTGCTGTGCAGTGCTCCAGTGAACTCTAGGAAGGCAGAGGTGGTGCTGTGACCTTTACTGAAACCGTGTTGCTGTGCGCACAGAATATTATATTTGTCCAGGTAGTCAGTGAGCTGGTCCGCAACTATACGCTCGAGGGCCTTAGAGAGTGGGGGCAATATAGAGATCGGCTGATAGTTTGTATGATTAGTCTTGTCACCACTTTTATGGACCAGGGTAATAGTGGCAGATTTCCATTTGTCAGGGAACTGGATAGACAGGTAATAGAGGAAGATATTAGGGGTTTGCAACCCGACATCAGATTTATAATGGGTGAGACGCAGATTATTCCTTCTGGCTTTCTTATCCTTCCAAAGGAAGGAACTGAGTAACCGGTGCACTTGCCGGAACCATGATAAGGGGAGGATACCGTTGAACATCAGAAGGAGAAATAAGATGCGTGGCAGGACATTCATTTTGATAATACTCATGCGGCCCCACAAAGTGAGAGGGAGATGAGTCCATCTATTGAGGTCCATTTTTATTGCTACTAAAAGAGGTTCAAGGTTGAGCTGTTTGAATTGGTTGATTGCGGGGGTCAGGTAAATGCCCAGATATTTCAGTTTTGTGGAATTTCATTGCAGGCCCAGATGGTCGAGTTCAGCCCGGAGTGTGTACTTATTAAGGGGAAGTACCTCCGGTTTACCTAAATTCAACTTGTAATTTGAGATGGCACCAAACTGTGTGATAATGTTTGAGGCCGCAGGGAGTGACGTGTCGGAAGATGACAAATACAGTAAAATGTCATCAGCGTAAACTGAAAGTTTGTACTGTAGGTTGTAGAGAGAGATGACTGTGACCGTGGGAAAACCATTACGTTTTCTAATTAAAGGCTGTAGAAATAAGTTAAATAAAAAAGGGGAAAGGGGTCATCCTCGATCGGTCCCCTGTTTCAAGAAAAACGGAGTTGAGAGTACGCCATTACAAAGGACCCTTGCCAAAGGAAAGGTGTAGAGAACTTGGATCCATCTGATAAATTCTGCAGGGAAGCAAAACTGGGGGAGAAGGGCAAATAAGTAGTCCCATGAGACTCTATCAGAAGGTTTTCCTGCATCCAGGAAACCAGGGCAGAAGATGTCAAGGAATCTCTAGATGCAGAAAGGAGATAGGAAAGTTTCCTCATGTGATCCGAGGAATGGCGGCCCCGAATGAAGCCTATTGTTCCTTACTAATGAAAGAGTCCCAGACAAGATAGAGCCAGGTGGCCAGGAGCTTTGCTAGTATCTTAAGATCAGTGTTGATAAGAGAGATTGGTCTATATTTTGAAACTATGGAGGGATCTTTATTGGGCTTGGGGAAAATGATGATAGTGGCTGTGGTTAGTGAGGGGTCAGAAATACCCTTTTGGAAGAAATAGTTGAAGGTGTCCAGAAGAATGTGGGCTATTTGCATCTTGAAGGTTTTATAAAAATTGGCTGTGAACCCATCTGGTCCTGGTGCTCTATCTGGGGGGAGGTGGTCTATCACAATTATAATTTCAGATAAGGTCAGAGGGGCCTGGAGAACCGCTACCTCAGAATCCAGTAGAGTGGGGAGCTTGGTGTCAGTCAAAAAGGTATGTAGCTGGGTGAACTCAAAGGGGATGGGAGGGAATATAGCTCTAGGAAGTATTCTTTAAAGGCATCTACAATAGAGGAGGGGAAGGTAAGTAATCATCCCGAGGACATCTTAATGGAGGTGACCATTTTGTCAGTTACTTGGGATCAGAGACGTAGGGCAAGAAGCTTACCCGCCCTATCCCCGTGATCAAAATAAAGGGCTTTAGAGCTCAGCATGGCATATTCAGCCCGTTCCCCAATAAGGGAGTTATATTAACTCGAAGTGATTCCAGGTATTCCCATTCGTTTACTGGGGCTTCTGGGAAAAGATGTTCTTCCAGGTGTTTAATTTGATCAAGAATGGATGATAAAGAGAGATTCATTTGCTTCTTGCACTTAGTAGAGAGGCGAATAAATTCATCCCTCAATGAGCATTTAGGAGCGCTCCATAGACTGACTAACTTTGGCATTGAGGGAGCGTTTGCAGATTGAAAGCTAAGGATGTAATCTTGAACGAGGTGAACATGTTCTTCTGATTTTAATAGCTGGCTATTAAGCTGCCAGGTTCTCTCTTTACAAAGGGTGGTGGGAAAATCTAGGTCTAGAATGGTTGGGTGATGGTCAGAAATTACCTTGGAAGTATAGCCACATAGGGAAGACCCCCCCACAAGATTCTTCCCCAGCAGGAAGAAGTGAATGTGGGAGGAAGAGCAATGGAGGGGAGAGTAGAATGAGTATTCTTTCTTCGTTGGGTTAAGTAGTCTCCAAGGATCAGGAAGACCCAATAAGTACATAAGGTCATGGAGGGCCCTTGATCTAGGGGAGGGGAGATGTGTGTGTGGTCCGGACCTGTCCAGAGAAGGTGAAGGGATGGTGTTCCAGTCACCCCCCCTCCAGGACCATAGGTATAGCAGACCAGTCCGCCAAAATGGTTGCCAGGGTGGTAAAAAAGGTAGGGTCATTCGAATTTGGTCTGTAAACGGAGCAAAGGACAACTTCAGCATGGCCCAGTAAGGCTCAGATGAATACAAAATTACTTTGAGGGTCTGTGATTTCCTGAAGGAGCTTGAAAGGGAGTTTGTGGGTGATCAATATACCAATCCCCCCTTTTCCGGGAATCAAAACCTGAGCTGGAAACTTTCCCACCCATAACCTTCATAGCAGTAAGGCTTGCATACCGGGAAGGTGAGTTTCTTGTAAGAAGGCCACATGGGCTTGTAATGACTGCAGATGAAGTAGAATTTTAGTCCTTTTTAAAGGTGACTGTGCCCCTTTAATATTCCAAGAACGGAAGTTAGCTTCTACCATGGGTTCAGCAAATATAATGGGACAAGTCCTGAAATTTCACAATACACCCAATATTGAGGGGGCGCAGAGTTGACTTAAATGTGTCACAGGAAAACGGAAAACACCCCAGAGTGCCCCTGTTAGCAGCAAGACCCTTCCCTAACCCTCCCTCCCTCCCCACAACTCCAACCCAAAATGAATGGTTTCCAAATTTAGGTGATAACCCCCGGCCCCTGAACAAGAAAAGTTGAACAACAGTTAAAGAACAAATCCCACTAGAATTGGGGCCCCATTAGAACAAATGTCAAATGCCTGACTACTCAACACAAGTCACCCATCCCTTCCACCCCTCGATGTTCACAGTAACAATAGCAACTATTACACAAACAGCCCTTTATATATTCTTCAACAGTGGTAACCCATGAAATGGGATGCTATCATGTAGCTAGGAGGTACAAGACCTGTGGAAAAAGAGAAAAAAGGAGAGGGAAGGAGGGAGGGAGGAGGAGGAGGGGGAGAAACAGGGAAAGGAGGGACGACAGGGGAGGAGAAGGAGAATATGCTAGTCCAGGTGGCAGTCCAGTGGTAGATCTGGCTGGCGAGCCCTGTAAGAGTTCCATCTCTGTGGTGCAGTTGTAGGGTGATGGAAGCCAAAACATTGGTCTCTAGAAAACCCTGAGGATGTGCTCATTAGCTGGAAAACAGTGGAGATCTTGTGCACGATCATGAGGGAGCTAGCTGTGCAACCTTAAGTGAAGCACAATCGTGCGCACATTTGCACAGTAAGACAGTTCACATCTTCGAGAAAAAGACTGCAATGGTGCGCACTGTCTCAGAGCAGGAATGACCATGCAGTCACATCCTCTGGAGCAATGGAGGTGGGTCTAAACAGCACAGTAAGTCCCCAGTCGGATCACACTAGGTCCCAGTTTGCAATCCTGGGATCCCAGGCCCACAGAAGGCAACTAGAGTGTCAGCAAGCACCACTGGAATGTCCAGCTCCCTGTTGAAAAAAGGGAAGAAACAAATCTATAGTGGGGCACACAGGTTAGTCTCTTACAGCCAAGACTAATGAAAACTCGAAGGAGCCACAGTTATACTTAGTTTAAACCAGATCAGAACTTATCTCAACAAGGCCCGGCCTCAACGAGTTGCAAATAAATCGGGAAACAATCCGGTTAGTTCAGATTTCGCCTGAGTCGCATTTTCAAAGGTCTTCCAGGTACTGTTGTGCAGGACAGAGAGATGGGCTCGTTACAACATTTTAAACTTTATGCCAGTGGCTATGAGTTTGGTGGCAGCCTCATGGTATTCAGCTGTCTTCTGTCTTGTAGCAGTTGGCAGGTCTTGAACCACATATAGAGGGTAGGACTCCCGTTTGATTTCCTGTAATTCCTTTACTTTCACCAGTATGTGTTGATGGTCGAGGTAATTCAGTAGGCGAAAGATGAAAGGTCGAGGGCTGGATCCTGTGAGAGGCCTGGGGTACAACAAGCGATGAGCCCTTTCAACAATGTATGAAGCATTGCAGGGAGTGAGCCCTGCCACCTTGAGTAGCAATTTCTGGATAAAAAGAACAAGAGAGCTCCCTTCTGCCTCCTCTGGAAGGTTGAAAATTACCAGGTTATTTCTTCGGCTTCATCCTTCCAAATCTTCAAGTTTTGATTCCATTTTGGTCAGGCGTTGTTGAAGCATAGTAACTTTAGGACCCAGTTTCTGTTGCCAGGTTTCTAGGGAGGAGGTATGGGCAGACACGTCAGCAATCTGCTTCAACAATTCTTTTAAATCACTTTTGATGGTTTTAAGATCCGATTCAAACTCAGAGAAGGCGCTCTTCAGGGCAGCTAGCTTAGTTAAAAACTTATCCTCCATGAGTAGTGAGGCTTTCCCAGTTGCTGGCATGGACTTATCCAGGGGAGGTTCTAGGTTCATGGCTTTCTTGCTAATATTCTCCAGTGTCGAGGGCGGCGTATGTGAGGGCAATGGCTGCCGCATCTCTGTGTCCATCGATGGCACTGGAAAAGCGATCGGGACTTAAATCAGAGCTGATAAGCTTCTGAGGCATCTCACAAGGCTGTCTGAATAGTAATTTAATTTAAAAGACCACAATCGTAGAAGTTTTTGAGCAGAGAAAACTGGTACAGGAGCGAGAGAAAAGCGAGGTGCTCAAAGGAGAGGCATCACGTGAACAAATAGAATACAGTTCCTAATTGTTTCAGCCTATCCTCATATTCTAAATGCTTCATTTTAGTAATTCTCTTTGTGACATGTCTTTGAACTCTTTCAGTCATTTTCTTTCCCCTTATTGTAGTTGGAGCACACAAAGGAGCATAATAGTCCAAATGTGGCCTTACCAGACTTGTATATGACGAAACTATTACACTTGGTTCACAACTTTTAATATTTCTAAAAATGCAAGACATAATATTATTGCATTTCTTTACTATAGCCTGTGTATGCATATCAAAAGTTAAGTTGTTGTCTATCAGTACTCCCAAGTCCTTTTCACTGATTGTTTCTTGTAAGCTTCCATTGTTTAAGTTGTATATTTTACAGGGATTATTTTTTCTCCAGGTGCATAACCTTGCATGTTGTCCCATTAAAGGTCATTTTGTTTTCTTGTGATCACTTCTCAAGTTTATAAATATTCTCCTGAAAGTCCATTGCAGCTTGTGAGTTATTTACAACACATCTGATTTTACAATCATCAGCATACTTTGACATCTATGCATTATTATATGTCTGCTTGGTGGAGATTAGGATGTTAAAAAGCATGGATCCCAGCACCGAACCCTGCGAAACCCCACTTGTCACTGGGTCCCAGGCAGACTTATCACCTTTTACTCTCTGTCTTCTACTGTCAAACCATGAAGTAACCCAGCATATTATGTTACCATGTAGTTTGAGTTTGTTCAGCTGCTGAATCAGAATGTTATGTGAGACACAGTGTCGAACGCTTTGGAAAAATCCAAAAATACTATATCTACGGGAAGGTGCTCTGTCCAACGCTGCACCCACTGGTTCAAAGAAGTTAATAAGATTTGTCAGACATGATCTACTGCCTACAAATCCAAGTTACATTAAATCCTGGTGCTTGTCTTGTTCTATATGCTCTGTTATGCGTTTTTGAATAAATATTTCAAGCAGTTTACATACAACTGAGGTAAAGCTGATAGGCTGATAACTGGCTACATTATTCTTATTACCAGATTTGTGTATTGGCATTACTGTTCCATCTTTCCATTGGGAGATTATCTTCTTCCTCTCAATGATGCATTAAAGAGCTTTGTTAAGGGGCCTACTAGCTGGTTAGATGCTTCCTTTAGAAAATTGGAATGAATTCCCTCCGGGCCTGGTGAACTGCTTGTTCTTAGTGTCACTAGCATGTTAGCAACCTCTTGATTTGTGAAAGGTGCAATATTATCAGTGCTTTTATTATTTTTATTGACTCTTTCCTAGGTATGAATACATTTTAAAAGTAATTATTGAATTCTTCTGCTATCTTTGTTTCATCCGTGACTATTCTAGCTTCTGTTTGAATAGGGGCCGACACCTGTTTTAGCCCCTCTCATATACCCAACATAATTATAAAACCTTTTTTTATTGTCCTTAATGTCAGTGGCTCATTTATACTCTAGATTTTATTTTGCATTCCTTATGCTGGATTTCGTTTTATTTGCCATCTTTTTATATGCTTACCAATTAATTTCTGTTGGTTGTTTTTTATATTTATAGTATAGTTTTTCTTCTTTCTTATTTGTTTTTTGATATTATCCCTCCGCTATAATGGTACCCTATGGTTATTTTTATATTTCTTCCTTTCAGGTAGCCATTCATTAATGCAGTAAGTTATTTTATAGTATATTTCATCCCATATGTCTGTAAGCTTGAGATCCTTTAAATCATGCTCTCATTCCCAGATTCATAAATAATGCCTTATTTTATTATAGTCAGCTTTAAAGTAGTCCTTAACCTGTGTTCTACCTTGGGTAACTGAGTGTGAAGTTTTAATTGAAAAGTGTACCATCTTGTGGTCACTGTCCCCAAGTAGTGTGGAGACTAGTGGTTCTGTTATATTATCAGCTATGTTTGTGAATACAAGATCAAGGATATTATCATTTCTAGTACCATTTTTAACTATTTGCTCCAAGTTGTGGTGTAATATGCATTCCAAGAATTTTGCCTCGCTACTATTGGAGCCTTTTAGTGTTGTCCAATTGATGGATGGATAATTAAAATCGCCCATTGAGATGTAGTCACATGCTACATCCATATTTTTGATTGCTGATGTAAACAGATTATTTTCCTCTGCATTAAGGTTAGGGGCTCTGTATCCCAAAACCCACCAAGAATGTTCAAGCTGGCAATAATATTTGTGCCCATAATAGTTCAATATCAACATTTTCTGCTATAGTCGGACAAACCTCATATGACTTGTATTTTGAAGACACATACAGCGCAAGTCCTCCACCTTTCTTGTGAGCACAATTTTTGGCTATTTATTTATGTCTTTGATAACCGGGTAGGTGGACTGATCCATAAGGACTGATTTCAGCCATGACCCAGGCCCCAGAGAGAGGCAGCAAGGTGGACCTTGGAAGATTGTACAAAAGTGCATATCCAGCAGTAAATACAAGTACATGTAGGGACAGTGAAACAGTTAGGACACAGAGAAGTAGAGACTGGGTAACAAAAGGAGGTCTAGTCCTAGGTAATATATCCTTCAATATCTGTATTCCAGTCCTTGTCACAAAACCAAGTTTCAGTGACGCCACAGATATCAATATCCTGGCCCTTTAATATGTATGACAGTTCATCCAGCTTATTAACTAGACTGCGTGCGTTGACAAGTATGACCTTTAAGTCAAAATTCCTGCTGACATTTGTTCCAGTATATTTATGTCTGCTGATGTTATTTTGTTGTTGCAGATGTTCTGTTGTAGGTAAAGTATTTAAGGCAGACCCATTAAGAGAGACTAGGGACACCTGTCTCTCCCCCTGAGATATCAGTTTAAATTGGTTTTAATATAAGACATGATTTGTTTGCCCAGCAGTCTATTCCCTCTCCTGCTAAGGTGTAATTCATCCCTGCAAAAAAGCGCCTCATCGCCACTAAATTCTTCCCAATGAGTAATGCATCTGATGTTTTGTTTTATGCACCACTTCCTCAGCCATTCATTAAAATTTTCAGTCTTATGATTCTGATATTCAGTTGCTTTTGATATTGGTAAGATTTTGGACAGTGCTATGTCACACCCTCTTTCTACGAGTTTGTTGGTCAATGATACAAACTCCTGTTTTATTTTAAGTATTGAATCATGGAAAATATTATTTGCTCCAGCGTGAATGACTACCATAGGTTTCTTCCCAACATGTTGTAATATTTTATCTAGCATTCTAGTTGAATTGGAGATTTTAGGCCCTCTAAAGCTTGATAGTGTCCTGTTTGATTTGTTCCCATTACACACAGCTCGGTCCAGATGTTTTACTATCGAGTCTCCCAGCACGTAGAGTTCTTTACTTTCTGTTTGAATGTTCATTTCCATATCAATATTTATGTCGTGATCTAGCGTTGAGAAGTTTTGGGGGCTTGGGCGAGTTACAGTATCTTCACTAGTAGGTGTGGGTTGTAAATAGGTGCTGCTAATAGGGCACCCCTCTATGATAGTATTCTTTAGTATATTGGAAGCCAGTGGAATATTATTGGCTACAGCTTTGGGGGGTAGTAAGGGTGTGCTCCAGACAAGGCAGTGCTACTTGCTCTTGAGATGTAGTGGGGCTAGGGTCATTTTCCTCTGAAATATGATTTAAGATACCATAGTGATTCTGAGTTTGCTGGGAAACGTTGCACGCATTTCACCCTTTTTTGGCAGCCCTAGCACTCTGGACTGTGTACCATTCTTCATCTGATCCCTCCAGGGGTTCATCTTCATTTACCTTTTTATTGGTAATGGTAGGTGGACATAATGCATGATTATCCTGTGGCAGTGTGAAAGTTGAACAAATCTGAGGCAAGTGATCAGCTCTCTGATCCTTTGTTGTATTACTATTTCACTTTTGAATTTCTGTGGTTGGGTTTAAGTTGGTGCTTCTGACCTGGAATCTAAAGGCCATATCCTTCTGGCTGGCTTCTAACCCAGTTAGATGATCATTAAATAGATTAATCTCCCTTATTAGTTCTTCATTCCTTATGCATTTCTCACATAGAAAATCAGTTGTTGGGAGAGTGAGCACAATTTTGTACATGTCACATGTCATGCATTCACTTCTCCTTCTAGGGTAATTATTGTGCTGGTCATTTTTAAGAGCTGAACGTTTAATCTCTGTGGTATTTAAAAAACAAGGTAGTACTATGCCTGCTCAGTTTTAATTTTAAGAAGGTGTGAGTTGGTGATTATACCTACCAGTGATATGAAGATCAACTCCTGCTATAGCTATGAGCGCATGTACACCAACAATAGTTCATCACGCTGCAACACACTAAACACATAAAACATGCACGTACAATGCGTGTGTCTCTCTGTGTGTCTTTGTGTGACCCGCTCACCTCTAGGCAAGTAAAAATAGTGTTACTGTGACCCAGAAGTGGTTATAAGGGTCATACAATTTTAAAACACAAAATCACCCTAAAATGCCTTAAAACAGGAGATACTCACTCACTCATGGAAATGGCACATTTTCAGCTATCAGTGCCTAAGCAAACTTAAAAAAGCAACCCCAGAAACGAGCTGTAGTTTGTTTAGTGCAGTCACAGAACTACAGCCCCTCTTCCTACTTCTGTGAGTGGTAGGGCTCAAAACTATACAACAAAACAGAGCTTACAGGAGCTAAATAATGGCAAACACAGTGATTTCAACACTGCGCTGTGGGTAGTATACAAGCAAGTGATCCCACTGCAATTCTGTCTAGAGTGCCCGCTCGCTGCTAGTTGAGTAAAAATAGTGTTACTGTGACTTGGAAGTGGTTACAAGGGTCATACAATTTTAAAACATAAAATCACCTTAAAATGCCTTAAAATGGGCAAGATCCACTCATTCATGGAAATGCCGTGCTTTCAGCTATCAGTTTTTAAGCAAACTTGAAAAAGCAACCCCAGAAACAAGCTATAGTTCATTTAGTGCAGTCACAGAACTACAGCCCCTCTTCCTACTTCCGTGAGCGGTAGGGTTCAAAACTATACAACAAAACAGAGCTTGCAGGAACTAAGTGACAGCAAACACAGTGATTTCAACACTGCGCTGTGGGTAGTACACAAGCAAGTGATCCCACTGCAGTTCTGTCTGTTATGACCCCACCTCATGAACAAGGGTGGAGAAAGTTATCAAATCCTGTACAAAAGGTGATTCACGCCACAACTGCAAAAACACATTTGGCCAGGATTTGAAAAATGACATCTGTCACGTTCATGAGGTGGTGTGAAAGAATGGCTATGTTGAAAATTTGGGGACAAAATATTGATAATTACCAAAGTCATGAGTGTGTGTGTGTGTTGAAAAATTTAAATGTACACTCATAGCTTTGTTGTTTTTCGATCGTTTTACCCCACATTTTCAACATAGTATTTTTATGACCTCACCTCATGAACAAGGGTGGAAAAAATGTTCATCCTACCTGACCGGTGATTTCGCGCAATGACTACGAAATCACCTTTTGAGATGGATTTTCACAATTTCACCACCCTTGTTCATGAGGTGCGGTCCCAAAAAGGACATGTTGAAAATTTGGGGAAAAAATATTAAAAACTGACCAAGTTATGTGGACAAGTTTAAAACCCATTGAAATACATTAAACCGCATACCTGATTTCCTCAGTTCCCAGTCCGGCATTGAAAAGCAAAGATGTGTCTTCAGTCCAGAGAGGATTACGGCATTGGACCCCTGGTTGGTAAGTAAGGGGTGGAGGGGTCTAAGTGGGAGGACCAGGTGGGGGGGGTTAATGCTGGCGGTGTGCCACCACCAGCATCAGACATCAATGGATTGTTTTCTTTTTTCCAGATATCTAAAAATAGAAAAGACCATGGGGGACAGTTTTATTGATTTCAGGTACCAAGACTGGGAATTGAGCACCACAGTGACGGAGTTACATTTGCTGGCACCGAGGATGTACTCCCTGGTTTCACACAGTGAAAATGGGTGGGGTGAGGGGAACTAGCCAGCACCAAGGACTGGGCACCCCAGTGTCCAAAAAAGTAAGGGAGGGTGTCAGGTTCTGTGTGGAAGGGTTGGATGAGGGAAGGGTTACAGCAGTAGTGTGCTAGTGGTGGCAACAGACATCAATGGACGGTTTCTTTTTTTATAGTGTGTATAAGAATAAAAAATACTACAAGGAATGGTTTTCTTTATTTCAGGTACTGACACTGGGGATTGGGCACCCCAGTGTCAGTGTTGTGTGTGTCAGCACTGGGGAAGGGCTCCCTGATTGGGCACCCTGATGTCAAAAAATTAAGAAGAGGGAAGCAATGGAAAGTGGTAGGGATACATGGCAGATGGTGGGAGGGATTTTTTTTTACGTTGTGATGAGGGCCACAGCAGGTTGAGCCTGACACAGATCAGCTCTGCTTCCTGAGCAGCTAATGCAGATCAAAGGAAAGAATGGCTGTATGATTCAGGAGACTCCTTTCTTTGAACTACGCAAAGTTTCCTCCCAGCAATCCCAGAAGAGTGTTGTGATCAGCCTGGCTGATGATTGGTCTGACACTGTCAAGCCCCTTGCAGACTACCCTGCATTGGACCAACAGCTATACACCTCTCAAAACCCACTATCATACCAAGCGCGAGGGCGAACATAAAAAGAAAAGATAAATTCATAAAGTTTAGAAAAAGGTGGTTTTCATTGCAGTAAATACTGTATTGAACCAAAACCAAGTATATGTTTTTCAGGAATACATGGAATTAGAAACAAAGAAACAGACTCTGACAGAGAAAAAATATCTATTGGCCCATCCAGTTGCCCATTTATGTTATTTTATTTATTTTAATTTGTTAACGTGGTAAAAGTACTGGACCAAGGGTCCTTTTTCAAGCTCAACCTGGACAAATATACAATACAAAAAAAATACAACAGTCAGCAATAACATTCATTTACAGTTACAAGCATCAAATAAATACAATTTTAGTCACTTTTAAAAACTTGAAGAGAACAGTTAGTATGTAAAAATGCAGGTAAACTATTCCAGAAATGGGGAGCAGCTGCAGAAAAAGCACATAAACCAGCTCTAGTTTTACAATAACTAGCATTAAGAACAACTCCAGTAGATTTACCTGCCTGAAACAGTGCTCAATCCAGCTCCAGAACAGTTATTTAGCCAGTAGCCCTTGTAGTGTCACGGCAATCCTTTCTCCAGAATGCCGACCCCCTCCTTTCTTTTGGTCCATACTAAAACCTTGTACCTGTTCCACCTATGTCTGAACCCAGTCACAGACTTTGTGATGGTCACCTCTTTGGGCAATTTGTTCCACTGACCTACCACCCTTTTGTGAAAAAGAAGTTTCTCACATCCTTCTTAAATCTCCTCCTTGAATTTCCATGCATGTCTTCTTGTTACATTGCTCTCTCTTTTAGTAAACAGTTAATCGCAGTCCACCTTGATAATTCTCTGCAGGAACTTGTAGGTCTCTATCATGTCCACTCCCCCCTTCCTCCTAAATGGCAGTGTGTACATGGTGAGGCTGACAAGCCTGTCCTTATAGAATTTTGCCTGATGCCCGTGAATAATTTTAATGGCCTTCCTCCTGGACTCCAAGTGGCCTCTGTCCTTTTTTAGGTGAGGACACTAGAACTGCACTCAATACTTCAGATGTAGTCTCACCAAGGATCTGTACAGCGGCAATATTACTTTTTCCCTTCTGGTAGGAAATCCCCTTCCTAGTCACCCTAGAATCTTATTAGCTTTCCAAGTCAGTTTGTTGTATTGGTCAGTAGATTTAAGGCTGTCACTAATGAATAACTCCAAGATCCCTTTCCTCTGAGTTCTGTTCCACTCCCACCCCTCCACCCCAGTCCCCATCCAGTACTCCATTCAAATACTTTTCTTGCCACTGTACATCACTCTCCACATTTTGGCATTAAATTTTACTTGCCATACTCTTGGACCTTCTTCCAGGCATTTTTGTATGTCTCTTGTTCCCTTCTCAGTATCCACTCTGCTACAGGTTTTAGTATTGGAAACATAGACAATAACAGCAGGAAATGACCATTGGCCCATCGAGTCTGGCCATAACACCCTGTCACATCCTAAGCCCTTTTGTCTGTACAGGGATTAAGCCCACACTGTCCACCTTAATGTCCCCCGTTTAACTACTAAATCCTTCACTGTGTCCCAACTGTGCTTAAAACCAGTATCGGTTTTGGCGCCAACCAGAATCAGCTGGCAGACTGTTCCACAGCTCAGCCAGCTTCTCGATAAAAAAAATTTAAAAAAATTCTTACGTCCCTTCTGAACCTGTTTCCACTCATGTCTCCATGTTCTTGATCTGCTATTCCTGCTGAATAGTTCCTTGCAGTTCATCTTGTTCATTCTGTTCAGGAACTTGAGGGTCTCTGTCATATCTCCCCTCTCCCATCTGGCTCCAGAGAAGACATGTTCAGTGCCTTAAGCTCATCCTCATAAGATCTGCCCTGCTAGCCCTGAATCATTTTGGTTACTCTATGTTGCTCCATCTCCAGCCTGTCCTTGTCTTTCCTCAGGTGAGGACTCCAGAACTGGGCACAGCACTCCAGGTGTGCCTCATCAGTGACCTATACAGAGAAAGTAATACCTCCTTTCTTCTGCTGTCAATACCTTCCCAATGTACCCCAGTATCCTGCTTGCCTTACTGTAGGCCTTGTTACATTCTCTAGATTGTTTAAGGGAATCACTTATGACGACTCCTGCTGTACGTCTCTTTCCTTGGACACAGCACTCAGCGTAACCCTTCCCTATCTAATACTCAGTCCTGTGCTTCTAGTTCCCTATGTGCATCACTTTAACTTTTTGGCATTGAATTTCCACTGCCAGATCTTGAACCATCTCTCTATCCTTTATAGGTCCCTCAGCATCTCACGAATCCCCTCCTTGCTGTCTACCCTACCACAGATCTTAGTGTCATCTGTGAAGAGACACATCCTGCCCTGAATTCCTTCTTCTGTGTCACTGAGGAACGTGCTGAAAAGGACAACCCAGGACTGATCCCTGAAGCACCTCACTGGTGATCTCCCTCTCCTCAGAATTGACTCTGTTTACCACAACCATCTGCTGTCTCCAACCAATTTGCCACCCATCTGTAACTGTGTCCTTTGCTTCACCTAGATCCTCTAGCTTCTTCAGCAGCCTTCTGTGAGGCACCAAGTTGAAAGCCTTGCTGAAATCAAAGTAGAGTAAATCCACAGTGTGACCCTTATCCACTAGCTGTGTTGTCTGCAAATAGACCCAGATCTTGCCCTGGATTTCTTTACTGTATATCACAACTGAATATGCTGATTAGTACTAATCCAAGGTCTGATCCCTGTGATACCCAACTCATTACCTCTCTAACCCCTGAATGCTCCTTGGAGAATTTGATCTAGTTTAGTGAAACTGCATCTGTAGTCGAATTCTGAATTTTCAAATGCGTAATGGTTTTGGCAGATTAATAACCTAACGTTCACATAAACCACAGATTTATTTATAACAACCTGCTGAAAATTATTTTGTGGTTTACATGATTCGCAGGAAGTTTTTCCATGGTTTACATACAGTATAAACACTTTTTGGAATTCTGCAGAATTCAAAAAGAAAATTTGAAGAGCATTTCAGAATTCCCATTCTGCCCAAATTCCACCAGTGGAATTCACATCATTCTGCAAGGCTCTACACCTAATTAATAAACTTTTGAAAAAAACTAAACTTCTACACAACCTGTTGGTAAACATGACAGTGCATCATACTACCATGTGAGAGAGACTGTGTGACAGGTTGCATCAGCCCAACAGAATCAACATGTTTAGGGTTTTACCATAGTGCTTCGACAGTGCTAGCACCGACATCCCCTACAGCGACAGCTACCATGCCGACTGTCAGCATTGTAGCTTTGGGGATGTCGGTGCTTTCTGTCCGGGGGTTGCGACCCCCAACCCCCCAAGGTCTCTAGGATTCTAACTGTGAGTCAGGGATGGACTGGGGGGGGGCGCTACACTGGGAAATGCACCGCCGGTGTCTTCTGCACACCAGCACAGCGACTCTCTGCAGACAGGCGATTTCTGTCGCTGTGCTGGTGTTCGCTGTGGTGGTGTCGACCTTGTGTCAGCACACCCATGTTTAGCCCCGTTGGATCACTCACACCCTGTCTGTTGAGTGAAGCACACATTACCACCCGTGTAAAAGGTGTAGGAATAAGCTAAGCCCAGCATTAAAAGGTACAAATCTATGGAATTTATGGATTAAAAGAGGCTGTGGGACAATGTGATGATTATTTTTAAAAATGGCAACAGATAATCTAGAAATAACCTTATTGGTTAATAGCCATCACCTCACCACGGTTCAAACCAAAATCATCCTGGCATTTGTAGCTTAATTACAAATCAATACACTTCTCTGTCACTTGATTGAATCCATTTGCATAGAACTTCAGCTTAGATACAGTAGCTGACTTGTACCTCTTTAATCAGCACCAGGGTAAGAGTCCCCCCAGCCTTTCTTTCAGTTTATCCACGATGTTGAGCCAATAAAAGCACCACAGGAAACTGGAGCACAGACAACAGGGTGCTGTCAATAAGGGCGTCAGGCACCGCAGCACAGGCACACAGGACACTGATGGTTTTGGGGGGGTAATGCAGGGGGCTCTGCAACCCGCACCCCCTGTCATGGGGAGTTGTGCCCCCTGCACCCCTCCTTAAAAAATATAATCACCTCTAACCCTGGCATATCAGGGTGGAGGTAGCATCGAGAATGGCACCCAGAACGCCTCAGCACCTGGATCAGTTTTGCCCTCATTCAGGTGCCGCAATGATGGCACCATATTCACTGCACCCCTATAACAGTATATGAGCTCTTTCTCCCTTAATCGAAGGCTTTTGCATAGAGGTGACCTCACACAGCTGGGTTTTAGCTTGCAGTCAGCAGCACTTAACAGCCAGATCTATCATAGTTCTGTTAAAGGGGTCTATTTAATTTATTACTGTTCCATCGAAATAAAATCCCTTCGTTGATTGCATCCAAACAACCACATATCTCTAGATTTCACTAAAGGAAACATAAACAATGTTTACATTTTTAATACACTTGTAAGTTGTGCATGTGTGAAATCTTATTTTATTCATGCCAGTGTATTGTTTTGTGTGTTTGTTTTGAAATCGTCCCAATTTTATGTTGGCTCGCACATGCACAGCCAACACATTGCGGTAGTAGTAGATTTGGAGGTGCGGTCACTGTTGGGTGAATGCAGGGCACGCATCAGTAGGTGCGTCCTCATTCCCCAATCAGCCTGCATGCCAGCACCACACCATGCATACTTAATGTGGCAATCACATCAAACAAAGGTCCACTGCAATGCAAGCAAAGCTCGTCTATGCAGTGGATCTCCCCGATGCTATCCCTGGTGAAAACAGAACATAACATGGCGACACCTGCCTGCCATAATGCTGACTTGAGTGCCCCAATCCTCCTCTGCATCCCCCGCTTTCATTGTGTGCTGTGGGGTGCCCAGTCCCGTTGGCCATAGCATCCCCCTAAAAAATATTTAAGTGGCACACTGGGGCCCACCCCAGTGTGCCAAATCCTGGAGAAAAAACCGTCCTGCAATGTTTTTATTTTTATTTTAACCCTGTGAAAGAAGAAAATGGTCCTCATAGTCTCCTGCCCTCTCCCACAACCCGTGCCCACCCTCTGCACCCTGCCTCCCACCCCCCACCCATACCACTCCGGAGCTGGCACGGCGATCTTCAGTGGTCCGACAACCGTCTGCACTCTTCAAAGCCAACCGTGAACTGAGGAAATGCGGTAAGCTGTATAATGGTATAAATAGGGTTTTTTTCAACTTTGTTGCATATCTCGGTCATTTTGGAATTTTTGCACCAAATTTTCAACATGGGGTTATTGGAGCCCTCCTCATGAATTCTGTCACTGTCATGGCATTATTCGGTCCCGAATGCTGATTTGTGGTCACTGCACAGAATCACCTTTTGGGACCAAGTAATGAAACAACAGTGACACTGTTCATGAGGGGCTCTCAAAAACTATGTTTAAATTGGAAAAATCAAACAATAGCTGTTACTGACATCGCGTTGCACTGTTTGCATGCACACTCGTAACTTCGTGAATTTGTAATATTTTCACTCCAGATTTTCAAAATTGGCATTTTTCCACATCTCCTTATGAACAATACAGCTGTCATTTTACATATCCTGGCCAAAATGTGTTTTCGCACGTCTGGCGCAGAATAGCTCAGTCGCTCTGTGAAATCCATTTTCAGGACAGTTTGTGAAAATGATGGTGACACTGTTCATGAGCAGAGGTCCTAAAATGCCTATGTTGAAAATTTGGTGCTGAAGTCCATAAAATGACTGTGTTACAGGCGTGTGTTGCACAGTTTCCATGCACCTTTGTAACTTAGCAAATCTGCAATATTTTCATGCCAGATTTTCAACACTGGCATTTTTCACACCTCCTTATCAACAGTACAGCTGTCATTTTTCACCGCCTGCCCAAAATGTGTTTCCACACCTGTGGCACACAATGGCGTGGTCGCTGTGGGAAATCAACTTTTGGAACAGAGTTACAAAATCACAGTGCCACTGTTCATGAGGGGAGGTCCCAAAATGCCTATGTTGGAAATGTGGCTAAAAAACTCCCCAAAATGATTGGGTTACGGAAGTGTGGTGCGCAGTTTCTATGCATGCTCATGACTTCACCAATTTTTCATATTTTCACTCCTAATTTTCAACGTTGCCATTTTTTTACGCTTCTTCATGAACAATACAGTTGTCATTTTCCACATCCTACCCAAAATGTGTATTCATCTCTGTGTCACCAAATTGCATAGCCGCTGTGCAAAACTACCTTTCAGCTAACAAATTGATTGTGCCGCTCATCATGAGGTGGGGTCACAAACAGCGTATGTTGAAAATTTGGAGTGTAAATACCAACAAACGACTACAACATTAGGTTTCCAACTGTAACACCCCGTAAAGACTGCCTGGCGTCAGGGTGTGACTTGGGATCATTGCTGTAATGCTCACGCCATTCCACCCCCAACCCCACCCTGCAGCCAGTGACAGGCATTGAGGTCTGCCTTGGACTGTTCGGCCCTAACGTTCACCCCATTCTCCTATACTGAACCCACCTCAGCATATTTCATTATGGAATGGGGTAAGTATAATGCCCAAAGACCCCAAAGCACACCACAACACTTGTCAGTGTCTACAGTGTAGGATGAGGTACAATGGCATGCACATTATAGCTGACATCCCAAAGGCACACCCCAATGCCTGTCTGTCTCTATAGGGTGCGGGTGGGGTTGGGGTTGGCGTCTCTTCAATACTTCACTGCCATTCCTATTATGCATCTCTAACTCTGGCACTACCAATGCCAATGCCAGCGAGACAACATTCGGCATTGACAAATGCTTGTTCCTTATTGAGGGCCTCATACTAATACAACCTTTTTCCTGTCCAATATGACTTTCTTTAATTGCTTAGCAGTTCCAGAACCCAGTGACATGAGTTGAACTCACGATTACAGTGAAACAGAACAGTGTCATTGGCTCACAGGTTCATAGGTCCTACAGACAAGTGTAGGCGTACACCCATCGAGCTTGTCCATTGTGTTCAACAGAAAACACCAGTGAACTCCCCCCTTCCCCAATAAATATTTGTCTAACTGTGACTTTAAAATGTTCAGGTTACCACACTCTGACTAATTCTATTAGCAAGGTGTTCCAGCCACTCACTACTCTCTCACTAAACCACCCTCTTTGTCTTTCTGTTTTATAATGATTTCCTCTAAGTTGTTTATTGTGTGCTCGTGTCACTCTTTCTCTGTTGTTGAGTTCTAAATGTAGACTCTGCATTGTGTCTGTGATGGATAAAGCCTTATACACCATTATCAGGTCTCCTCTGATCCTTCTCATCTCTAAGCTGTAAAGCCTGAGCTCTTTTAATCTATTCTCATATGAACAATCCCTCAAGCCCCTTAATCATACTTGTCATACTTCTCTGTATCTCCTTCACTCTGACACTCCACTCTGACAATGTCACACTTATTTTGTGGTGACCAAAACAAGACACAGTACTCAGTGTGTGATCTAATCAAGGCTCTATACCTGGGTATAATCACCTTCCTAGCCCTGCTGGTGATGTTCTTTTTTATGCAAGATATTATTTTTGTTGCATTTGGATATAGCCTCATCACACTGTCCACAGTTTGTGAAGTTGTTTGTCACTGTTATGCTGAGGTCCCATTCACTGACTGAATCCCTTAATTTAGCTCCGTGCATGTTGTATTTAAAGGCTGTGTTATTTTTCCTGATTGAACCTCATCTTATTTTTTAAACCCTAGGGGCCCGATTTTTCAAAACTGACTGCAGATCAACACAGGTTGTGGCAAACAGCAGCTTGCATTGATTGCCGGTGTGCCAGTGACCCTGCACTGCCAGCTTGCATAGATTGCCGGTGTGCCAGTGACTCTGCACCTAATTTTAATGCAGGTGGGGTCCAGTGCCAAAGTCCTGCAGGTTGGTGCACCTGCTCTTTACAACATACAGAAGGTGCAGAAGAGGGAAATGCCACAAGCTTCAGGATGGCCCATCTGTTGCATGTCAAGGTGGCTGCATGCAGCTGCAGGGGGTCCAGGAGGAGCGGGGTGGGGGGGGATAGCAGAGACCCCAGACCATGCCAGATGGGGACACTGTAAATGCTAGGGACCTGCATGATGGCCACAAGATGGGGAGAGGCAGAACACTTGAAGCCGTGGTGGGACTGACATGCCCAGGCATGGGCATGGTGTGGGGGTGGTGGGTTGCAACATGGGTCTCCAGTGCTACCTGGCATTATAGACAGGAAATGCCCGGTACAGCCACAGGTTGGCAGGGGCATCTGTTCTGGACCTGCACTGTGTTGGCAACAGCAAAACACTGTAGCTGCCCCATGTAGGGGTAGAATATGGTGGTTGTGTATTTGGGTCATCCTCAGTGGGCAAGGGCTCACCTCCCATCCAACACCAGTGCAGGGGATGGTGCACAGGCTGTTAGACTACCTCCAGGCTGATCTATATCCTGGCGAGTCCTGCATCCACTGCAGCTCTTTTAGAATACTGAACAAGAAAATATGGCAGCACCACCATGGCGCAAGCCCCTGTCTGCCAGGGCACAGCCATGTGTCTGCCACAAGAACTGTGCAAACCTGGCTGGCACAGGCAGTGTCTGAAAAACTGGAACGGTGCACGGTACAGTGGAAGATGCCCATTGCACCATTCCTTGTTGGCGCAATTACCATGTGCCCATCCTGATTATTTGAAAATCAGGCCCCATGTGTATAAGCCATCCAGTTCAGCTTGCAGTTTTGCCACCTTGTCCCTGTTGTTAACTCTGTGTCCTATGTTTGTGTCATCCGTGAGCTTAGCTATCCAGCCTCTGGCTTTCAATTGAAGTCCAGAGACAGACATTGAAAAGTGTTGGTTCCAAGACAGACCCCTGAGGCACCCCGCTGGTCACCTTAACCGCCTCTGAATCAAATCCATTAATCCTGACAATGTGCCTACAATCTCTGAGCCATGATTTTACCCACTTTACTATTTGAGAATTTATTTTGGATTTGAGAAGGATCCCTATGAGTTCAACATGTGGAACTGTGTCAGATGCCTTCCCAGAATACAAATAAATCATGTCCACTGCACCCCTATCCTCAGCGGCCTGGCTGACATTTTCAAAAAAGTTCATTAAGTTAATAAAGCAGGACTTACCTCTAGTGAATCCATACTATGGTTCATCCCTCAAGTTATTTGTTACAGTTGTTTCTATCATATCGCTTATGTCTCTTTCTAATACTTTACACAATACCGATGTCAGACTTATTGGTCTATAGTTGGTTACCTCTGCCTTGCTCCCCTTTTATGTATTGGCACCACTCTGACTCCTTTCCAGGCATCGGGAACCTCACCATTTTCAAGAGACATGTTAAATAGTTTTGTCACTGGTCCCACCAGTACAGTTGCCAACCCCTTCAGTGTCCTCAGATGCAAACCATCTGGTTCCTGAGATTTGTTAGTATCCAGATTTTCTAGCATACTATGTACCTCACATTCACTAATTTTTGGTAATGTATCTAGGGCATGTATTATCAAGTTCTGATGTTTGAAAAAACGATCCAGAAAAGTTATAGAGGCAGTTTGCCATAATCCTTTCACGAGCTATTCTATTGCCCTCCGCTATCAAAGGTCCATCTTTTCTGTCCCCTCCATTTTTATCCCTTAGGTACAGTATGACTAAAACAACTTTGCATTTGGCTTTGAATTTTTCTCTATCATTAGCTTGTTCGATCTGTTAGTTTTCATGTTCTCATTTTTACATTCTCTTGCCTTTCTTTTAAAACTGTTCCATAAAGAATGGACTCCTGTTTGTTTTGTCCTTTTATACGTACAATAATCTTCTTGTCCAATATCATATCTTTCAGTTTCCTATTTAACCACATCAGCCATTTGCTTTTACTGTTGTACTTATTAATTGTGGGGCTAAATCTATATTCCAAATCTTTAATCTTTGCCTCTAAGCAGTTCCATGCTTTATTGATATATGAACATACGAACATATGAAGAAGCCAGCAGAAGAAGGCCATTTGGTCTATCTAGTCTGCTCATATTGCAGGGTCCACAGCTTGAGCTACTGTCCCTACCCCCAACTCCTCCCATCCTCCCTACCCATGATTCTTACCTTCCCCTTATCCCTATCCCAGCCTCTTTTGAAACTGTCCACTGTCTTCAACGGCATCACCTCTTCTGGCAGCGCATTCCAAGTATCCACTACTCTCTTTGTGAAGAAGTGCTTCCTAACTTCCCTCTTGACCTCCCCCCAGCTTACAGCTATGACTGCTCGTGTTATGATTGCCACTCAACTTAAAGAGACCCCCCATTTCCACCTTATCAATCCCTTTCAAGTACTTGAAGGTCCCAATCATGTCCCCTTTCTCCCTCTCTCTCTCTCTCTCTCCTTTCCTTCAAGGAGAGCATGTTCAGTGCCCTAAACCTCTCCTTGTATGCCTTACCCTGCTGACCCACTATCATCTTTGTAGCCCTCTTCTGGATCTTCTCCAGCAAGTTATTGTCCTTTTTGAGGTGTGGGCACCAGTACCAAACTCCATACTCTAGATGAGGCCTCACCAGTGACCTGTACAAAGGTAGTATAACCTCTTTTCTCCTACTACTGATCCCCGTAGCTATGCATCCCAGCATCTTGTTTGCCCTCGCTACTGCTTTCTTGTACTGCATAGAGTACTTCAGGTCACTAGTGATCATCACTCCCAGGTCTTTCTCCTCCTCTGATGCAGATACCCAGACTCCACCCAGGTAGTACTCCGTCCTGGGATTCTCGGCACCAATGTATATAACTTTGCATTACTTGGCATTGAAGCCAAGCTGCAAGATCCCAGAACGTCTCCCCAGCTTTTCCAGATCATCCTGTAGGTCCTATATCCCTTCAGCTGTGTCCACTCTCCCACAGAGCTTGGTGTCATCCATGAATAGGCTCATTTTGGCTTTAATGCCATCTCCAATGTCACTGATGAAAACATTGAACAACACCAGCCCCAGCACCGAGCCGTACGGGACCCACTGATGACCTCTATGGTGCCAGATAACTCTCCCCCCACAACCACCCTCTGGGTTCTGTCCCTCAGCCAGTTTTACACCCATCTGGACATCTTATCCACAATCCCAAGATCCACCAACTTCCTGATCAACTTGTTGTGGGGCACAGAGTCAAAGACCTTGCTGAAATCCAGATAGAGAATGTCTACCCCTTGGCCCCTGTCTACTGTCTTAGTGACCTAGTCAAAGAAGTCAATCAGATTTGTTTGACATGACCCCTCCAATGACCCTGTGCTGACTCGCATCCTGGAGACGATGCTACTCTAGATATTCTACTAACCTTTCCGTAAGTATGGTCTCCATGAGCTTGCACACAATTGAGGTCAGACTGACTGGTCTGTAATTCCCTGGGTCATCCGTGGGACCGATTTTGTGGAGGGGCACCACATGTGCTGTTCTTCAGCCCTGTGGTACCACGCCTGACTTTAGTGAACTATTAAATAGGCCTGCCAGTTCCCTTTAGTACCCTTGGATGTATTGTGTCTGGGCCTGTTGATTTGTCCACCTTCAATGCTAGCAGCCCCTACCTCACTCTATCCTCCTCTATCACTGCATCTGTGTTCCCATCCACCTGCTCCTCTTCTCCCTCCTGAAGGCACTGGTCCATCCTTCTCCCTGGTGAAGATGGAACAGAAGTATTCATTTAGTATTTCTGCTTTCCCCTGTTATCCTCCACCCACTCCTCCCCTTTTTTAAGCCTAACAATCTCATCCTTCTTGTCCCTTTTCTCACTTGTATAGCAAAAGAAGGCCTTCTTCCCTTCTTAATTCCTTCAGCTATCTGCAGCTCCTTCTGTGCCTTAGCTCGCTGGACTTCCTTACTTGCCTCACTAGCCAACCTTAGGTAATTTGCCCTATCCACCTCTCTCTTGGTCTTCCTGAATTTTCTGTTGGCTAACCTCTTTTCCCTTACTGCCTGGGTGACCCTAGAACTGAACCAGCTGGGCACTGTGGCCCTTGTGTTCTTCCCCCTGAGCCTAACGCACTTCTCTGTGGCAACCAATATTACTTCCTTAATGATGAACCACCTTTGATCCATCCCCATATCTGCTCTGATGCCTGCCAACTGGTTCCTTAGCACTTTGCCCATCTTCCTGAAGTCTTCCCTCCTAAAATCCAAGATTATGGTCTTACTCAGGATGCTTTCCCTGCCCATATCCAACTGGAACCACACTGTGCAATGGTCACTTCTACGTAGGGGATCCCTGACTGTTAGTGCCTGTACATGCTCCCCATTTGTGAGCACCAGATCAAGAATTGTCTCTGCTCTTGTTGGTTCTGTGATGTCCTGAGTCAGGAACCAATTTTGCAATTCTTCCAGGATCACCTGACTCCTAGTACATGTTGTGGATGGTATGCTCCAATCCACTTTAAGCACCTTAATATCCTACTCCTTTAATTCAGACTCCCAGTTCTAGTTGTTATTTTCCTCCCTCATTGCATCAAAATTTGCTTTCTTAAAGCATTTGTACTTAGTGACACGTTTGGTCTTGTTAATTTTCTTGTTAATACTGAAATTGATGATGTCATGATCACTGAAACCTAAAGGTTCACCAGTTGTACAGTTATTCTATTCCTTCACTCCGGTCGGTAAGTACCAAGTCTAATATGTTGTTTCCCAGGTTGGGTCTTTCTCCAGTTGATCAATGCTTAAGTTCATTAAATCCTTAGCTAATGATCCATCTTGGGCAGTACCACCTGTGCCTATTGACCACTTTATTCCAGGAAGATTTAAATCACCCATTACAACAATTTTGTTTCTCCCACTTTGTGATTTTATTTCATGTATCATTTCTTTGTCTTCCTTCTGATTTGATGATCTGTAGCACACCCCCATGCAGCTGCAGTCTTTACTGTTATATCCCACTCTTACCCAGATAGTCTTCATTTCTGGGGTATTAGAGAGGAATACTTCCTCGGCTGATAGATCCTCTGCTGCATACATTGCCACTCCACCCTGTCTTTGACCGATATTCAGCTGATGAAATCCTTCACCACTGTGGTCTTGTTCTTCAGCAACACGCCATTGCACAAAAGCACCCTAAGCGGAGGGGCAGGACCACTTGGCCTGGCTACAACTTCCCTTTTCAGGGAGGTATCCCTGGTCAGTGGAATGAGACAGGAAGCAACCTTGTCAGCTGTTATCTCTCAGCAAGATCACCTCCTGCCCATAACTATGCTATGGTTCTCAAAAGAGCTGGCTGAAAAGATAAAGAGTAGCATTCAGAAGACATAAGGAGACACAGAGGGAGGAAGATAGGGAGTTGTATCAGCAGAAACAGACAGAAGCAGGGAAAGCAGTGAGGAGTGTGAAGGTGCAAGCTGAAGAGACAATAGCCCAAGTGGTAATAAATGGGGACAAGACATTTTTTAGGTATGCAAGTGAAAGGAGGAAGACAGGGGAGGGACTGTAAAGTTTAAAAGGAAGGGGAGAATGTGCAGAGGGGGGACCTGGAAAAGGCAGACATCCTGAACAAGTGCTTTTGTTCAGTGTTCACAGTAGGTGGAGAAGAAAGCTCTGCCCCCTTTAATTCTGTGTCAGGGGAACCAAGAAGTGTTATTTTCTAGACATAAAAACAAAAATCCAGCACTCACTCACCACTCCAGTCAGGAATTTTCTTTCTAAACATTGCCAAGAAATCCACATTGCAATTTGTTGACATGGTGCAAAGAAGCAGCAAATTTATTTTGGACATCGGGTGTGCAGAAACAAGAACTGCCAGTGGGTCCCTTCTCAGGTGGTAGGCAATTACCACTTCATCAAACTGCAATGTGGATTTCTTGGAAACGTTTAGAGATACTGAAGTGGTTGTTCTTATGTATTGACTGTCGCGCAGTCTATGCAGCCTTTTCCAAGTGCGACCCTTTCCCGGCAAGATAAAAAGTGTTATTTTCTATCTGACAGCACAGGGGTCCATTACAACAGAGTCTGTACCTTTATTTTCATCATGACACGGTGATAACTTACACATGTACTGCAAAGGGGAGACTGCCTTTCAGCACATCACACTTTGCAGAGTTTTCAGGACATGAGTACTTCACAAAAAATCTATACTTTTGCAGGTTTTATTTCACAAAGTGTACACTTGCCAAGCAGAAAGCAGTATGATATATAAAAGTAAATGTTGCATACTTCCCCCATCCCTAGTTAAATGTCCAAAGCTTTTGTGAATTCATAAATACCTTGTTGGAATAAGAGTTAGAGCAAAGGGTTTGTGAACCTACTAGGAACTCTAATCTTTTAGACCTGGTTATTACCAACATTGAATCCAACCTTTCCAATCCTATGGTGTTGGGAAAATTAGGCAATCGTGATCATTGTATGGTCTCCTGTGGTCTCATCAGAAGTAAACATAAAGTATAGGAAAACTTTTTCTAGAGATTATGCTAGCACTCAGTTTGATCCTGTTTGAGAACATTTACGATCATTCAACTGGGATCAAGAATTATCAACTCTATCAACAGAGGAAGATTGGCTACTTTTGAAAAATATGTTGCTGGAATTGGGAGATAAATATATTCCAGTTAAACATAACTATTTATAAAAAAGGGAAAATACCAATTTGGTTCACTTTGACAATAAAGAAACAGGTCAAGAAGAAAGAAAAAGCTGATGTAAAATTTAAACGAATGCCAACTGAGGATAACAAACAAAAATACAAAATTGAATGAAGAACTGTTAAAAGCGTGATTAAAAAAAGAATGTAAGAAGGTTGAAAAGGTTGAATTTAACATAGCCCATACAAAAGACAACCAAAAATCATTCTTTGCCTACATAAATAGTCATAAAAACAATTCTAGAAGTATTGGCCCACTAGTAGACAATGGTTCACTCATTCATGATTCAACTGACTTGGCCAACCTCTTTAATGAGTACTTTTGTTCAACCCACAGCAAAGGGGGGCCTAGGAGTGTAATAAAGGAAACATTATATACCATAAGCCATGTTACAGCAGATGATTGTCTGTCTGCCATAAATACAATTAAGAGTAATACTTCCCCTGAACCTGACGAAATCCATCCCAGGCTGCTGAGAGAACTAGCCTCTGTCTTATGCTATCCACTGGCCATTTGTTTAGCATATTCCTGGATACTGGTGGTGTTCCTGCTGACTGAAAAGAGAGCAGTTGCTATACCATTGCATAAGAAGGGTAGCAGGAGTAATGTGGGGAACTATCACTCCATCTGTTTAACTTGCCTTGTTAGCAAAACGTTGGGAAGACTTTTAAAGCAACATTTTGAGAACAAGCAATGCGATCTTGGGCTATGTGACCCAACACAACATGGTTTTGTAAAAGGGAGATCATGTACAACCAATTTAATCTCTTTTTATGAGAATGTAAGTAAGAGCTTGGATTATGGTATCCCTGTAGACATGGTTGGAAAGGCATTCAACAAAGTCCCACATAGTGAGTTAGTTGATAAATTAAGGAAAATGTGGTTTAGCCATTATCTTGTTAGATGGGTGGAAGGCTGGCTATCAAATAGGACTCAGCAAGTTAGGATAGGTAGTCATTATTTGGGGGAGCGCTTGGTGATCACCCCAGGGTTCAATGTTGGGTCCAACCCTTTTTGGTATATTTATTAGTGATCTGCACTATAATTTAAGGAGTAGCATAACCAAGTTTGCAGACAATACAAAATTAAGAGGAGAGGTTGATACTTTGAAGAAGAATCATTCCTTCATGGATGCATTGAATTATGGGCAAAAAATAATAAAATGGTGTTTAACTGTGATGAGTGTGTGGTGCTGCATTTGAGAAAAAAATCTTCCATTGTGCCCTTACACACTAAACAACTGCTGGTTAAAATCTGCAATTATACAATGTGGTAAATTGAATCAGCCAAATCCAGCATCCTGATTGGTTGGCTGGTACCTTTCCCAGTGTTAAATCCTCCCATGTACCCACGGGGAAAGGTGCCAGCCAACCGAATTTCCTGCCACCTAACACATATCACTGCTGCCCGCCAACTTCAAACAAATCGCTGCCATTTTCAAACGCTGCTTACGCTTACTGCCCATGGTAAATAAAACCACCTCATTAGATGTAATTCAAACCGATGAGCTGGAAAACATATTCACTGAAGAAAACGAGCCATCCAACACTGAAATATTACCCAGTAAAACAGTTCCACACCCTTGGATGCCACCTCTGACTTGTACTGCAGCAGGAAATTTCACGGCCGTACTAAACACTGACTCAGCAGCCTCAGTCTGCACGAACATCCATGCTCATTTTTTTATTTCCTGTAAGCCCCCAAACCAAAATGCAGAACCTCCAAATGCCAACCCACCAACCCTTCTTCTTACAAACACCGACACAATGCTGCTTAACTCATTTATGGGACAAGACATACCTCTCAACCTCCCTCATCACAAATCAGGGACAAGGCTTAAAATCATCAGGGACAAATGACCAAAATTAGGGACACATCTGAAAAAATAGTAATATTGGTTCCTGAAGCTGTGTACAATATGCTGCTTAGTATGTATATCATTTTCTTAATGAGAACTAGACTGTAACACCAATGACTCACATTATTTTGTGACTCAAATCCCTACTCTTCAATGATAGAAATGCCAAATTTAGGATGGACAGAGGAAACTTCTGAGGCAAAATCAGGGAGAGTTGAGAGGTATGCACAGACGGATTTAAAAAAATAAGCAACGCTGGGGGGGGGGGAATCACTCTACCTAGCAACAAGGAACTTTTTTTTAGTGAAGCAAATAAAATAAAAAATATTTAAAACAAAAAAACTATTTCTATATATTTTTTTCTTACTAAAAAAATGGGGCCATTGTATAATAGCAATATACCCCTCCAGGGAGTGGGTATATTGGTGAATTTACAACTCCTGGTGTGGTTAAGTCACTCAGCTGCACCTCGTGATGGAACCACACCAGCTGTGGTAAATCCACCAGTATACCCACACCCTGGAGGGGCATATTGCTTGAATAATGAGTGTGACCTGGGGGTTTTAATGGTATCACATCATTTCAGTGCAAAGCCATCAGCGCCAGTAATATCAGTGTTTCTCACGCGTAATTTATGTAAGCGCATAGGCAATATTAACGTAAGAAATTTAAGCGTAACTGATAAAGCGTAAAGGAGTCTGCGTTAATTAAATAATTGTACTCTTTGGATTTAAGGAGTCTCACTAGCGCTGTCTCACACGGAGTCTGCTTTCCCTCTCACAAGAATTAAACAATTGTAAAATTGGCAACAATCTGCACTACATTAAAACGAGTAGCATCTCACAAGGAGTCTGCATTAATTAAACAATTGCACTCTTTGGATTCAACAATCTGCACTACTTTAAAATGAGTAGCATCTCACAAGGAGTCTGCATTAATTAAATGGAGTCTGCTTTCCCTCTCACAAGGAGTCTCACTAGCACTGTCTCACACGGAGTCTGCTTTCCCTCTCACAAGAATTAAACAATTGTAAAAACTGTACGAAGCTAAAATACAACCACACTGCTGTCATAATGTCACAAAGGCAGTAATTTTTTGCAATCAAAACATTGAGTAGTTGATGTCAATTCATTGTCTGTGCGAGTAAGTTGAGGTTGCGTGTTATTGCGCTATTCATAACCGCGCTGTAAAGTCAATACGCTGATAATACGCTAAAGTAACTGTGCTAATATTTACTGCGCAGATTTTGTCTGCACATAAAAGACGTGGAACCATTTTAATTAATGATGAAGTCTCATCATCCTCTCATTGTACATTAACTCAGACTGCAAATAGGTTATTATGTACTATAAATAAATCATTTATTTCAAGAAGTGAGCATTGCATTTTGCCACTGTACTGAACCTATATTGAATCACACATGAACTATGGTTCCTCTTTCTGGTCCCCATATCTTAAGGGAGATATTAATATGGTAGAGGGAGTCCAGAGGAGAGTCACTTAATTGATACCGCATTTCTGTAATACATCATACAGAGTGAGATTGACTGAGGAGGGCTTGTTCAGCCTGGAGGATAGGAGGACTGGGGAGATGTTCTCTTCCTATTTAAGTTGTTCAATAATCTAGATCTTATATACTGTACTTTGGGTGAAAGTCTGTGAGACAGCTACATGGTGTGAGTCAGCAAAGGGCCATGAAGTATTATGATTGCTGTGATTTTATTGCTTTATTTTATTCTCTACGCAAAAAGCAGCAGCTGTGAGAGGGGAAAGGGAAGTTGTGTACTGTCTCCTGGTAACACCTAGCAACTGCCAGGAGACAAGGAAGGGGTGGGTTCCTGTAGTCCCTGTGTGATCGAAGAACTACAACTTTGAGATTTTTTTTAAAGTGTATTTTATTTGAGGTACTGCAGAATGCTGGGACAGGCAGCTGAGTGCTATTGCACTCAAACATTTTATATTTTAAAACAACTTTGTGTGTCAGGGTCACTGTGTGACCCAGGTAAGCACTTCCGGGCCACACTGTATAACTTTAGTTGCCCCTAGCAAGCGGGGCAAGCTCGAGTGGGGCAAGCTCTCGAAGCAGAGCGCAGAGATGCACTGTAGCAGGGATGTGGGATAACAGATGGACCAGATGCCAAACTTCAAGTTTCAACACACAATCTCTGTGTGATGTTTATTCAAAATACAAACGATAACCTTCAGCAATGACATAGTCCTTCTTCAATAGATCAGTTTGCAGCAACAGATTATGTATGTCCTTCCTCTGCACTTGTCAGCACCTACTGACTCACTGATCTACTGACCTAACTTTTTAGTGAAAAACCACTTCATCCCTTTGTTTAACTTATTTACTTGGGTGATGGGGGTTCAAAAAAGAAAAACCCAAAAACAAGTTAAAGGCAAAGAACCTCAGTGCAGAAGCACCGAAGCAAGGGTTACCCCAAAGGGCATTGGCAATAAAGCCAAGTTTCAAAGACACACGACACCACACATACACCCATAATGCAAAGCATCATGGGATGTATATGCAAATCACCATTAAATGGCTCAGTTTACAGCAGGAATGCATGGTACCAAAAGGGCCTCTCAAACAATCTGCAATTTACATGCATTTGACAACACAACGGGGGAGGGGGTTTCTGATATCTCTACCCCGGTAACTTAATGTCTATAATACAGTCATCTGGTACTTTTTACCATTATCAAAAACACCTAGTGCCATGGTATTTTCAACATTTACAGTTTCATATACATAAGGCATATACATCAAGGTATTTTATGACATAGTGCCATTGCATACTAAATCCAACAATAAGAAACTCAGCCTGTTGTTTTACAACAGCTCGGAGGTCACAACAATAACCTCCCTGTACAAGGACCTGAGAGGGAAAAGGAAAATTAAAGAGGACACTATAGCAAAGTTAAGAAAGGGAAGGGGGGGGGTGCCCATAGGTGGCCAACCTTATGGACTAGAAATTGTAAAGGATAGATTAGGCTAAGAAATAGAAGAACTGTTGCAACAGATTTAAGAAAGGTCGGTCCTCAAGAGTGCCAGGATCTCCCTGTCACACATACGCAGAGACAAGTGCATCTGCATGTGTCTGTCATGTCCAACGGGTCAGACAGGACAACGGGCCTAGGAACTATATTATTGAGAAAGAAAAAGCATACACCAACAGCTTGGTAAGATGGATTGATATTACTTTTGTAAGGTGTCCCTACGTGTACTATTGTAGTCTGCTGGTAACAATTTTCTGCTTCTTCAATACATTGTTCAACGTCAGCCTGGGGATCTGGGATATATTATTGTTATTGTGATAGACAGGTCCAGGGCTGATTTAAATGTTTGATTAATGGTTTCAAGTGAGTAGTAGACTCAAGTACATGTATTTAAGCACTAACACTATATAAAGTTCCCCACAACGCTTCCTCCTATTTACTATATAAATTGAGTCCCATCTGGAACTGGTACCATGGATTTTCAATACACATATTGTGAGTCTTGTGATATGTACTCAAAATGGGGGGATACTGAAAAGTTCCCATGCACAAAATGCCCACTGATCCAAGAACTCAAGAAGGAAATTGATAGATTGAACAAGAGACTGGAGATGCATTATGAAATTCAGACATTGGAAAAATTCATTGACACTGCAGAAATGAGAACTCAAAGCACTGGAGAAGCCCCTATAAATGCAGACAGAAGTACTGGCCTAGATGGGGCGATAGCAAGAAAAGGACTATGTAACATAGGAATGAGGAAGATAATGAACTTAGGGAGGAGGAGTGGTGCAGGGTCCAAGGCAAAACTAAAAGAAGAAGCAGGAAATTGCCGTCAGGTGTTATGTTTCAACTGCATAACAGATTTGAAATTCTGGAAGAACAGGGGAAGCAGTTGAAAAGAATAGTGCAAGTCTTACATCTACACCTAGGGAAGTACAGAATACAACAGAAAATAATAGGCTTTGCACAGCAGGATTGGTCACTCAACTAGAAACAACTCTGCAGATTTGTAAATGATGGAGGGGATAGTAGTAGCTTGGGAAGAGATGTCCTAGTCTTGGGAGACTTTATGATTAAGAACACAGATTCTGTGACCTGCAGTGGGAGAAAGGCAAACATAATGGTTGCTTCTCTTTCAGGAGCAAAAAGTACAGGACCTGCATTATAATTTAGATGGCTTTCTGGAGAGTTCAAAAAACCCTATTACAGTCCTTCACATTGGTACTAATGACATCGGTAGGAGGAAAGATTTAGAAATTCAAAGACATTTTGAGTGGGTGGGAGCAGCCTTGAAGGATGGAGGTAGCAAAGTAATAAATATCAGACATCCTCCCAGTTCCAAGGACAAATTCGGCAAGAATAAGGGATATAGTGCAACCGAATGGCGGGCTCAGGAGGTGGTGTAACAAAGAAGGTTTTGTGTTTTTGAGGCACTGAGACAGGTTCAGGAACAATACTTTGCACGGAAGGGATGGCCTTCATTTAAATAGATTGGGTTCCAGGCTTTTGGCACACAGAATAAAGGATTGTGTTACCAGGTATTTAAACTAAATGGTGAGGGTGAAGGGTATGGGGCAAACAACCCCAGTGGAGGAGACCAGATCGCCAACCCAGTTAAAAGGGCCAAAGCAACTGTATCACACAGATGGAAATTTCTTTTGCTGAATGGCAGGAGCTTAACCAAAAATATAGATGAATTAAAATACACCCTTACTAGTGATGATATTCAGTTATGTGTCACTAATGTCAACGGAGCAAAAAAAGGGTTATATGCCCAACATTAGCTCCTCATGTCTCATTATAGTATCTCGTATCACCCTCCTTCCTGATGTACTTATCCACACTTTTTTGAAGGATTATTTGGTTTTGCTTTCCACTGTCCAAGCGGGGTAACCTGTCCCAGAGATTCACCACCCATTGACTAATAAAGTGCTTTCTTTTTGTTGTCTTACATTTTGTCACTTTTATCTGCATTGGGTGTCCTTTTGTTGTAATGTTATTACTTTTATATTCAATTTTAAGATTGTTTCTCAACTTATTTTTTAACATACTGTATCTTAAAGTAATAATAGATCCCCATGTTTCCTTCTAACCTCCATGGAGTGCAAGTTTAGCTTGTTCAGTCTGTTGCAGTACTGCTTATTCTGAGTCTTTATGATTAATTTAGTTATTCTTTGTTGAATTTGTTCCACTCTATCTATGTCTGTCTTTTTATTGGGGCACCATATCTGTCCTCCATAATCCAATTGTGGCCTTATGTATGAGACATAAAGAGGCATCAGTACCTCTGCCCTATGACTCTTTATGTTCTTTCTAATAACTCCTATCACTCAGTTTGCTTTGGCTATTGCTGCAGTGCATTGCTCCCTTAAAGCTGAAATTTGTATCCAAAGTGACACCAAGATCCTTTTCATTGCAGACGGATTTTAAGATGGTGTTGTTTAGCATATAGGCATGGGGTTGGTGGTTTTACCCATGTGAATAACACAACTTTTCTCCATATTAAATGCTATTCCCCACTCATATGCCCAGGCTGCAGTTTTGTCCAAATCTGACTGTATTGTCATGATCTGTTCCTGAGTACTACATGAACCCCCTAATTTGGTGTCATCTGCATACTTTATCATGATGTTTTTCACATTATCACTCAAATCAGAAATGAAGATCTGGAATATGTTGGGTCCCAGGACTAAACCTTGGGGAACCCCACTCATCACCTACCTCTCTCCCAATGTATAACCATTTACCAACACCCTCTGCACTCTGTCCGTGAGCCAGTTTGCTATCCAATGGACAAAGGGGTTATCAAAATTATATTTAAGTAGTCTGTTACTAATTTCCCAGTGTGGGACCTTGTCAAATGCTTTACAAAAGTCCAGTAAGATCACATCCACTGCCTCTCATTCATCCAGTAAATAGCTTACATACTCAGAAAAACATGCCAGATTAGTTATGCATGATTTCCCTCTGGTAAAACCGTGTTGATTCTCATCAACCTTATTTTTCGTAGTCATATGTTCCAAAATGTTATCCTTAATAATGGACTTTTTTTTACCTGGGGCCGAAGTCAGGCTTATTGGTCTGCACTTTTGCAGCTGTTGCCTGTTAACTTTTTTACGTATAGGCGTGACTCTTGTGGCTTTTCAGTCAATGGGAATCTCCCCTGTATTCAATGATTTCTCAAAAAGAATTTTGAGTGGGTGACAGATGGTATTATCCCATCCAACCCTGGTGCCCCGAATGTTTTTAGACCTATTATTTTCTATTTTATCTGTTCTACATCCTATCTGTTCTAGTCTGGTCAGTTTGCTTATGTTGGTTTTAGTGTGTACCATGAAAAAGTATTCATTAAAAAGCTCTGCTATTTCTTCACGTTTTGTTACCATTGTGTTATTATTTGAGACTGCTATTATTAAGGAATGAGAATTCTTTAATGAATTTATATAGCTGTAAAACTGTTTGCTGTTATGTTTGTTTGCCGTGGCTGCTAATTTAGCTTCAAGGTTCCATTTTGCTTGATTTATAGGATTCCTATAGATCCTTTGTTATTTTTAAATTTGTCCCAGCTCATGTTGGTGTTTTGTTCTTTATGTTTTGCATAAAGTTTGTTTTTGTATTTTATTTATTTTTTGATTTTACTGCTTAGCCATTTTGGTTAAAGCCCCTTGCTGTTATACTTTTTAACTCTCCTTACGTGCTTATTTATTTATTTATATTTATTTAATTAAATGTTTCACCTGGAGGGCATACTGAGCTGCATGAGCTCATTTCCAGGTGCATCCTGGGTGAAAGGGGGTAGGGGTATGTACAAGCAGTTACAGCATACAGATACATAGAATATTGAGTTAGAAATGTAATAGAAAAAAAATTCAGTAAAGGGTATACATTGTAAAATGCATTTGTTATAAAATAACACTATATACAGAGTACAAGCACAATGGGGTGGGGAGAAGCAGATACCAATAGCAGGGGATTAGTACAGCCATGGGAGTGTACAATGGTTGGGTGGGGGGTGAGAGCAGTATAACACCCTATTGGGGCAACACTTGCTGTACAGATTTTGTGACACCAGATTTGAAAATATAAGTGCATTATGAGCAATTAGCTTGTTGATTGTCAATAGGAAAATTTCTTTCAAGCAGACCCAGCACTCCTCCACTGTTTTGTCCTTAAGAACAGCATGCCAATTAATCTTAGTTATTTCATTGTTTATGAGGATTTTGTTTGCTGTTCTTTATAAATATATGTCTGTGCATCCCTTGGGTTTCATTATGGTACTTTCTATATCAAACCTTGCACAAGCATGGTCACTATTTCCTATTGGTGTTGTGACCTTACATTCATTTATGCTGACTGTGTCCGTACTGATCATTAGGTCCAGTAAGCTTTCTCCTCTGGTAGGGTGTGTCACATGCTGTAATAAGTTGTTTTCCTTGCAAGCCTCTAAGAATTCAGTACTCTGTTTGCTATTTGCTGTTTCTTGCTTCCAGTTTAGGTCACTAAAGTTCAAATCACCTGTAAATAATGTGCAGCCCATTTCACATGCTCTTAATAGTTCTTCTACTATTTCACTGTTAGTTTCCTCTTTCGTGCTGGGGGGTCTGTAACATACCTCAAGGGTGAATTTATCCTGTGAGTTAGCATTTATACTCAACCATATTGTTTCTGTGCTAGAGCCTTGATATTTTATTTTTTTGGATATCTCAGTTGCTGTGATTGACTTTGAAGTAAATACTGCCACCCCCTACCTTTTTTGCCACTTCTATCTAATCCCGTAGTGGTGTAGCCTGAAAAGTTTTTGTCCCAGCTATCTCCTTCTGTCCACCATGTTTTTGTAATTAGAGCAATGTCTGTTTTCTAGATCTAGTATAACCTGCAGTTCTCCCATTTGGCTATTTAGGCTTCTTGCATTACTTAATATACATCTGATGTTAATTGTCTTTATCAGTTTTGTTTTTCTGTCTTGGTTGTGTTCCTTTCAACTACCTCTTTGGCAGACCTGTACACTCCATCCCCACTTAGTGGTTTAAAGGTGTGATTTCCAAATGGGCTGTAATCAGTCAACCCAGAATATATGACCCATTTGTGTTTAAATGTAGGCCATCTTTGCAGTACAGATGATTTCTTTTGTAAAAATGTGACCAAGTATCAATGAACTTAGCGACTGTTTCTTGGCACCAGTTTTTCAATCTAGTGTTTACTCTGTTTACGGTGGTGTTCTTTTGTATAGTTGCTCTCGAGACCAGGAGGATCCCTGATATGCACCTGAGCTTTGCAGTTCGCTTACTGTTTCTGCAATTTCTGTGCTAATATCTTTTTCATGTTCCTTTCCAATGTTGTTGGTACCCACATGAACTGCCACCACTGAGTTTGTTCCACAACCTTTTATTATTCCTGGAGCTCTGATTCTAATATCCCATTATTTTGGCCCCTGTGAAACTTGAGACAATTCTGTTATGTTTGGCTGGGTTACAAATCACTGCATCACAATGTTTAATTATAGAGTCACCCAGCACCACCATCTGTCTGAGTCAGGCACGTTGTGAGTTTGCCTATTGTTGTTTTGTTCATCTCGTGTTTCTAAGGGGTTGCATCTGTTTGCTAGAGTAAGCTCATTTGCAGTTATTGCTCTTTTCCTTTTCTTTGTTTATTGCTAGCAGTAACTAAGCACCATTCATTTCATTGTTGCCAGCTGAGGTTTCCCTGCTCTTTTTTATATTTGCTTGCTGGCCTTGTGCAAAGCTTATATTTAGATAGTAAGAGCATTGCAGAAGTGTAGCAGTGTTGTGGCCAGTGCAGTGGATGCTTTAATGTGGCCTCTTGGCTACCAATTAATGATGAAGCTGCCGATGATGGCAGTTTCAGAGCGAGTGCCGCACTTAAAAGAAATCTGCCGCTGCAATCAGCAGTAGTTTCATCATTGCAGCAGCAGTCCTCCCTCCCTCCTAACCAGGCACACAGCAGGACAACAAATTTAAATGTTAGCTCCCTCCCACTGCTGCTTTCTGCCCCACACCCTCCATTCTCCGTCCCCTTCTGGCATTGGGGTGCTCAATTCTTGTGTCAGGATGTATCCCCCCTCCCATTAATGTGGCACACTGAGAACCTACCCCAGTGTGCCAAAAAATACTTCTTTGATGTTTTCAACACTGGGATGCCCCCTCCCGGTGTTGGATGCACCGCCCCCCATGCCCCTGTGTTCTCAGCCGACCTCAGGGTGCCCGATCCCTGGGTCAGCATTGATCCCCCCCGGTACTCTGGCATACTGGGAGCCCACCCAAGTGGGCCAAAATCCGTTTTGTTAATATTTCACCTGTAAAAAAGAAAACAGTCCCACGTCTTTTTTTTTAAACCTGAAAAAAAAAGAAAACGGTCCCTCATCATTCCCGCCGACCCCATCCCCAAACCACCCTCCTCTGTACCCCTACCTCCTCCACCCCCTCACCCATACTTGCCTCTGGAGGTCAGGAGCAGCGATCTTCTGTGGACCGGGAACACGTCTGCACTCTTCAAAGACCAACCGGGAACTGAAGAAATGACGGTAAGCCCTATAATGGTAGTCAATGGGGGGTTTTCAACTTAGGTTGATATCTCAGCCAATGTTTTGGAGTTTTTCTCCTAAATTTTCAACATTGGGTTCTTGGCACCCCACCTAATGAACACTAGCACTGTCATTTAGTTTCTCGGTCCCGGAAGGTGATTTCGCGGTTGCTGTGTGGAATCACCTTTCGGGACCAATTAATGAAATGACAGTACCACTGTTCATGAGGTGGAGTCCCAAAATCCTTGTTGCAAATTTGGTGAAAAACTCAAAGAAATTACCACGTTATGAGCGTCCATTGTGCAGTTTCTACGCGCACTCGTAACTTCATCAATTTTTAACATTTTCACTCCAAATTTTCAACATTGTCATTTTTTCACACCCTCATATGAACAATGTAGCTGTCATGTTTTTTGTCCTTCAAAAAATTTGTTTTTGCACCTGTGGTGCAGAATGGCGCGGTCACTATGCAAAATCAAATTTCAGGACAGATTAAGGAAATCACAGTGCCACTGTTCATGAGGGGAGGCCCCAAAAAAGGCCATGTTGAAAATTTGGTGAAAATATTCCAAACAATTACTGCATTACGAGCATGCATTGCACAGTTTCTACGCACACTCATAACTTCACCACTTTTTCATATTTTTCACTCCAGATTTTCAACACTGCCATTTCTTTACACCTTCTCATGAACAGTACAGCTGTCATGTTTCACATCATGCCCAAAATGTGTTTTTACACCTGTGGCACTGAATGGCACACTCGCTGTGCGAAATCACCTTTTGGGATAGAGTAACGGAATGATATTGCCATTGTTCTTGAGGTGGAGTCCCAAAAAGCCCATGTTGAAAATTTGGAGCAAAAATACCAACAAACGCCCAGGGCGTTAGGGTTTCCAACCGTAATGCCCACCCTGTACAGACTGACAGGCATTGGGGGTGTGACTTGGGGTTGTCAGCCATAATGCTCATGCCATTCCACCCCCAACCCCACCCTACAGCCACTGACAGGTATTGAGGTGTGTCTTGGGATCTTCAGCCCTAAAGTTCACTTCATTCTCCTATACTGCACCCATCTCAGCCTATTTCCTTATGGAATGGGGTGAGCGTAGGGGCAGAAGACCTCAAGGAACACTGCGACATCTGTCAGTGTCTGCAGGGTGGGGTGAGGTGGAGTGGCATGAGTGTTATGGCCGACAACCCAAAGACACACCCCCAACACCTGTCACTCTGTAACTTCTTAGATGTACTTAAGGATATGAATTTTGAACAATATGTGACCATGGGAACACACAGTGATACCATTCTTGATTTAGTTTTAAGTAACATGACAGATCAAATCCTAGATTGTAGAATGACTCCTCCTTTGAGAAACAGCGACCATAATTTGGTCAGATTTTACATCAGACAGAGTAATGCTAAATTTAAAGGGATAACTAAACTCAAATGCTTTAAAAAAGCTGATTTTAATAAAATGAGATGTGAGGCCAAGTCCTGATACTGGAAAGCAGAGTTCTTGCAAGCAGACCTCAGTACTATGTGGGATGTACTTGTAAATAAGCTGGAACAGCTGGTCTGAAAATATGTACCAGAACAAGTAAAATATAACAGATCTGTAAGGATCCCTGTGTGGATGGACAAGAAAGTGGATAGGGCTATTAAAAAGAAAAATAGAGCCTATGGCAAGGCTAAGAAGTTAAACACTCCCAATGGTGGGCTAAATACAAAGCTGAGGAAAGGGCATGTAAATGAATCATTAGGACCAACAAGCACAGTCATGAACTGAGGTTGGCAAGGGATGTAAAGGACAAATATAAGTCCTTTTACAATTACATTAGTTACAAGAGAGGCGATAATGTCCATTGCAGGATAATAATGGCAATATAGTTAAGGGTAAGATGCACATGGCCCAGGTCCTGAACAAGTAATTCTATAGTGTGTTCAACAAGAAATCCAATAAAGAATTTCCAATAAGTGTGGTCTAGACCATACAGGAACTATGACTCGAGGTAAATGATATCGAAGCTAGAGTACAACAGATAAACCCTAGTAAAGCTCCCAGACTAGATGTTGTACACCCAAGGGTGATTAATGAACTGGCTTAAGTCTTGGCAGAATCTGTTACCTTCTTATTCCAGACATTCCTCAATACAGGCTATGTGGTGGACAGTTGGAGGGACACTACTGTAGTCCCTATATTTAAGAAAAGGAACAAAAGCCAGGTGAAAAAGTATTGCCCAATTAGCCTAACATCTGTTCTAGGTGAAGTTCTCGAGGTCATAATTAAAGATAAAATTGAGAAGTTCATCAGAGAGTCTAATATGATGGATAGTGTACACATGGACACATGGACCGGACACAGGGTCCCAACCAGCAGTCTCTCTGGAACGCCATAGACCTCCCAAAAGGTGAGAACTGTCCCAGTTCAAAGTGCCATGATAGTTGCACAATACTTGAAAGAAACTTTCAGGCACATCCAACGTCATCACCCAGCACAAAATTCAAGGTCCAAGAGAGCCACGGACACCCCAAGACAGAATCCTGGCCAGGCCCCCACATTGTAGTCCCCCTCCATGATGTCTAGGGTATGGTGTTGTCAGTCTGTGGGGAGGGGGGCACCCACAGCAGCAGCAACACTTCCAAAGGCAGCCTACATTTACCCATGCCATGGCTGGCAACCAGGGTGCCTGCTGACTCCTGTGGTGCTGGGGGTTGGGGAACATGTGGTTAAGCAAACATTAACAGTCAAACAAACAAAATCACTCCAGTCTCTGAAGAAACAATGGGATCTCTTTAATAACTTGATCAGCAAACAGTTTTCACTCCAGGAGGAAATATGCTACAGTGGAGAAAAACATCATCCTGGACCGCAGGGGTCACATAAACAATGCTGTCGGGACCGTGGAGGTCACATAAATAGTTTAGCCCATTTATTGAGAGTCCACTCTCAGGGCCTGATCTGGACATCCCCAGAATCGTTGCAGGTAGCTCAGTCCATCCTGTAACAAAACACATTTTCAGTACTCTGAGGTAACTTTCCTCTCAGACTCAAACAGTTTAACTCCCCTTACTCTCCTTGCTATGACCGTTCAAAATTGGGACCATTTACTTTACTGCACTTGAGGTTCTTGTCTTTTCAGTGGGGTGGTTCAGTTTGCCTCATAATTCGGAGCTGACTGCTCCCTCCCAATTGATAACCTTGGCTACAGCCACGCTCCTCGGGGCCATAGCTTCTATTTTTCATATGTCCCTTCTCCTCCCACAGGGTCAACAGGACACTTGCTTCCAGCTCCATACACATCTTTAGGGTCACTAACTCACCTACAGCCACACACCTTGGGGCCATGGCTTCTGGTACCCAAATATCCTACACAGTCCTAGGGCTGGCCTGACACTTACAGCCACCTCCAGCTATGACTTCAGGCTCACAGAATTTCCCACACACAGGTTCATGATACTCTCCAGGACCCTTCCTCCTTCTGCTGGCCCGTTGCTCTATGTCCGACCCCAAGGCAGACCACTACCACCTCTGGAGGAGTACAAACAGGGTTCACTTCCCAGGGTCCCAACCTGAGGCTCTGCTGCAAACGTCCACCACCATGTCGCACTGTGGTCTCAACTATCACATTTACCTGAGGAACTGTCCCATTGCTCGAGTGGGCAATTGGCCCCACACTCAATTCCTATCCGCAAACTTTTCTCCACTCTCCTCCTCTCTAACTTTTCCCATGCTGCCTTTTTTATTTTCCCTGGACCGCTCCCCCCGGCACACCAGTGACAGACAATTCCAGGGTGGCAAAATGGATAACCCTTTCGGGGACAGGGGCAAAAAGTCCCCAACCAATTAATTCAAATGGTGCACATCGCAGTGCACTGAAATGGCACCATAACCCCAAAGGGGGGGTTATATACATATCCCCCTTATCATATTATCACAAATCTTTAAAGAAATAATGATTATCATAATACGTTTGCTTGTTACACAAAAAGGGAAAACGTTAGCACAGCCACAGAGACTGTGAGCAGTTAAATCATGATACTGTCCTTTTTTCATTTCTACTAAACACTCACACACTTACCTGCCAGAGTCTTAAACAGCTAAACTCACAGTATATATACAGTACAGGAATCTTATTCAAATGGCAATTAGTCAATCAGATAAGATTATTCCTTCTGATGTCAATCAGTGGTTAGGCAATCTCAGGTCACCGCAAGCAGTACATCTGCAGCAATGGGGAGGATTTGCCAAGTCTGGTTCCCTGGCATGGCCGCTCAGTCTGGGGTTCATTCGTCTCAGGATTGCAACACACACATGGTTGTTTCAGTCTGTTTCAGGACAGTCCTGAGGGTTACTCACACACAGTCTTATCTGTGAGAACAGTCTTATCCTTTCTGGTTATACTTAAAGGAAAACACAGGTTACCCACCGGCGCTCTCCTGTCGCTACTTATGCCCCCAATTAGTGGTTCTGTATGAAAAAAAATGTCTACATTCACTTAATAGTAGTAGTAATAATAGTAGTAGAATTTATTTATTTTGGGTGGCCTTTCCCCGAAGGCTCAGGGCGCCTTTACAACAAATTAAAAAATGCACAAGTACAACAATAGGAGAACAGGAAACATAACAATACATAAAAGCATTTTCATTACCCTTTAAAAGAATCTAAAGTCAGACTGAATCCTCAGCTGTCTAAAAACCAAATTAAGACTGTCAGGTTCCAAAGGCATGTTCAAATAAAAAAGGTCTTATGATGTTTTTTAAAGACCTCTACAGATGGCGCCTCCCGGAGCTACCCCAGCAAAGAATTCTAGAGGACCGGGCTGCTACTGCAAATGCCCCATCCCCGGAAGATTTTAATTTTGCTCTGGGGACCTCCTGGAGTGTCTCACCTGCCGACCTGAGAGAGCGAGATAGGGTGTAGGGATATAGAAGCTCCTTCAGGTAGCCCGGACCCAACCCATGTAGGGCATTGTAGGTCAAAATACCTACTTTAAAGGTGATGCACCAGTGCACCGGCAGCCAATGCAGTTCACGCAACACCAGTGTAATGTGACTGAACCTCGAGTGTCCAGTCAACAACAGGGCTGCTGTATTCTGCAGAAGCTGCAGGCACCACATCACACTTCCTATGACCCCGAGGTAGAGTGCATTACAGTATTCAGGCCTCAGGGTAATGAACGTCTGTACCAGTGTGGCTAGGTCATTGTGGGGAATAAGGGACTTAATTCGGGTGATGTTCCAGAGATGGTAAAACCCAATCTGACCAACAGCCAACTCCTGAACTTCAAGTGTCAGCTTGTGGTCCAGGACAACGCCCAAATTCTTCACCTTTGAGGAGGCCTCTAGTTTGGTCGGGCCAATAAAAAGCCCCAACCTATCCACAGAGGCCCCCACTCCACCCCTTTGACCCAGCTCAACCACCTGCACCTCAGTCTTCTCTGGGTTAAGTCCCAGCCAGTTCAACAACATCCAAGCCTGGATTTCGGCCAAGCGCTCATTCAGAACATCAACCGCGTCTGATCTTCCGGGTGCAAAGGACAGGTAGGTCTGAGTATCATCAGCATAGCAATTAAAACTCAGCTCATACTGCCTTATAACTTCATCCAGGGGCCGCATGTACACTGCGAATAACATGGGGGAAAGGACAGAGCATTGCTTGGGAAACTCCACAAGGCAGGACCATTGGGTCTGAGGAATAATGCCCCAGTATCACCCTTTGAGACCTGCCCAGAGAAAGGACTCAAGCCAGCTGATGACCTTGCCAGCGAGTCCTACATATTCCCTCAGCCTGTCCAACAACACCCAATGGTCCACAATGTCAAACGCTGAGGAGAGATCAAGGAGGATGAGAATTGTTCATTCTCCTCTATCCCTCACCCTGAGCAGGTCATTCAACACCCATTCAACAATGTGGTGTCCATGCTGTGGAAAGCCCTAAACCCAGACTGGAATGGTTTGTAGATTTGGAAGTTTGTGAGGTGACCCTTGAGTAGTTCTGTGATCACCTTCTCAAGAACCTTCCCCAAAAAGGAGAGGTTCAAGATTGGGTGGTAATTCACCAAGACATCATGGTCCAAAGATGTTTTTTCAGCAGAGGCTTAACCAGAGTCAGTTTAAGAGACTCGGAAAAAAAAACACGACAAGGAACTCCCGACAATCTCAGCAAAAACCAGACCCAGGACCTCGACGCAGCCAACTAGTAGTTGCATCGGGCCCGGGGTCGAGATTGCAGAACATTGGCTTAAGCCCAGAGATCACCCCACAGACCTCCACCATCGTCAACAGCCAAAACTTACCCCAGGGCGACTAAGTGCATCTGTCCCCCAGAAGGCCGCCACTGTTGGAGAGTGGTATTCCACTTGGAGAAATCCCAGCCCTCATGGAGGACACTGTCTGAGAAGAACCGAGCAAATTCCTCACACTTGTGAGCTGAAAAAGCCCTGACGGGTTCCAGACAGGCCAGATGTAGTAGTCTGTCTGCAACCCGAAATAGCTGAGCCAGTCGAGTCTTCCCAGCTGCAATCATCCCAGACATAAAAGCTGCCTTTTTTGGATGATTGCACTCTGATACACATCATAATGAGTGATCAGAACCAGCTTGTCCTCCGGGGACCTGATCTTTCTCCAGCGCCTCTCCTCCAACCTCCATCCCCTGGTTTTCAACATTATCAGCTCACCATCAAACCATGGTGAACTGAGACATGAGACCAGGGGGCATACACGGTTCTGCACCAGGTGGTCCAGGGCCTCAACAGAAACCCTGTCGTAGGCCATCACTGCATTCCCCGGACCATTGGTGCAAGCCTCAAGCACAGACAAAATGTCCAGTTCCACCATCAGTCCCTCTGGTTATAAATCTTTCAAAGGGCAAAACTAAACCATTTCCACGAATTCAGGTGGCTTTGAACCTGATGGCAATGATCCAGCCAAATGACCGGATCAGTCTTGATGGTGTCAATTTCAAGCCCCAGGGAGAACACCAGATCGAGCGCACTGCCAAAGCAGTGGGTCCTGCTCATGGTCACCAGGGTGCGGCCCAGAGCCTTCATATTTAAAAGGAAGTCTCTGGCCCCAGATGATGCCTCGTTGTCTACCCAGATGTTGAAGTCGCCATCTTGGTGACTCCAACACCCACTCGGTGTCGAAGGCTGACATCTCCTGCAGGAAACTCCAGTCCCACCCAGGTGGATGGTAGACCAGGAGAATCCTGAACTCCACCCTGGGACCCCCTCGCACCACCACACACTCAAAAGAAGTTGTGTCCCCACTGGGTGCACCACCAGGCTCAATGCCAACCTAAAACAAATGACCCCCCCCCCCCGCATTCCTTCCTCAGGCGGTGTACTATGGTAAACCTGGCCAGGATGGATGCCAAGGGGCCTGAAGTATCTCCCAGCCAGTCTCTGTAATGCATGCCAGGTCGACCGCACGCAACAAGCTGCACCATTATAGCGGTCTTGTTCACCATTGACCTGGCGTTGCATACCACCTCCTGAAGAGGATGAAAGGCTGAGGCCGGTTCCTCAGCTACCTGTCCTCTCAGTCTGGAGGATTCCCTGGGCATCGAGAAAAGGCACTGGGGACCCCGCTCCAGCTGTCTTCTCAGCCCAGGGCATCTTCTGGGCCCCACCACCTGAATTGGCTCCCCCCCACTGTATCCTTCTTCCTATCTCCCCCCCCACAATGCCCCTCCTTGTAATACCCAACTCCCAGCACCTCCAGGAAACTGTGGCTGCAAGGGGTGGGTCACAAAATGGGCATAGAGCTTTTAATAATGGGAGGGTAGCATAGACCTGCGGCCTGAATCATAAAACCCATGTGCAATTTAAATTACTTACTACTTCTCTAGATTCTACTACTACCATAGTTAAAATAAAACAATACCACACACGGGCACATCCACTACTCACTGCAATCACGCACTCCAACAAATTTAAAAATATACCCCCCACCCTCTATCCCAAAACCCAGTAATACAGAGACGAATATTATAAAAATGCCTTAGCTCACCCACCCTCAACCCTCCCAACAATAAAATACAGACACAAATAGGGGAGTTTCAATCCACAAAGCGGTATCCAGATAGATTGTCCATCTAGTTCCATTGAACTCAAATGACTATAGCATAATCCTGGACAGCAGAAATTCTGCAGAGAAAGCAGCCAGAGAAAGGAACAGTCAAAACACAATTTAAGCCTAAGCAGAAAAAGGCTCCCACCACTTCGGCAGCTTGTTGTTGAATAGTTCCCACAATACAGGATCCCCCAACCCTTTCACTGTTACGGGAATCCCTGCAGGGCTCAATAAAAGGTCAAGGAGAGTGTTTATATGCTGAAAAACTCTTCTTTCCTTAGGTTTTAAAACTGAACTCGATAAGCTGTATGCCACACACTGTAGTGGTTCAAGCCCTCTTACAGATAGGGTAAGCGCCCATTAAGTTCGGCAAAAAGGATCAAACAACACAAGTTACAGGCTCAGGCTTTACACCTGGAGAGCGAAAGTCATGAAACCACTCATCCCCTGTTTGTCCAGTGAAGGATTCTCAGATCGCACAGATTCCAGCAGACACTATCATGTTGAGAATCAAGGCAAATCCTAGTCAGCATTCTCCCGCTCACTCTCACACTCAGGGGGAACATACCTACAGACAAACACCAAAAGATCTTTCGGGCAATGTGTGGAATGCAGTAGGAACTCCCTGCTACCCAGTCTGTTGGTCACACACACAGGTGCAGACAGCCACGGGAGGCTCACATCACTCCCGAAAAGTCAAATCCAGCACCAGTCCACAGCCGAGCTTCACATGCCACCTTGCTCAAAAATCTGTAGATGTTTCAGAAAGGCCTCCACTAGTGTCATCGGTTGACAGTCCAGGGACCCTAATCGGGCTCAAGAGGAGTCCGATGAATCCTCTTTCCACTCCAGGTGCTTCACCTCTACAGAGCTGTTTTGGGCTATGCAAGTATGAGATACCACTTTGAGGTTTACACCCTAACTAAAAAACAACAAAACTAACTCCTATGCTGATTCACTTCATGCTCTCACTAAACTTCCACCTTACAGCTACTTCTAACTACAGTTAACGTAACTAAAGGTCAGAAAAACAAAACGAAAAAAGGAAATGAGGAAAAAGCATGAAAGAACTCCCCCCCCTTACAAGCGGCAGCCCAGCGTGGCCACTCTTGTAATCATGGTAGAGGTTTCCCAAAACATACATCGGCTTAGGTAGTGATATTTACCTTTTAATTAGTCTGAGCAGACTTCCATTTACTAAGGCTGCTGGCAGCCATCCCATGGGAGCTGCTTGCACCCTCACCTGGGATATGCTAATGTGCCCCTGCCAGCCAAGGTGTTGAGTTGCTGGGGGCACATTAGCATATCCCGGGTGAGGGTTCAAGTGGCTTCCATGAGGTGGATGCTGGCAGCCTTAGTAAATGGAAGTTTGCTCAGACTGATGTAAATATCACTACCTAAATGAATATAGAATGTTTTTTTTCATACAGAACCACAAATTGTGGGGCATAGGTAGTGGCAGGAGAGCACTGTTGGGTAACCGGTGTTTTCCTGCAGTCCTCTATAAGTACTTCAATGGGGAGTCAGAAAAAAAAACAATAAGTTGCCTTCTGCTCTCATCAAATGCAGTATAGATGATGAGACAGATGAGGCACATGGATGTGTCATGAGAAGGACAAAACAGTTGTCTGTGGCTTCTGTTCTCAGCCTTTGCATGTTGTAAACAGGTCATTTGGCACCTTGCACTCCTGCTTAAAGCAAAACCAGTCAAAATGTTCATGATGCTTTACAGTATCATGGTTTATGTGGGTTTGTGTTTCTTTAATATAAATATGCCAGGTCATGCACATTTAAGGGAAAAGAAGGGAAAAGGGAAATTGTTTAACCAGGAAAGGCACACTAAGCCAGAGTTTGTTTCCAGATGTGACCTCGGAGCACAAGGAAGTTAAGTGACTTGCTCAGGTTCACACAGTATGCAAGTGGGGGCTGATGGGATTCAAACCCAGATCTCCAGGTTTACAGCTCAGTGCCCTTAACCACTACACTGCACTATATAGCCTCCAATAACCAGAATGTCAATTATTTATTAATTATATTATTGCTATATTAATTATATTATTATTATCAATTATTATTAATAATTTCAGTAGCCAGAACATCCAGGTGTATTTATTTTAAAGACTGCTGATAAATTGCTGGTCAAAAATATTTTTTCTCTATCAGTGGGGATTAGGGGTATGTGAGCTCATGGCTGTATTGCTTGTTCAACCCCTTGATGGGATTTTTTACTTGTGTACCACACTTTGCCACAATTTATTCTCTATACATAGTAATGCATACATTACCCGGGCCCCATCCTTTCATTTCCAGCCACCCTGTCACCGTATGTATACCTCACAACATAGATACATGGATTCTGATGGACCAGACAGCAAGAAGCTTAACTACAGACAGCAGGAGCAGGAGTGGGGTACCACCACATGCCGGGGATCTGGCAGTACCCCACTCCAGCTCCTGATGGGGTACCACCAAATGCCAGGGATCTTGATCATGGGCACCAGCAGTTGGTGGAGGACCACCAGATGCCAGGAGTCTTGATTATTGGTACTGGGAGAGGATGTGGGCTAACACCGGACACAAGAGATGTTTTACCAGGCAATTGAAAGTGGGAGAGAGGACAGGCCTTTGCTGTGTGAGGAGACAGTGAATGAGGGGGGCACCATGCTGTCTGCATGGCTTTAAAATGCTGTGTTTGGAAGCTTTAACTAGTGCTGCACAGACAGGCTGTTAGTGCATCCAAAAACCTTCCAATATGCTAACGTGCCCTCAGTGTTACTTACTTTGGTTATATAAGACAAAAGTTGGCTGGGTGCCATTCAGGATTATCTCCCACTCCATAGTGGTGGATTATTCCGTTTAAGTTAAGTGGCAGGTAATTATCCACCCCTTCCTTAAAACTAGTGAATGTTGTTAAGTTTACTAGCTCCTGGGGTAGTTTATTCCAGGCCCTGGCCACCCATATAGTGAAATAATTGTCCCTTTTCTGTGGGGGATTAAAAGTTGTTTGTCATGGGATCTTAGGTTGACAGTTCTGATACTAAACTCAAAGCCACACTAGGTCCCTAATGTGGGGTTGTTTAACATTTGCAACAGCCGGAGCAAATCCCCCCTTTTCCTTCTCACTTCCAGGCTGAATAATCCTGTTGCAGTTAATCTTTCCATATATTAGCTTAGTTGCCCTTCTTTGAACCTTTTCTATCAATTTGGTATCACTTTTTAAATATGGGTTCCAAAAAGGGGACCCATAGTCCAAGTAAGGTCATGTATATGTTCGATATAAGGGTAAGATACAGTGTTCACTTCTAGAGACAAATGAATGTTTTATAGTTTTCAGTAACTAAATGGATGTTTGTGTTATTTTTCTGTAGTGATCTGAAGCTGACAATCTATTACTGATTATGATTCCCAGGAGAGCACGACTATTCGCTCCGCACATTTTTACTCCCGACAACCCGCTCCGAAGACAAATCGCTCCCAGTAAAACAAGCTACAGCGACAATTCGCTCCCTCGCTTGCTCCTGTAACTAATTTGCTCCCTAATTCACCCCCTTGCCAGTAAACAGATAAATCAGCATAGTATGTCGTACATAACAGAGAAGTATTAGAGTGGCTCCCTCGCTCGCTCCTGTAACTAATTCGCTCCCTGCTTCAGATAAATCAGCATAGTACATTCAGCTCCCTAATTCAGTCCCTTGCCAGTAAACAGATAAATCAGCATAGTACATCGTACATAACAGAGAAGTATTAGAGTGGCTTACCATGTCAGATCGATACCATGTCAGGACTCATTGTTCTCATTGTTATCCGGAAGTGATATTACATGTAAACGAACGTAAATCCCAGTGTCAGTGTCAATTGCAATCAGTATCAAAGTTAAAAACACATTATTTATTCAGTAAAATGTTCAAATCCAATCCACTACTCCTGCATTAATACTTGAAGCTATGTGCAACACCCCAAAGGAACTCCTCAGTTGTGCACTCAAGACTCTTACCAATGATACAGGCAAGCCACTCAACATTGTCACGGTGTACCTTCTGTGATGTACTGGGTGCTATCCTGGCTATCAGCTGCTCAAGCTCTCCATCCCTTTTCTTCTGTACCCCTCTGAGTCCGTCAATGAATTTCCACAGAGTTGGATGTGACATGCACAGGATGCTTTGCATCCCTCTGTGGAAAGCTTCGACAACATTGTTTGTCTTAGCTCTGCCATCGCTCACACTTTCTGAGTGATTTCACAGCTTTAGCTCATAAGGTGGATGTCTTCTGCCGGTTCCTCTTCTGTTAGGGCGTCCTATCCATACATCCTCAAAATAATCGATCACTGGTGTTAAAGCCTCTGGGAACACATGTTGATTATCGTCAGTTATGTCTTCAAAGCTTTTAATCACTTGCTCAGTGGGATAGAATGCGAGAGCAGGCAGGTATTTACATTTTACATCAAATTCTGGGTCCTGGGAATACTGTACTGCTAACCCCTCCATCTGTATCTTTCAATACACGCATTGAGTAAAGTGGAAAAAGCATCCCAACTGTTTACTTTCTGGAAAGGCTAATTTAAAAGCATTTATTGTGGCCCTTTCAAAATCTGTCATTACCATGTCTGGTGACAGGTTTGGGTTTAGGTCTTTTAATGCTGCTAGCATCCGGTCATAGATGTCATGGCACTTATTTGGCAGCAGCGCATATATAGCAGGCTGGACTTTTCCAAACTGCTTGCCCATTATTAAATATAGTTGCTGGAAGGGGGGGAGCCACACTGAATGTTCCGTCGGCATGCCAGACCGTAGCTCGCTCCAGGAACTGAAGGTTTCTATCTGTGCCAAAAATTAAAATGCAGTTATTGCCTGGCCCACTGTCAAATAAAAGAAATGTGACAGTGTTGTTGCCGCAGTCCTGATCATAGGTTTTGTACTTGTCAGGAATTACCAACTCCACTAGATCTTTTGGGTTCGGGGGTGCCCCATGTACCCTGACTCTCTGAACAGTCCGTTTCAAATTGCTGTCCTTCAGCTTGCCATTAGCTGCAAGAGACATGTGTTGCTACACATGCAGTAGAACCTGCATGGTGGTATCCTGCATTGCAACAGCTTTTTCCTACACCACACTGACAGCTACCATGGTTTCCACAGCACAGAGGTCTGGTGCGTGTGTGTGTGTGTGTGTGTGTGTGTGTGTGTGTGTGTGTGTGTGTGGAAAACTAGTAGATAATGCTAGGGTCATCATAGGAAGTAGTGTGCACACGTGCATTGCAGAGCTTCACTTTCTGCACAACTTGCTGACACTGCCATATGCCTTTACCATCTGCCTCACATTTGTGGAAGGTGTAAATGAAGTTTCTTTCGTCCACTAACTTTCGTTTCTGTCATTCGGAAGAGATAAAGTGGCAAGCCATTTTGCAGGTGAGGCGCTTACAAACAGAGCCATGACCACTGACAAGCAGAATTTATAATGTTAACTTGATGGCTAACAATTCTGATTGGATGGCAACTCTGAATATAGTGCCCAATAAAATAGCTCTATGTTGACATTCAGCAGAGCTGTCGGAATGTAGGTAATCAGAGAAAGCTGACTGCTTGGCTAAGAATTCAAGTTGCATGGCTCAGTTGACAGTAAGTAGAACTGTCATAATGTTGGTGATCAGATCATGTGGGAGCGAATTTTACAGGAGCACATTGCCGTAAGAGCAAGTGATCGTCGGAGCGAATTTTTGGGAGTGTAAACCGCAGGAGCGAATTGTCGGGAGCATATTGACATGTAAACGATTCCCAGGTCACGTTCTTTATCCACTGCCTGTATTGGTTTGTTTCCTAATGTATAGGAGCACAACGGATTATTCCTGCCAAAATTGAGGACTGTACAGTTGTAGTTGAAATCCATTTTATTTTTGAGGCCCATGTTTCTATATTTTTTAGATCTTGCACTATAGTTTGGTATTTGGTTATAGTGTCCACTTCACCACTCAGTTTGGTGTCATCTGCGAACTTGGAAATAATATTTGTAACACTATTATTCATATTGCTTATAAATAAGCCAAACAATGTTGGGCCCAGGACTGAGCCCTGAAGGACCCTGCTGCTGACTGGGCCCTCCTCTGAAAGAAGTCCATTAATTCTTACCCGCTGTGTGCGGTGAGCCAGCCAACCCTTGACCCACCTGACCAAGCATAGAGTGAGGCTCATGGTCCTCATCTTATCCACAGATTCACAGTGGGGAACCTCGTCAAAGGCCTTCCCAAAATCTAACAGTACCACATCAAGTGGTGTGCCACTATCGAGACTTTGACTAATATTATCATAAAAAGACACATGGTTGGTGGTGCACGACAGACCACTTTTAAAGCCATGCTGATAGCTGTCAGTCAGCACCCACGTACTTATTTCTGAGTCCAGATGCTTCTTTATCAGTCTTTCCATCGCTTCACAGCATAGGGAGGTCAGGCTAATCGGTCTATAATAATTTTATACCTGGTTCTTACTCCCCTTTTTATAAATAGGGATCATGATTGTGCTCCTCCAATCCTCAGGCACCATCCCAGTTTCCATTGATTTATTGAACAGAATCATCAGATGGTATGACAAAACTGTTGCCATTTCTTTCAGGAACTTGGTGTGTATGTCATTGGGGCCAGGAGATGTATTTCCCTTTATTATACTCAGGGCAGATAGAACATCTTCAGTACTGAAGTGTATACCAGTGGTTGTGTTGGCTATATTTGTCTCAGTAGTCATGTTCTTTTTGCTATAAGCAGAATAAAAGTATCTGTTAAAGGAATTAGCCACCTCAACATTTATGACATTGCCGTTTACCAGCAGAGGCCCTGCCATCATGGGGCTATTTTTATTTTTACTAATGTATGCAAAAAATTATTTGTTATTGTCATTCATATGGGCTATTCTAAATTCTGCTTTCTTTTTTTCCGCTCATAATCATAGTTTTAAAAACCTTAATTCCGACTGATGTATTTCCTTGAAAATTTGGAATGATCTTTTTTTAGAATCGAGTAAGTCATTTCCTTGATTCTGATTTGTTTTCTTACTGCTGGTGTAAGCCAGATTGGGATCTTGGCTTTAGTACTATACTTCCTTTTTATAGGAACAAAGTTTCTTTCTAGTTTTAGAATTTAATTTTTAGTAGCAACCAGCAGTCCTCAACTGTGAGGCCTGACATCTCCATACCCCAATCTATGGAAATTAGGCTATTTCTGATGTTGTCAAATTTTGCTCTGAAATAATCCCTAAATGTTTGTTTCCCTGTATATTTTGTTTTGCATGGTGTCAGACAGCACATTATGGTGTTGTGATCATTATTTCCTAGGGGACTGCCCAATGAAACATCTGTTACTTCATGCTCTATATTGATAATAATAAGATCCAGAATATTATCACCCCTGGTAGGTTCAGTTACCAGTTGTTTGAGTCCAAGCCCCAGTAAGGTGTCAACAGAAGTCCTCTCCAATGCATTAGTTCCGGTCAATGCAGGCTAATTTATGCCTGGTAAGTTAAAATCCCCAAATGCTATTATATTTCCCTGGTTTGATGCTGCGTCAGTTTCGTTAATGAGCTTTTCGTTATATCCTTTGCCTGAGGATGGGGGTCTGTAACAATTTTCTAATGTAATCTTGGGCCTATTCTTAAAGGGGACAGGAAATCATTTCTAATTGGCAGTTGTTTATAAAGCTCTTATTCTCAGCAATGATATGCATTCCCCTAAATTATCCATATTTAACTGTACCCAACTAAAAAAATGATATAAAAACTGTATTTTGCATTGTTTTGTTTTTATGGGCAGCATTTTGTTATAGTTCTCTTCATGGAACCAATAACTTTTTTACAATGTCACGGTTTGTGTACAGAATGCTAATTATGAGCTGTTGACCTATCAGAATAATGCTTAAAGTTCTGTACACAAACCGTGACATGGTTAAAACTCCCAAGTTATTGGTTCCATAAAGAGAACTGCAATAGCATTCTGCCCATAAAAACAAAACAATGCAAAATCCAATTTTTCATATAATTTTTTATTCAGGTACAGTTAAATGTAGGTAATTTAGGTGGAATGCATATCATTTCTAGGAATAAGAACTTTATAGACAGCTGCCAATTAGAAATGATGTCATGTCCTCTTTAAACTGGAGTTGCACCCAGATGCTTTCGTTTGAATTTGTTGTGTCTTCTGTTATGTGACACTGGTGACAGTCAATACTGCCCTTAACATAGATGCAGACACCACCACCCTTCCTACCAACTCTGTTATTATGAGATAGTTGGTACCCTGGGATTTCCCTCATCCAACTGCTAGTTTCATCCCACCAGTCTCTGTGATTGCAGCAACATCCAGATCCATTCATTAGCACTCACATGCTAGCAGCATTTGACAAGCACTAACTGAGCCTTTGAATATTGCATCTGCCCCATGAACCCACACTTGGGTATGCAGAACACAACACAACAATTTCCTTTATTGTTCAACACAAAGTCATTGCAATCAGCATACATATATATCAACATACATCAATTAAAATATAAAAATATCAAATAATTTGCACCTCTATATAAAATGTAATACATATTATTAAAGTTTCAGTGATAATAAAAAATGACCAAGTCTGTACAAAATTTTTTTTCATTTGTGGTAACTAACTAGAATAAAATTTGAATCGGAGGAGACCGAGGTTTGATAATATAGGTCCTAACCAAAATTTCCTATGCTTCTCATACAGGGGGCAAATTAGGAGAATGTGTTTCAAGTCATCCAGGACCCTTAGTTTGCATTTACATGACCCATCATCAATACCCTTTCGTTTCTGCTAGTAATATATGTCTACAGGCATATATTTCTAGCCTGAATCTGGTGATTATCCTTCTTACGTCCGGGTCTTCTGGTAACACAAGATATGACTCCAAGTTATAGATAATTTTTAGTCTTTTATACCAATTAAAGTACTTACATGTGTGCAATAATTCCATGTCTCTAGAAATAGATATATCTTTTATCCTTCTTTTGACCTGAAACACTATCTTCTCAAATGGCCTGTATTGTATTTGTCATAACAAATCGCCCAGACCCATAGGGTATAGATAAGAAGCAATACATGTCATCATCGGAAACATAGCCCCTTTCATTGTGCAATCTGTTTCTTCTTCTATATGCATTCTTGGGATTCTATGTTCCTGTAGTAATAATAATTTTAATAGGAATAGTATCTTATTTTCTATAATATATGTTTTAAGTGGTGGCTGTCCTAGTTCAGCTCTGACAATCAGAGCTGGGATAAGCCTGGGAAACCTTCAGAATATATCTCTATAATTTGTTTAACTGTACCTCCAAAATATCCAAGTTCTCTGGGGCCCATATTTCTGCTGCATATAGTATGCTTGCTCTTATTTTTGCTTCAGTGACTTTTAATAACCCTTTTACTGATCCGTTCCCCATTTGTGTAGTGAATCTTTTAAATGCATTAAATGCAGTTATTGCTTTATGACATGTTAATTTATGGTGTTCTGTCAATTTAATATCTTGGGTATAGCATAATCCTAAATACAGTAAACCCTGTTTAACTGAACCCCACAAGACCAAAACTCTCAGTTAACCGAAAGTCCCGATTGTCCCCCTGCTTTTCACTTGTTTCTCCAACAAACAGGTAATGTTTGCATAATCGCGGTCATTTGCGGTTAATTAGACTTGCCGGTCTGTGGATAATTAAAGTAATTGTTAGGTGTTAGCAGCTGTTAATGAGCACTGTATTTAACTGCTACAAACAGCATTTGTTCCTTGCACATCCCTTGCTGCTCTTTGAATTGCTGGCGTTCACGATGGCTAAACGCAAACGGTCCGTTCTAGACATCAGCCAGAAACTACAAATTATAGACTGCCTAGATAGAGAACAAAAGATAGTTGATGTGGCTAGACAATTTGGACTTGGAAATGCCACCGTGTATGATATAAAAAAGGCTAAAAATAAAATACAGAACTTTGCTTCTACAATAGACAGCAGCATTAGTCATGAGAGCCACAAGACCATGCATTCGTAGGGACGATACCTCATAAGGCTTTCTTTACCTGGTTTGTTCAGAATCACTGTAAAGGTACTCCAATATCAGGTCCGATATTAAAAGAGAAGGCCATTCAGTTTCATCAGCAACTGAACTCTGCTTACCCGTTTAGTGCCAGTGAGGGCTGGCTCGATCGATTTAAACAACGACATGGAATTCGCCAGCTTTCAGTCGCAGGTGAGATCATGTCAAGCCAAACTGAAAGTATCGAGCCCTTCAAAAAAAAACTGCTAGCCATGATGCAGAAAGAAAAATTATCCCCAGAATCCATCTACAGTGCAGATGAAACGGGGTGCTACTGGCGTCTGTTGCCAGAAAAGACATTAGCATCCTCGAATGAAAAAAATGCACCCGGTTTTAAGAAAAACAAAGAACGTTTAACTGTGTTAGCAGCAAGCAATGCTAGCGGCTCGCATTAGCCCTGCTTATCATAGGTAAAGCGAAGTCACCAAGGTATTTTAAGCACATGAACATGAATAGCCTACCTGCTGTGTATCGTGCTCAATCAAGCACTTGGATGAACTCTGAGATGAACTCTGAGATATTCAAAGAATGTTTTTTAACACAATTTGTCCCTGCAGTTAAAACACACCTACGGTCCCTCCGGTTGCCAGTGAGGGCCATATTGCTAATTGATAATGCTGGGGCACACCCAAGTTCTGACCTGTTACGGACCCCTGATGGCTCGATTAGGTGTGAGTTTCTCCCAGCTAATACAACAGCCTCAATTCAACCGATGGACCAGGGCATTCTTGTGACTTTGAAGAAAATGTATAGAACTTGGTTACTGACTGCTATCCTGCTTGAGGAAAATTAAATAAAAACACTGGTGGACATCATTAAGGGAATTACAGTAAAGGATGCCCTGCTAATGCTTGCAGAGTCCTGGAAGGCAATCAAAGCAGACACAATTAAGAAATTCTAGCACAAGTCTAGCTTGTTATACCTACCAGAAGTGATTGCGGATGCAGAGCCTGAACTTAACAATGTGGCTGATCAGATGGACGAGGTCACAGAGGCCCTACAATCCACAGCACAGCAGATTAAACTTGATGGGGACTTGTTTGAGGAATTGTTATGGGCTGCTGAGGGTGATACAGTATACAGCGAGATGACAGATGCAGAAATCCTTGAGATGATACAGAATGCGCCGGCAGAGGAAGAGGAGGACGAGGAGGACACTTTACATGCTGCAGTTGCTCTAACTGCACCATCGGACGCTGAAGCAGCTGATTGTTTTGATACATGCATTTCATGGCTTGAAAGCCAGCACGACGCGGATGCTGTGCAGCTGCTTCTTCTAAGACAGCTGAGAATGAAAGCAGTAAATCAGCGGAACGACAAGAAAAGGCAGACAACCATAAGCAACTTTTTTAACAAGCTCTAATGGATTAACATATTCTATAAAGTTTGCACAGTAAAGTAAATGATATATTTTCTACAATAAAGTGAATGACCTGCCGCAACGATCTGGTTTGTACAGACTTCTTTTTTTTTACACAGTGAGCGGTAATTTTGTTGTATAGCTCCCTCTTGTGTCTCAATTCAGTACTAAGTAATGCATCTAAGAACTGCACAGTACTGTACTGTTCGGCCTCTGACAAAATCTCCCGAATGAACGTTTGGTCTTAGAACACAGTCTCCCGTTTAACCGAAACCCCGGTTATCTGAATGTTTTTTATATCCCCAATAGATTCGGATAACTGGGGTTTTACTGTATAGTTAGCTTCTGACGGTAGCAATCTTTCTTTTATATTTGTATAGAGATGGCATTTTTTTCTGCTTGTGACCAAACACTAAGAGATTCATTTTATTCTTATTTATTGTCAATCTATTTTCTTTATATAAACTAGTAAAGAGATCTATTTTCCACTGCAATCCTAGAAGTGAGTTTGATATTAATACTAGGTCTTCTACGAATGCTAAAACTGGTATCTTTTTAATTTTGATACTTGGTGAGTGAAATTCTGGTTTAACTTTTCAATTCTAGAATTGCTGTACAGGTTAAACAAAATAGGGACCAAAAAGCATCTCTGCCTCACTCCAAGATTTGTTTTTATTTCTTTTGTTAGATTTCCTTTCTGGTTATATTTTATTTATTTATTTTTTTTCTCTCCTCCTGCCCGGTCGTCCAGGGTATCCGCCCGGTCACGGGCCGACGGCTTCCACCCCCCAGAACGGCCTCGAGCCCTCCGAAGCCCCGTGGCTTACCCCCCACGGCGGGGCTATGGGATGCGAGGGGCCAACACCCCGCAGGACCTGTATTAGGTCGGAGGGCCGGCCTGGGGGGCTAATTGAAGCCGCGGCCGGCTTCATAGAGGACGCACCGCAGCCATTTTTCCGTAGATTGACGCTGGACGGCAATGACGCCTGACGCCCTGTCCCGCCTAAAGTGTCTTTCGGTGCCGGTAGCTGTGTGACTCCCAGCCTCCGCCGGGGATCGCTCATGCTCCGAGCATCAAGCCCCCCCTCCCCCCGGAGAAGGAGAGCAGCCCATAGGACGCTCAGTCCTTCTCCCCCCAGCCGACCCTTCCAGCGACCCGAGTCCGTTCCCGAACCCGGGTCGCCGGCGTCGCAAGTGGAAATCCCACCGCTGCGCCGACGGGCCGTCCCTGGTTATATTTTATTTTTAACCATATGTCTTGATGGAGTCTCACTACGACATCAAAAAGTGTGGGATCTGTATTATATGATCTCAATTTATACCATAAAAGTGTCCAGCTAATGGAATCAAATGCTGTTTGAGATTGACAAAGCAGCAGTAGAGTTTTTCTTTTTTTATTTTCACATATTTCCATATCAAATGTGATAGAGTGTAACAGTGTTAGATCGTAGATCTCCCTTCACGGAATACATTTTGAAATTCGCTCAATACATTTGACTCCTCTACCCATGTCTGAAGTCTATTTAAAATTAGGTGACAGAAAATCTTTTGGGATGTATCCAGGAGGCTAATTAGTCTGTACATTAAAGGATCTGAAGGATCCCCTTATGCAGAACATAGTTAGTGTGGCCCAAAGCCTGTTAGCGTGGTGCTAGCCGTTCCAATATTGGACCCCCTTAAACTGGCAGGAGGATAATTCAGAAAGGACGTAAGGACGTTTTTCTTTACTGAGAGAGTGGTGGGCCAGTGGAAAAGAGTACCCTAGGAAATGATGAGTGCTAGATCTATATTTAACTTCAAAATGATGCAGAAAAGACACAAAGTTAGGAGGAAGCAAGATTACAAGGTGTCAGAAGATGGGGAATTTTAAGTAGAAAACAGGGCAGACTAGATGGACAAATGTCTTTTCCTGTCCTTCATCATCTATGTAGCTATGTGAAATGCTGTTTGCACCAGCTTGTTTCTTGAGAACTAGAAGAAACAACTCCTGTAGCAGTAAAACAAATCCAATCTCTTACATTTTTTGCAGTTTGTCAGGGATGAGGATTCTATTTCCATGTAAATAAACCTACAACTGAAGAATAAAAGGACTATAAATACAGAAAATCACTAAAAAATCTGAACTAAGTCTAAATATCACGGATCAGTGGAGTGATATGTGACTCATGTGACTATGACATTGCTCCTTTCATTTGCACTTCGAACATAACACACTCTTGATAAGCGTGCCTTACATACAGCACCATTTATTGATAGATTTAAAACATATTTTACCTGGTAAGCAAACAGAGTCCAGGAGGGCTCATTTCCAGTTGTGACCTGGGAGAGGGGGACAGGGGACAGCGGAGGTAATAAACAGAGATACATAGTGTGTATGTATACACTTACATTCTCAAGTAAAATACAGAGGTGTGCATATTGGTACATGGTAGATATGGAATTTACATTTGCAATTAGTCTATGAATACAATTACCAGATTTTACCAGAGAGATAAGGCAGAGGAGCAGTCCTTATAGCAACATACACCTGCTGGCAATGTTAGGATTTCAGGATACAGGAAACCGCCTTACACAAGACCAATTCAGTTTGACCTGAGCCATAGACAGTCCTCGGCATCTCAGTTTGGGTTGGACCAATGAACATCCTAGAGACAGTTATGACAATGCAGCAGAGCTTTGTAGTTTGCCTTAATCAGGCTGTTAGTGCCTTGATCAGGGCCTTAGCAGACTGGAAATTGGTGGAGGTAGTTAGCCTTGGGGGAAGTTTGTTCCGGGCTATCAGGAGGTTATACCTGATACAGGCTTGCCCTATGTTATGCCTGCAGTGTGGGATTTGGAAGCTGTAGCCCACCTCAGACCTGAAGGAGTAGGATGGTTCAGAGGAAAGGGAGAAAAAAAAGTCTGTGAAATATCTTGGTCCAGGGCAGTGGACAGCTGCCTGACAGAGAGGCTGATCTGTTTTTTCTAAACAAAGGTACTTGTTTTAAAATAAAAACAACCCAGCCAGCCGGTGGCGCTGAGGGCTGAGGTGCTGGACACCTTACCTCATGCTACACTGGTGACCTGGTTCAGAAGTGACCTCGGGTCATCGGGGAGCTGGCATGGGAGGGAGGGATGGAGCGGGATCGAGCAGCCACAAGGCAGCTCTCCCCTCCCAGGGGTGGTTGCCCGCATCCCTCATAGTTCCGCTCCCAACGGGTGGAAGTCCAGTGGGAAGCGTAGGTGGGTGGGGGCGGCAGCAATAGCAAAGGGTGGGGTGGAAGGGGCCAAGCCGGTGCCTGGCATGCACGTGCACCTCCATGCATGCATACGTACATGTTTGCTGGGGTCCCGGGTCCGGAAGAAAAACAGGAGTAAAACACTAATAATCTACATATAAAAAAATAAATAAATAAAAACAACCCCAAGCTATAGCTTGTTAAAACCGTTACTACAACTTTGGGAGCTATATTTCTCTCACCTAAAGAATGCATGTGAGACCACTGTTATACTGTTAAGAATTGCTCCCAAAGTCATAGTAACACACCTTAGGCCTGATACTGTATTTTAAAGTGACCATCTGTGACACGCAAAATGTAGCATCGCATGTGAACTAGCACAAGGCATACTCATACAGGGCGTGCACCCTGTCCAGCATGAGCTGTCTGTATGAATATAGGACCATGGTAGTGCTGTACAAAGTGCACATGGCAGTACACCACAGCACCCTGCTGGCAGTAGACTCCCAGGAGCTAAGTACTTCCCAAGCGGGATAGCACCTTTGCTTCTGGGAGCCATACTTAGAGGCCGGCATGCTAGTCACCACATATGGCACGTAGGGTGCTAGGGGGCTATTTGAGTGCTATGATGTGGCTAGTAGCAGCTATATGCAATGCTTTCATGTACAAATGTGCTAAGACATTGCACAGAACCTTGGCCGTTGCTACCACCCTCTCTGATTCCTTATAAAGGAATTTGTGGCAGGCTAGTGGTACCCCCCCCCCGACCTAATCCCCACTGTCCAAGAAGTAGTGCCTGACAGTCTAGTGATACCCCACTCCTGCCCCAGTTCCCAATAATTTGGAAATATTCCCTGGTATTCTAGCAATACCGCCTCTCACCCTGCACCACAGTGATACAGATATATTCCCTATCAGTGTAGTGGTAACCCCCTCCATCCTGCACTGAACCACTGTATACTTAGATGTACCCCCCTCTCCACCCAACTTTTTCAGTACCCAACCCTTAGCTATCATCCTGCATTGACTCACTGTATGAAAGTCTGAGGGGAGATTTGTGGACTGTGACTGGCAGAGATTCTCCCTCTCACCTCCTTGGCTGCTGCCATCTGAATGTCAGGGATCGAGTGCCTATCTACTATAAAAACAGCTGCTTCTACAGTATGTGCACACTTGCTGCCTGCAATTCAGATGGTGCTGGCAAAGGTGGGAGGGGGAGGGTCTGTTGTGATTGCTGTCTACAGTTCTGACCATGGGCATGGACGGACTTTTGTGTGGTGAGTAGATACCAGACAGAAGTGGGTGGTGGTGGTGGATGCTGAGAGGGTGGGCCAGGCAAGGAGGTATATCTTAGTATACCAGTGAGTGGGTACCACTGGACTGACAGAAAATATATTTGTATCATCGGGGATCAGTGCAGAAAATGGGGTACCACTCAACTACCAGGGAATATTTCCATGTCATGAGGGATTGGGTGGGGGTAGCACTAGCCGGCCAGGGACTACTTCTTATAACTTTGGGAATGAGGGCTGGGGAAGGGGGTTCTTCACATTGTATGGCAATATTGCTACCACGGGGAAGGGTGCACATTGCTGAGCACACTGTTGAGGGTAGAGTTTTGTAAGCAGTAAATGGGACTGTCAGGGCATATTTTAGCATTTCAAAAATCCATTGAATGTACCACTGCACCCTGTATACAAGGGATTTCCCTCATTTGCATAGACAGAGTGGTATACCTAGCACAATTGCACTATCCACTGAGCACCATGCACTGGGGCCCTTTGAATATGGCCCCCATCCCATTCTGACATGCTATGCCTGGTTATTGCAGTGTTATTTGTGTTAGCTTCATGTTTATCTCTTGAATATCACTGTATTTCATGACCCTAATGTTTTTCAAAGTTTTTCCAAAGGTCACAAACTCACTTTAAAAATAAGTGCTTGGTTATTCCATAGCCCAGTATAACTGTAACAACTGACTTTGTGCAGTTTTCGGCCTAGAAGAGTAAATATTGCATGGTCATATAAATGAGTTGATTTGGCTCTACCACTGTTTCTAACATGTTGACTGCAGTCAGATGGCAGAATAGCTTTTGAATACACTGTTTCCATATTGATAAGTTTTTAAATATTACTGTAATGTTTCATTATCAGTATTTGTTATCTTTTAGGGCTGGATTGACAACTTCAATGGACCAAGTGGACTTTTTATTGCTGTAAGTATTATTTTTTCTTTTTTACCAACATAGAAATAATTACATATTAGAAGTAAATCCTTTAGAAGTAAATCTTATGACACTATGAAAATGCTGCACCCATCTCCTGGGTATTAAGACAGGAAAAAGTATTCTTGTTAGTCAGGAGAATTACTCACTAGTCTAGAGAAACGTTTTTCTATCTTAATAACCAGGAGGTGGGTGCATCATTTTTAAAGTGTTCTGTGGTCTTTATTGGTAATACATGCACCACCAATGCTCAAGTGGGGAGCGAGTTTTTATTTCCAATTCCAGAAGTAAATCGTACCTTGAGTATGAAAGAACAAAAGCTTGCCTGAAGCAGTGCATCTAAATTTTTCCTTCAGTTATGAACTCATATCTCCTGATTTTGATGCAGTTACATTACAAGAGGTGATTAATAATTATTTTAAGCATTGCCTACTGCTGTGAGAATGAGTATTATGTCGTTGCTTAGCCATCTGTTAGCATTTAGGTCAAGGTTTCCTAAAGGTGCTAAGAAACAGGGCCATCCAGTGACCCGGTGGAAGTGCCATGCTCTTCTGTGTTGATGACCCAGGTTCAGGAGCAGACCCGGGAAGATGATCTGGTAGCTGGGGGTGCTGGGAGGCTCTGCCACGTGGCAGTGCTACCAGCCAGGAGGAGGCGCCTGGGAATTGGCACCATAGCAACCTCTCCAGTGGGTTGAGTGAACTGTATCCACTGCAGGACATTGCTGTGTGCAGCCAAGGTACATGTGTGGGGACACACAGCCTGCCCCAGGGCGCCAGGGAAGGGGGAGGAGGAGAAAAAACAGAAAACCCTATGCGCACCGATGGCCATCAGTGACGGTGCTGTGCCCTCAGGTTCCATCCTCATTGCAGTATCTGTACAGTACTGTTCAAGCCAGCCCAGCCCTCCCAGCAATAACTCTGACCAGGTTCCATTCAAGACTTTCCATCTGTCCACCTGTTTGGTAATCAAGGGGGCTACCGGAAAGTGGAGAAGGGACCCAACATCATCTGGGGACGACTCCTTCTGCTACTAAAGTGGAGCCACTCCATGTTGTTACCAGGAACCTCACTGCAGTATTAGCACAGCACTGTTCCAGGCAGCCCAGCCCTCCCAGCAAGAACTCTGACCCCATCCCATTCAAGACTGTCTATCTTCCCACCAGTCCCAGTAAGCAAGGGGGGGCTACTGTGTGGTGGAGGTAGGATCCAACATCATCTGTGGATGGGCTCCTTCTGCTACTAAAGTGGAGCTGCTCCAGCTGCTGTCCATGTGAGTGGTTCCCACTGGAGTGGTGGGAGTCACCAGCAGGAGGAAGAGGTGAGAGACTAAGGGGAGGCTGTTTGGAATTTTGTTAAGTGTTTATTTAACCCTGTTAAATTTGAAAGCTTATAATGGTTCACTATACTGCTGGGGTATAAGAGGACAACTCCCTAATTTCTCAGTGATGCTAGTATAGCTCCAATATTAGAGGAACCAGAAACTGAAGCAGAAGGACTCTTGTTGCTTCATGGTGATTTTAGTTAATTGTTAGAACCGAGGAGTTAATATATAAGGTTTTTAACTGGTTCTTTTAGGAGTCTAACTATTCTGGTTCTCCTTTTATTTGCATGAACGTGGAATAATTGATAGTGAAAATAGGTGCTTGTTCCTTGAAAATTATAGTATCTTGGGGGGTCATAGAAATGGGGAGCTATGTGAGGTTGATCAACTTCTCCTACCAGTCAAAGTTCTGTATCTATTAGACTTAGGGCCAGATATTCAAAAGTTTGCCCTGGGGCTAAATTAGCCCTGCCCGGCGGGCAAAATAGCCCAAAGCAAATGTATATACTATGGTATCCGTAAACTCAGTAACCTGAGCCTCAGGATACCGACCACACTGGCCCCAAATCCAGCCTGCTGAATCAATCAGATGCCCGAAAATACGATTTCAGGCATCTGATTGAAAAATCACAAGGCATATCGGGGGGCTTTGACCCCAGAACCCCCCACACCCCCCCGCCCGTAACTAAAATATCTAACTCCGAGGGGGAGTGGGCCTTGGAGTTAGAAATAAAATGGTTACGGGGGTAGGACCGGTAAAACAGATCTTGCCTGCAGCGTGGATAGGACCTGCACTTACACAGCATGCCAGCCTAGCCGCCATGGTGTAGTCCACAACACCAGTGGGGCAGCTTGGCCAACCTTCTGATTCTTCGTGCCTTTCAGTGCTAGGGACAGGGGTAAGGTAGCAAGCCGTCACATCCGCTATGTTACCCCTGTCAATGTCCCTCGGGATTCCTTATGCCGGGATGCTCACTGTCATGAAACTGAGCTTGTCCGGCAATACTGCCCAGGCAGGTCAGTGTCGGGATAGTGAGCCTCGGCATTGCATAAGGGTACTGAGCAAATAGCCTGCTATATTCAAAAGGAATAGCCCAGCGCTAAATCAACTGAATATAGCATGCAAAGGAAGCCGGGCAAACTGGACCTGGAGTGCAGGGCATAATTAGCCTTGGAATAAGACAGCACTGAATATAGCAAATAAGACAGCACTGAATATAGCTCCCAGGCAGCCAGTGCAAACACTGACAGAAACACAATGCAGAGGTGACATATAGCCTGCCAGGAACACAGGCAGAGAAAAACAGCCCTGAATGTGTACACAGGTGCAGACAGCAGTGCAGTACCTGTGAATGCCATGGAATAGCCAGAAGCCACAGGTGACAACCACTGAACAGTACAAAACACCCAAAAAACCCAGGCACCCAAGAAAACCACAGGACATGGAGATATACAGAAACAGCAATTATATTCAAAACATCAAACATGAACAGTAGGATAACAATAGCATAGTAATTACAAGCATTTGTCAATGCTGAACATTCGCTTGCTGGTATTTGCATTGGTGTTTGGCATTTGTGCAGGCCCTCCCCCCAGTTGTATCCATGTCCCTTCAGCATCCATATCCCAAAAGAGTACCTCTGTGCAACTCCTCTTGCATCTGAGTAACATTTCACCCTCATACTTCTAGGTGTCTGTCTTAGGAACCCTAATATCCTGGTTGTGCTCAAGGGTACGAGCCTGTGTGGAAACTGTGCAACCCGCACTTGTAACACAGTCATTCAGTGGAATTATTTCACCAAATTTTCAACACAGGCATTTTGCCACCTCTGGTCATGAACAGTGCCACTAGGATTTTCTTACTGTGTACCGAACCTGATTTCCCACGGCGACTGCGCTATTCTGCGACGGAAGTGTGAAAACAGATTTCGGCCAAGATGTGAAAAATGACAGCTGTACTGTTCATAAGGAGGTGTGAGAAATGCAAACGTTGAAAATCTGTAGTGAAAATATGACAACTCCGCAAAGTTACGAGTACGCATGGAAACTGCTCAACACACGCTCATAAAACAGTCATTTTTTTGAATCTTCGCACTGAATTTTCAACATAGTCATTTTAGAATGTCTGCTCATGAACAGTGTCACTGTGATTTTCTTACTCTGTACCGAACATGATTTCCCACAGCTGCCGCGTTATTGCACACCGGAAGTGCGAAAACACATTTCAGCCAGGATGTGAAAAATGACAGCTATACTGGTCATAAGGAGATATGGGAAAATGGCAATGTTGAAAATCTGGGGTGGAAATATTACAAATTCACAAACTTACAAGTGTGCATAGGAACTGCGCAACGCACGCTCGTAACAGCCATTTTATGGGCTTTTGCCACCAAATTTTCAACATAGGCATTTTAGGACCTCTGCTCATGAACAGTGTCACTGTGATTGTCTTACTCTGTAGCGAACACTGATTTCCAACAGCACCGGAAGCACGAAAACACATTTCAGCCAGAATGTGAAAATTGACAGCTGCACTGTTCAAAAGGAGGTGTGGAAATATGCCTATGTTGAAAATCTGGAGTGAAAATATTACAAATTCATGAATTACGAGTGCACATGGAAACTGTGCAATGCATGCTCGTAAAACAGTCATTTTTGGGAATTTTTTCACCAGATTTGCATTATAGGCTTTTTGAGAGCCAGCTGTCATTTCGTTACTTGGTCCCGAAAGGTGATTCCGTGCAGTGACCGCAGAATCACCTTTTGGGACCAAATAATGCCATGACAGTGACTGAATTCATGAGAAGGGGTGTCAACAACCCCATGCTGAAAATTTGGTGTCAAAAGTCAAACAAATGGCCGAGATATCCACCTAAGTTGAAAAAACCCTATTTATGCCATTATACAGCTTACTGGCATTTCCTCAGTTCGCGGTCAGCTTTGAAGAGTGCAGGCATGTTCCCGGTCCACCAAAGATCATCGTGCCGGGCTCCAGCGGTAAGTATGGGGTGAGAGAGGGTGTTGGGAGGTGGGTGCGCAGAGGGTGGGTGCGGGTTGGCGGGGGTGCAGGGACTCACCGAGGGACCGTTTTCTTCTTTCACAGGATTTAAAAAAAAAGAAAAGAAAGGACACTTTTGGCACACTGGGGTGGGCTCCCAGCGTGCCACATACCTGTTTGTTGGGGGGGGGGCTGGAGCTGGCGGGGATTGGGCACCTCCACCAGCCATACAGTGTGCGTGGGTGGGAGGCATGAGCAAGCTGGGGTGGGCTCCTGCGTGCCAACTGGGTGTTTGTTTGGGGGCAGGCTGCAGCTAACAGGGTATTGGGCACCCCCGTCGGCCACACTGTGCTGGGGGGGTACATGAGCCGAGGAGGATTGGGCACCCCCCCCTCGGCACACAGCGTCAGGGTGGGGAGCACACTAACGAGGGAGGGGGAGGATATTAGCAGAGGGAAGAAATGGGAGGGTTTTTTTAATGCCGAGCTGTGCATGACAGCAGTTCAGCTGATGTGTATGCTAATTGCATACACTCTACCACCACTGATTGCAGCGGGCCTTTTCTTTGAAGTGAATACCAACACAGCCGAACTGCCATCATACACAGCTCAGCATGTACTGGTCCAGTAGGGTCGCGCCTGCTACACTGAGCACTGGATTCGGGAGGAGGGTCACACGCCTCCAAAAGTGGTATTGGTGCAAGACATTCCTTGCGCATGCGCGCAAGCGAACGTAAAAAGGCAAAAAACAGTAAACAATAGGAAAAAAGCAAAAGGGGGACAATAGAGCTATGAGGGTATGTAAATGAAAGGGGCAAATCAGTAAGGGAAAATGAGATAGGGAAGCTGAACCAGAAACAAAATACAGGAGATAAAAACAATGATGAAGTAGAAATGTAGGGGTAGGGGAAAAGGAAGTGGGTAAAGAAAGCAAAGGGGGCCACTGAATGGAGAATAAACAAGGCAATGTAAATGGCAATGGGTGTGAGGGAAGAACAGCTCAAAACATAAATAACTTTTGCAGTCCCTTCTCCAACAGTGCAGCAACCCTCTTCATCTCCGATATAAGCACTGCCTGCTGCTCTATAAGAGTTCTTTGTTGCAGAACAATGGAGGTCTTCCCTCCCCTCAGTCTTCTCAGGTCGGGTGGCCCATAGGGATGAATGGCATGGACCTTTAGGGGAAAGGGGGACCATGTCGGGCTGTGGGAATGAAACAGAGTCACAATGCAACTGCAGAAACAAACAAATGGTGGACAGCATGTCCTAACAACCATGCCCATGTGGCACATCAGAACAATACAGAAGGCACACCTGACACGGGTCTGCAGGACAAGGCAGGATGCCAGAGGTGGACAGCACCACCCTATGTTACATGGAAATCTGTGGATGTATGCAGACAGCACCACAGAACAGTGGACACCACACAGCTCTGTAGCACACACAGTGAAACAGTGCAATCGGACAACCAAACCCTGAGGCATGGATGAAAAATGGGGCATTGCATGACAAACACATTGGATGACACAGGATGGGACATGCTGGCCAGAGAAACAAAATTATGTAACAAACCAGTCAGCAAGCACCAGAGGAATGGGAGCAGCGATTACAAACCACAATGGTAGTCAGCCACTACAGTGGCCCAGCAAGGCATGAGGCCTATAGTAAACACACCACTGGAGTGCAGGGATACCACCAGGCATGACATGATGACCGCCATGCACTCACAGTACCAGGACCACCACAAGCCACACACAGGACAGGTACAGTGATGTACACGCATGTAGAGCATGAAGCCCCCCACCCGGTGACAAAACACCACTACAAGGGCAAACACCCTGAACAGCACACAGGTAGAACAGCAACACACATGTCATGGCACAGGCATGATAGGCGTATATGCATCTGGCTCACTTTGGAACAGGCAACGCATAGCAGGCAGGACACGGAACAGGGCCCACCACACAGATGTGCTGCTACAGGTAGGCCACTGTGCAGTGGCACAAATGTGTCAGCGGAAGACCAAGCAGTAGTTGCATTGCAACAACAGGAACTGTGACCCACAACCCACCTGGGCCCAACAATGTACAGACAACAACAGCACCACTGTACACACCCAGGCCTGAACAGAAAGGCAAATAATGGACACTGCGACATGTGTTGGCACAGCAGAGGACCTGCACAGACCCACAGACAACGGTGGGCACACTGTGACACATCCCTGCCAGACACATGGCACTCATGGCCACTGGAATGTCCAGTACAGGACAGAGTAGCACAGCACAGTGTACCATGTATACAGCCATGTCCAGAGAAACAGCAACGGTGGCAGGGCATAGAACACCCCCCACAGACGGTAGAAGACATAAGCAATGCAGAACCAAACAGAATACTCACACAATACATCATGGTGTCCATTACTGCTCTTCTTTGCACGTTGGGGCATGTGGGGCAACCTCCCATGATCCTGTGGCCTCCTGGAGTGTCGGCCATCCCCCTGTGACATGACGCCTTCTTCGACTGGAGGCCTGCACTCTGTTGGGTGGAAAGGGCACAGGTCCATCAGTACATTACGACATAGCACAGCAGATTCATACACATCAATGGCATATGTAAACCAAACAACACAGCACGCACATGACACCATTAGCATGCCAACCAGCATGCAAGGCCCCCCACCCAGATAATAACCTCACCCATGACAAGCATATAGTTGGACAAGTGTGACCTCAAAGACACACTGAGCAGCCACTGTGCACACAAATACAGGACAGGGTACCCACATGTGGGGAACCAGTGGCAGGGCACACACACACACACACACACACACACACACACACACATACATATAACGGGGGGTGGCACCTGTGTTATATCACAGCACACGCACAGGCACACAATGCAACACACAGACACAAGCAACAGAAGACCCCGTACACACAATGACACAGCCATCATCATGCAGAGACTGGTAACCCACCTGGCACTGGCACAGTCCCACCCCGGACCATGCGCTTAAATCACTCCAGCTGCCTACTTTGACGGTCTGCAGGTCCACGTACTGATGCCTGCATTTCTCCCCATTATGGGGTATCCCAGTTAGGGATGTCAGGTGTCGGGCAATGGACTTCCACTCCTGTCTGCGTGGGAGGTCACCCTTCCTCACCTCCTCAAACAGGTGCCTGAGCCTCTGCACAACCAGTTCCACCAGGTTGGCAGTCTCCACCTCCCCCCACTTCCTGTCCCTGTGGACAACAGCCCTCTGGCGCCTACTGCCTGACATACTGCACTTTGTAGTGGCACAGCGGAAAGAATGCCCTCAGACTATTCTGTCACCAGGCAATGGAGCTGTGCTATGCCACAAAACGTGCACCATGCTATTGTGTACATAATCACGCTATTGAGGTAGTGCAGTGCATGCCAGAAGTGAATACACTGTGCATGCGTGATCCACCAATGACCCCAGTGCTGATACTAGCACATGTGCAATAGCCTGTGCAATAGCAGTGTAGCGCTGTGCTACAGCACTTGCGCAGCACTATGGTAGCTCCAATACACAGCGCGTGCACAGATGTGTCGTGCAACACATGGTAGCACTGTGCTATGTTAGTAGCGCTGCACAGTGCAATGCCGGAATAGCCCAGTGCTACTGGATTGTACTGCGCAATGCATTAGCCCAGCACAAACAGTGGAAATATTCAAAGGCAGTATGCTAATACGGCTGATTATCTATGAGCAGGGCAAACATGCTAATTTGCATCTCATTATGTTGTCATTTGCATACCAAACAGGGAGGATTCCCAGCAGGGTTATTTAAGGGCTAACAGTGCACTACCTGTGGTACACACGGGAACTGCACTGCACAGTATTTAACCTGCATATGCATTCACACTGCAAGATGGCACAGACAACTCCACAGGATGTGGCAGGTATGTACTGACAACAGGTAACTGTGCAGGGCTACACTGGTATTGTTGGTATCACAGTGTCTTGCATGTCCCCTGGCCAGGCTATACATGTATGGGTGGAACAAGGGTGAATGCTACACACGGCCACACTGCAACATTGGTGTAGGTGTAGCACCTCTGTGGCCTGTAGCACAGGTAACTGCATAGTGCAGCACAGTGCTGCACACTGGGGGCACTTGCGGTAAAGGTACTACAGTGTCTGCCACCACTGTCAGTTGTGCAGGCACAGTGGACATATGCAGTAACACTGGTAGGGTGGAGTGACATGCTCCACATGTGTATTGATGAACATGGTAACACTCCACACAACCATGCATAACCAGTTCTTGCCGTCTGTCCCATACAGGTGTCGCCACTGCCCAGGAGACTTTGAGCCCAAAAATTTAGTGAATATGATCTGCATGCCCTTGTACATGCATGTAAGGAACGTTAGAGGAGTCTGTGGACCAGAAAGCCCATGGATCCCCTGGTTCGGCAGTTGTGGGAGGAGGTTGCAGCAGAGGTCAATGCTGTTGGGTGATGTAGCTGCAGCCCTGATGCAGTCCGCAAGAGATGGCATGATCTGCTGCATCGAGTCAAGGAGAAGGAGGCCCAGAGACTGCAGGAATGCCTCAGGACAGGGGGAGGGCCACAACCCTTGGACCAGAGAGAATGGGACCATCTCCTGTCCCTTGTTGCATCAACCCTGAGGCCTGTGGCCATGGAGGGCATAGAAGGAGGAGGATGTGAGACACAGCTGACACCACCACATCCAGATATGTACATGGTTTGCTGGTTGTGTGATCGCCACTGTCAGGGCTGGCCTGCACTGTGAAGTCACACATATGGGTATTTGCTGTGCATTTGCGGTTCCTGGCTACACAACACTGTACATGTGTTTGCTACACATGTTGTTCACTACTGTTTGGTTACCCTGTTTTCATTGGGCACTCACACTGCACAATAGGGGTGCTGGAAATTCAGAGTGCTGTGCACTATGGTGGCACATTGGTACTGGTGGTAGGGATAGTGTGAACAGTGTTGTACAGCCCCACTAACAGTGTCCTCCTTACTTCACAGCACTGGGTCTACAAAGTGCAAGTGTGCAGTCAGGGCATGGGACAGCAGACATTGTGGATGAGCTGGAGGCAGACTGGGCAGTGCCGTCTACATCTGGCATGGGGGTGGCACATGAACCTCGTGTGGACAACCATCACAGGGGTGCATGTGGTCATGGCACCCATCCAGCACCGTATCCCAGGACAGCATACAGTATGTTGCAGAGGATTCCAGGGACAGCAAGGCTGCTGAGACCCTGGACACTACCATACTCATGGAGGATGCACAGGTGGAGGACTTTGGATGTGGCCCTGTCATCACCCTAATGGTCACCAGTGACCAGGGTTGGGAGGTATCGGATTCTGATGTGGATCCAACAACTGAGGGTCCTGTGGTCGGGGACATGGGAGTACAGCATGCAGGGCCTGCACATACATCTGACCAGCAAGGGGGGGCTGCACTGGATCAGGGTGTCACCATGCAGTGGACAGCTGTTGGCCATGATGCCGACATGTCTGCACCAATGGACCTGCTCTGCCTGTCACAGCCCGTTGAACAGGCCATGGGGCAGACACGGTCCTGTGCTGGATAACAACAGCAGTGACAGCATGAGGCCCAGGTACAGCAGCCTGTATAGGTTGCTGAGCATCCCCAGCGCCCACAACAGCCACCACCCCCCCTCCACCCACTGCCGAGGGTGGGTCATCACCCACAGCACAGGACGGCCAGGGTACAAGACCCATGATACGTGCTATGTTTGAGTCGCAGTATGCAGCCCCGCAGGATTTCCATGACCTGAGGCGTGAGATGTGACATGAGCTCTCCCAACTGTAGGAGACAGTTGCTGCTTCTATGCTCCTCTCAGATCAGCATGCTCCTGTCCCGGTTTCTTGGCGCAATGGAGCAGGGCTTTGAGGACCTTACTGCAGCAGTGCATGCGCATGCCGAGACCATGCATGTCACACTACTTGCTGGTCGACATGGCAGTCTCCATCACCCACAGGAGGGCCAGCCAACACCTTGGCGTGCGACACACGCACATGGTGTGGCCTCTGAGTCATCCACCCCAGCCTCCCAGTCCTCCGTGGTGCAGGTACAGTGACGTGGCCACCCACCCTCCAGGACTGGCACAGGTTCCAACCATGTACGTCGGCATGCTGCACTGACAACATCCCCACAGTCCTCATCGCCTGTGTCCTCGACACAGAGCACCCCCACATCCATTCCCCACAGACATGGTGCAGGACGTGTTCATGGGGGTAGGCACCAGCATTAGCCTGGCATGTCCTGGACATCAGCCACTGGGACACTCCAGTCCAAACTCCCCATCACACACACAGTGTCATACATATGCACAGTCCCTCACCCACACAGTGGTACCTCACACACATAGTTACCCACCTGCGCATCAACACCCCTGCCCCACACCTTGCACACATAGCACTCGTGTCACCCACACATTTCTGACTGTCACTGTGCAGATCCACGCACACACATACTTCATGTGCACACTGTGACACTGTCTTCACCCAGGTTTTATCAACATGTTGCACATTTTATCACTGTACATACATTGTACATCTAATAAACTCATTGCACTTCAACAGCTGTTTGTCTGTGGTCTGTTTACTCACCTTCCCATCTGTGCTAGTGTGTCAGCGATGTTACTCCTGTGCTAATGGGATCTTCTGGCCATTTGGGGGGTCTTTCCTCTCAAGTTGCCCTACTATCCCCTGGGCCTCTGGCTCTGGCTCACTGTCTGACTGTTCCTCAGGTTCAGGTGCACATATACCACTGTTTAGCGCCATGTTGTGTAAGATATAACACGCTAGAAATATACGGCATACCTTCTGAGGGCTGTACTATACAGCCCCGCCTGAATGGTCAAGGCAGCGGAATTGCATCTTCAGAATGCCAAAGACCCTTTCTATGATGTTCCTTGTGGTTATATGAGCCTCATTGTACCATTCCTCGGCCACTGTTGCTGGCCATGGTACTGGTGTGAGCAGCCAGGGTCTCAGGGGATAGACACTGTCCCCTGTGAACATTTGAGACTCAGTTAGCTGCACATTCCTGTTGTATGGACATTGCCACAGTACTACACATGCATTGCTGTCCTGACTGCCTCCCCCCGTCTATGCCTCCCTTGCACTGTTGCCCACATTGTGCTACTCACCGACTAGATGCCCACTGGGAATCCTGCACTCCTCAAAGGCCTGGCACAGCCTAGATTGGTGCCATATGAAGGCATCGTAGGCCTTGCCAGGGAACCAGGCAAAGACATTGCTGATGCACCCTGTCGCATTGCATACCACCTGGTAGTTGAGGGAGTGGTACCCCTTCCTGTTTACATATAGATACATAGACAGTGTTGGCAGATAAGGGCCTATGGCCCACCCAGTCTGCCCATTTGAGCTTGTAAGTTCAGTTTATGTTTTCCTAGAAGTCTGTTGCCCCTTACCCCTGACCTCCAGAATTCCTTTATGTCTATCCCATGCATTCTTAAATCCTGTGATTGTTTCCAGCCCCCACCACTTCCTCTGGCAGGGTGTTCCACTTGTCCACCACCCGCTCTGTGAAGAAATTCTTCCTCACGTTTCCTCTGAATCGTCCTCCCTCCAACTTCATCCCATGCCCCCTAGTCCTGGAACATCTTTTTCACTTAAAAATAGTGTATGCCTGCACCCTGTTCCTCCCTGTAAGATACTTGTATGTCTCTATCATATCCCCTCTCTCTCTCCTCTCCTCCAGGGAGTACATGTTCAGTTCCTTCAACCTGTACTCATAGGACTTATGATGCAATCCATGTACCATCTTTGTTGCCCTCCTCTGAACCTTCTCTACCCTGTGTCACCGCCATCGCCAGGTGGTGCATGAATGGCAACAGGGGTGCAGTCAATGGCACCAAGTACTGCTGCCAGGTGTGCAACTCGATAGAACTGCTGCATGGTTACTCTGTGCTCAGCTGCTGTGCTGGAGAATACTATGAATTCGGCAGCGTGCGGCAGGAAGACATCTAGGAACTGGGTCAGGAGTCGCGAGGTGGCAGACTGCGATACCCCAGTGGTGTCCCCCACTGGAGTGTGGAACGTACCAGTGGCTAGAAGGCATATCACTGCTGTCACCTTCTCCTCCACTGACATGACATGGCTGCGTCTGGTGTTAGGCTACAGCTGCTCATGCAGGAGTTTACATATCTGCCTCAACATGGCTCTGTCCATCCTGTACCGGCCAGTGATGTGCTCATCAAACAAAGTCTCAAAGGAGACTCTGGGCTGGTACAACCTGTGTGCAGCATATCTCCTCCTTGGCCTGCATTGTGGGCCATGATGGGCTTGATCCCTCTCCTCCTCCTGCACTACTACCTCTATCAGATAAAACACTACTGCATTTACAAATACAGCCATGTTGGCTTCCTGTCCTGGCCACACCCCCCTCTGTGGTTTGCCTTGAGATAAGACCAGCCTTTTATAGGCGGTAACTAGCACTGCGCTACATGTCGCGCAATGGGGCCTTGTGCTGTGCTATTCCTTTGAATCTGCCATTGCGCCTGTATTCAGGTTCCTGCCTCTCACTTTGCCCCTTGCATACATTATCTTTTTGCACCAGCGCTATCATGCTGTGTCGGCGCTGTGTCTTGCTTTGAATATGGCTAACCTGTGCAAACACTGCACAGTCCTGGCGCAATCCGTTTGCACGCAGTGCTAAGCTTTGAATATCCTGGCCATAATCGGAGTATAATTCCCCTGACTTTTCTGATTCAGTCCTGTATTTTTATTTCAACTGGTTACTATAAGAAAGAGGCACTGTACCTCGATGCTTTCAAGGGGTTAGTCGGGGTTCTTAGTAAGGAATGCAAGGAACAGTTAATCAGAACACAGGTTACAGTGTGTAAAAGTATCAGAAGGTTGATTCAAGCACTAATTGTTTTAAAATGACAAAAAGTGGGAATGTTTGTCTAAATCCTGGCCCTATTACTAGTAGTGTTGTGTGAAATCGGAAAATTTCACTGGGCGAAGTATTTTGCTGAATTTGTGCATTACACTAAATATTTCGCTGGGCGAAATGCAAAATTTTGCCCATTAGGTGGAGCAAAATTTCCTTACGAACTGGCGAAATTTGCCATAAGTGAAATTTCACCAGCCTGGCGAGCACTGAGGGCTGGTAGCTGGCACCTTACCTCGTGCTCGCGGCGACCGTGTTCAGGAACAAGCATGGGCCATCGGTCGGTAGGAGGAGAAGGATTGAGCATCCGATGGACTGCTCTCCTTCTCCGGGGAGGGGGGTTCTCAATGGTTGGTGCTTGCTCGCCCCCCAGTGGAGTCTGGAGGGAAGGGCACCACACCACAGGTAGGGGAGGAATTGGGCCAGACGTCTGGAAGGAGCGCGTGCAGATGCGTGCGTGCTCCATTCCACTGATGTCATGGCATGGTCCCGACTCCTGGGAGAACAGGAGGAAAAAAGGACACCGCCAAGCAGGATGGCGGAGGGTGCCTCACAGGCTCCGCCCCGGCTAGCCACGGCGCTGGCCACCTAATCCGGTCCTCGGTGGGGGAGTTAGACTCCTCGCCGTCCCCACCGTGGGGGTAAGCCCTGGGGCTAGGTCAGCGTTGGTTGGTGGATGCGGGGATCGGGCTGGGACGCCTCTTCAGATGGAGGCCGGCAGCAGGAGGAAAAAAGAAATAACTGCAAAAAAAATAAAATAAAGAGGGAAATTTAGCCACCCACCGGGTGAAATTTCTTAATTTCACCACCGGCCCCCAATCTTTCATTAATAAAACAATCCCCTCCCATGTCCTTGGTGTCTAGTGGACCCCCCCCAGCCAATCACCAGCCGAATTCAAATGAAGAACTCTCCCTCCTCCCCCAGTCACCCTGAGCCCCAGCCCTGTATCTTAGAAAAATCAAAATCCCCTCCCATGTCCCTGGTGTCTAGTGCTCCCCCCACCAGCCGATCACTGTCCGAATTCAAATTAAGAACCCTCCCTTATCCCCCAGTCACTCTGAACCCCAGCCCCGTCACCTTGTATGGTATACTGTGGTTTATTTTTTTCTATTTTTAGGCAATCTAGCATGAAGCTTCTCTATTGTGTCATTGAGGTGGGGGGTTCTGTTATCCAGTGTTGTGCTAATAAAACCTTTCCCACTGCTGGGCCTAGCAGCCAAAGGGGATTACTATAATTAGCTTTCTTATTATCTTATTTGTGGCAGCCCAGTATTATTTTTCTTATAGAAATTTCATAGTCAAAGTCGAGGCAATTCAATAGGACATCACCACCCATATCCAGTATCTTGCAACCACAGGACTCTCCAACCACAAGTGTTGAAATGTACCATCCGCAATGTGGCATTTAAGGCACCTATTCAGTTTAGAGTTGTAAATGAATTTACTCAACGGTGTATTCCTGGTTAAATAAAAATTTAATTGAACTGAATATTTATGGGCCAATTTAGGGGTGCAATGTACCCTGTGCAAAAGGTTGAACTGCACTTGCCTGATTCTGTTGTTTCTTGGAACAACACTGGGTATATTTTACTGCCTCTCTCCAGAGCTGACCAGGGATATTCCAGATATCTAAGTCTTCTGCTCACCCCTTCATCGCTTTGGGATGTTGAGACATGTGAGCTGAAAAGATACCATAGAAGCTTTTTAGGGGTTTGCCTCATGGAGGATGGTTTTAAATGATTCTTCTATAGGGGAGCTGTCTGGGCGCTGGAATCCTCCCATCTGCACCTCCATTCTGTGCCTGACTTGTAGGGATGTAAAGAAGTCTCTGGCCATGAGATCAAATTGTTCTTGTAACTGTTTAAAAGTAGAGAAGATCCCCATTCAAATAACTGGGATTTTACCAAGCCGTTTAGATCTCCAGGTCTCTGATACTTTAGCTGTGGGTTCTGGGGGGGGTTCCCTCAGAGTCCATTTTCAACATCTGCAATTGGTGACACTCCTGGCTGGTGCACTATAGGCTTGTGGGCTGTGAGCCACGCAAGGACTAGAGCCTTGGTAAATGGCTTGGCAATTTTTTTCACTGTTCCAGTTTTTAGTGCAAGGAAGAGAACATTTTCAGTGCCCTGGTGTCCCAGGTCTTGTGGCTCTAGTTTCATCTATGCTGGACTAGGATTACCAGGGATTAACAAATCTGTTATATGCACCAGTTGGGCAGCTATGTAATAGTATTTAAAGTTTGGCAGGTCTAGTCCCACTTCAGAGCCAGGACTGCAAAGAACCTCTTGCTTGAGTCTTGCAAATTTACCCTGCCATAGGAAGCCATTAATGTGGCCTTTTTATACTTGTGAACAAGTGGAGTGGCATCTAGACCAGTAGTACCTGAAGCATATACAGAAACATTAGCAAAAGGCACATTTTGACTGTGTTGATCCACCTAGTTAAGGTTAGATGGAGGCCTCTCCATCTTTCACAGTCAGAGTTGAGCTGTCCCAGAATAGGCTTGTAGCTTATAGCCCATATCGAAGAGAGTTTTTTTTGGGAAGAATCACTCCGAGATATTTCAGGTGAGTAGATGGTGGCAGACAGCATCCTGCTACTTGCTGGGGATCCCTTCCCAATGGGCATCATGGGCATCCACTCACATTTCTGCCAGTTTATTTTATGCCTTGAGATGGGGCCATAGTTTTGTAAAATGGGTCTGTAGGAATGACACGGGGGGTTGGGGCTTCCCTGGTTTGGGGAACACTTTAATGGTAGCCATGTTTAGTGTTTCAGGTAATTTGCCCTCTGCCAATGATTCTCTTACCATGCCCTTTATATCCTGTCCCGTGGAGTTCCAGAAGTTCCTGTAAAGAGTGCATGGGACAGACATAAGGCAATTCTGTTGGGGGGTAGGAAGAAGTAGGCTGTTGGTTAACTAGGATCTGCAGCTTATCCAATAGGTAGGGAAATGGGCAGACTAGGTGGGCCAAGTGGTCCTTATCTGCTATCTAAGTCTACGTTTCTATGTTTCTATGTATGGCTGTGTACAGTTTCTGCTAAGAAAAGAAGGATGTCATCCGCAAAGAGAGAGAGAGAGATCACACGATTGGTCTCTCCCCACTGCGACTCCTTAATCTGCGGATTCATTTTACTAGCAATGGCTAAGGGTTCCACTGTCAGTACATATAGAAGAGGGGACGGGGCACCCTTGCTTAGTACCCCTGGTCAACAGAAAGCTGTCTGAAAGGGTTCTATTTGCTAGCACCTGAGCTTGGGGATTATTATAAGGCGTCTGAATCCAGGCTCTTATTCTGGGCCCAAAGCCAAATTTGGTTAGGGTGGCAAACATGGAGGGCCACTCAACCCATTCAATGGCCTTTTTAGCATCCCGGGCTAGGAGACTGTGCCGAGCAGCCCCCCTACCGCCCACTTCCACATTATGTTAAAGGTACATCTAATGTTAGATTTGACCTGTCTCCCCCTTACGAAACCTGTCTGATCACTGTGGATGATCCTTTTTTTTTTTTTTTGAGCTAGTCCTCTCTACCTTGGCTTCCCGGTCTGCCTCACATGTCCAGGCATCCTGTTCCTCCAGCCGCCGGCCGGTCCTCTCCCGGCTCAATGGAGCCCCCGTTGTCAATTACTCCCACGGCTTGCCCCCCACGGTGGGGCAATGGAGAGTCCCCCTTCACTCTCAGACCAAACCAGGATCCAGCAATGCAGTGATGCTCCCTGACCGGCCATCAAGCTGCCCCAACCATTCCACCATGTTTTCCCTTTTTTTCTGTGGCAGTGCGAGTGGAGCATGCAGTGACGCTGGGGGGGGGGTGCGCACGCATCCACATGTGCCTCCACCTGTCACCATGCCCCAGCTCACCCCTCCGAGTTCAGTGCCAGTGCACCTTCCCCCAGCCTCCGCTAGGGGCCACGAGTGCACCAGCAACTGAAGACCCCTCCCAGACAGAGAGAGCAGTCCCATGGATGCTCAATCCTCTCTGGCCCTGCTGACCCTGGTGACCCGCTGTGGGCTATTTCCGAACCTGGTCAGCCGGGCGTGATGCAGGTGTGGCATCCAGCGCCTCAACCCTCAGTGCCACCGGGCCGGTTCGCTGTGGATGATCTTAGGGAGAATCTCCTCCACCCAGGTGGCTATCATCTTTGTTATTATCTTATAGTCTGCATTGAGCAGTGAGATGAGTCAGTAGGAGTGACATGGTGGGGGGATGCCTTGGTTTGGGGAACACTGTAATGGCAGCAGTGTTTAGTGTTTCAGGTAATTTGCCCTCTGCCAGTAGTTCTCTTACCATGCCCTTTATACCCTGTCCTATGGAGCTCCAGAAGTTCCTGTAAAACTCACCTTGGAGTCCATCCGGTCCTGGTGCCTTCCCTTGCACCAGTGAGAAAACCACTCTTCTAAGTCCAGCACTCTGAGGCTTCTGATCCAAGTTAGTAAGTTAGCTCTGTCATCAAAGAACACTTTAGGGATAGGCAAGGTACCTAAGAAAGAGTGTGAAGGAGAGGTTGTTGAGTCGATTTTTGAAGTGTATAGTCTTTTTTGCAGTTTCTTATTTTTGCCTCTTGGAGTCCTCTGCCCTGCATCTGATGTCCCCCTCCCGCTCAAGCACCGGGTATGAGGCCCTTTCCCCTAGACCCCATGACTTACCCTTCGTGGCAGGGAGTGGGGAGCGACTTGACCCACTGGACCGGATTCAGTTTTCGGGGAGGTGCCCTCCTGAGCCGTTGCGGAGTGGGACCATCATCATCCATGCAGAGGACTCTCCATTTTTCCGCTGTTCTTTGTCCCCTGAGGTTGCGGCGTGCAATGGTGCCAGCTGCGGTGGCGCGCACGCTCCCGTGCACACCCCCCGGCAAGCACCTGCCACAACTCTCTCCAACAGTCTCCAGTGTTGACGTGCCACCTCCCAGCCTCCGCTAGGTGGTAGGCAATCACTGAGCCTTGAAATCCCCTCTCCCTGGAGAAGGAGAGCAGTCCTGGGGACACTCAATCCTTCTCCACCCTGCCAGTCCCCGGCGCTCCATGTCCATTCCCGAACACGGGTCACTGTTGTGACATGAGGCAAAGCATCCAGCGCCTCAGCCCTCAGCGCCACTGGGCCGAAGTGTATAGTTTTTGATAAAAATCTTTAAAAGCCTGCTGTATAGCTTTCTGGTCCCCCAGCACTGTTCTGTCTGGCTGGACAATACCAGTAATAGGTTTTTCAACTAATTTCTTTTTCAGCTGCTATGAGAGCCAGCACTCTGCCCTGTCTCCCACAAAATATGCTTTTGTGTGTGTTAGGACCAGGTCTCACTCTAATCTGAATTAGACCAATTGGTTAAATTTCCCTTTATTCCTGAGCAGAGTTTAAAGTGTGAGCTGTGTATTAGTTTGGGAGTGTTGCATCTCTAATGAAGCAATTTCCTCTGCCAGAGTTTTCTCACACTGTGCCTCCTGTTTGTATTTCCCGCTGTATAATATGTCTCAACCCCTCTAATATATGCTTTGAGGGCATCCTAGTGAGTTCTTTCTGAAGTATCCCTTACTTTATTGTGAACCAGAAACTGATCTATGTTTTTGTCCATTTGCTGGACAAAGGCCTAGTAAGAGAGGAATTTCGGATAAAATTTCTACTACCTGTTTTTTTTTTGTTTTCTTTTTTTATGTGACCTTCCTCCTCCCTTTAACTTGATGGATAGTGGAGCAAGATCGGAGAATAATTTGGGGGCATATTCTGCCACTAATACCTTGTGGACTAGAATGGTCGACAGCAAGATGTAGTCAGTCCTGGCAGAGACCTAATAGGCATGTGAGTAAGAGGAATATTCACAGTCAGAGGAATGAAGATTCCTACCAATCTCCGCCATGGCTCCTTCCAATGCCATATGTCTGAGGACCCCCGAGCTCCTGGGTGGGGCCCTTGTTTTGGGGGCTGATCTATCTATGATTGGGTCCCAATGTGTGTCGAAATCACCTCCAACTACCAGTGGTGCTGAGTATTCTCCCAGGACCAGTGCTAGCTTTTGAATAAATTTGGGGCAGTCAAAGTTCAGGCCATAAATAAAAGCAAGGAGGCTGTATAATGTAGTGGTTAAGGGCACTGAACTGCAAACCTGGAGACCTGGGTTTGAATCCCATCAGCCCCCACTTGCAGTATGCAGTGTGACCCTGAGCAAGTCACTTAATGTCCTTGTGCTCCCAGGTCGCACCTGGAAACAAGATTCGACTTAGTGTGTCTTTTCTAGTTAAACAAGTTCCCCTTTCCCTACTTATCAGGGCCTATTTGCACCTTTGTGACTACGTACCTCCCCTGAGAGTCTTTGGTGGCTTTTGTTACTATGGCTTCCAACCCTGGATGCACCCATATTGCCACCTTCCTCTCCTTGGAGATAAAGTTAGCTGTTACCAGTGTTCCTCCTCATCAACTACCCATCTTGAGGGCCTCACCCTCTGACATATGTGTCTCCTGTAGGAGGAGTACATCTGTTTTATCTTATTTTTGCTTGGGACCAAACTTTCTTTCTCTTCATCACAGTTTTTAGGCCATTTACATCCCAGGACTTCACTGTGATTCCATCATCCATTCACCCCTATGTTTGAGCAACGTGCCAATGCTTTCCCCCTGTTTCCTCTGGCACCTTGTTGGCTGATCACCTAAAAAGGAAGAGGAAGAAGTTGTAGGTTGACCGAAGCATCTTCTGTGTTTGTAACTCCTTGCAATCAAACAGATAAAACCCCGCCAACAACTAGTCCCCCCTCCCCCTCTGCCCCAACAAACTGTCCCCCCTCAAGCTGACAAGTTTTGAGCAGACCTTCCCTTCCCCCATCCACTGGTGTAGGTTCCCAACAATACCAGAATCTCCAACGCATTTTCCTTCCGCCCTCCAAATCCCCTTCTGCTCCTCATCCCCAGGGCAACTCTGAGGAGCAGAAGTCCTCTCCTTTCCATTCTCTTGCACCTGAGAACTGGATCTTCTCTGTTATCGTAGCGGGAACCAGCAATGAGCTGGTGTCCTCCCCCCAAGTGGTAATGAAAGCCTAACCATGAGACATATTTACAACTAGCACATCTGTTATTTTCACAACCAATTATATTGACAAAATGAAGAAAAAGTATATAAGGCACAGAAGAAATAAAGTTTGCAGTGAGAACAGCTGTAAATGTCACTGTTCCTTATAACTGCAGTATCCCTCCCTCTCAGAAAGCCCACCTGACTTCATAGTATAGTTTTTATTGAGTACATGTTTGGCAGTGGACAGGAGTTCATCTCTATAATGGGCAGGCATTGATGTTGGGCCGATCTTCGTAGTTGACTGTTAAAGTTCCCAGAGTCTCCCTAACTTCAGAAGGGCCATATGTCCCTCTCCGGATTTTAGTGCAGTCTATCCTGCAGATCACTGTAACAAACCTTCAGCCCATTTTATGCAGTTTTTGGCCTGCTTGAGCACAGCAATGGGAGGGAGACTCAGAAACTGTGTTAAGATCATCTCTCAGTTTGTCAGAATGATCGGGGACAAGAGGAGCAAGCATACTTCAGCCCACATATTCGCTCGATACTTGGGGCAGCATACTATACCGTCATCTTCCCTCTTCTTGCCACAACGATTTTTGTCCCTGCTGAACCTCATTAGGTTGGTGTAGTGACCAAGGTAAAGCTGCTTGGCTCATGGCTGAGACCATAATGTTTAATATGCCTTGCCACATGAACAATAGCAGCTTTTAAACACTGGTATCATTCTTATTAATCTTAAAAGCCCTCAGCAAGCAAAGACCACAAACTAGCCTCACCTGTCTCCCACCCCTACTCCCCTCCTCATCCCTGACCCCTACTCATAGTTAGCATCTTTTAGATATAGCTTGTAGTGTAGGTTCATACAGGAAGTCCAGTGCACCACTGTCTTAGTCTCCGCTCCTCTGCAGCCAACTCTGTTTCAATAAACATTTCTGTCATGGTTGGCTTGGTGAATTGTTTCGGTGGGCATCCAGGGCAGAAGATCAGGAGCCTAGAGGAATACGTGAGTAAATTGCCAGTTTTTTGCATGGAGGCTGTTTTATTTCGTTAAATTCCTGATGATGCTGCTAGGGCCTCCTGCTATAGTCCAAGAAGAAATGAACAACAGAGTTCTATAAATTGATTATGCCCTTCTTCCTGGCTACCTGCAATACATTTTCTCTGGCAAACTAAGGAACTTAATAAGATAGTGCCGCAGATCTTCAGAAGGGTCAGGTGACTGAGGTGCTTGTTGCATCTCCAGGGTGAACTTTGCAGGCAGTCCCAGAGTTTCTGGCAACCATTTGGATAGGAATGAGATGGAGCCTTTGCCTTCTACCCCCCTCTGGAAAACCTGCAAGGCGAATATTATCACGCCTTTCACAGTTTTTCATGATCATACAAACTTTCTTCCATTTCCACTATTACTTTATGTGCGATAGTCAATTCTCTGGAAACCATCATTAGATGTTCTTCTTGGGCCACCAAATGTGACTGCAGCACCTCAAGGTGCTTGTCATGCAATTCACTTGTGGCATCAAGGGAATTTACTGTCTGGTGGACATGCGAGAATTGCACTGCTAAATTTTCCAAACCTGCCTTGAGTTCCATATGCATTTCAAAGATTATTGTGGCAAGCTGCTTAATTGTGAGGTCTGCTTCTTCCAAAGGAGTCCTTCCAGGAGAGTGACTCAGCCCTGTACTTACTGCTGCTGGCTTGCCACAGCCTGCCGGCTCAACAGGACCATCTTCTTCCGGCGTCTCCTTCAAATTTTAAAGCTGAGTTTTTCCTGACCACAGGCAAACTTTGGGATGGTAACCATTCTCCATAACAGTGGAGTTGGTGAAGATGATCTGTTAGAGTTTTAGACAGTGGATGCTAGAGATTTTAGGGGGATTCAGCCAGGTGTTCCCTCCCAGAAAAGATACATTTATGGATACTCCAAAATTTGTGAAATTTAGATTCTTCAATTTTTTTATTATTTAACATTTGTTTCAGATCTTGAAAAAATAAATTGGGATAGGTTATTGTTGATTCCCGAGATCCAGTATGGGTTGATTTATTTTACCATGAAACTCTTCAAAGTGATACTTAGACATCTTCCATAAAAATCCAAAAAGATTAAAAACACTTCAGCACCATGGTTTACCTCTTTTCTTTCAAAACGTAAAAGGGATAAAAACAAGCCCTGGCAAGTAGCCCATTCATCTAATTTATGTAGGGACTGGGACAAATACAGGAACATTAGGAATAAGTATGTTGATGACATTACCAATGAAAAAAATCTATTTTCTAAAGAACAGACCACAGAGTTGGAAGGAGATCCAAAACATTTTGGGCCAACCATTAAAAACCTGAAAGGTTAGGTTAAAAGAGCCCCCAACATAACAATTCTGAGTGAAGGTAATACTGTGGTACAGGATAGCCAGCTAGGGGACTCTTAGCAATATTTTATTGAAGCAGGAAATGTTTTTGTTTTGGAGGAAAATAACCTGTGGCAGAACATTCAGACATCTGGTCAAGGTGGGGGAGGTGAACATTTGGGTTCCAGGACATTAGAACTGAGGAAGTATTGGAGGCTTCATTTAACTTAAAATCTGGGAAAAGTGGGGGTCAGGATGGTGCGGCTCCATTACTATAAAAGATGTCAGCCTTCCAAATTGTTAAACCACTCACTTTTCTTTTTAACTGGTCCCATTCAACAAGGGAACTTCCATATGATTGGGAAAATACCTGAGCCATCCCTATTTTTAAAGGGGGTGACCCAGGTAAGATGAGAAATTACGCCCTATCTCTTGTCTTTCAATTACTTCCAAGATATTGGAGAGGCTAGTTGCAAAACAGCATAATCAATATCTGGCGAAAATGGTGTGACGAGATTCCAGTCTGGCTTTGAAAAAAAAAAAACACAGCACCATGGATGCCATCGCCAGCCGGTTTGGATATGTCAACGGTTTATGGACTCTATGCAAATTACTTGGGCCATCTTTGTTGACCTCTCCAAGGCCTTTGACACAGTAGACCATCACATTCTGCTGTATAGATTGTCTCAAATGGGTATTAATGAGGATGCAGTTTGGTGGCTCAAAACATATTTAACATCCTGTAGGCAGATAACTGTTGTTAATTGTTTAGAATCAGGGTTTTCTGAAATTGTCAGGGAAGTCCTCCAGGGTTTTGTATCAGGGCCATTATTATTTTTGATATACTTAAGGGGTTTGTCAACAGTGTCAGTGATGTGAATTACCATCTGTATGTGTATGACACTGTCATCTACATGGCTATTTAATCTGCTGCTGCTGTTCAGAATAACCTACAAAGGAGTTTTAATGAACTCCATGCATTTTTAAAGAATCTAAATTGTGTCTAAATGCTACTAAAATAAAGTTAATGATTTTCGGACATCAAACCAAACTCAAAAATTTTCCAGAAATTGTAATTCAAGCATAAAAGGGGTCCAGGTTCAAAACCATTGAAACATACAAATATCTTGGTTTCTGATTAGATACTTCTGGAACAGGAAGCAAGCATTTGGCTAACATAACAGGCAAAATAGGAACCAGGGTGGAGCTTCTCTACAGAAATAGGGGCTGGCTGGACTCTGAGACAATCCAGAAAACTGCTCAAGTCCAGGTGCTCCCACTGTTTGATTTTGCAGAGTTCCTTTATGAAAATGCTGCAGTAGCTAGACTCCATAAACTGGATATTCTATACCATCGATTGGCTAGATTGGTTCTGAATTGTCCAAGGGAGACTCATCACTGGCTCGTTTACCAGAGGTTGGGATGAATCTATCTGGCTGATAAAGTAATGTTTTATAAGCTGATTTTCTCTTACAAAAGTGTTCTGGGACAGCTGCCAGATTATTTGACAGAATGCATTGGAGTTCATAAAACAAATCTATCACTGCACAGGGTAAATTTTCTTGAGTTGGAAGTCCCTCATGTTAAAACTAAGATCCACTCACTTTTTTTTTACTAATTTTGTGCCCACTGTATAGAACTCATTGCCATCTTGTTTTTGTAGTCTGGACTCATGGTTCCCTTTAATTGCAGGGTGACAAAATTGTGTATTTCTGCTTTGCCAAATCATACATATTACTGATTTTTTTATGTATATCCTAGTGTATAGCAGAGCTGTATGTTTTTATATTGTGTAAAGATTTTGTCTTCATTGTGTAACGTTTTGCATTTTTTATGATGGTATATTAGTATAACTTGTATTGTCTTTTGAAATGGGTCCCCATTGTAAATTGTCTTCATTCAGTGGGTCTTAACCCTGAAATAAAAATGAAAATGAAAATGTGGATCCCTCCTGGAGAGATGGTGGGGGGAGTGGCGGTTGCAACTTGGGGTGACAGCAATAAGCCTGAAACAGGCAGAGGAGGCCTCTGGTGCCCAAAAAACTGTATGTAAAAAATTAAATAAAGAGATGTCAAGAAACAGTGTTCAAAATATGTACTGTTAAATGCACTCTTGTTTCTTTTCATAAACTGTATCCAACCTTCAGCTATGCTTTGGGTTTCCTACTTGAAAGAAAAATATTGTTATTACTTTCTATGCCACTTTATCTCCCTTTTTTTACCCACTTCACCAATTTGCTGCTGTCCATTTCTAGGTTTCCTGGACATTCTGTTTTCTGTGCATGTTGCCTTCATGCCACTTGCCCACAGTACCTAGTAGTGAGCTTAGGCTCTGTGTCCCTTTCCTGGACAAATAAACTCAAAACAAATGTGAGTCTCTAAGCCCACATATGGGCCTATATGGCATGGGGTCACGATGGCCCCTGTGGCACATGCCACTCCCATCACTGGCCCTGCATGCTGGTTCCCATCCAGTCTCAGCCATGTTGCAGTGTGTGCACAGCTGGGTCATGGATGGTGATGCAGGGGACATGGCTGGAAAGTGGTGGCTAACCACAGCATGCAGAACATCATTTATGTTTGACTGTAGTCAGAGAGGGGATATATGTTATAACTGTGGACCCAGCTACAGCACAATATGCATACCCAAGATGGTTCGTGAGGCTCCCTCCAAAGGTTGCCAGCCCGTAACCACCAATCCTCCATGTCTTAGATGTCTAGGTGCCACAAGGCTAACAAGTACTGGAACTGTTTCCCTAAAATATACATGCTATGGTGGAAGTACAACAGTCCTAGCCAAGGACTGCCATATGGCATAATCCCCTACAGGTGTGGTGCCGGGGACCTGCTGTGCAGCTGGAGCTAACTTCCAATTTTAAGCCTGGTTCCCAGCATTGCTCCACTTCCCAGACCACCTTAACCCCTTTATGGAGCTCAGTAGGGGTAGCAAAGGCAATACATTCAAGCCACACTTGGCAACATGACTGTGCAGTCGAGCCGGCTACACACAAATGACATGTACTGAATACTGGCCTAGATAAGTATCAAGGGCAAAGAATGATTTCAGTTCTGCCATTCAGTGCTATTTGCTCTGCAGTATAGAACTGTGGCACAGTCGTGACTGAGTAATTGTCAAGAAATCATGGAAACAGTCTGTTGTATTTATTTATAGATTGATTTAATAATTACATAGAAACATAGAATTTGATGGCAGATAAGGTCCATCCAGTCTGCCTGTTTTCCCTACCTACAGCAAAAGCCACTAATCCTACTTGATCCCTGGCTTTATACCCTTCTACTTATCACTAGGGATCTCTTGTGCCTGTCCCATGCATTGTTTAAGTCCCCCATCATGTTTTCCCCCAGCACCTCCTCAAGGAGGCTATTCCATGCATTTACTACACTTTCCATGAAAAATATTTCCTAATGTTTCCCCTTAGTCTACCTCCTTCTAATCGCATGTCTTGCCCCCTTACTTTCCATTACCAATGAATATTTTTTTAATTTAGTAGACTTTATTGAACTTATTAAAATTTTTTTTTAAAACAAGCAGAATAACACAACAAGCATAACAACATGATAAAACAAAACAGAGAAATAACCAAGAATTAAGACTCAAATTACAACCATGTAAAAAAGTAAACATACAACAACACCAACTAAATCCCAACCCACCCTCCTTGAAGTGTAAAAAAATCACACACAAAAAATAAACATGAAAAAGACTAAGAAGAGAAGGCGGAAAAAGCAAACAATAATAAATCCAGGGGTATTTAAAAGAGAGGAGGCCCTATAAGTTAGGACCCCCTTGAGGTAGTTAACCCAGCTACTTATCCACACCAGGGGACTGCGAGGACAAAAAAGCATGGAGTGGTTCCCATCTGGAGTCAAAAGATCAGGATGGTGCCTGAGTGAGGCTATTTGCTTTTCAACCAACAAAGCTTGGAGTATTTCCTGATGCTATTCATTACGGGACAGAATTTTATCCTCATTCCAACGGCAGAGAATGACCATCTTCACTGCCATTGCAATTAAGGCCACATTGCCTTTACAAGAACCAAATGCTATGATGGTAAATAGCCAATTAAATGTTCTTCGTAAACAACTGCAATCCGAATAGAGAGACAGTATTTCACTGTCCTGTATAGGTAGTGTGAACCATAGGTAGGATTGTGGGGTGCAATGGTTGTGGGGCAGCAGTGTGGATGAACATACTGTGGAGGTTGGGAGGGGGCCCAATATGCCACAGCCTAAGGAGGCTTGAGGAAGAGGTTCAGTGGCTTGGCAGGGAGCTGGGGAGGTTGAGGGGTGAGGGGAAGGTTGGCTTGGTAGAAGGGCTGACATCTGAGCGTATCAGGGAGGCACGACAGAGAAGGAACAGTGGGTCAAGGGAGGGGTCGGGGGAAGGGGTAAACTAGACAGGAAGCCAGCTGATGAAGGGTGGACTCTAGTAGGGATTAGCAAAAGAGAAGCAGCAGTAGGCAGGAGGGAGGAGAAAACCCATAGTAATGCAAAGAGGGTAGGGAACATTTTTGCTGTACTAGCGACACATGGGGAAGAGGACGCAAGAACAGATTGCACAAGGGATGGTACTCACAAAGAGGAGGGAGTGAGGGGCATTACTAGTGGAGAGATTGAGCATGGCATGGCAGGGGAAGGGATAATACTCAGAGAGGTGAGGAGGGAGATTGGCAGTCAAACAGGAGGAAGGAGAGGGGTCTCAATTGAGAGGGGCACGGGGGAAGAAACTGGGGCAAATGGTAAAAGCACCACCTTGAGTGGCCCCGGGAATGAGAATCTGGGTGGGAGGGTGGTGACGGGCACAAGGAAAGAGGAGGGGAGTGTAATGGTGTTGGGGGACTCCATACTCAAGGGGATCAGATGGGGCAGCAAGGGGGAGAGGCACAGTCAGATATACCAGGATTAAATGCAGACAAGGCAGGACAGGCAATCCTAAGGTGCCCATGGAGGGGCAGGAGGAAACCGCACATTGTAGTACATGTGGGGACAAATGACCTAGCGGGGAAATGGTGGAGGTAACAAGGGAGAGGGTTTGAAGGAGTGGGAAGGTTGTGCAGGGAGACTGCAGAGTCTGTGGCCTTCTCAGAGGTGCTCTCAGTAGCCTGCTCAAGTACAGTGAGAAAGGAGAAGATTGGGGATTTGAACGCACGGTTGGTGGAATGGTGTCAAACTAAGGGGTACGGGGTTGTGGGTGGCTGGGGCAGTACCTGGGATAATAACAATCTGTTTGCAAGGGATATGCTGCACCAGAGCGGGGAGGGGAAGGAGGTATTAAAGCAAAGACTGGGGAGGTATATTGCGACAAAGGTGGATTTAAACTAGATGGGGGTGGCAAGTGGACAGCAGGTAGGCAGGAATCTGATAGAGTGGAGTCACAGCCTACACCCCCAGGCTAGCAGGGAAGGACTCGGGGTGGCCGAAAAGGGAGGGAGTAGAAAGGAGGAGATGGAGGGTGATGAAGGGAAGGGGACAGGATGGAGGGTGGTCTCACTGAATGCGAGAAGCTTAGGCAACAAATCAGCTGAGCTACAGGCACTCTTGGCAGTGTGGAGGGCGCATATTGCAGCTGTCATGGAAACATGGGCAACCGAGCACCAGGACTGGTATCTGGCAATCCCAGGATACAAATTATACAGGAAGGACCATAAGGGTGGAAGGGTTGGGTGGGGTGGCAGTCTATGTGAGAAACGGGATCAAATGCACAAGGGACGAGGGGGAGGAAAGGAGAACAAAGGCAATCTGGCTGCAGCTCCTAGACTCAAGGGGTAGGAAACTGAGGTTTGGGGTGGCATACAGGCCGCCGTCCCTGTCTGAGAAGCTAGACAGGAATTAGCGGGACAAATCAGAAAGGTATGTAGAAAAGGGAAGGTGGTCATCATGGGGGATTTCAACTTGCTGGGGGTTGACTGGAGCATTCCAGTCACCTCCAGTGCTAGGGAGCAAGTGCTCCTGGACACGATCCAGGAGGGTCTCCTGACACAGTTGGTCAGTGTACCTACTAGACTAAAGAACACTTTAGATCTGGTATTGTAGAATGGGGAGGCAGTAAGTGAAATTAAGGTGGAAGATCCACTAGCCAACAGCGATCACCAAACAGTGTGGTTTAATATCACGATGTGCGGGGAGCCAGAGAAATCAGTAACCAGGTGGTAAACTTCAGGGGGGTGGACTTTGGGAGGCGGGAAGTACTGAAAGGGAAACTGGAGGGCATAAGGCAGGAGACTGATGTGGAATAGAAATGGGATATTATTAAATGGGGGATTACAGAGACAACGGAAGCCTGCACCAAGACACAGAGTAAGAGGAGCAGAGCAAGGGAACAATGCTGGTTGAACAGCGAGGTAGTAGAGGTGGTGAGGGCAAAACGAGAGGCGCACCAGATGTATAGGAGGATGAGGAAGGAAGGAGACAGGGAGGAGTATGCAAGATGGTCCAGGGAGGTGACCAGAAAAGTGAGAGAAGCCAAGGCCCAGAAGGAGCTGAGATTATCGCAGGGAATTAACAGGGGAGAAAGACTTTTTCAGATACATCAGAGAGAAAAAGAAGTACAAGGAGACAATAGTGAGGATAAAAAAGGGTGGGGAGTGCTCAGAAAAGGGGGAGGAACAGGTGGAAGCACTGAATGAATACTTTTTGCTCAGTGTTCATGGAAGAAAAGGGGGGGACCGCTACCACCATTGGCTGGGAGGGTAGGGTCGGGGCAGATGAGGTGACAGATGGAAGAATTGAGGGAGGTAGAGTCCTGGAGGGACTGAGGGCACTGAGGGTAGACAAGGCACCAGGGCCAGATGGTATCCACCCCAGAGTGCTGAGGGAGATAGTGGAGGTGTTGGAGGTGTTGGCAGAGCTGCTGGTGGATCTGTACAGCACCTCACTGGAGTCAGGATGTGTGCCATTGGACCGGAGGATGGCACATGTAGTGTCATTACACAAGAGCTGAGCAAGAGATGAACTGGGTAATTATCGTCCGGTAAGTCTCACCTTCATAGTGTGCAAACTCATGGAAATGATACTAAAGGAAAGACTGGTGTCATACCTGGAGGACAACAGCCTCCAGGATGTGAGGCAGCACGGGTTCGTTTCAAGGAAGTCTTCTCAAACCAACCTGATACAATATTGTGACTGGGTGACAGGTGAGCTGGATAAGGGTTATGTGGTGGATGTTCTTTACTTGATTCAGCAAGGCCTTGATTCGATTGCCTCATGGGCAGCTTGGGGAAGCTAACTGGTGTAGGGGGTAGGGGCAAAAATTACGAACTGGATTACAAGCTGGCTGAGTGGGAGGCTGCAACAGGTGGTGGTGGTGGGGGAGCTCTCAACTCCGAAGCCGGTGACGAGTGGGATGCCACAGGACTCTGTGCTGGGACTAGTATTATTTGGGCTCTTTATATCAGACATTGCGCATGGGGTGATGAGCAAGGTATGTTTGTTCGCAGATGACACCGAAATGGGAGCAGTGATGGATGGAGGGGAGGGATGGAAACAGCTGCAGCTAGAAGAGTGGTCAGAGAGGTGGCAGCTGGGGTTCAATGCAAAGAAGTGTAAGGTTATGCACTTCAGTGCGAAGAACAAGGAGAGAATAACTGGCTGGGGTTAAACTGGTCGATCACTGAGAAGGAGAAGGACCTAGGGGTAATGGTAACAGGGACCATGAACAATACCGCCCAGTGCAGGAGAGCAGCTGCAAAAGCGAACAAAATGCTGGGGTGCATAGCAAGGGGTTTTTCATCCAGGTAAAAAGAGGTGCTCTTGCCCCTCTACAGGTCGCTGATAAGGCCGCACTTGGAGTATTGTGTGCAGTTTTGGAGACCATACCTGAAGCGTGATATCAGGCTACTGGAGGGGGTACAGAGGAGGGCAATTAAGATGATATGTGGAATGGAGGGGAGAGACTATGTGAGCAGGATGGGAGACCTGAATATGTACACCTTGGAGGATACAAGGGACAAGGCGGACATTATAGAAACATTCAAGTATCTGAGGGGAATCAATAAGGATAGGGCAGATGGGGTCTTTAAGCTAAGGAGGAGGGGACACGGGGCATGGGCTAAGAATAGAGGGGAAGAATTAGAGGAAATGAGGAGACACTATTTATAAAGAGGTGGTAGCAAATGGAATGCACTACCAGAATGGGTGGTATATGTAAATCTGTGAACAGCTTTAAAAGGGCATGGGACAAGGAACAGGGGAGAGTGAGGGTTGGGGAGGTGGGGGGGCAGCAGTAGGATGACAAAGGGGAAGGGAGGTGGGGCAGCTGCAAACTAGGGATGCTAGCTGCAGACTTAGATAGAGTGGGTGGTCTGTTTCTACTGGCACATTTGTATGTCCATATGTACTTCTGGGACGAAAAAGTCCTCAAGGCCTAGGAGGGGGTTCAGGAACTGCTTGATAGAGTTCCAAAAGGAGGTCACCCTTGGGCAGTGCCATAAAACATGTTTGAGGGACTTCTCGATTTCACCATATCCAAAACATAGGGGTGTCACAGATTTTGCCATTCGAAAAAGTTACATTGTGGTGTAATACAAATTGTGCAAGACTTTATATTGGAGCAAACGGTAGCAATCTTGCTTAATAAACTTGTACAAGCTCTTCCAGACCCATTGCCATGTGGCATGATCCAATTGCAGATCTAATGCGTGTTGCCAGCAATAACAAATCCCTGATGAATTGGTGAGGTTGATGGTTAGAAGAGCATTGTATAGGCCAGAGACAGGATGAGGATTAACTGCAACAGCGATAAGAGTTTCCAAATCGCATCCTCCTCCCCTACTCCAGAGGTGAGGGCAAAAGTGAACACAGAGGTAGTGTGAGATATTTGGAGAAATTTGAAAAAGAATGAAGGGGAAAGATGAAACCATTCCCTGAAGGTGACAAAAGAGGGCAACCTGTCCTCATCCAAAAGATCACCCACCATAGTATTGTGCAATTGTGGACAAAAGGCCAGTGGTATGGGGTGAGATGCAATCCGAATATTAGGATTACCTAATAAGGGTTGTTGTAAATTTTTCATCCATGAGGCTTCTAGATATAAAGCGAGCTGATGATGGGCCTGAAATGACCAAAACAGCGGGATTACCTTTAAGGGTGTTGGGAGCTGAGATGGTTTAACAAAGAGGATGCTACAGGGGTGGATCCCCAACAACTGCCAAAGGTTTCTCTCAATGTGTAACCAGGAGAGGATATATCTGGTACCCATCTCACCATCCAAACTCTGCCCCCAACTGAGATACTTGCTCGAGTGTCAGGCACAATAATACAGGAAGAAATTTGGGAGTCTTAGGCCCTCCCAACATTTCAAAACTGTTAATTTAAAATATGACCGCCTGACTGCACCCCCCTGCCAGAGGAAACTATTGAGGAGACGTTGCAGCTGTAAAAAACAGGCTTTTGGGAGATGAATACGCAACATCCCAAGGGGATACAAAATGCAGTGAAGAACATTCATTTTAATGACACTGATGCGTCCCCAGAGAGTAAGGGGGAGAGCGGACCAGCGATGTAGGCACAACATAATAGCATGGAGAAGGCATGACAAGTTATGTTTAAACAGATCGGAGGAAAATCTAGAGATCTTAATCCCCAAATACATTAATGCACGAGGTTCCCAAACCAGCCCCATCTCAAGTACCTCCTGCTTGCTCAAAAGATGATTTAATGACAGGACCTTAGTCTTGTCCAAGTTTAGCTTGTAATCAGAGAGGGCTGAACATGTCTGAATCTCAAAGCAGCAGGAATCGGGACTAGGGGGATCCTCAGCATGAAGGAGAAGATCATCCGCATAGGCAAAAAGTGTATAACCTACCACCCCCAACCATTGTCCCCTATATTGAGGGCTTACTATGAAGCCAACTTATAAGGGGCTCAACGTACAATGTAAAGAGGAAAGGGGAGAGAGGACTCCCCTGTCTCGTCCCTCACTGTAAATGAATGGAGTCAGTAAGAACCCCGTTGCACCAAATATGTGCAGTGCGGACTTGGTACAAGATTTGAATCCATCTGAGAAATTCCCTTGAAAACCCAAATTTCTTGAAGGTAGCAAACAGGAAGGGCCATGAGACTTGATCAAATGCTTTTTCTGCATCCAGAGAGACCAGGGCTGCAGGGGTCCTACCTTCCCTGGCTGCAGAAATTAGGTGTAAGAGTTTTCGGGAGGTGGTCACAAGACAACCAGCCCCTCATAAGCCCCACCTGCTCAGCACTAATCAAGCTGTCCTTGACCTGGATGACCCTGTTAGCCAACACTTTGGTGAAAATCATAATATTAGAGTTAATCAGTGAAATAGGACAAAAACTGCCTGGTATGGAATCATCCTTATCAGGTTTGAGCAGTAAAGTGATCCATGCTTCTGCCAAGAAATGCTCCGAGAGGCCAGAGGCATGGATATAATTAAACATTTTAGTCAGGAAAGGAGCCAGTTCCCAACAAAAGCTTTCTAGAAATCAGTCGAATGGCCATCCGGCCCTGGTGCTTTATCATGAGGAAGCTGCTGAATGACCTGTACCACTTTGGGTACAGAGATAGGGTACTGAAGCCACTCCTGTTGCTGAGGGGTCAAAGAGGGGAAGGTAATTTGATCAAGATATGCTGAGATTTCCTCGGCAAGGGAGGGCTGCCCGGACTGGTCGAATAAAGAGAATCATAAAAATCCTTGAAGACTGCTGCTATATTCCAGGGATTAGAGACAGGGTCCAAACAGGGCCCCACCTGTATACCTCAGATAGTTTGGAAGCCTCCAAATATTAGGAGGTATGCTAGGAGTCATACTAGGAGGTTTAAGACAACAGAGGGCACCGTCCCATATTAAGTTGTCCCCACTATTCAGTGGAGGTAATCAAGGTTACCAACTGTGATATACTAATCTAGTTTATTCTTGAAGCTTGCAAGGCTTGGTGCCTCCACTATTTCTTGGGGCAATTTGTTCCATTGCCTACTTGTTCTTTCTTTAAAACCATTCCTCCATAACTCAGTTTTACACTTTTGCTCAACTAACTGCAGATTATGTCCTCTCAGCTTATACATCTGATTGCAATATCTTATATCCAAGTCCTTCATTAACACCTCCTGTTGTAGGATTTTATATAACAATAACAAATCTTCCCTTATTCACCAAACTTTCAATGGCCATAGCTGCAACTATTTCAACCTTAATTCATAAGGTACCTGGTTGAAGCCTGTTATCAATTTTGTGAGTGCTCGTTATGGTCTTTCCACTAGCATTCTATTCTTTTTTTAAAATGGGCTCCAGCCAGGGGAACAGTAGTCCAAAAGTGGTCTAACATACGTTTTGAATAATGGTAACAAGACTTCCTGGTCATGTGAAAAAAAGGACCTACGTATGCAATGGACAAGATTCATTGCCTTATTTGCAATCATCTTGCTCTGATCCCCACTCTTCAAATCATCCGTGATGTAAATCCTCAGGTCCCTTTCCACTGATGACTTTCTTAATTTTCCGCCTTGTAAGAAATAGTCTGGTTTAATATTGCTTCTTCCACAGTGCATCACTGTGCACTTATTGTTACTAAATTGCAGCTTATTACTATCTGCCCACTTTTCAATGTCAATTATATCTTGTCCAAATAATAGTCTGTCTTCAAATGTTTCCACCACTCCTCCCAACTTAATATCATCAGCAAACTTAATCATTTTATTTGAACTTGTTATTTTTAAGTCACTTATAAAGATGTTAAAAAAACAGTGGTCCCAACACGGACCCCTGCGGTACTCTGCTAGCCACCCCCACCTCATCCGAGAGATGCCCATTTAGTCTCACCCTCTGTGACCTATCAATCAGCCAGTGTCTTACCCAACCAATTATAGTTCTATTTATCCCCAATTTTAATAACTTTGAGATCAAAATTCCATGAGGCACTTTATCAAAAGCAATACTGAAATCCAACAGAACCACTTCAACAGACCTTCCTTGATCCAATTTACTTCCTACAAAGTTAGAAAAACTCACCAGATTAGTATCGCATGATCGGTTCTTTACAAATCCATGTTGCTGATCATCCTGCAGACCACTTAGTTCCAAATGGTCTGCAATATTATCAGCTATTATTCCTTCAATTATCTTACCCACCACAGATGTTAAACTAACTGGTCTATAATTTGCTATGTCAGCCCTTGAACTTTTTTTGTAAATGAGTACCACAATGGCTGATCTCCATCCTTCGGGACATAGCTCTCGTACATAGATTTGTGGCCAATACTGGCAATAATTGGGGAAAGATCCTTTGCCAGTTCCTTAATGAAACGTGGGTTCAATCCATCACCGCCAGCTGACTTATCTACTTTCAGCTTCTGTATCTTCTTGTATACCTCACCAGCTGTAATTAGTGCCTCATGTTCAAAGTCCCCCAATAAGGGATTTTCTATTACTGGAATAGTGCCCTTAGGAGTAAACACCTTACTAAAGAAGGTATTAAATTCCCTAACCATATCCTATGGACTAGATATAACATCGTCTCCCGTAATTAATGGACCCACACTTCTATTATTTCCTCTTTTATTGTTTACATAGCAATAAAAACTCTTAGGGGGCTTCTTGGATGTAGCTAAATGAATTTCCATTCTCCTCTTTGCTTTCTTAATTTCCTGTTTTAAAATGCACACTGTCTTTTTATACTTATTTATATTTTCACTTGTTTGTGATTTCTTTAATCTTTTGTATTGCGCTCTCTTCTTATTACTTATGCTAGTAATTCTCCTACTCAGCCAATCCGTTTTTTTACCTCTTCTATTATAAACTGTTCTCTTAGGTACATATTTAATTTATTTATTTATAGAATTTTATTGACCCGGTAAGCCCACTGGGCCTAGAAGTCCCTTTTTCAGGGACGACCGGGGGGAAGGGGGATACAGATGGTATGCAACTGAAATTGAACCAGATTAAGCTGTCGGTGGTATTTTTAGTGAATGGGAAAAATTTGGCCAGGACACCAGGGAAATTCCCCTACTGAATTGCTGTCAGTAGGGGGAGCTGCTGTCTGCACTTTCGGATGGCCACTCGGTATGAGGACTCAGTGTGTGAGGACGCTGCAATGGTGGGAGAGCAGACCTCCTTTCCCACCTTGATTTTGCAAGAGGATATGAAAGTTGTCAGCCAAGAAGTGCTGCAGATAGATCTAGGAGAGGATATTCCGGATTTAAGTATGCCGATGGAAGGTTTGGAAAAAATCGCTACTCAGCATACCCGAGATAATGTTGTTTTACAAGCTGTTTCAGTTACACTGCAACATTGTGAGCAAAGTGAGCAAACCATGCAAGAAACCTAGAAAGGAATGGAGCAATTTGAGCTTGCCGCTCAGCTACCTCAAGATACAATGGAACCACTCCGTCATCAGCCCTGTCCTGCCTGTCGGTGAACAGTGTGACGTAGAAGCATCAAAGGCCCCGCTGGGGCCGAGTGAGTCACGACAAGCTACTCGCTTACCCATTTCATCTCTATGTACTGATATGTCTGATGAGCCAGCTGGTAGTAGTTACGTTCTATCTAACAACGTGTGCCGAAAGCCTGGGCTTATTTCACCGATAGTTACCGATGCAGTTGAAGGGAAATCTGTTGTTCACCCGGTAACCCTCGTTACTCAGGTGGGGCAGGGTTCTACAGCACTACAAGTGCGGGAAGGTTCTCAACCTATACCCCGGCTTTCTAAATCAGCAGGGTTTGTTTTCAAATATCCTGGGCTTGCACCAGCTGCAAACACTGCTGCGAGGCCAATTAGGTATCAATCTATGCCTAATTTTCAGGAGGAACTAATTTTTCCTTTCCTGGGAAAGAGGGATGCATCAGACAAACAAAAGTGGATGAAAATAAAATGAAATGGGGCACAGTGACACTGGCCAAATGACAAGTTTCTGCTATAACTCATGTACAGTCTGCCCCTCTTCCTGCTGATTCTTGTCTTGCTACTGGACTAGTGACCCCTTGTGATCCCTGGTCCCCTCAAAAAGCTTTATTGGAGGCAGGCTAGAAACAACAGTTGGGAGGTACCTAGCTACCAGATCCTGCTTGGGACTCTTCCTTTGATTTATTACAGGCATCTCCTACTTGGCGACCGGGGCCCAGTGATAAAACTGTCCCTTTGAGTACTGCTACTGAACCATCCCCTCATGTGGACTCTCAGTGTACAGGGACTGCACCGGGAGGCCTACCCAATACTACTATGACAACGCTATTTCAGCAGACCGATTTGCCTAGGGCCTCAGTATATGTGGAACCAGAACAAGGACACTTCTTACAAGGACCTAATTTAACTGACGCTTCTAGTCAGAAACCTTTATTGTCTGACCTTTTCTCTAAAATTAAAAAGGAGGTGGCCCCTAGGAGGAACACTGTCCGCATTCGATATAAGGGAGGGTTGGCTGATAGGCTTGACAGGTATTATGTGGGGAGATATTTGTTAAAGGGTTCCTTGCATTTCACTCCTAGGGAAATTTTTGCCTTCATTAATATTTCTGGGGAGGATAACTTTGACGTGAGCTTTCATACAGCCCATGCACTTGATTTATTTTGGGAAAGGTATGGACAGATAAAGTTTTCCCACACATGGGCCCTCTTTTTGGTAATTCCACTTACTAAACCTTTAATAAAATATGTGACGGTCATGTTTCGCAATGAGGGGGTTCATGTGGAGGATATTACCTATTGGCTCACTCAGAAATGTGAGGTACTTAATGCTCCTGTGGCAATTTTGGATACGGAGCTGTTTTGGACAGGCGGTTGGAAATATAAAGTGAAGTTGAGACAGGCTGATTCTGGGGTGGAACATATACCAAACTCCTTTTTGTTGGGCAAAGATAGAGGAGTTTGTTTTTATGGGGGGCAACCACGGGCCTGCTTTAAGTATGGCTCTAGAATTCATCTGTCTAGTATCTGTGATAAACCATGCTGTGATAATTGTGGGGAAATTGGCCACATTGCTATGCAATGTTGTAATCACACACGTTGTGATCTTTGTGAGGAATATGGGCATGTGTTTGGTGAATGCCCTTGGGCTGCCAGGAATAAGGCTTCTTGTGTGAGCTCTGAATTATTGATACAACAGGCACAAGACACAGCTACTGCCCCTCCTTCTTTCTGTCCAGAGAAACCAGTTGTGGCGTCAGCTGATCCTGTGGTATCTGATCCAGCCCCTCCTTTGGTATCAAAAACTCCAATCCCTCTTTTAGTATCGGAAACTCCTGCCTCTCCTCCATCTCCCCCTGGGGTGGAAATTATTCCTGCACCCCCAATCAACCATGTGGAGCTTCCTCCTGTGTGTTATGATGACTCAGAAGGCATAGGGGACAATACATCTGTTCCCCCAGCGGTAGCTCCACTGCCCTGTAGGTGGTCTTCGAGGTTTTCTAAATTTAAATCCCCCCCCCCACTTTAGAAACAGATAACTATTATGCTGCCCTTTTTTGGGGTGATTCAGAAATGGAACAGGGGGATTCAGACTCACAAAAGTTTGGCTTAGATCCCTCCGCTCAGCCTATAGAAGATTATAAAGGCAAGAAGAAGAAAAAAAGGAAAAAATAGCTTTATCATCTAACACATACTGATGGCTGGTTATACCTGGGGATCCTTAAATACTCATAGCATCCTGAATAATGTTAAATGACAGGCTGTGTTTCAATATCTTCATGAGAAGAAAATAAACATTTGTTTCTTACAAGAAACGTGGATGTTTTCTGCTGAACAAATAATTATATTTAAGTGAGATTGTCCTTGGGGGCCTTCCTACTGGTCCTTTGGACCAGATAGAGCAGATGGGGACAGAATTCTTTTTAATTTATATATATTTACTTTATATAAATTAATGGATCTTTGCGCAAGCTGACTGTTGATTTTGGATGGTAAGTGGTATGCAATGGACTGCAGACTTATCACCATTTATAATCCTCAGACAAAAGCTGAAAGAGTGACCCTACTAAAAGCGATTCAGCCATATTTGGTTACTTCTTATCATGTCCTGTTTGGGGGGGATTTTAATTGTAACTTCTCTCATACAGGTAGAAAGAATATACAGTCAGATCAGAAGAAAATTTACTGTGACACTAATACTCTTGTACACCTTGTTAAAACGGCAGGCCTTGTAAATTGTAATAAATTTCAGACACATGGATCACAGTTTACCTATACTTGTAGTAAATTTAAAACTACTACAGATCACTTATTTATTTCCGCTAATGTCCCTGAAGGCATATTCGCTATACAACCAGTAGAATTTTCAGACCATTTTTTCTTAACCTATACCCTCAGGCCTGGGCCTTTTAGACCTAAAGAGCGTAATAGATGGAAATTGGACACTTCTGTTTTAACAGACCCACATGTACAGTTTAGCGTCTCCAGTATACTTACTGCAAGGTTATCGGTCGTTTTTTTATACTCTGATTTGGGAGACTGGTGGTTGGATACTAAAACAGATATAAGGCTTTGGTTTATCAAGTTTGGGAAATGGGCTGGTAATGATAAATTCTTAACATATCTGACGCTCAGGAAACAGCTACAAAGACTCTATTCCTTAACATATACGTCAAGGTATGATTATTTGGAACAAATAGCGACCATAAAAGACCAGATGAAGTTATACCAGTATGACAGAGCGCAGACTATTCATGCGATGCTACATAGTAGCACACAGAAAACCCCTGTGGGAGACCCCTTTGAGACATGTAAATCATTAAAGGATTCCACTGCCATGGACTATTTAATTGATCAGGATGGTGGTAAGATAGATACGATTGACGGGACTGAGCAGTTGATTGAGTGTCACTTCTCCTCTCTGGTGCCTCCCATACCTATACTACAGCAAAATATAGCTGATTTTTTACATGGCATGTGTATCCCCTATTTGCCTGACAACATAGCTGCATTACAGGTCCCCTTCACTGAGACAGAGATAGAATCAGCCATCAGACAGTTAAACACTAATACTTCACCAGGTACTGTATGGATGAGCTACCACATGCATTTTATAAAGCCTTTACACAAGAACTTGTTCTTCGTTTAAAGCTGCTGTTTCAGTATTTTTTTTTCTTACTGACGCTGTATACCTCTCTTTTTCAGAGGGATTAATGATACATTTATTTAAGTCCGGGGATAAAACTGATATTAAGAATTGGAGATCTAACATCTTACTAAACTCTGATTATAAAATTTTGGCTTCTCTGATCAATACTCGACTTAAGCAGTATGCTGCGCTTGTTTTTCCCCGCAGCAGTTTTGTGGCCTGCCCAATAGAAGAATTCAAACTGCTATAATGGTTATACGGAATGCTATTGAGCATTTAATGTTTTCCGGGGAATCAGGGTGCACAGTTGCTGCAGATTTGGAAAAGGCATTTGACAAGGTGTATCATCCCTTTCTGTTTCAAGTTCTTGCTGCCTATCATATCCCATTGGACATGATCAAACTGATTACACTTCTCTATTCCTCGTTTCAGATTTACCCTTTTATACATGGTAGGGTAGCAAGGGGCTTTATATTCCACATAGGAGTATGGCAGGGATGCCCCTTGAGCCCCCTATTATATGTTATTTTCATTAGACCCCCTTTTATGATTGTTTACTGACCTTCTCACATGGGCAAAGATAGTGGGACCAGGAATACGAAAGGAGTTATTAGTTCAAGCATATGCAGATAATGTCTGTGGTTTCTTTGCACATCCTAACCAGGTTAATGTATTTGTGACTGAATTTGAGAAATATGCTAAGGTCTCTAATGCGAAACTGAATTTCACTAAAACTAGGGGGTTATTTATAGGGGTAGGTAATCCGGCAGTTTGTCAACAGGCTGGTGTTGCTATTTCTTCTGCACCCCTTTCACTCTTAGGGGTTCAATTTGACCCACAAAACCTGCCAATGGAGAATTGGGAGCTTGCTCTCCATAAAATAGAGGCCAAGGTTCTGAGATGGAAGCAGTGGAAGCTTACCAAACAGAAACAGATTCAAATCTTAAAACAGTTTATAATGCCCTGCCTGCAGTATGTGGCTATGATTTTTCCTTTGCCTACAGCATTAGAGACGAGAACCTATAGCTTATTTTTTCAAATGTTGTGGGGAAATAGATTGAACCCGATAAAACGGCAATATACCTATTTAGATAAAAAGATTGGGGGTATAGGTATGATTGATCCGATTGTGTTTTGTCTTTCTTTATTTTTTTCACACACAATTAAGAGTGGATTATTGACTGCTAGTAGAGGGGGAAACCAGTGGGTGTGATTGACACTGGGGGCATATTTTGATATTTGGCACAATGTGGCTCCAAAATTCAGTAAATATTCACGTATGCCATGATATTTTAAGCCTGCAGTACGAAAATTGTATAAATAGAGTGTTTCTAAGGACTTGATACAGCAGTATACAGGCAAAAAACTTTACAAAATGCTTATGAATAGAATATATCCCATGAACCAGCCTTTAAGAATTGTCCAGCAGCAGATAATCAATTTATATTATCCCAACTTAATAGTAGCAGAATTCCTCCTCATATGTGGGAGACTCTTTGGCTGCTCATGTATGGCAGGTTGAAGTTAAGGGGAAACGCTAAATATAAGGTTAAGGAAGAAAGAAATTGTCCTTATCCAGACTGCATCAATTTAGAAGAAACTACGGAACATTTTCTTTTGCAGTGTTCATTTTCACAACCTTTATGGAAGTTTCTGGCTGTAAATGGTCTTATGAAGTGGTTAGCACAGCTCACCTATGAGGTTTTAGTTGTTGGGAAATATTCTACAGGATTATCTCAGTTCCGTACTGATACTTTATCTGTGTTTTTTAGTTGTCTTAGATTCTATTTGTGGCAGGCACGTTGTCGATGGGTTATTTATCAGAATAGGATGACTTATGACTGTTTTAGTCAATTAATTGTTCAGGAAATGCAGAAAATTTATTTAAGAGACTCATAGATATTTTCATCTGGATCAGTCACCTGGTGGTAGAAAGATTTTCATGTCTTTATTAAATGTAAATAGATGATAGTTATGGTATTTGAGGGAGATAATGGCTGAGTTATCTAGGTTATCGGCCTTGACAGTTTCATATGCCAGTTTCATTTCTGATGATATGATTGTTTTGTATGATTTATTAATTTTTAATTTTTTCTTTTTTTCCCCATTTGGTAATGATTGTTCCCCTACCCTTTTTATGGGGAGGGGTGAGATTATTGTGTGTGTTCTATGGGATCTGTATGTTGTAATACTTATCCTTGTTAATTTTTTTTCTCCTCAGGATCATGTGTGATGTATACTGCTTTGTATATTCTTTAATTTCTGTTTTCAATAAAAGCTCCCTTACTCTTTTTCGATAAGTGCCATGGGATCTTTTGCATCCACCTGAACTACCACCAATTCAGGCAGATGGGACCTCGGTTTAATGTCTCATCTGAAAGACTGCACCTCAGAAGTGCAGCACCCCCCTCATGCTGCATTACAGTGTCAGTATTGGGATATTAACCCAAGTGCCAGATGTGGGAACTGAACCCACAGCCCTCTGATCTCCCAGCCTCAGAGGCGAGTGTGCTACCTATTGAGCCACTGACACTAATCACTAAGTCTTGCATAGTATGAATGAACAATTTCCAACTTGTCTCTGTAGACATACCCTCTGTTGCCTTAATCCAATTTACTTTTGTTACCTCTTTCTTAATTGCTTCATAATTAGCCTTGTTATATAAAAACTGGGTAGTGACCCCTTTTGTGCTCCTATTTACCCTCTCCATCTATAAAGTAATCATATCATAGTCACTAGATCCTATTGGTTGATTTATTTTAACATTTGTTATGACCTCAGGGATGTTTGTTAACACCACATCTAGTATGTTATCCCCTCTATTAGCCTTCTGCACACACTGCTGTATCCCAGCTGATATCAGCTCATTTTGCAGTCTTACTTCTGTCGAATTTCCCTCAGTTGCAGGGGCTCCCCAGTCTATATTTGGAACATTTAAGTCCCCCATAAACAGTACATCCATTTCTTCAGCCAAATTGACTATGTGCTTAATGAAACGGTCTGTATCGGGGCTGCTAGTGTCTGGAGGTCTATAAAAGGTTAGCAGCCTGAATTTTGCACCTGTCAATCTCAAGATATCAACCCCGAGATTTTCAATGCTACCATAACTACTTTCCTTACTATGGGAGATCCACTCAATATCTTATCTAATGTACAATGCTACCCTTCCTCCTTTCCTTTCTTCTCTATCCTTATGCATCAGGCGGTATCCTTTAATGTTTTTATTCCAGCTGATATCTTCACTCCACCATGTCTCTATTACTCCTAATATATCACATCTGTGTCTTTTTAACACTAATTCAAATTCTGACAGTTTCTCCTTATTTAGACTTCTTGCATTAAAGAACATCAACTTAACCTACTAACATACTAAAATGCCAGCAGAATAGGCCTAATGTTCTTTCGTGTCTGCTCGTTTGGTCAGCCCCCACCCTGGGTGCTGACCTTGCTGTCCCCCTCGCCTTCTCTGGCTTCTCCCTTCCCAGTTCCGGATATTCTTGCTGCATTGGATTTTGCTTCCTGAACCCTTCCCCTGTACCTGTCCCACCCCCTCTTGAACCCCTCCACTGTCTCTGCCTCCACCAGCCCCCTAGGTGGTGCATTCCATGGCTCTACCACCCTCTCAGTGAAGTAGCACCTCCTCCTTTCTCCCCTGAATCTTCCCCCCTCCAGCTTCCACCCATGCCCTCTAGTGGCCCCTCCTCCTTCCTTCGAAGCACCCTCACTGTTCCTCCCCTATTTACCCTCTTCATGTACCTGAAGACCTCTATGATGTCCCCGGTCCCTTCTCTCTTCCAAGGTGTACATATTTAGCTCTTGAGCCTCTCCTTATAGGTCCTGTCCCCAAGCCCCAAATCATTTTGGTTGCCCTCCTCTGGACCCTCTCCAGGAGGTTAATGTCCCTCTTTAAGTCGGCCTCCAAGACTGCACGCCTCCAGTGTGAGCCTCACCAAGCAGTTATACAGAGGAGTATCACTCCCTCCTTCTGGAGGTGATCCCTAGCGATGCATCCCAGCATCCTGTTGGTCTTGCTGCTGCCTCCTACAAGTCTCAGAGTTGTTCATCTTGACATCCACCACCACCCCCAGGTCCCTCTCAGCCATTGAGACTTGTAGTATTTCCCACCCCAGGGTGTACAGCAGCCTGGGTTTCTGGCCCCCAGGTGGAGTACCTTGCATTTCCTGCATTAAACCTCAGCTTCCACTTTCTAGATCATCTTTCCAGAGCCTCCAGGTCCCCTGCAGGGCCACCTCCCTCCTCCCCATCCACCACCGCCCCAGTTTGAGTCATCTGCAAAGAGACTCATCTCACTCCTGATTCCTGTCCTTATGTCAGATCGTAGGCATTGAACAGAAGGGCCAAGGACTGATCCTGTGGGACCCCACTAATGACCCTCCTTGGGGAAGAGACTATCCCACCAACTACGACCCTCTCCGGTCCTGGAGCCAATTTCCTATCCATCGGATCATCTGGTTTCCACCCCCATTTCTCTAGTTTATCCAACAGGCCCACGGAGAACAGGTCAAATGCCTTGCTGAAGTCTAGAAGAGGACATCCACTGGTCTACCCAGGTCCAAGGCACTTGTCACCGAGTCATAGAACTCCACCAGGTTTGTCTGACACGCATTTCCGGGATGAATCCATGCTGTCTATCGTCTGCAAGCACCCTGACTTATCCAGGTCCCCCCTAGTCTCTCCTTGACAATGCCTCCATCACCTTGCCCACCACTGATGTCAGGCTGACAGGCCTGTATTTCCCTGCCACCTCCCTTGATCCCCCTTGTGGATGAGGCACTCATCGCCACCTTCCAGTCTTGGGGCACCCACCTGTCCTCAGAGATGGTGAAAAGCTCTGCCAGGGGTTTAGCCAGGACATCTGCAAGTTCCTTCAGCACTCTAGGATGTAATTTATCCGGCCCGGTGCTTTCTCCGTCTTAAGGGAGCTGAGGCTTCTCACTCTCTCTGCTGTGATTTCCACTTCCAGTACCTCTTCTCCCTGCTTAGCCCTCCCCCACCTGCCAGTGATGCCCCCCTCTCTCCCCAGACCTGCTGGAATGGTAGGGGCCCCCTCCTCATTATCTTCTCCTCCCATGTATGATGCAGCATCCCCATTTTCCCTGGTGAAAACTGGGTGAAGTACTCATTTAGTACCTCAGCCTGCTCCTCTGGGTCTTGTGCCCATCTCTTCCCTGATTTAATCCTACTAATCTGCCCCTTCACCCTTTGTCTTTCCCCAATATATCTAAAGAACCCTTTTCCCTCTCTAATTTCCCTGGCCAGGTTCTGCTCCTTCCTTGCCTTAGCCACCTCACCACTCTAGTGGCCCTTCCAGCCATCAGCTCGCCTCCCTCGATCCCTTTCTCCTTGAGCACTTGAATTTCTTTCCCGCACCACCTCCTGGACCTCCTGGTCCACCAACAGGATTTTGGGCCGTACCGCATTTCGTCTTACTCTTGCACAGGTGCTGGTAGCATCCTGCACCCTCTCCTGATGATTTCCCACCTACTATCAGCGTCCATGTCTGACCCAATCCCATCCAAATGCTCCTTAAGGATCCTTCCCATTTCCTTAAAATCCACCCCCCTGAAGTCGGTTACTTCCGTCTTTGTGCAGCCTTCTACCCCTCCTAGGTCCAGGCAGAACCAGACCGTGGCATGGTCACTCCCTGCCAATGGGTCCCTTACCTCCAGGCCCCCAATCTGGTCACTGTCTGCCAGGACCACATCCAGTACCCGTGCCTCCCTGGTCGGTTCCCTCACCTGCTGAGTTAGGAATGCGTCTTGAAAGACATCCAACAACCTCTGTTCCTGGTCACAGAGGATGTCATAGTCTCGGTCTGTTCCTGGCATGTTTAAGTCCCTAACACCACCACCTTTCCTCTGCCCAGTCTGCAGTGTCTCCTAACATCTGCCACCAGACTGTCCTCCAGCTCCTCCGCCAGGGCAGGGGTCTATACACCACTCCTATTTTACTCTCTTGCCCCCCATGTTATCAAGGTGACCCAATCGCCTCCAGTTCCCTCCGCCTCCTCTACTCCCCTATGCCAATGCAGTTTTTACTATCATTGCTACCCCTCTCCCTTCCTCCCCCTGTCCTTCCTGAACATAGTGTAACCCGCAGGTTCAGGTCCCAGTCATGTCTTGCAGTGGCCCAAGTCTCAGTGACCGCTACCACATCCACTGCTCCCTCAGTTAACATCGCCTGGAGCTCAGACATTTTATTGCCCAAGCTCCTGGCATTTAGCAGGACTACCTCCACCCTTTCCCTATAGTTCCATTTCCCTGCGTGTTCCTTGAGATTCTGTTTTCTCTGGTCTGCACTTTGCCAGCTGGTCTTTTCCTGCAATCCTCCTGGTCCCCAGGGGTGGAGACAGAGTCCTCCTTTATCGGCATCCCTTGACTGCCTTTTCTCCATACCACCCCCTTCACAAGTTTAAACCCCACTTTTCACCAATGAACTCCTCTATTTTCAACTAAGTTCCCTCCTCCAAATTGAGATGTAGTCTATCTCTAGCATAGAGCTCCTTATCCTCCCAGGTCTCCCCAATCCCCCATCAACCCATACCCTCTGGCCTCCACCACTCCCTGAGCCACTGGTTTATCTCCTAATTTTTCTTTTGTGTTCCCCACTCAGCCCTGGCACTGGCAGATTTCTGAGAAGGAAACTGTGCATCCATGTCATGACAGACCCTGGCGAGCTCCCTGAATCTTGCCTGTATCTCTAGCTCGCTATTTCCTCAATGTCATTTGTGCCCAGGTGGACCAGTATGTCTGGGGAACCCCACGATCCTTTGCCAGCTGATATACCTCGTGCTTAGCCCTGTGCACCATTAGTCCAGGAAGCATCTTGTTCTAACTGGCCAGGCTTCTCCTCCTATCCATTTGATACCCCTGATCATAGAATCCCCAGCAGGAGCACTCTGACCTCCTTTTCCTCCATTCCCCTTCCATGTCCCTCATCCTTTCTACTGGCCCTTCCGCCCAGCTGGCTCCTTGTTCCTCCCCTCATCTGTGTGCCACATGCCACCCACTCCTTATTTACCATGGCCATCCCTCCTCCAATCCTATGCCTCCTCCTCCTCCTGAGTATCCTTCTGTACCTTGTTAATTCCCCCTCACTGCTCACAACTGGTCCTTCTCCCCATCTGCTAAACTAGCCTGGCTCATCCTCCTTCCTTCCTGTCTCCATTTAGTTCCTCCTTGCTCGTCGTGCTCCCTGGCCTACCCCCCTCAGCTCTCTTTACTGAATCCTCCTTGTACTTCTGGTCCTTCTTACCTTTCCTCCCAACTGGTCCTTCTCCTTGCACTTTCCTCCCTCTTCCCCTGCCCCTCCTGCTCCATTCCTGCTCCCCCATTCTCCTGCATTCCAGGTCCCCCTGTTCTTCCTGCTATCTGGCCCTGCCTCCTGCCCCCACTCCACACCCTTTCCGTCTCTAACCACCTCTGTCGTGGCTACATCCCCCTCATCCTTGAGCAGAAGAAGAATTGAGCGGTTACTAAGTATAGGTCTGATCCACCTCCTGCCTTGCTTCCTTCTGTCCAGCACTGGCTATCCGCCTACTTCCCTGAGAATGTTGTCCTCCGTCCCCTTTGTGAGGGTCCCCAGTTACCTGCCTGCTTCCTTGGTAGTATCCTTTTGGGCCCCTCTGCCAGGGTCCTATGTGACCCTGAGTATTCTCCTGCACTCCTTTCCTATACCCCGCCCCCAGTGCTTGGTGCAACCCTGTGGGAGATTTCCAGCCCCTTCCCCAACCATACACCCCCTTCCCCAGCTTTCTCCTCATCCCGCAGCCTCCTCCAGCTGTGCTAGCTGGTAGCACACTGGGCAACCACCAAACTTCCAAGCCCAGTCCAGTATCATGGCTGCTCCACACCCTGTGCACCCCACCACCCTCCCAAAGATGCGGCCCTAATGATGTGTGGTTCCACCCTTTCAAATAGGTTTCCTTGGGTGAGCCACCAGGTTCCCATTCCAAGATACCCCTACTGCCTAATCAGGTCACCCACTAATCCTAGAGACAGTCCCACTGTACACCAATAACTCTGTTACTAGGTGCAGTACAACACATTAAACATGTAAGGAAAATGAACAACTCCCTAAGCTCCTCTCAGCCTTTAAATTCAACCCCAGTGGCTAGAACTACATGAGCTGCACCAGCAGCCTTTTCCTCAATTGCAGGGCAGGTCTTCCTATAAATTTGCAGACTTCTGGGAGGAGGGTGGGGAGGTGGGTCTTGGGCAGACACCTGACAAGAGAGAGTGTATCAGCCCTGTGTCTCCCTCCAAGCCCTGCAGCTAAAGAACCAGGCCCAAGCAAATCCCACGAACAGGTTTTAAATCAGAAGAAATAGGCCTCTACCAAGCGCAGCCTGTTACAAAGTGAAACATCCACAAAGAGCCCCACTTACAGCCACTAAATCAGTTTACAAACATCCAGGATCCCCAGAACAATACCCTGCTAGCCCCTTAGAAGCAAGAAAGAAAAGAACTAACCTACCAAGTAAAATCCACAAGAACCCTGTGAAAACAGCAGCAGCTACTGTCCTGGAACACAACTGATCCTGCCCCTTCCAGTTCTTTCTGAGAAGACAGAGCAGCTAGCACCTCAACCTGATTCAGCCTGCCTCCACTCAATTGGCTGAGTGAGACCTGGCCAGACCATTAACACCCCTCCCCACTATGAACTAACTTTACAGCTAATGGAGTCAACACAATGAATCAAAATTCAAGTCAAAGCCCCAAAATATGTTTGCTGCTAAAGGAAACAGTTCTCCAATTTAGTCAGCTTCACTAACACCAAATCAAACTAGGCTTGAAATTAACAGATATAGGTCTCCAATTCAAATAACCATCTCCAAGCAAATCCCACCAAACAGGTTTTAAATCAGAAGAAATAGGCCTCTACCAGAGCAGCCTGTTACCTTTTTAAACTTTTTTTCGTAGAGTCCTTGGATGTCTTACATTGTACATCCCTACCAGTTATTTCTAACGTATTTGTTTTGACACCCTTCAACCCCCCTGTAGCAGTTTAAACATTTGTCAATCTCCATTTTAATTCTTGTACCCAGGACTCTACTGCCCCTAAAACTCAAGTGGAGCCCATCCTTACAGTAGTAGCTCTGCTTATTGAAAAATGTATCCCAATGTTTTATAAACTTATATCCATTCTCTTGGGTCCATTTCTTCAACCATGCATTTGCTAATAGTATTCTCCTCTTCTTATATGTCGTTTCCCTTGGTTCTGGTAGAATCTCCGAGATTATCATCTCTCAGCCCTTTTCCTTCAATTTATCACAAAGTTTGGTAAAATTCTGCTGTATTTCTGGTAATAACTTTTTCCCACATCGTTTACGCCCCCGTGTATTACTGCCACTGGGTTTATTCCTGCCCCTTTAAAAATATTGTCTGTCATTCTGTGCAGATCCTCTATTCCAGCTCCTGAGAAGCTGCTTACCATAAAATTAGCCTTGTCCTCTCTACAAATATATTGATCAGTGTATTTTATTATAGAATCCCCAGTTACCACCACCTGCTGGAGTGCCAAAAGCTTTCTGGCATGCTGCCTGGACTCCACGTAGCAAGTCCTCATGCAAATCAGAGCAAGTTCAGCCTTTTCCGCAAAGCAGTCCCACATACTGGGACCTTAAAAAATTTAAACTAAGCCAATCTTCTTCCTTGGAACCCAGAGAAAGCAGAGCCTCGATGGCCTGGATTTCTTGCAAGAGACTATCCAATTTCGTGTTGTAGGACTTATTTCGGATGGTGGCCAAGCAGATACACTCTCCCCTGATTACACACTTCACCGCTCCCCATAGAACACTGAGAGCAACCACCGACCCCTCATTATGTTCAAAAAAAGACTGAATGTAATCCTTAAGATTCTGGGTCTCAAGTAAGTTGGGGACTGAACTGCCAAACCCTGTCTCTCTCTTTCTCCATGCCCCCCCCCCTTGAACGGCAAGACACATATGAACCGAAGCATGGTCCAAGAACACTAGTGGTTGAATTTCAACAGGCACCACACCTGGTACACTCTCTCAATTGATCAAAAATAGTCAGTTCTGGAGTATGCGTTATGTGGGAGAGACTGAAAAGTATATTGCCTATCCAAAGGTTGGAGGAGACACCAGGGGTCAACTTGCCCCAGCTCATCCATAAATTCACGGAGCCCACACTGTCCTAGAGAGATGCCCTGACTAGTGAGCCCAATCTATCCAGCTCTGTTTGGAGAGGGAGGTTCCAGTCCCTTCCCATGAAAATAGGAATTTGAGTAAAATGGACCAAGAGGGAAGAGGGGAGTAAGGGCTGCAAAAAACCTGGGGGAATCTACATTGGGTCCATAAGTGCATCCCAACAATACCTCATGTGAGCCCAGCTGCCCATGTAGAAAGAGATAGTGGCCCTTCAGGTCCCAAAACTCTTTCAGCAATGAGAAAGTTATACAACGGGCAATCAGAATCGCGACCCCATCTCTCTTGCTACTACAACCCATGCCAAAACTTGGCCCACCCACTCCCTTCTGAGATAATGTGTGGCCTCCCACTTCAAGTGGGCCTCTTGCAAAAAAGTGGTATGCCCCCCGACAGTGACACCAACATAGTGACCTACCTCGCTGTCAACAAAATCTACAGCTTGCTGACAGGTCACTGTGTTGGTGTGCCTGAGACAGGGGCACACTGTCTCCAGGTCCTGCACACCCTTCCCGAATCAACTCTGACTCGGAGTTGACAGTCTTTAGTATGGGGGGTGCGGGGGCAGTGTCCCCCACTTGGAGATATGGGGGCATAAAAAAACAGGACTGGGTGACATTCAGGATTTATGTCTACCACAACTTGGGTGGAGCATAAATCCCGTCACTGTGATGCAGGTTGACAAAAGTGTTGTCGAACCGGCATTGTAGATCCCAGAAAAGTGACCCCGTATGCAATTGCTTTAAGTGGCGCAGAATCATGAGTCTTTTTCACTGTTCCTGAGCCCCCACTAATGAGCATTTTTAATGCTTGAATAACCGGTTTGCAAAAGTGTGTTACAACGGCATGGGGTCAAAACCCCGGGAACAAAACCAGTGCAGAAAACAATACCACAAGCTAATCAACTGGTGGCACTGAGGAATGAGGTGCTGGATGCCACACCTCACATCACGCCAACTACCTGAGGTCAGGAATGAGCTTGGGTTGCTGGGAGTTGGTCGGGGAGGAGAAGATTGAGTGTCCAGAGGACAGCTCTCCTCTGCTGGGGAGGGTGTGCTCACGATCCCGCCACAGCAGTGACTCCCAGTGGAGACTGGGGGTGCTATAAAGCCAGGATTGCACACGCAGGGGGTGGAGGCAATGGTGGATGCTCGCGAGCAGGATGCAGAAGTGTGCCCAGCTCACGCTGAGCGTCATTGCACGTCCGCACCTCTGTAGGGGTCATGCTCACGAACCATAAAGCAGGAAACACCCCAGCTCCTGGGGAGACGACGGCACGCCAGACCCACGCCCAATGTTGGACTCCGACTACCCAGGTTCCGATATCCTCCAGCCTGCACCAGACCACCGAACTATATTATAGAAGTGCCCAAGATAAGTGGAGGGTGGCTCCGCCCTTGGGGGCACAATCCAGGGGGACAACGGTAGTATAGGGTGCTAGGTCAGGATTCCGGGGGACCTTGGGTGAGGGGGTCTTAGACTGGGTAGGATAAGCTGAAGATGCTTGAGGGATGCCCCAGGACCGGTCACCATAGGGAAAGAGAAGAAAAAAAAAAATGCCGCAAGCAAAATGCTGTCCTCTGAAATAACGTCGGTAAAAACACTGACCATAACAAAATGCATGCACACCATAGGAAAGAATGGGACTTTTTGTTTTTGCGGGGGATCTGCCCCCAGACATGGGGGGCTTTGCTCCCCATGCCCCTCAGAATTATTATAATCAACTCTGAGGGGGGGCCGAGCGGATATGGTGAAACTCTGGAAGGGGAAACTTTGTGTCTGAGCCATAAAAAAACAAAAATAAAGTATCGGGAAATGAGGAACCAAACCCTGGTCTCAAGGTCTCCACTGCTCCAGGTGCTTGTGCCTTAGCCACTCCACCACAGGAGCAGCTCAACCAGGTACAGCACCTGAGGCTTCTTGAACCCTTCTTCCACTCCACAGTCATCGATAGAGGCAGCAATAATTTGCTACTGCTATTATACCCCTGTCAGTCTAAATGTTTTTGTGCTTTATACAGAGCTGCTCTTGCCATGCTAGTCTAACAGTGGCATATTGACTTGGTACCTGTTACAACTACCTGGTTGTAATTATTCATTACAACTGGGTGATTGTAGTTGCTCCACACATAGAAACATAGACTTTGACAACAGATAAGGACTGTTTGGTCCACCCAGTCTGCCCATTTCCCTACCTATTGGATAAGCTGCAGATCCTAGTTTTACCAACAGTCTACTTCCTCCTACCTCCCACTAGAATTGCCTTATGTCTGTATTGTTAAATTACCCAACTGTTTTTTGAACCCACAACCTCCTCAGGAAAGCCGTTCCATGTGTCCACCACCCTCTTCGTGAAAAAGTACTTCCTCATGTTGTCCCTGAATCGTCCCCCTTGTATCTTTAAATTGTGCCCCCTTATTCTTGCACATCCCTTTTTCTGAAAGATGCTACCCTATTGGACTTTGCTGATTCCCTTGAGGTACTTGAAAGTTTCTATCATGTCCCCCCTCTCCCTGCTTTCCTCGAGGGTATACATATTAAGCTCTTTTAGTCTCTTCGTATGGCTTCTGGTGCAGACCCTTAACCACTTTAGTTGCATTCCTACAGACTGCCTCCATCCTGTCTATTCCCTTGCAGAGATGGGGTCTCCAGAACTGCATGCAGTACTCCAGATGGGGTCTCACCAACGGTCTGTGCAGAGGGATAACAGCTTCCTGCTTTCTACTGGTGATGCCTCTCCCTATGCATCCCAGTGTAACCCCCCTGCAAATGGGGGTTCCCAAAAGACTTCCAGGAGCTTGCTTGAATGCTCCAAGCCTGAATGGTGTTTGGCATTTAAGCCATTTATCAGTGAGTGTTTTTTAGAGCCTCTGGTACTGTCTCTTTAAGAGCTGTCTGCTTGCAGACATAATTAGTTTGTATGGGGGACTGTGTGTTTCTCTGCTTGAGTCCCAGTCGAGCTGCTGCCAGTTCACTCCGTTTTTGCAGTCACTAGGAGTGCAAAGGGAACCTATCTGAAAGATGTAACTGTTTGCCAGAAATCATTTAGAGTAATAATGAAAATACAGTTTGTCTAACCTGCTTTTCTTTGCAATCAGAACTGTGTTTGCCTAGTTCCCCATTCTAGTTTTGAACTGCTGAACTGGATCAATCAGTGTGGGTTAAGAGAGCTCTAAAATGGTGCCTGTGGACGAATCAGAACTTGGACTCGTAATCTGAGCCAGCCACAAGAGGATTGTATGGGCAGTGACTCTGGGAAATGTAGTTTGGACTTCGGCGCCTTTTTGCACCAACAGAGGGAGTCTATTGTGAGTGACAGCCAATCCAGCCAAGAACTGGGAGGAACTCAAAGGAAGTGCCCGGTTTTGTCTACTGGAGTTTCAGTTTTTGCTCTGGCAGTGAAGAGGGAAGGCGCCCTGTGCTCCTTCGGTGCGCAGTTTTAGTCGGGAAACGCGTGTAAGGCCCCAAGTTTCGGTCTGCAGCTTGTGCAAGTGCTTGTTTGGACTGAATCTGACCTGTGAAGAGAATCAAGGAGGTCTGAAAAGTAGAAACCAGGTTCACCCTGTAGAAGACTGGAGAAATTGCTGAATCGCGTTCGGTCTGTCAGGAACTGAATCTGCTGTGTGTTCTCCTGGGTACTGTGCAGTAATTGCGATCGGGATAGAGAAGCAGCCTGCCTGGTATAGTACTTTCTTTTTTCCATATAAATGTGTGTAGTGCTAGTGGGGACTCGCATTTCAGATCCCCTGTACAGTGAATTGAGTGCATGAAGCTGCAAGTAAACCCCAGCTTAATCCAGACTACATCCATTTTCTCTGAACTGCCTTGGGGTCTAGTCACAAGGACCTTGTCCACATGGTCTGCTCCGCCTGGCAATCCAGGACAATCTGCCTTCCATTCAGTTTCAGCATTGAATTTGTGAGTACAAATCAGGGTAGCTGCCTGCCATCATCTAATTGCAAGTGTTCCATCTGATTACTTTTCCTTTCTTTCTCCTGAACTGAGCCTACCGGCTCCGGATTCTAATTGGGTATTGTGCATGCAATTTCCATCTTCAGGGCCCCAACCAGCTGCACCAAATAGGCTAGCCTCTTATTGCCTGGGTACCCAGTAAGAATGACATTAGGGACATTTGGGATTCTGAAATATGTGCACAGTACTGTGATTATTAATGCGTTTAAACTAATTAACCTGATTTCTCCCTGTCCTTGTTATATCCCCCCCTAAATAAATCAGATCTGTTTGTTTCAGCAAAGTTACACTGCCTGAGGTATTCGTCTATGTTAAAGTATTGTACTGTGGTTTTTGCACTGTATCATCTTGTTTTACAGGGAGTCCCAGGAGTCACACTGACCGAACCAGTCCTGGGGGTAAGTGTATACTGTGAAGGTAATTCTGATATATTGTGTGGACCAGTAGTGGGAAGAAAGGTGGGTTGCAGTGTCCCAGAGGGCTGTGACCAAGTTAGTTTAACTATTGCAAACCCTGACCTCTGGGTGGAGGCACCCGCCATCGGATCCAGGCCCCTCACCCTGTTAGTGGCAAATCAGGCAGGGGTAGTAGCCCTTGGGATAGCGCCATCTAGGGGTTACACCAGTATCCCCCCCAGCTCTCCTTACTGCCTTCTCACATCACTTGCCTACCTTTAGGTTGTCTGATATGACTACCCCCAGGTCCCTTTCCATTTTTGTTCTTGTTAGTACCTCCCCCCCACATTGTGTACTCTTTCCCAGGGTTTTTGTTTCCTAGATGTATTACTTTGCACTTCTTTGCATTGAATCTAAGCTGACATACTTTTGACCATTCCTCCAACATTGCCAAGTCCCTTCTCATCCTTTCCACCCCTCTTGTGTATCAATCCTGTTGCAAATCTTTGTGTCATCTGCAAAGAGGCATACTTTTCCTTCTAGTCCCTCCACAATGCCACCTATAAAGACATTAAAGAGAATCGGTCCCAGTACTGAACCCTGCTGTACCCCACTAGTAACCTTCCTTTCTTCGGAGTGGACTCCATTTACTGTTACCCTCTGTGTCCAGTTGTCCAGTGAATTTCTGACCCAGGGTACCACCCTGGGACCCACTCCCAGGCTGGCTAACTTGTTTATTAATCTTTTGTGTGGGACTGTGTCAAATATTAATCTTTTGTGAGGGACTGTGTCAAATCCCTGTCAATCAAGCTCATGCTGTGAGTGGTGTGAGCACTAGTCACACAAATGGCACAGTAATTAAAAATGCTTATTAATAATTATAAATAAAAGCCATAGGTGGGTGGGTGTGTAAACCAGAATTTTACGCACACCATCAGTGTGGGATGCTTTTATAAATCCCTTGAGCTTTACTTTCAGGGTTTATGTAACATCCCAAATGTCATGTGTAGCCCCTTCGGGCCATCCCTGCACCTACGACTGGTGGGAGGAAGCTGCCGGCTGGACCAGGAGTACCAGCCGCATCCCCCAAGGACCTCCCTGAGACAGACGAAGCCCCAGGTGTAGCCCCTCCAGGCCATCCCTGCACCTGTGACTGGTGGGAGGAAGCTGCCTGCCATACCAGGAGTGCTAGCTGCATCCTCCAAGAACCTCCCCGAGAACGATGAAGCCCCAGGTGTAGCTCTTCCGGGCCATCCCTGCACCTACGACTGGTGGGAGGAAGCCACCAGCTGGACCAGGAGCACCAGCCGCATCCCCCAAGGACCTCCCCAAGACAGACGAAGCCCCAGGTGTAGCCCCTCTGGGCCATCCCTGCACCTACGACCAGTGGGAGGAAGCCGCCAGCTGGACCAGGAGTGCCAGCCGCATCCCCCATACACCTCCCTAAGACAGACGAAGCCCCAGGTATGGCAGCAAAAGCACTGGCTCTTAAGCTGAGTATTCGATTGGTGCACAGCCTTGGAAGCCTGAAGCATATTGGAGAGTGTTGCAGCAGCCAGGCACTGGTTGGCTGAAGCACTCACTAGCTGACTCTGGCTGTTCTGCACAGCTTCAGGCTCTAATTAACACTGTCTTCCTCTCATTTTTTTCGGCCCACCCCCTTCTCCCTCCATGGTTTTTCAGCCACCCACCGGCCCCTTCCTAGGCCATCTTAAATACACATAGGCTCCTCCCACCCTTGTGGACACTCTCTTCATTGTGCATTATTGTGTGCCATCCATCACTCTCTCACTTAAAGGAACACACCTCTCTTCTTGCAGGCTGTTACCTAAGTAACATCCAAGGCTACCACATCGGCTGCAACGCCAATTGCAGGAAATCAGATCTGAGCTACAGCATCCTTGTTCTACTCCCACTCCTGCCTCCATTTCAGGCAGTTTTCTACACCCTAACCAATTATGCACAGGTATAATCATGAAGGCTGGGTATGTACTGCACTGCCTTATTCTTATATGTACACTTGAAATCTATACCATTCAACTGCAGTATCCTAAAAATGCTAACAAGCCTCGCACTTTGGCGGACCACATAGGTGTACCCGCCACTTCTGAAGTCTGTGCTTGGGGAATCCTATTACGCAATCTGGAACCCTCAGTACAGTTACCCTGGCAGTTTGGAACCTTCACAGGGATGGCTCTAGAGTGTGCTAGTCCTTTTGCATCTCTGGATCACCTACTCTTTCTCCCCTATTCAGCCAGAATACTTGTCTACTTGACGCTAGACTCCTTTGGTCACTGCCTTAGAAATCCACCCAGTTTCTTTGACTATCCATGCAAATGTGAAAGAATTAAAGCTAATAGATTGCTGCTAGGGCTTATCAAGAAGCTCTTGCCACTACTACTAGTGTGCTTTGGTAACATTGAGCTAAATCCATGTCTCCCTACTCCTATCTCTGCTCCTGCCGACTTCGCTGGTATCAAAGGTATTAGTTTCGTGCATGTCAATGCATGCAGCCTACTAAAGAAATTTGATTCTATACAGGTTTGGATTCTCCATACCAAGCCTGACATCCTTGTGGTCTCAGAATCCTGGCTTAGACCCAGTACAATGGATCATGAAGTGCATATCCCATCTTGTACCATTTTTAGATCTGATAGACAAACAAGAGGTGGTGGAGTTGCCATCAATGTCCTTGATAAGTTCTCAGCCTCGGTTATTAACTCTGCAACTGTACCCAAAGAATACGAAAGCCTAACTCTCAAAGTTGAATTCTCCCCATCTGTATTCTTCTGTGTCGTAGGATGCTACAGGCCACCGTCGGTTGGTCTACTGCTATTTGATCATTTAAATAGCATATTAGGATCCACACCCTCTGAGTTTATCATCTTGGGTGACTTTAACCTGGACTGGTGTTCTAGTGTCTCCAAACCCGTCAAAAACCTTTGTGACTCCCCGGACTGTCCCAACTAATAACAGAAGCAACACGTCTTAACAAAAAGAATTCAATTAATAGTACTCTGCTGGACCCGATTCTAGTAAGCAAACCACACCTGTTCTCCCATGCTGGTGTACTCTTCCTTGACATCAATGGCCACTGCTTTGTTGCTTGTGTGAGATCTGCCTCTAAATAAGCCTCTTCATCAAAATTTACTGTCAAGAGGAATTGTCGTAACTCCGACCCCCGAGCATTTCTATCAGACCTGCAGAACTCACTGAGATGGCAGGATTTCTATCTAGCAAAAACAGTAAACACTGCATATGATATTTTCCAGAGTATAGTTCTAGGGGCCCTAGACAAGCGTGCACCCCGGTTAAAAACTGTGCTAAGAAGAGATCATGCCCATGGTTTATGGCAGATCTGAAGGCCGCACTACTTAATAGAGATCTGCTCTGGAAAAAAAGTACAGAGAACTAAGCTTCCGGCAGACTGCAGTCTATTTAGAAGGACTAGGAACCATTGTACCAAAATGGTCAAAGAGGCCAAGTCTACTTAATTCTTGGATGAACTTGTCTCTTCCTCTAGGTGTTCTGCTAAATTCTGGAAAACCATCAAGGAGATTGACGGTCATATGTCCTCCAACTCCCTTCCTGTAAAAGTCTCTAATGGTGGCATAATACGGATAAACAGTCAATCCTTGAACAGCTTAATAATCATTTTGCCACCACATGGTTAGCCTTCGACTCCTCCCTTGCCAATGCCCTTCATTCCCAGCTCGGCATGCAAGACCTTGAAGCACCGGTCACTGATGCAGTGTTCTCCCTTCAGCCTGCATCACTGAAGGAGGTTGAAGAACTACTCCTTCACCTGGACTCTAGAAAGAGTGCTGGTGCAGACCTCATAGACCCATATTTCCTAAAAATTAGTCTTCAAGCCTTGGCTGTGCCTATCACGCATCTCTTCAGTCTATCCCTACTTTACGGTGACATTCCTCCAATATGGAAAACTGCCTATGTGATCCCATTATTCAAATCTGGAGACCCTAGTGACATCAATACCTATAGACCAATTTCTCTACTTCCTATACTCTCCAAAATGTTTGAAAAAGTAGTAAGTATGCAGCTTAGGAAATACCTAGAATCCACAAATCTGCTTAACCCTCTACAATCAGGATTTCAGCCATGCCACAGCACTATCTCGGCCCTTGCTAAGGTTACCAATGACTGGCAGGAGGCCTTGGATTCCAAGAATTTCATATGCGCTGTATTTCTGGATCTAAGCAAGGCGTTTGATACTGTCAACCATGATTTGTTACTGGCATCCCTCCGTAATATTGGAGAGGACCTCCCATCTCTGGGATGGTTCTCAAACTACCTCTCAGGTCACCAGCAGCAGGTAAAGGCTGGAGAGGAATTCTCTCCACTGAAACCACTATTGAGGGGCATTCCACAAGGCTGCATACTGGGACCGCTGCTCTTCACAATCTATACTAATAGAACTGACGAAGGAATCAAATCTGCCAGTATTCATCTATTTGCCAGTGATACATTACTGTACACTGGCAGACCCACTCCTGAAGCAGCATGTGAGGATCTACAGCAGGAGTTCTATCAACTGCAATTACAATTACTGAAACAGAAGTTGCTCTTGAATGCAAAAAAAAACAAAGCCAATGCTTTTCTCACCTTTAACTTATGCCAACAACCCAGTCACGCATAAAACTATACCACAGATTACTACACTTTTAGGAGAGCCACTAGAATTTGTACCCAAATTTAAATACTTGGGGATGTGGATAGACCAAAAATTATCCTTCCTTCAGCATATCGAAGAACTGATGAAAAAACTCAGGCGTGTCTGGGCCTGTTCTACAGGATCAAACACCTGCTCACTCAAGAAGCCAAGAAGAAACTGGTACTTACCACATTCCTGTCAGTATTGGATTATGTGGACTTCTTGTATGGCCAAGGCCCCGTCTCTGCTCTAGTTAAACTAGAGACACTATACCACAGAGCCATAAGATTCATCACTGATGCCCCATTTTCCACACACCACTGCTCATTATACGCGCTAGTAGGATGGCCATCTCTTGCTTATAGAAGACAGAGGAATGCCGCATACTGGACATACAGAGCAATCACTAACAAACTACCCCAATACATTTCCGACTGTCTTCCTCTACATAGAGTAGGCAAATATGCCCTGAGAAGTGACTCCTATATCTCCTTCACTGTACCCAAAGTCAAATTGAGCTATGGCAGGTCATCCATAAGCTAAGTGCTACCCTTACTATGGAACAACCTGCAAAAAACTTTGAAACTGGTCCTTTCCATTAATTTCTCAGTGTTCAAAATGTTATATGCATGCTCTGTCAAGGAATCTTGTAGTTGCTTCCCCTGATTGACTGTGTCACCATGCATCAACCACTGAGTCTCTGGTCATGCAATCAACCATTTCCTTGTACCCACTTCCCTTTATTGGTATCCTAAAAATGTTTAATTAGGTGCACCGTCCTGGAGTCCATAAACATTCCTCCTGATTGTGTTCACTTGTCCCTTGCTTTCTGAGGCTCATCAATCAGTTCCCCTTTCTCTACAATTGCCCGTGTTCTTTGCCTTCCTTCCTTCCCTCATTGAATGCTACAAAGTCTAACTCCATATTAGCCATCTCTGTCTTACCCTCTGTTCCTACCTCAGAAGGGGTTTCAGTAAATTCCATGTTGTTGTATATGCTGCCTTGGAGCCTACAGTTGTACCCCTCTATCACATTGTTGTATTCCATACCTGATTCTGGCTCCATCTGGATACTGTTGTACGCACTAGTCTACTCTGTGTATTTTAGTGTATATTGTGTGTAATATTTAATCTATATACTGTTCATGAGTATGTATGTATATATTGCATATTTAACTGCTTTGTCCATGTGCTGAGTATGTATTTGTCCAATTCTATTGTGTGTTAAATTTCATCTGTGCTATGATTATGATCATGTATACTTTTTTATATTTAACTTTTTACTCTGTTACTATATATGTACATTGTCCAGGTCCATCTTGAAAATGAGCTTGTTCTCAACGGTGTTTACACCTGGTAAATAAAGATTTGATTGATTGATTGATGTGTGTGCAAAATTCTGGATAAACACCCACCCATATATTATTCTCTATTTTATTTTATTTATTTATTGGCTGGTAAGCCATTTCTTTACAACAGTGATGCTCAGTTGTGTCTGTCAGTTTTGGTATGTGAAAGTAAAGGGAGCCCTGTGACACCCCCTCTCCCCCAGCACCACCCACCACTTCCCAAACCAGTGAAGAATCATGTATATATACATATTTGCATGGCTAACAAGCAGCAGTCAAGATATGGTGCAAAAGGGGTAGGGGTAACAACTTTAGGAGTAGCACCATGTACCATGCTATCAGTAGACCCCATGGTGGGGCAGTGCAGAATGTTAATGACCATTTATGTGCTACCATTTACATATGAACAAGCAATTTCCATAAGTGAAGCTGTGCTGTTGTCAGCAAGGTAGAATACATCTCCTGCAGATGGATACACTCATTTGGGTGAAGCAGTTTTAGTGAAGGCCAGTAAATAGATTTTTAAGTTTCCCAGAATAGTGCAACTGCTGCAGCTGAGTATGGATCTCCTGTTATCTCAACCTGCGATGATGAAGGAACCTGCCTTGTGATCTCATTTGCTTGGGTCATGGGGACTCCAAAATAGGAAAGCAATTTAAAAGTAAAGAACTGACAGCAGGGGAGAATACATCTCCTACAGACAGCAACACCTATTTGTATATAGTAGTTTTAGTGGGGAGGGGCCTAAAGCAGGTAGCTGGCACAGTGACCTTCAAGAGGTGCTACCTGTGTATGACCAGGGGAAGGCTAGGGAACACAACACCAGGTCTTTCAGTGAGTAGTTAAAGGCATGGTGCAGGAAGGAGGATTTTGGCTGCATCAGGGACTGGGGTCCCACCTGGGGGGGGGGTGGAGGCCTGTATAAAAGGGCTGGCCTCCATCCATTCTGGAGGGGAACAGAAGTTCTGGGTGGAAGGCTTGAGATGCTACTTTGACGGGCCTTTAAACTAGCCAAGGGGGGAGACAAAAAGACTGAGGAACACAGAGGTTCCCCCCTCCACCCAGAAATTAGAGTAACAGGGAAGAGAAGCCCAGGAGGAAGACATTCCCCAGGGGTAGAGGGGAGCAAGGACATGAAGGAAGGCAGAGCTGGTAGGTCAGAAAGAGGAATTAAAGCTGGGAGACAGGATAAGGAATGCAAGTAAAGAGATAGCAAAAAAGAAGAGAGGACTGGTGAAACAGAAGGGGTGAGGGATGGAAACAGGAAGGAGGAATAGGTTAGGGGGGAGAGAGGGATGAAGAGAATGGAGAACAATGTGTACCAACATAAGGAACCTAGAAAACAAAATTCCTGCCCTTCAAGCAATCATTGCAGAGGCAGATCTGGATCTGGTACCATAACAGAGTTATGGTACAGTGACAACCACAGCTGGGAAGTGTCCATCCCAGGCTACACCATGTTCTGGAAGGACAGGACAGGTAGAAAATCTGGGGGGGGGGGTTACATGTCAGGGAAGGTACACTATAAAGGCCACTGAGATGCAGGGGCACCAGAGGGATATGGAAGGGTCGGAGGTACTGTGGGACAGCCAAAAGACAGGGTCAGGGGCCTTTATTCACATGGGTGTGGTATACAGACCACTGACACAGAGGGAGGAACTGGACAGAACATTGGGGGAAGACATTAGCAAAATGGCAGACAGGGGGGAAGTATTGATTTTTGGGGACTTTAATCTACCGGATATAGATTAGGGCATTCTGGCTGCAGCTACAACAAGAAACAGGACCATCCTCGACTCCCTACAAAGGGCATTTCTCAGGCATCTGCTTATAGAACCACTAGAGATGGGGCAGTGCTGGACCTGATATTTATAAACAGGGCCAGCACTACAGACATCACAGTGGGTTAGTCCCCTGGTTACAAGTGATCACCATACTGCGTAATTTGGCATATGGATTGTGTAGGGGAAAAAACCACACTGATGAGAGTCCTAGACTTCAGAAGGGCAGTTTTAAAGAAATAGGAACCTGCCTCAGTAAATACCTTAAAGGGGGGGATTGACGGGGGGAGTGGAGACTTAATGGAGAAGGATTAAAGAGGTACTAGCCAAAGCAACAGCATGATGTTTGAAGGAAGTGAGCAGGCAAGGGAAGGAGGAGGAGGAAGAAGAGGCCACTATGGTTCTCTAAGAAGGTGGCAAAGGCAATAAAAGAAGAAACAGCATTTATGAAGTACAAAAAGACCCAGATGGAAGTAGACAGGGAGGTAGATCTGATAAAGCAAAGGGAGGCAGGAAGGAAGGAGGGTGAGGACAGCTAAATCACAGAGGAGACGATAGCTAAGGAGGTCGAAAAGAGGACAACATCTTCAGCTACGTGAGTGAAAAGAGGAAGGCAAAGGTAGGGATAGTGAGAATCAGGAAGGCAGGGGGACTGTGCAGAGGCAAATCAAGAAAAATATTAATTTGTAAAGGATATGCTCATTCTTCATAATAGTGAGGGGGGACTGGCCAGTCTGTAGCAACAAGCGCCAGGGTGAGGGAGGGGTGGGCAGAAGTCCATTCTCAGTATTCACCCAAAGGTCCTAAAGGAACTGAGCATGGTGCTAGCCCCCCCCCCCAGCAACGCTATTTGACACCTCATTGGATACATGGGTAGTTCTAAAGGACTGGCGGAGCGCCAATGTGGTCCCTGTGACAAACGTGGCAGCAGGGAGGAGGCTAGCAACTCTAAACCAGTCAATCTCACATCAGTGGTGGGAAATTAATGGCAACCCTACTGAAAGAGATGCTCATGGATTACCTTGAGGTTAATGGGCTGCAGGATCACTGGCAATATGATTTCACAGGAGGGAAACCATGTCAAACTAATCTCACAGATTTTTTTGACTGGGTTACCACAGAGGCAGATCAAGGGAGAGCAGTGGATGTGGCCGATGTGGACTTCAATAAGGCTTTTGACAGTGTGCCCCACAGAAAATTAGTTAAGAAACTAAGCAAAATGGGGATGGGGAGAAAGTGGTAAGCTGAGTATCTGACTAGTTGAAGGATAGGAGGTGCAGGCAGGTGGTAAATGACAGACACTCAGGAGACAGGAGAGTGACTAGCGGAATGCCACAGGGATCAATGCTGGGACCTGTCCTATTCAATGTTTTCATAAGTGACATTGCTGAGGAGCTGGAGGGGAGGGTGTGTCTCTTTGCAGATTATACAAAAATCTGCAAAAGGGTGGACACTCAGGAAGGGGTGGAGAGAATGCAAAGGGATCTGGGAAAACTAGAGGAGTGGTCTAGGGTATGGCAGCTGGGTTTCAGTGCCTAAAAGTGCAAGGTTATGCACCTTGGGCTGGGAAACACAGAAGCTCTGTATAAGATGGAGGACAGGTACAAACAGTCACCAAGCAAGAAAGGGACCTCAAAGTCATCATATCTGATGACTTCAAGGTATCTGGTCAGTGTGACAGTGCAGTGGGAAAGGTTAGCAGGATGAAGGGGTGAACTGGGACAGGGATTTCTAGCAGGAGGAGGGAAGTGATGCTGCTGTTGTATCCGTCACTAGTGAGGCCCCACGTGGAGTACTGTGTCCAGTTCTGGAAGCCACACCTTTGCAAGGACATTGACAGGGTGGAGGCAGTACAGAGGAGGGCAACCAAAACAATGCGAGGGTGGCACAAAAAGTCATGAGGAAAAGCTGCAGGAACTCAACATGCACTCCCTGAAGGAAAGGAGAGTGAGAAAGGACATGACTGAGACCTACAAGTACCTCACAGGGGTGAACAAGATGCAGGTAGTATGTATTTTTCAGAGAAAAGAAAGCACTAGAACATGGAGACATGCAATGAAGCTAAAGTGGCAGGGTTTAGGAGATATGTGAGGAAATACTTCTTCACAGAAAGGGTGGTGGACGACTGGAACAGCCTGCCAGAGGAGGTAGTGGGGGCAAAGTCTGTGGGAGCTTGAAGCATGTGTGGGATAGGCACAGCAGAAAATTTCATAGAAGGAGGGAGAATGATTGATGACGGTGACTGCATAGAGTCAGACGTATCAGAATATGTAAGGAAAAGGGGGAGACTAGATATGCTTACCAGTCTATTTCTACCAATAAAGTCTGTGTTAGTGAGTGACAATAGTAAGAGCTTTGGGTTCCCCATAATAGTGGCACCTACCACTGCAACTGTGTATGAGCCACTGGTATCTCAGCCCAGCGAGAGGAAAGAACCTGCCTTGTGATCTTATTATTTAGGTCACAATGAACCCAAAGTGAAAAGCAATTTTGAAGTAAAAAATCTTCAGTTGAAAAGGCACTGAAGCAAGATTTACCCTGGAAGGGCACTGATAACAAAGCCAAGTTTCACAGAAATAACAAATTATACATACCTCGCTAATGCAAAGCATCATGAGAAGTATATGCACAATGATTTGCTTGTACCGCCTCAGGAGCAACAATGTAATTTATACTGATGCCCCAAGGTATAGTGCTTCTTATGGCAAATCAGTTTTCAGTTGTCCTGCCCCTACTCTGGAATAAGTTACATAATACCCTTACATTAGCAGAATTTACTAGCCAAAACATTTTCTAATCATTACTTGACAGCCAGTGTACAGATATCTATAGTTACCACTAGGATCTACATATTGTGTGTTTTTGTGTGTTACAAGTGTCAGTCATGGCTATAAAAGGGCTTGTCCCAGTCCACCCACTGGTAAAAACACATATATAAGGGATATACAGTGAGGGACAGTTAGATACATGATTTATCAATATGAGTGCAGTTTGACTTTGTGCAACCTCACAAGAGGCATAAGCCACGAGTAAGGTGGTGGAGGGCAAACTGCACGAATATAGATTAGTCATGTATCTAGCTGCCCCATTGCATATGCCATTTATGCAACAGGGAATAGTTAATACAGTTGAGGTACACGTGTTTTTAAATGGTTAAGTTTGTTTATAAAATGGAAAATATAGCAGACATTTTGGTGTTGTGCCATTGTATTTTTACGCCTTGTGTATGTTGCCATGGGGCTGCTAAGGATGGGGTGAGATGTCCAAACAGTCTTATATTCTGACATACATAGTAATTAGTGGACTGAGTGGTCTACAGACATTTTCATTAGAAAATGGCAGCTGTCTTTACAGAGTGGGTGAGGAGGATGCTAGCTGTTATGGGAGAGTTGTGGCCATTGGCGTTTTTGTGGGTCGGGCCGTAACAATAAAAAATGAAAGGTTCATTTGCAGCTGGTCTGGGAAGATATGCAGTGGTATCAGTGTGTCACCGTTCTCATTTGTGATATTAAAATAATGACAGTAGTATTTAGAGTTTGGGCAGCCACTGTAGAGATTCTCTGTAAATCTGGTGTGGCAGACAGACTCAAACAAGGAGGAGAACAGTACGGGAACCACAGCAGCCTGCAATGAAAGGTAATGAAAATGAACTAAAAAAAAAGAGTTTTAGGGATACTGAAAATAGGAGGTGGAGCTCAACTGGAAGAAGTGCCGGTGGGGGGGGGGCTCACAGTAGCACACTAACTAGCTGAAAAAATCTGGTGTGACACACTTACTAGGTGAATAAATGAGTGATGATGAACTTACTTTATGTATAAATCAGTGGTGTCAGATTTATACATATGGTTGCTCTGATAAGTGCTTTTATCAGAGGCTCTTTTGGCTCACCCATTACATGTGTACATACATATATATATATATATAATATATGTAATAGATAACCCATTCTATGGTGTGCAATCGCACTCTGATATATGCACGCCTTGGTGTGTCAACCACCCAAGGCGTGCATATATCAGAGTGTGACAGCACACCATAGAGTGGGTTATCCATCTTATAAAATGGCAAAATTGTTTTGGAGGGGGTAAAAGTACAGGTGTGCGGTTGCACTCTGATACACGCACAGTCATCTGATGTGTTTCAACCAACCAGAGGATTCCTTTTTTCTTACCCATGTTATAAATATAATTATAAAATGGTTAAACATAAAGGGTCTAAATCCAATGTTCTGATTGTATAAAACACATCACATGACCATCGTATATCAGGCGACCGCCCGCCACTACCTTCAATTGGTGACATTCTCAAGACAATAAACCACTCTGAGGTGTTGTCGGCGCTCCTGATATACGCAAGCCTTGGGTGGTTGAAGAACATCGCCGTAACAACGCGCACATCAAGGCGTGCGTATGTCAGAGCTACATCCGCACACCTCAAGAGTGGTTTATCTGTTACATAATACATAGCCCACTCTAAGGTGTGTGGTCGCGATCTGACATAAGCACGCCTTGGTGTGCGTTGTTATGCACGAGGCTGCAGGCCAAGTGTGTCAACCACCCAAGACGTGTGTATTTCAGAGCACGACTGCACACCCTAGAGTAGGTTATCTATCTTATAAAATGGCAAAATTGTTTTGGGGGGGGTGAAAGTGCAGGTGTGCAGTCACGCTCTGATATATGCACGGTCATGTGATGTGTTTTAACCAACCAGCAGAGATCATTTTTCCTACCCATTTTATAATATATATATAGTCATTCTATTTCCCTAATGTATGACTGTTCTGTGTACATCTCTGGGAATATTTAAATTTTGCATCATTCTCATGAAATTACAGCTTAGTGTACCTTTCATGGTCAAAAACTGTAAAATAAACTACGTAAAAACTAGATCTTACTGGTGGTAATGAAGACAATGGATGTTGTGTAACTGCCCTAATATGTTTTAGGTATTTATCATGACCTTACAGTGTTGTCATCCATGATCTGAAGAAGTGGCCCTGTATTTATTGCTGTAAATAATTGTATTTTTTCATATTGATTGTCCTAACCAAGATCTCCTTGTTTTAGGCATTTATCATGAGCTTATAATGCTGTCACCCTTCATCTGCAAAAAATGGTCCTGTATTTATTGCTGTCAATAGTTGTATCTTTTCATATTGATTGTCCTAACCAGGACCTCCTTGAAAATGAGCATTGCTCGGTGTCGCTTCTTTCTGGTAAAAAAACAAATACAAATGCAATTTGCATATACTTCCCAGGATGGTTTGTATTTGTGGGGAATGTGTCATTTTGTGTACATTGTGTTCACTGGAAGGATACTGTGGATATTGATGTTCTAGCATCATTCCTCAAGGGTTTAGATGGGGGAAGGAACTAAAAGAACAGATAAAATAGGGTGCCCTGTTGGTGCCAAGAACTGACAAAAGTCAGTTGACTTTTTGTTTTGGAGGGTACTTTGATGCTTAAGCTGCCCTCCCCTGGTAGGTGCCCTTGTGGTGCCAGGTAAGGAACAGAAAAGGACACCTTTTCCTGGAGTGCCAGTCTAAAAGCAATGGTCACTGTCAGGAGGAAGGCTGGTAGTGGTGGAGTGCCTTGCACACCCATGTGCCATCTGGATTGCTTAGGGCAGTAGACACAGACTAGTGCCCTTTACACCACTCACACTTCTCAGCTTCAGGGAGGATTGGGTCCCAGGCTTTAGCCTGGGTAGTGGCTGGCTACAGAATACAGGCCAGGGGGTCACAAGCTGCATCCGGAGGAGGCTCCCACCAGAAAAGCATGGGCAGGAGCTGGGTGCCAGTCATTTTCAGGGACTCATGAGTGACTGAGGTCCAGGACACCTTGAGGACTCTAGGTAATCATGGGTAACAATGAAAGACCTGGTGGCTGCCAGGGAGGGCCCTCAGGCACTGAGACCAGATCCTGAGGGACAGGGAATCCGGGGATCAGGTTGGGAGTGCTGCTCATAGAAGGTAGTCATCAGGGACCACCAAGAGGGAGCAGGAACCACAGGGGATTCACCTAAAAAGAAACCACTCAATGGCAGGTCAACCTGTGTTGGGATCCCCCAAAGACCTTAAAGGAGAACCTGGTAGGGGATGACCCTGAAGTCTGGCCTGTGCAAAATTATTGCACCAGAAGACAGCAGGTAAGATCTGCAGCAGATTTGTAACAGGGCCAGATATTGATTTAAAGTCAGCTGGGGGCAGAATTATTATGGGCTCAAATCTGGAGCTAGCCTTCATAGGGCCCATCGTCTTTGATAATGTGGAAAACTCTCTAGGGCCAGCTCTAGGAATTTTTCAGATAGAATCCAGCAGAGTCTGAAGTGTTCAGTTTGAGTTTACTGGTATAATGTGAAACGTACAGTAGTCCCCTCTCACTTACTTCTGCTTAGAGATTTTCTCTGTCCATATTGGGGGACTTCCAATAACTTGCTAGTACTGCACAAACCTGCCCACTGTCTGTCACAGTTGCCCCTTTCCTGCTGATGCTTTCAGTGTTGGTCAGCACCATGCCCCCTCGCCACTGCTGCTTGGCAGGCGTATAAGTAGCACTGGGGGCTTACAGTGACTCCCCTATACATTCTGGACCTGATGTTGCATTCTGTAGCCTCTCCTTTGGGTCTCTCGTCCCCATCTCCAGCTGCTGACACTGCTGCATCTGTCCTCCACGTGGTCTAAATAGTACTGGCCCTTGTTAATGTACAGCGTTTTGTCTCATAGCTACCTTGAAAAGTTCCAATAATAGTGCACTACCTATAGCCTAGCCAGGCAGGACAGTGGTAGGGGAAGGAGGTAGCAACCAATAATGACAGTAGTAGTGGGAAGAGATTGACATTAAAGATCAGCAGTGGGCTGCAAAGTACTGCCCTCTCACTCAGCGTAGATGATGACAGTTCCTACCAGGTTATGCACTGACAGGGTACAATGGAGAGACAAGGAAGAGGGCCTAGACTGCCCACCACAGGCAGTGATGGGAGGGGATGTAGCTGGTTTCAGGGAGCAAGGAAGCCACCATCTGTTACAGGTATGGGGCAGTGTGAGTGGAGGTGGTGCAGATTTTTTTGTGGAGGGCTGGAAACTGTGGGAGTCATTTTGATATTTCAAACCAAGTGAACCAATGTTACAATCTAAAGTTTGGCCAGGGAGTTTGAACCAGATTAAATTATGGTTTACAGTTTTGCCCAAAAGATCATGTTGGTACAAGAGTGGTCAAATAGACAACATTTGGCTTGTTTTAATCTTGTATAGAACTGTTCCCCTCCAGTTGGGTTGGGAATATAATTGGTTTTGGTTTTGGGGATACCGGGATGCTTTGCATAGTGGGGCAGAGGTATATAATAATCCATCTATTATCCACCTTAAAGGATTATAAGTGTATAATAACCAGAGAGTGTTTTTTTCCCATAGGAAAACCCAGTTATAATTCATCATTATAACCTGCTGGTTATAACAGTGAACACACGCCAGGTTTCCCTCACTCCACGCATGTACCAGTTGCAGTCTTCCCTTCATCGCCTTGATACTTCACCACCTCTCGCACTCAGGCTCCGGCATAAGTCAAGTGTTACAAAAATAGTTGGACTAAGCTCCTTTCAGTATTCCTTTTTAACTGTTGGGGAAATTGCTTAAAAAAAAGTAAATGTTTAAACAGGCTCTTGAACACGCTTGTTGATTGCGCTTGAACCCAACTGCAGCTACACAGTGATGCATTTCTGTTTATGCAACAGGTGTTTGCAATAAATGCATACCATAAAAAGTATGTATTGTAGCTACTGTGTATATAAATTAATTAATGTGCATAGTAAGTATGTCACAACCATTTATGTACACAGTAGGTACATCATACACACAATTTATTTGCACAGTGGATACATCATGGAACCTTTCTCTAATCCACCTCGTTCTGCTGGAACAGCCAGTGCTACTTGAAGGGTTCCCAAGAACAGTGTGACAGCCAGGCAGCAGCTTAATAATAATGCATTAAAAACCATATGAAGCACATCGCTGTAACCAACAAATAACCCAAATACTAAAATAAGAAAATATACCCAAAGTGTCCTTACAAAGTGATCGCGATTAAAGCAGTACTGTAATTTGTACACTGTTAGCACCACTGCATAACACAGTACATAACTAATTAGAAAACTGATGATGCTCAGTAATTTTAAGTTCCCCAGCTTACAAAACATCCTGCTACATTCCTGGTATTAAAAAGTGGTAGTTAATATAGTAAACTATCCAATAAACATGCAGCACATCTGTTAGCAAAAAAATAAGATGTAAACAATACATGATGGCGCTTTAGGCAGTCTGTAGTGTAATTTTTTTTGAACTCTGACTCCCCAGTTTCAATAAAAGATCAAATGTTAGCCTTACCGGTTTTGTTGTGTACTTAATCTTCATTGGTAATCCACCATGGCAAACAGGTATAATCCAAAAGGGTAAAAGAAAAAAAAAACGTAAAAACTATATTTTCCAAATGAAAACAAAAAGTATATCCAACATCCACAACATATGTAAGCCTCCAACACAAAAGTACAGCAGAGTTAAAATAAAGCAAAGTATTTTCAAAAGGTAAATCCTATTTGGAAGCTGGGAATTGTAAAATACAATGTCTTGTGCCATCCTTTGAAGTCTTACCTCCAGCCCGCATCGAAGCACACACCCAGCTGACATCGAAACACCCTTGTAGGCTCTGGTTATCTCCACGGCTGGCCACTAATTACCTCGAACCCCGTTTCTCATCACCCCAGTCTTGACTGGTGTAGCCCATAGAACATAGCACAAAAATCAGTGTGCCCAGTCGCCGTAGTACGAAAAGGTCACCAGCTGTCAAGAAGTAATCCTTTGCCCCACGTAGTCCAAAACATGAACTTCTGGTCCTCAAGTTCCAAAGTAGGCCTCAAAATCCTCGCCGATGAAAGCAACACATGAGACAGGTACTTCTCGATCGGTCCCTAAGCATCGACTGACAAAAGCACATGCCATTAAGACACACTCAAAACCATGCCCACCATCCAATTGCATCCATTTTCCCGTGGTGTATGTAACCAGTCACAACCACCGAAATACTTTAATTCAAAAATCCATAGCCAATCAAAATCTACAGACATATTGGATGGTATCCTGTCTCAAAATAGATTTAGATCGCTGGTCCTTGTTACCTCTATCACTGTGGGGCCGACTAAATATTATCAAAATGAACATCTTAACCAGGCTTTTATACCCACTCCAGATGTATAATTCTGTTCTACCTCAAATATAGATTAATCAGGTCCATATAATTATTTCCTCCTTCCTGTGGCAAGGTAAGGCAGTACGTAGCGCTTTAACTAAGTTAATGCACGGTAAACAGGATGGGGGACTGCAAGACCCCAATTTCTTTCTATACTACCTGCCATTACACCTTAGCAGATCTTCTCATTGGTTGGATATGGCTGGGGGCAATCCCTCAGGGTCTTATGTCCCCCTTTGGGTGGACATGGAATGCTCCTTGTGTTCTGACCATGGACTGGACATCCAGTCACTTCTGTACTTCCCAATCCTTATGGGACACCCCACTGGATGCTTCTGTTTGGGTTCACCTACAATTTTGTTCCCTACTCAAAATTAACCCCCACAAAGATATAACCAACCCTTATTTGATAACCCAAATCTTTGCATAGCTGCCTAGCCGCTGTCAAGGAGATTCTGGCCGGATATGGGGGTAGATACAGCTGGAGATCTTACTGCCAACCACAGACTGTTACCTTTCTGGGATGCCCGCACCAAATATCACTGACCTACCACCATGTGTTTCCGATACCTCCAGTTGTCCCATATGCTTGTGCAGTTTTTTGATAGTGGCTCCTGGCTTAGCCCTTTAGGTAATTTGGTTATTCCTCTTATTCAGAATGCCCCCTCTTCTCATCAGGTCTCATATTATTATCGCACATTGCAAGACCTTCTAGCCGCCAGTGAGGGCCCAAGGTTTTATTGCTGGGATCAATCTTTTCTGACCCCCAATTCCCCTAGGAATTGGCCCATTATTTGGAAGCATCTTTATAAGTTCATTAAGTGGGACAGATACTGTTTTATGCAATTTAGGATTATTCACAACCTCTATTGTACTCCAGTTAAATTGCATAGCATGGGTAAACTATTTGTAAACCTCTGTTCCAGATGTGGCAAAGCACCGGACACCCTACTCCATATTCTGTGGTCCTGCAAGATAGTGGTCCCCTTTTGGAATGCGATTCGCACACACTTGGATCCCTTATTAGGACTATCTGATGCTTTTTCTCCTGATGTATGCATCCTGGGGGACTACTCTAATGTCCTGGTAGGTAACCAGAGACCGCATATGGCCTTGATCTCCGCATGTGTGAAGAAGGTTATTCTTCGGCATTGGTTAGACCACTGCATACCACAATTTTTAGAGTGGTATAAGGACATATCATTCACCTTGCTGACTAAGCACCTTATTGCCAGCATGGCTGGCAGTTTATCTTATTTTAGCCATGCCTACAGGTTCTAGTGATGCTATGAGTATTTTTTATTAATAATTTTTATAATTTCTTAGTGTATTAGTGCATTAAGTCAGGCTCCCCAGCCCAGCCTTTTCTTTTTTGGTTGAGTTACCGTGCTTCCCCAATGGTGGTGGATGGGATGGGGGGGAAGGTTGTTGTATTACACTACATAAAAGTACACTGTTTTGGGGATTGTCGGGAGGCGGGGGAGGAGGGTGGGATTGTGTGTATAAAATAGTAATGCACACCATCTGGTTTTATCTCTGTTTCATTTAATCATTATCATTATGTTTGAGTCTGGATGTTTTAGGAGACTTACTGTTCTTTGTATTGGTGTGTTTAATAAAGTTTATTAAATATGAACAAATCTACAAACATATTCCCATTCACACAAAAATAAAACTCTGCAAACTGTACAGGCTGCTGCTAGCTTTTGGAAGACAGAAATCTTACTTTTAGAGCAGAAAGCATCTGACTAAAAAAGCTACAATTGTTCTTACTAATTTAACACATATGTCAGCAGGAGTCAGTGTCTGTTGAGATTAAGCAAACAGATACTTTATTAGAAGTACAGGGAGTCTCATTTAGGGTTTTTAAAAAAGAAAGTCAGTGTGTGTTTCTGTGTTGGGAAAGGGTACTATATCAACTTAGTTGCTAAATCAGTAGAAGGGGAGAGAGGTTAATTGGGGGTGTGGCTTAGGCAGTAGAAAAGCAGGTGACTCCAATTACAACTTCCTGCTGCTAGCTTTTGGAAGACAGAAATCTTGCTTTTAGAGCAGAAAGCATCTGACTTAAAGAAATACCATTTTTCTTACTAACTGCCCTTCATCCCACCCTAAGCCAATTCTACTTTTATAGCCACTGGATTTGACTGACAACAGGAGCTTCCTGTTTGGTAGTAGGAAGGGAAGGATCATAGAGAAACATTAGTTTTGCCAACCCTGAAGGAAAAAGTAGTTTATCCCCCCCCCCCAGCTGCTGGAGGTCTGACTCTAAGTCTGAGCAAGGAAGAAGGAGACTACTGAAGAATACAGGAAGTCCAGAGGTGAGAGTTATAAGCAGAGGAGAGAGTAAGCATACAGAGCAACAGGAGAGGGGACACAAAATAAGACATGATGGGAGTGGTGCAGTGCAATGGCTGGTATCCTGACGGCAGTGTTCTAAGAGACATTCTGGAGGCTGCAGTGCTGCCCTATTTGCAGGCACCTCTCTGGTCTGAGGGAGGAGGTTACCTGTCTCCAAGCTGACCTGGCTAGGATTCGTGAAACCTCCTCCCCCACCCAGGGACCACCAGTCCACCCCCGCTACCTTAGGGGTTGCCAAGAAAGAGGAGTGGCTGGACCAAGGTGGGCTCAGGGAGGGAGAACTGGTGGAACAGAGGTGTATCCCTGCAGCAGTACCTCTCCACAATTCATATGCTGTTCTGGCGGATAGTGGTTCCTCTATGGAGCACCTGCAGTGGAGACCAAGGAGGATGCTGGGAATCTCCACAAAGGAGATCCACAGGAGGGTGGCATGGGACCCCACAGGGAAGAAACAACTTCTGGTGGGGACTCAATCATTGGGGGTAGAAGTGGGGAGGAAGGGGAGATGGAGGTAAGGTGCCTGCCTGGTGCCATGGCTTGGAGAGACAGGAAGCAGATCCTCAGGATCGTGGGAGCTGCTGCACGAGGGAGGGAGCTGGATGTCATTGTCCACCTAGGGACAAATGACCTGGCTAGGAATGGGATCAGAGTAGTGCAAAGGAGTTTGTAGAGTTGGGGAGGGGCCTTAGACAAGTAGCACATACAGTAACCTTCTCAGAGGTGCTGTCTGTCTATGGCAAGGGTGATGCTAGGGTACTTCACACCATGGAATTCAATGAATGGTTGAAAAACTGTTGTGGTGCTCAGGGTTTTGGCTTCATTGGGGACTGGGAAGCCACCTGGAGGGATGCAGGCCTATACTGGCGTGATGGTCTGCATCTGTCCTGGGGGGATCCAGGATCCTAGGTGATAGGTTTAAATGCTTCATTGGCAAGCACTTAAACTAGCCAAGCAGGGAAGCACTGAAACAGATCAGGGAAATCCCAGCCTCCCACTAAAAACATGGTAATTAGTGAGGTAAACACCAAGGCAGAGAAGTCATTAAGGAGCAGGATAGAGGTAAATGCAAAAAAAGGCAAAGGCAGTAAGGACAGGGATGGGACTAAAGGGGGTAAGGCCATCAAAAAATGGAGGGTGATGAGTACCAATGCCTGTAGTCTGTGTAACAAGCTCCCTGAACTAGTGGGCTTGATGGAAGAGGGATGCCTATATATTGTGGCAGTCACAGAAACATGGTACACAGAGAACCATGACTGGGATGGCAACATATCAGAATACACAATCTACAGGAGGGAGAGGGAGGGTAAAAGAGGAGGAGTAGCTCTCTATGTAAAGGAAGGGATCAAAGCAACAGAACTAAAGAATAAACAGGGAGCAGATGAGGTACTTTGGGTCACCCTGGAGACAGGAAATGGCATCACAATCCGCATTGGGGTTGTATACAGACCCCCATCTCAGGGGGAGGGAATGGACAAGGAAATGATAGAAGGCATCCTTAGAATGGCAGAAAAAGGGGAGATATTGTTGATGGGGTACCTGAATATGCCAGATGTTAACTGGAGCACCTTTGCAGGAGGTACATCCAAGAGCAGGGTTATTCTTGATTCCCTACAAGAGACATGCCTCAGACAGCTGGTATTGGAACCCACTCGGGAGGGAGCAATCTTAGATCTGGTACTCTCAAATGGGGACAAACAAAGAATCTCGGATTTAGAAGTGGGTAGCCATCTGGGAACAAGTGACCACCAAACAGTGTGGTTCATGATAAACACAGCCATAGAGTCAAGCCATACAAAAACAAGAGTATTGGACTTTAGGAAGGTTGACTTTGGGAAAATGCGAGAGTGCCTCAGAAAAGCACTAGCAAACAGACAAGAAGGAAGGGTGGAGGAACAATGGGGAGTAATCAAAGCAGCCATCACAGAGGCAACAAGCCTTTGTGTGACGCAAATCAACAAAACACAATGAAGGAAAAAACGCTATGGTTCTCAAAAGAAATGGCAGGGAAGGTTAAGGAGAAAAGGATAGCATTCAGGAAATATAAGGAAACACAGAAGGAGCAGGACAAAGAACTTTATCAGTGATAGCAGAAAGAGGCAGGGAAGGCAGTCAGAATAGCAAAGGCCCAAACTGAGGAAAGGATAGTCAACTCTGTTAAGAAGGGGGATAAGACCTTTTATAGGTACATTAGGGAACGAAGAAAGACCAAGGGAGTGATACTGAGGCTTAATAAAGGGGAAGGAATGTGGGCAGAGTGTGACAGTGAAAAAGCAGGGATACTGAACAAATATTTCTGCTCAGTATTCACAAAGGAAGAGGAAGGGGAGGTACTTAAACCAAACAAGAGAAACACTCTGGATACGGGGGTCGATACCAGTCCATTCACAGAAGAAAGGGTTCTGAAAGAACTAGTAAAATTGAAGGTGGAAAAAGAAATGGGGCCTGATGGGATTCACCCAAGAATTCTAAAAGAACTAAGGGTAGAACTAGTGACATCACTGACTACTCTCTTTAACAAATCATGGGAGGATGGGGTGGTACCTGAGGACTGGAAGAGGGTGGATGTGATTCCTCATCACAAAAGTGGGAGCAGGGCAGAGGCAGGAAACTACAGACCAGTTAGTTTGACCTCAGTGGTAGGGAAAATGATGGAATCACTTCTGAAGGAAAGAATTGTTGAGTACCTAGAGGCCAGTCGGGCATAGGACCCAAGGCAGCATGGATTCACAGTGGGAAGGCCGTGTCAGATGAATCTAATAGATTTCTTTGACTGGGTGACCAAAGTAGTAGACCAGAGAGGTGCTGTGGACATGGTCTACCTAGATTTTAGCAAGGCATTTGATACAGTCCCACACAAGATTAATATACAAGTTAGCCAGTCTTGGAGTGGGTCCCAAGGTGGTAGCCTGGGTAAAAAATTGGCTGGACAACAGGACGCAAAGGGTAGTAGTAAACGGAGTCCACAGTGAAGAAAGGAGGGTTACTAGAACCGCAGTGTTCAGTACTGGGACCGGTCCTTTGTAATGTCTTTATAAGTGACATTGCAGAGGAATTGGAAGGAAAATTATGTCTCATTGCAGATGACACAAAGATCTGCAACAGGGTTGATACACAAGATGGAGTGGAAAGGATGAGAAGGGACTTGGCAAGGTTGGAGGAATGGTCAAATGTATGGACGCTTAGATTCAGTGCAAAGAAGTGCAAGGTAATGCACCTGGGAAATAAAAACTTAGGGGAAGAGTACACAATGGGAGGTGAGATACTGACAACAACAAAAATGGAAAGGGACCTGGGGGTAATTATATCAGATGACCTAAAGGTGGTCAAGCAATGTGAGAAGGCTGTACGGAAGGCTGGGGGGATACTGGGATGCATAGGAAGAGGCATCAACAGTAGAACACAAGAAGTTGTTATCCCTCTGTACAGACAGTTGGTGAGACCCCATCTGGAGTACTGTGTGCAGTTCTGGAGATCCCATCTTCGCAAAGACATAGACTGAGTGGAGGCTGTCCAGAGGAGGGCACCAAATGGTGCAGGGTCTGCACAGAAGACATACTGAAGAGAGACTAAAGGAACTTAATATGTATACCCTTGAGGAAAGAAGGAGAGGAGGAACATGATAGAAACTTTCAAGTACCTCAAGGAAATCAACAATGTCCAAGAGGGTAGTATCTTTAAAAAAGAGATATGCAAGAACAAGGGGCACAATTTAAAGATAGAGGGACAGCTCAGAGGCAATGTGAGGAAATATTTTTTCACAGAGAGGGTTGTGGATGCATGGAATAGCCTTTCTGAGGAGGTCATGGAGTCAAGAACAGTGGGGGAATTCAAGAATGCATGGGACAGACATAAGGCAGTCCTAGTGGGGGGTAGGAGGAAGTAGGCTGTCGGTTAACTAGGATCTGCAGCTTATCCATCAGGTGGGAAAATGGGCAGACTAGGTGGGCCAAGTGGTCCTTAACTACCATCAGATTCTATGTTTCTAGACCTGTTTACAAGTAGTTCCCAGTTAAACGGGCCATAGTTTGAAAATATTTTAAACTTCTTTCTACATAAATCTGCCAGATGTTACAAAAATGCCTGTTGCATAAATCAGATGCGTGATGTTTGCCTGTCATATACAGAATTTATTTGAATTAGCTGCTCATGCTCTTGGGTTCTCACTCGTGGCTCTGCCACTCATGAGGTCACCCGAGGTCACTCACAGTTTATTCAGATAAATCATATATATGACAGGCAACCGTCATGTATCCCTTATTTATATAATTGCTGTGGTGAAAAAACGCTCCCCAGCAATTATATAAAACAAACCATGGGATAGTGTCTAAAACCTGGTGTTGGATGCTGGTATAAACACCTTGAGCTTCACTCCCGAGCTTTATTTATAGCATCCAACACCTCGGGTATGTGTGAAATTCTCGTTACTCACACTACCCCATGATTTATTCTATATATAGTTAGTAAATAATGGGTAGGAAAAATAGATGCTCCGGTGGAGTAGAAGTGGACTATTTGCCTAGCTATACTCAACATACACAGCATTCTCTCACTTCATATCAAACAAGAAATGCCAAAGTGACATAGTTTGCACTGTGATGTAATTCCACAGTACTATACTAGTAAAGAACAAGCATTTGTCAATGCCAAATGTTGTCTCACTGCCATTGGCATTGGTAGTGCTGGAGTTAGAGACACATAATAGGAATGGCTGTGAAGTATTGAAGTGAAGCCAACCCCAACCCCACCCTGTAGAGACTGACAGGCATTGGGGTGTGCCTTTGGGTCGTCAGCTATAATGCTCATGCAATTGTACCTCACCCTACCCTGTAGACACTGACAAGTGTCGTGGTGTGCTTTGGGGTCTTTGGGCGTTATACTTACCCCATTCCATAAGGAAATACGCTGATGCGGGTGCAGTATAGGAGAATGGGGTGAACTTTGTGGCCGAACAGTGCAAGGCACACCATGATGCCTGTCACTGGCTACAGGGTGGGGATAGTGGTGGAATGGCGTGAGCATTACAGACAATGCTCCCAAGTCACACCCCTGACACCTGGCAGCTTCTATGGGGGCGGGAGGGTTCTAGAGTTGGAAACCCTAACACCATAGTGTTGGTATTTTCACTCCAAATTTTGAACATGGGCTTTTTGTGAGCCCACCTCATGAAAAACGGCACAATCAGTTTATTAGCTGAAAGGTAGTTTTGCACAGCGGCTATGCCATTTGGCGACACAGGGATGAAAACACATTTTGTGCAGGATGTGGAAAATGACAACTGTATTGTTCATGAGAAGGCATAAAAAAATGGCAACGTTGGAAATCTGGAGTGAAAATATGAAAAATTGGTGAAGTCATGAGTATGCATAGAAACTGCGCAACACACGTCCGTAACCCAATTATTTTTGGGAGTTTGTTAGCCACATTTTTAACATAGGCATTTTGGAACCTCCCCTCATGAACAGTGGCGCTGTGATTTTGTTAATCTGTCCCAAAAGTTGATTTCCCACAGCTACCATGCCATTGTGCGCCACAGGTGTGGAAACACATTTTGGGCAGGATGTGAAAAATGGCAGCTGTACTGTTCATAAGGAGGTGTGAAAAAATGCCAGTGTTGAAAATCTGGCATGGAAATATTGCAAATTTGCGAAGTTACAAGGGTGCATGGAAACTGCACAACGCACGCTTGTAACAGTCATTTTATAGATTTCGGCTCCAAATTTTCAACATAGGCATTTTAGGACCTCTGCTCATGAACAGTGTCACAGTCATTTCCTCAAACTGTCCAGACTGATTTCACACAGCGACTGCACTATTCTGCGCCGGACGTGCGAAAACACATTTTGACCAGGATATGTAAAATGACAGCTATACTGTTCATCAGGAGGTATGGAAAATGCCAATTTTGAAAATCTGGAGTGAAAATATTACAGATTCATGAAGTTACGAGCATGCGTGGAAACAACGCAATGCAAGCTCGTAAAACAGCCATTTTTGGGTTTTTGTTCACCAAATTTGCAACATAGGCTTTTTGAGAGCCCCCTTATGAACAGTGGCAATGTCGTTTCGTTACTCAGTCCCGAAAGGTGATTCAGCGTAGTGTCCACGAAATCACCTTTCAGGATGGAATAACACCATGACAGTGACTGAATTCATGAGGAGGGGTGCCAATAACCCCATGTTGAAAAGTTGGTGCAGAAATTCCAAAAAATGCCCGAGATATGCACCAAAGTTGAAAAAACCCTATTTATGTCATTATACAGCTTACGGCATTTCTTCAGTTCACGGTCGTTATGTAGAGTACATATGTGTTCCGGTCACTGAAGATCGTAATCGCGGACTCCAGGTAAGTATGGGGTGAGGGGGTTTTTGGAGGAAGGTGCTCAAGAGTAGGCGCGGGTTGGGAGGGGGACAGGGAGACGCGAGGACCGCTTTCTTTTACTGGTTAAAAGAAAAACATTGCAGGATGGTTTTTATTTTTCAGGGATTTGGCATGCTGGGATGAGCTCCCAGCATGCCACCTAAGTATTTTTTGGGAGGGATGCTGTAGCTGACAAGGGATTGGGCACCCCTGTCTACACACACTGAAAGTGGGGGGGGACAAGAGCCGAGGGGGATTGGGCACCCCCCTCGGCACATAACAAATGGGGGGGGGGTGCATTATGCCGACGGGGAATGGGCTCCTCCATCGGCACATACATTGGGGCAGGGCATGCCGACAGGGAGATTGGGCACCCCCGAAGTCTGCATTATGGCAGGCAGTGTGCCACCATGTGAATTTTTTTTTGTCACCAGGGAAGGCACGTCAGGAGGTCCGCTGCATATGACGAGCTTTGCTCACATTGCAGCAGACCTTTCCTTAGATGTGCTCGCCACATTATGTATGCAGGGTATGCGCCAGCATGCAAGCTTATTGGGGAATGAGGAACGCACCTACTGATGTGTGCCCTACATTCGCCCAACATTGACCGCGCCTCCAAATCTGCTACTACCGCAATATGTTGGCTGCCCAAGCATGAGCCAAGCATAAAACTGACACGCTGAGATCCCAATGGAGAATGAAACGTGCAGGTTTAACAATATGTGCCTCCTTTTAAGCAACTGTATGTTCTGGAGGCACAGCTACCAGCACACAAAAAACAGTCATCCAGGCATATTTCAACAACTAAATCTCCTTCTGTCTGATTTTATAGCAGACATGTTCTATGTCCCCTTAATGTCAAGCAGTGCTGTTCATGCACAAGTGTTTATGTTGGATGGTAACAAAGGATGGCTGAATTCAATCGTTTCTGATGGAATACTTTTACATCTAGACTGTGTTTCTTGGTCAGTTGATGGCATTTGAGGTAAAATGGTAGACAGGGACATTTGGTTCAATAATTGCCAAAGATCTTCCCAGTAATTACATCACGTATTATCTCCAGGGGCCTGCTGTTCCTTAATTGTAATCTATTCCAGACATCTGCCTGGTGCCTTTTGTCATTAGCTTAGGGGTGGGACTACTGTAAGTGAGATCAGGCTGTACCAAGCTTGCTGCATGTGGCACAGGGTAAAGGGTGTAATCTTCTAGAGGACTGTGTTGCATTCCCAGGAGAGTAAGTATCCTGAATGGATTAACAGACGCACTTGTAATTGTCACTGACGCCTCTTGCAATGAAGGCAATACTTTGCTTATTAGGATTCATGCTGCTTAATCAAAGGGCTGCTCCCAACCGAAGAGATAAAACACCATCTTGTCTTTTTCAGTTTAGAATGTGAAGGGAAGCTTTGCTATGTATGCTTGTTCTTAATAGAAAGACACAAAAATAAAAACCTATGTCAGGATTTAAGAGCTTAAAATAACTACCATAAATTTGAATATTATTTGAGCCTGTACTTTTGTTCAATCTTTTGCTCTATATTTTCTGAGTGAGAATAATTCAGCAGACACAAAACTGTATTTTTAGTTAAAGGGTACCTAAACAAGCAGTTTTTTAAAACTGCAAACTCCAAAATCTGGCTTCATAGCACGGTAAAGTAAAGACTGCGGTTGCAATTTATGCGAAAACTGCATTTATGTACATAACATAAATGCAGTTTCATAGCTTTTGGAAAATGTAAACATCAGCCTTTCACTTTCAAAAAACAGCCTTGGTTTCTCCCTAAGATATCTGCCAAGTGTGTTAAGTGATGAGTCATGATGACATCATCTGAGCCAGAGACAGAGCTCCACATATGTTTCTATAGTGCAAACTAGTTCTTCTTTCCCTCTTTATTTTGAATTGTTGTACCAGAATGATCAACACCATGTACTAACTCATGAATTATTTTGATCAGTACACATGTTAGGCTATGATTTTGTTCATTTTGTTTACTTTAACTTGCGGAAAATGTTTTGCAATCCAGCTGACTTTTTCTTTGGCAAACTGCATTACAGTACAACACTTCAAATACCTAATGATCTAGTGGTTATATGATGCACTGAATTTTGCTTTTTGTTAACGAGGAGAGACACACTAAGCTGAAAGCTTGTTTACAGGTGTGGCCTGGGAGCACAAGGAAGTTTAGTGACTTGCTCAAGATCACACAGCAAAGTACCGGTCTTCTTCAGTTCCAAATCTCATGCTCGCTTGTTAATCCACAAATACGTCTTTCTTTTTCCATGTGAACCCCCTGCACCTAGCCTGCCTTCTGTTGAGCACCCCACCATCCATACCCTGTCCTTAGTACTGCCTGGGGCCGCATATGAGCCTGCGGTCTCTTGAAGAGAATTATCACACCTCAGATTGTAATCTTGTACCTCAGAGAGTTGTGCACACCTATTCTGATACGCATCAGCAGCTGGCACGGTTAAAAAATGCCTCCCAAATCACTCTCCAGTCCACATTCTCAATGTTTTACTTCTGCTCCCACGGTAAACAGTGAATGGATCACCACCCTTCTGCACAGTGAAGGTAGTATGTACAGTTCCCTGTTGTGTTTTTTTTTTCCCACCTCATTGACCAACAACTAGGTCTTCCTGGAGGGCCAAGCAATAAGCATCATGACCCACCAGAAAAACTGCTGTTCATGCCCTCATAAGGGCTGCACTTACAAAGGATAACAATATTATTAGCAGGAGAGGCATACTAATACCCTGAGTGAATCCACCTGACTTCCAGTGTCAGTCTGCTCCTTTACCTGTGATCTGCAGAACCCTGCAGAACAGTTCCCAGCAATTCTTCTCCAGTACTTTTCTGTGCTCTACTCCATAATGTGAGTTGACTGGCTACCACCCTTACAAATCTTGAATGAGCTATACACAACTCCCTCAAAACTGTCCTAACAAACATCAACATCCCCCCCCCCACCCGAGGGTAATCTCCTTACACTGAATTCAAGTAACAGTTTAGGTGCAGCCCTGCCTCTCTGAGTAGTTGTCATTGGTGGCTACTCTCATCCACAGCCAGGTAGTGAGCACAATGCTGGCAGCCCCACATTTCAGATCTCACAGTGATCTGCTCAGCATCCTCCTTCATGTCTTCAGCTAACCTGAATATAACTGTACCCTGATGGAATGGCCTCTTCAGTCCCTCTCTGGTATTCATTCTCCTCACCTGCTCCCCACACCTAAAACTGGTGAGTTCACTACCCTTCCGCATCATGAATGTGTTTAGTACAGTCTCCCGTGTTGTATTTACATATTAATAATAAACATGATCGTCTGGTAAGCCAGGCTGATAGCAGCATGGCACAAGTGGAAAAATAGGTGTTCCTACCCATATAAGATCTAAGCCACCTATGATTAGGCACTATTGTATGACATGCATAATGATGTGCACACCCATCATTTAATAGTGCCTAATCAAAGGTAGCCTAGATCTTTTAAGGTTAGGAAAGCCCATCATTACCCTTGTTCCCTGCTGCTATCAGCCTGACTTACTGGAAAGATATGTTTATATTTGATGTGTCAAAATAAAATGGGGACTGTACTACTTCATTCATGATGCAGAAAATGACAAACTCACCAGTTTCAGTATGATGTGAAGAATGAATACCAGAAGGGGACTGAGAAGGCCACTCTTGCAAGGTACTGCTATATTCAGGGATGGGGGAAGGCAGAAGGAGAGAAATATGAGCAGATTACTGTGAGAAATAAGATGTGGGGCTGCCAGCACCTTGATCGCTACCTGACCCCATTGTCCTGGCCAACATTCCCCTTCCCATAAAAACAATTCATGCAATTGTCCTAGGCTGTGTGTGGATATTAATGTATGAAATGGCTGCCACTACTCGTTCAGTCACTTCACTACCAGTCTAGTATTGCTTGTAAAGCACTTTGGGATACAATATGTATGAAAACCATTCTATAAATGCTAATTCTTATTATTATTCCCCCATGGAAAAAGAAGACAAGACAAGCATATATTTGAGTTTTGAGAAAGTATGAACTCTAACATTGGACTGCACAAGAACTTTACTACAAAAAAAAGGGGTGGCTCTAGGGGGGTGGTGAAAGGTGTGGCTGCACCCCCAAATAGTAACATACTTGCTTGCTGTTGCATTTCTCTTTGTTGAAGAAGTCTGATTTATTGATTGTACAAATATTTACATTTAAACTATGGATTATATTTGTAGGTTCTGTCAAAAATGTACTAGAAAAGAATAATTGCAGAAAATATAAAGGTTTAATAAAAATGTTAAAAAGTGCATATTAAGCATGCACACCACCCCAGCACCCCCATTGTAGCATTCTGGATCCACCATAACCACTAGACCACCAGGTTATTCAAGATTTGTACTGCACTGTGGTTTGCCACAGAGAAAGTTGGTTGGATTAAAACACATTTTCAGCATGTTAAAGTAAACAAAATGAACAGAACCATAGCCTGACATGTGCATTATACAAAATAATGCACATGGTTTTGACCATTTAGGTGAAACAATTCTATACAAAGGGAAAAAAGAACTAGTTTGAACTACAGAGAGCCATATATCTCACTGACTTTGGCTCAAATGGTGTCATCACATAACACATTTGGCGGCCATTTTAGGAAGCAGGTAAGACAGTTTTTTTGAAATTGGAAGGCTGATTTTACAATTTTCAAATGCTCTGGAACCACATTTAGGTCAATTATGTAAATGTAGTTTTAGCATTAATGAATACAGCTGCCTTTCCTTTAGTCACTTACAGATTCAGATTTTTGAATAGTTGATTGTCAAAATGTTGTTTAGGTATCCTTTAATTAAAGCCACAGAAAATCCTGTTGCCGTATTGGTCCTTGTAACACAAGTTCCATACAAACAGATGATTTGATACCTTTTATTGGACCAATAGAGTTATTACAAAAGAAAACAGGTGCTTTTAGCTTACAGATTATACAGAATCCTTCTACAGAAAACACTGGCAGTTGGTTTGGAAGAACATACTTTCTCAAAACTCAGATCATGCACACAGAAAAAAAACACAGATGAAAAGTTGCTAAGGATCCCCATTGGCTAAAACTGCATTCAAAAAAACATAACCATACATCCTCTCAACCTTCGTTGCCCTGCCCCTCATATGTCTGACCCTAGTTCTCAAATCCCTCACCGACTCCTACTCTCCCTTCCCCACATATACCATCTGCCCCTCCTTTTTACATTCCTCTCCACCCACTCCCTTCTCACCCCTTTTTCCTGGACTGTGAAATGTCCCACCCCCTCCTCCCACCACTCTCCCTCTCTCTTCTCTCCCTAACCCCCAGTCTATGTCATCTGTCTCTTCCTCCCTCCCTCTTCCTCACCCACTTTCTCCCTCCCCATCTGTCTTTACACCCCTCCCCACCCTCCCTCTCCCACCCAAACTGCCCTCTACCTTCGCTTCAACTCCCTGCCGATCCCCGGCCTGTACGTATCTCAATAGCATACGTTTCACTTCTTGCTAGTACCCTGACAAAAGAACTGTTTTACTGAAACAATTCTGGCTTCCTTCTATCACTTTGCCTCAATGTTTTATTATGCCTGATGTCCTTGCACCGACACCTACTTATCTAGTATATGCTCATCCTGCTTTACTATATCTACTGCTTGTGTACTCTTAGACTAAATGTGCTGTTAGTTTATTTACTCTGTAATTTGATGTGGAACCTCTGTAAACAAGTCGCTGACTCAAAGGTATTTCCGAGATTGAAATAAATAAAAAAAATATATAAAGACAGCAAAGTTTTATCAAAAGAAAGGTATTCCAAGGGTTGTTTCCTTCAGTTTGGGATTTAGATTAATAGAACTGTTGTTTAATACTGCAGAAGATTAGGTATTTATGAACACATGTTGATACATGGACATATTAGGATAAAAGTATCTCGATTACAAGGGGATCTGTGTTAGGTTTGGGTTTTGAATCTACACATACACTAGTCACTTGTTGCAGATATATCATGTTTAAACAGTGTAGGTTTGAATATTCATGAGTAACATTGACTTACTGTACACAGAGTTTAAGACAAATGTATCGGAACAGTACTTACACTATATAAATGTGTGATAAAACAGCTGATGAATGCTTAATTTACACTAGGGCAGGTTGTCTTCTAACCCATTTCTTACTTAACACACAGATATTTTTGTGTTTCGAAGACTTTTAACATTGTTTACTATGTGTTGTTTAAGCTTTTTTTTCACGTGGTTTAAAATCATAGTCATTTACTTATGCAAGCACAGACGCATGCAGAAAGGGTTTTAAAATGAAGCTTTAGTGGTTTTATGACTTTTCTCAGGGAGTGAGCTTTCAATTCTGGGACATTTGACCTTGGAATACCTTTCTTTTGATGGAACTTTGCTGTCTTTATATGATTATGTTGTTTTTTGAATGCTGTTTTTGCCAATGGGGATCCTTAACAACTTCTCATCTGTTTTTTTTGTGTGTGTATGATCTGAGTTTTGAGAAAGTACGTTCTTCCAAACCAATTGCCATTGATTTCTGATAAAGGATTCTTTTTTTTTTTTTTAAATTTAAATTTTATTACATTTTTATAAAACCAAAATACATGGAATGGAGGTTATCTGACCATACAATACACGGATCAAGAATGTAACACTTGAAGATGTGTACAAAACTCACCAAATTAAGCGGGAACAATAAGACACCCCCCCAATACCCTCCCAAACCTCCCTACCACCCCCCTCCATTGCCTCGGAGGTGTCATAGCTAAAGGGATACTGGGTCTTGAGAGAGAAGACTAGGGATAGAAAGAGAAAATCCACACACACATTAGCTAGTCATGACTGCACAGCAGAGGCGCAGTACAACAGTATCAACAAGGGACTACACCTCTGGAGGTTAATTTAGGTAGGCATATAATTTGCCCCATTTCGATTGAAAGAAGCCAGTCTGTGTCTGGAACTAGCTATTAGTTTCTCGGTATTGAAAGAGTGGGACATCTCCTTGAGCCATTCCTGGTAGGTGATAAGGTCTTGATCCATCAATGTCTGAGGACCAGCTTTTGACAACTATTGAGATTAGAGCCATGTGGTACCTACGTTCCTTCACCTCAATGTTAGAGTAAACTCCTAAAATACATATTTCTATGGTGAAGAGCTCCCTGAGCCCCAGAAGTGGATCTAGACTGTCTCATACTGTATTCCAGAGGGGTGCCACTCTGTTACAATCCCAGAGGATATGCAGCAGATTCCATTCAGCAGCCCCACATCTCGTACATATATCCGATTTAAGCTTACCAAATTTAGCCAGCTTTACTGGGGTATAATAGAGGTTATTTAAAATATGGTATTGGATTAATCTATGATTGTCCTGGGAAAGATAACGGTACACGTCCTTCCAAATCAATTCCCATGATAGGGGAGAACTCAAAGTAGGGAATGACCAGATTGTGGAACCCTCCAGGGAATTAGGAAAGAGGGCGTCTAACAGTTTGTTGTATATGTTAGCTATTCCATTGGGATTACGGCCGCTTCCTGGATTTTCTCAGAAAGGCCTTGTTTTGGAAGGAAGGTAAACAGGCCCAAATATTTTGTGTATGAGGTGTCTCAATTGAAAGACTTTGAAAATATACTTCTGGGGGATGTTGAAGGAAATTAGAATTCTGTCCGACGGGAGAAGCGAGCCTTGCACATACAGAGATTCCACCAGTAGGTTGTGTATTTGTGGGAGCCACTCGGAGGTTAGCCAACTACCTCCAATTTTAATATTGGGATTTAGAGTGAGAGGTTGTGCTAGATCCTTGGTCTGGATATGTTGAAGAAATTCCAACATTGGGAAAGAATTTTAATAGAGACCAATAGCAGAGTCCTGAATGGCTGGAGGTAGTGTGGAAGGGGTGACAAAAGATACGGGGAGGGGGCGGGAGTTGAACTGGTCCATTAGACTAAGCTCCAGTTGTAGCCAGGTTGGTTGAGGTAAATTAGACTGTGTGATGGACCACTTCCCTACTCTATATAGGTGACTAGCCCAGTAATATAGTAAAAAATTAGGTAGGCGAAGACCCCCTTTGTATCTAGCTGCACTAAGTTTAAGAAAGGCTCGACGAGGCTGTTTCCCTTTCTAAATAAAGTTGGATAACAGAGAATTTATTTGACTAAAATACTGCCTGGGGAGCCAAATGTTAAGGAGATTTAGGGGGTAGAATAACCGGGGTAAGACATTCATTTTGATGATGTTGATTCGCCCCCATAGGGATATTGGCAATTTTTGCCATCGGTCCAAATCTCTCTGAATCCTTGTTAATGCGTCATCTAGATTAAGCTTCTTGACCATTTCCACCTCACGGGCCAAGTGGATACCCAAGTATTTAAGTGAGACCGGAGACCATTTCATACCGAACCGTGTGAAACCTGACTGAAAGGTAGTAGAATTTAACGGAAAAATAACTGATTTAGAAACGTTCAACCTGTAGTTAGATACCTGACCAAAACGGTCAATGATTTGTAGTACTTGTGTTAAGGATGTTTCTGGATTGGTAAGGTGTAGCAGAATGTCGTCTGCAAAAACCGATAAAGTTAGGGGAATTGAGAAATGACACAGCCTGTAACTCGTGGTGAATTTTTAATGCTGATGAATAGAGGCTCTAGGTATAAGTTAAAGAGATAAGGGGAAAGGGGACATCCTTGACATGTGCCAGCACATAAAGGAAATCGGGAAGAGAAAACCCTGTTGCAGTAGACTTTTGCCAAGGGAGACTTGTAGATCGCCATGATCCAATGGATAAAGGTGTCAGGGAAGCCCATTCTCTTCAAAGTGTCCCACAAAAAGTCCCAGTTCACCCTGTCAAAGGCTTTTTCTGCATCGAGAGCAACTAGGGCCATGGGAACTTGTGAAGTTTGGGCCATTTGGAAGATATGGGACAGAGTTCTCAAGTGGTCGGCTGCAGACCTACCCTGAACAAAGCCAGCCTGTTCCGGGCTCAGCAAGTGCTGCCAAATCTTTTTGATTCTGAGCGATGGAATTTTGGATAGAATTTTGATATTGTAATTTAAGAGTGAAATTGGATGGTAGCTGGCTGGATCTAATAAGGGTTTATCAGGTTTGGGAATTAAAATTATTGTGGCTTCTAAAAGAGAGGGGTCCATCCTTTCTGCAGAGAACATATATTCGTATAGTTTAAGAAGTAGCAGGGACAGTTCTTTACAAAAGGCTTTATAAAAATTCAAAGGAAAGCCATCAGGCCCGGGGGCTTTATCTAATGGCAACTCGTTAATTGCGTCTTCCACTTCACCTAAGGTGATAGAAGCTGATAGAATATCACAGTGGTGTGTCAGGAGGGAAGGGAGATTGATCCCGTCTAGAAATTGCTCTATCATCTGGGGGTGTGATTGAGGGGAGTGCTTGCTATACTCCTGTATAGAAGGACTGAAAATTTGTACAATATCCTAGGTAACGTCTTGGTGGTGCCGTCATGAGAGTTTAGAGCCGGGATTACACGACAGCTCTCCATCTCTTTCAGTCTAAGAGCTAGCATTCTTCCAGGCTTTTCACCCTGGTCGATATATCTGGTCTTAGTCTTAAACATAGCATATTCAGCTTTTTCCCTTGTTAGGTCATTGTATTCATTCCTGAGCTTGATTAGAGCTGCCAGGTTTGTTGAGGAATTGGAATGGAGAAGATTGTCTTCAGCTGTCCTAAGCTGTTTAGATAGTAAACTAATTTTTGACTCTCTTACCTTTTTCCTAGTGGAAGCAGCCTTGATAAATTCCCCCCTGATAAAACATTTGAGGGAGCACCACAGTATGTTGTCTCTGTGGACAGACCCTTGGTTCAGGTCTAAGTAAGAAAGGATCTTATCTTTAATATGGGAAACTGTATGATCATCCTTTAGGATTTGCGTATTTAGTTTCCATGAAGTGTCCCTTTGCCCCTGGAGACCAAGGGAAATCGTGATCCACACCAGGGAGTGGTCCGAGATAACTATTGGTTCTATACCTACCTGATGTGTACTACTCATTAGGGAAGAGCTAAATAAAATATAATCAATTCTTGACCAAGTTTGGTGAACTTGAGAATAAAAGGAAAAGAGGCGGTTATCTGGATTAAGAAGGCACCAGGGATCACATAGTCCTAGTAGGTGTGTAAAATCTGTAAGAGCTTGTTGGGCAGTGGACACCGGTTTTAACAGTCTATAGGTTTTATCTAAGTCGTTGGATGGAGCTATATTCAGTCGCCCCAAGGATAAGAAGGAAGGCAAAATCTGCTTAAGTTGACTGCTAGGGACATTGAAATGCTTGGTCTCCTCCCACTGGGGCATATATTGCCCCAAGTACCACATTACTGTTGTCAAGCTGGCCCTTGACCAACACATACCTACCATCCTGGTCGGTAATACTATCTTCCGCTACAAATCTGACATGGTGTTTAATTAGTATGGCTACCCCCTGCTGGCTTGCGAGCCAGAAGCTGTGAAAATTTGAGTGAACCCTTGCCTACGTAATCCTTTAGCTTCTAAGGCAGCCAAGTGAGTTTCCTGCATGAAAACTATGTCCACATTTAATAGGAAACAATTCAGAAAAACCTGCTGTCGTTTGAGAGGATCGTTGATGCCTCTGACATTCCAACTTGTGAATTTAATCGGTCTCGCAGCCATATTGATTATTACAATATTTAAAAGGAATTAGGATCCTCAACTCCTCCAGTGTGGTTAGTGACGTGTGGCTTGCACCAAGACTACCCTCCGCTAACATAGTCCAAAAAGCTTGACACTCTCCGAGGCTCCCTTCCCCCCAAAAACCCCATAAAAGATAACATTTAAGAACTGACCAAGTCACCAACAGAATTATATGTAACTGTGAAATGTAAGATCTAAACCTAGTGAGAGAAATTTTAATGGTAACTAGTCCCGAGTTTAGGATATACCCCCCCTTCCAACCCCCCTATTTAACGTGTACTTTTAATAAAGCTGAAACCCCCATGAACTATTTACAAACAATCCTTTAAATCCAGAGGTACATATCTAGACCGACTTTGTGTCCTGGATAGGGATCGGCCCGACTAGCAGACCCACTCCTACCTGTAACAATCCTGCTTGTTGCCCCTACTGACACAGTGCAATAAAATAAACACAAACATCACAAGGCAGAAAAGAAACAGAAGCCAGTGTACTGCTGTCCCCACCCTCCATCTCGGGCTACGAGGCAGCTCTCCCAAGGCTAGCCAATCCTGTCATCCCCAGCAAAAGAACATAGATAATCTCAGCTTCGAGACATTAACAAATCCTACCAGACCTTAAAACGAAATCGCTGTGCTGGGAAGATACTATCCCTGGTTGATCACTGTAGCATACACTCTGGCCATTCATTGGCAGGATCGGGAGTAGAAGGAGCAAGAGCTCTGTGCAAACGGAAAGGCCTTCGCCTAGCAGGAAGAGGGAGGGGAAGGCAAACTGGTAGGAACCAACTGGTCCGTCAGAAAACTAACCGACGGAAACCAAAAGCGGAAGAAAGGTGCCTATCCCTCCCCCTTTAGGCCGAAAGATAAAGGCAGCAGCCACTCAGCCTGTTATATATAGGCCGCAAACAAGGCCTTAATAAACACCTCTACCCCAAACAGCTACAGAAGCCCAACCAGCCAGCTGCCCGATCAGCCAGATCCCTTCCTGCAAAAAACAAGAGCGCACATATAAACAGCATATAAGCCTTCGACACAGGTAGGCAGACTTTGACCTAGTAATAGCATTCACAGGTCAGCCAGTTTTAAACAAATTAGGCAGTCTCTGGGAAAGTTCTCCTTTGGCTTGTTCCGGATTCTCGAATGAATGCCATGCTCCTTCCAGTTGCACTTGCAGTCGAGCTGGGTAGTTCATGCGGAATCTAATCCCGGCAGCTATCAGCTTGGTCACTATCGGGTGGAAATCTCGTCTCTTCTGCCGGGTTTCAAAGGGAAGGTCTTGAGTGAGTCTCAAAGTATGGTTTTCCCATAGAACCGCTTGCAGGCCTTTAACTTTGCTTAAAATGTGTTGCCTTTCTAGATAGCTGAGCAACTTAATTATTATGGGTCTTAAAGAGGTACCGGGTGGTGGCTTTGGCTTTAGAGATCTGTGTGCCCGCTCGATATGGTAGTAGGGATTGATAGGCGAGGGACCTACTATCTTGGTCAGAAGCTTTTGTACAAAGGACAGGATATCGGGACCCTCCTCCGCCTCTGGTAGACTCAGGATCAAAATATTGTTCCTCCTGCTGCGTCCCTCGAGGTCTTCTATCTTCAACTGCAATTTGACAATTTGCTGTTTGAGCAGAACAATTTCGGGTTTGCTTTTAACCCTCCAGGACTCCAAAGAGCAGGTTCGAGCTTCAGTGTCGCCAACTCTGATAGTCAGCGAGGCAAGGTCACTATGCACAGACTTTAGTTCTGTTGAAATGTCCTGCAGAGTTTCCCGAAAAGGGATCAGCTCCTGAAGGAAACGGTCCTCTGTAAGCGGGTTAGAAGAGGTACCAGCGGAGCCAGATTTAGCACCAGAACCCATAGACAGAGTTCTTGATTTTTTAGGCGCTTTCTCCGGAGTATTCGGTGGCGTGTGCCTGGCTCCGACAGACTTCATCTCGGCCTCCATAATCTTTGTCGCACCCTGGCGTATCGGGTTTAAAAAAACACACGAACGCCGATGAAAAGTGTTGCTGGTCTTCGGAGAACTATGGTAGGTGGATAATCAGTGAGAAAGGTATCCCCGAAGCCAGAATGTAGTTAGTTTAGCTGGTTGGTAGGAGAGAGCTGGAGATTATGCTGCCATTAGGAGCGCTGCGTCACGTGACCTCCTGATGAAGGATTCTATGTAATCCAAAAGCTAAAAGCACCTATTTCTCTTGTAACAACTCTGTTGTTCTAGTAAAAGGTATCAAATCATTTGTGTGTGGATCTTTAGTTAATTAGTAATGTTTGGACTTTTTTGCATGAAAGGTCCTAGTAACCCGTTACTGTGAACAAGCCCTTCCGTCATCTTTTTTTCCCTTTTTTCTTTAAACAATATAGTTACCCAGGTAGGTCAGCTGAAATGCAGTAACATATTTTAAGGGGGGGGGGTTCTTTATCCATTTGGATGGACTAAAACATGGAGTGGCTGAGTGCCTTGTACAGGGTTACATAGTGAGTAAATGCCACTGGTGGGATTTGAAACTGTGTTCCCTAATTTTCCACAAGCCTGTACTCTAGCCATGGGACTACCCTGCCCCTAATTGCTAACGCTTGCCTCAGCAGTAATGATTTGTGCCATCAGCACAGATGGTGAGGAGCACATGGAATAGTCTTCTGGGGAGGCAGTGGAAGACAGCACCATTCAAACTGTCAGTGCAGGACTAGACACATTCCTGATGGGGAATAGCATTGAACATTGCACTAAGTAGGGATGACATTCTAGCAGTAAAGCTTGTATTTGTGTCAACACTCAAACAGGGGTACAGTCACTGCTATAGAGCACAGTAGACTTTCTATGCATGGCAAGTCAGCAACAGAACTAAATCTTCATTTCCAGATTTAACCACTGACCTATGTTGTTCACACATACAGCACGCACGCACGCACACACATGCACACATTTTGCAGCTATTTTCTGAAAGCGTTCCATTTTTGTAGCAACAAAAAAAACTGTAGTGCAGTCAGAATTGTCTCATTTCAAGTGTAGATGAAAGTCATTGATGAGAATTTCAGTGTGACAGGATGAACAGTTTTTTTCACCCCCAGAGAAAGATTTGGAATCTGAGCCTGTGCATGGCCATGTAGGAAATGTAGGTCACAGGGAAAGACTGAGAAGCTGGGGAACATGAAAATACCTCGGCAGTCACATCTAATTGAACTATTTTATTGAGGGTTTTTAGAATAAATAAGCAACTGTATGTTTCACATAAGCTGTAAAATGGTTTTGTATAAAGCTGAATTATGAAAGCATATTTTGGCCAGTAGAAAGAAGTAATATGCTGCTAAAAATCATTATAAATTATAAGAACAGTATATCACTGGATCTCCCCCGAACATACTGCAAGGATGGTGGTGTTTGTCTAGCAATATGTAGTAGGCATGACATGCACTGTCCCCTTTTCTGTTATTTGATCTCCCAGTGTCTTTCTCTGAGCCCGTACACATTTTATTTTCTCTCCTCACTATCCCTTTTTTGCTCTGCTTCTACATTCCTTTACTGTTTTTCCTTTCTGTAGTCCCACAAATACTGTACTGTACTGTACCATACCGTACTATAGTGTACTGTACTGTATTGTACTATAGCTGGGGACCAGAGTTCTGTTTGAACCAAAGGCGGTGTTGCAAAAGCATGGGGGCTCAAGCCTAAACCATGGGGGCACCCTCACACTATTACACAATTTTTTTTTGTGGAAACACCATGTCATTGTACCTATTAAATCTGCTACGTAGCTACACAGATGTTTACGGACAGAAACAAGGCTCATGATCCGTCCAGTGTATCCTGCTTATATTCATTAAATCAAAATTCCAAGACAAGAATTGTATTTTGCTGTACTTTCTCATGGGTTTCCTTAATCCAATCAACTACATAAATATGCCAACCAGATATACATTTCTCTGTCACAGCTGTAACTGATGTGCTGTATGTCTCCCAGGTTTTTCCCAGCCTGGCCAGGACTTCCTTGCATCACCTCATTTCTGCCACTTCCCCAACCCCAGGAGCCCCAAAGACCTCCACACCCCTCCACTGCTCCAAAGGCCCCCATAATCTCTTGCCTACCAGCACTTACTTTTGCACCTTCATTCCACAATGGACTCTGCCATGCAGGGAACGAGCTACCTTCTGTCTTGATCAAGGAGTTGCCTAGGACATCAGAGGAAGGAGAGAGCCCTGTGGAGCTCAGGCCCTGGGCTTAGGCTCAGCGGTGTGGGCATGTACTAGGCTGGTGTTACACCAGGGATGGCATTAAGCTTGGCCTGTGTGTTGACAAATTCAGTTATGTGAAAACTGTTACTGTGTCACTTATGTGTTTTTTTTTTTTTCATAAAACTTGGGGCTTGTAATTTATAACTGTAGTTGAGGAATATGACTTTTTAAGTACTGTTATTGGAATGAGGCAATATGATGATATTTCTGTGAGTGCCGGCTTTGTTGATATTTACTTGAGAAACAGCAGATGGCTTGGTCAGTGACAGTGATCAGTCTGCTGACCACTGTGGTAAGGAGCTGTGCCTGCTAATTGATCCGTCTGCTGCAGAGCTTTGATTTTTCATGTGGTCTTAAGCGAGGGATAGTTATTATAAAAGGAGCCCCAGTGGCTATAATCAGTCCAGTTGCTCAGTTGACCTTGGAGCAGAGAGTCCATGGTGACTTGAAAATTTCTGCTACAGTGCATATTTATGTGCATAGCAGTTTCAGTGATTTGCCTGAGTGGACTGTGCAGTTGCAATCAAAAATAAGAGAATGGGCAGTCACATTCCATTACTTTCATTTCATAGGAAACAAGGCATACAGTCTGCCAGGGTAAAGGTTATTTAATTGTTTATCAAACAGGTTGTAGAAATCCAACAATCTGATTGGCTGAGGACTGTCACATTGATACTGTTTATTTGAGCACAACTAGACAGCTCAGTTCTTGTGGCAGTCTTTTTAATAAAATAATTATTTTAGTCTTTCAGAACTATTTCATAAGCACAAAAGCGTCCTCCAAGGTGTCCAGTTGTGCAGAAATCTACGGATTCATTGTGTGATTAAACACACTGAGCTTTGTCTCATGCCTTAAAGCAGCAGTATTTGTTAGTCAGCCAAAATTTTAATCATGTGTTTTTTTGATGCAACTTGTTTGTAACATTCATAGATTTATCCTCAGTGTATCTTTAATTTTCTCAGATATTTTTAAAACAGCTTTTATAGCTCATTTTGTAATTAATGACTCACATCTTTAAAGATGGACACCATTTACATGTTTTAAGTCTCTTTTACTGAGGATACCTGTTGAATATAAATACTAGGTTTAGTCTGTGAATATATCTGGATGGTGCTACCGCATGTTTCTAATGGTAAATTGCACAGCACTGTGCCGAGATATTTAATATTTTCACTAAGGACATGTACAGGAGCAGGAGTTTTTAAAAAATTTCAAAAGCTTTAGTTTAGTTAGTTGATATCTTGGAGGTAGAAGACTTGGTTTGCTGGCCAAGGCACCTAGCTTCACCTGAGCTCTTTCCTTCTAAGACTGCTTGAAAGGCAGAGTAGAGAAACTTACCAGAGCAAGGGAGAAGGATTAAGACTTAGTTTGGCTAAGCAGATTTACTGTGTGGTGGTGTTTTTAATTTTTACTCACAGGGATTGCTACTGTTTGTTGCTAACATTTCATTGCTTTATTTTTTCTCTGATTCAAATTGTTGTTGCTGGTATACCTTCTTCTGCATTATTACAAGGTGTGCCTACAGGTGTGTGCTAACAGATTACTGCTGTAATCTTCTGATTCAAATTGTCTTTTGCAAGGTATATCTTCTGTTGCTGCTTTATTTTTCTCTGGAGCAAAGTGTTTCTTACAGGGTATATCTTCTCTGAAATTACTGTATTACAGGTGGAGCTTACATTTTTGTGACTTTTTATCATTGGGCTAAGCAAAATTACTGTTTGACACTGTGTTTTATTTTATTCTTGTTTGTTGAAAGGTTTGTTGTCTCAGAGGTGTTTCAGTCTCCTTCTCACATTGAAGGAGCTAATTGCTTTTCCTCCCAGCTCTTCCAAAGGATTAGGTGTGTATGTAGAGGTGGAGCTGGCAAACTGTCAGTAATTTCCAACAGAAAGAAGGGTTAAAAGTCAGGTTAGTTGATATCTTGGAGGTAGAAGACTTGGTTTGCTGGCCAAGGCACCTAGCTTCACCTGAGCTCTTTCCTTCTAAGACTGCTTGAAAGGCAGGTAGAGAAACTTACCAGAGCAAGGGAGAAGGATTAAGACTTAGTTTGGCTAAACAGATTTACTGTGTGGTGGTGTTTTATTTTTACTCACAGGGATTGCTACTGTTTGTTGCTAACATTTCATTGCTTTTATTTTTCTGATTCAAATTGTTGTTGCTGGTATACCTTCTTCTGCATTATTACAAGGTGTGCCTACAGGTGTGCTAACAGATTACTGCTGTAATCTTCTGATTCAAATTGTCTTTTGCAAGGTATATCTTCTGTTACTGCTTTATTTTCTCTGGAGCAATGTTTCTTACAGGGTATATCTTCTCTGAAATTACTGTATTACAGGTGGAGCTTACATTTTGTGACTTTTTATCATTGGGCTAAGCAAAATTACTGTTTGACACTGGTTTTATTTTATTCTTGTTTGTTGAAAGGTTTGTTGTCTCAGAGGTGTTTCAGTCTCCTTCTCACATTGAAGGAGCAAATTGCTTTTCCTCCACAGCTCTTCCAAAGGATTAGGTGTGTATGTGGGGTGGAGCTGGCAAACTGTCAGTAATTTCCAACAGAAAGAAGAAGGGTTAAAAAGTCAGGTTAGTTTGATATCTTGAGGTAGAAGACTTGGTTTGCTGGCCAAGGCACCTAGCTTCACCTGAGCTCTTTCCTTCTAAGACTGCTTGAAAGGCAGAGTAGAGAAACTTACCAGAGCAAGGGAGAAGGATTAAGACTTAGTTTGGCTAAGCAGATTTACTGTGTGGTGGTGTTTTATTTTTACTCACAGGGATTGCTACTGTTTGTTGCTAACATTTCATTGCTTTATTTTTCTCTGATTCAAATTTTTGTTGCTGGTATACCTTCTTCTGCATTATTACAAGGTGTGCCTACAGGTGTGTGCTAACAGATTACTGCTGTAATCTTCTGATTCAAATTGTCTTTTGCAAGGTATATCTTCTGTTGCTGCTTTATTTTTCTCTGGAGCAAAGTGTTTCTTACAGGGTATATCTTCTCTGAAATTACTGTATTACAGGTGGAGCTTACATTTTGTGACTTTTTATCATTGGGCTAAGCAAAATTACTGTTTGACACTGGTTTTATTTTATTCTTGTTTGTTGAAAGGTTTGTTGTCTCAGAGGTGTTTCAGTCTCCTTCTCACATTGAAGGAGCTAATTGCTTTTCCTCCACAGCTCTTCCAAAGGATTAGGTGTGTATGTGGGGGTGGAGCTGGCAAACTGTCAGTAATTTCCAACAGAAAGAAGGGTTAAAAAGTCAGGTTAGTTGATATCTTGGAGGTAGAAGACTTGGTTTGCTGGCCAAGGCACCTAGCTTCACCTGAGCTCTTTCCTTCTAAGACTGCTTGAAAGGCAGAGTAGAGAAACTTACCAGAGCAAGGGAGAAGGATTAAGACTTAGTTTGGCTAAGCAGATTTACTGTGTGGTGGTGTTTTTATTTTTTACTCACAGAGATTGCTACTGTTTGTTGCTAACATTTCATTGCTTTATTTTTCTCTGATTCAAATTGTTGTTGCTGGTATACCTTCTTCTGCATTATTACAAGGTGTGCCTACAGGTGTGTGCTAACAGATTACTGCTGTAATCTTCTGATTCAAATTGTCTTTGCAAGGTATATCTTCTGTTACTGCTTTATTTTTCTCTGGAGCAAAGTGTTTCTTAGGGTATATCTTCTCAAATTACTGTATTACAGGTGGAGCTTACATTTTGTGACTTTTTTATCATTGGGCTAAGCAAAATTACTGTTTGACACTGGTTTTATTTTATTCTTGTTTGTTGAAAGGTTTGTTGTCTCAGAGGTGTTTCAGTCTCCTTCTACATTGAAGGAGCAAATTGCTTTTCCTCCTACAGCTCTTCCAAAGGATTAGTGTGTATGTGGGTGGAGCTGGCAAACTGTCAGTAATTTCCAACAGAAAGAAGGGTTAAAAGTCAGGTTAGTTGATATCTTGAGGTAGAAGATTGGTTTGCTGGCCAAGGCACCTAGCTTTCACCCTGAGCTCTTTCCTTCTAAGACTGCTTGAAAGGCAGAGTAGAGAAACTTACCAGAGCAAGGGAGAAGGATTAAGACTTAGTTTGGCTAAGCAGATTTACTGTGTGGTGGTGTTTTTATTTTTTACTCACAGGGATTGCTACTGTTTGTTGCTAACATTTCATTGACTTTATTTTTTCTGATTCAAATTGTTGTTGCTGGTATACCTTCTTCTGCATTATTACAAGTGTGCCTACAGGTGTGCTGTAACAGATTACTGCTGTAATCTTCTGATTCAAATTGTCTTTGCAAGGTATATCTTCTGTTGCTGCTTTATTTTTCTCTGAGCAAAGTGTTTCTTACAGGTATATCTTTCCTGAAATTACTGTATTACAGGTGGAGCTTACATTTTTGTGACTTTTTTTATCATTGGGCTAAGCAAAATTACTGTTTGACACTGGTTTTATTTTATATTCTTGTTTGTTGAAAGGTTTGTTGTCTCAGAGGGTGTTTCAGTCTCCTTCTCACATTGAAGGAGCTAATTGCTTTTCCTCCCACAGCTCTTCCAAAGGATTAGGTGTGTATGGGGAGTGGAGCTGGCAAACTGTCAGTAATTTCAACAGAAAGAAGGGTTAAAAAGTCAGGTTAGTTGATATCTTGAGGTAGAAGACTGGTTTGCTGGCCAGGCACCTAGCTTCACCTGAGCTCTTTCCTTCTAAGACTGCTTGAAAGGCAGAGTAGAGAACTTACCAGAGCAAGGAGAAGGATTAAGACTTAGTTTGGCTAAGCAGATTTACTGTGTGGTGGTGTTTTATTTTTACTCACAGAGATTGCTACTGTTTGTTGCTAACATTTCATTGCTTTATTTTTCTCTGATTCAAATTGTTGTTGCTGGTATACCTTCTTCTGCATTATTACAAGGTGTGCCTACAGGTGTGTGCTAACAGATTACTGCTGTAATCTACTGATTCAAATTGTCTTTTCAAGGCATATCTTCTGTTACTGCTTTTTTTTTCTCTGGAGCAAAGTGTTTCTTACAGGGTATATCTTCTCTGAAATTACTGTATTACAGGTGGAGCTTACATTTTTGTGACTTTTTTATCATTGGGCTAAGCAAAATTACTGTTTGACACTGGTTTTATTTTATTCTTGTTTGTTGAAAGGTTTGTTGTCTCAGAGGTGTTTCAGTCTCCTTCTCACATTGAAGGAGCAAATTGCTTTTCCTCCCACAGCTCTTCCAAAGGATTAGGTGTGTATGTGGGAGTGGAGCTGGCAAACTGTCAATGTTCCAACAGAAAGAAGGGTTAAAAGTCAGGTTAGTTGATATCTTGGGTAGAAGACTTGGTTTTGTGGCAAGGCACCTAGCTTCACCTGAGCTCTCGCTTCTAAGACTGCTTGAAAGGCAGAGTAGAGGAAACTTACCAGAGACAAGGGAGAAGGATTAAGACTTAGTTTGGCTAAGCAGATTTACTGTGTGGTGGTGTTTTTTTTTACTCACAGGGATTACTACTGTTTGTTGCCAACATTTCATTGCTTTATTTTTCTCCTGATTCAAATTGTTGCTGCTGGTATACCTCTTCTGCATTATTACAAGGTGTGCCTACAGGTGTGTATGCTAACAGATTACTGCTGTAATCTTCTGATTCAAATTGTCTTTGGCAAGGTATATCTTCTGTTGCTGCTTTATTTTTTCTCTGAGCAAGTGTTTCTTACAGGGTATATCTTCTCTGAAATTACTGTATTACAGGTGGAGCTTACATTTTGTGACTTTTTATCATTGGCTAAGCAAAATTACTGTTTGACACTGGTTTATTTTATTCTTGTTTGTTGAAAGGTTTGTTGTCTCAGAGGTGTTTCAGTCTCCTTCTCACATTGAAGGAGCTAATTGTTTTCCTCCCACAGCCTCTTCCAAAGGATTAGGTGTGTATGTGGGGGTGAGCTGGCAAACTGTCAGTAATTTCCAACAGAAAGAAGGGTTAAAAAGTCAGGTTAGTTGATATCTTGGAGGTAGAAGACTTGGTTTGCTGGCCAAGGCACTAGCTTCACCTGAGCTCTTTCCTTCTAAGACTGCTTGAAGGCAGAGTAGAGAAACTTACCAGAGCAAGGGAGAAGATTAAGACTTAGTTTGGCTAGCAGATTTACTGTGTGGTGGTGTTTTTATTTTTTACTCACAGAGATTGCTACTGTTTGTTGCTAACATTTCATTGTTTATTTTTCTCTGATTCAAATTGTTGTTGCTGGTATAACTTCTTCTGCATTATTACAAGGTGTGCCTACTAGGTAAAGCGAACAGATTACTGCTGTAATCTTCTTGATTCAAATTGTCTTGCAAGGTATATCTTCTGTTACTGCTTTTATTTTTCTGAGCAAAGTGTTTTTACAGGGTATATCTTCTGAAATTACTGTATTACAGGTGAGCTTACATTTTGTGACTTTTTTATCATTGGGCTAAGCAAAATTACTGTTTGACACTGGTTTTATTTTATTCTTGTTTGTTGAAAAGGTTTGTTGTCTCAGAGGTGTTTCAGTCTCCTTCTCACATTGAAGGAGCATAATTGCTTTTCCTCCCACAGCTCTTCCAAAGGATTAGGTGTGTATGTGGGGTGGAGCTGGCAAACTGTCAGTATTTCCAACAGAAAGAAGGGTTAAAAGTCAAGTTAGTTGATATCTTGGAGGTAGAAGACTGGTTTGCTGGCCAAGGCACCTAGCTTCACCTGAGCTCTTTCCTTCTAAGACTGCTTGAAAGGCAGAGTAGAGAAACTACCAGAGCAGGGGAAGGATTAAGACTTAGTTTGGCTAAGCAGATTTACTTGTGGTGGTGTTTTTATTTTTACTCACAGGGATTGCTACTGTTGTTGCTAACATTTCATTGCTTTATTATTTTCTCTGATTCAAATTGTTGTTGCTGGTATACCTTCTTCTGCATTATTACAAGGTGTGCCTCAGAGGTGTGTGCTAACAGATTACTGCTGTAATCTTCTGATTCAAATTGTCTTTTGCAAGGTATATCTTCTGTTGCTGCTTTATATTTTTCTCTGGAGCAAAGTGTTTCTACAGGGTATATCTCCTCTGAAATTACTGTATTACAGGTGGAGCTTACATTTTTGTGACTTTTTTTTATCATTGGGCTAAGCAAAATTACTGTTTGACACTGGTTTTATTTTATTCTTGTTTGTTGAAAGGTTTGTTGTCTCAGAGGTGTTTCAGTCTCCTTCTCACATTGAAGGAGCTAATTGCTTTCCCTCCCACAGCTCTTCCAGAAGATTAGGTGTGTATGTGGGGAGTGGAGCTGGCAAACGTCAGTAATTTCCAACAGAAAGAAGGGTTAAAAAGTCAGGTTAGTTGATATCTTGGAGGTAGAAGACTTGGTTTGCTGGCCGAGGCACCTAGCTTCACCTGAGCTCTTTCCTTCTAAGACTGCTTGAAAGGCAGAGTAGAGAAACTTACCAGAGCAAGGAGAAGGATTAAGACTTAGTTTGGCTAAGCAGATTTACTGTGTGGTAGTGTTTTTATTTTTACTCACCACAGAGATTGCTACTGTTTGTTGCTAACATTTCATTGCTTTATTTTTCTCTGATTCAAATTGTTGTTGCTGGTATACCTTCTTCTGCATTATTACAAGGTGTGCCTACAGGTGTGTGCTAACAGATTACTGCTGTAATCTTCTGATTCAAATTGTCTTTTGCAAGGTATATCTTCTGTTACTGCTTTATTTTTCTCTAGAGCAAAGTGTTTCTTACAGGGTATATCTTCTCTGAAATTATTACAGGTGGTGCTTTACAGGTTTTACAGTTTTATCTAACATTAGGATAAGCTTTCAGGGTTACTGCATTTGTTGTTGATGATTGTTTCTGTCACCCTCCTTGTTCTTTTGTCGTGGTTCTTCTTTTTGGCAGGGAAGAGGCCCAGCCACCCACCCCATCCCCAACCACCCCACACTACACCTCCTTTATAGGGTACCACAGTTGTAACATTTCCTGTGGCAGAACAGGAAGGAGGCGGATCAGTGGGGCCTCCACAAAGGTGATCTCTATTTACAGGGCACTAGTAATTTAACTTGTTATAACAAGTTAAACAAAGCACAATTAAACCATTACTTGCATTTTTTTTCCTTCTAATTACTCTGACTAGGTTACAAACCCAGCAACTTATTTGGAATGGATTTCATTAACTGCAGGTACTGTGGAACAATTTTCAGAAGGACAGTCTTACAGAGTTTAGGACACTGTCCTACATGCTGGGCCTTTGGAGATCTTAGAGGTCTCAGCCGGCAGCATGGGCAGAGATTGCAGCCTCAAATTTCATATTGAAGAGGAAATACATTATAAGAACCACCCATGTTCCCCAGCATCCAACAGAAAAACCTCGACCGCAGAGGGTAATTGAGTCCAGGAGGGTTGGCAGGTGGTTAGGAGGGAGCAAATCAGTTGCCCCATCACTCTGCTCTCCAAACACATTACCTCCAAAACCATATAAACACTAAGAACAGGTATCTGCCTCTATCTCTGAAATCCAAATAAAGAGCGAGAAGACACTGCAGAGCAGGACACTGCAGCACAGGAGCTAGCACAACAATACTCACCCCAAATCAGGAACCAAAACTAAACAAGCAATAGCAAATCCAAAAAAACTTGACTATAGGGTACCCATGATTCGGGAGTTGATACCCATCTCCAGCTAGGGTGATGGTCAGATGTCTCCCAGGTACATCAGCATGGAGACACCGACCGCATTACAAATTGTTCACAAAGCAGGAGAAAACACTGATGTCCTAGTACACATAGGGACTAATGATCTACGCCACCGGTCAGTTGAGGAGACCAAGGAACACCTGACTAGGCTGGGTGACAAACTATCATCTATTTAGTCAGCATCTCTACCTTCAGAGATCCTGCCAGTCTGGGAGAAGGGAGCAGATGGACTGAAGGTCAAAGAAGGGGAGATAGGGAGCTAAACACGTGGCTCAAGGACTGGTGCCAGGAAAAGGACACAGATTTGTAGGAACTGGCAACAGTTCTGGGAGCTCAAAGTTCTTTAAATTTGATGGACTGCATCTGACCAAAGAGGGAGTCATTGGGGCAGAAGTTTGACGCCTTTGCAGAATATTTAAACTAGCAAATGGGGAGAGGGGCAGCACCCCATACGCCGAATGGGAAGAACACCCTCCCCTCAGCTAGTGGTCAAACAGGAATTCAGCGTAGTATGCTGCCATTCATTTGCATCACCAGGTAAAAAAAAGGTTTGTCTCCCATAGATGCACAGGGTAATGCCAAACTTCACCCAACAACTAACACACAAAAATTCAAAATGGAAAAATCATGTACACAATGCTCACGCCTGCAAATAAGATCCCAGACCTGCAGGCAATAATGTCAGAGGCTAAACTGGACATATAGCAATTAGTGAGGACGTGGTTTACCAGTAACCACACTTGGGAGACTCAGTACCTGGATATGTATTGTTCAGAAGAGACCGAGGTGCAAAAGGGGGGAGGGTGGCCCTGTATGTTAATGAAAATATCAAAGCTACAGAAATTCAGAATACACATAAGGAGCCAGAAGAACTGTGGGTCACCCTGAAACAGGTAATGGGACAGCCATAAGAACTGGGGTTGTCTACAGGCCTCAGACCAGAGGGAGGACATAGACACATACTGTTAGAAAGATAAAAAAACAATGACAACCAAAAGGAGGTTCTGATAATGGGAGACTTCAACATGCCAGACCAGATTGGTCAATACCAGCAGGAACATCTGCCAGAACTAGACTCATAGTGGATTCCCTGCAGGGGAGACCCCAAACAACTGGTACAGCAACCCACAGACAGGGCTATCCCAGATCTAGTACTGATCAACAAAGAAGGATCCACAGATCTCAGGTAAAGGTCACCTGGGGGCCCAGTGACCATCACATGGTATGGTTCAATGGCTCACTACATCTAAATCATCCCATTCCAAGGCAAAATATGGGCTTCAGGGCTGATAAGATGGCCAACAGAGTTACTAGCCCTGGCAAAAGAAACACAGGTGAGAGGAGGCAAAGTAAGCAAGCATTAGGATACAATACTTGAAGCAACATCCCATTGTGTTAGACAGAAAAGAGCGCAAAGAAGAAGAAACCACTGGCCTCTCATAGCAGAAAAGGTCAGAGCCAAAAGCTAGAAAATATAAGGAACACAGGATGAAGATAGGAGGCATACAAACTGCCCCAAGGGAAGCAGGAAAGGCAGCAAGGCAGGCAAAAAAGTCAAACTGAGGAAACACTAGCACGACAGTAAGAAGGTGACAAGATTTCATAGATACATTAGGAGAAAGAGAGTCCAGAGGGGTATTGCTAAGCTTAATGGAGAAAAAGGGAGCATGTGAGGGACCTGTAAATATCTATCCAAATAGATACTTTATAGTATTTACTGAAGAGAAGGTAGGGCAGGCCCGCTCAACATCACATGGACACAGGGGAGGGAGGTGGCACTACCCCTTCACAAAAAGAAAGGGTCCCATGAGCTTGGTTAAGCTCAGGTGGGATAAGGCAATGGGACCTGATGGCATACACATCCCAGGTACTTAAGGAGCCAAGGCGTGAGGAACTAGGGAGGCCATTAGCAGAAGTGTTTGGGCAGTCTCTGAGCACGGAGGTCCCAGAAGACTGAGAAAGGCACATGGTCCCACCCACAAGAGTGGTAGCAGGGAGGAGGCGAGACTACAGACCGGTCAGTCTTACCTCAGTAGTGAGCAAGATTGAGGCACCCATAAGAAAGGATAGTACAACACCTGGAATCCATAAGACGCAAGGACCAAGACAGCATGGGTTTACAAAGGAAGGTCCTGTCAAACTAATCTCAGATTTCTTTGACTGGGTAACAAGTGGTGACCAAGGGGCAGTTGATGTCGCCACATGACTTCAGCAAAGCTTTTGACACTGTTCCACATAGAAGATTGATAAATAAGCTAGGTGGCTCGGGTGGTCAGAAGGCTCAACTGGTGGCAAACTGGTTGACTGGCGAAAACAGAGAGTGGTGGTAAATGGTATACAGTCAGAAGAGATGCAAGTCACAAGTGGGTACCTCAGGATCAGTCCTGGGCCAGTCCTATTCAACATCTTCATTAGTGACCTCGCAGATGGACTAGAGGGTAGGCTTGTCTGTTTGCAGATGACACCAAGATCTGCAACAGAGTAGATGATCCAGATGGGTGGGCAGAATGAGAAGAGATCTGGATAAACTAGCAGAATGGTCAGAAGAGTGGCAACTGGGATTTAATGCAAAGAAGTGCAAAATCATGCACATAGGGAAGAGAAACCCTGAAGCCACTTATAGGCTGGGAGGGGAGTTAAGCAGTCACAAAGGAAGAAAGAGACTTGGGCATCATCATCATCACTGATGACCTAAAATCATCCAAGCAGACCTCTAAAGCAGTAGGTAAGGCTAGGGGTGTTAGGGTGTATTAGTAGGGGTATCACAAGTCGTAAGAGGGAGGTAATAATCCTCTCATTATGGTTAGGCCCCATCTGGAGTACTGCGTGCAGTATTGGAGGCCACACCTTCACAAGGACATTAACCAAATTGAGGCAGTCCAGAGAAGGGCAACCAAAATGGTGCAGGGACTGCATCAGAAGACATATAAGGACAGATTAACGGAGCTCAATATGTATACCCTTGAGCAAAGGAGGGAGAGAGGTGATATGATCGAGACATTTAAACACCTTAAGGGCATAAACAAGGTGAAAGAGTCTAACATGTTTAAATATAAGAAAAATAGCAGGACAAGAGGACACAGCATGAGATTAGAGGGAGGCCGATTAAGGGGGAATGTGAGGAAATTCTTTTTCACGAAAGGTGGTAGATGCATGGAATGGCTTACCACAAGAAGTGGTGGCTATGAATACAGTGCAGGGCTTCAAACAGGCATGGGATAGGCATAAGGGAGCAATACAAATGACTATGAATAGATAGGTCACTGACAGAGCAAAGGCCGATGGCACATTTATAAGGTAGAAAAAGAAATGGGCAGACTGGATGGGCCTTGTGGTCCTTATCTGCCGTCAACTTCTATGTTTCTATGTTTCTAAAATCCCACAGCTCCCTTCAGGAATGAAAGAAAACAAATTAAATCCAATGGGCTACAAGACCAGAGGCAGTATGGATTTATGGGGGGGGGGTCATGCCAGACAAATCTGAATAATTTCTTTGACTAGGTGATTTGGGAAATAGATCAGGGGAGGGCAGCGAACTTGGCCTATCTGAGCTTCAGCAAGGCCTTTGACACTGTGCTCCACAGGAGACTAATAAAAAAAATTGAGCAGCCTAAGGGTGGAACCAAAAGTGGTGAAATGAGTAAGGAACTGGGTAATAGACAGGCAACAGAAGGTGGTGGTTAATGGCACTCACTCTAATGAGGGGAGAGTGACCAGTGGGGTGCTGCAGGGCTCAGTACTAGGACCAATCCTCTTCAATGTCTTTATAAGTGACATTGCCATAGAGTTGGATGGGAAGGTACACCTTTTTGCAGATAACACCAACATTTGAAATTGGGTGGACACTCAGGAGAGAGTGAAGAGAATAGGTAGGGACTTCGGGAAACTCCAGAAGTTGTCACGAGCATGGTAGTTGGGGTTCAATACCAACAAGTGCAAAATCATGCACCTAGGGCATAGGAACCCAGAAGCCATGTATAGAATTGGGGTTACTGACAGTCACTGATCAGTAAAAGGACCCTGGGGTTATCATATCTGATGACCTCAAAGTGGCAGGGCAGTGTAACAAAGCAGTGGGTAGGACCAGTGGGATTATGAGATGAATAGGGAGAGGTATCTCTGGCAGGAGGAAGGAGGTGGTGCTGCCACTGTATCGCTCACTTGTGAAACCCCAGCTTGAGTATTGTGTCCAGTTCTGGAGGCTGCACCTCAGAAAGGACATAGACAGAGTGGAGGCAGTCCAGAGAAGGGCAGCTAAAATGGTACAGAGGTTGCAGCAAAAGCCCTATGTAGAGAAACTGAGGGTTCTCACATGTACACCTTGAAAGAGATGAAAGTGAGAGGGGACATGATAAAGACCTATGAGTATCTCACTAGAGTGAACAGGATGCAGGAGAGCAGTCTCTTATTCAAATAAGAAACAGCACCAGGACCGGAAGGAATGTGATGATGCTGGAGGGGGTGTTTAAGAAGAATGTGAGGAAGTACTATTTCATCGAAAGATTGGTAGACACCTGGAACAGACCGCCAGAGAAAGTGGTGGAGGTGAAAACAGTGGAAAGTTTCATGCAGGTGTGGGTTCAATAAATAGGAAGCAAGGAAGGAAGGTTGCCAGAGACCAGTTAGGGTCTGCGGAGGCAGACTAGGTAGGGCCTATCTGGGCAAACTGGGTGGGCCAAATGGTAATTTTCTGCCAACAAATTCTATGTTTCTATGAAAAGAAAAATGAATATATTGATATTTTTTAAAGAAAACATTATTACTGAAAAGAAAACTACATGCTGACTAACACAAACTGGTGCTTTAAAGCACAGCTAAGGCATCATTATAGTTTAGCCCAAGTGGGCACTACATTGGGTCTTATTGCCTGCATATTGGTACATTTTACTTGAACTGAAACCTCATTTAATATTTCTAAATATTGTCATTATGTACTCATAAAATGGCACCCAAACCGTTATTGCATTCCCTAAAAGAGGAGCTGCTTACACAATGGCTCCCCAAGAGGCTTCAGCTGTGGGATGTGTGTCTCAGACACTATTTCCCTTCAGTGGGTTCCATTTAAAATGTGATACACATACAGACTCAATACAGCATTGTCTTGGGACATAAGCTTCCTGCTGTTTGTTTTAGAATCGGTGATGCGACACTTTGCCATACAGCTACTAGGAGACAATGGAGGCTTACAGTAAAACCACAGGCTAATGAATCAGGACATCCTAGGGCTTACAGTAAAACCACAGGCTGGTGAATCAGGACATCCTAGAATTCGATGTGTGACCTTGGAGAGCAGATGGAATTTTTCACAAAAACAGATGGAGTCATGCAATTAGCCTTTAAAAATGAAAATCTCCTACTTAGCAAAAAAAAAACAAAAAAAACTCAAATGGACTAAACATAAAAAATGAGTCAAGCTTGCCTATCCCATGCAATGTGTAGAGGCAGGTGATGATGTAGTAGAGAGACTGACGAAGAAGTGGAGCACATAGGATGGAAATAAGCAGCAGCAAGTTAGAAACATAAAAACTTAGAAATTTTTTGCTTTAAAAAATTTATTGGGTTAACCAGGGTAACACTACAGTAAAATCAGGTACAGAAGCATTGAAAGATAAAATAACAGAGCAAAGATAATAATGCAGTTCTATATCTAATCCTAACACAGGTACCATCTCCAAGCCAATCAAATCAGAAACTTTGAACACAATGATAGTATAAATGGCATAAACAAGTCAGAGTTGACGAGATAGTTTCAAACAGTCTATAACTAGAAAAAACAATATCCAATGAATTAAACAAATAAGGATACACTTCATGACTAAACTAAAAGTATAGAGTTAAAAGCTATAACTAGCCTAACAATGTTAGAATAGGGGCCCAGATTTCTCTGAATAAGTCCCTTTTCCCAATGTTTTGTCGGGCTATCCTCTCATTATTGATTGTTTCGCTCATTTTGTTGCTCCACTCTTTAAGGTCAGGAGGGGAGGGGGATTTCCAATGAGAAAGAAATAGCCTTTTAAGAGGCAGGGTCGCAGACCGTACACCAAACCTGTGAGGTTTGCTCAGCTGATCTGAACGTTCTTGTTGACAGAAGGATCACTTGGCCCACCCAGTCTACCCAAGCTGTGGTAATGTACATGTTTGTTAAGAGTAAGCACATGAAAAAGGATGTCCCAGACAGAGAGAAAGAGTGTGTGTGTGTGTGTGTGTGTGTGTGTGCACGCGCGCGCGTGCATGTGTGCATGCCTGAGACGTACTGTACAACATCAAAAAGGAGTCCATGTTATTTTCAAAGTTCTTTTGTTTAAACTGCTGTTACTATATGGCACAACATTTACAAGAGATAAATAAAAATCTCAATTGGACCCTAAATTTGCAAGAGACAAGCAGTCATGACCAAAGAAAAAGGGAAAAACTAGAAAGACCAATTTTGAAAATCTGATTGTATTATGCCATTTTGATAATTCAGCCTTGATGTTTCAGGACAAGCATATTCCCTTAATTTGAGGCTTATTTCTTGCCCCCGTCCAGAATTCAATATCAGGCAGACTGACAATTTTTGGCAGGAGCTCTTCTCTTGTTGCAAATCCACAGGACTGCAGAAGGGACCGGGAAACCCTAGAGCCACATTTTATGGTGCTGCCAGAGATGCACTAAATTGCTGTGGCCTGAATTGCCAATGTGGGACAGAACAAGACCCATGCCACTGTTATAGGACCAAATTTAGAGAACAGAGGCCATCTTTCCATCTTCAGCTACCACTCAAACTGCTGTCAGCAGTCTCAGACTCCAGTTCCAGCCAAGGACAACAGAACCTGCCTGCAAATTCATCTTTTAACAGCTTTTTGCTACCAGGACAGTGCAAGCTTGGTGTGAGGGGGCTCAGGAGAGCTGGCAGCCGAGCTGACATCACCAGGGAGGGGGCTGGTTGAGTTTAAAAGCCTGTGCCACCTGCTGTGAGCCAGACCTGCTTTCCATCTTCAGCTGCCACTCAAACTGCTGTCAGCACTCTCAGACTCCAACTCCCGCCAACGACAACAGAACCCACCTGCAAATTCATTTTTTAGCAACTTTTTGCTGCCAGGACAGTGCAGGCTCGATGTGAGGGGGCTCAGGAGAGCTGACAGCTGAGCTGACGTCCCCGGGGGGGGTTGACTGAGTTCAAAAGCCTGCACCACCCGCTAGAGCGAGCATGGCACAAGCTTGAGTCTCGGGAGAAAAACACAGCTAAAAGAAGTATGGACTGTAGGTGTTTAGTAAGTTTTAAATGCATATAGTATATATATTTTTATTGTCTTTAATGGTGATATAAAAACTGTTTACTCACAATAGACAGGAAAGAATATACTTAGGGAAGATATTTGGCATTTTATTGTTTTATATTTGTCTAAACATATATTTAGTTTTCAGTCTACAAAAATACATATCTGCAATTGTCTTTACACTGCTCTGTAAAATCATGATATCACCGATGTTTCTATTTTCCCCATTAATTACTGTGGTGGTGATCAGCACCAGCCTGCTGCAGGTTGTCTTTACCAAAAATCAAAATGCGCCGATTCGGACCAGTGGGGTACTAAATGATCTGGAACTTAAAAATAAGGGGATTAATTTACATAATCTCACAAAAAGGAGAAATTTCCTTTTCTTTAATACAAAAACAAATATTTAGTTACTCAAAGGTCATCTTGGTGAGACACAAAACAGCCGGAGGGGATGATCACCTCCTCCTCCTCTTAACCTTGGTCTTGAGTGGTGATGTGGAACTAAACCCAGGCCCAACTGAAAATGTGAAATTAAAACTTTTATATGATAATGCTAGAAGCTTAAAGCATAAAATAGACATTCTAAAACTATGGATTGCACAAGAAGATCCCGATTTAATTGCACTCATAGAAACGTGGTTAAATAAAACAATAAATACAAAGGAAATTGAATTGGATGGTTATTTTACCTTTTATTTATTTATTTATTTAAGAGTTTCACCAGGAAGGCATACTGAGCAGAGTACTGCTCGATTCCAGAAGCATTCACCTAGATAAGGATGGTAGACAGGAAGGGGAATATTATTATACCCTAAATTGGATTTAGGAGTTGTGGAAATTATGTATGCAGGGTATAGCGATCTAATTGAATGCCAAATCATTACTTTTCAAAATCTGGCTTTAACAGTGGGGTTGTTTATGCAGCACCTAAAGCTAAAGTTACAAAGTTACAACATTTGAGGAACTTGACTAGACTCTAAACAGGCACTCAATAGGAAATAAATTGCTTGTGGAGACTTTAATGCTTCATGGGGTCACCAATGAGGCAAGAGCCTTGAATAGAGTTTTACACAGTTAAATGTGCCCTAGGTAGTCTCCAACATAACTAGGAAAACTATATTAGAAAGTACTGGAGATATTTTGGACTTGATCCTTATTTCTCCAGAATTTGTAGCCACAAATATATCAGTCATCCAACCTATGTTGGTGGACCACAATTCTTTGATTTGTGGTCTAGAGTTGACCCACATGACAAAATAAATAGAAAAAAGCAACGGACATTTAAAAGTATAATAGGGACACCTTTCTACTAAAATTATCAGCAGAAAATGGGATAGAATATTTCTTATCCCTTGTTTGAACTTAGCAACTGAAGAATTCACAAATCATTTCTTGGAAATATGTAATGAATCTGCTCCATTTATTACTGTAACTCAAAAGCAAAATCACCTCCCCTAGATTACAGAGAACTTAAAGAAGGAAATAATCAAAAATAGATTATGGAAGCTTGCTAATAATACACTAAATTCAACAGACTGGAATGCATTTGAAAAAAGCAAGAAATAAGTTAAGGATCACAATTAAAAAGGCAAAAAAGAGTATTATAGTAAAACAAATTGCAGAAACATCTGACACATCTCAGTACTGGTCGCTAATAAAATCACGTGAATCACCAGTAAACACAACTCCCCCACTACAAATTGAAAGAAATGGAGTTTTGCAGGATAGAAGGTGTTCAGCAGTATTCTGAACCATGATTTTGTGAATCTCTCTGATATTAATATTCCAAAATCAAAGCAGACTGAACAACTAAATAAGAGTAGAAATAAGGGACCATGGCATGGTAAAATTTCTAGGTTTAGGTTTAAAATTATTTCATTTAAGGAAGTAAAAACTGAAATCAAAAAACTAAAGATTAAGAAATCCCATGGACTAGATGGTATAGATGCTAGATTTTTAAAAGATGCAGTGGACTATACTGTACCAACCTTAACCAAATTGTTTAATTGGCGCCTAAGGGAGGGTAAATTCCAATCAAAGTGAAAAAGAGTAAAAACAATCCCCATATACAAAGGGGGGCTGACCACTGAGTCATCTAATTACCATCCAATAGCATTATTATCAGTAGTCTCAAAAATATTTGACAGATTAGTACAAAAACAGCTACCAGACTACTTAGAAGGTAGTGGGCTACTGTCAAAATATCAGGTTTAGAAAGGGGTATTCCATGGACACCGCACTCACTGATCTGATCAATATAATGGCTTCACCACTTGAGAACGATTGGGTGGTGGGTGTGGTGTTCATGGATTTATCAAAGGCATTTAATATGGTAGATCATCGTATTCTAAGAGATCAGTTATTGGAAATTGGTGTTTCTGAAGAAGCCTCTGACTGGTTTGGGTCTTATTTAACTGACAGAAGGCAGTTAGTTGCAGTAGGAAATGACAGTTGTTAGAGGTGTCCCACAAGGATCAATATTGGGCCCTACATTATTTTTACTTTATCTACACCAAGTCATGGATGTCATTTATAACACTAAAACATGTTTATATGCAATGAAACAGTAATGGTGGCCATACACTCGGCAAAAGACCAAATGATGCAAAGATTACAAACAGACTTTGAAAACATGCATAAGTGGTTTGGGGATTCTAGGTTAGTTTTAAATAGTAAAAAATCCAAGACCATGTTTTTCAGTAAAAATATCTCTAAAAATGAGAAAAAAATTCAAAATTGAAATTACAACATTTAATGGTAGAACAGATCCAGAAACAAATGATTTGATACCTTTTATTGGACCAACATGGATGTTACAGAAAAGAACAACGTGCTCTAGCTTTCGAACCAACCAGGTCCTTCAGAAGCTTTGAAGGACCTGGTTGGTTCGAAAGCTAGAGCACTTTGTTCTTTTCTGTAACATCCATGTTGGTCCAATAAAAGGTATCAAATCATTTGTTTCTGGATCTGTTCTTAAAAGGACCAATACGGCACCTACAACATTTTTTTGCAACATTTAATGGTGAAATTCTTGAACAAGTTACAGAGTATAACAAACTTTGCTGATGTGACTGTGTTGCTAATTTCTGAAAACCTGTACAAATTGCTTCTAAAATATACTTATTGACTTAGTGTTTCTTGTGTGGGGGTACTTTCTTTACCATAAGTACTTCTTTGTTAAAACTGCACAGCAGTGTGGGATATTGGAGGACAGAGGCTAGTCCCTGATACCTCCTAGCTTCTTTACACAGTCTGTTGATTAAATTGCAAGAACATTTCTAAGGTCATTACCAGAAATACACCTTTCTAGATTATATACAGCCTTTTTAAAGGCTATTTGTTCCAAATTTGTGCATTTGTAAACTAGCGCGAAACTAGAAGTCGCCAAGACGACTTCCATTTATGTACCTTAAAAACACTCGCATTAGCGAGCGACAGCAGATATAACAAACTTTGCTGATGTGACTGTGTTGCTAATTTCTGAAAACCTGTACAAATTGCTTCTAAAATATACCTATTGACTCAGTGTTTCTTGTGTGGGGGTACTTTCTTTACCATAAGTACTTCCTTGTTAAAACTGCACAGCAGTGTGGGATATTGGAGGACAGAGGCTAGTCCCTGATACCTCCTAGCTTCTTTACACAGTCTGTTGATTAAATTGCAAGAACATTTCTAAGGTCACTACCAGAAATACACCTTTCTAGACTATATACAGCCTTTTTAAAGGCTATTTGTTCCAAATTTGTGCATTTGTAAACTAAGCAGCAGAGCGAATCGCACTACGATGCACTTCTGGTTCTGTACCTTAAAAACACTCGCATTAGCGAGTGGGGCGAGCGTGCATGGGGCAGCATGCGGAGACACGTGCAGAGACACGCGCTTGTCCGCATGTGTCTACCATGTCCACCGGGGACACCAGGACCAGGCGATTATACTAGGATATATTTACATAAGGTAAACAAACCTACAAACTTTTACCTTTGCATACACATTATCATTGATCATGAAGAAAGCAAATAAGATGTGTTTTGAGTGTAAAATGTACACCACTGGTAAACAAGACTCAAAATTCCTGTGTGACAAATGTATCTTAGTTAGGAATTTACAGGAGGAAATTAAGATGCTACAACCGAATGAGAATATAAGCTCTGACATTAAAGCACTGGAAGAATATATAGATCATATGTCATTAATTGTGGAAGCTAATACTTCTTCCTCAAAATGTTTGAGAAACTCTTGTCCCAATGATCCACCACCTAATTGTTTACCACCTTCCATTTTGACCGAGCAGCCAACAACTACTTCTAATCCCTTAACTACTATTATAAAATATTCAGTTGAACACCCTACTGAAACTGGGAATTGGACTCTAATCTCTCCAAAAAGGCATTCTAAAAACAAACTTGTCCCCAAACCCTATATGATTCCACTCTCAAACTCTTTTGAACCCCTCCCTGAATTTTTAGAGGATGACTGTAATGATACCCAAAGTATCACAGAATATGTATCTGACAATCCGAACAAAGGAAATCACAAAATGCAATTGAACCACAAAGTAACCATGACCCCAGTACTTAAATCCCTGCAGATCACTCCTCCTCTAAACACCTCTTCTGCACCTAAATCACTGCACACTTCCGATGTGCTTATTCCAAAAAATAAACAGGTATATGTGTTGGGTGATTCTATAACAAAATATGTTGATAGGATAGTTTGTAACCCAGACAAGGAAAATCGGACTTCCTCTAGTTATAGAGGAGCATAAATAGCCGATCTTACACTAATGTCAAAAACAATTTTGTCGGCTGCTGGAGAAAACCCACTAGTGATTATCCATGCTGGTGCAAATGACATTACAAAATCCCCACTTCAACAGATCAAACAGGACTATGTGGCACTATGTAACGTATTAGTAGATCGTGGTTGCACCATATGTCTGTCAGAAGTTTTACCTATTCCAAGAGCAACCAGATACATTAACAATAAAATAAAAGCATTAAACAAATGGATCCACAAGTGGACTTACAGACACGGCATAAATTGCCTAACTCATTGGGAATATTTTGATGATAAGCCCTCACTTTTCTGTTGGGATTGCTTACACCTCAGCAGAAGGGGAAGTGCAATCTTAGGATGAAAAATGGTAACTTTCATAAACAACCATTTAAACTGATAGGAAGGGGGGAGACGGGGACAACCCACATCTCTAGTAAAGACAGTCCATGCCTATCTTATTGGACAAATCTTAACATACTGTCACTTAATGCACGATCATTAACAATTACTAAATTTGCTGAACTTGAAATTTTAATCAAAACTTTAAATTTAGTACTAATAGCAATGACTGAAACCTGGGGTAACACTGATAAAAAGTGGAGAGTAGAAATTCCTGGTTTTAAGCATTATTTCAAAAATAGACTGGACACAAAAATTGGTGGTGGGGTTAGTCTGTACGTTCGCAATGATATTCCATCATATGAATCAACAACTACTGTACACTCTGAAAGTGTTTGGGTCTATATTCAACCCACCAACGATCATCAACTTCTTATAGGTACTTGTTATCGTGCCCCCTCCTCTGATATTGACCAAACTAAACAACTTTGTAGTGAAATTACTCAAATAGCTAGTAAAGATCCAGTACTCATTCTAGGGAACTTTAATTTTCCCACTATAAACTGGGACACACTTTCTGGAATTAATAAACACGACGGACAATTCTTGTCAGTCATAATCAATATGGGATTTGTTCAATGTGTAAATGAACCAACAAGGGGAAATAACATACTGGACCTAGTCATAATTAATCCGGAGACACACATATCTGATATCCAACTACTCAGCCCCTTGGGAAACAGTGACCACTTGTCTCTTCATTTCTCCATCCAATTACCCTTATTACCAAAAACTAACAAATTAAAAATAAAACAATATAATAGGGCTGACTTTGAAATCATTAATCACCAGATTAAATCCCTTAATTGGGAACAAATAATGAATCCAATGAACACTGAGATGGCCTGGGGCTTTTAGAAAGCAAAGATATTGGAACTTGAAAAAAATTATGTCCCGGATAAATTTAAATATAATAAAGGGAAGATCCCTCATGGTTCAATGGTAATATCAAAACATTAATTAAGCAAAAAAATAAACTGTTTTCAGCCCTAAAAAATGTTCATCTGATCAGAAAAATGCCATCTTGCTTAAATATAGAGAGGTAGTCAGACAACTAAAGAAATCTATTACATTGGCTAAATGTAATTTTGAATTTAAAATTGTACACACTAAGGACTGTCATAAAGCATTATATACTTACCTAAATGGCAAAAAAAGTAATAACAATACAATAGGTCCCTTAGTCTGTAATAGTAGGACTATAACATCTGATATGGAAACAGCTTCAAAATTAAACAAGTATTTTTCATCTGTTTTTACTCCAGAAACTATTAATACTATACCTATCATAGCAGACTTTAATCTAGAGCCATATGAAATTCTTTTTCAGGATATACAGTGGGTCTTTGACACTCTAAAACAACACACTAGTTCTGGCCCTGACAATATTAGATCTAGATTTCTTATGGAGACAAAAGATACAATAACCCCCGACTATTATTTTTAAAAAATCACTATATGAATCCTCAGTTCCAATTGACTGGTGCACAGCCATTGTCACACCTATCTTTAAACAAGGTTCTCATTCCAAAATTGAAAACTACAGACCAATCAGTCTTACATCAATACCATGTAAACTCATGGAGAAAATAATAAAAAATCAACTCGAAAAAGAAATGCCCTTATTAAAAATTAATGATAAATATCAACATGGCTTCCAAACAGGATTTTCATGTACCACAAACTTGATCACTTTTTACAATTATATTAGCTCTAATCTTGACTGTAAAATACCCACTGATGTTATATTTTTGGATTACAGCAAGGCTTTCGATAAGGTGTCACACAGTATTTTGGTTGACAAACTCAACCGCTTGGGCTTTTCTGCACCTATTATATCTTGGATAAATAGTTGGCTAAGTAACAGAACACAGAGAGTTAGGGTAAACGGTGTGTTATCAGAGGTGGGTGTGGTGGCTAGTGGTGTGCCACAGGGTACCGTTCTGGGCCCAGTACTATTTAATTTGTTTATTAGTGATATGTATGTCTCACCAAATAATATAATGGTCAAATTTGCGGATGATACCAAACTTGGAGGAAAGATTAACACCCCTGCAAACTGTCATAAATTGGCACTGGATCTTGCACAAATTGAACAATGGGCTAGTGTGAACAAGATGTACTTTAACGTAGCTAAGTGTGCAGTACTCCATTTTGGGAAAAATAATCCTAGACAAATGTATTACTTGAACAATAGCATTATTAGGACATCTCCTGTAGAAAAAGATCTGGGTATTATGATTAATGATAAACTATCTTCATCTTCACATTGTTCAAAAATCGCAAATCAAACAAATGCACTACTGAGAAGAATAAATAAAACATTTATTTCCAAATCAGAAGAATGCCTTTTAACTCTGTATAGGTCACACATTAGGCTCTATCTGGACTATGGTTCTCCATTTTGGAATCCCTATTTAAAGACAGATATAGATAAAATCGAACTAATTCAACATAGAGTCACCAAATTAGTACCTCATCTAACTCATTTGGATTACAATACTAGATTGAAAAAAACTGGATTACACTCTCTTGAGCGCAGACGAGCTAGAGGCGATCTTTTACAACTATTCAAAATACTTAATACACCTGAACAAATGGAACAATGCGGTATTGTTTATTCTGTAAGAAAAATTGTACCAAGACTTCATAATAGACAATAGTCCAAAAAGTTAATAACAATAAAAGGTTAAATTTATTTTCTATCAGATCACCCAGACTATGGAACAAATTACCTCAAGATATCGTTGATTCAAAAAATATTACAACATTTAAGCACAAACTTGATAAATGGATGAATGAATGGGACATAGGTAAATGATCCACCGATGGGGAGGACAATCTCGATGGGCTATTGGCCTTCTTTTGTCCTAAAAACCAAGTAAACCAAGTAAACCAAGTAATAAATACCTTGGAGTATGGGTAAATCAAAACCTAAATTTTGAATATCATTTTACTAAAATGACTGAAAATCTAAACAAACGTTTGGGAGATTTCAGACACTCAACTTTCTGTACAAATGAACATATGCGAAAGAATATTGTAAATCAATTATTAGTAGCAGTTTTGGACTATGGAAGTAATATGTACAGTCTTGTTAGCAAGACACATCTTAAGAAAGTTGATATTTTGTACAATTGAATGGCCTGTTTTGTCTTTTGTTGCAATTACAAAACACACCATTGTAGAAACTGCATGAAGCATTAAATTGGCTACCGCTTAAACAAAAAAGAAAGATAATATGGGCAAATCAATTTTACAAAATTATAAATGAATCCAAACCTACGTACCTACTTGAGACAAGCTTTGGTCAGAGTCTACATGTCTGCATGAAGCTATTAGGAGAGCATGGAGGTGATGGTGGAAAGTGTCTCCATGTTATGGTTTTCAGGGTGTAAGTGTCTGCTCTACTATATATATATATATATATATATATATGTATTATTTTCTTGACCCCTCCACCCTCCCTGGTTAATTATCTGTCTCTCTCTAGTGCTTTGTGTAATACAGCAGCAGTTAAAGAACACAAATTGCAGCCTTACATTTTTTTTTCAAATATTGATAAGCAGTATATATATATTTCGTACATGGGTGTCCTGACTGAAGCAAGATATGAGAAATGTAGTCATGAAATACTTTGTTTAATAAAACCAGTCCTGACTGAAGCAAGATATGAGAAATTTAGTCATGAAATACTTAGTTTAATGAAACCAATCAATATATAGAAGTGCCAATGTAAGGAAATGGGGCAGAAGTTTGACGTCTTTGCAGAATATTTAAACTAGCAAATGGGGAAAGGGGTGCAGCACCCCATACGTCGAATGGGAAGAACACCCCTCCCCCCCTCAGCTAGTGGTCAAACAGGAATTCAGAGTGTTTGCTGTTCATTTGCATCACCAGGTAAGAAAAAAGGTTTGTCTCCCCATCAGCCTTTGGGGTAATGCCAAACTTCACCCAACAACTAACACACCAAAATCTGGCCAATGGAAAATCATGTACACAAATGCTCACAGCCTGGGAAATAAGATCCCAGACCTGCAGGCAATAATGTCAGAGGCTAAACTGGACATAGTAGCAATTAGTGAGACATGGTTTACCAAACCACACTTGGGAGACTTCAGTACCTGGCTATGTATTGTTCAGAAGAGACCGAGGTGCAAAAGGGGGGGAGGGGCCCTGTATGTTAATGAAAATATCAAAGTTACAGAAATTCAGAATACACATAAGGAGCCAGAAGAACTGTGGGTCACCCTGGAAACAGGAAATGGGACAGCCATAAGAACTGGGGTTGTCTACAGGCCCCCAGACCAGAGGGAGGACATAGACACATTACTGTTAGAAGATATACAAAACATGACAGCTAAAGGGGAGGTTCTGATAATGGGAGACTTCAACATGCCAGATACAGATTGGTCAATACCAGCAGGAACATCTGCCAGAACTAGACTCATAGTGGATTCCCTGCAGGGGAGGGCCTCAAACAACTGGTACAGCAACCCACAAGAGACAGGGCTATCATAGATCTAGTACTGACTAACAAAGAAGGATCACAGATCTCCAGGTAGAAGGTCACCTGGGGGGCCAGTGACCATCACATGGGTATGGTTCAATTTGGCTACTACATCTAAATCATCCCATTCCAAGGCAAAAATATGGGACTTCAGAGGAGCTGACTTTGATAAGCTGGCCAACAGAGTTAAGCTAGCCCTGGCAAAAGAAACACAGGTGAGGGGTACAGGCAGAGTGGGCAAGCATTAAGGATGCAATACTTGAAGCAACATCCCATTGTGTTAGACAGAAAAGGAAGTGCAAAGAAGAAGGAAACCACTTTGGTTCTCAAATACAGTAGCGAAAAGGTCAGAGCCAAAAGGCTGGCCTTCAGGAAATATAAGGGAACACAGCGGATGAAGATAGGAGGCATACCAAACTGCCCTAAGGGAAGCAGGTAAGGCAGTAAGGCAGGCAAAGTCCCAAACTGAGGAAACACTAGCACGAACAGTAAAAGAAGGTGACAAGACTTTCTATAGATACATTAGTGAAAGGAGAAAGTCCAGAGGGGTATTGCTAAGCTAATGAAGAAAAGGGAGCATGTGAGGAGGAGGACCCTGTAAAGGCATCTATCCTAAATAGATACTTTTGCTCAGTATTTACTGAAGAGAAGGTAGGGCAGGACCCACAGCTCAGCATCATGGACACAGGGGGGAAGGAGGTGAGCACTACTCCCTTCACAAAAGAAAGGGTCCTACAAGAGCTTGCTAAGCTCAGGGTGGATAAGGCAATGGGACCTGATGGCATACATCCCACTTAAGAAGCTAAAGGAGGAACTAGCAGAGCCATTAGCAGAATTGTTTAGTGAGTCTCTGAGCACAGGAGAGGTCCCAGAAGACTGGAGAAGGGCTTATGTGATCCCGCTCCACAAGAGTGGTAGCAGGGAGGAGGCGGGGAACTACAGACCGGTCAGTCTTACCTCAGTAGTGGGCAAGATTATGGAGGCACTCCTTAAGGAAAGGATAGTGCAACACCTGGAATCCATAGGGGCACAGGATCCAAGACAGCATGGGTTTACAAAAGGAAGGTCCTGTCAAACTAATCTCATAGATTTCTTTGACTGGGTAACCAGAGTGGTGGACCAAGGGGAGCAGTTGATGTCACCTACCTTGACTTCAGCAAAGCTTTTGACACTGTTCCACATAGAAGATTGATAAATAAGCTGGGTAGGCTCGGTGGTCAGAAGTTGGTCAACTGGGTGGCAAACTGGTTGACGGGCAGAAAACAGAGAGTGGTGGTAAATGGTATACAGTCAGAAGAGATGCAAGTCACAAGTGGGGTACCTCAGGGATCAGTCCTGGGGCCAGTCCTCTTCAACATCTTCATTAGTGACCTTGCAGATGGACTAGAGGGTAAGGCTTGTCTGTTTGCAGATGACATCAAGATCTGCAACAGAGTAGATGATCCAGATGGGGTGGGCAGAATGAGAAGAGATCTGGATAAACTAGCAGAATGGTCAGAAGAGTGGCAACTGGGATTTAATGCAAAGAAGTGCAAAATCATGCACATAGGGAAGAGAAACCTGAAGCTACCTATAGGCTGGGAGGGGAGTTGCTAGCAGTCACAAAGGAAGAAAGAGACTTGGGCATCATCATCACTGATGACCTACAATCATCCAAGCAGACCTCTAAAGCAGTAGGTAAGGCTAGGGGGGTGTTAGGGTGTATTAGTAGGGGTATCACAAGTCGTAAGAGGGAGGTAATAATCCCTCTGTACAAGACACTGGTTAGACCCCATCTGGAGTACTGCATGCAGTATTGGAGGCCACACCTTCACAAGGACATTAACCAAATTGAGGCAGTCCAGAGAAGGGCAACCAAAATGGTGCAGGGACTGCATCAGAAGACATATGAGGACAGATTAACGGAGCTCAATATGTATACCCTTGAGCAAAGGAGGGAGAGAGGTGATATGATCGAGGCATTCAAACACCTTAAGGGCATAAACAAGGTGAAAGAGTCTAACATGTTTAAATATAAGAAAATAGCAGGACAAGAGGACACAGCATGAGATTAGAGGAAGGCCGATTAAGGGGAATGTGAGGAAATTCTTTTCACAGAAAGGGTGGTGGATGCATGGAATGGCTTACCACAAGAAGTGGTGGCTATGAATACAGTGCAGGGCTTCAAACAGGCATGGGATAGGCATAAGGGAGCAATACAAATGACTATGAATAGATAGGTCACTGACAGAGCAAAGGCTGATGGCACATTTATAAGGTAGAAAAAGAAATGGGGAGACTGGATGGGCCTTGCGGTCCTTATCTGCCGTCAACTTCTATGTTTCTATGTTTCTAAATGTGGCATTATGGTAATTTCTATCATTATTACCCACCTTCCAATCTGCCATGGAAAAATAAATGAGGAGCACGAATGACATTTACAAGTATCCATAACTCTGCCTGTCATTTTCACTCACACTCCTCATTAGCAGTGGTTTGAAGTAAAACTGAAAAAGATTACGTTCAAATGTATGTGAAGATACTCAGCACTCAGCTGGATGTGTGCCAAATTCCCCCACCCACTTCTACCTGCAATTGGCCAACACCACATTGGAAACCATCATGCTGCTACTGTACTGGTTATTTTTAACGTCAATCAAATATGCATGATCTACCACTCCATACCATAACAAAAACGTCAAGCTCCAGGCATAAGTGCATGTAGTAGTCATGTGTATGCAATTTGCTACAAAGCATTTGGCTCATTAAATAAATAATCCACCAAACCACCAGGTAAAATGCAACGCTCTGCACGAAAGTCCATCCCTTGTGTGTGTTCGCTCGGCCAATGGCTGGAAGGGGCTTTAATGCCAACCTGCACATTTACCTTTGCAAGCAGCTGCTGCAGAGCCGACACAAATCTCCATCGGCATTGACATGCTCATGCTCTCCTGTAGCACCACTCTCCCAGCGCGGCGCCACCCAGCGGATCCGCCGCACTTTATCACCCAACTATGGAGAGAAGATGGGGCATGGAGGGGCTGCTGTGACACGCCACCGAACTAGTTTTTTAAATGGGACTGCTTTCTCTTTCTCTGTCTCTTCTCTCTCTCTCTCTCTCTCTCTTTCTCACTCACTCACTCTCACTCTGAATTGTTGACAATAACAACATTGTAGTGCAGCACATGACTACTGTGTGTTACTGACAGGGAAACCTTTTTTATAACTGTTGGCTTATAAAATCAGTCTAATGAGCAGTTTAACAGTCATGTGTTTGCGTGATGATTGTGGGGACCACTGTCACGCTCACAGATAGAGTTTACCTTTAAAATGTTGATAAACAATGCAGTTTTAAGATTTATACCCAATTAATGATATCTGATTTGTGATAGAGAGTTTAGAAACAGTGAAACACAAAGTAAAAGAATGTAAAAACACAAAGTAAAAGAATGTACTTAATGATGCTTTAAGTTAGCAGTAGGCACAACATGCTGTGAGAGGTAGTCACCAAACATTGTCAGGGATTTTTCCAATACTGACTGATGCTCAGTCCCTGTCACAGTATCTGTCTGCCCACCAGCCTATGTGTTTTTAAAGTTTTAATCTGACCGCTTAACAAGCTGAAATATAAAACTCCATGGGTGCGCTTTATATTTCAACAAGCAGATCACAAGACCAACTACCACATAAACGTAATAAAATAATTTAAGTGCAGCAGGGAGGAAAATATATGAATGGATACTGTTTCTAGGAGAAAATTGATACAATTTGAAACAGGGATGTATTGAGTTATGGGGTGCAGAGAAATAGCTGATGGCGTCGGAAGTAAGTCTTAGAAAAAAAATTCCAAGAAAAATTCATCTATATTTCAAGTTTTCCAGCTGTCTTTCACATGCCTGCTGAGTGACAGTTCATCAAGAGCAGTTATTTATTTCATCATTGTGACAGGTGTGTGGGGGTGAGTGAGTGTGTAATACAAGGATACCTTGTATCAGAAGTGGTACACAATTTCAATTTGCTGATTAAAATTGATAATTGTTTGTTTCCCTGCACGGTTATGCAAAGGCTTGGGGGCTTTCATGTGGTGGGATGAGGGTTGGACAGACGTGTATCGGTAGCTACACAGGGATGCAGATATGTAAAAAAAATAAAAACGCCCATAACAACAAAAAAACACCCACTGTGATATAGTGCAGTGCTGCAGTCCATAGGGACAACATGGGCAGATTGCGTCTTGGGGGAGGGTCAGGTGGAGGAAAAACAGTTCCACGGATGGAAAACAGGACATACGTCCTTTTCTGATGCAAAATGTTTGCAGGCTCCGCCCACTGCAGACGTAAAAATAGAGAAAGTTGAGCATAGGCACAACTTAAGAAATAAGAGTACTAGGGATTTAAGAATATCTAGAACTAAAAATAAGTTCAATGAGATGTCTTTTTCTTATGTGGCACTAAATATATGGCCAAAGATCAGTGAACAAGTTAAAACAACACCTAAATCTTCAAAAGGTTTTGTTGCAGTACTCAAAAAGGAGTTATCCTGTATATGCATGTGTAATGGATAAAGGACTAAAACTTCTTAAATCACACATGTAGCCAAATCAGTTATAATATAGTTGAATTGTCAAATGACTGCTGGATTCTATATGTTGAGAAACTGCCAGTTCCTTTCTTGTGTAATTTATGTCCTATATTTTTCATAATTCAGAATTTTTAATATTGACGTATTTTTTGTATAGTCTTGCAATTGTGTAAATGTATTTTTCAAACTGATATTTAAAGCAGGACCACCTTGAAAATAGGACTATGGTCCAAATGGTGTGAAGATGTACCAACAATGTTCCTGTATAAAAATAAAGATTTTTACTGCTACATAAATTTAAAGAACCACACTTGCCTGGGAGCAATGCAGGGAGTCCAAAAACAGAGCAGAGCATACGGAGGTGCTTACAGACAACCCAACACCCCAGATATATGGCACAGCAGTTGAGCAGTAAAGGGATGCCAGCATTTTCTTTTCTGGTGGCAATGACACCACAGGAGACCACCCGAAAGTCACACAGAGGGGTACAGAATGGATATAAAACTGTAAAACCCTGCCCAGAGGTCATGAGGGCCACCATGTTGGAATCCCTGTCCCCTGGAGGACTGTCAGAAGGAGTCAAAGGTCATTAATTTGCTTGTATTGTGTGGAGCTGGTCAAGAGGTTTCAGAACTTCAGGAAACACCTTCCCATAGCAACAGCCAATCAAAAGAGTGTTGGCACAGTGACGCCAGATTAAAGATGATTGCTGGGAAGTGGCGGCAAACAGGAAAAGAGCATGAATATGCCAGTGAATCAGAGGAGTCCTTTGCTTGAGAACTTCCCGTTTGATGTGACTCAGCCTGGACCTGCATTGACTAGAAATTTCTGCAGTTGGTGCCACACCACATCTCTGTCAGGCCTGCAACCTTTTATTATCCATTGTGCATATACACAGACTGTGTGAACACCCAAAGAGACTATGGGTACTGGTGGGGAGTGCATGTACTTAAAGGGTGGTGAGAATCAAACCTGTGCCTGATTGTTTATATGCATTATCTTGCCATACAATGTTTCCTTTCCAGATTCCTATTCCTTAGCTTCAGTTACCCCTTAATAAAACCTTTCCTACTACAGTATGTATCATTTACTGTCTTCATCATTGTCTTTGCGTTGTGTGTTATATTGTTCACTGTTAATAAGTTGAGCTACCAGTATAGCCTCGAGGTTAATGAGCTGTGAATCAGCAGACCTGGGTTTGATTCCCACAACCTTCACCTGCATATTGTGTGGCTCTGAGCAAGTCACTTAACCACCCAAAAGATGGGTCACCCCTGAAAACAACCACTTGTGCTTAGTGGGCTTTACCCAATTAACAAAGAATAAAATAATAAATAAAACATTTTCCCTTCTGAAGAAGAACTCTGTAGGTTTGAAAGCTTGAGGATTTTCTGTAAATCTCCATTGGTCCAATAAAAGGTATCAGAGCACATATTTTGTGCAAAAGAGTTTTGAATAAGAGGAGAGCTATTTTATATTTTAAAGCATGAAAACGTTAGAACCTTGAATAATTAGTTACTGAAGCCCCTAAAGTATCCTAGATGGGGAAGTAGGGAAGGGGCAATATGATTCTACATCCTATCCTTTAAAGGAAATGCAGTAACTATGGTGAGTAACTGTAGCAGCAGGAAGGCAATGTATAATGTACACAAAGGCAGACTCCTAGCAGTGCCTGGGAAGAGTGATGTAGAATACTACCTTGCAAAAAGATTCTGAAGTGCCAATATTCCAAACCTAGCATCCCTTCTTGACTGAGTGCCCAGGTATTAAGTGGATGTAGAAGTGTGTATGTAGGCCCAGGAAGTAGCTTGGGATACGTCCAACAAGAGTACAGTACTTGCCTAGCAGCTCTCACTGAAGCTGCTGTATCTCTGTTCAGATGTTCTCTGATCCCTTGAGGGGGGTCTATACCTGCTGTAGCTTAACAAAATAAAGTACTTTCCACGAAACAATCTATAGTGGTAAATTTTCTCCTAGAAACCTCTCTATCAGTAATAAGTTGTTCAGCCACACTACCTTTTATTTGTTCAATTATGTTCTAATTACAGCTCAGTGGCCTTTTTAGGCTGTGTGCTTTCTCTTCATCTGGAATTGAATGTGATTTAGTGAAAAAGCAGGCACTGATTGATCTAGGAAAATTCATAAAACCACTTTTGGTAAAAAATGTAATGTTTGTTCTTGCCTTATCTTTTTGGAATATTAAATAGATAGGTTCAGTGCTAAGAGCCTACAGCTCACTGGTCCTTCTTGCTGAAGTGATAGCCACCAAAAACAGAGTTTTCAAGTTACATATATAAGCCCCCCTTGGAGCTTACAAGTATCCCATCCGGGGACCACCGTAGTCAGGCAGCCTGATTGTGATGGGAGGTATAAAATGGGATGTTTAACGAGAATGGGGAAGGTGGTTGGGAGCCCGGTCCAAGAGAAAGACCAGGGCTCAGGGCAGGGGATGGAGCAGTTGCCACCCTGGCACACAGCTATCAGCAGATTGGCAGTGTCAGGGAAGAAGCATGGGAGCATTCCAAGGAGGTAGAATGGCTGCATGGAGGAAGATTATCATTAGAATGCTCATCCATGCCGCAGAGAGAGAAGAGGTGGCAGGGCAGAGGTGAGAGCCTGTCCCATCCCTCCCCGGTAATTGTAAGATGGCAGTGGAGAGAGTCAAGCGACGAGTGGGTGGAAATGAGCAGATAGTGCCAGGAGCCCAAGCGTAAGTCTCTTCAAGCGGCTCTGTGTGTGGCTGTCCCTGCTGTGTGTCCAGTGTGCCTGTAATGGCATCCCCCATTCATGGTGCCCAGCAGCTATGATGTATAGGCAATCTTGTACTGGTCAGCTATGGAAGGTGTACTGCAGGTGCAGACTGCAAAGATTAAATCTCCATCGAGTGCCTGTCCCATTTCTGCAGCTGGAAAGTAATGGGTTTTGCTCTGGCAGTCTGTCACATATGGGACTTGTTCCAGTTCTCATTGAAGTTTGAGCAGGAGTGAAGAAAGGGAGAACCTGAGTTGCCAAAACATGTGCTAAGGTCTGATTCAGCCTCCAAGTATGTTGCTGCCACCAGGAAGCTGGAAGCCTGCTTCAGTTCCCAGAGGGAAAGCTAGTGGGAGATCTTTACAATCACGAGTGTACCACTGTGTTAAGGTACTTTTGTGCCTTGGAATTAATTCCTGCCTTTGTGTACCCCCACACCCCATAGAGTGGATTTGTGATTCACCCGACCGAATTGAATCATGTTATGAACTTTTGCTCATTGTGTGGACAATGGACTTATTTAGTAAATTGCATTGAGACTAATCCTTTTCTCCCCTTAAGCTGTAGTGCCCTGTGATGTTTGGGAACCCCAGAAAAGACCAGTGAACCGTGTAAATGTAGCCATTCTGGGTTAGTGCCTGCTGCTGTGGTTGCCTCCCTCCTCATAGACATTCCATCATGCCTCTGGACATCGGGGGGGTTATAAATGTGGGGGCTCATCCAGGATGTTATTTTTGGGGTCCCACACTTGCCTGGGCTGCATTTTATGGTGCTGCAGTAGCAGCATCAAAAAAAAAAAAAAACATTAGATGCTTGAATGGGACTGGACTCATGCATTTTAAGCCCACCATTTTCAATCAATCAATATCTTTATTTATCTAGGTGAGCACCATTGAGCAAGCTCATTTACAAGATAGACCTGCGGTCCGATAGTAATAATACAGAAAGAGAAGTTACAATAGTAGAAACAATAAAAATAGCTGCTATTATAGTAAAAATGCACATTTACAGGTAATATACATTGAACATACAACTACAATGAGTTGTGGATAATGAACTTGTACTGGATCCAAGCCCAAAAACTGTGCATTTTGTAGTGGGAAATGTTAGGGAGAAGGAAGCATACCAGATAGAAGATATCAAGTGCATGATGTAGGGAGAGGTGGGGAATAGAGGCGCAAGTGAAGAGGACCAAATTGTTAGAGCAGAGTGAGGGATTGGGAGGGCGGAGGACTGTACGAAAGACGACGAAGCGATTTTTGCCCCAAAATGCGGTGACATATGGAGGAGAAAACTGCCATTGTACCAAGTGCAAGAGGAGGAATATAGTAGCAGGGGCATAACTGGGAGGGTCTTGGAGGTTGGGGCAGAGGGAGATGTTGAATGGATGAGGGACCGAATATTTTTGAGGGCGAAAGACAGTAATTATCCTGAAGTGCAGTAGCATGCGCTAGAATCAGGCTGCAGCTGTTCAGAGTGTCAAAGAATAAGATATGGGTGTTCGGCAATAAATCCTGTGGATCTGTTGGTGGGCATGCTAGAGGCAGAGGCACACATTTCAGCTGGGGGGCCGCCATTTGCGGGCCACCGTTTGAGGGAGGGAGGGAGGTTAGTTAGTGTCTAGTAAAGCAGTTGCAAATTTCCGTAATGCCATCACGGTAAAGCCTTTTCAACAAAAGGGTACTTACTGGGGTTTTCAGCATAAGTATTTTTTTGGGTTTTATTCCATATTGATGGGAGTGAGAATCCTTTAGCAGGAGTTATCAGCAGCTACTAAGGGAATAATTCCTGGGCACAATCGGAGACAGACAGTTGACGATGTATTGAGGGAGTTTGCCACTGAGGGCTCTAAGTGTCCAGAGTGCTGCATTAAAGTTGTGCCTATAGTGAAGTGAGGTCCAGCCCGTGGCAGTATATAGTGCGCAATGATGGGTAGAGAAGGGAAGGTCAGTGATGAAGCGTATAGTTCTGTGGTAGAGCGTATCCAATTTTCCAAGATAGGAAGCTGCACAGCTACTGTATATGAAGTCTGCTTAGTCAATTAAGGACAGGAACGTGGCTTGGACTAGTAGTTTCTTTGTGTCTGCTGTAAGAAGTCTTCTTATCCTTTAAAAAAGGCCAAGTCTTAGCCTTAATTTTTTCAGCAAGTCTTCCAGGTGGTCAGTGAAGGAGAGTTTACAGTCAATCCAGACCCCAAGATATCTGAATTTCGGAACGTACTCTAAGCACTCTCCCAGCATCGTGGTTATTGGGAGGAGGGAGTCAGTAGCACTTGTGTAGTTTGTGGGGGATAATAACCTGGCTTTAGTTTTCTTAGTGTTTAATAGCAGTTTTTTATTGATTAGTTGGAGTTGCAGGAGGTTGAAATCTTTTTGTAGGTCAGTTTAAGCTTCTTTTGGTGTGGGATGACTCAGGTACAGCACTGTGTCATCCGCGAATAAGTGAATACTTGCATCCTTGATTCCCTCATCAATGTTGTTGATATACACTGCGAAGAGGAGGGGACCTAATATGGATCCCTGAGGGACACCTCTTTGTAAGGGTTTTAGGGCAGATAGTTCTCCATCCACTTTCACCTGCTGGTATCTGTCTGTCAGATATTCAGAGAACCAGTTTAGAGAAATAGCATCCAGTCCTAGTGTTTTTAGTGAGTCGAAGAGCAGGTCGTGGTCGACTGTGACGAATGCTTTGCTGAGGTCAAGAAACACAGCACATACTGACTTTTTATGCTCCAACTCCAGTTGCCAGTTGTTGGTTACTTTAGCTAATGCTGAGACTGTACTGTGGTTGGCTCTGAATCTGGATTGAAGGGGGTTTAGTAATTTTTCTCTGTCGATGAAGGATCTTAGTTGGCCATTTACTATTTTTTCCAGTAGCTTCATGAGTATGGGTAGGAGAGAAATTGGTCTATAGTTATTAAGGTCGCAAGGGTCTCCAGATTTAAATAGCAGGATAACGTGTGCAATCTTCCATATTTGAGGGAGGGTACCTTGTGTTAGGGACAGGTTGAATAAATGAGTAATAGGCACTGCCAATACATGGCATGCTATCTTTAGGAAGTATAGTTCAAGTGCATCTGCACCGGCACTTTTCTTAGTATCCAGGTAGAGAATCAAGACTTCCACTTCCTTGAGGGAAACCGATGAGAATGAGAAATGTTGACTAACGGAGCCAACATTTGGTGGGGTCATGCCAAGTTGGGTGCGCAGGCTACATGCAGGCGAGTTATTGAAGGCTAAGCCTGCTGTGGTGAAGTGCATGTTGAATGCCTGCAGTATCTCTTTTTTGTCATTGATTATTGTATTGTAAGAGGTCATTTTTGTTGGGAGCATAATTTGTGACATGGCTCCCGCCAGTTCTTTGATTGTGGCCCAGGATTTGGAGGGACAATTGGCTGCAGTATCTAGTTCTACTTGGTAATAGCAGGCTTTAGCTTCCCTAATCAGTTTGGTGCAGCGATTTCTGGCTGTTCTAAAGAGGTGCCAATCTTCCTCTTTTGGGGATTTGTGGGCAGTTTTCCAGAGTTTATCCCTGGACAGTAGTGCAGCCTTGAGATCTTGAGAATGGCATTTCCTGCCTTTTATGCATATTTTTGACAGAGGCACATGTAGATTCATGGCATAGGTAATGATTTCATGTAGTACAGAATATGCAGTTTCCACTGTTTTAGCAAGGTAAAAACTCTGCCACAAGGGGGAGTTTTTTAGGTCAAGTAGGTATGCCTTTGGGTCGAATGACCTGATTGACCTTTTGGTGAAGAATTTGGCCGTAGTTGGCACTTTGTTGGCTGCCCAAACTCCAGCTATTAGGCAATGGTCACTAATATCCACGTCAAAGGTTCCAACGTGGGAGAAGGAATGGGGTTTATTCACAAGCAGGACATCCACAAGGGTACTTTTGGCTGTATTCTTTTTGTTGATATGGGTGGGCTCTTCGTTGAATAGGGTGAAACCAAGGGAGTCACAGAAAGATATAAGCGGGTGACCAGCTTCTGACATCCAATCGTAGTTTAGATCCCCGAGGATAATTGTTTCCAGGGGGCTAGTGTCAAAGATAGTTGTAAGATAGGACAAGAGTTGCTTACTGGCAGATGATGGTCTATAGCATCCTATGACTCAGAGTGCTAACGATGGGGATAGGTCAATTTTTATGTCCAGGCACTCAAATCCCACTACCAGTGCATTAGAATTAAGTGTTGATGCCAGAAATGTATCTTTGATGTAGATGGCGACCCCACCTCCTCTGGATTGCCTATCGCATCTAAAGATCTGGTAGTAAGGTATATTAATCATGCTATTTGGCGTAGAGGGCCGTAGCCAGGATTCTGAGATAACAAGCACATCTGGCATTGTATGGGTGGTCCATGCCTGGATATGGGTGAATTTTTTCAGTAGGCTGCACACGTTAATGTGCATAAAACTAATACCTTTAAGAGATAGTGACTCAGAAGGGGAGGTAAGTTTATTTATGGGCCCTGGATTAAGCTCGACATTGCCAGAGCAGAGTAAGAGGAGGAGTAGCAATTTTTTCAGGGATTCAAGTGAAAGGCAATGAGCTTGAGGCTTTTTCGGGCTTGGCATGGAGGAGGAACCAGGGTGCCAAGCTTTGTTTTTTAATTTATACAAGCCTAAGGACACTGAGGCTAATACTCTGGCTGTGTAATGCCAGTGGGAGCAACTCGAATTAATTAGAGATAAGGAAGGAGGCATAGACAAATCTGCAGTAGTTGCTCTTCGAGGAAGGTAGTCCACCTGGATCAGCTGGCAAGGAGCCTTGGTATAACATGTGATGTGTAGAGTCAGATTGGGCAAGCAGTCTTCAGGATGAGGATGTGGTGTACCCCCAGTCTCAAATTTTTCAGATAATAAGCCAGTAAGGGGTATGATACACAGTACAGTCAAGAGGAGGAATTGCCATAAGGATGCCATAATTGCAGTTGTTGGATAAATGAGGGAATTTTGATAACGAGGCGCTTTCACTTGACGTACTGATTTACAGGATTCCCCTGGTGGAACCTTGGCAGTAACAAATTGTTTTAGTAAGAAATAGAAGCAGGAGATTTGTCAGGGATAGGAGTGGGTGGTGCTAACGGGTCTATATAATAGCACACAGGAGGAGGGATGAGTGGGTGGGTGAAAAATTGCGGCTTTGCCATACCTCTCAAGCGGTGGAGTCCGATGAGGAGGTCTCAGGTGGCAGCTTCAGAAGCGCAACTGCCCAGTGTCCACGGTCCACACGGAGGGTGTCTGAGCTGGGATCCCTAGCAGGTTCTCAGCTAGAGAAAGGAGAGAGGAGCTCGAATTAATAGTGGGACAACACAAAGGCTAGCAGTCTGAGTGAAAACAGCTCAATTAGCAACTGAAAAGCCAGTGATTTCCTTGGCACCTTGCAGTCTGGACAGAGCTACAAAGTCAAGAAGGGGCTGTAACACTTGGTTGCTGGGAACATTTTTAGACAATAAATACAGTTTTTTGGCAAAGCAGTCACAGTTCAGTAATTTGTAGTACAATTTTCAAGTAAAACAGTGCCTTAGCAAGACAGGATATGCTAGTCAGCAAGACAGGATATGCTAGTCAGTAGTAAGCAAACCTAATGTACCAAAATGGTATGCCTCAGCAAGACAGAATGAGATAAAGCTGCTAGAAGGCTTAGTTGCAAAAAGGGAATGGGAGGAATTACAGTTGTTGACAGTAAGTAACCAATAAATTGAAGCATCAGATAGGAGTGGGTGGAGACTGTGTGCATTTAAAGGAGGCCTGAGAGGGAGAGGGGAGGTGGGATGAAAAATCAAGGGGAAGTTTGCAGAGCTAGCACTGAATCAGTGCACATACAGTTGGAGAGAAACTGCAGCAGGGGGAATGTGGAACTTCATGCCTTCTGGGGAGTGGCACCTGGGTGTCTGCCATGAGGGAAGATCTGTAGGAACATGTGAGAGTATGCTAATGTTCCCTAGAGCATCTGTGATTGGCTGGAGAGACTGGTTGCTGGGGAAAAAAGATCTGAGCCAGATGTCAGAGGTCAAGGCAGCTGAGAGGGGGGAAGATAGAAGAGCAGGTAACTGCAGTTTGGAGCTGAAAGAGAACAGAGTGAGAGACAGGGAGAAAACATTTTATCTGTATTGTGAAAATGGCACAAGCACCAACATCATTGTCCTCGGAAGCAACTGTTCCCACTTCCATGCTCCAGTGGCTGTGGGAAACAGTAGAGAAGCTGACCACCAAAGATCAGTGTGTCATCTGCAGCTATAAAGGCCCAAGAGTTATGGAGCTGCCATTATGCCCAACGTGCTGTCATGGAGCTGCTAAGGTTCCTGAAACCCTACCACCCTATATACCTTTGTGCAGTTGGCCTGGACTGTTCAGCCTTCACAGTTCTGACACCGCCAGCACTGAGGTCTGGGAAGAAGTGCAGCCAGAGCCCAGTGCTGTAGTCCCAATGGAGAAGGGCACTAGCCATCTGCCCAGCCCTTCTCCGTCCTGAGTTCTGAACCTCCTGTTGGCAGAGGGAGAGGTCATGGCCATGGGGACAAGTCACCACAAAAGTTGCCGCCTGTGGATCCTGGTACTGTACCAAAGGAACAATCCAAAAGGTCTGCCCCTAAAGTCAAGGAGTGGCCCAATGTCAAGATAGAGGAGGTGATGGAGGAATGAGGGAGCAGCTTGGAGTCGGACCCATGGGAGAAAGGAAAGGAGCTGGGAGCTGTTATGGTCAGCCTAGGCAACAAGCTGATGTTCGACGACCAAATTTTAGAGAGAGACACACCTAAGTCATATGCGTCACCTATGTTATGTCAGTGGCTCAGTAGGTAGCACGCTCGCCTCTGAGGACAGGAGATCAGAGGGCTGCGGGTTCAGTTCCCACATCTGGCACTTGGATTAATATCCCAGTACTGACACTGTAGTGCAGCATGAGATGGGTATTGCACTTCTGAGGTGCCGTCTTTTGGATGAGACATTAAACCGAGGTCCCATCTGCCTGGATTGGTGGTAGTTCAGGTGGATGTTAAAGATCCCATGGCACTTATCGAAAAGTGTAGGGGGACTGAAAAGCAAACCAACTATACAAGGTGGTACAGCACACCAACTCATAGTACAAAATTAAACAATTAATAGAAAAGGTAATACAGCATCCAAATGAACAAAAACAAATATCAAAAAAAATATTTTTTTAAAGTCCAAAAAAAAAAGGGGGGGGGAGAATAAATAACCAAAGCTAAAAAAAAACCCTAAAACAAAAATATGAGAAAATTATATATACAAACGTGTTACTACATATTAAATTATAATACAAATAATAAACAGAAATATGCATTTCATCATACAAAACTCTGTCATTACAGTTCTAAAACCCAAGTTAGTAAATGCTGAAAGTCCCCCCCCCCTTACTTGAAGGAGCAGGGGATCCTATCATGAGAAAACCCAAAAAAAAAATAGTATGACAACATACAAAACAAAAAGAAAAATAAGTACACAGCATACTTTTTGTCCCTTGTAAACCTAAAGGGAGAATAAAAATTGTGAAAATAAGATGAAATACATAAACACAATATTATCCCATACATAGTAGGCTGAAGGCTGAAATAACCCCCCCCCCGCACATGCATACCACAATATGGCAGTATGTGTTCCCAACCCAAAGTACCTCATATAGACTTAACTAGTATCTGCAACATGCAATTTCATAATATACGGATTCTTCATGTTCCTATATTGTTGTTGTTTTTTTGTTTGTTTGTTGGTTTTTTTTTTATAAAATTAAACCATACTCAAAATCCAAAATACTCCTCACCGGAAAATAATTTGTTTCTACCAGAAACTGCCACTTCTCATTAATTAAGACAAGAAGAAAATAACAGTGAAATTACAAAGAAAAACACTCAGTACCACATATTACTAGTCATAAAGAAAAGTGTAATTATGCAATGACTAAAATGTATCTCAAAATATACCCTACCAACTCATAGCCAATCTATACTGTACCACCAAGACTGGAAGATGTCATATGGCACTGACTTCCTTTCAGTATTTCTATGACTAAGAATTGCAGTAGTAATCATATAAAATAATTGTTCCTCTGTATATTCTAATTGTTGAAGTGTCAGCCTACACCACACATGCCATATATAGAATTTAAAACACACCAAAATTAACCAGAGTGTAACCCTATCCATGTTTAGTCCATTTGAATGGAAGAATACCCAAGTATAAAATCTCAGGGGTTAAATCACAAAAGGGTGATGTAGGCCATTTACCCCGTAAAAAATTCCAAAACCATTTTATAAAAGGACACAGAAAGAACAAATGGTCCATGGATTCTACCACCTCAGCACAAGTCTCCCTCGGGCAGTAACGATGTTCTACACTTTATGTTTCAAGTTTCCTTTGACATTGAGTTTCCCATGTAGGGAAAGCCACATAACATCCCGCATATAAGCCGGTATACAGGTAGATGTCAACATTTTCCCAATCAATATTGTGTCTGAAATAGGTTTAGAGTCAAAACAGTCTGTATCGTGAAAAAAAGTGGATAGAAGATGTGCACATAGTGTTTTCTGGTCCTGTTGTGAAAATGTTCTGGTACTAAACACCTACGTTTTATTTTCCCAAAACATACCCTTAAAGTTTCTGGAATATTATACAAAGAACGCTGTTTTGGGATGCTCTAATTAGGAAGCCAGAAGGGGAGTATCCCTGCCAAGGAATCCAAACCCATGGGATCCAAATACCCTCAGATTTCAATAATAATGGTCTCAAGTTTACATTAGCAAAAATTGTAAAAAAGAAAACAATGGGATTAATCATTTTAATATCCTCCATTTTTTTCTCTCTAAACAGTAAACACCGTTTAATTGGATTCAGTCTACTACCCCAAATGCCTGAAAAAAAAACAACCATACATCCGGGTCTCCAGCATAGGTGGTAGACTAAAAACTGCAGCTAAATACAAAAAAATTGGGAGTAAGAAGGTCTTAATCATATATACCCTTTTTAATTTGGACACTCTCCACTTATTCCACAGTAAAATTTTTCCATATGCAATGTCCAGTTTGGAGGACCAATTTAAGAAGGCCAAATCCCCCTGTACCAAAAAGAAGTCCAAGAATTGTACAGGTCCCTGTCACAACAGGGATCCCAATTACTGTAGGTTCTAAGAAACTTTCTAATCCAAAGGGAGTGCATTTACTTCTCCTATAGTTAACTCTAGCTCCCGTGAATTCGGAAAATTCCCAAAGTATTTGTCCCACTAAACAGGTCGAAGGTAGATCCCACACAAGAAAGCAGATGTCATCTGCATATGCAATACTTTTAATTTCTTCTGAGGTACTGGAAAAAGAAACCCCCTGGATAGCAATATTATTATTAACGCAACAAATTAAAGGGTCCAGCATAAAAATATAGAGAAGGGGACTCAGGGGACATCCCTGTCTAACTCCCCAGGTAACCATGCATGCCCTCCCTGTCCATCCATTACAGTATGCTAAAGCTTTAGCATTAGAATAACACGATTTTATCCAGAAAATAAAAGTACCCAGAATCCTATAACTAGCCAAACAGTCCCAAATATATTCATGGTTTACCCTGTCAAAGGCCTTTTCCTGATCTAAACTAAAAATGAAACCAGTTAATTCTCCAGTCTCCCCCGGACAAAATTTCTCTTAATAAAAATTAACCCATCCGTTATACTCTGATCAGGAATAGTACAAGTCTGAGAAAAATGTATCAGAGTAGATGCACAAAGCAACAACCTGTTATTCAACAATTTGGTATACAATTTAAAATCAGTATTTAATAATGTGATGGGGTGCCAGTTTGAAAGGTCAGTCCTGTCCCCAGATTTATACATAAAAACCACCAACCCATTACCCATTGAATCAGGCAAATTCCCTGAAACCATCATATCCTGAAATAACTCTAGAATTTCAGGTAACAAAACTTGCAGAATCACACTGTACAATTCATATGGAATTCCATCTGTTCCAGGTGCAGAATTCTTTTTAACCATTGCAAAAGTGGTCATTATTTCAGAATGAGTAAGTGGTGACACTAGTACCCGTTAGTCGGATGACAAAACTTGTGGTAAGATACATTTTCCCAACCAAACCTTATGACCATCCTGGGAGGATTCCTGATGACTAAATAAAGACTGCACATGCTCCTCTGTGGCTGTCATAATTTCATACCTTTTGGAACAAAGACACCCCTTAGCATCCTGAATTAAAGACATCCACTTTTGATATTGTTGCTGAGCACTAAATTGAGATGGATTAATAAACTCCTGTGAACCCTGGATTCCAAATTTCCGTTCCTGTTCTAAAGACCTACATCTATTATATTGTAGATCATTCATTTTTCTCCTGGTTTCTGCTAACTCTGCAAGAATCATTGTATCTCCTTGGGAAGCTTGAAACACTAAATTCTGAAACCGTGTTTTGTAAATACAATATTGGTCCCTCTTAAATTTTCCATTTAATCTACCTATGTTTTGAAAATATCTTTTAATATCCAGCTTTGTATCCTCCCACCATTCCTGTAAAGTATCATATCACATTTTAACTGATTTACATGCTTCTAATAAGGAAATAAAACCATCCTTAACAGTTAGAAGAGACAACAGTTCCAAGTTCAACCTCCAATACCCAGGCCCTTGGTGCATGCCATCATAATTAGAGACCATCAGTTCTATGATGGTGGCGTGGTCAGATGGAACAACAGGATGGGTCCCGGTATTTGTAATCTCCAAGGCAGGAGATATAAACCAGAAATCGATCCTAGTAGCTAGATTACCTCTGAAATAGGTCTTATCTGGCCAGCCAAAAAAAACACAAGCATCAACCAAACCAGTTTGTGAAATCAAAGCAGCCAAGCAGTTGGTACCACAATATAATTTTGGGGTTTGAGGACCCCTATCCTTTAAATACAACCCACAACTGAAATCTCCTCCCAAGAAAACATAACGAGATGTAAACTAATAAGGCTGTATAGTGTTAAAAAGCTCACTTCTAGCTGTCTTTGTTTGTGGGGCATATATATTAATAAACTGACAATGCAATTTATTTAACGTGACATCTAATAACAAAACATGGCCCGGGGCTATGTCCACTACCTGTATAGATTGTGCCAAAGGGGAATTTAAACAAATTCCAACACCACAGCAAAGATCCTCTCCAATAGACCAATAAGTCACCCCCCATTTCCATCCCACAGAAGCTCTAGCCATCTCTTGTCTGTTATGTAATCGAGTGTCTTGAAAGAATACCACATCATAAAAAAAGGAATCAAATAAAGCATATACCAAAAGTTGTTCTCTATCTGACTGAATACTGTTAGTATTTAAAGAGGCCACAGTAATACTAAATAAGGTATCCATTGCGTATAAAATACAAAAAAAAAAATTACGTTTTTACTAGAGGAGTACTAATTAATCCTGAGAAAAATTGAAAAACATTAAGATTTCTTCCTGACCCATTTACGGGAACCCATCCTAGATTTATTTTTTGAAGTGATAGTCAAATCTTCTGTAGAACACTCAGTGTCTGATCCTCCATCCGCTTGACGGGAGTGAACCGAAACGAAGTCTGATTCTGTACCTACATCAGGTTCTTCAACCTGCAAGGTGGAAAAGGTGTTTTGCACTGGGAAATGGAAGACTTCTGAAACAGATGCTGCAGTTTTCTTCCATAAACTCCTTCTTCGATTATTAACTATAGTGAAGACACCTTCTGGTGGAAGGGAGGGAGGCATAGAACCTACATCATCAGATACCTCTAGTTCTAAAGGTTCTGCCTCAGATAGAGGCATGGGAGAAACCAAAACAGAAGTAGATAAGGCCTCCGAAGGGGGATTATTAGACCTTTCAGGAGGTGCCCTCTTAGGTGGGGGGGGGGGCATATTGTTTCAAAGCCGTTTTTAGTGCAGTATTCAAATAAAAGTCCTGAGTAGTATAATCCTTGTCCGAAGTATTATGGGGTGCCCAAGAACAATCCATAAAGGAATGGTGTTCCTCACAAAGACTACACTTGGGAGGATGATGACAGTCAGTCATAATATGCACCACTTCCCCACATTGAGCACATTTCATCATATCACAGGTTCGACTCAAATGTCTACCGGAACCGCATTTATAACAATGGCGTGGCTGTCCAGGATAAAAAATAAAACCCTTGTCGCGACCCAGGTAAAAACAACTTGGTAGATTTTGAAGTCCATCCTCCGTTTGTGGCAAAGTCACCTTATACCTCCACCCTCCATTCCAAAAACCTTCAGAATCTAAAATTGGTTCTGGATTCTCTTGTATGTGACAACGTTTCTCCATCTAATATGAAATGTCCATAATATTCACCCCTTCATTCCTGAATAAGACAGTGATCACTTTAAAAGTTTGTTTCGTTAAGGGTATAGCTTGAAAGTGGGTCCAAGCTGGGTTTGTTTTAAACAGGGCATACTTCATCCAGAAATGATTCAGGATGTCAGAGGAATGAAAACTTATGTCATATGTAGATTCTCCCGGTGTATGAATCAAAGCATACACTTCAGAGGGAGAAAACCCAGCACCTGCTTCAATAGAACTTTCCCCACATAAAAGCGATCTGGCATCGTATCCACTGGTCCTAAAAACCGCAGCCAAACTGCATTCCTGCGCTTAGCTAAAGAAGCAGGTTTTTGAAATAAACTAGCGAAAGTGGGAGCTGTCAGGGCTGGGGTTACTGACTCACTGTCAGGAGGTACTATAGGAAGAGATCTCAGCGCTTCTTCTGACTGGGGGGAATCACTAGCCACAGTAATGTTTTCCATAGGCCCCTGCTGTGCTGGAGACAGTATAGGGGAGAAGGAGATAGAATCCGATTATGAAATGGGCAAGTCCATCATAACCATCTCTGCATCTGTATTAGCAGATAAAGTGTGCCCTGAAACAGTGTCTATAGCTAGCACATGTGGTTCAGTAAACAGGACTGTATCAGGCCTGTGTATATTGTGGAGGAGGCCATCCACAGTTCCCCCCAGTACGCCCGTGACACACCCTGAACCCGGAAGTGGAATATTGGGATCCGCAACCCACTGACCTGTTTCTCTTTGGATCCAGCCAGCTCGTGCCAGTGTCCATTCCGGAGACCATGCCGAATCATGCTGTGAGTGATTTCCCAATCCTGTGTCTTTTTCCTGATGTAGTATCCTCTATTAGAGGGCCCGCTGCAAAAATGTTTGCCATAGATGCTGTAGAAGGCGATGGTGAACCTTGAATTGAGCATTTCCTTTTTCTTTCTTCGGCATGCAATTTAGCTGCTCTGTAATCAGCCTCAGCCTGTAATAAGAGGTCCTGTTTCACAAGGACCACGGCGTCTATATCTTCATCGCCCTGCACAGGTACAGGCCAGCTCCGGGATTTTCTGTAACACCTAGTGTCACCATCATAGAGGAGTGTAACAAAACTCCATTTTCGGTGGATCCTCTGCCTGTTGCTATCTCAGCAAGCAGCGGGGGCTAAGGTACAATATGCTGGCCACCCTGAGGGTGCATTCCAGCCGTACCATGTTCCCCGCTAAGACTTGCTGACTCTCCAGCCACAGCACGTCCTTCTCCACTGTCCTCCTCTGCCATCTTGGTCCCACAGGAAATTAGGTCCCCCCTGCTCACAGGAAGCAGAGTAGGGGAATTTCCCCGGTGCCCTGGCCAAATTTCCCTCATTCACTAAAAATACCACCAACAGCTTAATCTGGTTCAAGGTCAGTTGGCATTCATCTGTATCCCCCTCCCCCGGGTCGTGTCTGAAAATAGGCAGGATTTGTCAAGTGCACTTACCCGGTCAACAAAAACTAAATAAAAATAAATAAAAAAAATGTTCTGATTCCCTAATAAGGCTCCTATCCTGTCAGAGGTATGCTGCCAGCGGCGGGAGAAACTGTATCAGCCTAGGCCCACTGACCCGAAGGTTCTCACCTACCAAACTAGAGTGTGATTACCAGATGGACAGGTTCCCTGAACCAGTGTATGCACCATCCCAGATTGGTCCCAAGCTGAAAGATTCATCAGACACCAAATCCATAAGAAATGTCCTGGACATTGCTATCCCTATCTCCCTGACCGTATTTGGGACATAATTGAAGAACACCATGCCGACTGGCATGCCATGCTGAATAAAGTGTATACCAAGCAGCAGATTAGTCGCTCCAGTACTGCATTGCAGCTTCAAGAGGCCTAGTGATGTGCTTGTACCATGTGTGATATACATGCCTACACCAGAGTTACCTTGTTCAAAACTTTTACCGTCATCCAGGACATTGAAGGGAAGCACACAAAATACTATGTGATCAATCAGGATTCTTTTGAAGAGGAGGTGACCAAGTCACATCCCTAGTTTTATCATGCTCTTCTAGGCCGCAAGTTATAGGCCCAACTCCTGCTGAAACCCACTGAGGCTGCAGGACTGTTACTGTGCAATCATGGAAGCCCCCCCCCCTTTGGACATTAACTAAGGACTGCTAGCCCACCAAATAAATCTGGTGAGACCAATCCTTTTGTTCTCAGGTATTGTTGTAATGTTCTCGTTGCCTTTTGCTAGTTTATAGGGTTGGGTCTTCAAAGTTGGACTTAAGGGGTAGGGGGAGTTATGACCTAGTTGACCAGTAGAGAAGAGACTGTGCTTCTTGGGGGCAGAAAAATCTCAGACTTTTGCCATCAGAGACTGAGCACCATGTTCCTGTTTGCATTCAAATAAAAAAAAAAAACCTGGACGGGGTGTGTGAATGTGCGTGAGTGTGTGGTCTATGTGTGGGTGTGTGTGTGTGTGTGATGTGTGTGTCTGTGGGGGGGGTTTGTGTAAATGAGTGTCCATCAGTTCTGCAGCTGGCTTGTTTTAAATATCTGTATTCTTGGAAAAAATTGTCTGCACCCTGTTGGAGCTACAGAATGTGTTTATTGTACTTCATTAATATTTGGTGGGCTATGTGGGGTAGGTGTAAACGTCAATTAGCTAAACTGGTGGCAGCAGCATAGGGGGTGGATATGTGGGTTTAAAGTAATGAGAGAGCTGGGGGTTGGGATGCTGCCACTGTGGTTTAGGCAATCCTTCTGAGGGCACGGTGAGTGGGTCACCAGGTTCTAGGTAACTTAGGCTTCCTATAGCATCAGTTAGTATTGGCAGTGTAGTGTTGGGTTTGAGGTTTCTGCCATTCCGGCAGTGATGCCAGCAGTGTCAGGTAGCACCTGGGGGGAGAGTGTGCATATTTTCCCCTGGGAGTCCATTCTATGTAACTGGGGCAAGCGCTGACCAGAAGATGAGCATTTGTGTTGAGGGGGAGTGTAAGCCCCCTTGGGGCTTATGAGTGTCTAAAGGGTTAACTCCTGTGCCACCTGGGGACTGCCCATAGTCAGGCAGGCTGGCTACCGCAGGAGGTATAAATTGGGGAGGTTTGGCATGAAAGGGGGAGGTGGTTGGGAGCTCGGTCCAAGGGGAAGACCATAGCTCAGGGCTGGGGTGGGGGTGGCTGCTGCCCCGGCCCACAGGTATCAGCAGATTGACAGCTTCAGGGAACAAGTATGGGAGTGTTCTGGGGAGTTAGAATGGCTGCATGGAGGAAAAGTATTGTTAGAATGCTCATCCATGCCACAGAGAGAGAAGAGGTGGTGAAGCAGTGGTGAGAGCCTGTCCCATCCCTCCCCAGTGATTGTAAGATGGCACCGGGGAGAGCCAAGTGGAGAGTGGGTGGGAATGGGCAGATAGCACTGGGAACCAGAGTGTAAGTCTCTGTGAGTGGCTTCATGTGTGATTGTCCCTGCTGTGTGTCCAGTGTGCCCATAATGTCATCCAGGTTCATGGTGCCCAGTGGCCATGATGTATAGGTAGTCTTGGAGTGGTCAGCCATGGAAGGAGTATTGCAGGTGCAGACTGTGAAGGTTCAAGCCCCGTCGAGTGCCAGTCCCATTTCCGCAACTGGAAGTTAGTGGGGTTTGCTCTGGCAGTGTGTTACACATAGGACTTGTTCCAGTTCTCATTGAAATTTGAGCAGGAATGAAGAAAGGGAGAAGCTGAGTTGCCAAAAAGTGTACTATGGCCTGATTCAGCCTCCGAGTAGGTTGCTGCCACCAGGAAGCTGGAAGCTGATTCAACTCCCAGAGGGAAAGCTAGTGGGAGATCTTCATGATCACGGGTGTACCACTGCATTAAGGTACTTTTGTGCCTTGGAATTAATTGCTGCCTTTGTTTACCCCGAAGCTTTATGGAGTGGATTTGTTATTCACCCCACTGAATTAAATCATGTTATGAACTTTTGCTCATTGTGTGGACATTGGATTATTTATTAAATTGTATTGGGACTAATCCTTTTCTCTCTGTAAACTGCAGCACCCTGTGATGTTTGGGCACCCCAGAGAAATCCAGTTTATCAGGTTAATGCAGCCATTCTGGGTTAGTGTCTGCTGCTGTGGTCACCTCCCTCCCCACAGACATTCCATCATACCCCAGGACATCTGGGAGGCGGGGACTACACATACTTTAATCTGCATCCACCATAGGTTTAAAAGGAGGGTTAATGAAGCGAGAACCAGATTAGGATTCCATGGAGGGATTCAGTTTCCTCTTGCTGTGCCATGGACTGATATATCTCTCCAGAATTCATATACATTCTAATTCTTCCTGCAGTCTAAGGGTGTAAGTGGCCAAGTCCCTTGAAAAAATCTTTTGAACACTGGGTGTGATGCAAGTGGTGAAGAGCCTATATTAGTCCTGAGATAGTAGACAAATGACCTCTAACTGAAGATGGTCTTAGCCCTTTTGTATTTAAACCCAGCAGTAGGAATATTGACTCCCTCTCACTGGAAATGAAATATGCTCATGTGTATTTTTATTTCAGCTTCTTGTACATAAATCAGAAACTGCTGTTGTAAGCCAACGTTTCAAGAAATACTCTCTTCTTCAAGGCTTCCAGTACTGCTGTATACAATATAAACGTATTTTTTTGTAATTGCAGTCAAGTTCCATATCCCCTGTTTCACAATGACTAGTTTCTTAACTTCTCTTACTTGTCTTATATGAACTCAAAAAAATGTGTATCTGTATTCCATATCATTCACCTTCTATTTACAAGCTTCTTTTTTCCATACATTATTTCAAGTGATTATGCTGCCTTTCTCAGTACTGAGATGCTTTGCCAGCGTTCCATATAGTAACAAAAATTTTCATTTAATAATGGCAATTTCCAAATGCCTGCTATTGTTCCGAGGCCTTTGTTACACTCCCATCATAGTGTCACTGTGGTATTTTCTACAAACATAAGAAAGCTCTGTAATTCACTTCAGTGTAAAAACAACACTTTAAGACAGTAAGTATTGCTTTAAAGTTGATAGGAAACAGTTTTTAGACCTCTAGATGCCCCTTAATTGTTCTTTTATTGGCTTCCCACTACTCTAATACATTTTTGACCTTTTTTTGTTAAAATAATAATCTAATTTGTAACATGGCAAAAAGTGAAACATGAAAATAGAGTAATTAGAGTGGTGGAAATAGCACGTGGTACAAAATGAAGCAGGCATTAATTCCCTAGTAATGCCCACTTCATAATGTAATACTGTGTGTAATCACATTAAAATTGCCACTACAACATTTTAAAACTGGGGTGTATGTTGTTTCCCACCCACCAGCCCTGTAGTGCTCATATAGTAGCTCCAAATGTGTAGGAGACCGGACAAAACAAAAAGATGAGCGTTTTTAGCAAATCGGATGTTACTTTTTCTATTTGCGGTGCACAGAAAAAATAACAAGCAGCAAGAATGAACAGCACAACGAACCTGCCATTTTGTGGCGGAGACAGTATTGCAGCTGTGTTTGTTCATGATCTGTAGCTGTACTGTTTGATCTCAGTATGCAAATCTAGGATCCCATGATTATAGTCACTGCAAAAACGATGAAAATAGTGGTGAAGGAGTGAAGTATTGTATTTGTTATTGTAGAGTAGGCAGTAGTAGCACTGTTTAATATATAATGGGTCAGCACTGTAGCATATAGTAACATTTTTCAATAAAGACATTATTCAGCCAACACAATATAAAATAATGTTGTATTGAACAAAACCAGAGTTCTACTTAAAAAAAAAAATATTCCTGGTAAAACGTGCATCTGTCTATTTGTTGCAGAGTGATAATGTGTTGTACAATGTTTGAAGTGCTTGCCCTGTTACAAGCGCATTAATGCACTCCAAAGTCTGGCTGTACTAGGGAATTAATGCCCGGTTGGTGGTTGGAGGCACTTGGCCCTTGGCCTCGTGCCCCAACCCCCCCCCAACCGGGCATTAATTCCCTAGTAGAACCCTTCTTTGTTGTGCATTAATGTTTACTTTGTTAGCTTTGTAATTACTTGAATCCTTCTGTGCTCAGTAGTTATTGAGCTCTGTTTTCATACTGCCTAAACATTCTATGACATCGCAAACACTGATTCTTGACTGTTTAGATGAATAACATGGAATGGGAGTTTCTGATGTCATAGAATGTCTTAGAAATATGAAAATCAAGAGCAGTAGCTGGTGAGGTTAGCGGAACTCAATGTAGATCTGAAGGCACCCCAAAGTTAGATTATTTTTTTTATCAAAAAATCATCAAAATGTATCAGAATGCATAACTGGCATGGAAAGGAAGATGAAAGGGCAGTTAATGATGTAAAAATAATTTCATATCTCCTTTAAGAGCCTGTATCAATAATTTCATTATTATTCTAACCTAAAGCTTTTAACATATAAGCTTTTATTGTTTGTTTTATTTTAAGCAGTATATTTCATATGCAGTATATAGAACATAGAGAATACTGGATGGGAAGCTCGAGAGGTCCGTGGGAATCAGAACCATGAGGTGGCAGAACACACTGGTTATGCATAAAGTTGCTCATTTTGTATTTTTTACAGCATATAGTATTATGTGAAATATGTGCATTGTGGTTCTTTCTCCACAATGAAACTGACTTCTGCAGTCTCTAGAGGTTTTAGAATGCTGTTGTACCACAGAAGGGTACAATCACATTTCATGACCTTTGAACTGTGGTACAACAGCATTTTGAAAAGGATACATTTCTATACAGAACAGTGCTCTACTATACACTGTTGTATAATTCTTAAAAGAATATTGATGATTTATAAAATGGGAAGAGACAATCCTGCTTTCTGATTGGTTATTTCTTGTACATGAAGTAAGCAATAAGACACGAGGGGGTGTGCATTAGACAGTTATAACACATGGCCTGGGGCATTAGAACTGTCTAATGCACATTCCCGTAGTGTCTTATTGCACTAATAAAATGGGATTCTGTATTTCATAAGCATTTAAAAATTCAAATGTATGGGTTCAGAAATGAAAAACAGTAAAATATGTGTCTTAATTTTACATAAAATAGTCCCTCCACCTACACTGACCTTGTTGTATTTTTTTTTTAACTTAGAACTTTTGTCCTACTATAGCCTCTGTAGCTGTAATTCTTCTCAATGCTTCTGAGTCCAGTTTTGTAGTCTTTTGTTTAGGGTGTTACTCACCCCCCACTACCACAGGCACAGACTATGTTTGTTTATTTATTTCTGAATACTGCAGTTTCTGCATGAGTGTGAGCATGAAACAAAAAAAACAGGGTAAGAGATTTTTAGGAGGGTCATGAAAAATAGCCGGTGGCAACAAAAAGGAGTAGATGTGTAACCCCCCTGCAAATGGGGGTTCCCAAAAGACTTCCAGGAGCTTGCTTGAATGCTCCAGGCCTGAATGGTGTTTGGCGTTTAAGCCATTTATCAGTGAGTGTTTTTAGAACCTCTGGTACTGTCTCTTTAAGAGCTGTCTGCTTGCAGACATAATTAGTTTGTATGGGGGACTGTGTGTTTCTTTGATTGAGTACCACTCAAGCTGCTGCCAATTCACTCCATTTTTGCAGTCACTAGGAGTGCAAAGGAACCTATCTGAAAGATGTAACTGTTTGCCAGAAATTATTTAGAGTAATAATGAAATTACAGTTTGTCTAACCTGCTTTCTTTGCAGTCAGAACTGTGTTGCTAGTTCCCCATTCTAGTTTTGAACTGCTGAACTGGACCAATCAGTGTGGGGTAAGCTAGCTCTAAAGTGGTGCCTTGGACCAATCAGAACTTGGACTCATAATCTGAGCCAGCCACAAGAGGATTGTATGGGCAGTGACTCTGGGAGATGTAGTTTAGACTTCAGTGCCTTTTGGACCAACAGCAGCAGTCTATTGTGAGTGACAGCCAATCCAGTCAAGAACTGGGAGGAACTCAAAGGAAGTGCCCGTTTTGTCGGGTTGGAGCTTCAGTTGAGCTTTGGCAGTGAAGAAGGAAGGAGCCCGTGCTTTTTCAGTGTGCAGTTTTAGTCAAAAACGGTGTAAGGCCCAGAGTTCCGGTCTGCAGCTTGTGTAACAGCTTGTTAGGACTGAATCCGTCCTGTGAAAAGAATCAAAGGATCTCTGAAGAGTAGAAACCAGGCTCACCCTGTAGAAGACTGGAGGAATTGCTGAAAATTGCACTCTGTCTGTCAGGAACTGAATCTGTGTGTTCTCTCGGGTATTGTGCAGTAATTGCGATCGGGATACAGATGCAGCCTGCCTGGTATAGTGCTTTCTTTTATATGGATGTGTGAAGAGGTTTGTGTACCTCAAGTGAGCCCTGCTGACATTGAAGGACCCTATCTTATTTGGAGGTCGTGAGTACTAATTCAGGGTCGCTCCCTGTTGAATTGCCACATTAAATCCAAATGGAATTACTGTACTGCTGACTGTTTAATTCTCCTTTTCTCTCTGTGTGAAAGGGCCCCTACCAGCTGCCACGGTTTGGACTAGCCACTAGGGCTTGGGTACCCAGGGACAGTAACTGATAGGGATAGGCCTGTGCACAGAGCCATAGGTAGATTATTAGAGTGATAAGCTAATTAACCTGATTTCCCCCTGTCCTTGTTATATCCCCTAAATAAATCAGAGCTGCTTGTTTCAGCAAAGTTATACTGCCTGAGGTATTTGTCTATGTTAAAGTACTGTACTGTGATTGTTGCACTGTATCTCATTTCACAGGAGGTCCCAGTGCGGAACCAGACTTGGGGTAAGTGTATACTGTGAAGGTAATTCTGATATATTGAGTGGGCCACTAGTGGGAAGAAAGGGGGGTTGCAGTGTCCCAGAGGGCTGTGACCAAGTTAGTTTAACTATTGCAAACCCTGACCTCTGGGTGGAGGCACCCGCCATTGGATCCAGGCCCCTCAACCTGTTAGTGGCAAATCAGGCAGGGGTAGTAGCCCCTGGGATAGCGCCATCTAGGGGTTACAGATGGTACACACGTGGTGAAAGCCTCATGCTCAGTAATGTTCAGCAGGCGTTGGAGCGTTGGGCTGGCTTCAACTGAGATACGAGCTGGGAGTGCTGGTAAGAATTAAGAAAAATCATTAGCTGCCTTTCTGCAGCTTCTGTTCCCCTATATATGTGGCCCAAAAAGTAAAGTGTGGAAGGGAGCTGAGTAAGCAGTAGTGTAAGCAGTGAGAGAGCAGGGAAGATGTGGGGGGGGTGGCGGGAGGGTGTGAATGTGAGCTGCAAGCATCGGTTTAAAAAAAAGAGATACCATCATGGCTCTGAGACTTGGGACACTTAGCCTGCACTAAAGGTATAATGCAAATACACAGAGCACAATTGATTTCATTTTTCTGAGTCAGCATCTCAAAAGAATGAGGATGTGGAACCAGCATAGCAAGCGGGAAGAGCATGAGCGTCCTTTCTAACTGCTAAGGCTGCTGAGATGGCAGTTAGTTTTTCATTTTTGTACATATAAAAAAGATACAGTTTTGATTTTTTTTTTTTTATTATTATTTATTTAAGTGCTAGATGCAGTGACTTCAGTGTGAGTGAGAAGTGCCAGTTGCAGGCTTGACAGAGCAAAGAGGCAAGTCAGTAGTGGGAGCAAGCAAGCTAGTGCTGGGCAGCAGCAAAAAGAGAGAGAGAGAGAGGAACAGTTACTTTACTAAAAGTAAAAAAAAAACAGTCTAAAGTTACTAAAAACAGTGCAGTAGGAGGAGTTCTCGTAGTTATACTGTTTGAAGTTTTTTAATTCAGTTTAGAAGCCCACAAACACCAACCAAAGGTAACCACGCAGCTGAATGGTGGATGACTTCTTTGGCCATATGCAATATGGCGGCTGAGCTGAGCCAGCCAAAACAGTGATTTTTGTTTCGCTTATCTTTTCATTTATTTTCCGTTGTATTTGGCTCGGTTTTTATTAAATTTTTAGCCTTTTGGATCTGTTTGTATGCCCTGCTGTTCGAACAGTGAGCCGTGTGAAGCCTGAAATTTTTCATCAGTCCGTCGTCTGCTTCTTCTGAGCCGCTCTTAGGGAGTGTTTTGGAGCGCTTTGGTGTTACATCGGAGCCCGCTTTGTTGTTTTGTTGTCTCGGGCTCGGAGCCTGTATGCATGCTCATTTGGAGTCTTTACATGGTTTAGTCCATGGCGTCTGCCGTTTTGACTTTTCTGGATTCTACTGCTGCGCTCTGCTTCCCGTTCTCCGCTGTGCTGTGAGGCTGTGGGTCGAGGTTGCTGGAAGTGACCTGAAGCGAGAATTGACCCGCGGGCGCGGAAAGTTGCGGCACTGTGTAAACAAAGAGTATACCGTGAGTTATTGTGAAGAAGTTTTAAAGGAGGATTGAAGTATTAAATATCGAATGTAAAGTTGCGAGCTGGAGACTGGGAAGAGTGCCCCATTTATTGTTTGCTCCCTGTTTTGGAAGTACTGGGCTGCAGGACTTAAAGCCAAACTCCTGGCTGGGGATTTTGGCCCTGGAATTGTGTTAAGAAGAAAGGAAGAAAAGACTTTGAGAAATTAGCTTAATTGTTTCCTAAGGTGGGTGCGGGTGCTGGTGTTTGTACCTGGGAGGCAGGGAACACCGGCGGAGGTCAGTGTTTTCTTGGGGCGTCAGTGATGCTGGAATAGCCTGGCAGAGGCCGGGCTATGTCTAGCATCTCATGTAGGGAAGACAGCTCGTATTCACACCCTCCCACAGTTCATTAGGTGAAGAGCTCTTCCTGGCGGCTCAAACGCCAGGAATATGAAGAATATTTATTGACTCCGAGACATTATGAACTGTTATATGGGGCCTATGATTAGATTTTATTAAGTTTATGGACTTTTAGTTAGGGATTTTAAATCGTGTGATTTTTATATTTATGCTGTTTGTTTTATTTACATGATTGTGTATGGGTTTGGTTTGATTATATGATTTCTTTATTTTTAGGCTTTTTTAGTTATAATACTGTTAATTAAGATAGCTTGTTTAGTTGTAGGTTAATTATACTTGCCATCAATGATGTGTTTGATGGGGCTTAAGACGGTCAGGCGCTACTCTCCCACTCTGCTCCGGGACCTCCGCCCCTTTCATTGTCCTCAATTACCCGATGATGTTTTTAACAACTGTCGTAAAGCAGGGATAATGAGAAGGCACTTAGGAATGGATGGGCTAGACAGAGTGGGAAAATGGAGAGGGTGGGCAGATAGGATAGTTGGGTCCAAGGAGGCGCCCTGGGCGAGAGTCAGGAGAGGGTCTTCCTTGCCTGATCCCCATACTCAAGGGCCCACAGATTGTGGAAAGGTACTGCGACTCTCCGAAAACCCATCCAACTCGAGTGGTGTTATGTAATGCCAGGTCGATTAGGAACAAGACTGCTATTATTGCAGATCTTGTTGCAACATCTGACCTGGCATGCATTACCGAGACCTGGCTGGATGAGAATGCAGGTCCTATTTTAGACTCTGCTGCTCCAGCTGGGTTCTCGGTAATGCACCACCCGAGATTGGATCATAGGGGCGGGGGCGTGGCCATCTTTTTTAGATCAGAGCTGAATCTTGTGGAGGTGCCAGTGGGTAACACCAGATCCTTTGAGTGTATCCTGGCAGCAGGTGCAGAGCTCAGGATTCTCCTCATCTACCGTCCACCCGGTGATGGTGGTGAATTCCTGAAGGAGTTCGTGGACTTCATCGTTGACATGGCGCTGGAATCACCTAGATGGCTAATACTGGGTGACTTCAATGCCTGGGTCGACGATGAACTCTCGGACTTTGGAAAGAACTTCCTCCAGCTTATGTCTATGTTGGGCCTGTCACAGGTAGTTACCTCTGCTACCCATATAGATGGACACTCTTTGGACCTGGTGTTCCTACTGGATTTGGAAGTTTCACATTTGGAGGTGGAACCAAATGTGTGGACAGACCATCACACCATAAGATTCAGTTTTGGGGCACCCCCTAATAGGTCTGCCCCTACGGAGATGGTCCAGTATCGCCCTTTAAGGGGAGTAAACCCAGAGGGCCTATCGGCGGTACTGGACCTATCGGGTGTTTCGGATGAGAGCATGGGTCCAGGGGACCTGGTTAGTGCCTATAACAAGGCGGTGACCAGGGCCCTGGATCAAATTGCTCCTGTTCGCGTTGGTTCACTCACTCAGCCCAAAGACCCTGGTTTGACGAAGCTTTGAAGGAGCTGAGGAGAGGGGTCAAGGCTAGAGAGAGCATGGCGGAAATCTTGCCAGGATGCTGACAAACTTAGATTGATGGATCATTATGCTATCTATCAATCGGCAATATCCCGTAAGAAGTCAGAATTCCTGTCCAGGGAGATTGCTGTTGCGCGAAACCGACCGGCTCAACTCTTTCAGACTGTTGACAGATTGTGCAATCCACTCTGTCTACAGTCTGGAAGAGATTTTTCACAAGTAAAGTGTGATGAGCTTGCTCGATTTTTCGCAAATAAGATTGCTAGCATTAGGGCGGATCTCAGCCAAGTTCACTCTTCAAGGGTTTGCAGTGATCGGCGAGTGGAAGCAAACACCTGTGTCACCTGGTCTGACTTTGGTAGGCCGGAATTCATGGACATTATGAGGACTGTCCAGACTGTACGTCCAACCAGTTGTAGTTTGGATCCGGGCCCTACGCCACTTTTATTGGGTTGCGTAGATATTATCTGCCCGACCATTGCTGAAATTGTCTGGAAATCCTTGGAGCAGGGGATCTTTCCTGAACCCTTAAAGGAGTCGTTCGACCACTCCTAAAAAAACCTTCATTGAATCCGGACGTCTCAGCTAACTACAGACCTATTCTAACCTGCCTTTGGGTAAGGTTATTGAAAGGTGGTTGCACTGCAACTGGATGACCATCTTTCAAACCATAATGTCTATGATACTCTTCAATCGGGATTTAGGAAAAGACATAGTACTGAAACTGCTCTTGTCCGGGTTCTAAATGATCTCCTGATAGCGAGGATCGAAGGCCGTACTATTCTAGTCCTTCTTGATCTCTCTGCAGCTTTTGACACTGTGGACCATGGTGTGCTTTTGGAATGCCTGCGGTTCTATTGTGGACTGTCTGGTATGGTTCTACAATGGTTTCAATCATTTCTCACAGGGCGGAGACAGAGGGTTGTCACTGGAATTTATTCCTCTAACGCCATCTCTTTGCCTTGTGGGGTTCCGCAGGGTTCCATTTTGGCACCCATGTTGTTCGCTGTCTACATGCTGCCATTGGGAGACATTATTAGGCAATATGGCTTGGGTTTTCACTGCTATGCAGATGATACCCAGCTATATTTGTCCTTTAGTCCCGGCAAGAAGAGTAGTCTCAATACTTAACAACTGTCTATCCGAGATCAGTGATTGGATGAGTGCCAGCTGGCTAAGGTTAAACCCGATAAGACTGAGGTGTTGGTGGTGGACCCAGGTCGTCCTGAAGCGGGTTGTAGCGCTGGTCTTCCTTCGGGCATATGGATCGATGGTGTCCAGCTCTTGACCTCAGACCGGGTGCGTAACCTGGGCGTTATTATTGACGACAGTTTGATGCTGAAATTTCAGGTGTCTTCTGTTGTCAAATCCTCATTTACCATCTGAGGAATATTGCTCGGGTGAAACACCTTGTTCTTCCGCCAACTTCCGACATTAGTCCATGCCTTTGTTACCTCCGCCTTGATTACTGCAATGCCCTGTACCTAGGGGGGTTGATATCTCGCTGCAGCTGGTGCAGAACGCAGCCAGGCTATTGACGGGAACATCTATATGAATCATATTACGCCTGCGCTGCATGAGCTGCACTGGCTGCCGGTTCAATGGCGGATCACCTTCAAGGTCAGTTTACTGACCTATAAAACCCTACGAACAGGGACCGCGATATCTTCAAGATCTGCTTGTTCCTCATTGTCCCTTCCGGCCACACCTCGGCCCGCCGGCTAGGATTGCTAGAGGTTCCTAGAGTTCGCTTTGAAAACATCAGGAGCACGAGCGCTTTTCTTATGCTGCTCCTACCCTGTGGAATTCTCTACCTCGTCGGATACGAAACTGCCTGACCGTTGAAAGTTTTAAGTCAGAACTGAAAACTTATTTATTTCAAAGGGCGTATGGGGAATGATTTATTGTGTTTTATTGTAACTATTTTTTGTTGTTGTTGTTGTGTTATATGAATGTGTTTTATATGTATTTAAATTGTTTTGTACAGCACTTTGATATTGAAAAGCGCTTAAAAATAAATTTTTACTTACTTACTTACTTAGGTGTGCTGATTAGTTGTGTCACATTACTCGCTAAGAGAAAAAAAATGGAGGTGTTTAAAACTGAACGTTCTATGTGGCACATTCATTTTCTTGTACTACTTCCTAACTTGGCAGTACTTGTTTTTACCTGTGCATTAGACAGATCTAATGCACAGGTAACAACCAACCAGGATGCAGGATTTTCTCTGCCAGTTTTATAAATCTGTTTCATGCACAGGTAATAACAGGTTCCTAAAAGCAGGACCGCATTACTCAAACAAAAGCACTGTGCAATTAGAATACACAAGTGTGAAGTGCCACCATTACATAATAAAAACCTTCAACTGGGCCTTAAAAATGAAACTACCTTAAATAAAAAATAAAACAAAATTAATTAAATGTTGTTTCCCTGATCATCACACTCTCCTTACACACATAAATTAGAAACATTAAATATTGTTTATAGTTTTCATTACAACTGTTTCTTTGCTGACAATGAAAATCCCCCTACTATCTTTACCTGCTCATCAGGGAAATCTCTTTTGCTAGCCCTGACAGTGAGATAATTTTGCCTCTGACTCTAGAGGAGGCCTTTGTTGTGTGCGAGTACACAGTATGATAGGAGAGGAACATTCTGCCAGTGGAACTGAGCAGAAATTTGAATCCTTGTCTTCCATGGTAAACATTCCATAATAAACCTTCCATATCTTGAATGTGGAAAAAACAAAGAAAAAGAAAAACAGGATGAAGAAAGTAGACAGCAATATTTTACAAACAAAGAAAAAAGGTGGGGAAACAGGTTTTTTTTGTTCTTTTGAGTGATGCTCCTTTGCTTTGCTGTTTAAGTTTTAATGTATCTGGAGACCAAGATTATATGGATTGAGAGAAAAATAGGAGAGAAAGAGAAGGAGAGAGTGGGCATTTAGTAGAGTGGCTGGCTGCACTTCCACATTGTCCTCCCCTTCACTAAGTCAAAAAATAAATAAATAAAAAATCAGAAACAATGGTTTCTATTTTCTAAACTGTGAGATGTCGCTGCAGAGGGGCACGTCAGACAGCTCTCCTGATACACTTAAACAGCAAATCAAAGGAGCATCACTAAAAAGAACAAATATATGTGTGTAAAGCAGACTCGCATTAAATTCTACCACAGCACTATGTGGAGGGGCAAGCAGTCACCATCAGTCGTGCTCTCATTAGAGAAAAAAAATACAACTATGGATGCTGCCAAAGGACAAAAGCCCAATAGCAAACCAGGCAGAATTCATTAAATGACAGCCTTTTTTCATGGATAAACCTATAGTATTTATCCAATTTTAGAAATGCTTTTAAAAAATGTAGCACATTTTATGAGCGTAATAAGATGCAATAAGATACAATGGGGTGTGCATGTAACAGATTTGACAGCACTTCCAGGGCCTGAAGGCACTCGACCTGTGACCTTGTACCTCACTCTGCCCCTGGGCATGTGGTAAAATCTGTGCCTTGCATGCCCCATTGTATCTTATTGCTTACTTAAGCTCTACTCTATTGTTTTGACGCATAAAAACATAAGAATTTAATGTCAGAAAAAGACTGCTTATCCCATCTTGTCTGCCAGATGGTCCCTACTTATTCTCCCTCTGAAGACCCTATCTGATCTCTGCTGACCCTCCCACCTCCCTGCATCCTATCTAATATACTCCTATATCTATGCCAAGTATACTTGAAGCCCGCCAGTGTTCTATCCTCCACCACATCTGCTGGCAGTCTATTCCAGGCATCCACTACCTTTTCAGTGAAGAAATATTATCTCACATCACTCCTAAATGTTCCACCCCCTGGCTTCATTGCTGGCCTCTGGTCCTGGTGTTTGTTCTAATTTTATTTTAATTTTTTTTGTAAATACATTTTTATTAAAGAAAGTGCACATATGCCTTATATATGATAGAAATGAGGTGTTGTGTAGACTGTCTTCTGATATGTGTTAATAAAGCTAAAACACTAGCTGATGATTTTATATGGTCCCTGATTTGTGGGGATTTAGTAGTATGATAGTGATGTATTTGGAGAAAAAAATCACCCTTCTCCAGATACTGTAACCCAGCAAAAGATTTCAGAGTTTCTCCAGCACAGAGCTGAGTTAGGTACACAATGTTTTTCCATCACCACATCCTATATGTAGAGTCTAAGTGGGCAGGACTGAAATCCTGCAACTGCGCCAGGGAGCAGACCCAAATGAGTTGAGGAGTAAGACCCATGTCATCCACCACCCCTTCCATGCTTACAGAACCCGATGAATTCAGAGGTTAGCATCCAATGGGCACAGGCGTGGGGATCTACATGGAAGATATAGCGGGTCATATCCAAGAAAGGTATCATCTCCTTCTCCATTTCTAGCCATGGAGGGCCTGTCCCTACCAAGTGCCACTTGAAAGGAATCCAGAGTTGGGCTGCAGTAAGTACTATAACTGAAGGTCTGGCAGGACCAAGCCTCCTTGAGCCTTGGGCTGCATCAGAGTGTTAAACTGAATTCTGGGGTGTTTGCCTTGTCACAAATAATGGTATATGGTAGCCCGACATTTCTGCCAGTCCATGTTAGGGACCAGCATTGGCACATTCTGGAACATATAAAGAAACCTAGGGAGGAACGCCATCTGAACAGAATCCACATGTCTACTAAAACTAAATGGTAGGGTGTGCCATTGCTGCAAATCACTCACTAGCGCTGCCTGGACAGTGGAATATAGTTGACCTCATACAGTCAGTCCAATTAAAAGGAAAGTTTAATACCCAGGAACTTTATTTCGCTGAGATCCCAGCAGAAGGGGAAGTGTTGTTTCAGGGCCATATTAGGTGAGTAATAGAAGGGGAGCGCTTCTGTTTTGGTTGTATTTAGTTTATACGTGGAGACTGCAGTAAGCTGGCCCAGAGTCCAGAATACCACCAGTAGCATCATCTCTGGGTTGGAAATATGGAGAAGGACATCATCTACATACAGGGCTACGTAATGTTCCCATCCTCCCAGTCAAACACCTGAGACCTCTGTGCTTTCTCTAATGGCCTGTGTGACACTCTGCCGTCTGATTATGGTTATATGTATGATATTTGTAATATAAATATATGGTATGTGATTGTCTGCCTAGGACAAGCAGCCAGAGTGTGAGAGACTTGACCTTTGACCTTCAAGGTGTTGGTGAGAATGTCATGAAACTGACCAGTGAAACCTAATTAAATGCCTTCCTTCCAGAGGGACAGTGTATTACCCCTCATAACCTGTTCCTGCTTTTGAAGTTGGTTCCCATGTATGCATTTTATGACATAGCAGGAAGGGAAGTATTTTGGCTGATTCCTCTTGGTTTTCTCACGTAGAAGGGGACTAGTGACAGGATGGGGGTTTATGAGCCATAAAAGGAACCTGCTTGCAAAGACTGTCGCATACTTTTTTTTATTGGTAACTACTAATTCCAGCCAGCAGAAGAATAACATCCTTTTTGGATATCCCTACTCAGATTACAGATTTATCACAGATCTAACAGTGACCTCATGGGTGACATCACCAGGACGTGAAGTAAACTGACTTTTGAATATTGCTTGCAAGAGAAGTTTGTGCAGAAGGACTCTGAAAATCAAGGACACAATTAGTCTGTGGACTGGTAACTAGGCACTTTAGAATTTAATTCAGTAAGAACTTTGAAGTATTTGGGGTAGGCGTATTTGGGTTCTGTAACTTCCCATTTATTTTATGTGACTGTAAGTTATTGATATAATTGTTCTGTATTTGATATTTTCCCTATTTTACCATTTTTAGTAAACAATATTTTCCTTGAAATACTGCCTATGGCTTCTCAGTTTTCTTTCGCATGTGAATGCTGAACCCGTGTTTAATTCTGACAGCTGTTAAGTGCTTGAATGTGTTACAGTGGAGCCCGCTTATAAGAACACCCTATTTGCCAAAGAAAATTGTTCTTATAAGCTAGCTGCTCTTATAGACGGGCTACCATTATAGTGATAAAATCACATGCAATTTTCAATTCCTGCAACAAGATGTAGTGTTGCTGTTAGAAATAAACACACAATACAGTACTGGAATACTGATATTAAACTTTATTTGCTAAAAAATCAGTTATCTTAAGCTGTCTGGCATTTTTTAGAGTTAACTCATCTAGATATGAGTCTAGAGCGTAAAAAGATGCCAGATCGGCTGACGGTTTACTCAAAATGTACTGCTGTATCTGTGCCATGCAAGATTTAATATCAATATTGGCAGATGTATCACATCTGTTGAGTCCTCATCATCCGACGGCTCTTCTTTCGTTGTGAGGATGTCACTGGTTATTTCTGCCTCGGTGATTGAGCCTGTAGTTTCGATCCCGTCGTCGCACCGAACATAATTCTCAAATTCCTCCTGAGTGAGTCCTGGTACATCCACTGTCTCTTCAACACTAGCTTCTTGCTCTGTAGGTATCACAGGAGTACACACAGTAAACCCTGCTTTTAAAAAACAATTCCGTACTGTTTCTTGTTTCACCTTCTTCCAGGCTGCATTGATCATCTGTATGCAGTCGAGGATGTTAATTTCATGAGCCAGATCACTCGCCCTGGTTGCCCTACCTCCATCAATTGCCACCAACAGTTTTTCAACCACTTTATTATGATAGTGCTGCTTTAGATTTTTAATGACACCTTGGTCCATCGGTTGGATAAGTGCTGTTGTGTTAGGAGGCAAAAAAACGAAACGAATGTGACTCAGAGTTAGACTGGGGTGGGCACTACAGTTATCAAGCATAAGACAGATTTTTCATTTCTTTCTCCTCATTCTGGCATTAAGGCGAGTTGCCCACTCAGTAAAAATCTGCCCGGTCATCCAGGCATTTGAATTTGCTTCATATTCAATTGGTAAGGAACTGACATCTATCCCTCTAAAACATTGTGGCTTTTTGGATTTGCCAATTAAGAGCAGTGGTAATTTTTCATCCCCAGTCATGTTGGCGCAGACTAAAGCAGAGATTCTTTCTTTACTTTTCTTGCCCCTGGCTGCAGTATCCGTGCGGAGAGCTAGAGTTCCATCAGGAACAGCACGGAAATAGATTCCCCTTTCATCTGCATTAAAAATGCCATTTTCCCAAAAATCATTTAGAATCATTGGCAGCACAGTGTCTTTCCAGGACAACGCTCCTTCTGTATCAGCGTCTTGTTTTTTGCCATGGCATCTTTTGAATTGTATCCCATGGCGTTCTTTCCATCGGCAGAGCCATCTGTTTGTGGCTGTGAAGCTGAGACCCATTCCATCGGCTAGTTGTTGTGCCTTACTTAGCAGAATAGGACCACTGACAGGTGCATCTACTGTGTGACAAGCGCTGAACCACCAAAGCAAAGCATTTTCAACTAACTCATCCTTGCCAGTTCTTTTCCATTTACTGTCCTTGTTCAACCCTCGCTCAAAGTCAGCAATCAGCTGGTCCTTATTGCTGATGATTTTTGAAATTGTGCAAACATTCACACCAAACTCCTTCGCTATGTCACTCCGTCTGGATGAAGGGCTGCTAAGGCATTCAATTATAGATAGCTTCTGTGATAAGGTAAACGCAGTTCTCTGCTTACCTTTCAGAGGGGTGTTAGCCTGTTTAACCATGACTTTTCACCGTTACTGCCACAGGATGAAAGGGATTAGGAATCAGTAGGTAGGCAGCACATTTATAAGGTGAATCAATGCAGGAATGCTCAGAATGCTGCAGTTAATCATTCCCTATTAACACCTAGCCGCATACCAGGGAATGTGTTAACCGCGTTAATCGACTGAGCTGAGAGGGATGAGCAAAGTCAGTGACACAGTTTGTTTCAGTCACTGACACCTATCCGATCAGGCACAGAGGCTGAAAATATATGTTCTTTTAACCGGGCTGAATGTTACTATAAGCGGGCTATCACTGCATAGGAATACATGGGGGAAAATCGGGACATCAGAGTAATGTTCTTATAACCGGAATGTTCCACTAACCGATGTTCTTATAAGTGGGCTCCACTGTACTAAGCTTGCTAAAGGTAAGAATATACCTAGGTCTCATATTGAGTCATAAGGGTACATTTTGAAACCTGGCTGGGTGCCCCTGGGCAAAGGATTGTACTGCATCCCCCGAAGAGGGCACATAGCTGAGCCTGTTAACGGGGTATGCTAGCATAAGGTTCACATTTTCACCCCCAGGACTCGAGGCTAGTAGGTGATTTGGACCCAAAACCGACAGGAGGGTTACCCTGTCTGTCCCCTGTTCGCACTATCGCACTTCGAGGTTGGCACTGTGGGAGCAGAGGGCCTGACCTGTGCAGCGCGTTTGTGACAGCCTGCACCAGAAACCCTATACAAAGTGCAAACAAGAGAGGGGGACATCAGCAGCCCTGTTTAGCACCTCTGCCAAGACGTAATGACTCAGACATATACCCATTTGCTTTGACAGACACCTGTGGGGATGTGTATATCCTCTGGAGCTGGGCAGTAAAGTACCACAGGAACCCCATTTTGCCATAGCTGCAAATAGATAGTGCCAGAATACCCTATCCAATGATTTTTCAGCATCTAAAGTTACTAGGAGTGAGGGGAGGGTGGCATTATGGATGTAGTGCAGCAGGTGCAGGGTGCATCTGGGGTTATCACCAGTTCGCTGTGCCCGGACAGATCTGGTTTGGTCCTGAAAGATCAAGGAGGAGAGCAGCATGTCCAGCCTCTAGGCCATCGCAGCCGTAATTACTTTTAATCCACATCCAAAACAGATATAGGCCTGTATGATGCACAAGGTCCTTCCCCAGTTTGGGGATCACTGAAATAGTGGCATATCGCCAGGTACTTGGAACCCGCCCCCCCAAGTTCTTCATTACATGCTTTTAAATAAGGGCAGCAACAGGAGTTCTCTTTGGTTCTTATAGAACTCAGAAATATGCCCATCGGGCTCAGGGGCTTTCTGACTTTTTGCCTTATGGATCACCATTTCAAGTTCTGCTGCCTGAATGGGATTTGTAAGTGTCTTGGCCTGTTCACTTGTAAGGATAGGCAGAGACAGAGGCGTGAACAAGCATTTGTCAATGCTGAATGTTTCCTTGCATGGTGTATGCGATTGTGTCAGTGTGAAACACGCCTGATGATCAACAAAAGGGAATCTTGGTAACAGGGCTGGGGGGTAAGACTGAACAGCAATTAGGATTTATGGTGGCATACTAGGTAAGGACCTCACAGCAGATCTCAGTAGGTGGGCCAGGAGGTCCTTTTATGTTTTCCTGTAATTGTCCTTGTTAAACGAGGTGAAATTGGAATTGGTATGCTGAGTAGGGTGCATGAATGCTGGGACTAATAAAGGGGAAAAATATGAGTACCATAGGTGACAAATTATTCTGTAAAAAATTAATTGCAAAAAAACTTTGTTATAGCAGCAAAAGGCGGGAAATGAGGTGTTAGGGTTTCCAACCCTAACTCCCCCAACCCCCACCCTGCAGTGACTGGCAGGCGTCGGGGCAGGCCTTGGGGTTGTCAACCGTAACACTCATGCCATTCCACCCCAACCCCCACCCTGCAGACACTGACAGGTGTCGGGGTGTGGCTTGGGGTCATTGTTCCTAACGCTCACCCCATTCACCTATACTGTACCCATCTCAGCTTATTTACTTATGGAATGGGATGAGCATTAAGACCGATGACCCCGAAGCACACCCCATAGAAACATAGAAATTGTTGGCAGATAAGGACTGCTAGGCTGATCCAATCTGCCCATAGGCCCTATACATTGTATGTGGCCGCTGACCCTATGTGATAAATGGCTTTTCATCTCTCCCTCCCCTCTCAAGCGTCCCTTGTGCCTGTCCCAGGCATGCTTAAACCACTCCACTGTGCTTGCCCCCACTACCTCCTGTGGCAGACTATTCCAAGCATTGACTACCCTTTCTGTGTAGAAAAACTTCCTCACACTAGCTCTTAATCTGCCCCCTTCCAATTTCATATTGTGCCCCCTTATTCTAGTACTTTTTCCTACATTGGAAGAGGTCCCCCACCTGCATCTTGTTTATGCCCTTGAGGTACTTGAAAGTTTCAATCATGTCCCCCCGCTGTCTCCTCTCCTCCAGTGAGTACTTATTGAGGTCACATAGTTTCTCCTCATATGTTTTGTGGTGCAGGCCCTGCACCATCTTTGTTGACCTTCTCTAGATAGTCTCCACCTTATCTATGTTGTTGTGCAGGTGTGGCCTCCAGAACTGCATGCAGTACTCCAGATGAGGCCTTACCAATGTTTTATACAATGGCATTACCACCTCCCGCCTTTGTGGGATAACAGATGGATCAGACACCAAACTTCATGTTCAACACACAGTCTCTGTGTGATGTTTATTCAAAATACAGCAGATAACCTTAAGCAATGGCATATCCCTTCTTCAGCACATCAGTTTGCAGCGACAGACTATGTATGCCCTTTCTCTGCACTTAGCCAGCACCTACTGACTCACTGATCTCTGATCAAACTTAGCAGTTGAAATTCAGCATCCCCTATGTGGGCCTTCTTTGCTTGTGTGGTGGGGGCTCAAATAAAAAGAAAAAAAAACGCTAAAGACAAAGAACCTCAGTGTGAAACGAGGGTTACCCCAAAGGACATTGACAATAATCCAAGTTTCAAAGAAACACATCACACATACGCCCAAAATGCAAAGCATCATGGGATACATGCACATCACCATGACATTTTAGACTGACTCAGTTTACAGCAATTTACATGCATTTTAAATAGCACAACTAACTTAATTTCTATAATATACAGTCACCTAGTACTTTTTACCTTTATCAAAAACACCTAGTGCCATGGTATTTTCAACATTTACAGGTTTCATACACATAAGGTATATACATCAATGTATTTTATGACATAGTGCCATTGCATACTAAATCTAACAACGAGGAACACAGCCTGTTGTTTTACATCAGCTCGGAGGTCACCACAATAACCTCCCTGTACGAGGACCTGACAGGGAAAAGGAAAATTAAAGAGGACACTATAGTATAGTTTAAAAAGGGAAGAGGGTGTCCATAGGTGGCCAACCTTACAGACTAGAAATTATAAAGAATAGATTAGGTTAAGAAATAGAAGAACTGTTGCAACAGATTTAAGAAAAGGTCAGTCCTTAAGGGTGGCAGGAGCTCCCTGTCACAGCCTCCTGCTAGTGATACCCCTGCCTATGCACCCCAGCATGCCACTGGCCCTCCCTGCTGCTTTTGTGCACTGCTTTGATACCTTAAGGTCATCAGAGATGATAACCCCTTGGTCCCTTCCCTCTTTGGCAGTCAACCCCCCCCCCAAAAAAAACTGCAGCACTCCCCAGAGTTCCCTCTACTCAGGTGCATTATTTTGCACTTCTTTACATTGAACTTCAGTTGCCACATCTCTGACCGTCTTTCAAGCTTTTCCAGGTCCCTCTTCATTTTCTGCACCCCTTCTGGAGTAGCCACCCTGTTGCAGATCTTGGTGTCATCCGCAAACAGGCAGATCTTTCCTTCCAGCCTCTCTGCAATGTCACTAATGAAGACATTGAACAGGACTGGTCCTAGTACTGATCCCTGTGGTACCCACTGGTCACCCCCCTCTCCCCAGATTGTACCCCATTTACCACCACCCTCTGTCTCCTGTCTGTTAACCGGTTCCTAACCCAGTTCAGCACCTTGTCTCCCATGCCCAGATTACCCATCTTGTTAATCAGCCTTCTATGTGGGACGGTGTCAAAGGCTTTGCTGAAATCTAGGTAGGCGACGTCTGTCGCCCATCCCTGATATTTCCCTAGTCACCCAATCAAAAAAACTGTTAGATTCGTTTGACATGACCTTCCTACTGTGAATCCATGTTGCGTCAGATCCTGAGCACCACTTGATTCCAGATGTGCCACTATCCTTTCTTTCAGCAGTGTCTCCATGATCTTTCCCACCACAGAGGTGAGGCTGACTGGCCTGTAGTTCCCTGCCTCCTCCCTACTGCCGCTTTTGTGTAGTGGGACTACATGTGCCCTCCTCCAGTCTGCTGGAACGACACCCGTGTTGAGTGACTCTGTGAACTGGGCTGCCAGAGGTGCTGCTAGTTCCCTTCGCAGCTCCTTTAATATCCTCAGGGGGATGCCGTTTGGCCCCATGGCCTTATCCACCTTCAGCTTTGTGAGTTCTTCCAGAACTCTCTCCACTGTGAATGGACTGGTGTCCTCATCTCCCCTCCATTGCCTCTGCAACCCAACTGTGGTCCTTGACCCTTCCCCTCCTTAGTGAACACTGAGCAGAAGTATTTGTTGAGTATTTCTGCCTTGTCCAGATCCCTCTCCTTGCACTCTCCCTAATTCTCTTTGAGCCTCACAAACCCCCCCCCCAGTTTTAATTCTTTCACTGATGTACCTATAAAATGCCTTATCCCTTTTGTTTACTGACCATGCTAAGCCCTCTTCTGCCCTCTTCTGTCTGTGCCTTCGCCCTCCTAACAGCCTTCCCTGCTTCCCTTAAACATTCAAGGTACACCCTCCTGTCCTCCTCCCTTTGGCTCCCCTTATATTTCTTGAAACTCAGCCTTTCTAGCCCTGACATTGTCCCCCACTTCTTTGTAGAACCACAGTGGTTTCCTTCTTCTTTTGCCTTTGGCTACTATCCTAACACATTGGTTTGTTATATCCACTATGACTTCTTTCAGTTTCTCCCACTGTTCTCCCCCCCCCCATTACCTCTCCCTTCCCCAGGACCGCTTGTATTCATCTACCCATTTCAGTGAAATCCGCCCTCCTGAAATCTAATACTCTTGCCCATGTGTGGCTTAATAGAGTCCATGTCTCCATGCTGAACCATACCATGTGGTAGTCACTGGATCCCAGCTGCCCTTCCATCTGTATTTCTTCGACTCTGTTCCCATTGGTCCATACCAGGTCCAGAATTAACTTGTCACTGGTTGGCTCATGCAGCAGCTGCCTGAGTTCAACTCCCTTCAGGGATTCCAGGATGGCTGTGCTTCTGGCTGAAGCAGCCACCTGGATGGCCCAATTCACGTTCGGCATATTGAAATCCCCCAGTAGCAGGATTTCACCTTTAGCTGCCATGTCATGTATGTTTTTTTTTTTTTAGTTGTTTCACCAGAAATAGCACACTAAGCTGAACGCTTTTTTACAGTAGTGACCTGGAAGCACATGGAAGTTAAGTGACTTGCTCGGGGTCACACAGTATGCAAGTGGAAGCTGTGGGATTCAAACCCAGGTCTGGTGTGTTGGATGTCACCAGATTTGCAGCTCAGAGCCTTAGACCACTGCGCTATATTGCTATATTGTCCACTAGCTCCCTGTCTACTTCCTCCCTCCCTCTGTGCTGGTGGTCTGTAGATCACCCCTGTGCATATTGCTGTTCCATTCCCTGGCTCCAGGGTGATCCACATTACCTCAGCCTCCCCCTGTCTTTCCTGAACTTGTGTAGCCTTTATACCATCTCTGATGTACAGGGCCACTCCCCCACCCTTTTTACCCTTCCTGTCCCTCCCGAACAGTGTATAACCTGGTACATTGACTTCCCAGTCATGATTAGCAGAGTACCACGTCTCTGTTATTGCTGCTATGTCAAGGTCAGCATCTGCGAACAAGGTCTGCAGGTCTGGTACCTTATTTTCTAAGCTACGGGCATTCATTGGCATGACCTTCCATGTTTTACAGTCTGCCCTCTCTCTGCTTTTGTTTTCCCTCTCCAGTGTCTTCCCCCCAACCTGGTTTCCTTTCCTATGTGCTCTTGCCCCCCCCCCGTATCACTCGTTATACATTCTTCCTCTGCCTGCTTTAGCTGTTCCTGTTGTCAACTTATGCTCCTGCATGTTCCCATGGGGGGGTTCCTAAGCCTCCTGACCCTCCTGGCTCTCCCACTTTGGCCAGTTTAAATGCTCACAGCTGAAGCATTTAAACTTCTCACAAAGGACCAAGGTCCCCTTCTCTGAAAGATGCAGGATGTTCTTCTTATATATGCTCACATCGGTCCAAGTCAGGCCACAGTCCCCTATGAAGCCAAGACCCTCCCTTCCACACCAATACTTCAACCAGGAGTTGAAGGTATGGATGTGGAGTGCCCTAGCTTCCCCTGTGCCCTGGATAGGTAGCACCTCTAAGAATGAGACGGAGCATGCTGTCTGTTTCAGGTTTGCCCCCCACCTTCCTGAAATCCTCCTGGACTCTGGCTAACTCCATGCTTCTCTTGGCCAGGTCATTGGTCCCCAGGTAGACAATGACATCCAGCTGCTCCCTCCAAGCTTCCCATCCCTCCACACAGCGCTTCCTGGGGGCACTTGACCTCCCTCTTTCCCCTGCTAGGTGTCCCTAGCGCCACTCCCCAGACAATAAAGTCCTCTACCAGGAGAAGATTCCCCTCCTCTAGGGTCCCCTGCCTCCCTTCCATGGAGCCCCATCCTGGAGGACCCTCCCATCCTCCCTGGTCCCAGCCTCGGGTTCCTGAGTGGGGCTTTCCCATTCCTCAAAAACAGTGTAGGAGTTACTAAGTGGGACCAGTTGGGGGATGTGCTTTTGACCCCCTTACCTCACCCTCACTGAGCCCACCATAGTCCAATCACTCCTCTTCCCTGGCATCCTTTGAGGTACAGGTTGTGGACCCGGTGGTCTCTGAGTGGGGGTGGATGCCGCCTTCAGCTTGGCCACCTTTGCTCGGAAACGGGCAACCTCCTCCTTCAGCCCAGAGAGGTGCCTGCAGATAGGGCGGCATTGCAGCCTCTGGAATGTCTCCTGAAGACAGCTGCTCCACAACCATTGCACTGCACCACTCCCATCATGTCTGTTTCCCTCCTCAATCAACTGCCTGCTTAAGACGGCTATTGCTATCCCCCAAATATTTGTTTTTTTTTCTTTTGGTTTTTGTTATGCTTTCTCCCTTCACTACTTCCTGTATGGATGCAGGATGTTGCAAGGCCCTATGGGACCCACCTTATAAATGTAGGGCTCACCCTGGGGTGGGTGGGACTACACTACAGGCTGTGTCCAAAAAACAATCAGCCAAGGAGTCCTCTGGCAATGGCTCCTCACTCCACTCACTGTGGTCCAGACACAGCCAATTACAAACACACAGTCACAAATCAGCTAGAATCCCTCAATCCTGCCCAAACTAAATGGAAAAGCACACATAAATGGCAGTTAAGAAAATACCTCAAATTAAATTACAAATGCACAGTCACAAACTCACCAGCTAGAATTCCTCCCTCCTGCCCCAACTAAATGAAGAATCAAACTAAAATGGCAGTTATGGTCTCACATTCAATCTATACTAATGCCTGTAATATGATGCCTGCACTTAAAGTTCAAACACAGCCAATTACAAACACACAGTCACAAACGTATCCACTAGAATCCCTCAATCCTGTGTAAACTAAATGGAAAATCACACAGAAACGGCAGTTAAGAAAAGATCTCAAATTCAATTACAAACACACAGTCACAAACTCACCATCTAGAATTCCTCCCTCCTGCCCCAACTAAATGAAGAACACCTGTCAGTGTCTGCAGGGTGGGGGTGGGGTGGAATGGTGTGAGCATTACGGTTGACAACCCCAAAGCACCCCCCCGACGCCTGTCAGACCCTGCAGAGTGGGGGTGGGGGTGGGGCATTAGGGTTCGAAACCCGAACGCCTCATTTTCCTCTTTTTGCCACAGTTCGTACATGATCTTCCCCACTACTGATGTGAGGCTGACTGGCTTATATTTCCTGCCTCCTCCCTACTGCCGGATATGTGTAGAGGGACCACATGTGCCCTCCTCCAATCCTCTGGCACCACTCCTGTGTTGAGTGACTCTGTGAACATGGCTGCCAGAGGCTGAAACATAGAAACTGTCAGCAGATAAGGACTGCTAGGCCCATCCAATCTGACCATAAGCAGTGTACTTGACTACAACTTCTGTACCGCATGGTTCTCCCATGCCTGTCCCATGCATGTTTAACTCCCTCCATAGTACTCACTCCTACCACCTCCTGCGGCAGACCATTCCATGTGTCCTCCATCCTCTCTGTGAAGAAAAACGCCCTCATATTCCTCTTAGCCTGCCACCTTCCAGTTTCATGTCCTACCCCATCATTCTTGTATTCCTCCTGCATTGGAAGATGTCTTCCCCCTGCACCTTGTTTATACCCTTGAGGTACTTGAATGTCTGTATCATGTCTTCTCTCTACCTCCTCTTTTTCCAGTGAGTACATATTGTGGTCCCTTAATCTCTGCTCGTTTGTTTTGTGGTGCAATCCCTGTACCACCTTTGTCACCCTTCTCTGGACCGTCTCCAGCCTGTTTATGCCCTTTTGAAGGTGCAGCCTCCAGAACTGCACACAGTACTCCATATGAGGCCTGACCAGGGTTTTATATAACGTCTTCACTACCTCCCTCCTTCTGCTGGTGATACCCCTAATTATGTACCCCAGCATGCCACTGGCCCTCCCTACTGCCTTTGTAGACTGCTTTGACATTTTCAAGTCATGTGAAATTATAACCCCCAGGTCCCTTTGTTCCTTGGTGACTGTCAGCAACTGCTCCCCCAACCCCATCCTGTAGCTCTCCCCCGGGTTTCTATGCCTCAGGTGCATAATTTTGCACTACTTTGATTTAAACCTCAGTTTCCACTCCCCAGACCATTTCTCAAGCCTGCCTAGGTCCTTTCTCATTTTCTCCACCCTTTCCAGAGTATCCACCCTGTTGCAGATGCTGGTGTTATCTCCAATCAGGCAGACCTTTCCTTCCAGTTCCTCTGCAATGTCATTAATGAAGACATTGAACAGGACTGTCCCAAGGACTGATTCCTGCAGTACCCCACTGGTCATCCACCTTTCCCCAGATTGTTCTGTATTCACCACCACCCTCTGTCTCCTGTCTGTTAGCGAGTTCCTAACCCAGTTCACCACCTTGTCTACCATGCCCAAACTACCAATCTTGTTAACAAGCTTCTTATGTGAAATGGTGTGAAAGACCTTGCTAAAACTGAGGTAGGCGACACCTCCCCCGATTAATTTCCTTCGTCACCCAGTCAAAGAAATCTATCAGATGTGTCTGACACGAGCTACCTGCTGTTAGTCCTGACCAGGGTTTTGTATAATGGCATCACTACTGCTGGTGATGCCCCTGCCTATGCACCCCTTGTAATTTTTTCACATTTTGACCCCAAATTTTCAACATAGTCTTCTTATCACTGTCCCTCATAAACCCCATAGGTGTACATTTTTTTAATCTGTGGCAAAACAGCATTCAACATCACTGGTGGAGAAACTCATTTTGGGCAGAATGTGTGAAATGACAGCTATACTGTTCATGAGGTTGTGTGAAGAAATGGCTAGGTTGAAAATCTGGAGTCAAAATATAAAATATTGGCAAAGTTATGCACGTGCATAGGAAAATTTCAGTGAGCGAGCATAACTCTGTTGTTTGTTGGTATTTTTGCTCCAAATTTTTCAACCTGGGATTTTGGGACCGTGCCTCTTGAACATTTGTGCTATTATTTTGTTACTCAATTCTGAAAGGTGGTTTTGTGCAGCAACTGTGCCATTCCATGCCACAGGTGCAGGAACATGTTTTGGGCAGGATGTGAGAAATGACAGCTACACTGTTCATGAGGTAGTGTGGAAAAATGGCTTTGTTGAAAATCTGGAGTGATAATATTAAAAACTGACCAAGTTACACTCGTGCACAGGAAAATTTAAATGAGCGCATGTAACTTGAAGTAGTTAGAGTTTTGCAATTAAATTCTTGAACATGGGCTTTTTGTTTCACTCATGAACAGTGGCACTGTGTTTCATTCATCGATCCCAAAGGTGTGATTCTGCACAGCAACTGCGAAATCACCTTTCGGGACAGAGTAACAAAATGACAGTGACAGTGTTCATGAGATGGGGACCCAAGAGCCCCATGTTGAAAATTTGGTGCAAAAATATAAAAAAATGGCTGAGATATCAACATAAGTTGAAACCACCATTGACAGCCATTATACAGCGCTTACCTGGATTCCTTCAGTTCGCGGTTCAGCTTTGAAGAGTGCAGACGGTCCCGATCCACAGAAGATCACAGCCACCGACCTTGGAGGGTAAGTATGGGGTAATGGGGGATGCAGGGAGGGGGGTGCACAGAGGGAGGGTCAAGATGGGGGAGGGGGTACGGGGGAGACGACGAGGGACTGTTTTCTTTTTTACAGGGTTAAAAGAAAATAATAAAGATGTCGGGGGTCAGTTTTCTTTATTTTTTGAGACAGGAATGTTTCAGGACACTGGGGGTGGGCTCCCCAGTATTACACAGTGGTGATGGAGGTACAAATGACTGGGGACACTGGGAGTGGTCTCTCCAGTGTCCTAAACTGCTGGGGATGGGGGACCAGACTGGGAACACTGGCAGTGGGCTCCCCAGTATCCTATACTGTTGGGGGGGCTTCTTCCTCTGCCGACACAGGGACTTGTCCCCCCAATGTCAGCAGAGATAAGTGGAGGAACTGTGTTAAACTTTGCCTCCCCACATTCCTAACTGCATTGTCCAGTCAGCCTTCTGCATCCTGGCACCCCAAGTGGCCACATAGCTGCGTGCCAAACACTGGCACTGGCCAGGCAGCACTTTGTACTCCCAGCCCGTACGGAGTTCAGGCTGTGGCCTGCTCCCTGCGGGCAGGAGAGGAGGACGGAAACTTGTCGGAAGGTGGAGGAGGCCAGTCTCCGTCTGCACATGTAATCGCCCTAAGGGCCTGTGAAACAGTAGAGGTGGTGACAGGCTGCTCTCTGTAATGAGTGAAAGGGACAACTATTCAGGCTCCTCAGTAGAGCTGCACTGCTGCAACAAGTGGCTCGCAGAAGACTTTGGTGCTGGTCCGGGGGTGGGTACCATTGGGAGGCAACAAGTGCTGAAAAGTGGCTAACTTTAAAATGCCCCACTGGACTTTTTCTTATGTTGATGGGAGGCAGGATGCTCATTTTGTGACTCGAGCCCAACCAATTTTAGCATGGTGGGGGGGGAGGAAACAGGGACAGAGCTGTCGGCTTTATACTAATGAAGGAAATGAAGCACCTCATTGAGCGCTTCACTTTTCAATTCAGGAGAATGGCTTCCAGTTGTGAAACTGTGACTAGTGTCACAGTCTGGTGGTGTGTGCTCATTGGTATGTCAGGGATGAGCCCACTGTAGATTGCTCTGCATTGGACTCATCCCTGACACACCTCTGAAATGTCGTTCTACCGCAAGATGTTTCTTGCGCACGTACAAGGAAACATAAAAGGGTGCTAGCTGCTGTCTCCTGATATGGGCTCTCAGGTGTAATCAATGCAGAGTATAAAGTGTGGAATGATTCCACTATCTGTCAAATGCCCCTGAGTAGGTGCCCCGACATGGGATGTCTGAGTTGGCTCTGCCATGCCAGTTCGACATCCTTTATGTCGACCGGCATCTCGCTGTCAGGAATCACGTCAACTGCAAGTTGCAGTCTACATGATTCCTGTGTGTCTCCTGGTCCTGTTTTTTTTATCGGGGGACTTCACCACTAACCCCTGCATGGGGGGCTTTGTCCCACACCCTGCCTTTAGGATTCTCAACCCAGTCGGAGTTGATTAGGGGTTGGGGTGCAGGACTGGGAGACAACATGCCCTTGTCTCGGGCACACCAACACAGCAACCTGTCGGCAAAGTGTCGATTTTGCCGACAGGTGTGTATTTCGCTGTGTTGGTGTCACTGTAAGGGTGGCATACCGTCTGAGTCCAGCCACTATCTTTTTACCGCCACACTTGGTGGGCCAGATGTCTAGTAGCTCTAGGGCCTACCTCATATTACTTAAAGTCTTTAATAAGTTAATGCTAATTCTGTCTCATGGAGGTGTATACTGTCTATTTCCTGTCGTACTCTATGCTTCTGATCTTGTAGAGATCTGTCCCCCTCTTTGTGGACTTCTTGCAAAAAACTGGAAAGTGACTTGTAGATCCTTGAGGCATTGTTGCCTCTCCCAATTTTTCCTGGTTGTATATTCTATGACATGACCTCAGAGAATGGTTTTGAACATGTGCTATAGGGTAGCTGCTGTGCTATGCCCTCCTTGATTAAAATCCTGAATTTCTGAAATCTTTTCTGTCAGGAATTCTCTAAATTCCTCGGACCTCAAGTGAAAAGCATTTATTCTCCACTGTGTCCGGGGTGAGGGCTGTCATGTACAAGTTGTAGGTAGGTAGGTGGGTATGAATAGGGGCACTGTCAGAGATTAAGATGTTCCCTATCTCAAGCCAAACACACAATGCAGATTCTCTTGCTGGGTACAGGAGTAATCTATGCTGGTGTAAATGCCATGCACAGCTGAATAATATGTATCATTTTTTGTTTGGAGGGTGAAACTCCTGCCATATCTGTCCATTTGAGTTCTCAAATAGTTGTGGTGCACATTTTATGTGAGGCTGATTGGCATGAGGGTGGGGGTATTAGACGTGTCCCATGTGGAAGATCAGAGCATGTTAAAATTTCCAGTCAGCAGTAGGTCCCCAGAGGTATTTAACAGGATCAGGTCTCAGAGGTGCTGAATTTTTGGGGTCTTGGACCGTGCTGGGATACAGAGAGAAGCTAGGGTGACTTCCAGTAGGTATAAGGGACCTTTGAATCATAACTAACCTCCCCTTTTTGTCCTTGATAACCTTGTGCTCCTAAAACGGGGGTGCCATGGGGGACCAATACGGCCACTCCTCTTCGCTTTCCTTTGGGCAGTTCAGCACTGTACACCTTGCTATAACAAATTTCTGGAGCTTTTGATGTTCCTGCATGTCTAGATACATTTCCTGCAGATACACCACAGCCAGATGCTAGCTAATACTTTTGGCCCCTTGATGGGGCGGTGCAACCTGTTAACATTTAATGAGTACCAGAGAGTGCTCTTAGTCATTGCAAACATGATTAACAGCAGCCTTCATGCCGCACCCGCTGTAATATTTAAAAGGGATACCATATAATCAAGTCTGGTGAGCAGTTTTAACAAGCAATAAACAGTGTCAAACATCACCAGATAAACTAGTGAACATAAACCAGATGGAGGTGCCAATCAGACACCCTTGCATCAGAACTTGGCAGTTTTGGGCCTCCAGGGTTGAAGCCCTATATCAGGGCTCTGTGCACGCAGGTGAATTGTGCAGCTGGGGACAAGTTTCCTGCGGCAAGAGAGGCCCCAGTAATGGTAACACTATATGGGATAAGGATTAGGGGGAAACAACATCAGGGTGAAAGAGGGGCAAGGCCCCACCTCCGACCACAATAGTGACAAATGTCCTATAGGTTAAACCAGGTCAGGGGGTATATGAGCCCTGTCTGCCTCCGGGAAGCACAGCGCTGGAGTGGTTAAGCAGTCCCACTCTGGGCTTAGCTGGTGGGGTGAAACTCCCATCTCCACATCTGCTTGTCAGAATCTCTTGAGGTCTCAGTGTGGACATACTAGGGAGCAGCAAACAAAATAATCTCCAGCCCTCTCCCCCAAACCAACACCCCCAATGAAAGTCCTAAAGTCCAGCATTCCAGAATTCAACAAATCGAGGTACAGAAAGTCCAGGAAACAGCTGCAGCAAAGATTGCAGTTCTCCTCAATCAAGGACACCATAGGACACCATAAACTAGCAGCGGTGTCCAGCATGCTGCTTGTGAAACTGAGTCAAGATTCAGAAAGCATAAGGCCTGCAAAGGGGGGGGGGGCACTGTAGGATAGTCCCCCAGGCTGCCGTGCCAGTAACTACCCGGTCCCCGCCACCCCACAGTGTCAGGACGGCCCTTGCACCACCGAGTCTCTACTCCCGAGACCCCCCCTGGCCATGCCAGGAGCACCCTCCATCCACCCCACATTCAAATCTGGGAACCAGATCCCAACCTCTGCCTTTAGCTCATACCTAAAGGGTTAGATATTAGATATAGGCCTCCAGAAGTATGCCTGCTGGAGTTGCCATGAGATGGTGTCAGCTAGGCTGGAATGTGTGACAGGCAGGTGGGCCATCTCCCCCCTGGAGGGACTGGATGCAAGGAAGCAGGCCCCCCACCCCAGCGTAATAGGAAGGATAATGAAAAAATATTTTAATTTCAGCTATGGCACCATCATTATTCTGGTGTATCTTCACTGGTATTATGAGCAGAGGCTGTAGTACAAAGTTCTCCTAGACACAGGTGAGGGGCAGGCATTGTCAACCTGCCAGCAATGTAGTGTTGTTCGTCTGTCAGACCCATGCATAGTGGAGTATGGGACCCTGCAGAGATCCATTTGGGAACCATTATTATTTTCCCTATTCATAAATGATTTGCCACAGACTTGTACAGCTAAAATGTTATTACATGCAGATGATGCTGTAGTGCATGCCACAAATAGAGGCATACCCTTACTTAATAAAATCCCGGATAATAAATACGGTAAGTTTGCAACCTGGTTTGCAAAAAATAATCTCATCATAAATGTTTTCCACAGCTCAAAAAAGAGGTCTGTCTACAGATGCCCTTTAAATTTGGACTGGGGATGGGCAGTATTTGGAAGCGGTAGAGGAGTTCAGATATTGGGGAAATATTACGTGACCCCCATTTGAATTTTGAAAAACATGCATCAGCAGTGTCAGTGCAATTAAATAAGAAATTGGGGGTCTTATACTCACTTAGAATCTTTTAACTGATGATGCCTGAAAATTGCTGATGAAGAGTTGTTTATTGCAAGCCATGGAATATGGTAGCTTGATTTGGATCCATGTCAACTCACCAACATGCAATGCAGCATGGTAAAACACCGTGCAGGAAACCTGCCGAACACAACATAGCACACTGGACAAAGATAGCAACAGTAACCAGCATGCAGGGCAACAGTGGCCTACAGTCCTGTGGCACACACACATTCACATCAGCGTCACAACCTGGGAGGGAAAGACGAGGGATTCTGCACTCCAATTCCGGGTGGGGGATGCTACTCAGAGTGGGGGGACCTCCGAGGAGGGTCAGGACTCGAATTGTATGCTGTCTCTACCTGGGACATGGCAGGGCTGTAGCACAGACCACAAAGCGAATGCAGCTGCTGTGATCGAACCTGGGTCTGCTGGGTGTACCAAGTGCATTCAGAGCCCCACTGTATCCTCCCTACTGCCTGCACAGAGCAACAGCACACAGAAGTGGACTTCACCCATCTAGGCTGAACTGCGCTCTGACATCCGCATAGTTGTGGCACTCCACACACGCAGTGTCAAGCCCGCACTGCTATATCCCCTTAGCGCTTCCAACTTTAGCACTTTACAGTACACAGTTTGTTACATGCTGAATGTGCCCCTGTGGACTTGACATGGATCCACTTAATTTGAGGAGCTGTAACTGAAATACAAACTTGCACAAACACATTTGTATGCATAATGCAATTTGTAGGTTTGCACTGGGAGCAAAACAGTGGGATCACCATTGAGTGCTCTATGAAAAGCTTAAATGGTTTTCTATTAATCAAGGGGATGTACTGAATAAAAGTTGCTTTGTATATAAGTTTATTAAATTGAGGGGGGAAGGACCTTTAGAAGGCATGTTTGTTCCCAGAAATAGCACCAAATCGTTAAGATCGAATAATTCTTTAACCTTACCATTACCTTTGTGCAGCACTAACAAAACAATGAAAGCTTTAGACACTTTGCTGTAAAGTCTAGAATAACATCAAATTGGAAATAAAAAGCTCCTAATATACATCTTTTTAAAATCAAGTTAAAAAAGGATCTCCTAGCTGGGGCCACATGTACTTGTTTTACCTAATTATGATATGATCTGTTTTAAGAAAATGAGGGCTAGATATTCAAAACTTTGCCCCTGGGCTAAGTTAACACTGACCGGCGGGCAAACTTGGCCCAGAGCACAAAGCAAGCTATATTCAAAAGGAATAGCCTGGGGCAAACAGCTTCTGAATATAGCATGGGAATGAGGCCGTGCAATCTGGTCTGGGAGTGCAGGGCAAACGCATCCCTGGAATAAGACAGCACTGAATATAGCAACCAGGAACTGCTAACCACAACAACAACACAGTGCAGAGTGACATGAGGGCAGGTAGAGATGAACTATGTGGCCAATGTGTGTGCCAGCAAATGTGTGGACCCTGTATAGCTGCAGGCAACAGCAGATGTGAAAGAACAGTGAACAAAACTGTATAATATTTCCCGAACCGTTAGTGCCACGCTAACACGTTAGCGTGGCTTCAGCACGGAACTAAGCTGTTTGCCAGGAGCAAACACTTTTGCCCGGCACTAAGATATGCCATATTCAAAAGTGACATGCAAATGAGCCTGCTTAGGTAGTCTCTGGGCAAACAGCTGTATTAGCATCTCATTATTCCCTGATTTGCATGCAGTTTGCCCAGCGTTACTGCAGGGTCCCACAGCTCCACCTGTAGGTCAGTCTGAAAGTAAAGGAGCTGGCCAGATCTGGCCACAGCTCCACCTGTAGGTCAGTCTGACAGTGCATGATGGTTGCTGCAGGCTACATGTATGCAGTATAGCATAGCATTGTGTGCCCCAAGGGACAAAACAGCATAGGCACAGGCGGTGGTGGTGCTCCATGCAACCTTCATACCGTAGGCCATGCTACAGTGCACAACAGACACTACAGTAGCAAGGGAGCTGGTAGTGTGAGGGACACAGCAATGCCTATGGTATGTAGGGCAGTGATGACCACTGCACTGTACACAGTGGCAGGCCCAGCTTGCGGGTGATTACTGACAGTGGACAGTACTGTTTTGCTGTTGTGTGCTCCACAGATGCTGCACCTGTGGCATGGGATGCTCATAGTGACATATACATGGCCAGCTGTGTGTGCTGTGGCATCTGTACAGTTGTGCAGTATGTGGCTGGGGGGGCATGTAAGATCCGACAGGCACACAGGTGGTGGGGTATTCCCACTACTGGCCCATGTGCACTGCATGATGTGTCCCAGCCTTGTGGCCACACCTGGGCTGTGGTGAGGTCTGGCCACCCGTACACCCTCCTCTCAATTGCCACCATGCCCATAGTCCTGCATGTGTGTGCTGGCATCTGTTGGTCACTACAGACGTATGGTCTGCAGGTGTGTGCTGTATGGCCACACTACCATGATGTCCCCTGTGAGTTGGTTCACCCCTTACTGTCCGTGGTTGGCTCGGACTGATGGCAGCTGTTGGCATCATGGTGGTGTCATCAGTGAGCAGCATGTGTCCTCCATGCCTGGCATTTTCTAAGTGTCATGAGCATATGTTAGGGTCATGCAAGCCACGCTAATCCCACGCTAACACTGCGCAAAGCACCAATGTCATGCAAAGCTGTTTGCCCAGGGTTAAGACCAGCTTTTCCTGAGAGGTAATTTGTACCATGCTAAGGATAGCGCTGTATCATGCTAAACATCTTAGCACTGCGCTTGTCGCTGAATATCTCATAGCGCCTATATTCATGCTCACTTTGTCCCTTGCATATAATTATGATTTGCCCGGCGCTAATGCAGTTTGTGTGCGCTATTTGGCCTTTTGAATATGGCAGACCCATGCTAATCCCGTGCAATCGGTTTGCACACCATGCACAATCGGTTAGCACACCAGGCAAAGCCCTGAGTGTTTATATTGTGTAACATTTTTGTGAACATGCATATGTTATGTATTTTTTCTGTAATTTATTGTATGATCTTTGTATTCTGTCTGTGTTCCCAGGTCTAGCCTGTAAAAGGGCCAAGTGGATTAATGTTATTTACCTGGTTAACAAAGTTTTAAATAATAAATAAAAGAGGTAAACAACTATTTTTGCTTATTAAAATAAGCTCATAACTAAGCATGGGCTACCCGATGGGTAGTTAGGTCGAGTAGTTCAGGCATCAGTGATTTTTGGTCAGCTAGGGTAATTCAGGTAATGTGCCACCCTACTCAACGTAACAGTGTACTTCTCGGGTCAGGTAGTTTTGACACGGGTAATGGGTAATTTGAAACAGGCATTACAGGGCAGCCAAGGGCAGCCTGTGGGGTCCTGGGACTCCTACAAGGACTTCTAGGCTGGAAACACACATTAAAGGGCAACTGTAAGGTCCGTTACGAGGTTACAGTAAGAATAGGAGCACATGACACTGGCCTGACAATCTGTTTGGTCAGTGGTGTCTGGGCTCCGTATGCTGTGAGCCCATGTTGTGCAGATCGCAGCTGGTAGCAGTCTGGAGTGGAAGCAGCTCTGTGTTTGTGATCAAGCGCTCGCTCTGCAGTCTGCAGCTAAATTGCAAAGATTATTTAACTAAAAGTTAAATTAAAAAAAATCATTAAATAAAAATTAAACCTCCATGAAGGAGCAAAGGGAGTGGGGTTTTGGGTTGGAGACTGAAACAATCTCAGGGAGGGGGAAATCGGGTGGTCAGCCTCAGTCAAGGAAGTGGATGGTGCGATGCTGGGGAGAGAACAGAGAAGGAGCAAGGAACACAGAAGGCAAGGCACTGGCAGCTGGTTTGAAAAAGTACTCCTGTTTGTTAGGTGCCCCTGATCCCTGTCATTAAATTATTACTGTATTAGTCAGCTGCACTGTGTGTCTGTGCAGCATAGCGAAAACTTTGTAGGGCTGTGTATTACACTGTTAGGTGCCCCTGGCTGAGTCCTGTCATTTATTACTGTGACATAGCTACTCTGTGTGTCTCTACAGCATAGTGAAAGCCATTTAAGCTGTATTATACTGTTTGTTAGGTTCCCCAAACCTTGTCATTCATTACTATGACATAGCTACACTGTGTGTCACTACAGCATAGTGAAAGCCATGTAGGCTGCATTACATGTAAGCAGTAAGACACAACCAGGTGTGCATTGAACAGATATTGCCACACGCCCAGGGGTGTAGTGAGGCACAAGGCTGCATGAAGAACTTTCCCTAAAATCACTCCGACCATCAGCCCCCCCAAAATACAAATGGACAATCCAGTAAATGGTAGTTGTGGCTTCAGTGACTGTTCAATAGAGAAATGCCTGATCTTCCATTACCGCTGCTCACACACAGTTTCGTCCCACACTCCCTACTCCCCACAAGACCGTTACCTGCTAGTCGATACTTTTTCAAGGTCCTCCACCAAGACTACCCAGTCTCCAGATCATTTAAAATAGTAGCAGAGTCCAAGCGCTACTTCAGACTGATGGCAAAACCCAGTCATTCTGGAAGCACATACAGGATGATGGCAGCGTTTGCACCACACTGTGTGTGTTACATTATAGGGGTCCATGACTATAAAGTCAAAAAGCTGGTTAAGAAAAAATGAAAAGAGAAAAAAATCACTTCCTGACTGTGCGGCACAGTCGTGACCCCTGCCCTGCCCAACTCCATCAAGACTTGCATTGTCACTGTGCCAGCCACAGCGCCGACAGTCATCCTACCTTTTATCTCCTCGTTTTCACACCTCGCATTCTCAGTCAGCGCCTCACCTCAGCCAACATAGTGTCTCCCTCTCTCTCTCTCTCTCTACCCCCCCTCTCTCCCCCTCTCCCTCTCCACCATTGCTTTACATTAATAAATAACTATCTCTGAATGAGTTATGTTGAGGGGGGCTAGTTGTCCTCAATACTATACATACCAACAGGGAACTACATTTTGAGGTTTAGGAATATAGTCAATTAAACTAATTTAAAATAACAAAATGACTGTGATTTTCTTTATTTTTCCATAGAAAAACTAATGGGGGACATTGCATAATCGTAATAAACCACTCCAGAGTGGTTTATGCTGGGATTTACCCACAACTAACTTGGTTTGAACACGCCAGTCGTGGGCAAATCCCAGCATAACCCACACCCTCTCATTGTTTATTGCTTAAATATCTCATGATTGTTGTCAACTAACATTAAAAGAAAGTGTTATGAGGACATCAAAATTTATCCGCAAGCATCCTACATGCCAGTTGTTAAATACAGCCATTGCAAAGCTGTTGGTCAATTGTCAACTCCCTTTTGCTGCCCAAAAAGGTTTCCTCATGTTCATGAACCAGACTGAACCATGGCACACCATTCCCTATCGAACATATTTCTTGAAAAAGGCTGTTCCACAGTTGTATCAACTTGGTGTGTACTGCAGTCATTTAAGCAGTTGAAACTCTCTGAGGTGAAGCAGGTTCACATAACTTCAGATATATGGACCAGCCACCAAACAATTGACTACGTGACTGTTGCTGCTCATTGGGCAAATTTTCAATCAGAAAGTAATAATTCCTGCTCGACCATAAACAGTAGGAAGCAGGCTATATTATGTGTCACCACTTTTGAGGAAAACCACACTGCTGTGAATATTTTGCAGGAGCGGAAACAATAACTCCAGAAATGGCTTACTCTGTATTCCCTGTCTCCAGGGTTCATAGTGTCAGATAATGGTACCAACATAGTCAAAGCTGTTAGAGACGGCAACTACCAACACATACCTTGTTTTGCATATTGTTTAAATCTTCTTATCCATAGTTTCTTAAATGGAAACAGAAATGTTGAAAACCTGTTAGGTCTTGCTAGGAAAATACGTGGACATTTCAGCCACTCTGTGAAAGCACCAAAAATCCTGAAGGGGGTGCAGAGGTCAAACAACCTACCACTGCATACATTAAAGTAGGAAGTTCCAACCCACTGGAATTCAGCATTTCACATGTTGGAAAGGCTTCTTGAACAGAAAAAAGCTGTACATGACTACACCATTCAGAATCAAATAAGTAAAGTAGACATCATGCTCAGTTCCAGTAGTTGGACTCTACTTGAATCGTTGGTCACCTTATTGGGGCCATTTGAGGCTGCCACATGCGATGTCAGTGCCGACAGTGCAACTCTGAGTCAAATTCTTCCTCAAATAAGATTTGTTCAAATTTTCCCTTGATGACATAAAGAAAAACTCCCGGTCAAAAGAAGACACTGCTGTTATCCTGGCAGATGGCTTGAGTTTCAGGCTGTTGACTGATCAGAGAATAAATGCCATGTTTAAGAATGACACCTATGAGTTAGCTACACTGCTAGATCCCCACTTAAAGGATACCTAAACAACATTTTGACAACAAACTATTCAAAAATCTGACCTCAAACAGGACTAAAGGAAAGGCTACTGAATTTGTTAATGCTAAAACTATATTTATGTAAGTTACCTAAATGTGGTTTCAAAGCATTTGAAAAATGTAAAATCAGCCTTCCAATTTCAAAAAAACTGCCTTACCAACTTCTTAAAATGGCCACCAAATGTGTTAAGTGATGACATCATCAGAGCCAAAGTCAGAGAGCTATACAGCGCTCTATATTGCTAACTAGTTCTTTTTCCCTTTGTATAGAATTGTTTCACCAAAATGGTCAAAACCATGTACATTATTTAGATCAATACGCATGTTAGGCTATGGTTCTGTTCATTTTGTTTACTTTAACATGCTGAAATTGTGTTTTAATCCAACCGACTTTCTCTTTGGCAAACCACAGTGCAGTACACATCTTGAATAACCTGGTGGTCTAGTGGTTATGGCAGATCCAGGATGCTACAATGGGGGAGAGCAGGGTGCTGGGAGTGTGTGCATACTTGTTATGCTGTTTTTAACATTTTTATGAAACCTTTATATTTTCTGCTATTATGCTTTTCTAGTATGTTTTTGACTGAAACTACAAAAGTAATCCATATTTTTGAATGTAAACATTTGTACAATCAATAAATCAGACTTCTTCAACAAAGTGAAATGCAGCAGCAGCAAGTGAGTACTTTACAATGGGGGGGGGTTCAGATGTACCCTTCATCACCCCATAGATCCACCACTTGTTTGTAGCAAAGTTCTTCTGTATTCCAGTGCCAGAGTTAATACTTTCTTGGAAATCAAAAATATGTTTGTCTTGTCTTCTCATCTTTATTCATTGGAAATAAGAATAAGAATAATCAGTATTTATATAGTGCTTTCATACACATTGTATCCCAAAGTGCTTTACACGCAATGCTAGACTGGTAGTGAAGTGACTGAATGTGTAGCGGCAGCCAATTCACACATTAATACCCACACACAGTTTTGGACAGTTGCATGAACTGGTTTTATGGGAAGGGGAATGTTGGCCAGGACAATAGGGTCAGGTAGTGCTCATGGTGCTGGCAGCCCCACATCCTATTTCTCAGTGATCTGCTCATATTCCTCCCCTTCTGTCTTCCCCCTTCCCTGAATATAACAGTACCTTGCAGGAGTGGTCTTCTCAGTCCCCCTCTGGTATTGATTCTCACTACTTCTCCCCACACCAAAAACTGGTGAGCTCATCACCCTTGTGCATCATGAATGTAGGTAGTACAGTCCCCAGGTTTTTGATATATCAAAAATAAGCAAATCTTTCCAGTAAGTCAGGCTGATAGCAGCAGGGGACAAGGGGAATTATAGGCGTTCCATTCTTAAAAGATCTAGGCTACCTTTGATTATGCACTATTAAATGATGGGTGTGCACATCATTATGCATGTCATTTAATAGTGCCTAATTATAGGTGGATTAGATCTTATATGGATAGGAATGCCTATGTTTCTCTTTGTGCCCTGCTATCAGCCTGGCTTACCAGAAGATCATGTTTATTATTAATATGTAAAAAATGACACTGGCGACTGTACTAACTGCATTCATGATGCAGAAGGGTAGTGAGCTCACCAGTTTTTGGTGTGGGGAGCAGAGGAGAAGAATGAATGCCAGAGAGGGACTGAAGAGGCCATTCCAGCATGGTACAGCTATATTCAGGTTAGGGGAAGACAGGAAGGGAGATGTTTAGCAGATCATTGTGAGATCTGAAATGTAGGGCTGCCAGAACCATTATCACTACCTGACTGTGAATGAGAACAGCCAGCGGTGACAAATACTCAGTGGCAGAGCTGCATTTAAAGTGTTACTTGAATTAAGTGTAGGGAGATTACCCTTAGGTTCGGGGGGGGGGGGTGTTGACGTTTGTTAGGACAGTATTGAGGGCGCTGTGTATAGATCATTCAAGATTTAGAAGGGTGGTAGCCAACCAGCTCGCATTGTGGAGTAGAGCACTAAAAAAGTACTGGGGAAGATATGCAGGGAACTGTCCTGTGGGGTTCTGCAGATCACAGGTAAAGGAGCAGACTAACACTGGAAGTCTAGTGGATTCACTCAAGGCATTAGTATGCCTCTCCTGCTAATAATATTGTTATCCATAGTGAGTACAGCCCTTATGAGGGCATGAACAGCAGTTTTTCTGTTGAGCCCTGAGGCTTATTGCTTGGCCCTCCACGAAGACCCAATTGTTGGTAATGAGGGGGGACAAAAACACAACAGGGGAACTGTACATACTGCCTTCACTTTGCAGAAGGGTGGTGATCCACTCAATGTTTACTGTGGGAGCAGAAGTCAAACATTGAAAAAGTGGACTTTAGTGTGATTTGGGAGGTATTTTTTAACAATGCCAGCTGATGATATTGGTGTAGGTATGCACAACTCTCTGAGGTATACGATTATAGTCTGAGGTGTGATAATTCTCTTTATGAGACCGCAAGCTCATATGCAGCCCAAGGCAGTACTAAGAACACAGTATGGATGGTGGGGTGTTCAACAGAAGCCAGGCTAGGTGCAGGTGATTCACTTGGAAAAAGAATACAAGAGATGCTTTTTTTTCGTGGATTAACAAGAATGCATGAGCCTTGGAATTGGACCAGACCGGTACTACGCTGTGTGACCCTGAGCAAGTCACTTAACTTCCTTGTGCTGCCAGGCAAGTTAAAGTAAATAAAATAAACAAAATTATAGCCTAACGTGTACTGATCAAAATAATCCACATGTTAACACATGGTGTTGATCATTCTGGTAAAAGAATTCAAAACAAAGAGGGAAAGAGGAACTAGTTAACCTATAGGAATCTATATTGGTCTCTGGCTCTGGCTCCGATGATGTCATCATGACTCATCACTTAACACAGTTGGCAGACATCTTAGGGAGAAGGCAAGGCTGTGTTTTGTAAGTGAAAGACTGATGTTTACATTTTTCCAAAGCTATGAAACTGCATTTATGTTACTCACATAGATGCAGTTTTAACATAAATGTAGACAGTAGCCTTTGCTTTACCTCGCAATGAAGCCAGATTGTGGAGTTTGCAGTTTTAAAAAACTGCTTGTTTAGGTATCCTTTAAAGTGAAACATTGAAACCATCCTTTCTGCAGGGGAAGATATTGGGTATTGGGGAGATCTTCTGCTAACCAAATGTGACATTGCCCCATCAACGCCATTAACTGTGCAATTAAGAGATGTGCAAGATGTGCAAGAACAAGGGGGCACAATTTGAAGATAGAGGGGGGAAGGCTTAATGTGAGGAAGTATTTTTTCACTGAGAGGGTTGTGGATGCATGGAACAGCCTCCCTGAGGAGGTCGTGGAGTCAAGAACAGTGGGGGACTTCAAGAATGCATGGGACAGGCATAAGGCAGTCCTAGGGGTGGGTAAGAGGAAGTAAGCTGTTGATTAACTAGGATCTGCAGCTTATCTGTTAGGTAGGAAAATGGGCAGACTAGGTGGGCCAAGCGGTCCTTATCTGCCGTCAAATTCTATGTTTCTATGTTTCTATGTACAGCAGTCAAACCCTGCCGTACCATCAGAGTGTGCCTCTGGCGCACACAGTAGCACATCTATAAATTCTTTACAATCACCAGTGTCATCAGTGGGTGAAAGGACATCTGCAGCTATTTCTCAAGCATCCTATGTTCAGAGTCAGAAAGGCAAGCCACTTCTGAGTAACCTGCAACAACACAGACTAGTATCCTGTAAAGAAAGTGCAACTGGTTCATCTGCCAGACTGGCAACCATCTCAGGCAGCACAATGATCCTGGAGTATTTTTTAGACCATTCTGTGATTGATCTCAAGGAAGATCCATTACTCTGTTGGAAACAAAAGAGAACAGTATGGACAGATCTAGCATATCTTGCAATAATGTACCTCAGTTGTCCACCTTCAAGTGTATTTTCAGAATGCATATTTAGTGCAGCTGGAGGAATAGTCACTGACTGGAGAACACTGCTATGTCCTGTAAATGTGGAACAGCTTGCATTTCTCAGAATGAATGCTGACAATTCCCAATTGTTCCAAACACTGAATTATGTGATTCTGACCCTGAACATGAACAACAACCTGCAAACAGTGATACTGAGTATGGTGACTAGGTTGTGTACGAAACAAATAGAACCATCACCAGTGCCACCGTACCAGCCGTATGTACTACACTACTCTTAGTTATCGTTTGTCAATCATCAGTTTTATATTATGTAACTGATGCCCACCATGGGTATAATGTTTGAATACAGCAGCTTCATGCAGAGCAATTGTGCCTCTCATACCTGCCTGAGCAATGCCCACCATGGGCATCATTTTCGGAAACAGCAGCAGGCTCAGTCAGAGCAGCTGCACCTCTCATACGTCATATCATATCATATCATATCATATCATATCAAGTTTTTATTTAACCAGGCGTTCATCGTTGAGCAGAAGCTCATTTGCAAGATGGACCTGGGTGGAGCATGAACAATTGTATATACAGGTCAACACAGGTATTTACAAGGCAATACAGATAATACTCTTTACAGAGAGGAAGAAAAAGAAGTTCATATGTACATAGAATTATACAGATATTGTACAGATTACACGGTATTTAATACATAGAAGTGTCTATAGGAAGATAAAGCAGGTTATCTAAGGTTGCAGGAGGAAGTAACGGAAGAAAAAAATAAAAATATACACCAGGTAGAGGTGAAGGTAGGGGGAAGAGGGAGGGAAGTAGGGAGAAAGGCTAGGAGGGCACGGTGCACAGAAAGGAGTTGGTAAAGCTGGATGTAGAGAAGGTGGATGGAGAAAAGGAGTATGTGTGAGCCCCGGATTGAATGCTATAAGCACGGGCATGGTAGGAAGTCACAACCCAGGGTAGTGAGCTCCTATCCGAGGTTGGGAAAGGAAGAATAAGGGATGGATGGACCTAGTGTTGATAAGACAGGGGATAAGAGAGAACAATTAGGCTGGTGAGGCACAAGCTGGGGGGTCAGTACTTAAGAATTGGGTCTAGAAGTGGCTATATACCAGTGCAGACACGGTACTGGCTCTGGAGGTGAAGCAGCTACATACTTCTGATTGTACGGAAATAAAGCATCTTGAAAGCATTTATACAGATTAGAGTGCTTAATTTGAGGTTTTGTAGATCGCTCCATAAGGTAGGTAGCACGAAGCTTATGGCTGCCCTGCCGAAGCGGGATTTTGCTTTGGGTACTTTAAGTCTAATAGCTGAGTAACTTCTTAACGCGTATTTCCCAATTATACTCAGGGGAAGACAGCAGGAGATTTAGTAAGGCAGCTTATTAGAGATGGCTCTATAGGTCCAGAGAGCGGCGTTTCTGTGGCGCCTGAACTTTAGTGATGTCCATCCCACTGCCGCATATAGGGTGCAGTGATGTGTGTCAAAGGGGAGTCCCGTTATGAACCTCAGTGCTCGATGGTAGAGTGTGTCCAGTTTAGCCATGTAAGAGTTGGGGCATTGGCTGTAGAGGAAGTCAGCGTAATCAACCAATGATAGGAAAATGGATTGGACCAGTTGTTTCTTGGCATCTCTGGCGAGAAATTGGCTGATTCTAAAAAACAGTCCAAGCCTTTGCCGAAGTTGTTTTAGCAAGTCCTCGATATGTTCAATGAAGGAGAGTCTTTGGTCTATCCAAACTCCCAGATACTTGAATTTTGTAACAAATTCTAATTTTTCACCTAGAACTGTGGTAATTTGGGAACTGTCCCACTGGACACAGGGTTAGCTGATACGGATAAAAGGAGAGGACCATCGCTTTAGTTTTGGCATTAAGGAGTAGCTTTTTGGAGGAGTTGGCTTTGCAAAGGTTGAATTCTGACTGTAGGTCATTGCAGGCAGCTTCAGGTGTTGGGCGACTCAGTGAGAACTGTATCATCTGCAAACAGATGGATGTTGGCTTCTTTTACAGTAGTCGATGTTATTAATGTAGATTGCAAAAGTAAGGGCCCTAATATAGAACCTTGAGGTACCCTCTTGCAGAGTTTTTAGGGGACAGGCCTTCTTCGCTTTAACTTGTTGAAGGCGCCCTGTAAGATAGTCAGTGAACCAACGCAGAGAGGAGGGGTCCACACCTATGGTTTGAAGGGCAGAGAGGAGCAGACTATGGTCGACGGTGTTGAAAGCCTTGCTTAGATCAAGGAAAACAGCACAAATAAAGTTTTTGCTCTCAAGATTACGCTGCCAGTCGTTAGTAACTTTGGCGAGGGCTGAGATAGTGCTATGTTTAGCTCTGAATCCGGACTGCATAAGTTTAGCAGTTCCCTAGACTCAAGGTGAGTCCTCAGCTGTGCATTTACAATTTTCTCTAGGAGCTTGGACAGGACCGGAAGGAGGGAAATTGGCCTGTAGTTATTGAGATCGCCACGGTCACCTGATTTGAACAGTGGTATGACATGTGCTGTCTTCCATATAGTGGTAAGGTGCCCTGAGACAGGGATAAGTTAAAAAAAGGTGACGTGTTGCTAGTACGTGGTAGGCAATTTTAGAAGTAAGGGTCAAGGGAGTCGCCCCAGCACTTTTCTAGTATCCAACTGAAGCAAGAGGTCCTCTACCTCTTTCAGTGTGGCAGGTTGAAGTGAGAAAGGCGGGAGCTATCGGAGTTTCAGGCAGTTGGCTGGCAGTCTGGGAGCCGAGTATGTTTGCAGGGGAGTTATCAAATGCCATGCCTGCAGTAGCAAAGTGGTTATTGAACGCGCAAGTATATCTATCTTTTCGTTATAGTCAAGTTGCCAAGGTAATCTTGGTCGGGAGTGAATTTCCTGGGGAGTGGCCTAGCAGATCACTGAGTGTGTTCCAGAGCTTGATTGGGCTCTTCGTGGCAGAGTCGAGTTCGGATTTGAAGAAGGTGGCCTTCGATTCTCTGATTGTTTTGGTACATAAATTTCATAGTCTCCTGAACTGGTTCCAGTCCTCTGCAGTGTTCAGTCTATGTGCTTTTTCCAGAGCTTATCTCTTTCTAGAAGCAAGGACTTGATCTGAGGGTGAACCATTTACAGGTTTTGGTCCTAGTTCGAACTTTAATAAGGGAGCATACTTATTAAGGGCCCTTGATAGAATGTTGTGGAAGATATTGTAAGCTGAGCGTAATCGTTTTGGCCAGGTAGAAATCTTGCACTCAGGGAGTACTTAAGCTCGTTTAGGTAGGCATGTTCATTGAAGTTCGCCTGGATCTCTTCATAGAGAACTTGCTGATGGGTGCTGGGTTGTTGGTGATCTTACTCCTGCAATAAACAATGGTCGCTGGCGCCTGAGAAGAAGACATCAGCGTGGGAGAAGAGATGAGGTTTGCTCACCATTAGCACATCCAAAAGTGTACTTTTACTGGGGTTCTTCACGTTTGGGCGTGTTGGTTCAGTAATAAGTTGCGGCCAGCCCATGTTCATCACAGAAGGATGCAGGGCAGCTGTGTTAGAGAGCCAGTCAAAGTTGAGGTCTCCTAAAATAATAGTTTCTGGCAGCCCTGTCCCAACTTGTCACTTAGATATGACACAAGCTGTAGGCCAGCAGACGGTGGTCTGTAGCATCCTATTATGCAGAGTGCAGTAGTTCGTGTAATTTCCACTTTGAGGATTAGGCATTCGAATTCGCTGGCGACAGATGCCGAGGATAAGCAGGAGGCAGAAAATTTGTCTTTAACGTAGATAGCTATCCTCCTCCTCTGGCATGCCTATCAGCTCTGAACAAGGCATAGTTGGGTATGTTTACTTCTCTATCAGTGGTGCTGGGTCTAAGCCAAGTTTCGGAAATCACAAGTATGTCAGGAGAGGTATGATTTACCCAGGTTTGTATTAAGGTTATCTTTTTAAGGAGGCTACATATGTTAATATGCAAGAAGCTTATTCCTTTTAAATTTGCTAGTTCTGCTGGCAAAGCAATAGCTTCTGGGGGGCCAGGGTTGAGTTCTACGTTGTCTGAACAAAGCAGGAGGATAAGTAGGATTTTTCTAAGAGCGCTAATTATAAGCTCACGTGCCTATACGTGCCTCAGCAATGCTCCCCATGGGTATAATTTTTGGGCACAGCAGCAGGCTCACTCACAGCAGCTGTGCCTTTCATACTACCTCAGCAATGCCCACCATGGATATAATTTTTGGAAACAGCAGCAGGCTCAATCAGAGCAGCTGTGCCTCTCATACCTCCCTCAGCAATGCCAGCCATGGGTGTAATTTTTGAAACAGCAGCAGGCTCATTCACAGAAGCTGCACCTCTCATACCTGCCTGAGCAATGCCTGACATGGGTATAATTTTTGGAAGCAGCAGCAGGCTCTCTAAGAGCAGCTGCGCCTCTCCTGCCTGCCTCAGCAATGCCTGCCATGGGTATAGATTTTGGAAGTATCCAGTTTCAAAAGTGCCTACATAACAGCGTGGCACAAAACTGAGAGGAGAAAATAGTATGTGTGAAAACAGCGACAGGTAAAGTATACTGCAGACATAACAGCGTTATCCCTGTGCTGTTTTCACCCTCTAAATATCTGCTTTCCAGCATGCTGTAGCCGTAGCTCAGCAGATGGATCCACAGACTATGGATGCCCCTGGTGCCTACAGCCATCCTTGGGTTCGGGTACCACTGGGTGCTTTTAATTTTTTTTTGTAACTCTCTTGCCATGCAGCTTCCCCGCCCCTTTACTATATAACAGCCCCCACTGCCCAAATTGTTCCACCCCAACTTACCCCATTTCCTCTTTCTTGCCCCCCCCCCACCTAACTTGTGTCCTACTGGCTTCCTATACAAACTCTGCCCACTCACCTGAATCATGCCCATTCCCACACATGCGTCCCCCTTTGAAATTGTTTATATCATTATCAGGGGTGCAAGGGGCAAAGATCTCCTTAAACAGGGGGTGTGGGGGGAAGAGCTGCCCGCAGAAAAACAATTTTCACAGATATGTTGTCTGCACTATTTGCTGTAAGCGCAATTTGCTGCTGTGCAATTCCATCCATGCTGTTAGGACTGTAATCCATTTTTGGAAACAGCAGCAGGCTTGCTAAGAGCAGCTGCACCACTTGTACCTGCCTAAGCAATGCCTGCCATGGGTATAACTGCTCTGGGCACCTAACAAACAGTGTAATAGTCAAAAACAGTCTTTTTTGTTATGGTCAGGCTCGGGTAATTGGGTAGTAGAATGAATTAGGTAGTAACTAACCGACCTGAACCAACTACCAATTTTTCATCTGGGTATTTTTAGGGTAATTTGGGGTAGCTTAGAGGTACCCATGGGTAGTCTTGTAGGTCGGGTATTTTAGTACCCATCTATGCCTAATCATAACAGACCAGGTAAAAATATAAAAGCTTTCTGTACTTTCTTAGGGACATTTCACTTCTGAAGGTTTCCTCTTCTTTAATGTAGCCATGCAACTAGTTTACCACACTGCTACTAGGTTGGCTACACACAGGTCTAACCAGGTCGCCGTGCAGATGCTTGAATGTTACTCACGGTTACTACCCCTGGTCTGCACCCGTGTGGGCTCCAGAAAAGGTTAAGGGGCCTGGGCTCATTAGACTCCACAGAGTGTGGGGTTTGATCCAGAAGACAGTAGAAAATAGCAGAATGCCCCCACCTGAAGAAAGATTAGTGGGCCAGGTCAGGTATGCAGTACCACCCCCCGAGATACAGTACCAACCCACCTCCCACAATTTAAAAACTTCACCCTGGGGCCAACCAGTTGCAGTACTTATATTTAGCAAAGGTATGGTTTTGTGCACTACTAATAATATGCTCACTAATAATATGCTCATGTACAAATGTAAGAAATTAACAACAGGAATTTATTGATTGCAAAACTGGTCCTGTAAATGTAAAGGGTGGTTATGAAACATACAACTGTGTAATTACCCAACAGTTCAGGCCCCACTATAAAGGAACAAGGCACTCCCCCACATTGCACAAGGGATCCCTCTGCTAACTGTACTGTTAGCCCCACCGCGCACAATAATAACAGTTCCACAGATATGCCCAGCCCCAGCAAAAGACCTTATTTTCAAGTGAATAGGTATGGTAGTTCTAAATAATTACAGGGTACCCAGGCCTGATGATGCATTGTCCAGGATCCTATGTACACTTTACAACAGCAATAATTACCCCCTCCCTTTGAGTGACTTTTGCAAGCAAACAATAGAACCACAGAATTGTATTCTATAGGAAATGTGTACTGTAATCCAACAGAAATTTTAACTTAAGCTTGCAACCACATGGGTCTTAGTGTCTTTGGTATCTGACTGGCTAGGCCAGTACTCATGTGCCTGGTTGCTCACATTCTCACTGACTGAGTGGGAATCCAAGAACGGCTTTCTGGTGGTTGGAAGGAGATTCAGGTGTGACCTAGCACTGATAATGCCTAAGCAAGCAGGCCCTTTCAGTGTTAGGTCATCTCTCATTGGCTGGGCAGTTCCCCGTCAGCAGTCAGTGTGGCAAGTTTCAGCTGAGGCTTAGACTGGGGCACTTTCATGTCTCTACCCTCTTGTGCACACGTAGTCATGGTACCAAGCGTCAAGAGTCATAGTACCCTGACCTTACCCTTCCCTTCCCTCAGTCACACCAGCAGAGGTGAACATTGGCAGACCTCTTACCTCTAAATTCCAGCAGTTGATCCTGGAAATTATCTGCAGACAGCAACCTTTCTGAAATATCAGGAATTCAGTCTGAATGGAACTTTGTCAGCTTCTGGCAGCAAAAAAAGAAACGTTCTTGTCTGACTCTGAGCAGGACTTCAGCTCCCTACTCACAGCATGTCTTTTTCTTCTGTGAACCCAAACAGGATTGACTGAAACTTCTCCATGCTTCTGGTAAGTTCCAGCTCTTGTTGCGGGCTTCCTGCCTCCTCACTGACTGTATCAGTCAGCTATCAGTCACTCAGAGGGGGTTCTTCTTGTAGCATAGTTGTTGTTGCCGTTGATGCAAAAACACCCTGACATATGTATCCCATAATTCTTCTGGCAGTCATTCCTGTTACCTTCTGGCTTCTGATTGGCTTTTTCTGGGGTCAGACTCCCTCCAAGATGGCAACAGCCATGGTGTCACAAGGACATTTATTTTAATGCGCTGTATGCCCAGAAAACTGATGATTGGCTCATTAGTGTTAGCCCCTATGGGGCTGATGTCTGGTGCAGAAAAGATGTCTGTGGCATGTGAGTCGGACGCCAGCAAATCCCTGTCTTCGAGCGTGGTAGTGTTCCTTTCTTTGGTAACAGTTGAGCTGCTAGCCAGATGCTTGAAGTACCAGAGAAAAATCTGCTCCCTTCTACTCTCCAACACCTGGCCCCTAGCACCAGTTTCAGTTGGGGGACAAGTAGACAAGAACAGCGGGCCTACTGTGAACCTCCAGTGATCCAAAGTAGGATCTACCACTAATACTTAGTTGGGGGTGATACACAGATTCCTGGTGTAGCTCCTGTCCTCAGACAGCTGCAGTGACTGTCAGTCTGTAGATCAGTTTTGAAGTCTTCCCCTCCCCTACTGTCCGAAGTGTCAAATGCCTTGTGTCTGCTGTCCCCTTGGATCATCATAAAAATGAAATAGCTCTCATGAGACTATTCCAGAGAGAAATAACTTAAACAAGTAAATAAATATTCCTCAGGTATTTTCTCACACAAAGGGCATACTCACGTTCTTGAGTCAGCTGGGGAGAGGATTTTGGTAATGCCAGTGCTTAAAATAGCTCGAGACAACACAATTTTGTTATTTACAGTCCACTGTAATATGCACCCCAGTGAATGGAAGACTGTGTCATTGCTATCTGATTTTACAAAAATGGGTAAGAAACATCCAGTAACCTGATTCATTCACATAGGTCGCATGAAGGTGTAAAAATGTTTGTCCGACCAGACACCTAACCCAAATCACATACGTGTAGACTGCAACACCCACTACAAGCAGGAACCATATTCTGTCCACAACACATTTTTCTCTCAGTTTTATATCAAAGGTTAATCAATGGAAAGCTCGGACTTCAAAAAAACACTCCAGGTCATAAAGAGAAATACCAGACTCTTTTTTTTATTTAATGATTTATTTTTTATTACTGTATACAATGGCAAGAACATTTCCTGCTCTCTGATTGGGCAGTGGCCACCTTGTACAGTGATGTTGTCCCAGCACAACATCACTGTATCAAGGTCAGGCACACCTGACAGCAGCAAAAAGAAAATAAATCACTCCATCCTGTCCCCCGCTCCCCTGCCTTATGTTATCCTTCACACAGTGGTCAGTCCAGTCATGAGAAACAACAAACTAAACACAGTACCCCAAAAGGTTTGACTTCCCCACTGTAGTGCAGAAACCAACGTCAACCCAAATAACATTTTTTTTTAATTGCTACTGCGAGCATCTTCAAATGTGGCTGCTGTCTTCCAGGCACACTTCACACAGGCACGTGCTCAGCTTTTCTCACACACACATCCCTGCTCCCTTACTCAGCTGCCTCTTTCACAGTGCACAAAAAAAAAGTCAAACATATTTTGTCGGTCCCAGGGTAGGCAGCAGGACTGGGGCAGCCAAGATCTTTCATGACTTATACCAGTCAGTATAATGTGAAAGTGCAGTGCAGATGAGCTGTTTACTTATTGAGTGGTCTTCACGTAAACAACATTTCTCACACTCCCCGTCCCTCTCACAACTGCACTACTGAAACCTGACCAAAAGTATTGGTCACAGAGGACGGCATCTCTTGACAACAGGAAGGAAATGGAGAAATGTGTGATTGTGTGTGTGTTGGGGGGGGGGGGGGGGGTTGCAGAGAGAGTGAGTGATTCATTTATTAGCAGCATCGCCTACTGGCCGAAACAGAACTATTTATTTCCTTCATGTACCTCCACATTGATAAATGAAGTGAAAAATCTATTTTAAAAAGCTGTTTTTAATCTTTTTTTTTAAATATAAATGAGCCATTGTATAATAGCAATAATGCACTCCAGGGGTGTGTGTGTCATGTGTGATAATGTTATGTTTTGGGTGTTGGATGCATTTGGCCTGCAGCCTTGAGTCCAACCTCCCAAGGTATGATGTTACCTGAGCATGACACACACACCCCTGTCAAGCGTTATTGCTTAATTTTTCAATTACCCATTTTATAAGCAGAATAGCACATGGGGTGCAGTCTTAGGAAATATACACACTTCTCAGGAGGTTAAAGTCACCCAAGGTGTACATGCTTACCCTAATGACAGTATATCCTATCATGTATTATCCCTTACTTAAGAGATGGTTAAATTCTTTCTGTTTTTTCAGCCCTTTGATATTGAAACATTTTAAAATGGGTGGGGATTAACCTGCCTCTTGATTGGCCAAGAAGATTTTGAAGCAGTGCAATAATGGAATAAGAACCTCACTGGTTAAACTTTTTCCAGCAACCAGGACTCAGCATGATTAAATATCAGTACCTCCTAGAAACTTTGTTGTAACAATCTATGGTAGCCATGTTCTTATTAGAAAGTATCTAGCCCTTCTCACTACAATTAATATAAAAATAACTCATTTTCATTTTTGGGCAAACACTCACCTACGAAGTGCTTCATCAAACAATTAAATATTTCAAATGAACATTAAATGCCCCACTAACACATTTTTTTTTCAGTTTGCTTTTCTTTTACCTGAACAAAAGACCTTCTAAGGTCTAGCGCTGATTTCTTCCTCAGTCAAGGATGGTCATTTTAAGACTCTCTGCATTTCAATGTTATCCCACTGCTGAGTCCCATATACTGACTGCCATAAATTCATCCCTTTCCCTCCCAAATGGCAACAGAGACCTGCCAGATTAGCAATTTAAAGCAGCCAAATGCCACTCCCTCAAGTATTTTAAATAGTAACAAATATGCCTAAAACCACTGCCGCTGTTGGCAACATAAGTTGCCGAGCCTGCATCAGGCAATAATTAAGTACCATGTTGCATGACTTCACTCTCCATGTTCTAATCAGGCATACATCCATTGCCACAGATCATGGCTGGATGCCTGCATCCCCAATCAGGCACTATTCACTCACGGTAATGAATACCATTTCTACCTAATAACACTAGCCCCTCTCTCTGATTTAAACACATAACCTCTGTACAAGCTTTTTTATTACATTTTGTTGCTCCTGCCCTGCTACCATCTGCCACTTTTGTCAAACAAGAGTTACAGGGATGGTGATCAAACCGTCATATTTATTTCAATTTCTTCTGTATGACTTTTAGTTTGCACCAAACCTGATCCCAGTCCTTCAGTCTGATTACACACCTTCGCACCAGGCCAGAGTGTAACCACTAATCTGAAAAATGCCCAGCATAACCAAAGTATTTCAAATATTTTTATTTATAAAAAAACACTACCTGTACTCCTGTACACACACACACACAAACAAAAGCTGAATCAGCATTCACACAGTTTGCACCAGTTCACACAATGCAATTACAAGTATGTGTGCGTGTGTGTGTATGTGTAGGGGTGGGGGTCAGAAGCAATAGTCAATGAAACAGCCCCTTCTACTGTCAAAACTCAACAAGTCTATCCCTCAAGCTTAATGAATGGGCTGCTTTTCTAATATTGTTCCTTTTTCCCCTAAAATCATTTAACAAAATGCGGAATTTTAGTAAAATATACCCTGACAAATGTTTTTCTTATTATTTACCCAGTTTATAAGCTCAGTAAGATACACCAGAGTGTTGATTCCTATTCCTGAATTGCACTTCCAGGTGTATGAAGGCACTTGGCACACGTGCCTCATGCCTCACGGCTCACCTTGACATGGGGTTCAGGAAAGGAACCAAACCATGTTATGTCTTACTGTTTACATAATACACAATAGCACAGTTTATTTACTTGGAAAAAATGTAGTAGCATAAGTTAATACTGAATCATAATGAAAATAAGAAATTTACATTAGAGGCACTTTCTTTCCTCAGATACTACAGTATAATATATTATTATTTACAATAGATTAAATCAAAAAATTGAGGAGCACTGGAATTTACAGCCTTGCACCCACAGGTATTTCTTAATTAGGAACATTTTTAATTAAAAAATAGAGTGTAATATTATTTAATTAGTATTCTGGTATTTGATTGGAGGCATGTCTTGCTTAATGGAGGGTCTTTAGTACCTCAATACTTTTCAATTACATCTTGTGGTGATTGATAGCATTACATGTATAAGAGATTTAGTGAAATATTAACTGTTTGGAAGATACATGATTTGTTAAATATTTGTTCTAAAATATAAATATATGTCTTATAGTTGCATTGCTTATGCCCTGAAGAAGAGATTTTTCCTCAAAACCTCAGTTTGTTACATAAGCTCATTACTTGAATAAGTGGTTCAATTAAAAAAAGGCACATTTATATTTAAGTGGTGTGTGGGTCTATATTTCCTAATCCTTATCCTTGCTAGATAGGCTTGTTGGGAACAGACTCCTCCCACTTTTCCATTTTTCTGCAGGAAGTCTTGTTGGATTTTCCCCTACTTATTACAGATAGGTTAAGTTTGTGGGAACTTTTTCTAGGCTGTGCCATCATCGTGAGACACAGTATCATTGCTGGTTAAAAGGCTCTTAGCCAATCTGGTTTAAGGAACTCTCTTGCCCATTTGATAACTGATTTTATTCTGTGGTTGGTTTCTAAACTGGAGATGGCTTTTATTCCGGTACTGATTTTGATTAAATGTATGTCTGTTCGACTGTTTATTGTGGGATGCTCTGATTGAAAGGTGCCCTGTAGAAAGTGGCGGGTGCTGTTGCTGCATATCTGTGCTACTAGTTTAGGACTGTTAATCATCATTGTGCTTTGTTTTTTGTTATTCAGGCAGGTAAAGGGATCCTTCGCACCATGAGGGCAAACAACGATGCAGTGGCAGATCTAATTCCAGTGGATGTTGTAGTTAATCTGACGCTAGCAGCTGGGTGGTACACTGCTGTGCAAAGGTACAAGAATATCTGTATTTTTTTCAGACAGTGTAAATGCATGTGAACCTGCTCTGAGTCACATTTTTCATATAGTCTGTTTAACACAAGCCTTCTTTAAACTACTAAATCTCAGTTCTCCATTAAACTTCCTCTTTGGGGGGAACGGCCCATCAGCACAGCAGTAGTGCAACTGCTTGCGACACCGGCAACCCAAGCTTGGGAGCGAGCTTGTTGTCAGGGCCAACTGGGGTGGGGGGGAGAGGATTAAGCATCACAGAGTGTGCTCTCCTCCTCCAGAGAGGGAGGGAGGGTTGCAGCAGCTGCTGCATGACACCACCGAGGTGACCACAGATGGTGGTACAGGGGAGGCTCAGAAAAAGAGAGGGAAGATACTGCTGGTGCTGGATGTGTGACACACTTGCACGCACATGTGTCATTCAGCTCATGATCAGGCAACATATTGGAGAATAAGGGACACAAGAAAAAAAACAGAAAATAAATCCCCAGATGCAGCAGCGTGATGTTGCTCCAGCTCTGCAGGATCTGCACCCTGACCTGGGCACCTACCTCCGGACCAAACATGGACCTCTGAGGAGGCATGACCAACACCATCACCCCTGGGTGGGGGTAAACCAGTTGGGAACAAGGAAGCAGGGGTGTCTGGGAGAAAGGGGATTATTGGGCCAGGAGCTGGGAGATGGCTGATTAGTGCAGCTGGGGGAAGGGGACTTCCTCTTTGCATACAAAAGGAAAAGGTGTGGCATTCTTGATTTGCAGACAATAAATTGTAATGTAGTTGTATCACTGGAAAGAAAAAAATGTGAAATGTGTTTGAGCAGAATAAGAGTAGACATTATTATACAATCCTTTGTGCACCAGGACTACCTTGAAAATGAGCTTGCTCAATGGTGTTTATGCCTGGTTAAATAAAGTGATTGATTGATGCACAATAAAGGAGACGTGCGCTGAATCTGCATGGCACTTCTTCCCGTTGTAGCTGTTTTTTTTCCCTACTGGATTCAATTCTGTTATTGTTTCATCTTTTGTCTTCTTTTAGTAAATTCAGTGAGTGTTTCTTATTTACACACTGGTGGGGATGACATCTTTAGAATTGTATGAGGTAGTTTATGTCCTTTTTACATTTTTACAGTGTTGTCACAATACAACAGTGTTCTGCTGTAGAACTCTGCATGTTTTACTACAGAACCAGCTTTTGATTAGCAACATATTACAGTTAGCAGTCATCACTCGTTCTCTTGCAAATGAACAAAGATACACCCCTGCTCTCGTCTTTACGCATGACACGCTCTCTTGTTTACGCATGACACACTCTCACAGATACTCTCTCTCTCTTCATTTGCTTTCTTGTGTCTCATTACTCATTTTCTCTTCCTTCCTTCTTGTCTGTTCTGATTACTTTCATTTTTCTTTATACTTGTCCTGTTTTGCCTCTTCTACTCCCTTTGCTTCTCTAACATATCTTGTCTTCTTCCTTTACTCATTGTTTTTTCTGTTCTTCCTTGCTTCTACTTCTTTTGTGCCACTGTCCTTCCAGCTCTTTCATCAGCTCATCTGGTTCTGTTCTTTTACTTTTCATTTCATTGCGCTTCCTTTACATAGCAGTGTTATATAAATGACTTCTATAGTTGTATTGCATTGTAAATAAAACACTGCAGGCTTCTGCGCTTGTCAGAAAATGGTACTAAGCAGTGCTGCTGGTACAGTAGTTACAGCTCCTGCAAGTCAGTGACGTTATGTTTTGCAACACAAATCAAGAAAAATTCCTCCTTGGAACCCCAGTGTCACGCATTTGAAAAAACATAGTAGTGGGCCCTTTAGCATGTAGGGAAACATTAGTGGTATTAGTTAAGTTTGTTATTAATCCTCAAGCCACAAGGCTACTGCATAAAACAATTAACAGCTAAAACAGAACATCAGTGAGCATTCAATATCAGCTAATCGGGGGCAGCTGCAGAATAAGGGGTGCTAGCTGCACATTCAAGCAGACTTGATAGACCACTAGGTCCTTATCTGCTGGCAAATTTCGTGTGTTCAAGACATTACACAAAGCATCAAAATAGTACAAGAATGAAAAAAAAAATATTTAAGGCAGTGCATAATCCTGCACTGTTAATAGTTTCATAATGCTAATAAGCAGAGGTAAAGAATGAATATTGCCAAGTTTATTTTTATCCAGTTATTGTTGACCATTTCCAACCTTTTCAAGTGGGGTGTCAAACGAGGTAAAAGACACAAAGTACACAGAACCTGTCACATGTAAAGAGTCCTAGAATCAAAAACGCAATCAATATCCACCCCTCAGTTGAATATGCTAGTTGCTGAGAGCCAATTGATTTGTTTTTTGTGTACAGGAGGCTCAATTTTCAGAGTGAAAACTTTCACACAAGGTGCCTGCACCAAAGGGCTGTAATACAACTTGCACCTTGTGCCAAGGTTTGTGGCAATCTCAATTTTTCAACGCAGGCTGCAGCAAAATCAGGTTGCTGTGCAGCAAAGCCTCCCTGCACCGCCCTTGCAGCAGAAGCACCCTTATGCCAGTGTGCAAGGGGGTTACACCATGGTGGGGCTACACCATCCCCTGAATTTTGGAGGCCCTGCCATGGTCGCAACAGTGGGCTGATGTTAGACTAGCTAGGAGCTGGTCCAAGGGCCCTGTGCCACTGCCAGGCAGTAAGCAACTGGGGGGCCTACAAGGAGGAGAATGGGGCAGAGGGAGCTCTGGAGGTGCCATAGGGGGTGAGTGGAGCATGGCGGCAGTGTCAGGGTGCAAAATAGTACCCGGTGGGGGTGCCATGGGCAGTTCAATAGAGCTGATCGGCCTGGGTAGAGGGGGGTTGGCATGGACAGACCGTGATCAGAAGCTCAGGTGGAAACAGTCCTGGCACCTGCCCCATAAGTGCCACATTCCCCAACAGTTTAGGCTGGCAGCAGCCTGCCTCCATACGAGGGGCTGAGTACCAGGGGACTGTCACAGTGCCCGGGGAACATTCCCCTCCACCACCAGCACCCCACAACCTGCACCCACTGCCACCTGCTGCATGTAGGAGACTAAAGCTCCTATGGGGCAGGTGTCAGGATGGTTTCCACCTGGGGTCTGGTCACGGTCCATCCATGCCAACCCCCTCTGCCCAGGCCAATTGGCTCTCTTCAACTGCACATGGCATCCCTTTCAGGTGCCACCTCAGCACCCTGACACTGCTGCTGTAACCCCATCACCCCCTATGTCACCCCCAGTGCTCCCTCTATCCTCAGTCCCCTCCTTGCCAGCATATTCACCCTCCTCAACCATCACGGTCCTCTAGGGTTGCACCGGGGGGGGGGGCTTGACAGGACGCTCTATCAAATCCCGTAGGTTTGCCACATGTTTGGCAGAATCCTGAAGCTGCAGCAACTCTTGGGACTTTGGCACAGGGACCCCCAGTTTTGTAAAATAGGGCACAGGGTCCTTGATACACCCAGAGTTTGTCACAGCCATAGATCATCGCAGCTTGTGTTGCTGTAAGGGCCAATTGAAAATCAAGCCCAATATCTCTGCAAACCAGACACATACTCTCAAGCCTAATTCCCAGAGCAAGGCATCATGGGTATCCAAATCATTGTAGTGCTTCTCTGGTATGCTCACTCCGAGAGTTCTAAATGGACATAGCATCGGGTTTCTTATGTGCTAAAGGCCAACTGAATCATTCTGTTGTGTAAATCAGTCAGTCTGAACTGATAGAAGCTTTTAAGTAAGCAGTAAGACATGACAAGGTGTGCATTGTGCTGGCACAGTGCATGCCCAGGGGAGTAGCGAGGCACAGTGGCGCAGAGGAAGTACCATTAGCCCTTGGAAGAGCATTGTGCCAGCACAATGCTCACCTTGATGTGTCTTATTGCATTTATAAAATGGGCAAACTTAGAAAATTAAACAAACAACAAAAAATGACATTTTTTTTTTATAAAAACAAGCACTTTCTATTAAAAGTAACTAGTAAAAAGTAGTCCCTCCCCAGCTGTCAAGCATCTTTCTGTCCATACATTCAGTAGATGGAATGCAGGGATTAAAACTTCTGCAGAATTCTGTTGGCTGAATGTTCACCTTTCTCCCCCCCCCCCCCACACACACACACAAAACAGAAGGCCTCAGTAAAGCCAGGGATTCAGTTGTATCTGGAGCAGAGCAAGCAACAAAGAGTCCCCTGGTAGACATGTAAGGATCATAAGGAGTCAATGGTCAGAAAAGACACTCCCAAAAATAAAACTGTGAGTAGTACTTCATTTTTATTGTGTACAGTATGTGTGTAAGGAGGGGAATATAAAGGGGGGAAAACAGTTTAATCAGATTGCTAATCCTTTTTATTTTGAGAGAGTGAGCCTAGGTGATATTTTTAGTGAGTAATGGTGGCAGCCATGTTTGTAATGACAATTCAAGCAATCAATTAATCAATTTTATTTGTATACTGGAAGGTATGTGAGCAAAAATGCCCATTTTGACAAATGTCCAGTGGTAGATACATCAGATAATGTAGGTAAGAACAAAAAACTTATGGTTAAACAATATTTACAAGGGGTGACAGTGTACAAAACAGGACTAGATAAGTTTTCAAATGAGAGGCATATACACAAGCAAAAAACAAATAAGGCATATATACAGAGCTTAACGTACAAAATAGTGCCCCATTTACAACTGGTGTCAGTGTACAAAGTCAACAAAAGAGAGGAATATGTACAAGCACTCAGCTAATAAGGCATAAATACAGGGATTGAGGTACAGAGAGTGCAAGGCGGAGTTGCTGGTGAGACAAGTATGAGAACAGGGTTCAGCAGGATCAGGAACCTAAAGCAACAAGCAATTTGCAAAGACATGGATAGAGTCCGAGGGGGGGAGCAGGGGAAGGGGGTAAAACAGGAATTTTAAGAATTTTAAAAAAGGCATTGATATTTCTAGTGTGTCCTGAATGCCAGCATTTTTTTACTTGTGCGTTGTGCTCTTTTAATGCACGGGTCCTAGGATGCAGTATTTTCCCTTCCCATTTTGTAAGAATAAGTAAAAAACATTGCAGTGCCTCAGAATCCTTCATGTTTCGTAGTACCTGGGTATTATAGCATGCATGGCGCAGTAATACAAAACACTAGTAATTCTTAAAGTACACATTTCAACTTTTACCTGGTGAAAACATCCCCTGCAAGGCATTTCCCCACTGGATGGATCATTTTTATGTCAGTACTACAGAGTTACTGCTAGAATGTCCCCACTGTCTGGGCTTTTGTACAGAGGAAAAAGGTCCCTCAGCAGTGCAGTCTCCTTTCACCTGTGTACTTTAATATCCCTAAATGTCTTTTAGTCATTAAAAGTGCACTGACCAGCTGCTGATCTTTTCAGCAGTGTCTGCTCAATAAAAGATTTGTATGGCTCTTTCATAATCAAAGAACATGTCTAGTGAAATCTTTCCACAGGCAGAAGATTTCAGGAAAAAAAATGAACCTTTGTTGCCCACAGGCAGCTGAATAAATGTTTTCCTTAGTTTCAATATGATGAACTTCGTCAGGTTGGGTATTCATAAAAATGGCATTGTTGTTGGAAAAGGATTGGAAACCAAAGTGCTCTGCTGAGTCTCTTGTGCCTTAATATGTAATAAAAGTAATAAGTTCAGGAGGCATGTTGTTTCTTATCCACAATCTACAAAAACAATCAGGTTGACAGTACAGTAAAGGCAGGGTTCCATTTGAAAACTACATCACCATAGAGGAATGACCTGCTTATCTTAAAGACAGTTTAGAAATGTGTTTAAATTTGTAGTGCTAACAAAATAAGTGGAGAGGCAGTGATATTGTTTGTGTCTGTACTTTGTGTTAGGCAGCAACAATTCTACAGCTAGAAACATGGTTTTAGTGGGAGTGTGAACCGATCAGACTTGAAATAAATACGTGAGCATAGAGTACAAAATGAACCAATCTGCTGACAACTATAAACGGTATGGATTTGTGTGGATTGACAAAATCTACAGCCATGTGACGTGATCCTTATTGCTGCTGTAACCACACAACTTGTAATTATTGCTACTGTACTTTACTGTACGACTTTGACCAATAAAACATGGACAACATGCAAGAATATCATATATATGATCTTACTATGAAGACAAAAACTCAGAAAAAAATGCCCAGGTCAGTGCTTCCATGTCTACTGTTAAGGACACCTCCCTGAACTGAAACATGGTTCTGCTGCAGATTAACAGTGTATAGCATGGAATGAGTGTGACTTCCCCTGCCAAGGGAAATGACCAGACGTTAAGTGCATGACTTCAAGCCCTGGAGATGTTGCTTTCTTTTCTTGTTTTACTAACTGTTGTGGAATAAAGTTATTTCAATGTCCTGGCACATACCAACATACAAATTTGCTAGCCGATAAAGGCCTTATGGTCTATCGAGTCTGCTTGAGTGTGCAGCTAGCAACCCTTATATTACAGCTGCACCTCTCTCCCTTCCCCTGACCCTCCCTCTTACCCTATCCCATCCCCTTTTGAAGCAGTCCACTGTTCTACAAGATACCACTTCCACAGGCAACGTGTTCCACCCAGATACCACTCTCTCTGTAAAAAAGTATCTTCTCATTTCCCTCCTGAACCTTCCCCCTCCAATCTGAGATTGTGAACTCAAGTGTCCCTACCACCCCTTAACTTGAATAGTCCCTCCGTGCCTGTCTTGTTTATTCTCTTCATGTACTTGAAAGTTTCAGTCATATCCCCCCGTCTCTTCTCTCCTCCAGTGAGTACATGTTCAGCTCCCTCAGCCTGCTCATGTAGGGTATGTCTCCTAGTCCCTGGATCATCTTTGTTGCCCTGTGCTGCACCCCCTCCAGTAACCTAATGTCCCTCTTCAGCTATGGGCACCAGTACTGCACACAGTACTTCAGGTGTGGCCTAATCAGTGACCTATACAATGGTAGGATCACCTCCCCTTTCCTTGAAGATATACCCCTGGCAGTACAACCCAGCATTTTGTTGGCCTTTGCAGCTGCCTTCCTGCATTGTGCTGAGTTGTTCATTGAGCCCGTTATAATCACCCCCAGATCCTTCTCCTCCTCTGTCATGGCTAGCTGACCCCCCCCCCAAGCTAGTAGCTTCTTCTTGGGTTTTTTGCCCCAAAATGTAGCACCTTGCACTTTTTGCCATTGAACTCCAACTGCCAGGTGTCCGACCAGGGGGCTCCAATTTTGACAGATCATCCAGCAACCCATGCCACCCTCCTAGGTCATCTACTACTGCTCCCATCTTGGTGCCATCTGCAAACAAACTGATCTTGCTCTTGATGCCCATTGAGATGTCTGATGTGAACAATCCGAACAACATCGGTCCCAGCACTGAGCCCTGCGGTACTCTGCTTGTCACTGCCCTCGGAGATGAGAGCTCCCCTCCCACCACCACCATCTGCTGCCTTCTCTGTAACAAGTTTACTACGCATCCCACCATTTTCGCCCCTGCACCTGTACCTGTCAACTTACTACCCAGCCTCCCATGCGCATTGAGTCAAATTCCTTACTGAAGTTCAGAAATAGGACATCCACTGCATGGCCCTTGTCCAACTGTCTAGTTACCCAGTCATAGTAATCCACCAGGTTGGTCTGACAGGATCTGCCCATGACAAACCAATGCTGCCTAATGTCATGCAGCCCATTGGGCTTCAGAAGGGACACCAGCCTCTCTTTCAGGATTGTCTCCATCAATTTTCCCATGGTGGACGCGAGGCTTACCGGCCTGTAGTTTCCTAGTTCATCTATGGGACCGCTCTTATGAAGGGGTACATCTCAACCTTTCATAACAAAAATTTAGGGCACAAGTCCCCAGGACCAGTTTAAGACCTAACGGTGCCCCTAACAGAAATACTTGCACTTCCTCCTTCACTGCTCTCCCATCCTCTTTTCTCTGTTCTGTCCCACCCCAAATCCAAAAAGTGGTAACATTTCTATGAATGTAAGGGTGGCAACAATTTTGTTTTTACAGTAACACTTTGCATTTCAAGTTGATCTCTGCTTATGTTTTCTAATCTAGTGCACCCCTTCTGTACTGTTCCCCAAGCAGCCACTTGGTTGGTGACAGTGGAGGACTATGGACCAGTGTAACTAGCTTAGCCAGTGTGCTACACTAGTTATGCTACTTAGGGTTAGTTGGTATGGCCATATAGAGTTTTTTTTTATAAATTTAGCTGAGTTCCACCTGCATGTTTAATCACAAAAACATAGATGGTGTGGGGTTGGAGACCCCCAGCTGAAACAAATTGATATAAAATACATTACAAGTATATCAATGAACCCTAAGTAGCAATTACTAGCATAAAATACTTATGTGCTATGCTACTCTACTTTTACTCTGGCCTGTAGTCCTCTACCAATGCTGCTCGATTCAGTTCTGCCTAACAAAGTCTCTGACAGTCCTTGAGAATGTCAGAAAACATAACAAATGTGGTACTCGACATCATGGAGAACCACACTTGTGGTCTGTAGAGACTATTTGTGTGCTTCTGTTGGTATGGTTTCATCTTAATACGTCCTCCTTGACTAATAAAGAATGTGTACAGCAACATTCCCCTGTATAATGTTGGATAACATCACTGGGTGGAGCAGAGAGGTGTAATATGAGGGCTATCCCTCTTAATGAGACAAAATTGCAAAGCATGGCTGCTGGCCAGCCCATTGGTGTGGCAAGCTGAGGCAGGATTGCCTCATCGCCTACCACATAGATGGCCCAGGTTTGGAGATGAACCAGGGTTGCTTGGGGGTTGGCTGGGAGAAGGAGGACTGCATATCCAGTGAAGGCTCTCCTTTAAGGAGAGAGGGAGACAGTGCGTACTGCTGCTTGGCCACCACCTTGCAGAGGCTAGGTAACGTGGCACTGGTTGCCCACCTAGTTTGCCAGGTGCAGTTGCTGATCCATACTGTGTCTTCATACAGTGTGAGCACACCATGGCATTCATGCCGGTCTGTGTAGGAAACTGGGGAAAACACATCCACGGCAGAGGATGACCGCAGCACCCAGCAGGCTCCTTAGGCTCTGCGCCACCTACCGAGGCACCCACCAACCTATGGCAATTCAAGAAGTTGTAGGTAAGTCCTAGGGAGGGTGGGTGATGGGGCTGGGGTCACCACCAGAAGGGTCTGCTAGAATGACACAGGCAGACAAATAAAGGGTGAAAAAAAAACATGGCTGCCGGTAGAGAAGTAATGGATGTCACTTTCAAAATCAGTTTGATTTTTCTCAGTTTAAAATAATGAAGGTGTTTTTCCTGCTATCAGCTGTATTTAAACATTTGTTGGAGAACTGGCTCAGTGCCTCAAGATTCTAGATGGCTGACTTATGAGCTTAGTGCAGTGAAATGATGACTGTTCACTCTTCAGCACAATCCACTGAGCCACAAGTCATAATTGTGATCGTAGACAATGGATGATTGGTTCTGAAAAGAAGAAACTATTTATTTATCACTTTGTTCACCGGGTAAGTACACTGGGACAAGGCCCGTTTTCACGAGTGACCCAGAGCCACTTAGTATGCATAGCAAGAAAAAGCAAGATGCATGCATTTAGGTAGGTGTTGTCCACCTTGGATTGTGGCAACCTGAGTGGGGTTATGAGTGACCTTAGTCACTCATTTGTGTACTAAATAGCATTGGAAATACTTTGTTGTGGTAAAGCCATAAGTGGACTGCATTGTTTATTTCATCACTTGTGACCTTCCCTGTAACCACTAGTGAGAATAAAGTAATTTTATAAAGCAGGGTCAGAAAAGAAAACATACCAAGGAAAACATGATTGGGAATGTCTGTATTCCCTGGCAAACATCCAAAAAGGCACTTACAGGTTCAAACATATGGTGGCTTCTGAGACCTTAGCAATCTTAGCTTAAGGTGTCCCCTTGATAGCATTTTTATGCATTTTTTTTTCTTTTTTTTTTTGAAAGAGTGACAGCATGCACGGTTATAGCTGTACCAATTTCAGTTTAATATGTTGGGTCAGAAAGTACCCGTCTGGACAACTATTCACTCGGGATCTACTCTGTCAGATAGTCACTTCTAGTATAAGTGCAGTCATCATTAAGCTTTACCAGTACATCATGGCTATTAAGTTAAAATCCATTCTTAACTTAATAGCAATGTGTTTAAAGCATAAAATCCAATGATTTTTCCAGCCCAGTTCACAATATCGTTGGCCTTTTTGCATCTATTTTTTTTCTGTAATAACTTAAATATGTTGCCATTTACACATTATATTTATATAGAATACATATTCTAAAAATGTTTAATTAAAAAAATGGTACATAGAAACACAGAAATTTATGACAGATGTGGCGTGCTTGGCCCACCTAGTCTGCCCATTTTCCCTACCTACTATATTACCACAAACCCTACTCGAACTCCAGCTTTATTGCCCCTTTCCTAACCACTAAGGTTCCTTTAAGCCTTTCCCATGTATTTTTGAATTCTGTTACCATTTTTGCCCCAACCACTTCTGCTGGGAGGCTGTTCTATGCATCCAGCACCCTTTCAGTGAAGAAGTATTTTTTCACGTTTACCCTGAGTCTACCCCCTCCAGTTTCATAGCATGACCCCTTGTTCTTGAACACCTTTTTCTCTGAAAAATGCTTACCTCCTATACCTTATTCATACCCTTGAGGTATTTGAAAGTCTCTATCATATCCTCTCTCGTCCTCCTTTCTTCCAGGGTGTACATATTGTGGTCATTTAGTCTCTCCTCATAGAGCTTTTGGTGAAGACCCTACACCATTTTGGTTGCCCTCCTCTGGACCACCTCTACCCTTTGTCCTTCCCTAGATGTTGCCTCCAGAACTGGACACAGTAGTCTAGATGAGGTTTTACCAATGACTTGTACAGCAGTATCATCACTTCCTTCTTTGTGATGGTGATACTCCTCTCCATGCACCCCAACATCACATTGGCTCTCCCCCTGCCTTGTCACACTTCTTGACCACTTTTATGTCATCAGATATGATTACCCACAGGTCCTTTTTCCCTTTGGTGGTTATCAGTACCCCCCATCATGTGCTCCGCCCCTGGATTTCTGTGCCCCAAGTGCATGATTTTGCATTTCTTCACAATGAATCTTAGTTGCCACACTCTTGACCACTCCTCAAGCTTACCTAGATCCCTCCTCATTTTTTACACACACAGACACACACCCAGGAGTGTCAACTGTGTTGTAGATCTTTGCATAATCTATAAAAAGTCATACCTTTCCTTCTAACCCCTCTACAATATCACTAATAAAGACATTAAAGCAGATCAGCCCCAGTACTGATCCCTGTGGCACTAACTGGTCACTCTGCCCTCCTCACAGTGAACTCCATTTACCACCACCGTCTGTCACCTATTATTCAACCAATTTCTTACCATTTTACCACCTTAGAACCCACTCCCAGGCTGCTCTGCTTGTGTATGAGTCTGCTATGTAGAACAGTGTTGAAGGCCTTACTGAAATCTAGATAGGCCACATCCACTGCTCCACCCTGATCTAATTCCCTGGTCACCCAGTCAAAGAAATCTATCAGATTTGTTTGACATTATCTCCCCCCAGTGAATCCATGCTGCCTCGGATCCTGTTAGCTGCTGGATTCAAGATATTCCACAATCCTTTACTTCAGCAGTGATTCCATTAATTTCCCCACAACCGAAGTCAGGCTGACTGGCCTGTAGTTGCCATCGTCGTCCCTGTTCCCACTTTTGTGAAGTGGGACTACATCTGCCCTCCTCCAGTCCTCTGGAACCACTTCTGTCTCTAGCGAGCAGCTGAACAGGATTGTCAGTGGTGCACCAGCACCTCTGACAGCATCTTCTATATGCCTGGATGTATCCCATCTGGTCCCATTGCCTTTTCCACTTTTAGTTTTGTGAGTTCCTTCAGGACTCTTCCTCCGTAAATGGACTGGTATCCACCTTCCTTCCATTGATGGCTCCTGTCACTTATTTGTGGTCCCTCTCCTTCCCCTTCTTCTGTGAATAGTGACCAAAAACATTTGTTTAGAATGTCTGCTTTGTCCTGGTCTCCCTCCACACACTCCTTTCCTTCTCTCCTTAGTCTTATAATCCCTCCCTCCCTTCCTTGTTCATTCTCCTTTTGCTTATATGCTGAAAAATGCCTTGTCCTCTCTCTTTACTGCCTTGGCTATTTTCTCCTCTGTTTGGGCCTTTGTGCGCCTGACTGCTTTCCCTGCCTCTGTCTGCTTCACCTGTACACTTCCCTGTCCTCCTCCCTCCGAGTCTCCTTATACCTTCTGAATGCTAACTTTTTTGCCCTTACCTTCCCCGCTACCTTCTTTGAGAACCATAGTGGTCTTTTTTTCCTCTTGCTTTTGTTTACTTGCCTAACACAGAGGTTTATTGACTTCACTACAGCTCCTTTTAGTTTTGTGCACTGTTCCTCTACTCCACCCAAGTCTACTCTTCCCCCCTCCCACCAGGGCATCCATAAGGCATTCCCCCATCTTTATGAAGTGAGCCCTCCTGAAGTCCAGAATCTTCGCCTTTGTGTGATTTGACTCAGCCGCTGTTCTTATATTGAACCACACCGTTCAGTGATCACTGGTCCCCAGGTGATCTCCCACTGTGACTCTACAACACTGCACCTGTTAGTGAGTTCTAGGTCCAATATTGTTCCCACATGAGTGTGCTCTCTTAGTAGTTGCCTGAGGAATTCCCCCAGCAGCAGTGGTGCCCATGATGACAGTGGCTTGAGTTCAGGAGTGCAGGCCATGGGGGGGCTGGCCAGGGGGAGGAGGATTGTCCAGTCCACTTGACACGATCCTCCTCCTCCTCCAGGGGCTGAGGCTGCCATGGCGCTCTGCAACAGTGCCACCTGTAGGACCACAGATGATGGTGCAGTGAAGCCGGCTCAGGGAGAACACTAACCCAGCATGTAGCATGTATATGTCCACACCCAATGTCAGCCTCCCAAGGGAAGGAGGAGATGAGAGAACAACAGAAAACACCCTTGTGTGCAGCAGGATAACCCCGGTCTCTCTCTTGAGCCTCACCTCAGTGATTAACCTTTTCTTCAGGAGTCCCTCACCCAGAGCAACAACACCCTGCTGGGCTCCTTCTTGGCCTGGAGGGCCCCACCATGGAGGATAAACAATAGATGCAAGTAAGTACCAGAAAATGGCAAATGGGGCTGAGGGTAGCTCATGGAAGGGGAAAGCACAACTGATTAGGGGCATAAAGTGTAAATATTAAGTTGTAACTCATTAACAAGGCTTTAGCAACTCAATGCAGTTAAAGTTTAATGCTGACTGTACTACATATGTGTCAAAAATGGCTATCTAATCAAAATACTCACTCTGATGGGAAAACAAGTACAGAATAGGAAACCCTGGCTAGGTGAAGGTATCTAGAATATCCTTCTCTGACAAATAAGGCACTGAAATGCCAGCGCGTCAAGGGTACAACAGGTGCTGTCTGCCCTTCTTCAGTTTCAGGATCACTGTATGCATGTTCTGAATTGTGCTTTGTTGCACACATAATTTGTCCACATTCCTGTGCTAAGCTGGCAAGCCCATCAGAGGTCAAAAGAATAGTTCTAGTGATGGTTGTCAGACATTTTCAGTTGCCGTGGTAGCAAAGAAAAAGGTTCCCTTACAGCTATTAAACTAAAATGCTCTGGGATTGTTGCTGTGTGTAGCAAAACAATTCACACGAATGAGATGATCTGTTGAAGTAATACTTCGGACAATATTTTGAGAAAATAATATTCAGAAACAATTCAGCATTCTGTTTCCCTGATTTATTTGTTGCCAAGAGCATTTACATGTAATGGTAATAGTCACCCCTTAAATGGAAACATTTTTGAACACAGTGACCCACATAATTTGAAAGCCCATGAAAACTGTAAACTAGGTATTGGGCTGACTTGTAGCTGGCAGCAAATCAGCGATATCCTGGCCTTAGTCTGCCCTACATTGATACTACAATGCTACTGTTCAATGGGACCTTGTGATGGCATGTAGAAACAACTGTGCCTAACTCATGTTGTCACTGCTTTTTATTTATTTATTTATTTGAATTTTGATAACTAGGTAGGATCACTGAGACATGCAAGTCCCTTTCTCAGGGGCGACCCAGAATTAGATACATACACTGAGTGAAATTTCACTGTATTTACAGAGCAGGACAAAGAAATAACATCAAGCAAAAAACTTTCAGGGGACTAATCTTACATACAAAGTACATAGGTTAGTTATAACTAGAGTACATAGCGAATACTGGATGGGCAACTATGCACAACCAATGTGTTCTACCATAGAGGAGTTCTGATTCCCTCTGACCTCGAGAGTGAAGCTTGAGAGGTCCATGGGAATCAGAACCCTGAGGTGGCAGATCACACTGGTTGTGCATAAAGTTACTCATTCTGTATTTTTTATAGTGTATAGTATTATGTGAAAATGTGCATGCGGCAGTTCTTCAGCTTTCCAAATGACACTGACTTGTGTAGTCCTAGAAGTTTCAGAATGTTGTTGTACCACAGAAGGGTACAATCACATTCCATGTCCTTTGAACTATAGTACAACAGTGTTTTGAAGGGGTTAGAATTCTGTACAGAACAATGCTCTGCTATACACTACAATGATATATACAATCAATATAAAATTACGGAATCTCACTTACAGCAATACATCATTACATATAAAACAGTAGGAGAAATACAAGCTCCAGTAGAAGGATGATAGTCAACCAGGCCAGCCTCTGAGGAATTACTTACCCAAATATGTGACATGTCACCGTTTACACTTGCAGTGGTTCACCCCAAGTGAGTAGGCTCTGAGCCTCTTTTTGAACAGTGCAAGAGTGGACCAGCTTAGAATCTGACTGGGTAGTGAGTTCCATAGAGAATGGGCCATGAATGAGAAGGATCTCTTACCAGATCCTGAGCATACCCTAGGGCTGTCAAGTCATGGGCTAGCAGTGGAGTGCAGGAGCCTCACATGTTGCTTAATCTTAAGTATTCTCATGAGACTAGGGGTGTAGAGAGGCCGGCAACTCTGAGAGTTAGGCAGTGCATTGACTGTTGCAGTCTTGTATCAAATGAAGGCCAACCAGGAGCCACACTCACTCCATAGTGGTGGTCCCCGGGGGGAGCCGCAGCCGCAGAGCATCCAACTTTATTATAGAGGGGTTTGAGCCTGCTTAGTTATGAGCCACAAATGGATTGTAAGATGGGGGCACCATAAAAGAGTTTGGCATTAGGGTGCTTCTGGCAGTGACAAGGCAGGCCTCCTTCAAAAGATGGGGAAAAGCCAGCAGAGGAGGCCAAGTTTCTGATGCAGTTTCGGCTACTGCATCCACATGGGGTCCAAATGTCATGTCTTGGTCAAGCAAAACCCCAAGGTATTTCAGTGACCTCAAAAGGTACTATGAAACTTTGGCAACGTGGTATTGATACTGGATGGACTTAGGGATATCACCGGATAGCTGATGGTCACAGGGAAGCCTAATGCCTCATTTAAACATACTTTCCATTAGCTTTCAAACTATGAGGTTCACGTTTCATAAATGCTCCCCTTTAATGTAACTCTTCTCCCATCGCTGGTAACCTGCCTGAGATCATAATCGTCTGCCTGTCGCATCAGTATGGTTTCCACAGCAACAAATCCTAATGGCACAAGCGCCATAGCTCATTGTAACTTCAGGTTGGGAATAACGGCAGGAACAGATTAGCATAAAGATCCCGTAGACTTGCAAATGTATTCAGTTACAAAGAAATGGATGTTTGAGAACTGTGTAAAATATATAAAATATAAGCTGAACTGTGTCTAAATATTATGTTTTTCCAAGTGGTCCTCAGACGTGCCAGCTGCTCGGTAGGTTGTTTTTTTTAGTTTTCTTTTACAAAAGAAAGTCAAAGAAAATAAATTGTTGGATGATGCTACAGACTGAATCAAATTTAGTATAAACTTTGGATAAAAGCAGAATAATTTTCTAATATTTGGAGCTTGATTTTTCAAAGCGCTAGATTAAAGTGAGCCACCCTAGCTGCAGCAAATGTCTTGTAGAGTATTTTCATACGCCCATGTGTTTTTGCGCCAGTTTTGCAATGTACATCAGCTTATGTCAAAAATTGACTCATGCCACACTTTTTTGATGCCTGCATCATTCCAAGTGCCACAAATCACAGCAACTGTGTCAGCAAGTTAGGCCACTTTGTAACTAGTCTAACGTCCATGTGCAAGCATTGGACATGCTGTCAGATTGTGCAGCAGCTCGCAGGGAATGTTTGAAATCCTGTCTTTTTAGTTACTGGTTTATAATATAGGGATTCTTATGGTTCTTTTTTTTGTTGTTGTTTAGTAAACAGAGTGTTTGTGATACAGAGACAGTGGGAGGGGAGGGTTCACATCAAACGGATTTGGAAGCACCCTTGGGTCAGATTTATGAGTTCAGTTATTTAACATACTGTATGTTGCCAGGAAAACCTAATTGAGATGGATCGCCTGATTTACAACAGTGTCCTGGTGATAGTAGAAAAATGTCAGATCACATCAACCAGATATTTAAGCAATAAGCCACGAGGGGGTGTGGGTTATCGGGGGATTTACCACGGCTGGAGTGGTTTCGCGCCTCGTGGGTAACCGCCAGCCGCGGTAATCCCCCGATAACCCACATCCCTGAGTGGTTTATTATGCATTATACCATAGATATACCATGGATGAGTTCTTTTTAAAAAAGATATATTTTTTATGTATTAAAAATAATGTTTTTCAGAGAAATAAGCTTACGCTGAAAAAAATAGTGCCTTATTTAAGATTTATATTCCAAAATATGCACGTTGAAAAACATTTATAGCCCACCATGTTGGCTTTTGGAGGTTTCTTCATGTTGTTGCAGTTCAAGCTGCAACCTGCAGCATTTCCTTATTGGTTGCTTGCTTGTGATGCTGCGTTTTGTTGCTGACAGGACTGGATGGCTGAGTTGCTGTTAAGGGCCCGCGGAGTTTGAGTTGGGAGCTGCGGGAGAAAGTGATGGTGTAGCTGGCTGAGGGGCTGTTGCGGCATGTGGAGAAACCGGAGGTGTTCCCTCTTCTTGACATGTTGTGACCCATTGTGTTGCCGTCATGGAGTTTCCGGGTTAATGTCCGCATCATGAAAATGGACTCAGGAGGGGGGGGGAATCTGTTACAGTCGTCGGAAGTTCTTTGCTGTTTTTTTTTTTTTTTGTGCTGCCATTGATAGAGGAAGAGCAGGGATTTTAAAATGAGACAGGGACTGTACGGGAGAGAGAGGAATTGTACAGGAATGGAGCAGAGCTGAACGGAGAAAAAAATTATTTCAAGGTGAGCCGGGTGGAAGTGGTTGCAAGGAAACAGAAAGGCTGTTTAAAATTAGACACTGAGGCTTACAGAGTATTTTGTTTGTGATGTACGGAGGTGTTGTTTTGGGATCCCCGGTTAGCAGGGAAGCAAGATGGCGGTTGGAGTTCTGAGATTTCGGGGTCGGACTGTTTTTTTTAAACATGCGGCTGGCTGGCACCTTTTGCGGTGATTATCAAAGGATTTACAATGGAGGTAAGATGCTAGCCTGCCATTCTGATTGGTTGCTTTCTGAGGTGCATGGTATAATCTACATTCTAACACCAAGATTCTTATACTATTGCAAATAATGTTTAACATGTTTTGATAAAGAGACTTTCTGTTTTTTAGTAAACCTTTCACAGTTTGCCTCAGCAGAACTCCATTACACATGATTCACCAAAATCTTGAATTTTAGGACCTCCCGTTTTAAATATATACTGAAAATTCTGCAGTTCTTTCGATCCCACTTGAAACTAGTGGAATGGCTTGCCGAGGGAGGTGGTGGACACATACTCCTTTCAGAGTTTTAAAACCAAGACTGATGAATTAAGCTATAATGCACAACAGGGCGTTTGTTGTTGCAGGATTTTCATATTCTTTGTGTGGTGTGTCACGAGGTGCAGCCGAGTGACTTTAACCACACAAGAAGTGTGTAAATCCCACTACTACACATGCCTTGAAGTGCATTATTGTGATTATAAAATGAATTTATTAAAAATTAAAAAAAATGAATTAGGTTAAAAGAAAGTAAACGTTTGATCAGCAGGATCTTTACCGGCTGTCTGTTACAGGATTTATACATGGTCATTTGACATGTTTTTACAGTTAATCTTTTTATTGAGCTTTACATACATACATCATGTGATCAGCATCTTAGGTATGCAGCAACAGCGATACATAGTTATGCAACCAGGATGTTCAGCATTCATGTTTAAATTGAGATATGTATTCACAAGGAGCTTTATGCACATGATTCAGGTGTGTCTGTACCTGTTCCTTAGGGGTTTTACCAGTTAGACAACATGTATGTCTTGACAATGAGTATTTATAAATTCATGCACTTTCGGAAGGGAAAAATGTTCAATTGGAAACAATATCAGCTGTAGATAGTAATTGTTCCCCATCACAATACCTTAGTTAGTTGAAAAAGGGCAGTCTATCCCAGGGGCCTTTCATGGGGACTTTTGCAAGTTTTTACAATGCGGGCTTCTTGGCGGCCTGACTTTGTTTTGTACATATCTTAGAAATGGAGACCATCTGTCTAGAAAATTCTGACTAATATGGGCCACAAAGTGAGACAGTCTAGTGAAAGTGGCAGTTTTTTCCAAGGCTAAAAGCCATTCCCTAATGATCTGGATCTCAGTAGAGAGCCACTTCCTCAAGATACTCCTCTTGACCTCAGTAGTGGCTTGCAACAACCAAAGTTTCTGTGGGGAGCTCAGAGGGAGATTTCCAGGCATTATACCTAAAAGTAGTGTTGCAGGGGATGCCGGGATTTGGCACCTTAGTATTTCTGTGCAGCATGCTACAATTTTTCCCCATAGGGGGCGGATGCCAGCACATTGCCATAGTATATACAACAAATTGGTCCTCCGGGGCACTACATCTCCAGCAGTTATCCTGTTGCATCAGCCCAATGGATTTCAGTTGCACTGGGGTACAGTACCAGAGATGTTGTATTTTATTTTAGATCAGGAGACTGCAAGGGTCACCACATGCCTTACATGCTGAGTTCCAGCAGGTACTCCATTCCTCGTTTGAAATAGATATCTGCAGCACTCTTTGCCACTTTAATTTGGCTGACAGTGAAGGATCTGGGGCACTTTCTTTCATAATCTTATAAATGCAGCCTGCTAGGCCTTTGGTGGATTTCATCCACGTTAATATTGGGAGGTTTTTACTGGAGGTGTTCCTACCCCTTTTACACATGGGGCATGTATATTTGGATTTAACCCAGCCCTGGTGTAGTTGCCTTAGCTGGAAGTATTTCCAAGAATTGGCCTTCAGCAAACTATATCTGCATTGCAGGGAAGTAAAGGACTCCATTGTCTGCCCCTCTTTTGCTAGGATATCCTTGAGATTGTATATCTGGTTGGCTGCCCAGTTATCTCATAAAAAGAGTTTATGGTCAGTGCAACAGGCGGTTGTTCCAAAAACAAGTTTGTACCCCAGGATTGAGGCATGATTCAGTTATTTGTCCAATTTTCTGCCATGCATAGTGTGCTGCCTCAACAGTCGGCCATTTTTGGAAAATCTTTGGTAAGGGGGCCCCAAGGAACCCTATTAGGTTCGCGCCACACAGTACATCTTGCTCAATAGTCAGCCACTCTGGGCTGTTTGGTCCTTGTTCCTGAAACAAACGACATGTTCTGGCAGTTGTAAAAGCATAGGCATAGTGCTGAAAACATGGCCGACACCACCTACCTGTATTCTGCGGTGCCCTTAATTTGGCCCTGCTGTATCTTGGGATATTGTTCCCCCCATAAGAATCTCCCTATCATGCCATCCAGCTTCTGAAGCCATTTCCTTGGTATCTCAACTGGGAGATGGGACAAAAGGTAGAAGATATTCGAGGTGACCATCATTTTATTGCTGCGACTTTTCTTGGCATTGAGAGGTTTAGATGAGTCCATCTATCCATCTCCTTTTGCAGGCCTGTGATCAGAAGAGTAAAGTTTTTGGCCACTAAAGTATGAACCTCCGAGGATATCCATACTCCTGGGTATTTGACTTCGCCCTTGGTCCAGGATAAGCCTGTATGAGCTATTAGAGCAGGGGTAGTGTGAGCATTAAGAGCGAGTACCTCCATTTGCCCTGCCTTTATATGCAGCCCTGATATCTTCGCAATGTCGTCTAGCAGTGTAAGAATGTGGGGGATACTTGCCTGTATATCACTAGTAAGGAGGAGGCAATCATCTGCGTATAATTTTGTATGGTATGGTATTGTTTATCCCCCACTTATATTCCAGGTATTACTGAGTGTTCCCTTATTGCCCATGCCAAGGGCTCAATTGCTAGTACAAATAAGAGGGGTGAGAGTGGGCAGCCTTGTCTAGTACCCCTGAATAACTCAAACAGATCTGACAGTGGGCTATTGGTAATAAGTCTGGCAGAGGGGCTTTTGCATAATGCTTTTACCCAACCTCTGAACTGATCACCGAGGTTAAATCACTGCAACACCACCTGCAGGTACCCCCACTCCACCAAGTCAAAGGCTTTTTTGAAATCCACTGCAATAGCAACAGCTAGAGTGGGGAGACTTGCCGTCATCTGCAGCAGAGTAACTAAGACTCTCAGGTGCTCTGCACTGGCTCTTCACTTGATAAATCCCACCTGTGAGGGGTGTTCCAGGGAGAGTAGAACTTCTTCTAAGCAGGAGGCAAGTGCTTTGGCCAAAATTTTGGTATCTACATTAATGAGGGATATAGGTCTGTAACTAACTGATAGTGAAGGGTCTTTCCCTCTTTGGGGAGTACGGTAATGACTGCCTCCCTTATGGTCTGTGGCAGGCCTTCCTCTGTTTGAGCATCTTGCAGCATATTTAGCATAGGGGGAGTCACCTCCTCTTGTATCACCTGACAGAGAAACTGTCGCCCTCCCCCCGCCGGAGCTTTATGTGGTGCCATACTACAAATTGCCGCTGCAAGTGCCTCTTTAGTAAAGGGGGCATCTAGGCTGATCGTTTGTGTATTGGTTAACTTGGGGAGTTTCGGATCCTCCAGGAAAGCTGATACTTTTTGCACATCCCATAATACATGCAAACTGTATAAGGACTTATAATATTCCATCATAGTTTTGTTAATGGCTTTCAGGGCAGACTGCATGGAACCTGCATGGTCCTGTAGCTGTGCAACGTGTCTTTCAGCTTGCTGCTTCTTAAGTCTGTATGACAGCAGCTTTCTGGATTTTTCCTTGTATGCCCAATATTTATGCTGTGTCCTTTGAATTTGCAGTTCAACTTTCCTGGTGACCAAAAGGTTTAATTGTATTCTCAAGGATATTGTCTCATATACTAGACCCTTATTCTTTAGTTTTTGAGGACCGTTTTTATATAGGTCTTCTTTTTTCCCCCTAGCTGCTCCTCCAAATTAGCCGCCTCTCTTTTCCTTCGCTTCTGGCAATGGGATGCATAGCTAATTATTTTCCCCCAGGTCATAGCTTTGTAAGCTTCCCATATTGCTGCCAGGGAAGCTGTCCCTGGTGGGTTGTCTAAGAAATAATTTTGGGTTTTGGACATGAGTCATATCCTGCAGAAATCCTATTGTTATAATGCTACTTCATTTAAGTTTTGTTTGCTGTTTGTCGTTTCAATTTAGTCTTTGATGTATCATCAGATGAAAATAATTAATGTAATGTTATCTGTTTCTCTTTGTCGTTACTGATAATGACTGTACCTGGCTGTATACTGTTCAAATGTTTGTTCTCACCTCATGCTGCGTCATGAAATACTCTTTAATGTTGACTCTGGTCTCCCCTGTCTGTACTCTCCCGGGTCGTGCCTGAATATATGCAACATTGTTGTCTAGTGTACTTACCCGGTAAACAAAAACCAAATAAATAAATAAATATCCTGAAGTCCCTGTCTTGCAGTAAAAGGGGGTCCAGTCTCCATTTAAGTGATTTGGAGGATGGGGGTCCCATTTCCAATGCCATGATGAGCGGGGCATAGTCCGAGATGTACAGGGGTGCAATATGGGTGTCTACCACTTGAGGGGAGAGATGGGGAGATGAGAACCAGTAGTCTAGTCTACTGGACATTGTCTGGGCCAGTGAAAAATATGTATATCCCTCTCCGCTGGGTGGTGCAGTCGCCATATGTCATCCAGCCTATGTACGGCCATTAATTCCTTCAGGGTCTGGAAGGATCTTACATGAGGCTCCAGCTTGGAATTGGATCTGTCCAGAAAATAATCTGTAGCCAGATTAAAGTCCCCACCTAACATTATATCCAGGTCATCAGAGGACATGTCTAGTATTGCTTGGGGCACTTTATTAAAGAACTCCGGGGAGTCCTCTTTTGGGGCATATAGATTTGCTAAAAGAACCAGGCCCCACTGGGTGGACATTTTGGCCATCACCCACCTACACTCTGTGTCAGTTTTTTGTTCTAAGAGTTAGAGTTTCCATTTTAGGTGTTTATGGCATAAGATGGAGACTCCACCCTTGGCCTTTCCAGATGTGCTGTGTGTTTCCCACCCTATCCATTCTCTGGACAACTTCTTGGCTTCTAGTTTCGTAAGTTTGGTCTCCTGCAGAAAGACAACCTTTGTCTTCAACTGTTTAAGTCTGGAGAGAATTTTTTTCCTTTTGATGGGGAAGTTCATGCCCCTCACATTCCAGGAGGTGGCTATTAACTCATTTAGTGTATCCATAATCCCAGTCTGATTTAATATTCTGTTCCAGTGGTTGTTGGTCTTTATCTGATTTCCTTTACCCAAGGCCCTCGACACTTCACCTGTCCTCCCATCCCAGTTTCCTAAGCACATTCTTGATTTGTGAACCCATGGTGGTTCACCAAAATGGTAGCATGTGAAAAAGACAAAAGCAAAAAGGCGACTCAATAATGGCAGAGGCAAAATAGCGATAACGCTAACGGCAACCGCTAATAAATGGCGACAGGTAGGAGATGGCGAGTATGCTGCCATAACCTGCCCCAGTGTCAAGGAGTGCCTCAGAGTAGAATAATTAGAAATAGCAGGGGGGAGAGAGTCACTTGATGCAGAGCACCGGATAGCACCTTCCTCCAAGCGCTCCAGCCCGCCCGACTATCTGATTTCACCTAATTTAACTATCTGTCTTCGATTTGTGGACCTGCATCGGTAGTATTGTCTTACAGAGTGTGCTATACTGTTCTGATGGGGTCTACAGAAGTGGAAATGAAAAAAGCTATGCTTAAACATACCCCACCTGCCACTCCGGAGAAGGCCCCGAAAAAGCCTAAGGCCTCCGCAGCTGTACAAATGCATAATGCGGCTGCTCTCCATCTGGATCAAAAACCGCTCACATTAGCGAGATGTCTGGAGGAATTCAAGCCCTTTAAAATGGAAATGCAGCAAATTGCCGGCTAAATTAAATCCTTCTCCCAAGCCCTGGAGGATGTCACCAAGTGAACCTCAGACAATGAGGCCTGCATCTATTCCATGGAATGCAGGCAAGATAAAATTGTGTCTGAACTGGTACTCGGTCGTCAGCGCATATCTAAATTAGAGAATAAAGTTGAGGACTTGGAGGGTCGCAGCCGCCACAAAAACGTGGTGCTGATAGGTTTACCTGAGAAGGAGAAAGGCATAGACCCTATCGCATTTGCACAAAGATTTATAGAAAAAAATCACCGGACCCTCTCCATTTGGGCCCAAATATATAATTGAGAGAGCCCATCATGCGTTTTGCCCAATGCCAGCATCAGGCACACCACCCTGTACCTTTATCTTTCGTTTCTTAAATTATCAAGAACAGCATCAATTTTTGTCAAAGGCATGGTACATTCAAGAACTGACATGGGAGGGAACAAAAACCAGGGTAACCCAAGATCTCCTGCCTTCTGTCTGACAAAAACAGGCATCCTTCCACCCGTTCGTTACCAAGCTAGTGACAGCTGGACTCAAGTTTGGGATGGGGTATCCAGCCCACCTACAGGTCCTCCTCTCAGGCTCCTGGGTTGCCTATGACGATGTCGATCTAGCAACAGTTAGCCTAAAAACAGTCCTCCCAGATCTCTTTCAATGAATGCCCTACTATTTACTTTGGGGCTCTAAAAATTTGCCCACTCTAAAGAGAAATCACCATTTGGCTTGACGTGGAACCCTACCTTGGTAAGGGATGAAGTTAAATAAGTCTTGGCATCTGAATATATTTGTTGCCTCTGAACCCTCCAGTTAAAAGTTATCCTGTGGACAGGGTCGATTGCAATGGTAATTACTTTAAATTGCTAATACAGGTGAAGTGCCATGCTCTCAGATGCTATATAGACTTGGAGACTTTCACCTGCCCAGGTAGCGTTATCAGTAAACCCCACAAACGCATGATTGCTGTGCACCTGTAATTAAAATCAAATTTCCTATGTGGTACAAATAGCCACCACTGGGAGCCAGAATCTGCTCTTTTTGTCCCAGCGAAATCACTGCCGGGGGACATCACATTCCACTTTAATATTCTTTCAGTTTCTTGCCATTTTCTGGAATTAACTCAGGCTTTGTCTTGTAGTTGTTCAGTACCCTAAACAAGAATGCTGCACTGATCTTTTCTATGTTGCAAGACCAAGATTGATTTCTGTGATATCCTATCACCTTCATCGAGGCTCTAAATATATGCCCCCATTAAGGAGAAATCATTTGAACTGACTTGGACTTCTACTTTGCGGATTGGAGTTGAGCAAGTCCTAGCCTGTGAATACTCAACTCGCTGCCTAGGAGCCATCATGATATATGCAACTCTATAGACAGGCCTGATCGTAGTGGTAATTACCTTATACTGCCCATCTAAGTGTAGTACCACATCCTCGGATGCAGCAGTGTCTCTGAGACTTTTCTTAACCCATGGAACATTTTCATCAAATGCAGGATTGTGATGTGATGCAACTGCAGTTAATCTCAAGTTTCATAAGGAGTGCGTATCGCCACTAGAGGGCATCAGAGGCTGCTCTTTCCGCATTTGTCCTTATTCTGATTGCCTCCACTAATATCCTTACGAAATTACTGCCAGGGACATCGTATTTGATTTTAATGTTTTCTCAGTTTCCTGCCATCTACTGGATCTAATGCAAGCTTTTTCCTCTTAGATGCTTAGAAACCTAAATAAGAGCGCTGCACTGAACTTTTTCTTTGTTGCAGGAACAAGAGCAATGCTTATTTTCCTCAGAGACAGATTCTCCTTTGTATGTTTTCTGTTCCCATAGAAGCTAAAGCATCTTCTGTTTTCTTTTTAAGCTAACTTCTGAATACTATGATGTGCTACCAGTATTTTCCAGTAAGACTTTTAGGTTTCAATTACTAATAGTAAGTTGACTATATCTGTTAGGAAGGTATATAAATGTTATACCCTGTTGAAAGTTATAGATATTTTTTTTTTAAATGTTCGGCTTGGATTAGGTTAGATAACGGAGTTATATTTCTAGAACTTAATAGGATTTAATGGGAGTGGGGCAGCTGGGGTGAAGGGGTGTAAACTTGATGAAATGTTTATCATGGGCCATAATAAGAGGAGGGTGGGGGTTTGAGGAGGCGGGAAATGAGGGAACACTTGTTTTTTTTGTGCCTAGTTCTTGTAGAGATAAGTCTTGGGGGGCAGATTGAATGGTTGGGGTTGCTGGGGGGATGGGATGCACAGAACCTTCATTGATAGAGGTATGTTGGGCGTATCATTTCTTGAAAGACTATCAAGGCATTTCTCTATTTGTAATGATATCTAATGGCTAGGGATCTACAGATGATTACATGGAACGTTAAAGGGGCCAGGCAGAAGAACAAGCAGTACAAAATTTTGAACCACCAAAATCTTATGAAAGCAGATATTATGTTTGTACAAGAATCTCACTTACTCAACTCTGCGGTGGTTAAAATGAGGAGGCAGCAGGTAGGACAAGTCTTTTCGGCAGAAGGGAATACTCAGAGTCGGGGGTGATGATTTTGATAAACAGATCTGTACTGTTCACACCTACTCAAACCATCAGTGACCCATTGGGTAGATTTTTGTTAGTTAAAGGTAAATCACATACGCTGGAGATTTATTGGGTAGTGTATATGGCCCAAACATCGATACTCCTGGATTCTTTGTACAATTAATCAATGATCTAACTCCATTTCTAAATATTCCAATAATTATTGGAGGGGACATGAACCTTTGATCCAGCCTTAGACCGGTCTGGTACTTCCCACAAAGGTCTTTCTCCTGCACAACGAGCATTCAGAGACCTGTTAAACCAAATCGGTCTCTGTGACATATGGAGAGTCCTCCACTTCACAAAAAGAGAATACGCTTTTACTTCCCAAGTACATGGGACTTCTTCCCTTTTGATTACTTGCTCATCTCTCAATCTCTTATCCCTGGAGTGTTGGACTCTACCATCTGCCCGGGACCACTCTCAGACCACTCACTGGTCTCCTGCCAGATCTCTTTTCCATCTCTTCCTAAACAAGGAAACAGATGGAAAATTAATAACCAACTTCTAAAAGACCCAGAACTGGTTAAATATATCTCAGACCAAATTACGCAATTTATTTCAATTAACTATAATTCTACAGGAAAACCCGATGTACAGTGGTGCACACTTATAGCGTATCTGAGAGGGAGTCTGATGGGACTGGCCTCTCACAGGAAGAAAAAATGAGAAAAACAATTAATGTCCCTCCTTTCTCAAATTCAGGACAAAGAGTCAAAGCTTACCTCCCACTCCTCTGAACAGTATAGGCAAGAGTTAATAAAATTAAGGATTTGTACCTAGATCTTCTAAGAGAGCAAGCTGAGTTTGCAATCCTTAAAACTAAGGCTGCCTATACCGACCAGGGGGTGTCCTATGGCAAATCCCCCATCTGTGCAAGTTCTGGATGCATACCTATTAGAGTTTCATTTGCCCATCTTTTCAGAACCACAGCAACTTTCCCTTGTAACTGTTATTTCTCAAATTGAGTTAGCTAGAGTAATTAAAGATCTTCCCTCAGACAAGACCCCCAGACCAGATGTTTTTTCTTCTACTTTTTATAAGATATTTACCAAACAGTTAATACCTGCTCTCCTACCACTTTATCAACACATTCTTTCTGGTGCTGACTCTGACAAATCCCTGTTCGAGGCTCTGATTGTCCTCCTACCCAAACCTGATAAACACCCAGAATTAGTGACAAGATATAGGCCAATATCACTTCTCAACCAAGATATTAAAATCTTATCTAAACTTTTGGCGGATCGTGTGAACAAGGTTCTTCCAGATCTCATAGGACCGGAACAGGTGGGTTTTATGAAAGGCAGGTCCTCAGTGGATCATCTGCGTACTCTTACACATTTCTTCTGGGCTTTCAGGGACGCCGAGTTCCCAGCGGCTCTGGTCTCCCTGGATGCTGAGAAGGCATTTGACAGGGTTAATTGGAATTACCTATTAAGTTCCCTGAATGCATTTGGCTTTCCCTCTGAATTTCAAAAATGGATCAGTTCCCTTTATAAATTTCCGACGGCATGAATTTCTAGCAATGGGATCATTTCAGATCTAGTTCCGTTATATTCAGGTACAAGACAAGGTTGACCCTTGTCCCCACTTCTCTTTAATATTTACTTAGAACCCCTCATACACCGATTAACAGAATATCAGGAGATTCAAGGTATACCCCTCCATGGCCAAATAGTCATCTGCTTATGCAGATGATCTTCTCCAATTATCTCAACCAGTGGTATCTATTCCACCAATGTTGAAAACCATTGAGGAGTTTAGTAACATGTCTAATTATAAGCTAAATACTGGTAAAACAGTAGTCTTCTCCCTTAACCATAAGGTACAAAAGCATGAAATTTCCACTTTTGGGCTTTCCTGGAAATCCGACTCCATGAGATACCTTGGGATTGTACTCATGAGGACTCTATCTTGGCTTCAACAGCTTAATCTGGATCTGCTTGTTCACATGATCAGCCAAGACCTAAACAGGTGGTCCCTTCTACGCTTGTCTCTTTGGGGAAGAATTAATTTAACTAAAATGAATGTTTTTCCTGACTCTTTTACCCCCTTAATCTTCTGAATATTTGGCTCCCCTTGACTTGGTTTAAAAAAAATTCATAACATATTTACAAGTTTTATTTGGGTGGGCAAAAAACCTAGAATGGCATTTCGTAAGTTGGCTGCTCCCAAACTGAAGGGAGGGTTCTAGCTACCACACATAGGGCTTTATTATTGGGCCAGCCATGCTAAAAAATATCTTAGATGAGCGACTATGGAAGACTCTCAGTCTCATCTCCCCTTTACCCCAGTTTGGCCGTAAGGTAGAACCAGCCTTAATTAAAAATCTGAACCTTTTCCCATTAGGTATGCTGTATGTAAAATTGCAATCTCTGACCTTGCCTTGGCATACCTCTCCTATAGCAATGTCCATTAGGATTCATTCCCAGTTGTGTTCCTTTTTAAAGTATAACCACATAATAGACCTCTCTCAAACACTAAGGGGCAACTCTAACCTTCAGATAGAAGGCAAAACCTTCCCGTTGAGCTGGCTCCCACAATTAGGAGATTGCCAACTCAAACACTTTTTTAAAAAAGACGGGAGGTGGCTCTCCTCTCCGGAACTTATGACTAAGTTCAATATTCCGAACATCAGTATTTTTAAGGTCTTCCAGTTATGCCCCCTTTTGATAAAGGTCATAGGAGTCATTCCCCCAAAACAGGCCAACTTCTCTTTCCAGACAGAAATAGGCCCATTAGCTGGCTTCCCACAAGCGGTTTCTAAAATATATGGTACCCTTTACAATTGGACTTACTCTAACAGCTTCGCCCCCACAGGTTTTTTGGTCCTCCCTGTTCCCCGAAAATAATTTGAACTGGCCTCTCTTTTGGCAGAACTGCCATAAATTCCTCAAAGAAGATAGACTAATTAATGCAGTTTAAGATATTACACAATATTTATTATTCTCCACAAAAGTTAGCTAGGCTGGGTATTATATCTTCCCCCACTTGTACCAGGTACAAGAAGGAGGAAAGGAATCTACTTCATATTTTTTGGAGCTGTTCAAAAGTAGCACCCCTATGGGACATTATTGAACAAAGGACTGACCCCCTCTTAGGTTTGTCTGGCCTATTCACTGCAGAAATATGCCTATTAGGGGACTTTTCAACTATTCCAGTTCTTAATAGAAAATACCATATGGCATTAATATCGATGTCTGTTAAAAAGGTGGTCTTGAGGCACTGGAAAGATAACACGGAGATTACTTATACGGAATGGTTACAAGAACTTTTGGCAAATCTCAGAATGGAATGGACCATTGCAAGTCTTCAGAATACGTCGAAGAAATTTAACAAAATTTGGGGCCCCTTACAATCCTTGTACTCCCTACAACCTCGTGGTAGTGATAGCTGTGCCTCTAACTGATGTGGTTTTAGCTTATAGCTTTGTGCAGGGTATAAAGGGGGGGAGGATGGGAGGGGGGAAGGGAGTGAGAGAATAGATCTCTTTTATGTAATTGAATATCTGTTGACTAAGCCATATGCATGATAGATCTGTTCTCTGTACTGTAAAACTTTAATAAACTTTGAATGGAAAAAAAAAAGAAATAGCAGGGGGTACAAGGTCGCAGCTCCCTGTGGGGGGTGTGGGGGGGCAGAGCCCACATGTAGATGAAAGGATAACAGCTAACTGGATATCAGTTGCAAATTCACTATATATGACAGTCGCCATACTTTTAGGGTGTCATTAATGCAGTCACCTTTTTGTATTTGCCCTTTTCACATTGACTGTTTATTTTCAGCCGGCATCATATGAAACGTCAAAAAATACATGACAAAAGTATATTCCTATAATGAGTTGCTCTATAGCTCTGTTACATTTTTTGATTCTTATGAATGAATCATAACGAGGGGCCCTTCAGGGTACATAACTGCTAATTCTGTTGTTGCATACCGAAACGCAAGAGACACTTTTCTTACACGAATATTGCCTCTGAGGCAGCGCTGCCTCGGAGGGCAGATGACTTAATCCCACCCTCCGCTGTGTCTCATTGGTTAATACCTTCTGAAGGACAGTAGCTGAAGTTGCTGCCTGTTGCTGCTGATTGATTATTCATATGGTCTCTAAATGACCCTCCCACATGTTTTTTCTTACTCTGATTGGGTGGTTCTAGCCTGTCCCTGATTGGTTGACATACAGAAAATGCCCTTTTTAAGACACTTTTTTTTTAAATGAAAGTTGCCACTGAGGCAGATCCATCTCCTAGGCAGCCCTGCCTTTGAGGCAGGAATGGATAGGGCTACCTCCCAGGCAGGGCTTTACCTTCTATAGCTAAAGATCTGAGCTTCACCACTGTGCCAGCTTGGTGGTGTAGTGGAAAGGTCTATAGCCTGATAAATAAGAGGTTGAGAGTTTGAATCCACATAGGGTTCCCTCAGTTTTCTTTTGTCAGAATTTCACTTGCGTGGTGATCTATGGCAGCATGGTGTTAGAATAGTAATTATGTAGCAAAATGGACTTAGCTCTGCCTCAGAGGCAATATTTGTTTAGTAAAAGTGTTGCAGATCTGCCTCCAATCCCAACTTTATTGTTGCAATTATTCTTTCTCACAGCCACAAGTCCCTTTTCTCATTTACTTACTATTCTAACACCATGTTGTCATGAATCACCACTCAAATTAAATTCTGACAAAAGAGAACTAAGTGTGGATTGTGTGGATTCAAACTCTCAACTTCTTATTTATCAGGCTGTAGACCTTTCCACTACACCACCAAACTGGCACAGCAGTGAAGCTCAGGTCTTTACTATAGAGGTTAAAACCCTGCCTGGTAGACAGCTCTATCCATTCCTGCCTTAAAGGCAGGGCTGTCTTGGAGGCAGATCTGCCTGGGAGACAACTTTCATTTTGAAAAAAAAGTGTCTTTAAAAAATGGCACTTTCTGTATGTCAACCAATCAGTGGCAAGCTAGAACCACCCAATCAGAGCAAGAAAAAACATGTGGGATTTCCATTTAGAGACCAGATGAATAACCAGTCAGCAGCAACAGGCAGCAACCTCAGTTACTGCTTTCAGAAGGTATTAACCAGTGAGACACAGCAGAGGGCAAGATTAAGTGGTCGGCCTCCAAGGCAGTGGCATGTGTAATCAATCAGCAGCAAGAGGCAGACAACCTGCGTTACTGTCCTTCAGAAGGTATTAACCAATGAGACACAGCAGAGGGTGGGATTAAGTCATCTGCCTCTGAGGCAGCGCTGCCTCCGACACCTCAGGCCTCTTGGCGTTAACTTCAAAAAAATGTTTTTAACCTAACAGTATTCATTTCTATCTGACAAACACACAATGCACATTAACCACAATTGTATTATCCTTCTTAATAAAGAGGCTTTCCAGTATAGCCTGGCAGCCTCCTTCTGCCTTCACCAATGGCTAGGTAAGTCTCCGGCGGGGGGCATGTCAACATGCCCCTAAGCTCTGCACTACCCTTGATAGTATGATCATCTAACATGTTACAAAATGTTGGAGAACACTTCTCCGTGTGGAGACACATTTCTTACCTTTTCCATCTGGGGCGCCCTGTCCCTTAACCCTGGGGAGGGGTCTAGAGATGCTTAGTCTGGGTCTCCTGTACTAATGTCCTTTCAGTATTTTCTGAATTACAGGAGTCCCCTCTTATAGCCCCTGGGGTCCTCATCTCCTTCAGAGCCTAATGAGCTGGGGAGAGCAGTTGTCAGTAAGTGTATTTCTGGTTTGTTTGGGAAGTATAAGCTGCCCCACACCGTCTCTCCACTCTTCAGCATCTGATATAATCGAGGGGGGTGAGAGGTATATAAAAGTATCCTCCTTCCCATCTTACTCTCTAATCCCTCCACCTCGCATACCTTCTTGACCATGCTATACCAGGCTATCATTGCCCTCAGTGACCACATAATTGATCTCAGCGCCTGCTATTAGCTGCATACCTTAATATACAGTTGGCGGGTTAGACATAAAAATAACTAGGGAACATCCAAACCCTCTGTGGGAAAAAGTTAAAACAGATTGTAATCATAACTTGACACCTTAACAACTGCAAGATGGAACTGGAAGAAAATTACTATAAAGCAGCTTCATTGCACTTTACATAGCTCCAGCCTCAACATGTTGGGCTAGTGCAGCCATAACTCATTCATGCCTTATCACATGACCCACTAATAATGTGTCCAAGGTCATTATGACCCTGGGTCCTTAAGGGACACATTTGGATGCAAGTCCCAGTTCATCACGAGTCATCCCTCGCTGCAGCAGCTGCTTCTTTGTACACGGGAGCAACCCTTTTTGCTCACCTTCTATAAGGAGCCCATTTCTGTCTGCAAATATATTAAACTTGTACCTCCCCATTTGTTCAGTTAACGGGGTTTAAAAATGAACATGTGCCATTCTTACAATGGAACCACTTGGTTCCAGCTTTGTATGCACTGGCCACTCCATTAGAAAAGTGAACCTGCCAGCGTCTTTCAAGCCGAACTTTATTATGAGTTGGGGCTCTGACTGACAGATAGATCCAAAGGCATCTTGAGAGAATTAGTCAAACAAGGAAAAGTAGTCTTACCCTACTCAAGCAGCTGTGTATGCGACTCCACATCTTCCGGTGGTGGTTCCACTTCAACGGTTTTGGCTATACAATCTGCTCATTCTTGACAGAGTGCTGACCAGTCGACAATAGCATCTGACACTGGCTGGCTTCTCCTGGGTGGCATACTCTTCAACTTCAGACAGGTCTAGCACCACTGGTCTGGGGTCTCTCAATGCTGAGAAGAAGAAGAAGAAGACTGAGAAGAAGAGGAAGTCCCAGGCAAATCATCTGGTAAACTGGAATCCAGCTGGAGAGTGTCAGGAGTGGGAAGATCTGTAGGAACTGGCTGCAAGTTATCTGGGGGAATGTCAGCTTCAGAGAGGATGGCAGGCTCAAGGGCAGCTTCATTTGTGGGAGGACTGGGGTCATCTGGAAGGTGGTTATTGAGGTACCCATGCTTTAGTCAGTTTATATGGACTTTGTTGTGTACCAGCTTGCCATCTGACTTGCGTCGCAGACAAACATGGATGGGAGGGAGCTTTTCTACAATGTCCAGGGGCGAAGCAGTTTCTTGGTGGCACCCGGAACAAGAACAGGACGGTACAAATAGACAGTGTCCCCAACAGAGAATGAAGGTTCATGTGCCTTGGCTGCAGACATTTTCTTCATTGCCGATTTTCTCTGGCCCAACGCGGTGATTGCAACTCGTTGGGCAAGTTCCAGCTATTCCAGAAGAGGGATAATAAAAGAAGAAACTGACTTAGGCACCTCTAGCAGCAAGAGATCCCTGTCCAGTGGAGTTCTTGGGTGACGTCCATGGACTAAAAAGAAGGGGGTGTATTCAAACAACATGAAGTCTTGCTGTATTCTGACATATTGCAGTGATGTCCAACCATTGAACTGCCCCGGAGATGAAAGAGTTAAGTTTCCATGCCAGGCATGGAACGCTGAGCTCGAGCTCGGTTGAGACTCTGTCTGTTGCTGTTTGAACTCAAACCATCAGATTCTTTACTCCACCTCACTGAACAGTTGCTCCGGAGATTTCTCCTTTGCTCGGTTCAAATTGTCGGTTAAAGTACCGTTTTTCTCGGTTTTCGACCGAATTTTACTGTTTACCTGTCGGTTCAGACTCTGTTTGTGGTATCGTGAGTACTAGATAGGTTTATTTTCCTTGTTTTTCTGTGTGGAACTTGTAAACGTGAGATCAGTTTGGTTTGAACAGATCAGGTTGTTCAAAAAAGTTTATTCTACTTTTAGAGTGTGGTAACCGGCCCTTATCGGTTCTAAAAAAAACAGATTTCATTACGTTTTTTTCCACGACCCGTAACACAGTCAGGAACTGATAAGGGTGTCTTGCCTGGTGGATTGCCGAAAAAAGGGTAAGTTTTGTTAGGACTGGCCATGTCTGAGAAACCCAAGAAAACCGGGCCCACTGGGTTTCAACACTGTAGTGTGTGTGGGGAACTCTTTTCTAAGGCTGATCCCCACACCACCTGTGTTTATTGTCTGGGGTTTGACCACCTCGATTCAGACTGCCAGATTTGCAAGAATTTTCCTGCAGCTGCCCTGGAAAAAAGAGTTGGTAGGCTCAGGGAAAGAGAGGCCAAGAAGTCTGCTGACCCGGATGGCCAGCCGGTTCGGTTCCAACTTCGAACCAGAAGAATGCCCTCTGGCCGGGGCGAAACTAACCCGGGCAAAGGAGGGCGACTCCGAGGGTCGGTTCGATTAAAAAGAAAAGAAGGGATAAATCAGCCGGTGCGGATCCACAAATTCTTTCTCCGACCGCTGATGAAATAGCCAAAGCGATAAAGATTGTTCAATCGCTAACCCCGGTTCCGACCGAACCGGCACCATCGGGAAGGGGCTCAGTTTGGTCAGTTCCCCTGGTTCCAGATTATAATTTAGAAGATTTTTATGAACCGGAGGAGGAGGAAGGAGAGTATGAGGATAGTGATGGTGATTATGAAAGTCTGGATGTGCCTATTGACCCGAACATCTCCCCAGACAGACCTTCAGGGGTTTCTCCTCCTAGGCTTTCTGAGTCCCCCTCCCATTTTATGTTCTACAAAAAAGTGGCTGAAACTCTGCAGCTTCCTATGGAAGAAGCTGTGGATGACCAGGAGGAGCCTGACTATGTTGAAAATGATGGATATCCCAGAGTCCAGGAGGCTGTCTATTCCCCTTCATAAGTCCTTTGGGAAACAGACAATATAAATTTTAAAGACTCCTAATTCTATACCTCCTGTGGACAAGAGAATGGACAAGAGGTATACTCTCTCAGGCTCAGATACGGAGTTCCTTACCTAGCAATGCAGCCATGTTGGGGTAGTGCAGGCTGCTGCCTGTGATAAGGCAAATATACCCTTGGCTTCACACCCCCCAGATAAGGACTCCAGGAGGATTGATGCCATGGCAAACAAGCAGTATATGGCAGCATCCTTGGGACTCAGGCAGGCTAATTATATGGCCTATACAGCTAGATATCAGAAATCTAGATGGGACACTGTAATGGCTTTAGCAAAACAGGTCCCTGCACAGCTTGCCAAGGAGCTGGAGCAGGTGGCGGATGGTATTGAGGCATCCAAGGTGCAATTCCATGCTGCAGTGGACTCCAATGATGTTTCATCTAGAGTCATGGCTACATCTGTGGCCCTTCATTGAGGATGGCTTGGCTCAGATGTACTAGCCTGTCTCAGGATACCCAGACTAAGGCCATGGATTTTCCTGTTGTGGGTAATTCTCTGTTTGGGGAGCAAACAGAGAACTACATGAAGAAAATGGATGAATACAGGACCACCTATAGGAGTGCTCAGCCCAAGGAAAGAAAAGCCACTCCTCAGAGGCAGCATTCCAGGGACAGGGGCAGGCCTTTTCATAGGCCTTTCTACCAAGCCAGGCCTCCTCTTCTGCTTATGCTCATAGGGGGTTCTTCAGACGGAGAGGCAGACGGGGTACAAGCAGGCCTGCTTCCACCCCCCAGCCTAAGGCCCCTGCCAAGCAGACACCCTGAAGGGATTGCCAGGGCCGATTCTCCACCACCTGTAGGGGGCAGGCTGGCTTACTTTGTCCAGGACTGGATGTCTTTAACATCAGACAAATGGGTCCTGGAAGTAGTAAGCCAGGGACTGGTTTTCAGCTTCAAAAAATTTCCAAAGATGAGAACCAGATCCTTTCCACCTGCAAATTCCTCAGAGGGTCTGGCCCTAGAGGCAGAGGTCTCTTCCCTCTTGGCTCTGAGAGCCATAGAGAGGGTTCCACCCCTACACAAAGGCAAAGAATTGTACTCCAGGTACTTCCTAACCCCCAAAAAGACAGGAGAATGGCGGCCCATCCTGGACCTCAGATATTTAAACAAGCACCTTTTAAAGCCAAAGTTCAAAATGGTGACTCTGGGAATAATTCTACCCTCTCTAAGGCCAGGGACTGGCTAGTCTCCCTGGACCTCAAGGATGCCTATTTCCATATTCTCATCAGAAGCTCCCACCAAAAATACCTCAGGTTCGAGCTGCCCTCAGGCCACTACTAATTCAGAGCAATGCCCTTCGTCCTAACCTCTGCTCCAAGGGTGTTCACAAAATGCCTGGCAGTAGTAGTTCCCTTCTTAAGAAGAAAAGGATTTCCATCTTTCCATACCTGGACGACTGGCTCATAGTAGGCCAGTTCCCAGACCAAGTCAAGTTACACCTACAGATAACTCAGCAACTGCTTATCTCTCTAGGTTTCCTTCTGAATCTTTCAAAGTCAGTTCTAGAGCCTGTACAGCTCCTCACCTTCATAGGTGCAGAGCTAGATACAGTAAGGGTAAGAGCCTTCCTTCCCCTGGAAAGGGCAAGGACCCTTATTTCACAGGCCTCTTCATTCACCCTCCAGGTGTCTCGACCAGCAAGGCATTTTCTACTGCTCCTGGGGCACATGGCTGCTTCTACAGCAGTGGTGGAGGGAGCAAGATTTCAGATGAGGGACATTCAGTTCCACTTGAGAGCCTTTTGGTCTCAGAAAAAGGACCCTCTGACCAAACTGATTCCAGTGACTCGAACCCTGATCCAGGCATTACAGTGGTGGCAGGATCAGGACAATCTAAGACAGGGAGTTCCTTTTTGTCACTCAGTCTCATTCTCTAATCCTTACTACAGATGCCTCCCTCTTGGGCTGGGGAGCCCACTTGGGGGACCTGACCACCCAAGGGTCGTGGTCTCCTCAGGAATCTCTGCTTCACGTCAATCTATTAGAACTCAGAGCAGTGTTTCTAGCACTTCAAGCTTTCTCCAAGTCTGTTCAGAACAAAGTAGTTCAGATCAGGACAGACAATACCACCACAATGTGGTATATCAACAAGCAACGGGGCACTCGGTCTACCACCTTGTGCACAGAGGCAATGAAGTTATGGTCTCTGGCCTATTCCCTGAACACCTCTCTTACAGCGGTACACCTCCCAGGCAAAGACAATGTCCTGGCAGATGCTCTCAGCAGGATATCTCAAGGCCATCACGAATGGTCCCTGGATCCCCTAGTTTTGAAGGTGATTTTCTCCAGATGGGGCACTCCACAGATAGATCTTTTTGCAGCCCCAGACAATCACCAACTCCCTCTCTATTGCTGCAGGCCCCCAGTGTTGGGCTCAGTCCCCCTGGATGCCCTAGTTCTCAATTGGGAGGGGAAGTTCCTGTATGCTTTCCCCCCCTTCCCTCTCCTTTTCAAGGTGTTAGTCAAAATCAGGTCTCAACCCTGCAAGGTGATTCTGATTGCTCCAGACTGGGCCAGACAGCCCTGGTACCCCCTCTTGTTGTCCTTAGCAGTCCACCTTCCCCTGTCTCTTCCCAGGAATTACAACCTGTTAACATGTGCTTAGGGGAGGGCTTGGTATCCAAATCTCAGATCTCTCAACCTCAAGGCCTGGCTCTTGAAGAGTTAGAGTTTGCTGATTTACACCTCTCTCAAGGTGTTCTGGATATCTTGTAGGCTTCTCGTAAGCCTTCCACCAGAAACACTTACAACTCTAAGTGGAAAAGATTTTTCTATATGGTGCTCTGGGAAGCATATTTCTCTCCAGAGTCTGCTGGCCTGCCCACAGTCCTTGACTACATGAGTCATCTTAATAGCTTGGGACTCAGACCAGCTACACTAAGAGTGCATCTGGCAGCTGTCTCTGCCTTCCTTTCAGCAGGCAAACACTCTTCCCTTTCGGCTCATCCTGTATTTTCTAAATTTTTCAAGGGATTACTTCATACCAATCCTCCCTTCAGGGCCCCTGCCCCTGCTTGGGACCTTAATGTTTGCATTGCTCAGCTTATGCAACCCCTTTTTGAGCCTTTGTCCTCAGCAGAGCTTAAGTACTTGACTTGGAAAACTGTTTTCTTGGTGGCCATCACTTCTGCCAGACGCATAAGTGAGTTACAGGCCCTGTCAGTGGAGCCTGATTTTCTCTCTTTCCATAGAGATAAGGTGGTCCTCAGGACTAATAGGAAGTTTTTGCCTAAGGTGGTTTCAGATTTCCACCTTAACCAGTCTATGTCCTTCCTGTTTTCTTCACTGACCATTCCTCCTCTGGGGAGAGGAGCTGCAGTTGGATGTGAAAGGGCCCCTAGCTACTACATAGAGTGCACCAAGGGATACAGGTTTGACTCCCTCAACTGTTCCTCACTTATGGTGAGGTTGGTGGAAAACCTGCCACTAAGAGATCTATTGCCAGGTGGATTGTCTCTTGCATTCAATTTTGCTATGAAAAACTAGGTAGGATCCCACCCTCAGGCCTGAGGGCTCACTCTACCAGAGGTACAGCTGCTTCCTGGCTGCTGCCAGGATATTCCTATCTTAGAGATTTGTCAAGCAGCCACCTGGAAAACAGTACACCGCTTTTACCAAGCATTACTCTCTGGATATCCAGGCTAGGAGTGATGCTCAGTTTATCTGCACTGCTTCAGAGCCTATTTCCTAAGTAGGTTCTGTCCCTCCTCCATGGAGGTACTGCTTGGTAGTCTGCAGTATGTCAGAATACAGCAAGACTTCATGTTGTTTGAAGAAAAAATTACTCACCTTAGTAATGTTGTTTCTTCTAATGGAGTCTTGCTGTATTCTGACCCCTCTCAGCACCTTGTTTTTGGGATGTGGGTGGGCAGTAGCAGTGTTGGCACTCGGGAGGTGCCCCCACCCCTTTTTTTTTCTCATCCCTTTAGTTTGGGTGTGTGGGTGTTGTGTTTTGTTTTATTTTTTGGGTTTCCTGACTTGAGTCTTTGCTTTGGGACCAAAAAATCTTTTTATTATATTTAGTAGCCAGTTGGCTAGTGTAAGTTTACAGTTTCCACACAGGGCACCCAGTGAGTATAGCTCGTAAAGATCTGACGGTTGGAGTTCAAACAGCAACAGACAGAGTCTCAACCGAGCTCGAGCTCAGCGTTCCATGCCTGGCATGGAAAGTTAACTCTTTCATCTCTGGGGCAGTTCAAAGGTTGGACATCACTGCAATATGTCAGAATACAGCAAGACTCCATTAGAAGAAACAACATTACTAAGGTGAGTAATTTTTTCTTCTGTGCTATTGACACAAGGGCTGGTATTGTATGCAAACTGCACAAAGGGAGCAAACCGGTCCCAGGAGTTGTGAGTCTCATCCAGATACTTGGAGAGTGTGCCGAGAATGGTGGACATCATTCTTTCACTCTGTCCGTTGCATTGTGGATGGTAACTTGTGGTATGTCTTTTTTATGTTGAGAAGTTTGCAAGTTTCTCAGACAATGGTGGACAGGTAGTTAATGCCTCTGTCTGAGTGTAGGTACGATGGGGTACCATGACGACAAATGGCTGTGTTGAGAAATGCACTGGCCACAGTGGTGGCTTTAATGTCTCTCAGAGGGATGAGTTCCAAATATTTTGTCAAATAGTCTACAAAGACAAGGATGTACTTGTTACCAGAGTTAGAGCATGTTGGCAAGGGCCCAAGAATGTCAGTACTGACTCTTTGGAACGGTTCAGTAGCTACAGGCATTGGGATGGTGTGTGCCTTTGTTGGTTTGGCAGGAGGCTTTCTCTGGGAGCAGGGTTGGCAGGAATTTACAAACTGGACAATGCCCCTGTCCATGTGTGGCCAGAAGAAGTGAAGCCTTGTCTTTTCCAGAGTTCTGTGAATTCCCATATGACCTCCAGAGAGTGGAGAGGAGAACCTGAGGGATGAGAGAGGCTGGCACAGCTCGCTGTACGTGAGTTCTGTCCGCGCGATGACCCTTGCCTTCCTTGGTCCAAATGTGAAAGAGCACACCGTCATTCAGGAAGTACTGCGAAGCAAGGAAAAGTACATCTTGGCGATGTTGCTTTTGTTGCTGTAATATTCCAAACTCTAAGTAGGTGATGATGTCCGTAATTTGAGTGTCAGTTCTTTGTTGCATTTTTACAGTTGCCAGGGACAGAACAGATGCAGAGGAGATGAGAAGCTCTTCAGCTGCTTGTAGTAACTGAGGATTTGTGTGTCTCTCTGAGCAGGCAGTTGGTAGAAGCATAAGCAACTTGAGGGGTTGAAGGAGTGTCCACAGGAAGCACATCCATGGCATGGAAGGGAAGAGCTTGTAAGCAGGGTACAGTTTTTTGGTTTTTTTTTCTGCAGCCAGAGCTGTGGTGTAGAGAATCAGTCAAACAGTTCAGGCATACTAGGGTGATGACTTAGGGTACCCAGCGACGCTGGCAATGTGAGATGGGGGTCAAGACAGAAGAAGGGCCACATCCTCCACCATGTGTGGCATTTTTTTGTGTGGTCCACCACTAAAAGACCCCTTACCTTCTCTGTGGTCTGCCAGCCCCTTCGGTTGCTGCAGATGCTGCTGGTGAGGACCCCATTTGGACCGTGCGAATAACTAGTCAGACGCATAAAATAAAGAATAAGGCAGCTTTATTCAGTTTAGTAGGTGTTCTCTTCATGAGAACAAGCCCACACTGACTAAAACTCTGACTGACAGACCAACATGGCACTGCCAGGCAGTACAACAATTAGATACATGCAGTTCTAAGTGCTCTTAAAGGGGCGGCAGCTAAACATTGAGCCCCATGCTTAATGTGTGCTTCATACTACTGACATCCGACATCTGTTGCTGATGCTGGCGCTGCCTATTGCAGGATCTGGTCTTCCTAGAAGAGGTCTTCTGATTTGGAGTGGATTTGTTTTTCTTTTTTGGTCTCCCTCTCTGGATGGTTTGCCATGAGTCTCCCTGAGTTTCACTTAGGACAGGTCCACCCTCACGCTGGTCCCTTCTGCTTGCTCGACTTCCATTCCCTGCAGTTCAGCGTCATGTGGCAAGTATGGCAGGTGGCATGGCCTCTGTCTCTCTCTCTCTCTCTCTCTCTCTCTCTCTTCTCAGATGTCTTGCAGAAATTGTTCAGCCTTGCCAAGTAAATTGAAAACCAGAAATTCCCCATTATATTGGACCCTCAACATGGCTGGGTATCATAGTGATGCTGGACTATTTCACTGAAATTGCTGTCTTTTGACCCCTGCATATGCCTTTCTCCTTTTAGATAAGTCCACAGAATAATCTTTATTTGTATTGGTTGTCCTTCCCAAGAAAAGTTTTATTCTCCTTGGCTGCTCTAAGGTATAATTCCTTAGTGGGACAATGTAGGAACTTACATAGGATAGGACACGGGCCTTTCCCTTGATCTTGGCTTTAGGGTCAGGGTGCAATGTGCCCTCTCCAGCTCTGGTGGGGGTTCATTATTTAGTTGTAAGATCCTAGGTAGTGCAGCTCTTAGAAAATGCAACGTGTACCTGCCCTCTTGTCCTTCAGGAATGGCCAGTATTCTAATATTTTTTCCTGTAGCTCGATTCTCCATATCATCCACCTTTTTTAATAAATATTGGATGTTGTTGTGATGGTCCCATAGCTGCCTGGCCCTGATGGTGGGAGAGCATGGTGTCCTGCCTTCACACCATCTTCTCCATCTCTGAGACCCTCATGGCCAGCACATTTAGGTCAGCATTAGTCTTTGCAGTGATATGTTTTAATTTCACCTGTAATTTTCCCCAGTTCATTTATTGGTGATACAACTCCTCTGCCTGCCATTGTCCTGCCACTTGTCACCGTACGGGAGAGGTCAGCTGCCAGCACTCCTGGTCAGGTCGGTAAATTGCCAGATGTACGGGGATTCAGCCCTGTCAACAGGCCATGTGTGTCAAGTTTGTTTTCTTTCACTGCTCCAGGGCTTTGCTGTTGTTTTGCAAAGAAATTATACAGTTATGTTGCCCCTGTATTCCGGTTTCTTGCCCTGGTTTCAGTTTAGCCCCAGGTGTTGTAGATTCTGTTGGCTGGTCTAAAACAGATTTCCCCGCGTTCATGCTAATCAGATTAGGCTGTCTCCATTTTGCAAGACAAGGTCCGCTCCTTTTCATGTGACATGTTTTGACTAATGAAGCTGCAGGATTTTCAAGTCCTATTTTATAATATATAATTGGGAACGGGGAAATAGCTATACCCAGTAGGAGTGGGAGACAGCACATAATGGGCAAAAGCCTTCTTCTGTCTAATCCCCTACAGAAACATAAGTGCACAACATTTGTGCAGCATGCATGCTGTGTGCTTATTAAGCATGCGGCATGCATGCTGCACACATGTTGCACACTTGTATTTCTGTAAGGCATAAAACCAAGTATTGTCCAAGTATTGTACCAAGTGGTACCATTATCACAAAGTAATATCAGATAGATAGATAGATAGATAGACAGACAGACAGATAGCTAGGAAGGCATGCAGACAGATAGATAGGCAGGCAGGCAGCAATATTTGGCCAAAAAAGCACACTGTGCGCTATAAGCAGCTAATTTGCTGGTAAAGTGTGCAGTTATGTTGTAGTCACTGCACATTCTGGATAGGCTGTGAGGTATCAAAGTCTAGTGTCTCCAGCCACCCAAGAAGTATGATGATTACCACTCTGAAGCGTGTCTTCATGCCTATAAAATGCATGTAAAATACAATGAAACCAAACAGGAACTCTAGTTCAACTGACCTGATCAAGTATGCTGTAATAACTGCATGCCCATCTGATTGGGATTAGAGGGTATTCCTGCCCTTTCACTAAGTTTGCTAACGTGTCCAGTCTGCCCATCCCCCTTTTTAGCCATCACAAAATGATTGTCTGACCCTGTTAATCAACCCAGTAGTTATAATTATGACAATCCTTGACTATATGCTATGTTCATAATATGTTATGGCTTATTATAAAATGGGTAAGAGAAATACTGTACTGTGATTGGTGGAATCCAGTCACATGACTGCTGATAGCCCAGCACAATAGCAAGGTCAGAAATGCTGAACTTTCTGAACCTTATTACTTGGTCCCAAGTAAAAAAAAATCAGGGGAACCATTTATAAGCACAATAAGGCATTACAGGGTGTGCATAATTGAGTGATAACTGCACTTTTTGGGAGCATAACGTCAGCTTCGCCTCAGGCTTCACTTCCTGAGGCATGCCGTTATCCCACAATAATTCACACCCTGTCATGCCTTATTGCTTAATCAATCATTCTCATTTATTTTGCCTGTCAAATATAACTTGAAACTGGCTACTAGGACCTTTATTTAATAATTGTGACTGAAATATACAAAATGTACAATCTGTAACTTGTTACCTATCGTATTGCTTCTCTTTTTGTCAACATATGTTATTGAAGTATTCAATGTAACAATAAAATCAAGTGAATTACAGATACAGAATCTCAACACACTCTACAAATAATGTTCTCACAGCAACTGCTAGTAAAATTGGATTATACAAATGGCCATTTTTCTTTAAAAATAAAATAGACATTGCATGTAAAAAAACTGGAATTGGTCTAGTGTAAGATACAATTTATATCCATAGTATAATTAAACAGTAAGCCATACCCCTACATGGGGAAAATGTTATTCTTGAGTGCAGCTGATAGCAGCCCCCACAGTTTGGAGTACTGAACTTCCATCCCATTGGCCAGTAACTGTGTCTTTTCTAATTTTAAACAGACAATCATATTGTTGGCCCACTGCTGGAGGGTAGGTGAGAGGCCATCCAATGTTTGAAAATGGTTTTCCTTTCATTAATCAGTGCACTGGACCAGAGGTCGAGCCCTCCCCTCACTTTAGGTCTGTCTGGATCTATACCAAACAATAGCTCCAAAGGAGAGTTGGGCACTTTATCCCCCAAAACCTTTTCCATAATACTATGAACACCATGCCAGAAGGGTGTAATTCTTTGACACATTAAAGTCATGTGAACAAAGGAGCCCTCTTTAGCTCTCAGTTTTTATGCACCCTGACTGCTTGGCCCTATCTCTCTGGAGGGTGCCCTAGTCCTGTCCCCTGACAACAACCAGCCAGTGCCAACCATTACCCCCAGAGCCCCCCCCAGTGGGGCTCCCCAACACCCGCTGAAGACCGGATCCAGTGTGGCCAGCGTCATGGCTGTTTGAGGGCAGGACCTGCGAGGCACTCTCCATCATCTGCCGGGCAGTCTTCAGATGATGGAGAGCCCTAGCAATGGTGGTGCACACACTCCTATGCACACTCCACCAGGCATCTGCCCCATCTCTACCCCACATCAGCAGCATTGGCGGGCAGCCCCCAGCTTCTGCTAGGGGCCAGTCATTCACTGACCACTGGAGTCCCCCCTCCTCGGAGAAGGAGAGCAGTACCTAGGACGCTTGATACTTCTCCTCCCCTGCCAACCCCCAGTGGCCCATGCTCATTCCTGAACATGACTCACCGGTGTGGCGTCCAGCGCCTCAACCCTCAGTGCCACCGGGCTGGCTCAAAGGAGTCCTCTTTTAACCCATACTTTAGACACATTGGTGACTTGTCATGGCATGTAGAGTGTTAATTGGCAATGTTTATGTAAGCTAAGTAGAGGAAGTTTAGCTGGACCTGCTGCAGCTTGTTACTCCAAAATTTGGACTCTAGGTGCTGTGCTGCCACAGCCCATATCTTGGGCATGGTCTGTGTGTTCAGGTCCAACTCTCATTTATTGATAATATCTTCAACAGGGGGTCAGTCCACCTTCCCTTGGATCATTTTATAGCAAACTGATAGGGATTTGGTACAGGGTTGCAGCCTGTAAACGTCCTCCTCTAAGTGGGAGGTCATCTCATGATTGGGGACATTTTTAATACATTTTAGTATGAGCTGCTGAGTCTGAAGATACACAAAGGGGTCCCCTGCATCTAGCTTCTATTCTTTTTGAAGCTCTGCAAACAATAATAATAGGCCTCCAGAGTACATCTGGCCCAAGAGTGTCAACCCTTTTTTTCTGCCATCTCAAAAGGCATTGATGGAGAAACACAGTGTACATGGGTTTGGTTTTTAGGGCTTCAGCCACTGCTGAGTTAAGGGAGATTCAGGAAGTGATACCAAACCCTTTATGAACCAGCAACCAGAATCGCACTGTATTGCAAGTAAAAGGATTAGTAAGTACTGGTGCATTGAAGGTTTCTAGTACTAGGAACAGGCAGCCCCTGTGCAATTTCTTGCCCATTTCTGCCTCTTCCAGTGACACCCAAGCCACAGGACAAAGGGGTTCACTTGCAGGGCTTTAGGGCAGCTGGAATGCTCAATTGTAATATTTGAAATGGAGTAAGGCACCCTTCGCAGTTTTGTTGGGAGTTGCAATATATCCCTATGAATTCTTGCATTCTTGCTACACTACATGAATTTATGGATAGTGGAGTCTTATTGTTTGAAAAAGTTCCGGGTATGGGTATGGGTAGGGTATGAAAACTGTACAAACATCTGGCGAGGACAGACATTTTAATGACACTGATCTTGCCATACAGAGAGACAAGCAGTCCTCTCCATCTTTCACAGTCACCTTTGATGCCAGACAGCACAGGAGTGCAGCTTTTCTGTACCTAGTGAGTCAGTTTGGATGGTACATAAACCCCTAGGTATTTAGTAGTATCTACTGTGATTAGTTCCATTGAATAATGCACAACCCACTCCCTGGTTAAGCTTCCCAATGGGCATGATCTCACTCTTTGTCCAGTTCATGGTATGTCTGGATAGTAATCCGCATTTAGTTAGCAGACTTTGAACCTCCAGTAGGATTTTAGATGGATGCTGCGAGTACAAGAACAGATTGTCTGCAAACAGAGTGATTTTGTGCGCTCTCCTTCACCCATAAGGCCCATGATTCCTGTATAGTTCCTAATAGTGGCAGCAAGCAGTTCCAGAGACTATACATACAGAAGGGGGATAACGGGTAGCCTTGTCTCGTGCCCCTTATCAGCTGAAAGAAGGGGTTAGACCACCATTGATTAGGATTTGTGCAGCAGGAGAGGTAGACAGAGCCCTAATCTGCTGTAACAATTATTCACCGATCCTGTTCCTCCTTAGGGATTTGAACATGTACCCCCCTCCATGTAGGTCAAATGCCTTTTCCACATCCAGAACAAAGACTGCTGCACAAGGACTCCCTGTCTTTTTCGACCAGCTATGGATACTGTTAAGGGTTCTTTGTTGTATTTCCCTTTCTACCCATTACAAAACCCACTTGATCCAGGTGTGTACAAGTGGGAAGGACTACTTTGATCCTGGTGGCGATTATTTTTACTGCAACATTGTAGTCTGAAGTAAGCGATATAAGGCGATATGAGGAGGGATTACCTACAAATCCTGACATTACCTGCCTGACAAACCAAGATTCTGACAACAGTGAAACTGCCTGACAGCTTAACTTCCCAACATGACACTGCCTGATACTGGATGTTTGACTGCCATGCCCTCGTTGCTTCCCACCCCCAACCCCGTTGCAGGGGGAGAAGCTTTGCCCCCCCCCAAACCCACCATAATTAATATAATCAATTCCATGTTGCTGCAACTTGTAGTGTTGGGCAGTGTCATGTCGGGAAGTTAGGTTGTAGGGTAGTTTCACTGTCAGGAAGTCGGAGTCGGGATCTTAGTTTTTTGGGCAGTTAAATGTCAGGATTTTGTAGGGCTTTGGTGAGGATCACTGGTCAGGGTCCTTGCCTGGTTTCAGGAGTACAGTGATGTTGGCTGGCAGCACGGAGGGGGGGGGCATAACACCTTTTTGAACCCTCTTTCAGCATTTTGTAAAGAGGGTTTAGCAACAAACCAGCAAAACATTTAGAGCGGTCCTTTGGCAGCCCATTAGGCCCAGGTACTTTGCCCCCCCCCCGAGACTCTTGATTGCCTGTACTATAATACCTCCTGCCTTGTAAGTGGGCTATTCAGTGCCTCTGTATAGTCATGGACAATAAAGGTCACATCTGCCATAACAAAGAAATATTCCATTTATTCCTCATTGGGGGATGCCTCTGAAGTATAGAAGGTACTGTAAAAGTCACAAAGTGTCCCCAGTCCCATCTTGGTCAAACACCACTCCCCCCTTCCTTACAAATATGTGCAATGGTTCTTTCTCCTGTCTTTCATTCCAACTGCCAGGCAAGGAGCCTGCCTCCCCCCCCCATCTCCATTTAAATATTGCCCAGCCTTAGATAATAAGATGGCTCTCTCTCAATGTGGGCACTGCCTAGTACATTACATTTCTACTTTCAAGGGACAATAAACACTGCAGGGGTCACCCAAATTATGAAATCATATAAAAAGATCTTTCAAATGAGGTATGGGGCTTACCTGTAGGTGTCAGGAGTCCTGAGTTATGAATACCTAAGGGGGGGAAGGCTAAGCAGGGAGAAGAGGTAGCGGAAGTGGAAATGACAGCAGAGAGAGTGAGGGAAGCCCTCGGGTCCCTTAAGATAGAGAAAGCACTGGGGCGGGATAAATTACATCCCAGAGTGCTGAAGGAACTTGCGGATGCCCTGGTGAAACTCCTGGCAGAGCTTTTCACCATCTCTTTGAGGACAGGGTGGGTGCCCCAGGACTGGAAGGTGGCGCATATAGTGCCTATCCACAAGGTGAATCAAGAGAGGTGGCAGGGAACTACAGGTCTGTCAGCCTGACATCGGTGGTGGGCAAGGTGATGGAGGGCATTGTCAAGGAGAGGCTGGGGAGGACCTGGAAAAGTCAGGGTGCCTGGACGATAGACAGCATGGATTCGTCCCGGGGAAATCATGTCAGACAAACCTTGTGGAGTTCTATGACTGGGTGATGAGTGCCTTGGACCTGGGTAGACCAGTGGATGTCCTCTTTCTAGACTTCAGCAAGGCATTTGACTCTGTTCCTCACTTGGGCCTGTTGGATAAGCTGGGAGAAATAGAGGTGGGGAACCAGATGATCAGATGGATAGGCAGTTGGCTCCAGGACAGGACCCAGAGGGTCGTAGTTGGCGGGATAGTCTCATCCCCAAGGAGGGTCATTAGTGGAGTCCCACAGGGATCAGTCCTTGGGCCCCTCCTGTTCAACGCCTATGTCTCTGACATAAGGACAGGTATCAGGAGTGAGATGAGTCTCTTTGTAGATGACTCAAAACTGGAGGCGGTGGTGGATGGGGAGGAGGGGAGGGTGGCCCTTCAGGGGGACCTGGAGGCTCTGGAAAGATGAGTCTAGAAAGTGGAAGCTGAGGTTCAATGCAGGGAAATGCAAAGTACTGCACATGGGGGCCAGAAACCTGGGCCAAGTGTACATCCTGGGGGGGGGAATGCTACAAGTCTCGATGGCTGAGAGGGACCTGGGGTGGTGGTGGATGTCAAGATGAACACCTCGGAGACTTGTAGGAGGGCAGCAGCCAAGGCCAACCGGATACTGGGATGCATCGCTAGGGGAATCACCTCCAAAAGGAGGGAAGTGATACTCCCTCTGTATAACTGCTTGGTGAGGCCGCACCTCAAGTATTGCATGCAGTTTTGGAGGCCACACTTAAAGAGGGACATTAAACTCCTGGAGAGGGTCCAGAGGAGGGCAACCAAAATGGTTTACGGCTTGGGGGACAGGACCTATGAGGAGAGGCTCAAAGAGCTAAATATGTACACATTGGAAGAGAGAAGGGACCAGGGGGACATGATAGAGGTCTTCAGGTACATGAAGGGGGTAAATAGGGGAGGAACAGTCAGGGTGCTTGAAAGAAGGAGGGGGGCCACTAGAGGTATGGGTGGAAGCTGGGGGGGAAGATTCAGGGGAGAAAGGAAGAGGTGCTATTTCACTGAGGGGGTGGTGGAGCCATGGAATGTGCTGCCTAGTGGGCTGGTGGAGGCAGAGATGGTAGGGGGGTTCAAGAGGGGGTGGGACAGGTACAAGGGTAGGGTTCTGGAAGCAAAATCCAATGCAGCGAGAATATCCGGAACTGGGAAGGGAGAAGCCAGAGAAGGCAAGGGGGGCAGCAAGGTCAGTTCCCAGGGTTGGGGCTGACCAAACGAGCAGATGCAAAAGACTGTTAGGCCTATTCTGCTGGCATTTTAGTTTGTTAGTATGTTAGTATCTGTAAATCAAAACAAGGCAGCAGCCATTTCATTGAATCATGAGACCAACAGTGATGTCACTGAGGGGCAAGTTGTAATTAACAACATGCAGCTTGACCCTCAGTGACATTACTTCCTGTTGTAAAATGGCTGCTGCCATGTTTTGATTTACAGATTAATTAGAGAGTCATATCTTAGGACTCCTAACACTTACAAGGAAGTCCAGTGCCTTGTTTGAAATATCTTTTCACGGGCTTTCACAATTTGAGTGACCCCTGCAATATTTACTGTCCCTTTAATTTTTGCACTACCTGATAGAGGGCAGGAGAGGGTCTGAGCATGTGGGCATTTTCACAGACAGCCAACTTACATTCCAATTGCTTCAAGCAGCAGTGTAAGACAGTGGGGAAAATGTTGGCCTATACTTTTTTTTATTCTGACTTGAATGATGCCATTCTTTACCAGTTTTGAGTCTGCTGTAGCACTTTTTTTTTTCATTTGAAATAATAAAAGGAGCACCCCTTTTGATACTGCTAGAATCAGGTTTTCATCAGTCCTCTCTGTTGTTTTTGTCCACCCATTGTCCTATAAGGAGCAGTGTCTACTGCATGGTAGTTCATTACAGTCACAAGAAAAGTGATCTTCAACCATGGGTGTTTAGAATATGACATTCATTTATTTAGAAAAAAAAACTGGATGAAACACCATTTTGTGCCACAAGTGCAAAATCACATTTTGGCCAGGATTCAAAAAATGAGAGCTGTTGGGTTCATGAGGTGGTGTGAAAAGATGGCTATTTTAAACACTTGGGGGTCAAAATATTGAAAGTTACCAAAGTCATAAGCAAGCATTGAAAAATGTCAACATAGCCTCATAAGTTTTTTGGTTTTTAAAATTTTGACCTCACGTTTTCAACACAGTCTTCGTATGACCCCATCTTATGAACCCAACAGCAGGTAAATGTTTTCAAATCTCTGCTGAAATGTCATTTAGTGTCACAGGTGCAAAAACACATTTTGGTCAGTATTTACAAAATGATAGCTGTCACATTCATGAGGTGGTGTGAAAAAATGGCTATGTTGAAAATTTGAGGTCAAAATATTGAAAATTGGCAAACATATGAGTGAGTGTTGAAAGTTTTCAACATACATTCATAACTTTGTTGTTTTTTTATACTGTTATCCCAAATTTTCATCATAGCCTTCTTATGTCTCCATGTCATGAACCCAGTAAGTGAACATTTTCAAGTCCTGCCCAAAAATTGATTTTGCAGAGCAACTGTGAAATCACCTTTTAGCCCTGAGTTTAAGAACTTCACCTACTTGTTCATGAGGTGGTGTCCCAAAATGGTCATGCTGAAAATCTGTGGGAAAAATACTTGAAAATGACCAAGTTATAAGTACAAGTTCAAAATACTTTGAAATACATTGACCACGTTCCTATTTCTTCAGTTCCCATTTTGGCGTTGAAGAGTGAAGACGTGTCTCTAGTCCAGAGAGGATTACAGCGTTGGACCCCCAGTTGGTAAGTAAAGGATGAGGGGTGTGGGTGTGGGGGTGGATGCTGAATGGGAGGATTGGATGGGGACAGGGTAACGTTGGTGGCCGCAAGAGACATCAATGGACTGTTTTCTTTTTTATAGGGATTTAAAACAATAAAGTTTATAAAGGACAGTTTAACTTTATTAGAGGTACCGACACTGGGGATTGGGCACCCCAGTATCAGTGTCATTTTCAGCAGTACCGGAGGTGGGCTCCCTGGTGTCACACAGTGAAAGCAGGCTGGGTGGGGGTGGGAGTGGGGTGGTAGCTAACATTGGAGACTGGCACCCCGGTGTCAGAAAATGGCGATGGCAGTGACGTGGTTTAATGGCGTCAGCGGTTAGGAGGGAAGTCAAGAAATCATGTGCAGAATAGAGTGTGTGCATGCCTGTCACCTCCCTTTGCAAGCAATTTTTGTCAAATTTCTTTAAAACAGATCAGCAAGCCCACAATTCAAAAGTACTGAGTCTCTGCAATCAAAACTTCAGGTACACAGTTGATGAAATAATCATTACTTATATCATGTTTTGGTTCTGAGTGGACATGGTTGGCTGGCTAATGTGAAAAGGAAATTCATGACATTTTGACAAGCATATTGAAAAAGAAAGCATGCTCCTGCAGTAAAAAAAATAAATTGGTTAAAAGCAATGGAATGTGTGCTACTTTCAGGATACTCCAAATCAATACAGGACTAGTTAAATGTAAAAAGCTGGCACGGCTGTACAATTCTTGTTGAAAGTTTTATGATGGATGCTTACTACCATCAGTTTTCCATTTCACTTTGCAGCTGGTACTCCATCAAGATGAGGAATTCGTTTATAACACCAGAACAGATTAAATCATACTGTACTCAACTAATTTATCTGACTCATTCCCTTAATAACATTAATTTCTAACCTTGTGCATACATTCTGTAATCATCTCATTATATACTAAAAACAGTCTTAATCTAAGCAGAAAGGTAGAAATTGTCAGCTTGCATACAAGTCACAGAACAGAAATCATGTCTTAGCCACACACACACACACACAAGCTGTCAGATGCAGCATGCTGTTTAATAAGTCACTTATCTATTCAGTGTTTTGCTACTTTAGGAACTGAAACCATATAAACTTACATTTAGGTTTTCCAACAAACTGTATAAACAGCCTTTGCTGTCGATTAACCTTGAGCATGGAACCAAACCCTTCTGTGACCATTTTGAATGAAAGTTGCATGTCTGCCTTCCCCAGTGCAGCAGCAGTAAGAACTCAAGAAGGCAAAATGTAACCCTGAAAATTTTAGTCAGTGGGTCAAACTGGTCCATGCAATCCATGACCAAAACAAAACAAATTGCTCATATCATTCAACAGCAGCACAGCACATCATCCTCTTACAATCGCTATATCAGCCCCCCCTCCCCCCACTCAGTGCCCCCTACTCTCCTTTCTGGATAGCTGCTTGCAGCCTTTTACCTGACAATGCCACCTAGGCAGCTACTGTTACCTAAATTATCCTAGTGTTAAAACCATCTCTGTTTCCTATTTACAATGTATTTTTATCTATGTTTACTGACCTGGCTAGATACTCCTAAACCCACAATGTATGTATACCCACTCTTTACGACGTGGAACCTTTGTAAAAGAGCGGTCTCCCACTCAAAGCTATTTTAATCCAAGACTGAATAAATAAAATAAAAAAATAAATACCACTAGCACGGAGTGCACCACTACGTCTTACTGTGTATACTTCCAATATGCCGCTGACAAGAACTTTAGGACACTGATCACAGATATACATACATCGATATAAAAATATTTTTAAAGCTCCACACTGGGCTCCCAGGGTAGTATTTGCTACTCACCAAAAAGCCAGTCTAGAAGGGACAGGACAATCAGATCTTGGCACAAGTTGCCAAAGCCAGAGCTTGAAGCTAATGGCTATGATGAGGACAATCTGTGTGACACCTAGGGACAGCATGATGTTGGTCCAGGACCAGTACGTGCAGAGGTGGGATAGGCTATAGGACAGGGCAGCAGGGCTCAGGAAGCGTCCGGCTATGGTGGGTGCCACACTGCTCAGTGGCATGGTTTTTCTGACAGAGCAGGAGCACCACCACCTTACTGTGAAAAAAAGTGTGGAGCAACTCTCACTGCGCAAACCCTGCTGCACTGAGCTACCTCAGGGGGCCACTGAGTGATGGATGGGTGCAACTATAAGTTTGAGAACCGCTATTGACCTGGGAAACCCATCTAAGTGTTCACAGAGACTCCACAAAATTTTCAGCAGAGTTGTTGCCAAGCCAGCAGCAGGACATATGGCTCACGGTCTTTACTGCGAATGTCAGGAGGAGGGCACGATGAAGACCAGTCAGCTCCAGAAGGAGTAATAAAAAGACAAACAGCTGACTGCACATGCCACAGGAGGTGGAGCAGGAGGAGTAAGAGTTGTGCATGGGAGGATAATGGAGCATTCCCCCCGCACTGCTCAGTTCACTGCTGGGCAGTGGTATGTAGATGAAACAAGCCGGACACTATTTTATAGAAGTGGCTGGCTTTTTTCAACTATGAGCAGTTTCCACCCAGCAAACAGTGAGTAGTGCTGTGACTATAGTGCTTGGTCACTGGTCTGTCACTGCAGCTGCAATGAGCTCGGCAGTGACACACTTCTGAAATGCCATTCTAAGTAACAAAATGTTTGCTGTGCACACATGCGCACACAAGCATAATGAGGAGAAAAAAGACTGATAGTCCATCAAGTCGGCCCTGATACCCTGCACTGTATAACTCTGAGTAAGCCTTCTTCTCCAAGTCTTCCCTGTTCCCTACAACCTTCGTGTTCCTAATAACACCCCTTAAAGATGCCCAGTTGTGTTCTGAACCCAGATATAGTTCCTGTATTGACCACATTGCAGGGCAGCCTATTCCACCCGTCCACCAGCCAGTCTGTGAAAACATTCTTCCTAATGTCCTTCTTGAATTCCCCCTTCTAGTTTACATTTGTGCCTGAAGTGGATCAACTGTTCTTAAACATGAACAACTCTGTGGAATTCGCCCTTTTGTATCCCTGTATGCATATGTGTGTGCGTGTATGATATCCCCTTGGTCCTCCTACCCTTTATAGAATACATATTGAGACTTTCTAGTCTCTCTTCATAAGGAAATCCCTGCTACCCCTGCATTATTTTCATCCCCCTTCACTGTACACTTCCCAGTGTATCCCTGTCCTTCTTAAGATCTCCAAAACTGCACATTATACTCCAGGTGTGGTCAAACCAGTGGCCTGTACAGTACTTCCCTCCTGTGACTAGTGAATCCACACCTGATGCACCTTAACATCCTGTTTGCCCACACATGTGCTTCACTGCATTGGAATGACATTCTTAGACTACTGATAATTATCACCTCGGTCCCTATCTTCCTTTGAGTGCTCCACCTTTTTTTTTCCGTGCCCTTCTCAACCAGGCCACCTCCCATCCCTCTTCACTTCCAATCTCTGTCACTTACCTAGTCCCAGGGGGGCCGCAGGGGACATTTCCTCCACTGAGAGCATTTCCTCTGTAGTGGGCTCCCTCTCTCCCTCTGGAGTACCATTAGCCATGGTCTCCATCAGACCTGTCCTATGTAGGGACCAGTTGGCAGTCATGAGTGATGGGGCGGCCTGAGAGCTCTGGTGCCTTTGTACTGCATATTGGGTTATGTTAATCTTTTCTAGTTTTGCTCTTGGGGGATGCTGCTGGCACTGGCTTCAAGGGACGTATGGACACATACATGCCTGACCGCACATCAGAGTCAGGTTGTGCCCCTCCCCCCCCACACACACATGTATACACACACTAATTTTCATCCAGTTGCACCACCACCACCACCAGTGGTTAGAAACAGAAATCATATTTACACTGCCACCTTTGCAGTGCAGCAACCCGTGCACACAGGTTGGTGTGCTGCAAAGTTGGCAGTGTGGATACTTATCCAACCACGCTAGGTGTGCATTGGATCCTCTTTCTGTACTGACACAAGAGTGGGAAGGTTTATTGGAGCAAACATATTATGTGGCAGTGTAATTGACGGGGACTTCAATTTAAACTGGCTCCCCCTGCCTCTAAGTTCAGTCTCCACAAGACTGAGTCCTTGAACCTAACATGATTAATCACGGAAACCACCTGACTTAATCCGAAATCCCATATCCACTCCCTCCTGGACTGAGTTCTCTCCTCCCACCCCCCACTGCATCACTGCTGCAGGAATTCTCTTGGATGTCTTCAGCAACCACTGCCTAACCTACTGTGTTTGGGAAGTGTGTCCACCTCAATCTGCCCCCAAATACCTTTGGTATAGGCCTCTCAGGTCTCTCGACACTGTTGCCCTTCCAAAAGACCTTAGAGCCTCTGATTGGTCTTCTGCATATTCAGCCTCAGACATTGATTTAGCCTTCTCCCTCTTCATTGCCATTTCCAGCAAAACCTGGTGTACTCATACCCCACCTTAAAAAGGCCATGGTAAAACACTCCCACCACCCCGGATCACAGCTGACCTTAATGCTTTGTGCGAGTCCAGAGACCTTGTGTGGTCATGCTACAAGTCCTCCCAATCCCTGTCTGACCTCCAACCCTATAAGTCACTCAGCAACATCTGCACAAAGGCTGTCTGCTCCGAAAAGACCAGCTATTTCAAGGCAAAACCTCCAAACTAATCCAAATTCTCCCTCAAATTTCTGGATGGTTATCCACTCCTTATTTGATACCCCAGCCAGTCCACACCCCCGTTCTCCTGGTAGATGGCTCACTGGTCTCTGACCCACCCTCTATTACTGCACACTTAACAAATTCTTCACAACCTGTGCTCTACCCGGCCACCCATCTCCGGAATCCACTGCCTCACCTTCATCCCAATCTTCAGAAGGTTTTCACTTCTCTCCTGACTCCCCCAGGAAGTCTCCTCACCCTTCTGGCGTTTAACCCTTCCAAGTCTGGTCCTGATGATCTGGACCCCAAACTCTTTAAGATCTCGGCACCAGTCATTGCCCTTCCTCTCTCCCACCTTCTGAAACTCTCCTTTTCCCTCAGTGCTGTCCCACAGGCCTGGAAAGTTGCCAGGGTTCTGCCCATGCATGAAGGAGGTGACCACTCCTCCCCAGGTAACTACTGGCCAATTTCACTATTCCCCTCTCTTGTTAAGCTTCAGGAATCAATTTTCTACTCTAGGCTTGTTGATTTCCTTTCTTCCTCACACTTCCTCTTACCTTTCCAGTCTGGTTTTAGAAAGAACCACTTCGACGTCTCTTCCTCCCTGCATGTAACTGACTCTGTAGTATGGATCAGGGACACATCACTGCAGCCATCTTTATTGATCTAGCCAAAGCTTTAGACTTTGTGTCCCACCCACTCATTCTGGAGAAGGTGTACTCTGCTGGCCTTTCAGCATCCATCGTAGGCTGATTTTGTTTGCACCTCACTGACTGTCAACAATCAGTGCAGGTGGGAGGTGTTCTGCCCCCCATCCTTGCAGAGGGTTAGATCCTTGGCCTAGTCCTATTCTGTTTTCTTTAATGACCTCCCCTCTGCCTGTGTCTCATCGCATATCCACATATAAGCAGATGACATGGTCATCTACACCTCTGGCCCATCAACCCCAGCTGTGGAAGTTCCACTCCAGCATGATCTCCATAATGTGTTGCACTTGTTCCAAGCCAACCAGCTCAGAGTCAATACCAAGAAGACAGTGTCCATGATATTCAGCTCCAGCCAGAAACTGGCAAGGCTTTCACCATCCCTGGTCTTCTACACCCTGGATGGCACCCTTCTTGAGGGTGTCCCCATCTTCAAGTGTCTGGGGGTTTGGTTTGATAGTAAACATGACTTTTTGGTCCATATTGATGCCATCTATGCCAAACTTTGCCTCAGACTTGGTGCCTTATACCATCACAAGGACTGCCTCCCCTATCAAGTCCACTGGGAGCTGGTAACCAAAATGGTCCTCCTGGTTTTCGACTATGCGGACATGGTCTATGGCACCACTCCCTCCTCTTCCCTCACCAGATTGGACACCCTCTGCAATGCCTTCTGTCACTTTGCCACCAACTCCTCACTCATCACTGCTGTCTCTACTCCTCCCTCTCCATTCTTCCGCTACCTTTACATCGCCAGTCCCACTCTACCTGTCATTGCTAAATACTGGTTTAACTCCCTTCCTCCTACGTTTCTTCACTATCCCCCCCCCTCCTCTTCTTACTCCTTGCGATTCTGGAATTCCCATACCTTCGTCATTCCCCAGCATCACTCACATGCTGGGCAAACTGCCTTCTCCTATCATCGCCCTTCCATCTGGAACCTTCTCTCCTCTTCCCTTCAGGTTTCCCCCTCTCTTCATGCCTTAAGATGACAGCTAAGGCTTACTTTCCCTCCCCCGTACTTGTCTCTCCCCTACCTGAACCACCTGTTTCTTATCTCACATCCTCTCTAGTTCCCCCTGCCTAATTATATAATCAGCCCCTGCATCAGACTCCTGCTGTAACTCCTGAATCTACCCACCTGCACCTGCTTTGTCTGATTTTGTAATGCTTGATGCTATTATCTCTTTCCTTTTGCATTTGTGCCTGTACAACATATTTTGCACTTTATCCTGTTACACATTTGTACCAGTTCCGACTCAAGCTGTTCATCAATTGTCTGCACCTTATTTATATCGTGTGATTGTACTGTAATGCTATACTGTCTTACCCCTGTAACCCTTCTACCAGGTCACACCTGGAAACAAGCCTTGGCTCAGTGTGTCTTTCCTAGTGACCAATTTTAAAATCAATCAATAAATAAATATACGAATAAATAAATAAATGTGCTGTGAAGCTTGCTCTGATGAAAAACAGCCGCTACCAGACTCCTCCACTGCTCCCAAGTCAGACCCCCCAAGATGTACAGCCTCTCTCTGGCACAACCTGCACTGGCATGAGGCAGGGCTGTGTGAAGAGTGAATTGAGCCTGCTGATGAGATTGGAGCAGGAGCAGAGCGGTGTAAATGTTGGAGTGCTGCAACCATGTAAACACGGCTATAGAAACATAGAATTTGTCAGCAGATAAAGACCGCTTGACCCACCTAGTGTGCCCCTCTTTTCACTGCCTGTTCTGCCGCTGCAGACCCTACCTGGTCTCCAGTCACCCCCCCACCACCACCACCACTTTCAGCTGTCCCCCACTTCATTACCCAGGAGGCAGTGTCATGTAAGAGTGTATCCCTGCTTCCCTGGAGAAGGAAAGCATACACTGTGATGCTCAATACTACCCCAGACCCCAGCACCCCAGGATCATTCAAAAACTGTACACTTGTCCCCTGCTTTGTAAGCAGGGATTACATAAATTTGCAGTGCAAAAATGTACCTGTCGATAGGGATTCCCTTCCCACTCCATAACCCAGGTTATCAAGTGATTCCTTCGGTAAGCAACATTTGCCCAGGCTTACCTTGAAGGCCTATACTGTATTCATGACTGATGTCTTTGCTAGTAGACTGTTCCATAGGTTCACCACCTTCTGGGAGGACACATGGCCTCCTAATGTTACCCTAAATTAAAAACCCCTAAGCTTCACATTATTTCCCCACATCCTGTTGCAAAATATTGGATCAAACATCTCGGATTTGTGATCTTTTGGGTACCTTGAAAATGCAAAAGACTTATCTGGCTTAAAGGAGAACCACGCTGAATCTGTAAGCCAGTTCCTCCAGCATCATCTGTTTTTAAGTACTGGTTCCAGTTCTGTTATTGTTCCCTATATGCAGGCATTTTAGTAAACACATCTGATGTTTCTGACTTACATTCTGATGTTAAGTGCCATTTTAGAACTGTATGATGTATTATGTCCCTCTCAGCCATAGAGTTCTGTAATAGAACATAGATGCATTGTGTTAACAATGGAAGAGCTGAGCAAGGGACATAAACTACATCACACAGTTCTAAAATGGTTCTTACTACTTCAGTGTGAATCAGAAATACCCACTAGGATAATTAAAGAGCCTGTAGAAATGAAACAGTAACAGAATTTAAACCAGTATTTAAAAATATGCTTTTACAGGGGGAAAATAACATGCAGGTTCAGTGTAGTTCTCCTTTAAACATGTTTAAGACCTTCAGCCCAACCCTCATAGCTTTTGTCCCCCGCTGCACTGATCAGTTGGGTGGCATCACATTGCACCCTCTTGACTGCCTCCACGTCCTTTTCGTACTGAGGAGACCAGAATGGCATGCAGCACTCCTTGTGGGGTCTGACCTGGGCTTTGTAAATTAGCAGAATGACTTCCCCTGCTCTGCTGATCTCCCCTGGCATGATGCACCACAGTATTCTGCTGGCTCTTATACAGGGGCCACACATTAATGTTCCTGCTTCAGCTACTTGTCTATCATAACATCCAGGTTGTTTTCCTCCTCACCCGTAGTAAGAGCCCCACACAAGCCATTTCCCCTGGTCAGATTTGATAAGGTTGGTTTGGCATGATTTGTCCCTCATAACGCCATGTGGAGAGGAGCAAGATTCTTGGCCTCAGCCAAATGCTCTATTATTCTGCCCTTGATAATTTCCTCCAGCACTTTGCCCAGCACTGATGTCAGGCTGATTACTCTGTAGTTGTGCAGATCTGACCTTGCCCCCCCTTCCTGAATAGGGGGACCACACTAGCCACTTTAAAGTCCTCTGGCACCACACCGGTCTGGGCAGACTTCTGAACCTTTACTGCAAGAGGCACCAAAACTTGTTCCTTTAGCTCCACTATTGCCCTGGGGTGTATCCTGCCGACTCCTTGGAAATTACCTGGCTCAGTCTTTGCCAGGCAGTCAGCTACCAGGGCAAGCATAATGACCACTGGCTGCCTCGTCGCTACCCCGTATTCTATGGGTCTTTCCAGTGTGCCCCCTCCCCGTTAGAGGCCCTTTGCTAAACAGTGAAGCCAAATATTCATTAAGCATCTCAGCTGCCACTTCTGGTTCTCTCACAGGTTCCTACCCCTGTTTTCAAGGACCCAATCCCCTCCTTCACCTTCCTCCTTTCATTCTTTTCATTTATGTGCTGGAAGAAGACTTTGGTATTGTCTGCAGCTCCTGCTACTATCCTGGCTTCCAGCTCTTCACTGGCTTTCCTAATTCTAGCTTTGTGGTCCTGCACTGCTGCTCTGTAGTTCTTTCTGACCTGTAAGCAACCCATTTGGTTCCAGCAGTTATAAGCTTTTTTATTCAGAATCAGTTGCCTTGGGTTCCTGTTGAGCCAGGAGGGGCCACTTCTTTTTCACGTTTTCCCTTATTTCTTACTTGAATGCAGAATTTCTGCAGCTGCACTGAGCTCATTCTTCAATAAAGGCCACGTGTGCTCTGCATTACTGGCCTCATGCAGCCACTTCAGACCATTGGACAGCAGGGGACCTGTGCAGAGGCAGACTCACTTCACTCCTCTGGCTTCTAATCCCCTTCCTATGCTGTATATCCCAGCATCCTAGTCGCCCTCCCCACTACACTGGGCTGAGCTTTTTAAACTCCCTGATGATCCTCCAGCTCACTCTTCTCTGTCATACTTTCCACTGTTACCCTTATTCTATACACTCTGTATTCAGATGGTTTACCCCTTTGTGTGTTACAGTACTTTCCACTGCTTAGCATTACATTTTAAAAGCCAGACCTTTAATCACTTCTGAAGAACAAAGAGCAGCATGTCTCAGAGTCCGAGAGGTGCAGACAGGGGCGTCCAGCCCCAGAACAGCAGAAACAGCAAAAGTCTGCACTCGGGAGTACCATTGATAGAACACACAAGCACAGTTAGACAATTCCCAAAGGTTTATTCCATTACGGTGTGGAGGACACCATAGCCCCTGCACTTCAGAACTTCGAGAGCAGACTTCTGCCATTTCTTTAATCACTTCTCTAGTCTTTACACATCCTCCCTCATATTTTTTACCCCTTCCTCACTATGCAGTCTTCCACAGATCTTAGTATCATCTGCAAAGAGACAGACCTTCCCCTGGAGCCCTACTCCTGTATCACAGATGAAGATGTTGAAGAGGACTGGACCCAGGAATTATCACTGTGGCAAAACAAGGGTGATTTTCCTGACCTCTGTGTGTTCTCCATTCAGGACAACCATCTATGTTCTGTCACTTAGCCAGTTCCCTACCCATCTGGTCACCTTTTCCCCCACTCCCAAGTCACCCAACTTTTTAACCAACTGTCTGTGTGGGAGAGAGTCAAAGGCTTTGTTGAAGTCAATGTACAGTCCATCCCTTTAGTGTTTGGAAAAATGTGACCCTGTCTCCTCTCAGCCACCTCTTTCTTAGGCTAAATAATTGGGGCTGGATTTTCAAACACCCGCTTGGTATTTGTGGCATACCTTTGCTGCATCCTCGACATTTGCACCAATAAGTTAGACCACCTAAAAGATTGTGTAACTTATTTGCACAAGCGGTATGAGTTCCAACATTCATTACATTTATTTTCATGTCAGCTATTTTACCAGGAAAGACATGCTGAGCTGGTAACAGCTCATTTCCAGATGTATACTGGGAGAAGGAGGAAAAGGAGGACAACCGTGCAAATACAAAACATAGTGTTCATTCAGTGTTTGGTGAATAGTGAATGGTGCATGTGTAAACTTAACTTTGGTCTTTCTCAGTTCCCACCCTCAGTATAGGAGTCAGGCGGCAACAGGGAATGAAAGGCCCAGCACCAAGGGTGAGAAGAGTGCTGGAGAAGGAGGAGAAGGGGAGGATGAAGAGAGCTCAAAAGACTCTGAGCATAGATTGTGGGAGAAGGCTGGCTTTTATTTGAGTAGTGGGCAGAGTTTATTCCCCCACATTGAATCATGGGCAAAGCCCTCCCATTCAATGTTTGGTGAACAGAGAATGGTGCTTGTGTAAACTTAACTTTGGCCTTTCTCAATTCCCATCCTCAGTATAGGAGCTGGGCAGTGATAGGGAATGAAAGGCCCAAAAAGAAACAGTGATTACCTCCTCCAACTCACAGAGAGTGTGAACAGTAGGATGCAGGAATGGAAAATCCCACTATGGAGGAAACCTCTGAAGACCCACAGCTACTGAACTGCCTGCCCTCTGGACATACTAAGGGGAGATGATCTTAAATGCTTGACTACTTGTTTTAGACGGATGTTTCTAGTATGAAGGTCCATCTTCCAAGATTCCTGATAACTGAGCAGGGACGATGATATGGATGGTGCTGGTGCTGACACTGTATGGAGAACTGTCCTGATGAGCATAAGAATTCAGCCCAAGCCATAGTAAAGAGTTCTCAGATGTGTCTTGTTGTATGGTTGACAAGGTCAGAAAGGTTGAAGGAAGTTTGAAGCAAATAGCAAGGGTTGGTTGAAGGCTTCTAGGCACCAATTATGATGAATCGGGTAATGATTTGAATTCCTGTGAGGGAGACAGTCGGTAATTGAAGTGGAAGTAGTTTATATCTTGAATGCCCTCTGTGTGACTGACATAAGATGTGACTGACATAAGCTATTCTTTTGAGATGAGAAGGTTAAACAATTGGCTGTTGAGACAGGAATGATTGACACAGTATGCAGGATGTCCAACGAATTCCAGAATAGAGTCCATTGGTATGGAGGTGTTTAGGAGCTTACGGTTGTTGTGAAAAGAAATGTAAATGAGCATGAGATAAGTAAAGGATGGATATGATGAAGCATAGATTTTGGATGAAACAACTGTAAAATGCATGATGCTTTTGAGGCAGCATAATGTATGCGAGGACATGATCGATGATTTGATTGGAAGGTACAAATAAGGACTACATCTTCAAAATGAAGTATGAGTTGCTTGGGTAGTAAGCACTAGGTGATCTGAAAATTTTGGGCTTGCTGATAATCGAAGCTAAATCATACGAAGATTGTGGTTTTTGAAGCGGACATGATTTTGACTCAGGGTCCTCTTAGGCCCTAGTGGCGGTAACAAATATGTAATGTAAATACACTTTGCTGAGTAACATATGTATAAACTGTTATTAAATGTAATGTTTGTGCTTTCCTGTACTGATGAGCCTTAGCAAAGGAGTCTATGACTCAAAGGATTGTAATTCCGATTTCTCTCAATAAATTAATAAATTAAGGCAAGGCAAGGCAAAATTTATTTAAAAGACACCCAATTCCGGAGGCTCTGGGCACCGTACAAATAAATAGACACATATTCAGAAACAGATAAATAAAAACACAGCGATAAATATAAACATATAATTAATAACACTTCATATAGGATTGCCATAAGACTGCAGCTGAGACAGAAACTGCATAACAAACTTGAGTAGCATTTTATAGGTACAGTTTGCACAAATTATTTTCCTCTAGATTAGTTACTGTTTTTCATCTGTAACCCAGACACCATGTCCCAATGGTCCACTACCCCTGCCTGCTGCCCACAATGCAGGTTGAGGGGCCTGGATTCTGGTTTCACTGGAAAAAGGGGCTCAATACCAATAGTAGAACTATTTACATGGTGCCTCCACCCAGAGTATATTTTAAGTGGGTCTGAAGACAACTTAGTACAACCCTGTGGGATGCTTTACCTACCCACTACCCCAACCAGTGGCCCCACACATGGATTAGCATAACACACTTTACTTTGCATTCAGAGGTACCATTATTGGTGAGTGCTAATAATATGCTCACCATAACCTTATTTACCAGCAGGGTCCTGACTTCTGGAGTACACTCTGTGCACCTGCAAAGAATGGTTCCAACAACAGCAATGCACCTTTTAGCTTTCCACAACAGACTAGCACTTGATAATAATATGCTCATGGACAGTGATAACAATTAACAACGAACTTTATTTATTTGGGGATTTAACAATGGGATAAGGGATGCAAAGTAAACTAATTAAATGTCATTTTGGTTTAACACAACATTAAAGCAATACATTCAGTCCCCCTTGACCGTCCAGTTAAAGTCACTGGGTACACAGATTTACACAGTTGCAGGCCTGGCGCATTACAGCTGGTTGGATGGCATTGCACCTGGTTGGCCAGAGTTGTGGCCCTTAAACAGATAAACGTTTAATTAATTCTTTAGCCTTTCTGGTGGAATCAGAAGCAGAAACGTTTAAACCACAAACAATTGTAAACCCCAGGCCTGATGGCCTGCACAGCAGTGAAAACAGCAATTTGGCAACTGGAGAACAAAATGAGCTGGCAAACAACTCTCACTTGGTTTCAGGAACAGGCCCTGGTTTTTCACTCATGGTACCGTGGCTTCTTGAGCAGGCAGTGGTGTCAGGTTGATTTGTCCTAGCACAGGGTTTGATCCGCTGACTCTCGGCTGCAGGCCGCAATCTTTTGTACTTCTGGAATGGGACCAGCATACAGGAATCAGGGCTGGCAAGACTCACCCTCACATCTGGCCATACCCTCTGAGGTGGCTGCAAACCAATGCTAAGATGTTGAGGTGGTAGCTGCCTCCCCAATTTGATCTGAAGACAATGACAATTCAAGTTTAAAATGCAGCAACAGTCTATGGAGCCTCTCAAGATATGAGCTCTGCATAAACAATTCGGTCTCTGATACAATTTTGAATAGGCCACATAGCTTACCCACCTTGTAGATGGTAGTCTCTGGCATTAAGCTGGCACACTTAACTGCAAGTCTCCTTCTTTGGCAGTTAGGCAGGAGACAAATTCTGTAGCTTCAACTTTAAACAGCAGTCTCTGAGGCAGAATTATTACTTTACCACAGTTCAACTTGGCTATCTCCACACAGGCTGTGATGCAGTTCAGTCAGAAATCACAGTTTCAGGCAAAAACCACTCTCCCTTTCAGTTTGGGAGCTTAAAGAACTCAATCTGCAGCTTTAGCAGTTCAAACAGCTCTCTTTGGGCTGTTTGGTGGTGGAGAGGTAAGCAGGCCTCCCCACTTTCTCCTCAGAGCCAAACATGGAGCCTCCTTCCCATCTGGAAGCCCTCTAGCAACTGCCCAGGTCAGCTGTCTCTCCTTAACTGAAGAAAACGGATTCCTATAATCTGATTGGATGCTGGAGCTGTCCATCACAATCCTAGCATTCCAATTGGCTGAAATCGGCAGCAAGCATACAGTTCACTGTTTCTCCCAGCAACCATAGCAGAAGGACCCCACAAAGACCCTTTGAGTTCCGATTGGCTAGAAAGCAGGGTCAAAGTGACAAACATGGCTGCTGCAAGGCAGAAAGTAAACAGTTCAAACTTTAAAGTTAGTTTTAAATACAACAGTTTAGTTTTAAGACTAAAAATTTACAGCATTTGAAAAGGCTTCCTCTACACTTTTAAGCAACTGCAGAGTGGATCCTGAAGGAGTGCTGCCTGGCTGGTCGCGAGCTTCGTTTCATTCAGACCCAGTATAAGCTATACACTATACACAATGGCTAAACTTTTTAAAGCTACAGTGCAATGGCATTAGTTCGCATGTTCGCACAGGGACCATGAATACAGCAGTAGTTTAAATTGGATTTACATTTACATCATTGGATACTAGTCAGGTTCAAGAGGAAGAACTCAAGGCTGGACCTGACCAGGCAGAGGGCAAATGCAGTGCCCGGGGAGACAAACAAATGGCAATGATTGATAACACAAAATATTGGAAAAAAAAAGAGTTTTGAAATAAATAGACCATACATTAGACCTCGTGTCCTTCAGATCATGAGTCTCAAATTCGCAAGCAAAAGTCAGGGGATGTTGTCACCCTTCTCATGTTATAAACTGAAGCTCTGCTTGTATCACCATTATACCAATAAAACTGATATTGCGCTCACCATCCAGCTGCAGTAGCTCTACCCTGGAAATGCTTTGGTGGCATGCTGAAAAGGGAGACTTCACATAGATAACTGGAGAGTGATTTTTATTTTTGGAGAGGGCTGGTGAAGGAACATATGGATTCGCCATGTTAATACTTACAGCATAGCTACTGCACTGACATGCTGCCCAACTGACGCTATCCACAAAGTCATTGTTTGTCAGCTGTTTGCTGGCTGGTTTTATACTAATGAAAGTACTGAAGCACTCTCTCATTGGAGTGCTTCAGTCCTTTCAAGTGCACAACGTTTCTGCCCACCAGACTGTGACCACCGTCATACTCAGTTTGTGTGGTCATTGGTCTGTCAGGGATGAGCCCAATGTAATACAGAAGCATTTGGGTAATGGTGCTGATATTAATATACAACTCCCTTGAAGGTGCTATAACATAATCAACAACATTAATCATTAAGCAGGGAGTACATTCTTCTCATTAAAGAAAGAGTTCGTTGTTCATCTTGGTGCTTTAATCACTTCTTTTATTCTTAAATGGTCCCCTACGTTTCGCTCCTTTGAGCTTGTTTGAGGGGAATTTTTGCTGTTTTGACAAATACAGAAAACATTCACATTAGAACTCTCTCCTCGATAACATTTTACAGAATAACATTTTGAAATCAAATATAGTATACGGTAATTACCTTTAAAACCACTTCTTAGGTTGTGCTATAAAATATCACATTTTTAAACCAAAGCTCGCTGTAAAACAAGGAGACAAACAACCTTTTAAGCACAATGCTTACACAAACCTCGCATTTATGTTTCTATATTTTACATCTGCTGACACTTGAAATCCTCTAAATTACTCACATAACTCAAGCGCTGGTTGCTTCTCTCTGGTTCAATTTTATTTTTATATTCAGTTTTCTTATACGCTAGATTCATAACACACCCCTGTAATTCAGATGGGGCCCTTTTTAGTCAAGTTTGCATCAAATAGTATACTTTACTTGCTATATCTACTTAAAATATTAATCTTGGCACACATACCTTCGATGCCTTATTTAAATCGATTTTCCGCCATTCTTTTGTTCTTTAATGTTTAAATGTGGTTCCACTTTCTCCTTATATATATATATATATATATATATATATATATATCAATGGATATGTCCCTACGAGATACATGGGACATCTTTTAAACGTTATTACTGAATTTTTATTGAAATATTCAATTCCCAATTCTTCTACCACTTAATTTAATCTATTTGTACCTTGATATTGTAAGTTCTTCTGAATTATTCACCAGTCTATGACCGAATAACACGCTTGTTTAAAAACGAACCGTAATGGCGTTTTTAAGACGCCGAAAGCACTTGAGTCATGCTTCCCTCTCGAGCCTGCTTGAAAAAAACGCCAGAGTGACATATCACTCTGTGTACCTCTCGCGATCAAGAGTGTTGCTAAGCAACTGTACATAATTCCCTAACATGAAGAAACAGCATATTTCCAAGCAGGCTCTTAAACATAAATCATTGGGGCTTGTGTTAGTAATCCTCTAATTATATGAATTAAACCATGTTTTGCATACAGTTCAGACCAGACCATACATCATTACTTTTTATTTCATCACTTCTTATACTATTTTATATTAATTCTATCAATTGTACTGTAGTAGCCATTGCTGTCTTAACACCTCACTATATTTTCTGGGGTAAAGGGAAGGATTCCAAGGTAGTTAAGCATTTCATATTAAACAACATTACATATGCTTTAAGATCACAGTTTGAATTTAATTTCAAGCTGAACATTTTTTTTTATTTATTTCTGTTCCTTTACTCTATATTCGTATTACTTTATTATGTAATTACCAGTTTCCCTTTTTTCCCATAGGGAAACCGTGGCGTAATTTGGCGTAATGAAGGAATGTTCATTATGGCAAACACGTGCACGGTTTCCCTCACTGTGTGCATGCACCGCTGCACTTCGCGATACCGCGCTTGCTCGGGAACCGCAGGGACAGCAAAAGCCGACCAACTAGGCGTAAGTACATAAAAAGAAGAAAAAAATCTGCCCGGCCAGTGCTGTGCACAAAATAAAAAAAGAAAACTAATTACAAAATCAAACTGCTGACTGTGCACGCACTTCACCTTCAGCGAACCCGGCTGCATAGCTATATTTTATTTTATACAATTGCTGAGGCGAAAAAGGGAAACCTAGCACTGTGGTCAGGGGTCTGGTGTAAATCACCACACTCCTCGGGGTTAGATGCTTCATATAACCCCTCGGGTGTGTGTAAATTCTCGTTACACACCCAGACCCATACTTTATCCTATATATTATATATTGAGCCCAATGTAGCTTGCCCTGCATTCAGCTGGTCAGTGACACACCTCTAAAATGCCATTCTTTGTAGCATAAAAATTCTTGTGCAGGCACAAGGAAACATAAAAATGATCACATCATGTTTATTTATTAACAATATTTCTTTATTTCAATTTGTTCACTGGGATAAACCCTTTAATATTAAATGTCTTGTTTATGAGGGTGTCCTGGAGAGATAACAACCAGTTGGTTACATGTGCATAAAACACCCATACAAGCAGGTTAGATATACAGACTGTGTTATTGATTTTTACAGTGGCTTATTACAAATAAGAAAGTGGATAATAAGGTATTACTATGTTGTCTTCCATTAGAACGTACTAAAGTGAGATATTTGCTACCAGCTAGGCATGGTATGATATAAAAGTCATGACTTGTAGCTTACTATATTTGATTATATCACATTGTCAGGAAACATTGTATTTGCTAATTACATCATATGCTGTAATTGGGTAACGTGAAGTCATAAGCAATTATAAAAAGGGTCTGAGAAATGGAGCTTTCTGATTGGCTGCAAACATTTTAGCAGCCTTATGTTAATCTTTTATTAACATACATGTAAAGTTTAGCCATATGCTGAACAAGGTTTAACACTGTTTAAAAACATGTTGTATTATAATATCTATAAGGCATTCCCAGACATTATGTTAATGGTCAGTTAATTACCCTCTAGGGGCATGTGGCACTTGGCTACGCCTCGTGCCACAGTGCACCCCTAGAAGGTGATTGACAGACCATTAGCATAACTCTTGATCATGCCTTATTGCTTAAATATGGCATTTCCTGCCATAGTGTTCAGTGGTTAATCACATCTCCTCACATTAGCGGAAAAAGTACGTACTCAGTCAATGCATTGTATAAAAATGATGACAAATTGAGACATTATGATGTTTGCTGACAGTGCGATGTGATACATTAGACAAGCTCATCACACAGTCATCATGTGACATTGCACTGAACTGCATCACTGATGCTGATGTAAGTGCTTTTCATGTCACACTGTGAATGCAGTGGAATCTAAGACAGTTTGCTTGTTTTCTTTATAAAGTGGCATGTTGGTATAATTATATTTATTGCACCAAATTACAATGCTTGGTGACAGAAAATTCTAAGTTTTAAGTAAAAAAATTATGAAAACTCGGTGGCAAGAAACATCCCACCTTCTCAAGTAAGTAGGATAGGATAGGATAGGAACTTTATATAATGCTTCTTCCTGTAGGCTCGGCGCGCTTAACAATATTAAAACATACATACATACATAATACAAACTCACATCATAGAGCTCATGCAGCAGAGACTATACAAATTCCACCCCATCCAATCAACAAAATACTATATATTAATAATACAAACAATAAAATAATAAACTCTAATTCTAAAAACACATCCAACAATCAATAATTTGCTAGTTAATAAATCAGCAGGGACATTTTCAAACCAAATTAAACGCCTGCTCAAAGAGCAGCATTTTCAGCCCTCTTTTAAAGGCTTCCACTGAGGGTGCCTCCCATAGATGTTGAGGTAAGGAGTTCCACAAGGCCAGCACAGCAACTGAGAAGGCTTGATCAACAGATTGCAGCAGCCTAGCTCTGGGAACCACCAGGAGACAATCCTCAGTGGAACAGAGAGCCTCAACAGATGGTGAGGAATCATGAGGTCTTGCAGGTAGGCTGGTCCCCTCGCGTGCAGGTTTTATAGGTCAGCAACCCGACCTTGAAGGCAATCCTCCACCACACTGGCAACTAGTGCAGTTCATGGAGGTCAGGTGTGACATGGTCAGATTTAAAAATGCCAGTCAATAACCTCACCACCGCATTCTGCACCAGTTGCAGCCAGTGAAGGTTGCCTCCAGATAGTCCAGGTAGAGGGCATTTCAGTAGTCCAGCCTGAACATGACAAAGGCATGCACCAGGGTGGGCAGGTCGTCAGATGGTATCAGGGCTCAGATCCAAGCAATGTCCCTCAAGTAGTAGAAGCCACTGTTAAAGATGGCCAACACCTAAGCCTAAGGTGTCAGGCCATCATCCAGGACCACTCCCAGATCCTTCACCCGAGTGGAGGGAACGAGGGGAGTACCCCCAGAACAAGCCCAGGGAGATCCCCTAATCTCCTTCTATCACAACGACGACTCGGCTCCACCACTAGTACCTCCAGCTTGTCTGGACTGAGTCGCAGTCAGCTGTGTGTCATCCAGTTCTGGATCTCATCCAGACAGTTGTTAATTCTCGAGGCCACCATCTGGTTTCCGGGTGCACAGGACAGGTATAGTTGGGTATCATCAGTGTAACAATGAAAACCCAGCCCATATCACCTGATAATGTCTCCCAATGGGAGCATATATACCGTGAACAACAAGGACGACAGGACCTACCCCTGCATAACACCACAAGACAGTGGCATTGAGTTAGATGAGGCTAACCCCATTGTCACCCTTTGCACTCTGTCTGTGAGGAAGGACCTAAACCAAGTGATGACTGTTCCGGTTAGTCCAACCCAGTTCTGCAGGCGGTCCAGCAGCACCCAGGGCTAGAAATTCATTTTAAAAAGTGGTGTTCCACACGGAATACTATTTTTTTTTCTTGGTGTTCCTTACAGGGTTCTTGGTTGTACTATTCTTTCATCATGCAAAAACAAGTTTATGTGTAAAAAACTAAATGTTATTTATGTGCACAAGTGCTGTCAATTCATATTGATTCAAGCATGCAAGTATTTCAAAAAACGGAGATGGTCCTTACTTGAATTGCTCTAAACATTTCTTATTCAGCATGTTGTATAATTCAGTTCAGCAACTCAAAACAAATCAGAAATGTCCTCCAAATTGTTTCATACTTCTCTACTCAATAGACTATAACATGCCTTATGGTAAACAGTCGCAACCCATATACTGTCTATCCCTAAACCTTGTTTTTTTCCTTTCACATTCATTTTAAACTTCATTCTTTTTGAATATCAATTCTCTTAGTGCTGAAGGTTTATTCAGTTGTGTTGAGAGAACTGGCAACTGTACGAATTTTCAAGAAATTACAGCCAATTACTGTAGGTCACTAGACAGATAGGACACTTATTTTAAATGTATGGGTTTGCTATGTAGTTTTTATGTTTGCTTGCACGCATGCACAAGAAACATTATGTGGCAGCTTAGGAGAGAAGCGGGTTGTGGAGGTGCAGCACTGTGGTGGCCAATGCCGGCTCTGCATTTGTGGGCTTGGCAGTGTTCAACCAATGCAGGCCCACTGTCCTGATGACACTGGTTCTGCAGAAGTGCCACCAACTTGAAATTATTTGACCCCCCACAAACAGGGACCACCTCATCATTGCAGCATCAACCATTCCGCTGCAATGAGGGAGCGACCTGTCATTGCAGGGTGGTACCTTGCCTGGTATAACAGTTTCATGAACATGGCGGCAGCTATCGCTGTCTGCCTCAGAGCCCCATGAAAGCTGATGGGAGTGCCAAATCCCCTTGTCAGCATGCCCCTGACCCAGTTCATTTGCCAACAGGGAAGTCTACTCCCCATCAGCATAATTTCTCCCTCCCCATTTGTTGTGTGTCGAGGGGGTGCCCAATCCTCCTCAGCATCATGCCCCCCAAACAGTCTTTCTTTGCCGATGGAGGGGCCCAATTCCGGTGACTCCAGTCCCTCTCCCCAAAGCATGGGTGGCACATGGAGCCACTCCAGTGTGACCAAAGCAACCTGAAAAACAAAACTTTCCCACAAGGTCTTTTTTTTTTGTTCTCCCTGAAACCAAGAAAACGGTCCTCAAGGTGTCTCAGGCCCTCCCCAACCCGCACCTCCACCCTCTGCGCACCCTGCCTCCCCACACACACCCTCACCCGATACTTACCTCCAGAGCCCAGCACAACAATCTTTGGTGGACCAGGAACATGTCTGCACTCTTCAAAGCCGACCGCGAACTGAAGAAATGCCGGTAAGCTGTATAATGACATAAATAGGGTTTTTTCAACTTATGTGGTTATGTCACCCATTTTTTTGACTTTTGGCACCACATTTTCAACATTGGGTTATTGGGACCCCTTCTCCTGAATTCAGTCACTGTCATGGTGTTATTCAGTCCTGAAAGGTGGTTTAGTGGTCAGTGCATGGAATCACCTTTCTGGACCGATTAATGAAGTGACAGTGCCACTGTTCATGAGGTGGGCTCTCAAAAAGACTGTTGCAAATTTGGTGAAACAAATCCAGAAAAATGACTGTTTTATGAGCGTGCATTGTGCTGTTTCCCGCACACTCGTAACTTCGCCAATTTGTAATATTTTCACTCTAGATTTTCAACATTGGCATTTTTCCACACCTCCTTATGAACCGTACAACTGTCACTTTTCACATCCAGGCCAAAATGTGTTTTTGCACTTCCGGCACACAATAGCATGGTCGCTGTGGGAAATCAGTGTTCAGGACAGATTAAGAAAATCACAGTGACACTGTTCATGAGCAGAGATGCTAAAATGCCTTTGTTGAAAATTTTGTGACAAAAGTCCATAAAATGACTGTGGTACAAACGTACATTGTGCAGTTTCCACGCACCTTCGTAATTTCGCACATTTGTAATATTTTCACTCCAGATTTTCAACATTGCCATTTTTCACACCTCCTTATAAACAGTACAGCTGTCATTTTTTATATCCTGCATGAAATATGCATTTACACATCTGGTGCAGAATAGCGCGGTCACTGTGGGAAATCAATGTTTGGGACAGATTAAGAAAATCATGGTGACAGTGTTCTTGAGCAGAGGTCACAAAATGCCTATGTTGAAAATTTGGTGAAATAATTTCACTAAATGACTGTGTTACACGCATGCATTGCGCAGTTTCCATGTACGCTCGGAAGTTCAAGCATTTTTAATATTTTCACTACAGATTTTCAACATTACTATCTCTTCACACCTCCCTATGGATGGTACAGCTGTCCTTCTTCACATCCTGCCCGATCTTTGTTTTCGTACATCTGGCGCCCAGTGGCATGGTTGCTGTGAGAACTCAAAGTTCGGGACACATTAACAAAATCACAGTGCCACTGTTCATGAGAAGAGGTCCCAAATGCTTTCATGAGGTGGGGGTCACAAACAGGCCATGTTGAAAATTTGTAGTGCAAATACCAACAAACGCCCTGGGCGTTAGGGTTTCTAACCGTAACGCCCCACTCTGTACAGACTGACAGGCATCAGGGGTGTGCCTTTGGATTGCCAACTGTAATGCTCATGCCATTCCACCCCCCACCCTGCAGCCAGTGACAGGCATCGAGGTGCGCCCTGGACTCTTTGGCCCCAGAGTTCACCCCATTCTCCTGTGCTGCACCCATTTCAGCATATGTCTTCATGGAATGGGGTGACTGTAAAGCCGAACACCCCAAGGCGCACCTCAACACATCTCGGTGTCTGCAGGATAGGGTGAGGTGAAATAGCATGAATGTTATAGGCGACGACCCAAACACATACCCCAGTGCCTGTCCATCTCTGCAGGGTGGAGATGGGGTTGGCATGAAGTTCAATACTTCACTGCCATTCCTGTTCTGCATCTGTCTAACTCCTGCATTTCCAATGCTAATACCAGCAAGCAAACATTCAGCATTGACAAATGCTTGTTTATATGTAGATTCTGCTTGAAGGCCACACAACAGAGGCATCTACCCATGATAAAAGCTAGCTTTAAATTGCATAAAGTAGCAGTTGTTTTAATATCTGTACTTGACACTAAAATAAATGCATACATATCTGGAACATATTTTTCTGAGCTAGCAAAAAACAATACTTGGCAGAACAATCCCAAAGATGATTCCACAAAAATTAGTACAGTTTTCGCTTCAGTGTATGCCAGTGTGTGCAGTTTCCCACTTTAAAAATGGCTCCAAACATCCAACATGATTCAGAGACAAACCACCTTTGGTCAGCACTAGCCACGGATGTAGACCCTCTCTCAATAAATGTTTTTTTAATTATTTGCTGTTGACTGAGTTCCATACCTCTCAACCAAAATGTGTGACACGATGTGTGACAAATGAGCAAAATGTGGGACATATCATCTAACATGGCACTGGAAGCGTAGAACACTATAGCTATCAGTGCACTAATGTTCATAATGTTTCTGTATAACTAAGCATAATAGATTATTATGAATTTCTGCTTTAAAGTCTCAGTGGGGAATGTGGAATATCACCTTCCCCATGATGGACAAAGAGTTTCTGAGAGGTAAAATGAGTGACGTACCTCATAATGTGTGACAGTTGAGAGGTATGCTGAGTTTCCTTACCTCATTTTCACATCATAGTTCCTTTCTGGCTCCTCTTTATTCCATTTTTCAAAGATTCTTATCAGGAGACTCGATTCAACCACTCCCCCTCCCAGCAACTGGAGCTCAGACCTCGCCACACAGCAGACACTGCAGCCAGTCAAATCCATCATCTCTGCCCAGAGCATTGGCATGCTTAACGACATTACAAAGTCTGAGCATGACTCTCATGGGAATCTTATGTCTGAAATGGCGTAAAATCGGACTCCATCCACGATGAAAAAAATGATCAAATCAAGTCTCCTGAACCTACAAAAAGGCCTGTGCCACTTCCAAAATAGCAGCGGCACTTGAACTAATGGCTCTTACTATGGTATACACCACAGATTACCAAGGGGCAGAATCTGGTGTTCTGTGCATGACTTTTGGTATACACGAAACATCAAACAGTAGGGAATTTTGGGCACTGGCACCTCATGATCCATGATATCAAATGCTGCCGAGAGATCGAGGAGGAGGATTATGATGGTATGCTCTCCCCTATCTCTCGCCATCAGGAGATCATTGAGCACCCTCACCAGGGCAGTCTCAGTACTATGCCCAGATCTAAACACAGACTGGAAACACTCAAAAATGTTGGAGGAAGCAAGATGCATCTCGAGCTGACATGCCACCACTTTTTCTAGAACCTTCCCTAAAAATGGGAGATTCGAGACTGGCCTGTAGTTGCTGAGACACTCTGGGTCCAACAAATATTTTTTCAAAAGGGGCCTAACCAGCGCCTCCTTCAGGGCCCTGGGGAAGACCCCCTTCTCGAGGGAACTCGGGACAATCCTGGCAACCACAGGTCCTATCCGGTCCACACATATGACCTGAAGATGGGTTGGACCTGGATCCAGATCACAATATGTTGGCCGCAGCATTAAGATTATGTGTGTCACCTCCTCCATTCCAATGGCTCAGCCACAGGAAAAGGGTGGAAGTGGGGTGACAGAATGAGCTCTGCCCCATTGACAGCAAGCCTTCTGTTTTCCCAAATGCAGACTGCTTTCACCTCTGATCAGTGACAGACACCTTCAACTTGCCCACCAGTATTTTCTGTAGAACTATTTTTCTAATGCTGATTTGTATTCTGTTATTGTTCTATCTGTGGGTATTCAAAAATAACTAATTATTGTTAATTTATTTAAAAAAATTTTTTTGCACTTCTGTTTCTAGGTACCCCAAGCTGTCCTCCAGATGCCAACTACTCCAGCTCTGCTACTCTGATTTTCCACCAGGTCTTACTTTCACATGTGGCAGCATGGTCTGGATGCTCGGTGGGGTGCAGGGCTCCGAGTGATCGGGGTTAGCGGCAGCTTGGGTAGCCATGCTTGTTTCTGGATTTTCTCCATGGAGGGATGGCATGCAATTTCACCCGAACAGCTCCACGCATGCTTCTGTGTGTGGAGCATTGGCAGATGCTACTCCCTCCCTCCCCTATATATGCAGCCCCAGCCTGCCTCACCCCTAGGCAACACTAGGGGTCAGGCAAATGCCAAGAACTGAAACCCTCACACCCCAGGAGAGGAGAGCAGTCCTCCAGATACTCAATCATCTCCCTTCCCCACTGACCCTCAGTGACCCATGTCCTCCTCTGAACCCAGTTTGCAGGCATGGTGCAAGGTGTGGTATCCCATGCCTCAACCCTCAGCACCACCGGGCTGGCTATTAATCTTTAAAAAATGCATTATGTACCCCATACTAACCCTCCCTCAAAAGAGTAAACTATTGCCCTTCACTTTTAGCAATATAGAATGTTATATTACCTTAAAGATACTGTCTCCCCCCCACCTTCCCTCTCCAGAGAGGTACCCAACAGGGTTGCTCCCCCTCCCCCTCTTTTTCATTTTCTCCATTCATCCCCTCCTGCAAGCCATTCATCTGCACCCCCACATCCAAGGATTACAATTGGGAGAGGAACAAAAAGTGATGGCCTTTCCAGATGACATCATGTTAGCTCTCACTGCTCCACAAACATCTATCCTATGCCTAATGTCACTGATTAATAACTATGGAGGCTTGGTGGGTTACAGATTTAATGTCTCCAAATCCAGTATACTTCCACCCCTCACAGAGATCTCACAATTGGCTGGCTTCCCATGAAACATGACTGCCCCTAATGACAAGATAAAGTTCTTGGACATCAGTTTTGAGTGGGATACCCACCTCATGGGAAATGGAACTGGGAAACACTACAAACCACACTGGAGAAATACCTGACTAGGTGGCAGCTCCTACATTTGTTCCACTGGGGGAAAGATCATGCTTACGAACGTATGGCCACCCCAAAGTTCCAGTACCTGCTAGACAGTATTCTGACCCCAAATGAACCTAAACTGCTAGCCAGGTTCCACAAGGGCATGCTGTCCTTTTCTGGGGTATAGCCCTCACAGATTCAGTCATGAGAAGTTACATAGAAACATAGAATTTGATGGCAGATGAGGACCGCTTGGCCCACCCAGTCTGCCCATTTCCCTACCTAATGGATAAGCTGCAGATCCTAGTTAACCAGCAGCCTACTTCTTCCTACTCCCACCCCCTAGAATTGCCTTATGACTGTCCCATGCATGCTTGAATTCCACCACTGTTTTTGACTCCACAACCTCCTCCGGAAGGCCATTCCACACGTCCACAACCCTCTCTGTGAAAAAATACTTCCTTAAATTATCTCTGATCCGCTCCCCTTCTATCTTCAAATTGTGCCCCCTTGTTCTTGCACACCTCTTTTTTTGAAAGATGCTACCCTCTTGGACTTTGTTGATTCCCTTGAGATACTTGAAAGTTTCTATCATGTCCCCCCTCTCCCTCCTTTCCTCGAGGCTATACATATTAAGCTCCTTAAGTCTCTCTTCATATGTCTTCCGGTGCAGACCCTGCACCATTTTAGTTGCCCTCCTCTGGACAGCTTCCATTCTGTCTATGTCTTTGCGGAGATTGGGTCTCCAGAACTGCATGCAGTACTCCAGATGGGGTCTCACCAGATTTTTTTTCTACTGGTGATGCCTCTCCCTGTGCATCCCAGTATCCCCCCAGCCTTCCTTGCTGCCCTCTCACATTGCTTGCCCACCTTTAGGTCATCTGATATGGCTACCCCCAGGTCCCTTTCCATTTTTGTTGTTGTTAGTATCTTACCCCTCATTGTGTACTCTTCCCCTGGGTTTTTGTTTCCCAGGTGCATTACCTTGCACTTCTTAGCATTGAATCTAAGCTGCCGTACATTTGACCGTTCCTCTAAGCTTGCCAAGTCCCTTCTCATCCTTTCCACCCCACCTTGTGCATCAATTCTGTTGCAGATCTTTGTGTCATCTGCAAAGAGACATACTTTTTCTTCCAGTCCCTCTGCAATGTCACTTATAAAGACATTGAAGAGGACCGGTCCTAATACTGAACCCTGCGGTACCCCATTAATAACCCCCCCTTTCTTCAGAGTGGACTCCATTTACTATTACTCTCTGTGTCCTATTCTCCAGCCAATTCTTTACCCAGGCTGTCATCTTGGGACCCACTCCCAGGCTGGCTAACTTGCATATTAATCTTTTGTGTGGGACTGTGTCAAATGCCTTGCTAAAGTCTAGGTGTAGGCCATGTCCACAGCCCTCCTGATCTACTACTTTGGTCACCCAGTCAAAGAAATCTATCAGATTTGTCCGGCATGACCTTCCGCGCAAATCCATGCTGCCTTGGGTCCTGTGCCCTCTGGCCTCTAGATACTCGACAGTTCTTTCCTTCAGAAGTGATTCCATCATTTCTCTACCACTGAGGTTAAACTAACAGGTCTGTAATTTCCTGCTTCTGCCTTGCTCCCACTTTTGTGAAGGGGAGTCACATCTGCCCTCCTCCAGTCCTTGGGTACCACCCCATCCTCCCATGATTTGTTAAAGAGGGTAGTCAGTGGTGTCACTGGTTCTACCCTTAGTTCTTTTAGAATTCTGGGATGAATCCCATCAGGCCCCATTGCTTTGTCCACCTTCAGTTTTAAGAGTTCTTTCAGAACCCTTTCTTCTGTAAATGGGCTGGTATCAACTTTTGTATCCAGAGTGTTTCTACTGTTTGTTTTAGGTACCTACCCTCTTCCTTTGTAAATACTGAGCAAAAATATTTGTTTAGTATCTCTGCCTTTTCACAGTCACCCTCTGCCCACCCTCCTCCCCTTTTTAAGCCTCACTATCCCTCCCTTGGTCTTCTCCGGCTCCCTGATGTACCTATAAAAGTTTTATCCCCCATTAACTGAGTTGGCTATCTTTTCCTCGGTTTGGGCCTTTGCTGTTCTGACTGCCTTCCCAGCTTCCTTTTGCTTTAACTGATACAGTTCTATGTCCTGCTTCTTCTGTGATTCCTTGTACTTCCTGAATGCTTTCTTTTTCTCTTGAACCTTCACTGCCACTTCCTTTGAGAACCATTGTGGTTTCTTACGTTGTTTTGTTTTGTTTATTTGCTTCACACAAAGGCTTTTGTTACCTCTGTGATGGCAGTTTTTATTATTCACCATTGTTCTTCCACCCCTCCTTGCTGCCCATTTGCTAGTGAATTCATAGGCACTCACCCATTTGGCAAAGTCAGTCCCTCTAAAGTCCAGTACTTTTGCCTTTGTATGGCTTGACTCTATTGCTGTGTTTTGTGAACCATACTGTTCGATGGTCGCTAGTTCCCAGATGGCCCCACTTCTACATCTGTGATCCTCTCTTCATCTCCATTTGAGAGAACCAGGTCTAAGATTGCTCCCTCTCGAGTGGGCCCCAATACTAGTTGTCTAGGCATGCCCCTGTAGGGCATCTAGAATAACCCACTCTTCAAGTGGCTGCTGCAACTGCACCCAGTTAACATCTGGCATATTCAGATCACCCATCAGCAATATCTCCCTTTTTCTGCCATTCTAAGTATACTTTCTATCATTTCCTTGTCCATTTCCTCCCCTGAGAAGGGTCTGTAATAACCCTGTGAGGATTGTGGTGCCATTGCCGGTCTCCAAATTTACCCACAGTGCTTCTTCTCCTCCCTGTTTTCCCTTTTGTTCTGTTGCTTTGATTCTTTCCCTTACGTAAAGAGCTACTCCTCCTCTTTTAGTCTCCCTGTCCCTCCTGTAGATAGTGTATCCTGGTATGTTTACGTCCCAGTCATGATTTTGTGTGTACCATGTTTCTGTGACTGCCACGATATCCAGATGTTCCTCCTCCATCAAGGCCACTAATTCAGGAAGCTTGTTACTCAGACTACGGGCATTGGTACTCATTGCTCTCCATTTTTTGATGGCTTTACCTTTTGTTGCAGCATTCCCCACTGACCTTTCTACCTTGGTCTTTTTCTCATTTAGTACCCTGTTTTGTAGGGAGAGGCTGGGATTTTCCTGCTGCTTATCAGTGCCTCCCCCCCTTGACTAGTTTAAAAGCTTGCCAATGAAGCATTTAAACTGATTGCTCAAAAGACTTGTTCCCTTCCTGGACAGATGCAGACCATCCTACCAGTATAGGCTAGTGTCCCTCCAGGTGGAACCCCAGTCCCCAGTGAAGCCAAACCCCTGTACTCCACACCATTTTTTTTTAACCATTCATTAAACTGCATGGTGCAAAGTACTCTCGCCTCACTCATGCCATTGACAGGCAGCACCTCTGAGAAGGATACTGTGTGTACTACTTGTCTTAGGCCTCTCACCAATTCTACAAAGTCCTTCTGCACTGATCTAATCTCATGATGAGCCAAGTCACTTGTCCCTAGGTGGACAATGACGTCCAGCTCAGACTTCCGTGCAGCTGTTCTCGTGATCCTGAGGATGCGCTTCCTGTCCCTCCAAGCTATGGCACCAGGCAGGCACCTTACTTCAGTTTTCTCTGCTCCCCAAGTTCTATCCCCCTAATAATTGAGTCCTCCACCAGGAGCTGCTTTCTTTCCTTGTGGTGTCCTCTGCCTCCTTCCTGTGGGCCTCCCTTGTGACAGTTGTCCTCAGCCTCCTTAGTCTCCTCTGCGGGTGCATCCATAGGGAGCTATGCTCCCCAGAATGGTGTATGGATTGTGGAGTGGAACAACTGATTGGGTGTGCCTCTGTTCCACCATCCTCACCCTCCCTGAGCCCACTGTGGTCCAACCGCTGTGCTTTCTTCGCAACCTCTGAGGTAGTGGTGGTGGCTCTGGTGCTCTCTGGATGGGGGAGGTTCTCTTCCTACTGTCCAGTGTGGCCTAGGGGAAGATTCCCTTACTACTGTCCAGTGTGGCCTGAAGACGGGCAAGTTCCTCCCTCAGGGCAGAGAGTTGTCTGCAAATAGGGCAGCATCTCTGCCTCCAGGAGTTCTCCAGAGGAGGCCTTTACCTGATAGACTTTCATCTTAAGCAGATGGCACAAGCCACACACCAGCTAGCCTCAGCATCAGCACATAAAACTGCACCCAACTACTCACCAAAATGGGTGGTGTGTGAGGAATCCCTACTGAGCATACCTCTCCTGGATGTACTATGCTTTGGGGACCTACTGAGGGAACTCAGAGATCACCCTACACTCCAGTATTCATGCAAAGCATGGCAATACACCACCAAGCTCACTAACTGGTCTCCATCCATCTCCCCTCATCAACCTATATGGTCGAATGATCGCATCCACATTGGGGGGGGGGTCATCTAATTTTCTGGAAAGAATGGTATGATAAGGGGATCAGGACACTTCAGCATCTGCTCAACAATACTAACGGGTTCTTAATGTTCTTCTCCTAACTGAAGGAGCATTATAATATCCCCAATTAATACCACTGGTGATACCTCCAGCTGTGCCACACCCTCACCTTCCTACTAGATCCCAGTCTCAAGGAGTGCACCCCATCGGACCGTGATACCTTGCTGTACCCACCTCACCAGACACTTAACAGAGCAGGACACATTTTTATACACTTCATCCCAGTGTCCCCAGACCCTACGTCCCCAGTCTGCACACAGTGGAATCAGGAGCTGGCAGAAGAAATCTCCCCATAACAATGGGACTGGTGTTAGAGTCCTGGCAAAGGTGGTTAAGGATATTAAGAGTCACTTCACACTACTAAAGATCTTATAAGCACTGGCACAGAACCCCAGCTAAGCTGCACTAGTGGGGAATCTCCCCAACGGATAGTTGCTGGAGATGTCTGGAGCACCAAGGTAACACTCATGCCCATCATCTGGGCCTGACCTAAACTATAGCACTTTTGGATCATGGTCCACTCATTCTGCTCAGAACTCATGGCCACCACACTCTCGCTTACACCCACTCTAGGTGATGCTAGGTCTTCACACACCTGAACCCTGGCAAACTTCTATTACATCCAAAGACTATACTGAAAGGTAGGTCACAGGAGCTCTTGTCACAACCAAAAGGCTCACACTTCATCACTGGAAAGACCAGACAGCCCCAGACCCAAAGAAATGGCTGGCAGACCTGGGGAAAATCATTTACTTTGAGTGGGTCCACTTCAGCATGAGGGGCAAAGAGGATGAGTTCATAGCCACCTGGAGGTAGATACCTACATTCCAACTTCTATAAAATCCCTGTAGGACACTTTCTTCAAAGCTTTCTACAATCCCATAGCTAACTTTGGGACACATTATCCCTATGACCGACCTGATCTGCCACATGCTTTACACTGTCTATGCCATCTGGTAACAGGGGTCTAGATAAAGTCCTGGTAGGTAGCTATGCTTCCTCAACAGGACAAGCTGAATGCTCAAGAGAATGAGGCCTCCCATGAATCCCCATTTGAAGGCTCTCCCCCCCAGCTCCCCTCATGCCCTGACCCCTCCTTTTTCTAGTTCCCAGTAGTGGAGAAAGGGCTAGATTCAGTCAGTTCTGACTGGTATTACTTGGACTGTCTTTTGTAAAAATATGTGTATCCTTAGAGTTGTACCTCCATGGGGATATAATGTTCTTTGCTGTTACTGTTAAAAGTCAGACCAATAAAAACTTTTATTACAAAAAAGAAATACATTCCCATTCCTCTTTGCCTAGAGATACCACCCAGACTAACAGAAAATGCCCCGTTAAAATGGAATCCTTTTTATGTTTGCTTGCACGTATGTGCAAGAAACATAGTGCCATCATCCGAGTTTTCGGAGGTGTGGCAGCCATCTTCCAATTCAGTCAGTGTGTTTGCAGGTGCTGCCCCAGTTCTCCAATCACTGCTGCAGCTGTTTATGACAGCAGTTGAAAATGCAGTGGCATACAGTTGAAAGGGAGAGCTCCACTTCAGTGAGCAGAGCTCCCCCCTCCACACGCACGCATATTGCGTGCTCATGCGCCCCCCCACACACATACTGTATGGCCCACGGGGGTGACCAATCCTCTGTCAGCTTCAGGGCCCTCTAAACAGTTTTACAGCTGCCACGCTTGGGAGCCCACCCCGCATGGCACAAATTCATATGGCCGACAGGTGTCCAGTCCCCATCGGCAGTAGGCCCGCCTCAAACAGTTTCTGTTGCCACGCTGGGAGCCCACCCCAGTGTGGCAAATGTCCCACGCCATCTTCCTTAAGAAAAAAAAGAAACCCTGCAAACAAGAAAATGTTCCTCATGCCTCTCTAAGCCCACCCGCGCCAGCCCACCACTGTGCACTCTACCTCCCACCCCTCTCACCTTACTTACCTCCGAGTCCGCATTTACGATCTTCGGTGGACTGGGAACATGTCTGCACTCTTCAAAGCCGATCTAACTGAGGAAATGCCGATAAGCTGTATAATGCAATAAATAGGTTTTTTTCAACTTTAATGCATATCCCAGACATTTTCTGGAATTTTGGCACCAAATTTTCAACATGGGGTTTTGGGACCCTCCTCATGAATTCTTGAACTGTCATGGCGTTAATCGGGCCCAAAGGGTGATTTCGCAGTCACTGTACGAAATCACCTTTTGGGACTGATTAACAAAATGTCAGTGCCAGTGTTCATAAGGTGGGCTCTCAAAAAGCTTATGTTGCAAATTTGGTGAAAAAATTTATAAAAATGACTGTTTTACGAGCATGTGTTGCGCAGTTCCTACGCACGCTCGTAAGTTCATGAATTTTTAGTATTTGCACTCCAGATTTTCAACATTGCCATTTTGCCATACCTCCTTATGAGCAGTACAGCTGTCATTTTTCACATCTCGCCCAAAATGTGTTTCCGTACATGTAGCGTACAATGGCGCAGTCGGTGTGCGAAATCAATGTATGGGACACATTAAAAAAAATCACAGTGACACTGTTCATGAGCAGAGGTCTTAAAATAGCTATACTGAAGATTTGGTGAAAAAATTCCTTAAAATGGCTGTTTAACGAGCGTGTGTTGCGCATTTGCTACGCACCCTATTATGTTCGCAAATTTTTAATATTTCCACTCCAGATATTCAACATTGGCATTTTACCATACCTCCTTATGAGCAGTACAGCTGTCATTTTTCACATGTCGTCCAAAATGTGTTTCCGTGCATGTAGCGTACAATGGCATAGTCTGTGTGCAGAATCAATGTTTGGGACAGATTAAGAAAATCACAGTGATACTGTTCATGAGCAGAGGTCTTAAAATGGCTGTGTTGAAAATTTGGTGACAAAAGTCCATAAAATGACTGTGTTACGAGTGAGCATTGCGCAGTTTCTACGCACCCTCGTAAGTTCATGACTTTGTAGTATTTTCAGTCCAGATTTTCACCAGTGACATTTTTCCACACTTCCCTATGAACAGTACAGCAATCATTTTTCACAATATAATTGAAATGTGTTTTCACACTTTCAGCGCAGAAATGCGTGGGTGCTGTGAGAAATCATTGTTCAAGACAGATAAAGAAAATCACAGTGACACTGTTCATGATCAGAGGTCCCAAAATGCCTGTGTTGACAATCTGCTGTAAAAAATCCCCAAACTAATTACATTACGGGTGTGCATTGCACAGTTTCTATGCATGTTCGTGACTTCACCAGTTTGTTTAATATTTTCACTGCAGGTTTTCAACATTGCCATTTTTTATACCTCCCCATGAACAGTACAGCTGTCATTTTTCACATCCTGTTCAGACTGTGTTTTTGCACCTGTGGTGCTAAATGCTGTAGTTGCTGTGCAAAATCAGCTTTCCGCTAACAAACTGATATTGCCACTGTTCATGAGGTGGGGGTCACAGAAAACCCATGTTGAAAATTTGGAGTGAAAATACCAACGAATGCCTGAGGCATTAGGGTTTCCAACCATAACGCCCCACTCTGTAGAGAATGACAGGTATCAGGGGTGTGACTTGGGATTCTCGCCTATAATGCTCATACCATTCCATACCCTGCAGCCAGTGAGAGGCATTGAGGTATGCCTTGGACTCTTCTGCCCCAGAGTTCACCCCATTCTCCTATACCGCACCCATCTCACCATATTTCCTGATGGAATGGGGTGCTCACTAAGGGCAAAGACCCCAAGGCACACCGTGACACTTGTCAGTGTCTGCAGGGTAGGGTGTGGTGAAATGGCATGGCCGTTATGCCTGACGACCCAAAGGCACACCCCAATGCCTGTCAGTCTCTGAGGGGTGGTGGTGGGGGTTGGCTTCAGTTGAATACTTCACTGCCATTCCTATTATGCAGCTCTGTAACTCCTACACTACCAATGACAATGCCAGCAAGCAAACATTTGGCATTGACAAATGCTTGTTTTTTTTTTGTCAGGCTAGCAGGCCACCTCCACATACTGATGTTCCTTCCACTCTGTCCCAGCGATATGAGGGAGCAGTCAGCAGATAAAACAGAAAGTTAGAGACTGGCAGGAATACATTAGTACTCTGGGGTGTGCATGCTGGCAGTCAAACTCAGGCGGGTAGGCAATTTGTGAACGGAGTGGTTGAACAAATTAATGCGCGGAGTAGAGCAAGAGTGCAGACAAGTGGTCGAACAAGCAACTGTGGTGTGGTGTGGTGTGGGCAAATATGGGCATGCTGGCCTCCAGGTATAGGTGCAACAAAGAAAACTGAGTGAGCAAGCAGGCAGTTAAGTGGATGGTCAAGCAAATGGGACAGGATACAGAGCATCAGATCTGAAATTTCAGTCAATTTTGTATTGAATTATAATGTGCAAGACAAGCGTGTTGGAATTGTGGAGAGGGAGCGGATATCAGATACTGTTTCGCCAAATTGATCTTCCACAATAACTGCTACCCACAAACAGGAAAGTACTTACTGTCTCAGACTGCAATCTCACTCTTTAAAGCAGCATTCTAAATATTTTATGATGCTGCTAACACAAAATTAGACACTGCACAAATCAAGGCACTGGCTTCCAGTGTTTTGTACTTGTATGAACATATTTACTGATGTGCCCCATATTATGAATGCCTGTGTTCTACATTGTCCAACACTTTTAAGCAATAAGGCATGACCAGGGGTTAGATTAACAGTCTGTTAATCCCCCCATGGGTGTAATGTGACACAAGGTGCAGCTGAGTGCCATATTGTCCCTAGGGGGTGATTGACTGTTAATCTAACTCTTGGGAGTGCCTTATTGCTATTATAAAAATGCATTCCAAAAGAAAGTTGTTAAAAGTATGCTTTTTGAATGTTTTCCTCATTTAGAAGGAGATTTTTAATAAAATAGTTCTTCCACCAACAGTTTAAGAATGCTGATTAAAAATTAGAATGCATCATTACAGTCATTCAGCAGTGGTAGAGGATGAAATGCTGACAGGAAAAATCCATGTGCCATAGTGATCAGGCTGAACACGACAGATTAACAGGGATTAATGTAAGGCTGTTGGAATCCTAACAGCCAATCTGATTGCAGCATTCCTGATAACCTTTTTATAATTAGTGTTAGAGAGTCCCACACTGTAGTAACCGATAGTGAAAGAGGTGCTTGATCTTGGCAGGGAGGGTCTGTCAGCTACCAGACTGAGGGTTGGCATCATGGATGTGATTGGTGTCCAGGTCAGAAATGACACCAAAATGAGTGAGATGAAGGGAACCCAAAGAGATTTTTAACTTCCCCATTAAAATGAATCGCAACTCTCCTGATTTTAGACATTAGATTAAAAAATTTGAGGAGTGAGACACCCACTGAACTGCATCGCTAACCTTTTCATTTTATTAGTAAGTCTTTAGTCTGAACAATGGAGACTTAATCACTGTAGGGGCCTGCCAGCAGAGATGAGGGAAGGGGAAGGATTGTATATACTGAACAGGTTGTATTTCAGCAGATGGGGAGAGGGTAGGGACTTTTATTGTGGGACAATGTGGGTGTCTGAATATGAGGGCAGGGATGTGTTTTATATTGGGGCATGGTGGGTGTGTTTGCATTAGTGGGCATGGATGTGTGTACAGAGCAGGGTGGGTATCAGTACATGGGGGCAGAGTGGAGCACAGATGGGAGTCTCTATAGCAGAAGAAAATGGATGACAGAGAAGAATGCATGAAACAGAGTCAGAAACGCACACCAACAACCATAGGATAGTAATATACTTTATTTTCTGCTTTCAGTACATTTAGTGGGGCCTGCCCATATCTAGTATCAATGAACATGGATATAGAAACATAGAAACATAGAATTTGATGGCAGATATGGACCGCTTGGCCTACCCAGTCTGCCCATTTTCCCTACCTATTGTAACACCGCAGGCCCTACTTGATCTTCAGCCCTCCCTTCCCCTGCCACAAGGTTTCCTTATTTCTATCCTGTGCCTTCTTGATTCCCATTACAGTTGTTGCCCTACCACCTCAGCTGGGGAAGCTGTTCCAGGTATCCACCACTCTTTCTTTGAGTCTGCCCCCCTCCAGTTTCATTGCATGGCCCCTAGTTCATGAACATCTTTTGCTCTGAAAAAGGCTTTCTTCTTGAACCTTATTTATACCAGTAAGGTATTTGAAAGGCTGTATTATATCTCCTCTCTCTCTCTCTCTCCTTTCCTCCAGGGTGTAAATATTGAGGTCATTCAGTCTCTCCTCATAGGGCTTTTGATGCAGACCATCACAATTTTAGTTGCTCTCCTCTGGACAGCTTCTACTCTGTCTATGTCCTTCCTGACATGTGGTCTCCAGAACTGGACACAGTACTCTAGGTGAGGTCTCACCAGTGATTTATACAGTGGTATCACCACCGCCCTCTTTCTGCTGGTGATACCCCTCCCCTATGCACCGCAGCATCAGACTGGCTCTCCCCGCTGCCTTGTCAGACTGATATGCATCAGTACACTTTTAATCATAATGTAATTTAGTTAAAAATTAAACAGAACACTTAAAAAGTATCAGAAAAGGAGGTGTCCAATAGCCCCATGATGTGAGGCTTGCTATATTAATAGAAGCATCGCAGGTTGGTAGTGGTATTCTGTCAAGGAGAATTCCATTTGTTTGTTTTTTAGTTTTTGAACTCTTGTTTTTTTTTTTGTTTGTTTGTTTTTTTTTTTAGTTTTTAAATAATTCCTGAAAAAGAATTTCAAAACATGGTAGCAATTTCATATTTTATTTTGTCTTAATTCTGCATTAAAATATGTTCCTCTTCGAAGATGCAGATTCAGAATTTAAACAGTTACAGTCACCAGGATGACATGGACAAACCAAAGATGCCTTCACTGATGTACTTCCACTGATTTGCCAACATAGAGACTCAATTTGTAATTTCCAGTTAAACTGGTAAAAATGGACACCCTGGGGATCGAGTGGCAGGATGTCGGGCTGTGACCCAGGAGTATGAGGTTTGTGTGTGAGCCCCATAGTCCTGGCTGAGTGCATTGCAGTAGTGAGGTACTCAGCTTCCAAGCCAAGCAGGAAGGGCATGGGCCACACGATATTCTCATACCCCCTATCAGCCAACCATTAGTGGCACCCACATTGGCTCTGAATTCAGCCAGTTGCCCACTCACCTGGATAAGGGACAGAAGCAGACATGATCTTTCCAATTGTTTAGAAGGGGACTAAGTAAGCAGTAAGTCACAACAAGGTGTGCATTGGGTAAGCAATAACACACGACTGGGTGTGTAGTTATTGGGAAATTACTGCATGCTGCCCCCTTCTCACCCACCCACATCCATGGGTTGGAGTCACAAGGTATTAGTCAAGTGCCCTTGAACTGCAGGGTAGGGGGGAAATGTAGAAAAATTACCCAGTAACCGAAAGCCCTGAAGTGGTGGGCAATCAGAAGATTGTAGGTTTGTCTCCTACCTGACTCAGCTGTTTTCCCGGGATCTCCTAGGGTCTCAGGAACTCATGGGCAGACTTGATGGACCTTTGGTTTCCTTCTGCCATTACCTTTCTATGTTTCTAAGTGTGTTACTGCATTTATAACATGTCACCAAAATAATAAAAAAACACAATACTAAATATATCTTTAAATTAAAATAAATAAATGGTCATTGGTGAATCAGTTCTAACACCAAACAGCTAGGTTTGCCCTATCAAAGAGGTCAAATTGACTGGAAGGTAAGTCACTCTTGTTATTAGTTGAACCTTTTTTGTTTTTCCCAACTGCCATAGTTACTGAGAATTATGAAGCAGTGTAGTGATAATTCTGTGCAGTTAGGTCAATACTAGAAAACAAAATTCCAAGACCTGCATGGTACTTTCCAGACCTGTTCAGTTAATGGTCTGTTACCTCACAGGTCTGGATAGCTACTGACCAATCAGATCACCTTTTTTGTTTTACCCAACTATCACAGTTACTGAGAATTCCAAAGCAGTGTAGTTCCAAGACCTAATACTGCTATTAGTGCTGTGTTTTTAAAGATGGAAATAGACATTTTGTCCATGCAAGTCCGTCTTGGAATTCATTATATGGTTTGTGTTTACTCCACCCCCCCCCCACAATAATCAGTCATCAAGTTCCCTTTTAAAGATGTTGATATCAGAGCTGTTCACTATCTCATATGGTAAATTGTTCCATAGATTAATCACCCTTTGCATAAAAAAACTTTCTCTTTGCAATAGTTTTAAAGTGTGTTGATTTCAGTTGTTTGCTATGTTTCCTTAGTACACGTTTCCTGTCCCCTTACTGAATTTAGTGCACTCATCAATTCTTCACCATTGAACATCTTATACAAATGTAAAAAATGTCCATAAACCCTTCTTTGCTCTAGTAAGTGCAGACCCAAGTGCTCTAACATATTTTCATGTGAAATGTGCTCTAGTTCACCTTATCATTTTTGTTATCTTGCGTTGCATCCATGCTTGTTTAATTGTTTCACTAATATTTCATCCACCACAGAACTGTGAACTATAATCTGTTATTGGTCTAATGTATGATCTATATAAGGGGAGTAGAACCTGTTTGGACCTATGTGTGAAATGTCTCTTGATAGTACATATTTAACAAACGATTTGTTTTGGCATATGTCATTCTGACTTTTTTTTTTTTTATAGTTTGTAAATCATCTGTGATATACAATCTGAAGGCCTTTTCACATGCTGATGTTTTTAATTTTGTTCCTTCCACATAGCATTGTTTTTTGTTGTTATTGTTCCTTCCCAAGTGCATGACCGTATATTTTGAACTATTACGTTTCATATTCCACTTACTATTCCATTTTACGATATTATTGATGTCATTCTGAATTCTGCCTGCCTCTTCATCAGTCTTCATTACTCCACCAGTTTTGGTGTCATCTACAAATTTGATACAGGCACTATATATGCCCACTCCTAGATCCCCTATAAATAGACCAAATAGTGCTGGTCCCAGTATTGATCCCTGGTGGACTCTGCTCATCACCTTTCCCTCTCCCGACAAGTTCTCTTTAATCCTAGCTCTCTGGGTCCAATCCTTTAATCAGTTTTCTATCCATCTAATGATATTGATAGCCAGTTTTGTTATTTTCTCTAGCAGTTTTGAATGGTACACAACATCAAAAGCCTTACTCAGGTCCTGAAAGATGATAGATAGCTCTTACATTACCATTATCCGTTTTTTTTGCTAATAGTCTTGTAGAATGTTCGGAGGTTTGTGATGTGGGGCCTACATGGTTTAAAGTCGTATTGATGGGTACCTTTAATACCCAGTCTTACACATTCCTTTTCTAGTAAACCTTTTACTGAAGTCTCCATTACTTTACTCAGAGCCGATGTTAAGCTGATCGTCTGTAGTTGTTCGGTGATTCTCTGTTACCCTTTCTGAAAATAGGTATAACCTCTGCCAGTTTCCACGCAGACGGTACATCTCCTGAAATAGTAGATCTATTGAAAATATAATGTAATATGGGTGTTAATTCTTTTGTTAGCTCCTTAATTAAACTCGGGCTTGTATCATCAGGCCCTGTTGCTATGTCAGGTTTTAACTTCCTTAGATTGCTTTGTATTTCCTCCTTTGTTATAGTTAGGCTTTAGTCAAGGCACTTTCTAGACCTGTGCAGTTATTGGTCAATTACTGCACATGTCTGGCTAGCCGCTATTAACCAGTCAGATCACTATATTTTTTTTCTTGCCTGTTTTATAAAGACTTTTAATACACATCCTTGGGAAGTGAGGCACAAGGCCGAAGGATGAGCATCCTTACACCCCTGATAAATGCATTCCAGTCCTTAAATGCAACCACAGGAGAGGCTTATTACACTTCTAAGATGGCTTGCTGCTCTTACATATCATTTGTAAAGTAAAACATGTTTAATATGACTTTTTATACATAAAATTATTTGTTTAAATATGTTTTGAATGACAAAATAATATACATGAAATAGTCCCTGATTTTGTAAGTATTTTTTTTTAACCTTGGTAATGAAATATAGCACTTGGCAATGCAGCTATGTTTTAATGCATGGCCAGGTGATGTCTCTCAGTCATTGAAGTTTCAGGGTTTTTCCTTTGTCTTTATAAGATGGGGGAGGGATAGACAATAAAAAAATACTAAAAATGCTTTCAAATTTGTTTCCGAGAATTATTTCAAACTAAACCTCCCACAGGTTCTTTGTGCTAGTTCTTCTAATTTCAACTAAATAGCTGAATGTTCAAATGAATATAAAAAAATAAATAAAATTATTTGTGTCACTATGGTAGGGAACCTAACAATGAGGATGTGTTGCTATAAAACTGGTTGGCACTGGCAATTACTTAACCAAGTAGTAGTTTTAGTCACTTTAGATACTTTGGGTTTCATGATTTGAACCAAGAAAAATTTTTTTTTCAGACCAAAATCAGCATTGGTATACAACTGTACAACAGGCGGAATTAATCCTTTCCACTGGGGAGAGATTGGTAAGTCCTGGGTATTAACTGTACCTCCTATAGTATTGTAGTGCGCTGGTTCTAAAGTAGTTTAGTTGTTTCTAGAAAGCTTCTTACGTTAACTGTCATTTAGCAAAATCTGCGCTAAGACTGATGTTTATAAAGGACCACACGCTTCGTCATCCGATACCATGTACAACACCTTGGGAAAGAGACAGGGGTCTCGAAAATGTTTTGCTGTTAGTGGGTCAACATCTCCACTGTTTTAACTTTCACGTAGCTTAATAAAAAGTACATGGTATCTGACGGCTAAGTGTGTGGTCCTTTATACACAGCAGTCTTAGCACAGACTCTACAATTTCTACTTGGTTTAACGATTATGGCTGGAGCTTGATAATCCACCTGGTGGCCATCTTCAACTTTTGCATATAGCAAAATTACTTTTAATTCAGCTGCTACCATGCTTTAGAACTACAGTGAAACCCAGATAGGGTCACGCTGGTCCAAACTGGTTTCTTATTTGGCCTGTTACCTAAAATAAAGATGTGTATGTTAAGGTAAGAGCATGGCAGACTGTACACAAGATGGACCACTACAGATTTCTGTTGAGGACTCCAGCATGTAGCAGGCTCATACTACGTCGGTCCAAGGCTCCTGAGTAAAGCAAAAGGGCAGTAGTATAGTAAGGCAGTGTAAAGGTATAATGTGGCTGTTCTGATCATTGAACAGGACAAATTATACACAACTAATAATCTGAAAGAACAGTAGCCTTATGCTGCCACTGTCTTTACAGTAGTAAAAAATAAATTGTTATACTTCAAAACTCACTGCCTTTCAGCATCAACTGGGATTCAACCCCTTTTATGGCAACTGTCACCAGTTTATTTTCTTTTTCCATTTGCTTAGTGTTGTTTGTGTGTGCAAATTATTAAAAAGTAAACAGAAACGTCAACCTTTAAATTTAAAGAGATATGCATTTATGCACATCAGCATGTTCTTTCTTACACTCAATGTTTCTGTTTTAATTTAGTTTGCTATTCATTTTTTCCATTTTTAGTTTTTCTCCCTAGACTTTATAACATATCTTAATAGCCTGTTCAAGAAGTGTGTGTAAAAAGCCTTTAACTGTCCCCAACTGACCTCGTAGTGCCTTTTTATGACATGTTAGTGATTACCTTGACAACACACTGTGATCTTACAAACCACAATTATGAGGACAGTTGGAAACAATCAGATGCTTTTTGAAAGACACAGGTAAATAAGTACTGCACTGTTTGAAATAGATAAATACCAGGTCAGAGAAAGTGAATAAATGGAAAACACTAAAGTTAAATATAATTGTTGTGAATATAATATTTTAGGCCTTTTAAATTAGTAGCTACTTGGTCTTTAATAATTTGCAAAGTAGAATGTTGGGTCACCAAAGTTTTTTTAATTTTTATTTTATTTATTTGGTCTAGGATTACAAATACCTTTGAGCCAAGGCTCTTTTACAAAGGTTCCACATCACAGGTTACAGCAGACAACATGAAAGGTAGTATAAACATTGAAGTTGGTTCAAAGACAGCACTTAGCAGCACATAAACTAAGTAAGGAACTAGTGATGAGAAGAAGAAGGAAAAAGAGGGGGTAGCAGGAGGCCGGGGGTCAAGAGGGAAGAGGTAGAAGGGTGTGGGGGGTAGGGACAAGGGGGGATTGCAGCCAAGTGGTGTTGTTATTAGTGTAAGTGCATAAAAGGGTCCAGGTGTAGGCAAAGTGCAAAGGAGGCAGTGGCCCCTCAAGGTAGACACAGGTGGTGGGAGGTGGTTCCAAAAAAGTCAAAGATGACCTTTGTGCAGGAACCAACTTTATCTTAATGCCGTCAGATACTCATAACAATTAATGGTGGCAACTAATGTCTTTTAAATGGTAGTTGTGGTCTTCTAAAGCAGGTTTTCATAACCAAGGTCAGTGATTTATGGTGATTAAAGAAATTAATTCAATTTTCAAGACTTGAAATTCTAGGAACTGCACTGACGATTGTTAGTCTAATTTCCAGATTTTACTGGGATTCTACTGTCATTCTTTTAGTACAGGTATAAATAATTAGAATAAAAGAAGGCTTAATATACAAAGCATTAAATAAAATAAACTGAAAACAATACAGGAAGCAATTGTAAGAAAAATACAAGGTCTGTAGATTTACTGATCTGGGATAAAATGCCAAATTCCATGAAAAACATTTTTACCAGTGTGGTGGCAGTCTAGATTCTGGAATTTTATCCAGTTTTCTGATAAACCCCACAAATCAGTGGCCATGCTCATAACCAATGGCTACCATATCTCTTTCGGTAATATTGTAGAAATGGAGGTGGTATAAGCAAGGAGCAGTATAACCATTGGTTAGAGCACATATTGGTGAACCTGAGGGTTCAGGTCATCCCACTGCTATGTACACATTGTGTGACTCTGAGTAAGTTACTTAACGTCCCTATACATACCCTCTTCTCTTTCCCCCTGTATAACCTTGCTGTGCTTTTACCTGTATCTCACTTTCTCCCTGTGCACATAGCGCCTAATGGCTACGTGAACAGTTTATGGCTTGTAAGGTACCTTCAGATACAGTGTGTATGCAAGACACTTTAGACCATGCAACATAACCTTGTGGTGGTGAAAAGGATTTAGGGGCATCTTATCCATCCCTCCTGCTGCATGGCAGTGAGTATACTCCAAGCTGAGCACTACTACTGACTATACTCCAAGTCAAGGACTTTAAAAAAGGCAGCTTTCAACAGGATGAGGGAGCTGTTGAAAAGAAGCACATGTAGAGAAAAGGACAGATAGAAGGGATGGAGGAAAAAGGAAAGAATTTAACAAAGCAAAGCTGAGGTGACAGAAAGCTCAGTTGGGAAGGTGCCAAAGGGAAAATGGCCAAGGAGTCCAATGAAGCTCACAGTCGAAGTAAAATTCAAAGGACGGGCATTCCTGAAGTACAAAGGAAGCCAAAGGGGGAGAATAGAGATGAATACCTGGGGGCAATGAAGAGAGCCAGCAGGAAGGTGAGGGAGGCCAGTGCTAAAATGAAACTCAAGCTTACACCAGGAGTAAAGCAAGGGAAAAGAGCAATCTTCAAGTGCATCCAGCAGAAGCGCAGAATTAAAGGGGATATTGTGAGGCTGAGAAGTGAGGAAGGATGGCAGGCAAGGGACAAAGGCAAATCAGAGATACTGAAAAAATATTTTTGCTCAGTCTTTACTTGGGAGAAGGATGGAACACTATCAGAATGTCGGGTTAAGAGCAGAAGACAGGGGAAGCAAGCGCTCAAGTAGTATGGCCAAAATAACAGGCAATAAGGTGTTAAAAAAACTTAAAGAGTTGAAAGTAGATAACTCTATGAGACCTGACTGCTTAAAACCAAGAATGCTTAAGGCGATAACAGAGGTAATAGCAAGATCACTTGCAGACATATTCAGTTGCTCGCTGGACATGAGAGTGGTTCCAAGGGACTGGAAAACAGCAGATGTGGTCCCAGTGGGCAAGGGTGGAAGAAAGGATGAGCAAGGGAATTATAGACCAGTCAACTTGACATCTATAGTGGGAAAGCTTACAGAGCCTCTACTAAGGGAGGAACTCATGGACTTCACAGAGGGGAAATGAGCTACAGGACCCCAGGCACCATGAGTTTATAAGAGGAAGGTCTTGCCAGATAAATCTGGTTGAGTTCTTTGACTGGGTAACCAGGGCAGCTGATAAGAGACAGGCAGATGATATAGTGTACTTGAATTTCAACAATGCCTTGTGACTCAGTCCACCACAGGATGCTGGTCAAAAAGTTAAGGGACTAGGGGGTGAAGGAAAAATTGACAACTTGGGTGGAAAGCTGGCTGAGAAGAACACTGAGCATTGTAGTAAATGGGGAGTTTTAGAGGTAAGGAACATAACATGTGGAGTACCTAAGGGTTTGGTGTTGGGTCTGGTCCTTTTCGGTGTGTTTATTTATAACATAAGGGTAGGCATCAATGGAAGGTCTGCCTCTTTGCTGATGATACAAAGAGCTGTGCAAGGGTGGACACAGAGAAAGGGATAAGGGAACTTAAGGAGGATCTGGGTAGGTTGGGCAGCTAGTCAAAGATACAGCAGCTGAGCTTCAATACTACAGAATGCTAGGTGATGCACATCAGGAAAAGGAACTCAGGAGCTCAATATGAAATGAGGGGGGTACTGGAAAGAAAAGGACCTAGGGGTCATGATATTAGTGAGCCTGAAACAACAACACACTCTACTAGAGCTGTAGGTAGGCCAAACAAGGTGCTTCGATGCATAGTGAAGGGGATAAGCAGTAGAAGCTGGGAAGGGGTCCTCCCATTGCGGAGGTCATCGGTGCAACCTCATCTGGATTACTGGGCAAGGTATTGGAGTTCACACCTGAAGAAGGACTGCAACAAGGTGGAAGCAGTACAGCACAGGCAACCAAGATGGTGCATGGACTCGGAGGTGATATACGTATGAGGAAAGACTGCAGGACTTAAACATGTACACCCTTGCAAAGAGGAAGGAAGGGGTGACATAATCGAAACATGCAATTACCTGCATGAGATAAACAGATGGATGCCAATGTGCTTTTCTCCTTGAGCTCAAATTTAAAGTTACGGAGGAATTCACTAAAACTTGCAGGGAGAGTTTCAAAAGAGACATCTGCAAGCATGTTTGCACTGAAAGAGTGGTGAACAAGTGAGACAAGCTGCCGGAAGAAGTGGTACAAGCCAAGATCATTGAGCACCAGGGGCAGATCCAATAGTGATGTAGACAGGAGGGCTGTCCCACAGTTTATGAGTTCAGCTACCAAACTCCAACCTCTCACTCAGCCCTGCCGCACACTCATTATTTTATGTCCGGCTCGACTACGCTTCTCACTCCTCACAAAGGTAGTTAACTGTACTTAAGGGGATTAGGAAGAGGATTAGGATCACACAGTCACATTTACACATTTATATTTGTGTGTGTGTGTGTATGTGTATCACAATATCATTACCATCAATGTGTAATAACTCAGAGTGGGAGGAGGCAATCCCCATATCTTGTTTCATCAATGTTTATTTTCAGTTTAGTCCATTAACTTCCCCCAGGTTTTTGATACAACTGTATGTATGGGGGGGTGGGATTGCAGTAAGATTATCTGTTCATGTGTAGCTTCTAACAGTTGTCTGCAGGAGTGGGACCTCTCATAATCATTTGCATGAGAGGAACCTCAGCCTATTCAAATGCAAGCAGGAGGGTGGTTTGTATGCCAGGGATGACAGCAGGGAAGGAGGGCCCAAGAATAAGGGAAATAGTAAGGGAGGTTGGAGGAAAACCTAATTTAGTTATACATTTGGGAACCAACAACCTAGGCGGGGAGGAGGTGGAGGTAGTGCAAAGTAGGTTCAGGGAGTTAGGGAAGATTTGCAGGGAGGAAGGAAATTTGCTGGCCTTCTCAGAGGTGATACCAGTACCAAGGGCCAACACAGCCAGGAAAAGAAGAATATAGGATTTTAATGACTGCCTGAGGAAATGGTGCAGGGAGGAGATGTTTACCTGTATTGGGAACTGGGAGGAGACCTGATCAAACAAAGCACTCTTTTCACCAGACAAGCTACACCTCAGTAGTGAGGGTTTGAGGGTGCTCAGGGACAAACTGGGGGAATACATAACCACTACACTTAATTTAAACTAATGGGGGAGCAGTGGGCATGTAGGCCCACAGACTCTGAGAAGAGGTCAGTGAACCTCTCCCTCACAGTGATGGAAGAGGTCTGGAGGGAGGAGGTGGAAGGGGCCAGAACACAATTTAGCAAAGTGTGGAGGGGGTGAGGAACACATAACAAGGGTACATGGAGGGGTGCACACAGAGGGAATAAATGTGAATAGAAGAATAGAGGGAAGAGAAGGAAGGTCAGATTCTAAGTGGAGGTTGGTGTCTCTGAATGTGTAATCTTGGAAACAAGATGGACGACTTGCAGGCACTATTAGCAGACAGGAGGGTGTACATAGCTGCAGTAACCGAGACGACAACATCACACCATAGCTGGACATACGATCCCTGGATATAAACTGCTACAGGAGGGACAGGGTAGTCAGGAAGGGGTGGCAGTTTATATCAGGGAGGGAATAACTTGCATGAGGGAGGAGTTGGAGGAAGAGGAGGTGGAGGCATTATGGGTTCACTTAAGGACCAATAGAGGGAGAAAAGTGAGGTTGGAGGTGGTTTACAGACCACCCAATCAGGATGAGGAGAGGAACAGGGAACTGAGCTCACAAATACTGGATGCTGCAGGGAAAGGAGAGGTGGTAATTGTGGGGACTTCAACCTGCCCAAGGTGGACTGGAGCATACCTTCCACAACATGTGCTAGGAGTCAGGTGATCCTGGAAGGACTGCAGAGTAGGTTCCTGACTCAGGGTGTCACTGGACCAACAAGAGCTGAGGAAATTATTGATCTGGTGCTCACAAATGGGGAGCATGTACAGAAAATAATGGTCAGGGAGCCACTGGGTGGAAGTGACCATCGCACAATGTGGTTCCAGTTCGGTATGGGCAGGGAAAGCATCCAGACTAAGAACCATAAACTTTGATTTCAGGAGGGTGGACTTCAGGAAAATAGGCGAAGTGCTAAGGAGCCATCTGGTGGGCATCAGAGCATATATGAAGGTGGACCAAAGGTGGTCCATCATTAAGGAAGGAATACTGGTTGCCACAGATGAGTGAGTTAGGCTCAGGGGGAAGAACACAAGGGCCAAAGTGCCCACCTAGTTCAGTTCTGGGGTCGCCTAGGCAGTAAAGGAAAAGAGGCTGGCCTATAGAAAATTCAGGAAGACCAAGAGAGTGGTGGATAGGGAAAATTACCTAAGGTTGGCTAGTGAGGCAAGTAAGGAAGTTCAGCAAGCAAAGGCACATAAGGAGCTGCAGACAGCTGAAGGAATTAAGAAGGGGAGAAGGCTTTCTTTCGCTATATAAGTAAGAAAAGGGACAAGAAGAAAGGGGCTGTTAGGCTTAAGAAAGGGGTGGAGGATAATTGGGGAAAAGCAGAGATACTAAATGAATACTTCTGTTCTGTCTTCACCAGGGAAAGGATGGACCAGTGCCTTCAGGAGAGAAAAGAGGAACAGGGAGAGATGAGAACACAGATGTAGTGATAAAGGAGGATAGAGTGAGGGAGGGGCTGTTGGCACTGAAGGTGGACAAATCACCAGGCCCGGACAGAGTGCATACAAGGGTACTAAAGGAACTGGCTGAGGAGCTAGCAGGGCCACTGGCAGACCTATTTATTAGTTCACTAGAGTCAGGCATGGTGCTGCAGGACTGGAGAACAGCACGTGTAGTGCCCCTCCACAAAAGCGGTCCCAAGGATGACCCGGGGAATTACAGACCAGTCAGTCTGACCTTCATTGTGGGAAAGCTCATGGAGACTATACTAAAGGAAAGGTAGATGGAATATCTAGAGGAACATGGCCTCCAGGATGCGAGGCAGCATGGGTTCATGGGGGGGGGGGGTCATATGAAATGAATCTGATTGACTTATTTGACTGTGTTACAAAGACAGTAGACAGAGACCAAGCGGTAGAAATCCTCTATCTTGATTTCAGCAAGGCCTTTGACTCTGTGCCCCACAAAAGGTTGATCGGGAAGTTGGTGGATCTCAGGGTTGGGGAAAAGATGGTCCGATGGGTGGAAAACTGGCTGAGGAACAGAACCCAGAGGGTGGTTTTGAGGGGAGAGTTATCTGGTACCAGAGAGGTAACCAATGGGGTCCCGGAGGGCTCTGTGCTGGGGCCGGTGTTGTTCAATGTCTTCATCAGTGACATTGTGGATGGCATTAAGGGCAAAATGTACCTATTCATGGATGACATCAATCTCTGCGAGAGAGTGGACACAGCTGAAGGGATACTGGACTTACAGGAAGATCTGGAAAAGTTGGGGAGGTGGTGCAGAGTCTGGCAGCTTGGCTTCAGTACCAGTAAATGCAAACTTATGCATATTATAGCCAAGAATCCCAGGACAGAGTACTGCCTGGGTGGAGTCCAAGTATTTTTATCAGAGGAGGAGAAGGACCTGGAAGTGATGATCACTAGTGACCTGAAGCACTCCACACAGTGCACGAAAGCAGCAGCAAAGACAAACAAGATGCTGGGATGCATATCTAGGGGGATCAGCAGTAGGAGAGAGGAGGTTATACTGCTTTTGTACAGGTCACTGATAAGGCCGCATCTAGAGTATGGAGTTCAGTACTGGTGCCCACACCTCAAAAAGGACATTAACCTGCTGGAGAAGGTCCAGAGGAAGGCTACAAAGATGATAGCGGGTCAGCAGGGTAAGGCATACGAGGAGAAGATGAGGGCACTGAACACGTACTCCCTGGAAGACAGGAGAGAGAGGGGGGCCATGATTGGAACCTTCAAGTACTTGAAAGGGATAAATATGGTTGATAAGGAGAGTCTCTTTAAGCTCAGTGGCAACCATAACATGAGGGGGCACAGTCTTAAACTGGTGGGTGGGAGGTTTTGGATGAAGGTCAGGAAGCACTTATTCACAGAGAGGGTGACGGACACTTGGAATGCGTTGCCGGAAGAGATGATCTTGTTGAAGACAGTGGGCAGCTTTAAGAGAGGCTGGGATAAACATAGGGGGAAGGTAAGGATCATGAATAGGGAGGATGGGAGGAGTGGGGAGGGAGGGCAGGGACATTATTATTTATTTTTTTTAATTTATCTTGAAAGTCGAATTTACAACCTTTAAGTCAGGGACTCATTTACAAAGGCACCTTGTTGCAGGGAGGGTAGACATGGTTACAGTGTGAGATACAACAGTGGTAACATACAGGTGCAATACAGATAACAAAAAGAACGCAATAGAACACAATCGTTAGTTCAAACTGAAGACCCTGCAGTATGAGCAAGCTTGATAGACCAAATTGCCTTCTTCTGTTGGCTTCTTTGTATGTTCATATGTTCGTATTCCATGGAGCCTACCGCATATCTAACAATAATGAACATTTTTAATGCATTTATTCGTCACTTTTTTTTACTTTTGAGGACCACATGCCATGTCTTGTTTGCCATAGCCCAGTCACTAGCCCCTACCACCCCTACTACATTGTTCATTTTGCTGTGAACAATTAGTATAGGGTATAGTCACATGACCACAAGTCATGTCTTATTTTCCACACTTCAGTCACAGGGCCCCAGCTATCTTCAGTGCTTTCTTCAGCTGGCTGTTATCAATTAATTTGGGACATTCATGCAAGTGCTGATATCTTATGTACAGTACATATGCATTTTCAGTTGGGATATGTCCCCACAACCTCCATCATAGCTTTAGCACTACTCAGTGAATTTAACAATAATTTTGTTCACATATTGTAGTTACTTTTTTTATCCAAAATCCATTCATAGTGCTGTATACAGTACAGTTACAGAGAAAGGGAAATTTGCAGACCCAAGAGTCAAGAAATGGTCTCGATCCTCTAAGGTTATCTTTTCACCACCAGGCACCTGAAGCTTTTATTTATCTTAAAAACAAAACCGCAAATCCCAGCAACTGCACTTTGTCAATGACAATGAGCCCCAACCAAAAAAGCACAACAATGGTCACTCACACAACAGATCCCCAGCAACTTCAGACACATTCGCGATGGCCGGCCAGTGCCAACCATTAATGTATCTCACTAAATAAAATAAATCCACCCCAAGACCATGGGGAGACGGCACATTTACTACTGAAAATTAACTGAGCAGACATTCCCGATATTGAATTCTGTACATACCTGTTAAGTGATGTACCAGATACACGGAAACAGTTTGTAATTTTAACACTTTAAACACCCTTCGACGACCTCATCCTGGCAGTCCATGGATGGGCACACAAATAGCTGAGGTCAGAAGGGTTGTGAATACCCATTTTCACAGATCGGGATGTAATTTCACTCTGACCCTCATTACTTGCCTGCTAGAACCCATTCTAAACTGTTCTGAACTTGATAATTAAACATCAAAATTAATTGCTGTTTTCTTAGCACATAAAGACCGAGGGGATTCTAATGGGAGGAGGGGCTACAGCCCCCTTAGTCCCTCAGCAAATCCGCACCTGGCAGCTTTAAACAGGAATGGGTCTGGCATAGGAATTAGTCAGAAAAGGAATGTCAGAAACAAAGTGGGGGGTGCCACTAAGGCCACTGGAGAGTAGTTAAGTAATGTGGGCAGACTCGATGGGCCTATGGTCCCTTTTCTGCCGACATTATTTATGTATCTATGATACATATTCAAACTAAAACTGCTAGAATGTTACCAGTACCATGCTATAACTCCCAACACTGTTCTCCAAGGGGCTATGCACAGAAAAAGGAATTGCCTACATGCTGTGTATCTGTTGTGCATAGACAACCATAAGTCAGAATGCAGCTAACCACTGGGCAGCTTTCATGGAAAGGGCACGCACCCCTTCTGCACTCAATTCCCAAGCCATTAGCGCACCTACACAGGTGGATGGTTTGGGGGAGTGTCGGGCATGCCCGCACTCTGCGGCACTTACTAAACTGCAGAGTGCTGGGCAGGGGGGGGTTCAAGATATGGCAGCAGGGACTTAGACGTATCTGTTGCATGCCCCCCTCCCAACAGAGTATCTCCCGCCAGCAGTGGGAAAACCTGGACCCCCCCCACACACCAAGCTGCCCCAGCCCTCCAGTCAAGCAGGTGGGGCTGGAGACAGCCATTCAGGCACTGACCCAATGATTTTACATTAAGGGACCTGTGCTGTCCCATAATCCCCTGCTCCATCCACTCCTAGACCAGGTCAGGTATCCTGTTGGATACTTGCCTGTGTACTAAGATTCACCTCCCATGCACCATCATGCTAAGGGGTTGAGGCCACAGACAGGCACCCATCGGTGGCCAGTGATCGTGAATGATGGCCACCATGTGCCTGTCCGTGGGTGTAGCGCTGAGTGGGCCAGGTACGTGCCTCTCATGCATACTCAGACCAGAATAGTGCATGACTCCCCTAAGTATAAACTCTTATTTTTATACAGGACAAAATACCATAATAGTCAAAGCCTTGTTTACAAGATCATCCTTTCTTGGGTTGCAGTTTACATGTAATACTTACTAATAAAAACCACTGTGATTAAACAAATTTAAAATTTAACACATACAAATAATTTATCAGGTATAAATTCAGATTATGTAAAACTAAAGTAGTCTCATATGTTGCATTAACATCTGACCAAACATTCATGCTGGCTGGCTGAATTGAAGGTCTTTGAGCAGACAGACAGCAAGCATAAATTTGGTGGAATGGCATTCCAGGACTTCAGTGTACTGCACCAGAAGGTCAGCCCACTATAAGAGGTGCACCCTAATGAATATGTCTAGGCAAGCTTTGAAAGCTTTACTTGTGCTAGTTTCAACAATGTCACCAGACAAGCTATTCTGCATGATGACCACCCTCAGAATGAAATAATACCTTCTGATTGCCGTTATCCTGGCCCCTCAGATTCAGTACATGTCTTTTTGTTCTGCTTACACTCATCAGCTTATACAGCTACTGTACAGCTCCTTTGGTATCCGGAACATCATGGGCATGACCCCTTCTTTTTCTTCTCTGTACAAAATAATTAAATTATGTCCTAATGTTCCTCAAAATCTTGACCCCCTAAGATTCTAATCTGCTTATTGACCCTGTGCTGGACTCTCTCAAACTATTCAATGTCCTTTCTGTACTGTGGTGATCAGAAATGTACACAGTGCTCAAAGTCTGGTCTAACCAAGGCCTTAGAAAATAAATCGGGGAAGTCCTGCTTCCTGATTGGCTACTGCCATTCTAGTGCCATGTCTTTATGTCCTAGCACCGGCCTAAACCAGCTTGTCTTGTTACCTTAAGTGTAGTCACCATTTTATTTGTTTCAGCTCCCAGCTGGGTAAAGAAGTGAGTGTACGTAAGCCATGGAGAAACAGACACAAGCCAGGTGAATGAGAGGAAGAGAGAGAGTGAGGGAGACCGCAAACTTAAGTAAGCTGGGGGTAAATGGATGTGACTCAGAGGGGCAGTGTGCATGTATGAAACTGGGTCAGCTTGGTGGCTGCTAAGTCACCCTCACACTTGCCTGCCCAGCACCACCTAGTGAAACAACTAAGCAATCCCAGCAGTGGAAAGACTATTTTAAACAGTGCAACTAAACCTAATTTTTAAATATTTTCTTTTAAATGAAGCTTTCTTTTTCCCAATTTTCTAAGTGCAATAAGATACTCCAGGGGGGGCAATGTAAGGCTATACCTGCACTTCTACGGACTGTGAGGCCCTCTGTCTGCAACATTAGTCCTCACTACAGCCTTGGCATGCAGATAAAGCACAACACCGCCTACCCTGTTGTGACTTATTGCTTACTTGTGTAGGAAAAGGATTCATTCCTACGACCTGCTCCATACACTCACATTCTGATTTTCCCCTTTCTTTCCAAAGTTCACTACAACGTATAGAGGTCAGCATTAAAGAAAGAAACAGTTTTCTGAATTAAAGTTGCTTTACTTTTAGCTAAAATGGCCATGCAGTGAATTAAGTGTGTGTGTGTGGGGGGGGTAGACTTTCAAACACCCAACTCTGGCACAAGAGGAACTGCTGTAAAACTCAGGCATGGCTGTTTCTGGCAGATGTACTGTATTTTAAAAGAATTGTTGTGGCATTCATCTGTAACAGTTTTTTTACCTAAACCTCATTTTTGCTCAGTTGATGAGACATGGCAAATGAAGCAGCTTTTGTTTTAATTGGCCACATGCAGCAGAGCAATTCTGCCACTTGAATAATCACAGCAGCTTATGGTGACTTGGGGGCAGCTGAAAGTCCAACATAGGACAATTATTTTGATGTACGGCTCCACTATATAAATAATTGAAGAAGAAATGTTAAGCTGAAAATATTTTTTCTGGGTGAATGCATCATTAAATTCAAGGTATGTTTATTAAATGGGTTTTGTCACGCAAGTATGCTTTAATCACAAAATCAAAGTCAGTATATGTTCATTAAATGGGTCTTGTCACCAACTCTGAAACACTGCACAAAAAATGCTTTACAGAAAAAATAGAAAGTCAGGGGGCCTGGTCCTCCTTGCTGGCCACCAGATCAGTCATTTGTAATGCTTTGGCTTCTCAGAAGGAACTAGAAAGGAAAGGTTCAGATCTGTTACAGTACAGTAGCTTCTTCTTGTTTTTACATTGTTTCTTATGGATTTTACTTGGTAGAAGGTTATTTCTTTTCTTTCTTACTTCTTCTAAAGGGCTAGCAGGGTATTGTTTGGGGCTGTTGGAATTTTGAAAACTGTTTTGGTGGCTATAAGTGGGCTCATTATGTTTGCTTGCACGCATGTGCAAGAAACATAGTGCATCATCTGAGTTTTCGGAGGTATGACAGCCCTCTTCCAATTCAGTCAGTGTGTTTGCAGGTGCGGCCGCAGTTCTCCAATGCCTGCTGGAGCTGTCTATGACAGCAGTCCAGCAGTGCAAAAATGCAGTGGTGTACAGTTGAAAGGGGGAGCTACGCTTCAGTGAGCAGCGATAAGATATCGCCTGCTCATGCGCGCTCCCCACACACACACACACACACACGCACGTACGCATACTGCATGCTCGCCCCACGCGCACTGTATAGTCGGGGTGCCCAATCACGTCAGCTGTGCTGCGCTCCCCAAAGTGTTCCCACATGCCACACTGGGTGCCCACCCCAGCGTGGCTGCTGACTGTACAGCCGACGGGGTGCCCAATCCCCGCCGGCTCCACTGTCTCTCCCCAGAGTACAGGGTGCCACACTGGAGCCCACACCAGCATGGCAACAGATGCTGTCGCCGACGGGGGTGCCCAATCCCCCATCGGCTCCACGCCCCCCCCCAAAAGCCATCTTTGTGCCACGCTGGGAGCCCACCCCAGTGTGGCAAACGTCCCGCATCGTCTATCCTTTGTTTTAAAAAAAAAAACAACCTGAAATTGGAAAACGGTCCCTCGGTGTCTCTGCCCCCACCTGCGCCCAACCACTGCGCACTCCTGCCTCCCCACACCCCCCACCCCATACTTACCTCGGACGCTGATGATCTTCTGTGGACCTGGAACACATCTGCACTCTTCAAAGCCGACCGCGAACTGAGGAAATGCCGGTAAGCTGTATAATAGGATAGATAGGGTTTTTTCAACTTTGCTGCATATCTCAGGCATTTTTTGGAATTTTTGCACCAAATTTTCAACATGGGGTTTTGGGACCCCTTCTCTTGAATGCTCTCACTGTCATGGCGTTAATCGGGCCTGAAGGGTGATTTCGCAGTCACTAAGCAAAATCACCTTTTCTGGACCAAGTAACGAAATGACACTGGCACTGTTCATAAGGTGGGCTCTCAAAAAGCCTGTGTTGAAAATTTGTGGAAAAATTCCTAAACTGACTGTTTTACTTTAGCTGCATTCGCAGTTCCTACGTATACCTGTAAGTTCGTGAATTTTCAATATTTTCACTCCAGATTTTCAACATTGCCATTTTACCACACCTCCTTATGAGCAGTACAGCTGTCATTTTCACATCTTGCCCAAAACGTGTTTCCGCCCATGTAGCACACACAATGGCGCAGTTGGTGCTAAATCAACGTATGGGACACATTAAGAAAATCACAGTGACACTGTTCATGAGCAGAGGTCTTAAAATGGCTATGTTAAAATTTGATGAAAATTCCTAAAATGACTGTTTTCTGACGTGCATTCTGCCAGTTCATACCTTTCAGTAAATTCGCAATTTTCAATATTTTCAATCCAGATTTTCAACATTGCCATTTTATTACACTTCCTTATGAGCAGTACAGCTGTCATTTGTCACATCTTGCCCAAAATGTGTTTCCTGTAGCGACAATGGCGCAGTCGTAAAGCGAAATCAATGTATGGGACACATTAAGAAATCACAGTGACACTGTTCATGAGCAGAGGTCTTAAATGGCTGTGTTGAAAATTTGGTGAAAGAATTCTAAAATGACTGTTTTATCGAGCGCATTGGCGCAGTTCCTACGCATCGATCGTAAGTTTGCGAATTTTCAATATTTTCACTCCAGATTTTCAACATTGCCATTTTATTACACTTCCTTATGAACAGTACAGCGGCCATTTTTCACATGTCGCCCAAAATGTGTTTCCGCACCTGTAGCGCACAATGGTGCAGTCGGTGTGCGAAAGCAATGTTTGGGACAGATTAAGAAAATCACAGTTACACTGTTCATGAGCAGAGGTCTTAAAATGGCTATGTTGAAAATTTGGTGACAAAAGTCCATAAAATGACTGTGTTACGATTGAGCATTGCGCAGTTTCCATGCACCCTCGTAAGTTCATGACTTTGTAATATTTTCAGTCCAGATTTTCACCAGTGGCATTTTTCCACACTTCCTTATGAACAGTACAGCTGTCATTTTTCACAACATGGCCGAAATGTGTTTTCACACTTTCAGCGCAGAGATGCGTGGTCGCTGTGGGAAATCATTGTTCGGGACAGATAAAGAAAATCACAGTGACACTGTTCATGATTGGAGGTCCCAAAATGCCTGTGTTGACAATCTGCTGTAAAAAATCCCCAAACTAATTACATTGCAGGTGTGCATTGCACAGTTTCTATGCACGCTTGTGACTTCATCAGTTTTTTTAATATTTTTACTGCAGATTTGCAACATTGCCATTTTTTACACCTCCCCGTGAACAGTACAACTGTCATTTTTCACATCCTGTTCGGAATGTTTTTGCACCTGTGGTGCTAAATGCCTTAGTCGCTGTGCATAAGCAGCTTTCCGCTAACAAACTGATATTGCCACTGTTCATGAGGTGGGATCACAAAAACATGTTGAAAATTTGGAGGAAAATACCAACGAATGCCTGACGATTAGGGTTTCCAACCATACCCCACCCTGTAGAGAATGACAGGCATCAGGGGTGTGACTTAGGATTCTTGCCTGTAATGCTCATACCATTCCACACCCTGCAGCCAGTGAGAGGCATCGAGGTATGCCTTGGACTCTTCGCCCAAAAGTTCACCCCATTCTCCTATACCGCACCCATCTCACCGTATTTCCTGATGGAATGGGGTGCGAATAAGGGCCAAAGACCCCAAGGCACACCGTGACACTTGTCAGTGTCTGCAGGGTGGGGTGTGGTGAAATAGCATGGCCGTTATGCCTGACGACCCAAATGCACAGCCCAATGCCTGTCACTCTCTGCAGGGTGGTGGTGGGGTTGGCTTCAGTTCAATACTTCACTGCCATTCCTATTATGCAGCTCTGTAACTTCTACATTACCACTGCCAATGCCAGCAAGCAAACATTCGGCATTGACAAATGCTTGTTTGTTTGATGTTTCACTGTGCAGCAGGCTGCATTTGTAGAGGCCTATTTCTTCTGATTTAAAACCTATTTGGTGTGATTTAACTGGGGATTTTTCTTTGAATCAGAGACCTATATCTTCTAATTTCAAGCCTATTTTGATGTGTTGTTGGTGGAGCTGTTTGAATTGGAGACCTGTTTCTTTTGGTAGCAAACCTATTTTGCATTGCTATTGCATTGTGGAAAGGAGGAGTAGGAGTTTGAAGGAGGTTGTGCAACAGCTACTTAAAGTCTCTTTTTGAGTGTGGCTAGGAAGGTTAGGAATATAAAAAGCAGCTGCTCAATCTATCTAAACGTGTACAACAAAGGGGGGTAAGGGAAATTAAGTAAAGAATGTTTTGCACTGATAGAGGAGGGAGAGGGGAGACTTGGGGGAGTGTTTGGTATCCTGCATCTGGAAGGGTGGGGGGTCACTGGTGGGCAACGACAGCAATGGGTAGGGTGGTAGGCTGCAAGAACTGCGGTGCACCAATCTTTCTAAAAATTGCCTGGAGTGTGGGAGGATGTTTAGTGTGCAACCACATAGAGAAACTTAGAAAGGAGAATGAGGGTCTGCAGGAGGAACTAAGACAGGCAAGGCAGACTGGGGGTGGGTTTAGCCAATACTGGAGGGAGGAAGAATGGGAGATGCGGGAGGATGATTTAAGCCAACAGTGGTGAGGAGAGGGTCAGAAGAAGGGAAGCAGGGACAAGGGGGCCCAGGCCAGGAAGAACGATTTCCGGGGGAAACAGGTCAGGAGACAAAAGACAAATGGAAGGAGGAGATAGGGACTTGTGAGGGGAGGCGACGAAGTGGCAAAAATCATGGAGTGGAAAGAAGAGAACAGGTTACTATGAAAAGAGAGGGAGCGGGCATTTGTGAAGGGTCTTCAGAAAATAGTTTTGCACTACTAAAGAGGAAGAAGATGGAGGAGGGAAATGATGAAATTAGAGGAGTAATTGATAAATGCCTGGACCAAACCGGAGCAGGGGGAAGTTCTGCTGGGAGAATTGCAACAGGGGCAAAAGGGGGAAATAATATGCAGGAGGAAGAAGAGGAGCCAGAAATGAGAGAGGGAGATGAATGGAAGCAAGCAGGGAGTAAGAGTGGTGGAATCTTAGTGTTGGGGGACTCAATACTAAGAGGAGTCAGGTGGGGTTGCAAGGGGGAGAAGCATAGTTGCATTTGGGTGGAGGCCATGCCAGGAATGACAGCGGGAAAGGGTGGGACAATCTGTTCTGAAATATGCTGGAAGGGGTAGGGACAAGCCTCATTTAATTATACATCTTGGGATGAACGACCTGGCTGACAAGACAGTAGATATAGTCCAGAGTAGGGTTGAGGAACTAGGACAATTATGTGAGAGGGCAGAAAGATCAGTAACTTTTTCGGAGATACTTCCAGTGCCCAAGGCAAGCACAACAAGAAAGCTGAGAATAGAGGAGTTTAACGGATGGCTGAGAACCTGGTGTTGTGCTAAAGAGTATGAGCTGTTGGGGGGACCTGGGAGGACAGTCGTCTCTATGCCTAGGACAGACTACACTTGAGTGAGGAGGGAAAGAAAGTGTTGAAACAGAGGATGGAGGAGTACATAGAGGAAGTAGGGAATTTAAACTAGGAGCGGGGGTGGCAATTGGGCAAGAGACATGCAGAGACCACAGGTTGGGAAACCATATGAGCTTACCCCCATAACAGTGACAAAGGACAAATCGCAAGTACTATTGGTGATGCTAGTAAGGGAGGGCAGGAGGGGAGTGGTCAAAAGGGTGGGAGGTGGTTACCCTTAATGCTAGGAGCCTTGGGAGGAAAACTGCAGAGTTACAGGTGCTCATGGCAGAGGGAGAGATGAACATTGCAGCCATCACAGAAACATTGGCCACCCAATACAATGACTGGGCCTGTCTGTACCAGGGTACAGGTTATTTTGTAGGGACAGGGTGATTGGGAAAGGAGGGGGTGTGGCTCTATATGTGAAGGAAGGACTGAAGTGTGTAAGGGAGGAAGGGGAGGAGGGTAGTACGGAGTCACTTTGGATGCAAATCCAGGATTCCAAGAATAGGATTCTTAGAATGGGAGTGGTGTACAGGCTGCCATCTCAGATGGAGAGGAGTTAGACAGGGAACTAGTGGGACAGATCAGGAGGACCTGCAAGAAGGGCAGTGTGGTGATTGTGGGGGACTTCAACATGCCAGGAGTGGACTGGAGTACCCCAACAACCAGGAACAGAAGGGAGCAGGTACTGCTGGATGTCTTCCAGGACAGCTTCCTGCTGCAAATGGTCAGTGAACCAACCAGGTTAGGGAATACTCTTGACCTTGTGCTGGCAAATGAGGACTTTGTGAGAGAACTTACAGTGGAGGAACTGCTGTCAGGGAGTGACCACCACTCAGTAGGGCTCACATTGGATATGGGCAAGGAAGAAGTGGAATCTGGCACAAGAGTGCTGGACTTCAGGAGGGCCGACTTTGGGAGGATGAGGGAAGTGGTAAAAGGGTACCTGGCCAGAATTCAATCTAGTATGGACACTAACCAGAGGTGGGAGCTCATAAAGCTGGGGATAGTGGAGGCAACCAAAACCTGCTGCAAGGCCCAGAGCAAGAAGGCTAGGGCTAAGAAACCGAGCTGGTTGAGCAAGGAGGTCATGGAAAAGGTAAGGAGGAAAAGAGCTGCTTTTAGGAAGTACAAGAAAACAGGGAGAGGGAAGGACAGGGAGGAGTACTTAATGAAATCGAAGGAGGTGACAAGGGCAGTAAGGGGAGCCAAGGTATCTACAGAACTCAGGCTGGCACAAGGCATTAAGAAGTGGGCGAAGGACTTCTTTAGGTACATCAGGGAGAAAAGGAGCCGTAAGGACTACATAGAAAGGATTAGGAAGGAGGGGGGTAGGGTGGAAGCAGGGTGCTATAAGGCAGAAGCACTAAATAAGTACTTCTGCTCAGTATTTACTAAAGAGAAGAGGGAGGTGACACCAAGGGGGAAGAAATGGCAGAAACAGGGGGGGGGTGACAGATGGGGAAATCATGGAGGGCAGAGTTTGGGAGGGTTTGAAGGCACTGAGGGTGGATAAGGCACCAGGCCCAGATGGCATCCACCCCAGGGTACTGAAGGAGCTGGCATAGGTCCTTGCAGGACCTTTGGCAGACCTATTTAATGCCTCACTATATTCGTGGTGTGTACCTCAGGACTGGAGGATGGCTCATGTGGTGCCCCTCCACAAGAGTGGCCCCAAGGATGAACCAGAAAACTATAGACCAGTGAGTCTCACATCCATCGTGGGTAAGCTAATGGAGACTATCCTGAAGGAGAGGCTGGTGACCCTCTTAGAGGCCAAAGGACTACAGGACAGCAGACAGAATGGCTTCATACGGGGCAGATCCTGCAAAATCAACCTGGTGGAGTTCTATGACTGGGTAACTAGGCAACTGGACAGTGGCCATGCAGTGGATGTCCTGTATCTGGACTTCAGTAAGGAATTCGACTCGGTGCAGCATGGAAGGCTGGGAAGTAAGTTAGTAGGCACAGGGGCAGGTGCAAAGCTGGTGAGATGGGTAGGGAACTGGCTTCAGGGAAGGCAACAGAGGGTGGTGGTGGGTGGGGAGCTCTCACACCCAAGGGTAGTGACGAGCAGTGTTCCACAGGGCTCGGTGTTGGGACCAGTATTGTTTGGGATATTCATTGCAGACATATCATTGGACATCAAGAGCAAGATCAGTCTATTTACTGATGATACCATGGTAGGAGCACTGGTGGATGACCTAGGGGGATGGCAGGAGTTGCAGGATGATCTGGCAAAGCTTGAAACCTGGACAGACACCTGGCAACTGGGGTTTAATGCCAAAAAGTGCAAGGTGCTGCATTTTGGGTTGAAGAACCCAAGGAGGAGTTACCAGCTGGGGGGAGTGCAGCTAGCCCAGATAGAGGAGGAGAAGGATCTGGGGGTGCTCATTACAGGGTCAATGAACAACTCGGCGCAATGTAGGAAGGCAGCTGCAAAGGCCAACAAAATGCTGGGTTGTATTGCAAGGGGTATATACTTGAGGAAGGAGGAGGTGATTCTGCCACTGAATAGGTCATTAGTTAGACCGCACCTGGAGTACTGCCTGCAGTACTGGCGCCCGTATCTGAAGAGGGGCATTAAGTTACTGGAGGGGGTGCAGCACAGGGTGACCAAGATGATCAAGGGGCTGGTGGACTTATCATACGAGAGGAGGCTGAAGGAGATGAACATGTACTCACTGGAGGAGAGGAGGGACAGGGGGGACATGATTGAAACCTTTAAGTACATGAAAGGAATAAACAAGACAGGTACAGAGGGGCTGTTCAAAGTAAGGGAGGGGAGGGACACCAGGGGCCATGATATGAGACTGGAGGGAGGAAGGTTCAGGAGGGAGATGAGGAGACACTTTTTTACAGAGAGGGTGGTGGCTGGCTGGAATGCGTTACCTGCAGAAGTGGTATCCAGTAGAACAGTGGACTGCTTCAAAAGGGGATGGGACAGGACAAGAGGGAGGATCAATGAAGGGGAAGGGTGGAAGGGAGGGGCAGCTGCAGAATAAGGGGTGCTAGCTGCACATTCAAGCAGACTTGCTAGACCTCTAGGCCTTTATCTGCTGGCAAATTTCGTATGTTCATATGTTCGTATGGCACTTTTGGAGATTTACTTTGTTTACTGAGTAGTACCTTATGTGGGCCAACTGTCTTTCTACTTTCTGTTTAAAGCTGGCATGTCAGCGGCACCATTAAGAGTCCAAGCAGCGTGTACCTCCTTTGTTTTACAAAAAAATATGTTTGCCCTGGTAACTAGGGAATTTTGTAAATTAGGCCACTTTGTGCAATTCAGGTTTAAAAACCATGCAAGCAATAATACAGTACTTACAGCCCATGATTTTTTTCCTTTTTATTGTGACTGTTTAATAAGGATTGCATACATGGTGAAAACATACTGGTCTGAAATGAATTGTTATTGTGCTACTTTCAGTGCATGTAAACAAGTAATTTAGTAACTTGAAACAGTAAATGTAAAAACACTGAACGTGGCATCAGAAAAAAGGCCTGCAGGCCCATCCATTCTGCCCAACCTTGTATATTACTTGGGTGATGACCCTAGTAACTAGTGCTGTGCCGAATGCAAAATTCTGCTGGTAGAATTACTTTGAAATTTCCACCAGAATTTTGCAGGTTCGTCAGTAGAATTCCACCTGCTGCGATCTGTGGATTAATATTCCATGGAACAGCATTTTTTCTGCGATCTGTGGATTAATATTCCATGGAACAGCATTTTTTCTGCGTAAAATCATTCCACAACCATTTCTGTGATAAATATTGAGATCTGAGGAATAATATTCCTTGGAACAGCATTTTTTTCCATGGAAAATTATTCTGTAAACATTTCCATGGAAATTATAGAGATGTGCAAAATTAAATTTCCATGGAAATGTTGTGGAAAAACTCATTCCTCAATTTTCTGTCGTGGAATTCTGCCATTCTGCTTCCAGTGAAATTTGGAGGGATTTCAGCAGAATTTTGAAAATTCTGCAAAATTTCCTTATGCCAGAATCTGAAAATTCCGCACAGCACTATTAGTAACCATCCTCCTCCCATTTCCCCTCTCCTTTGGTACCTCCTCCTGCTCTTATCAGGCCCTTGTGCCTCTCCCACCCAGGTCTGAATCCTCTCACAGTTTTGGCACTGACCACCTCCTCCAGCAGCCTATTTCACTTGTCTACCACTCTTTCTGTGAAAACATACTTGCAGACATCCCTCTTGAACCAGCCCCCAGCCAGCTTTAGTGGTCTTCCACTTATGTCTGTGTTTGTGTACTTAGGGTGAACAATTCATTGCATTTCACCTTATTCATCTCATGGACATATGTATACTTTTCTGTCATATTCCTCCTCTCTCTTCTTGTCTCCATGGTCTACATGTTAAGGTCCATCAATCTTTCATTGTATGATTTCTTCCCCAGCTCCTGGACCATTTTGGTCACCCTTCTGTGCACAGCCCCCCACCCTGTCACAGTTCGTCCATAGCTGTGGCCTCCAGAACCTCACAGTATACTCCACATAGAGGCAAACCAGGTACCAATATAGGGTAAGGATCACTTCCCTGCTTTTACTAGTGACCCCCCTTACTATGCACCCCAGCATCCTGTTTGCCATACTCACTGTGCTGTCAAAGTAAGAGTATCATGCATTCTTTCAGAAACTGCTGACCCAATACACAGTCACAAATGATGGCAGCATAAAATGGGGGCACAGAGTCAGTCCATTGGACTGCAGCCCTGTGGAGCCATGTACAAAGGAAGTTCATAGCTGTGTTGGGGAATCACCCCTGCAACTGTGACAATGGAAATGACTTGTCCTGATGTTATTGTGCTGCAGACAGGGTTGCACCCACAAAAATGCTTATTAGTGATCCCCACAGAGGTGTAGCATGGAAAACCAACAGTTGCATGGCACTATGCTGTCCTTGGTGGCCAGTGATGCTGACTAAATATTGTCTCTCCACCCACTCCTTGTACCTTAAGGCCTGTTTCTGGGCTGGATGTTCCTTTATATTATGTTGCCAAATGGTCACACCACTGGCATTCCAGTGCCCCACCACCCATTCCCTGAGTTCAGTCTAATCCCTGGCATTGATTGGTACCTCCATCCCTAGCCCTACTGTGCCATGAGTATGGCCCAACTGTGTTGTCTCACAGCAATCTCTGTCCTTCACTGATCCTGCTGTTCACAGTGCAGCTTTTGCGATACCCTACCACCTGCTTGGTCACAAACGCCTATGACCAGGTTTGCAAGCATCAACATGTTTTGCAAATGGCACTATTGCAGCTAATTAGTATGGTGACCTCCACTCTCTTTCCTACAGAGACACAATGTGCTGAACTATCATGCAAGGAAGGTCTGCAACCCCTTGCTGTGCATGGAACAGTGAGCCAAAAATGTATGGCTGTCACTAAGTGGCCATTGTGAAAACTCAGTTATAGATAGTGCCTTTCAACTGTGAAGGGGCCTATAGATTTTCCTGGTCACCTCCCCTCTGCAGACAAGACAGCTAGTAGTTAGCAAAGTCACTAAGAATGCATATGGCGTTACATTCCCTAACACACAATCAATAAACCAGTTACATGCAACCAAGTGGAATTATTAACAGAAACAATGACAGCTTCAGAATAATGTTTGTTTTATTTTAGAAGTTATTAACCAAGGATTGTCAAACTGAGACGAAACATCTCAGTATCAGCAGCCTTCGTTAGACAGAGAGTTTTTTAACTTTTATTGAAAAATGAAGATGTTACAAAACAACCAGCTGCATTAACAAATTCTACATACAGTGAATAATTACAAAATGTGTTTTTTAAAGGGACTGTCCAAAATTAATAAAAGTGATATACAAATAAATCGGTCTGACTTACATACTGTGCAAGTCCATGGTGGTGAGCATTTTCTGGAGAGTCAGTTTATTTTTTTTTTTTGGCAAACTCTGTATCAGAGTAGAAGGGATTGTAATTTGGGGTCACCTTTGAGTCCATTTTTTACATAAGAATGGCCAGTTTGAGATAAATGAAGGGCACCGCTTGACTGATCTCAAACTGGCCATTCTTGTGTACAAAAACGCACTTAAAAGTGATCCCCATTCACTTTGATGGGACATGCCCTTGCACTCTGTCTGGGCACACGTCATTGTGTTCCTGAGTGCAGGGGTAGATCAGAGCAACCAGCAAGTGAAGGGATTAGTTAGTTACCTTGTTGGGGCCAAATTACAGGCCCTTCTACATTCACAGAGAGTTTGTCAAAAAAAATAAATAAATAAACTGACTCTCCAAAGACTTTTGCCACTATGGACCTGCACAGCATGTAAGTCGGACCACATTTTACATAACTTATACAATCCCTTTAAACTAGGAACAATTTGAGGCCTAAAGGGGTTGACAATATCTCTTTAAACAGGAGTATTCCTTATATTATGCATTCATTTAGACAGTCATCATGGAAGCTGCTAACTGACATAAATTATGATACCCCCCTCCATATTGCAGATCCAACAACTATTGCTTTCTGCTATTTGGTGTAAAACTAAGACAGTAAATTTAAATGTCAGAAACAAGTTCTCAGTGAAACAGGATGCAGGAAATAGGAAGTGACAGGAGGAAAAACTGAAAAGAGACAGAGAGAAGTAATGGAGACAAAGAACTAATAGATAGAGAATGAATGCATCAAACAGAAAAAAAGGAAGACTGAAACATGTAAGATAGTCGGAAGGATGGAAATTGTTAGGAGCAATTATGAGTGGACATGGTTTTGAAAAAGTAAGATAGAAAGGAGACAGAGCCAGAAGAAGGGTAAGAACTGCACCAAGAGAGTGCTGGATTAAGCCATAGGCCAACAAGGCCCAGGCCTAGGGCCTCTGCCTGCCAGGGGGGCTCCCCAACCTGAGTGGATCACAATAGCTACAGAAAGTACACTCAGCCAGTCTAACTAGTAATTATTCATGTCGGGGCACTTCAGTCTAATCTCTGTAACAAAGCACTACTGTTCTAGCACTGAATAACAACTTATTAAGCCATTAACAGCTCTGCATTGTGTACTTAACCATTCGCCCCACCCGGAAAGGAAATGTGACTTGGCTACTGTTGCTGTGGTGCCAGGTTTAACACAATTAACTTTTTAACACTCTTAGAAGATGAGCCCCGTCTCCTAGTTCCAGTAGCCAGTCTCATGAGGTCATTGACGCTGCTGCAGTTTCTTTATGACTTTCTTTCTGCTTGTTGTGGCCTGCCCAGAGCTGGACTTAGGCATCCCCAGTCCCAGCAGCTGCTGGGGCCCAAAGCTCAAAGGGTTTCCAGTCAGACCCATTGCAAAGTATTAGACTTCAAGATTTAAATATATTTTTTTTATTATTATTATTTAAATGTATTCTGTGCCCTGTTGAAACAGCACACATGAGGACTCAACGAACTGGACATAAGCTTTCAAAATGGCATTATGATGCCATGTAAAGGGGTAGGGGCCCCCATGACTAAACTTGCTGGGGGCCTCCTAAAACATAGGGCCACCTTTGTGCCAGCCCGCTTGAATTTAAATGTCACTATGTCTGGGTACTTTATCATTTAGTAAGTTGCAAGGTATTATGTGTTAACATTTTAGGTTTCTGTGGGGAATATACTATACATGACTCACATTCCCCTATGGAAGGAAATAATTTTCTAAGCCTAATATGGATCAAATCATGAATTTAAGAGACTCAAAAATCTACGATCTAAGCTGTAGCCTGCTATTGTTTTTAAAATAACTGAAGTGTATACTATTACACTTTTATATGTCTATTTCACTATACTGCAAGGCTTCATACTTTTGTTTTTGTTTAGAGAATACTAACCCCCTGTTGCTTTAAAATTTACTTGTTAAATACCAATAAAATACAGGCAATACAAGATCTGCCTGAATGTGAAAGCTCCCAGTGCCGCTTGTCCTGTGATGAAAACAAATAATTATGCTGTGGAAGGAATGAGCTGGGACTGGGAAGGACTGCCTGGGATGAAGGATGGAGGGAAATACCAGAAGGTTAGCTGTTGGATCCTTGACTCTGCATGGAGTAGGGAATGCCAGGAAACAGCATTTCTCCAAGGACTGCCGTATCCCCACCAAAACTGTATGCCATTTACTTCTGGCACTGGTTTGTGCCAGTATAGCCCAGGCTCTTGGGTCTATTGGGGGGGGTCAGTTGAGCCCCATGGATGCTTAAATAGTTATGCAAGGGGCACACATATTTGCTAATTCTGCTCATAGGGCAGCATAGCCTTCACCCCATCCGCTGGCCCCATGTACTGCAGATCTTGCCAATGAATAGAGCACATGCACACCCTTTGGTCCATCCTGTCCCAGCTGCCCACATAGCCCAAGTAGATCCTCATGTGACTAGGGATTGGGCCCAGACAGGGCACACAAGTTACAGAGATGCCATGGAGTGTACACTCCGCAGCTATTCACAGCCCTCCACACATGCAAAAGGGCATAGAACCTTTTCTAAATTGGGCTAGTAGGGGCATGGCCTGGTGTGGGGTTGGCCCAGATTTTTCTTAGGCCTAAGGTCCCTGATGACCTAAATGTGGCCCTGAATAGAGAGAAACCAATGAGAACTAAGATGAAGAAGACATCTCCCAGCATGCTAGTTATCTTAAACAACATGTAGTTGCTACAGCATGCATATGTCACTTGATGCAGGCATCCACAGTAAAGGGAAGCATTTTCCTGATCACCACTGTACTGCAGCATCCATATGAATAACTTGTGTTCCTGTTGACAGTAACTCAAAGTGAGAATTCAAGTGATATTTGCTGTACCTATATCAGTATCTATGTTTATAGACCTGCCAAAGTCTCTGAGGTCTGTAAGCACCTACAGCCTATCCCTACTACCAGATATATGGGCTAATATAGAATATGGCCCAAATGTCAGTGGACGGCTTCAGTGGCACTTGCCATGCAAGTAACTAGAATCATGAGCTTGTCCTTAAAGTCTGAAATTGTACATGATCTGTGGAAGATATCTCATACAGTACCAGTGTTTAAGAAAGGAAATGCCTGGCCTGGTGGCATGGGTGACTGAGGCACTGGATGCCTTACCCATACCCATGCTGCTGACCCAGGTTTGGGAACAGAGCAGGGTCGCTCTGGGGCCATCGGAGAGAGGGAGGATTGAGCATCCCAAGGGCAGCGCTCCTCTCTCAAGGAGGGGGGATCTTGACTTCTGCCACTTCACTGCCACCTAGTGGAGGCCAGGTGGCAATGTCAGTGGGAGCAGTAGATGTGGGAGGAAAGTCAGCTGACATAGCACACATGTGCGTGCTTGGCCATGTCACATGTTGACTCCCTTGGGGATGAAAAAACAGAAAGAAAATGCCTCAGCTAGCTCTACATCCTCTGCTGGCACCACATGACCCTGCGTGGCACGCCACCCACCAGACATGGCTCTGTGCAAGTAGTGATTAACCTCTGAGTCCACAAGAGGGATTGGTACCAGGGCTGGTGGGATACCATATAGACCAGTCACTATTCTTACAGTTCTATACAAGATCCTGGAAAAAATTGTTGCCTCCCAACTTATTGAATATCTGATTACTTGCAGCCTCCTGTCTAATGCACAACTTGTGTTCCACAAAGGTCATATCACTACTATTTTATTTATTGTAATATTCAGGAAAGACCTTTGAGTCAGAGATTCATTTACAAAGGTTCCACATCATACATAAAAGGTACATTGACAGCACGTGAAGTACAGGTTACAGCACAATAACAAATCGCATTCAAGAGGTTACATAGTTGTTCAGTAGGTGGCTAACAAAAGTTTAGGTACATTAGCACAGCCGGAAAGGTTACAGAGAGTTCTGTAGAAGGGTGCTAGTCATATAGTTTTGTGGGGGCTCTTTTAGGTACAGGGACCCGATATTAGTTTGTTTGAGAGCGGCAAAGTCAGACACAGGTGCTAGGGGCAGCCACATCAGTTTGAAGCCCATAGGTATTCCCTTAGCTTGGATTTATAAGGGCCAAGCCTTATTTCATCAGTTATATGGCTAGGGAGGGCGTTTGTCCAGGAGGGGGCTCTGAAGCTGAAAGTGCGTTGGTATTGGGAGGTCCGACCATGGGGGAACCATAGTAGCCGCTTGCTTGTACTACGTGTTGTTTTGCCTGGGGGTGTTGGGCACATAATTTGGTCTAGGGTAGGTGGGGTGAGACCTAGCAATACCTTTTTGGTCATAAGGCAGGTGTGGTACCTGATTCTGCTATCCAGGTTTAGCCAGTTAGTGCTAATGTAAAGGGAACAGGAGTGTGTGAAACGATCACATCCAAGGATGAGACGGCAGGCTTTGTTTAGCACGAGTCGGAGTCTATTTAGGGATGTGGGTGATGTGGCACTGTATATTAGGATGCCGTAGTCTAGCAGGGAGAGGATAGAGGAGTTTATGATGAGTTGTAATGCTTCAGGGGTGAGGCAGTGTTTGTACCGGTAAAGTACGCCTAGTCTGGAGCTAAGGGCAGCTGATAGGTGTAGGATATGTTGATTAAAGCTGAGGGCGGGGTCTAATGTGATCCCTAAGTATTTAAAACTGCTTACTTGCTCTAAGGGGATCTGATTGGCAGTGAGAAATTGGGGGCAGAGGTTCTTGAGTAGGTTCTGAGGGTGGGCGAAGATCATAGCTTTAGTTTTATTATAGTTGGTAATAAGACGCCGGTTGGTGAGCCAGTTTTCGATTTCACAGAAAGAGTGCTGGAGAGATTGGTGGAGTTTGAGGGGTGCTGGGTCAGAGGCGAACAAGACCGCATCATCCGCGTAGAGGAGCAGGTTTCTGGCTCATGAAGATGGGAGGGAGTTGAGGTATAGGCTGAAGAGTAGGGGGCCCAATATGGAGCCCTGTGGGACACCGGAGTGGATCAGGAGGCGGGGTGACAGGACCGGGCCTACCTTGACTATCTGCATTCTATCGGAGAGATAGCTGGTGAACCAGTTTAGTGTGTCATTGGAAAAACCCATGTAGGCCAGGGTGTTCAGTAAGAGGGCATGGTTTACGGTATCAAAAGCCTTAGATAGGTCCACGAAGATGGCGCCTGTGAGGTGGCCACGGTCCAGGGCTGAGTGGACATGGGAGGTGAATTCAAGGAGGGCGGTAGTGGTGCTATGGCCCTTGCGAAAACCGTGCTGGTGTCTGGATAGCAGGTTTTATTTATTTAGGTGGTCAGTGAGTTGATCAGCGACTATGCGTTCTAGTGCCTTAGACAAGGGGGGTAGGATAGAGATGGGGCGGTAGTTGTTTGTGGATGTGCGGTCACCACTTTTATGTATAGGTGTGATGTAGGCCGATTTCCAGTGGGTGGGGAATTTTCCTTGGCAGAGGGAGCAATTGAGAATGTGGGTGAGTGGGGCCAGGACTTCCTGGAGGGTGAGGCGGAGAAGTCTGAGGTCCAGGGAGTCGTGACTGTAGTGACTTTGGCTGACAGCCTTGGTGAGGTAGGGTTTGGCTGTCTCTGGGGTAAGGACTTGTAGGTAGAAGGGTGGAGCAAGGGGAGGATGGGGGGCGATACGGGCAGGCAGGGGATCGAAGAAATTTGGGGGTAGCACATGTGAGAGATCAGTGAAGGCGGTATTTAGGGCCGAGGCTATCTTGAAAGGGTCGGTGGAGAGGTTACCATCTATTAGTATTTGGTCAGGTGGCAGATTTGGGCCTTTGCCACAGAGTTCCTTTATGTTATCCCAGAACTTGCGTCTAGTGCCCCAGGTGGAGATTAAGGTGGCCTTGTATTAGGTTGCTTTGGTGGTGCGTATGGCCCAGGTGCACTTGTTTCGGGCCTCCCGATAACGCTGTCTGTCCTGAGGGCATTTGGTCTCATTTGCCAGGCGCCATAGTACATCATGCTGACATAGTAGGCCTTGGAGGTGGTCTGAGAACCATGGGGCATGATTCCCTTTGGTCATAGTTTTGGTGAGGGGGGCGAACTTGTCACAGGCTGCGTTAAAGGTGTTTATAAACAGTTCAAGGGCATGGTCTGGGTTGAGGGTATTGGTTAGAGGTGTCCAGTCCCATTCTCTGAGGTGGGGTTTGAGATGGGCTAGCTTACCAGGCCAAAGTTTGTCGCGGGCAGTAACTTTGGGAGCGGCTTTGGGGGGGGTACCAGACCAGTTGCAGAGTACTGGTGAGTGGTCGCTTAGGGTGTCCGGGAGGACTTGGGTGCTTGTTATTTTGTGGGGGCAGTTGGTGAAAACTAGGTCTAGTAGGGAGGATGTCCCCGTGCAGGCGTGTAGCCGGGTGGGGGTTTTGATGACCTGAGTGAGATCGAGGGCAGCAGCCTCGTTGATGTATGGGGCGGCTGTTTTGGCCAGTCAATTTATGTTGAAATCCCCCAGTAGTATTTTTTCATGTTTAGGGGGTAGGGTGGAGAGGTAGGACATGATGGCTTGGAAGGCTGGCTTCTGGTCCCTGGGAGGGACATAGGCTGTGGTGAGGAGGAGGAGAGGGGATGTAGATTTACCTAGAGTTAGTTTTAGGGTGAGGACCTGTGCCCTGGTTGTTAGTATGGGCAGAAGGAGTAGGTGGCCAGTGAGGGAGTCCTTGAGGTAGACAGCACAGCCACCTCCTTCCAGCTTCCACTCGGTCCGGAGTAGAGGCAGTATCCTGGGGTTGACAGCAGGTCGGGGCAGAGGGGGAGAGCCAGGTTTCACTTAGGGCAATGATGTCTGGGTCATACTGGAGTACCCAACCTTGAAACGAGTCCCATTTTTTTTTGTATGCTGCAAATGTTTAGTGAGGCAATGCGCAGGCCATTTCCAGGAGATGGGTGGGATGGTGGTGAAGTGAGGGGGCCGGGGTTAGGGTGAACATTGCCTGTCAGTAGAAGAAAAAGAATGAGGGACCTGAGGCGGTAGCAGTTTGTACAGGTAGCAGGTCTTTGGCATTTATGCTGTGTGTGGCTGATGGTGGGTATTGGTAGTTTCAGGGTGAGGGGGCAGATAGGAGGAGTAAATGGGGTGGTTGTTTGCTGTGTTGGGGATGTGGAAGGAGGTTGGCAAGAGAAAGGGGGCTCCAGTGGTTTACATGTCATGGGAGATGGCATCCATGGGTGAGGGTGGAGGTGTCTATGTAGGTGTTGTACTGGGGGGGTTGTCGGTGGCTTTTCATTCTGGGTTTGTAGAGGCTTGGCGTTCATGTGCAGTGGGGGGAGGGGGCAGGGCTGGGAGTGCCAGTCAACAGGTTGGTAGAGGATTCATTTTGCTCCCTATGTTAGCATTATGGGTGTGAAGTGAAGGTGCCTGAGGGAACTGCAGGAGTAGAGTGATGAGGGTAAGTGGAGCATGGTGGGTTGATAGTTCAGAAGTAAAATGACAGGACAGGAGGAAAGGGAAGAGTGAGAAAAAGTAAAGGGGCCTCTAGTGGTGGCAAAAGATAAGCTGCAGATGGAAAAGTGGCCTGATAGGTTATTTCGTGATCATGTGATCCAAAATCAACCTATATATGGATGCCCGATAGGGGTGGTGGTGGGAGCGGTGGGGGAGCCAACGCATAGTTGATGGGCAAAGCCAGCATCCAGCACAACAGTCGCGATCCGTGAGCTGCTTCTACAGCGAGTTAAGTACCTGAGCAGTGATTCCTGTGGCTGGGCTCCAGATTCGGGAGGTGGGGAGAGCAATGTTGCAGCCTCTCAACCGCCGGTAAGCTGTGGAGGAGAGAGGAGAACAGAGGCAGTTAATATAGGCTGCGGAGAGAGATTTTACTGCTGGGGGCGGGGACCAGGGTTGTATCGGGATACTAGAGTGAAAGAAATGCAGATTTCAATGGTCGAGTTTTAAGCAGGTTAACAATGCAGTTTAACTAATTTCATGCAGTAAAGGCAACAGATTTTATGAGTAACATCTAAAATGGTTTGAAATGTTCCTTTAAGAGGCAGTTGGTGAAGCAGTTTAACTAATTTCATTTAGTAAAGGCAGCAGAAATGTTCCTTTAAAAGGCAGTTGGTATGCAGGGCAAAAAATACCTCAAGGCTGAGGCTACACAGTAAAGGCAACAGTTTTTTTAGGAAAAAGAATCTTAAAGGGCTTGGAAGTTCTTTAAAAGGCAGTTGGTATGTGGAGGCAAATATTACAGCTAAGCTAGGCTACATATAATGAGGAGAATAGCCTATCTCCACTGTTGGGCCGATAGATTTACAGTCTCTTAAGAAAGGCGCCATGAAATTCCAATTGAAAAAAGCAGCCAGTGTCCAGCACAACGGTCGCGATCCAGCGAGCTGCTTCTACAGCGAGGTTAAGTACCTGGGCAGTGATTCCTGTGGCTGGGCTCCGGATTCGGGAGGTGGGGGAGAGCAATGCGTGCAGCCCTCTCAACCGCTGGTAATCTGGGCAGTGATTCCTGTGGCTGGGCTCCGGATTCGGGAGGTGGGGGAGAGCAATGCAGTGCAGCCCTCTCGACCGCCGGTAAACTGGGCAGTGATTCCTGTGGCTGGGCTCTGATTCGGGAGGTGGGAGAGAGCAATGCAGTGCAGCCCTCTCGACCACCGGTAAGCTGGGCAGTGATTCCTGTGGCTGGGCTTCAGATTCGGGAGGTGGGGGAGAGCAATGCAGTGCAGCCCTCTTGACCGCCGGTAAGCTGGGCAGTGATTCCTGTGGCTGGGCTCCGGATTCGGGAGGTGGGGGAGAGCAATGCAGTGCAGTGCAGCCCTCTTGACTGCCGGTAAGCTGGTCAGTGATTCCTGTGGCTGGGCTCCGGATTTGGGAGGTGGGGGAGAGCAATGCAGTGCAGCCCTCTCGACCACCGGTAAGCTGAGTAGCAATTCCTGTGGCTGGGCTCCGGATTTGGGAGGTGGGGGGGGAGAGCAATGCAGTGCAGCCCTCTAGACCGCCGGTAAGCTGGGCAGTGATTCCTGTGGCTGGGCTCCGGATTCGGAAGGTTGGGGAGAGCAATGCAATGCAGCCCTCTGGACCGCCGGTAAGCTGGGCAGTGATTCCTGTGGCTGGGCTCCGGATTCGGGAGGTGGGGGAGAGCAATGCAGTGCAGCCCTCTCGACTGCTGGTAAGTTGTACCTTAAACATTGTGAGTGCTATGGACAGAGGCAATATTACTGGCACTGTATTCATCAACCTCACTAAGGCCTTTGATCTCATGATGACCGTCTACTCTGTGTCAAACTTGGTAACCTGGGAGTGTCCTCCTCAATGCTACCTTGGTTCAGAAACTACCTAAATAACAGGTATCAGCGAGTCAGATTTGGGACTTCCTTTTCAGATCCTGCACCTACCTTGATCAGGTTGCTGCAAGACTCCATCATAGGAATCTTCCTATTCTCCATCCACATACATGATAATACATCAGTGTCTCTCCCATAGCACACCCATTCCCTAAGCAGATGACCTTGTTCTCGTCCTGAGATCGAACAGTATATCTGATGTTAATAATCAGTTGTCATCGGACCTCCAGGAGATTCAAACTTGGCTCTCTGTTAATAAACTACTCCTGTACACTACAAAAACATAGGTGAGGCTTTTTGACTCTGCCCCAAGACTTAAAAATGGCTTGTCCCCCTCTCTGTCTTGTGCAGTGGTAGAACCCAGCTAGCATCGGTATCCTTATTTAATTAGCTAGGGGTAACACTGGACCCCTCCCTGGGCTTCTCCCTGCACATTTTTGGCATATGTAAATCAGTAAATTCCAGGCTTGGGCTTTCATATATGATCGGAAATAGTTTCACTCCAAAAGCCCGCTTAGCCATTGTCTGTGGCATCCAACTCCCTCTGCTTCTTTATGGTGCAACTGTCTTCTCGGCCTTGGCCAAAAAACCCTTGTAGAAGTGGGATGTGACGTACAACAATGTTGGCTATTTTGCACTGGCCTCAAATTACTTTGTCCACCACTGTATGTTGTATTCCAAACTTGGGTGGCTTCCTCCTGCACCCCTTCATGGTCTCACCCTGGGTAGTGTCATGTTAAACATCTTTCAAAAGCAGTCCCCATTATCACTTGCATCACTCCTTCAGCCTGCTAGCTGCACTTATAACTTAAGATCATCTAGTTATGGCCTACTTTTAATACCGAAAATGAAAATGAAACTGGGTGATATCTCATCCTCCAGTGTTACCCCACAGCTCTGCAATTCCATCCCAGATGAGTTTCGACAGTGCTAGGCAGTGCCGACTTTTTGGAACAGCTACCAGAGTTACCTCCTCAAAAGAGCTATTTGCTCCTGTACCTAGCTACTCATCTTAACTGATGTTTATTTACTGTTCGGGGCCGTGTTTCTGCCCTACGTATATCCTGTTCCTTCTCCTTATTTCTTGTTTTGTCAATGTATTTTAGTCCTATGTTAGTCTTGTACTCAACTTCATTTATAATAATTGTTTTACTTGTGACAATTTTTGCCAACTGCATTGTATGTGCTTTGATACTATCTTATCTGTTATGTAAGAAGCCACAACATGGTGTGCATTAGGAATTTAATGCACACCCCAGGGGTGTACTAAGGAACGAGGTCAAAGGCTGAGTGTGGGGGGGCATGGTCAACTGCCGAACCTAATGGACGCCTGAGCCCTGAACTCTCTCAAACCCCACCACAAATCCTTTCCAAATCCACTCTATTTCTGCATTTCAGTGCGTTTTAATTTACCAGTGCCACTATAAGTACTCACCCATCCAGCGGTTCCTTGTTTTGCCCTCCTACCGGCATGGGAACCAGTAGATACACCCGCCACTTTGAGCTGTGTTCCATGGCCTAGTTTACCGACGAGATGGAGCCTGCCCTACCACTCTCACAACCGGAGGGCAACCTGGCAGAAATTTGGCAAATGTTCGTCGAAATTCTCCACCGCATGGACAACTTGGATCTGGCTACTAAAAAAAAACACTGCTGATATAGTTGACCTCTCACAAAGAGCTTGCATCTCTGAGCACAGAATTGCTGAAGCAGAAGATGGCTGGTGCAAGGCCGAGGCACAACTGCAGGAACAAGATCGACTGATTCACCAACTATGGGCCAGAGTGGAGGACTTAGAGAACCGCAGTCAGCAGAACAATCTAAGGTTCTTGGGGTTCCCAGAGGGAAGCAAAGGGAATGATGCCATCTTATTCCTTCAAAATGAGCTCCCCTCGCTATTAGGCTGGCACTGTGAAGTTCCACCAGAAATTGACAGAGCCCACAGAACCCTGGCTCCTTGACCTGCCCCTGGAGATCGCCCCCGTACTATCCTGGCTCGTTTTCTCCAGTTTCAAGACCGGGAATCAATAACTAGACTGGCCCGATTAAAAAAAGAGCTCATCTGGAAAGGGCATTGAATCCAGATTTTTGCAGATTACTCTTAGGAGCTAACAGCATGCCACAGGGCCTTTACAGCAGCACACAGAGCCTGTGCCGAACTGGGGATGGACAACTCCCTGAGATACCCTGCCTCTCTCTCCACATCATGTTGAATGGTTCCCCACAGCTTTTTGACAACCCATCAGCCACAGTAAAGTTCCTGGCAGCCAAGGCCCCTAAGCTGAACTGGGGCACATTAAGAGAAGTCCGTAATCCCGGGGTCACACCTACAGGGCCTTCTCTGATGGAGACTTCACTGCAGGGGTCTACTGTTCCAGCTCTTGCACCTGTCATACACTCAGCTCTACAACCATGGACCCCGGCCCACTCTGTTTCTCAGAAATCCCCAGGGAGCAAGAAAAAGAACAGAAGGAGGGCTCGGATAGAGGGGGCGCACATCGACAAGAGCCTTCGGCTCCACTCCTGGAGCCGTAGTACAAGTCCTGACTCACTAGCTTCACACTCTTCTTTTATGCCCGATATGAGTAATAACCAGTACAGGGTCTTGATGGACCTGCTCTCGGGTGGCACGCTTCAGGATCCTTCTCCGCCTCCCAGGCGATCGCACCCCAAGGACAACAAATCTCATGCAGCATGAAGCCTTTCCTGGGCAGAGGACGCAGAACCCATTTCTTCTGAGACCTCTTTCTCCATGGACATTGCACCTACTGAGCTGCCATTTACTTGCTCTACGGTGGCCCTTCCCTCCGCTTCTGAATCGGTGGGCTGACTGTGACTGGGGTATGTCACTTCTATGGTTAAAGCTTTCCCAGATCTTTGTTAACGGCTGTACTGCCAAGTCCCCTTCTTTTTGCCCATGATCTGTATGCCTGTTATTCTCTATGTTTATCTCGGCCCTTCCATTGTCTTTCAAGTTAAAAGTGGGCATGGGGGTGCGGTGATTAGCGATGTAGTCCCTGCTTGGCCCCTAACCTATTCTCAATTAGTCACTCCTTCCCCCATACAGGCAGGCTATGCAGGGAGATCACTTAGGTACGGGAAACAATGTGGAGCCCTTCCTTGCTGCTACCCCCAAAGCCCCCTATATATAATCCATCTACTGGAGTGATTAATGGGGGTCAAAGGGCTGGTACCTCAGCCTACATGTATGTTTAAATGGATGGGTGACAGTTTAACAAACCGTGTATGCAGGAATGTCTTTTTTTTTCTTTTCTGTGTAGGTGGGGATAATGTGCAGAGGGACTCTAGGATGTTGGTGTGTTCTATCTCTCTTGCTGTAGTCAGACAACCATCTACCTCCCAGCGACCTCTGCTGGTATCTGGGCCGCGAGTCAGCCATTCGTGAAGTGGGAGCTGGTCTGATAGGGGAAAGTGTTTTGGGGAAGGGGGGGATAGGGACATTTACATTTGTTGTTTGATAATGTTACTGTTGCTGTTTGAACTTAATTTTCAGGCACAAAAATGCCATGATAAGAAATGTTGTATAATATTGGAAGTTTTGGCATTCTGATCTCCAAGAAGATGACTCGATTCTTTAAAGATATACAAAGGGGAGAGCATAGCTATCTTGCGGGCTATAGTCCCTTGTCCTGGTACTTCCTGATCTTTATCCTTTCAGCCATGATCCAACATAGGCCAAATGGAGACTAGGCTCATTTCTTGGAATGTCAGGGCGCTCAATTCACCAGTCAAATGGGAGAAAGTTTTACTTCACCTGAAAAAGCTAAGGCCCATGGTAATCCTCCTTCAGAAGACAAAACTCTCTTCTGGTGAAGCCAGGAAGCTCCGACAGGGGTGGGTGGTTGAGGAGCTCTATAGCGTGGCCGATTCCCATAAACGGGGAGTATCTATCTGTATTATTACACAAAAACCTGGGGTGGAAATTTAAAAAGCATATTCATAATAAAGACAGGAGATGGATCATGGCTGAAATGGAGACATCAGGGGGCCCTTTGGTCTTGGTCAATCTCCATGCCCCTAACCAGGACTGTCCCCAGTTCTTTCAAACGGTCAATCAGGCCCTCACAGACTTTAACAAAAATAAGGTTCTAGTCCTACTAGGAGGTGACTTCAACCTGGCACGCGACCATTCTATAGACAGAAGCAATAAAGCTCCCAAACTACATAGGCAGGTTAAGAAAGCTCTCCAGAGGCTAATGGAGGAACATGGATTGCTGGATGCGTGGAGAACCTTGCATCCCGGGATGCACAATTATTCATGCTTTTCACAGTCTCATGGTTCATCCAGCAGAATAGATCTTTGGTTGATCTCTTCTGGGTTCTGTGACAAAGTCATTACCTCCTGTATGCACCCGATCTATGTTTCAGACCATGCCCCTCTGGAGTTACAGTTTAAACTAGGGCAGGACCCCCCTCAATCTCCCTCCTGGCATTTGGACTCCCTCCTCCTTGAAGAGCCCCTGCTTTTGCCACCTGGCGCTTTCTGGCACTTTTTACAAATAGATTTTACATAGAACTAAGCACATTTCAGGTGTGTAATAGAAGTTTTTCAACTGTGTTAGCTGGATTGTAATTTCTACTACTGTTTTAAGGTGCTTACAGCTCTTCTGTTTCCTTGCTCCTGCACCCCCCCATCCAAGCACTCTGTTTTGGCGCCGAAAAGTCTAACGCTCCTTTGTCTTGCTAAACTGCTTAATCTAAACCTATTCTACCTCTATGCTATTTAAACCCTGCTATTTTTTCTTCTCTGCAGCTGCCTGCCCTTGAACAGGGCTGCTTCAGCTCCCCCACGGTCGGTCGGCACGCAGCCAGCCACCGACTGAGACCAGGACGCCCGCCTGTAGCTCCTTGGAAGGTATGGCGACAGCGCAGCCAGTTGGAACACGAGCACTTCCAGCAAACCCGCTCTGATTGGCCAGGACTTTTCCCTGCTTTTGCCACCTGGCACTTTTTACAAATTGATTTTAGATAGAACTAAGCACATTTCAAGTGTCTAATAGAAGTTTTTTTTTGTTTGTTTGTTTTTGGCTATTTTTCCATTAGCAGGTTATACAGACCTGCCACTAGAGGGATTCTTGTTCTTTCATTTTAAAAAAAAAAGTCTACCCTCTGGAAATCAGACACAGTTGCTTTACTTGCTATATACCTTCCTTCCCGCCCTCGAGATCCTCTCGAACCAGGTAAGACTTCCCTCAACCACGGGACTGCTGACAGCCACGTCATTGGCCCCACAGTATCTGTACCACACCCTGATTGGACGCTGTCTTGCCTCCTGCTCGGGGATTGGCTCTTGAGCCAGCTAAAACTTTGCTCTGCTCGGGCTGTTGCGCCCATTCATTTCTACGGCAAACGGCCAACATTTTACACCCACCCCCGCTTCCCCCAACCTTAACTTTAAAGACCTTCCTCCACGTCCCCTGGTAGCTCCACCCCCCCACTCATGCTCCATTGGGTACTTGTTTTGGGACCCCCCCCATCTTTTAGTCGCCACCTCCCACTCCCTGGCTGCCTGGCCTTCCTGGCTGTATTCTCACTTCCCACTGATCCAGCTACTGCTCTTCCACCCCCTTCTCCTAGCCCTGCCAGCGTATCTTAACCCCCTCCCTCCGCCTACCAACCCTACCTTAATCATGTGCCCACCGCTCTCTACCCCATTCTATTTCTTCTGCCTGTCTTCCTCCCCTACTGCACGCCCCAAAGCCTACTTCTCCCTCCCTCCCCACAGCTTCCACATTCCTTCATCCTTCCTCCACATAGGCACGCTGCACACTGGTCACTGCCCTTTGCCCAGGGTCCATCCTACCACCATGAAACTGTCCTACACCCACACTGGTCCTAGCCCTCCACTCTGATCCCCCCTGTCTATGCTTACCCTCACCCACTATCGTCGCTGCACAGCAATTTCCCGAGATGCTAGCAGGCGAAAGCATTCCCTTAAAGAAATACGCTGCAGTTCCTTGAGGCTAGTCCTCCTACTCCTCCTCCTAATGCTGTCAGGAAACATGCACCCAAACCCTGGCCCATTCTGCTCTAAAGCCACTAATCTGAGCAAGCCTTCGGGTGCCCTCTCATTCATATCAATCAACATCTGCAGCCTTCCTAAAATGGATGCCGTACAGGCCTTCACAAGCCAACACTGCCCTGACATCCTGGCAGTTGTCGAAACCTGGCTCATGCCATCAGTATCGGACCATGCAATCAGCCTTCCTGGCTACAATGTCTTTAGGCTGGATCGCCTCTCCAAAAGAGGCGGGGGCTGCACTCTCTACCTAAAAGACTCCACATAGGGGCACCACATCATTACCTCACTCCAACCCACAACTGCTTAGATACTGCCAGTGAGAATCCTCCTCGGAGCCCAAAACAAACCCTCACTGTTGCCACCATCTACATCCCTCCCAAAGACCAGGGAACTGGTCTAACAGCTGTTCTTGACTTTGTAAAGTCACTCGCACCGGACACTGAATCCATCCTCCTAGGCGACTTCAACATCAACTGGTCTGCGGCCGATGCTGGTGCACACAGGGATACCATTGCTGTGGCGAACCTCACACAAATAGTTGACTCACCAAGCAGGAAAAATTACAGGACCGGCACCAGCACACTCTTGGAATGGATCCTTACCAGTCACCCATCGTGGATATCTAACACTAATGTCCTCCCTGACTCTCTCAGCAACCACTCCCCTGTTAGCTGCACCTGGTCAAATAAATCCATCAAACAACCGCCAAAAACTATCACTAGCAGGGTTCTATCCCGTGGTCACCTTCCTCGACTCAAATCCCACCTCCTCCATCAAGACTGGTCCCCTACCTTCAATACAACCAACGTAAACACTGCCCTTGACCACTTCATAAACATCTTCGCTGTGGCCTGTGACACGTATGTTCCTATTAAGAAATGCAAAGTCAAATCACTCAGTAACCCTTGGCTCACAGGTGACCTTCTCAGGATGCTAAAAACAAGAAACCACCTATGGGAGCTGGCCAGAAACTCTGGAAGGCAAAATGACATCCAAAACTACAAACGTGCCTGCAATGACTGCACCAAAACTATCCGGCAAACGAAGTCCGCCTACTATAAGCATGCCCTCACAAACTCCTGGGGCAATGGTCAGGAGTTCTGGAAGAACATAAAGGAACTCAGTGGGCATCCTCCCAAAACTCCCCCATCAATACTCAACATCAACAGAACCACAACCCTCAACCCAAAAACCATTGCGGATACCTTTAACAAAGCCTTTACCGACCTCAGTGCTGTCCTACCCCAGGACTATTTCATAATGGTGAAGCTCCTCTGTCCGCAATGAACACTTCTCCCACCAGCTCCCCCCGCTTCTACTTCAAAGCAGTCAAGACTCAACAAGTACGCAAATATGTTACCAAAGCCCTTGGTAAATCAAGATTCAGTAATGACTCCCTCGATCTCAAAATCCTGTCTCTCACACTTGATGAAGTGCTTAGTCCTCTGACCAGAATTTTCAACCTCTCCCTCAGCCTTAGCCAGTTCCCGGACAGAGGAAAGTCTGCCACTATCACTCCGATCCATAAAAGTGGTGACAAAACTGCCCACGATAACTACAGACCTATCTGCCTACTACCCCCACTCTCCAAGGCACTAGAACGCATCATCTCGGACCAGCTCACAGAATACCTGGATATGTACAACATCCTGTGCGAGCAACAACATGGGTTCCACAAAGGTCACAGCACCTCCACAGCCCTACTTGAATTCACCGACGCAATCCACAATGCACTTGACTCCGGTGAACTACTAGGCTCAATCTACATTGACTTAACTAAAGCCTTCGATACTGTCAATCACTGCCTCTTGCTTATCCAGCTTCAGAACACTGGGCTGTCAACCGACTCCATTGGCTGGTTTAAGAGCTACCTTGAAGAACGGTCCCAAACAGTAAGAATCGCTGATACACTCTCGGACCCTAGAGCGGTCCATTCGGGAGTCACCCAGGGCTCCATTCTGGGACCCCTCCTCTTCAGCCTATTCTTAAACTCACAACCGGACAGCTGCCCAGAACAAATAATTCTCTACACCGACGATGCTGTGATCCTCACCGCAGACCCTGATCCAATCCAATTACAAAATAAACTTCAGCGGGCCTTCTCCTCCATCGAATCCTGGTTCCTAAATCATAAGCTGCTTCTCAATCAGAAAAAAAACAAGTCTATGGTCTTCTGCAGCTGCCACAACAAAAACAAACAACTCCACCTCTCCATTGCAACCGAACAAGGAGCCATCCTAGAGCAAACACAATCGTTCAAGTACCTCGGCATCACCCTTGATCCCCACCTCTCATACGCTGTCCATATCAGCAATGTTGCAAAGTCTGCCAATGCGAGATTAGGCATATTACTCCGGCACAGGAAACACCTAACCCCAGAAGCACTGTCAGTGGCCGTCCAAAGCTCCATCATCCGCATCACAGACTATGGTCTTATCATATATGGGTCTGCAACTACCACTGCTCTCAAACGTATCGCAACCTCCCTGAATAAGGCCTGTCGTCTCATCACTGGCTCACATCACTGTACCCACACATGTGACCTTTATTCCCAATCTGGATGGCTTCAACTGGACAAACGCATCAAATACCAAACCTGCATCACGGCCAAGAAAATTATAATGGGGCTTGCCCCAGCTGGTGTCTGTGCCCTCCTTAAGCCTAGACATAGGAACGTCACTACAAGGAGATCCAATTCCATGTACTACATATCCCACGATGTCGCATGACCCAAGGACAAAGATCATTCACCTGTCAGGCATCCAACTGGCTCAACTCTCTTGGCAGCGACCGCTCCAACACTCGGCCTCTTCAAGTCCAAGCTGCGCCTCTCACTACTTGTATCCTGTGACTGCCCATCTTAACATTTCCACCGTTCCAGCTGCACATGCCCCAGCACCCGGCACTTACAATCAGTCTTTGCACCCCTAGCACCTTACCTGTCATATTCCCTCGACAAGGCCCTGTGGCTGCACTGTCTCCTGCCCTCAACCACCTCCCCCTGTATCTCCACTCCTGCCCCCGCCCCATCCATCTCCCGCATTTCCCCTACCCCTGCACCTCCTTCCCACCTCGATCTCCTGCCCTCACTCCCCCACCCACCCACCCCTCCTTCCCTTGTCTTGCTCATAGCTCAAGTCTTTGTACTGGTTATTACATGTCTGTAAGTCAATGACTATACGCTTGTAAATCTAAAAATGACGACTGTTACACACACTGACATGGAACTTTTGTAAAAGAGACTCGGCTCAAAGGTATTGTAATCCTAGATTGAAATAAATAAATAAATAAAGATGGGGGAATTCCAGAAGTGATTGGGACCTGAAGTAATGGAATACTGGAACAATAATGATAATGGGGGGGTCTCTGATATGACCCTCTGGGAAGCTTTCAGAGCGACAATAAGAGGCAGAATAATTGCATTCGCATCAGCCAGGAGATGTCACCGAGAGGCCAACCAGAGGGCCTTAGAAAAACAATTATATCTCTTAGAAACTCAATATAAATCCCTCAATGCTAGGGTCCCACCTGCGTCTCTACTTGCACAACTGGCTAGCACCAGAATTTCCCTGAATGCACACTTAACCCACCAAGCCGAGTTGAATCTCAGGTGGCTATGCCAAGCTTATTGGGAGGGAGGCGAGAAGGCCAGTAAACTCCTAGCATATCACCTTAACCACCAACAAATGTCCAGGAGGATACACACCCTAATGGATAGAAATGGTACCCACTGCTACTCTAGTAAGGGGGTGAATGAGATCATGACTCAGTTTTATGAGGAGTTATATGCTTCCCCCCAGATCCGCTTCAAATTCAAGGCTTCCTGGGCTCGTTACCCATCCTCAAACTCCCCCATCTGACACCAAATCATTAGAAGCCCCGATTATGGTGGAGGAAGTGGATAGGACTATCAAGTCAATGAACCTCCACAAAGCCCCGGGGACAGATGGGCTCCCTATTGACTTCTACAGAGTCCAGGGAGTCAACCTTGCCCCATATTTGGTCCGGGCTTTCAGTCGTTCCCTGCACATAGAGCATCTGCCCTCCATGAGGGAAGCAACACACGGTGCTCCCCAAAAAGGGGAAAGATTTACTCTCCCCTGGCAGTTATCGTCCCATCTCCCTTATTAATGCAGATGCCAATATTTTGGCCAAAGTCCTCGCTGGTAGGCTTGAACCTCTCCTTCAAGGTGTAGTTCATCTCTCTCTCAAGTGGGTTTCGTCAAAGGACTTCTAAGGTCTGACCATCACAGAACACTGCTCTCATTAACATACTACACCAAAATGTCCAAAAAACCTTCTGTAGCCTTAGCCATTGATTTTGAAAAGGCTTTCGATTCAGTCGAATGGCCCTTCCTTTTTCATACTCTCTCCTCAATGGGTGTGGGACCAGGTTTCCTTTCCTGGATAAAATTGCAGTGTCAATGGCTCAGTAGGTAGTACACTCGCCTCTGAGGCCGGGAGAGCAGAGGGTGGTGGGTTCAGTTCCCACATGTGGCACTTGAGTTAATATCCCAGTACTGACACTGTAGTGCAGCATGAGAGGGGTGCTGCACTTCTGAGGTGCCGTCTTTCAGATGAGACGTTAAACCGAGGTCCCATCTGCCTGGATTGGTGGTAGTTCAGGTGGATGTTAAAGATCCTGTGGCACTTATCGAAAAAAGTAGGGGAATGTTTTATTGGAAAATAATATAACAAAGCAAAAAAAAACTTGAAACAATCACAATAACATACAGTTTAAGCAAAACACAACCATAGCAGAAAGAAAACCCATGTCATAAAATATTATAAAAAAAGAACATACAGGGAAAACAGCAAACTAGTACACGCACACCCATAGTTTATACACTTTAAGTAACCCCTTCAAACAGTATCAATGGCAATGCCCTTCACCAAAATGTCACTAAAGCTGCAGGTAATGATTTCTGCTCAGATACAAAAATAAGAGCAATTTCTTTCCTAATGTGACATTTTAACTCATGTAATGTAGTACGTTTTTGCTGAAGGACAAACAGACATCTATTCTGCCATATACACCATTTAAAAACAGCAAAGAGGACTCTAAGCATACCGGAAAAATAACATTTTCAACGCAGGCCCAAAATTCCCATAAATCAAGTCTGAGTATGTCATTCCAGCAAGCATTGGCAAAGACCACTCTTGTGCCAACTGAGTCCATAATGGTGTTATAAAAGGACAATCAAAATACAGATGTGTCATAGATTCTATTTGGCATACACAAGTCTCCCTAACACAATATCGCTCCTCCATCTGTTAATGGGCTTGATTCCCCTTAACATTTAATTTATTATGGCAACATAACCATAAGGTATCTCATATTTTTTCTGGGATCCGACCATCCAATAATTGTTTAAGAAGGCATTGACTGTCACAAGGTAGGTCAAAACAGGGAGAAAACAAAAAAATCCTATTCAAAATTGAAAAATATAACAGCTTTCTATTTTGTAAATCTACCACCCGGCAGGACACCTACCATTGTTTTATTTTCTTAAAAAGCTCAATAAGGTACCCCGAGGTCCCTAGAGAGATTTTAGTAAAAGGTCTCCTCTTTGGCGCTTGCCACTTATCTATAAAATATTGAGATCAAGCTGTGAAACTCTGTACCCAAAAATTCGACTGGCTATGCACGGGAAAACATTAGAATGAACAAAAATAGTAAAGAAAAGCAATACCGGATTCGCCATGTTAAGTCCTCCTTGTTTTATAGGCCAATAAGTAATGGACCGTTTGACAGGGTTCAATCTGCTGCCCCATAAAAGTTGAAAAAAATAAATTATGGAGACGGGCTTCAAGATGCATTGGGAGGGGAAAAATATAACTCACTAATAAAAAAATGGGAAGAATAAAAGTTTTCAACGTATAAATACGCTTTTTGCGTGACATAGGAAAAGTTTTCCATCTAACAATTTTAGTTTCTGCGACAGAAATAGAGGAAAGCCAATTGCTTTCTGCCGCCGAAGGTGTTCCAAAAGACAAACCCAAAATCTGTATCTTCTCAGACTGGATAATTATCCCCCCAATTTCAGTCGAAACCTCCTGTAAAGGAATACATACAGAAATAGCAACACTTTTTTGTGTATTCAAAGTAGATCCAGAAATTAAGGAAAAGGACTGCACAATATCAATAGCCCTCCCACCTGATACCTGATCTGCTATTAAAATACAAATGTCATTCGCATACGCCAAAGCAGTAGGAAAAACCAGGTCCGGTTTGTCAGAAATATGTCTAATAGAAGCATCAGTATTCAGTTTCCTGAGAAGAGGGTCTATAGAGAAAACATACAACAGGGGACTTAAGGGGCAACCCTGACGCACCCCTCTTTTAATATGGATATGGGATCCTTTTAACCCATTTACTAACGGAGTCATGGAGGCATACCTGTACAGATTTCTAATCCAGGAGACAAATTCTTTTGGTACCCCATACCTTTCCAAAACTGCAAATAGATAATTATGCAGGACCCGATCAAAGGCCTTTGATTGATCTAAGCTAAGGACATATCCTTGTGTACTAAACCCATCAAAAACTTCCCGAACAATTTTTAAGTTAATTATCATAGAACGGTCAGGAATAGCACATGTTTGGGTATAAAAAATGACTTTCTTGGCAATCTGAGAAAGTCGAACTGAAATAATTTTACATAAGATTTTACAATCAGAATTTAACAGACTGATAGGACGCCAATTGTCCAAATGTTCCTTATCATTTTTATGTTTAAATAAGAAAATTAAATTACTATCAGCCAGTGCAACAGGTATCGGCAATATTCCCTGGACAATAATGTTAAAAACAGCTGTTAGATAGGGTAATAAAAGAGATTTAGCTTTTTATAGAACTCATTAGGGATTCCATCAGGACCAGGGGTCACAATATTTTCAAATGACTAATCACAGAATCAACTTCAGCACTGGTGATAGGTTGAAATGAATCACTAACACTGTCAAGGGATAATAAAGGAATATGTAAGGAATCAAAAATACTATTCCAGGCTTGTGGTTCATATTCTTGTCCATACAAAGTCTGAGTATGGTAAGACACTTCTTTTACAATGTTTTGTTATCAGAAATCTGGTTGCCAGTATGGGAAATTAATGAGGGCATGTATTTGGACTCTACCTGTTGATTGCTACTGTCGAAAGGGTTAACCACTTTGCGCCTTTCCTCCCATATTTTTGTTCCAAAAAGAGAGGTGGCTCTATCATACTGATATGTACACATCTTGGCTTTTAATTGCTGAATCTGCGCAGAATAGTCTAACCGAAATTCAGTTTGCCAAGATAGTAATTTTTGCAACTGATGGCGGCAATTTAGGTATTTAAGATACCTATTAGAAGAATAGGTTTTAGAAAACCTTTGACAGAATATCCTAATTTCTAATTTAGTATCTTGCCACCAAAATGCCGGATTATCATATAATTCAAAAACTGAAATTTTGTCCTGAAGAAGGCTATACAGGTCATGCTAGCCATTTTCCTCCCCTAAAACAGAGATATTCATCTTCCCAAAATTATGGGAGACCGGTTTATTATGTGGACAGCCTACAGACAAAACCAACAAACAGTGGTCAGAATATTCACAAGGGAGGACCAAATACTGTACACTTGATAACCAGCTAGAGATGAAAACATAGTCTATCCTTGTGGTAAATCTGCCACGATGAAAAGTGTGTGCCGGAGGCTGTGGACCAAAGGAAGCCTCATCATGAAGATTAGCTGTAACATATAAGGAATTAAGAAAATTTGAGTCAGAATATAGTTTTTGTGTTATCCCAGTTTTATCCGACAGAGCCAAAAATGCAATTAAAATCCCCCCAAAAAATTATTGATTTTGATGAATGAAGAAAAGGTTGAACAGTTTTGAAAGTAGCAATTCTTTGTGATTTAAGTTGGGGCTATGAATATTGATCAGTCTCCACTCTTGGTGTTGAATAATGGCTCCAAAACAAGGACCCTACCCTGAATTAAGTCAAGAAGTCTAATAACCTGTACTTCTAAGTTCTTAATAAGAATCCACTCTGGCACACACTTCTTCTGACAAGGACCAGAATGATAAGCCACTCCTCCAATCTCGAGATGCCTGACTACTTTCCCGAAGGAATGAAGCCTGGTATCTTGCAAAAAAAAAAGTGCAATGGTAGAGAAGTAAGGAAAGAAAAATAGCCTGTCTTCTTTTAGGGTTTTGAGGCTGTTGGCATTTAAACTGCCAAATGACAAAACATCCCCCATATAGGCTAACTAAGATCTCAGGACTTCTTTTTCCCCTCTCCCTTTTCCTGGAGATTTCATTTTATATCTCTTTTTCCTAATGGTCTTAGTATCTCCAGAAAGCTGATCAGTGTCTGTCAACATATCTACCTGAGAAGAGGAAACAGAGGAAGCATCAGACTCCTCCTCAGTTTCAGTAGCCTGTTTACGTTTGTGTAACACAGCAAATATGTTCTTTGCCAGCAAGTCGAGGATTGAGGGTCAGAGGAAGGAGGAACCCCCTTAAAAAGGGAACTTCTCATCTGTCTCCGGGTACCCACTGGCACCCAGTCAGCATCCTTGGGAGGAGGCATAACCTCTTTGGGATCACAAACGTTGGATGGAGTATTGGGTATATCAGGCTGTAACATAGGTAGAGCAGAAGTTGAGGGCTCGGAGAGGTGTACCGTATCATCCTCAGCTGACACAGCATCCGACAGGAGTGGAGTTTTACCTGAGGTCTGCTGAGACAGAACAGGGGTCACCTGTTATAAAGTGGAACGAGAAGGGGGAGGGGAATGCTCAGGAGCAAAAGGCCGAAATTGAGGCCTAGCCTGAGCAGTCTGTTGGGCCTTGGAAACCGTCTCATCCTGACTTTCTGTCGGCATTTCAGAGTTATTATGGGAGGCCTAAGGACACTCTTTGTAGGAATGGGAGGCTTCATCACACAGATTACAATATGTCGGGTGGGGACAATTAATACTCACATGTCCTGAACCTAGACAAGAGGAGCATTTGAGCCTATCACAGGCATTACTGAGATGTGTGTGGGCCCCACTCCTAAAACATGATTTAGGTTGTCCTGGATAAAAAACAAAACCCCTCTCTCTACCTAAGTGAAAACAACTGGGTAAATGCTGAATTACACCATTCACTACTGGTAACTTCACCTGTAATTTCCATTCACCCATCCAAAAGAGCTCGGAATCAATAATCGGATCAGGTAAACCTAACACAGTACATTTAGAGGATAACCAGGTACAATATCATAATTGCTACTCCCTCATTTTGAAATAAAACAGTAATGGTTTTATAGTGGGTTTTGTAAGGGCACAGCAAAAAGGTGACCATAAAGGGTATGCCTGACTGCCTGATATCTATGCCAAAATGTGTCTAAACCTCAAATGTTTTAAAATGAATGTCAAAATAGCTATCCTCTGAGGTGTGAATCAGGGCGTAAATTTCAGAGGGGACGAACTGCAGACTGGCTTTAATTAAGGTTTTCCTAACATACAAGCAATCAGGAAAACTTCCAGCCCACTTCAATATCATCGGTTGACAGCATTACGCCTTTTGGCTTGTTCAGGGGAGAATGAAACAGTCCAGCAAATGATTTAGACTTCTGTGAACCAGTAGATTGTTCAGTAGCTCGAGGGATATGAGACTCAGTAGGTGGAGGTCTATTAGTCCGTGATGAAAACCACCAGAAGAAGTTGTAGGAGCTTCATTGTCCACTGAATTAATAGCTGAACCGTCCCCTGTCCCCTTTAGTAACAGGGGCTCATTCAACTGCAACAATTCTATCGAAATGGCTGGGAAAGAAGAGGCAAGAGGCCTATCCGTTAAAGAAACCCCACAGTAGCAGGAGACTGTTCAAGCTGAAGTAACCCCTCCAGTTCCAGTGTTCGGGTCCACCTACATGCCATTCTCGGGTTTTGCGTGAGATGCAAGCCGAGGGCAACTCAAGAGGGTCTGAGACATCCAACAAGTCCCCTGTGGTGCAGGGCTAGGCCTTACAGGAGAGGCCCACGGTTCATCCAGGGAGACTTTTCCCACCCGCTCCTCTCAGCGCTTCTGCAATGGTCAACCCTGAAGCAGAAACATTAGTGCCAAAAGCAGTCCCAGGTGAAACAGAAAATCAGGCAAACCATGCCCTGCAAGTCCTGCTGCCGAGACTCGTGTGATATGGATTCAGGTATCACAGAACCAGAGTTAGAACACATAGTACCTTGTGGAAGGGAAGCAGCGAGGACGAGACAAAGAGTGCAAACAGCTGAGCCGGGAGGCAAGGATCCTTCACTCGGTCTGTACTCCGCAGGTGGACGCCTTCAGCGAGTTGAGCTTATAGCAAAACCTCCGTTGCACAACCAGGTCAGCGTGAATCTAGGCACTTGCTTGTAGTGAAAAATAGCTGCCAGTCTCCACAGCCCCTGAAGCCCTGTCTCAGAAAGATTTTGTGAGCCATCACCAGCTGACACTACCAGCTTACTCTTTGCTTGCAGCTGAGCCCTGTCAGATAACGCTACTCCCTCACTGACAGGACTCTAGCTGCCAGAGCTAGCTAAGAAACCATGGAGCTTCCAGGAGTTTGCACTAGAATATCCACCAGAACGCCAGGCACAATAGCAGGAATACTTCAACTGCCCGTAACATGAATAACCGCCATAGTCGTCTTGCTCGAGTGTGGAACAGAGTCAGAACCCGCGTCCAATACTCCCTGTTCCAGGCTGGTCTCTTGCTGAGAGGAGATAGGGAAGGAGACCAACTCCCCTACCTCCAGCGTGTCCGCACCCTCCAGCACCGGACTCCAAGTGGCCATCACGAAGAAACGGCCAAGCTCCCTACCGGAAGAGTACGGGAATTTCCCCCGTGTCCTGGCCAAATTTCCCTCATTCACTAAAAAATACCACCAACTGGTTCAAGGTCAGTTGGCATTCATCTGTATCCCCTCCCTGGATCGTGCCTGAAAATAGGCTGGATTTCTAGTGCACTTACCGGTCAACAAAACTAAATAAAATAAACAAATAAATAAATAAAATTACTGTATGCCTCCCTTGGCTGGGGTAATGACGAGCGGTACTTTGTCTCTGCCATTACAGTTACAGAAGGGTACAAGACAAGGTTGCCCCTTCGCCCCTTGTTCATTCTAGCTACTGAGCCCTCTACCATAGCGCTCAGGGAACGCAGTCCATTCCGGGAGTACTGGTGGGTGATACCAATCTTAAAACTTTTCTATACGCAGATGATCTGCTCGTCACCACTGAATGCACCCCGCAAGTGATTCAAACTATTCTCAATATCCAGACTGATTTTACTGATGTGTCAGGTCTTAAAATGAACTAGTCCAAAACAGAAGTTCTCCTCTTGAATTCAGTACCCTCTGGTATAGACTTTGCTGCCTTTGGTCTCAAATGATCTCCTAATGGTATAAAATATTTAGGTATCACCCTGCATCCAAACCTGTCAAAAATGCTCACAGTGAATTTCTCTACACTGGTGGAGTCTCTCAGACAGGACATGGAACGATGAAAGGCCCTGAGGCTTTCTCTCTCTCTCTGTGGGTAAAATAGACTCCATCAAGATAATGCCGGCCCCTAAGATTTTATACTACCTGTTGGCTCGTCTCCTGTGTCCATCCAATAGAAATGGTTCGAGAAATTGAAGCTCTGATGGGCAACTTCCTGTGAGAGGATCCAGACCTCGATATAGCAAACTTAAACTCCATCAGCACTGGCGCAGGGGTGGATGGGGACTTCCTCGATTACAAGGATATCACATGGCCTTCATTTTAGCCCAGAATACCAAATAGTTTTCCAGAATTGGGCATACCTCCCCCAGCTGGCTCCTATTAGAGGCATCATTACTTCTGGCCCCTTCTGCGGTGGCTTTGTACAGCAGGAAAAACCTCCCCCCATCCTGCTGTCAATTCAATATTGGCAACAAGTCCAAGTTAATTTGGGTCATGATCCAGCACCCTGGAAATATATGCCCCTTTGGAATAATCGAGCCCTGGAAGTGGGTAACAGTACAATTCACTGGAAAGTATGGAGGGCACAGGGTATCTCTCAAATACAAGATTTATTGCTTCCAGACTCTAGCACAGTGGACACTTTTGAGGCACTAAAATCCAGATATCATCTCCCGGCCACACATCTCTGGAGATATCTCCAGATCAGGGATGCCATAACCCATCTACCTAACTCCCCCCAAAATAAGGGGGCACAACAAAGCCCGCACCCTATACGTATATGGCAACATCACTCTAGGAACAGAGCCAGCGAGATTTATAATGCTGTTAGGGATGCCTCTGCAGACCCCACCCAATCAGCTAGAACCCAATGGGAGAAAGACCTCCAGTCCCCCATTTCTGAGCACCAATGGGACCATGTATGGGTAAGAATACACCGGGCTTGCCGAGATGGGCGTACCCACCTTATTATGAACAAGACCCTCCACAGATGGTATAGAGACCCAGTCAACCTCAAAAAATGGGGCTTCTCCAATATGACACCTGCTGGAGATGTGGCAGCCAAGTGGCCCATCTGTTTCACATACTCTGGGACTGCCCCAATCTCCAACATTTTTGGGTATCAATCCTAGAAATGTGCTGCCAGATATTCCCCCAAGTAGTCTCTGACCCCTCCCTCCTCTTAGGGTATGCCCGCTCCACTATACCAAAGCACTGTCCAGTGGCCCAATGGGTCACAGCAGTGGGGGCTATAGACAAAAGACTTATTTTAATGAGATGGAGGTCCCCAGAAGTCCCAACCTTCCGTGAGTTCCTCTCTGCACTAGCCCAAGAGGCTATATTCGAGAGGCTGTCTAGTTTTGCTGGGGGCACTTTGGTTCAATTTGAGAAATGCTGGCAGCCCTATTTATTGTCTAAGTACTGTCATGATGCCCAACCGCAGGTTGCTACTTAACCTCTTAGGGTTCCCTGGTTTTTCTTTCTTCCTTTCCCTCCTTGGAGGATATAGGTTACTCCAGTGCTGCCACCCATCCAGGTCATACTCAAACCTCAAAATCACTTTGCCTTGTGTTTTTTTTTTCTCTCTTGTATATAGTTATCAGTATTTCATGCCTGATTTGGGATGCGTCATTGTTAATCATAGGTCAACTTGAGCCTCATATGCTATTGATATTGTATCAAAAAGCTAATAACTCCTGGCTCTCCCTCTTTGTGGGTGAGGAGACCTAACTTAGCCCTGACAATCTCTGCAACTTGATAATATCCTATGTTCTGCATACTGTACTTTTCAGGACTATATTTGTCTTACTAGGCAGTATCATTTCTCTATGTTTAATTTATCCCTTCATTCCTTCTGTCCCTACCAAATGTTGCAGTATGGCTCAGAATATTGTTACAATACCAAGTACATATGTGTGTCCTTTTAGAAAATAATAAAATCTTAAACAACAAAGGCTGAGTGTCCTTATGCCCATGGAAGTGCATTAAAATCCTTTAGAAAATGGGCTTTTTATTTCCTGGCATCTGATTGGCTAGTACCCTTGCCGGGGGGTACATTAACTTTCAATAGATGCCCAGGAAATAAAAATCCCCAGCCCCAGCTCCAGTGCCCATTCACCCACACACCTTATCCTTGTTCCCACCTTGCTTTCCTATTGGACAAAACAACCCAATTTAATTTTAAATCCCCACCATTTGTTTCTATCGCTTAGCGAGAGATACGAGCCCCGAATGCACCACTCGCTCCTGAAATGAACCTACCTGCCCCAGAAAACAAACTATACCAAAACCAAATGCTTGAACTAGAACAGTATTCTATAAAAAAATGTTACAGCACAGTTGCACAGGAGTGCACAGCTCCCGAAATACCTCTAGATGTCTGCGCTGATGAACCTCTCGGCACTGCCTGTAATGCTCGGTCCACTCCGCTCTCTCACCATGCCAAATACATCTCTCACCTCTCTGGAACAATATAAATAAAAGCAAACACCATACTTACTCCCACAAAAAATAATTTCTTGATCCAGTACCCTCCTTCCATCTCTCACATGCTTCCGGGTTTGACGTCGTTGGAACACCCAAACTGCCGTGAAGTAATCGATCGAGAAATCTATTTATTTTTTTATTTAAATTTTGTTATATGCAGTTGTGCTCCTTGTTTGACACCTGAATGTGACAGGCATTTGACAGCACAGCGGGTGAGAAATGATGGGAAGCACCGTAAATAACCGTGCAGATTGCAAACTACTGCTCTACCTCTAAGACCCTGTGCAGGTACAGTCCAACAGTTTTTTGTTAATATTACAGGAAAAACTCGGTCTTTTCATGTGGAGAGCGGGGCTCAGAGTTAAGGACAAGAGAATCCCCTGTGTGGGGGGGGGCAGCAGAACAAATCCTCAAACACATGCAACAGCACAGAGACAGGGACTACTTTATCACACAGACATTTCAACATTATAATTAATACATTTGTCAACTATTTTTTTTATAAGTTTTTGAATCCCACGTAAATTTGACACAGTGCCCATTTTCTAAGCGCAATAATGCCCTCCGGGGTGGGTGGTATGGGCAATACCAGACCTTCCAGGGGCTATAAGGCCCTCCACCTGCGGCGTCGGTCCTCATTACATCCCTGGGTAGTCCGGTATTGCCCAATACCACCCACCCTGTTGGGCATTATTGCTTACATAATGCACACCTTGGAAGGGCTTATTACACTTATAAAATATCTCTAAAATGCTATATTACTCTACTAATGAACCTTACAACCAGAGGCAGGGAAAAGAGGAGGGGGCATTAGCCAACATAGGCCACTGGTGTCTAAAAAAGGCAACTAATCTAGTGGCCAGTCACAGAAAGAAAAACATTATTTTATGTTCTGCAAAGTATTGTAGTTTACTCATGGTTGATTGTTAAAATGCAAACAAATCAGTCTTGTTAATTACTATGTGCTATGCTAAAATATGAACAGAAAAAAGAAAAAGCTCAGCAAGCATGTTTTTAGTCAGTGTCGCTTAAAATGTTCTTGTGACAGGGCTCCTATTTATTTTTAATTATTTAAAATGTGTGGCTGGAAAAGGCACATTGAGCCAAAACTTATTTCCATGTATGACCTGGGAGAGAATTAAACACAGGGAGGTTAAGTGACTTGCTCAGGGTCACACAATATGCAACTGGCATTTGTGGGATTTAAAGCTTAGATCTGCTGGGTTTCCAGGTTCACAGCTCTGTGCTCTAACCACTGAGCTATACTGCTCGCATTTATTTAATTTTTATGAACCAGGTAAGTTCACCAAACAATTAAATGCCTATTTTCAGGCATAACCTGTGAGGCTCCAGCAACATATACATATATTTTCCAGAACAAAAGATAACGGTTTTCTTTCTGTGACTGGCCATTAGATTAGTTGCCTTTTTTTTAGACACCAGTGGCCTATCTTAACTAATTTCCCAAACAACCCATTCTCTTCCCCCGCCTCTGGTTGTAAGGTTTATTTGTAGAGCAATATAGCATTACTTAGTAAAGGCTACATAAACAGAAGTAGATTGCTGTGCTCAAATTCACATAACATTTTCTTCTGAGACTCAAATAATGACTTTCAGATCTTTAAATTGAACTGGTGTTTATGTATGCATGCATACATATCAGCAGTGTCTGTGTGTGCATGCACCATGCAATTCAGGCAAGCATTCAAAGTAGCTTAAGTTACATTTCTAAGATTAAATAATATATACTGTATGCACTTCAGTAACTCTGATGCAGTGTCTTCCACCACTGTATACTATACCTTGCAGTCAGGAAAATGGTTCCACCAAGCCAGTTTGACAGTAAATTTGTTGACCGGGGCCTGAGGATGAGACCACGTCCATGTGGGGAGAGAGAGAGAGAGAGGCTACATGGCGTGCTAATAGCGCTATGTGAGCACAAGCTGTTAAACGATCGCCCATTCTTCCCTCGTTGAAGAAGAAGAAGAAGTAACAGCATTCAAGGTATGAGAAAACTATTTTCTGAACAAAAAGAGTCTGTTGAAAAGAAGAATACTAAGCTGTTTAATGCATATTGGAGGAGGACACCATACGATACAATGAAGAAATCTTCGGGTTTACCTACAGTTGCTCGGGTGTGAAGTGAAAGACAAGCTAACCTGGATGCATGTAAAGTTCAAGAAGCCTCTTTGCACAAACCTAAAAGTTTTCAAACAGAACCAGCTATAAATGATAATATATCAGGAGAAGGTCCTTCCAGGCTGTTTCCACTTTCTATCCTTCTCCTGTGCAAGCAACTGAGTCACAAAATGCTAATGCTGAAGAGGAACTTACAAATTAAATCAGGAAGTAAAACATTCATAAGTTACCCTGGTACTGACGAGGCGAGAGTTATTAACGTTGGAACCAGGCTTTGAAAAGCCTGTGTCTTCGAATGTGGAGGTACAATCCGAGAAGAGCGAGTTAAATAAAGAAACCAGAGAGGATTTTGACAGACAAGAACAACCTCTGAGAGTGGCAGATCTCGAATTGGAGCCACACAGAACTGATTTAGAGCCTGAGTCCCGCTGGTGTAATTCGGGGGAGAAGGCCAACGCCGAGCCAGATAGAAAGGCCACATTTACTTCCATCGCTCCCGAATTCCAGACAAACTCTCCTCAGGAGGTCTTAGGGGTCAGAGACAATAACGCCAAACATCCTAATAATAACCTAGTCATAAATAATCAAGTTGTTGAAGGGACAAAAATGAGGATAGTGACCACAGCACTTCTTCTGATGGGGAATTTTATTATTCTGAACATGAAGCTGAAGATACAGATCCCACCCCCAGCAAATGTTTGTTTCAGAAAGTCAATTCAGTATCTTTGACATTAGAGAATATGTGTAAACATCAGGAAAAGTTGGAACAGTATTTTCTTTCAATGCAAACTTTATTAGAACAAAATAAAGTAATTAAACAGGACATAATTGAAATGAAGCAACATTTGACATCTTTAGTAGATGCCACGGCACCTCAAGCCAGACAGATACAAAATTTGGAAACAACTAATGCTTTTCTTAAAGAAAAAAATCTTGATCAAGAAGCTAGAGCCAGGAGAAATAATGTTAGAACTATAGGTGTGCCAGAAATGTGAGACTCTACCAGATCATTGAGAGACTCGTTCAAAATTATTGCAGCTGCTTACACGGAGACAGAAGCTTCAAAAATTGACTGGATTATTGAAAGAATTCATAGGGGTGCTAGGAAATAAATCAATTAATAAAACTAACTCCCCCAAACCTATAATTTTGAAATTTATGAATTACGCAGGAAAAGAGATGTTCATATCTAAAGTGTATGAAAAAAAGAGATTGTAATGGGAGCTGAGATTTCTGTTTATAATGATCTACCATATGAAATCATTCTGCAGAGAAAATGTTTTGATGAAATTAGGAAAAAATTATGGTCCCTAGGATATAAAGCCACAATGATTTATCTATCAAAACTGAAAGTTATTAGGGATCAGATATGTTTTCAGGATGTTAAACAGGCTTGGGAAGAATTACCTGACAAAATAGAAAATTGGTGTTAATGGGGCCCTATTGAACCTGTTTATATATTAGTTTAACAATAGTTATAAGTAGTAGGGTAAGCTGTTTGCCTAAGTATTTTGGGGGAAAGGGTGAGCTAAATTTCAGCACATTCAAGAGGAAGGGATGTCTCCACATTTCTATATTTACATTGTAATCTTATTTGTTTTCCAGAAAACAAAATAGTTTAGATAGTTATTTTTGTGTACTGAATTGGGGTATATGTAATATCATTATGTTGGTCAGTTATTTTAGGGACATGGGTCATGGAGTCTATTTACTCAATATATAGTGTTGTTATGCTTAAATCTGTAAACATAAAAATTGTGTTTATGAATGTAAATGGCTTGAACTCACCAAGGAAAAGATATTATGTATTAGCCTATTTTAAAAGACCAATGCTGATATAATGTGTATTCAAGAATTGCACCTATTAGACAGAGATGTTGAAAAATTGAAGAGGAAGTGGATAAAAGATATTTATCACTCAGCTGGGACAAAAAAGAATAGAGGTGTTACTATTTTATTGAAACAAAGTCAAGATTTGATGGTAATGGATCATTACAAAGATACAATAGGCAGAGTTCTGATTCTTAAAATCAGATCTCATAATTGTGTACTTGGGATAGGTTCAATTTGTGCACCATTTAGTTATTATGGTGATTTTTTTAGCTAAAATTACTGAGGGACTTCAATTTATTCATTGTCAAGACATTATTTTAGCAGGAGATTATAATACCTTACAATCACCTTTGTTAGACAAACCTAACTTACCTACATCCCAGAATATAACAACATCTATAAAGTTAAATCGTTTTTTGGATCAAGAATGCCTTGTTGACATCTGGCAATTAAATAATGATTCTTTAAGTAATTATACTCGTTATGATAAGAAACAAAAATTTTTACTAGATTAGATTATTTTTTGTCTCACGATCCTTAGTTAAAATGTCCACTCATCCCTAATTGACCCTATCTTTCTTGTAGATCATGTGATGCCAACATTAGAATTAGCATTTGAGTAGAGGAGAGGAAATATACTAAGTTTTGGTCTTTCAATAATACCTTACTGAGGGACCCTTTATTTATTGCTACAATCAAGAACTCAATAAATTAATTTTGATTCTATAATTTTACAGGAGCCAAACAGTTCTTTCAATTTGGGATGCCTTTTAAAGCGACTATTAGAGGTATTATTATATCCTATCAAATAAAGTTGAATCGAGTCAGAAATAATGAAATAACTTTATTGGATAATAGACTGGCACAATTAGAGAAATTAGTTCTAAAGGATCATGACAAACACTTCAAAGAATGGCAAGAACTTCGAATTAAGAAAGCAGATTTAATAAATCAGAAAATAATTAGATCAACAACATATATGAAAAAATACAAATATTATCATATGGATAGGTCCGGAAAGTTACTAGCTAATCTGTTAAAAAATGAAAAACAAAAAAATCTGATTACTAATATTAAAAATGATAAAGGAGATTTATTAACATCTGATACTGACATTGCACAAGAATTCATTAAAACATGTAAGAACGTTTTTCAAAATGATTTTATACCCAGTAGTGATAATATGCAAAAACTGTTCTCAGATGCAAAAGTAGTTCCCAAACCTTTTGATTTTACACCTATCTCAGTGAGTGAAATTGAAGCAATAATTAAACAACTACCTAGGGGTAAAGCCCCAGGTTTAGATGGGCTGACCAATGAATTTTATTTAACCTTTAGGGAGGACATATCCCCTTGGATAAAAAGGATGGTGGAAGAACTATTAGAAAATAAAGAGAATAGGTCAATCCCTGATTCAATGAATCTGGCAAAAGTTTTTCTGATTCTTAAAGAAAATAAACCAGCAGATTTGGTAGATAATTATAGACCAATCGCATTATTGAATTCCGATTATAAATTAATCGCTAAATTGATTAATAATAGAATATTGCCATTCATGGATAACTTCATTGAAGGAGATCAGTACGGGTTCATGAAGAATATGAATTTATTTCAAGCCAATAAAAAACTTCAAGTGATTAGTTTTCTTATAAATACCGACTCTAATTACAAAAATTATAATTACTATGCGGTCGCCTTAGATGCTAAAAAGGCTTTTGATTTAATAAATAGAAATGATATTTTTGAAGTTTTTTCAGTTTATGATATCCCAGTTCCATTAATCACCTTAATAAAAAATTATTTAATAATACATTAGTTCAGTTACAAATAAATGATTATCTAACTGAAAGTTTTGAAATGAGGAATGGGTTCAGACAAGGTTGCCTCCTGTCCCCTACTGTCTTTATTTTGGCACTAGAACCATGCCTTTCTGCCATAAGAAATAACACAAAAATCCAAGGTTTTGTTTGTAATGATATGCAAACAAAAATAAGCATATTTGCTGATGATATTCTCTTAATACTTAGGAATATAAATACTTCCTTAGAAGAATACCTTTCATTTACCAACTTATTCTGAGTATCTTAGGTTATTGGTTAAATAAGAATAAATACACTATTATGTGTTTAACTAAAACACCACATTTACAAGAAACTATCATAAATTTTGGATTTAAACAACAGGACTTTATAAAATATATAGGTATATATCTAACTAATAACCAACATTTAAATTTCATAAAAAAAAATACAATGAAGCTAAAGCAAAAACAGATAACTTACTAACAAATTGGCAAACATGTAAACTTTCTTTATGGGATAAAGTGGATTTGATAAAAATGATGATTCTTCTCCACTTAATGTTTGTTATGAAAAACATTCTAGGATGCCCTAGTCAAAAGTGGTTTATGGATATTAAGAGAATATTCAGCAAAATTTTATGGAGAGGTGGCAAGCCACGTATTGCATGGAACATAATGTCTGTTCCCAGGAAACAAGGGGGGAATGGGATGTCCTATTCCTTTAAATTATACGGAGGCAAATATGGTTTTCAATTTCTTTCTATGGGCCTTTTTTTCCAGCCAGGGACTCATATCTTTATAAAAAGATGTTGTTAGGAAATGATTCCCTTAGTAATATAGATCATATTTGGTTGGACCAAGAATTGTATAAAATTTCTAATCATATGTTAGTTTCCTGGTTTCCTTTTATCAACAAATATATTAATAGACCAGACACTTTACCTATCCCTTGGTTATTTTTCCCATTAGAGTACATGCAAAGAATTTGAGGAAAACATAAAGGGTGGGATATTCAAAAGGGTTGCACCATGCGCAAGTCCAAATTAGCCATTCTGCGATATTCAGCAGGAGGCAGTTGCGCCACTGAAAACAGGCTGAGCAACAGCGCAATGCAAATGAATGCATGCTCAACTGGAGGGGGAGGAACCATACATAAACTGCACAGCCCGATATTCAGCCGGGCTGTGCAGAGTTGTGCAGGCGCAACCCCCAACCTGTGCCTGCACGACTTTGAGCCAAAAAAGGCTTAAGTCGAGGGCCACCCACAGGTGAGCTGCTGTATTGCAGGGCGCAACACAGCAGCTGCCACCTGTGGCTGGCCCCCAACCCAGTCCCTGTGCCCCCCTGCAGCCCGGATCGCGGGCAGTGACTGTAAATCCCACTACCACCCCCACTGGTCCGATCGCGGGCAGCAGTGGCTCCCCCTCCTGAACATATCCCTGGTGGTCCAATGGACCAAAATGCCCGATCGCGGGCAGTAAATTAAATCACCCCCTCCTCCCGAGACCAAAATGCCCGATCGCGGGCAGTAAGTTTAATAAAACCACCCCCGAACATAGCCCTGGTGGCTAGTGTCCCCCCACCCACCCACCACGTAAGCCCACACCACCCGCTCCCCCAGCAGCGGTGGTGGCAGCATCCACCGCCGGCCGATTGACTGCCTGGTAGGGCTGCAGCCCATTGGTGCAGAGCAAGAGCCAATGGGCATGCAGCCCATACCGCATATGACAGTCCAGATTTATGAATGAATTCGGGAGCGGGTGGCCAGCCACCAGGGCTATGTTCAGGGGGTGGTTTTATTAAACTTACTGCCCGCGATCGGGCATTTCTGTCCACTGACCACCAGGGATACGTGCTCGGGAGGAGGGGGAGCTACATTGCTGCCCCGATCGGGCTGGTGGGGAGTACACCGCCCACGATCGGGCCAGTGGGGGTAGTGGGGATGCAGTCGGCTGCCCGCGATCGGGCCAGGGGCTGTCCCCGACGGGTGCTGCTTACAGGCGCCAGGTGCAAGTCCTCGGGATTGGTGTACCGACATGCTAATGGCATGCAAATGTGACATAATCACATGCAAATGGCCCCCTGCACCTTGTATGAATTATAGCCCCATTTGCATGTCACCTTTTGAATATCGTGATTTTGCGCATGGCGCAATGGTACTTGCGCCACTGCAAGTTGAATGCTCCACTCTGTCAACTTGCGGTGGCGCAAGTTCCACTGCACCATGCACAGTGGCTGTGGCTGTGGGGTGATATTCAAATGAGTTGCTCAATAGCGCAACTCCTTTGAATATCGCCCCGGACACACCCCTGCGCAACTATTTTGCGCAGCGCAAGGGCTTGCGCCTATGAATGGCGCAGTTTGAATATCCCACCCTAAAACTTTACATTTTCTACATTAGAAAGAAACAAAGTTGAAATATGGTCAGACCTTCTGATTGCAGATAAATTACCTTCATATAACCATGTACCCAAAAAGTGGAAAGAGAAAGGATGGGACATGCTTTTTCATTATACATTACTGGCTAAATTTAAGAAACTGTTGAAAATATATAAGGTACAAGAGGGATTGTTAGGTAGAATAAAATGTTTACAAATGATTCAAATGGAACAAAGAAAATATTGTCTAGAATGTATAATTTATTACTGGATTCTCCACAAAGGAATTTCCTTCATATTAAAAACAAATGGAATGAAAAAAATTATACTGATCTTTCCTTGGAAGAATGGAATAATATAAGACTATTTAATAATATATATGTTTCAGCAAGAAACAAAGCTATTCAATATAATATTTTGAATTGAACTTATTTAACTCCTACATGGCTGGCCAAAATCAATAGTGAGTATTCAGACTTATGTTGGCATGGCTGTCATCAGCTTGCAACAATTACTCACTGCTTATGAATGGTGATGGGCAAGTGGGCTCAATCCACTCTGCAAAGTGATTCGCGGAGCAAAGGCAGACTCGCTGGAGGTCTGCAATGCGAAGCAGAGTACTGCATTATAATGAGGAACGGGTACATTGAAAACAACACTACAAGACACTCCGCCTTTCAGGGCCACTTCTCTTTCAATTGTAAGGTGAAGTACATTGATTGTAGTTCACTTGCCTCACTCGCCTTTTTGGAGCTCCAAGGTGGATTTTGCAGTGATTCGTGGGATTTCAGGTCACATGGGCTCTATATTGATCTGCACAGCCTCAGTTCGAGGTAGTATGAGTAGGAAGGAGTAGGAGACAGTGCGCTCTGATAGCTGTCTGTGATAGGAATCTTGTAAAAGCCGTTTAAAAAGCATTTTTGCTTTTTTGGGGGGGATCTAACTTTAGTTTATCGAGTGTAGAAAACTCTCCTGTGCTCATATTATCGAGCGTTTTTGTTTGTGTGTGGATTTTGAATGTTAATTTACAACATTGAGTGTGTGTGTGGTGAAAGACAGTGAAAGTGTGCTGTGGGGGAAGGGCATATCGGTGGTGTAGGTAGATTGAAGTTGGAGAAATAGTGCTTTCTTTGTGGTTTGGTTATATTTTTGTTATATAACTGACTGTGTAAATGTACACATGGTAATATTGTTGGTAACAGTGCACATTTTCTTGCTGTTTGTTGTGTGGATGTGGTGCAGCATTTCATAAGGTCCGGTTGTTTAAATTACAAATTTACATTAACGTGGCATAGTACACTGAACTTTTGCATTTGCGTCGCATCACATTCCTCGTTCAGCATTGTACACAAACTGTTGTGCTGTGTTGTGTGTGAGTGTGTGTGCACTGTTGCGTGCATCAAATAATACACCTTTTATTGTGACACAGACTAGTGTAATTGCAACTAAGTGCAGCAGTGTGAACCTGCATTGCCTGATTTTGTACTGCGATCGTGTTCTCTGTTCTTAGTTTTGCTGCTTGTAGTGCCGTAAAAATCAGCACTGTCTGTGTTCGGTGCCCCCGGTCCCCACATTCAAAAGGTATTTTTACCAGACTGGATTGTTTTGTGACCCCATCCGCACCACTGGTTACTGAAGCTGTTTTAATTCTGTTACAGTGTCAGAGTAGTCTCTTATCTGTTGCTGAAGCCACAGTTGTTTATTTGGCTTCTCATCCAGCCAGCGTCCCTCCAATCAGAAAGTGAACGTATCAAAATCTGAAGTTGGTAATAATATTTGTGGTTGATCCCCCAAAATGCCTGCAAAAAGACGTGCAAGCAAAGCTGTTTCTCGTCATGGCAATGTTGCCAGTAAGATGGTCTGTGGGCGTGGTAGTAGTACGCAGAAGTGAATTGCTGATGTGAGGAAAGGTATTTCTCCTGCAATGTTTTTTACAGTCCAATCAGTAGCTTCACTCATAGTTGGAGGAGATGATGTTTTCCCAGCTGGTGGTGTTAGTGGTGGTGGAGGTAGTATTAGTATTGTTGCGTCAAGTTCTAGTTTCGACCAGTGTACCGTATCCAAACATATTGAGTGTGAAGCAGTGCAAGTGACTGGCAGCGTACATGATGTCATACTTCCCAGTAACATCCCAGTAACTAAACCTGAGGATTTTGATGATCATGTCAACGATAGCACACAATGTGATATTCCATCCACCGTGGCAGTTAACGTCACGCATTTTCCATGCTGTGATTCACAGTCACAGTGTAGTGAAAAAATATCAGGTGATGGTGGTGTAGATGCTGATGATGAATGTGATGATGATGATGATATTGCTGTTATTGCAACATGCAGTCCACATGCTAGCATGCAAGCAGAAGATGTGGATGTGTGTGATGTTGATGAATATGATGATGACATAATTGACACCAGTTGGGAACTGGAGAAAAAGAAATTAAAAGTGGCTGTGTCTGAGTCTGAGTCTGTTTGCAGGAACCCCCATAAAAACTTGTGATCTATGGCTTTTAGTTGATGATGATGACCCAGTAATCAATATGATAGGTAGTCATGGTGGTCAGTTGCAGTCCAGGTGTGCAGTGCCAGAAACATCAAGTGCCCTCCCACTTCAGTGCTTAAAATAACAGACTTAAATAAGCCACATCATCATGGACATGTTAAAGCAGAGCATCACACTCCCTTGTTTGGGATTTTTGTTCAAGATGCAAATGATGAATCAGTTGCAATCTGCCAGGTTTGCCCACATGCGTGTGAGTCGAGGTAAAGGGTAGCCATCTGGGGACAGGAGGACAGCATCGCATCTTCACGAATAGGCACTTGGCTCTGTGGACCCAGCACAAGCTGGCAGCTAATACCACAGTGAGGCTTCACCTGTGTCACCGGCAACCATAGCCAGCATGGTATCCCTTCCATGACTATTAAGCCCAGTAGGAAATTAAACGTGTGCAGTAAAGCGTAATAAGAGCAGAGGATTACTACAGGCATGATGAGGTGGAGGACCATAATGACTTTGAAATGTTGTCCAGTGCTGGTGAGAGTAGCAGTTTTTGTGATGGTGGTGGTGGTGAATGCAGTATGTCTGGTGCAAGTGGTACATCAACCCCTGCTGGCAAATCTGGCAAAATAACATCATTTCTAGGGACATGGATATGTTGTTCATCCACACTTATTGGCAGGTTCCTTGCCGCTTTAAATCTTGCCGGAAGGTCTTCAAGCTGGCTCCTCCCACCCACCCGGGTGGTAAAACTCTCGGCTCTGCCCCATGACGCCAGATCTTCCTTAGCGCTTGGAAGCTCAGGTTCCCTCCTTAACGCTCTGCGATTAAGACTGGTTCCTAATTCTTCGAAAGTTCGAAATCAAAAGTTTTTGCTAAAAAGACTTCGGTCTTCTTCTCTCGCGGCTGCGATGGACAAATCGACTCCCGGTTTCCGGAGGTGCCCTTGCGGGCAGAAGATGTCTAGGACGGATCCGCACTCCACGTGCGTCTACTGCCTGGGCCTTGAGCACGACCCGCAGGCCTGCGACTTGTGCTCTTCTTTTTCGACATTCGTCCTTGAAGACCGTGCTTCCCGATTACAACTGGGGCGCCCCGAGAAAAGAATTCCACCGGTGAAATCTAAAGAGGCCCGGTTGGCGGTGTCGCGGCGGCGGGCTCGGCGGATCAGCTCGAGCAGATGATCGCCCTCGAAGAGGAGGCAGCGCGGGCTGCTTCTACCTCGGCTGCGGCATTTGTCCCGCTCTCTCTCGGTGCCTCGTTACTCGGCTTCTTTTAAGGAGCTTTGTCTGACCCTCTCGACAAAGGTGAGGGTCCAACTTCTTCGGGACCTTTTTCCAGGTCCAAAAAGAGCAAAAGTAAGTCTCTCCGTCAATGCTCTTGGGAGCGGGAAAGATCCCCCTCTCCTTGTCGACAGTCGACTTCGGTCGACCCATCAGCTTCGGCCACTGGCTTCACGGTGTCCCCGTCAGGCCAGTTGACCGAGACTCCCGTCGACGCGGTCGAGATTTTTCTCGACCCGTTAGACGGGTTGTCGGCTGGAGAAGCTGAGCATCCCCTCTCCCCGGTTCCCCCGGTGGGAGTTGAGGATCCCGTCGGCGCGTCTGTGCCTCCGGTTCCGGAGCCTTCGGTGGGATCGTCCGAGCCGAGGGGAGTGCCGATTTCCGACACTCCTCCCTCCCTCGGCCTAGTCGAGACTCTCAGTCTCGGTCTGGACATCTCACGGTCCAACGATCCCGCTGCCATAGGCGGTCTCAATCTCGGCACCGCTGCAGCGGCGCGCCGCTCTTCCTCTTCCTCGGACGAGGGAGGGATGCAGGTTGCGTTGGAAGTACGAGGAACTCATGTGGCAACAGCTCCTTTTGACTGGGGAATAGGCCGACCAGTCGTCTTCCCGGCCATTAAGTGGCTGTCTACCAGAGCGGCAAACAACCCCTCGTTGTAGCCGAGGCCTGTTCCCAGGCGGTTGTTCGCTAATTCCAGCTGCCCACGATTCTGGTGGAACCTCCGCCTCCACAGCCATTAGTTGGGGCTCCGACCAAAATTCTCGCTCAGCCTTGGGTTTGCCCCATAGGTTATCTGTCACCCCTCACTCCCGATAAACCTCGGCAGGTGGAGGGTGGCTCAGGCCCGACGATCTCTTTGAGGACTCTTCTGAGTCCGATGATGGTTCCTCCTCTTCTCCAAGCGCATGGACTTGGAGTCCTCGGGAGGGCAGTCAGTGGACGATAGCCCTTCATCCTTCTTAGGGTTGCTTCGACTCATCTCGGAGTCCACCAGGATGAAGCTCGAACCCGTTTCTAAATGGGCCAGGTATCCCCTCACGGAGATTCTGGACCGAGGGGATTCTCCTACGGAGGCCTTTCTAGTGGCCGAAGCCATAGTGGGTCCGGCCTTGGAACTTTGGCAGCGTCCTGCTTCCTGCCCTGCACCTTCGGCCGGGATGGCCAGGAAGTATGCGGTCCCTACCGGTTCCCTGTCCGGTTTTTTGGAACACCCCTCGGCCGAGGGTTGGTTACCGACAGCGTTTGGCGTGCCGGGAATGCCAGGATGTGGACAAACCTCTGACAAGGAATCCAAGAAATTGGATTATGCGGGTGAAAGTCTATGCTGCTGTCCCTCTCTCTCCTCGCCAGGCCAGTTCGGCCGTCCCTCATGGCACATTTTTCTCACGCCCTGTTGGGCTCCCTGGATGAGGTTGTCCTCATCTTCCCGCAGATCTGCAGACTACGGTCAGGCAGGTGCGGACCAGGGCAGGGCAGTGGCCAAACAGCAGCTCCAGACTGCATTAGACATCGGGGACTCATGTGCCAGGGTCTGTGGCGCCACGGTGGCCATAAGGGCCGGGCTTGGCTGAGGATATCCACCTTACCTCGAATACCCAGCACAAGTTGGCGGATGTTCCTTTGGGGGACTGACCTTTGGCCCTGGGGTGGAAGGTCACCTGCAGAGGATCGAGAAGTCCAATGCTACCTGGACTCGGTCTCTTCACGCTCAGAAGGACAAAGGCCGCAAGCCACAGCCTAAGCCCTCTAGATCCTTCTGGTGCCTCGCTGGCGCCGCCCGGCCCAGCAACATCAGGGCTAGCAGGCTTAGCTGGCATCCCAAACGAAGCCGGGCTTCCTCCAACAGGAAGCAGGGAGGAAGGCCCAGGAGGTCCCTTGGCCGGTCCCTCCTCCAAGCCTGCCCAGTGACAGGCTGAGGGTGTCACCCCATCCCTGTCACTCACCTCTGGTTCCCCCGTGGGGACGGCTCAGACACTTCCTTTCCGCCTGGTCCGCTGTTACCACGGACAGGTGGGTACTGGAGGTGGTGGGAAAAGGCCTACCTCTGGATTCGAGCAGGCCCCGCCCTTCAGAGCCGTCGCACCTCGGGGGGCCTCGGGGTCCACTAGCCTCACTGGCGGTTTGTTGAGCCGACATCGCCTCCTCCTCCAAAAGGAGGTGATCACGAGGTAGAGGACCCCTTTAGACCCGGGTTCATGTCCAGGTATTTCCTGGTTCAAACGGACGGGGCTGGCGCCCCATTCTCGACCTACACGACCTGAACAAGTTCCTAAGGTCTCGGACCTTCAGAATGGTCACTCTGGCGCAGATAATACCATCTCTGGAACACGGCGTGTGGTTCTGCTCTCTGGACCTACAGGACGCGTTCTTTCACGTCCCTATCTGTCCGTCACATCGAGATTCCTCCGCTTTCCGGAGGGATCCTCTTCGAGTTCTGAGCCATGCCCTTGGCTTATCTCCAGCTCCAGGGTCTTCACCAAATGCATGGCAGTGGTGACAGCATTTCCGCGGGCGCCGAGGGTCCGGTGTACCCTTACCTGGACGATTGGCTGGATAGCAGCCCCTCCAGGACGGGAGGTGGAGCGGTCCAGGAGATCTGGCCCTCCAGGTTTGCTCTCAAGTCGGTCTTCTCATCAACGAGGCCAAGTCGGACTCGAGCCGAAGCAGGTGATCCTGTTCATCGGGCAGAGCTCGACTCTCTTGACAAACACGGCTCCGGCGGACAGGGCGAGGTTCTTACCTCCTTTGCCCAATCATTTCTGGTTGGGCAATCGTGCCCTGCCCGGGACTTCCTGAGCCTCCTGGGTCTCATGGCGGCCTGTACCAGCGTGGTCCGTTGGGCACGCTGGCACATGCGCCCCTTCAGTGGGGACTGGCCAGCCAGTGGTCACAATGCTGCGATCCTTTGGACCAGCTAGTGATAGTGACCCAGGAGATGTGGAACGCTCTCCAGTGGTGGACCGTTCCATCCCATCTGCAGGAGGGCATCCCGTTTGTCCGTCCCGAGCCCGGCGGTCTCTCTGTCGACCGATGCCTCTCTGATGGGTTGGGGTGCCCATCTGGGGAACACCGAGTGCACGGCCTCTGGTCCCCGCGGGAGTCCCGATGCCACATCAACCTGCTGGAGCTCCGAGCGGTCCGCCTAGCTCTCACCGCCTTTGCTCCGTTTCTCCGGGGTCAAGTGGTCCGAGTCCAGACGGACAATACCATGACCATGTACTGCTGTAGTGCTGGGACCGGTACTATTCAATATCTTCATCAGTGACATTGCACAGGACCTAGAAGGCAGAATTTCACTGTTCGCTGATGACACAAAGCTCTGTAACAGAGTAGACACACCAGAGGGTGTAGACAGAATGAGAAGGGACCTGCAGAAACTTGAAGAATGGTCAGGGTTTGGCAGTTGAAATTCAATGCAAGGAAGTGCAAGATAATGCATATGGGGCACAAAACCCTGGCACAATATATCAGTTGAGGGTGAGGATATAGCATGCACCAAGCAGGAAAGGATCTTGAGTTATCATCTCTGATGACCTCAAGGCAGGAAACAGTGTGACAAGGCAGCAGGTAAAGCAAATAGGATGCTGGGATGCATAGGCAGGGCATCACCAGCAGGAAAGGAGGTCATAATTCCACTATACAAGACACTAGTGAGGCCACACCTGAGTACACTGTGCAGTTCTGGAGACCTTACCTACGTAAGGACATAGACAGGGTAGAGAAGGTTCAGAGGAGGGCAACAAAGATGGTGCATGGATTGCATCACAAGTCCTATGAGGACAGGTTGAAGGCACTGAACATGTACTACCTGGAGGAGAGGAGGGAGAGGGGATATGATAGAGACATACAAGTATCTTACAGGGAGGAACAGGTGCAGGAATGCACTATTTTAAGCGAAAAGATGTTCCAGGACTAGAGGGCATGGGATGAAGTTGGAGGGAGGACAATTCAGAGGAAACATGAGGAAGAATTTCTTCACAGAACGGGTGGTGGACAAGTGGAACACCCTGCCAGAGGAAGTGGTGGGGCTGAAACAATCACGGGATTTAAGAATGCATGGATAGACATAAAGGAATTGTGGAGATCAGGGGTAAGGCAACAGACTTCCTGGAAAACATAAACTGAACTTAAAAACTTAAATGAGACACTGGGTGGGCCATAGGCTCTATCTGCTGACACTGTCTATGTATCTATGTACCTGAACCGCCAGGGTGGGCCCGCTCCATGCTTCTATGCAAGGAAGCTCTCCGCATTTGGTCACTCGTGCGCAGCCTGGAGGCGGATCTCCTAGCCATTCATGTGGCAGGAGCCTCCAACACCCTGGCCAATGCCCTGAGCCGGATAGGGGCTGCATCTCACGAGTGGTCTCTCCTGCCGGAGGTAGTACAAGATCTGTTCTCCCACTGGGGCACACCTCAGGTGGACCTGTTTGCCTCCAGGGAGAATGCGAAGCTGAGGCTGTTTCATGCCCGCCCCCCTCAGCAGGGCTCGCTGCAGGGGATGCCTTCTCAAGGCTGTGGACCCCGGCCTCTTTATGCCTTTCCCCATTTCCTTGATTCACAAGGTGCTTCTCAAGACAAGGAGGGACAAGGCGCAGGTGATTCTGATAGCCCCAGACTGGCCCCGCCAGTTCTGGTACCCAGATCTCCTCAGCCTCAGCTCCAGACTCCCGAGGCAGCTTCCAGCTGGCCCGGACCTGCTCTCAGTCAATCAGGGGAAGGTGTTCCATCCGGACCTTCAATCCCTGCACCTGACGGCCTGGTTCCTGAGCGGCTAGAGTTCCAGGCCTTGGGTCTTTCCGACGAGGTCCTCAATGTTGTTGAGGCGTCCCATAAGGAGTCGACCAGGAAATGCTATGCCTTCAAATGGAAGAGGTTTTTCATTTGGTGTCAGGGTAAGAGCTTGGACCCTTCCTCCTGTTCCTTGCAAGCATTTTGGACTATTTATGGTCCCTTTCTAGTCAAGGGCTTAGGTCGGCGACCCTAAGGTGCACCTGGCAGCCATCTCTGCTTACGGGCGCGGGCCGTGGGCAGTCGGTGTGCGGGAGAAGGTGGTCAGGCGCTTTTCAAAGGCCTTGATCATTTTCCCCTCCGGTCACGAGAACCTCCACCTCCGTGGGATTTACTGCTGGTACTGGCAAAGCTCATGGGCAAGCCATTCGAACCAATGCACAGGTGTGAACTCTCTCACCTGTCGTGGAAGACCGCCTTCTTGGTGGCTATCATGTCAGCCAGAAGGATGGGAGAACTCAGAGCTCTGCATTGAGTCTCCTTACCTGGTCTTCCACAGGGACAAGGTTGTCCTCGCCCCACCTGAAATTCCTTCCGAGGTGGTGTGCGGAGTTTCACCTTAACCAGGTGTTGACTCTGCGGTGTTCTACCCCAATCACACCTCGGAGGCGAATACAGGCTCCATACTTGGACCCTAGAAGAGCTCGCTTATTATAAGGGCGCATGCAGCTGAGGGAATCGGGGAGAGGTTCGCCAGCTGTTTGTCACCTATGCTGAAGCCGCACCTGGCAGACCTGCAGCCAAGCGGACGATAGGCAGGTGGGTCACCTCCTGCATAAATCTCTGCTATAAGTTGGCGGGCATGGAGCCTCCCAGAGGGATAAGGCTCATTCTACCGTCATACTGCTGCATCGGTGGCTGCTTCCAGGGACATCCCTATCCAGGAAATCTGCAGGGCTGCTACCTGAAGTCAGCACACACCTTTATTACCCATTACCACATCGACCTTGAGTCACGCCGGGATGCTGGTTTTGGGGCCTCGGTTCTCAGTCTTTATTCCCTATAGTAGGAGTGTCGCCTTGCCTCCCTCCTCCCGGAGAACTGCTGAGTCTGCCAATAAGTGTGGATGAACAACATATCCATGTCCCTAGAAATACAGGTTACTCACCTGTAACAGGAGTTCTAGGAATGGTATATGTTGTTCATCCACACGACCCACCCGACCTCCCCGGCTTCGACGCACAACCTGAGCTTCCAGCGGGCCAGATCTGGCGTCATGGGGTGGAGCCGAGAGTTTTACCACCCGGGTGGGTGGGAGGAGCCAGCTTGAAGACCTTCCGGCAAGATTTAAAGCGGCAAGGAACCTGCCAATAAGTGTGGATGAACAACATATACCATTCCTAGAACTCCTGTTACAGGTGAGTAACCTGTATTTATGGGTTTGTCATCATCACCTGTGCAACCGTCTTCATCAAATGTCCATACTCCACCCCCTGGCAATGCCATTCATCACAGAGCACAACCATTTGTGACCAACAACACACCACGTGTAAAATGTTTAAGTCAGCCCACATTACAGAGTGTTTTTGTGCATAAGCTGAAGTATCCCCCCAATCATACAGTGTCACGTGAACTTAATGCTGCTGTAGCAGAAATGCTGGCAATTGATCTTTTGCCTTTCTCATTTGTGGAGAATTCTGGGTTCCGGTGGTTTGCTGTACGTGCCTGTCCAAAATGGAAAGTCCCATCCAGGACATACTTTTCTACCCGTGCTGTCCCTGAGTTGTTCCGCTCTGTGTCCGACTCAGTAAGACATGCCCTTCAATATTCCTCCTCTCCATTCATCCATTTAAGTATGGATATGTGGACAAGTGGCAAAACAGCGAGGAGTTTATATCTGTGTATAACTGCACACTGGGCACAGGTGCCGGGGGTTGTTTGTGATGTTGGTAATGTGAATAATCAGTGCAGTAAGGTGGATTGTCACGGTAGCAATCTTCCTGGAATTCACCAGCATGCAACGATTGCTATGCGCAGTGCGACCTGTTCACATACTGGTGAGAACATGTTGAACATGGTACTGTCTGAAATTGACAGATGGCTAAACCCTCTGTCCCTGAGAGCTGGGTTCATGGCAAATGACAATGGGTCAAATGTGGTGAAATGCATCACAAATGGTGTTTTTTTCCATGTTCCATGCATGGCCCACTGTTTAAATCTTGCGGTTCAGGAGTTTCTGCAGCACCCTGACATAAAGGAAATGCTGACCATTGCATGACGTATCTGCTCTCACTTTTCAAGATCTGGAAAGGCCCGTGACCAACTGCGGCAGTTGCAGATACAAAACAGCCTGCCTCAGCACCGCTTGAAGCTGGAAGTTGTCACCCGATGGAACGCCACGTTATACATGGCAGAGAGGTTGTATGAACAATACAAAGCCATCTCAGAATATCTTGTTATGCACAGTAGCCGTGACAGTTCTGGGTCCTCCATGTCTATGATGACTGAACAGTGGCGCCTCATGGACTCTGTAATAACAATTTTGCGGCCTTTTGAACATGACACACAGGCAGTGAGTGGCGAGTCTGCCTCCACTAGCCAATCAATTCCACTGCTGCGGGTGCTGAGGCAGACATTGGTGAATGTACAGCATAGCCTTGATGTTGCCGGAGACGGTGGTAACAGTATGTTGCTGCAACACATGCTGACAGTATTCAACCAGAATCGTCACATTGTGGCGTTCAGCGTAGTGACAACTTTGCTATGGCAACAATGCTGGATCCACGATACAAACGTGGAATTGCATCAGTACTGGAGGAGGGCCTGAACAGGTAAAAATATCAGTGGTCAACTGGTGCGCTTGGTTTATGGGCGCGAAGTCACGTGTCAAGGTCAGCAAACCTCAGCAGCCTAATCTGGCTGAAGGTGTAGCTGGAGGACCAGCAAGCATATCATGCAAGGGTAAGGGGACTGTAGTTCCAGGTGGTCTGTCATCCAAAGTGGGTGGTGTCAACCCACTTTGGGAGACTTTGTTCCAAGTGGGTATTTGTGAAATCAATGATTCTGGGGAACAGGCTGATGCATCAAAAATTGGACTTAGTGTGGCACAGAGAATGGCTGAGTCATATTTGTCTGAAAACAGGCATCTGACAATAAGTGAAGATCCTCTTTTGTACTGGAGTGGAAAGGTCAGTGAATGGCCAGAGCTGACTGCAGTGGCACTGAAGTACCTCACATGCCCACACTCCAGTGTAAGTGTTGAGAAGGTATTCAGCTCAGCAGGTGCAATAGTCAGGGATCGTCGAACAAACCTGTCTCCCGCAAATGTTTGTTTGCTAACATTCAATAAAATGAATGAGAGGCACATACCAGCGCAGACTGCAACCTCTGTATTCATACCCCGGCCTAGTCATGGTGGTCTTGCTGATGTGGAAATGGAACATCCTGGTGGCACTGGCAGTGGCTGCCTGAAAGCGACCTAACACTGGCGTAGATGGCGACACAATGGAGAAAGAATTTCCCAGTGGTCAGACTTCAGACATCGATGACTATGAGGGCAGTTTTCTTTATGAGGATGATGATGTGGTTAATGTTGGCAGGTTTTAACTGCAGTATTTAAAAGGTGGTGTGCCCCCCCCGACCACCACCACCAGGACTGATGTTATCCAAGTCTGCCACCATGAGCCTGTGTGCCCCGGACCATCTTCACCACCACCGGGACTGATGTTATCCAAGTCTGCCACCATGAGTCTGTCTGCCCCCCGGACCACCTTCACCACCACCAGGACTGATGTTATCCAAGTCTGCCGCCATGAGTCTGTCTGCCCCGGACCACCTTCACCACCACCAGGACTGATGTTATCCAAGTCTGCCACCATGAGTCTGTCTGCCCCCGGACCACCTTCACCACACCGGAACTGATGTTATCCAAGTCTGCCACCATGAGCCTGTCTGCCCTCCACGGACCACCACCACCACCACCACCAGCTTCTTAATATTTAAACCATAAAGTGAGTATGTGTACTGTACTTTTGTTTGTTATGCTGCTTCACTTTCTTTAATTGTATGTTTTGTTTTCTGTAGCTTTTCAGAGCGGCAGTGGTAAAACACATATATAACCCCTAGGTGGCACTATCCCAAGGGCTACTACCCCTGCCTGTTTAACTACGGACAGTTTGAGGGGCCTAGGCCCTACGGCGGGTGCATCCACCCAGAGGTCAGGGTTTGTAGTGGTTAGACTAGCTTGGTCACAGCCCTCTGGGACACTGAGACCCCCTTTTATTCCCTCTAGTGGCTCACACAGTACACTGGAGTTACAGCCCCAACACCCCACGTATACACACTGTTCACTCATATAGATACCACTTACCCTCGTGACTGATTCTGCAGCACGTCTCTGAGGAGCTCCTGTAAAATAAGGTTAAACAACATACACAACAAAACACAATACTGTTTCCATAAGTACCAATACCACAGACAGTATATAGTATAACAACAACAAATCTGACTTATTTAGGGGCAGTAACACGGAGGGAAGTCAGGTTAATTGGTGGCATTAAATCACAGTACTGTGCACATACAGGGTCTGAAAAGTCACTCTGGGTACCCAGGTTGGGGGGGCTAGCCAGGTCTGTTGCCTGGGGTTGGCTGGCAGGTGCAGATGGATGGGGCCCTGTAGAAGAAAATATATGCATAACACACAGTTGTAATCCAGAGCCGGATGGCTCAGTCCATGAAGCAGTGAAACAACAGAATTAGATGACACACTTGTGATTGAAAACAGACTGCAGGGGAATACCCTGATTTATACTCACAATACCCAAGCTGAGGACCGGATGGTAGATGTTCTGGATTGCCAGAACAGCAGGGCATGGAGACAAGGTCCTTGTGACTGGACCCCACTGCCATTGATAGCAAACGTATTTAGTCCAAGCTAAGCTGGGTCCAGCTTCAGCACACAGCACAGGGGACTGGAAATAGTGATTCCCTACAAGCACTACTCACATTCATATGTAAAAGGAAAGTACTATACCAGGCAGGCTGCTCCTTGTTCCCGATCGCAATTACTGCAAAATACCCAGGAGCACACACAGCAGCTTCAGTTCCTGGCAGACTGAGTGCGATTCAGCAATTTCTCCAGTCTTCTACAGGGTGAGCCTGGTTTCCACTCTTCAGACATCCTTCTTTTTCCTCACAATCGGATTCAGTCCGAACTGGCGCTTGCAACGGCTGCAGGCTGAACCTTAGGGCCTCACACACACGCTTCCCACGCGAAACTATACACCGCAGAAGCACAGAGCTCCTTCTTTCTCTTCACTGTCACAACAGATATGAGCTTTCCAGTCACAGAGCAGGGCATTTCCTTTAGCGCAACACCATTCTGTTGGTTGGTTCGGCTGTCACTCACAATAAGACTCCCTCTGTTGGTGGAAAAAGGTGGCAAGGTCAAAACTACATTTCCCAGAGTCACTGCCCATACAATCCCCTTGTGGCTGTCTTAAAATTAAGAGTCCAAGCTCTGATTCATCCACAGGCACCATTTTAGGGCTCCCTTAACTCAATTGGCCCAGCACAGCAGTTCAGGACCAAAATGAAAGAGCTACACCGAAGCAGTTCGTGCTAAAATAAAGACAGGTTAGACAAACTACATTTTCTCAGTCACTCTAAATGATTTCTGGCAAACAGTTCTTGACAAGATGTATCTTTGAAATGTAACTTGACTTTAGTGATTGAGAGATTTGAGAACCAGGGAGGGACACATAACAATTAAGCTGTAAGAAGTCATTCATTTCTTTTTTGGAAACTTCCAGATGCTTTGTTGTTGTGACAAAGTAGCCTTATCTAACAAGTTCTTCAACATCAGCCCCCATGCTGGGCGCACATGCAACATGCAGAAGTCATTTCATTAGATCACCTGACCATCACACCAGACTTGAAAGGATGCAGATGAAATCTGTGAAGAAGTAAGAAATTAAGTAACCATTACAGACAAACCTACAAATATACTTCTCCCCACCCAAAGAAAAAAAATACCTTCCTGTGCTTGACAGTTATCCATTGAAAATTTATACGCATAAAGTTCCAATCGAGCACTGGAATGTGCACACCAACAGTATCTGTGACCTGTGAGACAGAACAATACCATGAGTACATGTCCATGTCAACCCCCCTCACCTACAAACTGCAGAAATATATATCTATATATATCAACTCACCAAGGCTACTATTAGTGTACAGACAAAGGGCACCCTTCCATCCAGTTGAGATGATCTCATTGCATTTGCTCGAATCACAGCACACATTGGACCAGCAACAGTTGTCTCACGGTCATCATTTTAGGGGCACTGCATGCATGACTGAGTGCACCATTAATTCTGGGGGACTTTGTATGTACTGAAACAGTCTCATTTCACTGTGTTAACACTTTTTTCTTTAAAATTCAAGTCTATTCAGCTTTTTCCCTGTTACAGAGCAAGAAACAATTACATACATCACTCCGGTATACAGTACATTCTGATATCATAATGAACATGTCCAGAAACAATGTCCAAATGCTTCTCCCCCCCCCCCAACCTATCCCCTCCCTCAAGCAGACAGAACAATATTACAGGGCACATATTGTTGAATCACCAACCAGCTTAGTTTTGCACTCGTGATGAATAACTACCTGTCTGGAGTAGATACAGCTCATGTAGTTTTCCCATACCTTCGGTACCTCAGCAAACAGTCTCTTCTATTTGCACTGAATTTCTACATATTCAGATTAAAAAGTAATTCTTGTAACCACTCTGTATATGAAATTGAGGTATCGTCCACCCAGTGTTTCAGTACTACCTTTTTGAGTGACGATGATATGATGGCCATGTGATACCTCCTTACCTTTATCTTGACCCTGGAATATTCACCCAGTAGGCAAATCTCAGGACTGAAAAAAGGGTCGAGTCCCAGCAGGGAGTCTGCTCTTTCTTTAATCGTGTCCCACAGAGACTTAACCCTGGGGCATTCCCAAAAAATGTGGAATAATGTCCCTTCCTGTTGGTGACAAGCATTACATTTTGAATCAGGAATACGGCCAATCTTGTGTAACTTTGACGCGGTCCAAAACATGTTGTTTAAAAATTGAAATTGCATAATTCTCAATCTGTCTTGGGTTATATACCTATAAGTGTTCTGCCAAATTATGTCCCAATCCCTCTCCGGTCCTCCCAAAACGGTGTTCCAGTAACGGGAAGCACCGTCAAGATGCTGATATGCTTGACTGAATAGACTGTTGTAAAATCTGGAAACCACATGTGGTTCCCATACAGTCCAGGCAAGGCTTTCAAATAAACCATCGCAGTGGACTCTGTGCCACCACTGCACGCATGACTGAGTGCGCCATTAATTCTGGGGGACTTCGTATGTACTGAAATAGTCTCCTTTCACTGTGTTAACACTTGTCTATTTTCTGCATACAAGGAGGATGCATTCTGGGCCTGCAGAAAAAATCTGGGACTCTGTGCCACTTTTATGCATTAATTCTGGGGGACTTTGTATGTACTAAAATGTCTCATTTCACTGTGTTACCACTTGTCAATTTTCTGCACACAAGGAGGATGTATTCTGTGCCTGCAGAAAAAATCTGGGACTCTGTGCCACCACTGCACGCATGACTGAGTGTGCCATTAATTCTGGGGGACTTCGTATGTACTGAAACAGTCTCATTTCACTGTGTTACCACTTGTCAATTTTCTGCATATAAGGAGGATGCATTCTGGGCCTGCAGAAAAAATCTGGGACTCTGTGCCACTTTTATGCGCATGACTGAGTGCGCCATTAATTCTGGGGGACTTTGTATGTACTAAAACAGTCTCATTTCACTGTGTTACCACTTGTCAATTTTCTGCACACAAGGAGGATGCATTCTGGGCCTGCAGAAAACATCTGGGACTCTGTGCCACTTTTATGCACATCACTGCATGCGCCATTAATTCTGGGGGACTTCGTATGTACTGAAACAGTCTCATTTCACTGTGTTACCACTCGTCAATTTCTTGCACACAAGGGGGATGCATTCTGGGCCTGCAGAAAATATCTGGGACTCTGTGCCACCACTGCACGCATGACTGAGTGCGCCATTAATTCTGGGGGACTTCGTATGTACTGAAATAGTCTCCTTTCACTGTGTTACCACTTGTCAATTTTCTGCACACAAGGAGGATGCATTCTGGGCCTGCAGAAAACATCTGGGACTCTGTGCCACTTTTATGCGCATGACTGAGTGCGCCATTAATTTGGGGGGACTTTGTATGTACTGAAACAGTCTCCTTTCACTGTGTTACTACTTGTCAATTTTCTGCACACAAGGAGGATGCATTCTGGGCCTGCAGAAAAAATATGTGACTCTGTGCCACCACTGCGTGCATGACTGAGTGCGCCATTAATTCGGGGGGACTTTGTATGTACTGAAACAGTCTCCTTTCACTGTGTTACTACTTGTCAATTTTCTGCACACAAGGAGGATGCATTCTGGGCCTGCAGAAAATATCTGGGACTCTGTGCCACCACTGCACGCATGACTGAGTGCGCCATTAATTCTGGGGGACTTTGTATGTACTGAAACAGTCTCCTTTCACTGTGTTACTACTTGTCAATTTTCTGCACACAAGGAGGATGCATTCTGGGCCTGCAGAAAAATATGTGACTCTGTGCCACCACTCGTGCATGACTGAGTGCGCCATTAATTGGGGGACTTTGTATGTACTGAAACAGTCTCCTTTCACTGTGTTACTACTTGTCAATTTTCTGCACACAAGGAGGATGCATTCTGGGCCTGCAGAAAAAATCTGGGACTCTGTGCCACCACTGCGTGCATGACTGAGTGCGCCATTAATTCTGGGGGACTTTGTATGTACTGAAGCAGTCTCATTTCACTGTGTTACCACTTGTCAATTTTCTGCACACAAGGCAGATGCATTTTGGGCATGCAGAAAAAATCTGGGGACTCTATGCCACCACTGTGCGCAGGAGTGACTGCACAATAAATTCTGGGGGACTTTGCATGTGGTATGACGATACCATTTCACTTCCTTAGCACATGTCAGTTTTCTGGACAGAAGACAGATGCATTTTGTGTGTGTGATTCTGACTACATAATGTCATACTTAAATTATAAATTAAAGCAGCATAGCAACAATGTGCTGACAATTTTGACCTATAGTTTTTTATGCTATTTTATTTCGCCGCCGGCACGAGTGCAGGCCATTAGTTACCTAATGACTTGTATGATACCCTTCTTTTCATAATTTGTGTCTGCTTTACTACTTTTTCTCATGTCTGAGAATAAAAAAGGAGCACGCCATTTAATATTGTTCTGACCAGGTTCGTATCACTATTTGCAGCTGTTTTTGAACAACTGTTGTTCTGTGATGTCATAAAACACTGCCTGCTGCATAATTGTTAATTTGACAACAGAAATAACAACAGAAATAATATATAACAACTGATGGAGAAAAACAGTGCAAAATACTGACGAAGAACTGGTCTGCACCATATTAAAAGAAGTGCTCCTTTTATTATCTCACACATGGAAAAAAAGTACTAAAACAGACTCAAATACTAGAAAGAATAGTATCATACAAGTCAGGATATAAGTAAAGTGGCAATGTAAAATAGCACAAAAAAGTATAGGTCAAAATTTTCAACAGATTGCTGCACTGCTGCTTTAAAGAGATTCACCAAGTTACATAGTTGTTGATGGTATTACACCCAGTATATTGGTGCCTAACCTCCAGGGGAATCTTTCTTGCTCCACATGTCCTTAAATAGTGCAATACTTTTCTGGCAAAAACGTTCGTAATTTCGGTAAAACGGGTCCCAGAGGACTTCCCATTCTGAAGAGCCGCCCAAGTTCTGCCACCCGCATACAGCAACATTGTGGTGAAACGTGGGTACATTTCAACTGACAAGAGCCTTGTTAGTGGAAACATGCCCACGTTTCACCACAAACTGACAATTATAACATAAAGAAACTTTCGGAAAGCTGCCGGCCATTCACTATAATAAAGCATGCCCCCGTGCTCTCCCTGGCATCACGTCATAACATTGCTGAGCAAGGTGGCGGAACTTGTGCAGATCTTCAGAACAAGAACTTGGGAAGTCTTCTGGGCCCCGGTTTACCGAAATTATGAGTGTTTTGGCCAGAAAAGTATTGCACTATGGAATGTAAGGACATGTGGAGAAAGAGAGATTACCCTGGAGGTAAGGCACCCATATAAGGAACATGTATGACGGTATGTGCATGTATATACTGTATTTAAAGGGAAGCAGTCAGCAACAGAAGCTCCTGTGTCCTGCCCAGTGCAAGGCTTACCCTCTGGTTAAGCCTTTTAAGAATGTTGCAGCGTTTCTGTCATGCCACAACATACTTTATTTTAAGAAAGAAAGGTCAGCGACCCAGAAGGATGCTGGACACTATGGGGGCCACATTATGTGTAAAGGAAAGGTGCAGCGGAGATGCACCATACGCTTCAAATAGTTTTGTATTGAAGTGCATGGTGCGTCGATGTTGCACCTTTGCGTATAATGGAGCCCCCATAGCATCTGCCATAGTTCTGGGTCGCTGACTTTTATTTAGTATAATAAAGTATGTTGCGATGTGAGAAAAATGCTGCAACATACTTAAAAGACTTAACCGGACAGTAAGTCTTGCAGGGGGCAGGATGCAGGCGCTCCTGTTGCTGACTGCTTCCCTTTAAACTAATACTGTGGCCTTCCCTCTGTCTGGTATGAAACAAACAAAACACAAAACAGTACAGCACTGGGGGGGCAGAAAACAAAATCTAATGCTCGATCCCATGATGTTCCAGTAGCAGATGAAGCATCGACACTATGTGTAATTGCTCTTGCTTGATCCGCTCCATCTGCTGCTGGACAGCACCCATCCTCTGATTATTTTCCTCCATCGCAACCCACAGCAGTGCTACTTCTGACTGCGTTGCAGGCATGGCGGACTCCATTGCTGCGGGAGGAAAGGCAGGTAGTGGTGGTGGTGTTGGTGGCAGTGGTGGGGGTAGTGATGGAGCAGCAGCTGCTGCTGTGGCCCTCCTCCTGCTCTGGCAATGCACAGCAGCAGCACCCACTGCCACTGCCAAAGAAGGGCCAGCAGGTGGAAGCCTGGCCTGTTCTGTGGCACCCTGCCACTCCACCTTGTGGTGGTTCAGCATGTGTGTCCTCTGGCCCCTAGTCCCCAGATGTGTCCCCGAGGGGCTCAGGCAGCACTGCACACATAAAAGCAGGCACACCACAATGCTCCTGTCCCCCCTAACACAGTTAAAAAACTGCCAGACTGTCGAGCTGCGGAGGGGACCAGGCACAACAGGGGCAGATGTATTGCCAGCAGCAGTGTCATGCCCCTGCGGAGGCTCCACCTGCTGCTGTGGAGTGGGAGGTGCTGCTGCTGGAGCTCCTGCAGCTGGTACAGATGGTGATGGTGGTGGTGGCGGCGGACTTGCTGGATGTGGCGGTGGCACAGGTGGTGTTGCTGCTTCCGGAGGGGGGAATGGACGAAGTATTCTGGAGCGGTCCAGCGACACCCGTATCGCTGACCCCGTGTCCGCACTCCCCTCTGTCCAACATGGGCCACAGACTATCCCTGGTCGATAACTCTCCTTCCCTCTCCAATCTGACATGTCACGCAATAAAGACCAACTCGCACACGCACACACACACACAGTCACACACAGACACACACACACTTACACAAAACAGAACTTATAAAACAAATAAATCAGTCACAAAAAAAGAACTCAAAACAGTACAACAAAAACTAAAGAATTAGCTTTTAAAAAAGCTGTTGGGTTTTATGATGTTGAAGCAAGTTAAACAACAAATAAACACTCCTCTCCTACACTATCCTTCCTTCTCCTATCTCTGCAAAGGGGAAAGTGAAAGTATCTGCTGGTATGACTCACTTCCTGCCTGGCTGGCTAAAGCAGCATGTGACTTACAGTACTGTAAGCCATGTGATGTGTGTGTGGGAGCTGCTTAAAGTGCCTATTGCTGTCATTCTGCCTTACTTCGCGTTAAGGTGGAGTAACAACATAAAAGTCAACTCATTATGACAAGGCAAAGTGATTATTCCTCATTATACAATGGGGTGAAAATCCTGTAACCTCATTGGTCAAAACACATCACATGACTGTGATAAATCCTCCAGTATACCCACTGTAAACGTTTTATATCACTATAAAACAAAAAACAAGTTGAACATTGTATAATAGCAATATACCATGACAGAGAGTAGGTATATGGGTGGATTTACCACTTCTGGTGTGGTTAAGTCCTCGGCTGCGCCTGTTGACTGAACCACACCAGGTAATAAATCCGCAATACTCTCTGTCATCATATTACTGAAATGTCCACTTCATATAGCCTGCAACTAACATGAAGTGGGCACTTGCCTCACTTCGCCTGTGGTTTTAAATTTGCTGCATCACTACTTATGAACATGTCCTAAGATTAGCTCTTGGTGGGAAAGTATACATAAAATCCTTCAAAATTATTAAAGATGGAGATTCCTTTACAGATAGATATATTTTTATTTAATAATGTTAATGATAGGATTTTTCAGGAATCAGAGAAAAAAATCTTCACTTTAGCAACAATGGCCTTAAAATGACTAATTTTGGAGAATTGGAAAAATTATAAAATACCCATTTTTCGACATCATAAATGGGGTTTTACTTTTAAGGAAACTTTACAATACGAAGAAATTATTTATACTACCGACTTTAACCTTGATGATCCGACTGGTCAATCATGGAAGGAAATTATTAACAATATCCCTCCCCTTATTAGTTGAGATAGGAACCCTTTGTTATTGTGAATTAGTTATAGTTCCCATATGTGTTATATATGAGTATGTTGTTATAATGTTCTAAAACTCTTACTGTATGCCCCAGGTTTAAGATTCAGTTATTATACCTAAAGGATTGTAAGGAAGAACTATCTATAAGATGTTGGGGGTTAGAATGAATTATGGGATTACATGTACAGTGAATATACATGATAAGTTTTGTATAATGAGACGTAAGAAATTATTCATTTTTTGTACATTTAGTGTTTAGAAAATGTATGACTATTTTATCGTTGTTACTATCTTGTTGAAATAATAAAAAATATTTGACAAAAAAAAGAGTACATTTGTCGACTGGCATTACAGCGATGGCACAATGCCAACAGTCTAGAATGTAAATAGATAGATAGACAGTTGGCATTGTGCCTTCAGTAAATCAGTGTTTTTGTGGGGGCTTCACCCACAACCCCCCATGTGGGGGCTCTACCCCCCCCCCCGCATTTTAAAATAATCAACTCTGAGTCAGGGTTGTGTTGTGCAGGGGGAAAATCTTTGGGGACAGCAGTGCCAGTGTACCGCAGACCATTACACTGAACTATTTTGTGGCTGTAATGGTTTTCATGGTATTTTCATCACTGTTCCAATGGTATATGCAGGAAAACAAGCAATGGACCTCATTATAAGATGTCATTAGAATTTGGAAATATCCTTCCATGGGTTCATATTTAAGACTAACCAATCTCATATCTTAGAGCTCATATTTCCTTTAGCATATTACAAAGCTATTTTCTTTATCCTTTAAAATTTTTTTATGATTGCATTGACCACTTGTAAAGAGGAAGTGTACTGTACATAATATTAGAAATTTTCAATGAAGTGTTTAGAGATTGTTTGAAGTACTGTTAAGAGTAATGCAAGATACCCATGTAACCACCTTGCATGTAGTATGTCCACTATATGGGATATAGCTTTTCTGTCAAATAAGTGGTCATTAGACAATGATTGATAGATAGATAGATAGATAGATAGATAGATAGATAGATAGATAGATAGGCCGACATACAGACACACACACACACACAGACAGACAGACAGGCAGACAGACAGATAGATTAGACAAGCTTCTCAGATACAAAACATCAGTCAAATGCTATTAGAAGTTTAGCATCTGTTTGACCTGTCTTGTTAAGCACACACATAGAACAGACAATTTGACTGACTTTTGGGTTGCATTTACTATTTAAAGGGAAATCTTCAAGGCCCTACTAGCATCTCATGAATGAATATTTTATTTTCTTTTTTTAAAACTTTGTTGACAACATTCTAAAATGTGAGAAACAGATGATTTAATGCAGTGATTTCATATCTATTAAACCAATTTGAGAAAACAGTCAAAACTTACAAATATAGTAAGAGAAGTTTGTAGCTAGTTCCCTTGTTGCTATCAGAACATTTGTTAGAATGGTCTAAAATTCTAACTTTGTGTTGTATACTTTATATGCACAGATAAATTTGAGGAGATCGATGACTGATTGAACTGTGGTTATACAAGGTCATCTCTTTGAAGAGGATTAGTCAGTTCTGTATCATTAATATCAGAAGGGCATACTACAGTGTTCTGGGCCAGTCTAAAGGAAGGACAATATCCTTTTTGGTGACTTCCTCTGATTTCAGTTCAGAGTCTGAATTTGTTCACAAACCATCCAGATCTAGTATGATGTGTCACCTTCTATCCTGAGCACGGCTTTCAGTTTCAGGAATTCTCTGGTTGCTAATAACAGAAAAAAGTGAATTGTCCTGTATGGATTGTGTTCCCCTAGAACTGTGATTCAGCAACAGTACAAAGATTGGATAGTGGGTGCATAATAAGAAACTCTCAATTCCCTGGAGGTCAGGAAATTGCTAGGTCATTCACTATGACTAGATGGATTCAGAGTCTTTATTTTAAAGATGGACTCCTGTTATCAATTTAAAAACACAGTTGGCATCAAAAGATCCCAAATGCACAACACACCAAAATAAGAATACATTTCAAGTTATTTCATTCTTTAGAAATAAGCAAGAATTGATCCTTGTTCATTAAAGTTCATTTTGCCCTGATGTCAATCAGGAGTTGTAATCGTAGTTCTCAGCTTGTGACTTCACACTCGTTTCCATTGTAATAAAATGCAATGAAAAAAGCAGAGGTTATGACCTAAGCTCCTAAATAGCATCAGATAAACTGAGCAGTAAAAGACAAAGGTTATATTTTCATATATATATATATATATATCTTGATAATAAAACATTTGTTTGAAATTCAATTGCATTTTGTATGTGGCACAAAATAGGTGATTTGATACTTTTATTGGACCAGCAGAGATTTACAGAAAATCTTTTGTGCATCTTGTTGTACAAGGACCAATACGGAACAAATTTTGCACATGGGTAATAGTTCTTTATTTATTATTATTTCAACTGTGTTTTTTTTTACTAGCTCCCAGAGAACCTCTTTGAATTGTTGAGCCCCCCAGGCATATTTGTTCAGTTTTGTAAAATCTAGTATTGACCTGTAATCTGCTGTCTTTCTGGAGACTGCATGATACATTTAGTAATGACATTTGCCCTTGTTCTCCAACAGTACTGTAGCTCACCAAACAGCTTGAATTTCTAATAGACTTCTCACAGATTGTATTAATTCAGATCTTTCTCTGGTCTGTTGATTGAATTCTGGTGCATAACCTGAGTATATGATTTCTAGTTCTCACTTGTCATTTCTGGGGCTATCTGTCTTGCCCCAAAGCTTCTAACCTGTCTGTTATTGATAGGTTTAGAGAGTGATCTCCTGCTATATTCTTTTGATGGCACTGACCACATTTGGTGTTCGTACAGCCTCTGATTATTTCTACAAAATGAGTTTGGCTGAAAATATTGAACATTTTTATACTGCTCAAAATGTTTTCTGTATCACGAAAAGATGACTTCTGTCTTGCCTGAAGACAGTGTTATATTGAGGCTTTTTTGCAGCAGAGAGGAATTGTTTTCTTCTAAATTAAATTATTTAAATGGAATGTTGGCATGCATTGAGAAGGGCATAACTAGCAGAAGGAGGTAGGTACTGATGCCTGTTTATTAAGCCATGGTGAGGCCGCACCTGAGATGCAGGGGTCCAGTTCTGGAGACCGCACCTCTCAAGGACATGGATGGGATAGAGAGGGTTCAGAGAAGGGCAACCAATATGGTGCACGTTATGCAGGGGAAGCCATATGAGCAGAGGTGTGGGGAATTGGATCTGTACCCATTGGAGACCAGAAGGGAGAGGGGGGACATGATTGAAACTTTTAAGTATGTGAAGGGGATCAATAAGGTGAAGTAGGGGAACTTATTTAAAAGGAAGGAGGGGGCTAAAACTAGAGGGCATAGCCTAAGATTGGAGGGTGTAAGATATAGAGGCACTGTAAGGGGGCGATTCTTCATGGAGAGGGTGGTGGAGGCCTGGAGCAAACTACCAGAGGAGGTGGAGGGCTGAAGCGGTGGAGGTATTCAAGAGGGCATGAGACAGACATATGGGGTTGGTAGAGAGTGAGGAGGAAGGGAGGGCCCATGGAAAGGAGGTGGGTGAGGGGCATACTTGATGGGCTGTTGGGGTCCTTTTCTGCCATCAGATTTCTGTGATTCTAACAATTCTCATAATGGCTTTCCCATCTCTTTCCTGACTGGGAGCACCCATTAAAATATATACCCACTAGATGCGGTGGTGTCTACAGCAGTGGCTAGTTAGTGGCAAAGTGTTGCTAAGTGCTGTACAAAGGAGTCAGTGGAGGGTGGCAGACCCTCTGGCCCCCTAGGCAACACAGCACGCCCACTGAACATCGTTGGAGTGGTCTGAATAACAAGAGACCCCAGAATTGTTTTATTGGCAGACTAACATATCCAGTTGAAGGAGCTGCAATCATTTGGATGATTGCCTACTTGTGAAAGAGATGTGGATTACATAAGCTGCATGATGCATGTGATTTGTGACTGTATGTTCGACAACCACCACACTGAAGTGAGCTGGTGATGGATGTTTTATGTTTCATGTCTTTTTAAGTGCAATATTAACTGAAGTCATGACTGTGCTGCTGTATTTAATTTGTGGGACTTCCGTTGTTTTCTTTGCCCTGCCTGAATACTGCTAAATTAACTGTTGCAATTTTCTTCAAGAGACGTGCACTTTATTACCGGTGTCTGTGCTGCTACTTTAACTGTTTAAGTATTCTGTGCATCAGTACGTCTGCTGCTGTCCCGTAACCAAATGCTCCCTCTGATCCTGCTTGCTTTAGTAACCCACCTCCTCTATTGGTGCTTGGCAGTCCATCGAGGCTGAGGTTGTGGGTTTTAAACCTAGCAGCCCACTAGACGCCGTGTGGCTACTTAGCGTGAAGTGCAGCTAAGTGCTGTACAAAAGTGAGTCAGAGGGTGGGTGGCAGACCCTCTGGCCCCTAGGCAACACACAGCACCTACCCGCTGAAACATCGTTGGAGTGGTCTGAATAACAATAGACCCAGAATTATTTTATTGGCACACTAACATATCCAGTTGAAGGAGCTGCAATCATTTGGAGGATTGCCTACTTGTGAAAGAGAGAGGTGGATTACATAAGCTGTATGGTGCATGCGATTTGTGACTGTATGTTCAACAGCCACCGCACTGAAAGCGAGTTGCTGATGGATGTTTTATGCTTCATGTCTTTTTAAGTGCAATATTAACTGGAGTTGTGACTGTGCTGCTGTATTTAACTTGTGGGACTTCGTTGTTTTATTTGCCCTGCCTGAATGCTGCTAAAGTAACTGTTGTAATTTTCTTTAAGAGCGTGCACTTTATTACTTTATCGCTTTATTGTGCGCTATTTTAACTGTTTAAGTATTCTGTGCATCAGTATGTCTGCTGCTGTCCTGTAACAAATGCTCCTCTGATCCGCTGCTTGCTTTTGTAACCCCACCCTCCCTCTGATTGGTGGTGGCAGTCCAATTCTGGTGAGATTGTAGGTTTTAAATCTAGTGGCCCACTAGACGCAGCAGTGCCTACAGCGTGGCTAGTTAGCGTGAAGTAAAGCAATGCTGTACAAAAGGAGTCCATAAGAGACCGAGAAGCTGGGAGAGAGTAGTCTGGTTACATTGTCTTTCTGCCCTAACTCTTAACTCCAAGTAGCAATTTGCAATAGTTTTGTGTAATAGTTATCCAGTGGGGTGTATTTTGTTTTATTGCAAAATGGCTCTCGTGTCAAGTTTTGGCTTGGGTGGGTATCCTTTTGTGGTTATGTTACTGGCTGATGGGGCTGGAGGGCCAAAAGATATTGAGAAACTAGTCCCTGTAGATAGTGAACATGAATTTCATATGTCCAATCTTTTGGTACATTATAGTAACTGTGATTATTGTAGTTGATTTATTGATTTATGGAAGAGGGTGCTACGGTTTTGTGGATATATGTTAATGACATTATTTTTGTTTATATGTTTTAAAGGGATAGGTATATTTGTATTTTATTTAAAGTTTGTAGTGATAGTTGGTTTATTAATGTTAGCTGGTGATGTTGAATGGAATCTGGGTCCTGAAGTAAATGGATTATCCAATGTGGCAAAAGGTTGTACTGGTTCTTGGCCAAACACTCATGGTTTAAAAATTCTACACCTGAATTTTAAAAGTTTAGCCACAAAACTGGCTAGCTTGGAAGTGCTGATTATGTCCTTTAGGCTGTAGTTGTTGATCATCACTGAATCATGGTTGAAGCCCAGAATCCCTGATTCCTTATGTCGAATATCTGGCTAGAATATGGTACGGGCTGACCATCCAGGCAAAAAGAAGGGCGGTGGTGTTGTAACTTACTATCTGGAATATTTAGAGGTTTCAGTGGTGGCTACTAGTGTTAATGCTCGGTCCTAATCTGATTGGCTGCTCTTACACTGGATTTTGGGTGGATCTAAGAAAATTCTTGTTGCTGGTTTATATAACCCCTCTAAATGTGGACTTGAGGGACTAGACAGTTCCTGGATGTAGCCAATGATCTAATTTATAAACATGATTTAGTCCTGTTGGGGAATATAAATGTAAACTGGTTAGGTTCTGGAAGTCGGTATTGAAACATGCCAAAACTCAGATTGGCTGGTTCAGTTGAATAAAGAACCTACAAGAAATGAATTATTTCTGAGAACCATTAATTATTGATTGGGCAGTCACTAACAAGCCTAATATTGTATCATAAGCTGATTGGGCCTTTCAGTTAGTGATCACATGCCACTTATTGTGTCCTGAACTTTGAAAGCATAGCATTCCATCTCATACTGCTTTCACCAGCTCATGTAAAAATGTTGATTTTAAAAGACTTGTGGTATAGCTTAACAAGATTGATTGGTCTCTATTGGATTTAATACCGATACTGATTGTGCTGTGGATTATTTCTGCACTCAGCTGCTTGCAATTCAAAATTGGTTGTTCCCCTAAACAAAATGCATTAGGGGCACTGAGAATAATTGTTTTCTTAATGGAAATAAAGAATTGTATTTGTCTAAGAGACCGAGCCTGGTCAGCTTATAAGAGCTCTCCTTCAGGTCCTTTGTCGAATACCTATAGATCACTTAGGAATCAAGTAAGTAAGATGGTTCTGGATGCAAAAGAGATTATTATAGGCATAAATTTGATTCTGGTTTGACTGATCCTAAAAAATTTTGTCATACTGTCGATTCATTTTTGACTACAAGAGAATTGCCTACAGTTAGTAGTTTAAAGGTTCATAATCAGGAGATTATGGATCCATGTATAATAGCGAACTTGTTAAATACTAGATTCTCTGATTTGTCAAATTATACATCATCTTTTTCTTTAGGACCTAGTGCTACTCAAAACTTGCCTATGGGCTCTGAGGATCATCCTCCCTATTGCTTTTGATGCTTAATGAGGAAGGATGTTCTCAGTTTGCTCTGTACTATACCTGACAAGTTTGGAGATTGCGATGGGGGTCTAGATGCCCGCTTTGTCAAATTGATTTCCTCTCATGTGGCTGGTCCTTTGTCAATAGTGTTTAACCTGTGTTTGACTACTGGCATTTTTCCCAAAGACTGGAAGTGTGCAGGTGTTGTGCCTGTCCCCAAGAAATCTGGAGCTGTGTTAGCTGAGGTCTTTAGGCCAATTTACATTCTGAATCCATTGAGTAAAATATTGGAGAAATTGGTCTCTAATCGGATTACTCACTATTTGGAGACTTACAGACTTATGTGTCCACAGCAACACAGCTTCAGAAAGCATCATGGGATGGGCACTGCCGTAGTCAGATTCACTGACACCGTCCTGGGAGGACTTGATCAGGGTCATATGACAGGGGTGGTGTTTGTGGATCTGACCAGGGTGTTTGATCATTCCCTTCTAATGGCTAAGCTATCTGGTTTGGGATTTTCCTCAGTTCAATCTGAGGCCTGTCAGCTCCATATGTGGAGTTTCTCAGGAGTCAGTATTGGGCCCCTTTTGTCCTCCTTGTTTGTTAATCAGTTGCCATCCTTATGCACTTTATGTGATACACTTTTATATGCTGATGATTTGATTGTTTATTATCAATCCAATGATGAGGATCAGCTTGCTGGTCAATTGAAATGAAATTTCATAATATCTGTCAGTGGTTCATTCAAAATGCTATGGTCTTGAACGTAAGCAAACCAAAATTATATTATTTGGCTCACCTTCTATGCTTAAGAATTATCCTATTTCCAGATTCATGATTTATTTGGTAACAACATTGAGCGGTGTCTGAGTTTAGATATCTTGGGTTTTGCTGGACTCCAGCTTGACTTTACTGCCTCAAGTGTCTCAGGTCAGCCAAACAGTCAACAACAAGCTTGGTGTATTATATCAGCTAAGAAAGTATTTTTCATTATCTACTCGGCAGACTGTTGCGATTGGTTCTTTATTGCCTCACTTAGAGTATAATGCTAGTCCTTATTGTAATCTTGGGGTAAAGGAAAGTAATATTTTAAAAGTAGTCTACCTCAATATCTGTCAATTTGTTCTGGCCTTTCTGAGACATTTACATCATTGCTTATTATATTCTAGTTTGGGGTGGTTATCTCCTAGTAGTACATTTGCATGTTTTTTTGGCTGTCACATTTTCAAAGCAATTAATAGTTGCCACTACTATCCATTGCAGGATCTTGTTCAGGTTCGTAATAGTGTGCTGGGACTTAGATCCTCCACAGGTATTTTACTGTCATCTTTTATGTGCAAATCAAAAAAGGCTGCTCGTGCTTTTCCAGTGTTGCTCCGATTTTTTTGGAACAATCTTCCTTGTAATTTATGTATGTCGATGTCACTAACAGTGTTTAAATTTAGGTTAAAAGAATATTTGCTTTGTTTGGATGAATGTAAATGTAATGTCTAATGCTATTGTTCAGTATTTATTTTGTTATTGTTAGTTTTGTATGTTATTAGTGCCCTGTTCTGTATTTATTGAATGTATTCTGGTGGCCTCAAAGAGGGTATTGATTTACCCAGTGCTCGGCCCGTTAGCAAATAAAATGAAATTAAATGAAAATGAGGGCCTTGAAACAACCCTGTGGGAGCACTTTCAGTCATATATCTTATCTAATCATTACATTAGATCAGAATGGTATTTGTGAGAATCGTATCAGAACAAATTAATCATCCTTATATATCTAGTGGTTAAGTGTAACAGTGGCATCATTTGCAGTGCCTCTTTTTGATAAGCCTTTGTTCATTCTACCTAGTGCTCTTTAATAGTGTTTGGTATGAATAAGCACAGTTGCTGAACTATTCATGTTTTTAATTCCATTTTCTTTTTAGTGGATCTCTTTGCATCAAAGAATCCTCAGCTGGTAAAGCTTTACAGTAAGACAGAAATCCCATTTTAATCATTGGGTAGTAGAGGAGGTTAGGAAGCCCTATACATTAGTGCATATATATGCATCATACTTATTATTTCCTGTATATGAAGGGGGGACTTAAGGGACCTAGAGTCTAGTCTGACCTTAAGTTACTACCATAAAATAGGTCATTTCCCATTAGTTATTGTTAGTGAATTCTTCTAATCATCTGAAATTATGCAACTTTAATTTCATGCCAAGGAAATAACAGCCAATTCAATAATATTACAAATGCACAATTTCAGAAATTAGGACCATTTTACTTTATACTAAGGTCTAAATGTTTGAAAAATTCAAAATGCCAATGAAGGCAGGCCCCTTCACTCATACACACACACACACGCACACACACGTGTCATAGTGGAAGTAACTGTGTATTGCATCTCCCTCCATATAGTCATCTAATTTATTTTTAACCACACTAATATTAGTACCTTTCATGACTTTCAACCACAGTACATTCTGTAGTTCTACCACCCTCTGAGTGAAGATATATTTCCTTTGCTTGGTCTTGATTGTCCTTATTCATAACTGAAAACTGTGTCCCCTTCTGTGGTACATATACTGTATCCTCTTTAAATTCAAGCTTCTGTGATTGCCTTAGTTTCTCATCTGGTACAGCATTACATAGCAGTAAGAGTTCTCCCCATCCTCCTATTCTGCTCTAGATTAAAAAGCTCTAACTTTTAAAATTAGGGTTCCTATACTTTGAATAATATTGGTCACCCTTCTCTGAAATCTCTCCACTCTTATTTATTTATTTATTTATTGCATATATTCGGAATTACAAACCTTTGAGTCGCAGACTCATTTGCAAAGGCTCCACGTCGGCTACAGTGGTGGAGGGGAGACGGAGTACAAGGATACATACATAGTAAGGCAGTATACCGGAGAACATACACACTCAAAATAATACACAAGACAGTTCTGAACAGTGCAGTCCAGGCTTTATCTTAATACAGCAGTGACTGTAGCAGGGACATTCAGGGTATCATTTGTTAGACTAGGGGAGGCGATTCGTGGGATCCAGGAGACCCTGTGTCAGTTTTTAATGGGGTAGGTAGCATACTTAGGAGAAGAGAGCTAGCCACAGGCACAGGAATGGGATTCAGCTTAGGTGGGCTTTGAGACCTGCTTTGAATAGGAGATGCTGTGTGTCTGAGTGAGCTGAGGAGGTAGTGCATTAAGCCAATGGGGAGCACGTGCCGAAACAATCTTTGACCCATTGATGTATAGTGGGGAACCGGAATGAAGGATTAGAGGCGAGTCGGTATTGCGCCTGATGGGGCTGGTCTGATTATTGGGAGAAGGCCAAGTGGGGCGGTCTGAAGTTGTATTTTTTAGCCAGGATACTGGTGTGGTAATGTAGTCTTTGTTGGAAGTTTAGCCAGCCCGTCAGGGCATATAGGTCACATGTATGAGTAAGCGGTCACTGCGGTGACTGAGTCGACGAGCTTTATCCAGGGTGGTGTCGATAATGCGTGGTACCATGGGTTCAGCCGATCATATATCGATATCCATAATCGATTAGGGAGAGGATTGAGGCGGAGACTGCCAGATGCAAGGCCTGTGGGGGTAAACAGTGTTTAACCCGATAGAGGATTCCCACTCTTGTGTTAACAGCGGTGGAAAGAAGTTGAACGTGTCTATGGTAGGAGAGGGAGGTATCTAAAGTGATACCCAGGTATTTGAAGTTAGTGACGTGTTCAAGGGGTGCCTTGCTTGTTTTTAATTAGTAGAGCCGATTGGCTGTGTGGGCTTTGTCGGTGTGCAAATAACATGGATTTAGTTTTTTTATAGTTGATGATCAGGCGGTGTTCATCGAACCACGATTCTAGCTCCCCAAAGAAACCCTAGGGCTTGCTGCAGGGTGCATGGTTGAGGGTGTTTCAGAATAGTACCGCATCATCCACATAGAGAAGCATGTTTCCACTGCATGCCTTGGGAAGAGAGTTTAAAAGAGGAAGAGAAGAGGGCCAGGATAGACCCTCACGGTACCCTGAGCACACTGCTGCGAGAGAGGAGATGGTGGTATTTACCCTGACTTGCTGAGACCGGCCTGATAGGTAGTCCTTGAACCAGGCAGTCGCCTCAGTGACCACATTTAGCTGTGGCATAACATGAAGCAACAGATCGTGACTGACTGTGTCAAACGCTTTGGTGAGGTCCACGAAGATTGCACCTGCAACAGCTCCTTGGTCTAAGGCCTCGTGGATGAACGAGGTGAGCTCGGTCAGTGTGGTCACAGTGCTATGTCCTGTCCGGAAGCCGTGCTGAGCGTGGCTAAGGAGGTTGTATCTAGTCAGGTGTTCTGTAAACTGGTCAGCGACTATTTTTCCCAGCGCTTTAGAGAGCGGAGGAAGTATGGAGATAGGTCTATAGTTGCTTGGTAAAGTGGGGTCTCCACTCTTCAAGATGGGAGTGATTAAAGCATTCTTCCAGGTTGAGGAACTGACTGAAGGAGAGAGATTGAGAATTTTAGTGAGGTGGGAAGTGTGGCGTCCAGTGTCAGCCGAATGAGCTTTAGATCAGTGAATCATTGCTGTACCGGAATTGGAAATTGCATTGGTAATGTAAAGTTTTGTTTCCGCAGGAGATGACTCTCAGCCTGAATGGTAGTGAATCCGAGTTAGTGGGAGTGTCGAGGGGACTGGGTGGAAGAAATTAGGGGGAGGATACTGAGAGGTCCAGAAGGTGGAGTTAAGAGCTTCAGCTACTACGGAGGGGTCTTGTGTATCTTCTCCGTTTACAGAAAGTAGGGAGGGATGGGGGCGGGGAATTCCCATTTAGTTCTTTCCGTTGCTCCAGAATTCTTCCTCCCCACATGAGTGTAAGGTTTGCTGGTAGAAAGCCTTGCCTGTCGATGGCCCATGTACATTTATTATGGCTGCTCGGAATAGTAATCTATCATGTGTGTTTTGCGATTCAAGGGCCTTATGCCAAGGTTGTCCCGCCATTGGAGCAGGTTTAGTAGTGAGGTGTGAACCAAGGGTGGATCTGGTTTTCAGTACTTGTTTGGTGAGGGCAAAATGTTGCAGGCCTTGTTAAATGTGGATATAAAGTGAGTGAGAGCAAAGTCTACCGACTGTGAGGTGTAAATTGGGAGCCAATGCTTAAGTAGCTAGATGGGCTATGAGTTTACTGAAGCCTCCTCTTTTTAGCCGTCTCTGCATGAAGATTAGCGGGGGTAGGGGTTCAGTTGCCAGACCACCAACTGGTCACTGGGGAGTGGTCACTAATTGAATCTGGAAGCACCGAGGCTTGGGAGAGGTTCCGTGGCCTATTTGTGAAGATAAGGTCTAAAAGGGTGGAGGCCCCGGTTCTGTTGTCCCTTCTGGTAGGAGAGGTGACTATTTGGGTTAGGTCATATGCTAGAGCCGCATCCTTAAAGCTGGACGAGGAGGGGGATAGCCAGTTGACATTGAAGTCACCCATTAGGATGAGTTCACTAGTATTAGGTAGGTTAGAGATTGTTTGGAGGATGGAATCAAAGGCGAGTTTTTGGTTTCTCGGGGGGATGTGGGCAGAAACGATGTATAGTGTTTTGGTGCCCAGACTGAGTTTGACAATTAGTGTCTGGGCGCCATATTGGGATGCGGGGGTGTTAACTTCAGTGGCTTGGAGAGGGGATTTTACATAAATTGCACAGCCGCCACCCCTCTTGCTGGCCCTATCAGTCCTGGAAGAGAGAATAATTACGAGGGGACTGCCTTATTGGGTATTTTCTCTGACAGCCAGGTCTCGAGAGGGCTATGATGTCGGGTGTATGCTGGGCAACCCAGCCTTGGAGAGGAGTGAGTTTTTTTGGTAGGCTGCATATATTTAGAGTTGCAAGGAGTAGTCTGCCCCTGGAGTGGTTAGGGGGGGCCTTTGTGCTGGGTGGTCCTGGGTTGGGGTGGATATTGCCCCATGAGAAAATGTTACTGTCTGATTTAATGTGTGTGTGTGTGTGTACTGAGCTGGCAAGACCTTAAGGAAAATTCTGTTATTCTTGTTTAATATACATCAGCACTCACCCTAGAAGCTCCCATTAGGTAAAACAGGCATGGACTATCTGTTTTGAATATAGCAGGAGATCACAGGGAGTGCCACTCTCTATACCCATTTGACATTGCTCCTGTCACAATTAATCATCAAATATTTGGCTCTAAATTCAGAGTTTGTATTATGAGCACTATTATCTTAATGCAGTCACATCATAAATAAGTTATTGCATTTGCTAGATTAGAGTGTACTGAAAGAAACAGGGTCTTGAAAACAATAATCCAAAGCATTGCATACAGCAAGGTTCACCTTAACAAAAATGTTTATGCCTGTAAAGCTAGGTCACAGTAGACTAAGAGAACACTGTTTGCTGGAATGTACTTAGACAACCTAAGATTTCTGCTTCTTGCTGAAACCATGAATGACCTTGAGTGATCAAATAAATAACTTAGCATGGATTGAAATGTGTCAGCACTTTTTAATGGGTTACCAGTAGAGCCTATGAAGCAATGGCGTTCTCTGTTTGCATCTGATGGAGTTTTTGCTGTGGCATTGATACTGCAGTGAGGAAATAAAACCCTCAGGAACTGTAGGTTATGGCTAGTTATTTACCCACTGTAATCCAACTGAGATGAAATATCTTTTTACAGTGGGATCCTGCTTCCATCCAATTTTGCAAAAAAACAAAATGAGAGTGTGCAACATTTTGATTACCAATATTTACTTAGCAGCATCAACATATAGCCAATAATGCATTTAACCATTTGTACAGCAATGAAGCCAGATATATGTGCAAACTGAGCAAAGTGCAAAATAGAGAAACCTGAAGTCAACCTTTAGTTGCTGACAAGAGTGCACTTTGTACAAATGGCTACATGCTGACTGACTATATGATGATCCTAAATAAATATTGTAAGGAAAATGCTGCAGACTCTGTGGACTAGATATTCAGAGGGTTGCCCTGGCACAACTGAGTTGTGCCAGAAGCAACAGAACCCTCCCTGGGACAATATTCAGAAGGGAATTGCACAGCACAATTCCCAATGTTCGGGGAGCAAAGATAATGTATCGGCACATCTCAGGGGCGTGCCCAAGCATATCGCAGCATCCCGATATTCAGCCCGGGACGTGTGGCGCATCTGCTGGCACAGCCCAGAGATGTGCCACATACCTGGGCTCACAGTTGAGTCCGTAGAAACAGGCTCAAGTGCTGGACACCCACAGGTGGGAAGCTGCAGTGCAGTGCGCAACACAGCAGCTGCCAGCTGTGGGTGGCAATCCCCCCCAACACTGTGCCCAAGCACACATGGCAGTCCCCAGTAGCCCAGTGGTAACCCCCCTCCCCTCCTGTAGCACCAATCGACACAATGAAATCAAAATAACCTCCCTGGTAGTCTAGTGGCACCCGCCCCCATTCAACCCTCTGATCACCGTCAGAATCCAAACATAATAACCCTAGTGTTCCAGTGGATCTCCCTACCCTGCCCATACCTCTGATCACCGTTGAATTGTCGAATTACATTTCCCTGGTGGTCCAGTGGTAACTCCACCCACACAGGACCCACAGCCCAACCAGCTCACCCCCCCAGTCATCGGAGGGCAGCATACCCACCCGCATACCACCATGGCTGCCCACTGAATGACAGTTTACAGTAGGAGCTGCAATCATATTGGTCCACACTGTGGACCAATGGGCTTGCAGTGCATACTGTAATACTTCACAACTTTGTGAATGAAGTCATTCATTCACAAATTTATAATGTTACAGTATGCACTGCAAGCCGATTGATTCAGAACATGGACTAATCGCAGTGCAGCTCACACTATATCATATCATTCAGCGGGCAGCCGCGGTGGTATGTGAGTAAGCTGGGGACCACGGCTTGAAGCAGTGAGCCAGGGGTCCTGTTAATGTGAAGTACCACTGGACCTGAAAAAGCGGTGACAATTCATGATGATGGCGGTGCGGGCAGGGGTGAAGAGATCACTGGACTACCAGGATATTGTTTAGTATTCTGATGGTGATCAGAAAGGAAGGAGGAGGCTACCACTGAACAACCGAGGAGGTTATTGTATTTCACTTACAATACGCTATGATGGAGTACCACTGGACAAACGAGACTTCCCTTAGCCTACCACTGTAGGCGACAGGGGCTACAGGATTGGGGATGGGGACCTTCTGGACCTCCACTGCCAGCACTGCATGGTGTGCAGGAGGCCAGGCGCATTTCACTGGCCAGCCCTGCACAACTCATGCAAATGGGGCCATAATGACATGCAAATGGCCCCATTTGTGCCTTGCATGCATTATGGCCCCATTTTCATATTGGTGGCTGAATATCAGGAATATGCATACAGTGCATCTCCGATGTGCTGGCACATTTCCCATTCCTGGTATTCCGCCGTGTCTGGGGAGATACGCTAACGCATTGTATTTGTGCAGTGCGCACTACTTGATATATTTAGAAGAGATGCGTCATGGCACATCTCTTTTGACTATATCCCTTAGTTGCTCCAGCGCAACTTGGTTGCACTGTGCACCCACTTGTGCCATTACCAGGAGCACATTTGAATATTGGGCCATGTTAGTACATAATCATTTTGATTGTTTGAATGCAAACAGGCTTGCTACCTGAGTCCACGCATCTGCTACATTTGTGGGTGCAATCACCATTTTTGATGGTTTATACCTAATCTTACAGCGTGAGGGATTAAAGCACAGGGACGTGAGTTGCTCAACCTTACTCAGTGAGTGAACCAGTGTTTGTGGCAGAACCGAAGCAGGCAAACCCAAAATTTTACTGGAGGAGCCATAATCTTGTTAAAGACATTTATTTTCCAAAGGCAATGTAAAAAGTTAATTTTTAAGACTCAGATTAACACAGTGCTGAAGGGGAATGTGCTACTACTGTTCAATTGCAAGAATGTCTTTTCTGAACTGGGACTTCCTTCCATTACTGAACATCAACAAGTGGCCTTAACAAGAAATATCCCTGCCTTAATAGCGGGAACTCAAATTAAATAACTTAGGTTCAGTTATGGCTCAGAGTTTCTTCCCTCAGAATTGTTTAAACAATTTCATAAACATTTACTATCTTTTATCTCCTTGCGAATGCATTCAGGAGTTTCTACTCTCTGGTCAGCTTGCTCCATCTTGGTGAGAGTCAGTCATTGCAGTTATACATAGAAGGGGAATGATCCAGAAAGATGTTCCTCTTATAAGCCCATCTCACTTTTCATGTTAAATTCAAAAACTTTGACTGGTGTTCAAGCAAAAAGAATTGAAAAGGTGATTCCAATTTTGATCCTAGCTGATCAATGTGACTTTATGTCAGAGTGGCAGTCTGAGGATAATCTTAATTGCACCCTTGAAATTATATGCATAAAAACAAAGCTAAACTCAACGGACATTGTTCTTTTGGCCTTGGATGATGACCTTTGGTGGTTGCATGTCGATTCTTTATCAGCCTCTGTGGAGCAGAAGTTAAAGTGTTGTTTTTCTCCTAGCTTTCAACTTTTCATGGGCACCCAACATGGATGTCCTCTGTCTCTATTAATGTATGCTTTATGCATAGAGCTCTTAGCTGCCTTATTTAGAGCCTGTGATGGAATAACAAGATTCACAGTGTGTTTAGCGAGTTCGACCATCATATTTCTGTGTTTGCAGATAATGTTCTTCTATTTGTTAAAGACCTGGTCCCTTGACTTCAAAGGCCTTGTGTTGTTTCAGCCAGTGTGAAACAGATATCAGGTGTATGCTGAATACCTCAAAGACTAAGGCATTGTTGATGGGAGCACTTGTTAAGATAGACACTGCAGTTTGTCTTTAAATGGATGAAAGATTAATTATTTGGTGGTGCATATTTCACCATAGCTGGAACACATACACTGTATGTGTAAAATTATGCATCTGTTAGATAAAGTCAGAAAAAAATGCATTACCTTGGAGTAACCTGCCTGGGCCCAGGTTGAGGTAATACCTACTGTATGAACCTTTTGTCTAGATTTGTGTATTGTTTTCAAGCACTGCCTTGCCTCTGTGTCTTCTCTGAGACTTTTTATCCAGCTGAACAAAATTCTGTCACAATTTACTTGGGCATACAAAGAGGATGCAATATTATTCATTGACTCTTCTGCACTAAATGGTGGGCATGAGGCTGCCTGATTTTGAGGGTTCCTTTTTAACACCTCACATAAGTGTTATACACTTGCCTGTTGGGTCAGTGGTGAAACTCACGAACATGGGTTGAAATGGAATAGTCTGAATCATTCGGAGTGAGAGGTATGGGAATCTGTACCATTTTTCTCCATTAGAGGGCTTACAGTATTCTGGCCATGTGGAAATATTTAAATAAAATATATTTTACTATAGAAATATACTTAGTGATAAAAATAATTTGCATCGTCAACCACAGTATTTCAGATTCAATCATTGGATGACTGTTTGGTATAGGATTGTTGCAGTGATCCTTCATGGGGTGAAAAAGTAGGGGTTTAGATCACTACTGGAACCTTTTTCAGAATGGAAACTTGTCTTCTGAACAGTTGGCTCCCCAATTTTCCCTATTCTTTATGGATTTATGTAAATTTTTGAAAATAGGTTCTTGCATGACAAAATGTAAATTCTTGGAATTACTTAAATAGTTACCCTTTTTGCAACGTTGGATTTAGATAATGGAGAAGAAAAGTTATAAGTGACATATTTCCCTTTTGTGTCAGTTTATTTTATGTCAGGACTCCTTAGTTATAAAGAGAACCAAAGAAACATGGGATAGAAATTTGCAAGGGGTAGGATTTGTAATATTATGGTCACTTCATCCTGGGCTGAGTGGAAAGAATTTCAATTGAATGCAGTACAGTAAAACCCTGTTTATAAGAATGTACTGGGGACATCAAAAACATTTGGAAAAGTGGGATTTCAGTTAACTGGAAGCTGAGAACTGAAAATGTTTCTAAACAACTGCTTAAATAGCTTGTTTAATTACACTGTAGTCATCTAAGCAATGTGATGATGAATACCTAGACAACTCATTTCAGTCTCAGGTCAGTGCAATTACGCTAAACAGCACACACGCACACTAGCTGGTCATTGAGGACTGCTGAAAGTGGCTAAATTTATGAACTATGTGCTAAATGATCTCAGATGGGGATAGTACAATAATGAAGTACAAGTGAAGATGGGGCAGCAGGCAGGATTGCTAGAGCACCTGATGAAAAACAAGATGTTGGGAGAGATATCTCAGGGATCACATCAGGATGGATCTGCTAAAGGGAGGATGGGACCGACAATGCTATCCCCACCATCCGGGTTTAGGAAGACCTTAAATCACTTAAAAAGGGCAAATCTCCAGGGCTAGATGGCACACAGTACATCCCAGAGTTCTGGGGGAGTTGGCAGATGTTCTGGCTGCACCCCTGGTGGATCTCTTTAACATATTGCTAGAGACCGGGTGGGTGCCTAGGGATTGGAGGATGGCACATGTTGTGCCCATCCATAAAGGGGGATCAAGAGAGGTACTGGGAAACTATAGACCCACCAATTTGATGTCAGTGGTGAGAAAGATGATGGAGTGTATACTCAAGGGACAATTGGGAGGTTCTTGGAGGAGATGGGATATCTGGATAGTCGTCAGCATGGGTTTGTGCTGAGTAGATCATGTCAAACTAACCTTTTGGAGTTCTATGAATAGGTAACATTGGAACTCGATGGGGGAGGCCAGTGGATGTACTGTTCTTGGACTTCAGCAAGGCATTTGACTCTGTCCCTCACAATGGCCTACTGGAGAAACTGAAGGGGATGGGGCAGGCCCATTGATGGTCAAATGGATCGGAAACTGGCTTGCTGGGTGCACTCAGAGGGTAGTGGTCAGTGGGGAGTTCTCGTCTCCTAGGGAGGTCTTTAGTAGGGTACCACAGGGCTCAGTTCTGGGGCCACTCCTGTTTAATGCCTACATCTCTGATATCAGGGAGGATATCAGGTGTGAAATGAGTCTCTTTGCAGATGACTCTAAGCTGGAAGCAGTGGTAGAGGGGGAGATGGGGAGGTTGGCCCTGCAAGGGGACTGGGATACTCTGGATAGGCAGGCCTACACCTGGAAATTTAATTTTAACTCCTCCAAGTGCAAGATGTTACACCTTGGGCTGGGTAACTCCAAACATGGTTACACTCTAGGAAGGGATGAGTTGAAGGCCATGGCAGGGGAGAAAGACTTGGGAGACCTGGTGGATGTCAACATGAGTAATTCAGAGCAGTGCAGGAGGACTGCAGTCAAAGCAAACAGGATGCTGGGCTGCATTGCAAGGGACATTACCTCAAGGAGCAGAGAAGTGATTCTGCTGCTGTACAATGGCCTGGTTAGACCACACCTTGAGTGCTATGTGCAGTATTGGAGGCTGCACTTCAGGAGGGACATCCAGCACCTAGAAAGGGTTAAGAGGAGAGCAACCAAAATGATCCGGGTCTGGGGGAGTTGTCGTATGAGGAGAAATTAGAGGAGCTCAGCTTGTTCTCACTGGAGGAGAGGAGAGGAGTGACCAGGGGGACATGATTGAGGTCTTCAGGTACCTCAAGGGAATCAGTAGGGTAAATAGAAATTGGATCTTTAGGCTGAAGGCGGGTGGAATCACCAGAGGACATAGTTGGAAACTTGAAGGTAGATGGATGAGTGGGGAAAGGAGGAGGAGGAGGAGGAGGAGGTATTTCACTGAGAGAGTAATGGAATCATGGAATGCACTGCTCAGGGAGCTGGTACTGGTTTCTACAGTGGAGGGTTTGAAGAGAGGATGGGACAGGTATAGGCAAGGGATGAAACAGGGGTTGGCCTGCCCCGGGGGGGCTGGGATGGAGGAAGGAGAAATAAGGAAAGGAGACAGGGGATTTGCATCGGTACCCACCCAGGAATCTGAAGCACAAGCAGACTTGATAGACCATAAGGCCTACTCTGCTGGTGTCATGTATGTTAATATGTAAGTAGTCAGTTCTCTGACTCCTTTCATTTAGAATAACCTAAATAAATCCTTGTGTGTTTCTTGGAAAAATCAAATGGACAGAAATATTATAAAACTAAGTAATGGGGAGATTGGAGTGCATTATAAAGAATCTAGGAAATTTAGTATGAACGAATTTACAGATGCCACTGACCATGGCACAGGACCATTATGTTGCAGATGAAACCATACACATCAAACCCAGCATGGAAAACAGCATGCAGCAACAGAGTAGTGGCACATAATGCTGCCACAACAGAAACAGTCCACGCCTGAATGGTCTCTTCATTTTGCAGGGCTTTGCCCCTACATCCCCACCCCAAATTATTATAATCAACTCCAAGGGTGTGGACACAGGGAAAAAAGAATATCCCAATCAGCACATGTCCTCAGCGCATCGAACAAAAAAAAAGTAAAAGGTTCCCTAGCAGGAAACAAACCCTAGTCCTCCCCTTTTCCACTGCTGGGTTAGGTGCTCTCACCACTCCACCTCAGGAGCGGCTCGACCTAGCACCCAACCGGCAGTGTTACATCCACTTCACCTTGCTGTGCAGAGCGACAGGTGTCGCGATGCTCTCGTATCTCTCATATAACCCTGTCACTCTGAAACACTATGCGCTATAGACCGCGTGGTTCTTCATGCTTGGTTTAGTCCATGACATAATGACCCCGTACCATGGACTATATATATGGACAATGCACCAAGCTAAAAGAACTAAGAATCAAACTTATAGGTGTACAATAGGAATTAAAATGTTATAAAATGGAAATCTATGAAGGAAGTAAAAATGATAACTGCACTAATCAGGAAACTGAATGGACAAAGCATAAATGTTGCAAATGCTGAAAACAGAGAAGATTTGGGAAAAAGACAAAGAGGTAATGATGACTGTGATGAAATAACCAGTCAAAATCACAATAAGCTATTAAGAAATTGAGAAGCACAACGAATTCATTATACCCACACAAAATAAATTTGCCCCTTTACTAACATTAAAGGACGCTATAGCGAGCCAAATGCAAGGAATCATGGACTTAGCAACACAGGATGAAACTACTGAAATCCAAAACATTCAAGACATGAATCAAATCAGTTGCAGAATGAAAATAACATGTTGATAAATCAAACTGATGAAACTAGCTTAGACCCTACTCCAGACGAACACAGCACAAACCCCCTCATCAATGATCCTAGTGTATACCCGCTTCCAAATGAGAATGCCAATAGGCACCCAGTACTTATAGGGGGGGGGCTCTTTAATCAAGTGTATAAACCATATACTGTACAACAAATATTGACGAAAATAGTGTGGTGAGCAATTTTTTTCCATGAATAGGGGTTTCAGACATCCACGAAATGCTACCTAAAGTGTTAAAGCAAATGCCCAGTAGTCCTCTAGTACTAGTCCATGCTGGTACAAATGATGTAAAATATAAAACAGAGGAACACATTTTTAATGATCTTAAAGCCATTCATACTCTCCTAAAGGAATCACATTGTGACATGATTCTATCAGAAATGTTGCCAGTTCCAAGGGCTAATTACAAAACAAACAAAAATCAATAACTGGCTGTGAAGGTGGTGCCTGTTTCAGGAATAAGCTGCATTAAATCATGGAATCATTTTCAGTCAAAGAAACTTGTACAGCAGTGATGGACTTCACCTTAATAGAAGGGAAGTAAGGAACTGGGGATCTTATTTACTAATCAAATACAGCATTTTTTTTGAACAAAAAACTGAGGGGAGATGGGACCTGACTAAATCCAGGAACAGTAAAAATAAAAATATAGGGTCATCTGTTGTAAAAAAAAAAAAAAAGTCCCAGTATCACGAAAAAGATTCAAATATGTTGTATAACTGAAACATGGTTCAAAAAGGATGACTGGACTGAAGAGATTGGGGGTTTTAACCTTTTTCATAAAGAAAGATCATCTAGAAAAAGAGGTGGTGGTGTTGCGATTTTTATATCAAATGATATTAAAGCTATGGAATTGGAGATGGGTTGGGAAGAAACAAATGAGGTGGAATTGATTTGGGTCCAACTATAATTAAAGATTATGAAACTTAACCTTGGTGTAGGTTATCATTCACCCAATCTAAATTAAATGGAAAGTAAACAGTTTCTGGATGCTATTCAAAATATGGACATTGATGGCAATTGCCCATTAATGGAGATTTTAACAACACAAATATTGACTGTGGAAACCTTAATAGTACTAATGCTCTAGATACAAGGATGATTGAAATCATATTGAATAAAAACTTGGAGCAAATTGTACAAGACAACACATGGAACAACAGAATATTAAGTGTAATCTTAAGTAATCTTGAAGATGAAATAAAGAATATAAAAGTATTGCAACCACTTGGCGACAGTGATCATAAAATGGTTAGCCTAAATATTAAAGGCAAATGGGATACAGTTAGGGGCATAACTAAGCTAAAATGCTTTGGCAAAGCAAATTACTAAGAAATGAGAAACTTTTTAACATCATGAGACTGGCAGAGTGACTTAATTGGCCAATCCGTGGAATATATTTGGGATATTATTAAAGTCAGAATTGAATATTGTATACAAACATATGTTCAGAGATTGATAAATGTAGTACAGAAGGAGAACCCTGAATTGGTTCAACAATAACTTAAAAAAACATATACGTAAGAGAAAAAAAGCATACAGAAAATATATGAAAATATATGAAAAATCAAACATCTGACGGGTGGGACAAGCTCCGAGTACAAAGTGTTAAATATTAACACAAAAGGCAAAGGCAGCAATTGAATTGAAACTTGCCTCTGACACTAAAAATGACAAAAAGCAATTCTTTAATTATATAGGCAGTCTAAAAGGTGGCAAAAAACAAACAGGACCCCTAAATGTAGGTTTAGGTATAATCAAGGATGAAATAATAGTGGCAGTGAAGTTTAGTGAATATTTCTTAATGTCTTCTAACATGACAGGTCAGATGAAACATGGATACCTCAAAATAATATCAATAATGAGTATCAACCTAGTGACATAAGAGAAACTGAAGTACTGAATAAATTAAAACAGTTAAAGTCTAATAAAGCCTCTGGGCCAGATGGTATACATCCTAGGTTTTTATGCACATTTGCCAAAGAATTAGCTGGACTATTGCCTTCTTTATTCAATGCTTCATTAAAGGAAGGTTGTATAATTAAAGAATGGAAGGAGGCTAATATAACTCTGATTTTTAAAAAAGGAAATAGGCGGGAGGTAGGCAATTATTGCCCTATCAGTCTTACCTCAATTATAGGTAAGGTAATGGAAAGCTTTGTCAGAGAATGATTGGAACAGCACATGGCATGTAATGTTTTGGCAGACTTCACTCAGCATGGATTCGTATCTCCCAAACCAAAACAGGAGTATGTGCGAGCTGGAGCCAGCAGGTCGGTGCAACGCTTAATGAAGGTGGATCACCTCTAATGCAATCAGTTCAAAGGAAAAAAGTGGCACTCAGATTACCATGCCAAATTTCTTATTGAAAGTACACTGCTTAAAAGATTCAGGCACGGTAAATGTCAGCATACAGTCTCACAAAAAACTACAACTGGATTCGTATCTGGAAGGTCATGTTTGACAAATTTGCTGAACGTTTTGAGCCTGTTAGTAAAGCTCTGAATGAAGGTTTAGCTGTGGACGTGGTGTTTTTGGATTACTCTAAAGCCTTTGACTCAGTATCTCACTTAGAACTGGTGAAGAAATTGGAGGAATTAAGATTTGATAACCATCTTATTAACTGGCTTAGATCTTGGCTTGACAACAGACACCAAAGGATCTGTATTAGAGGACACTATTCTGGAATGAATGAGTTATGAGTGGTGTCCCAGAAGTCAGTCTTGGGACCCACCCTGTTCAATATATTTGTCTCCTCTAAGAGAACCACAGGTGGTTCATGGCTATGTAAATATGCCAATGACACCAAAGTTGGTACAATTATAAATAATAGAGAAGCGGACAAAAACTTCCAAGAAGAAATAGTACATTTGGAGCACTGGGCAGGGCAGCATAAATGGAAATTTAATGTAGAGAAGTGTAAAGTTATGCACTTTGGGCATAACAGTATTAGGTATGAGAACAAAATTAACAACAGCATACTGGCAAAAACAGAAAATGAAAGGGACCTAGGAGTTGAGTTGAGTTTGAGTTTATTTGTTCGGTTTGTTCAAAGCCATTACAAACATCATCATTCAATAAACATTTCAATGAGCTCGACATGCAGTATAAGCAATGCACAATATAAATATTAATAAATCCTAATCCAAAAAATATAAAAGTCTGCAATCATTAAATTCTATCAATTAATCGATTACCTCAAGAAACTTGACTATTCTGATTATAATAATAAATAGAAACCTTTATAACGGATGTAATACCTAGCAGCCCATACAGCCATAACCATGTATCCATAATTAATTGTTACACATCATCTATTAATTTACTTATATTCCATGCTAACTAACCTGGCCAGTCTAACCTGTAGGTAGCTCAAAAAGATGCCAAAAATCCAGGAAAAAATACTCTATCCTAAATGCACTGCATGTTACTGAAAACCCATACAATTGTTTGGATTTTTGTGGTATAGTACTTTTACCAAGTAGGCTATTGTGTTTCAATAGGATTCCACCAGATTTTAATTCCCATCATAAGCCTTTAGGTTGTTGATCTGTAAGTTAGACCTACAACTGCCTATTTTTATCTCTATTTAGATTCATAGCCATCAGTTTTACAAGAACCTGAGCACACACCCAATATCAGCAAAAATAGAGAATACCAAAATAGTCCTGTCCCATCCTGCACAACTATGACTATTGGTTGTTCCCACACCCCATACTTTCCATACTGAGCATATGTGCCTGGCATCTGCAGGGCTTTGCAGAGAGCATCTGACCCAGTCTCCAACAAAACTGCATGAACGGCCCTAGAACAGGACAATATACTCCTAGGTAGAAGCCATATCAACCTAACAAAAGTTTACATTACTTTTTTGTTCAATTAATCACCCAAAATAAGGCCCAGTTATCACATCCTCATGGAATAATATAATTTAAACCAGATTCCAAACTGTCCTGGGGATTTCAGGTAGTTCAGGCATTACTAGCCATTCCAAAATGACCAAACTTCCACCATTTTTAGCCACAAACATCTTTTCCAAGCTTCCACTTTATCTTCATCCAATCAAAGGTATCAACACCTGTTAAAATTTAAAAACATGCATAATAGCACACCAAGGTGCAAAGCAGACCTGTTTCCCTGCGTGTATAATTTGATTCACAGTCCTCAAGAGCAACTCACTCGTTTAAATGAGCATAGAAAATAAGCACTATGTAGTAGTGTCTTCTCTAGTGTTGCCGCTTTCAGCATTCACCTCAGGTAGTAAACATACAGAGTTCTCTCACCAGGTTCTACCTCATAAAAAACAATGAAAGGCAGCACAATATTTTACCAGGAGCAATTGCAAGCGATACGGCAACCAAGCATAGCAGGGAAAAAAAAAACCTTGTAATGTGTTCGTCAGAAAGACTACTCACTCACGATTTCATGGCTCATTATTACAAGCTTGGTGCAAAATAAAATGCATTTCATTCATGAAATTACAATACTGCACCTAAAAATACTAAAACTACTTAAAATCTGAAGTCCTGAGGAGCTCTCCTTTGGCGTGGCATGGCGTGGTGTAGAGCAGAGCAGCAGTGTGGCCGTCTTGCTGCTCTGCCCCTTCTACACCAATACACTGTGTGTCAGCTAGTTTTCAGGAGAGAGGCAAAGGTAAGGTGGGTGGGGTAGGAGCGACCTAGGAGTTATTATTGATACAACTTTAACATTTGATAAACATACTAATGAGGCAGTCAAAACAGATAATAACATTCTTGTCTGTATTTTTAGACATCTAAAAAGTAGAGATCCCAAGGTTATGTCATTGTATCCAACCCTGGTGTGACCTATCTTAGAGTACTGTTCTCCATTTTGTACCCCACATGATAAAGGTAATAATAAACAATTAGATAGGGTCCAATGTAAAGCAACTAAAAGTATAAAGAATTTTTAAACATAAAGCCTATCAAGACAGATTGACTGAATTGGGATTGTATAGTCTTACATATAGGAGGTTAAGAGGTGATCTGTGTTTCAGTATACAAGGCCTTTCATAATAAGAATGTTTGGGAATCAGCAGGACTAAATCAAAAAAATTGTGATAGACCAAACAGAGCACATTGTCTACAACTAAGTGATGAATTTTACAAAACTAACAGGAGAAGCAAATGGTTCAATAAGAGGGTTGTGACATCTTGGAATGCATTACCTGAAGCAGTTGTGTTAAGTGAAACCATGGAGTCCTTTAAAAATCATTAGATGAACATATGGGTAACTACATTAAAAGACAATACCACTGATAAGTGACAAGTCATTTCTAGGCAAACAGCCACTTTGACTCATAGTCCAAAACTATGAAACCATGGAACTCCGTTTTGGATAACTGAGGTTTTGGTTAATCGACGTTTGGTTAAAATGGGGTTTTGCTGTATCTCATTTTTTTCAGACTCAGATAATTAATGCTAATTTGTTTCTCCTAATTACCATTCTCATTTTTGGGGAGATTTGGGGTATCCTAGGGCTACGCATGTTCATATTTTTGAGGGAATACCCAGTTGTGGTTCCCTTTTGGTGTGATATAGTGGACCAAATAGCCAAACTAATTTTATGCCCACTAGATCTTTCCCCTCTGGTGTTGGTGCTTGGTCTGTTCCCAGAGGGCTGCTGTGATTGTAATGCGGTTAGGTTACTTTACTGGTTGCAACAAGGAAATACATTTCTTTGAAGCCATTGTCAACCTGATCACCTGGAAGTAGTCACACTAGAACTGCTTGGTTTAAAATGACCGTTTATTTGAGCAGAATTTCTTTACACCACTTTGCATTCACATTTATTTAAACCATCACTACATATTTTTATATACAATGAACATTCTCAGGGTTGCCCCTTTATTTACAGTTCCATAATCCATCCAACCATTTTTACATTCTTTCCTTCTTTTTGGCTCCATTGTATGTCCCGACACCTCTCCAAAACCTGGTTCTCTTTCTGGGGTCAGGTGTCCCATCTAAACCTCCCCATGTGGCCTCACTGCCCTGTATTCTTCCAGGCTTGCCACTGCACATGGCCCTGGGCCGCTGCTTCTGGCCAAAACTATCTTGGTGCCCCTCTCTTCCTGGTCTGTCTTGGACTGGCATAGCCATATGCACACCCTGGCCCCTGTCCATGTGATGTCTTCCACTGTAAACCCCTCCCGCTGTCCGCTTTGCTCTGTGCCACTACCTCACTGACCTGGAAAGCATCTTGCCTGATTACTACAAATATCACCCTGAATAGCCGTGCTTTGTATGCTGATGTGCATACATGTTCGAGGCTAGCCAACAACTGTATGAGTACCTCCTCCCAAGTGGTCTCCTCCCATCCACCCTTTTCCTGCAACCAAACCCACCCCTGCTGCATCCTTCTTATGGCTGGTGTCTTGGTGGCTGCCCCATCCCTGTAACTGGCAGACCATGCCAATTCCTGCTAGCTGCAAGCCTATAGTGATGCCTGCCATACCAGAATGTCTACCATATATCTCATCACCTGTGCTTCTGTTACTGGGCCACTTACCTCCATCCCCAGCCCTCAGTCATAACTCCTGGAACCCCCTCCATGCACTCTCATAGGCCCTCAGTGTGTCAGGCACCCAAGTGCTCCGAAACAACAGCTGGGCTCAGTCCATCCAATCTCCCACAGGTGCGATGGTACCCGAGTTCTCCAGGTCACCTCCCCAGGTGCAAACAACTGGAACCTGTTCAACTGTAAACGTGAAAGGCTGTCAGCTATGAAATTCCTCACTCCATCTATATGTCTTGCTCTGAAAGACACATTCAATCTGAGACCCTCTTTTATCAGCTGCCTGGCCATCCTCAAGACCGCGTCTGATGCTCAGGATTGTCTGTTCAATACCTCCACCACTGCCTTGGTATCATATCTGAATATGACCCTCTTTTTCCTAAGCCACTCCCCCCCACATCACCAGGGCCGCCCATAAGGGGAAAGCCTTGAGGAAAGTTATGTCTCTCATAAGTCTCATGTCCACCCATTTTTGTGGCCATTTTTCTGAAATCCAATCCCCTTAGAAGTACACCCCCATCCCATGCCCCCAGCTGTGTCTGTGTATAGTTCTAAGCCATTGTCCCAGAGCCAATCGTCCTGCCAGAAGGTGACCCCATTGTGATGTGTTAAGAATTCCTCCCACGTCTTCAAGTCATCCTTCACCTCTTTACTAAGTTCAACCCAGTGGTGGGGCATTTTTGCCTTTATGGTGGCCATTGCCAGCCTGCAGGTAAACACCCTGCCCAGGGCTATTGCTCTGCAGGCAAAATTCAGATGCCCCAGTAGCTGTTGTACTAGTTTCAATGGAACTTTCCTCCTGTCCTTGACCACCCCAGTGAGCTCCCTCAATCTAGCCACCTTGTCCACTGGTAACCAGAAACACTCCCCCTCAACATCTAGATCTGTCCTTAGGAACTCCAACTTCAGGCTGGGGCCCTTGATCTTGTCCCCAGCTAATGGTACACCCAGTTCCTTACACATGTCCTGAAAGTCACTCAGCATCCGGCAGGTATTAGCCTGACCTCCGCCGACCAGTGGAAATCATTTAAGTAGTGCACCACCAACTGGTGTGCCTACCAGTCATTGAAAACCCATTGAAGCTGGGGGGGTGCTGTGGAGCCCGAGCTGAGAAGTCGTGCTACACCTCAGCTGTGACTAAACAAACTTCAGCTTTTAAAAATACATTTTTTACCTGGTCAAATTGAAAGATCTTTAAATAACTTGAGAGCTGAAATAGTGGAGAATAAGATGGGGAAGATGCATAGAAATTCGCAGACAGGAGATAGTCAAAAAGATGGAGGAAGAGGAGCACCTCTCGGGCCAAACACTCAATCGATGCAGGAAGGAACAAGGGCAGGAGATGAGCCGATAGAGACACTCCAATCTTTGGGCCAGAAAATGCAACAGCTCCCGGCTCCGTCAACATCCACTAATTTAAACCTGGATATAATGGCAGGTAGAATTGCTATGGTAGAAAAGCAGTGGATGTGCTGCAAAGCGAAATCAATGAAACAAAATGACATGCCACTATATGCCAAAGCACAACTTTACAAAGGGCCAAGGAACATCAGCATATCAGCAACAGGCTTGAAATCCTTAAAAATCAGGTTAGAAGCAAGAGCTTGAGAATCATAGGCATGCCAGAAGGCTGTGAGGGAGACTCCACTTGACTGTTCATTAAGGACTGGCTAGTAGACCAATTCCACTCACACTTACCTGATGAGGATTTCGCCATAATTAAAGCCTATCGTCTGCCTCATCTCTCCAAGCCTCCAGCTGAATTACCAAGGACTTTGATGGTGGTACTAGATAGCATGGTGACGAGGGACTGTCTGTTAAGTCTGGCAGAAAGATACAGGCCATTAACATTTGAAAGCGCCTCAGTGCATCTGTTTCCTGACATCTCCTATGCCACTCAACTTAAGAGAAAAATATTAGACTGCATCAGAGCAAAGCTTAGAGAAATGGACATACCGCACACAATACAGTTCCTGCAAACTAAGAGCTATCCAGGACAGCAAAATATATATTTTACAGATCCATCTGACAGGGGAAATGGGCAGTGAAGATGGGCACCATGAAAGCCATGAGAGATCCGACATTAGAAGAAGGAGAGGAAGCTACCTGAAAAACTGTTTGGCTGCATCAGACTTTATGCCACTGTTCTGCCGTTGGGACATAATTATTATAAGTAAAGTTAATATCAGGGAGTCATTTTCTCCACTGTTTTCCAAGCTGCAATTTTTTATTACAATTCATTGGATAGAAGATCTCTTTAGTTCCCCTTAAAAGATTGAAAGTTGCAGGTTACTGCTTTAGAGGGGTAAGTACATTTCCCTCATGGAATAATAAGGGAGCTTTATGTTGAGAGTTCATGCTATTTTAGGGACTATACCCTCCATTTGAAGCAGTATTATATGAGCTAGAGTTAATTGTACTCCTGCATAAGGGGATATAGTTAAGAACACTTCAGTCATATTTGCAGAGACTGTATTGAACGACTGCATAAATTTTAATGTTAGTAGTTCATAGAGGAATTTTCATGACACCAAGTAATCTTTTGGGTATGGAATTTGGTACACATGTTGAGCATTTGAATAATAGACAAAGGTCATGGGCTCTTGGGTTCTTACAGCATCTTTGAAGTATGCAATTGTGGTAATACATTTTGTTAGCCCTCCTTTATAGGAAATAAGCAAGAGATACAAGCTCCTGTATAAACTGTAATGTGAATTTAATAGAAAGTATCACATATGCTGCTCCTTGCACGGGAGAATTGTATGTAGAATGTATTTTCACAAAATGAATAAAATATAAGTATAAAAAAAAAAGAAAACCCATTGAAGCCAGGTACTGAACGTATCAAATGTGGAACATTCCACCGAACAACCCATGGGCATGGCCTTGTCAAAGTAGTATTCCCCTTAAATTGAAAACCCAATAGATCCCAGTCCTCTGCCCAGACTGGTAGCAGGCAAAAAGCAGCCTCAATGTCTGTTTTTGCCAACCACACACCTCCCTTAGTCCGTATTACTTCCATGGCATTGTGTAATGTTGCATACAACACCATGCTGTCCTCAGGGGCAATGGAGTCATTCACTGAATCCCCATCTGGGTATGAGAGGTGGTAAATAAGCCAAAACATGCCTGGCTGCTTCTTTGGAATGAGACCCAGCAGTGATACCCTGAGCACCGCAAAAAGAGGGTCCGTAAAAGGACCCTCCAACCTGCCTGCTGCCACCTCTTTTTGAATCTTGTTTTGCACTATTGACTCCTTCCATCTTATGAAACCCAGGTTTTTGACTGTCCTGTTCCTGAGCTGCCCCCTATAGAGGAGGCTAAAACCTGTTGTAAAACCCTCCCTCAGTACCCCCCTCACCCCATATCCGGGTACCTCTCTGTTCAGGCGTGCAAAATGTCTGCTTTAATTGGACAGGCTGCCCTGGTGAAACCTCCCGTCTTCCTTCCTTATTGGTATGACCTCATCTCCCCCCCAAAACCCCCCAACCATATTGCCCCTTATGTCTGCTGTTCTGCCCCATGTGCCCTCCTCTCCCACCCCATTGTCCCCCCCCCAAAAGGTGGTAACCAGTGACTGGGGACTGGATTTTTCTGTCTGGAATCGGCACTGTATGACTGGGTGAAAGCCTCTGCACCCAGGACACACATGTTTGAACTTATAACTGACCCAGGCGCATGCTGCCTTATTGTAGATCCAGCATGCCTTTATGCCCGTACTCCCACTGCTTTTCCTCCCATCGTTGCTGGCTCCCACTTGTGCTGACAACATTCTGATCCAGAGTTCCATAAGGGTAACATCCCACCGCACATCCTCGTGGGACACCATCTGCTGTCTGAACCTCTCATCATATATCAGCCACCCGTACTCGCTTTTCACCCTATAGGCATCCCTGATTATGGCTGAATATGTCAGCAAGGGTATCGCCAGCTCATGTTTCTTTTGCAAGAGGACGGTGCTGAAGTGTGTAAAACCCTCCATGCCCCAAAAGTCTTACCCTCATTGGTGGTATCTTCGCTGGTTTTGCCCACTATCGCTAATACTACTGACATCTCCGATTTTCCTACTGACTCCCTCTGTTCCTAACATTTAGCTGTGTCCTTGTCCACCAGGGCAAACATGTCAATGAACTTCCCCTTCCATATTTTCGCCTTTATTGACTGCATGACGTGGTCACCCAGTGTTATGCCTGGGAAGCACCAGTTAAATTTTTAATGCTTCCTGGTGCCTCCCCCGCATCCTTCCCCTCCTTTTTCTCCCCTTTTAATTTCTGCCAGGCCTTCTCCATCTTCTCTCAGCCTGTATCCCCTTTTTCGGCCATGATGCCTGCCAGGTAGTCTTTCGGACTACCATCCACTGTCAAATCTACTGATGGTTCCTTACCCTGGTCAGGTTGTGGTTCACCCCCATCCGGTGGGTTGCTCCTTGTAGCTCTCTTCTTTGGCAGCTCCTTCTGAGGTGGAGGGTTCTTGTTTTTCTTGGTCACTTCCTGCCTCTCCTTCTCCCCCGCCTCCCTGGATTCTTTACTAAGCACCTGGACTTGCTCCATCAGCTCCGTTGCTTTCAATGCCAGCTGCTCACTGGCCATTCCCTTCTTTGGCGCTGCCTTCTTCTGGGCTATCCTGTAACTGGACAACATGCACTGTTAACCTTCTGTTTGTGATACTACTTGTTATTACCTTGTCCTCCCTTGTTCCTTTTCTTTTTTTTTTTAATCCTGCCTCCTCCCTTACTCTGCATGGAAATGCTTTTTCATGCCTCTCTCGAGTCCTCAACCCCCCCCCCCCCTTTTCTGTTTGTTGTTTTATTTTTCTTTGGGTCTGACCCTAATTGCTTTGCTTGCCCCCAATCTCCCAGTCTCACTTTGCGCTTGGCCGGGAATGCCCAACCCTGAGCTTCTTGTTTACCCCCTCTTCCTGACCCCACACACAATTCCCCGTGCCTTTTTGCCTTCAGGCTTGTTATATCTCCCTGTTCTTGTACCCTCCTTCCCCTTTTATTCTGTGTCCCTGCTCCCGCTAGACTGCTGGAGGCTGCTGAAGGAAGAGACCACACCCTCTCACATGCCCTCCCTGCAGACCCACCCTAAGCTGCCCCTCTGTGGCCTGCAACCAATTTCTATGGGTGGTAATACCCCCATGCCCACCATTGATCTCTTTTTGCCCATGCCCCATACCAGACCAGGCACTGTACTGGCCGCTTTCCCCCACAGGAATACACCAGGTTCTATGCGTATTATAGATACACAAATGTATATCTTCTTGTAGTGAGCTCCTCCCACCCCACCCCGCTTGTCTCATCATGCCTTCCAATCTGGCCTCCAGTTTGGTGAGCCATGCTGTGTACCCGCAGTTGGTGCTAACATATATTGTCCCATAATAACTGGTTAAAATATTGCCCAAATCAAAAAAAATATATATATTTTTCTTTTTTTTTTTTATTTTGCCATCCCCCTCTGGCCTCCCTATCAGGTCCCCGGTTCGGTGCACCCAGCTTCGTCACCCGTAGTTGTTATTAAAATATACTGCCACGTAGTTGGTATTAAAATATGCTGCCCCCATAATAGTTGGTATTACAAACCCTTGGCCATCATTTAACATTTCCTGTTCCCCGGTCCTGTTTCATCCCCACATCCCTATTGGGCCTTCCAGCAGACCTCAATAATAGCTGGCATGATGATCTGATGGCCAAACCCATTCAAATTTCCTCCCCCAGTCCCATTCTGCCACCCTGGCCTTCCTCTGGTGTTGCACGCTCTGTTGTGTCACCTGCAGTTGGCCTGCCACATGGCATCACATGCCGCAAGCACCTTCAGTGCTTCTTACCCCTGACCCAATGGCCTCATGGAGCGAATGCCTGCCATGCTCAAAACTGCCATCCCTGGGCTGAATAAAAAAAACACTAAACCACCCACCATCCAGCAGGCCCAGCCTCCAGGATGCTGCAGCCTGCCTGGCCCTCCCTGTTCCCAGGGTGGGGAAGCAAGCAAGCCCAATCAGTGGCCATTTCTCAGCATTCCATGGCCTCCCTGGTCATGCGTCCCATCTCTGCCAGCCGATTCCATCCTAGGCCCTAGGGTGTTGCTCACCTACCAGGTGAGCTAGAGCCAGACTCCAGCGGCCATTTTCTCAGCGTCTCCAGGCCACTCTGACCATGTGACCTGCCTCTAAACAGGCTGAGATTCTTAATCATGGCCACACTCCCAAAGCTAGAGCGAGTCGCTCCGTCGGCACATCTGCTCTGTGGACACCTAGTGGAACACATTCCTGGTGACCACAGGTAAAACCAGCCCCGGCTCCTGGCATCGCTAATCCCCTGCATCACAGTCCGGCTCAGTTGGTGCCCGGCCCCGGCGACCCTACGCCAACATACCTAACTCTCCTGAACACAGAACTATAAATCCTTCCTTTTCTTTTTACTAGTACTTACCATGTGATTGCTGGCTCAAAACTTTGCAAAACATTCTTGCTTCCCCAGAACGGGATTGCACATCTTACGCTTACTAATTATGTTAATATTCTGCAGGCAGAAAACAGTAATTAATGAATAGTGCACACTATAATCAATTAATTCCCCATCCTTCCAGCTTGGAGTCAAGATGATTTTTATTCTACTTTGGATTCTAAGTCCAGCAGGTCCCAAGTTTAGTCCCAGGCCCAAGGCCTGATCCTTACCTTAATCCGAAATTCTGCTCAAACCTGAAGGAAAAGGTCTTCATTGTGCTGCTCAGTGGAAATTCCTGAACTGCAGAAGAGAGAGGGATTCTCCCTCTCTGCAGCAATTTATCTACCCCTGACCCCTCCCCAACCCCTGCCCTTGTCCAATCAGCTGTCAGACCCTGCCCCTTCTGACCTCATTCCACCTCCCTTTCCTTGCCTCTCTCCCCGCCCCTGTGCTTCTCCCCCTTCTTATCCCTCCTTCTAGGTGCCTGGTGAGAACCCAGGTTGCCCTTTTATATTAGCCACCCCATTGCAATGGGATCTATAACAGTTGATCAGTAGTTGGAGAAAGTACAGTACAGTCCACTAGGATCAAGCCCTTTGTGTGAGATTTCCCAGTTTCCTACATGACAAATTGGAGTTATTTCTATTGCATTACACTGATTTCCCACAGTATCCTGAACGTTATCACAACAAAACGATGATGGAGTGCTTGATTCTGGCAGATAGCACTGTATCACAAACCGCACAAATGGAGATTATCACTTTTTATTACAGTATAGACTGTTCATTTTGGAAATATTAAACTCAGTGGACTTTGGCTGGCATTGAAGATGCTACGAATCCTTTCTTAATTCTGTTTTGGGCCACCTTGGTAAAGCTGTTGGGTACTGGTTGCTGCTTCAATTAAATGTGTACTGTTGCATTAAATGCTGCTGACGCCTTATATACTTGATATGCAATAAAGCTGGGGATAAAAATAAAACTTAAATTAAACTGAAGCAGCTAGTCTTAGCAGGCCCATGGGGTAACTCAAGTTATTTCATTGCAATGCTGGATCTGCTCATACTCATACACATTTATAGGTGATAGGAAACAGTTTTATACACTGCTAGATACCTTCCCATTTTCCTTTTAATATGTTTTGACCTTTTTCTTAAATTAAAAATTTATTATTTGTCTTTATAACTGCAAGGAATCCTTTTCTCTGCAGCAGTTGCTGTTCTCTCTTTTCATACTGCCTGAGCATTCCATGACATCAAGTAAAACTGTTCCAGGCCATTCAGATGGACAGCATGGAATGCTGTTACTGATGTCATGGAATATCTTTGAAATATGAAAAACAGTAGTAGATGATGAGGAGAGTGGAACTCTGTATAGCGCTGAGGGCACTACAAAGCAAATTTTTATTTATGACAAATTGGTCAGAATATATCAGAGTACATAACTGCCATGGATAGAATAACAGAAGGATAGTTAATTTAAAAGTATTTCCTAGCTTCTTCAAGTCTGCAGTGTGTGTTTTATGATAATAGGGGCCATTGTCTGTGTACTGTTTACCATGCATTTACTTTTGTACACTTACAGTAGGGCTCTCTCATAAATTTTATTCAAGATGTCACCTACTCAATTTAAAACTTATGACATAAGTATACTATAGATTTAACTTATTATCTGAATTTCAACTTATGTATCACAAAAAGAGCGGCTCCCAAATGTAGGTGGTGCTCACCCAAAAGAACATAAATGTAGCAACTTGAAATGGGGCACACACCATCTCCAAATGATATACACATGGATGTAGGAATCTTAAAGTTTTACTGAAAAAAAATTAAAGAAACAGCTTCGTGACAGCTTTGACCTCTCCTACTCCAGCAGTCAACAGTTTCACATTGCAAGTGCTTTATCAAAACTGAATCACACAGGCACCAAACCACTTTATAAATATAAATCATTTAGACAGTTAAAATTATCAGTCGGGGGGGGTGCTGTGAGGCATCCAACAGGGTAGACGTTTTTTTCAGAAGCTCTGCATTTGGCATATTAAACTTTTAAGTTTACTATCGGATTCCCTGCAATTTGTGCAGTTCCTTTTATACTACCCGGAACGGGAATCTTACCTCCAAGTTATGGGTCCAAAGAAACATCAACAGCTTACAACCTTGGCACTGGACACTTACCCACAGCCTCGGACATGACGCAGATTTTATCTCTCCTGAACAAAATACAGGATCAAGGGGATGAAACTAATAAACAACGAGCTACTATGGAGCAAAAGTTTATTGACCTGGAGGATGGTCTGGCAGTATAGCCTAGAGGTTAGAGGAATGAGATGTAAATGAGCTTGATACATCCAGCAGGCCAGACCTGAGTTTGATTCTCACAACCTCCACTTGCATACTGTGTGACTCTGAGCAAGTCACTTAACCACCCAGTGCTCCCAGGTCGCCCCTGAAAACAGGCACTTGTGCCTAGTGGGCCTACCGGTTGCCAAAGACTAAAAAAAATAATAAATAATTATGATTAATGCAGCAGCCATAACTGGAGCTTACCATGGTGTCTGAATGGCACTCTGAAGTCTCTGTGGGTCTAATTCATGATTTGGGCTTTCTTGGGCAAAGGTGGAGACACTGGAGAATGGGCTGCAGCAGCGTAATGTTCGTATTGTGAGGTTTCCTCCATGTTTTGTGGGATGTATGGAGTTACTAGCCACATTAGAGAGATTGATTTTGATGACCTGAGATTGCTTCCTAAAGACATGGGAGTTTGGGTAATGCAGGCCTTTGTGATCCCCCTCAGCCCTAGGCCTAGGGGAGGACCCGAGGAATAACCTTTAACAGCAGTAGTTACACTATCTACTCCTGAAGCTAGGATCCCCTTGCTACAGGCAACATGCAGTAGGGGGATATTCTGTGGGAGGGGAACCATTTTTGGCTTCTTTCCGGACTTATCGTTGCAAACTCAGGACCGCAAGAAGAGACTGCAGGTAATTAAAAAGGCCTTGCTGTCTAGAGGAGTGAGGGCACAATTGCTGTTTCCAGCCAGACTCCGTGTCCCATAACCAAAAATCTTACATTTTTACTGACCCTGATGCGGCAACTAGCTTTTCAGAAAAGCTCATTACTCAATTGGATACTGAAATTACGGATGCCGCTATGGATGGGGAACTGGAGTAACTGCAGCGGTTCTGTGGTTGCTTTCTCTACCTCAGGGAATACTGTGTTATGGTCCAGTTGTTTTTGACTGTTGGCTGATCCATATGGATGCTTCTGAATCTCAAGTTTGTTGCAGGCATGTCTGTTTAAAATTGTATTAACATTACTAGTTTACTTCTTTCAATATATCACCCACCTACTGGTTCTTTCCTATTGTAAAATAACAATTTAAATGTATGGTGTGCTGTAGTGCACCACTCGACTCATGAACTTTTGTTAAATTTCTGGACATTGCTCTTCCCCTGCATGGTCCTCTAGAGGATTTTTTTCTTTAGGTGCAGGGTTTCAGTTTAACTTAACTGAGTTCTGACATTCGGCATATAAGTTTTGTGTCCTAGTGCAAGTGTTCACCCCCTCCATTCTGTGTAGTTCTACGAGAATGAGAAAAAAGCAGTGAAAAGACTCTGTGTTATATACCCTGTGATGTGAGCATTATGCCATACATTTTTATTCTCGCTGTGCACTTTTTCCTGTTTAATTTTATGAGGGAGTTGGTATTTGTCTGATGATTATGATCTTTAATAATTGAAGTTGAGTAGGACTACCTGTACAGTCAATACCGCACACCTTATTGTTTGCATGTGTACTGATATGTATGTACATGTTGCTATTTTTGTATCCTGTAAATCTATACATAAAAAGTAAAAACAAAATTATCAATATGAATAGGTGCAATTAAAACCAGTGTGTGTGTGTGTGTGTGTGTGTGTGTGTGTGTGTGTGTGTGTGATAAAAACAACTAAAAAGCACGTACCATTAGCCCAATGTGAATGAAAGTAGGGATGGGAAGGGGGTTGGAAAAAAAAACACAGGGTTCCCCAGTTGAAGGCAATAGCCTAAGTTACATCATAGCAGCCCTTCGTATTTATTATTACAATATAAATAACAACAAGTATTAATTATTAAATGTTAAACTCATAGAGGAGGGCACCTACCCCAACAAGTGTGATGACAGGATAGGTGATTATAGAGCAGCCACTACACTATATGGATAAAGTAAATAGTACTGCAATAAAAATTCTAAGTGTCCTAAAAGATTTCAAAAGGACCTTGATTTCATAATGATAATTAAATGTAATTGGAATACATACCAAAGCACCACTAGCATTAACCAAAAACAAGGATAAAACAGTTTAATAAAAACTCTGAGGATACACTAAACTCTAATGGATCAGACAGTATTAACAGTGCCAATAAATGGCTTGTGCCCTTTATTATGAACATACGAAAATTGCCTGCAGATTAGGCCCTGAGGTCTATCTTGTCTGCTCGAGTTCAGCTTACAGTACAGTCACTGCTTATTGTGAGCTGCCACTACAGAGGTGACATCACCACACAACCCGTAGTTCGTTATTTGATTGTAACAATCACAAGTAGGAAAATGTGGCTGCTCAATGCACAATTTTACTATTATTAAAATTTAAATTAATTAAAATGGCCAGAGGCAAGACATCACAGGGATGTGGCAAACACAATTACATTGGGGGGGGGTGGAGGAATTGAATTCAGAGGTCACATACAATGTTGTTAACATATCTTCTTACCAACTTTTGAAGATAGAGAAAAAGGTTTTATCTAGAAGATTCAGTTTCATCCTGCCCAATCAGATTTCTGAATTTGAAAATAGAATGGATTTGCATAAATTTACCCAATCTCTCAACTTGTAACAAATATTTTACAAAGAGGGAAGTACAGAAAACGGGACACAAGAAGAGATCAATATGAAAATTAGTATTTTAACAAAAAAATCCACATTTGTACCACGGAACATACCAGCAGTAGCGGTTTTTGAAAAACTTGTTGAAAATACAATCAGGTATATTTGTACACAGCCAGGCAAGCCTGCTTTTGATAACTGCACAAGGGAGGAAAGAGTGGCCCTGAATGAGCTAAAAAATAAAAAAGAGACAGTAATAAAACAGGCCAACAATGGGGGAGCTACGGTAGTAATGGACTGCACAATATGAGAGAGAAGTGCTAAGATAACTTGCAGATTAAACTTTTTATAAACGTGTGGATATGAACCCTACTAGTGACTTCAACAGAAACATTGGCGTCTATTTATACAAAAGCCTGTGCAATAATATATCACAACAAACATATGAGTTTTTAAGTGTACAACATCCAGTTAAACCAGTATTATTCGTTTGCCAAAAATCACAAAGACCTTAAGACTCATTGAGGCCAGCATTGGGCCACTTACAGAACCCTTGCTCAGTTAGTCGATAGTTACATAGAAGAAACAGTACAAGGATTTAATTCATATACATTAGCTACATGGAAGGTGACCCCAAGGTCCATCTAGTCTGCCCAGGATTTGTGGTTTGCTACCCTCCTCCTGATTACTCATTCGGGATAATGATGCCTCTATGCCTATCCCATGCTCTCTTAAACCCCCTATTAGTTTTGGCTCATCGTACCTCTGGTGGTAGGCTGTTCCAGTCATCAACCAACCTCTATGTGAAGAAAAACTTTCTGACGTTTGTCCCGAACTTCCCCCTCAAATCATGCCCTCGCAGTCTACTACCTTCTTTGAATTGAAAAAGTTCATGTGCCTGAACCTTGTTTATACCCTTAATGTATCTGAATGTCTCCATCATGTCGCCCCTCTCCCTCCTCTGTTCCAGGGAGTACGTTTTTAAATCTCTTAGTTTTAACTCGTATGGCTTCTGGTGCAGTCCCTGGATAATTTTTGTTACCCTCCTTTGTACTGTCTCCAACTTGTCTATGTTCTTTCTGAGGTGAGGTCTCCAGAACTGTACCCTGTACCCTGTACTCCAGGTGGGGCCTGACCAGTGTCCCTTACAGGGGCAAAACCACCTCCCGCCTTCTACTCATGATTTCCCTCCCTGTGCAACTCAGTATGCCACCAGCTCGTAGTGCTGTCTTTTCGCACTGTCTTCCCACCTTCAGGCTGTCTGTTATTATGATCCAGATCACATTCCTCACTAGTTTTTGCTAGTCTCCCCCCCCACCCCCACCAGATAATATTCCCTTTCTTGGTTGTTCCTTCCTAGGTGCATTACCTTGCACTATTTTGCATTGTATTTCAGCTGCTGTGCTGCAGACCATTTTTCCAGTTCCTCTTCATTACTACTTCTGTGGAGTCTTCTCTGTTACATATTTTGGTGTTGTCTGCAAACATGTATCAAAGACAGCACACAAATATTTCAGATTCTGGATGATTTATACATTGAAGATGATTGGTGGCTGGTCACACTGGATGTGGCCTCATTGTCCGAGGGAGATCCCCCTGGAAATGACGCACATATACATTCTTAGTGGGTGCTCGACTGGCAATTCATTTATTAATGAATTCACATCAATTAATTTTTCTTAGTCACCCATCAACAGTTTCCACATATTTACAATCATTTACAAATTTCATCCACTTCACATGTTGGCAAATTTCAAGTCTAATTTTTATAGTCTGTACATCCAAGTAACATAACTTGTCTCAAAATGTCTCAGATTCTTCGTCGTCTTCTCGGGGTCCGGATGCATGAAAAGCCCAATACCGCTCTTCTTTTTCCCCACTGCTGTACCCTACTTGAGACCAGATGCTGAACCAGACCCCCTTTTGTTTCACTCTTTTTCTCCCTCAGCATTCAGTCTGCTACCTTCATGTCCAAGTGCCTGAACCCGACCCGTGCCTGTTCCCTGCACCCTTCCTCACCCTCAATCTTAGCCCCCCTAACCCTTCCAAGGCCTTCTCTTTTACCACATCATGTTTGCCCTCTTGCAGCAACCCTTTTCCCTTAGCCTGCAGGGCCCCCCCAGGGCCTCGTTGGCCTCTTCCACCAACCCATTCCCTCCTGAGACTGACCCTCCTTATCCTTGTCACTCTCAAGCAGTGATCCTGCCCTTACCTTTGACCCAACTCTTTCAAGTATTGTCATTTCTTCACCACTCCTACCCTTCCCCCTTCCTTGCTCTGCTGTGCATTCTAATAGCAGTTGGGTGGGTGGGTGCAAAATCAGATCTCAGCAAAAGAAGGGTAACTTTGCTCTCCCAGCCCTCTTATACCCCTTGTAGCCCCCAACTCCTCCCCATCCAATCCTCACCTTCTGCTGCCCCTACCTTGTTGTTTTACTAACAGGTGACCTCATAACCCTGCCCCCCTCGTCCCCTACCTCAGAGCCTGTCTCCCCTCCCCCCAATCCAGTCCTACCCACTACACCCTTCCCAGAGGAATCCCCCTGACAATTTAGGTTGTCCCTTATGGGCAACCACATTTGTTAGAGGGAGATTCCCCCGGAAATGAAGCACATACACATTCTTAGTGGGTGCTCAACTGGCAATTAATTTATTAATAAATTCACATCAATTCATTTTTCTTAGTCACCCAACAACAGTTTCGACATATTTATAATCATTCACAAACTGCATCCACTTCACATGTTGGCAAATTTCAAGTCCAATTTTTATAGTCTGTACATCCAAGTAACGTAACTTGTCTCAAAATGTCTCAGATTCTTCATCATCTCCATGGGTCCAGACGTGTGAAAAGACCAATACCCTCTTCTTTTTTCCACTGCTGTATCCTACTTGAGTCCGGTGCTGAACCAACCCCCCATTTGTTTCACTCTTCTTCTCCCTCATCATTCAGTCTGCTACCTTCACGTCCAGGTGCCTGACCCAAACCCGTGCTTGTTCCCGCCCCTTCCTCCCCCAATCTTAGACCCGCCTTACCCTTCCACTAGCCCATCTCCAGCTTATGCGATAGAACGATGGGCTCCCCCCTTCTGCCTTTTTTTTTCCATTCCTTAATACTGTCACCTAATTGCAACACATAAGATGACATGCCCACCGTGGATAGGTGTACCCCATCTGGCCTGTAAGAACCAGGATTAGTAAATGAAATATCGATATATGCTATGTATGCCCCACCCCCAGCCTTGGTTATCCATGTTGCTACCCACCTGTTTATTTTCTTCCTGGCCCTTTCAACCCTTTTATGTCCCTAGCATGCCAAACAATCCTGGATAGTATCTCTGACCATACTGTCCCCACCTGCAGCCACCATTGCTTGATGACCCTAAATCTCTCTCAATCTCTTTGCACAATACCACCCATGGCTGATCTCTCAGATCATTCCCTCAAATGTATTACTAGCAAAGCTGGTTGTGGCCATTTTAGCTTCTCTTCCTCCAAGGTCAGAATGATTTGTGCTCATCTCATGCCCCAGACTCCTTTACAATGTAGTCTAACTTTGTCCAGGCCTTGCCCTAGCTGCTTTCTTCCAGGATGAATGGCAGCCCTTTTCCATCAATAAATGTGTGAGTGCCCAATGTTCCACACCTGCCTGGTCCTTCCCTGACCTGTTGGAGATAAAGCAACATGAACAATTTTCTTACATATCTCTTATAACAGTTCGACTCCCATCTCCCCACCTTTTTAACCTCTTCCTCTGATCCCCCTTTAGCTGCCATCTCAGATGCGGCACCAATTCGGAATGACTGGGATGAATAGCTCTTTGGGTTTCCCCTAAATGTGCCATGCCCTTTTTCAAAACCCCAGTTACCTGGTAAAACATAACCGGTTTACCATCCCTATGCATGAAAAACTATCTTCCACCTGTCGGCCTAATATCCTTATATTCCCATAGCGAAACTACTGGACATGCCTTTTCCCCCCTTCTTGTTTTTCCAATATAATTTCTGCCCCAGCTCCCTGCTGGTCCGTCTTTGATCATCTCAACCAAATCGCCACCCTCTCTAGCCCCAATGCAGTTCTTCACCCCATAACCCCCTTCTCCATCTTTCTCTGCTGCCACTACACTTTGCTTACCCTGAAAGTGCCTTTTGCCATGACTGTAAAAATGGCTTTAAAAAGGTAGGCCTCAAATTCTGAAGTACAAATCTGCCCCAAGACCTCTAATAACTCCCGGAACTTTCCCCCCGTTACAGGTTTTCTAGTATCCCCCTGCCCCTCTTTTATCCTCTGCCATCCCATCAACATACATCATAACACCTTAAATTTGTTTGGGTCTGCCAAACCTCTCATGCTGCAAACCCACCGTATCCCAGCCAGCTGTATCCCCATTGTCCCGCTTGCCATCCCTGTTTCCCATTTCCTTACCATATATTTTGCTATCTGGTCTTGTGAAACTGGCTCACTTACCTTGAACCCTTCCCACTCCCGGAACTTCTGGAATGCCCCCCATGTTCCTTTGTACGCCTTTAGCGTGTTTGCAGACAAGGAGCTCCTCTATAGCAGTTGGGCTCTTTCCAGTCAATTTCTCGTATTTGTTCTGTTAACTGTGTTCTTTGTGCAGCCGCTTGTGGCGCCATGGACCTGAACCTGTTCAACTGCAAATGGGAAAGGCTGTCAGCAATGTCATTATTAACCCCCTCGATATGTTTAGCTTTAAATGACAGGTTCAACCTCAGGCCCCACAACACCAGCTGTCTTAACACCCTATTTGCTGATTCAGAGTATCCTCCCTGCCTGTTAATGACCTCCACTACCACTATCCTTCAATAATCCCTTCTCCTTCCATGCCTCTGGCCATGCCTCAGCAATCCACATCCTCTTAAAATATACCCCCATTCCAATGGACCCCGACGTGTCCATGTACAAGTCCAGGTCATTGTTCCCCAGCCACTCGTCCTGCCAAAAGGTTACCCCAATGTAATCTTCTAAAAACTGGTGCCATACCTCCAAATCCTCTCTACCCAATGATGTGGTAGCTTCGCCCTTCCGGTTGCTCTGGCTAACCTCCTGGTGAAAACCCTCCCCAGGGCCACTGCCCTACATGCAAAATTCAAATGTCCCAGTAGCTGCTACACCAGCCCTAGTGGAACTATTCTCCTACTCCTAACTTCCTCCAATAGGTCCCTCAGCCTTGTTGCCTTCTCTTGAGGCAACCTAAATGCCTGCATCTCTGTATCCACCTCGATCCTCAAAAATGCCAGCTTCCTTGCTGGCCCTTCCATCTTACCCTCCACTAATGGCACCCCCAAAATCACACACATATCTTCAAAATCCCCAAGCATCTTCTTCACCGCATTCCAGCTATTCCCTATCAATAGGAAGTCATCCAGATAGTGTACTACCACCTTATGACCGTACTTCTCACCTAACACCCATTGCATCCATGTACTAAACACTTCAAACTTAGCACAAGCTGTTGAACAGCCCATAGGCATTGCCTTATCAAAATAAGAAGTACCCTTGAAGCAAAATCCTAACAGATCCCAGTCTTCCTGTCTAACCAGTAGCAGTGAAAGGCCAACTCAGTGTCGGTCTTTGCTAACCATGCCCATCCATTGTTCTTATCAATTCCACTGCTTGCTCCAGCGCTCATACGACACTGTGCTACATTCTCCAGGAATGTGATCATTCACCGATGATCCCTCTGGCTATGACATGATGAATTAGCCTGTACTCTTCTTGTTGCTTCTTCGGCACTATCCCCAATGGCGAAACCTAGAAAATGGAAAAGGGCGTATTTACAAATGGCCCTTCTATCCTTCCTGCATCCAACTCCTTCCATATTTTCTTGTTAACAATGTCTTCTTTACCTTTTATAGACCCCAGATTCTTGGCCCTCATACTTTTCCTAGTCCCCCGGTACTCCAAACTGAAACCTTTTTCAAAACCTTCTGTGAACATCCTACCTGACAACGCATCCAGGTACCCCTTTGACCAGTCCTTGACCACCCCCACCTTGACTGGCATCCTGGCCAACCAACATTTTCCCTCCCCCCTCTAGTTCTCCCCTCACTGATTCCTGCTGCCACCTGTGCCAAAACCTGCTCTCCCTTGGAACTCCCTCTCCCATTTTGAAATGAACTCCCCTTGCCCGCCGAATGACCCTCGAAAGTGCCCCCCACCATTATGTGTGCCTGCTCTTTCACCCATTGCTCTACAATATGACACAGATGTTGCCCAGCACACTTTGAGCATACATGTCTAAACTTACAACTGGTCCATGTGCATGATGCCTAATTGTATCCCCAGCAAGTCTTAACTGGTTGATTGACTCCCCTGCCTAAACCCCTACCCTGAGCCCCATGCCCTGATGATGCCTCACCCATAGCTCTAAAGTGAGTGGAGTCCACCTCAAATCTCCCTGGCTGCCATCCTCTGCCTGAAGGCTTCATCGTACTTCAACCAGCCAAAACCTAACTACTTTATATGCATCCTTTATGAAAGCTGAGTAAGGAAGTAGCAGAATCGCTAACTCTGGCTTCTTTTCCAGCAGGATGGTGCTTGAATATGGTGAACCACTTGCCAGTATCTATATTCTTCCCCTTGTATGTAGTTTCTTCTACCTTTTTGCCACTATCCTAAGGCCACTGCCACCTCAGATTTACCCACTGTTTCTTTCTATTCATACCTTTTTGCAGTCTCTTTGTCTACCAATGAAAAGATGTCCAAATACTCCTTCCATATCTTTTCTTAATGGCTTGGGTACATGGTCCCCAATGTCATACCTGTCCTCCATCGTTGCCACTCTGATGTCCTTGTTACTCTCCCTACCCCGTTGCTCCTTTTAGTTCCTCTAATGCCTTCTCCATCTTTCTAAACCCTTCTCCCCATATCACCTAGCATGCTTGCCAAGTACTCTGTCAAATCACCTTCTGGGTGCTGCTCACCACTTTCCTCTAGCTCCACCTCCAGCTCTTTATCCGCTACCTCTTGTGGTGGCCTCTTTCCTGCCGGAGCTCTTCCCAGATCCGCCCTAACGGCATTTTCTATCCCCCATGGTTTCCTCTGCCTCCTTTAGCCTTGCCGCTTCTATGATTCATTCCTTTTCCATCAGCCCTTTTGCTGGCACCTTTTTGCCCTCACCTGAGCTGCCTCTTCTTCCACCTCCTTCTTCTTCACCACCTCCAGCATCTCATTCACCTTCAACATCATCTCTGCTGCTTGCTCCATCATCTGTGCACTTGTAATCTCTCTGTTGGCTTGCCATACTGTTGAATAAATAACTTGTGGGAAACAAAAAGACAACCTGGTCAACATTTATTTTATATATATATATACACACATACACATACACATACACCCCTATCCACTATGCCCTTCCCAGAGGAATCCCCCTGACAATTTAGGTTGTCCCTTAAGGGCAACCACATTTGTACACAAACATTCCCCATTCAGGAGGTACAGAATCACTTTGTGACACTTTGTATAAACAATCTGAGTGTGAGTCTTGCTTCATCCAATTCATCCTGTCACCGATATGGGAGTTTGCCAGCGAATCTTGCCACGACCATAGATTAATCACCTTGCCTTTTTACATTCACAATGCCACCCCTTTCATCCAATCTGGGTCATGCTGACCCGTTGATTTTCTTCCTTGTGCCAAATTCCTCATGTGCTTGGCCTTCAAGCTTACCTTTTTAGTTGCTTGCCATAAACCTTGTCTCAGTAGCACGGATCATACACAAAAAATCTGTCTTTCATAACAGTACTTGCCACAGGGTAAACAATATCATGGCTTTTTATGCCAAACAATATCACATTTTCTTTACCCAGTACAAAACCTTGTTGTGTCAGTGGTACTATACCCCCCAACCCTCGTTAATCAGAAATCCCCCTGTGATGTTGCTAGGCCTGAAATGCATTGTTTTTGGCCAAGAACTATTAAAATGGCACCAACCTCATTCCCCGCATGTGTGCCCTGCTGACAGGCGCTATTGTGCATGCGCAGACTCGACCAAACCCCAAGCCATGTTCCTCATGATGTGTCAGTGGCCTAGCTTGGGCCCTGCTCTTGCCAGCCCACCACATCGCTCATACTGAGACTATTCAAACAGCCAATACCCAAAACAGCATCCAGATTCCCTGCTTTTTGTGATCCCATCATCATCTGGATTACCCCAAGTTCCACCAACGGACCACATATAACCTGGTAAGGACATGCTTTGGTTTATTCTTGTGAATTGCTGTTCCTTATTTTATTAAATCTCCCCTGGGACCAACAAACTTTTTGGAGGGCCTGTGGAACCTGTTTCGTTGGTTGGCTACCCAAACATTCCAGCCTAAATTCCTCCTGCTGCAGCACATGCCACCACCCTCTCAAGGCCATGATCCTATCTTCCCGGTTGCCCCTGACCCAGTATCCACGTAAAGTATTGGACCCTCTGCTACACCCATTTGACTACTCCTTTTAACTAAGCAGTCCTCAACATGTGGCGCGACGACTAGCACTCTCCACGAGACATCAAATTCAACAAAACCGATTGTGTGGGGGCATGTGGAGCTTGTTTGTGTTACTGGCTCCCAATGCTCCAGCATCGGCACCCCTGTTGCCCACACCTGCCACCATACCTCTCAACTGTACCACATTCGAGGAGCGTTCCTCATTTACTTCACAAAAGCTCCCTGTTCCACATTGTGAGGACTTGTTCCACATTCAAAGTCAACATTTTATAGCAAAATCCATAGTAAATGATGCAAAAATACATATTATTCAACTAATAACAGACTTTCTGAACACAAATGCAACATTTTAACAATGTTTTGAGCTTCTTAAGTGAAGATTTGATTAAGTGTTCCACATTTTGCCCAATTGTTCCACATTTTGACAGGCAATGTTCCACATTTGGGGGATAAAAGGTTGAGAGGTATGCCTGCCAGAGTAAACTTGGCCCCCATCAGGGCCGGCCCAGTCGTTATCCTCCTGGCTGCCGCTGGACCCCCTGCCCACCTGATAAATGTCAGGCCTCCGCTACGCTACTTCTCCATACCCATCACCATTAACAGGCCTCTCCATCCGGCACCTCTAGCCCTTCCATTTCTATATGGAGAGTGACCAGATCAAACAGGTACTGAACCTCAACATTGCATCTCTTATTATTGCTGTGCTATGTTGTTTATCTTTATTTTTCAACCCATGATTCAACAATTATCTGTTTTAATTCCTATCTGCTAGCCCCTAGGCCCAGTCCTGGCCAAGCTCCATGTAACCTGAACCCTTTACCTGGCCCATTTTTTCACCTCCTTTCCTACTCCTATAACTTGCCTATCCACTCACTGTTTTTCAGCTTACCAACCATACCCCTACACCCCTCCATTTTCAGCTCGTAGTCTGTTCATCACCGTCCAACTATCTCTCTTGCCTTCACAAAAAATCCTCCAAACCTTGCCAGTTGAAAGTGTTGAGCTCATGCAAAATCAGATCTCAGCAAAAGAAGAGTAGCTTTTTGCTCTCCCAGTCCTCTTATACCCCCCTTGTAGAACCCCAACTCCTCCCCATCCAATCCTCACCTTCTGCCCCTACCTTGACGTTTTACTCGCAGGTGACCTCATAACCCCACTCCCTCTCTTCTCCCCCTGCCCCTGAGCCTGTCTACCCTCCCCCAATCCAGTCCTATCCACTATGCCCTTCCCAGAGGAATCCCCCTGACAATTTAGGCTGTCCCTTAAGGGCAACCACATTTGTACACAAACATTCCCCATTCAGGAGGTACAGAATCACTTTGTGACACTTTGTATAAACAATCTGAGTGTGAGTCTTGCTTCATCCAACTCATCCTGACCCTTACTGACAAAAATATAGTATTAAATTATAATGTATTTTATTTCAAAAACAAGCCTTTTCTGCAAATTAAAGGAACAGCAATGTGTGTGGCATTTGCCCCAATTATACAAATATATATTTAGGGGTGTGAGAAAGTGAGTTCACCTTGGAATCAGAAAAAAGTTGGTTTTATGAAAAAATTGACATTTACAAACATTTTATCGATGATTTATTTTTAGTATGGAAAGGAACACATTATGAATTAGATGAGTTTGTCCAATATCTGGAGGACAGCAATAAAAATGTGAGGTTCACGCTGCATGCTGACCTTCCAAGCATTCATTTTTGGGATATTCAAATGATGAAATTAGATAATCAGATTGTAACTGACTTGTTTAAAAAACAGACTGCAGTACCCATTTACACTACCAAAGTTGTCATCTGCTGCATCCCAAAATTAATGTGCCTAAGAGTCAATATTATCAGACCAAACATAGTTGTGGAACTGTTGAGTTGTTTAATCAAATAGCAAATGAACTGGACAGCAGATTTAAAATGAGGGGTTATCCAGAAGAAGTGATTCAGAGTGCTAAATCATCAGCAATTGATAAACCAAGAGCGGAATGATTAGCATATAATTCAAATAGAAATAGAACTCTTGCAAATGAACTATTAAGTTATGTCACCAATTATACTCCTCAAACGCATCTGATTACTGAAGCATTAAGGAAACACTGGCATGTTTTGGACAGTGGTGAAAGACTGAAAAGTTTGGTATAAGGGGGAGTTCAGAATGTCATACAGAAGAAGCAAAAAATATTCAGGAGAGAGTTACCTCCAGTTACTGTGGTTCTCAAAACACTCAATGGGAAGAACAGACGAACCTTGTTGGGACAAATCCTTGTGATAACTGCTCCAGTTGTAATTAAAAAAAGGAAGAACTTTTTCAAGTAACAATACAACTAGAGTGTTTGAGATAAGAAATTTTGTTACTTGTGGAACTGAGTCTGTTATTTACATGGCAACATGTCATTGTGGAGCATTTTACGTCAGAAAGACTATTAGAATTTTCAGTAATAGAATTTGGGAACATCTGCATGTGATCGTACAAAGGGACAATACAAATGCAATTGCTCTACATGTCAAGAATACTGACAACTCACACACATTTACGTTTTAAGCTCTGGAGGGAGTGATTTTGAGACCCCCCGAAGGAGACCTGAATCAGAAACTCCTCAGAAGGGAATGCTTTTGGCAATATACACTGGGTTGTTTACAAACCCATCTCAGCTATCCCCTTTTTAGAAAATTAACAACTATGGTTCCATTCCTGCTGTATGTTAATGTATGTAATTTGTATGTCTTTCTATACAATCATTTTAGTCAACCAGTATTGACGCTTTTGTCTTTTATAAGCATTTGCCTTTCGACGTTGGTTCTTTTGTCCTGTCTATTACAGTTTAGGTATTAGAAAAATGTATTTTGGTGACAAGGGCACATTGAGATAAGTTCTGGTATTGTTCATAAATAATCTTCAAGATGAGATATTACTTATGTGGGGTTTTGGCATTGTTATTTTGTATACACCCCCCAACTATTCCACAGTATTTGTACTTGAAGGATTTTGAATATTACATGTTGGCCATTAGCATAAACTCCTTCCATTGGATTAATTATAGTTTTCATATAATTATGAGAGTTTTCATATTAGATATTTTCACTTGCAATGTAATATTTTATAGTGCTGCAACTCCTAAATACATTTCAGCTAATAACCTGCAGCCATGGAATAGAAATTCGTATTTAAACATATCATGGAGATATTGGTACACCATAAAGCCCCTTCCCTTTAGCCACATGTATTGTAAAAGGTATTCATAGTACTGTAATTGGCATCAGCCTTTTAGATACACATGTCTGAATAAATGAATACATAATTTAGATACAGGCAGAATCGATTTGATGGACATTTATTTACATTTTAATAATAGTAAAAAAATTGTGCATGGGACAGCTACATTCCTCTACTTGTGATTGCTAATAACAGATATCAAACTGCAGGGTTGTGTGGCTACATTACCTCTGTTGTGGCTACTCACAATTTGTACTATCATGTAAATGTTGGTGTACCATAAAGTCCCCCTTAGCTGCATGTATTGCAAATGGTATTCATATTACTGCAAATGACATTAGCCTTTTAGATTTGCGTGTTTGAAAACATACTTTAGATTCAGGCAGAATCAATTTGATGGCCATTTTAGTTTATTTAAATTTTAATAATAGTACAAATTGTGCAATGAGTGGCCACGTTTTCCTAATTGTGATTGTTATAATCAGATAACAAACTATGGAGATGTATGGCGACAACACCCTTGTAGCCGTTGCTCACAATAAAGGGTGCAGGCCATTGATTGGCACTGATAATATTGTTTGATCCCTAGAGTTTAGTGTATCCTCAGAGTTTAGTGTCAGTTTTTGCTAACCTGTTCTATCCTTGTTCTTGGTTAATGCTAGGGCGCCTTGGTATGCATCCCACTTACATTTATTTATCATTATGAAATCAATGTCCTTTTGAAATCTTTTAAAGACACTTTAATTTTTATTGCAGTATTATCTACTTTTGCCATATAGTGTAGTGGCTGATGTATAATCACCTATCCTATCATCATACTTGTTGGGATAGGTGCCCTTCTCTCTATGAGTTTAACTTTTAATAATTAATATCTGTTATTTATATTGTAATAATAAATACTCAAATGACTGGTATGATGTTGCTTAGGCCATAACCTTCAGCTGCGGACCCTCTGTGTTTTGTTTTCACATCCTCCTTCCTTTCCCTACATTCATACACATTGGGTTAATGGTATGTGCTTTTTAACTGTTTCATCACCACACACACTGGTTTTATTGCACCTGTTCAGATTGACAATTCTAACTATCTAATTGATTTGTATTTATAAAGTGGTTTGGTGCCTGTGTGATTTAGTCTTGACAAAGCACTTGTAGCGTGAAACTGTTGACTGTTGGAGTAGGAGGGTCAAAGCTGTCACAAAGCTGCTTCTTTATTTTTTTTAATAAAGCTTTAAGATTCCTACACCTGTTTGGATATTGTTTAGAGCTGGTATGCTTCCATTTCAAGCTGCTAAATTTCAACTTAACCACCTTTCAATGAGATAGGGCCATTTTGTCAAATCTAAGTCAAGACTAGAGAATATACCACCTTTGGGGTGCCAATATTCAAATTCCTAAATGGATCCAATTCTACTTATGAAAATTTCCTCTCTAACTACATAGAAACATAGAATCTGTTGGCATAAAGCAACCTGTTGGTCCATTGTACCAGCTCATTACTACCTGTGCCCTTTAAAGGAAAACTGCACCTTATATCTCATAAATTTTATTTGTTTCCATGACAACAGACAACTCTTTTTGTGTAGCTTTTAAGAGATGTATGCAATTGCTTTAGTTTGTTTTCACACTTCATTCTAGTCCCTGTAACTCTCCTGGGGGTCTTCATTTGTTCATTGTTGAAATCTCATTGTCCCTGAGAGCTGCATTAGCTTATGAGAACATGATGTGTAATCGCCCTTTAGACTCCACAGAATGGCTGTCTGCTTAATCAGACTTTAAAGAAACAAATTGCAGGAAGGTGTGAAATAACCACATTTACTTTGCAACCTGTCTGTGTTGTAATGCAGAAGTTTTCCCTTAAAACTGCATTCAGTCTATGTGTTTCCAAAGGGTTTTTGCAGAGTACTTGTTCTTTCAGCATAGAGATAGATGGTATAAATGGACAATGTTACATTATGTTCTCATATGCTAATGCAGCTGTCAGGGACAATGAGATTTCAACAACCAGAACACAGAGAACCCCAGGATAGTTACAGGGAGTAGTATGAAAAATGAAAATAAACTAAAGCAATTGCATACATCTCTAACAGCTACAGGAAAAGAGTTGTTTGTTGACATGGAAATAAAATTTACATGATATGATGGTTTACAGTGGTTTTACTTTAAGTCCTCCAGTTCTTTCATCTTATGTAAAATATAGTGTGTGGGCGGGGTTAGTTTCGAGACTTGCATCCATTTTCAGGCACAAGTGCCAAATGCCATCCTGGGAGTTAGACCACAAAAAGATGGTCTAACTTGCCAGACAGAATTCGCAGTTGCATCTGAAAAATGGACCCGACTCCTGCATGTCCAGCAAAAATTGATGTAAACTGTGGGAATTATTGGAAATGTTTCCAAATATTTGTAAATAGGATGGAGACATTTGGATGCATCTGCGTGGATGCAGCCTGCATCCAACATAGGGATGCAAGGTTTGCATCCGACTGTTTCACAATCCCACCCAGTAGCTTTGCCTTATCAGATGAAGTCCTTCCTTTCAGCAGTTTGAAAATGTTTTCATTTCAAAATTTAAATCTGAATTCAGCATTCCTCCCATAGAGAGGGCCTGCATATTCAAACGATCCCTTCTTTTCCTATTTTCCTACTGTACTGTAGTTCTTAAATTAGTTAAAATACAGATAACTAGTTGACAGCAGAAGTGATTCCTTTTTGCGGAGGTGTATAAATTCAAGACATAAGCTCAGAGTGCTTTATTGATAAGAAAAAGAAAATATATTACTTAAACTCACTAGTAAAAGAAAATATATTACTTCATCTCACTAATAGCATTTGAAAACATTTAGGATGAAATAGGACTTGACAAATAGGGTGCCCCTGAAAATGGTGACAAATTTAGACATGCGTCATCTGAAACTATCAGCTTAATACCTCTATTTTAATTGAGGAAATTATTTATTTATTTATTTAAAGTTTGGTGACCGGAAGAGGCACACTGAGCTGAGGCTCATTTCCATGTGCAACTGGGGAGGGGAGGGAGGAGGGAGGCAAATTACACAGTCAGGCAAGGTACAAATAGCTTGGGTATAAGCAAGGAGTACATATCCAATAAATAAGAACAAAAAAGAATAATACATATAGCACATTCGATAAATACAATTAATATAAATACTGCATAGTGCGTGTGCACCACTGGGCTTAGGTGATACAATGCAACGTAACACAGCAGTCAACAAGGGTGCACAATTGTGTAATAACTAAGCAGAAAACTAGCAGGTCAGTAGCTGGATGAGAGAGGACAGGGGAGTAGACTGGTTGATAGCATGTACGGAGGGAGGGGAGAGTGGGAGAGGGCATGGCTGAAGGAGTATAGAGAGGGTACCTGATGGAGCAAAGAGGGGAGGGAGTTCCAAATGTAATAAGGTGGTAAGAGAAGGCTGCCTGCCCAAAGTTAGAGTAGGGACATGGAAGAATGAAGGTGCAAGGGTCTCTGGAGCGAAGGTAGTAGGAAGACTGGGAGATGGGGAAAGGAAGGCGGAGAGGTAGGGGGTGAGGGATCCAAACCAGTAATTGGGCTGAAGGAAAGAACAGAAAAAACTGGAAAAGAAGCATCAGTATCAATAAGCAGGCCTTTTCAGGGCAGCACTTTGGGGGATGGAGCTCTGAATTCTGATTTCGATGCATGTATGTCCACCAACCAGCAGATCTCAATAAAGTATAATTACTACCAAATTTATTTAAAACATAGAAACATAGAATTTGACGGCAGATGAGGACTGCTTGGCACACCTAGTCTACCCATTTTCGCTGCCTATAGAAACACTGCAGACCCTATTTAATCTCTGGTTTTACCCTTATTTCCTTTCCTTACCTCTAAGATTCCCCTTATGCCTATCCCATGCATTCTTGAATTCCATTACAGTTTTAGCCCCTACCATCTCTGCTGGGAGGCAATTCCAGACATCAACCACTCTTTCTGTGAAGAAGTGCTTCCTCACTTCTTCCCTGAGTCTACCCCCTTCCAACTTCATAGCATGAGCCGTAGTTCTAGAGCATCTTTTTTTTTGATAAATACTTTCCACTTGAACTTTATTTATACCCTTGAGGTATATGAAGGTCACAATCATGTCCCCCTCCCTTCTTCCCTCCAGACATATTGTGGCCCTCTAGTCTCTCCTCATAGGGCTTTTAGTGCAAACCCTGCACATTTAGTCACCCTTCTGTGGACCGCCTCTATTCTGTCTATGTCCTTTTGGAGATGTGGTCTCCAGAACTGGACTAATACTCCAGGTGGGGTCTCATCAGTGACCTATACAGTGGTATTACCACTCCCTTCTTCTGCTGGTGATTCTTAATCTGGTTCAAGTTCAGTTGGCATTCATTTATATCCACTTCCCTGGGTCATGCCTGAAAATAGGCAGAATTTGTCTAGTGCACTTATTTGGTCAACAAAGCCCAAATAAATAAATTACTTTCCCCACATCATGAGGCAGGATGTGTTACCAGGAGAATTGTAAAGTGGGTATACTGCAGGTATAAGGGTATACTGAGGGCAGTTGTAAGGATGATACATCCTCTAAACAAGTAGGAAAAAAAGTTTCTGGCATACAAAACTCCAAAGAGGGACACATAAATAACTCCAGAGGCAAAATCCTTCTTCACATTTTACTGCACCCAAGATAACCTTGTCAGCCTGACATGTTTCGGATCCACATTGGCCCTTTCTCAAAGGCTATTGGACAGTTAAAATCACATGTTTAAATAGAAACAAGCACCACACGTGACCCTTCAAGAAACTCCCTCTGCTGAGGAGGAGCAATAGTAAGCTCAGTCCCCACTAACTATCAGAGTGCCGGTGCCAAATACTCAGAATCCTCAAACACTTTAATATATAGGTTAACAACCATCATGACAGTGTCTAATATCTCATGCATAAATACTGAAAACCAGATAAATATATACAACAGCTGGCAAATATCATAGACCTAACTAACAATAAAAACACATAAATAGACCGTATATGAGAAATAAATACATGATGTATAAGGAATTTCCAGCAACACAGAAGACACAGATAACTGGTGACAATAAATACATTGCAGAACTGAAATAGAGGACAAACATATAACTAGGCACTGATCAATGTTTTGTCAAATAAGAGTGCAATTCCAGATGGGCATTCAATCCAGGGCTTATTGTAGCCTGAAGTGTCAGGATCCAGAAATTCTCTCTAATAAGGACCACATTTTCATAGTCCCCACCCCTCAGATTATGGTAAACCTTGACTATTGCCATAACACTGAAGGTGTGGCTGGTCCTGTCAACTGCCTCCAAAATGTGGACTGCCGTGGCATAAGTAGGATCCCTTCTCTGAATGGCCCTAATATGCTCTCCAATTCATGTCTTAAAGCTCCAAGTTGTTTTGCCAACATAAAATGCCTGGCAACTTCATGTGGCTAAATAGATAACCCCTTCGGTGCTGCACGTGATGCATTGCCTAATCTCATAGATTTTCTCTTTATTACAGCTAGAGAACTCCTTACCTTGTGTAATGTAATCGCAGTTAACACACTTTCTACATTTGAAAACCCTTTGCTTTTATTTAGCCACATTTCTGGTTTCGTTTTTAAAGTGGCTGTGGGTCAAAATGTCCCTCAAGTAGGTGCTTTCTTGTAGCACATTCTAACATGTTGCTGTGACACTTCTCTTAAGCCCGGTTCTGCCCCAGTACATGCCAATGTCTTTTCAATATTATTTCTAATTCTCTGGCTTGTGCTGAGAACTGAGTAACGAAATAAAGCTAGAATCTGTCAGTTCCTCATTCAGTTTTACTTCTAACAGAGCATCTCTATCTGCTAGCCTAGCTCTCTCATAGGCACTGTGTATCACATTTCTGTTATAACCTCGTTGGGTCAATCTGTCTCTCAAATCTGTAATTCCTTCCTCAAATTTTCTGAGGTAGAACAGTTCGAGCCTGGGTCACCAGAGTGGTGCGAGGTGTGGCGTCCAGTGCCTCAACCCTCAAGCGCCACCGGGCCGGCCCTGTTAGATGTTTTAACCTATATATTAAAGTTTTGAGGATTTTGAGTATTTGGCGTGACATTTAATAGTTAGTGGAGATTGAGCTTACTATAGCTCCTCCTCGGCAGAGGGAGTTTCTTTATGGGTCACATGTGGTGCTGATTTATATTTAAACATGGTGATTTTAACTGTCCAATAGCCTCTGAGAAAGGGTCAATGTGCATCCGAAACATGTCAGGCCAGACAAGGTTGTCTTGGGTGCAATAAAATGTGAAGAAGGGTTGGTTTGCATGATTGAGTAGTTTCTGGGCACCACTTCCCAGTGTGCACTCAGCTGTCTCTACTATCCCTCTAAAGAAGTAGGGATAGTTTGCCCATCTTGGGACACTTTAAATTAATCTTATAGTAAATAAAATCTTAAATATGCCATGTCCCACAGTTGCTCAGGGTATGCATATTGTACCAAGTGTGGCAGCAATCTAGTGTGGCCATTACAGAGGCTTTTCACTGGCAGTTTAATGTCAGGCCATGCTTCACTCCTTAGCCATGATTGGAGAGTGGAGATAGCATATGATACTGATGAGTGTGGCATGGGATCAGTTGCAGAGCTATATAGGAAGATGCTTTTGTGGACAATGTGGCAGCCGCAGAATGGGACCTTCTGTAACTAGAGCCTAAGCAAAAGATACAATTGCACCTTCAGTTCCATAGGAGAAACACCCTCCCCCCCCCAGTACAAATATAGTTCTCATCAGTAAGTGCCCATAGCGCGAGTGTGAAAAAATGGCTGACAAACTAGGGTAAAGTTTGTCATCTACTGTAGATGATAATTCCATACCAGTATTAGCACTTTACTGTATTGGTCCCAGTCGTATGCCCTAGCTACATCAAGCCCTTAATGTTCATTCTGACATGTATTTGCTTTAAATCCTTTAGTTAATTACGTCCCTAGCCTGCTACTATTTCATTAAGAAATTGGTGAATGTTTGGAGTGAAGTGCTGACAACAGATTTTTATATTGGACGTGAGCCACCTTAAACATTACAGCAATCTTGGCATTGAAAGGCCTCTCATGAGTAGTAATAAGCACTTATTTATTGGATAAGGATTGTGATTTAAAACATTATGTGACTGCAGTTGTAGCTTAATATAACTTTCAGTAAGCAGTGACATTAGGTTACAATCCTCTGAGTTTAATTAGACTCTTAGTTAATGACATGTTAAAAGATTATAGATGCATCAAGAATAATTGTTTGTGGAATGTTGCTCCAGTTTACCATAGGTTTCAAACTCCCAAATGTGTTCCTGAATCTGTCAACCATAATATATCTGTCAAGAGAACAAAGCCATGCTTTCAATGCATCTATTATCTTTGCATCCATGCTTTATTTCAGCTTGTAGCATATCACAAAACTAGCCCATAAATACATTTATACAATGTAGGAAAGAATCAAACCTTACTATAAATTATTTATATGTAACTTCTAGGGGCACTACCCTTAGGGCCACTACCCTGTCTACCTCCACAGAGGCAGGTTGAGGGCCCAGATCCGTTGACGGCTGCCTCCGCCCAGAGGTCGGGGTTAGCACAGTTAAGACTACCACGGTTACAGCCCTCTGACTACTGCAACCCCCTTCCAGTCCCACTAGTGACTCCCACTGGGTACCAACAGTTTTGTTCACCAGTACACTTACCCCACAGGAAATATAATCCAGCTCCATGGGGACCCTGTAAAGTAGGCACAGTTATGTGGCAATCACCAAGCAACAAGTCACATTAATGTACACAATAGCCAGGGTATAGTTATAACACAGCAATCTGATTTATTAGAAGATTAGATAACAAGGGGGGGTATCAGGTTAATTGGCTTACACTATGACTATGTACCTATGGCTCTGTGCACAGGCCTAACCCTACTAGTTACTGTCCCTGGTACCCAAGCCCTAAAGGCTAGTCCAAACGTAGCAGCTGGTAGGGGCCCTTCACACAGAGAAGAAAGAAGAATTGATTTTTTACAGTCAGCAACACAGTACTTCCATTTGAATCCACTGTTGTAATACAGCTGGGAGCTACCCTGTATTAGTACTCACAACCTCCAGACAAGATAGGGTCCTCCAATGTCATTACGGCTGCTCCTGAACTTCAGAACCTCTTCACACATTTATATGGTAAACAGCAACAGGCAAAGTCCTTTAATGGCAGCAGGATTTAACTTGAGCTCCTCATACATTTATATGGTAAACAGCAACAGGCAAAGTCCTTTAATGGCAGCAGGATTTAACTTGAGCTCCTCACACATTTATATGGTAAACAGCAATAGCAGAGTCCTTTAACGGCAGCAGGATTTAACTTGAGCTCCTCACACATTTATATGGTAAACAGCAATAGCAAAGTCCTTTAATGGCAGCAGGATTTAACTTGAGCTCCTCACACATTTATATGGTAAACAGCAATAGCAGAGAGGTACCACACCAGGCAGCTGCTCCCAGGCTCTCCAGATTCCTGATCACTCCAGCTCTGCAATGGCAGCTTTTCACTCCTCCCACGGACCGAGCACGATTCAGCAATTTTCTCAGTCCTCCTACAGGTCGAGCCTGGTGGGTAGCTGTACAGGGCACAGCCTCCCTCTGACCGCCCTGACCGGATTTCAGAGCGAACTCCTGCAGAGAAAGCGGCCGACTTAGGCCTTCACTAGCGCTTCCACGTGAACACTCCCAAGCGCAGGAAGCACACAGCTACTCTCTCCTCACCAGCTACACGCATCTAGCTCTCCACAGCTGAGGCACTCCCTCCCACTCGGGCCGACCCGATCCAATTAGCTGCGGCACCTGCCTGTCACTTTCTCCGGTTCTCAGTGGTGCAAAACCGCCCATAGCCCATAATACCTTTCTCAAAGGCGAAAGCTCCCCATTGGTCAGTCGACTCTGTAGGGTCCCAAGTACTGATTGGTCCAGTGTTGCAGTTTGGGACCAAAATGGAGGAGGCAATTGAAACTCTCTGTGCTGCGAAGCAAAGTAGGTTAGAACAACTACATTATCATTATTTTACAGCTTATTTTAAGCAACCACCTACATCCTTATCAGGGCTCCCCTGCACTATGTTGATATGGCAGAATGGGCGCTCACTTGGCAGCCTGGGCGGGAGTCGAGCATGACAACACTCAAACCCCCTCCCATTTTAATCGATGTCGACTGCAAAAGGCAGCCCTTAAAGGGACAGTATACGGAGGCCTTAAAAAGCACTCCACGGACCCTCGTTTCGGTGGCTTTATGCCGATTACCCACCAGGCATAAGGCACATTAGGAACCCCCATTTGCAAGAGGGTTACACCCTCCCTGGCCTGGAAAAACTTGGCGTCCGCGCCAAGCACTCCTACTGAGGGCAAAGTAGGTGAACATCCCAAGTAACACCATATCACATTTTACCTTACATACATAAATATTAGATCTACAATGCACTATAGTGTATACACATCATACATATAAAATCTTACACTTTTTTAACCCAGGTCATAGGGTCCTACCGGGAGGACGGGGCTCCCTCTTCTGTTAGCTACTAACTGGTCCCCTGGGGCAGGGGCACCACACTCAAAAGGCTTTACTAGTAGTCTGGAGTTATCCCCCAAGGCTAACTTAGGCAAAGAACTTGGGGACACATACACCCCTTGTGGACCACATTTAAGGGCAGGTCCACTGGCTGACCCAAAGATTCATAGATTAACTTTATTACTGGCGAATTTGTCGGCCGGATCATCTAGGGTCTCAGAGTTCTGAACCAGGCCCTGACTCTACTCCCTCGTCAGGGACATTAGCAACAGGAATCACTTCAAGGGGATCAGGCTCGGTACTTATAATACCATCAGGGGATTGACCTTCTATCCTGAACCCCACCCCACTGGGCTCATCTAGGGGTTGTCTAGTTACTGAAGGGAACCATCAGGGCATTCAAAATATTCTTCCGCTTCTGGCCTATCACTGGCTTGTTCCCCACCTCACTCTCTTCTTCTGAAAAATCAGATAGTTCAGCCAAGCCAGACAGTTCAACCAAGCCTAAGGACTCAGCCCCTTGTGTTTGTCTGCTACCCCATTCATCTTCTGGAGGCAATTCCTCCAGGGACAAAGTAGAGGGCTCAATCAACACAGATGGGCTAGCTTCAGTTCCTGAGTTAAGGAGGGGATTGCCCCGATTGGCTTAGTTCATAAGAGGGATAGTATTCAACATCATCTTCGCTGTCTTCTGACACTAAGTGTTGACCATCTCCTTCTGCGGTGGGGGTTGGACAAGGCTCCCTTAGTGGACTTGTTGAAGGCTCTACGGGCTTGGTTCCTCTCTTAGTAACAGATCTAGTCACGGGCCTGGAAGGAGGGGTAGAGGAAGGTTCAACTTCAATCAAGATCTGCCCAATTGGCAGCAGATGATTTCTGTGTATGGTTTTCACGTCTTTCAAATTGTTTTCAGGCTGCACTTTATACACAGGTAGGTCTGCCAGCTGTCCCACAACAATATGAGGAGGTGATGCCATCGATCGACAATTTTATGTTTGCCATGCAGTCCCAGATTTCTCAACAACACTCTATCCCCTTTCTCAACTCTACTGTTTTCACTTTTTGTCATATCTCTCCTTGTTAGCCAGATTTGGTTTAGCAGCCATGGTCTGGGCCAGTTGGTAGGCATGATTTAATTGGGCCTTTAATTTCTGTCACGTACTGTAGATGGTTTTCTGCTGCACCCCATCAGAAACCCCAAAACACACATCCACTGGCAATCTAGCCTCTCTTCCAAACATCAGTCGATGGGGGAGAACCCTGTGGCATCACTTTTGTACAATTGTAGCGTGAACTAGAGTGCTAATCTGTTGACTCCATCTCGATTTATCTTTTGATTGTAAAGTGCCCAGCATGTCAAGCAATGTACGATTGAACCTTTCAGGATGAGGGTCTCCCTGCGGGTGGTAGGGGGTGGTTCGTGATTTGCTTACCCCCCACAAAGATAGCATCTCTTTAATCAAGTGACTTTCAAAGTCCCTTCCTGATCGGAATAGATCCGTTGTGGAGCCCCATAGTGGACGAAAAAATTCTCAACAAGTATCTTAGCCACTGTAGTTGCTTTCTGATCCTTGGTGGAAAGCCTGTGCATCCGGGTAAAATGATCAGTGACCACCAATATGTTGCTAACACTTCTCAGATCAGGCTCTAAACTCAGGAAATCAATACAGACCAGTTCCATAGGAGCACTAGTAGTAATGTTGAGCAAGGGAGCAGCTCTCTGAGGTAACGCTTTCCTTTGCAAACAGCGACCACAGGTCTTGACATACTGTTCCACATCCGCACTCATCTTTGGCCAATAGAATCGAGCCCGTACCAAATCAAGTGTTCGATCTATGCCCAGGTGCCCCATCTGATTATGCAATGACCTTAGAACTAGTCCTCTGAAAGCTGAGGGCAGCACCAGTTGTTGTCGTTGCACCTGGCCTCCTTACTCACAGTCTCTCTATATAGTAGTTGGTTGATCAGCTTTAATTTGGGCCTTCTTTGTACAACAAGGTAGTCCATGAAGTCGGTGGAGCGTAGTTTGGATACATCCTTCAGCCATAAAACCTCTACGGCCGTTCTTATCATAGGGTCACAGGATTGAGCCTGTTGGAGATCATCATTGTTGAGTTGCGGCAGAGCTGGTGTCCAATGCAAAGAAATGGCAGTAAGGGCAGGTATACAGTTCTCCGGTGACCCCAAACAATCTACTACACAGTCCACCGTGTCCGGAGACACCTGTTCTTCTTTATCAAATTTCTGGCACAGGGCTCTTATGTCAGGCTCAGACAACCGGACCCATTCAGTCTGGGACGCAGGCCTCCGAGAGAGAGCATCCACATCTATATGGTTTAAGCCCACCCGGTATTCTACAGCGTAATTGTAGGTGGCCAAGGCAGAGAGCCACCTATGCCCAGTGGCATCCAATTTGGCTGAGGTTTGTACATAGATCAGAGGATTGTTATCAGTCTTTACTAATATCTTGGCACCATACAAATAGTCATGGAACTGATCAACAATGGCCCTTCAAAGCCAAAAACTCTAATTTGTGCAGGGTAATTCTTCTCTGGCGTCATCAGACTTCTACTAGCAAACACTACAGGTCTCAGCCCATTGAGTGCTCCTGGTACAATACAGCCCCAATCCTTGCAGACTGGCATCAGTATGAAGAGTGTAAAGGCTTGGCTGGGTCAGCATAAGCCAACACGGTTGTGGGTGAGTTGATATATGATGTCATGAAAGCTTCCTCCACTCAGCAGTCCATGATCCCCGAACATATCGTTTGGCCGAAAATACTTCTTTTCTATGTCAGTGTGCACACCCTTCTTATATTTTTTGTGAGTAGGCAGATACCCCTGGGCTAGATTAAGGAGGGGGCGAATCACTCGTGAATAGTCTCTGACAAACCGCCTATAGTAGCCACAAAACCCCAGGAACTGTTGCAGCTCTTTTAAATTTCTGGGTTGAGGCCAAGTGGTCAACGCCTCCACCTTGCCAGGGTCAGTCTCTAAGCCTTCAGTGGACATTATGTGGCCCACATATTTCACGGAAGTCTGGAAGAATTGACACTTGTCGATAGACAACTTGAGGCTGAAATCCTCCAACCGATCCAGGACCTTGAATAATCGTTGCTCATGTTCTTCCAATGATCGGCCAAACACTATAACATCATCTAAATAGACCAAACACTCGAGTAGGTTCATGTCCCCCACAGCTCGTTCCATCAAGCGCTGAAAAGTGGCTGGGCACCCGAAATTCCTTGAGGCATCCGAATAAATTCATAGAAGCCTAAGGGGCAAATGAAAGCAGTCTTCTCCCGGTCGTCTGGGGCCATTGGGATCTGGTAGTATCCGCTCCGAAGATCAATACAGAGGACCACTTACTACCATTCAGACAATCCAAGGCTTCTTGTATCGTGGCATGGTATATTGATCCAGAATGGTCCATCTATTCAAAATACGATAGTCTACATCCGAACTGCCCCATTCTTTTTCCTTACTACTACAATGGGGGAGGCATAGAGGCTCCTAGACTCTTGAATTACACCAGCAGCCAACATTTCTTGCAGATGCTGCCGTACATCATCTATGTCAGCGGGAGCCAGACGTCAGGATCTCTCTCGGAAGGGTCTTTCGTCATGCAATCGAATGTGATGCTCAGCCTCTTGTACACATCCTACATCCCACTCCTTCAGGGAAAAAACCTGGTTCCTCTTGGCAAGCCTCTCACTGACCCTGCGCTTCCACTCAGTCGGCAGTGGAGAGTCACCAAAGTCAAACAGATCAGGAGCAACTCTATCACCCGTCCGAGAACTCTTTTTATTTGGTAGGACAGCAGCATCCACACAATGAACGCTAGCCAGGGTGCATCCTCTTCTTATCCGAATCTGTTTATCAGACACATTGTGCACTTGAACCATCACCCTCTTAACGTAAGCATGGGCTCTAGCCGGCAGAATGCTGGGTCGGAGCAACAACCCCTCAGGTAATCCTCCCTCTGCAGGCACATCCAACATCAACAACTTGTTCTTGACATCTGTTTTTAGTCATATCTCTCCATGCAGAACACATTGCTCATTTGGGGCAAGTACCACAGGGGCCGGATCCTTTTTCCATACCACTCCCACAGGGCCTTCAGGTTCCTCCAAACTACCCTTCTCCTGGTGGCCCTGACCTTTGAATCACAGCGGTATGCTCAAGCTCACCCAGTTTGAAATGCTCGCTTCTCTGAGCACAACTGGGCCAATCGTCCAAACGTGGGCATTTGTTCCAATCAACAAGGGCACCCCATCGTATAGTCCAGTGGGCGGGCAAACTAACACTAAGGTTTCCACTTGCTCATCTATTCCATTTACAGTTGCAGGGAATGATAACCAGACACGGATGTACCCCAAATACGGATAGGCCTTGTCGCTCAATCCCCATACATGTAGACCAGTTAGAGGCTGCAGGGGCACTTCAGATAAGTGTGCTTGGTACCAGTCCTGAAACATGATGGTCACCTGGGAGCCACTGTCCAATACAGCTCTAGTGGGAATTCCATTCACCTGCACGGTCTCCATAGGCGGCCCGACCACATCGAGACCAGTTGGGGTAGCAACATTGTTAGCCAGCGGGCATGGGCCTGAGTCACACAACTTTTCTTGGGGCCGAGACTGGGTCTGGTGGTATCGGCGATCAGTGTTGCTGTTAACTTTCCTTAAATTCTCCGGCCTCTGTCAGTCAGGTTGGAAATGCCAATCTTTCCCACAGTGATAACAAAACTTATGGTCCCGGGGATCACTATTCTGAGGGGGGCCCTGAGGGGAGGGAGAAAGCTCTCTAGTGCTAGGGTTCGGGGCTCTACATGACTCAGGGGCCCCCGGCTGAGTAGGGTACCAGTAGACTGCTTTAAGTCCCTCACCAATTCCGTAAATTCCTGATCTCAGCCCTCAACTCCACCCTCCACGGGGGGTCAGAGGAAACAACACACGATCCCCACAGTACCTGGAAATCTGGGACCCTCGGACCCTCCAGGCGAGCCAGTCTCCTCAGGGGTATTAGACTCAGGGTTCCCACTAGGGTTCCTGCCCCACACAGGGTTCCACCCTCTTCATCAGTCTCCACTTCTCGAATTTCCCTCATCAATTGACAATATTCAGGCAGGGTGGCCGCCGATCATGCAACTTAAGTTTCAATAGAGTTACACTAGAGAATCTGGCAGACTTTAAAATATTTATTTATTTAGCTTTTGTTGACCGGGTAAGTGCACTAGACAAATCCTGCCTATTTTCAGGCACGACCCGGGGGAGGGGGATACAGATGAATGCCAACTGACCTTGAACCAGATTAAGCTGTTGGTGGTATTTTTTTAGTGAATGAGGGAAATTTGGCCAGGACACCGGGGAAATTCCCCTACTCTTTTCGATAAGTGCCATGGGATCTTTAACATCCACCTGAACTACCACCAATCCAGGCAGATGGGACCTCGGTTTAACGTCTCATCCGAAGGCGGCACCTCAGAAGTGCAGCACCCTCTCATGCTGCACTACAGTGTCAGTACTGGGATATTAACCCAAGTGCCAGATGTGGGAACTGAACCCACAGCCCTCTGATCTCCCGGCCTCAGAGGCGAGTGTGCTACCTACTGAGCCACTGAATATGTTCTAGCCGAACCTGATTCAGGGCTGCAGCAGTGATTCACCCTTTTCTACAAGCCTTCTGCAATGCCCGCTCCACTCTAGTAACAAAAGCGGACAGTTTTTAATTTCTCCACTGCTTAGCAGACCTGAATTTCCATAATAAATCTTCACCAGTCTCTGTACTCCCAAAAACCCCTTCTAAAGCAGAGAGATACTCTGCAGCAGTGGCTTCCAGACGAGTGGCCCGGAAGAATCTAATGGCTTCTAAGGCAGGACCCGCAAACTCTCCATCAGCCTCTTCCTTTTCTCCCCTCAGAGCATTGCCACTCCTGGACTAAAGGGGTGGCATAGTCCATCCACGCCTCCAGGTCATCCTCCCGGAAGGCACTGGTACAATGCCAGAGAAAGCTTTAACTTATGGTAGGAATCAAGCTGTATGGATGGGACTGCCAAGGGCAAAGAAGCAACAGGAGCTTTGGGCGGGCCAGGAGGCGCCGGAGAACCCAGGGTAGTATCACTGGACAGATCCAAGGCTTGTAGCAACTCCTGGGTAGTCCTCCCTTCCACAGCTAACAATTTAAGCAGTTTATCTTTAAAACTGTTCATTTGAGGAGACTCCCCAGGAATGACTGACCCACTTCGGATATGGATTAGCCTCCACCCCTGGGACGCACCCTCCGGGTAAAGTACAGGAGGTACCTTCTCAGGGTCGATGGCCACACTGCATAGTAGTAGCACCTGCAATGTCTGGTCAAGCAAATCAGCCATACGCCCTTTCACTTCAACCTTACCCAAACACTTTACTCGTTCTGCAGCAGAGACAATATCAGCAGCTGAGGTACCCAAGGGCACATCTAACAATAATACAATCTTCTGGGAATCTAGCTCTTCTGCTTCACCCCAACCCATTAGTTTGTATACCATGGTTTTGATGGGTCCCAGCTTAATTTTTTCCAACATATCCCCTTCCATTTTTTCCATCTTTGGGGTATCTCCTCACTGAGCCACTAGGGGATGCTAATCCCAGCGGTGCCTCCAATTTGTAACCCCCAGGGGGCGCTACCCTTAGGGCTACTACCCCTGTCTGCCCCCACAGAGGCAGGTTGAGGGGCCCAGATCCATTGACGGGTGCCTCCACCCAGAGGTGGGGGTTAGCACTGTTAAGACTACCATGGTTACAGCCCTCTGAACTACTGCAACTCCCCTTTTCGTCCCACTAGTGACTCCCACTGGGTACCAACAATTTTGTTCACCAGTACACTTTACCCCACGGGAAATATAATCCAGCTCCTTCGGGACCCCTGTAAGTAAGGCACAGTTATGTGACAATCACCAAGCAGCAAGTCGCCATTAATGCACACAATAGCCAGGGTATAGTTATAACACAGCAATCTGATTTATTAGAAGGGTAGATAACAAGGGGGATCAGGTTAATTGGCTTACACTATGACTATGTACCTATGGCTCTGTGCACAGGCCTAACCCTACTAGTTACTGTCCCTGGGTACCCAAGCCCTAAAGGCTAGTCCAAACATAGCAGCTGGTAGGGGCCCTTTCACACAGAGAAGAAAGAAGAATTGATTTTTTTTAGTCAGCAACACAGTACTTCCATTTGAATCCACTGTTGTAATTCAGCAGGGAGCGACCCTGTATTAGTACTCACAACCTCCAGACAAGACAGGGTCCTCCAATGTCAGCAGGGCTGCTCCTGAACGTCACAGACCTCTTCACACATTTATATGGTAAACAGCAACAGGCAAAGTCCTTTAATGGCAGCAGGATTTAACTTGAGCTCCTCACACATTTATATGGTAAACAGCAATAGCAGAGTCCTTTAATTGCAGCAGGATTTAACTTGAGCTCCTCACACATTTATATGGTAAACAGCAATAGCAAAGTCCTTTAATGGCAGCAGGATTTAACTTGAGCTCCTCACACATTTATATGGTAAACAGCAATAGCAGAGGGGTACCACACCAGGCAGCTGCTCCCAGGCTCTCCAGATTTCACAGTCACTCCAGCTCTGCAATGGCAGCTTTTCACTCCTCCCGTGGACCGAGCGCGATTCAGCAATTTCCTCCAGTCCTCCTACAGGTCAAGCCTGGTGGATAGCTGTACAGGGCACAGCCTCCTCTGACCACCCGCCGACGGATTTCAGAGCAAACTCCTCGCAGGAAAACGGCCGACTTAGGCCTTCACACGCTTCCCGCGCAAACACTCCCCAGCGCAGAAGCACACAGCTCCTCTCTCCTCACCAGCCACAACGCATCTAGCTCTCCACAGCTTGAGGCACTCCTCTCCACTTGGGCACGACCCGATCCAATTGGCTGCCGGCACCTGCCTGTCACTTTCTCCGGTTCTCAGTGGTGCGAAAAACCGCCTAAGCCCATAATACCTTTCTCAAAGACGAAAAGCTCCCCATTGGTCAGTCGACTCTGTAGGGTCCCAAGTACTGATTGGTCCAATTCTGCAGTTCGGGACCAAAATGGAGGAGGCAATCGAAACTCTCTGTGCTGCAAAACAAAGCAGGTTAGAACAACTACATTATCATTATTTTTACAGCTTATAAGCAACCACCTACATCCTTTATCAGGGCTCCCCCTGCACTATTAGCGATGGCAGAATGGAGTGCTCACTTGGCAGCCCAGGCGGGAGTCGAGCATGACAACACTCAAACCCCCTCCCATTTTAACCGATGCTCACTGCAGCCCTTAAAGGACAGTATACGAGGACCAAAAGCACTCCACGGACTTCGTTTCGCGGCTTTATGCCGATTACCCACCAGGCATAAGGCACATTAGGAACCCCCATTTGCAAGGGGGTTACATTTATTTCAGCCACAAAAGCATTCAAAATCAAAATAAACGTCTGTCTTCATTTTCATCTTTTATCTCTACTTTAGATCACAAAACAAGCTTTAACAATAGGAGAGCAGCTTGAACAGTGCCTGATAAGCATTCCAGTGGTCTCTGCTATACTCAAAAGAGAACAGTAGAATTAAACAGAAACAGTAAAATCTTTATAAAAATGAACTAATTTAAAACTTTTGCAATTTAAAATACATTGTATAAATTGGACACACAAAGCCTGACTCAGCATATGGTAGTTTACTCACCTGGTAAAGATGATTATGGGAAGTAAACTCTGAGGCACTCCAAATTCCTTACAGACGGGGTTATGGTCACCTGATAGGCTGCTGATACGCATGTATCTTCAAAGGTGAAATCCAAGCCACTTTACGTTCTGCGTTTTGTTGGAAAGCTCAGTTTTGATGTCTTCCAAAGCTAGATATCAAACCTGGAGAAAAACTCTGTTAGTGTAAATAGACTTGTGACTACAAAAAATACCTGATGACACCATATAGTGTTCCAAATGCTTTATTGCTACTAGGGCTGTGCAGACAGTTGACTTTCTGACAGAACAGAACTCCGTGGAATTTTAGAAAATTCTCCTGATTTCCATCAGTTAAAGAATTTGGACATTCCACATGTGAAATGTTTTTTGCGGAATAATAATCCACAGTTCACATAAACTGTGGATTCTTTTTCCACAATCTGTGGACAATGATTCCATGATTTACATGATTTGCAGAAAATTATTCTGCAGTTTTTCCAAAATTCTGCAGAATTTAAAAAGAAATTCTGCAAAGCATTTCAGAAGTGTAATTGCCATTCCACTGCAATTCTGATGGCGGAATTTCACATTCCACACAGCCCTAATTGCTGCCATCTACAAATTAAGAATCTCCAGCTTTACATTGTGTTGGGTAAGATTAGTTTATTGATACGGTGACTCAGGTGCCTGTTCATAAGCTGTCTGATTCTGGGTGGGCCCTAGAGTGCCTCAGAGTTCTAGTTCCACAATCACCTTTACCAGATGAGCAAATGATCACTGTGGAAAATAATCTCTGAGGCACTCTAAGTTCCTTACAGATAGGGTACTAAAAAGCAGTATCCATTAAACATTGGGAGGGACCGACTGGTTGTGATCGAGCTGCGAGTATAATACTGCACTGAGAACTGATCAACCAAAGTTGGCTCTCAGGTCAGATAGAATGCCTGGTCTGTAGTGCCTTGTAAATATGTGGATGGACAACCATGTGGCAGCTGGACAAGTTCCATCAGCTGTGACCAAGTTTCTCTTGACCCATGAGGTAGCCACCACTTTTGTGGAGTGTGGTTCGAGGTCTGTTGGAGGTGCAATGGAGTTTGCATTGTATGCCTCCTGGATGGCTCTCTTCAGCCAGTTGGCTATAGTGGACTTAGATATGGGTGCTCCCTTCTTGTGTTCTTGTGCTATGACAAACAGTCTGTTGCATTTTCTAAATATTTTGTTCTTCTGATGTAGGTCACCAAAAGTATTGTCATGCCTGAGGTGTGCAGGTTAATGTCTGCTGCCTTCTCCCCCTCCAGGAGGGTAGAAGGTAGCTCAATAGTTTGACTCATGTGAAAATCTGATTTTTTGGGGGTACAAAAGATGGGATTGTTTTCAGGGTCACTCTGTTATCATGAAATGTCAGAAAGGGTTCCTTACAGGATAGGGCATGGAGTTTGCACATTCACCTTGCTGAATAGATTGCTACTTGGAACATTGCTTTTAGGTTCAGTCACTGCAAGTCTATTGATATGAGAGGTTCAAATGGTGGTGCCAACATTGCTCTGAGAACTAAGGTGAGGTCCCAAGGGCAGTGACTTGTTTGGCTCTGGGCCGTATGTTGGTAGCCATTTTTAAGAATCAGTACATTCGGGTGAGCACCCAGGGATGAGCTTCCCACCTGTTCTCGTGCAGCTCTGATGGCTGCTAGCAGTACACTCACTGATGAGGAGGACAGACCCTTGTCTGGGCCTTCTTGCAGAAAGAGATATGTCTGCCATAGCTGCCTGTTCTGGTGTGATGGATTTCTTCTTGCACCACTTAGTGAATGTTGACCACCATGTCTTGTATGTGGAGATATTGGAAGATGTCCTGGATAGTATCATGGTGTCAGTCACTCATGGATAGTAGAGCTACTGTAACAGTCTATCCCTTTCATGAGCAAGACCATCAACTTTAGGTTGTGTGGGGTGGGATGGATCACTGGTCCCTGCTGGAGAGTGTCCAGCCTGCTGGGTAAGTGTCGGAGATGGTCCAGTACTATGGCCACCACTGTCACCACTGTCACAAATCATGATCTATGAGGCCAGCAACTGATTATTAGGATGATCCTCACCCTGGACTGTTATATCTTTCATAATACTTGTAAGTAGAAGCAAGGGTGAGAATAAGTATACCACTTCAAAGAACCAGTCCAAGGATAGGCATCTACTCCTAGTGACTGACTTTCCTTGAAACATGAGTAGAAACAGGAACCTTTGTGTTCTGTTTGGTTGCCAAAATATATGTTTGGACTGATCCCCACCTTCTCATTATTTATTAGAATACTTTGTGGTGTAGACTCCATTCCCTGGGTGAATCTGCTGTCTGCTAAGCCAGTCCACTGTAGTGTTCAATCTTCCCACTAGATGGAAGACTGAGATATAAGATAAGTATTTCTGTGCTCAGTTTATGACCTTTTTGGCCTCTCTCTGCATGGCTCTGCTGTTGATCCCTGTTGTTTGATAACATAGACTACAGTGACCCTGTTGTCTCATCGAATGAGGATGTTCTTGTTTATTAGATTGTGCCGAAAGTGGATTAGGGCATTGTATACTGCCGTCATTTCGTTGATTGGAAGTCTCAGTTCCATTGTTGACCATTTGCCTTGTGCAGTCTGAGATCCTGCTGCTGCCTCCGATCCTCTTAGGCTGGTGTTGGTGTTGATTATGATATTGTGTTGCAAGTTTAGTGGTATTTAGTGGTATAACCTTGGTTATATTGGCCTTGAGTTTCCAGCACTGTAGTGACGTCCACATTTGTGGTGTAATGTTCACCTTGTCATCATCTTGTAGTTGCCTTGAGCCCCCTGTTGTATGGCCAGTAGTAGTAGTAGTAGCCCCATGTTCCACCTCACCCATAGTATCAGGTATATACATGAGGGCATGGTTCCTAAGACCTGAGAGAGGTGCTCCAGTGTTCACTGGTCGTTGCTCTGCAGTGTTGATGTCTGTGATATCATGTTGTGCACCTCTTGTTTTATGGATGTACCAGTCCTGTCTCCATGTTGATGAGCATCTCCAGGTGCTCTATGTGCTAACTGGCCTTGAGACTGCTTTTGTTTAGATTCACTACTCATCCATGGTTCTGTAGACAATGTCAAATCATTTGTGTTTCTCTGCAAGACCGTGATGGAGATCTGGTCCTTATGAGACAATCGTTTAGATATGGGATGACTTGCATGCCCAGTTCTTTCATCTTTGCTGCTAGTACTATGGAGACTTTGGTGAATACTCTTGGTGTTGAGGCTAGGCCAAATGGTAGGGCCTGATATGGCAAATGTAGTCCCAAGACATGAAACTTAGGGTATTTGTAGTGTGAGCACCTGATTGCTATGTGAAGGTAGGCATCCTTCATGTCTATGGAAGTAAAATAGTCTTCGGGCTAGATTGCCTTTATTGTGGCAAGACTTCTAAAACAACCTTCCACCCTACCTGCACTTGCACCCCTGGGAGCTCACTGAGCAGGAGTCCACTAATGCCCGGTGACAGGGTAATTACCCCCAGTACTCACCTTTCCCAAAGGTCACTGCTCCGTCCATCTACCTGACAATGTAACCTCACACAAATATGGCTTGTCCTGTTCATTCATAAAAGCTCACTCCCGTGTAGCTGGCACCTTGTTTGCATTTCTCTTGGAGCCATGGCTATGTACCTGCCTGTAGTGGTTGTACTCTACCTTACTTGTGTTAAACTATGCTTAACATGTAAATCGACGAAACTGCATATGGTGTAAGTTCTCCTATTTTTGATGTACCACATGTAATGAACCTTACTGTTTATGTTTGTATGTTTTCCTACTTCCCTCTTCCCTCAGGGCGCATCTGGAATTGAGCAGTAGTCTGCTCGGTATGCCTCCTGGTAAAATGTTTAAATAAATAAATAAATAAGACTCTCCAGGTGTAGTGCCCTTGGCCCGGGTGCTCCCAGCCCTAAGGACCTCTGCCCCACCTGGCAACACCACCTCTAACGGCCGCCCACAAGAATCTCCAGGTGTAGTGCCCTCGGCCAGGTGCTCCCAGCCCTACAGACCTCTGCCCCGCCTGGCGGCACCTCCTCTTGCCACCGCCCAACTCTCACGGCCCGCAAGAGTCTCCAGGTACAGATCACTGAGCTCCTCAGCCTCCAGCTTGCCTTTCATTAGCTGCTGGCTTTCTTCTCCTGACTCCTGGTTGGCTGTCCCCTCAGCTCCAGTGCTGCGACTGGTCGAATTTGAATCCAACTGCAGTCTTGAAGCCAGGGCTGCCACAGCTTTCTCCAGCTTAAGTGCTGCTGGACTTTGGGCTTTTGGGGAAGTTTTCATAACTGGAAATTTAACACTGCTGTTCGAGTTATGCTTTGGGGCATTTTTTTTTTTTTCTGATTTGGGTGATGTGCTTACACGGGCTGTTCGAGTTTGTGTTTTGGGAAATTATTTAATCGCTGGCTGTTGAAATTTGCTTGGGGAAGTTTTACTAATTGGGGACATGTGTTGCACTGTGTCTATCTGACTGCAGCTACCTGAATTGGTCTCTCTGCTGTGGGCTGCTACCACTCGGCTTTGCTTTTTCTTTCCCGCCTGTCTTTCCACCCTAGCTGTGCCTCAGACTTGTTCTCCTCTGCCATTTTTCTTTTTTTCTTTCTTTCCTCTTTTCCTTTTGCTGCCACTCCTCCTTGCTCCCACCCTCTACACTTAGCCCTCTGCCTTGCCCCCTCCCTCCCAGGCGTCTGTGTACATCCGTCATCCTAATCAACACCTCCTTAACTTCTTTGTTTTCCTGTCTGTCTTGCTGTCTCCCCCACCCTGACCTGCCTTACCAGTTTTTAATCCTCTCTTTTTCCCTCTCCCAGGTGAGTGCTTGCCTTGCCTGGGCTCTCCCAGTCTATGGACCTCTGTCTGCCTGGCGGCACCTCCTCTAGCCGTCACCCCAAGAATCTCCAGGTGCGGACCACGAGCTCCTCGGCCACTGGCTCGCCTTTCATGGCTGCGGCTTTCTTCTCCTGACTCCGATTGGCTGTCCCCTCGGCTCCTGTGCGATTGGCTAATTTAAATCCGACTGCGGTCTTGAAGCCAAGGTGCCACAGCTTTCTCTGGCTTTGGTGCTGGTGGACTTTGGGCTTTTAGGAAGTTTTCAGCCTGCTCATCCTCTCCCGCCAGGCACTCTTTAAATACACATACAATCTGCCTACCAACCCTTGTCCTCTTCGATGAGCCCACACCTCTCCTTACCCATCCGTCCTTATTTCTAGAGTGCTTGTCCCTTAAAGAGCCCTCTATCTCCCTGCTGTCTGTTACCTCATCTCTCTCTCTCTCTCTCAAAGGATTCCCTGTTGCAACCTCTCACTCTGCACCCTAAGTCCTGTTTCCAACAGCCCCACCATGAAGTCTCTATCCCTCCCATTTTGGCCTCTCTGGCAGGTATGCTGCTTCTAGCTGACCTCACTGCCACAGTTTTAGCCTATGACCAAGCAGACCTATCACATTTTACTGAGAACTGCCTCCTTCCTGGCCCCCGACATCCTCTAGCTAGATGGGAGTCCACCCCCATCGGTACCCTCACTCATGCCGTCCTCTCTAACCTAACGTCGCCAACTAGCCTCCTTACTTGATGTTACATTGTATCTCACTGCTGCATTTAAAAGTGATGTAAAATGATTTCTGTGTTTTGTATTTTGAACTGTTATCTCTTGCTAGATGCTCTGATCACTGTGTTTTTGACATTAGTATGCTCATAATTAAGTTCACGCTCCTTAAGTTCTCTAGCTACATGTCTGATCTTTTCACTACTGTTAAGACCTTATGGTCATCAAATGATGTAAGATGGTTTATATTGTATCTTAGATTAATTGTATCTTTCCCAGCACCCTTCCCCCAGGACGCACCATGAGGCGAGCAACTTGTTGTTCAGTGTGCCCTTCCTGGTGAAACTTTTCAATAAATAAATACTTCTAACTTTCCCTTCTCCCCTCCCCAGACCTTGGCCCCTGTGTACCTACCTACTCCTATTCTCCTTGCTCCTACTGGCAGGTGACATTGAGACTAACCCTGGCCCAGTGCAGGCTGCACTCACATCTACCAACCCCACTTGGGTTAGCCCACCTGGATTAAAACTCGCCCACATGAATATTTGCAGTCTCCCAGCCAAATTTCATGAAGTCAAAGCCTGGGTCTCCCTTTACAATCCCCAAGTACTATGACTCACTGAGACCTGGTTGAAGCCGCTACACCCTGACACCATGGTCCAGCTAGCAGGCTACTCTCGGCTACACAAGGACCATCCTGGCAAAAGAAAGGACGGTGGTGCTACCATTTTCATACATGACTCGATCACCACCACGCTCATCCTAAACTCCAGCAACGACTCCCCTAGCAACTGGCTTATCACGAAAGTTAAACTAGGATCAACTAAAAAAACTGTTCCTGGGGTGCTGCTGTAACCCTTCTGATGGTGGGGAAGAAGGCCTTCAGAAACTTCTTATTGGCTACGGATCACTTTCCCCTCCCAAGGATTCCCTCCTTTTTGGCAACTACAACCTTACCTGGCTCAGCTCACATCAACCCGACTATGCTAACCTTCTAAAACAACAAAATCTGGTGCAGATCATCAATATCCCCACACGTGTCAACAGTCATACCTCCAACCACACTCTCCTTGACTGGGTGATTACCAATAGCGATGACAAGATCACCTATACTGGCATGCTGTCCGACTCCTTGAGTGACCTACATTCATCATATGGTCCTCAAACCCTCCCCCAAAGTACATATCCATCCATAACTTCAGTCGCCCCAGTTTGCCCCGCCTCACCGTGGACATTGGTGCCATAAACTGGCAGGACCGCTATGCTATCTCTGACATATCACAATCCACCACCCACTTCACCAATGTCCTACTGGCCATCCAAGACCGCCACTCCCCCCCCGCCACCACTCGGCGCGTCAAAGGTGAATGCAAATGCTGGATAACCAAAGAGCTCTTGAGCCTCATGAAGTTACAGCATAGCAAGTGGGCTGCATATAAACTGGCCCTCTCCTCTGCCCTTTAGAACGAGTACCGCCACCTGCGAAATAAATGTAAACACACCACCGGGTCACTGAAACATGACTACTCCATTAGACTTCAGAGAGATAGCCTAGGCAGTCCCAGAAAATTCTTTCTCCCTCTTGAATCCCACACCCATAGTCCCAACATATAACTGCACTCCCCTTCTGGCCTCTGAAGTTGCCGAAGAGCTAAACACCAAATTTTCTGACCTGTCAGCCCTCCTCAGCAAGCTCCCCCTAGGCCCCCCTAACCCTCAGGCTACCCCCACCACCACCACCCCTTCCCCACCCTCCTACCATCTCATCTATCCACACCAGAATACCCTCTACCCCCACCCCATCTCCTAGTACCCCCTCTAATGTTTCACCTCCCCTTTTTACTTCATGTTCATAACCCCTAAAGAGACCTACAAACTGCTAAAGAGACTGCCTAATCAGTGTAGCTCTGGCTCTGATGACCTCTTCTCTATCTTCTTGAAGCTTGTTGCCCCAGTGATCTCCAAACCACTCTCCTTTGACTTCAACCTTGCCCTTACTACCTCTACTAAGCCTGCTTCTTGGAAGTCCGATCGAGTGGTCCCCATTTTTAAATCTGTGGTCCCCCACTCCCCTGACAACTATCAGCCCATATCTATTCTTCCCCACCTAAGCAAACTCCTAGAGAGGGTCATACATGGCAAATTAACAGACTACTTCTTAAACACAATCTCTTATGCAGCCAACAGCATGGCTTCTACAAGCATCATAACACTGCAACTGCCATTGCCCTTTTTACAGATCACATCCTCTCTAATATGGACTGCGGGCGCGCCACTGGTACCGTCTTTGTAGACTTATCAAAAGCCTTTGACATGGTTAATCACTCCCTCCTCATCTGTAAACTATCAGCCCTTGGCTGCTCAGCTGAAACCACAGACTGGTTCTGAAGCTACCTCCCAATCTGTGCGTATTGGTACCACCACTTCCCCTCCTTTATCTGTCTCCACGGGTGTCCCACAGGGCTCCATCCTGGGTCCCTTACTCTTTTCTATATTTGTTAACTCTCTCCCCATTGACAGCCTCACCTGTAGCTCTCTGCTCTACACCGATGATCTTGTCATCTTCCACAGTGACAAATCCTCTCCCATATATCCTGCGTCTTATCCGAGAACTACTGTGCAGCTTCCTGCTGGTTCTCATCCAGACTCCTCTAATCAATGCTAAAATAACAAAGGCCATGTTGTTTGGTTCAAAACGTATCTAGTCAAGACCTACCATGCCAAGATGACCTTCTCATCTACCCCCTGATGGCCCTGCCCTTGAGAATGTCTCTGCTTTCAAGTACCTAGGTGTGTTGCTCAGGCCCTCTCTTTCTTACAATGACCACATAAACAACATAGTCAGGAGGGTAAACCAGAAACAGGGTACTGCTTACCGCCTTGCCATAGTCACTGGTAACCTACTCCCTGTCTTTGACTTGCTCTCCCATATACTCTAGAATGTTGACCACCCTTCAAGCTAGGCTCACAGTAGCCTACAACAACACTTGTCGAGTTGCCTTGTCTGTCCCTTACCTCTGCTCACCACTGCGACCTCTACTGCTCCCTTGGATGGATCCCCTTACAGGGGCAATTTGAATATACCCTTGGTTGCCAGAATTGGCAGTGTCTTTCCCCTGACTACCCTCTTCAATTTCAGAACCCCCACCAGGAATCTATGCTCCTCTACAGTGCTCACCCTCCAGGTACCCAAAACTCTCACCAGTATGGGTGTGAAAGCTCCATCTAGTGTGGCCCCCTCCCTGTGGAGTGGATTGCCCACCCCTCTTAGAGTATAAAATCTTCTAACACAACCTCAAATCCTGGCTCCTGGACAAGTATAACTGTAACTGCCCCTCCCGCTTGCACTCACTCTGCCTGCAATGCTTCTCTGGCAGTTTCACTCTTCCTAGCTCCCCATGTCCCACCCTACAAATAAAGGCATCTTTTACAGCGTATATTTCTTTTTTCAACTTTTAGCCAAGTTATGCACTGTTTGCCTATATGCAAAATTAATCTGCTTGTATACTTTAATGTACATTGCAATTACTACCTGTCTGTACTAGTATAGTGACCACTACTGTATGTACCTATTACCTGTAGTGTATGTATTTGTGACTGCTACCTGTAAATACTACTGTATGTACCTGTTACCTGTATTGCACCTATGTATGACTATTACCTGTAAATACCTATGTTTTTTAACTGCCACCAACTGGCCCAGGTCGTGCCTGAAAAGCGGTCCCCAGGATCAGTGCACTTGCCCGGTTACCAAAGAATAAATAAATGAAATACATAAAATTATCTCCATCTTGAATTTCTTGTGTTCTGCAAATTGATTTAAAAGTGTTAAATCTAGTACTGGATGTAAGTCTTCAGTTTTCCTAGGCTCCTCAAGAATATTGAATATATTCCTTTGCCTCTTTCATCCAGAGGTACTTCTGTGATGTCTTTTTGAGATGAGAATGTCCAGAATTTGTCATATCTATTCGGGGCTTGCCTTTCTCTTTGAGATTGGTGAGGTTATGAGGTGCTTCCTTACTGGGGTTTTTGTTAGTTCTATTGCATATCCTTTCTGATGATTTCTAGTACCCATTCATCTTGAGTGGTCTTTCTCCATTGCCGAGACAATGGGAGGAGACGTGCCCAGATGGGCAGGTGTTGCTGTTGTTTGACTGCTAGGTTGTAGTCATTGGTTGGGCTGTTGCTTGGATTTGAAGGAATTGTTGAATTGGTCTCTGCTTACATTGTTGCAGCTTCTCAATCTGTTATTGCTTGCTGTGGGGTATGATTGACAAAAATTTATTATTTCTGTTGACATCGTTTTTGGTGCCTGTCACAGAACTTCCAGTTCCTGCAAAAGTACTCCTTCTATGGCAGATAAGTGTCTCTCAATGTCCTGTCATTTGCTAGGTCTTTCCTTCCTCCTTGGCCCTGAGGAGCTTCTCCAGGCCTGCCCCAACCAGGTGCACTCCCTGAATGACAGTTTCTGGAGCATTATCTTGGGCTTTATTCTGAGTCCCATAGTTTTAGCCACAGAGTTCTGTGTGCCATGTTGACTATGGCTGCTACCTTTGCATTTACCTTTAGGGAGTCCATAGCCATGTTGACGAGATACTTTGAATGGACTTCTCCATCAGTTGAGCCTCCACCGATTTAGGTGCCAGCGTTTTGTGTACATCGTACATCCATGCTAGCTAGGCTGTGGTAGCATTGCTGGTATTGCGGCTCTTGCCTTTAGGTCTGCTAGCTCAGAACTGTTATTGAGCATCTCCTCCGTTTTACAGTCTGTGAGGTCTTAGAGCCCTGTGGCTCCTTCTGATGACAGGACTGTTTTCCTGCTTAGTGCTGCTGTTTGAGGATCAGCTAGCAGGGCCATACACCAAAGTTTTAATTTGTCCACTTGTAGTGGGTACATCTTGTCCCAAGATCTCTGCTCTGATATCCTTGCTTGTTCTGTTGCCTCCCACTCCTTGGACATCACTTCGTCTGTGGATTCACACATGGAAAAGGTATCATTTGGCTTTGCCGTGGGTGGCAGTGAAGGCATTTGCTTGGACTCTGGTGGTGGCGCTGGTGCTTTGAAGCACATTGTGGTTTTAAAGTGCATAACTGGTCATGGAAGAACATTTGAGCCATGTGGAACTTTGCATCTTGCTCCATGCCCATCTGACTTGATGTCTGACTCTTTACCTGAATCTGGATTATCATCATCAGGCTGGGGGGGTGGTGCTGGTGCTGGTATGGTGGGAGGCGGTGGAGGTGTAGGATCACCTAGGGCCAGAGCCAGGTTGTGTGAGCCCCTTATCTCTGAATCTTCTCCATCACTTCCTTGAACTGGTGCTGTGCCTGTATCAGTGCTGTCATGGCCTGTTGGTTTTGTGGTAGCAAGGTCTGTGCAGTCTCCCACTGCCTCATTAGAAGGAGGCAGATTAGCGCGCTGTTGTTCCCTGTGGTGTCTTGCAAAGAACCAGAAGTCTCCCCAGTGTAGACCATCTCTGATAGGTCTGATGGGTTGTCTGAGCAGGTGGGGCATAGTGGACCCACTTGAGAGGGGAAGAGTGGCATGCTGCAGGTTCAGCACTTCTTTGCCCTCACCACAATGCTTGCATTAGGGAAACATAATGGGAAAGGGTTGTTGAGTATTTATGGTCACCTAATATGAAAGAATATTCACATAATACATATTAGGCATTTATGGTAGCCTTATATGAACATATATACACATAATATATGCAGCACATTTAGGATGGCATTGCTTGTAGCCCTGATTTGTGTCCTCTAAGCATCAGCATACACCATATCTGTTTTATACCATGCCATCAGAGTTAGTACAGTATGGTGGTGGGCATGCCTGTAACGGAATGGATGGCCATATTTCAACGTGGCCACCGGAAATGTTGAGATTTGTGTCACTTCTGGTGGCCGGTAAGACTGAATTGGTGCAGAGAAGGAATTGGCCATAATTCACTATGGCCACCAGAACTGAAAATAGTGGTGTCATTTCCAGCAGCTGGAAAGTGAACAGAGTGAGCAAGACCCAGACAAGATAGCTCCTGCAGGTGATGTGGGGCAAGTCACTCCCAGCGGCAGCTACCCTTTTGGTATCACAGTCTTCAGGCCGTTAAGCAAGCAAGCATGGTGATGTAGTCATTGAGCCATCTCTTCACGGAGAGTGAGCTAGGGATATGAAAGGTCACTCTGTCCTGTATGTTCAAATAAATATTGGCAGTGGGTGGTACTAGGTGTGTGTGTGCCCTTCCAGCCAACCCTCATAGCTCGTTTGAGTGGGAATGCTAGGCAAGTGATCTAGTGGGCAGTTGTGTAGGGCTGCTGCTGATAGGAGCCCTGTTAGAGTATTAGGCTAGCCATACTGAATCAGACCCTGTGAGATAAATGAGAGCTCAGTCTGCATGCTGTGCGCAACATGGTGCTAGGTACATGGTGCATGTGTGGGGACATGACGTCACATGTAAGTGATGCTGATGTCATACTCCAGCCTTCTGCATATGTGCGAGGAGACTTGATAATGAAGAAGGGGAGGAGGAAAATGCACATTCTAGCATGGTGGGCATAATGGCGACCTAGACACTACACAGCCATTACCAAGCTGTCTCCTGAGTGCTTTAAATGGACATATGAGAAGCGTTCTGTAATGCTATTAACATTACCACACCTGTAATACTGTGCAACTTGCTTCAAACTCTTCCTGCTGAGATGTTAAATATTTTGCCATATTCCCTTCACCATGCCCTTCTGAGTAGCTTATAGTGTAGAGGTAGTAGCAACTGACCCTGGAGCTGCTAACAAGGGCTCCAGAGTGTCACTCTGTGCATTCTGGCTAGTGTGAGCACCTCACTTCCGGGGAGTGCTCCACTGTCTAGTACAATGCGCTGCGCTGTGTGTGACTGCTGTAGCAAGGGATCACATGCTTGCACAGGCATCCTCACTAAAGGACGATAGGCGTGGCAGAATCAAACTCAAAAAGGCGCTCAGTTTGAATAGTATAAACCAGCCTGTAGTTGCAGGATTTACATAATGATACAACAGAGCTTTTTTTCTAAACTATCCTGCCTATTATGACACAAGCAACACAGGCTGTGTCTACTAGATACCTGTAGGAGCACCAGCCTAAGATAGAATGTAGACTACATTAATAAAGTTAGTAAATTAAAGGGTCTGAATTTTCGACAGGTATTAGTCACAAGAGAAGTATAGAGCATTACCTTGGAGTTTAGATTTGGTTTTCATATACAGTACAGAGATAGCTGATTAGCAGGAGTTGTAATCCTGTGCTGCAGCCCAGTCAGATGTGCATATTAAACTGAGCTTTCCTACCAAGGTCAGAGCATAAAGTGTCTTGTATTTCACTTTTGAAGTCACTTGTGAGTCAGCAGCCTATGAGGTGAACATACATAACCCTCTCTGTAAGGAATTTGGAGTGCCTCAGAGATTACGTCCCACGATGACCCTTATCACTTGTGAGGGGGCATGACTAACCTAACTCAATCATGGCTCTGCCACTTAAACGTTATTAGTGTGGCCCCTCCCTCCTGCAGATAAATGGCAAAGTCATTGCAGTTCCCATATGTATCTGTAACAAAGTCTAATAACATGCAGTTTGGCATTGGAAGACTGGGAACCATGACTAAGGTCAGATGTGCTAAACATTTTGATGAAACCTGAAGAAATATCTGGAAATCTGGGCACTACTGTGTTTTGTTTTATCTGCGCTTTACAAGAACAGTTCTTAAAATATCCATATCCTGTCAATGCTGAGTATAGAAGTGGAATAATTCTACATCTTTATTTTAATATTTTGTTTATTCTTTACTTTTCTCAGTAAGACAGGTCTATAGCCTATTGGCAAATATGTGTGTATGTTAGATTTCGGTGTCCTCAATACTTTCACAGTATCTGTTTTCATAGTAAAGGGTAGCATACAGTTTAAATTGTTCGTTTTTTGTAGTAAAAAGTCACCTTACACAGCCTCTGTTCTCTCCAGGAAAGAGATGGGCACAGTTATAATATGGAGTGTAAAAGCAAAAGATGATCCTATTGCCTGTGTTCCTAGCCTTTCAGTTACCAGTGCTACTGCATGGAGGCCTTTCGTGCAACATATGCAGTTTTTGGTTTTCTTAGACTGTATCTTAGTTTATCAGATGCTTCTCCTTCAGTTACACTAGGAATCCCCTTAGGCATCTCTGAAAGTCCCTGAGCACAGACACTGGAGTAGAGCTTTGGAAACTAGAAGTTTCCCCTGCTGAAGCATTTCATCACAGAGTCATATGCAAATGACCTTCTCAATGTCATCAATGAGGCAGCATTTAGCAGCTGACATTTATGCAAGTTTTTCTTGAAATTCAGTAAGACAGACTACACACACATAAACACATACATGCACATGCAGTACAGACACACATGCACATACATACACACCTGCACACACACACACACACACACACACACACACACACACTGAGTGGCATATCATACATATGACAGTGGTATAAAAGATAAGTACTAATGTACATATTGTACTATATTGTGTTCCGCATATGCATGCATTTTCTCACAGGCAGCTCTAGGCAGTCCTCAAAAAGAATTCAATGCTAGTATGGTCTAAGGACAGGGTTTCAAAATATCATTATTATTTATATAATGGGGGTGAGACAAAAATGTGCAGATAAATGAAATACTTACATAGCAGTAGGACCAGGAGTGATGATAAATCATATCTCATCACTAGAGGTGAGTGATCACCATTTATCATCACTTGAAGCTGATCGCAAAAGAGCTCTTAGCCAATGAGACAGCAGCTTGAACAATGTCAGATGACATCACAGTGACATCCGCTGCACTCAAAACAGAGCGGTGAACTCAAACAGAAACAGTTTATTCTTCATTAAAAGAACTAATCTGAAAGCTCTACATTTTAAGATACATTATATAAACTGGACGCACAGTGGCCTGCCTCAGAAAATGACAATATGAAAAGATCAAAGTGATGCACATAGGGACCAAGGACCCTAAGGCAGAGTATTACATAGGAGAGGTTCAGGTAAATGCTTCTGAAGAGGAAAAGGACCTAGGAGAGGTGATTACAAGTAACGTGAAACACACCTCCCAGTGTAAGAAGGCAGTGGTGAAAGCTAACAGAATGCTGGGGTGTATTGTAAGGGGATTCAGTAGCAGATGGACCAAGGTCATTTTACCACTGTACAGGTCATAGGTGAGACCACATTTAGAATATGGGGTGAGGTACTGGCATCCTTACCTTGAGAAAGACATCAGCTTGCTGGAAGGGGTCCAAAGGAGAGCAACCAACATGACAGAGCGGTTGGAGAATAGGTCCTATGAGGAGAGGGTGGGAGCCCTGGGGATGTACTCCCTGGAAGAGAGGAGGCAGAGGGAGGGTATGATAGAGACCTTCAAGTACATGAAGGGAGTTAACAGAGTGCAAAAGGAGGTTCTCTTTAAAATGAGTGAAAACAACACCACTAGGTGGCAAAGCCTAAAATTGATTGGGGGGGGGATTCAGAAGGGATGTAAGAAAACATTTCTATATGGAGAGGGTGGTGACCACCTGTAATGAGCTGTCAGAGGAGGTGGTATCAGCAAAGATGGTGGGAGCATTCAAGAGGGCCTGGGACAAACACAAAGGGAACCCTTGGAACCAAGGAAAGAGGGCAAGGGGGAGAGCGAGGGGCGATTGGGGCGGCAGGGTCAGTGGTGTAAATATAAGACCAGACCCTGCATTATTATGAGCAGATTCAGTAGACCAAGTGGTCTTCTTCTGCTGACTCATTTTGTATGTTCGTATGACAATTAATAATCACATGTGAGGGGGTAGGACTTTCGTAACTCATTCGTGGCTCTGTCACTCATGAGTCATGGTCCTGCCCCCTCACTCATGATGATAAATGGCATATTCTGAGTATGGCCATTGTGTATCCCATATGTATTACATGGTTTACACCTACTAACCACTAATTTTCAGTGGTTGAGAAATGCAGTTATTCACTGCATTATTGCTAATTTACCTTGATGTGGGGCCTTTGTAACCAGCCCTTAATTTTGACTGTTTGCTTTTATTTTAGTTCATTTACTCTGTTGTCTGTTGCTTACTATTAATGTATTTGTCTTCCTGAAGAGGAGCCTTTGTAAACGAGTCCCTGACTCAAAGGGTTGTAATTCTGATTACTTCTTAAAATAAAATAATATAAAAACTGACTGTGATTCAGTGGACTATGACTAACAAAGTCTGAATAATAGAGTGTGAATGTCATCCCAAAATGTAAGCAAAGACTCCATTAGCAGCCACTGCTAATAGCAGATAATATTTACTTGCAAAAGAGCAACCATTCCACTACACAGTCCTACCACAGGTAACACATCATTCACGCTCATTTAACACTCCCAAACCTGTTCCAGCATGACACAGCACATCAACAAAAGCCCAACTCGTTATCTTGTGATAAACTGCAAATGGATGCCAGTGAAGAACTCTTTCAGTTGATAGATTGAGGGGGTTTCTCTGGGGACCGGGGGCATTTGTCTGCCCCCCAAGGCATCCATTTTGTCCAAAAGTTTCTGGAAAAGCTGAACTACCACGCTCTGAGAAAAGGTGGAAGCACAAGCGCTATCTTGTAATATGTCCTCCTCTGGACCCCGAATCTGAATTGAAAATGTTTGGTTCTGCATCAACCATGCATAGAGAACATAGGTCTCCCAAGTCGAATGTTAAAAGAATATGGGGACATTTTCTGCAAATCCATCTTGAAGTCATTTTGTCTCCTCTAAAAAACATAATAGGATTGAGGAGGAGATATAATTGCAGTCCAAGCCTGTTATGCACCTTAATAAAACTATTTAAAAAATATTTAAATACTGTGTACCTACTAGACAGAAGCATGGGACCTAAATCTGGTTCTGCTTCGGGAGTAAGGGCCAAGCAATATGACTGAACCCAGAATAATTGCTGCCCATGCATTAAGGAGCAAAGAAATCAAGTTGATGAGGCTCATATCAGTGTTTCTTCTTTCCCTGCTGTGCCTCATTATGCATCCTAGTAGTCCCTTATAGGAGGATTAAAATCACCAAAGGAAAATAAAAAGTAATCATTTCCCTTTTAAAAAGGGAATGCCATGGCCCCTTTAAGAATCGCCAGCCTTGCACTGCCACTTTAGGAAAGGAGGAAAGGTCCTCAGGGCGCCACCATCTTAGATGGGTGAGGGAGAAGCCGTGATAGGTTGGCTGGGGTCTCGCGAGGCTAAGGGCTCTCGAAGCATAAAGGAGGAAGGGAGAAGGCATGGCTTGTCTCGCAGTGCGGAGGATGCTGAGCGAGAGAAGCTACCAAAAAATGCTTGAAGTGGTGGAACATGAAACGCACGAAAGTGGCAGGTGGGCAGACAATGGGGGGGATAAGCAAGCAATCAGCAAATACAACGTCGCCCTCGTGGTTGAACAAGGTGAACCGCATGGCGTGCAACTAGTGATCAGTAAATGAGGCGCCAAGGTAAATCTTGAAATATTAGCTTCCGCTCACCGGCTGAACAAGGTAAGCCAGTGGGAGACCGTGCACATAGGCAATCCTTTCCTCAGCAGAACAAGGTGTACTGAGGAAGGAGTGAGGCAGTTTCAAAACAATTCTGGCTACAATTTTAAATAAATGCAGTAGTCCCTGATAATCCCTGATGCTCATTGATGGCTAACTGATTGTATAGCAACCTTAAAACATACTGGCTGACTTTTGGAACAATAATAAAGGATTTTTGTTGAAAATTCTTACCTTACTTGGCACAGAGCCAACAATCTGCGACCAGCCTGGAGAGATGCACAAAAGAAATTGGGGGGTCTGGGAACTACAGGGGAGGAGACGGAAGCAGGGGACGAGAGGGATCAGATTTAGATCCTGAAATTCTTTTGTGCATCAGCCTGAGAGGAGTGCCAGAGATTACCCATGAGTGGAGACTGAGAGTACTGTAAGAAGGTGCGATTGATAATTAGCTACTACTAAAGGAGCAATGAAAGTAACTAGAGGGAGAAGAAACACAATAGCATCATTACTTGTGATTACAGCTGGCAGCGTATGAAGATGAAGAGATCTCTGTGAGGGATCACTGCATTATTATTCATCTGTTCCAAGATACCATTAAGGTTACAGGAATTCATCATTACTTTCTGATGTCAGTGTTTCTAGGAAGTGCCCGTATTAAATGTACAAATCCATATCCAGTACAATGTCCAGAAATATCCTTTTTTTTAAAGTGGAATGGTGCATGTTTTATCAAAATTAAAACTGACCTCAGAGCAGTGTGATAAAAGAGATGATGCATCTAAATCAGTATTTACTGGTAAATATTTTGATAAACACATTAGGTTTTCTTGGAATTTAAATGTTTTAATTACTGTATCATCATGAATGATGTTGAACATCCTGAAACTAAAAATGTTTTTTTTTGTGTAACCCCCCCCCACACACACACACAAATGGGGGTTCCCAAAAAGTCTTCCTTGAGCTTGCGTAAATCCTCACTGCCAGACTGGTGTTCTGTGTTTTAGCAGTTTAAATGCAGTGCCAGAGAGTGCCTGTATAGCCTCTGTGTACTGTCTCTTTAAGAGCTGCCTGGATTGTAGTCATAATTAATCTGACAGGGAGCTCTGTTGGAAGATATACTTGTTTGCTGATCATTTGTTAGAATAGTAATAATATTGCAGTTTGTTCTAACCTGCCTTCTTTGCAGCATGGACAGTTCTGTTTGTTTCCATCATCTTGGTCCTGGACTGCAGAATGGGCCAATCAGTACATTTGGGACTCTAAAATGGAGCCTGCCTATAGGGGCTTGGTGGGGCCAAAACTTGTAGGAATTGTAGTTTTGGGCTTTTGGCACCTAAAATAACCTGGAGAGGGAGCCCTTGTTGTGACTTACAGACAGATTAGCCAACAGACCCTTTGGATCTTGGGGAAAGTCCCACACTGCTTGCAGCTTCAGTTAGATCTGAGTTAGGAAGTGAAGAAGTAACAGCTCAAGATAGTCCAAGCAGCAATCCATAGTGGATTTGCATGGGAGAACTGTGGAAAGGCCTGAGTTTGGCCTGCATGCCTGCCTGCTGTTCCTGAGAGGGAACTTGTACTTTTTTTGGACTGAATCCGGATTTGGAGAGCGAATTAAGCCACTGAATTGTGACCAGGCTTTAACCTGAAGAAGACCGAAGATTTGCTAAATGCGATCGGCCTATCAGGACTTCCAGCTACCACTGAACTCCCGGATTGTGCAGAGACTCTGTGATTGCGACTGGAGAGCCATTTTGCCTGGTACAGTGGAATTTCCTTACATGTGAATGTGCTATGTGCTTACAGTGGGTCGTGATTTAGTTCCTCACTGTGTATCTGAACTGTGTTTTGCTTGCAGCTGTATCTAGCTACACGGACTGAATCCATATCCATTTCCATTTGCCTGGGCCCTGCTACACTGGCCCAGCCTGAATACCTGCTACACAGAGAAAGTCATCAACGAGAGACCAGCCTGGGGATCAGCCCCCTGCTTAATGCCTTGAACAGGAACAACGCCTCGGTGATTCGTGTGGGCCCTGCTTCTTCTGGCACTCCAGTTCAACAACCTGCTGTCTCGATTTCATCCTGCTTGTGTCCAGTATTGGGTATCATGCGTAAACATCAGGGTAGTTCCCTACAACAACAGCTAAATCTAAAAGTGTTGTCATCTGATTGTCTTGTTGCCTTTTCTTTCATGAACTGAGCCCTCTGGCTCTAGATTACAAATAGTGTGTGTTGTGCATGTGGCTTTCTTCAATCACAGGGCTCCAACCAGCTGCAACATTCTTGGCTATCCTATCATTTTCCTACCTGGGTACCCAGAGTGTGTGACTTTGTAGGGACTCTGAACTGCATGCATATTTGTCTGATTAATATAGCTTTTAAGCAAATCAGCCTATTTATGCCCCTCCCTTGTTCAAGTCCCCTGAATAAATCAGATTCAACTTTGTTTGCATTTAACCTGGCTGTGGTTCCAGTTTGTACCAGAAGTATTGTACTGTTGCTATTTGTTGTGCTTAACCTTGTTTTACAGAGGGTCCCCAGGGTCAAGCTAGAAGAACCAGCTCTGGTGGTAAGTGCAAACAGTGTGGGTGATTGCCTGGTGAATAAGGGTCATTGTGAAAGTAATTATTGTATATTGTTCAGGCCACTAGAAGGGAAAGAGGGGGGTTACAGTGTCCCGGACGGCTGAGCCTAGGTTAACTTGACCACTAACAACCCTGACCTCCGGGTGGAGGCACCCGTTCCATTACCCAGGCCCCTTAACCTGCTACTAGCCAAACAGGCAGGGGTAGTAGCCCTTGGGATAGCACCACCTAGGGGTTACATTTGCATGTCTCAAATTTTGTTTTTATTGACTCGTAATGGTATACCTTTGGACAAGTAGGCATTGTTTCTCAAACATATTGAAGAGAATGAGTTTTGTTAAGAACACTGCAGTTATAATTGTGATATTTTTAACTTTCAGCTATCCATTTAAATAAATCATTAATCATACATATTTCAACCCAAAGAAACAGTTTAATTTCTTTCCCAGTTATGCCCTTTAGCATACTGTAGCAAGTAATTATTATGTAGCAGTTCACTCTGATAGCACAAACATCAATTCTGTCAAGGTGCCTTTTGATGTTTCAGCAGGTAATTTGTCACATTTGAAATAAATAGAATAGTATGGTAGAAGTCTTTGGCATGGCATGTGGTACAGTGGTATAAATCTTTGTAAACATACATGGTGAAAATATAAAAAAACTTTTTGTAAGCAAAAAGTTGACATGTGCCATAGAAAAATAGTCCAGCTATAATTTCGTAATTCCAAGATTCTCTCTGCCCCCCCAAATAAAATTAGCACCTTTCATTGAGGATAACATTTTTAAATCTTGCACAGTTTCCTGTATGTTTTTTTGTGTTGTATTTTATTTGCTGTGCACAGTTTTCTGTATGTTTTTTGTGTTGTATTTTATTTGCTGTGCACAGTTTGCTTTGTAGCAATTCCTAGTAAAGATCCTACTAGATTTGTAGCGGCCCTTTGTAGTGGTTCTGTTTCTAGTTCTAGATTTTCACATGCAAAGTTCCAACAAATTTTGAAATACATTTCTGCATCATTGTCAGCCCTGAATTTCCAGGGAGATAACTAGAATTTAAAAATGGTATAAACTGATGATTCCCCTGACATTCAAGGCAAGCAATTTCCTGCCAAAAGTATTTTTAAAATGTGATGGAGCAAACGAATAGTGGCAGCTCCAGGAATTAAGTAGGATCAGATCACAAACAGGGTATAGAGGGTTTGTGTCTAGGCATACAGCTGGATTTAAATCCAAACTATGTTGCCAGCTATGTATCACTGCTCAGGCACACTTGAGGCACATCAAATCTTTACAAGGGAAATTATGGCTGTAGCATGGATCCACCAATGCAAACACATTGTGGCCTTGATGGAAGAGGGACATCTGGATATTGTGGCAGTCACAGAAACATGATACACAGAGAACCATAACTGGGATGTCAAAGTACATAATCTACAGGAAGGAAAGGGAGGGTAAAAGAGGAGGAGGAGGAGGAGGAGGAGTAGCTCTCTGCATAAGGGAAGGGATCAAAGCAACACAACTAAAGGAGAGGAGGCACTGTGGGCCACCATTGAGACAGGAAATGGTGCCACAATCCACCCAGGGGTTGTATACAGCCCCCCCCCATCTCAGGGGGAGGAAATGGACAAGGAAATGATAATGAAATGATAGAAGGTGTCCTTAGAATGGTAGAAAAGGGGAGATGTTCTTGATTGGGGACCTGAATGTGCCGGATGTTAACTGGAGCACCTTTGCTGCAGCCACATCCAAGAGCAGGGTCGTTCTTGATGCCCTACAGGGGGCATGCCTCAGACAGCTAGTGTTGGAACCCTCTCGGGAGGGAGCAATCTTAAACATCGTACTCTCAAATGGAGACAGAGAGAGGATCTCAGATTTAGAAGTGGGTAGCCATCTGGGAACATGCAACCACCAAACAGTGTGATTCACAGTAAACACAGCCGTAGAGTCAAGCCATGCAAAAGTGAGGGTATTGGACTTTAGGAGGACTGACTTTGTCAAAATGGTAGACTACCTCAGAAAAGCACTAGCAAGTGAACAAGAAAGTGGGATGGAAGAATAATGGGGTAAAATCAAAACTGTCATCACAGAGACAATAGGCCTTTGTGTGAAGCAAATAAACAAAACAAAATGAAGGAATAAACACTATGATTCTCAAAAGAGGTGTCAAGGAAGGTTATGGAGAAAAATATAGCATTCAGGAAGTATAAGGAAACACTGAAGGAGCAGGACAGAGAACTGTACCAGTTAAAGCAGAAGGAAGTAGGGAAGGCAGTCATGATAGCAAAGTCCCAAACCAAGGAAAAGATAGCCAACTCAGTTAAGAAGAGGGATAAAACCTTTTATAGGTACATTAGGGAGTGAAAAAAGACCAAGGAAGGATAGTGAGGCTTGTCTGAGGGGCAGAGGTTCCAGTGAAAAAGCAGGAATACTGAATGAATACTTCTGCTCAGTATTCACAAAAGTAGAGCAGGAGGAGGTACCTAAACCACACAATAGAAGCACCCTAGATAGGGAGGTCGATACCAATCCATTTACAGAAGAAAGGGTCCTGAAAGAATTCCGAAAACTGAAGCTGGACAAAGCAATGGGGCCTGACAGGATTCACCCCAGAATTCTAAAAGAACTAAGGGGAAAACTAGTGACATCAGTGACTACCCTTTTTAACAAATCATGAGAGGATGGTGTGGTACCTGAGGACTGGAGGAGGACGGATGTGATACCCCTTCACAAAGGTGGGAGCAAGACAGAGACAGGAAACTACAGACCAGTTAGTTTGACCTCACTGGTAGAAAAATGATGGAATCACTGCTGAAAGAAAAAATTGTTGAGTACCTAGAGGCCAGCAGGGCACAAGACCCAAGGCAGCATGGATTCACAGTGGGAAGGCCATGTCAGATGAATCTAATAGATTTCTTTGACTGGGTGACCAAAGTAGTAGACCAGGGAGGGGTGTGGACTTGGTTTACCTAGACTTTAGCAAGGCATTTGACTCAGTCCCACACAAAAGATTAATAAACAAGTTAGCCAGCCTGGGAGTGGGTCCCAGGGTGGTAACCCGGGTTAAAATTGGCTGGACAACAGGATGCAGAGGGTAATAATAAACGGAGTCTGCTCCGAAGAAAGAGGGGTTACTAGCGGGGTACCGCAGGGTTCAGTACTGGGACCGGTCCTCTTTAATGTCTTTGTAGGTGACATTGGGCAGGAACTGGAAGGAAAAGTATGCCTCTTTGCAGACGACACAAAGATATGCAACAGGGTTGATACACAAAGGGGGTGGAAAGAATAAGAAGGAACTTGGCAAGGCTGGAGGAATGGTCAAAAGTATGGAAGCTTAGATTCAATGCAAAGAAGTGCAGAGTAATGCACCTGGCAAACAAAAACCCTGGGGAAGAGTACACAGTTGAGGGGGAGGTACTGACAACAACAAAAATGGAAAGAGACCTGGTGGTAGTCATATCAGATGACCTAAAGGTAGGCAAGCAATGTGAGAAGGCAGTAAGGAGGGATAGGGGTTACTGGGATGCATAGGGAGAGGCATCACCAGTAGAAAACAGGATGTTGTTATCCCTCTGTACAGGCAGTTGGTGAGGCCCCATCTGGAGTACTGCATGCAGTTCTGAAGACCCTATCTCCACAAGGAAATAGACAGGATGGAGGCAGTCCAGAGGAGGGCAACTAAAATAGTGCTGAGTCTGCACCAGAAGCCACATGAAGAGAGACAAAAAGAGCTTAATATGTATACCCTCGAGTAAAGGAGGGAAGGGGGGACATGATAGAAACTTTCAAGTACCTCAAGGGAATCAACAAAGTCCAAGAGGGTAGAATCTTTCAGAAAAAGAGATTTACAAGAACAAGGGGACACAATTTGAAGATAGAGGGGGAATGGCTCGGGGCAACGTGAGGAAGTATTTTTCACAGAGAGGGTGGTGGATGCATGGAATGGCCTTCCTGAGGAGGTTGTGGGGTCAAAAACAGTGGGGGAATTCAAGAATGCATGAGACAGACATAAGGCAATTCTAGTGGGGGATAGGAGGAAGTAGGCTGTTGGTTAACTAGGATCTGCAGCTTATCCTATCCGTAGGGAAATGGGCAGACTAGGTGGGCCAAGCGGTTCTTATCTGGCATCAAAGTCTATGTTTCTATGTATGTGTGAATATTTCAGAAATCTGTTTTGTATTCTTTCTCTTTTGCCTACCAGCTGTATTATTCTAATGATACTGGAGATAGACAGTCGGAGAGAGGTTAACAGTAGAAGTCCTTGGGTCATGGAAATCTGCATCTTCTGTAGATCTGGACAAGCGATAGAACTTAGAAAACAAAAGAAGGGTACACACCACTCAGAGGGAAAAAGGCATTTAGAAATAGAAGCCACAACAATAGCCTGCAAAAAAATGCTTTATAGTAGGCAGTATAGTTGTAGTGGTTAAGGGCACGGAGCCGCTAACCTGGACACCTAGTTTTGAATCCCATCAGCCCCTTTTTTTTTTTTTTTTTAATTTTATTTAAACAGCAGTTTGGAAAACCTTTGAGCCATAGGCTCATTTACAAAGGTACCTTGTCACAGTAAGACAAACGAAAAATACACAGTATAGCAGTACAACACATAAGTATAACAGTAACTTAAGACATAGATACAAACAAGCTGGTACAGGTAGGATTGATGCAAACAATACCAGAGTTATGTTGTCCTTAGCAGCTTAGTAGTAAGCTTTGTCATAAGTATTGAGTATGGCTTTGACTAATGGCAATTACAGCATCGGGTGTTAATAAGGTGGATTACGTGAGGAAGTTTTGAAGCGATATAGTTGGAGCTGAGATGGAGGAGGCAGTGTGTTGAACCAGAGGGGGCCCTAAAGCTGAAGGCTCTTTGGCCGTGAGAGGTCCTAGCTCTAGGGATAACAGAGATTTCCCAGAGGTCCAGTATGAACTAGTGGGACAGGCGGGCATGGTGGTGGTCAATCCTGGGCGAGGATAGCCAGAAGGGTCTTTTTGTAAGGGTACAGGTCAGATATTTGAGGCTCGTCAAGATCAAGTACCAGCGCTTTAGTGTACAGTAGACAGGTGTGTGTCAGCCTAGGTGCCCCATGCAATTAACCTGCAGGCCTTATTCAGGTAGTGCGAATTTTATGGAGTGCAGTCTGATCAGCAGCACCATACACCGGCAGTCCATAGTCCACTAGGGACAGGATGAGGAGGTGACTGCGGTTGAAGAGCCTCCGGGAGGCAGTGTTTATCTGAATGTAAGATGCCCAATTGGATATTAGTGGCAGTGGCTGAGGCAGCGATGTGTCCATGGAAGGAGAGGGAGGGTCAAAATGGATCCCTAGGTATTTATAGGAGCAAACTTGTTCGAGTGGGAAAGAGGACCCAGAGTGGAAATGAGGAGTTTGAAGTTGCAGGACTTGTTTTGAGGATGAGTGAAGAACATGGTTTTTGTTTTTAGATTTATCACCAATCTATGTTCCCTTGCCCAACCAGCCCTAACTTCAGCGAAGGACTTCTGCAGCGAGTCCTGGAGGATCAATAGAGTTCTGACTTGAGGCAAAGATGACTGCATCATCAGCGTACAATAGAATGTTCCCGAGCAAGAGCTTGGAAGGGTGTTAAGGTAAAGGAGAATAGTAAGGGGCCCAGAATGGAGCCCTAGGGAACCCCAGAAAAGATGGGACAGATGTCTGAGTAGGTCCCATTAATTTTATACGCTGTGAGCGATCAGACAGATAACTGGTGCACCAGGAGATAGGCCCAGCAGCAAAACCAGAGACTAAGGGCATCAAGAAGGAGGGGTGGGAGACAGTGTTGAAAGCTTTAGAGAGGTCAATGAAGACCGCACCAGCCAGAGAACCAGTGTCTAAGGAGGAGTGGAGAAAGTTGGAGAACCTCAGGAGGGCTGTGTTGGTACTGTGGCCGCTCGGAAGCCATGCTGCTCAGGACATAGGACATTGTAGATGGAGAGGTAGTCAGAGATTTGAGAGGCCACCACTTTTCCAAGGCCTGAGAGAGAGAGAGAATGGAGATTGGTCGATAGCTTCCAGCCACAGTCCTATCACCACCTTTAAAGATAGGGGTGACAGTGGCGTTTCCAGGCAGTTGGAACCTTCCCAGGCAAACAGAGTGGTTGATGAGGCATGTGATCGGAGTAAGGACTGTGTCTAAGACCAGCCGTAGGATACGGATCCAGGGTGTCACTGCCTGTACTATTACTCTTGAGGGCAGTGACAAGGTGCGGCCTAAGTTCTTGGGCAGAAACACAAGGAGGAGAAAATAAGGCTAGAAAGATTTATGGCAGGTTCTGGGGAGGAGGGTCAAAAAAAATTGTAGGGAGGATGAAGCTAAGTCAGTGAATGAGGTGTTGAGGTGGTTGGCTATGAGGGCTGGGTCTGAGGAGATCACACCATTAATGTTGATCTGGGTGGGTGGAGGGTGCACTCATTTAACTGTTTAATGTTATCCCAGAAGGTTCTGGGTTCCCCCATGAGGCAGTGAGTGAGGACCGATAGTGCTCAGACTTGGCCTTTCTGATGGCCTGAGTGCACTTGTTTGGGCGGCGGCATATAACCGCCTGTCATTGGGCGGCCAGTCTCAATGGCACGGTGCCATAGGTTGTCCTATGTTTGAGTTGGTGGATCAAAGCTGGGGTTGCAGGGGCATTCTGCCTTTTGGAGCAGTGGGTCAACATTGGGGCAAAGATATCACAGGGATTATTAAAAGTTTGGGTAAAGAAGGAGAACTGTGTCAATGTCAGGAGTTGCCTGTATAGGAGACCAGTCAATTTGGGACAGAAGTTCCTTAAGTTTTATCAGTCCACCAGGTATTAGGCCTCGCCGGCATGTGGACTGAAGCTATAGGTTGTGGGACTGAGGATGACCAGTGGAATAGAATGGGGAGGATCACTGAGAGAGTCTGGGGAGGACTTGTACATTGGGGATCCGATTGGGGCGGTTGGTGAGTACCACATCAAGCAGGGTACTGGAGCCTCTCTTGGGGTTAGTCCTGGTAGGGTGGGTAACTAGTTGCGTTAGGTCTATTGAAGGAGTCTTGGGTAGAGGAGGAGGAGGAGGGGCTGAGCCAGTTGACATTTAAGTCACCCACCAGAATTTGATCAGCGGAAGGAGGTAGTGAGGTAAGGTATTCTGTAAGAGAGGCAATAGCCTGCGTTTGGTCCCTGGGGGGCACGTATGCAGTAGTCAGATAAAGGGGTCCCTTTAAAGGGTCAGGGGTTAGTTTCAGTGTAAGTGCCTGGGCCCTGGAGTCAAGGATGGGAGCAGGCAGGGCTAGTACGGGGAGAGATTCCTTGACATAAATAGCGCAGCCGCCGCCCCGTCTCCCAACACGGTCGGACCGGAAGAGGGTGAAACCAGGAAGGGAGACTAGGGAGTCAGGGGAGGATTTCAACAGCCAAGTCTCAACCAGAGCGATGACATCAGGGTTAATTGATGTGATCAGGCATTGTAATGAGTCAAACTTTTTTAGGAGGCTACAGATATTCATGGAGACCATGCATAGGCCTGTGCTGCGAGTCGGGGAGCTCCTGGGAACCGGGCCAGGGTTTGGATGAATGTTCCTGACAGGAGTAGTAGCATGACTAACACCCTGGCTGAGAGATGGTGAGAGGTTTTCCTCGACTGACATGAGGGGGCAGGGTGGGCAGGGTGGTACAGGAAGGAAGGCAAGAATAAGAAGATACCCAGAGATGTGCCTGAGGTGAGAAAGCTAGGGGAGGGCAGGGAGGACAGAGACACACAGAGGTCCCAAGGGGCAGGAGAGCAGGTTCAGGAGCAAGGGGAGGGAGGGGTGCCAGGGCACAGTGCGGAGTAGCAGATGGGTAAGTGGGTAAGTGCACTGCTAGTGGGGAGAGGCACAGGCAGAGCATGAGGCAGGGCCAATACATTGTGGTGAGCAAGATCCCAGGGAAGTAGTGCTGTACATTTGCATACTGTGTGACCCTGAACAAGTCGCTTAACTTCCTTGTGCTCCCAGTTCATACCTGGAAACAAGCTATGACTTAGTCTGCCTTTCCTGGTTAAACAATTTCCCCTTTCCCTTTATAATAGGCATGCAATAAGACAAGATAATGTGAGTAATAAGCTGAGGCAACTGCTCACCCAGGGGCGTAGTGATGCCTGATGCCACAGGTGGAGGGCCTCATAGCCCTGGAAGGGTAGTTATCTAGCCCAACCTACACCCTGGAGTGTCTCATTGTGATTAGAAAATGGGTAAACTGAGACAGTTTAAATAACAAAAAAAGTTAACTTTTTTTTATTGAAAAACAGGTATTTTGTTTTTGTTAAAAATCATCTGTCTATCCTTCCACACAATCAATAATGGAATGTATGTTTTTTTGGAATACATGAATTCAACCTGCTGCAAAATTCTATTGGCAGAATGTTCATGCTTCAAACACAGCTGAGGGCCTTATATCATATGCGTAACCCAGGCGCCGTGTACCAGCGGGCTACTACCCTGCCTGTTGGGCTCCAACCAGGCTGAGGGGCCTGGACTCTGTTCTGATGGTGATTAGTTTTTTTTTTTTTTCTGAAATAGAAGTAGATAATATACCTAGAGTAAATATAGTGGGCCAGGTGTTTGTAAGGTACAACCTCCAGGGATGCTGTACCTACCCACCTCCCCTTCCAGTCACCCCACACACACCACATACACCACACATACACACACACACACACACACACACACACACACACACACACACACGTACACAGAGAATACCATAAACCAACTTAGTACTCTGTGGTGCATGCAATTAATAGCTATCACTAATAATATGCTCACAGAGAGTTTTAACAATAACAATGATTACCACTTTATTACAGGGAAAGGGAAATTGAAGATGCAAATTTAAAGCAGTTGCATAAACATGGTAACTTGGAATAGCAATGAAACACATCGGTAACTGTACCCACCCCACAGCAACAGCATATGCAAGCCCCTCCCCACTGGTACCAGTGTCCCTTAAGTTCGTCTGGGTACTCAGATAAGGTGCAGGCCTGATTGTTGCCGTGGGTTGACTGGCATTGGTGCACTTAACATTAAACTTTTAAGATGAAACTCTAAATAACTAATTTGATTCCCCAGCTTAGGACAGGCTCACAGTTCAGAAGCTCCACTGCACAGGGTCTGAACAGGATCAGAGATTGCAGTCTTTATTTGTTGAGCTGGGTCTTGAGTGGCAGAGCTTGCAGTCATCGAAGTTGGTGGTGATGTCTGGCAGCTTGTCCCCTACAGTTCATTGTGGGATCTTGCAGCTTTTCACCTATGGGATCATCTTCCGTGGATGCTGGATTAGGCCGCACTCAGGGACCAGGGCCACACACTCACTCCACATATTAAGGCTTCAACCTCCAGGGGCAAATGTTCAGTACTGCCTAACATTGACAATACTGGGCTGACTCCTCGGACCAACCTGAGTACATACATTCCCTTCTCAAACAGAAGTTCAAACAGCCTCTCACTCTCTGCAGGTAACAGGCACAGTCCGGTGACATCTTTGATACCTTTCTGGCAAACAGGCAAACAGTCTCTTAGCAGAACTCCACACTCTTTGGAAGAAACCTGTACAACTCTCTAGCTTCCCAGGCTGTAGAAACCCAGCAGACTTCTCTCACCGCTAATTTCAGTCTCTGGAGTTACTTTAAGCTCTGTAAACTCAGTCCCAGCCCCTGTACTGACTGAGGACTATTCTCAGGTGCCAAATTATCTTCTTTCTGCTGGAAACTGGGAATGCTAGCTCTCCAAGACAATGTAAGATTTTTAACGAGTCTCACTACAATCACAGCTGGAAGCTGTGGGCCAACTTCACAAAAGTCTCTCTCGCTCACACACAGCTACCCTCAGTACTCAGAGAGCCTCTGTTACGAACTGCCCTGAGCTGAAACCTGACCCAGGGTTTCACGGGGAAAATGGTAACTTGTCACTGGTGCAAACAGTTGCCCATCTGGAAAATTAAAAAACATTAAATCCCTTTGACGTCTGATTGGTTGCTCGTTTGGGCACCAAAAACACACTCCTTTCCCCTTCCCAGGTGCCATAGCCACAGGCCCTTGGGCTCTTTGAATCCTGATTGGTGGTTGTAGGGGTCAGAGTTCACAAAGATAGCTGCTGTAGTAAACAGTTTAAACACATCTCATCTTTAAGTTCTTTTGCAGCCAAACCATAGAGTTTTGATATTTATTGGCCCCTATGTTGGGTAACGGTCCCTCTGTCCTTGTGACCAGTGGCAGAGTGGGTCTTGCAAGGATCTACTACGGCATCCTGACATGCCGTTGCCCGACACCCAAGAACCCAAAAATGATATCCCGACAGTCGGTATACCGACAGTCGGGAATTGCCCGCAGTAGAGTTTTTTCTATGTTTCGAGGGGCTTCACCCCTTCCCCTTATTTTTGATTGCCAACTCCGCCATGGGCAATTCCTGACTGTCGGGATACTGACTGTCAGGATATAATTTTCAGGTTCCTGGGTGTCGGGCAATGGTTTGTCAGGATGCCTTAGTGATGCCACTTGCAAGGGGCTTCCCCTCCCTGTCACTGACGCCATAGCGCTAACCCCCCTAGGTGGCAGGCAGGACTCATTCGTTAGTATAACAGACTGAGCTGCTTTTAAAGATGTATTGCCCCTTTAATATTAGCACTTAAGAGCACTTTTTCAGTGTTTTATTCTGTCTCCCCTTGTGTGTCTCCAAGCTCCCAATGCTGCCAGTAGTGTCCACGAGGATCAGAGCACACAAGGGAGACAATTTCCAAAGCTGCCGCAGCGGCTTTAACATTTGAGTGCCATAGCACTTTCATTTGGGCTGGCCACGGCCAGCTCGCACACTGATATGCCAGCCAGGACACACGCACAAAGTGTGGCTCAACTTTCGCCAAACTGCAGAGCTGGCCACTCTAACTAGTTACACTTTGCTTCTCTGGTCCCCCCTAACAGGATCAACATCTGGGGGCTGGCAAGAGCAATAGGGCACACACCCAGGACTGGGACTGGCAGCAGTGAACGGTCAGGAGGCAGAGCAGACCCTTGAGGGTGTATCAAAGTAAGCCCCACCCGGGGGGGTAGATATGAAGCATGGGTCTCAGTTTTATCTGAGACAGGGTAAGCAGCAGAGATTGTCCTTGTAAGCTGGTGAGGATAGGAGGTGGATTTTTCATAGTCACCAGAAAAACATAATGAATTAAAACTGTGAAGAGTGTAAGGAGGAGATGGGTTAATTCTGGATCCTGACTCATATAAACTTAGAATGGAATTCTTGTTCTAGTGTTATACTGTGTGTGATTTCAACTACCAGGCCAGTAGTAGAGGTACTGTTGCTAGTAATAGCCCGTGGTAGTCTTTTGTAGTTTTATGTCCCCCAAACCCCAAAATGCATGGGTCAGGACAGAAATGGGGGGAGGTCAAGGGCTTTTCTCCCGATGAACAAAATGAAATGCAAGTCAGCATCCTCTTGCACTTACAAATGATGTAGTAACACACTGAGAGCCAATAAGACAGCAGACAAGATTTTATGTGCGAGATTTAGCACTAAATCTCATCTGCCATTTTTGTGAGTCACTGCCTGTACTCATTCCAAGGGGATCATGAGAGAAACTAATTATTTATCATTGTTTTCAATATTGAAATGAGTTTTACTTTTTAGAGCCTTGTTGAAGGTTTTTAGTGAGTAAAACTGGCAGCCGTGTTTGTGATGGCATTCAAGGATGTGTGAAGCGAATCATAGTGAGGCATTACGTGGAGGTAAATGTATGGGTGCCAGCCTGCCTTGGCCAATCAGGTGTGGCCAGCTGGTCCCTAGAAACAGGGTACAAGGAAATGGAGAGGCACACCTGAGAGAGCAGGTAAGCATGAGGCCTACAAAAGTTAAACAAAAAAAAAGCCATTTCCTCTCTTTGTGTCAGCGTCCTGACCCAAGTTACTTTCCATTTTTAGCATTTAGCAGTACTGCTGTTGAACATTTGTGTTATTTAAAAAAAAAAGGGGGGAGGCTAAAAAGAAAAAAGTTCTGATACATGAGGGTAACAGGAAGGGATGGGGGAAAGAGAGAGGCTGAGTGTGATTGAGTTTTATCTAATTCTTTCTGTTAGCAGATAAAAAATACATTTTAATATCTCTTTAGCCATAATAGAGTCAAAAACCTAAAGTGCTGACCCCAAACCATAAGGAGGTCACACGCATGGGAGGAGTAAGGCAAATAAGGATGCTGGGGTGTATTGTAAGGGGTATTGACAGTAGCAGGAAAGAGGTATGACTACCTCTTTACAGATCATTGATGAGACCACACCTGGAGTACTGTGCCTAGTTCTGGAGTCATCACTTCAGGAATGATAAGGGCAGACAGGAGACAGTGCAACATAGGGTGGGAAAGATGATTCAGGGCCAGCAGGGCAGATCAAACGAGGATCAGCGCAAGGCACTGAACATGTACTCACTGGAGGCCAGACGAGAGAGGGGAGATATAATAGAGACCTTCAGGTTCCTGAAAGGAATAAACCAGGTGAACTGTGAGGAACTGTTTAGCATAAGTAACAGATCAAGTACACGAGGCATAAGTGAAAACTGACAGCAGGGAGGTTCACGAGGGATGTGAGAGAGTTTTATTTTACAGAATGGGTGGTGGAGACATGGAACAGTCTGACAGCCAAGGTTGTTGGCACCAAACTATAAATGGTTCCAAGCACGGCTGGGACAGAGTGATTGATATTAGAGCTGGGCAAAAGTTGCGAATTCCTCTTTAATGGAGCTTTCACGAAAGTTCACCAACTTTTGCGAATTTTCTACATTTCCGCCTTTAGCAAAATCATAAATCTTCTGAATCTGTTTGATGAATTTTCACTCTGTTCTGTGGAATTTTCACGTTGAACTGCAGAATAATACACATGCACTGCGGAATTAATACTTTCATCCACAATTCATGTAATTATTCCGCAGTTCAGCTCTGAGCCATCATGTAATAGAAAAAAACCTTCCCTGATGTCTAGTGGTACCCCCACCCTCCGATCACCGGCCGTCCCATAATTTAATGTTTCTCTGGTGTCTGGTGGCATCCCCACACTCTGATCACAAGCCCCATACCATCAATGTTTCCCTGGTGCCTAGTAGCACCCCCACCCTCCGATCACAGGTTGCCCCATACATTTAATGTCTCTCTGGTGTCTAGTGGTACCCCCATCCTCCAATCACTGGCTGCCACATACATTTAATGTTTCTCTAGTGTAATTTCCCTAGTGCCTAATAGCACCCCACCCTTCAATCACCAGCTGCCTGTACATTTAATGTTTCTCTGGTGTAGTTTCCCTGGTGTCTAGTGGCACCCTCACCCTCTGATCACCAGCCCCATATTTCCTAATGTGTGGCTCTCGTCTGAATCTCAGCTCAAGTGACTGGCAACTCCACGCTCACTCCTGTCCCATTTTGTACTCTTCACATTGCGCAGTAGTCATGGAGACTGTCCTATCATTAAATGTATGGCACAGCCAGTGATCAGAGGATGGGAGGTGCTACTAGACACCAGGGAAATGTTAATTGTATAGGGCCAGCAGTTGAAGGGTGGGAGGTGCCACTAGACACCAGGGAAATATTAATTGTATAGGGCTGGCAGTTGAAGGGTGGGAGGTGCCACTAGACACCAGGGAAACATTAATTGTATAGGGCCAGCAGTTAAAGGGTGGGAGGTGCTACTAGACACCAGGGAAACATTAATTGTATAGAGCCGGCAGTTGAAGGGTGGAAGGTACCACTAGGTGCCAGGGAAACATTAATTGTATGGGACCAGTGATCAGAGGGTGGGGGGTGCCACTAGACACCAGGAAAATACTAATTGCATGGGGCAACTGACAATTGGAGGGTGGGTGGTGCCACTAGACACCAGGGAAACATTAAGTGTATGGGGTGGCCAGCGATCACAGGATGGGGGTGCCACTAGACACCAAGGAAATATTAAATTATTAGGGGGCCAGCAATTGGAGGGTGGGGGAGCCACTAGACACCAGAGACTGGAAACCATTATTTAATATTTATATATACAGGGTCGGTGATACACACTGTCATTTTGATTTCATACATTCATTCTGAAGTTCAGTGACTCATTGAACTGCGGAATAAATGTATGAATTGTGGATTAATGTATTAAACTGCCAAAAGAATTTCTGCAGAACTGACCTCTGATAGTGATCAATTCTGCAGAATTTTGTTCTGCAGTTTAATACATTAATCCACAGTTCAGACATTTATTCTGCCGTTCTAAGTCAAAATGTCTGTGACAGTTGCCAAAATGATTTCCAAACTTTCACAGAAGCAAAAGTCTTAATTTCACACAAATTCTGCAGGTGGAAGATTTTTTTCACACAGCACTGATTCGTATAGGGGTTACTCAAGGTTGTGGCAGTAGGAAGGGGAACATTGGGGGCAGATAATGAGTATCCTGAATGGACAGTAAGTCCTGTGGTTTGATAGGGAACTGTGGGCAGACTGGATGGACCATCAGTCTTTTTCTGCTGTCACTGTCTATGTTTCTGTGTTACTAAGTTACTGAACATATCCATGAACCACCTTAGAAATTTAACTTTTAAATGGATGCCACTTTTTTTACTGTGTTAAAAAACAATTGGCCTTATAAGTAACGATTAGTAATGCCAACTGCCTGCTAGCCTGGGGCTCTCCCCTGCCACTTCCGCTCTCTTAGAGCCCCATTGGCAAAGGAGGGTGAAGGATGGTGGAGGGGGGGAGGAAAAGGGTTGTCTGCGGCAGTAAGGTTCCGGTGGTCAATACCCTGGTGCAGAATCATTATTAGTCCCTGGCAAGGAACAATTGCCTGTCTCAAAGGGGAGGACCAAAGTCCAACCAGTGTGTTAGGTGGGAGCCAAAAAGTTGAATCACATCAGAGAAAGGTCGATGAGAAAAAGAGCAACATTAAAATATTGGTGGTAGGGGACTCTATGGTTAGGGGAGTGGAGGATAAATTGGTGGGGAAAAGCCCTTTTGAAAGTGTCATTCAAATGTCTCCTGGGAGCATCTGCTAAACGGGATACAGAAAAGATAAGAAAATTGGTTGACAATGCAGGAGAAGGACTGAGGGTGATAATTCATGCAGGTAAAAATGACCTAGCCCACCAACCAGTTGATGAGGTCAAACTAAGTCTGGTAAAGCTGGCAGGAAGGCTGGAGGCGGGAGCATCATCCTTGGCCTTCTTGGAGGTCCTACCGGTGTGGGGGAGGGGAGGGGAGAGAAGAGTGACAGAATTAGACAAGATGAGATAGCGGAACATAATAGATGGATGAAGGAATGATGCCAGACAAGGGGGTACCCTTTCATTGGCTACGGGGATGACTTTGGGGAAAGGAGGCTTTTTAAGGGAGATGGTCTCCACCTGACAAGGAAGGGGTTAGCGCATTAGCACAAAAGTTCAATGTTTACATTAATCAAATAGGATGACTGGAGCAGGGAGTTGGACAGCAGGAGGAAGGAAGCAAGAGAAAGGATAATAGAAAATCAAGGAGTGGGGAATAAAGGGGAACTCAGGTGGCAGTAAGATAAGAGGAGGGAGTAAGAAAGTAAGTATAGGATCAGCAAAGAGAAAGAAGAGATAACAAGGGAAAGTCCTCAGCAAGGGTGGGTGGGGGCAAATACAGAGGAGGGCCAAAGAAGTAGATCTGAGGTATGGAAGATCATAAGCACCAATGCTAGGAGTTTGGGAAACAAGGCCCCAGACCTGGCAGTAGTCATGGCAGAAGCAGACCTAGACATTGTGGCTATTACGGAGACATGGTGCTATGGGGAACAGGATTGGGACACATCCATACTGAAATATGCTCTTTTTAGAAAGGAAAGAGAAGGCAGAAAAGGAGGGGGGAGTAGCATGTTATGTGAGGGATGACATAAAGGCTAGTGAGACATTGGGCAAATGTGGGCAGAGGTTCTGTGGGTCACCTTGGAGACGGGGAAAGGGGATATTGTTCACACAGGGGTGATATATAGGCTGCCACCATAAAAAGGGGGTGGACAAAGATATGATGGAGGAAATACAGAGGGTGGCAAACAAAGGGTGGGTGCTGCTGTTGGGGATTTCAACCTACCAGATGTGGAGTGGAGTACCCTAGCAGTGGCCTCTGCCAGGAGTAGAGATATCACTAACTCCCTACATGGGGCAGTCTTGAGACAGCTAGTCAGGGAACCTACTAGGGGAAAGGGCAGTACTGGACATGATTTTCACAAATAGAGACAGAGTGGGAAGGGGTTTCAGTGAGGGAAAGCCTAGGCACAAGTGACCATAATACAGTATGGTTCACGCTAAGGACAGCACCAGAAAGGAAACACTGTAAGGTAATAGTCCTAGATTTCAGGAGAGTGGACTTCAAGAGTATGGGAGACTGCCTCAAGAAAACTCTTGTAGGAGTGGGAGATCTGGAGGCGATGGAAGAAAATGGGAAAAAATAAAGGGGGCTATAGTAGATGCCACAAATCTCTGTGACAGGTCAGAAAAAACAGGAAAAAAGGAAACCTCTGTGATTCAGTAGGGAGATTGCAATAAAGGTCAGGGCAAAGAGAGCAGCATTCAGGAGATACAAACAGATGCAGAGGGAGGAAGATAGAGAAGCGTACCAGGAAAGGCAAAAGGAGGCAGGAATTGAGGTCAGGAGAGCAAAGGCAAGGACTGAAGAGAATATAGCCCAATCAGTTACGAGAGGGGATAAAATCTTCTACTGATATGTGAGCAAAAGGAAGAAGACAAAGGATGGGATAGTTCGGCTGAGGGATAAGAGTGGGGAGATGGTGGAGGGGGACCAGGAGAAGGCAGACATCCTAAATAGCTACTTTTGCTCCGTGTTTATGGTAAAGGAGTAGGGGGAAGGAGGGCAGATTGGGGAGAAGGGGGAAAGCTGGGGAGGGGGTGGACACCAGCCTATTCAAAGTGGAGGGGGTCCTAAAGGAATGAGCAAGACTAAAGGTTGACACAGCCATGGGACCTGACAGGATTCACCCCAGAATACTGAAGGAGCTGAGGGAGAAGTTGGCGGAACCATTAACTAGCCTGTTCAATAGATCGTTAGAGATGGGGTGGTTCCAGATAACTGGAAGGGAGCAGACGTATTCTCCCTCCATAAAAAATGAAGGAAGCAAGGAAGAGGCAAGTAACTACAGGCCAGTCAGCCTTATATCAGTGGTGGGGAAGTTGATGGAGAAATTACTGAGATAAAGAATTATCTAGTACCTTGATTCAGATGACCTGAAGGATCACAGACAACACGGTTTCACGGAAGGCAGGTCATGTCAAAATAACTTAATTGAATTCTTTGACTTGGTGACCAGAGTGATAGATCAGGGTGGGGCACTGGATGTGATGTACCTAGACTTTAGTAAAGCATCTGACACCGTGCCGCACAGAAGGCTTCTGCACAAAATGAGAGCCCTGAGGATGGGACCAGAGGGGGAGAGATGGGTGAAAAATTGGCTGGAGGGAAGAAGGCAAAGGGTGATCATTAATGGAGTTCCATCAGGGGAGGGAAGGGTGACTAATGGGGTACCACAGGGATCGGTACTGGGTCCGATCCTGTTCAATATTTTCATAGGGGGAATTTCAGAAGGGTTTGAGGGGAAGGTTTGTCTATCTGCTTTTGATACAAAGCTCTGCAACAGAGTAGACACTGCTGATAGGGTAGAAAAAAAGAGAAAGGATTTGCACAGACTAGAGGAGTGGTCAAAAGTATAGCAGTTGAGCTTTAATGCCAAAAAGTGCAAAGTTATGCACTTAGGGAGTAGAAATCTAAAAGCAGAGTACAGGATTGATGGTCAGATACTGGAAGTGACAGAGCAGGAGAGTGACCTTGGTACAATCATATCTAATGATCTCAAGGTGGCTAAGCAATGCGAGAGGGCAGTAGTGAGGGCCAGTAGAATGCTGGGATGTATAGGCAGGGGTATTACTAGCAGAAGGAGGGAGGTGGTGATGCCCTTGTACAAACAGCTGGTTAGGCCACACCTTGAATACAGTGTCTCATTTTGGAGACCGTACATCAGGAGGGACATGAATAGAGTGGAAAGGGTCCAGAGGACGGCAACGAAAATGATGTAAGGTCTCAGCCATTTGACATATGAGGAGAAGCTGAAAGACCTTAACATGTATACCCTGGAGCAAAAGAGGGAAAGGGGGACATGATAGAGACCTTTAAGTACCAAAAGGGTATAACCAAGGTCCCAGATAGCAGTATGTTCCAGAATAAGAGGAGAAGGGGTCATGACATCAAGCTAAAAGGGGAAAGATTCAAGAGAAACATTAGGAAACACTACTTCATAGAAAGGGTAGTTGATGGGTGGAATGCACTCCTTTTGGAAGTTGTGGGGGCCCAAACAGTGATGGGATTCAAGGTTGCTTGGGATAGTTACAAGGGAATTCTGGAGAGGGGGCAGGGGGAGAAATTACTTGGATCACCTAGGATCCTTGGGCAACATGGAGATAAAACATTTGGGCAGACTCAGTGGGCAAGGACTTGGAGGTCCTTATCTGCCGACAATTTATATGTTTCTATGTAACTGGCCTTCCCTTTCCAACTTCTTATCAATATTTCAAAGTGGGTTATGTGTGATATTAGCAACTCTGGAACGGCGAGTCCTGAATCGCAAAGCAATGTCGGCGATGACCCACACGGTGACTGTTAGCTGGTTTTCAGGGCTTTGCCCCAGCACCCCTCATTGTGGGGGCTCTCTGCCTCCCCCCCTTACTTAAATAAGCAACTCCGAGGTTGTAGCACTTTGGGAAGGGGGTAAAACATATGTCGCCATTCCGTCGTCGCAGTCATTTCCTCGCTGACAGTGGTACTCTCCATTCCGGAGTCACTAACATTACGTGCCACCTCAAAGTGTTAACCATTTCTTGTCTGTATATTGTTTTCTTTCTAGTTGTATTTTTTCCAGACATCACCACTGTAACCTTGCCCATACTTCTGCCTGCCCACTCACTTACCCACTTACTTGCACCCTACTCATGCTAACATATTTCCAATTCTAGTAAGCAGCTTGCAAACAGTGCAGAAGATGGTGACATCCTAACAGCAGCTCAGCTCTTCCACCCTGCACTGATAGATAAACACTGCACTGATAGATAAACACTAAGCTACAGCTCTACTCTTACTCACTGAGATGATATGCCAGCACTAAGCCACCATTAAGCATTTGTTGAACTGTTATTGGTGTTAAAAACTGGATGAAGCAACTGTTGTGATGGCAGGAGTTGAACTGGATGGACCACTGGCTATTTTTTATCCTGTATTACCTATGTTCTTATACCCTCATAGGAGTTGGTATAGTGTTGTGGTTTAGGACACTGAGCTGCAAACCTGGAGACCAGGGTTTGAATCCCACAGCCCCTACTTGCATACCGGGTGACACTGTGCAGGTAACTTAACTTCCTTGTGCTCCCAGGCACACCTGGAAACAAGCTTTGGCTTTTTGTGCCTTTCCTAGTTTAACAATTTCCCCTTCCCTCCCCTTTCCACTATAGAACTATATTAACTCATCCCTGGACCTGGCCCTGGCCCATGAGGATTTGCAGCGTGATTTTATCTCTCTCCAATACAACCTTATCAGCCACAAGCGTCTACTTAATGCCAAAAAGACTTAAGCCATGATCCTCTCCCCAAAGGCAGCCTCAGGACCTACTCACCATCCTAAGATTGTAACGCTTTTGGGAGAACCACGTGAAATAGTGGATACCTTTAAATACTTAGGGTTCTGGTTGGATAACAAACTTAACTTTCTGTGCCATCTGAATGAGGTATCAAAAAACTAAGGCAGCGGTTAGGCTTATTCTACCGTATTAAGCATCTACTCACCAAAGAAGCTAGAAAGAGACTAGTGCAAACCACATTCCTACCCTTACTGGACTACGCTGACTTCCTTTACAACCATTGCCCCTTAACAGTGCTCAACAAACTTGACACCCTTTATCACCGGGCTTTAAGATTCATCCTTAATCTGCCTCCTCACACTCACCATTGCCACCTGTACCAAGAGATGGGATGGCTCTCACTCTCGACTAGGAGGAAAAGAAACGCTCTCCTTTGGTTCTTTAGAGTGCTGTCTGATAAACTTCCTGCTTACATCTCAAACTTCTTCGCACGTGCCAAGGGATCTTATGGTCTGAGACCGTTCTTCATACTCTGCTTCCAGACCTCCAGAGTAAATACAACCCATGGCTTGACTGCTATCAGCTTCTCACTCCCATCCCTATGGAACACCATGCAAGGCTCTCTAAAGCTCTCATCCCTTCCAGGACCATTCACATTCAAAACACTAATAGCTAAGTACCTGAAGGAAACCTGCAGCTGTTTTAGATGACTGTGTGCCGCAGTTCGAGTATCTTCCATGAATCCTCGTTACAGAATCTGTCTCAACTCACAGCCCCCTTAGGGAGTTCTAACATTTTTAGCCCACCTCACCAATAGGGGTACCCAGCACTATTAGCTCATCTATACTTCTGCTGGCCCCCACCATTCTACCCTCTCCCCTCTCACATACTCTCCCCTCTTCCCCTTTCCATCTTTCTGTTATGATTTATAACTGATGCTACCTATGTTAGTTCTGTATGTATAGGCCTATATTATCCTTCACATATACAGTGCCTTGTTTTTGTCCATTTTATCTGCGACTGTATATTTTTATTGTTGTCCAGGACCACTTTGAAAATGGGCTTGCTCAATGGTGTTTACGCCTGGTTAAATAAAGTTTGATTGATTGATTGATTGATTGATTGATTGAGTCTGAATGGTAGTCTGTCTTCAACTTTTTAAATTATAATATTCAGTCACAATTTAGTCTATATTTTATTAGTTTTCTGTATTTCTTTCCCCTCAGTTTTTCTCACTGAGGATATTTATATAAAAACAGGATCTTTGTACACCAGGCTTCAGATCATCCACCTGCCTTTTACTCTACTGAAGTCACAGTTCTGTGTGACATCATAATCTGTTGTATTGTAAATGGCTACCATGTCAAAAATGTTGCATTAGGACATCAATAGAGAAAAAAGCAGAAGCGTGATGTGAAGTCTGAGGCACAAGGATTCTGTTGTCATGCAAATGTCCACAGTCATAAACAATGGGACAAGATAATTACAGAATTACAGTTTAACTATAAACTGAAAGTATTATATAACCCCTAGATGGCGCTATCCCAGGGGCTACTACCCCTGCCTGATTTGCCACTAACAGGTTGAGGGGCCTGGATCCAATGGCGGGTGCCTCCACCCAGAGGTCAGGGTTTGCAATAGTTAAACTAACTTGGTCACAGCCCTCTGGGACACTGCAACCCTTTCTTCCCACTAGTGGCCCACACAATATATCAGAATTACCTTCACAGTATACACTTACCCCCAGGACTGGTTCCGGCACTGGGACTTCCTGTGAAATGAGATACAGTGCAACAATCACAGTACAGTACTTTAACATAGACAAATACTTCAGGCAGTATAACTTTACTGAAACAAGCAGCTCTGATTTATTTAGGGGGATATAACAAGGACAGGGGGAAATCAGGTTAATTAGCTTATCACTCTAATAATCTACCTATGGCTTACTGTCCCTGGGTACCCAAGCCCTAGTGGCTAGTCCAAACTGTGGCAGCTGGTAGGGGCCCTTTCACACAGAGAAAAGGAAAATTAAATAGCAGTACAGTAATTCCATTTGGATTTAATGTGGCAATTCAACAGGAACGACCCTGAATTAGTACTCACGACCTCCAAATAAGATAGGGTCCTTCAATGTCAGCAGGGCTCACTTGAGGTACACAAACCTCTTCACACATTTACATAAAAGAAAGCACTATACCAGGCAGGCTGCATCTGTATCCTGATGCAATTACTGCACAATACCAGGAGACACACAGCAGATTCAGTTCCTGACAGACCAGTGCAATTTTCAGCAATTTCTCCAGTCTTCTACAGGGTGAGCCTGGTTTCTACTCTTCAGATATCCTTTGATTCTCTTCACAGGACGGATTCAGTCCTAACAAGCTGTTACACAAGCTGCAGACCGAACTCTGGGCCTTACACATGTTTTTGACTAAAACTGCACACTGAAAAACACAGGGCTCCCTTCTTCTTCACTGCCAAAGCTCAACTCAAACTCCAACCGACAAAACCGGGCACTTCCTTTGAGTTCCTCCCAGTTCTTGACTGGATTGGCTGTCACTCACAATAGACTGCTGCTGTTGGTCCAAAAGGTGTTGAAGTCTAAACTACATCTCCCAGAGTCACTGCTCATACAATCCTCTTGTGGCTGGCTCAGATTATGAGTCCAAGTTCTGATTCGTCCAAGGCACCATTTTAGAGCTAGCTTACCCCACACTGATTGGTCCAGTTCAGCAGTTCAAAACCAGAATGGGGAACTAGGCAGACACTGTTCTGACTGCAAAAGAAAGTAGGTTAGACAAACTGTAATTTCATTATTACTGTAAATGATTTCTGGCAAACAGTTACATCTTTCAGATAGGTTCCCTTTGCACTCCTAATGACTGCAAAAATGGAGTGAATTGGCAGCAGCTTGAGTGGTACTCGATCAAAAAAAAACACAGTCCCCCATACAAACTAATTATATCTGCAAGCAGACAGCTCTTAAAGAGACAGTACCTGAGGTTCTAAAAACACTCACTGATAAATGACTTAAACGCCAAACACCATTCAGGCTTGGAGCATTCAAGCAAGCTCCTGGAAGTCTTTTGGGAACCCCCATTTGCAGGGGTTACACCCTTCCTGGCCTGGGAAAGCTTAGCGTCCGCGTCAAAGCAAGTACCCATAAGTTTAACTGCAACCAGTATACATTTGCATTAGGCTCACACATGTAATCATCAGTCAATATATCATTTTACCAAGAACACATTTCTGAAACATTGCATACGTCCTCTTTACACAGTATTACACACAATTGTACCATAACTCAAGTTATTACCTCTTGTACATGAAACCTGAAGAGAGGGGGCCCTTCCCTATCAGTTACCTTGGGGCTGGACGGGCAAGGGCACCATACTTAGAGGGCAACACAAGTAACTTGGAGTTAGCACTGATGCTCAGTTTGGGCAATGAGCTCGGGGACACATACACTCCTTTATGGACAACATTGAGAGGCAAATCCACAGGCCTCCCAAGGGAATCATAACTGAGGTGCACCACAGGCTTTACAGCTCGACCAGTCTTTCTAGGGGGAACTGTTACAGTCTCTGCACTCTGAGCCTCATTTTCAGCATTGTCCTCACTTGTCAGGGGAGTCTCCATGGGGGTAGAGAGGCTAGAACTTGGGGCACTTTCAGCTCCAGGAGTTACAGTTTCTGAGTCCACAACATTTGGCTCAGGGAGAGCTTTCGGACACTGGCAGTGGACTGTCAGGGCACTCAAAATACTCTTCTTGTTCGGTGTATCACCAGTCTGCCCCAATCTATCATTTCTCCCTGAAAACTCAAACAGTTCAACCATGCACAATGATTCCATTTCATCTGATCTGATGCTTTGCACTTCACTTTGTGGGAGCAATGGCTCCAGGGATGAAGCTGGGGGCTTAGACAGTCCAGAAGGCCCAGCTTTGTCTCCAGTATTGACTAGGGGATTGCCCCGAAACAATTGACTCAGTTCGTAAGAAGGATAGTATTCAAAGTCACTCTCACTTTCTTCTGATATGGACTGACAGTCATGCTCAACTGGGACTTGTGCAGGGGAACACTTTAACTCTGCTTCTGTAGGTGCAGACTTCCTTGATCTTTTCTTAGCAGCAGCTCTAGTCACTGGTCCAGAGGGGGCATCTTCTGGGGCTCAGACTCAATCAGGATTTGTCCAATGGGCAGTAAATGATTTCTATGCATTGTTTTACATCTTTTGAATTATTCTCAGGCCTTACTTTGTACACTGGCAGATCATCTAGTTTGCCCACTACAATGTGAGGAGATGATGGTGCCATCTGTCAGCAATCTTGTGCTTGCCATGCAGTCCCAGATTTCTTAGCAATACCGATCTCCCTCCTGGAGTTCATGTGCTTTCACCTTTTATCATACCTTTCTTTGTTGGCCAGATTTCTTTTGGCAGCCATGGTTTGAGCCAGTTGGTACGCATGAGTTAGCTGGGCCTTTAACTTTTGCACATACTGTAAATAGTTGTCAGCTTGAACCCCATCAGGAGAGACCCCAAAACACACATCTACTGGTAGTCGAGCTTCTCTTCCAAACATCAGGCGGTAGGGGAGAATCCAGTGGCATCACTTTTGGTGCAGTTATAAGCATACCAGGGTGCTAATTTGTTGGCTCCATCTAGGCTTGTCCTTTGGGTGCAGGGTGCCTAGCATATCTAGCAAAGTGTGGTTGAAACGTTCAGGCTGTGGGTCCCCTGGGGTGGTAAGAGTGGTTCTGGACTTTCGCACTCCCCACAGAGAAAGCATCTCTTTGATCAGGCGACTCTCAAAGTCTCTCCCTTGATCAGAATGGATTCTTTGTGGAGCCCCATAGTGAACAAAAAGTTTTCTACAAGTACTTTGGCCACAGTGGATGCTTTCTGGTCTTTGGTGGGAAAGCTTGGGCATATCTCGTGAAATGGTCAGTGACCACCAGCACATTACTGATATTTCTTTGATCTGACTCCAAACTCAGAAAATCAATACAGACCAGCTCCATGGGTGCACTGGTGGTGATGTTAACAAGGGGCAGCCCTCTGGGTCAAAGCTTTCCTCTGTAAACTAGCGACTACAAGTTCGAATGTGTTGCTCACATCAGCCCCATCTTAGGCCAATAGAATCTGGATCTCACCAAGTCAAGTGTTCTGTCTATACCAAGGTGCCCCATGTGGTTGTGCAAGGACCTCAGTACTGAGTCTCGAAGGCAGTGGGCAGCACTAGTTGTTGTTTGTCTACTTGTCCCCTCTGTCTACTGTTTCTCTGTATAACAGTTTATTGATCAGTTTCAACTTAGGACCTTCTTTGTATAACAGTGCAGTTCTCAAATCAGTGGGCGTAATTTGGACACATCTTTTCCTGCATAGAGGGCTTCTAAAGCTGCTTTGATCATGGGATCGCGGGATTGAGCCATGAATACTGTCATTGTCCAGCTGAGGCAGTGCACCAATGTCTATTGCAGAAAAGTGGCAATAAGCAGCAGGTATGCAATTCTCAGAGGCTCCCAAGCAATCCACCATGCAGTCCACTGCGTCGTGGACATTGTTCCTCCCTGTCAAACTTCGGCAGAGTGCCCGAATGTCAGGTTCTGCCAATCGGACCAATCATTCTGGGAACAGGCCTCCGGGAGAGAGCATCAGCATCTATGTGGTTCAGACCTGCTCGGTATTCGAGACATAGTCATATGTAGATAATGCAGAAAGCCACCTATGGCCAGTGGCATCCAACTTAGCTGAGGTCTGCACATAGGTCAAAGGATTATTGTCAGTTTTACTAGTATTTTAGCCCCATACAAGTACTCATGGAATTGGTCAACAATAGCCCACTTCAAAGCTAGGAACTCTAACTTATGTACAGGATAGTTCTTTTCGGATGGGTCAGGCTTCTACTGGCAAAGGCCACTGGTCTCAGGCCATTCTCGTGCTCTTGGTACAACACAGCCCCAACCCTTGCAAGCTAGCATCAGTATTGCAGGGCGTAAGGTTTTCTTGGATCGGCATAAGCCAGCACTGGAGCATGGTAAGTTGATATATGATCTCATGAAAAGCAGTCTCACAATCAGGAGTCCAGCGGCCCCAAATACTTCACTCGGATGAAAATACACTCTTTCAGTCTTGAGGGGCGCTGACTTTTGGTATTTTTGTGGGTTGGGGGATACCCTTGAGTAAGGTTAAGTAAAGGGCGGATCACTCTTGAATAGTCCTTGATGAGCGTAATATTAACCACAGAATCCCAGGAATCTTTGCAGTTCTTTTAGATTTTTGGGCTGTGGCCAGGTGGTCAAGGCCTCAACTTTACTTGGGTCGGTCTCTATTCCTCGGTGGATACTATGTGTACATACTTTACTGATGTTTGAAAAATTGACACTTATCAATGGACAGTTTAAGGCCAAAGTCCTCCAGTCGGTCCAATACCTTAAATAATCTGCTCTCATGTTCCTCCAGTGAGCTGCCAAACACAATAACATCATCTAGGTATACCAGGCACTCTAGTAAGTTCATGTCCCCCACTGCACGCTCCATCAATCGTTGAAAAGTGGCTGGGGCACCTGAAATCCTTGAGGCATCCTCATGAATTCATAGAAGCCAAGCCGGACAGATAAAGGCCGTCTTCTCCACGGTCCTCTGGGGCCATCGGGATCTGGTAGTACCCCTGCGGAGATCCAGCACAGAGAACCACTTGCTCCCGTTTAGGCAGTCCAAAGCATCCTGAATGCGGGGCATTGTGTACTGATCAGGATAGTCCGCCGGTTTAAGATACGATAATCCACACACATCCTTACTGTTCCATTCTTTTCCTCACTACCACAATGGGGAAGCATAAGGGCTTCTGATTCTTGTATACAAGCAGCTAACATCTCTTGCAGATGCCGTCTCACATCATCTATGTCAGCAGGTGCCAGGCGTCGAGACCTCTCACGAAATGGTCTTCGTCATGCAGCGGATATTGTGCTCAGCTCCTTGCACGCATCCTACATCCCATTCCTTTAAAGAAAACACCTGGTCTCTGGGCAAGCTTCTCACTGATCCTCACTTTCCATTCCAGCTGGCAGCGGGAGTCGCGAAATCAAACAAGTCAGGCGTTACTCTGTCATTCTTCCTTGAACTCTTGCTGCTGGGTAGCACTGCAGTGTCTGCTACAATGCACATTAGCCAGGATGCAACCTCTGTTTACTCGAATGTCTTTCAGACACATTATGAACTTGGACCATTACCCTTCTGGCATAAGCATGGGCTCTATGAATACTGAAGCGACCAGCAGTCCCTCTGGCAATTTCCATCGCCTGGTGCATCCAACATTAATATTTTATTCTTAACATCCTTTCTGATCGGACCTCTCCCTGTAAGGTACACTGGGCATTTGGCGCCAGGATCAGAGACTCAGGATCCTTCTTCCACAATTCCGACCGGTTCCTCTGGTTCTGTTTTCTAGCATCTCTCTGTGCCTCATAGGCCTTCTTAATTAAAGCCGGAACTCTTAAAGCTCTACTAGTCTTTGACCCTGTTTTCATAACACAACTGTGCCAGCCTTCGAACATATGAGCATTTGTTCCAATCAACAAGGGACACCATCATACAGTCCAGTGGGGGACACACTACGGCTAGGGTCTCTACTTGTTACGCCACTCCAGCCACGGAGGTGGGAAAGACAGCCAAATTCGGATATACCGGAATAGGGTAGGCCTTCTCACTTAACCCCATACATGCAGTCCTTCTAATGGTTGTAAAGTACGTCTGACAAATGCTCTGATACCAATCCTGGAACATAATTGTCACTTGGGGCCACTGTCTAATACAGCTCTTGTAGACACTCCATTCACCTTTACAGTGGTCTCCATGGAGGGACCCACTATTCTGGACCAGTCTGGAGAAGGCGGTAGTGGGGGCCTGGGCAACTGACCTTGCCACAAAGGGCGTGAATTAGCATTTTGGTGCCCTCCCACTGGGATCATGTCATGCACCTCTTAACCACTGATTTGTTCTCCCAAGCTCTCCTTGTAGCCTATATGCAACTTTGTCAGTGTCTTTTGGGACCGGCATTCCTTTTCATGTGCCCATCTTTCCCACAATTATAGCAAAACACTTTCTGGAGTTTGAGCTGGCCGAGGCCACACTGGGAGCCAGCGGGGTATTACTAACTGGAAACCTTGGTGCCATCTCTGTCTGCGGCGTGATAAGCATTTGGAGACATCTCGCCAGCTTCTCCACTTCCATGGTCAAGGAATCGAGTTCGGAGCTGTTATCAGCAGGAGATCGTGGGTGGTACCCCCACCCCCATAGCAGATACAGTCGGATATAGGTCAGAGCCCGTGCTTGCAGGTGTGGCCTTCATAAAGGGACTGTTTTTGAATTCCCGGATCTCTCTCAACAGTTAACCCCATTGTGACATATCTTTTTCCTTGTCAGAGCACTCATTGACTGTCAACCTCTGCCTGAACTTCATTGATGGGTCACCCTCAGTCACTCGGGTCGTAGCCACAGCTGTTGGTGCAGGTCCCTCCGAGGTCGCCTTTTCTCAACTCCTCGGTTCTCTCATTAACTCATCATAGGAGGGTGGGATTCCAGTCGATTTGCCAGGCGTAACTGAAGCAACAGCAGTTCTGAGAAGGGGCAGACTTAAGGATTCTGTCCAGTCTGGTTCGGTCCAGTTCAATCGCTGGCAAACTACCCTTTCTGAGGCATTCTTGCAACAATTTTCCAACCGAGAGACATACACAGACAACAACTCCCCTTGGTACTGTTGTGCATTTCTTACTCTCCACCATAGGTCCTCATCAGAATCTGGGCCCCATACACATTCTCCAAGGCCTCAAGATAGGCCTGTGCAGTCGCTTCAGGGATACTGGCCCGTTTAGCATGGATGGTAGCCAGGGGCAGGACCTCGAGGCTCTCACTAACCCTCTTCGCTTTTTGCCTTCCGAGCATTGCCATTCTAGCACTTGGGGGCAACATAGTCTATCCAGGTCTCCCAGTCATCCTCCCTTGGGGGGGGGGAGAGTGCCAGAGAAGATCCTCAACCGGTAAGAGTCGAGACTAATGGCAGGTGCAGAAATAGGAGTCTGCATTGGTTCAGCCACCATTACGGGCACTGGAGCAGGAGGGGTGTTGGGAGGAACACCCAGGTAGCGAAGAATAGTTTCTTCAAGTCCTCCACAGTTTCCCTCTCCAGCAACCATTCAGCAAATTTCTCCTCAAAAGTTTCAGATAGTGGTGGGGCTGATTCCCCGGTCTTACTGTCCTTGTTATCACTCTCCAAGCAGTGAGGGCTCCTCTGGGAGTAATGGTCTGTGCACTTTGGGCTATCTATGGGATCGAAGCTCTACTAGGGCCAGGAAGTGTGGGTGAGCAGATTAGCATGCCGACCCACCACCACAGGGTTTTGTAAACCTTCCACCTTGGAAGTACTCCCTGCACAGTGTCCGTGTTGATACCCAGGGGATGTCCAGGATAAGCATAGCATTTTGAGGTCCGATCTCCTCCCAGTACACCACTCCACCAGCGGTGCACAGCCACTTCTGTCGGGGTACCCATTTTTTTCTTAACAGTGGTTCGTAAATATGGCCACTAGAGGACACACAATCCCAGCGGTGAGCCTCCAAGATGTAACCCCTAGATGGCGCTATCCCAGGGGCTACTACCCCTGCCTGATTTGCCACTAACAGGTTGAGGGGCCTGGATCCAATGGCAGGTGCCTCACCCAGAGGTCAGGGTTTGCAATAGTTAAACTAACTTGGTCACAGCCCTCTGGGACACTGCAACCCCTTTCTCCCACTAGTGGCCCACACAATATATCAAATTACCTTCACAGTATACACTTACCCCCAGGACTGGTTCCGGCACTGGGACTTCCTGTGAAATGAGATACAGTGCAACAATCACAGTACAGTACTTTAACATAGACAAATACTTCAGGCAGTATAACTTTACTGAAACAAGCAGCTCTGATTTATTTGGGGATATAACAAGGACGGGAAATCAGGTTAATTAGCTTATCACTCTAATAATCTACCTATGGCTCTGTGCACAGGCCTATCCCTATCAGTTACTGTCCCTGGGTACCCAAGCCCTAGTGGCTAGTCCAAACCGTGGCAGCTGGTAGGGGCCCTTTCACACAGAGAAAAGGAAAATTAAATAGCAGTACAGTAATTCCATTTGGATTTAATGTGGCAATTCAACAGGGAACGACCCTGAATTAGTACTCACGACCTCCAAATAAGATAGGGTCCTTCAATGTCAGCAGGGCTCACTTGAGGTACACAAACCTCTTCACACATTTACATAAAAGAAAGCACTATACCAGGCAGGCTGCATCTGTATCCCGATCGCAATTACTGCACAATACCGGAGAACACACAGCAGATTCAGTTCCTGACAGACCGAGTGCAATTTTCAGCAATTTCTCCAGTCTTCTACAGGGTGAGCCTGGTTTCTACTCTTCAGATATCCTTTGATTCTCTTCACAGGACAGTTCAGTCCTAACAAGCTGTACACAAGCTGCAGACGGAACTCTGGGCCTTACACACGTTTTTTGACTAAACTGCACACTGAAAAACACAGGGCTCTTTCTTCTTCACTGCCAAAGCTCAACTCAAACTCCAACCGACAAAACTGGCACTTCCTTTGAGTTCCTCCCAGTTCTTGACTGGATTGGCTGTCACTCACAATAGACTGCTGCTGTTGGTCCAAAAAGGTGCTGAAGTCTAAACTACATCTCCCAGAGTCACTGCTCATACAATCCTCTTGTGGCTGGCTCAGATTATGAGTCCAAGTTCTGATTCGTCCAAGGCACCACTTTAGAGCTAGCTTACCCCACACTGATTGGTCCAGTTCAGCAGTTCAAAACCAGAATGGGGAACTAGGCAGACACTGTTCTGACTGCAAAAGAAAGTAGGTTAGACAAACTGTAATTTCATTATTACTGTAAATGATTTCTGGCAAACAGTTACATCTTTCAGATAGGTTCCCTTTGCACTCCTAGTGACTGCAAAAATGGAGTGAATTGGCAGCAGCTTGAGTGGTACTCAATCAAAAAAAAACACAGTCCCCCATACAAACTAATTATGTCTGCAAGCAGACAGCTCTTAAAGAGACAGTACCTGAGGTTCTAAAAACACTCACTGATAAATGGCTTAAACGCCAAACACCATTCAGGCTTGGAGCATTCAAGCAAGCTCCTGGAAGTCTTTTGGGAACCCCCATTTGCAGGGGGGTTACAATTATATGTAAAAATGTTTCCCCAAATTTAGGAATATCACTTTAAGAAACAGAACAAGGGAGTGGTTTCTCTTTAACTGTAAAATCGCTAGTATCTTGCAAAGCCATAGACTTCAACAATATGTGAAATGTACCCCCACCCCAGTTATTTCCCATCTTCCAAGTACAAATGAAAAATTGAATTAGCCACGTTAAGCAAAACACAACTGTCAGTTACCTGACTCCCCATCCATTCTTAAATCCACACTTTGGGGCTAGGTATTTGCCAGTTATGTCTTGTTTAGCAAGGTCAGTTAGACTTCTCGTTTATCTTAAATATTTTCTACAACTAGAGGGGACTGTCATTAGTCATTTCTCTCACTTATGCAGATGAAATGGCACTGGTCTGGAAAAACAGAAGAGGCAGACGTTGAGTGCTGTCCAAGCTACGCACATCAAAAATGCTTGCTGCTTCTGTTAAAGAGCTGCTGACGCCTCAAAGAAGACTTTGAAAAACATTATATTAAGGTACAATTCAGCTTGCTTTCCATATATATTCCATAGATTTCCCCTCCCCATTATTTATTACTGAGGAAATTTACATAAATACATGATCTTTATACCTTAGAGTTCATCTGCCTCTGTAGCTTACTCCCTACGTCAAGTCATAATGCTCTGTTGTGATATCACACTCTGTTGCCATGGGAGTAACTGTGATGTCACAAGCAGTGCAATATGACCTCAGGTAGGGAGAAAGCAACAGGAATAGATGAACTCTTCATGAGTATAGATCCGTTTTCATGCAAATGACCTCAGTGATAAATAATGCTGAGAAGAAATAATGTAAAATACAAGCTGAACTATGTCTAAATATTGAGATTTTCTAAAGTTCTCCTGAAAACATCAGCTGCTCTTTAAGATATCACCTATTTGGAGGAATGACCATTCATGTAAATTGGCTTGTTTACTCTTTTAGGGAGCTATGCACTATTGCAGGCTCTGCACCCAGGGACAGGTGCATGGTGGCCAACATTCATGATAACGTGACATTGCAGGGCACCTGTTCACATTCCTGCCCCCCCCCCCACAGTGTGCTGGTGCACAGGCGGCCCATTGGTGGACACAGGTAGACATCCATTCAGATGCCTGTCCTGGTCTGTAACTGCATCCTTTGTCCCTTATGGAGCAGGGGATTGTGGGACAGTGCAAGTCCCGTGGTTTTCAGCTGAATGGGTGGGTGCCTAATGGGTGTCCCTAGCCCTCCCTGCCTGACCAGAGGTCTGGGGCAGCAATAACGTGGGGGTAGGTTCTGTCACAGCTCATGGGTGTGCTATATGGGGGGGCATACAATGGCTATGGCAGGGAACCTTCCCACATAACCTGTACCCCCCTCACCTGGAACTCTGTGCTGTAGTGAATGGCACAGTGTGCAGGCACACCCCCGCCAGTCCCCTGAACCATCGACACACACAGAAGTGCAGATGACCAAGGGATCCAGAGTGGAAGGGGTGCATGTCCCTGCAGTACATGCCGCAGGGGTCTGCGAAACACCTGATGTGCAGCTACTTGACTTAGGTTCGCCTACATGCCGCAGATACGCAGCATGTAGCCATAGTGCATAGGCACCTTTGATATCAAATCTTTATACAGCTGACCTTTCTTTCTAACTTGATTGTATTTCCTCATTGTCAGTGTTTTAATCAGATATCACTTTTCTTTTTTTTATTTTGAACATGTTGCAATACTTGACATTTTTACAGGCTGGTGTGCTCAGCTGTTTCAAATGATATCCGACTGAACTCAGTCGTGTATTTAACTGCAAAGTATCCATATCAAAATACTTTCAGCTATCTTAGAAAATGGGGTTTAAGAATCCCATAAATTTGATTGACTAAAACCAGTCAGCTGATCGTGCATTAATAGAGCACAGTGCATGGTCATCCAGCCTTCTCACAAATCAATGCTCCACTTAAATATGTGAAAAAATAATTTTGCCACCACTTTTTACTCTTCGCTAAAGAGCTGAGAAAATCTCAGCACCCAAACACCAAGAATGATAAAATAGTCATAGATACAAAAACCCCAAAACAGTGAAACCAAAAAAGTCCTGTACTTACATTATTACTCTTGCAATTATGTCTTCTTTTGTGATTTTAAATTGTGATGTCACCATCACACTCGCAATCTCCCACACACCTCCGGCAGTCTGTGGTCATGATCATAGACTGTGCCAGCCATGTAGAAGTCGAACCAAATCATCTGCGATTTCTGACTCACACTTCACCTGGTGTGAAGGCATTCTATGCAGCATCTATTTAAGCTGCACAATATTATGAGTCTAGTTACCAGTGCCGATGGGGGGAAGGGATGAGGCCTCAGAACTACAGGAAAAACTGGCACAGGGTCAGTCTCCTGCAAACAAACATCGCGCTGTAAAAAACAGCACAAGGAAAACAGCAGCAGTCAAAAAAAAGGTTAGGTACATCAGCAACCCGACCAGACAGAGCAGCCTCATTGAAATGCATGGGATGTCTTCTTTTTTGAGGGGGGCTTCGCCCCCCCACACCCCCCAGGGCTTAAAATAATCAGCTCCGGGGGGGGGAGGTCATCGATTTTGGGGATGGGAGAACACCGGGAGGGGGGAATTAGTATTTTTTTTATTAAAAAAAAGTCGCAGCACCAGGAAACCTGGCAGGAACCGAACTGCAGTCCCCGGCCTCCTGCTGTGCCATGTGCTGGTGCCCTAGCCGTTACTCCATGGGAGTGGCTGGACCAGCACCCCAGCACATGGCTACTCAATCTCTCTGCAGGCCATCCATAGAGTGACAGGGGTAGCGGAAAATTCACTACTGCTATTCTACCCCTGTCACTCTAATTCCTTATGCGCTTTCCACAGCATGGTTCTTCATGCGCTATTATTGTAGCACTATCTTGACCTAGTACTGGAAAGACTACAGTTACAGAAGCCATATGAGAGGACATCTAAAACAAAACATAAAAATGTAAGGTTCCAGCAGGAGGACAAACTTCTTTACAATAAATGTCAGTAGATGTTTCTAAGCTTTCATATTTAAACAGATTTATTTTAATTATTAAATAGTTACATTTAATAAAACCCATTTTATAAGTACAGTAACACACTCCGGGGGTACATCAAGCTATACTGATGCAGTTCCCAGTTGATTGAAGGCACTCCGCTTGCAACCCCATGCCCAAAAGTGCACCCAGGGTATGCATGGATATATCTTAAAGCACATCCTGACATGTGTTATTGCTTACATATTTGTATTAGGACAGAAATTACTATTAACCCCCCAACCCCATCATTACCTGCTTACCAGGAAAAGCTCTGCTGTTTAACCTGCCACAGATGGGAAAAAAAGCCCTGGTTTGATCAAATGCCTTCTATTGTGTGATTGTGGGGGTGAGCATTCTTCCAATAGAATACACCAGAGATTTGAATTCTTGTATTCTATCCAAAGTAATCATTCCATCTCATGAATGTAGGAGAGACAGAAAAGAAACAAGGTAGGGGAAAGGGAGGAAATAATATGAAGAAGGAGAAAGAAAAGTGAGGTAACAGGTAAATTGGGGTGAGTTGGGGAAAAAAAGGGCTTACAGGCTAATTAAAAAATATGTATTTTGCTGTTCATTATATTTGTACCTGCGATGACAGGTCAATGCTGGTATGAGATGTGACTATTTTGCTGGGGTGGATGAACATTAAAAAATCATAAAAGTGTTTTTTTTGTGTGCAGTTTTTCACCTCATCATGCAATCTTGGATCCATTTTATAATCACAATAAGACTCTCTAGGGTGTGCAAAAGAGAAGGAGGGGGAGGTGCCTAATCCAATTAACAGAAGCACTCTGGATGGGGGGGGGGGTCGATCCCAGTCCTTTCGAAGAAAACAGGGTTCTGAAAGAACTCCTAAAACTGAAGGTGGACAAGGCAATGGGGCCTGATGGAATTCACCCCAGAATTCTAAAAGAATTAAGGGGAGAACTAGTGAAATCACTGACTACCCTTTTTAACAAATCATGGGAGGATGGTGTGGTACCTGAGGACTGGAGGAAGGCGGATGTGATTCCCCTTCACAAAAGTGGGAGCAGGACAGAGGCAGGAAACTACAGACCTGTCAGTTTGACCTCTGTGGTAGGGAAAGTGATGGAATCACTTCTGAAGGAAAGAATTGTTGAGTACCTAGAAGCCAGTGGGGCACAGGACCCAAGGCAGCATGGTTTCACAGCGGGAAGGGCATGTCAGACGAATCTAATTGATTTCTTTGACTGGGTGACAAAAGTAGTAGACCAGGGAGGGGCTGTGGACATGGCCTACCTAGACTTTAGCAAGGCATTTGACACAGTCCCACACAAAAGATTAATAGTCAAATTAACCAGCCTGGGGTAAAACATTGGCTGGACAGCAGGATACAGAAGGTAATTGTAAATGGAGTCCACTCTGAAGAAAGAGGGGTTACTAGTGGGGTACCGCAGGGTTCAGTACTGGGTCCAGTCCTTTTTAATGTCTTTATAAGTGACATTGCAGAGGAACTGGAAGGAAAAGTATGCCTCTTTGCAGATGACACAAAGATCTGCAACAGGGTTGATACACAAGGGCGTGGAAAGGATGAGAAGGGACTTGGCAAGGTTGGAGGAATGGTCAGAAGTATGGCAGATTGGATTCAATGCAAAGAAGTGCAAAATAATGCACCTGGGAAACAAAAACCCAGGGGAAGAGTACACAGTTTGGGGGGAGGTAGTAACAACAAAAATGGAAAGGGACCTGGGGGTAATCATATCAGATGACCTTAAGGTTAGCAAGCAATGTGAGAAGGCAGTAAGGAGGGCTGGGGGAATACTGGGATGTATAGGGAGAGGCATCATCAGCAGAAAACAGGAAGTTGTTATCCCTCTGTACAGACAGTTGGTGAGACCCCATCTGGAGTACTGCATCCAGTTCTGGAGACCCTATCTCTGCAAGGACATAGACAGGATAGAGGCAGTCCAGAGGAGGACAACTAAAATGGTGCAAGGTCTGCAAGAGAAGCCATACAAGGAGAAGCTAAAGGAGCTTAATATGTATACCCTTGAGGAAAGGAGTAAGGGGGGGACGTAATAGAAACTTTTAAGTACCTCAGTGGAATCAACAAAGTCCAAGAGGGTAGCATCTTTCAGAAAAAGAGATGTGCAAGAATAAGGGGACGCAATTTGAAGATGGGGGGGGAGGTTTGCAACAGCCTTCTTGAGGAGGCTGTGGGGTTTAAAACTGTGGGAGAATTCAAGAATGCATGGGACAGACATAAGGCAATTTTTTATGGGGGGTAGGAAGAAATAGGCTGTTGGTTAACTAGGATCTGCAGCTTATCCTGTAGGTAGGGAAATGGGCAGACTAGGTGGGCCAAGCGGTCCTTATCTGCCTTCAAAGTCTACGTTTCTATGTGCATTGTGGTGGAATCACAGCACTTCTCAGGTGGTTGAAGGCACTTGGCAATACCTTGTGCCTCACAACACACCCAAGGTGTGCTGTTATCCTTCCACAACACACAGCCTGTTATGTCTTACTGCTTAATTATACAATACTTGCCCTTGCATTAGGTTGTGCCCCTATGAGCCCACATTATCTGTGTTCATACATGGTCCACACTTGTATTTACTACCCTTGATGAAGGAACACATTTAATCTATGGGTGAGCCAGTGCATGATGCTTGATTTGTGTAAAATACAGTTGCTGTTCTTATCTAAACTTGTACGTAATTTAAAAATAAATGCCAAACCATAGCAATTACCTTAATTTCAGTTAACGATAACACTAACAGAAGACAATTAAATGTTACTAGAATATGCAAATTAGCATTCTGAGCCCACCTGACATTCAACTCATGCTCACTCACTGCAGCTCCAGAAAGAATTGGCTCACAAGACTTGCTCTGAGAGTGATATGGTCAGATACTTTCTGAAATTTCTGTGATATCTCTAAAGAAATGATCTGCCTGCAGCACCAATGTAGTGCCACCAGAGAGAATCTCTTCAGAAATTTTGCAAAATATCTGGAAATATCTGACCATGCCCATTGCTGCAACTATAGTCTTTCTTGCATTTAATCTCCTTTAGTGAAGACTTAATATTCTAACACCACACCCCCATGGATCACCACTTCCATAAAATTTGAAGTTAAAAAGAAGTATTTATATATGTATGTAACCAAAATACTTATAAAGTATGTGAGGTCGGTGGAAATGTATTATTTATTGAATTTTGATGACCGGGTAGGCCCAGTGAGCCCTGAAGGTCCCTTTTTCAGGGGCGACCCGGGAGACAGAAACAGTACAATACAGTCAGGTAGTGCAGAGAAAGTAGACATGAAATTCAAGGTTACAATAAAGGCAATATTTTAATATATTGAACATAAGTACAACAATTGAGGAAGTTGAGGCATGCTTTTGGAGTCGTTTTGGGTGAGAAAAGGAGAGGGATTGGTGTAGGATGTGGGACCAGGGTGACTATCCAATACCCTGACAATGGCATGAGCTTGCCCCAAGCAGGTGGGACTTCAGCCTTGTGCAAAAGTTTAACAGCGATGGGGCTTCCTATACTAATGGTGGGAGAATGTTCCACAGTTTAGGGGCAGTGTGAGCGAAGGATTTGCCTCCCATGTTAGTCTTGACTCTGGGGATTGCTAATAGGGACCGATCGGTGGTCCTGAGTATACGAGGGTTAGACTTAGGAATGATTATTCTTGTAAGGCTAGGTGAGGCAGCCGGGTGCTGCAGTTTGTAAGCAAGGCAGAGCAGGGAGTACTAAAGACATGCCTTAAAGGAAGGCCATTGAAGCTGGGTCAGCGAGATGCAGGGGTGGCTTCTTGGGTGACTCAGTGTCGCAAACCTTGCCACCTTGTTGTGCAGGACCTGAAGCCTGTCGACCTCATGCTTTGACATACCCTGAATTACAAGGGCAGCATACGTTAATGTAGGAAGGAGGACACTGGAGGCAATTGTTCGCCTTGCCTCCAGGATAAGTTGTTTTTTCAGCCGGTACAAGGTGCCAAGTTTGCTGTGGATAGACCTAGTTACCTGGTTTACGTGGGACTTAAAGGTGAGACCTTGGTTGATAGTTAGCCCAAGGTATTTTATGTTGTCTACAATGTCTATACTCTTTCCAGCAAGGGAAATTAGTTGTAAGGAATTGGTCCTGTCCTGGCCAAGGGATCTAGGGCCAAACAGCAAGGCTTTCGTTTTTGCTGCGTTGAGGACCATTCTGTTAGATGTAAGCCAGGCCTCAAGTGTATTTAGGTCCCCTTGGAGAAGAGGGCCTAGGTCCTGGAGGGTAGACATGGACCGGTAGATGACTGTATCATCAGCGTATTGAACAACTGAGCTGTTCCCGCAGTGACAGTTGAGGTCGTTTGTAAAGAGAGAGAACAGGAGGGGCCAAGAATTGAGCCCTGAGGCACCCCCCTCCTTGATGGGAAGAGGGTCAGATAGCTCTCCCTTCCAAATGACCCTCTGGGACCGGCTTGATAGGTAGCTCTTGAACCAGTTTAGGGCCTGGGCATCAAGACCTATGCCGTGAAGTTTAGTTAGAAGAAGGTCGTGGTCCACAAGGTCAAATGCCTTGGACAGATCTATAAAGATTGCACCCGTCGACATGCCTAAATCCAATGCCCTGAATACGTCCACTGTGAGATTGATGAGTGCCGTATCTGTCCCATGGTTTGCTCGAAAGCCATGCTGTGAGGGGGCTAGGAGTTGGTGGAGCTCAAGGTAGTCTCTCAGTTTCCCGTACACTAGCCTTTCTTGCAGTTTAGTAAGGGTACATAGCAGGGAGATGGGCCTATAATTGCCAATTTGTTCGCATGAGCCACCCTTGTGAATGGGGACCACACTGGCCACCTTCCACTGGTACGGAACGTAACCTTCAAGTAGAGACCTGTTGATGATCCAGGTCAGAGATTTGGCAAGGGACTGGGCACCTTCCTTGAGTAACCTTGGGCTAATTTCATCAGGGCCTCCAGAGCCTTTGCTTTTGAGGGTTTTAAGTAGCTTAAGGACCTCACTCACCTTGACTAATCTTAGGTAAAATTGGGGTCTTTTCAGACAGGGGGTACGTCAGAGATCTGTAAAGGCATAGATGGGGGCAGCCCTAACTTGTAATCATCGAGGTTGGTGAAGTGGTGGTTGATTGCTGAGGCTATTTGGTGGCAGCCGCTGACACGCTGTCCTTGTACCTCTATTGGACCTAGTGCTTCCTTGGCATTGCCCTTAAGCAGTTTGTTGATGTGTGACTAGAAAAGCTTGGGGTTCCCCAGGTTGGACCATTGGAGGAGGGATACATACTCCTTTTTCGCAAGTTTGATGGCTACCTTACATTTATTTCTTAGGGTTTTGTAAGTAACCAGATCTGCAGGGAGAAGGGAGAGCCTGAACTTCTTCCAGGCCTTGTCCCTGCTTTTCATCTGAGATTTCACTGAGGGGGAGATCCACTTGTAGCAGCCTCCCTTTGTTCTAAGTTTTTTAAGGGGGGCAAAGAACAAGGCCGCTTTGAGTAGTGAGTCTTGGAAGTAGGCCAGGGCCTCGTCCAAGGTCATGACATGAGGAGTCTAAGTGGGCTCCAGTCCAGGTTACTTAGGTAGTCATTAAACTTTGCGAACGTGAAATTGGAGAAGTCACGTACCGTGAGTATTCTGGGAGGAATCTTTGGTGCACTGTTCTTCCAAATACAGAAAATTGGGGAGTGGTCACTGATAGCGTCTGCCAATATGCCTACTTTCTGTATGTTGAGGGGATTGGACACCAGAGCCCAGTCAAGAGTAGTGTGGTTCCCAGTTTTATAGTTGAGCCTGGTGGGTAGAGAGATAACCTGTTCCAGGTTTGCGTCATGGATCATTGCCTTGAGGATTTTGTTGGGGTCAGAGGCCCAGTTCAGGTTGAAGTCTCCCATAATTAGGAATTCATTGGTTAATTCACTGCCAACCGATTTGGTGATGCTCTTAAGAGCAAGTTGGGAAGTCGTAGGGGGTTACAGACACAGCCAATGGTGAGATGCTTAGCTTGACCGAGGGTTAGACGGATGAAAATAGACTCCCAGTCCTGGCAATTCCCAAGGTTGGGCTTCAGTAGTGCCACATTTAGAGTCTCTTTCATATAGATTAGAACCCCTTCCCTTCTCTTTTTTGCCCTGTCTTGTCTGAAGGTTTTGTACCCTAGGATCATGATCTCATGGTCTAGGATGTGGGCCTTAAGCCAGGTCTCCGAGATAGCAAGGATATCAGGCTTGTAGAGGTCTAACCAGGCTTGGACCTCATGAATTTTAGGTCTAAGGCTGCAGACGTTTCATGTGTGCTATCCTTAAGCCTTTCGATGATGCCTAGTGAAGATCCTGGGGGTGGAGACAAGGATATTGGCTAATGGGGGCCCCGGGTTTGGGTGAACATCACCTGCATCAAGCAGTAGAAGAGCAAGTAGTCGTACCAACACTTGCCTGACTGGGGGTTTTGAGAAGTTACGGAGCCTCCTGCATGCTTCATGGAGCAACACGTAGTAGGTGCCCCTCTTTACCAACTTGTGTGCTATGAGAAAATTGTTCTTTATTGTGGGAGAGTTCCAGTAGTAATGACCACAAGACTTGGGGTTGTTTAGATTTTGCCTCGTGGAGTCGAAGAGTCCATGCCCTATGCACATGTCCACCCCATGGAAGGACAGTATGTAAAGAAGGGACAGGAGTACACCCCTATTTAGGAGAGAGGCAGGTGGGTTACTGGTCCAACATGACTTAAAACAAGGGGTGCCATGGTTGGAGGAAAAGTTCTCCGGGGCCATATTGGAAGACCAATATATCTTCCGGTAGGATGGTTTATTAGGTTGGAAAATCAGGGTGGGTGCCTGCAGGAGAATTTAAAAGAATGTAGAAATTAGTTTAAGTTTGGGGTCAAGGGTACACTCACAGCAGGCTAGGCGTGCCTTCCAGGAGAAGGGAGTGGCTTGAAATGCAGGAGGTGGGATCTCTAAGCTTTCTGGAGTGCAGACATGCCTCCACACTTCTGGGGCCGGTTAGGAAAGACCAGAGATGGGGTTTTACAGTATTTAATTAGGGTGGGAGGAGGGGTGGGGTGGTGGGCAAAAAATGCTCAAGCAGCAGCAGCACACACACAGGAGCAGGCTGCACAGGAATCACGCCAAGTTCAAGATCTGGCCGAGTGACTTGCTTTGGAAATCACATCTGCACTTATGTAATTCGGCGTCGGCTCTGGGGAGGGCAGGAAGGTTCATTTACCTGCCTTCAGACCCTGGAAGGAAAGAGAGGGGAATTTAAACTTGGGATGTATTTTATAAGGGAAAGCAAGGGGGCTGGTCTAAAAATGCAGGGTTAGGGGAAATTAGGGGAACTGAAGTTCAAAACCAGATTTCCTAGTTCACATTCCTGTTCCCTAACCACCAGCCTATTCTGGTTGCTTTTGGCAAAGCAGTGGTAAGACATGTGTCTCACATCAACTGATTTCAGATCGGTCTGGTTGGGAAAGAAGGATTGCGAAGACAGAAACTGACATCAGAGCAGGTCTTATGGGGACAGTCTAACTAGAACCTCAAAGGAGAAGGGCAGCATGAGGTTTCCTGACAGGAACATTTCCTTCTTGCACAAATTGTTGCTCATAACTACATTTGTTTTCTAAAAAAAAATCAAGTATTTCAACTCCATGCCACCATGAATCACCACTTAAGTGAACTCTGAGCAAATATAAAGTATGCACTCAGCTTTGATTAGAAAACCTTTAAGGAATCAGAATTCAGAGACATTCAGTTCAAATGGGACGTTGTTCAACAACTTTGACCAATAGTGCTTAAAGGATCCTTCTTGAAGGATATCGCTGATGAATGGCATAATTGAGCTGTACTTACTTTCATTTATAACTTGAATATTTTTCTAGAACTGGAGCTAGGAACTGTCATTAGGAAGCCCAGGCTTCTCCCATTGCAAATGCCTTCTATGATCTTCTTAGGATATCACACATTTAGATGAGTTAAATGTCCATTCATTGAACTTGGTTCTTTCCTTTTTCTGATGTTATATCTTTGTACAGCTGAACTTTTTTATAACTTGGCTCTTTTTTCACATTATAAATGTTTTTGGATTGGATGTTACATCTTTTCTTGAGTTTTCAAAATCAGTTGGTGTGTCTGCTAAGATCAATCCCTGGTCCTCGGTAGTGGCGGTGAGAGTGGCTAATTAGCTCTAAGTGATCACGGGTGAAGGCGAATTCATGGGAGTGCTCCATGTCTTGAGGCGGTACTTGGCGTTACAAATGGGTAATCGCGGAGTCCATTGAAAACAATGATTTTGTGTTACTCCGCCTTCCCAAACCACCACTCCACCAATTCTTAAGGCGAAGTACATTGAAAACAATGTACTTCGCCTTGTTTTTAAGCTCCAAAGGTGAATTTTGCAGTGTTTCATGGGATTTCAGGCCACATGGGCTCTAGATTGTTCTGCACAGCCTCAGTTTAGGGTAGTGTGTGTAGGAAGCTGTAGGAGACAATCTGCTCTGAGAGCTCTCTACAATTCAAACCTTCAAAAAGCTGTTAAAAAAGCCTTTTTGAGTAATTTTTTTGCTGAAACTTTAGTTCATCGATTATAGGAAACCCTCTTGTGCTCATATCATCGCGTGTTTATTGTTTGTGTATGGATTTTGAATGTTAATGTACAACATTCAGTCTGTGTACTGAGAGACAGTGGAAGTGTGCTTTGGGGAAAGGGTGTATCTGTGGTGTAGGTGGATTAACTTGGAGAAAAAGACAGCGCTTTTTGGTTTGGTGATATTTTTCTTGTTTAACTGTATTAATATACACACAGTAATATTTTCAGTATTTCTTGCCATTTTTTTGCTGATTGTTGTGGTGCAGCAGTGCATAATTTTAGTTTGTTTAAAATATGTGGTTTCAATTTGCTGTGCATTACTTAGTGCGTGTTGAGTATGTATGTGACGCGTGTCATCAAATCAGACACCTTTTATTGTGCCACATAACAATTTCAGCAATGTGAAGCTGCTATCCACTGCAGCTGTGTGATTTTTGCACTTCTTTGTGGTATCTTTACTGGTACTAGTACTAGTGACTGTTACTGCAGCAGTACAGTACACTGCGCCCCCCCCCCCGGGTGGCGTCCCTCAAGCGGGTAGAGGTATTCTTTCCAGATTTGAATTTCTGATGGTGAGCACTGGTTAGGTGTTGTGCCTTTGTGTCTGCGTCTCTTCAGTGCACAGCGCAATCTTAATCTGTCTGTGCATTTGCATCTCTTTAGGGCCCAATCTCCATCTGTAACTTAAGTCACAATTGTTTCTTTGGCTTCCCTTCAGAGTACTGGACAAGTGTGGTGCTTAATTCTGCATGAACATTGTACTCATTAATATGCATTTTTAAGTTAGGACCATGATCACGAGTCACTCATGATACAAATCACAGTCACAAATGCAGTCACAAATCACGATTCACGATCATTCACGTTATGAATCACATTAATTTTTTTTCTAGTTACTTGGATGTATTATAAGCCTATTTTGTAGTATCTCGCCAGGCTTCACCACCCCACCATTGTACTCATTGATACGTGTTTTTAAGTCTGGGAGTTTTAAGCTACAGCTCATCAGGGAAGTACAGCTGTAGGCGGTAAGCATTCACGTTTCTTCATCATCACGGTCACAAATGCAGTCACAAATCACGAGTCACAATCATTCATGTTACGAATCACAACATTAATTTTTTTTCTAGTTACTTTGATGTATTGTAAGCCTGTTTTGTAGTATCTCTCCAGGCTTCACCACCCCACCATTGTACTCATTGATATGTGTTTTTAAGTCTGGGAGTTTTAAGCTACAGCTCATTGGGGCCCGGGGAAGTACAGCCATAGGCATTCATGTTTCTTCATCATCATGGTCACAAATGCAGTCACAAATCATGATTTACGATCATGTCATGAAGCACAATATAAATTTTTTTTAATAGTTACTTGGATGTATTGTAAGCCTGCTGGTCACAGTGCTGAACAGGGATGGGATCCACACCTGGACCCAGGAGAACAGGCACATCCTGCTCCAGAGGACCTGGTGCTGGACTTGGTGGTGGTGGTTCAACTGCCTCAGAGTCAGGACAGGAGGCAGTGCTGGTCCTGCTTCGGGGGGCGGGGGCACTCACAAGTTTTGAGTGGTCCAACAGGAATGGCCGCCCATGCCCTCCACACATGCACACGGTACGATGCTTACCACTACCACGCTCTCCCAAAGCTGCCCCATCCCAGACATTCCCTCACCCTGGTCCATCTCTCCTACTGAGCTCCCTCAGTCCGAGCAATCACTACTCACACTGTCACACAACACACACACACAGTCACACAGACACAGACAAACAACTAACTACTTATAAAGGTAAGAAAAATAAAATTTACAGAAAGAACAAATTTAGTTAAAAATAGTACAGAAAAGACAAAAAAATGTAGCTTTTAAAAAACCTGTTCAGTCTAAATCAAAGTTTAAATCTCCTCTTCGCTCTGATTGAAAAGTATCATCAGTCACAAAACACACTACTCTCTCTCCGTCTGCACAGGAGAAAGTAAAAGTGTTTGCTTGTATGACTCACTTTCTTCCTGCCTAGCTAAAGAGCATGTGACTTAGAGTACTGTAAGCCATGTGATGTGTGTGGGGCTGCCAAATCGGAAACACCAAGTGGATCACTTAGAATCCTAATGAGGAACGCGAAGTCCATTAAAAACAATGACTTCACCTTACTTCGCGTTGCCATTCCGCCTTAACGCGAAGTGGTAATGACAAGGTGAAGAGAGCACTTTTACTGCCCACTCCACATAGCGAGTACAACGCCGGCGCCCACTTCGCGTTCACTTCGCCAGTGAAATTTAAATTCCGTGCATCTCTAGTCCTCGGATTTGTGGCCAATTGATGCATCTGCTGTGCCTCACAGCTGGCTTGAAATAATAGCAGACACTGTAGAGTAAAGGTTAATCACAGTTGATGAAGAAGAAGAAGGCTGCTAGGTTCACAGAGCTAATTCAAATGCCACACCACCATGTATCACCATTATATTAACATTACAAATTCTTTATAATAGTCATTTTATTCATGAGAAACCGATACACCATTGAGTCAGGGACTTGATTACAATGGTTTCCAATTGCAGCAGGATCTCTGGTTACAGCTTGGAGAAGGTACAATTTATACATTATTTATTTTAGTTATTTATTTAACTGAGTGAGTGCGCTGGTCCCAGGGTCTGTTTAAAGGTACGACCTGGACCATCAAGGTGGCAAACAAATAGTCAACAGTATGAACACAAAATAGGCAATAATGAGAGCACATGCACTGTAAGAGTTTACACATGGAATGATATTGTTAATAAACCCCGACAGGGATTGTAGAAAGCAACGACCAATAGATACAGAAATACCAGTGCAAATGTGCAAATTTCTCACCAGGCATATAACAGTGATCCTGGCAATAAATAATGAACAATGTACATAATACATTATTACAGTATAAACAACAGCAATGCAGATGTACTGACACAAAGTGAAAAATAGACCAGCAGGACAGATGAAAATATTCAGTTATGACATTCACTGAGCTCAAGAGCACTTGCAGACAGAGGTAGCTGCAAGGGTGATCCTAAAGTGTGATTTAAAGAGGGAGTTTGAGTAAAGGGAGTGGAAGAAAGTAAGCAAGCTGTTACAGTGCCTAGGGGCAGCAAAAGAGAAAGCCCTTAGACCCATGCAGATGGCAGTTTGGAGATACTCTAGTAGAAAATGTGAGAGGCCCAGAGGCTCAGGGGCCAGACTTGGTTTTGAGGAGAAGTGACAGTGGTGAGGATTCTTTCTCCCATTGGAATTTATCAGCAAGGCTGCCTAGTAAACACAGCAGGTTTGCAGGGAGAGCCAGCCAAGGACCTGGTAAAGGGAGCAGTGATGCACTGAATAGGGAGCCAATGAGCCAAACCTACAGATGCTGCTGTATGTAGTGATGAGCCTGAGCAGGTTGGATGATGAGGATTGGGTATAGATGGGGAGCTGTAGTCCAGAAGGGGGGAAGCGTACCCTGCATTGTGACCACCCACACATTAGGATCATAAGGTCTTTTCGTGGGAAGCATGCACTCAACTTCTGATTCATTTACCTGACTGTGAGGCCATGTGGTCTGAAAAAGTTAAGAAGGGTCAAATGTGATCCCTAGGTATTTGACAGTTGTTACCTGTTCCAGGGAGATCCCATCTGGGGATAGTGGGCCCAATTTTCAAAGGGCGATGCAGGACTTGCATCAAGCCCTGCATCAATCCCATTTTTTGGAGCAGCTGCACCAAACATCTTTGCTGCAACTGCACCCAATTTTGGCAGGTCGAGCGCAGTTATGAGACTTTACCCATTTTAGGACAGCATGCGCCAAATGTTTGGTGCAAGCCCTGTAAGAAAGGTAGGCCCCTTGAGAGGAATTCTGGGCTCCAGGAAACGTTCAGACTCTGGGGCCCCTATGCAGCTGTGTACAGTAGCATGCCAGGTGGCCTTGGCCCCTCTTTGGTGCAGGACCCCGGGAATTATCCCCTGCTGCCCCATTCTGTCAAGGGCCCTGAAAAAGGGTACACAGGATTGCCACAAGCTAGGTCAGGAAAAGTTGGTCTGACTTATGGTAGTTGGTGCATGAGAAAGTCCCAATCGCTGATCGAGAAATGCCACAAGCACCATGTGCAATGTGTTTGGCACATCCAGTGCTTGTGGCATTCAGGGCCATCTGAGTTCTAGTGGTTTGGGCCACCTGGCCATTTGGTGAGCCTAGGTTTGGACCCAAACAGCATAGCCTTAGTCTTTTTGGTGTATACTAGGAGCCTGTTATCAAGGAACCACCTCTGGGTGGCATTAAACCTCTCTGAGAGGGTCGCAGATATTTCTGCTGAGGTCTTGACACCCTGAAAGTGAATCAAGTCATCTGCATGAAGGAGTGCGTGGCAACCCTTGCATTCCTCTGGGAGGGAGTTGGCAAATAGGGAGAACCGAATTAGTCCTAATATTGATCCTGGAAGGACCCCACTGTTGACACTCAGTGAGCTGGAGGTAGCCCCTCCTGTACAAACCACCTGTGTTCTCCTTGTGAGGTAATTGTAGAACCATGATGTGGATGCAGTGGAGGGCCCAGCAAGGTGTAATTTGTCTAGTAGGATGCTGTGGTCCACTAGCTCAAAGGCCTTTGTAAGATCCACACAAATGGTACTAGTTAATTTACCTTCATCCATGCTCTTCATAACACGGTAAGTGAAGCTTGCCAAGGCAGTAGTGGTGCTATGTCCCTTCCTGAACCCATGCTGATGGGGAGACAGCAACTTACGTTTAGACATTTGCTCTGATATTTGCTGAAAGGCAGTTTTTTTTCAAGGGCCTTGCTTAGGTGGGAGAGGATGGAAACTAGACTGTAGTTTTCGAGAAGGGTAGGGTCATCAGATTTTAACATAGGGACTGCCCTGGCCTGTTTCCATAATGTTGGTACCAAGAAGGAGGTCAGTGACAGGTTAAAGATGGTAGCAAAGATGGTAGCAATAGGTTTAGCAATATTAAGCTCTATTTACAAACTGTGCGGATGGGATACAACCTGGCGCATAGCCCACCCGCACCTGGCTGCACATACTACACCTCCTGCACGCCATTCATAACCCTGCTACACCTCCCCATTTGCCCAGCACACTGGCTGAATGCACAACTCCATGTGGGGGTGGCCTGGAGACAGGCGCAGGGGGTGTGTTCATACTCTGCACCATTCATGAAAGCACAGGTGTCTTGCACTGGAGGGCGATGGCTGTGCCTTCTGAAGGCAGTCGTAACCATTATATGCCCCCCCGGATGCCACCGGTGGTTGCTGAGGGATGGTGGGTGTCAACAGACCCCTCACTGTGGCTGCCCTTGTTGGGGCACATTTGGGAGGGTAGGAGAATGTCAGCTGGGATCCCCGCACCTCGTAGCTCTGTCTGCATTCATGCCCATCAGCAACATGGCAGGTGCAAGGGGTCCACTACAGGACCTGGTCCAGGCAACCGATTGGTTGTGTGGCTGGGTGCGCAGCCCCGCATTGACTCACCCCCACAAACTTGTGCACCAGAGGTGGGGCCGCGTAACTGATCCGGACGAGGACGCTATTGGTGAATGCGATCCCTATGTGATCTCCTCGTGGATGTGGAGCTGCACAGGGGGATATGTGCAATTCACGCGCATTCTCAGTTTCGTAAATTGGCCCCATAGTTAGCAGTAAGCTTAAGAAACTTCAGGGAGAGATCACCACTGTTGGCACTACCGTAGTTGGGGAGAGCCATGAGGAGGCAACGGATCTCCCAGGGCTAGGTAATCTTAAAGTAGAACAGGGGGCTCTGAGGTCATCAGAGACCAAGTTATTAGCAGAGAAAAGGCCCTTAGGTGGAAGCTTGCACAAGTAGTCAGATAGGGATATACTACAAAATGCCAAGACCCAAAAGCCCAAGCCTGAAAATCCCAGCACCATAATCCTGAAGCACAGAATCCCGATGGGAGACAGCCACACTCCCAACAGTTTCACAGGGGACTGTGACCCCCACACCCCCGGTAATTATATATACTAACTCCGGTTTGCCATGTCATGGGGGGATGTGGCTGTCAGGAGGTCCACACACCGTTTGGATTCTGTGCTTCTGGATTACAGTGTTGAGATTGTCAATCTCAGGCATTTGGGTCTTGGCATTTCATAGTACTCCTGTTAGACAAGTCTGTGAATTTAGTGTTGAGGGCCTCAGTGACCTAGAGGGGGTCAGTTAGTGACCCGGACTCGGTGCTTAACATTTTTTTTAATACAGTGCACTCCACTTATAGCGCCTGTGGTTGATCCAGGCAGCCACTTACATCGGGCAGATTTTGAAAACCAAAAGCCAACTACATTAAGATCAATAGAAAAACCACTGTTTATTGCAATCTTTGCCCGCCTGCTATTTTGGGCAGATTTCGGCAGTTTGGCACAGGTGCCAGCAATGATCACACCTTGTTAGCAGCAATTAGTGGCTCATAAAATACACTGCCTCCCCCTCAAAAGCAATGCCTTCCAGTGCTAGCAATAATCACACCTTGTTGGTAATTATACAATGGCAATGAAATTTCCTGCACTCTGATTGGTCAGTGTGTGCCTCGGACAGTGATGATATTAAGCTATAACATCACTGGATTAAGTCCAGGCACATACATCTGACCACATAACACAAATCATGGTACCAGTCCTAGAGACACCGCTTAATCCCTCACACTTACCGCCGGCCAGCCGGCCGCCTCCCCCCCCATTTTCGTAGTCTGTCACATTAACAAGCAGCACCACAATTCAGTAGCAGAATAAGACAAACAAATTTGCTGGCAGCATTTCGCACCGAAAGCGAGCGGCTTCAGTAACCCGCGCTGACCGACTACACACAACTTCAAAATTCCCGCTCTCCCTCGCTCTTCATCGCAAATAAAAAAAAATAAAACCACATAAAAAATACCAGCCTCCAGTCAGATTAGCAACTCTTAGTTGCTTACCGTGCTCCACAGCTACTTTCCACGACATTAAAAAGCGAAAGTAAGGCATAAGCAGAAACGGCATTTCAACGTCCCTCACGTCACATAAAAGAACGTCAATGACAAGCGCTTCAGCATTCTCCACACAAGATCAGCCAAGCAACAGCGCCACCCAGTGGTACAAAAAAATAGGGATTACTTTTTTAAAATGTGTACTTACCCACACAAAAATGTAATAAAAATAAATAAAAAACATACTTTTTTCTTTTTTTCTTTTTTTTTAACACACGAGCCATTGTATAATAGCAATAAGGTACTCCAGGGATGTGTGTTATCGTGTAATAACGTCACTCCTGGGGTGGTGGAAGCACTCGGCTTCGCCTCGTGCTTCAACCCACCCCAGGAGTGACGTTATTACACGATAACACACACCCTGTCGTGTCTTATTGCTTAATTATCGGCTCATAAAATACACTGCTCTCCCCCCTCAAAAGCAATCCCTTTCAGTGTCAGTATTTTCTGCCTCTCCCTCCTCAATGTTACCATGGAGCTTACCTGAGCAGGAGGTGCACACAAAAGAGCCCAGACAAAAGAAACCTGTGTCGCCTGTGTCACAGTAAGCTCTTGTGACCTGCACCCCATACCTTATACCCTGCCTAGCTAAAGTTCTTTCACTTTTTTGAGCCAGTTGGTCATGACGGCCGCTATAAGAACTATTTTAACTTTTAGCCATTGTGTTAATACTGCAGTGACAACTTACATTACTGCTGTGATGTCTCTCGATGTCTGGCTATCCTGACTATATACAATTCTAATAGTATTGCCCCGCTAAAGGTCTAGTAGCGTGGGTACTACCATAAAGTAGATCTTTCCCTGTTTTGAGCAGATAAGCTGACTGGTCATGATGGGTGCTTGTATACAGGTTGGAAACTCAGTTTTTGGTTAGATCGTCCACTCGCTATACCAGGCAAAATATGTGATCACAGATCAGCCCGGTATAAGTGGTGGGGACTGTAGTCTACTTTATTGATTTTAGACTCACCAGTACACAAACAGACAATATGAAGCATGCAAACACAGTTTCCCAGAGCACATAAATGAACATCGTGACAATGTCAATCTTGTCATTAACAGTGATGATAGCAATGAAGAGTACTGACTTCTCCTAACCTACGGTATTCTACAAAGAGATGTGACTAGAATAACTCCTTATGAAACAATGGAAATAAGCCCCAAGGGCACACTGCAACCCTTTTATCAGCAATTCTCATAGTACAGTTATTCCTTAGTTCAGTGTCATCAAAACAAACAATTTTTTCCAGTTGTTTTCATACCCCTTCACTCTATTACTCCTGCTTGCAGTAGCCTTCTAGGCCTTCAGAGTGACTAAAAGCTCAGCATGCCACTGTTGATACAAAGGTATTTCATTATCTAACCAATGAAGTAACAGCACCTTCTTGGCACATGCTGCCATGAGTGCCATGCGGTGATTTTGATTCCCTATCTGATGCTCTTTATAATCACCTATAATGCAAATGGCTGGTATGTGCCTCCAGCCCTAGCAGTGGGTCAGTCTTTGCGTTGATGTTTTGTCAAAGAGGACGAGCCTATGGGCAGTGCCATGGGATATGTAGTAGAGGGTGCCAGGGTTCTCATTACAACTAGTACATGTGGCTGATGTCATCCTTTTCATTTTGTGTAATTTCCCTGGCATATAACACATATTGTGCAGAATTTTAAGCTTCATAAGCCTGTACATGTCGAACTTCACATGTTTGTACATGTCTTTCCAGATATGACCCCAGTCATATTCTCCCTGCTCCTTCGGCAAGACACTCTGCTGTATGGAGCTGAGTCATCCATTTCACTAGTAGTGAGATCATATAGACACATATACAGGTGAGATCTTGGGTGTGAAAGGCAGGACCAACTGACCAAGGACAGTACTGTATCACTATGTACCATATTTCTAGGGTATCCCCTGAAATATTTAGCTAAGGTGTGTGAATTGTTAAAAGGCAAACACTTCTCTGTTCATGGCTTGATATCACTGCTTAATGGTGTTAAAGTCTATATTTCTATTATCCATGAATAAGTGGCCCACCCTATTTATATTAATGTTCAACCATGGGGGCATGTGGATTGGTTTCCCAGCAACAGTAGTGTGAAGGGTTGCATACAATCCACCACTGCCTGGAGCTTTAAGAGTCTACACAGCTGACTGTGTGTATGGATAGAAGCTGCAATGGGTATGTTTCTGAGTCTTCTGGGGAGAGTTCTTAGCCTAGGATATCTTAAAGAGTTGCTGTGGCCTCTGGTAAAATGTTGGAAAACAAAATACTGTAAAACCGTAAATTTTCACTGTAAAATAATTTTCACTATTTTCACTGAAGCAGTAATTTGTGCTAAAAATAATTTGTGCTACATAGTACTTTTTCTATTATAGTGAATGTGGTGCTAATGACATAGCGCTAAACTGAATTTATGGAAATTATGGTTGTGTTTGTGTTTGCGCTAACATTACTTTGTGTGAAAATAACTAGTTTTACAGTATTTAGACACTATTTGGCTTATATTTTATTTACCTATTATAGATTTCTCCTCTCCCTTATTTATTACTGAGGAAGGTCCCACAAGCAGGACCTTTAACCATTTGAGTTAATTTGCCCCTTCATCTTATTTTCTACTTGGAATCATAATGCTGTGCTGTAACATCACAGTCTGCTACCAGGGGAATGACTGTGATGTCACAAACAGAGTATTATGACATCTGGTTGGGAATAAGCAATAGAAGCTGATGAACTTCCAAGGAACAAAGATTCTGTTTTAATGAATACGACCTCAGTAATAAATAATGGGTAGAAGAAATACAGAGCTAATGAGAAATATAAGCCATGGAATATCTACGGACTCCCAAAACTCAGTATCCCAAACTCTACAAGATCAAGTTCGGGAGACTGAATTTTGGTATCCCATAAGGCACCTCAGACCAATCAGACAGCATCACGCAAGGGACTTGCAATTAATGCGAGGACTTTGCCCCCGCACCTCCCCTAACTAAAAGAACCAGCTAGGGAGCAGACCCCAGAGTAAAAACAACAGTTATGGGGACGAAATAGCAGGGAGCAAAAATTAGTTGTCACCGGGTACAGAACCCAGGCCTACAAGGCAATGCTAGCTGAGCTGGTAGAAGCTTAGCCCTCCACACCACGGGAGCAGCTCAGCCAGCTTCTGCATCCTTTGATTCCTTGTGATGCGTGACAAGCGGTAGGGTAGCAGTTTGTCACATCTGCTACCTTATCCCCATCAGCATCAGCTTCCTGTATGTTCAGTGCGCATGTGTCGGGACAGTGAAGCTGTCAGGCATGTGAGTGTCGGGAGACTGAACTTCATCCTGTGAGTGTCGGGATTCCGAGTTTCAGTCTCCTTAATGTATACCTAAGCCACTTTTTGCTCAGTTATTATGTTTTTCAATGTTATCCTGGAGGTGTCATCGGCTCTTTAATACCTTAGTACAAATACATGCTGTTTGGCAAAGGGCTTTTTAAGTTTGGAGCCACAGGGATATATATTTCCATTTTTGCTGAGTGGGAGGTTTCATGAACCAACGGTGGTATTTACTGGCAAAAATTGCTAGGTGATATAGATACAAGTTGGGTAGCTTTAGGCCTTCTATTAGTTTGGTTGCTGTCAGCTTGTGATGTGCCCAATGGACAGCTTTCCCCTGCCCAAATAAAGTTGGAAATGTGGCTATGCAGCCTAGTAAACCATTTCTTGGGAATCACTGCATTCATCATGCCCAGTGGGTATAAGACTCTGGGTAGAAGGTTCATCTTTATGAGATTAACTTTCTCCCAAAATGTGAGGGGAAAGGTGAGCCCATCTGTCCAAGTCTCTCAGTGCATAACTCAATGGTGTTTTGTTTATTCCCGAGTTTGATAAAGGAGTTCACTGATGACAATAACATTTTTGGCTCACCCAGATTCCTGACTTGAAGATGTTTAATATAACTAGCCTTTAGGGTTTTAACCTCTCACTTACAAAGACTGCACAGCCTTCGGTATTTGTTCCAGGAAGAGGGGGCAGGGCAGATTTGTAGGCTGCCCATAAGGCATCCCTTGCTTTCATTTCCCTAAGCAGTTCTCTTGATAGCCATTTAGTGCTTCTACCCCGCACTCTCCTGGTGGTGATCAGAAAGTGCTTGTCCTGGATGGATGATCGGGCAGTGGTAAGGAAACCCAGGGCTGAGTTCGCATCTGACAGGCTGTGGAGGGTCAACCAGTCCACAGCATTAATGTCTGAGAGCAAGCAGAATAAGTCATAATTAGAACAAGCATTTGTCAATGCCGAATGTTGTCTCACTGGCATTGGCATTGGCAGTGCAGGAGTTAGAGATGCATAATAGGAATGGCAGTGAAGTATTGCACTGACGCCAACCTCACCCTCACCCTGCAGAGAGTGACAGGAGTTGGGGTGTGTCTTTGGGTCATCAGCTATAATGCTTATGCCATTTCACCTCACCCTACCCTGGAAACACTGACAAGTGTCGTGGTATGCTTTGGGGTCTTTGGGCCTTAAACTTACCCCATTCCATAAGAAAATATGCTGAGATGGGTGCAGTACAGGAGAATGGGGTGAACTTTGGGGCCAGGCAATCTAAGGCACACCTCAGTGCCTGTCACTGGCTGCAGGGTGGGGAGTGGGGGTGGAATGGCGTGAGCATTACAGCCAATGATCCCAAGTCACACCCCTGATGCCTGTCAGTCTCTACAGGGTGAGGTGTTAGAGTTGGAAACCATAACGCCATAGGCGTTTGTTGGTATTTTCACTCCAAATTATCAACATGGGCTTTTTGTGACCCCACCTCATGAAAAGCGGCACTATCAGTTTGTTAGCCGAAAGGTGGTTTTGCACAGCGGTTGTGCCATTTGGCACCACAGGCACGAAAACACATTTTGGGCAGGATGTGAAAAATGACAACTGTATTGTTCATGAGGAGATGTAAAAAAAATGGCAACGAATGAAAATATGAAAAATTGGTGAAGTCATGAGCATGCATAGAAACTGCGCAACACACGTCCGTAACCCAATTATTTTTGGGATTTTTTTAACCACATTTTCAACACAGGCATTTTGGGACCTCCCCTCATGAACAGTGGCACTGTGATTTTGTTAATCTGTCCCAAAAGTTGACTTCCTACAGCGACCACGCCATTGTGCGCCACAGATGCGAAAATACATTTTGGGCAGGATGTTAAAAATTACAGCTGTACTGTTCATAAGGAGGTGTGAAAAAATGCCAGTATTGAAAATCTGGCATGAAAATATTGCAAATTGCCAAGTTACAAGGGTGCGTGAAAACTGCGCAAATGCATGCTTGTAACACAGTCATTTTATGGACTTTCATCATCAGATTTTCAACATAGGCATTTTAGCACCTCTGCTCATGAACAGTGTCATTGTCATTTTCTTAATCTGTCCCTAAAACTGATTTCCCACAGCAACCGTGCTACTCTGCCCTGGAAGTGCGAAAAAACATTTCAGCCATGATATGTAAAAGGACAGCTTCATTGTTCATAAGGAGGTGTGGAAAAATGCCAGTGTTGAAAGTCTGGAGTGAAAATATTACAAATTCACGAAGTTACGAACGTGCGTGGAAACTGCGTAATGCATGCGCTCATAAAAGTCATTTTGTCAGATTTTTCCACCAAATTTGCAACATAGGCTTTTGAGGCCCCCTCCATGAACAGTGGCACTGTTGTTTTCGTTAATCAGTCCCAAAAGGTGATTCCACACAGTGACAGCGAAATCACCTTTTTGGGACCGAATAACGCCATGACAGTGACTGCATTCATGAGAGGGGTCCCAATAACCCCATGTTGAAAATGTGGTGCCAAATTCCCAAAATGCCCAAGATATGCAACAAAGTTAAAAAAACATATTTATGTCATTATACAGCTTACGGCATTTCTTTAGTTTGCGGTTGGCTTTGAAGAGTGCAGATGTGTTCCGGTCCACGAAGATCATCGCACGAGCTCCAGTAGCAAGTATGGGGTGAGGGGGTGTGGGAGCAGGATATGCAGATGGTGAAGCGTGAGTTGGGGAGGCACAGGAGAGACTAGGGGACGTTTTCTTCTTTACAGGACAAGAAAGACAACAAGGGTCGGTTTTCTTAAGGTAGATAAGAAGGTGCCCAGGAGGTGACACTGTCTTCTCGCAGAGAGCCAGATGAAGAGAGGGATAGGTAGAACGCTCTTGACTGGTTGATGGGGGATGCGGTACAATTGGGGAGATAATAAAAGGAGACAGGGCAGCTTGGTCAAGTGTCAGAGTATAAGCACATGAGTCAGATGCAATGTACAGTATAACCACTAACCAATGCTGTTACTGCAAGGCTCATCATGAATGGGATAAGCCCCTGCCTAGGAGCTGAGCTATATGGCCACCCTCGGGGGTAAGTAGGGGTAACTAGAGGCACAGAAAAATACTGAGTAGAAAACACTATAAGTTGAGGCACAGCAAAGTACAAAGTAGAAAACATCAAAATCAGGACCACCTACATAGGGTGTTTTATGAGTATACAGTAGGCATATTAATGTCCGCAATAGAAGTAACAAATGGAATCTCTGGACCACCCAAATGGGGTGTAAAGGGGATACACTGTTAGTCAGGTTTGAGGGTATGGTGATGAGAATAGCTTGATTATAAGCAGATATTCCCCAGAATTACAACAATATTTGTTTCACTTACCCCTCACAAGTGGAGAGGCACTTAATAAATGTTTGACTGCAACAGATTACAGTTACCATAAAGTAGTAAGTTTCTGTTGGGAAACATTTCCACTGCACCAATGAAGTACACTGAGGGCAGCGGCTCCTGCGGTGCAGAGGTTAAGTAACTAGCCAAGAAGCATGTATATCAGGCTGCTTGGTGTTGAATCCAGGCACTGCCGACACTATCAGCAGTTTAAATTTTTTTTTAACAAGTATCTTTTTATGGTGCCTGTAGCCTTCAGTCTTTTCAAATATGTTATACTGTGCCCGATTTTCATATGATGATGTTTTTGGTGAAATATCACAAAAAATATTAATTTGAGCACATCAGCATTGATGTTGATGTGCATGCCTAGAGTCACGGCTTTAGTTTTCAAAGTCATTACTGAACAGGTTAGAACACTCATTTTTCAGTTTTACTAACTTTGTCCCATTCAGGGGCCAGGACTCTTTCAATATATACATGTATCTCTATTTGCATAAAAAATTAAGTACTCGTGCATGTTTGAGTATGCTGGTGGCTCTGCACCATGTTGAACACAGGAACAAATGTCCCAGTTGGGAGCCAGGTAAAAGAGTGGACCACTCAGATTAGTAGTATTTGTGATATTTTCTCAAAAACATCATCATATGAAAATCGGGGCCACAGTAGAACATATTTGAAAAGATTGAGGGCTACAGGTACCATGAAAAGGCACTTGTTAAAAAAACCTGAAGACATTTGGCATCTGGAACAGGTCCAGAGAAGGACCACCAGAATGGTACCCAGACTCGCACATCTTGATTATATATCAAGGTTTAAAAATACTGGGCTCTACTCAGTATAAAATAGAAGAATTAGAGGGGATTTACTTTTAACCTACAAAATACTCCAATCACCTGATCTCATGAAACAGTGTGGAATATCATATTCTATCAAATGGTTAGTTCCGAGGCTACACAAATGGCAACTTGAGGTCAAAACCTTTAAGACTAACAAAAGAGGAAACTTCTTCTCAATCAGAGCTCCAAACTATGGAACACCGTACCACAGGAGTTGATAGATTCTGACAGCTTTGTTGTGTTTAAAACAAAACTTGCTGTCTGGATCAGGGCAATTCAACAAAACTGCTAAAGTCTCACAAAGTGTGGGGGACATTCTCAATGGACTTCGGCCTTCTTTTGTCCCTATATACCAAGCAATACCAAGTAACGCTGACAGTGTCCTTTTAAGTAAAATTATCAGATATGTCACGAGGGGACTACTAGGGACACTAATGGTGATTTGTGGTTTTCATCTTAATAAGGCAGTTTAGGTGATGTTTTCTGTCAAAAACATTCAGCATTTATATTGTTTGTCGTGTAAATGTCCTTGTTAGGATTATGACCCCAGTCATCCACTTTGTAAGTTGTGACACTTTATCATTCAAGGGCTATTTGCAGCCCATCAGGAAGACATTTGAGGCAGCAGAGTTCTTTGCTCAGACTCCAAGGGAGTCCCCTCTTCTAGGTTAAAATCAGTTGGGAGCACCAGCCCAGTGTTGTACAGGGCTGAGGTGCTGGACGCCTTACCTCTCACCATGCCGGTGATCCGTGTTTGGGAATGAGCACAGGTTGCCGGGGGTCAGCCGGGAGGAGGGCTGGGAGTGGATAGAGCAGCTGCCCGGCAGCTCTCCTCTCCCAGATTGAGGAGGTAGGCCTTCCCATCTCTTGGCTGCCACTGAGTGGAAGCTCAATGGTAGCCTCAGGCAGGGGGGGCTGGCGCTAGGCCAGGTGGGTGGATCAGGGCTGTTGTTGGTTCTGGAGTGTATGAGCACCTCCATGCACATGTGCGACCACGTTGTCTAAGGTACCGGGGAGTAAAGGGTAGAAAGTCGGCTGAAGAACACCCCAGAGATGGAATGAAGACCAACCCCCCCGCAGGCTCCATACCAGCGGCCAGACACACGCCACAGTCCTGTGGCAGAGGACGTGGGCATAAGGTGAATCTGGGAGGAGCCAGGTGACAGGGCGGAGGCAGTCAGAAGGGGGTAGATGGGGAAGGAAGGAAGGAGCATAAACTACTAATAAAAAATTATGTCAATTGGGAGCCGAGCCTTCTCTGTTGTCACTGCTGATTCAGCTGTCATTCAGTTCCATAACTCTCACCCCATCACATGTGTAAAGAAGCAGAGGTGTAGGAGAATGGGGTGAGAGTTAGGAACAACAACCCTAATGCGTACCCCGATGCCGGTTGGGGGTGTGGGCAGGAGGGCTTTCAACCCTAACACCGAATTTCCTCGCTTTTGTCGGTGTGGAACAACCCTAACTAATGCATTAAACAGAGTTTTTTTCCTCTAATTTCCCTTCTTTTTGAGAATGATAACGAGAAATAGTGAATGTAATGCCGCGGCGGGGCCCCTCGCTCCCGCCACATGATGTCTTGTCACAAAGTAACATTGTGCCCACAAACGCAAATAGTAATGCGCATGGTGACGAAAGGCGAAACAGAAAGAGAAACAGTAGTGTAGACAGAAATGTTAAAAACAATGCAGAAGCAAGCGCAAATGAAAATGCAAAGGGTAATGCACATTTTGGCGTAGACATGAACGGTAAGTGAAACGGGAACGGAACCGTAAGCGAAAACGGTAACAGTAACAGTAATGTAAGCACACAGGCTGGTTTTCTGCAAAGCCTGCATAAAGAAAGACAGTGAATACAAAGAATGGATGCATAATAATGGTTCTCGAAGCAGAAAATGAGGAGTTGGAATACTAAACTGCTTATATCTCAGGAACCGTACGACGTAGAAAAAAAATGTAAAAGTCATATGATTTATGACTTTCCTGGCTAGATTTGTACTTAGCCCTCATTAGGGTGCTAACCATGTTTTCGATGAAAAGTCCATATCTCGCACAGTTTCCGATATACGGGCCCTGAAAGGTGCGGCGAACGCCGTAATGTTATCCTATGGGAAAAAAAGAGAAGTTTGGAGTGCCATAACTTTGGCTCCCTGTAATATTTTTTCACCAAACCACAAAAAGGCACATTTGTGGGATGTTGGCTGTGTTCCCTTCAAATTTCAGCCCAAAAGACGAACCATTATTTTGCAGCAGGGCGCCAAAGGATTCCTGTAATGCGTCGGACGCCGTAATGTTATCCTATGGGAAAAAGCGTCAAATTTGGTGTGCCGTAACTTTGCCACCATGTAATATTTTTTTAAACAAAACACCAAAATGCACATCTGTGAGATGCCAGCTGCGTTTCCTCCAAACATCAGGCCAAAGCACCAAACCATTCTTTTGCAGCAGGGTGCCAAAGAATTGCTGTCATTTTCCCACAGCCTAGGAAAGTACTGTCGAAGTTTGCGAAAGCTTTCACAAATTCATTCAACAGTGTCGCAAGTGCGACAGTACATTGTGAAAGTACTTCTTCCAGAAATTTGAAAAACATATTTCTGGGGTGTTTTACCCCCAAAATAAAGACATGGCTAGCATCCTCAAGGTCCGACTAGGTGAATACAAAAAGAATTAGGTTGCTAGAGGGTCCCAAATTTAAATGCCAAGCGTTTTTCTGATCACCAACTGAAAACAAAATGGCAGATTTGTGACAGTAAAAGGACCATTTGTGAAAGTAAAAACTGCATTTGTGACACTGTCAAACTTTTTGTTAACTTTCCCATTGACTTATAATGGGAACTTGTTTTGAATAACTTTTGAACTGTTTAATATTTTTCAGAAATCTTCAAAAGGCACATGGGACCTCGGCCACACGTTCCCTGAAGATTTTGGACTGGGTGCTCAAACCGTGCGATTTGTACGTGCGACAGTAAAATTCCAGAAAAGCGTAAACACGCATGCAGATCACGCTTAATAACTCCGCAGCTGTACATGCGACCGGTACGAAACTTGGCAGATCCCAAGGCGTATGGGTCTTGATCATGTAATCCAAATTTCAGGCAAATCCGTCCAACGGTTGCAAACTTATCAAGGTGCACAATTTTGGGTTTAACATGTAAATGGCTCCTCAACTCTTAACTATAGTGGCACTACCGTGCCACTATAATATAGCCAAAGAAGAAACATGCACTTAAATAGTATAAATGTTTGTGCAGATTCTACTCATTGTTGGAACTGAACCTCCTGTTCAAAAGCTCATCACCTTTACTGCTACACTGCAAAACGTTTTCTGATTCAGCTATGAAATTGCATGAAACATATATCTGAATGATATAAATGTTCATAAAAATTCTGCCTACTGTAAAAAGTAAACTACTAAATTTGTTCCAAAGCCCAGCTGTCACCCTACAGAATGATGACTGATATAGCTACGAGCTTGCATAAAACATACATTTTAGTAATATTAATTGTTATGAAAATCTTGCCTGTTGTGGGAATCAAACTCTTAAAATTTTTTGTTCCAAATCTGCCTCCCCATAGAAGATTAACTGATAAGGCTATGAACTTGCAGAAAGCATATATTCTAATAATATTAATAGTTATAAGAAAATTATTCCCACTGTGGGAAATAAACTCATAACTTTCTATTTTAAAGGCTTGCTCCATCCCCATTACATTAGAGATGGTTCGATATTTCAGCCATCAAGTTGCTTCTCAATGTATGGAATGCATCAGATCTGAAAACAAAAACAGTTAAGATATTTTCCTCAGTGGGTTTTAGAGTTCAATCATATTGCAGTCCCTAGTTCATATCAGGCTCTATCCCTACACACATATTTGTGAAATAATGATTTGCTTTTTCAACAAGGAGGGGGAGCATAGTTTCCATTTTTCCCCATCTTGTTCTCGGAAAGTGTGAATGTTTTATAGTGTCTGATGTTAGAATTAAAAGAGAAAGCTTCCAGTGCCCAGAATTGTTTTGGCAGTACCCTAAATGATGTGACCACTTATGTCCTGTATAGCAGTCACTGTTGCAGTGCTTCCTGCAACTTTTCAGCTTGGCTGGAATCACTACCGTGACTCCTAATAGTGCTGTACTCTGATTTTAGTACAGCATCACTCTTTAACTTGAATACTGCACACTCGAGCAGACTCGATAGACCATATGGCTTATATCTGCTGGCATATTTCATATGTTCGTATGAATATATATATATATTATAGTTCCTTAGAAAATGGGCTTATTATTTCCTGGTCTCTGATTGGCTGAGACCCATTCCAATGGGGTACTTGAAGTACCAGTAGAGATCAGGAAATAATAAGTTCCAGCCTGCTTTGCCTCAGTACCAAACTGGTATCACTGTACCAGTTTGGATTTCAAAATTTATGAGCCATTATTGTTTCCCTGCTCGCTAAGCAAGAGGAGTGACCATGTCGGACCCTACCCCCCACACATACATACACACACACACACACACACACAACAGAACTCGTCTATAACTAATTTATAATGCCAAAAACAATTTATTATTTTGAATAAATACCTTTCCTTACAAAATTCTTCCCCGCCACCAGCTCTGTTAATTATGCCCCCATCCTTCAATGCCAGTCTGCTTTACATTGTGCCACAAGTCCATAGCATGCCTCCACCTGTGGGCATGGAATTTGAGAAAATATCGCTGGTCTCATGTTTATGGCAGCAGTAAGGGATAGCGCCACCCTGATACCAGATAACGTCATTTTGGGAGGCAGAGACAAGCTGGGTGAATGACAGGTGAGCTGACCTGGGGGGGCCTTTAACCAGTGGTTTGTTTAGAGCTACATGTGAATTCAGAATCCTGGTTTTATCGGTTCCCAGAAAGGGAAATATGCTGATTTTTGTAAATAAATGAATTAATAGAAAAACACCTGTCAAACACTGCAGTGCCCTCTACAGCCAGATATACAAGTAGAGGGACTACTTTACCAAAAATAGACAAACAAAAACTGATTTTTACTAATTTTTTATGCAAGTATTTTATTTTTTAATTCTTACAGAAAATGACACAAGTAGCCAATTTTCTAAGCACAATAATACCCTCCAGGATGAGTAGTATAAGCTATACTGGACCTTCCAGAGGCTATAAGGCACTCCATCTGCAATGTCAGGCCTCATTATGCCCCTGGGAGTTCAAGTAAAGTCCAGTACTACACACCCTGTTGGGTATTATTGCTTGTATATCAGAGCTTGGCTGGTTGAGTCTTCAGTCAAGGTGAAACAACCATTAAAAATGAATAGCGTGCTCCCTGCTCCTGTTAGATGGAGGGTGGCTGAGGTGGTGTGCGGAGGGCTGTGTCACTCGCTGTCAATTCACTGTGGCACCGACAGTCAGGTAAGGGGGACCAGGGGTGGGTTGTCAGTGCTGCAGGTGAGAGGGGTGCACTAACCACTAACGAGGGTTGGGTTGGGGGGTGCTGAAGAGCAATGTTTGGGGATGGGGCTATGTTGTTGGAGGAGCGTACTTGCAGAAAGCATACTGGATGGTAATCACCATGAGGGTGACAAAATGTGGCGGGCATGCCCTGTTACAGGGACAGACATCGGGTGGGAAATGGGACCATAACACACCAGGGAAATTTAACTGTGTACTTCGGGGTGGCATTGGGTGGGGGAGGACCACTAAACACCAGGGAAACATCTATGTGTACTTCGTCGGGCATCGGGTGGGAGGAGGGACCACTAAACACCAGGGAAACATAACTGCGTACTTCAGGGGGCATCAGGTGAAGGGTGGGACAACTAGACACCAGGGAAACATAAATGTGTACTTTGGGAGGCATCGGGCAGGGGACAGATCCCTAGACATAGGGAAACATATCTGTTTATGTTGGGAAGGCATCAGGTGGGGGGCAGAACCACTAAACACCAGGGACTACTGTGTTGGGGGTCAGGGGGGAGCTGCCACACTACCTCCACCAACCACTAAGATTGTGTGGATTACAGCAAGGTCTCGGGCGAGGGTACTTGCGCCACGCAAGGGGACCACACAACAGACCCTTGTGTGGCATAAATGCTGTGTGAATCGGAGTGTGATGATATTCAAGTTGCCTCCCCTTCCTTTGCATTGCGCCCCTCTCCTCACTTTGCTCAGGCACAAACCCTGTTTGAGCACACAAACCGGGCTTCTGTGACTAACAAATCCGCCCAAACCCTAGTCTGTGCCCCAGCAAAGTTTTGAGAATCGGGCCCCTTGTCTCTAATTATAACTATCTGTTTTTGAGGTTTTGTTAAGTTTGTCATTCATGTGTTAATATTGTGTGTATGAAAGAACGTAGTAACTGAATGGCTGCTACTTCCTTGGGACCAGCTTACAAATGAGATGCTTCATTTGAAGGGGCTATTTCCAATATTTATATTTCAATAAATGAATCAGAGTAATTCCAAAGAAAAAGCAAATAACAGTAAAACATGCAATTCACATACTGTATGTATTTATTCCTACTTTGGGCCAAGTGCAGATAAAATTGTCAAGGAGATAGCTCTCCTAGAAAATGTTTAATTTCAAATATTTAGTAACGGTTTTAGGCCAGGGTCTTAACCTCTTTGGATCATGTTGATCACATAGTTCATTTATATAGGATTAGGTACTCTATTTATTAAAGAATAAAAGGAGTAACTACTGACTCAGGATGCAGTATACCACATCTCCCTATGCTACTTGTTTTTTTTTTTTTTTCTAGTGTGGGAAGCCAGAGAAATTAATGCTGCATAAGGAATAATGTAATGTACAGGAAAATCTCCATGTTACAGGAATAATGTCACAAAGCGGTACACAGAAGACCTCCCACAGGCATACCGGCCCTGAGACTGCCAACTACAGGCACAGCATGGCACTGCGAATGGCTCTCACAGGCCCACCACCGCCCCAAAATGGCCTAGCACAGGCCCACTGTAGCCATGAGACAGCCAAGTGCAGGTCAGCCTTGGCCCAGAGATGGAATATCTCCCTAAATTCAATACTGGGGTACAGGAAGGGCTGGCACAAGTCATCAGTTTTGTAAGTTGCATTTGTTACAAATTTTCACACTGACCCCTTACCTTTTGAAGAAGTAGCACGGGGGAGGGCAGAAACTTCTGATGGCACTTAGGAGTCAGCTCTTTAGAGGGAGGGGGTTCCACCAAAATACATCAGAAAGCCAATAGAGCACAGTACATGCCACCAACATTTCCTGTTTTAGCACATAAGTCTCTTTGTTATGAATGCAAGAGTGTGACTGCAACTTGCGGCAGGGAGGGTGTCTCAAATCTCAGTCACTGACACAGAAATGAAACAAGAGTCAAGATTAACTGTTGTAAAGAGTGTAGAGTCACAGCACAGCTAGCAGACACACCAGGCACAACACTGGGGGAGGTGCATGCAACCACACACCCAGCACTACATGTACAGGGGTGTAAGTCACTTCTAGTCCTGCAACCACACACTGGCACAACCTGAGAGGGGTCACCAAGTCCTGCAAACAAACACTCAGCACAGTATGGGAAAGGGGGACCAAGTGCTGCAAACAAATATTATACAAGCACAACACATGGAATGAGGTTCTAAGTCACTGTCAGTCCTGGGAAAACACAGCCAGTGGGGGGGGACCAAGTCCTGTAAACACAGAAAAGCACATCATTGGAGGCACCAAACCTTGCAGACACACAGCGGTACAACAGGGGACGATGGCATTCCCTGCACATACACACTGGCACATGTGGGGCACAGGGCATCAAGTTCGGTAAACTCAATCACAGCACAACATGGCCCCTCATCAAAGTACTACCACACCTACAGCCAGACCCTTTAAGCAAAAAAAGGGAAACCGTACCCCAAAATACATGGTGCATCATATTAATACCAGCCCCTCCCCCACCGTACTACACCAAAATCATCTCCCCCCTACAGCACCAGGCAGGTGGTAGGCAGCAGCTCCACCACATGTACCCTAGCAGAGGCTGGCTGGTGCTCATCAGCAATGATACTGCCAGTGCTGCCCGCCCAATCTCCTGGTGCCTCTCTAGTCTCTATCCCAGTCCCTATTGATTACAGACAGCAGGGAGAAATAGGTTCGAGACCAGTGACACCACATTTGGAATGAATGAAAATAAATCAAAAACAAAACAATGAAAGATCACAGAGTCGCAGAGCAGTACCTTAATGAGCAGGTTCCTGCCTAACAAATAATATACATCATCAGTAAATATTAGTATAAGGAATGCAAAGGAGCGCGGAGTTATAAACAGAACTAAAGTACTTACCCTAGGAGCCAGCTGTAGGAGGGCATGATGAGGGCAACTGAGGGTATGGAGTCAGTAATCAATGAGAGCAATAAGCAAAATTAGGGAGCGAGGGCAGGGGAAAATGACCAGAGAAACCGACCTGCATGAGTGAAACTGACCAGCAGGCCGGGGGCTGAAATAGAGAAAGAGAGGCAATCATCAGCAGCATTTAGCTTCCATCACTCTGTGTGGAAGGTGCTCCCACAATTGCTGGGACATTAAAGAAAGGGGAAGGGGAAGGGAAGAGCCAATGATACGATTGGGAGGGGAGAGGAACCTGTCAGTGGAGCGAGCTAGGCCAAAGCCTAGCATCATCGTCATCTTCCACCCCACCCCTCCCCTTCCCTCCCTTCAACCAGGACTAAACAGAAGATACATTTTAACATAAGCCACAGGCCTGCTCTATTCATTCTGCTGGCATTATATACCTGCGACCCGCTGCATAGATATGGCATATCCTGACATTATGTACCCCCTGCAAATGTTGCATACATTTTTCAATTTTTTTGCAATTTTCATTAGGAAGGCTACCAATGATTCAGGCTACAGCGGGTTCTTTTACTGACTGGTACAGTTATGGTGCCTAAGTAGTGAACAATAAAATGCTTGAAAAGGTTGGGGGTCTGGGTGCCACTAAACCCCCAGAAGCTGTGGGGTTTTAGAAGCTCTATGGTGCATTTTTGGGTATTACATTGAAGATGAAACAAAGTTATGTTAGGTCTGCCCCACCCTTAACGCCAGGGATAAAATATTATCCTCTAATTGGCCTCGGGTACCTAGAGTCTGCAGCTGGGGCTGGGAACAGGACCATGTCCATTATTTTACCGGTGGGATGTGTTTTTTTAACAGGGGATATGAGGGTCCTCTCCAAGAAAATATTTAAATTCTAAGTGTTCAAGTTTGCAAGTTTCTGCATTTTGAAAGGGTAAGCTAAACTCCAATTTTATCTGCAACCAATATTTACAAATCAGTGGCAGCCAGTGTTTACCGCATTGTTTGATGTACCCTAAATTATTGTGGTTAACTACTGGGTCACTAACCTTAGTAGACAGATGACCAGTCCACATTGCTCTCAGTTAAATCAAACAATCACCAAATCAAACAGTGAAGTCAACACTGTCTGGGGTATGCTACCAGTGTGGCAGTATGTTTTCATCACACCCACACACTGTCCAGATACACTCTAAACTGGCCAATGACCCAAACCCATAAGTAGTGAGCCTCCAAGGCAATAAAGATCCCATTTAACCCACCTCAGAGTTCCTCACTGACCACAGATGAGAAACACATCCTCCCTGCCCTTGCAGCAGTGTTCCCAGTGAATGAGTAATGACACTGTCTCCCTACCTGACCCAAGCTTGGCTGTACACCAGACCCCCTCCCTCTGTAAGATTAAGAAGACATTCCTGCCCTGGGGAGATGGCACAAACCACAGTTTGTTATTCCTTATAGACCTTTGGATTGTGACTGAAGAACCAAGTTAGTTCAGTGTCTCTCTCCACAGGCTCACTCTAGCTAGTCTCTGTCATTCAACACAGCTACACGAGCTGCTGTCTCTCAAATGATGATGCAGCACAAGCTGGAAAGCCAGCTTTGAATTTCACGCAGGTGAAGTTGGGTTGGGAGAGCAAGGAGGGACAGCAGCAGTACTTGGTGGCTGGGCAGAGGTTGTTGCTAGGCCACCAGGGAGGTCTACTAATAGTTGGCAGCAGTGGCTGGTGATTGGAGTGTATTGTTGATTGTGAGGGGTGAGTAGCTAGGGTCTGTAACTTGTGCAGTGGCTAAAGCATAGTCGTGTGAACCAAGAGTCCCAGGTTTAAATCCCACAACCACTTGCTCCCCTGTGTAACCCTGAGCAAGTAACTTTACCTCTCTGTGCTAACTTCTCAGTAAACCTCTCTCTAATCTATCTCTGTGTCATTTGCATCTCCTTAAACAGCTAGTGGCAGCTGCAGTCTCTCCCCTCTGGAGCTAAACAAGGATGGCAGGGTATAGGGTCTAGGTGGTACATCAGGAGCTCAAATTAATCTTCCCAACCAATTGCCAGGTCAACTGATTGACTGCTGCTGTCCAGGGGTTTGGAAGGAAGGTTGCAGCAAGCTATAAATGGGCAATGCAGGAAGTGAGCAGTCCTCAAGCAGTCTGAAAGTGAGGCAGGAGTCCCCTCTCTCTCCTTCTTGATGTACTTCTGCCTTTTCCAGACTCTGGAGTAGACACACATGTTATACTGGCATGACTGTACCTCCACCTGTCCCAGTTGCTGACAAACATATCGCATATCACTTGTCAGTAGAATTTGGGCTTGTAGCACCAAATCTGATATATCCATCACTATGAGCACCAGTGTCCCACACTGTCCCATATTTTCAAGTGTCAGTGTCTCTCATTTCGGTGACAAAAGGTTGACAGGTATGGGTATGCCCCTTCCCCACAAAAAAAAAAACAAATACAGCAGGCCATTCCTCCAGTCAGACTTGAAATGGCAGGGTAAAAATAATTAATTAAGATAAGGATTCAAGCACTTAACGTCAAAACACAGACAATATCATGATAGATGCAAGAGAGCACAGCCTCACCCTCATTGATCCCAGTTTAGTTAACAAATCAATAAGCACTGTTTCTGCAGCTGTGTTTTGTTACATGCCAGATCTGTGGTGAGGGGCTGGGGCCTGATTAAAAGGTTTGTCAAACTCCGAAATAACACTGCCTGTGAAAGCCCAAAACAACACTGTGTCTCTGTCTTAAAATAAAAAGAGAAAATGACTGTTAGGAACTGATATGACCTTCTTTCATGTCTCTGTACTGTAGAAGGAATAATTATCCCTTCACAGAGAAAACTGTGTATTTTACTAAAATGTCAAGCTGCAGGACAGTCTTGCTGTTCAAAAACCTTTTGAATACCCTGCCTCCTAGGAACAAGAAATGTGCAGCAACAGCAGCTTTCAGTGCATTCCCTCTCCCCTTGTGTAAAGGATAAAAAATACTCATGTCTCCAAACTAAGTTCACAGCTATAAGAACTATGGGAAGCCCCACCTTCAAGATGGAACTTCTTTACCCTGCACTCATGAAGTTGCCACTTGGGGAGTCAATAATTAATATGTAGTGCTTGGTGGATGCGGGGCAGGAATGGAATGGAAACTTTATTTATGAAAAGGAACCTTTCCAAAACCAAGGCGCTTGTACATAATTCATTAAAATAAATCAAAAACAAATAATTAAGACCATAAATAAACAGGTTAAAACTCATGGTTGCAGCATTAAAATTCAGTATATGCCAGACTAAAAAGAAATGTCTTCAGTGCTACTTTAAACTTTGGACGGTCAGGCAATCTCGCATCTGATGAGGCAGAGAATTCCACAGGGTTGGTTCCATAAAACTGAAATACCTGGCCCCAGATGTCTTTAAACGAACCCCAGGGAATCTCTAGCAATCCCTCATCAGTGGATCAGAGACAGTGGGAGGGACAGTAGGAATGAAGGAGATCTTGCAGGTAACCAGGTCCCTGGTCGTGTAGGGCCTTATAGGTCAGCAAACCGACCTGGAAGGTGATCTACCACTGTACTGGCAGCCAGTGCAGTCCGCGAAGCACAGGCATTATATGACTGGTCCTAGACGAACCAGTCAATAGCCTGGCTGATGCATTCTGCACAAGCTGCAGGTGGAGGATATCAACCCCCAGTTACCCAAGGTAAAGGGAGTTGCAGTAGTCAGGGTGGAAGGTAATGAAGATGTGGACCAAAGTTGGAAGATCTTTGGAAGGAACCAGGTGCTTCACCAGGGTGATATTCCTCAGATGGTAGAAAGAGGTTTTGATAACTGCCGACACCTGAAATTTAAGTGTCAAACAGTCATCAAACATAACGCCCAGGTTCCACACCCAGTCTGAGGTAGTTAGCTGAACACCCCCAAGCCATAGACGTGAAGGTGATCCGCCAACAAACCCGCCTCCCGGTGACCTGGGTCCACAACCAACACTTCATTGTTTTCTGGGTTTAACCGCAGCCAGCTCACATTCATCCAATCCTGGATTTCGGCAAGACAGTTGTTAAAGACCGAAACAGCAGCATCCTGGCCAAGCACAAAGGACATGTATAGCTGAGTGTCATTTGCATAGTAGTGAAAACTCTAGCCATATTGCCTAATAATCGCTCCCAACGGCTGCATATACACAGCAAACAACATGGGTGCCAAGATGGAACCCTGCAGCACCCCACAGGATAGAGGGAGTGATGCCGAGGAAAAAATACCAGGCACCACCCTCTGAGTCCTACCCTCTAGGAAAGACTGAAACCATCTGAGGACCATACCAGACAGTCCACAGAAGAACTTCAGGTGCTCCAATAGCACACCATGGTCTATATGTCAAATGCCACAGTGAGATCAAGAAGGACCAAGATGGAATGGGTCCTTTGTTCGCTCACTGTTAGGAGATCATTAAGTACCCGAACAAGGGCTGTCTCGGTACTATGTCTCTTCCTAAATCTGGACTGGAGAGAATCATAGACATTGTGGCTGGTCAGATGATCATCTAGCTGTGACGCAACCACCTTCTCAATAACCTTACCCACAAAGGGCAGGTTAGAGAGGCCTGTAGTTAGCCAGACAGTCTGGGTGTCCAAGGAGGACTTTTTAAGAAGGGGCCAAACCATGGCCTCCTTCAGAGGATCTGGGAAGATCCCTCTCTCCAAAGACATCCAGACTATCTCAGCAAGGACCTGACCGATTTTATCCACACAGCCCACTTGGAGACGTGTGGGGCCCAGGTCCAAACTACAGTTGGTCGGATGCAGTGACTGGATGATCATCACAATGTCACTGATTGTGGGAAGGCTGAAGTCACACCACACAAACTGGGTGTCTGACATCTCCTGCCGACCATCACAGCTCCCATTAGGGAGAGTCAAGCGGATACTGGACCTAATTGTGGCAACCTTATCTGAAAAGAATCAAGCAGACTCCTCACACCGTTCTTGAGAAAAAGCACTTCCAGGCTGAAGACAGATTGGATTGCACAATCTGTCCACAGTCCTGAAAACCTGAGCTGGTCAATTCTGTGCAGCAGCAATCTCCTTGGACAGGAATACTGCCTTCTTATGGGTAATTGCTGATTGATAGACCACATAATAGTCCATCAAACTAAATCTGTCACACTCCAAGCCCGACTTCCGCCAGTGCCTCTATAGCCATCGTCCCACTCTCCTCAGGTCCCTCAGAGTCTCATCAAACCAAGGAGACCTGGAGCGATGAGTGAGGGGATGAACATGAACAGAAGCAATGGAATCCAGAGCCCCTACCACCACCTTATTATAGGCAAGTACCAAGTCCCCTGGATCCATGCATTCACTCAGTAGGTCCAATACCACCATCAGACCATCTGGGTAAACACCCCTCAAAGGGCGGTACCAGACCATCTCCGTAGGGGCTGGCCTACTAGGGGTGGCCTTGAAACTGAACCCACTGGTATGATGGTCAGACCACCTGACTGGTTCCACCACCAAATTGGATATCTCCATCACCAGGAGAAACACCAAGTCCAATGAATGACTACCAATGTGGTCAGGGAGGAAATAACCTTGGTGAAGCCCAGCGAGATCATTAGCTGGAGGAAGTCCCGACCAAATTGCGAGAGTTCATCATCGACCCAGGCATTGAAATCCCCCAGAACCAACCATCTGGGGGATCCCAATGTCAGGTCGACAATGAAGTCTGCAACTTTCCACAGGAAAACATTCCTGTCTCCTGATGGACGGTAAACGAGAAGTACCCTGCACTCCACACCCTCACCCATGATATATTCAAAGGAGCTGGTAGTTCCCACTGGTACCTCCATTAGGCCCAGTTCCAATCTAAAACAGATGGCAACACCCCCGCCCCTACAATCCATCCTCGGGCAGTGTATCACCGAGTACCCGGCCGAAATTGCTGATGCCAAAACTGGACCAGTATTCTCATCCACCCAGGTCTCAGTGATGCAAGTCAGGTCAGATGATCCAACAAGATCCGCTATTATAGCGGTCTTGTGCTTAATAGACCTGGCATTGCATGACACCATCTGAGTAAGATGAGGACCAGAGGAAGAGTGTGTTACCTGCCTGCCAGGAAGATGAAAAAAGCATCCCATTCAAACCATCTGAAGCATGCCCTTCTCTAAGCCCCACCCCATCAAAGATCTCAAGCTGTAGACACATACCTGGCTACTAAAAAAAATCAAACCTGATGAAAAAGGCAGGAAAGGAGAGCTTTTCAGACTTACAGTGCTCAGACAAAGAAGGTGGTTTGTTTGAACCATGCAGACCCCACCTGGTAGCGGGTCTGCACTGAGCCAGATCATTCTAAGCCACATGGGAAAGGGCTTTTGGATTTTTTGTTGTTGTTTCTTTTTTTAGGATGGTGGGGGGACACACCAGGCTGATCATGATGTGATCAGCTGTGCTTTCTGGGTAGTGTAATGCACATCAAAGGAAAGAGCCACTCTATGATTGGGCTGGCTGTCTCCTTTAAGCTACATGAAGTTTCCACCCAGCAAACCACACCAGTGTCATAAGCAGCCTGGCTGATGCTTGGTGTGACACTGACAGGCCCCTTGCAGATTGACCTGCACTGGACCCACACTGACACACCTCTTAAAACCCACTGTCATAACAATATGTTTACTCATGCAAACCCACGGCGAACATGAAAAAATGCATCTCCTTATGCAACTTGTGCACTGTGGCTACACTCTATGCAATCACAAAACTGTCTTGTATAATACTATCTCTACATTTGCACTGTCAGAAGGATCCAGAGGACATCACTGCCACCTTTATCTGAAACTTGATTGGCTAGCAACAGTGGCCAGACTTATTTTTAACATGTGCACTTTTATATACAATATACTTTTTAGCAAAATTTACCATTCTCCAACTAATGTGCTATCCTTTTGTGATGCAAATAATGGCCTGAAATCACCTAATAGAGGTTTTGTGGAAATTCCATTTATAGCAAACTCTGGTCAGAGCCAATATGGCTGCAAAATGATGTTATTGGTGATCGAAATGATTATTATTTTATATTAGCCCTCCTTTCCCAGTCAACAAAAAAGTAAATAAATACATAAAACTAATGCTTCATGCTGTATGACACGTTAAAGCATTTTGTGAAATAGTGCTGAAGGTCAATCAATGAGCACAAAAGTCAACCGAGAGAGATAAACATTCCAAAGTTTTGTTTTGTACTTCATGATTAACATAGGACTTTCTAGTAAAAATGTTCAGAGAGCATGGACATCAAACTAATGGTGATAGCCCATTAAACTATTTAAAAACCTCATTGGCTGAGAAATTACATATGACCATGCATTAAAAAGATAGCAATTCACCGGCCCAGTGGCACTGAGAGTTGTTGCACTAGATACCACACCTCGCACCATGCTGGCGGCCTGTTTTTGGAGGTGAGCTCAGGACACTGGGGGTCATCAGAGCTCTTCTCTCCCATATCCGGGAGGCTAGTCACCTCGCTCTCAACTGACACCCAGTGGAGGCTGGATGTCAGATCAAGGGAGGTCCATAGCACTGATGCATGTTGGGGAGGATGGAAGGAGCTCGTGGTTTCTGGGAGCGTGTGCATGCCTCCACATCCATACGCTCACCTGTTTGCCACTGCTTCGGGAGGGATGGGAGAAAACTACAAAAAAAAATTCTGTGTCTACATGTTGCCGTAAGTGATGGTCCCCAAAACCCTGGAAACCTGCTACTTGTGGATCCCTGAGGAGGGGAAGGATGGTGAAGTTGGGAGCTAGAGGGGGACCCAATGAAAGGCGCAGGTGGCCATGAGGGCAAACAGCTATTAAAGAAAAAGCTAGCAATTGTATTTTTCTCCTTATTTTCTGTTCAGGTACTTTATTGTACAGTCTTTATGAGAGTAGATCCATTCCAACACTGGGAATGCTAATGATCAACTTTCAGAACTTTGTGCTACTGTACCTGCGTGACATTTTTTTTTTGTTTTGCAGTTGTGTTTAGCTTACTTTATCCTGAAATACTTGTAAAGTTTCTAAACTTTCTGCAACATCAAGATGATGCAAAAATATGTACTCTATACTCTCACCAGATCAAATCGCTCTGAACAAGAGAATACCAATAATGACAACAAAAATAAACAAAAGACAACACAAACCCACCCAATCACTGTGACAACTGATAAATATAATAAGTAATAGCCATATTAATAAATAGCCACTAGCTCCCAAAATAGAATGCAATAGTAGATTGAGAGTGATGAAGAATGTGCCTTGCTGCATGTTTTCCTTCCCACAGACACAATACTGAGTGATAGCATTGCAGCAGGTCCAGTCTTATTCCCATCACCTTGTTTTACTGGCTTGCTAGTCTACAAAATGTTATAACTACACACATGATAGGACAGATAAACGCTAAACAAATGGGGCATGTTACTCTATCACAGTATTCAACAACTCCACTACATTGCTTCGGAGCACAACTTCATTCGGACTGCATCTTCTAGCATTTTTTTTTTTTTACTCACACACTTCTTTGCAAGGATGCTGCAGAACCCCACAATAAACACCAAAGAAATGCTTTTCACTTTGATGGTGACAAAGAGGAGGAGGAGGAGAAGATCAAAGCAGCAAAGACACCAGCTGGCAGCATGGGAATTTTGGAGTTTTTTTTTCAGTTGGCATGAGAAGACCCCAGTTGGTTCAAATTCTGCAACTGTGACAGTCACACAGGTGCGAGGACATAGGCAGCACAGGCTGACAGGCTAGGCTGGACAATCAGAGCCATTGGTTCCCAGGTGTATAGTACGTTGCCACCAGGCACTCATTGTGTCGGACTCAGCAGCTCCAGTACCAGCATGTGGCACAAGCTGCTGTGCTGATGCGGGTACTTGTGGGGCCTGTCTGGAGCACCCCAGGACTACTCAGTGAAATAATAGGGAGAAGAATTAAGCAACAAGGCACTCTCAGGGATTACATCAGTCATCTGTTAATCACCCCCTGAAGGCGTAATGCAGCACAAGGTGAAGCTGAGTGCTGCATGCCCCCAAGGAGTGATTAACAGATGATTATTTTAATCTCTGATGAACAGTTTTAATTTTACAGTCATACTGTATGTACCTAATTTCAGCGACGAATAGTTCTTCCACATTTGTTTGGAATGTTTTTGCCCCACCCCAACCCCACATTCTGATCCTCTGATTCTCCTTTAAGTTCCTTGTCTGACATTTTGAGTAAGGATTCAGGTCTTTCAGTATGTGGTGAATGGTGGTTGCACAACTTAGCTAAAATGTACTTTTCATTTAGAGGTACAGTACTCATTACTTCCTGTGTGTTTTTGTTTTTTTTTGCTTTCCGGGAATGACAATGTCTGTAACATTGTTCGCATAGCAGCCTCTACTGCTGCTATGCTATTTCCAGCCCCGGAGTGCTGTTTATGTGTACTTTTTGCATTGTCTTCATACCAGTTGTCATAGCAGTAGCTGTGTACTATAAGAAAAAAGCTGTATTGCCATGACAACAACACAGACCTTGGACCACAGATGAGCTTTGTGTTACATATCAGACTACAAGCACATTGAATAATCAAACAAATCATTTAATGAAGATCCGTAAAACAGACAGATATCTGTCATTTATGCAGTGTTGATCGGGTGTGACAATGCTTTGGTGCTATGTCTGAATCATCTCTTGACTCCCCGAAGTTCCCCCATGGCACATATAAAGGTTCAGTGATACGCGTTAGTCTTTAGTTCAGCTGCAGCAATCCATTTTAAAAGATCAGCCTTTGTCTGCCTTAAATCCGAGAGGTTAACCACAGGGTAACCAGAGAGTAAAAAAGTAAAATGTAAATGTGCCAATAAACACACTGGGCTGGTTTTCTTAGGTTAGTCTGATCAGGTCCACTCCCCGGTGCTCCAGGCTCAGTGACAGTTTACAATTGATTTAGATAGTTGGCTCAGTTCAGTTTTTCAATAACTCTAAATCAAACTCTAAGTCTTAATAGTGATTGTCTAGGAGTTACCAGGGAAGTTTTGATGCATTCCATGAATAAAACTTATTTCATCGGTAATGTATGTTCCCTTTTTAAAGCAGAGGTTATTTCTATTTATAATCTCCATTTGAAAAGTGAAACTAGTACTTTGCTCCTCTGCATGCTGCGCATGCGCAGAGTCCCAGTTTCACTTTTCAAATAGAGATTCCAAACAGAAATAACTATTGTGTTTAAAAGGGAACATATTGTCAAAATTAGCTTCAGTCATGGAATGCATCAATATATTTAGTTGTTATGACTCCAAAATCGGCAGACTTATTCATGCACAACTTTGGCATAATCAGAGCTATAGCACCATCAGGAACGAGCAAGAAGGAGGAGATGGCTCAATACAAGGTCATGATTTTAATGTTATCATTTTGTGTCAGATATTTCTCTTAATTTTTAAGCATATGTTTTGAGAGCAACAAAAAACTGCAGGGAGCAAGAAAATAGTATGATGGGGAGGGGGGAAGCTACCACGCTGTACTGAATGGAGAGGACTTTGTGAGATGTGATTCAAGTCTGTTCCAGTGGAAGGACACAACTGTGGTGTATTAGCAGTTACGTGGTACCAGAACCCTCTTTTCAATGTAATTACACTACATCATGCATAGCGCTTGCTATGCAGCCGTAATGAGCATTCATCTACATCACACAGAAACTAACACTAAACTGAAGGAAAAAATTAAGAGCTGCCCAACCCCAACCAAAGAAAGGAAAAACATTACATTATTTTCATTATTCTTTCAATTACCAGAACAAGTTGCAGGAGTCAAATCCAGGTGCAAAGCAACTAAACAAGCAAGTGGAAAAAACTCGATAGTGAAAGAAACAGTACATCACTGTGACTGTAAACAAATAGCAAACAAGTGGTGCTGAACGATCCAGCCAAATGGTGGTGGCAGAATAAATCAATTTAATAAATGTACACTAATTACACTTACAAAAAAAATAAATACAGTCAAGTCCAAGAAAGTCAAAGAAACTGGTGTAGCTCACACACAGCAACTGATCAACCATCCACAAAGTTGGGTCAGGTCGTAAGAAGAAACTGGGGCCATGGAGCCCAGTGTTATGCCTGGCTATTCTAAGCTGGCTTCTCTGACTTTCCACTTGGTTTCCAAGAGACATCTCATGGAAGCCCCTTCCTCCAGCTACTTCAGTCATCTAGACCCTGAAAACAGAAAGTCTTGAATAGCATGGCAGGGAAATGGTCTTTGCTTGTCGCTCCCTCTACTACAGCAAACTACTGGGAGTCAGCTGGGATTGAAAAAAATGATGACCGGCCTGGGACTGTACATATATAGGTGATTATTTGACTGGGAGTGTGTGTGTCATAACCATAGCAACCTGCTGTGCATGCCCATCCCGACCAACCCTTCCTATATGAACGGGACAGTAATTTACAAATCTGGGAGTGTCATCACCATGGAAACTGGCCATGATTGCCTATCCTGCCTGATTTATGCTTGTAGCATGAAACAGGCCATGCATGCCTGTCCAGACAGACCTTGCTTGTACGAACAAAGGTAATTTACAAATCTAGGAGTGTGTGTCGTCACCATGAAAACCGGGTGTGCATGCCCATCCTGACCCAAACAGCCCTAATACAGTCTCAGCCATTGACATTGTCAGATATTTCTAGACATTTTGCGATATCACTAAAGAGTTCTCTCTGGTGGCCCTAAAGTAGTACTTCAGGCACGCAGGAATTTCTCCAGAGATTTCACAGAAATTTCAGGAAATATCAGACCATGGCAATGATGGCAACTGTACTAAGGTACTGTAACAGTATTGAGGGATTGATTCATGAGACTTTACTGAGACTTTTGCAAGTCAGGTCTGGGGAGGGAAAGAAAGAGCATCAGCTCCATTACCCAGATTTACTAGATTTGACAACTAAGTATCCACAAAAAGAACAGTTACGTAAGAACTTACCATAACAGTAGCTCTTCCAGGGGATCTCAGTTATCAGGTCACACTGTAGGAACATCATTGTCAGTGAAGCAGGATCCACATGTATGATTTTCAGCCATACAACTGGGGCCACCCATGCTGTTGACATCTACCAACATCACCAACCCTATAAAGTTGTGAGCAGCCCCACTCCCAACTCAGTTCTTTCCCCCGAAGACAAAAGGAGCATAGCTCAAGCCATGGGGGACCGAGAAGACAGAGGGGTACCCAGGCCTATATGAAAGGCTGAATACACCGGATAGCCAGTTCCAGGAAGAAGCCCCCAAAGGAGGGGGATGGTGGGTGGGAAAGCAGACCTGATGACTGAAATCCCCTCGAAGATCTACTGTTAGGGTAAGTTCTTTCATAACTGTTCTATCTTTTTCAGGGGCCTCTCAGTCATCAGGTCACACTGTAGGAATAGTACCAAGCAGATATAGGTGGAAACAGACAGTCTGGGAGGAAGGTAAACATTAAGTTTAAGACAGGAGGCCCTGCAGCACAGTCCTCGAACTCCTGCACGGGCTCTAGAGGCAATGTCCAAACTGTAGTGCTACATAAAGATATGGACAGTACTCCAGGTGGCAGCCATACAAATGTCAGCAGCTGAGACCCCTCTGAAACAGGCCACAAAGGTAGCCATACTTCTTGTGGAATGAACTTTGACCACCACAGGTGGTTCTTTGCCATACTTATTGTAGCAGAACACAATGCAGTTTGCCAACCATTTAGATAAACATTGTTTAGAAACCAGAATGCCCTCTCTACCCGGGGTGAAAAAAACAAACAACTGCTTCAACTTTCTGCACTCCTTGGTTCGGAGCAGATAATATTTCAAAGTTCTGTGCACATCTAACGTGCTTCCCCTGGATTGGCATGCTCTGGAAAATAAACAGGAAGGTGGATAGATTGGTTCAATGTAAACTCAGACATCACCTTAGGAAGAAACTTAAGATTCATGTGCAAAGACACCCTGTCTTTGTGGAAAATCAAATAAGGCACCTAACACCAGATGGCCTAAAGCTCTGAAATTCTTTGAGCAGAAATAAAAGCAATTAAAAATAATGCTTTCCAAGAAAGAAAGCATAGCTCGCAAGTTGTGACTGGCTCAAAGGGAGACAGGGTCAACTTCTCCAAAGCAAAATTCAAATCCCAAGCCAGGACAGGAGAATGGATTGGGGGTTTCAGATGCAGGATGCCCCTCAGGAAGGTACGGGAGACATCCAACTGAGCTATGGTTCAGTCACCCACTGGCTCATGAAAAGTCGAAATATCTGAAAGGTACACCTTGAGGGAGGAGTACTGGAGACCTGAGTCAGACAGAGAGATCAGGTAATCCAGGATCTGGTTCACCAGACCAGTGAAAGGATGCAGATTATGCTTAGCAGCCCATATAGTGAACTGCTTCCACTTCATGACATAAGTGGCATGGGTGGATGGCTTTCGGGCAGCCACCAGGATGTCTACCACGCTGTTAATGTATGTAGCCTTGCATGTTAATGTATGCAGCCTATTAAAAAAAAAAACACTTCTGTTCAGGCCTGGGTATGTCATACTGCTCCAGATGTTCTGGTGATCACGGAGTCCTAGCTCCGACTGGCGACCAGTAACAACGAAGTTAACATCCCCTCCTACTCTTTGTTCAGAGCCGACAGGCTAACCAGAGGTGGTGGAGTAGCTATTTACATCAAGAATAAATTCCCTGCTTCCATAATTGACTCAACCTCTGTCCCAAAAGAATTCGAAAGCTTGTCATTAAAGATTGAACTTGCCACCAGTGTCTTATTATCTATAATAGGTTGCTACAGACCCCCATCAGCTGGACTACAGTTGTTAAAACATCTCGGAAATATCCTGGATTCGGCATCTTCAGAGTGTATCATACTAGGGGACTTCAACTTAGACTGGCTCTCCAGTGCATCCACCCCACTTAAAATGTTCTGTGATTCCCTTGGGTTGTCACAGCTAATAAACAAATCTACTCATCCTAACAAGCTCAACCCTAATAACAGTACTCTCTTGGATATCATTTTAGTTAACAAATCCCATTTATTCGCCCATGCTGGCGTCTTTTTCTCTGATATTAGCGACCATTGCTTCATTGCGTGTGTAAGATCCACTCTTAAATCCACAACTGCACCAAAATTCTCCTTTAAAAGGTGCATACGCAACTTTGATCTCCATGGGTATATATCAGACCTAAGAGACTCCATGTGATGGCAGGACTTCTATCTAGCCAAGTCCCTGACTACGGCTTATGATATTTTCTCAGAAATTGTGCTAGGGGCTCTCAACATGTATGCTCCCATATTAACAGTTTGTGCCAGAAACAAATCCTGTCGGTGGTTTACAGAAGACCTGAAAGATGCTTTGCGGAGTAGGGATGTACTCTGGAGAACTGCTAGGAAAACTAATTTAATAAATGACTGGAATTCTTTCCAGAGGGTGAGGAACCTCTGCACCAAAATGGTCAGAGAAGCCAAAGCTAATTTCTACCACTTTCAGCTGGAGAGCTGCTCAAGAAATGCCTCCAAATTCTGGAGGACTATCAAAGACATTGAAGGTCACACCACTGTAAATTCCCTACCTACTAAATTATTGATCGACAATACTGTCATCTCCGACAGACCATCTATCCTCGATGCTCTCAATAATCATTTTGCCACTGCAGGGCTAGCCTTTGACTCCTCTCCCGTGAATATCCTCCGCCAACAACTTAGATTGGATACACAAGAAAAACCCATCCCCAGTCCACCCTTCTCTCTGTAGCCTACCTTCCTGAAAGAAGTCGAAGATCTTCTCCTTCAGCTGGACACTAGGAAAAGTGTTGTGACTGACCTCATTGACCCGTACTTCTTAAAGGTCCGCTACCGTGTCCTCACAGTCCCAATTACTCATTTCTTCAACTTATCCTTATCCCAGGGTGACCTACCGCCCATTTGGAAAAATGCACTTGTGGTTCCTTTGTTTAAGTCAGGAGATCCTAGTGACCTCAATAACTACAGGCCAATCTCCCTACTTCCAATCCTATCAAAAATGCTGGAGAAAATAGTGAACTCCCAGCTTCGGAAGTACCTGGAATCAGAAAAATTGCTCAACCCATTACAATCCGGTTTTAGAGCACAGCACAGTACAATCTCTGCTCTAGCCAAGGTGACAAATGACTGGCAGCTTGAATTAGACAAAAAAACTTTGTCTGCAGTTTTCTTGGACCTAAGCAAGGCGTTCGATACCGTTGATCACAGACTGCTTCTATCGTCCCTCCGGAACATTGGTTTGGATTCTCTATCCAAATGGTTCTCCAACTACCTCTCAGGACAACTTCAACAAGTAAAGGCAGAAGGAGGTTTCTCACAAAACCCTATTGAGAGTGTACATGAGGTTCCATTCTTGGTCCCTTGCTCTTCACCATTTATATTAACAACGTAGATGCCCCCATCAAAGAAGCACAAATACACCTATTCGCAGATGATACGGTACTCTGTGCTAGTAGCCCCACACCTGAAGTGGTCTGTAAAGCCCTTCAAAATGAATTTAATCTGCTGCAACATCAGCTTATAAACCAGAAACTGCTCTTAAATGCAAAAAAAAACAAAGCAATGTTCCTCTCGCCCCTTCAAAATGCAATAAATCCTGCAATTGCTGGGACACTCCCACAGATCAGTACCATTCTAGGTGAGCGGTTGGACTACTTACCAAAATTCAAGTACCTGGGGGTCTGGTTAGACCATAGACTTACTTTCACAGATCACTTAGAAGAACTGGCAAAGAAACTTGGACAAAGACTTGGTCTGTTCTTTAGGATTAATAATCTCCTCACAAGAGACGCTAAACTGAAACTGGTTCAAACAACCTTTCTTTCCCTATTGGATTACGCAGACTTTCTATATAGTCAGGGACCTGCAGGTACCCTAGCCAAACTCGATACGCTTTATCACAGAGCCATAAGATTTATCTCAGGTCTTCCATACTCAGCCCACCACTGTGCATTGTACACGGCAGTGGGATGGTCATCCCTTGCTTACAGACGGCAAAAAAATGCTGTGGTTTGGACATACAAAGCTATCTCAAATAAACTGCCCCAGTAAATCTCTGTCTGTTTACCTTTGTGCACTCTGGGGAAGTATGCCCTGAGAAGCACCTCATATATCTACCTTTATGTTTACAAAGCAAAATCTTGCATTGGCAGAGCAGCCATCAGCTTTGTGCTCCCACAACTGTGGAACAAGCTGCAAAAAACTTTGAAATTAACTCACCCCATCAGCATAGCAGCTTTTAAATCTCTATATCTACATCATAATAAGGAGTCCTGTGCCTGTCTGCCCTAAATAGTGACTCCTATAAGTCCAAGCACACTCTGATTACTACTGTTAAAAGACTGATCACATCTATAATCGACTCTTCCCTCTCCCCTTTTTCTACCCCCCTATCTGTCCCTTCCACATTCCTTTGACCCTGGTTCCAGCTCTAAATTCTCCATACCGTATCACTATACAGTATATCTTTTTATATTAGGTTTTATTTGTGTTCAGTGCACCTATATGTATATTTCTTTACTTTTATGAAAAATTGTGTCCTACCCAAAACTAGCTGTATCTTCTGTTCCAAACATATACTACTGTCAATGCTACCTGCTGATACTTTGTATATACTGTATCATTGTATCTCACTTTATTTGTATTATTACTATTTTCTTGTGTGTTGCATCCCTTGTATATTGTCCCTTGTTCCTTGTTAACAAACCCAGGTCCACCTCGAAAATGAGCTTGCTCAATGGTGATCGCCTGGTTAAATAAAGACTTTGATTGATTGCTTGATTGTTGGAAACCCCAAATCTGGCAATAGCTATGTCCTCAAAAGCCAAGCATGTAAATGGAGGGACCTGAGGTTGGAATGGACCAGGGTCCCCTGATTCTGGGTCAGCAGATTCCTGCAGAGGGGGAGAGGGACTGGAGGTTCCTCCACCAGCTGCTGTAGTAGAGGAAACCAAATCTAGTGAGGCCAGAATGGGGCTACCAGTATCATGCTGGCCCCCTCCATCTGCAGCTTGATGAGTGCTCTCTGAATCAGTGGAAACAGAGGGAAGGTATAAAGAAACTTCCCAGTCCAGTAGAGGGACAACGCATCAGGCCAGAAAATTCCAGGCCCTGGATTGAGCAAGCAAAAATTGGGCAGTTTCGCATTGAGTGGGGATGCAAAAAGGTCCAATTCTGGATGACCCCATCTGTCGATCAGATCTTCTGTGATGGATGAGAAAAGCTCCCACTCATACGTGCTGGACTGAGTCTGGCTGAGGCTGCCACCAGAGTGTTTAGCACTCCAGGGACATGGACTACAGAGAGGAACAGGCAGTGGTCTAGTGCCCAATACCACATTCTTTTTGCTTCCCTGCATAGGGAGTACAAGTGCGTTCTCCCCTGTTTGTTGATATAGTACACTACACTGAGGTTGTCTGACTGAATCAGTGACTAACCTGGAAGAAGATGGTTCTGGAAGGCCTGCATGGCATACAGAACCAGCCACATTTCCAGGACATTGATATGCAGGAAGGTTTCAATCTAGGATCAAGAACCCTGGGGTTTGAAAGGAACCCAGATAAGCTACCCAGCCCAAACCCAAGGCATCCATGGTGAGGATTTGTTGTGGAGAGGAGATCTGGAAAGGAACTTCTTGCAAGTTTCAGGGTCTCCATCCCCCACTGGAGCACCTTGTGGACTGGTGAGGAGACCAGTACCAACTGATCTGGTTCATCCGTTCACTGTTCACACTGTACTGGAGAGTCCACTGGAGGATGTGCATGTGGAGTCTGGCCAGTGGAATGGTGGGGATGGCAGCTATCATAGGTCCCAACAGCCTCAGGTACTCCCTAGCCATAATATAATGGCTCTGGGCCACCTCCTGAGCCTGGGCAATAAGCACTCCACCCTGTTCTGAGGCAGGAAGGCCTTCCCCTGCAGTGAGTCTAGAACTGCCCCTACATATTGCAGCCTTCGGGATGGAACCAGAACTGACTTGAGCAGGTTGGTGGTGATGCGCAGGGAGAGAAACAACTGAAGAGTTCCCTCTAAAGTCCCCAGGAGCTGTTCCCTGGACAGGGCCTTTAGAAGCCAATCATCCAGATAAGGGAAAGCATACATTTCCTCCATTCTGAGGGCCACAGCTACCATTGCTAAGCACTTGGTAAAGACCCACGGCGCAGAGGACGAGCCAAAGAGCAGCACTTTGGTTTCTTTTCCAGGGCGAGCATTATCAGTTCAGAGGAACCTCCTGTGGGGAAGCCACACTTAGAAGTGTCCTGCATGTCCAGAGAACACAGACAGTCTCCTTTCTTCAGTAGGGACATGAGGCCTGGCAAAGTTACCATTCAGAACTTTTTGCATTGGACATACAGATTGAGGTCCTTTAGGTCTAAGATGGTCCTCAGATCTCCTGCCTTTTTGAGGACCAGGAAGAACCTGGAAAAAAAACAAACCTTGTTTCTCTGGCGCCTTGGCACCAGTTTGATGGTCTGCTTGCACAGATGGGACTGTACCTCCTCCTGGAAAACAGAAAAGTGGGCCGGGGCTAGTTGAAGAGCAGAGGAGGAGTCTATGTGGGTTGCTTGGTGGGCTCCGGAGTGTGACCCCTTTCTGTGATTTGAAGAGTCCAAGCATCTGATGTTATGGTTCTTCATTGATTGATATGGAAGGAGAGCCGACCTCTGACCCCCACCTCTTGGTCGGGGACCAGGGGGGGGGGTTCTGGCAAGGAGTCAAGTGGAGGTGCATCCAGCCACTGGGGGTGGTCCATCACCTCTGGGACACTTGGCCGTATCTCCAGCATTGGGGGGGGCAGGCAAGGCAGCAGAGACTCTTCTTTTGCCCTGGGGCCGAGAGGCTACTGCTGGCATATTGAGTGACTTTTACAAAAGGAAGGGCACTGTCTACCCTTAGGTTGTGTGTGATAAAGGGAGTGGACAGATTTGATAGCCCTGCCAGATGCCTGCAAGTCATTAATGATATCCTGGACATCTGGCCCAAAATGCTTAGAGCCATTGAAGGGGGCATTAAGCACTTTCAACTGCACATCAGTAGCAAAGCCAGAGACCCTTAACCAGGAGTGCCTATCAGGGCAAATGCCGGTGGCAACAACCCTGGCAATAGTGTCTGAGATGGCATAGAGGGCCCGCAGGAGGTGTTTGCTAACATCATCAGCAGTCTGCAAGCATTGAAGCACCTCCTGCTTCTGTATATATTCTGGGAGGGCCTGGGCAGCAGCCTTGCCCTTCTTCCAGTTGGCATGCTGGTGCTTTACTGTAAGGAACAGGTAATTATTTTTTTTTGTAAATTTTATTTTTGCTCCATCCTCAGCCCAGGCATCCTTCTGAAGTGCTTGCTTGACAAGACCTCTACTCCCTGCCTGAACCCTACATCTTCAGATAAATTTTCCTGACCACCCAGGCAGGCTTAGCCCCCCAGATCACCCCCCCCCCGGGGTGGGCCCGTCCTCCCGTGGTGGCCTGTCTGTAATTAGAGAGGCCTTACCTAGGTGTCGGGTCGGCTGTGGAGTCCTCCGAAGTGATGGGCCAGCAGTGGGATGTGGGCCTGTCCCTGGAGCCGCTTTCATCTCTGTGGTTCTGTGGTGGGGTTTTTTTCCATTAGGTTATCCCCTGGAGTGTGGCTATGCAATGATGTCAGTGCGTAAGTGCCACGGATGTCCACTGCACTCCTCCCCTCTACTTCTGCCTTGAGCTTGTGTGGTGCCTCCGACTTCCACCAGGGGCTGCCACAGTGCTGTGCAAACCCTGGATCCCTCGCTAGAGAGAGGAGAGCAGTCCTCCGGATGTTCAGTCCTCTCTCTCCCCTGCCGACCCCCTGTTCGTTCCCGAACTCGGGTTGCCGGCATGGTGCGAGGTAAGAAGACCAGTGCCTCAGCCCTCAGCGCCACCGTGCCAGCTTTACAGGACAGGTAATTAGCAGTCCTCAGCCCAAGGGTGGAGGAGACATAAACCCTCTTGACCCAAAGGTAAATTCTGCATGACTCTTTGTCTGGGGGGAGGGTGCTAAGGTGTTTGGGTGCCTTTGACCTGTCATGGGCTGCCTTTATGATCACTGAATCTGTTTCTGACTGGGCAGCATAGTGAGGAAACCCCTGAGGGACATAGTAGAGTTTACCTGCCCTGCGGGTAATACCTGGCATCATGTCAGGTCTGTGCCAGGCTACAGTGGTAGCATTCCTCAAAGTGGGCAGAATAGGAGGAATGATCTTAGGAGGAGACTTTGGGATCTCCAGAAAATCCACAAGATCTTTCCTGGTGACATCCCCATCCTCAGTATAGAACTCCATATCCGAGGACAACTGCTTCATCACTTTGAAGAAGGTGGGGTACTCTGGAGGAGACTTAGTGGTGTGTTTGACGGAGTTCTCGCTGACTGATGAAGCCATGGACCTGTCTGATGTGAGAGGTACTTCCTCCTCCTCTTCCTCATCAGGAAGGATAAGATCTGTGTGGTACTCTTCCTCAGTGTTGACCTCATCAAAATCAAAGTCCAACATCTGAGGCACTGACGATGACCTGTGGGGAGTGGCCTGCGGCTGTGAGGGGGAGTAGATGACGAAGCTAATGATATTGCAGATGATATGGGCCTGCATGTGCCTAGCTGGTGAATAATCACCGAGGTAAATTTAGTTAAGATCTCATTGAGATCGACGCGCATCAAAGACTGTATCGATGGGGGGGGGGGGTCAATGGTACAGGGAGCACTGACCCGCCAGAAGGGCCCTGGGACCCCAAAGAGCCTGAAGGCCATGGGCCTGGGGAAGGATCAGTCCTCGATGGGAGGGCCATCAACGACGATCCTGTCATCGACGCTGAAGGCACTGATGACCTGGAGGTTGACGACCAACCGCCCTGATAATCAGACAGAGGCACTGTCAGTATGGGTCTGGTGGGCACAGAGACTTGGACAGTGGTGTTGTGCATCAGTGCAGCCACAGCTGATGAAGAATCTCTGGAGGAGGAAGGAGAGGCCACCGAGCAATGGGACCGCCGCCGTGGGGGGGGGGCAGTCCCAATCGCAGTCTTTTTTATGACTTTTCCCTGAGGACTTGTCTCGGGCCTTAGAGGCCTGGAAGCTCAATAACCCTGCCAACGACTGGGAGACTGGGACTCTGGAGGACCCCTGCCTAGAACTGGCTACCTGTTGTTCAATTAGAAAATTCTTAAGAGCCTTCTTGCATTGCCTGACAGTTTTTTTTTTTTTTTTGTTTGTTATTTACTTTCTATTTACTTTCTATTTTTTTCTGCACCTCTACTGTCTCCTAACCTCCACTCCTTCAGGCCTCCAAGGTGCTCTGCTCCTTGACCCTACTGACTGCCCAGGAGTCTGCTCCTAGAGTGCCACACTCGCTAATCCTCGAGGTCCTTGATGGCCCAGCTTACCCCTAGGCGCGGAGAGAACCCCTACCTCCCATCTCGAGTGATCGAAAGGCACAGTGGAGTCTGCCCTTCCCAGTCGGCGGTGGCGCAAGTAGGCAACGCAAGCGGTCATCATCTAGGAGGATTGGGAGATGTTTTTTCTCCTTTCCTCTGGAGAGCCCAACGTGCAATGACGTCAATGCACTGACATGCGGACGTCCGCCGGCTCTCCCCCCCATGTAGATGACCGCACCTGCTGAACACCCAGCCTCCGTTGGGTGTCACTGCAGTGCAGCGCATATCCCTAACCCACCCCGAAGGAAGGAGAGCTGTCACAGGATGCTCAATCCTTCCTTCCCCCTGCCAGCCCCCGGCGACCTAAGTCCGTTCTCGAACCCAGGTCGACCGGCACGGCGCGAGGTGTGGTGTCCAGCACCTCAACCCTCAGCGCCACCGGGCCAGCACTCCTGACAGTTGTTTGATTAAAATTCTGGCAGAGCTCAGTCAGAGACTTTATCACAGAGAGTTTGCCTGTGGAGGCAGTCTTCTTTCCACAGTGGCAGTGACGGAAGAGAGAAGTTGAAAGATTAACTCTTGACATAAAATAAAGGAATCTCTTTTAAAAAAGAGATTCAAAAATAATATGTAGAAAAAAGCCATTGGTGAAAAATAGCACAAAAGTGCATTGGAGCTTCTGTAGAGACCCATGCGAACAAGTCAACAGCAGGAAAGAACTGAAGAGGAAGCAGGGCCGCTCACGCCTTTATAGGGTTGGTGATGTCATTAGAAATCAATGGCTTGGGCGGCCCCAGTTGTACTGCTGAAAATCTTCCATGTGGATCCTGCTTCACTGACAGTGAAATTCCAATGGTGTGACCTGATGACTGAGATGCCCCTGAAGATCTGCTGGGTCCACTTCTTCTTCTTCTGTCAGATAACCCATAGTCTTCAGAAGCTGATAGCCAACAGACAGAATACTTGGCTTCCTCCTTTATCAAAGGGGAGTCACTTTTTAATTTTCAAGCATATGTTTCAGGAGCAACAAAATAGTGCCAGGAGCAGGAAAATAGTGTGGCGAGGTGGAGAAAGGAAGCATCACACTGTACTGAATGGAGGGGACGCAGTGAGATGTGATTCAAGTCCAGTTAAAAATACAACATTGTACGACTGCATACCTTCTCTAAAATTCATTTATGTGTCTGGTTGTTTTATTTACATCTTTTCTTAGTAGAACTGAAATGCGTGATAATGGTGTAATTATACCCAACTTTGTTTTGTTTCAAATCCTTGAACTACTCCTGTTGCCTACTTTGTGAACACTGCCAAACAGTGCAGTCACTCATGATGCCATCATCTCTTCTCTCCCTGCATCAGTAGTTGCTAGACTGTGTGCGGGTTTTCCCAAGTCCAGGAATGATGCAGTGTGAGTTGATCAAGGAATGTAAACAAACACATTTCTGTTTGGTAAAACCAGTATGGTGGGCTGTCTGTTTCTCACTGTAAAAAAGAAAAAGGAATCAGAATTAAACAACCAGCTAAATCAGCAAACTATACAGGAATGTCAACAATCATAACGTGTTTTTAAATTAGGGATAATTTGAGGCCTAAGGGGGTTGACAATGTCCACCGTTCCTTACCTTCTAATGAACTGGGACCTTTTTCAGCAGACTTATTTTGGAACTATAACGTGTTTATGTTTATCAAGAAACTAATGCACACAGAAAACAACAGCTTCAGTAACGTGCATCAGATGCCTTGGGCATTTATTACACTTGGAAGCAGCATAACAAAGTCGGAATCTGCAGGAAGAGCTGGGCGTAGGATCCATATGAAGGTGTTAGGAGAGAAGAAATACTCCAATTGTTTTAGTGCATCTTTCAAAAAACACACATACTGTAATGCTGTTGTCCATCTTAAAAAAAATGTTACCATGAATTTAACAGCTCTAATTATAAAAATGTTTCTAGAGCCCCAAGTGTATCTTTGGGGAGACCCAGAATATTTTTGTAAAATGTGTTCTCCATACAGCAAGTACAGTTTCAGTTATGTCTTTAACAAAGTCCCAAAATTAAGCACCATACAATATACGATTATTAACCTTGGCTTCAGAAGTCATTTTTAGAGCCACAAAGGGCTTACATGTAAGCAATAAGACATGATGGGGTGTGCATTACTGTGTGATAACCGCACTCCTAGGGGCGTAGTTAGGCACGAGGCCAAAGGCCAAGTGCCGGTCGTCCCTAGGAGTGCAGTTATCACACAGTAATGCACAACCCCGGAGTGTGTTATTGTGCTTATAAAATGTCACTTTATTTTTAGAAGCAGTTTTTTTATTTTTAAACACATTTTTAAATAAGTAAAAATGTAAATAAACCTGTGCTTTTAATGTAAAATAGTCCTTCCGCCTATTGGTGCTAGATTAAAATAATGTTATACAGTCTGTGCCTCCCTGCCCACTTAAGTTTCATATTCCCCTGCCAGCCACAACAGTTCACAAATACTGTTTTTCTCATTCTGATGTAACCCCTTTGTTACCCGGGGTTACTAGAATCCCAGTAAGACCTAGTGGTAGGCAGGGAAGGCAGCTTGTGAAACTCCACTTAAATGGATTTCACACTGTCTCACTCTGTTCTCAGTCTCAGCTGAGACTGAGTGATGACATCACCATAGAACTGTCGCAGCTGCATGAGCCACAATGGAATCTGCAGAAGGGAGTTGGAGTAGAATGTTGGGAGGTTTGAACAGTAGTCTGTAGTCAGCTGGAGTTTGGAGCTTGTTGAGAGAGGAGCACAACAGCTCTGTGTTAGGCTCTTGGAGCCTCAGCCCTGACATAGGGCTACATTTAGGAAAAAGGTGTGTGTTTCCACCTAAAGAGAGACACATAAGCTAGTTCTAAAGTGGTGGAGACCGCTGAATCGGGTCTCAGTGCCCCATCCCTCAGGGGATGGGGCAGGAAAGTTTAGCCTGCATATTCCAGGGGCAATCCCCTGGCTACTGCTAGTGGAGAAGCTGCCTTATTTGGTTCAAGTGTTTGGGAAACAAGAAGATTTCTTGATTCGTCTGTGGAGCACCTGCAACTGGAGGATGAGTTTCTGCTCTTTCTAAAGGGCCCATGTTTTCACCCTGGGATTTGTGTGATAGTGGGGATTAGACTATTGAAGTAGTGGGAGGCCTAGAGTAATAGGCTTAGCCAAAAGTAAAAGTATGTTCAAGTCCAGCACATAGGGGAAGTCAAGACATGTAAAGGAGATGTGACATATGTCTACCCAGTAATCTACATTGCCAAGCTTTCAGAAAAGAGTTGTTTAATTTCCAGAGAAATGGCCGGGTATGGATTGTGGGAGCTGGAGGTGGGAGACCCCCCCATCTTTAGTGACCAGGTCGACCTCTACAGATTTGCTCTGTGGATTTCTACTTTGCCTCATGCATTTGGCCAGTGATGAGGGAAGTACCCAGACATGGGATTGAAGGAAAATTCTCAGGAGTCGAAGGCTCTGAGGTGGTTTGGGAGCCACCAATTGGAAAACTGGTTCATTCCATAATGGACCATGGATCAAGTGGCCGGGGCGGGGAGCTGGCCAGTGGGGAAAACCCAAGTAGTGTACAAGTCGGGCTGTGTACCCAAAGCTGCATGCAAGTCCGGGCTGTGTGCCTGGTGGGTTTAGAGCCTGAGGGCTGAAATGTGAAGAAGTGTTCTGTTGTCTCTAATCTGCATTACCAGGAATGTAGCCCCGTGGGGGTCTGTCTATGCTTTGTTTGTTCAGTTTGGATGTGAATAAAAGGCACACTATAGAATCCAATTCCTGGTTCTGGACATTACAGTTATTGCTTCCTATGTTCAGATTTACTTGGGTGCCCCTGTGCAGAGTAGCCAAACCTAGGCCCCCTGTGCCGAGTAACCTAGTCCTCCCCGAACCCAGTCCCCACCAGGTACTGCTGTCAGCTTCAACAGCATGCCACCTGTCGTTTAGCAAACAGGCAGGGGTCGGGGGTTACACTAAGTGTAACCCCTAGATGGCGCTATCCCAGGGGCTACTACCCCTGCCTGATTTGCCACTAACAGGTTGAGGGGCCTGGATCCAATGGTGGGTGCCTCCACCCAGAGGTCAGGGTTTGCAATAGTTAAACTTACTTGGTCACAGTCCTCTGGGACACTGCAACCCCCCTTTCTTCCCACTAGTGGCCCACACAGTATATCAGAATTACCTTCACAGTATACACTTACCCCCAGAACTGGTTCAGGCACTGGGACCCCCTGTAAAACAAGATACAGTGCAACAATCACAGTACAATATTTTAACATAGACAAATACCTCAGGCAGTATAACTTTGCTGAAACAAGCAGCTCTGATTTATTTAGGGGATATAACAAGGACAGGGGAAATCAGGTTAATTAGCTTATCACTTTACTCATCTACCTATGGCTCTGTGCAGAGCCTGTCCTACCAGTTACTGTCCCTGGGTACCCAAGCCCTAGTGGCTGGTCCAAACCGTGGCAGCTGTGGGCCCTTTCCCACAGAGAAAAGAAAAATTAGTTTAAACAGTCAGCAGTACAGTGATTCCATTTGGATTTAATGTGGCAATTCAACAGGGAGCGACCCTGAATTAGTACTCACGACCTCCAAACAAGATAGGGTCCTTCAATGTCAGCAGGGCTATTCTTGAGTTCCACGAGACTCCTCACACATTTATATGGCAAACAGGCAGGCTGCTTCTCTATCCCGATCGCAATTACTGCACAATATCCGGGAGAACACACAGCAGATTCAGTTCCTGACAGACCGAGTGCAATTCAGCAATTTCTCCAGTCTTCTACAGGGTGAGCCTGGTTTCTACTCTTCAGATATCCTTTGATTCTCTTCACAGGACAGATTCAGTCCTAACAAGCAGTTACACAAGCTGCAGACCGGAACTCTGGACCTTACACATGTTTTTTGACTAAAACTGTGCACTGAAGGAGCACAGGGTTCCTTTCCTTCACTGCCAGAGCTAAACTGAAACTCCAACAGACAAAACCGGGCACTTCTTTGAGTTCCTCCCAGTTCTTGACTGGATTGGCTGTCACTCACAATAGACTGCTGCTGTTGGTCCAAAAGGCACCAAGTCTAAACTACATCTCCCAGAGCCACTGCCCATACAATCCTCTGTGGCTGGCTCAGATTATGAGTCCAAGTTCTGATTCGTCCAAGGCACCATTTTAGAGCTAGCTTACCCCACACTGATTGGTCCAGTTCAGCAGTTCAAAACCAGAATGGGAACTAGGCAGACACAGTTCTGACTGCAAAAGAAAGCAGGTTAGACAAACTGTATTTTCATTATTACTCTAAATGATTTCTGGCAAACAGTTACATCTTTCAGATAGGTTCCCTTTGCACTCCTAGTGACTGCAAAATGGAGTGAATTGGAAGCAGTTCGAGTGGTACTCAAGTAGAGAAACACACAGTCCCCCATACAAACTAATTATGTCTGCAAGCAGACAGCTCTTAAAGAGACAGTACCAGAGGTTCTAAAAACACTCACTGATAAATGGCTTAAACGCCAAACACCATTCAGGCTTGGAGCATTCAAGCAAGCTCCTGGAAGTCTTTTGGGAACCCCCATTTGCAGGGGGGTTACACTAAGTATGACACATAGCCCCCTTATTTTATTTCTTTCTCCTCCATCTGTAGACAAAATTAAAAGGAAGCCATAACAGAGGCTTCTCAGTTTCCCAGTGCTGCAAGCATGAGCGTGGTTCAAAACTGCCACACTCACTGACAGCATCATGAACTGCTCACTCTGTCCTAAAGATAAACAGCAGGGTGAGTCATTTACCACATTTTCTCTTTGTTTATATAGTATTATTGCTCATTTTCTTCATTCTGTTTTTTTTCCCTCTGTGTTTCTCCACATTCCAGAAATGGAATGTTTATCATGGAATGTTTGCCATTGAATACAGGGATTCAAAATTCTGATCAGTTCTACCAGCAGAATGTTCCTCTACTAACATACTGTACACACAGACAACAAAGGCCTGTTTTAGAGCCAGAGACTCAATTATCTCACTTGTCAAGGAAAGCAGAAGAGATTTCCCTGATGGGCAGGTAAAGATAGAAGGGGGAATTTTTACTTTTAGCAAACAAACAGTTGTAATGAAAACTACAAACAATACTTAATGTTTATAATTTGTTTATGTGTGTAAGGAGAGCATGACAATCTGGTAAACAACATTTAATTAATTTGTTTTATTTTATATTTAAGATCATTTTAATTTTAGGCCCAGTTGAAGGTTTTTACAGTGTAAAGGTAGCGGCCATGTTTGTGGTGGAAGATCAGTTCAGGTTGTAAGGAGACTGATGGAAGATAGTTCTGGTTGTAGGAGGACTGATCTGCTCATTGTGTAATGTGGTTTAGGACCAGGATGACCATGCGTATACAAAGAATTAATGTACAGTCAGCTGATCTGCCTTGGCCAATGAGATTTCTAGATTTTTTCCTGCCATTTTATAAGCAGATTTATTAGCAAAGCAGATAACCTCCTTTCAGCTGTGGCTCACAGTTTTCTTTACACTATCAATGTGGGCCTTACAGTTCAATTGGCTATCTATTATAGTGCCCAAATATTGGAAGTCTCTGACTTCTTCCAAAGAATGACTTTCTGATGCACCAAGAGAGGACTGAAGGTTTATTTGCACCGAACACTGAGATATTTTATTTTTGAACACTCAGTTCTATACACAGTCTATGAACGTGCTTTATGATGGTCTCCAGACCCCTTTTTAATCCCAGAGGGATTCTAGATAAAAGAATGGATACACCAGCTTACATCAGTACTGTAAATGCACTGTCACATTATCGATCATGGGGGGAGAGTACACTATCTAAAACTTTAACCAAAGTATCTATATAGAAATTAAAAAGTACAGATGCTAAAAGGTAGCTTTACTCGACCCCTTTCAAAATATTTCAATGTGCCTGTGCAACTGGTTTCATGCTTGTGTAATGTAGATAATCTTTGGCTGTTCACCTCTCTATCTGTGGGATATACCACCCTGTAGGGGTACGAAGGCAAGGAACCCTAGAGGAGGGTTCCACCCCAGAGGTGCTGCAGGTGTGATTCCCTTGGCTAAAGGTATCTCAAGAAGAAGCTCATGGGAGGGAGAAGCGTGCTACTGATGGAGGAGGGGTGAATGGAGGGGCAATGAAAAAACACTCATGTGTAGAGTAAGAATCCTATGATTAAGCGCCGTGGGCGTGAAACGCGTTAGGAACTGCATTGTTTCATTTGGAGATAGCGTGGCTGGAAGCAGGTTGCAGGAATAAAATGAAGCACTTTTAGCACTTTATACAGTTGTATGTGCTTCCTTTTTCCACTTATGGCTAATCCAGATTGACTCTACAGTGTGGAGGGAGGCAGTATTAAGCTGGTGCTGGTAACTTTATGTCTCATATATTACTTGTTTTACGCTAAGCACAGCTCCCAGGTGCAGGTCTGAGTAGTTTTACTCGTTTTTGATTGTTTTACATAATGGACGATAGCAGACATGGGGAGACTTGTACATAGGTCAGACTGAGCACTGCGGACCCTCTCATGGGTTTAGGTAAGCAAATAGCATTATGTCAACCACAGGAATACATGCTGATCAAGTCCATTAGAAAGCCAAATCGGGAGTGAATGGAAGTGAATGATACGAGTTAGAAAAGGTAAGGCCAGACAAAGGCCGGGGCCCAAGGTTGGGTAGGAGGAGGCTGTGAAGTCATTTAGGTAGGAGGAGGCTGTGAAGTCAGAACGATAGGAGGTGAGGTTTGAGGTGAGCAGCTGCTGATATGGGGAGGGTCGCTGGTATGGTGAAGGTCGAGGAATGCAGTAGAGGAATTCGGACATGGGGTCGTTGAGGACCGGGTGTATAGGAACGAATGTGAGAGACTGAGGCAGTTGGCATCATAAGGACTGCTTAAGCAGTGAAAGTATGAATGCCATGAAGGCTAGATGGAGCAGCAGTAAGTGGCTGGGCGTATCAGAAGAAGGGGGTGAGTCAGTGATCGATTAAACAGATCAGACATTTAAAGCTGCTCCCGCTTCCCGGAGCCACAGTGCCCACTACAACAACACAGTCCTCCACCATGGGCAAAACTGAGAAGCCATAAGAAGCACCATAACACTAAACAGCTAAGTAAACAAGTAGGATAAAATAATGGAAATAATGAGAGGAATGCATACTGGACTGTAGCTGGGCAGGGCCAAGTAATAGGTTAAGAAATGGCAATTGAGTAAATGCCGTTAGCAATAGCTGGATTGACATGCTGTAGGGAAGTACATAGACAGGAAATCTGTGAAAGTCATGCATACCTGTGGTTCAGGGAGCACTGAGCAAAGATGTCCAGAGGTATGAAATGGCAAGGACATCTGACACCAATGAGTTCTGCAGGTGGGGACAGTACAGTGGCAGGCAATTTGGGGAGCTAAGCATGCCTTGGTAATTGAACGCAGAGGAAGGAAGCCCAGGGGCAATAAGGGAGCTGAAACATAGGAAACAGGAGTAATCCCCACAGTCTGGCATAAGTGTGTCATGGGTGGAGGAGAGGTATGGCACAGGAAGCCGATGCATTGGGTGACGAGGGGGCAGCCTATCGCCTGGCTTCTATCTTGCCGTCCTCTCCACAGCTCCACCCTCACCCTCTCATTGCTCCGTATGCATCTGCTACTTGCTCTGCGCCAGCTGCTACAGGCTGACAACATGGACTCAACCAGGTAGGAGCGGCGAAGCAAATCCCCAAAAGAGAAAAATGAGGGAGCGCGAGGAGGCAGAAGAGAAACAAGGCGCTAAGAAAGGTATGGAAAAAGGCAGCAGAGGGAGATGGGATGGGGGGAAGCAAACAGAGGTGAAGAATGGGATCAGGCAACAGGAGAATGAGCTGGCAGCTGGAGGCGGCCGTAGAAATGCCAATGCCCAGAGATAGGAGAAACAGGGAGGGGACCGAGGACAGACAGCGCCTCTGGCCACAATGAAAAAATGCTTGTGTGTGGAGTAAGGAGAGCGGCCCTTAAATGGGCCGAACAGGGGTGTGGCCAGTTGCATCACTCCCTTGACCTACAGGTTATAGCCTTCCAATTATTTCATTAGTAAGAGAGCCATGTCTACCCACTGTCTCTTTTAAATCTTGTCTGCGAGTATTACATCTGCAGAATTTTTAACAAGTGAAGGTCAATTCCACGTGCAACCAGAATTTCCCATAATAGTTCCTTCTTAGGGAGTCAAATGCTGCTTTACTGTCCAAAAAGGAGACATTAATTATGTAGTTTAATATAAAAATTTGATCAGTGGTCCCAAAATCTGCTGTAACTCCAGCTTGGAAAAAATAAATCAACCTCTTTATAATCCCATGTCTCAAATTTATCCAGAATTAGTCTGGTATAAATCTTCAAGGCCACACATAAATAGGCAATTGGCCTATAGCAATCTATGTCTGCCACATCCCCTTTTAAAAAAATGCACAATAATGCCAGCTAACCATGCGTCTGCCACTTTTTTCATCATTTTACAAGTACAAGCAGTTAGAGTTGATTGCTCATAGAAGAGTAACAGTAGTACAATTTACAGATTACATCTCTTACAAAGGGATTATTGGACACCTTCCCATGTAGTACTCATAGGGGGAAGTAAAATATTAAATAATAAAATCCATAATGGTAAAACATCTGGCATACATCCCAGGAGCTTTACGGGGATAACGAACGGATGTGAGAAATTAATTCCAGTGTAACCATGTGGGCCCCAGCCTTACACTATCCCTCATTTACAATTTAAATTGTAGCTCTTACAAGTACTTTTCCCTTAGAGAGATTCATACCATACACAATACTTAACTCTAAACTGAAGTGTATGTTACTTAAGAAGACATTCCATGTCTAAATAACAGAGCCAGATCTGCAACACTACAACAGCAATTGTTAAAATAAATGAGTGGAGGTAAACTTTCAGAACGCCGCTACAATCCTACTGTTGTGGGGGATCACATACTGTATATCCCAGCCACAGCCAACAGTATGTGCAATAAAGCTTGCCAAAAGTCTGCCATGATGCCTGCCGAAAAAAGACAAATGCCAGCAGGAACCCACCATCTTACCCTCATGGCATTGTTAAGAAAGTGCATGTTAATAAAGCAGCATTGTCCCCACACATTACATACCATGGCAGAGTCCAAAACATTGATTAACATTAAAAAGATGAAACCCATAGCTTCTGATAAAGATCCAGACAGTGTATTAAGTGGAGTGCCCAGAACTGGAACTGATGTAGGTGCAACCAAATAGTAACAAAAAAATAACATATTAGTCCCAGAATTATGTGAGAGAAACTTCAGTACTTTTCCTTCCCCACTTTTGTGCTGGCAGTAAAGCCCATGCTTAAATGGGATAGTCTTTCAGGGATTATCTGACCCCTCTGAATCTTCTTCCACGCCAGGCCCCATCTCCTGTTCTATCTTCAGAGTCAGTTTGTGAGCCTCCTTCCGGTCACTGAAAATGTGTGAAAGGCCATTCCATACCACCTACAGCTTTGCAGGCAATAGTAGCTGGTGCTGGATCTTAAGGGTACACAAAGACCCATGTACCCAGCTGAACACCTTATGGCACATGGAGTGCTGTATGATAAGTTGGAGAAAAGTGATAAATCAGCTTCCCTGTACCACAGGCTTGTCTATCTTCTCACCATCTCCACAGCCCAATCCTGAACTCAAATCCCAGTACACACCACCATGAATGTTTGGAGTAAGAAAGTGTTTGCAGGGCTCTTCCAGGGTGAGGTAATATGCCTTTTCTATAGAAAAACCAGGATCTGATTCAGTGAGATCCAGCAGCTTTGGCAAAAACATGCAGGCAAAGCCCAGGGTATCCTACCCCTCTTCTGCCGCTTCCAGGAGACCCAATACCCTCAAGTTCTTGTCTCTGACTTGGTTCTTAAGGGTCTCCAGCCTCTGACTTTTTATCAGATTGAATGGGGAGTCCTGCATTTTACAAAAAGAGCAAACTGACCACTGCACTGCCTGCTCCATAGTGTCCATACATGTTTCCAAAGTTATCACCCTCGGGGAAGACTGTACGTTTGTTTATCCTTGTCTTGGATTGTTTGAATTAGCTGGTTAATGAGGAGTTAACAGTCTGTAGCATTACTTTGCCAGATGTCATGGCCACAGCACCAGGGGCTGCTTCACAGGCCTGAGACTTAGTTGCTTTTGGCTGCGATGGCTTCAGGGTAAAAAAAAAGTCTCCAGCTGTTGTTGCATTCTGTGGTTTTCTCATCTTGTGCCTTTGAAATGTCATTGTAGTCAACCAAAGTGCAAAAGTTAAAGTTTTTAACTATTGTTCTTGATTTAGTTTGTAGAATACTGAATCTCTCTTGGGAGCTGTGAAGGAAAGTGTCTGCTCCCCTTAGCCATGCCCCCACCCCCCACCCCAATCAGGCACATATAATTGTTTATTTCTGTGAATAATTGTGAAACAAATTGTGCCCACCAATCAGGGTGTGCATGGTATACCTCTGAAGAAATATTTTCATACTGACACTTTATTATTCTTTTTGGGCTACAATAGCCATTTTCACTTCTGAAGGAGAAACCTCTAATTGGAACTCCATAGCACCTCCGACTTCATTAAAAATGATCTATATTATCTCTACTCTTTCCATATTTCAGATTTTTTTGTGACATATATAATGCACTAAAGTATTTTTATCATGTATTAGCAGAGACAACAGACAGGGTACTTTTTTTGTTTATTCTCATGGCGACAAGGTTCCCGAAGGCCCTAGTGTCTTTATGGACAATTGCATCCTGGAGTTGAACCCAGGGATCTTTGTTGTACTCTTCCTTTTTTCTCATTATCATAATTGTATAGCCCTTTTTAATATTCAATAATACTAATTTATCTGCCATGCATAATGAGCTTTTTGCCTTACTCCCTGTCTTGTATAAGTCTTTCATCAGTCTTTGGCATTCTTTATCAAGCCATTTGCTTCTTGACTCTTTTCAAGGGTCCCAAGGGTGTCTATTTAAAGCAGTGGATTTAGTCATTTTGTCCATGATACCTTGATAAAGTTCCATTATCCCTGGTGGTGACATACCCCCCTAGTCCCTACCAGGTTTAGTGGATATTAGGCCAGGGTCAATCCTTGAAACAAAAACAAGATTATTTGAGGTAGCAAATTATTTACATATTGAAGGTGTTGGCAGTGGAGGCTTGCTTCAGATGACTGGTAAGGTTATTCCAAACCTGCGGAGCACTGAATACAATTAAAGATCTGCCATGTAATAACGGTTGTCCCCCCTATCCCTGATTCCCAACTGTCCCTTCCAGACTTTAACCTCTATCAGCAAGACCGTGGAAAACGAGGTGGCGGGGTGGCTATCTACTCCCGCAGCTCCCTAAAGTGCACCATCTCCCACCATGAAGCAATCCCTTGCTCCCATGAACTCCTCTTAGCCAATCTAGCTTTTCCATCTTCTTCACCCCTTTTTGTAGGAGGTTTATACACATCCCCGAAACTTCCCCCCTCATCCCTTGTATCCTGCATCACCGCAGCCTCCGCCCTTGCAACTACAGGTGAACTAATCCTTCTCGGTGATTTTGATCTTGACTGACTCTTCTCCTTGCCACTTAATTCATGTCACCAGATCGAAGCTTTAAACCTCACCCAGCTGATCAAAGAGCCTACCCGTCCCAACCATAGATCTCAGTCTCATTCCCTACTGGACTGGGCGCTTTCAACCCACCCCCACCGCATCTGCTTTGCCGGCATCTTACCCAGTGTGCTCAGTGATCACTGCCCTACCTATTGTATTAGGAAGTCTACCCTCCTCCTATTCCTCCAAAATACATCCAGTACCATCCCCTCAAATCCCTTGACGTGAGTAAACTACTTCTCAACCTGGCCCTGGCAAAGTGGTCTCCAGTCCTGTCCTCCCTCTCAATCGACACTGCCCTCGCTCACTTCACATCTGTCTTCCTAAAAGTCTGGAATGCCCATGCCCCACTAAAAACTATGAGTAAAATGCAGCCACCATCCCTGGATCACCCCTGCTATTTTGGCCATGTGCAGAGCTTGCAATCTCGCTTGGTGCTGCTTTAAATCCTCAGGTAACCAGGCCTCCCTACAAGCCTTTCATGCCCTCCACAACAGTTGTACTAGCAGTATCCGACGTGCCAAATCTGACTTCTTTAAGTCACCTTTACATTGCTCAAACAGTACTCCTTCTGGCAGGATCTCCACTTGCTCCTGCACACACACACCCCCACTGAATCCCCTCCTCCCTCAATCCGTCAGGCAGATTCACTTATCTCTGATCCCTCTCTTGTTGCTGAGGACCTTAATAAGTTTTTTATATTCTGTGCCGTTCCCAAGAGTCCCCCACTTCTCCATCCTGCTCCCTCCTATCCCCTTCACAGTTTTCTGGTTTTCAGCTTTCGCCAATTTCACCGTCAGAAGTTCCAAGAGTTCTTGCTTCACTTAACCCCTCTAAGTCAAGCCCTGATGGCTTGCACCCTAGGCTCCTCAAAATCTCGACCTGCTCTATTGTTACCCCTTTAACCTTCATCTTAAATCTTTCACTCTCTTCAGCTACTGTTCCTACAGCTTGGACGTCTGCCACACTCCTCCCCCCCTTCAAAGGTGGCAACCCCACTATCCCTGGAAATTACTGCCCCATCTCCCTTCTCCCCTCCCTCGCCAAAGTCCAAGAGTCCCTAATTCTCTCTAGGCTCAATGAATTCCTTCTTGCTTCCAACACACTCTCCCCATTTCAATCAGGCTTCAGGAAATTCCACTCTACCACCATCTCCCTTTTACGCTTTACTGATGCCATTCCGTCTGCCATGGACCTTGGCCAGATCACCTCGGCTATCTTCATTGACCTAGCTAAGGCCTTTGACTCTGTTTTTCACCCTCTCCTACTTAATAAACTAAGCCTTCCTGGCATATCCCCTGCCTCAGTGTCCTGGTTCAGCACCGATCTAACTGGCCGATCCCAGGCAGTTTCTATTAACAGTGTCCTATCCTCCTCCCTCCCATCCTTGCAGGCATGCCCCAGGGATCTATCCTTGTGCCTGTTCTTTTTTCCATATTTATTAACCATCTTTCCTTGGTATGCACCCATGCCAATATTCACATGTAAACGTACAATACCGTCCTTTTCCTGTCTGGCCCATCCATCCAAGCCATCCAGTCCCCCTCCAAAGTGATCTCACAGCGAACACAGTCTGGTTCAATTCCAATTGCCTAAAGCTGAATATAAAAAAAACTGTTGCCATGACCTTCGGCTCTAACCAAAAACTTGCCAGGATTCCCACCCTACCAGTCTTCTCCTCTGCAGCCAACACCTCTCTAGATAATGTCCCCACCTACAAGTACCTAGGAGTCTGGCTCAATCCCTCCCTCAGTTTCTTCTCCCACTTTGGTGCTCTACACTCCAAGCTGCGCCCTAAACTAAGGCTACTTTACCGCCACAAGGCTAGTCTCTCCCTCCCTGTAAGACGCACTCTCGTAGTTAAATGAATCCTCCCAGCCTTTGACTACACAGACATAGTTTACAGTGCTGCCCCAGTCACCTCCCTTGCCAAACTCGATGTTCTGTTTCATGCCTTCTGCAGGTTCACCTCTAACTCCCACTCTTTAACTCACCACTGTGACCTATACTCCTCCCTTTCCCTCCAGTCTCTCGCACAGGGACGCTTATCACACTGCTTCACCTTCATCTCTAAATTCTGGGTTGGGACCCTTCCGCCCTACTTTGCTTCTCTCCTCAATCTGGCTAATCCTTCGTCCTACAACTCATGGTCGAACTGCGCCCACACCTTTTCCCTCCCACGTGTACGCACATCAGCAGGCAGACTTTCCTTTTCCTATAGACTTCCTTCCCTCTGGAATAGTATTCCCCTCCAAATCCATCTCTCTTCCTCCTTCCCTGCCCTCAATCGCTTGCTCAAATCAACCCGTATTACTTCTTGTATCTGTTCTCCTTCCTAGAGCTCACTTACTTCAGTTTCATTGTTCCCCTCTCCTCTTGCTACAACTCAGTGTATATATCTATGTAAATATTGTTTGTATTTATTAGATAATTCTCTATTGTAAATAGCATTTTTTATTATGTATAATTTCTGTGTTTTGTTACACCTCTGTTGTCTGTGCTGTATTTTCTTTTGTACCCCCTCCTCGGGTCGCACCTGGAAACGAGCTTCTGCTCATGGTACCTTTCCTGGTTATCAACTTTTAAATACAATTAATAAATTTAGTAATTGATTACAAATGTTTTACCAGGAAATACATACTGAGCTGGTAACAGCCTGCTTCCTGATGCATCCATGTAAGGGGGGGGGGCAATACGATTCGGTGCAAGAGCAAAGGTACATTAACAGTTGTGCAGCAATAATATTCTGTGCCAAGTAAGAACAGTGCAAACAAAATACGGTGCAAAAGTACAATACATTACAGATGTGCAAACCAGTGCAAAAGTACAATACATTACAGATGTGCAAACCAGTGCAAAAGTACAATACATTACAGATGTGCAAACCAATATTCGGTGCAAAGTAATGGAATTATCAGAGTGAAGCGAATAGGTTCTGTCACTCACCTTGAAGAACGCTTTTAGATAGTCTGGGTGATCCAAAAATGCATCTGTGTAGCAAGTGAACCAATGGAGGTTCTGGCTAGCTGACTGAGCTCAGGCACTGCAGAATGAATCTTCTATAGTCATCACAGTGGTATGGTTTGCAATTGCACAGAATAATGACTTAGCAGAGGCTAATTTACAGGGTATCATCTTTCTCAGAAAGATTTTCTTATTTATTTTATTTTGTCCTGGAATGGCACACTGAGACAAAATTCTTTACCACGTGCAACCGAAGAGAGAATTAAGCACAGTGGGCCACATATTCAGACGAGATGCGCTGTGCATCTCTAGACTTGCATGAGCCATCAAGGGCATGGCCACATTCAAAGGCCACTGATGCAGCATGCACCCCTGACTGTGCTGCCATGCACAATATTGTGATGTGCCTCATGCATATGCTGTGCATTGCAATATTGAACCCCTCCCAAACGTAACTATGGCTGGCTGTGCTGGCACATAGTTATGATTTTCAAACTCTATTTTAACTATGCGCAAGGAAGGTTGGTGCCCCACACATAGTCTAGGGCCGGGTACACAGTCCCCCTCCCCAGCCCTAATCACTGTTAAAACAAACAAAATCCCCAATCCTTCTTTTCCATAGTGTAGTGTCCCCCAACTCCAGTCTCTGTTAAAATATAACATTACCAGATCCCCGTTTCCATAGCGTAGTGGCCCCCCCCCCAGCCCCGATCTCTGTTAAAATAAAACACTACCTGATCCCCATTTCAGTAGTGTAGTGGTCCCCTCCCAGCCCCCAATCTCTGTTAAAATAAAACACTACCCAGTCCCCTTTTATGTAGTGTAGCAGCCCCCTCCCAGCCCGATCTCTGTTAAAATAAACACTACCTGATCCCTTTTTCCATAGTGTGGTACTCCCCCCAGCCCTGATCACTGGCCCAACAATCAAACCCCCAATCCACATTCCCTGGTTGCTAGTGGTCCCCCACCACCCCATTGGCATTGACCCACCCCTGCCCCCATTCCAAGCTCTGCGGTGACTGGCACAGCCCTCCTCACCTGGCCAGCCACTGACAGATTGGTACAGGAGCGTGTACTGTAAATAGTACACCAATGAGTGTGTACTGTTTACTGTATGTGCTCCTGTACTGATCAGTCGGTGACTGGCTGTGGCAGTGAGGAGGGCTGTGCCACGCCAAGCATCAAGGCGGCGGTGGGGGAAGAGGGTGGTGGGTCAGCCAATGGGGTGGGGGACCACTAGCCACCAGGAAATGGGGATCGGGATTTGATTGTTGGGCCAGTGATCGCATCTGGGGAAGGGATGCCACTACACTGTGAAAAAGGGTGATTGGGTAGTGTTTTATTTTAACAGAGATCAGGACTAGGGAGGGGGGACCACTACACTATGGAAAAGGGGGATCGGGTAGTGTTTTATTTAAAAAGAGATTGTAGCTGGGGAGGGGGTCACTGCACTATGGAAAATGGGGATTGGGTAGTGTTTTATGTTAATAGAGATCAGGGCTGAGGAAGGGGCCACTACACTATTGAAAAGGGGGATTGGGTAGTGTTTTATTTTAACAGAGATTGAGGCTGGGGAGCCACTGTACTATGGAAAAGGGGGATCAGGTAGTGTTTTAATTTAATGGAGGTAGGGGCTGGCAGGGGGCCACTACACTATGGAAAAGGGGGATCAGGTTGTGTTTTATTTTAACAGTGATCGGGGCTGGGGAGGGCTGTCCTGCGCACAACACAGCCATGCAGATGAGCCCATAATGGACACGCAAATGGCCCCATTGCGCTGTGTATGCCCAATGGGCTTATCTGCATATTTGGGCTGAATATCACCCATGGGGGCTGCAGCGCATACAGGTATGCACCACACATACCCCTATTGGTGGTCTTCAGCACTGCACCCTTGATGCGCCGCGCCATACATGATGGCAGCTTGCTGTGTGCCGTGCATCCAGGGTCTGATATTCAAACAGTTTGCTTAGTCTGTTCTGATTGTGCATTCTGTTTGAATATCAAGCCAGAGCTGGTCGGCCCAACTTATTTGAGTGGTGCACCATTATGCACGGGCATCTGTCCGGCTCTGAATATGGGGCCCAGTGTGATTAAGTGTCTCTCTTCAGTAGCACACAGTATGCAAGTGGTGGCTATGGGAGTCAAACACAGGTCTGCTGAATTTACAGGTTAAGAACTATGCTCTATAACCATTAGGCTGCCAGTTTGGTAGAGGTACCCTTACTCTGGGACAAGGAGGAGGAACTCTTGGGTAATCTGCTTTGTGGTATAGTAGCTGAGGCAACATTTGGTTCAGCACAGTACCCCTAGTGTTGGATGAGGTATAGAGAATATTTGGTCTATATGATGACAATAAGTTAATGAATGTAGTGGTCAAGGCATATACTGAAGTATTTGTATTAATCAACCTGGTATAAAGAGGTATTTTTAATTCTGAGACAAGGAAGGGAGTTGTACTTTTCTTAGTAGGTATTAGTTTCCAGAGAGCATTGCTTTGGTTTTGGTGGCATTAAGAACAAGGTTGTTCTGTTTGAACCAGTTTTCAAAACTGTGGTGGTTCAGATTGGAAATTGAGTACCATCTGGTCAAAGAAGGCTGCATTATTTTAAAAGTCAGTAGAATTTGCAAACATGTGGATTGTTCGAGTGTGAAATTGCAGGGGGTTTATTGACTAAGCTGGAAAAGCAACTCTGGTTCAAGGATAGAGCCTTGAGGAACATCCCCTGTGACTGAGCAGAGGTCAGAGAATGTACTGCTGATACAGCTACTGAGGAAGCCAGTACTCCAACTGACTGCTTCATCATCAAACCCTATAGTCTTTAGCTTCCAGAGAAGGCGATGAGGGACAACAAGGTCAAAAACCTTGGATAAACCAATAAAGATAGCCCATGTATACTGGTTCTGAGCCATTGAAAGATGGTTGTTATTTGGGATTTTAAGGAGGACAGTTGTAGTAGACTGACCAGCTATGAAACTATACTGCACATGGTTTAAGAGGTAGTGGACACAGGTAATTAATTATTCTTTCATAATGTAATTTTCCAAGGATGTTGGGAAGAATTGTCAATAGTGAGAGGGGTATGTATTGGTATGAAATGTATTTTGTCCATTATACAGTGGGGTAACCTTTGTGCATTTCCAATTTACAAAGAACTTGCCCACCTGGAAGGATAGGTTCAAGAGTCTGGAGATTGGTGAAGCAATAATTGGAGTGGCTAGTTCAAGCAGTTTGGGTTCAAGCTTGTCCACACCAACACACTTTTGAATGTTAATAAGCTGGAGCACCTTAACAGTCTAAGATTAAAAACTGCTTAACTGAAAGATTGGGCTGTGTGAGCAGATACCAGGAGGAAGAATGATCAACCAAGAGGTAGCCAGTCATCAGGCCTGAGGGTTTATCACCAGTGCTTAGATTGGTGAAGTGGCTATTGAAGTCATTGGAATTGAAACTGGAGTCAGATGTTATGGCACCACTGGATATTTATATTTGTGAAAATGGGTGGCTTTGTCTCATCTTGGACATGTTTTTAACTCCCTTCTAAGAACTCGTGGAGTTATCATTGTTTTTTTTCTAGTAGTTAAAGAACTATACTTTTGCCTTCCATGTTTTAAAAATGCACTGATTGCGTATATGACAGTAGTGTAGTCCATTCAATCTTATGCCAGAGTTCCTGAATTTAGCCCAAAGGATTTGAAGAACTCCGTGGAGATCCATGTGTGGTGGTATTTTTAAGTTTTAAATGTATGCCAATATGCATGCAAGTTGTAGACTCTCATTAACTCATTTCTTTTAAGGATCCAGGCAGACTCGGTATTGGAGATAAGGTCTAGGAAATCCCATGGTACTCTTCTGTGGTCAGTAGTGATATTTGATTTGTTTACATAAAAATATCGATGGGCGTGGATAGCAGCTTCTCTGGGGGGCAGAGCTGATCAGCTGATCCCTGAAGCCAGGACTGCCATTGCCTCGTGTGTCCTCCTCCCAACACTCACCTATGCTGCCCCGATACTTCAGGGAATGGCCAAGCTTGAGTTCAATAAGTTACAGGTCTTGTACAACAAGGTGGTCCGCTTCGCCACTCAGTCCCACTCTAGGAGCCACCACTGTGATTCTCTAGCACTTCTCAGCTGGCCTTCATTCGAAGCCCGTCTCAGGTACCAAGTGCTCTGCCTAGCACATAAGCTAATTAACTCAGCACCTCCCCCAAGCCTCGCAGGGCTCAAAACTGCCAAGCGAAATCCTCGCAACCTACGGACCTCAGGCCAAACTCTTTTCAAAGTCCCTAGGGTAAGGACCAAGACAGGGGGCATGTCCTTTTCCCACACTGCCCCTTCCCTATGGAACAACCTTCCTCCTGAGGTTCGGGAAGCTCCATCACCTGCAAGCTTCCGAACAAGTCTCAATGCACACATGCTTGCCATGAGTCAATGCCAATGCTATGCTACCTGACAATTCCACACTACCCTCCTGCCTGAGCACTTACCTCACTCCTACCAGAGCTGGGAGCCCTAACCCTTCTCCACTGGCTCTCCTCCCAAAATACTCTACTTGGGTTATTGCGACCCAGGTGTTGCTCTGGCTCTCCTCCATTGTTTCACTTGGTAATCATTGTAACCTGCTATGTAATATGTCATTGCTATATATATATATGTTCACCTGTTACATGCAATAATCTACATCTGTACTAATTGTGTATCCTACTAGTCCTGTAACTCCCAGGTCACCCCTGAAAAAGGGACCTCTGGGCACAGTGGGCCTACCTGGCCATCAAAATTCAATAAATAAATAAAATAAATAAATAAATATAGGACTGCTGGCTTTTCATGTGCAGTACGTCATATGTGGCCATTTAAATTGCAACAGAGAAGCCCAGATGCAACCACTTTGTTCTATTGATGATGATCCAGTCAAGGAAACTGGTTGCTTATTTTGTGATTGAGAAGAATAGAGTAGGTAATATTTTGTGTTGGCTTCAAGTTAGAGCTCTTTTGTACTCTAATCCACATCAAGTTATAGACAGTCATTTGATACTGAAGTCCCGGAGGTGAATGGTAGCAAAACTTTGGTGAATATTTTTGTATGGGACAGTCTACTAAAAAAGAATAAAAAGTAACTGTGAAACAGGAGTAACCTGAGAAGCAACACTGACAATAGCAATTATCCATTTATTTTTTAACAACTATTTTTCTACTTTTGTAAAAAACAGTTTGTAGATCTGTGCAATGTTTTTTTGACTATAGCCTTCCTTCCCTCTCAAAGCTGTTGCATGAATCTCTTCACACAGTTTTAACAGTTATATGTATTTGGTTACCTGGACTGCAGAGTAGGTTTTGATATCTCAGTAAGACTACTAATTAGCTGCACAGTAAACAGCTGTTCTTTAGTGCATTACTGTTTCTATTGCAATATGTTTTATAAGTACAATGTATGGTGGCTATGCACCAGTGCGGGCTAGGTAAACATGCTAGCACCTGCAGACAGGTGCTCTGTGTGTGGCATTCACTACCACTGTCCCCACAGGCCACCTGTCTGCAGTGCTACCCCCCAGGACATTGGTGTGCAGGGGTTAGACTGGCAGACACAAGCAGGCATCCAGTCGGATGCCTGTCCTGAGGGCAGAGTAGATCCCCTGCTCAGTGTGGAGCAGGGAATTGTTAGAAACCATGCATCCCAGAATAAAAGACATTTTGGGTGAGTGCACCAGTGGCCATACCGGGTCAATATGTTGAAGTAAAAACTACGCGTGAAAAACATCGCGGTCAAAACAGCTAAAAGCAAAATAGCTATAGGGAGAAAATAGTGAAGGTAAATTTCCACTATCCCTGTAGCTACATTGCTTTTAGGGAAAGAGGTGAAAGCCTCTGGTTGGCAGTGTGCTTCTGAGCAGCTGTTGTGGCTCACAGGTTAGAGCCACAGGTAGGGAGGACAGTGGAACGTCAGTGTCCCGTGGGTTTGATTCCCTGTCCCAGGACATCTGATTTTATTTTTTCTTGTCTTGTGTCACTTTCTCCTCCTCAAGAATCCTCCACCCTGAGGTTTATCCCCATCCCCGAGTTTCATCTTCCCCCCCCAGGAGTTAGTTATTTAAATATGAGAGGGAGTTTGAGTGGTGTAGCCTCTCATAAATATTTTGACCATGATGTAAATGCCAATGACACTATGACCCCATGCTTCCAATGGCTACCCCCAGTGCTCTCTGCCTGACTGGAGGGCTGGTGCACCATGGTAGATGGGGTCGGCAGTCCTGCCGTGTCTGGTGGGTATGACACATGGGGGCACGCAGCAGCTACAGCAGGGTCCCTACTCACGTAGCCCATTCCCCCCTCTCCCAGCACTCAAACCTTAGTGAATGGCACAGAGTGTGGGAACCCTCCCCGCCTATTCCCCCATCCATCTGCACACATAGCTGCATGAGCAGACGAGGATCTGATGTGAAAGAGGCACACCTCTTAATGCTGCATGGGTCCACGGGACCACTGATGCATGTCTGACCAACATAGAGACACTGACACACAGCAGATACGCAGCGCATAGGCTTTGCTTAGGGCCCTATATTAGTTGTAGTTTATAATTTTAGAACCTGGAGCAAACTAAGCAATTTTAAATAGCATATTACAATAAATAGGAAGCCATGGACCAGTTTCTTAAAATATTGTTGTTTGAAATGTGTTGACAGGGAAAGGCACACAGAGCCAAAGCTCATTTCCACATTTGACTGGTGGGTGGGGGGTATTCTGTACTTGGGAGTAACAGTAGCACACAACTGGTGCAAAGCAAGTGATACAATTACAGTAAATAAGTATTCAATGAGAACATTTTGTAAAAACAAAATAAGGAACTTGAAGTGCAAAATTAGACATGGAGACGATTAGAAATACTGTACCTAAGTATGTAAGAGGATCAAGAACAGGAAATTAGGTGATTAGCCAAACGGGAGGGGCAGGCATACTAGGAGAGGTCATGGAAAGCAGCATCCCACCAAAGCAGGAAACCAAAGGGGATTCTGGAGAAAAGAGTGCACCAACCTGGAAAACATTTATCAAAAAATGTTAGCAGAGCAAAGCAGTGAATGCAAACCTAAAGTGAGCAGCAGAAGGAAAAGAAAATATGTATCATATGGAAACTGAACTAGCAATTTTGTGTAGCACGAAGAAAATTAATTGCTCCACTACACTATACCAGTCAAAAAATGACCCTGGCATCACAAGGAGATGCCTTGGGGAGGGCTCAGAGAAACGGAGGAGGGAAAAGTGGAGGGGGAGATAAGACAAAGGAAGGGCAGTAGTTTCAAGGTAGGGTTTCAGAGCTGACTGGATGGACTTGCTGCCTTTATCTGCGTTATATAGTAACTTTCTATGTTTCTGATGGGAGTGGGCAAGCTGCAGGCACAGGAGGAGTAAAGTGATCCCTAAGGACAGGTTTGAGCATGAGGACAGAAGAGGAGAAGTGAATAAAGAGATGGAAATTGTACTGAGAGTTAGGGAGGCAGACAGAAAAGGCAGTGTGCCCAGTAGCTGCTTTACAATGTGGGACAAAAAAAGGAACAAGCAACAGTAGAGCAGAGGGAATAGGAGGAAGGGATCAAACACAGAAGGAATAAATATGGGTAGGAGGGAATGTCAGAAAGACAGTGTTTCATGAGGAAGCACAATGGAATAGGTAGCGAGATTCAAGGAAGGGGGAAAAAGTGTTTAAGGTACAAAGAGTAGTGGTGGGTAAGAGGAAGGGAGTTAACAACGAAGTAGCCAAAGGAGTAAAAAGAGATCCAGAATGACAAGGGTGGATTTGAGGACAGCCCTGACCACACCTGCGTAGTCAAACACTAGCAGGATCATCTTTAAAATAATCGTACGGTGAACTGGTAGTGGTATGTAAAACTTTTTGTGGGACAGTGCACTAAGCCTGAGGCAGAATTTTGTTTGCAAGGCATTCATTTGTGAGGAAATAAAATCTAGACTGCAGTCTAACCACACACACGCACACACACTGAGATACTTGAAGAGAGGAACTTCTTTGAGGGATTGTCTCTGATGGGTTTGAGGACTAGGGTGGTAGAGAGCCTGTCAAGCCTCTGCCTAATGTCAAAGGTTATAGACAAGGTTTCTGCCAGTGTTATCAGACTTTGGAGAATATGTTTCGAGTGTGGTCTAAGAACAAGGCATTCATCGGCTGTTGTGTTTTTTTTCTCTTCAGAACACCATGTTATCTCCACATTCAAAAGGAACCCTCTGGAGCAGGCCTTCAGGAGACCAAATGCCAATATCACATCCAACTACCTAATAAACCAGTACTGGATTGCTGTCAGTCATAAGGCCCCAGCACTTTTGTATGACTGCTACCTGAAGTTCACAGGAAGAAAACCCAGGTAAGGATCTATTGTATGCTCTGAGCTGCCCCATTCTATTTTTCATAGGGTGTGAGGCCAATGAGCCAGGCAGCATACTATAGTGGATTAAAGGCCATGTGCCTAGTACGGATATCTATCTTACAGAATGAAGATTTGAGGCATTTTGAAGATTTGGTAATAATTTTTGTGCATTTGTTTGTTTCTTCACTTACACAGAAACATAGAAGTTGTTGGCAGATAAAGACCTCTTGGCCCACCCAGTCTGACCTAAATTCCCTACCTACTGTGCTGCCATAAACCCTACTCAATCTCCGGCTTCCCCCCCAGCCCTATTACTATGGTCCCCTTGTGTCTATCCCAAGCATGCTTGAATCCTGCTACCATTTTAGTACCCACCACCTTCACTGGGAGGCTGTTCCAGGCCTTCACCAACAATTCTGTGAAGAAGTGTTTCCTCACATGCCCTCTCAGCCCCCCAAGCTTCATGTCATAATCCCTTGTTCTGAACATCTCTTTCTATGTAAAATGCTATCCTCCTGTATCTTATTAATACCTTTGAGGTATGTGAACATTTCTATCATGTCCCCCCTTTCCCTCCTTTCCTCTACAGAGTATGTATTTAATTCATTGAGTCTTTCCTCATAGGGCTTTTGATACAGGCCATGTACCATTTTGGTTGCCCTCTTCTGTACTGCCTCCACCCGATCTACATGTTTCCAGAGATGGGGCCTCTAGTACTGGACACAGTACTCTAGGCGTAGCCTCACCATCGATCTATGCAGAGGTAACACTACCTCCCTCTTTCTGCTGGTGGTACCTTTTTTGTAATTTTTTTTTTTTTTACCAACTATTAATAAAAAGAATACAACTGAATCTTTGCATTATTGAAGTGAAAAAATATTTGATTTTTGATTTGATTTTTTTAATTTTTACCAGGAGGTGAACTGTGCACAGCCCTTTTTCAGTCACACCTGAATATAGAAAACATACAGTGCATAGTAGAATGCAGCATATACAAAGCTATATTAACTACAAACATTGCCATTTAACATTCACGCTGTACAGTTTTGTTACGAGTTGTTTAAAATACTTTACGTTGTGTGCTGTTTTAATGATACAAGCCAGTTCATTTAGGATAGTTGGTCCAAACCAGGAGAAAGATTTTTTACACATAGACAGCTTTGCAGGGTTAACAGAAAAAAATTTAAATACACTGTTCCTAGTACTGTAAGGTACAGAACAATAGTTAAAACAAAGAATATAAAATTTCCGGTCCTGAATTTTTAAATATTCAGTAAGCAAATGTTGCTGCATTAAACTCAGTCCTGATTGGGGAGGTAGAATTCCCATTTGATGGTAGAGCATATAATGATATGTTCTGTATGGTGCTTTAAGAATGATTTAATATTGTTTGGTATTTTACCAATTGTTGGTTTATTGGCAAAGCAAGCAGTATATTTCAGTAGGAAACTAAATATGTACAGATTTTTTTTTTAGAGAAATAAAGCTTTCTTCCCCTAAAATAACACAGATTTAATATAGATATGTGAGTTGTGATAATCAGTCAAATTTTTTATGATTCTGTAGGTGACTGTTTCTTCCCAACCATATTTTACATGGGAAGAGGAAACAGAAGCAATTGTTAAAAAAAAACCCGTAGAATCATAAAGATGGACCATAATATTACAAGCATATAAAGGTACAAACTGTTGCTGACTGAAGCGTCTATTTCTTTTGAAAAAGGTAGGAATATACCTATAGTTTCTCACTGAAATACCTTGGGTTCCTAAGTAGTTGGGATTTTCTTACATCACCAACCAGACTTCTAATGAATTCTTTTTAATAGTAGTTTGAAAAGTAAAGGTGAAAACCCACTAGATTCATAATGCAAGCAAATAAGCCTCCATATTCACAGCCGGACGATAGTGCTGCACAGCCAATAGTGCTGTGCAGCCCTATTGAACACAGACAACTCTGAGCTATATTCAGACCCTTTCCTCGCAATTGCCCATGTATTAAATCAAACTACCCTTCAATGGTGTCTTGTGGACCCCCCAATTGCACATGTACTGATCCAAACTACCCTTCTCCCAATCAGCCATGTAATTAATCAAACTACCCTTCCCTGGTGACTGGTGGACTGCCTCCACTCCAATTGCCCATGTATTGAACCAAACTACCCTTCTCTGGTGTCTTGTGGACCCCCTTCCCTGATTGCCCATGTTCTATATTGAACTACCCTTCGCAGGTAGTAGAGTGGACCCCCCCCTCTCCTTGATCACCCATGTACTGAATTAAACTACCCTTCCCAGATGTCCAGCAGCCCCCCTCCCCAATCATTCACACAGTGCATTAAACTACCCTTCCCAATATCTAGCAGCTCCCACTTCCCCCAATCACCCACACAGTGCCTTAAACTACCCTTCCCTGGTGTCTAGCAGCCCTCCCTACCCCTGATTGCCCAAGTAGTGCATTAAACTACCCATCCCTCATGTCTTTATGCATTATGGATCCCTCATTTGCATAAGTGTAGTGGTACATTATGTGCGATCATGCTGCCATGATAGCACAGTGCACAGGGGGCTTCTTAATATGGCCCTGCCTGGAGCACCATCACTATTCGTGGTTAGCATGGCACTAACCCAGTTGGTGTTGTGCTACTTTTTACAGCTGCAGTGGGCGGAGCCTGCAGACATTTTGCATGTACAAAAGGAGTGATGTCATGTTTTCTGTCCATGGAATGGACTGAAGGTGTAAATAGTCTCCTTTGCCTTACCCTCTTCCAAGAAATGTTTTCTGCCCTCAGATAAATATGCTTTCATGTTAGTCAATGGTTGCAGGGCACTGTTTTCTTTCTGAAATGGGAGGTACAAGAACTGGAACCTGAGTAGTGGGAGGCAGCATTAGTTTTTTTGGGGGGGGCAAGTAAGATCCACCCCCACCTCCACCCAAGAAGCTTCTAAAGATCCACCCCCACCTTTTTTTTTGGTTCATGTGGGAGGGGCATGAGGTGGATCTATCATGTTGGAACAACTGACTATCAGAGCTGCCTGGGGAAGTAATTAAGGAGTGCCTGAAACTGCATCTAGGGATATCCCCCCCCCCACACACACACACACGTAGACATCATGATATATTTTTTTTTAACTCTAAGCATGTCAATTTTTGGCTCTAACAGTATGAGCAAGTTAGGCATAAAAATAAAATAGAAAAAAAAGGATCATGCAGGTACCCTTTCCTTTGTCAGATACATGCAGACAGAAGGTCACAAATCCTGTATGACAAGTTCATTATATGGATGTTTTCCATGGAAAACAGAAATTTTGTTAATGTCATGTCTGTAACATCATTTGTAGCCAGTAAACTATTATTTACGTAGGTACTGTAAACGACAGGTTTTAATTCAGAAATCCAGTGCTGATATTTTTTTTTTTTTAGCAGTTCTGTAAGATTTATGTCTCTCTGATGTAAGAGTGCATAGCACAGAAAGGAAAGGGTTTCTGCAATTGATTGTTGTTTGCATGGGAAGTGGGTGTGACAGTGGCATGCAAGAGTGAAGTCTAAATTGTTTCTTGGCCATTCTGGGATCTGACGTTTAGCAGTAATGTGTAAAAAGAATAAAGTCTTGTGTTTTGGGCATTTGAATAGGTTTAGTGCTTTGAAGTAAAAATATATAACTATGTATACATAGTGTCATGGGCACCTGAAAACGAAGGAGCTACTACTAAAATAAATGCTATGCTGATTATTTATTTATTTATGTGTGAGATTTTAAGTGTAGTTCTGCCTAGGTCACAGACACATAAGCTATAAAAAGTACATTTAAGGATGGATGCATTAGTCAAAGCTTGTAGTAGCAAAATAAAGCTAATAATATATATATATATATATATATATATATATATATATATATATATATATATATATATATATATATATATCTTCTTTCAATTGTTTAATGAGTGGCACACAAAACTGAAAGCTTGTTTACAGGGGCAACCTGGGAGCACATGGAAGTTAAGTGACTTGCTCAGGGTCACCCCCCAATATGTAGGTGGGGGCTGTGGGATTCAAACCCAGATCTCCAGATTTGCAGCTCAGAGCCTTAAACCACTGTGCTATACTGCCTCCCTAGCTATGACAGTCATCTGTTTTATGGTTCATGATATTGGTGTAGTAAGCAGCAATACACTGCATGGCAGATGTAAAATGTCAATAAGTAGGTCATGCAACAGATGTGCTGAACAGTTACTGAAACAAGAAATGTATTTAGGATAGTAAAATATTCCTGTTAGAAAACTGATAAATGTGTGACATTTGCATCTCAATTTCAAGGAGGTCCTAATGGGGTGTCAATGTGTAATATAAAGTAGTTATAGTTTTCAAGTTGTCTGAGTAATTGCTTTGTACTACCACTGTTACTAATTTTAAATTATTTTATGAAGAAAATTAAGTTTATGTAGCTGTCTGTAAATGTATTAAAAACATTTACTTGTCTTTACAATGTAATGCATTAAATGCTGTTGCTAGGTTAAGAAGTCACATGACAGCAATAGAGATGAAAACATTAGCATGCATAGGAATTTGAAAAAAGTATACATTAGCAGGAGCAGTGTCATGACTTCATCAATTTCTTTATAGTTTCACTCTAGATTTTCAACATTGCCATTTGTTTACACCTCCTCATAAACAGTACAGCTGTCATTTTTTACATCCCGTTCAAAATGTGTTTTGGCACCTGTGGTGCCAAACGGCACAGTCGTTGAGCAAAATCACCATTTGGCTAATGAACTGATAGTCACTGTTCATGCGGTGGGGTCACAAAAAGCCCATGCTGAAAACTTGGAGTGAAAATACCAAAAAACACCCAGGGCATTAGGGTTTCTGACCATAACACCCTGCCCTGTAGGGACTGACAGGCATCAGGGGTGGGACTTGGGATTGTCAACAGTAATGCTCACACCATTCTACCCCCATCTCCACCCTGCAGCCAGTAACAGGTATCGAGGTGTGCCTTTGACTCTTCAGCCCCAAAATTCACTCCATTCCCTTATACTGTATCCATTTCAGCATATTTCCTTATGGAATGGGGTAAGTGTAAAGTCCGAACACCCCAAGGCACACCTCAACACTTGTCTGTGTCTGCAGGGTAGGATGAGGTGAAATGGCGTGAGCGTTATGGGCAGTGACCCAAAGGCACACCCCCAATGCCTGTCCATGTCTGCAGGGTGGGGGTGGGGTTGGTGTCACTTCAGTACTTTACTGCCATTCCTATTCTGCCTATCTGTCTGTCTGTCTGTCTCTCTCTATCTATATGTCTATGTAATTGTCTATCTTTCTATCAATTGCATGTATCGCTATTTTTACCTATTTCTAAAACAAACCTGCATATCACATTTGCCTGCACTATTAGCACATACTTATGAAACTGTGCATATTTGTACTCCACTTCTGCATAGACCTCATACTTTCCTAATATTCCCATTATCACAAGCATAACTACCTTGCCCTTATCAAAAACAACACCCTCTGAAAGTTACTATCACATTTTCTCTGCTAACAGTCCATCATTACACCTGACTTCCTGATATCAGCACATTGCTTAAATGTAACTTACATCACCTCATGGACAAAAACCCTGTTTCTCTAAAAAAAAGAAATGTAAATAATCCCAAGGCTGAACATATGCCAGCCATTACTTTTTCATGTACTGCCACCTTCTGTACCATCATGGGGATTTGCATATGTTTCTCATGATGCTTTGCATTATTGGGGTGTGTGCAATTGTGTTTTCATTAAAATTTGGCTGTCCGGCCAATATGATCCGGGATAACACATACATCAGTGGCATTTGCTCTGGGTTCTTTTGTAAACCTATATTGCTTCCTATTCCTTCCATTAAAATGTACACCTCCATATATTTTCCGAATAATATGTATGCCTTCCTTAGAACAGAAACTAAAACAAATCTTACTACTTACAAATCATTGTGTTGTTTCTTCATACCTCCTTTCACAATTCCGCACAACTTCACTTTGCAGCCGTGATGGATCTGACCAGAATTTGTTGAATATTGGAGCCGTAATATATTATAAAAGCAGCAAGTAACTACTAACCCATTAAAACACAATAAATAAAATAGCCAGTTGTCTATCAGAAGTGGACACATGCTTCTTAAATGCTAAAGAAGCTTATAAAATGCACATTTGTCAAACCTCAGCCTTGAATGATTTAACAATATTTCATACCCTGCCATAGTATGGGTCAGAACCTAACAGCACCTTTCTGTGACCCACCTTCAGTGCTGTAGGCATTTCTCATACCAAATGAATACACAAACAGTTACACATCATCTTGGCAACATGGAAATAAACCCTAGGAAGAGTCCCTCATAGACTTTGCATGACACTGTTATCCTGTATGAAAAAATAGATCGTTATTCATTGCAATCTATCAGAGAGTTGATTCAGTAAATAAATATTTCTATTTGTTTTGCAACAAAGCATACGCTATGTATTTTCCTATATTAATGTGTTCATTGCAGTATGTCGACCTTGAATGATTTTTCTCATGCAGACTCCAGCTATGGGGCTGTGTAATTAACAATTCCTCCCTGCTGTCAGAACAGTCCAACACTGATAGATCTGAAATACAAGGGAGGGAGGGAGGGAGGGAGGATTAGATAATATATAATGCCTTTCATGCTTACTTTATCCCAAAGGATTACCAGTGTCAGTGACTCAGTATGTTTCACAATCAGCTTAGTTACTGGAAGATCAGAAGTTTGTGGGTTCAGGTCCTATACCAAGGATGTATGCTACTGCTGATAAGGACTCTGCAGTGCAGCATTAAGGAGGTGTTGCACTATACAGTTGCCATCCCTTGGATGAGACATTAAACCTCGGTCCTTTCTGCTTACCTCTGGTTGCAGTCTAGGTGAAAGTTAAAAATTCCTTTGTTATGAAATGTATCCCAGTGATACTGATATAGTCCCAATTCTATCGCTTTATATGGAGGTGATTAAAATATTGAGTCCTTCCAAGTTTCAGTCAAATCTACCCAAAACTGTATCGATGTAGGTGATTATAAAAGGAAATACTCCTGTGTCTGTAGAGTTTGAGGACAAAATGGTCTTGAACAGATTCCTTCCTGAAGTTTATTGTGCTTCGAGTTTTTTTAACCTCTGGTTTGCTACGACAGTATAACCATGTCATGTACCGTAGTTCTGCTGGGAGTTTCAGATCCACTACTTGACTAAACATTATTTTTTCACTTCCAGGAGGGCATAGTAGGATCTGGGTTTTAGGGGGAAAAACTGATTGAATTATGGTTGAATACAGTTTTTTCTGTTTACTATAATAATTTGTCCAGGTGTTATGCCCAATAGCCTAATTTTAATTAGGGTGGCTCTAGCAAAGTCAGGGGGACTGAATTCTTTCTGTTTATTGGATAATATTAAACACCCTCATGACCATGTATTCAATAGTGGGGAAATACAGGTGTGCACCAATGCGCCCACAAGACCTACTTTACCATCAAAATAGGTTCTAGGTTACCGTATAAAAATACTGTGTGTGGTAGACAAGAAATGCTTGTGGGAAACGTTTAAAGTCTTCATTAGAGGAAGAATAATAGGTTTTTCAGCTAATAAGAAGAGGCTGAGGGAAAAAGACCCTAATGAAAAAGAAAAACTACTCACTAATTTGCAGAACAGACATAAAAATAATCCTAGTGCTAGACAAAATCTAATGCACAAAATTGTAGTATTAATATATGAAATGAATAACATTTTATCTCAAAAAGCTGAATATGCCCTTCTTTGAACTAGAGAGAAGTATTGAGAGTCGAGTGAAAATGCTGGTAAACTATTAGCCTACCACCTTAAAAAACAAAACACTGTAATGGGAACATATTCAGAGGAGGCCAGATGTGTGAGCATTACAGTGCATCACGTAAAATGGATGCACTGACTGGCTCTGTTGCCATGTATAAACAAAATGTGTGATTGGCACAGATTACACAATCTGTGTGAATATGGAATCCTGGATGTGCTGCACAAAGCTATCAGCCACCATGGTTGGGCAGCGCATCCAGGGTTCAGGGCCGAAGACAGCCAATGGGGGTTTGCGTGGCACATACCTGGATGCGCCGTATCCCCCATGGGCAATATTCAGCCAACAAATGCTAATGAGCTCATTGGGCATGCATGGCACAGACCGGGGCCCATGCATCCTCATTATAAGCTCATTAGTTTTCAGCTAATGAGCACATACTATGTACTGTACACAGTCACTGCGAGTTCAGTCAGCAGCTGGCCGTGGTGGTGTGAGGAGGGCTGAGCCAGTCGCTGGCTCCAAATGGGTTTGAGGGGAGTGGGGTAGGGGGTCCCATCCTGATGGGCTGGGGGGGTCACTAGACTACTTGGGATATGGGGGTGCTTCTGATTTATGGCATGTGTATGATCAGGGCTGGTGGAGGGGGTCCGCTAGACTACCAGGGATTGCAGGAGATGGGTCTACTTTCTGTTGAGCGGGACAAGGGTGGGGGTTACTACAGTGTGGAAAGGCTGGGGAATGGGGTTATTTATTATTTGTCATTTTGTGGATCAGGGCTGGGAGGGGGCACCCTACACAATGGGAATGCTGGAGAATGGGGTTAGTTATCATTTCATATATCAGGATCAGGCCTGGGAGGGGGTACCACTAGACTACCAGGGCTGGAAGTGCTCCTATAGTATACTTGTTTGATATGAGAGGGGCAGGGGGAGGGGTCTCTCCCTCTCTGTATCCCACACACTGTCTCCCCCTCTCCCAGTGCAGTTCATGCACCTGACATTGGGTGGCTTGCCAATTTAGGGCTACCTTTTGTGTACCTAACTGTGTGGGATCGTGCACACGTGTTGCACAATGCACTGTTGGTACAGTCCAGCTCAATATGTGGTTGTGCGGTGTATTCATAGACACGCCCCCAGTACCTGCGTGGTATCTCATCTTGGTGCGCTACAGCACATGCCATTCTTCATGGTGCACTCTGGTCTGCTGAATATCACTCTGTAGTACATTTTCATGGGTGCACTGCACATCAGCCATTTTGCGAAGCGCATCTGCTGTGAACATGGGGGCCTAAGAGCTATCAACTGCATCAGGAACCCCATAAGCAATGCTATAATCTACAATACTAAAGAAATTAACAATACCTTCAGACAGTACTATCTTTCCCTATATGATTCTAATCAGGATAACAAATGTATACATATAGCTGAATTACTTAACTCAGTTAATCTTTCAGTTCTTTTAGAAGAGGAAACAATTAGGCTAGATAAACCAATCTACCAACAAGAAATCTCACTTGCTCTAAAATCCTTTGCTCCTGGGAAAACTCCTGGTCTTGATGGAATTCCTATGTAATTATACCAAAACATTGAACCCTTCATATCTAAATACTTATATCTTTTGCTTGTACTGAATCCACCAGTGAAAATACACTGGTTAACTCCAGAAATGAGGCTTTCATTACTTTTTTTCCTTAAATGAACAAAGATATGCTAGACTGTGTTAAGTTTAGACCAATATCTTTACTAAATGTGGACTACAAGGTGCTGGCCAAAGTTTTGGCTTTTAGATTCTAAACAATCATTCATAAATTCATAGGAATGGAGCAAGTGGGTTTCATGAGCGGAAGAAACTCTGCTGATAATATCCGTAAAATTTTCTTGGTCCTCTGGGCTTACAAAAAGCAGAAAGTGTCTATGGCTTTACTATCCCTTGACATAAGTAAAGCCTTCAACACATTAAAATGGTCTTTTCTTTTCTAGTTATTGGACAAATTTAACTTTGGTTCAAATATTTGTGAATGGGTTCAGCTGATATACCGGAAACCCAGTACAGCCATCATCACAAATAATCAAATCTCTTAACCTATTAACTTAAACAGGGGCATCAGACAGGGTTGCCCTCTCTCTCCCTTTCTATTTATCCAATGTATTGAACCCCTGATTAGGACAATTTCAGAAGCCTGTAACATTCATGGCATCCCAGTCAGCTCTATCAACCATAAGGTTGCAGCCTTTGCTGATGACCTTTTGCTTACCATATCTCAACCCTACTACTCTATCTGTAACCTTAAGAACTTATTAAAAACATATGGTACATGAGGTATGCTCCAGAATCAGTAATTGTAGCATCATCTTCTCTTGACTTTGTAACTATTAGATATCTTCTCAAATTGCCCAGAGCTCAGTTTTCACAAACGTATATGATTAAACCTTGCCTCCCTAAGCCTTAAGAGGATTGTTATAAGGAATTGGCAGACTAAACTCATTCCCACTTTGGGTGACTGGTTTGGTCAATTGAATATACTAGCAAACAATGAAATCATTAGTTACCTTGTTGTGGACAGATTAGAAGTTTTTCATAAAGTTTGGGATCCCTTTTTCATTTTCAAGTAAACTCATTTAGCAGCTTAAACTTAATTATATTCCTCTGTCTTTAGGACATTACTTATTAGTCTTAAGGAAGATGGTACTAAAACAGATACTTGGTTATGTTATTGTAAAATTGCCTTATAAAGTCCATGGTTATTGTGTTCCTTTCATTACTAACGATATTCCTCCTGTTAATGAAAGATGTATATGACTTTAATCACTGTATATGCATAGTTGTACTGTTTTCTTTGAAATCAAATAAAAATTTATTATGAGAAAAAAAAGAAAAACATTTGCCGACCTGTCAGGGCTAACAGTTAACTGGACCACAACAGAAGGCCTTATACTTAATGCTAGTTCGTATGAAAAAGATAGATTATTCTCTTCATCTGACATTAAATGGGTACCCAACTCCCTAACTTACCTAGCTATCTCCATATAGTGCACAGTCAGATGAACAACAGAAGTCAACTCAATCTCAATAATTAGACAGGTACAAGAAGACCTAAACAAATGGAGCACAATATGCCTCTCACTCTGGGGTAAAATCAATGCCATTAAGATGGTCATAGCCCCCAAAGTTTTTTATATTCTAAGCAATTTACCCAAAGTAATCAATTCTAAGTGGTTTGAAATACTAGACAGAATCCTTTTCCTCTTCCTTTGGGATGGAAAACACCCCGGCTTAGTCTCATGAAAATTAGGGCAAACAAAATAGAAATTGGTTTTGCATACCCATGGTGGCAGTACTATCATTGGGCTTTCTTGCTTAAACAAACATCTTGCTGGTTTCAAGCAACATCCTCTGAAACCCCCCTTTGGCTAACAATTGAACAAAATTTAATAAAACCTCTAGCTGTAATGGACTTGTTGTTTCTCAAACTACTTAATAATTTGAGTGGCCACCCAACCATCACTGCTTCAATCAGACTTTGTAAGCAGCTCACTTCTAAAATGAAGGACAAAACACTACCCTTATAACACTGTTCTCTATGGAACAATTTAATTATACAATATAATAGTCAACCCATTAAAGACATAGGATGGAGGAAAAAGGTATAAAGACCCTTGCTTGCTAAATTCTCAAAATAATCAACTATTATCTTTTTCTGAGATTCAATCTAAATATAAAATCTCAAAGCAACATTTTTGGCTTTATCTCCAAATAAGGCAGAGCCTCACATCCTCCCTTCTAAGTAAGAATCATATCTTTCAGTATAAGGAAGAGTGGACCCAACTTTTGAAAATTTTACAGATGAGGAAAGGGGCTAGTTTATTATACAATGTTCTGCTTGAATCTGACTCCCCTGTCTCCGATCCAGCTAGAATAAAATGGGAGAAAGAATTGAATACATATCTGTCTCCTGAACTGTGGATGTCTCTTTGGGTAAATGCATACTCCTGTGTGAAGGAATTCAATCCAGACTTGTACAGTATAACATATTTTACCACAATTATCTGTCCTTGAATAAGGTATCCCAAATGTACCAATCTCAATCAACAAATTGTTCCAAGAGCAATGCCCCTTCTGCTAATTTGCTTCATATGCTATGGTACTATACAGATTTACAATTCAGGTGGAAGCAACTACCTAATAACTGTCAAATGATTCTCAATCAAAAAAATTCCTTTTTGTCCTAAGATTTTTATCTTGGGTGATTGTTCTCTTTTGTACACCATTGGAAAGTTACAGCAGAGATGACTACTAGCTGCAGTGCTTGCATACAAAAAGCTTATCCTTAAAAACTGAAAATCCTCCAGAACTCCCACAATAAGAGAGTGGATTGATTGGATGGGTATCATGGCCAATAACAAACAAATTAGTTACGCTGTTTCTAACCAAAGAGAGCTGTTCATCAAGTCATGGAATCCTTTTTTAACTTTTGTTTCATGAGCTCAGTTTAACTTTCCAACTCCTGATGTTTGTTTCTGGGAGAACTTTTCTTCCACATCTGTTATTTTTGCTGTGTTTTATTACCAGAGATTACTTGGAAGCTATTTATAGTGTTATTATTTGTTTTTGTGTAATGCTGTATAATTCATCTTACACGAATCAATAAAAATCTATACTGAAAAAGAAGTGTGTGGTAGAAAACCAAAGGATTAATCATATCAGTTCCTCCTTTAGCATATTCCTGGTGTGTAAAATCCCCTTTAAAATGATTTAGTCAACTTCCCAAAACCCTGGAAATACATACACTTTATAATTTAGCTTCCGTACAAATTGGAGAGGGGAAAACATAACAGAGATGTAAGAATATTGGGAGTAATTAAACGTTTTAATTAAAATACCCTTTTCCTTTTTGATAATCTTCTGTTTTTTGGAATCATAAATTTAATGTTGAATGCATTAATCAGTCTATCCCAGTTCATTGTTTCCAGTTCTGACCCCCCAAATAGACTCCTAGGGCTGGATTTTCAAAGAGCTCTTAGAATTTTACTTATTTGTTTATTTAATTATTTCGTTTTTGTTGACCGGGTCAGTGCACTACAAAAAATATCTTGCCTATTTTCAGGCACAACCCAGGAGAGTTACAGGCAATAGATGAAACAGCAATCACAATGTTAATTCAGTAACAACAGTATAAGCTAGAAAGAGTATGATGAACAAGAAACAATAAAACAGCAAAACATATGTACAGTAAGTGCTAACTTGACATGTGAAAAGAGAGGTGTGAGCAGGTGGAGCATTGACAATGGATCATTTACTTGTGTACCTATCAATAGACAGGAGGTGCTTGTGGAGATCTTTCTTAAAAACCTGGTGGGACCTAGTGCATCTTAGTGACATAGGAAGGGAGTTCCAGAGCTTGAGTGCAAATACTGAGAAAGCCTGCTCCCCCATTCTAATGACACAGATGGGGACAATCCATGGGGACTGATCTGCAGAATGCAGGCCCTATGCCTGTGTGGAGGGTTTAACCATGGTGGCTAGGGTGGCTGGTGTACTGGTTCTGATAATTTTATCTATGATACAAGCATCTATGAAAAGCTGATATGAAGGTCATGCTAACGATCATACTAAGGAGGATAAGAAGCTAGGAGGCTGTTATAGCCCATAAATGCTCCTATACTAATACAGTGAATAATAGTTTAAAGTCTGCCCAGATAGCAAAAAGATATCTAGTCGTTCCTTAAATTCTGCCTTGGTTTTACTGATAATTATATCTAAAGGTAACTTATTCCAAGGATTTATAACTCCAAGGGTAAGGAAGAACTTTCTGCTTATATAGTTAAAATGTTTGCCTCCAAGTTGAAGAGGGTGACCTCTAGTGTCATAAGCATTGTTTTTAAACTCAAGCCCAAGTTCAGTCATTAGGTAAGAGTCATGAACAATGTCATCCATTCATTCATTGAATTTTGTTGACCCGGTAAGCCCACTGGGCCTAGAAGTCCCCTTTTTCAGGGGCGACCGGGGGGAAGGGGGATACAGATGGTAAGCAATTGAAATTGAACCAGATTAAGCTGTTGGTGGTATTTATTTTTAGTGAATGGGAGAAATTTGGCCAGGACACTGGGGAAATTCCCTACTCTTTTTTTGATAAGTGCCATGGGATCTTTAGCATCCACCTGAACTACCACCAATCCAGGCAGATGGGACCTTGGTTTAACATCTCATCTGAAAGACAGCACCTCAGAAGTGTAGCACCCCACTCATGCTGCACTACAGTGTCAGTATTGGGATATTAACCCAAGTACCGGATGTGGGAACTGAACCCACAGCCCTCTGATCTCCTGGCATCAGAGGCGAGTGTGCTACCTACTGAGCCACTGACACTGAACAATGTCAAACAGGAAAAGCAGATCGACCCTTAAACGGTGTGTCTCCAGTGTCATTAAATTCAAGGAAGCTAGTCTATTTTCATATGGCAGATTGTATAAACCATGTATATATTTAGTATAATTCCACTGGGCTTTCTCTAACAGACAACATATAGATTTTCTAAAAGGGTACCACAACTGGGAAGCATACTCAAGATGTCTAACATATGCTCTGAATAAGGGCATCGTAACCTTAGATCCTGGGATTTAATGTTATGTCTAATAGACCAAATCACCGTATTAGTTTTATCAATTGCTTCATTGATTTGTTTCAAAGGCTCCAAGTCATTTGAGACAATAATCCCTAAGTCCCTTTCATCACAAGTTGTATCCAGAGTGGTACCCGCTAAAACATATGAAACATTGGGATTGTGTACACCCAAATGCATAACTTTCCACTTGCTTGTGTTTAACTTGTCTATATTGACCAATCCAAGGCATTTGACCTTGTGGATGACAAGCTGCTGCTCCACAGGTTAACCCGCATTGGGTTGTCCTTGGACATGGTTGAATGGTTCTCTTGCTACCTGTTTGAGTGCCCACAGAAGATAAAGATTAATGGTATCATCTCAGAGGCCAGGAAAGTCACGGTCAGTGTCCCACAAGGGCCCATACTGGGCCCCCTCCTGTTTAGCCTGTTTGTAAATGACCTCCCAGCTGCATGACCCTCTGCCAAAGTCCAGCTCTATGCAGATGACATGGTGCTATTCCTTAGAGGCTCCTGCCAAGACACGCTGACCAGGAACCTACAGTGCAACTTTGACCTGCTACAGGAATGGTTTAACACCAGCATCCTAGTACTCAATAGTAAAGAGACTAAGACAATGCTCTTTACCAGTCACCAGAAGAGGTAATCAACCACGCCATTTAAAATAGCACTCAATACAGACTCCACCCTTGAACAGGTTCACTTTTTATGGTACGTGGGGGTCACATTCGATAAGTCCCTCTCTTTCAATGAACACTTAAGTAATATCACTAAGGCTGCAAACAGGAAGTTGGGGACACTCTATAGACTCTGCTTCCACCTCACACCTGCAGCCAGGCTCCAGGCAGTCAATGGCACAATCCTGCCAATCCTGGCTATGGAAACATGATTTATGGTGCTGCCACGGACACTAGCCTACACAAAGTCCACCTTTTGTCCTGAATGTAGATCGCATCACACACACCTGTGAGCTCTACATAAGGACAAAGTGGCTTCCACTCTGGGATAGAATGAAGCTCCAGACCTGAGTACTGGGAAAGAAGGCCCTACTGGGCCTGGCACCTGTCTCTCTGCAGGCATTATTTAGACCTTTCCCAGGCGAGCATGCCACAAGAAGCGTCTCCAGGCATGCCTTAGCTGTTCCCTTCAGGAACTCAGCCCAGGGGAGATGTGCCTTCATGGTAAGGGCTATCACCTGGCTAAACAAGCTTCCAAACACAATCACCAGCCTTCAACACCTAGGGCACTTCAAATCCAAACTCTGCAAGTCCATCTCTCCTCTAGTCCACTGCCTCTGTCAAACATAATCCCAGCACCTGGCCCACCACTCAACTGCCCACTTGCTCTGGCCAGGTTAAACCTACTCACCTCCCCCACCCCCACCAACCCCCACTTGTCCTTTGTCCAGTACCCCTCACTACCTTCCCCCCACTTGCCCTCTGTCCAGTTTGCCCACACTGCCTCCTGCCCAGTCCCCTGTCCACTTCCTCTTCCCCCACTCCACCTGCTCCTGTCCAGTACACCCATACTACCGCTAGCCCATTTTCCTGACCTCTTCTTCCCCTCTCCCACTCCCCCCACCTAGCTGCACTTGCCAAACCCCAATTTGTCTCTCTGCATTTAGCTTCTCTCAGATGGCTGCACATTGCATACCTCCACTGAGAAATTGACAATGCTACAAGCTGATTCATTCATGTCTTGACTTGTGTAAACCATAAATGTAACTGTTACCCCTTCCTATGTAAACTCTATGTTAGTAGTACAACCCCAGTGTCAATTTGTCTGCTGTAATTATGCTGTTGCAACAAAATGTATCTCCTTAAGTGTTGATGAGTATCCTTTGTAAACGAGCTCTTAGCTCAAAGGTTTGTAATTCCGAGTTCCCAATAAATAAATAAATAAAATAACTTCATGCCCCATTTGGAAACCCATGCAGAGATTTTATCTAGATCTTGTTGAATAGTTACTACTTGGTCTATATTAGCACAAGGACCACCGCTTTTAGCATCATCAGCATATTTAATAGATGAGGAAATACAATTCCTAGTCAAGTCAGATATAAAGGCCTGAAAAATGCAGGGACCCAAAATGGAGCCCTGAGGAACCCGCTAGTAACATGACCCAATTCAGAAAAATGACCATTAATCAATACTCTCTGTGTTCTACCAGTGAGCCAGTTACATATCCAATTAATAATATTTTTGTTAATTTAAAAGTTATGTAATGTATCTTTCAAGCCCCAATGAGGCATTACATTGAAAGCCATACTGAAATTGGTGAATATTACATCACAAGGAATCCTTTTGTCTAACTGAGAGCTAGTAAGTTCATAAAAACAAATCAGGTTGGTCAAACAACCTCTACCCTGTTTGAATCCATGTTGCTCAGGATCATGTCTATCAAGAACCAGTGCAATCATATATTTCATAAGGCTTTCCAGTATCTTACAAATGGAAGCTGTGAGACTAATAGGTCTATAAATCTTCCAGATAGTTTTTTGGGCCTTTTTTATGAACTGGAATTACATAAGCATTTTTCCAGTCATCCGGAGCAAAATTATTAGATAGACAACCCTCAAATATTAATTTCAATGGATAGACAAGACAATCAGTCAGTAAAGACAGTAAGTGGCCGGCAATGTTATCTGGGCCAAGAGAGGTTTTACTCTTTTGAGATAAGAGCTTTTTATATAATAATAGATCTACAGATAGGAAAATATGGCTAGCCTCTTCCGGACTGGTAGATTGGACAATATTTGTTGAGTACTGAAGACTTCACAGAATTTTTCATTAAAATATTTGCCATGTCCTTAGGATCATGAATTATTGTGTCATCAAGATGTAAAGGTCCCACATAACAGATTGTTTTTTTTAAAGAGTTGACATAGGAGAATAAGTATTTACCATTATTTTTGTTTGTTGACTTTGCTAAATGGTATTCCCACTTAATTTGTGCCTTCTTAATTTTTGCCTTTCATCGCTTTTGTATTTGGAGAAAGGCAACCCAGTTGTCATTCATTCTAGGGTTCAGATAGGTGCAGTATTTTTTATTTTTCTGTTTTAGTAGTCTTTTAATCGATTTGTCAAGCCATTTCAGGCAATGTTTTATGTTAGTATATTTTTGTATAGATGGAATATATTTTTCCCTTAGGTCGGTTATAGTTTTTCTGAAAATTCCCCAGCATTCTGAGATAGCTTGATTATTCAAAGTCATATCCCAGTTAATGTTATTTAATACATTTTTCATTTCTGTTGTATTGGCTTTATCATAAAGATAGATCTTTGTTGTACCAATATTGTATGTATAGTCTTTTTGTAATGTAAATAAAATAGCATTGTGATCACTGTTACCTACTGGAGATGTAACAATGACATTATTAATGACCAGATGTTCATTGCAAAGCACAAGGTCTAGGATTCTATCCCCCCAGTAGGTGTTAAAATACATTGTTTAAGTTGGAGTTGGCCACAAGTGGACAGAAGTTTGTTTCCTCCACAGGAATTGGCAGTATTATTATTCCAGTTTATGTTACCTAGATTAAAGTCACCCATTACCAAGATATCACCCATTTCTCCCGCCTGTTCAAGTTCCATTAAGATTGCATCAAAGGTCCTCAGTGGAGGAATTGGGAAGTCGATAACATGTTCCCAAGAGGAGTGGCTCAGAGGATTTGAAAGTCAACTTAATCCACAATGTTTCGGTATTTACGCCATGGGTTCTCACTTTATCTGTAACATCAATGGAATTTATGTTACTGTTGACAAAGAGTGCTAATCCCCCTCCTTTCCTAGAAAGGTGGTTATGTTTGTACATATTGTAACCTGATATATTAAAGTCCCATGAGGCGTTATTATCCCACCAGGTTTCAGAGACAGATGTGATGTCAACGTTTTCTTGATACATCTTCAATTTTAATTCATCGATCTTACTATTAAGACATCTGGCATTAAAATACAGAAAGTTTAAGTGACTGCTCATAAGTGGGTTATTACAGTCATTTTTGGTATTTAGAGAAGTAGGAGAGAGCCATCCCAGTCTTGAGTACAGGGTATAGTGGTGAGTAAGCCATGGCATGGAGAGAGCAAAGCGACAGATGTTGTTATAGCATGTGTTCCATTTGTTCAGTAGCCCCTTGTGTGCTTCCAGGTAAGGTATCAACCCATAAGTGAGGCTAGGTCTAAGAACACCGTGAGATAAAGTTAGTCTAGCGTCTGTGGTTAGGGCAAACCTAATTTTATATGCAAGCCCGAGATTTATGTTAACTGACTTACAGATGTGCGTCTTATGTAGATTAAAGTCCAAGGCAGGGTCTAGAGTGACTCCTAAGTATCTGAAAGACTCTACTACTTCAACTGTGGCACCTTCTTTGCTGAGTGTTGTGAGGGCATGGGGACAGGCCTTGGTTCTTGGCACAGAGCCAAAAAGCACAGCTGGTGTCTTTTTAGTGTTCATGAGTAGCCTATTTTGTGCTAACCAGGACTGTATGGAGTCAAAATTAATATTTAGCTAATGATTGATGTCAGTTATGTCTGGAGCACTATTGTACAGAAGCATGTCTTCCACATACAGTATGGTAGAGCAGGAGCCAACTGTGGAAGGCAGGTTATTGATAAACATTGTGAATAGTAAGTGACCAAGTATGGATCCCTGAGGTACCCCAATGCTAGTGTGTTTCAAATTAGATTTGACTCTATTTAATTCTATGAATTGCTGCCAGCAGGAGAGATAGCTTTCAGTCCAGGAGGCAGCTGCAGTTGAGAAACCAAGAGTGTAAAGTTTATGCAGTAGCAAGGTGCAGTCCACAAGGTCAAATGCCTTGGTTAAATCAATGAAAATGGCCCCTGAGAACAAGCCTTTGTTCATGACATCAGTTGTTAACTGGATGAGGGCAGTGGTTGTGCTGTGTGCCACCTAAAATCATGTTGTGCTGGTGTTAGTAGGGTATGCTGATGGAGGGTGTTCTGTAACCTGGGAGGCCACCAGTTTCTCAATTAACTTGCTGAGCACTGATAGGATGGCTATGGGATGGTAATTTTCAAGGCACTTGATGTCCCCCTTTTTATGAACAGGAACTACTCTGACTGTCTTCCAGATCATGGGCACTGCCCCGCTGGAAAGGGACAGATAGAAAAGTCATGTGACAGTTGCAGCTATGTGAGGAGCAGCTATTTTCAGACACCTGGGTAATAGACCATCAGAACAAGCACTACCACAGGCAGAGATATTCCTGAGAATGTGTAGTACCTCAGTTTTAGTGACAATCCATAAGTTAAATGGAGGGGTGGGGGTGAGTTCAACAACATTGGACAAGGGTTGGTGACATGTACTGTATAACTTGGTGTAATTGGACATGTCTGAGAATTGGGAGTTGGGATATAGGAGTTGAAAACAGTGACTAGGGTCGGTGTGATCTACAGACCCCTGGTGCAGGGGCTGGAAGGCAACAAAGAGCTCATAGAATCCATACATAAGATGGTAGACAAGGGTGAAGTAATACTGATGGGAGACATCAGCTTGCCGGTCATAAATTGGAGTTCCCGCTCAGCAAACTCATCGAAGAGCAAAAGCTTTCTCAGTGCTCCAGAGGGATCAGGATTAAGGAAGCTAGTCAAGGAACCAACTAGAGGGGAAGCCGTCCTTGACCTGCTGCTCATGAGTAGCGGAAACATCTCGGAAGTAACAATCAGTAGTCATCTCGGTACTAGTGACCACCGCACAGTGTGGTTCCAGGTGAATACAAGTAGGGAAACTAAACACTCCAAAACCAAAGTTCTGGACTTTAAGAGAGAATACTTTAATAAAATGAAGGAACATCTTAAACAGAACCTTCTAGGAACAGTAAGCGGGAGGAGGGTGGTAGAGGAACACTGGATAAGGATCAAGATGGCTATAACCAAAGCCTCAAATCAGTGCCTAAAAAGAGTGAGTAAAATGAAAAGAAAGAGAAAACCACTTTGGTTTTCCAGGAAGTGTCTACCAAAATCCGAGGAATAAATGGCAGCTTTTAAAAGGTGCAAGGACACTAAAACTGATCACAACAGGGATACATACAAGGAGAAGTTGAGGGAAGCAGGAAGGACAATCAGACTCACAAAGGCATCAACAAAGGAAATGATTGCTAAAGGGGTAAAGAATGGGGACAAAGCCTTCTTTAGATATGTCAGTGAAAGAAGAAGGAAGGGAGAGGGTATAGTCAGAATAGCAAAGGAAACAGGGGACACACAGAGGATGACAGGGAAAAAACAGAGTTACTGAATGGCTACTTTTGCTTGTTTTTTACTAAGGAAAGAGAAGGTAGCAGACCCAGGCTAGGGGGGAACAGCTTCTCTGGTAAGGAGGTAGACTCAGGACCATTCACAAGGGAGAGAGAGTCCTAGAAGAACTAGGGAATCTCAAGGTAAACAAAGCAATGGGGCCTGACAAAATACACCCCAATATACTCAAGGAACTGAGGGAAGAGCTGGCAGAACTCTTCAACCTAACTTTGGAACAAGGAGTTGTCTCCGAGGATTGGAGAAGAGCCACTGTGGTCCCTCTTCATAAGAGTGGGAGTAGGGATGTCACGGGTAACTACAGACCGGTAAGCCTCACATCAGTTGTGGGCAAGATTATGGAAGCACTCCTCAAAGAAAGAATCATCTCCTATCTGGAGGAGAGCGCAACATTAGATCCTAGACAACATGGGTTTACAACGGGGAGATCATGCCAAACAAATTGAATAGATTTCTTCAACTCAGTGTCCAAGATAGTGGATCAAAGCAGAGCAGTGGATGTAATTTATCTAGATTTCAGTAAAGCATTTGACTCTGTTCCACACAAAAAGGCTGCTAAAGAAGCTAGCCAACCTAGTAGTGGGTATCAAAGTAGTAAACTGGATGCAAAACTGGTGGAGTGGGAGAACCCTGAGGATACCAGTAAACAGCACACTATCAGAGGAAAGGGAGGTGACCAGTGGGGTGCCTCAGGGGTCAGTATTAGATCCTATCCTACTCAACATTTTCATTAGTGACATAGCTGAAGGTTTAGAGGTTAAAGTGTGTCTGTTCGCAGATGACACAAAGATCAGTAACAGGGTAGACACTCCCAGAGGGTGTGTGTGTGTGTGTGTGTGTGTGTGCGCGTGTGCAAAAAATGAAGTCTGACCTAAAGAAACTGGAAAAATGGTCTGGGACCTGGCAACTGAATTTCAATGTGTAAAAGTGCAAGGTCATGCACTTGGGAAAGGGAAACCTGGAGGAGGAATACTTCATGGGAGGAGTGAGACTGGAAACTATGAAGCAGGAGAGGGACAACCTAAAAACAAGAAAGCAGTGTGAAAAGGCAGCACTTAGGGCAAATAGGATGCTGGGTTGCATAAGTAGTGGAATCTCCAGCAGGAAAAGAGAGGTGGTACTCCTTCTCTACAAATCTCTGGTGAGGCCGAACCTGGAGTACAGTATACAGTTCTGGTGACCACATCTCATAAAGGTCATAGATAGATTAGAGAGGATTCAGCACAGAACAACTAAAATGATACAAGGACTGTATGAGATACCATGTGAAGACAGACTGAGGGAACTCAACATGTATTCTCTCGAACAGAGGAGGGACGGGGGGACATGATAGAGACCTTGTCAGTGGCTCAGCAGGTAGCACATTCACCTCTAAGGCCGGGAGATCAGAAGGTGTGGGTTCTATCCCCACACCAGGCACTTGGGTTAAATCCCAATACTGACACTGCAGTGTAGCATAAGGGGGTTGCTGCACTTCTGAGGTGCCGTCTTTCGGATGAGACGTTAAACTGAGGTCCCACCTGCCTGTTCTGGTGATAGTTTAGGTGAAGGTACAGATCCCATTGCACTTCTTGAAAAGAGTAGGGGAATTTTTTATTTGAAAACTTAAAAATAAACATCATAAGAACAGTGTCACGTCACATACAAAATAATGTTGAAATAAAATAAAAGTCTAAACATAAATAATACAAGGATGTACCCTACATGTCTGATCCTAAAAGAAAATGCAGACTACTCAGTGTTATGACATACGATATCATAAACAAGAGAGGGTGAACATAACTTTGTATTTTCCTGTACTTCAAATCCACGGTCTAAGCCATAAAAAATGGAAGCATACCCCCTCCCCCCACAAGACTAGGATAAATGTAAGCATTAAGCCACGACGGAGGTGTGCTCTAATGCTGGATTGATGCATGGGGGGGCGGTGGTGCCGAGGCCCAGGGCGAGGGCTACCACCATTATGCATCAATCGCATTGTAGCACACCGGACGGAGTGGCTTAACGCGCTTGTAATAGGCAGACGGCCCTGGAGGGATGCTGAGCGATGCAGTGTGACAGCGATACAAGAGGACGCTGAGGCGTGCTAATTTTAACATATTTTATTACAGTAGCAGAAAAGGCGTGCACTACACCTTACATACATAGTGATGTGGTCAACTCGGCTGCTGGTGTACTTTCATGATGAAAGGAACACATAAGAGTTCTGTGATGCTGCTGTCTTCCGTGCGAGTATTCTGCTGTAAGTCGTGCTGGGAGGTCTGCATCTCGCATTTCAGCGGCTCGGAGCGCAGCGGCCGCCGCGTCTGGGGCATCTCGGGCGTCCCTACTTCCTGGTCCCGCTTGGATTGCTGCTCGGGTGCGTTGTGTTCCACCTGCTCTCTGTGCTATGCTGCCCTCCGTGGTCTCCACTTTGCTGCTTTGAACAGTGTGCGCCGCGGGATGCTCCCTCCCCCGGATGTCCTATGAATGTCCTGCGGGAGTGGAGCGTCACAGGAGCCGCTTGTCGCGCTGCTCGTCTCCCTTGCACATCGCGCCCAGTGCTGCTAGGGCAGGGGTCTGGCTGACAATGGTGGTGCGAAGCAAGCTGCGGCATATACCCTGGGTTAATGCCACGCTTCGGATGCCGTCTCGTGACCGTGCTACGCCTATCGGGTCGCGCCATCACAGGCACACTATTAATACCGTGTTACAAATCTTTTTAAACCATCAACGCATCTGTTGGTACACTGTGTTACATCACACACACAAAATCATAACAAAAGAACTTAAAACCCTGAATGTCACAGGTGTATCCTATATACATTAGCTTTTTAAAGAAAATTACCTATAACTCCATAATGTTCTACCCTAAATCCTAAAACCTACCAAAAGTAGGGGAGTTTTTTATTAAAAAACTTCTAAGCTTATTTTGTAAAACAGTGTTACTTCACGCATAAATCAAAGGAAAGCAAGAAATCCCCTAAATATGCATAAACCCATCATATCCTCACTTTGTAGATCTAAGGAAAGAAAGCAGAATTCATCAACATAAACAAAAAATGGTGTTTCTTCACACTTAAGTCATACTAAAATAAACATTTCTCAAGCCTCTAAATCATATCATTAATTATATCATCCACCCACCCGCCTCCCAAACACAAGAAATTCTTTGTAAATACGTTTTAAGCAAGACAACGCATTCATCATAGATCACTTAAAATGTCCTCCATTAATGTGCTACAGGCATACATTCCCCTTAAACGGTAAAGCATATTATACTATAAATGTACTGGTCTCATTATTACAGTATTTAACCAGTTTACATTTTAGGTCACTTCCTCCACCAGAATTCATATGCTGGCTGTGGGGTATGGGCTTTTTCCCATTTACAAATCCCCTGTATTTCCGTATTTAGCTTCCCTATTAGTCCTGCTAAAGTCATATTTATCTGTCTGAGGACAAACTGGCACCGTGCCTACCATATAACCCACTTGAGCATAGCCATAACCACCCTTAGTGTTCCCTTATGCAGATTGTACCATTCCCTCCCAAACTGATCATATACAAGGGTTTCGTACTTCATATTTTTAAACTGCGACATTCCCCATTCCCTCACAAGTATATGCCAGAACTGATTCATATATGTGCACTCAAAGAATAGATGGGCCATTGTCTCTATTTGGTTATGACACTCTGCCCTTACACACAACCATTCCATCATCTCCTTATGATGATGGTTGCCTCTCACATTAAGATGGTCGTGACAGCATAGCCACAGTGTATCCCACACTTTGGGGGGGGGGGGGCCCGTGTTTCAACTAGTTGAGCTATGACTTCTTTATCACTGATGTGCCTGGGGAGGGTAAAGCATGGAACAGGTTGTATTTCTATAGGCAAAATTCTTTTATAAACCTCTTTTCATGTAGAATGTCTCATATCTTGTGGAGTAAAGTGCCTTTTTTTTAATTTTTTAAATAAATCCAACAAATACACTTGGACCCTGGGGGTGGATTTCCTATGTGGGGTCCAGATTTGTGCTTCCCACTGCCTTAATAAAGGGGCCATACCTCCTACACAAAACTGTACCCAGACTAACTGTTTAGCTAAAAGTATCGGTAACAAATTAGAGTATATGGCTATAGAAAAAAAGAAAATTACAGGGTGCAGCATGTCCAGCCCCCCTCTTTAACAGACCTATATGTTATTAGTCTTTTTACAGGGTTTAACTGGCTACCCCAGAGCAATCTAAAAACGGTGTTATACATCTTGGTTTCTAATTTAGCCGGTAATGGAAAAATGGTGCTTACTAACAGGAATAGGGGAACTATAAAGGTTTTTAACATATATATCCTCTTTGTCCTCTTCACTGGGAATGATTTCCATTTTTCTATTTTTTCCACAGCTTTACCAATACACTCTTTCCAATTAGTAGATGCTGTGTCTAATGTTCCAAATGTGATACCAAGAATTTTTACAGGGGAGTTAGTAATTGATATCCCAGAAATGGAACCAGAAATCCCTACTACTGGCCTGTGTATTTCTATACCACCACATTTATTTAAATTGACCTTGGACCCTGATAATTCAGAGAACCATGCGACAACCTCTAAGGCCTTTTCCCCCGATTCTTTGTTTGCCACCATAATGTTAACATCATCGGCGTACGCATGGCAATAGGAAATTTCAGATTGTCTGGCCCTAAAATGGGTTGTATTCCTATTGTCATATCCAACTTCTTTAATAAAGGATCAATGGCAAAGATGTATAGCAGGTGGCTCAATGGGCACCCCTGTCCAACACCTCTCCTTATTGGAATATATCTACCCATCCTACCATTTACAATGGGGCAAGTGGATGCTTGTTGGTATAACACTTGAATCCAAAATATAAAGCTATCAGGGATCCTATAATGTTGTAATACCATAAAAAGGTATTCATGTGACACAGCAACAAATGCTTTGGCTTGGTCTGTTGTAAGCAGGATACCAGATGTGTCCTGTTGTATGAATATTTCTCTGATCACCTTTAAGTTATCTAGTATATTCCACTGCGGAACAGCACACACCTGCACAGGTGCAATAACAGTCTGCACAGCATGTGCTAGTCTAATACTTAAGATTTTGCATAACAATTTTCAGTCTATGTTTAGTAGGCTTATAGGCCTCCAGTTACTGAGTAAGGTTCTGTCTCCTTTTTTATATAAAAAAATTAGTAAACCATCTGAAAATGAAGCTGGCAGAGGGACCTCCCCTGTCAAAATCTCATTCAATACAATTACTAAGTGATCTACCAACATTTCTGTTGTCTTTTTATAGATTTCTCCGGGCAAAACGTCTCGGCCCGGGGACACTCCAGTTTTTAATTCAGCTTTGGTAATGGTGTAGTTAAGGCTTGAATTTCATCTTCTGCTATCCCAAGGACATGCAGACCATGTAGAAATTCTGTCAAGGAGGGTGCAGTAGGTGCCACTTGCCCAAACATAGTCTGCACATACCCGTCAACTGTTTGTGCTATTTCAGCACCTTTTTTTGTGGTGACCCTGAGCGCATCTGTATTTCCTCCATATATTTTGATTCCACCCTCTGACTACAACTATCATATGGGTTGACCTGCTGCGCCTTCCACTACGTGCCAAATTTCTGTTCTACAAACGGGGATTTTGCCCTGTCATATTGGTATTTACACATTTCTAATCTGATAGCTTGTATCTGATCTGAAAAATCAACCCCTGATTTCATAGTCTGAGAAATTAAAAACTAAAGTTTTTCCCTGAGTTTTAAGTAATTTAGATACTGAGAGTTAGAGGCTTGTTTGGCAATGCAGCTGCAGTAAGAGCGTACATCCTTTTTATGTTGGCTCGCGCTTGCATGCCAGCCAACATATTGCATTAGGAGCAGATTTGTAGGTACGGACACTGTGAGTAAATGCAGGGCACGCATCAGTAGGTGTGTCCCTAAGACAGCATGCAGGCGCCACACCAGCAAGACGTAATATGGTGACCACATCTAAGAAAACGTCCGCTGCAATGAGAAGCAATCTTCTCATTGCAGTGGCACAGCCTCCCCACGTAAACATGGTGACAGGGGTGCCCCATCCCCCTGTCACGTTCCCCTATCCACTTCATTTGCCGACAGGGGAGCCCACCCCTCCGTCAGCATAATGTCCCCCAAGGGTGTGCCTAGGGGGTGCCCAATCCCCCTTGGGCATCATGCGTGCCCCCCCCAACAGTCTTTCTTTGCCAACAGGGGGCCTAATCCCCATCGGCTACAGTCCCCACGTCCCTGTTTATTTAGCCGACGGGGGAGCCCACTCCCCATCGGCATGATGTCTTCCACCCCATCTGTTGTGTGCCGAGGGGTGTGCCCAATCCTCCTCGGCTCTTGGCTGTCCATGTGCCGACAGGGGTGCCCAATCCCCTGTCAGATGCAGCCCCCCAAAAAACAATCAGGTGACATGCTGGGAGACCACTCCAGCATGCCAAATGTGCCTGAAAAAACCAAAAACATCCCGCGATGTTCCATTTTTTTTGCTAACCCTGTAAAAAAATAAATGGTCCCTGGCAGTCTCCCTGCCCCTCCCACAACCCACACCCACCCACTGTGCACCCTGTCTCCCTGCACCCCCCACCCCATACTTACTTCCAGAGTCCGGCGTGACGATCTTCGGTGGGCCGGGAACACATCTGCACTCTTCAAAGCTGACCACAAACTGAAGAAATGCCGGTAAGCTATATGATGGCATAAATAGGGTTTTTTCAACTTTGATGCATATCTCGAGCATTTTTGGGAATTTTTACACCAAATTTTCAACATGGGGTTATTGGGACCCCTCCTCATGAATTCAGTCTCTGTCATGGCCTTATTCAGTCCCGAAAGGTGATTTCCTGGTCACTGCACGGAATCACCTTTCAGAACCAATTAATGAAACGACAGTTCATGAGAGGGACTCTCAAAAAGCCTATGTTGCAAATTTAGTGGAAAAAATCCAAAAGATGGCTGTTTTACAAGTGTGCATTGCGCAGTTTCCACACATACTCATAACTTCATGAATTTATAATATTTACACTCCAGATTTTCAAAATTGGCATTTTTCCACACCTTCTCATGAACAGTACAGCTGTCATTTTACATATCCTGGCCGAAATGTGTTTTCGCATGTCCGGTGCAGAATAGCGCGATCGCTGTGTGAAATCAGTTTTCAGGACAGTTTGAGGAAATGACAGTGACACTGTTCATGAGCGGAGGTCCTAAAAGGTACCTATGTTGAAAATCTGGTGACAAAAGTCCATAAAATTACTGTGTTACAAGTGTGCGTTGTACAGCTTCCATGCACCCTTGTAACTTCGCAAATTTGCAATATTTTCATGCCACATTTCCAACACTGGCATTTTTTCACACCTCCTTATGAACAGTACAGCTGCCATTTTTCACATCCTGCCCAAAATGTGTTTTCATACCTGTGGCGCACAATGGCATGATCACTGTGGGAAATCAACTTTTGGGACAAATAAACAAAATCACAATGCCACTGTTCATGAGGAGAGGTCCCAAAATGCCTATGTTGAAAATGGGATTAAAAAAATCCAAAAAATAATTGGGTTACGGATGTGTGTTGCACACTTTCTATGCATGCTCATGACTTCACCAATTTTTATGTTTGCTTGCACGCATGTGCAAGAAACATAGTGCCTTCATCGGAGATTTCGGAGGTGTGTCACCTCCTCCTCCAATTCAGTCAGTGGGCTGGCAGGTGCGGTTTCGAGTTATCGCATTTTGGAGCCGTCTATGACACGCCCAAATGCAGTGGCATTACAGTTGAAGGCGAGCTATGCTTGAGTGAGCACCGATAAGACATCGCTGCTCACGCCAAGCAGCTCCCCACGCACAGACAGACGGCGCGCTTCGCAGATTGTGGCAGCCGACGGTGCCCAATCCCCTGCCGGGCTGAGCTGCCCCCCCCCAGTTGCTGAGCTGCGCCCCCACCCCCAGTTGTAGGTGCCACACTGGGAGCCACCCCACGGCGTGGCAAGCACTGTAGTTCTTGCCGGCGGTGGGTGCCTAATCCCCATCGGCTGAACGCCTCTGTTCTGTGCGCTGGGAGCCCACCCCAGCATGGCAAATGTCACATCACGCTCTTTTTTTTTTTTAAACCTGTAAATAAAAACTGCTCGCGGTCGTCTCCCAACCCCTCCACAACCCGCACCCACCCACTGCGCACAGCCTCCCACATCCCCCTCACCCCATACTTACCTCCGGACTCCGCGCGACGATCTTCGGTGGACCGGGAACACGCCTGCACTCTTCAAAGCCGAATCGAACTGAGGAAATGCCTGTAAGCTGTATAATGGGTTACATAGGGGTTTCAACTTTATTGCATATCTCGGCATTTTGGGAACTTTTGCACCAAATTTTCAACATGGGGTTTTGGGACCTTCTCATGAATGATGTCACTGTCATGGGCGTTAGCCGGGCCGAAGGGTGATTTCCGTGCAGTGACTGGAAATCACCCTTGAACCTGACGCTATGACACCACCTCTCCCTCTGGGCTGAAAACAGCTTTTAGAGAGGTGTGTGTCCTTGGTATTCGCTGCCACCAGCCGGACTTTCCTTCCGCACCTCTTTCAAGTGTACAAACTTGAATAATCCACGTGCAATGTACGAAGTTAAAGTCTGGTAGTGTGTCTCTTTCAGGTGGCGGATGCTACACAGAGTTTACCTAGCCAGTGGAAAACCAAATCTTACCTTAGAAAAATGACATCAGAGACACAACTGTTGAGCAAATAAATAGCTTTTACTTAACAGAAAGTGCAATGAGCATTTACAGGAAATGTATTTACAACACAAGAGAATAACACTTATACAGGAAAAGTAAACAAATGTTTTAAACAACAGATGGCAAAAGAAGAAGGCTATTACTGAAATATACTATCACTAAACTTACCCTTCCTGTCCTTACAAGAGACACTGGACCCTGTTCTAACTGCCAGCTCACGGACATACCAGGTAGGCTCCAAGCTTATGTTTCCCCTCACAGCTTCCAAAGGCAACAGAGCGAGTTCTCTGTCTTACAGAAGCTTATATAGTCTATGGAGACTAGGTCATTCCTATTCTCCCCTTAAATGCACCAACCACCTAACATGTATGTATTTAATTGTCCCAATCAGAGTGAACACCTATTGGTGACCAATGATATTCCCATTTCACCTTAAGTTTATATTTGAATGATCCAATCCATTCAAACTGCCCTGTGTCCGTGTCTGCAAGGTCTGTGTGTGTCTGGAGATGTCCACTCGAGACTTATGACCCAGCTCTTATCTAGCAGCTAGGAATTCCACAAGCTGGTTGCTGCTGGAGGATTTCAGCCTCAGTGTATTTTTTCCACACTGCTAAAAAAATAAGGCATCTACAGAATCCAAACCATTAACTCTTTCCTTCCCATTTCTGTCACAACTGCCATGACAGTGACATCATTCATGAGAAGGGGTCCCAAAAACCCCATGGTGAAAATGTGGTGCCAAAATTCCAAAAAATGACTGTTTTACGAGTGTGCATTGAGCAGTTCCTACGCAGGCTCGTAAGTTCGCGAAATTTCAATATTTTCACTCCAGATTTTCAAAGTTGCCATTTTACCACACCTTCTTATGAGTAGTACAGCTGTCATTTTTCACATCTCACCCAAAATGTGTTTCCGCCCATGTAGCGCAGAATGGCGCAGTTGGTGTGCGAAATCAATGTACAGGACAAATTAAGAAAATCACAGTGACACTGTTCATGAGCAGAGGTCTTAAAATGGCTATGTTGAAAATTTGGTGAAAAAATTCCTAAAAATGACTGTTTTACGAGCGTTGCGCAGTTCCTACGCAGGCTCGTAAGGTCGCGAATTTTCAATATTTTCACTCCAGATTTTCAACATTGCCATTTTACCACACCTTCTTATGAGCAGTACAGCTGTCATTTTTCACATCTCATCGAAAATGTGTTTCCGCCCGTATGGCGCACAATGGCGCGGTCGATTGTCGCGATCAATGTAGGACAAATTAAGAAAATCATAGTGACACTGTTCATGAGCAGAGGTCTTAAAATGGCTATGTTGAAAATTTGGTGAAATAATTCCTAAAATGACTGTTTCTGACGTCGTTACGCAGCTCTATGCCGCCTACGTGGATTCGCGAATTTTCAATATTTTTCACTCCAGATTTTCAACATTGCCATTTCCTACACCTTCTTATGAGTAGTATAGCTGTCATTTTTCACATCTCTCCCAAAACATGTTTCCTTCCTTATGAAGCATAATGGCACAGTCGATGTGCGAAATCAATGTACGGGACAAATTAAGAAAGTCACAGTGACACTGTTCATGAGCAAAGGTCTTAAAATGGCTATGTTGAAAATTTGGTGAAAAATTTCTAAAATGACTGTTTTACGAGAGTGCATTGCGCAGTTCCTACGCACACTCGTAAGTTTGCGAATTTTCAATATTTTCACTCCAGATTTTCAACATTGCCATTTTACCACACCTCCTTATGAGCAGTATAGCTGTCACTTTTCACATCTTGCTCAAAATGTGTTTCCCCCCATGTAGTGCACAATGGCGTAGTATGTGCAAAATCAATGTATGGGACACATTAAGAAAATCACAGTGACACTGTTCATGAGCAGAGGTCTTAAAATGGCTATGTTGAAAATTTGGTGAAAAAATTCCTAAAAATGACTGTTTTACGAGAGTGCGTTGCGCAGTTCCTATGCATGCTCGTAAGTTTGCAAATTTAATATTTTCACTCCAGATTTTCAACATTGCCATTTTATTACACTTCCTTATGAACAGTACAGCTGCCATTTTTCATATGTCGCTCAAAATGTGTTTTCGCACATGTAGCGCACAATGGTGCTGTTGGTGTGCGAAAGCAATGTTTAGGACAGATTAAGAAAATCACAGTTACACTGTTCATGAGCAGAGGTCTTAAAATGGCTATGTTGAAAATTTGGTGACAAAAGTCCATAAAATGACTGTGTTACGAGTGAGCAATGTGCAGTTTCCACGCACCCTCGTAAGTTCATGACTTTGTAATATTTTCAGTCCAGATTTTCACCGGTGGCATTTTTCACACTTCCTTATGAACAGTACGCTGTCATTTTTCACAACATGGCTGAAGTGTGTTTTCACACTTTCAGCGCAGAGATGCATGGTCGCTGTGGGAAATCATTGTTCGGCACAGATAAAGAAAATCACAGTGACACTGTTCATGATCGGAGGCACCAAAATGTCTGAGTTGACAATCTGCTGTAAAATATTCCCAACCTAATTATATTACGGTGTGCGTTGCACAGTTTCTATGTACGCCATGACTTCACCATTTTTTAAATATTTTTACTGCAGATTTGCAACATTGCCATTTTTACACCTCCCATGAACAGTACAGCTGTCATTTTTTACATCCTGTTCGAATGTTTTGCACCTGTGGTGCTAAATGTCAGAGTCGCTGTGCATAAGCAGCTTTCAGCTAACAAACTGATATTCCCCTGTTCATGAGGTGGGGTCACAAAAACATGTTGAAAATTAGGAGGAAAATACCAACGAATGCCTGAGGTATTAGGGTTTCCAACCATAACGCCAACCCTGTAGAGAATGACAGGCATCAGGGGTGGACTTGGGATTCTTGCCTGTAATGCTCTATATCATTCCACACCCTGCAGCCAGTGAGAGGCATCGAGGTATGCCTTGGACTCTTCAGCCCCAAAGTTCACCCCATTCTCCTATATCGCACCCATCTCACCGTTTCCTAATGAAATGGGGGTGCGCATAGACCAAGACCCCAAGGACACCGTGACACTTGTCAGTGTCTGCAGGGTGGGGTGTGGTGAAATGGCGAGGCCGTTATGCCTGATGACCCAAATGCACACCCCAATGCCTGTCACTCTCTGCAGGGTGGTGGTGGGGTTGGCTTCAGTTCAGTACTTCACTGCCATTCCTATTACGCAGCTCTGTAACTTCTACATTACCACTGCCAATGCCAGCAAGCAAACATTCGGCATTGACAAATGCTTGTTAATATTTTTACTCCAGATTTTCAGCGTTGCCATTTTCTTACACCTCCTCATGAACAATACAGTTGTCGTTTTTCCTCATACTGCCCAAAATGTGTTTTCGTCTCTGTGTCGGCAAATGGCACAGCTGCTGTGCAAAAGCACCTTTAAGCTAACAAACTGATAGTGGCGCTCTTCATGAGGTGGGGTCACAAAAAGCCTATGTTGAAAATTTGGAGAGAAAATACCAACACGTGCCTACGGTGTTAGGGTTTCCAACTGTAACACCCCACCCTGTACAGACTGACAGGCATCAGGGGTGTGACTTGGGATCATCAGCTGTAATGCTCATGCCATTCCACCTCCACCCTGCAGCCAGTGACAGGCATTGTGGTGTGCCTTGGAGTGTTCGGCCACAAAGTTCACCCCGTTCTCCTATACTGCACCCACCTCTGCATATTTCCTTATGGAATGGGGTAAGTAAAATGCCCAAAGACCCCAAAGCACACCACAACACTTGTCAGTGTCTACAGGGTAGGATGAGGTAAAATAGCATGAGCATTATAGCTGACGACCCAAAGGCACACCCCAACACCTGTTGATCTCTGCAGAGTGGTGTTGGCATCACTTCAATACTTCACTGCCATTCCTATTTTGTGCCTCTAACTCCTGCACTACAATGCCAATGCCAGCAAGACAACATTCAGCATTGACAAATGCTTGTTTGTATCCTGCCGCCATAATAAAGGATTATCACATAGCTGAAATACAGTGAGTCTAGCTTGCAATTCCTCCTGTAAACACCTGAAAAAATCCAGTTCTTCCAAAGAGGAGATGTTAAGTCTCCAAATATTATTGGACAGGGGTTTATTGGGGGGTCCCCAAAGGACACCAAAATCATTTTGTGATCCATTGTTTCTATAGGGAGTACCCAGAAATTGCTAATCGGCATCCATTGAGAGGCAAAAAAGAAATCTATCCAGGTGGATAGCCGCCCTTTAAAGAAAGTGTGTTCTGGAACACAGTTATTTGTAACAGCATAATCCTTCAATTCTGCTTGTTTGTACAATTAATTCAAGAAATTGATGTCACTATATCATTTCTGTGTCAACCCAGTTTTATCTTGCAGTATCAAAATGCAATCAAAGTCCGCCCCCCAACACAGTGGATTTAGATGTGTATAGGTATGGCTGAATACATTTCAAAACTTCAATCTGTTTATATTTCATCTGAGGATTGTAAACATTAATAAATCTGAGATCCTGCCCTTTATACCTGGCATCTAAGATCATTACCCTTCCAGGTATTAAATCAATGAGGCATGATACTGATATGCCTGTGACGTTAAATAAAATAGCTAAGCCTGTACAGGGTTCCTCTCCTAGTGACCAAAAGGAAGGGCCCGTGAACCATTCCTTAGAGGTCATATTTTGTTCCTTTATTGTGTGTAGCCTAGTGTCTTGTAAAAATACACATTTGCTTTCATGTTTCTCAAGATGGAAAATGTGGTAGATCTACGGTTTGAGTTTTGAATACTGTTGGCATTCAGTGACCCAAATTAGAAGCTCCACAACATGTCCTTTTATGTTGTATGAAGTCCTGCATCCACTGTACCCTCCTCCCTAGTGGACTATGTATTGGATTTTTTGGCTTTTTTCTTCTTTTTAGAGACTTGAGAGTCCCCAGATATTAGTTCAGTGTCAGTGTGTAAGTCTGGCTGCGAGGAGGTCACCGATGATGAATCTGAGTCGTTATCATCCTCAGTCCACTGTTTACATTTTGATAGAGGAAAATATCAATTCCTAGTTGGTACCACAAAGTCACTAGGTGGCTGTAAAAAAGTTCCCTTTTTTTGGGAACAGCTGCAGGTAACCCTCCTGGATTTTTGGCTTGCCCATTTCTCTGCAAGTGGTGGTAGCATATTAACAGGTATATCAGAAGTGGAAGGTGTAGGAGAAGGCTGAGCACCAGCCAAAACAGCCACCTCCTCTCCTACTATGTTCATACTAGGCCGGTTGCCATCTCCCTCAACCAGGGTATCCCCTTCTGACAATGCCCCAACTTCTGGCGCACTGATGTGTGGTAACAAGGGCCGTGGAACTGGTAGTGATCTTGGTGTACTGTTATTTCCCAGGCATTTCTGAAGGGGGGTCAGGGTCCATAGGATTAGTTCCTTGTCCTTCCTCTTCATCATTGTCTGGGCTATTATGAAAAGCCCAGGGACAGTTCTTAACAGAATGGGTCATCTCGTCACACAGGTTGCAACAAATAGGGGTAGGGCAGTTGATGGATGAGTGCCTTATGCCACCGCAGAGTGAACATTTTAACTGGTCATATGCATTGCTCAGGTGGTTATATGCCCCGTAACAGAAGCAGGATTTGGGCTGTCCTGCGTAAAAGATGAATCCTCAATCCCTTCTGAGGTAAAAGCAGCTGGAAAGGTGTTGAATTTGTCCATTCAGCTGCGGAAGTCAAACTCTAATTCTCCAGCCCCCTGTCCAGATCTCTTTAGTGTCCATTATGGGATCAGGCAGACCCAAAACAGCACATTTCATTCTTAACCAATATAAAATGTCTGCAATAGCCACTCCCTCATTTTTAAATAGCACAGTTATAGTGCAATATGCGGGTTTGGAAAGAGGGATTACTATGAATGGAGCCCATTCGGGCGTCTGCCTTACCCCTTGGTAACATTGCCAGAACAATTCAAGGCCAGCTGCCATTTTGAAGCTGGCATCAAAATTCAGATCACCAGATGTGTGTATTAGAGCATAAATTTCCTGTGCTGCAAAGCCCATACTTTCCTTTAATAGTGTCCTGCCCACCTAGATCCTGTCCGGGTATGTCTCTAACCCTCCCCTGTAGTTGATTCATACAGTGTTGTGCCATTTTGCAGGTTCTGGTGGTGTGTGAAAAAGTCCAGCAAAACTTCTTGTCCTAGTTCCCCTTGGCTGGGGGTCTGGTCTTCTGTTCTCAGAGCTGCCTCTCCTAGGTGGGTGTTCAGTGTGAGATGAGGCTCGTGGGGAAGAGGGATCCGAGGGGGAGACAATCTCTGGAACTCTAGAGGGGGGTCCATATTCTCATTGTTTTTTTATTTTTATTTATTTATTTAACCAGGAGAGACTCACTAAGCTGAAAGCTTGTTTACAGATGCGACCTGGGAGCACAAGGAAGTTAAGTGACTTGCTCAGGGTCACACAGTATGCAAGTGGGGGCTCTGGGATTCAAACCCGGGTCTCCAGGTTTGTAGTTTAGAGCCTTAAACCACTGCGCTATACTGCCTCCTGTCTCACTGTCTATGGTGTCTTCCATTGTTTTCTCCCCTCTACTATTGGTGGCTCACGGGATTTGCAGTTGAGGAGAATTTACCAGCTCAAGGGAAGATGGGATCTCTAAGGGGTCCAACCGGGTATCAGGCTGTCTATTTGGCCACACCCAAGGTTGATCTTTAGATAATCTGACATAACCTGCTTGTCTGAGAGCATCTCCTACCATAAGACCTGAAACTGAGACTTGCCCATCATAGTCTGGCTGATTTAGTACCTATACCTTATCAAGTACCTAACCCCCTTGTGTCATTTGTACCACCAGCATTCTGTCCGTGTTTTTCCTCCAACGCACCCCCTGTGTCGGCATCGGATTTCCAGCCTGTTGCTAACATCGTATTGTCAACAGGCCAAGATTTCTCTGCTGTTTTCTCAATTTCCCCAGAGCGTCTTAGGCCGGGTTCCTTCACATTCGTATGTACCATTCCCGATGCAATCATTGGGATCTCCTTCTCTTCTTGTCATTGTGTGGCTAGTTCTGCAATTTCCACTGTCTCAGCCCAATTTTTTGGCCCTGCTTTTGATGATGCTGAGTCATTGCAGCTCAACTGTGCAGGTTTGACAGGCCTGCCAGCCTGTCAGCCTGAAATTCTCTCAGTTTCTTTTCCATCTGCATTTTTTTAATAAAATAGCTTTGCTCTTCTTTCTCCATTTGTTTTTTTAAGTGTTAATACTTTAAGATTACATTCACTGGACTCACCAGGAGTATCTTTCTGCATGTTCTCAGTATCGCTGTGTCCTGATGAGCTTCCATGTGGTAATTCTGGTAAGTTTTCCACGTTTAAAGGGATGTCAAGTTCAATATCCAAAACATTTCCTTTTCCATTATTTCCTGTAGTAGTATCCGTATTACTTGGTTTCTGGGTCTCCAATTTAGTCGCAATTAAGGGAGAGATATTTTCCCCCAGCTCCATGTTCTCCTCTTCCTCCTCAGCCTCCTGGTCGGCCATTTTGGCAGACTGCAAAAGTGGACAGAGTCTCCCCCTACATCACAGTAGGGGAATTTCCCTGGTGTTCTGGCCAAATTTCCCCCATTCACTAAGAATACCACCAACAGCTTTATCTGGTTCAAGGTTAGTGGGCAGTCATCTGTATCCCCCTCCCCTGGGTCGTGCCTGAAAATAGGCAGAATTTGTCTAGTGCACTTACCCAGTCAAAAACTAAATAAAAATACATAAAAGGTGTCAACAGAACTCGGGTACAAGACCTGTTCCTGGGTAGGAGTTGCACAAAAACCAGAGGGCATGATATGAAGATTGAGGGAGGGAAGATATGGGTAACGTGAGGAAGTTCTTCTTCTTTAAAGAGAGAGTGGTGGGCCCATGGAACAGTCTTCCCCAGGAGGTGGTAGGGGTCAGGACATTCGGAAGTTTCAAACATGCATGGGATAAATACAAAGGCATCCTAGCACTCAGCAGTAAATAGGGGAGGGGGGTTACTCTAAAATGGGCAGACTAGATGGAGCGTAAGGTCCCCTTTCCTGTCACTTTTCTATGTATCTATGTTTCTATGTAATTGAGAGGAGATTATTACAGTTTATGCCATCCAGAGTCATTTCTGATATGGCAGGGTTTGTATTCTGTCCCATGAAGGACTTTATATGGTTCCAAACGCTACGTGTGTCCTTGACAGTAGACTGCAGTATCTGCTTTTTGTGGTTCAAATTGCTTTCTTGCATTCATTTCTTTGTCTCCTGTAGTTATCCTAGTCTGCTGGGGACTTTAAAGTTGTAAATTTGGCCCAGGCTTTGTCCCTCTGTTTAAAGGCTGCAAGTAGGTCACTATGCAGCCATCTTGTCACTGTGCATCTGATCCTACACTTTTTTAGGGGCACATGCTTATCCTGAAGAGCCTGAAGGGTGGATATAAAGAAATTACACACACTATCTATGTTGGATGACTGGTATAGATATGACCAATCTGTATGGCGTAAGTCAATGAATAGTACAGTAGCATTCAGCTTAGAAAAGTCCCTGAAGAACAGTTCTTTGGGTGGGGACTTTTGGGTCTGTGAATTCCTGATGTAGAAAACTGGTGAGTGGCCACTGATGGAGTCTGGTACTGTACCAGCAGTTTGGACCCTCTCTGTTCTGCTTGTTAGAATCCAGTCTAGGAAGGACTGGTGATTGCTATTTGGAGTCACCCTGGTGGGGCAGGAGGCCGCTGAAATAGATGGCGTTTCCCAAGTATAGCGTCAAACTTATTGGAGTTACTCCCTAGCCAGTCAAGATTGAAATCACCCAGGATAAGGCATTCCTTTTGCCCTTTAAGTGATGCCAGGGATTGTATGCAGTCAGTCCATTTAAATCATCCTTTGGGGGATTATAGATACATAGAATATTTAGTTGTTTAGTGTTCCCAAGGACAAGTACGGTGTAAAGGGCTTCACAACTGCATTGCACATCTGCAGGGTGAGTAGTTATATTGAGATTGTCTTTATAGTACAATGCGACTCACCCCCGCTTTTAAAGGAAGGGCGATCAGTTCTAAGGAGCTTGTAACCCTTTACTGTACACATTACATCAGGGATAATGGGCATGGGCCATGATTCACTTAGCCCTAATATGTCAAGGGAGCAGTAAGACACCCGGGCCTCCAGTTGAATATAACTGGCTGTCAGACTGCATATGTTAAGGTGAGCAATTTTAAGACCCTTAGTGGCCAACCACTGGGGGCATGAGTGGGCTTATTGTTTTGGGGTTCTAGGTTTGTTTCTATATCCCTTGATAAGGAGATGTATAGGGGGGTATAGCCAGAACTCAAGAAGATATTTTATCAAGAGTTTTCTTTGAGGTATATAAAAGGAGTGTTTGGTTAGGTGTTGTGCTATATAGGCTATTCAGATTTGTTGTTGAGGCCAGTTACAGTTTGGGGGTGTTGCATTTCTAAACATTTGATCTGAGAATAGAAAGGAGGTGTCATTGTAAGTATACTGATTAAGTACAAAATCAGGTGTTAGTGGAAGATGGACACTAAGTACTAACAAAACAGTTACCATGCCTAATATCAAAAGAGATGACCACTGCATTTTCATGATAGTATAGAACAGATTGCAATGTTAACATATATATCAGATTTCATTAGCTAGGTAGACAGGACAAGGATCAGAAGCTAGTTAAAATGTGTTTAAATTATGCACCCAATGTCGGAAATGGCATAGGTCCAAGTACTGGTACTGAAATTGCTAGCCAATAAATCCAGACGCAGGGGTTATATTTATCACACTGTAGTACTGAATAGCCAGACTACAAACCCTGATGCAGGGGTTATATTTATCACACTGTAGTACTGAATAGCCAGACTACAAACCCTGATGCAGGGGTTATATTTATCACACTGTAGTACTGAATAGCCAGACTACAAACCCTGACGCAGGGGTTATATTTATCACACTGTAGTACTGAATAGCCAGACTACAAACCCAGACGCAGGGGTTATATTTATCACACTGTAGTACTGAATAGCCAGACTACAAACCCAGACGCAGGGGTTATATTTATCACACTGTAGTACTGAATAGCCAGACTACAAACCCTGATGCAGGGGTTATATTTATCACACTGTAGTACTGAATAGCCAGACTGCAAACCCTGACACAGGGGTTTTATTAATCAGTTGCCATCAGTGAACCATTACCTAGCACTGCAGCAGTGGTGGTGAGTTTAGGCAGGAGGCGAGTTATCTTCTGTACGAAATGCCCATAATAATTTTTTTTAAATGTAGACTCTGCAACATGTGAGTCTGATTGGCTCCAAAGCACACAATACCTAAGCTTCTTTGTATCACAGCACGCAGGGTGAAGGCTGTAAGGTAGTTAGAGTTGCGTCCCTCGTGACCCTTGTGGGCAAGAACAGCTGAGACGGCTCACAACTGGGGACAGGGGCTGGGGGGAGCAATTTAATAGTCAGTACAGCAGGAGCTAAGATCACCCTAACTACCTGGGATAGGTTCACTAATCCCGCAACAGCTCTGGCCTGCCCACCACTCATACACAGCAGCAAATACAGGTAACTGAATATCAATTGATAACAGCAGAGAAAAGCAGTGAGAGACAATAAAAATACTTGTCTGTTAGTACGGGGTAGAAATTAACTAGCTGTAAGCCTTTAGAGTCAGCAAATACCGGTACTTACACAGAGCTAGCCAGTAGCTACATGCAGTCAGAGGCACATTTCTTAATTAAATAACTAACAACTGGGGGAAGATAAAAAATAATATGCAGACAAACTGAAATATATGCTCCCAGTAATACAATGCTGTTAAAATATCATTGGTGCAACATGAGCAGATACAGAGGACCAGAAGGTAACATCGAGGCTATGCTGTTTGTAAGACCAAAAAGGGCTCCTGGATTTGAAAGTCCGATTGGTGCCAAAGTACACAATACCTAAGCTCCTTTGTATCCGAGCATGCGGGGTGCAGGTTGTAAGTGGGGGAGAGCGTTGGCCCTCATGACCAGAAACAGCTGAGTCGGCTCACAACTGTGGAATGGGGCTAAACTCCTTTGTATCCGAGCACACAGAAACAAGTGAGTCTGCTTATTACTTGATGCAAGGTGCGTCAAAAACCCACCTTGCATCCAATCCAGGTGCACCAAAGACTGTGCGCCCTATTTTGCAAGAAACGCGTTCTCTGTGGCAAAGTCCCCCAAAATGATGCAAGAGGTCTGCTGCGTCAAACATATGACACATGAGGTGAGAATGATGCAAGCTGAAAATGAGGCAAAGCTGGGGTAAAAATATGATGCACGGAGTGAGATGGAGCGAAAAGTACTGCAGTACAACAGAGTGAATTTCTTTATTTATTAAAAGTTTGAGTTTAAAGATTTATTTTTTGTTTTATTTTAGTTTACTTTTGTTGACCGGGCACAGAGGGTAGAAAAACTGCCTATTTTCAGCCTTGTTTGGTGGGGGGGGGATACAGATGCAAACCAACTAAAACTGACCTAGATTAAGCTTTTGATGATAAGTTCAGTGAGAAACTAGTCTGTTTATACAATGTCCTATGTCATAAATATTACATAAGAGAATAAAATTAGCCAGTAAAATATCCATCATACAAAACTAAGGGCTCTATGCATGTCTGTGGCCAGTATGCACCAGAAAAGGTATATTCCTGGTGGCCATCCTGCTACATCCTGCACACCCAGACAGATGCACAGGGCTTAGCTTCATGATCCTGACATGTGGGTGCATAGCTCCACACTGATGGATGGTTCAGCTGGAGGGCTGGTCAACGGGTTTCTGAAGGGAAGCCCAGATGAGTGGCAAAGCAGATCCTCTGTTTCACAGGAGAAGGTAAAACCAAGGAGTATGGCAGTCCATGTAAAGACTGCTGTATCCCAGTAACATGGTTGTTATTTTGTTTAAAAAGAAAAAATAAATCCCATGGTCAACATCCTCATCCCAGCCCTCCATGGCATTCAGGAGGCCTGGGGCCATGGCTGTGAGGCCCTTCTAGGGCCCATTACACTTGCCAGGGGGCATATGTATCAGTTATGGCAGTCCTCTGGCATACCAGAAACTCACCCTTGCCATTGGGCCAGTTAAGCACAATTTCTTTTTTTTTTTTTTTTTTATTTTGCCCTTTATCCTGGCTGGACCACCGTCTACTTCCTCCGCCCTGGTCACGGCCCCCGGAGACCTCTACCACCGCCTATAGCTGCAGATGACCCTCGGTCACCCCCGGCTTACCCCCCGGAGGGTGGGGCCGCAGGCCACCTTCGTGACCCCGGAACTGTGACTGGTTGGGGTCCCGCAGCGGCGGTGGCGATGCGAGATCTCGGGAGGGTTTCAGCCCACGGTGCTCCTTCCCGCCTTCTTTTCCGCTTTTCTCCCCAGAGGAGGCGGAACGCAATGACGTCAGCGTCTGCCCGCCTCCCCATATCAGCGCCAGCTCGCGTGAGAACTTCCGGCCTCCGCCAGGAGTCCCCAGCGCTCCGAGCGCTACCCACACCTTCCCCCAGAGAAGGAGAGCTGTCCAGCGGATGCTCAATCCTACTCCCCCCGGCCAGCCCTCCGACGACCCGGATCCGTTCCCGAACCCGGGTCGCCAGCATCGCAAGCGGAAATCCCACCGCTGCACCGACAGGCCGGCGGCTTAAGCACGATTTCATTAGTATGTGCCATGCTCTGCCAGCCCAGCCCCTGACACACACCCTGTCCGCCCCTTGCCCGAACTGGCCACGGAAATGTGTGAGTATAAATGCAGTTAAGGCTTGGAAGGGACATGTGGCAAGGAAGGATTGTTAGTGCATCCACAGGTATCCTGTGGACACGCAGGATGTGGGTAACTCAGCCATATATGCCATATATCGTGGTACATAGGGATGACTTTCAATAGTGCATATGACCCAGTGACATGCAGACTAAGTATTAAGCATGTAATGTTTCACTGCGGTTGCTGAGATATAGCAGAAGCAGTCAGATAATAATAGCCAGGGAACTAGGGCATAACAGTTTCTGGTGCAGCAAATGCACAAAGAGATCACAGACAGCATCACAGACAGCAATGCAGATTAGTAAGAGACCACATTTGGTACAATAATTAACCGTCAAGGAACAGCAGACTAATATGCATACTGCTATAAAGAGTTGTACTCTACTCCAGAAAACAGAAAAGATCAGAAAGATTTGGAGTATTTTTATAAAGGCCTGAAACAACTAATCAAGATGCGTTACAGCTAGTCCTTAATGAAGTAAGAGAGACAATATCCACCTTGAAGAGGGCGGATTTACCTAAAGGGGACAGCTTCTCTGCCAAATTTTAAATGGTTTACAAGGAGATAGTGGTACAGCACTTTAAACAAGCAATACAGGTCACCTTGACATACCATTCCTTTCTTCAGGGATGGCAGGTTGCTGTGATTTGAGTGATTCAGAAATCTGGAAAAAGTGCATAATTATATTTGTTCTCATAGGCTCATATCCCTGATTAACATCGATACAGTATTAAATTTGTTATGCAGCTTATTACTACAAGAATACAAAATATTGTAGAGAAATGAATCCACCCAAACCAGACAGGGATTATTCCCATTAGACAATTTTTATAATAATGTAGTAAGACTTTTGAATGTCACGTTTGTTTCAAAATTCAATGGACATCAGCTTGCAATCACTATTGATGTAGAAAATGCTTTGGATGGGCACTATTATTTTCGACTATATACCTTAATGGATTTTAGTTTGAGGGAGAAACTAATAGGCTAACTATTATCAATATACATGGGCCTCTGCGCTATGATGAAAGAGAATGGTGATTTGTCAAGCCCACTTGAGTTGTATACAGAAATGAGATGGCTGCTGCCTGTAAAGCTTTCATTTTATGCTTTTGATAGAGCCACTACCAGCATAATGCAAAACAAAGACACTGGAGGGACTGAAATTGGACAGAAATCCCAAAAGATAGCCCTGCATGCTCACAATACTTTGTTGTTTATAAAAAAAACAGGAACATCAACTGGACCACTGCTTGAGACAATTCACAAAATAAACAGAAGGAGCAAATGAATAGGGTGGTTATTGTTACTATACATGGGCTTCACAGCTGAGGTGAAGGAAAATGGGGAGCTGTCAAGCCTACTTGAGTTGCATAGAGAAATAAGACGTCTGCCCCATCTTTCCTTCTTTTTGTGCTTCTGATAGAGCCACTAGCAGCCAGCATATGGCAAAGCAAAGACACTGCAGGTATCGAAATTGGTTAGAAATATAAAAAGATAGATCTACATGCCTATAACACGTTGTTTATTTAAAAAAAAAAAAAAAACAGGGATGTCCATTGGCTCATTACTTGAGATGATTCGTAAAATAAACAGAACCTCAGACTTCAAAGTAGACGTTGCTCAGTCTAAAGCTCTCACCCTAACAGAAAATTAGCAAGCAAGCTACGTTGACTGGTACTATTTAAATAGCCATAAGAAGATTTTAGCTACCTGTCATTTATTTATTTTAAGTTTGTTGACAGAGAGAAGCAAACTGAGCTAAAGCTTGATCCCAGGTGCCACCTGGGGGTGGGGTGGGGGATTAACATTAGAAAAGACCAGGCAAACCGGCCTAGTGGCACTAAGGGTTGAGGTGCTGGAAGCCACACCTCACGCCACGCTGGTGACCCGGGATCGGGAGTGACCTTGGGTTGCTGGAGGTTGGCAGGGAAGGAGAGGATCGAGTGTCTGATGGACTGCTCTCCTTCCCCAGGCAGGGGAGGGCTGTTGTCCCCACTCCTTGGCTGCTCCCTTGTGGAGGCTGGAGGGCAGTGCTGGAGATTGGGAGACACAGAAGCACGGTACGTGGCATGCACATGCTTCCACATGCACACATTCACGCCACGAGGGGGAGGGGGGGTGTATGGGGAGAAAACAGATAAGGAGGAGCTGGCAGGCTCCTTGAGGCTGCAGCACCACGCCTGGCCCTGGCTTCCCCCAGATCTGGATTGTGCTTCGGGAGGGGGAGAACAGACCTCCCCCTCTGGCCTTGCCATGGAGGGAATATCCGATCCATGGGGGAACACTGGGGGGGCCTGGAGTCGGGGTAGTGGGCCGTGGCAGAGAACCAAGCCCTCGAGATGGGGGGTGGGCATAGCCACCTTCCGGCCTCCACAAGGAAAAAACTAATATGGGGGAAAAAAGAGGAAAAAAAAGAAAAGACCAGGCACCCCTACAGAGGCTAAATTATTTTTCTCTTTTTAAGTGAGGTTCAAGGGGACCTGAAAGGCTGGACGATGTCACCAAGTTCCCTGGAAGCCAAGATACAGCTGATTAATATGAATGTCATACCTCATTATGTTGCTTGCACGCATGTGCAAGAAACATAGTGCCATCATCCGAGTTTTCGGAGGTGTGGCACCCGTCTTCCAATTCAGTCAGTGTGTCTACAGGCGCGGCCCCAGTTCCCCAATCACTGCTGCAGCTGTCCATGACAGCAGTTGAAAATGCAGTGGTCGTACAGTTGAAAGGGAGAGCTCCGCTTCAGTGAGCAGAGCTCCCCCCTCCACACACACACACACGCATGCACGCATGCATACTGCGTGCTCATCGCTTCCCCCTCCCCATGCACACACTGTACGGCCGACGGAGGTGCCCAATCCCCCGCCGGCTCCACCCAAAGCATCCAGGTGCCATGCTGGGAGTCCACCCCAGCGAAAATAAGAGGACAACGGGGTGCCCAATCCCTGTTGGCTCCAGCCCCCAAACAGCCTACCAGCTGCCACACTGGGAGCCCACCTAGCGTGGCAAACGCCCTCGTCATCTTATTAAAAAACAACCTGTAAATGCAAAAACTGTCCCTCGGCGCTTCTCCCTGCCCCTCCCACAACTCGCACCCACCCACTGTGCACCCTGCCTCCCCACACCCCTCACCCCATACTTACCTCCGGACCTCGGCGCGACGATCTTCGGTGGACCGGGAACACATCTGCACTCTTCAAAGCCGACCGCGAACTGAGGAAATGCCGGTAAGCTGTATAATGGGATAGATAGGGTTTTTTCAACTTTGCTGCATATCTCAGGCATTTTTTTGGAATTTTGGCACCAAATTTTCAACATGGGGTTTTTGGGACCCCTCCTCATGAATTCTGTCACTGTCATGGCGTTAATCGGGCCCGAAGGGTGATTTCGTGGTCACTGCGTGAAATCACCTTTTGGAACTGATTAATGAAACGACAGTGCCAGTGTTCATAAGGTGGGCTCTCAAAAAGCCTATGTTGCAAATTTGGTGAAAAAATTCCTAAAAATGACTGTTTTACGAGTGTATGTTGCGCAGTTCCTACGCACGCTCGTAAGTTCACAAATTTTAATATTTGCACTCCAGATTTTCAACATTGCCATTTTACCACACCTCCTTATGAGCAGTACAGCTGTCATTTTTCACATCTCGCCCAAAATGTGTTTCCGCGCATGTAGCGCACAATGGCGCAGTCGGTGTGCGAAATCAATGTATGGGACACATTAAGAAAATCACAGTGACACTGTTCATGAGCAGAGGTCTTAAAATGGCTATGTTGAAAATTTGGTGAAAAAATTCCTAAAAATGACTGTTTTACACAGTATGGGTGCGCGGTTCCCTACGCGGCTCGTAAGTTTCACGAATTTTCAATATTTTCACCCCAGATTTTCAACATTGTCTTTTACCACCTCCTTATGAGCAGTACAGCTGTCACTTTCACATCTCACCCAAACGTGTTTCTCATGTAGCATAAATGGCGCAGTCGGTGTGCAAAATCACTGTGGGACACATTAAGAAAATCACAGTGACACTGTTCATGAGCAGAGGTCTTAAAATGGCTATGTTGAAAATTTGGTGAAAAAATTCCTAAAAATGACTGTTTTATGAGCCTGTTTTGCACTTCCTCGCACGCTCGTAAGTTTTTGAATTTTCAATATTTTCACTCCAGATTTTCAACATTGTCATTTTACCACACCTCCTTATGAGAAGTACAGCTGTCATTTTTAGTCACTTCTCAAAAATGTTTCTGCCCATGTAGCGCTGGTAAGGCGCGGTGGTGTAAATCACTGTATGGGACACATTAAGAAAATCACAGTGACACACTTCATGAGCAGAAGTTTTAAAATGGCTATGTTGGAAATTTGGTGACAAAATTCCTAAAAATGACTGTTTTACGAGGCTGCGTTGCGCACTTACTACGCATGCTCGTAAGTTCATGAATTTTCAATATTTTCACTCCAGATTTCCCAACATTGCCATTTTACCACACCTCCTTATGAGCAGTACAGCTGTCATTTTTCACATCTCGCCCACAACGTGTTTCCACCCATCTAGCGCACAATGGCGCAGTCGGTGTGCGAAATCAATGTATGGGACACATTAAGAAAATCACAGTGACACTGTTCATGAGCAGAGGTCTTAAAATGGCATGTTGAAAATTTGGTCACAAACTTCCTAAAAATGACTGTTTCACGAGCGTGCATTGTGCAGTTCCTACGCACGTTCCTAAGTTTGCAAATTTTCAATATTTGCACTCCACTGACTTCCAAATGCCTACACAGCACATACAAGCAAGCAACATTCGCCATTGACAAATGCTTGTTTTACTGGCCATTGTGTAAAATTAAATGTATGGCTAGAGTGGACTGTTTGCCAATCAGGATTCATTATTTTTGAGCCCATTTTCTAATATGGGATAACAGTACAACTGGGTAAAGTGAGGCACAAGGCAAAGCCTTGGGTGTCAGATTGAGTGTAGTTGTGGTAATAAGTGAAACAGATCACTTAAGCATTAGGGCAGGAAAGAGGGGTGAGTTACCATAAAGGAATCCCATCCCCCACCACCACACCTCTAACCACACAAGTCGAAGGTGATTGTGGTTAGCTGTGGGGGGTGACTTAATGGTCAGTTACCCACCCACTCACACCTCCTGAGCCAACTTACTACTAATAAGTTGACTCACCAGCATGTAAAAAAAAAAGAAATACATTTGAAAGAAACACACTTTTATTCTCATGCATGCACTCTCCTTCATGCAACAACAGGGCATACATGACCCATGAGAGTACCATATGGTATTCACATTGGTCACAGCCAATGAAATTCTCTTTTTTTTTAATTTATGCTTTTTATGGCTCCTCCGCGGAGCCGAGGGTTGCTCCAGCTCTCCCTCGGAGGGACTCGTACTCTGACCCGAATGCGTTGGGTCATCATGGACCCCATCAGCTCCCGGACATTTTCCGCCTGTTTTCTACCTGGCACCCAAGCCATGCAATGGGTGAGGCAGCTGCCTCCACCTCTGTGGAAGCAGCCAGACACCCTGGAAGGGTGCCCTCCACTCGTCTGGGTGGTGCGCCTGTGCAACACCCAGCCACCACCAGGTGTCAGTCCACAGTGCCCTGCACTTCCACCCCCAAGGAAGGAGAGCTGTCTATGGATGCTCAACCCTTCCTCCCCCTGCTGACCCCCAAGTGACCCAAATCTGTTCCCGAACCTGTGTCGCCGGCATGGTATGAGGTGTGGCGTCCAGTGCCTCAACCTTCAGTGCCACCGGGCTGGCATAGCCAGTGAAATTCAAGGAGTGATCAAGATCATGGCAGCTGGGGTTCAGTACCAAAAAGTGCAAAATCATGCACCGTGGGCATAGGAACCCAGGAGCTGAGTAAATGATGGGGACGGGTTACTGACATTCACTAAGCAGAAAAGGGACCTTGGGGTTATCATAACTGATGACCTCAAAGTGGCAAGATAGTGTGACAAAGCAATGATAAAAACCCATTACTTCAGATACCTAGCTGAAAAAAAATGTCACTCTGCACAGGAATTCAAAAAAGTGACAAATATGTTGTTTAAATACATAAAAAAGTTAGAGTTAGCCATAATACAGTAAGGTAGACAAAAAGATGTCCATGCTTTGCACCCTAAACATCATGCTTTGTCAAGAGATGTACAATACTGAACAAACTTGCCTTCTATAGTCAAACATAGTCTCTGCACTGTACAATTAGGTCAGTGCCTCAAGAATGAAAACCTTGCTGCACTATGGCTGGAGGTTGGTTCAATTTCATCTTTTATTGAAAGTTAAAAACAGCAGCAGCTACCCAACAATCTTAGTAGTCCGTATGGCTTGAGAAACTTTCGCAGTTTGCTAAAGCAGTCAATATTCAAGTGGAACAGCTAATTTAAGCTCATATAAAGTGAAATGTATGCTTTTAAAGCAGTTAAAAGCTACAGCTTTTACCTACAGACCATCAGGACACCATGCAGTATTACTGGACTAGGCATGTGACTAATGTTTCAAACTTGACCTAACCCCACCAGCTATCCAGAACCTCCTAAATTCAGTGTCCAGTCCCCACCAAACAAGAGGTATGTCCAGGCAATTTCTGCATGTCCCTTTCTTCTGGACAACACAAGCACAGCTGTCCTTCACATACTGTGCACCACCCTGGCTAAATGATCTCCCTCCTGACATAACCAATGAATCTAAGCTTGGGCCATTTAAGAGAAAACTCCACCAACACCTTATCTCTTTATGCAGCTGTGACAGCCAACCCTAGTTTTAACCTGCTGTCTGCCCTGCTCCTCTTCCCCCCACAGCTGCCAACTCAACCTAACCTCCTGTTTCCCTCCCTATCCCTTTCTTGCTTATCCTGCTCCTCTCCCCCTCCTTCCAACCTACTCACCCCAACCCCTCTCATTCCTACCACCCCCACTACCTCTGACAAAGTTCAACATTCTGACTGCCTCATTGTGTGTTTCTTAAATATGTATCTACCTGTTTGTAAATGTATGCTCTGTAACACTGCACTTATATTGTCCATTGCTGCTTGTTCTGTTTTTGATTGTCTTGAAGTTGGAACTTTTGTAAATGAGTGTCCAGCTCAAAGGTATTATTGCTAGAAACAAATAAATAAATAAAAACTCATACTGATATCCTCTGAGAGTGCAAGTTGTGCCACATGGAAAATGGCAAAAACATCCAAAGGCAAAAAAGAATCCAATGTACATGAGATGACTTCACAGTGCAAAAATAAATTTATTAAACTAGCTTATTAGCAAATGGGTGCAGTAGAGCCAGAGTTACCGGTGCTTCCCGGCATGTTGCCTCTTTATCAGGGGTGTGGCTATAGCATCAGCTTTTGCTGCACCTTAAATAGCAACACAGTAATCATTTCATTGGTCTATGACTATGTCATGTACATCAAATGACAAGTGCACTGTGATCTGTCATAGAGGCAATCAGCTGTGTACAAGTTACTACTATTAGTCTTTCAGAAGTTTTACAGCATTTGAAGGGCAAAAGCATGTTAAAATAAAATGAGTGAACCCGTACCCAAAACTTAATTGGTTCCTTATTCTTTCACCAAATGATACACTGACAAGGATTTACAAAAGGAATAAATTCATGATCTGAAGAAAAAAGCACAAATAGCGATTTAGAGGTGGAGGGAGGGAAACTTACAAAAATTATCAAATCAAGCGCTAAGGATGAACTAAGTGTAAACTCAGTGAGTTAATTTAACCAGACCTTAAAGGAGTGCATGGGGATACATGTGTCAAAATACAAAATGATGAGAAATGTGTAATTCTGCTGTATACTTTATGAGGAACTTCACAGAATCAAAAAATGCCAAGTAAACCCATAGAAAATGGGAGACTAAAATAAACAGATTGTAATGCCATTCTCTGAACTGAGAGGTAATCGTTTCTAAACATTCAGGGCCCGATTCTCAAAGCCCTGTTAATGACACAAGGTGCCTGCACCAAACATAAATGGTGCAAGTGGCACCTTGCATCATAAACTGCCCCCGAGCTATTCACAAAGGTGCCTGCATCAACCATAGGCTGACTGACCCCAAAAGGGGCTTGCATCAGCCTTGTGCTATTAAACAGGCTGAGGCATGGTGCAAGGGGGCATGCGGTAGATGCAAGCTGCTACATCCCCTATAATGTAATTCACAAAACTGTCCCAGCGAGAGAAATTCTAAGTACTCCTAGACCAGACAGGGCTGGTCTAAGGGTACTTAGAATATGTCCTCCTGGGACAGTTGTACAACGTGTTGCAAAATACTGCATCCCTGAGCCCCTGGTAAAATAAATCAAGTCCTGTCCTCAGTGGTACAGTGTCGATCCCCGATGCTGCCCACTCATTTTCATACCATAATGCCCCCCTTCCCGATGATGCTGCGGTTTTAGGTACTACAAAGTACCCCCAACGGATCCCCAAAGCTGTCCTGTTGTTATAATAAAATACCCCCTCCCCGATGCCCCCGTGTATTGTAGAACTAAAATGCCCCCACCCGATCCCGAGGCTGTCCTGTTATTAAATTAATAATTTGCTCCCTCTCCCGATTGCCCATATCAATTAATCAAACAATCTGACTCCTCTTATGGTCAGTCTAGTGCCACCGCACACCCATTGAGCCCCGATCACCTTGTAATCTATATTGCAATAGTCCTGGTGGTCTAGTGGACCCCCTACCTCCGTAATGCCCATCCTGTCGGAGATGGTGACTGGCTCTGGCCACCTCTCACCTCTGCAGCCAGCCGCCAACTGAGCTCTGAATAAATGCGTACTTACTGTAGTACAAGTTAATTCAGAGCTCAGTTGGTGGCTGGTTGTGGAGGTGAGAGGTGAGCAGAGCCAGTCATCATCTCCTACAGGATGGGCATTACGTGGGTAGGAGGTCCACTAGACCACCAGGACTATTGCAATATGGATTACTGGTGATCGGGGCATTGCGTGTGTGTGGGGGCACCTGTGACTAAACTACTATGAGGGGAGTCAGATTGTTCATTAATTGATATGGGCAACTTCGGAGAGGGGAGCAATTTATTACTTTAATAACAGGACAGCCTTGGGATTTGGGGGGGGTCATTTTAGTACTACAATACACAGCGGCATTGGGGAGGAGATATTTTATTATTATAATGACAGGACAGCTTTGGGGATCCCATGCGGGTACTTTGTAGTACCTAAAACAGCAGCAGCATCATCATCAGGGAGGGGGGAACCCATTTGTCGCAAGGGGCCTGCGGCAGACCCTTCCGTGTGCCAGGTGTTTGCCGCACAGGAGGAGTTGTCGCAAGTGTGGGGACTTAGGCGCCAGGACCCCTCCTGTACCTGAATCGGGTGCAGGGTCCCTAGCACACAGGGCTTCGGTGCAAGCTGCTGTTTGCCACAGCTTGCGCCGGATGCAGCCCCCTTTGAGAATCGGGCCCTCAGAGTCCATATCCTAACCCAGCAGACATAGTGGGATGTGAGAACATATATGTCTGAAAAAAAAAAATAATACACATTAGTAACATAGAATTGCTACAGAATCAGTTATACGCTCTAAATGATACTTGTAATTTTTACAAAAAGACAGAGTAAACCAGTTCTTCATTTAAGCCTACCCACTACGAAGCTTTTCAATTAAAAATCCACCTTGAGTCTTCCCGTAGCAGTACCAAGTGTTGATCCCCACACCTGTGTCTCGGAGGAACAAATTCAATTGCAGTAAATTTTGCAACACTTGTATCACAGTTATGTAGGTCAAGAAAGTGACACCCTACTGCAGTACCACAAATACCAGTTTGAATATCTCTGAGGTGTTCTAGAATTCTTTCTTTAACTAGTCTGATGGTGCACCCGGCATAGATGCATGAGCAGAAACACATGATAATTACGCCACAAAATTAGTGTGGCATGCAATAAATACTCTGATAGATTGTATCACAAAATTAGTGTGGCATGCAATAAACACTCTGATAGATTATACTACAAAATGAGTGTGGCATGCAATAAACACTGAAAGATTATACCACAAAATTAGTTTGGCATTTATTGTAATAAACACGCTGATAGAGACCCTGATGTTTAGTTCTGGACTACTAAAGTATTTCCCATTCATACCATGGGCACAGGCAGAACAGTTTCCACGTACAAAAAAGCCCTTGAGTGGTGGTGGAAGCAAAACTTGTCTAATGGTGCTAGTTGGAAGCAAGTGGCTGAGAGCGATCAAATCTTTAAGATACTTACCCTTACTGTGAGTAACTCTGAGGGTATCAGATGTAACCCCTAGGTGGCGCTATCCCAAGGGCTACTACCCCTGCCTGCTTTGCTCGGAGCAGGTTAAGGGGCCTGAGTTCTGAAATGGGTGCCTCCACCCGGAGGTCAGGGTTAGTAGTGGTCAAGTTAACCTGGGCACAGCCCTCCGGGACACTGTTACCCCCCCTTTTTCCTTACTAGTGTCAGAACAATACACAATAATCACTTTCACAATACCCCTGATATACCGCACAAGTACCCACACTGTTTGCACTTACCACCAGGGCTTTCCTCTGGCTCGACCCTGGGGGCCCCCTGCAAAACAAGGTTATACACAGCAAATAACAGCAGTACAGTACTCTTGCACAAACTGGAACCACAGTCAGGGTAAATGCAAAAAGAGTTAGATCTGATTTATTTAAGGGACTTGAACAAGGGAGGGCTGTAATCAGGTTAATTTGCTTAAAGGCTGTATCAATCAAACAGGTATGTATGCACTTCAGGGTCCATAAACAGTCACACACTCTGGGTACCCAGGTGAAGAAGAGGTAGGCTAGCCAGGATCGTTGCCCAGGGTAGGCCAGCGTTGCAGCTGGTTGGGGCCCTGTGATGGAAGAAAACAACATGCACCACACACACTAATTGTAATCCAGAGCTGGAGGGTTCAGTTCGTGAAAGAAAAGAAACAATAAGACAATCAGATGATGCACTTAGATTAAGCTGTTGTTGCAGGGAGCTACCGTGATGGTTACTCATGATACCCAAGACTGGGCACAGGCTGGACAAAAATTGAGACTGCAGGTGGTTGATCTGGAGAGCCAGGAGAAGCAGGGCCCACACAATCCGCCAAGGCATCATTCTTGTTCAAGCGTGGAGCAGGGGGCTGATACCCAGGCAGGTCTCTCATCAATGGCTTTCTCTGTGCAGTGGGGTAGTCTGGCAGGGCCAGTGTGGCAAGACCCAGGTTGTATGGAGATGAACACGGATTACAGTCCGGTCGAGCTGCATACAGCTTCTAGCAAGCAGAACACAATTCACACAGTGGGGAACCAAATCACGACCCACTATAAATACACAGCACATTTACATGTAAAGGATTCTACTATACCAGGCAAACCGCTCGCTGATTACAATCGCAAAGTCTCTGCACACACCGGCAGTTTAGAGGTAGCTGGAAATCCTGACAGGCCGATGCAGTCAGCAAATCTTCAGTCTTCTTCAGGTTGATCCTGGTCACAACTCAATGGCTTATTTCGTTCTCACAAACTCAGATTCAGTCCGAACTGATTCTCTTCTCCCTCTCAGGGGCAGCAGGCAGGCATGCAGGCCAAAACTCAGGCCTTTCCACAGAGACTGTCTCTAGCTGTTGCTTCTTCAGCTCCCAACTTGGATCTGACTCAACTGCCAGCAAGTCTGGGAATTTCCCCAAGATCCAAAAGGATTGGTTGACTGATTCATCTGTCAGTCACAACAGGAGCAAAAAGGCGCCAAAAGCCCCAATCTACAAGCTTCTGTAGTCTGGCTCCATTTTAGGTCCCACCAGTACTGATTGGTCCAATTCGGCAGTCCCGGGCCAAAGTGGTGGGGATAAACAAAACATTCCTTGCTGCAAAGAAGGCAGGTTAGACAAACTACATTATCATTATCACTCTAAATGATTTTCAGCAAATAGTTACATCTTTCAACAGAGCTCCCTCTCAGATTACTTATGACTGCAATCCAGGCAGCTCTTAAAGAGAAAGTACACAGAGGCTATACAGGCACTCTCTGGCAATCACATTTAAACTGCTAAAACGCAGGACACCAGCCTGGCAGTGAGCATTTAGGCAATCACAAGGAAGACTTTTCGGGAACCCCCATTTGTAGGGAGGTTACACAGGAAAAAGATCAGGAATGCTAAAGTGTTGCTGCAAAGGCCAGTTACTAATATGTTCTCTGATTATAGGGGCCAGTAAATTGTACTCTAGTACACAAGTTAGGGGATTTGTTTCTGTTGTCATTTTATCTATAGGCTGCGAAATCTTCTGCCTGTCTGCACTGGTGGCTTTGGCTAAAGCCTCATTTAGAGTAACCCCTGTAGCAAAAATGGTTATGCATTTCTAAAAACAGTTTTTTGAAATCTGTCATATCTGAACAATTCCTGTACAATTGCAGGAACTGACCATAAGGGCTGGAAGACTGGCTGTGCACTGGTAACATGAAGTACCGGGTTGCTGGCTGTGGGTTTTCTAACCCCTGAGGTGTTGACCTTCTCATCAACTGTCGCTGACAGTTTTAAATCCAAAAATTCCATATCTGAACTATGGACTTTGGCAGTGAAGCTGAGCTTCAGATCATTTTATCTAACTCTGCTACAAACATTTCTGCAGATTCCCCTTGAACTGCTCCAAATTACCAAGATGGCATCTATATAGTGATCCCAGTACACCGCGTGACCACAAAACATGTTGGCTGCATCATTGTATATGAACAGTTGATCCCACCTTCCTAGAATACATTCGCAAATGATGGGGCAGTTCCACATGTTTGCAAGTATATAGTATCATTAAGATAAAAAAGAGTTCCTAGTTGGAATGAAATTCGCTGCATCCACTGCATATGGTTGATGATGCACTGACACTAACATTCCTGTGCAGAAAATAATCCAATGCCCTGAACTCAAGTACATGTGGGATGCACGTATACAGAGACATGACATCCAGACCAGTCCATCAGAATTCATTGTCTTCCAATTTTGCCATGAAATTTGTAGTCTTGGGTGTATGCCTTTAAATCAATAAAAAGTGGTTGTAGGAAAGAATCTGCAAACAGATTCAGACTTTCAATTAAAGAGCCAACACACAAGGCGGTGCAGTTATGCATTTGTATGTCTTTGGTAGGTAGCAAAATGTGGCTATAATAGGGGTTTTGGTTTTGAGAAATTCACATTCTTACTGTGTTATGACTCCCTGTGACAGAGCAGAATGTAATAGTTCATAGAGCCTGAGTTTAAATTTGTCAAGGGGATTTTTCTTGAGTTTCTCATAAGTGTGTATCACTTAAAAGTTTGTTAGCATCAGCAATGTAGTCAGTCTTGTTAAGAATGACTGCATTGTCACCGTTATCAGCCTGACACACTATTACATCTTGCTTGTAACATGGCAATTAATGGTCCATCAAACTGAGCCCCAGGATTGGTGGAAAAGCAACAGGTGACAGAAATGGAGCAGGTATTAATCCAGTAGTAGAGCCCGCTGCTGCTATCCCTCACACAGCCACTAAAGCACAACTTTGCACACCATAATGCCCAGCACTGCAGTACTAACTTGAAACCACTAACCAGAATGCGCTTTGAAAACTCATAGATGAATATGTCCCACCCACCCACCCAATTAAAACGCTTGTTCTATCCACGTGGATACAAAGACCAAAGCCAACACATAAGATAGAGAATTGTACCTACACATAAGTGATATCTTGAGTGATTCGCATCACTCCTTGCCTCGAGAAACAATATAGGCATAGTAGCTGACGTTGTCGCGCAAGCACCTCATCTGCAGGAAAGCGGCATGTGGACCACGGACATTCAGAAAATATGCAAAGTAGATGGTATTGTATACCAGTATTACGAATGGACAGTGATAACAGAAGAGAACGAGAACTGTGTAAATGACAAAATCGGCTTTCCGATAGCTTCTTGTATGTACAGGCTGCACCCTCCTTACTATTGTACCTGAACTGTACATTGACACTTACTTGCTCTTTAGTCGGACTTGTAAAATTACCCAGTTGTATATGCACTACCCTCATTGTTGTATGAACTGTTCATTTCTTGTATTTCCTCTACCACCTTGTATTATTGTATACTACTTGCTAACTTGACGCTTTGTACTGTGTTGATGTTTTGTGCTTTGTCAAGGAGCCTTTGTAATTGAGTCTGTGACTCAAAGGTTGTATATCTGATTTACTCAATAAATAAATAAAAACATTTTCCACGCATAGTTATTGAAAGAAAACACATGATTCGAGTAATCATTGTGTTGCCTTTCAATGAGAAACCTATTAATATTTATGAAGAAAAACACCACCATATAAATAGATATGGCTGGCACAAAATCACAAGTTCTCAGTATGTTCATTGCAAATCATATTTTGTTCAACAGTGCATGTATATTTATGTATAACATAGTACAGATAATGCAACAGTACCTACTTCCACAGTGCCCATGTTACAAGAGCATTAATCCTCTCCACAGTCAGGCTCTACTAAGGGATTAATGCCTGGTTGGTGGTTGGAAGCACTCGGCCTGTGGCTTCTTGCACCAGCCCCCCCAACCAGGCATTAATCCCTTAGTAGAGCCCTCCTCTGTCAGGGATTAATGCTTACATAACCTTCAGTCCACCCAAAGCTGTTTGTTAATGGTTTTACATTACCCTGTATTCTATTTCCTGGGGAATTTAGCAGTTTGTCAACCTCCTATGTAACTTTTTTTCTGAAACAAGACAATTGCAGGGTCAATAGTACCAGGGCAAAATGTGGACTTAGGGTTTTCTAATGTTTTATTTTTAAATTTTGTAAGCAAAATGTACAATAAAATTCCGCAAGATGATACATAAATTGATTACAGACCAGTTATTCACTTACAAAGGCATATAGCAGACACCTCTCCAAATGTTGCAGCAATACACCAGAACAGATAAACCAGAAATCTGTCCATATTGTTGTAAGATTTTGTACAGGATTGGGAATGTGCTGATTGGGTCCCAGAGATGCAGCATGGTATCATCCATGTATAGGGATATTCTGTTCTTCTCTCCCCCCATTTTAATTCCCTTCAGGTCCAGGTGGGACCGTATGAGTCCAGCAAGGGTTTCGATACTGAGAGCAAAAAGTATCAGAGAAAGTGGGCACCCTTGCCTGGTTCCTCACTGTATGGGCAGGGGGTCCGACACTGCACCATTAAAGAGCTACTGACACTGCAAAGAAAACTTTAAAAAGCATAATAATTAGGTACAATTCTGCCTACATTCCATTTATATTGTATATATTTCTCCTCCCCATTATTTATTACCAAGGAAATTTGCATGAATATATGATCTTTATCCCTTAGAGTTTCTTTAGAATCCATCTGCCTCTATAGCTTACTCCCTACTTCAAGTCATAATCCTCTGTTGTGACATCACAGTCTGTTGCCATGGGAGTAACTGTGATATCACAAACAGTGCTCTGTGACTTCAGGTTGGGAGAAAGCAGCAGAAATAGACACACTTTTCAGGAGCAAAGATCCTATTTTCATTCATTACCTCAGTAATAAATAATGTGGAGGAGGAATACAGCACTAATGGGAAATACAAGTTGGACTGTGTCTAAATATTAGGTTTTGTTAAAGTTCTCCTGAACATGTCACCAGCTGTCTAACTTTTACTCGTGCTGTGGTTGTTGAGTAAAGCGCCTGCAACCACCCACAAAACTGAACACCAAATCCAAGTTTGGGCAGGGTAGCAAACAGAAAGTCCCAACTAAGGTGATTGAAGGCCTTTTCCGCATCTATGGTGATAGCTACTTGTTGATCCTTTGCTTCCTGCCTCTCATTGAGAATGCTTAGACACCACATAATGTCCATCAGGTGTTGATCTGGAACAAACCCTGACTGGTCTGGGTGTATGAGAGTCTTTAAAGTCATATTTACCCTGTTCGCCAAACTTTTTGTGAATATTTTAGAATCTACATTTAATAACAATATGGTATGATAAGAGGCACATTTGTCAGGCAGTTTTCCTATTTTAGGTATTAAAGTTATGAAAGTGGATTGCCATGAACTAGGTAGGTCATCTTGATCACCACAGGAGTTAAATACATTAGCAAGGATGGGAGTCAGCCGTTGCTGAAAGGTCTAGCAAAATTCCACACTAAAGCCATTGGGCTCAGTGATTTACATGGGGGTCATACCCAGGACACCTTGAACAATTTTGTCCAAGGTAACAGGGGCCTCCAGCATTTGTTTATCCATATCAGTCCACCTAGGAAGTGTTACACTACCAAAGAATTCGGTGATGTGGATGCATCTGGGCTATAAAATGTATGATAATATTTTTGGAAACTTTTGCAATTTCTGTGGGAGTAACCACAGTTTATGCGGCCCCTCCTTCTCCCTCAGTAATTTTTTTAACATATTGGTCTGCTTGGGCTTCATGCAGCCTAAAAGCCAGCAAACAACCTGTCCTGTTACCCTGCTCATAGTATTTTTGATTCAGATATCTTAAACAGCCTTCGGTTTTCACATCTCACAGATCTTGAAGATCTTTCCTGACCCGCTGCAGCTCTTGATATAGGGTAGGCAACCCTGATTGTTTATGCTGCTGCTGTGGTTGCTTTAGACATGTTTCTAATGTAGTTTGCCTCTCTGTTCATTGCCTTTTAAGATGTGAGGGGTAAGATATAATATTTACTGGTTGATATTGTTTATTACCAGCAGGCAGTGGCTGACAAACTCCGTTATTCACATGTGTGAATAACGAACTGTGAATAATGGAATTCGCCCAAGCACCTCTCACTGCCACAAGAATCTCTCATTGCCAGTGGGTAATAAAGTTCAAGTTCAAGTTTATTGCAGGAAAACTCCATTGAGCAAGCTCATTCACAAGGAGGTCCTGAGACATGTACACTAATAAAAAAAACATTACATACAAATAAAAATACTTGATAGTACAATGGTATAACATGTATTCATGATTACACTTAGTACAGCATGATATTACATAAAAGGAGACAACATCAGATGACAAAGATAATGAGGAGACATATGGTGCATAGTATGGATCACTTCAGGGTAACATACCATCAGTACAAGACATGGTAGTTGGTGATTGCAATAAATAATTTTTAGTATATTGAGCAATGAATAGGGAATAAGGATAACAAAATAACGATGCTTGGATGAGTGAAAGAAGTAATATATACGTAGAGAGAGCCAAGAATGGGAATGGGGGTGGGGGGCAGGTGTGGATGCTTTCAATAATGGTTACAGCTTGAAGTCAGAAGCTAAAAGAGTGTAATTATGTCACGGATAAATGATAGAGTGAACAAAAGTAAGCTGCATGCATAAGAGCAACAATAATCTTACACGTAGATGTATAAGGCACGCATGAGGATGGGAAGGTGCTTAATAACAGTTGCAGATAAAGAATACAAACCAGTAACTATGAAGAGGAGTCTGATCACCGCGGTGCTGTGAGGGAGAGAGGAGACACAGGTCAATAAGATTACTTAAAGGGACACTGTCAGACCCATTTGGCCTCAAAGTGTCCCTGGTTTAAAAAACACATTTTAGGATTATTCTCGTTCTATAGAGACTGCTGATGTAGCTGGTTGTTTGATTCAGATTCCTTTTTCCTTTTAAAAGTAAAAAACAGTATAAACCATACTGATGTTACCACACCAAAACACGTTTGTTTACATTTCTTGACTAACTACAACTGCATCTTTCCTGGACTCAGGAACACCCCCAACACTATCTAGCTACTCATTATGCAGTGGGCATAGATGAGACTATTTTATCATAAGTGGCTGTACTGTTTGAGGGTATTTCTAATGTTCAGGAAGTATGCAGTAAGGTTAGGTGAACAATTTGGAGCAAAACAAGGTTGTGTATAAATATACATTCCCATGCATTTCAGTTCTAATAAGCAAGGAGGCAGATTAAATAACCAGCAACACCAATGAATTTTAGAGAAGGTAAGCAATCATAAAATGTGGGTTTCTACCTAGAAATAATAAGATGCAAAAAAGGTTGACGGTGTCCCTTTAACAGCTTACCTGTGGTCCAAATCTCGTCCCTCGGTGCGGCGGTCCTTCCTCTGGTGCCATGGCATCACCTATTCCCTCCTTTTGTTGTTTTAGTGATCTTTTTTTCTTTTTTTAGTAAAACTTTCTAGTCCCTCGGCAGTGGCATGCTGAAGAGTCGCATCTTTCCAGAGCGCCACTCCTGGAAAAGTGCGCTGCAGCATTGGGCGTTCTAAGACCCTCTGTTGCTGCCTGCTCCCTTGCCTGAAAGCCCCTCCCTCTGCCACCACCTCCCAACTCACAAAGCGGATCAGGGCTGAGACTCAGCGGCAGCACAAGAAGAGTGCTGTCTGCAACTTTTTAAAGAAAATAAAAATTTTTTTTAATAAACAACAGCTAAACATTTACGTCTCTTTACCTCCTTCATCCCACCATATGACGATGGTAAACAATATCAACCAGTAAATATAAAAAATAAAACATGGGAAGTGTGATTAAATAAGGATTTTTATGCACACCCTCGGTGTGCAATGTCCTAATAAACCCCTCGGGCTTCATCCTTGGGGTTTATGGAGCATCCCACACCTCGGGTGTGCATAAAATCTTCATTAACCACATATTCCCATGCATTGTTCTATATATAGCACCCTGAAGTGTGGCCTTCAGTGCATCCACTGCCATTTCTGTTTAACCTCAGGATTCTGATTGAACCCAAGATGCTCTTTTATTGTATTCGGGATTAATTGCCTCAGTTCCTCTTTAGCCAAAAGTTATCCAGAAAGAGATTGTTGTCCAAGCCCCCAGTTGGAGCTCAAGAGTTACAGCCGAGTGATCAGGAGTAACTTTTGGCTGTATAGTACAAGATTTAACTTTATGGAAGTCTGGTTTACTTCCTTGAAAGTAATCTATCCTAGACTATGACCTGTGCAAATTGGAATAAAAAGTATAATCCCGGAGCTAGTGATGGAATTCTCTCCATAAATCCATCCAAGCTAGCTCCTGCAACCTAGCTCGAACCGCCCTACCCATAAGCCTATTTGTTGTGGTGGAGTGTGACAAACAATCCCAATGAGAATCTGAAACAGAATTGAAGTCCCCACCTAATAAAAGCATGCCCTCTCCCAAGCCCACAATTTTAGCGAATACCCTCTTAAAAAATCTGGGAAATCGCTATTAGAGGCATAGATATTAATGAGATACAGTTTTTGAGAAAATAAGGTCACTAAAACTATCACCATCCTCCCATTATCCACTGTTTCTGTGTGAAGGACCTCAAAGGGTAGATGTCTACGGAGCAATATCGCATTTCCGGACCTTTTTCCTGAGGGGTGTGAAGTGGGTACGACCTGTCCCACCCAGTGTCGGGATAATTTTAGGTGTTCCCTTTCTGGAAGTCTAGTTTCTTGCAAGAAACCAATATCTGTGCCCAAACATTTTAAATAGGCCAGTATCTTAGTTCTCTTAGCAGGTGAAAAAAATACCCTGAACATTCAGGGTAGTTATCTTTAAGGACCCCATAATGGTGAGATATAGCGCCTACACAGAAGTGAGTCCCTTAGTTCTTTTTGAGAGTCTAAAAGCCCAAGCCCCCCCCCCTTCTGTTTCCCTCCCAGAGCATTCATTTGTTACCTCACAACAGGTTTACAGAGAAAAACATCAGTCAAAGAAGTGAAAAACCTTTGCACAACAGGTGCAACAACGTAATCATGTAACAGTATGAACATTTGAAAGAGATGAAAGTAAGTCTCCAATAACAAAGAAAGTCTAAGCTTCCAAGGTTAATACACAACAACCCTGTGTGAACAGGGTAATGATAGCATCTGCTACCATGCTGGCAAGCAATAGCAAGCCTGATCTGTATTAAATACTGGTCAGAAGAGGTCCCAAGGCTGAGGCCACAGATAGGATAGCCACTAGAGCTGTGGGAAAAGTAATAAAGAAAAAGGGTCAGCCCTTTGCCCAGGGGCCGTGGGCAATATCTTTAGAGCAGCTCCTAAACCAGTTCAGAGCCACATATCTCCTGTCATCCCTCCGCCAATCAGTAATCCCCCCTCATCCATCCATCCCCCCATGTCTCTCTGGTAATTGATTTACCCCAGACCATCAGATGTCCCTTGGAGCCATCATTCCAGACACCACATCCCAAGGATCCAGCTTGTTGATTAGCTCCCAGATGTGGGCCCCAAACAAAAGGGGATCCAAAGCACCTGAGCTGTAAACTGGGTGTAAACCCCTTCCATCACGATGGGGGGCAGTAGTGTTCCTCTGCATAATTTCAGCCAATGGGCAACTTCCCTAAGCATTGGTACCCTTCCTGCAAAAGAGAAAATTGGGGGAAGTTTATAAGTAACATATATATATATAGAGAGAGAGAGAGAGAGAGAGAGAGAGAGAGATTCAGCATTCACTACTGTCTGGCATGTCCCTCTGTCTGTGGACACCGGAATAACCAACGCCTAACAGTAGTAACACTTTCTGAGAGGGTCCGTTGACTAATGCAGCCCCCCCCCCCCACCAAGGAACTTGGAACAGTACTTTAATAGATAAAGCAAATGGAGGAGACCCCAAAACAAAAAAAAAAACCCCCAAAAAGATAAATCTTGTAGTTTCTCCAGATAAATCATCATATTGGAAGCCAAATCTCCAACTGATAGAGTCCAGAGGGTACTGTTTCTTTAAATCCAGTTAAGCTGAGTCAGGCTGTAAGTCCTGTGGAGTACTCACCTACGTAACACCCGAGAGAAGGACTTATGTATACTGTGAGGAGTTTCCTTCAAAATAAATTCCGATGAGTGGACCCAATTTCTCCTTTATAATAAATGGGCCAGGACGAATACAAATACATGTGCATTGCACCTGGCTGCTCCAGCAAAAGATGAGCCATCACAGTCTGCTTAGAAAAAAATGAGACAACCGCAGTTCCTATTCAGGTCAAGGTGCCCACTGCTCGAATGTCCTCTACTGAAATAGTGCCATTGATATCATACAGTTCACAAGCCAGGAAAAGTTGAAGATCCTTGTTCAACTATTGTGGCTATGTTGCTGAGGTAAGAGTTGCTGTCCTTGGTTGACCAGCTCAGTGCCATGCTGTTAAAAATAAGTTGTGCTCCAGTGCCTCCAGTTCCAGTTCTGGGCAAGTGAGACTGAGCTTCCGGAGGGTCGGGGCAACTTCACACAGGGAGTCAAATGATTTAGTGCCCGTTTTCACATAGACCCACAATCTGGCCGTGAAGTTTAACTGAATTTGAATGTTTTTATCTTTGGTCTGTTTGATGATCTCCCGCACCTTCCTCTACTTTTCATTCAGGAGATCAGAAAAATCCTGGTCGAAGTATATGCACTTCCCATCCACATTCAGGTCTTTAGAGCACCAGGCGGTTTGTAAAATAAGCTGCCGTTTCAGATACTCCAGCATGCGAACCACAATAGATCAAGGGTGAACTTTTTGATCTGTAGGTTTTTGTAATAAAGAATGGTGGACACTCTCAACTGGTAGTGCGACGTCCTCTGGAGTTTTCAATACCGAACAAAGAAGGTGCATGACAAACTCCTCCATGGAGCCAAAAGTTTTTCCATGTACTTTGGTACTCCATGTATACAGAAATTCTTCTGTCTGGCTCTGTTCTATTGATTGTCGAGCCGACTTTGTATTTCTCTTTCCCTGGTGAGCATATACAGAGGAGCCCTGTTGTGCCTGCCAACTGAGTCTGTGACTGAGCCCAGGGCCTGTTCAGTTGGGTGGTCCATTTCTCCATAGCTTTGAGATCTTCTCAGACGTCAGCCACTGATGATCCCAACCGATGTATGGCTCTTATAATGCCATCCAGTTTTGTGAGCACCAGCCCCTGTTCAGACGAGTGCAGCCATTCTTCCTTCCTGTCTGTACTCAGTGTCGGGGATCCCGGATGGCTGGGTTTTGGCATGGCCTGGGTGACAATCTCCCTCCATCAGAGCCTTTAGTTTTGCAGATTATGTTTGATTTTTTTTTGATCTGCCGGAGGCCATCCTGAGTACCGATCCAGAAGAAACTGCAGGTCCAGTGTTGCTAGATGAGGCGTTAATTAACTGTTTTTTTGCCCGTGGTTTCCAGAGCACTGAAATCAGGCAGATATCAGCCTTGTGACATCAATGGAAGCTCCTTTCAGCACAAAAGAGCAGCCTTCAGGAAATTTATGAGATCCAAATGGGGGAGGATAAGGAGGAGTATCAGAAGAGATCTAGGGGGGTGAGCAGGGTAGTCAAGGCAGCCAAAGCTTCAAGGGAGCTAAGGCTGGCACAGGGTAAAAGGGAAGGGGAAAAGAAGTTTTTCAAAAGTATAAGGGAGAGAAGGAGCTGCAAAGACCAAATTGTAAGAATTAGGAAAGGTGAAGCATGGGCAGAATAGGGCAAGGAGCAGGCAGAAGCACTCAGTGAATACTTCTGCTCTGTGTTTACCAGGGAGAAGCAAAGGCCAGTGCCACAGGGGGTGGGAGAGGTGGGCACAGGGGGATGAATTTAACAGATGGGGAGATCCCAGTAAACAGGGAGTTGGAATATCTAAGGGCCTTACGGGTTGATAAGTCACCCAGACCAGATGACATACACCCCACGGTTCTGAAGGAGTTGGTGGAGGTCCTGGCGGAACCACTTGCAGACCTGTTCAATGCCTCTCGGGGAACTGGATGTGTGCCCCAGGACAGGAGGATGACACATGCGGTGTCCCTCCACAAGAGTTGTGGGGAAGCTGATGGAGACTATACTTAAAGAAAGGTTAGTAACCTTTCTGGAGATGAATGGACTCCAGGACAACAGGCAGCATGGATTTGTCTCAGGCAGATCCTGCCAGACAAACCTGGTTGACTTTTTATGACTCAGTGACTAGGGCACTAGACAGGAGCCAAGCAGTAAATGTACTGGATCTGGACTTCAGCAAGGCCTTCAATTCCATACCACATGAAAGTCTGCTTAGCACATTGAGATACCGGGGAGCAGGGGAAAAATTGGTGGTCTGAGTAAGAAACTGGCTCCAAGACAGGCAGCAAAAAGTGATGGTGGAGGGGAACTCTCAACTCCAAGAGCTATAACCAGTGGAGTACCACAGGGCTCAGTACTGGATCCAGTGTTGTTTGGTATAGTTATAGCTGACATCACACAGGGAATTAAAAATAAAGTTAGCCTTTTTGCAGATGACAGGAAGATTGGAGCAGTGGTGGATGATGCAGAGGGGTAGCAAGGGCTACAGGGTGATCTAGCTAGACTTGAACACTAGTCAGAAACATGGCAGCTAGGTTTTAATGCAAAGAAGTGCAATGTCATGCACTTGGAAGCAAGAAACCCAAGGAATGGTTATTGGTTGGGGGGATACAGTTGTCCCCTACACAGGAGGAAAAGGATCTGGGGGTACTTATAACAGGGCAAATGAACCACCCGGCTCAGTGCAGGAAAGCAGCAGCCAAAGCTAACAAGATGCTGGAGTGTACTGCGAGAGAAACCACCTCCAGGTAAGGGGAGGTCATCCTGCCACTGTACAGATCATTAGTGAGGCCACACCTGGTGCACTGCATGCAGTTCTGGCACCCATACTTGAAGAAGGATGTCAAATTCCTAGAAGGGGTCCAGCACAATGTGACCAGGATAATCCTCAGACTGGAGAACAAACCCTTGTAGGGAACTGGCAACAGTTCTGGGAGTGAAAGTTCTTTAAATTTGATGGACTGCATCTGACTAAGGTGGGAGTCAGTGCATTGGGGCAGAAGTTTGACGTCTTTGCAGAATATTTAAACTAGCAAATGGGGAGAGGGGTGCAGCACCCCATACGTCGAATGGGAAGAACACCCCTCCCCCCTCAGCTAGTGGTCAAACAGGGATTCAGCATGTTTGCAGCTCATTTGCATCTCCAGGTAAGAAAAAGGTCCGCTCTCCCATATGACGACAGGGGAAATGCCAACCTCACCCAACAACTAACACACCGAAATCTGGCCAATGGAAAATCATGTACACAAATGCTCACAGCCTGGGAAATAAGATCCCAGACCTGCAGGCAATAATGTCAGAGGCTAAACTGGACATAGTAGCAATTAGTGAGACATGGTTTACCAGTAACCACACTTGGGAGACTTCAGTACCTGGCTATGTACTGTTCAGAAGAGACCGAGGTGCAAAAGTGTGGGGGGTGGAGTGGCCCTGTATGTCAATGAAAATATCAAAGCTACAGAAATTTAGAATACACATAAGGAGCCAAAAGAACTATGGGTCACCCTGGAAACAGGAAATGGGGCAGCCATAAGAACTGGGGTTGTCTACAGGCCCCCAGACCAGGGGGAGGACATAGACACATTACTGTTAGAATATATACAAAACATGACAGCTAAAGGGGAGGTTCTGATAATGGGAGACTTCGACATGCCAGATACAGATTGGTCAATACCAGCAGGAACATCTGCCAGAACTAGACACATGGTGGATTTCCTGCAGGGGGAGGGCCTCAAACAACTGGTACAACAACCCACAAGAGACAGGGCTATCCTAGATCTCGTACTGATTAACACGGAAGGGAGCACAGATCTCCAGGTAGAAGGTCACCTGGGGGCCAGTGACCATCACATGGTATGGTTCAATTTGGCCACTACATCTAAATCATCCCATTTCAAGGCAAAAATATGGGACTTCAGAGGAGCTGACTTTGTTAAGACGGCCAGCAGAGTTAAGCTAGCCCTGGCAAAAAGAAACACAGGTGAGGGGGTACAGGCAAAGTGGGCAAGCATTAAGGATGCAATACTAGAAGCAACATACCATTGTGTTAGACAGAAAAGGAAGTGCAAAAGAAGAAGGAAACCACTTTGGTTCTCAAATACAGTAGTAGAAAAGGTCAGAGCCAAAAGGATGGCCTTCAGGAAATATAAGGGAACACAGCAGGATGAAGATAGGGAGACATACCAAACTGCCGTAAGGGAAGCAGGGAAGGCAGTAAGGCAGGCAGAGTCCCAAACTGAGGAAACACTAGCACGAACAGTAAAAGAAGGTGACAAGACTTTCTATAGATACATTAGTGAAAGGAGAAAGTCCAGAGGGGATATTGCTAAGCTCAAAGGAGAAAATGGTGCATGTGAGGAGAAGGAGGATCCTGTAAAAGCATCGATCCTAAATAGATATTTTTGCTCAGTATTTACTGAAGAGAAGGTAGTGCAGGGCCCACAGCTCAGCACCATGGACACAGGGGGGAGGAAGGTGAGCACTACTCCCTTTACAAAAGAAAGGGTCCTACAAGAGCTCGTTAAGCTCAGGGTGGACAAGGCAATGGGACCTGATGGCATACATCCCAGGGTACTTAAGAAGCTAAGGGTGGAACTAGCAGAGCCATTAGCAAAACTGTTTAGTGAGTCTCTGAGCACAGGACAGGTCCCAGAAGACTGGAGAAGGGCTCATGTGATCCCGCTCCACAAGAGTAGTAGCAGGGAGGAGGCAGGGAACTACAGACCAGTCAGTCTTACCTCAGTAGTGAGCAAGATTATGGAGGCACTCCTTAAGGAAAGGATAGTGCAACACCTGGAATCCATAGGGGCACAGGATCCAAGACAGCATGGGTTTACAAAAGGAAGGTCCTGTCAAACTAATCTCATAGATTTCTTTGACTGGGTAACCAGAGTGGTGGACCAAGGGGGAGCAGTTGATGTCGCCTACCTTGACTTCAGCAAAGCTTTCGATACTGTTCCACATAGAAGATAGATAAATAAGCTGGGTAGGATCGGGGTGGGTCAGAAGTTGGTCAACTGGGTGGCAAACTGGTTGACGGGCAGAAAACAAAGAGTGGTGGTAAATGGTATACAGTCAGAAGAGATGCAAGTCACAAGTGGGGTGCCTCAGGGATCAGTCCTGGGGCCAGTCCTCTTCAGTATCTTCATTAGTGACATTGCAGATGGACTAGAGGGTAAGGCTTGTCTGTTTGCAGCTGACACCAAAATCTGCAACAGAGTAGATGATCCAGATGGGGTAGGCAGAATGAGAAGAGATCTGGATAAACTAGCAAAATGGTCAGAAGAGTGGCAGCTGGGATTTAATGCAAAGAAGTGCAAGATCATGCACATAGGGAAGAGAAACCCTGAAGCCACCTATAGGCTGGGAGGGGAGTTACTGGCAGTCACAAAGGAAGAAAGAGACTTGGTCATCATCATCACTGATGACCTGAAATCATCCAAGCAGACCTCTAAAGCAGTAGGTAAAGCTAGGGGGATGTTAGGGTGTATTAGTAGGGGTATCACAAGTCGTAAGAGGGAGGTATTAATCCCCTCTTTACAAGACACTGGTTAGGCCCCATCTGGAATACTACATGCAGTACTGGAGGCCACACCTTCACAAGGCCATTAACCAAATTGAGGCAGTCCAGAGAAGGGCAACCAAAATGGTGCAGGGACTGCATCAGAAGACATATGAGGACAGATTAACGGAGCTCAATATGTATGCCCTTGAGCAAAGGAGGGAGAGAGGTGACATGATCGAAACATTCAAACACCTTAAGGACATTAACAAGGTGAAAGAGTCTAACATGTTTAAATATAAGAAAAATAGCTTGACAAGAGGACACAGCATGAGATTAGAAGGAGGCCGATTAAGGGGGAATGTGAGGAAATTCTTTTTCACAGAAAGAGTGGTGGATGCATGGAACGGCCTACCTCAGGAAGTGGTGGCTATGAATACAGTGCAGGGCTTCAAACAGGCATGGGATAGGCATAAGGGAACAATACAGATGAGTATGAATAGATAGACTACTGACAGAGCAAAGGCAGATGGCACATTTATAAGGTAGAAAAAGAAATGGGCAGACTGGATGGGCCTTGCGGTCCTTATCTGCTGTCAACCTCTATGTTTCTATGTTTCTACGAGGAGAGACTGAGTGTGTTCAGCATGTACTCCATGGAGGAATGGAGGGATAGGGGGGATGTGATAAATAAGGTTGGTAAAAAGGGTATTCTTGGGAGGGAGGGGCACTGGGGGCACAATCTGAAGCTGGAGGGTGGTAGATTCAGGAGGGAAATGAGAAGGCATTACTTTACAGAAAGAGTGGTGACAGAGTAGAACGTGCTGCCACGGGAGGTGGTATCCTTAACATCATTGGACAATTTTAAAAGGGGGTGGGACAAAGTCAAGAGGAAGGTCACAAGGAGGGCTACAGAGGAAGTGGTATCTGCAAGCAGGGGCATGTCTTCGAATGTGTAGGTAGGGGAGGATGGGGCAGCTGCAGTATAAATGGTTTGCTAGCTGCACACTTGAGCAGACTTGATAGACCATATGGCCTGTATCTGTTGGCATTTTTCATATGTTCATATTTCTCTACATAACTCCATGCTCATTCCGATGTCAGGCTAGATTTAGAGATTTGACAGCCCTAGTGGCATATCATCATTCCCTTCCCCTGTATATTCTTTACAAAAAAACATGTTAATGCACCTGTTAGAGTTCGGATTAAATCGACAAATGTAGGGAAATGCGGCATTAGGATTTCGAACCCTAACTCCCCACCCACCCCTTAAGCAGCAAAAGGAAAAAACATTACAGTTTTCACTGTCCTGAGTCTTGGTGAATTAGGTATGGGGTTCTCAATCCTAACACTCACACCATTGTGATATAGTCTTCACACATATAGAACTGTGTCTCCCTAAATGTTGCCAACAACCTGTTCGTCCTGGTTGAAGAACACAGATCACATCTGACCTTATTTGGTGAAGGAATGGAGTGAGCATTAGAGCTGAGAACCCCAAGGAAAACCCTGCCTCTGATTTACCAAGACTCCAAACAATGAAAACTGTAATATTTTTTCCTTTTGCTGCTTGGGGGTGGAGGTGGGGAGTTAGGATTGGAAACCTTAACACCACATATCCCTACTTTTGTTGCTTTACTCTGAACCCTAACTGGGGCATTAATGCATTTTTTTTGCAAAGAAAGTCCTTACTTTTTAAGTTATTAGTATCATATCCTCATTGACGCACATCCCTTGAGGACCTGCGTGAAGATATCCATTTGATTGCAAAAGTGGACAGGTGTACATGGGTGTGGAAGTGCAGGGCCCAGAGGGCCCTGTGCTTATTTTTCCTCCAGAAAAGCAATTTATTTGCTTTATTGTAATTTTTTTTTTTTTTGTGGGGACTACTTCAAAGAAAAATATATTAATTGTGACTCTTAACTCACGGTGGTTGATTGTATATGGTCAAAAACTGTGGGTTTTTTTGTGCATTTTTTGCACCATAACTTCTCATATTTCTATCACTTTGGTATCAAAGTGACTAAGTTTATAATCCAACAGGAGATACACCCTTGGTGTATATTTGATGATGATCAGAGTTTCATTGTGAATTTGGTACCATGGTGAAGTTGGGGGTTAATTTTGGGGTGCTATGCATGCCCATGAATTTTGAGGGGGTTCTTATGTGTTACATGTGTACAACTGATTGGGACCTTTCTTTTGATTTGATTGTCCCGTAGCTCCAAAGATTGACAGACTTACAGCTTCTTAAAGCTGCAATGTTATCCTATCGCAATTTTCATTTTTTTGTTTATATGTTTCTATATGACCCCTGAATTTTTTTCCTGGGGAGTATTATGTGTTAGTCTTGTGGTAGTCATTTAGACTTTTTTAATATATAGACTATCCCTTAACTCCAAATATTAAGAGAGTTATTGCTTGCTAAAGTAGCAATGTTATCCTATGGGAATTTTCTTTTTTTTTTTAATTAATTTGAAGGAGGGGGGGTGCTATTATGTGTTACTGTTGTAGTACCCGCTGAGACATTTCTTTCAATAGATAGATTGTCCCTTAACTCTAAAGACTGGCAGAGTTACAGTCTCTCAAAGTTACAATGTTATCCTATGGCAATTTTCATTTTTTTAATTTTTATGTTTTGATATGGCCCTTAACTTTTTAAGGGGGGTATTATGTGTTCGAGGTTGTAGTACTCATAGAGATCATTTTTTTGATATATAGATTGTCCCTTGCCTCCAAATATTGACAGAGTTATAGCTTGGTAACATTTAAATGTGCAAAAAGAAAAACTAAAACCAAATTCTTCTTTCTTAAGAACCAGTCCTCTTTTGTGAGATTATGTTATTCTCTCGAAGGAGGATTGAGTCATACAAAAGAAGAATGTGAAAAACAGCTATGTGTCATTCTCACGAAGAAGGATTGGTTCATACAAAAGAAGAATATGGAAAAAAAAACTATGTCCAACTTTTTCTTTCATATGAACTTAATCTTCTTTCATATAGCCCTATTCCTTTTTCATGAGGCCATCCGAAAGAAGAAAATTGTCTCACAAAAGATTTTTAAAATGTTTTTAAAAAGATTTCTGGGTCCTTTTACAAAAAACTAACTGCAGAATCCAGCTAATGGGGTCCCGTTTAGCAAGACACATATGTTGGTGTCTCTGCAGGATACGATTTTTCAAAAAACAATTTTGTTAACGGAAACAAGATGATTGCCATATGAAAGAATGTTTTCTCACAAAAGACTATTACCACCCTCATGAAAGAGAATTCTCTTTCATATGGTCAAATTCTTCTTTCGTATGAAACAGCTATCCAAAAGACCATATTGAGCATGCTCAGAACAGAAATTTCAAATCCTTATAACTCTGAGACTGAATCATATTTTGTCCCCAAACCAATAAAAGGCATCCATCTGGGGCAAGCTCTTTCTGTCCTGAAAATTTCTGAACAGACTTCTGAACCATCTGGGTGCTAGGCGATGACAAGAAAACAGCCAAAACCTCTGATATTTTTTTTTCACTTACCGGATCACAGAATCCACACACCTGACTGGAGTGAAACTTGGCCCCAAGATACCTTGCCCCCCATACCACGCACACACACAATTTTGTGTAAATGTGTTGAATGGGGGTGAAACATAGAAACATAGAATTTGACGGCAGATAAGGACTGCTTGGCCCACCTAGTCTGCCCATTTTCCTACCTGATGGATAAACTGCTTATCCTAGTTAACCAACAGCCTACCCCCACTAGGACAGCCTTATGTCTGTCCCATGCATTCTTGAATTCCCCCACTGTTCTTGACTCCACCACCTCCTCAGGAAGGCTGTTCCATGCATTCACAACCCTCTCCATGAAAAAAATACTTCCTCACATTACCTCTGACCCGTTCCCCCTCTATCTTCAGATTGTGCCCCCTTGTTCTTGCACATCTCTTTTTCTGAAAGATACTACCCTCTTGGACTTTGTTGATTCCCTTGAGATACTTGAAAGTTTCTATCATGTCCCCGCTCTCCCTTCTTTCCTCAAGGGTATACATATTAAGCTCCTTTAGTCTCTGTTCATATGTCTTCTGGTGCAGACCCTGAACCATTTTGGTTGCCCTCCACTGGGCAGCCACCACTCTGTCTATGTCTTTGCGGGGATGGGATCTCCAGAACTGCACACACTACTCCAGATGGGGTGAAGGTATTAAAGTGTAAAGTTAGGGGTTTAACATTAAACAGCCTACTCAACCCTAACGATATACAACTATATAGTTTTATACTATTTACTGTGCTGGGTTAAAACCAATGGGACATACTGTAAGCTGCAAGCTCAAAGGGTACACCAATTTTATTCATACATTATGCATTGACAAGCATCTCATGTCTCCCAGTATGGCAAAGCCCTGACGATAGCATGGGTACATTTGCTATTTTGGTACTGCTGTGGGTTCAATGCCTAAGCACACCTAATTATCATACACCTTGGTGCCTCTAGGCCCTGCCATTCTCAGTCTGGACTGGAGCTTTGTAAAAGCTTGCTTAAAAGGCAATTTTTTGTTCTGGTTAAAGGAACACTGGCAACCATTTTTGCAACATATTATTTTGGGTTGAAACACCACATTTTATAATTACTTACCTTCTGTAAAATTAATTGAGTGTGCTAGCTGTTTCATCTGCTTCCTAAGTAGAACTGAAATACATTATAGTGGTGTAATTATACCCAAACTTGTTTTCTTTCAAATCCTTGATCTACTGCTATTGCTTACTTCCTGAGCATTCAGAACATGCCCAAACAGTGCATCAACTCATGATGCAATAGTCTGCAGTGGCTAGACCCTGTTGGGGGTCTTCCCAAGTCCAGGAAAGATACAGTGGGTGTTGATCAAACAGTTTTTTGTGTGGTAACACTAATATAGGGCCCTATGCACTAACAAAATATAGTTACCGTTATGCGTGGCTTGACATGTAGGAAACACTCGTGTGAATGCCGCAGAGTGGGGGTCCTGCAGACACCTGGCAGCATTCACCAAGGGCCTGCAAGGCACTTGTGTGCCCATCTTCCTAGCCCCCCAGGGACCACTGCACTGTGGGCATGTCGGGGACATGCCTGCACTACACGCCATTCACTAAACCATGTAGTGCCAGGCACAGGAGGTGCCGGGTATGCCACCAAGACCAGGTGTAACCCGGTATGCATCCCCGTGTTCAGCATCTGCCAGGTGCAGTGGCACCAGCCAATGGACATCTCTGCTGCCCCAGCCCACTAGGCTGCAGAGGAGGGCTGGGGCAGCTGCTCGGGTGATTGCCTAACAGGTGTTCCTCCATCGCCGCTATACGTGGCTGGCCCCTTCTCTATGTGTCCACCACAGGGCACAAGGGATCACTCAGGGACCTGTCTGGCACCTGCACTTGAGGGCATGGCCATGGACAGGGCACCCGTGGGCGCTTGCAGTCATGCATACCGCACATCCTACGCCTGTCCAGGCTCACATAAGTACATGGGTGGGGTATGTGCCTTAGGCGCATATAACCCACCCATTAGTGCATATGGCCCATAATGGGCAGTCTGTTTCTTCACTTTTAAAATGAAGAAAGGGATCACAATTAAACTTCTAGCTCCATCAGCAATCTCTACAGAGTGTGACCTGTCATGGAATGTGTTTTTTTTTAAACCTCAAATTTTATTAAACTTTGAAAATTCATACCTTACAATCCAGTCTTTCAGTAAACATAAAGTTAGAATACAGATCAATTTCACTTTTATGATTAAAACCTGTTACTAATACATGTGTCTCTTTTCTTTCAGGTATTTATCATTAATAGGAACCTTTAACTTAGTAGTATTAAAATTCCACTTCTTAAGTTACATAGAAACATAGAAACATAGACTTTGACGGCAGATAAGGACCACTTGGCCCACCCAGTCTGCCGATTTCCCTACCTACTGGATAAGCTGCAGATTCTAGTTAACCAACAGCCTACTTCCTGCCACCCCCCACTACAATTGCCTTGTGTCTGTCCCATGCATGTTTGAATTCCCCCACTTTTAGCCCCAACAACCTCCCCAGGAAGGCAGTTCACGCATCCACCACTCTCTCCGTGAAAAAGATTTCCTCACATTACCCTGAGCCGTCCCCCTCTATCTTTAAATTGTGTTCCTTGTTCTTACACATCTCTTTTCTGAAAGATGCTACCCTCCTGGACTTTGTTGATTCCTTGAGTACTTGAACGTTTCTATCATGTCCCCCCTGTCCCTCCTTTCATCAAGGGTATACATATTAAGCTCTCTCAGTCTCTCTTCATATGATTTCTGATGCAGACCCTGCACCATTTTAGTTGCCCTCCTCTGGACTGCTTCCATCCTGTCTATGTCCTTGCGTAGATGAGGTCTCCAAAACTGCACACAGTACTCCAGATGGGGTCTCACCAACTGTCTGTACAGAGGGATAACCACTTCCCTTTTTCTACTTTTGATACCCATTCCTATGCATCCCAGTATCCCCCTGGCTCTCCTCACTGACTTCTCACATTGCTTACCCACCTTTAGATCATCCGATATGACTACCCCCAAGTCCCATTCCATTTTTGTTGTTGTTAGTACCTCCCCTGCTATTGTGTACTCTTCTCCTGGGTTTTTGTTTCCCAGGTGCATTACTTTGCACTTCTTTGCATTGAATCTAAGTTGCCATATGTCTGACCATTTCTCCAACCTTGCCAAGTCCCTTCTCATCCTTTCTACCCCCCCCCGTGTACAACTCTGTTACAGATCTTTGTATCATCTGCAAAGAGGTATACCTTTCCCTCCAGACCCTCTGCAATGTCACCTATAAAGATGTTAAAGAGGACTGGACCCAGTACTGAGCCCTGAGGTACTCCACTAGTGACCCCCCTTTCTTTGGAATGTGTGCCACTCACTATTACCTTCTGTGTCCTGTTGTGCAGCCAGTCTGCAACCCAGGCTACCACCCTGGGACCCACTCCCAAGCTGGCTAACTTGATTATTAATCTTTTGTGGGACTGTGTCAAATGCCTTGCTAAAGTCTAGGTAGGCCATATCCACAGCCCCTCCCTGGTCTAATACTTTGGTCACCCAGTCAAAGAAATCTATTAGATTCGTCTGACATGACCTTCCTGCTGTAAATCCATGCTGCTTTGGGTCCTGTGCCCCGCTGGCCTCTAGGTACTCGACAATTCTTTCTTTCAGAAGTGTTTCCATCATTTTCCCTACCACTGAGGTCAAACTTACAGGTCTGTAGTTTCCTGCTTCTGCCTTGCTCCCACTTTTGTGAAGGGGAAATCACATCTGCCCTCCTCCAGTCCTCAGGTACCACCCCATCCTCCCATGATTTGTTAAAAAGTGTGGTCAGTGGTGTCACTAGGTCCTCACCTTAGTTCTTTTAGGATTCTGGGGTGAATCCCATCAGGCCCCATTGCTTTGTCCACCTTGAGTTTTAGGAGTTCTTTCAGGACTCTTTCTTCTGTAAATGGACTGGTGTCAACCCCCCTACCCAGAGTGCTTCTATTGTCTGGTTTAGGTAACTCCTCCTCATCTTATTTTGTGAATACTAAGCGAAAGTATTCATTCAGTATCTCTGCCTTTTCACTGTCTCCCTCTGCCCACCTCCCCTCTCCGTTATTAATCTTCACTATTCCTCCCTTAACCTTTCTATGGTCCCTAATGTACCTATAAAAGGTTTTATCCCCCTTCTTAACTGACTTGGCTATTTTTTCCTCAGTTTGGGCTTTTGATATTCTGACTGCCTTCCCCACTTCTTTCTGCTTTAATTGATACAGTTCCCTGTTGTGCTCCTTCTGTGATGCCTTATACTTTTTGAATGCAGCCTTTTTCTCCTTAACCTTCCCTGCCACCTCTTTTGAGAACCATAGTGATTTTTACTCCGCTTTGTTTTCTTTATCTGTTTCACACAAAGGCTTGTTGCCTCTATGATGGCAGTTTTCATTTTTCTCCATTGTTCTTCCACCCCTCCTTTTTGCCCATTTGCCAGTGTATTCCTCAGGTATTCACTAATTTTGCCAAAGTCAGCCCTTCTAAAGTCCAGTATGCTTGTTTTTGTATGGCTTGTCTCCATGGTTGTGCTTATTGTGAAGCACACTGTGCAGTGGTCGCTTGTTCCCAGATGTCTACCGACTTCTAAATTTGTGATCCTCTCTCCATTTGAGAGCACCAGGTCTAGAATTGCTTCCTCCCGAGTGGGTTCCAACACTAGCTGTCTAAGGCCTGCTCCCTGCAGGGCATCGAGAATGACCCTGCTCTTGGATGTGGCTGCAGTACATGTCATCCAGTTAACACCTGGCATATTCAGGTCCCCCATTAACTGTATCTCCCCTTTTTCAGCCATTTTGAGAATGTCCTCTATCATTTTCTTGTCCATTTCCTCCCCTTGAGATGGGGGTCTGTATACAACCCCTGTGCGGATTGTGATGCCATTCCCTGTCTCCAAGGTGACCCAAATGCTCTTGTCCTCCCCTTTACTTTTTTAGTTCTGTAGTTTTGATCCCTTCCCTTATGTATAGAGCTATTCCACCTCCTCTTTTCCCCTTCCTGTCCCTTCTGTAGACTGTGTACCCCGTTATGTTAACATCCCAGTCATGGTTCCCTGTGTACCATGTTTCTGTGACTGCCACAATATCCAAGTGTTCATCTTCCATCAAGGCTACTAGCTCAGGAAGCTTGTTTCCCAGACTACGGGCACTGATACTCATTGCCCTCCATTTAATGTTGGCTTTATCCTTTTTCCCCCATGCCTGCTCTTTTTGCCCTTGTCTATTTTTCCATTTACCCCTGCCCTGCCCTCTGTTGAGCACTGTACCTCAGTGTTTACCTTACTACCCGTCATGTTTTGTGGGGAGGCTTGACATTTCTGCCTCTTATTAGCACCTCCCCATGGCTAGTTTAAAAGCTTGCTAAGGAAGCATTTAAATCTGTCACTTAGGATCTTGGTTCCCTTCTTGGACAGATGCAGACCATCGTGCCAGTATAAACCTTCATCTCTCCAGGTGTACCCCCAGTTCCCAATGAAGCCAAAGCCCTGTGCTCTGCACCAGTTTTGCAACCATTCATTAAACTGCATGGTGTGTAGTACCCTAGCCTCACCCCTGCCATGAACTGGCAGCACCTCTGAGAAGGTAACTGCTTGCTACCTCTCTGAGGCCCCTCCCCAACTCCACAATTTCATCCTGCACTACACTGATCCCATGCCTAGCTAGGTCATTTGTCCCAATGTGGACAATGATATCTAGTTCCCTCTCCTGTGATGCTGCTTCTGCAATCCTGAGGATTCGTTTCTTGTCCCTCCAAGCCATGGCACCAGGCAGGCACCTTACTTCCCTCTCTTCTCCCTTCCCCAGGTCTACCCCTCTAACAACTGAGTCCCCTATCAGAAGCTGTTTCCTTCCCCTGTGGTGTCCCTTGCCACCCTTCTGTGGGTATCCCTTGTGGGTGTCCTCAGCATTCTTCTTGGTCTCCACTGAGGGTGCCATCATAGAGGAACCTTGCTCTGCCAGACTGCCATATGGTTTGTGTAGAGGTACAACTAGGGGGCTTCGCCTCTGTTCCACCACCCGTACCCTCCCAGAACCCACTGTGGTCCACCTGCTCTTCATACTTGGCAGCCTCTGTGGCAGTGGTGTTCTTTGGGTGGGGGAGGCCTCCTTAGTCCTTGCCAGTTCAGCCTGGAGGTGGGCTACCTCCTCCCTCAGAGCTGACAGTTGCCTGCAAATAGGACAGCAATGCAGTTTCCAGAATGTCTCCCGGAAAACTGCTGCCCCACAGCCAGTGCATTGCACCACTCCCCACATGTCCCTCTCCCTTATAACATACAATATGTAATATATATATATATATATATATTTTTTTTTTTTTTTCTTCCTTTGTGTGGTGCGTTCTTACCCTTTATGCACTGTGCTGGGTTATTAAGAATATGACAGTTCTGCCCCAAGACCTGTTGAGGGAGTGATGTCAGAACCTTGGCTATAAAGGAAACGTCACGCCTAGGGGAGGTGGGGTGCGGGTAGTCCACAACCACTGGTGACTGTTAGAAGCAATCAAATACACCACTGCTCCACCACCCTGGTGAGCACTGCCCTTTATAGTAATTCAGCTGATCTCCAGTAACTGATTTGCCAACTATTTAAAAGTAATTTGATGCAAACTGTTACAGAATACTAGTAGACAGTCCAGTTAGCCACAAAGGAAAATCAAATATGCAGTTATTTCAACCCTTCTGAAGTTGCTCACAAGATAAGTAGTTTTGAAAACCCCCTTCCTGATTTAAAAACTAAATTAAACACAAAGCAATACCAATGTAAGACTGTAAAGTAAGGAAAACTTCCCTCAGATGTAAGAGAGATCAGTTGCAGATTTCTAGTCCAATATAGTATATCCCATGCAGCTTCTCAGTTGTTTCAAAGCACAGCCTGTTACACCACTTGAAGAGATGGGCTTCTGCCAAGGTAGAATCCATTCAGTGTCGTGTTACCTTCATCCCGTAATATATGTACATACTGAAGACCTTTAATGCGTTAAAAATTTTCATTAAAATACAAAAAGAAAACCCTGACTTATGGCTGGTGCATTTCGATCAAGGGGTGTCGGGGGGGGGGGGCCAGGCCAGATGACCCTAAATACCATGGATCCCTGTCCCAACTGCAGTTAACCCAGACCAAAGCTCCATGGGGAGAAGGAGCGGGAAGGGGCCAGGTATAATATCTTCTGGACCTATGTCCATTTACCCAGGCCTCCTCTTATTTTTGGAGTCCTGTCTTTTCAATATCCTAGAGCTTGTTGCTCAAAAACTGGGATCCCCTGTAGTTCCTCTATCAAATTCATAAAGGGTAGCCATATTTGGAAGTATTTGTCTCTTTGCAGGCGTAGTTCTGCTATAATTCTCTCCACCCTGGAGATGTCTTGGACAATTGAAATCCAGTCCTCTACAATAGGGGCCATATGTGATAGCCACCGTCTGGTTATGGACTTGCCTGCAGCGGCCAACAGGATACCGAAAAAAGATCTTTGGCCCCCAGAATCTCCGCTTTTGGGTAGGAGACCCAGCACCAGAGTTTGAAAATTTAGTACTTGTTCATAGGCAATTATTTTCCCCATATGTGCACCTAGTTTTGATCAAAAGGGTTGTAGTATGGGGCAATCACAAAAAATATGTAGGTGTGTACCCCTACCTTCACAATTTCTCCAGCATAAATCAGAGTTCCCTGTTTGATAATGCTTGGTTCTTGTAGGCGTGTTAAAGAATCTAGAAACTATTTTCCATCTGAAATCCTACCAGTTATTTGAGGCTGAGGTACGCTTAACCCCTTCCCAAATCCTTCTCCAGCTCTCCTCATCTAGTTGAGACCCCAATTCCCGTTTCCATTCAGTTTGACACAAGGGTGGTGTTAATTCTTTTGAGGGTCTGTGGGCAGTCATTAATCTGGAGATTAATTTATTTTCTCCTGTATTCAAAATAGAGTCCCACATAGTTTGTACCAACAGGTGGGGGGATCTTTGTACATTCAGCAAATTGGTTCCTACTTTAAGGAATGATGTCACCTGGAGGTATCTAAAAAGTGTGTACTGGGGAGCTGCAATTCCTGCTGTAATGTTTGGAATGTTTTCAGACAACCTGAGCTCATTAATTGACTAAAAAACCTGAGGCCTCTTTTTCTCCATAGGGAGAAAGCCTGATCCATTCTGGGAGGGGTAAACTGGGTGCAATAAATAATTTCAGTTTTATCCGACAATATATCCTTCATCCCCAGATCTTGTTTTACTTCCTCCCACATTCTGTATGTCTGTTTGACCCATGGGTTTATCATCTTTCTTTTAATAAGTTGGGATGGGGTATCGTCAAAGTCTAGTGGTGGATTAAGTCCAGGTTCCCCCTGAGTCTCTAGTGTGACCCATGTATTGTTCGGGTCGTTCTTTAAATAATTCACCCATGGAATTGTGCAACCTGATAGTAAGTTCGTAAGTTAGGGAGCCCCAGACCACCATCTTCCCTAGTTCTCTGCAGCATTTCCCATGCAGTTCTTGCCTTACACCTGCCCCATATAAAATGGTGAAGAGCTTTATTAATTTTTTTCCATTCCAAACTAGGGACCTTAAAGGGGAGAGCAGTAAACAGGAACAGGAAACGGGGAAGAATATTCATCCTGATGGTCTGAATCCTTCCCATCAGGGTCAGGGGGAGGACTGCCCATCTTTTTATATCCGTCAGAACTTCCTGAATTAGGATGGATCACGTGATGCAGGGTACCGGGTAGAAGCTCCTCTGCATAGCTCCAGCCTCCTAACTGCAAAATCTCGCTATTTTCAGCTATTACATCTGCCTAAAACCCGAAAAGGTTGTTCATCACCACCTTCTTAGCACCCTGTGCTCCTGCTGGCTTGTTTTCGTCGACTATGGAGGTCTATATGAAGAAAGCTCCACAGAAGCACACCCCGACGGTCACTGCCGAGAAGGCCCCGAAAAAATCAAGGGCCTTGAGTACAGTAGATAAGCCAGAGCCTTTAAACCTGATCGCTGAACAAGAACCGCTAACATTGAGTGGATTTTTGGAAGAGTTTAAACCCTTCCGTGAAGAAGTAAAAGAAATCTCAGCTGAAATCAAATCCCTCTCCAAAAAAGCTTGAAGAGGTCTCAATGAAAACTTCAGATAATGCAGCCCAAATCTCGTTGCTTAAGAAGCAAGTGGAAAAAATCTACCCCAGTCTCGTGGCTATGCAGCAGAAGCTCTCTCGTTTGGAAGTCAAGCTTGAAGATTTAGAGGGCCACAGCCGAAGGAATAATATAGTTATTCTGGGCCTCCCAGAAGGAGAGGAAGGCCAAAATACAGTCGTATTCGTGCAGAAACTAGTGGAAAAGATCACCGGTCCCTCTCCTTTTGGGGCCAAGTACACAATAGAAAGGGCGCATAGGTCCTTGCGACCCAAGCCTTCCCCAGGAGCAATGCCACGTCCCATTATATGTCGCTTTCTAAATTACTTGGAGCAACAACACTTTTTGGCAAAAGTGTGAGAGCTGCAAGAAGTTAAATGGGAAAATGCCAAGCTCAGAGTCGCTCAAGATTTACCAGGGTCGGTCAGAGCAAAACATACTGCATTTCACCCTATTGTATCAAAGATTATAGCAGCAGGCCTTCGCTTTAAAATGGGTTACCCAGCTGGATTGCAGGTATTGGTGGCTGGTACCTGGTCAACATACGAGGATCCTGAAGCTGCTCTTACGGGACTCAAGGCTGCCTTGCCTGATCTGTTTCGGGACACCTGACCTGGTTGCTTGGTCTCAGCCTATCCAGCGATGGAAGGGAGAAGTTTTTCTCAAGCTGCTATCCAAAATGGGGAAAGAATAACTGTCTGATGCCGAGTGTTCCTGAATGCTACGGCGGAGGGGACAGTTCTCATCGGGATCTTGTTTTCTCTCATTTCTCATTTCAGTGCTCAATGTTATGGGGCAATTCCACATCCCAGAAGTTTGTTTCAAGGGGGTTGTGTCTTGTCTGGGAGGAAGATCCTTTTTTCACTTGGAACATGTTTTCCTGATTTTTTGCAGGGGCACCAAAGTATTTCCCATTGTTTAATTATTAGAATGAATGCCCTCAGATCTGGTGTTCCTGTCTGCTAATGACAAGAGTCATGAGAGTGACCGCTTAGTATTAACTTCAGTTGGTCACGCATTTCTGAGTTTATACCACTAGAGGGTGCTCTTGCAGTTTACTAGGTGGATCAACTCCATTACTTATTTCGAGATCCTACTTTCCCTGATCGAATTTAATAGTAGGGACAGGGGAACATGTGGAGATCCTTTACTTGGGGGCATCTAGTTCTGCTGCTAACAAGGGACAGTGGGAAAGGTTCCATTGTTGCTAGTAGCAGTAGCTGAGATAGCGATTTCTGCTATCATGCGTTACACTTCCATTTTCTCTTTCAGGTATTCGGGTCCCCTGGATTGCTCCCAAGTGGGGGATGCTCTCTCTTCCCTTTCTCATTTTTGCTCTCCTCTTTTCTGGATCTCAGGAGTCTGATGGTTGTGTGTTATTATCTACACTAATATTATCTTTGCATAGATTCAAAGATTAGTGTTTTAATAAGAAGGTTCGCATATTAGGGTAGGGTTTTTGGGCACATGTCTGGGAGGTTGGAGGGAGAGGAAGAAAAACGGTATTGTGCTGAGCGTTGCTCCATGACAGCTGGGGTGGAGGCAGGGGGTGATGTTGTGTTCATGTCTTTCATTCTGCTTGTATGTTGGGCGGGAGTGGGATATTTTGGGGGGGTTGGGGGAGATTGAAGGGAGGGAGGGAGGTTGATGTTGGGTTGGGAGGGAGATACAGCAGTAAACATGGGTTCAGGATACTTAATTCCGATTGTTGCAATTTCTGAATGTTACATAGGAGACCCACTCTTTCTCACTTAGATGGCCAGTAGTATAAATCTGGCTACATGGAATGTGAAGGGGATAAGGAAAAGAGTTAAACAATATCAAGTGTTAAAACATTTAAGCTTATTGTCTTCTCAGATTACATTCTTGCAAGAATCTCACTTACTTGAAAGCGAATTTCTGCAACTTTGGAGGCAACAGATTGGGCAGGTATTTACTGCCTCGGGGTCCACTAACAGTTGTGGGGTTATGATTCTAGTCAGTAGAGGTATTCCCTTTATCTCTAAACAAGTTCTCAGGGACTCAGACGGTAGGTATGTCCTGGTTCAGGGGAATATTTGGTCCATGCCAATTTTACTTGGTAGCATATATGGGCCAAATGCAGATGACCCAGGCTTCTTTATGAACCTTATTTCCATACTCCTTCCCATGCTTCCCATTGGTATAATTATGGGCGGAGACTTTAATCTGGTCCTGGATCCTGAAGTAGATAGGTCTGGTAGTGGGTCCAGGAGTTTGTCTCCTGGGCAGAGGGCCCTCAGAGATTTTCTGGATTGGTGCGGGCTGTGTGATGTGTGGCATGTATTACATCCCAAGGACAGGGAGTATACCTTCAACTCATCTGTGCACAGAACCCAGTCTCGCATCAACTACCTTTTTATCTCTCAGGTCCTCTTACCGGGGGTCTTAACTGCCTCGATTCAGCCAGGTCCAGTATCAGATCACTCCCTGGTGACTTGTAATCTGGCTTTCCTTAACATTCCCCAAAAAGAAACCCGATGGAAATTAAACGAACAATTATTGAAAGATATTAAATATTGTAACCTAATAAAAGAGCAGATTGATTTCTTCTTTCCTATCAATTCCTCGGAGGATATGGCACCCGGCATGTTGTGGGGTGCTTTCAAGGCCTACATGAGAGGGATTATTATTAGCCTAGCCACAAAGAGGAAAAGGGTTCGAGAGGCTGAATTATCAGCCTCATTATCTCTAATTAGGTCTCCGGAAACCAACTTATCCTTTAATACCTCGGAAGAGGACATGAGGAAGCTCTCAGTAGCTAAAGACAAATATTTAGATTTGCTGAGGGAAAAAGCAGAGTTATCTATCATTTGCACTAAAGCCAGCTACACCGATCAGGGGGAAAAAGCAGGTCGCTTGTTAGCCTTAAGGCTGAAACAGCAGGAATCTGCTAGGTTTATACCTCCAATTAGGGCCCGGGCAGATGGATCCCTGAGGGTGTCCCCTTCTGAGGTTGTGCAGGAATTTGCTTCTTACTATGAGCATTTATATAGAGACATGGATAGTCCTCCTTCCTTAGAAGCGCTCGAGGCATACCTGAAGGATTCTTCTTTACCCTCTTTATCCGAGCTACAGAGGAAGTTCCTATCTTCCCCAGTATCTCTGGAGGAAATATCAGAGGTCATCGGGGCCTTGCCCTCAGGCAAAGTCCCGGAACCAGACGTTTTTTCCACTTTATTCTATAAAACTTTTCGAACACAATTATTACCGGTTCTTCACCAGTTGTATTGTCACATTCTTTCTGGTACAAGAGCAGACACACATTTGTTTGAAGCCCTGATCGTTCTTCTCCCTAAACCCGATAAAGACCCAGAGTTAATGCAAAGCTATAGGCCAATCTCTTTACTGAATCAAGATATTAAAATTCTCTCGAAGATATTGGCCGATAGAATAACTCTGGTCCTCCCGGACCTGATTAGTATGTCCCAGGTGGGATTCATGAAAGGGCGCTCATCGGCTGACCATTTACGTACCCTGTCGCATGTCGTCTCGGTGTCCAGGGATGCCGCCTTTCCTGTGGGATTGGTCTCCCTGGATGCCGAGAAGGCATTTGATCATGTCAACTGGAATTTCCTGTTCCAGGTTCTAAAAGTATTTGGTTTTCCTGTCATGTTTATAGATTGGATTCGGGCTTTATATCGATCCCCCTCTGCCAGAGTGTCTGGCAATGGAGCATTCTCCAAACCCTTTCTTTTATTTTCCGGTACCAGGCAGGGTTGTCCTCTCTCCCCTCTCTTATTTAATTTATATTTAGAGCCCCTTATCTGAAATATCCTCAATAATCCGGAGATACGAGGTATCCCAATAGGGAATAATGTGGTGAAGATCACGGCTTATGCTGATGATCTTCTCCTCCATCTTTCTCACCTCAAAACATCTATCCCCGTTATGTTAGGAGATATAGCCAAGTTCAGTACTTTCTCAAATTATAAACTGAATGTCAATAAATCCTCCATTTTCCCTCTTAACCATAAAGTTTTCAAAAGCGATGTGTCCCCTTTTGGTCTTGGTTGGTCTCCTCGTGCTCTCAGATATCTGGGTATCATTTTGACGCGTAACCCCTCTTCCTGGTTCAAAGAGAATTTGGAACCCCTTTCCCAAGTGATAGTTCAGGACCTCAATAGATGGTCTAAGCTTCCTGTTTCTCTCTGGGGTCGCATTAATATAATTAGAATGAATGTTTTTCCTCACTTGTTTTACCCCCTCTCGCTTCTTAATTCCTTCATTCCTTTATCATGGTTTCAGAAAATGCACAGAATTTTCACCAACTTCATTTGGTCCAATAAGCAATCCAGGTTAGCATACCATAAGCTGGCCGCTCAGAAAATGGATGGAGGACTACGGATCCTCCATCTGGCAATTTATTATTGGGCTAGTCATATTGCAAAATATATGCGCTGGGTGAGTCCGGGTCTGGAACACCTAAGACTGGTCTGGCTCAAAACTGAGTTAGACTTTATCCAGTCCGTGAACATGGACCCCTTGACTATACTCTATGTTAAAACTGCGTCCCTTCCAGACACCTGTAGTTGTCCCATCCTCCCGAATGTCCCTAAGAGTTCACGTACAGCTTTGTTCATTTCTGCGGTATTCCCCACATTTGGACTTGTCTCAGTCCATTTGGAACTCCCCGTCTTTCACAATAAATAAAAGGATGATTTCTCGCACGTGGTTGCCCTTAATTGGGGATGGGATCATCTCTACTTTTCTGGATGATGAAGGGGAATGGCTCTCAGTTTCTAATATAATTTGTAAATTTGACGTCCCGTTAGCTCATTACTTCAGGGTGGTCCAATTAAAACACCTGCTTGCTACAGTACTTGGTAATACCCCTCCTCGCCCATCTGCCTTCCTATTTGTACCCGAGCTCTCCTCCCTGATGGGATCACCAGGTGTTATTTCCAAAATATATCGAGTTATGTTTTGTTGGAAATTTGGGAGACCTGAAGGCCCCACTAAGCTCTGGGTTTCTTTCTTTCCCCGATATACTCCTAATTGGTCGGTATTATGGAAGTTCTGTCATAAATATGTCTCTCAGGACAGACTGCGACTTATGCAATACCACACTATGCACAATATGTATTACACCCCTGTTAAGTTGAGGAAATGGGGCCTTATAAGATCGGGGGACTTGTACCAGAGGATGCCAGGAGGATGGCACACTTCTTCACATCTTTTGGTCATGCCCCAAGATAAGGTCTTTGTGGGTGGCTATACAGACTAATCTAGATCCTATTCTGGGTTTGCATGACTGCTTCACCCCAGACGTATGTTTGTTGGGAGATCTATCCTCTATCAAAGTTAAAATCAGGAGATTTCATATTTCCATGATTGCATTATCTGTTAAAAAAATTGTACTTCGGCATTGGATGGACACGGTAAGTCCATCATATCAGGAATGGGTTAATGAAATCCTAGCTAACCTTCATACAGAGAAAGCGATAGCAAGCCTCCACAATAAGTTGCAGTGGTACAAGAATACTTGGGATCCCCTTCACACGCTAATGTTGATCAGATCAGGTAAATGAGTCACTGTAACAGTAAACTTTAATCTATGACACTATATTGTATTGATTTTCATATTACTGTATGGACTCCACTGCTATACGGGGTGGGGGGAAGGGGGGATGGGGACAGCTCCTGTAACACTTTGAACATATGCAGAGTATGTTCTAACTTTCTGTCCCCTGTACTGTGAAAATTTGTTAATAAAATTTGAATTACAAAAAAAAAAAGAACTTCCTGAATTAATTTGCCATAGTTGGTTTGATATAATTGTTTCAGATCCATTGGCAAATAAATACCCAAATATCTGATCTTAGTTACAACCCACTTAAATGGGATTAACTGATCCAACTCTCTTGTACGTGTACCACTTACCAAAATCACCTCAGTTTTGTCATTGTTGATTTTAAAACCCGAAACTATGCTATATTCTGTTAAAATCTGGAGCAGGAGGGGAAATGTTTTCACTGGATTATGCAGATAGAGCATGGTATCATCTGCATAGAGCAAAATTCTATTTTCCTCTCCACCCACAATAATCCCAGTTAAATAGGAATGAGACCTAATCATCTGTGCCAGAGGCTCCATGCTAAGAGAGAAGAGGATTGGGGAAAGGGGATAACCTTGTCTAGTACCCCTCCCAGTTTTCAGTGGGGTAGAGATTGTGCCATTTTACTTTAACTTGAGCTGTGGGAGCATTATAAATCTCCCCAATCCATTCTGTGAATTGTTTTCCAAAGCCAAATTTGAGTAATACCTCAAAAAGAAGTTCCTAATTTAAGTGATCAAACGCTTTTTCTACGTCAATTGCTATGGCAATTTGTTGTTCCTTTGCCCTCCTTCCTGCATGTAAAATGTTTAGACAACGTCTAATATTGTCTTTAAGATGTCTATTTTGTACAAAACCAGATTGGTCTGGGTGTACTAAATTAGGAAGGATTGCATTAACCCTATTGGCCAGAATTTTCGCTAAAATTTTGAAGTCCACATTCAGCAGTGAGATAGGTCTGTAAGAACTGCATAGTTCTGGGGACTTACCTTCCTTAGGGATCATTGTTATGTATGCTTCTTTTCATGAGCTAGGGAATCCACCTTCGCCTTTACCTTTATTAAATAACTGGGCCAGTATGGGAATTAGAGGTTCACTAAATTTCTGAAAAAATTCCGCATTAAATCCACCTGGGCCTGGTGATTTACTACTTTTCAAGTTGTGGATTACTTGCGCTACCTCACCTGACGTGATGGGGGAGTCTAACTGTGTTTTAATTTCTTCTGGTAATTTCGGGAGGGTGATTCTGTCTAAAAATGCCCGGATGGGGTCTCTAAGATTTAATTCTGGGGGTTCCAAAGGGTTGCATAATATTCTTTAAATGCAGTAGCTATATCTATCGGTGTAAAAATCTGGGTAGGGGTTCCCTTTTGGTTAGATCGCAGAGTTTTGACATACCTTTCTGCTTGGGCTTTCCTTAATCGAAACGCTAATAATTTACTGGCCGTATTACCCTGTTCGTAATATTTTCAGAATGTGTTTTTTAAACTTAAGACACTTTGAGGCCTAAGGGGGTTGACAGTGTCCCTTGAAGCCTTGTCTGCCTGCTCCCATTCAAGGATTTGCATACCCATAGAAACATAGAATTTGACGGCAGATAAGGACCGCTTGGCCCACCTAGTCTGCCCATTTTCCTACCTAACAGATAAGCTGCAGATCCTAGTTAACCAACAGCTTACTTCCTCTTACCCGGCCCTAGGACTGCCTTATGCCTGTCCCATGCATTCTTGAAGTCCCCTACTATTCTTGACTCCACGACCTCCTCAGGGAGGTTGTTCCATGCATCCACAACCCTCTCTGTGAAAAAATACTTCCTCACAGTACCCCTGAGCCGTTCCCCCCCTCTATCTTCCAATTGTGCCCCCTTGTTCTTGCACATGATGCTTTGCTCTGGAACTGAGGATTTAGAAATGTATATGTGTGGTTTGTAGAGTCATGCAGAAACCAAGCTATATGATCAGGCTGTGTTGAGTATCTCAAGCATTCTGTGGATTGTGCGTTCATCTTGTAATCTCTTTCATCATTATCATTTCAGGATGATGAGGATCTTCGACCGACTGCACAAGTCCATGATGCTGCTAGAGTATTTCACCAGTCAATCTTGGGAATGGAGTTCTGAGAATACGAATATGTTAATGGGACAGCTTAGTCCAGAAGACAGAAAGGTAAGAATCTCATGTCATTTGAATTTTTTTTTTTTTTTTAAAGGTATTGCATGTTAAAAAGTTAAAGCATCAGCAATTGTTGAAACAGTTCTTTCACTCAGTGTTACGCTCTTAGTGAGCTCCAAATGCTGAACACTATTTTTCTCATTTTCAAATCCATTTATATGCTATTGCATTATACTTTATTTTTCCCTTGCAACATTGCCCTACCAGAATGTTGATTAAGTTTAATCTATTTTTTAGCACCCCGGCCATGGCTTACCCAGAGCGCCTCCGATCCCAAGGAGTCAGGGGACCACCAATCTAGGTGATCCTAATGCACGGGGGGATTTTAACTTTGGTACCCCACTGTTACCCCCCAGAGGACACCAGCGTGCAGGGAAGCCCAATGAGCCCAACACACGCGGAGATGTGCAGTCGCTTCTGCTGACGTCCTCCCCTTCCACTGTGCCCAGATTGCACTGCCAGATGCCATCACAGGGTGGCAGTAATGCAGCAGGTGCAACATCCCTCCCCCACTGGAGGGAGCTCAATCCTCTTCCCCTCGGCCACCCCTCCAGTGAGCAAAGCTTGTTCCCGAACCCTGATCACCAGCGTCGCAGGTGGTAACTCAACTGCTACACCTGCAGGCTGGCCCAAGAATGTTGATTTTGTATGCTGAAGTTAGCCCTGATGTCCACAGTGTCCCAAGAGTTCAGGGAGCCATGTCATTTGCCTGCATACCTCACTCACTCTAATGATGGGAGAGTGACCAGTGGGGTGCCACAGGGCTCAGTACTGGGACTGGTCATCTTCAATGTCTTCATAAGTGACATTGCAGGAGAACTGGAAGGGGAAAGTATGTATTTTTGTAGATAAATCCAAACTATGTAATAGGGTGGACACTCAGGAGGGGGTAGAGAGAATGCACATGGATCTTGGGAAACTCAAGGAGTGGTCAAGAGCATGGCAATTGGGGTTCAGTGCCAAAGAAAATGCAAAAGCATGTGCCTAAGGCATAAGAACCCAGGAATTGAGTATAGGATGGGGGGAGGGACCTGACAGTCACTAAGCAAGAAAGGGACCTTGGGGTTATCATAACTGATTATCTCAATGTTGCTGAGCAGTATGCCAAAGCAGTGGTTAGAGCTGGTGGGATGCTGGAGTGCATAGGGAGAGGTATCTCCAGCAGGAGGAGGAAGAGGAAAGTTGTGTTGCCACTGTATTGCTTGCTGGTAAGAACCCACCTGGACTACTGTGTCCAGTTTTGGAGGCCGCACCTCAGAAAGGACATAGACAGGACAGAGGCAGTCCAGAGGAGGAAAACTAAAATGGTTTAGGGGTTGCATGAGAAGCCCTGTGAAGAGAGACTGGGCAATCTCAATATGTACACCCTGAAAGAGAAGAGAGCGTGAGAGGACAATATAGAGACCTACAAGTACCTCACAGGGGTGAATAGTGTGCTGGAGGGGAATCTCTTTCAAATGACAAAGAGCACCAGGACCAGGGAGCATACACTGAAGCTGGGGGGAGGGGGGAGGTTCAGAGGGATGTGAGGAAGTACTTCCTCACTGAAAGGGAGTTAGATATCTGGAACAAGCTGCCAGCAGAAGTGGTGGCAGCAAAAACAAGTGGGGGGCTTTAGGTATGCATGGAATAGACATAGGGGAATATTAGTAAATAGGCAGGGAGGAGGAAAGGTTACCTGAGACCAGTTAGGGTCTGCAGGGACAAATTAGGCAGGAAACATCTAAACAGACTGGGTGGGCCAAGCAGTCCTTTTCTTTCAACAAATTCTGTGTTTCTATGTTTCCATACCTTTCAACACATGGCCTCATAAATCGGAAACAGCACTTAAAAAATCAGGGACAACAGACCAAAATAAAGGACACATCTTAAACATTGGTGATATCCACGCAAGGAGCTGCTAGATTGAGGGGATTAGTGTAAAATGTATTTTTTGAAGAAGAACAAGCCTGTAACTTTAATGTTTGAAGTTATTTTGTACTTAGATTCCCCACTGCTGTATCCTGTGATAAGGGCGTCCGCTACTGAACGTTTACAAAAAAGGAGACTCAATAGTGGTGCCTGTTCACAGGGCTACTGAACGGGGGGGGGCAAATATGGATATAGTGACATGCTGTTGCCATATGTAACCCCCCTACAAATGGGGGTTCCCAAAAAGTCTTCCTTGAGCTTGCCTAAATGTTCACTGCCAGGCTGGTGTCCTGCGTTTTAGCAGTTTAAACGTGATTACCAGAGCCTGTATAGCCTCTGTGTACTGTCTGTTTAAGAGCTGCCTAATTGCAGTTTAAGTAATCTGAGCGGGCGCTCTGTTGAAAGATGTAACTATTTACTGAAAATCATTTAGAGTGATAATGATAATGTAGTTTGTCTAACCTGCTTTCTTTGTAGCAAGGACTGTTTTGTTTGTCTCCACTATCTTGGTCCTGGACTGCAAATTGGACCAAACAGTACTGTTGGGACCTAAAATGTAGCCAGACTACAGGAGCTGTCTGAATTCAAAATCTGTAGGAACTGTAGTTTGGAGCTTTTGTGCGCCTTTTTTGCAACTGAAGGGGGAGCTCTTGCTTTGACTGACAGCCAAATCAGCCAACCAAAACTTTTCGATCTTGGGGAAGTCCCGGGCTGCTTGCAGTTTTCAGCTAGATCTAAGTTGGAAGCTGAACAAGAAGGAGCTGAAGTGATTCTGAGCAGCAATCCTGAGTGGATTCTCATGGGAGAACTGTGAAAAGGCTAAGTTTTTGGCCTGCATGTCGGTGTGCTGCTCCTGAGAGGGAGAGAAGATAATTATTTTGGACTAAATCCAAGTTTGTGTGACAAAAGTAAGCTACTGAAGTGGGCCAGTATCAACCTGAAGCAGACTGAAGATTTTGCTAAATGCGATCGGCCCGTCAGGAGTTCCAGCTACCCCTAAGCTCCCGGAGTGTGCAGAGACTTTGCGATTATGACCGGGGAGCGCTTTGCCTGGTACAGTAGAATTCCCTTACATGTAAATATGCTATGAGCTGCTAGTGGGTCGTGAGTTAGTCCCCCACTGTGTGAACTGTGTTCTGCTTGCTGGAAGCTGTATCCAGCCCAAAACGGACTGTATCCGAATTTGTCTCCATGCGGTCTGGGCCTTGCCAGACTGGCCCAGCCAGACTACCCACTGCACAGGGAAGCCATTGACGAGAGACCTGCCTGGGGATCAGCCTCCTGCTCCATGCTTGAACAGGAACGACGCCTCTATGACTCACGTGGGCTCTGCTTCTCCTGGCATTCCAGATCAACCACCTGCAGTCTCTATTTTCATCCAGCCTGTGTCCAGTCTTGGGTATCGTGAGTAAATACCAGGGTAGCTCCCTGCAACAACAGCTTAATCTGGGTGTGTCATCTGATTGTCTTGTTGTTTAATTTCCTTTACAAACTGAGCCCTCTGGCTCCAGATTACAAATATTGTGTACTGTGCATGTTGTGTTTTCCATAACAGGGCCCCAACCAGCTGCGACGCCGGGCAACAGTCCTGGCTAGCCCATCTCTTCTCCACCTGGGTACCCAGAGGTGTGACTGTGTGTGGGAACTCAAAGCACATGCATAACTGCTTGATTGATATAACCTTTAAGCTAATTAACCTGATTTTGCCCCTCTCATTTTCAAGTCTCCTGAATAAATCAGATCTAACTTTTTCTGCATGTAATCTGACTGTGGTTCCAGTTTGTGCTCAAAGTACTGTACTGTTGTTATTTGCTGTGCATAACCTTGTTTTACAGGGGGACACCAGGGTCAAGCCAGAGGAACCAGCCCTGGTGGTAAGTGCAAACAGTGTGGGTACTTGTGTGGTGTACTAGGGGTATTGTGAAAGTGATTATTGTACAGTGTTCAGGCCACTAGAGGGGAAAGAGGGGATGGTTACAGTGTCCCGGAGGGCTGTGCCCAGGTTAGCTTGACCACTACCAACCCTGATCTCCGGGTGGAGGCACCCGTTTCAAAACTCAGACCCCTTAACCTGATACTAGCAAAGCAGGCGGGGGTAGTAGCCTTTGGGATAGTGCCACCTGGGGGTTACCTCTTGGAGGCTCACTGCTGGGATTTTGTGTCTTCTAGTGGCCAAATTTGTGAATTGCTGTTAAAAATAAATGGCTACCCCAACAGAAGTGGCTGTACACCAGTTGGTGGGGTGGTGTACTGGGCAGGAGATCGACCCCCAAAATGCTATACTTATCCAGAATATTCCCCTGGGTACCAATAAGGACACTGTAGAGGGAGTACTTTCCAAGGTTGAATGTTTACAAAACTCTGTGGTGGTGGGTCGACAGGCTAATCTGCTCGCCCAAAGTTTCATGGCGTTAGTAGAGTGTAAGGACCCAGTAGACAGTTCCAAAGTGCCATGGACTATCACCCCAAGGGAGCCTCACTGCCTGGAGAGTGATAACTAAAGACAGTAAAGACCCCGGGGAGAATGAGACCCCCCCCCCCACTATCTGAGACTTTTTAGGAGAAATTTGCTAAGTTGTTGCTGGAGGAAGGAAAAACTGTGGAGGACTTAAGGAAACTATTCCTGCCACCTAGGGGTGTTCCTCCCCCAACACTCCCTCCTGCTCAAGCACCCATTATTGCCCCTCCTTCTGTGCCCATGCCAGTGCTGGCTCCTATGTCTGTACCTGCCATTAGTTACGACTCTTACCGAAGGTTGAGAATCTTCTCCGGCACCCTCTCCACCCCCCAAGGGTAGGATGATTGGGAGACCTGGATAGATTGTGTTGGCCCTTTGGTACCTGAATGGCAGTGTGTGGAGGCTGAGAAACAGAAAAGGATCATAGAAAGTTTGAGGGGTCCCGCCCTAGAGGCCATTAAATTTCTGAGGTCCACAATCCCTGATGCGTCTGCCCAGAAGTACCTATCTGCACTCGAAGGCAATTTTGGGAGCATTGAGTCAGGGGAGAACCTGATGTGGAAATTTCAAGGTACAAAACAATGGCCAGGGGAAAGTTTGTGTGCATATGTTACTCATCTGGAAAGAGCACTGCAGAAGGCTTACCGAAAAGGTGGGGTAGCCGCCAGTGACTTAAACCATGTGTGGTTGAGGCACATACTGCAACATGCAAAGCATTCTAAATTGCAGCTCCTTCAATTAAGGCTCCCAGATAGAAGGGGTAACCCACCGGACTATTGTGACTTGATAAAAGAACTCTGGGAGGTTGAAGATGAAGAGGGAGATTGTAATTCTAGGGTGAGCACAGCCCAAGTGATCATGGCATCGGAAGGCTCTTCCGAAGTGGGGACCAATCAGGGTGTGCTGCCATGGGATGAACTGCTGAGGGGGCTCAGGGAAACAAAAAACAGTCTCTTTATGAAGGCTGCTCCTGCAAGTACAGGCACCGACCCTTATCCAACTGCATCTGCTATGGGGGTGGGGGTGTCCACCCAGGCATCTCCTGCTGACAGCAGCTCGAAACTTGTTGTCTTGACTATGAAAGTAAGAGAATTGATGAGATGTCTCCAAATGCTCACCCCACAGCAGACAGAGATGGCCCCAAGGTTTTCAGTTGGTAGTACCACCGCCTCAGCTCCCAGTGTGATGCCTCGGCCACTCCAAATCCCAGAAAACATATTTTGCCATAATTGTGGGAAGGATGGACACATGAAGAGAGAATGCCGGTCCACAAAAGACCTAGTTAATGTTTTATACAGGCTTCAAGGAGAGCTTCAGAGAATGAATCAGCGGTCGAGAAGTGCCCAAAATGACCACAGTGAGGGTTCAAGAAGTAGTAACTCAAATCCCTGTGTGGCTAAATCATCTGTCCAGGCCCCTGCTGCTGTCCCTCCAGACTGGTCCAGAATAGTGGGCCCTTCAATGGAGACTACCATGACTGTGAATGGTATTTCTATTCAGGCTGTGCTGGACAGTGGGTCACAAGTGACCACTGTATTTTTTTTTTGTTTGTTTTATCTCTTTATACTCCCTCCTTGCCCCCGATGTCCCCCTCCTTCTGACTGCACAATCCCCCGACGCCCCCATCGGGATCTGCCCCTAGAGTGCTCTTACCTCTCCTTTCTCCTCCATAGCACAGCGGGGTCTGTCCTTAGGTGGGCTCGAGATGGGGCAGTCTTCTTCTAGGAACACCAAGGACCGCCGCTTTTCGCTGTTCTCCCACTTCCCCCGCCCCCTGACGCCGGCACACAGGACGGACGTCCTAGAGGGACGACGAGCTGACGACGCCCCCTCAAGCACCAACAATGTCCCCTCCCGGACTCCTGGTTACGGAGCACAACCCCCGAGCCCGGTGCTCCCACCCGACATTCTCGGGTTGGAAATCTCCACTGGGGAGGAGAGCATCCATTGGGACGCTTAATCCTTCCCTCCCCGCCGACTCGACGACCCGAAGTCCGCCTCGGTCTGGCCGGCTGGTGCAGGTGTGTATGCTCAGCGCTCAACCTCAGCGCCACCGGGCCGGCCGTGACCACTGTATTTAAGGACTGGTATGACAAACACTTATCTGCTGTGCCCTTACAATCCCTGAAAGGCCTACATGTGTGGGGACTGAGCAACAAGTCTTATCCCTACCTAGGATATGTCCGCCTCTGGTTGTCATTTCCTGCAGCTGTAAATGGTGTAGAGGAACAAGTCGAGACACTGGCCTTAGTGTGTCCCCCTACTGGACTGTATGATGGGGTTCCCCTGTTAATTGGGACCAACGCCCATATGTTTGGGAGATTGGCACAACTCTGTCGCGAGAAACAAGGGTGACGGACTGGGAGGGCCCTAAGAATTCCTGCTCTGATCAAGAGGGCCTAAGATTTGCAACAGAACCCCAAGAGAGTGTACCAGGATGAATCAGTAGGGGTTGTGTGGAAGAAGGATCCCGATTCAATGGTACTAGCCCCTAATGCCTAGTGTACTGTTCAAGGGGAGGTCCACCTCCACAAAGATGTCAAGAACAAAATACTGATGTTGGACGCGCCAGGTAATGGAAAATTGCCGGAAGGATTATTGGTTAAGCCCAGCATCTTGCCAGCTCGTGTTCATGCCTATGCATGATGAGTGATGGTCCAGATTCATAATGAGTCAGATCGGGAGATCCGGGTGAACAGAGGATGCACCCTACCTATGGTATACTGCACAAACACTGCAGTGTTGTCCAGCAACAAGCCCCCTGGCAAGACAGATAGAATGACTCCCGACTTGTTTAATTTTGGTGACTCCCCGGTGCCAGCTGAATGGAAGACTAGAATTGGCCAGAAACTTGCCCAGAGAGATCAAGTGTTTTCGTTGAAGAAATGGGACGTGGGATGTGTCCAGGGTGCGGAGCATCACATACGCCTGCACAATGAATGGCCATTTCGAGAGCGGTCTCGACGCCTTGCCCCTGCAGACATAGAAGATATGAGAAGACACTTGCAGAAAATGCTTGCAGCTGGTGTGATACAAGAATCCAGGAACCCATATGCTTTTCCCATTGTGGTTGTGTGTAAGAAGAATGGAACAGTATGAATGTGTGTGGATTATCGTACCCTCAACAGGCGAACCATCCCTGATCAATACACCATGCCCTGTATACAGTATGCTCTGGATTGTTTGAATGGGAGCAAATGGTTCTCGGTGTTGGATCTTTGCAGTGGATACTACCAGATTCTGATGGCTCCAGAGGACCATGAGAAGACAGCCTTCATCTGTCCTTTGGGGTTCTATGAATTCCTGAGAATGCCACAGGGGATATTGAGCACCCCAGCCACCTTCCAGCGACTGATGGAACGAGTGGTGGGAGACAAGAATTTGCTGGAATGCCTGGTGTACTTGGACAATGTCACTGTGTTTGGGAGCTCCCTAGTGGAACATGAGAGTCGACTGTTCAAAGTAATAGACCGACTGGAAGATTTCAGCCTCAAGCTGTCCATTGACAAGTGCCAGTTTTTCCAAACTTCTGTGAAGTATGTGGGGCACATAGTGTCTACAGAGGGGATAGGGACTGATCCTAGTAAAGTTGAAGCCTTGACTACTTGGCCCCAGCCCCACTCTTTGAAGGAACTACGTTTCCTGGGATTCTGTGGCTACTACCGCCGGTTCATAAAGGACTATTCCAAAGTGATTCGGCCACTCTTGAATCTTACCCAGGGTTACCCTCCTACCAATCAGAAATACAAAAAAAGGGTCCGACAAAGAAACAGACAAAGCATATTTCCACCCAGGTGAACTTTTTGGGTCCCGTTGGATGCCTGACTGTGAAGCAGCTTTCCATGAAGTCATATACCAGCTCACCCATGCCCCCATCCTCGCTTATGCTGATCCCAACAAAACCCTATGTGCTGCATACTGACACCAGTCTGCAGGGTCTAGGAGCTGTACTGTATCAAGACCATGAGGATGGTTTGAGATTAGTGGCATTCGCCAGTAGGAGCTTGACCCCATCAGAGCGAAACTACCCTGTGCACAAGTTGGAGTTCCTTACATTAAAATGGGCCATTGTCGACCAGTTTCATGATTACCTCTATGGGGCAAAAATATTGGTAAGGACTGACAATAACCCATTGACCTATGTACAGACTTCAGCTAAGTTAGATGCCATGGGGCGCCAGTGGCTTTCTGCATTGTCAACATATGATTATGCTGTCGAATACAGACCGGGCCTGAATCATATTGATGTTGATGCCCTATCCCGGAGGCCCATTTCCAAGAGTGACTGGGTCAGGCTGTCTGAACCTGACATCTAAGCATTGTGCCAAAAGTTTGATAGAAATGAACAGATGTCTACGGACACAGCGGACTGCTTAGCAGATTGCTTGGGCCCCTCTGACACCTGCATACTGGCTGCATATTGCCACTTTTCTGCTCTAGATATTAGTGCACTGGCTCAATCCTGAGATCCTATGATTCAGCCAGCACTTGACGCCCTTCGTGCAGGAAAAGATGTCTCCAAGTTGCATTCCTCTGATCTGCGATCCGCTTTATCGTTTAAAGAAGGCCCCAGATTGAAGCTGCTTATTCAGTTGTTGTATAGAGAGGTAGTAGATTGGGGTGGCCAAATAGACAAGCAACAACTGGTCCTGCCTACAGCCTTCAAAGATTTGGTACTGCGGTCCCTCCACAATCATATGGGCCACCTCGGTATCGACCGGACCCTTGACCTAGTACGATCTCTATTCTACTGGCCCAAGATGGGGGCTGATGTTGAGCACCATGTAAGGACTTGTAGGCGCTGCCTGCAGAGAAAAGCCCTGCCTCAGAGGGCTGCCCCCCTTGTCAACATTACTACCAGCACCCCAATGGAACTAGTCTGCATAGACTTCTTGAGTTTAGAGCCTGATCAGTGAAACATTGGCAATGTGTTAGTGATTACGGACCATTTCACATGGTATGCACAAGCTTTTCTCACCAAAGATCAAAAAGCATCTACCGTAGCCAAGGTGCTAGTGGAAAATTTCTTTGTCCACTATGGTGACCCCAGCGAATTCACTCTGATCAGGGCCGGGACTTTGAGAGTCGGCTAATCAAAGAAATGCTCTCTCTCTATGGGGGGAGCGAATGTCAAGAACCACCCCTTATCACCCGCAGGGGAATCCTCAACCAGAACACTTTAGCCGCACCCTGCTAGACATGCTAGGCACCCTCCACCCAAAAGATAAGCCTAAATGGAGCCAGCAGATTAGCACCTTGGTACATGCATACAGTTGCACGAAGAATGATGCTCCCGGGTTCTCTCCCTACCACCTCATGTTCAGGAGAGAGGCCCGGCTGCCTGTTGATGTCTGTTTTGGGGTTTCTCCCGATGGGGTCCAAGCCAAAGATTACCTGTAATATGTACAAAAACTGAAAGCTCAATTGAACCATTCCTATCAACTGGCCCAGACAATGGCTGCAAAAAAAATCTAGCCAACAAAGAGCGACATGATAGAAAATAAAGGCTCAAGAGCTTAGGCCTGGAGACCGTGTGTTGTTGCGAAATTTAGGATTGCATGGTAAACACAAAATTGCTGATCGATGGCACCATCTTCCCCATGTTGTAGTTGGAAAGTTGGATGATTTGCCAGTGTACAAAGTACGCCCAGAGAATAACTCCAAAGCTGTCAAGACCATGCACCGTAACCACTTGCTACCTATTGGTCAAGTTATAATTGAGGCTGAACCCACCAAGATTGATTCCCCTTGACCAGTGGCTCGTGCTGCTGCAAGAAAAAAACAGTCAGCCTGCCCCCAAGGTTGCCAATTTAACACTTCCCCCTCAGCAGGCCCAGAATGATAGTGACTGCCAGTCTAACTCAGATGACTGAGTGTGATAATGCCTATTACCCTCATATGAACTGAGTCAGTTGTTTCATGGAAATCTTATGTTGAAATATGGGGATGAAGCTGGGCCTTCTGGACTGCCTAACCCCCCCAGCATCACCCTTGGAGCCAGTGCTCCCTGAAAGTGAAGTGCAAAGTATGACGTCTGAGGATGCTGAGTCTTTGTGTATTGTGGAACTGTATGATTTGCCTGAAGGAAAGGCTGATGGTATGAGTCTTTCTGGTGACATGCCAGAACTTGAGGAACACTATGAGGGTGCTGACGACCCCCCTTCAGTGCCAGAGTGTCTTCAAATGAGCCAAGTGTTGTAGAAACAGAGACTACAGAGCAAGGGGCTGACAGTGCTCCCAGCTTGGACATTCCCCTTCATGCAGAGGCACCCCTCACAAATGATGAAAGCTCCAAGACCATTGCTGAAAGTACAGAGACTGTGGTTGTTCACTCCAGAAAGACTGGCCGAGCTACCAAGCCAGTGGTGCACTTCAGTTACAATTCCCCCGGGAGGCCAGTGGATTTGCCTATCAATGTAGTCCACAAAGGTGTTTATCTCTCAGAGCTCACTGCCCAAATTGAGCTTGACGGCCCCTTCCAGGTTACTTGTTCTGCCCTCTCACCATGGTGCCCCTGCCCCATCCAGCCCCAAGTTAGCTGATAGGGAAGGGCCCTCTCCTGCATTGTTTAGAGTACAAGAAGTTATTACATGATTCTGTATAGTAATGTTCAATTTACCTGTGTGAAATATGCATAATGTATTGTCAGAATGGAAATGATATAGTGGAGTACATTGAAATGTATAGTAAAGTGACAAGTTATGCCAATTGATGAATCAGACAGTACTTGTATAGCATGCTAATGGTATAAATATCATATATGTTGCATTTTCAATGTTATGATGGTACAGACTTGAAGCGGACCCCATGCTTTCCCAGGCAGAGAAGGGTGTAACCCCCTACAAATGGGGGTTCCCAGAAAGTCTTCCTTGAGCTTGTCTAAATGCTCACTGCCAAGCTGGTGTCCTGCGTTTTAGCAGTTTAAATGTGATTACCAGAGCCTGTATAGCCTCTGTGTACTGTCTCTTTAAGAGCTGCCTAATTGCAGTTTAAGTAATCTGAGCAGGAGCTCTGTTGAAAGATGTAACTATTTACTGAAAATCATTTAGAGTGATAATGATAATGTAGTTTGTCTAACCTGCTTTCTTTGTAGCAAGGACTGTTTTGTTTGTCTCCACTATCTTGGTCCTGGACTGCAAATTGGACCAAACAGTACTGTTGGGACCTAAAATATAGCCAGACTGCAGGAGCTGTCTGAATTCAAAATTTGTAGGAACTGTAGTTTGGAGCTTTTGTGCGCCTTTTTTGCAACTGAAGGGGGAGTTCTTGCTTTGACTGACAGCCAAATCAGCCAACCAAAACTTTTCGATCTTGGGGAAGTCCCGGGCTGCTTGCAGTTTTCAGTTAGATCTAAGTTGGAAGCTGAACAAGAAGGAGCTGAAGTGATTCTGAGCAGCAATCCTGAGTGGATTCTCATGGGAGAACTGTGGAAAGGCTAAGTTTTTGGCCTGCATGTCAGTGTGCTGCTCCTGAGAGGGAGAGAAGATAATTATTTTGGACTAAATCCAAGTTTGTGTGACAAAAGTAAGCTACTGAAGTGGGCCAGGATCAACCTGAAGCAGACTGAAGATTTTGCTAAATGCGATCAGCCTGTCAGGAGTTCCAGCTACCCCAAGCTCCCAGTGTGTGCAGAGACTTTGCGATTGTGACCGGGGAGCGCTTTGCCTGGTACAGTAGAATTCCCTAACATGTAAATGTGCTATGAGCTGCAAGTGGGTCGTGAGTTAGTCCTCCACTGTGTGAACTGTGTTCTGCTTGCTGGAAGCTGTATCCAGCCCAAAATGGACTGCATCCGAATTTGTCTCCATGCGGTCTGGGCCTTGCCAGACTGGCCCAGCCAGACTATCCACTGCACAGAGAAGCCATCGACAAGAGACCTGCCTGGGGATCAGCCTCCTGCTCCACGCTTGCAGGAATGACGCCTCTGCGACTCATGTGGGCCCTGCTTCTCCTGGCATTCCAGATCAACCACCTGCAGTCTCGATTTTCGTCCCGCCTGTGTCCAGTCTTGGGTATCGTGAGTAAATATCAGGGTAGCTCCCTGCAACAACAACTTAATCTGAGTGTGTCATCTGATTGTCTTGTTGTTTCATTTTCTTTACAAACTGAGCCCTCTGGCTCTGGATTACAAATATTGTGTACTGTGCATGTTGTGTTTTCCATCACAGGGCCCCAACCAGCTGCGACGCCGGCCAACCCCGGGCAACAGTCCTGGCTAGCCCATCTCTTCTCCTCCTGGGTACCCAGAGGTGTGACTGTGTGGGGGGACTCAAAGCGCATGCATAACTGCTTGATTGACATAACCTTTAAGATAATTAACCTGATTTTTGCCCCTCCCTTGTTCAAGTCCCCTGAATAAATCAGATCTAACTTTTTCTGCATGTAATCTGACTGTGGTTCCAGTTTGTGCTCAAAATACTGTACTGTTGCTATTTGCTGTGCATAACCTTGTTTTACAGGGGGCCCCAGGGTCGAGCCAGAGGAACCAGCCTTGGTGGTAAGTGCAAACAGTGTGGGTACTTGTGTGGTGTACCAGGGGTATTGTGAAAGTGATTATTGTACAGTGTTCAGGCCACTAGAGGGGAAAGAGGGGGGTTACAGTGTCCCGGAGGGCTGTGCCCAGGTTAGCTTGACCACTACCAACCCTGATCTCCGGGTGGAGGCACCCGTTTCAGAACTCAGGCCCCTTAACCTGCTACTAGCCAAGCAGGCTGGGGTAGTAGCCCTTGGGATAGCGCCACCTAGGGGTTACATATATGTATACACACGCGCGTGGGGGCAAGCACTCCATGTGATGGGCGGAAAGGGAGGGAGGGTTTGTGAGGCGTAGTGCAGCAGTGGGTGCCTGAACTGGCCCTGTGGCATGGTGAGTGGGTGGCAGGCTAGGGTTGCTGGGAGCTGGGTTTGGTTCTGGGTATGTGTTTGTTTTGTTGCGCGCCCGGCTTAAAAAATTTTTTCATGGTTTTGCACACACCCCCATATGCAACACCCCTGGATTTGAGAATCCTATAGTAGAGGGTTGGGGGGTGCATCCCCCCCCTGGTATAAACAAAACAATAACAAGTCCCCGGCGCCCTTTTGCCATGTGCCAGGAGTGTACATCAGTGAAATGAATTTTTGCCAATGTACATTCGCCCTAAAGGCGATCGCCTTTCCACGATCACTGTTATCACGCAGAACCCCCCATTGCTGAGTCCTGGAAACACAGATTTTAAGATGGATAGAGGAAAGGTTTGGATAAAAAATCAGGGACATCCCTGAAAATTAGGGACTGTTTAATGGTATGATTCCCTGCTAATCTAGAACAGTCACTAGAATTGTAATGTCAAACGATGGGTGTTCATCTGACTTAACAGTGCAGCAAAAACACTAATGCACTAATTGTAATTTCATATTTTTCTGGCACCTCCCTTTTCAGGTGAGTCCTAGGTGCGACCTCTTTGGTTCTTATATTAGCTTCCCCCTATCAGGGTGTAGCTTATTATTCCATCTTCTAATTCCTTATTCTGGACTCCTCCCTAACTGGCTAAATCCTAAATGTCCTTATTTTGTTTTACTAGTTTCCTCCTTACCAGGGTGAAGCTAGTTTATTTCCCCCCAGTCTAAATTTTTATATTCCTGCCTCCAATAATTTAATTTTTGGTCTCCCACCTCTGAATAAAGACCACATTCCCCATACTCAGCTATCGCTCCATTTGAGTGATGTTTGTCCCCCCCCCCATACTATTTGTGTATACTGCAGGGTGTCTACTGCTTTGTTACCCTCCCACTATGCTGCTCTTAACACTTTCTCTCCTCCCTTCCATCTATCTTAACCTTCCCTTGTCCACCACTCTCCCTTCATCACCCTTTCCCATCTTCCTCATCCAGTCTCCCCGTATTATCCCACTCTCCCTGGCATCCTGGTTGCAGTCTCCTCTCATCTCCTTGGCTTCATCCGAAAAACCTTAGGTCCCTCCAACCCTCTTACCTCCCTAACTCTTATTCCTCCTTCTCTCTCCTCCTCCTCCTCCTTCTCCTTCCCATAAGCATCTCATAGGTTCTTTCAAGCTCCTCATCTCTTTGCTGTTTATAGTTGCAGGAGATATTGAGCTCAACTCTGGCCCTAACCTATCATCCCTTCTCACTAAAGGCTTGCGAGTGGCCCATGTGAACATCCATATCCCTCTCACTAAGATCAACTTGTTGCCACCACTCATGGGTTAACCTTAAACCTGACACGTTGGTGATCTCTGAATCTTGGCTCTCCCCCAAGTTCCCAGATTCCTCAGTTGCCATCCCTGGGTTTCAGCATTGTTCATCAGGATCGAGCAAAGAGGGGTGGTGGTGTAGCCATCTACCTCTCTTCAAACATCCAGTTTGAGCCGGTGCTCTCCATCTCTGTCCCATCTGCCTATGAGTTACTGCTTCTCAAACTTTCCCTCTCCTTCTCTGTCCCCATATTTATTGCTGGTGACTACTGCTGCCCTGACATGTCCCCACCTTCAGTAACTGAGTTATTCACCACCATCTCTTCCAAGGCCTTCTCCGGAGAGGTACTCATACTAGCTGATTTTAACTTAAGTTGACTGCAATGCCCTTTACCTAGGGCTACCGTGGGTTGATAACCGCCACCTGCAGCTAGTGCAGAATGCAGCGGCCAGGATATTGACTGGTACCTCTAGGACCAGTCATATAACGCCTGTGCTCTGTGGACTGCACTGGCTGCCAATACAGTGGCGGATCACCTTCAAGGTCGGTTTGCTGACCTATAAGGCCCTACATGATCAGGGACCTAGTTACCTGCAAGATCTCCTTCACCCCTACTGTCCCCCCCAGCTCTCTCCGATCCACCAATGAGGGATTGCTAGAGATTTCCAGGGTCCGTTTAAAGACATCTGGGGCTAGGTCATTTCGTTTTATGACCCCGACCCTGTGGAATTCTCTACCTCATCGGGTGCGAGATTGCCTGACCGTCCAAAGTTTTAAAGCTGCTCTTAAAACCTTCTTATTTAGTCTAGCATATCCTGATTTTTAATGCCCCTGCTGTATTTATTGGTTTGTAATTTGCTGTGTCTGTTATTTATTGATATATTTTATTTACTTATTGTGTTGTACAAGCGCCATGGTTTTAGAAAGGCACTTTTTATAAATAAAGATTGCTTGCTTTGGCTCTCCCCCTCTCTTCATAAATTCTGCGTTAACATTAAGTCCCTCCTTTTAACCCAACTCATCTCTGTCTTCCCTAACTAAAATTTCAAACCTCTAAAAAAAAATTCCTCTTTGACTGGTTGGTCATCTCCCATTCATGTCGTATTGTGAATGCTGGTTCCCCTACCCGATCCCTCAGTGACCTCCGTATGGTCTATTCATACTAAGGTTCATATTAAGGCGAGTTAAAGAGCAAGGAGGCCAGAGCCCATAACACTCTTATACTAAGCCAGTGAGTAATAAGAAAGATTTTAATCTGCATTAATTAATTTGTCAAGTCGATATTTGAAAATGCTCTTAGTTTTGCTAATGACTACTTCCAAAGGTAATTAATTCCAAGGTCCAATAGTTCTTAGGGTTAAAAAAATATTTTTGACTGGTTTCCCTACAAGTTGTAATGGATGACCTCTGATATCATGAGAACATTTTTTAAAAACAAGCTCTAATTCTGACATGAGGTTAGGCTCCTGGATTACATGAAAAAGAAACATAAGGTCACCTCTAAGACGGCGGGTGGTGAGTGACGTCAGGTTTAATGCTTCCAATCTTTTTTAATATGTTTCAGATTTGAGCCCAGAGATGTGTTTTGTGAACTTTCTTTGAACTTTTTCAAGTGAGATACCATCTGATTTTTTATAAGGGCACCAAAGCTGGGATGCATATTCCAGGTGCGGCCTAGCATATGCCCTAAAAAAAGGCATCAATAGCTCAGAATTCCTAGATCCAATATTACACAGTAGGGACCAAACAACTCTATTCGATTTATTGATGACTCCTTTTAGGTGTTTTTTGTGGGACAAGTCATGTAAAATAGTAATACCAAGGTCCTTCTCGTTAGAGGTGGTGTTAAGTAACGAACCTGTCAGTGTATAAGAATGATTTAGATTCCGGGGTCCTAGATGCATTACTTTACATTTTGATGTATTCATTTCATTCCCCAAGCAGAGATAATGTCAAGGTCATGTTGAATAATTGTTACTTCTAGTAGATTAGTACACGGGCCCCCGATTTTGACATTGTCAGCATATTTAGGGGTGATAGAAAAGCAGTCTTTTGTCAAATCGGCTATGAATGGCTGAAATAGGCAGGGACCCAGGACGGAGCCCTGGAACACCCCACTAGATACTTTTCCCATGTTAGATAAGGAGCCATTAATGACTACTTTCTGGGTCCTAGCTTGCAGCCAATTACTAATCCAATTTATAATATAATTATTAATATTAAGTTTTTGAAGTTTACTGATAAGAGCCCAATGAGGCATGACATCAAATGCCTTACTAAAATCAATGAATATGACGTCACAAGATGCTCTGCTGTCAAGAAGTGATCTGATGTGTTCATAAAAACACAGCAGATTCATAAGGTAACTTCCTCCACTTTTGAAACTGTTGCTCTGGGTCATAAGTATGAAGTGTGGGAGTAATAATATCTTTGATGAGACTCTCTAGGATCTTGCATATGAAGGAGGTAAGACTTATGGGCCTGTAATTCTCCTAGTTATTTTTGGGGCCCTTTTTATGAATGGGAACAACATTTGCCTCTTTCCATTCATCTGGGACATAGTTGTCTGCCAAAAAGCATTCAAAAAGTATTTTTAAGGGGAGGGCAATATTATCTGCCAATAAAAATAGTAGATGTCCAGCCAGATTGTCAGAACCTGGACAATATTTACCCTTAAGTGCAAGCAACTTTTTTGTTAGAACTTCTTCCGAAAAACAAATATGAGGGTTTTGATTTTGCTTGGTGGGACAGGGCATGTTTTGATTAGTATATATAAAAATATTGCAAAATTCCTTGTTAAATAAGTCTACCATAGTCTTAGGATAGTGAACTAGCTGATTATTCAAGGATGACGGGCCAACTTGGCACACAGGTGTTTTTAGAGAGTTAATGTATGAGTAAAAATGTTTACTATTTGTTTTGTTAGCATTACTGGCAAGATTATATTCCTATCTTGATCTGGCTTTTTTAATGGTGGATTTACATTTCTTTGGGAATTTTTTATAAGAGTCCCAGTTAGGCACAGTCTTATTTTTAAGATAAATATTATATTTTTTGCTCTGTAGCCTAATAAGTTTTTTTATGGAATGATTCATCCATTTGGGTAACCGCTTGTGATTGGGGAATTTAAATTTCGACGGGATAAGCAAGTCCCTTAAGTGAGAAATGATAGATTTGAAAGTAGACCAGCTTTGTTGTGAGGTTAAATTTGAAAGAATAGAATCCCAGTTAATATCATTGGGAGCGTTGTTAATAGCAGCTAGATCGGCTCTCTCATATAAATATATGATAGTAGAATTAGGGTTGTAAACATAATGTTTGAGGAGAGTAAACTGGATTGAGTTATGATCGCTTCCATTGATTGGGTCACAGATTTTAACATTGTTAATAACCAGCTTGTCATCACAAATGACGAGGTCCAAGATGTTATCACCTCTAGTGGGAGCTGATACACACTGTTTTAGATTTATCTCAGAGCAGACAGACAGGAGTTTATTGCCTTTGCTACTGGTAGCAGTGAGATCATGCCAGTTAATTTCACTGAGGATAAAATCATCAGTAAATATAATATTACCTAGTTCACTGGCCTGTTCAATTTCATGTAAATATAGCCTCTAATATCTCAATAGGTGAGTTTGGGGGACGGTAACATGACCCAAGTATAAGAAAGTTGTGGTGTGTAAAAAAGATTTTAACCCAGACAGTTTCAGTAGGTTTATCGTGAGTTTTGATGCAGCTAATGATATCTACTAAGTTGATTTTATTGTTGACAAAAAGTGCAACCCCACCGCCCTTCCTATTCTGCCTATTTAGTTTGTAAGAAATAAAACCAGGCAAATTGGCTTCCCCAAGATGCTTTGTCGTCACCCCAAGTTTCACAGATGGATATAGTATCAAGATTGTCCTGGCAAGCTCTGAGCTGTAGTTCATCAAATTTATGGGTCAGACACCTAGCATTAAAACTTAAAAAGTGTAGTTGATGATTCGACAGTTTGCTATTACCAGTCAGTGTTTTTTGAGATGCCTAGTTTAAATGGTTATTTATGAATGACAGAAACTGTTTCCCTAGAAGAGTGTTACCACGTCTGCTAATATCAGTCCATCTATGCAGAATAGTTCATTTCTATTAACAAATTCTTCCCAGTGGGTAAAACAGGTAATGTTTTGTCATAAACACCATTTACAGAGCCATTCATTGATGATCTTGATTTTTTGAGTGAGAAGTGGAGAAAATCTAGGGATTGGGAGAATTTCTGAAATGCAAATGTCACTCCCAATTTCGGCCAGTTTATTTGTCATGGCAACAAAGGCTGATTTAATATCCTGTACAGAATCGTGATAAATGTTATTAGCTCCCACGTGTACAATTGTAACAGGGTTAATGCCACCATCGTCCATAATGTTATTAAGCATTTTGGTAAGATCAGTAATCTTAGCACCACTGAAACTCGAACATGTCCTGTTAAATTCATCTGGATTACAAATAGTCCTGTCTAAGTGTTTCGTCATGGAGTCTCCTAATACCAATACTTGTCTTGGACAGGGGTTTAGAGAGGAACAGTTATCACTAGTTAGGGGCAAATTATGCAAAGTATTAGATCCAATTTTGGCTGAAAGGTCAATCAATGGTGGATCAATAATCCCAGAGTTGGGCTGGTTAGAAGAAGTTGGACTAGGTCCAAATGTGGTGACGGTAGGTGCACATAAGTCACCAGTAGAGATACCAGGAGATGGATCAGCTGTTATAGTACTAGAGTCTTCAGGAGAAAGAGAGTTAAGGGGATCAAATCTATTATGCAAGGGGATGCTGTGAAGCTCTGCCTTTCTTCCCTTTTTGCTAACTCTGGTACTTTGTGCTTCATACCATGTGTCATCACCATTACCAACATCAGGTGTGGGTTCTTCCTCCTTTGCTCTTTTTTTTCTTGGTTCAGAGTTGGAGGAATATGGGGCAGAAATTGAACTTGGCTGCAATGGGTCTATGGATTTATAAATCCCAAACACTGGTCTCTTGTGTGCATAAGATTCATTGTCACAAAGCTCCCCCAAAATTCATCCAGTTCTTCTGATCACTGGACTTGTCCCACCTTAATGCTGACCTGGTAGCCACCAACTGGTCTCCTATTTCTACAGGTGGTAACATTAACATTGTTCTCAAACTCTTCTCCTCCAAATTCCTGTGTGTCTGGGATCATCATGCCCCCTTAGAAGAAACCGGATCCGAGGGTCTCACCTCCCATTGATTTCAAAAGAGTTGCTGGCTTGTCACCATGCATGTGACCTTGCCTGGAGGACCTACAAGTCCTCTGGCACCACTTCTCACCTTACAAAATACCAGTTCCCTTGTAAAGTCTGTACCAGAGCTACTAGGCTTTCAAAGTCTGAACACTTCACGGCCACATTCCAGAACAACCTTTATCACTCCTCCAAATCCTGGAAGGTAATCCATGCTCTTTTCTTTCCTCCAGCCCAGTCCCCTCTCCCTGTTTGTAAGATGGGTGACACTTATATCACTGCCCCACTCATCTTTTAATTCCTTTTTCACCTCCTGTGCCCACTCCCTCCTCTATTCCTCCTCCACTCCCCCTCACTCTTCTCTGCCTTCTCACTCTCTTCCTCTACCCTTCCTACTGCCCTCCCCATTTTTCTTTCTCACCCACTGCCTCTGCTGCTACTCTTGAGACCCTCTTGACTCTAAACCCACAGAAGGATGGGAGACCTGATGGTCTTGACCCCAAACTCTTGTATCTCTCTGCTCATGCCGTTGCCCTCCCTATCACCTACCTCTTCAACCTCTTTTTCTCCTTATCCTGTGCCCCTAACTCTTGTAAGTTGGCTACAGTCATTCCCCTTCCTGAAGGGGGTAACCTCTCTTCCCCTGGTAACTTCCATCCTACCTCTCTCTCCTCCCCACACTTGTTTGACTTCAGGAACACCTTGTTCTTTCCCAACTCTCCTTTTCTTGACTCAACTTCCATCTTCACTCCTTTCCAGTCTGGCTTTAGAAAGTCTCACTCCGCCTCTCGCCTCTGACTCACGGATACTATCCTCTCTGGTATGGATCAGGGCCTTCTCACCTCCACCACCTTTGTTGACTTAGCCAAAGCTTTTGATACCATTGCCTACCCCATTCTCCTGGATAAGCTTAAGGCAGCTGGATTCTCTGCATCCTCAGTTGAGTGGTTCCACTCCTACCTTGAGGGCAGTTCACAAGCTGTATTGGAGAATTCCTCTCCCCCCAACTCCCAATATGCTCAGGTATCCCCAAGGATCTATCCTTGGCCCGGATCTTTTTTCATTTTTCTAAATGACTTCCCCAGTGCCTGCTTCTCTGTGTCCATTCACATGTATGCAGATAATATGGCACTGTTTGTCTCTGGCTCCTCTGTCCCTGAACTCACAGACCAGCTCCAAATGGACTTTAACAACATTCAGCACTGGTTCAGTGAAAATTAGTTGTCCCTCAATGCAAAGAAAATGGTCCATATGACTTTCGGCACCAGGCAGAGGTTTTCTAGAGTCTCCCCCTTCCTTCCCTTTCATACCCATGATGGTGCAGCGATTGAAGATGTCTCCTCTTTCAAATATCTCAGGATCTGACTGAACCACTGCCCTGATATCACTATTCATGTGAATGTAATACACAAGAAGCTCCACCCCAAACTTGAAGAACTTTACAGGATTAAGAGAAGCATCCTGCTTCCTGCATGCAAAGAAATGCTCACTAAGATTATTCTCCCCACTTTCAACTATGGAGATATTGTTTACAGAGTTGCTCCAAAGCCCACCTTCTCTAGACTGGACTCCCCCTTTCACTCCTTCTGTCAATTTGCACGTGACAAACCCTTGCATACTCACCACTGTTCCTTATATACCTCCCTTTCCCTCACCTCTCTTGATGCCAGGCACCTTATACACTGTGCTTCCATTTTTTATCTCCAAATTTTGGTTTGGCTCCCTCCCCTTGTATCTTGCTTCTCTCCTCTCTTCCCCCCTTCTACCTCTTACTCCCTTTGCAATGCTTGCTTTCACTCTCTAGTGCTTCCACCAGTGAAATCTACTACTGACCAAGCTGCCTTCCCTAAACTATGGGGCTCCCTCTCCCCTTCCATTCACTGTGCTTCCTCCCTTGATGTTCTGATATCTATCCTCTGTGATTTCTATACTCACTCTTGCAATTGCTTCTGATATTGGGGTGGACTTCTGTCAGCTACCTTCCATGCTTCTCTGACACTAGCACAGCCTCTCTCCCTCAGTCATCAGTCACTAGTCCCTGCCACTCATATTTTTGCATTGTTTGTTGCTTAATATTCTTTTGCTCATTCTGCAGTTTACTGTATTGCAAGTTCATTACTTAGAAGCGTTTTCTTGTAATTCCCTTTTGTTATACTTAGTTCCATATTACTGTATAATTTTTGTACATTATACTTTATATTTGCAGTGTCCTTTACCCCCCCCCCAACACATATGGAAATATGCTGATATTAGCTCTATATGACTTTTCTGATAAACCTTTTGGGAAGAAAGGAAGGAAGGAAGGTTGGTTCGTTCTTGACCCAAGCCTGGGACATCACTGTGGACTGGCAGCAGGAGAATCAGGCATCTCTGAGCATGTGATCCTCCTCTGGGATGGGTTGTGCATCCCACTACTATACTGTACCTCTGCCTGGGTGATGACCACAGGTAACAATGTTGCTTGGGCCACATGCAGGGGAGAGGACACAAACATCAGTGCATCAGGCAGGTCAACACTAGGGACACTGCTACATCCTCTGTGGGATGATCCAGAAAACAGTACAGAAAGTTGTCTGGCAGGCAGATAAAGCTGGGCACACATCCATATCCATCAAGGGCTGATTCATTCTCCTAGGGATGGCTCCAGGCACATCCGCTCCTCACCACTGGTGACTGGATCATGAGAGCCACATGCCTCGGTGCTGAATGAAAGCAGGGCCCCAATGGTAGGGTAGGATGGCATGGCAGTGGCCTGTGCTGTGGCATCATGGGCTCCCTCAGGGTCTGTGACAGTACATAAACTCCTTTAGAAGGGAGAAAGTATCAGCTTACTGCAAGGAGACCTGGCGCAGCTGAGACCACAGAGAATAAAAAGAGACTGAAAAAGAGTGGTTGTTCCAAACAATCAAGAACACTGCCAAAAACCAGGGGGCATCCTTACGTAAAGTGAAATGTTTTTGTCATTGCTTAAAACCCCCAAAGCCTTTTGAATCATAATTAAAATTGGAAAAATGTCATCTTATAAAAAAGGGGAAAAGCAGTCTAACATAGATTAAAAAGGTACAGCTGGGCTGGCCCTGTCGCACTGTGATGGCAGGCACTGCTTGCTATGCTGGTGATGTGGGTTTGTGCACAGGAGAGCAGTAGGAGGATTGTGTATCAGTATCCGAAAGACACACGAATCCTCCAGAGTGAAAGCAATCTCTAGTGGGTGGTGATAATACAGCTTCCACTGTATTACTACCACCTCCTAGTGGACCACAGGTGACAGTGCACTTGAAAAGAGCTTTGTAAAAGGTAGATGAGGTTATGTAGCAGTGTGCTGGTTGACACCAACATGGAGTGTCCCTCTGGGCTGGGATTGGGATGCACATGAAGAAAACTAGTGAGGAGCATAGGCAGATGAGACCGCATTTCCCTGTCTGCAGGGGCCACTCTGTCCACTCAGTAGAGGGTGTTCCACCCCTCCCTCCCTCACTAGATCCAGTTCCCAGCTGACAGACAGAGCACAGTAGGCCCTGCTCTGTGTGCTGGGGGGGGGGGGTCATGAAATCCTAAAGGAGGAAAATGAGGGCCATGCAGAGAGAGCTTTACTGGCAGTATACAGTAGCCTAGCGGTTAGAGCAACATGTACTGCATCACTGAGTGCTGCTACTGCACAACCGAATGAATATACAAACATAGAATTCGTCAGCAGAAAATGACCACTTGGCCCACCCAGTCTGTGCAGACAGTCCCTGCCTAGGCTACCTCCACAGACCCTAACTGGTCTCCAGTGAACCTCCCTCCTCCCTGCCTATTTGCTAATATTTCCTTATGTCTGTTCCAGGCATGTTTGAAGTCCCCTACTGTTTTTGCCTCCACTTCTTCTGTTGGCAGTCTATTCCTGGTGTCTACCACTCTTTGCTCCTGGTGCTGTTGCTCCTTTGAAAGAGACTCCCCTCCTGCACCCTATTCACCCCCATGAGGTACTTGTAGGTCTCCATCATGTCCCTTCTCATTTTTATCTCTTCCTGGATAAACAAGATGAACAGCAGTGTCAGTGGCTCAGTAGGTAGCACACTCGCCTCTGAGGCTGGGAGATCAGAGGGCTGTGGGTTCGGTTCCCACATTTGGCACTTGGGTTTATATCCCAATACTGACACTGTAGTGCAGCATGAGGGGGGTGCTGCACTTCTGAGGTGCCGTCTTTCAGATGAGACATTAAACCGAAGTCCCATCTGCCTGGATTGGTGGTAGTTCAGGTAGATGCTAAAGATCCCATGGCACTTATCAAAAAAGAGTAGGGGAATTTCCCTGGTGTCCTGGCCAAATTTCACCCATTCACTAAAAATACCACCAACAGCTTAATCTGGTTCAGTTTCAGTTGCTTATCATCTGTATCCACCCTCCCCTCCGGTCGCCCCTGAAAAAGGGACTTCTAGGCCCAGTGGGCTTACCGAGTCGACAAAATTCAATAAATAAATAAGCTGAGATCCCTCCGTCTCTTTTCGAACAGTTTTTGGTGCAATTCCTGTACCATTTTAGTTGCCCTACTCTGGACTGTCTCCACCCTGTCTATATCCTTTCTGAAGTGTGGCCTCCAGAACTGGAGACAATACTCCAAGTGGGGTCTCACCAGTGAGCGATATAATAGTAACTCCACCTCCCTCATTCCTGCTGGAGATACCTCTCTCAATGCATCACAGTATTGCACAGGCCCTACATACTGCTTTGTCACACTGCCTTGCCACTTTGAGGTCATCAGATATGATAACCCCAAATCCCTCTCCTGCTATACTCAAGTTCCTGGGTTCCTTTGCCCTATATGCATATTTTGCAGTTTTTGGCGTTGAACCCCACCTGTCATGTTTTTGACCACTCCTTGAATTTCCCAAGATCTCTACATATTTTCGGTCCACCCACTCCTGATTGTCTACCTTAATACAGATTTTAGTATAATCTGCAGAAAGGCATACATTCCCTTCAAGTTTATCTGCAATGTCACTTGTGAAGACATTGAAGAGGACTGGTGAGTACCGGTCCCAGCACTGTGCTCTGCGGTACCCTGCTGGTCACTCTTCCATTCTTAGAGCGAGTGCCATTAACCACCATCCTCTGTCACCTACCTGTTAGCCAATTTTGAACTCAATTCACCACTTTGTATCCCATTCCAAGGCTGCTTAATTTCTTAATCGGTTTCCTGTGTGGTACAGTCTCGAAGTCCAGATAGGCAACATCCACTGCCCTTCCATGATCTATTTCTCTGGTCACCCAGTCAAAGAAATCAATCAGGTTCATCTGGCATGATTCCACCCCCTGCCCTCAAATGAATCCATGCTGCCTTTGGTCTTGCAGCCCATTTGAAACTTGTAAAAATGCATGGGTTACATCACATAAGACATTGCATCTGCCAATATTAGATGACAGGGAGGATGTACAGATTGTACACTTTATAATTTGTAGTCCACTGGTTTCTCATCTATATGGCTGCAGGCTCCTTGAAGTAACCAGCCTCTTTCAGTCTGTCCAAAATAAATCCTATTACAGTCCTGGATTTGCTCTATGTGCCTGATATGTCCAGGAGTGTTTTTGCATCCTCATAATGTCCATAATACATGGATTATAATGTCTGGAATGCATGACTCATTTGGTTTTCAGTAACAAAATGCACTAACTTTGCAGTCCATTTGATTCAAGATACTCTACCTACCTTTCCTTTAACAGTGTTCTCATTAATTTCCCCATGACTGAGGTTAGGCTCACCAGCCTATAGTTGCTAGCTTCTTCCCTGCTGCTGCTCTTATGTAGAGGTACCACATCTGCTGTCCTCCAGCACCATGCTCGATTCTAGTGAGCCGTTGAATAGGACCATCAGCAGGGCAGGTAGCACTTCCTTGAGTTCCTTTAGTACCCTTGGATGTATCCCGTCCGGTCCCATTGCCTTGTCCACTTTCAGAGCTGCAAGTCCCTTCAGGGCTCTTTCATCTGAAAATGGACTTGAGTCCACTTCCTTCTCCCCCTTGCTCCCTGGTGGTCTGCCCCCCAACACACACACACACACACACACACACACACACACACACAGACACACACACACACGCACGCACTCTGTGAAGACTGAGCAGAAGTGCCCATTTAGGATGTCTGCTTTTTCTTGGTCCCCTTCTGCAGTCTCCCTCTGCCATCCTCCTTATCTTTACTATCTCTCTCCTCACTTTCCTGTTCTCACTTATGTACCTGAAGAAAGGCTTATCCCCATTTGCTACCCCTCTGGCTATCCTTTCCTCTGTCTGCACCTTTGTCCCCCTTCCCCCCCTCACTACCTTACCTGCTTCCCATTACACATCCCTGTCTTCCTCCCTCTTGGTTTCCTTATACCTCCTGAATGCAACCCTTTTTTCTTTTGCCACCATGGCCATTTTCCCAAAGTACCATAATTTTTTTTTTCTTTTACTTTTGCTCACTTCCTTCATGCAGAGTCTAGTTGCCTGAATTATGCCCTCCCTTATTTTTTCCCACTGTTTCTCCCCCACTTTAGGCAGTTTCTGAGGCGGTCTCTCATTTTTTTTAAAGTTGCCCTATTAAAATCCAAGACCCTCATTCTCATGTGGTTTGCCCCTGGCCCCATCTTAATGTTAAACCACACTGTACGGAGATCACTGGTACTGAGGGGACTACTCACTGTGCCGTCTACAATGCTGTCTCTGTTTGTAAGCACCAAGTCCAGCACTGCCCTGTCTCTAGTGGGTTCATTGATCAGCTACTTGAGAAAAGCCCCTTGTATGGAGTCAAGGATGACCCTGTTCCTTGCTAAAGCTGCAGCTGAAAGGCTCCAGTCCACATCTGGCAGATTGAAGTCCCCAAGTATCAGCACCTCTCCCTTATTTGCTGTCTTACTGATGTCTTCCCCAAGTGCTATCCATCTCCTTTCCCTCTGCTGGAGGTCTGTATACAATCCCCGTGCAGATAGCAGTCCCAGCTCCTGTCTCCTGGATGATCCACAGCACCTTCCTTTTTATCTGGGAGCCTCTGTATTTCCATAGCCCAGTTCTCTCCCTCACATACAGTACAGCCCTTCCTCTCTTCCCTGTCTCTCCTGAACAGAGAGTAGCTTCATATGGCAATATCCTGGTCATGACTGTCAGTGCACCGTGACTCTGGTATGGCCACCAAATCCAAGCTAGCCTCCTCCATGATGGTCCAGAATGTTATTTCCCAGACTCCTTGTATGTGTGTACATGGCTCTCCATACCTTATTACCCCCTGCTTGCCTCCCTGCTTTCTCCCCTCTGCTTTACTGCTCACTGAAGCTCCCTGTGATCCTCTCTCCCCTTGCTGCCCTCTCCGTTTCCTGTTTCTTTTACTCCTCTCTTCTTGCATTCTTGATTTATAACTCCCTCTTGTCCTCTGCCTTGTCACTGCTCCTTTCATTTTGCACCCTTGCTGTGGGTGAACTTCCTCCCCTTGGGCCATTCCTCTTTGTTGCTTTATCATACGGGGGAGTTTTACCTCCCTTGGTATTACAGCTCATTACAGCTCCAGCCATGCTAGTTCAAATGCTCATCCAAGTAACATTTATATCTCTCACTAAGGAGTGTGGTCCCCCTCTCAGAAGGATGCAGGCCATCTTCCTTATAGAGGCCCATATCCTCCCAGGCTGTCCCTGGTCCCCAATGTACCCAAAGCCCTCCTCCTTCAGCATGACTTTAACCAGTTGTTAAAAGCCCTGGTGTGAAGTGCCCTTTCCTCTCCCCAGCTGTACACAGGTAACACCTCAGCAAACACCAATGTGCATGCTAACTGCTTAAAGCCCCTCCCCAGCTCCCTGAAATGACCCTGCACTACTTCTACCCCATTCCTTGCCATGTCCTTTTTCACCCAGATGGACAATGACATCCAGCTCCCTCCCATCTCCTGCCGCCCTAGCAAGCCTCTAGATCTGCTTGCCATCCCTTAATGTCAAGCACCAGGGAAGCACTTCACCTCCTTCTCCTTTCCACCTCCCACACCCAAGTCTGTTCCCCCAGTGACAGAGTCCCCCACCAGCAGCTGCTTCCTCCTCACCTGTGGGTCTCTTCTTCTCTCCTTAGGATCTCCCCTTCTGAGGACCCCCAAATCCTCCCTTCTCGCTGCTGTGGGTGCCTCATCTAGGCTGAACCATCCCGCCAGCATGGCAAAGGAATACTGCAGTGGTACAGGCTGAGGAGTATGCACCCTACCCCACCATTCCATCCTCCCAGAACCCACCAAAGGTCCAACCGTTCTGCCACTTCCTAGGCATCCTCCTCTGGAGGAGTGGCAGCAGACTTGGTGGAATGCTCTTGCTCTGCCACCAAGCGCTGCTACTGCACCACTGAGCACTGCTACAATACAGTTCAGATTAATGTTATTGTGTAGCCAGTTTGAAATGCGCTTTCCTCATGTGACTGCCATGAGTTGCCAGCTAGTTGGTTTGTTTTTTCCCTTCAGCTGTAGAATGTGGCTTTCAACTAAAAGTCAACTAAAAGTATTAAAGCAACTCACTCAGCACTCAACAGAAACCAACTACCAACCAGATATCAGTGAACAAGAGATTTCCTATGCAGAGCCTTAAGGTGATTACACTACCTACCTAGTTCTTGTTTGTGTTGTGGTGCAGGCTGCTTCATTCAGTCTGCTACGATGATGCTCCCATTCACACATAAGACCCCTGCATCAGTGTGACTGAGTTTCCAATGTTTCACTTGAACTTCCATGGGCGGGTGGCCAGCAGCTGACAGTAACAGCTGCATACTAATAATTGCCAAAGTCAGGTAGTATGTGAATCTATTATTATTTTGTAGTTATTATCAGCAGGAGAACTGCATCCCTTCCAATAAGTGTAACAGACTTCACCACTATAGGGCAGGCAATGAGGGGGCACACAGATATCGGTGGACAGGTTCAGCTGATTTAGAAATCTGGCATGGCTTTCGCAAGACTTCAGTGGTTCAGGCAGAGCAGTGTGCTTACACACAAGCAAAAAACGTTTGTACTGGTACACAAACCCACCAAAACAGTGATCGCAGTTTGCTGCAATGGAGCAACCTGCATTACTCAGCTAGTCATGTACACAGCCTGAATCTGCACCAGTGGAAATCATGTGCACCACTTGAAACATTGCAGATCAGGTTGTGTAAACAGGCCTTTAAAGCAGCAGTGCATGATAGTAGTAAATATTTTGACCTAAACTTTTTATTCTATTTTAGATTGCCCCTTATTTCCTGACTTGTATGATACCCCTCTTTGACGATTTTGTCTGCTTTAGCACATTTTTCACACCTGAAATAATAAAAGGAGCGCTCCTTTTAATATGGCTTGGACAAGGTTTTTATTAGTATTCTCAGCTGGTTATGTACACCTGTCAGGAGGTCTAAACCCTCACTCTCAGGCTCTTGGCAATAATGGGAATGCAAGAAATCACAAACAAGTTGTATAAGAGTAATGAATCTTGTTTGTTACTACCAAACGGAAAATCACAGTTGCCCTAAGCAGTTCTTACCATTAGGAACTGGGAGCCAATGCTATGCATTCCCAATACCCCAAGGAGTGTACAGTAGAAATCTCAGGGGTCTCTGAGGTAGAAGACATAGTGTCTTACATTATATTCTTAAGATAGTTACCATAGTTACTGTAAGATAGAAACATTTCTAGTTACAGAGATGAGCCCTATTGGCTAAATTAGAGGTGGCTCCACAGTCCTAGATAACATCATACAATTTTGTTATAGTCATCACTTTGTGAAAACAAATAAACTACAGTTTGTGTACATAGTCGTGGTAATAAGACAAATCATCAGAAGATGGCAGTGCCGACTCATATATCATAATACTACAAAGACACAAGTATCCTTGTATTTGCTTGCAAGAAATATATATATATATATGTATATTAGGAAACAAAGCGTATAACAATCATGTGCATACATATCTTGACATCTACTCTTATACAGTAGATGTCCTTAGACCTAAATGTTAGTATAACTTATACATAAATGCTGGCTGTCTGCGATGTACCTTTAGGGTATCAATTAGGGTGCAGAGACCTCATTTAACACACCTGTTGGCCCATAAGATCAAGAAGAAGTATCTGCCGTTAGTCCTAGACATAGTAAGAAGAGTTCTCCTTTTATTCTTTCAACTGCAAAACAAGTGCTAAAATAGACTCAAAATGGTGAGAAAAAAGGGTATCATTCAACTCTGGAGATAAGGGGCTATCTAAAATAGGATAAAACATTACAAGTAAACATTTTCATCACTCTCATGCACTGATGCTTTTTAACAGCTCAAATATTAATCAGCTATTAACTGGTTGCATAATAGGTTTAATATGAACTGTACTGTACTACACCACCCAGAGTGCTGCTCTGGTACCACCGAGTACAGCTACTCCACCACTAAACACACCTACTGTAACACTAAACACTACTACTGCACCATCAAACACTGCTATTGCTCCACCAAATACAGCTACTGCACCACCAAATACTGCTACTGCACCACATATCACTGCTACTGCACCATTGAACACTACTACTACTACATCGTCAAACACTGCTATTGCACCACCAAATACTGCTACTGCACCACCAAGCACTGCTACTGCACCACCAAACACTGCTACTGCACCACCGAACACTACTACTGCACCATCAAATGCTGCAATTGCACCACCAAATACTGCTACTGTACCACCAAACACGGCTACTGCACCACCAAGCACTGCTACTGCACCACATAACATTGCTACTGCACCACTAAACACTACCACTGCACCATCAAATGCTGCTTTTGCAATACCAAGCCCTGCTACTGCACCACCATATACCACTACTGCACCTCCAAGCACTACTACTGCACCACCAAACACTACTACTGCCCCACTAAACACTGCTACTGCACCATCAAACACTGTTACTGAACCCCCAAACACTGCTACTACACCACTACACACAGCTACTGTACCATCAAACACTGCTACTGCACCATGAAGCACTGCTACTGCACCACCGAGCACTGCTACTGCAGCATCGAGCACTGCTACTGCACCGCTAAACATTGCTACTGCACCATCAGTTACTGCAAAGCCAAACACTGCTACTGCACAATTAAACACTGCTACTGCACTACCAAACACAGCTACTGCACCATCAAACACTGCTACTGTACCACAGAGCACTGCCACTGAACCACAAAACACTGCTACTGCACCACTTACCACTGCCACTGTGCCCTCAAACACTGCTACTGCACCACCAAACACTGCTACTGCACCACCAAACATTGCTACTGTACCACTGAACACTGCTATTGCACCATTAAGCACTGGAGCTGCACCACCAAGCAATGCTAATGCACCATTAAACACTGCTCCCACCACCAAGCACTGCTACCACACCACTAAACACTGCTAATGAACCACCAAGCACTGCTACTGCAGCACCAAACACTGCTTCTGCACCAGTGAGCACTGCTACTTCACCACAGAGTGCTGCTACTGTACCATTGAGCTCTGCTCCTGCACCACTTACCACTGCCACTGTGCCCTCAAACACTGCTACTGCACCACCAAACACTGCTACTGCACCACCAAACACTGCTACTGCACCACTGAACACTGCTATTGCACCACTAAGCCCTGGAGCTGCACCACCAAGCACTCCTACTGCACCATCAAATACTGCTACTGCACCACCAAACACTGCTACTGCACTGTAAAATGCTCCTACTGCACCACCAAGCACTGCTACTGCACCATAAAGTGCTGCTACTGTACCACTGAGCACTGCTACTGCACAACAAAACACTGTGACTGCACCACCAAGCACTGCTACTGCACCATAAAACACTGCATCCGCACCATCAAACACTGCTACTGCACCATCAAACAATGCTACTGCACCACCAAGCACTGCTACTGCACCACCAAGCTCTGCTACTGCACCACTAAACACTGCTACTACATCACTAAACATTGTTACTGGACCACCAAACACTGCTAATGCATCACCAAACACTGCTACTGCAGTACCAAACATTGCTACTGCACCACCATACTCTGCTACTACACCACTTAATCCTGCTACTGCACCACCAAACACTGCTACTGCACATTCAAGTACTGCTACTGTGCCATAAAATGCTGCTACTGTACCACCAAGCACTGCTACTGCACCATAAAGTACTGCTACTGTACCACTGAGCACTGCTACTGCACCACAAAACACTGCGACTGCACCACCAAGCATTGCTACTGCACTATAAAACACTGTTGTTGCACAACCAAGCACTGTACTGCACCATCAAACACTGCTACTGCACTATTAAACACTGCTACTACCACCAAACACTGCAACTGCACCACTAAACATTGCTACTGGACCACCAAACACTGTTACTGTGTCACCAAACACTTCTACTGCCGTACCAAACATTGCTACTGCACCACCATACTCTGCTACTGCACCACTTAACACTGCTACTGCACCACCAAACACTGCTACTACATCACTAAACACTGCTACTGCACCACCAAACACTACTACTGCACCACTAAACACTATTCTACTACTGTACTGCCACACACTGCTACTGCAGCACCAAACACTACTACTGCACCACCAAACACTACTACTGTACCATAAAATGCTCCTACTGCACCATTAAACACTGTGACTGCATCATCAAACACTGCTACTGCACCACCAAGCACTACTACTACTGCACCACCAAACACTACTACTGTACCATTAAACACTGCTACTGCACCACTAAAAACTGCTACTGCACCACTGAACACTGCTGCTGCACCACTGAACACTGTTCCTGCACCACCAAACACTACTACTGCACTACCAAACAGTGCTACTGCACCACCAAACACTGCTACTACAGCACCAAACACTGCTACTACAGCACCAAACACTGCTATTGTACCACCAAGTACTGCTACTGCACCACCACACCACCAGCTGCTGCTACTGAATGACTGAGCACTGCTACTGTACCACCATATACTGTTTACTGCCCCACTGTGTGCTAATACTGCACATTACAACCTCATAAGATGGCATATTCAAACAGCTGGCCTTTAGCTTTATTGTGCTTACTAACTGCAGTAGATAATGGTGTTAAAACTTGCATTAGTAGTAATCTGAAGAAGTTTTCCAAAGAATGGTATACATTTCGGATAGCATAGAATCTTTCAGGGAAAATTTAATGTGGACCTTATTAGATTTCTTATTTAAAATACTAACAATTTAAGAAAATGGGTGCCTACCTTATACATGTAATTCTGTAACCAGTCTGCCTATCATTCATTTCAAGTCACTGATTCTGAAGCTTTATTGATGTGTGTAAATTGGCAGCACCGGTTTTGAGGGGGTCTGCTTTATCTATTATTACACTAGGATGGCTTTAGTATCTTCATATTTTAGTGAAACTGCAGTATAAATGGAGACAGTACCTTTCAACAGCAGGATGATTAGGAAAAACATTTCCCTGCTTGAAAGTACAGTACCTCTATGGCACCTTTTCAGCCTCAAAACAAGCAAGGCAGTGCATCTGAGCTAAAGAAAGGGACATGATCTTCTATTTTAATGCAGAATTTGCTCAAGCAAAGAGATGAGGTTTAAGAAAACACGACTTCACTGCCAACATAGGAACCACCTTTGTCTTAAAAGCATCTGAGAACATGGCTGCTTGTCTTACACAATGTAATAAACTCTTTTTCCCAATTAAACAATGTTCTGTAGCAAAAGAGAGCTCCGTTACCCACAACATCATTATTTATTGATAAAGTTGATTCCTGGCTGCTATGCATTCTACCCCATGTTTGAAACCTGACAAGAAAACACTGCAGTCTTCTGAGACACCTCTACCATGTTTCCTCATGATACTCTGAAACCAAACTGTGTCTTACCAGTTTTCTCATTAGAGAAAAGGACACGGTGCTGCTGAATAAATCATTTCTTGGGTCTGCTTTACAGTTTACACTCAAAAGGTAATGTTACTCACGTCATTTTAATGTTTGTCATATAGGATCAGTTGTTTCTGGTCACTAAGCATCTCTTTTCCTCATTGTTAGATGGGCTTTTGTGGCCTACTTAGAGGAGACAGGAAAGGATTTTTGCACAATTAACTGCCCTTACATCTTCCTTTCCATGCTAGGTATGTATTCTGATATGCATCGACCAATTTTTGATAAATAAATAATCTAGCTTTGGGGTGCCCTCGGATTTACATGGAGTTCCACTCTTCACCAACTTCTCTTTCTTTTCATATTTTGGAGGCATTCTATGACATCAACAGCACCATTCCATGCTATTCATCTGAATGACCTAGAATGGTGTTACTGATGTCATGGAATGTTCAGGCTATAAGAATACATCAATCAAAATTTTATTTAATATAGCGTGTTTCTCAATTTTGACTCAATGCACTTTACAGTAAACATCAGCACATTTAAAACAGTACACATAAAACAAATTTACACAAATATATAAATTAGTATACTAAATATCCATAAAAGCTTGATTAAACAGAAAGGACTTTAGCTCCCATTTAAATATCTCGACAGATGCACTGTCACGAACCTGATGAGGGAGGGAGTTACACAGGACTGGGAGAGAGTGTAAATGGTAAAGAGAGAGCAGCAGCTGCTGAGGAGAGAGGAATTCAGGGTAGTTAAAAATGCAACAAAATCAGATTATTAATTTAACAATAAAGCTCAAAAACATCACAATATTGGAGAGACACTAAAAGGACAACAGAAGGGCATCTAGAGGTGTAAAAACTGTTTTCTATCACCTTTAAAATAGTATGGACCCAGTTGTTAAACTAGCATGGAGTGTAAGGGCACAATTAGTCACCTTAAAAGCTAGTGCACTCACTCTGTGTTATGGGCTTGTGGTTACTGTCAAGCAGCACAGCAACTGTCAGCCTCAGTACTGTAAGTGATTTGCTGAATTTTTATTTATATTTTTTTTTACGGGGGAGGGGCAAAACAAGGTGCTTATCCAAACATTGACCGTATCTTCTTTATGGCAGGGAACAGCTCGGTAGTCCATATCCAGGACTGATTTTTCTTTCTTTAGCAGTTAGTTAATTGCTGGGACACCAGTGCATTCATATATTGTAGTTAAGGTACCAATACCACTCTCCCCTTACCATTACAGCAGTGCATTCCTCAGTAAACTGACGTGAGTAGTACGTCTAGGAAACAGTTTCTATTTTCAGCCCTGTACCAGAGGTGGGTACAATAGTGTATGAGACATCAGTATTAAGTATTTTAAACACAAGCTCAATAACGTGCAGCAGACAGAGACATCGGGCAGGATTTTCAAACATCGGCACAAGGACTGTGGCCGCAGGTGCAGCCATGGACTTCGGCACAGCAGGTACACCTGAAGCATTTGACATACATGTACCATATTTTCAAGCATTGACTGATTTTATAGCATATGGACATTTTTTGTGGCAGCTTGCCTCAAATTTCAGGGACAAGCAACTTGGAAGAGAGAGGATAGAATAATAATGGTTGGTAATGGTAGTGCAGTGTTCAGATTCATTTTGGAGTTCCAGAGTGCAGTGGCTAACCATTCTCATTTGTAGAGAATTTACAGGCAAGTACAAGTCTTATAACATGCATATCAACTGGATAATCAGGAGGCTGTGTGGGGCTGAATTCAGGCGCAGGGGTGGGGTGTGAGGCGACTTGGTCAGGTTACAGTAGCATTTACTTGACTCTCACTGCAGCACTTTGAGCCATCACTTCAAGCCAGGTGTAGTTTGTGTCTCCACAGTGCCAGGGGAGGTTACATAGATACATAGAATCTGACAACAGATAAGGACTACCAGGCCCACCTAGTCTGCCCATTTTCCCTACCTGCTGCAAAAACCAAAGACTCTACTTGATCTCTGGCTTTGTTCTCCTACCTGTCGCTGGGGTACCTGTATGCCTATCCCATGCATTTTTGAATTCTCCTACAAAATTTGCCCCCATCACTTCCCCTGGGAGGCTGTTCCATGTATCCACCATTCTTTCTGTGAAGAAATACTTCCTTATGTTACCGTTTAGTCTACCCCCTTGCAGCCTCATGTCATGACCCCTTGTTCTAGAACATCTCTTTTTCTGAAAGATGCTTCCCTCCTGTACCTTATTTATGCCCTTGAGATATTTGAAGGTCTCATATCCCCCCTCCTCCAAGGTATACAAATTGAGGTCCTCCGATCTCTCCTCATATTACTTTTGGTGCCCTTTTCTGAACTGCCTCTACTCTGTCTATGTCTTTACAGAGATGTGGCCACCAGAACTGGACACAGTACTCCAGATAAGGTCTCACCAATGATTTATACAGAGACATCACCACCTCCTTTCTTCTGCTGGTAATACCTCTCCCTATGCACACCAGTACCCCACTGGCTCTCCCTACAGTGCTGGCACATTGTTTGGCCACCTTTAGATCATCTGATATGATTAGCCCCAGATCCCTTTCCTGTTTGGTAGCCATCAGTATCTCTCCCCACATCATGTAAGACCCCCCCCGGGTTTCTGTGCCCCAAGTGCATGATTTTGCACTTTTTTGCATTGAATTTTAGCTGCCACACTCTTGACCATTCCTCAAGTTTACCTCGCTGCCTGCTCATTTTTTCACCCGTTCCGGAGTGTCTATCCTATTGCAGATCTTAGTATCATCTGCAAAGAGGCATACCTTCCATTCCAGACCCTCTGCAATGTCACTTATGAAAACATTGAATAGGACTGGCCCCAGAACTGACCCCTGTGGTACCCCACTGGTTACCCTCCTTTCCTCGGAATGAGCTCCATTTATCACCATCCTCTGTGTTCTATCCCTCAACCAGTTTCTAACCTAGTTTATCACCTTGGGGCTCATTACCAGGCTGCCTAACTTGCTTACAAGCCTTTTATGTGGAACAGTGTTGAAGGCCTTGCTGAAATTCAGGTACGCCACATCCATCGCTCCCTCCAATCCACTTCCCTGGTCACCCAGACAAAGAAACCTATCAGACTTGTTTGACATGACCTTCCTGCTGTGAATCCATGCTGCCTTGAATCCTGTGCTGGATTCAAAATGTTCCATAAGCCTTTCTTTTAGCAATGATTCCATTATTTTCCCACCACTGAGGTCAGGCTGACTGGTCTATAGTTTTCAGCCTCCTCCCTGCTCCACCTTTTGTGTAGAGGGACTACATCTGCTCTCCTCCAGTCCTGTGGAACCACTGCTGTTTCCAGGGATTCATTGAACAGAGCTGCCAGTAGTGCTGCTAGCACCTACCTAAGCTCCTTTAATATTCTGGAATGTATCCCATCTGGTCCCGTTGCTTTGTCCACTTTCAGCTTTGTGAGTTCCTTTAGAACTCTCTCCTCTGTAAATGTACTAGTGTCCACCTCCCTGCCCTTATTGCTCCTGCCACTTAATTTTGGTCCCTCGCCTTCCCCCTCTTCTGTGAACACTGAACAAAAATATTTGTTCAGGACTGCTGCTTTTTTCAAGTCCCCTTCCACACACTCCCCATCTTCCACCATAAGCCTTATGATCCCACCCCTTGTCTTCCTCCTTTCACTAACGTGCCTATAAAAAATGTCTTGTCACCTTTCTTTACTGTCTAGGCTATTTTTAACTCCAATTGCACCTTTGTGCCCCTGACTGCCCTCACTGCCACTACCCTGTCTTACTCCTCCTTCTGTGTTTCCTTGTACTACCTGAAAGCCAACTTTTTTGCTCTTACCTTCCCGGCCACTTCCCTTGAGAACTGCAGTGGTTTTCTTTTTTTCTTACCTTTGTTTATTTGCCTAATGTAAAGTTTGTTGCCTCCACTATGGCTCCTTTAAGATGGGCCCACTGTTCCTCAACCCCCTTCCCCAGTCCTCCCTCCCTGCTAAGGCCTTCCTGAGACATATCCCCAACTTTGTAAAGTCTACCCCCTGAAGTCCAGGGCTCTTACTTTAGTGCAGGTCAACTCCGCTGCTACACTTATTTTGAACCACACCGTGCAATGGTCACTGGACCCCAGGTGCCCCCCCCCAACCATGACATCTGCAATTCTGTCCCCGTTGGTGAGTACCAGGTCCAAAATCGCACCCTCATGGGTGTGTTCTTGCACCTGCTGTCTGAGACAAGCCCCTTGCAGGGCATCCAGCATGTCCCTGCTCCGGGCTGTGGCTGCGGCTGAGGTGCTGCAATTGACATCTGGCAGATTAAAGTCACCTACTAGCAGCACTTTCCCTTTAGTTGCCATCTTATGGATGGTTTCTACTAAAAGCTTGTCCATCTTTTCCCCATGTGCTGGAGGTCTGTGGATCATGCCCGTGTGAATAGCGTTGCCTTTGCTCATCTGCAATCCCTGTACCTCAGTCGCTTTTATACCCTCCCTCACGTAAAGAGCTATCCCTCCTCCCTTTTTACCCTCACTGTCTTTCCTGAATAGAGTATAACCTGGTATAGCTACATCCCAGTCTAGCTGGCCCAGTGGCACTGAGGGTTGAGGCCCCTGGATGCCACACCTCGCACTACGCTGGAGGCCTGGGTTCGGAAATGCGCCTGGGTCATCAGCGGTCATTAGGGGAGGGAAAGGATCGAGCATCCAGAGGACTGCTCTCCTATCCCTGGGGAGGGTTGGGGGATGCCACCGCTCTGCAGTGGCCCCTGGTGATGATCAGGGGCACTACTAGAGTTGGTGCCTTTGGGGGTGGAGTGCGGCAGATGTCGGCACGTTGTGCCTCAGACGTCACTGCATGTTCGCATTCCAGGAGTCATGCTAATGAGGAAAAATGGCTGGGCACAACCATGCAGCATGATGGCTGCACTCTGCCCTGCCCAGAGGACTGTCGTGGAATCGCGCTGGGGGTGGGGGTCTGGGTCCAGCCTGGCTCAGAGCGGCATAGGGGAAGCCCTCTGGCAGGTTGATGTGCGGCTGCACCAGACCCCCCCCCATCATGAGAGTGAGCCTGCTGCTCTCCGGGCAGGCAGAGTCGTCAGCTGGATGCTCCCTCTGGTTACGCCGCAGGAGGCGGAAAAATAGAAATACGATAAAAAAATAGCTACATCCCAGTCATGGTTCCCATTATACCATGTCTTGGTAATAGCGACAATATCCAGGTCAGCCTCTGCCATCAAGGCCACCATGTCTGTGATTTTGTTTCCTAGGCTGTGAGTATTCGCACTCATGGCCCTCCATATTCTGTTGCTTCCCCTCCTGCCATCCTCCCCTATTATCCTTCTGCCTACCCTCATTACCTCCCTGCCTTTAATCCCTCCTTTTCTTTTGCCTGCTATTTTCTCTTCTCCTAGTTTATTTACCATTGGTGATTCCCAACTTTGGGGTCCTCCCTGATGACTACATTAACCTGTGGGGGTGAGCAGTTTGATTCTCCCTGCTTTCTTCCTCCACCCCCCTTGGCTAGTTTAAATATTTGCCAGTGAAACATTTAAACCGCTCACTAAGGACATCGTTTCACTCCCTGGATGGGTGCAGGCCATTGCCCTTGTAGACACCCACATCCCTCCAGGTGGGTCCCCAGTCCTCAATGAAGCCAAAACCCTGCTCCCTGCACCAGTTCCTCAACCATGTGTTGAAGTCCCTGGTGCAGAGATTCCTAGCCTCCCTCTTGCCGTGAACAGGTAGCACCTCTGAGAAGTTCATGGAGCTTGCTACCTGCCTAAGACCCCTCCCCAACTCCCTGAACTCCTACTGCACTCTCCCTATCCCTGCCTCATCCCTATCCAGGTCATTTGTCCCCAGATGAACAATGACATCCAGCTCCCCCCTCCTTGCTGCCACCTTAGCGATCCTCTGGATCTGCTCTCCATCCCTCCGAGCCATGCCCCCAGCATGCAGTTTACCTCCCTCTCCACCCCACTGGCTGTCCCCAACTCCACTCCTCAGACTATGGAGTCCTCCACCAGGAATTGCATCCTTCTCCTCTGGGGTCCTCTGCTAACCCCCTTGATGTCTGCACCCAGAAGGACCTCCACATTCATCCCAGCCACTGCTTCAGGCACCTCTGTGGGACTGTCCCACCCAGCCCGTGCAGGGTAGGAGTTCTGTAGTGGTATGGGGGTAGCGATGTGCCCACCACCCTAACCCTCCCCTAGCCCAGCATTGTCCATCTGCTTCTCCTTCCCGGCATCCTCTGAGGAAGTGGAGGAGGACTTGGTGGTCCCTGAGTGAGGGAATAGCTCCTTCTAACCCAAGCCAACTTGGCCTTGATTCCGGCAACCTCCTCCCTCCCTCAGCCCAGAGAGGTGCCTGCAGATGGGGCAGCACCACAGTCTCCAGAAGGTCTCCCTGAAGGCTGCCGCCCCACAGCTGCTGCACTGCAGGTTGTTCCAGGTCGTTTCAGGTCTTAGGGACCAAGTGGTGTAGCTGTTCAAGTTGCATGGGTTTTGATAGGAGGGATGAAGAAGGGCCAATGTAAGGTTGTTCCTGGTCTCAGGGCCCAGGTGAGTGAAGGCTGTTTAACCTCTTTATATTTTTTTTTTTTTGACTGGAGGGATGAGAACATGCAAGAGAGAGTTTTTGTAGGTCATGGGGCCCAGGTGAGCAAAGGCTGTTCAACCTGCCTAGGTTTTGACTGAAGGGATGAAGACATACTTGGTGGAGTTTGTTCCAGGTCTTTGTGGCCAGGTGAGCAAAGGCTGTTTGACCTGCAGGGGTTTTGATTGGATGGATGAGTAATTTTTCCTAAATTAATTATTTAAAAAGAAATGCTCTTACTTTTTAACATGACATCCCTCCTCTCCAATCACTCCCTCGTATACTGTGTATGGCATGCAAAAAAAATAAGATCCCTCCCAGACTGATTAACTTTCATGACTTTTCACACATTGACCCTGACCTTTTCAAAACTAAAATTACCCAGCAGATTGGTCTTGTGTGTTGGCTACAACTGATGTAAATCAGACAGTCTCATATTTCTGAACTATCTTTACTTGCCTCCAGAATAAGCATGCGTCCCTCATAACCAGGAGGGTTCGTGGTAATAATACAAAGTGGCTAGATCACCCCCTGTCATCCCTCCTTAAGTGGAGATATAAATGTTTGGCCATATATAAGGCTATCAATGTGCTGTCAGACTGGACACGCTACAGAAAACTTAGAAAAGAATGCAAGCAGGCCATTCGACAATGTAAAAGGAGTTTTTGCAAATCCCTCTTTTATTCCTTGGTTGGCAACCCTCACCTATTCTGGAATAGTATTAAGAAAACCCTCAGTCAGGATGTCATCCCCTCAGTTTCAAGTTTATTGATTCAGAAACAACCTTTGAGCTGGAAGCTCATTTACAAAGATTCCACGTCTAGACAGGACATACAATACAGAAAAATAGCAATGTCACAAGAATCAACTACAAGGTCACTTGGCAAGGTTCTAAACAATAATTTCACTCAGTTACAGACTTCAGAGTTGTTTATACATTCTAGTGTAAACAGCGGAGACATAAGACATAAAGTTTAGACTACTATATGATCTTAATTAAAGGAGAATGGGAAAGAATAGAATGGATTATAGAGATAGAAAGAAAAACCCTGTGCCGCCAGAGGAAGGCTTTGTCAGACCTTAGTTAGTGATATAGCTAAGCGGGATGGGGGGAAGGGAGTCAGCGGTGTGATGGGAAGGGAAACATCCAGGGAAAAGTGGGGTGAATTGGAGGGAGATGGTAGTGGGATGAGCAGCCTCACAGGCGTAGGTGGTGAGGCCCTAGGCTAGACTGCGGGGGTCCTCAGAAACATGAAGGGATGGGGGTGGGGGGGATTAGAGACTCACAAGGCAAGTGTTGTGAGTAAGGGTTGTTACTATAGATAGGGGTGGCCAGGGTGAGAGGCTAAGTGCTGCTACTAAGTGAAGGGATGGCTCTCTCATAGGGAAGTAGGTATTACTTGAAGCAGAATGGCCTTCCTGAGGAGATTGTGGGATCAAAAATCGGGGAATTCAAGAATGCATGGGATAGAAATAAGGTAATTATACTGGGGGGTAGGAGGAAGTAGGCTGTTGGTTAACTGAGATCTGCAGGTTATCCAATAGGTAGGGAACTGGGCAGACTGGGTGGGTCAAGTGGTCCTTATCTGCCATCAAAGTCTATGTTTCTAGGTTCTATGTTTCAGTTGCAAGTGGATAAGTTGGTGACAGTAGTGTCATTTCACCAGAATCATAGGGGTTGTGAAGTCCCATTTCAGTAGAATCATAGGGGTCGTGAAGTCCCATTTCAGTAGAATCATAGGGGTTGTGAAGTCCCATTTCAATTGAATCATAGGGGTTGTGAAGTCCCGTTTAAGCAGAATCATAGGGGTTGTGAAGTCCCATTTCAGTAGAATCATAGGGGTTGCAAAACTCCTCCAACCACCACATTTTTATGTTGCTTGCACGCATGTGCAAGAAACATAGTGCCATCATCCGAGTTTTCGGAAGTGTGGCACCCGTCTTCCAATTCAGTCACTGTGTTTGCAGGCGTGGCCCCAGTTCCCCAATCACTGCTGCAGCTGTCTATGACAGCAGTTGAAAATGCAGTGGTCGTACAGTTGAAAGGGAGAGCTCCGCTTCGGTGAGCAGAGCTCCCCCCTCCACACATACATGCACGCACGCATACTGCGTGCTCATACCTTCCCCCCTCCCCATGCACACGCATGGCGGGTGCAGCCCAATCCCCTGTCAGCTCCATGCCCCCAGCATCCAGGTGCCACGCTGGGAGCCCACCCCAGTGTGGCAAATGTGTTATGGCTGACGGGGTGCCCAATCCCGTCGGCTCCAGCTCCCCAAAACAGCTTTCCAGCTGCCACACTGGGAGCCCACCCCAGCGTGGCAAACGCTCTTGTCGCCTTATTAAAACCTGTAAACGCAAAAACTGTACTCGGCGCTTCTCCCTGCCCCCGCCCACAACCCGCACTCCACCCACTGTGCACCCGGCCTCCCCACACCCCTCACCCCATACTTACCTCCGACCTCAGCGACAATCTTCGGTGGACCGGGAACACGTCTGCACTCTTCAAAGCCAACCGCGAACTGAGGAAATGCCGGTAAGCTGTATAATGGGATAGATAGGGTTTTTTCAACTTTGCTGCATATCTCAGGCATTTTTGAATTTGGCAAATTTTCAACATGGGGTTTTTGGGACCCCTTCTCATGAATTCTGTCACTGTCATGGCGTTAATCAGGCCCGAAGGGTGATTTCGCAGTCACTGTGCAAAATCACCTTTCAGGACCGATTAATGAAATGACAGTGCCAGTGTTCATAAGGTGGGCTCTCAAAAAGCCTATGTTGCAAAATTGGTGAAAAAATTCCTAAAAATGACTGTTTTACGAGTGTGTGTTGCGCAGTTCCTACGCAAGCTCGTAAGTTTTTGAATTTTTAATATTTGCACTCCAGATTTTCAACATTGCCATTTTACCACACCTCCTTATAAGCAGTACAGCTGTCATTTTTCACATCGTGCTCAAAATGTGTTTCCACGCATGCAGCGCACAATGGCGCAGTCAGTGTGTGAAATCAATGTATGGGACACATTAAGAAAATCACAGTGACACTGTTCATGAGCAGAGGTCTTAAAATGGCTATGTTGAAAATTTGGTGAAAAAATTCCTAAAAATGACTGTTTTACGAGCATGCGTTGTGCAGTTCCTACGCACGCTCGTAAGTTCACTAATTTTTAATATTTTCACTCCAAATTTTCAGCATTGCAATTTTACTACACCTCCTTATGAGCAGTACAGCTGTCATTTTTCACTTGTCACCCAAAATGTGTTTGCATGCATGTAGCGCACAATGGCGCAGTCGGTGTGCGCAATCAATGTTTGGGACAGATTAAGAAAATCACAGTGACACTGTTCATGAGCAGAGGTCTTAAAATGGCTATGTTGAAAACTGGATGAAAAAATTCCCAAAAATGACTGTTTTATGAGCATTTGTTGCGCTGATCCTACGCACACTCATAAGTTCACGAATTTTCAATATTTTCACTCCAGATTTTCAACATTGCCATTTTACCATACCTCTTTATAAGCAGTACAGCTGTCATTTTTCACATCTTGCCCAAAACATGTTTCCACCCATGTAGCGCATAATGGCGCAGTCGGTGTGTGAAATCATTGTATGGGCCACATTAAGAAAATCACAGTGACACTGTTCATGAGCAGAGGTCTTAAAATGGCTAGTTTGAAAATTTGGTGAAAAAATTCCTAAAAATGACTGTTTTACGAGCGTGCGTTGCGCAGTTCCTACACACACTCGTAAGTTTACAAATTTTTAATATTTGCATCCAGATTTTCAACATTGCCATTTTACCACACCTCCTTATGAGCAGTACAGCTGTCATTTTCCACATGTCGCCCAAAATGTGTTTCCGTGCATGTAGCACACAATGGCGCATTCGGTGTGCACAGTCAATGTTTGGGACAGATTAAGAAAATCACAGTGACACTGTTCATGAGCAGAGGTCTTAAAATGGCTATGTTGAACATTTGGTGAAAAAATTCCCTTCAGACATTCTGCAATGTTACTAATGAAGACACTGAACAGGACTGGCCCTAGGACCAATCCCTGCAGCACCCCCACTGGTGACCCCCTCTCCCTAGACTGCGCACCATTTACCACCACTCTCTGCATTCTGTCTGTTAGCCAGTTTCTAACCCAGTTTACCACCCTTTCCCCCATGCCCAGCCTACCCAGCTAGTTTATCAGCCTCCTATATGGGATGGTGTCAAAGGCTTTGCTAAAATCAAGGTAAGCGTTGTCCACTGCCCCACCCTGATTCACTTTGTCACCCAGTCAAAGAAATCAACCAGATTTGTCTGACATGATGTCCCCACTGTGAATCCATGTTGTCTATGGTCCTGGGCTCTGATGGCTTCTAGATGCCCCACTGTCCTTTCTTTAAGCAATGTCTCCATGATCTTCACCACTACTGAGGTGAGGCTGAACGGCCTATTGTTCCCTGCCTCCTCCCTGCTGTCGGACTTGTGTAGAGGGACCACATGTGCCCTCCTCCAATTCACTCATGTTGAATGACTCAGTGAACATGGTTGCCAGAGGTACTGCTATCTCCCTTCGCAGTTCTCTTAATATCCTTGAGCGTATGCCATCTGGTTCCATCGCTTTGTCCACCTTCAATTTAGTGAGCTCCTGCAGGACTCTTTTTGCCTTTGAATGGACTATTGTCCACCTCTTCACCCCTTTGGCAACTGCTGTACTGCTGTGGCCCTTGCCCCTCCGACTCTTCTGTGAATACTGAACAGAAAGACACAGTGGATGTCTTGAGAGGAAGGCATGGAACTATCACTTCCAAATACCTAAACAGTACATACAAGCAAGCAACATCCGGTATTGACAAATGCTTGTTATGTTTGCCTGCACATGAGCAAGAAACATTATGTGACAGCTTGGAAGAGAAGCGGGTTGGGGAGGCACGGCAGTGTGGCATCCAACAGCAGCATTGCATTTGAGGGCCTGGCCTTGGTGCACCAATGGAGGCACATTGTGCTGATGACACTGGCTTCCAGAAGGTGCACCAAGTTCTAACATTTTCACCGCAGCAATCACGGGCCACCTCGTCATTGCAGCCTCAGTGATTGCTGCAATGAGGGAGCGATCCGTCAATGCTGTGAGGAACATTGCTGGTGTGATATTGTTTATGAACATGGTGGCATGTTGCCGCCGTGTTCGCAAACAATATCAAAGAGCCGAGGGAGTGCCCAATCCCCCTCGGCAGCATGTGACCCTCCCCACAGATGTGTGTTTTTTCTGACGGGGGCCCCAATCCCCGTCAGCATCCATCCCTGGTGTTGACTTGCCGGCGGGGGAGCCCACTCCCCATCAGCAGTAGTGTCCCACTCACTGTGTGATGTGCCAATGGGGGAGCCCACTCCCCGTCGGCATCAGTCCTCCCAAAGAGTAATGTGAGGGACCGGGGTGCCCAATCCCCTCGGCTGTTGTGCCCACCACTTTTTGTACCAACGGGGTGCCTAACTCTGCCCGTTGCTAACACCCCAAAACACATCAGCCAGGTGGCATGCTGGGAGCCCACCCCAGCATGCCCAATGCCCCTGCAAAGGGAAAACCGTCCCACGATGATTTATTTTATTTTTTTTATAACCTGTAAAACAAAAACAGTCCCTCGCGGTCTCCCTGGCCTCTCCCTCCACAACCCGCACCCACCACTGTGCACCCGGCCTCCCACACCCCTCACCCCATACTTACCTCCAGAGTCTGGTGCGACGATCTTCGGTGGACCGGAACATGTCTGCACTCTTCAAAGCCGACCACGAACTGAGGAAATGCCGATAAGCTGTATAATGGGATAGATAGGGTTTTTTTAACTTTTTAGCATATCTCGGGCATTTTTTGGAATTTTGGCACCAAATATTTAGCATGGGGTTTTTGGGACCCCTCTTCATGAATTCAGTCGCTGTCATGGCATTAATTGGTCCCAAAAGGTGATTTCGAGGTCACTGTGTGGAATCACCTTTTGGGACCGATTAACGAAATGACAGTGCCAGTGTTCATGAGGTGGGCTCTCAAAAAGTGTATGTTGCAAATTTGGTGGAAAAAAATCCAAGAAATGACTGTTTTATGAGTGTGCTTTAGACAGTTGCTATGCACGCTCGTAACTTCATGAATTTGCAATATTTTCAGTCCAGATTTTCAACATTGCAATTTTTTCCGCACCTCCTTATGAACAGTACAGCTGTCATTTTTCACATCCTGGGTGAAATGTGTTTTCGCACTTGCAGCGCAGAATTGCGCAGTCGCTGTGCAAAATCAGTGTTTGGGATGCATGAAGAAAATCACAGTGACACTGTTCATTAGCAGACGTCCTAAAATGCCTATGTTGAAAATTTGGTGACAAAAGTCTATAAAATGACTGTGTTACGAGCATCCATTGCACAGTGTCTATGCACACTCATAACTTAGCACATTTACAATATTTTCACTCCAGATTTTCAACAATGCCATTTTCCCACACCTCCTTATGAACAGTCCAGCTGTCATTTTTCACATCCTGCCCGAAATGTGTGTTTGCACTTCCGGTGCAGAATAGCGCTGTCACTGTGGGAAATCAGTGTTCAGGACACAGTACGAAACTCACAGTGACACTGTTCATTAGCAGAGGCCCTAAAATGCCTATGTTGAAAATTTGGTGATGAAAGTCCGTCAAATGACTGTGTTACGAGCGTGTGTTGCACAGTTTTCACGCATGCTCATAACGTCGCACATGTGTAATATGTTCACTCCAGATTTTCAACATTGCCATTTTTCTGGCCCTCCTTATGAACAATACAGCTGTCATTTTTCACATCCTGGCCAAAATGTATTTTTGCACCTGCAGTGCAGTGCAGTGCAGTAGCACGGCCGCTGTAGGAAGTCAGTGTTGGGGCCACATTAACAAAATCACAGTGACACTGTTCATTAGCACAGGCCGTAAAATGCCTATGTTGAAAATTTGGTGATCAAACTCCATAACATGACTGTTACAAGCGTGTGTTGCACTGTTTCCAGTCATGCTTATAACTTGGCACATTTGTAATATGTTCACTCCAGCTTTTCAACATTGCCATTTTTCTGCACCCCCTTATGAACAGTACAGCTGTCATTTTTCACATCCTGGCCAAAATGTGTTTTTCCACTTCTGGCGCAGAATAGTATGCTTGCTGTGGGAAATCAGTGTTCAGGACACATCAAGAAAATCACAGTGACACTGTTCATGAGCAGAGGTCCTACAATGCCTATTTGAAACTTTCGTGACGAACGTCCATAAAATGACTGTGTAATGTGCATGCATTGCGCAGTTTCCACATACTGTATGCTTGCATGTGTGAGCACTTTTTATATTCCCAGCTGTTCAACATTGCCATCTCTTCACACCTCCCTCTGGATGGTACAGTTGTCATTCTTCACATCCTGCCCCATCTGTGATTTTGCTCATGTGGCGCAGAATGGCACATGGCATGCCTGTCATGGACGATGACCCAAACACTTACCCCAATGCCTGTCTGTCTCTACAGGATGGAGGTGGGGTTGGCATGAACTTCAATACTTCATTACCATTCCTATTCTGCATATGTCTAACTCCTGCATGCCCAATGCTAATACCAGCAAGCAAACATTCGGCATTGACAAATGCTTGTTATAAATAAATGGTAGGGAAACCTTCTTTTTCATGTCGTTAGGTGTTGCAGTGGACATCATAGGTGTTGCAAAGAAATCATAAGGGTCTTAGTTGCAAACGCTGGCTACCCCAAAGGACGCCCTAGCATCCCCACCCCATCTGACATTGAAACGGGGGAATAAACTGTAATGACCCCTTCAGTATCTCGAACACCTGTAACAAACTCTTCACAGACTTCTCACCATATACTGGGGCTTTTCATTTCACCCCACTATACTTGACTTCCCCCATACTCCCAGAACTCACTTGTTGCCCCCCTCTACCCCTGGAACCAAATCTCACCCCACTTTGTACTTTAAAATGGTCAAGGTCTCAGAGGTGTGTAAGTATCTGTGGCAGATCCCTGAATCTAAGTCTGCTGGCTCAGATGGGTTGAAGCCACATCTCCTCAAACTTGCAGCCAATGAGCTAGCCTCCCCAGTAGCAAGAATCATCAATCTGTCCCTTACCTCTGGCACTGTCCCTACCCTTTGGATGATGTCCCATGTAGCTGCAGTATTTTAAAAAGGTAACAATAAAAATATAAGTAACTATAGACCCATCACCCTCCTTCCAGCATTTAGCAAGGTCTTAAAAAAAATTGTTGCTACCTAGCTCACAGATTACCTCTCAGCCCATGATCTCCTCTCCTCTGCTCATGACAGGTTCAGACATAACCATAGCACCACCATGGCACTGCTCACCCTAAGTAACATTATCTCAAATGCCATCAATAAATGAGAACTAGCAGGCACTGTTTTCATTGACCTAACTAAGGCCTTCTGTATGGTCGATCCCCCCTCCTTTGTGATAAATGAACACCCCTAGGAATATCTGGCACTGCCTCCCCTGGCTTAAAAGCAATTTAACAGACATCAAAGAGTCAAATTTGGATCCACCCTCTCAGATCCCTCTCCTTTCCCTCTTGGTGTCCCCCAAGGCTCCATACTGGGACCTCTCTTCTTCTCACTTCACATCAGCTCTGCCCACCACTGTGTTTCCAATAGCATACCCATCCTATATGCTGATGACTTGGTGTTTTTCTACAAAGATCGAAATATGGTCAAGACCAACAGAAAACTATCCTCTGACCTTCAGTTTGTCCAAACCTGGTTCTATGAAAATAAGCTCTTAATGAATGCTAACAAATCAGAGGCCATGCTCTTTGGTTGAGCCCCCCCAACCTAAAGAAAATAAAGACTCTCTTTCAGTGGCCTGTAGTAATGGTACACCCTTTGCCCCCATCCCATCCTTTAATTACCTGGGTGTTATACTTGACCCCTCCCTCAACTTCTCACTTCGTGTGGTGTCTACCTGTAAGGCTGTCAACATCCATCTAGGACTTGCCTACAGAGCCAGCCTAAGCCTCTACCGTAGCACTTGCATTGTCATCGTCCAAGGAATATTGCTCCCCAAACTATCCTATGGTCTGCCTGTCTTTGCTAGAGTGTCAAACTCAGTATTGTGTAAATGGAATGTGGCTTACAACAATGTATGCCGTTTTGCTCTAGCATGTAACCATCTATCCCACCATTGTTTGATTTACGCTAAACTCGGCTGGCTTCCTCCACACATGCTTTACGTGACCTCTCCCTGGGAGGTATCACATACAGTGTCTTGCATAACCAGGTTCCTGCATCACTCGCCTCCCTCCCAGTGACTAGTATTAATGCCTACCCTCTCCGGTCCTCTGACCATGACCTCTTAGCTGTGCCCAGGACCAGGACCAAGCTTGAGGAGACTGTCTTCTCTGTCTCTGCTCCCAAGCTTCAGAACACTATACCTGCTAAGATTAGGCATAGTCCTGCTACCCGCACTTTCAGAAACCATTATCACTCCCACTTATTAATTAAAGTATGCCCCTGTTTGTAATCCAAACTCCGATAAACGTTTTGTCTACTCAGTTAAAAAAATAATTGTCTTCACACCTCTCTTTTGTAAATATGTTCCATTGTTTTGTACATCTGTTTGTATCCATGCTAACCTAACTTGCTGTATTTTATTATTGTAATTGTGTTGTTGTCATATACTGAATCCTCTCATTTGTTGCTGTACTCTCCTGGGTTGTGCCTGAAAATAGGCAAATATTTGCCTAGTACACTTTACCCAGTTAACAAAAATAAATAAACAAAGAATAAGGCAGTAGCCCTGCTTCCTTGATAACTTGTCAGGGGGGGAGGTTGCATGGTCAGACCCTCTGCTCCCACAGTGCCAACCTCAGAGTGCAATAGTGTGAACAGGTAACAGACAGGGTAACCTTCCTGTCTGCTTTTGGGTCTGAATCACCTTTAGTCTCAAGTTCACGGGGGATTCAAACTGTGAACCTTATGCTAGCGTACGCAAATGTACAGGCTCAGATAGTATTCTCTTCGGGGGATGCAATATATCTTTTGCCTAAGAGCACCTAACCAGGTATCCAAAATGAACCCTTAAAACTCTGTAAGAGACCTTAGGTATATTCTTACCTTTTACCAAGCTTAGTAACACCATCGAGCCCTTGAACAGTTGTCAGACTTAATATTCGTTTAGCAATAACATGCAAAAAATGGCTGAGAAGACCCAGGCAGTATCTTAAGAAAATGTTTACTGGCAAGCATTTGTCAATGCCGAATGTTTGCTTGCTGGCATTGGCAGTGGTAGTGTAGAAGTTACAGAGCTGCGTAATAGGAATGGCAGTGAAGTATTGAACTGAAGCCAACCCCACCACCACCACCCTGCAGAGAGAGTGACAGGCATTGGGGTGTGCCTTTGGGTCGTCAGGCATAACGGCCACGCCATTTCACCACACCCCACCCTGCAGACACTGACAAGTGTCACAGTGTTCCTTGGGGTCTTTGGCCCTTATGCGCACCCCATTCCATTAGGAAATACGGTGAGATGGGTGCGATATAGGAGAATGGGGTGAACATTGGGGCCGAAGAGTCCAAGGCATACCTCGATGCCTCTCACTGGCTGCAGGGTGTGGAATGGTATGAGCATTACAGGCAAGAATCCCAAGTCACACCCCTGATGCCTGTCATTCTCTACAGGGTTGGGCGTTATGGTTGGAAACCCTAATACCTCAGGCATTCGTTGGTATTTTCACTCCAAATGTTCAACATGGTTTTTTTGTGACCCTACTTCATGAACAGGGGGAATATCAGTTTGTTAGCCGAAAGCTGCTTATGCACAGCGACTACGGCATTTAGCACCACAGGTGCAAAAACATCCCGAACAGGATGTCAAAATGACAGCTGTACTGTTCATGGGGAGGTGTAAAAAATGGCAATGTTGCAAATCTGCAGTAAAAATATTTAAAAAAATGGTGAAGTCACGAGCGTACATAGAAACTGTGCAACGCACACCCGTAATATAATTAGGTTGGGGATTTTTTTGCAGATTGTCAACTCAGGCATTTTGGTGCCTCTGATCATGAACAGTGTCACTGTGGTTTTCTTTATCTGTCCCGAACAATGATTTCCCACGGCAACCACGCATCTCTGCGCTGAAAGTGTGAAAACACACTTCGGCCACGTTGTGAAAAATGACAGCTGTACTGTAAATAAGGAAGTGTGGAAAAATGCCACTGGTGAAAATCTGAACTTAAAATGTTACAAAGTCATGAATTTATGAGGGTGCGTGGAAACTGCGCAATGCTCACTTGTAACACAGTCATTTTATGGACTTTTGTCACCAAATTTTCAACATAGCCATTTTAAGACCTCTACTCATGAACAGTGTAACTGCGATTTTCTTAATCTGTCCCAAACATTGCTTTCGCACACCAACAGCACCATTGTGCGCTACATGTGCGAAAACACATTTGGGGCGACATATGAAAAATGGCAGCTGTGCTGTTCATAAGGAAGTGTAATAAAATGGCAATGTTGAAAATCTGGAGTGAAAATATTAAATTCGCAAACTTATGAGCATGCATAGGAACTGCTCAATGCACGCTCATAAAACAGTCATTTTTAGGAATTTTTTCACCAAATTTTCAACATAGCCATTTTAAGATCTCGGCTCATGAACAGTGTCACTGTGATTTTCTTAATGTGTCCCATACATTGATTTTGCACATCAACTGCGCCATTGCACGCTACATGGGCGGAAACACATTTTGGGCAAGATGTGAAAAATGACAGCTGTAGTACTCATAAGAAGGTGTGGTAAAATGGCAATGTTGAAAATCTGGAGTGAAAATATTGAAAATTCGCGAACTTACAAGCGTGCGTAGGAACCGTACAACGCACGCTCATAAAACAGTCATTTTTGGAATTTTTTCACCAAATTTTCAACATAGCCATTTTAAGACCTCTGCTCACAAACAGTGTCACTGTGATTTTCTTAATTTGTCCCGTACAGTGATTTTGCACACCGACTGTGCCATTGTGCGCTACATGGGTGGAAACACATTTTGGGTGAGATGTGAAAAATGACAGCTGTACTACTCATAAGAAGGTGTGGTAAAATGGCAATGTTGAAAATCTGGAGTGAAAATATTAAAAATTAGCGAACTTACGAGCGTGCGTAGGAACTGCACAACGCACGCTCGTAAAACAGTCATTTTTAGGAATTTTTTCACCAAATTTTCAACATAGCCATTTTAAGACCTCTGCTCATGAACAGTGTCACTGTGATTTTCTTAATTTGTCCCGTATACTGATTTCGCACACCGACTGCGCCATTGTGCGCTACATGGGCGGAAGCACATTTTGGGTGAGATGTGAAAATGACAGCTGCACTGCTCATAAGAAGGTGTGGTAAAATGGCAATGTTTAAAATCTGGAGTGAAAATATTGAATCGAACTTACGGTGTCAAAGTTTCTTTTAGCATAAGCTCGTAAAAATGGATTTTTGGAATTTTTCCACCAAATTTTCAAAATAGGCTTCTTGAGAGCCCACCTTATGAACACTCACAGTGTCGTTTCATTAATCAGTCCTGAAAGGTGATTTCGCGCAGTGACCGTGCAGCAACTGCGAAATCACCCTTCGAGCCCGAATAACGCCATGACAGTGACATCATTCATGAGAAGTGGTCCCAAAAACCCCATGTTGAAAATTTGGTGCAAAAATTCCAAAAAATGCCTGAGATATGCAACAAAGTTGAAAAAACCCTATCTAGCCCATTAGTTTAGTTTATTAGTCTAGGAATTAATACCTTTGAGCCAGGGCTCTTTTACAAAGGTTCCACGTCACAAAGAACATTTAACAAAGCACGATACACATTACAGGTAAAACCAGACAGGAAAGTTACATCATAAATTTGCTATTAACAGTTTAAGGCAGTAACGTTTTATACAGCTTACCGGCATTTCCTCAGTTCGCGGTCGGCTTTGAAGAGTGCAGACGTGTTCCCGGTCCACCGAAGATCGTCGCGCCGAGCTCCGGAGGTAATTATGGGTTGAGGAGGAGTGTGGAGAGGCAGGGTGCGCAGTGGGTGGGTGCGGGTTATGGGGGGGCAGGAAGACTGCGTGGGACCGTTTTTGCTTTACAGGTAAAAAAAAAGACGACGCGGGACGTTTGCCACACTGGGGTGGGATCCCAGCATGGCAGAAGGATGGCTGGGGGGGAAGTGGAGCCGACAGGGGATTGGGCACCCGTCGGCCACATGGCATTTGTTGCCACGCTGGGGTGGGCTCCAGTGGCACCTTGCTCTCGGGGGAGAGTGAAGCCGGCAGGATGGGCACCCCGTCGGCTATCTCAACTTCTTGCCACACTGGGGTGGGCACCCAGCGTGGCATTTGGAAGGCTTTGGGGGCGCAGCACGCCGATGGGGATTGGGCACCCCATCGACTGTACCATCAACTTCCATGCTGGGGTGGGCACCCAGCAAGGCATTTGGAAAACTTTGGGGCGCAGCACAGCAGGCGGGATTGGGCACCCCGTCGGCTATACGTGTGCGGGGAGGGCAGCACACAGGTGTGTGTGTGTAGGGGAGCTGCGCGATGAGCAGGCAATATCTTATCGCTGCTCACTGAAGCATAGCTCCCCTTTCAACTGTATGCCACTGCATTTTGGAGCTTGTCATAGACAGCTCCAGCATGCATTGGCTTACAGGGGCCGCGCCTACCAACACACTGACTGAATTGGAAGAGGGGGTGACACATCTCCGAAATCTCGGATGATGGCACTATGTTTCTTGCACATGCGTGCAAGCAAACATAAAAATGGATAAAAACAGTAAGATAAAATACAGGACAAATATCAAAGAGCATCACAATCACATAACAGGAAAAAAAAACCAAAGGAAAACTACAGAACAAACTCCTACCACAATACATTTAGATTTTTTATATCTAATGTATTATCTCTGTAAGTGCCTTTAAAATTAGATCAGAGAGCTGCATTTCTCTAGAGTCCCAAGATGATGTATCATTAATTTCAGACACAAGTTATCAGTTTAAACTCTGTGTCTCCACACCCCTTCTGTGAGTCATCTAGCTCCTCCTTTTAGAATATAACATTTCAGACATGATTTCCTATCAGAAGCTATATTAAATAAGGTGCCATCAGAAAAAGAAATACATTTCCTATATATAACTCCTTAATTACACATGCTTTCTTTGAATTTAGCAATCCTACACTGGCACCAATGTGTTAAAAAAAGCAACAGGAATCAGCCTAATGATGTCCTGTTTCTGAAGTCATAAAGTCACATTTCGTTTCCACTTCAGATAGCCTAGGCTTGTCATAAAAAGGTAATAAAAAGCCATTCTGAAGGAAGTCAGTTAATTAAATAGTCCCTGGTTAGTTTACATATCCTGTAGCTTCACTGAAACCTGGAAGGCGGGGGCATCCATGGAAGCACAGGCTGTCTTATGTGAGACAATCACACACTATATTTTTATATTAAAAAATATCATACAGTAATCATAACCAACTGGCCAAGCATCACATTCATTACATGTAGTGGTCTCGTTTTATACAATAATGCTGCTTTTGGGAGAAAACCCATGTTGGGTGGTATGGCAAAGTGTTGTTACATATAGGGAGACTGTAATGGACTACAAAGGAAGAGGGAGCCAAAGCATAACAACGTTATATCATAATTAGCTGTATATTATTTAAAAGCTATTTCACCAGCTAAACAAGCAGAGCCCAGGAAGCTCATTTCCATATGGTGTTAATTAACCCCCTCCTGTACTCCAGAATTTTTTACATTATTTGTCAGCCTTTCCAGTTTATTAATTGTACTTTTTTGCTTTGACATTCCCTATCAAATTGTTCATGATTACTCATACTGCGATTTGTCAGAAAGCTGAAGGTGTAATGCCCATTTATGTTCCCATCCCAGAACCCTCACTTAAGTGGTTCTCTCCTTTTGAGAATCCACTTCTCCAGTCTATATTTAAATGATGTCTTATTTTCACTGACAATTATGTCTAATGGTAGATTGTTCCATATTCCAACCACTCTCTGTGAGAAAAAGAGCCTTCAGTTGTTTCTATTAAACTTAAACATATGCAATTGCAGTGGATGCCCCCTGGTCTCCACTGCATCCTGTTTGAAAGCAAATCCCATTTCTACAAATAGGTCATTAACAACATTCCACAGAAACAACAGATCACCTCTCTGTCATCACTGTTCCAAGGACATAAGATACAGTGTCTCTAGTCTGTTTTGATGTTCTTTGTTATTGAGACCCTTTATATGTTTGGTAAATTTTCTCTGGACTGTTTCTAAATTGTGTATGTCGTTTTTTGTTTTTTTTAATGAGGTGACCAGAATTGGAAGCAGTAGTCAACATGTGGCCTTGCTTATGCTTGGTACAATGTGAGAAGGACTCTAGCATCCGTGGAGACTGTGTTCTTCCTTACAGTCCATAGGATCTGATTTGCCATGTTTATGACTGTATTTTTCTGTTTGGAGAATTTTAAGTCCTCTGTTATTAGTATTCCTAAATCCTTCTCCATTGTTGTTTCGGTTACTGTTAATGGTGCAAGGTTTTCTTAATAGCCCTTTTCCAGTAGATAAGTTCTCCTTTAACAGTTTAATGATGTTAATTTATTGGGCACATGGGGAGATTCCTACACAATTTATATCAGGAGGAGAAGGGGAAATTGTTTAACCAGGAGAGGCACACTAAGCCAAAACTTGTTTCCAGGTGTAACCTGAGAGCACAGGGAAGTTAAGTGACTTGCTCAAGGTCACACTGTATGCAAGTAGGGGGCTGTGGGATTCAAACCCAGATCTCCAGGTTTGCAGCTCAGAGCCTTAAACCGCTACACTATACCTTTAGGATGTCTTCCATTGCATCACTGCCCTAAAGATCATACACCTCATCTGCAACTGTGAGCCCACTTAATTCTCCTGCCTCACTCGGTTGTCATGTGATTATCTGCTTCAGTTTCTTGTTTTAGTTTCAACCCTGGATCTCCAACTTTAAAGTCATTTACCTTTATTTCTATCTCAATTAGGCAATGATCAGTACTGAATGCATCTAGAGCTTCTGTATCCATAACCTTGTCAAAAGAAACACATCCACACATACAAAGTGTAACAGAGATCCCCCACCCCCACCTCCTTAAAAATGAATATGTTATTTTGCCAGACTGGTCACTTTTAGTATGACCATTCAATAGACACAAATTGAATTCAAGATAATAATATTAAAATGTCAGCCTTAGCTGTAATTGTTTTTGTCCTCCGAAACTCTATGCAGAATATTAAAAGTTCATCCAGACCCCAAAGATCTTGAAGACAGCCGAGTTCTTGCAGGCTCCCTGCTCTTGCATTAAGATCCCCACATACAATGGTTTTATTAAACTTGTTGAATGATTGCAAGCCATCAAGATTATTACCAAGTTGTACTGATATTTTTTGAAAACATTCAACAGGGGCATAGTAGACATTCACTAAACACTATATTTTCATGTTGGCAAGTGTAATGACAGAGATCAGAATCTGGACAGAATTTATGATGATTTTTTCCCCTAGTAAATCATTACATTACACTTAGTTGAAACTAGAGTCACCATGCCCACTTTGTACCTCATTTTGTTATTAAATCTTTTATCAACTATTTCTGTCTTGTGATATCCCTCCAAAATAAAATAATTCTCATTTTTAGTCCATGTTTCTTGTAGCATAATACAGTTAAACTCTAAAGTGTATCCAAGATCCATTATTGATTTTACTTTGCAGCCCTGCTACATTCTAGTTTAGTAATTTCATAATTTCAGGTGTTTGGGAGGCATGGGGCGTATTGACTGTTCCTAAAACTACAGCCTCATAATAGGTCTTGTACATCAATGGGCACAGGGTATATGATATAGGTGCATACCTAGCCCTCGTACATCCACACCCGTAGACTGGTGCACGGGGCATGGCATGCACTAATGCCAGCCACCACAGGCCACCTTTCCATGACCCCACCCTCCAATGCATTGGTCATGGGGCAGACCAGAGGACACGGGGAGCATTCAATCAGATGCCCATCCTGGGCCCAAAGTGGATCCCTTGCTCCATGCAGAGCAAGTGATTGGGGGACACTGTGCACTCTAAGATTTATGTAAAAGCAGCAGGTGCCCCAATGGCTGCCCCAGCCCTGTCTGCCTGACCAGAGGGCTGTGGCAATATGGTGGGGGGTCAGCTGTCTCACTGTGGCTGGTGGGTGTGGTTTGTGGGGAGGTATGCAGTGGTTATGGCAAGGTCCCTGCTCGTGTAGCCTGTGCCCCCCTCTCCTAGAACTCCACACTCTAGGGAATGGTGTAGAGGATGGGAATGACTCCTGGTCACTGCCCCAGTCCGTCTGCATGCGTAGCTGCATGGATGGACAAGGAAACCAGTGCATAAGGGGTGCACACTCCTTCTGTGAATTCCAAGGGGGTCTGAGGGACCCCAAATGCATGGCCATCCAATATAGGGAAGCCTACACACCGCAGATATGCAGTGCATAGGCTTTACGCATTTTAGTGAAGAGCCCATTATCGTGAGCAATCACCCTCACTTTCTTGTTCTGAGTTTCTCTCCATAACCCTGCTGTTATTAATATGTGTTTCCCTTTTTTGATCCCAGTAACCTGCTCTGAGGTTCTAAGCCTTGATGTTCCTGTTCTGCGTCCTTTCATTTTTCCAAGAACTTTGTGACTGGATGCTGTTTTCTATTTTTTCCCTCATTTTCCCTATGATTCAGGTGCATACATCCCTTTTGCCTATTTTGCTCATTTTTTTTATTTAGATTTCGGATAACACGTTTGAGCCAAGGCTCTTTTACAAAGGTTCCACATCAGACATTGAGATACAACATAGCAGCAATGTACGTAGAATAGGACAACATAGAGGCAATATGCATACAATGAGACTATGACAACTTTAGCAGCTAGAGGCTTTGTCAAGCACAGGGAGCTAAGGCTACTTAATCAAGATAATACAGGGAACACTTAGGCTGATTGGAAAAGGAGACCAAGTAGAAAACTGGGATAGAGGCAGAGGAGATGAGAAAAGCTATTACAGAGAGGAGAAGGGAGGAATGTTGAGAAAGATAGGGTGGTGGGGGAGTGAGGGAGGTCCAAGGATGAGAAGGGCAAAGGGGTGGGTGGGACATGTAGATTGTTGGCATGTGGGTAGATTTGTGACAGCAAGGCTAGGGTCAGCAGTCACAGGAGGCAATAGCGACGAGGTGTTGGTGAAGATCTTGCTTGAAAGAGCTCAGAGAAGTGTTCTTAGTAACATTAGGAGGAATGGAGTTGTACCATCCTGGGGCTCTAGATATGAAAGAGCATTGCCCTTGAGAGGTCCGACTGTGGGAGATGGAGAAGGAAAGAGAGGTCGAGCTTCTGGTATGGCGTGAGCTACCATGAGGGGCCAGCAAGGCCAAAACTCCAGGGGGTAGTAAGTTCAGCATGGCCTTTTTGGCAATGATGCAGGTTTGGTACAAGAGCCTGCTAGATAGTTGTAGCCAGTTAGCTTGTTCATAGAGATTGCAGGTGTGCAAAAGGCGAGGTGCTGCTATCAGAAGGCAGCAGGCATTGTTTAACCCTATGCGAATACATCTGAGTGCAGTGTCAGTGGCTGAACCTTAGATCATTAGGCCATAGTCAATTATAGAGGTGATTGAGCTCTGGATTGCAATCCTTAGTGCTTCAGTCGTAAGGCAGTTTCTATGTTGGTACAACATTGCAGTCCAGGAATTAATTGTTTTGGCAATGTTGTTTATGTGTTCAGAGTAGGCTAGGGTGGAATCGAGGGTCATTCTCAGGTATTTGAACAGGTGAACTTGTTCAAGTTTCTCTCCAGCATTGTTAACAACATCAAGGCCTGTATTTTTATGTTTGTTGTGTGAGCCATGGAGCATCTTAGTTTTTTTTTTTTTTTTTTGTAGTTGAGGATGAATTTGTAGGACTGAAACCATTTCTCAACTACTGTAAAGCTTGATTATAGCTGTCGCTAAAGATGAGATGGGTAGGAGTGTGATGTAAATATAACAGCATAATCCACATAAAGAAGAATTCTATCCTGACAGGAGGAGGGGAGATTGTTAAGAAAGATACTGAACAGCAAGGGACCCAGAATTGATCCCTGAGGGACACCAGATTGGACCAGTTGGGGGGTGGCGAGGGTGTCACCAATTTTGACCTGTTGGGTGCGATCACTAAGGTAGCTTTGAAACCACCTCATAGCGTCAGTAGAGTCCTAGGCAGTTTAAACAGTAGCGAGTGGTTGATGGTATCAAACGCCTTCGTCAAGTCAGTGAAAGTGGCACCAACAAGGTGTCCCTGGTCCAAAGCGGTGTGGATATATGAGGTGAGATCAAGGAGGGCGGTGATGGTGCTATACCTCTTATGAAAACCGTGCTGCTCTGGGCATTGAAGGTCATATTTCTCTAGGTAGTCTGTAAGCTGATCAGCAACTATTCTCTCAAGTGCTTTAGAGAGTGGAGGGAGAATGGAGATGGGATGATAGTTGCTGGTAGTGGTCTTGTCACCGCTTTTGAAGACTGGTGACACTACTGCAGATTTCCATTTTGGGGGGAATTCCGAGAGCAAGAAGGACCTGTTTAGAGTTTTGGTGAGTGGTGACAGAACTTTGTCAATAGTGAGAGCAAGGAGTTTGAGGTCCAATGAGTCGGAACTTGTTCTGTACTTTCCAAGAACTTTGAGAAAGTACTTTTTGGCTGAGGTCTGGGAGATATATTTTAAAGTAGAAAGGCGGTTGTCCCCGTGTAGCACTTTCTTTGCCAGATTTTAGGATATCCAGAGAGGGATCAAAGAAAGATTGAGGGAGAACATGACTGAGGTCGGTGAAGGCCGTATTGAATGCATTTGCCACGGTGGTGTGATCAGTGGTGAGAATACCATTTACATTAAGTATAGTGGGCTGTGATCTGGGATCTTTCCCGGTGATTTCAGTGATGTTTGCCCAGAACTTCTTTCCGTCATGCCAACTGTTTGTGAGAGCATTCCTGTAGTAAGAGGCCTGCTCGGAGTGAATTGCTTTGATGCAGGCATTTCTTGCTGCTTTGTAGGCCTGGACTTCAGCTTGGGTGCCAGATGCATGAGCATGATGCCAGAGTTGGTCCCGGGCCTTTATCTGTTCAATGAGATCGGGGTTCATCCATGGACTGTATACACCCTTGATTGCGTTTCTTAAATGGGGCTTGACTATCACAGGCAGAGTTAAAACTGAGGATAAAGTACTCAAGAGCAGAGTCGATGTTGAGTGCTAGGTCTATTGGCATCCAGTCATGTTCCCGTAGGAGAGCTTTCAGGGGCCCAAGATGACCCAGAATAAGTTTCCTGCAGTTATTTGTTTTTGGAAAGGGCTTAGCGAATTTGTTGGTCCAGGAGCAGAGGACTGGAGAATGATCACTGATGGAGTCTGGGAGTACTTCAGTTTTTGTGATATGGTCAGGGCAGTTAGTTAACACCCAATCCAGATGTGTGGCAGTCCCTGTCCTATAATTCAGACTTATGGAAGATTGTACCATTTGCGAGAAATTTGCCACTGACAGGGCATCTTTATATTTGTTAGTGTTAGGGGAGGACTAGTTTACATTAAAGTCCCCTAGTAAAATTGTCTCTGAGCTATGATCCAGGGAGTAGATAGTGTCCAGTAGGTGGTCTAAGCTAGTGTCAGCTAGCTTAGGGGGAATGTAGACTGATGCTACTATCAAAGTTTTGTTGTGTACCCCCAGTAAAATCTTTATGACGAGTACCTGGAAATCATTTCCAGGGTGGGGGAAGCTCACAACATGCCCAATTAGGGTGTCTTTTAGGAAAATGGCAAACCCTCCACCTTTCTTAGAGAGCCTATCAAGCCTAAAAACAGCGTATACAGGGATAGAGATTGCTGAGTTGGGGATCTTAGGAGATAGCCATGTCTCAACTACTGATAGAATGTCGGGGTTGTGCTGTGTTACCCAGGCAGTGAGGAAACAAGGTTATTGAAGAGACTGCAGATATTTAGACTTGCCAGGGAAAGAGTCCCAGCCCTCATGGTGTTTCTTGAACAACCCTGTGCAGGGCCAGGGTTGGGATGTACATTCCCTGATATGAGGAGGAGGAGCAGCATTATTTGGCATAATAGAAGTGCTTTGAGGAGGTTCTTTCTAGATATTAGAGTACTGGATTTAGAGTTGACTGTTTGGGGAGGTTGCTGAGGGGAGCCAAAACCTGTCATTATGAGTGACATGCTAAGGAGCATGGGGATATGCACCTTGGTCTGAGACAGCAGCCAGAGGTGTAGCGGCAAGGGTGCTAATATCCAAATTTTAAACTGGGGGTGGTTACTAGTTATCAACCAACAAGCCAGTAGGGAGAAATCTAATGATATTTCAGGAGATTGGAGATTGGGTATATCACTTCCCAATCCTCCAAGGTTGCATAAGGTGTGCCAGATTAAAAATCAGAATAGTGGATACACTGTGCCCATGCTGAGAGAATAAGAAAGGCCTGTGTTGCAGAGAACCTCCCAGTTACAATTGTTAATTAAGACGCAAAGGGTAGAATAGGAGTGGTCTTATTTGTTTGTTTTCTTTAAGAAGGAGAAAGGTGCTTTGTGGGGTGGCCTATAGGAAAGGATGTCTTAAAAGAGAGTGGAGTTATGGTGTATTTAGTAGAGGTCGGGGTCAGGGCCGGGGTGGGCAGTGTGGGACAAATTATTGTAAATAGGAAGCAGAGAAAGACTTTTCCCAGCTCGGAGAGAGAGATAGGCAGAGTCCTGGTTAAACAGTGGCAAGCGCCAATCAGGAGGCACTCCTGGCGACAGTGGGCAAATCAGAAGAGTCCTGTTGTAAGGCGTCAAAGAATCAAAATACTGCTGCTGGATTCATACCTTAGCAGGGAGAGGTCTCCGAAGCACTGCAGCTATGGTGGGTGGTGCCTTGGGAGTGAGTGCCTCCCTGCTATGTCCCTGAGACCCTCCTTGTGCATGGCAGCTGTAGGAAAGAAGGGAAGGGAGAGCTGTAGGTTTATTTGCAGGGAGGGGGAGGTGGAAAGTTAGTGAAAACAAAAGAAAACTGAAGAAAGGCACAGTGGGAAGCCTAGCCAGAGGAGGACAAAGAAAAAGGATTTGGCTGTGGGCAGGTCAGTGGGGAGGGAGAGAAGGCATACGGCAGGGCGGGTCAACGCCTTGTGCTTTGTCTACATGTGGGAGGGGCTAGAAATGGACAGAACAGCACAGCTAAGAAAGAGACAGTGGTTAAAAGGGACAGAAATTAGCTCTGAGGAGAAATTAAGTACAGTTTGGGGGCGAGAAGACAGAGTGGTAAAAAACAGCAGTTTAGTATTGCACAGAATTGCTTTCAAAGGCAACAGTTGAGAGCAGCAACAGTTTCTAAACAGTTCACCTTAACTTTAAACAGTACAGCAATTAGTTGAAAACATCTCTTGGACTAGCTCCATTACTGGGATTAAACACTTACTAAATTGAAAATTAAACAGAAGACAATACAGAAACCAACTCAAATTATTGTAAATAGGAAGCCGAGAAAGACTTTTCCCAGCTCAGAGAGAGAGAGAGACAGGCAGAGTCCTGGTTAAACAGTGGCAAGCGCCAATCAGGAGGCACTCCTGGCCACAGCGGACAAATCGGTGGAGTCCTGTTTTAAGGCACCAAAGAATCAAAATGCTGCTGCTGGATTCATATCTTAGCGGGGAGAGGATTCTGTGGCACTGCAGCTAGGGCAGGTGGCACCTTGGGAGCGAGTGCCACACCACTATGTCTCTGAGCCCTTCCTTGTGCATGGCAGCTTAGCGGGGAGAGGTCCCCGTAGCGTTGCAGCTAGGGCCGGTGGTGCCTTGGGAGCGACATTAGGATCTCACTGATTCTGGACCTTGTTGTATTTAGGGAGGTACATTTTTCCAAAATCTTTTTCTTAAGGTCATGAGATCTTAGAACTAGGTAAATATTACTTTTTGTTGATTTGACCTTATAGCTATATAAAGATTTTTATCTCCTCCTATACTATTTTCTCTTAGTTCTTTTTTTTTAACTTTATGTTTATTGCATTATAAAAATAAGCAATGACATACAGTAAACTCCTGTAGGGCATCTCATGAAATACAGAAGAATCCAATGTACACAGGAGAATACAGCCTATACAGTCTTTCTTACGGAGAATGGGGGAATCCCAAATAGAAGTAATAAACAATAAAAAGAATGTTCACATAAGCTGCACCTGGCAAGACTTTTGGTGGTCGATCTGAAAATAAAAGTCCCGAACATGAACTGATGCAACACTCAGTGATTATGTGACCCCAACTCCAACCATTAGTCCAATACATGTATAGCAACTGAAGAGATAATGAACACAACGTGGAGGAATTTCTCTTCAGTTCTGATTTAACTATGTTATATATTCTTACTTTGAGTAAAAAGGGATTTGTGTTCCTTGCTTTGGAACTGCAGCAGCATACTGCTGGGGATGTGCGGGTTTCCAAATGTGCTACTGCATTCACCAGTTTGCTTTTTACCTTTGTTATGTTTCCTAACTTTCTTTATAATGCAGTGCTCTTCTGCCTTACTATGTTGATTTGAGTCATAATAATCTAGTTGTTGGGGGACACTAACTTCCTTTTTTTTTCGCTCTTCAGTTTTTACATCCATGGTCTGAATAGCTTTGTTCCTTTCCTGTTTTGAATTCTTTTTCATTTTAATTTATTATCCTCTTGATTTTTATTTGCCTGAGTCGCATCAGTTTCCTATTTTCCTGTCTTGTCTTGTACATCTCTTCCTGACCTTTTATTATAAATTTCATCAGTTATCTTTTTAATGATTTTTTTGTTTAGTCCTCCTCTTGAACTCTACCTGTCATTTTCTATTGATGTGATATTCTGCTTGGACCGTCCCTCTTTTTTAGGTGCAAATCCACCTCTAAGGTCATTAGGGTCCTTTGTTTTACTCATGAATTTGGTTTGGTTATTTTTATAGCCCCCAACATTTCCCTCAGTAATAAATTATTTTGTAACAGGGCACTTTTAATTTCCCAGAGTTCTTTACCAATCAAAATATATGTCTGTACAGTAATACTGTCTCAAATCTGACTACTTTGTACACCATTGTTTATGTCAAAGGTGGATTTATTTCTCTCGACAGTAGTACTGAGACCACAAAAAAATCATCTATGACTTCTGGAAGGGCAGATCTCAATGCACTGTCTGTGTATAGGGCATAAGAAAATGTTCAAACTCTTTTAAATAACTATTCCTCTGTGATGCCACATCTGTTTCTGATTCTTGAGAATATGAAGGATCTTTAGCTATATTTACTTCCTTGTTCTCCTTACCTACAGTAGATCAACATTTGATCCCTGCAACTGAACATCGATATGTTTTACTATGGTATTTACTAGATCTCCTTGCTTGCCTTTTGCATCTGTAGTAAATCCTGGAGATGCTGACCTATTCAGAAGTACATTGCCCTCTTTTGGCTCACTTATTTTTGTTTATTTTATTTTATTCGTATCTCGGAGAAACTCCTTTGAGCTAAAAGCTCTTTTGCAAAGGTTCCAAGACAAGGAAGGTACGAATAATTGGTACAGTAGTATACAAAAACACAAAATTCAATATAGACAAGTGCAAACAGAATTTAAAGCAGTTGGTGAATTTCTGTAGTAAGGGGAGGACAGAACTTACACAGTAACAAAAGACAGAATTTGTGCAATATACAATAAAAAGTGCAATAAGTGCATGTTGTAACTTACAAACCAGATTAGTCACAGTTCAGATAAACTTGGTCACAGAAGAATTGACAGATGGAATAGTGGTGAGGGTAGATGGTTGAGTGGACAGAGCTGGCTTTGAGGGGGAGTAAGAGAGTGTAGGGGGGTATTGGATTAAATACATGGTGCAGCCAGTGAGTATCCTTGTTAGTACTGGGAGTGAGCAGTGTGTGTATGTGGAAAAGTGAGATAGGAGTGGGATAGGATAGTGAGGGAATGTGGGTGCATCAGGATAAGAGGGGGGTGGGGTTGGGAGGACGTAGAAGCAGGGAGGCGGGAGGGAGGGGCCAGGGTGGTCTGGAGTAGAGAGTGGGAGCCCAGCAATGGGGAGGTAGGTTAGAGCCTACAGTCACAGGAACTGAGGACTGTGAGGTGTTTGAGTAGTAATTTCTTGAAAATTCCTATTTTCGGGACATTTACTATTCCTGGTGCGAGTTCACTGAGCAAGATCCTCCTTGGCTCCTCACGGCCCCCTAGTTTGACTGGGTGGCTTTGGTGGGCTAAGTGGGGCATCTCTTGATCCGGGCCCCTCCCCCTTTTTCCTTTGTCCAGCATTATCGGTACTATTCTCTCTGGATTTGACTGACAAGGGTTTGCTGTTTTCATTTTTCATCATCTCCAGGTACTGTAATTTTATTTACTTTTCGGAAAGCAGTGAGAGAGCTTTTTATCAATATCAGAGACTTATGTATAACTTAAATTGCAGTTGGTGGTAGTGAGAGTGCCACAACTTTTTCAACTTTCTTAGTTTGGATTTAATATCTTTTGTTGTGGCAGTGACAGTGCCACTTTTCTCACTTTGGATTTATTATTATTTGTTTTTGATTTTAAAACAAACTCAGCTACTCATGAAGACACTGGACATTGTGTCATTTGGACCGTAAACAGATGCTCAGACTATTGTTGCAGTTATTAAAACTGTATTTTATTGTTATTTGGGGTTATATTTTGGGTTGGATTTTTATTTTATTTTTCCTGACTATGCAATAGCATTTGGTTTTTGTTTGTTTCCTTCCTCTGTGAGAGAGAGAGTGAGGAGTGAATTTATTTTCTTTTAAGTTATTTGATATTGATATGTTTTTTGTTAATTTATTTTATTTAATTTTTTGTTTACTTGTTTGTTTATTATGTGTTGGGGAGGTTTAGCAATGGTTGGGCACTATTCCCCCACCAGGCTGAGGGAATTATGTCCCTTTGAATGCCCTCCTTTGTCATCCGACACCTATTTTAGGTGTCGTACATTGGGCATTCTCAGGAAGCGTAGGCGAAGGTGGAAAGCTGAGCCTGTTGGACAAGAGGGGGTGGGCAGATCGGGGTTTTGGGGTTCAAGAGACACCCTGGGGCAAAATGGGATCAGGATAGGGGTTACTCATGTCTTGTCCCCATACCCAAGGGGTTCTGATCTTAATGGACAGGTGCCGAGGTTTTCCTCGACAGCTCATCCCACCTTGGCGGTGTTATGTAATGCCAGATCTATTAAAAACAAGACAGCTATTATAGCTGATTTTGTTGGATCAACTGATCTGGCTTGCATCACCAAGACCTGGCTGGATGAAAATCCAGGTCCTATATTGGCCTCGGCAGTTCCAGTCGGGTTCTCGGTGATACACCATCCAAGGTTGTATCGTAGGGGCAGGGGTGTGGCCATTATGTTTAAGACTGAGCTGGGACTTGTGGATGTGCCACTGGGAAGTACCAGATCCTTTGAATATATCCTGGGAGAGAGGGTGTAGGCTGTGGGATTCTCCTCATTTACCGTCCACCAGGTGATGGTGGAGAATTCCTGCAGGAGATAGCAGACTTCATCGTCGACATGGTGTTGAGGTTTCCCAGACTGATAGTTCTGGGGGACTTCAATGCCTGGGTCGACGATGAACTCTCGCATTTTGGTCAAAATCTCCTCCAGCTGATGATGATGCTGGGCCTAACACAGGTTGTTACCTCCTCGACCCATGTAAAAGGTCATTCATTGGATCTGATCTTCCTTTTGGGTATGGAGATCGCTGATCTGGGGGTGGAACCAGTCAGCTGGTCTGACCATCACACTGCAAGGTTCAGTTTCAGGGCCTCCCCCGATAGGTCTGCCCCTATGAAGATGGTTCGGTATCGCCCTTTAAGGGGTATAAAACCCATTGACCCAACGGCGGTACTGGACCTATCAGGCTTATCAAGTGAATGCGTGAGTCCAGATAATCTCCTACTAGCCTATAATAAGGCTGTGGAAGATGCTCTGGACAAGATTGCTCCTGCTCGTGTTCGGCCTCTCGCCCTCTATCCAAGGAGCCCTTGGTTTGATGGCTCCTTGAAGGAGTTAAGGCGTAATGGCTAAAGGTTGGAGAGAGTCTGGTGGAAGTCCGGTAATGATGCTGACAGGCTTAGGTTGATGGCACATTATGATGGCTAGCAATCAGAAATCACCCATAAGAAGGCAGAGTTCCTGTCCAGGGAGATTTCTGCTGCACAAAACCGACCGGCTCAGCTTTTCCAGACTGTGGACAGATTGTGCAATCCAATCTGCCTCCAGCCCAGAGAAACTTTTTCTCAGCTAAGATGCGAGGAGTTCGCTCGGTTCTTTGCAGATAAGGTTGCCAGCATCAGGTCTGTCATTGGTCCGACCTCTCCTATAGGGGATTGTAGTGGTTGACGGGAAGTGACATGTACTCGGTCTGTCTGGTAAGAGTTTCGCCGGCTGGAGTTCAATGACATTGTGAAGATCATCCAAACACTGCGACCAACCAGTTGTAGTTTGGATCCAGGCCCTACACCTCTCTTAGTAGGATGTGTGGAAGTTATCTGCCCAATCCTTGCTGACATTGTCTGGAAGTCTTTGGAGAGGGGGAGTCTTTCCTGACCCCCTCAAGGAGGCGGTCATTCGACCACTCCTTAAAAAACCTTCCTTAGATCCAGATTGTCTAGCTAACTACTGGCCTATCTCTAACCTGCCATTTGTTGGTAAAGTTATTGAAAAGGCGATTGCGTTGCAACTGGATGATCATCTTATAACTCACAATGTCTATGATACTCTCCAGTCTGGTTTTAGGAAGAAGCATAGCACGGAGACTGCCCTTGTTTGGGTATTGAGTGATCTCCTAACGGCCAGAGATCTAAAGGCATGTACCATTCTGGTCCTTCTCGATCTCTCTGCTGCATTTGACACTGTAGACCATGGTGTGCTATTGGATTGCCTACGGGTTTATTGTGGGCTGTCTGGTACAGTCCTCAAATGGTTTCATTCTTACCTCACAGACAGGTTTCAGAGAGTTGCCATTGGAATTTATTCCTCTGGCGCTCACTCCCTGCCTTGTGGGGTACCGCAGGGTTCCATTTTAGCTCCCATGTTGTTTGCAGTGTATATGCTGCCATTGGAAGAAATCATCAGGTGATACAGTTTGGGTTTTCACAGCTATGCAGATGATACCCAGCTGTATCTGTCTTTTCTGCCCGGCCAGGATGATGCACTCTCCTTGCTGAATAATTGCCTTGCTGAGATCATACTTTGGATGAGTTCCAGCTGGCTGAGACTGAATCCGGATAAGACTGAGGTATTGGTAGTGGACCCAAGTCATCCGGGGGCGGGTCTGGGAGCTGGACAACCATCAGGCTTGCTACTTGGTGGTATGTCGCTCCCTACCTTCGATCAGGTGCAAAATCTGGGCGTTATTTTTGATGGCGGTTTGACCCTAAAATCTCAGGTGTCAGCTGTCGTCAAATCCTGTTTTTGCCATCTGAGGAATATCGCCCAGGTGAAACACCTGGTTCCTCCGGGTGATCTTCCAACATTGGTCCATGACTTTGTCACTACCCGTCTTGATTACTGCAACTCCCTTTACCTAGGGCTACCTGGGGTTGATATCCGCCGCCTGCAGCTGGTGCAGAACACGGTGGCCAGGCTTTTGACTGGTACTTTTAGAACCAGTCATATACACCTGTGCTCCTGAACTGCACTGGCTGTCTGTTAGGGTGGCAGATCACCTTTAAGGTTGGTTTACTAACCTTTAAAGCCCCTACATGACCAGGGACCTGGTTACCTGAAAGATCTCCTGATTCCCTACTGCCCCCGTCCTCTCCGCTCATGACGAGGATTGCTAGAATTCCCAGGGTTCGATTAAAGACATCAGGATCTCATGCTTTTGCTTTTTTAGCACCAACCCTGTGGAATTCTCTACCTCGTTGGTTGAGAGAATGCCCAACCGTCGATAGTTTTAAAACCGGTTTGAAAACATATTTATTTAGTTTAGCATTTGTTTAATTATGGCTGTTACATTTTAATGCTGTTTTAAAAATTTTTTTATCAGAATGTATATGTTTTATGTAAAGCGCCTTGGCTTTGAAAGGCGCTATAAAAATAAAGTTGATTTGATTTGAAGAGGGGTGCCTTGTAGGTATATGATCTCTGCACAAGCGAGGTGTGCCAGAAAGGGATGTGTAGGGCATTTTGCGTTTTTCCCCTAGTGTATTACAAGTTAGGCGCTGGTTTAATGAGGTTTGTAATGGATGGGGGGCTAAGGCTGAGGAAAGATTTCTTCCTAAACAGGCAGATCTGATATTTTATCCTCCCCTGGTGATTAAGCCACTTAGACTGGGCGTGAAGTTCACAGGTATGAGTGAGTCTGGGTGCACTTAGGACGAGCCTGCAGGACTTGTTTAGAACAGTTTTGACCATTTTTAGGGCTATTTCTGTTGCAGTACTGTAGACAACCAGTCCATAGTCTGTCACAGAGACTATGGAGCTATTGATGGCTAGGGACAGTGCTGCAGGGGTCATGTTGTGTCTGTGTTTGTAAAGCAGACCAATTCTGGTAATGGCTGTTTTTACAACATGGTCGATGTGGTGGTTATAGGAGATGAAGCTACCCAGTGTGATGCCTAAATATTTAAAGGTGATTCTGATCGAGCAGCTTCTGTTTGTCATCACTGATGGCCAGCTGACTGGCTTTGTATTTCCTCTGGTTATTAGCAAATAACATAACCTTTTTTTTTGTAATTCAGGAGAAGCTTGTGTTGTGTAAACCAGTCCTCAATTGCTGTGAAACTATTTTGAAGTTTGGACTCAAGTAGTTGCGGGTGTGGGCTCATGGAGAATAAAGCTGCATCATCTGCATATAATGGGATGTTTTCAGAGCAGGGCCACGGGGAGGGAATTAAGGAACAGGCTGAATAGGAGCGGGCCCAGGACTGAACCTTGAGGGACTCAGGTTGTCACCTGAATGCTATCTGAGAGAATCCCATTGATTTTCACTTGTTGAGATCTGTTCCCAATGTAACTTTTAGTCCAGCCAACTGTGTCAGGTGATAACCCGGATGCAAGGAGGTTGTTGAGCAGGATACTGTAGTTCACAGTGTCGGAAGCTTTTGTGAGATTGATGAATACTTTCCCCACTAGTTGGCTGCTGTCAAGCACTGAGTGGATGAAATTGATGAATTCTACTAGTGCTGTGGTGGTGCTGTAGGCCTTCTGAAAGCCATGCTAGTGAGGGTACTTGATGTTATACTTCTTAAGGAAGTCCACCATCTGGTCTGATACTACTCATTCGAGGGCCTTGGAGAGAGAGAGAGAGGTTAGTATGGAGCTAGGCCCCGGAGATAGGCCTATAGTTGGCATGATTCACTCAATTCCCATTTTTGTGCACTTGTGTGACAAATGCGCATTTCCATATCTTGGGAGTTGCCCATATTGTAGAGATAAATTTAGAATGGCGATGAGTGGTTTGATAAGTTCATCTAAGGCAAGGGCAATTAACTTAAGATCAAAGGAGTTGTTGCTGTGTCATGATTTCCTGAGTGACCTTTGGAGATGATTTTTGGCTTCCAAGCATGATATTTGCTTGAAACAGAATAGCGGCATACCTGTGGGGGGCTGGGTATATACGGTCTGGGTCTCCTCTGAGTTTGTTAGACCATTGATTAGGTAGTCCAGTGGAAGGATGTGACCAAGGTCTGAGAAAGCCATGTTGAATGTATCGGCAATTGTTTATGGATAATCTCCCTATTTACAAGGAGCATGGATGGGGAGGACTTGTTGTCCTTTTCCAGCAGATCTTTTATTCTACTCCAAAATTTCTTGCCATCCCCCCATGTATCATTTAGTCTGTCTTTAAAATATCTTGCTTTAGCAAGCCTGATTTCACAGATACAGGCATTTCTTGCTGCTCTGTACCACTGGGTATCAGCTATCATGCCCATGACTTTTGCTTTGTGCCAAAGGAAGTGCCTGGCCCTCATTAGATCAAGAAGAGCTTGTGTTATCCATGTATTGTTGGCACCTTTTATTTTGCATTTTCTAACCAATGTGTAGGTGTCACACACAGCATTGAAGGTTGTGATGAATTGATCTAGGACCTGGTCTACATCTTGGCAGGCAGAGACGGAGGATCAGTCTACCTGTGACAGTTGTGCTTTGAAAGAGCTTAGTTGCCCTCTTTTAAGAACACGACTGGTGACTATATTTGGGGGGGGGTGAAGGTTTTGTTGGACCATTGACAGGAGATTGGGGAGTGGTCACTTAGAGAATCAGCTAGGATATAGCTGATTCACTAAGTGACCACTCCCCAATCACCTGTCACTGGGGATTCTGGGATTCCATATTCTTTATAAGATCCAGAAAATAGTTATCCCCCATTGTTTTTTCAGCCTCTCCCCAGATTCCAGAATTGAACCCAAATTGGGGACTGCCTTTTCTTTTTATGTTTGCTTGCATGCATGTGCAAGAAACATACTGCCATCATCCGAGTTTTGGTGTGTCACCCCCTCTTCCAAGTCAGTCAGTGTGTTGGCGAGCGCGGCCAGTCCGCCAGTGCATGCTGGAGCTGTCTATGACAGCTCCAAAATGCAGTGGCGTACAGTTGAAGGGGAGCTACGCTTCAGTGAGCACCAATAAGATATCGCCAGCTCATGTAGCTCCTCTACACTTGCACACACACACAGACACGCCCACGCACTGTGTGCACCCCCCCGCACACACTGTATAGCCGGCAGGGGGTGCCCAATCCCCGTCGGCTGTGCTCGCTTCCCCACCCAAAGCCTTCCACATGCCGCTGGGTACCCACCCAGCGTAGCAGAGATATCATATAACCCGATGGTGCCCAATCCCCGTCAGCACCCCCCCAAAGTACTGGGTGCCGCTGGAGCCCACCCCAGCGTGGCAACTGATCAGCCGACGGGTGCCCAATCCCCCGCCGGCCCACGCCCAACCAGTCATCCTTGTGCCACGCTGGGGAGCCCACCCCAGCGTGGCAAACGTCCCGCGTCGTCAGTTTTAAAAAAAGAAACCTGTAAATAAAAAACTGTCCCACGGCGCTTCTCCCTGACCCCCTCCCACAACCCACACCCACCAACTGCGCACCCTGCCTCCCAACACACACCTTCACCCCATACTTACCTCCGGACTCCGGCGCGACCATCTTCGGTGGACCGGGAACACGTCTGCACTCTTCAAAGCCAACCGCGAACTGAGGAAATGCCGGTAAGCTGTATAATGGGATAGATAGGGTTTTTTCAACTTTGTTGCATATCTCGGGCATTTTTTGGAAATTTTGCACCAAATTTTCAACATGGGGTTTTTGGGACCCCTTCTCATGAACGATGTCACTGTCATGGCGTTATTCAGGCCCGAAGGGTGATTTTGCAGTCACTGCGTGAAATCACCTTTTGGGCCTGATTAACGAAACAACACTGCCAACGTTCAAAAGGTGGGCTCTCAAGAAGCCTATTTTGAAAATTTGGTGGAAAATTCAAAATTACTATTTCTGGCGTCGTTGCGAGTTCCTCGCGAGGCTCAAAGTTCGCTAATTTTCAATATTTTCACTCCAGATTTTCAACATTGCCATTTTACCACACCTTCTTATGAGTACTACAGCTGTCATTTTTCACATCTCACCTAAAACGTGTTTCCGCCCATGTAGCGCACAATGGCACAGTCGGTGTGGGAAATCAATGTATGGAACAAATTAAGAAAATCACAATGACACTGTTCATGAGCAGAGGTCTTAAAATGGCTATGTTGAAAATTTGGTGAAAAAATCCCTATAAATGACTGTTTTACGAGCGTGCGTTGAGCAGTTGCTACGCACGCTCGTAAGTTCGCAAATTTTCAATATTTGCACTCCAGATTTTCAACATTGCCATTTTATTACACCTCCTTATGAGCAGTACAGCTGTCATTTTTCACATCTTGTCCAAAATGTGTTTCCGCCCACGTAGCGCGTAATGGCGCAGTTATCCATATGCAAATCAATGTATGGGACACATTAAGAAAATCACAGTGACACTGTTCATGAGCAGATGTCTTAAAATGGCTATGTTGAAAATTCAGTGAAAAAATCATAAATATGACTGTTTTATGAGCGTGCGTTCTGCGCAGTTCCTACGCACGCTAGTAAGTTTGCGAATTTTCAATATTTTCAATCCAGATTTTCAACATTGCCATTTTATTACACTTCCTTATGAGCAGTACAGCTGTCATTTGTCACATCTTGCCCAAAACATGTTTCCGCCCATGTAGCACACAATGGCGCAGTCGGTGTGCGAAATTAATGTATGGGACACATTAAGAAAATCACAGTGACACTGTTCATGAGCAGAGGTCTTAAAATGGCTATGTTGAAAATTTGGTGAAAAAATTCCTAAAAATGACTGTTTTACGAGCGTCCGTTGCGGAGTTCCTATGCATGCTCATAAGTTTGCGAATTTAATATTTTCACTCCAGATTTTCAACATTGCCATTTTATTACACTTCCTTATGAACAGTACAGCTGCCATTTTTCACATTCGCTCAAAATGTGTTTTCGCACATGTAGCGCACAATGGTGCAGTCAGTGTGCGAAAGCAATGTTTGGGACAGATTAAGAAAATCACAGTTACACTTTTCATGAGCAGAGGTCTTAAAATGGCTATGTTGAAAATTTGGTGACAAAAGTCCGTAAAATGACTGTGTTACGAGTGAGCATTGTGCAGTCTCCATGCACCCTCGTAAGTTCATGACTTTGTAATATTTTCAGTCCAGATTTTCACCAGTGGCATTTTTCCACACTTCCTTATGAACAATACAGCTGTCATTTTTCACAACATGGCCGAAATGTGTTTTCACACTTTCAGCGCAGAGATGCGTGGTCACTGTGGGAAATCATTGTTCGAGACAGATAAAGTAAATTACAGTGACACTGTTCATGATCGGAGATCCCAAAATGCCTCTGTTGACAATCTGCTGTAAAAAATCCCCAAACTAATTACATTATGGGTGTGCGTTGCACAGTTTCTATGCACGCTCGTGACTGCAACAGTTTTTTTAATATTTTTACTACAGATTTGCAACATTGCCATTTTTTACACCTCCCCGTGAACAGTACAGCTGTCATTTTTTACTTCCTGTTCGGAATGTGTTTGCACCTGTGGTGCTAAATGCCGTAGTCGCTGTGCATAAGCAGCTTTTGGCTAACAAACTGATATTGCCACTGTTCATGAGGTGGGGTCACAAAAAAAACATTTTGAAAATTTGGAGTGAAAATACCAATGAATGCCTAAGGTATTACGGTTTTCAACCATAACGCCCAACCCCGTAGAGAATGACAGGCATCAGGGATGTGACTTGGGATTCTTGCCTGCAATGCTCATACCATTCCACAACCTGCAGCCAGTGAGAGGCATCGAGGTATGCCTTGGACTCTTTGGCCCCAATGTTCACCCCATTCTCCTATACCACACCCATCTCACCATATTTCCTGATGGAATGGGGTGCGCATAAGGGCCAAAGACCCCAAGGCACACCGTGACACTTGTCAGTGTCTGCAGGGTGGGGGTGTGGTGAAATGGCATGGCCGTTATGCCTGACGACCCAAAGACACACCCCAATGCCTGTCACTCTCTGCAGGGTGATGGTGGGGTTGGCTTCAGTTCAATACTTCACTGCCATTCCTATTAGGCAGCTCTGTAACTTCTACACTACCACTGCCAATGCCAGCAAGCAAACATTCGGCATTGACAAATGCTTGTTTAGTAAAGTCACTTTCATAGTATTCTTTTGATCTTTATATACTTTATCATTTCATAGTCTCTAGCCTATCCACTTATCCATGGTAAAAATATATGGTACAGTATAATATACAAGACAGAATAAATATAATTACAAATGGATAACACAGTATACACAAAAGACCAAGTGAATGTGTAGAAGAGATCCACTTCTCTGATACTAGACAAAAGAAAATGTTTGTTTCATCCGGTCACTGGATATCAGTTCATAAAGCTCTTTAATTTGTTTGGTTTGGTTTTATTTTTATACTGGAAAGGCATGCGAACAAATCTGCCCATTTCTAAGCGTCCAGTCAAAAATCACGTAAATATGCAGAAGTATATATAATGAAAGTCCCTCCTCCAGAATGGAAATATATAGGCCCGACGCGTGGCACTGAGGGTTGAGGTGCTGGACGCCACACCTCACGCTAAGCCCGGTGACCTGAGTTCGGGAGGCGGTCTCAGGTGCGGGGGTCAGCAGGGTGGGTTGAGGATCGACTGCCCATCGGTGCTCACCTCCCAGGGAGGGAGGTTGGGATGGCCCAGCATGCCAGCAGCTCCGGTGGAGACTGGGGAGCACTGAAGCATGCAGGGCAGCACACAGTCAGCATGGATGACGCAAGGCAGGGTTGCTGTGCACCGTTGCATCGGGAGGGTGCCACGCATGGGGGCTACCACCAGAACAAGGAAAAACCTGGTTCAAGGGGTGGCGACACCACATGCCCCATGTCCACAGCCAGGTCCATCCTGTCTGGCCTTCCAGGTTCCTCCGCCGGGCCCTCACCCGCATTTGGAGTCTACGAGTAAGGGCTCCCAAAGAGGAGGGGTGACCCCACCCCAGAGGGGTTAAGCTGGGGGTGCCGGCTGTGGAATGAGGAGGAGAGAGGAGGCTCAGGCTGGAGGACTTCAGGCAGAGCAGGATCCGGCAGGATGCCCGAGAGAGGCCCCGTAGACCATGACCAGCAGGGAAAGATAATTGGAAAAAAAAAGTGGAACTAAATGGCATATTTTAATACAGACCATTGTATGTTCTGTGTATACAATTATCTGTGTTGAAGCTGGAAAGTTTCCATTTTTTTTCTATTTTTGTGGCCTGTGTCAGGCTGTGTACAACTGCCCCCTCCACCACTGAAAATACTGGCAGCTCTGAAACTCCTGCGCCCCACCACCACCAAGTGCTATGTGAGGCTGGATCCACCCTCCCAAGACTACCATACCCCCCAATATGTACCTTTTGGTATGTTTGGGTTTTATCCAGAAGCAACAAGTGCAAACTCTGGTGGTTTTTGTTTTGAGTGCTTTCATGGCAGAGTGAGCCAGCGAGCATGCACAGGGACTGGCTGGCTGCTTTCTCAGTGTGTTTCATGGGAGAGCAAGCACAAATTTCTACCAGTCGGATGATCTAATAGTCAAACAAATAATGGCGCGAGGGAGTGTAAAAAAATGGCCAGACTAAAGGGAATTAAAACAGAAAATGGATAATTACACAGTTGGGAAGCGGAGAACCAAGATGGTGGTGGGAGTGGGGGTTTACCAGTTATAGCAGCATCACTATTGGCTCCAGTGGGGAGATTGCTTCAACACTGGATTAGGTCAGAAAAAGCACAAAGGAGCACTGGGCTAAAGCAATGGTGCTATTAAATAAATAAACTGCAAAAACAAATGAGCACCCATCACAAGGATTAAAAAACACCAAATTCAGTGTCAAAGTTTATTGAGTACAAATAGTGGCACACCAGCCAGCATAAAAAGGTTGCTATGGCTGCTGAAAAACCTACATTTCACCCAACAAACTGCTGGGCTTCCTCTGGTACTCTGAGGAAGCCCAGCAGTTGATGAGTGAAACTATAAGTTCTTTCAGCAGCCGCATCAACTTTTTATGCCGGTGGTGGCCACTATTTGCACTTAATAAACTTTGACACTGAATTTGGTGTTTCTTAATCCTTGTGATGGGTGCTCATTTGTTTTGCAGTTTAACATTGATTAGCTAGAATCCATGTCAATCAAATTGACTGACATTTTGTGTGACAGTGAGATAAAGTGATAAATAATGTTATTCACCCACTGGGTGAAATATTCACCATATGGGTGACTAACATCATTTATCTTTCACTTGGATCAGAGTGTTGGCAGGATACCTAATCTATTTAAATAGTAGATACAACATAACACTTAACTCATTACACAGCAATGTCTCTTCTGCAATTAAGCTGGGCTCATTCAGATACTGTATAAACTCTGACAGTACCTCATGGCAAACAGCAGCTGTGATTGCATCCTCATTTTGCCCAGATTGTTTTCCTACTTTGTCACCTCAAATTTTGCCTCTGCTGCTGTACCTTCGTCAACACTGTTGTAGCTGCCCCATTCTGGGAGCTCTGACCTCCCTCCCTCTCACTTGACCTAAACTCTCCCTCCTCTCCCTACTTAATCCTCTCCTTAGTCTCCTTCTCCCTCCCTCTTACATCCCTATTATCCCGTTATCATCCTTAGTACTCCCACTCCTTCCAAACTCCCCACTCACCTATCTGCCAGCGTTTGACAATGCCTCTGAGGCAGCTATACATCTATGTCCTACGTTTATGATTTATTTTATTCAATATAAACATATCCCTCCCTCTCATCCCCTTGCTCACTCCTTCATACTCCCATCTGCCTTCCTAACTTCACTCACTTGTCTGACAGTGCTTGACAATGCCTCCGTGACTGCTTAACATTGTCTGTCATTAAGTGTATGTTCTATTATATTCATTGTAATATTGCCTGGCATACATTGTACGATGCCTACTACTTTTTGTTTTCTTGTTCCTGTTTTCTCTGATACATAGTTTATTTTTTTGTTCTTCTTTTATAACTTATGTTTAATTTGTTGACGTGGAACCTATGTAAAAGAGCTTCTAGCTCAAAGGTGTTAATTCAAGCTCAAAATAAATAAGTAAATAAAATAAAAAATAAACATACATTGTATACAGAACAATTCACACATAGTCCACAGTCAATTAAACTGTTCTCCAGACCTTTTTTCACCATGGTCTAAGGATAATTTCAAATATCAAAGAAAAGTTCAAGAAACAGTAGTATAAATTTAAACAAGCATTTGTCAATGCCGAATGTTGTCGCGCTGGCATTGGCTTTGGTAGTGCAGTGCGGAAAAACATTTTGGGCAGGATGTGAAAAATGGCAGCTGTACAGTTCATAAGGAGGTGTAAAAAAATTGCCAGTTTTGAAAATGTGGCATGTAAATATTGCAGATTTGCAAAGTGACATGGGTGTGTTGGAAATGTGCAATGCACACTTGTAACACAGTCATTTTATGGACGTTCGGCACCAAATTTTCAACATAGGCATTTTAGCACCTCTGCTCATGTACAGTGTCACTGTTATTTTCAAACTGTCCCAAAAGTGATTTCATGCAAGCGACCGCGCTATTCTGCGCCAGACGTGCAAAAACACATTTTGGGCAGGATATGTGAAATGACAGCTGTACTGTTTATCAAGAGATGTGGAAAAATGCCAATGGTGAAAATCCAGAGTGAAAATATTACAAATGCATGACATTACAAGCGTGTGAGCAATCTGCCAACGCATGCTCATAACACAGTCATTTTATGTAGTATTGTCACCAAATTATCAACCAAGGCATTTTAGGACTTCTGCTCATGAACAGTGTCACTGTCATTTTCATAATCTGTCCCGAACACTGATTTCCCACAGCGACCGCGCTATTGTGCGCCGGAACTGCTGAAACACATTTCGGCCAGGATAAGAAAAATGACAGCCATACTGTTCACAAGGAGGTGTACAAAAATGACAATGTTGAAAATCTGGCATGAAACTATTGTGAATTTGCGAAGTTATGAGCCTGTGTAGCAGCCGAGCAACATAGGCTCTTAAAACAGCCATTTTTTGGATTTTTTCCACCAAATTTGCAACATAGGCTTTTTGAGAGCCCACCTCATGAACAGTGGCACTGTCATCTTTTTAATGGGTCCCAAAAGGTGACTCCATGCAGTGACTGCAAAATCACCTTTCGGGACCAATTAATGATATGACAGTGCCAGAATTCACTAGGACGGGTCCCAAAACCCCATCTTGAAAATCTGGTGTAAAAATTCCCCAAAATGCCCGAGATAAGCATTAAAGTTGAAAAACCCCTATTTATTCCATTATACAGCTTACCGGCATTTCCTCAGTTCGCGGTCGGCTTTGAAGAGTGCAGACATGTTCCCGGTCCACCAAAGATCATCGCGCCAGACTCCGGTGGTAAGTATGGGGTTGGGGGAAGCAGGGTGCGTAGTGGATGGGTGCAGATTGTGTTAGGGGGGTTGGAAAAGTACGAGGGACCATTTTTGGTTTACAGGTTAAAATAAAATAAATAAAAGACATCAGGGGACCATTTTCATTTTAATAGGTGCTTTGGTATGCTGGGGTGGGCTCCCAGCATGCCACCTGAGTGTGTGTGTGTGTGTGTGTGTGTGTGTGTGTGGGTGCTTTAGCCGACGGGGGATTGGGCACCCTCGTTGGCAAACAGGGAAAGGGGGTCTGCAGGAGCCAAGGGGGATTGGGCACCCCCTCGGCAAGCAAAAAAATGGGGGGGTTACATGATAGCGATGGGGATTGGGTACCCCCATTGGCACACAATAAATGGGGGTGTTCACAGGCAACAGCGGCAGTCACTGCCACCATGTTGCCTGCCCGTAGGGGGAGGCGTGTTGTGATCATGCTGCATGAGAGCTTCGCTTTCATTGCAGAGGACCTTTTCTCTGATCTCTTCACCTCATTAGCTAGTCAGGGTGTCGGCCCCTGCTGCTGTCTGATTGGGGAACGCGGGACTTACCTAATGGTGCATTCCCTGCATTCGCCCAACAGTGACCGCACCTCCAAATCTGCACTACCGCAAGATGTTGGCTGAGCAAGCACGCCAACATAAAAATGTATCTGTTGACTTTTAAATAACAGTCTTTCCCATGTCTGTATAAATATCAGCATTCTTTGATTCCACATCTGAACTGTAAAGCAGAGGATAAAACAAATAGGTCCAACCTGTTCTTCCAAATTATGCCAGACTCCCACAGACAAGTTCATGTAAATAGTCAAGGGCTAATCCCTTAGGTACTCTGGTTGAAGTCCCACTACAGCAGTCAACAATACATTTAAAAGACCCTCTGCATGCACTGTGGAGAGAATACAGGTTTGTGCACTCAATCAATAAAATCACTTTACTTTTGCAATATAAACTTTGAATGTGGGAAAAAACTGTAAATATTTGTCTTGATAATTACTGCACCTCGAAATTACAATTATCTTGTGTAGAGTTTCTCAAGTGAGTTTTAATCAGACTTACTTGTTACATGTTACTGTATATGATACATATCTCCATGGCGCTTTCTAAAACTTCTGTAAATTCAACCAAAATAGTGGTGTTTTGCACAAGCTTATATCTCAGAATCAGTTTACTTTCAGCAAAGTGAGTTTCAAAATGTAAAATTCTAATCAAAAGAGGTTTGCAGCTTTTGGCTTGCTTAAAAATGTGCTTTCCTAGTGCAAACAGGCAAGAGCCCAATGGGGAAATTGCTAGAACAGAAAATTAAAATGGCATTGGCTTGACACCTGGCATCTGACATGAGTTATACCACCAGGCCATGTGTTTGAAAATGGCACACTCTGATGCGCCATCACTGTTTAAAATGATAAAACAGTTGAGATACAAAAATGCGAAACTCTATTCCAAAAAATATTAAACTTGTATAGATCAACTGGCTAAGAACTTTTAATACTGGATGTGCCCTTCTTTACTAGAAAAATTAGTTCAAACTACCAGCATATTGGCTCAGGGAATGGTATGGGAAGGAGGGGTTCACCTGTATAGGAGAGTGGGGGACACATGGCAGGTTGTGGACTAATATTGGAAGGACAGTCTACATCTAAGTGAGAGGGGCACAAATACTGGGGGGCTTACAAGGTTATGTAGATAAAGTCTTAAGGAAGGTTAAACTGGTAAGGTGGGATACAAGCCTAGGAAGGGAGAGATTGACAGGAAGAGAGACAATGGACAAGCTAGCACTCCCATAAGAGAACAGGTATGGAAGGAGGGTTGGGAGAGAGGAGGTGGATATATGATGGAAAGAACATTCTACAAATACCAGGAGCATGGGGAACAAAATGGTGGACTTAGAGGCCATAATGGTGGATGAGGACCTGGACATTGCAGCCGTAATGGAGACCTGGTGGTCTGAGCATCAGACATGGGAGGTAGTATCCCAGGGTACAGACCTTTTAGGAAGGACAGGGCTGCTAGAAAGGGGGGTCATTTTACATCAGGGATGACATTAAGGCAACAGAAGGGCAGGAGGAGCAAGAGGATGCAGAAATCTTGTGGGACATGCTAAAGAAACAGTCTGGGATATCACTAAGGATGGGGGTGACTTACAGATCTCTGATGCAGAGGGAGGAAGTGGATAGGCAGCTGTTGCAGGTGGTTCAATAGATGGCACTGAAGGGGGAGATTCTAATGGTGGGTGACCTTAACCTCCCAGATGTTGACTGGGATATCCCATCAGCTAAGTCAGCCAGGAGCAGAGAGATCCTTGAGTTCCTCCAGGAAGCTTTCCTGGAACAGCTGGTTAGGGAGCCCACTAGGTGTGGGTACTGGGTCAATATGTTGCAGACAACACCATGCAAGAATAATCCTGCGATGTAAAGTGCGTAATGAAATACAGTGACATGGATATAACAGTGGTAGTATACCACCACTACCCCTGTCACTGACTTGGAACTGGGTGAAGGGCTGAAGGTGCCATAGGTGTTGTGCCTGGTTGAGCCAATCCCATGGCGGAATGGCTAAGGCAAATGCACTTGGTGCAGTGGAGGCCTTGGGATCGGGGTTTGATTCCCCGTCTCCCAACATGGTTTTTCCTTTTCCCAAAAAAAAAACCCTGAAGTTTCTCCAGTCCAAGTTTCCCCTTTTCCCCTCAGTCCACACCCTCACTTGGAGTTAGCTAATTTAATTGGGTTGATGTGGAGGGTGAAGCCCCCAACATCGGGGGTGCAGGGGTGTAGCCCTCCGCAAAAACAAAGATTTTGTTATGTGACCCACTGGTGTGCGCTTTTGTGTTGTGGTCAGTGTTTTCTGCCAACCTTATTTTGCTGCACGCTGTAATGTCTGTGGCATTGTTGTTTTGCGCAATTTCATCCACAACAAAATGACCCCGTTCCCTAGGGGTGGCAGCATACTCAACATGGTCCTGTCCAATGGGAACAGTGCGGAAGGAGTTGGAGTGGGGTCAACCTAGGTGCAAGCAATCATAATACAGTGAGTTTCAGGTTAGGACGGGAATGAAACTAGTCGGACCATCACAGGCGTCCTGGACTTCAGACTGGTGGATTTTGCCAAATGGGGAGCTAAATGGAGGAAGGAGAAAATAGAGGAAGTCAAGGAATTATGGAATTCAGCTAAGGGGTTGCTAAAAGCCAATGAAATCTGCATAAGGAAGGTGAGGAAGAACAGAAAAGGAGGAGGCCGTTCTGGTTTACCAGGGCAGTGAGAGGGAAACTGGGGAAAGATAAAGGGCATTCAGAGCATACTGTATAAGTGAACACAGAGGAAAGAGGACAGGGAGACTTACATGGAGAAGCTGAGGGTGTCAGGGCAAAAGATTAGAAAGGCAAAAGCAGAACCAGAGGAGAGAATTGCTAAGCAGGCCAAAAGGGGAGATAAAACTTTTTTTCAGTACATTGGAGAGAAGAGGAAGGCAAGGCAGGGGATAGTAAGGGTGATGGGGGGGGGAGTACAGGTGGAAGGGACTTCGAGAAGGTGGAGGTGCTAAATAGGTACTTTTGCTCAATCTTCACGGTGGAAGAGGAAGGAAGGGGACCAGTGTTAAGGGAGAGGAAGGGATGACATAAGGGTGGATCCTAGCCTGTTCAGTGAGGACAGGGTAAGAGAGGTACAGGTAGGTTGAGGTGGACAAGGTATGGGTCCAGATGCCTCATCCTAGGGTACTCAAGAACAAAGGGAGGAACTGGTGGCACCTCTGGAGGTTGTTTACTTGTCCCTGGATACAGGATGGGTGCCAAAAGACTGTAAGAGGGCAGATGTGGTGCCACTTCACAGAGTGGCAGCAGGGAAGAGAGTGAGTAATTATCATCTGGTCAGCCTCACCTCGATGGTGGGTAAGATGATGGAGGCAATATTAAAAAAGGGCAGTCAGCTACTTGGTAGAAAGTGGGATACAGGATGCCCATCAGCATGGTTTCAGAAAAGGAGGTCATGCCAGACTAACCTGATTGAGTTTTTCGATTGGGTAACAAGGGTGATCAATTAGGGAGGGACAGTGGCCGTGTCCTATCTGGACTTCAGGAAGGCCTTTGACACTGTCCCCCATGGAAGGCTGGTAAATAAGCTGGAAAGTTTGGGGGTGGGACAGAAAATAACAAGGTGGGTGGCGAACTGGATGAAGGACAGAAGCCAAAGTGTGGTGGTAAATGGGGTACATTCCAGGGAAGAAGGGGTGATGAGCAGGGTGCCCCAGGGGTTGGTGCTGGGGTCCATCCTGTTTAACATCTATATCAGTGACATAGTGCAGGGGCTGCAGGGGAAGGTCTGCCTATTTGCAGATGATATGAAGATCTGTAATAGGGTCGACACCCCCACGGGGGTGGCTATGAGGAAGATCTAAGATTTCTGGAGGGGTGGCTGGAAGCCTGGCAACTGAAATTCAGTGCCAAAAAGTCCACTGTAAAGCACGTGGGGCAAAGTAACACGCAAGCAAATTACGCACTGGGGGGGTGTAATTAAGGCAACTGAGCAGGAGAGATATCTGGGGATTATAATTTCAGATAACCTTAAGGTGGGGACCGAGGTAAGGAGGTGGTGGGCAAAGTGAATAGAATGCTGCCGTGCATACAGTGGGAAAGATATAACAAGCAGAAGGAGGAAGTTGCTGATGCTACTGCAAATCCATGGTGAGGCCTCACCTGGAGAGACAGGATCCAGTTCTGGAGACCTCACCTATCTAAGGACATAGATGGGCTTGAAAGGGTTCAGAGAAGGGCCTCTAAGATGGCGCATGGGTTGAATGGGAAGTCCTATGAGGAGAGGTTGAGGGAGCTGGATCTGTACCTGGTGGAGACCAGAAGCGAGAGGGGGACAAGATAGAAATGTTTAAGTATGTGAAGGGGATTAATAAGGTGGGGGAGCTTATGTACAAGAAAAGTAGGTGCTAGAACTAGAGGTCATAGTCTAACATTAGAAGGAGGAAGGTTTAGGGGCAATGTGGGGGGGCGTTACTTCATTGAGAGGGTGGTGGAGCCCTGAAACAGTCTGCCGGAGGAGGTGGTGAGGGTCAAAAGGTGGAAGGACACAAGGGGTTGATCAGGAGGTGAAGGGTGGATCTCTGGATAAGGGGGGCAAGTAGGGAGGGGGTAAGGGACAGACTCGATGGACCAAAAGGGTCCTTTTCTGCCATCACATTTCTATGATTCTATGATACTGTATTATCCTAGACAAGTGGCTAGTATATGTCCATTCTCACCATCTGGAACTTTTAATCAAAGTTTTAGTTATCTCTGTCAACACTTTGAACCTCTTTAAACTTTAGATTTTAGGCTACTCGCTACAGTTTTCCTTGGTGTTTGGGCTTCACTATGCAGTTCACTGCACTACATGGTACAATGAGTTGCTTCTCCTCACTCCTTCTCCCAGTCACAAATTCCCACTGGCACAATTCAGTTTGAGTTTTTCCACTCTCTGGCCATGCACATGCAGTGTTCTGGTTCGGACCTCTGAGATTTGGACATCGCCTCAGTAAGTTGCCAGTGGGGAGTTCCTGTAAAATAACAAAAGAAAGACCTTCTGGAGGAAGTCAGGATGCAAAAGCATAAGTTAGGAAGTTTTAAAATGAGACAAACACAGAGTTTGAGCAGCGAGTTAGCAGTGCAGAGGCAGTGCGGGTATGGAGGGCAGCCAGCCCCACAGTACATATCAAACCAAGAAAAACCTGCACTCACTTGAGAAACGAGGCTTAACAAAGGTACCAACACAACCTCAGATGGACGTCCAGCATGTGCAGTCAACGTTCCCCACTATCTCTAGGAGTCGAGAAGTAGACCAGAAGGTCAGAAGTTTGATTTAGTGTACACTCAGAAATGACCTTTGGCAGAAAACCAAGACTGGTATGCAAGGTAACCTGATCCTTATGGAAAACAAGATAAGGAGGCTGTGCAACCAGAGCTTGCAATTCAGAAATTCATCTAGCAGATGTCATGGTCATGAGGAACAAGGTCTTCCAAGAGAGGAAGCAAAGCTCACAAGTAGCAGTAGACTCGAAGGGAGGCACAGTAAGGGTCTTCAGAACCATGCTAAGGTCCTACACCAGAATCAGATCTCAGACTGGGGGTGCAGAAGCAGAATCCCTCTGAGGAACCTCTGGGAAACCTTGAGTTTGGCAAATGTTTGAGGGTATAAAAGGCTGACACCACAACCAAATGCACCTTCACTGAGGAATATCCCAGGCCTGTGTCCATAAGGGACAGGAGGCATTGCAGAACATAACTGACTGAACATATAAATGGAACTATCTGATGGGCCAGACCATAAAATGTTTCCATTTTTCGGAATAGGTATACCTAGTAGATAGCTTACAAGTCATCAGCAGAACACCTGCAACTGCTGGGGACATCCCAAAATGGCAGAATTCTACATCCTCAGGAGCCAAGCGTGGAGGTGCTAGGATTGAAGATCATGATGTATCAGACAGATGTTCTCTTGTGACAGAAGACCTGCTCATAGAGAGATCAGAACAGTAGGTTCCACTGTCAATTGCTGAAGCAAAGGAATTAAATTTGTCTTGGCGGAACAGAGCCACCATAAGCAAGGTGGCGGTTCCACCCTCAACAACAGAACCCTCTGGATTAGAGGGAACGGTGTAAAAGTGTATGTAAACATTCCCTTCCAGGAGAGGGCAACACATTTTGCCAAAAAACTCTAGGCCCTGGATACAGCATGCAGAAATGTGGCAGGTTTGTGTTGTGTAGAAATGCAAAGAGGTCAATGCAAAAGTGATCCCACTTTTTAAGGAAGTAGTCCACAATGGAGTTCAAGAGCTCCCACTTGGGCATGATGCCCAGGACCTGCTGAGGCAATCCATGAGGGTGTTGAGGGTACTGAGAGAAACATGGCTGTCAGAAACACACTGTGTTTGGGGGTCCAGTGCCAGACTCTCATTACTTCCCTGCACAGATGATAAGAATGAATATGCCTTGGTGGTTGTCACAGGACATCACTGAAATGTCTGTATGGATCAACAGAGAGCAACCCTGAAGGGGGATGGTGAAGGCCTATAGGACAAGCAGAACAGCCCTCATCTTCATAGTGTTGCTGTGGAGAACAGTGCCCAGAGAGGACCATTGTCCTGAGTCCAAAACAGGCCCAGATGGACACCCCAGCTAAAATCAGAGGCATCTATCATCACTAGAAGAAGTGAGTAACATAAAAGGAGACCCTTTCACCAGGTTGGGACAGTCCAGCCACCAGAACAGGGAGCAATGCAGAGAAGGAGTCACCTGTATGAGACAGTCCAGCTCTTCCCAGTACTGAGATTACTGTACTCAGAGGAGCCATTGTGGAATCCTCATATGCAGCAGGGACAGTGAGGATTGCTGTAGCCATGAGACCTATCAGCTTTAATAAATATCTGGCTGAAGCATAGCCACTGGAAGAAACCAGCTGAGCCTGGGCACCAGAGCCTTGGTACAGTCTGCAGAAAGGAACATTCGCCCCACCCTTTGTCTAGAATCGCTCTGATATATTGGAGCCAGCCTCTGGCAATGAGTGAGTACTGATTTCAGCTTATTCACTAGAATGCCCAACTGCTCAAAGACTATCAGGCATGGAACAATGTAAACTATTGCCTCCTGTGACAGTGCCTTCAGAAGCCAGTCTTCAAGGTACAGGACAACATAAAGGCTCTCCCTGCAGAGGGTGGCTGCAACTGCTGCAAGGCATTTTTGTAAAGATATGTGGTGAAGAGGATAAAAGGGCAAATATGGAACTGATGGTGAGAGCCTTGGAGCATAAACTCCAGGTCCTGTCTGCGGCATTTGTGGATCTTGATATGAAAGTAAGTATCCTTCACATCCAGGGCACACAGCAAATACCCTTTTAGAACAGGGGAAGTAGGAACTGTAAAGTGACCATTCAGAACCATTTGTGGTCTATAAACAGGTTCAGGCCCTGAAAGTCCATGACAGACCTCAAATCTCCTATCCATTTTGGCATTAGAAAGTATCAGGAATAGTATCTCTGATTCAGTTGCACAGTTGGGACTGGTTCTGTGGTCCTCTTGCAGAGAAGAAATTGAACCTGCTCCAGCAGGAGGGCAAGATGTCCCAGAGGATATCGGTGTGGTAAGGGAGGATAAAATAGAGGGACAGAGTGGAGTTCTAGGGTGCGTCCCCACTGAACCCACTCCAAGCACTCGTGCATCTGTAGTAATCCTCCCATCACTTTGGAAGGAAGAGGGAGATACAGAATCCCACTAAGATCGCTTTGTCTACAGGGGCTGGGAGAGGCTGAAGAAAGTCAGAAGGTTCAAGGAGGTGGCCTGTGAACCACCAACAGTCACACCTTTGGTGATCCTAGCATGGGTACTGTGAGGCAAAGGGACCTGAGGGGAAACCAGGGCCTGCTGGGATCTGTGGCCAGACCTCTGGAATAGCCTCTACCAGTGTGGGCATAGGGCCTATGAAAGGAACCCCTGGCCCAACCCCTAGGCATTGGATTCAAAGTAAGGAGGGAATCCTGGGTCATTTCAGATGTCTGCTGGTCCTTTGAAGCAGATTCCAAATTGGTACCAAAAAGCTGCTTACTTCTAAAGGAGAATTAAGGCCTGATTATTAAAATGCAGTGGCAAAGCAAGCCACCCATAGCCAGTAGTGGCAACGATGGCAAATGCCAGAAGCGGCTGCACAAGCCGCAGCATCAAAAGCATTGTAAGCAGAACGAAATAGGTATTTATCAGCCTCCAAACCATAGACGACTATCTGCTGAACATCAGTTTTAGCTGGTCCATCAGGTAGCTTATTAGCCATAGACTTTCACAGGTTATTCTGATGTTTAATCATATAAGCCTATTAGTTAGCTATCTAGCAGCCAAGGAACATAGAAGCATATATCCTCTTGGCCATAACATCAAGTTTCCTGGATTCCTTATTAGGTGGAAGAGAGCTCATGTGTTTTGAGCCTTAGACCAGTCATGGCGGTCATAAAGTCCATCTTAAGCTGCATAGCATATAATGGCTTGGCAGTAGGGGCAGGATATTTTTATTCACCTTACGGGACAACTGATAGAGCACTGGGTCTGTACCCAGCTGCCATAGTGGCATCCTCCAAGGCTGAATGCATAAGAGGAGCTATGACCATAAGCAAGGATGAAACCTCTAAAAATTCATAGAGGTTCTTTTCAGAGGGGTCCTTCTTCTAAGCAGTAAATCCAGAAATGGCTGAACCTGCCAGAGAAAAGCATGAAAAGATGTATCCTCAGGATAATGTTTAACTGGTGCCAAACACATTAAAGGGATCAGGTCCTCTTCCTTATCATATTTATCCTCCATTAAATTTAGATTGTATTCCATTTCCTCCTCCTCCTCATCATCATTGATGGGAGCAGGCAGTGGGCTGACGGCAGGAAGAGGAAACTGTGGAAGGGGTAGCGTCAATGGCACAGGCGTCGACTGAGTAATCCCTTGGCCTGATTTTGGCACCAGAATGGGAACTAACAGCAGCATCAATGAAGTTGACAGCAATGGGCCAGGCAGCATTGATAGGGTTAGTATTGATGGCGAAGCCTGAGTCAGGAGCTGTGAAAAAAGTGCAAACATAATCTAAAACTGCAAGTGTGCGTCGATGGGCCCTGAAGGGTAATCAGTGACTGATTCACCAATGAGACTGGTTCAGTGGTAGAACTGGCTGAAAATCCACCATAAAGGAGTTAGATCCAATGCAAGACCCTGACCTTGATGTCTATATGATGGTCAGAGGAGCAGCAGGATCTGAGAACCTGTGCCTGGGTCCTGTCTTTTCCAGCAGATGTGCCTCTAGTTTTAAGGGAAGACCTCTACCTGGTAGGAGAGGTATCTTTTTCTTGGTGCCTTTGTTTGTCAGCATGGTGGTGTTTTTCTGCTGACTAAGCTGATTTCTCCTTAGATTTGTCCTTTTTCGATGATTCAGCCACCAGTGCCGTTGACTGTGGGGAGTGGCAGGTTGACAGTGAGCTGGGAGTAGAGAGGAAGGGGTAAAGGTGGTGAGACACTTTGCAGTTCACACTGTTTGTTCTCCACGGTCATGATTTTTAAATAAGTTTCCATGGCCTTTTTCTGACATGTCCATGTAGCCTGGTTAAAACCCTGACACAAGTTGCAGGCTTTCACGTCATGTGCACGGCCTAAGCACCGAATACACTTAATATGAGCATCGTCCTTATGTCTTAACTTTCCCATCGCAACAGTAGTAGAATAACTGTTTCTTCTCTTTTATCAGCAGCATAAACATTTGAACTATTTTAATAAAAAAAGAAGAAAGAAGCAGTAATGTTAATGATACCTGTGAATTTCAAAGGCATTCTTCAGCAGCGGTGGACTGATGAGCAGTTGACAGTGGGAAACAGAACTAAGGCATGTTGGGGCTACCCATGTTACATAGGCACATGTCAGTGTGAATGGCCCAAACTAGCAAAGATTTCTGGGTTGTCCTGATGCCAACAGCTTATAGTTCTGTGATGTGGCTCAATAGAGGGAGAGATCCTTGAAGAGCGTCATTTATCTACAAAAGTAAATACTTGGCATTCATGTACATATGAGGTATTAAGGAGGTATTAAGCAATACGTGAGAATATACAGCAGTTTATCAACAAGTGGACACAATCAAGTTGGTAACCTGATTGGTGAGTGGTAGGATGACAGGTAGAAGCCAGAGGAAGGAGACAGGTGAGGCAGGACAAAGGAGCTCCATAGAACTCTTTATGTTTAGACTTGGCAGACCAGAAACTAGGCAACAAGGTTAGGGTGTCAGGTAGACTATTCCACTGTTGCAGAAGTCTATAGCTATGGATACAGGTCCTGGGTTGCATTTAAAAAAGGGAATCTTGAGTATTTTGCCTGCTTCAGATTTGAGGGAGTAAGGAGAAATGGAAGCAGGGGTGAGTATTCCATTTAGATACTCATGGAGCTTACCGTTAGAGAATTTGGCACTCGAGGAGGCAATATGCAGGAGTGTCATAGCTCAAGGAGGGCTCAGCTCAGTTGAGTGCATATTGTATAATGATGGGTGCAAGTAGAGAAGTTCAGAGCAAATTTTAAAAGGGAAATGAAGAGTACAGTAAGTTTGGATATGGTGGAGTTGGGAGTGGCAGAGAAAACTACACCCTCATTATCCAGTGTAGGAAAAATCCTTTCCACAGTGAGTTTTCTAGAAACATACAGTATAAACAAAGAAACAGAATCTGACAGTAGATAAGGATTGCTTAACCCATCTAGTCTGCCCATTTCTCTCTACCTACACTATTACCACAGACCATGCCCATTCTACAGCTCTTTCTCCCTCCCCCTTCCTTTCCACTATGATTCCCTTGTGCTTATCTCATGCATTCTTCAACCCCACCACTGTTTTCACCCCCACCACCTCTGCTGGAAGGTTGCTGCAGGAATCCACCACTCTTTCTGTGAAGAAGTACTTCCTCACATCTCTCCTAAATCTAACCCCTCTCCAGCTTCATAGCATATCCCCTTGTTCTTGAGCACCTTTTCTTCTGAAAAAATACTCCCCTTCCATACTTTATCTACCAGTGTGAAATGGGAGACAGCTTTTTGCCCTGTAAAGCACCCTGCATGGCAAAGCATTTGTAAACCAAGCTGCTGTTTTAGCTGTGTAGTACTGTATGTGGAGAAGCCCCTGTTCATTCAAGCCTATTTGTTTTAACATATAAGAAATATGTAGGATTTTCTTGCTCATAATTTTGGGGCACAACAGCTGCATAAAATAATAAAGCATGCTCAGAGGTAAGAAAGACATAAGAGGTAAACAGATATGGTAGCATTGCAGCTTGTTTAATCCTGGTTTACCATTGGGCTCTACCCACACCTCCTAACAATGCACTGTTATTTCAACATCTCAAAAAAAGACACTTGGAGCAAATGCTAAGTAAGCACCTTGCTGCAGTCTCTTCATAATGGAAGCTATGCACTATTGCAGGTCAGGTACACATGATTTGCATGTATCTGCCCTGTAGCTCCACACATGTGGACAGGCACAGGGTTCGTGGTATGCACAACTGCATGCCTCTGCAGGAACCTGTTCACGGCCCCAGCCCTGGTGCAGGGGTGGATCAAGGGACATGGGTGGGGGAATCCAATCAGATGCCCCTCCTAGGTCCAAAGTGGATCCCATCTACATGCAAATAGGGGATCCCTGGGGCAGCACTGTGGTGGGATTCACTGTCCTGCTGCAGCTGGCAGGTGTCATGTGGGAGGCACACAAAACATACAAAGCCCTGTAGACTAGTACCTGCACGCAGGAAATTGAAGGTGGTGCACTGACAAAGGCAGCAAGCCTTGCACAATACAACAATATCCAAGAGTTAGCACTCCAAAATACCACTAGAACAGTGAATTTCAACAAGTGTCAATTTTATTTCCACCAACGTGAATGCCTCTAGTGCTTCAGCTACTTGCCTTCAAGGGGGCATTAACCATTACAGAGACAGTGTTGCAATTTAAACAGAAAAGGTTCTGACATCATTTGCCATGTGACAATTATCATGTAACTTTGTTCAAAACAACCACCATTAAAGAAAACTCAAACAATAATACACATTCCAAATTATTAAATCCTAAAATACAAATATGTTGTTGCCTTTTCAGTTAATGAATTCATAATAAAATGGCTTCAAATACAAAATTTACTAGAAAAAGCAGCTGAAAGCAAATAAATGAATATACAGCAAAATCGCAGGTAAAACAAATAATCAGTTTTGACTAATTAGTAGGATCTTCTAGAAATAGGGATACACCTACACCAAAACCATATATTATTACTTAGCATATCCTGAATAGATACTGGCTCATAAACATTCATTTTAAAAGGAAGGCAATAGTGGTATGAGGATGAGAATTAATTCCAGTTGATGGAAAATACTCCAGGCCACTTGCACCAGAAATTATGGAACAGCTTTATTGAGATAATCTTGAAAAGGAAAACAAACACCGAACAGGTTATTGTGAGCAAGTAAAATCATCTTTTAACACAGTCTAATACCGAATAGTGAAACATTGGAAAGGTATGTGTGAGGGGTGGGGGTGGGGAGATAGAAAAGAGATTGAGGATGGGGAAGGTGTAAAGGGGTTGGGTAAAAAGATAAAGGGGGCTAAGGGGCAGTTAATTAAAGATATAAAGTGAGAAAATAAAAAAGGCAAAGCATACCAGAGCGAGTCAATTAATTTCTTACACTTTAAGAATGGTTTCAAGTCCCATCTTTCATTAAGGCCTTTAGGCCTAACAGTGTCTGCCTTAAAAATCCAATAACGTTCCCTTTGCATCAAAAGATTTTGCCTGTCACCACCTCTTTTTGGAGTCTGGACCCATTCTAGGCCCATAAACTTAAAACAGTTTGGATCTGAGTTATGGACCTGTACAAAATGTCTCCCCACTGGTTTGTCAGTGTTTTGATTTACTATTGAACGTATATGATCTTGTACACGTTCTTTATGAGTTCTTACAGTTTTTCCAATATAATACAGATTGCAACTGCACCATAAAATATAAACAACAAATGTGGTGGTGCAAGATATGAACTCATTGATAGTTATTTTTACCTCATTTGGTAAAATGATTTCATTTCAGTTTGCATGTATTTACAAATATCGCACCTCTTACACTTATGAATCCTTTCAGTCTCATAGGTAACCACAACCCAGTTCGGTTTCCAACCTCGAAAACTGACTATGTACTAGTTTAGCCTGCAAGCTTGCTGTTTTTCTAAAGGTGATTCTTGGACTTCCAGACACCAGCTCCTCAATTTTCATCTCCTTTAAAATATCCCAGCTATTCCCCACTCGTCCTGAAACAGCATTATGTTCTGTTGAAAATGTTATTAGACTGTCTTTATTAACTACTTCAGTTTCTGCTGGTTTGTAATAAGAAGTTCCTTTTGTGTTTTGATTTGTACTTTTGCAAAAGCTTCATCAGTACTGACTCCTTATACCCTCTTTCTTTAAACCTAGACAAGAGTTCTTCTGCTTGAATCATGAAATCAGTGTCACTTGTGCAGTTATGCCTAATTCTTATCAGTTGGCTATATGGGATTGAATTCATAAGCTTGGTGGGATGGGAACTATCATTTCTTAGTAGCGAGTTTGTTGATGTGGCCTTCCTGTATCCTTTGCGCTCACTACTCCCGTGGTACTGTAACTCATAAAAGTTATATAAGAAATCAGTCTCAGCATGATGCATGTGTGGGGTAAACCTCAGGTTTAAATCATTAGTATTTAACCATATGATGAATTCAGAAGCACTCTCGGAACTTCCTTTCCATATATAAAGGCAATCGTCAATGAAGCATCCCCATTTTACTATACATGACCAAAAAGGGTTAACCATTGGATTCTGTAAGGTTTGCAATTCCCATAACCCCAGGAATAAATTTGCATATGCAGGAGCCATAGATGCCCACATCGCAGTTCCACACTGTTGGGCATAGAAATCCCATCAAACTCAAAATAATCATGATGAAGTACAAAACTCAATGCTTCAACTAAGAATTCCACAGGGCTTGGGTTTCTATTTGGTCCTGTTCTAAAAAGAATTTAGCTGCTTTAGTGCCAACTTGATGCCTGATGGACGATACAAGGATTCAACATCGACACTTATCCAGATGAATCCTGGCTCCCTCACAGTCCTTGAATTTTCTAATAGTGTCCCCACTGTCTCTTAGGTAAGAGGAAGTTTCAACATGCTATGTTGAAAGAATAGGTCAATAAACTCACAAAGATGCTCAGTGAGTGAACTGACCACTAAGACAATAGGTCTCCCAGGGGGGTCATTCAAGCTCTTGTGGATTTTGGGCTGGCAGTATAGAATTGGAGCAACAGGAAATTCACAATATAAATATTTGAATTCAGTATCTGTAATACTCCTTTCTCGTACTGCTCTGTCCAAGAACACATACAGCTCCTTTTTATACTGATGTGTAGGGTTAATATTCAACTTCTCATAATTATTCTTATCAAAAAGTAACTTTTCAACCATGATTTTACATTTTTCTTTATCCATCAGTACAATGTTAACCCCTTTGTCCACTTTCTGTATGATTATATTATCATTAGCTGTTAATTCTATTAAAGCGATCTCTTCTGCAACAGTGAAATTTTTCTTTACTCTTATATTTCTGATTAGCCATCACAGAGGCAACAAGCCTTTATGTAAAGCAAATCAATAAAACACAACGAAGGAAAAAATGCTATGGTTCTCAAAAGAGGTGGCAGGAAGGTTAAGGAGAAAAGGATAGTATTCAGGAAATATAAGGAAACACAGAAGGAGCAGGACAGAGAACTTTATCAGTTAAAGCAGAAAGAGGCTGGGAAGGCAGTCAGAACAGCAAAGGCCCAAACCGAGGAAAGGATAGCCAATTCTGTAGAAGAGGGATAAGACCTTTATAGGTACATTAGAGGCGAAGAAAGACCAAGGAGGGATACTGAGGCTTAATAAAGGGGAGAGAATGTGGGTAGAGGGTGACAGTGAAAAAGCAGGGATACTGAAAGAATATTTCTGCTCAGTATTCACAAAGGAAGAGGAGGGGGAGGTACCTAAACCAAACAAGAGAAACACTCTGAAGACGGGGGTTGATACCAGTCCATTTACAGAAGAAAGGGTTCTGAAAGAACTAATAAAATTGAAGGTGGACAAAACAATGGGGCCTAATGGGATTCACCCAAGAATTCTAAAAGAACTAAGGGTAGAACTAGTGACACCGCTGACTACTCTCTTTAACAAGTCATGGGAGGATGGGGTGGTACCCAAGAACTGGAGGAGGGCAGATGTGATTCCTCTTCACAAAAGTGGGAGCAGGACAGAGGCAGGAAACTACAGACCAGTTAGTTTGACCTCAGTGGTAGGGGAAAATGATGGAATCACTTCTGAAGGAAAGAATTGTTGAGTACCTAGAGGCCAGCAAGGCACAGGACCCAAGGCAGCATGGATTCGTGATGGGAAGGTCATGTCAGATGAATCTAATAGATTTCTTTGACTGGGTGACCAAAGTAGTAGACCAGGGAGGGGCTGTGGACATGGCCTACCTAGATTTTAGCAAGGCATTTGATACAGTCCCACACAAAAGATTAATACAAGTTAGCCAGCCTTGGAGTGGGTCCCAAGGTGGTAGCCTGGATAAAAAATTGGCTAGACAACAGGACGCAAAGAGTAGTAGTAAATGGAGTACACAGTGAAGAAAGGAGGGTTACTAGCGAGGTACCCATGAGGTTCAGTACTAGGACCGGTCCTTTTTAATGTCTTTATAAGTGACATTGCAGAGGAACTGGAAGGAAAAGTATGTCTAATGCAGAACAACACAAAGATCTGCAACAGGGTTGATACACAAGATGGAGTGGAAAGGATGAGAAGGACTTGGCAAGGTTGGAGGAATGGTCAAATGTATGGCAGCTCAGATTCAATGCAAAGAAGTGCAAGGTAATGCACATGGGAAACAAAACCCAGGGAAGCGTACACAATGGGGGTGAGATACTGACAACAGTAAAATGGAAAGGACCTGGGGTATTTATATCAGATGACCTAAAGGTGGGCAAGCAATGTGAGAAGGCAGTAAGGAAGGCTGGGGGATACTGGGATGCATAGGAAGAGGCATCAATAGTAGAAAAAAGGAAGTTGTTATCCCTCTGTACAGACAGTTGGTGAGACCCCATCTGGAGTACTGTGTGCAGTTCTGGAGACCCCATCTCTGCAAAGACATAGACAGAATGGAGGCTGTCCAGAGGAGGGCAACCAAAATAGTGCAGGGTCTGCACCAGAAGACATACAAAGAAAGATTAAAGGAGCTTAATATGGTGTGGGCATGTGTGATTTTGTATTTTTTTTAATATGTATACCCTTGAGGAAAGAAGGGAGAGAGGGGACATGACAGAAACTTTCAAGTACCTCAAGGGACTCAACAAAGTCAAGAGGTAGCATCTTTCAGAAAAGAGATGTGCAAGAACAAGGGGCACAATTTGAAGATAGAGGAGGATGGCTCAGAGGTAATGTGAGGAAGTATTTTTCACTGAGAGGGTTGTGGATGCATGGAACAGCCTCCCTGAGGAGGTTGTGGAGTCAAGAACAGTGGGGGAATTCAAGAATGCATGGGACAGACATAAGGCAGTCCTAGTGGGGGGTAGGAGGAAGTAAGCTGTTGGTTAACTAGGATCTGCAGCTTATCTGTTAGGTAGGAAAATGGGCAGACTAGGTGGGCCAAGCGGTCCTTATCTGCCGTCAAATTCTATGTTTCTATGTAGCTAAAAGCTGTCTTACCTTGAAAAGAACCGTGTTCTCAATTGGTGTAATGTTACTATTTAGCACCAAAGAACAAAAATCAGAACTGCTTTTGAACACATTTTTCCTTAATGTCTCAAAATTATGACACCCTGTTATAGTCCCTCTTGTTGCGTCAGTTTTATTTTCTTCAATAAGTGACAGAAATTCCAGCATATTTGCATCCTTTAACTCATTCTCTCTGTTATCCTCCAGATCTCTAGCAGCTGTTAGCAGAAAATCCAGATCTTCTTGGTGTACTTGAGTGATAGATTCTTCAAAAAAAACATTTCTTCAGTTGTAACTTGTTTTATTTGCAAAGAATAATTTTAGCCTTAACTTCGAAATAATTTAAATAAGTCCAGAAAAATGTAGACTGATTAACAACTGGAGTTGGAACAAAATTGAGCCCCTTTCTTAAAAGTGAACTTTGTGCAGGATTAAGCTTAAATTTACTTAAATTAATTATCTGGAGCTGGGATTCTTTGGGGTGTTCTTGGTGGTTCCCAAAGCTTTTTTTTTTTTTTTTTCTCTTCTTCCTTCCTTTTTCCTTCTTGTCCTTCTACTTACTGTGTGGATTTCTGGGGCTTTGTCTAAAAAGGTTCCTCTGCTGTGTTCTTTGTTAAATCAATGGTTACTGTTTTTGTTGCAGCTGCTGAATTTCGAGTTGTAGCTCTGTTTTACTGCTGCAGTTCTGGCTCCTTTCTATTCCTCAATCTGCCTCTACTTTCGATCTGGCCCTGTATCTTTAGGTATTATGTAGGCTGTTCCCAGCTCGTAATCTCTACTGTCCCTCAGTATTTGTTCTTGTTTTCTTTCTATGATCTCTTTTATGTTTTAGTGTCTTATTCTTTAAAGCTTTATCAATATTGTGAAAATCAGCATGCATTTTAAAACTAACCACTTCTTCTTCAGCTATTCTAAGTGCTTTTCTAGCTCAAGGTAGTTTTCAGTATCTTCTTCAACAATGAGCTTTGTGTAGGCTAAGGAGGCTGCTTCAGAAATTTTAACCAGGCTTCTTTCTTTGAAGTTCTCTAAGCCACACAATGGCGCTTTATAACCCGCAAACCTCATGGTGCCTGATTCTTTCTGAGTATGCTCCAATGATGTTATATTATAGCTAATGTTCACTTCCTTAATAAGTAATCTTTCAAGTTATAGAAATTCAAGCTTGATATTACCTCCAGTAGTTGCATGAGCTGCTCCACTCGCACTGTTCCTTCAAGTTACGCTCTCAGCTGCTGCTTCCGGGTTTGCAGTGAAGCCAATCACCCAAGCTGAAGCTTACACTCTCCGCTACATCTCCTGTTGAAATTCACTGTTCTTGTTGTCTTTTGGAATGCTAACTCTTGGATAGTATACAAAACATACAGCAGGGTCCCTGCTGCTGTATTCTGTGCCTTACTTCCTTGGCACTCTGTGTCTTTGTGAATGGCGCAGAGTGTGGGCAGACTCCCAGACCAGTCGTGTGCATAGCTGCACAGTCATCTGGGGGGACTGAGTCTGCAAGGGGTGCACGCCCCTTCCATAAATGCCACCGGGGGTCTGCTGCACCCTCAGTTTGTGGCATTCTGTCTTAGGGCTGCCTACATACTGCAGATCTACAGCACATGGGCAACCCATAGGAGCCATTATCTGCAACACTAAGTACAGTAGACTGAGTAGAAAAAATGCATGCTGAAAACATATTATGTTTAGAATTAAAGAGCCTGACGTACTCAGTATGCACCAGAAAAGTCATGCAGTTACATGGAATGGAACCGGACCCAGTAGGACATGGGCTGGCATTCACTATCCTTTGTCAGACCCTTTCTTCAAGCACATAACAGTGGGAAGGGTAAACAGTGACCTATTGGCAGAGCTGGCTGGGACACCAGATTGCCAGAGTGAGTGCCCTGCACTGTAGCAACAGGTATCATGGGATATAGCTTTACCACCAGGTTTTGCTTATCCCCTTTACACACTCCATCACTTTTTTTTTTTTAAAGAAAATTAATATCTGTCTGTCAGTGGCCTCCCAATCATCCATACCCAGGAGGGTGGGCTGGGCATTATTTATTTATTTATTTATTTATTTAAAATTTGGTTACCGGGATAGGCACACTGAACCGAGGCTCATTCTCAGGTGTGAAACTGGATGAGGATAAAACAGGGTAATTACATACATGATAAGGTTCATGTGCACAGTATAGTTAGTGCAAGTGAGACAGCAATGCAACAAAAATGTCATGGGCCAATATCCAAGATACATATACCAATGGAGTATAGTTTTCACACGTAATTTCAGGGATGAGTGGCAATTGCATCACGGCTGTGTGAGAGCCGTGAGAGGCACTTTTAATGAAAGGAGGGAAAGGAGATGCATAGGAGGCAGGATACTGGTTTCAGAGAGTGGGGAGCCGATGCAAGAAAGCTGCTTGCCCAGCACAACAGTGTGGAAGAGGGATGGAGGATCTACGAGATTCTCTGGAACATACTTCAAGGTTGGGTTGGCTATAGGGAGAGGAGGAAGGACAGGTGGGGGTAGTGAACTAAACCAGTATTTGGCAATGAAGACAGAGCAGTGTGTCTGGCAGCATAAGGGTGAGGGAAGTATGGAAAGCATAAAGTGAACAGTGATTGGTGCGAGGGAGCATGTTAGTAGCAAAATGACAGAAAGTATTGCAGAGGTATCTTGTCTGGCTAGTGATGAAAGGGGGGCCGAGCTGTAGACCACATCAGCATAATTGAAAATGGGAGGATCATTTTGATGACCAGCTGCCAGAGGATTAGAAGGGAGAGGCTGTCCTTGTTACAGTACAAAGCGCCAAGCTTGAGGTGGAGCTTTGAGTGGATGGCATCAATGTGAGAGGAGAAGTCCAGCTTGCTGTCCAGCCAAACTCCCAAGAATTTAAAGGCAGGGACTTCCTTAAGTTGGGTGCCATCCTGTGTGAATAAGACAGGGGAGGGAGAGAGCCTTGCTAGTTTCTGGCCAGTGCTGAAGGTCATTGATACAGTTTCTTTGGTGTTAATTGTGAGTTGTTTTGTCTGGAACCAGTGCAGTACATTTACGAAGTCGTGCTGAACTGGGGCTTCGACTGCAATGGTTGTGGGACCAAAGGTGAAAATTGCAGTGTCGTCGGCATACATGTAAGTGCAAGAGACACAGGCTGAGGAAGATCATTGAGAAAATGGAAAATAGTACTGGGCCAGGATGGAACCCTGGGGAACACCGGCCTGGATAGGGAGAAATAAGGGAGAATATGCCACCTACCTGTACTGATTGCTGTTGGTCCATTAGGTAGGAATGGAACCAATTTACGGTAGGGGTGGCTAGACCAGCTGAGATCTGTTTGTTCAGGAGGAGGGGGTAGGATACCAAATCGAACGCTTTGGCCAGCTCAATGAAAATGGCTGCTGTGATGTGTCCTTTGTCCACCCCTGTGGGAATGGAGTCTATCACTCGGAGGAGAGAGGATAAAGTGAAGTGGTTCTTTCTAAAACCAGACTGGAAAGGAGAGCAGAAGGATGTGGAATCAAGAAAGGAGGTAAGCTGGGAGAGTACAAGGGATGCCTGGAGTTTCACTAGGGAGGGGAGTAATGAGAGAGGCTGAGACATGGTTAGGAGATGTATATTAGGGCCACTTGGGCCAAAGGTGATCCTATACTGGGGGCTATGAAGCAGTTATGGTTGCTTTTCTCTGGCACAGTGGGGCTCTCCAGTATGTGCCTCCAGCAGCAGATGACATGCATTGTGAACAGCATGGCCACATCTCCGTCCTGCCCCCACCCCAGCTAACCACACAAGTGTGCAGGATGCAGCGGGATTGGAGGTTCACTTATACATGTGGCTGTTGGACTGGATTGGCACACAGGACATCCAGAATCCACATGTAACTCGTTACTGGCACAGTCAGGTTCATGCATAGAGCCCAATGTTTTGATCACTGTGGTCTTCTTCAGGAATGCCCTCTAAACTTAAAAAAGGAATTGTAGTTATGTGCTAATGATAGTAACATTTTCTTTAGTAGATCATTCTAGGCAGTAGAGCGCAGTGGGTTAAGGCTCTGAGCTGCAGATCTGGAGACCTGGGTTTGAATCCCACAGCCACCTAGGTCCATACTGTGTGATCCTGAGCAAGTCACTTAACTTCCTTGTGCTCCCAGGTCGCATCTGGAAACAAGCTTCGGCTTAGTGTGCTACTCATGGTTAAACAATGTTCCCTTTCTTCTACAAGAAGACGCAACTGTAGAAACATTGGGCTCAATTTTCAAAGCCGTTAGAATGCCGCAAGCCCCTGGTGCACCGATAGTTTGGCGCATGGGGCTTGCAACATTCTCCCAGCCACCCATCCAGATTTTCAATCCTGAAGGTCAAATGCTACAAGTTAAATCACGTTTCCCCTGGTCTAACTTGCACCATTTAGGGGACCCTTTTTACGGGGTTTGCACTAAATATTTGGCACAAGCTACCGTAAAGTGGAAAAACTGTCACAACTGCACCTGATGTACTAAAATTGAGTGCAGTTGCATCAAGGGAGTTTGGCGCAGCTGCACCAAGAAACGGGGTTGGTGCAGGGCTTGATACAAGCCCTGCGTGAACCTTTGAAAATGTATCCCATTGTTTCTAAATGTGTCCTCTAGTTTCATTGTGCATAAGTCTTGTTCTGTCTGAAGCCCTCCCCGCTGACACAGCACACCGTGTTTTGTTCCTATAGTAGATGCTACAGGACAGGTGATTTAAATAATAGTTAGCATTAATATAAATAGGAGCCAAAGCAGAGTATTCAGACTGGTTTGGCAAGTTGTGGATTTGAAAGTTCTCTCTTAGAAACGTGCATATAATAGGAATTCAGCTCTGCACAGATTACACAACCTCTTTTGTTTTTTCTTGCATTTCAGTTGTTCAACTTTGATGTACGTCAGCTTAACTGGCCAGAGTACATAGAGAGCTACTGCATAGGAACGAAGAAATATGTGCTGAATGAGGACATGTCTGGACTTCCTGCAGCAAGGCAGCACTTGAAAAAGTAAGTCAATGAGCTTGCTGGTACCCATTTCGTATTTGAACATTATTGTTTTTGTGATTTGCCTGCAGTAGGAGGGCCAAAAGGACAATTGTTGCTAACCAGAAGAGTATAATGAGCATCATGGTATTGCGTAGGCTTGGGAGCCAGGAGACCCAGGTACAAATCCCACTAAAGCCACCTAATGTTGTGTTAGCCTAAGCAAGTCAGTCAATCATTCAGTTCACTGGGCAGCCAACAAATTATGTACAGTAAGCTTACGCAGCTGTAACTTTTGAGGGCTCTTGCAGTTCCCACCCAGCTGGAACTTAGTCTAAAGGAGACAAGAATTCTCACAAGAGATAGATGCCAAGAAAAAGGAGGAGGCAGAGAGGAGGTGGATATAATGTGAGGAGCCCAGTAGGCTTATGTAGTGGATGAAGGAGGGGATTTATGGGTTATCCACTAACAGTCAACAAATTATAAGGGCATGCTTGTGCAGCTGTAACTTTGGGCATCTTTCACAGTTCCCACCCTGCAAGAGATGCTCAAGTGGACCTTAGGCTAAAGGGAGCTGGAATGCTCAAAAGAGCTGGAACTGTGGAGGCCGGGTTCTCAATGTAACCTTGGTATGGAGGAGAGGACAGCCTCCCCCTCTCAGTGGAGGAAACCTCTGTGGACCCAAGGCCTTGACAACCTTCCCTCTAGGTGTACTAAGTGTCAGAGAGTAAATGGGCATTACAGATTTATGTAGTCTTTGACCTAGAGTTCAAAAAAGGAGGTCCAACATCCTTAGGTCTTGATGGTATGATTTGGAATGTTCTTCTGTAATTTTGCAGATGCTACTCCATTGTGAAATAACTGGCCTAAGTCCTCCAAAGGACTGAACTGTGATAATGCCAGAAGGCTTATTATCTGAATGAGGAATCATTGAGAAGGATATTATTGATTTCAGTTAAATAAGAAGAAAAAAACTTTGGGCAGCTAGATAATTGTTAGAGGTTGCAACAGAACACAGTTCATTAAGACGGCTTGAAATAACTGGCTGTTCACTAATCACAGACAGTTGGTTTTAGTGAGGATGGGCATTTTGTTTTCTTTGCTGTCCCTGGGACAAGCAGACAGCTGTAGCAATGAAAAAGGTCACTAGGACCCTGGAGCTGTCTGTGGCATGGTGTACCTTATCCTCGTCCAACCCACCCTCATGTGATGTGCTCAGTCTTGCGCTCGGTCTGTTCTGGCATGCGGGCAGCCATCTGCAGGGTAAATGAGTTGTACACTCAGAAGGACTTGCAACTGTGCATGTGAGCATTAATGTCCTCTAAACTGCAGCTGGCATAAAAGAGACCAAAAAAAATCAGGGAGAGATAGGCAAGCTAAAAGAAGAAGGGAAGAGAAAGTAAATCAAAAAGTCTTTTTCAGGGTTAACAGCAAGGCAAAGTCATTTTACTTTATGCAGCACCCTATCCACCAGGGCTCAGAGTGCTCTGCAGATCAAACACAACAAAAGACACACTGTTACAAAACTTAATGCAAGTGCATAAATTAATAAATACATAAACGTACCAATAAATACAGTTATTTAAAACACTGAGCCAGTGCCCGGCATTAGATGTACAGGTTATAGTACTGTGCAGCAGTACCATTTGCCAAACCAGATAAATTTAAAAGGAAAATTGAAGATCAGTTTGAAAGCCTTCATCAGGGCTAAAGAAGAGGGTCAGCAGTTAAAGCCCTTTTAGAGCTGATTAAGCAGACAAGCACAAAGGAGTTGTCAAGCACTGTATGTCTGAGGCACCAGGTAAAAATCATTCAGGACAGGTAACATTCTATGAGACAGGCAATATTTTCATTCTGCCTGCCCCTGGACAGCCATCCTCCAAAATTATTTTTAGCCCTGTTACATGTAGTGAAGTAGATCAGTGCAGTACCTTTTATTATTGCGATCAGTTGTAGAAGATCGAGCTGGAGGATGAAGGACTCTGATGCGGTTTTTTAGGTCAAATAGATTTAAATGCTTAGCACGGGGAAGTCAGAAAAGGACTGCAGGGTGTCTCACATGTATCCAGAGAAAAGGTGCACTAAACAGGGTGATAACATGTTAGTAGCAGGTAAAAACAAAACCAAGCAAAATGAGCTACAGGTTGGCACACTGTTGCATAGAAAGAGACTCACCATAGGAGTCTAAACAAAGTTACATGTCTATTGCACAAATAATTTTTCTTAATCTCTTACTATCACCATCACCATAGGCTTATCCTGAATGTAGCGATAAACAAGTTGCCAGCATAGATATCCAAAGGTAAATAAGGGAGAACATATAAACACTATGAAAGTTTAAGTTCACAACACGCACTTCTCTGCTACCAGGAAATGCTGCATGCAACATCACACGTCGCACGTGATACTCGCTTATGTATCGACTTACATCATCTTCAGAGCGAGGATGACGTAAGTCAATACATAAGTGGTATCATGTGAATATCTCTGCTGGCAACTTGTTTATCGCTACATCCAGGACAAGCCTATGGTGATGGTGATAGTAAGAGATTAAGAAAAAATTCTTTGTGCAATAAACGTGTGACCAGTGTCTTGTAAAGAGGGATTATTACCTCCCTCTTCCGACTTGTGATACCCCTACTAATACACCCTAACATCCCTCTAGCCTTACCTACTGCTTTTGAGGTCTGCTTGGATGATTTCAGGTCATCAGTGATGATGCTGCCCAAGTCTCTTTCTTCCTTTGTGACTGCCAGCAACTCCCCTCCCAGCCTATAGGTGGCTTCAGGGTTTCTCTTCCCTATGTGCATGATCTTGCACTTCTTTGCATTAAATCCCAATTGCAACTCTTCTGACCATTTTGCTAGTTTATCCAGATCTCTTCTCATTCTGCCCACCCAATCTGGATCATCTACTGTGTTGCAGATCTTGGTGTCATCTGCAAACAGACAAACCTTGCCCTCTAGTCCATCTGCAATGTCACTAATGAAGATATTGAAGAGGACTGGCCCCAGGACTGATCCCTGAAGTACCCCACTTGTGACTTGCATCTCTTCTGGCTGTATACCATTTACCACCACTCTCTGTTTTCTGTCCGTCAACCAGTTTGCCACCCAGTTGACCAACTTCTGACCCACCCCGAGCCTACCCAGCTTATTTATCAATCTTCTATGTGGAACAATGTCTAAAGCTTTGCTGAAGTCAAGGTAGGTGACATCAACTGCTCCCCCTTGGTCCACCACTCTGGTTACCCAGTCAAAGAAATCTATGAGATTAGTTTGACAGGACCTTCCTTTGTAAACCCATGCTGTCTTGGATCCTGTGCCCTATGGATTCCAGGTGTTGCACTATCTTTTCCTTAAGGGTGCCTCCATAATCTTGCCCACTACTGAAGTAAGACTGACTGGTCTGTAGTTCCCTGCCTCCTCCCTGCTACCACTCTTGTGGAGTGGGATCACGAGCCCTTCTCCAGTCTTCTGGGACCTCTCCGTACTCAGAGACTCACTAAACAGTTCTCCTAATGGCTCTGCTAGTTCCACCCTTAGCTCCTTAAGTACCCTGGGATGTATGCCATCAGGTCCCATTGTCTTGTCCACCCTGAGCTTAGCGAGCTCTTGTAGGACCCTTTCTTTGTGAAGGAGTTGTGCTCACCTCCTCCCCTGTGTCCATGGTGCTGAGCTGTGGGCCCTGCCCTACCTTCTCTTCAGTAAATACTGAGCAAAAGTATCTATTTAGGATAGATGCTTTTACAGGGTCCTCCTCCTCACATGCCCCCTTTTCTCCTTTGAGCTTAGCAATACCCCCTCTGGACTTTCTCCTTTCACTAATGTATCTATAGAAAGTCTTGTCACCTTCTTTTACTGTTCATGCTAGTGTTTCCTCAATTTGGGACTTTGCCAGCCTTACTGCCTTCCCTGCTTCCCTTAGGGCAGTTTGGTATGCCTCCCTATCTTCATCCTGCTGTGTTCCCTTATATTTCCTGAAGGCCAGCCTTTTGGCTCTGACCTTTTCTGCTACTGTATTTGAGAACCAAAGTGGTTTCCTTCTTCTTTGCACTTCCTTTTCTGTCTAACACAATGGGATGTTGCTTCAAGTATTGCATCCTTAATGCTTGCCCACTTTGCCTGTACCCCTCACCTGTGTTTCTTTTTGCTAGGGCTAGCTTAACTCTGTTGGCCATCTTATCAAAGTCAGCTCCTATGAAATCCCATATTTTGCCTTGAATGGGATAATTTAGATGTAGTAGCCAAATTGAACCATACCATGTGATGGTCACTGGCCCCAGGTGATCTTTCTACCTGGAGATCTGTGATCCCTTCCCTGTTAGTCAGTACTAGATCTAGGGTAGCCCTGTCTCTTGTGGGTTATTGTACCAGTTGTTTGAGGCCCTCCCATGCAGGGAATCCACCATGTGTCTAGTTCTGGCAGATGTTCCTGCTGGTATTGACCAATCTGTATCCGGCATGTTGAAGTCTCCCTATTATCAGAACTCTCCCTTTAGCTGTCATGTTTGTATATCTTCTAACAGTATTGTGTCTCTGTCCTCCTCCTGGTCTGGGTGCCTGTAGACAACTCCAGTTCGTTTGGCTGTCCCATTTCCTGTTTCCAGGGTGACCCACAGTTCTTCTGGCTCCTTATGTGTATTCTGAATTTCTGTAGCTTTGATATTTTCATTGACATACAGGGCCACTCCCCTCCCCCTTTTGCACCTCGGTCTCTTCTGAACAATACATAGCCAGGTAGTGAAGTCTCCCAAGTGTGGTTACTGGTGAACCACGTCTCACTAATTGCTACTATGTCCAGTTTAACCTCTGACATTATTGCCTGCAGGTCTGGGATCTTATTTCCCAGGCTGTGAGCATTTGTGTACATGATTTTCCATTGGCCAGATTTCGGTGTGTTAGTTGTTGGGTGAGGTTTGGCATTTCCCCTGTAGGTCGTATGGGGAGACGGATCTTTTTTCTTACCTGGTGATGCAAATGAACTGCAAACATGCTGAATCCCTGTTTGAACACTAGCTGAGGGGGGAGGGGTGTTCTTCCCATTCGATGTATGGGGTGCTGCACCCCTCTCCCCATTTGCTAGTTTAAATATTCTGCAAAGACGTCAAACTTCTGCCCCAATACACTGACTCCTCCTTAGTCAGATGCAGTCCATCAGATTTAAAGAACTTTCACTCCCAGAACTGTTGCCAGTTCCTACAAATCTGTGTCCTTTTCTGGCACCAGCCCTGAGCCACATGTTTGGCTCCCCATCTCCCTTCTCTGACCTTCCGTCCATCTGCCCCCTCTCCCAGACTGGAAGGATCTCAGAGAAGGAGATGTCGGACGAAATGGATGATAGTTTGTCACCCAGCCTGGTCAGGTGTTCCTTGGTCTCCACAACTGACCGGCTGGTGAGATCATTAGTCCCTATGTGTACCAGGATGTCAATGTTTTCTCCTGCTTTGTGAACAATTTGCAATGCGGTCAGTGTCTCTCCACGCTGATGTACAGTACCTGGGAGACATCTGACCATTGCCCCTGGCTGGAGATGGGTATCAACTCTCCGAATCATGGAGTCTCCTATGATCAGAAGTTTTTTGGATTTCCTTTTTGCTTTTTTTGTTTTGGTTCCTGATTTGGGCGAGTTTTGTTGTGCTAGCTCCTGTGCTGCAGTGTCCTCTGCCCGTTTGTTTGATTTCGGAGATAGAGGCAGATACCTGTTTGTAGTGTTTATATGGTTTTTGGAGGTAATATGTTGGAGAGCACAGAGTGATGGGGCACCCGATTTGCCCCTCCTAACCACCTGCCAACCTCCTGGACCAACTACCCTCTGAGGTTGAGGTTCTTCTGTTGGATGTTGGGGAAATGGCGGTGGTTCTTATAATGTATTTCCTCTTGAATATGAAATTTGAGGTGCACAATCTCTGCCCATGCCACCGAGCTGAACCCTAAGATCTCCAATGGCCCAGCATGTAGGACAGTGTCCTAAATCCTGTAAGACTGTCCTTCTGAAAAGAGTTCCACAGTACCTGCAGTTAATGATATCCATTCCTGATAAGTTGCTGGGTTTATAACCTGGTCAGAGTAATTAGAAGGAAAAAATGCAAGTAATGGTTTGATTTTGTGTTTTGTTTTCGTATAACTTGTTATAACAAGTTAAATTACTAGTGCCCCTGTAAATGAGCTCACCTTGTGGATGCCCCACTGATCCGCCCCTTCCTGCTTTGCCACAGGAAATGTCACAACTGTGGTACCCTATAAAAGGAGTGTAGTGTGGGGTAGTTGGGGATGGGGGTGGGTGGCTGGGCCCTTCCCCTGCCGAAAAAGAAGAACCACGGATAAAAGAACAAGGAGGTAAGAGCAGAAAAAATCAGTCAACAAATGCAGTAACCTCAAAGCTTATCCTAATGTTAGATAAAACTGTAAAACCTGTAAAGCACCACCTGTAATAATTTCAGAGAAGATATACCCTGTAAGAAACACTTTGCTACAGAAAAAATAAAGCAATAACAGAAGATATACCTTGCAAAAGACAATTTGAATCAGAAGATTACAGCAGTAATCTGTTAGCACACACCTATAGGCACACCTTGTAATAATGCAGAAGAAGGTATACCAGCAACAACAATTTGAATCAGAGAAAAATTAAGCAATGAAATGTTAGCAACAAACAGTAGCAGTCCCTGTGAGTACAAAATAAAAATAACAACACACAGTAAATCTGCTTAACCAAAAGAAGTCTTAATCCGTTTCCTTGCTCTGGTAAGGTTCACTGTTCTCTCCTTTCAAGCAATCTTTGAAGGAAAGAGCTCGGGTGAAGCTAGGTGCCTTGGCCAGCAAACCAAGTCCTCTACTGAAGCCCATCCCAATCCGGGGATGCGCCATTTTTTTAAAAAATTTTTATAGCCATATCTACTTCTGTAGCTGAAACTGGAGCTTGCAAAATCTGCTTGTCCGTCTCAGAAAGAGAAGAGATTACTACCGGAAAGAAACCCTGTGGGTCGGATCTTTCCTTGTGAATTTTATCAAAATTCTCTTTAGTGTAGTTATCTATCAGTCTAGACAAGTCTCTCTGGGACTTCACTAACCTGCCCAAATTATCTTTTAGTTCAGAGATGAGTGGAATCCACCTTTTCCTTACAAACCAAGCATGGGTCCCCACTGGGTCTCTTCTGAATCACATAGCGAAGCTCAGTTTCTAATGTGGCTCCCCTATCATACTGATAAGCCTCATTTCCACTGAATGCACTTAATTTGATTAGTTAAATCAGTGTGACCTGCATTGAGAGGGATATCAATTCTGGAGCTTATTCTTAAGGAGAGATATTTAAGATATGCAACATCCCTTTTTTGTTTCCTCGCACAGGAAAACAACAGTTGTACCCCTTTTTTTGCATCTTCCCACCAGTCCCAAGACGAATCATAAAGGTATTGTACAGACTCCCTGGCAGCAAAAAATATTTGAACTTGTTGTACTATTTCTGTATCTTGGAGAGAAGCCGTATTGAGTCTCCATCTCTGTAAAAAGTGGCGAGACCTTGTTTGGGCTCCAAGGCAGAGAAATAATAGTGAGTGATCTGAAAATTCTATGGGCATAGTGGCAGGCCTGGAAATTTCTAGACCCAGAGACAAAAAAAAAATTAGTTGATCCAAGAAAATAAAGATCCACGGGAGAAAGTGCTCCCTCCTACAGGATGTATCACCCTATAGCCATCTAATAGCCCAGCAGTCTTGATCATAGATTTTAAAGAAATAGCATCACAACAAATCTTTTTCCCAAGATCTTGTTGCACTGAAAAGTCAAAGGAACAGTTAAAATCTCCACCCAGAAGCAATTTCCAGAAGTGGCTAAAAAGGCTTAATTAAACTAAAAATGCCTCTTTGTCAGTGTTCCTTTGCAGGGCATGAACATTAATACAACAAAAAAGAATACTTTTATATAAAATATCCAATAACAATGCTCTCCCAGGAGCAATACCCACCAATCTACATAACTGGACAGCCAAATCTGAAAACAAAATTCCCAAGCCATCAGCCCTATCCTGTCTAAAGGACCCAAAGGACAGGCCCCACCACCAATCCCTCTTCATAGCCTGTTGATCAGAGATGGAGGCTGCCCAAGTCTCCTGTAAAAATATTATATGAAACTGTTTCTGGTGCAATAAACTATAAATAGGCAAACATTTAGATTTATCTTTGAGACTTTGTGCATTTAGGGTTGAAATTTTACTCTGTTCCATGGAAGTGCAGAAATGTGAAAAACACTAGCAAATCAAAAACCAAAACAACAACTTTGACCACAGATACCCAATTTAGGTCACCCCTCTCCGCCACCCTTCCCTTTAGGGACAGTCCTTTCCATTTCTTCTTCTTCTGGCCTGGGAGGCGCGTTCTTTTGGGTAACTGACTGCTCAAAGCCTCCAAATCCATATCACCCCAGTCCAAGTCCCCCAATCCTTTCCTTACTGTAGAGCATCACATTTATTTGCTAGAGGATAACCATAGTCTAGGGCTGCTGTAGAGACCCTCACACTCCTACAAGGCAGTCAGTCTGTGCCGAGGGGGCATGCTGGAAGCTTCGCAGGAGACTCTGGCTGAGTTACTGTTCCTGAGTCTGGTGCCAGGGCTTTTCCAGGTGTGGAATCACTGGGCGGTTGTCCCATAGTATCTAGTGGCTAGTACTCCACTGTGGCCAGTGCCATATCTACTGATCCATCCAGAGCCAAGAGTGCTGGGGGGCATCTGGGCATCCTAGAAGCCTGGGTCAGAACAGAAGGAACCTGTGGCCTAGGCTGCTTCTTGGAAGGGGCTTGAGACCGAATGACTGAACTTGCCCTTTGGGCCTAAAAGTAGGTCTGAATGGTTGAGGGCATGTCTCGATTTACTGCCGCCATGGACAGTCCTTTTACATGTGACTTTTAGAGTCACACAGGTTGCAAGTGTTTCAGTCCTTGCAGGCCAAGCTTATGTGGCCAAAACCACCACACAGACCACAACAAACTTTGTCACAAACACTAGACAAATGAGAACATGCTCCACACTTGTAACAAGCTCTAGGTTGGCCCGTATAAAAGCAGACCCCTCGTTCCCTTCCAAGAAAAAAAGTGTTGGGAATGTGCATCGCCCACTGAGCCCCCAGTCTGAGTCATACTTTGAAGCACCAACCCCCAGTCCAGAAACATTCCGAGTCTATAATAGCTTCAGGGTATTTGAAATATCACAGTGTTTGCTCAACCAGTAATAAATGTTGTTACTATTGACATTCTCATTCCTCAACATAACAGTCACAGACTTTATCAAAGACTTAGTTAGTGGTATGGCATTGAAAGGCAACCACTGGAGAGTTCTTAAGCTTCCCATACAGGTTCCAGAATCGTTCCAGACCAGCCCCAGTCATTAAGCTGATATCAAGTGCTCCTCCTGAGATATGTATAAGGGCAAATACCTCAGTGGGAATAATTTTCAGGGAATATTTCAAGAGCACCTTACCCACATAAACCCTATCAGGCTTTGTGGCTAAACCCCCAATATATCTGAGCTGCACAGCGTTGCAGAGGGAAAAAGTTTGGGCCTGCCATGGAAAGGTCTGCAAATTGCTTATTATGGGGGCTCTTCCCCAATCCAGGACCGACATCTGCAGGCTCCCTTTCTCCCCTGCCAGGTTGGTTGGCGGTACACCCAAGGGGCCATCATCCCTGTATTTGGGGTAGAAACTAACAACAAGTCAGGAGAAGGTCCCCCCATACTGCCCTTGTAGTGTCTGTTCCCCCATCAGTACTTACAGGCACTGGCACAACTTCACTAGCTCTGTTGTCTGCACCCTTAGCAGCAGAAGCATCTGGCACAGTATCAGATGTAGGCTATCCAGGGATCTCGCCAAGTATTCATTTTGTAGTGGACTCAGGAGTATCTGCGGACCAATCTGGGTCAGTGATCCATTTTCCTGCATCCGTCTGCTTCCAACCAGCTGCACGCAGGGCCTCAGTGCCCATTCTTCACTAGTCATTCCTGGGACATGAACACCAAAAGCTTCCTAATCAGAGCTGCTGCTGATTGTGGCTCTCCATGTGTTGTACTTGTGGACTTCCTGGTATCTCCTCCAGCACTGTCTGGCTGTTCTTCTGGGGCTCCGCATGCTATGGCCTCCTGTTCCACCTCCTTCCTCACCACTTCGCCTTGTGGATTTATTGGCAGTGGATCTGCTACACTAAATCCTCCCTGCTCGTGGACATATCTTCAGCTGAAGAGAAAATCATCCTCCGACTCCTCTTCAGGAGTGCAATCATTCTCCATCAGGAGCTCTGACAAGCAGGTATGAGGAGCCTCATAATTGCTGCCAACAGTTGCAGCCATAGAGGAAATGCTGGAGGAAGAAGCCTCTCCAGCCTGTCGACATCCATCCTTCTCTCCTTCCATGGGGTCGTCCTCCATCTTGGTGGGAGCTGACAGTGCCCTCTGCCCAAGAATAGGGGAATTTTGATAACTTCAAAAAATCAAAGGTATATAAACAGTGTTAAAGCCACACAAAAAAATAATATATGTCATACAAAAAATAACTCAAAATAAGTATTTCTGTTATACTCCCCTACATCAAAATCATAATATATTTCTATAGTCTTATTTTAAAAAGCAAACAAAAACCTTAAAGAACTGGATAAGAATAGATAATTATCAAACTGTAGTAATTAAAGAAATTGCATATTAATCATAATTTTAAACAAGTCCCCCCCACACACACACTCCATAGATAGAGTAGAAACGCAAATCAGTCATGTAGCAACATTTCTAAATCATATAGAAGAACATAAATAAGCATTTTCTGCATTTCATACAAGTAATCCAAAAAACAAAACCTAACAAATATTTGAAACGTCCGGTGAAACCCAAATATATATTTCATAACCAGTCATACTCCTTTTCTAACCTACAGATCTGTATATTCTGTTACTATCAAAGAAAAATGAAATCATGTAGTAATTCATCGTTAACATCAGTACCTATGCTATCCCCATCTGTGCATTTAAAGAGCAACCAAAAATATAAGCTTGAGCAATATCTTCCAGTATCTAACCATGTTATATTGGAACACCATTGCTTATGCACTTTCTGTGGAACTTTATTTGTTTCTAATTCTCCCAAAGATAGAACATGCCTATGAATAATTCAAAAAGTTGTTCTGGGGTAGTATAATATTTCTGCAATGACCACGTACACCTGATTTGCCATATATGATATTTAAAACAAATCAGAATAAGGTGTATTGTGCCAGCATTACATTTTGCCATGCCGAGTAGAATTCCTAATAATAAAATATCTCGGTTATTAAAGTAAAGGAGATTAATCCAATTTTTATAGTCCTGTGTCCAAAATTGTAAAATGTATGTCAACTGAAATATAAATGATCCATGGTTTCGACTTGTCTGTCACAAAATTCTGTCCTAGGGCAACCCTTTCTCCATCTCCTTATGTTTGAGATTTCCAATAACATTCAGCTTGCCATGAGCACCGAGCCATAAGATATCCCACATATATATCGGGTTCTATGCTGTTGTAACATTTTTTCTATTTGTTGAACTTCATTTTCTAGCTTAGTCCCAAAATGAGGAGTTTCAAAAAAGAAATGAGGCATAAGTTGACTATATATCTCTTTCCTTGATAGTGACAAAATTACTGATTTAGTCAGTCCCCATAATTTGAGCTTTCCAAAACAATTTATCGGTATGATGGAAGCCATTGCAAATATTTTGTCTGGGAATTGCTTTATTCGTCTCTCAAGTCTGGACCCAAGGGAACACCTGATCCAACACCCAAGGACCCCAAATCGTGTCCTTTTTTGCAACACAGGCTTTAAATTTTTATATAAAAACATACAGAAGAAAAACAACACTGGATTTACCATCCCTTACCCTCTCTTTTTTTGCAAGAAGATATGACACCCCTCTCTTGTTTGGATTAAGTTGGCTGCCCCATACACACTGAAAAAAATGCTATAAACCCTAGTTTCTAATTGTGTAGGCACTGAAAAGACAGTACTTAAGTGTAAAAACATGTCAATCAAAAAGGTTTTTATCATATATACCCGTTTTTTATTTGACATGAACCATTTGTTCCATCTAGAAACTTTACTTTGGTTTTCGTTAAGTAATATTTCCCGATTAACAAAACCCATATCCCCAGGACCAAAATAAATTCCCCAAATCTGACATTGTGAATTATTTATTTATTTTATGTATTTATTTAAAATTGGTGACCGGGAAAAGCACACTGCACCGAGGCTCTTTTCCAGGTGCGACCCGGGTACAAGGTGTACGTTGAGGTAGGCAGAGAAGTACAACAATTTCTTGTTAAAGACATTAAGTACAGCATCAAGACACTGCACAGAGGTGTGCAGTAAAGTACAAATGTTGCTAGAACAGCCAATTAGAAGAACAGCAAGACATTCCATTTCTAACATTGGTATTTACAGTATATTACAAGCGTTCATATAGATAGTATTTACAAGTAGTGGTTTTACAGTGTTATGTAGACTAGCACAGAAATTAAACTGTAGGTAAGCAGTTATACAATTTGGGGCTGGCGTGTGCAAAAATGTTGACCAAAAGGGGCCAACAAGGGTAGGCTAGGCCTGAGTTAGGGAGGACCCAGATGAGCATCTTGGGCAGGAGGGAAGGAGGAGGGGCCTGAGGAGTTGTTTTACTCATTTGCGCCTGGTGGCCATTTGTGTCCTTTCCAGCAATGGATGGTTCTGACTCCATATGGCATCTTTGAGAACAAACAAGTTAACGGCTGATAGGAGGAGGCCTGGTGAAGGTTGGGTGGGAGGTTATTCAAAGGAGGGAGCCAGTAGGATAAGGCAGCTTGACCAGTGGCAGAGAGGGGTGTGAGAGGTGAAAATTACGTGCATGTCTATGGCGGAGGGAGTAGCCTGGGGAAATGGCTGGAGAGAAGAAGAGAGGTAGGGGGACCAAGCCAATATTCAGCTATGAGGGAGGCGCTGTGGATGGTCCTCCTGTACGAGAGTGGCGTCAGGGATAGTGTGGAGTATAGGAGACAGTGATGAGTAAGTGGGGGGAGGCAGTGGCAAAACTACAGAAGGAGTTGAGCAGTATGTCAAGGTTTGAGAGGGAAGAGGTTGGGGCTATGCCATAGATGACGTCTGCATAGTCCAGCACTGGCAAGATGGTTTTGCATATGAAGGAAGGGGAAGGCTGGCTTTGTGGTGACAGAGGATGGCCAGTTTGGGCCAGAGTTTGGTGCAGATGGCCTCGATGTGGGAGTAAAAGTTGAGGTGGGTATCCAGCCAGACTCCCAGGTACTTGAAGGTGGGTACTGACTTGAGGGGAACACTGTCCAAGGTGGAGATTGGTAGTGGGGCAGGTAGGAACATGAGCTTTTGTCTGGTGCCAAATGCCATGGTGACTGTTTTTTTGGCATTAGGTTTAAGCTGGTTTTTCAGGAGCCAGGCTTGGACTCGGTTGAAGTCTCTTTGGAGATTTGAGAGCACACTTTCATGTGAGGGGCCTGAGGCATAGATGATGGTGTCATCGGCATACAGATGCATGTTTGAGGAGAGACAGGCAATGGGGAGGTCATTTATGAATAGGGAGAAAAGGATGGGGCCAAGGATAGAGCCTTGGGGACACCGAGAGGATGGGTGGGAGAGGGTGTCGCTTATTTGGACTGACTGCTGCCTGTTCTGAGGTAAGAGTGGGAACCAGTTGATGGCAGGTTGAGCAAGGCCGATGGAAGCTTAATTTCCCAAAGCAGTAGAGGGTGGAGACAGAATCGAAGGCTTTCAAGCCAGGTCAATGAAAATGGCAGTGGTGGTTTGGCCATTGTCCATGGCAGAGAGAGAATTGAGCTCAGTTACTCTTAGCAAGGTGGTAGTAGTGAGTGAAGTTTTCTAAACCGGATTGAAAGGGAGAGGGAGCTGTTTGTGAGAGGAATGAGGACAGTTTGGACAGCATAAGGGATTCTTGGATTTTGGCGAGGGAGGGAGGTGAGATGGGTCTGTGGTTTTTCGGTGGGGAGGGGTCATCGCCTTTGTGGAGAGGAAGGATTTGGCTGGTTTCAGGCAGAGAACCATAGCTGGTGAGAGAGAGGTTGAGTATATGTGTCAGAGATGTAGCTATGGCTGAGGCAGAGATGCAGAGCAGTCTAGGGTGCAAGCCATCAGGGCTGGTTTTGAACTGGTTCAGCGAGGTAAGTGAGTGTAGACTTCAGGGTGTGAAGAAAGGAAGAGGAAGCGGGGTTGAGGAAGAATTTGTGGAGTCGGGTGGAGGAGGGGTGAGTCAGGCAGGGCTGTGTATAAGAAACCGTATACCTAGAATGTCCAAGTCTGCTATAGGCATCCTCCCAATAGGGAGACATTTACTTTTCTCCAGGTTTATTCAAGAACCCGTTCCCGAGTGAAGTCATCCAGCACCGCTTCCAGTACTCCACCAGAGGGAAGGTCTGCTAAAATGAAGCAATGATCATCAGCATAAGTGATGTTTTTTATCTCCGTATCATCACTGGAAGTAGACAATCCCCAATATCATCATTTTTTAAGTATTTTTGATATTAGTGGCTCTAAAGACAATGGGCCTAATTCTAGAAGGGTGGTGCAAGTTGCCACCGAACACAACTTGTGCCACCAGCAACTGCAGCATTCACTCTGCACCCTATTCTGGAAGGGGCAGGGTCTCAGCAGCAAAGTCTTGCGACTTGCGACATGCGGCTAGATACACCGGACAGAGGGCATACCTGGCCAGCATGCCATAACCCACTGCTGCAGGCCGCAAATGCACCCCCCTGCCCAGCAAGCCACGATAGCCACCCCACAGGGTGGCCCACACCCCCTGCCCCCCCAAGCCTCCAGTATGGGCCCCACAGGGCTGGCTACACCAAGTGGCCCCAGAAACCCCATACATATGCCCCCACAGGGCTGGCCACACCAAGGGCCCCAGAAACCCCCATATATATACCGGCAGGGCTGCCCACACCCCCTTGCCCCCGACTTCCTGTGTTAACCATGCACCCGCAGGGCATCCTATACCGCCAGCCCCTGAATCCTGGTGTAATATGCCCTGCAGGGCGGCATATCATCCCCACTCTGCGTGCCCGCTGCATATGCGGAAATATCCTGAGAGGCCCTGGTAGTCTAGTGGCCCCGATCAATGTGAATGGATTAACACCCCCATTTCCTGGTAGTCTGTGCATTCCCGTGCATTGCATATAACAAATTACACACCACCACTACCATGGTAGTCTCCATGCCCCCACCCCACCCCAGCCATGCCAGCCCACCCAGCACCCCTCCACCCATCCCCAATGGGCGACTGGTACAGCTCACTCCTTTCCACGTCGCCAGTTATCAACTGAGGCATGTAGAGCACTCTGTAAAGACGCACTCAGAAATTAATATCTGTTAACATCTTTAGAGGAGCCTGACAGCACTCAGTTGGCAGCTGGCCGTGGAGGTGGGCTTCAGCGCAGCCGCCTGCTGGGGACAGGTGGGAGGGTGCTGGTGGCTGGCACAGCTGAGTGGGGGCACTAGACTACCAGGAAATGGTGGTGTTAATACATTATATTCCAATACTTAGGGGACACTAGACAACCAGGGATATGGAGGAGTTATTACTTCAGTCTACATTGATCGGGGGCCACTAGACTACTAGGGAAATGGTGGTGTTACGTCATTATATTCCATTGCTCGGGGTGCACTAGACTACCAGTGGAAATGGGGAGTTATTAATCCATTCTACATTGAATGGGGCCACTACACTACCAGGCTTCAGATCTTGCCACATGCGGCCGGTATCTCGGGGTTGGGGCACGCACAGGTGGGGATGACAGCGCCAGCCATGGGGCGACACACCAGGGATTCGGGGCTGGAGGTATGGGACACCCTGTGGGCATGGTTAATACAGGAGTCGGGGGCAGGGGTGGGCAGCTCTGAGGGCAGTTACTGTGTGGGGGTATGGGGGGGCATGTACCCAACTGAGGATGGGGAAGTGTGTGCAATGCCCACTGGGGCAACAACAGAGGTGGTCTGGGCATGGGGAGGAGGGCACATGACCCAGGTCTACAGGAGCCTCGGAGGAGGCTGTAAGTTACACCAGCTAAATGCAGGTGTAACTTACGTTGCCAGTTCTCCTCTGGGGGTTCTTGTAGAATCCCGATGGTGGGGACTTTGTGGCTGCCCTTCTAGAATGGGGTGCAACTGCTGCTGTAAACCCCCAAGCGCCATGGTGCAACTGCCAGCGTAACTGCTGTTTGGCACAAGTGGCCTGTGTCTTGTCGCAGGCCACATTGCAGAACCGCGCATGTTGCAGCTGCTGGCGTAAGTTGCTACATACGCCATTCTACTTGGTGCAACTGCTGTTATGCCAGGTGCAACTGTTCTAGAATCTGGCCTAATATGTATAACACGGGGCTCAAAGGGTACCCTTGCCTTACTTTAAATGAAGTCTCCACCCATCCATTAATATATGGGGCTGTTAATGCATTGTTATAACATGTTTTTATCCATTGAATAAATGGATGGGGGAATCCAAATTTGTGCAAACATTTCCATAGATATGAATGTGCCACTTTATCAAAGGCCTTGGCCTAATCTAAACTGACCAAAAAACCTGTAATTTCCTCTGTATTACCTCTCTCCAATATTTCTCGGATCAATATTAGCCCTTCAAAAATATGTCATCCCAGTACTGAACAAAATTGTGTAGGTAATATAATGCCTTCTAGAACCATAGCTAATCTGGAACTAAGAAGCTTTGTAAGAATTTTATTATCAGTATTTAAAAGAGTAATGGGCCTCCAGTTTTGCTAGCTGTGCCCTATCCCCAGATTTATGTAATAAGATCAATAAACCTTTATACATGCTATCAGGTAAAACATTCTGTGTTAAACAGTCATTTAGCATATTGTCATTTCCTCTATTAGGTATTTACTAATGATTGTGTACAGTTCATTTGGTAGGCCATCTTGACCTGGTGCTTTACCCATATGTAAATTTAAAATTATATTTTGAAGTTCCGATTCATAACAAGTGCTGCAAGAGAAATAAAGTACTGTTCAGGAACTTGAGTAACAGTACAATTTTTCAGCCAGCTGTCATGTGTACACTGTTAGGTAGGATCAGCCTGAAACATATCAGTAATATGATTCTACCATTTTTAGAATCTCCTGATAATTTGTTATTTTGTCTCCTCCTGGTTATAAATTGTGTGATATCTTTCTTTTTCCTCAGACTGTTACAACAGTCAAATGGGTTTGTAAAAGCTTGTTTCCCCTGCGACCCAAATTTCTATTCCCTCTCAAGTGATTTCATCCTATTATGCTGGATATTAACCATTTCTGTTTTAGTAATGGAAATCAATTCCTGATCTACCTATTCTCCTCTGTTTTGCAAAGATTATAACATATATAATTGTTGTTGAAGTTCCCAATATCTTCATATTTATATTTACCTGAAATTTTCCCTGTTTCTTTAAAATAATCCATGAAATCCTGTTTACTGTCTTCCCACCAATTCTGCTTGGAATCATACAGAGAAAAACAGATTTCCTAGCCTCTAAAACATATTGAAAACCTTCCAGTATGATAGAGTTTTCTAAGAGGGATAACTTTACTTTCCAGTATCCAGGGCCTTTCGATGTTTCTCTAAAATTTAAATTGGTTATGGTGAGAAGACAATGATCTGATGTAGTCACTGGATGTACTAGGATTTCTAAAAGTAAAGTAGGGGTAATGAATAAATAGTCTATTCTAATAGATTTCTGGCCTTTGAAAACGTCCGAGGGCCTTTATCATGTTCATCCAAAAGGTATCCCTCAGTCCTGTCTGCTCCAGTAAGGTATTTAAAAATCCTGCATCAGTATAGAGTTTATTCTGTCAAACCCCTGTCCTAAAATGTTATAAAAAGTAAGATATAATCCAAAGTCCATCAAAACTCATATTTATTAAACTCTTTTTCTTCACACCCATATACATGAGGCAGCAGTTTTGTGGCTTAACGTCACTCTCTCAGGCCAATCGATATGAACAGTGTTGACACTAAATTAGAAACAAATAAATCCATTCAGATACACAGTTTTAAATTTCTGCTCTTTTACATTAATATGTCACATTGGTATATACTGCCAATAGTTCTTTATAATAACATATTGAATTAAGTCAAATTTTCAATTAAAATTTCATTTAGAAACTAATTATAAAACATTGTCTCTTTCTTAGTTAAAACCCCTGTCCTACTTAAATCTGCTAACATTAAAATCTCCCCCAACACAATATTTTTACTTGAGTATAAATATGGTGGGATCAATTTTAATAATTCTATCCTTAACACTTTCCCTTGAGGTGCATAAATATTGATGAGGCAAAACTCTTCCCCTGAAATTCAGACATCTACTAACACAGCCCTTCCACAAAAAACGTCTGTTGTGTGTAATCACAAATGTTGAGTTTGTAAAACAAATATCCACTCCACTCCACTGTATAAATCATCTCCCCCTGGCCAATAGCTGGAACCCCATTCCCAAGCATCAGAAGCAGTATTGAAATCATCCAAATCATATAACCTGGTATCTTGAAAAAAGATAGCATCATAGTTATAGGTGGAGAACAAGTCATAGGTAGCTAACTGCTTTTTATCTGACCTAATACTGTTAACACTCAAACTAGCCACTGTTAGCTCATATTGTAAAAAGTCAGATTTTCGAGTGTCAAGTCACAGAAGTTTTTTTCCTTGAACTTTTTCTCAATCCTATTCTAGGCCCCATTCTTTTTTCTTTTGGATGTTGTTATTTGTTCAGTACTAACGTCTAGCTCTGATGTAACATCCATCTGAGATGACGATGAGAGGCAGTATCAGAGTCCAAATCTTCTTCCAGGTGTTCAGTCTGTAAGACTTCATATCTGTTGGACACCAGGATTTCTTCAGATACTGGACCAACATCCAGTGGAATGGAGGATTTCCTCCACCGTTGGGGGACCATATGAAATTCTGTTGACAGTACAGAGGGTGGTGGCATAGAATGTACTGGTGATGGTACCTGTTCCCATGCATCTGTCTGTGATGCCGTGTCCCCTTCTTGTATCCTGGTGGTCGCACCTGCAGCTGATGTGGATGCCTGGGCACTATCTTCTGGAGGGGGTTACTTTGTTTTGCTACCTCAGCAAAAGAACGTGATGAGGGTTGTCATCTCTGTGGTTGAAGCCTTGGCGGGGCTTGAGATGTAGAGAAGTCCGATGCTTCTCTTGAAGCTTTGAAAACATAAAAGCCTTGGACGCCATAGTCCGCATCCTCTGTATTGTGTGCTGCCCATGGGCAGTCAGTAAAAGTATGGCCTCCTTCATCACAGAGATTGCATTTTGGATTGTTACTGCAGTGGTAACCAGAATGTCTAAGTTCACCACATTGTGTGCACTGTATAGCATCACAAGCCATACTGAGATGTCTGGCAGACCCACATTTGTAACATTTACGTGGCTGTCCTGGGTAAAAGATAAAACCTTTGTCCCTACCAATAAAAAAACAATTTGGCAGAAGGTGTAAGTCATTATCAGAATAAAACAGCTTTACTTTAATGCGCCACCCCCCCCATTCCAAAAACCCTCACTGTCCACAATGGGATCTGGGGTCCGCTGTAAGGTACAATACTTCTCAAGTCAATAAAGAATGTCAGTGATATTGAGTCCTTCACTGCGAAGTAACACAGTGATAATGCAAAAAGATTGCTTTGTGAGTGGTATAACCTGGAAAGGGTCCATAAAGGATTAGTCTTAAAAAGATGTTTAGCCCGGAATCTTTCCAGAATGTCAGGGGTTAGAAAACTAATATTGAACGTATGTTCCCCTGAGACATGGATCAAGGCATAGACGCCTGCAGGGGTAAAACCTAAAGACTGTTTGATAAGAATATGTCACACATATTGCCTATCTGGGGGAAAATCCAGCCCTCCCAGATAACTGAGACAGACCGCATTCTTCCTCTTAGCAAGCTCCACTGTTTTTTTAAAGAGACTTGCATACGTTGATTTTTGTTGTTCCTGCTCAGCATTAGCAGTTTGGAGAGGTACATTGGTGTTGTTAGCATTACCAGAATTATTGTCACTTTCATTATTTGGTCTAGTATCTTCAGAGCCATGCCCCGCATCAAAAAATAAATCAGGTTGAGAGCCCATAGGTGAGAATTGGAAAGATATACTACCTGACTCTTGAGCCACGGATTCGATCAACGAAACCACAGAACGGCCTTGTGTTGCTGTTTTCTCTTTTATTTCCTCTGGTAGTGCCACTGGAGGTGCCAGTCTCACTGGAGTGTAATTGGGGTCCGCGATTCATTGTCCTGTGTCAGCTTGCAGCCACCCTGCTTGTCTAAGCATTGACTCAGGTGTCCAAGAAACATCCTGTTGAGGGAAGTCTTCCTGCGACCTTTGCCCCGGTTCTCATTCCTGCACTTTGTCTGTAGAAGTACTAGGCACAACAAACACAAAAACATGAGGACTGACCTTCTTCACCTGATCCAGTGAGCCTGTGGTTAAAAGTTTTCTCTTTTTTGCTTTGTCTCAATGATTTCTTAGCTGCAAGACACTCTTGTTCCGCTTGCAATATTTCTTGCTGAAAATGGGCCCTTTTTTTGGCCAGCTGATGTTGGAGCTCCCGCTCCATCTCCGAGGTTACTAAATCAATGTCTGAATCACCAGGGCATTCCTCCAGTAACTCATGGTGTGGATATTGAAGTGTCCTTCTGTGGCATCAACAGTACCTGTTGAGGGAACTTCTGCATCCCAACAGTACAGCCTCCTCTGCCATACTGATCTCAGTCTTCTCCATCACAGCGCTATCGACACAGCGCCCCCTCATGAAGAGTAGGGAAATTTCCACAGTGTCCTGGCCAGATTTCCCCCATTCACTAAAAAAATACCGCCAACAGCTTAATCTGGTTTTGTAAGTCAATTTGTATCTGTACACATATTCCCCTTCCCTTTCCCTCGGGTCGCACCTGGAAACGAGCCGCAGCATAGTATGCCTCTCCCAGTCACAAGCTTTCAAATAAATAAATAAATAAAAATAAAAGGTAGCTGGGAATCCATGATTTGGAATAGCTTCTGAGAACACTTGGGTGGAATGACTGGGAGCTTTGACTAAATAGAATCTGGATATCCCCATTCCAGGATGAGAGGAATGACTGCCACATGAGTAAATCTGATTCTGTGTGGAAGAAATGGGAATTGTCTGATCTAGCATTTCAAGGGGAGAAATGAGCTAAAGAAGATAAGCAATAAATGTATGACCTTGAAGCATGATTCACATGGTGAAATTGAGATAGCCAAGGAGAGATGATAATTTCCATTTTAAGCATGGTGACTGAAGGAGAAAGGAAGATGGCAATAGACATTAGAACAGTTGACTGCCTTGTGTGACAGCAGGAGTTAGAACAGCTAGAACATTGAAGTGGCAGCAAGTATTAGCACTACTGGTAGTTCAATGGCCACAAGTGAGTGCTATTGGCAGGACAGGTGGTCAGGTGGCTACAGCCAGTCAGTAAGGTGGCTGTAGTTTGTAACAGCAGGAAGACTAACATTTGTAGTGTGTACCACTCTTTCCCTTGTTTCCATGGACACCGCTGAACTGAGAGGAGGGTAGTGGAAGCCAGGACAACATTGCACAAAGTGCTGTTTAAGCTGGCTCCGTGGCACAGAGCGAAGGGGTTCATGTGGCATGCTGGCGACCTGGGTTGATGCCCTGAGCCTGGGTACCAGGAGTGGAGACTGCCAGGGAGGGAGTTCAGAGTGTCCTTTGCACGCTTCTCTCCCGGGGGGGATATGGTGGGCCTTCGGCACCTGGCGGTGGCATGGGTGACACACTAGGTGGCGTGATGCATCAACACACTGCTGTATGTCCTCACCCCAGGTTGCTGATGTAACCAGGCCCATCTCAAGAGGAGGGGAGTGGGGAAGGGTAGAAAAGCAGAAAACTGCCCCCCTGGTTGACTGGAAGATGGCTGCCTGTCCCTGCCATCACGAAGCCCGGAAGTGTCTGAACCAATCCTGCCATGCCCAGGATACATATCTGCGCCCAGGAGGCACTTCTCCCTTGGAAGGGGGACCCACTGGATGAAGGGTTAGGTCTGGTTAGCCAAGGGATGTGGCACTAAGGAGTGGTGGAGGATGGCGACGGGGCAGAGTGGTGGTGAGCCTAGGCAGCCCGAAGCAGTGGCCATCAGGAGTCTGGAAGGAAGGAACAAAAAAAAAGTGCTGTTTAATATTGCTACCTTGGATTGCTACAATGTGCTGATTTATCTGGAATTGTGCTCTGGGAGAAGGGAATTTTGGGAGGAAGGAGGAGGTAGCCAGAGAAAGGGAAGAGGGCAGAAGTTCAGCAGCCACAAGCCGGCACAATTGAAGGATGGTGATCAGTAGGCTACTGCCAGCCAGTAAGGAAGCTGTAGTTTGCAATAGCAGGAAGACTAGTGTTTGTATTCTGCTCTGCTCCCTCTTCATAGATGCCGCTTAGTTGAGAGGATGATGGCGAAAGCCAGGACCACATTGCACAAGTAGCTAAGTGCTGTTTTCTACTGCTGGCTCTGATTTCTGCAACGTACTGATATTTCTGGAACTATGCTCTGGGGAAAGGAGTTTGGGAAGAGGGAGGAGGTAGCCAGAGGGAGGGAAGAGGGCGAAAGTTCAGCGGCCACAAGCCAGCACCATTGGCAGAAAGAATGGTCAGGTGGCTATAGCCAACCAGTAAGGTGGCTGTAGTTTGGCTGTAGTTCCTATTTATTTTTATTTAGTTTTCTAGTTCATAAAATACCCAGAGGGCCATGCGATCACTCATGTGAGTGATACTGAAGTGTGAGTGCCATGAAGGAGGAGTGTTGCATCTGCAAGGAGGACTGAAGACCACTCTGCTCTGCAGAGGGCAGGTAAGGTAAGGAAGACTGGAGGGGGGAGTGAGAGAGGAAGAATATGTAGGAAGGAGCTTGGGAGGCTTATAGAGACTACAGATAGCGGGTCGGTAGTACTCCCTATCTAGGGTAGGCCTACAGAGGAGAGTGTAGTGGAGTCTATAGTACTCTTTATCTAGGGTAGGTCTACGAAGGAAGGATACAAAGAGACTGCAGCTTGCCTCTATCTAGGGTAGCCCAACAGAAGAACCAGAGAGGTTGCAGATACACTTATCTGGAGTAGGCTTGCAGAGTGTGTAGTAGGAGATGACAGATAGGGGAAAGGAGCAGTTACTGCAGTGTGGGATGGCGGGAAAGGGCTGACTCAGGAAGCACGTGCTGGGAGTGACCATGTACAGGAGGTAGGAGAACAGGAATGGGTGGTGGGTTGTAGGGGTGTGGAGCAGTGATATTCCTAGGAATGTTGTAGGAGGTGATGGATTGCCCAGTATGCAGGATTCTGGGCCATTTGTTGACAGACATTTGGCAGCTAAATGGGAGTTAGGTAGGCTAGTGAGGGGGAGGACTGCATGTGGGCAATTAGGAGGGAGGGTGGGGAGTTGGTCCAGAGGAATACTGCAGATAGGCAAGTGAAGGTGGAGGAGGGGTAGCTCCAGATGCCTTGGGGTTCTCTGCCCCAGAGGGTGAGAAAATCTTGGGGGGGTGAAGAGTGGTAGGAGGGAGGGGGCAGGATTGGGAGCACCTACTGTGGTGCCAGTGTGCAATAGATTCCTCCCACAGACATGCAGGAGGGGGGATAGAGGTAGGAAGAAAGGCCCAGTTCAGGAGAGGGGATTCATGGAATTTAAGGGTGTGGTGGGGGTGGAGGACTCAATGGAAGTAGTGACAGGACTGGATGGAAGGATGTGGAGGGGAAGGCCAGTATCAGGAGTGGCAAGGATGGACAGAATAATAATAATAATAATATACTTTATTTATATTGCACCTTTCTGAAACCAAGGCGCATTAGCAATAAACTTCTTAAAACAATAAATAAGACACAAATATATTGATACTAGTTCATAAAATATATTAAAACATCATCATCATCAAGAAAATGCTGACAACCACAAATGGGTCTTTAAGGCACGTTTAATGAGTAATAATGAATGGGGAGGGGGGACCAGGGAGAGGAGAACAGGGGTTACAGGAAGGCAGGACAGAACTGAGGCTGGGGGAGTGGGTAAAGGTGCTGTGGAGGGCAGTGGGGAGGTCAGGCAGACTGGAAGGAAGGGCAGGAGAGAGGGTCAGGGCAGGTAGACAGGGGATCTTGAGAGGAGGGAAAACTGGTAGGGGGATGAAAGGGATAAGAGATAGGGGAGAAAGAGTTGTAATTCTGGCTGACCCAATAGTGAAGAGAGTACTTTGGGAAGGGGAAAAGGGAAATGCACACAGGTAGGAAGGTGATGTATATGCCAAGGATGACGGCAGAGCGTGTATGCCCAGTGATAAGACAACTTGAGCAGTAGAGGGGGGAACTCATGTTATAATTCATCTAGGAAGGAATAACATAGCTGGAGAGGAGGTAGAGGTAGTGCAGGAGAGGTTTAACACCATGGGAAGGATCTGTGGAGGGGTGGCTGGAGTAGCCTTCTTTGAAGTGCTACCAGTACCTACAGCCAGTACAGCAAGGAAGAGGAGGATTGAGGATTTTAATTGCTTTCTGCAGGAATGGTGCACAATGGAGGGTTTGGTTACGTCGGGGGCTGGTAAGGAACTTGGAATGACAAAACCCCATATGCACTGGACAGATTGCCCCTTAGCAGAGGGGGTTCCAGGGTACTAAGGGATAGACTGGGAGAGTACATGGTCAGGAGCCTTGATTTAAACTGATTGGGGGGGCAGACCGGGTCTTCGCTCCCAAAGGGGGCTGACAGGCCTCCCCCGGTCTGGGCAGGTTGAGTTGGGGCCAGGGTATGAGACAGGGAGGGGGAAGAAATCAGCAGAAGGCAGAGGAGAGGGGGACTTCAGAGGGGAGGTTGGATACAACGCATAAGTGCATATAGAGTGAAGGCTATTGGTGGATCTGAAGGAGACATGGGGTTGCGAAGGGTGGGGGAAGCAGGCAGTAGTGGGCAGGAAGGAGGACAACCATGTTAAGGGAGGGAGAGACACAGAGACATGGTGGAAAGTGTGTCCCAAAATGCAAGAAGCCTTGGTAACAAAATGGATGACCTGCAGGTGATGGTGGAGAAGAAGGTTGACATTGCAGAGGTCACAGAGATTAGAGCTACACCAAATCGTGATTGGGGTATCGCCATCCACGTGTATAAGTTGTACAGAAGGGGAAGGGTGGGGTTAGCGATTTATGTAAATTTATGTAAGAGAAGGAATAACCTGTATGAGGGAGGAGGCAGATGAGGGAAGTCAGAGGTACTGTGGGTGCAGTTGTAAACCACTAGAGGGATAAAAGTAAGGCTGGGGGGGTGGTTTGCAGACCACCAAACCAAGAGGAGGAAAGGGATAAGGAGCTGGGGTCCTCAATCAGGACACCTGCTGGCAAGGGTGAGGTGGTAACTGTGAGGGACTTCAATCTGCCATTGGAAGAGTGCAGCCACAGCCTTGCCAGAAATCAGTTAATCCTGGATGCAGTGAAGAACGGATTCCTGACCCAAGGTGTCGCAGAACCCACCAGGGAGGGAGGCAGCAATCCTGGATCTGGGGATCATGTTCAGGACATCCAGGTAGAGGAGCTCTTGGGAGGGAGTGACCACTGTACAGTACATTGTGGTTCAAGTTAGAGATGGGGAGGGAGAAGGCAAGCACCAAGACCAGGGTCCTTGACTTCAAAAGGGCAGACTTCAGGAAGATGGGGGAGCTACTAAGGGGACACCTGGCTAGCCTTATTGTGAAGGGATGGTGTGGACCAGCAATGGTTCATCATCAAAGAAGGGATAGTAGCAGCCACTTAAGCTTTGTAACCTGTCTAAATCAATCCTCCCTTGCCATATACTCAATAGCCTACCTCCCCTTGATTGCTCTGTCACCTGGGTCGTCTGATTGCACTTTAATTAACTGCCTACAAGACTGCCTGCACTTACAATGTAATGCTTACAAACCTCTCATATGGACACTCTATTCCAATCATGTTTGCTGCCTAATTGCCTTAACGTTGTAATATGTATATTATTTCTGACCTTTTATACTGCATATCCAACATTGTTTATTCTCTTCTGACTTTGTGTATAATTATGACATAATCCTTCTTTGTTTTATCCCTCGTCAGTTCTACTGTGTAGTACTAAACCATAAGATGTATCTAATTGTTAATGGGTACTGGTCCCTCTTGCTTTCCCTCTCCCCTCCACTCTCACTCCTCTCCCCCTCAGTCCTACCTGGTCTCAGTTCCATAACCCCTTTTGTGCCTTTCCCGCCAACCCGTATCTAGCCGCACTTTGCCATATGCATCTCTGTGCCCAGCCGAGTTCCAGTTCCATAGCCCCGGGTCCTTTCAGCGCCTTTTCCGAAAAAGCCGTAACTAGCCGTACTTTGCCGCATGAGTCCCTGAGCCCAGCTGAGTTTTAGTTCCACAGCCCCGGGTCTTCTTAGTGCCTTTCCCACTAAAGCCGTAATCGCGCGCTCCTTGCCGTACGTGCCTTCAGCCTAGCCGCCTCTCCTGATCCAGCTCCATTGCTATTGGATCCCTTTGTGCCTTCCCACTAAATGCTGCACCTTGAAATTGTGTTCCTCAGCTCCTCCTTGCCCCTTACCCTCTGGTTTCATCCTCTTGCTTTTCTGCAACACTCTTCCCCCCTACCTGACGTTATCTAGCCGTACTTTGCCGTATGCGTCTCTGTGCCCAGCTGAGTTCTAGCTCCATAGCCCCGGGTCCTTTTAGCGCCTTTTCCCACAAAAGCCGTAACTAGCTGTACTTCGCTGCATGAGTCCCTGAGCCCAGCCGGGTTTTAGTTCCACAGCCCCCGGGTCTTCTTAGTGCCTTTTCCCGCTAAAGCCGTAATTGCGCCGCTCCTTGCCGTACGTGCTTTCAGCCTAGCCGCCTCTCCTAATCCGGCTCCGTTGCTATTGGATCCCTTTGTGCCTTCCCACTAAATGCTGCACTTTGAAACTGTGTCCCTCAGCTCCTCCTTGCCCCTCACCCTCTGGTTTCATCCTCTTGCTTGTCTGCAACACTCTTCCCCCCTACTTGCCGTTCATCCCCCGCTCTGCCGTCCCTTGGTTCCGTGAGCCCAGCTGTGTATCCCTGCCCGGCACTGCAAGGCCGTTAGCTGCTATCTTCCGTCCTTTCAATCATTGCCCTCCACCTCTCATCAGTTTCACACCCTTCCTTGTCATCCTAAAATCCCCCTTACCTTCCCTTTCCTCTCTCTCTCCCCCTAAATGTGATCTCCACCAGTACCCTCTGCCTATTGAAACCGTGATGCCTGCCTTTGAAAATCGTGATGTCTGTATTCTTGCACCATTGTACCTTTGCCTGTATTATGTTAACTAAACTGACCTATTCTGTACTGTAATTGTGTCTCCCGGGTCGTGCCTGAAAATAGTCACCTGTTGGCTAGTGCACCTACCCGGTTAACAAAAACTAAATAAATAAATAAAAATCAAAGAGTGTGTCAGGCCGAAGGGAAAAAAAAACTCTAGGGCCAAAGCACCCAGTTGGTTTAGCAGAGAGGTAGTGCAGGCAGTCAGCAATAAAAGGACTCAGAAGGATAGGGACAGGGAGGAGTACCAAAGAAAAGCCAAGGAGGCAGGAAAAGCAATCTGACTGGCCAAAGCCAGAAAGGAACTACAGATAGTGGAAGGTATTAAAAAGAGGAAAGCCATTTTTTCAATATCTTATGGCGAAGAGGTACAAGAAAGATGGTATTGTTTGGCTGAAGAGAGGAGAATGGTGGTGGATGACAGTGGGACAAGGCAGAGATATACTGAATGAATACTTCTGTTCTCTTACAAAGGAGAAGGAAGGGGTGCACAGACAAAAGGATCAGTAAGGACATGGTGAAGAAAGGATTATTGATCCTTAAGGTTGATAAGTGGAATTCATCTAAAGTTACAGCGAAAACTAGTGGCAGAACTAGCAGGCTCCTGGTGAACCTGTTCAATTGTTTGCTGGACTGCCCATAACAGTGAACCTAGAGGTGACCCAGACAACTACAGATCAGTCAGCCTGACCTCAGTCATGGGTAAGCTCATGGAGGCAATCCTTAAGGAAAGACTAGTAGGTTTCCTAGGGGGGAAAATAGTCTTCAGGATAAGAGACAGCATGGATTTATGGCTGACAGATCCTGCCAAACAAACCTGATTGATTTCTTCAACTGGGTGATGTAAACAATGGACAAGGGCCAGATGGTTGATATCCTGTACTTGGACTTCAGCAAGGCCTTTGACTCTTTTCCCCAGAGTAAGTTGATCAAGAAACTGAAGGATCTGGAGGTAGTGGAGAAGCTCACTGGATGGGTGGCAAACTGGCTGAAGGACAGGACCTGGCTGTAGGAGCTCTCAGGTCTAGTGAATCACCAGCAGGGTCCCACAGGGCTCAGTGCTTGGCCCTGTATTGTTCAATGTATTCATTAATGACACTGGAGATGGCATGAAAGGCAAGATTTGGCTGTTTGCAGATGATACCAAGCTCTGTAGGAAGGTACATACAGCAGAAGGGATACAGGACCTAAAGGAAGATCTGGCTAAACTTGAGAGGTGGTTGGGATTATGGCAACTCGTGCATGCAAAGAAGTGCAAAGTCTTGCACATAGGAACTAAGTACCGAAGAAATGGAGTGAAGCCTGGGAAGGGTCCTAGTAACCAAATCAGAGTAAGAAAAGGACCAGGGATGACTATCACTAGCGACTTGCAACACTCCTCACACTGCAGGAAGGTAGCGGCAAAAGTCAGTAAAATGCTGGGCTGCATTGCCAGAGGAATCACTTTCAGGTGAGAGGAAGCAATTTTGCCACTGTACAGATCACTGGTGCAGCCACACCTAGAGTATAGTCTACAATACTGGTGCCCCTACCTGAACAAGGACATCAACCTGCTAGAGGTGGTCCAGAAGTGGGTGAAGAAAATGATTTTAGGTCAGCAGGTCATGTAAGGAGAGGCTACAGTGCCTAAACAGTTACTCCCTAGAGAAGAGGAAGGAAAGGGGACATGACTGAGACCTTTAAGTAGATGAGGGACATCAACAGGGTGAACAAACAGGGCTTGTTCATCTCAGCAACCAAAACTATTAGAGGTGTTGTCTTAAATTGAGGGGAAGTTCAGGAGAAAGTTCAGGAGGTATTTCTTCAGAGAGGGTGGTTGCATGGTGGAATGAGCTCCTAGAAGAAGTGGTCTCACTGGCGACAGTGGAAGGATTCAAAAGAGGGTAGGACAGGGTCAAGGGGCAGAGTCCTCAATTGTCACTAAGGAGAGTAGTTGTGGGGCAAAGTCCTCAGTTGCCACTAAAGGGTGCCGCAAGCTGAGCAGACAAGACAGACCTCTAGGTCTTCTTCTGCTGGCAACTGTCGTATGTTCATATGGTGGCCTTGTGGCAGCAAGTATTTGACACTCTTTAGGACTTGTGTGGCAGCAGGCATTAGAACTGTCAATGGCATCATTATGACAGGCATTAGAGTCACTAAAGACCTTGTGTGGCAGATAAATGATGGCAGATATTGTCTATGGAGCAGTTTCTAGCCCAAGTCAATTGCAGCAGGATTTGCTGTTGGAGAAATATAGGTAGGCATAACCAGAGGGGATTTCTTGGTCAACCTAAATCCCCCACCCCCAATTTCCTGCGTACCTTTTTTGACTATTGTTTCATGAAAATGTTGTCCTCTGTTTTCTTTTTTAAGTGTTATGCCCTTCCCCATTTGCATTATTTACCAGGTGTAATCTTCACTGTGACCAACAAGGGAGGACTCACAAGTAGGTATGCATTTTGTTATCCTCCACCAACCCATCCCCATGAGTGTACAAGCCCCAAGCATTACATAAGACACAATATCAAGAGATCCACTATGTCCCCACCTTATCTGCAGCAAGCATTTAGGAATCATCACTCAAGACCCGCATGGACATGCTGCAGTGGAACAGTTGGAATCTCTGTGTTGATCCAATGCTGATCATTACTAGTGCCACCCTCCCAGACAAATCACTTGTTAGCAGTGTTCTGTTTGGCTCTGCTCTCAGCCAACCAACCTCACTCAGCGAGGTAAGCTTGGGACAATATATGAGAGGACAGCCACCAGCTACCTGGAGAAGACAGGTTACTGCATTGAGGCCAAGAATCAGTGGATTGGCAGAAGCATAACCTGACCCCACAGGCTAAAACGGAATAAAATCAAAAGTAAAAAAATGCCTTTTTTTAATGTGATCTTTAGCCCAAAGAGGATTGGTTCCACTTTTTATGTTAGTTTAGATGGATAGCATATTATTGAGCTACTTCATGTGTCCCATCCCCAGAAAAGTCCAAGTTAATTAGCCCCCGTATGTCTTCTTTGATCCCAGAAAGTCTTTCTGAACTGATGCATCCACTCCCTTCCCTTTTCTGAACATCGGGGTATAGTCAATATGTCAACTATGTCACATGCTGAGGTTGTTTGCCTTTTGTAGCAGCCAAGGCTAGTACACTAGGCTGCGTACTGCACTTCTGCGACACTGATGGCACTTAATGGAGCCATGCAAGCTTCAAAATCAGAGTCCACAGAGAACGATTTTAAAACATCTAACAAGTAGCATTGAATAGCAAAATAATAGAACATGGGAGTGAATAGGCAGACATAAACCTATGGAGAAAACAGATTTGTAAATATACAAAAATACATGGTTAAACATACACTATAATTAGCAGTGTATTTCCAAGAAGTAATACAATCCCTCTGGCCAGGAATATTCTGTGCACCGTTTTTTACAGTTTTGAAAATACAAATAAAAATTAGCCTATAAAAAATAGGAGTGAGTGAAAATAAGATAAGGTTTCTGTAGCCTAAGTTCAACAGAATTGGATTCAATAGATCACATCTCCCACCTTTCCCTTCTGCACTGGAGCTGTTTCCTGGTCACAGTTTTGCAACTCCTGCACTGTCTTCCTGTTACAGTTCTTACAGTCCTTATAGTCAGGGGGTTGGTAGGTAGCTCCTGCAACCAGGAATGCAGTGCCATCAGGCTCTATGCATGGCCTTATGAGTGATTTGTATGGCGACATCCTTCCATGACAATCACAAATGACTTTTTAAAAGCATTGGGAAAGGATGAGATCTCCTTTGAGTATAGTTGAATGGTGTCTCTAGACAAAAGGATGCACAGAATGATCACAGCAACCACTTTGTGACTTTTTCAAATGTGCAAGAGGCTGAGAGAGAGAGGAGACTGAAATATGCATTTAATGTTCTCTACACTCTTAATAGGGGTGAACAAGGCTGCTATGAACCAGTTCATATTCTAGCCCAGATTTCCAAGATTTTGACCTGAAAGATGTGGGTCAGTCCAAATCAACCCACCTTAGAGGGTGTTCAATCTGAATCCTAGTTGGATTAAATGTTAAGGTTTAGGCAACCACACTGATAATATCCAGAGCTGCTTAGAGCTCCACAAATTTGACTTGGATTATCTGAGCCAGAATGGGGCTCTGTACCTGGAGGGGACAGCTCTGTATCCAAACCGATTCACATACTGCTGCTACTGAGTGTAAATTTGTTCCAACTCTTGGGGGATGGAGGGTGAAGTGCTGAATGAGACAGGCCTTTCATGTCAGGAGAATACATAGCTTACATTATCAATTAAATTAAATGGGTGGCCTCTGCATAGTTCTAAGTGGACAGCACCCAGAGTTTGAGATATGGGATGCCACTTTACAGGCCCGTTCCTGATTAAGGTGTATCTGAGGCTTTTTTCCTTCACAGATACATCTTTGTCAAAACTTCAGATTTTTCAAAACAGTAAGAGCCATATTCTTGTTGAGGGCTGGCATACCTGTGATGTGAACACTTCCAATCCATAGAGCTCTGCACCATGAAGCTGCTACAAAGCCTAGTACACAAGTTATATCTATGGACCCCAGCTTCCTCCATTCACATGCATGAAGCACTTCAGTGTAGGCAGGGGTAGTCAGGGGTGTGATCTCTGCTAAGCACAGGGCTTCTAATCAGAAGCCCAGACTTGCCAGCTGTCCCATCGGTGCAATGGTAGCACTATTGCTTGTGAAGCCATTGACCCTGATTTGGAAATGTACCAGGGTTCTTGGGAGCCACCTATAGGGGGGAGGACTGAGCACCCAGAGTGCACTTTTCTCCTCCAGGAAAGAAATGGAGGGTATTCAGCTCCAATTCTTTACTGCCACTTGGGTGACCCCAGGTGACAGTGCATCTGGAGCGACTTATCTGGCAGGGGGATGTTGGCTGTAATGTGCTCCACATGCTTGCATGCATGTGCTTTCACACCTGGAATGTGGCATCCCAGGGAATTGGTTTAGGCTTGGTAAATCCCTAGCCCCTGCAGGATAATGCTCCAGCCTCTCACAGATCCCACATCAGTGATGTTGGCCCTTCTTCAGATGTAGCTGTGGTTTGGTGACGGGAAAGAGGGAAGCCCTGCTGCCACAGGGGGGAACAATGTGTAGATAAAGTGGCAGTCCATGGAAAAACAGGTGATGGGGCTGGAGAGCCCAGAGTAGAAGGGGGCAGCGACTGTGCTTGGGAAACAGAGTACTGGAAAAAAAGAAGTCCAAACCTGCCAAAAAGTAGACTACCCCCTTCATCAGAGCAGGGGACCGTAAGATATAGCAAAGCTTAGGCAGGGCAGCTAAATCTGCTGTTACAAAAACAAATAAAAAAAGTTCTGCAGTCACTAGCCCCATGTCTCAATGAGGCAATGAGATTGGGGCTCAAACATCAGGAGTAAAATATGGCTTCCACCACAATGATGGTTCTGTTACACTCGGCCCCTTGATTCCTGACTGCTCACTTACCAGCTTGAGTCTCAATGGGGAGGGATGCCTCCATTTCAGCCCTGCAAGAGGGGCTATAGTGGGTTTGGAATGAGACAGGGATTCATCACTGATCAGTGCTAGGTGGCTACTAGAGTCAGTGTGGGCTTCGTGTAACTTTATGCCCCTAGAGGGTGAGGAATGCGTGCCATTCTCTATATGATTATTGTGAAGGTTACTATGCAGATCTAACAAGTAAACTGCTGGTTATAGCTAGCAAATTTCTTCAGTAAACCAGAAAAGTACTTTTACAGTTGTGATGTGGAGGCATCCATTCTGTGGACAGGTAGGTTGTTGTTATGATGTCACTGCCTTACCAGCTATAACAGTGTGCAGTGAAGCAGATAAAAATAAATGGTGTCCCATCAAGTCCACGCATTCAAAAAAGCATGGCGAAAACTACGCAAGAAATAGCAAAAGTGCCACTATACAACCTAGCACACTTCCTTTAGTTTATTATCCAAATATATACATTTGATTTATGGAGTGCCAACTATATATTTTGATATTACGGTAAAGGAAGTGTTCTAGGCTGAATGTTAATGATGGCGCCGTTTTTGACCATGCATTTTTGTATGGCGCTGACAGCGTGGTTTTTGACCATGTTTTTTTGGACAGCATGGTTTTGACATGGAACCAAAATAAACTGCTCCTACAAGAAGGGATCCTATCAAATTGTGAGGGAAAGCCATGAATTCTCTTGTTACACCATTCCAAATTTAAAATCCAGGGTTTTCTTCACGGTGTAATAGGACCCCAGTCAGCACAGTCCAACCATTCTCACCCGCTGCAATACACACTGGTAACACTGGTGCAGCAGTGATGTCGATGCAATCCCTTCCTGTCTGCAAAAATAGATGCCTCCATTTCCTATTTAAAAGCATTTTCAGAGTTTTACTGAAGTTGTTTGCTAAATGCATCCTAGCAAACAAATATTTGGACTATAGTAATTGCTGAGATAATCCTGTAGGGTATGAACACATTCCCTTTAACAGTGTATTAAATGGGAAATAAAGTTTGCAGGATCTCTTGAAGTCTGAAAGCCCATGAAAAGTTGTTTCAAACAAGGTATTGTACTTACCTGAAGGTCTTCACAGTCCAGAGATATTCATATGTAAATCAGCTGCCATTTAACGTAGAGCTGAGAAAGGAAGGGATGTCATAGAAGGACTAGCTGTGCTGAAAGAGAAGGGGCCGGATTTTGAAATGGCTAAGAACTACCATAGGACTAAGTGCCATTCCGCAGCTCGCCGGTGCAGAAAAAGAACCTCGGCACTGGTGGACATTCCAATTTTCATCCCGTGCTCGCATGAGTGGTAGGTGCAGCTGCTGAGGGATGTTACACCTGGTTGGAAGCGGGCATAACTTTGTGTTGCAGCTGCACCAAAAAAACTGCCGCAAGTTGCTGCAAATCAAGGAGCTTGCCATAAAAAGGCTCCATTTAAGAAAATCTGGCGCATGCAGGAAAAACTACGGCTCCACAAGTGAAGACCCACTTGTGCAAGTTTTTCCTGCATCTGCACTAATTTCAGGGGATCTTATCTGGCCCCAGGTGTTCACATCTATTAAAATGGCAACTGACTATTTTATTAATTGTGTTAATGCATTACTAAAAGACTTCCTAATTTAATAGTAATTGCTTTGTATATGCAAGGAAACTAGTGAGTTTTTATCTTTACTTTTCAAACTGCTAGTAAAAGAATGAGGCCGTCAGAAATTAAAAGCAGCTGAATCAGTTTATTACAATGCTGGATTTGAAAATGATTATCCTTTTGGAATCTAAGTGGGTAGGCTTGACTACTGAGTTAGCATACTATATAAATAGGAGGGCAGTTCACTCTGTAATATTTGGAACCAAGGTTAGCAGTGTGATAAAGGCACCTAGACACCAGGCCATTGTCATTGTATAGTATCGCAGATTGTAGTGAGAAAAAAAATAAAGTGACCACAAACCACATTGTTTTCTTTCTCACTACAATCTGTGATTTAAGTGCTAAGCAGTGGCTAATACTGCACCAAAAACATGCGACTGTCACAGAGTACAGTATAAAGAGCACTGGGGTGTGCAAGTAGGACAGCCCCAAGTAAAACAACAAAATGAATTCTAGAATGTCCAGTTTAGCAAGAAGCAATTTCAAAGCAGCTCCATAGACCACATCCCCATAGTTCAGGGTAGGGAAAAGCATCTGTTCAACACAGGAGAGACAATTTGTACATAGATACACAGCATTTCATGGCAGATGACGAGCCGGTGGTCCATCTAGTGTGCCTATGCATGGAACACGTGAATATAAAATGCATGAAGTGGGAGAACTTAGAGCATCCTAGTGGTTATATGGGGTCTATGAGGTTTCAACTATTACAACAAATAGTTCTTCAAATAAAAGTAACTCAGTTCAGTTGCAGCTTCACTTGTGAGCCATAGAAGAATGATTAATTATGCTTTCACTAGGTTGTCCAGAGACAGCTTGTGGTGCACTAGCTAAACAGCATGGAACATCTGCACTGTGCATGGTCCTGTGCTTCAGCTTTATTGTTAGTCATGTGATTTCAAGATGTATTACAAATCATCACATAAATGTTACTGTCTCTATCTACAGGATCTATCCATCAGATTCTGAACAGTTTTAGATAGCTTAACATTACAAAATAGTTTTGAAAACAAATTAAAGCTCATCACATATTTTGTGACATTTACATTTCAACACTTTAATACTGAAAGTATTATATTTTCCTACAGGAGGAAATATATTATCTACAGAGACTTAACTGCAGATTAAAAGCTCTCTATTATAAAATGTAGGACAGTTTTATGAATAATAGACAACTGTATTATTAGAAATTGCATCCCAACTGGATAATAAAAGGAATAATTTATGACTTTTTTTTTATTTCACCCTCCCTAGGCTGAGGAATATTCGCTATGCCTTCAACACCACTCTTCTCGTGATCATCTGGCGTATCTTCATAGCAAGATCACAGATGGCTCGGAACATCTGGTACTCTGTGGTGAGCCTCTGCTACAAATTCCTCTCCTATTTCAGGGCATCCAGCACCTCAGGCACTGAAACAAGCAACAGAAGAAATCATTGAAAGGATGTCCAGTATTCTCTCTCACTGTCTCTCCCCAAAATAAAACTTGACAAATATATGGAAATTGGGACTTGAAATCACTAGCTGATACAGTAGTGGCCTTTATGTTAGACTCCTTGGGCAATCATATGACCAAGGAAGAAAGCATTCTTTAGTTGTTTGTTTTTGTTTTGTTTTAGACCCAAAATGGCAATGGGTTGCAAATACAGTGAATCTGGGGCAGTATAGGCTCGATTGCAAGTGTATAGAAACTCAATATAAGTTGTGCAATTGACGTAAAAGGACACATTTCTACTGTAGTGGTGCCATCTCTGAGAGTCCTCGAGTTTTAATGCTTTGTCTAGTTCTGGGAGAATCAATCAAAAGACAAGCCAGAAAGTTTTCTACTAGATGAAAAAACTAAGTAAAATTACATATTTTCTTAACAGTCTTCCTGGTGAACTGCTTCTAACTGGGAACCAGACTAAGACTTGACCAAGAATAGGTGGCTCGTACATAAAAATTTGGCTCCTAAATAGAAGAACATAAGAGGCCAAAGAATACCAAAAGCAGCATTTGACAGGAACCAGAAAACCTAACAACTTTTTTTTATCTGTATTCATAGATTTTAAAACAACTGATTTCAAGTCCTGATTAGTGTGATACCAATATGACATCTTGTAAAGAGCCAAACCGTCCAACACATACATACTTGACTTTACTTTGCCAAGGTTCAAGGCAGATTTAGTTAAATACAAGAAATCTTATTCTGTTGCATAATACCCATGATCAGTAGTGTAAAAACATGGATTTAATAATGTGGAACCCACTGACTAGAGGTCTGCCAGTTTCTAGAGGTCATTGCCCCTTTGTTTCCCTCTCAGAGTTATCTCCCCTTTAGCTATTACTCTTCAGCAGCTGCTAACATCACAACCCATTTCTTCAAGCAGGGTTACCGCACGATGGCAAGGCTCCTCACTGCAGTACCCTGCCAATACTACATAAAGCCCCCAATGCATGGGCCAGTACTGAACTACACTAGTATGCTGAGGCACTGCACTAGCCAGGCTGGCCATTATTCTTAAGCAGAAGCTTCATTATATATTCCACACTTTGTAATGTCTTTTTTTTATTTTCTTTATGCTCTTTTCACACTGATGGGGATGTACCCCCAAGTCCTACAAGTCCAGCATCCCCCAGGAACACTCACCAGGGTTGTTGGTCCATGGTGTTACTACCTCCCCATGGTCAGGCTTCCCCCTGCAGGGCTGATGGGAGTAGACCAGGCTACCCAGAGCCCTGGATGAGTGTCCTATGTGACCTTCGGGCTGGTACTGGAGGTCTCTAGTGTCATGGTACACCGTGGAAGGACATATTTTCTTAGTTATTATGCCCTGGTGGAGCAGGCGTGCAATGATGTCATGACCCACTGATTGCACTTCTGTGCCCTTCGTGCTGATGCTTGCCACTTCACCACTCCCCACACTTGTGTTGGGCCCTGACGTACCCACCCGCAGCCATAGCTATGGGCGGTATAATGCCAGATGCTGAAACTCTCCCTACCCAGAGGAGGAAAGCAGTCCATTGGATGCTCATCCTTCTCCCCCCCCCCAACTGACCCTCCTCTGCTCTGGGCTTGCTTCCAAACCCAGGTCACCAGCGCCACAAACTGTTTTTTTTTTTTGGATGTCTTAATACACAAAGGTCGAAGAGCCCAAGTGCATGAGCATAATGGAGAATTTGCTTGTACAGCCTGACCCTGCATTAGCAACCCACGTTTTGACTGAAGAAAACTGGGGACTAACCAAACAAAAACTCAGCTGGTATGTACAGAAAATAAGACCCTTTAGGCTCTATGGTGCTGGCCCATTGTAATTAACTGGATAATATTCAAACTACATATTGTGGGACGTACAAGTCCATAAGGCCCGTGTACTAGTCCTTAACCGTAGCTTCACATATGGTAGGTTAGAACTAGTACAAGCATGTATGGCCCTCAAAAAACAGCCTTAGAAAATGATCCCATTATTCCAAAGGTCTAATATTGCGGGGTTAATGTTGGTTCTCTGTGCTCACAAAACAGGTGGGTTTGTAGTAGCTCAGCTGGATGGGCTCATTTACCTGGGCCCTTCCTTGCCCCCTGTGCAGGTGGGGATTAAACATAACTTGGGGAGCCTAAGGCACAGTGGCATCATGGGCACTGTGGTATGGTCACCATTTAATTATTGGGACCATCTTTTTTGATTTGCAAATTGAAATTTGAAGCAGCAGTGTTTCCCCTTATATAAAGAGTTTCATATTGGTACAGAATAACACTTAACATGCCTTGACAACTTCTCTCTTGCTTACAAAGAAAAATACTGTGTTTAAAGTTATCTGTCTTCCATCGCAAAGTGTGCTGTTATTCAGCACAGGACCTCAAGGGATGGAATAGAGCTTCCATATCAGATTGCATGGTTATCAAATAGTTTGTTGGATCAAAAAAGAGCTGCAGCAAGGCTTTTGAATTCCTTTTATCAAAGGTTTTAAAGATAATCCCCATAGTAAGTTTTCTTTTACAGTAATATATAGTAGTATAGTGCAGTGGTTTAAGGCTGTGAGCTGCAAACCTGAAGACCTGGGTTTGAATCCCACAGCCCCCACTTGCATACTGTGTGACCCTGAGCAACTCGCTTAACTTCCCTGTGCTCCCAGGTTGCACCTGGAAAGAAACACGCTTTGGCTTAGTGTGCCTTTCCTAGTTAAACAATTTTCTCTTTCCCTTTTCTGGATTATTTTGGTTAGTGAACAAGTTATAGCATATTGCACAGAATAACTTTTCACACCTGAAAATTCACAGGCTACATCAAAATCTTAATACTTGAAGATACATGTTTCATGGGACCAGCTTTCTTAGTGAAAATTTGAGGGCCCTGTTTAGTTTATATTTGTAGATTTAAAATGAGGGCTAGGAATGCTGGATTTAATAAGGGATATGTTCACTGTAAGTGGAACAGAACACTTTTCCTCTGATTCCAGTCATTTGGTTTCCATGGCAGTTTCATGCAACCAGACTATGGAGGAAAGAACACCAGTGTTGACTTTGTCACCCATGGTGATTACAGGAAACACTCAATGCCTAAAGCACTCTCTTATTTGTTCCTTTCAGTGTTATCCATTCTTGTTGTATTCATTTGCTGTTTGTTTGTTTTTTGTACTTTCCAAAGAATGGACAAAACAAGCCACTGGTCCTGGGTTCGTGACTTGCAATTTTTTTTTGCCCTGTAGCATTAAAAATAAATCCTTAGTGCTCAGAGGATCAGCAGATGCTGATGAATCAAAGGAACTGGATTTTGCACACTGACTTGCAGGACAATGAATTTCCTTCTGTACAGAGTTTAAGAAATCACGTTGTATACTTCAAACTACAACTTTAAATCATATAGTCAAAACATTTTAGCAAATGTAAAGATTTTTAGTGTTTCCATGACATAATTTATTGATTTATATCCTAAAGTGAAGATTATTAAAACTTTAATTATCTAGGTTGACCACTGAATGTATTTCCAGGACCAGTCAGTCTTTTCTGATACTGTTCCCGGACTAGTTCCTGGGCTGTTCTCTACAAGATCATTGTTGATCCATGTGTTAAAGAATGTTATTTTTTTGTTAGCACCACTGTATCCACTTTTTATCCCCCTCTTCTGTGAGGAAGGGAAATCTCAGCACCCACCAAAATAAACTGTAAAAGCAGTGCTTTCCACAGTTAGATTTTTGTGCAGAATATGATTTTTTGACAGGCTTCACAAAATCTGGTAGGCCAAAAATCTGCACCATTTTTCCCCCAAAGATGCACTGCTTGTTTGTTTTATGCTACACCAAAAATCTGAGTGGTGCACACACTTCCCAGTGTTTCACACTCTACTGCACTTTATGAAGGGACAGAATCTGAGTTTTGTCTGCCTGCAGCAAGCACCTGGAAGTGGCTTTGTTACTGACTCCCTCCTCAGGGTTTACTATTGCTTGTTTCTATATTTTCTTGGCATTCTATATATGATGTTGATTTCACTGTGCAGTTCAGAACAGCGGAATGGACATCATATATTGCTTAGAAAGCAGAAATAGATAGTTTTTCATTGTGGAGAAGGACAGTGCAAGGCATATTCAGTGGCAGAAAAACGTAATAAAATAATTTCTGCTATTTATTTTTACCCCCCCGCCAGGATACCTTTGACAGGACCCAGCAACCCTTGTATCCCATTCTCCAACAGTGGTGTCTCCCCCACCCATCGGCGAGGCCCAGGTTGTAGCCTGGAAGTATCTGTGTTCCCTTTGCTACTTTAGGGGATGGTAGGGTGGAATTGTGTCTCATGACATGCACCTGAAAACCTTCATGCAGTACACAGTAATGACAGGCAGTCTACTCATAAAGTCCCACCCTTCTCCCCTGTGCCAGTAGACACTGTCATCTGCTCAGGATGACTGGGAGGGGGGCTAATGACTTATTGTCACTCACGCTGACGAGGCCGCCCATGATACCCTAGGGTGCACCGCAAGAGTTGGACAGGAATCTCTCTCTGTACCCAGAGTCAAAACATACCACCGTTACAGTACACTAGGCTCCTGTGGTGTGGAGTGAGGGAGTAGGCACACAGTGCAAACCTGTGTGTAACACATGGAAACGGGACACACACATCAGCAGCAACACCAAGCCAGTATAAAAATAATTTCTTTAACCCCAAAAAAAAGCCTGCCAAAGCACGTCAAAATAATACATCAAAAAGGAAGAAATAAGAGGGCATTTAAAGGCAAACCTGCTTACATCTGTTTCCTACCACCTTGAAGCAGCAGTGTAATGAAACTGGACAAAAATCTCAGCCTATCTCTTTTCACTATAAGATTCCAGATGTCTTCCAGTTTTATTTGATGGTGGCATTCTCTACTTCCACTATAATTTGAGTATTTTATAAATGTTTCGCTATAATCTTTTATCAAGAAAAAGAGATGGCTGCCACATTGTCTTAGGAATAGCATTGAAGACTCGACAAGGGTCAGTGTTGAGAAAAAAGAATATGCTGCTCAGCATAGATAGGAGGCACCTAGACAAGTACATTTGACAGGTATGCTAATGTTTTTTTAACTGTAACCGAAGCTAGCTTTTTGGAAAACAAATGTTGGCTGCACTGCTGCTTTAAATAAAACTGATAAACATCAACATGGGAAGTAACTCCATCCATGTTCAGAACAGTGCAATAAAAAAAAAAGATCTATTAAATTATTTTTAGGCATGTGTACAAAGAGCTGTCCATGCCCAGAGTACTTACAAGAAAGAAGGGTTATGCACTTAGGGAGCAATGTACGTGCTATCTGGATCTCACCCAGCATTCCCATATAATGAAATGTTAGCAAGTATGTATTGCTTGAGTAAGGACAAATAAATATTGCTTTGGCTTAGGTGTTATTTCCCAGTTAATCCTTTACCCTTTAATGCCTGCTTCACTTTTTCTATGTCTGGAAAAGGAACAAGCTAAGGGTATTACCATATACTACACTGGTACTAGAGACACCAGTGACACAAAGTGACAGATTCAGTATTAACCATACATTTATTTTCCTCAGAAGTGTGGGGTGCTGCAAACTCTTTAGTGCTGCCCACTGTTCTTTTATATGCAATTTCAGACAGCTCTAGCGAGGTTTAATAAAGGAAACGTGCATCAGGGCTGCACATCATTTTCTTGTCACGATATAAATCATGACGTAACCCTTTGTTACTAACTAGATGACATTGTGATTGACATAAATGCATTTCGATATGGAGATTCTGGAATCGCTCAGCCATGACTCCTCTGGGAAGAGCTGAGCCTTGATACTGAACCAACCATGGGGACTTGACTAAAGCCACTTGGTCTCCTAGATCTGGAAGAACACTGGTGATGCCAACCAGCATTGTGTGACTGCTTGAACTGAATATCCAACTTCAACATTCCTCTGTAAGCCATGGATGAACTGCTAATGATTTACAATGAGCTGGATGATTTATACTGGAAGTCAGATGTACAGTATTGTGCTTTAGGGCTGTTATGGTACTTATGTGTGTGGCAAACTATTGCTACATGAAACAACCATGCCGCCAAAAGCAGTAATTGGTGTATATTAATTAGCACTAAACACAGCCCAATTTACCTCATCAAAGTAGAGCAGCACTAACAAATGTTATTGTTCTCTAAGACAAAAAGAGAATAAACTAATTCCCTTTTCTTCTACAATGTATTTAATCATTGGTGGTCTCCAATTTGGAGTTTTTACTCCCTCCCCCCCAGTAAAATAAAATGTTGTATCTCGAAGCTTTTTATAATGCTCTAATGTGCTGTATGTGTAAGTATCAAAATGTAGTTAAAAAATACATATGCATTAAAATGTGTCTCTGCTCTTTAATATCAAAAGTTTTTTAACCCAGGTTTGTAACCATGCAAAGCTCTAGGAGCCAGCAACTAAATTTTCAACTGTGGAGAATTCTGTATTTAAAAAATAAAACAAAACATGATCATCCTTAAAGAAATATCATCTGAAACATTTTATTTGCCTACTATATTAAAACTAAGCTGTACTGTGTGTCTTTATTTGGTAGCATTGTTCAATAAAATTGCACTCTAGGGTGATCCATTTCAGAAAGGTGCTACAGTACCACCCCTGTGCTGTCAGAAGTGTTAGAACCATTATACAAGAAACTGAGGGTTCTGTGTTCAGAAAACAATGCTTCTAGGGATGTGGATATGTTGCTCTATCCACATGTCTTGGCAGTTGCTTCCTTTTAAGATCAGCTGGAAGTCTTTAAGCTGGCTCCTCCCACCAACTCAGATGGTATATCCCTCGGCTCTGCCCCTTGATGCCAGATCTTCCTTTCCACTTGGAAGAAGCAGGTTCCCTCCTTGCCACTCCCACACTGAGTAGGCCCTGGCACTTAAATCTTCAGCTTTTCTACCCACACTTAAACTCATAAGAGTTTTTCTGCTACGATCTTCAGTCGCAACCATGATGGAAGACAAGTCCTCATCTGGGTTCCGCTGGTGTCCCTGCAGGCAGAAGATGTCTCGCACCGACCCGCACGCCATGTGTGTTTATTGCCTGGGTCACGATCAAGACACCCAGGTTTGCGATGTTTGTCACTCTTTTCAACCAAACATGTTAGACGATTGTCTCACATGATTGCAGCTTGGCTGTCAAGAAAAACAGAACACACCTGTCAAATCTAAAGAAACCCATTGGGTGGTCTCCGTGGCTGCAGGCTCCACTGAGCAACTTGAACAGATGAATGCCTTTGAGGAGGAGGCGGCTTGGGCCACTGATCAGTCCTCTTCGGCTTCGATCTTCGCCCCACTAAAACTGGGCTCCACCTTTACAGGCTCCTTCAAGGAGTTGTGCCAGTCTCTCCTGACCATGAGGGAGGGCTCGTCAGCTTTGCACAGCTCTCGTTCCTGTAAAAGGGAAAAGGAATTGAAGGAGTCAAAAGAGAAGGATAAGACTTGACGTCATCGTTCTTGGGATCGAGAATGTTCTAATTCCCAGGAATCTCCAGTTTCGACTTCAGTCGAAACTGCGGCCTTGGCCACTGGCTTCACGGTGCCCCTGTCAGGCCAGCCGGCTAAGACATGGGACAACGACCCAGTTGAAATTATCATTGACCCCGTCGACCCATTGTCACTTGATGAAGCCGACAACTCCCTGTTCAGGACTCCGGTCCTGCCTGGACCCACTAAGGAGGAGGAGGAGACCCAGCCTGCTGGGAACCGCTTTACAGTCCCTAACCATGACCTGGAGGAACTGTGGGTTTCCCAAGTTCCTTCTGAGCACCCCCGTCAATCCCCCGGCGGTTGAGGTCTCAGTCATCTTCTTCCAAAAGGTTGAGGAAAACCCATAGACGCCACTCTGGGCATTCCAAAAAGTGGCACCGCAGCTATTCATCGTCATCCTCCTCAGAAGAGGAGAGGCTTCAGTGGAGGTCACGCCATCGCTATGAGGATCTCGTGTGGCAACAGTTGGTGTTGGCCAGTCCAAAGTCGACCCCAGTTTCCACACTTGCCCTCTAGGTTGACACCAACACCTCCAGAGCCTGTCAACGCTGCCCCTCTGCCTGCAGAGCCAGTGAAGGGCCCTCCTGCTCGGCCAAAACCAGCTCTCTGCAGATAATGTTGGAGCCACCACCTAGACAGCCTCCTCTGGGGTTCCTGTCAAGGAGTCTTGGCCCACTAAGGGCCTCCCTCACAGGCTGTCAGCCACTCTTACTCCTGACCAGCCATGATGGCTTGAAAGTGACACGGGTGGTCGGCCAATCTATCTGGACTCCAAGGACTCCTCGCTGCACTCCCGTCCACTCAACGAGGAATCGCTCAGGGATCCACGGGATGCCTTTGGAGCCTGTTCAAAAATGGGCTCAACATCCTCTAACAGACATTCTGGAAAAAAGGGGATTCTCCAACAGAGGCCTTCCCAGTGGCAAGAAGCCATTATTGGCCCGGGCTTGGAGCCTTGGTAACACCCTGCCTCCTGCTCTGTGCAATCAGCACAGATGGCCCAAATATGTGGTGCCCATCATCTCCCTATCAGGTTCATGGAGCACCCTTGGCTGAGGGTTGGTGACCAACTCTGTGTTTTGCTTCTCGGAAAATTTGGGAGACTCTGACAGACCTCCAGACAAAGAGTCCAAAAACTGGACCACTCTGCCAGGAAGGTCTGTGCTGTCTTTTCACCTGGTCTCCATCAAGCGAGCTTGGTTGTCTTTATGGCACACTTCTCCCTTGCCCTTTTGGGCTCTTTGGAAGAGGTGTTTCCTCATCTCTCCACGGACCTCTAGACTACGGTCAAGCAAGTCTGGGATCAGGGTTGAGCTGTGGCAAAACAGCAACTCCAGATGGCTCTGGACATTGGGGACTCCTGTGCCCATTCGGTGGCCACAGTTGCCATGCATCACAGGGCCTGACTGAGGGTCTCAACCTTTATGGCAGACACCCACCACAAACTGGCAGACATACCCTTCTTGGGCACTGGCTTGTTCGATCCAGGGGTTGATGGTCACCTTCAATGCATCGAGAAGTCCATTGCCACCTTGGACTACGTTGCTTCTGCCTAGAAGGAATTTCAGGGTTCCAAGAAACAGAAGCATAAGCTCTTTCGGCCTTCTGCCCCTGCAGCCAAGCAGGCCCAGTCTTGATGCCCTCTGCCCAATTCAGGGGCTTTGGTGGCCTGTAAGCCCAGAGGGAAGGGTCCCGGCAGCCCCCAGGCAGGATCCTCCTTCTCCAAGCCTGCACAGTGATGGGATGGGGTGGCCACCCCATGCCTGTCATGCCTCCTTGGGGTCCTCCCATTGGGACTGGTTCCGCCACTTCCTTTCCACCTGGTCCGCTATTACCACAGACTGGTGGGTTCTGGAAGTGGTCAGCCAGGGTCTGCCTCTGGAATTCAAGTAGTACCCACCAAGCTGAGTCCGTGCCCCAGGACATTCAGTCGGCTGTCCGAGATGACATCGCCCAACTCCTCCTCGAGGAAGTGGTGGTCAGAGTCGTGGATCCCCCTGTCAACCCAGGGTTCATATCCAGGAACTTCCTGGTCCCAAAACGGATGGGGGGGCGGGGCTGGCACCCCATTCTAGATCTGTGCGACCTGAAATAGTTCTTCAGGTCTCGCACCTTCAGGATGACAGAACATGTGGTTTTGCTCTCTGGATCTGCAGGATGCATTCTTCCACATCCAGATCTGTCCGTCACCCCAAAGATTCCTCCACTTTCGAGCAGATGGTACCCTCTACAAGTTGCAAGCCATGCCATTCGACCAGTCATCAGCCCCCAAGGGTCTTCACCAAATGCATTGCAGTGGTGGTGGCCCATCTTCGGCGCTGAGGGGTCAAGGTGTACCCCTACCTGGATGACTGACTTATAGCGGGTCCTTCCAGGTGGGAGATGGAGAGGTCCAGGGACCTGGCCCTCCAGACCTGTATCGACCTTGGCCTCCTGGTCAATGAGGCCAAGTCGGAACTTGTGCCTCGCCGGTGATCTGCTTCATCGGGGCAGAGCTCGACTCTTGCCGAGCCAGAGCCAGAGCCAGGCTCCCGGTAGACAGGGCAGAAATTCTCTCCTCCTTTGCCCGATCATTTCTGGTTGGGTACTTGCACCCTGCCCAGGACTTCCTGTGACTTCCGGGCTACATGGCAGCGTGTACCTCCATGGTCCGATGGGCCTGGTGGCATAAGTGCCTTCTTCAATGGGAGCTGGTCAGCCAGTGGACTCAGTGACTAGGTCATTTCAACCAGCTGGTCACTGTGACCCACAAGATTTGGGATGCTGTCCAATGGTGGACTGTCCTGAAGCATCTGCAGGGAGGGATCCTGTTTGTCCGCCCCAGGCCGACAGTCATCCTGATGACTGATGCATCTCTCATGGGCTGGGTTGCCCACATGGGGGAGCAGAGATTCCATGGGCTCTGGACCTCCGAGGAATCCTGATGTCACATAGACCTGCTAGAGCTCTGAGCAGTCCAGCTGGCATTGACTGCCTTCGCTCTGTTCCTTCGGGGTCAAGTGGTTCAGGTTCAGACAGACAACACTACGACCATGTACTATCTCAACAAACAAGGCGGCATGCACTCCCAGCCTCTGTGCAGGGAAGCTCTCCACATCTGGGCCCTCGTGAGCCATCTGGAGGCAGATCTAGCTGTTCATGTGGCAGGAGCCTCCAATCAGCTGGTGGATGCCCTCAGCCGAGTGGGCAAGGTGTCTCATGAGTGATCTCGCCATCCAGAGGTAGTACACTGCTTGTTCTCTGAGTGGGGCACCCTCAGGTGGACCTGTTCACCCAGGGAGAATGCAGCTGAGGCTGTTTTGTGCCCGCCCCCTCAGCAGAGCTCGCTGCAGAGGATGCCTTCCTGAGGCCGTGGACCCCAGGCCTCTTTTATGCCTTCCTCCACTTCCCTTGATCCACAAGGTGCTCCTTAAGGTGCTCCTCACAGGTCAGGAGGACAAGGCACAGGTGATCCTGGTGGCTCTGGACTGGCCCCACCAATTTTGGTACCCTGATCTCCTCAGCATCAGGCTCCTGAGGCATCTTCCAGCATGCTCTCCATCAGTCAGGGGAAGGTACTCCACCTGGACCTTCAATGCCTGCAACTGACAGCCTGGTTCCAGAGCAGCTAGAGTTTCAGGCTTTGGGTCTCTCTGAAGACATGCTCATTGTAGTTGAAGCACCTAGGAAGGAATCGACCAGGAAGTGCTATGCCTTCAAGTGGAAGAGATTCTCCATTTGGTGTCAGGCAAGGGTGGACACTTTGTTCTGTCCAGTGGCTAGCATCCTAGACTATCTATGATCTCACTCCAAGGGGACTTCTGTCGATGACCTGGCAGTCATCTCTGCTTACCAGGCGTGGGCTGGTCAGCAGTCAGTGGCACAGGAGAAGGTGATTCATACATTTCAAAGGCCTCAATCACATTTCCTCCGGTGTGTGCACCACCACTACCACAGGATCTACTGCTGGTACTGGCAAAGCTAATGGGTGAGCCATTTGAACTGATGCACAAGTGTGAGATGTCGCACTTGTCATGGGAAACTGCCTTCTTGGTGGCTATCATTTCAGCCAGAAGGATTGCGGAGCTCCAGGTGCTTTCTGTCAAGTCTACTTATCTGGTCTTCCACAGGGACAAGGTTGTCTTGTGCCCCAACCCGAAGTTCCTTTTGGAAGTTGTGTCGGAATTCCACCTGAACCAGGTAATGACTCTGCTAGTGTTCTACCCCAGTCACACCTCGGATGCTGAATACAGGCTCCATACTTTGGACCTGAGGCGAGCGCTTGCTTACTATAAGGAGCACACGGCTGGAATTTGGGGAGTGGTTCACCAGCTGTTTGTCACCTACACTGAAGCCGTACCAGGAAGTCCTGCAGCCAAGCAGATGATTGGCAGATGGATTACATCCTGCATTGATCTCTGCTATAGGTTGGAAGTAGGGAGCCTCCCGGAGGGCTAAGGGCTCATTCCACCTGCCACACCGCTGTGTCAGTGGCTGCTTCAAGGGATGTCCCTATCCAGGAAATCTGCAGGGCTGCTACCTGGAAATCAGCAAACACCTTCATTTCCCACTACCACATCAACCTAGAGTCACACCAGGATGCTGGTTTTGAGAGATCAGTTCTCCAGTCTCTGTTCCCTAAGTAGAGGGTGTGCACCTTACCTCCTTCCTCCCACAGAACTGCTAGAAGTCTGCCAACACATGTGGATAGAACAACATACCCACATCCCTAGAAACAGAGGTTACTCACCTGTAACAGTAGCTCTAGGAGTGGTATATGTTATTTATCCACAAGGACCCATCTGATCTCCCCAGCTTTGACGCACAACCACTGCTTCCAGCAGGCAAGATCTGGCATTAAAGGGTGGAGCTGAGGGATATGGACCCTGGGTGGGTGGGTGGGAGGAGCCAGCTTAAAGACTTCCGACTGATCAGAAAAGGAAAGGCAATTGCCAAGACGTGTGGCTGAACAACAGATAACACTCCTAGAACTACTGTTACAGGTGAGTAACCTATGCTTTACTAGGTATTGTGTGAGATGTCCTCAGCATTGTGAAAGTTGCTGTCTGACTGGGTCAGTAACCTTAGGCATGCCTATTGTGACAATACTAACAGTATTGCTTTTTATTTGTCCCATATGTACTTTTCCGCCACCTCAGACCCAACAGGGGCTATGATCTCTCCCTAGGAGGGGTACATCCTCCAGCCCCTGTGATCGCCCGGTCCGTTCGTCCCTAGAATTCCCCTGAGGATTCCCCCTCCACAGCAGAGCCAGGACGAGGAGTGCCGACGTGCCCCCCCCCCGGTACCCGGTACATCATATCTAGAATTGGGATGGACTTACTGGAGCGCCGTTTTCTCCTGCACCCACTTCCGTGCGATGGGTGGGGAGGCTGTCTCCAGCTCCACGAAGGCAGCCAATCACTCTGGATGTGGGATAACCCTGCTACATGGCTGCGTACCTGTGCTGAACCCTAACCACCACTGGGTGTCGGTCGACAGCGCGCAGAGGAAATCCCCCCACCCTGAGGAAGGAGAGCAGTCCTCTGGATGTTCTATCCTTCCTCCCCCTGCCAACCCCCAAATGACCCGAGTCCACCCCCGAACCCGGGTCGCCAGCATAGCACGAGGTGTAGCATCCAGCACCTCAAGCCTCAGTGCCACTGGGCTGGCTAAGTAACAATATTTCTAGGGACATGTATATGGTACATTTCTCTACACATTGGCAGTCTCTTTTTAAGAGCTGAGTTGCCATACAGTCTTTAAGCGAAGCTCCTCCCACCAACTGGCTGGTATATCCCTTGGCTCTGCCCCATGATGTCAGATCTTCCTTTCTGCTGGAAGAGTCAGGTCTCCTGATTTGTAGCTCTGTGGGTGGTGAAGGCCAGAAAAACTTAAGTGAAGTATTTAGCCAACTTTTTTTTTTCAACCTTTTGAATTACTTACTTGCCACTTGTGAAATTGGGCAATCATGCTCAACAAGTTATCAAGTATAAAAAATAAAATGAATTACTTTTGAAGTACGTCCTCGTTCCCGTCTCCATCTCCAATGTTGACTCAATAGATCACAGGGATTCTATGCCAGTTCCTGGCTTCAAGCATTGCATCCAGTGCAACCAGGAGATGTCATGGACAGATCCAAACATGTGCGAATACTACCTCGGTGAACAATATGATGTCGCTGCATGCGGCCTGTGCCAGGCTATGCTTCCTTCTTCCTAGACGACTGCTACGTCCATCTTCTCCTCAGTCGCCAACTGAACAGGACCCTCAGTGAAGTCAAAGCAAGCACATAAGGTGGCCCCGTGGCTGCAGGGTCCGTGGCCCAGATGGCATCCATGGGAGAGGTGGTGTCCGAGGTCACTGAAGGGTACCTCTTGATCTCCGTGCTGTCTCCTGTTGGGGGCCAATGCTGGCCAGGTTTTGGCAAGAAATTATCAAGAAATGTGCAGAACCCTCCATACCTTCAAGGAGAGCCCTGCTGTCACAGTAATGTAAAGAAATTGAAAAGTCATGCTGTTGGTTGTCGGAATAGCTAAGGGCATGCTCCTTCCATTCCTCAACCCTCACAGCTTGATGGCTGTTTGAGTGTTCAGCTACAGTGAATCTGCCTTGGTCGAGGGCCAGGTCACTAGCTGCACTGTGCCCCCATCAAGCTTGTTGCTTCTGACACAGTTTGAGCAAGTGGTCGAGATCTTTCTTGACCCTGTCAACCAGTTGTTGGAGGGGATCGATGAAGACTTGATTTCTAGCACCCCGGTCTTGTCTGGCCTCAACCAAGAAGTCCAGGAGCAACCAAAGCTGTCTTCTCTCTGGAGTTGCCTCCCTCCAGGGTCAAACAGTTGAACCTTGTGCAGGTAGTCTTTGCTGCCCTCTGGCTGTATCTCCTTGGCATCATTGATCCCATCAACGCTCTAGGTCAAGGTTGAGGATTCCTCACGCTCTCGGTCTCACTCGACTGGGAGGCACCACTGTCGCTCCTCTTCCTCTTCATCCTTAAACAACAAGAGGCTCTGTCACCATGTGTGATGCATTATGAGGAGCTCCTGTGGCAGCAGTGGGCCTTGGTTGGGCAGGGTAGGGCTCTACCCACAGCCTCTGCGGTCACCTGGCATCTGCCAGTTTAGCCTGTACCAGTCGTGACAGCTGTCTCTGATGCAGTCTCACCACCTATAGCAGTGGAACCACCTCCACGACAGCCCATGCAGGATACCCCTTCAAGAACTTCCAGCCAGCTACCAGCTTGCCAGGATGGTGGTTGGTGGAGATCACACACTCAAACGAGCCTTGAGTGGTGCATGATTGCAGTCGGCCAAGGGCCATGTTTGAGAATTCCTCAGCTGACTCTGATGGGTCTTCAATGCAGTCTTTGAGGGCTCATGCTTTCGACCATGATTTTGCCAAAGGACTGACTACTTATCACAAGGCCAGTGTCCTTCGGAGCTCTTCACAGACTTATGTCCGAGTCCATGGAGGTTCCCTTAGATCCGGTCCAGAAAAGGGCAAAATACCCCTTTACTGAGATCCTGGACAGGGACAAATCACTTTGGGTTGCCATCCTGATAGTCGAGGCCACCTTGAGGCTGGCACTGGAGCAGCAGCATCCAGTTTCCTGCCTGGCACCAGGGTGCAAGTGGTAGATAAGAAGTACAGGAACTCAGGCACTTACAAATACGAAATGCAGATCCTCAATCTGAAGGATAAGTGTGTGAAGACATGTCTATCTGTTTAGACACTAATCGATTCAGTTAGAGATATTGAAGTATGTCTAGCAAAATAGCACTGTTGAACAAGTCAAATGTTGTTATAGAAACCCTGATTTCAGGTCACAGTGCCAGAAACTGTCATTATGTTGCTTGTTTAAGAATTTCAGTTTCAGTGTCAGTGGGAAAAAGTACAGGAACTCTGTTTCTGCTGCAAAAAAGGTACAGGAACAGAGTTCCTGTGCATTCCTGTTCACTTTCATCACTGCCCAGCACCCTCTGCCACATGGTCTGCAAGTATATAGTCTCTACCAGCATCATGTCCAGATTTTCAGTCCAACCCTTGGCCAAGGGTCTGGTTGCCAGCACTGTCTTCCATAAATCCAGAAATACTGGAGACATGGACAAGTCCCCCAATAAGGAGTCCAAAAAGCTTGACCATGCAGCTAAAAAGGTCTATGCTGCATCATCCCCTGGTTTCCATCAGGCAAGCTACACTCTGATGATGGTCACTTTGGTCACTCCCTGATGGGAGTCCTAGACCAAGTCCTTCCTTACCACCTTGTCAACAAGCAGCTGGCAGTAAAAGTGGTCCAAAACCAGGGTCAAGCACTGACTAAACACCAGCTTCAGATGGCCTCGGATGTGGGGATTCTTGCACGCATGCCATAGCAGTGGCCATTGTGATGCATCTCAGGGCCTGGCTGAGGATTTCTTCCTACAGTGGACACCCAGCATAAGTTGGCCAATGTCCCTTCCTGGGCACCAGCCTCTTTGGCCATGGGGTGGAGGGCCATCTCGCCAGGATTTAGAAGTCCAGTGCCACCCTAGATTGTGTGACCTCCTTGCAGAAGGATCAGAAAGGGCAGAGGCTAAAGAAAAAGCCTTTTTAGTTTTGACCCTTTCCGTCACAGCAGCCTAAGAAGCATCAGCCCTAGGAGGGACCTTCACAGGCTTGGCACCCCAAGACCAAGTTCTTGGTCAGGGTCCCAAAAAAGGCGAGGGTGGTCTAGTGTTTCTCCTCCAGCAGCAGGCACAGATGCTCCTCCAAAGCTCCACACTGATGAGTTGGGGGTATTTACTTCCCACCCATCCAGTCCCTGCCCCAGCTCCCCGTGGGGTCAGCTGCACCACTTCTGGCACACTTGGTCTGTAATTGCTTCAGACAAGTGGATCCTAGAGGTGGCGGGTGAAGGGTTGCCTCTTGATTTCGAGGCTATTCCACCTTACTGACCCCATGCAACAAGGGAGTCTGTGGTGTCACAGGACATGCTGTCCACCCTCAGGGAGGACATTGCTCAACACCTAGAAAAAGGAGCCATAGCCTATGTTCCAGACTCCATGGCATGTCAGGGCTTCGTGTCCAGGTACTACTGGTCCTGAAATGGACAGGGAGTTGGTGCCCCATACCAGACTCTCCATGATCTCAATCAGTATTTCCAGAAGCACAAGTTCAGGATGGTGGCTCTGAACTAGATAATACCATCTATGGAGCAGGGCATTTGGGACTGCTCCCTGTATCACCAGGATGCATTCTCCTACATTCCTCTCCATCCTTCCCACTGGTGGTACCTTCGGTTCCGCGCAAAAGGGGTTCTCTTCACGTGCCAAGTCATGCCATTCGGTCATTCTTCAGCATCTAGGGTCTTCACTAAATTTATTGCAGTGGTGGCAGGGGATCAGGATATACCCTTACCTGGATTGTTGGCTGACAGCCAGGCCATCCAAGGAGGCAGTGGAACGGTCTAGGGACCTGGACCTCCAGACCTGCAGAGACTTGGGCCTTCTGATCAGTCCATCCAAGTCCAAACTTATGCCCTTGCAGGTGATTCACTTCAATGGGGCAAAGCTAGACTCCCTCCAGGCCAAGGCCGGACTCCCTGCAGACTGGGCACTGGATCTTACCTCCTTTGCAGGATCATTTCAGGATGGGTGCTCGCACCCAGCCCAGGACTTCCAGCAGCTGCTAGGGTACACAGTACTTAGTAACACAGCAGAAGGGAGAGTTGAGGAATGTTGGACAAGGTTGAAGAATGCAATAACCATGGTCACATCACAGTGTGCCCGTCAGGTTAGTAAGAACAAAGGGAGGCAAAGCCCACTATGGTTTTCCAAGGAGGTAGCAATGATGGTGAGAGAGAAGCGTATAGCCTTCAGAAAGTACAAGGAGTCAGGGAACGAGGCGGACATAACAGAATACAAACAGAAACTAATAGAGACAGGGAAAGTGATAAGAAATGCAAAGGCACATACAGAGGTTACGATAGCTCAGGAAGTAAAAAAAGGGTAACAAAACATTCTACAAGTACATACGTGAAAAAAGGAAGACCAAAGGGGGTATTGTTAGAATCAGAAAAAAGGACAGACAACCCACAGAGCAAGACGGGGAGAAGGAAGAGGCACTCAATGAGTACTTCTTCTCAGTCTTCACACAGGAAGCAGATGGAAATGGACCAACAATAGGCATAAAGAAGTGTTCAATTGAAGGAATAGACACGGGTTCCTTTACAGAGGAAAGGGTCCTAGAAATAGACAAGTTAAAGGTAGATAAAGCTATGGGGCCAGATGGGATACACCCAAGAATAATTAAAGAACTTGGGAGAGAACTAGCACCCCCTTAGCAGTGCTCTTCAACAAATCATTGAGGAAGCGGGGTCTATGTTTATTTATTTATTTTATTAATTTATTAAATTTTGTGACCAGGTAGGCCCACTGAGCCCCGAAGGTCCCTTTTCAGGGGCAACCAGGATAACAATACAAGATAAAATACAGTGGAGAAAAACTTTTGATTTCATAGGTTGTTCAAGCATAAGGTGGTTACAGACATGGTTATCATCATGACACAGTTTTGCCTTGGTACTACTTGGCATAGTGATATACATGAGGTAGCATTGGTCCCTAGGTGTCCAGATACTAGAGGGAGGTGCATGGTCGGCTCACCTTTGGGAAGGTTTGATGCAGAAAAAGGGGATACCTTAAGAGCTATGGCAGTGTCATGCACTTGTGGCCAGAATATGGGACTTGAGCCTGGTGCAGCAGTTTGTGAGTGAGGAGGCCCTGGTGGGGGGTGGGCTTGTTCCATAGGCTGGGGGCTTGGCAAGAAAAGGATCTGCTGCCAGCATTGGTCCTTACCTGGGACTTCTAGTAGTGTCTGCTCTGATGTCCTTAAATTCTAGGGTTGTGTTTAATGGCTATGGTTCCAGCTATGCTTGGTGGAGCGGGGGTTTGAGTAGCTTGTAGGACTAGACAAGCAATGGGTATTGGAGGTGAGTGGCCATGTGGGCCCACCGGCGCTGGGCCAGAGTGTCACAGTGGTGACGCTGGGTGGTCTTGTAGTAACCGAGATATTTTGTTGTATAGGATTTGCATCATGGATACCTCTTGCTTTGCCATGCCCTGTATAATCGGGCCGATAGGTCAGTGTAGGGAGCAGGACACTTGTCACAATGGAGAGCCTGGCCTCAGGGATGAGCTGGTCCTGGTGGTCGGTACAAGGTACCGAGCCTATGGCGAGGGTCCTGGTGACCTGGTCCATGTGTCCTTGTAGGTGATAGACTGATCCAGAGTTAGCCTAAGTATTTTAGGAGGAGGGAACTACATTAATGCTTTTGCCAGAGAGTGTGGTTAGTCAGAGGGATGAGGACCTGTCAAGTCCCAGTGATCTTGGCCTGAATAGCATTGCCTTGGTTTTGTCTGCATTAAGTACCATTCTGTTCTCACACAGCCATGTCTCTAGGGATGTAAGGTCCTTTTGGAGGAGCGGACCAAGAGCGGCCACATCACCCAAGGGTCAGTAGATGACAGTGTTGTCAGCGTACTGTACAACTGAGCTCTCCCCACAGTAGGTACTTAATTCGTTGGTAAATAGGGAGAATAGGAGGGGGCCTAGTATTGAACCCTGAGGTACTCCCTGTTTTAGAGGTAGTGGCTCTGACATGGCCCCCTCAATGTGACCCTCTGTGTCCAGCCTGATAACTCCCAAACCACTTGAGGGCATAGGGTCTAGGCCCATTGTGCAGCTTCTGTAGCAGAAGATTGTGGTCGACAAGGTCAAACACCTTAGACAGGTCTATAAAGACTGCACCTGTGAGTATCCCTTTGTCCATTGCCCTGAGCACTTCGTCCGAGAAGTTAATGAGGGCAGTGTCAGTATCGTGGTTTGGTCTGCATCCATGTTGAGAGGGAGCAAGGAGCTGATGAGCTTCCAAGTAGTCCCGGAGTTGGTTGTAGATCAGCCTTTCTTGCAACTTGGCAAGTGTGCAGAGAAGCGAGATCGGCCTATAGTTGGTTAGTTTTTCCCTGAGTCCACCTTGTGGATAGGGACTACATTGGCATGTTTCCACTGGTCAGGGACTGCTCTTTCCCTCAGTGATCTGTTAAGGAGCATGGTTAAGGCCTGGATAAGGAGGTGGCTCCAGCCTTGAGTAGCCGAGGGTTGATACCATCTGGTACCCCTGATCCTTTAGGTTTCAGCGTCTTTAGGAGGTTAGGACCTCAGTGCACTTTGCCAGTCTCAGGTGGAAAGAGGGTCGCTCAAAGTGTGTTGCTTCAGCTGAGCTTGGGGTCAAAGTCAGGGAAGATTGGCCGTCTTGTAGGCCTCCAGATCTGTGAAGTGGTTGTTAAGGGCAAATGATATTAGAGAAGAGTCAGTAGTGAGTTGACCGCTGATCTCCATCGGTCTGGATTCACTCTTTTTGCTGCCCTTGATCAGGTCATTGACATGATTCCAGAATTGCTTAGGGTTGCCTAAGCTAGTTTTCTGGAGGTGTGTGATGTACTGTCTTTTAGCAAGTTTAATGGCTCTCTTGGCTTTGTTTCTTAGGGCTTTGTATTCCACAAGATCTGCCGGGAGGGTGGAGAGCCTGAACTTCTTCCAGGCTTTGTCCTGAGTAGTCATTAGAGCTTTGAGGGATGGAGAGATCCACTTGTAACAGCTGCCTTTTGCCCTCAGTCTCTTCATAGGAGCGAAGAGGTTGGCAGCTGTACTTAGGAAGTCCTGAAAGTATTCCAAGGCCTCAGCCAGAGTTGGGAGGAGTGTTATGGGGCTCCAGTCCCGGCTACTTAGGTAGTGATTGAATTGTACTTCTGAGAATTTGGTGTAGTCTCGGGCAGCAAGGATTCTTGGCTGGACCTTGGGTGCTCTGTTCTTCCATATACAGAAAATTGGGGAATGGTCACCAAGGAGTCTGCCATTGTGCCTGCACTCTAGATGTTTGCAGGGTTTGACACCAGAGCCCAGTCCAGGGTGGTGTGATTCCCAGTTTTGTAATTCAGTCTGGTCGGTTCAGAGATGACCTGCGTCAGACCTGCTTCATGGGTCAGAGACATCGAGACATGGCCAGGGTCCTGGGCCCAGTTGAGGTTGAAGGCACCCAAAATGAGTAGCTCCGTAGCTACCTCGTGGGCCAGTGCATTCGTGATGGCTTCGAGTGATTGGAGGGCAGACTTTGGTGGGTGGTAGACACAACCTATTGTTAGTTGCTTGGTGTGTCCTAGGGTTATGCGGATCAATATACCTTCACCCTCAGCAGGGAGTCTTCCCTGCAGGGTTAGAGGTGACACGGTGAGGTCAGTCTTTGTATAGATTAGCACCCCACCCCCTTTTTTGGATTCCCTGTCCTTGCAGTAGGTGCTATAGCCCAGTGCTTGTATCTCATGATCAGGGATGTGGGCTTTTAACCAGGTTTCTGAGATGGCTAGGACATCAGGCTTGTAGAGGTCCAGCCAGGCTTGGACTTCATGTATTTTAGGTCTGAGGTTACATACATTCATGTGTGCTATCTTCAGACCCTTGGCAGACACCCAGCGAGGGTCCTGAGGGATGCCACCAAGATATTGGGTATTGGAGCCAGGTTGGGTTAAATATCTTCTGCCAGGAGTACTAGTGAAACCAGTAAGCTGAGTAGTTTAGTACTGGGTATGGTGACGAGGTTCCTTCGATGCAGCCTGCTCATAAAGTAGAACAGGTCATAGCATATACCCTTTTTTAACATCTCGTGCACTGTTGAGAGAGCAAGCATGCTTGAGATAGGGTTACCACTGTGGAAATCGTGGGGGGGGTCATTATGCAGATGGCCCCCTGGTTCGAGGTGGCATGGGTCAATGAGCCTATCCACCCAGAGGAGGGTCAGTGAGTAGATTATGGCAAGAAGTGCCCCCCTGTTAGGGAGAGGGACGCTTTGGTTTTGAGCACATCGCGCGGGGGGCATGTGCTTGTAAGGTATGGTTGAATGATCTGTATACAGATCAGTTGAATAGGGTGCTTTAAGTCTAGCTGCCCTCAGATCTATCAGGGGTCAGCACTCGCTGACAGCTTAGGTTGTCAGTTGCAGAGCAGTCCCTGGCTTAAGGATAGATTTCGGCAGCAGTTTTTAGATTAGTTTTTCACTAGGGGAGGGCCACTGCCTCGTTTGCTGGAGGGGGAGGAAAAAAGAAAAAATGCTTTATCTATTCCAACAACAAAACAAAAGGACGTGTATGGTACCAGTGATGCCAAAAGAGGTAGTGAGGAGTAGTAGTAGTAGGTGGTTGCACCCCATGGTAGTTTGTTTGGTGTTGCTGGCCTCCTTAACTGCTAGCTGGTTTATAGTTGAAAGGGTATATAGTCGAATTAGGGTGAGGTCCCTAACAATAGGGCAGGTAGAGCAGTAATTGAGAGGAGTTAGATGGAGTGGCTGGAGAAAAGGTTGAGATCAAATGTGTGATCCTGTGGGACTGCTTTAAAAAGAGGCAGTGAGAAAGTGGGTCAAGTCAGGGAGGCCAATAGCATGAAAATGTGCAGCAGTGGAGTGACCAATCAGCTGCTAGGCTGAGGAAGGGGGGTGGGTGGAAAAATTCAGTCCAGAACACAGCACAGAAAGAGATTTCCCTGAGACCAGGAAGCGCCAGGTGTTGGAAAATCAGCCAAGGAGTAAAGCTGCCAATCAGTGCCTGGCTCCTCCACTGGGCATCCAGTCAAAACAGTGGCATTCAAAACCACGAGTTTTGGGGGTCCGGTGCGTACCTGAATCTGTCCAGGGGGTCAGTCGGGTGGTCTGTTAGCTGTGGCCTGCTCGGAGAGAGCCAGGGCCACAGGAGCAGCTTTGGAAGCCCGCAGATGGGCTGTCTGAATCTGTCCGGGGGTCAGTTGGGTGGTCTGTTAGCTGCGGCCTGCTCGGAGAGAGCCAGGGCCACAAGAGCAGCTTGGGAAGCCCGTAGATAGGCTGTCAATTCATTCCCGCTATTTAGTTCCTGGACAACTCACTCCAGACAACCCACTCCCACAGCAATTCACTCTGGCCATTCTCACTCCTTGACAATACGCTCCCGCTACTGTCAAAAACTTTCAAAGCTGTTGTAATGCTGCTCAGATCCTCCTTGCTAGTCATGGTTAGGACTAGTGTTTTCTACAATCTGTTTCTGTTACTTCAAGATTAATGTATTAAATGTTTCCTCTCAATTTAACCAGTTGATAGAGAGAGCAAGTGATGCAGCATCAGAGTTGCATCTCCTTGTACTTCACTATCCCTCTCCCTTTTTCTTAGTTCTGACATTAGTACCTGATCTGCAGACTGCATTTGCAGGCTGTGGTGATCCTGTTGTACAAATGGTTCCACTCAGTTTAACCAGTTGATAGAGGGAGGTGAGTGATGCAGCATCAGAGTTGCACCTCCTAGTACTTCACTGCATTTACGAGCTGTGGTGATCCCGTTGTACAAATAGCCACTGATAGTTGAAGGACAGCCACACTCCCATGCAGTGCTGTGACAGTCAACCGAGTGCTGCAGCGGTTGGTCCAATGGCTAGTGTACGAGTAAGCTCACAGAATTGTGCTGTATACTCTCCCCTTCCTAATTAACTCTCTGGTAGGTTTGCTCATAGCATATGGATGCTGACCGCTGCTCTGCGCTTTGATTCCAAGAGCAATATGCAGCCGGGACACTAACTAACAATTTGTTTGTATACCCCACATCTCCTTGAGCCCTTGTAAATATAGCCATTTAATGGGAGACATGCTGCTGTGCTACCGCACCCCTAGGGGAACCACACAACGCTACAGACGTAGCAGCCTTTAAGTGTGCCGGCAGGAGCAAATTGACGTGGAGCGTGGATGGAAAGGAGTGAAACAGACAGGAAGCGCATTGTCGGGCCATGTTTTCCAGCAGGACTGTTGGTAGCTAATTGTCATGCTCCCAAGGAGCAGAGGTGCTGAAGGATTGGAAGAGAGCAACAGTAGTACCACTCCACAAGAGTGAAGCAGGAACAGCCAGGAAACTACCATCCGTTAGTCTAAAGTTAGTCCTGGGAAAATTGATGGAGTCCTTGCTGAAGGAAATAATCATAACTTTTTGAGCAAACTGGTCAGGTCAGCAAAATCAACATGGTTTCATGGCAGGAGATCCTGCCAGACAAACCTGGTTGATTTTTCAATTGGGTCACCAAAACAGTGTATCAGGGTGGGGCAGTAGTAGATTTGGTTTACCTGGATTTCAGCAAAGCTTTGGACTCTGTTCCACACAGAAGACTAGTCAAAAAACTGGAGAACATGGCAGTCGGGCCCGAGGTAACGAACTGGGTCAGAAACTGGTTACATGGGAGAACCCAGAGAGAGTATTAGTGAAATGGCACTCTGTCAGAAGAGGGGAAGGCGACTAGTGGGGTCCTGCAGGGCTCAGTTCTGGGGCCGATCCACTTCAACAGATTCTTCAGCGACATTGCGGATGGACTGAAGGGAAAGGTGTGCCTGTTTGTAGATGACAGCAAAATCAGCAACAGGGTGAACACACCAAAGGGACAGTGTAGCATGGAAGCCAATCTCCAAAAACTGGAAGAGTGGTCCAGGACCTGGCAATTGAAATTCAATGCCAAAAAAATGCAAGGTCATGCACCTGGGAAAACGTAACCCAGGGAAACTGTACTCAATGGGAGGAGGGCAGTTGGTGGCTACTAGGCAGCAGCGAGACCTAAGGGTGATCATATCAGATGACTTCGAGGTCAGTAAGCAATGTGAAAGGCAACACTTAAAGCTAGTGGCATCCTGGGATGCATAGAGAGGGGCATCACAAGCAGAAGGCATGAAGTAATCATGCCCCTGTATCAGTCCCTGATAAGACCTCATCTGAGTACTGTGTCCATCCTGGAGGCCACACCTCAGGAAGGACATAGGCTGGAGATGGTACAGAGAAGAGCAACAAAGAAGGTGCAGGGCTTGCATCAGAAACCATTAAAGGCAAGACTAGATGACCTCAAATTATACTCCTAGAGCAATGGTACTCAGTCATTACGTAGCTTGAGGAGCCACATGTGCTACTTCACTTGGTCTGGAGCCACAACCCATACACGGCATTTGGCGAAAAGCCGAAATCAAACTTGCATACAAAACAAAGTTCAAAACATTTTATTGTTATTAAGTACAAATATATGCAATTAAATAAACATGGTTTTATGGTTTTAACTTCTGCAAAATAGTATAGCCTGCAGCACATGAAAATTATCATGTGCATTACCATCTGCACATGTAATCCCTACCCCCACAAGCAGAAACAAAAGCCATGTATCACAAAGTTTATAAAATATTAAGCCATGTACTGGAGCACCAAATCTGTAAAGTATAAAACACCACACCACCTCACCAGTGTCCCCCCCAACCAGTGCTGAGAGTACCTGCTTTGAGATATGGTCCCTTGTTACTGAAGTCTTGTCAATAAGGTACATCTGTCAGCCCCAGATATTAATTAAAATAATTAAAATAATATTATGCTTCATTTAAAAAAAAAGGAACTTTTATTTCCCTAGTGCACGTATTTATTCGACCCCACCGCCACAGCCACAGTAGTAGCTCAGTTCAGTATACTAATTATTTAACTCAAATTACTCACGTTTGGTTGTGGAAGCAGGTTGTGGAACTAGGCGCCCCTGAACAAACAAGTCTCTACCTCCCCACAGCTGTTGCTCAGTACCTTAATTATTTAACTCGGATTACTCACGCTCAATTGTGGAACTAGGCGCCTCAACAAACAATTCTCTACCTCCCCACAGCAGTAACTCTCCTATTTATAATGCTGCAAACATGCCTGACCAAAACCAGTTGCTACTAACAAATAAATTAATCATCAATTACTTAGCCATGTGATTTACACTGCTGCTCAAATGAACAGAGTAGTTTTGCCCCATCAGTGTGTAATTATCCAGCAATTACCTCGCCAGGTGTTACAAATTAACAGTTCGGTTTACAGGAGACAGTCAGTCAGATACAGGCATTGCACTTTTGTCTGCAAGGTATTTCATTTATTGTGGATCACTTGATCACTATTTTTATAGAGTACAAGCTGTATCGCTGTATTGCTGAAAGCACTAAGAACACAGCTCTCTACACTAGTGCAACACAGTAATACCACTTGCAATACCCCTCACCACTCCTGCTCTCCTAAACCTAATTAGACATTGATCGACCACTGCCCTCAACAAAAAGTGTCTTCTTGATCTCACATCATGAGTGTCACAGCTGTCAGTGCTAACGGTGTATGTGTGAATTGTACTGATAGCGCTAAGTGGGAGCGGGGGTGGGGGCTGAGGCAACTAGAGAGCTCACTCGCTCTCAAGAATGAAACAAAACATCACGGTTATTTTGATTTTGATTTCCCCGACTCAGATGGGGGTGGGGGGCAAATAAAGAGCTGCATGGTAAGGATATGGCGCTGTCATTGTGGGAGCCGCAAGAGTAATGTTAAAGAGCCGCATGTGGTTCGCACCACTGGCTTAGAATAACACAGGAATCATGGGAACATGATCAAGATATTTAAATACCTTAAAGGCAACAACAGAGTACACATGCAGAACCTCTTCCAGGTAAAAGACTACAGCAGGACTAGAGGGCATGACCTTCAACTTAAGGGAGAAAAGTTCAGGAGCAATATGAGGAAATTCTTCTTCACAGAGCGCATTGTGGAACTATGGAATAGCCTGCCAGAGGAGGTGGCGGGACCAAGATTGTGGGGGAATTCAAGCGAGAATGGGACAGACAATGTGGGATACTCAAGCATGCAGTTAAGTAAGAGGGGCATAGGAAACCAAGGGCAGACTTGACGGATCATATGGTTCCCATCTGCCGACAACGTCTATGTTTCTGTGGTATCTGCACAAGCATGGTCCAGTGTGCCTGCTGGCAGATACATGACCTTTGGTGGGAGCTGGGCCACCAGTGGTCCCAGCTCCTAGGTCACTTGGATCAGCTGGTTGCAGTTGACCCTGCTGATGTGGGACACCATCCAGTGATGACTCGTTCCACATCTGGAGAAAGGAGTCCCATTTCTCTGCCCAGAACTGACAGTCAGTCTGACAACAGACACGTCTTTAGTATATTGGAGAGTGCACCTAGGGGACCACAGAGCCCATGGGCTCTGGACCCCCAGGCAGTTCCATCATCACATCAGCCTGCTGGAGCTCTGTGCAGTGTGTGAATGGGCGTGGGAAGTGATAAGCAAGACACAGAAGTTCTTTAGAACACACAAGACTTTGTGTGAAATTTATTTACAAAACAAAGCTCAAAATAAACGTTTCAGAAATTGTAAAAAATATGAAGCCAACAACATAAAATGGATTTCTCAACTTGAGACTATCAGTACTTTAACAGCTGAGTACTGCCACAGAGTAGATGAGCTTAAACCCCAGCACATCTACCATCCTCTGTGCTCCTATACTATCTGCTCTCTTGCACAAACCTCCACCTTATATAGGTGAACACTCTGACATCATTGATCAGCTGATCCACCCCCTATTCTAATACATTTAATTTCTACTCTAATACATTAAGTAGGGGGATCAGCCTGACACAAAAAAAAAAAACATTGATTGGGCTTGATTATACCCAGAATGAACCACCTCTTAATTAGTTTCACAAGACAGAAACAAAGCTTAATTAAGAATCAAGGGTTTAACCCCTCCCTTCTGGCACTGACTTCCCACACCTCTACCCTATAAATACATGTTAGGAGATGCCACTGGCTCCTTAGAGTGCAGTACCTGAGGCAAGTGAGACAGCAAGTGGACCAGGTAAGGGCTTCATTTCTTACATAAATACCAGGAAAATAACTATGTAACCTTATATTTATTTCTTGTAAGGTACCTCATTTTATTATTAAACTACAGCATAACTATGTGCTGTGATACTTGTTGTTTTGGAACCTAACTGGGGCTGCTTCTTATTTTATCACCATGCCTGTTTACAATGGTAACCTTACATTTCAAAACACAGACACCACAGAGACAACAGAGAACATTAGAGGGGTAGAAAAGAAGAGATACCATGACGGAGGCCACCCTTCATAGTAGAAATGTGAAATGTGAAATAAGACAAAGGACAGTGGAGAAATACTACTGCAGTAGATTTGAGAGAATACAAGGGTAAAGAGGAGAGGAATGTCCGTGTTATTGCTGGGGGGGTTACAACTATCACACACCCACAATGTTAAAGAGCCATATTTATTTCAATAAATCTTGGAGTTTTCAAGACAACCTACCCAATCCCTGAGGGTAGGATGGAGCTTTCACCCACCCTCTCTTTGAAAGCTCCACCCCAGGACACCCATTTCAAACATTAGAATTATCTTTACAGACAGATGTGAATCGTCAAAAGCATAAACGTCCACATTTATTAAATAGTCCTGGGGTGTCATGACTGTATCTCTTAACCTTCTTTCCTATGTGTTAAACATTGATACAGATTTTCAATTATCTATTTTAGGGCTGGTGGTACCTACTTCTGCCCCATGTCTGGACAAAAAATCTGCATTCATATGAGCTGAGCCTGCTCTGTGTTGTACTGTAAAACTATAAGGTTGCAGGCCAGGTACCATCTCATGATTCTATTATTTTGACCTTCATTTGTGATAGGAAGCAGAGAGGATTGTGATCGGTTATTAAAGTAATGGGGCACCCATAAATAAAATTTCAAAGACTCAATGGCCCACTTGGCTGCAGACATTTTGCTCGATGGTAGCATACTTTTGTTCCTATCGTGGAGTTTCTGAAATATATATTACAGGATGTTCCTCTCCATCTATCGCTTGGCTCAACACTGCCCCTATACCTGATTCTGAGGCATCTGTATGTACCTCGAATGAGTATGCGAAGTCAGACTACGTAGGACTGGGGAGGAGCATAGGGCTGCCTTAATTTTATTAAATGCTTCTCGCATTCAAGGAGTCCATTTTATCTGATTCCCAAACTTCTTTAGTTAAATCTGTCAATGGAGAAGCAACAGAGCAAAGTTGGGAATGAATCTTCTGTAATACCGGCAAGACCCAAGAAAGACCGTACGTGTTTCTTGGTGCTGGGAATATGGGACACTGGGCTACTGCTTCCACCTTTGATATCTCTGGCTTAATACGACCATTTCCCAGTATGAAACCAAGATATCTTGTCTTTCTATGGCAATAGTACATTTTGTGGGGTTGATAGTTAGTCCTGCCTGTTGGATAGAAGAGAAAACTGCTTCAAGATTTTGTAAATGAGTTTCCCAGGATGAACTAAAGACAACCACGCCGTCCAGGTATGCTGCACAATAGGTGTTATGAGGTGCCAGTACCTGGTCCATAAACCGCTGGAAGGTAGCTGGGCCCCATGTAGCCCAAATGGCATGGTTCAAAACTGAAAAGACCCATGGGATTACTAAAAGCAGTTTTCTCCTTGCGGATTCTTCTAAGGGATCTGCCAATAGCCTTTGTGAGGTCTAGTGTAGAGATATAAGTGGTTTGCCAATTCTATCCACTATATCGCTCACACGTGGCATAGGATAAGCATCAAACTGTGCCACCTGATTTAAGCCCCTGAAGTCCAAGCACAGTCTAATTCCTCCTTCCTTTTTGGGACAATTACCATAGGGAACCCCATGGACACTTAGAAGGTTCTATAATCTGTAATGATCTTAGTTTCTGTATCTCCTTGTTTACCTCCTCTCTAAGGCATTCTGGGAGTCGGTATGCCTTTTTCCTATGGGTTTAGCATCACTACATATGTGGTGTTCTACACCTTTAGCCATGCCTGGGGTATTAGTGAATGTTTTGTTAAACTCATTCAACAAGGACCTTACTGCCTGTGTTTGTTGTACATTAAGTTCTGGGTTTATAACAACATCGTCTACTCCCGTTTTCTTTTCCAGTCTGCCATATACCAACTCTATTTCAGTTTCTCTGGGTTCTGGAATTATGGAGAGACTCACCCCTGTAGTTCTTTTCGTGCCAACGTTTCAGTAGATTGGCATGGTAAATTTTCTTTTTTTGTCTTTTGTCCGGGGTTTCAATTTCATAAGTAACAGGCCCTGCTTGTCTAATTATTTTGTAGGGTCCTTGCCATTTCATTAAAAGCTTATGTGTAGAAGTGGGCAAAAGTAACAATACCTGTTCCCCAGGAGAGAAGGATTTATTTTTGGCTGTACCTTGATCATGGTATTGTTTTTGCTGGATTTGTGCCTTAACTCCCATCTCATGAGCCTTTTCAGTATATAGCACCACTCTTTGTCTTAATTGCTTCATATACTTTGCTATTCCTAGAGATTTCAGTTCTGTGTTGTCCTCCCAGCACTCTTTAACTACATCCAGGGGTCCCCGAGGGTTTCTTCCAAATAAAAGTTCAAAAGGTGAAAACCCTGTGGATGCTTGGGGAACCTCCCGGTAGGCAAAGAGAAGGAAGGAAGATATAATCCCAATCATGCCCTCTTCATGTATGAATTTCTTTATCATACGCTAAGGGTTTGATTAAACCTTTCAACTAAGCCATCAGTCTGGGGATGATAGGGAGAGGTTCTTATAGCTACTATCCCCAGAAGGCGTATAGTTCCTTAGTAGTTCAGCTGCTAAAGTTAGCCCTCTATCAGTGAGAATCTCTTAAGTATTCCAACTCTGCTAAAGAGTTTCACCAGTTCCTCTGCGATTCTTTTGGTCATGACCGTTCTCATGGGTATAGTTGGGATACTTGGTGGCATAATCACACACCACCAAGATGAATTTGTTTCCTTTTACTTTTATCAACAGGACCACAATGTCCATTCCAATTCCTCAAAAGGTGTAGTCACTAGTGGCAAGGGATTAAGTGGCATTACCTCTTTCTAGTAGCTTGGCTGTGATTTGACATTTAGGGCATTCCTGACAGTATCGAGCTATGTCCCCATGTATCCCAGGCCAAAAGAATCTTTGCAGTATTCTACTGGAGGTTTTGTCTCTCCCTGTATGCCCAGCCCAAGGAACATCATGCCCCAGTGCTAAAATATCCTGTCTGTAACATTGGGGTACTAATAATTGGTCCACTGTTTCTTGGGTAGTTGGGTTGGTACAAACTCTATATAATAACCCATTTTTCTCCTGTATTTCAGGGGTACCTGCTTTCTCTCTTTTCCCCACCTGTAAAAAAAATGGTTGCAGAGAGACATCCTTTTTCTGTTGCTCTTTCATTTCTGCCTTAACAAATACAGGATTATTTTCTACCTTCACTCCCTGTTGTTCCTGTTGCCACTTGTGTTTTAATAATTTCTTTGCTTTACAGGTTTTTCTATCCTTCCTATGGGGGTTGACTACTTCTCCTTCAAAGGGAAACACTTTTCCTAGCACAATCTCTTCTTTACTCTGGGCCCTTGTAGTTACAGCTGAGACAGCTTCTTGTTCCAGTAGTAATGAGGCAAACCCAGGATAGTCATGCCCAATCACTACAGGGACAGGGAGATGTGGGACTACACCAGCAAAAATGTTAGATGTTACCCCCCGTATTCCCATAGACAGTCGTACAGTAGGGCATTGGTGTGAATCACCGTGCACACAAATGACATGCATAGGAGCCCCTCTTTGCATTTTAGATACTAAATCTTCCCTAATCAGAGTATTCTTACTACCAGAATCCAAAAGTCCCATGACATTTTTCCCTTTTATAATAATATCAGAAAACATATACCCAGAATTTAGTAAAGCTAAGTGTGCCATATCTGTTTTCTTTGATGGACAAAAACGGCAATATGTCCTAGTCTTATAATTGTGACATACAATGTTAGATGGAACAGTTCTCATTCTTTGTCCACTCCTCCTCTTCTCCCACTCTTCCTTTTTAGGATAGGCATTCTGAACATTTCTTACCAGACCAGTCTGTGGTTTCATTGGGGATTCAGATTGTCTCTGTCCTCCTTTCTGAAAGGTTGATGGGCTGTCAGAAAGTCCTCAGCCAGTGTCACAGCTATGTCAGCGAACTCGGGATTATGTTCTTTGATCCAGATCTGGACCTCATTTGGCAAGATTTGTAAAAATTGTTCCAGTACAAAAAGTTCTATAATGTCCGTTCGAGACTTTCCTTCTGGCTGAATCCATTTATTACATAGTTCTCTGAGTCTTATATATGTTTCCCGAGGAGGATCATGGGGAATGTTTCAAGGCATGAAATCGCTGCGATATGTCTCGGCATTAATGTCATATCTTTTAAAATTTCCTGTTTCACCATGTCATAGTCCTCTGCAAGACGGGATCCATATTCCTGCACGCTAACTGGGCCTTCCGGAGAGGTTGGGGGCTAATCGTACTACCCATTGGGATTTAGGGCCAGTCACATGCTTTAGCAACTCTCTCAACGTGGTAAGGTATGACTCAATATCTTCATTGACAGTCATCCTAGTTAGTTTAATGTCTCGGGATTGTTGGGGTTAGTGTTATTATTTCCCCATTTCCCTGTCCAGCCCCATGGTCTAAATTAGTTGTAAAGTTTCTGCCCACCTCATATCCTGGCGCGCGCTTCTCTTTCCTATGCATCAATGTCCTTCATGCTCAATTTCAACTGGCGAACTGCCAACCAGTGTAGCAGATCCAAAAGGCCCTCAGGAGGTCTGTCATCTACCTCTGGTCATCTCCTGCTGTCGCTTCTTCTTCACCATCACTAGTGGACTGTTCCTTTGGTAACTTTGCCTTACTGAAGTCTCCAAACCAGGATGTAGGGTACACGGTTCTCTCTGTCTGTGACTGATCACAGTTCCCATCGTTTTGGTATCATCTGTGCCAGTTGCCATTGTCCTTATTTTATCACAGTACCAGGTCTGGTACTGCTGGTTTCCAATATGGCCCAGACAGCAATTATGTCCACTTCCTGACACCAAATGGGGAGAGGGTGCAGCACCCCACTCGTCGAATGGGAAGAACACCCTCCCCTCAGCTAGTGGTTCAACAGAATTCAGTGTTTGCCGTTCATTTGCATCACAGGTAGAAAAAGGTTTGTCTCTATACGATGCACGGGGTAATGCCAACCGCCCAACCTAACACACCAAAATCTGGCCGTGGAAAATCATGGACACCACAGCCTGGGAAATAAGATCCCAGACCTGCAGGCATAATGTCAGAGCTAAACTGGCATGGTGGCATTAGTGAGGCGGGTTTACCAGTAACCACACTTGGGGGACTCAGTACCTGGCTATGGTTGTTCAGAAAGACCCGAGGTGCAAAAAGGAGGGGTGGCCTGTATGTTAATGAAAAAATCAAGGTGAAATCAGAATACAAGGAGCCAGAAGAACTGTGGGTCACCTGAAACAGGAATGGACAGCCATAAGAACTGGGGTTGTCTGAGCCCCAGACCAGAGGAGGACATAGATACATTACTGTTAGAAGATATACAAAATACAGCTAAAGGGAGGTTCTGATAATGGAGCTTCAACATGCCAGATACAGATTGTTCAATACCAGGAACATCTGGTTGAACTAGACTCATAGTGGATTCTGCGGGGAGGCTTCAAACAACTGGTACAGCAACCCACAAGAGACAGGGCTATCCTGGATCTAGTACTGATAACAAAGAAGGATCAGATCTCCGTAGAAGGTCACCGGCTGGTGACCATCACATGGTATGGTTCAATTGCTATTACATCTAAATCATCCCGTTCAAAGCAAAATATGGGACTTCAGAGGAGCTGCTTTGATAAGATGGCCAACAGAGTTAAGCTAGCCCTGGCAAAGAAACAGGTAGGAGGTATATAAAGTGGGTACATATTATGGTGCATGCTGAGCAACATCCCATTGTGTTAGACAGAAAAGGAAGTGCAAAGAAGAAACCACTTTGGTCTCAAATACAGTAGCAGAAAGGTCGAGCCAAAAGGGTCCTTTCAGAAATATATGGAACACAGCGATGAAGATAGGGAGGCATACAAGCCCTGAGGGAGCAGGTAAGGCAGTGGGCAGACAAAGTCCCAAACTGAGGAAACACTAGCACAAACAGTAAAGAAGGTGATAAGACTTTCTATAGATACATTAGTGAAGGAGAAAGTCCAGTTGCTAAGCTAATGGAGAAAGGAGCATGGAGGAGGAGACCTGTAAAATCTATCCTAAATAGATACTTTTGCTCAGTATTTACTGAAGAGAAGGTAGGCAGGGCCTGGCTCATCATGGACACAGGGGAGGGAGGGGCACTACTCCTTCACAAAGAAAGGGTCCTACAAGGCTGCAAGCTCAGGGTGGATCGGCATGGTCCTGATGGCATCACCTCCAGGGTACTTAAGGAGCTAAAGGAGGAACTAGCAGAGCCGTTAGCAGGGTGTTTAGTGAGTCTCTGAGCACAGGAGAGTCCCAGAAGACTGGAGAAGGGTTTATGTGACTCCACAAGAGTGGTAGCAGGAGGGCGGGGAACTGGTCAGTCCTAGATTATGGGCCTCCTTAAGGAAAGGATAGTGCAACACCTAACCATAGGGCACAGGATCCAAGACAGGGTTTACAAAGAAGGTCCTGTCAAACTAATCTCATAGATTTCTTTGACTGGGTAACCAGAGTGGTGGACCAGGGGGAGCAGTTGATGTCGCCACCTTGACTTCAGCTTTTGACACTGTTCCGCATTGAAGAGATAAATGTTAGGTAGGCTCGGGTGGGTCAGAAGGTCAACTGGGTGGCAAACTGTTGACTGGCAGAAAACAAGTGGTGGTAAATGTATACAGTCAGAAGAGATGCAAGTCGAGTGTTGAATTACCTCGAGGATCAGTCCTAGAATGATCCTATTCAACATCTTCATTGAAGTGACTGTAGATGGACTAGAGGGTAAGGCTTGTCTGTTTGCAGGCCTGACACCAAAGATCTGCAACATAGTAGAGATGGAATTGGGCAGAATGAGAAGAGATCTGATAAACTAGCAGAATGTCAGAAGAGTGGGAACTGGGATTAATGCAAAGAAGTGCAAAATCATGCATAGGGAAGAGAACCCTCAGTCGCTTGGGCTGGGAGGTTGCTAGCAGTCACAAAGGAAGAAAGAGACTTTATCATCATCACTGATGACCTAAAATCATCAAGCAGACCTCTAAAAGCAGTAGGTAAGGCTAGGGGGTGTTAGGGTGTATTAATAGGAGTATCACAAGTCGTAAGAGGGAGGTAATAATCCCTCTGTACAAGACATTGGTTAGGCCCATCTGGAGTACTGCGTGCAGTGTTGGAGCCACACCTTCACAAGGACATTAACCAAATTGAGGCGGTCAGAGAAGGGCAGCCAAAAATGGTGCAGGGACTGCATCAGAAGACATATGAGGACAGATTAACGGACTCAATATGTATACCCTTGAGCAAAGGAGGAAGAGGTGATATGATCGAGACATTTAAACACCTTAAGGGCATAAACAAGGTGAAAGAGTCTAACATGTTTAAATATAAGAAAAATAGCAGGACAAGAGGACACAGCATGAGATTAGAGGGAGGCCGATTAAGGGGGAATGTGAGGAAATTCTTTTTCACAGAAAGGGTGGTAGATGCATGGAATGGCTTACCACAAGAAGTGGTGGCTATGAATACAGTGCAGGGCTTCAAACAGGCATGGGATAGGCATAAGGGAGCAATACAAATGACTATGAATAGATAGGTCACTGACAGAGCAAAGGCCGATGGCACATTTATAAGGTAGAAAAAGAAATGGGCAGACTGGATGGGCCTTGCGGTCCTTATCTGCCGTCAACTTCTATGTTTCTATGTTTCTATGTTTGTGAACAGGCGTGGGAAGTGATAAGCAAGACACAGAAGTTCTTTACAACACACAAGACTTTGTGTGAAATTTATTTACAAAACAAAGCTCAAAATAAACGTTTCAGAAATTAACTATTAAAAAATATGTTGCCAACAACTTAAAAAATGGCTTTCTCTCAACTTGAGACTATCAGTACTTTAACAGCTGAGTACTGCCACAGAGTAGATGAGCTTAAACCCCAGCACATCTACCATCCTCTGTGCTCCTGTACTATCTGCTCTCTTGCACAAACCTCCACCTTATATAGGTGAACACTCTGACATCATTGATCAGCTGATCCACCCCCTATTATAATACATTTAATTTCTACTCTAATACATTAAGTAGGGGGATCAGCTTGACCACAAAAAAAAAACATTGATTGGGCTTGATTATACCCAGAATGAACCACCTCTTAATTAGTTTCACAAGACAGAAACAAAGCTTAATTAAGAATCAAGGGTTTAACCCCTTCCTTCTGGTGCTGACTTCCCACACCTGTACCCTATAAATACATGTTAGGAGATGCCACTGGCTCCTTAGAGTGCAGTACCTGAGGCAAGTGAGACAGCAAGTGGACCAGGTAAGGGCTTCATTTCTTACATAAATACCCAAGGAAAATAACTATGTAACCTTATATTTATTTCTTGTAAGGTACCGCATTTTATTATTAAACTACAGCATAACTATATTTTTAAACTACAGCATAACTATGTGCTGTGATACTTGTTTGTTTTGGAACCTAACTGGGGCTGCTTCTTATTTTATCACCATGCCTGTTTACAATGGTAACCTTACATTTCAAAACACAGGCACCACAGGGACAACAGAGAACATCAGAGGGGTAGAAAAGGAGAGATACCATGACGGGAGGCCACCCTTTCATAGTAGAAATGTGAAATGTAAAATAAGACAAAGGACAGTGGATAAATTACTACTGCAGTAGATTTGAGAGAATACAAGGGTAAAGAGGAGAGGAATGTCCCGTGGTGCTGGGGGTTACAACTATCACACAGTGCACCTAGCTCTGACGAAATTTGCTCCTTTTGTCCAGGGTCTGGACATGCAAGTCCCAGGCAGGTAGCAACACAATCATGTTCTTCCTGAACAACCAGAGCAACATGCACTCCCTTCCTTTCTGTCAGGAGACCCTCCACAAATGGGCCCTTGTGTGCAACTTGAGTGCAGATCTGGTGATTTATGTCACAGGAGCCAACAACCAGTTGGTGGATGCCCTAGCCAGGAGGGCGAGACATCACACAAGTGGTCTCTGCATCAGGTGGTAGTGAATCTCCTGTTCTCACTCTGGGGCACTCTATGGTGTACCTCTTTGACTTCAGGAAAACACAGAACTGAGGCTGTTTTGTCCCTGCCCCCTCAGTTTAGGACACTGGAGGGATGCCTTTGTGAGGCACTGGACCCCAGTCCTCCTGTATGCCTTCCTTCCCTTTCCTTCCCCGTGATCCACAAGGTGGTGGTCAAGGAGCAGAGGGACAAGACACAGATGATCCTGATTGTCCAGACTGGCCCACCAGTTTTGGTATCCAGATCTCCTCAGCCACAGCAGCAGAACTCTTTGGCAGTTGCCCCTGCACCTGCTGTCCTGTCATCGGGGAAAGATCCTGCACCTAAATTTTCAATCCCTCTACTTCACAGCCTTGTTCCTGAGTGGCTAGAGTTCTGGGCTCTGGGACTTTTGGATAACATGCTCCACATTGTGAAGGCATCCCAAAATGAGTCCACTCATCAATGTTATGCCTTTAAATGGAAAAGATTTTCCATTTGGAGCCAGAGCAAAGAGCTTGATCTCCTTACCTGTCCTTTAGCTAGCATTCTGACTGTGGTCCTCTCCCAGCTGTAGCTGAGATCAACCACCCTCAATGTGCACCTGGCAGCCATCTCTGCATACCAGGAGTGGGCTGATGGTGATCGAAGTACTTTTCAAGGGCCTCAACCACTTGAACCCACCAGTGTGTGTGAACCACCAGCACCTTGGGATCTGTTGCCGGTTCTGGCAATGCTCATGGGCAAGACTTTTGAGCCTATGCACAGATGTCACACCTGTCATGGAAAACTGCCTTCTTGGTGGCTATCACATTCACCAAAAGGATCAGTGAGCTCCATGTGCTCTCGGTGGCATCTCTGTACCTGGTCTTCCACAGGGGCCAAGTAGTCCTTTGCCCCCACCTGAAGTTCCTCCCAAAGGCTGTATTGGAGTTTCACATTAACCAGGTGATTAACTTACTGGTATACTTTACCAACCCTTCTTCGGAGGCTGACTGTAGGCTCCATGCCTTGGACCTGCAGTAGGCGCTCTCTTGTTATAAGAAGCATATGGCTGGTGTTCAGGGTGAGGCTCACCAGCTCTTTGCCACATATGCTGAAGCCGCACCTAGCAGACCGGCAGCTAAGAGGGTGATCGGCAGGTAGATTGTCTCCTGCGTTGACCTGTGCTATAAGTTGGTTGGTAGGGAGCCTCCCGCAGACATACCACTGGCTTAGTGGCTGCTTTCAGGGATGTCCCCATACAGGAGATCTGTAGGGTGGCTACCTGGAAGTCAGCACACATCTTCATCTCCCATTACAGCATCAACCTTGAGTCACGCTAGGATGCTACTTTTGGGACTTCAGTTCTCCAATCTCTGTTAACCAAATAGGGATGAATGTCATGCCCTCTCCTTCTGGATAACTGCTGGAAGTGTGCCAGTCTGTGGATGAGTGAACCATATCCGCGTCCCTACAAAAAATAGGTTACTCACCGGTAACTGTAGTTCTAGGAGTGGTATATAGTTCACATCCACACCACCCATCCAACCTCCCCTGACAAGTGGCACACAGATCTCTGCTCCCACTATGCAAGATCTGAGGTCATGGGGTGGCGCCAAGGATATACCAACCAGGTGGTGGAAGGAACTTCACTTAAAGACTGTTCAGCAAATCAGCTCTTAAAGGGAGACTGCCAGTATGTGGATGTGAATCATATACCACTCCTAGAACTACGGTTACAGGTGAGTAACCTATTCATTTCTGATATGCTGCTGTTACTGATGTCACCAGCTAAGATATATTTTTATCTCATGTTATTCCCGTTGTAAATATTTTATTATTTAGATCTGCAGGTAGACATACATAAAAATAAACATTAATTTCCATGCACCTCTGGTAAGAATAAATGTTTATTTCCATGTATAAATGTCATACACCATTTAGTCAAGCAAGAGTGTCACAAATGCACTCAGCAGGTCAGGCCCTCTGCTCCCACAGTGCCAACCTCTGAGCGCAGTAATGTGAACAGGTAACAGACAGGGTAACCCTCCTGTCTGCTTGTGGGTCCGCATCACCTTTAGTCTCAAGTTCTGGGGGGATTCAAACTGCGAACCTTATGCTAGCATACCCAAATGTACAGGCTCAGATAATCTTCTCTTCGGGGGGGATGCAAGACATCTTTTGCCTAAGGGCACCTAACCAGGTATCCAAAATTAACCCTTAAAATTCTATAAAAGACCTTAGGTATATTCTTACCTTTTCCCAGTTTGGTAACACCATCAAGCCCTTCAGAACAGTTGTCAACTTAACCATGTACACATCACATGCAAAAAAAACTTTGAAGACACACAGTGGAAAAAAAGTAACAAATGGCACCACAGGTATTGCAAAATATATATAAATTTAATCAGTGCATAAAGATTGCACAGATGCTCAGCAATACAGGCAAAAACCCTCAACTAGTTTCGCACACACCATGCTATCAGGACGAAACTAGTTGAGGGGTTTTGCCTGTATTGCTGGGCAGCTGTGTAATTATTATGCACTGATTAAATTTATATATATTTTGCAATACCTGTGGTACCATTTGCTACTTTTTTCCACTGACTGTTATCGCAAGTGTGTGGAGCTGAGGATTTTATCTTTTAGAAGACACACCCAGCCAGTCTTTCAAAATAATGATTTTACTAAATGATGATAAAAATATGTAAAATGTAAACACAGAACACTATATCAAAAAGCATACAATCACTTAAAAGAAAACAAAGAAACTACAGACAAACTCCTACCAACATACAGTTACTTTTCTATCTAATGTATTATTCTAAGTGCTTATTATAGAGTTGTGTGTTTCTCTCTCCCAAGATGTAATATATCAAACAGCTCAGACACAGTATAGTTTAAAACTCTGTGTTTCCACACCCCTTCTATGATGTCATCTAGCTCATTATTTTAGAATATAAAAAATATACAAACAATGATCTCCTGCCAGGAGATATATTAAATAATGAGACATTAGCAGGAAAAAAACATTTTCCTAAATATGACTCTTTAATTAAACATTTTCTTTGATCTTGTGTGATTTCTTTGTAGATTTAAAACCCTGCAATCCCTCACCTATGTGCAATACAGCTTTACAGGAATCAGCTTATCTGAAGTCATAAAATGTATATTTTAGTTTCCCAGCTTCAGAGGCTGGAGGTCATAAAAAAGCTATAAAATGCAACTTCTCAAGGAAGTTAATTACCTTACAGAGATCTCCAGGTTTAATACATATATCCTGTTATTTTCACTAAAACCTGGTGGGGGATCACCAGAGGAGCACAGGATGTCTCATGTGAGACAATCACATACCACATTCTATAGTACAGATGTCATAGAACAATCATAACCAGCTGGCCAAGTGTCACAATCCTCCCCACCCAGACTGAATTTGGGGCTCTGTCCCTGCATGGGATGAGCTTCCAAATCGTTCACCTCGCACAGATGCGATAATCCATCTGTGTTCTGATCGGTCATTCCAGCCCTATGTAAGATTGTCATGTCATACCTTGCAAGGCAAGACTCCATCTTAATAGTCTACCATTAGTTTTTCCCATTTGAGTCAGCCAAACCAGGGGGTTGTGGTCAGTTTATACCACAAAATGCTGCCCATATAAGTATGACTCCAACTTCTTTAGGGCCCACACTATGGCAAGACACTCTTTTTCCACAGTTGAGTAAGCCTGCTCCCTGGGAAGTAACTTTTTACTCAGGTACACTACAGGGTGACCTTTCCCTTGGTTGGATGTCTGATTCAGTACTGCCCCAATACCCATGTCTGAGGCATCAGTCTGGACTGTAAAAGGTCTGCTGTAGTCAGGACTTATCAACACAGAGCACTGCACAGTGCCTCCTTCAGTCTGGTAAAGGCTTTTTCACAGGCTGGTTCCCAGGTAATTTTCTTAGGCATCTTTTTCTTTACCAGGTCAGATAGGAGAGCAGCCAGGGCACTGTACTTGGGTACAGATTTCCTATAGTACCCCGCTGTCCTGGGAAAACTACTGACCTGCTTCTGTGTTTCTGGTCTGGGCCACGCCTTGATCACCTCTATTTTTGCTTGGTTAGGACGGAGCTGTCCCCAGCCTACAACTTGCACAAGGTATGCCACTTCAGCCATGGTCACCTGGCACTTCTCAGCTTTGACAGTGAGCCCAGCCAGCTGTATCCTGCCCAGCACTTCCCTAAGGTGGGACAGGTGTTCCTCCCAGCTGGCATTAAAGATGGCAATGTCATCCATGTACACCACAACATACTCCTCAGCACCATTTAACACCTGGTTCACCAACCTTTGCAAAGTGGCTGGGGCATGCTTCATTCCAAAAGGCATTACTTTAAATTCACATAAGCCTATCAGAGTGATGAAGGCCAACCTCTCCCTAGCTCTGCCAGTTAACTCTACCTGACAATAGCCCTTTGTCAGGTCAGTAGTCATAAGGTAGGTCGCCCCTCCCAACTTGTCCAGAAGTTCATCCATCCAGGGCATTGGGTGGGCGTCTGACTTTGTGACTGCATCCAGTCCACTGTAGTCCACACAGAAATGAGTAGAACCATCTGGCTTGGGCACAAGGACTACGGGTGGGGCCCAGGGGCTTTGGGATCTCTGGATTACCCCTAAATCCAACATTTCCTCCACCTCCTTCCTAATGTCCTTTTGGACAGCCTCTGACACCTGATATGTTGTCCACCATATGGGGGTCTGTGTACCTGTCTCCACATCGTGTGTCACTAAGGAGGTTAGTCCAGGCTTGGTGCTAAACAGTGGGGCAAAGTCTGCTAAAACCTCCCTTACTTCCTGGATCTTGTCCGGGGCCAGATGGGAAGACAATTTAACTGCCTCCACAGAGGATTCCCACTTGCTTTCTTTCAGCAAGTCCAGAAGGGGATCTCTTTTGTCCATCCCCTCCCCAGGACTACATACTGCAAATACCATGTCAGCCCTATTAGCATATGGCTTCATCATGTCGACATGGTACATTCTTTCTGTCTGTCTTCTGTCTGGTAACTCTGTGATATAGTTCACATCATTTACCTTCCTAACTACTTTGTACGGTCCTGCCTACTCAGCCTGCAGCTTCTCTTTCCAGACGGGATAAGGACCATGACTTCCTGACCCACTGTGGCCAAGCGAGCTCTGGCTCTGTGGTCATACCACACTTTTTGTTTCTGTTGGGCAGCTGACAGGTTGCTCTGGGTTGTCCTCATAAGCTCCTTCAGCCTTTCCCTAAACCTATGGATGTAATCCACTATGGGAGTGCCCTGGGTGGCGTGCTTGCCTTCCCAGTCCTCCCGGATCAAGTCTAGTGGCCCATGTACCCGGCGTCCATATAAGAGCTTGAAGGAGGAAAATCTTGTCGACTCATGGGGCATCTCCCTGTATGCAACCAACAGGTGGGGAAGGTATTTCTCCCAGTCCCTCCCATGCTGTTCAGCAAACGCTTGGAGCATTGACTTCAGGGTACCATTAAATCTTTCCACAAGCCCATTGGCTTGCTGGTAATAAGGTGTTGTGCACCTCTGCACCACCCCACACTTCTTCCACAAACATTTCATCAGGTCTGACATGAAGTAACCCCCTCGATCGGTGATAACCTCCTGCGGAAACCCAACATGGGAGAAAATCCCAAGTAAGGCATCTGCCACTTTGTCTGTCCTCAGTGAGGATAGGATGACTGCCTCAGGGTACCAGGTGGCATAATCCACCACAGTCAGGATAAACCTCTTCCCAAAGAAGCTGGGGTATTTAAAGGCCCCACAATATCCATTCCCACCCTCTGGAATGGCTCATCCACTATGGGCAATGGAATTGGGGTGGCTTGGGTTTTCTTACCTGCCTTCCCTATTTCTTGGCACCAGTGACAAGACCTGCAATACTCCTTCACCTGCTGGGAGAAGTTGGGCCAACAGAAATTATGGGCCAATCGCTGCATAGTGTGCGTGATTCCCAGATGACCAGACAAGGAAATATCGTGTGCAATCTTGAGCAACTGCTCACGATACCCCTGGGGAATGACAAGCTGCCTGCCTATCACCCCTCCCTCTGTCTTCACAGCCTGAGTACACATCAATCCATTTTCCCAATAAACCGTATGTTTACTGTCACCTCCCTGTGCTCCATCAGAGTCTGCCCAAGCCCTCAGCTTCTCTAGACTGGGGTCACTTTTCTGAGCAGCTGCAGACTCCTTACACATTCCCAAGGCATGGGACAGGTCCCCTTCAGTCTCTAAACTAGAGTCCCTAGCACTAGTGTCAGGGCACTCAGGATGACTGTCATCCCTAACCTTCTGACAATGGGTCACCCCTCCTTCTTCAGAGTAACCCTCCACAGCTGTGTGGTTAACTGCCATTGGGGAAATTTTTACCCCCTTTTCATTAGTCTCCCTATCAGGAGACACAGGCTGGGGAATCAGCCTCCCAGTGATTTCCACACTGGCTTCTGTGGGGTCCAGGGAACTACAATTTTCCCTTGCCACTTGGCTATGGGTAGCTGCACACACCATCCCCTGTTTGAGATTGTTGCCAAGGATGATGTCAACCACTAAAGTTTTGGCTACAACCACCTGTTGCATAGTTCCCCCTGTTTCACCCCAGTCCAGGAGAACACTAGTGAGGGGCAATGTTTTCTCCTCACCAGTAAAGTCTTGTACAGTTACAAATCCATTGTGTATAAGCTGACTAGGTTCTACCAGATCCCTTTACCAATGTCAGGGATGCCCCTGTGTCCCTTAACCCTTGTGTCTGTACACCATTCACTGTGACTGGGTGCATGTGTTCCCTCAAGTTCCAGCATGCTTCAGGGACACACAACAACCCACTTCTTTCCTAGCCCCATTCTGTGTATTGCTCACCCTTTGGGACACTGTCTGGCAATATGCCCAGTTTCTTTACAGACCCAACATTAATTTCTTTTCTCAGAGAAATCTTTTCTCTGAAACCTGGGGCTAACTGGTTTCAATGGAGGCAGTGAGGGTTTTAACTGCCCTGAAGGCATGCTTTCCCTTTCTGCACTACCACACCCACCCCATTCACTCTCAGAGCAGGTGTGCTCTTGGCATAGTGGTCCGAGAGTTCTGCAGCCTCTTGCACTGTTTTGGGATCTCAGTCCTCCATCCAGGTTTTCAGCTCTGCTGGGCATGCCCAAAAAAACTGTTCTAACAAAATAGCATTTTCAATTTTATCTACAGAGTTTGCTTCAATTCCCTCCCACCAATGTTTTAAACACTGACGTTGTTTCGTGGCTAGCTCCTCATAGCTCATGTCAGGGCTTCTCCTGAATGTATGGAATTTAGCTCTGTATGCTTCTGCAGTTAAATCAAACTTTTTTAAAAGTGCAGCTTTAAGTTTGCTGAAATCATTACTGTCCTCATTGTCCATTTGACCCAATGCATCCCAAGCTTTCCCGGTAAATAGTGGGGATAGCTGGAAGCTCCAGGACCCTCTTGGAATTTTAGCCTGAATACAAACTTTTTCAAAGGAATTTAAAAAGGCATCCATATCCTCCTCCTCTTTAAATTCAGCTATCAATTTGGAATTCTATTTGTAACCCAGTCCTGTAGTTCTAGTTAAACCCAAGCCACCTACCTGCTCTGGTGCTGGTGGTTGGCATCGTAGCTTCTCCAGCTCATGTTGCCTCTGGTGCTCATGCTCCTCACAGTCTGCCTCTCACTGTTCATGGTCTGCTTCTCACTGTTCTCACTTCTCTCACTCCGCTTCTCACCGTTCTTGCCCAGCCTCCCTCTGGGACTCCAGCTCCATTCTGCACAACTCAATCTGCAGCCTGAGTGCTTCTGGCTCCAGAATTCTGGTGACCTTCCCCTGCTGCTGTGGCCCTTTGCTGGCACTGGCCCTGCTGTCATCCTCACTGGATCTGGACACTGCACTGGCCTCTGGCCCCTCCACGCTCAAGGTTTGGTCCCTTACAGTCACAGTCAGTGAATCAATGCTCTGGGCATCTGCTGCCATCAGGGCATCCATGAGGTTCTGCTTGGTGGCTCTCCCTCATACAGGACTCCTCTGTCCTGGCACAACTGCCTCAAGTAGTCTGACAGTGTGCTCATTGTAGTTGGAAGCCATATTTTTCCTAACCTACGGCTACTCCTACTTGCACTTTGAGAAAAAATAAAACAGGTAGGAACTTGACTGTAAGCAAAATGATATAGTTCTGTTTCCTTTTTAAAAATAAATCACTGCCTTTTTTATAAGTGAGCTGTACAGCATTAAGCTGGCACACTGAACAGTTAAAGCTTGTGTTACCATATTTATCCACACCGCTGCCAACCAATCTGTCACAAACACACTCAGCAGGTCAAGCCCTCTGCTCCCACAGTGCCAACCTCCAAGTGCAGTAATGTGAACAGGTAACAGACAGGGTAACCCTCCTGTCTGCTTGTGGGTCTGAATCACCTTTAGTCTCATTCTGGGGATTCAAACTGTAGATTTTATGCTAGCATACCCAAATGTACAGGCTCAGATAATCTCTTTGGGGGGATACAAGATATCTTTCACATAAGGGCACCTAACCAGGTATCCAAAATAAACCCTTAAAACTTTATAAAAGACCTTAGGTATATTCTTACCTTTTTCCAGTTTGGTAACACCATCAAGTCCTTCAAAACAGATGTCAACTTAACCACGTATACATCACATGCAAAAAAAACTTCGAAGACACACCCAGGCAGTCTTTCAAAATAATGATTTTACTAAATGATGATAAAAATATGTAAAATGTAAACACAGGACACTATATCAAAAAGCATACAATCACTTAAAAGAAAACAAAGAAAACTACAAACTCCTACCAACATACAGTTAGATACTTTTCTATCTAATGTATTACCTCTAAGTGCTTATTAGAGAGTTGTATGTTTCTCTCTCCCAAGATGGAATATATCAAACAGCTCAGACACAGTATAGTTTAAAACTCTGTGTTTCCACACCCCTTCTATGATGTCATCTAGGTCCTCCTTTTAGAATATAAAAAATAAACAAACAATGATTTCCTGCCAGGAGATATTTTAAATAATGTGACATCAGCAGGAAAGAGACATTTTCCTAATTATGACTCCTTAATTAAACATTGTCTTTGATCTTGTGTGATTCTTTTGTAGATTTACAACCCTGCAGTCCCTCACCTATGTGCAATACAGCTTTACAGGAATCAGCTTATCTGAAGTCATAAAATGTATATTTTAGTTTCCCAGCTTCAGAGGCAGGAGAGTAATAAAAAGGCTATAAAATGCAACTTCTCAAGGAAGTTAATTACCTTACAAGAGCTCTCCTGGTTTAATACATATATCCTGTTATTTTAAGCCAAAACCTGGTGGGGTGTCACCCAGGGCACAGGATGTCTCATGTGAGACAATCACACACCACATTATAAATTGCAAATAGCATAGAACAATCATAACCAGCTGGCCAAGTGTCACAACTGTTTATTTAGATTAGCAGCACTTATTTCTGTTGTATAAACCAATTATTACGCTTGCCTTGATTGCATAATCAGGTTAATTTTCACTTGTACTTACAAGTCTAGTTGCACTCTTGTGGCTACACCTCTCATCTCATGAGTTAAGAGGCATGGAGGTTCTCATGAATATAAATCAGTATATTTCTGCCAGACTTAAAAAAGAAACTGAACTACAGTAAATGAGAATTGTGACATCCCTGAAGATATGAAAGGGGTACTATTAAGGCTTATGCACAGCAGTTCCTGTTATTAGTTGAAAAATCCAACAAGTTAATGCATCCTCCAGCAAAGTTTACTACTGAATGTCAAGTCCTAGGTCTAGAACTCTAATTTGCAAAGTCGTGTACATTTTGCATTTCCAGTATCATACAATTTGCCATTGTGCAATAAGTTACTTTTATAAATACTTGTGTTTCTTAATGAAATCACTTGTGTAACCTGTGCAGTTCACAGAATCCGTAATATCCAGTCTAGCATGAAAACACCATTCTCTATATCTTGTTTGCACTGCAGCTCTGGCTACCTCTGGCTATTCAACCAAAAGTAAGATGAAGAGTTTCAGCAATTATGTCACTGATTTCTGTACCATCTCTTAATCACAGATGATGCTAGCCTTGAAGGGCTTCTATTATCTAGGCAAATGTGGGACACTAATGTTGATAGTTTGTTACAGGCGTAGCAAACACCCTTGTGCCATGTTTGCAGTAAAATGCAACAAATGTGTATCTTCTAAACTCATTCCAGGAACAATCACAGTGAATGGATTGATGGGTAGAAGGATGTATCAGTGAATTTCAGGAAAAAGCTATTGTAGGGTGATTCAAAATCTGTAGAGCAAGCTTGAGGCCCAATTTGCATTTTCTTCTTTCTAAAATGCTTTCAATTCTCAACCACCAAATGATGGACCTGACAATTGGAAACCAATCTGAACAGCCAAAGCATAATTTAAGACTTCACACACTGAAAAACTGCATAGTCAGTAAAAGTCATTCAGTATGGAAGTAAACAGTTGTGCAGTTCTTGGTCTTTCCACACTGAAGGCTGTTATCGCACCTAAGAATACAGTGGCTACTATGTTCTGTGTCATCACAGTTGTTAGTAAGGGGAAAAGAAACATTGGAACAGGGAGAAAAAATTCCAGTGACCAACTACCACTTACAAATCACCAGAGGAGACTGAAACAGGTTTAAGAGGTTATCAATATCATGCTTTGAGCACCTGTGTTGAACAACTGGAAGGGTGAGAGAAGTTAGCCATTGGCACTTTCAGTTCTTCATTCAGGGCACATGACTTTGGTTTGGCTTTGAGAATTTGGCCAAAAATCTTCAGCATCCAAGTTTGAATTTAACATGGGGATCTAGCAAGCTACAAAAAGGTGTACATAACACCATCCTTTTAGTGGCCAAATCTTCTATGATGATGGCCATGTCATGCAACCGTATTAAGAGTGAGTTGATATCGAAGCTGAGTTCAGTGAACCCCCTGGAATCCAACACTTTCGACTCCAGGAGTAGTCCTGTGGCCATCCCCCTCTGCCGCCCCAGTCACTTCCTGTCCACCCTTTCTTCTGTTCTCCCAGAGTGTTTCTTTTTTGTTAAAATGTGCCTTCTCCTAGCACCATGTCAGGAATCAGTACTATCTTTGAGTGACATCACCTCCTAACCTAACCCACAGTCCCCAGATCTCAATATTTACAAGATGGGCCTCTCCTAACCCTAATCTTTGATTCTAGAGGAGGGCACTTAGTTTCAGTATTCCTGGTTAACTCAGTTGCCCCCTCCCACAGTGCACCCTCTCCAAAAAGAATCCTTCACCCCAGTCACTTCCCACCCTTCACCCCTCCCCTGTTCTCGCAAACCTTTATTCTTGGTAAACAAAACTGCAGTTTCTGGCACTCTGCCAGGAACCAACAATGTCCTTTAAGTGTCATCCTTCCCCCTAGTCCCCCAAATCATAATATTAAAAGACAGACCCTTCCCAGCCTCCAAGCCTTAATTTGGGGAGACTTAGTTTCAATTAATCTAGGCTCACTCATTTGCCCCCAGCAGTGCACATGCTCCATTTTGCATGGTAGTGAATGGGGTGAGGTGGTGCAACACATGGAGGAAGGAAGGGAGAGCAAGTCTGCATCATTAATGACACTAGACAGACTTAGTGGTCACATCCTCCTAGCATCATCAATGATGCAGTCTGCTACGCCCCCTCCCTCCCAGTCATGCACCTGCTCTCTCCATTCTATATCATTTAAAAACGGAGAGACTGCACTGTGGGAGGGGGCAACTGAGTTAGCCAGGATTCTTAAACCAAGTGCCCTCCTCTAAAATCAAAGATTAGGGTTAGGAGAGGGCCCATCTTGTAAATATTGAGATTTGGGGAACTGTGGGTTAGGTTAGGGAAGGAATGTCACTTAAAAGGCAGTACTCATTCCTGACATGGTGCTAAGACAAGGCACATTTTAACAAAAAAGAAACACTCCGGGAGAACAGAAGAGAGGGTGGACAGGAAGTGACTGGGGCGGCAGAGGGGGATGGCCACTGGACTAGTCCTGGAGTCAAAAGTGTTGGATTCCAGGGAGTTCACTGAACTCAGCTTCGGTATCAACTCACACTTAATAAGGTTGCATGACATGGCCATCATCATGGAAGCTTTGGCCACTAAAAGGAATTTTGGCCTAGTGGTCACATGGTTATCAAATATTAATTTTATTTACACCTTGCTTTCCGGTAACAATCAACTATTGCATGTCTAAGCTACCAATGAGCAAGCAAAGCACATTATAGTTCTGCTGTATTCCAGATGAGAACATTTAAACAATTCAGTTGTAACTGGTTTATAATCTGTTTCTCATTCGTGTTTCTGAACATCTAAAAAACCAAAATGCAGTTTTGTAACTAATTTTACTCAAATATTTCTTTAACATAAGTGAGTACTGTGGTGAGTTGATTAGTACTGTATACCACTTAACGGTGCTAAATCCTTGCAAGAAGATGGTTAAACAGATTTCAGCTTGACCCAAATGGGTATGGGATAATCTCCAATAACACAAGTTAAAAGATGCACAGTTTCCTTTTCTAGAAGGAACTGACAAAAGAATAGGGCACAGAGATAAAGTAGAGAGTGTTTTAACAAGGGTTGTGCAATGTGATTGAAAGGTTGGCTATCTAATGAGGAGTAGAAAAATTATTTCCCGTTTGATGTTGAATTAAAAATGCATCATCTGTTGTCCAAGCATTGATTGTATCTGTATTTAGTGCAGGCCCCTCACAAAGAAAAGTTTAACGTGGAAGAAGTACAGTGTCAGTTGCCAGGATCAAGCACAGTAATACAGGTTCTGCTTGGCTATCTTGCAGGATACTGCGGAAACTCTGTGTAATCCAATGGCAATTACTCCATTTTGATAAACAGTAAACTGTGAAATCACACACAGAGCACTTGATCCAGGGGGACAGTACTGTACGTACTGTAGCAGATGTCTGGGAAGCTGTACTACAAACATGCTGTACAGGAAAAATCCAGCATACAGTGATACTCGTGCAAAAGTTGATCAGTGTTGAGGTGATGCTAAGGTATGCTGGGGCACTCAGCTACAATTTACACTGGCTGTAATGTGATACTGCCTCAGCATACCCCAGCATTACATCAATACTGATCAACTTCTGTACAACAACCACTGTAGTTAGTATGCATTACAAAACCAGAGTTTCCATTAACCCACAAGTAAGGGTTAAATTCCTGGAGCCTGCTTTTGCATCAGAAGCTAGCCGAGATGGCCAGAGGATCTCATGATGCATCAGTTTACACTTGCCTCTCACTTAGAATTCATTTGCATTATGTTTCACAAAACTTTATACGACACTTAAGGATCTGTGAGTGTGGATGGGGTGAAGACTCTCTGCCCAAACCAAGTGGTTCTGCCCTGCTGTGGATATCAGTTTGAATTTACTTTTAGATTACAGGATGCAGCTGATCAACCCCTGCCGAAGTGTTGCAAAAGGTATTTAAAAATCAGGACATACTGTAGTATCCTCTGGTACGGTTGCTCTTACGTAACAATTCTGTTTTGAATCTAAAACCTTAAAGTGATAAAACAGAACACATTTTTTTTCAGTTTTATGAGTGCAAGGCCATGCTGCTAGTCACACCTAAGGCTGCAGAACTGTGAGATACAAAATAAAAGACTTGCCATGTGAGTTGTGTTTCCTGTTCATTGAATGTTTGGACTGTCATTAAATTCATCTCTTACTGCATGTCAACATCTCTTCTGTATTCTTTTTTTTTTTTTTACTTTCTGTTTTTCTCCCCATTTTCACCTCACCAGCTGCTGGGGCCTCCTTCCACCTGCCAAAGCCCTCCACCCACCACATGATGTCCCAGATGATCCAGTCCAACATCAGCCTTTGCTCGACAATCTTCTGGGTCCCCGACTGTACCCTATGGCTTATTCTCCATGGGTGGGACCCCCCGGTCCCCCTCAAACCAGGAGGAACATAATTCACTCAGCAGTCGGGGCCCATGGGGTGGAGCCGTCAAGGTTTGGGAGGAGTTGAAGAGACCCTGCTGTGGCATGGGGTGGTGGGGCAACTTCATCTGCCCGGAGCTGCTGGGGATATTATTCCCTTTTTCCTCCCCTCACCCCAGGGCATGGTCCTGAGAGGTTGCCTTGGTGAGATGCCTAACGGGGCTGTCAGAAGGGCAGGTGAGCCCCACCCTACCATTCGTGTCACCTGCCGGCCCCACTCTGGGCATATGACTCCTCTGCATCAACTTCCAGATGAGTGGGTATGTGCTGACGTAAGACCTCCCCAAAGAGACCACTTTTTCCTTCCTGCATGATAATCCCCTTCCTTGGGTCACCGGGGGGTGGTTGTGCAGCAGAAGGAAGTGCCCTTCCTCCTTGAGGTGGGAAGCATCCAATGGATGCCCGAACCCCACCTCGCCAGCTGGCACCAGATGTTCTGGGCTTGGGTGTGAACCCAGGTCATCTGGATGTCAAGCGATAACTCTACCGTTGCGCTATCTGGTGGACCCATCTCTTATGTTTTCAATGTTCTCTTTGAGAAAGTCGAAAATGTTATTTATTTTTATGTTCATTATTAGTATATTATAAGGTGCTTTTACTTCCTTAGCAATAACCTATTTACAAGATATGGATGAGTCTCAGGCTCTCGAATTTAACGTTTGGCAACAGAGTTCTCCAAGGATGTTAAAGAATGGTTTTCATTCTGCTACACAACAACCAAGTGGCAGCAAGTAGAACCAAACAACATGGGTCAGATAACCATACCTCAGAAACACAAGTAAGGGGTTCACAGGAATCAGTGGACTCCATTTTGCTTATCCAGCAGTAGCAGGTAAATCACCAGAATTGATTCCCACCAGAATATACATAGCCAAAGAGGGAGGGCAATTACAAAGTATTTTTTTTTTTTTAGGAGAACCGAAGTACAACAGATCCATATAAAATCTTATTGAAGGTATTTTGCATGTTCATACATACAACATAACACCTTTACACAAACACAACATAAGAATAAACAGTGGGCATCAAGATATTACAGTACAGAACAACTACACAATAACTGCTTCCCCTCTCCACATACAGTGACGATAGTACTGAAGGTCAAGAACAAACCAGAGTACAAAGCCTGATCTATCATCTCACATACAATGAATCCCCATGGCACATATTGGTTCAAATCTAGGAACAGCATGGTTTAGCTTGGCCGTTAATTTCTCCAAATCATAGACTGACCTCATAATGTCTTGCCATTGCTTCATTGTAGGTATCTGACTTATGAGCCATAATTTCGTATAAGTTTTTGTTTGCAACCACCAGGCATATATTTAGTAATTTCCAAGTATTTGGCCCCTGGAACCCTTCTGGAAGATCAAGGAAAAGGACAGTACAGTCCCAGAGTTGAAAAGGCTCTCCAGAAATACTCCTTAGGGCCAGTGAGAGTTGGTCCCAAAAGGGCTGGAGAGGAGGGCAACTCCAGAAAAATGTGACCATGGGAAGCCAGCATGGACCTGCAGCCCAGCCAACAGGCTGCTGTCAACTTGGGTTTAAATTTGGCCACTACTTGGGGCATCTGGAAGAATCTCATATAGGTCTTCCAGAAGAATTCCTTCCATATGGGTGAGGAAGTCACCCTCAGTACATGGGCAGGATACTTGGCCCAGCACTGAGGAGCTGAGTTTGTAGGTCCAATTCCCATCAGGATCTAAAACGGTCTGCATTACTCCTCCCTACTCGAACATGGGCCTGGTACAATTGCGAGATGAGTGAGGAGAGTGTCTCCCGCTTTAAAATCCTAATAACCATCTGAAGCAGGGCTGTCCTGATCTGCAAAGGGAATGTGTCCAATAGTGTGTCACTTGGCAGTAACGGTAATGATCTGCCTGTCGAAGGGCATATGGAGCCTGTAGGTCTACAAATGGGAGTATATCCCATCCCTGAAGGAAATGGAGAGGAAAGGTGAGTTCCATCCTATCCCATATGTGGTAGGCATGGTCCAAGTTTGCTTGGGGGAAAGAAGGATTGTGTGCCAATGGAGTGATGAGAAACTTTAGAGATTGTAAGGCCCTGGTTGCAAAAATCTTGTACCATAAAGAGAGCATGGTGTAGGTATAAGGATCACTTGTAGTCTGGTCTGGTGTGGGGTGAGGCATATCAAATAATGCATGCGTAAGGGGGAGGATATCTTCCATCTGGAGTTCCAACCTTTTCCAGTGGGCCACATATCTTGGTGTTGGCCAGCACAAGGAAGTACATAGCTGCGCTGTAGTATGGTAAAGAGAGAGAAATTCAGCAGGACTAAACTCCCTTGTGTTACAGGAGTTGCAAGGTTGTAAATGTAAATTTGACATGGAGGCATGCTCCATTCCAGATATACTGAGAGATCATTCTATCCCAACAAATTACATATATATGTGTGTGTGTGTGTGTGTGTGTGTATATATATATATATATATATATATATATATATATATATATATATAATGTGTGTTTTTAATGTCTGTATCACCATAATTTCTAACTACCTAAATAGATTCAGTTCATTATTCACACTTAGACAGTCTGCCAGTGAGCATGTTCAGTCACCAGAAAGTTTAAACGGTCTTCAAGTTTGACTCCTACTACGCCAGTCATGTGCTGTGCTGACTGCCCCCACTGCTCTTAGATATTTTCTTCTACTAGAAAGAATAGGTTTTCCATCACAACTCCTGCTTGTGAATTTAGATTCCTGTAGAGTTGGCAGGCTGTTATTGAATTTCTAAGGTTTTGGATTCTCCTGTTGATTCATCATGTGCACCTCAACTCTGGCTCATTGCTCTGTCAAATCATGTAGCCATGGAACATATTGTAAGAGAAAGCCATGATTTAAGAAGCTTGTGCTTTGCAGATCACTGAGAGCCATGATGCCTGCATTCACTGTTTGGGAATCACTGCCATTGATGCAAGGCTATGACCTACAGATGATTGAAGATTGCCAGGACACAGGTGCTCAAAGGGAGGCCAGGGACTGCATGAGGGCCATCTGCCATGACAGGTTAAAATGCACTGTTAGTGGCCATGATGAACAATGGCCTCCAGACCTTCAAGGACATTCAAGTCCTGGATCTGTTGACAGTTAAAGAGGAATGGGTGGTGGATAATCTCATTGCTGGTGCAAACCAACAATTTAGGAACAGAGCCGCCCATGGCTTGTCAGTGGGGGGCAGCCCCACTGAACGGGTGATCAATTTGCCTTGTAGGACTCCAGCACTTCTCTACCATGACTTGGAACTGGATGAGTCCTCATCGTTTTGCTTGACACCTCAACTTTAAGACAACCATTTTCTAATTGATAGGCCTCCCCAGGCTACCATTCTTTCTTCACCTCATTACTGAACAGAATGTTCATGTCACTGAACACTTCCCTGCAGGAGGTCCAGAAGAGGGAAATTTATGCACTGAAGGATATCCTAGAATGGCTTTCTTAACCTGGGGTGACCTTCCCCATTGCTCCTGCCATGCTGGGTCCCAATTACATCCTTATCAGCACCTTACTGTACTTCTTGCCTGGCCCCACCTCCTAGGACAGACCATAAGCATGTGGTCCCCATGGGGGTGGCTCTCTGGTATTATTGAGCACTCTTTCATGGAAGGTGTGGTACTGTATTGTGTTCTGCAAGACCAAAAATAGGACAGTCAGATAAGCCCAGACAATGAGTCTGAGATACAGGACCTCTTTGGTAACAGAGTGCATGTGAATGAACCTTTACATATTCATCAGGCCAGTTATGTGGCTCTGATGGCTAGGTATAGCCAAGAGTAGTCTGAACAACTCTCTGACCTCTGGCATATTCTGCCAGAGAGTAGCCAGCAGGACTTCATATACATCCAGAAAGTCAGGTTCTCCATGGCCAAGCACCAGCTGCAGTTGATCCTGGATTCAGTCAACTTGTCAACTAGGGCTGTGGCATCTTCCATAGGGTGCTGGGTGTGATTGTGTAATTCACGCTTTACCCAAGAAATACAGAAAGAAAGTGCCAGATCTTCCCTTTGCTAGTACAAATCTGTTTAATGAGTGGTAAAGGGGCACCTGACTGGGATGCAGAAGTCCAATGCCACCCTGAACTCTGTCATTTCAGTCACTACTACTAAGACAACAATGGAGCAGTGTCCACAGAGTGGTGGTTTCTATCATGGTTCCTTTCATGGGCCACAGGTGTCAACAACCACAGCAGCAACAGGCAGCAAGTTAGCAATATCACCTGTGCAAAGTCCTCAAGCCAAGAACTCCATACAGTGCAAGGGTGGTGGAGAGTGTTCTTAGTTTGGGAACACTGTTAGAGGGTATGCTTGCTTCCTGCAAAACAGGATGCGTGAGTTGTTTTGTGCCCCTACTCCTCAGCAAGGTTACGGTACTCTGTCTGGTGGTACTTTGCCTAGTCCTGGTTGGGAAGTCTTCTATATGCCTTCCCTCTGTTTCCTCTTGTCCACTAGGTGGTTCTCAAGGCCTAGAATGCGTGTCACTGCTCTTAATAGGCAAGCAATCTTGTTATCAGAGCAAGGAGGCAGCTGACTAAGGCAGCTAGAACTTTTCTGACTAGGGGGTAAGTAGAGAGATACTTAATTAGAAGCGTAGGATATGCAAGGTAAATTGGAACCTTTAGTTAGGGTAAAAACAAAAACATAAGAGTTACTGTGTTAGTCTGAGTTGGGGGAAGAGAATTGATAATCATTTTTGCAGTTATCTGGGTCAGGAGGAGAGCTGTAAATTGGTGGGGTGTGGCTTAGGCAGAAGTGAAGCAGGTGTCTGCATTTAGACTTCCCTGTAGTTAGCTTTTGGTCTGGGAGCAATCTTGCTATCCTTGATTGCAGTCAATCCTGGGCACTGCCTGGGAACCAGGAAGTGGGCAAGGAGCTTCTTAAGGACTAGGCCATCAAGCGGCCCCAAGCAAAGGACCAATGTGCAAGGACATTGGGTCCTGCCCACTGGAATGAGCACAATGAGACAGCCAACAGCCAGCCACTCTGCTCCCCTGCTGACCCAAGGGGGACCGCTACCCAGGTAAGCCTGTTGGGAGCTGCATTATAGGGTGGCTGTACTTGGGAGGCCAGCTAAGTGTGACAGTGGGCTTAGGGGCTTGCTGTTCTTTTTCCTTGTCTTTAGTATGGTGATTGTTCTTAAATGATACAAGGTTTTAGTATGTTTCTGAGTAGTAGGGATTGTAGGTAAACTGTTGCTAGGTGCTAGGGTGATTTAGGGGCCTACTAGGAGCCTACTGTTAAATAGTTGCTAGATACAGTATGGTGTACAACGTCTTCTAGGTATTAGTGAGCTTCAGGGTTTAAGGGTGTATGACTACTGGGTGGTAGTAGGATAGCTCAACTAGGTCTGGGACAAAAATAAATGGAAGGACTAGAAGAACAAGGAAAAAGAAATATGGAGAGTGGTGCAATGCAGTGGTTGTGCACCGGCAGTCTACAGGGAGACCTTCTGGAGGCTCCAATGCCGTCCCACATGTGTGTGCCTCTCTTTGTGGAGGGAACAGGTCTCAAGACTTCAAACAGCACTGGCAGAGAGTCAGGGGAATTTCACGAGACTCAAAGTCATGTTGGCAAGGAGTCGAGGAACCATCTCTGCTGCCCAGGGACCACCTAGCCAGACGCCGCTACCTCAAAAGTTATCAGAAGGAAGGAGTGGTTGGACTATGGTGGGCTCAAGGAGGGCAGGAGTGGTAGGATCAGGCAGGCTGAGTGGAGTGGATAACAGGCACACTCCTCATCCAGTGCTACTAAGAAACTTCAACGCCATTCTGGCAGAGCGGGGCTGCCATGAAGGGGCACCCGAGGTGGTGGATGGAGAGGATGTGGGGGATAACCCAAATGGAGTTCCCAAGGAGGAGGAAGGAGACCCTCAGAGAAGGAAGGAGCAACTTCTAGTGGGGGACTGTATAGTCAGGGAACAGAGTTTGGGGAAGGAAAGGGGGTAGAGAGGGAGGTTAAGTGCCTACCTGGTGCATCAGCTTGGAGGGATGGAAAGCGTATCCAGTGGAACGCAAGGGCTATAGGAAGGAAGGAGGAGCTAGACATCATTGTCCACCTGGGTATGAATTACCAACTCTGGAAGCAACAGGGGTAGTGCAGGAGCAGTTTAGAGAGCTGGGGAAGGGTCTTAGGCAGGTAGCGCACATTGTAGCCTTTACGGAAGTGCTGCCTGTCTACAACAGGGGGAAGAAGAGGAAGCTCTGTACTAAGGCCTTCAACTCATGGTTGAAGGAATGGTGCAGAGAGGAGGGGTATGGCTACACTGGGGATTGGGGCTCCACCTGGAGGATTAGAGCTTATCGGGGTACAGCCTGCATCCATCCAGGAAGGGAGTGGAGTCCTCAGTTGATGGTTTAAGTGTTACTTTGATTGAGCATTTAAATTAGCCAAGGGGGGGGTGGCAGAAGGCAAAGGGGTGGCAGAAACTGCCCCCACTCAGGCTGTGATGGAGGGTAGAGAATTTCTGGGGGAAAGGATTCTCACCAAAACAAAGGACAGCCAAGGGTGCAAGGGATCAGCATGGAAGGAAGGGGGAAAGGAAGCAGGCAGTATACAAAGGAGAAGAAGGGGGAACAACTAGACTACATGAGAAGGGACAAGAGTAGGACTAATAAAATCTGGACAGCCATGTGTACCAATGCTAGAAGTCTGGGAAATAAGATACTAGACCTGGAGGCCACCATTGCTGAGGCAGGTCTGGATATTGTGGCCATCACTGAAACATGGTGCACAAACAACCATGTCTGGGAAATGGTCATACCTGGCTACACAATGTTTAGAAGGGACAGGGTAGGAAGGAAAGTGTGGGAGCGGTGCTTTATGTTAAGGAAAACATCAAAGCAATGGAGGTACTGGGAGGACAGGAGGGGGAGGTCGAGGTGTTGAGGGTCAACCTCGAGTCTGGAAACAGAGCCACCATTCATATGGGACTGATATATACGCCTCCGACACCGGGGAGGACATAGACAAACAGATTTTGGAATACATGGGCAAAATGGTTAAGAAGGAGGAGGTGGTGTTGGTGGGGGGACTTTAATCTGCCAGATGCAGAGTGGAGCCTAACTGCTGCAGCATCAGCTATGACCAGAGACATCTTGGACTCCCTGCAGGGGGTATTCCTCAGGCAGCTGGTCAGTGAACCCACTCGGGGTGCAGCAATACTGGACCTAGTACTTACAAATGGGAACAATGTTGCAGATGTCAGAGTAGGGAGTCATCTGGGGACCATCACACAGTATGGTTTAATATAAGAACAACAGTGGAATCCAGCCACACAAGTACAAGGGTCCTAGATTCCAAAAGGGCTGACTTTACAAAGACGGGGGAATGCATCCGAGAAGACCAGGCAGGGGGAGATGTTGGGGGGTGGAGGGAAAATGGGCCAAAATAAAAGAGGGCATAGTAAAGGCTACAAACATGTATGTCAGGCAAATAATGCCTCTTTGTGGATGACACCAAGATCTGCAACAGGGTGGATGCTCTGGAGGGGGCTCAAAGGATGGAAAGAAACTTGAAATGATTGGAGGAGAGTGGTCAAATGTTTGGCAGCTAAGGTTTAGTGCAAAATAATGGACTTGGGTCTCAGAAACCTGGGGATACAGTACAAAATGGAGGGAAAGATACTACAGTAGCAAGTGACCAAGTAGGAAAGAGACCTGGGGGTAATCATACTGGATGACCTGAAGGTGGCCAGACAATGCAACAAAGCAATCAGGAGAGTTAGTGGGATTCTGAGATGCATTTATTTTATTTTTATTTTATTTAAAAGATGGTAACCAGGAGAAGCACACTGAGCCGAGGCTCATTTCCAGGCGTGACCCGGGGTAAGGGGTAAGAGGAGAACAATACATACTTACAATGAGAAGCAGGCAGTTTAACGGTGATGTCACAGGCACATTACAATATTGCTTGGGTAAAGGGCAGATACAATATTTTAGAGAGACGGGCAGGTTACAAAGATGCCTGAGGAGGTAACGGCAAATATTAACAAATGAAATGGCAAAAAGTAAACTAAAAAACAAACTTAAAGTATACAACTCAAAGTAGGTAGCAGAAGACAATTTTAAAAATAACATAATAAAAACAGGAGGAATACAGGGTGGACTCGGGTAAAGTTAGGGATCTAAAAAACGAACATGAAATGGCCATAAGTAACTGGGGCAAAAGGAGGTTTAGTCAGGTGGATGGCAGGAGCGGGGGAATGGGGGTGCAGAAGAGTGAATGCTTAATGAACTTGAGCAAGGGTAGCAAGCGGAGACAGGTGGGGAGAGAATTCCATAAATGTGGGAAGAAGAAGGAGAAGGATAAGTAGAGGCATTACCAGCAGGGAAAGGGAAGTGGTGTTGCCACTATATAGGTCTTCAAAGAGCTGGTGACACATTCAGGTGAACTTTAACAAAACATAATATTTAGACACAGTCCAGCTTGTGTTTCTCATTAGTTCTGCATTTCTCCTCTCCATTATTTATTACTGAGGTTATTTGTATGAAAACAGGATTCCAGCTCCTGAAGAGTTCATCTATTCCTGCTGCTTTCTCCCTACCTGAAGTCATAGAGCACTGCTTGTGACCTCACAGTTACTCCCATGGCAACAGACTGTGATGTCACAACAGAGGATTATGACTTGAAGTAGGGAGTAAGCTATAGAGACAGATGAACTCAGAATGAACTCTAAGAGACAACTAACAAATATTCATACACATTTCCTTAAAGGTGATAGGAAACAGTTTTTACACCTCTAGAAGCCTCTAGTTGTTCTTCTATTGGCTACCCAGTATTCTTTACCTTTTCTGCTAAATTAATAATCTAATCTTGTTGCCTTTTTAAGGACCCTGAATCCATCTCTCCTCAGCAGTTGCTGCCCTCTCTTTTCATACTGCCTGAACATTCTATGACATCACAAACACCTTTCCAGGCCATTCAGATGAATAGCATGGAATAGGAGTTTATGATGTCATAGAAATATGAAAATCAAGAGCAGTAGCTGGTAAGGAGAGTGGAACTCAGTGTAGATCTGAGGGAACCCCAAAGCTAGGTTATTTATTTATCAAAAAATCATCAAAGCATATCAGAATACATAACTGGCATGGAAAGGAAGATGGAAGGACAGTTAACTATGTAAAATCATTTCCTATCTCCTTTAATAATAAATTATGGGGAGGATAAATATATAAAATATAAATGGAATACAAGCAGAATTGTACCTAATTATTATGCTTTTTAAAGTTTTCTTTGAGGCATCAGTAGCTCTTTATTATACAATGGCAAGAAAATTTCCTGGACTCTGATTGGTCAGTGTGTCCCTGGCACAGTGAGGTTATCCCAACACAACCTCCTGTATCAACTCGAGGCACATACATGACCCTCTCACACATGTTGACACAGGATAGATATTAGTCCACACACTTCACGCAATTATATTCGAACTCCCATCATATGATACAGCCCCCCCTCCTCCTCAAATGAACAGAACACCCTCAAAAGCGCCACCAATGGAAACCAAAACCTTATGTGCAAACTGGAAATCTGGTTTGTGTGTTTTTTTTCTTCTTTTTTTCAAATTGCCCCTATGAGCATCTTCACAGACACAGCTTACTAGCATGTGACCCCTCACGTTTCAAACCCCGCTCTATTTCAAGTAACTTCCTAACGGAGGCAGATTTAGCACAAAACGGCACCAGATTCACTGAGTTTCAAAATGTAGACTAAACCCCTGACTTATTCAAAGGAAACTCAAACAGAGTCTACAAAGTACAAAAAGCCGTAACAGGCCATAAGTTTAAACAGGCTTATCCCAGCACAACCCACACCCTGTCATGCATTGTTGCTTAAATAAGTCCCCACCTGGAGTACTGTGTCAAGTTTTGAAGGCCACATCTCAGGATGTTAATTCCATCCTGTTCCCCACACTCCTGTACAGAGCTCCCCGCTCTACACACGTGCACACTAATGCCATCCTGAACACTCGCTGACTGCAAACCTACAACTCCACTTATGCCTCTACCATTTCCTGCAGTTGAATTAAATTTTTTCAAAGCACAGCACTCACACAGCTCCTTTTCATCCGATGCAGCACAGCTCCAGTACACGTCCCTGCCCTACCGATACTCAACAGCAGAATCTCACAACAGCTGCTGCTGATTTCAGAGATGTGCTGACTTCATTCAATAAATGGCTTGGTGGTGGGAGTAGAGAGGGCTCTGCTCTCTAAATTAAAACTGCTGGAGAAAAACGTAAAAGAATCAGGAAGTGAACAGCTGATGGGGGGGGTACCCAAATATTGCAGCTATGCGTTAGCCCAAAATTGCAGCTGAACAGTCACTCTCAGTAATGGCAAACAGAAAAAACTGTGGACTATTGTTTGTATATGTACATATCCACACACAAAAGTTAAATAAAAAATAACATAAAATGATTTTTTTTCTTCTTGTTTCTATTTTCTTTACAAATGAGCCATTGTATAATAGCAATAATGCACTCCAGGGTATGGATTGTACTGGGAATAACCTCACTTCTGGGGTGTTGGATGCAGTCGGCCTGCGGCCTTGTGCCCAACCACCCCAGGTATGAGGTTATCCCAGCACAACCCATGCCCTGTCATGCACTGTTGCTTAAATAAGTCCCCACCTGGAGTACTGTGTCCGGTTTTGGAGGCCACATCTCAGGATGCTAATTCCATCCTATTCCCCACACTCCTGTACAGAGCTCTGATACTGGCATCTCTAAGGGAAACTGAGCTCAGCAGGCTTTGCACACTCTACTACAAGGTTAGCAGATTTGCTGCACAAGCAGACAGCAGGGAACACCATTGCAAAACACTTGCATTGTTAAACTGGCCCTACCTAGACAACAGAATTAAGCACCCATCAGTCTGCCTCGTACAAATTCTGAACCACTGCCTACCTCACCACCAGACTCTCATGGTGCATAGGCAGCATGCCAGGACACTCTGCTTAACATTGCAACCCCTCCTTAAGGTACCCAGGGTATTCATGGTTGTTGGACAAAGGTGTTTTGCGTACAGAATCATGCATTCCTGGAAGACGTTTCCCACAACCATGCAGAACTGCCCCTCACTCCCCACATTCAAGCACTTACTAAGAGCACATGTCTCCATCAAAAGCAACTGCACCTGTTCTCACTGAACTGGTGTGTCTTCCTAAAATACCTGGGTCAGTACATTAATCCCTGAACTAGCACACCTCACAGACCCCCCAAGGCAGACGCCTCCTACCACAGTACTACTGCAAAGAACACAAACTCATACCCTTAAGTCATATATAACATTTCCTACAAAGGTAATTAATGTGGTTCAGTCTACTATCAATCTCTTTATTGTACTATGGTAACTAATGGCATGTCCCACACTGTGTAACTTGTTATTCTGTAGTGTCTCCATTAGTAAATTTACATATGTAGATCAAATGTTTTTCTTGAGGCTGTGGATAATGATCTCTGTACTGTGTAATGATCAATGTCTAGTGCTTTCCTATATGTAACTAATTCTGGGTCGCCCCTGAAAAAGGAACTCTTGGTCTCAGGAGGCCTACCCAGTCAACAAAATTCAAAGTCCAGGAAGGACCTAGACAGGATGGAGGCGGTCCAAAGGAGGGTTACCAAGATGGTACAGGGCCTACATCAAATCTCCTATGAGGAGAGGCTAAAGAAATTAAATATGTACACCCTGGAGGTGAGGAGTTTTCTTTTGACAATCATAAGTTTTATTAAAGTTTTTCCAAATACAACAAGGAACAGCAGAAAAGTAACACAAGATTTTAGATAATAGTCGTAGTTAATAATCCATATGAATAAATACATTAAACCAGTAAGCTTTCCATTTCTCTGATGCATTACACACTTTCTATTTTTCTTTTGTGATCTAGTAACAATTATAATGGAGATAGTAATAGCAAAACCTTGAAATCTATTAAAACCAACTTGGGAGACAACCTCATTGGACTGTATTTAGAAAAGACCCAGATTCTATTAAATAAATCCAGTTTATCAATAATACTATAACTTATGCATTCATTATTAGCTAAGATTACCATGTTATCATACCATTCCTTTAAGTGTGGAATTTTGGGATTTCAATTCCTCAACAGGATCTTTTTAACGTCAGAGAAGCAGACAGACCCAGACACATTCATAGGAGTCTAGTTTACAGTCATCAGGAAAGTAACCTAATAAGAAAAGGGCTGGAGATTTGGGGATTGTATTTTTGGATACACTACTACGTATCCTATGGATATCTATCCACAGTCCCTGAATAGCAGAACAATCCCATAGGGTATGGAAAAGACCTGCATCATATTGATTACAGCGGCAACAGAGTCGGTTGCAAGGCCCATATTATACAGCTGAGAGCGAGTAGCAGAAGGCATGCAGTATCTTAACCTGGAGGTGAGGAAGGGGGATATGATTGAGACCTTTACATACTAAAGCAGTTTAATATGTATACCCTTGAGGAAAGGAGGAAGGGGGACATGATAGAAACTTTCAAGTATCTCAAGGAAATTAACAAGGTACAAGAGGGTAGTATCTTTCAGAAGAAGAGATGTGCAAGAACAAGGGGGCACAATTTGAAGATGGGGGACGGCTCAGAGGTAATGTTAGAAAATATTTTTTCACAGAGAGAGTTGTGGATGCATAGAACAGCCTTCCTGAGGAGGTTGTGGAGTCAGGAACAGTGGGACAATTCAAGAATGCATGGGACAGGCATAAGGCAATTCTAGTGGGGTAGGAGGAAGTAAACTGTTGATTAACTAGAATCTGCAGCTTATCCATCATGTAGGGAAATGGGCAGACTGAGTGGGCCAAGCGGTCCTTATCTGCATCAAATTCTATGTTTCTACCTCACGGGGTGCATAATGTACAAGTGGAGGTATTTTCAGAGGAGAGGGTGCTCCAGAACAAGGGGCAATGATATGAAGCTGGAGCAGGATAAGCTTAGGAGAGTTGTGAGGAAATACTTCTTCACAGAAAGGGTGCTGGATGTCTGGAACAGTCTTCAAGCAGAGGTTGTGGGGGCCAAAACCATGGTGGGATTCAAAAAAGCCTGGAATAAGCACAAGGGAGTCATAAGGGAAAGGTAAGGGGGTGGCAGAGAAAGTGCCATAGACCTGGAGGGGTCTACAGTGTAAGAAATGCAGCAAAATAGAGCAGACAAGATGGGCCATGCGCCCTTATCTGCCGCCAGCTTCCATGTTTCTGTGTAATAGCTCCAGGCTGGCTTTTCCAGTTCTGGTATCAGGATCTTCACAGCCTCAGCTGCAAGCCACCATGGCTACTATTCCTCTTTCTGCACTTGCTCGTGAGATCTGAGGGATGGCCAGGAACAGTATCTAGACCTATAGTTTTATTTAGAAGGAGTGCAGTGTGCATATATCTGAAATACAATTTAGAAGTGAGAGAAAATAAGTTACCAAGCTAGAATTTGAACACAGGCCTGCTTGGAATTCCATTCTGTTGCACTACCTGTATGCTACCAGGACAAGTGAAAACCTAGGGATCCCAAAGGCACTTATTTTTTCCTCAGTGTGCGCCCTGGAGCCACACAAATTAGAAGTACATTTTTATTTCGAAGGAGTGCAGTGTGTATATATTTAAAATAAAATTTAGAAATGAGAAACAAAGAGGTACTCCATCTGGGGTTTGTACCCAGACCTGCTCAGAACATTATTATTCTGTACTACCAGATGTGCTACCAGAGCAACTGGAAACTTGTGATCCCAAAGGCACTCATCTTTTCTTGATGCACACCCTGGAACCACACACACACAGAATTACATTTTTGTTTAGAAGGAGTTCAGGGGGCAACAATTTGAAATACATTTCAGAAGTGAGTAACAAATAAGTGCCATGACGGGGTTTGACCCCAGGCCTACTGGGAATACCGTCCAGCTGCAGTACCAGGAAAACAGGAAACCTGAAAATCTAAGGCACTTACTTGTTTCTCACTTCTAAACTGTATTTCAAATATCTGCATCCTGCTCGGTCCTCTAGTCTATCTTTGCCTAAACTGACCACACTGCCTTCCATTTTTAATCCAGTGAAGGAAGTGTCTGACACTAGAACACAGCAAAGTACCCGTTTACCTGGGATAACCTTAAGGAAATCAGCTATTCACGAAAACCCCTCTCTAACATATATAAGGTGTTATAAGTTTTTTTTAGGTGGAGATCTTTCTGCAAAGGTTTCATATTGGGAGAAAAAGAATATCCCCTTGGGGCCTGATTGGAAGGAAATTTGGAAGAGCTGTGGTTATATACCTATACCTAAGTACAGGACCATGCAGTTTTTCTATATTTTCTAATATATACTATACCCCTGCCAAACTATGTGCTCAGGGCCTTAGACAGACAGATCTATGTTTTAGATGTGGCACGAACCCAGGGGATATACTACATGTACTGTGGGATTGTCCTAAAATTTGCCCCCTTTGGGTTCAAATTAAACAAAATATAGATCCCGTGTTAAATTATTCGGAGTTTATTTTGCCTGAGATCTGTGTTCTGGGAGATATGGCTCAAATTCCAGGGGCGCTTACTGAACACCATATATTTTTGATGTCCGCCCTAGTCAAAGCTTTTGTCCTGAGGCACTGGAAAAGCAATTTTACCTATATATATGACCAGTGGGTGGGGGATTTGTTGAAGACACTTGATAGGCTCAGGAGGCAAATGCTTCAGGATGGAAGAAAGGGAATGTATGATAAGAGGTGGATGACCTTGGAGGCAGTTTACGCAATACAAACTAAAGGTGCCCAAACAGGGGTCTGTTTGTCTGATTGTGCTTAGTTCAAGATATATGGATAGGGAGTAGATGAATAACAGTGGGTTATACTCATTTATTTTCCACTGTAGGGGGTTATGTATACTCTTGTTGGCCATTATTAGGATCATATAGCATGAGCCTCAGAATCTGCCAAACGATTGTGGGTGGGGGGGATTCTCTCTCTTTCCTACGGATGCAGCTGCAGGGTCCTACTCCAACCTGTCGATACTTTTATGCAGATTACATTAACTATTTGGGTGGGTACCTCCTGAAACTGGTGCTGTTTATTATAAGAGTTAGTTGCCTAGGCACAAGAACCTTTCTATAGAATAAACTATTACAGTTGTTTATGATACTTGAGGGGGGGTACTCATCGCAGCTGTGTATGTGCATAGTTATCATTGTATATAGTGACCACATCCAGTTTTGGGGTGTGGGCCCGGGAGTCATCCGGGTATCAAAGTATGTCTGTCTGCATGGCTATTAAAATAACAATAAAGAAGTTATTAAAAAAAAAAAAAGAACAAAGCAAAGGAAATTAGGCGCCCTTCCAAAGCTCAGGGCGCCTTTATAAAAATACAATAAAAATTCAAACCCAATTACTTAAAACAATAATATAAATTTTAAAATTCAAATCTAATTTCAAAGTGTGGCAGCTTAGCAACATAATCAGATTTCCACTAATTCATCAAATGCCTGTGCAAAAAGATGGGCCTTCAGGGAATTTTTAAATCCTTCTACGGTCAGGCTGTCTCATATCTGATGAGGCAGAGAATTCCACAGGGTAGGAGCCCTAAAGGCAAAGAATCTACCTCCAGAGGTTTCAAACGTACCCTGGGAATCTCCAGCAATCCCTCGTCAGAGGATTGGAGCGAACAGGAGGGGCAGTAGGGGAAACAGCAGATCTTTCAGGTACTGAGGTCCCTGGTCCTGTAGGGCTTTATAGGTCAGCAGCATGACCTTGAAGGTGATCTGCTATTGTACTGGCAGCCAGCGCAGTTCATGCAGCGCAGGTGTTATATGGCTGGACCTGGAAGTTCCAGTTAACAGCCTTGCCATTGCATTGTGCACCAGCTGCAATCGGCGGATAGCCACCCCAGGTAGCCCTAGGTAAAGGACGTTGCAGTAATCAAGATGAATGGTGACAAAGGCATGGACCAAAATAGGTAGATCTTCAGATGGAAGCAGGTGCTTTACCCTGGTGATATTTCTTAGATGGTAAAAGGAAGACTTGACTATAGCCGACACCTGGGCCTTCAGGGTCAAGCCATCATCAAATATCACTCCTAGGTTCCGCACCTGGCCTGAGGCATTGAGTGAGGCCCCTCCAAGATATAAACCTGAGGGCCCCCCCATGTCCCGATCATCCGCAGATCAGGATGCACAACCAGTACGTCTGTTTTTCCTGGATTCAACCTCAGCCAGCTTGCACTCATCCAGTCCTGTATCTCCTGGAGGCAGTTACTAAACACCGGGAGAGTATCACACTACTGGTCTGTTACAAAAGACATGTGGAGTTGAAAATCATCTGCATAGCAGTGAAAACTCAACCCATTCCCTCTTATAATGTCTCCCAATGGCAGCATGTACACTGCAAACAACATAGGGGACAGCACCGAGCCCTGCGGGACACCACAGGGCTGGTCCCTAGGGGTCGAGGAATACACCTCAGACACAACCTGCTGGGACCTGCACTTGAGGAATGATCAAAACCAACTGAGGACTGCCCCCCTTAGCCCACAGAAAAACCACAGGTGCTCAAGCAGCACCCCATGATCCACAGTGTCAAAACTGCTGAGAAATCTAGGAGGACCAAGATAGAATGAGCTATCTGATCTCTGGCCATCAGGATATCATTAAGCACCCTTACCAGGGCCATCTCGGTGCTATGCCTTTTCCTGAAGCCTGACTGGAGAGGGTCATAGATATTGTGGATTGTCAAATGATCCTACCGCTGCAGTGTGACCACCTTCTCAATAACTTTACATATAAAAGGCAAGTTAGAGACAGGTCTGTAGTTAGCTGAGCAATCAGGGTCAAGGGAGGGCTTTTTTCAGGAGGGGCACACCACCACCTCCTTTAAAGGGTCTGGAAAGACTCCTCTCTCCAATGAAACACTCACTATCCCAGCAAGAACTGAGCCAATAACCTCAGCACACCCTTCAAGAAGGTGAGTTGGGTCCAGATCCAAACTACAGCAGGTAGGCCATATAGCCTGGATGATCCTCACTATATCCATGACTGCCAGCTAGCTAAAGGTAGACCAGGTCACCTGGGCACTTTACCACCCAGTTGATCAGTGCAAGGTCCAATGGGGAGGCACTAGCTGATCTCTGCCCTAATGGAGGACACCTTATCAGCAAAGAACTGCACAAACTCCTCACGCTTTCCTTGTGATAATGCTCGACTGGAATGCAGACAGACTGGATTGCACAGTCTGTCAATGGTCTGGAAGAGCTGAGCTGGCCTGTTCTTTGCTGCAGCAATTTCTTTGGACAGGAACGCTGACTTCTTATGAGAAATTGCTAATTGATAGACTTCATAATGGTCTAACAATCTAAGTCTGTCCTCCTTTAGATGAGTTTTTGGCCAGTGTCTCTCCAACTTTCACCCCTGCCTCTTCAACTCCCTGAATGCACCATCAAACCATGGGGCACCCAGGTGAAGAGTAAGAGGGTGAACATGAACCGGAGCAATGAGATCACTTCCCTATTACAGATAAGTACAAGGGCTCCTGGATCAGTGCTATCAGTCGGAATATCCAAAAGGTCCAGAACCATCATTAGGCCTTCAGAGGTAACACCTCATAAAGGACGGTACTGTACCATTTCCTTTGGGGCAGACCTATTGTGGGGAGTCACAAAACTGAACCTCAGGGCATGATGGTCAGACCAACTGATAGGATCTACCTCCATATCGGAGATTTCCATCCCCAGGTGGAACACCAAGTCCAGTGAGTGCCCCCCCATGGGTAGCAGCAGTTATAACCCATGTCAGGCCCAATGAATCCATCACTTGGAGGAGATCCTGACCAAAAAGTGACAGTTCGTTGTCAACACAGGTGTTGAAGTCACCCAGGATCAACCATCTGGGGGCCTCCAACACCAGGCCAGCGATGAAGTCCGCTACCTCCTTCAGGAAAGCCCTCCATCACCTGGTGGATGGTAGATGAGAAGGATCCTGAAACCTGCACCCGCGCCTACTATGCACTGAAAAGAATTGGTCATCCCCACTGGCAACTCCCTGATGTCCAGTTCCTGTCTAAAACAGACGACTCCCCCGCCCCTATGATCAACTCTCTGGCAGTGTATCACCAAGAACCCGTCTGGAACTGCAGAAGCCAAAACAGGGCCCACATTTCCATCCAGCCAAGTCTTGGTGATGCAAGCCAGGTCTACAGAAGCAACAAGGTCTGCTACCACCATGGTCTTATTTTTGATAGACCTGGCATTGCATAACACTGCCCTGGAGGGATGAGAATCCGAGGATGACTCCACCACCTGCCTGTCCAAAACAGAGCCCTTGAGTATGGGCACAAAACAAGGAGAACCTCAATCCTGTGTCCATTTCACCCCAGAATGTCTGCTGGTCCCCACTGTCTCTACATTCCCCACACAGGAAGAAGGCTACATTTTTACGTATATATTATGAAAGACAAAAACTCGGTTCCCTAAGTTTCGGGAACTCAGTGCCAGCTGCCTGAAACATGGTTGCCAGACAGGTGAAGTTTTCCTGCGGTGGAGGTTTTTTTATGCTTCAAGGGGCTTCACCCCTTACCACCCTTACTTTACATAACAAACTCCGCTGCAGGCAAAGTTCACCTGTCGGGCAACAGTGTGTCGGTTACTGAAACTCTGGGAACCGAGTTTCTGTTAATCAAAATACTACCCATTTTTACACATTAAAATGTATACAAATAGCTACTTGTTTTAGTCCTCACAATAGCATTGTGGTCTGTTGATCAGAGCACTCGACTACAAACCGATAAACCCAGTTTTAAAACCTACCACAGCTACTTACTTGATACAAAAAATAGGAAGGAAGAAGAAAGAAAGAAAGAAAGAAAGAAAGAAAGAAAGAAAGAAAGAAAGAAAGAAAGATCTACTGATACAGTGAATTGCAAATCTGATATGTTTTAGTCCCTTCTGAATATATTTTTAACTGAAAACCTTGGATGTACTGTACTGTTGGGAAATCACGGAAAAGACAAGGAGCTGAATTTATTTATTTCAGACGTTTCACCAAGAAAGACATACTGAGCTGGTAACACCTCATATCCAGATGTGTCGTGGGAGGGAGAGCAAGCATACAAAAGGTGCAAAAGTAACATGAAACGTGCAGTGCAGAGTAGTTAAAAATACATACAGTTAAGCAGGCATGAAATAAGCAGGAGGACCAGCACAGCCCTATTGAGCACTACGTGAGCAATGAAACACAACAGGATGTGCATTGAACAGATATTACTGCATGCCCAGGTGTGTAGTGAGGCACGAGGTCACAGTTGAGTGCCTTCAGCCCCTGGAAGTGCTGTAATATGTTGGTTTTTTTTTACAGTCAGAGAAAAACGTGTTTTTATGTACAGTAAAGATTTGCTCATGTGAATTTTGTAATAAAATAGTCCACTTTCATTAGGGTTGTCCTCTGTGTTTTGGTGTGTATTTTTTTTTTTTGACTGGGACGGTAACGACAGGAGATAGAAAACTGTGCCCTTTTTAATTTATATTTAATTAACTGCGATTGATGTCAGCACAGTGCGGATGGGAACTTGAACAACCAAAGTGAAGTGAAAGTGTGACAGGTTCTACAAAGTGTGTTTTTTCTCCCTTCACAAGGATTTTAACAGATGTGTCAGAAGACATAGAGGAGGGAGTGTCCCCTCCTTTTCCTGTGACCCAGCGAACCGGATCAGTGAGCAAGAGGAAGTGCCTGTGTCCCCCAGACCATAAGTGCCTATGACAAGTGAGCCTGTCAGCACCAAGATGAAAAAAATAAAACATAGTGAAGCAGTGCAAGTGGACTTTAGATTAGGAACTGCAGCAGTGCGGGAGCAGGATTGTCAGCGGAGACAGCGGGGACATGCAAGGTGTGAAATTGGCAGCACAATTGTTACATCGGGAGCAGTCCATAAAGTTTTTATTTTCTTTCTTTACTCAAGCAGTTCTATGTGTTAGACTACTGTATTATGTATACAAAGTCAGTGAGTGGCACAAGAGTTTCTCTCATCTGCCTCAACTCCCTGATGAGCCACGTTAGCGAGGAGAAAAATAAGGTGGCAGTTAAGAAAAACAACATTCTAACGGCACAGTGATTTCTCTTTGTTTTCAATGTGGTCCTGTTTTTCTGCACTTGTTTTCACCTGTGCATCAGACGGATTTGATACACAGGTAACAACCAATCAGAAAGCAGTATTTTCTCTCTTTCCATTTTATAAAGTACAATACATATGGTTTAAGTGCAAAACATTACCAGCTGTAAGCCCACGACCAGTGGCAAGGACAGTACAAGACAGCAATACAATATGGTTGTACTGCAATAATATATGGGTGTGGACCCTTGATCAAGAGCAAAGTTAATGACACCCAGCCCGTGTGAGAGTGCAGGAGTAGTCAATGTAGTACGGAATGAGGGTCTTAAGCACTCATTTGAACTGTCTCAGTGGCATGCAGAAAGGGGCCTAGATGGCTCCAAGTTGCTCCGAGCCAGCAGGTCACCCAACATAATGGGAGGAGGGAGGTGGGACCCAAGATCACCAAGTCAGGAGTCAGGTACAGTTGCAGGAAGGGAAAGAAAAGTCCTGAAACAGAGGCTTGGGGGGGGTCGGAGAGACTTAGCAGATGGGCAGGAGAAGAAAGGACCAGAGCTTGGGGAAATCATTGCATATCACTGCATATCCTTCAAAATCTGTCTTTAATGATGTCCTAATGTATTGTCTGCCTTGTACAGAATGTATTAATTGTCTGTAAGCTATGTATGTATGTATGTACTGATGTGGAGCCTTTGCAAAGGAGTCATTGACTCAAAGGATTGTAATTCTGAAATTTTGAATAAATAAAAAAAAAATCATATGAGAAGGCAGCTTGACCCACAGAAGTTTTCCTATAGGGGAGTGAAAGGGAGTGAGAAGCAGTGTTCCACAGAGGGTAGGAGGAGTGGGGGAGACAAGGTCAGAGAGATGGGGAGAAGGAGCCAAACCATTCTGGTACTGACGTCAGGAAATGTGAAAGAGTGGGGGCGAGGCTCCAGCTTGGATATGTTACCATTTTGGCTATCAGCTCCACGGAGCCGTTTTTGGGAGTAATTTCTTCAAAATTATAGCCAGAAAAAAAGTGTGCTTTTTGAATTCCTGGTTTATCCGGAGGGTAAGCTACTACACATGTTGGAGGCGGGGAAAATGAGTACTACTCAAAACTTGCTCTTTAAGCTTGCCCAGGAGCAGGGGGTGGGTCACAGTGTCAAAAGCTTTGACCAGTCAGATGGCCCGGTGGTGCTGAGGGTTGAGGTGCTGGATGCCACACCTTTCCCCACGCTGGTGACCCAGGTTTGGGAATGGACCTGGGTCACCAGGGGTCGGCAGGGGCAGAGAGAGATTGAGCATCCGTGGACTGCTCTCCCTCTTCAGGGAGGTGCGTCACCAGTTGTCAGTGCGCTAGTGACCTCTGGCAGAGGCTGGGGGTGGTGCACTGGCACTGCTTAGAAGGGGGGGTAAACTTGGGGCATGGCACCGGGAGGGAGCACGTGCAGACACGTGTACGCTTCCTCCATTGCATCATTGCACACCCTAGTTCATGTCAATCCAGGAACAGGGAAAAATGGCACCGGTCGCGGCTGCTTGATGGCCGTTCCGCAAGATGCCTGGCTCCGAGGGCTCACTGCAGTTACTGGATCCTGTGTTGGTGGAGATAAGAGGGTCTTTCCACTGCCCCGCTGTGGGAGGCAAGCTGCGGGGATATGCAGTGAAGCCCAAATAGGAGCCGGGGTGATCTGGACGGCAGCCGGAGTAGGTGGATGCCTGGACGAGGATCGTAGACCTGGAGCCAAGGTGAGAAAATGACTAACAAAAAAAAAAAGCTTTGGCCAGTCAACAAAGATGGCAGTAGTGAACTGGCCTTGGTCCATACCCAACAGGATGAAGTCTGTGAGCCACAGGAGGGAAGTGGATGTACAGTGCAATTTCCTGAAACTAGACTGGAAGGGAGTAAAGAAGGAGGAGGTTCAGGGAAAGGGGACAGCTACAAGAGGTCAAGGTGTTCCAGGAGCTTAGCCTGGATGGGGAGGAAACAGATAAGATGATAGTTACCAGGACAGGAGACATTACCCCCTTTTTGGAATGAGATGACAGTAGCCTGTTTCCAGGCACCAGGGACAGAGATAGAGACTAAGGATAAAGAGAGGTTGAGGAAGTGAGTAATAGGGATAACAGTGCCAGGAGCAGAGAGGTGTAGGAGTTTGGGGACCAGTCTGTCAGGACTCAGATATTTATGGGGGTTGAGAGCTAGAGAGCCCTAGAAAGGCAGAAGAAGTGGTAGGAGAGAAGATAAAAGAGTGGGTGGAAGGAGGTAAGTGGGGAGGAGGAGGGAAAAGGAACAGGTGGTGAAAAAGGAGTTGAAAGAATAAGCCACAGTAGCAGGGTCAGTGGTGTGGGAATTGCCAACCTTGAGGACAGCGGGACTGGGTCAGGAAGAGGAGAAAAGGGAGAAGATTACTTTCCAGAGCTAGAATGAGTGGTTAAGGTTGTTCTGGAGGGTGGATCTCAAGTAATTAAGTTTCGCAAGCCTGGTGGCGCTGTGAAGAGTCTGGTAGTTTAGCAGGGCAGCCATTGATTCCGTATAATGAAAATCACACATGGCTGCACAGTGGCAGTCAAACAATGGTTCAGCAACACCAGTTTTTTGAAAGAAACTTTGTCTAAGACTTGTATTTGGAAGTAAACCATCACCAAAAGCTTTCTTGCAGTTCAATTTAAAAGCATACCATGCTCTAGGGGAGCTCTCAATGAAGATGGAGGGCTGAGCCTTTTTCTCTCCACCACTAGAACTGCATCCTAATAATATCCTTGTTCCTGTCTGGGCATCCTGAACTGATTTTACCAGATACTTGAAGTAGACAAGCATCTGCATCTGCACAGCAACTTTGGAAGTGGTACAATACTTATTTTTGGATATTTCTTTGTCGACTGAACTACTACCAAACCTGGTCTCTTTTTATACCCAAGGCCACAAATCCTGATACAACTATGGCATCATCTTTACCACCAGAGAAGCAGAATCAAATGGATAAAATTGAACTAATGCTGGGTCAGGTTCTTAATGAAATACAAGACTTTAAAGGAAAATGTCCACATCTAAGGGGGGCCCCACCTCCATGTGACGCAGGCCCCGATTAGCTGTTTAATAAATACTATATTTGTTTTTACTTCGTGTGCCATGTTATATTTAAAATTGTATCTGGTTGATCCTGCACACTCCCCGCTGGCATTTTATGTTTTCAGTCCCCTTCTGGTGTGCCCACAACCACCTGTGGCTGTCCCCAGCGTGATGTGTTGTACGGGGATCAGCCGTGGTGCCGCCATAGGATTTCTATAGTTCAGTAATTCCTAATAGCTCCAGTTTGGAGCTGACTGCTGTTCATGCTATACTGACACCAGTTATATACTGGCAGGGTGCCTGCCAGTCTGTACCTCATCTCTGTATAGCATAGACACATGCAGGCTCCAAACCAGAGCTATTTGAAGGCACAGCAATACAGACTACTACATAGACAAGGTACATACAAAACTGAACCCCACCCCCAAGCCCAACAAGCCATGCAGTTGTGGCTGACAGACATATGGAGACATCATCATCCCAGAGAAAAAAGATTTTACCTATCAGGCCCTAGTCTACGGTACTTTCATTCACCTCGATATGTGGCTCACCCCCAAGACATCACCCCTTTGGTGACCATGGTGGATGTTAAACCACTTATCATCTTGGACCATGCTCCCATCCAAATTGATATTCCCTTTGGAATCTCCCCTCAAAAATCCACAAACTGGAGGCAGTTACAAGACCCTCAATTTCAATCATGGCTACAAGTCACTATGGAATACCTACAAGATAATAATAATGGGGCCACCTCAACATCGGTGTTATGGGAAGCTTTTAAAGCCACCCTTTGAGGAAAAATAATAGGGTATTCAGCATTCCAAGTGAAGGAAAGAGGAAAACATTTAGCCACCCTAGAAGTACAACTATCGAAAAAGGAAAAAACTTTAAAAGCCAAACCAGGGTTGGCTAACATACATTCCCCAATCTTTAGAGAAACCACTGCTATCTGACAAGATTAAATAAAATTACAGCAAGGAAACCTGAACTTGTCATTATAAGATTAAAACACAAATATTGGGAGAGTAGGGAAAAATTGAAAACTATTGGCCTATAGATTAAAAAAACAGCAATCTGAAAGACATATCCCTTCCTTAACCTCCAAAGCAGGTCATTTTAGCACCAAATCCATAGAAATTAACAGTATTATGTCAGACTTTTGTCAACAACTTTATCAGTCCACAACTTCCCCAGACCCTTCCCAACTTGATGCATTCTTAGGCAATCTCTCCCTACCTGGCCTGACACCCTTACAACAAAACTCCCTAGACGAACTCTTTACTATACAGGAAATCGAAACTGCAATTAAGAGTCTTAAACCAAGGAAGGTGCCTGGGGGGAATGGATTCCCTATCGACATATCTCAACTGATAACCCCACAGCTTTGCCCAATACTACTGCATCTCTATTCCAAAATCATAGAAAAAGGACAATTCCCACCAACCATGTCTATAGCCACCATAACTGTTTTACCCAAACCCAGCAAGGATACTCCCTAGCCAGCTAGTTATAGACCCATATCTTTAATTACTGCCGAAAGTAAAATATATGCCAACATTTTAGCTACTTGACTTGAATCCCTCTTACCAACTCTAATCCACCCTTCACAAACCTGATCTGTCCAAAATCGGCTTAGCTCAGACTATATCGGAACCCTCGTGAACCTCATCCATGCTACAGCATCCCTCAAATCCCTAACAGTGGCAGTGGCAATAGACTTCGAAAAGCCCTTTGATTTGCTCGAATGGTTATATTTATATGTGGTACTCTCCCTTGTTGGCATTGGACCCACCTACATATCTGCTATTAAGGCCATGTATTCTAAGCTGATGGCCCAGGTACTTACAAATTGTAACCTTTCCCCTCCCTTCCAACTGTCCAGCGGCACCAGACAAGGCTATCCCCTTTCAACTCTTCTGTTTGTATTAGACATCAAACTGCTTGCGGCATTCATTAGGCAGCGCCCTGATATTTTAGGTATTGAGGTAGTGGATCAAGTATACAAGACCCTGTTATACGCAGATGATTTGCTGGTGCTCCTGGACAATGCGGACAGATCATTAACCCCTCAACAGAAGTCCTAAATAAGTTTTCCTCTCTCTCTGGGCTAAAAATTAACCTCTCCAAAATGGAAATTTTACCCTTGAACAAGCTAGCCATACTTCAGAATTTCTCTTCTGTACCGCTTAAATGGGCTCCAATATCCCTAACCTATTTAGACATAAAAATAGCCCCCAAACTGCAATCCCTATGTGATCTAAATCTCAACTCCCTACTCCTCAAAATAACACTTGAATTTGACCATTGGAAAACCCTATAGCTGTCTATGGAGGGTAAAGTCGAAGCAATCAAGATGATCACTGTCCCTAAGATATTCCTCGTGTTATCCCATATTCCCACCCCAATCTCCAATAAATTGTTTGATCATATTGATAAGGCGATAAGAACATTTTTATGGGAAGGTCGCAAACCCTGCTACAGCAGAAATAAACCTCGATCACACTGGTGGAAAGGAGGCTGGAATCTCCCTAGGTTTAAAGGGTGTTGGTGGGCATTTAGAAATTCACAATCTACCCGCTGGATCAATATACCAGGACCCCATCCCCCTTTATGGACCCAGATTGAGACAGCCCTATCTGGTCAAATCAACCCAATGTCTTACATTTTTACAAATACTAAGCCTCCCCCATATACCCTCCCCATATCCCCCAACTATCAAAACTTCTCTTGCTACCAGGCAACACTCCAGCAAGTGGATGCACACAGATCTTACATATAAGTCTCTAACCCCGCTGTGGCATAATCAAGCCATCAGTATTGCAGGAAAGCCTTTATACTGGAGAGATTGGATGCTTAAAGGCATTCATAACTTAAATGACATATTAGTCCCAAATACTACTACCCTAGACTCTTTCCAGGACTTACAATCTAGATATTTACTCCAACAAACAGATTTATGGAAATACCTCCAGTTGCATAGTGCTCTAGCTCAACATGTCAAAAGCCTTACTCCCATAGCCCATAAGATCAGCAATCTCCCTTAAATAAATGGGTTAAGGCCATGCGGGGTAGAGCAGGACTGATATACACCCAAATCAGAGAGAACATTCCCAATCAAACCATTGCAGCCAAAAATGACTGGTCTACTGTTCTAAACTTCTCCATTTTGGAAGAACAATGGTCACAGTGCTGGTCCAATGCCCATTAATGTATTAAAGACCACAAGGGCCGACTTATTCAAAATAAGGTCCTCCACAGTTGATATCGTACCCATGACAATTTATTTAAAGCCAAAATAATGTCATCTCACCAGTGTTAGAGATGTAATCAACCCTACGGTGATCTATTCCATATTTATTTATTTATTTAAGAGTTTCCCCAGGAAGGCATACTGAGCAGAGTACCGCTCGATTCCAGATGCGTCCGGGGGGGAGGAGAGGATGTATACAGTATCAAATAGTTCACAGTATCTACAGTGCATTACAACAACACAGGTATTATAGAGAAACAAAATTACAGCACATGTACAATAACATCGGTGATGGGGAAAGCAGTTGGTGCACAGAGTGCAGTGGTAAGTTAACTAGCTAGTAAGTCTAGAGTTCTGCAATTCAACATATACTATGGAGCTGTCCGATGATCCGGTCCTTTTGGTCTAATACTGTGACCATCCTATCCAATATGCTATGCTGCCCAGTTCCTTTATCACCCAAACTATTTCTTTTTGGGCTAAACAACCACTTTCCCACCATGTTTAAAACCTACAGAACTGTATTGCTCTAGGCTAGTGTGGTAGCTAAATGACTACTCCTAATAAATTTCTGAACTCCAAATATACCCACAATTAACACATTTTTGAACAATCTTGCCCAAATAGCCAATTACGACTGACTATCCCACCTAGCAAGTGGCAGTACGTACAAACACACTTTGACATGGGAACCTCTGTACAACTATCTACAAGGAGACAATACTGGTACTCTCCCCTGTGTGAAGACCCTTCCCAAGCAAGGAACTGGATAAGGGAATTTAGTTATGACTATACCACTTTGCATATGAACAGCCATCTCCGATGAAATAGATATTAGATGCTCTGTTAATATTCCTCATGCCCTCTTTTTTGATGCTCTGATACTCCTCTTGTACGGTTACCTAATTAATACTATCATGTTTCTTTCTTTATTCTCTTTGCTTTCTTTCTCTGTAAATAGTTATTTACTGAACTATAAAACTGTTAAAGATAAAACAGTCTGATATGCAGCATTTCATAAGACGTACAGATCACACAGTATACGGATATAAGTGTTATGGATCTCCTCGTGGCCTTTAATGTCATACAGTAGTAATCAAGAGTAGCAACTCTATTTGGGAACCCAAGGTATGGGATCCCTCTCCTTAATGTAATTACTACCCCATACAGTTGTAGGATGTACTTGTTTAAAGCAATATCCCTCTTATTTTATCCCCTATTAAGTTGCTATCTTCTAATATCCTATTGTTGAGGCTATCAACAACATTACAACTGTATGGATATACTGTTATTACAAATGTATATGCAGATTACTGTATTGCATCTTTTTGATTATGTTTGAAAACTTAATAAAAAATTTAACTTTAAATAAAAGCATACCACAGCACGTACGTTTACCAACCTGCTGCATACTTCAGCTTTGACTTGCTCTGTGGGGTGCAGTTTACACAACCACACAATAGCCGTTGTCTTACATAGACCAATCTCCTGGTTCAGAAAATGTTTGTTAAGTGGCTATGCTGTGAATTAAAGTTTTTAAACTTGTATTTTTCTATAACTAACAAAACCGTTAATTTTTCTCTCGCACTCAGCGTTGCAAGGCCACACCCTCCTGATGTTTTCATGTCATAACTGATGTCTTCCTCAGAGTGACTTGTATAATCACCAGGCTGCGTCTCTAACATGAAGGCAAGCCAGCAGTTCAGCAGATATCCTGGGAAGGTGGGAATCTAGACCCTGGTTCTCCTGAGGGGGGCATGATGGTTCCAGACAACCATAAATTTGGACTGGAAGGAGTGGATGGCAGAGTTGATGTCAGGAGAGCCTGTTAATGTTTAAGTCACCAAGGATGAGCAACTCATCAGAGGAACAGTGGGAACTGATGGAGGTGAGGAGTTTGGTGACTGAAGCAGGGGATAGGCCAGAGAAGCTGTAGACCCCCTGCAATCAAAATGGGAGCTGAGTAGGGGAAGGAGAGTTTGAGAAGGAGCAGCTCATACACAGAGAGGGAAGAGGCCAACAGCACAGGAGCAAACTGGATGCCAGAGGAGAGGTAGTTAGCTACACCAGAGGTCATGTGAACATGTAAAAAACACAAAGGGCATAACAAACATTATAAAATGGTCAAGAAAAATCCTACCATCTGGTTGTCTGACACTCATACATCTACCTCAGCCTAATACCCAGGTCTAAAAAAGTTCCAGTGGGATTTGGAATTTGAGCAAATCACAGAATTCATGACCTATTTCACTCATCCCTGATTGCCTTCACAAACATGGTTGTCACCTTTACTCTTACTGAAACCCTTCAACAAGGCCAGTGGACTGGCCAATAACCGATGCTGGCCCCCCAGCCTCCTCCATTCTGTTCACCTAGGAGAGGAAGAAAGGGTAAGAAAGGTTGGGGCAAGGGAGCCCAAGGGACAGAGAATAAGATATAGGATAAAAAAGGAACAAAAGAATAAAAAACGACCAGAGTAAGAAACTTCTGGATGGAGGGACTTAGAAGTGACAAAGGATGACCTGGACAACTAGGCAGCAGAGACAGAAAGAGACAGAGGGAGAGAAGACCCCAAGTTCTCAGTCACAAAACAAGAGTGTCAAAAGAGCTAGCTTGTTCTCAGCCTTAACGAAGAGATGCATAGATACATAGATACATAGACAGTGTCAGCAGATAAGGGCCTATGGCCCACCCAGTCTGCCCATTTGAGCTTGTAAGTTCACTTTATGTTTTCCTAGAAGTCTGTTGCCCCTTACCCCTGACCTCCAAAATTCCTTCATGTCTGACACCTTCTGAGGGTAGCTGACTCCCAACAAGGAATCTGGTCCATGAATGTTAAGGACAAGCTAAGGGGTGGGCTACAAGGAAAAGAGTACCTCTCTGAGCTGAGAAACAGTAGAAGACCCTATGAGCTCTGGGAAAAAACACACTGCCAGCTCTAGGTGTCTCTCTGAGGAAACAAGGAGTACAAAGGGTAAGAATTATGAGTCCCATATGACCAAAAACATAATAGGGGAGAGGCAAGCCTCCAATTTCAAAGGTCCGAAAGGCTGACCTAGGGCTCAATGGTGCCATAAAAAGATATAGTTTCTAGGACCAAAAGATGAGAGAGACTTAGAAAGAAAATGCAACCTTTGAGAGGGACAAAGACCGAGAAAGGGGTTCTCGCTAGAACAAAAAAAAAAAAATAGGAATATGGATCCCTAAGAAAGGATTCCTTTCCTTTGAACTCTCTCTCTCTAAAGAAACAGTCCCCAAAACAGGAGACTAAGAGAAAGAGAGGTGTAACAGGTCACAGAATTAGAAGAGGAGGTGAACTGATAAAGGAATTGGGCTACAACACTGAAAATTCCTAGCCCCTAGGACACCAGCTTGTCCTGTAAGGTCTTGCCCCCAGAGGGACCAGGAAAGGTAGTCAAACAGCAAAAACTACAGATCCCCCTCCAGCAAAGGAGAAGGGGATGGGTGAGATAAACAAAGGCAATAGCAGCCCATTTAGATAAGGGTTCTTTCTCCGAACTCTTTTTATATAAAAGGAAGGAGGAGGAGGAGGAGGAAAAACAAGAACAAGAATGGGTCCTTCCAACAACTTTTTTTCCTTTTTGCATAAAGAAAAACCAAGGAAGGGATTAGGTGAGATTGCCCTAAGACAAAATTCCCTGCCCAATTTTTTTATATTGTTTTATTTGGGGGGTTACATAAGGTCATAAACAGGAACAAGTCCCTGAAGGCGTTTACCAATTGATGCCTCCCCCCCTTTTTTTGTAACACAAAAAGGGGCTAAGCTTGAAATAAGGGAAGGAGGAGACTTCCCAGAAGCCTGACCATAGTGAGGGAAGGTGGGAAGGTTGCAGTGATGAAAGGTGAAGATATTCTGGAAGATCAAGAATTATGGTGAGTATGTCATTTTCATAGCTTCCGAGAATCAATCTTCACCTTTCATCACTGTTGAGTCTGAGTACCAAGACACCACCAAATGGTGGTGTTGGCAAACCCTGAGGTAAATGGTTGTTCCCTCAGCCTCCTGTGGTAGGGAGGAACAGACAAGCAGGGGCAAGGACCTTGTTAGTTGAGTGGTGGCCTTCCTTTGTCAAAATCAGCACTTAAAAGTATAAAACAAAGCCTGCAAAAACTGCCATTATAGTTTATAGAGCACATCAATGTGCTATTCTTTTACTGACATCAAGAAGTGTGCGTGGGGGGGTGTCTCCACGTACAGAAGCAAGAGCATTTTGGATGCCAGCCCCACAGAGCAATTTTATGAGTGTTTTTTTCTCTAAACACAGCAATAAGAAATTACACTTATGCATGAATTGATTGAGGGCAAGGTAAGCTGCCGTACATGTTGGGGGGAAGAGAACTTAATAACTAGAAACCTCGGGCAGGATTCTCAAAGCGTTCGGGACCTAAGTCCCACTCCGCAACTGCAGTAGTGGACTGAAATCACTCGCAGCGGTGGTGGTTGCAATTCACAGCTGCAGCAGTTGTGGAGGGTGTTACGGCTGCCCCCACCAGCCATAGCAGCTTTCCACAGCTGTGGCAATCTCCCTGGTGACACCACCCACAAGCTGCCATAAGTCATGGAGCCGGTCGTAATCTGGCTCCACCTTTGTGAATACCTGCCGCTGTGGGACTCCTGCGACTCTGCAAGTGGCCACCCTTTGGCACAGATGTTTTGCCACAGCTGCAAGACTTTCACGATCTTTGTGACTTCTGCCCCTGCTCTTTACTAGAACTTTTTTCAGTCATTGATCCTTTTGTTATGGCATCACTTTGATGTGGCTCACCATTTGCATGTCTGATGTCTCACCTTAATGAGGACTGCTTCCTGGTGGTCACCTGCATTATATTAAATTGCTTCCTTTACATCCTCCCCTTTGTTAACCAATCTGGGACCCACAAACTCTTGTATATAGTCTGAAATGCTGTTTTGTTTTTTTCTGCATCTGATAAAGGGTCTTGAGAGGCCTTGAAAGCTTGTGTAAAAAATCTTAAGTTAGTCTAATAAAAGGTATTACCACAAAAAAGTGTAGTAGATTTTTGAGATGATCTCCCTAAAGCAATAATACACTTGGACTGTAAGCTGTCTGCATTAGGACCTCACAGAGAGCATCTGCAAGATGAGGTTACCCTATGGTCAATATAGCACGGATTGTCCCCAAACACTTCAGTTTCTCATCTGTGAACAGAGTTCTGAAACATCACCCAACAGCAGAACTGGGGCCACACCAAGCTATCATGCACAGAGAGGCAAACACTGCCCACCACACAGCTTGTAGAGGCACTGATAAAAATGACAAACTATGCTATGCTATGCCAAGAAGCTGACAAGAAAAGGTCTACCACACCAGGGGGACGGTGGATGGAAAAAGCTATGACTCTGTGGATATCCTCTCCACGGCCCACTGTTACTGGCAAGAAAAAAAACTATCTTCTTCTAGGGTAAATCCACAGAGTCATAATACAGAGGAAGAGTACCAAGCAGTCCCAATCCCAAGAGTGTGGCTGGTAAAAAACAGCAGACCAATCACCCTGGATTGTGGGCCTTGTAAAACAGCAAGGCCAAATCCCAGCCTCCACGGGAGATCAGATCCGGACTGTAATACTTAATAAAAATATGGGTCATGTGCCAGGTTGTGGCTCTGCAAATGTCAGCAGCTAAAACAGACTGAAAACAAGTCACAGTGAACCCTATGGGGGGCTGGGGATCTTGCCTCCACCACAGGCATTAGTACATGCTGATGTAGCCTGTAGGGGCACTGCCTGGTGCTGAAACTGGATGCTGCAAAAGCATGTGACTGCAGGCAGCCAGGGATGAAGTGGAAGGGGAATAGCAATAGTAGAAATAGTTTTTTATACAGCTGGTGCCTATGCTTAACTTCCCATTTTTTTTTTTTTTTTTTTATAATTTTTTCATCAAGCACTGGAACCTTGTGGCCTGTGGCCCACTTGCCCCTGACTCATCTTTTCCCTCCGCTCCTGCCTGACCTCCTTACACTACTTCAATTTTACTCAGCCCAGTCTGTCAGTCTTCATCTTTCTTCCCCCTCCCCAAGTGCCACACATCTCTCCTCCTCCCCTTTTCTATCTTCCTGTTTTTTACGGCTGCATGGGCGGAGTCTTGCAGGCATTTTCAGATCACTAGGAGAGAGAGAGGGAGAGGACTGACAGGGTATAATGACTGTGTTCTTCCTCTGAATGCTTCAGAATGGACATACATTAGTGCTGCGGTCCAGGTTGTCTCATTTAAAGCTGTGGTCTGTTTGTGTCTGCCTTCTCCTTCATTTCCTGTCAGCCTGTCTGCAACACATCTGGACTCTTAGTTTTATCTCTGTAAGGATAAAAGATAGCTGTGTTGTGTTTTCTATCTTCAAATAATTCAAGCCACACAAAGGGAATGTTTTCCTCTGGTTTATTTTCTTTCTGTGAGTTCCATCAACATCAAATACATGTATTGTTGCTTTTGTTTGGTGCTAGCTATTCAAGTTTTATACAAGGTTTATATAAAGAATTGTTATCTCAAAAACTGCCAACTCCCTAGTATAGGCCAATCATATAACAAGATAACCTATTAATCTTGAGGTGTGGCGAATAACAGTCAAGGCATAGCGGTAACTGTATTTCTCTCATAACATCACAAGGTGTTTATCACATTCCTTGTGCAACATTATAGCTGTTTACTTCATGTCTGGCACCACTTTTCCTAGTGCACACCGTTCTTAACAGGTAGTCACCATCCTGTTCAAGTTGACTATAGGTCATTTAAATGCTGACCACTATAAAATCATCAGGTAAAGTGTTGTGTAATCATAAAACTATTACAAGACAGGCATCACAAGACTTTTAAACTAATTCTTGTGAGAAACTGGCATAGCTAACTATTTGAGTAAACACATTTGGTTATATAGTATAAGAAATTACACTGAAGCATTCTGCAAAGAGGCTATCCTTAAACACTCAGTTTAACTATTATAAAAGGTTATACTGAAATAAATGTTTTACTATAAAATGTTACATTACAATATCCCCCCTTTGTGACTCTTTATACCTAAAGATCACACAAGACAATGTTGCCATTGTAACATTTGTATTTGTCGAATCATGTGTTTCATTTTATGATACAATAACAATTGTACAATAATAAGAACACATATTACTGCAATACCACAGCCCACCATTATCAGGGTTGGCTAGTACCCAATACAGCCGATCCCCAATCTCACCAGGATATAATAGGGATATATGATGACTGTTTTTTTTACCTCTTTAGCAGAGGCCTTTTGTGTCAAAATAAGTCCTTTTGTTTGTTGACGATACAACAAGGCACCAAGTGTCATTTTATCAATTTTGGGTAATTCGAAATGAGGTGGAGTTGCCAAATCAGTGAGTAAATCTAAGGCCATACTGGAACCATCGATATGGGTAACATTTGTTCGGCTATAGGCAGGATGTTTTCTGAGGGTCCAATTTGCAACCCACCAGGTCTTGTCACTACACCACCATACATTCCAAGGTTGACTTGCAATTACACACCATGACTGGTTCCATCTCATAGCTTGGCGGTATTGATTTGCAGATGTTAAGGTAAATTTACATTGTTTAGGAAACCATGGGGCAGTTGATGTTTTTCCCCACATATTAAGGTTTCATGTTCTTGTACGCACTGTTGCTTAGGTAAGACAACATATTCATTGTATACTGTGATAATAATATCACCTGGTATTTGGAGTCTCATGACCTGGTCATGTATTAATACTCCCAAATTACTGATTTGCCATGATATTTTCGGTGGTTCAAAACATACAGGTATTATCACTAGTATGGGAATCACATGTTGAAGCACGTGTGCATATTGATTCGGTGAGTTCCATATTTTTATCATAGCTAAGGGTAGTAGGAATATAGTGGGATGATCCAATAAACTAGTTACATTGGTCTCACCTATTCCTAAGGGTAACCTATTGGTCTCAATTCTATTTAACTCATTAACTAGATAAGCATGTGCTTCAGCAGCTAATTGAGAACAAGCCAGTTCCATATAACTTTCTCTAGACATATTAGAAAGTGAATTTTAAAAACTAACTGATATTTGTGCAATAATTTTAAAGTTTTGTAAGGTTTCTCTAAATACAAACCAATCAATTTCTTCATTATCAGTTGCTAATTTTACAGTAGTCGATAATGGTCCAGTAGCCATATCTTTTAAAGTTGTTTCTAAAGAATGAATGTGACCTTTTAAAACCATAGAATCAATACCATTCGCAATTCCTAAGCCTGAGCCTAACCAGACCCACATGTCTCTTTTATGACAGAGTAAGCCTGGTGTTGCTTCTGCAGCAAGTTGAAATGACCACATTTTGTGTCTATCATGGTATCGATTTAAAGTATTATTATAATATTGTTGCCATACTATTACCGAAGCCCGATTCCTACATTGAAGCGGTAATCGTGGAAAAGGCAAATGCAGCGACACACTATAATACTGTAATTTACAAGGAGGATATACATTTTGTGTCAAGATGATACCATCTGATGGAGGCAAAAACTTTTGCCCCGATATACCTTGTTCTTGATACACTGCATCCCGTGCCCCAAAATTATGCCATGCTGTTAAGCTAATATTACAGGCCATTCCTGGCCAACATGCCTCTTGAAAAACACACAAATAGGTTAACAATGAATATTTATTTGTTAATGGTAGTACTGTAAAAAATTGTTTTTATCCTACAGTATATATTCTAGTTGTATTATATATGAAATGCCACATATTATGTCTCGAACCACAAGAATAATTTAATGCAATTGTGTTTCATGGATATGGTAATATGTCCTTTAGTTTCATTCAAAATAAATCTTGTTCTTCTTTTGTTAAATTCGTAGTATCTCCCAACGTGGAACGGATAGAAATCCCTCTCTGGGCTGTTGTGTTCACTGCACACATTGCCGTGCCAGGCCAGGCTTCTGGCTAGCATCCCCATGTCACATTTTGACATTGTCCATTACAAATAAAGTATCATTTGGCAAGAAGATAGCCAGTGTGTTCATGTTGTTCTCCCAACAGCACTGGGAGACCCCATGCAGTACGATTTGTGACATTTAGGCTGTTCAGACTGTTTCAAATATGCCCTGGACATCCATTTATGTCGTCAGAAGTTACCAGGGTCAGTAAGGTACTACACAGTATAATTACAGGAAACAGCATTGTACTTCACCTAGTGGGAGAAACAGAGCAGTATCAGTTGTTGTCATTTAAAGGCTGATGCAATTTACATTGGTCCACATGGACCCATTTGGTCTCTGTAGACCCTTGTCGAATTTGTTGGACCTGAATGACCCATGGTCCCAAAACATCAATGACGTCATAGGGTCCCATCCAATTAGTGTCCCATGGTCCTTTTTGACCAACATTTTTCACCATGATGTGATGAGCCCTTTCAATGGACGGTATCACTTTTTTGTCATGTCTCAGTTTGTTTTTCCAATGAGTCTGTGCCATATTTCTGGCAGCATGTGGTAAATAAACAGCTAACTGTTTTTGTAGCTGTTGCAAGAACATATCAGTTTTGATGCGATCCAACACTGGTGTTGATCTGGATCTGAAGGATAATACAGCCTCATATCTCGTCCAGTCATCAATTGATAAGGGCTATAGTCAGTACTCCTATTTTCAGTACCTCTAATACCCATTAGGATTCCTGGTAAGTGCATCACCCACCCTTTACCAGTATCCAACACTGCCTTTTTCAGTGCATTTTTTGGAGTGCGATTTAACCTTTCTACCATTCCAGATGATTGTGGATGGTAGGGTAAATGCAAACATTGAGTGATACCTAAAATATCACACAAAGCTGTCATTATTTTTACTGTAAAGTGAGTTCCTCTATCGCTTTCAAGTATTCTGGGAAAACCCCAATGTAAGAACATTTGTTCCCATAGCACTTTTGCAGTAGCTGTAGCACTCTCATTTCATATGGGCAATGCTTCTATCCATTTGGAAAATATGTCAACAATGACTAGTAAATACCCAGAACCCCCCCTTTTGCAGTAGGCAAGGGCACCACATAATCAATTTGTAAGCTGGACCAAGGACCGTCCGCTAAGGGTATATGCCGTAACAGAACCCTCTTACCAGGCACTGGAGGATTCATCTGTGCACAGATGAGACATGCCTCCAGGCATTGCTTGACATCTTTTCCCATTTTTCACCACCAATATTTTTGTGCCAACATTTTACAAGTTTTGTGGAGTCTACAGTGACCCCGATGTGATGATTATCCATGATAATATCTTTTCTAAATGAAGTGGGTGGTATCCACTTCCTAAATCCATGTTGTCATTCCCATACTACTGTAACCCCTTTGTTACCTGGGGTTACTAGAATCCCAGTAAGACCTAGTGGTAGGCAGGGGAAGGCAGCTTGTAAAACTCCAGTTAAATGGGTTTCATACTGTCTCACTCTGTCCTCAGTCACAGCTGAGACTGGAGAGATGACATCATTATAGAATTGTTACAGCTGCATGAGCCACATTTGGAATCTTCAGCTCAGAGTAGTTCTAGAACCTTGGGAATTTGAAAAGCCAGTCTTCCGTTTGTCCTTGAGCAAGAAGGAAGCATCAGACTGTAGTTTGAGTTTTGCCTCCACACAGAAGGAAGTTTTTCTGTGTTTCACCATTCTTCAAGTGGTGAAGACCGTCCCCTAGGTCTCAGTGCCCCCTCCCTCTGGGGGTAGGAAAAGGTCTCTGTGGGTTCCAGGGGCAATCCCCTTTTCCCACCAAGGAAAGAAGCTGCCTGAAATTACTTTGTCTGTTTGGGTATACAGAAAAGGTTAAAGGACTTCGCCTGTGGGTCCCTGCAATGATTGGGTGAGTGTTTGGCTCCAGTGTAAGGAGCAAACAACTGTTTTTTTTAGTCAGGAAATGTTATTGGGGACTGCTGTTTGGGAGGACTATATACACTAGGATGAACAAATGGAGCAGTCAATTTAGTTTCAAGTTTCAAATGGTTTTATTGGGGACTGCTGTTTGGGAGCACTATATACACTAGGATGAACAAATGGAGCAGTCAGTTTAAAGTTTAAATGGATTTAGAGTTCACAGTAGAGGGGGTGCATCAGTTCATCCACCATGCAATCTACAGTTTTACAGTCCTGAAGTTTCTGTGTGTTCAGAGAAATGGCCGGGTATGGGCTGTGGGAGCTGGAGGTGGATAGACCCCATCTTTAGTAACCAGGTCCACCTCTCGGATTTCTTCTGTTTTTGCTACTCGCCTCATGCGCTTGGCCAGTGATGGGGTGGGTACCCAGACGTGGGTCGCAACTTGAAAATCTCTCTAGGAGTCGCAGACTTCAAGTGGTGTGGGGATCCACAGGATGGGAACATTACTCCTTGTAGGATGGGAGTCTCCCTGTTTGATGGGAGTTCAGAATTGGAAGTACGAAAACAAAATCTTTCTAGGAGTCGCAGACTTCAAGTGGTGTGGGGATCCACAGTTTGGGAGCCTCCTTGTTTGATGGGATGTCTTTCCAAGTAGAGTTTGGGTTCATTCGCCAAGTGGACCGTCAGTAGAGTGGCCAGCAGGGGAGCCGGGCCAGTCGGGCTGTGTATCCAATGCGCATGCGAAGTCCAGGCTGAGTGCCTGGTGGGTCCAAAGCCAGACAACTGTTGTAAAGTGTTCATTCCTCAAATGGACCGCTATGTTTAACCTCTAATCTGCATTACAGTTACGTAGCCCTGTGGGGGACCATACAGAGCTTTGTTTATGTTCAGTGAGTTAATAAATAAAGCCACACTGAAAAATTCCAATCCTGGTTCTGGACATTACAGTTATTGCTTCCTGTAGTTGGATTTACTTGGGTGCCCCTGTGCAGAGTAGTCAAACCTAGGCCTCTTGTGCCAAGTAGCCTCATCCTTCCCTGAACCCGTAGATATACACTCCTCACCAGGTATTGCTGCCAAATGCCAACAGCATGCCACCTGTCGTTGTTTTGGTAAAAGGACAGGGGTTGGGAGGGTTACACTACCATATCTTCCCATATGGTAACATGCTTGGTTGTACACTGTCCAGTGTCTTTTCATTGGTTTTGACAACCCACTATCCAAGCATCTGTATCTTGGATACACTCCAAACCTGGGACTTGTGAGATGGCAGCTATCCATTTAATATGGTGTTTGTCAAATTCGTCCATCTCCCACAATTGTGTAGAGTCACCTCCTAGAGGGTCTACCCATAAAATTGTTTGTTTGGTTGCCAATTTGGCAAGATTATCCACATTGCCATTATTTAGCTCATGTATATCCTTTGGGTTTCATTGATGAGTTCTTACATTACAAATGGCTATTCTTAGTGGCGTCTGAGCACCAATATCCCATATATGCTGCAGTATGGGTGCATACTGTATTGGTTCACACCTCACAGTTTTCATACCCCTTTTTGCCCAAATGGGGAGAAAATTAAGTAATGAGTTAACTACGAAGGCTGAGTCAGAGTAAATATTAATATCTCTCTCTGGGTTAGCCATAATAGCTTCTCTTACTGCTTCTACTTCAGCTCGTTGTGCTGAATATGAGGAGGAGCACCTAACCAAAATTTCTTGATTAGTAGCGGGTATCCAAATGGCATATCCAGTATGGAAATGTCCATCCTCCCATTGTCTTGATCCATCTACATACACATCCCTAGCCTCTGGGCTGGGTTCTGTAGCAAAAATGGGTTTAAAATCGGTCTCCATAACAGCACCACAATCATGTGCCTCTCCCTCCCATGCCATTAATTCAACTAACATAGATGAGGTACATTTTTCTACTGTGATATTTTTCCCTTGCAGAGCTAAAGCCCATTTAACCAACTGCTGTGAAGACACACCTCTCACATCCCTTTCAAGTAGAAATTTCACTGGAGTGTGAGATGTTTGCAGGATAATTTTATTAAACCCCACAATATGTTATGCGTCTTGTATAGCCCAATATACAGCTAACAAATGTTTTACACATTCCTCATATGTCTCTTCCACAGGTGTTAATACACGAGAAAAATATCCCACAGGATGTAACGTCCCTACTCTCTTTTGTAACAGTACTGCATCGATTACCTGATCTGTCTCATGTACCTGTATTACAAAATCAGGGGATTCAGAAGGACTAATGAAAGCTGGAGATGTCATTAGTGCTTGCTTTAGAGCCAGAAAAGCTATCTGATGTTCTGGTTCCCAACAGAGAATATCAGTTTCCTTTCCCCTTCAGTAGATTATACAGAGGTTTTGCCAAGCTAGAGAAGGTTTCAATAAAATCTCTGCAAAATCCTACCATGCTCATGAACTGTCGTAATGCAGTCTTTGTCCTGGGTCTTGGTAACTGCTGTATTACCTGATTTTTATCAGGATCTACAGTTCGTCCTTCTTTGTTAATACATATTCCCAAAAAAGTAACTTGTGACTGTCAAATTTGTGCTTTGCTTGGGTTCATTTTTAACCCTCCTTTACCTAACACTGTTAGCAACTCGTTCAATAAACTAACATGCTCTTGATATGTATCAGTCTGCAATAAAATGTCGTCAACGTATTGTATTATTGATTCTGGTACTGAAAAACCCAATAATATTTCCGCTAGACATTGGTGAAATAAAGTGGGCGATGAGTGAAAGCCTTGTGGCAAACACTGGAATGTGTATTCCTTATCCTGAAAGGTAAAAGCAAACTTATACTGACTATCTGGGTGTACAGGGGATAGACCAAAATCCATTTGACACATCTAGTACAGTATAAACAGTGGCAGTGGGAGACAACCGAGATATTAAGTCCAGTAGTCTAGATACCACTGGGGTGACTAAAGGCGTTACCTTATTCAAAGCACTATAGTCTATAATCAATCTCCAAGTACCGTTTGATTTATGAACCGGCCAAAGAGGGGAATTAACAGTTGAACATATCGGGCGAATTACCTTTTGTGAGTGTAACTGTTTCAAAATAATTCCTACCTCTTCCTGTGCTTCCTTTGGAAAGGCATATTGCTTTTGTGGTGGTGGGTCTGGTCTCTCAATTTGGACCTCCATATTAGACACTCGTCCATATTCTGTAGCATTTTTAGCCCAAATTGATTCATGCCTTTGTACAACAGATTTTATCCATTGTGGCACCTGCTTCCATAAATCACTCATGTGATAAATCTTTAATGACTTTATTGTGTACACACTATGTGAGTCATCCACATTTGGTCCTAGGTTAGTAGTGCTTCCTTTCCATAAAATCATGTTACTAAGATCTACTACTAAACCATGTTGTGCTAGAATGTCCATACCCATGATTGTACCTTCATGTGTATTACATTTCCAAAACATACATATCAGTTGTTGTTCACCTATCTGAGCCATAACTGGTTTTGTCAAATATGCTGTTAACACACCCCCTGAGAAACCTTGCAAATTAATTTGTCGTTTCCCATGAGTTGTTAAAGGCATATCACGATCTGTTATACTAACAGTAGCACCAGTATCAACTAATATCACAGTCTAGCAGCCCCTAACCATTGCTGATATTGCTGGACGTCCTTCCCGATCCTCTTGTAATTGACCAAGGATTTGGAAGGTAGGGTCTTCGTCCCGTCATTTCTTTTTCTTTTCATCTCTAGCGAGAAGCTCTTCTTCATCCTCTTCTCCTTCACTATCGCTAGGCACAGTAGGTTCTTTTCGAACCACTATGACTGTCTTAGTATTAATCAAATTACTAAGCACTTCAATACATTTTTGTAAGTCTACCTTACCACCAGGTTTAGCATTATTATCCGGATTTAGAGCGCATCTTCTCTCTAAGACTTGCTGCTTCTTTTCTTCTATATCTCCACCTTTTAACCAACAATCATGTTTAAAGTTGCATACTTTATTGCAGTTGTGACAGGTTAACCCGCCCTTGCCTTCTGTTTTGACTAAGGCAGCTAACTTTCACCTGTCCTTTCCGGAATCTCATCTTGTTGCATACGCCACCAATCGGTAAGCAACTCTTCCTTTCCTGCAGCATGACTTTCTCTTTTAGATAACATACGTATGGACGCAGGTACAATAGTAGCCTGTTGATCAATCAAACTCAGGAAAGGTTCTGCATCTTTACTGGGGTCTGCTATGCCTCCATATGTTGCTTAAGCAGCATACAGGTGATTGATGAACATTACTGGGGACTCTCTGGGTTGTAGAGTGATCTCATAGATCCTACTCCAGTCTGTATGAGATACTCCGTGCATGGACTGCAGAATGGTTTGTATCTCATCTACCATTGCCTAGTTGTCATCAATTTCTGGCACAGGTTGAGTTCCCTTCATTTTATCTGGGAGACTCTGCAGTAATACTGCCGGAAGAGATAGGGTAACTATATTGCAGGCATCTTTGTTTGTTAAGTTAAAATTAGTACTTAATGTTCTTAACTTACTACAATATGGTACTGGATTTTGTCCTGGTTCCCATTTTCCTAATTGATCCACTAGTTGCATGGATTCTTTGTATGGTAAGATCTCTTTGTGAGATCTCGGTATGTACCTCTACCTCTTCTAGAGCCTTCTTTTGCTCTTCATCTTGTTTATTCTCATCATCTTGTTTAATTTTACTCTCTGAATCTTTAATAAACTCATGCACCACCTTAGCAGAATGTTCTAAATCTTTTTTCTTGTCCTCATCTTCTTCTTTTCCTAAATCCTCTTCTATTCTTTTTAATTTTTCCTAAATTAAGCTCAAGCTCTTCTTGTGCCTTCTCTGTTAACTTCCTTAACCACTGACCTCATCTAGGAATGAACTTTCCTTCCCCCCTTCACTTTTGTAGTAACAGGAGCCATTCTCCTTTTAGTGCATAACGCAATAATTTCTTCTACCTCAGAGTCATCTGACTCAGTCTCTGATTCTGATGTGTAAGTGTGCCTTCCAAAACAGCCACATGGAACAGGCATGTGCTGTTGCTGGGTAGGAATTTGCTTGTATTTTTGTACCTGATGCCATAATTCTAAAGAAATTTGGCATTGTACCTGGGCTTCAGCTTGCAAAGTATACACAGTTTGTTCTTTGTATGCTATGTCTTCTGCATGCTCTTGATTGGCATGATTTAATCTCTCTATGGCTTGTTGTAACTGCCGAGATAATTCATTAATCTAGGCTTGACTCTGTTTGTTAATAAATTTAACATTTTCTTCCAATTGGTTATTCTGACTCATCAAACCACATACTTCTTCTTGAGAAACATTTAATTTGTAATCACTGTTCTTAGCCTCTGTGACATATGTGGCTATGTTTAAGTAATGAGCATCATCTTTTTCTAACATTTTTTTCTTCAACTGACACGTCCTAGCAGTTATTTCTAATGGATACTGTACTAACTTGATTTTGTCTGATTTACTTTTCTCATTACGATCTGTACATTGTTTAAGTAAACATAAGTACGCATCTTCCTGCTGTTCAGGAGAGCTGTATAGACCTTCTTTAAGGTTCGCCTCTAAAAATTTACATAATATGGCATTCATACTTACGTCAGTAGGTTCACCGGCAAATCATGTCTAACTTCGCCTCTGCTTCCTTGTTTGCCTCTCTGACCTTCCTCCGTACGTGAGTAAGTTCAGGTATGGCAGACATTCCTCACAGTGGCTTCCTTCTTGGTTCATTTGATGTCGTCAGCAACCATATAGACTGTCTTTGGACATCTGAATCATGGCACCAATTGTAAGGATAAAAGATAGCTGTGTTGTGTTTTCTATCATCAAATAATTCAAGCCACACAAAGTGAATGTTTCCCTCTGGTTTATTTTCTTTCTGCAAGTTCCATCAACATCAAATACATGTATTCTTGCTTTTGCTTGGTGTGAGCTATTCAAGTTTTATACAAGGTTTATATAAAGAATTGTTATCTCAAAAACTACCAACTCCCTAGTATAGGCCAATCATATAGCAAGATAACCTATTAATCTTAGGGAGTGGTGAATAACAGTTAAAGCATAGAGATAACTGTATTTCTCTCATAACATCACAAGGTGTTTATCACATTCCTTGCACAACTATAGCTGTTTACTTCATGTCTGGCACCACTTTCCCCGGTGCACACCATTCTTAACAGGTAGTCACAATCCTAACAAGGGCATACCATCCTGTTCAAGTTGACCATAGGTCATTTAAATGCTGACCACTATAAAATCATAAGATAAAGTGTTGTGTAATCATAAAACTGTCACAGGACAGGCATCACAAGACTTTTAACTAAGTCATGTGAGAAACTGTCATAGCTAACTATTTGAGTAAACACATTTGGTTATATAGCATAAGAAATCACACTGAAGCATTCTGTAAAGAGGCTATACTTAAGCACTCAGTTTAACTATTATAAAAGGTTATACTGAAATAAATGTTATACTACAAAATGTTACATTGCAATTTCATTGCTCTCTCTCTCTCTCTCTCTCTCTCTCTTTGCAGTCTGCCTGATAGAGCTGAACTAGTTCATGAACAGGAGTTACTTATTTTTGCATGAATGACAAAATACATTTTCTCAAAGTCTGGAGTTTACTGTTTGAAAAGTGAAACTGACTCTTGACATGTCCCCCACTTAGCAACAGAGCCAATGAGATAATCCTTCTTGTCCTCTCATTTGCATGAAGCATTTTTAGCACTGTGTTATTGTAAATAAATTAATAATTTTAAACTGCTTCTTTCTTTTCAAGTCAGCCAGCCATTACTTCCCTGTCTCAAATATGCCTCTAGTTTATTTAACTTAGTGAAGCAGCATTGAAACAGAGAAATTAGCTACAGCTTGGTGAATGGAGATTCAGACCGGAAACTGAGGTGCTTTCAATTTCACATGCCTGTCTTTCTGAGCATAGGTAGCTGTTTAATTACTCACATTTCCATGCTCCTACTGCTCTCAAGTTTGCAGATCTGAGTTTTAACCCTTTGTTATACTGGTAATTTAGCTTCAGCCTTAAATGTGGTGGCATAGGTTTGTTATTTAGTGTAAACTACCTATCTCACCTCTTACTGCAAATGTCATATTACTTCACTGCAATAATATAGACAATTTAGATCTAAAGATTGTGAGAGTTCTCATCACTTTTTATTATTTCGATCAGATATTTCATGAGACATTGTTTCTTGGTTATGATTTCTTTGGTAAAATAAATTGTAGCTAAAAAGAATGGATTGGAAGGGCATAACCTATTCGGGATTTAGAATGGATTGGACTGACATAACATCTTCCAGATTTACAAGTGTTACTTATAAAATGTGAGTATTGTCATCATCCCTCTAGATCAAGAGCAAAATAAAGCTTACCTTCTGGAATGATGTTGGGGATCTTTAAACATTTTGCTGTCACTAGGGCAGAACCAATGAGATCAGGAACAGGTCTGTAACTAGGTACCTGGAAGCTAGCATCGTCCAGTGGTAGTGCATAGAGCCAAGAGATGAGGTGTTCAAATCCCACCACAGCCTCTGACAGTCACTGGACTTCCCTGGGCTTCACTCATTCCCCCAACCCCACCTGTAAAACAGGTTACAGCAGATCCAGCACTGAAACTAAGATCCTTCTCAATCGGTCTATCTTGACAGACAGCTTAGCCAGAGCAGTAGCCCCCCCATGGTGAATGCAGTGTACTGAAAGATAAATGCTAGAACAAAGAACTTTCCAATAGCCAAACCTGCATGAAAATGCAATGGTGGTTGCAAATGTATCCAAGAAAATTGCTCTTTCTTTTATATTTCTGTACACTAAGGCTCTGTTGGAACAATATCACAACTTTTTTACTCAAACCTGGTGTAAGCAAGACATATAGGAATCATGGGCTGTAGAACTTTTTCTTTTTTAGAGGAAAATAAATACTTAAATGTGATAAAACTGCTTTTGGTCAGATGCTAGTACTGTACTGAGGGGATATGGTGTTCGATCCCAGCCGAGCCAATGACAGCCACTTGATTTCCTTGTGATTCTCTTACCCCCAGCTGTAAAATTACTTTGAAGCAGATCCCACACTGAAAATGAGATGCTTCTCAGTTGGGTTTTACTGACAGGCACCTCGGCTGGTGCTGCCGGGTGCCCCCTTGGTGATATACTGTACCTGCATGGCAGCACTTCCCCCATACCATCTGATTCATTCCATGCAGAGGGAGAAAGGATATGAGGACCTGTTCATATGATCAAATGCTGCATTTCTGCATAAATCACATTTAAACCCACCTAATGACTGCACTAGTGCAGCTGCCCAAACTTAGTCCTGCTTTCCAGAGTCTAGTGACCGCTGAGATCTTACAATTATTTTCTATTCTTTGCTAACCAGGTAAGATCCATTGGGCACAAGGCCCATTTACAGGAGTGACCATGAAGCACAGGGAGGTTAAGTGACTTGTTCAGGGTCACACAGTATGTGAGTGGAGGTTGTAGGTATTGCTGAATGTACCAAGCTTGTTCATAACTCATTGCTGGAAGCTACAGGTTATTCTGCAGATACTGCACTTAAAATGAGATGCTTCTTGGCTGGGCTATTTATTGTTAAGACAATCAGATATTTCAGATTAATTCAGCGGAGTGAGGGGCCACATAAGAAAGACCTTGGATACACAAACCCTGAAATAAATTTGATTCCATACTCCTGCAGCTCACATGCTGGACCTGGCACTAGACAGACTGTTTTGAGAGTAAAATTAATAATCAAATGTGATTAAACTTTTGATAAGGTGCTAATATTTTATCTAGGAGGTAGGGTGTTTGAATCCCACCCCAGCCAGTGACAGTCACTTGACTTCTCAAGTGCTCCACTCATCCCCAGCTGTAGAATTGGGTTGAAGCAGATCTCACACTGAAAATGAGACACTTCTCCAATGGGCCGTTTTGACAAACAGCTTAGCCAGTGCTGCAAGAACCCCCTCCCGTGACAACAGACCCACATGTCAGTGTACTGAAAGACAAACTCTAGCATTTGTTCAATAGTTTATTGGATACAGTTTCTATTTCCTGTTAACCAAACTTGCATGGAAATTCAGTGATGGCTCCACAAAGAAACCAGCAACAAGCTGCATTGTTTTTCCATATATATTTCAGTACAGTGCAGTTCTGTTGGAACAATAGCAAAATGTTTCTGCCCAAACCTGGTGTAAACAAGACATTCAGGAATCACAGACTGTAGAAAGGTTGTTTGTTAGCGTAAAATACTAAAATGGGCTAAAACTACCTTTCATAAAGTGCTAGTATTGAACCTAGGAGATATGGTGTTTGAATCCCAACACAGCTAATGACAATCACTTGATTTCCCTGTACTTCACTCACCCTCAACTGCAAAACCGGATCAAAGCAGACCCCACACTGAACAAATTCTGGTCAGAGCCAACACAACTGCATCAGCAGTATAAGGGACCAACACAAAGAGTGTGGATGTAACTGAGTGATGGAGAGAGACAGGAGATCTGCCGGAGACTGGAATGGGCGGATGCAATTTCCATATCAGTGGCAGGATTTGCTGTTTGTGACGGAGCCTTCTGGGAAGAACAAAAATGGAAAAAGTCTATCACTTTGTTACATTCACACTCTTTGTCTCGGTCCATTATAGTGCTACTGCAGTCATGTTGGCTTTGACCAGAATTTGTTTATTAATAGCTTTGCCTTGTTCTCATTTTTACAGACAGTCACTCCTGCAGTGGTATACAAAACGTGACCTTTTTTATCTTATTTATTTTTTTCTTTATACTTTGCCTTCTCCCCTTCACCCCACCACACCAGAACTCTTCATCTCTGACCATGAGCCAGACTCACACACCCTGCCCATGCCCTCCCCCTGTTCTATTGGCATTGCAGTATTTGTGGGTTTTTTTCTATTTTTAAATGTTCTCTTTTTTTTCAGACCCCCACCCCCCAGAACCTGAGTTAGTGCACCAGTCAATCCACCCCCACTCCCAACAAATATGACATGGCTTCTCCTAGTTGGGGTGGCATACAAATGTAACTAACCTTTTTTATGTAACCCCCCTGTTACCCGGGGTTACTAGAATCCCACTTAGAACCAGTAGCAGACAGGGAAAAGCAGCTTGTGAGACTCTAGTTAAATGGGTTTCACACTTTCTCACTCTGTCCTCAGTCTCAGCTGAGCTGGAGGGATGACATCACCATAGAATTCTCGCAGCAGCATAAGCCACATTGGAATGCTCGCAGCAGGGGTTAGTGTTAGAATGTTGGGGAATTCAAGTCAGTTCAGAGTGGGAGCAGTCAGAGGAAGAGGTGTGCTACAGTTGGCAGTCCCTCAGAGCCTAGCTCTGCTTTACAGCTACAGCAGAATGTGGGTTGGGTGTTCTCACCCTAGAGAGGAACACAGAAGAGACCAGAAGAAAGTGATAGAGACCGTCCCATGTGTTGTTCCAGTGCCCCATCCCCGGAGGGATGGGGGGTTCCAGCATTTCAGGGGCAATCCCCTGGCCCTGCCTAGAAAGGGAAAAGCTGCCTGAAAATGGGAAGTGTGTTGAGAATCACTGAATTTGTTTGTGTCCTTTGAGAGAAGCCCTGGGGCACCTGCATACCACAGTGAGTTTGTTCTGATATAGAGCCTATGTTCACCAAGACAGAGTTGTGTAAAAGTATCTGCCTACTTTGGGGTCAGGAGAAGACTAGCCAAGTACAGTGCTTTTAAATTTGTGTATGGCCTGGGAAGCATCTGAAACAGTGGGGGTCTAAGGAACGGACAGAGCCACTAACAGAACTTTTTAAGTCAGGACACCACCTAAATACAGTGTAGAATGTTAAATGTGATAAACATTTTGAGATAGCATCTACAATCAATAGTTTCAAAGAAAGGTGTTGTTCCAAAGGAATGGCTGGGTATAGATTTGGGAGCAAGATGTGGGACACCCCCATCTGGAGTAACCAGGTTTACCTCTACAGGTTCAGTTTGGGCACCTATAGCTTTCTCCCAGGCATTTGGCCAGTGTCTGCAGAAAGTACCCAGACATGGGATTAAGGATGATTTTTCCTTTAGAGCTAGAAAGTGCTCATGGGTGGTTTAGGGAGCCACCATCAAACTCCATGCCATATGGAAAAGTGTCCAAGTACTGGCCGGGGTGCCATGTCAAGGAATCAAAGTAGAAGAGTTCCCATCCAGGCCATGTGAGCCCTGTTGTGTTCAGAACCTGAGAGTCTTGTGTAGTAAAGAAGATGTGCTCTGACCTCTATAAATCTGCACTGCCAGTGAGTGTAGCCTGTGGGGGTCCATCTTTGCTTTGTTATTCCTGTGTTGATGTGAATAAAAGGCACACTCTAGAATCCCATTCCAGGTTTGGACATTTCAGTTATTGCTTCCTGTGTCTGGAGTTACTTGGGCACCACTGACCAGAAGTACAAACCTAGCTATGATGCTAAGCGAATGTTTTCTCCCTGAACCCAAGGGAGAAGGGGGTTATATTTATCTTTTGTTTTTCTTGTACTTCCCTCTTATCCAGTCCAACCCTCACCTAAGCAGTTCCCTCCGCACCACAACAGAATTCTCCTTCTGCATGGTGACTCAGTCTCTCACATGTTGCCCCAGTCCAGACCTCCCACCTTTTTTATCTAAAGTACTTTTTTTCCAATTGACTGTAAATTCTTTTGCTCTTTTTTACACCCCCATAACACAGGTAGAACCTTAAGTCATGGACCAGTCATTCCAGTCCATCCACTCTCAACAAACCCCACCTGAGCTCCTCTCTGGATAAGGGTGGCATTAAATGTGACCTTTTTGGTTTTTTTAAAGGGAACTGTCAGCAATAAGAGCCTCACACCCAAGTGTGAAGCTGATCCCTTTGTGTGCAAAACATTTTTTTACCTAATGATTACTGCAGTGTAGTAGATTGTATCAGGCTAATTTTATTGATTTCTAAGCTGACATTTCCTGAAACCAGATGTAACCCCTCACCCCTGCCTTTTTACTAAAATGACAGGTGGCATGCTATTGGCATTGGCAGAAATACCTGGTGGGGACCTGGGTTTGGGGAAGATGAGGTTACCTGGCACAAGGGACCTAGGTTTGGCTACTCCGCACAGGGGCACCCAAGTAAATCCAACTACAGGAAGCAATAACTGTAATGTCCAGAATCAGGATTGGGATTTTTCAGTGTGACTTTTATTCATAAACTAGCTGAACATAACAAAGCATAGATGGACCCCCAAAGGGCTACATTCACTGTATATGCAGATCAGAGACTACAAGGCGGCCCACTTGAAGATTGATCCCATTTCTACTGTTGTCTGGCTCTGGACCCACCAGGCACTCAGCCCGGACTTGCATGCACTTTGGATACACAGCCCGACTGGCCCGGCTCCCCTGCCGGCCACTTGACTGACGGTCCATTTAAAGGATGGACCCAATTTACTTGTTGAGACTCCCATCAAACAAGGAGTATATTTTCCCTAGCTGTTGCTCCCCCACACCACTTAGAGTCTGTGACTCCTAGAGAGATTTTCCAATTTGTGACCCACACCTGGCTACCTACCTCATAAATGGCCAGGCGTATGAGGCAAGCAGCAATCACAGAAGAAATCCATAGAGGTGGACCTGGTTACTAAAGATGGGGGGTGTTCCCACCTCCAGCTCCCACAGCCCATACCCAGCCATTTCTCTGGACAAACAGAAACTTAAACTTTGAAATGTAGATTAAACGGTGGATGACCTGTAGCACCCCCCCTCTACAACATTACTTGAAATCCATTCAGACTTTACATTTTTTAACTACTCCATTTGTTTGTCCTAGTACAATAGGCCTCCCAAATAGTAGTTCACATCCCAGCTTTTCTTCACATTTTCCAAACTGAAGAAACATATTGTTTGCCCTCTCAAATAGAGCACAACATTCACCCTTTCATTGCAGGTGCCCCACAGGCGAAGTACCACTTCTTTCACTGTTATACGAACAGAACAGAAACTGTAAACAGGCAGCTTTCTTCTGTAGTGGAAATTAGGGGATTGCCCCTGGAATCCACAGAGGGACTTCTCTTCCACCCCCCCCGGAGGGAGGGGGTGCTGAGACCTGGACAGCGGTCTCCACCACTTTAAACTGGACTCTAACTTTCTCCCAAGGAGGTAAACAGAAAACACTTCCTTCTCACTAGGAAGTAAACAGCAAACTGACTTTGAAAACTCCCAAAGTTCTAACTCACTCCCTGTGCTGCAGATTCCAATGTGGCTTATGCAGCTGTGACAGTTCTATGGTGATGTCATCTCTCAGTCTCAGCTGTGACTGAGAACAGAGTGAGACAGTGTGAAACCCATTTAACTGGAGTTTCACAAGCTGCCTTCCCTGCCTACCACTAGGTCTTACTGGGATTCTAGTAACCCTGGGTAACAAGGGGTTATACTCGCCCTTGACCAGGAAAATGACTGTCCCCAGTCATTATGCACCCGGCCTTAGGCCATCCCACCCTATGTGCTACCCGCAGAGGGGGGTGATCAGGCCCCCTCCTACCATGTGGAAGCACAGGCAGGCAACACTAAGGGTCTAGAGGCCTGTAGCTGACATCTCAGCCTCTACTCTATCCACTTATTATGGACACCTAGTGGCTCTGGTAGAACCGTCCAGAGCATAGCCCTGATAGATCAGTACTGCAGTCCCTATAGCCACTGAGGACCACAGCCTGTCTATCCCCCCTATCCCTCTAGGGAAAACCTATCTGCCTCTAACATAATATCCCAAAACAAAAACAAAACCCGGGGACCTCCCCGACCTTGGGCAGCCTGCAACTACACCATTAAAATACCAAATTACTGCCTCCCTACCCCCACAACCACACCTGTGGAAGGAAAAGGGTTAACACAGTAACAACCATAGCAATAACAACACAGTACTTTAAATTTCTACACAATAAAGCACTGACGAGGAACTCCGATGAGCCCCTTCTCCTCTTCTTGTCTTCTCTTCTGTCTTCCCAGGAACACCTGTAAGAAAAAGACAAAAACAAAACACACTCCTAATCTGCATACACAGTCTATCTAACAACCCCTACCATACAAAAACACTGAACAATCCCAAAAAGATTTTTTTTAGAAAAAGGTAGAAAAACTGTATTTACTTTAGAGTACAATAATGACACTATTTACAATACACCTTTGGGGGGGATGGAGTACCCTAAAAGTCCCAACTAGTGACACAGGGCCGAAAATGGTCCAATAAAGAGTCTGTCTGGGCCGGGCCCGTGAAGCATAGTTCTAAAAGGCCAAAGTCCCGAAGGGGAGAGACTTTGCAGACAGTTCACACATTTTTGAAGTCTGTAGTGTAGGGTGTGTACTGCAATGTCATAAAGAGAGAAAAAGTGTTTCGGACTTACCAGCCATTTGTAGTATACAAACTGCACCAACCTTGTCCCTGCCGAAGACTCTCCCTGGCAGCATTTCTTCTGATACAGCTGGGCGGACATCTTCCAGGAACCACCGGAGGGCACATCTGGAAACAGCTGGGCTGATGTCATCAATGGAGAAGGAACCTTAGAACAGGAACAAAAAGAAAAACAGCTGGTCCGACATCATCCAATTACCAGGCGATGAACAGGAAACAGCTGGGCTGGTGCCCTCTTTGGATCCGAAGTCATCTGGTGGGCCAGTAGATGGTTCCTGAACAGGACAGCACACTGTAGACTGATGAATGTGGAGCACCTGAGTCCTTGGTTATTATATTGGCAGATCAATAAGGGCACTTCACAGTCTGGTGTGGCAGTATTGACTACCACTGCTCGGCTCTCCATTTTGTAGGCACGGGCTTAATTACTGGGAGGTCCTTGCACTGAGGCCAATAGTACCGGGGGTCAGGGGCTTGAATTATTACCCCGTCTGGGCGAACATAACTCACACAGTGGGAGACTTCACGTCCCTCTCCGTCCACTATTCTTACTCTGTCCATAAACAGTGTCCTGCCTCTCTTCCACTGTGTATACTTTTCGTGGAACAGTCTATTCTTTTCATGCTGGGTAGCCCCAGGATGCACATGTTTCATTGCTTCATCCCAGATCCAGGATTTCCTGCAGTCCTCAATCTCCTCCCAGACTCTCCGAGGAAAGGTAGGAAAGGTCATACCATAGATTTCATTTGCCTTTCTATGAACCAGTCTTTCCTCTTTACTTGCTTTGGTCAATCTGAGATGGCTGGCCTGGCTTGGGGGTGGCCAGTCCTGGTTCTGCCAGCTTCATATCCTCAAAGAAATTAAAAACGGATCCCTGACTTCTTCCTCTTGTAAAGCCAGGGCAGTGGCATCACCTTCTTCAACACATTCCTCTGAGGCAAGATCTTGAGGCTGTGTACCCGTTCCTTTCTCACAAGGCCACATAGGTTCCCCCTCATCTTCCTCTTCACTGAGGATCTGAGCCCAGGAGTGAGCAGTCGTTCTCACCCCTGAGACTATCCATTCATCACTAGGAGTGGAGGTCGACACCTCCCATTCAAAGGCCTCCCGCATCTCATCTTCACATGCGAGACTTGGGCTAGGCCCCCCCACCCAGGGGTCTATTGATGCTTTATCCAAACTTTCTTTCTGAGATCCAGCATCCAAAACTTCAATTTCAGGTTCAGTCTCTAACTCTGCACCCTCTAGCTTTGTGCCACACTTCCCCGAGGGACCTTCCTCCACAGGCTCCGCCTGATGCTGTGTGCTGCCAACTGCAGATTCCTGAATTTTTGTCCATGTGGGAGCCAAACGAATTGGAGGCGCTTTATACAAGCCATATTTTTGAAGGCATCCAGCACAGTGAGGAATCATGAAGACATCCCTTCCAGCACTCAAGCATATCTGGCATACATGCACTGGATAATTAGGAATTGCCACATCAGGAGGGAGTTGTCCTTCATAGCACCACTTTTCAATATCTCTCAGTCTATTTACTGCTGCTGTTACTGCAACCTGGGCATGATCCGGGTAATGAGCTGGTCCTGAGGCCATAACTACAGAAAAATAAACAAAAGTTCACTGTAACTGAAAGTCCCACTTTAATGAACACACTCTGTAGCTTTAAAATGGCTCCTCTGCTGCTGTGTTTACTTTACTACCCCACCCTGTAATGGCAGCGGCAGCATTCCTGTGCATCAACATTTAGACTCTGGGTCAAGCCACTGCGCACCCGATTTACACCAGCTACTGATAACTTTTACTCAAACAGCACAACTTGCTCTGTTCTGGCTTTACACACATTTACAGGATTTTCCTTGGACTTTTCACATGCTGGTAACATTCATTTTGTTTACAGTCCCTTAAAAACTTCAGGTTTCAGCTCAGGATTGCCTGCTTCTACTAGTGTTGCACTTTTTTACAACCCACAGTCTCTCTCTGGCTACAAACTTTAAACTGAGGCTATTTTCACTTCCATGCACACATTCAATGGCTTTACAGACTTACACTTGCTGGCAGGACATCACACAGTCGTTACTTGCAAAGCGACTATACTGCTGCACACACATTTTATATGGCATTACTGAAAATCACTGTTTGAGCAGTTTTTGAATTGTTTACTCACTGTTATTGTAGCAACTTGCTGCAATGGGGTAAAATGGCCTACAGCCAGATTTTTGAAGGCCTCTGAACACAAACGGGCGGGCAGTCTCTGTGATTGTCATTTTAACCACCAAATTCACTAATTCCACGATCGATTTGCGGGTTGAGCCCGATTTTAAACTTAAAAGTCACTTTTTTTTACTGTTTACAGCGCTTTGAATACCTTCGCGATGCTCCTCCACTGCCAGTACACGCACTACTCTCTGTCTCCCTCTCGAATGCTGAGGCAGACTCAGAAAAGCGGGCTGAGGGGCGGGACTAATGGCAAACTGACCAACCACACGACGCCATGCAAATGAGCCTCTTCTTCCTCGCAAGGGCTCCTCTCCTCACGACGATCGTCGAGCAGTCAAATTCAAACTGTGAAATGCACACTTTTTTTTTTTCAACTGACTCCACGGCGGGAGCAGCCCATTTCAACCATGTAACATTGCCATTAACTCTGCAGTCTCTCCATTTACACAGAAAGCATTTCCAATGTCCAGGGCATAATTTCTCTGTTGCTACCCCTAGTTTTCCACACTTTCCTTCACAGAATTCATTTTAAAAGCATTTCAAATGTCCAGGGCACAATTTCTCTGTTGCCACCCCTAGTTTTCCACACTTTTCTTCACAGAACTCATTTTAAAAACTGACAAAAATGCTGTAAACAATTTTGATGCAGGACAAGGGCACACTCTCTGGCTTTACAGCTCCTTGGTAAACAGTTGGCATTTTTTAAACAGCAGCACAAGATTCACAGCACACAGCAACACACTAGGGAAATTGCTTCAGCTTTTGGGCTACCTACTGCCAGATAGCCAAAATGCTAGCCCACTTGCCCAAGCACCTTCCTTCCCGAACAAATCCAAAGCAGTGCCTCCATTTTTGTAACCCCTCACCCCTGCCTTTTTACTAAAATGACAGGTGGCATGCTGTTGGCGTTGGCAGCAATACCTGGTGGGGACCTGGGTTCAGGGAGGATGAGGTTACCTGGCACAAGGGACCTAGGTTTGGCTACTCCGTACAGGGGCACCCAAGTAAATCCAACTACAGGAAGCAATAACTGTAATGTCCAGAATCAGGATTGGGATTTTTCAGTGTGACTTTTATTCATAAACTAGCTGAACATAGCAAAGCATAGATGGACCCCCAAAGGGCCTCGTTCACTGTATATGCAGATCAGAGACTACAAGGCGGCCCACTTGAAGAATGAACCCATTTCTACTGTTGTCTGGCTCTGGACCCACCAGGCATTCAGCCTGGACTTGCATGCGCTTTGGATACACAGCCCGACTGGCCCGGCTCCCCTGCTGGCCACTTGACTGACGGTCCATTTAAAGGATGGACTCAATTTACTTGTTGAGACTCCCATCAAACAAGGAGTATATTTTCCCTAGCTGTGGCTCCCCACACCACTTAGAGTCTGTGACTCCTAGAGAGATTTTCCAATTTGCGACCCATGTCTGGGTACCTACCTCATCACTAAATCCCTTTGTGACGAGCTAGGTCTTGGGCAATTAGTCAGTGAACCTACTAGGAACAACACTCTAAATACTGCCAACAGTTCCATTCTAGATGTGGTACTAACCACCCATCCACACAAAATATCTCATTTGGCAGTGTTTCACAACGACATGAGCGATCATGGAATTGTTGCTTGCATAAGATCTCAAATTAAGGCCCATCCGCAACCCATCTTTATAACAAAAAGATCCTTTTGCAAATTCAGTGCAGTAAACTTCCTATCTGACCTGAGCATGATCAGATGGCAAGATCTTTACCTAGCCAAAGATGTCAACAAGGCAGCTTGCATCCTTAATGACAAACTCACTACAATAATAAATAAGCATGCCCCTTTCATCAAAGTAAGATGCGGAACAATTCCAATCCCTGGTTCACCTTGGATCTCAAGGCAGCCCTTATAGCTCGAGATAAGCTCTGGGCTAAAGCTAGACATTCCAAAGAATCTTCGGATTGGCAGGCCTTTAGAACAGCCAGGAATAACTGTGTGAAAAACTTTGCTCTGCTAAAGCTAACTATTATATTTCTACTCTTGAACAAGCTAAAGATAACCCTCATAAATATGGAAGACTATCAAAGCTATAGAAGGACAGCCCATGGCCCCTCTGTCCCAACAAAGATAGTTGCAAGTGGCAAGATTGTGGAAAACAAGTCCCTAATCCTGGAGGAACTTAACTCCCACTTTGCCACAGCTGGATTAACTTTGACTCGTCACCTCATGCTGGTGCTGCGGTGAGCCAGCATACCCCTCCCGCCACATCTAGTCCTGCACCCAGCCCCTTCCAACTTGCTGAGATAACTTATAAAGTAGAAGATTCTCTTCTTAACTTAGACACCAAAAAATGCGCGGGGAAGATGGCTTGGAATCCTTTTTCCTAAGGTCAGGCTATGCCCATCTCACTGCCCCAATTCTCCACATCTTAATATTTCCATTACATCTGCTACTGTGCCGTCCTGCTGGAAATCAGCACATATCCTCCTCTATTTAAATCTGTGACCCATGCGATGTAAACAACTATAGGCCTATCTCCATATTGCCTATCCTTTCTAAAGTTCTCAAAAACTGATCCATATTCAGTTAAAATCTCACTTGAAACCTTCTCTCTCATTAACCCAGCTCAATCTGGCTTCCGGGCTAATCATAGCACAATCACTGCACTAGCAAAAGTAACCAATGATTGGATCTCTGCTATAGATGCTAAGAAGGTAACTGGTGCAGTCTTTTTGGACCTCAGCAAAGCTTTTGATACTGTTGATCACAAACTATTAGTCAATTGCCTTGCAAAGTTGGGTGCCACATACCATACCACCCAGTGGTTCCCTAGCTACCTAACTGGAAGATTCCAAAAGTAAAGGCGGAAGGCTTTTTTTCTGCTGCCTTGCCAGTTGCAAGAGGAGTCCCCCAAGGATCCATCTTAGGCCCTATCTTGTTTCTCTGTACATTAATGGCTTAGATGCTAACATATCTCGTCCAATCTGCACTTTTTGCAGATGATACTGTGTTGTATACTTCTGGCTCATCGTTATCTGAAGTCAAGGGAGTGCTTCAAGCGGACTTCACACAACTTGAGCATAATCTAATAAAGGCAAAGCTTCTGCTCAATGCTAAGAAGACTAAAGCGATGATATTCTCCTGCAGTGCTGTCTCAGGCCCCCCCAATACCCTTGCCCAAGACTTCATTGTCACCACGCTAAACGAGCCTCTGGAAGTTGTAACCAAATTTAAATATCTAGGTATCTGGATCGACAATAAATTATCTTTCAGTGACCACGTCGAAGATGTCTCTAGAAGGTTAAAAGCAAGGTTAGGTTTCTTCTACAGAAATAGGCCCCTTTTCCTCCTTGAAACAAGTTTGTACAGGCCACTTTTCTCCCCCTACTCGACTATGGCGATGTAATCTATTCCTCCACCACTCTTGCAAATCTAAGTAAACTGGACATCCTTTATCACTGTGCGTTATGGTTCATTACCAACTCCCCTTACCGTTACACCACTGTGACTTATATGCAGCTGTTGGTTGGACATCCCTTACTACTGACGCCTGCTCCATGCTGGGCTATGGACTCTTAAACTGCTCCTGCAGAAATTGCCAAGCTATCTCTCTTCCCTTATTAGTATCTCACATAGTGCATACTCGTTAAGAAGATCTGACTTTATTATGCTTGACATACCAAGGGCGTGGACTTCCTTTGGTAAGCGTGCTATGCATATGCCCTTCCCTCCATTTGGAACCAATTACAAACCGTGACTGAAACTAACTAGCACAGTTTCAATAAACTTCTACAAATCGCTAAGTTCAGCCAAAATAAAGACACCTGTAACTGTCATTAAGTCTCTTCCTTCCCTATATGTGCCATATTTATCCACTGGTAAGGTATAATTGATTTGTCATATTAACTGCTTTCCTTCCCTTCTACTCCTGGCTTTATCTTTGCTTACGCTCCACTGCTACTCTATCAAATCCTCCTCCCCCATATCAGTTGTAGACTGTTGTTTGTTCTAGCTACCAAAATACTGTATATGTATTGCACACACCAGTCATCATGTTTCATTTATCAGTATGCAACCTGTAAGTTGCTTCCTGTCTCATATCAATGTTTACCACCTGCGGTCACCCTACGTGGTACCCTTGTATGTATATCCAGCCTGTATCATGTAACGTGCATTTCATGTATATACTGTTATTACCTATCTGTGTTTGTACTTTAAGTGTTTATGTCACAGGACCTCCTTGTGAATGAGCTTGCTCAATGGAGTTTTCCTGCAATAAATTTGAACTTGAACTGGCCAGGCACATGAGGCAAGTAGCAATCACAGAAGAAATCCATAGAGGTGGACCTGGTTACTAAAGATGGGGGGTGTTCCCACCTCCAGCTCCCACAGCCCATACCCGACCATTTCTCTGGACAAACAGAAACTTAAACTTTGAAATGTAGATTAAACGGTGGATGACCTGTAGCACCCCCTCTACAACATTACTTGAAATCCATTCAGACTTTAAATTTTTTAACTACTCCATTTGTTTGTCCTAGTACAATAGGCCTCCCAAATAGTAGTTCACATCCCAGCTTTTCTTCACATTTTCCAAACTGAAGAAACATATTGTTTGCCCTCTCAAATAGAGCACAACACTCACCCTTTCATTGCAGGTGCCCCACAGGCGAAGTACCACTTCTTTCACTGTTATACGAACAGAACAGAAACTGTAAACAGGCAGCTTTCTTCTGTAGTGAAAATTAGGGGATTGCCCCTGGAATCCACAGAGGGACTTCTCTTCCACCCCCGGAGGGAGGTGGCACTGAGACCTGGACAGCGGTCTCCACCACTTTAAACTGGACTCTAACTTTCTCCCAAGGAGGTAAACAGAAAACACTTCCTTCTCACTAGGAAGTAAACAGCAAACTGACTTTGAAAACTCCCAAAGTTCTAACTCACTCCCTGTGCTGCAGATTCCAATGTGGCTTATGCAGCTGTGACAGTTCTATGGTGATGTCATCTCTCAGTCTCAGCTGTGACTGAGAATAGAGTGAGACAATGTGAAACCCATTTAACTGGAGTTTCACAAGCTGCCTTCCCTGCCTACCACTAGGTCTTACTGGGATTCTAGTAACCCCGGGTAACAAGGGGGTTACACAGATATGCCAGACTCCCATCCGGCTGACATCAGAGGAGGACTGCAGCAGTGGGCGATTCAATAGCCAACAGTGAATGTCGGAGTTTTTTATATGCTGTAATCTTCTGTTTGCTGGTCTGTTGTTCTCCTGGGGCTAGATATAGTCACAGAGGACCGTACTAAGCCCTGTGAGCAGAGCAAGACCAGCAGAGATAGGATTTTAGCTTACAAAATCTTTAACATGTATACTGAGGCCTATTGAATCTCCCAGCTCTGCAGTTCTACTCTGATGTCAGTTACAGGTGATTCTGGGATTTTTGGTTACAGGAAATTGAATCTTAGAAGGCAGCAAAATTAGCCCAATACATTTTACTATACTGCAGTAAGAAAAAATTACTCACTGCAGTAATATTGTTTCTTCCAACTTATTCTTCAGTATGATTGACAGAAGCAGCATGCCAGCTGGGTTCAGCTGCCCTGGAGAGGAAGAGTCAAGGATAATGAAGTGAAGCACTGGCCAATCAGAAGAGAGAGAGAGAGGGAGAGGGAGAGTGCTGCCTGCAGTCAGCCTGAGAAGCCTCACAACTGTTTCGATGCTGAAAAAAGGGCAAAAACTGAGCTCAGGAAAAGGAAAAACTTGCAAAAATAGTGTAGCAACTACAAAAAAGTCTAAACCACTACTTTTGAACAGTACAGGAAAATACAAAGTGATGTAAAACTCAACAAATTTTGCAAGAAACAAGAAAAAGCAGGGCTAATAAATGAATACTTCTGTTCTGTCTTCACCAGGGAGAAAGATGGACCAGTGTCTTCAGGAAATGAGGAGCGGTGGGAGGGGAACACAAATGTAGTGATAGAGAAAGATAAAGTGAGGGAGACGCTGATGGCATTAAAAGTGGACAAATCACCAGCCCCAGACAGAGTACATCCAAGGGTACTAAAGGAACTGGCTGAGGAGCTGGCAGGATCACTGGCTGATCTATTTAATAGTTCACTAGAGTCAGGCATGGTACCGCAGAACTGGAGAACAGCACATGTAGTGCCTCTCCACAAAAGCGGTCCCAAGGATGACCCAGGAAATTACAGACCAGTTAATCTGATCTCCATTGTGGGCAAGCTCATGGAAACCATACTAAAGGAATGGTTGGTAGAATATCTAGAGGTGCATGGTCTCCAGGATGCAAGGCAGCATGGGTTCATTGGGGGAAGGATTGTGTCAAATGAATCTGATTGACTTCTTTGTGTCACTAGGACAGTAGACAGGGGTCAAGCTGTAGACATCCTCTATCTTGATTTCAGCAAGGCCTTTGACTCTGTGCCCGACAAAAGGTTGATCAGGAAGTTGGTAGATCTCAGGGTTTGGGGAAAAGCTGGTCAGATGGGTGTGAAACTGGCTGAGGGACAGAACCCAGAGGATGGTTGTGGGGAGAGAGTTATCTGGTAGCAGAGAGGTAACCAGTGGGGTCCTGCAGGGCTCAGCGCTGGGGCCGGTGTTGTTCAGTGTCTTCATTGATGACATTGGGGATTACATTAAGGGCAAAATGTGTCTGTTCATGGATGACACCAAGCTCTGCGGGAGAGTGAACACAGCTGAATGGATACAGAACCTACAGGAAGATCTGGAAAAGCTGGGGAGGTGGTCCAGAATCTGGCAGCTTGGCTTCAATGCCAAGAAATGAAAAGTTATGCATATTGGAGCCAAGAATCAAAGGACAGAGTAGTACCTGGGTGGAGTCCGAATATTTGCATCAGAGGAGAAGGACCTGGGAGTGATGATCACTAGTGACCTGAAGCACTCCACACAGTGCAAGAAAGCAGCAGCAAAGGCAAACAAGATGCTGGGATGCATATCTAGGGGGATCAGTAGTAGGAGAGAGGAGATTATACTGCCCTGGTACAGGTCACTGGTGAGGCCACATCTAGAGTATGGAGTTCAGTATTGGTGCCCACATCTCAAAAAGGACATTAACCTGCTGGAGAATGTCCAGAGGAGGGCTACAAAGATGATAGCAGGCCAACAGGGTAAGGCATACGATGAGAGTTTGAGGGCACTGAACATGTACTCCCTGGAAGACAGGAGAGAGAGAGGGGGCATGACTGGGACCTTCATGTACTTGAAATGTATAAATAAGGTTGATAAGGAGAGTCTCTTTAAGCTGAGTGGCAACCATAACACGAGGGGACACAGTTTTAAGCTGGAGGGTGAGAGGTTTAGAAGGGAGGTCAGGAAGCAATTCTTCACAGAGAGGGTGGTGGACACTTGGAATGCACTGCTGTAAGAGGTCATCTCGTTAAAGACAGTGGGCAGCTTTAAGAGAGGCTGGGATAGGCATAGGGGGAAGGTAAGGATCATGGGTAGGGAGGATGGAAGGAGTGGGGAGGGAGGGAGGGCAGGGACATTAGCTCAAGCTGTGGACCCTGCAATATGAGCAGACTTGATAGACCAAATGGCCTTCTTCTACTGGCTTCTTTGTATGTTTGTAAGAAAGCAGAGCCACCCCCAGTCAAGTTATGTAGGGGAGGATTGGTGGGTGGTCAAGCACACTGAAGAATACCTTGGAAGAAACAATATTACTGCAGTGAGTAATTTTTTCTTCTCACCCCAGGGATTCTTCAGTATAACTGACAGAAGCAGACTACAAAGCAGTACAGTTGGGAGGCAGGTACATAACCTACTTTGGAAAGAGGATCTGCAGCACTGCTGTGCCAAATTTGGCATCATATCTGGACTGCACATCCAAGCAGTAATGCTTTCTGAATATGTGTACTGTTTTCCATGTGGCTGCTTTACAGACATCAAGCAAGGGGGTGTCCCTTGCTGCTGCCACTGTGGCAGCAGTGCCCCTAGTGGAATGGGCTCTGAGACCCTGAGGGGTCTGTTTACCAACTTTGCTGTAGCAGAACTGAATACAAGAGACAATCCAGCAGGATATGGTTCTCTTGGCAGCCGGCTTTCCTCTGCCTACCTCACCACAGGTAAGAAAAAGCAGAGTACTAGAGTCTCTGAACTGCTTGGTATGCTCTAGGTAGTAGGTCAGAGCCCTTTTCACATTCAGACTGTGCAATTTGCATTCACCTGGTGTGGATTTATCTGTGAAAAAGACAGGCAGAGTGATAGACTGGTTGAGGTGGAACTCAGAGACCACCTCGGGCAGGAATTTTCTGTTTGTTCTAAAGACTAACTTGTCCCTGTGGGCAATGATGTAATTAGATTTAGTACACAGGGCCTGAAGCTCTGAAATCCTTCTGGCAGAAGTGATGGCAACCAGGAAGACAGTCTTCCAGATGACATACTTCAGGTGAGCAGTAGCCATAGGCTCAAAGGGAGGTTCCATGGCTATGCAAAGGTTAAAATCCCAGGGGGACAGGGTCCCTCAATGGAGGTCGAAGGTGCAATATGTCTGAAAAACATTTTCACAATGGGCTGGGAAATGATGGATTTCTCTTCTCCAGTAGAAAGATAAGCCAAAATGGCTGCTAGATGTACTTTCAGGGATGAAACCTTAAGACCTTCCTTCTTGAAGGTGAACCAGGTAGTCCAAGAATGTAGGAGGGCTAGCCTGCAAAGCATCTATCCCTTTAGCCTTGCACCCTAGTGAAAACCTCTTCCATTTGGAAGCATAAGTCTTCTTAGTATTAGGTTTTCTAGCCATGCACAGGACTCTAAGGACCTGTGTAGAGTACAGGGACTCAGGGAACTCTAACTCTTCAAGAACCAAGCCTTGAGGTGAAGAGACTGAATGTTGGATATGGTACCCTTGTCTGGGGAAGAGTCAGGAGACTATGGGTTACTGGCAGTCTGATGGGCTTCCTGACTGACAGGTTGAGGAGCAGGGAGTACCATGGCTGCCTTGGCCACTCTGGAGCCACCCGGATCATGGTGGCTGCTTGGTCTCTGAGTTTAAGGAGGACCCTGAAGATCAGAGGAAATGGAGGAAAGGCATACAGGAACCTTCCCATCCAGTCCAGCATTAGAGCATCTACTAGAATTATTCTCACAGCTGGAGGTCTGCAGCAGTACTGTGGGAGTTGGTGATTGAGGCTGGAGGTGAAGAGATCCAGCTCTGGGGTCCCCCATCTTCTGAACACTGTGACAAGGACCTGTTTGTTCAGGGTCCATTCATGGTGACCCTGACTGATGTGACTTAGGGCATCTGCCAGGGTATTGTCCTTTCCTGGGAGATGAATGGCCAATAGAGTCATGTCCTGGGAGTAAGCCAAGGACCAAATCCTCATTGCCTCTGTGCAGAGTTTGGTTGTTGATATAGAACATGGCAGTGATGTTGTCTGTTCTTTTCTGCACAGTGTGACATCTGAGCTATGGGGCAAAAGCTTGTATGGCCAGACACACAGCTCTGAGTTCCAAAAAGTTGATGTGGCATGTGGACTCCTTGGGTGTCCATATGCCATTTATGGACTGATCCCCTAGGTGGGCACCCCAGCCTAGGAGGATCTGTTGTCAAGACCTGGGAAGGTTGCTTGATATGAAAAGGAACCCCTTCCATGAGGTTTTCTGTTTCCTTCCACTTGTCCAGGGCCTGAAGCAAGGTTGCTGTGACTGGCACCAGCTTTGAGAAAGAATGTTTTTTCTGGGACCAGTGAGACCTGAGGTGATACTGAATGTCCCTCATATGAAATCTGGCTCCAGGGACCACTGCAGTCATTGAAGTCATGTGTCCGAGGAGTCTGAGAAAGTGTCTGACTGGCCTTGGCTGGCCCAGAGAGAGAAGGGGTTTAGCAAGCTGAGGAAATTCTGCACTCTGTCTGCAGGGAGGAAGGCCTTTGCCTGCAGTGTATTGAGCTCTGCCCCATGAAGTCGAGGACTTGGGCAGGCTGAAAGTGGAATTTCTGATGGTTGATGATGAAGCCCAGAGACTGTAGTGTTTCTTTTGTCTGGTTCAGGGCTTCTGTAGCCTCTTCTTGTGACTTGGCTACTATGAGCCAGTCATCCAGGTAAGGAAATACTGCTATCCCTTGTCTTCTGAGGTAAGCTGCCACCACTGCCAGGCACTTTGTGAAGACCCCGGGAACTGATGTGAATCTGAAAGACAAGGCTGCAGACTGGTAATGGCCTGATGGCAGCCTGAACTCAAGATATTTCCTGTGGGACTGCCTAATTGGAATATGAAAGTAGGCATTCTTCAGATCTAGGGAAACTAGCCAGTCTCCCTGCTTTAGAGAATGGATGACCTTATTTAAGGTTACCATTTTGAATTTTGGTTTCGGCAAGTGCTTGTTCAGGTACCTTAAGTCCAGAATAGGTCGACACTCCCCATTTTTCTTCAGGGTGCGGAAGTAAATGGAATAAAGGCCATTTCCCCACTGGGGAAAGGAACTCTTTCCACAGCTCTGGATCCCAACAGGTTTTTTACCTCCATCTCCAACAGCAACTTTTCTGTTGAAGTCAGAGATTTTGATTGCTTGGGGCCTTGAGGGGAAGGGAATTTTCTGAACTGAAGAGATAGGCCTTGACTCATGAAATCCAGCACCCATTTGTCTGTAGTGGTGAGCTGCCATTGATGGAGGTAGTGGGAGAGCCTTTCCACTACTGGGAGCGGGGAGGTGACCTGAATGCAGTCAGGAGGATGGCTATTTCGCTTGTGTAGTGAGAGCAGTTAGCCCTCCTTTGGCTTCTCCTTCCTCTGCCCCTGAAAAGACCTCTCATCTGGGAAAAGTCCATGGGCATTGGCATAGGGTAGAAAGCCCTAGGAAAATAACCCCTGTCTCTACCTCCTCTGCTCTGGGGCTTTTGGGAGGTAGAAGGCTTCTGTTTGGCTGTGTTACTCTTGTAAGTAGTTTTATATTCATCCATCATGTAGGCCTCAGTTTGATCCCCAAAAAGGGAATTGTTCTCACAAGGGAAATCCATAGCCTGTGACTGTTTGTCTTGTGAGAGACTGGTAGTCCTTAGCCAGGCAAAGTGCCTGAGGGAAATGGCCTGTGCCATGGTTCTGGAAGCTGTATCATTATCTACGGCCATGTGAAACTGATATTTAGTGGCTTCTATGGTCAGCTTAACAGTTTTGGTAATATCCTGGATCATAGTGTCTCCCCCATGTTACACTATGGCCACAATAGATTTCAAAAGGCTCTTTGGTACCTGGCTGCATATAGCATGTAGGAGACGAGGCATAGCAGCAAGGAGGCAGTAGTGTAGGATTTCTTACCCATGGATTCCAACTTTTTAGACTCTTTTTCTGGGGGCTGGGCAGACAGTGGTACATTCGCTTTGTCACAGGCTGCTGTCTGGACCACCCCTTTGTGGTCTGGGTGTGTATAATGAAAATCAGCAGTTTCTCTGTCAAGCTGATATTCCCTTTCAATCATTCTTTCCACCCCAATGGGTAGAAGTAGGGTTTTGGAGTATCTTTAAAAATGCCCTTTCTAAAGTATCGTTAATGGGAAGAATGAGTTTCTTAGAGGATGAAAGACCTATTATTTCTATAGTCATGGTCGGTGCCCTCCTGGAGAGCAAGTTCCAGGGTGTCCACCATTTGTTTAACAAAGAAAAAATGAGATGAGACATTGTCCTGATCATTAGAGATGTTATCATCAGGATGCCCATCAGCTTCTCATATGTTGCCCTCAGCTGAGTTATCATCCTCTTCATCATAATAAAAACCATAAGCATAGCTAGGGTCTGTAAGAGGAACATTAGGCCCCATAGGAGCCGTAAAATGTTGTCCATAGATTGTAAAGTCTGATATACATGCCAAGCTTTAGCCATTTCATTTGCAGAGGGCATATCTTTATGTGCCACTGGCATCTCCCTTTGCTTTCCCGTGGAAGGGGGCTGTGGTACGTTTTTCTTTTTTTGTCTTTTTAACAGGGACTGATGCAGAACCCTGCTCATATTGTCTTTTTAAGACTTCACTAGAATTTTTACTTTTATCAGACTTCATTTCATTAGGGTCCTTAAAGGACTTATCTTTATTTTGGTTTGAGGTACCATCCTCAGTGCTTTTAGAGGAAGGGGAGGCAGACTGAGAAGCTATAGCTTATTGTCTTTGGCCAAAAGGCTGAATTCTAAAAGGCTCCCTTTTTTTAAAACATTTTTGCTGGACAATACTTTGCCCACCATCACACACACAAACCAGAGTTTAGTATCTAGAGATAATAAAAGGTTTCCCTAGTATGCCAATCAATAAGGAATTCTAGAATAAACTGTTTAAATAGAAGTAGAAAGTGGTTCCAGGTTGTGAGAAGCCATGGGAAAAACGAACACCCAACCGCAGAAAAGAATCGAAGAAATGTGAAAAAACACAGAGTAAAAAGTAATAGAGGATTATTTAAAACTATATAAAAGTAAAATGTTACAGAATATCTACTAGACGCAGGATTTTTTACCTCAGAATAATGGAAAATCTGCGTGACAAAGCACAGAAAAATCGTGGAAAATTTGCAGTTCACGGGAACCGCAGAAATAATAACCAATAATTACCTAAAACACTGAAGGCAACACAAAAATGGAGATTTAGAGGGTCTCTGAAGAGAAAAAGAGAGAGAGAGAGAGAACTCTGGGGCAGTATTGCTCAGTCAGCAAAGAAAAAGTTCTGAGGCTTCTCAGACTGACAGCACTCTCCCTCGCCCTCTCTCTCTTCTGATTGACCAATGCTTCACTTCATTATGATTGACTCCTCCTCTCTGGGGCAGCTGAACCCAGCTGGCATGCTACTTCTGCCAGTAAAAAAAAATGTTTTTTTACACAAAGTTCAAATTGTAATTGAGGCTTTTATTGCTTGTATGGATCCATTCCTTCAAGGAATATTTCAGGAACAAGGCTAGAATGGGTCTTGACTTTTCTCTTGCTTTAGGATCGGCTGCCAGAGATCTATGGGCTCACTGAATGTCCAGAGAGGTATTTTTAAATCCCAGGATGGAGAGGTGTGGCAGTGTGTGACTGCTGGCCTGTGCTGCAGCACAGCTGGCAGGTGGGACATGACTGCTGTGCTCCAGGATGGGTGACTGGCAAGACCTAAGCAGGAAGTCCAACTATATGCATGACTGGTAAAGGAAAGCTGTCCTAAACAGTGGGGCCAATCACCAGGGTTGCAAAAATGCCCAATTAAAACAACCTACGTGGTTTAAAATAATTGTAGCTAACCTTTCCAGAGTTATTAAACTTTTTAATTTTACTCCTGGATGCGCCATGTCAAAAGTGCCGCTGCACCGGGAGATGGAGTGTGCCCCTGGCATCCTGTCCTGTGCCGGAAAGGCTCGTAAAAATGATGAGCGAGGCGTATCTACACAGGATTAAAAGAAACATTGTGGCATGTCGAGGTATGTTAACTGAACCTCTACATCCAATTCCCAGTGAAAACAGAGCCGTGTAATGTACTTAAAATCATTATTGAAGTTGTAGCTCCGAGTTCGGTCATGCGCAGTAGCATCTGGTTGCTATCAGACACCCCCTGGTGGTGGCAATGGCTCGGCCCAAATGCTGGTACCAAGCATGTGTGGCATCAGGCTTTTGGCCTTGTACAAGTCCCAAGCTCATCCAAAATTGTCAGGACAGCTAACACAGGTCCTCACACACCAAAGGATCAGGCAGCTCTGGGATGGCTTTGCCAACATCCCATTTATGTCCCACTTGCTGGGCAACATTACCATCAAATTATGATTGGTCTGAGTACTCTTTGAGGGTGTTACTGTTAGCCCCTACTTAGCCATTTTTTATCAATATGACCTCATCGTCAAAAACTATTTTTGATATAAAAAATGTTTCTTTCTTGCATCTATGTGCACCTTGTTACAAATGTACATTTTTTGATGCAGCTAAAAGAGAGGATTCCTTTGAGACCAAACATGATGGTGTCAATTCTAATATAAAATCTATAATTTATAAAAAACATTATAAAACATTTTCCTTTATAGATATCTAAAAAGTATTTACAGATTTCAGAAGTAAATTCTTTTTGCTGTTTAAAATTTTGTTAGTTTGGCATATCTGCTATCATTAGAAACTTTATAAACTTAGCAAACTTCTTTAAGACAGGGATCATCTTTGTGGCAAATGATCTGTGAATTTATGTTGCTTTGGAGTTTATCCAGAAGGCTTACAAACCATGTGACTGAATGCTGCAGTTAGATAAACACTTGAGCCTCATTCCATTGAAAAGGTGGCAAGGTCAGCTTACTTTAGACACCAAATTCCTCAATATATTTTAAACAGTTTTGGGGCTACAGAGTTTTGTAAATAGCTCATACTATACTTTGCTGATAGGTTTAAAACTTAATCACTGGGCAGTTTCATGCATTTCCAATAACCGGTATAATTCTTAAATGTCTCAGAGTTTTTGTATATTTTCCATAAATAAAAGTCTTAATTTCTTAAAGCCAGTCTATTTCAGTCTATGTTAACTTCTGAGATTTGGTCAGGCTGGTACGGAGACACAAGGTCAAAAATGATGTCAAGTTTCCATGACAATAATCTCTTAGTCTCAGCTTCAAGCTCTTCTGCCAGGAACATCTGCCAGAACTAGACACATAGTGGATTCCCTGCAGGGGGAGGGCCTCAAACAACTGGTACAGCAACCCACAAGAGACAGGGCTATTCTAGATTTAGTACTGACTAACAGGGAAAGGATCACAGATCTCCAGGTAGAAGGTCACCTGGGGGCCAGTGACCACCACGTGGTATGGTTCAATTTGGCCACTAGAACTAAATCGTCCCATTCCAAGGCACAAATATGGGACTTCAGAGGAGCTGACTTTGATAAGATGGCCAACAGAGTTAAGCTAGCCCTGGCAAGAAGAAATACAGGTGAGGGTACAGGCAGGTGGCAAGTATTAAGGAAGCAATACTTGAAGCAACATCCATTGTGTTAGAGAGAAAGAAGTGCAAGAAGAAGAAACCACTTTGGTTCTCAAAAACAGTAGCAGAAAAGGTCAGAGCCAAAAGGCTGGCCTTCAGGAAATATAAGAGAATGCAGCGGGATGAAGATAGGGAGGCATACCAAACTTCCCTAAGGGAAGCAGGGAAGGTAGTAAGGCAGACAAAGGCCCAAACCGAGGAGACATTAGCACAAACAGTAAAAGAAGGTGACAAGACTTTCTATAGATGCATTAGTGAAAGGAGAAAGTCCAGAGGGGGTATTGCTAAGATCAAAAGGGGAAAAGGGGGCGTGTGTGGAGGAGGACCATGTAAAAGCATCAATCCTACATAGATACTTCTGCTCAGTATTTACTAAGGAGAATGTAGGGCAGGGCCCACAACTCAGCACCATGGACACAGGGGGGAAGGAGGTATGCACTAGTCCCTTCACAAAAGAAAGGGTCCTACAAGAGCTCGATAAGCTCAGGGTGGACAAGGCAATGGGACCTAATGGTACACATCCCAGGGTACTAAGGGAGCTAAGGGTTGAACTAGCAGAGCCATTAGCAGAACTGTTTAGTGAGTCTCTGAGCACAGGAGAGGTCCCAGAAGACTGGAGAAGGGCTCATGTGATCCCGCTCCACAAGAGTGGTAGTAGGGAGGAGGCAGGGAACTACAGACCAGTCGGTCTTACCTCAGTAGTGGGCAAGATTATGGAGACACTTCTTAAGGAAAGGACAGTGCAACACCTGGAATCCATAGGAGCACAGGATCCAAGACAGCATGGGTTTACAACAGGAAGGACCTGTCAAACTAATCTCATAGATTTCTTTGACTGGGTAACCAGAGTTGTGGACCAAAGGGGGAGCAGTTGATGTTGCCTACCTTGACTTCAGCAAAGTTTTCAATACTGTTTCACATAGAAGATTGATTAATAAGCTGGGTAGGCTCAGGGTGGGTCAGAAGTTGGTCAACTGGGTGGCAAACTGGTTGACGGGCAGAAAACAGAGAGTGGTGGTAAACGGTATACAGTCAAAAGAGATGCAAGTCATAAGTGGGGTACTTCAGGGATCAATCCTGGGGCAGTCCTCTTCAATATCTTCATCAGTGACATTGCAGATGGAATGGAGGGTAAGGTTTTTCTGTTTGCATATGACACCAAAATCTGCAACAGAGTAGATGATCCAGATGGGGTGGGCAGAATGAGATGAGATCTGGATAAACTGGCAAAATGGTCAGAAGAGTGGCAACACAGAGAAGTGCAAGATCATGCATATAGGGAAGAGACATCCTGAAATCACCTATAGGTTGGGAGAAGAGTTGCTGGCAGTCACAAGGGAAGAAAGAGACTTGGACATCATCATCACAGATGACCTGAAATCATCCAAGCAGACCACTAAAGTAGTAGGTAAGGCTAGGGGGATATTGGGGTGTAATAGTAGGGGTATCGCAAGTCGTAAGAGGGAAGTAATAATCCCTCTTTACAAGACAGTGGTTAGGCCCCATCTGGAGTACTGTTTGCAGTACAGGAGGCCACACCTTCAGAAGGACATTAACCAAATTGAGGCAGTCCAGAGAAGGGCAACCAAAATGGTGCAGGCACTGCATCAGAAAACATATGAGGACAGATTAACGGAACTCTATATGTATACCCTGGAGCAAAGGAGGTAGACAGGTGATATGATTGAAACATTTAAACACCTTAAGGGCATTAATAAGGTGAAAGAGTCTAACATGTTTCAATATAAGAAAAATAGCAGGACAAGAGGACACACTATGAGATTAGAGGGAGGCCGATTAAGGGGTAGAGGGAGGCCGATTAAGGGGTAATGTGAGGAAGTTATTTTTCTCAGAAAGGGTGGTGGATGCATGGAATGGCCTATCTCAGGAAGTGGTGGATATGAATACAGTGCAGGGCTTCAAACAGGCATGGGATAGGCATAAGGGAGCAATACAGATAAGTATGAATAGATAGGCCATTGACAGAGCAAATGCTGATGGCACATTCATAAGGTAGAAAAAGAAATGGGCAGACTGGATGGGCCTTGCAGTCCTTATCAGCCATCAACTTCTATGTTTCTATAATTGGAAGAGGCCAGTCAATTTAAACAGACTATCCCGGGAACAATTTTTTTTCCTGAAGTTGACCATTCATGCTGTATTCCCTTTTGTTTCATGGCATCATCATTCCTCCATTTCAGCATTCAAGCCTTAAACAGCATTGTCCTTGTTTTAGAGTTCATTTAGACAATAATTTGACCAGAAACATTTACAGTACTTAATAATTAAGCCAATATAAGGATATAGAATAACAATTAAGAATATAATAAAATTATAATAATAACATATGTTAATCAAATTAGTTCTGTTCCTACAATATGGGGGTCTGGAAATGCACTCTAATCCCAAGCCTGCCAATGCCATGGGGGGGGGGGGAGCAGCACTGCAGATGTGATGCACTTGATCTCTAGTGTGGGGAGGTACATTCTTTCAGTACACAAGTGGCCCCCTTCCACCACTAAATCTCGCTGCTGGTGTCTGCAGGGGGTGTAAATGAAAATTACATACTCACCATAACTCTTGATCTTCCTGGACAAGTCTTCATCATTTATTCATACTGGTGGGTTCAAGCTGGGGGCTGGGACCCTACAGGAGGCAAAAATCTTCAGGAAGGATGGCGCTGAGGTAGGACCATGCATGCATGGCACTGCAAGACTGGCTTGCACCGTGTAGGCTATCTCGGTGTCGACCCTCCAACTGCCTCAGTATCTTTTTTACCAAGGAGGTGCAGCATATTCTAACTAAGAAACACCTAACCTAACAAGGGCATAAGATAGCCCTTCCGACCCATATAAGAAAGGTCAACTAGAACAATGTCTTCACTGTCCATACCAAAAGAAGGAAGGTGAATACCAGAACAGGCTGAGTGAGCTCGGAGGATAGTGGGTGGGTATATGGAATAAATGATGAAGACTTGTCCAAGAAGATCAAGAATTACAGTGAGTACGTAATTTTCATATCTTTCTGGACTTTAGTCTTCACCATTTATTCATACTGTTGGGTAGAGTCTCAAGCTGAAACAGAATCCCCCAAGCAGGACAGTATGAGACAGAGCTTACTCAGGACAGAAGTCTGGCATGGACATCCAGAGCATAGAGTTTAACAAAAGTATGCATGGAGCTCCAGGTCACTGCTTTGCAGATCTCAGCAATGGGAACAGAGCGGATCTCCACCAAGGATGTAGCAACCACTCTGGTAGAGTGGGCATGCACTTGGCCCTCTAACTGGACTTGTGCCATAGAGTAACACTGGCGAAGGCATGCCGCTATGCAAGCAGAGATACATGTAATGGAAACTGGCTGTCCTAGCCAAGTGGCATTTAAGGACACAAAGAGCTGCCTGGATTGCTTGATATCCTTAGTTCTATTGATGTAGAACCAAAGGGCTCTTTTAACATCCAGGAAGTGAAAGGTGTGCTCCCCTTCATTTTGGAAGTTAGGAAAATAAGTAAGCAGAACCAAAGGCTGGTTGAGGTGGAACTCTGAAACCACTTTGGGCAGGAACTTGGGGCTGGCACTATAGCCCAGAGGTTAGATTAATGAGCTGTGAATGAGCTTGGTACATTCAGCAGACCTGTGTTTGATTCCCACAGTGTCCACCTGCATGCTGCATGACTCTGAGCAAGTTACTTAACCTTCTCAGTGCTCTCAGGTTGCCCCTGAAAACAGGTGCTTGTGCCTGGCGGGCCTTACCCGGTTACCAAAGACTTAAAAAACCAAAAACACTTAGGGTGAGTACAGCAAACCACCTTATCTTTGTGGAAGATGGCATACAGAGGGTCTGTGACCAAAGCATGTATCTCAGAGACCCTACAAGCAGAAGTGATGGGCACTAGAAAGACAGTTTTCCAGGGCAGAAACTTGAGATCACATGTAGCTGGAGGCTCAAAGGTTTTACAAGTGAGCATGTCTAGTACAAGGGTACTATCCTAGGGACCATCTGGCCTCTTTACCGGGGCCTTGTATGTAGAATGCCATTGAGGAATCTTTTGAACAGAGGTAGTTGAGCCAGAGTCATGTTCTGGACTGGCTCATGATAGGCAGAGAGTGCACAGAGATGTACCTTTACAGATGAGTATTGTAATCCCGCATCTGAAAGGTCTAGTAAGTATAACAGCACCTTGTCTGGGGGACACCAGAATGGGTCGATGGAGATCTTAGCACACTATTCCAAGAAACACTTCCATTTGACCATATAAGTTTTCCTTGTGTAAGGTTTATGTTCAGCCAGGAGGATCTCCGAGATACTCTGAGAAGCCTTAAACCTGCTGACTTCTATCTCCTCAGGAGCCAGGCGTGGAGATGAAGGGAATGCATGTTGAGAAGACCAGGCATCCCTGCATCAGAGGGTCTGTCTGTAGCAGCAGTTACCTCAGAGGGGCCACTGACAATTTGTTGATCAAGGGAAACCAAATCTGTCGAGGTCAGTAAGGTGCGATGAGAATCATCTTGCCTCCGTGTGTCTCCAGTCTGAGCAGCACCCTCTGAACTAATGGAAGAGGAGGAAATATGTACAGAAAGCGATTTGTCCACTGCAGCCTGAATACATCCTCGCATAAAAATGAAAATTACGTACCTACTGTAATTCTTGATCTTCTTGTATATCTTCACCATTCATCACTGGTGGGTATTACGCTAGAGGCGGTAGGACCCTGCAGGAAGCTTTTTACCTTGAAAAACTTTTCTCCTAGGAGGAGGTGTGACATCAGGGATGGTGCCGACCTCGAGGCTGATGCATTGCATGGCGCTTACGGGTTGGCCAGTAACTGCCATCGTCCCATCCACTACCTCAGTTCTGCACGCCAGAAATGAAGCAGGCATAGAGAAAAAGAAGGGTGAAAGGTGGGGCAAGAGAGCCCAAGGGACAGCAAAAGGAAAGGATACAAACTGAAAAAGGAATAAACCGACCAGATAAGAAAAAGAGGTTGGAGCCTAGTTTGTTCTGGGAGGAGGGCCCCAACCTTTGGGCAGACTAATGTGGGGAGAGGAAGGAAGGAAGGAAGGAAGGACTGAATGCTCCTATGTTCCATAGGAGGAAGACAAGGAAGCTGAGGAGCCTGGTTCAGAGACCATACTGGCTGGTGGTTCAGGTCTAAAAATGACTTCATCCAGGGCTCTAAGGTAGTGAGGGAAAGCAGCCACTGATGCCCTGAAATGTTCCCAGGTCTTGGGCCCAGAAGGGCCACAGAGGCCTGGGAGAGTAGGAGGAGGAGGAGGTAGAGGAAGAGGAGGAAGAGGAAAAGAACTCTGATGAACCAGAGCAGGACCTCTGCTAGGGCTACGAAACCACACAGGGGGCCCTTCCCAGGGGAAGGGGCTGCGCAACTCACCCACCACAGAATGCCCAACCAGACAGGGGCTGTTAGGGTGGTGTCCTTGGGGGAGGATCCCCAGATGGGGTTATTGGAGCCAGTCTGATCCTTGCAGGTGGCCCCTGACCCCAACTACTGCAGACCCTATCAGTTCTGGAGAGGACAGGAGGGAAGGGTCTGCATTGCTGCTCCTCCCAGAGCCACCAGTTGCAGAGTTTCTTTTTGAAAAAAACACTTGGATTGTGCTCTGTGGCTCTATTAGGATATGAATGCTTTTGAAAAAATTTTGATACCCATGGGGGTTTAAAACGGCACATACCTCGGCTGATTTTTTCAGGACACTCTCGGAAGCAGTTTGCTTTTTTATGAGTTGATTTGACTTAACTTACACACTCTAAATAAGCTGCTCATGTTCTTCTTTTCCTAATTTGATTTGAACTGAATTGAACTTGAACTGCTGAATAGCTGGTTCCTGTGCCCAAGCTGGGAATAGAGCAAGTGGAATAAAAGATCCAGAAGAGCTTACAAGCTCAGAAGATAAAACTGCCAACAATTCAGAATTGTCCTGTTTGAAGTCGCTAACAGAGAGGATCAGGAGAAGGCAAGTAAGGAGACCCCACTCACTGACACAGTCACATGTACGTGAGCAGCTTGACAATACAAATGAACTTAAAAGTGCTTTCACTAAATTGGAGAGACTATTAAAGACAGAACTTTCACTGTATCACAATATTGATAGTTTGGAGGGGGAATATGAAGCAAATCGAAGGGTACCAAGAAGCCTATGGCTAAATATACAACCAGCTGTGGGAATTAACTACTTTAAACATAAGAAGGACTGGGAGAAGATATTAAGTACATGTTCTGATTATTTAATCAAATTACTGATCAAAGACGATAAACTAGAATAGGAAGATATAAAACAACAAACTGAAACTGCACAGCGAGCTCTGAACCCCTTTCAATCCCACCCTTGGTTTAAAATGAAAGAAAAAGAATGGAACAAAAATATTGATGCCTTTGAAAGAGAGACAATTAAAAGGAAACAAACAAAACATGACGGAGACCTTAAAGATTATACTCTGGGGCAAGTGTTTCTATGGGATACACCAACATGAAACAGAGATCAGGACACCAACAGAAGTGGATCTAGAAATAGAACAAGAAGCAATTCACAAAACTGGAGACTGAATAAAAACAAAAGTAAAGATAAAAACAAGAAGGGTGCCAATAAGGGTCCAGAATATTGCAATACAAGTGCTGAGAATACTGAGGAATCAACAGTGGCTTCCAGCTCAACTACAAATGCCAGTACTGTAACTACTAATAAACAAGCATTTGTCAATACCGAATGTTTGCTTGCTGGCATTGGCATTGGTGGGGTGTGCCTTTGGGTCATCAGGCATAACGGCCACGCCATTTCACCACACCCTACCCTGCAGACACCGACAAGTGTTACGGTGTGCCCTGGAGCCTTTGGTCCTTATGTTCACCCCATTCCATCAGGAAATATGCTGAGGTGGGTGCAGTATAGGAGAATGGGGTGAACTTTGGAGCCGAAGAGTCCAAGGCACACCTTGATGCCGCTCACTGGCTGCAGGGTGTGGGTGGGGGTGGAATGGTATGAGCAGTACAGGTGACAATCCCAAGTCACACCCATGATGCCTGTCAGTCTCAACAGGGTGGGGCATTATGGTCAGAAAGAGGCAGTATAGCGCAGTGGTTTAAGGCACTGAGCTGCAAATCTGGTGACATCCAGCAGACCAGAGCTGGGTTTGAATCCCACAGCTTCCACTTGCATACTGTGTGACCCTTAGCAAGTCACTTAACTTCCCTGTGCTCCCAGGTTGCACCTGTAAGAATGCTTTCTGCTCAGTGTGCTATTCCTGGTTAAACAACTAAAAAAAAAACCCTAATGCCTCACGCGTTCGTTAGTATTTTCATTCCAAATTTTTAACATGGGTTTTTTGTGACCCCCTCCTTATGAACAGTGGTAATATCAGTTTGTTAGCCGAAAGCTGATTTTGCACAGTGACTATGGCATTTGGCACCACAGGTGCGAAAATGCACTTTGAACAGGATGTGAAAAATGACAGCTGTACTGTTCATGGGGAGGTGTAAAAAATGGCAATGTTGAAAATCTGCAGTGAAAATAGTAAAAAAACTGGTGAAGTCACGAGCATGCACAGAAACTGTGCAACGCACAACCTTAATGTAATTACTTTGGGGATTTTTTACAGCAGCTTGTCAACACAGGCATTTTGGGACCTCCGCTCATGAACAGTGTCACTGTCATTTTGTTGATCTGTTCCGAACAGTGATTTCCCACAGCGACCAAGCATTTCTATGCAGAAAGTGTGAAAACACATTTCGGCCATGTTGTGAAAAATTACAGCTGTACTGTTCATAAGGAAGTGTGGAAAAATGCCAGTGGTGAAAATCTGGACTGAAAATATTACAAATTCATGAACTTACGAGGGTGCGTGGAAACAGTGCAATGCTAGCTCGTAACACAGTCATTTTATGGACTTTTGTCACCAAATTTTCAACATAGCCATTTTTTTTTGAGTGATCTTTTCCCCCCCTACGTGCTCCTCGGCAGCCACTTCTTCAGGTTTGCCAAGGCAGTGCCCTGATCCATCCATCCTCTGAGACTCCGCCTGCCTCAGATCACAGCCGATCCCCTGGGTGACCCGGCATAACCCTTTTGCCGGATGGGTCCCCCTCCTCCGAGGGGGAAGGCACCAGCCGAGGGGCAAACCAGCGCTCCTATTTCTTTTAGCCCTAGGGATGCTGCTGAGGTGGGGAGCTCAGTAGGACCTTTGATGGTCTCAGAGCACCGGGCAGCCGTCATCCGGCTACCGAGAAGCGGTATTTCCACTTTTCTGGTTATTCCCTCCTCTTTCTTGCATGCGTCAGCAGTGCTCCTGGTCTCCACCAGAGGCCACTGCAGCGTGACAAGACCCCACTACCCATCCCCAGGAGAGGAGAGCAGTCCTACGGACGCTCGATCCTCTCCCACCCCTGCCAGCCCCCGACGACCTGAGTCCGTTCCCGAACCTGGGTCGCCAGCGTGGGCTGAGGTAAGGCGCCAGCGCCTCAACTCTCTGCTCTACTGGGCTGGCTAACATAGCCATTTTAAGACTTCTGCACATGAACAGTGTCACTGTGATTTTCTTAATCTGTCCCAAACATTGATTTCGCACACCGACTGCGCCATTGTGCGCTACATGCGCTTAAACACATTTCGAGGGAGATGTGAAAAATGACAGCTGTACTGCTCATAAGGAAGTGTGGCAAAATGGCAATGCTGAAAATCTGGAGTGCAAATATTAAAAATTAGCAAACTTACAAGCGTGCGTAGGAACTGCGGAACGCACGCTCGTTAAACAGTCATTTTTCGGAATTTGTTTGCCAAATTTTCAACAAAGCCATTTTAAGACCTCTGCTCATGAACAGTGTCACTGTGATTTTCTTAATCTGTCCCAAACATTAATTTCGCACACCGACTGCGCCATTGTGCGCTACATGCATGGAAACACATTTTGGGCGAGATGTGAAGAATGACAGCTATACTGTTCATAAGGAGGTGTGGTAAAATGGCAATGTTGAAAATCTGGAGTGCAAATATTAAAAATTCGCGAACTTCTGAACGTGCATAGGAACTGAGCAACGCACACTCGTAAAAGTCATTTTTGGGAATCTTTCCCCAAATTTTCAACATAGGGTTTTGGGGGCCTACCTTATGAACTGTGACACTGTTGTTTCATACATAGGTCCCGAAAGGTGGTTTCATGCAGTGACCACAAAATTACCTTTCGAGACCGAATAGCAAAATGACAATGCAAGAATATGCATCAAAGCTGAAAAAAACCTATTTATTCCATTATACAGCTTACCAGCATTTCCTCAGTTCACGGTTGGCTTTGAAGAGTGCAGACATGTTCCCGGTCCACCGAAGATCGTCGCGCCAGACTCTGGAGGTAAGTATGGGGTGAGGCAGGGGTGTGGGAAGGCAGGGTGTGCAGAGGGAGGGTGGGTGGGGAGGGGTCAAGACAGTCAGCGAGGCGTTTTTCTTTCTAGGTTTTTCTTTTAGGGAGGCGCGTGGGGCGTTTGTCACGCTGGGGTGAGTCTCCCAGCGTGGCAGCTGGAGATTTTGGGGAGGCAGTAAAGCCGACTGGGGATTGGGCACCGCCATCGGCCACAGAGAGGTTTGCCACGCTGGGGTGAGCTCCCAGCGTGGCACCTGGAAGTGTGTTGGGGGGAGCAGATGGACGTTTGCCATTCTGGGGTGGGCTCCCAGTGTGGCACTTGGAAGGCTGTTTGGGGGGGCAGTGGAGCCGATGAGGAATTGGGCACTCCCATCAGCCTTACAGATTTTTACCATGCTGGGGTGGGCTCCCAGCGTGGCACTTAAAACTCTATTGGGGGGAGTGCAGCGCAGCCAACGGGGGATTGGGCACCATCATCGGCCATACTGTGTGTGTGGGGGGGAGCACGTGAGCACGCTGGATGGACTCCCAGCATGTTACTTGTTTGGGTGGGGAGTGGAGCTGTCTATGACAGCTCTTTCACTGCAGTGCCGACGTGTAGGCACTTTGCATCCTGCCGACATCAGTATGCAGATTGCCTACAAGCTGCAGTGCTTTTCTTTCAACTGTACACCGCTGAATTTGCAAATGCTGACATAGACAGGTCTTACATTCATTGGTGCAGTGGGACCACATCTGCAAAAGGCAGCAGGGCATTGGAAGTAGGGAGGCACACCTACGAATTCTCATATGGTGGCACTATGTTTCTTGCACGTGCGTGCAAGCAAACATAAACATGCATGCAAGCAAACACAAACATGCATGCAAGCATACATAAAAAGGTGTTTTTTTTTAGACAAAAGAACTCTGGATCAAACAGAAAGACACACAGAGGAAAAAGAGCTGGCAAGAAAGACAAAGGAGGACAGCCTGAAGAGACCTACCAGGTCCAGTCTGAAGGGTCCAAAGAAATTGTGAACTTAAGTTCTCATACTTTTACTCCAGTTGAATTGGAAATCTTAAGTAAAGGTTTCTCTTTTGTCCCATCCCCCAGGGTAAATAGATTCCAATTACAAGTAGAATTATTGAAGATATTTAGAAAAATAAATTTAAAACATTTTTTGCAGCAAAAAATATGGGATGGGGGGCAGGCAGTCACTGAATGAATTTGACATTAGGAGCAGTGTGGGAAAAAATGTGAGACCAGAGCTAAGTGATCTAACTGCTACACTTTCAGACTTGGAAAATTCAGTAACCACAATGAATGTGAATGTACATAATATACTGTAGATAGCCATTATGAATGTCATACTGCTATGTTGGATTTTATAGATTTTGATGCAGAGGGTAATGCACATATCAATGAAGGTGAAGTAACTGATGAAAATCTTTTTTTGGATGCACCAGATTTTGAGAGAAAAATTAAGTTTAGATCCAAATTTATTTTTCGCCACAGAATATATGATCCAGTAATGCACACATATCAAAATGTGGTAGTAAAAGAGATTTATTCACTCTTTCCCAGAATATGGTATACAAGTAGGGACAACCTCTCAAAATGTGAGCATGAAGCTTTGGATTGCCATAAAAACCCAAAAAGGGTTGTTTTTAAACAGTCTGACAAAGGAGGGAATGTGGTCATTCTTAATAAATTTGATTATGAGACAGAAGCAATGAGATTACTTCCTGATGGAGAAACATACAGTATGTGGTCTCAAATAAAGATCCAACCTTGGAATTCCAAACACAGCTTTTTAACTTGATAAATGAGGTTGCAAGGAGGAGCTTTATTACTGAACAAGAACAACATTTTCTAAAAGTGGAGAATCCAGTTATTCCCACATTTTACTATCTTCCTAAGTTACATAAAAATCAAGAACACCCACCCAATCGACCTATTATTTCAGGAATAGGGTCCCTGTCTGAAAATCTATCTAAATTTTGTGATTATTTTTTACAACCATTAGTTACCATCTTACACAAGGGATTATATGCACATTCTGGAGAAGATAAAAGATATTGGATGGCAACAGGATTTCCTCTGGCTTTCGGGGGATGTTTGTTCACTATACACCTGTATTCCCCACCAGTTAGGAATAGAACTTTAGAGTATTTTCTTAAAAAGAACCCCAATCACAGTAATCTGCCAACAAAGTTTTTCCTGGATTCTTTGAATTTTATTTTGAAACACAATTATTTCTTGTTTAACAACAAGATATATTTTCAAAACGGGAACAGCCATGGGAGCCACGGTAGCCCCAACACATGCTGGTATTTATCTGGGTTGGTGGGAAACCAAACACATCTTCACTGAGACAAATACATTGTTGGAAAATGTATTTTGGGCAAGATACATAGATGATTTACTTGTTGTTTGGCAGGGAACAGAAATGGAAGCCAGGAACTTCTTAGAAGGTTTAAATAACAACAACATGAACCTGACATTTACATACAGAATTGAAGAAAAACAAATCAAATTTTTAGATTTAGCTCTATCTGTAAGAGTAGATGGGGATGCTGAAAGCTCTTGTTATAGAAAAGAGACAGCAGGTAATACGATTTTGCATGCCAGAAGTGCCCATCCCCCATCCTTAATAAATTCCATTCCATTGGGACAGTTGTTGAAGCTAAGAAGAAACTGTTCTTCTGAGCAGATATTTGAAGTATAAGCAAAAGAAATGTGACATAGATTCCATGAAAGGGGTTACAGTGAGGATATTTTAAACAAAGCAGTTAACAGGGCTAGATCAGAGGATAAAACAAAACTATTGAAACCAAAAGCCAAGATAAGAGAAAATGAGGAAAGGATGACCTTTGTTTTGGAATTTAGCAGTATCTCTACTAAAGTTAAGGAGATTTTGTTGAAAAATTGGGGTTTGCTGGAGCACTGCACTGTACCTGGACTTCTCTCCAAAGTACCAAGAGTCAAATACAGTAAAGCAAAAAACTTGGGGGAAATGGTTTCTAGCAGTCACTATGTGGCAGACAAACCCATTAGAACATACGAGCATACGAAATTTATCAGCAGATAAAGGCCTAGAGGTCTATCAAGTTTGCTCGAATGTGCAGCTAGCACCCCTTATTCTGCAGCTGCCCCCCCTTCCACCCTTCACCTTCATTGACCCTCCCCCTTGTCCTGTCCCATCCCCTTTTGAAGCAGTCCATTGTTCTACTGGATACCACTTCTGCAGTAATGCATTCCACCCAGCCACCACCCTCTCTGTAAAAAAGTGTCTCCTTATCTTGCTCCTGAACCTTCCTCCCTCCAGTCTCATATCATGGCCCCTGGTGTCCCTCAACTCCCCTACTTTGAACAGCCCCTCTGTACCCATCTTGTTTATTCCTTTCATGTACTTAAAGGTTTCAATCATGTCCCCCCGTCCCTCCTCTCCTCCAGCGAGTACATGTTCAACTCCCTCAGCTTCCTCTCATATGATAAGTCCCCCAGCCCCTTGATCATCTTTGTTGCCCTGCGCTGCACTCTCTTCAGTAACTTAATGTCCCTCTTCAGATATGGGCACCAGTACTGCATGCAGTACTCCAGGTGCGGTCTCACTAATGACCTGTACAGTGGCAGAATCACTTACTCCCTCCTTGAAGATATACCCCTTGCAAAACAACCCAGCATTTTGTTGGCCTTTGCAGCTGCCTTCCTACATTGTGCTGAGTTGTTCATTGACCCTGTAATGAGCACCCCCAGATCCTTCTCCTCCTCTGTCTCGGCTAGCTGCACTCCGCCCAGCTGGTAACTCCTCCTTGGGTTCTTTATCCCAAAATGCAGCACTTTGTACTTTTTGGCACTAAACCCCAGTTGCCAGGTGTCTGACCAGGTTTCAAGCTTTGCCAGATCATCCTGCAACCCCTGCCATCCCCCTAGGCCATTCACCACTGCTCCTACCTTGGTATCATCATCAAACAGACTGACCTTGCTCTTGATGTCCAATGATATGTCTGCAATGAATATCCCAAACAACACTGGTCCCAACACCGAGCCCTGTGGAACACTGCTCGTCACTACTCTTGGGTGTGAGAGCTCCCCACCCACCACCACCACCCTCTGTTGCCTTCCCTGAAGCCAGTTCCCTACCCATTTCCCCAGCTTTGTACCCACCACTGTGCCTAATAACTTACTTCCCAGCCTTCCATGTGGCACCGAGTCGAATGCCTTACTGAAGTCCAGATACAGGACATCCACTGCATGGCCTTTGTCCAGTTCCCTAGTTACCCAGTCATAGAACTTCACCAGGCTGGTTTGGCAGGATCTGCCCCATATGAAGCCATGCTGTCTGCTGTCCTGTAGTCATTTGGCCTCTAGAAGGGCCACCAGCCTCTCCTTCAGGATAGTCTCCATTAGCTTACCCACGATGGATGTGAGGCTCACTGGTCTGTAGTTTTCCAGTTCATCCTTGAGGCCACTCTTGTGGAGGGGCATCACATGAGCCATCCTCCAGTCCTGAGGTACACACCCCAAATGTACTGAGGCATTAAACAGGTCTGCCAAAGGCCCTGCAAGGACCTCTGCCAGCTCCTTCAGTACCATGGGGTGGATGCCATCTGGGCCTGGTGCCTTGTTCACCCTCAGTGCCTTCAAACCATCCCAAACTCTGCCCTCCATGATTTCCCCATGTGTCACCCCTCCCCCCGTTTCTGCCATTTCTCCCCCTTTAGGTGTCACCCCCTTCTCTTTAGTAAATACCAAACAGAAGTACTCATTTAGTGCTTCTGTCTTATAGCACCCTGCTTCCACCCAGCTCCCCTCCTTCCTAATCCTTACTATGTGGTCCTTACAGCTCCTTTTCTCCCTGGTGTACCTAAAGAAGTCCTTCTCTCCCTTCTTAATGCCTTGTGCCATCCTGAGTTCCGTAGATGCCTTGGCTCCCCTTAATGCCCTTGTTACCTCCTTTGATTCCATCAAGTACTGCTCCCTGTCCTCCCCCTCCCTGTTTTCTTGTACTTCCTAAAGGCAACTCTTTTTCTCCTTACCTTTTCCATGACCTCCTTGCTCAATCAGCTTGGTTTCTTCGCCCTAGCTTTCTTGCTCTGGGCCTTGCAGCAGGTTTTGGTTGCCTCCACTATCCCCAGCTTTATGAGCTCCCACCTCTGGTTACTGTCCATACTAGATTGAATTCTGGCCAGGTACCCTTTTGCCACTTCCCCCATCCTCCCAAAGTTGGCCCTCCTGAAGTCCAGCACTCTTGTGCCAGATTCCACTCCTTCCTTGCCCATATCCAATGTGTGCCATACTGAGTGGTGGTCACTCCCTGACAGCGGTTCCTCCACTGTAAGTTCTCTCACAAAGTCCCCATTTGCCAGCACAAGGTCAAGGGTATTCCCTAACCTGGTTGGTTCAGTGACCATTTGCAGCAGGAAGCTGTCCTGGAAGGCATCCAGCAGTACCTTCTCCCTTAGGTGCCTGGTTGTTGAGGTATTCCAGTCCACTCCTGGCATGTTTTTTGTTTTCAAAATAAATATGTTTTATTACTTTTTTCCCTCTTTTTTGTTTGCAGGAGGAGTTGACAGATCATATGTAGCAGACATTGAACAGAGAAAAATACATGCCAGCATTACATAGAAGCACATTGTGTGATAAAGTCTTATTACGTTGTTTGTTCTGGATCACTTTACTGAATAATAACCGATGTTCAGTAAAGATCTGGTCTTAATCTTATTCACATAACAGGTTCTCCTCAATTGACCAAGACTTTTCCATGTTCCTCCTCCTACCACCCCCCAAAATACCCCCCACCCCTATCAGGTATGTTTGCCTTAGCCTAGGTATAGTGATCAGAGAGGATCCAAATTAGTGTATCCATAGCACTAGTACCGTTCCTCCCCCTCTGCTTCATTAGAATGTTGCTCAATATACTGTGGATCATTAAATGGTCAGTAAAGTATGTAAAGGTGCCCATACTTTCTGATAGTATTGTGGCCTCTTTGTCATGTGAGCACTCGTGTTTTCTGCCTGTAAAGCAAAAAGTATCTCTTTTAGCCATTCTGCATATGTTGGGATATTTTGGTCTAACCAGTATCGCAAGACCACTTTTTTAGCACATATGGATATTAATGTCATGTATTTTCGTTGAGTGCCTCTTAATACCTCCCCATAATCTCCTATTATACAAATTTCCGGGCTAAAGGCCACATATAGCCCTAGCATTGGGTCCAAATTGGACCTAATACTATCCCAAAAGGGTGTAACTTTATTACATTCCCATAATATATGCAACAAAGTGCCAGGCTTCTGCTTACAAAGAGAACATAAGTTTGAGGGGAGTTTCCCTATTTGGTGAAGTCTGGCCGGAGTATAATATAAGTTGTTTATTACGTAGAACTGTAAAATATGATATCTAGCCCATTTCACATCTTAATACAGGTGCGACCAGATTTTAGCCCATGGTCTTGGGGTTAAGGTGTTTGGAGGTAGTACTTGGTCCCAGACATAGTGCGGCATTCCTCGTATTTCTTCAATTGCATCCCTAAGGAGACGATAGAAGTAGGAAATATATGAGAGGAGGGTAGGTTGGCGATAGCCGGTAAGAAGGGGCCAGCTAAATACTGCGTCCAGTACCCCGTTCCAAAGTGTCGTAACAACATATGTTGTAATTGAAGGTATTTGAAACAAAAAGAGTTAGGGAGATTAAACAATAAACTAGCTGTTCGAAACGGTATCAGTTTATGTTCCTGGAGTAGATCTACGACTCTCAGTTGAGTATTTCTGGGCCAAAAATTGTGCAATAGGGGCACTCCCCCAATTCTAAAATTAAGGTTCACACTTATAGGCTGGAAAACATCCTTCACCAGAGATATCTGGAAAAAATTACACATCTGGGTATGCACTCGAAGTGTTGTTCTGATGGCAAGGGTCCTGAGACCCTTAGGCAATTTTTTGAGAGGGGAAAAATTAGAGTATTAAGGGATATACTATGTGGAGAGAGAAGACTCTGCTCAATTTGATACCACAAGGGGATGTATTGAGCCTGTTCCTGATATGGGACATCCTTCATCCAGTATGAAAGAACTGAGCTAGTAATGGAGAACTGATAAAGAAGCAAATCCGGGAGTTGCAAGCCCCCATTATTCCTACTTCTCTGCAGTTTACAAAGGGCTCACCGGGGTGTCTTGTCACACCATAGAAAATTAGACATGAGTTGATTAATCTGAATAAACCAAGTTTTGGGTAAGAAAAAATGTGTCATCTGCAAGAGGTACAGGATTCGTGGAAGAACATTCATTTTCAAGACGTTTACCCATCCCCAAAGAGTAAGTGGTAGCATGGCCCAGCGAGAAAGATCCATTTTAATCTGAGTAAGAATTTTGTCTAGGTTGTATTGTTTCATTTTGGGTTCTGAACTGGAAAGGTATATACCTAGATATTTTAGTTTGTCCTTAGTCCAGCAAAACCCAAAATGATCGACTTCAGCTTGAAATGTGTGAACATTTAAAGGCATCATTTCTGTTTTTGTAATATTTAGCTTGTAATTAGAGAATTTGCCAAATGTTTTAATAATTTCAAGTGCAGCAGGGATCGATTTTAGAGGATATGTTATGTGGAGTAAGATATCATCGGCATACACCGAAATTTTATATTGGTTAGACCCAATTGATATCTCAGAAATATTTGAGAAGCAATTGATACGTCTAACCAACGGCTCCAAATATAAGTCAAACAAAAAGGAGGAAATGGGTATCCCTGTCTGGTTCCTTGTTGTAACTGAAAAGATTGAGATAGGTGTCCATTACATAGTATGCGTGCAGATGGACAAGTATATAATAACCTGACCCATTTTATATATTGTGTTGGGATGTTATATAGATGCAACAAGTGAAATAGGTATTCCCATGAAACCCTATCGAACGCTTTCTCTGCATCCAGGGAGACCAAGGCAGATGGAATTCGGGACTCCCTGGATACAGAGATCAAATAGGCCAACTTACGCATATGATCAGATGAGAGTCTGCCAGCATCAAAGCCGACTTGCTCGCAGCTGATGAGACATTGCCAGACACTGTATAGCCGAGTGGCCAAAATTTTTGCTAGTATTTTTATATCAACATTGATTAAGGAAATTGGGCGATAGTTAACAACTTGAAGGGGGTCTCTGTCAGGTTTTGGGATAACCACGACCGTTGCCTCAAATAAAGTAGGGTCTAAGACACCTTGCTTGAACATATAATTATAAGTGTCTAAGAGGACTGGCACTATTTGCTCTTTGAAAATTTTGTAAAATTCTACAGTAAACCCATCTGGGCCTGGGGATTCGTCTGTAGGAAGGGAGTCGATGGCCTGCTTAATTTCCTCCTGGGAAATTGGAGCTTTGAGCAAGTTCGCTTGACATGTGCTAAGCTGCGGGAGCTGCAATGGCTGTAGGAACTGTTCTAGCATATCCGGGCCAAAAGGGTGAGAAGCGTGAGAATACAAGTTTTTATAGTATTCTTGAAAACAATTAATGATTTCTCGCGGAGACGTGACTATTTGTCCTCCAGGTTGTTGGATACTTGGGACAATTCTGTCAGAGGCTTGTGCTTTGAGTCATAAGGCCAAGAGCTTTCCAGCCTTGTCCCCCGATCGAAGTACTTGATCTTAGAATGTACAAGAAGATATTCTATGTGTTCGGTCAAAATTGAATTATATCGATCCCTTAGAACTTTTAGGGCCTTAAATTGATCCTGATGTTGAGTCAGGAGAAATTGACAATTCCATGGCTCTAATGTCTCATAGCAAGGCTGAAGTAACCTTGGAGGTCGTCTTTTTTTTTACTGCAGCCATACGAATTATTTCTCCTCTAACTGAACTTTTTAGAGCCCCCCAAAGAACATCTGCCTTAGGCATTGAGGGGGTATTTATCTTAAAAAAGTTAGTAATAAAGGCAGACAATTGACTTTTCAGGTATTCTGATCGAAAAAGCTGACAGTTGAATTTCCATACCTTATCTCTGGACAGGGGCGGACCAGGGCTCCAATTTAATAAGATGGGGGTGGTGGTCGGAAATCACCTTAGAGAGATAATTACAGGATGTTATAGTTGAGAGGTGTCCCGTATCAACAAGAAAATAATCTAAATGAGAAAATGAGTTATGTGGAATAGAATGAAATGAGTATTCCTGCTGGTGTGGATAAAGGGCCCTCCAGGGGTCAGTTAGTCCAATGGAGTCCATCATTTCTCTGATGGCAACCTGTGCTGGAGAGGGAGACAAAGAACGACTTGGAGAGCGGTCCAAAATATTACAATAAACGAGATTTCAGTCTCCACCTAACATTATAGGGAGTCGGGACCATGTGGTCAAGTCATTCATGAGGGAGACAAAAAAGGACGGGTCATCTGTGTTAGGGCCATATATGGAACCAAGCACTACCTCCGATTGACCCAACAAGGCCTTAATCAAAATGTATCTGTGCTGGGAGTCTACAATGGTATCAGTGAGATGGAATGGGGTATTCTTTGCGATAAGAATCACTACACCCCCTTTACGAGTGTCCGGTCCAGTCCTGAGGGCCCGGCTTACCCAAGACCGTCTTAGTTGCAAAACTTGAGGAGGGGGCAAGTGGGTTTCCTGCAGAAATGCTATGTCAATGCCAAGTTTATGGAGATGGAGCAATATTTTAGCCCGTTTGATTGGGGATTGAGACCCTTTTACATTCCATGAACATACTCTGTATGAGGTCACCTTATTGGTAGTTTTTCTTACTTTTAAGCCCTAGGCCTGGAATGATCTTGTTTTCCGGGTTGTTAAAAAAGCATCTCTTATTGAGGCACTGTTGTACCGCATACCTGATCCCTCCCTCCCTCCACTTCCCCTTAACTACCCAATTATCCCTCCCTCCCCCCTTGCCATGTGTCAAAGCTTTCCTGCATGCAGCTATTCGGCAGAGGATCCACCGGATCTGTCCCCTGGTTAGACCATTTTGTAAGATCCCAATCAGGGCAGACATCAGGCCAGAGGACAGTCTAGTGAATGTCCCGCCAAGGAGCCACGCATACCTCCCTCCCTTCCTCCTGATTTGCAACACCCTTTGAAGTTGCAGTTTCCAGATTACCCCACCCCAACTCCAAATGGTGAGATTGTAGCATATGGAACAGCATTTCTCATGCACCAAGGCAACAACCCTACGTTCGTCCTATGCAATTGATGAGCTGTAAAAAATGTTTTTCTCAGAACTTTGTAGAGCTGGCAAAGTTCTCTATAGTCCTTCATGTAGGTTGACAATCCAGTTCCTCGAGACGTTTGCACACCATTGTTTTTCAGTCAGAGAAGATGGGTCAAGAGTCCAGTGCAAAAAAAAAAAGGCGGGGGGAGAGATATGACCCCAGATTTGATTACAGTTGTTCCTCTTACCTACTTATATCAGATTGTAGTTATCTTTTAAAGAGATCTATGACATCTTTTTACTTTTGTTTCGTAATTATGATTGTCATCATGCCCCATAATGAGGGATTACAAAAACAATTGCCTTCGTACTAAGGGTCTGCACAATAAATTCTTAGCAGTATTCCTTCTCAAGATACCTGTTTCCCCCAGCTAAGCCTTGCTACCTCAGCAACCTGCAATCCAGAGTTATGTCGCCATTTATAATTTCCTTCAAATGGGAGAGGAGTAAGAAGGATATATATATAAGTTAAATGTTTTCCTAAGCAATCCACCCCTCTATCCTCTTTCTACCCCTTCGATCGTTCCCATCCACCTACTTTGAATTTTAATGTACCGTCTAGTTTTAGTGCAGCAATAATCAAATAAACACGCATTCACCATCCTGACTTAACTGTAATGCGATGGTAATCATTTGGACCCAATATTTATTCTCTCCATCTTAACTTAAGGAGAGAGGAAGAAAGGAGAACGGGAGAGGGAATTAAAAGTAGTAAAATAAAAATAGAGAAAAGTAATAATAAAAAAAAGGGGGGAGGGTGACCAAAGTTTACAAGTCTAGAGAACTCTCTACCGATCTGGATTCCCATCAAAAAGGAAAAAATATTTTTAAGATAGTTACACCGTTATAAAGTCATCACAGCGTTTAACATTTCTGGAGCTCACACTGCTCTGCTGTTAAACCACGAAAAGAGGTTTTTCCGTTCGTGAAGTGGAGCAGTTGCGCCTCGCATTATATAGTCACACAAGTAGTCCTCTTCAAAGTAAAAAGGAAGACACCTTCCCCACTTAAGCTCAGGAGGGAGTTAATCAGCATTGTAACTCGAGACTTTCCATATTGCTGTGTGCCAAGTATTGAAAAGTTGGTGTTCTTCAGGTAAATGCTGAAAATAAAAGGGAAAAAAACCCACCAATCGGCCGGGCCACAATTTAGTACACAAGGCTAGGGCACCCTCTTGTGGTGGTGGCCTCGAATGTCCTTGGGTTGACACGAGATACGATGGTGTGATGCACTCAAAAAACGTTAAAGCGAATAAAATCCAACGATCCACGGGTAGGGTATCCAACTTAACTGTTCAATCACTTTGTTTCTTTATTTCTTCTTCTTCTGGGGGAGGTGGAGGGAGCCAAATGAATGAAAAGAAAGGATCAGGGAATACTTCAGTTTTAAGTCGCACCTGACTAGGTATTCCTGCACCATCTCTATTACTGTTAATTTCTACTCCTCAGTTGTACTTCGAGAGTCCCCAAGTTGAGAGTGAGAATGGAGCAAGGAAATGCATGACTTAAAGTCACAAAAACGAAGACTGTTAAGTTGATGTCGTAAATAAAGTATGTATTCTCCCATTGCTTGTACACTTTCCCTGACAGATGGCGTCATTTCTAGGGCTCAGTGTGGCTTGAACAGGTCAGGCATCAGCACCCTCAACTCAGATTGAGCTTGCTCAGCTGTATCAAAACTTTTCCTGGTATTTTGATGATATACAGATAACTTAGATGGATACTGGACCTTGAACTTTATGCTGGCAGCAATTAGTTTAGTAGCAATGGGATGGTATGCAGCCCTTCGCTGTCGTATGGTAGCAGGGAAATCTAGTGCAAAACGCAGTTGCTGACCTTCCCATAAAATTTCCTGAAGGCTCTTGACTTGCCCTTATACGTGGATTTTATTCAGGTAATTGAGAAATTTTAGTATTAGGAGCCTTGGTGATTGCCCTGTCGCCGGCTTGGGCCTAAGTGAACGATGGGCCCTCTCAATTACATATGTGGTGTTGTTGGGAGAGGGGTCAGCAATTTTAGTTAACAATCACTGCAGAAAGGTTATCGGGGCTGCTCCCTCTGAGCCCTCCGGAAGGCCAAAGATAAGGATGTTATTATGGCAACTTCGGTTTTTCAGGTCCTCGAGTTTGGCCTCCATGCAACTAATTTTTTTGGTGCAGTACAGGGAGTTCGGAGTTGATTGATGTCTTCTATCCTTCCAGCGAGGTTGTCCTAGCCGCCACATCTTTAATTGCACGGTTGGTATCGGTAAGTTCTGTACGCATGGCCTTCAATTCTGAGATGAGTTCCTGGAGTGTTGTTCGGAATGGATTTAATTCCTCCAAAAATTTCTGTTCTGTTAAAGGGACAGCTGGTGGTACTAATGTCGAGATTATGCCCGCTTTAGAAGTGGATCCTGGTTGCCCCCTGGAACGCTTTGAGTTCTTCTCCGGCGTCTGCGGCGGTGTATGCGGGGGAGGCACCTGGCGCATCTCTGCCTCCATACTCAATTAGGCCACAATCTTCTTTCAGTCTGAGCTTCCAATATAATGTCACTAAACCTTCCGCTTGATGCGCCGTAAGTTCGAAACCACTAAGAAGGTATGCGGTAAGTACGCTCTCGAGATTAATGAACTGGAAGTTAGTGAAAAGTACTGTAAATCTTAGAGTTGAGGCAGTGATGGGCTCTCCGAGATGCTACTCCTTCCGTGGCATCATGTGATCTCCATTCCTGGCATGTTGAAGTCCCCCACAATCACCACACTACCCTTCTCGCAGGTCCTCCTGATCTGTCCCGCTAGTTCCCTGTCTAAATCCTCCGTCTGAGATGGCGGCCTGCACACCACTCCCATTCTAAGAATCCTATTCTTGGAATCCTGGATTTGCATCCAAAGTAACTCTGTACTACCCTCCTCCGCTTCCTCCCTTACACACTTCAGTTCTTTCTTCACATATACAGTAGTGCCACACCTCCTCCATTCCCAATCACCCTATCCCTATGAAATAACATGTACCCTGGTACAGACAGGTCCCAGTCATTGTTTTGTGTAGCCCATGTTTCTGTGATGACTGCAATGTCCACCTCTCCCTCTGCCATGAGCACCTGTAACTCTGCAGTTTTCCTCCCAAGGCTCCTAGCATTAAGGGTAACCACCTTCTGCTTTCCCCCCCTCCCATCCTGCCCTCCTTTATTAACATTACCAATAGTACTTGCCATTTGTCCTTTGTCACTGTTATGGGTAAGCTCATATGGTTTCCCAACCTATGGTCTCTGCATGTCTCTTGCCCAACTGCCACCTCTTGCTCCTGGTTTGAATTCCCAACTTCCTCTCTGTACTCCTCCATCCTCTGTTTCAACATTTTCTTTCCCTCCTCACTCAAGTGTAGTCTGTCCTTGGTGTAGAGACTACTATCCTCCCAGGTCCCTCCCCACCACCTCCAACAGCCCATACCTTTAGCATAACACCAGGTTCTTAGCCATCTGTTAAATTCCTCTATTTTCAGCTTTCTTGTTGTGCTTGCCTTGGGCACTGGAAGTATCTCTGAAAAAGTTACTGATCTTCCTGCCCACTCACATAATTGTCCTAGTTCCACAACCTCCTCTGGACTATATCTACTGTTATGTCACCCAGGTCATTCGTCCCAAGATGTATAATTAAATGAGGCTTGTCCCTACCCCTTCTAGCATATTTCAGAACAGACTGTCCCACCCTTTCCACTGTCATTCCTGGAATGGCCTCCACCCAAATGTGACTATGCCTCTCCCCCTAGCCACTCCACCTGACTCATCTTAATATTGAGTCCCTCAGCACTAAGATTCTACCCCTCTTACTCCCTGCTTGCTTCCATTCATCTCCATCTCTCAATTCTAGTTCCTTTTCTTCCTCCTGCACATTATTTCCCCCTTTTGCCCCTGTTGCAATTCTCCCAGCAGAACTCCCCCCCCCCGCACTGGTTTGTTCCAGGCATTTATCAGTTACTCCTCTATTTTCATCATTTCCCTCCTCCACCTTCTTCCTCTCTAGCAGTGCAAAACTATTTTCTGAAGGCCCTTCACAAATGCCAGCTCCCTCTCTCTTCATAGCAACCTGTTCTCTCCTTTCCACTCCATGACTTTTTCCACTTCTTCGCCTCTCCTCACAAGTCCCTATCTCCTCCTTCCATTTGTCTTTTGTCTCCTGACCTGGTTTCCCTAACAATCCTTCTTCCTGGCCTGGGCCCCTTTGTCTCTGCTTCCCTTCTTCTGACCCTCTCCTCACCACTGTTGGCTTAAATCACCCTCCCTCATCTCCCCTTCTTCCTCCCTCCAGTATTGGGCTAAACCCACCCCCAATCTGCCTTGCCTGTCTTAGTTCCTCCTGCAGACCCTCGATCTCCCTTCTAAGTTTCTCTATGTGGTTGCACACTAAACATCCTCCCACACTCCAGGCAATTTTTAGAAAGACTGGTGCACCACAGTTGTTGCAGCCTACCACCCTACCCATTGCTGTCATTGCCCACCAGCAACCTCCCCACCCTTCCAGATGCAGGATACCAAACACTCCCCCAAGTCTCCCCTCTTCCCCTCTATCAGTGCAAAACATTCTTTTCTTAATTTCCCTTACCCCCTTTGTTGTATACGTTTAGATAGATTGAGCAACTGCTTTTTATATTCCTATCTTTCCTATCCACACTCAAAGAGAGACTTTAAGTAGCTATTGCACAACCTTCTTTAAACTCCTACTCCTCCTTTCCACAATGCAATAGCAATGCAAACAAGTAACAATGAAATCTCCTAGATTTGCAGTTACTTTCCTTCCACTGAGATAGCAGTCACCTCTTCACTTGCTGCTATTCCTTTCCTGGATGTTTGCTTCCGCTATGACAGGTGCATATCCTTTGCCCATTTGAGGAAGTGATGTCAGAACCTCTGGTATAAAGGAAATCACGGACCGGGGTGGGTGGGGTGAGGGTGGGGGTGGGACCAGCCCAAGTCTTCCAGAAACAATCAGGTAGCTGAGGCCCCTGTTCAGACCATTAGCACCCTTCCCCCACTATGCACTAAGTTTTGCAGCTAGTGAAGCCAGCAAAAATTAATCACAATTCTACTCAAAGCCCCCAAAATAGGTTTGTTACCAAAAGAAACAGGTCTCCAATTCAAACAGCTTATCCAACAACACATCAAAACAGGCTTGAAATTAGAAGATATAGGTCTCCAATTCAAAGAAACAGCCCCAGTTAAATCACACCAAATAGGTTTTAAATCAGAAGAAATAGGCCTGTACAAATGTAGCCTGCTACACAGTGAAATATCAAACAAATGAGCCTACTTATAGCCACCAAAACAGGTTTCAATATTCCAACAGCCCCAAAACAATACCCTGCCAGCCCCTTAGAAGTAGTAAGAAAGAAAAGAAATAACTTTTTACCAAGTAAAATCCACAAGAAACAATGTAAAAATAACAAGAAGAAGCTACTGTACTGTAATATATCTTATCCTTTCCCCTTCCAATTCATGGATACCAGAAAAACACCTGAACCATAATCCTTATGAGAAAAGTGACTGATGTTTTTTGATAATTATTGTATTAATCATAAGTATACTTATTAGAAACACCATGGTATTAACATTTCTTCAAGTGGTGTAACAGGCTATGCTTTGAAACAACTGAGAAGCTGCATGGGATATATTACATTGGACTAGAAATCTGCAACTGATCTCTCTTACTTAACATCTGAGGGAAGTTTTCCTTACTTTACAGTCTTACATTGGTATTGCTTTGTGTTTAATTTCATTTTTAAATCAGGAAGGGGTTTTCAAAACTACTTATCTTGTGAGCAACTTCAGAAGGGTTGAAATAACTGCATATCTGATTTTCCTTTGTGGCTATCTGGACTGTCTGCTAGAATTCTGACAGTTTACATTACATTAATATAGTTGGAAATAACTTACTGGTCGTAGCTGTGTACTTTGAATAGCAAAGGCTGCTCTTTGTAATTTGATGCCAGACACAGCCTCAGGTGGGGGAAATTGTCTTCACTAGTGAGGGAGACCTTGCATCATAGCCAATTGTTTTGGGTGGAGGACTATTCTAGCATTGATCAATTACTATAAACTACTGGTGTGATCCTGTTTCAGACACAAGCCCATCTCTTCAAGTGGTGTAACAGGCTGTGCTTTGAAACAACTGAGAAGCTGCATGGGATATACTATATTAGACTAGAAATCTGCAACTGATCTCTCTTACTTACATCTGAGGGACGTTTTCCTTACTTTACAGTCTTACATTGGTATTGCTTTGTGTTTAATTTCATTTTTAAATCAGGAAGGGGGTTTTCAAAACTACTTATCTTGTAAGCAACTTCAGAAGGGTTGAAATAACTGCATATTTGATTTTCCTTTGTGGCTAACTGGACTGTCTACTAGTATTCTGTAACAGTTTGCATCAAATTACTTTTAAATAGTTGACAAATTAGTTACTGGAGATTAGCTGAAATACTATAAAGGGCAGTACTCGCCAGGGTGGTGGAGCAGTGGTGTATTTTATTGTTTCTAACAGTCACCAGTGGTTGTGGACTACCCACCTCCCCTTCCCCGCACCCCAACCCGCCAGGTGTGATGTTTCCTTTATAGCCAAGGTTCTGACATCACTTCCTCAACAGGTCTTGAGGCAGAACTGTCATATTCTTAATAACCCAGCACAGTGCATAAAGGGTAAGAAAACACCACACAAAGGAAGAAAAAAATAAATATATATTACATATTGTATATTATAAGGGAGAGGAACATGTGGGGAGTGGTGCAATGCACTGGCTGTGGGGCAGCAGTTTTCTGGGAGACATTCTGGAAACTGCATTGCTGTCCTATTTTCAGGCAACTGACAGCTCTGAGGGAGGAGGTAGCCCACCTCCAGGCTGAACTGGCAAGGACTAAGGAGGCCTCCCCCATCCAAAGAACACCACTGCCACAGAGACTGCCAAGTATGAAGAGCAGGTGGACCACAGTGGGTTCTGGGAGGGTACAGGTGGTGGAACAGAGGTGAAGCCCCCTAGTTGTACCTCTACACAAACCATATGCCAGTCTGGCAGAGCAAGGTTCCTCTATGATGGCACCCTCAGTGGAGACCAAGAAGAATGCTGAGGACACCCACAAGGGAGACTCACAGAAGGGTGGCAAGGAACACACAGGGGAAGGAAACAGCTTCTGATAGGGGACTCAGTTGTTAGAGGGGTAGACCTGGGGAAGGGAGAGGAGAGGGGAGTAAGGTCCCTGCCTGGTGCCATGGCTTGGAGGGACAAGAAGCGAATCCTCAGGATTGCAGAAGCAGCCTCACAGGAGAGGGAACTAGATATCATTGTCCACCTTGGGACAAATGACCTAGCTAGGCATGGGATCAGTGCAGTGCAAGATGAAATTGTGGAGTTGGGAAGGGGCCTCAGAGAGGTAGCAAGCACAGTTACCTTCTCAGAGGTGCTGCCAGTCCATGGCAGGGGCAAGGCTTGGGTACTACACACCATGCAGTTTAATGAATGGTTGCAAAACTGGTGCAGAGCACAGGGCTTTGGCTTCATTGGGGACTGGGGGTACACCTGGAGAGATGAAGGTTTATACTGGCACGATGGTCTGCATCTGTCCATGAAGGGAACCAAGATCCTAAGTGACAGGTTTAAATGCTTCCTTGGCAAGCTTTTAAACTAGCCATGGGGGAGTGCTAATAAGAGGCAGGAAATTTCAAGCCTCCCCCCACAAAACATGACGGGTAGTAAGGTAAACACTGAGGTACAGTGCTCAACAGAGGGCAGGACGGGGTAAATGGAAAAATAGACAAGGGCAAAAAGAGCAGGCATGGGGAAAAAGGATAAAGCCAATATTAAGATAATATCCAATATTAAATGGAGGGCAATGAGTACCAATGCCCGTAGTCTGTGAAACAAGCTTCCTGAGCTAGTAGCCTTGATGGAAGATGAACACTTGGATATTGTGGCAGTCACAGAAACATGGTACACGGGGAACAATGACTGGGATGTCAACATACTGGGGTACACAGTCTACAGAAGGGACAGGGAGGGGAAAAGAGGAGGTGGAGTAGCTCTATACATAAGGGAAGGGATCAAAGCTACAGAACTAAAAAGTAAAGGGGGAGGACAAGAAGCACTCTGGGTCACCATGGAGACAGGGAATGGCATCACAATCCGCACAGGGGTTGTATACAGACCCCCATCTCAAGGGGAGGAAATGGACAAGAAAATGATAGAGAACATTCTCAAAATGTCTGAAAAGGGGGAGATACTGTTAATGGGGGACCTGAATATGCCAGATGTTAACTGGATGACATGTACTGCAGCCACATCCAAGAGCAGGGTCATTCTCGATGCCATGCAGGGGGCAGGCCTTAGACAGCTAGTGTTGGAACCCACTGGGGAGGAAGCAATACTAGACCTGGTACTCTCAAATGGAGAGAGAGGATAACAAATTTAGAAGTCAGTAGACATCTGGGAACAAGCGACCACTGCACAGTGCGCTTCACAATAAGCACAACCATGGAGACAAGCCATACAAAAACAAGCATACTGGACTTTAGAAGGGCTGACTTTGGCAAAATGGGTGAATACCTGAGGAATACACTGGCAAATGGGCAAAAAGGAGGGGTGGAAGAACAATGGAGAAAAATCAAAACTGCCATCATAGAGGCAACAAGCCTTTGTGTGAAACAGATAAAGAAAACAAAGCAGAGTAAAAAACCACTATGGTTCTCAAAAGAGGTGGCAGGGAAGGTTAAGGAGAAAAAGGCTGCATTCAAAAAGTATAAGGCATCACAGAAGGAGCACGACAGGGAACTGTATCAATTAAAGCAGAAAGAAGTGGGGAAGGCGGTCAGAATAGCAAAAGTCCAAACTGAGGAAAAAATAGCCAAGTCAGTTAAGAAGGGGGATAAAACCTTTTATAGGTACATTAGGGAGCATAGAAAGGTTAAGGGAGGAATAGTGAAGATTAATAAGGGAGAGGGGAGATGGGCAGAGGGAGACAGTGAAAAGGCAGAGATACTGAATGAATACTTTGCTTGGTATTCACAAAAGAAGATGAGGAGGAGTTACCTAAACCAGACAATAGAAGCACTCTGGGTGAGGGTTGACACCAGTCCATTTACAGAAGAAAAAGTCCTGAAAGAACTCCTAAAACTCAAGGTGGACAAAGCAATGGGGCCTGATGGGATTCACCCCAGAATCCTAAAAAAACTAAGGGAAGACCTAGTAACACCACTGACCACACTTTTTAACAAATCATGGGAGGATGGGGTGGTACCTGAGGACTGGAGGAGAGCAGATGTGATTCCCCTTCACAAAAGTGGGAGCAACAAAGCAGAAGCAGGAAACTACAGACCTGTAAGTTTGACCTCAGTGGTAGTGAAAATGATGGAATCACTTCTGAAAGAAAGAATTGTTGAGTACCTAGAGGCCAGCGGGGCACAGGACCCAAAGCAGCATGGATTTACAGCAGGAAGGTCATGTCAGACGAATCCAATAGATCTCTTTGACTGGGCGACCAAAGAAATAGACCAGGGAGGTGCTGTGGATATGGCCTACCTAGACTTTAGCAAGGCATTTGACACAGTCCCGCACAAAACATTAATAATCAAGTTAGCCAGCTTGGGAGTGGGTCCCAGGGTGGTAGCCTGGGTTGCAAACTGGCTGCACAACAGGACACAGAAGGTAATAGTGAGTGGCACACATTCCGAAGAAAGGGGGGTCACTAGTGGAGTACCTCAGGGCTCAGTACTGGGTCCAGTCATCTTTAACATCTTTATAGGTGACATTGCAGAGGGTCTGGAGGGAAAGGTATGCCTCTTTGCAGATGATACAAAGATCTGTAACAGAGTTGATACACAAGGGGGGTAGAAAGGATGAGAAGGGACTTGGCAAGGTTGGAGGAATGGTCAGACATATGGCAACTTAGATTCAATGCAAAGAAGTGCAAAGTAATGCACCTGGGAAACAAAAACCCAGGAGAAGAGTACACAATAGCAGGGAGGTACTAACAACAACAAAAATGGAACAGGACTTGGGGGTAGTCATATCGGATGATCTAAAGGTGGGTAAGCAATGTGAGAAGTCAGTGAGGAGAGCCAGGGGATACTGGGATGCATAGGAAGGGGCATCACAAGTAGAAAAAGGGAAGTGGTTATCCCTCTGTACAGACAGTTGGTGAGACCCCATCTGGAGTACTGTGTGAAGTTTTGGAGACCTCATCTACGCAAGGACATAGACAGGATGGAAGCAGTCCAGAGGAGGGCAACTAAAATGGTGCAGGGTCTGCATCAGAAATCATATGAAGAGAGACTGAGAGAGCTTAATATGTATACCCTTGATGAAAGGAGGGAAGGGGACATGATAGAAACGTTCAAGTACCTCAAGGGAATCAACAAAGTCCAGGAGGGTAGCATCTTTCAGAAAAAGAGATGTGTAAGAACAAGGGGACACAATTTAAAGATAGAGGGGGGATGGTTCAGGGGTAATGTGAGGAAATCTTTTTTCACGGAGAGAGTGGTGGATGCGTGGAACTGCCTTCCTGGGGAGGTTGTTGGGGCTAAAACAGTGGGGGAATTCAAACATGCATGGGACAGACACAAGGCAATTGTAGTGGGGGTGGCAGGAAGTAGACTGTTGGTTAACTAGAATCTGCAGCTTATCCAGTAAGTAGGGAAATGGGCAGATTGGGTGGGCCAAGTGGTCCTTATCTGCTGTCAAAGTCTATGTTTCTATGTTTCTATTTGGAGATTTTGAATATGTGCCTTAATTAATATAGGATAATGTGGTAGAGTACTGAATTTTTAGCACTAGCACTTTATAAGCATCCCACTGGTTAGTTTGAATGTGGTCACTAATTGATGTGGTTACAAATATGTATGTAATTTTATTGACTCCACCCCCCTGATGAAGAGGGTGTATGCCCTTGAAGCATCAGAGAGCTGTTGTTATGTGTGTCTGTCAATAAACTGAACGGGTTTTTTCTTTAAATCTGTGTGTATTGCTTTTCTAAATGGTTCTTGCCCTGGAAAAGGGCCTGTGTGCCGACCTCGACCTCCCCACCTTCACCTCACCAAATAGGTACCTGTTCCTCAGAGTACTGGAGGTTAGGGGTTCTGAGATGACCCCAGCACCAGAAATGGTATGAGAATCCACCTCAGAACCTGGCCCAGTGCCGAAGTCAATCCGGCACTGCGTATAGTGCTGGAGTCAGACCCAGCACCGTAGCCATATCCCAACCTGGTGTTGCCCTCAGCGTGACGCTGCCCCCCTCCCTGGCACCAGAATCAGTACCAGCAGCATCCCTCGTGCTGTAAGCAGCACTAGAGGACAGAGAGCAGGCGGCTCCAAGGGTGGCCCTAGGAAGGGTGTCTGCAGACTCCTAAGTACCAAAGACCCTAAGGCTGAATGGAGCAGAGCTCTGGAGATCCAGGGAGCCAGGGAGCCAGGAAGCCAGTTGGGATCATCCTCCTCCAAAGAGGAAGAGGTCAAGGAGATCTCCAAAGAGGCCACCCGTAATACTCTCCCTTTCCTGGCACCGCGAACAGTGCTGGAAGGGGAGCCAGTGCTGACACTTCTTCACTGACACAGAAGGCAGTGTTAGGAGCTGAAGTGGTGCCAGCAGGTGGCAATGAGGGCTCCACCAGCTTGAGCCCAGTGTGTAGCTGCGACTGCAACACCCAAGGTGTACATGCCCCCGAGGAGGCAATGGACTGTGAGGGATGCTCAGCCGACCCCTAGAGGAGGCCGACTGTTCCAACCGCTCATGTAGACCTCCCATGTCAGTGAGTCTAGAACTGGAGGAGGCCTTCTCCCTGTACGTATAGTACTGGAAGGAGACAAGTCTTCGTGGGACTGACGTCTCCCTCTAAAGATGGGAGGATCACAACCCATCTTCAACTTGAGCAGTTTGAGGACCCGGTGGCCCATGGAGAAGCAGGCATCACAGTTGTCCATGTCATGAGACAGACTCAGGTAGGTTAGACAGCATTCATGGTGGTCTGTTTTGGTTATCAGCTTTCCGCAGGGGCATTGATGCATAAGGGCATGTCCTGCCTTAGATTTCGATGTAGGCCCCAAACTGGACATGACTGTGCATGGATAAAATAAAAAAACACAGCACAGACTCAACACTGCACTAACTAACAGACTAGAGAAAAATAAAAAGAATGGTTTTACTGGCTTTCCAGTGAGTCTACGATGTTGGCGGAGGTCTGCAGCGTCAAGTAAAAATGGCAGCAGAAACACTAACACAGCTATAAAAGGAGATAGGCTTCAGCTCCCATAGTGATCCAACCTCGATAGTGGGAAAAGAAGAACTGAGGAGGTTTGGGGGGGTGTCTTGTGCCTAACGACCCCCAGTGCGTGGTGTAATCCCAGCATGACACACACCCTGTCGTGCATTATTCCTTTATTATTCAACATATTGTGGGAGGTGGGGGAGAAGGGTGGGATGGGACTTCTGACAAAGGATGGGTGATGGGGGCTTGCATTTAACTGGATTTGGGCTGGGGGAGGAGGGTGGGGTCCATTTCCTTTTTAATTTTTACATATTTGCCAGAATACAGAATACCTTAATATTTGGCTGCTGAATGCCAGATATTTGGTATAAGGTTTTCGCACACTCCTACACCTGCATACTGATACACACAGATATGGAGACACATAGTTATAGTGTTTTCTCACTCTGGTGCTATGTAAACAGCTAAACTATGTGTTCAGGAAATCTGGGAGTCTGTTGTCAGTGGAAGAATCCTCACTTTTGGAAATCTAATTCTATACTTTAATGGTGATTGGAAATCATTTTAAACACCATGGTGGTTTCTTGCATTCAGTGGTATCCCATCTTCTAATACACTCTCAACATTTTTGTTGTGAAAAAATATTTTTGACTGCCACTGTGTATGCTGTTTCTTGCCACCTTCCTTGTCTACTGTTGTCATGTCAATGGTTCCTGTGTTGATAACACAGTTCACTGAGCAGTGCAGAGTATTAAACTGAACCACAACATGCCTCAGGATAAAGGTAATGTGAACAGAATTAAAGGTGATGCGGCAAGTCATATTCTTTTCCACCTAGAGTGTGCTAAACCCATCAAACAAGCCTCCACAGGAAGCAGTGGAACTGGGGAATGTGAAACTGTTTTTTTTTTTAGTTCGATTGAATCAATTTCACATGGAAAACAACATTAGTGAATAAAATATTTAATTCTTACACTTCCCTATGCTTGGCTTTCAAGCTTTTACAAACGGATGCTCCCCCCAACCTGAGTCGCACCTTATGTCACAGACCCTGAGGACCCACCATCCTAGAAGGGCAAGTAGCTCTCGGCCCCTCTAGCTGCTGGAGGTCTGCCTCTGAACAAGCAAGTGGTCTACTGAGAAATATAGGATATTCTTGTCTCAGAACAGGACAATCAGGAGCTTAAAGGGCACACAGGCAGAAAGTAAGGAGAGAGAGAGAGAGAAAAAAAACAGACGAAAGAGTAAGGATTGCAAACAGTTAAGGGGTCAGAAATAAGACATGATTGGAGTGGTGCAGTGCAGTGGCTGTGGAGCAGCAGTCTTCCGGGAAATATTCTGGAGGATGCGGTGTTGTCCCATCTGCAGGCACCTCTCTGGGCTGAGGGAGGAGGTTGCTCATCTCCAGGCTGAGTTGGCCAGGATTTGTGGGACCTCCTCTTCCATCCAGGGACCACCAGTGCCACTGCCGTTGTCTCAGAGGTTGCCAAGAAAGAGGAGCGGTTGGACCACAGTGGGCTCAGGGAGGGTGAGGGTGGTGGAACGGAGGCACATCCCTCCAGTTGTACCTCTCCACAATTCCTATGCCATTCTGGTAAAGTGTGGTTCCTCTATGGAGGCACCTACAGTGGAGACCAAGAAGGATGCTGGGAACCTCCACAAAGGAGACCCACAGGAGGGTGGCAGGGGACCCTGCAGGGGAAGGAAACAACTCCTGGTGGGGGACTCCATTGTTAGGAAGGTAGAACTGGGCAAGGAAGGGGAGAGGGAGGTAAGGTGCCTGCCTGGCGCCATGGCTTGGAGGGACAGGGAGCGAATCCTCAGGATTGCCGGAGCAGCTGCACAGGGGAGGGAGCTGGATGTCATTGTCCACCTAGGGACAAATGACCTGGCTAAGAAAAGGGATTAGAGAAGTGCAGGAAGAGTTTGTGGAATTGGGGAGGGGCCTTAGTCAAGTAGCATGCACAGTAACCTTCTCGGAGGTGCTACCCATCTATGGCATAGGAGAGGCTAGGGTGTTCCATGCATGGGATTCAATCAGTAGTTGAAAACTGGTGTGGAGCTCAGGGATTTGGCTTCATTGGGGACTGGGGTGACACCTGGAGTGATGCAAGCCTATACTGGCATGATGGGCTGCATCTGTCCGGGAGGGAACCAGGATCCTAGGTGATAGGTTTAAATGCTTCATTGCAAGCTTTTAAACCAGCCAAGGGGGAGGCACTGGAAAGGAGCAGGAAAATCCTAGCCCCCAAACAATCACGGTAGTAAGTGTGGCAAACACCAACATGGAGGTGTCGATGAGGAGAAGGGCAGGGGTAAATGGAGAAAGTGACAAAGGCAAGAAGGACAGGGATGGGGCAAAAGGGAGTAAGGCCATCAGGAAATGGAGGGTAATGAGTACCAATGCCGTAGTCTGGGCAACAAGCTCCCTGAGCTGGTGGCCTTAATGGAAGAGGATGCCTTGATATCGTAGCAGTCACAGAAACATGGTACACAGAGAACCATGACTGGGATGTTAACATACCAGGGTACATAACCACAGGAGAGAGACAGGCAGGAGAAGAGGGAGGAGTAGCTCTCTATGTAAAGGAGGATAAAAGCAACTGAACAAAAGAGTAAACAGGGAGGAGAGGAGGCACTGTGGGTCACCTTGGAGACTGGAAAGGCACCACAATCCCACAGGGGTTGTGTACAGACCCCATGTCAGGGAGAAGGAATGGACAAGGATATGATGGAAGGCATTCTTAGAATGGCAGAGAAAGGGAGATACTGTTGATGGGAGACTGGAATATGCCAGATGTTAACTGGAGCACATTTGCTGCAGCCACATCCAAGAGCAGGGCCATTCTTGATGCCCTACAGGTGGCAGGCATTAGACAGCTAGTTTTGGAACCCACTCATTAGGGAGCAATCTTAGACCTCGTACTCTCAAACGGGGGCAGTGAGAGGATCTCAGATCTAGAAGTAGGTTGCCATCTGGGGACAAGTGACCATCAAACAGTGTGGTTCACGTTAAACTCGGCTACAGAGTCAAGCCATACAAAAGTGAGGGTACTGGACTTTAGGAGGGCTGACTTTGGCAAGATGGGAGAGTGCCTCAGAAAAGCACTAGCAAACAGGCTAGAAGGAGGTGTGGAGCAACAATGGGGAATTATCAAAACTGCCATCACAGATGCAACAAGCCTTTGTGTGAAGCAAATAAACAAATCAAAACGAAAGAAAAAGCCACTATGGTTCTCAAGAGAGGTGGCTGTGAAAGTCAGGAAGAAAAGATAGCATTCTGGAAGTATAAGGAAACACAGAAGGAGCAGGACAGAGAGCTGTACCAGTTAAGGCAGAAAGAAGCAGGAGGGAAGTCAGAATAGCAAAGGCCCAAACTGAGGAAAGATAGCCAACTCAGTTAAGAAGGATAAAACCTTTATAGGTACATCAGCGAGTAGAAAGACAAAGGAGGGATAGTGAGGCTGAATAGAATGAACGGTGGGTGGGCAGAGGGGACAGTGAAAGCAGGAATACTGAACGAATATTTCTGCTCAGTATTCACAAAGAGGAGGGGAAGTGCCTAATCCAATTAACAGAAGCACTCTTGATAGGGGGTCGATCCCAGTCCTTTCACAGAAGAAAGGGTTCTGCAAGAACTCCTAAAACTGAAGGTGGACAAAGCAATGGGTCCTGATGGAATTCACCCCAGAATTCTAAAAGAATTAAGGAAGGAACTAGTGAAACCATTGGCTACTCTTTTTAATAAATCATGGGAGGATGGTGTGGTACCCGAGGACTGGAGGAAGGCGGATGTGATTCCCCTTCACAAAATTGGGACCAAGACAGAGGCAGGAAACTACAGACCTGTCAGTCTGACCTCTGTGGTAGGGAAAGTGATGGAGTCACTGCTGAAGGAAAGAATAGTTGAGTACCTAGAGGTCAGTGGAGCACAGGATCCAAGGCAGCATGGGTTTCAGCGGAAGGTCATGTCAGACGAATCTAATAGATTTCTTTGACTGGGTGACCAAAGTAGTAGAACCAGGGAGGGCTGTGGACATGGTCTACCTAGACTTTAGCAAGGCATTTGACACAGTCCCACACAAAAGATTGATAGTCAAATTAACCAGCCTGGGAGTGGGTCCCAGGGTGGTAGCCTGGGTAAAACATTGGCTGGACAACAGGACACAGAAGGTAATTGTAAATGGAGTCTACTCTGAAGAAAGGCGGTTACTAGTGGAGTACCAGAGGTTCAGTATTGGGTCCAGTCCTTTTAATGTCTTCATCAGTGACATTGCAGAGGGACTGGAAGGAAAAGTATGCCTTTGCAGATGACACAAAGATCTGCAACAGGGTTGATACACAAGGAGGCGTGGAAAGGATGAAAAGGGACTTGGCAAGGTTGGAGGAATGGTCAGACATATGGCAGCTAGGATTCAATGCAAAAAAGTGCAAAATAATGCACCTGGGAAACAAGAACCCAGGGGAAGAATACACAATGGGTGGGGAGGTAGTAACAACAACAAAACAGGAAAGGGACCTGGGGGTAATCATATCAGATGACCTTAAGGTTAGCAAGCAATGTGAGAAGGCAGTAGGAGAGCCGGGGTATACTGGGATGTATAGGGAGAGGCATCAGCAGCAGAAAACAGGAAGTTGTTATCCCTCTGTACAGACAGTTGGTGAGACCCCATCTGGAATACTGTGTCCAGTTCTGGGGACCCCATCTCCGCAAGGACATAGACAGGCTAGAGGCAGTCAGGAGGGCAACTAAAATGGTGCAGGGTCTGCAAGAGAAGCCGTATGAGGAGGAGACTAAAGGAGCTTAATATGTATACCCTTGAGGAAAGAAGGAGAGGGGGACATGTAGAAACTTTCAAGTACCTCAAGGGAATCAACAAAGTCCAAGAGGGTAGCATCTTTCAGAAAAGAGACTTGCAAGAACAAGGGGACACAATTTAAAGATAAGAGGGCGGTTCAGGGGCAATGTGAGGAAGTATTATTTCACAGAGAGGGTAGTGGATGCATGGAACAGCCTTCCTGAGGAAGTTGTGGGGTCTAAAACTGTGGAAGAATTCAAGAATGCATGGGACAGACATAAGGCAATTCTTGTGGAGGGCAGGAAGATAAAGGCTGTTGGTTAACTAGGATCTGCGGCCTATCCTGTAGGTAGGGAAATGGGCAGACTAGATGGGCCTAGCGGTCCTTATCTGCCGTCAAAGTCTATGTTTCTATGTTTCTATAGTACTCAAGCAGCCTAAAAGAACACTTAGATCCTCATGTCGTCGACTCTTCCATGTCCCAAAAGTCCGAACAAGCCAAGGTCTTCAGTCGTTCGAAAATGACATCCCGTCCTTATGGGATGGCCTACCTAGCAATCTTCAAGGCTGCAGCTCCTTTCCGGGTTTTAAAAAGGCCTAAAGACGTACCTTCTAGAGCTAAGCCTCTGTGCATGCCACCGCTGAGGACAGAAAACAGCACTCCACCTCTGATACTAAAAACCTGCCACCTAACAGGTTGGTATCCTATTTCAGTTGAATCTTATCACTTCTGAAACACTTGAAATTGTAACCCATAAAATTGACCTGATAAAAGAACCTTATGTAACTGCCACTCTTGTGAAACTAGTGTTTACCCGATGTTATTCTAAACGTTACCTAACCTGCCTGTGATTGTACTATATGTTCTGATTTTAATGTCTGTATATGCACACTTTCCCTTGAATTGTTCCTACTTCTTATTGTACTGTTGACTGTAATAACCCCGGGTCGCCCCTGAAAAAGGGACCATTACTGTCTCAGTGGGCCTACCCAGTCACCAAAATTTAAATAAAATAAAAAATTCACTGGGGAAGGGAGGGACATGGGAAGCATGCATTACAGCAGAACTGGTATGCAGACAGTAACAGGCAGCTCACTTGGCCTCAGGTTTCCAAAGGTTTCTGCCACTGGCAGTTTTCTTTTCTGTAGTGTCAAAGTTAAAAAACAAACAAAAACACTACAGGTACTACATCCCACTCCACAATGGCTATAACTATTTATCATAATATTGGATACTGCAGCTGCCTGGCTGACAGTAGATAAACATATTTGAACAGTGGCCTTTTTTTGTGTTCAGCATGTCCTGTGTTCCTATATTCTGGCAAGCAAAAGGTTTAATAAATTGATCAGACACAATACTCATGCAATAATGCAAGACAATGGTTGTGGTTATCAGCAGATAACTGCACCCTTTAGAGAAGCATTATCACAATTTTAAAAACGTGAATCTAGAAAGGTTAGAGATATATTTTTTTTAAATCATTTATTCAACATCATCATCATTCATGTCCATTTAAATATTGAATGACAAGTAGTGCAGAAGACAAAAAATGCAACAAAATTAAGAGATAACTTCAAAGAAATAGAATACACATTTATCAATGTGTGTGTGTGTGTGTGTGTGTGTGTGTGTGTGTGTGTGTGTGTGTGTGCATCATAATTAAGTAGGTTCACGCCTTAGTACGATTATGAACAGAATGAACAAGTTACTCACCTGTAACGGCAGTTCCAGGTGTGGTTTATGGTTCACCTCCACATCCACACTCTGGCAGCTTCACTGGACAATCTGATTTGCCAGAGGTCTTTAAGCTAAGTTCCTCCTATCACCCAGGCAATATATCCCTTGACTCTGCCCCATGATGTCAGACCTTGCATGCTGGAAGCAGGGATCTGTGTGTCACTTGCCAGAGAAGGCTGGGTGGGTTGTGTGGCTGTGAACCATATACCACTCCTAGAACTACAGTTACAGGTGAGTAACCAATTTTTCTAGGGGCATGGATATGGTTCACTATCCACACTCAGGCAGACTTCTAGCAGTTCTACAGGAAGAATGGGCAAGGCGTGCACCCCTACTTAGTGAACAGAGATTAGAGAACCGAAGTCCCAAAACCAGCATCCCGGTGGGACTCAAGGTTGATGCGGTAATGGGAAATAAAGGTGTATGCTGACTTCCAGGTAGCAGCCCTGCAGATTTCCTGGATAGGGATGTCCCTGGAAGCAGCTACTGAGGCAGCGGTATGTCTGGCAGAATGAGCTTTAAGCCCTACAGGGGGCTTCCTACCAGCCAACCTATAGCAGAGTTCGATGTAGAAAATGATCCACCTGCCAACAGTCTGCTTTGGTGCTGGTCTGCCAGACACAGCTTTTTATTTTTATTTATTTATTCAGGTCTAGGATTACAAATACCTTTGAGCCAGGGCTCTTTTACAAAGGTTCCACGTCAAGGATTACAACAAGACAGTACATAATCACAGTTTGTAACAAATATTTTTACAATACATAGTGCTATACAGTAACTATCGCTAGCGGGGTATTATAGAGGTGGGGGTATAAAGAGGAAGAAATAGAAGGGGGAGGAAGAGGAAATAGGCATCAGAAGGGTAGAGGAGCAGTAGAGGAAGGGTGTAAAGGGAGGCAGGTCGAGGAGGACAGGTGGAAAAGGAAGGCAGAAGTGGTGGGGCAAAGTGAGGGAGGGGGAAGAGGAGGGAGGGAGGGGCTGCAGCCAGGAGGCATTGTCAGAGGACAGGAAGTGCCAGGGTTGGGCAGGGCAGTGGGGGTAAGTGCTAGGAGGCTGAGGTCATCAGTGAATGCTACTGCCAATGGAGCAGAGAGCAAAGGATACGTTTATCATCTTGGGAGTCCAGGAGAAGGGTGGTACAGTTAGAGATAGCAGTCACAGGTGCTAGAGGCAGTCAGTGAGTGGCAGAGGCTGGTTTTAAAGGCGCCAAGCGTTGAGACAGTGGTGATGTCATTGGGGAGACCATTCAGCCAGCTGGCGGCCCGGTAAGAAAAAGCTCTTTGACCTTGGGTCATGCGACAACGTGGGATTTGGAGCTTCAAGGATTTGGACCCCCTATTGGTTCTGCAGCAATTATTTTTGTTGTAGGAGAGTAGAGACTCTGGGAGGGGCAAAATCTATCAGAATTTTCTTTGCAAATATGCAGGTTTGGTATTTTATACGTTTGTCGAGTTGCAGCCAGTTGATTTGGGAGTAGAGGTCACAGGTGTGTGTAGGGCGTTGGGCGCCCGTCATGAGCCGACAAGCCTTGTTGAGGGAGATGGTTACTCGTTTGAGCACAGTAACAGTAGCAGAGCCACATTTGATGAGGCCATAGTCAATGGTGGCAACGATGGAGCACTGGACGGCAACTGCCAGGGCTTCGGGGGTAAGGTGTCACCTGTGGCGGAACAGCAGGCTTAGTCTGGAGTTGGCAGTTTTGGCGACATTATTAATGTGGTCAGTGTATGAGAGGTTGGAGACGAGTGTGATCCCAAGGTATTTAAAAGTTTGGACCTGCTCCAGTGGGCATCGTGACTGGTGTTAATGGAAAGGTGGTGGTGCTCATGTTTATTGTGGGAACTACTGTAAATCATGGACTTAGTTTTTTTCTGGTTAAGGATCAGTTTATGCTGAATGAACCAGCTCTTGACAGTGGAGAAACAATGCTGGAGTTTTCCTTGCAGCTGGTAAGGGCCATGGTGTGCGGCAAGGATTACCGCATCATCGGCGCAGAGTATAATTGGTTCAGGGCAGGCATCTGGTAAGTTGTTGAGAAACAGACTGAAAAGGAGTGGTCCCAGAATGGATCCCTGTGGAACACCAGAGTGCACAGGTTTGGCATCAGAGAGCACTTCTGCGATTTTTACACATTGTGACCTGTTCTCAAGGAAGCTTTTAAACCATGTAATAGAATCTGGGGAGACTGCAGCTTTATGTAGCTGGGCAAGCAGAAGGTGGTGGTGGACAGTATTGACAGCTTCAATGTGACAAACAGCTGGCGAGCCTCTCCCCAAACTTCAGCCATGCACTCCACATAATAAGAGAATGCTCTCCACAAGTCCAGGGTATGGAGCCTGTGATTGTCCTCCAAAGAGGGATTGGTAAAGTAGGCCAGTAAATTAATCACCTGGTTAAGGTGTAACTCCAATACAACCTTCAGAAGGAAATGAAAATTACGTACCTATTGTAATTGTTGATCTTTCTGTATATCTTCACCATACATCACTGGTGGGTTCAAGCCAGAGGCACAGGACCCCCGGGAGAGATTATTTTCTCTAGGGGGAGGAGCCAGCACTGGGACAGCACCACCCTTGAGGCTCATGCAATGCATGGCGCTCAAGGGTTGGCCAGTAACTGACGCCGATTCCTCCTCTGCCTCAGTTCTGCACACCGGAGATAGTGGGAAAATCAGAGACAGAGGAATGAAGGAGGGTGGGGCAAGGAAGTCCAAGAAACAGTAAAAAGGAAAAGATATAAACAGAAAACAAAATAAGGCTGGCCACAAGAGGTAGATATGTTACCTAGGGGTCTGGGACAGGGGCCCCAACCACTGGGCAGGCCAAGGGAGGGACAGCAGTAAGGGAGGGAGAGTGAAAAAAAGGATAGAAAAGATTGAGAGAGGAGATGAGGTGAGAGACCTAACGACAACCCAGCAGAGGTCCAAGGGACTCTCTGGGGACCAGAAGGAACACAAATGCCCTAATCCACTTTCCCATTTTTTTTTTTTAAGCTCCATAGAGGGAAAGGAGCGAGTTGCCCACAACCTTCAGGCTGGATCTGAAGGCAAGAGATAATGGAAACCAGCTGGACATCCAGTCCAGTAGAGCAGAGTTCAAGCCAGGGCACCAGGCTTTGAAGGTACATCCCCTCTGGTCCAGAGGAGAGGGAAGGGGTGTTAAAGGTCTCTCACTCCTGTCCATAATTTACACAAGGATGGGGACAGGACCCGCCCCAGGGCAGGATCTCCCTCTAAGAAAGACTCCTTCAACAGAAAGGGTCTTAACTGGAGAGAATAGGCATCGCATACTCTGAGCCGGATGGCAGGAAGGGAAAGAGGATGTCTGAGTGGAGTTTCTCTCCCCTTTTGTTTTTTAAAAGAGGGGAACCCTGCCCAGGAAAACCCAGATGGGAGTCACTGTTCCAGGAAGAAGGGGACTGGAGGTCCCTGGGGCCCTTCCACTTTCCCAAGAATCGAAATGAGGATCCCAGAGGTCAATGCGAGACCAGAGCTGGGCTATATGGGCCCCTAAGAAGAAGGGCCCAGAAAATCTGGAAGGAGGAGAGTCCCCATCAAGACTGTGAGAAGTGAGTCCTGGGGAACCCCTTATCATAAGAGGGCAAGCGTCCCTGCTTGCCCTCCCATAAAGGTGGGTCCTTGTTGCTTACCTGAAGGATCAGAGGACTCAGAGGTGCCAGTAGGACTAGGCCCAGAATTGGCCTCAACTGGGGGATGACAAGCAGGGAGGAGGCATTGCTCAGAGGCTGATGCCCAGGAGGGGGATGGTGGGCAGGAAGCAGTGATGAATGGTGAAGATATACAGAAAGATCAACAATTACGGTAGGTACATAATTTTCATATCTTATCTGCATCAATTTTCACAATTGATCACTGGTGGGCGATTACCAAGCCCCCCAAAGGGGACCTGGGCACCTCCCTGAGAGAAAGGGTTCCCTTAGCCACCTGTGGGGGATACACAGGGAGAGGGGACCATCACTGGCCAGGTGAGGCCCATGACTAGTCAGGGTGAGCCGGGGTCTCCCTTTGCCTGGGAGAAGGTAGTCACCCCTGAAGCTCCCACCTCACTATGCAGGAGACAAGGTGGGTACCCCGAAAAGTAGAGGCAAGCACCCTACACCGGGCCAGGGGTGTCAGCCAGTGAAGACAAAGCCATGCCATCCACAGGATGCAGATTGCTGTCCCTGCCAGCCTGGGCGCCACCTCATTGGTGTCGCATGATGTGCTTGCTTGGTGCCTCGCATGCTCCATGCCACGCATGGAGAGAGCGATGGCTGATTGCCTCTAAATCAGGCACTGATACTAGCAACTGGCCTAGCATCGACCATAAGTGCCTGCTGTATGCAGCATGATAGGCCTGATGTGATGCAACACAGAGCATGAGGTGTGCCAAGGGGAAGACTCTCCTCCCTAGAGGTCGAACTCTATGGAGTTGGCTTCTGGAGGTCGGTCATGCATCAGGCTTCTGTGCCCAGCAGGGGTGTCCAGGAGACTCAGTCCAGAAGTAGGATGAAGCAAAGCTCCTGGAGACTTCTGGGGTGTGCAATACCTGCGCTGGCAGTCCCTCGAGGTTGGAGAAGGGGCTGAGGGACACTGCCAGGTATGGTACAATGCTTTCTGGAAAGAAACCAGCCAGGCAGGCACCACCAGGTGGTCTGCACTGTACTCACTCAGGAAGGTGTGCGTCACCTGCTCAGGATTGCATCTTGCCACATGGGAAACATGGAGCTCGTCGACCAACCTTGTCAGGAAACGCTGACAGGAGGTCTGATCAGCATCAGAGGAAAGGTGGAAAAAAGTGTCCTCTTCCTCAGTGAAGGAAGATGAGGAGGTCGACGAGTCTGAGGATTCAGAGTCTGACTGCTTCTGGGAGGACAGGTAGAAGACCTGTTCATCCATGGCCCTAACGTACCCGGGGAAGTCAGCAGCCGTTGCCCTGAATTGTTCCCAGGTCAAGGGTGCTGAAGGATCCACATGGCCTGGGAAAAAGGGAAGAGAAGGCAGAGGGAGGGGGGAAGTACTCTCCCAGGGTGAGAATTCCCTTTGCTAGGGCTGTAAGACCTGGCAGACAATTCAACCCTAGGGAAGGATCTGCTGGTCTCCTCCGTCAACGGTCACTCAGCCAGACTGAAGCAGTCGGGACTGAGCCCAGAAGGGGAATTCCCTAGTGTGGGGTGACTGGGGCCACGTAGATCCAGAAGGGCAGCCCCTAGCCCCACCTCCAGAGGTCTCACCCAAAGAAGAGGAAGGAGAGAAGGCAGACTCAGCACTGCAGCTCCTCCCTGAGCCCCGTAAGGCTCCAAAGGAAGGCCGTCGACATCACCCCAGCCGCCACCCCCACTGGAGAGGCACCTCTTCCCCACCATTGATCTTAAGCATGCCACCACATCCACTGCACCACCTGGGAGCTGGCAGATGTGCAGCCCCCTTTTCAGCACCACAGAATAAAGCGGCACCAAAAACGGTGCCAGTGCTGGCCAGAAGAGTCAATTTCCACAGAGCGGAGCCACTCTCAATATGAGGCAACCCCTCAGTACCTCAGGCAGCACCAGAAGTGCTCTCAGCACTGGAACTGGTGCTAGGACCTGCATAGATGGTGATCACCCACCCTGAAGAAAGAGAAGATTGGGGGAGCACCATAGTGCTGGGTGAAGGAGAGCCTTGGTACCCTGGAAAGTCGGGTAACCAATCTGGGTATGCATCCCAATCATCCTCTTCCGAAGAGGAGGAGATTAGGGAGATCACCATAGAGGTCACCCCTGAAGCCCTCCTTCCCTCGGTGCCACAAGGAGGCCTGGCACCTACCACGGTTCCGCCCTGCTCACCGGAGCTGCGAATGGCTCTGGGATCAGCAGTAGCACTAACAGGTGATGAAAAGGAAACCACCAGGCTGGACCTAGCAGGCGTAGACTGCGACACTGCGGAGCCTGCACCTCTGAGGAGGTGACAGCAAGAATGGTGCCCCCAGACAAGCCCCCGGAGGAGTCTGACCGTCCCTCTCGCACCGTGGAAGAGACCTCCACCCTGGTGCGGCTCAAAGCAGCAGAGACCCCCTCCTCCGCATTACATATAGTACCGGGAGGGGACCCAGAGGAAGGGTCAAGAGACCTGCACCTGGGGTCCCACATACGATGCTGCCCTCCAAAGGTCGGCAGAGTGTGGCTGACCTTAAATGCATGGTACTCTAACACACGGTGGTCCATTGAGAATCAGGTGTCACAGTGGTCCATGTCATGATTTGAACCTAGGCAGGTCAGGCATTGGTCATGCCAATCCATCATGGTCATCTGCCGGCCACAGGGAGACCGATGCATGGGGGGCTGGCCCACTGTAGATGACTTCTTGACCTTTTTCCTTTTGTCCTCTGAACCTAGCATGACCATCGATCAACTTAAAGCAAACACAGAAAAAAATTTGGCATCGAAAAAAAGGAAAGATCTTACCAGTCTGATCCAGAGTCAAAGACGGCACCGAGTAAAAACAGTGGTGGCAGAACTTCGAGGCATCAATGAGAAGGAGGTAGGCCACAATGGTGTAGGCTTCTGTTAGCTTACATGAAGTTGATTCACACTCGATGGCAGAAAAAGCAGAACTGAGGTGGAGGAGGAGTCGGCGTCAGTTACTGGCCAACTCTTGAGTGCCACGCATTGCATCGGTCTCTAGGGTGGGGCTATCCCGGTGCTGGCTCCTCCCCCTGGAGAAAATAATCTCTCCCCTGGGGTCCTTCACTGCTGGCTTAAACTCACCAGTGATGAATGATAAAGATTGAACAGATAAGATCTTCAGGGTTGGGGCAAAGGACAACTTTGTCCCTGTGGAAGACCAGATAGGGAGACTCCACTGAGAGTGTCTGGAGCTCACCAATCCTTCTGGCTGATGAGATGGGCCAGGAAGGCCATCTTCCATGACAGGTGTGAGATCTCACACCTGTGCAATGGCTCAAAAGGCTTACCCATTAGCATAGCCAACACCAGCAGTAGGTTCCACAGTGGAAGTGGTTCACACACTGGAGGGAACAAGTGGTCCAGGCCATTGAAAAAGTGCCCAGCCACCTTCTCCTGGGCCACTGTTGGCTTACCAGCATGTGTCTGCTAAGCAGAGGTGGCTGCCAGATGCACTTCAAGGGTCGTCGCCCGCAGTCCCAACTGAGAGAGCGATCAAAGGTATTTCAGGATGCTAGTGACAGGGCAGGTAAGGGAACCAAATTTCTTGCCCTGACACCAAATGGAAAATATCTTCCTTTTAAAGGTGTAGCATCTGGCAGGAGGCATCCACAATATGTAGCACATCATCAGAGAAACCCATGGCCTGGAACTCTAGCCACTCACAAACCATGCTGTGAGGTGCAGAGACTGCAGGTCTTGGTGCAGAACTGTCAGCTGATGTCTGGTCAATAGATCCAGGCAGAGAGGCAGTAGTCATGGAGGTGTGTTGCTGAGGCTGATGAGATCTGGGTAGCAGAACTGCCTTGGTCAGTTTGGAACCAGGCCATAAGATGCAGGAACTGCAGGCCCGGGTGCAGGACCATCCCCTGAAGTCTGGTCAGCGGATCTGAGTGGAAAGGCAGTCGCCATGGAAGTTTGCTGATGAGGCTGAGGAAATCCAAGTACCAGAGCTGCCTTGGCTATCAGGACCACCAGTGCCTTGTCCTTCCAGGCCTTGACCACCACCTTGTGGAGCAAGAGGAAGGGAAGGAAGGTGTACATGAGGCCTGGGATACGGGGACTCGCAAAAGCATCCCCCAACAGTGTCCCAGACTGTGGGGGTGGGAATAAAACACCCTCAGTTTGCATTCTCACAGGAGGCAAACAGGTCCACTACAGGAGTGCCCCATTGTGAGAACAGGTGGCTCACCACTTCCTGATTCAGGGACCGCCTGTGCAACATCTCTCCTACCCCGCTGACAGCATCCACCAGTTGACTGTTATCTCCTGCGACATGAATAGCTAGGAGATCTGCACCTAAACTGCACATGAAGGTCAAGGTGCAGAGGGCCTCCTGACACAAGGGAAAGGAGTGTGTTTTGCCCTGCCTGTTTAGGTAGAACATGGTCATGGTGTTCTCAGTCTAGACCAACATGCCCTGACCCCTGACTAGTGGAGTGAATCCCATGAGTGCAAGGTGCACTGCACAGAGCTCCAGCAGGTTTATGTAGTGACGGGGCTCTGAGGGTGACCAGAACCCACCCATGGGCTCTGTGGTCTCCCAGGTGTCTTCCCCACCCCACCAGAGATGCATCTGTCATAAGCATGGCAGTTGGTTCTGGGCGGATAAATGGGATTCCTTCCTCCAGGTGTTCTGGGATCAGCCAACAGTGGATGGCATACCTCATTGACTGGGTCACTGTGACTGGCTGGTCCAAGTGGTCTAAGCACTGGAAAAACTGACTATCCAATTCTCTCTAGAGGTGCAACATCCACCAGCGGGCCCAACGGACCATGCTGGAGCAGAATGCTGTGTACCTGAGCAGGTTCAGAAAATCCCGGGAAGGGCGTGAGAGTCCAGCCTGAAATGATTGGGCACAGGAGACAAGATCCAGTGCCCGGTCCACATGTTAGTGGGCCTTGACCCACAGGGAGTTTAGTTATGCCCCAATTAACTTGATCACCTGCGTGGGTACCAGTTCGGACTTGTCCAGGTTGACCAACAGGCCTAAGTCTCGGCAAGTCTGGAAAGCCAGATCTCTGGACCTCTCCATAGCCTCTTTGGATGAGCCAGCTAACAGCCAGTCATCCAGGTAGGGGTACAAGTCTGACAATTAGGCGCTGCAGATATGCCGCCACCACCACTGCCATGCATTTGGTGATGACCCTGGGTGCCAAGGAGAGGCCAAAGGGCATGAACTGGAAATGGTACAGGACCCCTTCCACTCAAAATTGGAGGTACTGGCAGTAGGACCGATGAACTAGGATGAGGAAAAACACATCTTGGAGGTCTAGGGAGCAAAGCCACATGTTTTGATCCAGTGATGGAATGATCTGATTCAGATTGACCATTTGGAACATGCGTTTCAACATTAACTGGTTGTTGCCACCACTGCCATGCATTTGGTGAAGACCCTGGACATCGAGAAGAGGCCAAAGGGCATGACCTGGAACCAGTACAGGATCTCTTCCACTCAGAACTGGAGGTACTGGCAGTAGGACCGATGAACTGGGATGAGGAAAAACACATCTTGGAGGTCTAGGGTGCATAAGTCACATGTTCTGTTCCAGTGACAGAATGATCTAATTCAGAGTGACCACCTGGAACATGTGTTTAAGCATGAACTGGTTCAGATTGTGCAGATCCAATATGGAGCACCAGCCCCCCCCCCATCCATTTCATGACCAGGAAGTACCTGAACATGTAACTCTGAATGACCGGGGTGTCCAGGACAGAGGCGACTGCACTTTTTGCAAAGAGCTGAGCAGTGTCCTCCTGAAGAGCAGACAGTGTGTCCTCCGACACCCTGAACTCCCGAGGCACATGGAGGAGGTAAGGCGGGAGAGTCTCGAAGTCCAGAGGCAACCTTCTGCCCAATATGTCCAACACCCACTTGTTTGTTGTGCTAGAGGACCAACATGGTAAGAAGTGACATAACTGACCTGCTACTAGGAAATGCAGACAGGGACAGGATGGGTGGAAGGATGTCACCCCACAGACTATCACTGGGCAGCTTTGGCAGGGGCACTAGTAGCTGCAGCTGGAGCGGCACCACCACCCCTGCCCACCCCATAGGACAAGTCTGTTTCTTAGGCCTTTTTTGTCCTTCTAGGACAATGCCACAGACTCCAGGGTGGCACTGTACTTCTCAATACAGGTGAGATATCCTTCCACCCCATGGCCAAAGAGGTTATGCCCAAGAAGGGGACATCAGCCAATTCGTGCTTGGTTTCTGCTGTGAAAGTGGACAGATGCAGCCAGGCTCTGCAATGCATGGAGATGGCCGATGTCATGGCATGTGCACATGAATCACCCATCTCCAAGGCCATCTGGAGCTGGTGTTTAGCCAGCAACTGACCATGGTATCTGATGACCATAACCGTCAATTGCTGATCAGCCAGGAGGTGAGGGAGGGTGGAATCAGAAACTCCCATCAGTGAGTGACCGAAACTGGCCTTTCTCATAGCATAGCTAGTCTGACAGAGACCCAAGGACACCGCAACGTGCAGCTTTTTAGCAGAGTGGTGTACCGGACTCCTTGTTCAGGGGCTTGTCAATATCCCCTTGGTGTTGAGACTTGTGAAACATCAAATCAGTCATCAACTATTCCACAGACAGGTGGTCTGAAAACCCAGAAAGAGACCAAGCAGGGACCACATACTTGATGGCCATATGGGTAGAGGGTGCCGGGCAGGATGCTGAATGATACCAAAGCTCCAGGGCTGGTCCCAAAATGGCTTCAGCCATGGGAAAGAAAACCACTGGGGATTTGTCCTTATCCAAAATGTCTGAAGGAATTTACCCTTTTTGGTCTGGCTCTAGCAGGACTGACATGGACTCCAAGATTAGGTGGTGAAGCGCACCAAAAGTTACCAGGCCATGCTCAGTGGATAGCTCCTCAAACAATCCCCAGTTGAGGAGAGGAATCCCAGAAGAGGCCATAAACTCGTGGTCTGAGTCATCCTAGGACTCCTGAAAAACAGCCTTCAACTGTTTCTCGCCATGGCCACCTTGGTATCCTCCCCACTCAATGATTTGCACCAACAACCAGCCTGGTAAGCCAGTGGCCTAATGGGCCTCCTTGGTCAGAGCACCCACCTTTGGCTGTAGTGATGGCAGCTCTACCTGAAAAGGTGGAAAAGAATTTCACGGAGCACCTGCATAGCGTGGATCGGCAGAGGCAGCACTGGCAGCTGCCAGGCGACTCGAGGTCCAGGGAGTAGAGTCCTACCCTGTCTTCCCCCCCGATGGCCCACTGGTGCCAGAGGAATTCCTCGTAGCACTGGCACAGCTTAAAACAGTGCCTCTTCTCATACAAGGACAAGGAGGCTGAGAAGCATCAATGGTGATGCCTCCCAGTCGAGAGGGATCGAGAATGGAATGCCTCAACCAAGATCTCGACCACGATCTCAACCGTGGACCATTGACTAGATGATCGATGGTGAGGGCAGCCTTTGGGCTTGTTGTGGTATACCACATGCCTGCCCACTTTAAGCAGCTTGAGCATGGAACGCTCAACCACTGATGCAGGCTGCTCCCATCGAGGACTGGACAGGGACACTGACCAAACCACGTCCTCTTGTGTGAGGAGGACCAGGAGCACTGGGGTCTGTGAGATTGATTTCTAAACCTCACCCGATAACTGGTCAACAGGCTTAAGGAAAATTTCTGTGGCCTTCTTGACTGGAGTCAGAGTCATCTGGCTTGATGTGGGAACTGAAGAGCTCTCGACCTGCACAACCTACCCTTTGATCAGGAGGTGCTTCACCACTGTCGAGTAGCTGCGCAAGTCGAGGGTCCAGAAGGACCACACTCTCTCCCAGTACCCCAACCGGCACTGGCAGTGCTTATACTTGGAATCATGGTGGCAAGGGCTCTCCCCCTAGGGTCTGGCCAAGCACATGTCCTGGAAGCCTCCAGTGAATGACCCTCAAACGCTGTCCCCAGCTGGGATCAGCACCGAGACTGAGGTAGTGCTCTCTGTGGCAGCAGTCACTTCCACCTCAAGAGCTACAAGTTGCTGGACAGAACCAGCTGCAGCTGAGGCCTTCTTGTGGCCTTTAGAGTGTTCCTTCAGATCCCATTCAGAAAGCCAAAAGAACAAGAGCTTCCTGTCCTTGAGGGACCCAGGAAGCATGCTGAGACAAAGACCACACCCAGCCACATCATGCTGCCCACCCAGGCAATACACACACGTGTCATGCGAGTTGGTGACTGACATCTTGTACTGGCACCAAACACAGAACATGAACCCTGACTTCTGTTGCTCCGTCGAAGATCTAAGAGTGAAGTCAAAGGAACCAAGGAAAGAATACAAATGACTCAAAAAACTTTGAAAGACAAAGTTCGCCTATGGCACACTAAATCCTAAGTGGTAGCCGTGAAGGAGGTGACCTGTTCTTTCAGCGGAAAGATCTGATATCACGGGGTGGAGTCAGGGGATATACCACCCGAGGGGTGGGAGGAACTTAGCTTAAAGATGTCTGGCAAATCAGACTATTCCAGTGGAACTGCCAGAGTGTGGATAGTGAACCATATCCATGCCCCTAGAAATAAACAATTTCTGTTCTGCTGTTATATAGCAAGACTACATTCAAAGTTAATAATTCATACCAGGCAGAGTGGCTGTGTTTCTCCTCTGGGTACTCCTCTGCCATTTGCAATTATAATAGAACTATCCTCCAGTGTGCGACTAGCATAGGAAAACAGTTGTGTGTCTTGTGATACTAATGCAGATTCTACAATCTCCACCTATTTAACATGACAAGCAAGTAGTCTACTCTAATCACTTCAAGCATCCTATCCTAGGGGTCAGGAACCTGCTTGTGAACCTGTCTTTGATGTCCTAGTTCATAAACACAGAAGCATAAAATACACAGATCTCTCTCTTGCTTTTTTATTTACAAAAAAAAACAAAAAAAAACACAACCTTGGGGTTATTAAACTACAGTCCAAAGCATTTTGGAAAGGCTTGTGATGACTTTTCTTCTTTAACCTTGCACTGCAGGCACAATAAGCTTAGGTTTGACGAATATTACTGAGAACTACACTATAATGCCAGAGGGAGCTGGCACAGCCAGTCAGATATTTCTTGAGATTAAAAGGCTGCGCCATTGTACCTGTTCTCTCTTGGCTTTCAGTGGAAACCCCGATGGGAAAGGGAAGAGGGATGCTGATCCCCAGGGTTACTGTCTGTCTCAACAGCTAGTCATCTCTGCTATATGCAAACAGCTTACCTCATTCAATAATACTAAAATTTGACGAATTTATGGCTGCATCCCCTTTATGTTTATTTCCAGCTCATCCACAGCACAACTATATTTTTTATTTTATTTATTTTATTAAACTCTAGGATTACAAATACCTTTGAGCAATTACTGCTAATTTACAAAGGTTCCACGTCAAAGGATACAGGGGAACATACATGCAGAGGTAGATCATGGTTATAGGATTAACACAGCGAAGGCAAGACTATAAATTTACAGTACATAATGGAGAGACATAATGAGCCAATTAATGAAAAAAGATGTTTCATAGCAGACAGTACATTATATAGAACATATAGTGAATATAGGATAGCGGGGTTAAAGAAAGGGTGGGCAGGCTGAGGGGCTATTGTCAGAAGGTGATGGACAGGTAGCAAGAGTGCAGAGTAGGTAGGGGTTGGGGGACCCAAGATCTGTAAGTGCCTACGAGAGGGGAGGTACATGGTAGGGCAGGGCATAGGTGTGGAAGGGTAGGGGTGGGAGGAGGAAGTAGGTGACAGGGGAGAAGGTGGGGGGATAAAGAGACCACCTTACACTGAGGTGAGGGAGAAGGCTGCTCCTAGGAGAAGCAGTCACTTTGTGTGGTTGATACTAAGTATAGACGGAGCTGTCTTTTAAATGGTCCAAGTATTGCAGGAGTAAGTACTACATTTTTAAGGGCATTGTACCACTGAGGAGCTCTATAGGTGAATATATTTAACAACTAATCGTAATCCAATATGTATACATAATTAGGTCGCCATGCCCAGGTGATCACAGCATGAAATGAAAATTACATATTCACTGTAACTTTGATCTTCCTGAATGTCTTCACCACTGATTCAGACATATGGGTCTACAGCAGGAGGCACTAGGTTGTCTTCTAGGGAGGGCAATGTCAGCTACTGACACCATTCACATGCAGCACTTACACACGTGGTGCTGGGCGCTGGCCAATAACAGTTGTTGACTACCACACGCACCTCACTTCTGTTCTCCAGGAGAGAAACAAAGTGAAGAGAAAATAAAAGAGGGCGCTAGATACATCCTAGCTCAAAAGGGTAGTAAGAGGATATAGGATATAAAATAAACAACCAGTTAGAACTTGACTACCAACTTAGAAATTAAGGAGTGCAGGATGGTGTCCGGGGCACATGTTGCATCTAGCAACTAACAGGGATGTACCCCATGCTGGGAGAAGGAGGGAGAAATATGGAAAGAAGGTGGCCACCTACCCACTACAAGAGGAAAAACAAAAGGGCTCTCTCCTTTCTTTTTCTGTTTTGTTTTTTTGTTTTTGTTTTTTTGGTTGGTGGCGGGAGACCATATTCCTTTTTTTTTATATTTTTTACGAGGGTGGACACCAAGATGACAAATACTTTTTTTTTTTAATTAACAAAAAGTCGACAGCCACCATAAAAGAGCCATAGCAGAGGAGATACAGGCAGCAAGTACTACCAACACCCACAGGATGAGCTGCCAGCATCCCTGGCCCACAGCTGAGCGGGAGATGGTGAGTGGGTTTCTGAATTAACAGTGAAGGTATTCAAGAAGATCAATAATTACAGTGAGAACGTAATTTTCATATCTTCCATGAATCAGTCTTCACCATTGGTTCATACATATGGGTCTGAGCACCAAGCTACCCAATTAGGAAGGAGCTGGTTCACCCTGAGGGTAAAGTCACCCCCAGCTCACTGCATGGGGGCCAAAAACCAAGGGCAGGGACCCCTTGTGGGACTGCTGAGGCCATAAATGTTCAGTCAGATGGACAGTAAAACTACCATGAGTTCCTGTCTGACTATCTGGGAGAAAACGTGAGTCCCCTGTAACTGGGAACTTAGCACCTTTCACTGGGCCAGAGAAAAGTGATACCGTGCCATCCACCGAATGCAGACTCCAGTTACCACCAGCCAAAAGGTCACCTCACTGGCGTCATAAGATGCTCTTGTCTGCTGCCTTGCAAACACAAGGTCCTTGGCAGAAAGGCAGATGGTTTGCCCAAGTAACTCTGAGGTGGCATGGTAGCTCGGAGCTGTCCTAGCTGCACCTACAGGCACTTATTATAAGCTGCCAAGTGGGCCTGATGTGCTGAGATGCACATCACAGTACAAGCCAAGCTGAAAATCTTCCTCCCTAAAGTATCTGTCTATGCAGAGTCCACACCAGGAGGTCAGTCGTGAGTTGGCCCAATGGCTCTGAGAGTTTAGATGCTGGACACCACACCTCGCGCCATGCCGATGACCCGGGTTTGGGAACAGACTCGGGTCATCAGGGGTCGGCAGGGAAAGGAAGGGAGGGAGTGAGGGGATCTAGCATCTGGAGAACTGCTCTCCCCTCCTCGGGTAAGTACTGGGGTATGCCTTGCTCCCCAGAGGCCCCTGGTAGAGATCAGGGATCCTGTAGGGAGCGACAATGGATTTAGGAGGTAGAGCGATGGCAGACACCTGCACCTTGGTGCTCTGGTGTCACTGCATGTCCATGCTCCAAAGGGGAAACAATATGGCAAAATACCCCAGAGGACCAGGGAGGCGATGGAGACCCCAGGGACAGAGGCCCACATCCCTTTGCTGGACCAACCCTCCACCGACTCTCCTGAGCTCCCTGACCCAGCCCAGGGACCGTTCCTTTAATCACAGACAGGCTGCCGGGGTGGTCCCTCCATCAGGAGGTGATCTGGGGGGGCTGAATAGGGCCATGGGTCCAGGTGGGGGTGCTTAGCTATGTGTCTCCTGGGGAGGGTGGTTTCAGGCTGGGAGTAGAGGCTGAGGTTGAGCGGGTACTCCCGAGAGATGCCCTGGCCTCTGGAGAAGAAATAGAATGTACAAAAAAAGAAGAAAAAAGGTCAGTCATGCACTGAGCGATAAGGCCTGTTTCGGGCCTGCAGGACTTGAATCCCTGAAGTGGGGTGAGGGTCTGTGCCAGCAGAGCTGGTGGATGTGCAGTAACAGTGGTAGATACCTCTGGGGGCTGGAGATAAAGTGAAGGAATGTCTCCAAACTGTGCAGAAGCAATCCTCAAGGGCACCAGTCCAAGCAGGAATGATGCAATGGTCATTGCTGAATGCTCCAAAGAGTCTCCACTACATGGAACGGGTACTGCATGTGGCAATGGTGCCAACATCATGGACCTGCAACATGTCCATCAGGAATCTCTGGTACAGTGAGTACTCAGAGGCTGAGGACAGGTGTTGGGAGGATTCTGCTCCCTCAGAGAAGGATGAAGATGGAGAAGAGGTGCAGAACATGGAAGCAGGTGGCAGTTTGGAGCCATGCAAAAACTGGACATGGTCTGAACTGGTATGGTGCTGGAACAGCATACTAGCTACGCTTCTATGTGGACTCCAGATAAGAGGTCCAAGAGAACCCATGATACCTGGGAGTTCTGGTAGACCTGGCAGATACCCAGGAGAGAGAAAAGAGCCCGAGGCTCTAGGGTCTGTGCCTGAGCTTCTGCGTGAACATTTGACAGTCCTTGCCCTTAGGGAGCGCATGACGAATCTGCCCAAGGAGTGTCAACCTACAAGAGGAAGGACCTCAACGGTGCCTTAGGGGAAGATCCCCAGGACAGCAGAGCTGTTAGGTCCCCTCAGGGCAACTGAGGACCTTACCAGAGACGGGCATGGTCATAGGACCAGGGGAATTCCGCAACCTGGCCAGTCCCTGACCCCAGGTCAGTGCCACCTCTAGTACTGAACTGGGTCAGCAAATGACCCAGCCACAGAAAATTGAAATTACATACCTACCGTAATTCTTGGTCTTCTTGGATGAAGTCTTCACCATTCATTCACACTAGTGGGACTACGCCAAAGGCACTAGGACCCAGCAGAAGCAAAAAATCTTCAGGAGGGATGGTGCCAAGATAGAGTCATGCATGCGCAGCGCTGCAAGAATGGTTCACGCTGTATAGATTATCTCCTGTCAACCCTCCAACCGCCTCAGTACTTTTTTGACCCAGGAGGTGCAACGTAAACTAACCTAGGAAAACCTAACTTCAACTGGACATAAGATAGCCTGGATGATCCATGTAAGAAGGGTCAATACAACAACGCCTTCACAGCCCAACCAACAAGGGAGTGAAGACCAAAAACATAATGAGTGAGCTTGGGGGATGGTGAGTGGGTGTGTCAATGAATGGTGAAGACTTTGTTCAAGAAGGTCAAGAATTACGGTAGGTACGTAATTTCCGTATCTTTCTGGACTAAAAGTCTTTACCATTCAGTTACACTAGTGAGACAGTACCAAGCTAAAAACTAATCCACCAAGCAGGGTGGCAGGAGACTGAGCTCACTCAAGACAGAAGTCCATTAAGGATTGATCTGCCGAAGGACATGTGCTGTCTGGCATGAATGTCAAGAGCATAGTGTTTTATGAAGGTGTGCTCTGAACTCCAAGTAGCCACTCTGCAGATGTCTGCAAGGGGTACATTATGAATCTCTGCCAGGGAAGCCACAACTGCTCTAGTAGAGTGGGCGTAAACCCGGCCTTTCAGCTTGACCTGCGCCATTGAGTAGCAATGTCAGAGTCAGGCTACCAGCCACGCAGAAATGCATCGAATGGAAAGAGGCTGACCCAGCCGGGTCGCACTAAAGGATGCGAAGAGCTGTTTAGAATGGCGGGTCTCTTTAGTCTTGTCAATGTAGAACTGCAAAGCTCTTTTCAAATCCAGAGAGTGAAGGGTGCATTCTCCTTCATTCTGGAAGTTGGCGAAGTAAGTCAGAAGCACCAGTGGTTGGTTCAGATGGAATTCCGAAACTACCTTTGGAAGAAACTTAGGGTGGGTGCAAAGAACCACCTTATCCTTGTGAAACACCATGCATGGAGGGTCTGTGACCAACGTATGGATCTCAGAGACCCTACGAGCGAAAGTAATAGCACCAGGAAGGCAGTCTTTCAGGTCAGAAACTTCAAATAACAAGTGGCTAGAGGTTCAAACGAATTGCGAGTGAGCATGTCTAGCACAAGGTTAATATCCCATGCAGCCATCGGTCTTCTGACCGGGGGTCTGGTATGAAGTATACCTTTAAGGAATCTTTTGACCAGAGGAAGCTGAGCCAGTGCTAGGTTATGCACTGGCTTCATGGTAGGAGGAAATCGCGCAGAGGTGCACCTTTACTGTTTATTTAGTTTTTGTTGACTGGGAATGAGGACTAGACAATTTTTTGCCAATTTTCAGCCCCCAGCCTTGGGGAGGGGGATACAGATGGATGCCAACTGAAATTGAACTGTATTTTAAGCTGTTGGTGGTATTTTTGGTGAATGGGGGAAATTTGGCCAGGACACTGGGGAAATTCCTCTACTAACTAATACAATTGTATTTATGTACCACAAGAAATGTTTATTTGGGTGGGTATTTTAACTGCACATTGGATATACAGGAAAGAATGCAGGAAAAAAATGTATTGTGACTCCTTTGCCTTTTAGAAATGTGCTGCGACCGCTGAATTAACTGATGTTTTAGCTAAAGCCGTCCCCCCCCAGTGAAATTCACATTTGTTAAAGGAAGGTTATACTCAAAAATTGATTATGTTTTTTTGGTTAAGAGAAGAGATATTATTGAAACAGTAGTGATACCTTCAGCTTTAACTGATCATTTGATAATTAAAGTTGCCGTGAGTACAGAAACTGGCACTGAGCAGCCAAGAACAAGGTGGAAAATGAATACAACTAGCTTCAGGAAAGAATGGTTAAAATAGGGTTGGTATCTTTGGTTGTGGACAGAGTTTCGGTTCTAGGTTTGTATGATGAGTTGTATGAGTGGTGGATCGATACAAAGAAATTTGTAGGAAAATGGATGGAGGATTATGGAAAAAGGAAGGCTAAAAGCAATTTTATGCAATATTTAGAGCTTAGAAACCAGCTGTTCAGGTTGTTGAAACCTCATACTCAGGTAAAGAAGGTTTGTCGGATCAAACAGAGAGAATTAAAGAAAACATGAAAAAGGTCCAATATGACAGAGCAGCCTCATTGGTTTCTGAATTCATCATAGGAACACAGAAAACCCCATTCTCAGACCCTTGTGAAGCTTGTAAAGAGAAAAAGAATAGGTCTAAGATTACGAGTCTTAAAAATAACAAAGGAGAAATCATTAGTACCCCAGAAGGAATTAGGGAAATTGTTGAGGCACAGGTAAGGGAAGTTATGGAGGGACGAGAACCCAGTGCAGAAGATATAAATGGGTTTCTTTATAAATTAAAAACCCCTATGCTAGAGGAGCATAAATGTCAGAACTTAAGGAGAGACATTTCGGTGCAAGAAGTAAAAGAGGTTATTAAGGAGCTGAAAGATGGAATAGTTCCAGGAGTGGACGGAATACCAAATGAATTTTATAAAGCCCTCTCAGTGTTAGTAGCACTATGTTTAGCTCAGGTGTTTGACTCAGTGTTAGAGGAAAACATATTCCTGTGGAATTTTCAAAAGAGCTAGTCCTTGTTTCCTTTTCATAGCAGCGGTATTTCCCCTGCCGACACGGATGAAAACAAGGATCCTGAGCCTGTTTTCCCAACTGGTGTGGGGGAGCAGGCTGAACCCCAGGTGACGTATTTAGACAAAAAAATGGTGGTTTGAGGATGATTAATCCTGTGATATTTTTCCATACATTATTTTGGTACAAAAATCTGATTAAGATATTGGAACAGGAAGGGGTGATTGTGGGAATGTGGGGAAATAATGTGCTGGGCACACTTATGAATAAATGGGTAGACAAAATTCCGGAAGGAGGTAGGAGAAAGGATATACCAGGATATTATAGAGAGACAATTAATAAACTTCAGAGATGGAATATAACTCGTTCCCAAGTGGAACAAACTAGGAAAATCATGTACTACAAAATATTGGGAGAAACAGGAATGAGGGACCCGGAGTTTGGAGGGGGGGGGGACCCTGACAGAAAATAAATATTTATATAAAATATTAACCCCAGAATTCCTGCTAGAATGTGGGATGTGCAGTGGCTGATGGCACACGGGAGAATAGGGGTAAGAGGAAACCACAAGCACAGAGCTCTGGAAGAAAGAAACTGTTTGCATCCCGGTTGTGGTTGTGGAAACTCAGGAACATTTTTTGTTACAGTGTAAATATGCAGAAGGCCAATGGGAGTTTCTATCAGAGAAGTGGAAAATGCCTTAGTTGAGGAAAGTAAGCTATAGAAACTTGGCTTTGGGGATTTTCCCAGAATTACTGAATCGATTTCATAGTGCTACTTTGCAGATATTTTTTGGATGCCTGAAACATTACCTGTGGCAGAGCTGATGCCAGTTGTTATTACAACAAGAGATGCCGTATGAAGGATTCAGTAAACTATGTGAACAGGTATTGTTAGAAGCATATAGAAAGAATTGTAAGAAGCACCCAAAGAACAAGGTAACATTGTGGTGGAAAGGGTTAGCCTTTTTTTTTTTTTTTTTTACAAAATATGCACAGTGTGGGTAGACAAGAATGAAAAAGTAAAAAGGTTAAGAAAGTTGGAATAATGAAGAGTGTATAGACAAGCAATTTCAAAAGAAAACAGGGGGATGGCAAGGATCGGGGGTTTAGAGAAGAAAGTAGATAATGGGAATAACTAAGTTGTAAATATCGATGCAAAGAAACTGGTTGTGGTGGTTTTTTTTGTTTGTTTTTTTAAGAAAAACTCTCCCATCTGGGAGAAAATATGTAAAACAGAACATTGTTGTGGGGGTAGGATAATGTTTGGGGTGGTTGAAGAAGGGGTTAAGGGTATTTTGTGATGATATTTAATGCATTTAGGGTTCTGTATTTTTGTATTGTGTTTGTTGTGGTTATTGAATAAAAACTCCCCTACTCGTTTCGAGAAGTGCCATGGGATCTTTAACATCCACCTGAACTACCACCAGAACAGGCAGATGGGACCTCGGTTTAATGTCTCATCTGAAAGATGGCACCTCAGGATTGCAGCTCCCCCCTCATGCTGCACTAGAGTGTCAGTACTGGGATTTAACCCAAGTGGCTGGTGTAGGGATAGAACCCACAGCCTTCTGATCTTCTGGCCTCAGATGCGAGTGTGTAACCTGCTGAGCCACTGACACTGATATGTGGCATATGTCAGCTGATACGTGATATGACACTGGAATATTGCAGCCCTACATTCGACAGATCTAGAAGGTACTTCTGTACCTTGTTTGGTGGGCAACAGAAAGGATCCAGGTGAGACTTTGCACACCAAATCGAGAAACGCTTCCACTTTGCTGTGTAAGTCTTCCTAGTGGAAGGCTTGCGAGTCACTAACAGGATTTTCAAGATCCACTGGGAAACCTTGAATCAACTCAAGTCTATCTCCTAAGCAGCCAGGCATGGAGATGGAGTGAGCGCAGGTTGGGATGGACCAGGGGTCCTTGTGTCACAAGGTCCACTCATAGAGGCAGTTGCTGCAGAGAAACCTGTGACAATCTGTTGATCAGTGGGAACCATATCTGTCGAGGCCAGTATGGGTCGATTAGAATCATCCTGCCCCCTTGTGCCTCCAACATGAGGAGCACCCTCTGAATCAACGAAAGAGGAGGAAATGCATACAGAAAGCATCTTGTCCACTGCAGTCTGAATGCATCCTGACAGAAAGGGCTAGGTTCTGGATTTCAGGAGCAGAATCAAGGCAGTTTTGCACTGAGTGGAGATGCAAAAAGTTCCAGGTCCAGAGTGCCTCACTCGTCGAAAAGTGATTACACAATGTCTATCGCGAGTGACCATTCATGAGGATCCGCCTCTGTTCTGCTGAGGTGGTCCGCTAGGTTGTTCTGGACTCCCGGGAGGTAAACCTCCTGAATGGATGCCTCGTTCTTGAGACACCATTCCCACAATCTCATCGCCTCCCTGCATAGGGGTAGGAGTGCACTCCGCCCTGCTTGTTGGTGTAATACATTACTGCCTTGTTGTCCGTCTGAAGTAGAATTACTTTCCGACAGAGGGCATCCATCAGGGCTCAGACAGCATACAGGACCGCTCCCATCTCCAGAACATTTATGTGTAGGTGAGACTTGTCCTGGCTCCACACTCCCTGAGTGTAGAGGTCCTGACAGTGAGACCCTCAGCCCGCCAGGGAAGCATCTGTGGTGACTGTGATTTGTGGCTCCGGTGGGGGAAAGGGAAGACCCTGTTGCAGGTTGATTTCCTACATCCACCACAGAAGAGACCATGCCAAAGGCTGTGTCACCTTTATGTGAAAGGACGTTGGGTACGTGGTTGGAGACCACTGTGCACTGATCATCCATTGAGTGGTCCTGATGTGCAGTCGTGCCGGGGTACCATGAAAACGGACGATAACATGAGGCACAACATCCGCTGCATCACAATGGCTTGAACCGACATGTTCTTCCTGATGAAGTGGGTCATCTGGAGAACAGAGTCCTTCCTGTCCCCTGGGAGGAATACTGTCACCTGGGTGGTAACCAGTACAGCTCCTATGAAGAGGAGCTGCTGAGAAGGCTGAAGTTGAGACTTCTCTAGGTTCAAGAGGACTCCCAAGGACATAAGGAACTGGGAGGCCTCGGCCACTGCCTTCCTTGCCCCTTCTTCAGAGGGGCTTGCTAAGAGCCAGTTGTCCAGATAGGGGAAGACTTGAATACATAGCTTTCTGAGGTGTGCAGTGAGCACTGCAAAGTACTTTGTGAAGACTTGAGGTGCCGAGGACAGTCCACAGGGCAATGCTCGGAACTGGTAGTGCTGACCCAGAACCATAAAGTGGAGGTATTTGCAGTGATTCGGGTGCAGTGGGACATGCTGGTAAGCATCCTACATGTTGAGGGACATGAGCCAGTTCAACTGATGAATCAATGGAAGTGGTGTTCCCAGGGAGACCATCTTGAATTTCTCCCTGAAAAGATACTTATTTAACTTTCTGAGGTCGAGAATCTGGTGCATCCCGCCGGTTTTCTTTGGAACTGAAAGTAATGGGAATAGAATCTAGTGTTCCTCTCTGCAAGGGGGAATGACTTCTATTGCCCTGTTGTTTAAGAGGCCCTGGATTTTGGCAGCAAGAAGGTCTGACTGAGCAGTGGACAGGGTGGAGTGCCATTTCGGTGGAAGGTCTGGAGGGGTGTCCACAAGACTGAGGGAGTAGCCCTCCCTGACAATTCTGAGGACTCACTGGTATGATGTGAATTGCTTCCACTGCTCATAGAAATGAGACAGATGACCTCCCACTGCCTAGGAAGAGTCCTCCTCTGGCAATGGAGGAGGGACCTGGGCTGAATTCTCAGAGTGTGACGCTAGGTGCCTTTGGGACCTGCGCCTTTTGCTGCACTTTCCTTTGCAGTTGGGGAGCTGTGTTTTTATTACCAGCTCCTTGACCCTTACCCTGAAAGGACTGTCAGCTGCGAAATTGTCAGCGGTTCCCATTTCTCTGAGGGGCAGGGGGCGCCAGTCTGGCTGTTTTCAGGGCAGTCCTAGTCTTCTCTGTGGCCTCTATCGCTTGCTCTACTTGAGAGCCGAAGAGGTAGACACCGTTGAAGGGGACATTCATAACCTTCTGTTCGGCATCAGCTGGAAAATCTGATGTCCTGAGCCAGGAGTGATGCCGTATACAAATCCCTGCGGCAGCCGGCTTGAAAGCAGTATCATAGGCATTCATTGCAGCCTTCAGCTGCTGGTTATCAGAGTCAGTGCCTCTTGTGATAGTCTGCAGTAGCTCTAAGGTGACATAGAACATAGAAACATAGACTTTGATGGCAGATAGTCTGCCCATTTTCCTACCTATTGGATAAGCTGCGGATCCTAGTTAACCAACAGCCTACTTCTTCCTACCCCCCACCAGAATTGCCTGATGTCTGTCCCATGTATTCTTAAATTCCTTCACCGTTTTTGACCCCATGACCTCCTCAGGAAGGCTGTTCCATGCGTACACCACCCTCTCCATGAAAAAATACTTCTTCACATTGCCCCTGAGCCTTCCCCCCTCCATCTTCGTATTGTGCCCCCTTGTTCTTGCACATCTCTTTTTCTGAAAGATGCTACCCTCTTGGACTTTGTTGATTCCCTTGAGGTACTTGAAAGTTTCTATCATGTCCCCTTCTCCCTCCTTTCCTCGAGGGTATACATATTAAGCTCTTTTAGTATCTCTTCATATGGCTTCTGGTGCAGACCCTGCACCATTTTAGTTACCCTACTCTGGACTGCTTCCATTCTGTCTATGTCCTTGCAGAGATGGGGTCTCCAGAACTGCACGCAGAACTCCAGATCGGGTCTCACCAACTGTCTGTACAGAGGGATGACAACTTCCTGTTTTCTACTGGTGATGTCAGACTCTAAGAACTTCCCGGCCAAGGCATTAAGTGAGTGCCACAGAGTATATTCATACTGTGAGAAATTACCTTGGTAGCTAGGAATACACATATCCTGTGTTGCAGCTGCGAATGTCTGCTTGCCCAGAGTGTCGGTCTTGCGAGACTCCTTATTGACAGGTTGAGTGGAAGTTTCCTGAGGAAGGATGACCTTGTCATTCTCAGCAAGCACAACCAAAGCATCTGCAAAAGCCTGCAAGACACGATTGGTCTATCCTTGGGCGGGGCGTATTTCCTATCGATGACTTTAGACACCGAGGGAATTAGAGCCGGCTTGTCCCAAATCATCTCCGAGAGAGTTTCGAAAGAAGGGGGAATTGGATGAGTTAAATCCACTGGGATTTCAGGGACATGCAGGAATTGTAACCGCAACAGTTTACCTGGGTTCACTGAAGAGGTTTGTAAAGCCAAGGCGGATCCCATATTCTTGAGTAAAGACTGGAAAGAAAGATCTTCCACTACGGATTCAGCAGAGATTAAAGGCTTGCTCTCCAGACCAAAAACTGAGTTGTCCACATCGCTGTCAGAATGGAGCATATCTGAATCAGACTCATCAAGGTCTCCCTCTGTGCCAGATGGGCCATCAGTGACAGGCTTGGTCCAGGAAAAATGAGGAATCGATGAGGCCACCATCAGGGCTGAGGCCCTCGGCATTCACCGCGGCACCACCTGTGGCATCAGGGATGGCGTCACGAAAGTCGGCCCTGCAGAAGTCCTGACAGACCTAAAAAAGAGGGAAGAAGTTGTAGGTACCTATGCCATCCCCTGCAGGGACAACAGTTGGGGGGTAGGCATGAGGAGTGGACCAGAAGGATGCTAGCACCTCAGGTGGAACCCACGCCTCTTGTCCTGAACATCCTGGCCTTGGCTCAAGGGCTCCAAATCCTGAAGGATCTGGGTCTGGAGCCACCGCCAACAGAAGACAAGACAAATGTTGTACCCACTGCTCCATAAAAGTGGACCAATGATGGAACTGCTCACCGGAAGCCCCAACGGAGGACAATGAGAGGCTCTGGAGTCAAGAATCATGGTTACCAGAAACGGAGGCTGCCGGGGACCCAACCAGAGTCGAGTCAGGCCCAACACATCTAGTCCCTAGCCACTGATGACCCCTGCACAGCATATCAGAGGGAAACCTCCATCAGTGCCTCTTCTTCTTCGGCCATTGGGAGGGTGAGCGGAGCTGGTTCCCCAACCTGGATCGGGAACAGGACCGCTTCTTTCAGTGCTTACAGAAGGACTGTCCTCCCTCCCAAGCACTGGACTGCCCATGGTCGGACCCCCCTTTCGGAAAGGGCAGCAGACTGGACACAGCCCCACTGCCAGAACAACTTTCAAGCAAAGTCTCCCTACCATCACCGACACCATCCATGGTCAACTCCATTGAAGGAATGGCTGTGACAGTTAAAAGTTGTTTTTTTTTTTAAACAATAAAATAAACTATAAAACTAAGCTAAATGAACTAAACAAAAATGCTGCTGTTGTATAGACTTGAAGACTTGACTCTCACTGGCGAGCGACATTGAACTGAATTGCACTTGACAGCAGGGAAAAAGAATCTGAGGTGGTTGGAGGGTCAATGCCAAGACAGCCTATATGGTGTGATCCAGTCTTGCGGTGCTGTGCATGTGTGGTCCTATCTCCGTGCCAGCCCTCCTGAAGATTTTTGGCTCCTGCTGGGTCCTAGCACCTCTGGCGTAATCCCACTGGTGTGAATGAATGGCGAAGACTTTTAGTCCAGGAAGATCCCCCCTGCCCTGTCTCCATGGCCAACAATGTCCTAGGGAGCAATACCAGAACCGGGAACAGAACTAGAGGGTGACACTATGCCCAGTACTGGGCCCAGAACAGACACTGGAGGAGGTGCTGCATCCATCTCAGGGCTCAGCGTCACTCTGCTCCCTTGAGCTGCAAGGGCTACTCGAGTTGAGGAGTGACACCTCAACCTCCCGCAGCAGAATGCCACCCAGCTCCAAAGTTAGTCCCTCTTCTGGCACTGCACATGGTACCAGAAGGGATCCTGATGACACAGCCAGCACTGCCCTGCTCACTGACCATGCAAACAGTGACAGGAGCTGGGGCAGCACCAGGCTGGGACATCGAGATGTCCTCCAGTATAGACCAAGCATGTAACTTCAGCCTCATCATGGGGGATGTCTGCTGCCCAGGGCAAACAGACTTGGGGGGGTGCTCAGCCAGCCACCCTGAAGGAGTCAGTTGTTCACCAGAGCCACCCCCCCCAGAGCCTCCAACACCTCAGTGAGCGAGGTTGTGGAGAATCCTGTTCTTTCACGGTACCAATGGCACCGGAAATGGGCCTAGGGGAGCAGCCCAAGGACCTGAGCTTGGCAACATGGGTCGGCTGCCTGGCCCTGAAAGTGGGAATCGGACGACCCAATTTCAGTGTATGAAACTCAATGGTACAGTGGTCCATTGAAAGGCTGGAGTCACAAGAATCCATGTCATGTTCTGCGCCAAGGCAGGTCCAGCAAACCTGATGTTCTTGGTCACGATTGACTTACCACAGGATACCAACACCAAATTGGGGCTTTTTTGGGGCCCGTTACTCTTTTTATCAGACTCAGACATCATGGACAAGATAAGAAACTGAAAGGGATACCACGAAAATAATTTATTTAAAATTTGATAACCGGGAAAAGCACCAATGAGCCAAAGCTCATTTCCAGGTGCGACCCAAGGAAGGGTAACATGGGATACAGTGTTTACAGATAAAAAAAACATTTGCATGTTAACAAGGTCAAGGGTCAATGGTTACAAGACCCAGAGGCAGCAGTCATCAGCCAAGTGCAGGAGTGCAAATACTACACTAAATCTACAGTAGCTTAAAAAAAAAAAAAATCAAATATACAGATACAAATTCTGGCCCAGGAGCAGAAAGAAAACTCATCAATGTTGCAGAAGAAATTCATGATGATCGAACTGAGGCGCTGCTCCCATGGTGTTCACTCAACAGCTGGAAGAACAGAACTGAAGTGTGTGAGGGAGTCGATGATGGTTATTGACTGACCTGTGGCACCACGTGGGTACATGCTGCACGCTAGCGGCATCAGTAGTTGATGTCAGCTCCCTACCTAGAAGAAAGAAGCTCCAGCAGGTTTCTAGTGCCTCCAGGCCTAGACCCATATCTATGAATCAATGCTACAGATTGATTCATGGAAGATCTTCCCTGCCAAATTTAGTATAATTAGATAACTCATTCTGAAGGCGTAGGCCAAAACAGTTAGCACTAGGGGGAGCGTGACCACAGTACAGAGTCTGAACTTCATTCTAAAGTTCTGTAACTGCTATAAAGTTATATCCCCAGGGCATCATGCTCATGCAGAAAGATGATGCTTATTAAGGGCAAAATGTGCCTATTCGCAGATGATACCAAGCTCTGAGGGAGGATGGACACAGTTGAAGGGATACAAGACCTACAGGAAGATCTGGAAAAGCTGGGGAGGTGGTCCAGGATCTGGCAGCTTGGCTTCAATGTCAAGAAATGCAAAGTTATGCATATTGGAGTCAAGAATCCCAGGACAGAGTACTACCTGGGTCTCAGTATTTGCATCAGAGGAGGAGAAGGACCTGGGAGTGATGATCACTAGTGACCCGAAGCACTCCACGCAGTGCAAGAAAGCAGTAGCAAAGGCAAACAAGATGCTGGGATGCATATCTAGAGGATCAGTAGTAGCAGAAAGGAGGTTATACTGCCCTTGTACAGATCACTGGTAAGTCCGTATCTAGAGCGTGGAGTTCAGTATTGGTGCCCACACCTCAAAAAGGATATTAACCTGCTGGAGAAGGTCCATAGGAGGGCTACAAAGATGACAGTGGGTCAGCAGGGTAAGGCATACGAGGAGAGGTTGAGGGCACCGAACATGTACTCCTTGGAAGACAGGAGAGAGAGAGAGGGGACATAACTGGGGACCTTCAAGCACTTGAAAGGGATAAAGAAGGTTAATAAGGAGAGTTTCTTTAAGCTGAGTGGCAACCATAACATGAGGGGGCACAGTCTTAAGCTGGAGGGTGGGAGGTTTAGGAGGGTGGTCAGAAAGCACTTCTGCACAGAGAGGGTGGTGGACACTTGGAATGCTCTGCCAGAAGAGGTCATCTTGTTAAAGACAGTGGGCAGCTTTAAGAAAGGCTAGGACAGGCAGTGGGGAAGATAAGGATCATGTGTAGGGAGGATGGGAGGAGTGGGGAAGGAAGGCAGGGACAGTAGCTCAAGCTGTGGACCCTACAATATGAACAGACTTGCTAGACCAAATGGCCTTCTTCTGCTGGCTTCTTCGTATGTACAGTATGTTCATATTGTAAAGCATCATTGATGAATTCCTGCTGTTTGAAGAGTTGAAAACTGTACAACCAACCAGAAGCTGTAATTCATGACTACTTAAGGGAAGTTTCTCCCCGAAAAAAGAACAAACTCTGGCCAGAACTGATAGGGCTGCAGGTGAAGAATTTGGGGTAAAAATATGGAAATTTTTTTTTTAATATGTTTGCACCAGATGTGCAACATAGCCTTTTTAAGAAACTGCCTCATGAGGAAGGGAAGAGGAAATGTTCAACTCCTGGCCTAAAGGTGATTTTGCATAGGGGACTGCGAAATCACCTTTTGGGATGAAAAAAAAACATTTTGTCCATGATTTAAAAAATTACAGCTGTCACACACGTGCATATCAAAAGGGTTGTCACATAATTATTAGATTGCCTCAAACATAGATCCATTGAATTGGAGCTCCATTCTTACAGGCAACAGTGAAGCTAGCCACAGTATAACAAGTATGCCAAACATTAAACCAGAGCAAGTTGAAACAAATCCAAGGGAAGCACTGGAACAACTGACTGACACTGCCCCAAAAGCAGCACCAGATGAAAGCAACATCCACTCCTTCAACAAGACCGGTATTCCAGGACAATTTCAGATAACAACATTCAATATTCACAGACTTGTGCATTTTAATACTTATTATTAGCAACATTTTCTCCAATTGCTTTGTTTCAATGATTTTCAGGCTCTGATTTTTGCTTCAAAAGGTGTTTACGGTCACTCCTATATGTGGCATTTCTTATGCTAACTACTACAACAACAAAAAATTCCCAGCAAACATCAGACTTGAGTGTTAATATAGTTCTCCTGCAGAAAATGCTTTTCACACTAAATCACACACTATAGCAGGCTTTATGGGAAAATATAAATTATGGGTCCCCTATGTTTGGCCATCCGACCCTGATTTTTAAAGCTTTGTTCATGATTTGCAAGGCCTGAGGGTGAACAGCTTGAAATATTACAAAAAGAAAAATAGATACAGTGATATTTTGCCAGAAATGTATTACTCCATCAAAATTATATGCTCATCATTTTTTTCTGCTAAAAAATACTGCTACTTTAATATTTCTGAAGTTAACCCACTTTAAAAACACATCTTTAGACTAGGTTAACTTTGGAACCATTATGGGCAGGAGGCCTTTTTTCAATGAATTCTTTGGGTCAGGTTGACATAGACAAATCATTTTGATATAAACAGTTGCCTAAATATTGGTCAATAGACATCAGTTAAGCAATATTAACTTCTTAACTTATTAAACATTCTCAACTGCTCCCTCTGTCAAGAGAAATTCCCCACCCACTGGAAATTGGCCTCCATCACATCCATCCATAAAAGTGGGGACCGCACATCCACAAACAACTACCGCCCCCTCTCCATTCTATCCCCCCATCTAAAGCACTCGAACGCATAGTCGCCGACCAACTTACTGACCACCTTAATAAATATAACCTTCTATCCACCCAGCAACACGGTCATAGTACCACCACTGCCCTCCTTGAATTTACGTCCCATGTCCACTCAGCCTTGGACCATGGCCACCTCACAGGCGCCATCTTCGTGGACCTATCTAAGGCATTTGATACCGTCAACCATGCCCTCTTACTGAACACTCTGGCCTACACTGGCTTCTCCAATGATGCCATGAACTGGTTCACCAGCTAACTCTCTGACAGAACACAGATGGTCAAGGTTGGCACTCTCCTGTCCTGTCCCCCCTCCTCCCTATCCGCTTCGGTGTCCCACAGGGCTCCATACTTGGCCCCTTAATTTTCAGTCTATACATTAACTCCCTCCCATCAGCCTGCCCCGATAACCTGCTCCTGTACGCGGACAATGCTGTCCTGTTCGCCTCTGACCGGCACCCCTCAAACTCCACCAAACTCTCCAACACTGTTTCCATGAAATCGAAAAATGGCTTACCACCCAGCATCTTATAATTAACTACAATTAGACAAAAGTCATGATCTTTTCCCATCCCCAGAACCCACTCAAAAACCTCTACCCCCAATTTCTCACTGCTACTCAGACCCCAGAACAGGTAAACAGCTTTAAATATCTAGGGATCACACTAGACCCTGCCCTCAACTTTAATCAACATATCCTGACCCTATCAACTACCCTTAGCTCCAGACTAGGCGTACTCTACCGGTACAAGCACTGCCTCACCCCTGAAGCATTACAACTTACCATAAACTCCTCTATCCTCTACCACGGCATTCTCGTCTACAGTACCGCACCCTCCACAGCCCTCAACAGATTCTGGCTTGTGCTTAACATAGCCTGCCATCTCATCCTAGGATGTGATTGCTTCACACACACCTGCTCCCTCTACAGTACCACAAACTGGCTAAACTTTGACAACAGAATCAGGTATCACACCTGCCTAATGACCAAAAAGATAATCCTAGGCCTCACCCCCCTCCCACCCTGGACCAATTTATCCTCCCAACACCACCAGGCAGAACAACCCATAGCTCAAACAAACCGCTGTTATGGGTACCCCGTGACTGGACTTCTCAATTCCAGCGAACTTTCAGTTACAAAGCCCCTTCCTGGACTAACGCGCTCCCCAGCCTAATAACTGATGAAACTAGGCTTGGCCCTTCCAAAGCCAGACTAAGGAATCACCTACAGGCCTCCAACCTTTGTGACCGCAACTGATCCCCACCCCCCCCACGATGACCCAGAACATCTTTGAGTCCTCCATGCCAATGGCTTCTACGAGCTAAATTATTTTGGACAAACAGCCCCTTCAGAACCTCTCTGCTACCTTATGGCTGTGCAAATCACTTGTAAATCATGTTATCCTGGAAGGGTAGTTCACCCACTGAACAAATGTGTAACCACGTTAAATAATTGTAAGATTATGTAATGTACAAGCAACCTGTAAAAAAATATATATATATATTGTCCCTGTTCTCTTCTATGTATGACGTGGAACCTTTGTAAATGAGTCTTTGACTCAAAGGACTTTCTGAAAATCTCAATAAAATAGAAAAAATAAATAAATAAAATAATCCCGGAACGGGTGTGAGTTTACGCTGGCATTTACCTACGCCTTTTGTGGTTTGGTCAGAAGGCCACATGACAATGACCAAATCTATACCAGAAATGGATAAATCCCAGCCGGCCCGGTGGCGCTGAGGATTGAGGCACTGGACGCCACACCTTGCTCCACACTGGCGACCGGGCTAGAGCGAGACCCGGAGTCGTTGAGAAATACGACTGAGGAGAGAGAAGATCAAGCTTCTGGAGGACAGTTCTCTTCTCCTGGGAGGGAGGGGGGTCCTTGCTCATCGCTTGACTGACCTCTATTGGTGGCTGGAGGTTCGGCAAGCTCTGACACGACATGGGGGGGGAATGGCGACTTCAGGCAGTGATGTCTTGACGTTGGGCATGCACCGCAACCCACAAAGAACAGGGAAAACAACTTGCTGAGCTCCGAGTAGATGGAATCCTGAGGCAGTCCCCTGACAGCTCCCGCCTGCCTGGTCCTGGGTCTCCCGACGAAAGTTGATTGTCGGGGTGTTCAGCTCCACCTCGTCCCCGCCTCGGGGGGATTATCCGCAGCTCCATGGGGGATGGACCACGGGACCAGGGAGGTGGAGGAGCGGGGGCAAGTCCTTCATTGGGGCTCCCGAAGAAGCGGAGTTTGGTGAGCGAAGGAGGGATAAAACGTAATTTAAAAATAAAAGAAATGGATAAATCCCAGCATAACCCACACCATGAAGTGGATTATTGTGATTATAAAATGTGAAAATTACATAAATAAGGAATAAAAAAAACAAAACCAAAAAAAGTGTTTTTTTTTGGTTTAATATTATCATATAAATATTCTTCTGCTGTCTATTAATTTAGGAAATTGCAGATGTATATATTCATCTAGAATCTGTATACGCAAACAAAAAGACACAACGAGGTGTGGGTTATGACCTGATAAGATCACGCCTCAAGTGTGTTATGAGGCACAAGGCGCTTGCGCCGAGTGCCTTTAGCACCGGGGAAGTGCTCTTAACAGGCCGTAACCCACACCTCGGAGTGTCTTATTGCACTTATAAAATGGGCCCCCCCCCCAGTAAAATAGTTAATTAAAAAAAAGACATAAGAAACTGTAAATTAATAGAGTAAATGAAAATCACATACCTACCATAATTCTTGATCTTCCTGTGCATCTTCACCATTCATCACTGGTGGGTGTAAGCTGGAGCGCAGCACCCTGCGGGAGCTTTTTCTTTTTTCTTTTTTAAGGGGGAGGAGCCAGCTCTGTCAGCACCACCCATGAGACCGACGCAGTGTGTGGCTGTTGCACGATGGCCAGTAACGGCGTTGGCTCCTCCACCTCAGTTCTGCATGCCAGAGAGAAAGAAGGAAAAATAGAGGACAGAAAAAAAACAAGAGTGGGTCAAGGGAGCCTGAGGGACAGGAAAAGGAATAGATATAAACTGAAAAAGGAATAGGCCGGCCAGAGGACAGAGTAGGAGGAGGAGGACTTGGAGGGTATGGGCCAACAGGCCACAGTCCCTGGACGGCCAAAGTCAAGGCAGAAGAAAATATAAGAAGAGAAAAGAGTTAGGATGAAAATAGCGGTGGGGAAGAAAGAGGGAAGGAGGGACTCAATTAATCCTTACTCCCTGATCGCTAAGAGCACATAGGAGACTGGGGAATGACCTCCGAGAGGTGGGCAGCCAGGCAGGGTTTTATTTGACTCTAAAAATTGATTAGCGTTTTGTTCATAAAAGTGCTAAAACTTTGTGAAAATTAATAGCTCTTGCTGCACTGTGTTTAACAAACACAGCACTTCTAGAAAATCTATATAAATACTTTCTGTACAGTTAGTATCGTCCCAAGAAAAAATCTGCTAATCAATTATTTAAAACCCTGCCAGGTGACATGCAGATAACTATCGAGGGTTAGCAACCTGAGTTTAAGTTCCCTGAAGGGTCAGTGCTCGATCGGGAGTAGAGAAGGTCCCTGCCCTCTCCCTCTATTCCCTCAATCGGGTGGAAAAAAAAACCAACCCTGGTTGGAGTTTGCACTCCCTTCCACAGCCTCTCTAAAAGAGAGAACGAACTACAGAGTTCAGGGTGTGGGGGGGATGAGGACATTGCCCATTCAATACCTCCCTCTGAGGGAGGAGGGAGATTGAAAGGGAGCAAGAAGGAATAGAAGGGAACTAGAAGTCCCTGCTGGCCCCATTCCCTTCCTCCGCCAAAGGGTAGCCCACACATCCAACCAGATAACCCGGGTCTGGAGGCCTATCCCAGAATAAAGAAAGAGGGGCCCACCAGGAATCCCACTTGCAAATTCTAAGAAGTAATCCACTAGCCCTCCTCCCACATGGCCCCCCTCATTGCATAGGAGTGAGGGAAACCACTAGGACTGAGAGGAACAGAACCTTAGAGATTCCCAGAGAAGAGGACATGCAGGGGGAGGCAAGCCCAGGGACTGGGGCCTTCTGAGGGGAAGGTGGGTGAGATTTAGTGATGAATAGTGAAGATACACAGGAAGATCAAGAATTACGGTAGGTACATAATTTTCATATCTTCTCTGTGTCAGTCTTCACCATTCATCACTGGTGGGTGAGTACCATGCCCCCCCAAAGGGGTTCAGCACTTCCCTGAAGGATAAATGTCCCTCAGCCTCCCGTGGGGGAAACTCGAGAGGAGGAGACCCATTTCAGGCCAGTTAGGCCTGCTGTGACTGGTCAGGATGAGGTGGAGTCCCCCATTCCCTGTGGGCGGAAGGTGCCCCTGAAAATCATGTCTCACCCTGCGGGAGAACAGGCGAATCCCCCAGAATGCGAAGCAGTTACTCAACACCGGGCCAGGGGTGAGAGCCTTGGTAGGTGAATCCATGCCATCCACCTGATGCAGATCGCTGTCCCCACTAGCCATGAAGCGACCTCATTGGTGTCACACGATGCCCTTGCTTGGTGCCTTGCTAGCTCCAGGCCTATTGCGGAGAAGGCTGTGGCCTGTCTGTCTGCCTCTGAATCAGGCAACGATGCTAACACCTGGCCCAGCATCACCCACAAGTGCCTGTTATAGGCAGCATGGTGTGCTTGATGAGATGCGATTGAAAAGTTACCTGCACTGAGGAGAAAACTCTCTGCCCCAGGTGATCAAACTCCACAGAGTCTGAATCCGGGGGCCAGTTGCGGACAGGGTGCCTATGCCCAGTAGGGGTGTCAAATGTTCTGTTCCCACAGAGAGATGAGGCAAAGTGCCTGGAGACCCCTGGGGTGCACAATATCGATGCTGGCAATCTGAAGGGGCTGGATCAGGGATGATTGGAAACTGCCAGGCACTGTACAATGCCTCCTGGAAGGGTATAGGCCAGGAGGGGACCACCAAGTGGTCTGCGCTGTATTTGCCTAGGAAGGCATGCATCGTACACTTGGTATTGCATCTCACCACATAGGAGATATGCAGGTCCTTGACTAACCTTGCAAGGAAGCGCTGATACTCCATCTGATCAGCATCAGAGGACAGGTGGACAACAGTCTCCTCTTCCTCGATGGAGGAAGATGAAGAAGCTTGAAAAACCTGAAGATTCAGATTCTGGCTGCAGAGGGGGAGACAGGCAAAAGACCTGCTCATCCATGGCCCTGACATACCTAGAAAAGTCCGCAGCTTGAGCTCTGAGCTGTTCCCAGGTCAAGGACCCTAAAGGACCCACATGGTCTGGGAGAGAAGGGTCTGGACGCAGAGGTAAGGGGGAAAAAGGTTTCACCATCGGTAAAACATCTCTGCCAGGGCTAGGAGACCTAACAGGCAATCCCAGACTGCAAGGAGATCTGTAGGTCTGATCAGCCATGGACTGCTCAACCAGCCCAAAGCGGTAAGGACTGAGCCCTGTAGGGGAAGCACCCCTATGTAGGGATTGGGGATGCATGTGTAGAGAAGGGCAGACCCCAACCCCACCCAACAAGGACTGCCCTGAAGGAGACGAGGGAGAAAACTTGGGCTCAGCTTTGCAGCTCCTCTCTGAGCCCTGAAGGACTGCAGGGGAGTGCCACAGCCCCTCACCCTGACCCCTCAACCCCACTGACTCTGAGGAAGACCTCTTCCTCACACCCTGCGCCTTGGGGCCCCCCAATTCCACATGCCCTCTGAGGAGAGCGATAGAAGAGAGGTCCCAGATCCAGCATCTGGAGATGTGGTGGCACCGGAGTGGCGGCCGACCCCACTCCCTACACCAGAACCACCACTCCTACAGGTCTGTGACTGCTATCCTGTGCCATGCTCCTGGTGCAACCCTTGGCATGGGAGCTGACATTGATCGTAGTCACCAGTGCAGTGGGAAGGGGTACCTGGGAAGGCACAAGGGTTCTGGGCCCTGGAGAGCCCACTGACTCTGAGGAGTCAGGTCGCCAGTCTGGATCGGCCTCTCAATCATCTGCCTTTGGAGAGGAGGTGATCCAAAAGACTTCCAGATGGGTGACCCCGGGGGCACACCCACCTTTGGCACCATGATGGGCGCTCCGGGTGGACCCAGTGCCCCTCACAGCATTGCCTCGATCACCGGAGCCCCAAACAGCACCAGGATCTGAGACGGTGCCGATGAGTGGCACAGAGGAACATCACATGCCAGACCCAACAACTGTGGGCTCCAACACTAGTGAAGCCTGCATCTCTTGAGGAGATGACTGCCCCGAGTGGAACCAGGCCGGCCCTCCAGCACCATGGAACAGCCCTCCTCCATGGCAAAGCTAGATGAGGAAGAGGAGGCTCCTCCTCACCAGATTGTATACGCCTAGGAGGGGACCCAGAGGAAGTCTGAAGTGACCTGCATTTGGACTGATGAGAGTGACAATGCACCCAGAAAGTCGGTGAAGCCCTGCCAACTTTAAATGCGGTACTCAAGATTGCGGTGGTCCATCAAGAAGCAGGCATTGCAGTGATCCATATCATGCTGAGGTCCAAGGTAGGGTCCACCACAGAAATCTGCTGGCCACAGGGACACTGACACATAGGAGGCCGGCCCACTTTGGAAGATTGCTTTTGTCCCCCGAACCTGGCATGATGCTACAAAAAACTAAAACAATAATCAGACAAGACCTGGCACCATTTGAAATAAAATAAGGAAAGATCTTACCGGTCTTCAAAAAACGGCGCTGCGTGCCAAACAGCAGAATCGTGGCTTTCAGTTGGAATGAAAATGGTGTCGACAGTATAGAAAAATGGCTCCAAGTTGAGGTGCCATGCCGAAACTAGGCCGCAGTAACTCTGGCTTCTGTAGCAGGTGAGGTGCCAGCTCAATGGTGGGAGAAGCAGAACTGAGACGGTGGAGGAGCCAATGGCCGTTACTGGCCATCCTGCGAGAGCCAAGCACTGTGTTGGCCTCATGGGTGGCACTAATGGCACCGGCTCCTCTCCCTTAAAAAGGAAAAAAAAGCTCCCACGGGGTGCTGCGCTCTGGCTTACACCCACCAGTGATGAATATGAAGATTGACACAGGAAAGATCAAATATAATCATATTAAGAGAAAATAACAAAAAGCAGTCTTTGTCATTGTACTGCAATGGAGAAAATCACTAGTGGGCAGTGGTGTATGTTTGTCTCTCCCCCCCCAACACACACACACAGTTTCTATTTATTATTATTTTTTTCTTAGTTTGGCTATGTTCTCTCTGTTAGTGTTATTTGGAGTGCTGCAGTGTCATCGTCCCCCACCCCCCTGGCATTTCTAACACAATCCTACAGAACATACTTATTATACTGTTTTTTTTTTCTCTTACATTTGATACTTTCCTGGTGTTAGTGATGACTGATGGAGAGCACAGAGATAACTTCACTGATAACAAGCGGAAGTGAGCATGTCTCGTATCGGTTGCTGCACTTTTTGGTTTTCCTCACTGTCGCTTCACCGAGCTCAGTGCTGCTGTATGAGTAATGACAGTCACTCCATTTTTAAAAACTAACATATTTAAAATAATGTCACTAAGTTTTTAGATGTGGTTCATTGACGGAGGATCTGATTTCAGTGGTGATTTGAAAGCCGCATCGTGGCGGCACGTGCAACTTTCAGAGGATTGGGGCTACCTTTCTATACAGAAACAGCAGACTGAGCAGAGGTGAGATTTCTTTTTTTTTTTAAATCAATGAAAAAAGCACATAAATGCTTCTGTTCAGTGATTCTACTGCATGCCGCCACAAGTCGGCTTTCAAACAACTGGGGAACCACACTCCACTCTGTGAAGTCTAAGCTGGCACAACTGTTTTGACAATGGTGACACAGTGATATATTTTTGTTGTGGGGTCAGGTTGGCACAATGAGTGCCGGTTGGCAGGTTACGTCCTGATAAGGACATGGCTGAAAACGGCTTTCAGACAGTCAAGATACTGGATTTCTTTTGCCCATTTTATAAACTGGGTGGGATATTCAGACTGCACCAGGCAGGGGCACAAGCCTGGGTGCAGCGCAACTGGGATGAGCCAGGGCATGGACCAGGTGATATTCAATGGTGCTGCGCCATGGCTCAGCACCGTTGAATATGGCACTGAGGGTGCACGCACTGTGCCAGCGCAAGTGGCAGCAGGAGAGCAGGGGGCTGCGTCAGCGCAAGTGCGGTTGTGCTAGGCGCAGCAACAGCAATATTCAGCCGTGGGCATGCAAATGAGGCCATTATGCATGCAAGGCACAAATGGGGCCATTTGCATGTCATTATGACACCATTTGCATGCGATGCGCCGATCCCCGGGGACTTGCACCTGGCACCCTGCCAGGCTGCAGCCATCGGGTACTAACGCCCTGCTGCCCCTCGTGAGCGCCTCCATTCAACTGATCATGGGCATGTGTGTAACTACTCCCTGGTGGTCCAGTGGACCGCAATCCTGTGCCTGATCGCAGGCATATGTACAAATGATCCCTGGTGGTCCAGTGGACCGTTATCCATCGCCCGATCGTGGGCATGTGCAATAGTAATCCCTGGTGGTCCAGTGGACTGATCCTCTTCGCCAGCTCACAGGCATATGTCGATACTCCCTGGTGGTCCAGTGGACCGATCCCCAGCGCCCGATCACGGGCATAGGTTCCAAATCCCTGGTGGTCCAGTGGAAACCCCCCCCCAGCACCCGATCGCCAGGCAGAATGTCCCTACGGACACCTGGTGGTCAGTGGTACCTCCACCCGCCCACTGTGTCCCTGCCACCCTGCATCCCCAGTCAGCGGCAGGCGGCAGCAGCCCACATAGCCGCCTGGCTTCCGCCCGACTGACTGTGCACAGTAGGGCTGTACGCCTATTTGTCCACCTCATGAGCCAATGGGCATGCCAGACCATACAGTACTACAGTCGGATTGTGAATGAGCATTCATTCACAATTGGAACACAATAGCCAGTACAGAGATAGTCTGCATGTTCAACCCTGGCCTGTTGTGGGCGTGCAGCCCCGCTGTCGGTCGATTGGCGCGAAGCGGCAGGCGGCTGCTGCCGCCTGCTGCTGACTGAAACGGTGACTGGTCGTGGGTGTGTGGGAAGTGGGGTGTCACTGGACCACCAGAGTGAAACCTGTGCTACGATCGGGTGCAGGATCGGTCCACTGGACCACCAGGTAGTACTGACATATTTTCATGAGCCGTGAAGGGATTGGTCCACTGGACCACCAGGAATTACTATTACACATGCCTGCAATTGGGTGATGGATAGCGGTCCACTGGACCACCAGGAATCATTTGTACATATGCCTGCGATCGGGCAATAGATAGCGGTCTACTGGACCACCAGGGTTTCTTCGACGTTTGCACGTGATCAGGCATGGGGGGGCACATTGCCCCCTGGGCAGGGGGCTCGTGGACTGTGTCCTGGGTGGTCAGGTGGCCACCCACAGCAGGCGGCTGCCATGCTGTGCCTTGCAATATGGCAGCTCACCTGTGGGTGGCCTGGACTTGCTCCTGGTTTCACCAGGCACAACTTTGCACCCCCCTGTGCGATGCAAGGAGGGTATGTGCCTGCATATGTGCCGCACACCCCGGGCTGAATATCGGGATGTGCCGCATATGCATGGGCACATCCCCCGCACTTGCGCCGCATACATTACTGGTGTGCCCCGGTGCATCAGGGGTTGCGCAGTGCAACCTACTCATTTGAATATCGCACCGGGTGCATTGGTGGGTTGCACATGGCACAACCCTGTTGCGCAATGCACAGATCCTTTGAATATCCCACCCACTGTATTTTGGAATGTCACAGGAGCATGGCTAGGTCATACTGTGCTTTGGAATGTCACAGGAGCATGGCTAGGTTATACTGTGTTTTGGAATGTCACAGGAGCATGGCTAAGTTATACTGTATTTTGGAATGTCACAGGAGCATGGCTAGGTTATGCAAGCAATAACACACGATAAGGTGTGGGTTATCTCCTGATAAGAGCACACCCAGATGTGGTATGAGGCACAAGGCACTTGCTCTGAATGCCTTATGCACCTGGGCGTGCTCTTATCAGGAGATAACCCACACCTCGGAGTGTGTTATTGCGCTTATAAAATGTTCCCCACCTGTAAATTAAAAAAAAAAAAAAAAGAAAGAAAGAAAAAATCCACAATTTTTTTGAAAAGGAGCTTTTTAACAGCAGTAATAATGAAAGTAGTTTCCTGTACAACTAAATGATGGCAACTAGAGGGTGCTCCTCCCCCACACCAACACAGTGATGCTGCCTCATGTTGTCTCTCCCTACCAAACACAGTGCTTTGAAGTTGTACACCCCCCCAATACCTATTTTAAATATACCAGCTGCTTTTCTTACTGAGAGGAACATAGCTTTCGTTTCACTCAGAGGGAGTGGGTGGTTTCATTACAAAGGACGTTGAGAGCAAGGAGGTGGTTTGTGCTGACTGATGTGGACATTTTGTGCAGGAGCGAGTGTGTCCGCCCCCCCCCCAACAAACACACACACAATTCCGCACAGTATGTTTAGTTAGTTTTTTTATTTATTGCTTTGCCAATGTTTTTTTGTTGTGTTAGGGAGTATGCAGCGAGACCAAGTGGGAGCAAGCATGTTTCAGATCGACTGCCGTAGATGGCACTTTTCTTTACTAGCACTTTGCCAAATGCAGAACTGATAGTTCCGGTTTTGAAACTACTACATGTCTCTATTTTTTTTAAATGAAACTGGCTCTTAACTATTTTAGATTTCACACTATTGGTAAATACCGTGCAGCTTTGAAAGATTGACAGGGAGAGGAGCCTGTTTCTGATGTGGTTTAAACGCCGCATCGTGGCAGCATGCGCAAAGCTCACGGATCGGGGCAAGTTTTTTGAACAGAAGCAACAGAGGTGATATTTTTATGCTTAAATCAAAGGAAATGCATTAAAAACTTTCATATGGTGGTGCTGTTGTGGACTCTAAAAGGCTGCAGTAACAGACATTGTGTTGTGGGGCCGTGCCAGCTTAGCCTCGCAGATCTAGGTTGTTGGCAGGTGGCACCATGATTTGTGGTGTGGTGAGTCCCAAGTGGCTGAAGAGGTACCAGCTGGCAGAATATACCCTGATAAGGACACGGCCAAAGGTACCTCTCAGCCAATCAGGAACAGGAACATTACAGACCCATTTTATAAACTGTATTTTGGAATGTCACAGGAGCATGGCTAGGTTATACTGTGTTTTGGAATGTCACAGGAACATGGCTAGGTTATACTCTGTTTTGTTTTAAGGAACTACAGTACATTCAGGGCTATTATAAAGGCCCCCTGTTGTGAGCAAACTGCTATCCAGAAGGAAGGACAGAAAAAAGCTTCCAGTACTCTATCACAGCATCTGAATGAAGGGAGAACAGGACGCCTTAACATGCGAATGGAACGTCTGCAGAAAACCATGCTGCTTTCTCCCATTTCCATGGTGTTGTGCCTTGTCCAAAACAGAGACGTAGTTGTTTTTTTGTGGGTAGCCTCAAATACCTGACCAATATCCAGAGTTATGTTCACCAGACTCAGAATCGGTTTGGCCCACTTCTTGAGCAAGAGAACAAAGGAAGGCTGACCATTGTGACTGGCCTGATGATGCATACTGATGGGCTGACTTGGACAGGGGGGTATCTTGTGACCCTCCCAAGAGTACAGAAGTCAGAGTTCACATGACACAGGAATGCCTGCTTGAATAGGGGACCCTGAGCCAAAGGGTTCATTCACACTGTGCCTTGCCACAGTGGCTACTTTTTAATTGTTCTGAAAAATTCTAAGGAAGCGCTAGAGAGCCACGTTCACATGGCATCAGTGTTGCTGCTGCCCTTTTCCTTTCCGGCGATTCAAATGTTGTCCTGGTCAGTGCTGGGTGGGGAATTGTGATGTTGCAGGTGGTTTAGATGTTCACACAGCACAGGAAACCACCAACACCACTCCGCAAACCCAGGGAAAGAGGGATCGTGGTGGCAATGCCATGCAGCAGAAAATCACCAAAACAGTAAGGTTCACACATGGGCAGAAGCACTGATCTTGCCGCTGTGAGCCACTGATAACGACTCACAGTTGATCATGTGAATGAGCCTAAAAACTCACTATGTGTGCAAAGTAAAGTCCTGAGAGTGGGTATGGTACTGTAGGTCATTGTGGGAGACGAGAGGTTGATTTTCTTCAATCAGTCTGCTTGAACTGTTTTTATTTTGTGTTCCCTAGCCCAGTGCATTACATAGAAACATAGCACTTGATGGCAGATAAGGACTGCTAGGCCCACTCAGTCTGCCCATTTTCCCCTACCTGCTGCAAAAACCACAGACCCTACTTGATCTCCGGCTTTGTTCTCTTACCTATCACCATGGTTCCCCTAAGCTTATCCCATGCATTTTTTAATTCCCCTACTGAACTTCCCCCACCACCTCCCCTGGGAGGCTGTTCATGCATCCACCACTGTTACTGTGAAGAAATATTTCTTCACGTTACCTCTTGGGTCTTAGTCTACCTCCTTGCAGCCTCATGTCATGACCCCTTGTTCTAGAACATCTATCAATGTAATGGGGCTGGGGAGTGCAGGCCTGCAAGGTCTTGCATAGCCAAAGCCTCTTGTCAATCCCTGCCTAGCTGTGACCCTGAATGACCTCTGTCATGAGTTGAACCAATGTTGTACCAACAGTCACACCATGTCCAACAGCTGTCTGGGGGTTGCCTTCGTAACTTTTCCTGGCCTACTTTGCCTTGACAGAATTACACTATCTTTATGGAATGAGGATGGTTCAAATAAATCTAGGACCGAACACTATGATTTTACTTTCTCCAACCTTATTATTTATAATACAAGGACACTACAAAATAATCTTCTTCTGTACCGAAAGGACTGTCCCTATCGTTCTCTCTATATGTTTAGAAAACTACGGAACAAGTCTATATTATCCCATCCTTTTCAAAACGTGTGGCTGTGGTTCCTTGTCATTATTGCCATTCTGCTATCTGGGGATATAGAGACAAATCCTGGACCACTAGATGCTTACTTCTCAGCAGATGACATACATAGTATGTCCAAACATGGGCTGTTAATTGCACACTTGAACATAAGAAGTTTGATGTGTCACTTCGTGGAACTGGAGTCATGGGTCAAACTGTACAATCCCGATATCCTCTGTCTCACTGAGACCTGGCTAAAACCATCGGTTACTGACTCCCTCTGCTCCCTGCCAAATTATTCTATTATTCGAAGGGATAGGATATCGAACAAACGTGGTGGTGGAGTTGCTCTGTACTACAAAAATCATCTGACTGTCTCTCTTCTCGCTATCCCGGATGCTCAATCAGTATGTGAATACTTGCATGCTACCATTGCGTTGGGAGCCAAGAAACGGCATGTTATCTGTGCATATAACCCCCCCCCCAGCCGGAGAGATTGTGGGTCTAGAGTACCTGTTGGAAAATACCTCTCAGAATTGTAATCATAATGAGGTTGTCATCTTAGGGGACCTAAACTTATACTGGCTTGGGGCAGCTCTCAGTTCTCTTCAATCTCTGACTCATAGCTACAACCTGCATCAGATGGTAACAGTGCCGACTAGAAGTCTGTCTTCATCACCACTAGGCACACTATTGGATTGGGTGCTGGTAAACCGGATCGAACACATCTCAGCCGCTGGTACTCTTGCTGATGCCTTAACTGACCACTCTCCTACTTTCTGCATCCTGTCCTTGGGGGGCACCTCCATCTCCTCCACCACGTCTCATCACTCTCACAAACTTTGCTCACCTAGACCAAGAGGTGTTTCTGTATGACGTCTCCAGAATTGATTGGTCGGAGATCTATCTATCACACAGTTCTCAAGATGCTCTTAACCTCTTCATCACTAAATTCCTTACGGTTCAATGTAAACATGCCCCAAAGATCACCCGGAGAGTGAGGGGTAGACAAACAAGATGGCTAAACAAAGTCTTGCTCAAAAGTTTGCACCATAGAAATAAACTCTGGAAACGCTACAAAACATCAGGCCAGCAAACAGATTTCAACGCTTACTCTATGCTACAGAATCCATGTAAAAAGGCAAGTCAGAGCTGCTAAGAGCAAGTACTGTAAAGACCTACTGATTAACTTGGTCAATGATCCCAGAAAATTCTGGTCACACATCAAATCCTTCCTAGGATCCTCACAGTCAACTACCCCTGGTGATATGCTGATAAATTATGTGCATTGCAATGACTCAAAAACCATAACTAATTCTTTCAACCTGCATTTCTCCGATCTCTCCCAATGTACCTCTTCCTTCAATCCCTCTGCAGTGTCCTCCCACTCCTCATCAGGAACCTGTCTGAATAAGCTGGAAGTGTTGTCCCCTGTGCCTCCTTATACTCCTCCATTCTATTTTAAGGCTGTGTCTAGAAAGGAAGTCCTGAAACTCCTGAGGTCCATCTCTGATCATACCAGCTCTGGCTCAGACTCCCTGGAACCCCGCCTCTTGAAACTTGCAACTCCCCTTATTGCATTACCGCTGGCCAAAATTTATACATTATCACTTTCAGGTGGAGTGGTCCCTGACCTCTGGAAAGCTGCTCGGATCACGCCTGTACTTAAAAAAGGGGATCCTAAGGTTGTCATGAACTACAGACCAATTGCCATACTCTCGGTACTGAGCAAAATCCTGGAGAAAATTGTCGCAACTCAGACAACTGACTATCTACTTAAGCACAGCCTGCCCTCGGATACCCAAGATGGCTTCAGGAAAGGACATAGCACAACGACTGCACTCCTTAAATTCACCACAGATGCTCTTTCAAAAATGGATACTGGCAATCTGACTGGGGCCATCTTTATTGACCTCACAAAGGCTTTTGACCCTGTTGATCACACTTTGCTTCTCTCCTCACTTTGACACCTACATTTCTCCTCCTCTGTTGTTGACTGGTATGAAAGCTACCTGACAAATAGAACTCAAGTGGTGAAAATTAATTCCTCTCTATCGAACAGTACCACCATTAACATTGGTGTACCTCAGGGCTCCATCCTAGGGCCCCTCCTATTCTCTCTTTATATAAATAACATTGAAGCTGCTCTAAAATCCTGCTCTGCTATTCTATATGCTAATGATCTTGTCATCTATATAAGTTCTACTAATATAGACACTATCAACACAACCCTTTCCTTTGACTTTAACAATATCCAAAACTGGCTATACGACCACAAACTGGCTATCAACACTAGCAAAACTAAAGCCATGCTGCTTGGATCGGCCCCAAAGCTCTGGGCTTGCACAACAGCACTGATGGTGCAGGACTTAGAAGGTCAATTGCTGGAATGTGTGACCTCTTTCAAGTACCTGGGCATCCTGCTAAATCACTCTCTTGATCTTAATCTTCATGCACAGTCTGTCTGCAGAGCTGTCAACTCCAAACTGGGTGTTGCATATAAGACTAGTTATATGCTCATGCCATTGGCTAAAATGGCCATTGCGAGGGGAATTCTGCTCCCCATTCTAACCTATGGGGCTCCCTTATTTGGGGCTGCTCATAAAACTGACCTACTCAGATGGGATATTACGTATAACATATGTCGCTATGCCTCTTCTGCTCCTCGGCTTAAACACCACTGTCAACTTTATAATGATCTTGGTCGGCTCTCTCCATTAGCAAGTAGGAAATACTACCTTGGCTCTCTTATTGATTCGATAATTCGAAATCAAACCCCTAGGTGTCTTGCAGCTATGCTTATTCCTCAGGACGCACTCCATGGTCTACGATCAGCTAATAAATCCTTTCTGAATTTGCCGAGGTGCCGCACTAGGAAAGGAACTGTTGCATTTGAGCATGCGGCTCCACAGCTGTGGAATTCCCTTCCCCTCAACATTAGACTTTCTAGCTCCCACATATGCTTTAAGAGAAAACTGCGCTCGAATCTGCTGATTGCTGATACCTGTTCCTGCTTTCACCCTACCTAATGACTGATGTCTCTGGCCATACAATAGTATTTCCTCACCTCTATATAACCCTCTTACTGCCTTAGCCTGTCCCAGCTCCCTTTCCCTGCCCATATACAATCTTGCACTGCAGGCATCTCCCTTACACTTACATACACTCAAATAATCTAATTTCATGACTTGCTCCCCTCTTCCTCACTTACCAACCTTTTTCTTAATGACACCCCCTGCTCTCAATGATTATTGCTTCATTTTGTATTACCTGTGTTTGTTTTTGTGTACCTTGTTCTGTTCATATGATATGTCACCTGAAAATTTATTGTCCAAGGTCCTCTCTATTCATTGCATAGGGTATGCACCTATGAACTTATGAATGGTCTACTCTGTATGTCTCTGATATATTGTATCCACTTTAACTCATTGTACAGTATGTAAAGCGCTTTACTTTGTGTGTTCTGATATACTGTATCCACTTTAACTCATTGTATGTAAAGCACTTATAATTTGTTATCCTGTTAAGTTTCGACATGTCTGTACTCTCCCGGGTCATGCCTGAAAATAGTCATTTTATGGCTAGTGCACTTACCTGGTTAACAAAAGCTAAATAAAATAATGTGGGGGCCCCATCACTCCTCAGTTCCCTGTCAGAGATAGCCTCGCAGGGCCTCTAACCATAAGGAACCAGGAGATTAGACCAGTACCAGGCATAAAAGGAGAGGCATGGAACTGGAAAACAAGAAGCACGGAGTAAGGCTTTAGGCACAGCATCTGATATAATCCTCACTGAAACTGAGAAGGGAGATGGAGGGAGGATATGGCATGGTCTAGTGGAGGAGATTCTCTCAAAGATCTACTGTTAAGGTAAGTTCTTACTTGCCTATTCTAGCTTCATCAAGGATATCTCCTCCATTAGGCCACACCTTTGGAATGACTCCCAAGCAGTACAAAACAGCAGGGAGGATGGCACAGTCTGATATGTAATCACAACAGAAGGTCTTGCAGCACATCAAGACCAAAACCAGCATGTCTACAAGAGATGATGTCCGGACTCAGTGACGGATCCAGGAGTTTACAATAGGGGGTGCTGAAGTGGTGTGCATACATGACCTGGAATTTTTGTAATTTTATTTTGTATTCTTTATATTGACTGCAATTGTCCTTTTCATTACATTTCTGACAGGAAACTACAAATGTAATTCATAGTTGTGAATATAAACTTTTGTACAATCAATAACTCAGGCTTCTTCAACAAAGTGAAATGCAGCAGCAGCAGCAAGCAACTAAGTTATAATGGGGGGTGCAGCTGCACCCATAGCCACCTCCTGGATCCGCTACTGCCCGGACTGTAATATTTAGTGAAAATGTGAACAGAGCTCCAAGTGGCTGTATCACATATGTCAGCAGCAGGGACATTTTTGAAATCAAAAACAGAAGTGGCCATACCCCCTGTGGAGTGACCACGAACAGCACCAGAAAAATACTTACTGTATGTAACCCCTAGGTGGTGCTATCCCAAGGGCTACTATCCCTGCCTGCTTGGCTAATAGCAGGTTAAGGGGCCTGGGTAATGAAACAGGTGCCTCCACCCTGAGGTCAGGGTTGTTAGTGGTCAAGCTAACCTGGGCACAGCCCTCCAGGACACTGTAACCCCCTTTTTCCCTTCTAGTGGCCTGAACAATATACAATAATTACTTTCACAATTACCCTTATTCACCAGGCAATTACCCACACTGTTTGCACTTACCACCAGGGCTGGTTCCTCTAGCTTGACCCTGGGGACCCCCTGTAAAACAAGGTTAGGGACAGCAAATAGCAACAGTACAATACTTTTGGCACAAACTGGAACCACAGTCAGGGTAAATGCAAACAAAGTTAAATCTGATTTATTCAGGGGACTTGAACAAGGGAGGGGCATAATCAGGTTGATTTGCTTTAAAGCTATACTAATCAGACAGTTATGCATGCAGTTCAGAGTCCCTAAACAGTCACACACTCTGGGTACCCAGGTAGGAAAACGGTGGGCTAGCCAGGAATGTTGCAGCTGGTTGGGGCCCTGTGATGGAAGAAAGCCACATGCACAACACACACTATTTGTAATCTGGAGCTGGAGGGCTCAGTTCATGAAAGAAACAGCAACAACACAATCAGATGACAACACTTTTAGATTTAGCTGTTGTTGCAGGGAGCTATCATGATGTTTACTCATGATACCCAATACTGGACAGAGGCAGGATTAAATCGAGACTGCAGGCTGTTGAGCTGGAGTGCCTGGAGAAGCAGGTCCCACACGGATCACCGAGGCATCTTTCCTGTTCAAGGCATTGAGTAGGGGGCTGATCCCCAGGCCATTCTCTCCTCGATGACTTTCTTTGTGTAGCAGGTATTCTGGCTGGGCCAGTGTAGCAGGGCCCAGGCAAATGGAAATGGATACGGATTCAGTCCAGGGAGCTGGATACAGCCTCCAGCAAGCAAAACACAGTTTAGACACACAGTGGGGAACCAAATCATGACCCACTATAAGCACACAGCACATTCACATGTAAGGAAATTCCACTGTACCAGGCAAATGGCTCCCCGGTCATAATTACAGAGTCTCTGTACAATCCGGGAGTTCAGAGGTAGCCGGAAGTCCTGACAGGCCGATTGCATTCAGCAAATCTTCAGTCTTCTTCAGGTTAAAGCCTGGTCACAATTCAGTGGCTTAATTCGCTCTCCAAATTCGGATTCAGTCCAAAAAAAAACACAAGTTCCCTCTCAGGAACAGCAGGCAGGCATGCAGGCCAAACTCAGGCCTTTCCACAGTTCTCCCATGTGAATCCACTATGAATTGCTGCTTGAACAATCTCGAGCTGTAACTTCTTCACTTCCCAACTCAGATCTAACTGAAACTGCAAGCAGTGTGGGACTTTCCCCAAGATCCAAAAGGTTCGGTTGGCTGATCTGTCTTGTCAGTCACAACAAGGGCTCCCCCTCCAGGTTATTTTAGGCGCCAAAAGCTCAAAACTACAATTCCTACAAGTTTTGGCCCCACCAAGCCCCTGTAGGCAGGCTCCATTTTAGAGTCCCAAATGCACTGATTGGCTCATTCTGCAGACCAGGACCAAGATGATGGAAACAAACAGAACTGTCCATGCTGCAAAGAAGGCAGGTTAGAACAAACTGCAATATTATTATTACTACTCTAACAAATGATCAGCAAACAAGTACATCTTCTAACAGTGCTCCCTCTCAGATTAATTATGACTGCAATCCAGACAGCTCTTAAAGAGACAGTACACAGAGGCTACACAGGCACTCTCTGGCAATACATTTAAACTGCTAAAATGCAGGAAACCAGCCTGGCAGTGAGCATTTAGGCAAGCTCAAGGAAGACTTTTCGGGAACCCCCATGTGTAGGGGGGTACATGTACTTCCTACAACATAACGTAATACAGTGTGCAAGCCATTTGTTCAGACACTGTTTAGACACAAGAGGCAGTATAGCACAGTGGGTTAAGGCTCTGAGCTGCAGATCTGGAGACTTGGGTTTGAATCCAACAGCTGCCTAGGTGCATACTGTGTGATCCTGAGCAAGTCATTTAACTTCCTTGTACTCCCAGGTCGCATCTGGAAACAAGCTTCGGCTTAGTGTGCTACTCCTGGTTAAACAGTGTTCCCTTTCCCTTCCCACCCTTCCCTTCCTGGGGCAAATGAAACAAAAAGCTGAGAGGACTTTCTGCAGGCACTTATGTGATCAATATAGTGTCTCAATATTCTGTGCACCCCTAAAGCATTGGACAGCACCTCACCCTGGCTGGCATGCTCAGGATAATAAACAAGAAGGTGTATCGTTTGGTTCAGTGTACATTCTACTACAACCTTTGCCAGAAACTTAGGATTTGCATGCACAGACAGACTATCCTTGTGAAAAATTAAATAAGCTCACACATCAGAGCACTTGGAAATCCTTTGAGCAGAGGTCATGGCAACTAAAAATAATGTTTTGCATGACAGGAACTGCAAGCCACAACTTGCAGCAGGCTCAAAAGGAGCCAATGTCAATTTCTCAAGCACAAAATCCAAGTCTCAAGGCGGGACTGACTTACATACAGGAAGTTTCATAATGAAGAATACCTCTCAGAAACGTATGTGACACCTCTAATTAGCAATCATATGACCATTATTAGGGACATGGAAAACTGATATAGTGGCCAAATGCACCTTAACAGAAGAATACAACAGGCCAGAGTCAACAGGGAATGCAGTTATTCCAACACAGAATTCGCAGGACATGTAAAAGGGTCCATATTCTGGGAAGCAGACCACAAAGTGATGCGTTTCCATTTCAGAAAATAAGTATGTCTGGCAGAAGGCTTCCTAGCCACAAGCAGGATATCAGCAATTTTTGGGGATACCCCAAAATGTGCAATGGCTATGTTTTCGGGAGCCATACATGCAGGTGCAGGGATTTCAGGTCCGGATGAACCAGGGACCCCTTGCCCTGTGACAGCAGTCCCAGATACAGAGGCAGAGGGACAGGAGGCTCCACTGCCAGATGCTGAAGGTGTGGAAACCATATCTGGTGAGACAAGAATGGAGCAATGAAGATGAGAGTGGCACTCTCCACCCACAGCTAAAGTAGAACCCTCTGTATTAGAGGAATGGGGGGAAATGCATATAGCAATTTCCTTTTCCAAAGAGGACAATGCATCTTGCAAAAAAACATTCCAGGCCCTGGAGCAAGCAAGCAGAAATGCAGCAGTTTTGCATTGTGTGGGAAGCAAAAGGTCCAGCTGTGGACAACCCCATCTTGCAAAGGGTTGTTTACTATGGAGGACAGCTGTTCTCATTCATGAACTACTGACTGGGACCTTCCTAACCTATCTTCCAATATGTTCTGCAGACCTGGGAGAAACACAGCAGTTGAAGGTTGTGAGACAGGGCACAGTACCATACTGTCATCGCTTCCCTGCAAAGGGATAGGGCAAGTGCCCTTGTTTGTTGATGTAATGCATCACACTGACACTGCCTATCTGGATTAGCAGAGAATCAGGACAGAGATGATTCTGTTAGGTTTGGAGGTTGTACAGGACAGCTTGCTTTTCCAGAACATTTACATGCAGCTTGGTCTCCACCTCGGTCCATGACCCTGTGTCTATTAAGGGTTGAGATGAGCACCCCAGTCAGACCACAAGGCTGGAGGTATATAGATGTTGTAGGGCTCTAGGGATTGTGAGGAGGAGGAAGGCGGGGGCCCGACCTGGAGGGAATGGAAAAGTCAGCAGTTGGGACAGTGAGGACAAGAAGGCCCTGGGGCGAAATGGGTTCAGAGAGAGGTTTACCTTGCCTGATTCCCATACCCAAGGGCTCTGCTTTTAGCAGGCAGGTAGCTCGGTCTTCACTGGCAACTCATCCAACTCGGACGGTGTTATGTAATGCCAGGTCCATTAAAAACAAGACTGCTATAATAGCTGATCTTGTCGGATCATCGGACCTGGCATGCATCACCGAGACCTGGCTGGATGAAAATGCTGGCCCTGTTTTGGCTTCAGCTATACCAGTCGGGTACTCGGTGATATACCGTCCGAGATTGGATCGTAGAGGTGGGGGGGTGGCAATCTGTTTTAGAACAGAACTGAGTCTGATGGAGATAGCAGTGGGAGTTACCAAATCTTTTGAATGTATCCTGGGTGAGGGTGTGGGGTACAGGATTCTTCTCATTTACCATCCACCAGGTAATGGGAATGTTTTCCTTCAGGAAGTCGCAGACTTCATCATCGACATGACATTGGGATCCTCCAGATGGCTGATCCTGGGGGATTTCAATGCCTGGGTCAACGATGAACTCTGCAGTTTGGTTCTGACTTCCTCCAGCTAATGAATTCACTGGGCTTCACACAGGTTATTTCCTCCTCTACCCATATAGATGGTCATTCATTGGTTTGGTGTTCCTCCTGGGGATGGAGCCAGTTGGATGGTCTGACCATCACACCATCGACGTTCAGTTTCCTTAACCCCCTGGTAGGTCGATCTCTCTACGGAGATGGTCGGTACCACCCTTGAGGGGTGTTACCCCAGAAGACCTGATGGCGGTGCTGGATCTATCGAGTTTGCCTAGTGAATGCATGGATCCTGGGGACCTGGTTCTTGCCTATAATAAGGCGGTAGTAGGGGCCCTAGATTCTATTGCCCCTGAACGTGTTCGAACCCTCACCCTTTGCCCAAAGTCTCCTTGGTTTGATGAGACTTTGAGGGAGTTGAGGAGAGTGGGAAGAAAGCTTGAGAGATGTTGGCGGAGATCGGGCCTGGAGTGTGACAGGCTTAATCTGATGGACCACTATCGTGTCTATCAATCAGCAATTACCTGTAAGAAGGCAGAATTCCTGTCCAGGGAAATTGCTGCTGCACAGAATCGACCAGCCCAGCTCTTTCAGACTGTGGACAGACTGTGCAATCCACTCTGTCTTCAGCCTGAGAGAGCAATTTCACAGGAACGCTATGAGGAGTTTGCTCGATTCTTTGCAGATAAGGTTGCCACAATCAGGTCCGATCTCCTTTTAACTCTTTCAAATGGGAGTTGTAGAGGTTGGCAGGAGATGTCGGACACCCAGTTTGTGTGGTCTGACTTTGACCGACCCACAATCAGTGACATAGTGATGATCGTCCAATCATTGCGACCGACCAACTAGTAGTTTGGATCCGGCCCCACCCGCCTCTTAGTAGGATGTGTGGATAAAACCGGCCCGATCCTTGCTGAGATAATCTGGTTGTCATTGGAGAGGGATCTTTCCTGACCCTTGATGGGAGCCGTGATTAGGCCCCTTCTAAAAAACCTCCTTAGACCGGAATGTCTGGCTAACTACAGGCCTGTCTCTACCTGCCTTTTGTAGGCAAGGTTATTGAGAAGGTGGTTGCAATGCAGTTGGACGATCATTTGACCAGCCACAATGTCTATGATTCTCCAGTCAGGATTTAGAAAAGACATAGTACCGAGACAGCCCTTGTTAGAGTACTAAATGACCTCCTAATAGCGAGAGATCGAAGACTCGTTCCATCTTGGTCCTTCTGGATCTCTCTCTGCGCATTTGATACCATTGATCATGGGGTTCTTTTGGAGTGCCTCGGGCTATCTGGTTTAGTCCTTAGTTGGTTTCAATCATTCCTCGAGGGTAGGACTCAGAGGGTGGTGTCTGGGATTTGTTCCTCGACATCACTCCCCTATCCTCTGGGGTGCCAAAGGCTCTATTTTAGCACCCATGTTATTGCGGTATATATGCTGCCATTGGGAGGATCATTGGGCAGCACAGCTTGAGCTTTCACTGCTATGCAGATGATACTCAGCTGTACATGTCCTTTGTGCCTGGCCAAGGTGATGCTGTCTCGGTCTTTAATAACTGTCTTACGAAATTCAGGACTGGATGACTGTGAGCTGGTAGCGGTTAAACCCTGAAAAACTGAGGTGTTGGTGGTGGACCCAGGCCATCGAGGGTAGATTCGTTGACTGGGTCACCCTCAGGTCTTTGGCTTAGGGGACCTAGTTGACGACCTCAGACGTGCGGAACTTGGGCATTATATTTGACGATTGCCTGACCCTCAAACATCAGTTGTCAGCTGTTGTCAAGACCTCATTTTACCATCTGAGGAATATAGCTCGAGTGAAGCATCTGGTTCAAACAACATGAAGTCTTGCTATATTATGACATATGCAGTATAACCCCAGGATAGAACTGCTCCGGAGGTGAAAGAGTTAACTTTCCATGCAGGGCATGGAATCTTGAGCGCAAGCTCAGTTGAACACTCTGTCTGTTGTAGCTCAAACTTAAACTGTCAGATTCTTTACTCTGCCTCACTGAACAGTCGCTCCGGAGATTCCTCCTGCTGCTCGGTTCGTTTGTTGGTTTTAAAGTGTAATTCTCGGTTTATTTTACCGAAATTTAACCACAATCGTCGGTTCAAGCTCTGTCTCGGTATTGTAAGTAATAGATAGGCTTTTGTTTATTTTCTTCTGTGTGGAACTTGTAAACATCTTTCGGTTCGGTTTGAACCGATCAGATTGAGTTTAAAATTACTTTCTAGTCCTTTAGAGTGCGGTTCCAGTTCTTATCGGTTCTAAAAACGGATTTTATTACGCTTTTTTCCACGACTCGGTGACACGGTTGGGAACCGACAGAGAGTCTGCTGGCGATTGCCATTAACGGCAAGTTTTGGTTAGGCTGGCACTATGTCTGAGAAACCCAAAAGAAAAACCAGACCCACTGGGTTTCAGCACTGTGGCCTCTGTGGGGAAGCCTTTGCTAAGGCTGACCCACACACCACTTGTGTATATTGTCTGGGGTTTGACCACCTCAATGCAGACTGCCAGATTTGTAAGAATTTTCCTGCTGCCACCGTGGAAAAGAGAGTTGGTAGGCTCAGGGAAAGGGAGGCCAAAAAGTCCGCTGACCGGATGGCCAGCCCGGTTCGGGTTCCAACGAACCTGAGGGAAGTGCCCTCTGACCAAGTGACGATACTTCCTCCAGACAGCGAAAGAACCAGCTCTGAGGAGCAGGTTCCAACTAAAGGACTAGAAAGTCCAGCTAGTTTGGGGCCAAAGTTCTTTCTCAACCGTTGAGGAAATAGCCAAGCTATTCAAATTGTCCAATCGCTTTCCCGGTTCCGTCCGAACCGACACCATTAAGGAAGCGGTCGGTTCGGATGGTTCATCAGTTCAAGATTATGATTTTGAGGATTTTTATGAACCGGAGGAAGGGAGGAGAGGTATGAGGAGAGTGAGTGTGATTTTGAAAGTCTGGATGTGCCCATTGAACGGACATCTCTCCAGACAGACCTTCAGGGTTTCCCTCCCAGGCTATCCGAGTCCCTTCTCATTTTTGTTTTACAAGAAAGTTGCTGAGACTCTGCAACTCCCTGTTGAGGAAGCTGCTGATGATCAAGAAGAGCCTGATTTTGTGGAAATGATGGATATTCCAGAGTCTAGGAGACTGTCTATTCCTTGCACAAATCTTTTAGGAAACAGACAGTAAAAATTCTGAAAACTCCTCATTCTATCCTCCCTGTGGATAAAAGGATGGACAAGAGGTATGCTTTATCAGGCTCTGATACGGAGTTCCTCTCCCAGCAATGCAACCATGTGGGGGTAGTGCAGGCTGCAGCCTGTGACAAGGCTAATATTCCTCTAGCTTCTCACCCTCCTGAAAAGGATTCCAGGAGGATGGATGTCATGGCAAAGAAACAGTACATGGCAGCATCTTTGGGACTCAGATAGGTAAATTATATGGCTTATGCAGCTAGGTACCAGAAATCCAGATGGGATACTGTCCTGGCCCTAGCAAAACAGGCCCCTGACCAGCTTGCCAGGGAGCTGGAGCAGGTGGCTGCGGATGGTATTGAGGCATCCAAGGTGCAATTTCATGCTGCAGTAGACTCCAATGATGTTTCATCAAGAGTCATGGCTACATCTGTGTCTCTTTACAGAATGGCCTGGCTCAGATGTACTGCCCTGTCACAGGATACTCAGTCTAAGGCTATGGATTTTCCTGTTGTGGGCAATTCTCTGTTTGGGGAGCAGACAGAGAATTATATGAAGAAATGGATGAGTATAGGACCACCTATAGGAGTGCACAGGCCAAAGAAAGGCAAGCCACTCCTGAAAGGCAGCATGTCAAGGGCAGGGGCAGGCCTTTTCATGAGCCTTTTACCAAGCCAGGCCTCCTCTTCTGCTTATGCCCAGAGTGGGTTCTTTAGAAAAGGGCAGAAGGGGTTCTAGTAAGCCTGCTTCTACCCTGAACCCAAAGCCCTGCAAAACAGGCTCCCTGATGGGGTGGCCAGGGCCGATTCTCCACTACAGTGAGGGGCAGGCTGGCTTACTTTGTCCAGGACTGGAAGTCTTTAACATCAGACAAGTGGGTCCTGGAAGTACTAAGCCAGGGACTGGTTCTCAGCTTCAAAAAATTTCTGAAGATGAGAGCCAGGTCTTTTCCACCTGCAAACCCATCAGAAGCACTTGCCCTGGAAACAGAAGTTTCTTCTCTCTGGCTCTCAGAGCCGTGGAAAGAGTTCAACCATACACCAGGGCAAGGATTGTACTCCAGGTACCTCCTTACCCCAAAAGACAAGAGAATGGCGGCCCATCCTGGATCTCAGGTATCTAAACAAGCACCTTTTAAAACCAAAGTTCAAAATGGTGACTCTGGGGATTATTTTACCTTCTCTAAGGCCAGGGGACTGGCTAGCCTCCCTGGACCTCAAGGATGCCTACTTCCATGTTCTCATCAGACGCTCCCATCGAAAGTACCTCAGATTCGAACTGCCCTCAGGCCATTACCAGTTCAGAGCAATGCCCTTCGGCCTCACCTCGACCCTGAGGGTGTTCACAAAATGCCTGGCAGTAGCAGTTGCTCATTTAAGAAGACAAAAGATTGCCATCTTTCCTTATCTGGACGACTGGCTCATTGTAGGCCAGTCTCCAGAACAGGTCAAACTACACTTACAAGTAACCCAGCAACTGCTTACATGTCTAGGTTTCCTTCTCAATCTTCCAAAGTCAGTTCTGGAGCCTGTCCAGCTTCTCACCTTCATAGGCGCAGAACTGAACACAAAAGAAGCCAAAGCCTTCCTCCCTCTGGAAAGAGCAAGGACCTTGGTCTCTCTGGCCTCTTCTTTCACCCTGCAGGTCTCTTGACCAGCAAGGCATTTTCTACAGCTCCTGGGGCACATGGCTGCTTCTACAACAGTGGTGCAGGGAGCAAGATTTCAGATGAGGGACATCCAGTTCCATTTGAGAGCCTTTTGGTCTCAAAGGACAGATCCTCTAACCAAATTGATTCCAGTGACTCGAACCCTGATCCAGGCCCTTCAGTGGTGGCAGGATCAGAACAATCTGAGACAGGGGGTTCCCTTCACTCCCCAGTCTCATTCCTTGACCCTTACTACAGATGCATCCCTCTTGGGGTGGGGAGCTCACATGGGCGACCTTTCCACCCAAGGGCTGTGGTCCCCTCAGGAATCTCTGCTCCACATCAATTTGCTGGAGCTCAGAGCAGTTTTTCTAGCACTCCAGGTTTTTTCCACATCTGTTCAGAACAAGGTTGTTCAGATCAGAACAGACAATACCACTACAATGTGGTACATCAACAAGCAAGGGGGCACTCGGTCTACGGCCTTCTGCACCGAAGCAATGAAGTTGTGGTCTCTGGCTTATTCTCTGGACGCCTCCCTTATGGCAGTTCACCTCCCAGGAAAGGACAATGTCCTAGCGGATGCTGTCAGCAGGATTTCCCAGGGCCATCATGAATGGGCACTGGACCCCCTAGTACTGGAGGTAGTATTTGCCAGATGGGGCACCCCGCAAATAGATCTCTTTGCAGCCCCAGACAATCACCAACTTCCCCTTTTTTGCTGCAGGCCCCCAGTGTTGGGCTCAGTCCCTCTGGATGCCTTCCTCCTCAGTTGGGAAGGGAAGTTCCTCTATGCTTTTCCCTCCTTCCCCCTTCTTTTCAAGGTGCTAGTCAGAATCAGATCTCAATCCTGCAAGATGATTCTGATTGCTCCAGATTGGGCCAGGCAGCCCTGGTACCCACTCCTCATGTCCTTAGCAGTCCACCTTCCCCTGTGTCTTCCCAGGAATCACAACCTGTGCCCAGGGGAGAGTTTGGTATCCGAACCTCAAATCTCTCAATCTCAAGGCATGGCTCTTGAAGAGTTAGAGTTTGCTGACCTACACCTTTCCCAAGGTGTATTGGATATATTGAAGGCCTCTAGGAAGCCTTCTACCAGGGCTACTTATAATTCAAAATGGAAGAGATTTTCCATTTGGTGTGCTGGTAAGCATGTTTCCCCAGAATCTGCTGGCGTGCCCACGATCCTGGATTATTTGGTGCACTTGAATTCCTTGGGGCTGAGACCAGCTACCCTAAAAGTGCACTTGGCAGCTGTGTCTGTCTTCTTATCAGCAGGTAAGCCCTCTTTTTTTCAGCTCACCCTGTGTTCTCCAAGTTTTTTAAAGGGTTGCTTCACACCAACCCTCCGTTCAGGGACCCTGCCCCTGCTTGGGATCTTAATATTTGCATTGCTCAGCTTATGCAACCCCCTTTTGAGCCATTGTCTTCAGCAGAGCTTATGTACTTGACTTGGAAAACTGTGTTTCTGGTAGCTATCACTTCCCAGGGCATAAGTGAGCTACAAGCATTGTCAGTGGAGCCTGATTTTATCTCCTTTCATAGAGATAAGGTGGTCCTCAGGACTAACAGGAAGTTTTTGCCTAAGGTGGTTTCAGACTTCCACCTTAATCAATCAATGTCTCTTCCTGTGTACTTCACTGACCATTCCTCCTCTGGTGAGAGGAGATTGCACAGTTTAGATGTCAAAAGAGCCCTTAGTTACTATATAGAACGTACCAAGGGTCACAGGTTTGAATCCCTCCAATTGTTCCTCACTTATGGTGAGGTTGGTAAAGGGAAACCTGCCACTAAAAGATCCATTGCCAGGTGGATTGTCTCTTGTATCCAATTCTGCTATGAAAAACTGGGTAAGGTTCCTCCCTCAGGCCTGAGGGCTCACTCTACCAGAGGTACAGCTGTGTCTCTGGCTGCTGCCAGGGACATTCCTATCCTAGAGATATGTCAAGCAGCTACCTGGAAAACAGTTCACAGTTTTACTAAACATTACTCCCTGGATATCCAGGCTAGGAGTGATGCTCGATTTGGCACAGCTGTGCTTCAGAGCCTATTTCCCAAGTAGGTTCTGTCCCTCCTCCATGGAGGTACTGCTGTGTAGTCTGCATATGTCATAATATAGCAAGTCTTCATGTTGTTTGAAGAAAAAATTACTCACCTTAGTAATGCTGTTTCTTCTAATGGAGTCTTGCTATATTATGACCTCCGCCCCAGCCTGCCCCTCTCAGAACCTCTATTTTTGGGATGTGGGTGGGCAGTGCAATGTTGGCACTTCATAGATGCCCACTTTATTTTCACCCTTTCTTAGGGTGTGCTTATTATCTTATTTTTCTTTCTTGAATCCCTGACTTGAGTCTTTGTTTTGGGATCAAGAATAAAATGTGTTTTTAGTAGTTAGTAGCCAGTGGGCTAGTGTAGGTTTTCGGCTTCCACACAGAACCTTAGGTGAGTTTTTGCTCGTAAAGATCTGACAGTTTAAGTTTGAGCTACAACAGACAGAGTGTTCAACCGACCTTGTGCTCAAGATTCCATGCCCTGCATGGAAAGTTAACTCTTTCACCTCCGAGACAGTTCTAACCTGGGGTTATACTGCATATGTCATAATATAGCAAGACTCCATTAGAAGAAACAACATTACTAAGGTGAGTAATTTTTCTTCCCGTTGATGACTTCTTCAACATTGGTCCACACCTTGTTACCTCCCGCTTGGACTACTGCAACGCCCTGTACCTAGGGCTACGGGGGGTGGATATTCGCCATTTGCAGCTGGTGTAGAATGCGGTGGCCAGGCTTTTGACTGGTATGTCAAGGGCCAGTCATATAACGCCTGTCCTCCGTGGACTGCACTGGCTGCCAATTCAATGGCGAATCACCTTCAAGGTCGGTTTGCTGACCTATAAGGCCCTACACGATCAGGGACCTAGTTACCTGCAAGATCTTCTTTGTCCTTACTGTCCTTCCCGTCGGCTCCGATCCACCGAAGAGGGATTGCTAGAGATTCCCAGGGTTCGTTTAAAGACATCGGGGCAAGATCATTTAGTTTCATGGCTCCAACCCTGTGGAATTCTCTACCTCATCGGGTGAGAGAATGCCTGACTGTCCAAAGCTTTAAATCAGCTTTGAAGACATATTTGTTTAACCTAGCATATCTGGATTTTTAAAATATATTTATGGATTGTTCTTAGGATTTTAAGTTTTATGTATTGATTTGTTGTAAAAGCGCCTTGGTTCTGGAAAGGCACTTTTTAGAAATAAAGCATTCATTCATTCATTCATGGTGAGTACCTGTACAGGAGCTAGTTCAAAGAATGGAATGCCCTTCAGTAGGTTGTCATGGTTCATCCACCATAATAACACTCTGCGAAGAGGAGACCTAACAAAAACAATTTGCTCCAGGTCATCAGTCAACTTATCCCACTGGACCCCCAGTATCCACTGAGGTATCTTCCTATTTTAATTTATTTATTGAAAACTTCAGAGAATACCTTTGAGCACAGATGCCCATTTACAAAGGTCCCATAAAAATATACATCCAAAAAAACATTACAAGTACAATAAGCAATTCCAGAGGAACAGCAATCGAGTCAGGCTCAAAGCACGATCAACTACATACAGTTTTGGAAAACTCCACACAGGTCATTGTATAAAAAGTCACAGGATATATACAGAAAGAAACCGAGTAAAACAGTGTAACAGTTACAGTTACAATGGACTGCAAGGGCAGACCACAAAGATCTCTAAAACTGATTAATCTTGGGAGATTCCGAAGAGTATTAGGCAGTTTGTTTAACCAGTTAGCAGCCCTGACAGTAAATGACCGCTTGCCCAGCTGAGTATGCTGGAAAGGAAGGCTTAAGGGTATTCCTGGCCATATTCTTGGTGTTGTATTGGTTAGAGATGGTATGGAAACAATTGGTTAAACAGGGGTGTTAGGCCCAAGACCGCTTTTTGTCTAGCAAATGGGTCTGGAGCTTTATTCTGCAGGATAAAGGTAGCCAGTTAGTGAGTGCATAAAGAATAAAACTATGAGTATGGTTAAAGAAGCACATTTCATTACAGAAAAGCTTTACTCTGTTTAGCACCATGGCACAGACAGCTACACAGACAGGGAGGCCATAATCCATAAGTGACAGAACAGAGCTGGCTACAGTAAGGCATCTAGCATCCCTAGTGAGACTGTTCCAGTTACGGTACAGGGTGCCCAGTCTTCTGTTAACTATGGCCTCCGGATTGTCAACATGGGAGGCAAAAGACAAGGTGTCATCTAAAGTTACTCCAAGGTATCTGAAGGTCTTCACCTGTTGATTATGAATGATAAAAGGTGGAACTTTCATTTTCAGCGGGAGGCTAGAAAAGAGCATGGTCTTTGTTCTTTTGTAATTGAGGACCAGTTTGTTATTGGAAAACCAGCTTTCTAGTGACCTGAAGTTACTTTGAAGAGTGGCAGTGAGGCTGTCAAGGTCAGGGATTTTGGAACAGAGGACAGCTTCATCAGCATAGAGGAGTGCGTTGGCTGCCTGACAGGCATTAGGCGGTTGATTTATAGAGACCAAATAGCAGTGGGCCCAAGATGGAGCCTGGAGAACATCAACAGCTACTCCCCTAGCGTTGTACAAAGATTTTTTTTTTAATCTTTATATGCTGGGAGCAGTAGGCGAGATACCTGTAAAACCAGTCTTCTGTGTTCTGTGACAAACCCAGGCCAAGGAGTTTGCTAAGTAGGAGTTTATGGTTGACCAGGCCAAAGGCCTTAGTAAAGTCTATATACCGTATATAGCTCCAACAAGGTCATCATTGTCAAAGGCCACATGAATATACAGTAGCTGTTGTATTCCAACAGTGTCATGTTGATGCTGCGGAGCTTCCTGAAACCATGCTGCTGTACACACTGGACATTGTATTTTTTGAGGTATGCGACAAGTTGGTAGAGACTATTCTCTTGAGGACCTTGGACAGTGGGGAGAGAATAGAAAAGGATCCGTAACTGGCAAGGCTAGTGCGGTCATGACTTTTGAAAACTGGTGTAACCAGTGCGGATTTCCATCTCTCAGGGAAATGCAAGTAGCACAGGGAAAAGTAACACATTCTAGAGATGGGATGGGAAAGTTCCTCTACTGCCAGGGCAAAAAGAGTCATATCAACCGAGTCATCCCACACCTCATTTTACCAAGCACCCTACTGATGTATTTTGAGGCGTCTTTCACTGAAACAGCCTTAAAGTAGAATTTAGGGTATCCTGGTTCAGAGTCCACCATCTGGAAGGCTTCAGGACCGGATTCCCTGTAAGGGGTATGGGCAGGCATAGTGAGGATGACGCAACTGAGGTCAGTAAAGGCTGTGTTGAGATAAGGGCAATTTTGGTGGGATCAAGGACCTCTTGACCCTCCACCATGAGCATTGAGGAGTGATTTTAACTCCTTGGCCAGGAGCTCAGAGACAACAAATCTTTGCCACTGTGCCAGTTCTAAGTTTGCTGATCCTTACAGAAGTGAGATTTGGCCTTTCTAATCATACTGGTGCACTTATTGCAGACTTTGGCACCTGCAGTAAGTGCACCAGCATGATTAGAAAGGCCAGTGTTGGGTCAGGAGGGTGGTGGATGTGGCCTACCTGAAATTCAGCAAGGCTTTTGTCACCATTCCTCATAGGAGATTGGTAAATAAGTTGGGGAGTTTGAGGGTGGGTATTGAGGTGGTAACCTGGGTAAAACATTGGTTAGGAGAAAGAACACAGAGAGTAGTGGTAAACAGAGTTTGCTCCGAGGAAGGAAGGTTGACCAGCAGGGGTACCTTAGGGATCAGTGCTTGGACCACTCCTCTTCAATGTCTTTATAAGTGACATAGTGGAGGAACTGGAAGGAAAGGTCTGCCTCTTTGTAGATGACATTAAGATCTGCAACAGAGTGGACACTCCAGGAGGGTGAAAAGGATGGACAGGGATCTGAAAAGACTGGAGGAGTGGTCAAGGGTATGGCAGCTGGAGTTTAATGCAGAAAAGTGAAATAATGCACCTGGGTCATAGAAACCCAGGTGCAGAGTGCAAAATGGGTGGAGTGATACTTACAAGACCAAGCAAGAAAGAGACCTTGGAGTAATCATTTCAGATTACCTAAAGGAGGCCAGGTGGCAGTGTGACAAGGCAGTTGGTAGGGCTAGTGAGATGCTGGGGTGCATGGAAGGGCATCACCAGCAGGAAGAGGGAGGTGGTGTTGACCCTACACAGACCGCTAGTAAGATCTCACCTTGAGTACTGTCTCTATCATATTGCCCCTCCCCTGTCCTCCAGGGCATACATATTTAGCTCCTTTAGCCTCTCCTCTTAGGGCTTTTGATGCAGACCCTGCACCATTTTGGTAGCCCTCCTCTGGACTGCCTCCACTCACAGAACAATGTGTGTACTTTCAATGCTTTCAAGACAATGAAATATCTTACAGCATCACTCTGTAGTCTGGTTGAAACTCTGGCAAATTACACATGCTCTTCACACTGTGAGAAAAGCCCAAACAGCACACCTCAAACCAAGTGTGTGTCTTCTTTGTAAATTTTATAACCGCACTTCCAATAGCAAAATATAAGTTCTTTAGACTTCAGCGGAATAGAGAAACAGTGATGCTAAAGCACATAAATAAAATAACAAACAGCAACATGTTGTTCACTGTTGTTTCCTTCAGCAGGTCCAACGAAGGTGATCGACGGTGAGAGAAATAACAGAGGAGTGATGGGGCTGCCCATGTTATATGGGTGTCGACAATGCACATCATTGTGGGCGGACCCTCAGCTAGCAAAAGTTTCCAGGTGGTCCTGCCGCTGATGGCTTATAGTTCCAAAAGTGTGGCCTAATAGAGGAGATATCCTTGATGAAGATCCTATTTGCACAAGTTCTAGACTGTGATTGGCTGGCAGTATGAAGGTTAAATGTTGGAAACTACAGGCTGAATTTTGCTATACTCTACATGGACAGCAGTTCTAAGAATTAATTCAATAGCCTCTGAATATTGGTCACGATGATCTCTGTATACCAAGCAGATGGCTGAACTATTAAAAGAAGCATTGTGGGCCTTGCATTTCTACCTATACCTTCCAAAATGCTCACTTAACTCTTATATAACTCAATGCGCATATTCATTATGACCACTCACACTTCGCATAAGAGAGAAGTATATAACTGTGAAGGCATCTATACAACCTTCACCTGGGCCCCTCTCTACTAAGATACCAGCTACCAGCTACCAGCTACCAGCAGGAGAACAGGGAGAATTGAGACCCAGCCCTGCTGATTTCTGGCCTGGCCCTGCTAATTTCTGGTGCACCTGCAATTGCGCTTGCTGGGTCATCTAGTCCCTTTGCATCTCGACCAGTTGTTGGTCTGAGTCTGCTATTACACCAACTGAGCCTGCTATTGCACTTGCTGAGCTATCCAGTCCCTTTGCATCTGGGCCTGTTGCATTTACTGTTCTGCCAGCCATTGCAGTACTTTGTCTGAGTCCATCTTATACCTATTTAGACAAGGGGAAGTTTGATCTCACTGCTAAAGTCAACCACATGCAGCAGCATCGTAGCATGCTAAGCCTCAAAAAAAAAAACATTCCAGGCAAACAAAGTTCAAGGAAACCAAAGCTGCTTTATTTCAACACAAAACAAGGGTTCAAGAGCAGCTTATGTTGGCAGAGCAAAAACAAAACAAAAGACTTTCAGTTTAGCTTGATTCAGCATTCCAGTTCAAAGCAGCACTGCTGTGTGCGTGCGTGTGTGTGTGTGTCTCTTTAGCCTCTAAATCTCATCTCTTGCTCTGTCTGGTTGCCTTTTTATGCATCCCAGGTGAGGTTCATTTGTGCCCTTCCCCCGCAAGGAATTCCAGGCCTGCAAACAGCCAATGTGTATGGCCTTTAAATGGAAAGGTCAGAAATGAGCAGGGTTGGATTTTAGTTCACCCTTTACTCCTGCTAGTATCTCAGTAGAGAGGGGGTCTTGGGTGAAGGTTGTATAGACTCCATCGCAATCACTAACACTCTTTACTTGTCTTGCTGTTGTGTCTACAACACTGTTATGAAAGATACCCAGGGCCTGAATACAATTTACTTATGTACTCTAATAACACTATTGGGACACCACTAGTGTCTCTAACTACAGTAGCACACCTGAATACTACAAGCCTGTTACCAAAACAAATACACTCCTTCTGGGTCACTCAACGTAGACCTCAGATAAAGTGGTGAACAATGTAAGGTTCAGTCATGACTAAAGATACACTGATATTGCTGTCACGATGTCCTCATTAATAACTAGTTGTAATGTTTGGTGTCACTTGATTGCACTGTTTCTAAATGCTACTGTAACCCCTAGGTGGCACTATCCCAAGGGCTACTACCTGTGCCTGCTTGTCTAGTAGCAGTTAAGGGGCCTGAGTTCTGAAACTGGTGCCTCCACCTGGAGGTCAGGGTTAGTAGTGCTCAAGCTAACCTGGGCACAGCCCTCTGGGACACTGTAGCCCCCCCTCTTTCCTTACTAGTGGCCGGAACAATACACAATAACAACTTTCACAATACCCCTGATACACCACATAAGTACCCACACTGTCTGCACGTACCACCAGAGCTTTTCTCTGGCCCAGCCCGGGCGACCCCCTGTAAAACAAGGCTATACACAGCAAATAACAGCAGTACAGTACTCTTGCACAAACTAGAACCACAGTCAGGGTAAATGCAAAAAAGAGTTAGATCTGATTTATTTAAGGGGCTTGAACAAGGGAGGGGTGTAATCAGGTTAATTTGCTTAAAGGCTCTATCAATCAAACAGTTATGCATGCACTTCAGGGTCCATAAACAGTCACACACTCTGGGTACTCAGATGAAGAATGGTGGGCTAGCCAGGAATGTTGCAGCTGGTTGGGGCCCTGTGATGGAAGAAAAAAACATGCACAACACACACTATTTGTAATCCGGAGTCGGAGGGTTCAGTTCGTGAAAAGAAAACAACAAGACAATCAGATGACACACTTTTAGATTAGGCTGTTGTTGCAGGAAGCTACCCTGATGATTACTCACAATACCCAATACTGGACACAGGCTGGATTAAAATCGAGACAGCAGGTGGTTAATCTGGAGTGCCAGGAGAAGCAGGGCCCACACGTGACGCCGAGGCATCATTCCTGTTCAAGCGTGGAGAAGGAGGCTGATCCCCAGGCAGGTCTCTCATCGGTGGCTTTCTCTGTGCAGTGGGGTAGTCTGGCAGGGCCAGCGTGGCATGGCCCAGGCCGAATGGAGATGAGCACGGATTCAGTCCGATTAGACTGGATAAAGCTTCCAGCAAGCAGAACACAATTCACACAGTGGGAAACCAAATCACAAGCCACTTTCAATACACAGCACATTTACATGTAAAGGATTCTATGGTACCAGCAAGCAGAACACAGTTCACACAGCGGGGAACTAAATCACGACCCACTTTCAATACACAGCACATTTACATGTAAGAAAATTCTACTGTACCAAGCAAACCGTTCTCCGGTCACGATCGCAAAGTCTCTGCACAAACCAGAGATTCAAAAGCAGCTGAAAATCCTGACAGGCCGATCGCATTCAGCAAATTTTTGGTTTTCCTCAGGTTAAAGCCTGGTCACAGTCCAGTGGCTTAAATAGTCCCTCACAACTCGGATTCAGTCCGAATAAACTCTATTTTCCCTCTCAGGGACAGCAGACAGACAGGCAGGCCAAAATTCAGCCCTTTCACAGTTCTCCCATGCAAAACTACACAGAACTCTGCTCAAAATCACTTGAGCTGTTACTTCTTCACTTCTCAGCTCAAAACTGAAATGAGCTACAGCAGCCTGGGAAATTCCCCAAGATCCAAAAGGTTCGATTGGCTGATCCTGCTGTTCCTGTTAGTCACAACAAAGTCTCCCCCTTCAGGTGCAAAAAGGGGCAAAAAGCCCAAAACTACAATTCCTACAGATTTAGACTCCAGACAGCTCCTGTAGTCCGGCTCTATTTTAGGTCCCACCAGAACTGATTGGTCCAATTCGCAGTCCTGGGTCAAATGGTGGGGATAAACAAAACAGTCATTCCTGCAAAGAAGGCAGGTTAGACAAACTACATTACCATTATCACTCTAGATGATTTTCAGCAAATAGTTACATTTTTTCAACAGAGCTCCCTCTCAGATTACTTATGACTGCAATCCAGGCAGCTCTTAAAGAGACAGTGCACAGAGGCTATACAGGCACTCTCTGACAATCACATTTAAACTGCTAAAACGCAGGACACCAGCCAGGCAGTGAGCATTTAGGCAAGCTCGAGGAAGACTTTTTGGGAACCCCCATGTGTAGGGGGGGGTTACACCTTTCCCTGCCTGGAGAAAAGGTGGTGTCCACATCAAGTCTGTATCATCATGCATCAGTTAATATAACATAAACTTATTTCTTTACTATACAGATTCACTACATTTCCCAATACTTCGTCCAGTCTGACAATACATTAGGCATATTTCACACAAGTCACTTGAACATTACTATACTAAATCAGGTAATAACTTCTTGTACCTTAAACAATGCAAGAGGGGGCCCTTCCCTATCAGCTAACTTGGGACTAGAAGGGGCAGGGGCACCATGGTGAGACGGAAAGACAAGTAACCTGGAATTGGCTGTCAAGCTCAAGTTGGGCAGTGAGCTTGGTGAGAGATAAACACCTTTGTGCACCACATTGAGAAGCAAATCCACTGGCCTCCTGGGAGAATCATAACTGAGGCGTACTACTGGTTTGACAGCTCGGCCAGTCTTTCTGAGGGGGACAACTACAGTCTCTGTACTCTCAGCACTGGTCTGGGGACTCTCGTCACTTGTGAGGGGTGCCTCTGCCTGGGTGGGAACGTCCAAACTTGGGGAACTGTTGGCTCCTTGCACTGCAGGCTCTGTTTCTACAACACTTGACTCATTTTGTGAAGGCTGAGGCACAATCAAGCTTTAAGGCACTGAAAGGGGGTGGTCAGCACTCTCATAGTGTTCTTCACGTTCTGGTATGTGACCAGAAAGACTCAAACCCTCAGCCCTTCTTCAGGTAAATCATACAGTTCCACAATACTGGAAGGAAAAGTATGTCTCTTTGCAGATGACACAAAGATCTGCAACAGGGTTGATACACAAGATGGAGTGGAAAGGATGAGAAGGGACTTGGCAAGGTTGAGGAATGGTCAAATGTATGGCAGCTCAGATTCAATGCAAAGAAGTGCAAGGTAATGCACATGGGGAACAAAAACCCTGGGGAAGCGTACACAATGGGGGGTGAGATACTGACAACAGTAAAAATAGAAAGGGACCTGGGGGTAATTATATCAGATGACCTAAAGGTGGGCAAGCAATGTGAGAAGGCAGTAAGGAAGGCTGGGGGGATACTGGGATGTATAGGAAGAGGCATCAATAGTAGAAAACAGGAAGTTGTTATCCCTCTGTACAGACAGTTGGTGAGACCCCATCTGGAGTACTGTGTGCAGTTCTGGAGACCCCATCTCCGCAAAGATATAGACAGAGTGGAGGCTGTCCAGAGGAGGGCAACCAAAATGGTGCAGGGTCTGCACCAGAAGACATATGAAGAAAGACTAAAGGAGCTTAATATGTATACCCTTGAGGAAAGAAGGGAGAGAGGGGACATGATAGAAACTTTCAAGTGCCTCAAGGGAATTAACAAAGTCCAAGAGGGTAGCATCTTCCAGAAAAAGAGATGTGCAAGAACAAGGGGGCACAATTTGAAGATAGAAGGGGATGGCTCAGAGGTAATGTGAGGAAGTATTTTTTCACTGAGAGGGTTGTGGATGCATGGAACAGCCTCCCTGAAGAGGTCGTGGGGTCAAGAACAGTGGGGGACTTCAAGAATGCATGGGACAGGCATAGGGCAGTCCTAGTGGGGGGTAGGAGGAATTAAGCTGTTGGTTAACTAGGATCTGCAGCTTATCTGTTAGGTAGGAAAATGGGCAGACTAGGTGGGCCAAGTGGTCCTTATCTGCCGTCAAATTCTATGTTTCTATGTTTCTATACACAGAGACTCAACATCTTCAGACGTGATACTTTGCACTTCACTTTCTGGGAGCACTGGCTCCAAGGAGGAAGCTAGGGGGTAAGGCAGTCCAGAAGGCCCAGCTTCATCCCCACAATTTATCAGGGCTTTACCTCGAAACAGCTGACTCAGTTCATAAGAGGGGTAATAGGCATGGTCGTATTCATTTTCGTCAGAAGTGGACTGACAGTCACTATCATTCTGGGCCTGCTGCGGAGGAAACCTTAAATCTGTGACCACTGGGGTAGGTTGACTCTGTCTCTTTCTTGCAGCAGCACGAGTCACCAGCCCTGGGGGCTCAATTTCTGGGGGTTCAGCCTCAATCATGACTTGGTCAATAGGTAGCAAGTGGTTACGGTGCATGGTTTTGACAGCTTTGGAGTTGTTCTATGGGTGCACCTTGTACACAGGTAAATCATCCAACTTTCCAATTACTACATGGGGAAAATGGTGACACCGATCAGCAATTTTGTGTTTACCATGCAGTCCCAAATTGAGTAACACACAGTCTCCAGGTCGAAGCTCTTGAGCCTTTACTTTTTTATCATGCCTCTCTCTGTTAGCTAGATTTCTCTTGGTGGCCATTGTCTGGGCCAGTTGATAGGCATGGTTCAATTGAGCTTTCAGGTTTTGTACATTTATTTATTTAGCTTTTGTTAACCAGGTAGGTACACTAGACAAGACAATTGCCTATTTTCAGGTACTACCTGGGAGAGTACAGGAATAATAGATTTAGGTACATACAATGACATTGTACAAATTAGACATGTTACAGTTCATGTGAGGATACAGCTTCAACACAGCATATGAAACATGGTAAGGCACAGACTATACAGTATTAACATAAAAATAAACACCTTGTGGGAGATAAGAGCAGTAATGTTACAGATTCAACACAGCGTACGAGTGTGGTAAGGCATAGATTATACAGTATTAACATAACAACATAAACACCTTATGGAAGCCAAGAGCAGTTCCAGGGGCACAGTATCGAAATCCTTCAGATGTGACACTATATACAGCTTAGCAACCTCTTGGAGTCTGGTCTTTTGTCCAGGAGTAGCTCCAGAGCAGAGGAGTGCTGAGATGGATCAATTCATGGGGGTTTGGGGCAGCCACAGGCTGAGGCAAGTTTGAGATGGTTCCATAGGAAGGAATGGAGACACATCTGTAAGTGTGCGGCACGGACCTGGGCAGGGAAGGAGTTCCACAGTGTGGGAGTGAATGCAGCAAAGTCCCGCCCACCCATTTGAGTCTGTGTAGCTGGTGTCTTGAGGAGGGCCTGTCCCTGGGACCTGAGGGAGTAGGAGGAGGAGATGGACGGGACAAGAAATTTCGCAAGCCCCAGAGGGGTGCCAGTGCCAAGGACCTTTCCGGTGAAGCACCCTAAGACGAATTCTATGTGGTTAGCGGGGGAGAGCCAATTTAGCCTGCTATAGAGGTCGCAATGGTGAGTGAGACAGGGGGCAGCCAGCGCGAAGCAGCAGACATTATTGTAGGCAGTGGACCACCTAGTGAGGTGGACTTTGGATGAGCGAGCAAACAAGAGGAGCCCATAGCAGAGCGAGGGTAGGAGCACCCCTCTGGCAAGTGCAATCCCAGCTGCCAGAGTAAGATTACTTTTTGCTCTGTATGGCAGACCCAGTTTGCAGTTTACAGTCTTGCAAGTATTCTGAATGTGGCAGCCAAGGTCAAGCTGTGGGTCCAGCGTCACCCCACGGTATTTAAAGTTGCGAGTACTGCAAGTAGTTTTCAGCTTGGACCCCATCTGGAGAGACCCCAAAACAGACATCAACTGGCATCTGGGCCTCTCTCTCTCCCCCAAACATGAGGCAGTAGGGGGAGAACCCAGTAGCATAATTTTTCATGCAATTGTATGCGTGTACCAAGGTGCTAATCTGCTGTGTCCATTTATGCTTGTCTTTTGGATGGAGGGTGCCCAGCATGTCTAGAAGGTGCATAAATGTTCTGGTTGAGGGTCTCCGACGGTGATAGGGGTGGTTCTTGACTTTCGCACCCCAACCCCCATAGAGAGAGCATTTTTTTGATTAGTCGATTCTCAAAGTCTCTGCCCTGGTCAGAGTGGATCCACTGGGGGGCACCATAGTGGACGAAGAAATTTTCCACTAGTACCTTGGCCACGGTAGATGCCCTTTGATCTTTGGTTGGAAAAGCTTTTGCATATCGTGTGAAATGATCCATAACCACTAACACATTGCCAATGTTCCATTGATCAGGTTCTAAACCCAAGAAGTCTATGCAGACTAGTTCCATGGGGACACAGGTAGTAATATTAACAAGGGGGGCAGCCCTCTGAGGCAGAGCTTTTCTTTGCAGGCAGCGACTACAAGTCTTTACATGGTGCTTAACATCAGCCCCCATTTTGGGCCAGTAGACGCAAGATTGTACCAGGTCATCAGGTTCTGTCAATAGCGAGGTGCCCCATGTGATTGTGGAGGGACCTCAGTACCAAATCTTTTAAAGGCTGTGGGCAGGACCAATTGTTGCTTGTCTACTTTGCCACTATGATCTACTGTCTCTCTATACAACAACTGATTGAGCAACTTCAGTCTGGGCCTTCTTAAACAATAAAGCAGTTCGCAAGTCAGTGTAACGCATATTAGACACATCTTTCCTGCACGTAGGGCATCAAGTGCTGGCTGAATCATAGGATCTTGGGACTGAGCCCACTGAATGCTGTCATTTTCAAATTGAGGTAGTGCACTAATATCTAGAGCAGAGAAGTGGCAATAAGCAGCTGGTATGCAGGTGTCAGAAGGGCCCAAGCAATCTACTAAACAGTCCACTGTGTCCGCAGACATCTGTTCATCTCTATCAAACTTTTGGCACAATGCTCAAATGTCAGGTTCAGACAGCCTGACTCAATCACTCTTGGAAGTGGGCCTTCGTGATAGGGTATCAGCATCAATATGGTTCAGGCCCAGACTGTATTTGACAGCATAATCATAGGTTGATAATGCAGAAAGCCACCGGTGCCCAGTGGCATCTAACTTAGCTGAAGTCTGTACATAGGTGAATGGGTTATTGTCAGTCTTCACCAATATCTTTGCCCCCTAGAGGTATTCATGAAACTGGTCAATGATGGTCCATTTTAGCACAAGAAACTCCAACTTATGCACAGGGTAGTTTTGTTTGGACCGGGTCAAGCTCCTACTGGCGAAAGCTTCTGGTCTCAGGCCATCCTCATAGTCTTGATACAGCACCACTCCTAGACCCTGCAGACTAGCATCCATATGCAGCATGTAGGATTTGGTGGGGTCCGCATAGGTGAGGATGGGGGCATGGGTGAGCTGGTATATGATCTCATGGAAGGCTGCTTCACAGTCGGGCGTCCAGCGGGGCCTGAAGAGTTCACCTGGGTGGAACTATACTTTTTCTGGTTCTTTAACGGACCCTTTTTTGTATTTACAATTGGAAGGAGGGTAACCCTGGGTAAGGTTCAAGAGTGGGCGAATCACCTTGAAATAGCCTTTTATGAACCCCAGGAAACATTAACATAGAAACATAGACTTTGACGGCAGATAAGGACCACTTGGCCCACCCAGTCTGCCCATTTCCCTACCTACTACATAAGCTGCAGATTCTAGTTAACCAACAGCCTACTTCCTGCAACCCCCCTATTATAATTGCCTTGTGTCTGTCGCATGCATGTTTGAATTCCCCCACTGTTTTAGACCTAACGACCTCCTCAGGAAGGCTGTTCCATGTATCCACCACTCTCTCCATGAAAAAAATTTCCTCACATTACCCCTGAGCCGTCCCCCCTCTATCTTTAAATTGTGTCCCCTTGTTCTTGCACATCTCTTTTTCTGAAAGATGGTACGCTACCCTCCTGGACTTTGTTGGTTTCCTTGAGGCACTTGAACGTTTCTATCATGTCCCCCCGTCCCTCCTTTCATCAAGAATATACATATTAAACTCTCTCAGTCTCTCTTCATATGGTTTCTGCTGCAGATCGTGCACCATTTTAGTTGCCCTCCTCTGGACTGCTTCCATCCTGTCTATGTCCTTGCGTACATGAGATCTCCAAAACTGCACGCAGTACTCCAGATGGGGTCTCACCAACTATCTGTATAGAGGGATAACCACTTCCCTTTTTCTACTTGTAATGCCCCTTCCTATGCATCCCAGTATCCTCCTGGCTCTCCTTACCAACTTTTCACATTGCTTACCCACCTTTAGGTCATCTGATATGACTACCCCCAGGTCCCTTTCCATTTTTGTTGTTGTTAGTACCTCTCCTGCTATTGTGTACTCTTCTCCTGGGTTTTTGTTTCCCAGGTGCATTACTTTGCACTTATTTGCATTGAATGTAAGTTGCCATATGTCTGACCATTGCTCCAACCTTGCCAAGTCCCTTCTCATCTTTTCTACCCCCTCTTGTGTATCAACTCTGTTACAGATCTTTGTGTCATCTGCAAAGAGGCATACCTTTCCCTCCAGACCCTCTGCAATGTCACCTATGAAGATGTTAAAGAGGACTGGACCCAGTACTGAGCCCTGAGGTACTCCACTAGTAACCCCCCTTTCTTCAGAATGTGTTCCATTCACTATTACCTTCTGTGTCCTGTTGTGCAGCCAGTTTGCTACCCAGTCTACCACCCTGGGACCCACTCCCAGGCTGGCTAACTTGATTATTAATCTTTTGTGCGGGACTGCGTCAAATGCCTTGCTAAAGCCTAGGTAGGCCATATCCACAGCCCCTCCCTGGTCTATTACTTTGGTCACCCAGTCAAAGAAATCAATTAGATTCGTCTGACATGATCTTCCTGCTGTAAGTCCATGCTGCTTTAGGTCCTGTGCCCCGCTGGCCTCTAGGTACTCAACAATTCTTTCTTTCAGAAGTGATTCCATCATTTTCCCTACCACTGAGGTCAAACTTACAGGTCTGTAGTTTCCTGCCTCTGCCTTGCTCCCACTTTTGTGAGAGGGAATCACATCTGCCCTCCTCCAGTCCTCAGGTACCGGTAGCCCTCATCCTGCCATGATTTGTTAAAAAGCATGGTCAGTGGTGTCACTGAGGTCCTCCCTTAGTTCTTTTAGGATTCTGGGGTGAATCCCATCAGGCCCCATTACTTTGTCCACCTTGAGTTCTAGGAGTTCTTTCAGGACTCTCTTCTGTGAATGGACTGGTGTCAACCCCCTACCCAGAGTGCTTCTATTGTCTGGTTTACATAACTCCTCCTCATCTTGTTTTGTGAATACTGAGCAAAAGTATTCATTCAGTATCTCTGCCTTTTCACTGTCTCCCTCTGCCCACCTCCCTTCTCCTTTATTAATCTTCACTATCCCTCCCTTAACCTTTCTTTGCTCCTTAATGTAACTATAAAAGGTTTTATCCCCCTTCTTAACGGAGTTGGATATTTTTTCCTCGGTTTGGGCCTTTGCTAGTCTGACTGCCTTCCCCACTTCTTTCTGCTTTAATTGATACAGTTCTCTGTCGTGCTCCTTCTGTGATTCCTTATACTTTTTGAATGCAGCCTTTTTCTCCTTAACCTTCCCTGCCACCTCTTTTGAGAACCATAGTGGTTTTTACTCCGCTTTGTTTTCTTTATTTGTTTCACACAAAGGCTTGTTGCCTGTATGATGGCAGTTTTGATTTTTCTCCATTGTTCTTCCACCCCTCCTTTTTGGTCATTTGCTAGTGCATTCTTCAAGTATTCACCCATTTTGCCAAAGTCAGCCCTTCTAAAGTCCAGTATCCTTGTTTTTGTATGGCTTATCTCCATGGTTGTGCTTATTGTGAAGCACGCTGTGCAGTGGTCACTTGTTCCCAGATGTCTACTGACTTCTAAATTTGTGATCCTCTCTCCATTTGAGAGTACTAGGTCTAGTATTGCTCCTCTCGAGTGGGTTCCAGCACTAGCTGTCTAAGACCTGCCCCCTGCAGGGCATCGAGAATGACCCTGCTCTTGGATGTGGCTGCAGTATATGTTATCCAGTTAACATCTGGCATATTCAGGTCCCCCATCAACAGTATCTCCCTTTTCAGCCATTTTGAGAATGTCCTCTATCATTTTGTTGTCCATTGGGGAGGGCTAAGCAGGGAGAAAGTGCGGAGTGGAAATAACAGCAGAGAGAGTGAGGGAAGCCCTCAGCTCCCTTAAGATGGAGAAAGCACTGGGGCCAGATAAATTACATCCCAGAGTGCTGAAGGAACTTGCAGATGTCCTGGCAAAACCCTGGCAGAGCTTTTCACCATCTCTCTGAGGACAGGGTGGGTGCCCCAAGACTGGAAGGTGGCGCATATAGTGCCTATCCACAAGGGGGATCAAGGGAGGTGGTAGGGAACTACAGGCCTGTCAGCCTGACATCGGTGGTGGGGCAAGGTGATGGAGGGCATTGTCATGAGAGGCTGGGGGACCTGATAAGTCAGGGTGCCTGGACGATAGACAGCATGGATTCATCCGGGAAATCGTGTCAGACAAACCTGGTGGAGTTCTATGACTGGGTGACAAGTGCCTTGGACCTGGGTAGACCAGTGGATGTCCTCTTTCTAGACTTCAGCAAGGCATTTGACTCTGTTCCTCACGTGGGTCTGTTGGATAAGCTGGGAGAAATGGGGTGGGGAACCAGATGATCAGATGGATAGCAATTGGCTCCAGGACCGGACCCAGAGGGTCGTAGTTGGTGGGATAGTCTCATCCCCAAGGAGGGTCTTGTAGTTCTTTCAGATTATGGGGCTGGGGCCGAGTAGTCAGTGCTTCAACCTTACTGGGATCAGTCTCTATCCCTTTGTAGATACTATGTGCGCCACATACTTCACGGAGGTTTGGAAAAACTGGCACTTGTCAATGGACAGCTTGAGGCTGAAGTCTTCCAGTTGGTCTAGGACTTTAAACAGTCAGTTCTCATGCTCCTCTAAGGTGCTCCCAAACACAATGACATCGTCCAAGTACACCAGGCATTCCAGCAAATTCATATCTCACACTGCACGTTCCATCAGTCAGTGAAAGGTGGCCGGGGCACCCAATATCCCCTGTGGCATCCTCAAAAACTCATAGAACCCCAATGAACAGATGAAGGCTGTTTTCTCACAGTCTTTTGGGGCCATTGGGATCTGGTAGTATCCGCTGTAAAGATCCAACACCGAGAACCATTTGCTCCCATTCAAGCAGGCCAGGGTATCTTGTATACAAGGCATAGTGTATTGGTCTGGGATGGTCCACCAGTTCAGGGTTCGATAATCAACACACATCCTCACAGACCCATTCTTCTTATGCACAACCACAACGGGAGAGGTGTATGGGCTCCTGGATTCTTGTATCACTCCAGCAGTGAGCATTTCCTGCAGGTGTCTTCTCACATCATCTATGTCTGCTGGGGCTAGGCGTTGGGACCTCTCTTAAAATGGCCACTCATCATGCAGGCATATGTGATGTTCCATACCCAGGACACATCCCACATCCCATTGCTTCAATGAAAACACTTAGTCTCTCTCTGGGCAAGTCTCTTACTAATTCTAGCCTTCCATTCAGCTGGCAACGGGGAGTCACCAAAGTCAAACAAGTCTAGGGTCACTCTCTCCTTTTCACCAGGGTGCTTGTTGCTGGGCAATACTGCAGTGTCTGTGCAGTGTACCATAGCTAGAGTGCACTCTTTGTTCACCAGATTCTCGATTTGACACATTGTGAATCTGAACCATCACTCCACACATAGGCATGGGCATGAGCAGGCAAGATGCTGGGCTTGACCAATAATCCTGGCAATTTTCCATCACCTGGTGCATCCAACATCAGTATTTTGTTCTTGACATCTTTCGGAGGTGGACCTCCCTTGAATGGTACACTGGGCGTTAGGGCCAGTACCATTGAATCAGGATCCTTCTTCCACATGATCCCCACTGGTTCACGCTGGTCTACTTCATCGAGTTTCTGTTGCAAATCATAGGCCCTCTTGATCAGAGCCAGAATTTTCAGGGCCCTCCCAGTCTGTCGCCTTGTTTCTCGTGACAGAGTTGCGCCAGTCTCCCAAACATATGGGCGTTTGTCCCAATTAACAGGGGGACCCCATCATACAGTCCGGTGGGGAGACACACTAGGGCCAATGTCTCTACCCGCTCCTCTACACCCGTTACAGATGCAGGAAAAGACAACCAGAGGCGGACATACCCTAGGTAGGGATAAGAATTGTCGCTCAGGTCCCACACATGTAGGCCTTCCAAGGATTGCAATGACACATCAGATAAGTGTTTGTCATACCAGTCCTGGAATGCAATGGTCACTTGTGACCCACTGTCAACACAGTTCGAGTATGAATACCATTCACAGTCACCGTAGTCTCCATTGAAGGGTCCACTATTTTAGACCAGTCAGGAGAGGCAGTAGGAGAGTCCTGGACAGACGATTTAGCCACAAAGAAATTTGAGTTAGGGCTTCTCAAACCCTCACTGTGGTCATTTCAGGCACCCCTTGGCCACTGATTTGCTTTTCAGAGCTCCCCTTGGAGTCTGTTTACTAATCTTTCTAAGTCCTTCTGAGACCGGCATTCTTTTTTCATATAGCCATCCTTTCCACAGTTGCGACAAATGATAGACTGCTGGGTCATCATGGGAGAGAACATTGTATGAGGAACTGAAGCAGTAGTAAGAGATTGGGGTCTAGTATCTGCTTGCAGTGGTGAGAGTGGTGCAACGTGTCTTAACAGTTCCTTTAGAGTGGCAGTCAATCTGGTGATCTCAGCCTTGGAGTCACCCTCGGTAGCGGATGCCTGAGGGTGCACCCCACCGCCATGGCAGTCGCATCCTGAAAGGGACCAGAATCTTGTTATATGAGGGAAACCCTTGCAGAGGCACCCATCTTCAACTCTCAGACTTCCTTTAGTAGCTCGTCTTTCCAATGCTGGGCCCAGGGTGGGAAGTCCTTTGCATTCTCAGAGTGCTCGTCAAGTGCCAAATTTTGCCCCTGAGCCTCACTTGGCTGATCACTCTCAGTCACTTGCACAGCAACAACAGATATGGGTGCAAATCCCCCATGGAGTCACCTTTTCTCAACCCCCTGAATTTCTTTCATTAGCTCATCATAGGAGGGGGGGGGCAATTACAGTCGGGTGGCAAGGCACAACTGAAGCAGAAATAATTCTGAAAATGGAGCAGACTTAAGGATCCGGTCCAGCCTAGTTCAATCTAATTCATTTACTGTAAACTATCCTTTCAGAGGCACTCTTGTAGCAGCGCTTTCAAGCCGAGGTACATACACAGACAATGGCTCCCCAGGTACTGCTGAGCGTTCTTACTCTCCACCACAGATCCTCATCTGAACGGGCTCCATACACATTTTCCAATGCATCAAGATAGTCCTGTGCAGTTGCTTGGGTTATTGACCTGTTTGGCACAGATGGTAGCCAGGGCAGGATGTCGGAGGCTCTCGCCTCAACCTCTTTCATTTCTCTGCTTCTGAGCATTGCCATTCAAGTACTAGAGAGGCAACATAGTCTTTGCAGGTCTCCCAGTCATCCTCCCCTGGGGTGGGAGGGTGCCTGAGAAGATTCTCAGCCTTCAGTAGGAGTCATGACTAATGGCAGGTACAGATATAGGGGCCAGCATTGGCATGGGCACAAAAGGTGAGTCAGTAACAGGTGCTGGAGTGGGAGAGGGTATTGGGGAAGGAACACCCCAGGTGGCAGGAATAGTTTCTTAAAGTCCGCCATGGTTTTCCCTTCCTCCAGCAACAACTTAGCAAATTTCTCCTCAAAAGTCTCAGATAATGTTGGGAGCTCATCCTCCCCATTGTCTTTACTGTCTTTTGTCATCACTCTCCAGGCAGCTGGAACCCCTTCTGGTGCAATAGTCTGTAGCACTTTAGAGCTGTCCACGAGGTCATTACACTCTACCAAGGCTATGAAAGTCTGGGCGATCAAATCAGCCTGCCGACCCACCACCACAGGGTTTTTTAAACATTCAACTTTGGAGAGTGCTCCCTCTACAGTGCCTTTACTGGTACCCAGGGGATATCCAGTATAAGTAGAACATTTTGGGGGTCGATCTCCTGCCCAGTACACTACCCCACCAACTGGTGTACAGCTATTTCTACTGGGGTAGCCATTAATCTTTAACAATAATTCATAATTTTTGGCCACTAGAAGGCACAAAATCCCAGCGGTGAGCCTCCAAAATGTAACCCCTAGGTGGCGTTATCCCAAGGGCTACTACCCCTGCCTGCTTGGCTAGTAGCAGGTTAAGGGGCCTGAGTTCTGAAATGGGTGCCTCCACCCGGAGTTCAGGGTTGGTAGTGGTCAAGCTAACCTGGGCACAGCCCTCCGGGACACTGTAATTCCCCTCTTTCCTTACTAGTGGCTGGAACAATGCACAATAATCACTTTCACAATACCCTGATACTCCACACAAGTACCCACACTGTTTGCACTTACCACCAGGGCTTTCCTCTGGCCCGGCCCTGGGGACCCCCTGTAAAACAAGATTATACACAGCAAATAACAGCAGTACAGTACTCTTGCACAAACTAGAACCACAGTCAAGGTAAATGCAAAAAAGAGTTAGATCTGATTTATTTAAGGGGCTTGAACAAGGGAGGGGCATAATCAGGTTAATTTGCTTAAAGGCTTTAACAATCAAACAGTTATGTGTAACCCCCTGCAAATGGGGGTTCCCAAAAGTCTTCCAGGAGCTTGCCTGAATGCTCCAAGTCTGGGTGGTGTTCGGCGTCTGAGCTGCTTAAATGTGGTTGCAAGTGAGTGCTATTTGAGCCTCCACGTACTATCTCTTTAAGAGCTGTCTGCTTGCAGACTTAATTAGTTTGTATGGGGGGACTGTGTATTTAATGCTCGAATCCCACCCGAGCTGTGGAGTAATCGCTCCATTTTGCGGTTGCTGGAAGTGCAAAGGGAGCCCATCTGAAAGCTGTAACTGTGCCTATAATCATTTAAAGCATTAGCTAAATTGTAATTTGTCTAATCTGCCTTTATTACAACTGGGACTCTGTGTGTTACCCCTCCATTTTGGACCTAAACTGCTGTGCTGTGCCAATTGGGTTAAGGGAGCCCTAAAATAGAGCCTGCAGATGAATCAGAACTTGGACTCTTAATTTTGAGCCAGTCACAAGGGGATTGTATGGCAGTGACTCTGGGAAATGTAGTTTTGACCTTGGCGCCTTTTTCCACCAACAGAGGGAGTCTTATTGTGAGTGACAGCCAAACCAGCCAACAGAATGGTGTGGAGCTAAAGGAAATGCCCTGCTCTGTAACTTGAAAGATCAGATTAGTTGTGACAGTGAAGAGAAGGAGCTGTGCTTCTGCGTGTATAGTTTCAGCTGGAAGCGCATGTGAGGCCCTGAGTTCGGGCCTGCAGCCAAGAAGTTACCAGTTCAGACTGAATCTGACTTGTGAGAAGAAAGAAGGAAGTCTGAAAGATAGAAACCAGGCTAACCCTGTAGAAGACTGGAGAAATTGTTGAATCGCCTGGTCTGTCAGGAACTGAAGCTGCTATGTTTGCTCCCGGTATTTTGCAGTAATTGTGATTGGGATCTAGGAGCAGCCTGCCTGGTATAGTACTTTCCTTTTACATATTAATGTGCGTAGTGTTTGTGGGAATTGCTATTTCCAATCCCCTGTGCTGTGTGTTGAAGCTGGAAGCAAACCCCAGCTTGTCTCGGACTAAATCCGCTTGCTATCTACTGCAGTGGGGTCCAGTCACAAGGACCTTGTCTCCATGCCCTGTTGTTCTGGCAACCCAGAAGAACATCCACCATCCGTTCTCAGCTTTGGTATTGTGAGTACAAATCAGGTATTCCCTGCAGCCTGTTTTCAATTACAAGTGTGTCATCTAATTATTGTTATTTCACTTCTTCATGGACTGAGCCATCTGGCTCGGATTACAATTGGGTGTTGTGCATATATTTTCTTCTACAGGGCCCTGTCCATCTGCACCTGCTGGCCAACCCCAGGCAACGGACCTGTCTAGCCCCCCCCCCAACCTGGGTACCCAGAATGTGACTTTTCAGATCCTGTATGTGTGCACAGTACTGTGATTTAATTCTGCCAATTAACCTGATCTCCCCATCCCGTGTTTTACTCCCCCTAAATAAACCAGAATTGATGTTGTTAAACTTTAAACTGTCTGAAGTGTCAGTACCTACATATCAAGCATTGTATTGGTTTGTGTATGTTGATTAACCTTATTTTACAGGGGGTCCCCACAGACGAACCTCAGAATCAGTCTCGAGGGTAAGTGGTACTTTATGATTGAACAGTGTGTACATTTGGGGTACTTGGACTGTAACTTCTGTGCATTGTGTGAGCCACTACAGGGAATAAAGGGGTATCCCAGAGGGCTGTGACCAAGCTAGTCTAACCATTACAAACCCTGACCTCTGGGTGGAGGCACCGCCATAGAACCTAGGCCCCTCAACCTGTCAGTAGTCAAGCAGGCAGGAGTAGTAGACCTTGGGATAGTGTCACCTGAGGGTTACATATGCATGCACTTCAGGGTCCATAACCGTCGCACACTCTGGTACCCAGATGGAGAATGGTGGGCTAGCCAGGAATGTTGCAGCTGGTTGGGACCCTGTGATGGAAGAAAAAAACATGCACAACACACACTATTTGTAATCCGGAGCTGGAGGGCTTAGTTCGTGAAAAGAAAACGAGACAATCAGATGACACACTTTTAGATCAGGCTGTTGTTGCAGGGAGCTACCCTGATGATTATTCACGATACCCAAGACTGGACACAGGCTGGACAAAAATCGAGACAGCAGGTGGTTAATCTGGAGTACCAGGAGAAGCAGAGCCCACATGATTCACCAAGGCGTCATTCCTGTTCAAGCGTGGAGCAAGGGCCTGATCCCCAGGAAGGTCTCTCTTGGTGGCTTTCTCTGTGCAGTGGGGTAGTCTGGCAGGGCCAGCATGGCATGGCCCAGGCCGAATGGAGATGAATGCGGATTCAGTCCGATTAGGCTGGATAAAGCTTCCAGCGAGCAGAACACAATTCACACAGTGGGGAACCAAATCACGACCCACTTTCAATACACAGCACATTTATATGTAAGGAAATTCTGCTGTACCAGGCAAACCGCTCTCTGGTCACGATTGCAAAGTCTCTGCACAAACCGAGGATTCAAAAGCAGCTGGAAATCCTGACAGGCTGATCGCATTCAGCAAATCTTCAGTCTTCTTCAGGTTAAAGCCTGGTCACAGTCCAGTGGCTTAAACAGTCCTCACAACTCGGATTCAGTCCGAATAAACTCTATTTTCCCTCTCAGGGACAGCAGGCAGATAGGCAGGCCAAAACTCAGCCCTTTCACAGTTCTCCCATGCAAAACTACACAGAATTTTGCTCAAAAATCACTTGAGCTGTTAATTCTTCACTTCTCAGCTCAAAACAAACTAGCTGCAACAGCCTGGGAAATTCCCCAAAATCCAAAAGGTTCGGTTAGCGGATCCTCCTGTCAGTCACAACAAATGCTCCCCCTTCAGGTGCAAAAGGTGCAATAAACCCAAAACTACAATTCCTACAGATTTTCACTCCAGACAGCTCCTGTAGTCCGGATCCATTTTAGGTCCCACCAGAACAGATTGGTCCATTTCGCAGTCCAAGGCCAAATGGTGGGGATAAACAAAACAATCCTTGCTGCAAAGAAGGCAGGTTAGACAAACTACATTATCATTATCACTCTAGATGATTTTCAGCAAATAGTTACATCTTTCAACAGAGCTCCCTCTCAGATTACTTATGACTGCAATCCAGGCAGCTCTTAAAGAGACAGTGCATAGAGGCTATACAGGCAATCTCTGGCAATCACATTTAAACGACTAAAACGCAGGACACCAGCCTGGCAGTGAGCATTTAGGCAAGCTTGAGGAAGACTTTTTGGGAACCCCCATTTGTAGGGGGGTTACACTACAAATATACATTGTCGTCTGCAGGGTTGCTAAACAGGCAGCAGGTGGCACTGTACAGAAACTCCTGTGCATGTGTGCCTTCACAGGTCCTTTAGCCTGCAGATTCTCATAGTCAGCTGTCAAAATGCAAGAGCACAGGCAAGAACAAAGTGATGGCCATGACTGTTCTCGAAGGTTCTGCACTTAAGGTATTGATTGACATGACTAGACATGCGGGAACCTAATTTCTGGGCACCACTGTACTGGCCTTAACCTCTGGCTAAGTGAAAAGGTTATAATCCTTGGCATCTTCAATAATGATTTCCTGAGTGCATTTATAACAGTAAATATTTGAGAGAATCTCTTGCAGCAAGCCATACCTATGGAACTACAGCCGTCAGGCACCAGGACCAGACAGAAAACTTTCTAGCTAGCAGTCTACTAGGGGCCGCCCATGATGCTGATGTCAGCCAATGTTGTCCCTCTCATAAAAACGTGGATGGTTCTGCGCCCTCCTCAGTTCCCCCGCCAGAGACCAGATACAGAGGAACCCCTCTTGGGGAACTGATCGAGGGCCAGAATTTCCGCTACTGTGAAATGTGTAACAGACGGTATACTGTACTGGAGAGAGAGGAGAGACAGACAGACAGACAGGAACACAGAAGCAAAAGGTGGATAGTGGGTGAGATGGCATGACTTGCTGCAAGAGATTCTCTTAAGTGGTCCTTATCTGATCAGTTTCTATGTTTCTATGAAGTTTTACTGTTACGGTAAGTTTTTACTTAACTGTACTATCTTCTTTGAGGATATCTCTTGCAGCAAGCCACACCTACGGAACAAGTCCCAAGCAGTTCGGACATCAAGACAGAATGGGTGGCTGGAGGCACAGGACTAGGAAAGAAGGTCTTGAAGCAAAGATGTCAGTGGCTATACCTCTGGTAGAGTGGCCACAGACAATGCCAGGAAGTTCCTTACCGAAAATAAATACAGCTGACCAACCATTTGCACAGGCACTGTTAAAAACTGGTATGCCCTCTTTCCCAGGGGCAAAATAAACAAATAGCTGCAAGGACTTTCTGCAGTCCCTCGTGTGATGAGCATAATAGCTGAGTATTCTATATACATCTAAAGTATAGAGTAATGCTTCCCCTGGACTGACATGCTCTGGATGATACACAGGCCGGTGCATGGCTTGATTGAGGGTAAACTCAGTAATCACCGTCAGTAAAAACTTAGGATTGGTACGCAAAGACACCCTGTCTTTGTGGAAAACCAAATAAGAAGACACACATCAGAGCCTGAAGCTTGGAAATCCTTCAAGCAGGAGTAATAGCAACTAAGAGTAACACCTTCCACGACAGAAAGTGTAGCTCGCATGTCATGGCTGGCTGAAAAGGAGACAAAGTAAGTTTTTCTAACATGAAATTTAAGTCCCAAGATGGGACTGGATTGCGGATGGAAGGCTTCAGGTGAAGGATGCCTCTCAAAACTGTATGGGACACCTTAAGGTGTGCCACTGTATGGCCATCAACAAGCACATAGAAGTCCAAGATAGCAGCCAGGTGCATCTTAATGGTGGAGTACTGCAGACCAGAATATAAGATGGACAGCAAGTACTCCAAAATCTGATTCACTGAACAAGTGAATGGATCCAGATGATGGGAAGCCAACGATAGAGCAAAAAGCTTCCACTTCATGGAAAAGGCAAGCCTGGTGGAGGGATTCCTAGCAGCCACCAGGATGTCAGCCATCTTTTGGGATACCCCAAACCTAGCCATGGCAATGTTCTTCAGGAGCCAGGCATGGAGATGTAGAGACTTGAGGTTCAGAAGGACTAGTGTGTCCTGCTCCTGGGAGAACAAGCCTATGCACAGAGCAAGGTAAGCTGGAGGTTCTGCCACCAACTGCTACAAAAGGGGAACCAGATCTGAAGAGGCCAGAAGGAGCCATAAGGATCATCATCACTCCTTCCATCTGGAGCTTGATCAGCACCATCTGAAGAAGTGGGAAGGGAGGGAAGATGTAGAGGAAATGGAAATTACATACCTACCATAACTCTTGGTCTTCTTGGATGAAGTCTCCACCACTCATTCACACTAATGGAAGTATTCCAGAGGTGCTAGGACCCCACAGGAGCCAAAAATCTTCAGGAGAGCTGGCACCGGGATAGGACCACGCATGCGTGGCACCGCGAGACTAGCTTGTGCCATATGGGCTATCTCGGTGTCGATTCTCCAACTGCCTCTGTACCTTTTTGACTGAGGAGGTGCAGCATAAACTAACTTAAGAAAACCTAACCCTAACGTCCGGGCCCAAGATGGCCTGGATGATCCATGTAAGAAGGGTCAATTCAATAATGTCTTCACAGCCCGAACAACAAGGAAGTGAAAACCAAAAACAGAATGATTGAGCCCAGGGGATGGTGGGTGGGCACGTGAATAAGTGGTGGTGACTTCGTCCAAGAAGATCAAGAATTACGGTAGGTATGTAATTTCAATATCATCTTGGACTAAAAGTCTCCACCACTCATTCACACTAATGGAAGAGTACCAAGCTAAATAGCACTTTCCGAGGTATGATGGCAGGAGACAGAGCTCACTCAGGACAGGAAGTCCATAAGGACTGTCCTGCCCAAGAAAGTGAGCTGTCTGGCATGGACATCCAGAATGTAGTGCTTCACAAAGGCATGCACTGGGCTCCAAGTGACGCCTTGCAGATGTCTGCAACAGGTACATTCGAATCTCCGCCAGGAAGCCCGACCACTCTGGTAGAGTGGGTGTGAACCAGGCTTCCAACTTGACCTGGCCTTGGATTAGCAGTGTCAAAGTGCTACTAACCATGCAGAAATACATCCAATGGCAACAGGCTGACCAGCCGAGGCATGCTGAAAGATACAAGAGTTGCTTGGATTGCCTATCTCTTTCATTCTGTCAATGAAAATTGCAGAACCCTCTTAACATCCAGAGAATGAAGGGAGCACTCTCCTTCATTCTGGAAGTTAGCAGTAAGTAGGGAGAAGCAAAGGCTGGTTGATGTGAAAGTCGAAACCACTCTGGGTAGGAATTTAGGAAGAGTACAGAGTACCACCATGTTCTCATGAAGGCGGTGTAAGGGGGTCTGAGACTGAAGCATGGATTTTGGGGACCTAGCAGAGTAAGAGTGACAGCCACTAAGATGGCTGTCTTCAGGTCATAAATTTCAATTTACAGGTAGCTAGCGGCTCAAAGGGTTTCTGGTGAGCAATCTAGCACCAAGATAATATCTCCTTAGGAATCTCTCTTGACTAATGGTAACTGAGCCAGTAACATGTTCTGTATTGGCTCAAGATAGGCCGAAGCTCAGAGGTGTACATTCACTGCCGAGTATTGCAGACCTGCGTTCAACAGGTCCAAAAGGCACAACATCTTAATTGGTGGGCAACTGAAAGGGTCCAGATGGGACTTTGCATACCAGATGGAGAAGCGTTTCCATTTAGCCGCATACGCCTTCCTGGGGAAGGCCCATGCACGGCTAAGAAGATTTCTGCGATTGTCAGGGATACCTAAAACCTGCCCACTTCTATCTGCTCAGCAGCCCAGCATGGAGATGAAGGGAGTACAGGTTGGGATGGACCAAAAGTCCCTGTGTCGGAAGGTCCGCACGTAGAGGGAGTTGCCCCAGGGGAACTTCTGACAGTTTATTGATCAATGGAAATCATACCTGTTGAGGCCAGTATGGGGCAATGAGACTTATCCTGCCCCCCTGTGCCTCCAACTTGAGCAGCACCCTCAGAACTAAGGGAAGAGGAGGAAAGCATACAGGAAGCATCTTGTCCACTGCAGTCTTAATGCATCTTGACAGAAAACACCATGTTCTGGAATTCTGAAGCAGGATAGAGGCAGATTAGCATTGAGAGGGGACGTAAAAAGGACCATGTCCAGATTACCCCCACTCACAGAATAGCAACTGCGAGACGTCTGAACGGACACATCATGCCTAGAGGCACCACTTACATCCTCAAGGTCTTCCTGCACAGAGAGTTGGGGAGCGCTCCACCCTGCTTGTTGATATAATACATCACAGCTTTGTCATCCGTCCAAGGAGGATCACTTGTGGCAGAGGGCGCCTTCGGGACTTGGAAAGCATATAAGACAGATCTCATCTCTAAGAGATTTATGAGAAGATGAGGCTCCTTCTGGCTCCACACCTGAGTATGTCAGTCTTGACAGTGAGCTCCCCAATCGATCAGGAGTGCGACCATGGTGATGGTGATACTGAGAGAGAAGACCTTGCAGAAGCTTTCCCAACTGCATCTACCATGCAAGTGATTATATCCAACGCTCTGTCACTTTATGTGGAGGATTGTGGGTGTGTGGTTGGAGACCACTGTTTGCTGTGGACAATACCATGATTCCCAGCATCTGCTGCATCAAAAAGGGCACAACAGAGTCGTTTCTGTGATGTAACGAGCCATTTGAAAATGTTGTTTCTCCTGTCCTCCAGAAGGAAAACCCTCACCCAGGAGTTATCCAGGAGGGCTTCTATGAAGAGGAGCTGCTGGGAATGTGAATCTGGCCCAAATCAGAACCCTCCCCCCGGAACTGAGCAACTGAGAAGCTGTGGCATCTGCTTCCTGCATCTCATGCCCGGATGAGCTGGCTAGGAGCCAATTGTCCAGGCAGTGAAGACTTGAAAGCTATGTTTTAGTGAACTCTTCCTAAACAGGTACTTGTTTAACCTTTCAATGTCGAGAACTGGTGCATGCTTCCTGTTATCGTGGAACCAGAAGCAATAGAAATAGGAACTGTGTTCCATTCCACCGTGAAACAACCTTCACTGCCCTGCTCCCACAGAGGCCCCGTATCTCAGAAGTAAAAAGGTCTGACTAAGAGGCGGACAGACTGAGCTGCCGTCTTAGTGGAAGTTCTGAGGAAATCTCTGTGAAACTTGGAGAGTATCCCTCTCGTACAATCCTGATGACTCATACATCCACTGTAATGGACTTCCACTGGTTGTAAAAACCTAGTCGGATAACCGCCCACTGCCGAGAGGCAGCCACCTCAGACCGCTGAGGTGGGACCTTGGCCAGAACCACAGAGGTTGGAATGGGGCACTTTCGGGCACTGTGCCCTCTGCTGCATTTTCTTTGTGGCTGAGGAGCTAGTTCCTGATAAAGGCTGCTTAGCCTCTATCTTGAAAGGACTGCCTGTTACGAAAATGTTGATGGTTCCCATCCTACTGAGGGGCATCAGAGCCAGCCTGGCTGTTTAAAAAGGCAGTTCTGATGTTCTGAGCAGCCTCAGAGCCCAACCTGAGGGCTGAACAGATAGGCACTGTCAAGGGACGTTAATCACCTGCTGAGCATCGGGTGAGAAACATGATGTTCTGGGCCAGGAGAGTCGCCTTCTATAAATGCCAGTAGCAACTGCCCTAGAGGCAATGTTGTATGTGTCCATAAAAGCTTTGCTGATTATTGGATTATCGCCCCTGGTAATGGAGCATTAGATTCCGGAAGTTCTCAACCAATGCTTTGAGTGTGTTCCAAAGGGTATACTTGTACTGAGTAATGTAGGAACTCAAGATGTAGAAGTCTGCTTTGGTCCACAGATGAAGTCTGAAATGGAGGGACACCAGCCTATACTGGCAGGATGGTCTGCATCTGTCCAGGAAGGGAACAAGTCTTTGAGCAATCGGTTTAAATGCTTCATTGGCAAAGCTTTTAAACTAGCCAAGGGAGGCACTGATAAGCAGCAGGAAAATCCCCTCTCCCTACAAAACAGGGTACTAAATAAGAAAAGACCGAGGTAGAAAGGTCAGTGGGGATGCTGCAACAGAAGGTAAAGCCATCAAAATGGAAGCAATGAGTACCAATGCCCGTAGTCTGAGTAACAAGCTTCCTGAATTAGTGGCCTTGATGGAGGAGGAACATCTGGATATCTGGCAGTCACAGAAACATGGTACAAACAAAACCATGACTGGGACGAAACATACCAGGATACACTATCTACAGGAGGGACAGGGAGGTAAAAGAGGAGGAGGAGGAGGGAGCTCTTTACATAAGGGAAGGAATCAAAACAACAGAACAAAAGGGTAAACAGGGAGGAGAAGAAGCACTGTGGGTAAATTTGGAGACAGGCAATGGCACCACAATCCGCACAGGGTTTGTACAGACCCCCTTCTCAGGGGGAGGAAATGGACAAGGAAATGATAGAAAGTATACTTAGAATGGCAGAAAAAGGGGAGATATTGCTGATGGGTGATCTGAATATGCCAGATGTTAACTGGAGTGCAGTTGCAGCAGCCACTTCGAAGAGTGGGTTATTCTAGATGCCCTACAGGGGGCATGCCTTAGACAACTAGTATTGGAGCCCACTCGAGAGGGAGCAATCTTAGACCTGGTTCTCTCAAATGGAGATGGAGAAAGGATCACAGATGTAGAAGTGGGTAGCCATCTGGGAACTAGCGACCATCGAACAGTATGGTTCACAATAAACACAGCAATAGAGTCAAGCCATACAAAGGCAAAAGTACTGGACTTTAGGAGGGCTGACTTTGCCAAAATGGGTGAGTGCCTAAGGAATGCACTAACAAATGGGCAGGAAGGAGGGTAGAAGAACAATGGGAATAATAAAAACTGCCATCACAGAGGTAACAAGCCTTTGTGTGAAGCAAATAAACAAAATGAAACGATGTAAGAAACCACTATGGTTCTCAAAGAAGTGGCAGTGAAGGTTCAAGAAAAGAAAGCATTCAGGAAGTACAAGGAATCACAGAAGGAGCAGGACAGAGAACTGTATCAGTTAAAGCAAAAGGAAGCTGGGAAGGCAGTCAGAACAGCAAAGGCCCAAACCGAGGAAAAGATAGCCAACTCAGTTAAGAAGGGGGATAAAACCTTTTATATGTACATCAGGGAGTGAAGGAAGACCAAGGAGGGATAGTGAGGCTTAATAAAGGGAGGGAGGGTGGGCAGAGGGTGACTGTGAAAAGGCAGAGATACTAAACAAATATTTTTGCTCAGTATTTACAAATGAAGAGGGGGTACCTAAAACAAACAGTAGAAATACTCTGGATACAGAAGTTGATACCAACCCATTTACAGAAGAAAGGGTTCTGAAAGAACTCTTAAAACTGAAGGTGGACAAAGCAATGGGGCCTGATGGGATTCATCCCAGAATTCTAAAGAACTAAGGGTAGAACTAGTGACACCACTGACTACCCTCTTTAACAAATCATGGGAAGATGGGGTGGTACCGAGGACTGGAGGAGGCATGTGATTCCCCTTCACAAAAGTGGGAGCAAGGCAGAAGTAGGAAACTATAGACCTGTTAGTTTAACCTCAGTGATAGGGAAAATGAGGGAATCACTTCTGAAGGAAAGAATTGTTGAGTATCTAGAGGCCAGAGGGGCACAGGACCCAAGGCAGCATAGATTCACAGTGGGAAGGTCATGCCAGATGAATCTGATAGATTTCTTTGACTGGGTGACCAAAGTAGTAGATCAGGGAGGGGCTGTGGACATGGCCTACCTAGACTTTAGCAAGGCATTTGACACAGTCCCACAAAAGATAATATACAAGTTAGCCAGCCTGGGAGTGGGTCCCAAGATGACAGCCTGGGTAAAGAATTGGCTGGAGAATAAGACACAGGAAGTAATAGTAAATGGAGTCACCTAAGAAGAAAGGGGGTTACTAATTGGGTACCGCGGGAGTTCAGTATTAGGACCGGTCCTCTTCAATGTCTTTATAAGCGACATTGCAGAGGGACTGGAAGGAAAAGTATGTCTCTTTGCAGATGACACAAAGATCTGCAACAGAGTTGATAGCACAAGGTGGGTGGAAAGGATGAGAAGGACTTGGCAAGGTTAGAGGAATGGTCAAATGTATGGCAGCTTAGATTCAATGCTAAGAAGTGCAAGGTAATGCACCTGGGAAACAAAAACCCAGGGGAAGAGTACACAATGGAGGGTGAGTTACTAACAACAACAAAAATGGAAAGGGACCTGGGGGTAGTCATATCAGATGACCTAAAGGTGGGCAAGCAATGTGAGAGGGCAGCAAGGAGGGCTGGGGGGATACTGGGATGCATAGGGAGAGGCATCACCAGTAGAAAACAGGAAGTTATTATCCCTCTGTACAGACAGCTGGTCAGACCCCATCTGGAGTACTGCGTGCAGTTCTGGAGACCCAATCTCTGCAAAGACATAGACAGGATAGAAGCTGTCCAAGGAGGACAACTAAAATGGTGCAGGGTCTGCACTGGAAGACATATGAAGAAAGACTTAAGGAGCTTAATATGTATAGCCGAGGAAAGGAGGGAGGGGAACATGATAGAAACTTTCAGTACTTCAAGGGAATCAACAAAGTCCAAGAGGGTAGCATCTTTCAAAAAGAGGTGTGCAAGAACAAGGGGCACAATTTGAAGATGGGGGGTGCGGCTCAGAGGTAATTTAAGAAGTATTTTTTTCACAGAGAGGTTGTGGATGCATGGAGCGGCCTTCGGAGGAAGGTTTGGAGTCAAAAACAGTGGTGGAATTCAAGCATGCATGGGACAGTCATAAGGCAATTCTAGGGGGTGGGGGTAGAAAGAAGTAGGTTGCTGGTTAACTAGGATCTGCAGCTTATCCATTAGGTAGGGAAATGGGCAGACTGGGTGGGCCAAGCAGTCCTTATCTGCCGTCAAATTCTATGTTTCTATGTTATGGTGGACCCTATATCCCTGAGGAAAGACTGGAAAGAGAGAGATCTTCCATCACAGGCTCCGCTGATATAGAAGGCTTGCATTCCAGCCCATAAGATGAGTCATCCACTCCATCTTCGACAAAGCAGGACAGGGTGAGACTCATCAAGATCCACTTCTCCCTAGAAGAACCTCCAAAAGTCAGGTCTAGGCAGGATCACGGCAGATCCCGCCACCCGGATTAGCGACAAGGAATTCAGTGCCATTTGTGCCACAGGCACTACCCGCAGTGCCGGCACCACAGGCGGCTTCAGCATCACAGCAGCAACCGGCACCATATGCAGTGCGGCACCACACCTATGGTGCAAGTATCGCTGCTGGCCTAGACCTGAAGAAAAAGAGGAAGGAAGAAGTGGTACCCGTATGAGGTGAGGGGTAGGCATGAGGGAGTCAGCATCGGCACTGGCACCAGAGAGTGCACCGCACACATCCCAGCCCAACTGACCCAGCCACAGCCCAGTGGCTCCAAGGCCTGAAGGCCCCAGAACCAGGTCCACTGGTCAGGTCAACTGGGCAGGCGCCATATCCCCTACTCTAAAAGAGCAGCCCAGAGGTGAAACTGCTCACGGAGCCCCACTGAGGATAGAGATGGGATCTGGTGTCGAATATCATGCCGTTAAGAATGGAGCCACAGAGGACCCCACAGTCGGGTCAGGCCCTGCTTTCCACCACTAATGATCCCAGTGCAGATGTACCAGAGGGTGACCTCAAGGGGTACTGTTTCTTCTTCCACTGACAGGAGGAAGAAGAGCTCGAGGTCGAGCAGAGACAGGTCCATGATCGATGTTGGGAACGGGCCCACTACTTTTGTGCGTTGGGTGGACTGTCCCCCCACCAAGCACCGGACTGTCTGGGGTGGGACGCCCCCTCTCTGTAAATGGCAATGGACCAGACACAGCCCCACTGCCATCACAGCTTTCAAATGAAGTCTCCCTACCGTCACCGCTACCGTCTAATGTCAACTCCGTTGATGGCAAGCTGAGAATTTCTTCCTCCTCTTCTTTTTTTAATTTTTGTTAAAATAAGGAAAAGAACACTAAAGTTAATCAAATACTGAACTGCTATAGATGCTGTCGTATAAACAAAGACATGACCCCCGGCAGCTGAGCGACATTGTTATCGAAGCTCACTCGGCGGGGAAAAAAAGGAACTGAGGTAGTTGGAGGGTCAATGCCGAGACAGCCTATATGGCACAAGCTAGTCTCATGATGCATCGCATGCATGGTCCTATCCCAGCACTGGTTCTCCTGAAAATTTTTGGCTCCCGCGGGGTCCTAGTGCCTCTGGCGTACTCCCATTAGTGTGAATCAGTGGTGGAGACTTTTAGTCCAGGAAGATCCTCCCTTTCCAAGAGAGAGACACCATGTCTCGCTAGAAAACTCAAGCCCTGGAGCAAGCAAGCAGAAAAGTGGCAGTTTTGCATTGAGTAGGAAACAAAAGGTCTAGCTCTGGATGACCCCACCTGTTGAACAGGTCTTCTGCAACTGAGATCAGTAGCTCTCACTCATGCATCTTGGATTGTAATGTACTTAGTCTGTCTGCCAAGACATTTTGGGTGCGGGAACATGGACTGCTGACAACTCTAGACCATGTTCTAGAGCCCAGTACAGACCTTCATCGCATCCCTGCACAGAGAGTATGAATGAATCCCCATTTGCTTGTTGATGTAGTGCACTATGCTGATGTCCGTCTGCACCAGCAGAGGGCCTGGGGACAAGTAGTCTTGAAGAACATGCAGGCTATACAAGACCCTCATTTCTAAGATATTTATGTGGGAACTCTCCACTGCAGTCTAAGTTCCTCGGGCCTGATGAGGGCTCAGGTGTGCACCCCATCCCATCCCTGAGGTGTCCGTGGTGAGGATCTAATGAGAGAAGAAAATCAGGAAAGGAACTCACCTGAGGAGGCTGCTGGGTTCCATCAACCACTAAAGCACTTTCCTTACTGGCGAAGTGACTAGAACCTTCGCTTCAAGACCATCCATGTGATGATTCCATTGGACTCTGAAAGTCCATTTGGGAAATCCTCAAGTGCAGCATAGCCAAAAGAACTATGACAATAGTTGCAGCCATGAGTCCCAACAGCCACATGTCACAGCTGTGACATACCGGTTGCTGTAAAGGAACCGGGCCTGTTCTATCAGGCAGTCTGCCCTGTCCTGGGTCAGGAAGACCATGCCCTGGGCTGTATCCAGTATGGCCCCTATGTACTGGAGACATTGACAGGGGTTCAAAACTAACTTGGACAGCCAGCCACACTCCCCAGGAGGTGGAACAGCTGTCTGGTATTGCTCCAGGTTGTGAGTGAGTTGCTCATGACCGGAACTTTGAGCAACCAGTCATCCAGATAAGGGAAGGTGACAGTCCCTCCCTCCTGAGGGCTGCCACCACCACTGCCAAGCATTTGGTAAAGAAAGTGGTGCAGAAGACAAGCCTAAGAGCAATGCCCTGAACTGGTAGTGCTCCCCTGGAAGAGGAATCAGAGGTGCTGCCTGTGGGAGCACAAATCCTTACGTGCAGGTATGCATCCTGCATGTTCAGGAAGATATACAGTCTCCTTGTGCAGAAGAGGCAGCAGGCCTGGAGGTTACCATCCTGAACTTCTTGCACTGGATGTAGAAATTCAGGTTTCGCTGGTCCAGGACAGGTCACAAATCTCCTGTGGATTTGGGAACTAGAAAGAAGTGGGAATAGAACCTTCTGTTCCTCTGATCCACTGGAACTGGTTCCATGGCCTTTTCTGCAGCAGCATGCAAATTTCCTCCACAACACGGAACCAGATCTGGAGAGTAGCTTGAATGAACTGCAGGAAGATCTGGAGGGCACTCAGGAGTTCTAGCATGTGGCCTTGCTCTATGAACTGCAGGACCCAAGCATCTGTTGTGATCTCCCTCCACCTGTCTCGTGGAGGGAGGCACGACCCTCTACCACCACCTCCTGCAGTGCTGGAGGGTGGGAGTCTAACCAGGAGTTATACTGATGTGGGGCCAGTGGCTGCGGCTCCACCTCCACCTTTAGGAGCCTTCCTGGTGGTGGAGGCAGGGGTGGGCATGGCTATGGCTGCCTCGGTACCTGGTTGGCTGTAGGGCACCCAGATTGGGTCTGTGGGAAGCCTAATGAAACAACACTTTCTGGCCACCTTTCGGCTGTGTGTAGTAAAGGGACTGAACCGAACAAAGGGTTCTCCCGGAGGCCTGTAGGTCAGAAATGATGTCCTGGACATCCACTCCAAAGAACTTGTAGCCCCTGAAGGTGGCATTCAAGATGGACAGTTGAACATCAGGGTAAAACTGGACACGCTGAGGCAAGAAAGTGATCTGAGACAGGTTCTGACTGTAGCTGCTTTGGCAGAGGCATCCGCAGCATCACAGACCACCCTCAAGAGGTGCTTGCCCACATCAGCCCTGGACTTATACATAGATACAGTACATAGACAGTGTCGGCAGATAAGAGCCTGTGGCCCACCCAGTCTGCCCATTTGAGCCTGTAAGTTCAGTTTACGTTTTCCTAGAAGTTTGTTGCCCCTTACCCCTGACCTCCAGAATTCCTTTATGTCTATCCCATGCATTCTTAAATCCCGTGATTGTTTCAGCCCCCACCACTTCCTCTGGCAGGGTGTTCCACTTGTCCACCACCTGTTCTGTGAAGAAATCCTTCCTCACGTTTCCTCTGAATCGTCCTCCCTACAACTTCATCCCATGCCCTCTAGTCCTGGAACATCTTTTTCGCTTAAAAATAGTGTATTCCTGCACCCTGTTCCTCCCTGTAAGATACTTGTATGTCTCTATCATATCCCTCTCTCCCTCTTCTCCTCCAGGGAGTACATATTCAGTTCCTTCAACCTGTCCTCATATGACTTGTGATGCAATCCATGTACCATCTTTGTTGCCCTCCTCTGAACCTTCTCTACCCTGTCTATGTCCTTACGATGGTATGGTCTCCAGAACTGTACACTGTACTCCAGGTGGGGCCTCACTAGTGTCTTGTATAGTGGAATTATGACCTCCCTTTTTCCTGCTGGTGATGCCCCTGCCTATACATCCAGCATCCTATTTGCTTTACCTGCTGTCTTCTCCACCTGCTCTCTCACTTGAGGCTCATCAGAGATGATAACCCAAGATCCCTTCTGCTTAGTGCATGCTATATCCTCACCCCCAACTGATATATTGTGCCAGGGTTTTGTGCCCCATATGCATTATCTTGCACTTCTTTGCATTGAATTTCAACTGCCAAACCCCTGACCATTCTTCAAGTTTCTGCAGGTCCCTTCTCATTCTGTCTACACCCTCTGGTGTGTCTACTCTGTTACAGAGCTTTGTGTCATCAGCGAACAGTGAAATTCTGCCTTCTAGGTCCTGCGCAATGTCATTGATGAAGATGTTGAATAGGACCGGTCCCAGCACTGGTCCCTGTGGTACCCCACTGGTCACTCTTCCCTCTGTGGAGTGACAGCCATTTACCACCACCCTCTGTGTCCTGCCGCCAGCCAGTTACCTACCCACCATACACCACTGTCCTGCCCACACCCATATTCCCAGTTTGTGTAATAGTCTCTGTGTGGCACAGTGTCAAAGGCCTTGCTGAAGTCCAGATAGGCCATGTTCACTGCCCTCCCTGATCCACCTCCCTAGTCACCCAGTCAAAAATTCAACGAGGTTGGTCTGACATGACCTCCCTGGTGAAACCATGCTGCCTTGGGTCCTGTAGTCCATTGACAACCAGATGTTCCACCAATCTCTCCTTCAGTAGTGCTTCCATGATCTTCCCCACTACCGAGGTGAGGCTGACTAGTCTGTAGTTCCCGCTTCCTCTTTGTTCCCACTTTTGTATAAGGGGACTACATCTGCTGTCCCTCAGTCTTTGGGTACCTCCCTGTTTCCAGTGATTGGCTAAACAGGATAGCCAGAGGTTCAGCCACCACCTCTCTTAGTTATTTAAGGACCTGGGTGCACCCCATCTCAGCCCCATTGCTTTATCAACTCTTATGACTTCCAGTTCCTTCAGGACCCTTTCTCGAGTAAAGGGACTTATGTCCATTTCTGCACCATTCTCACCCTTGTACTCCCTTCAGACCCATTACCCTCCTCTTCCTCAGTAAAGACTGAGCAAAATACCTGTTCAGTATGTCAGCTTTACTGTTGTCATCCTCCATGACCCCATCCTCCTCCTCAGTCTCACTATCCTCCCTTTGCCTTTCTTTTTTCACTTATGTACCTGTAAAGGTTTGTCCTCTACCCACTGATTTTGCAATGTGTTCTTCTGTCTGAGCTTTGGCTTCCTTACTAACCTCCTGCCTCCCTTTGCTTCTCCTGGTACTTCTCCCTATCCCTTCTGCCTGTGTCTTTTGTACTGCCTGAATGCAATCTTTTTGGCTTTCACTTTCTTTCTACCTCTTTGGAAAACCATAATGGTTTCCTTCTCCTTTCCCTCTTGCTAACCTGCTTAATGCATAATTCTGTTGCTCTTGTAATCCCCATTTTAAATACTGCTCACTGTTCCTCAACCCTGATTCCTGCCCCATTCCCTTAATGCCTCTTTCAAGTATCTCCCATTTTCCCAAAGTCTGCCCCTAAAATCCAGGATACGTGTTTTGTGTGGTTTGGTTCTGCTCTTTCTGCGATTTCAAACCACAATGACTGGTAGTCACTGTTCCCAGGTGCTCCCACTGTTACCCCCATCGCACTGTCCCTGTTTGTGAGCACAAGGTCCGGATTGCCTTCTGCCGAGTTGGTTCCATGACCAGTTGCTTGAGAGGCACCCTGAGAAGTCAAGGATAAATTTGCTCCTAGTTGATGCTGCTGCTGGGATGCTCCAGTCCCGTCTGGAATGGTGAAGTCTCCAACCAGTACTACCTCACCCTTGTCTGCCATCCTTTGGATGGCTAGCATCAACTCCTATCTGTTTCTTCCTCCTGGGCTGGTGGTCTATAGACCACACCTGTGTGGGATGGCTGGACCCATTTTCCTTTCCAGCTTAACCCACAGTATCTCTCCCCATTTTGTTCCTCCTGGATCTCTGTGGCCTTATGTCATTTTCACATACAGTGCCACTTCTCCTCCCTTCCTACCTGCCTGCTTCTTCTGAATATGTTGTAGCCAGGTATGGCCATCTCCCAGCCATGGTTATCATTACACCAGGTTTCAGTGATGGCCACAATGTCCAGGTCTGACTGCACCATGACAGCCTCAGATCTTCCATCTTGTTGCTAAGGCTCCTGGCATTGCACATGGCTTTCCATGATTTGACCTCCCTAGACTGTTTCGCTGTTCTACTCCAGCCCCTTCCTTGGTTGTCCTTTATCCCTGGTTCTCCTTGCTGTCTGCTCTTCTGCTGAATTTTGCCCCTTTTCTGCTGATCCACCTCTTGGACGCTAATCTCCATCTTTTGCACACTGCTTTGTACAGATAGCCACTCCTACGGTTCACTGGTTCCACTGCTAGCTGTGGGGGGTGAGCAAGTAGGTACCCTCTTTGCTGGCCTGCTACCCCACTTTGCTAGTTTAAATGCTTGTCAATGTAGCATTTAAACTTATCATTGAGTGCTTGGATTCCCCTCCAGGATGGATGCAGGCCGTCAGTAAAGGCCTTAAGCAGCTCCTGTCTCTGGGGACCCTTCAAGAAGGTCCTGAACTGCAGCCTCACCCTTCTTCCAGAGGGCATGTTGGAACTTGACCATACAGGGAATGTAGTTAAGACCCCTGATGACCAATGTAGAGAAGGCATAGGTCCTCTTGCCCATAAGGTCCAGCTTTCTGGACTTCTTATCCCGACAGAGGGAGCTGCGGTGCTGAGGTCTCTTGGACTTACCATGCACAGCGTTTATTACTACTGAATCTTCCCTTGTTGCTCTGAAAAGAAAGGCTTCCAGAGGGAGCCTGGTACAATTTGCCTGCCTTCCTGGGCATCGTAGGAATCATATTTGTCCTATACCAAGCAGCCATGGCAGCATCTTCGAATGCAGCCAGCAGAGAAGGTATGATCAAAGGGGGAGAATTTGGCAGTTCCAGATATTCTGTCAGATTTCTCCTGGTAACATCCTGCTTCTCAGCTTCAAACCCCATAGCTGCAAACAGCTGCTCCATCACTGAGATGAGGGAGGGGTCTTTGGGGGGGACCTCAGGGTTATATTTAGTGGAGTCCTCACCCCCTGAAAAATCAGTAGAGGTAGACAAAGAGCTCCTAGGACTCCTGTTCTCATCCTCCACATCCTCCTCATCAGAAGGAAGCAGATCAGGATTGTTCTCATCCTCATCTCCTGGCTCTGAAAAGGGCACAGAAGACAGCAATGACCAAGGGCATGAGGGGTGGGTCACTGAGGAAGATGTCAGCATGGGCACCGTCCTGGCAGGCCCTGGTGTCGATGGGCCCAGAGGGGAAGCAATGCTGGGGAATGAGCTCCCATAAGGAGGAGAGCATGTTCTGAACATCGATGTGAGTAGGTTAATTGAGGGGCATTGGGTCCCTGGTGGCACAGCATGCACTGTTGATGAGAGAGGTTGAGGCCTGGTATCGTCAGTATGGCCTGCAACATCGACAAAAGATGTTGTAGTCCTGGTGCCGATAAGGTGAACTGAGGCATCAATGGGGAGGCTGAAGGCCCACGTCAAAGAACGGTCAGAGGCATTGATGGGGAGGCTGAATCCCGACATCAATTAAATAGTCCAGGGTGTTGGCGGGGATGCAAAAATCCCAGTGTTGAGAGCCATCACCAGCCAAAAGAGGTCCAGCAGAACACCCTGACAATAGCCCTTGAAACTGGATGGGCCTGAATGACAGGGGTTGAAGCGCTGATGGGTAGCATCAGAGGCCCACGTCGACAAGCCAGTGCCACCAAGGAGAGACTGGTGGGCAGCACTGCCAAAGCCGACCCTGTGGAAAAGAGGTATGGGCAGCAGCAGGGTCACCGCTGAACTGGTTGATAACCCAGCAATGGCGGCGCTGAAGCAGCGATGAAAGCATGCCAGAGGCCTTGTCCCTAAGCATATCTTTATCCCAGTATTTGTGTTTGCCAGTGGATTTGTCCTGGGCCTGGAGGAGTGAGCCCATGGATGAAACTGGCAAGGTGGAGAAACTTCTTCCATGGAGCTCCTTCTCTATCGGGCAGCCTTCTGTTCCAGAAGGAAGTCTTCCAGGGCTTTTAATGGCATTGCCAAGAGGCTTGGTTGGATTGCGGCAGACCTCACAGACCTGGACATCATGGTGGAAGCCCTGAGACAGTGGATGCAGGTGTCGTGGTGTTGTCCTTGTTGGTGATCTTCTTGCCGCACCCACAAAGTTTGAAACATTTCTTGGAAACAGAAGACATTAACAACAGAAGAAATCACTATAAAAAAATAATACAATAAAAAAAAATAACTAGGGTGAGAAAAATAAAAGAAAGTAAAAATAGAAGATTTGGCAGTCGACTGAAGTGGCAATGTTCTCTGTGGAGTCTGACATCGTTGGACGATGGAGAAGAACTGAGAGGGATGAGGGGTCGCGCCACATCTTTAATGGGAGGATGACTTCAACAGATGTCGCCAACAGGGCGGCCCCTTGTAGACAGCTAGCTAGAAAGTTTTCATGTGGTCCTGTGCCTGACAGCTACAGTTCCATAGGTGTGGCTTTGCTGCAAGAGATATCCTTAAAGAAGATCTCTGTGAGACCTTATACCTGACCCACATGGTGTAAACTGCTTTTATACAAAGCTACTGTACAAAATGGGTAAATATTTGCTACTAAACGGGATACAAAATTCAAGTACGGTAGAAAAAGCTGCCTGAGAGCACTATGCATGATAATAGACTACAATGTAAAACAAGAAACCAGCACCAATACTCCACCCAAAAATCTGTTCAACTTTATATTTATTTGTGCAAAACACACAGGCAATAATATTTATACTTACCTACAAGCCATAGCATGGGATAGAAATGATGGACCTACAGTCCCTTCTGACTATAAATTACTGTGTTATGTTTAAAGCCCTAATCCCTATTACAGGTCAAATTTAATTATCCTCCTCCTTCTGTTCTTCCATGCCAAATATGTTAGGTACTACCACCTTTTACTGTCAAATAATGCTAAATACACAGGGGAAAACCTCAACCAGGCAAATACAAATTAAAAGGGAGAAAAAGATCATCTCAGCCCTATGCTGCTCAAAATTGTCATCCCCCAAAATATCTAAAGACCTTTGACCTGCTAAACCATGGCATCTTATTTCTCCATAGCTGCTCTGGATAAAGGCCTAGCTCTTAGAAAATAAATGGCGGGAGGCATGGCCAGCCGCCGAGCAGACAACAGCAACTTTTTAGAGCTCTGCAGTCAGAGATATTATAAATAAAACCAATTTAAACAGAGCCCTTGCTAGTAAAGAAAAAATCCTATAAACAGAGAGGACATCGAGTAGAACCGGAAGACATATTTTATCTGCTTGTACAGAATGGAGGGCCAAAATGGGCTGCACAAAGCCCTGTTCACACTGCGGGATGCTGGAAAACCGTTCTTTAACACGTTATTAGAAACAGATTAAAGTTTACCATTTTAAAGCGTCCGCACTGTGTAAAGCAAGTTTGAAAACGTGTTGGTGCCTTAACAAATCCGCGTCAGTATGTTCTCACTGCAGTGGTACTATCCATTTTCTGGCACTCTCAGCACCCGAAAGCTGCTTACCATCATGCTTTGCGGTGACACTGAAAGCTGCAGAATCGTGCTCTGGAAATTGTGTCGTCCTGCTCTCACTGACAGTGAGTCTGAATTGGAATTGGAATTGGAACCGTATTAAAAACCGTGCTCAAGCCTACCTCGAAGCAGGGCTTGAGCATGGTTCACTAAAATGGTTCACAAGTCGCATAAGTGTGAACGCAAACTGTGTTTGTGGTCACTTAAAATGTTTACCACTGATAAAACGTTTTAAGTAGCACAGTGTGAACAAGGCCAAAGAAGAAAACAGGAGTGGAGCTTGAAGGGGCCCAGCTGAAAGAACAGTGGCCCGGCAGCAGCATGGAAACTCTGACATTTGAAAACATGAATGATCCTACACAGTCAACTAATGCCACCCTGCTAAAAGCAATACAGTAAATGGATAAAAAGATGGTGGCGTTCCAGCAACAAATGAAAACAATGGATACGAAAATTGGCCTATTAGCAATGGAAACTCAGCAGGCTGCTCAAACAGAAGACAGAGCCCTAAATGTCTCTACTAGCCTAATGAAAGAAAATTTACTTTTAAAGAAAAGACTTGAGAACTTAGAAAACTCGATCAGAGAGACTCATGTACGTGTTTTGTGGCTGGAGGAAGGTGTGGCGGGTGATAATCTCTTGGCATTTCTGTAAGTATGGCTATGTGAACACTATCATCTTGATTCAGTGCCTACAATTTTGAATTGCTACAGGATTACACCCCAAGATCAGCACACACGTCTCCAAAACAATGCTTTCCTACTGTGAACCATGCTGATTGTGCTGGGGTCTGTGCTGGAGCGGGATAACCTCTTGTTGACAGCAAAGCAGAAAGGCCCTTCCCAATGACAGGACAACAACATACATCTTTTTCCCCAACCTCAGTTTTGAGACAAGGCAGCGAAGGAAAGGCTTTGATGGGATCTGGACCAAATTATGACAACTGGGAGTACATCATATTTTGATAATGCCTGCCAATTTTAAAGTAACATATAGGGACAAGTCATACCAGTTTTCCACCTCCAAGGATGTGGCCAAAATAGTGGAAAAAATAGAGAAGGAGTTCAGGCAAAGAAAAGAAGAGTCCAAGGGTGAAGAGGAGGTAAACAGATGATCGGAACCCAGAATGGGACAGGTTACAAGGAACTGACTGGAAGATAAAGGCAGACGATTGCCGGTTTGATAATGCCCTAACGTTGGTTCAGAGGCAACAGGGCTCCGAGATGCTTGAATATGCTGGTTTGTAGCATGGAAATTTATCACTTATTTCTGAGGAGCCCTGAGTCTGAAAGAACAATTAGGATGGATGACACATGGCGTCAACTAGATCAGCGACTGCCCTTTCTTCCCCTTGTTTACAGGAGTCTGTTTTGGCTCTTTTTAACTGTTGGATACTTTCCTGTGTTATGGTAACAGCTCAAGCAGGAGCTGCTTTCACATTTAAAGTCAATCGCCACTAGAACTTGGACTGAGCCTTCCCTCCTTCTACTTAATTGAGCAGACTTTAGGAAAATACTGTGAGATGCTTACAAACTATAAATAATTTAAAAATCGATTGATTTACTAACAGTGCTATCTCTAAATAGTAAAAGCCCTTGCAGCTGGGTTTGGGATGGGCTGTTTGCTAATGAGGAAAATGTCAAGTTTAAAAGCATATGATTAGGTTGTAGGAGGGGGGAAAGTGCATGCAATGTACTTAAAGGATAGGAGCGCATAATTGGTGATTGTCTATCTTTTCTCTATAGCATTAACTCTAGTTCAATTAATATTAATATCTGTCCTCTGGTTACAAGTTTAAGTTACCATTCAAGACTACTGTATGTATTTTTTCTGATGTCAGATAGCTACTAGCTGGATTTCTCAATGTTATTTTTTACACTATGCAGCTTCTGGAAATAAGCCTTACTGTTCTTAAAGGATGCATGATGCTATGGAAAAATTCAGGAGGCATAATAAGCTGTACAATAATGGATAACTCTCTGGTGTGGTACCAGAGTTAGAGAACCTGACCTTTAAGCTTACTGTAAAAATGTTGTACTCTCTAAATCACTTATGTGTATAATCAATGGTAATAATGCCTACCTATGGGACACTAAGCTGTACTGTTTAAGGTAAAGTTATAAAAATAAAGTTTAAAAAAAGAAATAAATAAGCTAGGATGTAAGCAGGCACTGGGCAGGCTCGATGGGACTTTGATAATTGTTTATTAGAGTTCCAAGGACCCTCTTTTTCACAAAAAGTCATAAAGAATGTTCTTGTTTCAAAACGTTCTTTTTATTTTTGCAGTATGCCCCAAAGAACTTTTGAAACAGTTCATTTTATGACTTTTTTGTGAAAACAGGGGTCCTTAAACTCTAATAAACAATTATCGCAAGCACCTAGAAGACCCTTCATTACCAGATGACCATTTCCTTTGGACACATAGACACTTTTCGATGGGACTTCAGCCTTTTCTGCCATCAACATCTATGTTTCTATGTAACTCCAGCAGACAACATATTCAAATGTTTAAACATCAGTATAACTATACTCCATAGTTTTACCCCAGGCTCTATTATCTTCTCACTTATTAAATGCCTACAACATGGACTGATGATGGACACATACACCCACTTATAAACTAACACTATTATCAACACATGATCCAGCTATACTGATGTTATTGACACATATCATTTGCACTGTGACTTTGGCCAGGTACTAAATCATGTACATTATCCAATTAACCAGGTTATCTGGAGGCCTGGATACTACACTATAATATGGTATTCAATTTATTTATTTAATCGATAGCCGATTCAAATTATATCCACTCCTTATTACAGGATTTCTGACACTTCCTAACTATTCAAGAAAGTACAGATGGAAAGTATCTTTAAATGTGTTGCACCCTGAACTTATCATCTGAAATGTACACAAATCATGTGATTAAAAGTAACAATACTATGCAGGTCAACTTCTTGCTTCACTCAAGTAAGTCACATGTACAATACTTGCTCCTTCAAACTAGATTGCATTGATATACTTTAACTGTAAAGAAATCAAAATATAATTATCTGGACAAGGTATTAACAGACTTTCCAGATTTATTTTTACTATGTCCACCCCAAACCCGCCATATGTGATATACTGCCTAATCCTGAATGGCATAACCCAAACACTACAGCACAGCTTTATCCACCTCTTTTCTTGCACAAATGCCTGTACCACAATGCCCGCTGGTCCCCAACTACTTACCCCAGCCTTTGTCTGAATTTGTACCTGCCAAGTCTCTGATTCACTTACTTCATAGCATCCAGGGCTGCTAACAATCATTTTACCTACCTAGCATCCCAGACCTGGAACACACTGACTCCATTCCCTTTGAGGAGTCTCAACCGAACCACTTTCAAAAGGAAACTAAAAACCCACATCCATCAAAACAGTGTAAATTTCTATAAAATTGGCTGCTAAATGCTATAGGATTTGTTAACACTTGGTAGAGCTATTTATGTAGTGTGTGTAAAATCTAACTGTAACTACTACTTGTATCCTACAACCCCAGGCACACTTAAAAACGAGATATCAGATGTCAAGTTGTCTATCCATGGAGACGAAAATATCTAAATTGCTAGAGCATTATACTGTCATGAAACGTTCACTTTTATGTCACACTACTGTATTTTTAAGACATAAATGTGCAAGTGTTAGCAGTTGAGCTGCTACAAAAAAGTGTTACAGATCTATCTATATCTATAACTCATCCAATCTGATACTAACATTCCATCTAGTTTGATTTTGTAGATGGCAAAATGGCTGGTAGGCCAAAGAGTATGATTAAATCATTATTCATTAAAGAAATGTCATCCAGAAGTAACTGAGTCAAATTACTCATTGGTTTAGGTTTGTATGATCTGAGCTTGAAACGACAGCAGATGATGTCAACTAAGAAATCCACAAGTCCATGAAACATTCCTAAAAAACATATGTTGCAAGAAAAATCTTGAGTAGAAGGAATTTCACATTTTAACCACTTTTAGAGTTAGAAAATTCAAGTGCTGCCTGCCAAACGCCAAGACTGTTAACATGTAAAGACACAGAAAAGAATTACAAAATGCGTGCCAGTTATGTATTCTGATATGCTTTGACCACTTTCTGATACTTAAATAAATAATGTAACTTTAGGCTGCTCTCAGATCTTTATATAGTTGTGCTCTCTCAGCACTAAGACATTCCATGATATCAGCTACACTACTCCATGCTACTAATCTGAATGGTGCTACTGATGTTACAGAACGTTCGGCTGTATGAAAAGGGAAGAGCAGCAACTAGAGAGGAGAAAGGGATTAAGGCAGTTAGAAAGGAAATGATTAGATCATTAATATAACAAAAAAAGATAAAACATACCAGAATATTGAATGGACAAGGGAAACAGTAGGTCATCTAGAGGTGTACAAAACTGTTTCCTATTGCCTTCAAGAGTATCCTGTCATGCCTACACAACCAATCTCCACTTGGTGAACAGGGAATGAGGGCACTGTAATAGACAATAATTTAAGGTGGGAAGAACAAGCTACTCACAGTAGTAACGTTGTTTCTTCTCAAGGGTCCATCAATGAGCCTTACAGATGGCATCAATCTGCAGGCGTGTGTTGCCCCAGAGCTAAAACTTCATGCAAGTTATAGAATTTAGAATACAAGTTCAAATTCTGCACTATGATCATGTGATCATGCTCCCCATGCTGTTCTGATGTCAGATTTGTTTCTATAGCCAGTGGAACGGTGACCACTAAAACTAGCTAAATGGTTACTAATGTATGTGACTCTTCTTCTTTTTATGTTTTTGCTTATACTGATACCTATCCATTTAAGAAGTGCATGTATGTAAACAAAAGTCGATGGATGCTACTTTCATTTAAATGGGAGACCCCAGGTGGGGCTGACTCCAGGGGATCCCGGGAGGTGGGGACATTGGACCTAATGGCAGTGCCAAATACTACGTAAAATGTCGGACCCCCCATTGAAGTTATTGTCACTAAATATAAATGGGCTCACTTTCCCAATCAAGAGGTCACGTGTCCTCACCTATCTTAAGAAAAGCAAATCAGACCTCATTTTCTTACAAGAGATGCACTTGAATGACACATAACACTCAAAACTAGCCAGGCTCTGTAGAGGGGAGATGCACTTCTCCTCGGGTCAGAGTGGATGAAAGTGAGGTGTGGCAATCTTAATTCCCTCCCATACCGCATTCCAGCCAGGGCTTAAGTGGTCAGACCCAGATGGCAGACTGGTGGTACTTCAAGGCACTATTAACAACCAAGAGGTTACACTTGCCAACGCTTACTTTCCCCCAGTCTCACATTCCCTCAGATCTGGACTCTGCTGGACAAAATAGTTCAGATGACTAGAGGTGTGCTCCTGCTAGATGGGGATTTTAATATCCTCCCAGATCCAGCCATGGAATCCTCTAATCCTAAAACTCCTTGAAGGACACCCTCACAAAATCTTTCAATAGATTTCTGGAGTGACACCTGGTGACACCTACACCCATGTATCAAAATTACTCCCACTACTCTACCGTTCACCAGATATATTCTTGCATAGATCACTGCTACACACAGATTGAACATTTAGAGAGCCTGGTGGACACCAGTTTGGAGATATAGGTGCACTCAGACCACACCCCATGATCACTTCTTGGAGTATGGGATGCAGCACAAATGAACATTCTGGAGACTTAACCCTACTACCTTAGAACTCAACAATTTAGGAATTCCTCTCCAAAAGATAGCAGAAATATTAAGGGATAACCCTGACAGAATCAACCCCTCAATCCACTGGGACACTATCAAAACAGCACTACAGGGCCCCATAATACAATATCGTCTGCTCAAACTAAACACATGCAAGAACAAAAGACAAGCTGGAGGATGCCCGCCATTTCTTACAAATGGCGCACAAGCAGGAGACCATTCTGTGCTCCACAGTTAGAACAAGCTAAATCGGAGCTTGACCAAATCAGCCTTTAGCAAACAGAAATAGCTTTAACTTTCCTGAAGCAGAGGTTTTATGAGGTGGGTCTGTGAGCTCACGGAGACTTTGGCATACCAGACCAGATGACAAAAGAAATTGCTACAATTACCACCATTAGACACTATGCGGATGGACACCCACTCACTAAACTGCATGACATAGCAGAGAGATTCACCTCCTTTACTCCAACCTATATACCCCTGCAAACCCTGTAATTCCACCAAGAGATAACCAAATATGTGCAAACCTTCACTATCCACCCACTCAATGAACAGGAGGAACTATTAACACACCCTATAAACACCAATGGAACTGGCGGTTGCAGTTGCCAGAGCCAAAACTCTGAAGGCCCCTGGCCCAGATGGCTATGGGATGGGGCTACTAAGGAGGAAACGTCCCCCACGCTGCTTAAAACATTTAATGCTGTCCTGGAGGAGGAGGACCCCCCCACATCATCCTGGTCATACGCCACCATATCGGTCATATCTAAGCCAGGTAAGAACCCACCGCTGTGCAAGTCCTACTGGCCAATCTCCATTCTCAATATGGACTACAAACTGTTTATGAGTATTATAGCATACAGACTGGACAATTACCAGACGAGATTCATAAGGGCATGCTCCATGATGGATAACATCAAGTGCACTAACCACATCATTCATGCAATGCAAACCAACAATACCCCATCAGTTCTGATCAGCCTTGATGCTGAAAAGGCCTTTGATAGGGTCTCGTGGCCCTTCCTGTACTCAATACTGGATAAGATGGGGATTCCCCGTGCCCTGACCTGGGTTATTCGAAATATGTATGCTGCCCCCCAGGCCTGCGTCAGGGTTGGGGGACATCACTCACAATATTCCCCCCTGTATAGAGGAACCAGACAGGGCTGCCCCTTATCACTCCTACTATTTGAAGCCTTTATGGAACCTCTAGCACAATGTATACGGGAGACAGAGAACCTCACTGGGATAGCCCTAGGTGGCTCAGAGCACCGAATTGCTCTCTATGCAGATGATGTCCTACTATACTTACGAGAGGCTGAAACAACACTATAGTTGGTCAAACAGGTACTGGATGACTTCAGCCAGGTCTCAGGCTACAAACTGAATATTACTAAAACTGAAGTACTAGCATTTCACTATGCCCCATCACAGGATATCTAGACTCTATTCCCTTGTAACTGGAACTTATCCAAGTTAAAATACTTGGGGATATACCTATCCCACACCCCCACTTCAGCCTTTAAAAATAACTTTACTCCTTTTACCACACAATTAAAATCTGATCTTGCAAGCTGGAACACACTTCCCCTAGGAGGATAGATCTCATACGAATGGTCACCCTCCCCAGAGCCCTATGTCTCTTTTAAAATGTCCCAATCCTTCTTAAATAACAAACATTTAGAGAGTGGAACAGGGCCATTTCCAGATTCATCTGGGCAGGACAAAGACCACGGATGCACCTAAAAGTCCTGTCACTGCCCAAGGCAATGGGAGGCCTATCCCTCCCAGACCTACAACTCTATTACTGGGCATCCCATCTTACCCACATTATTGCAAGACAGACCTCACACCTGGCCCTCACTGGGCAGGGTTGAACAATCTCTAATAACAAACAATGATTATTTCTGTGCCCTCTACCAGACAGAGAATGACCCCACAACCCACCCCGACCCTGGATCCAAAACTACATAACAATATGGATGACCATTAACAAAACAATGCATCTTACTCCCATTCTGGCCTTGGTCTGCCCGATAGCTAATCTCACTGACTTCACCCTGGTAGACTGGATCACGGTTTTCAGCTCTGGGAAAGATTTGGTCTAAAGCACCTATCACAAATAACATAGGGTTCACTCTGGTCATTTGACGAGGTCCAGAGGAGGTTTGGATTGCCCTGCAGAGACTTTTACAGATATTTGCAGCTGAGGCATTATTACAACACTTTACCCAGGGAGTGAGCACTCCAGAACTGCACCTGCACTGATCACAAAATTAGCACAACTGAACACCACCCCAAATTAAGCACACCTCATCTTGGCCTTTTACCTAACCCTCATAACCCCACACGAAAATTTCACAGAAAACATCCGGCTGCAGTGGCAGGAGGAGCTGGGGACACCCTTTACTGCAGCAGACTGGCAACTTGCATGTCAACACACAGCAAGAGTCACCAGCTTCCATCAGTGGCATGAATATGCCTGTAAAAATTTAATTTGATACTTCAGAACCCCAGCTATAATGAGGCACTACTCCCTCGATGACTCTGCCTGCTGCTGGCTCCAATGTGGTGAGAAAAAGGCACACCACACATATATCATGTTGACATGCCCCAAATTAAAACCCTTGCTTCAATCTGTTCAAACCATGCTCCAGGAGCTTTTTGGCACACCTGTGCAGCTTACTGAGAAAATGTACATTCTCCTGCACAGTCCCCAGGGCCTCAGAGACCCTAATACCAGATATCTGCTAGCCATACTCATTACAGCAATTAAGAAAACCATTACCAAGGCATGGCTCACTACAAAAAGTCCAACTATACAAGAGTGGTAGCTCGTGACTAAACGAATATACCAAATGAAAAAATCACTCACAAACTCAATAACAGGGAGGAGAAGTGCAACTCTAGATGGACAGGATGGCTTCTATTTTATATGTTAAAGGATGGAACCTTTGTTCCTTAAACTCTATCTGTGCCCAACCCCCTCCTCTTTTTTTTATCCACGACACAATGACCTAATAACTCTTAATAAGAAATAAACACTACTGGGTCCATGGTTCCTTCTCCTGGGATGTTGCCCCTACCCTGCTTAACCTGGGAAGACCTACATCTGCACCTCAGCGTGATCTCCTACCATGGGGGAACATGGAACAGCACCTGGATTGTTTTCTGTTTCAACAAAGATGTCAACCTTTGCTACTTCCGCCTGGGATGGGGTATGTGAGTATGTTTCCTCCTTGCCTAGTATACCAAGTAAATGAACACTAATGAAATAAGTAATTGTAAATAATTGCTGAATGAATGTTGTTGCATTGGTCCTCTCCAGTAGGGACTCTCCCAATCACACCTATCAGTAATACTGTAATGGTGGCCTGATCAGGCAGAAGATGGCAGCATAGTTCACAATCTCTGCAGGAATGACTGCAATCTAACCTCATCCAGTCTTCACCAGACCTTTCTTTGGTACCAGCTCCCGTGACCATCCTGTAATCTTACTGCCTGACAGATGGTAAGTCATTTTTGATCCATCATCTACTTATATTCAATTGTTCTACACTGTACTGCAGCATACTAGGCCTCATCCTTCAGCATTATGGCAGATCTCCAAGTACAGCAAAGCTCACTTGCTAGAGTGGAAGTAATGTTTTCTAAACTGATGGCTGAGATTAATGATCTAAAACCTCCACCCAACAGAATCGACCACTCTTGAAACTTTTAGCCAGAAAATTGCATTTAATGAGAAAGCAACGAGCCTGTAACACCACTACTATTCATGACCTCCAGGCTACTGTCTGCAATCAAGATTGAACTATTAAATCCCTACAAGCCAAAATTGACGATATTGAAAATCGTAATCGTCACAACAATTTACAATTTTTTGGCTTCCCTGAAGTTGTAGAATTAGGAGACACTACTACGCTTTTATTACATGCACTGCCTGCAATGCTTAAACTGCCTCCTGACCTAACGTTAATCATTGAGCGGTCTTACCGCACTCTGGGTCCCAGGCCTACATCAGACCAGCGACCAAGGCCTATCATTGCTCACTTCTTGAACTATTCTCATACAGAATTAATACTGAAACGAGCCAGAGAAATGGGGAAACTTCAGTGGCAAGAGTTTAATATTTCCATCTACAGAGACTTTTCAAAAGATTTAACCATCAGAAGGAAGGCCTACAATCCACTTAAACAAATCCTCCACCAAAGAAGCATTAAATTTACTCTATGTTACCCCACCAACACTCGCCTTTTCAGTCTCTTCCTTCAAGGATTTTGAAACCCCTGATGCCTTAGCCAACTATCTGGAGGTCTCTCTCTGTAATCTTACCCTGGGAGGTTCAGCAGCAATTGGCAACCCAAACACAGCTTTGGTATCCACATGGAGAGTGGACAACGAGGTACAGGAATGTGGGGAAAGTGTTGCAGAACTCATAGCCCCATGCAGCAACACCACAACTGATTTGATCCCAAGGCATTCAACACGGCTGCAAGAGAAGCTTCTGTCGGGGCATTATTCTTCAAGACTTTCATGCTGTTCTAGCGGGTTTCACCCCAAACACTCCAAGCTGCAGCCTCTCACCTTCAAATCAACCCCTCTATTCCTTTGAGCAATAAGTTTGCTCTCTTGGAGGATGACATGCGCTCCTCGCAGGAGGATCTTTCCCAGCAAATTTCAGACGAACATCCCTCTAATTTGGGCCCTGTGCCTCAGAGATGTATTTCTGCCGATACTTCAGGGGCAGAAGTTGTTGCAAGTTCCCCCCTCAAATCTTTAGAGCCACCCAAAAAGAAACATAAGGCAAAGACCAAAGGCAAGAACATCAATAGTCACAATTCTGTTAATAAATCAAGGTGTCATGAGCTTATATGGTCAGTAATATGGTCACATTTGCTATATCTTGGAGGTTTTGCTTCCAGAATACTTAAAGGGAGTGCCAGTACTTTTTCTGCCTAACAGCCCACTCTGTAGTCTATACTACCTGGTTGCTTTCTGCCTCCCAGTGGGTGCAGAAAACAAAGGCTGTACGTCGCGATGCGATCAATTTACTTTTTGTTGCAGTGTTTAAACGAGCAGCTTAAAGGTCTTCAAGAGAACTTAGGGATATCAGCAATGCTTTTCTAGCCCATTATTTTAGTGTTAGATCTTATACCTTACCTGACTAAACAGGCTTTCTGTATCTAGCCTTTTACTCTCCAGTTTAGCAGTGCATCAGGTTTATAGTCTTTAGGCTGTTCAGTTGCATATCTTCAATCGGTATGCATCCTGAATATTGCCTTTTCTTTTCTCATATTTGAATTATTATATATTACAAGGCAATTTACTCCTTTCCTCTCCTGATGACAGGTTCTTAAGTACTATTGGCAGCTACATTTAATCTATCTCCTTCCCTACGCTCCATTATTCTTACTACCTCCTGTTTACAATATGGAACTATCATTAGCACTCAAAGAGGTGGGCTATATTTGGTGTACTGTTGCAAAGGATTGTCAATCTACATCTTCCTTATGCTCCTTATTTTACTCGAAGCTTACAGATATTATAGAAATCCACTGCTGTGTGGTCCCTCCTGTTTTGGGGCTCACTGGGCCTAGTCTTCTAGACCTAGTCACCCCATATAATACCTATTTAGGCGATTTTCGAGAAATTGGAGCTGATCTTTACTATGACTATCTCTTCTGTCTACAGTTATCACCGAAGCCTATACTTCTCCACATAATCCTGATTTGCATTTGGCTCAGGGCATAAGGGCTTAAATTGACCTCCCCTTTCTTCTTTCGCCCTCAATATTGTATTTCTTATGTACTTATTCTGCTGCACTGCAAAGTATACTCAGAGTCACTCTAATGTGGTAATGATCTACTTTTCCTTTTACATTTGTCATTTGCATTCCACCTGGCTCCCTGAATTCCTTGCTCTGTGTCTATGCTGTACTGGCATCTCTACATGGTTCTTTAATTTACTGTTATTTCGAGTTTGTATATCTTGTACTATTACTACTAATGTTTATAAATAAGTTCTGTGTTTAGCTTTATTCTTATACCTTGTCCTGTTAGCTTAGAATTAAGCTGAGGTTATTACAGTCCCTGCCTTTCTTGGTATTATTCCTTTCAGTTTAGCTTATCAGGAATACTTACTTTATTGTATTACTGGGATCAGACTTAGGTTTGGGCGATATTATAACTGGTCCTCCCTCGACGCCCAGAGTGTGGTGAGAGGTCTCTTATCTAGTTGGCTGACTCATATCTCTCACACCCATAAAATGTTTTCTTTGTTATTTAGCTTACCAGTATTGTTGTTGTTGTTAATGACTTTTCTCCTTCCCATCTCTATTCTAACTTTAATAAGATATCAGCGTCACTCATGTATCATACATCTCACTTTTTTTGGCTTGAATGTTCCTGCCACTCTTTGCATATACGTAAGCTCTCTATATTGTATTCTAATCATCCTCTGCCTCATTTATTTATCCCTTCATACGCCAGTGATTATTCCCTTCCTTTAACACTAACAATATGAGCGACATACTTTTATATACGTGGAATGTGAAGGGACTTAATTTTCCTTGTAAGCTGAAGCAAATTCTTTCACATCTCAAAAACATAAAACACAAATTGCTTTCCTTCAAGAAACAAAATTATTAGCAGAGGATGTTCATAGACTTAAAAAGATTGGGCTGGTTAGATCTATGAATCATCCTATACCTCAAAAAAAGAGGAGTTCCTATTCTTATTCATAAGAGTCTCAAATGGTACCTTGTAAACTCCATTTCCGATACTGATGGCAGATGGGTGATGGTCAAGCTGAATACTAACTCTGGTCCTCTTCTGCTTGTTAATGTCTATGCACCCAACTCTGAGTCCCCGGAGTTGTTTCATAATTTAGCTCAACAGATTCTATCTTTCAACACTGATAATACACCAGTTATTCTTGGACGGGATCTTAACTTAGCTTTAGAAGCCAGCATTGACAGAAGTAGCCCCACTACAGAGGCCCACCCTAGAAGTATTAAAGCTCTCTCATTACTAATGCAAGATGTTGGATTAGCTGATGTACAGTGCCTCCTTCACCCCTGTGATTGAGAATTTACTTTTTACTCCTCTCTACATAAGACAAACAGTAGAATTGACTACTGGTTAGCCTCTCCTGTTATAATGGAAAAAACTATTGATTCATCCATCTCTCCCATCACTATCTCGGACTATTCCCCTGTCAAATTGCAACTTTTGTGGGGCCCATTAGCACCTAAATCTTCTTACTGGCGGTTGACCCTCTCCTTCTCAAGGATCCCAATTTCTTACCCATGATCAAAGCACAAATTCAGGACTTCCTCTTTCACAATACCCCAAATGAATTTTCTATGTCCTCTGTATGGGAAGCTCTTAAAGCTACGATTCGAGGGAAAATTATCAGTTATGCTGCACATAGGAAAAGAGTAAGGGAACAACAGCTGGCTGACTTGGAAAAATCTCTTAAGGCTAAAGAGAATTTATACTTTTCTTCTAATAAGTGCTGGCCTGATTCTCAACTTCATCTTGAAATTCTTCAACTTGGAGTTAAAATTAACGAATTAATTTCTCGTAAAACCGAACTGGCCTTGTTTAAACTTATATATAAGTTTTGGGAACACGGCGATAAAAATGGGAAACTCCTCTCTTACCAGCCCAAAGCACAATAAATGGAACGACACACCCTAAGCCTAAAAGATGAACAGGGTACGATTCACTCCGACAACCCTTCTATAAACAGTATCATGAAAACCTTTTATCAAAAACTATACTCTAACACAAATCCTCCATCTACTTTACAAATTCAACAGTTCCTTAAATCATTACATCTTCCTCATCTTTCTATTCTTGAAACAAATTCTTTGGATGAACCCTTCTCACTTCAGAAATCCGAAAGCTTTGTCTTCATTGAAATCTACAAATCCCTGGGGTGATGGATTTCTTGTCAATTTCTATAAAATGTTTTCCGACACCTTATGTCCCGTTCTTCTTAATGTTTATCAAGAAGCTTCCAGTACTGGTTAGCTTCCCCCATCTTGCACCAAAGCAATCATAACCCTAATCCCTAAGAAAGAAAAAGACCCTACTCACCCCGCAAGCTACAGGCCCATATCTTTATTAAACACGGATGGGAAGATATTTGCTAAACTACTAACTTCTCTACTTGAATCCTTGATTCCCAAGCTAACTCATTGTTTGCAAGCTGGTTTTATTAAACATAGATCTGATTCTGATCACCTACATTCCTTTTTAATTTAATTCACAAAGCCAAATCCCTCAAGACACCAGCTGCAGCCATAGCTATTGATTTCGAGAAGGCCTTTGATTCCTTAAACTGGGACTATCTTCATCAAGTTTTGTCTTATTTCGGTCTTTCTCATACCTTTTGCTCCTGGATCAAGCTACTGTATAACTCCCCTATTGCTAAAGTACTTACTAATTCCACCCTTTCATCTTACTTTCATCTAACAAGGGGAACTAGACAAGGCTGTACCCTGTCACCTTCCCTGTTAATTTTACTTATTTTATTTTTTTGTAATTTAAAGTTTATTCATACATTTTCCACCATAAAAGGCAGCATACAAAGAAACTGATAGAGTCTCATTGATACATAGTAAAAAGATGCTGCCCCCCCTCACCTCCCCTTGCTGCAGTAACCCATCTCAGTGCCCGTAGGTGCCGAGCCTCTAATCAAAAAACCATAGATAAGCATCAACCCTAGTATAGGTTTAGTTTGGAGCCAGAGAGATTAGTGAGTGAAGGGGATCCCAAATTCTAGCACAAACTGCCAGTCTGTTATGTAGGCTGGCTATTGCTTTTTCTGTGCGCAAATTGGATAATACTTCTCTTACCCATTCCAGGAAAGAAGGGGAGGACCTGTCCTTCCAATGACAGAGAATTATTTTCTTAGCCAACAAAGCGACCATGGATATGTGAAATTTACGTGCCTTGACTCTAATAGAGGACAGGTACCCTAACACACATACCTCAGGGATAAAATATTCTTGAAGGCCCAACAAGGGGTCTAAGGAAGTTTGGGTTGAAACCCAAAAGGTGGAGATTCTTGGACAAGACCAAAGCATGTGAAAAAGTGTGCCCTAGTCCTGCAAACATTAATTGCACTTGTTAGAGTCTAAGTAGCCCCACTTATGAAGCTTAACCGGGGAGTAACATAAGTTGTGCAATACATGATATTGCATGAGATGCAGTCTATCCTGAGAAATAAATTTATGACATGACTTCCAGAGAGAATGCCAATTCCAGCTGCAGATGGGGGAGAAAGTTTCTCCAAAATCTTGATGGTCCAAATGGGCCCCTAAATTATTTATGAAACAAAACCTGATATAGTTTAGAGATTACACCAGAAGACCCAGAAAGTGGGGATACCTCGGGTATCAGAGAGGAGATGCTCTGAGAGGGAGGAGTACTCCCCATGATGATTACCAGTAAATGTCTCAATTGCAAGACTTTGAAGTAAGAGGAAGTCAGGATGAGAAATTTCCTAACCATCTCCTCCACTGATAACCAATGCCCCTCACCATCAGTAAAGGTCTAGAGCTTCCCCTCTCCCAATTGAGGCAACCAAAGATGGGAGATTTGGTTCTTGTTAATAGTAAATGATGGAGAGTTCCAGATAGACTGGGCCAGGTCCACATGGGGAGAGTACTGCAAAAAAGAAACATATCTGTAAGTAAACCTTTAAGGAGGTCCTTATTGTGGGACAGTCTATGGCCATACTTACTTGGGATAACTTAAGGAAAAATAATACGAGAGGGTCCAGATTCTTGGCATTGATTGCATCCAATTCTATTTTGAGCCAGATAGGTTGCATTTCCTCTGGGCCGGGAGATACCCACCACGAACATTTTGCAAGGTGACTAGCCCAATGATATATAGCCAGATGGGGGATTCGCAACCACCCCCCTCCAGTTTTGGGGCTGCCAGCTTATGATAAGCCAAATGGGGATACCTGTCGGCCCAAATGAATCTAGTAAAAATACCATGAACCTTTTTGAACTAGAGTAAAGAAATAATGGCATTGAGAAGGACAGCGGATAAAAATCCTAGGAAATACGTTCATTTTAATTATATTAATTCAGCCCCACAGAGAGATAGGGAGTTTAGACCACCTCTCTAGGTCATGTGTAATCCCCTGCAATAAGGAATCTAGGTTTTCCTTGAACCATACTACGGGGTTACGTGAAAGTTTGATACCCAGATACTTGAAAGACCTGGGTGTCCAGCATAGCCCAAGGGGGCTAATATCAGTCTTAAAGACTTTGTGATTTAATGGAAAAAATAGGAACTTACTGGCATTCAATTTATATTTAGACAGAGCATTAAACCTTGCCACTTCACTTAATAAGGCTGGGACGGAAGATACCGGATGGGACAGATGTATTATGTCAGTGTCAGTGGCTCAGTAGGTAGCACACTCACCTCTGAGGCCGGGAGATCAGAGGGCTGTGGGTTCAGTTCCCACATCTGGCACTTGGGTTAATATCCCAGTACTGACACTGTAGTGCAGCATGAGAGGGGTGCTGCACTTCTGAGGTGCCGTCTTTCGGATGAGATGTTAAACCGAGGTCCCATCTGCTTGGATTGGTGGTAGTTCAGGTGGATGTTAAAGATCCCATGGCACTTATCGAAAAGAGTAGGGGAATTTTATTGAGAAAGTTGGACTTCATTACAGAAAAGGAAACCAAGCAACACAACAAACATTCACAAAAAAATTACAGCAATATGACAAAATGAAAGCAAATTAAACGATACATACAGTATTACAAAAAGAGGAACACTCTTCAAACCCCAGTAAAAGATCACAATGTGACCATAAATGAAAAACTGAGGTCCTACAAAACACCCAAAGTCCTGAACTTTAACATTACGAATAGCAATTCCAACATTCTTAACTTTGGATACAAAATTAATTTTGATGCAAAACAACATACATCTGGCCTGCCACAAATAATAACGGATTAAAGAAAAAATAATAAATAAAGTGTCTTCAGGATATTTTTGACATAACGCACCCTAGCTACAAAACATAAGATGATCATAAGACAAATGTAACAACATTGGTTCTGACCATAAACCAGCTAACTGAGTCCGAAAGGAAACAGCAAAGGGACACTCCAAAAAAAGGTGTTGTTGAGTTTCAACAATTGCAGAACAACCCTCCCTAGGGCAAAATCGAGCATCTAATGCTTTGTGCTTATGATTGCCTTTAACACTAAGACGCCCATAGTTACCTAACCAAACTACATCCCACACATAGGAAGGCAAATGGGGATTACATAGTTGATGGAGAATCCATTCAACCCGATGTTCAGGATAAAATGGAAATATCACCCTATCCTGAGCGTCTTTCTGCCAAATGGTGTCATAAAGAGGTAATCTAGATAGAGTACAAAAATCCTGAGGACGGAAATCCAAAGATAACGCCACCTTAATAGCTTCTTTCCCATATGAGGGAACATCAGCATATCGATAAACCCACCCTTTTTTCCCCAAATCCCAAGCGGGAAGGCAAGGCAGTAACCACTGTAACACCAAGGCTTCCAACTCTCTCCAGGTTTCAAGGCTTTCCCAAAATTAGTGTAAAAAAATATACTGTAAAAGAAAGCCACAGGGTTAATCATCCCAACCCCTCCCTCCTTATATGGTCTATAAGTTATACTCCGCTTGACAGGGTTCAATCTAGACCTCCACAACCCTTGAAAAAAAATCCTATGTAATCTGGAAAAACAATCCATGGGTGGCGGAAATACATAACAAAGGTATAAAAAAAAGGGAAGAACTAAAGTTTTAAGCAACATAACACATTTTTCTTACCCATTATATATTCTGTTCCATCCAAAATCAAACCCTTAGCCTTACCCATGGCTAAAAGCCAATTATAATGACACACCTTGTCAGCCCCCCAAAAAATACCTAAATACTTGAAAGAGCGAATATCAACTGAAATCCCAGCATACCTCCCTAATTGTGGAAGAACTGAGTGTCCAATAGGAACCCCTATACTTTTGCCAAAATTAATTCGGGAACCAGAAACAGAAGAATAAGCATTTAGCACTTGTAACACGGCAGTTTCAACCATACCAATATCCACCGTTAAAACCAAATCATCAGCATATGCAAGGATTTTAACTGGGGAGGATGGGGGGGGGGACCCCAACCCCAAAATCTGGGGACAACGAGAAATTGCCCGAATCAATGTATCAATACAAAAATTATATAAAAGGGTACTTAGTGGGCAGCCTTGTCTGACCCCTCTACCTAGCCTGACAGGATTACCTAACCAACCATTCACATTTGGAAGGATTGTAGCCTCCTTATACAAAGCTTTAATAAAAAGAAACTGGCAGGAATCCCAACGCACCTAACACAGCAAATAAAAATCATGAGAAACCATATCAAAGCCTTCTCCTGATCCTAACCCAAAACCCATCCAGAAACCTCACGTGCTCACCCAGCACAAACAATTCCCGTAACAAGAATTAAATTATCATTTTGACTCCTTCCTGGGACACCACAAGTTTGGGCAGGACTAAGTAGTGAGGCAATTTTATAAACCTAGCCAATAAAATTTTAGCCAATATTTTATAGTCCACATTTAATAAACTTAAAGGTCTCCAATTTTGTAAATCAGAACATTCACCCTGCTTTTTAAAGTGAGAACTAAAATAGCTTCCTTCATAAACTTAGTAACTGTACCCATGGTCAGCATATCAGTAAATAAGAGAGATAAAGCTGTAACTAAATCCTCCCTAAATGTTTGAAAAAAACGAGCCGTAAGGCCATCTGACCCTGGTGCAGAAGCAACATTCAGACTGTCAATGGCACATGCCACCTCTGAGGGTAAAATAGCACCAGACAACATTTCTTGCTCCTGCAAAGGAAGTGGCAGAAGATGTAAGGATTCTAGGAAAGGTTTAGATTCCTTACAACTCGGAGACGTGACCAACATAGCAAGGATGTGTTTTTCCACTACCTGAACCATTACCTCTGGATCTGATACCAAATCACCACAAGGTGACTTGAGTTCCTGAATAAATTTAGAATCCACCCGTCCCTTGCAGTCTTTGAACATATTCAGTCCACCTTTGGTCACCTGTGTCCCAAATCGTGCCTCCTGCCCCAAGGAACACGCTCTATCATATTGCAGAGGTCTCATTTGTGAGCAAAGCACTGCAATCTGCGCACTATAATCGAAATCTGTCATATCTGATAAGGAAATCAGATGCTGCAGTTGGTGCCTTAGAGCTAGATGCGATAAATAAGTTGCAGTATGTTTAGCTGCAGCTTTCCCTAAAAAGTTGCTGCCATCTGAGTTTGAATCATCCCACCACTCACAAGGTTCTTCATAAACATCTGCCACTGAAAGTCTGGCTGCCCATTCCTTCCTCTCAAAACTTTTGGAGGCGATGGTCCTCAACAAGAGTCATTAAGCCCACATATTTTTTACATCTTGGAGTGTTCGCAAGAACAAATCATCTTAATCGCTAAATGATCAGAAAATTCAACACCCAGAGTAACACAAGATAAAATCCGTAACACTCGAGATAAAAAAATGAAATCAATACGAGTCTGCAATGGCCCTTTAAAAAAGGTAAATCCCCCCAACTCGTGACATGACCTATATGCATCTACCAACTGAGCAGTTGTAACATCTTTCGAGGCAACAGAATCACAAAATAATTTTGTGGTCTGTAACCCTCAGTCCTTCTGATGCAGCCCACAATTAAAGTCTCCCACCCACAAAAGTAACTGAGGCGAATGCAAATAAGGCCGAATTAACTGAAAAAGTGAAACCCTCTGTGCTTTTGATTGAGGGCATAAACACTGATAATCCAAATCTCTCCCAAAATAAGAAAAATCCAACAATAAGGCACGACCAGGCTGAATATCAACCAACCTTGATACCGAAAATCAGAGTTGGAAAATAAAATCCAATCCCATTTGTCAGTACCAGAAGACCAGAAAGAAGGACCAGAAGTCCATGCCGAGGAGGCTTGTTGAAGCTCACGGTTGGACTTCAGTCTGGCTATCCACTAGGCAAATAACGTCACAGTTGAAATCAGGTAGGTTAGATACACCCTCCCAACTTCCTAGGTCCTTAATACTGTTTACATTTAGTGTACACACAGATAAAATCTCCTTCATGAGATACCTGGGGTGACTTACTCCTCCGACTTTGTCTGGTCCATTTAGCAATGGGTCCAAATCCCCTCCCTCAGTGTCCGTACAAGAACGAATAGAAGAGCTATCCATATCCTCCTCACCAGAATCTTTATCAGAAATGTCAGGAGCTAAGACAGCAAATTTATTTCCCACTTTCCATGTAGTACCATGGACAGTCTTACCCTGACCCAACACCACTGCACCTTTTCATGTTCTCTTATGGGGTACTGGAACAAATCCAGCTGCCTCATTGCTACACTCCATGTTAACTGGGGGCATTACAGTATCAACCCGTACAGTAGGTTCCGAAACAAGCACCTCAGAAACAGGAATGTCCTGCACACCCGCCGTCTGATCTAGCACCACAATGGGAGGAGAGACCCTAGGGTCCTGTCCACCAACGTCCTGTGACATAACCAGTGGTTCCCCAGATCCAGAGGTAGATGCGTTAGGAGCCTGAACACTAGCTAAATTACTTCTATCCTGTACCCGTTGGGCCAAGGAAATCAGTCCCACATGTGACGAGCAATTCTCCCTATTATGGGAAGCCCAAGGGCAGCGACCATATGCATGGCCAGTTCGTTCGCACAAATTGCATTTAAAAAGGTTAAGACAGGCATTAGAAGCGTGTCCAAAATCAAAGCAATGACTGCATTTTAAAGTGTCACAGGCGGAGCTAAAATGAGCTCTTGAACCACACTTAAAACAGGATTTTGGTTGTCCCACATAAAAAATAAAACCTTTATCTTTCCCCAAATAAAAAAAACTAGGTAAGTGACGAGGCCCATTATTTGTAGAATACAATTTCACACGAATCCTCCATCCCCCATCCCAAATGAGTTCACTATTCAATGTGGGGGAAGGTTTATTAAGCACCTCACAACGCTGTCTTAACCAGAATAAAATATCCTCAATATGAACACCTTCATTTTTAAACATGACAGTTATATTCTAACAGCAGGTTTTGTCAAAGGAATTGCATGAAAGGGAGACCACGTAGGAGAGGCCTGACAAACTGCATATTGGGCCCAGAACCTATCTAAACTAGAGATTAGTTTAAAACTAACATCATAATTATGATTTCCCAGACTAATGAGGGCAAATATATCTGAAGAAAGAAATTTCATAGACCCTTTAAGTAAAGTTTTAGCCACATAAAGTCTAGTCGGAGGATCTACTAACCCCCCTTTATACAGGAGGCGAACTGTATTCCGTCTGGGAGCAGGTTCACCTCTGGTGGAAAACAAATCAGCCAGCTTAAAACCAACCGGTCTATCAGACACTTTATCTTGTAACTCAGGTAACTGAGGGCCAGGTGCTATCGGAACTGGACCCTCTGGTTCCAGAGACGGAGATGGAGCGACAACAGGGGAATCAAGCAATACAGAGTTATCCAGTACTGTTTTAGAAGATAACACAGGCAAAGCAGGTTTAATAACCGAAGGAGCAGAAGTATTACTATCAGTATATTGTTTAACACCACCAGAAATAATCCCAGGAAAGTCATTAGAGTTCTGATCAGCCAAAGTAGCTGTCTTAACAGATTCCAACCTTATCCAGCATATTTAAATAGGTGGATCCTTGCGAATCCGGGGACCATACCCACCATCTCCTGTTCCACTCCAGCCCCTCTAAGAGCTTTCTCAGGAGGCCACGAAGTCCCTTGACGTAAAAGGCAGAAGAGTGTCATTAGAAGCCACAGAAACTCTTTTTCCATCGGGAGTCACAGTACCTGATTTACTCCAGCCAGGAGCTTGAGAGGATGGAAAAAAGAAAACCTCTGGTCCTTTCGGCTTCTGTACGTGAGCAGACTTCAGAACTTCAGGCAAGAAAGGAGTTTCGCCACGAGGTAAATCCTGCTGGGGCTGTAGGCACACCGAGAAGGCACTCAGACAACTGCTAGCCCCAGCTCCCTCTTCCGGGTTCAACGCATCGCTTGCAAGTGACACAGTCTTCACTGCATCAGTCTGGGTCTTCCCAGACCAAAGAGAAAGTGCCATAGATGGCCCCAACACTGCCTTAGGGAGTGTAGCAATGTCTTCATCGAGCACAGCAAGTTCTCGGAGCAAAGCCAAGCGCTTTGCCGACCACATCAAGTGAGTATCACCAGCACCAGAACACTTTCGACCACCGGCAGCTCGCCCGCAAAACAACATCCTCTCTGTCTTTGGAATCGATAATAAGCCATCGACGACTTCTGCCACAACACACTCTTCCTCCACGGCCCTGAGAATAGCAGTACAGGGAGGAGGCCCCTCCCTGCACTCTCACCATCCAGCACAGACTCTGACTGCAGCATACCACCAACAGCCAGTGGGGAATTTCCTGGTGTCCTGGCCAAATTTCCTCATTCACTAAAAGACCACCAACAGCTTAATCTGGTTCAGGTCAGTTGGCATCCATCTGTATCCCCCCTCCCCCGGGTCGTGCCTGAAAATAGGCAGGATTTGTCTAGTGCACTTACCCGGTCAACAAAATCTAAATAAATTAATAAACAAACAGATAATCAGCATATGCAGTGACTTTCACTTCATGCCATCCAATTCTCACTCCTTGTATAGAATTATTATTGAGAATATTTTGGATAAGAGGTTCCAGATATAAATTAAATAATAAAGGGGAGAGGGGGAACCCCTGTCTAGCACCTGAGTGAAGCGAGAAAGGATGGGAAAAGGCCCCATTCACGGAAATTCTTGCCGAGGGTTTTTTATAAAGGGCGGCAATCCAGGAGATAAACAGAGAAGGGAAGTGGAAGGCCTCCAAAGTGCGAAACAGGAAATTCCAGTTCATGGTGAATGCCTTCTCAGCATCCAAGAGACCAAGCCCGCGAGAACTCCGCATCCTGGTAGCAGAAGACATGTGACAAAGTGCGTAAATGGTCGGGAAGATGGCGCCTTTCATAAATCCAACCTGATTGTACCCTATTAACCCAGGAAGAACCAGTGCCAACCTGTTGGCCAGTATTTTAGAGAGAATCTTAATATCCTGGTCTAAAAAGAGACGAGTCTATAACTTTGAACCTTTTCGAGGTCTTTATCAGGTTTGGGAAGCAGAACAATCAGAGCCTCATAGAGATATGAATTTGTCTCCTCCCCAGATAGGATTTGCTGAAATAAACGACCAAGTATTGGTACAAGAAGGTCTCGAAAGACCTTGTAAAATAAAGCAGAAAATCCATTTGGACCAGGGACCTTGTCAGTAGGCAATTCACTAATAACCTTAGCGATTTCCTCCTGGGAAATAGGGACAACTAGAGTATCACCGCACCTGTCAGGGAGAAGGGGCAAGTGGGAATCTCTTAGGTAACCTTGTATATCTTCAGGGCAGGGAGGGTGCTCCATGTTGCAATACAGTTTAGAATAATAAGCAGCAAATTCTTGAGCTATCTCGTGGGAGACACCTTAAGAGATCCGTCTGTTACTGACCTGATAGGCGGGATAAATCTCATTGATTCCTGTTGTTTAATACGTAATGCCAGTAAACGTCTCGCTTTTTCCCCCTGATCGGTGTATTTAGCTCTGGTACGAATAATAGCTAGCTTTGCTCTCTCTTGAAGTAACCCCAGGTATTTATCCTTTAATTTCAGGAGTTTCTGAGTATCCTCATCTAGGGGATTAGCCGGAAGGTTAGCTTCCAGAGATCTGATTTGAGATAATAAGGATTTAAGCTCTTCCACCCACTCTCTTTTCCTGCCAACCGCCATACTAATCAGTATCCCTCTCATAAAGTCTTTGAAGGCCCCCCACAAGATATCAGGTTTTACGCCATCTAAAGGGTTTAATGAAAAAAAAATTCTATTTTTTCCCTAATAAACTTGCAATATTTAACGTCTTTAAGGAGTTGATCATTGAGTTTCCATCTAGTTTCCCAATTAAATGAATTGAGCAGTACCAAATTGCATACCACTAGTGGTGGTCGGAGATTGGACCAGGTTGGATCGAGGAGGTCTTCACCGGGCAGCAGGCACTGAGAAATAAGTAAATAGTCAATGTGGGACTGCGAGCCATGCGCCATGGACCTAAAGGTAAACTCCCTAGAATCAGGATATAATACACGCCAGACGTCGCAGAGCCCACATTGATCTAATAAATCCCTGAATGCCTTCTGCCCAGGGGTAGCCCCACCCAGACCACTGCCCAGTCTGTCTAAATGAGAATCAAGTACTTGATTGAAATCTCCCACTAAAATAATTTTAATGGGAATCATTGGGAGAATGATAGAGATAAACCTCATAAAAATCCAGGGTCTTCCAGATTAGGGCCATAAACACAGCCCAATAGTATAGGGACAGACCAGAGGGTACCTTTGGCCAGAATAAACCTACCCTCGGTATCTTTGATCACTTGTGTAGGAGAGAATGGGATACTCCTGTTAATCATGAGCATGACCCCACAACTATTCGTGGTGCCCTGGGCACTGTAAATCGATCCCACTTGTTGCTTCCTTAATTGCAAAGCTTCCCCTTCTAATAAAAGGGTTTCTTGCAAAAAAGTTATCTGTGAACTGAACAGACTTAAATGTTTGAGAACCTGGTATTGCTTATGTTGCTTTCTGATCCCTTAACATTCCAAGACATGAATGTTAACTCATTCACCATCCAGAAGAGATATCAAGCTGAAAAAAATTACACTCAGCACACGAGATGCAAATCCCCTTTACATGTATCCCCAGGGTTACTGCAGTAAAACCCACCCTCTTCCCAAGCCCCCCCAGAAATACATACCCCTCATTCCCTCTAACCCCCCACCCTCCCACCCGTGCCCCAGAACCCCCCAAACTGTCACAAACAACGTTCAGCACAGTACTGGTTCTAATCCCTCTCCTCCCGCCCCCCGATAATGAACCCAGATATTTAGCGCTGTTGCACACAGATCACAGACTTCAGAGACCAAGTCCTGTCAGTTATACCCCCAACGAAGGAGAATGGTCCTGGGCCTTCACCTCAGTCCAGCCAAAGTATGGACATAAGAAAGACTGACATAGAGGGGCTATGGTAAAGCCATCTCATCACCCATATATTCGTGATAACCCAGATTGAGATCGGAAGCGCAGGGAGAGCCACCAGAAACTGGGACCAGATCAGTAACACCTGGAGGGGGAAATGCCCCAGCTCGTGTTAAAAGTGAGAATTAAAATGGGAAAAGCTGAAATCGTTCGACCAGAGGAGAAGGCAAAAAAGCTACCTCTACCCACTACGAGCCAGTATCCGGTAAACAGGGCCTCCCTGAAAGATTGAGAGTGCTACGTCCCAGCTAAATAGTGAGCCCCTGCTAATTCTCCACAAGTAGAGTTTCCCCGCAAGTCCCCAGAGGTTGGAACGCCCTCTAGCAATCGATTCCCTGGCCCAACCAAATGAAAAACCGAGATGGAGAAAGCCCAGGACCATTCCAGTAGCAGCCCAGAAGGAAAAAACGAGAAACTAGCCCACAACTAAACTGGGCTCTTTCAACCCCAACAATTATAGCTGCAAAAACCTGGCTCACAACCACCCCCAAGAAGGCCCCCAAGCACGTGTCCATTGCATCAGACCAGCATGGGCCCATTATGAGATGGAAAGAAAAGTCGGGGCGGTCTGCGATGATCCCCCAAGTCCACTGCAACATATGCAGTCGCCCAAGTCTTCACATTCCAAAAATTTCTCTAAGGAAATAAAAATTCGAGTTCTTGACTCCGTGCAATACTCCATACTGCGCCACCACCATTCAAGGGTCCTTAAAGAGATCTGGCAGCATGGACTTAAGGCTCCTCCGAGTTTCTTCAGGGTCTTCGTAGCTTTTCCAGGATCTATTAGTTGAAATCTGTAGTCTAGCCGGGTAACTCATCCTAAACTTCAGACTGCAGCAATTAGCTTAGAAACAATAGGGTGGAAACGCCTTGCATTTCAAGCGGACCGAGAAGGAAGATCTTGTGAGATTCTCAGCTTTATATGTTCCCAATCGAACCTCTTGCAAAGCACACACTTTTTGTAGGAAATGCTGTTTCTCCAAATAATTCAGGAACTGGCACACAATAGGGTGGGGGGGTTCCTCAGGGGGTGGCTTAGGCCGTAAAGCCCTGTGGGCACACTCTATAATGTAACCGGAGCCGAATGGAGATGGGCCAGCTACCCGCTCAACCAACTTCTGAATAAATGCCACAACTTTTTGGCCTTCCTCTGCCTCCAGTAAACTGAGAACCACTACATTATTTCTTCGGCTCCGACCCTCTAGGTCCTCGAGCTTGGCTTCAAAACGAGACAATTTCTGGCACATCAAAACCAGTTCAGGGTCGAGACTACCAAATCTTTTCTCTATAGAAGCAATTCAGGCTGCATTATCGGAAACAGACAATGAGAGTTCATCTAACTTTCTGGATAACGACTTCAAGTCCCTTGCCATGTCCTTCCTTTCCTCTTGAAAGGGTTTAAATTCCTCAAGAAATCTGGACAGCATTAAAGGCTCCTGATCACCACTTTGGCTCGGGAGATCAGGCCCAGAACCGCCCGAGGCCCTGGATTTCTTAGGGGCCTTCTCGGGAGTTGCTGGAGGAGTATGCTTCTGTGGGGCTTTCTTCATATAAGCCTCCATTCGCTCGAGACACAACCAGACCAGAGTGCAACAGCTATTATACAGTGTATAATCTCAGAAACAAGAGAAAATAGTAAATTAAAACACCAAAATGAGATCAAATAAGAAACGGGAGGCAGGAGCTTCTTGAGGGAACTGCTACTCAGCACTCTGCATCACGTGATCTCCCCATCCTGTTAATTTTAGCCATGGAACCCCTGACTGCTTGTTTACATCAATCTTCTGGCATTATGGGTATACCTGTGAGCAATTCAAGATATGTTTCTCTCTCCTACGCGGATGACCTCTTAATCTCACTCAAAAACCTGAATGAGGCTGGTCCCCTGTTGGTTGATTTGCTTAATTATTTTACTAAAATTTCTGGCCTTGTTTTGAATTATGGCAAATCACAAACTATGCCCCTTAACGACCACTGTAAAGCCTTTATGAACATACCTGTTAGGTTCCGCTGGTCACTGCAGGGTATAACATATCTAGGAATCAAAATTACTAGTAATTTAGGGAAGATATGGGACATTAACTTTAACCCCTTCTTTGATAACATCAAAACAATTCTGGACAGATGGAAGCTTCTTAATCTCTCTTTCATGGGGAAAATTGCAGCCATTAAGATGTCAATTTCTCACAAGATTCTTTACCTCTTTGCCAATATTCCTTTAGTCTTACCATCCTCCTTTTTTGCTAAAATTGATACATAAATAAGTAACTTTATCTGGGATGGGAAACCACCGAGATCTAACCACAACAAACTTCGATCACATTGGAAAAAAGGGGGATTTGGACTCTCCTGGTTCAAAGGCTACCTCTGGGCTTTCCAAATGGCTCAAACCATTAAATGGTTTCAGAAACCCTCCCCTCACTCACCACTATGGGTTGCAATGGAATCCACATTGTGTCCAGGAGGAGTTCTCACTTCCTTCATTTTTAATCCCATTTCCTCTAAATTAAAATCTCTGACTATATCAACCTCTGTTTTTTATTGAAACTAACCCACAAATTCCTGAAATCCAATCCAACACCTTGGTTTTATGCCCCTTATGGAGCTATCCACTGCTCACTCTAGAAGATCACCCAATTTTCTGTTGTACATGGAGGAACAAAGGCATTTTCTTTCTCGGAAATATCTTGGACCAGAATTCACTCACTCTTAGATGATTCTCAGACTTGCAGGTCACAGGGAAACTTCATAAACAGGACTTCTGGAAGTTTTTACAAATTTGGGCAGCTTATAACTCTCTCTCTCTAGTTTAGTGTATAGGCATACTCTTCTAAACCCATACATCTTGCACTGAACTAATTTATCAGTAAAATTAAATAGTTCCATTTACAAAGACATGATTGATAATCTACCTGATCTGTCTACACAGGCCAAAATAAATGGAGTACTCTTCTTAACTACAATATTTCAGACACACAATGGAGTAATTGTTGACGTTGCACATATTACCTTTAAAGATGCCCGTAGTTCTTTAATACAAACTAAAATCCTACATCTTTGGTATAGAACCCCTCGTGCTTCAAACGATGGGCCTTTTAAATAATAATAATTGCTGGCGCTGCAATTTGGCCAACAGGGATCTACTTCATATCTTGTGGTCTTGCGCTCCCATTAATAAGCTCTGGCATAAAATCTGTTTACTTGCCTCCAGGTAACAGGACAAAACTACTTTTTGACCCGAGCTATTCCTTCTAGGAATCCTTATCCCCAATAGCTCTCTCCTCTCACATGCACATTTTAGATGGCTAAACATACTTGCTCTTCTGGTCAAAAGTCTGATTCTTGTGAAATGGATATCAACTCTGGTGCCTTCTCCTTCAGATGTTCTTCAAAGCCTCTCTCAGTATGCCTCTCTAGACCGATTATCTCACGTTACTCTTAACCAACACACTGTATATGATAGATGTTGGCAGGATTACTTTAAGTACAAAAAACAAGGTTTTCTAGACCCTAATTCTTAGGGATATTTAGCTCTCCTTCTTATTTTGCTCTCAGATTAGGTTTTCTCAAAACTTTTGTGCACAGATTTCTCCTCTTTTTTCCCTTCTTCCCTGTTTTCTCCATCTCTCCTTTCTTACTTTTTCTCTCTTCTTTCTTTCCTTGCACACTTTTCTTTTATTTTCACCTCTCCATTACTGAACATTGTTCATATTACCACATTTATCACTTTTTGCAATTTACTGAATGCCTTGCCATAGCCTGCCCTAGCATGTATTTCGTACATGGTTGCTATTTCTGAGCCTATAATACACTATTGATTGTAACCCTTCTGCTGTCCACTTACATCCTGTCTAGGTTTGTGGTTTATTATCAGTACCTGTACATAAGGCTTCTCCAATTTGTTTACCCTAAATACTGTGTTTTGTTAAGTGACATTTTGTACCTTACATGGAGGACAGTCTTCTATTGTATTAGATGTGTGCTTTCTTATATACTCGAATTTCAATAAAAAGATAAAGTGAAAAAAAAGTAATGCTGTAATGAAAACCAGTAGTTCTATCGACTGTACTTTGCAAAAAAAAATAAAGATGATATTTACAAAAAAAAACAATACAGTTGAACAGCTATCTCACACACAAATATAAAAGAGTACTGAATACTTACAATTTGAAGCAATTTTTTCTGTTCCATCCAGTGGGCTAATGATTCCTGGGATGAACTCTCTGAAAGACAAATTATCTATTCGGTGAGAGAAATTATACGCTGGAACACAAAAACAGTACTGACGTTATGCTACTGAAGCATAATGCACTTTAACCTATCTCTCATCTCCTGTATCCTTGTTCCACAATTATTGTAACTGCATTGATTTTAAATTCATATCCTTTTGTTCTATCTTCACTGTAATTACACTGTAGACTATAAGCATTCAGTTGCCTAGTGTACTTTCCTGGTTTAAAAACTAAAAACTAAATAAATTATGTATTATGTTATATTAAAGAGCATCAATCTTCTTTAAAAAAAAAAAGAAAGGGACAAAATTAAGAAAATAATCTGATTGAAATGTGGGAAGGGGGCATAGATAAGTGATATCCAGTCAGAACACCAGTAAGATGACAACAGTATGCTGTTTTGAAAATCAGTATGCAAACAGTGTAGAATACTATTAATTTCTATCTCTGGTAAGTCTGACCTTGTCTTAAGCCATCCCTGGCATTTAAGAATTAAACAAGTACAGTCATTGTTTGAGTCACACCTCGCAAGTATCCTTAAATTTCAGAGACATCCTTGATGCTGCCAAAACTAATTTCTTGGTCCCTCCTAAATTAGGTATTTTGGTTACTAAAGATTATGGATTTGAAGCATAAAATAATGACAGATATTAGGGTAACAGTCTAGTTTTCCTAAAGAAACGGCTTTTCACATTAAGTCACATATTTTAGCTGGCTTATTGAGCAGACAGTCCTATAATATGTGTCCCTGACTTTGATCATGTGTACCCGATTTGTGAGGCAAGGAGTTGTAGATCACGCAGGGGTTCCAGGCCCAGCATTTGCCCCAGCGTACCCTGGGGCACTGATCTCCCTAGCAACTGTAATATCACTGTATGGGGAGTGCGGCAGTGCTGACCATACTGCACTGTGCAGGACCCGTTTTAAATTACATTCTGTGACTGAAGTAATACCACCAGCTGTTAATCGGCTTATGGTTACAGTAAGCTACTGTAGCTAGCTATAAGGAGTTAATCAAATGGGTATAACCGACCATATTATGTTTGTAAGCTACCCAAATGTATGGTGGTGGTGGTGCATTGCTTCATGTCTCTTAAAAATTTTCAATAAAAATCTTTACGGAACAAAGGAATTTAATCAAGTAAAGAATACTTTTTTTTTTTCCAAAAATCAAAAAGGTCAGGGGTGGCTTTGGACAGGCAGAGTTGCCAAATTTTGGGCACCATTCTCAGTTGGGAAGGGTGGTAGCATAAAAAGGAAAGGGGGGGGATTCTGTTGTTCCACTGAGTAGTCACCCTTTGAATAGTTGCTCCTCATGTGCATATGTGTGTGTGTGTGTGTGTGTGGGGGAGAGACACCCTTTTGACAGAATCACAAAGCAAATTAGTCTACCTGATGCAAAGAGGTGTAAATGAGGTTTGTGCCTGATAACATGCTGGGCAGTGAAATCTACCAGGTCACTGCACGGCAAAGCACCAGCTGCATCGTGCCGTGACATGCAGCAACATGGTGGTGACTCAGCATATTGTCCAGAAGTCTCCCTCACCCTCCTTTATCTTGTGGCCCTTGTGGGCTCGTTGGTTCTCGTGCTAATTTCCTAACAGCTACTGTCTGCAGCAGTCTAGTAATTCCCTCCACCTTGTTCCATAGTTTTAAATGGACATGTAGCATCCTGTTGTAACTGAATCCCATGCCTGCTGGAAAAGCAGCCTGGCTATGGTATACACCCCTCACCTTAAAGTCTTTCCCCTCTCTCGCTCCTCCAAATCAGGTCACATCATCATTGGGACCCCTCATAATGTCCCAGTATTAGTACTGCTGAGGGAGGTCACAGAAGTCAATGACTGATTCTGCAAGGGCCATCCCAAATGCACAGTGGTGTCGCAGCCTTTCCTCAGGCAATTATCTCTGCACACTGACAGTCCTGTGAAGGGGCTGGGTTAAACAGCAAATGTCCCATGAGCAAACACAACCTTAGTCGGTCAAAGACTTTTGTGACACTCCTTTCCTGTAGCACTGATATAGGTAGGAAGCAGGGTGTTACACAAGCTGTAACTGGAACTCAAGGGATGGCTAGGAAAAGGGCTGTGGGTGAATCACATGGCTGGTCTCCAATTTGAAATACACAGGATTAGGGAGGGGAGAAACATTGGATAACAGAGAGTGCAGTTATACTTCTGAAGTGAGTTCACTGGACTACCCACTAGGGACTGGGCCATCCGGCCCTGAAACTGATGTGAGCAACCAGACTAAGAGAGAGTCCATGGCAAGGGGGAGGGGGGGAGTGGAGCAGGTGGAAGGACAACATCCATGACACATCCAGTCTCCCCAGACTTGCAGCATGGCTTAGCACTATGTGAATGGCACCATGCCATGCTGAAACTGTGTGCGAGTTCCTACATCTAGCGTACTAACAAGCATATTGCATCTTACTCATGGGGGACTCCTCCATCTGAGAAGCAATGTCTGAGGATGTAGTAGGTTGCAGGACTGCTTCTGGGATCAGAGGACTAAAGGGTCGAGATTCTACTTCCACAACAGAAACATGGGCTAATAATGACACTGCAGCATAGTGCCAGGGGGTGCTGCTCGGTTGAGGCATAGTCCATTGAACAAGACATTAAGCATACGTTCTTTCTGAAAAACGTCAGACCGAAGTTGCTGAAACACAGTGAACAGTTGCCTAAAACTGACATTTCACTCAAAAACCTCGAGCTTTCTTGTAGAAGCCTTGCCACCGCAGAGCTGCAGCCACCCCCGCTAGGCACTTGGTAAAGACCCTGGGTGCTGAGGAAGGCCAAAGGAGGCCCTGGAACTGAAAGTGGTTCCCCTGGAAGTGGAAGCAGAAGCAGAGGGAACAGCAGTGTGCGGGAAAACCTGGATATGGAAATAGGCATCCATATCTAGGGAACAGAGCCAGTCCCTTGATGAAGGAGGGTCAGGAGTCCCTGAAGAGTGACCATCCTGAACCAGTTGTACTCTATGTAAAAGTTCAGGTGGCTGAGGTCCAGGATCAGTCTCAGGTCCCCTGTCTTCTTGGGGATGAGGAAAAAGTGAGAGTAGAACCTCTTATCTCTTTGAGTCGGGGGGGGGATGGGATCTATGGCCTTTTTGTGCAGGACAGCCTGAATCTCCTCTTGGATGAGGGCAATGTGGGGCCAAGGGTAATGGGAGAGCGAGGGAGGGTTTTCTGGAGGGGGGTCTAGAAACTCGTGGGTGTGACCCCGTTCAATAATCTCAAGCACCCACTGGTCTAAGGTTATTGTGCACCACCTGTCCAGGTATAGGGAGAATCGACCCCGAGCCCCTACAAGGCCTTTGCTGGTGGGGGTCAGGCAGTGGACTCAAGGGTGGGCAGAGTGGCTGTGGGGACTCTGGGGGCCCTAGGGCAGCTCCATGGGTTGGCGGGATGTTAGCTTTGCGCTTAAAGGGGCCCTTTGACTGCTGGCCCTTGGAGGGCTGACAAGAGGACCGGCAAAAGGATTGACATTAAGAAGGCTGCGGTTGGGACCGGTACATGGAATGTACCGAACTAAGGGCCTTGCCAGATTCCTGCAGGTGGGAGATGATATCCTGGGCATCTCCCTTAAACAGAACCGAACCCTGGAAAGGGGCATACATGATTTGGCCTGAACATCAGGCACAAAACCAGACACTCTGAGCCATGAATGGCAGCGAATGCAGATCCTGTTGCTGCCCATGCCCAGAAGCATTGACAGTGCCATAGCTGCCCTCAGCACATGGTTGCCCATATCCGAATCGGATTTTAAGAGTGGGCCAACTGTGTTTTAGTGTAATCTTCAGGAGGTTTGAAATTGATCCCCACCTGGTCCCATTTGCATTCTGACACTGAACCATATGGGCCAGGTAGTTCTGGCCAAATTGCCAGAGGAATGAGCCTTGCCAATTGGTCCAGCTTGTATTCCTTGTCTGGAGGGTGGGGGCTTCTTAGTGCAGTCACGAGCTGTGTTCGTGATCACTGAGTCTGCCATGGGGTACTCACCAAAGAAAGGGTTGCCAACTGGCGCATGATAAAGGCGATCTGCCTTCTAGGCCAAGGCCAGGGAGGTCGAGGGATGATTTCATGCCACCTTAGTCACATTATCATATGAATTAATAAGAAGGACTACCAAAGGGAGGGTTCCATTCTTCCGGAGGTAAATCGCCAGTCGACGGCATTCCAGGTCAAGCTCTTCAGTCTCCCATCCCATAAGGGATTGGATATGGTGCATCACATCCATCAAAGTGGGATCGTCTGGGGGAGATTTAGGGGGGGTCTCTTTGGGAGGATCCTGACCATCAGAGGAGCCCCTTGATTCCTCCAAAGACTCCAAGAAGGAATCGTCCCCAGAATACTCACTGTCCGGGACCAGCGTTCAAAGGCAATGGTTGTCTTATGCTGGTCCAAGGTCCCCTTGTGACTGCCAGAAGGCCCCGTGGTACAGGGGTTACTAGGTTCTGCCCAGTCTGGATCCCAAGGAGGGGTGTCTCGGGGAGAAGGAGGGGAAGAAGGGTGCCGAGGTGCATCCTTGTCCTTCATGAAGGTCCACCAGGCCATGAATAAGGCATTATAATCCACCTGTGGAGGATAAGGTACTGGGGAGGAGAGTATGGATATGTCAGTGCAGGAGCCAGTGTAAAAGTACCCTGCGCTGGACCAGCAGGCGCTGGCTCGGGACCCCTGGGAGGGCCAGTGGGTGGCGGTGGAAGCACAGGTTGGGATGAAGTGATACCCATTGGGGAATTGTTGGTGTTGGGCCGGCATAGCTGGCACCGCCTGGTAGGTGAAGGCTGGTGTCGGTCTAAAAACAGCTGACTTGTACCCCAGAGGTGAGGCAGACACCTGCGCGGGGGGAGGGAACTCTCCTGAGTCAGGGACAGAGGTATCACCTGCGTGGAGGAGAAGGTGAGCGCTTGCTCTGGGTGATGCCAGGAAGGGCTAGTGCCAGACCCAGAGTCAGGAACCAACAACAGCAACGCCTTAACTAGGGGAGTGATAGGCAAAGATCTGCCACAGGAAGATCCAACCCTGGTAGAGCCACCTAGTTGAGGACCCGTGGCTGTGGGGACTAAGGGCCTGAGCATCGGGGCTGAGAGGCAGGGACAAAGTCTGCCCTTATCAGCCGCCTTCTGTTATGGTAATAAGGGTGGAGGCTGGATCACTGGCAACCTGGAGGAGAGAGGGCTGCCAAGGAAGGAGGGGCTGACTCCCCGTGGGAGGAAGACCCAGAGGCAGAAGCCAGTCCATGTAGAGAGTGAGAGGCTGACCAAGGATGGTCCCAGTGCTTGTCCCACTGGACTTCTCCTTCTGGGAAGAAGCAGCAGCAGCAGCCCTGGAGGCCATGAAAGTGGAAGAGCTTTTAGCCTGAAGCTCCTTCTCCACTGCGACTAATTTCTGCTGGAGCATGTAGCTCTGGAGGGGTCTTCAGTGGCATCTCTGTGTGGCTCGTTGGAAGTCCTGACCAGTGCTCCAGGCCTTAGTATCGTAGTTGGGGCCTAAACAGAGCAGGCAGGAAGAGTGACCATCTTTGGCGGGTATCTGCTTGCCACAGGCACACTTCATAGGCCGATCAGAAGATGAGGTTGGGCAGAAGACATAAACGAGTTGGAGAAAAACACAGAAAATAACACTAGGCGAGAAACAAATAAATCGTGGGTAAAAGCTAAGAAAATGGCGGTCAACTAAAGCAGCCATCCATGAAGGTCCAATGTGCATGGGTTGATGGCAAGAAAAGAACTGAGATGGGCTTAGGGAACTGCCCCTTTATAGGATAGGTGGACGTCAGAGTGCTGACATCGGTGGGGGCGGTCTCCCACTATAGATTGCTAGCTAGAAGTTTTCCATATGGCCCTGGCACTTGGGGGTTTCAGTCCTACTGGTGTTGTCTGCTGCAAGAGCCCCCTCAAAGTAAGATCTCTAGGATACCCATATATGCCACACATAATGTGGTGACTGAGCAAACTGTACAACAACCAGGGTAGTATTCATTTACCGGAGTTATTGGCTGCATGCAGATACACAGCAGGCAGAGCACATGCCACCCAAACTTTGTGATATGTCATGCATGTACTGTAAAGGACTGGGGACGTCTCTTGGTAGTGGTGCATAGTATACCTAGCAAGGGGTTGACTGTACTGCCAACACACAGACATGGCTGGCCATACTGTACTCCTGCAGGGGGCAACCACTGTGCACTCGACCATATTGTTCCTAACCCGGGACCCATGACTACCCAAAATCCGCTGCTCATGCGGAGCAGGGGCTCTACTACATGACCCAGGATGGGCATCCAATTGGATGACCACATGTGTCACCACCCCCTTCTGCATCCCACAGTCCTGCATGTTGGGGGGGCGACTGGTGCATGCCTGTCCATGGGAGTAGAATTGCGCTTGCTGGGAAATGCCTGTCATGTGTACCCAGCACACATTAATGTATAGAGCCCATTGTTTGCATAATAAATTCTGGTTTGGCGGCTATCCTAAATGTATGTCCACTATAGCTACAAGTTCACTGCATGATCCTGTAAATTAGCCTCCCCATATTTCTATCCTCCCAGGGAGTCCCACATAAAAGTGGGGAGAAGCAGAACCTCACTGTTAATGAACTTGTTACTTATTAACTGGGCTTTGACATTTAAGATTTTCTTTTAAACAAAAATTGCTTTCTTGATATAAGAAAAATTCTCCTCAAAAGAAGGTTTCTTGGAATTATAATAGTTATTCTGTTTGGCTGCATTCTCAAAAAATGAGGATACTAATGATTTACTTCAAAGAGAATGGACAGTTTTCTCAGACTCGAAAAGATAGTAAACCTACAGCAATCACATACAGGTGAAACAGCACCACCAAAGGCCAATCAATGGTACTATTCAGTAAAAACCTCATTAATTCTCAAAACCTTTGTTGACAGTGACCTGCACGTATGCAAATCCTAGTGAACGTTTTAATGTTTTATATTGTTTATTAATTTATTTTTCTGCAACATATTTTTAATGGGTTAAAACTGTTTTGCAGCTAGTAGTCAACAGGGCTAATGGCTGGAAAAATCCGGAGGTTCAAGCAGCTGTCCTGTAGATGCACAGTCATCAGAGCAGTGCTGAGCTGCAGTAGTGCTGTGGTGGGGGAGGGGCAGAACTGGCAACTAGGTCTGTCTAGAAAGCCCTGACTGGGAAAGAGATAGCTGGTCCCAGTGCAGGGTAGTACTGATCAAGGCGAACCTCCCTACCATCAAATAAGTGATGCAGTGCTCTCATGCACTAACTGCAGGATAGCTGCAGAGAGGAGGATCCTGAAAATAATAAATAACTCGAGGGAAAAAAATCCTGTGCCTCTGTCACACTGTGACAAACCTGTGCTGCCTGTCTTCCTGCAGGCAGGAAGAAGACTGGCACACGCCAATGGAGGAGAAGCCTGTATGTACCCCAATGCTACAAGTCTACTTTTAATACGGTTTAGTTTTAGTACAGTTTTTCAGATATATTAGTGAAAAAGGGTGGGGGAATCATAAGGCTAGCTTATTTATTTGTTTTTGTTAACCAGATAAGCACACTAGACAACAAGTGCCTATTTTCAGGTGCGTCCCGGGAGATTACAATACAGAAAACATGGTACATAGTCATGGTAACATACGGGCCCACATACAGGTGGAGCCAGAGTACAATATAGAGACATGATACAGAGTCAGAAATAGAAACATGATACAAATACATCTTGTATTAAATTGTAGAGAAGACACTGCATCTTGTATTATACGGTAAAGAAGACATTACAACCACAGCGTATCAATGGAGCATGGGGACCCAGGAGATTATCAGGTAACCACAATGGGAGTGTAAACAGTGCACCAACAGGGTGATTGTCAGGTAACAAACAAGGCGGAGTGTAGACAGTCCATCGCGCCAGCAGGTTACTAGCAAGTATAGAGAGGGGAGGACCACCACGACGGAGTCAGGCTCCAACTGAAGGAAGAGAACTCCCTACAGTTCCATGCCCAGAAGGCAGGGCAGTTGGGGTTAGGGATAGAGGAGGATGGGCAAAAGGCAGTCATCCTAAATGACTACTTTTGCTCAGTTTTCACTAAGGAGGACAGCGGATCCATGCCAGAGAGTGACATCAAATGGCCACTAAGGGAATCCCAAAAGGAGACAGCCATTGTTTACTAGTGAAAGGGTTCTGAAAGGGCTGGCTGCCTTAAGATAGATAAGCCTCAGGACCAGATGGGTTGCATCTGAGGATACTCAGAGAATTAGCAGTGGAGCTGGCTGAAGCACTGGTATGTCTATTCAACAGCTCACTTAGGTCTGGGGAAGTTCCAAAGGACTGGATGGTGGCAGGCGTACCGTTTCATAAAGAGGGGAATAAGGAGCAACCAGGAACTATAGGCCAGTCAGTCTTACCTCTATAGTACAGAAGCTGATGGAATCACTGATCAAAGAGAACCTCATAGACTACCTGTAGAGCAACAAGCTTCAGGATAGTAAACAGCATGGCTTCATAACAGGAAGATCAGACTAACCCGATAGTTTTCTTTGACTGGGTGACAAAGGAATTAGATAGGGGCCATGCTTTGGATCTGCTCTACTTTGACTTCAGCAAGGCCTTTGACTCAGTACCTCACAAACGATTGCTCAAGAAGATGGAAGACCTGGGTGCAGCTAAACCTATAGTGAACTGTGTGGGTAACTGGCTAGAGGGGAGGCAGCAGAGGGTGGTAGTCAATGGGGTTAAATTAGAGGAGAGGGAGGTTATGAGCGGGTTCCACAGGAATTGGTCCTGGGTCTGGTCCTCTTCAACACATTCATTAGTGATATTGGAGAAGGAATCCACTATGTGAGAGGGTGGATAGTGACGAGGTAATAAAGGAAGTACAGAAAGACCTACAAAGCTAGAGGGGTGGTCAAAGGTCTGGCAGTTAAAGGAGCACTGTCAGCTTTTCCCCTACGTTTTGACTACTTTTAATCTGTAGCTTGAGGCACACTTACTCTAAAGGTGGCAAACCATTCAGACTGCAGCGAAATCCGCTTTGTCATAAAAGAGACACAGGCAAAGATCCCGAGCATGCGCAGGAACATGGCGCCTTAGTGCATGTGCGGGATTTTGGCTTCAGTCTGAAAATGTAACTTGCGATATTTAGAGTGCTCGGTTTGCGGTTTTAGGCATCAGGAGCTATATGGTTTACCAGACTTTAGAGAGGGAATATATTTTGGAGTAGTCATGCTATGAAATCGCACTTTGGGACAGCGCGTGTTCATGACGCGCGTTCACAACCACTATATGCTTCCAGTGGTGGGTCAGTTATCGGTGGCCCGAGTGAAAAGGGATTTTCATTTGAATTTAATAAAAACAGGTACAATTGATTATTTTTTCATCTATGGGGGCATTCTACTGTAACTGTTTAATAAGTGTGTGCCTACCAGCTTACAGATTAAAAGTAGTCAAAAACGTAGGGGGAAAGCTGACAGTGCCCCTTTAAAATTCAACACTAGAAAGTGCAAGGTAATGCACCTAGGGAAAGAGAACCCCAAGACAGAGTACTGGATGGGAGGTGAGAGACTTGGCACTGCAGCTGAGGAACAGGATCTGGGATTTATCATTAGCAACTCACTTAAGCAATTGAGTCAGTGCAACAAGGCATATAGCAAGGCTAACAAGATACAGGGATGTATCGGGAGGGGCACTGATAGCAGAAGAAAGGAGGTAATACTTCCCCTCTACAGATCCCTGGTGAGGCCTCACCTAGAGTGCTGCACCCAGTTCTGGAGTCCTCACCTCAGAAAGGATAAGGATAAATTGGAGACAGTGCAGCGCCAGAACAAAAATATTTCAGGGCCAGCAGGGCAGATCTTATGAGGGCGCCTCAAGGCACTAAATATGTACTCACTAAAGACAAGAAGGAGGAGAGACATGATGAGACCTTCAAGTTCCTTAAAGGAATCAACAAAGTGAACTGGGGGAACTATTAAGCCTGAATCCCAATTTGTGGTCACATGGACACGAATGGAAATTAACAGCAGGTAGGTTCAGGAAAGACGTGAGGAAGTACTACTTTTATGGAAAGGGTGGTGGAAACTTGGAGCATTCTGCCAGCTGAAGTGGTGGGTGCAAAAACAGGGGATTCAAGCAGGGCTGGGACATAATGAAGGGAATAGTGGTTACCAGGGTCAATAGGACCAAGGAGGAGAATAGAGAGAGGACGGAGTAACTTGTGTTTCTAGGGATGTGGATATGATGTTCCATCCACACTGTCTGGCAGACTCCCAGCAGTTCTCCAGGAGGAGGGAGGCAAGGCACACATCCCCTGCTTCGGGAACAGAGATTAGAGAACTGAGGCCCCAAAACCAGCATCCAGGCATGACTCGAGGTCAATGTGGTAATGGGAAATGAAGGTGTGTGCTGACTTTTGGGTAGAAGCCCTGCAGATTTCCTGGATAGGGACATCCCTAGAAACAGCCACCGACACAGTGGTATAGTGGGTGGAATGAGCCCATAACCCTCCAGGAGGCTCCCTACCAGTCAACCTATAGCAGAGATCAATGCAGGATGTGATCCACCTGCCAGTCGTCCGCTTGGCTGCAGGTCTGCCAGGTGCGGCTTCAGCGTAGGTGACAAACAGCTTGGAAATCTCTCCCTGAACTCCAGCCATGCACTCTTTGTACAAAAGCGAGAGCTCACCTCAAGTCCAGAGTATGGAGCATGTGTTCGGCCCCCGAGGTGTGATTGGTGAAGAACACCGGTAGAGTCATCACCTGGTTCAAGTGAAACTCCAACACAACCTTCGGGAGGAACTTCAGGTTGAAGCAGGACAACCTTGTCCCTGTGGAAGACCAGGTAAGGAGGTTCCACCGATGATGTCTGAGCTCACTGATCCTTCTGGCTGATGTGATAGCCACAAGGAAGGCAGTCTTCCAAACAGGTGAGATATGTCACACCTGTGCATCGGTTCAGATGGCTTGCCCAAGGGCTTTGCCAAAAACCAGCAGCAAGTCCCATGGTAGTGGTGGTGGTTCATGCACTGGAGGGGAAATGTGGTCAAGGCCTTTGAAAAAGCAACAGACCACCTTCTCCCCTGCCATCGACTGCTGACCAGCCCGCACCCGGTAAGCAGAGATGGCTGCCAGCACCTTAAGGGTCGTCAACCAAAGTCCCCCTTGGGAGGCAGACCACAGATAGTCCAAAATGCTGGCAACAGGACAGATCGAGGGGTTCAACCCTTGCTCTGACACCAAATGGAGAATCTCTTCCATTTGAAGGCATAGCATTTTCTGGTTGATTCCTTTCTAGATGCCTCCACCACAGTGAGGTCATCTTTGGAGAAACAAAGCCTGGAACTCTAGCCACTCAGAAACCAGGCTGTCAGGTTCAGGGACTGAAGGTCCGGGTGGAGTACCTTCCCCTGATTGATGGAAAGCAGGCCCGGGCATGCTGGAAGATGCCTCCGGAGCCTGTTGCTGAAGCTGAGGAGATCGGGGTACCAAAACTGGTGGGGCCAGTCCGGAGCCACCAGGATCACCTGTGTCTTGTCCCTCCTAACCTTGAGGAGCACTTTGTAGATCAAGGGAAGTGGAAGGAAGGCATAAAAGAGACCTGGGATCCACGGACTCGAGAAGGCATCCCCCTGCAGTGAGCCCTGCTAAGGGGGGGGTGGGCACAAAACAGCCTCAGCTTTGCATTCTCCCTGGAGGCAAACAGATCCACATGAGGAATGCCCCACTGGGAGAACAGACCGTGAACTACCTCCGGGTGGAAGAACCACTCATGAGATGCCTCGCCCACCCGGCTGAGGGCATCCACCAGCTGACTGGAGGCTCCTGCCAATGGATGGCTAGGAGATCTGCCTCCAGACTACACATGAGGGTCCAGATGCAGAGAGCTTCCTTGCACAGAGGCAAGGAGTGTGTCCCACCCTGCTTGTTGAGGTAGTACATGGTCATGGTATTGTCCATCTGGACCTGGACCACCTGACCCCAGACAAACAGAGTGAATGCTGTCAGGGCTAGCCGAACTGCTTGGAGCTCCAGCAGGTTGATGTGGCATTTGGACTCCTGAGGGGTTCAGAGCCATGGACTCTGTGTTCCCCCAGGTGGGCACCCCAGCCTGTGAGAGAGGCATCAGTTATCAGGATGACCGTCGGCTCAGGGTGGACAAACAGGATCCCTTCCTGCAGATGCTCTGGGATGAGCCACCACTGGAGATCATCCCACATCCTCTGGGTCACAGTGACCAGCTGGTCAAAGTGACCTTTGCGCTAAAACCACTGGCTGGCTAGCTCCCATTGCAGGGAGCACATATGCTAACGGGCCCACCGGACAATGCTGGTGCAGGCTGCCATGTAAGCCAGAAGGCACAGGAAGTCCCGGGCAGGGCACAAGTGCCCAACCAGGAATGAGTGGGCAGAGGAGGAGAGAATCTCCACCCCGTCCGCTGGGAGCCAAGCTCTGGCCTGGCACAAGTCGAGCTCTGCCCCAATGAAGCTGATCACCTGTGAGGGCATGAGTTCCAACTTGGCCTCATTGACCAGGAGGCCATGGTCGATGCAGGTCTGGGGAACCAGGTCCTGGACTGCTCCACCTTCTGCCTGGAGGTTCCTGCTATCAGCCAGTCTTCCAGGTAGGGGTACACCCAGACACCTCGGTGCCTCAGGTAGCTGCCACCACTGCTATACATTTGGTGATGACCCTGGGGCCAAGAAGAGGCAGAAAGGCATGGCTTGGAACTGTAAAGGGCCTCTTTGCTCAGAAGTGGAGGAATCTTCGATGTGACAGACAGATAGGGACGTGAAAGAATGAGTCCTGAAGATCCAGAGAGCAAAACCACATGTTTTGCCCTGGAGATGGTATGATCTGGGACAGAGTTACCATCCTGAAGGTGCAGGACCTGAAGAATTTTTTCAGGTCATGCATATCTAGAATGGGGTGCCAGCCCCCCATCCACTTTGGCACCAGGAAGTACCTGGAGACAAACCCTTGGTGTTCCAGAGGATCCACAACTTTGACCACAACTTCCTTGCAGAGGAGCTGGGCTATGTTGTCTTGAAAAGCTGACCAAGTGTTTGCAGATACCAACTCCTCCTGTGGGGTATGGGCTCAGCTTGGAGGGTACTGCTCAAATTCCAGAGACAGACACTGACTGATTCCTTCCAGAACCCATCTGTCTGTGGTAACAGTGGACCAGGTGGAAAGGAATTGGTGGAGCCGGACCCCCACAGGAGGACCCAGGGGAGGCGTGACAGGTATGAGGGTGGCAACCCCCATCCCATCACTGAGCAGACTTGGAGGAGGAGGAGGATGAGAAGCCACCGGGTCACTTTCCTCTGGGCTTTCGGACCACCGAGGCTATGGACGTGGCCCAAGGTCGCCAGGACTGAGTCTGCTGGCCAGACTGATGATGGGCTGGTTTTGCTGCAGGAGTGGAGGACTGAAAGGGCTTGTGTTTCTGCTGCTTAGAGCTCTTGTTGTCCTTCTGGGCAGATGTCACAGAGTCCAGGGTGGCACTGGACTTTTCAAAGGCAGAAAGGCATGGCTTGGAACTCGTAAAGGGCTCTCTTTGCTCGGAAGTGGAGGAATCTTCGATGGGACAGACAGATAGGGACGTGAAAGAATGAGTCCTGAAGATCCAGAGAGCAAAACACATGTTTTGCTCTGGAGATATATGATCTGGGACAGAGTTACCATCCTGAAGGTGTGGGGCCTGAGGAATTTTTCAGGTCATGCAGATCTAGAATGGGGTGCCAGCCCCCATCCACTTGGCACCAGGAAGTACCTGGAGACAAACCCTGGGTGTTCAGAGGATCACAACTTTGACCACAACCTCCTTGCAGAGGAGCTGGGCTATGTTGTCTTGAAGAAACCGACCAAGTGTCAGATATCAGCTCCTCCTGTGTGATGCACGGGTTCAGCTTGGAGGGTACTGCTCGAAATTCCAGAGACAGACACTGACTGATTCTTCCAGAACCCACCTGTCTGTTGTAAGAGTGGACCAGGTGGAAAGGTTGGTGGAGCTGGCCCCCACAGGAGGACCCAGGGAGGCGTGACAGGTATGAGGGTGGCAACCCCATCCCGTAACTGAGCAGGCTTGGAGGAGGAGGATCCGGATGAGAAGCCACCGGTCTCTTCCTCTGGGCTTTGGACCACCGAGGCTATGAGACGTGGCCCGAGGTCACCAGGACTGAGTCTGCAGGCTAGACTGATGCTGGGCTGGTTTGCTGCAGGAGTGAGGGACTGAAAGGGCTTGTACTTCTGCTGCTTAGAGCTCTTGTTGTCCTTCTGGGCAGATGTCACAGAGTCCAGGGCGGCACTGGACTTTTCAGTGCTCTGGAGCTGACCCTCCACACCAGGCTCAAATAGGTTGGTGCCCAAAAAGGGGACATCCGCCAGCTTATGATGGGTATCTGCCATGAAGGTCGAGATCCGCAGCCAAGCCCTATGGCGCATGGCAACCATGGCTGCCACTGAGCGGGAACAAGAATCATCAATATACAGAGCCATCCGGAGTTGCTGTTTCACCACTGCTCTACCCTGGTCTGGGACCTGTTTGACTATGATCTGAAGGTCCGCAGGAAGGTGAGGGATCACCTTGTCCAGGGAGCCTAAAAACAGGTTTCTCACCTGTAACAGTAGTTCTAGGAGTGGTATATGTTGTTCATGCACACTGTTTGGTATGTCCCTTTCCCTTTCAAATCTTTCCAGATGGCGTAAAAGCTGGCTCCTCCTCCTACCCACTCGGATGGTATATGCCTCGGCTCCACCTCTTGATGAAAGATCTTGCCCGCTGGAAGCAGAGGGTTGTGCGTCAAAGTCGGGGAGGTCAGGTGGGTATGTGTGGACGAACAACATACACCACTCCTAGAACTACAGTTACAGATGAGTAACCTGTTTTTCTAGGATCGTGGATATGTTGTTCTATCCACACTGTTTGGCAGACTCCTAGCAGTTCTCCGGGAGGAGGAGGGCAATGTGCACACCCCCTACTTGGAAAACAGAGATTGGAGAACTGAGGCCCCAAAACCAGCATCCCGGCATGACTCTAGGTCGATGTGGTAATGGGAAATGAAGGTGTTTACTGACTTCCAGGTAGCAGCCCAGCAGATATCCTGGATAGGGACATCCCTAGAAGCAGCCACCGATGCAGCAGTATGGCAGGTGGATTGAGCTCTTATCCCTAAGAGAGGCTCCTTGCCTGCCAACCGATAGCAGAGATCAATGCATGATGTAATCCATCTGCCAGTCGTCCACTTGGCTGCAGGTCTGCCAGGTGTGGCTTCAGTGTAGGTGACAAACAGGTGGTGAACCTCTCCCTGAACTTCAGCCATACACTCCTTTTAATAAGAGAGTACTCATCTCAGGTCCAAAGTATGGAGCCTGTACTCAGTCTACGTGGTGTAACTGGGGTAGTACACCGGAAGAGCCATCACCTGGTTCAGGTGAAACTCCGATGCAACCTTCGGAAGGAACTTTGGGTTGGGGTGCAGGACAACCTTGTCCTGTGGAAGACCATATAGGGAGACTCAACAGAGAGCACCTGGTGCTCCCCAATCCTTCTGGCTGACATAATAGCCACCAGGAAGGCGGTCTTCCACGACAGGTGTGACACCTCATTCCTGTGCACTGGTTAGAATAGGCTTGCCCATGAGTTTGCCAATACCAGCAGTAGATCCACGGTGGTGGTGGTTCGCACACTGGAGGAAAAATATGGTCAAGACCCTTGAAAAAGCACCAGACCACCTTCTCCTGTGCCACCATCTGCTGACCAACCCCACCCAGTAGGCAGAATGGCTGCCAGGTGCACCTTAAGGGTCATAGACCGAAGACCCCTTTGGAGATAGAGACCAAAGGTAGTCGAGACTGCTAGCCACTGGACAGGACAAAAGTCCAGGCCCTTGCCCCAACACCAAATGGAGAATCTCTTACATTTGAAGGCACAGCACCTCGTGGTTGAGTCTTTCCTGGATGCCTCAGCAATGGTGAGAACATCTTTGGAGAGATCCAAAGCCTGGAACTCTAGCCACTCAGAAACCAGGCTCTCAGGTGCTGGGATTGAAGGCCCAAGTGGAGGACCTTCTTCTGATTGACTGAGATCAGGTCCGGGCATGCTGGAAAATGCCTCTGGAGCCTGCTGCTGAGGCTGAGGAGATCGGGGTACAGGAACTGTCGAGGCCAGTCTGGTGCCACCAGGATCACCCGTGCCTTGTCCCTCCTGACCTTGAGGAGCACCTTGTGGATCAAGGGAAGTGGAGGGAAGGCATAGAAGAGGCCTGGGGTCCACGGCCTCAAGAAGGCATCCCCCTGCAGTGAGCCCTGCTGAGGGAGGCTGGAATGAAACAGCCTCAGCTTTGTGTTCTCCTTGGAGGCAAACAGGTCCACCTGAGGGGTGCCACACTGGGAGAACAGACTGTGTACTACCTTCTGATGGAGAAACCACTGTGGGATGCCTCGCCCACACGGCTGAGGGCATCTGCCAGTTGATTGAGGCTCCTGCCACATGGATGGCTAGGAGAGCCACCTCCAATCGGCTCACGAGGGTCCAGATGTGGACAGCTTCCCTGCACAGAGGCCAGGAGTGCGTGCCACCCTGTTTATTGAAATAGTACATGGTTGTGGTATTGTCCGTCTGGACCTCCACCACTTGACCCTGAAGGAACAGAGTGAATGCAGTCAGAGTCAGCCGAACTGCTCAGAGCTCCAGCAGGTTGATATGACATCGGGATTCCTTGGAGGTCCATAGCCCATGGACTCTGTGATTCCCCATGTGGGCACCCCAGCCTGTGAGAGAGGCACGGTCATTAGAACAACTGTCAGCTCGGAGCACACAAATGGAATCCCCTCCTGCAGATGTTCTAGGATGGTCTACCATTGGAGAACGTCCCACATCTTCTTGGTCACAGTGACCAGCTGTTCAAAATGACCTAGTCGCTGAGTCCACTGGCTGGCCAGCTCCCATTGAAGGGGGCGCATATGCCACCGGGCCCATCAGACCACGGAGGTGCAGGCTGCCATGTAACCCAGAAGGTGCAGGAATTTCCGGGCAGGGCACAAGTGCCCAACCAGAAATTATCAGGCAAAGGAGGCGAGAACCTCCGCTCTGTCTGCCGGGAGCCTGGCTCTGGCTCAGCAAGAGTCAAGCTCTGCGCCAATGAAGCAGATCACCTGCAAAGGCATGAGTTCTGACTTGGTCTCATTGATCAGGAGACCAAGTTCGATGCAAGTCTGAAGGGCCAGACACCTGGACCTCTCCACCTCCTATTTGGAGGGACCCGCTATGAGCCAATCATCAAGATATGGGTACACTCTGACCCCCCCAACACCAAAGATGGGCTACCACCACTGCAATGTATTTGGTGAAGACCCAGGGGGCCGATGACAGGCCGAACGGCATGGCTTGGAACTCAAAGAGGGTTCCCTCTGCTCGTAAGTGGAGGAATCTTCGGTGTGATGGATGGATCAGGATGTGGAAGAACCCATCCTGTAGATCCAGGGAGCAAAATCAAATGTTCAGCTCGAGAGATGGTATGCTCTGAGACAGAGTTAACATGCTGAAGGTGCGAGACCTGAGAAACTGGTTCAGGTCATGCAGATCTAGAATGGGGCGCCAGCCCCCTGTCCGTTCGGGACCAGGAAGTACCTGGAAATGAACCCTGGGTCAACAGGAGATCTGCAACTCTGACCACTACCTCCTTGTGGAGGAGTTGGGCAGTGTTGTCTTGGAGAGCTGACTGAGTGTGCAGCGAACCATTTCCTCCCATGGCGCGGGCTCAGCTTGGTGGGTACTGCTCAAATTCCAAAGGTAGTCCCTGGCCAACCACTTCCAAGACCCAGCTGTCCATTGTGACAGTGGACTAGGCAGAAAGGAAGTGACAGAGCGGACCCCCATTGAGGACCCAGAGTGGGCATGACATGTATGGGGTTGGCAACTCCCATCCTGTCACTGTGCAGTCCTGGAGGAGGATCCAGCCTGGTGACCGCTGGGACCTTTCCCTCCGGGCTTACAGGCTGCTGAGGTCCCTGGCTTGGGCTGAGGGTGCCAAGATTGAGCCTGCTGCTGTTGCTGCCCCAACTGAAAATGGGGATACTTGGCCACAGGAACAGAAGGCCAAAAAGGCTTTCTCTTCAGCTTTTTGGAACCCTGAGATTCCTTCTGGGCAGAAGTAATGGAGTCCAAGGTTGCACTGGACTTCTCTATGTGCTGGAGATGACCATCCACTCCTGGACCAAAAAGATCGGTGCCTAGGAAGGGAACATCTGTCAATTTGTGCTGAGTGTCCGCCATGAAGGTCGAGGTCAGCCAGGCCCTGCAGCACATGGTAAGCGTGTCCGCCTCCAAGTGGGCGCAAGAATCCCCAATGTCCACAGCCATCAGGAGTTGCTGTTTGGCAACCGCCCGACCCTGGCCATGGACCTGCTTGACTGTGGTCTGAGGTCTGTGGGGAGATGAGAAAGAACCTCATCCAGAGAGCCCAAGAGGGCAAGAGAAAAATGCGCCATGATGACGGCCAAGCTCACCTGACAAAGGCTAAGCGAAGAGGCAGCTTAGACTTTCCTGGCAGAATGGTCCAGTTTCCTGGACTCTTTGTCCAAGGGTCTATTGGTGTCTCCTGAATTACCCAAGCCCTGAAACACAGACTCAGTCACCAACCCCTCGACCGAGGGGTGTTCTGTGAATCCCGGAAGGGAGCCAATGGGAACCGCGTAGTTGTGGGCCATCTGGGCTGAGGGCACAGGGCAGGAGTCTGGGTGCTGCCACAGCTCCAAGGACAGGCCAACAATGACTTCAGCCACAGGGAATGCCTCTGTCAGGGAATACCCTCTTTTGAGGATATCAGTGATGGGATATTCAGCCCACTTTTGAATAGGCTCCAAGGGCATCCCCGTAGATTCACAGATGAGACAGAGGATGCCCACGAAGGATGTGGGACCTTCCTCCGTTGAGGGACTCTCAATGGAGTCTTCGTCCAAGGGACGGGAATGCAAGTCAGAGTTCTTGGACTCAAAAGAATCCAGATAGATCGGCTGACCACTCATGTCATCTTCAACCCACTGGGGCCGGTCGGGAGTGAGGGTGACAGACAGCCTATGCAGAAGGCCCTTGATGGGCCAAGATTCCTTGGCAGGAGCCCCGGAGGGAGGCTACTTAGGTGTCAGCTTCACCAGAATTTGTGGAGTGGCCAGTTTTGGCCGAGCAGAGGGTCTTTACTGCCCGCAGGCAGAGGGACGGTGGGTCAGACCTGCTCCGGAGGAGTTGGCATTGGCCTGAGGGTGACAGCCGAGTGATGGCTGGTGGAAGCCGGAGTCAAATTCAGACCAGCCATCATCAACTGTTGCCACATTAAGTCCTCACATCAGCATGCAAGAAGTTTCCTCTTCCGAGGAGGATGAGGATGAAAGGCATCAACATAGCTTTTAGAGCACCCTGAGTGGCGCTTATGAGATTTCTTCAGCCTATCAATTGAAGGAGTCTGAGACCTTGACTTGGACCATCAAGGGACTGAAGGGGTGTTCAGAAGGAGCCAGGGAACTGTGGCTCCTCCAGGTTAAGGACAGGGACCGTGAAGAGGTTCCAGCGATCTGTGTCTCCTCCTCAACAGCAGCTCGGTCAGGACGGGGTCCTGAATAAGGTTGAGATCCTCATCGAGCAATGACAGGTCGATGGGGTCGATCACAATCTTGACTTGGTGCGTTGCCTCATGCGCCTTAGCCGGCTGGCCTGATGGGGGCACCGTGAAGCCAGTGGCCAAGGCTGCAATCTCGACCAAAGTCGAAACAGCTGATTCCTGGGACCGAGACCTCTCTCAAACCCAAGAACTTCATCGATGAGATGAACCTTCTCTCAACTCCTTGTCCTTTTATGGGAGGAGGCGGGAGACATCGCCGCTACGAAGGGGCCTCCCTTGGTCAGGAGATTGGTATATCTCATTTAAGGAGCCTGAAAAGGTGAAGCCCAAATTGAGTGGAACGAAGACCAACATAGAAGAGGACCGATCAGCAGCCCGAGCCTCCTACTTTTCAAAAGCCTTCATCTGCTCTTGTTGCCCAGCGGACCCCGCAGCCACGAAGATTGCCCAATGGGCCTCTTTTGATTTGACCGGCGGGATCTGTTTCTTCGGACTGCTGAGTTGAAGGCATGCAAGATGATCATCCAGGACATTAGGTTAGAGCAGTGATGAATGTGAGCCTGGGTGTCATAGGCATAGCCGAGGCAATGAGCGCGCATGAGGCATCACGGGTTGGTGCAATACATCTTTTACCCGCAGGCACTGGCGGAACCCGGTGAATATCTTGTCCTCCATCGCGATTGCAATTGCAAAGTTGATGCAAAAAAACCTCTAACCAGTTTAAGTTTAGGTAATTCTGAAGATTTGTTCACTAGGGCCTAGTTAAAATGGGAGCGATAAGGAGGGAACCCAAATCTTCCAGTGGAAAGGAAGATCTGGCATCAAGGGGTGAAGCCGAGGCATATACCACCCAGGTGGGTGGGAAGAGCCAGCTTTAGACCATCCGGCAAGATTTAAAAGGCAAAGGACATGCCAAACAGTGTTGATAGAACAACATATCCATGATCCTAGAATAGGGCTTGAGAGGTGTGCCATCAAAACAGCCGAGCTCGCCTGGCGGAGACCTAGTGAGGAGGCAGCATAGACCTTTTTGGCCGAATGGTCCAAATTCTTGAACTCTTTGTCCAGCAGTCTGTCAACATGCCTGGTAGTGCCCGAGCACTGAAACAGAGTCAGCCACCATCCCCTCAGCCGAGGAATGCTCTGTGAACCCTGAAAGGGTACAGATGGACACCACATACTTGCAGACCATCTGGGCCGAGGGTGCAGGGCAAGAAGCAGGGTGCTGCCAAAGCTCCAGGGCAGGGCCAACAATAGCCTCGGACACTGGGAAGGCCTCTTTTGGAGAGTACCCTTATCCAGAATTTCTGTGAGGGATAGCGAGCCTGCTTTTAGATGGGCTCCAGCTTCATCCCGTGAGACTGGAGATGATGCCCCTGAATGAAGTAAGGGTCTTCATCCGTGGAGAGATCCCCAATTGTCTCCATGCCCAGTGGACAGGAGTGAAAGGAGGAACCCTCCGACTCCGGGGAGGCCGCATAATGCAGGCGACCACCTGTGTCACCCTCGACCTGCCACGCATGGTCAGGCATAAGGGTGACTGACAGCCGATTTGGAAGCCCCTTGGCTGGCTGAAACTCCTTGGCCAGAGCCCCGGTCATTGGCTATTTAGGTGGTGGCACCACCACGATCGGCGGAGAAGCCTGCTTCGGCCTAGCAGAAGGGGTCTGAACCAGCTCTGCTAGGGGAGGAATGGTGTCGATCAGCCCCACCGGGGGATTCGGTGTCAGCCTTTCAGGCGACAGCCTGGTAATGGCCAGGGTAGTAGCAGATGTCGGCTTCAGTCTGGACAGAACTAACTGTTGCCACATGAGGTCTTCATAGCATCGACACAATTTGCGCTAAAGCCTCTCCTCACCCAAGGAGGATGAAGACGAGTAGCAGCAGTGCCGCTTACCATGGTGCCAAGAGTGAGACCGCCGATGTCGGCAGGACCTGCTTGACCCTGAAGTCAAAGATGACTGAGACCTTGACCTCAGCCATTGGTGGTGCCGACGGGGGCCCTCAGAGGGAGCCGGGAGGTCCGTGGCTCCTCCTGGTCTTGGTTGATGACCCAGCGGTCTGGCTCAGCAAGCCGGGCCGACCGCCAGTGGTCACCGCGGACTGGAGTCCTGAAAGAGAGTTGTCAGCCTCTTCAGATGACAAGCATTCAACAGGGTCGAGAAAATCTCAGCCACATCATCAGCCGCCGTCTCAGCCAACTGGTCCTAAAGGGTTACCATGAAGCCAGTGGCTAAGGCTGCAGTTTCAACCATAGTCAAAACTGAAGTTTCCTGAGAGCAGGAACATTCCTGGTTCCAGGGGTGTTGATGATGAGTCTTCTCTTTATCCTTCTTGGGCTTCTTATTGCGTGAGCGGGAACTGTACAACTCAGTAGGGCCCTCTCCTTTGGCTGAGAGGGACTGGCACAGCTTCTTGAAGGAGGCCGAATAGGTGAAGCCAACTGGAGTGGAACTAAGGCTGAGGCAGAAGATGACTGAGCAGCGGCCTGGGCCGCCTCCTCCTCGAAGGACTTAAGCTGTTCTAACTGCTCGGTGGACCCCGCAGCCACGGAGACCGCCCAACAGGCATCCTTTGATTTGTCCGGCGGGTAACGTTTCTTCAGTTGGCCCAACTTCAGGCGGGCAGCATGGTCATCGAGAACATTCGAGCAGATCAACAAACAAATGTCGCAGGCCTGCGGATCGCGATCATGGCCCAGACAGTAGACGCACGAGGCATGAGGGTCTGCATAGGACATCTTCTGCCCGCAAGGTCACCGGCAAAACCTGGGTGAGATTTTATTCTCCATCGCGGTCGCGATTGAAGATTGAGGTGTAGACGAAACTTGAATGAGTTTTAGTGTAAGTTTTGGAAGTAAATCTGAAGATTTAAGCACCAGGGCCTACTCAACACTGGAGCAGTAAGGAGGGAATCTGATTGTTCCAGCCGAAAGAAAGATCTGATATCATGGGGCGGAGCCATGGGAGTTACCACCCTGTTGGGTGGGAGAAGCCAGCTTGAAGACATTTCTGGTGATCCTTAAAGGAAAGGCAACTGCCAGACAGTGTGGACAGAACATCATAATCCTAGAAATTACTAATATCTAGTCAGAGGGACAGTGCTAATTTTAACCCCCAATTCTTATTTCAGGATTGTGGTTCTCTAATTCAGACTTTTTTGCCTGTAAGAACAGGTTAAGCATCATTAAATGATACCATGGATATCCAGCTGTATTCAGAAATGACTGCTCATAAGCCGGCTCAGTGGCAAAGAGGGCTGAGGCACTCTCAGACCCTTATCTTATCCCATGCCAGTGGCCTGAGTTCAGGAACAAGCTCAGGTCACTGGGAGTTGGCGGGGAGGGGTGAAGGCCTGAGAGAGGATCGAGCAACTGCCAGGCAGCTCTCCTGTCTTGGATTGAGGTGGTGTGCATTTCTGGCTCTTGGCTGCCACCATCTGGAGGTCTAGTGGTAGCACTGACATACAGTAAGTAAGAAGTCAGTCTGGGTGGATAGAAGGAGCCATGGCTCTGGACCTCATGTTTGCCTCCACAAGCATACATCATCCCTGTCACCACGACTCCAGGGGGAGAAAACAAGGAGGAAAATAGGAGCAGACCAGTTGCTTCATGAAGCCTGCCAGGACACCCTGACCCACCCTTCCACTTCTGCTGACAGGCTGTCTGGGGGGGGGAGTCGGCCCTCCCCCCTTCTGGCCCTGCTGCTGGAGGGAATCCATGGGGGACTTGGTTCCCCAGCATGGAGAGAGGAACTGGATGGTCCGAGGTGCCCATTACACCAAAACTGAACAGCTGCCCCAAGTCTGGCTCACAATGGATAAACACTTCCATGGAAAAATAGATGACTGCTTGTAACTGCAAACAAGTTGAAGGGTCCAGCTATGGTGAAGAAGATTATATGTAAAGGTAGCTGGCTCCACAGAACTGGAAACCACACTTCCATTCATTGTATACAATGTTCTCAATATATACATTTATAATAAAAACTTAAAAAATACTACATTCCAACTACTTGGGGATAACGTATGCAGATTAGAAAAAGATTTTTATGCATGCTACTATTTTTTTGTTTAACACAATACTTTTCACTTTCTACCAATAAGCTATGATTCAGAGGAACATTTGCAGCTGATTAACACACATATGTACAGTCATAAATTGTAGAATCCCAAAACAGGGTGCAAATAGCCTCCGTGTTGGAACTCCACACTTTTGGGCTATATACAATGCTCTCTCTAGTCACTGGAGGATAGAGTTCCCTGTGAAACAAAATCAGAATTAAAACAAGTCTCTCCTGATTATTTGAAACTTACACTTATTTAGTGACATCCATGAGTTCAAGGTGCTACACCATGCAGAGTGTTCTATCATATCAGCTCTAATACCAAATGCTTGCTCTCACCAGCCCAAACCTCACTTTTAGGTCTGCATCAGGGTCAAAGTATACTCACAATTTTGGTCTTTCTCCTGGTGATCCAGTAGCCCCTCCACCTGCACCCTGATCCTGTAGCAGTCCCTGGGTTTAGCCCTACCACATCCCTAGCCCAGTCCCCCCACATCCGCTGATTTAAGGAAAGGTGCCATAATTATTCCCATACCAAGTTTTCCCCACTTTGAGGGTAGCCATTAACCTGTTATCAGTTCTAAAGGCAGGGGGTGTCAATAAATTATCTCTGACTCTGAGATCGCCACGCTTTGTGGATGGTCCTGTGATCCATCTGCATGACGAATCCTGCCCCTTTCCAGTCACATTCACAAACTAGTTTGCAAATGACCTGGAGGGGTGTGCAACCTCAGTTTTGAAAACAGCTCAGGAGATCCCAGGCAGGAGTATGGCATGCAATTATCGATGTAACAATTCTTAAACAGTCATTTGCTACTGTGTATCAGGCTCTGTCATTGTAGTATTTACATTTTCAGGGACACCTGTGCACCCAATCAGGCTAAGTCTGGATTCTTATCTTCTGCAACCACACTTAAATATAAGTTGATGCAGATCACAATCATTTCTTTGTTCATTTACAGACATATTTCTTTTCTTACATATACTTTTATGCAAAAATGAACTTTTTTTTTGTAATTTGCATAGAACTACCATGAAAGAAAATGTAACAATAGTTCTATATATAAATGAACAGTTTCCCACATCAGAAAAATCGGGACCAATTCTCCATTGGAAATGCAGAAACAAAGCAACCACAAATACTTTTTTTCATTCATGCCCTCATTAAGCCATGCACAGAGGGGTCATAAACTCTCTCGAGTACCCACAAAGTCTTGCAAGCAACCTGGGAAATGGGTAGGGGCCAGTGGATACAAGGGTCTTGCCAAATTACTGCCTTCTACAAGTTTAAGGCTCCCATATTCATAAGGCTGGCACAGCACTAACAGGCAAGGTACCACTCTAACTGGACTTAGCGCACCTGAATGAGGGACATATTCACAGATGTTCCCAGCACTGAGCACACTGGCTAGCGTGATCATGCTGAATACACCACTGTGCCAATGCAAATGAGGGTGCTGTCCTTGCATAGAGAGGAGCAGTGGCATTTTTGGAAGGCAGAGCTGCTCTCAATGGTTCACAGTGGCAAGTTGTTAAACTGGTAGAAATGAAGGCATGGAACACAGTCTCCAGTAAAAATAAACTGATGTCCATTCATCACTTGGTTCAAACTTACAGTTTATTCATGGAGCATGACATAGCACTTGCTAGTAGTGGACCAAACAAACAACTGATGTTTCACCTGTTGCAGGCTTTGTCAAAGTTGATGTAAAGTTGATTCACAGATGCCCCAGCACTGAGCACACTGGATAGCGTGATCATGCTGAATACACCACTGTGCCAATGCAAATGAGGGTGCCCACCTTGCATAGATGGGAGCAGTGGTATGCTAAGGGGTCATGGAAGCACTTAACAGACTGCTAAGACAGAGCTAATTAACACTGCAAAACTCTGCCCTCATCAACGTGCACAGTGGTGTGAAACCCTCCTCCCTGGCAGCACTGATGCCAGCAACACCAACCTACTCCCATCTGATTCCATGTGTGATGACATGTTATTTGAAAACCTGGTAGTAGTAGTAACCCCTGTTCAATCCTGTCAAAGATATGTAGTCCCCCCTCCCAGTCCACCCACCACACCACCCCTCCATGTCAATGCCTGACTAGTCAGGGATAGAAGAAATCACCCTGCACCCCATGGACTTGCACCCCATGGAGACAGCGACTGTCACAGACCCTTCACTGGCCACCTTTGCTGGCTGCCGTCTGAATGACAGGGAGCAAGTGTGTGTGCGCTGTAGAAAAAGTTGTTTCTACAGTACGGCTCACTTCCTGTCATTCAGATGGCGCCTAGATGAGGAGGTGAGCAAAGAATTTGAGCCAGTCTATGATGAAGTGTCTGAAAGATTACCTGGGAAGTTCTGAAGGTAATTGGAGATGTAAGAGAATACAAAGGTATCTTGACAGGGCTAGAAAATATAGGTTACTACTCTGTAACCGTAGTTCTAGGAGTGGTACGCAGTTCACATCCACAGTCTGGCAGTTCCACTGAAACAATGTAATCAGTCAGACATCTTTAACCTAAGCTCTTCCCACCACCTGGGCATATGGTATATGCTTTGGCTTGCCCTGTGACGTTAGACCTTTTCATGCTGGAAGCAGTGCTCCATGTTCCACTTGCCAGGGGAGGCTGTGTGGATGTGAAATGTATACCAGTCCTAGAACTAAGTCTACAGGTGAGTAACCCCTATTTTTAAGGGTAAGGATGTAGTTCACTATCCACACACTGGCAGACTCCTAGCAGTTCTCTGGGAGGAGGAGGCAAGGCACACACTCCTATCTGGCAAACAGGGACTGGAGAGCCGGGGCCTCAAAAGCAGCATCACGATGTGATGTTATGTCAATGCTGTAATGAAAGATGAAGGTGCATACTTTCCTCCAGGTAGCAGCCCTATAGATCTCCTGTATGGAGATGTCTCTGGAGGTAGCCACTGAGGCAGTGGTATGTCTGGGGGAATGAGCCCCAAGCCCTCAGGGGAGGCTCCCTACCAGCCAACTTATACCAGAGGTCGATGGAGGAAGTTATCCACTTGCTAATCATCTGCTTTGCTGCTGGTCTGCCAGGTGCTGTTTTAGTGTATGTCACAAACAACTGGCAAGTCTCACCATGAACTCCAGCTGATATAATAAGAGTTCGCCCTCTGCAGGTGCAGGGTATGGAGCTTGTGATTGACCTCTGAGGACGGGTTGGTAAAATATACTGGCATGTTAAGCAACTGGTTAAGGTGAAACTCCGATGCCACCTTCAGTAGAACTTTGGTGGGGGAGTGAAGGACAACCTTGTGCTTCTGGAAGATGAGATAAGGAGACTCCCCAAGAGTGCCTGGAGCTCACTAATCCTTCTGACTGATGTGATGGCCACCAAGAAGTCTTCCATGACAGATGTGACATCTCACACCTGTGCATAGGCTCAAATGGCTTGCCCATGAACAGAGCCACCACAAGCAGTAGGTTCCAAGGTAGTGGTAGTTCATGCACCAGAATTAAAAATTATTTACCATAGTAATCTTGTTTCTTCCAAGGGAATCTTACTGTATTCTGACAACTGCAGTATGGTCTCACCATAGGACTGCCCAGAGCAAAATGGTTAATAGAACCTATGCAAATAGTGGTATGCTAGGCTCAGCTCGGTTTCAAACCTCTGTCCTGCTTGCACTGCCTGCAACCATCAGATTCTTATGAAGCATGCATAAAACTAAACTAAACCAATTAAATATCCTAATATAAAATTAATTCCCCTGAAAGACCAACCCCTCTTTAAACAATACGGGCATCCCAGCAATTGGCCAGTGGTGCTGAGGTTGTGGAGTGAACCACACCTCATACCACACGGCGACCTGGGTTTGGGAATGGACTCGGGCCACGAGGGACTGGCAGGGAAGGAAGGATTGAACATCGATGACTGCTCTCCTTCCTCTGGGTGGGCAGGGGCCATCGCAGCATGCTGCAGCGGCAACTGGCAGAGGCCAGCCGCACTACAGTGGCATGCATAAACTATGAGGGGAGCAGGCAGGCATCAGCATGACATGTTGGATGCCATTGCATGCCCGTCTCCCATGGGGAAAAAGCAATGGTGGAAAATAGCGGGGGCAATCTCTGTGGCTGATGGCCATGCTTTGCACCCCGGACTCAAGAGAGGTGCCTAACCAGGGTGCGGAGTGATAAAGGCTGGCCCTAGTGTGTGGGTTTGTGTGGCCTGCAGCACTACATCCGGTCTGGGGTGTGGGTGCGGCTGCCGTGGAGTGTGGGGCTGCTCTGCCAAGGAGGATAAATAGAGTTGTGATAAAACAAAACAATAGGGCATCCTTAAGACTCAAGTTGCAGATGCCCAAGAAAACAAACAATCAGAACAACAGGTTTGCAATAGGATATAGACAGCTGGAATGCAGTACCCATTAGGTTCTAGTAGGGAGGTAGGGTGGAGCTCAGAATACATTAAGATTCCTTGGAAGAAGCAAGCTTATTATGGTAAGTAATTTTTTCTTCAAACCCCAGGAAATCTTACTGTATTCTGACAAATGCAGAACTACCAAGCAGTACTACCTTTGGAGGTGGGCAGAGAACCTATTTAGGGAACAGGCTATGCAGGACTGCTGTGCCAAACCTGGTATCATGTCTGACCTGGGTATCCAAGTAGTGCTTGGTAAATGTGTGAACAGTTTTCCAGGTAGCTGCTTTACAGATTTCCAGCAGAGGCATGTCTTAACTGCTATGGAAGCTGCTGTTCCCCCGGTGGAGTGGGCCCTGAGATCCGCAGGGGGCTGTTTGCCCACTTTTCTGCAGCAGAACTGAATGCAAGCAACAATCCAGCATGCAATGAACCTTTTTGTGGCTGGTTTGCCTTTTTCAACTTCTCCATAGGTCAGGAAGAGCTGAGTATTGTCCTGCCCATGGCCCTTTGTGTGGTCCAGGTAGTAGCTGATAGCTCTTTTAACATCTAGGCTATGCAGTCTACATTCCCCTGAAGTGGAATGGACAGTGAAAAAAATGGCAGTGTAATGGACTGATTGAGGTGGAAGTCAGATACCACCTTAGGAAGAAACTTCCTATTAATCCTGAGGACAATCTTGTCCCTATGGAATGCAATGGAGCTCACTAATCCTCCTGGCAGAGGTAACTGCCAGCAGGAACACTGTTTTCCAGGTTACATACTTGAGATCTGCTGAGGAAATGGTCTAGAAAGGAGGCTGCATGAGCTGGGCAATACATATATTAAGATCCCACACTGGTGTAGGATCCCTATGTGGAGGATGCAGGTGCAGCAGCCCCTTGAAAAACGTTCTGAATACTGGGTTCAAAGCTAGGGATGAGACCCTGCCTTCTGATAAGTAAGCAGTGACAGCTGCCAGGTGCACCTTAAGAGTGGATGGTCTTAGACCAAGGAAATGAAGGTGTGTCAGGTAATCCAGAACAGCTGGCAAGTCCGCCTGACTGTGATCTGAGTCTTTGTTCTGGTGCCAGATGGAGAACCTTTTGCACTTACTGTAGCTGTGTACGTTTTCCTGGTGGAAGGCTTTCTAGAGACCATGAGGACCACCATGACTCCTCCTGAGAGATGCAAGTTGGCATACTCTAAGTCCTCAAGAGCCAGGCTTTGAGCCTGAGGGACTGAAGGTTGGCATATAGAGATTCTGCCCTGCGAGGATGTCAGTAGGTTTGTGCCTCCTGGGGAGACTGACTGATTTGGCTACTGACAAGGAGAGAATCAGGGAGTGCCAGGGTTGCCTGGCATAGTCTGGAGCAATGAGGATCATTGCTGCTGGATGAGATCTGAGCTTGTTCAGAAACCTTAGCAACAATGGAAAGGGAGGGAAGGCATACAGGAACTTCCCTGTCCAATCCAGTAGGATTGTACCCCTTACAGGAGGTCTGCAGCAGAACTGAGGTAGCTGATTGTTGTCTGGGGCTGCAAAGAGATCCACTTCTGGAGTGCCCCATCTTTTGAAAACTATCTGCAGGACCTGTTTGTTGAGTGACCACTCTTGGTGGCTCTGGTTGATTCTGCTGAGAGCATCTGTCAGGATATTGTCCTTCCCTGGAAGGTGGACTGCGGTGAGAGAGATCTCCAGGGAGTATGCCAGAGTTCAAATTTTCATGGTCTCTGTGCACAGTGGAGTTGACCTTATGCCTCCCTGTCTGTTTATGTAGTACATAGCTGTTGTGTTGTCTGTCCTGACCTGCACCACCTGTTCCTGCAGCATGTTGGTGAAGGACTGGATGCCCAGGAAGACTGATCTGAGCTCCAGCAAATTGATGTGTAGCAATGACTCCTGCTTGAGCCATGTGCCATGACTCAGTGTGCTCCCCCAGATGTGCTCCTCATCCCAGAAAGGAGGCATCTGTGGTTAGCACCAATGAGGAGTTTATCTGCAGGAATGGTACACCCCGTCTGAGGTTGTCCCTCTCCTGCTACCACTGTAGTGCCTGAAGGAAAGTTCCTGGAACTGGCATCAGCTTTGACAATGAATCTCTTTTTTGATGCCAGTATAACTTGAGACGAAACTGAATGTCTCTCATTTGAAACCTGGCCCCTGACACTGTTGCTTTTGTAGCTGCTATATGGCCCAGCAACTGTAGAAAATGCCTTGCTGGTGGTCTTGGGATGAGCAGCTTGAAGGAGCTGGCTAGCTGCACCAGGTTGCCCATTCTTCCCTGTGGAAGGAATGCCCTTCCCTTTACAGTGTCCAATTCAGCTCCTATGAACTCCAGGAGCTGAACTGGGCTCTAGCACTGACTTTGTCAGGTTGACTAGGAACCCTAAGGATTGCAGAGTATCCTGTGTGACTGCCAGATCATCCCTGACCTAATGAGGTGATTGACCTACGACTAGCCAGTTGTTCAAGTAGGGAAATACTGCCACCTCCTGCTCCCCAGGTGTGCTCGACCAGAGCCAAGCACTTTGTGAACACCCTTGAGGCAGAAGTCAGTCCGAAGGGCATTGCCCTGAACTGAGAACGGCCCGATGGCAATCTGAATCTGAGATACTTTCTGTGGGATTGCCTGATGGGGATGTGGAAATAAGCGCCCTTTAGGTCTAGAGATGCTAACTAATCTCCATGCCTTAGTGTTGGGAGGATGGTTGTCAGAGTCACCATTTTGAACTCGACAGATGTCTATTTAGATGTCTGAGATCCAGTATGGGTCGTCACTCCCCAGTTTTCTTTGTTGTGAGGAAGTATCTTGAGGACAGGCCTTTTCCCCGTTGTGCCAAGGGAATTAGCTTTACTGCCTTTTGTGACAGAAGGTTGGCTACTTCCTCCTTTAACAGAGATGTTTCAAATGAGGTAGAAGGTCTGAAGACCCTTGCCCTCAGCTTTGGCATGAACTTGAAGCTGACCCACTACCTCCAGGACCCACTTGTCTGTGGTGATGGCTTGCCATTCCTGAAGATAGTGGGCCAGCCTGCACCCCACTGGGGTTGGGGAGGCAACCTGAGCAGACACCACAGGGTGTCTGCTTGGTTTGAGCTGCTGTCTGTATGCTGGAGCTAGTACGGTCACTGCCTCTTCTGTCCCTGCCTCTAAAATATCCTCTCTGCTGCTGATACTGGGGAAAAACTTGAAGCTGAAAGAATGGCCTATAATGGGCCTTGTCCCTACCACCTCTAACTGATGCTTCTGGGTTGTGGATGCCCTTTCTTTGGCAACAGCAGTCTTGTAAGTAGTTTTGTAATCATCCATTTTCTTCCGTAAGGCTCTGTTTGCTCTGAACAGAGATGTGGGCTCACATGGAAAATTCAAAGACTTTGTTTGTGTGTCCTGGGTCAGCTTAGTAGTCCTGAGCCAAGCAAACCTTCTGAGAGACAGTGATGTGGCCTTCTGCCTGACTGCAGTGTCAGTGGATTTAACTGCCATCCTGAACTGGGCTTTAGAAGCTTCTATGCTCCTTTTTGCAGCTTCCTATAAATCAGCTGCCATGGGAGCTGGAACAGCCTTTGCTATCTCCATGAAGTTATTCCAGAGTGTTTTCTGATACCTGGAGACACAGGGCATATATAAGGCTTGTTTAATAGTAAGAGAGGACCCCAGGTAACTTTTCTTAGCCATGGAGTCTATTTCTATGGAGTCATTATCAAGGGGATGTGATGCCAGCTTTGTCACAAGCTACAGCCTGCACCACCCCCTCATGGCTTGGGTGTCCAGAAAGGAATCCTGCTCCTCCTTTGGCTACCCAGTACTTTTTATCCAGCTTTTTGTCCACTGGTGGCACAGAAGTGGGTGTCTGCAATATTTTATTGACTTGTTTCTTAAGGGACTTATGGATGGGCCACAGTAGTCTTTCTGAGACTGGGACGTCCATCATTTCCATGTAGTCCTATTCCTCCTCCTCCTCCTCCTCCTCCTCCTCCTCAGTGGACTCCTGAGTGGGGAGGTCCTGGGTTTGAGCCACTTGCTTCATAAAAGCAAAGTAGGATATGTAGTCCTCAGATCCCTTGTCAGGAGAATCAGGACTGTGGGGATCAGGAGAGATATCAGGCTCAATGGGCTGTCCATAATTCTCATCCTCAACATCTTCCTCTTCTTCATCCTCCTCATAGAACTTTACACTCTGTTCCAATGAACCTGGAACTGAGGTTGAACTGGAGGTTTGAACCGGTGTCTGTGTCTGCAGTCATTTTTCAACCAGAACCAGAATCCCAGGTTGCGATGACTGTATGATTCTGATTGCATTCACAATTTCTTCAGTGGTTGCAACCGTGTTTTTTCTCAGTTGAGGTTCCTGCAATTTCTGTGCCGTATGTTTTCCATTTTTTTTTTCTCTGCAGTAGCCGGTTCATCGGCTGTATCCGCAGCACGTTTTCTTCCTGAGGAACTATCACCCTTGTCGGATGGCTGTTCCTCTGATTCCTTTTGAGGGGAGCTGGTTTGTCTGAGGCCAGGTCAGCAGCCTTTCCAGACATCTTTTAAGTCACCTCTTAAGCGTAGACTGTGGAAAATTTTTACAAATCTTACAGTCTGCCTTCATGTGGTCAAACACAAGGCAGAATACACAAATTAAATGAGGATCATCTTTAGCAAATGGTTCCCCACACTTGGAACAATAGTGAAAACCTGTAGGGCCCGTTCTTTTCTTGGTTTTCTGTGGCATGTAGCCCAGAAAAAAAAACTCTTTTTAGTTTGTTTTTTTTTTCCCGGTTGGTTTAAGACAGAAGGAACTGAGAGTTACCCTGGTTAAATGATATTTAAATCCACACAACTTACCAGATAAGTCGAATTAGACAAAAACTACTGAAGTTCACTTCAGAAAAAAGTAATAGATATCAGTTCTCTCTGATGGCGAGGAACCGAAAAGGAACTGAGAACTTACCTGATAAACACTAAATCTAGACTAAGTCTACCTGTGTACCAAGGACAGTGTAAAGATCTAAATAAATAAACAGAACTATTGAAAACTGATGAAAATAAATTTTCTTCAAGCAAGTGACGTCTTACTGAGGCAAGTGGAGTAAAGAATCTAACGGTTGCAGGAAGTGCAACCAGGGACAGTGGTTTGAAAACTAAGTTTGAGCCTAGCATTCCACTATTTGCATAGGTTCTATTAACCATTTTGGCTCCGGGGCAGTTCTATGGTAAGACCATAGTGCATTTGTCAGAATACAGTAAGATTTCCTGTAGTTTGAAGGGACAGGTGGTTCAGACCCTTGAAAAAGTGCCCAACCACCTTCTCCTGGGCCACCATCAGCATACTAGCATAGTATGCAGAGATGGCTGCCAGGTGCACCTCGAGGGTCATCACTCGCAGTCTCACTTGGGACAGGGACCAGAAGTATTCCAAGAGGCTCACAGGCAAGGGGATCAGGCTCCTTGACCTGGCACCAAATGGAGACCATCTTCCATTTCAAGGCATAGCACTGGCGAGTCGACTCCTTACAGGAGGGCTCCACAACATGGAGCACTTCTTCCAAGAGACCCAAGGCCTAGAACTCCAGCTGCTCAGGAACCAGGCTGTGACATACAGAGAGTGAAGGTCCAGGTGCAGTCCTTCTCCTGTTGTCTGGTCAGCAGGTCTGGGCAAAGAGGCAACTGCCATGGAGGCCTGCTGCTAAGGCTGAGGAGATCCAGACACTAAACCTGTCTGAGCCAGTCTGGAGCTATCATGATCATCCATGCCTTGTCCTTCCAGGCCTTGACCATTACCTTGTGGATCAAGGGGAAGTGAAGGAAGACATACATGAGGCCCAGTATCCAGGCCTCGTGAAGAAACACCCAACAGTGTGTCAGACTGTAGAGGGTGGGCACATAACAGCCTCAGCTTTCTATTTTCACAGCAGGCAAATAGATCCACCAGATGGGTGTCCTGCTGAGAGAACAAGTGACTTAACAACTCTTGATGCGGGACCGCTCAGGTAATGTCTCTCCCACCCAGCTGAGCGCATCTGCCAGCTGACTGTGAACTTGAACAATGTGGATTGGCAGGATATCTGCACCCAAACTATGCATGCGTGTCCAGGGGCAGAGGGCCTCCTGACACAGGGGAAGAGTGGGTTCTGCCCTGCCTGTTCAGGTAAAACATGGTTATTGTACTGTCCATTTGGACCTGCATAACCTGACCCCTGATCAGAACAGCAAATTCTCGAGGAACCAGCTGCACTGTACAGAGCTCCAGCAGGTTAATATAGTGACAGGATTTCTGGGTGAACAGAACCTCAGGAGCTCTTGGGCTCCCCACGTGCTCCCCACCAGAAATGCGCTTGCCATGAGTAATGATTAGCTCTGGGTGCACAAACGGGATTCCTTCCTGGGGACCACCCAACTGGATGGCATCCCACATCAGCTGGGTCACTAAGACTGGCTGGTCCAGATGACCAAGGCACTGGGACCACTGGCGGCCCAGCTTCCACTGTGGTGACACATCCACCAGCGTGCCCAACCAATCACACTGGTAGTGGATGCCATATGCCCCAGAAGATGCAGGAAATTCCTAGCAGGGCACAAGTAACCATCCTGAAATGATCAGGCAAAGGAGGTAAGGTCCTGAGCCCCAACTGCAGTGAGATGGACCCTGGCCCACAGGGAGTATAGTTCTGTCCCAATGAACTTGATAACCTGTGAGGGTATCAGTTCAGACTTATCCAAGTTTACCAGCATGCCAAAGTCCTTGCAGACCTGAAGGGCCAGATCAGTGGACTGCTCCACAGCCTCCCTGTACTGCCCGGCTATCAACCAGTCATCCTGTTAGGGATACACCCCGACGTCCTTGCACCGCAGAAAAGCTACCACCACTGCCATGCACCTGGTGAAGACCCTGGGTGTGGATGAGAGGTCAAATGGCATGACCTGGAAAAGACAGAGGACCCCTTCTACATGGAACCTGAGGTATCACCAGTTGGACAGACATACTGGGATGTGGAAGAATGCATCCTGGAGATCCAAGGAGCAGAACCACATGCCCTGCTCCAGGGGTGGTATAATAAACTAAGAGTGACCATCCAAAATTTGCACTTCAGCATGAACTGATTTAGGTTGTGCAGATCCAGTATGGGGCGTCAGCCCCTATCTGTTTCTGGACCAAGAAGTACATGGACACATACCTCTGACTTGTAAGGACTTTGGGGACAGAGGGTATGGCTCTTTTTTGCAAGAAGCTGAACAATCTCTTCCCTGTGAATGGACAGCATGTCCTGAGACTCCAAGGACTCCAGAGGTCCATGGAGTCACTAAGGCAGGAGTGCCTCGAAGTCTAGAGATAACCCTCTGCCTACTACCTCCAGTACCCACTTGTACATAATGATGATGGATCAGTGTGACCAGAAGTGGCGTAGCTGACACCTCACTGGGAGCTGGGTCAGGGGACTGGACAGGAAGGAGGATGACACCCCTGACCCATCACTAAGCCATTTTGGAGATGGTACCGGTTGCTGGTGTCGGAGGGGCAACACTTCCCCATCCTCACCTCTTTTTGGCCCCTGACCGAACTTGGGTTTCAGGCACCAGGCTTCGTATTGCCCTTGCTGGGGCTGCTGCTGAGACTGCTGTGGCTGAAAGGAAAAATACTGGAAGGTCTTTGTCTTAGGCTTCTGAGCCTTAGGGTCCTTCTGGGATGCAGCCACAGAATTCAGGGTGGTGTTGGACTTCTCTGACCTGGTAATATGTTCTTCCACCCTGGGACCAAAAGAGGTCGGTGGCCAAGAAGAGGATGTCAACCAGCTTGTGCTGAGTATCTGCAAGAAGACAGAAACATAGAAACATAGATTTTGATGGCCAATAAGGACTGCTTGGCCTACCTAGTCTTCCCATTTCCCTACCTATTGGATAAGCTGCAGATTCTAGTTAACCAACAGCCTACTTCCTCCTACCCTCCACTATAATTGCCTTATGTCTGTCCCATGCATTCTTGAATTTCTCCACTGTCTTTGACCCCACTACCTCCTCAGGAAGGCGGTTCCATGCATCCACCACCCTCTCCATGAAAAAATACTTCATCATGTTGCCCCTGAGCCTTCCCACCCATCTTAAAATTGAGCCCCCTTGTTCTTGCACATCTCTTTTTCTGAAAGATGCTCCCTTCTTGGACTTTATTTCCCTTGAGGTACTTGAAAGCTATGGCTTCTGTTGTAGACCTGCACCATTTTAGTTGCCCTCCTCTGGACTGCCTTCATCCTAGCTACATCCTTGCAGAGATAGGGTCTCCAGAACTGCATGCAGTACTCCAGATGGGGTCTCACCAACTGTCTATACAGAGGAATAACAACTTCCTGTTTTCCACTGGTGATGCCTCTCCCTATGCATCCCAGTATCCCCCCAGCCTCAGCCAGGCCCTGTGACATATCACAATGGCTGCTACCATTGCAAAGGCACAAGATTTGCCTGTGTCCAAAGCTGTCTGCGGCTGGTGTTTAGTCAGCACTCACCCCTGGTCCCTGAACAACTTCAACTGCATCTGCTTTTTGGGAGGAAGGTGAGGGAGGATGTTATCCAGCATTCCCAACAGGGAGTAACCAAAATTGGCCATCAGGACAGCATAACTGGCCTGATGAAGATGCAGAAAGGAAGTGGCATAGATCTTCTTGGCCACATGATCAAGATTTGGACTCTTTGTCAGGGGGCTTGTCCATATGCCCTTGGCCACTAGATTTACAGAAAGCTGAATCTGAGTCCAACCCCTCAGCCAAAGGGTGGTCAGAGAACACTGAAATGGACCTTGTAGGGAAAGCATACTCGTGGGTCATACAGATGGAGGGTACCAAGCAGGATGCTAGATACTGCTACAGCTCCAGAGCTGGTCCCAAAATGGCCTCAGCCATAGGAAAGGCAACCCCCCCTCCCCCAGGACTTATTCTTGACTGATATGTCAGTAAAGGAGTACTTAGGCTGCTTCAGAACTGATTCCAAGGGCACATTCCTGGACTTTGACACAAGGTGGAGGAGAGCCACAAAAGCCACTGGCCAATGGTCGGTGGATAGTTCCTTGACCAAAGTATGGTTGAAAGTATGAGTCCTTGAGAAGAACATGGATGACCCATATAAGTCATGAAAGGACTCATTAAAGATGGCTCTTGACCATTTGCTGCAGTGGACCTCCCTAGTGTCCTCAGACTGGGTGATTTCCACTGACAGCTGGCCTGACAAGCCATTTGCAAAATAGGAGTCCTTAGTCCAGGCTCCCACCAAGGACTGTGATGGAGGTGGCTCCAACTGCAATAGTGGAAAGGCAGATGCCAGAGACATCTGTTGAAAATGGACTAGTCAGGACATAACAGGCAGCTGCCAGGTGATCATAGGTCCAGGGGCAGAGCACTACCCTGCCCAGTAATGGTGCACTGGTAGCATCTCCACATCCTGCGGTGGTGTGCTCCTCACTGGAGGATGAGGAGGTTGAGTAATGTTGATGGTGGCGCCTTCCAGTTCAGCAGAATCATGATCATGAGAGGTTCTGTGACCCTGACCTGATGTCGAGGGGAAGCCTCCCGAAGGTCGAGGCAAACCACATGCCGAGCCATGTTGGTGAGCACTGGCTTTGGAAGTATGACTATTGGAGGAGGATGATGATTCTGAGTGGAAAGAGTCAGGGATATCAATGAGGCCACATCCTCCTGGGTGAGGACTGGGAAAACTGGGATATGGGAGAATGACTCCTAGATCTCCTCCAACAACTGGTCGACAGGCTAAAGAAAAATAGTGACACCCTGCTCAACCAGTGCCAAGGTTGACAAGCCTGATGAGGCCACCAAGTAGCTGTCGATCAAACCCTCAACTGAGGGAAGCTCAACTGCAGTTGTGTGCTCGATGTGAGTCAAGTGGTCGGGGAGTTGAGGGAGCAGGAAGACCTTTATCTCTCCCAGTCCCATGACCGGTGCCAACAGCGCTTGTGCATCTTACCATGGTGAGAAAGGCTCTCCTTGAAGGTCTGGTGGGGCCGACACACTTCACAAAATCCCTCAATGCAGGACCCTCCAACAGCAGTCCCAATCAGCAGCAATGCAGAGGCCGATGAGGTATAGGCCGATGAGGTACTCACCCATGGCAGCCACCACCTCCTCCTCAAAAGCCGTAAGCTGTGCAGCAGACCTGGCCACTGCTGAGGCCTTCTTGTGGCTTTTTGATAAAATCTTCAGGTAATGATCAGCCATTCAACAAAGAAACTGGGCTGTTCAATCCTCCAGCAATGCTGGAAGCACTGACTGGCAACTGCCACAGCCCATCATGTTGTGCTGTGTGCCTAAGCAGTAGAGGCAGGACACATGGGGGTCAGGGTTAGACATTATCTGTCAACAAGTTACACAGAACTTGAAGCCGTGAGATGCCTTTCCTTGTTCCATTTCATATGCCAAAGTCAATGAGGTAGAGCCTGAATGAAGGAGCAATAAGTATTTCAAAGTTTGACTGAAGAAGTCTTCACCAATATGCTAACTCAAGGATCCCTCAAATGCTGCAGAGCTCCGAAGCAGTAGACCTCTCCCTTCCAGTGGAAAGAAATATCTGACATCATGGGGTGAAACAGGAGGCAATACCAGCTGGGTGATGGGAGGAGCTTAGCTTAATGACATCTGACTGATTACATTGTTCCAGTGGACTGCCAGAGTGTAGATAATGAACTGTATCCAAGCCATTAGAATTAATGGTTTCTGTCCTGTTCTGAACATCTGTTTTTCAATAAAGAATATAATTTTTATCATACTGGAATATCACTCTTCCATGCCTTCAGTATGCAGTTTAATCCGTAGCATCACTCTTTTGATAAGCAGAATAGTAAACTTTGAGGCGGAATACCAAAGTTGGGTCTTTGATAACCTGCCTCCCACATTAGATTATTTTCTTGACTTCTGCCACTGCTTGATATGCCAGGGATGATACAGAGAATAGTGGATGGGCAACTATGCACAACCAGTGTGTTGTGCCAACAAGGGGGTTCTGATTTCCTGTGACCTTAAGAGCGAAGCTCAAGAACCCTGAGGTGGCACAACACACTGGTTGGGCATAGATTTGCCTATCCACTATTTATTATAGTGTATGGTGCCTCCTTTTAATAAAATCACTTTTTTACTCCTAAAATGAAAATTAAACTGGGTCATTTCCACCTTGTTTGCTGGTAGTTAGGGTGGCTGCTAGGGCGGGGGATGTGAGGTTGCAAGGGAGCAGATGTCCATCATTTTTTAGCACAACCTTCTATGCACTAACTGCTAATTACTAACCTGGCCCCTTCACCCATTTTAGGTGCAGCATCCAGTAGACACCATCTCATTAGGGCCATGACCCCTGCCACTCTGACCTACCTCTGGAACTCCCACTAGTCTTTTGGCCCTATCACAGCCCATCTTGAACCCAGATATAAAACTAGTGTTTGCCACATTACTAGGTAAGCTGTTCCATTTGTTCACCACACTTTCTGACAAAAAGTACTTCCTCCCATCCTGCCTGACTCTACCTCCGACCAACTTGTAACTATGCCCCAGTGTTAGAGTTCCCTTTCACTGTAAAGTTCTCCACAGCACCCACCCTACTGATCCCTTGTAGAAACCTGTACATTTCAATCATATTACCTCTTTCCTAGTTTGCAAGGAGTGTAAGTTCAGACTCTGCTGCCTTTCATTGTATGATTCTCCCTGCTGTTCAATAATCATCTTCATCACCCGCCGCTGGACCATCCCCAATGTCACAGTCCTTTCTCCATACACCCCAATATTTTGCTGGCTTTCCCATATGCCTTGCTACATTGATGGGAAGACTTGGACTTCAGACTATCACTAATAGTTATCCATAAGTTCCTTTTCTCTGTGGTGATCCCCACCAGTCCTATATGATGTTGGGTTCATTTTCTTATGTGTATTACCTTGCACTTTCTTGCCATTAAATTTCAATTGCAAAATGCCTGACCAACTTTCAAATTTCTCCATATCCTGTTTCACAATGCCAAACCCATCTGCACTGCCCACTCTCCCAGAAAGCCTGGTATCATATGCGAATAGACACACCTTCTCCCCTAGCCCCTATCCAGTATCTCTGATATAAATATTAACGAGTGTAGGGCACAGTACTGACCCCTTCAGGACCCCAGTTGAGACCTTCTCAACTCCAGAGCACTAACCACTTAGGACTGCACCCTCAGTCCTCCGTAAGCCAGTTCCCAATCAACTGGGTCAGTATTTCCCTCATGTCCAGTTCTTTCAGCTTCTTGACCAATTGCCAGCATGGCACAGTGCTGAAGGCCTTACTGACCTCCAAGTACAGAACATTACCTGCCGCTTATCCAGTGCCTGGATCATGGTATCAAAGACATCGACTATGTTAATCTGACATAACCTACTCCTCACAAAACTGTGCTCTTATCCTGTAGGCCACACTGCTCTAGGAATTCACAATTTTTCCTTAATAATGGTCTCCACCAGTTTACGCACAGTGGAGGTAAGGCTCATTGGCATGTAGTTCCCTGTGTGCTCCCTGCTTCCGCTTCTGTGCAGTGGTACAAAGTCAGCCACTCTCCATGAATGGTCCTCTGAATGCAATGGAGTGGGAAACAAGGAAAGAGTCGTCAGATTGCTGGGACCTTCTACCAGGCAACAAAAACAAATATGCTGGTTGCCTCAAACAAAAAACAAAACAAAAAAACTCTGAATAAGGCTTGCTATGTACATGCACAGCTGAGGACTCACCTTGAGTCTAGGGAACTGCTAAACCCTATGCAGTCCAGATTCAGAGCTAAACATAGCACTATCTCAGCCCTTGCCAAAGTTACTAATGACTGGCAGTGTAATCTTGAGAGCAAAAACTTTATTTGTGCTGTTTTCCTTGATCTAAGCAAGGCTTTCAGCACCGTCGACCATAGTCTGCTCCTCCCCTCCCTTGAAATCATAGGTGTGGACCCCTCCCCTCTGCACTCGTTTACTGACTAACTTACAGGGTGCCTTCAACAAGTTAAAGCCAAAGGAGGCCTGTCCCCCTTAAAAACTCTGCAAAGAGGGGTATCTCAAGGTTCCATATTAGGGCCCTTACTTTTTGCAATCTACATTACTAACATTGACTACTGTATAAAAGAAGCCAACATCCATGTGTTTGCAAATGATACAGCTCTCTAAGTGAGTCGCCCAACACCTGAAGCTGCCTGCAATGACCTACAGTCAGAATTCAACCTTTTGCAAAGCCAACTCCTCCAAAAAAAGCTACTCCTTAACGCAAAAAAAACTAAAGCGACGGTCCTCTCCCCTTTCATCCCTACAGCTAACCCTGTGTCCAGTGGGACAGTTCTCCAAATTACCAAAGTTCTAGGTGAAAAACTAGAATTTGTTACAAAATTCAAGTATCTGGGAGTTTGGATAGACCAAAGACTCTCCTTCATTGAACATATCGAGGACTTGCTAAAACGACTTCGGACAAGCTTGGCCTGTTTTTTAGAATCAACCAATTTCTCACCAGAGATGCCAAGAAACAACTGGTCCAATCCATTTTCCTATCATTGGTTGATTACGCTGATTTCCTCTACAGCCAATCCCCCAATTCTTACATGGCTAAACTGGACACACTCTACTATCGAGCACTGAGGTTTATAACGGGACTTCCCTTCAACACGTATCACTGCACCCTATATGCGGCAGTGGGGTGGACATCACTAAAGTTCAGGCGCCACAGAAATGCCGCTCTCTGGACCTATAGAGCCATCTCTAATAAACTGCCTTACTATATCTCCTGCTGTCTTCCCCTGAGTATAATTGAGAAATACGCATTAAGAAGTTACTCAGCTATTACACTTAAAGTACCCAAAGCAAAATCCCACTTCGGCAGGGCAGCCATAAGCTTCGTGCTACCTACCTTATGGAACGGTCTACAAAAACCCCTCAAATTAAGCACTGTAATCAGTATAAATGCCTTCAAGATGCTTTATTTCCATACGATCAGTGAAGTATGTAACTGCTTCACCCACTCAGACCCAGTACCGGTGTCTGCACTGGTATATAGCCACACCTAGACCCAATTTTAAGTACTGACCCCTCAGCTTGCTCCTCACAAGCCTAATTGTTCTCTCTCTTATCCCCCCTGTCTTATCAACACTAGGCCCGTCCATCCCCTTATCCTTCCTTTCCCAACCTCGGACAGGAGCTCACTACCCCTGGGTTGTGACATCCTACCATGCCCCATACTTTATAGCATTCAATCCCGGGGCTCACACATACTCCTTTTCTCCTTCCACCTTTTCTACATCCCATTTTACCAACTCCTTTCTCTGCACTGTGCCCTCCTAGCCTTTCTCCCCTACCTCCCCCCTCCCCCCACCTTCGCCTCTACCTGGTGTATATTTTTATTTTATTTTTTTCTTCTGTTACTTCCTCCTGCAACCTTAGATAACCTGCTTTATCTTCCTAGAGACACTTCTATGTATGTAAATACCCTGTAATCTGTACAATATTTGTATAATTCTATATACATATGAACTTCTTTTTCTTCCTCTCTGTAAACAGTAGTATCTGTATTGCCTTGTAAATACCTGTGTTGACCTGTATATACAATTGTTCATGCTCCACCCAGGTCCATCTTGCAAATGAGCTTCTGCTCAACGATGAACGCCTGGTTAAATAAAACTTGATTGATTGATTGATGTACACTGCAAAATGACTGGGATCCAACGTGTACCCTGATATAAAACAGGCTATACAATCTGAATCATCAGGCTCTTTCGTGCAACTATTTTTAAGAAACTTCTGGGATATCATCTGGATTAATGAGTAAAACGGAAAGGTTCTCTAAGAGAATATCAAGTTACCCTTCTCCAAAATCAATGCCCATCGCAGGCTCTGAAATGAAGGATTAGCTGGCGGTGCCTAGTGATCGCAGTCATGGACGGGAGTCATATCTGTGTCAGAATTACTATTAAAGAGCTACTGATGCCTCAAAGAAAACTTGAAAAAACATAATTAGGTACCATTCTACTTGCATTCCATTTATATTTTATATATTTCTCCTCCCCATAATTTATTACTAAAAAAATGTGTATGAATATATGATCGTTGTCCCTTAAGAGTTTATTTTGAGTTTATGTGCCTCTATAGCTTACTCCCTACTCCAAGTCATAATCCTCTGTTGTGACATCACAGTCTGTTGCCATGGGAGTAACTATGAGGTCACAAACAGTGCTCTATGACTTCAGGTAGGGAGAAAGCAGCAGGAATAGATGAACTCTTCAGGAGCAGAAATCCTGTTTTCATACAAATTACCTCAGTAAAAATAATGGGGAGGAGAAATACAGAACTAATGGGAAATACAAGCTGGGCTGTGTCTAAATATTAAATTTCATTAAAGTTCACCTGCATGTGTCACCAGCTCTTTAAGGTGATTGGATCATCTGAAACTAAAGTTATTCTCTTTAACCAACAGGTTGTCATTTAATGGTTGGGGGGTGCACAACTCATTTAGGAGTGCCATAAATTGTGGGTGCATATGTGTGCTGTGTAAAAACCTGTCCCAATGTGTGTTCACCTAAACCAGCTGACAGGCTTTGCACTATTGAAGTTTCTAAGTATTAAATTAACCCAAAACAAGCCATCCAAAATGGCTCATACGATTTTTATTCCACAAATACATTCAAAAGAATTGTACCTCTTTGTTCGCAGCACTTTTTCTCAGAAGGGCACAAAAACAGATGGTCTACAAATGGTGCCCTTTGATATATACACTTCAGAAGTATTTGTACAGTAACTTCAGCCTGTGCTCTTCTGTAAGCTACTCACAAATTAAGGGAGTTTACAGAAAACTGGTAACTATCTTTATGCAATGAGCTTCACACGCCCAAGTTATGAAGCAAGGAATTGCCTAGAAGTTTGCCAGTTATGGGAAACAGAACACACAAAGTATTGTGTGGCTGCCAACGAGGGATGTAGTGTGATGGGGAAGGTGCAATAGTGGTTTTAACCCCAAATACAAGATTTTTTATATATATATATATAATTCAACAAGATTTTTTATTAAGAATGTACAGACAACAGGACATGGTATGTGTACAGGTCAAGCAAAAACAAAACACCCATGACATCCCTAGCCCCACCTTCCCCATCCCAAATACCCAACCCACCCCCAGTTGAAGTGCGTCCACCTAACAATCATAACCATACCTAGTAACATAGTTTAAATGAGAGGCCAATCGGCTTAGGATAGGAGGAAGAACCAGGAAGAGCAGGGCCAGATTCAGTGCAGATATAGAGCATAAAGTTTACCCCATTTTTGTCAAAGAGAGGGAGCTTACGATGCACACTGGCAATCATATGCTCTGTTCTGAGACAAAAGGATAACTCTTGCAACCATTCTTTATGTGAGAGACATGATTGGTCCATCCAATGTTTAAGGACTAATTTCTTGATGGCTAAAGAGATTACAGCAATGTGATACTTATGCTCTTTAGCCCTGATCTGACTATAGTCACCAGCAATGCAAATTTCTGGAGAGAATAGTCAATCTAAACCCAACAATGGGTCAATCTGTGACTCAATCAATGCCCAGAGTGGAGCGACCTTTTCACAGTGCCAAAAAATATGTAAGAGTTGCCCTCTGATTTGCCATAATGATTGCACAAGGGTGAGTTAAGGCACCCCATCTTAGCCAACTTCACTGAGGAATAGTACATATTATGCAAAATACGAAATTGGGTAAGCCTTAGCCGGTCCTGGGTAGTATACTTATATAGGTCCCTCCAAATATGGTCCCAGTTAAAGTTGCTGTTAGGTAATAAAACATCCTAAATCTTTGAGGTACCTACCGGAGAAGAGGAGAGATTGTCTAAGAGTAAGGAATAGCAATCAATTAGACCATGAGGTTTAAAGGACAAAGCACTTAGTTTGGAAAGAAAGTCAGGGAAACACAAGGGATTCAAAGCAGGCCCGAACTTCTGAAGAACTAAATGCCTAAGTTGAAAGACTTTAAAGAACAGTGAAGTATCTACCCCAAGGTTTTGCAATATTTCAGGGGAAGATAGGAGGGAACCCAGACAGTATAGATCAGAGATCTTGAAATCCGATAATTGCAGTAACCAAGGGGTTGGAAGGGTGTCGCCACCGATTCTGATATTGTTATTGAGAAGGAGTGGCTGTGAGATATCTTTGGAGGGGCCAAATTTGAGAAAAGAGTAAATTTGAGAAAGAACATGGATGGAGTTCCCTATTACCGAGTTTTGGAGGGGAGCCGGGGGGGAGCTCAGAGAGGAGAAGAAAACTGAGGGGCCAGAAAGGTCAAATTTAGCTATTGAAGAAGTCTCAATTTCCAGCCAAAGGGGAAGATAGTCTCTTCCATTGTAAAGAGGCGGGGCAAGTAACCACTTACTACATTTGTATAGGTGGCTAGACCAGTGGTAGAAAGAAAGTTAGGGAGCCAGAGACCCCCGGATCTCTTGGGGAGACCTAGTTTGTTGTAGGAGTGCCTAGGAGCCTTGTCCAGCTGGATGAAGCTGGTAATAGTGGTATGGACACGTTTAAAGAAGAAGATGGGGAGCCATAAATTCAGCATATTTAAGAGGCAGAAGAGGTGGGAAAGGATATTCATTTTAACAATACTGATTCTGCCCCATAATGAAAATGGGAGGGCCTTCTATCTTGAGAGATCCTGCTGAAGAACAAGAATTAAGTCCTCCGGGTTAAGTTTCCTCATAAGAGAAGATTGGGTAGAGAGATGAATCCCAAGATATTTAATGGATGTGGGGGGTCCATTTCATGCCAAACTTCTCAAAATCTACCCTGTATGTATGACCATTGAGAGGGAAGATTTCAGTTTTACTACAGTTGAGCCTATAATTAAATAGTAGACTATGATCTTCAAGATTTCAGATAGGAGTCACAGGGATGCTAAGATGGAGAAGAATATCATCCACATAAACAGATAAGGTGTAAGGAGTGCCCCCAGTAGGGATTCCAGCAATGTTAGGGGAGGATTTGATTTGTCTAATGAGGGGTTCCAGGTAGAGGTTGAATAGAAAGGGAGACAGGGGACAGTCTTGACAGGTGCCAGAGTGGAGGGGGAACCGAGAGGAAAAAACTCCATTGCAGTAAATTCTAGCTGTAGGAGAGGAGTGGATGACTTGAAACCATGTAATAAAGGAAGTGGGAGAACCCCATCTGCCGCAATGTGGCCCATAAGAATGCCCAGTCTATCCTATTGTATGCCTTTTTGGTGTCGAGGGAGACCAGAGCCAGAGGGGCAGGGTGATACTGGGCGACAGAGAAAATATGGGCGAGCTTGCGGAGATGGTCAGAAGAGTTATGACCTGGGACAAACCCCACTTGTTCCGACGGAGGAGAGCCGACCACACAGTGCCTAATCTTGTGGCCATGATCTTGGTGAAGATTTTAATATCATAATTAAGAAGGGAAATGGGACGATAGCTAGATGGTTGGGACGGAGGTTTATCCGGCTTTAAGAGAAGGGTGGTAGTAGCTTCTAATAGACTGCTGTCCAAGGAGACAGCAGAAAAAATGTAATGGTAAAGACGTAGCAAGAGAGGCAAAAGCTCTGCAGAAAAGGTTTTATGAAAGTTTGATGGGAAACCATCTGGACCAGGGGATTTGTCCAAGGCGAGACTATCAATAACTGAGGAAATCTCAGCAATGAAAATAGGTGAAGATAGGACAGCCTGCAGAGGTTCTGATAACTTAGATAAGGGCACAGAACTAAGATATTCTAAAATATCCCCTTCCAGGGGAGGAGAGGACCATTTCCCATAAAGGCTACTGTAGAACTTTTCAAAGACCTGGGCAATCTCTCTGGGATGTGTTTGAAGGGACCCGTCCATGGAAGAAATAGCAGCAATTACTCTAGAACATTCTAATTTTCACAACCTGAGAGCAAGTAGACATCCTGCTTTTTCCCCTTGATCAATGTATTTCGATTGGGTTCTGAAAATGGCAAATTCAGCCCTCTCCCTTAGAATATCTGCGTATTTGTCCTGCAATTCTAGAAGAGAGGGCAAGAAATCAGAAGGTGAAGAGGAGAGAGGATCTTTCCATGTCCTGAATTTTCTGCAAAAGAGAAAGCTTCATGTTCCCGTTGTTTCTTTCTTCTAGAGGTGAGACGAACACTCTCCCCCAGAGAAACATAGAAACATAGACTTTGATGGCAGATAAGGACCGCTTGGCCCATCTAGTCTGCCCATTTCCCTACCTACAGGATAGGCCACAGATCCTAGTTAACCAACAGCCTATTTCTTCCTACCCCCCACAAGAATTGCCTTATGTCTGTCCCATGTATTCTTGAATTCTTCCACAGTTTTAGACCCCACAACCTCCTCAGGAAGGCTGTTCCATGCATCCACTACCTCTCTGAGTAATACTTCCTCCACGTTGCCCTGAACTGCCTCCCCTCTATCTTTAAATTGTGTCCCCTTGTTCTTGCGTCTCTTTTCTGAAAGATGCTACCCTCTTGGACTTTGTTGATTCCACAGGTACTTAAAAGTTTCTATCATGTCCCCCTCTCCTTCTTTCCTCAAAGGTATATATTAAGCTCCTTTAGTCTCTCCTCATACGGCTTCTTTTGCAGACCCTGCACCATTTCAGTTGCCCTCCTCTGGACTGCCTCTATCCTGTCTATGTCCTTGAGGAGATGGGGTCTCCAGAACTGGACACAGTACTCCAGATGGGGTCTCACCAACTGTCTGTACAGAGGGATAACAACTTCCTGTTTTCTGCTGCTGATGCCTCTCCCTATGCATCCCAGTATACCCCCAGCCCTCCCTACTGCCTTCTCACATTGCTTGCTAACCTTTAGGTTATCTGATATGATTACCCCCAGGTTCCTTTCCATTTTTGTTGTTGTTACTACCTCCCCCCAATTGTGTATTCTTCCCCTGGGTTCTTGTTTCCCAGGTGCATTATTTTGCACTTCTTTGCATTGAATCCTAGCTGCTGTACTTCTGACCATTCCTCCAACCTTGCCAAGTCCCTTCTCATCCTTTCCACGCCTCCTTGTGTATCAACCCTGTTGCAGATCTTTGTGTCATCTGCAAAGAGGCATACTTTTCCTTCCAGTCCCTCTGCAATGTCACTTATGAAGACATTAAAAAGGACTGGAACCAATACTGAACCCTGAGGTACCCCACTAGTAACCCCTCTTTCTTCAGAGTGGACTCCATTTACAATTACCTTCTGTGTCCTGTTGTCCAGCCAATGTTTTACCCAGGCTACCACCCTGGGACCCACTCCCAGGCTGGTTAATTTGACTATTAATCTTTTGTGTGGGACTGTGTCAAATGCCTTGCTAAAGTCTAGGTAGGCCATGTCCACAGCCCCTCCCTGGTCTACTACTTTGGTCACCCAGTCAAAGAAATCTATTAGATTCGTCTGACATGACCTTCCTGCTGTGAAGCCATGCTGCCTTGGGTCCTGTGCCCCACTGGCCTCTAGGTACTCAACTATTCTTTCCTTCAGAAGTGACTCCATCACTTTCCTACCACAGAGGCCAGACTGACAGGTCTGTAGTTTCCCTGCCTCTGTCTTGGTCCCACTTTTGTGAAGGGAATCACATCCACCTTCCTCCAGTCCTCGGGTACCACACCATCCTTCCATGATTTATTAAAAGAGTAGCCAGTGGTTTCACTAGTCCCCCTTAATTCTTTTAGAATTCTGGGGTGAATTCCATCAGGCCCCATTGCTTTGTCCACCTTCAGTTTTAGGAGTTCTTGCAGAACCCTTTCTTCTGTGAAAGGACTAGGCATCGAGGTATGCCTTGGACTCTTTGGCCCCAATGTTCACCCCATTCTCCTATACCACACCCATCTCACCATATTTCCTGATGGAATGGGGTGCGCATAAGGGCCAAAGACCCCAAGGCACACCGTGACACTTGTCAGTGTCTGCAGGGTGGGGGTGTGGTGAAATGGCATGGCCGTTATGCCTGACGACCCAAAGACACACCCCAATGCCTGTCACTCTCTGCAGGGTGATGGTGGGGTTGGCTTCAGTTCAATACTTCACTGCCATTCCTATTAGGCAGCTCTGTAACTTCTACACTACCACTGCCAATGCCAGCAAGCAAACATTCGGCATTGACAAATGCTTGTTTAGTAAAGTCACTTTCATAGTATTCTTTTGATCTTTATATACTTTATCATTTCATAGTCTCCTAGCCTATCCCTTATCCATGGTAAAAATATATGGTACAGTATAATATACAAGACAGAATAAATATAATTACAAATGGATAACACAGTATACACAAAAGACCAAGTGAATGTGTAGAAGAGATCCACTTCTCTGATACTAGACAAAAAGAAAATGTTTGTTTCATCCGGTCACTGGATATCAGTTCATAAAGCTCTTTAATTTGTTTGGTTTGGTTTTATTTTTTATACTGGAAAGGCATGCGAACAAATCTGCCCATTTTCACAAGCGTCCAGTCAAAAATCACGTAAATATGCAGAAGTATATATAATGAAAGTCCCACTCCCTCCAGAATGGAAATATATAGGCCCGGCACGGTGGCACTGAGGGTTGAGGTGCTGGACGCCACACCTCACGCTAAGCCGGTGACCTGAGTTCGGGAGCGGTCTCAGGTGCCGGGGGTCAGCAGGGGTGGGTTGAGGATCGACTGCCCATCGGGGTGCTCACCTCCCCAGGGAGGGAGGGTTGGGATGGCCCAGCATGCCAGCAGCTCCCGGTGGAGACTGGGGAGCACTGAAGCATGCAGGGCAGCACACAGTCAGCATGGATGACGCAAGGCAGGGTTGCTGTGCACCGTTGCATCGGGGGAGGGTGCCACGCATGGGGGGGCTACCACCAGAACAAGGAAAAACCTGGTTCAAGGGGTAGGCGACACCACATGCCCCCATGTCCACAGCCAGGTCCATCCTGTCTGGCCTTCCAGGTTCCTCCGCCCGGGCCCTCACCCGCATTTGGAGTCTACGAGTAAGGGCTCCCAAAGAGGAGGGGTGACCCCACCCCAGAGGGGTTAAGCTGGGGGTGCCGGCTGTGGAATGAGGAGGAGAGAGGAGGCTCAGGCTGGAGGACTTCAGGCAGAGCAGGATCCCGCAGGATGCCGAGAGGCCTCAGAGACCATGACCAGCAGGGAAAGATAATTGGAAAAAAAAAGTGGAACTAAATGGCATATTTTAATACAGACCATTGTATGTTCTGTGTATACAATTATCTGTGTTGAAGCTGGAAAGTTTCCATTTTTTTTTTTCTATTTTTTGTGGCCTGTGTCAGGCTGTGTCACAAGCTGCCCCCCTCCCACCACTGAAAATACTGGCAGCTCTGAAACTCCTGCGCCCCACCACCACCAAGTGCTATGTAGGCTGGATCCACCCTCCCAAGACTACCATACCCCCCAATATGTACCTTTTGGTATGTTTGGGTTTTATCCAGAAGCAACAAGTGCAAACTCTGGTGGTTTTTGTTTTGAGTGCTTTCATGGCAGAGTGAGCCAGCGAGCATGCACAGGGACTGCTGGCTGCTTTCTCAGTGTGTTTCATGGGAGAGCAAGCACAAATTTCTACCAGTCGGATGATCTAATAGTCAAACAAATAATGGCGCGAGGGAGTGTAAAAAAATGGCCAGACTAAAGGGAATTAAAACAGAAAATGGATAATTACACAGTTGGGAAGCGGAGAACCAAGATGGTGGTGGGAGTGGGGGTTTACCAGTTATAGCAGCATCACTATTGGCTCCAGTGGGGAGATTGCTTCAACACTGGATTAGGTCAGAAAAAGCACAAAGGAGCACTGGGCTAAAGCAATGGTGCTATTAAATAAATAAACTGCAAAAACAAATGAGCACCCATCACAAGGATAAAAACACCAAATTCAGTGTCAAGTTTATTGGTACAAATAGTGGCACACCAGCCAGCATAAAAAGGTTGCTATGGCTGCTGAAAAACTTACATTTCACCCAACAAACTGCTGGGCTTCCTCTGAGTACTCTGAGGAAGCCCAGCAGTTTGTTGGGTGAAACATAAGTTCTTTCAGCAGCCGTACCAACCTTTTTATGCCGGGTGGTGTGCCACTATTTGCACTTAATAAACTTTGACACTGAATTTGGTGTTTCTTAATCCTTGTGATGGGTGCTCATTTGTTTTTGCAGTTTAACATTGGATTAGCCAGAATCCATGTCAATCAAATTGACTGACATTTTGTGTGACAGTGTGACATAAGTGATAAACAATGTTATTCACCCACTGGGTGAAATATTCACCATATGGGTGACTAACATCATTTATCTTTCACTTGGATCAGAGTGTTGGCAGGATACCTAATCTATTTAAATAGTAGATACAACATAACACTTAACTCATTACACAGCAATGTCTCTTCTGCAATTAAGCTGGGCTCATTCAGATACTGTATAAACTCTGACAGTACCTCATGGCAAACAGCAGCTGTGATTGCATCCTCATTTTGCCCAGATTGTTTTCCTACTTTGTCACCTCAAATTTTGCCTCTGCTGCTGTACCTTCGTCAACACTGTTGTAGCTGCCCCATTCTGGGAGCTCTGACCTCCCCTCCCTCTCACTTGACCTAAACTCTCCCCTCCTCTCCCTACTTAATCCTCTCCCTTAGTCTCCTTCTCCCCTCCCCTCTTACATCCCTATTATCCCCGTTATCATCCCCTTGTACTCCCCACTCACTTCCAAACTCCCCACTCACCTATCTGCCAGCGTTTGACAATGCCTCTGAGGCAGCTATACATCTATGTCCTACGTTTATGATTTATTTTATTCAATATAAACATATCCCTCCCTCTCATCCCCTTGCTCACTCCTTCATACTCCCATCTGCCTTCCTAACTTCACTCACTTGTCTGACAGTGCTTGACAATGCCTCCGTGACTGCTTAACATTGTCTGTCATTAAGTGTATGTTCTATTATATTCATTGTAATATTGCCTGGCATACATTGTACGATGCCTACTACTTTTTGTTTTCTTGTTCCTGTTTTCTCTGATACATAGTTTATTTTTTTGTTCTTCTTTTATAACTTATGTTTAATTTGTTGACGTGGAACCTATGTAAAAGAGCTTCTAGCTCAAAGGTGTTAATTCAAGCTCAAAATAAATAAGTAAATAAAATAAAAAATAAACATACATTGTATACAGAACAATTCACACATAGTCCACAGTCAATTAAACTGTTCTCCAGACCTTTTTTCACCATGGTCTAAGGATAATTTCAAATATCAAAGAAAAGTTCAAGAAACAGTAGTATAAATTTAACAAGCATTTGTCAATGCCGAATGTTGTCGCGCTGGCATTGGCTTTGGTAGTGCAGTGGAAAAACATTTTGGGCAGGATGTGAAAAATGGCAGCTGTACAGTTCATAAGGAGGTGTAAAAAATTGCCAGTTTTGAAAATGTGGCATGTAAATATTGCAGATTTGCAAAGTGACATGGGTGTGTTGGAAATGTGCAATGCACACTTGTAACACAGTCATTTTATGGACGTTCGGCACCAAATTTTCAACATAGGCATTTTAGCACCTCTGCTCATGTACAGTGTCACTGTTATTTCCTCAAACTGTCCCAAAAAGTGATTTCGTACAGCGACCACGCTATTCTGCGCCAGACGTGCAAAAACACATTTTGGGCAGGATATGTGAAATGACAGCTGTACTGTTTATCAAGAGATGTGGAAAAATGCCAATGGTGAAAATCCAGAGTGAAAATATTACAAATGCATGACATTACAAGCGTGTGAGCAATCTGCCAACGCATGCTCATAACACAGTCATTTTATGTAGTATTGTCACCAAATTATCAACCAAGGCATTTTAGGACTTCTGCTCATGAACAGTGTCACTGTCATTTTCATAATCTGTCCCGAACACTGATTTCCCACAGCGATCACAGCTCATTGTGCCGCCGAACTGCTGAAACACATTTCGGCCAGGATAAGAAAATGACAGCCATACTGTTCACAAGGAGGTGTACAAAAATGACAATGTTGAAAATCTGGCATGAAACTATTGTGAATTGTGAAGTTATGAGCCTGTGTAGCAGCCACGCAACATAGGCTCGTAAAACAGCCATTTTTTGGATTTTTTCCACCAAATTTGCAACATAGGCTTTTTGAGAGCCCACTATGAACAGTGGCACTGTCATCTTTTTAATGGGTCCCAAAAGGTGACTCCATGCAGTGACTGCAAAATCACCTTTCGGGACCAATTAATGATATGACAGTGCCAGAATTCACTAGGACGGGTCCCAAAACCCCATCTTGAAAATCTGGTGTAAAAATTCCCCAAAATGCCCGAGATAAGCATTAAAGTTGAAAAACCCCTATTTATTCCATTATACAGCTTACCGGCATTTCCTCAGTTCGCGGTCGGCTTTGAAGAGTGCAGACATGTTCCCGGTCCACCAAAGATCATCGCGCCAGACTCCGGTGGTAAGTATGGGGTTGGGGGAAGCAGGGTGCGTAGTGGATGGGTGCAGATTGTGTTAGGGGGGTTGGAAAAGTACGAGGGACCATTTTTGGTTTACAGGTTAAAATAAAATAAATAAAAGACATCAGGGGACCATTTTCATTTTAATAGGTGCTTTGGTATGCTGGGGTGGGCTCCCAGCATGCCACCTGAGTGTGTGTGTGTGTGTGTGTGTGTGTGTGTGTGTGGGTGCTTTGTGACGGGGGTTGGGCACTGCTGGCAAACAGGGAAAGGGGTCTGCAGGAGCCAAGGGGGATTGGGCACCTCTGCAAGCAAAAAATGGGGGTTACATGATAGCGATGGGGATTGGGTACCCCATTGGCACACAATAAATAGGGGTGTTCACAGGCAACAGCGGCAGTCACTGCCACCATGTTGCCTGCCCGTAGGGAGGCGTGTTGTGATCATGCTGCATGAGGCTTCGCTTTCATTGCAGAGGACCTTTTCTCTGATCTCTTCACCTCATTAGCTAGTCAGGGTGTCGGCCCTGCTGCTGTCTGATTAGAGGCAGCGGGACTTACCTAATGGTGCATTCCCTGCATTCGCCAACAGTGACCGCACCTCCAAATCTGCACTACCGCAAGATGTTGGCTGAGCAAGCACGCCAACATAAAATGTATCTGTTGACTTTTAAATAACAGTCTTTCCCATGTCTGTATAAATATCAGCATTCTTTGATTCCACATCTGAACTGTAAAGCAGAGGATAAAACAAATAGGTCCAACCTGTTCTTCCAAATTATGCCAGACTCCACAGACAAGTTCATGTAAATAGTCAAGGGCTAATCCTTAGGTACTCTGGTTGAAGTCCCACTACAGCAGTCAACAATACATTTAAAAGACCCTCTGCATGCACTGTGGAGAGAATACAGGTTTGTGCACTCAATCAATAAAATCACTTTACTTTTGCAATATAAACTTTGAATGTGGGAAAAAACTGTAAATATTTGTCTTGATAATTACTGCACCTCGAAATTACAATTATCTTGTGTAGAGTTTCTCAAGTGAGTTTTAATCAGACTTACTTGTTACATGTTACTGTATATGATACATATCTCCATGGCGCTTTCTAAAACTTCTGTAAAATTCAACCAAAATAGTGGTGTTTTTCGCACAAGCTTATATCTCAGAATCAGTTTACTTTCAGCAAAGTGAGTTTCAAAATGTAAAAATTCTAATCAAAAGAGGTTTGCAGCTTTTGGCTTGCTTAAAAATGTGCTTTCCTAGTGCAAACAGGCAAGAGCCCAATGGGGAAATTGCTAGAACAGAAAATTAAAATGGCATTGGCTTGACACCTGGCATCTGACATGAGTTATACCACCAGGCCATGTGTTTGAAAAAAAATGGCACACTCTGATGCGCCATCACTGTTTAAAATGATAAAACAGTTGAGATACAAAAATGCGAAACTCTATTCCAAAAAATATTAAACTTGTATAGATCAACTGGCTAAGAACTTTTAATACTGGATGTGCCCTTCTTTACTAGAAAAATTAGTTCAAACTACCAGCATATTGGCTCAGGGAATGGTATGGGAAGGAGGGGTTCACCTGTATAGGAGAGTGGGGGGACACATGGCAGGTTGTGGACTAATATTGGAAGGACAGTCTACATCTAAGTGAGAGGGGGGCACAAATACTGAGGGGGGCTTACAAGGTTATGTAGATAAAGTCTTAAGGAAGGGTTAAACTGGTAAGGTGGGAGTACAAGCCTAGGAAGGGGGGGAGAGATTGACAGGAAGAGAGACAATGGACAAGCTAGCACTCCCCCGCATAAGAGAACAGGTATGGAAGGGAGGGTTGGGAGAGAGGAGGTGGATATATGATGGAAAGAACATTCTACAAATACCAGGAGCATGGGGAACAAAATGGTGGACTTAGAGGCCATAATGGTGGATGAGGACCTGGACATTGCAGCCGTAATGGAGACCTGGTGGTCTGAGCATCAGACATGGGAGGTAGTATCCCAGGGTACAGACCTTTTAGGAAGGACAGGGCTGCTAGAAAGGGGGGTCATTTTACATCAGGGATGACATTAAGGCAACAGAAGGGCAGGAGGAGCAAGAGGATGCAGAAATCTTGTGGGACATGCTAAAGAAACAGTCTGGGATATCACTAAGGATGGGGGTGACTTACAGATCTCTGATGCAGAGGGAGGAAGTGGATAGGCAGCTGTTGCAGGTGGTTCAATAGATGGCACTGAAGGGGAGATTCTAATGGTGGTGACCTTAACCTCCCAGATGTTGACTGGGATATCCCATCAGCTAAGTCAGCCAGGAGCAGAGAGATCCTGAGTTCCTCCAGGAAGCTTTCCTGGAACAGCTGGTTAGGGGAGCCCACTAGGTGTGGGTACTGGGTCAATATGTTGCAGACAACACCATGCAAGAATAATCCTGCGATGTAAAGTGCGTAATGAAATACAGTGACATGGATATAACAGTGGTAGTATACCACCACTACCCCTGTCACTGACTTGGAACTGGGTGAAGGGCTGAAGGTGCCATAGGTGTTGTGCCTGGTTGAGCCAATCCCATGGCGGAGTGGCTAAGGCAAATGCACTTGGTGCAGTGGAGGCCTTGGGATCGGGGTTTGATTCCCCGTCTCCCAACATGGTTTTCTTTTCCCAAAAAAACCCTGAAGTTTCTCAGTCAAGTTTCCCCTTTTCCCTCAGTCCACCCTCACTTGGAGTTGAAGCTAATTTGGTGGGTTGATGTGGAGGGTGAAGCCCCAACATCGAGGAGTGCAGGGGTGTAGCCCTCCGCAAAAACAAAGATTTTGTTATGTGACCCACTGGTGTGCGCTTTTGTGTTGTGGTCAGTGTTTTCTGCCAACCTTATTTTGCTGCACGCTGTAATGTCTGTGGCATTGTTGTTTTGCGCAATTTCATCCACAACAAAATGACCCCGTTCCCTAGGGGTGGCAGCATACTCAACATGGTCCTGTCCAATGGGAACAGTGCGGAAGGAGTTGGAGTGGGGGTCAACCTAGGTGCAAGCAATCATAATACAGTGAGTTTCAGGGTTAGGACGGGGAATGAAACTAGTCGGACCATCACAGACGTCCTGGACTTCAGACTGGTGGATTTTGCCAAAATGAGGGAGCTAAATGGAGGGGAAGGAGAAAATAGAGGAAGTCAAGGAATTATGGAATTCAGCTAAGGGGGGTTGCTAAAAGCCAATGAAATCTGCATAAGGAAGGTGAGGAAGAACAGAAAAAGGAGGAGGCCGTTCTGGTTTACCAGGGCAGTGAGAGGGAAACTGGGGAAAGATAAAGGGCATTCAGAGCATACTGTATAAGTGAACACAGAGGAAAGAGGACAGGGAGACTTACATGGAGAAGCTGAGGGTGTCAGGGCAAAAGATTAGAAGGCAAAAGCAGAACCAGAGGAGAGAATTGCTAAGCAGGCCAAAGGGGAGATAAAACTTTTCAGTACATTGGAGAGAAGAGGAAGGCAAGGCAGGGGATAGTAAGGGTGATGGGGAAGGGGGGGAGTACAGGTGGAAGGGACTTCGAGAAGGTGGAGGTGCTAAATAGGTACTTTTGCTCAATCTTCACGGTGGAAGAGGAAGGAAGGGGACCAGTGTTAAGGGAGAGGGGAAGGGATGACATAAGGGTGGATCCTAGCCTGTTCAGTGAGGACAGGGTAAGAGAGGAATTAGGTAGGTTGAGGGTGGACAAGGTAATGGGTCCAGATGCCCTCATCCTAGGGTACTCCAAGAACAAAGGGAGGAACTGGTGGCACCTCTGGAGAGGTTGTTTACTTGTCCCTGGATACAGGATGGGTGCCAAAAGACTGTAAGAGGGCAGATGTGGTGCCACTTCACAAGAGTGGCAGCAGGGAAGAGGTGAGTAATTATCATCTGGTCAGCCTCACCTCGATGGTGGGTAAGATGATGGAGGCAATATTAAAAAAAAGGGCAGTCAGCTACTTGGTAGAAAGTGGGATACAGGATGCCCATCAGCATGGTTTCAGAAAAGGGAGGTCATGCCAGACTAACCTGATTGAGTTTTTCGATTGGGTAACAAGGGTGATCAATTAGGGAGGGACAGTGGCCGTGTCCTATCTGGACTTCAGGAAGGCCTTTGACACTGTCCCCCATGGAAGGCTGGTAAATAAGCTGGAAAGTTTGGGGGTGGGACAGAAAATAACAAGGTGGGTGGCGAACTGGATGAAGGACAGAAGCCAAAGTGTGGTGGTAAATGGGGTACATTCCAGGGAAGAAGGGGTGATGAGCAGGGTGCCCAGGGGTTGGTGCTGGGGTCCATCCTGTTTAACATCTATATCAGTGACATAGTGCAGGGCTGCAGGGGAAGGTCTGCCTTGTTGCAGATGATATGAAGATCTGTAATAGGATTCGACACCCCCAGGGGTGGCTATGAGGAAGATCTAAGATTTCTGGAGGGTGGCTGGAAGCCTGGCAACTGAAATTCAGTGCCAAAAGTCCACTGTAAAGCACGTGGGGCAAAGTAACACGCAAGCAAATTACGCACTGGGGGGGTGTAATTAAGGCAACTGAGCAGGAGAGATATCTGGGGATTATAATTTCAGATAACCTTAAGGTGGGGACCCGAGGTAAGGAGGTGGTGGGCAAAGTGAATAGAATGCTGCCGTGCATACAGTAGGGAAAGATATAACAAGCAGAAGGAGGAAGTTGCTGATGCTACTGTACAAATCCATGGTGAGGCCTCACCTGGAGAACGGGATCCAGTTCTGGAGACCTCACCTATACAAGGACATAGATGGGCTTGAAAGGGTTCAGAGAAGGGCCTCTAAGATGGCGCATGGGTTGAATGGGAAGTCCTATGAGGAGAGGTTGAGGGAGCTGGATCTGTACCTGGTGGAGACCAGAAGCGAGAGGGGGACAAGATAGAAATGTTTAAGTATGTGAAGGGGATTAATAAGGTGGGGAGCTTATGTACAAGAAAAGTAGGTGCTAGAACTAGAGGTCATAGTCTAACATTAGAAGGAGGAAGGTTTAGGGCAATGTGGGGGCGATTTCATTGAGAGGGTGGTGGAGCCCTGAAACAGTCTCGCGGAGGAGGTGGTGAGGGTCAAAAGGTGGAAGGACACAAGGGTTGATCAGGAGGTGAAGGGTGGATCTCTGATAAGGGGGCAAGTAGGGAGGGGTAAGGACAGACTCGATGGACCAAAAGGGTCCTTTTCTGCCATCACATTTCTATGATTCTATGATACTGTATTATCCTAGACAAGTGGCTAGTATATGTCCATTCTCACCATCTGGAACTTTTAATCAAAGTTTTAGTTATCTCTGTCAACACTTTGAACCTCTTTAAACTTTAGATTTAGGCTACTCGCTACAGTTTTCCTTGGTGTTTGGGCTTCACTATGCAGTTCACTGCACTACATGGTACAATGAGTTGCTTCTCCTCACTCCTTCTCCCAGTCACAAATTCCCACTGGCACAATTCAGTTTGAGTTTTTCCACTCTCTGGCCATGCACATGCAGTGTTCTGGTTCGGACCTCTGAGATTTGGACATCGCCTCAGTAAGTTGCAGTGGGAGTTCCTGTAAAATAACAAAAGAAAGACCTTCTGGAGGAAGTCAGGATGCAAAAGCAAAGTTAGAAGTTTTAAAATGAGACAAACACAGAGTTTGAGCAGCGAGTTAGCAGTGCAGAGGCAGGTGGTATGGAGGGCAGCCAGCCCCACAGTACATATCAAACCAAGAAAAACCTGCACTCACTTGAGAAACGAGGCTTAACAAAGGTACCAACACAACCCTCAGATGGACGCCCAGCATGTGCAGTCAACGCTCCCCACTATCTCTAGGAGTCGGTGAAGAGACCAGAAGGTCAGAAGTTTGATTTAGTGTACACTCAGAAATGACCTTTGGCAGAAAACCAAGACTGGTATGCAAGGTAACCTGATCCTTATGGAAAACAAGATAGGAGGCTGTGCAACCAGAGCTTGTAATTCAGAAATTCATCTAGCAGATGTCATGGTCATGAGGAACAAGGTCTTCCAAGAGAGGAAGCAAAGCTCACAAGTAGCAGTAGACTCGAAGGGAGGCACAGTAAGGGTCTTCAGAACCATGCTAGGTCCTACACCAGAATCAGATCTCAGACTGGGGTGCAGAAGCAGAATCCTCTGAGGAACCTCTGGGAAACCTTGAGTTTGGCAAATGTTTGAGGGTATAAAAGGCTGACACCACAACCAAATGCACCTTCACTGAGGAATATCCCAGGCCTGTGTCCATAAGGGACAGGAGGCATTGCAGAACATAACTGACTGAACATATAAATGGAACTATCTGATGGGCCAGACCATAAAATGTTTCCATTTTTCGGAATAGGTATACCTAGTAGATAGCTTACAAGTCATCAGCAGAACACCTGCAACTGCTGGGGACATCCCAAAATGGCAGAATTCTACATCCTCAGGAGCCAAGCGTGGAGGTGCTAGGATTGAAGATCATGATGTATCAGACAGATGTTCTCTTGTGACAGAAGACCTGCTCATAGAGAGATCAGAACAGTAGGTTCCACTGTCAATTGCTGAAGCAAAAGGAATTAAATTTGTCTTGGCCGGAACAGAGCCACCATAAGCAAGGTGGCCGGTTCCACCCTCAACTTAACCAGAACCCTCTGGATTAGAGGGAACGGTGTAAAAGTGTATGTAAACATTCCCTTCCAGGAGAGGGCAACACATTTTGCCAAAAAACTCTAGGCCCTGGATACAGCATGCAGAAATGTGGCAGGTTTGTGTTGTGTAGAAATGCAAAGAGGTCAATGCAAAAGTGATCCCACTTTTTAAGGAAGTCGTCCACAATGGAGTTCAAGAGCTCCCACTTGGGCATGATGCCCAGGACCTGCTGAGGCAATCCATGAGGGTGTTGAGGGTACTGAGAGAAACATGGCTGTCAGAAACACACTGTGTTTGGGGGTCCAGTGCCAGACTCTCATTACTTCCCTGCACAGATGATAAGAATGAATATGCCTTGGTGGTTGTCACAGGACATCACTGAAATGTCTGTATGGATCAACAGAGAGCAACCCTGAAGGGGGGGATGGTGAAGGCCTATAGGACAAGCAGAACAGCCCTCATCTTCATAGTGTTGCTGTGGAGAACAGTGCCCAGAGAGGACCATTGTCCTTGAGTCCAAAACAGGCCCAGATGGACACCCCAGCTAAAATCAGAGGCATCTATCATCATCACTAGAAGAAGTGAGTAACATAAAAAGGGAGACCCTTTCACCAGGTTGGGACAGTCCAGCCACCAGAACAGGGAGCAATGCAGAGAAGGAGTCACCTGTATGAGACAGTCCAGCTCTTCCCAGTACTGAGATTACTGTACTCAGAGGAGCCATTGTGGAATCCTCATATGCAGCAGGGACAGTGAGGATTGCTGTAGCCATGAGACCTATCAGCTTTAATAAATATCTGGCTGAAGCATAGCCACTGGAAGAAACCAGCTGAGCCTGGGCAACCAGAGCCTTGGTACAGTCTGCAGAAAGGAACATTCGGCCCACCCCTTTGTCTAGAATCGCTCTGATATATTGGAGCCAGCCTCTGGCAATGAGTGAGTACTGATTTCAGCTTATTCACTAGAATGCCCAACTGCTCAAAGAGCTATCAGGCATGGAACAATGTGTAAACTATTGCCTCCTGTGACAGTGCCTTCAGAAGCCAGTCTTCAAGGTACAGGACAACATAAAGGCTCTCCCTGCAGAGGGTGGCTGCAACTGCTGCAAGGCATTTTTGTAAAGATATGTGGTGAAGAGGATAAAAGGGCAAATATGGAACTGATGGTGAGAGCCTTGGAGCATAAACTCCAGGTCCTGTCTGCGGCATTTGTGGATCTTGATATGAAAGTAAGTATCCTTCACATCCAGGGCACAGCAAATACCCTTTTAGAACAGGGAAGTAGGAACTGTAAAGTGACCATTCAGAACCATTTGTGGTCTATAAACAGGTTCAGGCCCTGAAAGTCCATGACAGACCTCAAATCTCCTATCCATTTTGGCATTAGAAAGTATCAGGAATAGTATCTCTGATTCAGTTGCACAGTTGGGACTGGTTCTGTGGTCCTCTTGCAGAGAAGAAATTGAACCTGCTCCAGCAGGAGGGCAAGATGTCCCAGAGGATATCGGTGTGGTAAGGGAGGATAAAATAGAGGGGACAGAGTGGAGTTCTAGGGTGCGTCCCCACTGAACCCACTCCAAGCACTCGTGCATCTGTAGTAATCCTCCCATCACTTTGGAAGGAAGAGGGAGATACAGAATCCCACTAAGATCGCTGTCTACAGGGGCTGGGAGAGGCTGAAGAAAGTCAGAAGGTTCAAGGAGGTGGCCTGTGAACCACCAACAGTCACACCTTTGGTGATCCTAGCATGGGTACTGTGAGGCAAAGGGACCTGAGGGGAAACCAGGGCCTGCTGGGATCTGTGGCCAGACCTCTGGAATAGCCTCTACCAGTGTGGGCATAGGGCCTATGAAAGGAACCCCTGGCCCAACCCCTAGGCATTGGATTCAAAGTAAGGAGGGAATCCTGGGTCATTTCAGATGTCTGCTGGTCCTTTGAAGCAGATTCCAAATTGGTACCAAAAAGCTGCTTACTTCTAAAGGAGAATTAAGGCCTGATTATTAAAATGCAGTGGCAAAGCAAGCCACCCATAGCCAGTAGTGGCAACGATGGCAAATGCCAGAAGCGGCTGCACAAGCCGCAGCATCAAAAGCATTGTAAGCAGAACGAAATAGGTATTTATCAGCCTCCAAACCATAGACGACTATCTGCTGAACATCAGTTTTAGCTGGTCCATCAGGTAGCTTATTAGCCATAGACTTTCACAGGTTATTCTGATGTTTAATCATATAAGCCTATTAGTTAGCTATCTAGCAGCCAAGGAACATAGAAGCATATATCCTCTTGGCCATAACATCAAGTTTCCTGGATTCCTTATTAGGTGGAAGAGAGCTCATGTGTTTTTGAGCCTTAGACCAGTCATGAGCGGTCATAAAGTCCATCTTAAGCTGCATAGCATATAATGGCTTGGCAGTAGGGGCAGGATATTTTTTATTCACCTTACACGGGACAACTGATAGAGCACTGGGTCTGTACCCAGCTGCCATAGTGGCATCCTCCAAGGCTGAATGCATAAGAGGAGCTATGACCATAAGCAAGGATGAAACCTCTAAAAATTCATAGAGGTTCTTTTCAGAGGGGTCCTTCTTCTAAGCAGTAAATCCAGAAATGGCTGAACCTGCCAGAGAAAAGCATGAAAAGATGTATCCTCAGGATAATGTTTAACTGGTGCCAAACACATTAAAGGGATCAGGTCCTCTTCCTTATCATATTTATCCTCCATTAAATTTAGATTGTATTCCATTTCCTCCTCCTCCTCATCATCATTGATGGGAGCAGGCAGGGCTGACGGCAGGAAGAGGAAACTGTGAAGGGTAGCGCCAATGGCACAGGCGTCGACTGAGTAATCCCTTGGCCTGATTTTGGCACCAGAATGGGAACTAACAGCAGCATCAATGAAGTTGACAGCAATGGGCCAGGCAGCATTGATAGGGTTAGTATTGATGGCGAAGCCTGAGTCAGAGCTGTGAAAAGTGCAAACATAATCTAAAACTGCAAGCAAAGGCCGATGGGCCCTGAAGGGTAAATCAGTGACTGATTCACCAATGAGACTGGTTCAGTGGTAGAACTGGCTGAAAATCCACCATAAAGGAGTTAGATCCAATGCAAGACCCTGACCTTGATGTCTATATGATGGTCAGAGGAGCAGCAGGATCTGAGAACCTGTGCCTGGGTCCTGTCTTTTCCAGCAGATGTGCCTCTAGTTTTAAGGGAAGACCTCTACCTGGTAGGAGAGGTATCTTTTTCTTGGTGCCTTTGTTTGTCAGCATGGTGGTGTTTTTCTGCTGACTAAGCTGATTTCTCCTTAGATTTGTCCTTTTTCGATGATTCAGCCACCAGTGCCGTTGACTGTGGGGAGTGGCAGGTTGACAGTGAGCTGGGAGTAGAGAGGAAGGGGTAAAGTGGTGAGACACTTTGCAGTTCACACTGTTTGTTCTCCACGGTCATGATTTTTAAATAAGTTTCCATGGCCTTTTCTGACATGTCCATGTAGCCTGGTTAAAACCCTGACACAAGTTGCAGGCTTTCACGTCATGTGCACGGCCAAGCACCGAATACACTTAATATGAGCATCGATCCTTATGTCTTAACTTTCCCATCGCAACAGTAGTAGAATAACTGTTTCTTCTCTTTATCAGCAGCATAAACATTTGAACTATTTTAATAAAAAGAAGAAAGAAGCAGTAATGTTAATGATACCTGTGAATTTCAAAGGCATTCTTCAGCAGCTGTGGACTGATGAGCAGTTGACAGTGGGAAACAGAACTAAGGCATGTTGGGGCTACCCATGTTACATAGGCACATGTCAGTGTGAATGGCCCAAACTAGCAAAGATTTCTGGGTTGTCCTGATGCCAACAGCTTATAGTTCTGTGATGTGGCTCAATAGAGGGAGAGATCCTTGAAGAACGTCATTTATCTACAAAAGTAAGTAACGGCATTCATGTACATATGAGGTATTAAGGAGGTATTAAGCAATACGTGAGAATATACAGCAGTTTATCAACAAGTGGACACAATCAAGTTGGTAACCTGATTGGTGAGTGGTAGGATGACAGGTAGAAGCCAGAGGAAGGAGACAGGTGAGGCAGGACAAAGGAGCTCCATAGAACTCTTTATGTTTAGACTTGGCAGACCAGAAACTAGGCAACAAGGTTAGGGTGTCAGGTAGACTATTCCACTGTTGCAGAAGTCTATAGCTATGGATACAGGTCCTGGGTTGCATTTAAAAAAGGGAATCTTGAGTATTTTGCCTGCTTCAGATTTGAGGGAGTAAGGAGAAATGGAAGCAGGGGTGAGTATTCCATTTAGATACTCATGGAGCTTACCGTTAGAGAATTTGGCACTCGAGGAGGCAATATGCAGGGAGTGTCATAGCTCAAGGAGGGCTCAGCCCAGTTGAGTGCATATTGTATAATGATGGGTGCAAGTAGAGAAGTTCAGAGCAAATTTTAAAAGGGAAATGAAGAGTACAGTAAGTTTGGATATGGTGGAGTTGGGAGTGGCAGAGAAAACTACACCCTCATTATCCAGTGTAGGAAAAATCCTTTCCACAGTGAGTTTTCTAGAAACATACAGTATAAACAAAGAAACAGAATCTGACAGTAGATAAGGATTGCTTAACCCATCTAGTCTGCCCATTTCTCTACTCTACACTATTACCACAGACCATGCCCATTCTACAGCTCTTCTCCCTCCCCTTCCTTTCCACTATGATTCCCTTGTGCTTATCTCATGCATTCTTCAACCCCACCACTGTTTTCACCCCACCACCTCTGCTGGAAGGTTGCTGCAGGAATCCACCACTCTTTCTGTGAAGAAGTACTTCCTCACATCTCTCCTAAATCTAACCCTCTCAGCTTCATAGCATATCCCTTGTTCTTGAGCACCTTTTCTTCTGAAAAAATACTCCCCTCCCATACTTTATCTACCAGTGTGAAATGGGAGACAGCTTTTTGCCCTGTAAAGCACCCTGCATGGCAAAGCATTTGTAAACCAAGCTGCTGTTTTAGCTGTGTAGTACTGTATGTGGAGAAGCCCCTGTTCATTCAAGCCTATTTGTTTTTAACATATAAGAAATATGTAGGATTTTCTTGCTCATAATTTTGGGGCACAACAGCTGCATAAAATAATAAAGCATGCTCAGAGGTAAGAAAGACATAAGAGGTAAACAGATATGGTAGCATTGCAGCTTGTTTAATCCTGGTTTACCATTGGGCTCTACCCACACCTCCTAACAATGCACTGTTATTTCAACATCTCAAAAAAAAGACACTTGGAGCAAATGCTAAGTAAGCACCTTGCTGCAGTCTCTTCATAATGGAAGCTATGCACTATTGCAGGTCAGGTACACATGATTTGCATGTATCTGCCCTGTGTAGCTCCACACATGTGGACAGGCACAGGGTTCGTGGTATGCACAACTGCATGCCTCTGCAGGGAACCTGTTCACGGCCCCAGCCCTGGTGCAGGGGTGGATCAAGGGACATGGGTGGGGGAATCCAATCAGATGCCCCTCCTAGGTCCAAAGTGGATCCCATCTACATGCAAATAGGGGATCCCTGGGGCAGCACTGTGGTGGGATTCACTGTCCTGCTGCAGCTGGCAGGTGTCATGTGGGAGGCACACAAACATACAAAGCCCTGTAGACTAGTACCTGCACGCAGGAAATTGAAGGTGGTGCACTGACAAAGGCAGCAAGCCTTGCACAATACAACAATATCCAAGAGTTAGCACTCCAAAATACCACTAGAACAGTGAATTTCAACAAGTGTCAATTTTATTTCCACCAACGTGAATGCCTCTAGTGCTTTCAGCTACTTGCCTTCAAGGGGCATTAACCATTACAGAGACAGTGTTGCAATTTAAACAGAAAAGGTTCTGACATCATTTGCCATGTGACAATTATCATGTAACTTTGTTCAAAACAACCACCATTAAAGAAAACTCAAACAATAATACACATTCCAAATTATTAAATCCTAAAATACAAATATGTTGTTGCCTTTTCAGTTAATGAATTCATAATAAAATGGCTTCAAATACAAAATTTACTAGAAAAAGCAGCTGAAAGCAAATAAATGAATATACAGCCAAAATCGCAGGTAAAACAAATAATCAGTTTTTGACTAATTAGTAGGATCTTCTAGAAATAGGGATACACCTACACCAAAACCATATATTATTACTTAGCATATCCTGAATAGATACTGGCTCATAAACATTCATTTTAAAAGGAAGGCAATAGTGGTATGAGGATGAGAATTAATTCCAGTTGATGGAAAATACTCCAGGCCACTTGCACCAGAAATTATGGAACAGCTTTATTGAGATAATCTTGAAAAGGAAAACAAACACCGAACAGGTTATTGTGAGCAAGTAAAATCATCTTTTAACACAGTCTAATACCGAATAGTGAAACATTGGAAAGGTATGTGTGAGGGGTGGGGGGTGGGGGGAGAGATAGAAAAGAGATTGAGGATGGGGAAGGTGTAAAGGGGTTGGGTAAAAAAGATAAAAGGGGGGCTAAGGGGGCAGTTAATTAAAGATATAAAGTGAGAAAATAAAAAAAGGCAAAGCATACCAGGAGCGAGTCAATTAATTTCTTACACTTTAAGAATGGTTTCAAGTCCCATCTTTCATTAAGGCCTTTAGGCCTAACAGTGTCTGCCTTAAAAATCCAATAACGTTCCCTTTGCATCAAAAGATTTTGCCTGTCACCACCTCTTTTTGGAGTCTGGACCCATTCTAGGCCCATAAACTTAAAACAGTTTGGATCTGAGTTATGGACCTGTACAAAATGTCTCCCCACTGGTTTGTCAGTGTTTTGATTTACTATTGAACGTATATGATCTTGTACACGTTCTTTATGAGTTCTTACAGTTTTTCCAATATAATACAGATTGCAACTGCACCATAAAATATAAACAACAAATGTGGTGGTGCAAGATATGAACTCATTGATAGTTATTTTTACCTCATTTGGTAAAATGATTTCATTTCCAGTTTGCATGTATTTACAAATATCGCACCTCTTACACTTATGAATCCCTTTCAGTCTCATAGGTAACCACAACCCAGTTCCGGTTTCCAACCTCGAAAACTGACTATGTACTAGTTTAGCCTGCAAGCTTGCTGTTTTTCTAAAGGTGATTCTTGGACTTCCAGACACCAGCTCCCTCAATTTTTCATCTCCCTTTAAAATATCCCAGCTATTCCCCACTCGTCCTGAAACAGCATTATGTTCTGTTGAAAATGTTATTAGACTGTCTTTATTAACTACTTCAGTTTCTGCTGGTTTGTAATAAAGAAGTTCCTTTTGTGTTTTGATTTGTACTTTTGCAAAAGCTTCATCCAGTACTGACTCCTTATACCCTCTTTCTTTAAACCTAGACAAGAGTTCTTCTGCTTGAATCATGAAATCAGTGTCACTTGTGCAGTTATGCCTAATTCTTATCAGTTGGCTATATGGGATTGAATTCATAAGCTTGGTGGGATGGGAACTATCATTTCTTAGTAGCGAGTTTGTTGATGTGGCCTTCCTGTATCCCTTTGCGCTCACTACTCCCGTGGTACTGTAACTCATAAAAGTTATATATAAGAAATCAGTCTCAGCATGATGCATGTGTGGGGTAAACCTCAGGTTTAAATCATTAGTATTTAACCATATGATGAATTCAGAAGCACTCTCGGAACTTCCTTTCCATATATAAAGGCAATCGTCAATGAAGCATCCCCATTTTACTATACATGACCAAAAAGGGTTAACCATTGGATTCTGTAAGGTTTGCAATTCCCATAACCCCAGGAATAAATTTGCATATGCAGGAGCCATAGATGCCCACATCGCAGTTCCACACTGTTGGGCATAGAAATCCCATCAAACTCAAAATAATCATGATGAAGTACAAAACTCAATGCTTCAACTAAGAATTCCACAGGGGCTTGGGTTTCTATTTGGTCCTGTTCTAAAAAGAATTTAGCTGCTTTAGTGCCAACTTGATGCCTGATGGACGTATACAAGGATTCAACATCGACACTTATCCAGATGAATCCTGGCTCCCTCACAGTCCCTTGAATTTTTCTAATAGTGTCCCCACTGTCTCTTAGGTAAGAGGGAAGTTTCAACATGCTATGTTGAAAGAATAGGTCAATAAACTCACAAAGATGCTCAGTGAGTGAACTGACCACTAAGACAATAGGTCTCCCAGGGGGGTCATTCAAGCTCTTGTGGATTTTGGGCTGGCAGTATAGAATTGGAGCAACAGGAAATTCACAATATAAATATTTGAATTCAGTATCTGTAATACTCCTTTCTCGTACTGCTCTGTCCAAGAACACATACAGCTCCTTTTTATACTGATGTGTAGGGTTAATATTCAACTTCTCATAATTATTCTTATCAAAAAGTAACTTTTCAACCATGATTTTACATTTTTCTTTATCCATCAGTACAATGTTAACCCCTTTGTCCACTTTCTGTATGATTATATTATCATTAGCTGTTAATTCTATTAAAGCGATCTCTTCTGCAACAGTGAAATTTTTCTTTACTCTTATATTTCTGATTAGCCATCACAGAGGCAACAAGCCTTTATGTAAAGCAAATCAATAAAACACAACGAAGGAAAAAAATGCTATGGTTCTCAAAAGAGGTGGCAGGGAAGGTTAAGGAGAAAAGGATAGTATTCAGGAAATATAAGGAAACACAGAAGGAGCAGGACAGAGAACTTTATCAGTTAAAGCAGAAAGAGGCTGGGAAGGCAGTCAGAACAGCAAAGGCCCAAACCGAGGAAAGGATAGCCAATTCTGTTAAGAAGGGGGATAAGACCTTTTATAGGTACATTAGAGAGCGAAGAAAGACCAAAGGAGGGATACTGAGGCTTAATAAAGGGGAGAGAATGTGGGTAGAGGGTGACAGTGAAAAAGCAGGGATACTGAACGAATATTTCTGCTCAGTATTCACAAAGGAAGAGGAGGGGGAGGTACCTAAACCAAACAAGAGAAACACTCTGAAGACGGGGTGATACCAGTCCATTTACAGAAGAAAGGTTCTGAAAGAACTAATAAAATTGAAGGTGGACAAAACAATGGGGCCTAATGGGATTCACCCAAGAATTCTAAAAGAACTAAGGGTAGAACTAGTGACACCGCTGACTACTCTCTTTAACAAGTCATGGGAGGATGGGGTGGTACCCAAGAACTGGAGGAGGGCAGATGTGATTCCTCTTCACAAAAGTGGGAGCAGGACAGAGGCAGGAAACTACAGACCAGTTAGTTTGACCTCAGTGGTAGGGGAAAATGATGGAATCACTTCTGAAGGAAAGAATTGTTGAGTACCTAGAGGCCAGCAAGGCACAGGACCCAAGGCAGCATGGATTCGTGATGGGAAGGTCATGTCAGATGAATCTAATAGATTTCTTTGACTGGGTGACCAAAGTAGTAGACCAGGGAGGGGCTGTGGACATGGCCTACCTAGATTTTAGCAAGGCATTTGATACAGTCCCACACAAAAGATTAATACACAAGTTAGCCAGCCTTGGAGTGGGTCCCAAGGTGGTAGCCTGGATAAAAAATTGGCTAGACAACAGGACGCAAAGAGTAGTAGTAAATGGAGTACACAGTGAAGAAAGGAGGGTTACTAGCGGGGTACCGCAGGGTTCAGTACTGGGACCGGTCCTTTTTAATGTCTTTATAAGTGACATTGCAGAGGAACTGGAAGGAAAAGTATGTCTGTTTGCAGACAACACAAAGATCTGCAACAGGGTTGATACACAAGATGGAGTGGAAAGGATGAGAAGGGACTTGGCAAGGTTGGAGGAATGGTCAAATGATGGCAGCTCAGATTCAATGCAAAGAGGTGCAAGGTAATGCACATGGAAACAAAACCCAGGGGAAGCGACACAATGGGGGTGAGATACTGACAATGAAAATGGAAAGGACCTGGGGTATTTATATCAGATGACCTAAAGGTGGGCAAGCAATGTGAGAAGGCAGTAAGGCTGGGGATACTGGGATGCATAGGAAGAGGCATCAATAGTAGAAAAAAGGAAGTTGTTATCCTCTGTACAGACAGTTGGTGAGACCCCATCTGAATTACTGTGTGCAGTTCTGGAGACCCATCTCTGCAAAGACATAGACAGAATGGAGGCTGTCCAGAGGAGGGCAACTAAAATAGTGCAGGGTCTGCACCAGAAGACATACAAAGAAAGATTAAAGGAGCTTAATATGGTGTGGGCATGTGTGATTTTGTATTTTTTTTAATATGTATACCCTTGAGGAAAGAAGGGAGAGAGGGGACATGACAGAAACTTTCAAGTACCTCAAGGGACTCAACAAAGTCCAAGAGGGTAGCATCTTTCAGAAAAGAGATGTGCAAGAACAAGGGGCACAATTTGAAGATAGAGGAGGATGGCTCAGAGGTAATGTGAGGAAGTATTTTTCACTGAGAGGGTTGTGGATGCATGGAACAGCCTCCCTGAGGAGGTTGGAGTCAAGAACAGTGGGGAATTCAAGAATGCATGGGACAGACATAAGGCAGTCCTAGTGGGGGTAGGAGGAAGTAGCTGTTGGTTAACTAGGATCTGCAGCTTATCTGTTAGGTAGGAAAATGGGCAGACTAGGTGGGCCAAGCGGTCCTTATCTGCCGCAAATTCTATGTTTCTATGTAGCTAAAGCTGTCTTACCTTGAAAAGAACCGTGTTCTCAATTGGTGTAATGTTACTATTTAGCACCAAAGAACAAAAATCAGAACTGCTTTTGAACACATTTTCCTTAATGTCTCAAAATTATGACACCCTGTTATAGTCCCTCTTGTTGCGTCAGTTTTATTTTCTTCAATAAGTGACAGAAATTCCAGCATATTTGCATCCTTTAACTCATTCTCTCTGTTATCCTCCAGATCTCTAGCAGCTGTTAGCAGAAAATCCAGATCTTCTTGGTGTACTTGAGTGATAGATTCTTCAAAAAAAAACATTTCTTCAGTTGTAACTTCGTTTTATTTGCAAAGAATAATTTTAGCCTTAACTTCCGAAATAATTTAAATAAGTCCAGAAAAATTGTAGACTGATTAACAACTGGAGTTGGAACAAAATTGAGCCCCTTTCTTAAAAGTGAACTTTGTGCAGGATTAAGCTTAAATTTACTTAAATTAATTATCTGGAGCTGGGATTCTTTGGGGTGTTCTTGGTGGTTCCCAAAGCTTTTTTTTTTTTTTTTTTTGCCTATTTCTTCCTCCCCTTTTTCCCCTTCTTGTCCTTCTACTTCCCTTGTGTGGATTTCTGGGGCTTTGTCTAAAAAAGGTTCCTCTGCTGTGTTCTTTGTTAAATCAATGGTTACTGTTTTTGTTGCAGCTGCTGAATTTCGAGTTGTAGCTCTGTTTTTACTGCTGCAGTTCTGGCTCCTTTTCCTATTCCTCAATCTGCCTCTACTTTCGGATCTGGCCCTGTATCTTTAGGTATTATGTAGGCTGTTCCCAGCTCGTAATCTCTACTGTCCCTCAGTATTTGTTCTTGTTTTCTTTCTATGATCTCTTTTTTTATGTTTTAGTGTCTTATTCTTTAAAGCTTTATCAATATTGTGAAAATCAGCATGCATTTTAAAACTAACCACTTCTTCTTCAGCTATTCTAAGTGCTTTTCCTAGCTCAAGGTAGTTTTCAGTATCTTCTTCAACAATGAGCTTTGTGTAGGCTAAGGAGGCTGCTTCAGAAATTTTTAACCAGGCTTCTTTTCTTTTGAAGTTCTCTAAGCCACACAATGGCGCTTTCATAACCCGCAAACCTCATGGTGCCTGATTCTTTTTCTGAGTATGCCTCCAATGATGTTATATTATAGCTAATGTTCACTTCCTTAATAAGTAATCTTTCAAGTTATAGAAATTCAAGCTTGATATTACCTCCAGTAGTTGCATGAGCTGCTCCACTCGGCACTGTTCCTTCCAAGTTCGCTCTCAGCTGCTGCTTCCGGGTTTGCAGTGAAGCCAAATCACCCAAGCTGAAGCTTACACTCTCCGTTACATCTCCTGTTGAAATTCACTGTTCTTGTTGTCTTTTGGGAATGCTAACTCTTGGATAGTATACAAAACATACAGCAGGGTCCCTGCTGCTGTATTCTGTGCCTTACTTCCTTGGCACTCTGTGTCTTTGTGAATGGCGCAGAGTGTGGGCAGACTCCCAGACCAGTCGTGTGCATAGCTGCACAGTCATCTGGGGGGACTGAGTCTGCAAGGGGTGCACGCCCCTTCCATAAATGCCACCGGGGGTCTGCTGCACCCTCAGTTTGTGGCATTCTGTCTTAGGGCTGCCTACATACTGCAGATCTACAGCACATAGGCAACCCATAGGAGCCATTATCTGCAACACTAAGTACAGTAGACTGAGTAGAAAAAAATGCATGCTGAAAACATATTATGTTTAGAATTAAAGAGCCTGACGTACTCAGTATGCACCAGAAAAGTCATGCAGTTACATGGAATGGAACCGGACCCAGTAGGACATGTGGGCTGGCATTCACTATCCTTTGTCAGACCCTTTCTTCAAGCACATAACAGTGGGAAGGGTAAACAGTGACCTATTGGCAGAGCTGGCTGGGACACCAGATTGCCAGAGTGAGTGCCCTGCACTGTAGCAACAAGGTATCATGGGATATAGTAGTTTACCACCAGGACTACCTTATCCCCTTTACACACTCCATCACTTTTTCTTTTTTTAAAGAAAATTAATATCTGTCTGTCAGTGGCCTCCCAATCATCCATACCCAGGAGGGTGGGCTGGGCATTATTTATTTATTTATTTATTTATTTAAAATTTGGTTACCGGGATAGGCACACTGAACCGAGGCTCATTCTCAGGTGTGAAACTGGATGAGGATAAAACAGGGTAATTACATACATGATAAGGATTCATGTGCACAGTATAGTTAGTGCAAGTGAGACAGCAATGCAACAAAAATGTCATGGGCCAATATCAAGATACATATACCAATGGAGTATAGTTTTCACGTAATTTCAGGGGATGAGTGGCAATTGCATCACGGCTGTGTAGAGAGCCGTAGAAGGCACTTTAATGAAAGGAGGGAAAGGGAAAGCCATAGGGAGGCAGGATACTGGTTTCAGAGAGTGGGGAGCCGATGCAAGAAAGCTGCTTGCCCAGCACAACAGTGTGGAAGAGGGATGGAGAGGATACGAGATTCTCTGGAACATACTTCAAAGGTTGGGTTGGCTATAGGGGAGAGGAGGAAGGACAGGTGGGGGGTAGTGAACTAAACCAGTATTTGGCAATGAAGACAGAGCAGTGTGTCTGGCAGCATAAGGGTGAGGGAAGTATGGAAAGCATAAAGTGAACAGTGATTGGTGCGAGGGAGCATGTTAGTAGCAAAATGACAGAAAGTATTGCAGAGGGTATCTTGTCTGGCTAGTGATGAAAGGGGGGGGCCGAGCTGTAGACCACATCAGCATAATTGAAAATGGGGAGGATCATTTTGATGACCAGCTGCCAGAGGATTAGAAGGGAGAGGCTGTCCTTGTTACAGTACAAAGCGCCAAGCTTGAGGTGGAGCTTTGAGTGGATGGCATCAATGTGAGAGGAGAAGTCCAGCTTGCTGTCCAGCCAAACTCCAAGAATTTAAAGGCAGGGACTTCCTTGTTGGGTGCCATCCTGTGAATAAGACAGGGAGGAGAGAGCCTTGCTAGTTTCTGGCCAGTGCTGAAGGTCATTGATACAGTTTCTTTGGTGTTAATTGTGAGTTGTTTTGTCTGGAACCAGTGCAGTACATTTACGAAGTCGTGCTGAACTGGGGCTTCGACTGCAATGGTTGTGGGACCAAAGGTATAAATTGCAGTGTCGTCGGCATACATGTGTAAGTGCAAAGAGACACAGGCTGAGGGAAGATCATTGAGAAAATGGAAAATAGTACTGGGCCCAGGATGGAACCCTGGGGAACACCGGCCTGGATAGGGAGAAATAAGGGAGAATATGCCACCTACCTGTACTGATTGCTGTTGGTCCATTAGGTAGGAATGGAACCAATTTACGGTAGGGGTGGCTAGACCAGCTGAGATCTGTTTGTTCAGGAGGAGGGGGTAGGATACCAAATCGAACGCTTTGGCCAGCTCAATGAAAATGGCTGCTGTGATGTGTCCTTTGTCCACCCCTGTGGGAATGGAGTCTATCACTCGGAGGAGAGAGGATAAAGTGAAGTGGTTCTTTCTAAAACCAGACTGGAAAGGAGAGCAGAAGGATGTGGAATCAAGAAAGGAGGTAAGCTGGGAGAGTACAAGGGATGCCTGGAGTTTCACTAGGGAGGGGAGTAATGAGAGAGGCTGAGACATGGTTAGGAGATGTATATTAGGGCCACTTGGGCCAAAGGTGATCCTATACTGGGGGCTATGAAGCAGTTATGGTTGCTTTTCTCTCTGGCACAGTGGGGCTCTCCAGTATGTGCCTCCAGCAGCAGATGACATGCATTGTGAACAGCATGGCCACATCTCCGTCCTGCCCCCACCCCAGCTAACCACACAAGTGTGCAGGATGCAGCGGGATTGGAGGTTCACTTATACATGTGGCTGTTGGACTGGATTGGCACACAGGACATCCAGAATCCACATGTAACTCGTTACTGGCACAGTCAGGTTCATGCATAGAGCCCAATGTTTTGATCACTGTGGTCTTCTTCAGGAATGCCCTCTAAACTTAAAAAAGGAATTGTAGTTATGTGCTAATGATAGTAACATTTTCTTTAGTAGATCATTCTAGGCAGTAGAGCGCAGTGGGTTAAGGCTCTGAGCTGCAGATCTGGAGACCTGGGTTTGAATCCCACAGCCACCCTAGGTCCATACTGTGATCCTGAGCAAGTCATATTACTTCCTTGTTAACCCTAGGTCGCATCTGGAAACAAGCTTGCTTAGTGTGCTACTCATGGTTAAACAATGTTCCCTTTCTTCTACAAGAAGACGCAACTGTAGAAACATTGGGCTCAATTTTCAAGCCGTTAGAATGCCGCAAGCCCTGGTGCACCGATAGTTTGAAGGCATGGGGCTTGCAACATTCTCCAGCCACCCATCCAGATTTTCAATCCTGAAGGTCAAATGCCTACAGTTAAATCACGTTTCTGGTCTAACTTGCACCATTTAGGGACCCTTTTTCTGAGGTTTGCACTAAATATTTGGCACAAGCTACCGTAAAGTGGAAAAACTGTCACAACTGCACCTGATGTACTAAAATTGAGTGCAGTTGCATCAAGGGAGTTTGGCGCAGCTGCACCAAGAACGGGTGGTGCAGGGCTTGATACAAGCCCTGCGTGAACCTTTGAAAATGTATCCCATTGTTTCTAAATGTGTCCTCTAGTTTCATTGTGCATAAGTCTTGTTCTGTCTGAAGCCCTCCCGCTGACACAGCACACCGTGTTTTGTTCCTATAGTAGATGCTACAGGACAGGTGATTTAAATAATAGTTAGCATTAATATAAATAGGAGCCAAAGCAGAGTATTCAGACTGGTTTGGCAAGTTGTGGATTTGAAAGTTCTCTCTTAGAAACGTGCATATAATAGAATTCAGCTCTGCACAGATTACACAACCTCTTTTGTTTTTTCTTGCATTTCAGTTGTTCAACTTTGATGTACGTCAGCTTAACTGGCCAGAGTACATAGAGAGCTACTGCATAGGAACGAAGAAATATGTGCTGAATGAGGACATGTCTGGACTTCCTGCAGCAAGGCAGCACTTGAAAAAGTAAGTCAATGAGCTTGCTGGTGTACCCATTTTCCGTATTTGAACATTATTGTTTTTTGTGATTTGCCTGCAGTAGGAGGGCCAAAAGGACAATTGTTGCTAACCAAGAAGAGTATAATGAGCATCATGGTATTGCGTAGGCTTGGGAGCCAGGAGACCCAGGTACAAATCCCACTAAAGCCACCTAATGTTGTGTTAGCCTAAGCAAGTCAGTCAATCATTCAGTTCACTGGGCAGCCAACAAATTATGTACAGTAAGCTTACGCAGCTATGAACTTTTGAGGGCTCTTGCAGTTCCCACCAGCTGGAACTTAGTCTAAAGGAGAAAGAATTCTCACAAGAGATAGATGCCAAGAAAAGGAGGAGGCAGAGAGGAGGTGGATATAATGTGAGGAGCCCAGTAGGCTTATGTAGTGGATGAAGGAGGGATTTATGGGTTATCCACTAACAGTCAACAAATTATAAGGGCATGCTTGTGCAGCTGTAACTTTGGGCATCTTTCACAGTTCCCACCTGCAAGAGATGCTCAAGTGGACCTTAGGCTAAAGGGAGCTGGAATGCTCAAAGAGCTGGAACTGTGGAGGCCGGGTTCTCAATGTAACCTTGGTATGGAGGAGAGGACAGCCTCCCCTCTCAGTGGAGGAAACCTCTGTGGACCCAAGGCCTTGACAACCTTCCCTCTAGGTGTACTAAGTGTCAGAGAGTAAATGGGCATTACAGATTTATGTGAGTCTTTGACCTAGAGTTCAAAAAGGAGGTCCAACATCCTTAGGTCTTGATGGTATGATTTGGAATGTTCTTCTGTAATTTGCAGATGCTACTCCATTGTGAAATAACTGGCCTAAGTCCTCCAAAGGACTGAACTGTGATAATGCCAGAAGGCTTATTATCTGAATGAGGAATCATTGAGAAGGATATTATTGATTTCAGTTAAATAAGAAGAAAAAAACTTTGGGCAGCTAGATAATTGTTAGAGGTTGCAACAGAACACAGTTCATTAAGCACGGCTTGAAATAACTGGCTGTTCACTAATCACAGACAGTTGGTTTTTAGTGAGGATGGGCATTTTGTTTTCTTTGCTGTCCCTGGGACAAGCAGACAGCTGTAGCAATGAAAAAGGTCACTAGGACCCTGGAGCTGTCTGTGGCATGGTGTACCTTATCCTCGTCCAACCCACCCTCATGTGATGTGCTCAGTCTTGCGCTCGGTCTGTTCTGGCATGCGGGCAGCCATCTGCAGGGTAAATGAGTTGTACACTCAGAAGGACTTGCAACTGTGCATGTGAGCATTAATGTCCTCTAAACTGCAGCTGGCATAAAAGAGACCAAAAAAATCAGGATAGGCAAGCTAAAGAAGAAGGAGAAAGTAAATCAAAAGTCTTTTTCAGGGTTAACAGCAAGGCAAAGTCATTTTACTTTATGCAGCACCCTATCCACCAGGGCTCAGAGTGCTCTGCAGATCAAACACAACAAAAGACACACTGTTACAAAACTTAATGCAAGTGCATAAATTAATAAATACATAAACGTACCAATAAATACAGTTATTTAAAACACTGAGCCAGTGCCCGGCATTAGATGTACAGGTTATAGTACTGTAGCAGCAGTACCATTTGCCAAACCAGATAAATTTAAAAGGAAAATTGAAGATCAGTTTGAAAGCCTTCATCAGGGCTAAAGAAGAGGGTCAGCAGTTAAAAGCCCTTTTTAGAGCTGATTAAGCAGACAAGCACAAAGGAGTTGTCAAGCACTGTATGTCTGAGGCACCAGGTAAAAATCATTCAGGACAGGTACACATTCTATGAGACAGGCAATATTTTCATTCTGCCTGCCCCCTGGACAGCCATCCCTCCAAAATTATTTTTAGCCCTGTTACATGTAGTGAAGTAGATCAGTGCAGTACCTTTTATTATTGCGATCAGTTGTAGAAGATCGCAGCTGGAGGATGAAGGACTCTGATGCGGGTTTTTTTAGGTCAAATAGATTTAAATGCTTAGCACGGGGGAAGTCAGAAAAGGACTGCAGGGTGTCTCACATGTATCCAGAGAAAAGGTGCACTAAACAGGGTGATAACATGTTAGTAGCAGGTAAAAAACAAACCCAAGCAAAATGAGCTACAGGTTGGCACACTGTTGCATAGAAAAGAGACTCACCATAGGAGTCTAAACAAAGTTACATGTCTATTGCACAAATAATTTTTTCTTAATCTCTTACTATCACCATCACCATAGGCTTATCCTGAATGTAGCGATAAACAAGTTGCCAGCATAGATATCCAAAGGTAAATAAGGGAGAACATATAAACACTATGAAAGTTTAAGTTCACAACACGCACTTCTCTGCTACCAGGAAATGCTGCATGCAACATCACACGTCGCACGTGACACCGCTTATGTATCGACTTACATCATCTTCAGAGCGAGGATGACGTAAGTCAATACATAAGTGGTATCATGTGAATATCTCTGCTGGCAACTTGTTTATCGCTACATCCAGGACAAGCCTATGGTGATGGTGATAGTAAGAGATTAAGAAAAAATTCTTTGTGCAATAAACGTGTGACCAGTGTCTTGTAAAGAGGGATTATTACCTCCCTCTTCCGACTTGTGATACCCCTACTAATACACCCTAACATCCCTCTAGCCTTACCTACTGCTTTTGAGGTCTGCTTGGATGATTTCAGGTCATCAGTGATGATGCTGCCCAAGTCTCTTTCTTCCTTTGTGACTGCCAGCAACTCCCCTCCCAGCCTATAGGTGGCTTCAGGGTTTCTCTTCCCTATGTGCATGATCTTGCACTTCTTTGCATTAAATCCCAATTGCAACTCTTCTGACCATTTTGCTAGTTTATCCAGATCTCTTCTCATTCTGCCCACCCAATCTGGATCATCTACTGTGTTGCAGATCTTGGTGTCATCTGCAAACAGACAAACCTTGCCCTCTAGTCCATCTGCAATGTCACTAATGAAGATATTGAAGAGGACTGGCCCCAGGACTGATCCCTGAGGTACCCCACTTGTGACTTGCATCTCTTCTGGCTGTATACCATTTACCACCACTCTCTGTTTTCTGCCCGTCAACCAGTTTGCCACCCAGTTGACCAACTTCTGACCCACCCCGAGCCTACCCAGCTTATTTATCAATCTTCTATGTGGAACAATGTCTAAAGCTTTGCTGAAGTCAAGGTAGGTGTGACATCAACTGCTCCCCCTTGGTCCACCACTCTGGTTACCCAGTCAAAGAAATCTATGAGATTAGTTTGACAGGACCTTCCTTTTGTAAACCCATGCTGTCTTGGATCCTGTGCCCCTATGGATTCCAGGTGTTGCACTATCTTTTCCTTAAGGAGTGCCTCCATAATCTTGCCCACTACTGAAGTAAGACTGACTGGTCTGTAGTTCCCTGCCTCCTCCCTGCTACCACTCTTGTGGAGTGGGATCACGAGCCCTTCTCCAGTCTTCTGGGACCTCTCCTGTACTCAGAGACTCACTAAACAGTTCTCCTAATGGCTCTGCTAGTTCCACCCTTAGCTCCTTAAGTACCCTGGGATGTATGCCATCAGGTCCCATTGTCTTGTCCACCCTGAGCTTAGCGAGCTCTTGTAGGACCCTTTCTTTTGTGAAGGGAGTTGTGCTCACCTCCCTCCCCCCTGTGTCCATGGTGCTGAGCTGTGGGCCCTGCCCTACCTTCTCTTCAGTAAATACTGAGCAAAAGTATCTATTTAGGATAGATGCTTTTACAGGGTCCTCCTCCTCACATGCCCCCTTTTCTCCTTTGAGCTTAGCAATACCCCCTCTGGACTTTCTCCTTTCACTAATGTATCTATAGAAAGTCTTGTCACCTTCTTTTACTGTTCATGCTAGTGTTTCCTCAATTTGGGACTTTGCCAGCCTTACTGCCTTCCCTGCTTCCCTTAGGGCAGTTTGGTATGCCTCCCTATCTTCATCCTGCTGTGTTCCTTATATTTCCTGAAGGCCAGCCTTTTGGCTCTGACCTTTTCTGCTACTGTATTTGAGAACCAAAGTGGTTTCCTTCTTCTTTTGCACTTCCTTTTCTGTCTAACACAATGGGATGTTGCTTCAAGTATTGCATCCTTAATGCTTGCCCACTTTGCCTGTACCCCCTCACCTGTGTTTCTTTTTGCTAGGGCTAGCTTAACTCTGTTGGCCATCTTATCAAAGTCAGCTCCTATGAAATCCCATATTTTTGCCTTGGAATGGGATAATTTAGATGTAGTAGCCAAATTGAACCATACCATGTGATGGTCACTGGCCCCCAGGTGATCTTCTACCTGGAGATCTGTGATCCCTTCCCTGTTAGTCAGTACTAGATCTAGGGTAGCCCTGTCTCTTGTGGGTTATTGTACCAGTTGTTTGAGGCCCTCCCCATGCAGGGAATCCACCATGTGTCTAGTTCTGGCAGATGTTCCTGCTGGTATTGACCAATCTGTATCCGGCATGTTGAAGTCTCCCATTATCAGAACCTCCCCTTTAGCTGTCATGTTTTTGTATATCTTCTAACAGTATTGTGTCTCTGTCCTCCTCCTGGTCTGGGTGCCTGTAGACAACTCCAGTTCGTTTGGCTGTCCCATTTCCTGTTTCCAGGGTGACCCACAGTTCTTCTGGCTCCTTATGTGTATTCTGAATTTCTGTAGCTTTGATATTTTCATTGACATACAGGCCACCCCTCCCCCTTTTGCACCTCTGTCTCTTCTGAACAATACATAGCCAGGTAGTGAAGTCTCCCAAGTGTGGTTACTGGTGAACCACGTCTCACTAATTGCTACTATGTCCAGTTTAACCTCTGACATTATTGCCTGCAGGTCTGGGATCTTATTTCCCAGGCTGTGAGCATTTGTGTACATGATTTTCCATTGGCCAGATTTCGGTGTGTTAGTTGTTGGGTGAGGTTTGGCATTTCCCCTGTGCGTCGTATGGGGAGACGGATCTTTTTTCTTACCTGGTGATGCAAATGAACTGCAAACATGCTGAATCCCTGTTTGAACACTAGCTGAGGGGGGAGGGGTGTTCTTCCCATTCGATGTATGGGGTGCTGCACCCCTCTCCCCATTTGCTAGTTTAAATATTCTGCAAAGACGTCAAACTTCTGCCCCAATACACTGACTCCCTCCTTAGTCAGATGCAGTCCATCAGATTTAAAGAACTTTCGCTCCCAGAACTGTTGCCAGTTCCCTACAAATCTGTGTCCTTTTCCTGGCACCAGCCCTTGAGCCACATGTTTAGCTCCCCTATCTCCCTTCTCTGACCTTCCGTCCATCTGCCCCTCTCCCAGACTGGAAGGATCTCAGAGAAGGAGATGTCGGACTAAATGGATGATAGTTTGTCACCCAGCCTGGTCAGGTGTTCCTGGTCTCCACAACTGACCGGCTGGTGAGATCATTAGTCCTTATGTGTACCAGGATGTCAATGTTTTCTCCTGCTTTGTGAACAATTTATAATGCGGTCAGTGCTCTCCACGCTTGATGTACAGTACCTGGGAGACATCTGACCATTGCCCCTGGCTGGAGATGGGTATCAACTCTCCGAATCATGGAGTCTCCTATGATCAGAAGTTTTTTGGATTTCCTTTTTGCTTTTTTTGTTTTGGTTCCTGATTTGGGCGAGTTTTGTTGTGCTAGCTCCTGTGCTGCAGTGTCCTCTGCCCGTTTGTTTGATTTCGGAGATAGAGGCAGATACCTGTTTGTAGTGTTTATATGGTTTTTGGAGGTAATATGTTGGAGAGCACAGAGTGATGGGGCACCCGATTTGCCCCTCCTAACCACCTGCCAACCTCCTGGACCAACTACCCTCTGCGGTTGAGGTTCTTCTGTTGGATGTTGGGGAAATGGCGGGTGGTTCTTATAATGTATTTCCTCTTGAATATGAAATTTGAGGTGCACAATCTCTGCCCATGCCACCCGGAGCTGAACCCTAAGATCTCCAATGGCCCAGCATGTAGGACAGTGTCCTAAATCCTGTAAGACTGTCCTTCTGAAAAGAGTTCCACAGTACCTGCAGTTAATGATATCCATTCCTGATAAGTTGCTGGGTTTATAACCTGGTCAGAGTAATTAGAAGGAAAAAAATGCAAGTAATGGTTTGATTTTGTGTTTTGTTTTCGTATAACTTGTTATAACAAGTTAAATTACTAGTGCCCCTGTAAATGAGCTCACCTTGTGGATGCCCCACTGATCCGCCCCTTCCTGCTTTGCCACAGGAAATGTCACAACTGTGGTACCCTATAAAAGGAGTGTAGTGTGGGGTAGTTGGGGATGGGGGTGGGTGGCTGGGCCCTTCCCCTGCCGAAAAAGAAGAACCACGGATAAAAGAACAAGGAGGTAAGAGCAGAAAAAATCAGTCAACAAATGCAGTAACCCCGAAAGCTTATCCTAATGTTAGATAAAACTGTAAAACCTGTAAAGCACCACCTGTAATAATTTCAGAGAAGATATACCCTGTAAGAAACACTTTGCTACAGAAAAAAATAAAGCAATAACAGAAGATATACCTTGCAAAAGACAATTTGAATCAGAAGATTACAGCAGTAATCTGTTAGCACACACCTATAGGCACACCTTGTAATAATGCAGAAGAAGGTATACCAGCAACAACAATTTGAATCAGAGAAAAATTAAGCAATGAAATGTTAGCAACAAACAGTAGCAGTCCCTGTGAGTACAAAATAAAAATAACAACACACAGTAAATCTGCTTAACCAAAAGAAGTCTTAATCCGTTTCCCTTGCTCTGGTAAGGTTCACTGTTCTCTCCTTTCAAGCAATCTTTGAAGGAAAGAGCTCGGGTGAAGCTAGGTGCCTTGGCCAGCAAACCAAGTCCTCTACTGAAGCCCATCCCAATCCGGGGATGCGCAATTTTTTTAAAAAATTTTTATAGCCATATCTACTTCTGTAGCTGAAACTGGAGCTGCAAAATCTGTTGTCCGCTCTCAGAAAGAGAAGAGATTACTCATCGAAAGAAACCCTGTGGGTCGGATCTTTCCTTGTGAATTTTATCAAAATTCTCTTTAGTGTAGTTATCTATCAGTCTAGACAAGTCTCTCTGGGACTTCACTAACCTGCCCAAATTATCTTTTAGTTCAGAGATGAGTGGAATCCACCTTTTCCTTACAAACCAAGCATGGGTCCCCACTGGGTCTCTTCTGAATCACATAGCGAAGCTCAGTTTCTAATGTGGCTCCCCTATCATACTGATAAGCCCTCATTTCCCACTGAATGCACTTAATTTGATTAGTTAAATCAGTGTGACCTGCATTGGAGAGGGATATCAATCTCTGGAGCTTATTCTTAAGGGAGAGATATTTAAGATATGCAACATCCCTTTTTTGTTTCCTCGCACAGGAAAACAACAGTTGTACCCCTTTTTTTGCATCTTCCCACCAGTCCCAAGACGAATCATAAAGGTATTGTACAGACTCCCTGGCAGCAAAAAATATTTGAACTTGTTGTACTATTTCTGTATCTTGGAGAGAAGCCGTATTGAGTCTCCATCTCTCTAAAAGTGGCGTAGACCTTGTTTGGGCTCCAAGGCAGAGAAATAATAGTGAGTGATCTGAAAATTCTATGGGCATAGTGGCAGGCCTGGAAATTTCTAGACCCAGAGACAAAAAAAAAATTAGTTGATCCAAGAAAATAAAGATCCACGGGAGAAAGTGCTCCCTCCTACAGGATGTATCACCCTATAGCCATCTAATAGCCCAGCAGTCTTGATCATAGATTTTAAAGAAATAGCATCACAACAAATCTTTTTCCCAAGATCTTGTTGCACTGAAAAGTCAAAGGAACAGTTAAAATCTCCACCCAGAAGCAATTTCCTAGAAGTGGCTAAAAAAGGCTTAATTAAACTAAAAAATGCCTCTTTGTCAGTGTTCCTTTGCAGGGCATGAACATTAATACAACAAAAAAGAATACTTTTATATAAAATATCCAATAACAATGCTCTCCCAGGAGCAATACCCACCAATCTACATAACTGGACAGCCAAATCTGAAAACAAAATTCCCAAGCCATCAGCCCTATCCTGTCTAAAGGACCCAAAGGACAGGCCCCACCACCAATCCCTCTTCATAGCCTGTTGATCAGAGATGGAGGCTGCCCAAGTCTCCTGTAAAAAATATTATATGAAACTGTTTCTGGTGCAATAAACTATAAATAGGCAAACATTTAGATTTATCTTTGAGACTTTGTGCATTTAGGGTTGAAATTTTACTCTGTTCCATGGAAGTGCAGAAATGTGAAAAACACTAGCAAATCAAAAACCAAAACAACAACTTTGACCACAGATACCCAATTTAGGTCACCCCTCTCCCGCCACCCTTCCCTTTAGGGACAGTCCTTTTCCATTTCTTCTTCTTCTGGCCTGGGGAGGGAACGTTCTTTTGGGTAACTGACTGCCCCAAAGCCTCCAAATCCATATCACCCCAGTCCAAGTCCCCCCAATCCTTTCCTTACTGTAGAGCATCACATTTATTTGCTAGAGGGATAACCATAGTCTAGGGCTGCTGCTTAGAGACCCTCACACTCCTACAAGGCAGTCAGTCTGTGCCGGGGGGGCATGCTGGAACCTTCGCAGGAGACTCTGGCTGAGTTACTGTTCCTGAGTCTGGTGCCAGGGCTTTTCCAGGTGTGGAATCACTGGGCGGTTGTCCCATAGTATCTAGTGGCTAGTACTCCACTGTGGCCAGTGCCATATCTACTGATCCATCCAGAGCCAAGAGTGCTGGGGGGCATCTGGGCATCCTAGAAGCCTGGGTCAGAACAGAAGGAACCTGTGGCCTAGGCTGCTTCTTGGAAGGGGGGCTTGAGACCGAATGACTGAACTTGCCCTTTGGGCCCTGAAAATTAGGTCTGAATGGTTGAGGGGCATGTCTCGATTTACTGCCGCCCATGGACAGTCCTTTTACATGTGACTTTTAGAGTCACACAGGTTGCAAGTGTTTCAGTCCTTGCAGGCCAAGCTTATGTGGCCAAAACCACCACACAGACCACAACAAACTTTGTCACAAACACTAGACAAATGAGAACATGCTCCACACTTGTAACAAGCTCTAGGTTGGCCTGCATAAAAGCAGACCCCTGTTCCCTTCCAAGAAAAAAAGTGTTGGGAAGTGTATCGCCCACTGAGCCCCCAGTCTGAGTCATACTTTGAAGCACCAACCCCAGTCCAGAAACATTCCGAGTCTATAATAGCTTCAGGGTATTTGAAATATCACAGTGTTTGCTCAACCAGTAATAAATGTTGTTACTATTGACATTCTCATTCCTCAACATAACAGTCACAGACTTTATCAAAGACTTAGTTAGTGGTATGGCATTGAAAGGCAACCACACTGGAGAGTTCTTAAGCTTCCCATACAGGTTCCAGAATCGTTCCAGACCAGCCCCAGTCATTAAGCTGATATCGAAGTGCTCCTCCCCTGAGATATGTATAAGGGCAAATACCTCAGTGGGAATAATTTTCAGGGAATATTTCAAGAGCACCTTACCCACATAAACCCTATCAGGCTTTGTGGCTAAACCCCCAATATATCTGAGCTGCACAGCGTTGCAGAGGGGAAAAAGTTTGGGCCTGCCATGGAAAAGGTCTGCAAATTGCTTATTATGGGGGGGGGGGTAGCTCTTCCCCCAATCCAGGACCGACATCTGCAGGCTCCCTTTCCTCCCCTGCCAGGTTGGTTGGCGGTACACCCAAGGGGCCATCATCCCCTGTATTTGGGGTAGAAACTAACAACAAGTCAGGAGAAGGTCCCCCCATACTGCCCTTGTAGTGTCTGTTCCCCCATCAGTACTTACAGGCACTGGCACAACTTCACTAGCTCTGTTGTCTGCACCCTTAGCAGCAGAAGCATCTGGCACAGTATCAGATGTAGGCTATCCAGGGATCTCGCCAAGTATTCATTTTGTAGTGGACTCAGGAGTATCTGCGGACCAATCTGGGTCAGTGATCCATTTTCCTGCATCCGTCTGCTTCCAACCAGCTGCACGCAGGGCCGCCTCCAGTGCCCATTCTTCACTAGTCATTCCTGGGACATGAACACCAAAAGCTTCCCTAATCAGAGCTGCTGCTGATTGTGGCTCTCCATGTGTTGTACTTGTGGACTTCCTGGTATCTCCTCCAGCACTGTCTGGCTGTTCTTCTGGGGCTCCGCATGCTATGGCCTCCTGTTCCACCTCCTTCCTCACCACTTCGCCTTGTGGATTTATTGGCAGTGGATCTGCTACCACTAAATCCTCCCTGCTCGTGGACATATCTTCAGCTGAAGAAAAATCATCCTCCGACTCCTCTTCAGGAGTGCAATCATTCTCCATCAGGAGCTCTGACAAGCAGGTATGAGGAGCCTCATAATTGCTGCCAACAGTTGCAGCCATAGAGGAAATGCTGGAGGAAGAAGCCTCTCCAGCCTGTCGACATCCATCCTTCTCTCCTTCCATGGGGTCGTCCTCCATCTTGGTGGGGAGCTGACAGTGCCCTCTGCCCAAGAATAGGGGAATTTTGATAACTTCAAAAAATCAAAGGTATATAAACAGTGTTAAAGCCACACAAAAAAATAATATATGTCATACAAAAAATAACTCAAAATAAGTATTTCTGTTATACTCCCCTACATCAAAATCATAATATATTTCTATAGTCTTATTTTAAAAAAGCAAACAAAAACCTTAAAGGAAACTGGATAAGAAATAGATAATTATCAAAACTGTAGTAATTAAAGAAATTTCATATGTTAAATCATAAATTTTTATACAAGTCCCCCCCACACACACACACTCCTATGAATAGAGTAAAGGCAAATCAGTCATGTGTAAAACAGTGCTAAATCATATAGAAGAAACATAAAATAAGCATTTTCTGCATTTCATATCGTAATCCAAAAAACAAAACCTAAGCAAATATTTGAAACGTCCGGTGAAACCCAAATATATATTTCATAACCCAGTCATACTCCCTTTTCCTAACCTACAGATCTGTATATTCTGTTACTATCAAAGAAAAATGAAATCATGTAGTAATTCATCGTTAACATCAGTACCTATGCTATCCCCATCTGTGCATTTAAAGAGCAACCAAAAATATAAGCTTGAGCAATATCTTCCAGTATCTAACCATGTTATATTGGAACACCATTGCTTATGCACTTTCTGTGGAACTTTATTTGTTTCTAATTCTCCCAAAGATAGAACATGCCTATGAATAATTCAAAAAAGTTGTTCTGGGGTAGTATAATATTTCTGCAATGACCACGTACACCTGATTTGCCATATATGATATTTAAAACAAATCAGAATAAGGTGTATTGTGCCAGCATTACATTTTTGCCATGCCGAGGGTAGAATTCCTAATAATAAAATATCTGCGGTTATTAAAGTAAAAGGAGAATTAATCCAATTTTTATAGTCCTGTGTCCAAAATTGTAAAATGTATGTCAACTGAAATATAAATGATCCATGGTTTCGACTTGTCTGTCACAAAATTCTGTCCTAGGGCAACCCTTTCTCCCATCTCCTTATGTTTGAGATTTCCAATAACATTCAGCTTGCCATGAGCACCGAGCCATAAGATATCCCACATATATATCGGGGTTCTATGCTGTTGTAACATTTTTTCTATTTGTTGAACTTCATTTTCTAGCTTAGTCCCAAAATGAGGAGTTTCAAAAAAGAAATGAGGCATAAGTTGACTATATATCTCTTTCCTTGATAGTGACAAAATTACTGATTTAGTCAGTCCCCATAATTTGAGCTTTCCAAAACAATTTATCGAGTATGATGGAAGCCCTTGCAAATATTTTTGTCTGGGAATTGCTTTATTCGTCTCTCAAGTCTGGACCCAAGGGAACACCTGATCCAACACCCAAGGACCCCAAATCGTGTCCTTTTTTGCAACACAGGCTTTAAATTTTTATATAAAACATACAGAAGAAAACAACACTGGATTTACTCATCCCTTACCCTCTTTTTGCAAGAAGATATGACACCCCTCTCTTGTTTGGATTAAGTTGGCTGCCCCATACACACTGAAAAAAATGCTATAAACCCTAGTTTCTAATTGTGTAGGCACTGAAAGACAGTACTTAGTGTAAAAACATGTCAATCAAAAAGGTTTTTATCATATATACCCGTTTTTATTTGACATGAACCATTTGTTCCATCTAGAAACTTTACTTTGGTTTTCTAATAATATTTCCGATTAACAAAACCCATATCCCCAGGACCAAAATAAATTCCCCAAATCTGACATTGTGAATTATTTATTTATTTTATGTATTTATTTAAAATTGGTGACGGAAAAGCACACTGCACCGAGGCTCTTTCCAGGTGCGCACCGGTACAAGGTACGTTGAGGTAGGCAGAGTACAACAATTTCTTGTTAAAGACATTAGTACAGTATCAAGACACTGCACAGAGGTGTGCAGTAAAGTACAAATGTTGCTAGAACAGCCAATTAGAAGAACAGCAAGACATTCCATTTCTAACATTGGTATTTACAGTATATTACAAGCTGCTCATATAGATAGTATTTACAAGTAGTGGTTTTACAGTGTTATGTAGACTAGCACAGAAATTAAACTGTAGGTAAGCAGTTATACAATTTGGGGCTGGCGTGTGCAAAAATGTTGACCAAAAGGGGCCACCAAGGGTAGGCTAGGCCTGAGTTGGGGAGGACCCAGATGAGCATCTTGGGCAGGGAGGGGGAAGGAGGGAGGGGCCTGAGGAGTTGTTTTACTCATTTGCGCCTGGTGGCCATTTTGTGTCCTTTCCAGCAATGGATGGTTCTGACTCCATATGGCATCTTTGAGAACAAACAAGTTAACGGCTGATAGGGAGGAGGCCTGGTGAAGGTTGGGTGGGAGGTTATTCCAAAGGAGGGGGAGCCAGTAGGATAAGGCAGCTTGACCAGTGGCAGAGAGGGGGTGTGAGAGGTGAAAATTACGTGCATGTCTATGGCGGAGGGAGTAGCCTGGGGAAATGGCTGGAGAGAGGCCAGAAGAGAGGTAGGGGGAGCCAAGCCAATATTCAGCTATGAGGGAGGCGCTGTGGATGGTCCTCCTGTACGAGAGTGGCGTCAGGGATAGTGTGGAGTATAGGAGACAGTGATGAGTAAGTGGGGGGAGGCAGTGGCAAAACTACAGAAGGAGTTGAGCAGTATGTCAAGGTTTGAGAGGGAAGAGGTTGGGGCTATGCCATAGATGACGTCTGCATAGTCCAGCACTGGCAAGATGGTTTTGCATATGAAGGAAGGGGAAGGCTGGCTTTGTGGTGACAGAGGATGGCCAGTTTGGGCCAGAGTTTGGTGCAGATGGCCTCGATGTGGGAGTAAAAGTTGAGGTGGGTATCCAGCCAGACTCCCAGGTACTTGAAGGTGGGTACTGACTTGAGGGGAACACTGTCCAAGGTGGAGATTGGTAGTGGGGCAGGTAGGAACATGAGCTTTTGTCTGGTGCCAAATGCCATGGTGACTGTTTTTTTGGCATTAGGTTTAAGCTGGTTTTTCAGGAGCCAGGCTTGGACTCGGTTGAAGTCTCTTTGGAGATTTGAGAGCACACTTTCATGTGAGGGGCCTGAGGCATAGATGATGGTGTCATCGGCATACAGATGCATGTTTGAGGAGAGACAGGCAATGGGGAGGTCATTTATGAATAGGGAGAAAAGGATGGGGCCAAGGATAGAGCCTTGGGGGACACCCGAGAGGATGGGTGGGGGGGAGAGGGTGTCGCTTATTTGGACTGACTGCTGCCTGTTCTGGAGGTAAGAGTAGAACCAGTTGATGGCAGGTTGAGCAAGGCCGATAGAGCTTAATTTGCAAAGCAGTAGAGGGTGGGAGACAGAATCGAAGGCTTTCGCCAGGTCAATGAAAATGGCAGTGGTGGTTTGGCCATTGTCCATGGCAGAGAGAATTGAGTCAGTTACTCTTAGCAAGGTGGTAGTAGTGGAGTGAAGTTTTCTAAATCCGGATTGAAAGGGGGAGAGGGAGCTGTTTGTGGAGAGGAATGAGGACAGTTTGGACAGCATAAGGGATTCTTGGATTTTGGCGAGGGAGGGGAGGAGTGAGATGGGTCTGTAGTTTTCCGGTAGGGAGGGGTCATCGCCTTTGTGGAGAGGAAGGATTTTGGCTAGTTTCCAGGCAGAGGGAACCATAGCTGTGGTGAGAGAGAGGTTGAGTATATGTGTCAGAGATGTAGCTATGGCTGAGGCAGAGATGCAGAGCAGTCTAGGGTGCAAGCCATCAGGGCTGGTTTTGAACTGGTTCAGCGAGGTAAGTGAAGTGTAGACTTCAAGGGGTGTGAAGAAAGGAAAGAGGAAGCCGGGGTTGAGGGAAGGAATTTGTGGAGTCGGGTGGAGGAGGGGGTGAGTCAGGCAGGGCTGTGTATAAGAAACCGGTATACCTAGAATGTCCAAGTCTGCTATAGGCATCCTCCCAATAGGGAGACATTTACTTTTCTCCAGGTTTATTCAAGAACCCGTTCCCCGAGTGAAGTCATCCAGCACCGCTTCCAGTACTCCACCAGAGGGAAGGTCTGCTAAAATGAAGCAATGATCATCAGCATAAGTGATGTTTTTTATCTCCGTATCATCACTGGAAGTAGACAATCCCCAATATCATCATTTTTTAAGTATTTTTGATATTAGTGGCTCTAAAGACAATGGGCCTAATTCTAGAAGGTGGTGCAGTTGCCACCGAACACAACTTGTGCCACCAGCAACTGCAGCATCTACCTGCACCCTATTCTGAAGGGGCAGGGTCTCAGCAGCAAAGTCTTGCGACTTGCGACATGCGGCTAGATACACCGGACAGAGGGCATACCTGGCCAGCATGCCATAACCCACTGCTGCAGGCCGCAAATGCACCCCCCTGCCCAGCAAGCCACGATAGCCACCCCACAGGGTGGCCCACACCCCCTGCCCCCCCAAGCCTCCAGTATGTGCCCCACAGGGCTGGCTACACCAAGTGGCCCCAGAAACCCCCATACATATGCCCCACAGGGCTGGCCACACCAAGTGGCCCCAGAAACCCCCATACATATGCCCCGCAGGGCTGCCCACACCCCTTGCCCCCGACTTCCTGTGTTAACCATGCCTGCAGGGCATCCTATACCGCCAGCCCCCTTGAACTGGTGCATCATGCCCTGCAGGGCTGGCACCATCATCCCCACCTCGTGCACCGGTTGTGATATGCAACATCTTGAGGCCCTGGTAGTCTAGTGGTCTCGATCAATGTAGAATGGATTAATTACCCTCATTTCTCAGGTACTTTCTGTTACTGCAATATAATAAATTAACACCACTCAGTCACCATGGTGTTCTAATGCCCCCACCCCACCCCAGCCATGCCAGCCCACCTAGCACCCCTCCACCCATCCCCAATGGGCGACTGGTACAGCTCACTTTCCTTTTTCCACTGCCAGTTATCAACTGAGGCAGTGTAGAGCACTCTGTAAAGACGCACTCAGAAATTAATATCTGTTAACATCTTTAGAGGAGCTGACAGCACTCAGTTGGCAGCTGGCCGTGGAGGTGGGCTGTGCCAGTCGCCTGCTGGGGACAGGTGGGAGGGGTGCTGGGTGGGCTGGCACAGCTGAGTGGGGGTCCACTAGACTACCAGGGAAATGGTGGTGTTAATACATTATATTCCAATACTTGGGGGGCACACTAGACAACCAGGGATATGGAGGAGTTATTACTTCAGTCTACATTGATCGGGGGGGCCACTAGACTACCAGGGAAATGGTGGTGTTACGTCATTATATTCCATTGCTCGGGGTGCACTAGACTACCAGTGGAAATGGGGAGTTATTAATCCATTCTACATTGAATGGGGCCACTACACTACCAGGCTTGAGATCTTTGCCACATGCGGCCGGTATCTCGGGGTTGGGGCACGCACAGGTGGGGATGACAGCGCCAGCCATGGGGCGACACACCAGGGATTCGGGGCTGGAGGTATGGGACACCCTGTGGGCATGGTTAATACAGGAGTCGGGGGCAGGGGTGGGCAGCCTGAGGGCAGTTACTGTGGGGTATGGGGCATGTACCCAACTGAGGATGGGAAGGTGTGCAATGCCCACTGGGGCAACAACAGAGGTGGTCTGGGCATGGGAGGAGGGCACATGACCCAGGTCTACAGGAGCCTCGAGGAGGCTGTAGTTACACCAGCTAAATGCAGGTGTAACTAGGTTGCCAATTCTCCTCTGGGGGTTCTTGTAGAATCCCGATGGTGGGGACTTTGTGGCTGCCCCTTCTAGAATGGGGTGCAACTGCTGCTTGTAAACCCCAAGCGCCGTGGTGCAACTGCCAAGCGTAACTGCTGTTTGGCACAAGTGGCCTGTGTCTTATCATGAGGCCACATTTGCAGGAGGCTGTGCATGTTGCAGCTGCTGGCGTAGTTGCTACATACGCCATTCTACTTGGTGCAACTGCTGTTATGCCAGGTGCAACTGTTCTAGAATCTGGCCTAATATGTTACAACACGGGCTCAAAGGGTACCTTGCCTTACTTTAAATGAAGTCTCCACCCATCCATTAATATATGGCTGTTAATGCATTGTTATAACATGTTTTATCCATTGAATAAATGGATGGGGAATCCAAATTGTGCAAACATTTCCATAGATATGAATGTGCCACTTTATCAAAGGCCTTGGCCTAATCTAAACTGACCAAAAAACCTGTAATTTCCTCTGTATTACCTCTCTCCAATATTTCTCGGATCAATATTAGCCCTTCAAAAATATGTCATCCCAGTACTGAACAAAATTGTGTAGGTAATATAATGCCTTCTAGAACCATAGCTAATCTGGAACTAAGAAGCTTTGTAAGAATTTTATTATCAGTATTTAAAAGAGTAATGGGCCTCCAGTTTTGCAGCTGTGCCCTATCCCCAGATTTATGTAATAAGATCAATAAACCTTTATACATGCTATCAGGTAAAACATTCTGTGTTAAACAGTCATTTAGCATATGTGTCATTTCCTCTATTAGGTATTTACTAATGATTGTGTACAGTTCATTTGGTAGGCCATCTTGACCTGGTGCTTTACCCATATGTAAATTTAAAATTATATTTTGAAGTTCCGGATTCATAACAAGTGCTGCAAGAGAAATAAAGTACTGTTCAGGAACTTGAGTAACAGTACAATTCTTCAGCCAGCTGTCAATGTGTACCTCCGTTAGGGTAGGATCAGCCTGAAACATATCAGTAATATGATTCTACCATTTTTAGAATCTCCTGATAATTTGTTATTTTTGTCTCCTCCTGGGTTATAAATTGTGTGATATCTTTCTTTTTCCTCAGACTGTTACAACAGTCAAATGGGTTTGTAAAAGCTTGTTTCCCCTGCGACCCAAATTTCTATTCCCTCTCAAGTGATTTCATCCTATTATGCTGGATATTAACCATTTCTGTTTTAGTAATGGAAATCAATTCCTGATCTACCTATTCTCCTCTGTTTTGCAAAGATTATAACATATATAATTGTTGTTGAAGTTCCCAATATCTTCATATTTATATTTACCTGAAATTTTCCCTGTTTCTTTAAAATAATCCATGAAATCCTGTTTACTGTCTTCCCACCAATTCTGCTTGGAATCATACAGGAAAAAAACAGATTTCCTAGCCTCTAAAACATATTGAAAACCTTCCAGTATGATAGAGTTTTCTAAGAGGGATAACTTTACTTTCCAGTATCCAGGGCCTTTCGATGTTTCTCTAAAATTTAAATTGGTTATAGTGAGAAGACAATGATCTGATGTAGTCACTGGATGTACCAGGGGATTTCTAAAAAGTAAAGTAGGGGTAATGAATAAATAGTCTATTCTAATAGATTTCTGGCCTTGGAAAAACGTCCGGAGGGCCTTTATCATGTTCATCCAAAAAGGTATCCCTCAGTCCTGTCTGCTCCAGTAAGGTATTTAAAAATCCTGCATCAGTATAGAGTTTATTCGTGGCCAAACCCCTGTCCTAAAATGTTATAAAAAAGTAAGATATAATCCAAAGTCCATCAAAACTCATATATTTATTAAACTCTTTTTCTTCACACCCATATACATGAGGCAGCAGTTTTGTGGCTTAACGTCACTTCCTCAGGCCAATCGTATATGAACAGTGTTGACACTAAATTAGAAACAAATAAATCCATTCAGATACACAGTTTTTAAATTTCTGCTCCTTTTACATTAATATGTCACATTGGTATATACTGCCAATAGTTCTTTATAATAACATATTGAATTAAGTCAAATTTTCAATTAAAATTTCATTTAGAAACTAATTATAAAACATTGTCTCTTTCTTAGTTAAAACCCCTGTCCTACTTAAATCTGCTAACATTAAAATCTCCCCCAACACAATATTTTTACTTGAGTATAAATATGGTGGGATCAATTTTAATAATTCTATCCTTAACACTTTCCCTTGAGGTGCATAAATATTGATGAGGCAAAACTCTTCCCCTGAAATTCAGACATCTACTAACACAGCCCTTCCACAAAAAACGTCTGTTGTGTGTAATCACAAATGTTGAGTTTGTAAAACAAATATCCACTCCACTCCACTGTATAAATCATCTCCCCCTGGCCAATAGCTGGAACCCCATTCCCAAGCATCAGAAGCAGTATTGAAATCATCCAAATCATATAACCTGGTATCTTGAAAAAAGATAGCATCATAGTTATAGGTGGAGAACAAGTCATAGGTAGCTAACTGCTTTTTATCTGACCTAATACTGTTAACACTCAAACTAGCCACTGTTAGCTCATATTGTAAAAAGTCAGATTTTCGAGTGTCAAGTCACAGAAGTTTTTTTCCTTGAACTTTTTCTCAATCCTATTCTAGGCCCCATTCTTTTTTCCTTTTTGGATGTTGTTATTTGTTCAGTACTAACGTCTAGCTCTGATGTAACATCCATCTGAGATGACGCATGAGAGGCAGTATCAGAGTCCAAATCTTCTTCCAGGTGTTCAGTCTGTAAGACTTCATATCTGTTGGACACCAGGATTTCTTCAGATACTGGACCAACATCCAGTGGAATGGAGGATTTCCTCCACCGTTGGGGGACCATATGAAATTCTGTTGACAGTACAGAGGGTGGTGGCATAGAATGTACTGGTGATGGTACCTGTTCCCATGCATCTGTCTGTGATGCCGTGTCCCCTTCTTGTATCCTGGTGGTCGCACCTGCAGCTGATGTGGATGCCTGGGCACTATCTTCTGGAGGGGGTTACTTTGTTTTGCTACCTCAGCAAAAGAACGTGATGAGGGTTGTCATCTCTGTGGTTGAAGCCTTGGCGGGGCTTGAGATGTAGAGAAGTCCGATGCTTCTCTTGAAGCTTTGAAAACATAAAAGCCTTGGACGCCATAGTCCGCATCCTCTGTATTGTGCTGCCCATGGGCAGTCAGTAAAGTATGGCCTCCTTCATCACAGAGATTGCATTTGGATTGTTACTGCAGTGGTAACCAGAATGTCTAGTTCACCACATTGTGTGCACTGTATAGCATCACAAGCCATACTGAGATGTCTGGCAGACCCACATTTGTAACATTTACGTGGCTGTCCTGGGTAAAAGATAAAACCTTTGTCCCTACCAATAAAAAAACAATTTGGCAGAAGGTGTAAGTCATTATCAGAATAAAACAGCTTTACTTTAATGCGCCACCCCCCATTCCAAAACCCTCACTGTCCACAATGGGATCTGGGGTCCGCTGTAAGGTACAATACTTCTCAAGTCAATAAAGAATGTCAGTGATATTGACCTTCACTGCGAAGTAACACAGTGATAATGCAAAAGATTGTTTTGTGAGTGGTATAACCTGGAAAGGGTCCATAAAGGATTAGTCTTAAAAGATGTTTAGCCCGGAATCTTTCCAGAATGTCAGGGTTAGAAAACTAATATTGAACGATGTTCCCTGAGACATGGATCAAGGCATAGACGCCTTCGCAGGTAAAACCTAAAGACTGTTTGATAAGAATATGTCACACATATTGCCTATCTGGGGAAAATCCAGCCTCCCAGATAACTGAGACAGACCGCATTCTTCCTCTTAGCAAGCTCCACCTGTTTTTAAAGAGACTTGCATACGTTGATTTTGTTGTTCCTGCTCAGCATTAGCAGTTTGGAGAGGTACATTGGTGTTGTTAGCATTACCAGAATTATTGTCACTTTCATTATTTGGTCTAGTATCTTCAGAGCCATGCCCCGCATCAAAAAATAAATCAGGTTGAGAGCCCATAGGTGAGAATTGGAAAGATATACTACCTGACTCTTGAGCCACGGATTCGATCAATCTAAACCACAGAACGGCCTTTGTGTTGCTGTTTTCTTTTATTTCCTCTGGTAGTGCCACTGGAGGTGCCAGTCTCACTGGAGTGTAATTGGGGTCCTGATTCATTGTCCTGTGTCAGCTTGCAGCCACCCTGCTTGTCTAAGCATTGACTCAGGTGTCCAAGAAACATCCTGTTGAGGGAAGTCTTCTCACCTTTGCCCCGTTCTCATTCCTGCACTTTGTCTGTAGAAGTACTAGGCACAACAAACACAAAAACATGAGGACTGACCTTCTTCACCTGATCCAGTGAGCCTGTGGTTAAAGTTTTCTCTTTTGCTTTGTCTCAATGATTTCTTAGCTGCAAGACACTCTTGTTCCGCTAACACATTTCTTGCTGAAAATGGGCCCTTTTTTTGGCCAGCTGATGTTGGAGCTCCCGCTCCATCTCCGAGGTTACTAAATCAATGTCTGAATCACCAGGGCATTCCTCCAGTAACTCATGGTGTGGATATTGAAGTGTCCCTTCTGTGGCATCAACAGTACCTGTTGAGGGAACTTCTCTGCATCCCAACAGTACAGCCTCCTCTGCCATACTGATCTCAGTCTTCTCCATCACAGCGCTATCGACACAGCGCCCCCTCATGAAGAGTAGGGAAATTTCACAGTGTCCTGGGCCAGATTTCCCATTCACTAAAAAATACCGCCAACAGCTTAATCTGGTTTTGTAAGTCAATTTGTATCTGTACACATATTCCCTTCCCTTTCCTCGGTCGCACTCTGGAAACAGCCGAAGATAGTATGCCTCCCAGTCACAAGCTTTCAAATAAATAAATAAATAAAAATAAAAGGTAGCTGGGAATCCATGATTTGGAATAGCTTCTGAGAACACTTGGGTGGAATGACTGGGAGCTTTGACTAAATAGAATCTGGATATCCCCATTCCAGGATGAGAGGAATGACTGCCACATGAGTAAATCTGATTCTGTGTGGAAGAAATGGGAATTGTCTGATCTAGCATTTCAAGGGGAGAAATGAGCTAAAGAAGATAAGCAATAAATGTATGACCTTGAAGCATGATTCACATGGTGAAATTGAGATAGCCAAGGAGAGATGATAATTTCCATTTTAAGCATGGTGACTGAAGGAGAAAGGAAGATGGCAATAGACATTAGAACAGTTGACTGCCTTGTGTGACAGCAGGAGTTAGAACAGCTAGAACATTGAAGTGGCAGCAAGTATTAGCACTACTGGTAGTTCAATGGCCACAAGTGAGTGCTATTGGCAGGACAGGTGGTCAGGTGGCTACAGCCAGTCAGTAAGGTGGCTGTAGTTTGTAACAGCAGGAAGACTAACATTTGTAGTGTGTACCACTCTTTCCCTTGTTTCCATGGACACCGCTGAACTGAGAGGAGGGTGAGGAAGCCAGGACAACATTGCACAAAGTGCTGTTTAAGCTGGCTCAAGTGGCACAGGCGAAGGGGTTCATGTGGCATGCTGGCGACCTGGGTTGATGCCTGAGCCTGGGTACCAGGAGTGGAGACTGCCAGGAGGGAGTTCAGAGTGTCCCTTAACGCTTCTCTCCCGGGGGATATGGTGGCCTCACCTGGCGGGCATGGGTGACACTAGGTGGCGTGATGCATCAACACTGCTGTATGTCCTCACCCCAGGTTGCTGATGTAACCAGGCCCATCTCAAGAGGAGGGAGTGGAGGGTAGAAAAGCAGAAAACTGCCCCTGGTTGACTGGAAGATGGCTGCCTGTCCCTGCCATCACGAAGCCGGAAGTGTCTGAACCAATCCTGCCATGCCCAGGATACATATCTGCGCCCAGGAGGCACTTCTCCTTGGAAGAGGACCCACTGGATGAAGGGTTAGGTCTGGTTACCCAAGGGATGTGGCACTAAGGAGTGGTGGAGGATGGCGACGGGGCAGAGTGGTGGTGGGCCTAGGCAGCCCGAAGCAGTGGCCAGCCAGGGGAGTCTAGGAAGGAGCAAAAAAAAAAAAAGTGCTGTTTAATATTGCTACCTTGGATTGCTACAATGTGCTGATTTATCTGGAATTGTGCTCTGGGAGAAGGGAATTTTGGGAGGAAGGAGGAGGTAGCCAGAGAAAGGGAAGAGGGCAGAAGTTCAGCAGCCACAAGCCGGCACAATTGAAGGATGGGTGATCAGAAGGCTACTGCCAGCCAGTAAGGAAGCTGTAGTTTGCAATAGCAGGAAGACTAGTGTTTGTATTCTGCTCTGCTCCCTCTTCATAGATGCCGCTTAGTTGAGAGGATGATGGCGAAAGCCAGGACCACATTGCACAAGTAGCTAAGTGCTGTTTTCTACTGCTGGCTCTGATTTCTGCAACGTACTGATATTTCTGGAACTATGCTCTGGGGAAAGGAGTTTGGGAAGAGGGAGGAGGTAGCCAGAGGGAGGGAAGAGGGCGAAAGTTCAGCGGCCACAAGCCAGCACCATTGGCAGAAAGAATGGTCAGGTGGCTATAGCCAACCAGTAAGGTGGCTGTAGTTTGGCTGTAGTTCCTATTTATTTTTATTTAGTTTTCTAGTTCATAAAATACCCAGAGGTCCAAGCGATCACTCATGTGAGTGATACTGAAGTGTGAGTGCCATGAAGGAGGAGTGTTGCATCTGCAAGGAGGACTGAAGACCACTCTGCTCTGCAGAGGGCAGGTAAGGTAAGGAAGACTGGAGGGGGGAGTGAGAGAGGAAGAATATGTAGGAAGGAGCTTGGGAGGCTTATAGAGACTACAGATAGCGGGGTCGGTAGTACTCCCTATCTAGGGTAGGCCTACAGAGGAGGTAGTGGAGTCTATAGTACTCTTTATCTAGGGTAGGTCTACGAAGGAAGGATACAAAGAGACTGCAGCTTCGCCCTATCTAGGGTAGCCCCACAGAAGAACCAGAGAGGTTGCAGATACACCTTATCTGGAGTAGGCTTGCAGAGTGTGTAGTAGGAGATGACAGATAGGGGAAAGGAGCAGTTACTGCAGTGTGGGATGGCGGGAAAAGGGCTGACTCAGGAAGCACGTGCTGGGGAGTGACCATGTACAGGAGGTAGGAGAACAGGAATAGGGTGGTGGGTTGTAGGGGGTGTGGAGCAGTGATATTCCTAGGAATGTTGTAGGAGGTAGTGGATTGCCCAGTATGCAGGATTCTGGGCCATTTGTTGACAGACATTTGGCAGCTTAAATGGGAGTTAGGTAGGCTAGTGAGGGGGGAGGATCGGCATGTGGGGCAATTAGGAGGGAGGGTGGGGAGTTGGTCCAGAGGAATACTGCAGATAGGCAAGTGAAGGTGGAGGAGGGGTAGCTCCAGATGCCTTGGGGTTCTCTGCCCCAGAGGGTGAGAAAATCTTGGGGGGGTGAAGAGTGGTAGGAGGGAGGGGAGGCAGGATTGGGAGCACCTACTGTGGTGCCAGTGTGCAATAGATTCCTCCCACAGACATGCAGGAGGGGGATAGAGGTAGGAAGAAGGCCCAGTTCAGGAGAGGGATTCATGGAATTTAAGGGTGTGGTGGGGTGGAGGACTCAATGGAAGTAGTGACAGGACTGGATGGAAGGATGTGGAGGGAGGGCCAGTATCAGGAGTGGCAAGGATGGACAGAATAATAATAATAATAATATACTTTATTTATATTGCACCTTTCTGAAACCAAGAGCATTAGCAATAAACTTCTAAAACAATAAATAAGACACAAATATATTGATACTAGTTCATAAAATATATTAAAACATCATCATCATCAAAGAAAATGCTGACAACCACAAATGGGTCTTTAAGAGCACGTTTAATGAGTAATAATGAATGGGGAGGGGGACCAGGGAGAGGAGAACAGGGGTTACAGGAAGGCAGGACAGAACTGAGGCTGGGGGAGTGGGTAAAGGTGCTGTGGAGGGCAGTGGGGAGGTCAGGCAGACTGGAAGGGAAGGGCAGGAGAGAGGGTCACAGGGCAGGTAGACAGGGGGATCTTGAGAGGAGGGAAAACTGGTAGGGGGATGAAAGGGATAAGAGATAGGGGAGAAAGAGTTGTAATTCTGGCTGACCCAATAGTGAAGAGAGTACTTTGGGAAGGGGAAAAGGGAAATGCACACAGGTAGGAAGGTGATGTATATGCCAAGGATGACGGCAGAGAGCGTGTATGCCCAGTGATAAGACAACTTGTGCAGTAGAGGGGGGAACTCATGTTATAATTCATCTAGGAAGGAATAACATAGCTGGAGAGGAGGTAGAGGTAGTGCAGGAGAGGTTTAACACCATGGGAAGGATCTGTGGAGGGGTGGCTGGAGTAGCCTTCTTTGAAGTGCTACCAGTACCTACAGCCAGTACAGCAAGGAAGAGGAGGATTGAGGATTTTAATTGCTTTCTGCAGGAATGGTGCACAATGGAGGGTTTGGTTACGTCGGGGGCTGGTAAGGAACTTGGAATGACAAAACCCCATATGCACTGGACAGATTGCCCCTTAGAGGGGTTCCAGGGTACTAAGGGATAGACTGGGAGAGTACATGGTCAGGAGCCTTGATTTAAACTGATTGGGGGCAGACCGGGTCTTCCGCTCCCAAAGGGGCTGACAGGCCTCCCGGTCTAGGCAGGTTGAGTTGGGGCCAGGGTATGAGACAGGGAGGGAAGAAATCAGCAGAGCAGAGGAGAGGGGACTTCAGAGGGAGTTGGATACAAGCATAAGTGCATATAGAGTAGAGACTGTGGGTGGATCTGAAGGAGACATGGGTTGCAAGGGTGGGAAGCAGGCAGTAGTGGGCAGAAAGGAGGACAACCACAAGTAAGGGAGGAGACACAGAGACATGGTGGAAAGTGTGTCCAAAATGCAAGAAGCCTTGGTAACAAAATGGATGACCTGCAGGTGATGGTGGAGAAGAAGGTTGACATTGCAGAGGTCACAGAGATTAGAGCTACACCAAATCGTGATTGGGGTATCGCCATCCACGTGTATAAGTTGTACAGAAGGGAAGGGTGGGGGTTAGCGATTTATGTAAATTTATGTAAGAGAAGGAATAACCTGTATGAGGAGGAGGCAGATGAGGAAGTCAGAGGTACTGTGGGTGCAGTTGTAAACCACTAGAGGGATAAAAGTAAGGCTGGGGGGGTGGTTTGCAGACCACCAAACCAAGAGGAGGAAAGGGATAAGGAGCTGGGGTCCTCAATCAGGACACCTGCTGGCAAGGGTGAGGTGGTAACTGTGAGGGACTTCAATCTGCCATTGGAAGAGTGCAGCCACAGCCTTGCCAGAAATCAGTTAATCCTGGATGCAGTGAAGAACGGATTCCTGACCCAAGGTGTCGCAGAACCCACCAGGGAGGGAGGCAGCAATCCTGGATCTGGGGATCATGTTCAGGACATCCAGGTAGAGGAGCTCTTGGGAGGAGTGACCACTGTACAGTACATTGTGGTTCAAGTTAGAGATGGGAGGGAGAAGGCAAGCACCAGACCAGGGTCCTTGACTTCAAAGGGCGAGACTTCAGGAAGATGGGGAGCTACTAAGGGACACCTGGCTAGCCTTATTGTGAAGGGATGGTGTGGACCAGCAATGGTTCATCATCAAAGAAGGGATAGTAGCAGCCACTTAAGCTTTGTAACCTGTCTAAATCAATCCTCCCTTGCCATATACTCAATAGCCTACCTCCCCTTGATTGCTCTGTCACCTGGGTCGTCTGATTGCACTTTAATTAACTGCCTACAAGACTGCCTGCACTTACAATGTAATGCTTACAAACCTCTCATATGGACACTCTATTCCAATCATGTTTGCTGCCTAATTGCCTTAACGTTGTAATATGTATATTATTTCTGACCTTTTATACTGCATATCCAACATTGTTTATTCTCTTCTGACTTTGTGTATAATTATGACATAATCCTTCTTTTGTTTTATCCCTCGTCAGTTCTACTGTGTAGTACTAAACCATAAGATGTATCTAATTGTTAATGGGTACTGGTCCCTCTTGCTTTCCCTCTCCCCTCCACTCTCACTCCTCTCCCCCTCAGTCCTACCTGGTCTCAGTTCCATAACCCCTTTTGTGCCTTTCCTGCCAACCCGTATCTAGCCGCACTTTGCCATATGCATCTCTGTGCCCAGCCGAGTTCCAGTTCCATAGCCCCGGGTCCTTTCAGCGCCTTTTCCAGCAAAAGCCGTAACTAGCCGTACTTTGCCGCATGAGTCCCTGAGCCCAGCTGAGTTTTAGTTCCACAGCCCCGGGTCTTCTTAGTGCCTTTTCCCACTAAAGCCGTAATCGCGCCACTCCTTGCCATACGTGCCTTCAGCCTAGCCGCCTCTCCTGATCCAGCTCCATTGCTATTGGATCCCTTTGTGCCTTCCCACTAAATGCTGCACCTTGAAATTGTGTTCCTCAGCTCCTCCTTGCCCCTTACCCTCTGGTTTCATCCTCTTGCTTTTCTGCAACACTCTTCCCCCCTACCTGACGTTATCTAGCCGTACTTTGCCGTATGCGTCTCTGTGCCCAGCTGAGTTCTAGCTCCATAGCCGGGTCCTTTTAAGCGCCTTTTCCATAAAAGAAGCCGTAACTAGCTGTACTTAGCTGCATGAGTCCCTGAGGCCAGCGGTTTTAGTTCCACAGCCCGGGTCTTCTTAGTGCCTTTTCCGCTAAAGCCGTAGTGCGCCGCTCCTTGCCGTGCGTGCTTTCAGCCTAGCCGCCTCCTAATCCGGCTCCGTTGCTATTGGATCCCTTTGTGCCTTCCACTAAATGCTGCACTTTGAAACTGTGTCCCTCAGCTCCTCCTTGCCCCTCACCCTCTGGTTTCATCCTCTTGCTTGTCTGCAACCTCTTCCCCCCTACTTGCGTTCATCCCCCGCTCTCCGTCCCTTGGTTCCGTGAGCCCAGCTGTATCCCTGCCCGGCACTGCAAGCCGTTAGCTGCTATCTTCCGTCCTTTCAATCATTGCCCTCCACCTCTCATCAGTTTCACACCCTCCCTTGTCATCCTAAAATCCCCCTTACCTTCCCTTTCCTCTCTCTCTCCCCCTAAATGTGATCTCCCACCAGTACCCTCTGCCTATTGAAACCGTATGCCTGCCTTTGAAAATCGTATGTCTGTACTTGCACCATTGTACCTTTGCCTGTATTATGTTAACTAAACTGACCTATTCTGTACTGTAATTGTGTCTCCCGGGTCGTGCCTGAAAATAGTCACCTGTTGGCTAGTGCACCTACCCGGTTAACAAAAACTAAATAAATAAATAAAAATCAAAGAGTGTGTCAGGCCGAAGGGAAAAAAAAACTCTAGGGCCAAAGCACCCAGTTGGTTTAGCAGAGAGGTAGTGCAGGCAGTCAGCAATAAAAGGACTCAGAAGGATAGGGACAGGGAGGAGTACCAAAGAAAAGCCAAGGAGGCAGGAAAAGCAATCTGACTGGCCAAAGCCAGAAAGGAACTACAGATAGTGGAAGGTATTAAAAAAGAGGAAAAGCCATTTTTTTCAATATCTTATGTCGAAGAGGTACAAGAAAGATGGTATTGTTTGGCTGAAGAGAGGAGAATGGTGGGTGGATGACAGTGGGGACAAGGCAGAGATATACTGAATGAATACTTCTGTTCTCTCTTACAAAGGAGAAGGAAGGGGGTGCACAGACAAAAGGATCAGTAAGGACATGGTGAAGAAAGGATTATTGATCCTTAAGGTTGATAAGTGGAATTCATCTAAAGTTACAGCGAAAACTAGTGGCAGAACTAGCAGGCTCCCTGGTGAACCTGTTCAATTGTTTGCTGGACTCGCTCCATAACAGTGAACCTAGAGGTGACCCAGACAACTACAGATCAGTCAGCCTGACCTCAGTCATGGGTAAGCTCATGGAGGCAATCCTTAAGGAAAGACTAGTAGGTTTCCTAGGGGGGAAAATAGTCTTCAGGATAAGAGACAGCATGGATTTATGGCTGACAGATCCTGCCAAACAAACCTGATTGATTTCTTCAACTGGGTGATGTAAACAATGGACAAGGGCCAGATGGTTGATATCCTGTACTTGGACTTCAGCAAGGCCTTTGACTCTTTCCCCAGAGTAAGTTGATCAAGAAACTGAAGGATCTGGAGGTAGTGGAGAAGCTCACTGGATGGGTGGCAAACTGGCTGAAGGACAGGACCTGGCTGTAGGAGCTCTCAGGTCTAGTGAATCACCAGCAGGGTCCCACAGGGCTCAGTGCTTGGCCCTGTATTGTTCAATGTATTCATTAATGACACTGGAGATGGCATGAAAGGCAAGATTTGGCTGTTTGCAGATGATACCAAGCTCTGTAGGAAGGTACATACAGCAGAAGGGATACAGGACCTAAAGGAAGATCTGGCTAAACTTGAGAGGTGGTTGGGATTATGGCAACTCGTGTTCAGTGCAAAGAAGTGCAAAGTCTTGCACATAGGAACTAAGTACCGAAGAAATGGAGTGAAGCCTGGGAAGGGTCCTAGTAACCAAATCAGAGTAAGAAAAGGACCAGGGATGACTATCACTAGCGACTTGCAACACTCCTCACACTGCAGGAAGGTAGCGGCAAAAGTCAGTAAAATGCTGGGCTGCATTGCCAGAGGAATCACTTTCAGGTGAGAGGAAGCAATTTTGCCACTGTACAGATCACTGGTGCAGCCACACAGTATAGTCTACAATACTGGTGCCCCTACCTGAACAAGGACATCAACCTGCTAGAGGTGGTCCAGAAGTGGGTGAAGAAAATGATTTTAGGTCAGCAGGTCATGTAAGGAGAGGCTACAGTGCCTAAACAGTTACTCCCTAGAGAAGAGGAAGGAAAGGGGGGACATGACTGAGACCTTTAAGTAGATGAGGGACATCAACAGGGTGAACAAACAGGGCTTGTTCAATCTCAGAGAAAGCAAAACTACGAGAGGTGTTGTCTTAAATTGGAGGGGGAAGTTCAGGAGAAAGTTCAGGAGGTATTTCTTCACAGAGAGGGTGGTTGCATGGTGGAATGAGCTCCTAGAAGAAGTGGTCTCACTGGCGACAGTGGAAGGATTCAAAAGAGGGTAGGACAGGGTCAAGGGGGCAGAGTCCTCAATTGTCACTAAGGAGAGTAGTTGTGGGGGCAAAGTCCTCAGTTGCCACTAAGGGTGCCGCAAGCTGAGCAGACAAGACAGACCTCTAGGTCTTCTTCTGCTGGCAACTGTCGTATGTTCATATGGTGGCCTTGTGGCAGCAAGTATTTGACACTCTTTAGGACTTGTGTGGCAGCAGGCATTAGAACTGTCAATGGCATCATTATGACAGGCATTAGAGTCACTAAAGACCTTGTGTGGCAGATAAATGATGGCAGATATTGTCTATGGAGCAGTTTCTAGCCCAAGTCAATTGCAGCAGGATTTGCTGTTGGAGAAATATAGGTAGGCATAACCAGAGGGGATTTCTTGGTCAACCTAAATCCCCCACCCCCAATTTCCTGCGTACCTTTTTTGACTATTGTTTCATGAAAATGTTGTCCTCTGTTTTCTTTTTTAAGTGTTATGCCCTTCCCCATTTGCATTATTTACCAGGTGTAATCTTCACTGTGACCAACAAGGGGAGGACTCAAGCAGGGTATGTGCATTTTGTTATCCTCCACCAACCCATCCCCATGAGTGCATACAAGCCCCAAGCATTACATAAGACACAATATCAAGAGATCCACTATGTCCCCCACCTTATCTGCAGCAAGCATTTAGGAATCATCACTCAAGACCCGCATGGACATGCTGCAGTGGAACAGTTGGAATCTCTGTGTTGATCCAATGCTGATCATTACTAGTGCCACCCTCCCAGACAAATCACTTGTTAGCAGTGTTCTGTTTGGCTCTGCTCTCAACCAACCAACCTCACTCAGCGAGGTAAGCTTGGGACAATATATGAGAGGACAGCCACCAGCTACCTGGGAAGACAGGTTACTGCATTGAGGCCAAGAATCAGTGGATTGGCAGAAGCATAACCTGACCCACAGGCTAAAACGGAATAAAATCAAAAGTAAAAAATGCCTTTTTAATGTGATCTTTAGCCCAAGAGGATTGGTTCCACTTTTTATGTTAGTTTAGATGGATAGCATATTATTGAGCTACTTCATGTGTCCCATCCCCAGAAAGTCAAGTTAATTAGCCCCGTATGTCTTCTTTGATCCCAGAAAGTCTTTCTGAACTGATGCATCCACTCCTTCCCTTTTCTGAACATGGGTATAGTCAATATGTCAACTATGTCACATGCTGAGGTTGTTTGCCTTTTGCTTGTAGGGCTAGTACACTAGGCTGCGTGCTGCACTTCTGCGACACTGATGGCGCTAATAGAGCCATGCAAGCTTCAAAATCAGAGTCCACAGAAACGATTTTAAAACATCTAACAAGTAGCATTGAATAGCAAAATAATAGAACATGGGAGTGAATAGGCAGACATAAACCTATGGAAAAACAGATTTGTAAATATACAAAAATACATGGTTAAACATACACTATAATTAGCAGTGTATTTCCAAGAAGTAATACAATCCCTCTGGCCAGGAATATTCTGTGCACCGTTTTTTACAGTTTTGAAAATACAAATAAAAATTAGCCTATAAAAAATAGGAGTGAGTGAAAATAAGATAAGGTTTCTGTAGCCTAAGTTCAACAGAATTGCGATTCAATAGATCACATCTCCCACCTTTCCCTTCTGCACTGGAGCTGTTTCCTGGTCACAGTTTTGCAACTCCTGCACTGTCTTCCTGTTACAGTTCTTACAGTCCTTATAGTCAGGGGGTTGGTAGGTAGCTCCTGCAACCAGGAATGCAGTGCCATCAGGCTCTATGCATGGCCTTATGAGTGATTTGTATGGCGACATCCTTCCATGACAATCACAAATGACTTTTTAAAAGCATTGGGAAAGGATGAGATCTCCTTTGAGTATAGTTGAATGGTGTCTCTAGACAAAAGGATGCACAGAATGATCACAGCAACCACTTTGTGACTTTTCAAATGTGCAAGAGCTGAGAGAGAGAGGAGACTGAAATATGCATTTAATGTTCTCTACACTCTTAATAAGGGGTGAACAAAGCTGCTATGAACCAGTTCATATTCTTGCCCATTTCCAAGATTTTGACCTGAAAGATGTGGGTCAGTCCAAATCAACCCACCTTAGAGGGTGTTCAATCTGAATCCTAGTTGGATTAAATGTTAAGGTTTAGGCAACCACACTGATAATATCCAGAGCTGCTTAGGAGCTCCACAAATTTGACTTGGATTATCTGAGCCAGAATGGGGCTCTGTACCTGGAGGGGACAGCTCTGTATCCAAACCGATTCACATACTGCTGCTACTGAGTGTAAATTTGTTCCAACTCTTGGGGGATGGAGGGTGAAGTGCTGAATGAGACAGGCCTTTCATGTCAGGAGAATACATAGCTTACATTATCAATTAAATTAAATGGGTGGCCTCTGCATAGTTCTAAGTGGACAGCACCCAGAGTTTGAGATATGGGATGCCACTTTACAGGCCCGTTCCTGATTAAGGTGTATCTGAGGCTTTTTTCCTTCACAGATACATCTTTGTCAAAACTTCAGATTTTTCAAAACAGTAAGAGCCATATTCTTGTTGAGGCTGGCATACCTGTGATGTGAACACTTCCAATCCATAGAGCTCTGCACCATGAAGCTGCTACAAAGCCTAGTACACAAGTTATATCTATGGACCCCAGCTTCCTCCATTCATGCATGAAGCACTTCAGTGTAGGCAGGGGTAGTCAGGGGTGTGATCTCTGCTAAGCACAGGGCTTCTAATCAGAAGCCCAGACTTGCCAGCTGTCCCATCGGTGCAATGGTAGCACTATTGCTTGTGAAGCCATTGACCCTGATTTGGAAATGTACCAGGGTTCTTGGGAGCCACCTATAGGGGGGAGGACTGAGCACCCAGAGTGCACTTTTCTCCTCCAGGAAAGAAATGGAGGGTATTCAGCTCCAATTCTTTACTGCCACTTAGGTGACCCAGGTGACAGTGCATCTGGAGCGACTTATCTGGCAGGGGATGTTGGCTGTAATGTGCTCCACATGCTTGCATGCATGTGCTTTCACACCTGGAATGTGGCATCCCAGGGAATTGGTTTAGGCTTGGTAAATCCCTAGCCCTGCAGATAATGCTCCAGCCTCTCACAGATCCCACATCAGTGATGTTGGCCCTTCTTCAGATGTAGCTGTGGTTTGGTGGCGGAAGAGGGGAAGCCCTGCTGCCACAGGGGAACAATGTGTAGATAAAGTGGCAGTCCATGGAAAAACAGGTGATGGGGCTGGAGAGCCCAGAGTAGAAGGGGGCAGCGACTGTGCTTGGGAAACAGAGTACTGGAAAAAAAGAAGTCCAAACCTGCCAAAAAGTAGACTACCCCCTTCATCAGAGCAGGGGACCGTAAGATATAGCAAAGCTTAGGCAGGGCAGCTAAATCTGCTGTTACAAAAACAAATAAAAAAAGTTCTGCAGTCACTAGCCCCATGTCTCAATGAGGCAATGAGATTGGGGCTCAAACATCAGGAGTAAAATATGGCTTCCACCACAATGATGGTTCTGTTACACTCGGCCCCTTGATTCCTGACTGCTCACTTACCAGCTTGAGTCTCAATGGGGAGGATGCCTCCATTTCAGCCCTGCAAGAGGGGCTATAGTGGGTTTGGAATGAGACAGGATTCATCACTGATCAGTGCTAGGTGGCTACTAGAGTCAGTGTGGGCTTCGTGTAACTTTATGCCCCTAGAGGGTGAGGAATGCGTGCCATTCTCTATATGATTATTGTGAAGGTTACTATGCAGATCTAACAAGTAAACTGCTGGTTATAGCTAGCAAATTTCTTCAGTAAACCAGAAAAGTACTTTTACAGTTGTGATGTGGAGGCATCCATTCTGTGGACAGGTAGGTTGTTGTTATGATGTCACTGCCTTACCAGCTATAACAGTGTGCAGTGAAGCAGATAAAAATAAATGGTGTCCCATCAAGTCACGCATTCAAAAAGCATGGCGAAAACTTCATGAAAATAGCAAAAGTGCCACTATACAACCTAGCACACTTCCTTTAGTTTATTATCCAAATATATACATTTGATTTATGGAGTGCCAACTATATATTTTGATATTACGGTAAAGTTAATGTGGCTGAATGTTAATGATGCATGTTTTGACCATGCATTTTGTATGGCGCTGACAGCGTGGTTTTTGACCATGTTTTTTTGGACAGCATGGTTTTGACATGGAACCAAAATAAACTGCTCCTACAAGAAGGGATCCTATCAAATTGTGAGGGAAAGCCATGAATTCTCTTGTTACACCATTCCAAATTTAAAATCCAGGGTTTTCTTCACGGTGTAATAGGACCCCAGTCAGCACAGTCCAACCATTCTCACCCGCTGCAATACACACTGGTAACACTGGTGCAGCAGTGATGTCGATGCAATCCCCTTCCTGTCTGCAAAATAGATGCCTCCATTTCCCTATTTAAAAAGCATTTTTCAGAGTTTTACTGAAGTTGTTTGCTAAATGCATCCTAGCAAACAAATATTTGGACTATAGTAATTGCTGAGATAATCCTGTAGGGTATGAACACATTCCCTTTAACAGTGTATTAAATGGGAAATAAAGTTTGCAGGATCTCTTGAAGTCTGAAAGCCCATGAAAAGTTGTTTCAAACAAGGTATTGTACTTACCTGAAGGTCTTCACAGTCCAGAGATATTCATATGTAAATCAGCTGCCATTTAACGTAGAGCTGAGAAAGGAAGGGATGTCATAGAAGGACTAGCTGTGCTGAAAGAAGAAGGCCGGATTTTGAAATGGCTAAGAACTACCATAGGACTAAGTGCCATTCCGCATGCTCGCGGTGCAGAAAAAGAACCTCGGCACTGGTGGACATTCCAATTTTCATCCGATGCCGCATGAGTGGTAGGTGCAGCTGCTGAGGATGTTACACCTGGTTAGGCGGGCATAACTTTGTGTTGCAGCTGCACCAAAAAACTGCCTAAGTTGCTGCAAATCAAGGAGCTTGCCATAAAAGGCTCCATTTAAGAAAATCTGGCGCATGCAGGAAAAACTACGGCTCCACAAGTGAAGACCCACTTGTGCAAGTTTTTCCTGCATCTGCACTAATTTCAGGGGATCTTATCTGGCCCCAGGTGTTCACATCTATTAAAATGGCAACTGACTATTTTATTAATTGTGTTAATGCATTACTAAAAGACTTCCTAATTTAATAGTAATTGCTTTGTATATGCAAGGAAACTAGTGAGTTTTATCTTTACTTTTCAAACTGCTAGTAAAGAATGAGGCCGTCAGAAATTAAAAGCAGCTGAATCAGTTTATTACAATGCTGGATTTGAAAATGATTATCCTTTTGGAATCTAAGTGGGTAGGCTTGACTACTGAGTTAGCATACTATATAAATAGGAGGGCAGTTCACTCTGTAATATTTGGAACCAAGGTTAGCAGTGTGATAAAGGCACCTAGACACCAGGCCATTGTCATTGTATAGTATAGCAGATTGTAGTGAGAAAAAAAATAAAGTGACCACAAACCACATTGTTTTCTTTCTCACTACAATCTGTGATTTAAGTGCTAAGCAGTGGCTAATACTGCACCAAAACATGCGACTGTCACAGAGTACAGTATAAAGAGCACTGGGGTGTGCAAGTAGGACAGCCCCAAGTAAAACAACAAAATGAATTCTAGAATGTCCAGTTTAGCAAGAGCAATTTCAAAGCAGCTCCATAGACCACATCCCCATAGTTCAGGGTAGGAAAAGCATCTGTTCAACACAGGAGAGACAATTTGTACATAGATACACAGCATTTCATGGCAGATGACGAGCCGGTGGTCCATCTAGTGTGCCTATGCATGGAACACGTGAATATAAATGCATGAAGTGGGAGAACTTAGAGCATCCTAGTGGTTATATGGGGTCTATGAGGTTTCAACTATTACAACAAATAGTTCTTCAAATAAAAGTAACTCAGTTCAGTTGCAGCTTCACTTGTGAGCCATAGAAGAATGATTAATTATGCTTTCACTAGGTTGTCCAGAGACAGCTTGTGGTGCTAGCTAAACAGCATGGAACATCTGCACTGTGCATGGTCCTGTGCTTCAGCTTTATTGTTAGTCATGTGATTTCAAGATGTATTACAAATCATCACATAAATGTTACTGTCTCTATCTACAGGATCTATCCATCAGATTCTGAACAGTTTTAGATAAGCAACATTACAAAATAGTTTTGAAAACAAATTAAAGCTCATCACATATTTTGTGACATTTACATTTCAACACTTTAATACTGAAAGTATTATATTTTCCTACAGGAGGAAATATATTATCTACAGAGACTTAACTGCAGATTAAAAGCTCTCTATTATAAAATGTAGGACAGTTTTATGAATAATAGACAACTGTATTATTAGAAATTGCATCCCAACTGGATAATAAAAGGAATAATTTATGACTTTTTTTTTATTTCACCCTCCCTAGGCTGAGGAATATTAGCTATGCCTTCAACACCACTCTTCTCGTGATCATCTGGCGTATCTTCATAGCAAGATCACAGATGGCTCGGAACATCTGGTACTTTGTGGTGAGCCTCTGCTACAAATTCCTCTCCTATTTCAGGGCATCCAGCACCCTCAGGCACTGAAACAAGCAACAGAAGAAATCATTGAAAGGATGTCCAGTATTCCTCTCTCACTGTCTCTCCCCCCAAAAATAAAACTTGACAAATATATGGAAATTGGGACTTGAAATCACTAGCTGATACAGTAGTGGCCTTATGTTAGACTCCTTGGGCAATCATATGACCAAGGAAGAAAGCATTCTTTAGTTGTTTGTTTTTTGTTTTGTTTTAGACCCCAAAATGGCAATGGGTTGCAAATACAGTGAATCTGGGGCAGTATAGGCTCGATTGCAAGTGTATAGAAACTCAATATAAGTTGTGCAATTGACGTAAAAGGACACATTTCTACTGTAGTGGTGCCATCTCTGAGAGTCCTCGAGTTTTTAATGCTTTGTCTAGTTCTGGGAGAATCAATCAAAAGACAAGCCAGAAAGTTTTCTACTAGATGAAAAAACTAAGTAAAAATTACATATTTTCTTAACAGTCTTCCTGGTGAACTGCTTCTAACTGGGAACCAGACTAAGACTTGACCAAGAATAGGTGGCTCGTACTCATAAAAATTTGGCTCCTAAATAGAAGAACATAAGGAGGCCAAAGAATACCAAAAGCAGCCATTTGACAGGAACCAGAAAACCTAACAACTTTTTTTTATCTGTATTCATAGATTTTAAAACAACTGATTTCAAGTCCTGATTAGTGTGATACCAATATGACATCTTGTAAAGAGCCAAACCGTCCAACACATACATACTTGACTTTACTTTGCCAAGGTTCAAGGCAGATTTAGTTAAATACAAGAAATCTTATTCTGTTGCATAATACCCATGATCAGTAGTGTAAAAACATGGATTTAATAATGTGGAACCCACTGACTAGAGGTCTGCCAGTTTCTAGAGGTCATTGCCCCTTTGTTTCCCTCTCAGAGTTATCTCCCCTTTAGCTATTACTCTTCAGCAGCTGCTAACATCACAACCCATTTCTTCAAGCAGGGTTACCGCACGATGGCAAGGCTCCTCACTGCAGTACCCTGCCAATACTACATAAAGCCCCCAATGCATGGGCCAGTACTGAACTACACTAGTATGCTGAGGCACTGCACTAGCCAGGCTGGCCATTATTCTTAAGCAGAAGCTTCATTATATATTCCACACTTTGTAATGTCTTTTTTTTATTTTCTTTATGCTCTTTTCACACTGAGGGGATGTACCCCAAGTCCTACAAGTCCAGCATCCCCAGGAACACTCACCAGGGTTGTTGGTCCATGGTGTTACTACCTCCCCATGGTCAGGCTTCCCCCTGCAGGGCTGATGGGAGTAGACCAGGCTACCCAGAGCCCTGGATGAGTGTCCTATGTGACCTTCGGGCTGGTACTGGAGGTCTCTAGTGTCATGGTACACCGTGGAAGGACATATTTTCTTAGTTATTATGCCCTGGTGGAGCAGGCGTGCAATGATGTCATGACCCACTGATTGCACTTCTGTGCCCTTCGTGCTGATGCTTGCCACTTCACCACTCCCCACACTTGTGTTGGGCCCTGCACACCCACCACAGCCATAGCTATGGGCGTATAATGCCAGATGCTGAAACTCTCCCTACCCAGAGGAGGAAAGCAGTCCATTGGATGCTCATCCTTCTCCCCCAACTGACCCTCCTCTGCTCTGGGCTTGCTCAAACCCAGGTCACCAGCGCCACAAACTGTTTTTTTTTTTGTGATGTCTTAATACACAAAGGTCGAAGAGCCCAAGTGCATGAGCATAATGGAGAATTTGCTTGTACAGCCTGACCCTGCATTAGCAACCCACGTTTTGACTGAAGAAAACTGGGGACTAACCAAACAAAAACTCAGCTGGTATGTACAGAAAATAAGACCCTTTAGGCTCTATGGTGCTGGCCCATTGTAATTAACTGGATAATATTCAAACTACATATTGTGGGACGTACAAGTCCATAAGGCCCGTGTACTAGTCCTTAACCGTAGCTTCACATATGGTAGGTTAGAACTAGTACAAGCATGTATGACCCCTCAAAAACAGCCTTGAAAATGATCCCATTATTCCAAAGGTCTAATATTCGGGGTTAATGTTGGTTCTCTGTGCTCACAAAACAGGTGGGTTTGTAGTAGCTCAGCTGGATGGGCTCATTTACCTGGGCCCTCCCTTGCCCCCTGTGCAGGTGGGGATTAAACATAACTTGGGGAGCCTAAGGCACAGTGGCATCATGGGCACTGTGGTATGGTCACCATTTAATTATTGGGACCATCTTTTTTGATTTGCAAATTGAAATTTGAAGCAGCAGTGTTCCCCCCTTATATAAAAGAGTTTCATATTGTGCACAGAATAACACTTAACATGCCTTGACAACTTCTCTCTTGCTTACAAAGAAAAATACTGTGTTTAAAGTTATCTGTCTTCCAATGCAAAGTGTGCTGTTATTCAGCACAGGACCTCAAGGGATGGAATAGAGCTTCCATATCAGATTGCATGGTTATCAAATAGTTTGTTGGATCAAAAAAGAGCTGCAGCAAGGCTTTTGAATTCCTTTTATCAAAGGTTTTAAAGATAATCCCCATAGTAAGTTTTCTTTTACAGTAATATATAGTAGTATAGTGCAGTGGTTTAAGGCTGTGAGCTGCAAACCTGAAGACCTGGGTTTGAATCCCACAGCCCCCACTTGCATACTGTGTGACCCTGAGCAACACGCTTAACTTCCCTGTGCTCCCAGGTTGCACCTGGAAAGAAACACGCTTTGGCTTAGTGTGCCTTTCCTAGTTAAACAATTTTCTCTTTCCCTTTTCTGGATTATTTTGGTTAGTGAACAAGTTATAGCATATTGCACAGAATAACTTTTCACACCTGAAAATTCACAGGCTACATCAAAATCTTAATACTTGAAGATACATGTTTCATGGGACCAGCTTTCTTAGTGAAAATTTGAGGGCCCTGTTTAGTTTATATTTGTAGATTTAAAATGAGGGCTAGGAATGCTGGATTTAATAAGGGATATGTTCACTGTAAGTGGAACAGAACACTTTTCTCCTCTGATTCCAGTCATTTGGTTTCCCATGGCAGTTTCATGCAACCAGACTATGGAGGAAAGAACACCAGTGTTGACTTTGTCACCCATGGTGATTACAGGAAACACTCAATGCCTAAAGCACTCTCTTATTTGTTCCTTTCAGTGTTATCCATTCTTGTTGTATTCATTTGCTGTTTGTTTGTTTTTTGTACTTTCCAAAGAATGGACAAAACAAGCCACTGGTCCTGGGTTCGTGACTTGCAATTTTTTTTTTTGCCCTGTAGCATTAAAAATAAATCCTTAGTGCTCCAGAGGATCAGCAGATGCTGATGAATCAAAGGAACTGGATTTTGCACACTGACTTGCAGGACAATGAATTTCCTTCTGTACAGAGTTTAAGAAATCACGTTGTATACTTCAAACTACAACTTTAAATCATATAGTCAAAACATTTTAGCAAATGTAAAGATTTTTAAGTGTTTCCATGACATAATTTATTGATTTATATCCTAAAGTGAAGATTATTAAAACTTTAATTATCTAGGTTGACCACTGAATGTATTTCCAGGACCAGTCAGTCTTTTCTGATACTGTTCCCGGACTAGTTCCTGGGCTGTTCTCTACAAGATCATTGTTGATCCATGTGTTAAAGAATGTTATTTTTTTGTTAGCACCACTGTATCCACTTTTTATCCCCCTCTTCTGTGAGGAAGGGAAATCTCAGCACCCACCAAAATAAACTGTAAAAGCAGTGCTTTCCACAGTTAGATTTTTGTGCAGAATATGATTTTGACAGGCTTCACAAAATCTGGTAGGCCAAAAATCTGCACCATTTTCCCCAAAGATGCACTGCTTGTTTGTTTTATGCTACACCAAAAATCTGAGTGGTGCACACACTTCCAGTGTTTCACACTCTACTGCACTTTATGAAGGGACAGAATCTGAGTTTTGTCTGCCTGCAGCAAGCTCCTGGAAGTGGCTTTGTTACTGACTCCCTCCTCAGGGTTTACTATTGCTTGTTTCTATATTTTCTTGGCATTCTATATATGATGTTGATTTCACTGTGCAGTTCAGAACAGCGGAATGGACATCATATATTGCTTAGAAAGCAGAAATAGATAGTTTTTCATTGTGGAGAAAGGACAGTGCAAGGCATATTCAGTGGCAGAAAAGCGTAATAAAATAATTTCTGCTATTTATTTTTACCCCCACTGGGATACCTTTGACAGGACCCAGCAACCCTTGTATCCCATTCTCCAACAGTGGTGTCTCCCCACCCATCGGCGAGGCCAGGTTGTAGCCTGGAAGTATCTGTGTTCCCTTTGCTACTTTAGGGATGGTAGGGTGGAATTGTGTCTCATGACATGCACCTGAAAACCTTCATGCAGTACACAGTAATGACAGGCAGTCTACTCATAAGTCCCACCCTTCTCCCCTGTGCCAGTAGACACTGTCATCTGCTCAGGATGACTGGGAGGGGCTAATGACTTATTGTCACTCAAGCTGGCAGGGCCATGATACCCTAGGGTGCACATAAGAGTTGGACAGGAATCTCTCATGCCCAGGTCAAACATACTACAGTACACTAGGCTCCTGTGGTGTGGAGTGAGGGAGTAGGCACACAGTGCAAACCTGTGTGTAACACATGGAAACGGGACACACACATCAGCAGCAACACCAAGCCAGTATAAAAATAATTTCTTTAACCCCAAAAAAAAGCCTGCCAAAGCACGTCAAAATAATACATCAAAAAGGAAGAAATAAGAGGGCATTTAAAGGCAAACCTGCTTACATCTGTTTCCTACCACCTTGAAGCAGCAGTGTAATGAAACTGGACAAAAATCTCAGCCTATCTCTTTTCACTATAAGATTCCAGATGTCTTCCAGTTTTATTTGATGGTGGCATTCTCTACTTCCACTATAATTTGAGTATTTTATAAATGTTTCGCTATAATCTTTTATCAAGAAAAAGAGATGGCTGCCACATTGTCTTAGGAATAGCATTGAAGACTCGACAAGGGTCAGTGTTGAGAAAAAAGAATATGCTGCTCAGCATAGATAGGAGGCACCTAGACAAGTACATTTGACAGGTATGCTAATGTTTTTTTAACTGTAACCGAAGCTAGCTTTTTGGAAAACAAATGTTGGCTGCACTGCTGCTTTAAATAAAACTGATAAACATCAACATGGGAAGTAACTCCATCCATGTTCAGAACAGTGCAATAAAAAAAAAAGATCTATTAAATTATTTTTAGGCATGTGTACAAAGAGCTGTCCATGCCCAGAGTACTAAGAAAGAAGGGTTATGCACTTAGGGAGCAATGTACGTGCTATCTGGATCTCACCCAGCATTCCCATATAATGAAATGTTAGCAAGTATGTATTGCTTGAGTAAGGACAAATAAATATTGCTTTGGCTTAGGTGTTATTTCCCAGTTAATCCTTTACCCTTTAATGCCTGCTTCACTTTTTCTATGTCTGGAAAAGGAACAAGCTAAGGGTATTACCATATACTACACTGGTACTAGAGACACCAGTGACACAAAGTGACAGATTCAGTATTAACCATACATTTATTTTCCTCAGAAGTGTGGGGTGCTGCAAACTCTTTAGTGCTGCCCACTGTTCTTTTATATGCAATTTCAGACAGCTCTAGCGAGGTTTAATAAAGGAAACGTGCATCAGGCTGCACATCATTTTCTTGTCACGTATATAAATCATGACGTAACCCTTTGTTACTAACCAGATGACATTGTGATTGACATAAATGCATTTCGATATGGAGATTCTGGAATCGCTCAGCCATGACTCCTCTGGGAAGAGCTGAGCCTTGATACTGAACCAACCATGGGGACTTGACTAAAGCCACTTGGTCTCCTAGATCTGGAAGAACACTGGTGATGCCAACCAGCATTGTGTGACTGCTTGAACTGAATATCCAACTTCAACATTCCTCTGTAAGCCATGGATGAACTGCTAATGATTTACAATGAGCTGGATGATTTATACTGGAAGTCAGATGTACAGTATTGTGCTTTAGGGCTGTTATGGTACTTATGTGTGTGCAAACTATTGCTACATGAAACAACCATGCATAAAAGCAGTAATTGGTGTATATTAATTAGCACTAAACACAGCCCAATTTACCTCATCAAAGTAGAGCAGCACTAACAAATGTTATTGTTCTCTAAGACAAAAAGAGAATAAACTAATTCCCTTTTCTTCTACAATGTATTTAATCATTGGTGGTCTCCAATTTGGAGTTTTTACTCCCTCCCCCAGTAAAATAAAATGTTGTATCTCGAAGCTTTTTATAATGCTCTAATGTGCTGTATGTGTAAGTATCAAAATGTAGTTAAAAAATACATATGCATTAAAATGTGTCTCTGCTCTTTAATATCAAAAGTTTTTAACCCAGGTTTGTAACCATGCAAAGCTCTAGGAGCCAGCAACTAAATTTTCAACTGTGGAGAATTCTGTATTTAAAAAATAAAACAAAACATGATCATCCTTAAAGAAATATCATCTGAAACATTTTATTTGCCTACTATATTAAAACTAAGCTGTACTGTGTGTCTTTATTTGGTAGCATTGTTCAATAAAATTGCACTCTAGGGTGATCCATTTCAGAAAGGTGCTACAGTACCACCCCTGTGCTGTCAGAAGTGTTAGAACCATTATACAAGAAACTGAGGGTTCTGTGTTCAGAAAACAATGCTTCTAGGGATGTGGATATGTTGCTCTATCCACATGTCTTGGCAGTTGCCTTTCCTTTTAAGATCAGCTGGAAGTCTTTAAGCTGGCTCCTCCCACCAACTCAGATGGTATATCCCTCGGCTCTGCCCCTTGATGCCAGATCTTCCTTTCCACTTGGAAGAAGCAGGTTCCCTCCACCCACTCCCACACTGAGTAGGCCCTGGCATAAATCTTCAGCTTTTCTACCACACTTAAACTCATAAGAGTTTTCTGCTACGATCTTCAGTCGCAACCATGATGGAAGACAAGTCCTCATCTGGGTTCCGCTGGTGTCCTTGCAGGCAGAAGATGTCTCGCACCGACCCGCACGCCATGTGTGTTTATTGCCTGGGTCACGATCAAGACACCCAGGTTTGCGATGTTTGTCACTCTTTTCAACCAAACATGTTAGACGATTGTCTCACATGATTGCAGCTTGGCTGTCAAGAAAAACAGAACACACCTGTCAAATCTAAAGAAACCCATTGGGTGGTCTCCGTGGCTGCAGGCTCCACTGAGCAACTTGAACAGATGAATGCCTTTGAGGAGGAGGCGGCTTGGGCCACTGATCAGTCCTCTTCGGCTTCGATCTTCGCCCCACTAAAACTGGGCTCCACCTTTACAGGCTCCTTCAAGGAGTTGTGCCAGTCTCTCCTGACCATGAGGAGGGCTCGTCAGCTTGCACAGCTCTCGTTCCTGTAAAGGGAAAAGGAATTAGAAGGAGTCAAAGAGGATAAGACTTGACGATCGTTCTTGGGATCGAGAATGTTCTAATTCCCAGGAATCTCCAGTTTCGACTTCAGTCGAAACTGCGGCCTTGGCCACTGGCTTCACGGTGCCCCTGTCAGGCCAGCCGGCTAAGACATGGGACAACGACCCAGTTGAAATTATCATTGACCCCGTCGACCCATTGTCACTTGATGAAGCCGACAACTCCCTGTTCAGGACTCCGGTCCTGCCTGGACCCACTAAGGAGGAGGAGGAGACCCAGCCTGCTGGGAACCGCTTTACAGTCCCTAACCATGACCTGGAGGAACTGTGGGTTTCCCAAGTTCCTTCTGAGCACCCCCGTCAATCCCCCGGCGGTTGAGGTCTCAGTCATCTTCTTCCAAAAGGTTGAGGAAAACCCATAGACGCCACTCTGGGCATTCCAAAAAGTGGCACCGCAGCTATTCATCGTCATCCTCCTCAGAAGAGGAGAGGCTTCAGTGGAGGTCACGCCATCGCTATGAGGATCTCGTGTGGCAACAGTTGGTGTTGGCCAGTCCAAAGTCGACCCCAGTTTCCACACTTGCCCTCTAGGTTGACACCAACACCTCCAGAGCCTGTCAACGCCGTCCCTCTGCCTGCAGAGCCAGTGAAGGCCCTCCCGGCTCGGCCAAAACCAGCCTCTCTGCAGATAATGTTGGAGCCACCACCTAGACAGCCTCCCTCTGGGGCTCCTGTCAAGGAGTCTTGGCCCACTAAGGGCCTCCCTCACAGGCTGTCAGCCACTCTTACTCCTGACCAGCCATGATGGCTTGAAAGTGACACGGGTGGTCGGCCAATCTATCTGGACTCCAAGGACTCCTCGCTGCACTCCCGTCCACTCAACGAGGAATCGCTCAGGGATCCACGGGATGCCTTTGGAGCCTGTTCAAAAATGGGCTCAACATCCTCTAACAGACATTCTGGAAAAAAGGGGATTCTCCAACAGAGGCCTTCCCAGTGGCAAGAAGCCATTATTGGCCCGGGCTTGGAGCCTTGGTAACACCCTGCCTCCTGCTCTGTGCAATCAGCACAGATGGCCCGCAAATATGTGGTGCCCATCATCTCCCTATCAGGGTTCATGGAGCACCCCTTGGCTGAGGGGTTGGTGACCAACTCTGTGTTTCGGTGCTCGGAAAATTTGGGAGACTCTGACAGACCTCCAGACAAAGAGTCCAAAAAACTGGACCACTCTGCCAGGAAGGTCTGTGCTGTCTTTTCACCTGGTCTCCATCAAGCGAGCTTGGTTGTCTTTATGGCACACTTCTCCCTTGCCCTTTTGGGCTCTTTGGAAGAGGTGTTTCCTCATCTCTCCACGGACCTCTAGACTACGGTCAAGCAAGTCTGGGATCAGGGTTGAGCTGTGGCAAAACAGCAACTCCAGATGGCTCTGGACATTGGGGACTCCTGTGCCCATTCGGTGGCCACAGTTGCCATGCATCACAGGGCCTGACTGAGGGTCTCAACCTTTATGGCAGACACCACCACAAACTGGCAGACATACCCTTCTTGGGCACTGGCTTGTTCGATCCAGGGGTTGATGGTCACCTTCAATGCATCGAGAAGTCCATTGCCACCTTGGACTACGTTGCTTCTGCCTAGAAGAATTCAGGGTTCAAGAAACAGAAGCATAAGCTCTTTCGACCTTCTGCCCCTGCAGCCAAGCAGGCCCAGTCTTGATGCCCTCTGCCCAATTCAGGGGCTTTGGTGGCCTGTAAGCCCAGAGGGAAGGGTCCCGCAGCCCCAGGCAGGATCCTCCTTCTCAAGCCTGCACAGTGATGGGATGGGGTGGCCACCCCATGCCTGTCATAGCCTCCTTAGGGTCCTCCCATTGGGACTGGTTCATCACTTCCTTTCCACCTGGTCCGCTATTACCACAGACTGGTGGGTTCTGGAAGTGGTCAGCCAGGTCTGCCTCTGGAATTCAAGTAGTACCACCAAGCTGAGTCCGTGCCCCAGGACATTCAGTCGGCTGTCCGAGATGACATCGCCTAACCCTCCTCGAGGAAGTGGTGGTCAGAGTCGTGGATCCCCTGTCAACCCAGGGTTCATATCCAGGAACTTCCTGGTCCCAAAACGGATGGGGGGCTGGCACCCATTCTAGATCTGTGCGACCTGAAATAGTTCTTCAGGTCTCGCACCTTCAGGATGACAGAACATGTGGTTTTGCTCTCTGGATCTGCAGGATGCATTCTTCCACATCCAGATCTGTCCGTCACCCCAAAGATTCCTCCACTTTCGAGCAGATGGTACCCTCTACAAGTTGCAAGCCATGCCATTCGACCAGTCATCAGCCCCAAGGGGTCTTCACCAAATGCATTGCAGTGGTGGTGGCCCATCTTCGGCGCTGAGGGGTCAAGGTGTACCCCTACCTGGATGACTGACTTATAGCGGGTCCTTCCAGGTGGGAGATGGAGAGGTCCAGGGACCTGGCCCTCCAGACCTGTATCGACCTTGGCCTCCTGGTCAATGAGGCCAAGTCGGGACTTGTGCCTCGCGGTGATCTGCTTCATGGGGCAGGCTCGACTCTTGCCGAGCCAGAGCCAGAGCCAGGCTCCCGGTAGACAGGGCAGAAATTCTCTCCTCCTTTGCCCGATCATTTCTGGTTGGGTACTTGCACCCTGCCCAGGACTTCCTGTGACTTCGCTACATGGCAGCGTGTACCTCCATGGTCCGATGGCCTGGTGGCATAAGTGCTTTCTTCAATGGGAGCTGGTCAGCCAGTGGACTCAGTGACTAGGTCATTTCAACCAGCTGGTCACTGTGACCCACAAGATTTGGGATGCTGTCCAATGGTGGACTGTCCTGAAGCATCTGCAGGGAGGGATCCTGTTTGTCCGCTCCCAGGCCACAGTCATCCTGATGACTGATGCATCTCTCATGGGCTGGTTGCCTCACATGGGGAGCAGAGATTCCATGGGCTCTGGACCTCCGAGGAACTCTGATGTCACATAGACCTGCTAGAGCTCTGAGCAGTCCAGCTGGCATTGACTGCCTTCGCTCTGTTCCTTGGGGTCAAGTGGTTCAGGTTCAGACAGACAACACTACGACCATGTACTATCTCAACAAACAAGGCGGCATGCACTCCCAGCCTCTGTGCAGGGAAGCTCTCCACATCTGGGCCCTCGTGAGCCATCTGGAGGCAGATCTAGCTGTTCATGTGGCAGGAGCCTCCAATCAGCTGGTGGATGCCCTCAGCCGAGTGGGCAAGGTGTCTCATGAGTGATCTCGCCATCCAGAGGTAGTACACTGCTTGTTCTCTGAGTGGGGCACCCCTCAGGTGGACCTGTTCGCCTCCAGGGAGAATGCAGCTGAGGCTGTTTTGTGCCGGCCCCCCTCAGCAGAGCTCGCTGCAAGGGGATGCCTTCCTGAGGCCGTGGACCCCAGGCCTCTTTTATGCCTTCCCTCCACTTCCCTTGATCCACAAGGTGCTCCTTAAGGTGCTCCTCAAGGTCAGGAGGGACAAGGCACAGGTGATCCTGGTGGCTCTGGACTGGCCCCACCAATTTTGGTACCCTGATCTCCTCAGCATCAGGCTCCTGAGGCATCTTCCAGCATGCTCTCCATCAGTCAGGGGGGAAGGTACTCCACCTGGACCTTCAATGCCTGCAACTGACAGCCTGGTTCCAGAGCAGCTAGAGTTTCAGGCTTTGGGTCTCTCTGAAGACATGCTCATTGTAGTTGAAGCACCTAGGAAGGAATCGACCAGGAAGTGCTATGCCTTCAAGTGGAAGAGATTCTCCATTTGGTGTCAGGCAAGGGGTTGGACACTTTGTTCTGTCCAGTGGCTAGCATCCTAGACTATCTATGATCTCACTCCAAAGGGGGACTTCGGTCGATGACCTGGCAGTCATCTCTGCTTACCAGGCGTGGGCTGGTCAGCAGTCAGTGGCACAGGAGAAGGTGATCTGACACATTTTCAAAGGCCTCAATCACATTTCCCCTCCGGTGCGTGCACCACCACTACCACAGGATCTACTGCTGGTACTGGCAAAGCTAATGGGTGAGCCATTTGAACTGATGCACAAGTGTGAGATGTCGCACTTGTCATGGGAAACTGCCTTCTTGGTGGCTATCATTTCAGCCAGAAGGATTGCGGAGCTCCAGGTGCTTTCTGTCAAGTCTACTTATCTGGTCTTCCACAGGGACAAGGTTGTCTTGTGCCCCAACCCGAAGTTCCTTTTGAAAGTTGTGTCGGAATTCCACCTGAACCAGGTAATGACTATGCTAGTGTTCTACCCCAGTCACACTCGGATGCTGAATACAGGCTCCATACTTTGGACCTGAGGCGAGCGCTTGCTTACTATAAAGGAGCACACGCTGGAATTTGGGGAGTGGTTCACCAGCTGTTTGTCACCTACACTGAAGCCAGTACCAGGAAGTCCTGCAGCCAAGCAGATGATTGGCAGATGGATTACATCCTGCATTGATCTCTGCTATAGGTTGGAAGTAGGAGCCTCCCGAGGCTAAGGCTCATTCCACCTGCCACACCGCTGTGTCAGTGGCTGCTTCAAGGATGTCCCTATCCAGGAAATCTGCAGGGCTGCTACCTGGAAATCAGCAAACACCTTCATTTCCCACTACCACATCAACCTAGAGTCACACCAGGATGCTGGTTTTGAGAGATCAGTTCTCCAGTCTCTGTTCCCTAAGTAGAGGTGTGCACCTTACCTCCTTCCTCCCACAGAACTGCTAGAAGTCTGCCAACCATGTGGATAGAACAACATACCCACATCCCTAGAAACAGAGGTTACTCACCTGTAACAGTAGCTCTAGGAGTGGTATATGTTATTTATCCACAAGGACCCATCTGATCTCCCCAGCTTTGGCCTTTCAACCACTGCTTCCAGCAGGCAAGATCTGGCATTAAAGGGTGGAGCTGAGGGATATGGACCCTGGGTGGGTGGGTGGGAGGAGCCAGCTTAAAGACTTCCGACTGATCGTAAAGGGAAAGGCAATTGCCAAGACGTGTGGCTGAACAACAGATAACACTCCTAGAACTACTGTTACAGGTGAGTAACCTATGCTTTACTAGGTATTGTGTGAGATGTCCTCAGCATTGTGAAAGTTGCTGTCTGACTGGGTCAGTAACCTTAGGCATGCCTATTGTGACAATACTAACAGTATTGCTTTTATTTGTCCCATATGTACTTTTCATGCATGAACCCAACAGGGGCTATGATCTCTCCCTAGGAGGTACATCCTCCAGCCCTGTGATCGCCCGATCCGTTAAGTCCTAGATTCCCTGAGTTCCCCCTCCACAGCAGAGCCAGGGCGAGGTGCCACGTCCCAGTACCGGTACATCATATCTAGAATTGGGATGGACTTACTGGAGCACCGTTTTCTCCTGCACCCACTTCCGTGCGATGGGTGGGGAGGCTGTCTCCAGCTCCACGAAGGCAGCCAATCACTCTGGATGTGGGATAACCCTGCTACATGGCTGCGTACCTGTGCTGAACCCTAACCACCACTGGGTGTCGGTCGACAGCGCGCAGCGGAAATCCCCCCACCCTGAGGAAGGAGAGCAGTCCTCTGGATGTTCTATCCTTCCTCCCCTGCCAACCCCAAATGACCCGAGTCCACCCGAACCGGGTCGCCAGCATAGCAGGTGTAGCATCCAGCACCTCAAGCCTCAGTGCCACTGGGCTGGCTAAGTAACAATATTTCTAGGGACATGTATATGGTACATTTCTCTACACATTGGCAGTCTCTTTTAAGAGCTGAGTTGCCATACAGTCTTTAAGCGAAGCTCCTCCCACCAACTGGCTGGTATATCCCTTGGCTCTGCCCCTATGATGTCAGATCTTCCTTTCTGCTGGAAGAGTCAGGTCTCCTGATTTGTAGCTCTGTGGGTGGTGAAGGCCAGAAAAACTTAAGTGAAGTATTTAGCCAACTTTTTTTTTTCAACCTTTGACTTGCCACTTGTGAAATTGGGCAATCATGCTCAACAAGTTATCAAGTATAAAAATAAAATGAATTACTTTTGAAGTACGTCCTCGTTCCCGTCTCCATCTCCAATGTTGACTCAATAGATCACAGGGATTCTATGCCAGTTCCTGGCTTCAAGCATTGCATCCAGTGCAACCAGGAGATGTCATGGACAGATCCAAACATGTGCGAATACTACCTCGGTGAACAATATGATGTCGCTGCATGCGGCCTGTGCCAGGCTATGCTTCCTTCTTCCCTAGACGACTGCTACGTCCATCTTCTCCTCAGTCGGCCAACTGAACAGGACCCTCCAGTGAAGTCAAAGCAAGCACATAAGGTGGCCCCCGTGGCTGCAGGGTCCGTGGCCCAGATGGCATCCATGGGAGAGGTGGTGTCCGAGGTCACGAAGGGTACCTCTTCGATCTCCGTGCTGCTCCTGTTGGGGGCCAATGCTGGCCAGGTTTTGGCAAGAAATTATCAAGAAATGTGCAGAACCCTCCATACCTTCAAGGAGAGCCCTGCTGTCACAGTAATGTAAAGAAATTGAAAAAGTCATGCTGTTGGTTGTCGGAATAGCTAAGGGCATGCTCCTTCCATTCCCTCAACTCCCCTCACAGCTTGATGGCTGTTTGAGTGTTCAGCTACAGTGAATCTGCCTTGGTCGAGGGCCAGGTCACTAGCTGCACTGTGCCCCCATCAAGCTTGTTGCTTCTGACACAGTTTGAGCAAGTGGTCGAGATCTTTCTTGACCCTGTCAACCAGTTGTTGGAGGGGATCGATGAAGACTTGATTTCTAGCACCCCGGTCTTGTCTGGCCTCAACCAAGAAGTCCAGGAGCAACCAAAGCTGTCTTCTCTCTGGAGTTGCCTCCCTCCAGGGTCAAACAGTTGAACCTTGTGCAGGTAGTCTTTGCTGCCCCTCTGGCTGTATCTCCTTGGCATCATTGATCCCATCAACGCTCTAGGTCAAGGTTGAGGATTCCTCACGCTCTCGGTCTCACTCGACTGGGAGGCACCACTGTCGCTCCTCTTCCTCTTCATCCTTAAACAACAAGAGGCTCTGTCACCATGTGTGATGCATTATGAGGAGCTCCTGTGGCAGCAGTGGGCCTTGGTTGGGCAGGGTAGGGCTCTACCCACAGCCTCTGCGGTCACCTGGCATCTGCCAGTTTAGCCTGTACCAGTCGTGACAGCTGTCTCTGATGCGAGTCTCACCACCTATAGCAGTGGAACCACCTCCACGACAGCCCATGCAGGATACCCCCTTCAAGAACTTCCAGCCAGCTACCAGCTTGCCAGGATGGTGGTTGGTGGAGATCACACACTCAAACGAGCCTTGAGTGGTGCATGATTGCAGTCGGCCAAGGGCCATGTTTGAGAATTCCTCAGCTGACTCTGATGGGTCTTCAATGCAGTCTTTGAGGGCTCATGCTTTCGACCATGATTTTGCCAAAGGACTGACTACTTATCACAAGGCCAGTGTCCTTCGGAGCTCTTCACAGACTTATGTCCGAGTCCATGGAGGTTCCCTTAGATCCGGTCCAGAAAAGGGCAAAATACCCCTTTACTGAGATCCTGGACAGGGGACAAATCACTTTGGGTTGCCATCCTGATAGTCGAGGCCACTTGAGGCTGGCACTGGAGCTTTAGCAGCATCCAGTTTCCTGCCTGGCACCAGGGTGCAAGTGGTAGATAAGAAGTACAGGAACTCAGGCACTTACAAATACGAAATGCAGATCCTCAATCTGAAGGATAAGTGTGTGAAGACATGTCTATCTGTTTAGACACTAATCGATTCAGTTAGAGATATTGAAGTATGTCTAGCAAAATAGCACTGTTGAACAAGTCAAATGTTGTTATAGAAACCCTGATTTCAGGTCACAGTGCCAGAAACTGTCATTATGTTGCTTGTTTAAGAATTTCAGTTTCAGTGTCAGTGGGAAAAAGTACAGGAACTCTGTTTCTGCTGCAAAAAAGGTACAGGAACAGAGTTCCTGTGCATTCCTATTCACTTTCATCACTGCCCAGCACCCTCTGCCACATGGTCTGCAAGTATATAGTCTCTACCAGCATCATGTCCAGATTTTCAGTCCAACCCTTGGCCAAGGGTCTGGTTTACAACACTGTCTTCCATAAATCCAGAAATACTGGAGACATGGACAAGTCCCCCAATAAGGAGTCCAAAAAGCTTGACCATGCAGCTAAAAAGGTCTATGCTGCATCATCCCCTGGTTTCCATCAGGCAAGCTACACTCTGATGATGGTCACTTTGGTCACTCCCTGATGGGAGTCCTAGACCAAGTCCTTCCTTACCACCTTGTCAACAAGCAGCTGGCAGTAAAAGTGGTCCAAAACCAGGGTCAAGCACTGACTAAACACCAGCTTCAGATGGCCTCGGATGTGGGGATTCTTGCACGCATGCCATAGCAGTGGCCATTGTGATGCATCTCAGGGCCTGGCTGAGGATTTCTTCCTGTACAGTGGACACCCAGCATAAGTTGGCCAATGTCCCCTTCCTGGGCACCAGCCTCTTTGGCCATGGGGTGGAGGGCCATCTCGCCAGGATTTAGAAGTCCAGTGCCACCCTAGATTGTGTGACCTCCTTGCAGAAGGATCAGAAAGGGCAGAGGCTAAAGAAAAAGCCTTTTTAGTTTTGACCCTTTCCGTCACAGCAACCTAAGAGCATCAGCCCTAGGAGGGACCTTCACAGGCTTGGCACCCCAAGACCAAGTTCTTGGTCAGGGTCCCAAAAAAGACGAGGGTGGTCTAGTGTTTCTCCTCCAGCAGCAGGCACAGATGCTCCCTCCAAAGCTCCACACTGATGAGTTGGGGGTATTTACTTCCCACCCATCCAGTCCCTGCCCCAGCTCCCCGTGGGGTCAGCTGCACCACTTCTGGCACACTTGGTCTGTAATTGCTTCAGACAAGTGGATCCTAGAGGTGGCGGGTGAAGGTTGCCTCTTGATTTCGAGGCTATTCCACCTTACTGACCCCATGCAACAAGGAGTCTGTGGTGTCTAGGACATGCTGTCCACCCTCAGGGAGGACATTGCTCAACACCTAGAAAAAGGAGCCATAGCCTATGTTCCAGACTCCATGGCATGTCAGGGCTTCGTGTCCAGGTACTACTGGTCCTGAAATGGACAGGGAGTTGGTGCCCCATACCAGACTCTCCATGATCTCAATCAGTATTTCCAGAAGCACAAGTTCAGGATGGTGGCTCTGAACTAGATAATACCATCTATGGAGCAGGGCATTTGGGACTGCTCCCTGTATCACCAGGATGCATTCTCCTACATTCCTCTCCATCCTTCCCACTGGTGGTACCTTCGGTTCCGCGCAAAAGGGGTTCTCTTCACGTGCCAAGTCATGCCATTCGGTCATTCTTCAGCATCTAGGGTCTTCACTAAATTTATTGCAGTGGTGGCAGGGGATCAGGATATACCCTTACCTGGATTGTTGGCTGACAGCCAGGCCATCCAAGAGGCAGTGGAACAGTCTAGGGACCTGGACCTCCAGACCTGCAGAGACTTGGGCCTTCTGATCAGTCCATCCAAGTCCAAACTTATGCCCTTGCAGGTGATTCACTTCAATGGGGCAAAGCTAGACTCCTCAGGCCAGGCCGGACTCCTGCAGACTGGGCACTGGATCTTACCTCCTTTGCAGGATCATTTCAGGATGGGGTGCTCGCACAGCCCAGGACTTCAGCAGCTGCTAGGGTACACAGTACTTAGTAACACAGCAGAAGGAGGTTGAGGAATGTTGGACAAGGTTGAAGAATGCAATAACCATGGTCACATCACAGTGTGCCCGTCAGGTTAGTAAGAACAAAGGGAGGCAAAGCCCACTATGGTTTTCCAAGGAGGTAGCAATGATGGTGAGAGAGAAGCGCATAGCCTTCAGAAAGTACAAGGAGTCAGGGAACGAGGCGGACATAACAGAATACAAACAGAAACTAATAGAGACAGGGAAAGTGATAAGAAATGCAAAGGCACATACAGAGGTTACGATAGCTCAGGAAGTAAAAAAGGGTAACAAAACATTCTACAAGTACATTACGTGAAAAGGAAGACCAAAGGGGTATTGTTAGAATCAGAAAAAGGACAGACAACCCACAGAGCAAGACGGGAGAAGGAAGAGGCACTCAATAAGTACTTCTTCTCAGTCTTACACAGAAGCAGATGGAAATGGACCAACAATAGGCATAAAGAAGTGTTCAATTGAAGGAATAGACACGGGTTCCTTTACAGAGGAAAGGGTCCTAGAAATAGACAAGTTAAAGGTAGATAAAGCTATGGGGCCAGATGGGATACACCCAAGAATAATTAAAGAACTTGGGAGAGAACTAGCACCCCCTTAGCAGTGCTCTTCAACAAATCATTGAGGAGCGGGGGTCTATGTTTATTTATTTATTTTATTAATTTATTAAATTTTGGTGACCAGGTAGGCCCACTGAGCCCCGAAGGTCCCTTTTTCAGGGGCAACCAGGGATAACAATACAAGATAAAATACAGTGGAGAAAAACTTTTGATTACATAGGTTGTTCAAGCATAAGGTGGTTACAGACATGGTTATCATCATGACACAGTTTTGCCTTGGTACTACTTGGCATAGTGATATACATGAGGTAGCATTGGTCCCTAGGTGTCCAGATACTAGAGGGAGGTGCATGGTCGGCTCACCTTTGGGAAGGTTTGATGCAGAAAAAGGGGATACCTTAAGAGCTATGGCAGTGTCATGCACTTGTGGCCAGAATATGGGACTTGAGCCTGGTGCAGCAGTTTGTGAGTGAGGAGGCGTCCTGGTGCGGGGGGTGGGCTTGTTCCATAGGCTGGGGGCTTGGCAAGAAAAGGATCTGCTGCCAGCATTGGTCCTTACTCTGGGGACTTCTAGTAGTGTTCGTTCTGATGTCCTTAAATTCCTAGGGTTGTGTTTAATGGCTATGGTTCCAGCTATGCTTGGTGGAGCGGGGGGTTTGAGTAGCTTGTAGGACTAGACAAGCAATGGGTATTGGAGGTGAGTGGCCAATGTGGGCCACCGGAGCTGGGCCAGAGTGTCACAGTGGTGACGTCGTGGGTGGTCTTGGGTAGCGAACCGAGATATTTTGTTGTATAGGATTTGCATCATGGATACCTCTTGCTTTGCCATGCCCTGTATAATCGGGGCCGCATAGGTCAGTGTAGGGAGCAGGACACTTGTCACAATGGAGAGCCTGGCCTCAGGGATGAGCTGGTCCCTGAGTCTGCACAAGGCACCGAAGCCTATGCGAGGGTCCTGGTGACCTGGTCCATGTGGTCCTTGTAGGTGATAGACTGATCCAGAGTTAGGCCTAAGTATTTTAGGAAGGGAGGGAACTACATTAATGCTTTTGCCAGAGAGTGTGGTTAGTCAGAGGGATGAGGACCTGTCAAGTCCCAGTGATCTTGGCCCGAATAGCATTGCCTTGGTTTTGTCTGCATTAAGTACCATTCTGTTCTCACACAGCCATGTCTCTAGGGATGTAAGGTCCTTTTGGAGGAGCGGACCAAGAGCGGCCACATCACCCAAGGGTCAGTAGATGACAGTGTTGTCAGCGTACTGTACAACTGAGCTCTCCCCACAGTAGGTACTTAATTCGTTGGTAAATAGGGAGAATAGGAGGGGGCCTAGTATTGAACCCTGAGGTACTCCCTGTTTTAGAGGTAGTGGCTCTGACATGGCCCCCTTCAATGTGACCCTCTGTGTCCAGCCTGATAACTCCCAAACCACTTGAGGGCATGGGGGTCTAGGCCCACATTGTGCAGCTTCTGTAGCAGAAGATTGTGGTCGACAAGGTCAAACACCTTAGACAGGTCTATAAAGACTGCACCTGTGAGTATCCCTTTGTCCATTGCCCTGAGCACTTCGTCCGAGAAGTTAATGAGGGCAGTGTCAGTATCGTGGTTTGGTCTGCATCCATGTTGAGAGGGAGCAAGGAGCTGATGAGCTTCCAAGTAGTCCCGGAGTTGGTTGTAGATCAGCCTTTCTTGCAACTTGGCAAGTGTGCAGAGAAGCGAGATCGGCCTATAGTTGGTTAGTTTTTCCCTGAGTCCACCTTTGTGGATAGGGACTACATTGGCATGTTTCCACTGGTCAGGGACTGCTCTTTCCCTCAGTGATCTGTTAAGGAGCATGGTTAAGGGCCTGGATAAGGAGGTGGCTCCAGCCTTGAGTAGCCGAGGGTTGATACCATCTGGTACCCCTGATCCTTTAGGTTTCAGCGTCTTTAGGAGGGTTAGGACCTCAGTGCACTTTGCCAGTCTCAGGTGGAAAGAGGGTCGTTCAAAGTGTGTTGCTTCAGCTGAGCTTGGGGTCAAAGTCAGGGAAGATTGGCCGGTCTTGTAGGCCTCCAGATCTGTGAAGTGGTTGTTAAGGGCAGCCGATATTAGAGAAGAGTCAGTAGTGAGTTGACCGCTGATCTCCATCGGTCTGGATTCACTCTTTTTGCTGCCCTTGATCAGGTCATTGACATGATTCCAGAATTGCTTAGGGTTGCCTAAGCTAGTTTTCTGGAGGTGTGTGATGTACTGTCTTTTAGCAAGTTTAATGGCTCTCTTGGCTTTGTTTCTTAGGGCTTTGTATTCCACAAGATCTGCCGGGAGGGTGGAGAGCCTGAACTTCTTCCAGGCTTTGTCCTGAGTAGTCATTAGAGCTTTGAGGGATGGAGAGATCCACTTGTAACAGCTGCCTTTTGCCCTCAGTCTCTTCATAGGAGCGAAGAGGTTGGCAGCTGTACTTAGGAAGTCCTGAAAGTATTCCAAGGCCTCAGCCAGAGTTGGGAGGAGTGTTATGGGGCTCCAGTCCCGGCTACTTATGTAGTGATTGAATTGTACTTCTGAGAATTTGGTGTAGTCTCGGGCAGCAAGGATTCTTGGCTGGACCTTGGGTGCTCTGTTCTTCCATATACAGAAAATTGGGGAATGGTCACTCAAGGAGTCTGCCATTGTGCCTGCACTCTAGATGTTTGCAGGGTTTGACACCAGAGCCCAGTCCAGGGTGGTGTGATTCCCAGTTTTGTAATTCAGTCTGGTCGGTTCAGAGATGACCTGCGTCAGACCTGCTTCATGGGTCAGAGACATCGAGACATGGCCAGGGTCCTGGGCCCAGTTGAGGTTGAAGGCACCCAAAATGAGTAGCTCCGTAGCTACCTCGTGGGCCAATGCATTCGTGATGGCCAGGTGATTGAGAGGCAGACTTTGGTGGGTGGTAGACACAACCTATTGTTAGTTGCTTGGTGTGTCCTAGGTTATGCGGATCAATATACCTTCACCCTCAGCAGGGAGTCTTCCCTGCAGGGTTAGAGGTGACACGGTGAGGTCAGTCTTTGTATAGATTAGCACCCCTACCCCTTTTTGGATTCCTGTCCTTGCAGTAGGTGCTATAGCCCAGTGCTTGTATCTCATGATCAGGGATGTGGGCTTTTAACCAGGTTTCTGAGATGGCTAGGACATCAGGCTTGTAGAGGTCCAGCCAGGCTTGGACTTCATGTATTTTAGGTCTGAGGTTACATACATTCATGTGTGCTATCTTCAGACCCTTGGCAGACACCCAGCGAGGGTCCCGAGGGGATGCCACCAAGATATTGGTGGTATTGGAGCCGGGGTTGGGTTAAATATCTTCTGCCAGGAGTACTAGTGAAACCAGTAAGCTGAGTAGTTTAGTACTGGGTATGGTGACGAGGTTCCTTCGATGCAGCCTGCTCATAAAGTAGAACAGGTCATAGCATATACCCTTTTTTAACATCTCGTGCACTGTTGAGAGAGAAGCATGCTTGAGATAGGGTTACCACTGTGGAAATCGTGGGGGGTCATATGCAGATGGCCCCTGGTTGAAGTGGCATGGGTCAATGAGCCTATCCACCCAGAGGAGGGTCAGTGAGTAGATTATGGCAAGAAGTGCCCCTGTTAGGGAGAGGGACGCTTTGGTTTTGAGCACATCGCGCGGGGGGCATGTGCTTGTAAGGTATGGTTGAATGATCTGTATACAGATCAGTTGGAATAGGGTGTTCAAGTCTAGCTGCCCCAGATCTATCAGGGGTCAGCACTGCTGACAGCTTAGGTTGTCAGTTGCAGAGCAGTCCCTGGCTTAAGGACAGATTTCGCAGCAGTTTTAGATTAGTTTTTCACTAGGAGGGCCACTGCCTCGTTTGCTGGAGGAGGAAAAAGAAAAATGCTTTATCTATTCCAACAACAAAACAAAAGGACGTGTATGGTACCAGTGATGCCAAAAGAGGTAGTGAGGAGTAGTAGTAGTAGGTGGTTGCACCCCATGGTAGTTTGTTTGGTGTTGCTGGCCTCCTTAACTGCTAGCTGGTTTATAGTTGAAAGGGTATATAGTCGAATTAGGGTGAGGTCCTAACAATAGGGCAGGTAGAGCAGTAATTGAGAGGAGTTAGATGGAGTGGCTGGAGAAAGAGTTGAGATCAAATGTGTGATCCTGTGGGACTGCTTTAAAAGAGGCAGTGAGAAAGTGGGTCAAGTCAGGAAGGCCAATAGCATGAAATGTGCAGCAGTGGAGTGACCAATCAGCTGCTAGGCTGAGGAAGGGGGGTGGGAAAAATTCAGTCCAGAACACAGCACAGAAAGAGATTTCCTGAGACCAGGAAGCGCCAGGTGTTGGAAAATCAGCCAAGGAGTAAAGCTGCCAATCAGTGCCTGGCTCCTCCACTGGGCATCCAGTCAAAACAGTGGCATTCAAAACCACGAGTTTTGGGGTCCGTCTGACACTGAATCTGTCCAGGGGTCAGTCGGGTGGTCTGTTAGCTGTGGCCTGCTCGGAGAGCCAGGGCCACAGGAGCAGCTCTGAGCCCCGCAGATGGGCTGTCTGAATCTGTCCGGGGGTCAGTTGGGTGGTCTGTTAGCTGCGGCCTGCTCGGAGAGAGCCAGGGCCACAAGAGCAGCTTGGGAAGCCCGTAGATAGGCTGTCAATTCATTCCCGCTATTTAGTTCCTGGACAACTCACTCCAGACAACCCACTCCCACAGCAATTCACTCTGGCCATTCTCACTCCTTGACAATACGCTCCCGCTACTGTCAAAAACTTTCAAAGCTGTTGTAATGCTGCTCAGATCCTCCTTGCTAGTCATGGTTAGGACTAGTGTTTTCTACAATCTGTTTCTGTTACTTCAAGATTAATGTATTAAATGTTTCCTCTCAATTTAACCAGTTGATAGAGAGAGGCAAGTGATGCAGCATCAGAGTTGCATCTCCTTGTACTTCACTATCCCTCTCCCCTTTTTTCTTAGTTCTGACATTAGTACCCTGATCTGCAGACTGCATTTGCAGGCTGTGGTGATCCTGTTGTACAAATGGTTCCACTCAGTTTAACCAGTTGATAGAGGAGGTGAGTGATGCAGCATCAGAGTTGCACCTCCTAGTACTTCACTGCATTTGAGCTGTGGTGATCCCGCTGTACAAATAGCCACTGATAGTTGAAGGACAGCCACACTCCCATGCAGTGCTGTGACAGTCAACCGAGTGCTGCAGCGGTTGGTCCAATGGCTAGTGTATGAGTAAGCTCACAGAATTGTGCTGTATACTCTCCCTTCTAATTAACTCTCTGGTAGGTTTGCTCATAGCATATGGATGCTGACCGCTGCTCTAGCTTTGATTCCAAAGAGCAATATGCAGCGGACACTAACTAACAATTTGTTTGTATACCCCACATCTCCTTGAGCCCTTGTAAATATAGCCATTTAATGGGAGACATGCTGCTGTGCTACCGCACCCCTAGGGGAACCACACAACGCTACAGACGTAGCAGCCTTTAAGTGTGCCGGCAGGAGCAAATTGACGTGGAGCGTGGATGGAAAGGAGTGAAACAGACAGGAGCGTATTGTCGGGGTCATGTTTTCCAGCAGTGAATTGTTGGTAGCTAATTGTCATGCTCCCAAGGAGCGCAGAGGTGCTGAAGGATTGGAAGAGAGCAACAGTAGTACCACTCCACAAGAGTGGAAGCAGGAACAGCCAGGAAACTACCATCCGGTTAGTCTAAAGTTAGTCCTGGGAAAATTGATGGAGTCCTTGCTGAAGGAAATAATCATAACTTTTTTGGAGCAAACTGGTCAGGTCAGCAAAAATCAACATGGTTTCATGGCAGGGAGATCCTGCCAGACAAACCTGGTTGATTTTTTCAATTGGGTCACCAAAACAGTGTATCAGGGTGGGGCAGTAGTAGATTTGGTTTACCTGGATTTCAGCAAAGCTTTGGACTCTGTTCCACACAGAAGACTAGTCAAAAAACTGGAGAACATGGCAGTCGGGCCCGAGGTAACGAACTGGCTCAGAAACTGGTTACATGGGAGAACTCAGAGAGTATTAGTGAATGGCACTCTGTCAGAAGAGGGAAGGGCGACTAGTGGGGTCCTGCAGGGCTCAGTTCTGGGGCCGATCCACTTCAACAGATTCTTCAGCGACATTGCGGATGGACTGAAGGGAAAGGTGTGCCTGTTTGTAGATGACAGCAAAATCAGCAACAGGGTGAACACACCAAAGGGACAGTGTAGCATGGAAGCCAATTCCAAAAACTGGAAGAGTGGTTCAGGACCTGGCAATTGAAATTCAATGCCAAAAATGCAAGGTCATGCACCTGGGAAAACGTAACCCAGGGAAACTGTACTCAATGGGAGGAGGGCAGTTGGTGGCTACTAGGCAGCAGCGAGACCTAAGGGTGATCATATCAGATGACTTCGAGGTCAGTAAGCAATGTGAAAGGCAACACTAAAAGCTAGTGGCATCCTGGGATGCATAGAGAGGGGCATCACAAGCAGAAGGCATGAAGTAATCATGCCCCTGTATCAGTCCCTGATAAGACCTCATCTGGAGTACTGTGTCCAATTCTGGAGGCCACACCTCAGGAAGGACATAGGCTGGAGATGGTACAGAGAAGAGCAACAAAGAAGGTGCAGGGCTTGCATCAGAAACCGTACAAGGCAAGACTAGATGACCTCAAATTATACTCCCTAGAGCAATGGTACTCAGTCATACGTAGCTTGGGAGCCACATGTGCTACTTCACTTCGGTCTGGAGCCACAACCCATATACACGGCATTTGGCGCAGTGCCGAAATCAAACTTGCATACAAAACAAAGTTCAAAACATTTTATTGTTATTAAGTACAAATATATGCAATTAAATAAACATGGTTTTATGGTTTTAACTTCTGCAACAGTATAGCCTGCAGCACATGAAAATTATCATGTGCATTACCATCTGCGACATGTAATCCCTACCCCCACAAGCAGAAACAAAAGCCATGTATCACAAAGTTTATAAAATATTAAGCCATGTACTGGAGCACCAAATCTGTAAAGTATAAAACACCACACCACCTCACCAGTGTCCCCCCCAACCAGTGCTGAGAGTACCTGCTTTGAGATATGGTCCCTTGTTACTGAAGTCTTGTCAATAAGGTACATCTGTCAGCCCCAGATATTAATTAAAATAATTAAAATAATATTATGCTTCATTTAAAAAAGGAACTTTATTTCCCTAGTGCACGTATTTATTCGACCCCACCGCCACAGCCACAGTAGTAGCTCAGTTCAGTATACTAATTATTTAACTCAAATTACTCACGTTTGGTTGTGGAAGCAGGTTGTGGAACTAGGCGCCCCTGAACAAACAAGTCTCTACCTCCCCACAGCTGTTGCTCAGTACCTTAATTATTTAACTCGGATTACTCACGTTCGGTTGTGGAACTAGGCGCCCCTCAACAAACAATTCTCTACCTCCCCACAGCAGTAACTCTCCCTATTTATAATGCTGCAAACATGCCTGACCAAAACCAGTTGCTACTAACAAATAAATTAATCATCAATTACTTAGCCATGTGATTTACACTGCGTTCAAATGAACAGAGTAGTTTTGCCCCATCAGTGTGTAATTATCCAGCAATTACCTCGCCAGGTGTTACAAATTAACAGTTCGGTTTACAGGGAGACAGTCAGTCAGATACAGGCATTGCACTTTGTCTGCAAGGTATTTCATTTATTGTGGATCACTTGATCACTATTTTTATAGAGTACAAGCTGTATCGTTGTATTGCTGAAAGCACTAAGAACACAGCTCTCTCTCTACACTAGTGCAACACAGTAATACCACTTGCAATACCCCTCACCACTCCTGCTCTCCTAAACCTAATTAGACATTGATCGACCACTGCCCTCAACAAAAAGTGTCTTCTTGATCTCACATCATGAGTGTCACAGCTGTCAGTGCTAACGGTGTATGTGTGAATTGTACTGATAGCGCTAAGTGGGAGCGGGGGTGGGGGCTGAGGCAACTAGAGAACTCTTTCGCTCTCAAGAATGAAACAAAACATCGCAGGTTATTTTGATTTTGATTTCCGACTCAGATGGGGTGGGGCAAATAAAGAGCTGCATGGTAAGGATATGGCGCTGTCATTGTGGGAGCCGCAAGAGTAATGTTAAAGAGCCGCATGTGGTTCGCACCACTGGCTTAGAATAACACAGGAATCATGGGAACATGATCAAGATATTTAAATACCTTAAAGGCAACAACAGAGTACACATGCAGAACCTCTTCCAGGTAAAAGACTACAGCAGGACTAGAGGGCATGACCTTCAACTTAAGGGAGAAAAGTTCAGGAGCAATATGAGGAAATTCTTCTTCACAGAGCGCATTGTGGAACTATGGAATAGCCTGCCAGAGGAGGTGGCGGGACCAAGATTGTGGGGAATTCAGCGAGAATGGGACAGACAATGTGGGATACTCAAGCATGCAGTTAAGTAAGAGGGGCATAGGAAACCAAGGGCAGACTTGACGGATCATATGGTTCCCATCTGCCGACAACGTCTATGTTTCTGTGGTATCTGCACAAGCATGGTCCAGTGTGCCTGCTGGCAGATACATGACCTTTGGTGGGAGCTGGGCCACCAGTGGTCCCAGCTCCTAGGTCACTTGGATCAGCTGGTTGCAGTTGACCCTGCTGATGTGGGACACCATCCAGTGATGACTCGTTCCACATCTGGAGAAAGGAGTCCCATTTCTCTGCCCAGAACTGACAGTCAGTCTGACAACAGACACGCCTTTAGTATATTGAGAGAGCAATCTAGGGACCACAGAGCCCATGGGCTCTGGACCCCCAGGCAGTTCCATCATCACATCAGCCTGCTGGAGCTCTGTGCAGTGTGTGAATGGGCGTGGGAAGTGATAAGCAAGACACAGAAGTTCTTTAGAACACACAAGACTTTGTGTGAAATTTATTTACAAAACAAAGCTCAAAATAAACGTTTCAGAAATTGTAAAAAAAATATGAAGCCAACAACATAAAAAATGGATTTCTCTCAACTTGAGACTATCAGTACTTTAACAGCTGAGTACTGCCACAGAGTAGATGAGCTTAAACCCCAGCACATCTACCATCCTCTGTGCTCCTATACTATCTGCTCTCTTGCACAAACCTCCACCTTATATAGGTGAACACTCTGACATCATTGATCAGCTGATCCACCCCCTATTCTAATACATTTAATTTCTACTCTAATACATTAAGTAGGGGGATCAGCCTGACACAAAAAAAAAAAACATTGATTGGGCTTGATTATACCCAGAATGAACCACCTCTTAATTAGTTTCACAAGACAGAAACAAAGCTTAATTAAGAATCAAGGGTTTAACCCCTCCCTTCTGGCACTGACTTCCCACACCTCTACCCTATAAATACATGTTAGGAGATGCCACTGGCTCCTTAGAGTGCAGTACCTGAGGCAAGTGAGACAGCAAGTGGACCAGGTAAGGGCTTCATTTCTTACATAAATACCCAAGGAAAATAACTATGTAACCTTATATTTATTTCTTGTAAGGTACCTCATTTTATTATTAAACTACAGCATAACTATGTGCTGTGATACTTGTTGTTTTGGAACCTAACTGGGGCTGCTTCTTATTTTATCACCATGCCTGTTTACAATGGTAACCTTACATTTCAAAACACAGACACCACAGAGACAACAGAGAACATTAGAGGGGTAGAAAAGAAGAGATACCATGACGGGAGGCCACCCCTTCATAGTAGAAATGTGAAATGTGAAATAAGACAAAGGACAGTGGAGAAATTACTACTGCAGTAGATTTGAGAGAATACAAGGGTAAAGAGGAGAGGAATGTCCCGTGGTGCTGGGGGGGTTACAACTATCACACACCCACAATGTTGTTTAAAACCAGCCATTTATTTCAATAAATCGGAGTTTTCAAGACAACCTACCCAATCCCTGAGGGTAGGATGGAGCTTTCACCCACCCTCTCTTTGAAAGCTCCACCCCAGGACACCCATTTCAAACATTAGAATTATCTTTACAGACAGATGTGAATCGTCAAAAGCATAAACGTCCACATTTATTAAATAGTCCTGGGGTGTCATGACTGTATCTCTTAACCTTCTTTCCTATGTGTTAAACATTGATACAGATTTTCAATTATCTATTTTAGGGCTGGTGGTACCTACTTCTGCCCCATGTCTGGACAAAAAATCTGCATTCATATGAGCTGAGCCTGCTCTGTGTTGTACTGTAAAACTATAAGGTTGCAGGGCCAGGTACCATCTCATGATTCTATTATTTTTGACCTTCATTTGTGATAGGAAGCAGAGAGGATTGTGATCGGTTATTAAAGTAAATGGGGCACCCCATAAATAAAATTTCAAAGACTCAATGGCCCACTTGGCTGCCAGACATTCTGCTCGATGGTAGCATACTTTTGTTCCTATCGTGGAGTTTCTGAAATATATATTACAGGATGTTCCTCTCCATCTATCGCTTGGCTCAACACTGCCCCTATACCTGATTCTGAGGCATCTGTATGTACCTCGAATGAGTATAAGTCAGGACTACGAGGACTGGGGAGGAGCATAGGGCTGCCTTTAATTTTATTAAATGCTTCCTCGCATTCAGGAGTCCATTTTATCTGATTCCCAAACTTCTTTAGTTAAATCTGTCAATGGAGAAGCAACAGAAGCAAAGTTGGGAATGAATCTTCTGTAATACCCGGCAAGACCCAAGAAAGACCGTACGTGTTTCTTGGTGCTGGGTATGGGACACTGGGCTACTGCTTCCACCTTCGATATCTCTGGCTTAATACGACCATTTCCCAGTATGAAACCAAGATATCTTGTCTCTTTCATGGCAATAGTACATTTTGTGGGGTTGATAGTTAGTCCTGCCTGTTGGATAGAAGAGAAAACTGCTTCAAGATTTTGTAAATGAGTTTCCCAGGATGAACTAAAGACAACCACGTCGTCCAGGTATGCTGCACAATAGGTGTTATGAGGTGCCAGTACCTGGTCCATAAACCGCTGGAAGGTAGCCGGGGCCCCATGTAGCCCAAATGGCATGGTTCGAAACTGGAAAAGACCCATGGGATTACTAAAAGCAGTTTTCTCCTTGGCGGATTCTTCTAAGGGGATCTGCCAATAGCCTTTTGTGAGGTCTAGTGTAGAGATATAAGTGGCTTTGCCAATTCTATCCACTATATCGTCTACGCGTGGCATAGGATAAGCATCAAACTGTGCCACCTGATTTAAGCCCCTGAAGTCCAAGCACAGTCTAATTCCTCCTTCCTTTTTTGGGACAATTACCATAGGGGAACCCCATGGACACTTAGAAGGTTCTATAATCTGTAATGATCTTAGTTTCTGTATCTCCTTGTTTACCTCCTCTCTAAGGCATTCTGGGAGTCGGTATGCCTTTTTCCTTATGGGTTTAGCATCACTACATATGTGGTGTTCTACACCTTTAGCCATGCCTGGGGTATTAGTGAATGTTTTGTTAAACTCATTCAACAAGGACCTTACTGCCTGTGTTTGTTGTACATTAAGTTCTGGGTTTATAACAACATCGTCTACTCCCGTTTTCTTTTCCAGTCTGCCATATACCAACTCTATTTCAGTTTCTCTGGGTTCTGGAATTATGGAGAGACTCACCCTGTAGTTCTTTCTCGTGCCAACGTTTCAGTAGATTGGCATGGTAAATTTTCTTTTGTCTTTTGTCCGGGTTTCAATTTCATAAGTAACAGGCCCTGCTTGTCTAATTATTTTGTAGGGTCCTTGCCATTTCATTAAAAGCTTATGTGTAGAGTGGGCAAAAGTAACAATACCTGTTCCCCAGGAGAGAAGGATTTATTTTGGCTGTACCTTGATCATGGTATTGTTTTTGCTGGATTTGTGCTCTAACTCCCATCTCATGAGCCTTTTCAGTATATAGCACCACTCTTTGTCTTAATTGCTTCATATACTTTGCTATTCTAGAGATTTCAGTTCTGTGTTGTCCTCCCAGCACTCTTAACTACATCCAGGGGTCCTTGAGGGTTTCTTCCAAATAAAAGTTCAAAAGGTGAAAACCCTGTGGATGCTTGGGAACCTCCCGGTAGGCAAAGAGAAGGAAGGGAAGATATAAATCCCAATCATGCCCCTCTTCATGTATGAATTTCTTTATCATAGCTAAGGGTTTGATTAAACCTTTCAACTAAGCCATCAGTCTGGGGATGATAGGGAGAGGTTCTATAGCTACTATCCCCAGAAGGCGATAGTTCCTTAGTAGTTCAGCGTTAAAGTTAGCCCTCTATCAGTGAGAATCTCTTAAGTATTCCAACTCTGCTAAAGAGTTTCACCAGTTCCTCTGCGATTCTTTTGGTCATGACCGTTCTCATGGGTATAGCTTCGGGATACTTGGTGGCATAATCACACACCACCAAGATGAATTTGTTTCCCTTTTTACTTTTATCAACAGGACCCACAATGTCCATTCCAATTCGCTCAAAAGGTGTAGTCACTAGTGGCAAGGGATTAAGTGGCATTACCTCCTTTCTAGTAGCTTGGGCTGTGATTTGACATTTAGGGCATTCCTGACAGTATCGAGCTATGTCCCCATGTATCCCAGGCCAAAAGAATCTTTGCAGTATTCTACTGGAGGTCTTGTCTCTCCCTGTATGCCCAGCCCAAGGAACATCATGCCCCAGTGCTAAAATATCCTGTCTGTAACATTGGGGTACTAATAATTGGTCCACTGTTTCTTGGGTAGTTGGGTTGGTACAAACTCTATATAATAACCCATTTTTCTCCTGTATTTCAGGGGTACCTGCTTTCTCTCTTTTCCCCACCTGTAAAAAAATGGTTGCAGAGAGACATCCTTTTTCTGTTGCTCTTTCATTTCTGCCTTAACAAATACAGGATTATTTTCTACCTTCACTCCTGTTGTTCCTGTTGCCACTTGTGTTTTAATAATTTCTTTGCTTTACAGGTTTTCTATCCTTCCTATGGGGTTGACTACTTCTCCTTCAAGGGAAACACTTTTCCTAGCACAATCTCTTCTACTCTGGGCCCTTGTAGTTACAGCTGAGACAGCTTCTTGTTCCAGTAGTAATGAGGCAAACCAGGATAGTCATGCCCAATCACTACAGGGACAGGGAATGTGGGACTACACCAGCAAAATGTTAGATGTTACCCCGTATTCCCATAGACAGTCATACAGTAGGGCATTGGTGTGAATCACCGCGTGACACAAATGACATGCATAGGAGCCCTCTTTGCATTTTAGATACTAAATCTTCCCTAATCAGAGTATTCTTACTACCAGAATCCAAAAGTCCCATGACATTTTCCCTTTTATAATAATATCAGAAAACATATACCAGAATTTAGTAAAGCTAAGTGTGCCATATCTGTTTTCTTTGATGGACAAAAACGGCAATATGTCCTAGTCCTCATAATTGTGACATACAATGTTAGATGGAACAGTTCTCATTCTTTGTCCACTCCTCCCTCTTCTCTCCCACTCTTCCTTTTTAGGATAGGCATTCTGAACATTTCTTACCAGACCAGTCTGTGGTTTCATTGGGGATTCAGATTGTCTCTGTCCTCCTTTTCTGAAAGGTTGATGGGCTGTCAGAAAGTCCTCAGCCAGTGTCACAGCTATGTCAGCGAACTCGGGATTATGTTCTTTGATCCAGATCTGGACCTCATTTGGTAAGATTTGTAAAATTGTTCCAGTACAAAAGTTCTATAATGTCCGTTCGAGACTTTCCTTCTGGCTGAATCCATTTATTACATAGTTCTCTGAGTCTTATATATGTTTTCGAGGAGGATCAGTGGGGAATGTTTCAAGGCATGAAAACGCTGCGATATGTCTAGGCATTAATGTCATATCTTTAAAATTTCCTGTTTCACCATGTCATAGTCCTCTGCAAGACAGGGATCCATATTCCCGTCACGCTAACTGGCCTTTCCGGAGAGGTTGGGGGCTAATCGACTACCCATTGGGATTTAGGGCCAGTCACATGCTTCTAGCAACTCTCTCAACGTGGTAAGGTATGACTCAATATCTTCATTGACAGTCATCCTAGTTAGTTTAATGTCTCGGGATTGTTGGGTTAGTGTTATTATTTCCCCATTTCCCTGTCCAGCCCCATGGTCTAAATTAGTTGTAAAGTTTCTGCCCACCTCATATCCTGGCGGCGCTCTCTCCTATGCATCAATGTCCTCTCATGCTCAATTTCAACTGGCTAACTGCCAACCAGTAGCAGATCCAAAAGGCCCTCAGGAGGTCTGTCATCTACCTCTGGTCATTCCCTGCTGTCGCTCTTCTTCTTCACCATCACTAGTGGACTGTTCCTTTGGTAACTTTCGCCTTACTGAAGTCTCCAAACCAGGATGTAGGGGTACAGGTTCTCTCTGTCTGTGACCGAGTCACAGCTCCCATCGTTTTGGTATCATCTGTGCCAGTTGCCATTGTCTTACTTATCACAGTACCAGGTCTGGTACTAAGCTGGTTTCCCAATATAGCTTAGACAACCAGTATATCCTACTTCTGACACCATCATTGTGAACAGCGTGGGAAGTGATAAGCAAGACACAGAAGTTCTTTACAACACACAAGACTTTGTGTGAAATTTATTACAAAACAAAGCTCAAAATAAACGTTTCAGAAATTAACTATTAAAAATATGTTGCCAACAACTTAAAAATGGCTTCTCTCAACTTGAGACTATCAGTACTTTAACAGCTGAGTACTGCCACAGAGTAGATGAGCTTAAACCCAGCACATCTACCATCCTCTGTGCTCCTGTACTATCTGCTCTCTTGCACAAACCTCCACCTTATATAGGTGAACACTCTGACATCATTGATCAGCTGATCCACCCCTATTATAATACATTTAATTTCTACTCTAATACATTAAGTAGGGATCAGCTTGACCAAAAAAACATTGATTGGGCTTGATTATACCCAGAATGAACCACCTCTTAATTAGTTTCACAAGACAGAAACAAAGCTTAATTAAGAATCAAGGGTTTAACCCTCCTTCTGGTGCTGACTTCCCACACCTGTACCCTATAAATACATGTTAGGAGATGCCACTGGCTCCTTAGAGTGCAGTACCTGAGGCAAGTGAGACAGCAAGTGGACCAGGTAAGGGCTTCATTTCTTACATAAATACCCAAGGAAAATAACTATGTAACCTTATATTTATTTCTTTAAGGTACCGCATTTATTATTAAACTACAGCAACTATATTTTAAACTACAGCATAACTATGTGCTGTGATACTTGTTTGTTTTGGAACCTAACTGGGGCTGCTTCTTATTTTATCACCATGCCTGTTTACAATGGTAACCTTACATTTCAAAACACAGGCACCACAGGGACAACAGAGAACATCAGAGGGGTAGAAAAAGAGATACCATGACGGAGGCCACCTTTCATAGTAGAAATGTGAATGTAAAATAAGACAAAGGACAGTGGATAAATTACTACTGCAGTAGATTTGAGAGAATACAAGGGTAAAGAGGAGAGGAATGTCCCGTGGTGCTGGGGGTTACAACTATCACACAGTGCACCTAGCTCTGACGAAATTTGCTCCTTTTGTCCAGGGTCTGGACATGCAAGTCCCAGGCAGGTAGCAACACAATCATGTTCTTCCTGAACAACCAGAGCAACATGCACTCCCTTCCTTTCTGTCAGGAGACCCTCCACAAATGGGCCCTTGTGTGCAACTTGAGTGCAGATCTGGTGATTTATGTCACAGGAGCCAACAACCAGTTGGTGGATGCCCTAGCCAGGAGGGCGAGACATCACACAAGTGGTCTCTGCATCAGGTGGTAGTGAATCTCCTGTTCTCACTCTGGGGCACTCCTATGGTGTACCTCTTTGACTTCAGGAAAAACACAGAACTGAGGCTGTTTTGTCCCTGCCCCCCTCAGTTTAGGACACTGCTGAGGGATGCCTTTGTGAGGCACTGGACCCCAGTCCTCCTGTATGCCTTCCTTCCCTTTCCTTCCCCGTGATCCACAAGGTGGTGGTCAAGGAGCAGAGGGACAAGACACAGATGATCCTGATTGTCCAGACTGGCCCACCAGTTTTGGTATCCAGATCTCCTCAGCCACAGCAGCAGAACTCTTTGGCAGTTGCCCCTGCACCTGCTGTCCTGTCATCGGGAAAGATCCTGCACCTAAATTTTCAATCCCTCTACTTCACAGCCTTGTTCCTGAGTGGCTAGAGTTCTGGGCTCTGGGACTTTTGGATAACATGCTCCACATTGTGAAGGCATCCCAAAATGAGTCCACTCATCAATGTTATGCCTTTAAATGGAAAAGATTTTCCATTTGGAGCCAGAGCAAAGAGCTTGATCTCCTTACCTGTCCTTTAGCTAGCATTCTTGACTGTGGTCCCTCTCCCAGCTGTAGCTGAGATCAACCACCCTCAATGTGCACCTGGCAGCCATCTCTGCATACCAGGAGTGGGCTGATGGTGATCGAGTACTTTTTCAAGGGCCTCAACCACTTGAACCCACCAGTGTGTGTGAACCACCAGCACCTTGGGATCTGTTGCCGGTTCTGGCAATGCTCATGGGCAAGACTTTTGAGCCTATGCACAGATGTCACACCTGTCATGGAAAACTGCCTTCTTGGTGGCCTCACATTCACCAAAAGGATCAGTGAGCTCCATGTGCTCTCGGTGGCATCTCTGTACCTGGTCTTCCACAGGGGCAAAGTAGTCCTTTGCCCCCACCTGAAGTTCCTCCCAAAGGCTGTATTGGAGTTTCACATTAACCAGGTGATTAACTTACTGGTATACTTTACCAACCCTTCTTCGGAGGCTGACTGTAGGCTCCATGCCTTGGACCTGCAGTAGGCGCTCTCTTGTTATAAGAAGCATATGGCTGGTGTTCAGGGTGAGGCTCACCAGCTCTTTGCCACATATGCTGAAGCCGCACCTAGCAGACCGGCAGCTAAGAGGGTGATCGGCAGGTAGATTGTCTCCTGCGTTGACCTGTGCTATAAGTTGGTTGGTAGGGAGCCTCCCGCAGACATACCACTGGCTTAGTGGCTGCTTTCAGGGATGTCCCCATACAGGAGATCTGTAGGGTGGCTACCTGGAAGTCAGCACACATCTTCATCTCCCATTACAGCATCAACCTTGAGTCACGCTAGGATGCTACTTTTGGGACTTCAGTTCTCCAATCTCTGTTAACCAAATAGGGATGAATGTCATGCCCTCTCCTTCTGGATAACTGCTGGAAGTGTGCCAGTCTGTGGATGAGTGAACCATATCCGCGTCCCTACAAAAAATAGGTTACTCACCGGTAACTGTAGTTCTAGGAGTGGTATATAGTTCACATCCACACCACCCATCCAACCTCCCCTGACAAGTGGCACACAGATCTCTGCTCCCACTATGCAAGATCTGAGGTCATGGGTGGCGCCAAGGATATACCAACCAGGTGGTGGAAGGAACTTCACTTAAAGACTGTTCAGCAAATCAGCTCTTAAGGGAGACTGCCAGTATGTGATGAATCATATACCACTCCTAGAACTACGATTTACAGGTGAGTAACCTATTCATTTCTGATATGCTGCTGTTACTGATGTCACCAGCTAAGATATATTTTATCTCATGTTATTCCTGTTGTAAATATTTTATTATTTAGATCTGCAGGTAGACATACATAAAATAAACATTAATTTCCATGCACCTCTGGTAAGAATAAATGTTTATTTCCATGTATAAATGTCATACACCATTTAGTCAAGCAAGAGTGTCACAAATGCACTCAGCAGGTCAGGCCCTCTGCTCCCACAGTGCCAACCTCTGAGGCGCAGTAATGTGAACAGGTAACAGACAGGGTAACCCTCCTGTCTGCTTGTGGGTCCGCATCACCTTTAGTCTCAAGTTCTGGGGGGATTCAAACTGCGAACCTTATGCTAGCATACCCAAATGTACAGGCTCAGATAATCTTCTCTTCGGGGGGGATGCAAGACATCTTTTGCCTAAGGGCACCTAACCAGGTATCCAAAATTAACCCTTAAAATTCTATAAAAGACCTTAGGTATATTCTTACCTTTTCCCAGTTTGGTAACACCATCAAGCCCTTCAGAACAGTTGTCAACTTAACCATGTACACATCACATGCAAAAAAAACTTTGAAGACACACCCAGTGGAAAAAAAAGTAACAAATGGCACCACAGGTATTGCAAAATATATATAAATTTAATCAGTGCATAAAGATTGCACAGATGCTCAGCAATACAGGCAAAAACCCTCAACTAGTTTCGCACACACCATGCGTTATCAGGACGAAACTAGTTGAGGGGTTTTGCCTGTATTGCTGGGCAGCTGTGTAATTATTATGCACTGATTAAATTTATATATATTTTGCAATACCTGTGGTACCATTTGCTACTTTTTTCCACTGACTGTTATCTAAGTGTGTGGAGCTGAGGATTTTATCTTTTAGAAGACACACCCAGCCAGTCTTTCAAAATAATGATTTTACTAAATGATGATAAAATATGTAAAATGTAAACACAGAACACTATATCAAAAAGCATACAATCACTTAAAAGAAAACAAAGAAACTACAGACAAACTCCTACCAACATACAGTTACTTTTCTATCTAATGTATTATTCTAAGTGCTTATTATAGAGTTGTGTGTTTCTCTCCCAAGATGTAATATATCAAACAGCTCAGACACAGTATAGTTTAAAACTCTGTGTTTCCACACCCCTTCTATGATGTCATCTAGCTCATTATTTTAGAATATAAAAAATATACAAACAATGATCTCCTGCCAGGAGATATATTAAATAATGAGACATTAGCAGGAAAAAAACATTTTCCTAAATATGACTCTTTAATTAAACATTTTCTTTGATCTTGTGTGATTTCTTTGTAGATTTAAAACCCTGCAATCCCTCACCTATGTGCAATACAGCTTTACAGGAATCAGCTTATCTGAAGTCATAAAATGTATATTTTAGTTTCCCAGCTTCAGAGGCTGGAGGTCATAAAAAAAGCTATAAAATGCAACTTCTCAAGGAAGTTAATTACCTTACAGAGATCTCCAGGTTTAATACATATATCCTGTTATTTTCACTAAAACCTGGTGGGGGGATCACCCAGGAGCACAGGATGTCTCATGTGAGACAATCACATACCACATTCTATAGTACAGATGTCATAGAACAATCATAACCAGCTGGCCAAGTGTCACAATCCTCCCCACCCAGACTGAATTTGGGGGCTCTGTCCCCTGCATGGGATGAGCTTCCCAAATCAGTTCACTCCTCGTACAGATGCGATAATCCATCTGTGTTCTGATCGGTCATTCCAGCCCTATGTAAGATTGTCATGTCATACCCTTGCAAGGCAAGACTCCATCTTAATAGTCTACCATTAGTTTTTCCCATTTGAGTCAGCCAAACCAGGGGGTTGTGGTCAGTTTATACCACAAAATGCTGCCCATATAAGTATGACTCCAACTTCTTTAGGGCCCACACTATGGCAAGACACTCTTTTTCCACAGTTGAGTAAGCCTGCTCCCTGGGAAGTAACTTTTTACTCAGGTACACTACAGGGTGACCTTTCCCTTGGTTGGATGTCTGATTCAGTACTGCCCCAATACCCATGTCTGAGGCATCAGTCTGGACTGTAAAAGGTCTGCTGTAGTCAGGACTTATCAACACAGAGCACTGCACAGTGCCTCCTTCAAGTCTGGTAAAGGCTTTTCACAGGCTGGTTCCCAGGTAATTTTCTTAGGCATCTTTTTCTTTACCAGGTCAGATAGAGGAGGCAGCCAGGGCACTGTACTTGGGTACAGATTTCCTATAGTACCCGCTGTCCTGGGAAAACTACTGACCTGCTTCTGTGTTTCTGGTCTGGGCCACGCCTTGATCACCTCTATTTTGCTTGGTTAGGACGGAGCTGTCCCCAGCCTACAACTTGCACAAGGTATGCCACTTCAGCCATGGTCACCTGGCACTTCTCAGCTTTGACAGTGAGCCCAGCCAGCTGTATCCTGCCCAGCACTTCCCTAAGGTGGGACAGGTGTTCCTCCCAGCTGGCATTAAAGATGGCAATGTCATCCATGTACACCACAACATACTCCTCAGCACCATTTAACACCTGGTTCACCAACCTTTGCAAAGTGGCTGGGGCATGCTTCATTCCAAAAGGCATTACTTTAAATTCACATAAGCCTATCAGAGTGATGAAGGCCAACCTCTCCCTAGCTCTGCCAGTTAACTCTACCTGACAATAGCCCTTTGTCAGGTCAGTAGTCATAAGGTAGGTCGCCCCTCCCAACTTGTCCAGAAGTTCATCCATCCAGGGCATTGGGTGGGCGTCTGACTTTGTGACTGCATCCAGTCCACTGTAGTCCACACAGAAATGAGTAGAACCATCTGGCTTGGGCACAAGGACTACGGGTGGGGCCCAGGGGCTTTGGGATCTCTGGATTACCCCTAAATCCAACATTTCCTCCACCTCCTTCCTAATGTCCTTTTGGACAGCCTCTGACACCTGATATGTTGTCCACCATATGGGGGTCTGTGTACCTGTCTCCACATCGTGTGTCACTAAGGAGGTTAGTCCAGGCTTGGTGCTAAACAGTGGGGCAAAGTCTGCTAAAACCTCCCTTACTTCCTGGATCTTGTCCGGGGCCAGATGGGAAGACAATTTAACTGCCTCCACAGAGGATTCCCACTTGCTTTCTTTCAGCAAGTCCAGAAGGGATCTCTTTTGTCCATCCCCTCCCCAGGACTACATACTGCAAATACCATGTCAGCCCTATTAGCATATGGCTTCATCATGTCGACATGGTACATTCTTTCTGTCTGTCTTCTGTCTGGTAACTCTGTGATATAGTTCACATCATTTACCTTCCTAACTACTTTGTACGGTCCTGCCTACTCAGCCTGCAGCTTCTCTTTCCAGACCGGGATAAGGACCATGACTTCCTGACCCACTGTGTACAAGCGAGCTCTGGCTCTGTGGTCATACCACACTTTTTGTTTCTGTTGGGCAGCTGACAGGTTGCTCTGGGTTGTCCTCATAAGCTCCTTCAGCCTTTCCCTAAACCTATGGATGTAATCCACTATGGGAGTGCCCTGGGTGGCGTGCTTGCCTTCCCAGTCCTCCCGGATCAAGTCTAGTGGCCCATGTACCCGGCGTCCATATAAGAGCTTGAAGGAGGAAAATCTTGTCGACTCATGGGGCATCTCCCTGTATGCAACCAACAGGTGGGAAGGTATTTCTCCCAGTCCCTCCCATGCTGTTCAGCAAACGCTTGGAGCATTGACTTCAGGGTACCATTAAATCTTTCCACAAGCCCATTGGCTTGCTGGTAATAAGGTGTTGTGCACCTCTGCACCACCCCACACTTCTTCCACAAACATTTCATCAGGTCTGACATGAAGTAACCCCCTCGATCGGTGATAACCTCCTGCGGAAACCCAACATGGGAGAAAATCCCAAGTAAGGCATCTGCCACTTTGTCTGTCCTCAGTGAGGATAGGATGACTGCCTCAGGGTACCAGGTGGCATAATCCACCACAGTCAGGATAAACCTCTTCCCAAAGAAGCTGGGGTATTTAAAGGCCCCACAATATCCATTCCCACCCTCTGGAATGGCTCATCCACTATGGGCAATGGAATTGGGGTGGCTTGGGTTTTCTTACCTGCCTTCCCTATTTCTTGGCACCAGTGACAAGACCTGCAATACTCCTTCACCTGCTGGGAGAAGTTGGGCCAACAGAAATTATGGGCCAATCGCTGCATAGTGTGCGTGATTCCCAGATGACCAGACAAGGAAATATCGTGTGCAATCTTGAGCAACTGCTCACGATACCCCTGGGGAATGACAAGCTGCCTGCCTATCACCCTTCCCTCTGTCTTCACAGCCTGAGTACACATCAATCCATTTTCCCAATAAACCGTATGTTTACTGTCACCTCCCTGTGCTCCATCAGAGTCTGCCCAAGCCCTCAGCTTCTCTAGACTGGGGTCACTTTTCTGAGCAGCTGCAGACTCCTTACATTCCCAAGGCATGGGACAGGTCCCCTTCAGTCTCTAAACTAGAGTCCCTAGCACTAGTGTCAGGGCACTCAGGATGACTGTCATCCCTAACCTTCTGACAATGGGTCACCTCCTTCTTCAGAGTAACCCTCCACAGCTGTGGTTAACTGCCATTGGGGAAATTTTTACCCCTTTTCATTAGTCTCCTATCAGGAGACACAGGCTGAGAATCACCTCCCAGTGATTTCCACACTGGCTTCTGTGGGGTCCAGGAACTACAATTTTCCCTTGCCACTTGGCTATGGGTAGCTGCACACACCATCCCCTGTTTGAGATTGTTGCCAAGGATGATGTCAACCACTAAAGTTTTGGCTACAACCACCTGTTGCATAGTTCCCCCTGTTTCACCCCAGTCCAGGAGAACACTAGTGAGGGGCAATGTTTTCTCCTCACCAGTAAAGTCTTGTACAGTTACAAATCCATTGTGTATAAGCTGACTAGGTTCTACCAGATCCCTTTACCAATGTCAGGGATGCCCCTGTGTCCCTTAACCCTTGTGTCTGTACACCATTCACTGTGACTGGGTGCATGTGTTCCCTCAAGTTCACAGGCATGCTTCCAGGGACACACAAACAACCCACTTCTTTCCTAGCCCCATTCTGTGTATTGCTCACCCTTTTGGGACACTGTCTGGCAATATGCCCAGTTTCTTTACAGACCCAACATTAATTTCTTTTCTCAGAGAAATCTTTTCTCTGAAACCTGGGGCTAACTGGTTTCAATGGAGGCAGTGAGGGTTTTAACTGCCCTGAAGGCATGCTTTCCCTTTCTGCACTACCACACCCACCCCATTCACTCTCAGAGCAGGTGTGCTCTTGGCATAGTGGTCCGAGAGTTCTGCAGCCTCTTGCACTGTTTGGGATCTCAGTCCTCCATCCAGGTTTTCAGCTCTGCTGAGGCATGCCCAAAAAACTGTTCTAACAAAATAGCATTTTCAATTTTATCTCCGAGTTTGCTTCAATTCCTCCCACCAATGTTTTAAACACTGACGTTGTTTCGTGGCTAGCTCCTCATAGCTCATGTCAGGGCTTCTCCTGAATGTATGGAATTTAGCTCTGTATGCTTCTGCAGTTAAATCAAACTTTTTTAAAAGTGCAGCTTTAAGTTTGCTGAAATCATTACTGTCCTCATTGTCCATTTGACCCAATGCATCCCAAGCTTTCCCGGTAAATAGTGGGGATAGCTGGAAGCTCCAGGACCCTCTTGGAATTTTAGCCTGAATACAAACTTTTTCAAAGGAATTTAAAAAGGCATCCATATCCTCCTCCTCTTTAAATTCAGCTATCAATTTGGAATTCTATTTGTAACCCAGTCCTGTAGTTCTAGTTAAACCCAAGCCACCTACCTGCTCTGGTGCTGGTGGTTGGCATCGTAGCTTCTCCAGCTCATGTTGCCTCTGGTGCTCATGCTCCTCACAGTCTGCCTCTCACTGTTCATGGTCTGCTTCTCACTGTTCTCACTTCTCTCACTCCGCTTCTCACCGTTCTTGCCCAGCCTCCCTCTGGGACTCCAGCTCCATTCTGCACAACTCAATCTGCAGCCTGAGTGCTTCTGGCTCCAGAATTCTGGTGACCTTCCCCTGCTGCTGTGGCCCTTTGCTGGCACTGGCCCTGCTGTCATCCTCACTGGATCTGGACACTGCACTGGCCTCTGGCCCCTCCACGCTCAAGGTTTGGTCCCTTACAGTCACAGTCAGTGAATCAATGCTCTGGGCATCTGCTGCCATCAGGGCATCCATGAGGTTCTGCTTGGTGGCTCTCCCCTCATACAGGACTCCTCTGTCCTGGCACAACTGCCTCAAGTAGTCTACAGTGTGCTCATTGTAGTTGGAAGCCATATTTTTTCCTAACTACGGCTACTCTAACTTGCACTTTAGAAAAAAATAAAACAGGTAGGAACTTGACTGTAAGCAAAATGATATAGTTCTGTTTCCTTTTTAAAAATAAATCACTGCCTTTTTTATAAGTGAGCTGTACAGCATTAAGCTGGCACACTGAACAGTTAAAGCTTGTGTTACCATATTTATCCACACCGCTGCCAACCAATCTGTCACAAACACACTCAGCAGGTCAAGCCCTCTGCTCCCACAGTGCCAACCTCCAAGTGCAGTAATGTGAACAGGTAACAGACAGGGTAACCCTCCTGTCTGCTTGTGGGTCTGAATCACCTTTCGTCTCAAGTTCTGGGGGGATTCAAACTGTGAATTTTATGCTAGCATACCCAAATGTACAGGCTCAGATAATCTCTTTGGGGGGATACAAGATATCTTTCACATAAGGGCACCTAACCAGGTATCAAAATAAACCTTAAAACTTTATAAAAGACCTTAGGTATATTCTTACCTTTTTCCAGTTTAGTAACACCATCAAGCCTTCAAAACAGATGTCAACTAACCACGTATACATCACATGCAAAAAACTTGAAGACACACCCAGGCAGTCTTTCAAAATAATGATTTTACTAAATGATGATAAAAATATGTAAAATGTAAACACAGGACACTATATCAAAAAGCATACAATCACTTAAAAGAAAACAAAGAAAACTACAAACTCCTACCAACATACAGTTAGATCTTTTCTATCTAATGTATTACCTCTAAGTGCTTATTAGAGAGTTGTATGTTTCTCTCTCCCAAGATGGAATATATCAAACAGCTCAGACACAGTATAGTTTAAAACTCTGTGTTTCCACACCTTCTATGATGTCATCTAGGTCCTCCTTTTAGAATATAAAAATAAACAAACAATGATTTCCTGCCAGGAGATATTTTAAATAATGTGACATCAGCAGGAAAGAGACATTTTCCTAATTATGACTCCTTAATTAAACATTGTCTTTGATCTTGTGTGATTCTTTTGTAGATTTACAACCCTGCAGTCCCTCACCTATGTGCAATACAGCTTTACAGGAATCAGCTTATCTGAAGTCATAAAATGTATATTTTAGTTTCCCAGCTTCAGAGGCAGGAGGTAATAAAAAAGGCTATAAAATGCAACTTCTCAAGGAAGTTAATTACCTTACAGAGCTCTCCTGGTTTAATACATATATCCTGTTATTTTCGCTAAAACCTGGTGGGGGTGTCACCCAGGAGCACAGGATGTCTCATGTGAGACAATCACACACCACATTATAAATTGCAAATAGCATAGAACAATCATAACCAGCTGGCCAAGTGTCACAACTGTTTATTTAGATTAGCAGCACTTATTTCTGTTGTATAAACCAATTATTACGCTTGCCTTGATTGCATAATCAGGTTAATTTTCACTTGTACTTACAAGTCTAGTTGCACTCTTGTGGCTACACCTCTCATCTCATGAGTTAAGAGGCATGGAGGTTCTCATGAATATAAATCAGTATATTTCTGCCAGACTTAAAAAAGAAACTGAACTACAGTAAATGAGAATTGTGACATCCCTGAAGATATAGAAAGGGGTACTAATAGAAGGCTTATGCACAGCAGTTCCTGTTATTAGTTGAAAAATCCAACAAGTTAATGCATCCTCCAGCAAAGTTTACTACTGAATATCAAGTCCTAGGTCTAGAACTCTATTTGCAAAGTCGTGTACATTTTGCATTTCCAGTATCATACAATTTGCCATTGTGCAATAAGTTACTTTTATAAATACTTGTGTTTCTTAATGAAATCACTTGTGTAACCTGTGCAGTTCACAGAATCCGTAATATCCAGTCTAGCATGAAAACACCATTCTCTATATCTTGTTTGCACTGCAGGCTCTGGCTACCTCTGGCTATTCAACCAAAAGTAAGATGAAGAGTTTCAGCAATTATGTCACTGATTTCTGTACCATCTCTTAATCACAGATGATGCTAGCCTTGAAGGGCTTCTATTATCTAGGCAAATGTGGGACACTAATGTTGATAGTTTGTTACAGGCGTAGCAAACACCCCCTTGTGCCATGTTTGCAGTAAAATGCAACAAATGTGTATCTTCTAAACTCATTCCAGGAACAATCACAGTGAATGGATTGATGGGTAGAAGGATGTATCAGTGAATTTCAGGAAAAAGCTATTGTAGGGTGATTCAAAATCTGTAGAGCAAGCTTGCGGCCCAATTTGCATTTTCTTCTTTCTAAAATGCTTTCAATTCTCAACCACCAAATGATGGACCTGACAATTGGAAACCAATCTGAACAGCCAAAGCATAATTTAAGACTTCACACACTGAAAAACTGCATAGTCAGTAAAAGTCATTCAGTATGGAAGTAAACAGTTGTTGCAGTTCTTGGTCTTTTCCACACTGAAGGCTGTTATCGCACCTAAGAATACAGTGGCTACTATGTTCTGTGTCATCACAGTTGTTAGTAAGGGGGAAAAGAAACATTGGAACAGGGAGAAAAAAATTCCAGTGACCAACTACCACTTACAAATCACCAGAGGAGACTGAAACAGGTTTAAGAGGTTATCAATATCATGCTTTGAGCACCTGTGTTGAACAACTGGAAGGGTGAGAGAAGTTAGCCATTGGCACTTTCAGTTCTTCATTCAGGGCACATGACTTTGGTTTGGCTTTGAGAATTTGGCCAAAAATCTTCAGCATCCAAGTTTGATTTAACATGGGGATCTAGCAAGCTACAAAAGGTGTACATAACACCATCCTTTAGTGGCCAAATCTTCTATGATGATGGCCATGTCATGCAACCGTATTAAGAGTGAGTTGATATCGAAGCTGAGTTCAGTGAACCCCCTGGAATCCAACACTTTCGACTCCAGGAGTAGTCCTGTGGCCATCCCCCTCTGCCGCCCCAGTCACTTCCTGTCCACCCTTTCTTCTGTTCTCCCAGAGTGTTTCTTTTTTGTTAAAATGTGCCTTCTCCTAGCACCATGTCAGGAATCAGTACTATCTTTGAAGTGACATCACCTCCCTAACCTAACCCACAGTCCCCCAGATCTCAATATTTACAAGATGGGCCCTCTCCTAACCCTAATCTTTGATTCTAGAGGAGGGCACTTAGTTTCAGTATTCCTGGTTAACTCAGTTGCCCCCTCCCACAGTGCACCCTCTCCAAAAAGAATCCTTCACCCCAGTCACTTCCAACCCTTCACCCCTCCCCTGTTCTCGCAAACCTTTATTCTTGGTAAACAAAACTGCAGTTTCTGGCACTCTGCCAGGAACCAACAATGTCCTTTAAGTGTCATCCTTCCCCCTAGTCCCCCAAATCATAATATTTAAAAGACAGACCCCCTTCCCAGCCTCCAAGCCTTAATTTGGGGAGGACTTAGTTTCAATTAATCTAGGCTCACTCATTTGCCCCCCCCCCAGCAGTGCACATGCTCCATTTTTGCATGGTAGTGAATGGGGTGAGGTGGTGCAACACATGGAGGAAGGAAGGGGGAGAGCAGTCTGCATCATTAATGACACTAGACAGACTTAGTGGTCACATCCTCCTAGCATCATCAATGATGCAGTCTGCTACGCCCCCTCCCTCCCAGTCATGCACCTGCTCTCTCCATTCTATATCATTTAAAAACGGAGAGACTGCACTGTGGGAGGGGGCAACTGAGTTAGCCAGGATTCTTAAACTAAGTGCCCTCCTCTAAAATCAAAGATTAGGGTTAGGAGAGGGCCCATCTTGTAAATATTGAGATTTGGGGAACTGTGGGTTAGGTTAGGAAGGGAATGTCACTTAAAAGGCAGTACTCATTCCTGACATGGTGCTAAGACAAGGCACATTTTAACAAAAAAGAAACACTCCGGGAGAACAGAAGAGAGGGTGGACAGGAAGTGACTGGGACGGCAGAGGGGGATGGCCACTGGACTAGTCCTGGAGTCAAAGTGTTGATTCCAGGGAGTTCACTGAACTCAGCTGGTATCAACTCACACTTAATAAGGTTGCATGACATGGCCATCATCATGGAAGCTTTGGCCACTAAAAGAATTTTGGCCTAGTGGTCACATGGTTATCAAATATTAATTTTATTTACACCTTGCTTTCCGGTAACAATCAACTATTGCATGTCTAAGCTACCAATGAGCAAGCAAAGCACATTATAGTTCTGCTGTATTCCAGATGAGAACATTTAAACAATTCAGTTGTAACTGGTTTATAATCTGTTTCTCATTCGTGTTTCTGAACATCTAAAAAACCAAAATGCAGTTTTGTAACTAATTTTACTCAAATATTTCTTTAACATAAGTGAGTACTGTGGTGAGTTGATTAGTACTGTATACCACTTAACGGTGCTAAATCCTTGCAAGAAGATGGTTAAACAGATTTCAGCTTGACCCAAATGGGTATGGGATAATCTCCAATAACACAAGTTAAAAGATGCACAGTTTCCTTTTCTAGAAGGAACTGACAAAAGAATAGGGCACAGAGATAAAGTAGAGAGTGTTTTAACAAGGGTTGTGCAATGTGATTGAAAGGTTGGCTATCTAATGAGGAGTAGAAAAATTATTTCCCGTTTGATGTTGAATTAAAAATGCATCATCTGTTGTCCAAGCATTGATTGTATCTGTATTTAGTGCAGGCCCCTCACAAAGAAAAGTTTAACGTGGAAGAAGTACAGTGTCAGTTGCCAGGATCAAGCACAGTAATACAGGTTCTGCTTGGCTATCTTGCAGGATACTCACGGAAACTCTGTGTAATCAATGGCATACTCCATTTTGATAAACAGTAAACTGTGAAATCACACACAGAGCACTTGATCCAGGGGACAGTACTGTACGTACTGTAGCAGATGTCTGGGAAGCTGTACTACAAACATGCTGTACAGGAAAAATCCAGCATACAGTGATACTCGTGCAAAAGTTGATCAGTGTTGAGGTGATGCTAAGGTATGCTGAGGCACTCAAGCTACAATTTACACTGGCTGTAATGTGATACTGCCTCAGCATACCCCAGCATTACATCAATACTGATCAACTTCTGTACAACAACCACTGTAGTTAGTATGCATTACAAAACCAGAGTTTCCATTAACCCACAAGTAAGGGTTAAATTCCTGGAGCCTGCTTTTGCATCAGAAGCTAGCCGAGATGGCCAGAGGATCTCATGATGCATCAGTTTACACTTGCCTCTCACTTAGAATTCATTTGCATTATGTTTCACAAAACTTTGACGACACTTAAGGATCTGTGAGTGTGGATGGGGTGAAGACTCTCTGCCCAAACCAAGTGGTTCTGCCCTGCTGTGGATATCAGTTTGAATTTACTTTTAGATTACAGGATGCAGCTGATCAACCCCTGCCGAAGTGTTGCAAAAGGTATTTAAAAATCAGGACATACTGTAGTATCCTCTGGTACGGTTGCTCTTACGTAACAATTCTGTTTTGAATCTAAAACCTTAAAGTGATAAAACAGAACACATTTTTTTTCAGTTTTATGAGTGCAAGGCCATGCTGCTAGTCACACCTAAGGCTGCAGAACTGTGAGATACAAAATAAAAGACTTGCCATGTGAGTTGTGTTTCCTGTTCATTGAATGTTTGGACTGTCATTAAATTCATCTCTTACTGCATGTCAACATCTCTTCTGTATTCTTTTTTTTTTTTACTTTCTGTTTTTCTCCCCATTTTCACCTCACCAGCTGCTGGGGCCTCCTTCCACCTGCCAAAGCCCTCCACCCACCACATGATGTCCCAGATGATCCAGTCCAACATCAGCCTTTGCTCTGACAATCTTCTGGGTCCCCGACTGTACCCTATGGCTTATTCTCCATGGGTGGGACCCCGGTCCCCTCAAACCAGGAGGAACATAATTCACTCAGCAGTCGGGGCCCATGGGGTGGAGCCGCCAAGGTTTGGGAGGAGTTGAAGAGACCCTGCTGTGGCATGGGGTGGTGGGGCAACTTCATCTGCCGGAGCTGCTGGGGATATTATTCCCTTTTTCCTCCCCTCACCCCAGGGCATGGTCCTGAGAGGTTGCCTTGGTGAGATGCCTAGCGGGCTGTCAGAAGGGCAGGTGAGCCCACCCTACCATTCGTGTCACCTGCCGGCCCCACTCTGGGCATATGACTCCTCTGCATCAACTTCCAGATGAGTGGGTATGTGCTGACGTAAGACCTCCCCAAAGAGACCACTTTTTCCTTCCTGCATGATAATCCCTTCCCTTGGGTCACCGGGGGGTGGTTGTGCAGCAGAAGGAAGTGCCCTCCCTCCTTGAGGTGGGAGGCATCCAATGGATGCCCGAACCCCACCTCGCCAGCTGGCACCAGATGTTCTGGGCTTGGGTGTGAACCCAGGTCATCTGGATGTCAAGCGATAACTCTACCGTTAGCTATCTGGTGGACCCATCTCTTATGTTTTCAATGTTCTCTTTGAGAAAGTCGAAAATGTTATTTATTTTATGTTCATTATTAGTATATTATAAGGTGCTTTTACTTCCTTAGCAATAACCTATTTACAAGATATGGATGAGTCTCAGGCTCTCGAATTTAACGTTTGGCAACAGAGTTCTCCAAGGATGTTAAAGAATGGTTTTCATTCTGCTACACAACAACCAAGTGGCAGCAAGTAGAACCAAACAACATGGGTCAGATAACCATACCTCAGAAACACAAGTAAGGGGTTCACAGGAATCATCGGACTCCATTTTGCTTATCCAGCAGTAGCAGGTAAATCACCAGAATTGATTCCCACCAGAATATACATAGCCAAAGAGGGAGGGCAATTACAAAGTATTTTTTTTTTTTTAGGAGAACCGAAGTACAACAGATCCATATAAAATCTTATTGAAGGTATTTTGCATGTTCATACATACAACATAACACCTTTACACAAACACAACATAAGAATAAACAGTGGGCATCAAGATATTACAGTACAGAACAACTTACACAATAACTGCTTCCCCCTCTCCACATACAGTGACGATAGTACTGAAGGTCAAGAACAAACCAGAGTACAAAGCCTGATCTATCATCTCACATACAATGAATCCCCATGGCACATATTGGTTCAAATCTAGGAACAGCATGGTTTAGCTTGGCCGTTAATTTCTCCAAATCATAGACTGACCTCATAATGTCTTGCCATTGCTTCATTGTAGGTATCTGACTTATGAGCCATAATTTCGTATAAGTTTTTGTTTGCAACCACCAGGCATATATTTAGTAATTTCCAAGTATTTGGCCCTGGAACCCTTCTGGAAGATCAAGAAAAGGACAGTACAGTCCCAGAGTTGAAAAGGCTCTCCAGAAATACTCCTTGGGGCCAGTGAGAGTTGGTCCCAAAGGGCTGGAGAGGAGGGCAACTCCAGAAAAATGTGACCATGGGAAGCCAGCATGGACCTGCAGCCCAGCCAACAGGCTGCTGTCAACAGGGTTTAAATTTGGCCACTACTTGGGGCATCTGGAAGAATCTCATATAGGTCTTCCAGAAGAATTCCTTCCATATGGGTGAGAAGTCACCCTCAGTACATGGGCAGGATACTTGGCCCAGCACTGAGGAGCTGAGTTTGTAGGTCAATTTCCCATCAGGATCTAAGACGGTCTGCATTACTCCTCCCTACTCGAACATGGGCCTGGTACAATTGCGAGATGAGTGAGGAGAGTGTCTCCCGCTTTAAAATCCTAATAACCATCTGAAGCAGGGCTGTCCTGTTCTGATCTGCAAAGGGAATGTGTCCAATAGTGTGTCACTTGGCAGTGACGGTAATGATCTGCCTGTCGAAGGGCATATGGAGCCTGTAGGTCTACAAATGGGAGTATATCCCATCCCTGAAGGAAATGGAGAGGAAAGGTGAGTTCCATCCTATCCCATATGTGGTAGGCATGGTCCAAGTTTGCTTGGGGGAAAGAAGGATTGTGTGCCAATGGAGTGATGAGAAACTTTAGAGATTGTAAGGCCCTGGTTGCAAAAATCTTGTACCATAAAGAGAGCATGGTGTAGGTATAAGGATCACTTGTAGTCTGGTCTGGTGTGGGGTGAGGCATATCAAATAATGCATGCGTAAGGGGGAGGATATCTTCCATCTGGAGTTCCAACCTTTCAGTGGGCCACATATCTTGGTGTTGGCCAGCACAAGGAAGTACATAGCTGCGCTGTAGTATGGTAAAGAGAGAGAAATTCAGCAGGACTAAACTCCCTTGTGTTACAGGAGTTGCAAGGTTGTAAATGTAAATTTGACATGGAGGCATGCTCCATTCCAGATATACTGAGAGATCATTCTATCCCAACAAATTACATATATATGTGTGTGTGTGTGTGTGTGTGTATATATATATATATATAATGTGTTTTTTTAATGTCTGTATCACCATAATTTCTAACTACCTAAATAGATTCAGTTCATTATTCACACTTAGACAGTCTGCCAGTGAGCATGTTCAGTCACCAGAAAGTTTAAACGGTCTTCAAGTTTGACTCCTACTACCCAGTCATGTGCTGTTCTGGCACTGCCCCCACTGCTCTTAGATATTTTCTTCTACTAGAAAGAATAGGTTTTCTCCATCACAACTCCTGCTTGTGAATTTAGATTCCTGTAGAGTTGGCAGGCTGTTATTGAATTTCTAAGGTTTTGGATTCTCCTGTTGATTCATCATGTGCACCTCAACTCTGGCTCATTGCTCTGTCAAATCATGTAGCCATGGAACATATTGTAAGAGAAAGCCATGATTTAAGAAGCTTGTGCTTTGCAGATCACTGAGAGCCATGATGCCTGCATTCACTGTTTGGGAATCACTGCCATTGATGCAAGGCTATGCACCTACAGATGATTGAAGATTGCCAGACACAGGTGCTCAAAGGGAGGCCAGGGACTGCATGAGGGCCATCTGCCATGACAGGTTAAAATGCACTGTTAGTGGCCATGATGAACAATGGCCTCCAGACCTTCAAGGACATTCAAGTCCTGGATCTGTTGACAGTTAAAGAGGAATGGGTGGTGGATAATCTCATTGCTGGTGCAAACCAACAATTTAGGAACAGAGCCGCCATGGCTTGTCAGTGGGGGCAGCCCCACTGAACGGGTGATCAATTTGCCTTGAGGACTCCAGCACTTCTCTACCATGACTTGGAACTGGATGAGTCCTCATCGTTTTGCTTGACACCTCAACTTTAAGACAACCATTTCTCAATTGATAGGCCTCCCCAGGCTACCATTCTTTCTTCACCTCATTACTGAACAGAATGTTCATGTCACTGAACACTTCCTGCAGGAGGTCCAGAAGAGGAAATTTATGCACTGAAGGATATCCTAGAATGGCTTTCTTAACCTGGGGTGACCTTCCCATTGCTCCTGCCATGCTGGGTCCCAATACATCATATCAGCACCTTACTGTACTTCTTGCCTGGCCCCACCTCCTAGGACAGACCATAAGCATGTGGTCCCCATGGGGGTGGCTCTCTGGTATTATTGAGCACTCTTTCATGGAAGGTGTGGTACTGTTATTGTGTTCTGCAAGACCAAAATAGGACAGTCAGATAAGCCCCAGACAATGAGTCTGAGATACAGGACCTCTTTGGTAACAGAGTGCATGTGAATGAACCTTTACATATTCATCAGGCCAGTTATGTGGCTCTGATGGCTAGGTATAGCCAAGAGTAGTCTGAACAACTCTCTGACCTCTGGCATATTCTGCCAGAGAGTAGCCAGCAGGACTTCATATACATCCAGAAAGTCAGGTTCTCCATGGCCAAGCACCAGCTGCAGTTGATCCTGGATTCAGTCAACTTGTCAACTAGGGCTGTGGCATCTTCCATAGGGTGCTGGGTGTGATTGTGTAATTCACGCTTTACCCAAGAAATACAGAAAGAAAGTGCCAGATCTTCCCTTTGCTAGTACAAATCTGTTTAATGAGTGGTAAAGGGGCACCTGACTGGGATGCAGAAGTCCAATGCCACCCTGAACTCTGTCATTTCAGTCACTACTACTAAGACAACAATGGAGCAGTGTCCACAGAGTGGTGGTTTCTATCATGGTTCCTTTCATGGGCCACAGGTCAACAACAACCACAGCAGCAACAGAGGCAGCAGAATTAGCAATATCACCTGGCAAAGTCCCTCAAAGCCAAGAACTCCATACAGTGCAAGGGTGGTGGAGAGGTGTTCTTAGTTTGGGGAACACTGTTAGAGGGTATGCTTGCTTCCTGCAAAAACAGGATGCGTGAGTTGTTTTGTGCCCCTACTCCTCAGCAAGGTTACGGTACTCTGTCTGGTGGTACTTTGCCTAGTCCTGGTTGGGAAGTCTTCTATATGCCTTCCCTCTGTTTCCTCTCTTGTCCACTAGGTGGTTCTCAAGGCCTAGAATGCGTGTCACTGCCTTAATAGGCAAGCAATCTTGTTATCAGAGCAAGGAGGCAGCTGACTAAGGCAGCTAGAACTTTTCTGACTAGGGGTAAGTGAGAGATACTTAATTAGAAGCGTAGGATATGCAAAATAATGGAACCTTTAGTTAGGGTAAAAACAAAAACATAAGAGTTACTGTGTTAGTCTGAGTTGGGAAGAGAATTGATAATCATTTTTGCAGTTATCTGGGTCAGGAGGAGAGCTGTAAATTGGTGGGGTGTGGCTTAGGCAGAAGTGAAGCAGGTGTCTGCATTTAGACTTCCCTGTAGTTAGCTTTTGGTCTGGGAGCAATCTTGCTATCCTTGATTGCAGTCAATCCTGGGCACTGCCTGGGAACCAGGAAGTGGGCAAGGGCTTTCTTAAGGACTAGGCCATCAAGCGGCCCCCAAGCAAAGGACCAATGTGCAAAGGACATTGGAGTCTGCCCACTGGAATGAGCACAATGAGACAGCCAACAGCCAGCCACTCTGCTCCCCTGCTGACCCAAGGGGGACCGCTACCCAGGTAAGCCTGTTGGGAGCTGCATTATAGGGTGGCTGTACTTGGGAGGCCAGCTAAGTGTGACAGTGGGCTTAGGGGCTTGCTGTTCTTTTTCCTTGTCTTTAGTATGGTGATTGTTCTTAAATGATACAAGGTTTTAGTATGTTTCTGAGTAGTAGGGATTGTAGGTAAACTGTTGCTAGGTGCTAGGGTGATTTAGGGGCCTACTAGGAGCCTACTGTTAAATAGTTGCTAGATACAGTATGGTGTACAACGTCTTCTAGGTATTAGTGAGCTTCAGGGTTTAAGGGTGTATGACTACTGGGTGGTAGTAGGATAGCTCAACTAGGTCTGGGACAAAAATAAATGGAAGGACTAGAAGAACAAGGAAAAAGAAATATGGAGAGTGGTGCAATGCAGTGGTTGTGCACCGGCAGTCTACAGGGAGACCTTCTGGAGGCTCCAATGCCGTCCCACATGTGTGCCCCTCTTGTGGAGGAACAGGTCTCAAGACTTCAAACAGCACTCGCAGAGAGTCAGGGAATTTCACGAGACTCAAAGTCATGTTGGCAGGAGTCGAGGAACCATCTCTGCTGCCCAGGGACCACCTAGCCAGACGCCGCTACCTCAAAAGTTATCAGAAGGAAGGAGTGGTTGGACTATGGTGGGCTCAAGGAGGGCAGGAGTGGTAGGATCAGGCAGGCTGAGTGGAGTGGATAACAGGCACACTCCTCATCCAGTGCTACTAAGAAACTTCAACGCCATTCTGGCAGAGCGGGGCTGCCATGAAGGGGCACCCGAGGTGGTGGATGGAGAGGATGTGGGGGATAACCCAAATGGAGTTCCCAAGGAGGAGGAAGGAGACCCTCAGAGAAGGAAGGAGCAACTTCTAGTGGGGGACTGTATAGTCAGGGAACAGAGTTTGGGGAAGGAAAGGGGTAGAGAGGAGGTTAAGTGCCTACCTGGCATCAGCTTGAGGGATGGAAAGCGATCCAGTGGAACGCAAGGGCTATAGGAAGGAAGGAGGAGCCAGACATCATTGTCCACCTGGGTATGAATTACCAACTCTGGAAGCAACAGGGGTAGTGCAGGAGCAGTTTAGAGAGCTGGGGAAGGGTCTTAGGCAGGTAGCGCACATTGTAGCCTTTACGGAAGTGCTGCCTGTCTACAACAGGGGGAAGAAGAGGAAGCTCTGTACTAAGGCCTTCAACTCATGGTTGAAGGAATGGTGCAGAGAGGAGGGGTATGGCTACACTGGGGATTGGGGCTCCACCTGGAGGGATTAGAGCTTATACTGGGGGTACAGCCTGCATCCATCCAGGAAGGGAGTGGCAGTCCTCAGTTGATGGTTTAAGTGTTACTTTGATTGAGCATTTAAATTAGCCAAGGGGGGGGTGGCAGAAGGCAAAGGGGTGGCAGAAACTGCCCCCACTCAGGCTGTGATGGAGGGTAGAGAATTTCTGGGGGAAAGGATTCTCACCAAAACAAAGGACAGCCAAGGGTGCAAGGGATCAGCATGGAAGGAAGGGGGAAGGAAGCAGGCAGTATACAAAGGAGAAGAAGGGGGAACAACTAGACTACATGAGAAGGGACAAGAGTAGGACTAATAAAATCTGGACAGCCATGTGTACCAATGCTAGAAGTCTGGGAAATAAGATACTAGACCTGGAGGCCACCATTGCTGAGGCAGGTCTGGATATTGTGGCCATCACTGAAACATGGTGCACAAACAACCATGTCTGGGAAATGGTCATACCTGGCTACACAATGTTTAGAAGGGACAGGGTAGGAAGGAAAGTGTGGGAGCGGTGCTTTATGTTAAGGAAAACATCAAAGCAATGGAGGTACTGGGAGGACAGGAGGGGAGGTCGAGGTGTTGAGGGTCAACCTCGAGTCTGGAAACAGAGCCACCATTCATATGGGACTGATATATCGCCTCCGACACGGGAGGACATAGACAAACAGATTTTGGAATACATGGGCAAAATGGTTAAGAAGGAGGTGGTGTTGGTGGGGACTTTAATCTGCCAGATGCAGAGTGGAGCCTAACTGCTGCAGCATCAGCTATGACCAGAGACATCTTGGACTCCCTGCAGGGGGTATTCCTCAGGCAGCTGGTCAGTGAACCCACTCGGGGTGCAGCAATACTGGACCTAGTACTTACAAATGGGAACAATGTTGCAGATGTCAGAGTAGGGAGTCATCTGGGGACCATCACACAGTATGGTTTAATATAAGAACAACAGTGGAATCCAGCCACACAAGTACAAGGGTCCTAGATTCCAAAAGGGCTGACTTTACAAAGGCAGGGGAATGCATCCGAGAAGACCAGGCAGGGGAGATGTTGGGGTGGAGGAAAATGGGCCAAAATAAAAGAGGGCATAGTAAAGGCTACAAACATGTATGTCAGGCAAATAATGCCTCTTTGTGGATGACACCAAGATCTGCAACAGGGTGGATGCTCTGGAGGGGGCTCAAAGGATGGAAAGAAACTTGAAATGATTGGAGGAGTGGTCAAATGTTTGGCAGCTAAGGTTTAGTGCAAAATAATGGACTTGGGTCTCAGAAACCTGGGGATACAGTACAAAATGGAGGGAAAGATACTACAGTAGCAAGTGACCAAGTAGGAAAGAGACCTGGGGGTAATCATACTGGATGACCCTGAAGGTGGCCAGACAATGCAACAAAGCAATCAGGAGAGTTAGTGGGATTCTGAGATGCATTTATTTTATTTTATTTTATTTAAAAGATGGTAACCAGGAGAAGCACACTGGGCGAGGCTCATTTCAAGCGTGACCGGGGTAAGGGTAAGAGAACAATACATACTTACAATGAGAAGCAGGCAGTTTAACGGTGATGTCACAGGCACATTACAATATTGCTTGGGTAAAGGGCAGATACAATATTTTAGAGAGACGGGCAGGTTACAAAGATGCCTGAGGAGGTAACGGCAAATATTAACAAATGAAATGGCAAAAAGTAAACTAAAAAACAAACTTAAAGTATACAACTCAAAGTAGGTAGCAGAAGACAATTTTAAAAAATAACATAATAAAAACAGGAGGAATACAGGGTGGACTCCGGGTAAAGTTAGGGATCTAAAAAACGAACATGAAATGGCCATAAGTAACTGGGGCAAAAGGAGGTTTAGTCAGGTGGATGGCAGGAGCGGGGGAATGGGGGTGCAGAAGAGTGAATGCTTAATGAACTTGAGCAAGGGTAGCAAGCGGAGACAGGTGGGGAGAGAATTCCATAAATGTGGGAAGAAGAAGGAGAAGGATAAGTAGAGGCATTACCAGCAGGGAAAGGGAAGTGGTGTTGCCACTATATAGGTCTTCAAAGAGCTGGTGACACATTCAGGTGAACTTTAACAAAACATAATATTTAGACACAGTCCAGCTTGTGTTTCTCATTAGTTCTGCATTTCTCCTCTCCATTATTTATTACTGAGGTTATTTGTATGAAAACAGGATTCCAGCTCCTGAAGAGTTCATCTATTCCTGCTGCTTTCTCCCTACCTGAAGTCATAGAGCACTGCTTGTGACCTCACAGTTACTCCCATGGCAACAGACTGTGATGTCACAACAGAGGATTATGACTTGAAGTAGGGAGTAAGCTATAGAGACAGATGAACTCAGAATGAACTCTAAGAGACAACTAACAAATATTCATACACATTTCCTTAAAGGTGATAGGAAACAGTTTTTACACCTCTAGAAGCCTCTAGTTGTTCTTCTATTGGCTACCCAGTATTCTTTACCTTTTCTGCTAAATTAATAATCTAATCTTGTTGCCTTTTAGGACCCTGAATCCATCTCTCTCAGCAGTTGCTGCCCTCTCTTTTCATACTGCCTAGACATTCTATGACATCACAAACACCTTTCCAGGCCATTCAGATGAATAGCATGGAATAGGAGTTTATGATGTCATAAATATGAAAATCAAGAGCAGTAGCTGGTAAGGAGAGTGGAACTCAGTGTAGATCTGAGGGAACCCCAAAGCTAGGTTATTTATTTATCAAAAATCATCAAAGCATATCAGAATACATAACTGGCATGGAAAGGAAGATGGAAGGACAGTTAACTATATAAAATCATTTCCTATCTCCTTTAATAATAAATTATGGGGAGGATAAATATATAAAATATAAATGGAATACAAGCAGAATTGTACCTAATTATTATGCTTTTTAAAGTTTTCTTTGAGGCATCAGTAGCTCTTTATTATACAATGGCAAGAAAATTTCCTGGACTCTGATTGGTCAGTGTGTCCCTGGCACAGTGAGGTTATCCCAGCACAACCTCACTGTATCAACTCCAGGCACATACATGACCCTCTCACACATGTTGACACAGGATAGATATTAGTCCACACACTTCACGCAATTATATTCCGAACTCCCATCATATGATACAGCCCCCCCTCCTCCTCAAATGAACAGAACACCCTCAAAAGCGCCACCAATGGAAACCAAAACCTTATGTGCAAACTGGAAATCTGGTTTGTGTGTTTTTTTTCTTCTTTTTTTCAAATTGCCCCTATGAGCATCTTCACAGACACAGCTTACTAGCATGTGACCCCTCACGTTTCAAACCCCGCTCTATTTCAAGTAACTTCCTAACGGAGGCAGATTTAGCACAAAACGGCACCAGATTCACTGAGTTTCAAAATGTAGACTAAACCCCTGACTTATTCAAAGGAAACTCAAACAGAGTCTACAAAAGTACAAAAAAGCCGTAACTGGGGCCATAAGTTTAAACGGCTTATCCCAGCACAACCCACACCCTGTCATGCATTGTTGCTTAAATAAGTCCCCACCTGGAGTACTGTGTCAAGTTTTGAAGGCCACATCTCAGGATGTTAATTCCATCCTGTTCCCCACACTCCTGTACAGAGCTCCCCCGCTCTACCACAGCACGTGCACACCTAATGCCATCCTGAACACTCGCTGACTGCAAACCTACAACTCCACTTATGCCTCTCACCATTTCCTGCAGTTGAATTAAATTTTTTTCAAAGCACAGCACTACACACAGCTCCTTTTCATCCGATGCAGCACAGCTCCCGAGTACACGTCCCTGCCCTACCGATACTCAACAGCAGAATCTCACAACAGCTGCTGATTTCAGAGATGTGCTGACTTCATTCAATAAATGGCTTGGTGGTGGGAGTAGAGAGGGCTCTGCTCTCTAAATTAAAACTGCTGGAGAAAAACGTAAAAGAATCAGGAAGTGAACAGCTGATGGGGGGGGTACCCAAATATTGCAGCTATGCGTTAGCCCAAAATTGCAGCTGAACAGTCACTCTCAGTAATGGCAAACAGAAAAAACTGTGGACTATTGTTTGTATATGTACATATCCACACAAAGTTAAATAAAAATAACATAAAATGATTTTTTTCTTCTTGTTTCTATTTTCTTTACAAATGAGCCATTGTATAATAGCAATAATGCACTCCAGGGTATGGATTGTACTGGGAATAACCTCCTTCTGGGGTGTTGGATGCAGTGACCCCTGCTGACCTTGTGCTCAACCACCCCAGGTATGAGGTTATCCCAGCACAACCATGCCCTGTCATGCACTGTTGCTTAAATAAGTCCCCACCTGAGTACTGTGTCCGGTTTTGAGGCCACATCTCAGGATGCTAATTCCATCCTATTCCCCACACTCCTGTACAGAGCTCTGATACTGGCATCTCTAAGGGAAACTGAGCTCAGCAGGCTTTGCACACTCTACTACAAGGTTAGCAGATTTGCTGCACAAGCAGACAGCAGGGAACACCATTGCAAAACACTTGCATTGTTAAACTGGCCCTACCTAGACAACAGAATTAAGCACCCATCAGTCTGCCTCGTACAAATTCTGAACCACTGCCTACCTCACCACCAGACTCTCATGGTGCATAGGCAGCATGCCAGGACACTCTGCTTAACATTGCAACCCCTCCTTAAGGTACCCAGGGTATTCATGGTTGTTGGACAAAGGTGTTTTGCGTACAGAATCATGCATTCCTGGAAGACGTTTCCCACAACCATGCAGAACTGCCCCTCACTCCCCACATTCAAGCACTTACTAAGAGCACATGTCTCCATCAAAAGCAACTGCACCTGTTCTCACTGAACTGGTGTGTCTTCCTAAAATACCTGGGTCAGTACATTAATCCCCCTGAACTAGCACACTCTCACAGACCCCCCCAAGGCAGACGCTTCCTACCACAGTACTACTGCAAAGAACACAAACTCATACCCTTAAGTCATATATAACATTTCCTACAAAGGTAATTAATGTGGTTCAGTCTACTATCAATCTCTTTATTGTACTATGGTAACTAATGGCATGTCCCACACTGTGTAACTGTTATTCTGTAGTGTCTCCATTAGTAAATTTACATATGTGTAGATCAAATGTTTTTCTTGAGGCTGTGGATAATGATCTCTGTACTGTGTAATGATCAATGTCTAGTGCTTTCCTATATGTAACTAATTCTGGGTCGCCCCTGAAAAAGGAACTCTTGGTCTCAGGAGGCCTACCCAGTCAACAAAATTCAAAGTCCAGGAAGGACCTAGACAGGATGGAGGCGGTCCAAAGGAGGGTTACCAAGATGGTACAGGGCCTACATCAAATCTCCTATGAGGAGAGGCTAAAGAAATTAAATATGTACACCCTGGAGGTGAGGAGTTTTCTTTTGACAATCATAAGTTTTTATTAAAGTTTTTTTCCAAATACAACAAGGAACAGCAGAAAAGTAACACAAAGATTTTAGATAATAGTCGTAGTTAATAATCCATATGAATAAATACATTAAACCAGTAAGCTTTCCATTTCTCTGATGCATTACACACACTTTCTATTTTTCTTTTGTGATCTAGTAACAATTATAATGGAGATAGTAATAGCAAAACCTTGAAATCTATTAAAACCAACTTGTGAGACAACCTCATTGGACTGTATTTAGAAAAGACCCAGATTCTATTAAATAAATCCAGTTTATCAATAATACTATAACTTATGCATTCATTATTAGCTAAGATTACCATGTTATCATACCATTCCTTTAAGTGTGGAATTTTTTGGGATTTCAATTCCTCAACAGGATCTTTTTTAACGTCAGAGAAGCAGACAGACCCAGACACATTCATAGGAGTCTAGTTTACAGTCATCAGGAAAGTAACCTAATAAGAAAAGGGCTGGAGATTTGGGGATTGTATTTTTGGATACACTACTACGTATCCTATGGATATCTATCCACAGTCCCTGAATAGCAGAACAATCCCATAGGGTATGGAAAAGACCTGCATCATATTGATTACAGCGGCAACAGAGTCGGTTGCAAGGCCCATATTATACAGCTTAAGAGACGAGTAGCAGAAGGCATGCAGTATCTTAACCTGGAGGTGAGGAAGGGGGATATGATTGAGACCTTTACATACTAAAGCAGTTTAATATGTATACCCTTGAGGAAAGGAGGAGGAGGGGGACATGATAGAAACTTTCAAGTATCTCAAAGGAATTAACAAGGTACAAGAGGGTAGTATCTTTCAGAAGAAGAGATGTGCAAGAACAAGGGCACAATTTGAAGATGGGGGACGGCTCAGAGGTAATGTTAGAAAATATTTTTCACAGAGAGAGTTGTGGATGCATAGAACAGCCTTCCTGAGGAGGTTGTGGAGTCAGGAACAGTGGACAATTCAAGAATGCATGGGACAGGCATAAGGCAATTCTAGTGGGGGTAGGAGGAAGTAAACTGTTGATTAACTAGAATCTGCAGCTTATCCATCATGTAGGGAAATGGGCAGACTGAGTGGGCCAAGCGGTCCTTATCTGCCATCAAATTCTATGTTTCTGTACCTCACGGGGGTGCATAAGGTACAAGTGGAAGGTATTTTTCAGAGGAGAGGGTGCTCCAGAACAAGGGGCAATGATATGAAGCTGGAGCAGGATAAGCTTAGGAGAGTTGTGAGGAAATACTTCTTCACAGAAAGGGTGCTGGATGTCTGGAACAGTCTTCAAGCAGAGGTTGTGGGGGCAAAAACCATGGTGGGATTCAAAAAAGCCTGGAATAAGCACAAGGGAGTCATAAGGGAAAGGTAAGGGGTGGCAGAGAAGTGCCATAGACCTGGAGGGGTCTACAGTGTAAGAAATGCAGCAAAATAGAGCAGACAAGATGGGCCATCGCCTTATCTGCCGCCAGCTTCCATGTTTCTGTGTAATAGCTCCAGGCTGGCTTTTCCAGTTCTGGTATCAGGATCTTCACAGCCTCAGCTGCAAGCCACCATGGCTACTATTCCTCTTTCTGCACTTGCTCGTGAGATCTGAGGGATGGCCAGGAACAGTATCTAGACCTATAGTTTTATTTAGAAGGAGTGCAGTGTGCATATATCTGAAATACAATTTAGAAGTGAGAGAGAAATAAGTTACCAAGCTAGAATTTGAACACAGGCCTGCTTGGAATTCCATTCTGTTGCACTACCTGCTATGCTACCAGGACAAGTGAAAACCTAGGATCCCAAAGGCACTTATTTTTCCTCAGTGTGCTTCTGGAGCCACACAAATTAGAAGTACATTTTTATTTCGAAGGAGTGCAGTGTGTATATATTTAAAATAAAATTTAGAAATGAGAAACAAAGAGGTACTCCATCTGGGGTTTGTACCCAGACCTGCTCAGAACATTATTATTCTGTACTACCAGATGTGCTACCAGAGCAACTGGAAACTTGTGATCCCAAAGGCACTCATCTTTTCTTGATGCACACCCTGGAACCACACACACACAGAATTACATTTTTGTTTAGAAGGAGTTCAGGGGCAACAATTTGAAATACATTTCAGAAGTGAGTAACAAATAAGTGCCCAGGGACCCCTTGCCCTGTGACAGCAGTCCCAGATACAGAGGCAGAGGGACAGGAGGCTCCACTGCCAGATGCTGAAGGTGTGGAAACCATATCTGGTGAGACAAGAATGGAGCAATGAAGATGAGAGTGGCACTCTCCACCCACAGCTTAAGTAGAACCCTCTGTATTAGAGGAATGGGGGGAAATGCATATAGCAATTTCCTTTTCCAAAAGAGGGACAATGCATCTTGCAAAAAAAACATTCCAGGCCCTGGAGCAAGCAAGCAGAAATGCAGCAGTTTTGCATTGTGTGGGGAAGCAAAAAGGTCCAGCTGTGGACAACCCCATCTTGCAAAGAGGTTGTTTACTATGGAGGACAGCTGTTCTCATTCATGAACTACTGACTGGGACCTTCCTAACCTATCTTCCAATATGTTCTGCAGACCTGGGAGAAACACAGCAGTTGAAGGTTGTGAGACAGGGCACAGTACCATACTGTCATCGCTTCCCTGCAAAGGGGATAGGAGCGAGTGCCCCCTTGTTTGTTGATGTAATGCATCACACTGACACTGCCTATCTGGATTAGCAGAGAATCAGGACAGAGATGATTCTGTTAGGTTTGGAGGTTGTACAGGACAGCTTGCTTTTCCAGAACATTTACATGCAGCTTGGTCTCCACCTCGGTCCATGACCCCTGTGTCTATTAAGGGTTGAGATGAGCACCCCAGTCAGACCACAAGGCTGGAGGTATATAGATGTTGTAGGGCTCTAGGGATTGTGAGGAGGAGGAAGGCGGGGGCCCGACCTGGAGGGGGAATGGAAAAGTCAACGGATTGGGACAGTGAGGACAAGAAGACGCCCTGGGGCGAAATGGGTTCAGGAGAGAGGTTTACCTTGCCTGATTCCCATACCCAAGGGCTCTGCTTTTAGCAGGCAGGTAGCTCGGTCTTCACTGGCAACTCATCCAACTCGGACGGTGTTATGTAATGCCAGGTCCATTAAAAACAAGACTGCTATAATAGCTGATCTTGTCGGATCATCGGACCTGGCATGCATCACCGAGACCTGGCTGGATGAAAATGCTGGCCCTGTTTTGGCTTCAGCTATACCAGTCGGGTACTCGGTGATATACCGTCCGAGATTGGATCGTAGAGGTGGGGGGGTGGCAATCTGTTTTAGAACAGAACTGAGTCTGATGGAGATAGCAGTGGGAGTTACCAAATCTTTTGAATGTATCCTGGGTGAGGGTGTGGGGTACAGGATTCTTCTCATTTACCATCCACCAGGTAATGGGAATGTTTTCCTGCGGGAAGTCGCAGACTTCATCATCGACATGACATTGGGATCCTCCAGATGGCTGATCCTGGGGGATTTCAATGCCTGGGTCAACGATGAACTCTCGCAGTTTGGTTCTGACTTCCTCCAGCTAATGAATTCACTGGGCTTCACACAGGTTATTTCCTCCTCTACCCATATAGATGGTCATTCATTGGATTTGGTGTTCCTCCTGGGGATGGAGCCAGTTGGATGGTCTGACCATCACACCATCGCGTTCAGTTTCCTTAACCCCCCTGGTAGGTCGATCTCTACGGAGATGGTCCGGTACCACCCCTTGAGGGGTGTTACCCCAGAAGACCTGATGGCGGTGCTGGATCTATCGAGTTTGCCTAGTGAATGCATGGATCCTGGGGACCTGGTTCTTGCCTATAATAAGGCGGTAGTAGGGGCCCTAGATTCTATTGCCCCTGAACGTGTTCGACCCCTCACCCTTTGCCCAAAGTCTCCTTGGTTTGATGAGACTTTGAGGGAGTTGAGGAGAGTGGAAGAAAGCTTGAGAGATGTTGATGGATCGGGCCTGGAGTGTGACAGGCTTAATCTGATGGACCACTATCGTGTCTATCAATCAGCAATTACCTGTAAGAAGGCAGAATTCCTGTCCAGGGGAAATTGCTGCTGCACAGAATCGACCAGCCCAGCTCTTTCAGACTGTGGACAGACTGTGCAATCCACTCTGTCTTCAGCCTGAGAGAGCAATTTCACAGGAACGCTATGAGGAGTTTGCTCGATTCTTTGCAGATAAGGTTGCCACAATCAGGTCCGATCTCCTTTTAACTCTTTCAAATGGGAGTTGTAGAGGTTGGCAGGAGATGTCGGACACCCAGTTTGTGTGGTCTGACTTTGACCGACCCACAATCAGTGACATAGTGATGATCGTCCAATCATTGCGACCGACCAACTGTAGTTTGGATCCGGGCCCCACCCGCCTCTTAGTAGGATGTGTGGATAAAACCGGCCCGATCCTTGCTGAGATAATCTGGTTGTCATTGGAGAAGGGGATCTTTCCTGACCCCTTGATGGGAGCCGTGATTAGGCCCCTTCTAAAAAAAAACCTCCTTAGACCCGGAATGTCTGGCTAACTACAGGCCTGTCTCTAACCTGCCTTTTGTAGGCAAGGTTATTGAGAAGGTGGTTGCAATGCAGTTGGACGATCATTTGACCAGCCACAATGTCTATGATTCTCTCCAGTCAGGATTTAGGAAAAGACATAGTACCGAGACAGCCCTTGTTAGAGTACTAAATGACCTCCTAATAGCGAGAGATCGAAAGACTCGTTCCATCTTGGTCCTTCTGGATCTCTCTCTGCGGCATTTGATACCATTGATCATGGGGTTCTTTTGGAGTGCCTGCGGGCTATCTGGTTTAGTCCTTAGTTGGTTTCAATCATTCCTCGAGGGTAGGACTCAGAGGGTGGTGTCTGGGATTTGTTCCTCGACATCACTCCCCCTATCCTCTGGGGTGCCACAAGGCTCTATTTTAGCACCCATGTTATTTGCGGTATATATGCTGCCATTGGGAGTGATCATTGGGCAGTACAGCTTGAGTTTTCACTGCTATGCAGATGATACTCAGCTGTACATGTCCTTTGTGCCTGGCCAAGGTGATGCTGTCTCGGTCTTTAATAACTGTCTTACCGAAATTCAGGACTGGATGACTGTGAGCTGGTAGCGGTTAAACCCTGAAAAAACTGAGGTGTTGGTGGTGGACCCAGGCCATCGAGGGGTAGATTCGTTGACTGGGTCACCCTCAGGTCTTTGGCTTAGGGGGACCTAGTTGACGACCTCAGACCGGGTGCGGAACTTGGGCATTATATTTGACGATTGCCTGACCCTCAAACATCAGTTGTCAGCTGTTGTCAAGACCTCATTTTACCATCTGAGGAATATAGCTCGAGTGAAGCATCTGGTTCAAACAACATGAAGTCTTGCTATATTATGACATATGCAGTATAACCCCAGGATAGAACTGCTCCGGAGGTGAAAGAGTTAACTTTCCATGCAGGGCATGGAATCTTGAGCGCAAGCTCAGTTGAACACTCTGTCTGTTGTAGCTCAAACTTAAACTGTCAGATTCTTTACTCTGCCTCACTGAACAGTCGCTCCGGAGATTCCTCCTGCTGCTCGGTTCGTTTGTTGGTTTTAAAGTGTAATTCTCGGTTTATTTTACCGAAATTTAACCGCAATCGTCGGTTCAAGCTCTGTCTGCGGTATTGTAAGTAATAGATAGGCTTTTGTTTATTTTCTTCTGTGTGGAACTTGTAAACATCTTTTCGGTTCGGTTTGAACCGATCAGATTGGGTTTAAAATTACTTTCTAGTCCTTTAGAGTGCGGTTCCCGTTCTTATCGGTTCTAAAAAAAACGGATTTTATTACGTTTTTTTCCACGACTCGGTGACACGGTTGGGAACCGACAGAGAGTCTGCTGGCGATTGCCATTAACGGGCAAGTTTTGGTTAGGCTGGCACTATGTCTGAGAAAACCAAAAGAAAAACCAGACCCACTGGGTTTCAGCACTGTGGCCTCTGTGGGGAAGCCTTTGCTAAGGCTGACCCACACACCACTTGTGTATATTGTCTGGGGTTTGACCACCTCAATGCAGACTGCCAGATTTGTAAGAATTTTCCTGCTGCCACCGTGGAAAAGAGAGTTGGTAGGTTCAGGGAAAGGGAGGCCAAAAAGTCCGCTGACCCGGATGGCCAGCCCGGTTCGGTCCAACCGAACCTGAGGGAAGTGCCCTCTGACCAAGTGACGATACTTCCTCAGACAGCGAAAGAACCAGCTCTGAGGAGCAGGTTCCAACTAAAAGGACTAGAAAGTCAGCTAGTTTGGGGCCAAAAGTTCTTTCTCCAACCGTTGAGGAAATAGCCAAAGCTATTCAAATTGTCCAGTCGCTTTCCCCGGTTCCGTCCGAACCGACACCATTAGGGAAGCGGTCGGTTCGGATGGTTCATCCAGTTCAAGATTATGATTTTGAGGATTTTTATGAACCGGAGGAAGGGGAGGAGAGGTATGAGGAGAGTGAGTGTGATTTTGAAAGTCTGGATGTGCCCATTGAACCGGACATCTCTCCAGACAGACCTTCAGGGGTTTCCCCTCCCAGGCTATCCGAGTCCCCTTCTCATTTTTTGTTTTACAAGAAAGTTGCTGAGACTCTGCAACTCCCTGTTGAGGAAGCTGCTGATGATCAAGAAGAGCCTGATTTTGTGGAAATGATGGATATTCCAGAGTCTAGGAGACTGTCTATTCCTTGCACAAATCTTTTAGGAAACAGACAGTAAAATTCTGAAAACTCCTCATTCTATCCTCCTGTGGATAAAAGGATGGACAAGAGGTATGCTTTATCAGGCTCTGATACGGAGTTCCTCTCCCAGCAATGCAGCCATGTGGGGGTAGTGCAGGCTGCAGCCTGTGACAAGGCTAATATTCCTCTAGCTTCTCACCCTCCTGAAAAGGATTCCAGGAGGATGGATGTCATGGCAAAGAAACAGTACATGGCAGCATCTTTGGGACTCAGACAGGCAAATTATATGGCTTATGCAGCTAGGTACCAGAAATCCAGATGGGATACTGTCCTGGCCCTAGCAAAACAGGCCCCTGACCAGCTTGCCAGGGAGCTGGAGCAGGTGGCTGCGGATGGTATTGAGGCATCCAAGGTGCAATTTCATGCTGCAGTAGACTCCAATGATGTTTCATCAAGAGTCATGGCTACATCTGTGTCTCTTTACAGAATGGCCTGGCTCAGATGTACTGCCCTGTCACAGGATACTCAGTCTAAGGCTATGGATTTTCCTGTTGTGGGCAATTCTCTGTTTGGGGAGCAGACAGAGAATTATATGAAGAAAATGGATGAGTATAGGACCACCTATAGGTGCACAGGCCAAAGAAAGGCAAGCCACTCCTGAAAGGCAGCATGTCAGGGGCAGGGGCAGGCCTTTTCATAGGCCTTTTTACCAAGCCCAGGCCTCCTCTTCTGCTTATGCCCAGAGTGGGTTCTTTAGAGAAAGGGGCAGAAGGGGTTCTAGTAAGCCTGCTTCTACCCCTGAACCCAAAGCCCCTGCAAAACAGGCTCCCTGATGGGGTGGCCAGGGCCGATTCTCCACTACCGGTAGGGGGCAGGCTGGCTTACTTTGTCCAGGACTGGAAGTCTTTAACATCAGACAAGTGGGTCCTGGAAGTACTAAGCCAGGGACTGGTTCTCAGCTTCAAAAAATTTCTGAAGATGAGAGCCAGGTCTTTTCCACCTGCAAACCATCAGAAGCACTTGCCCTGGAAACAGAAGTTTCTTCTCTCCTGGCTCTCAGAGCCGTGGAAAGGGTTCCAACCATACACCAGGGCAAAGGATTGTACTCCAGGTACCTCCTTACCCCAAAAAAGACAAGAGAATGGCGGCCCATCCTGGATCTCAGGTATCTAAACAAGCACCTTTTAAAACCAAAGTTCAAAATGGTGACTCTGGGGATTATTTTACCTTCTCTAAGGCCAGGGGACTGGCTAGCCTCCCTGGACCTCAAGGATGCCTACTTCCATGTTCTCATCAGACGCTCCCATCGAAAGTACCTCAGATTCGAACTGCCCTCAGGCCATTACCAGTTCAGAGCAATGCCCTTCGGCCTCACCTCGACCCTGAGGGTGTTCACAAAATGCCTGGCAGTAGCAGTTGCTCATTTAAGAAGACAAAAGATTGCCATCTTTCCTTATCTGGACGACTGGCTCATTGTAGGCCAGTCTCCAGAACAGGTCAAACTACACTTACAAGTAACCCAGCAACTGCTTACATGTCTAGGTTTCCTTCTCAATCTTCCAAAGTCAGTTCTGGAGCCTGTCCAGCTTCTCACCTTCATAGGCGCAGAACTGAACACAAAAGAAGCCAAAGCCTTCCTCCCTCTGGAAAGAGCAAGGACCTTGGTCTCTCTGGCCTCTTCTTTCACCCTGCAGGTCTCTTGACCAGCAAGGCATTTTCTACAGCTCCTGGGGCACATGGCTGCTTCTACAACAGTGGTGCAGGAGCAAGATTTCAGATGAGGGACATCCAGTTCCATTTGAGAGCCTTTTGGTCTCAAAGGACAGATCCTCTAACCAAATTGATTCCAGTGACTCGAACCCTGATCCAGGCCCTTCAGTGGTGGCAGGATCAGAACAATCTGAGACAGGGGGTTCCCTTCACTCCCCAGTCTCATTCCTTGACCCTTACTACAGATGCATCCCTCTTGGGGTGGGGAGCTCACATGGGCGACCTTTCCACCCAAGGGCTGTGGTCCCCTCAGGAATCTCTGCTCCACATCAATTTGCTGGAGCTCAGAGCAGTTTTTCTAGCACTCCAGGTTTTTTCCACATCTGTTCAGAACAAGGTTGTTCAGATCAGAACAGACAATACCACTACAATGTGGTACATCAACAAGCAAGGGGGCACTCGGTCTACGGCCTTCTGCACCGAAGCAATGAAGTTGTGGTCTCTGGCTTATTCTCTGGACGCCTCCCTTATGGCAGTTCACCTCCCAGGAAAGGACAATGTCCTAGCGGATGCTGTCAGCAGGATTTCCCAGGGCCATCATGAATGGGCACTGGACCCCCTAGTACTGGAGGTAGTATTTGCCAGATGGGGCACCCCGCAAATAGATCTCTTTGCAGCCCCAGACAATCACCAACTTCCCCTTTTTTGCTGCAGACCCCTAGTGTTGGGCTCAGTCCCTCTGGATGCCTTCCTCCTCAGTTGGGAAGGGAAGTTCCTCTATGCTTTTCCCTCCTTCCCCCTTCTTTTCAAGGTGCTAGTCAGAATCAGATCTCAATCCTGCAAGATGATTCTGATTGCTCCAGATTGGGCCAGGCAGCCCTGGTACCCACTCCTCATGTCCTTAGCAGTCCACCTTCCCTGTGTCTTCCCAGGAATCACAACCTGTGCCCAGGGGAGAGTTTGGTATCCGAACCTCAAATCTCTCAATCTCAAGGCATGGCTCTTGAAGAGTTAGAGTTTGCTGACCTACACCTTTCCCAAGGTGTATTGGATATATTGAAGGCCTCTAGGAAGCCTTCTACCAGGGCTACTTATAATTCAAAATGGAAGAGATTTTCCATTTGGTGTGCTGGTAAGCATGTTTCCCCAGAATCTGCTGCGTGCTTACGATCCTGGATTATTTGGTGCACTTGAATTCCTTGGGGCTGAGACCAGCTACCCTAAAAGTGCACTTGGCAGCTGTGTCTGTCTTCTTATCAGCAGGTAAGCCCTCTTTTTTCAGCTCACCCTGTGTTCTCCAAGTTTTTTAAAGGGTTGCTTCACACCAACCCTCCGTTCAGGGACCCTGCCCCTGCTTGGGATCTTAATATTTGCATTGCTCAGCTTATGCAACCCCCTTTTGAGCCATTGTCTTCAGCAGAGCTTATGTACTTGACTTGGAAAACTGTGTTTCTGGTAGCTATCACTTCTGCCAGGCGCATAAGTGAGCTACAAGCATTGTCAGTGGAGCCTGATTTTATCTCCTTTCATAGAGATAAGGTGGTCCTCAGGACTAACAGGAAGTTTTTGCCTAAGGTGGTTTCAGACTTCCACCTTAATCAATCAATGTCTCTTCCTGTGTAGTTCACTGATCATTCCTCCTCTGGTGAGAGGAGATTGCACAGTTTAGATGTCAAAAGAGCCCTTAGTTACTATATAGAACGTACCAAGGGTCACAGGTTTGAATCCCTCCAATTGTTCCTCACTTATGGTGAGGTTGGTAAAGGGAAACCTGCCACTAAAAGATCCATTGCCAGGTGGATTGTCTCTTGTATCCAATTCTGCTATGAAAAACTGGGTAAGGTTCCTCCCTCAGGCCTGAGGGCTCACTCTACCAGAGGTACAGCTGTGTCTCTGGCTGCTGCCAGGGACATTCCTATCCTAGAGATATGTCAAGCAGCTACCTGGAAAACAGTTCACACTTTTACTAAGCATTACTCCCTGGATATCCAGGCTAGGAGTGATGCTCGATTTGGCACAGCTGTGCTTCAGAGCCTATTTCCCAAGTAGGTTCTGTCCCTCCTCCATGGAGGTACTGCTGTGTAGTCTGCATATGTCATAATATAGCAAGTCTTCATGTTGTTTGAAGAAAAAATTACTCACCTTAGTAATGCTGTTTCTTCTAATGGAGTCTTGCTATATTATGACCTCCGCCCCAGCCTGCCCCTCTCAGAACCTCTATTTTTGGGATGTGGGTGGGCAGTGCAATGTTGGCACTTCATAGATGCCCACTTTATTTTCACCCTTTCTTAGGGTGCTTACGTGTTATGCTTATTTTTTCTTTCTTGAATCCCCTGACTTGAGTCTTTGTTTTGGGATCAAGAATAAAAATGTGTTTTTGTAGTTAGTAGCCAGTGGGCTAGTGTAGGTTTTCGGCTTCCACACAGAACCTTAGTGAGTTTTTTGCTCGTAAAGATCTGACAGTTTAAGTTTGAGCTACAACAGACAGAGTGTTCAACCGACCTTGTGCTCAAGATTCCATGCCCTGCATGGAAAGTTAACTCTTTCACCTCCGGAGCAGTTCTAACCTGGGGTTATACTGCATATGTCATAATATAGCAAGACTCCATTAGAAGAAACAACATTACTAAGGTGAGTAATTTTTTCTTCCCGTTGATGACCTTCCAACATTGGTCCACACCTTCGTTACCTCCCGCTTGGACTACTGCAACGCCCTGTACCTAGGGCTACGGGGGGTGGATATTCGCCATTTGCAGCTGGTGTAGAATGCGGTGGCCAGGCTTTTGACTGGTATGTCAAGGGCCAGTCATATAACGCCTGTCCTCCGTGGACTGCACTGGCTGCCAATTCAATGGCGAATCACCTTCAAGGTCGGTTTGCTGACCTATAAGGCCCTACACGATCAGGGACCTAGTTACCTGCAAGATCTTCTTTGTCCTTACTGTCCTTCCCGTCGGCTCCGATCCACCGAAGAGGGATTGCTAGAGATTCCCAGGGTTCGTTTAAAGACATCGGGGCAAGATCATTTAGTTTCATGGCTCCAACCCTGTGGAATTCTCTACCTCATCGGGTGAGAGAATGCCTGACTGTCCAAAGCTTTAAATCAGCTTTGAAGACATATTTGTTTAACCTAGCATATCTGGATTTTTAAAATATATTTATGGATTGTTCTTAGGATTTTAAGTTTTATGTATTGATTTGTTGTAAAAGCGCCTTGGTTCTGGAAAGGCACTTTTTAGAAATAAAGCATTCATTCATTCATTCATGGTGAGTACCTGTACAGGAGCTAGTTCAAAGAATGGAATGCCCTTCAGTAGGTTGTCATGGTTCATCCACCATAATAACACTCTGCGAAGAGGAGACCTAACAAAAACAATTTGCTCCAGGTCATCAGTCAACTTATCCCACTGGACCCCCAGTATCCACTGAGGTATCTTCCTATTTTAATTTATTTATTGAAAACTTCAGAGAATACCTTTGAGCACAGATGCCCATTTACAAAGGTCCCATAAAAAATATACATCCACAAAAAAACATTACAAGTACAATAAGCAATTCCAGAGGAACAGCAATCGAGTCAGGCTCAAAGCACGATCAACTACATACAGTTTTGGAAAACTCCACACAGGTCATTGTATAAAAAGTCACAGGATATATACAGAAAGAAACCGAGTAAAACAGTGTAACAGTTACAGTTACAATGGACTGCAAGGGCAGACCACAAAGATCTCTAAAACTGATTAATCTTGGGAGATTCCGTAGAGTATTAGGCAGTTTGTTTAACCAGTTAGCAGCCCTGACAGTAAATGACCGCTTGCCCAGCTGAGTATGCTGGAAAGGAGGCTTAAGGGTATTCCTGGCCATATTCTTGGTGTTGTATTGGTTAGAGATGGTATGGAAACAATTGGTTAAACAGGGGGTGTTAGGCCCAAGACCGCTTTTTTGTCTAGCAAATGGGTCTGGAGCTTTATTCTGCAGGATAAAGGTAGCCAGTTAGTGAGTGCATAAAGAATAAAACTATGAGTATGGTTAAAGAAGCACATTTCATTACAGAAAAGCTTTACTCTGTTTAGCACCATGGCACAGACAGCTACACAGACAGGGAGGCCATAATCCATAAGTGACAGAACAGAGCTGGCTACAGTAAGGCATCTAGCATCCCTAGTGAGACTGTTCCAGTTACGGTACAGGGTGCCCAGTCTTCTCGTTAACTATGGCCTCGGATTGTCAACATGGGAGGCAAAAGACAAGGTGTCATCTAAAGTTACTCCAAGGTATCTGAAGGTCTTCACCTGTTGATTATGAATGATAAAAGGTGGAACTTTCATTTCAGCGGGAGGCTAGAAAGAGCATGGTCTTTGTTCTTTTGTAATTGAGGACCAGTTTGTTATTGGAAAACCAGCTTTCTAGTGACCTGAAGTTACTTTGAAGAGTGGCAGTGAGGCTGTCAAGGTCAGGGATTTTGGAACAGAGGACAGCTTCATCAGCATAGAGGAGTGCGTTGGCTGCCTGACAGGCATTAGGCGGTTGATTTATAGAGACCAAAATAGCAGTGGGCCCAAGATGGAGCCTGAGAACATCAACAGCTACTCCCTAGCGTTGTACAAAGATTTTTTTTAATCTTTATATGCTGGGAGCAGTAGGCTAGATACCTGTAAAACCAGTCTTCTGTGTTCTGTGACAAACCCAGGCCAAGGAGTTTGCTAAGTAGGAGTTTATGGTTGACCAGGCCAAAGGCCTTAGTAAAGTCTATATACCGTATATAGCTCCAACAAGGTCATCATTGTCAAAGGCCACATGAATATACAGTAGCTGTTGTATTCCAACAGTGTCATGTTGATGCTGCGGAGCTTCCTGAAACCATGCTGCTGTACACACTGGACATTGTATTTTTTGAGGTATGCGACAAGTTGGTAGAGACTATTCTCTTGAGGACCTTGGACAGTGGGGAGAGAATAGAAAAGGATCCGTAACTGGCAAGGCTAGTGCGGTCATGACTTTTGAAAACTGGTGTAACCAGTGCGGATTTCCATCTCTCAGGGAAATGCAAGTAGCACAGGGAAAAGTAACACATTCTAGAGATGGGATGGGAAAGTTCCTCTACTGCCAGGGCAAAAAGAGTCATATCAACCGAGTCATCCCACACCTCATTTTACCAAGCACCCTACTGATGTATTTTGAGGCGTCTTTCACTGAAACAGCCTTAAAGTAGAATTTAGGGTATCCTGGTTCAGAGTCCACCATCTGGAAGGCTTCAGGACCGGATTCCCTGTAAGGGGTATGGGCAGGCATAGTGAGGATGACGCAACTGAGGTCAGTAAAGGCTGTGTTGAGATAAGGGGCAATTTTGGTGGGATCAAGGACCTCTTGACCCTCCACCATGAGCATTTGAGGAGTGATTTTAACTCCTTGGCCAGGGAGCTCAGAGACAACAAATCTTTTGCCACTGTGCCAGTTCTAAGTTTGCTGATCCTTACAGAAGTGAGATTTGGCCTTTCTAATCATACTGGTGCACTTATTGCAGACTTTGGCACCTGCAGTAAGTGCACCAGCATGATTAGAAAGGCCAGTGTTGGGTCAGGAAGGGGTGGTGGATGTGGCCTACCTGAAATTCAGCAAGGCTTTTGTCACCATTCCTCATAGGAGATTGGTAAATAAGTTGGGGAGTTTGAGGGTGGGTATTGAGGTGGTAACCTGGGTAAAACATTGGTTAGGAGAAAGAACACAGAGAGTAGTGGTAAACAGAGTTTGCTCCGAGGAAGGAAGGTTGACCAGCAGGGGTACCTTAGGGATCAGTGCTTGGACCACTCCTCTTCAATGTCTTTATAAGTGACATAGTGGAGGAACTGGAAGGAAAGGTCTGCCTCTTTGTAGATGACATTAAGATCTGCAACAGAGTGGACACTCCAGGAGGGTGAAAAGGATGGACAGGGATCTGAAAAGACTGGAGGAGTGGTCAAGGGTATGGCAGCTGGAGTTTAATGCAGAAAAGTGCAAAATAATGCACCTGGGTCATAGAAACCCAGGTGCAGAGTGCAAAATGGGTGGAGTGATACTTACCAAGACCAAGCAAGAAAGAGACCTTGGAGTAATCATTTCAGATTACCTAAAGGAGGCCAGGTGGCAGTGTGACAAGGCAGTTGGTAGGGCTAGTGAGATGCTGGGGTGCATAGGAAGGGGCATCACCAGCAGGAAGAGGGAGGTGGTGTTGACCCTACACAGACCGCTAGTAAGATCTCACCTTGAGTACTGTCTCTATCATATTGCCCCTCTCCCCCTGTCCTCCAGGGCATACATATTTAGCTCCTTTAGCCTCTCCTCTTAGGGCTTTTGATGCAGACCCTGCACCATTTTGGTAGCCCTCCTCTGGACTGCCTCCACTCACAGAACAATGTGTGTGTACTTTCAATGCTTTCAAGACAATGAAATATCTTACAGCATCACTCTGTAGTCTGGTTGAAACTCTGGCAAATTACACATGCTCTTCACACTGTGAGGAAAAGCCCAAACAGCACACTCAAACCAAGTGTGTGTCTTCTTTGTAAATTTTATAACCGCACTTCCAATAGCAAAATATAAGTTCTTTAGACTTCAGCGGAATAGAGAAACAGTGATGCTAAAGCACATAAATAAAATAACAAACAGCAACATGTTGTTCACTGTTGTTTCCTTCAGCAGGTCCAACGAAGGTGATCGACGGTGAGAGAAATAACAGAGGAGTGATGGGGCTGCCCATGTTATATGGGTGTCGACAATGCACATCATTGTGGGCGGACCCTCAGCTAGCAAAAGTTTCCAGGTGGTCCTGCCGCTGATGGCTTACAGTTCCAAAAGTGTGGCCTAATAGAGGAGATATCCTTGATGAAGATCCTATTTGCACAAGTTCTAGACTGTGATTGGCTGGCAGTATGAAGGTTAAATGTTGGAAACTACAGGCTGAATTTTGCTATACTCTACATGGACAGCAGTTCTAAGAATTAATTCAATAGCCTCTGAATATTGGTCACGATGATCTCTGTATACCAAGCAGATGGCTGAACTATTAAAAGAAGCATTGTGGGCCTTGCATTTCTACCTATACCTTCCAAAATGCTCACTTAACTCTTATATAACTCAATGCGCATATTCATTATGACCACTCACACTTCGCATAAGAGAGAAGTATATAACTGTGAAGGCATCTATACAACCTTCACCTGGGCCCCTCTCTACTAAGATACCAGCTACCAGCTACCAGCTACCAGCAGGAGAACAGGGAGAATTGAGACCCAGCCCTGCTGATTTCTGGCCTGGCCCTGCTAATTTCTGGTGCACCTGCAATTGCGCTTGCTGGGTCATCTAGTCCCTTTGCATCTCGACCAGTTGTTGGTCTGAGTCTGCTATTACACCAACTGAGCCTGCTATTGCACTTGCTGAGCTATCCAGTCCCTTTGCATCTGGGCCTGTTGCATTTACTGTTCTGCCAGCCATTGCAGTACTTTGTCTGAGTCCATCTTATACCTATTTAGACAAGGGGGAAGTTTGATCTCACTGCTAAAGTCAACCACATGCAGCAGCATCGTAGCATGCTAAGCCTCAAAAAAAAAAACATTCCAGGCAAACAAAGTTCAAGGAAACCAAAGCTGCTTTATTTCAACACAAAACAAGGGTTCAAGAGCAGCTTATGTTGGCAGAGCAAAAACAAAACAAAAGACTTTCAGTTTAGCTTGATTCAGCATTCCAGTTCAAAGCAGCACTGCTGTGTGCGTGTGCGTGTGTGTGTGTGTCTCTTTAGCCTCTAAATCTCATCTCTTGCTCTGTCTGGTTGCCTTTTTATGCATCCCAGGTGAGGTTCATTTGTGCCCTTCCCCCGCAAGGAATTCCAGGCCTGCAAACAGCCAATGTGTATGGCCTTTAAATGGAAAGGTCAGAAATGAGCAGGGTTGGATTTTAGTTCACCCTTTACTCCTGCTAGTATCTCAGTAGAGAGGGGGTCTTGGGTGAAGGTTGTATAGACTCCATCGCAATCACTAACACTCTTTACTTGTCTTGCTGTTGTGTCTACAACACTGTTATGAAAGATACCCAGGGCCTGAATACAATTTACTTATGTACTCTAATAACACTATTGGGACACCACTAGTGTCTCTAACTACAGTAGCACACCTGAATACTACAAGCCTGTTACCAAAACAAATACACTCCTTCTGGGTCACTCAACGTAGACCTCAGATAAAGTGGTGAACAATGTAAGGTTCAGTCATGACTAAAGATACACTGATATTGCTGTCACGATGTCCTCATTAATAACTAGTTGTAATGTTTGGTGTCACTTGATTGCACTGTTTCTAAATGCTACTGTAACCCCTAGGTGGCACTATCCCAAGGGCTACTACCTGTGCCTGCTTGTCTAGTAGCAGTTAAGGGGCCTGAGTTCTGAAACTGGTGCCTCCACCTGGAGGTCAGGGTTAGTAGTGCTCAAGCTAACCTGGGCACAGCCCTCTGGGACACTGTAGCCCCCCCTCTTTCCTTACTAGTGGCCGGAACAATACACAATAACAACTTTCACAATACCCCTGATACACCACATAAGTACCCACACTGTCTGCACGTACCACCAGAGCTTTTCTCTGGCCCAGCCCGGGCGACCCCCTGTAAAACAAGGCTATACACAGCAAATAACAGCAGTACAGTACTCTTGCACAAACTAGAACCACAGTCAGGGTAAATGCAAAAAAGAGTTAGATCTGATTTATTTAAGGGGCTTGAACAAGGGAGGGGTGTAATCAGGTTAATTTGCTTAAAGGCTCTATCAATCAAACAGTTATGCATGCACTTCAGGGTCCATAAACAGTCACACACTCTGGGTACTCAGATGAAGAATGGTGGGCTAGCCAGGAATGTTGCAGCTGGTTGGGGCCCTGTGATGGAAGAAAAAAACATGCACAACACACACTATTTGTAATCCGGAGTCGGAGGGTTCAGTTCGTGAAAAGAAAACAACAAGACAATCAGATGACACACTTTTAGATTAGGCTGTTGTTGCAGGAAGCTACCCTGATGATTACTCACAATACCCAATACTGGACACAGGCTGGATTAAAATCGAGACAGCAGGTGGTTAATCTGGAGTGCCAGGAGAAGCAGGGCCCACACGTGACGCCGAGGCATCATTCCTGTTCAAGCGTGGAGAAGGAGGCTGATCCCCAGGCAGGTCTCTCATCGGTGGCTTTCTCTGTGCAGTGGGGTAGTCTGGCAGGGCCAGCGTGGCATGGCCCAGGCCGAATGGAGATGAACGCGGATTCAGTCCGATTAGACTGGATAAAGCTTCCAGCAAGCAGAACACAATTCACACAGTGGGAAACCAAATCACAAGCCACTTTCAATACACAGCACATTTACATGTAAAGGATTCTATGGTACCAGCAAGCAGAACACAGTTCACACAGCGGGGAACTAAATCACGACCCACTTTCAATACACAGCACATTTACATGTAAGAAAATTCTACTGTACCAAGCAAACCGTTCTCCGGTCACGATCGCAAAGTCTCTGCACAAACCAGAGATTCAAAAGCAGCTGAAAATCCTGACAGGCCGATCGCATTCAGCAAATTTTTGGTTTTCCTCAGGTTAAAGCCTGGTCACAGTCCAGTGGCTTAAATAGTCCCTCACAACTCGGATTCAGTCCGAATAAACTCTATTTTCCCTCTCAGGGACAGCAGACAGACAGGCAGGCCAAAATTCAGCCCTTTCACAGTTCTCCCATGCAAAACTACACAGAACTCTGCTCAAAATCACTTGAGCTGTTACTTCTTCACTTCTCAGCTCAAAACTGAAATGAGCTACAGCAGCCTGGGAAATTCCCCAAGATCCAAAAGGTTCGATTGGCTGATCCTGCTGTTCCTGTTAGTCACAACAAAGTCTCCCCCTTCAGGTGCAAAAAGGCGCAAAAAGCCCAAAACTACAATTCCTACAGATTTAGACTCCAGACAGCTCCTGTAGTCCGGCTCTATTTTAGGTCCCACCAGAACTGATTGGTCCAATTCGCAGTCCTGGGTCAAATGGTGGGGATAAACAAAACAGTCATTCCTGCAAAGAAGGCAGGTTAGACAAACTACATTACCATTATCACTCTAGATGATTTTCAGCAAATAGTTACATTTTTCAACAGAGCTCCCTCTCAGATTACTTATGACTGCAATCCAGGCAGCTCTTAAAGAGACAGTGCACAGAGGCTATACAGGCACTCTCTGACAATCACATTTAAACTGCTAAAACGCAGGACACCAGCCAGGCAGTGAGCATTTAGGCAAGCTCGAGGAAGACTTTTTGGGAACCCCCATGTGTAGGGGGGGTTACACCTTTCCCTGCCTGGAGAAAAGGTGGTGTCCACATCAAGTCTGTATCATCATGCATCAGTTAATATAACATAAACTTATTTCTTTACTATACAGATTCACTACATTTCCCAATACTTCGTCCAGTCTGACAATACATTAGGCATATTTCACACAAGTCACTTGAACATTACTATACTAAATCAGGTAATAACTTCTTGTACCTTAAACAATGCAAGAGGGGGCCCTTCCCTATCAGCTAACTTGGGACTAGAAGGGGCAGGGGCACCATGGTGAGACGGAAAGACAAGTAACCTGGAATTGGCTGTCAAGCTCAAGTTGGGCAGTGAGCTTGGTGAGAGATAAACACCTTTGTGCACCACATTGAGAAGCAAATCCACTGGCCTCCTGGGAGAATCATAACTGAGGCGTACTACTGGTTTGACAGCTCGGCCAGTCTTTCTGAGGGGGACAACTACAGTCTCTGTACTCTCAGCACTGGTCTGGGGACTCTCGTCACTTGTGAGGGGTGCCTCTGCCTGGGTGGGAACGTCCAAACTTGGGGAACTGTTGGCTCCTTGCACTGCAGGCTCTGTTTCTACAACACTTGACTCATTTTGTGAAGGCTGAGGCACAATCAAGCTTTAAGGCACTGAAAGGGGGTGGTCAGCACTCTCATAGTGTTCTTCACGTTCTGGTATGTGACCAGAAAGACTCAAACCCTCAGCCCTTCTTCAGGTAAATCATACAGTTCCACAATACTGGAAGGAAAAGTATGTCTCTTTGCAGATGACACAAAGATCTGCAACAGGGTTGATACACAAGATGGAGTGGAAAGGATGAGAAGGGACTTGGCAAGGTTGAGGAATGGTCAAATGTATGGCAGCTCAGATTCAATGCAAAGAAGTGCAAGGTAATGCACATGGGGAACAAAAACCCTGGGGAAGCGTACACAATGGGGGGTGAGATACTGACAACAGTAAAAATAGAAAGGGACCTGGGGGTAATTATATCAGATGACCTAAAGGTGGGCAAGCAATGTGAGAAGGCAGTAAGGAAGGCTGGGGGGATACTGGGATGTATAGGAAGAGGCATCAATAGTAGAAAACAGGAAGTTGTTATCCCTCTGTACAGACAGTTGGTGAGACCCCATCTGGAGTACTGTGTGCAGTTCTGGAGACCCCATCTCCGTAAAGATATAGACAGAGTGGAGGCTGTCCAGAGGAGGGCAACCAAAATGGTGCAGGGTCTGCACCAGAAGACATATGAAGAAAGACTAAAGGAGCTTAATATGTATACCCTTGAGGAAAGAAGGGAGAGAGGGGACATGATAGAAACTTTCAAGTGCCTCAAGGGAATTAACAAAGTCCAAGAGGGTAGCATCTTCCAGAAAAAGAGATGTGCAAGAACAAGGGGGCACAATTTGAAGATAGAAGGGGGATGGCTCAGAGGTAATGTGAGGAAGTATTTTTTCACTGAGAGGGTTGTGGATGCATGGAACAGCCTCCCTGAAGAGGTCGTGGGGTCAAGAACAGTGGGGGACTTCAAGAATGCATGGGACAGGCATAGGGCAGTCCTAGTGGGGGGTAGGAGGAATTAAGCTGTTGGTTAACTAGGATCTGCAGCTTATCTGTTAGGTAGGAAAATGGGCAGACTAGGTGGGCCAAGTGGTCCTTATCTGCCGTCAAATTCTATGTTTCTATGTTTCTATACACAGAGACTCAACATCTTCAGACGTGATACTTTGCACTTCACTTTCTGGGAGCACTGGCTCCAAGGAGGAAGCTGGGGGTAAGGCAGTCCAGAAGGCCCAGCTTCATCCCCACAATTTATCAGGGCTTTACCTCGAAACAGCTGACTCAGTTCATAAGAGGGGTAATAGGCATGGTCGTATTCATTTTCGTCAGAAGTGGACTGACAGTCACTATCATTCTGGGCCTGCTGCGGAGGAAACCTTAAATCTGTGACCACTGGGGTAGGTTGACTCTGTCTCTTTCTTGCAGCAGCACGAGTCACCAGCCCTGGGGGCTCAATTTCTGGGGGTTCAGCCTCAATCATGACTTGGTCAATAGGTAGCAAGTGGTTACGGTGCATGGTTTTGACAGCTTTGGAGTTGTTCTATGGGTGCACCTTGTACACAGGTAAATCATCCAACTTTCCAATTACTACATGGGGAAAATGGTGACACCGATCAGCAATTTTGTGTTTACCATGCAGTCCCAAATTATGTAACACACAGTCTCCAGGTCGAAGCTCTTGAGCCTTTACTTTTTTATCATGCCTCTCTCTGTTAGCTAGATTTCTCTTGGTGGCCATTGTCTGGGCCAGTTGATAGGCATGGTTCAATTGAGCTTTCAGGTTTTGTACATTTATTTATTTAGCTTTTGTTAACCAGGTAGGTACACTAGACAAGACAATTGCCTATTTTCAGGTACTACCTGGGAGAGTACAGGAATAATAGATTTAGGTACATACAATGACATTGTACAAATTAGACATGTTACAGTTCATGTGAGGATACAGCTTCAACACAGCATATGAAACATGGTAAGGCACAGACTATACAGTATTAACATAAAAATAAACACCTTGTGGGAGATAAGAGCAGTAATGTTACAGATTCAACACAGCGTACGAGTGTGGTAAGGCATAGATTATACAGTATTAACATAACAACATAAACACCTTATGGAAGCCAAGAGCAGTTCCAGGGGCACAGTATCGAAATCCTTCAGATGTGACACTATATACAGCTTAGCAACCTCTTGGAGTCTGGTCTTTTGTCCAGGAGTAGCTCCAGAGCAGAGGAGTGCTGAGATGGATCAATTCATGGGGGTTTGGGGCAGCCACAGGCTGAGGCAAGTTTGAGATGGTTCCATAGGAAGGAATGGAGACACATCTGTAAGTGTGCGGCACGGACCTGGGCAGGGAAGGAGTTCCACAGTGTGGGAGTGAATGCAGCAAAGTCCCGCCCACCCATTTGAGTCTGTGTAGCTGGTGTCTTGAGGAGGGCCTGTCCCTGGGACCTGAGGGAGTAGGAGGAGGAGATGGACGGGACAAGAAATTTCGCAAGCCCCAGAGGGGTGCCAGTGCCAAGGACCTTTCCGTGAAGCACCCTAAGACGAATTCTATGTGGTTAGCGGGGAGAGCCATTTAGCCTGCTATAGAGGTCGAATGGTGAGTGAGACAGGGGGCAGCCAGCGCGAAGCAGCAGACATTATTGTAGGCAGTGGACCACCTAGTGAGGTGGACTTTGGATGAGCGAGCAAACAAGAGGAGCCCATAGCAGAGCGAGGGTAGGAGCACCCCTCTGGCAAGTGCAATCCCAGCTGCCAGAGTAAGATTACTTTTGCTCTGTATGGCAGACCCAGTTTGCAGTTTACAGTCTTGCAAGTATTCTGAATGTGGCAGCCAAGGTCAAGCTGTGGGTCCAGGTCACCCCACGGTATTTAAAGTTATGAGTACTGCAAGTAGTTTTCAGCTTGGACCCCATCTGGAGAGACCCCAAAACAGACATCAACTGGCATCTGGGCCTCTCTCTCTCCCCCAAACATGAGGCAGTAGGGGGAGAACCCAGTAGCATAATTTTTCATGCAATTGTATGCGTGTACCAAGGTGCTAATCTGCTGTGTCCATTTATGCTTGTCTTTTGGATGGAGGGTGCCCAGCATGTCTAGAAGGGTGCAGTTAAAATGTTCTGGTTGAGGGTCTCCCTACGGGTGATAGGGGGTGGTTCTTGACTTTCGCACCCCACCCCCCATAGAGAGAGCATTTTTTTGATTAGTCGATTCTCAAAGTCTCTGCCCTGGTCAGAGTGGATCCACTGGGGGGCACCATAGTGGACGAAGAAATTTTCCACTAGTACCTTGGCCACGGTAGATGCCCTTTGATCTTTGGTTGGAAAAGCTTTTGCATATCGTGTGAAATGATCCATAACCACTAACACATATGCAATGTTCCATTGATCAGGTTCTAAACCCAAGAAGTCTATGCAGACTAGTTCCATGGGGACACAGGTAGTAATATTAACAAGGGGGGCAGCCCTCTGAGGCAGAGCTTTTCTTTGCAGGCAGCGACTACAAGTCTTTACATGGTGCTTAACATCAGCCCCCATTTTGGGCCAGTAGACGCAAGATTGTACCAGGTCACAGGTTCTGTCAATAGCGAGGTGCCCCATGTGATTGTGGAGGGACCTCAGTACCAAATCTTTAAAGGCTGTGGGCAGGACCAATTGTTGCTTGTCTACTTTGCCACTATGATCTACTGTCTCTCTATACAACAACTGATTGAGCAACTTCAGTCTGGGGCCTTCTTAAACAATAAAGCAGTTCGCAAGTCAGTGTAACGTAACTTAGACACATCTTTCCCTGCACGTAGGGCATCAAGTGCTGGCTGAATCATAGGATCTTGGGACTGAGCCCACTGAATGCTGTCATTTTCAAATTGAGGTAGTGCACTAATATCTAGAGCAGAGAAGTGGCAATAAGCAGCTGGTATGCAGGTGTCAGAAGGGCCCAAGCAATCTACTAAACAGTCCACTGTGTCCGCAGACATCTGTTCATCTCTATCAAACTTTTGGCACAATGCTCAAATGTCAGGTTCAGACAGCCTGACTCAATCACTCTTGGAAGTGGGCCTTCGTGATAGGGTATCAGCATCAATATGGTTCAGGCCCAGACTGTATTTGACAGCATAATCATAGGTTGATAATGCAGAAAGCCACCGGTGCCCAGTGGCATCTAACTTAGCTGAAGTCTGTACATAGGTGAATGGGTTATTGTCAGTCTTCACCAATATCTTTGCCCCTAGAGGTATTCATGAAACTGGTCAATGATGGTCCATTTTAGCACAAGAAACTCCAACTTATGCACAGGGTAGTTTTGTTTGGACCGGTCAAGCTCCTACTGGAAAGCTTCTGGTCTCAGGCCATCCTCATAGTCTTGATACAGCACCACTCCTAGACCCTGCAGACTAGCATCCATATGCAGCATGTAGGATTTGGTGGGGTCCGCATAGGTGAGGATGGGGGCATGGGTGAGCTGGTATATGATCTCATGGAAGGCTGCTTCACAGTCGGGCGTCCAGCGGGGCCTGAAGAGTTCACCTGGGTGGAACTATACTTTTTCTGGTTCTTTAACGGACCCTTTTTTGTATTTACAATTGGAAGGAGGGTAACCCTGGGTAAGGTTCAAGAGTGGGCTAATCACCTTGAAATAGCCTTTTATGAACCCAGGAAACATTAACATAGAAACATAGACTTTGACGGCAGATAAGGACCACTTGGCCCACCCAGTCTGCCCATTTCCTACCTACTACATAAGCTGCAGATTCTAGTTAACCAACAGCCTACTTCCTGCAACCCCCTATTATAATTGCCTTGTGTCTGTCGATGCATGTTTGAATTCCCCACTGTTTTAGACCTAACGACCTCCTCAGGAAGGCTGTTCCATGTATCCACCACTCTCTCCATGAAAAAAATTTCCTCACATTACCCCTGAGCCGTCCCCTCTATCTTTAAATTGTGTCCCTTGTTCTTGCATCTCTTTTTCTGAAAGATGGTACGCTACCCTCCTGGACTTTGTTGGTTTCCTTGAGGCACTTGAACGCTTCTATCATGTCCCCCGTCCTCCTTTCATCAAGAATATACATATTAAACTCTCTCAGTCTCTCTTCATATGGTTTCTGCTGCAGATCGTGCACCATTTTAGTTGCCCTCCTCTGGACTGCTTCCATCCTGTCTATGTCCTTGCGTACATGAGATCTCCAAAACTGCACGCAGTACTCCAGATGGGGTCTCACCAACTATCTGTATAGAGGGATAACCACTTCCCTTTTTCTACTTGTAATGCCCCTTCCTATGCATCCCAGTATCCTCCTGGCTCTCCTTACCAACTTTTCACATTGCTTACCCACCTTTAGGTCATCTGATATGACTACCCCCAGGTCCCTTTCCATTTTTGTTGTTGTTAGTACCTCTCCTGCTATTGTGTACTCTTCTCCTGGGTTTTTGTTTCCCAGGTGCATTACTTTGCACTTATTTGCATTGAATGTAAGTTGCCATATGTCTGACCATTGCTCCAACCTTGCCAAGTCCCTTCTCATCTTTTCTACCCCCTCTTGTGTATCAACTCTGTTACAGATCTTTGTGTCATCTGCAAAGAGGCATACCTTTCCCTCCAGACCCTCTGCAATGTCACCTATGAAGATGTTAAAGAGGACTGGACCCAGTACTGAGCCCTGAGGTACTCCACTAGTAACCCCTTCTTCAGAATGTGTTCCATTCACTATTACCTTCTGTGTCCTGTTGTGCAGCCAGTTTGTTACTCAGTCTACCACCCTGGGACCCACTCCCAGGCTGGCTAACTTGATTATTAATCTTTTGTGCGGGACTGCGTCAAATGCCTTGCTAAAGCCTAGGTAGGCCATATCCACAGCCCCTCCCTGGTCTATTACTTTGGTCACCCAGTCAAAGAAATCAATTAGATTCGTCTGACATGATCTTCCTGCTGTAAGTCCATGCTGCTTTAGGTCCTGTGCCCCGCTGGCCTCTAGGTACTCAACAATTCTTTCTTTCAGAAGTGATTCCATCATTTTCCCTACCACTGAGGTCAAACTTACAGGTCTGTAGTTTCCTGCCTCTGCCTTGCTCCCACTTTTGTGAAGGGGAATCACATCTGCCCTCCTCCAGTCCTCAGGTACCGGCGTACCCCCATCCTGCCATGATTTGTTAAAAAGCATGGTCAGTGGTGTCACTAGGTCCTCCCTTAGTTCTTTTAGGATTCTGGGGTGAATCCCATCAGGCCCCATTACTTTGTCCACCTTGAGTTCTAGGAGTTCTTTCAGGACTCTCTTCTGTGAATGGACTGGTGTCCACCCCCCTACCCAGAGTGCTTCTATTGTCTGGTTTACATAACTCCTCCTCATCTTGTTTTGTGAATACTGAGCAAAAGTATTCATTCAGTATCTCTGCCTTTTCACTGTCTCCCTCTGCCCACCTCCCTTCTCCTTTATTAATCTTCACTATCCCTCCCTTAACCTTTCTTTGCTCCTTAATGTAACTATAAAAGGTTTTATCCCCCTTCTTAACGGAGTTGGATATTTTTTCCTCGGTTTGGGCCTTTGCTAGTCTGACTGCCTTCCCCACTTCTTTCTGCTTTAATTGATACAGTTCTCTGTCGTGCTCCTTCTGTGATTCCTTATACTTTTTGAATGCAGCCTTTTTCTCCTTAACCTTCCCTGCCACCTCTTTTGAGAACCATAGTGGTTTTTTACTCCGCTTTGTTTTCTTTATTTGTTTCACACAAAGGCTTGTTGCCTGTATGATGGCAGTTTTGATTTTTCTCCATTGTTCTTCCACCCCTCCTTTTTTGGTCATTTGCTAGTGCATTCTTCAGGTATTCACCCATTTTGCCAAAGTCAGCCCTTCTAAAGTCCAGTATCCTTGTTTTTGTATGGCTTATCTCCATGGTTGTGCTTATTGTGAAGCACGCTGTGCAGTGGTCGCTTGTTCCCAGATGTCTACTGACTTCTAAATTTGTGATCCTCTCTCCATTTGAGAGTACTAGGTCTAGTATTGCTCCCTCCCGAGTGGGTTCCAGCACTAGCTGTCTAAGACCTGCCCCCTGCAGGGCATCGAGAATGACCCTGCTCTTGGATGTGGCTGCAGTATATGTTATCCAGTTAACATCTGGCATATTCAGGTCCCCCATCAACAGTATCTCCCCTTTTTCAGCCATTTTGAGAATGTCCTCTATCATTTTGTTGTCCATTGGGGGGAGGGCTAAGCAGGGAGAAGGGGTACCGGAAGTGGAAATAACAGCAGAGAGAGTGAGGGAAGCCCTCAGCTCCCTTAAGATGGAGAAAGCACTGGGGCCAGATAAATTACATCCCAGAGTGCTGAAGGAACTTGCAGATGTCCTGGCAAAACCCCTGGCAGAGCTTTTCACCATCTCTCTGAGGACAGGTGGGTGCCCCAAGACTGGAAGGTGGCGCATATAGTGCCTATCCACAAGGGGGATCAAGGAGGTGGCAGGGAACTACAGGCCTGTCAGCCTGACATCGGTGGTGGGCAAGGTGATGGAGGGCATTGTCATGAGAGGCTGGGGGACCTGATAAGTCAGGGTGCCTGGACGATAGACAGCATGGATTCATCCTGGGAAATCGTGTCAGACAAACCTGGTGGAGTTCTATGACTGGGTGACAAGTGCCTTGGACCTGGGTAGACCAGTGGATGTCCTCTTTCTAGACTTCAGCAAGGCATTTGACTCTGTTCCTCACGTGGGTCTGTTGGATAAGCTGGGAGAAATGGGGGTGGGGAACCAGATGATCAGATGGATAGGCAATTGGCTCCAGGACCGGACCCAGAGGGTCGTAGTTGGTGGGATAGTCTCATCCCCAAGGAGGGTCTTGTAGTTCTTTCAGATTATGGGGCTGGGGCCGAGTAGTCAGTGCTTCAACCTTACTGGGATCAGTCTCTATCCCTTTTGTAGATACTATGTGCGCCACATACTTCACGGAGGTTTGGAAAAACTGGCACTTGTCAATGGACAGCTTGAGGCTGAAGTCTTCCAGTTGGTCTAGGACTTTAAACAGTCAGTTCTCATGCTCCTCTAAGGTGCTCCCAAACACAATGACATCTGGTCCAAGTACACCAGGCATTCCAGCAAATTCATATCTCACACTGCACGTTCCATCAGTCAGTGAAAGGTGGCCGGGCACCAATATCCCCTGTGGCATCCTCAAAAACTCATAGAACCCCAATGAACAGATGAAGGCTGTTTTCTCACAGTCTTTTGGGGCCATTGGGATCTGGTAGTATCCGCTGTAAAGATCCAACACCGAGAACCATTTGCTCCCATTCAAGCAGGCCAGGGTATCTTGTATACAAGGCATAGTGTATTGGTCTGGGATGGTCCACCAGTTCAGGGTTCGATAATCAACACACATCCTCACAGACCCATTCTTCTTATGCACAACCACAACGGGAGAGGTGTATGGGCTCCTGGATTCTTGTATCACTCCAGCAGTGAGCATTTCCTGCAGGTGTCTTCTCACATCATCTATGTCTGCTGGGGCTAGGCGTTGGGACCTCTTAAAATGGCCACTCATCATGCAGGCATATGTGATGTTCCATACCCAGGACACATCCCACATCCCATTGCTTCAATGAAAACACTTAGTCTCTCTCTGGGCAAGTCTCTTACTAATTCTAGCCTTCCATTCAGCTGGCAACGGGGAGTCACCAAAGTCAAACAAGTCTAGGGTCACTCTCTCCTTTTCACCAGGGTGCTTGTTGCTGGGCAATACTGCAGTGTCTGTGCAGTGTACCATAGCTAGAGTGCACCCTTTGTTCACCCAGATCTCCCGATTTGACACATTGTGAATCTGAACCATCACTCATCACACATAGGCATGGGCATGAGCAGGCAAGATGCTGGGCTTGACCAATAATCCTGGCAATTTTCCATCACCTGGTGCATCCAACATCAGTATTTTGTTCTTGACATCTTTCCGGAGGTGGACCTCCCCTTGAATGGTACACTGGGCGTTAGGGGCCAGTACCATTGAATCAGGATCCTTCTTCCACATGATCCCCACTGGTTCACGCTGGTCTACTTCATCGAGTTTCTGTTGCAAATCATAGGCCCTCTTGATCAGAGCCAGAATTTTCAGGGCCCTCCCAGTCTGTCGCCCTTGTTTCTCGTGACAGAGTTGCGCCAGTCTCCCAAACATATGGGCGTTTGTCCCAATTAACAGGGGGACCCCATCATACAGTCCGGTGGGGAGACACACTAGGGCCAATGTCTCTACCCGCTCCTCTACACCCGTTACAGATGCAGGAAAAGACAACCAGAGGCGGACATACCCTAGGTAGGGATAAGAATTGTCGCTCAGGTCCCACACATGTAGGCCTTCCAAGGATTGCAATGACACATCAGATAAGTGTTTGTCATACCAGTCCTGGAATGCAATGGTCACTTGTGACCCACTGTCAAGCACAGTTCGAGTATGAATACCATTCACAGTCACCGTAGTCTCCATTGAAGGGTCCACTATTTTAGACCAGTCAGGAGAGGCAGTAGGAGAGTCCTGGACAGACGATTTAGCCACAAAGAAATTTGAGTTAGGGCTTCTCAAACCCTCACTGTGGTCATTTCAGGCACCCCTTGGCCACTGATTTGCTTTTCAGAGCTCCCCTTGGAGTCTGTTTACTAATCTTTCTAAGTCCTTCTGAGACCGGCATTCTTTTTTCATATAGCCATCCTTTCCACAGTTGCGACAAATGATAGACTGCTGGGTCATCATGGGAGAGAACATTGTATGAGGAACTGAAGCAGTAGTAAGAGATTGGGGTCTAGTATCTGCTTGCAGTGGTGAGAGTGGTGCAACGTGTCTTAACAGTTCCTTTAGAGTGGCAGTCAATCTGGTGATCTCAGCCTTGGAGTCACCTCGGTAGCGGATGCCTGAGGGTGCACCCCACCGCCATGGCAGCGTCATCCTGGAAAGGGACCAGAATCTTGTTATATGAGGGAAACCCTTGCAGAGGCACCCATCTTCAACTCTCAGACTTCCTTTAGTAGTCTGCTCTTCCAATGCTGGGCCCAGGGTGGGAAGTCCTTTGCATTCTCAGAGTGTTCGCGGCGCCAAATTTTGCCCCTGAGCCTCACTTGGCTGATCACTCTCAGTCACTTGCACAGCAACAACAGATATGGGTGCAAATCCCCATGGAGTCACTCTTCTCAACCCCTGAATTTCTTTCATTAGCTCATCATAGGAGGGGGGGGGCAATTACAGTCGGGTGGCAAGGCACAACTGAAGCAGAAATAATTCTGAAAATGGAGCAGACTTAAGGATCCGGTCCAGCCTAGTTCAATCTAATTCATTTTACGGTAAACTATCCTTTCAGAGGCACTCTTGTAGCAGCGTTTCAAGCCGAGGTACATACACAGACAATGGCTCCCCCAGGTACTGCTGAGCGTTTCTTACTCTCCACCACAGATCCTCATCTGAATCCGGGCTCCCATACACATTTTCCAATGCATCAAGATAGTCCTGTGCAGTTGCTTCGGGGTTATTGACCCGTTTGGCACAGATGGTAGCCAGGGCAGGATGTCGGAGGCTCTCGCTCAACCTCTTTCATTTCTCTGCTTCTGAGCATTGCCATTCAAGTACTAGAGAGGCAACATAGTCTTTGCAGGTCTCCCAGTCATCCTCCCTCTGGGGGGGGGGTGGGGAGGGTGCCTGAGAAGATTCTCAGCCTTCAGTAGGAGTCATGACTAATGGCAGGTACAGATATAGGGGCCATCATTGGCATGGGCACAAAAGGTGAGTCAGTAACAGGTGCTGGAGTGGGAGAGGGTATTGGGGAAGGAACACCCAGGTGGCAGGAATAGTTTCTTAAAGTCCGCCATGGTTTTCCTTCCTCCAGCAACAACTTAGCAAATTTCTCCTCAAAAGTCTCAGATAATGTTGGGAGCTCATCCTCCCCATTGTCTTTACTGTCTTTTGTCATCACTCTCCAGGCAGCTGGAACCCCTTCTGGTGCAATAGTCTGTAGCACTTTAGAGCTGTCCACGAGGTCATTACACTCTACCAAGGCTATGAAAGTCTGGGCGATCAAATCAGCCTGCCGACCCACCACCACAGGGTTTTTTAAACATTCAACTTTGGAGAGTGCTCCCTCTACAGTGCCTTTACTGGTACCCAGGGGATATCCAGTATAAGTAGAACATTTTGGGGGTCGATCTCCTGCCCAGTACACTACCCCACCAACTGGTGTACAGCTATTTCTACTGGGGTAGCCATTAATCTTTAACAATAATTCATAATTTTTGGCCACTAGAAGGCACAAAATCCCAGCGGTGAGCCTCCAAAATGTAACCCCTAGGTGGCGTTATCCCAAGGGCTACTACCCCTGCCTGCTTGGCTAGTAGCAGGTTAAGGGGCCTGAGTTCTGAAATGGGTGCCTCCACCCGGAGCTCAGGGTTGGTAGTGGTCAAGCTAACCTGGGCACAGCCCTCCGGGACACTGTAATTCCCCTCTTTCCTTACTAGTGGCTGGAACAATGCACAATAATCACTTTCACAATACCCCTGATACTCCACACAAGTACCCACACTGTTTGCACTTACCACCAGGGCTTTCCTCTGGCCCGGCCCTGGGGACCCCCTGTAAAACAAGATTATACACAGCAAATAACAGCAGTACAGTACTCTTGCACAAACTAGAACCACAGTCAAGGTAAATGCAAAAAAGAGTTAGATCTGATTTATTTAAGGGGCTTGAACAAGGGAGGGGCATAATCAGGTTAATTTGCTTAAAGGCTTTAACAATCAAACAGTTATGTGTAACCCCTGCAAATGGGGTTCCCAAAAGTCTTCCAGGAGCTTGCCTGAATGCTCCAAGTCTGGGTGGTGTTCAGCGCCTGAGCTGCTTAAATGTGGTTGCAAGTGAGTGCTATTTGAGCCTCCACGTACTATCTCTTTAAGAGCTGTCTGCTTGCAGACTTAATTAGTTTGTATGGGGGGACTGTGTATTTAATGCTCGAATCCCACCCGAGCTGTGGAGTAATCGCCCATCTTATGGGTTGCTGGAAGTGCAAAGGGAGCCCATCTGAAAGCTGTAACTGTGCCTATAATCATTTAAAGCATTAGCTAAATTGTAATTTGTCTAATCTGCCTTTATTACAACTGGGACTCTGTGTGTTACCCTCCATTTTGGACCTAAACTGCTGTGCTGTGCAATTGGGTTAAGGAGCCCTAAAATAGAGCCTGCAGATGAATCAGAACTTGGACTCTTAATTTTGAGCCAGTCACAAGGGATTGTATGGCAGTGACTCTGGGAAATGTAGTTTTGACCTTGGCCCCTTTTTCCACCAACAGAGGGAGTCTTATTGTGAGTGACAGCCAAACCAGCCAACAGAATGGTGTGGAGCTAAAGGAAATGCCCTGCTCTGTAACTTGAAAGATCAGATTAGTTGTGACAGTGAAGAGAGAAGGAGCGCTGTGCTTCTGCGGTGTATAGTTTCGCCCGGGAAGCGCATGTGAGGCCCTGAGGTTCGGCCTGCAGCCGTTGTAAGCGCTAGTTCAGACTGAATCTGACTTGTGAGAAGAAAGAAGGAAGTCTGAAAGATAGAAACCAGGCTAACCCTGTAGAAGACTGGAGAAATTGTTGAATCGCGCTCGGTCTGTCAGGAACTGAAGCTGCTATGTTTGCTCCCGGGTATTTTGCAGTAATTGTGATTGGGATCTAGGAGCAGCCTGCCTGGTATAGTACTTTCCTTTTACATATTAATGTGCGTAGTGTTTGTGGGGAATTGCTATTTCCAATCCCCTGTGCTGTGTGTTGAAGCTGGAAGCAAACCCCAGCTTGTCTCGGACTAAATCCGTTTGCTATCTACTGCAGTGGGGTCCAGTCACAAGGACCTTGTCTCCATGCCCTGTTGTTCTGGCAACCCAGAAGAACATCCACCATCCGGTTCTCAGCTTTGGTATTGTGAGTACAAATCAGGGTATTCCCCTGCAGCCTGTTTTCAATTACAAGTGTGTCATCTAATTATTGTTATTTCACTTCTTCATGGACTGAGCCATCTGGCTCCGGATTACAATTGGGTGTTGTGCATATATTTTCTTCTACAGGGCCCTGTCCATCTGCACCTGCTGGCCAACCCCAGGCAACGGACCTGTCTAGCCCCCCCCCCAACCTGGGTACCCAGAATGTGACTTTTCAGATCCTGTATGTGTGCACAGTACTGTGATTTAATTCTGCCAATTAACCTGATCTCCCCATCCCGTGTTTTACTCCCCCTAAATAAACCAGAATTGATGTTGTTAAACTTTAAACTGTCTGAAGTGTCAGTACCTACATATCAAGCATTGTATTGGTTTGTGTATGTTGATTAACCTTATTTTACAGGGGGTCCCCACAGACGAACCTCAGAATCAGTCTCGAGGGTAAGTGGTACTTTATGATTGAACAGTGTGTACATTTGGGGTACTTGGACTGTAACTTCTGTGCATTGTGTGAGCCACTACAGGGAATAAAAGGGGTATCCCAGAGGGCTGTGACCAAGCTAGTCTAACCATTACAAACCCTGACCTCTGGGTGGAGGCACCCGCCATAGAACCTAGGCCCCTCAACCTGTCAGTAGTCAAGCAGGCAGAGGTAGTAGACCTTGGGATAGTGTCACCTGGGGGTTACATATGCATGCACTTCAGGGTCCATAAACGGTCGCACACTCTGGGTACCCAGATGGAGAATGGTGGGCTAGCCAGGAATGTTGCAGCTGGTTGGGACCCTGTGATGGAAGAAAAAAACATGCACAACACACACTATTTGTAATCCGGAGCTGGAGGGCTTAGTTCGTGAAAAGAAAACGAGACAATCAGATGACACACTTTTAGATCAGGCTGTTGTTGCAGGGAGCTACCCTGATGATTATTCACGATACCCAAGACTGGACACAGGCTGGACAAAAATCGAGACAGCAGGTGGTTAATCTGGAGTACCAGGAGAAGCAGAGCCCACATGATTCACCAAGGCGTCATTCCTGTTCAAGCGTGGAGCAAGGGCCTGATCCCCAGGAAGGTCTCTTGTCGGTGGCTTTCTCTGTGCAGTGGGGTAGTCTGGCAGGGCCAGCATGGCATGGCCCAGGCCGAATGGAGATGAATGCGGATTCAGTCCGATTAGGCTGGATAAAGCTTCCAGCGAGCAGAACACAATTCACACAGTGGGGAACCAAATCACGACCCACTTTCAATACACAGCACATTTATATGTAAGGAAATTCTGCTGTACCAGGCAAACCGCTCTCTGGTCACGATTGCAAAGTCTCTGCACAAACCGGGGATTCAAAAGCAGCTGGAAATCCTGACAGGCTGATCGCATTCAGCAAATCTTCAGTCTTCTTCAGGTTAAAGCCTGGTCACAGTCCAGTGGCTTAAACAGTCCTCACAACTCGGATTCAGTCCGAATAAACTCTATTTTCCCTCTCAGGGACAGCAGGCAGATAGGCAGGCCAAAACTCAGCCCTTTCACAGTTCTCCCATGCAAAACTACACAGAATTTTGCTCAAAAATCACTTGAGCTGTTAATTCTTCACTTCTCAGCTCAAAACAAACTAGCTGCAACAGCCTGGGAAATTCCCAAAATCCAAAAGGTTCGGGTTAAGCGGATCCTCCTGTCAGTCACAACAAATGCTCCCCTTCAGGTGCAAAAGGTGCAATAAACCCAAAACTACAATTCCTACAGATTTTCACTCAGACAGCTCCTGTAGTCCGGATCCATTTTAGGTCCCACCAGAACAGATTGGTCCATTTCTAGTCCAAGGCCAAATGGTGGGATAAACAAAACAATCCTTGCTGCAAAGAAGGCAGGTTAGACAAACTACATTATCATTATCACTCTAGATGATTTTCAGCAAATAGTTACATCTTTCAACAGAGCTCCCTCTCAGATTACTTATGACTGCAATCCAGGCAGCTCTTAAAGAGACAGTGCATAGAGGCTATACAGGCAATCTCTGGCAATCACATTTAAACGACTAAAACGCAGGACACCAGCCTGGCAGTGAGCATTTAGGCAAGCTTGAGGAAGACTTTTTGGGAACCCCCATTTGTAGGGGGGTTACACTACAAATATACATTGTCGTCTGCAGGGTTGCTAAACAGGCAGCAGTGGCACTGTACAGAAACTCTGTGCATGTGTGCCTTCACAGGTCCTTTAGCCTGCAGATTCTCATAGTCAGCTGTCAAAATGCAAGAGCACAGGCAAGAACAAAGTGATGGCCATGACTGTTCCTCAAGGTTCTGCATTTAAGGTATTGATTGACATGACTAGACATGCGGGAACCTAATTTCTGGGCACCACTGTACTGGCCTTAACCTCTGGCTAAGTGAAAAGGTTATAATCCTTGGCATCTTCAATAATGATTTCCTGAGTGCATTTATAACAGTAAATATTTGAGAGAATCTCTTGCAGCAAGCCATACCTATGGAACTACAGCCGTCAGGCACCAGGACCAGACAGAAAACTTTCTAGCTAGCAGTCTACTAGGGGCCGCCCATGATGCTGATGTCAGCCAATGTTGTCCCTCTCATAAAAACGTGGATGGTTCTGCGCCCTCCTCAGTTCCCCCGCCAGAGACCAGATACAGAGGAACCCCTCTTGGGGAACTGATCGAGGGCCAGAATTTCCCGCTACTGTGAAATGTGTAACAGACGGTATACTGTACTGGAGAGAGAGGAGAGAGACAGACAGACAGACAGGAACACAGAAGCAAAAGGTGGATAGTGGGTGAGATGGCATGACTTGCTGCAAGAGATTCTCTTGAAGGAGTGGTCCTTATCTGCCGTCAGTTTCTATGTTTCTATGAAGTTTTACTGTTACGGTAAGTTTTTACTTAACTGTACTATCTTCTTTGAGGATATCTCTTGCAGCAAGCCACACCTACGGAACAAGTCCCAAGCAGTTCGGACATCAAGACAGAATGGGTGGCTGGAGGCACAGGACTAGGAAAGAAGGTCTTGAAGCAAAGATGTCAGTGGCTATACCTCTGGTAGAGTGGCCACAGACAATGCCAGGAAGTTCCTTACCGAAAATAAATACAGCTGACCAACCATTTGCACAGGCACTGTTAAAAACTGGTATGCCCTCTTTCCCAGGGGCAAAATAAACAAATAGCTGCAAGGACTTTCTGCAGTCCCTCGTGTGATGAGCATAATAGCTGAGTATTCTATATACATCTAAAGTATAGAGTAATGCTTCCCCTGGACTGACATGCTCTGGATGATACACAGGCCGGTGCATGGACTTGATTGAGGGTAAACTCAGTAATCACCGTCAGTAAAAACTTAGGATTGGTACGCAAAGACACCCTGTCTTTGTGGAAAACCAAATAAGAAGACACACATCAGAGCCTGAAGCTTGGAAATCCTTCAAGCAGGAGTAATAGCAACTAAGAGTAACACCTTCCACGACAGAAAGTGTAGCTCGCATGTCATGGCTGGCTGAAAGGAGACAAAGTAAGTTTTCTAACATGAAATTTAAGTCCCAAGATGGGACTGGATTGCTGGATGGAAGGCTTGGTGAAGGATGCCTCTCAAAACTGTATGGGCACCTTAAGGTGTGCCACTGTATGGCCATCAACAAGCACATAGAAGTCCAAGATAGCAGCCAGGTGCATCTTAATGGTGGAGTACTGCAGACCAGAATATAAGATGGACAGCAAGTACTCCAAAATCTGATTCACTGAACAAGTGAATGGATCCAGATGATGGGAAGCCAACGATAGAGCAAAAAGCTTCCACTTCATGGAAAAGGCAAGCCTGGTGGAGGGATTCCTAGCAGCCACCAGGATGTCAGCCATCTTTTGGGATACCCCAAACCTAGCCATGGCAATGTTCTTCAGGAGCCAGGCATGGAGATGTAGAGACTTGAGGTTCAGAAGGACTAGTGTGTCCTGCTCCTGGGAGAACAAGCCTATGCACAGAGCAAGGGGTGCTGGAGGTTCTGCCACCAACTGCTACAATAAGGGGAACCAGATCTGAAGAGGCCAGAAGGGAGCCATAAGGATCATCATCACTCCTTCCATCTGGAGCTTGATCAGCACCATCTGAAGAAGTGGGAAGGGAGGGAAGATGTAGAGGAAATGGAAATTACATACCTACCATAACTCTTGGTCTTCTTGGATGAAGTCTCCACCACTCATTCACACTAATGGAAGTATTCCAGAGGTGCTAGGACCCCACAGGAGCCAAAAATCTTCAGGAGAGCTGGCACCGGGATAGGACCACGCATGCGTGGCACCGCGAGACTAGCTTGTGCCATATGGGCTATCTCGGTGTCGATTCTCCAACTGCCTCTGTACCTTTTTGACTGAGGAGGTGCAGCATAAACTAACTTAAGAAAACCTAACCCTAACGTCCGGGCCCAAGATGGCCTGGATGATCCATATGAAGGGTCAATTCAATAATGTCTTCACAGCCCGAACAACAAGGAAGTGAAAACCAAAAACAGAATGATTGAGCCCAGGGGATGGTGGGTGGGCACGTGAATAAGTGGTGGTGACTTCGTCCAAGAAGATCAAGAATTACGGTAGGTATGTAATTTCAATATCATCTTGGACTAAAAGTCTCCACCACTCATTCACACTAATGGGAGAGTACCAAGCTAAATAGCACCCCGAGTATGATGGCAGGAGACAGAGCTCACTCAGGACAGAAGTCCATAAGGACTGTCCTGCCCAAGAAAGTGAGCTGTCTGGCATGGACATCCAGAATGTAGTGCTTCACAAAGGCATGCACTGGGCTCCAAGTCGCCGCCTTGCAGATGTCTGCAACAGGTACATTACGAATCTCCGCCAGGGAAGCCACGACCACTCTGGTAGAGTGGGTGTGAACCCGGGCTTCCAACTTGACCTGCGCCTTGGATTAGCAGTGTCAAAGACGTGCTACTAACCATGCAGAAATACATCCAATGGCAACAGGCTGACCCAGCCGAGGCATGCTGAAAGATACAAGAGTTGCTTGGATTGCCTATCTCTTTCATTCTGTCAATGAAAATTGCAGAACCCTCTTAACATCCAGAGAATGAAGGGAGCACTCTCCTTCATTCTGGAAGTTAGCGAAGTAAGTAGGGAGAAGCAAAGGCTGGTTGATGTGAAAGTCCGAAACCACTCTGGGTAGGAATTTAGGAAGAGTACAGAGTACCACCATGTTCTCATGAAAGACGGTGTAAGGGGGGTCTGAGACTGAAGCATGGATTTTGGGGACCTAGCGAGTAAGAGTGACAGCCACTAAGATGGCTGTCTTCCAGGTCATAAATTTCAATTTACAGGTAGCTAGCGGCTCAAAGGGTTTACGGGTGAGCAATCTAGCACCAAGATAATATCTCCTTAGGAATCTCTTGACTAATGGTAACTGAGCCAGTAACATGTTCTGTATTGGCTCAAGATAGGCCGAAACGCTCAGAGGTGTACATTCACTGCCGAGTATTGCAGACCTGCGTTCAACAGGTCCAAAAGGCACAACATCTTAATTGGTGGGCAACTGAAAGGGTCCAGATGGGACTTTGCATACCAGATGGAGAAGCGTTTCCATTTAGCCGCATACGCCTTCCTGGGAAGGCCATGCCTGACTAAGAAGATTTCTCTGCGATTGTCAGGGATACCTAAAACCTGCCCACTTCTATCTGCTCAGCAGCCCAGCATGGAGATGAAGGGAGTACAGGTTGGGATGGACCAAAAGTCCTGTGTCGGAAGGTCCGCATGCGAGGGAGTTGCCCCAGGGAACTTCTGACAGTTTATTGATCAATGGAATCATACCTGTTGAGGCCAGTATGGGGCAATGAGACTTATCCTGCCCCTGTGCCTCCCAACTTGAGCAGCACCCTCAGAACTAAGGGAAGAGGAGGAAAGCATACAGGAAGCATCTTGTCCACTGCAGTCTTAATGCATCTTGACAGAAAACACCATGTTCTGGAATTCTGAAGCAGGATAGAGGCAGATTAGCATTGAGAGGGGACGTAAAAAGGACCATGTCCAGATTACCCCCACTCACAGAATAGCAACTGCGAGACGTCTGAACGGACACATCATGCTAGAGGCACCACTCTTACATCCTCAAGGTCTTCCTGCACAGAGAGTTGGGGAGCGCTCCACCCTGCTTGTTGATATAATACATCACAGCTTTGTCATCCGTCCAAAGGAGGATCACTTGTGGCAGAGGGCGCCCTTCGGGACTTGGAAAGCATATAAGACAGATCTCATCTCTAAGAGATTTATGAGAAGATGAGGCTCCTTCTGGCTCCACACCTGAGTATGTCAGTCTTGACAGTGAGCTCCCCAATCGATCAGGAGTGCGACCATGGTGATGGTGATACTGAGAGAAAGACCTTGCAGAAGCTTTCCCAACTGCATCTACCATGCAAGTGATTATATCCAACGCTCTGTCACTTTATGGAGGATTGTGGGTGTGTGGTTGGAGACCACTGTTTGCTGTGGACAATACCATGATTCCCAGCATCTGCTGCATCAAAAGGCACAACAGAGTCGCTTCTGTGATGTAACGAGCCATTTGAAAATGTTGTTTCTCCTGTCCTCCAGAAGGAAAACCCTCACCCAGGAGTTATCCAGGAGGGCTTCTATGAAGAGGAGCTGCTGGGAATGTGAATCTGGCCCAAATCAGAACCCTCCCCCCGGAACTGAGCAACTGAGAAGCTGTGGCATCTGCTTCCTGCATCTCATGCCCGGATGAGCTGGCTAGGAGCCAATTGTCCAGGCAGTGAAGACTTGAAAGCTATGTTTTTAGTGAACTCTTCCCTAAACAGGTACTTGTTTAACCTTTCAATGTCGAGAACTGGGTGCATGCTTCCTGTTATCGTGGAACCAGAAGCAATAGAAATAGGAACCTGTGTTCCATTCCACCGTGAAACAACCTTCACTGCCCTGCTCCCACAGAGGCCCCGTATCTCAGAAGTAAAAAGGTCTGACTAAGAGGCGGACAGACTGAGCTGCCGTCTTAGTGGAAGTTCTGAGGAAATCTCTGTGAAACTTGGAGAGTATCCCTCTCGTACAATCCTGATGACTCATACATCCACTGTAATGGACTTCCACTGGTTGTAAAACCTAGTCGGATAACCGCCCACTGCCGAGAGGCAGCCACCTCAGACCGCTGAGGTGGGACCTTGGCCAGAACCACAGAGGTTGGAATGGGGCACTTTCGGGCACTGTGCCCTCTGCTGCATTTTCTTTGTGGCTGAGGAGCTAGTTCCTGATAAAGGCTGCTTAGCCTCTATCTTGAAAGGACTGCCTGTTACGAAAATGTTGATGGTTCCCATCCTACTGAGGGGCATCAGGAGCCAGCCTGGCTGTTTAAAAGGCAGTTCTGATGTTCTGAGCAGCCTCCAGAGCCCAACCTGAGGGCTGAACAGATAGGCACTGTCAAGGGAACGTTAATCACCTGCTGAGCATCGGGTGAGAAACATGATGTTCTGGGCCAGGAGAGTCGCCTTCTATAAATGCCAGTAGCAACTGCCCTAGAGGCAATGTTGTATGTGTCCATAAAAGCTTTCGGCTGATTATTGGATTATACGCTCCCTGGTAATGGAGCATTAGATTCCGGAAGTTCTCAACCAATGCTTTGAGTGTGTTCCAAAGGGTATACTTGTACTGAGTAATGTAGGAACTCAAGATGTAGAAGTCTGCTTTGGTCCACAGATGAAGTCTGAAATGGAGGGACACCAGCCTATACTGGCAGGATGGTCTGCATCTGTCCAGGAAGGGAACAAGTCTTTTGAGCAATCGGTTTAAATGCTTCATTGGCAAGCTTTTAAACTAGCCAAGGGGGGAGGCACTGATAAGCAGCAGGAAAATCCCAGCCTCTCCCTACAAAACAGGGTACTAAATAAGAAAAAGACCGAGGTAGAAAGGTCAGTGGGGGATGCTGCAACAGAAGGTAAAGCCATCAAAAATGGAGAGCAATGAGTACCAATGCCCGTAGTCTGAGTAACAAGCTTCCTGAATTAGTGGCCTTGATGGAGGAGGAACATCTGATATCATGGCAGTCACAGAAACATGGTACAAACAAAACCATGACTGGGACGTAAACATACCAGGATACACTATCTACAGGAGGGACAGGGAGGGTAAAAGAGGAGGAGGAGGAGGAGCTCTTTACATAAGGGAAGGAATCAAAACAACAGAACAAAAGGGTAAACAGGGAGGAGAAGAAGCACTGTGGGTAAATTTGGAGACAGGCAATGGCACCACAATCCGCACAGGGGTTGTATACAGACCCCCTTCTCAGGGGAGGAAATGGACAAGGAAATGATAGAAAGTATACTTAGAATGGCAGAAAAGGAGATATTGCTGATGGGTGATCTGAATATGCCAGATGTTAACTGGAGTGCAGTTGCAGCAGCCACTTAAGAGTGGGTTATTCTAGATGCCCTACAGGGGCATGCCTTAGACAACTAGTATTGGAACCCACTCGAGAGGGAGCAATCTTAGACCTGGTTCTCTCAAATGGAGATGGAGAAAGGATCACAGATGTAGAATGGGTAGCCATCTGGGAACTAGCGACCATCGAACAGTATGGTTCACAATAAACACAGCAATCAGAGTCAAGCCATACAAAGGCAAAAGTACTGGACTTTAGGAGGGCTGACTTTGCCAAAATGGGTGAGTGCCTAAGGAATGCACTAACAAATGGGCAGGAAGGAGGTAGAAGAACAATGGGAATAATAAAACTGCCATCACAGAGGTAACAAGCCTTTGTGTGAAGCAAATAAACAAAATGAAACGATGTAAGAAACCACTATGGTTCTCAAAGGAAGTGGCAGTGAAGGTTCAAGAGAAAAAAGCATTCAGGAAGTACAAGGAATCACAGAAGGAGCAGGACAGAGAACTGTATCAGTTAAAGCAGAAGGAAGCTGGGAAGGCAGTCAGAACAGCAAAGGCCCCAAACCGAGGAAAAGATAGCCAACTCAGTTAAGAAGGGATAAAACCTTTATATGTACATCAGGGAGTGAAGGAAGACCAAGGGAGGGATAGTGAGGCTTAATAAAGGGAGGGAGGGTGGGCAGAGGGTGACTGTGAAAGGCAGAGATACTAAACAAATATTTTGCTCAGTATTTACAAATGAAGAGGGAGGTACCTAAAACAAACAGTAGAAATACTCTGGATACAGAAGTTGATACCAGCCCATTTACAGAAGAAAGGGTTCTGAAAGAACTCTTAAAACTGAAGGTGGACAAAGCAATGGGGCCTGATGGGATTCATCCCAGAATTCTAAAAGAACTAAGGGTAGAACTAGTGACACCACTGACTACCCTCTTTAACAAATCATGGGAAGATGGGGTGGTACCCGAGGACTGGAGGAGGGCACATGTGATTCCCCTTCACAAAAGTGGGAGCAAGGCAGAAGTAGGAAACTATAGACCTGTTAGTTTAACCTCAGTGATAGGGAAAATGAGGGAATCACTTCTGAAGGAAAGAATTGTTGAGTATCTAGAGGCCAGAGGGGCACAGGACCCAAGGCAGCATAGATTCACAGTGGGAAGGTCATGCCAGATGAATCTGATAGATTTCTTTGACTGGGTGACCAAAGTAGTAGATCAGGGAGGGGCTGTGGACATGGCCTACCTAGACTTTAGCAAGGCATTTGACACAGTCCCACACAAAAGATTAATATACAAGTTAGCCAGCCTGGGAGTGGGTCCCAAGATGACAGCCTGGGTAAAGAATTGGCTGGAGAATAGGACACAGAGGTAATAGTAAATGGAGTCCACTCTGAAGAAAGGGGGTTACTAGTGGGGCACGCGGGAGTTCAGTATTAGGACGGTCCTCTTCAATGTCTTTATAAGCGCATTGCAGAGGGACTGAAGGAAAAGTATGTCTCTTTGCAGATGACACAAAGATCTGCAACAGAGTTGATGCACAAGGTGGGGTGGAAAGGATGAGAAGGGACTTGGCAAGGTTAGAGGAATGGTCAAATGTATGGCAGCTTAGATTCAATGCTAAGAAGTGCAAGGTAATGCACCTGGGAAACAAAACCCAGGGGAAGAGTACACAATGGAGGGTGAGTTACTAACAACAACAAAAATGGAAAGGGACCTGGGGGGAGTCATATCAGATGACCTAAAGGTGGGCAAGCAATGTGAGAGGGCAGCAAGGAGGGCTGGGGGGATACTGGGATGCATAGGGAGAGGCATCACCAGTAGAAAACAGGAAGTTATTATCCCTCTGTACAGACAGCTGGTCAGACCCCATCTGGAGTACTGCGTGCAGTTCTGGAGACCCAATCTCTGCAAAGACATAGACAGGATAGAAGCTGTCCAAAGGAGGACAACTAAAATGGTGCAGGGTCTGCACTGGAAGACATATGAAGAAAGACTTAAGGAGCTTAATATGTATAGCTTCGAGGAAAGGAGGGAGAGGGGGAACATGATAGAAACTTTCGAGTACTTCAAGGGAATCAACAAAGTCCAAGAGGGTAGCATCTTTCAAAAAAAGAGGTGTGCAAGAACAAGGGGCACAATTTGAAGATGGGGGTGCGGCTCAGAGGTAATTTAAGAAGTATTTTTTCACAGAGAGGGTTGTGGATGCATGGAACGGCCTTCCGGAGGAGGTTTTGGAGTCAAAAACAGTGGTGGAATTCAAGCATGCATGGGACAGTCATAAGGCAATTCTAGGGGGTGGGGGTAGAAAGAAGTAGGTTGCTGGTTAACTAGGATCTGCAGCTTATCCATTAGGTAGGGAAATGGGCAGACTGGGTGGGCCAAGCAGTCCTTATCTGCCGTCAAATTCTATGTTTCTATGTTATGGTGGACCCTATATCCCTGAGGAAAGACTGGAAAGAGAGAGATCTTCCATCACAGGCTCCGCTGATATAGAAGGCTTGCATTCCAGCCCATAAGATGAGTCATCCACTCCATCTTCGACAAAGCAGGACAGGGTGAGACTCATCAAGATCCACTTCTCCCTAGAAGAACCTCCAAAAGTCAGGTCTAGGCCAGGATCACGGCAGATCCCGCCACCCGGATTAGCGACAAGGAATTCAGTGCCATTTGTGCCACAGGCACTACCCGCAGTGCCGGCACCACAGGCGGCACCAGCATCACATGCAGCACCGGCACCATATACAGTGCCGGCACCACACATGGTGCAAGTATCGCTGCTGGCCCTAGACCTGAAGAAAAAGAGGGGAAGGAAAGTGGTACCCGTGCTGAGGTGAGGGGGTAGGCATGAGGAGTCAGCATCGATAGCACTGGCACCAGAGAGTGCACCGCACACATCCTGGCCCAACTGACCCAGCCACAGCCCAGTGGCTCCAAGGCCTGAAGGCCCCAGAACCGGGTCCACTGGTCAGGTCAACTGGGCAGACGCCATATCCCCTACTCTAAAAGAGCAGCCCAGAGGTGAAACTGCTCACCGGAGCCCCACTGAGGATAGAGATGGGATCTGGTGTCGAATATCATGGCCGTTAAGAATGGAGCCACAGAGGACCCCACCGGAGTCGGGTCAGGCCTACTGCTTTCCACCACTAATGATCCCAGTGCAGATGTACCAGAGGGTGACCTCAAGGGGTACTGTTTCTTCTTCCACTGACAGGAGGAAGAAGAGCTCGAGGTCGAGCAGAGACAGGTCCATGATCGATGTTGGGAACGGGCCCACTACTTTTGTGCGTTGGGTGGACTGTCCCCCCACCAAGCACCGGACTGTCTGGGGTGGGACGCCCCCTCTCTGTAAATGGCAATGGACCAGACACAGCCCCACTGCCATCACAGCTTTCAAATGAAGTCTCCCTACCGTCACCGCTACCGTCTAATGTCAACTCCGTTGATGGCAAGCTGAGAATTTCTTCCTCCTCTTCTTTTTTTATTTTTTGTTAAAATAAGGAAAGAACACTAAAAGTTAATCAAATACTGAACTGCTATAGATGCTGTCATATAAACAAAGACATGACCCCCGGCAGCTGAGCGACATTGTTATCGAAGCTCACTCGTCGGGGAAAAAAAGGAACTGAGGTAGTTGGAGGGTCAATGCCGAGACAGCCTATATGGCACAAGCTAGTCTCATGATGCATCGCATGCATGGTCCTATCCCAGCACTGGTTCTCCTGAAAATTTTTGGCTCCCGCGGGGTCCTAGTGCCTCTGGCGTACTCCCATTAGTGTGAATCAGTGGTGGAGACTTTTAGTCCAGGAAGATCCTCCCTTTCCAAGAGAGAGACACCATGTCTCGCTAGAAAACTCCAAGCCCTGGAGCAAGCAAGCAGAAAAGTGGCAGTTTTGCATTGAGTAGGGAAACAAAAAGGTCTAGCTCTGGATGACCCCACCTGTTGAACAGGTCTTCTGCAACTGAGATCAGTAGCTCTCACTCATGCATCTTGGATTGTAATGTACTTAGTCTGTCTGCCAAGACATTTTGGGTGCCGGGAACATGGACTGCTGACAACTCTAGACCATGTTCTAGAGCCCAGTACCAGACCTTCATCGCATCCCTGCACAGGGGGTATGAATGAATCCCCATTTGCTTGTTGATGTAGTGCACTATGCTGATGTCCGTCTGCACCAGCAGAGGGCCTGGGGACAAGTAGTCTTGAAAGGCTTGCAGGCTATACAAGACAGCCCTCATTTCTAAGATATTTATGTGCCGGGAACTCTCCACTGCAGTCTAAGTTCCCTGGGCCTGATGAGGGCCCAGGTGTGCACCCCATCCCATCCCTGAGGTGTCCGTGGTGAGGATCTAATGAGAGAAGAAAATCAGGAAAGGAACTCACCTGAGGAGGCTGCTGGGTTCCATCAACCACTAAAGCACTTTCCTTACTGGCGAAGTGACTAGAACCTTCGCTTCAAGACCATCCATGTGATGATTCCATTGGACTCTGAAAGTCCATTTGGAAATCCTCAAGTGCAGCATAGCCAAAAGAACTATGACAATAGTTGCAGCCATGAGTCCCAACAGCCACATGTCACAGCTGTGACATACCGGTTGCTGTAAAGGAACCGGGCCTGTTCTATCAGGCAGTCTGCCCTGTCCTGGGTCAGGAAGACCATGCCCTGGGCTGTATCCAGTATGGCCCCTATGTACTGGAGACATTGACAGGGGTTCAAAATCAACTTGGACAGCTTGACCACACTCCCCAGGAGGTGGAACAGCTGTCTGGTATGCGCCAGGTTGTGAGTGAGTTGCTCTTCGGACTGAACTTTGAGCAACCAGTCATCCAGATAAGGGAAGGTGTACAGTCCCTCCCTCCTGAGGGCTGCCACCACCACTGCCAAGCATTTGGTAAAGAAATGTGGTGCAGAAGACAAGCCTAAGAGCAATGCCCTGAACTGGTAGTGCTCCCCCTGGAAGAGGAATCAGAGGTGCTGCCTGTGGGGAGCACAAATCCTTACGTGCAGGTATGCATCCTGCATGTTCAGGGAAGATATACAGTCTCCCTTGTGCAGAAGAGGCAGCAGGCCTTGGAGGGTTACCATCCTGAACTTCTTGCACTGGATGTAGAAATTCAGGTTTCGCTGGTCCAGGACAGGTCACAAATCTCCTGTGGATTTGGGAACTAGAAAGAAGTGGGAATAGAACCTTCTGTTCCTCTGATCCACTGGAACTGGTTCCATGGCCTTTTTCTGCAGCAGCATGCAAATTTCCTCCAGCAACACCGGAACCAGATCTGGAGAGTAGCTTGAATGAACTGCAGGAAGATCTGGAGGGCACTCCAGGAGTTCTAGCATGTGGCCTTGCTCTATGAACTGCAGGACCCAAGCATCTGTTGTGATCTCCCTCCACCTGTCTACGTGGAGGGAGACGCGACCCTCTACCACCACCTCCTGCAGTGCTGGAGGGTGGGGGTCTAACCAGGAGTTATACTGATGTAGGGCCAGTGGCTGCGGCTCCACCTCCACCTTTAGGAGCCTTCCTGGTGGTGGAGGCAGGGGTGGGCATGGCTATGGCTGCTCGGTGCCTGGTTGGCTGTAGGGCACCCAGATTGGGTCTGTGGGAAGCCTAATGAAACAACACTTTCTGGCCACCTTTCGGCTGTGTGTAGTAAAGGGACTGAACCGAACAAAGGGTTCTCCCGGAGGCCTGTAGGTCAGAAATGATGTCCTGGACATCCACTCCAAAGAACTTGTAGCCCCTGAAGGTGGCATTCAAGATGGACAGTTGAACATCAGGGTAAAACTGGACACGCTGAGGCAAGAAAGTGATCTGAGACAGGTTCTGACTGTAGCTGCTTTGGCAGAGGCATCCGCAGCATCACAGACCACCCTCAAGAGGTGCTTGCCCACATCAGCCCTGGACTTATACATAGATACAGTACATAGACAGTGTCGGCAGATAAGAGCCTGTGGCCCACCCAGTCTGCCCATTTGAGCCTGTAAGTTCAGTTTACGTTTTCCTAGAAGTTTGTTGCCCCTTACCCCTGACCTCCAGAATTCCTTTATGTCTATCCCATGCATTCTTAAATCCGTGATTGTTTCAGCCCCACCACTTCCTCTGGCAGGGTGTTCCACTTGTCCACCACCTGTTCTGTGAAGAAATCCTTCCTCACGTTTCCTCTGAATCGTCCTCCTACAACTTCATCCCATGCCCTCTAGTCCTGGAACATCTTTTTCGCTTAAAAATAGTGTATTCCTGCACCCTGTTCCTCCCTGTAAGATACTTGTATGTCTCTATCATATCCTCTCTCCTCTTCTCCTCCAGGGAGTACATATTCAGTTCCTTCAACCTGTCCTCATATGACTTGTGATGCAATCCATGTGCATCTTTGTTGCCCTCCTCTGAACCTTCTCTACCCTGTCTATGTCCTTACGTGGTATGGTCTCCAGAACTGTACACTGTACTCAGGGTGGGGCCTCACTAGTGTCTTGTATAGTGGAATTATGACCTCCCTTTTTCCTGCTGGTGATGCCCCTGCCTATACATCCAGCATCTATTTGCTTTACCTGCTGTCTTCTCACCTGTTTCCCTACCTTGAGGTCATCAGAGATGATAACCCAAGATCCCTTTCTGCTTAGTGCATGCTATATCCTCACCCCCAACTGATATATTGTGCCAGGGTTTTTGTGCCCCATATGCATTATCTTGCACTTCTTTGCATTGAATTTCAACTGCCAAACCCCTGACCATTCTTCAAGTTTCTGCAGGTCCCTTCTCATTCTGTCTACACCCTCTGGTGTGTCTACTCTGTTACAGAGCTTTGTGTCATCAGCGAACAGTGAAATTCTGCCTTCTAGGTCCTGCGCAATGTCATTGATGAAGATGTTGAATAGGACCGGTCCCAGCACTGATCCCTGTGGTACCCCACTGGTCACTCTTCCCTCTGTGGAGTGATAGCCATTTACCACCACCCTCTGTGTCCTGCCGCCCAGCCAGTTACCTACCCACCACACTACTGTCCTGCCCACACCCATATTCCCAGTTTGTGTAATAGTCTCTGTGTGGCACAGTGTCAAAGGCCTTGCTGAAGTCCAGATAGGCCATGTTCACTGCCCTCCCTGATCCACCTCCCTAGTCACCCAGTCAAAAATTCAACGAGGTTGGTCTGACATGACCTCCCTGGTGAAACCATGCTGCCTTGGGTCCTGTAGTCCATTGACAACCAGATGTTCCACCAATCTCTCCTTCAGTAGTGCTTCCATGATCTTCCCCACTACCGAGGTGAGGCTGACTGGTCTGTAGTTCCCCGCTTCCTCTTTGTTCCCACTTTTGTATAAGGGGACTTCATCTGCTGTCCTCTCAGTCTTTGGGTACCTCCCTGTTTCCAGTGATTGGCTAAACAGGATAGCCAGAGGTTCAGCCACCACCTCTCTTGTTATTTAAGACCTGATTGCACCCCATCTAGCCCCATTGCTTTATCAACTCTTATGACTTCCAGTTCCTTCAGGACCCTTTCTCGAGTAAAGGGACTTATGTCCATTTCTGCACCATTCTCACCCTTGTACTCCCTTCAGACCCATTACCCTCCTCTTCCTCAGTAAAGACTGAGCAGAAATACCTGTTCAGTATGTCAGCTTTACTGTTGTCATCCTCCACGCGGCCCCCATCCTCCCTCCTCAGTCTCACTATCCCTCCCTTTGCCTTTCTTTTTTCACTTATGTACCTGTAAAAGGTTTGTCCCTCTACCCACTGATTTTGCAATGTGTTCTTCTGTCTGAGCTTTGGCTTCCCTTACTAACCTCCCTGCCTCCCTTTGCTTCTCCTGGTACTTCTCCCTATCCCCTTCTGCCTGTGTCTTTTTGTACTGCCTGAATGCAATCTTTTTGGCTTTCACTTTCTTTGCTACCTCTTTGGAAAACCATAATGGTTTCCTTCTCCTTTCCCTCTTGCTAACCTGCTTAATGCATAATTCTGTTGCTCTTGTAATCCCCATTTTAAATACTGCTCACTGTTCCTCAACCCCTGATTCCTGCCCCATTCCCCTTAATGCCTCTTTCAAGTATCTCCCCATTTTCCCAAAGTCTGCCCCCCTAAAATCCAGGATACGTGTTTTTGTGTGGTTTGGTTCTGCTCTTTCTGCGATTTCAAACCACAATGACTGGTGGTCACTGTTCCCCAGGTGCTCCCCCACTGTTACCCCCATCGCACTGTCCCTGTTTGTGAGCACAAGGTCCGGTATTGCCTTCTGCCGAGTTGGTTCCATGACCAGTTGCTTGAGGAAGGCACCCTGAAGGAAGTCAAGGATAAATTTGCTCCTAGTTGATGCTGCTGCTGGGATGCTCCAGTCCACGTCTGGAATGGTGAAGTCTCCAACCAGTACTACCTCACCCTTGTCTGCCATCCTTTGGATGGCTAGCATCAGCTCCCTATCTGTTTCTTCCTCCTGGGCTGGTGGTCTATAGACCACACCTGTGTGGATGGCTGGACCCATTTTCCTTTCCAGCTTAACCCACAGTATCTCTCCCCCATTTTGTTCCTCCTGGATCTCTGTGGCCCTTATGTCATTTTTCACATACAGTGCCACTCTCCTCCCTTCCTACCTGCACTGTCTCTTCTGAATATGTTGTAGCCAGGTATGGCCATCTCCCAGCCATGGTTATCATTACACCAGGTTTCAGTGATGGCCACAATGTCCAGGTCTGACTGCACCATGACAGCCTCTAGATCTTCCATCTTGTTGCTAAGGCTCCTGGCATTGGCACACATGGCTTTCCATGATTTGACCTCTCTAGACTGTTTCAGCTGTTCTACTCCAGCCCCTTCCTTGGTTGTCCTTTATCCCTGGTTCTCCTTGCTGTCTGCTCTTCTGCTGAATTTTGCCCTTTTCTGCTGATCCACCTCTTGGGCGCTAATCTCCATCTTTTGCACACTGCTTTGTACAGATAGCCACTCCTCACGGTTCACTGGTTCCACTGCTAGCTGTGGGGTGAGCAAGTAGGTACCCTCTTTGCTGGCCTGTTACCCCATTCTTTGCTAGTTTAAATGCTTGTCAATGTAGCATTTAAACTTATCATTGAGTGCTTGATTCCCTCCAGGATGGATGCAGGCCGCCAGTAAAGGCCTTAAGCAGCTCCTGTCTCTGGGGACCCTTCAAGAAGGTCCTGAACTGCAGCCTCACCCTTCTTCCAGAGGGCATGTTGGAACTTGACCATACAGGGAATGTAGTTAAGACCCCTGATGACCAATGTAGAGAAGGCATAGGTCCTCTTGCCCATAAGGTCCAGCTTTCTGGACTTCTTATCCCGACAGAGGGAGCTGCGGTGCTGAGGTCTCTTGGACTTACCATGCACAGCGTTTATTACTACTGAATCTTCCCTTGTTGCTCTGAAAAGAAAGGCTTCCAGAGGGAGCCTGGTACAATTTGCCTGCCTTCCTGGGCATCGTAGGAATCATATTTGTCCTATACCAAGCAGCCATGGCAGCATCTTCGAATGCAGCCAGCAGAGAAGGTATGATCAAAGGGGGAGAATTTGGCAGTTCCAGATATTCTGTCAGATTTCTCCTGGTAACATCCTGCTTCTCAGCTTCAAACCCCATAGCTGCAAACAGCTGCTCCATCACTGAGATGAGGGAGGGGTCTTTGGTGGGGGGGACCTCAGGGTTATATTTAGTGGAGTCCTCACCCCCTGAAAAATCAGTAGAGGTAGACAAAGAGCTCCTAGGACTCCTGTTCTCATCCTCCACATCCTCCTCATCAGAAGGAAGCAGATCAGGATTGTTCTCATCCTCATCTCCTGGCTCTGAAAAGGGCACAGAAGACAGCAATGACCAAGGGCATGAGGGGTGGGTCACTGAGGAAGATGTCAGCATGGGCACCGTCCTGGCAGGCCCTGGTGTCGATGGGCCCAGAGGGGAAGCAATGCTGGGGAATGAGCTCCCATAAGGAGGAGAGCATGTTCTGAACATCGATGGCAAGTGGCGTTAATTGAGGGGGCATTGGGTCCCTGGTGGCACAGCATGCACTGTTGATGAGAGAGGTTGAGGCCCTGGTATCGTCAGTATGGCCTGCAACATCGACAAAAGATGTTGTAGTCCTGGTGCCGATAAGGTGAACTGAGGCATCAATGGGGGAGGCTGAAGGCCCCACGTCAACAGAACGGTCAGAGGCATTGATGGGGGAGGCTGAATCCCCGACATCAATTAAATAGTCCAGGGTGTTGGCGGGGGATGCAAAAATCCCAGTGTTGAGAGGCCATCACCAGCCAAAAGAGGTCCAGCAGAACACCCTGACAATAGCCCTTGAAACTGGATGGGCCTGAATGACAGGGGTTGAAGCGCTGATGGGTAGCATCAGGAGGCCCAACGTCGACAAGCCAGTGCCACCCAAGGAGAGACTGGTGGGCAGCACTGCCAAAGCCGACCCTGTGGAAAAGAGGGTATGGGCAGCAGCAGGGGTCACCGCTGAACTGGTTGATAACCCAGCAATGGCCGGCGCTTGAAGCAGCGACTGAAAGCATGCCAGGAGGCCTTGTCCCTAAGCATATCTTTATCCCAGTATTTGTGTTTGCCAGTGGATTTGTCCTGGGCCTTGGAGGAGTGGGAGCCCATGGATGAAACTGGCAAGGTGGAGAAACTTCTTCCATGGAGCTCCTTCTCTATGCGGGCAGCCTTCTGTTCCAGAAGGAAGTCTTCCAGGGCTTTTTAATGGCATTGCCAAGAGGCTTGGTTGAATTTGCGGCAGACCTCACAGACCTGGACATCATGGTCGGCCCTGAGACAGTGGATGCAGGTGTCGTGGTTGTCCTTGTTGGTGATCTTCTTGCGGCACCCACAAAGTTTGAAACATTTCTTGGAAACAGAAGACATTAACAACAGAAGAAATCACTATAAAAAAATAATACAATAAAAAAAAATAACTAGGGTGAGAAAAATAAAAGAAAGTAAAAATAGAAGATTTGGCAGTCGACTGAAGTGGCAATGTTCTCTGTGGAGTCTGACATGCGTTGGACGATGGCGGGAGAAGAACTGAGGTGGATGAGGGGTCGCCCACATTTTAATGGGAGGGATGACTTCAACAGATGTCGTCAACATGGGCGGCCCCTAGTAGACTGCTAGCTAGAAAGTTTTCATGTGGTCCTTGTGCCTGACAGCTACAGTTCCATAGGTGTGGCTTGCTGCAAGAGATATCCTTAAAGAAGATCTCTGTGAGACCTTATACCTGACCCACATGGTGTAAACTGCTTTTATACAAAGCTACTGTACAAAATGGGTAAATATTTGCTACTAAACGGGATACAAAATTCAAGTCGGCGGTAGAAAAAGCTGCTCTGAGAGCACTATGCATGATAATAGACTACAATGTAAAACAAGAAAAACCAGCACCAATACTCCACCCAAAAATCTGTTCAACTTTATATTTATTTGTGCAAAACACACAGGCAATAATATTTATACTTACCTACAAGCCATAGCATGGGATAGAAATGATGGACCTACAGTCCCTTCTGACTATAAATTACTGTGTTATGTTTAAAGCCCTAATCCCTATTACAGGTCAAATTTAATTATCCTCCTCCTTCTGTTCTTCCATGCCAAATATGTTAGGTACTACCACCTTTTACTGTCAAATAATGCTAAATACACAGGGGAAAACCTCAACCAGGCAAATACAAATTAAAAGGGAGAAAAAGATCATCTCAGCCCTATGCTGCTCAAAATTGTCATCCCCCAAAATATCTAAAGACCTTTGACCTGCTAAACCATGGCATCTTATTTCTCCATAGCTGCTCTGGATAAAGGCCTAGCTCTTAGAAAATAAATGGCGGGAGGCATGGCCAGCCGCCGAGCAGACAACAGCAACTTTTTAGAGCTCTGCAGTCAGAGATATTATAAATAAAACCAATTTAAACAGAGCCCTTGCTAGTAAAGAAAAAATCCTATAAACAGAGAGGACATCGAGTAGAACCGGAAGACATATTTTATCTGCTTGTACAGAATGGAGGGCCAAAATGGGCTGCACAAAGCCCTGTTCACACTGCGGGATGCTGGAAAACCGTTTTTTAACACGTTATTAGAAACAGATTAAAGTTTACCATTTTAAAGCGTCCGCACTGTGTAAAGCAAGTTTGAAAACGCGGTTGGCGCCTTAGCATCAACCGGCCAGCATGTTCCTCACCGCAGTGGTACTATCCATTTTCTGGCACTCTCAGCACCCGAAAGCTGCTTACCATCATGCTTTGCGGTGACACTGAAAGCTGCAGAATCGTGCTCTGGAAATTGTGTCGTCCTGCTCTCACTGACAGTGAGTCTGAATTGGAATTGGAATTGGAACCGTATTAAAAACCGTGCTCAAGCCTACCTCGAAGCAGGGCTTGAGCATGGTTCACTAAAATGGTTCACAAGTCGTGCTAAGTGTGAACGCAAACTGTGTTTGTGGTCACTTAAAATGTTTTACCACTGATAAAACGTTTTAAGTAGCACAGTGTGAACAAGGCCAAAGAAGAAAACAGGAGTGGAGCTTGAAGGGCCCAGCTGAAAGAACAGTGGCCCGGCAGCAGCATGGAAACTCTGACATTTGAAAACATGAATGATCCTACACAGTCAACTAATGCCACCCTGCTAAAAGCAATACAGTAAATGGATAAAAAGATGGTGGCGTTCCAGCAACAAATGAAAACAATGGATACGAAAATTGGCCTATTAGCAATGGAAACTCAGCAGGCTGCTCAAACAGAAGACAGAGCCCTAAATGTCTCTACTAGCCTAATGAAAGAAAATTTACTTTTAAAGAAAAGACTTGAGAACTTAGAAAACTCGATCAGAGAGACTCATGTACGTGTTTTGTGGCTGGAGGAAGGTGTGGCGGTGATAATCTCTTGCATTTCTGTAAGTATGGCTATGTGAACACTATCATCTTGATTCAGTGCCTCACAATTTTGAATTGCTACAGGATTACATCCCAAGATCAGCACACACGCTCCAAAACAATGCTTTCCTACTGTGAACCATGCTGATTGTGCTGGGGTCTGTGCTGGAGCGGGATAACCTCTTGTTGACAGCAAAGCAGAAAGGCCCTTCCCAATGACAGGACAACAACATACATCTTTTTCCCCAACCTCAGTTTTGAGACAAGGCAGCGAAGGAAAGGCTTTGATGGGATCTGGACCAAATTATGACAACTGGGAGTACATCATATTTTGATAATGCCTGCCAATTTTAAAGTAACATATAGGACAAGTCATACAGTTTTCCACCTCCAAGGATGCTAAAAATAGTGGAAAAATAGAAGGAGTTCAGGCAAAGAAAAGAAGAGTCCAAGGGTGAAGAGGAGGTAAACAGATGATCGGAACCCAGAATGGGACAGGTTACAAGGAACTGACTGGAAGATAAAGGCAGACGATTGCCGGTTTGATAATGCCCTAACGTTGGTTCAGAGGCAACAGGGCTCCGAGATGCTTGAATATGCTGGTTTGTAGCATGGAAATTTATCACTTATTTCTGAGGAGCCCTGAGTCTGAAAGAACAATTAGGATGGATGCGCCACATGGCGTCAACTAGATCAGCGACTGCCCTTTCTTCCCCTTGTTTACAGGGAGTCTGTTTTGGCTCTTTTTAACTGTTGGATACTTTCCTGTGTTATGGTAACAGCTCAAGCAGGAGCTGCTTTCACATTTAAAGTCAATCGCCACTAGAACTTGGACTGAGCCTTCCCTCCTTCTACTTAATTGAGCAGACTTTAGGAAAATACTGTGAGATGCTTACAAACTATAAATAATTTAAAAATCGATTGATTTACTAACAGTGCTATCTCTAAATAGTAAAAGCCCTTGCAGCTGGGTTTGGGATGGGCTGTTTGCTAATGAGGAAAATGTCAAGTTTAAAAGCATATGATTAGGTTGTAGGAGGGGAGGCATGCAATGTACTTAAAGGATAGGAGCTATAATTGGTGATTGTCTATCTTTTCTCTATAGCATTAACTCTAGTTCAATTAATATTAATATCTGTCCTCTGGTTACAAGTTTAAGTTACCATTCAAGACTACTGTATGTATTTTTTCTGATGTCAGATAGCTACTAGCTGGATTTCTCAATGTTATTTTTTACACTATGCAGCTTCTGGGGGAAATAAGCCTTACTGTTCTTAAAGGATGCATGATGCTATGGAAAAAATTCAGGAGGCATAATAAGCTGTACAATAATGGATAACTCTCTGGTGTGGTACCAGAGTTAGGGGCACGGCCTTTAAGCTTACTGTAAAAATGTTGTACTCTCTAAATCACTTATGTGTATAATCAATGGTAATAATGCCTACCTATGGGACACTAAGCTGTACTGTTTAAGGTAAAGTTATAAAAATAAAGTTTAAAAAAAAAAGAAAATAAATAGCACCTTAGGATGTAAGCAGGCACTGGGCAGGCTCGATGGGACTTTGATAATTGTTTATTAGAGTTCCAAGGACCCCTCCTTTTTTTCACAAAAAAAGTCATAAAGAATGTTCTTGTTTCAAAACGTTCTTTTTTTTATATTTTTGCAGTATGCCCTAAAAAAAGAACTTTTTGAAACAAAAACATTCTTTATGACTTTTTTTGTGAAAAAACAGGGGTCCTTAAACTCTAATAAACAATTATCGCAAGCACCTAGAAGACCCTTCATTACCAGATGACCATTTCCTTTGGACACATAGACACTTTTCGATGGGACTTCAGCCTTTTCTGCCATCAACATCTATGTTTCTATGTAACTCCAGCAGACAACATATTCAAATGTTTAAACATCAGTATAACTATACTCCATAGTTTTACCCCAGGCTCTATTATCTTCTCACTTATTAAATGCCTACAACATGGACTGATGATGGACACATACACCCACTTATAAACTAACACTATTATCAACACATGATCCAGCTATACTGATGTTATTGACACATATCATTTGCACTGTGACTTTGGCCAGGTACTAAATCATGTACATTATCCAATTAACCAGGTTATCTGGAGGCCTGGATACTACACTATAATATGGTATTCAATTTATTTATTTAATCGATGCGATTCAAATTATATCCACTCCTTATTACAGGATTTCTGACACTTCCTAACTATTCAAGAAAGTACAGATGGAAAGTATCTTTAAATGTGTTGCACCCTGAACTTATCATCTGAAATGTACACAAATCATGTGATTAAAAGTAACAATACTATGCAGGTCAACTTCTTGCTTCACTCAAGTAAGTCACATGTACAATACTTGCTCCTTCAAACTAGATTGCATTGATATACTTTAACTGTAAAGAAATCAAAATATAATTATCTGGACAAGGTATTAACAGACTTTCCAGATTTATTTTTACTATGTCCACCCCAAACCCGCCATATGTGATATACTGCCTAATCCTGAATGGCATAACCCAAACACTACAGCACAGCTTTATCCACCTCTTTTCTTGCACAAATGCCTGTACCACAATGCCCGCTGGTCCCCAACTACTTACCCCAGCCTTTGTCTGAATTTGTACCTGCCAAGTCTCTGATTCACTTACTTCATAGCATCCAGGGCTGCTAACAATCATTTTACCTACCTAGCATCCCAGACCTGGAACACACTGACTCCATTCCCTTTGAGGAGTCTCAACCGAACCACTTTCAAAAGGAAACTAAAAACCCACATCCATCAAAACAGTGTAAATTTCTATAAAATTGGCTGCTAAATGCTATAGGATTTGTTAACACTTGGTAGAGCTATTATGTTAGTGTGTGTAAAATCTAACTGTAACTACTACTTGTATCCTACAACCCCAGGCACACTTAAAACGAGATATCAGATGTCAAGTTGTCTATCCATGGAGACTAAAATATCTAAATTGCTAGAGCATTATACTGTCATGAAACGTTCACTTTTATGTCACACTACTGTATTTTTAAGACATAAATGTGCAAGTGTTAGCAGTTGAGCTGCTACAAAAAAGTGTTACAGATCTATCTATATCTATAACTCATCCAATCTGATACTAACATTCCATCTAGTTTGATTTTGTAGATGGCAAAATGGCTGGGTAGGCCAAAAGAGTATGATTAAATCATTATTCATTAAAGAAATGTCATCCAGAAGTAACTGAGTCAAATTACTCATTGGTTTAGGTTTGTATGATCTGAGCTTGAAACGACAGCAGATGATGTCAACTAAGAAATCCACAAGTCCATGAAACATTCTTAAAAAACATATGTTGCAAGAAAAATCTTGAGTAGAAGGAATTTCACATTTTAACCACTTTTAGAGTTAGAAAATTCAAGTGCTGCCTGCCAAACGCCAAGACTGTTAACATGTAAAGACACAGAAAAGAATTACAAAATGCGTGCCAGTTATGTATTCTGATATGCTTTGACCACTTTCTGATACTTAAATAAATAATGTAACTTTAGGCTGCTCTCAGATCTTTATATAGTTGTGCTCTCCTCAGCACTAAGACATTCCATGATATCAGCTACACTACTCCATGCTACTAATCTGAATGGTGCTACTGATGTTACAGAACGTTCCGGCTGTATGAAAAGGGAAGAGCAGCAACTAGAGAGGAGAAAGGGATTAAGGGCAGTTAGAAAGGGAAAATGATTAGATCATTAATATAACAAAAAAAAGATAAAAACATACCAGAATATTGAATGGACAAGGGAAACAGTAGGTCATCTAGAGGTGTACAAAACTGTTTCCTATTGCCTTTAAGAGTATCCTGTCATGCCTACACAACCAATCTCCACTTGGTGAACAGGGGAATGAGGGCACTGTAATAGACAATAATTTAAGGTGGGAAGAACAAGCTACTCACAGTAGTAATGTTGTTTCTTCTCAAGGGTCCATCAATGAGCCTTACAGATGGCATCAATCTGCAGGCGTGTGTTGCCCCAGAGCTAAAACTTCATGCAAGTTATAGAATTTAGAATACAAGTTCAAATTCTGCACTATGATCATGTGATCATGCTCCCCATGCTGTTCTGATGTCAGATTTGTTTCTATAGCCAGTGGACGTGACCACTAAAACTAGCTAAATGGTTACTAATGTATGTGACTCTTCTTCTTTTTATGTTTTTGCTTATACTGATACCTATCCATTTAAGAAGTGCATGTATGTAAACAAAAGTCGATGGATGCTACTTTCATTTAAATGGGAGACCCCAGGTGGGGCTGACTCCAGGGGATCCCGGGAGGTGGGGACATTGGACCTAATGGCAGTGCCAAATACTACGTAAAATGTCGGACCCCCCATTGAAGTTATTGTCACTAAATATAAATGGGCTCACTTTCCCAATCAAGAGGTCACGTGTCCTCACCTATCTTAAGAAAAGCAAATCAGACCTCATTTTCTTACAAGAGATGCACTTGAATGACACATAACACTCAAAACTAGCCAGGCTCTGTAGAGGGAGATGCACTTCTCCTCGGTCAGAGTGGATGAAAGTGAGGTGTGGCAATCTTAATTCCTCCCATACCGCATTCCAGCCAGGGCTTAAGTGGTCAGACCCAGATGGCAGACTGGTGGTACTTCAAGGCACTATTAACAACCAAGAGGTTACACTTGCCAACGCTTACTTTCCCCCAGTCTCACATTCCCTCAGATCTGGACTCTGCTGGACAAAATAGTTCAGATGACTAGAGGTGTGCTCCTGCTAGATGGGGATTTTAATATCCTCCCAGATCCAGCCATGGAATCCTCTAATCCTAAAACTCCTTGAAGGACACCCTCACAAAAATCTTTCAATAGATTTCTGGAGTGACACCTGGTGACACCTACACCCATGTATCAAAAATTACTCCCACTACTCTACCGTTCACCAGATATATTCTTGCATAGATCACTGCTACACACAGATTGAACATTTAGAGAGCCTGGTGGACACCAGTTTGGGGGATATGGTGCACTCAGACCACACCCCCATGATCACTTCTTGGAGTATGGGGATGCAGCACAAATGAACATTCTGGAGACTTAACCCCTACTACCTTAGAACTCAACAATTTAGGGAATTCCTCTCCAAAAAGATAGCAGAAATATTAAGGGATAACCCCTGACAGAATCAACCCCCTCAATCCACTGGGACACTATCAAAACAGCACTTCAGGGCCCCATAATACAATATACGTCTGCTCAAACTAAACAACGCAGAGAACAAAAGACAAAGCTGGAGGATGCCCGCCATTTCTTACAAATGGCGCACAAGCAGGGAGACCATTCTGTGCTCCCACAGTTAGAACAAGCTAAATCGGAGCTTGACCAAATCAGCCTTTAGCAAACAGAAATAGCTTTAACTTTCCTGAAGCAGAGGTTTTATGAGGTGGGTCTGTGAGCTACGAGACTTTTGGCATACCAGACCAGATGACAAAAGAAATTCGCTACAATTACCACCATTAGACACTATGCGGATGGACACCCACTCACTAAACTGCATGACATAGCAGAGAGATTCACCTCCTTTTACTCCAACCTATATACCCCTGCAAACCCCGTACCCACCAAGAGATAACCAAATATGTGCAAACCTTCACTATCCACCCACTCAATGAACAGGAGGAACTATTAACACACCCTATAACACCAATGGAACTGGCGGTTGCAGTTGCCAGAGCCAAAACTCTGAAGGCCCCTGGCCCAGATGGCTATGGGATGGGGCTACTAAGGAGGAAACGTCCCCCACGCTGCTTAAAACATTTAATGCTGTCCTGGAGGAGGAGGACCCCCCCACATCATCCTGGTCATACGCCACCATATCGGTCATATCTAAGCCAGGTAAGAACCCACCGCTGTGCAAGTCCTACTGGCCAATCTCCATTCTCAATATGGACTACAAACTGTTTATGAGTATTATAGCATACAGACTGGACAATTACCAGACGAGATTCATAAGGGCATGCTCCATGATGGATAACATCAAGTGCACTAACCACATCATTCATGCAATGTAAACCAACAATACCCCATCAGTTCTGATCAGCCTTGATGCTGAAAAGGCCTTTGATAGGGTCTCGTGGCCTTCCTGTACTCAATACTGGATAAGATGGGGATTCCCGTGCTGACCTGGGTTATTAAATATGTATGCTGCCCCCCAGGCCTGCGTCAGGGTTGGGGACATCACCTCACAATATTCCCCCTGTATAGAGGAACCAGACAGGGCTGCCCTTATCACTCCTACTATTTGAAGCCTTTATGGAACCTCTAGCACAATGTATACGGAGACAGAGAACCTCACTGGGATAGCCCTAGGTGGCTCAGAGCACCGAATTGCTCTCTATGCAGATGATGTCCTACTATACTTACGAGAGGCTGAAACAACACTATAGTTGGTCAAACAGGTACTGGATGACTTCAGCCAGGTCTCAGGCTACAAACTGAATATTACTAAAACTGAAGTACTAGCATTTCACTATGCCCCATCACAGGATATCTAGACTCTATTCCCTTGTAACTGGAACTTATCCAAGTTAAAATACTTGGGGATATACCTATCCCACACCCCCACTTCAGCCTTTAAAAATAACTTTACTCCTTTTACCACACAATTAAATCTGATCTTGCAAGCTGGAACACACTCCTCTAGGAGGATAGATCTCATACTAATGGTCACCCTCCCCAGAGCCCCATGTCTCTTTTAAAATGTCCCAATCCTTCTTAAATAACAAACATTTAGAGAGTGGAACAGGGCCATTTCAGATTCATCTGGGCAGGACAAAGACCACGGATGCACCTAAAAGTCCTGTCACTGCCCAAGGCAATGGGAGGCCTATCTCTCCCAGACCTACAACTCTATTACTGGGCATCCCATCTTACCCACATTATTGCAAGACAGACCTCACACCCTGGCCCTCACTGGGCAGGCGTTGAACAATCTCTAATAACAAACAATGATTATTTCTGTGCCCTCTACCAGACAGAGAATGACCCCACAACCCAACCCCCCCGACCCTGGATCCAAAACTACATAACAATATGGATGACCATTAACAAAACAATGCATCTTACTCCCATTCTGGCCTTGGTCTGCCCGATAGCGAATCTCACTGACTTCATCCCTGGTAGACGGGATCACGGTTTTCAGCTCTGGGAAAGATTTGGTCTAAGGCACCTATCACAAATAACATAGGGTTCACTCTGGTCATTTGACGAGGTCCAGAGGAGGTTTGGATTGCCCTGCAGAGACTTTTACAGATATTTGCAGCTGAGGCATTATTACAACACTTTACCCAGGGGAGTGAGCACTCCAGAACTGCACCCTGCACTGATCACAAAATTAGCACAACTGAACACCACCCCAAATTAAGCACACCTCATCTTGGCCTTTTACCTAACCCTCATGACCCCACACGAAAATTTCACAGAAAACATCCGGCTGCAGTGGCAGGAGGAGCTGGGGACACCCTTTACTGCAGCAGACTGGCAACTTGCATGTCAACACACAGCAAGAGTCACCAGCTTCCATCAGTGGCATGAATATGCCTGTAAAAATTTAATTTGATACTTCAGAACCCCAGCTATAATGAGGCACTACTCCTCGATGACTCTGCCTGCTGCTGGCTCCAATGTGGTGAGAAAAAGGCACACCACATATATCATGTTGACATGCCCCAAATTAAAACCCTTGCTTCAATCTGTTCAAACCATGCTCCAGGAGCTTTTAGCACACCTGTGCAGCTTACTGAGAAAATGTACATTCTCCTGCACAGTCCCCAGGGCCTCAGAGACCCTAATACCAGATATCTGCTAGCCATACTCATTACAGCAATTAAGAAAACCATTACCAAGGCATGGCTCACTACAAAAAGTCCAACTATACAAGAGTGGTAGCTCGTGACTAAACGAATATACCAAATGAAAAAATCACTCACAAACTCAATAACAGGGAGGAGAAGTGCAACTCTAGATGGACAGGATGGCTTCTATTTTATATGTTAAAGGATGGAACCTTTGTTCCTTAAACTCTATCTGTGCCCAACCCCCTCCTCTTTTTTTTATCCACGACACAATGACCTAATAACTCTTAATAAGAAATAAACACTACTGGGTCCATGGTTCCTTCTCCTGGGATGTTGCCCCTACCCTGCTTAACCTGGGAAGACCTACATCTGCACCTCAGCGTGATCTCCTACCATGGGGGAACATGGAACAGCACCTGGATTGTTTTCTGTTTCAACAAAGATGTCAACCCTTTGCTACTTCCGGCCTGGGATGGGGTATGTGAGTATGTTTCCTCCTTGCCTAGTATACCAAGTAAATGAACACTAATGAAATAAGTAATTGTAAATAATTGCTGAATGAATGTTGTTGCATTGGTCCTCTCCAGTAGGGACTCTCCCAATCACACCTATCAGTAATACTGTAATGGTGGCCTGATCAGGCAGAAGATGGCAGCATAGTTCACAATCTCTGCAGGAATGACTGCAATCTAACCTCATCCAGTCTTCACCAGACCTTTCTTTGGTACCAGCTCCCGTGACCATCCTGTAATCTTACTGCCTGACAGATGGTAAGTCATTTTTGATCCATCATCTACTTATATTCAATTGTTCTACACTGTACTGCAGCATACTAGGCCTCATCCTTCAGCATTATGGCAGATCTCCAAGTACAGCAAAGCTCACTTGCTAGAGTGGAAGTAATGTTTTCTAAACTGATGGCTGAGATTAATGATCTAAAAACCTCCACCCAACAGAATGCGACCACTCTTGAAACTTTTAGCCAGAAAATTGCATTTAATGAGAAAGCAACGGCCTGTAACACCACTACTATTCATGACCTCCAGGCTACTGTCTGCAATCAAGATTGAACTATTAAATCCCTACAAGCCAAAATTGACGATATTGAAAATCGTAATCGTCACAACAATTTACAATTTTTTGGCTTCCCTGAAGTTGTAGAATTAGGAGACACTACTACGCTTTTATTACATGCACTGCCTGCAATGCTTAAACTGCCTCCTGACCTAACGTTAATCATTGAGCGTCTTACTGCACTCTCAGGTCCCAGGCCTACATCAGACCAGCGACCAAGGCCTATCATTGCTCACTTCTTGAACTATTCTCATACAGAATTAATACTGAAACGAGCCAGAGAAATGGGGAAACTTCAGTGGCAAGAGTTTAATATTTCCATCTACAGAGACTTTTCAAAAGATTTAACCATCAGAAGGAAGGCCTACAATCCACTTAAACAAATCCTCCACCAAAGAAGCATTAAATTTACTCTATGTTACCCCACAACACTGCGCCTTTTCTCAGTCTCTTCCTTCAAGGATTTTGAAACCCCTGATGCCTTAGCCAACTATCTGGAGGTCTCTCTCTGTAATCTTACCCTGGGAGGTTCAGCAGCAATTGGCAACCCAAACACAGCTTTGGTATCCACATGGAGAGTGGACAACGAGGTACAGGAATGTGGGGAAAGTGTTGCAGAACTCATAGCCCCATGCAGCAACACCACAACTGATTTGATCCCAAGGCATTCAACACGGCTGCAAGAGAAGCTTCTGTCGGGGCATTATTCTTCAAGACTTTCATGCTGTTCTAGCGAGGTTTCACCCCAAACACTCCAAGCTGCAGCCTCTCACCTTCAAATCAACCCCTCTATTCCTTTGAGCAATAAGTTTGCTCTCTTGGAGGATGACATGCGCTCCTCGCAGGAGGATCTTTCCCAGCAAATTTCAGACGAACATCCCTCTAATTTGGGCCCTGTGCCTCAGAGATGTATTTCTGCCGATACTTCAGGGGCAGAAGTTGTTGCAAGTTCCCCCCTCAAATCTTTAGAGCCACCCAAAAAGAAACGCAGGGCAAAGACCAAAAGCAAGAACATCAATAGTCACAATTCTGTTAATAAATCAAGGTGTCATGAGCTTATATGGTCAGTAATATGGTCACATTTGCTATATCTTGGTAGGTTTTGCTTCCAGAATACTTAAAGGGAGTGCCAGTACACTTTTTCTGCCTAACCGCCCACTCTGTAGTCTATGCTACCTGGTTGCTTTCGCTCCCAGTGGGTGCAGAAAACAAAGGCTGTACGTCACGGTGCGATCAATTTACTTTTTGTTGCAGTGTTTAAACGAGCAGCTTAAAGGTCTTCAAGAGAACTTAGGGATATCAGCAATGCTTTTCTAGCCCATTATTTTAGTGTTAGATCTTATACCTTACCTGACTAAACAGGCTTTCTGTATCTAGCCTTTTTACTTCCAGTTTAGCAGTGCATCAGGTTTATAGTCTTTAGGCTGTTCAGTTGCATATCTTCAATCGGTATGCATCCTGAATATTGCCTTTTCTTTTCTCATATTTGAATTATTATATATTACAAGGCAATTTACTCCTTTCCTCTCCTGATGACAGGTTCTTAAGTACTATTGGCAGCTACATTTAATCTATCTCCTTCCCTACGCTCCATTATTCTTACTACCTCCTGTTTACAATATGGAACTATCATTAGCACTCAAAGAGGTGGGCTATATTTGGTGTACTGTTGCAAAGGATTGTCAATCTACATCTTCCTTATGCTCCTTATTTTACTCGAAGCTTACAGATATTATAGAAATCCACTGCTGTGTGGTCCCTCCTGTTTTGGGGCTCACTGGGCCTAGTCTTCTAGACCTAGTCACCCCATATAATACCTATTTAGGCGATTTTCGAAATTGGAGCTGATCTTTACTATGACTATCTCTTCTGTCTACAGTTATCACCAAGCTTATACTTCTCCACATAATCCTGATTTGCATTTGCTCAGGGCATAAGGGCTTAAATTGACCTCCCTTTCTTCTTTCGCCCTCAATATTGTATTTCTTATGTACTTATTCTGCTGCACTGCAAAGTATACTCAGAGTCACTCTAATGTGGTAATGATCTACTTTTCCTTTTACATTTGTCATTTGCATTCCACCTGGCTCCCTGAATTCCTTGCTCTGTGTCTATGCTGTACTGGCATCTCATACATGGTTCTTTAATTTACTGTTATTTCGAGTTTGTATATCTTGTACTATTACTACTAATGTTTATAAATAAGTTCTGGTGTTTAGCTTTATTCTTATACCTTGTCCTGTTAGCTTAGAATTAAGCTGAGGTTATTACAGTCCCCTGCCTTTCTTGGTATTATTCCCTTTCAGTTTAGCTTATCAGGAATACTTACTTTATTGTATTACTGGGATCAGACTTAGGTTTGGGCCGATATTTATAACTGGTCCTCCCTACATCGACGCCCCAGAGTGTGGTGAGAGAGTCTCTTATCTAGTTGGCTGACTCATATCTCCTCACACCCATAAAATGTTTTCTTTGTTATTTAGCTTACCAGTATTGTTGTTGTTGTTAATGACTTTTCTCCTTCCCCATCTCTATTCTAACTTTAATAAGATATCAGCGTCACTCATGTATCATACATCTCACTTTTTTTGGCTTGAATGTTCCTGCCACTCTTTGCATATACGTAAGCTCTCTATATTGTATTCTAATCATCCTCTGCCTCATTTATTTATCCCTTCATACGCCAGTGATTATTCCCTTCCTTTAACACTAACAATATGAGCGACATACTTTTATATACGTGGAATGTGAAGGGACTTAATTTTCCTTGTAATCGGAAGCAAATTCTTTCACATCTCAAAAAACATAAAACACAAATTGCTTTCCTTCAAGAAACAAAATTATTAGCAGAGGATGTTCATAGACTTAAAAAAGATTGGGCTGGTTAGATCTATGAATCATCCTATACCTCAAAAAAAAAAGAGGAGTTCCTATTCTTATTCATAAGAGTCTCAAATGGTACCTTGTAAACTCCATTTCCGATACTGATGGCAGATGGGTGATGGTCAAGCTGAATACTAACTCTGGTCCTCTTCTGCTTGTTAATGTCTATGCACCCAACTCTGAGTCCCCGGAGTTGTTTCATAATTTAGCTCAACAGATTCTATCTTTCAACACTGATAATACACCAGTTATTCTTGGACGGGATCTTAACTTAGCTTTAGAAGCCAGCATTGACAGAAGTAGCCCCACTACAGAGGCCCACCCTAGAAGTATTAAAGCTCTCTCATTACTAATGCAAGATGTTGGATTAGCTGATGTACAGTGCCTCCTTCACCCCTGTGATTGAGAATTTACTTTTTACTCCTCTCTACATAAGACAAACAGTAGAATTGACTACTGGTTAGCCTCTCCTGTTATAATGGAAAAACTATTGATTCATCCATCTCTCCATCACTATCTCGGACTATTCCCTGTCAAATTGCAACTTTTGTAGGCCATTAGCACCCTAAATCTTCTTACTGGCGGTTGACCCTCTCCTTCTCAAGGATCCCAATTTCTTACCCATGATCAAAGCACAAATTCAGGACTTCCTCTTTCACAATACCCCAAATGAATTTTCTATGTCCTCTGTATGGGAAGCTCTTAAAGCTACGATTCGAGGGAAAATTATCAGTTATGCTGCACATAGGAAAAGAGTAAGGGAACAACAGCTGGCTGACTTGGAAAAATCTCTTAAGGCTAAAGAGAATTTATACTTTTCTTCTAATAAGTGCTGGCCTGATTCTCAACTTCATCTTGAAATTCTTCAACTTGGAGTTAAAATTAACTAATTAATTCTCAAAACCGAACTGGCTTGTTTAAACTTATATATAAGTTTTGGGAACACGGCGATAAAATGGAAACTCCTCTCTTACCAGCTCAAAGCACAATAAATGGAACGACACACCCTAAGCCTAAAAGATGAACAGGGTACGATTCACTCCGACAACCCTTCTATAAACAGTATCATGAAAACCTTTTATCAAAAACTATACTCTAACACAAATCCTCCATCTACTTTACAAATTCAACAGTTCCTTAAATCATTACATCTTCCTCATCTTTCTATTCTTGAAACAAATTCTTTGGATGAACCCTTCTCACTTCAGGAAATCCAGAAAGCTTTGTCTTCATTGAAATCTGGCAAATCCCCTGGGGGTGATGGATTTCTTGTCAATTTCTATAAAATGTTTTCCGACACCTTATGTCCCGTTCTTCTTAATGTTTATCAAGAAGCTTCCAGTACTGGTAAGCTTCCCCCATCTTGCACCAAAGCAATCATAACCCTAATCCCTAAGAAAGAAAAAGACCCTACTCACCCCGCAAGCTACAGGCCCATATCTTTATTAAACACGGATGGGAAGATATTTGCTAAACTACTAACTTCTCTACTTGAATCCTTGATTCCCAAGCTAACTCATTGTTTGCAAGTTGGTTTTATTAAACATAGATCTGATTCTGATCACCTACATATCCTTTTAATTTAATTCATAAAGCCAAATCCTCAAGACACCAGCTGCAGCCATAGCTATTGATTTCGAGAAGGCCTTTGATTCCTTAAACAGGACTATCTTCATCAAGTTTTGTCTTATTTAGGTCTTTCTCATACCTTTTGCTCTGGATCAAGCTACTGTATTAGCTCCCTATTGCTAAGTACTTACTAATTCCACACTTTCATCTTACTTTCATCTAACAAGGGGAACTAGACAAGGCTGTACCTGTCACCTTCCTGTTAATTTTACTTATTTTATTTTTTGTAATTTAAAGTTTATTCATACATTTTCCACCATAAAGGGCAGCATACAAAGAAACTGATAGAGTCTCATTGATACATAGTAAAAAGATGCTGCCCCCCCTCACCTCCCCTTGCTGCAGTAACCCATCTCAGTGCCCGTAGGTGCCGAGCCTCTAATCAAAAAACCATAGATAAGCATCAACCCTAGTATAGGTTTAGTTTGGAGCCAGAGAGATTAGTGAGTGAAGGGGATCCCAAATTCTAGCACAAACTGCCAGTCTGTTATGTAGGCTGGCTATTGCTTTTTCTGTCTAAATTGGATAATACTTCTTACCCATTCCAGGAAAGAAGGGAGGACCTGTCCTTCCAATGACAGAGAATTATTTTCTTAGCTAACAAAGCGACCATGGATATGTGAAATTTACGTGTCTTGACTCTAATAGAGGACAGGTACCTAACACACATACCTCAGGATAAAATATTCTTGAAGGCCCAAAACAAGGGTCTAAGGAAGTTTGGGTTGAAACCCAAAAGGTGGAGATTCTTGGACAAGACCAAAGCATGTGAAAAAGTGTGCCCTAGTCCTGCAAACATTAATTGCACTTGTTAGAGTCTAAGTAGCCCCACTTATGAAGCTTAACCGGGGAGTAACATAAGTTGTGCAATACATGATATTGCATGAGATGCAGTCTATCCTGAGAAATAAATTTATGACATGACTTCCAGAGAGAATGCCAATTCCAGCTGCAGATGGGGAGAAAGCTTCTCCAAAATCTTGATGGTCCAAATGGGCCCTTAATTATTTATGAAACAAAACCGATATAGTTTAGAGATTAAGCACCAGAAGACCTAGAAAGTGGGATACCTCGGGTATCAGAGAGGAGATGCTCTGAGAGGGAGGAGTACTCCCCATGATGATTACCAGTAAATGTCTCAATTGCAAGACTTTGAAGTAAGAGGAAGTCAGGATGAGAAATTTCCTAACCATCTCCTCCACTGATAACCAATGCCCCTCACCATCAGTAAAGGTCTAGAGCTTCCCCTCTCCCAATTGAGGCAACCAAAGATGGGAGATTTGGTTCTTGTTAATAGTAAATGATGGAGAGTTCCAGATAGACTGGGCCAGGTCCACATGGGGAGAGTACTGCAAAAAAGAAACATATCTGTAAGTAAACCTTTAAGGAGGTCCTTATTGTGGGACAGTCTATGGCCATACTTACTTGGGATAACCTAAGGAAAATAATACGAGAGGTCCAGATTCTTGGCATTGATTGCATCCAATTCTATTTTGAGCCAGATAGGTTGCATTTCCTCTGGGCCGGGAGATACCCACCACGAACATTTTGCAAGGTGACTAGCCCAATGATATATAGCCAGATGGGGGATTCACAACCCCCCCCCTCCAGTTTTGGGGCTGCCAGCTTATGATAAGCCAAATGGGGATACCTGTCGGCCCAAATGAATCTAGTAAAAATACCATGAACCTTTTTGAACTAGAGTAAAGAAATAATGGCATTGAGAAGGGACAGCGGATAAAAAATCCTAGGAAATACGTTCATTTTAATTATATTAATTCAGCCCCACAGAGATAGGGAGTTTAGACCACCTCTCTAGGTCATATGTAATCCTCGCAATAAGGAATCTAGGTTTTCCTTGAACCATACTACAAGGGTTACGTGAAAGTTTGATACCCAGATACTTGAAAGACCTGGTGTCCAGCATAGCCCAGGGGCTAATATCAGTCTTAAAGACTTTGTGATTTAATGGAAAAATAGGAACTTACTGGCATTCAATTTATATTTAGACAGAGCATTAAACCTTGCCACTTCACTTAATAAGGCTGGGACGGAAGATACCGATGGGACAGATGTATTATGTCAGTGTCAGTGGCTCAGTAATATGTACACCTCACCTCTGAGGCCGGGAGATCAGAGGGCTGTGGGTTCCAGTTCCCACATCTGGCACTTGGTTAATATCCCAGTACTGACACTGTAGTGCAGCATGAGAGGGTGCTGCACTTCTGAGTGCCGTCTTTCGGATGAGATGTTAAACCGAGGTCCCATCTGCTTGGATTGGTGGTAGTTCAGGTGGATGTTAAAGATCCCATGGCACTTATCGAAAAGAGTGGAATTTTATTGAGAAAGTTGGACTTCATTACAGAAAGGAAACCAAGCAACACAACAAACATTCACAAAAATTACAGCAATATGACAAATGAAAGCAAATTAAAAGATACATACAGTATTACAAAAAAGAGGAAACACTCTTCAAACCCCAGTAAAAGATCACAATGTGACCATAAATGAAAAACTGAGGTCCTACAAAACACCCAAAGTCCTGAACTTTAACATTACGAATAGCAATTCAACATTCTTAATAACTTTGGATACAAAATTAATTTTTGATGCAAAACCAGCATACATCTGGCTGCCACAAATAATAACGGATTAAAGAAAAATAATAAATAAAGTGTCTTCAGGATATTTTGACATACTCACCCTGCGTACAAAACATAAGATGATCATAAGACAAATGTAACAACATTGGTTCTGACCATAAACCAGCTAACTGAGTCCTAAAGGAAACAGCAAAGGACACTCCAAAAAGGTGTTGTTGAGTTTCAACAATTGCAGAACAACCTCCCTAGGGCAAAATTCCAGCATCTAATGCTTTGTGCTTATGATTGCCTTTAACACTAAGACGCCTATAGTTACCTAACCAAACTACATCCCACACATAGGAAGGCAAATGGGATTATGCATAGTTGATGGAGAATCCATTCAACCCGATGTTCAAGATAAAATGGAAATATCATCCCTCCTGCGCTCTTTCTGCCAAATGGTGTCATAAAGAGGTAATCTAGATAGAGTACAAAAATCCTGAGGACGGAAATCCAAAGATAACGCCACCTTAATAGCTTCTTTCCCATATGAGGGAACATCAGCATATCGATAAACCCACCCTTTTTTCCCCAAATCCCAAGCGGGAAGGCAAGGCAGTAACCACTGTAACACCAAAGGCTTCCAACTCACCATCCCGGGTTTCAAGGCTTTCCCAAAATTAGTGTAAAAAAATATACTGTAAAAGAAAGCCACAGGGTTAATCATCCCAACCCTCCCTCCTTATATGGTCTATAAGTTATACTCCGCTTGACAGGTTCAATCTAGACCTCCACAACCCTTAGAAAAAATCCTATGTAATCTGGAAAAACAATCCATGGGTGGCGGAAATACATAACAAAGGTATAAAAAAAAGGGAAGAACTAAAGTTTTAAGCAACATAACACATTTTTTCTTACCCATTATATGTTGTTTCCATCCCGAAATCAAACCCTTAGCCTTACCCATGGCTAAAAGCCAATTATAATGACACACCTTGTCAGCCCCCCAAAAAATACCTAAATACTTGAAAGAGCGAATATCAACTGAAATCCCAGCATACCTCCCTAATTGTGGAAGAACTGAGTGTCCAATAGGAACCCCTATACTTTTGCCAAAATTAATTCGGGAACCAGAAACAGAAGAATAAGCATTTAGCACTTGTAACACGGCAGTTTCAACTATACCAATATCCACCGTTAAAACCAAATCATCAAGCATATGCAAGATTTTAACTGAGGAGGATGAGGGGGACCCCAACCCCAAAATCTGGGGACAACGAGAAATTGCCTCAATCAATGTATCAATACAAAATTATATAAAGGGTACTTAGTGGGCAGCCTTGTCTGACCTCTTCTACCTAGCCTGACAGGATTACTTCAACCAACCATTCACATTTGGAAGGATTGTAGCCTCCTTATACAAAGCTTTAATCCAAAAAGAAACTGGCAGGAATCCCAAACGCACCTAACACAGCAAATAAAAATCATGAGAAACCATATCAAAAGCCTTTCTCCTGGATCTAACCCAAAACCTATCCAGAAACTCACTGCAAGTTTCACCAGCACAAACAATTTCGGTAAGAATTAAATTATCATTTTGACTCCTTCCTGGGACACCACAAGTTTGGGCAGGACTAAGTAGTGAGGCAATTTTTATAAACCTAGTCAATAAAATTTTAGCCAATATTTTATAGTCCACATTTAATAAACTTAAAGGTCTCCAATTTTGTAAATCAGAACATTCACCCTGCTTTTTAAAGATGAGAACTAAAATAGCTTCCTTCATAAACTTAGTAACTGTACCCATGGTCAGCATATCAGTAAATAAGAGAGATAAAGCTGTAACTAAATCCTCCCTAAATGTTTGAAAAAAACGAGCCGTAAGGCCATCTGACCCTGGTGCAGAAGCAACATTCAGACTGTCAATGGCACATGCCACCTCTGAGGGTAAAATAGCACCAGACACATTTCTTGCTCCTGCAAAAGTGGCAGAAGATGTAAGGATTCTAGGAAAGGTTTAGATTCCTTACATAACTCGGAGACGGACCAACATAGCAAGGATGTGTTTTCCACTACCTGAACCATTACCCTCTGGATCTGATACCAAATCACCACAAGGTGACTTGAGTTCCTGAATAAATTTAGAATCCACCCGTCCCTTGCAGTCTTTGAACATATTCAGTCCACCTTTGGTCACCTGTGTCCCAAATCGTGCCTCCTGCCCCAAGGAACACGCTCTATCATATTGCAGAGGTCTCATTTGTGAGCAAAGCACTGCAATCTACGCACTATAATCGAAATCTGTCATATCTGATAAGGAAATCAGATGCTGCAGTTGGTGCCTTAGAGCTAGATGCGATAAATAAGTTGCAGTATGTTTAGCTGCAGCTTTCCCCTGAAAAAGTTGCTGCCATCTGAGTTTCGAATCATCCCACCACTCACAAGGTTCTTCATAAACATCTGCCACTGAAAGTCTGGCTGCCCATTCCTTCCTCCAAAACTTTTGGAGGCGATGGTCCTCCAACAAAGAGTCATTAAGCCGCCACATATTTTTTTTTACATCTTGGAGTGTTCTGCCAAGAACAAATCATCTTAATCGCTAAATGATCAGAAAATTCAACACCCAGAGTAACACAAGATAAAATCCGTAACACTCGAGATAAAAAAATGAAATCAATACGAGTCTGCAATGGCCCTTTAAAAAAGGTAAATCCCCCCAACTCGTGACATGACCTATATGCATCTACCAACTGAGCAGTTGTAACATCTTTCGAGGCAACAGAATCACAAAATAATTTTGTGGTCTGTAACCCTCAGTCCTTCTGATGCAGCCCACAATTAAAGTCTCCCACCCACAAAAGTAACTGAGACGAATGCAAATAAGGCCGAATTAACTGAAAAAGTGAAACCCTCTGTGCTTTTGATTGAGGGGCATAAACACTGATAATCCAAAATCTCTCCCCAAAATAAGAAAAATCCAACAATAAGGCACGACCAGGCTGAATATCAACCAACCTTGATACCCGAAAATCAGAGTTGGAAAATAAAATTCCAATCCCATTTGTCAGTACCAGAAGACCAGAAAGAAGGACCAGAAGTCCATGCCCGAGAGGCTTGTTGAAGCTCACGGTTAGACTTCAGTCTGGTATCCACTAGGCAAATAACGTCACAGTTGAAATCAGGTAAGGTTAGATACACCCCTCCCAACTTCCTAGGTCCTTTAATACTGTTTACATTTAGTGTACACACAGATAAAATCTCCTTCATGAGATACCTAGGGGTGACTTACTCCTCCGACTTTGTCTGGTCCATTTAGCAATGGGGTCCAAATCCCCCCCTCCCTCAGTGTCCGTACAAGAACGAATAGAAGAGCTATCCATATCCTCCTCACCAGAATCTTTATCAGAAATGTCAGGAGCTAAGACAGCAAATTTATTTCCCACTTTCCATGTAGTACCATGGACAGTCTTACCCTGACCCAACACCACTGCACCTTTTCATGTTCTCTTATGGGGTACTGGAACAAATCCAGCTGCCTCATTGCTACACTCATGTTAACTGGGGCATTACAGCATCAACCCGTATAGTAGGTTCCCAAACAAGCACCTCAGAAACAGAATGTCCTGCACACCCGCCGTCTGATCTAGCACCACAATGGGAGGAGAGACCCTAGGTCCTGTCCACCAACGCCCTTGACATAACCAGTGGTTCCCAGATCCAGAGGTAGATGTGTTAGGAGCCTGAACACTAGCTAAATTACTTCTATCCTGTACCGTTAGGCCAAGGAAATCAGTCCCACATGTGAGCAATTCTCCCTATTATGGGAAGCCAAGGGCAGCGACCATATACATAGCCAGTTCGTTACTTTACAAATTGCATTTAAAAGGTTAAGACAGGCATTAGAAGCGTGTCCAAAATCAAAGCAATGACTGCATTTAAAGTGTCACAGGTGGAGCTAAAATGAGCTCTTGAACCACACTTAAAACAGGATTTTGTTGTCCACATAAAAATAAAACCTTTATCTTTCCCAAATAAAAAAAACTAGGTAAGTGATCAGGCCCATTATTTGTAGAATACAATTTCATACTAATCCTCCATCCCCCATCCCAAATGAGTTCACTATTCAATGGGGAAGGTTTATTAGGCACCTCACAACGCTGTCTTAACCAGAATAAAATATCCTCAATATGAACACCTTCATTTTTAAACATGACAGTTATATTCTAACAGCAGGTTTTGTCAAAGAATTGCATGAAAGGGAGACCACGTAGGAGAGGCCTGACAAACTGCATATTGGGCCCAGAACCTATCTAAACTAGAGATTAGTTTAAAACTAACATCATAATTATGATTTCCCAGACTAATGAGGGCAAATATATCTGAAGAAAGAAATTTCATAGACCCTTTAAGTAAAGTTTTAGCCACATAAAGTCTAGTCGGAGGATCTACTAACCCCCCTTTATACAGGAGGCGAACTGTATTCCGTCTGGGAGCAGGTTCACCTCTGGTGGAAAACAAATCAGCCAGCTTAAAACCAACCGGTCTATCAGACACTTTTTATCTTGTAACTCAGGTAACTGAGGCCAGGTGCTATCGAACTGGACCCTCTGGTTCCAGGAGGCAGAGATGGAGCGACAACAGGGGAATCAAGCAATCAGAGTTATCAGTACTGTTTTAGAAGATAACACAGGCAAAGCAGGTTTAATAACCGAAGGAGCAGAGTATTACTATCAGTATATTGTTTAACACCACCAGAAATAATCCCAGGAAAGTCATTAGAGTTCTGATCAGCCAAAGTAGCTGTCTTAACAGATTTCCCAACCTTATCCAGCATATTTAAATAGGTGGATCCTTGCGAATCCGGGGACCATACCCCACCATCTCCCTGTTCCCCATCCAGCCCTCTAAGAGCTTTCTCAGGAGGCCACGAGTCCCTTGGCGTAAAAGGCAGAAGAAGTGTCATTAGAAGCCACAGAAACTCTTTTTCCATGAGTCACAGTACCTGATTTACTCCAGCCAGGAGCTTGAGAGGATGGAAAAAAGAAAACCTCTGGTCCTTTACAAGCTTCTGTCGTGAGCAGACTTCAGAACTTCAGGCAAGAAAGGAGTTTATCACGAGGTAAATCCTGCTGGGGCTGTAGGCACACCGAGCACTCAGACAACTGCTAGCCCAGCTCCCTCTTCCGGTTCAACGCGCCAGCTTTAAGTGACACAGTCTTCCACCACACCGCATCAGTCTAGGTCTTCCCAGACCAAAGAAAAGTGCCATAGATGGCCCCAACACTGCCTTAGGGTGTAGCAATATCTTCATCAGAGCACAGCAAGTTCACCAGGAGCAAAGCCAAAGCGCTTTGCCGACACATCAAGTAAGTATCACCAGCACCAGAACACTCGACCACCGGCAGCTACGCGACAAAACAACATCCTCTCTGTCTTTGGAATCGATAATAGTATGCCACCAACGACTTCTGCCACAACACACTCTTCCTCCACGGCCCCTAAGAATAGCAGTACAGGGAGAGGCCACTCCCCTACTCTCTCACCATCCAGCACAGACTCTGACTGCAGCATACCACCAACAAGCCAGTAGAAATTTCCTAGTGTCCTGGCCAAATTTCCCTCATTCACTAAAAATACCACCAACAGCTTAATCTGGTTCAAGGTCAAGTTAGCATCCATCTATCCCCCCTCCCCAGGTCGTACACAAAAATAGGCAGAGATTTGTCTAGTACACTTACCATTAACAAAATCTAAATAAATTAATAAACAAACAGATAATCAGCATATGCAGTGACTTTCACTTCATGCCATCCAATTCTCACTCCTTGTAGAAATTATTATTGAGAATATTTTTGGATAAGAGGTTCCAGATATAAATTAAATAATAAGGGAGAGGAACCCCTATCTAGCACCTGAGTAGGCGAGAAAGGATGGGAAAAGGCCCCATTCACGGAGAATTCTTGCCGAGGGTTTTATAAAGGCGGCAATCCAGGAGATAAACAGAGAAGGGAAGTGGAAGGCCTCAAAAGTGCGAAACAGGAAATTCAAGTTCACATGTCGAATACCTTCTCAGCATCCAAGGAGACCAACCCATGAGAACTCCGCATCCTAGTAGCGAAGACATGCTTGACAAAAGTGCGTAAATGATCGGAAGATGAGCGCCCTTTCATAAATCCAACCTGATTTGTGCCTATTAACCGGAAGAACCAGTGCCAACCTGTTGGCCAATGTTAGAGAAGAATCTTAATATCCTGGTCTAAAAGAGAGCGAGTCTATAACTTTAGAACCTTTTTAGAGAGTCTTTATCAGGTTTAGGAAGCAGAACAATCAGAGCCTCATAGAGATATGAATTTGTCTCCTCCCAGATAGGATTTGCTGAAATAAACGACCAAGTATTGGTACAAGAAGGTCTGAAAGACCTTGAAAATAAAGCAGAAAATCCATTTGGACCAGGGACCTTGTCAGTAGGCAATTCACTAATAACCTTAGTGATTTCCTCCTGGGAAATAGGGACAACTAGATATCCACGCACCTGTCAGGAGAAGGGGCAAGTAGGAATCTCTTAGGTAACCTTGTATCTTCAGGGCAGGGAGGGTGCTCCATGTTGCAATACAGTTTAGAATAATAAGCAGCAAATTCTTGAGCTATCTAGTGGGAGACACCTTAAGAGATCCGTCTGTTACTGACCTGATAAGTAGGGATAAATCTCATTGATTCCTGTTGTTTAATCATAATGCCAGTAAGCATCTAGCTTTTCCCCTGATGGTGTATTTAGCTCTGGTACGAATAATAGCTAGCTTTGCTCTCTCTTGAAGTAACCCCAGGTATTTATCCTTTAATTTCAGGAGTTTCTGAGTATCCTCATCTAGGGGATTAGCCGGAAGGTTAGCTTCCAGAGATCTGATTTGAGATAATAAGGATTTAAGCTCTTCCACCCACTCTCTTTTCCTGCCAACCGCCATACTAATCAGTATCCCTCTCATAAAGTCTTTGAAGGCCCCCACAAGATATCAGGTTTTACGCCATCTAAAGGGTTTAATGAAAAAAAATTCTATTTTTCCCTAATAAACACAATATTAACGTCTTTAAGGAGTTGATCATTGAGTTTCCATCTAGTTTCCCCAATTAAATGAATTGAGCAGTACCAAATTGCATACCACTAGTGGTGGTGGAAGTGGACCAAGTTGAGATAGGGAGAGTCTTCACCCGGGCAGCAGGCACTGAGAAATAAGTAAATAGTCAATGTGGGACTGCGAGCCATGCAGCCATGGACCAAAAAGTAAACTCCCTAGAATCAGGATATAATACCATGAGGCATGCATGAGCCCACATTGATCTAATAAATCCCCTGAATGCCTTCTGCCCCAGTAGCCCCACCAGACCACTGCCCAGTCTGTCTAAATGAGAATCAAGTACTTGATTGAAATCTCCCACTAAAATAATTTTAATGGGAATCATTGGGAGAATGATAGAGATAAACCTCATAAAATCCAGGGTCTTCAGATTAGGGCCATAAACACAGCCCAATAGTATAAGGACAGACCAGAGAGGTACCTTTAGCCAGAATAAACCTACCACCAGGTATCTTTGATCACTTGTGTAGGAGAGAATGGGATACTCCTGTTAATCATGACATGACCCCACAACTATTCGTGGTGCCCTGGGCACTGTAAATCGATCCCACTTGTTGCTTCCTTAATTGCAAAGCTTCCCCTTCTAATAAAAGGGTTTCTTGCAAAAAAGTTATCTGTGAACTGAACAGACTTAAATGTTTGAGAACCTGGTATTGCTTATGTTGCTTTCTGATCCCCTTAACATTCCAAGACATGAATGTTAACTCATTCCACCATCAGAAGAGATATCAAGCTGAAAAAAAAGTACACTCAGCACACGAGATGCAAATCCCCTTTACATGTATCCCAAGGGTTACTGCAGTAAAACCCACCCTCTTCCCAAGCCCCCAAATACATATCCCCTCATTCCCTCTAACCCCCACCCTCCCACCGTGCCCCAGAACCCCCAAACTGTCACAAACAACATTCAGCACAGCACTGGTTCTAATCCCTCTCCTCCGCTCCCCGATAATGAACCAGATATTTAGCGCTGTTGCACACAGATCACAGACTTCAAGAGACCAAGTCCTGTCAGTTACACCCCCAACGAAGGAAGAATGGTCCTGGGCCTTACCTCAGTCCAGCCAAAGTATGGACATAAAAAGACTGACATAGAGGGCTATGGTAAAGCCATCTCATCACCCATATATTAAGTGATAGCAGATTGAGATCAGAAGCATGAGGGAGAGCCACCAGAAACTGGGACCAGATCAGTAACACCTGGAGGAAATACCCCAGCTCGTGTTAAAAGTGAGAATTAAAATGGGAAAAGCGAAATCGTTAGAGCCAGAGGAGAAGGCATAAAAAAGCTACCTCTACCCACCCTACGAGCCAGTATCCAGTAAACAGAGCCTCCCTGAAAGATTGAGAGTGCTACGTCCCAGCTAAATAGTGAGCCCCTGCTAATTCTCCACAAGTAGAGTTTCCCAGCAAGTCCCCAGAGGTTGGAACGCCCTCTAGCAATCGATTCCCTGGCCCAACCAAATGAAAAACCGAGATGGAGAAAGCCCAGGACCATTCCAGTAGCAGCCCAGAAGGAAAAAACGAGAAACTAGCCCACAACTAAACTGGGCTCTTTCAACCCCCAACAATTATAGCTGCCAAAAACCTGGCTCACAACCGCCCCCAAGAAAGGCCCCCAAGCATGCAGTGTCCATTGCATCAGACCAGCATGGGCCCATTATGAGATGGAAAGAAAAGTCAAGAAGCGGTCTCTGCTAATCCCCCAAGTCCACTGCAACATATCAAGTCGCCCAAATCTTCACATTCCAAAAATTTCTCTAAGAAATAAAAATTCGAGTTCTTGACTCCATGTAATACTCCATACTACGCCACCACCATTCAAGGGTCCTTAAAAGAATCTGGCAGCATGGACTTAAAGGCTCCTCCAGAGTTTCTTCAGGAGTCTTATTAGCTTTTCCAGGATCTATTAGTTGAAATCTGTAGTCTAGCGGGTAACTCATCCTAAACTTCAGACCTGCAGCAATTAGCTTAGAAACAATAGGTGGAAACGCCTTGCATTTCAAAGCGGACTGAGAAAGGAAGATCTTGTGAGATTCTCAGCTTTATATATTCCCAGCGAACCTCTTGCAAACACACACATTTTGTAGGAAATGCTGTTTCTCCAAATAATTCAGAACTGGCACACAATAGGGTGGGGGTTCCTCAGAAGTGGCTTAGAGCGTAAAGCCCTGTAGAGCACTCTATAATGTAACCAGAGCCGAATGGAGATGGGCCAGCTACCCAGCTCAACCAACTTCTGAATAAATGCCACAACTTTTGGCCTTCCTCTGCCTCCAGTAAACTGAGAACCACTACATTATTTCTTGACTCCGACCCTCTAGGTCCTCGAGCTTGGCTTCAAGCAGAGACAATTTCTGGCACATCAAAACCAGTTCAGGGTCAGAGACTACCAAATCTTTTCTCTATAAAAGCAATTCAGGCTGCATTATCGGAAACAGACAATGAGAGAGTTCATCTAACTTTCTGGATAACGACTCAAGTCCCTTGCCATGTCCTTCCTTTCCTCTTGAAAGGGTTTAAAATTCCTCAAAGAAATCTGGACAGCATTAAGGCTCCTGATCCACCACTTTGGCTCAGGAGATCAGGCCCAGAACCCATGAGGCCCTGGTTTCTTAGGGCCTTCTCAGGAGTTGCTGGAGGATGCCTACTCTGTGGGGCTTTCTTCATATATAAGCCTCCATTAGCTAGAGACACAACCAGACCAGAGTACAACAAGCTATTATACAGTGTATAATCTCAGAAACAAGAGAAAATAGTAAATTAAAACACCAAAATGAGATCAAATAGAAGCAGGAGGCAGGAGCTTCTTGGGGAACTGCTACTCAGCCTCTGCATCACGTGATCTCCCATCCTATTAATTTTAGCCATGAACCCCTGACTGCTTGTTTACATCAATCTTCTGGCATTATATGGGTATACCTGTGAGACAATTCAAGATATATTTCTCTCTCCCTCTTGAGGATGACCTCTTAATCTCACTCAAAACCTGAATGAGGCTGGTCCCTGTTGGTTGATTTGCTTAATTATTTTACTAAAATTTCTGGCCTTGTTTTGAATTATAAAATCACAAACTTGCCTTAACGACCACTGTAAAGCCTTTATGAACATACCTGTTAGGTTCCGCTGGTCACTGCAGGAATAGACTATATCTAGGAATCAAAATTACTAGTAATTTAGGGAAGATATGGGACATTAACAACCCCTTCTTTGATAACATCAAAACAATAATTCTGGACAGATGGAAGCTTCTTAATCTCTCTTTCATGGGAAAATTGCAGCCATTAAGATGTCAATTTCTCACAAGATTCTTTACCTCTTTGCCAATATTCCTTTAGTCTTACCATCCTCCTTTTTGCTAAAATTGATACATAAATAAGTAACTTTATCTGGGATGGAAACCACCGAGAATCTAACCACAACAAACTTCGATCACATTGGAAAAAAGAGATTTGGACTCTCCTGGTTCAAAAGCTACCTCTGGGCTTTCCAAATAGCTCAAACCATTAAATGGGTTCAGAAACCCTCCCCTCACTCACCACTATAGGTTTGAAATGGAATCCACATTGTGTCCAGGAGGAGTTCTCACTTCCTTCATTTTAATCCATTTCCTCTAAATTAAAATCTCCTTGACTATATCAACCTCTGTTTTTATTGGAAACTAACCCACAAATTCGGTTAATGTTTTTTTTCATTACTTAGTGAAGATGCTAATTAGATGGTTTGCTTGGAGCATTTTTCTTGTGAATTTGTTTTTAGGTTTTGTGGATTGATTTCATTTTTGCTAATTTTTTCTTGATTTTATTACTTTTGCCATTGATGTGGGAGATTACTAAAGTTTATAGTTGTTGGTTTCTCTTTTTGTTGGTACTTCTTATGGGAGAGGGACCATAAGTTGTTTTCATTTCTGTGGGAAATTACACTGTTTTACTGAGTGTTGAAGGCAAGGATAGGGTGTGCTGGTATTTATGAGTTTTTGTTTTGGCTTTTTGTGTATTCAGATTCTATATTCTTGTTCAGGTTTGTGAGTTGTGTCTTTGTGAATTTTTCTTGGAAATGGATGGTGCCTACTTTCTCTCTTTTGTTTCTTGCTAAGTTTATGGTGGTCTTTCTGTGAAGATTGAGAAGATGTATTGTTAGGGATGTGCTTGTTTTTTGATTTTCATTTGTGTAGTTTTCTTGGCTGCTAGCTTTGTTTTTGCTGGGGTTTCATTGTTTGCTGTTATGAAGAGTATATTCTTGTTAGCTTTTGACTGTTCTTCTTTCTGTGCTTTGTTTGTTTTTGTTTTTTTTGTTTTATTTTGGTATACTTTCTGTTTTCTTTTTTGTTTTTATATTTTTTGAATGGTGTTTTCGTTTTACTTTTATTTTGCCATTTTAGAAATTAAATAGTTTTTCTTTGTTTTTTGCTTATGTAGAGGTGATTTTTATTATATTTTCTTTATTTTACTGTGTTTTGGCTTTTGTACATTTCTGCAAGGTAGTTTTGAGGTAGTTTATATTAATATATTTGCTTTTAAATTTTAGGGATTTCATTTTATGTTTTGTTTTTGTTTCTGTTTTAATGTTAAATTACATTGTATGATATTAGCTTGGTATATAGGGGCTGGCTGGGAGTATTTGGCAGTGTGTTCATTTGTAAATATTGTTCAATGCTGTAGTTTGTTGTATTATATTAATTTTGTTATAGAGATTCTATATGATAAAATTAGAGGGCTTACTTCTGAGTAATAGGGGTTTTATGCTTCTACTTTGGTGGCCTATACTATGTCTATGGGGATATTTGCCAAGGGAGTGAGGATTATGGATAATCTTTCTTGTTTTTTATATATAGGATTTTGTGCTTTTATGATATCCACTGTGGTAAATAGTAATACGTAATATATTTTCTAATTTTAGTTTGCTAAATTGATCCCCTTACTACGATTCTTTTGTGATTCAGTTCTAACTTGCTTTTGCTTTTACTGATCTGTTGTATTTAGTGAGTGGAGTGAGCTGGTGATCGTAGTAGGAGGGGGTGACTGACTAGCTGGGATATTTGACACTAGTCCACCCCAACCCACAATCAAGGATTGGACTGGGGAGGACCAGGAGGAGTATAACAGGGTAATTTTAACAATGATGGTAGCTTGTATGGGGGTCATAATGATGTTGTTGGTTTCCTGGCATGGTGCCAGGAGCTGGCTTTCCTTTTTCTTAGCTGTATGGCACTCAGTAAAAGGATAGGTGAGTGGAAAAGTTTTAAATTGGGAGTGAGGGTGGCCAGGAGACTAGCTCTTGCCACCTGGGAAGGTGGAAGACTTTTTAATGTATTAATTCTGAATACTTTGACTGAATATGAACAGTGAGAACTATTCATTATTCAGAGGAATATTTGGAAGCCTACAGTAGTATTCATGGTATTTGGGAATTAATATTTAGATATCTTGGATTCTTACTGGATTCAAGCCTGACTTTGTTGCCTCAAATGATTCAAGTAAGCCATACAATCAATAGTAAACTTGATATTTTATATAAGTTAAGCAAATATTTTCATTATCAACTCTGTAAGCTTTTGCGAATGGTTCCTTATTGCAACACTTAGATTATAATGCAGGTCTTTATTGCAATTTAGGGGTTAAGGAAAGTAATATTTTGAAAGCAGCATATCATAATATTTGTCGATTTCTTTGGGCGTCATCTTCTCACTTGCACCATAGTTTATTGTACTCTAGTTTGGGGTGGTTGTCTCCGAGTAGTAAATTTGCTTTCTTTCTGGGAAGTCAGATTTTTAAAGCAATCAGTAGCTGCCATAACTATCCATTGTAGGATCTTGTTAAAGTCCATAGTACAGGACTGGGATTTAGATTCTTTACTAGTACTCTACTTATATTTTCATTATGTAAATCTACAAAGGCTCTTATGCTTTTTACTTCTGCAGTGGGATGTGGCCTGCAGACGTTTGCATCCAAAAGGAACCTATGTTATGTTTTCCATCCGAACAACATGATGAAGTGTTAAAATAGTTTCTTCCATGGAGATCCCAATTACTATGCAGACTATATGAGGTATAGTAGTTGAAGAGCCCTATTTTTTCTCGGCACTTAATGTCCTGAGAGTTCTCCTCCCTCGGACAGTATAACCCGCCCCAACTCCACCCCCACCACTCACTGTATTTTTCTTGGTGCTTGAAGTTTTGAGAGGTCCCTTAATGTATTCTGCGGGGCAAGTCAGGCAACTCATCCTAAATTTAATTACTAAACCTATGTGGAAGCCCTCGAGGGGTCTGCAGCCTTGCAATTTAACAATGATTGTACGGGAGCGAATAATGTAGGGACCGGCACAACTCTGATAAATTGTTATTAGTCAACTCCCTTCTCTACATCAGGATAGGAGCCTTTATACATTGAAAAGTAAAGTGTCAGCATACTATAGATACAGTAGCAGACAAACTACCGGGTCATTAAGCGGCCAATAATTTTTGTGACCGCACCATTTTTTTTCATATTAGACAATGCGGTAACTTTCTTTTACTCGAGTCCTTCATGACTTTTCAGGCTAATCTGAAGTCTCTTCAATAAAGCTTGAACACAGAGTCACTAATTATGAACAGCTTTTAAAAAGTAACCAGGTTCCATTTGTTGTTTTGTCCCATAGAGGTTTTACACTTACTCTTTTGTTTCATTTTAAACACAAATTATTCCAAACTTCCCAAGCATGCTCTTTCATCCAACCAGTATTAGAAACAAAAAGTGCTGTAATCTGAGTAATGTTTCACATTCCTACGGTATGAACATTGCAAGTATTGGATGCATAGGCATTATTGCTCTGCATGGATTTATGCAACTATTCTCAGCATGCAGCTACTCTCAGCTACTGCAGTGCAAGACAGAACTTAACAGTTGCAGTGCTTTAGGCTTCACTGCATACTCATTCAAAGGAGAGAAGAAATACAGGTTTGGACACCACATAAAGTGAAATGTGAACCACTCACCAATGGCCAGGAAGACCTGTAAGAAGGGCATCATATTTACAACTGGTCGATATTTTAACGGAACTGCACCAGCAAATCTGTTTCCTCTGGAATGGATGCAACAAGTGATGAGGAAGCTTTTTGGTCTGCTATCCAGAAACCGCTAGGTGGCTAAACTTTACACCAGCTAAATGACTATACCACTTTAGCTGCTGCACCCAATGTGGCAACTGAGATAAGGACTAACAGAGACCTACTTTTCCAGTTATACTTTTCGGCAAATTGGGATGAGGATGAGCAATTTGGCTACTCACATTTATGAATAATTGTATGGCAAAATTGCTGGCAATGCAGCATCTAGAGGTACTGTAGGTGAAATCAGCAAATTCTAAATGTGCAGAATTTTCGTGAATTTTCGTGAAATTTCACAAAATTTGTGGAATGTTTTAAAATTCTTTAATTGACCTTAACTTGGTCCATGTTAAAGCTAGATGTTTGAAGTGTGGTACTTATATTGTACGGAACAGTCCCTAAATGCTTGCCTAGTTTCATGACATTTGGCTGAAGGGTGGAAAAGTTACATAGGCTCAAAGTATAGCAATTTAATATTCATGTGAACATTTCTGAAACTATTTCTGTGCTTATAACTTAGTCATCTTTGGAGCTAGATAATTGAAAACTTAGATGCATACCTTCTTGGAAGATTCATACAAACTGCAAAATAGAGATTATAAGGTTTAACATGACCTGCCTCCTGACACGACTTCCATGCGCTTGCTTTGAACCAGGTGGTCAGCATGGCAGAATGACGCTCTGATACTGGACCATGGTGACTACCTTAAAGTCTAATATTAAGGGTCAATGAAATTAGCAACATTGGTGATATTATGGTTTCTGGCTTTAAACTTATATGGGCTTAAAATTCAGCAGTTTATTTAATTGGGGAATGTAATTTTAAAATTTCTAAAAGTTCCCTTCCAGGCAGACGATTATCACAGTCCACCACAGTGATGGAAATGGGTAGGGTTGTTTTTTCATTTTTTGGGGACTCAATTCCAGGCATAAACTGAAAAGTCTGACTCCTTTCCAGGGGTAAAATCAGAACAGACTTCTCCTGTTGAAAATATGCACCATACAGGCTGAAGGTATAAATAGTCTCCTCTACCTGACCCTCCTCCAAGAAATGATTTCCAGCCTCAAATAAATGCGCTTTCATGTTAGTCAATGGTTGCAGGGTGCTGTTTTTTTTCTTAATTGGGAGGTACAAGAACTGGAACCTGAGTAGTGGGAGGGCATATTAGTCATATAAATGTTATATTAATGGAACAGTAAAGTGCCATTTTTAAATAAGCAGCTAAATGTCATTTAATTGCTGAGCCATTGTATGTGTTATTTTTCATAGGAAACAAGCGTTGAATTGCCACAGAATGAAATGGAAGCATATGCCATTTAAAAAGAGAAAACACCACTTTTAACTGATACACACACACACACACACACACACACACACACACACACACACACACACACACACTGTACCTGGTACAGTGATGGATTCCTGCATGTATGCAGGCTCTTTACTGTACAGCATTAAAGGGGGCATAATAAGGGTACCATAATATTTATGCTAGCCTTAGGCTCGATGTATTGTCAGAAGTAGTAAGTCACAATTTCCTTAAAATATGTATTGTAATAATAGAAGTGGACATGTTAATTAAAAGCCAGACCTGTAGCGTATACACATGCACACACACACACGATGACATACAGAGCACACAGACAGATGGACACAACAGAAATACACAGAGACAAACACAAATACAGTACTGCTGGTTACAAACACACAGGAAAAAGTACAATATACAGTCATAATACCCAAAGACACACACACACACACACACACACACACACACACACACACACACACACACACACACACACACATTTATATCAAGTCACAGACAAATGCAAACACAGAACCACATACACAGAGAAAAGTACACATAACACACACATCTAAGAAAATACTGATATCTGGTTTTTTTGCAAAAGTTTATTGCTCACTTATTTTGCATTTTATATCTATTTTTCAAAATCTAGCCTGTTATGAAAAACTGTTGCTCTTTAATGTGCAGACTAGCGGGGGAGCAAGACAGTCTACAAGTGATATGTCCGCCAATGACACTGAGTTATTTTTCTTTCTTTTAAATGTTTACTATATGGGAAACAAATAGCTTTAGTCCCATGCAGTGGTATTTAGAAAAATGAACTTAGACTAAGGAAGCCTGGTAAACACTGCCAATGGAAACGTATAGTGGTAGGTACACATAAATCATAATGCACATTAGTAGCATGGGCCACGCACACTAATTCCTCATCAGGTCAAAGCCTGCAGACGTTTTGGCTCTGACCAGATCTTGTCTAATGCTGCTCCAGCTTTTTGGAATAATCTTCCTAGCAATTTATGTACTTCTATGTCACTAACAGTATTTAAATCTAGATGAAAGATTATTTGTCTTGTTTGGACGAATATAATTGTAATATCTGATGTCATTGGAGAGATTTAATTGTCTATGTTAATTGTTTTGATATTAACATATCTTATATGTTGTGATTCAATTGTATGTATTCAGGTCAGGCCTGAAAGAGGGTATTAATTTACCCAGTGCTCCTACCCGGTTAACAAATAAATGAAATGAAAATGAAATGTTACTCACACATCCCTACTTTTCAATGTGCCCACACCAGATGGAGGGCTCAAAATCGGTGGCAAGTACAAGGCCACAATAAATCATGGGTGAATGTGGACTGATAACCTACTTTAAGACCACCGGATTTGTTTACAGTTTAGTGTAAGAAGTCTCACTAAGTATCTCAGCAGGTGATGTTGAAAAATAATGCCACGTTTAATGGTGACCTGCAAATTGTAGCTGCAGCCCACTCCTGTTCCACATACCTTGCTATGCTGCTGTGGAGTTAAAGACCATTATAACTAAAATGTTATGAGCTATACTTATATTTTAAATTAATGCTGCACTATACTGCCAAACCCGGAAATGCTGTGTGGGCCCCAACTGAGTGCACGCAAAGCCTCGTGGGTATTCCAACCCATCTAGTGATGCAGATAACACCAGTGCTGTGAATTCAAAAGCAGTGGCCGGAGCTTGTTATACTTATTTTATTGCTTCCATGGGGGTGTTGATGCCTAAAATAATACAGCAATGTCCAGTCCAAGTGTTGCTGTATTATTTTAAACATCATCACCCCACATAGAAGCATTAAATAAGTATGATAATCTCCTGCCACTGCTGTTACATTCATAGCAGTGGTGTTATCTACATCACTAAATGGGTTAGAATACCCATGATGCTTTGTGTGAGCTCAATCAGGAGCCAGGTAGCACTTTCAGGTCCAGCAGTACAGTTTGGCATTGATTTAAAATATAAATGTACCTCGGAAAATTTTGGTTATAACTGCCTTTGACTCCTGCAGTGGCATGCAAGTATATAGGAACAAGAGAAGGCTACAGCTACAATTTGCTAGTCACCTTTACCCTCACTTATTCCTCTCCAAAGGACAATTAACCCCTTCATGAACAAGCCCTTAGACCCTCTTATGCCCCTCTCTGCCTCTATCATTACTTGCCCTTAGATCCCACAAAACAATGCTATCACTGGGACTCTAGTCCCAACTCCTATTGTATCCATTTCTACCCCTCCACACTCTCACCTCCCATACCTGCCCAAATGCCTACATACCTTCTCCTTCTGTTCTCCTCCCATCTGCTGATCTTCTACTCCCCTACCCACCTCTCCTACCCCTGCTGTTAACCTTTATCATAGCACTCATAATCTAAGTCATGTTACAAAGCCTGGTGATGATACCTCTGAGTGCAGCTTTGACACTCTGTTAGCTGCTAATAATTAATAATATAACTGAAACAAATTAAAGTGTCTAAGCCTGGTAATTTGGCAGCTGTAGTTACCTCTTAGTCTTAGAATTTGCTATGTCTTGTATCCTGTGTCCTGTAGATTACTGCCTTGAGCTGCTGGCAACCAATGTTAGATACCTGCATCCTGTCTCTGTAATCTGTGTCAATGTTTAATGCTGTCTTGTCAGTTGACGTGGAACCTTTGTAAAAGAGTTCTTAGCTCAAAGGTATTTCTGATGACATACATAAATGAGTAACTAAAAACCTTACCATTAATATACATAATAGCTTTTATCTGTTTAAAATGTTGCCCTGTGTAGTACCCAGTGTTCCTATCATATAGCAATGAATTAGGGGCCAGTTGTTAGAACAGACTGGTATTACAGTACTCTAAATTGATGATATTGTAAATACAGGTGGCACTACTGAGTTACAGCTGAACAATATGGAAGCAGTTTCCTGAAATTTGCAGGAAATGGTAATGAATTCACATTTTGCAAGGTTTTGTAACTCAGAAGAGAACTTATTCTGGGTGTATTCATTATCAATGGAGAAAGAAAAACAGAAGGCCCACCCCAAGTTCCCTACCACTAACTAAACTAACTAGAGATAACTTCTGTTGCTAAATTATTATAAGAGATTTACAGTATACTAAACTTAGCCACACTGATAAAACCAATGAGACAGGCTGTTACAGGAGCTTCATACATGGGTATGGTGAAAACACTTGTAGGTAGCTTCTGACTCTTCAAAAAATCAATTACCCCTGTATTAATTAATTTGATGTTGCTAGAGATGGGCAACTTTTTTCTTCCCCTAGTGGAATTCTGGTGAAATGCTGATTTCGCTTCTGTGAAATTTCATGGAGTTTCCATGAAAATTTGGTGAAATGCTGCCAGAATTGTGATTTTGGTTATTTCCATCTAATTTAAAAAATATTTGTCCAAATTGCACCAAGTGTGGACTGTTGACTGTCCCAGTATCTATAGAGAAGTGTACCATGTTTCAAATCTCTATATTTAAAAATGACTGAGTTATAAGACTCCAAATGTTCAGAAATTTTAAAATTACAGTTAACTACGTAAACTGAAAGCATCTGTACAAACTGCACCACATTTAGTATAATGACATTACCCATGCTCATACATGTGTGTCCAAGCTTTTAATCTCTAGCTTTAAAGGTGACTGAGGTATAAGCTCTGAACTTTCAGAAATTTTAAAATTACATCCCACAATTAAATAAACTGCTGAATTTTAAGCCCATATAAGTTTAAAGCCAGAGAACATAATATCACCAATGTTGCTAATTTCATTGACCCTCAATATTAGACTTTAAGGTAGTCACCATGGTCCAGTATCAGAATGTTATTCTGCCATGCTTGACCACCCAGGTTCAGCAAGAGCATGAAGCATGTCAGGAGGCAGGTCATAGTTAAACCTTACAATCTCTATTTTGCAGTTTGTATCTAATCTTCCAAGAATGTATGCATCTAAGTTTTCAGTTATCTAGCTCCAAAGATAACTAAGTTCTAAGTACAGAAATATTTTCAGAAATGTTCTCATGAATATTAAATTGCTAGACTTTGAGCCTGTGTAATTTCCCACCCTTCAGCCAAATGTCATGAAACTAGGCAAGCACTTAGGAACTGTTCCACACAATATAAGTGCCACACTTTAGACACCTAGCTTTAACATGGACCAAGTTATGGTCAATTAAAGAACTGTAAAAAATTCCACAACTTTTGTGAAATTTCACGGAAATTCACTAAAATTCTGCAAATTTGGAATTTGCTAATTTCACCTACCTCTAGATGCTGCATTGCCAGCAATTTTGCCATATAATGCTTTACCAGTTACTGTGGGTACTGCAATTAATCAAGAAACACCAGATGATGGTAACAGTCCTACTGTGGCTCTTACCCTGATTAATACAGAATGAGGGTGTGCACAAACTACATGTGTAACCCGGCCAAAGCACAGTAGGTCAAAAGATGCATGTAATGGGTGCCACATTCAGGGCTATAATATATGGCCTGCAGTTAAAATAAAGTGCTTGTGTTTATTGCACTTTCTAAGTGTTAAGCTAGCCCTGATGCTATAGGTTCTGAAATGTGTTCTGCAAGTTTGACAAGATACATTAGGTTATATAATGTGTTTTTGCTTAGTGACAGTATGTCTCAGTGACTAGCCATATCACCTTGATTGACCATTTGTTAGCGAGAGCCTATAGGCAATGTTTTTCCATCTACTAGAGCCTATAAATAGGGCTATGGCTTACCAAGGTGCTATATTCTTGTCCGGATCAGGGTATTGTGTGGCAGTTCTTGTTTTATTACTTGAGGGTGTGCTTCTCTGTCTGTGACTGACTGGAGGGTCCAGCAGTCTTCGGATGGTGGTAGGGTTCCTAAGCCTGGGCTTAGTGGCACTGGTCCCATCTGGTGCAGGTCTGTGAAGGCTCAGCTTTAACCAGGGTCAGATTTCAAAGACAGTTAGGGCCGTTTGGGGACTTGTCCCAAGGAGGTTATCCTGATGGCATTCAGCCCAACTGTCCTAAGTCACTGTGACAGTGGACTGTACTGTGAATGTTCTGTACTGGCAAAGGACTGCAGCCTAAAGGAAGAGGTCTGTCTATCTGAATGGTGGAAGATCAAAATAGCTGGCACTGTGGTTCAAAACCCCAATGGCAAGGAACAGACCTGGTTGGTATGGTATGCAGCTGTTTGCTGTGACCAAGTTAAATGCTGACTCTGAGTCTCATGGAGGCACTGGGCTTAGGGCAAACCATTGAGGTAGCCTATACCTCATATTCATGTGATGTGTTTGGGAGGGTATATTCTTTTTTCCCAGAAATCCATATTACAAATAACAGCACCTTTAAACACAGTCTCAGTAAAACATATACAAAATAAATCATTATGTCAGATAACCAGTTATGGACCACATAGCATTTTGGCTAATTGTTATATTAATTATCCTTCAGAAGGAGCATAGGGTAAGCATATCCTGGAAGCACAGGGAGTTTCTGCTTGAAATAAATAGAACTAATTCCATACTACATGAACCCATAGAGGTTCATGTAGAGTCTATTAATTACTCAAACTATTACCTTTGATTCAACAGGCCATGTACCTCTTCTGAATTTATAGTTTGACTAAATCTAGACCAGACAGAATTGAATTGGCTGGGTTTTTGCCTTAAGATATAATGAATGTTTTTCTAACTTATGGATAGATACCATAAGATTAATCCAAATACAATACTCCGGTGGTAGGGGTCTTTCTATTTAAGCTAAATGCATTTTAATGCATTGATAACACCCAAGATTACCACAGTGTGTTGATAGAGTACATGAGCCAAAACTTGGCCAGTGCATGACATAATACAGTCTTTTGTATTTTTTAACTTCAAATTAGGTGACAAAGTTAAAGTCTTTATAACTTTGGACCAAAAAGTGTCCAGCACTGGGCAAGTTAGCAGCATATGCTCAAGTGTGCTGATGGACGTGGTACATCTTGGGCAAAGGTTAGTTAAATCACAATTCATTAGACTTAATCTATGTGGTGTATAATATGTTCTGTGTACAATATTAATTTATTTTATTTATTTATTTAAAAATTGGGATTTACAACCTTTGAGTCAAGACTCATTTACAAAGGCACCTCATTGCAGGGAGGGTAGACAACAATTGCAGTGAAGTACAACAGTGGAGACAATACAGGTGCAGCACAAGAAACACAGACATTCGAGTAAGAGTTACACAATAATAAGATTCAGGACTGGAAATTCCTGGGTGGGATACCTAGGAGCGAGGGCAGGGGGGAGAGGAGGGGGAGGGGCAAGAGATGGGGGGAAGCTTAGGGGGGAGGCAGTCCAGAAGACGTTGTCAGAGAGGGGCAGGATAAAATATATTTGTTGGAGTTTCATTTAAATAATCTCATGGTCAGAGTAGTTAATACTCCTTTTCCAATCTTGATCTGTTATTGTATTGTTTAGTTTTTCCTTCCATTTAATTCTCAAGTTGGTCAAGTTGTTTGCCTGGTTAGACCTTAGTAAGGTATAAACTTTTGATATAAATTTAGGTCTAATAGTACTTGTACAAATACTCTCTAGAATATTTGTTTCCAGTGGGGAAAAGATATCTATGTTTTTTCATATTTAATCTCTTATTTGAAGGTATCTAAATAAATCCAACCGAGAGAGTTATATTCCTTCTTTAGGCCCTCTGCCAGGGCTCACAACCACTTCTGTGCCATGCAGGACTGTGTATAACCCCATCCCCTAGTCCCACTCATGGAAGCAAGTGGGCACCATAAATGTAACTTCTACTGTATCTCCTAGGTGTCACTTTAATATAAATGGTAATGTGTCACCAGTGTAAAAGAAAGTAATGGGCTAGAGAGAAAGGAGAATAAACTGTAAATATGTTTAAAATACTTGATGTTGTTTATCAGATTAAAATCTGTAGCTGGCTGGTGTTTTGGACATGTACAGTAACTGTGATTGATACTGTTATACAGTGAGCACAAAACAAGGAGCTATGGTGGCAGTCTACCATCTACCTTATGTGGAGCACAGAGATGCTGTGCTGCATGCACTTGTTTCAATAAATAAATGTGTCTTACGCTCTGTCTGACCAATTCCTAAAGGGTTGAGTGTTAAATCTGCTACTGCAATGGCTGACACAAACCAAACATAAGGTGGTGGCTTACAGTTTTAGTGAATTAAGGCTCACCCACGCTAAGTCGTGGTGACTGCGTATGTATGGTCTAAAATGCAAGGCAGGTCATCCAACATAGGTGGCCAATTACACCTGGAGCCAACAGGGCAGTGACAAAGATTACAATGAGAAAGAAGAGGAAAATCCTGATGTCCAGGATGGACAAGGGAACTTAAGGAGAGGACTGGACCCCTCTGTTCTTTATAGCATGGAGGCAACCAAATGCAAAAAGTAAGCAGTCCCAGTGAAGGACACAGGTAGTCAGGATGCCTGAGCAAGGCCTTGATGGCACTCTGGGACCTTATAGCTGCACCACTTCAGGCTACGCCTCATGGGAAGAGGTCCACCAAGTGCTTGGGAAATGTTGAAGGTCACAGAGGTGGCTCCTGGTGAGCAGTTCCATCAGTATACCCCTAGACATGAGATTCACCCCTGAGGTTATACCTGCCCCTCCTCAACAAAGGGACATTGTGTTAGGGAAGGCCTGAAGTGGAAGAAAAGGTTATATGTCTACATGGATTGGCCAAAATGTGTAGATTGCCTAACAGAAACTGAAACCCAAAGGTTTAGGTAATAATAATTTTTTGAAAAGGACAACATTTTCTTCTGCTGATCGAGGAACAATGAAAGGACATAGGGTATTCATCAGACTGAACCAAAAGGGAAAATGGGGCCACGACAGACATATGATGTGATGGAGCTTTCCTGCTGTCACACTTGCATGATCGTAAATGATTGCACACTATGCCAAGCAGTCATTTGGACACTCACAGGGTCACAAGAGAGACCAATGTGGACACTGGCTATATTGATGGGCGGTGCCAGGCTGTCATTCAGCACTCCATGGCCTAGGTGATTGAGCAGGAGACTGTCACCAGTCTCCTAGCTAGGTGGAAGGTCTAGAGAAATGAAAAATAAATGTAGCACATTGCAGCCTTTGCCCTTCCCTGACAACCATGTGTTGTACAATGATATGGTAAACTGAGATACCACAACCTAGAAATTTGTACTTCTGTACCCTCATCCCTGTCTACGAACACTGGGTGCAGTGTCTAAGCACATTTCCCTCAGATGTCCACAAACTGCATGGGGTAGCTGCATCTAAGAGGAGCTGCTACACCAGGGCCTATTGGATAGAGTAATGGTGGGCTTTATTCCCCAAAAATACAGCTACTTATTTAAAAGAATTGTGTCTATTCCACTGGGACCAGCCAGACCCATCCTCGTGACCTGTACCTCTGGATCCCCCTCCTGGCCCTGGTATACTGTACTGCTCCATCCCATGTTCAGAAGACAAAACTTAGAAAAACAGGCTCAGGAAACTCCTCAGAAGTTCTTAGGTGTATCATCACCCCTCCCAGAACCAAGAGACCACAGAGGAGGGCTTGCCTCCTAAATGTTGTCGGGTCACTATTCCCACCATACTGAATCCACCCTTTGGATATTCACTCATACTGGGAGTAATGCTGAAATAGGGCCTCTCTAGCAGAGCTGCTCATCAACCCCCACGGACCCACAATCATATCTGGGGTGACATGGGTAGTTCACCTTGAAGCACTGTACCTTGTAATTTTATCTTTGTTTTTAGAGCATAGTTACATGTTACAATAGTTACCATTAAGTTGATTTGTTTAAACAAACAGGGTTTGCCTGTTGCATACCATTCGTCATCTACTGGTTCTCTACTCAAACCTAAATTTGGCACCAAGAAATATGATCCTCGAAACAGCAGCCACCATGATGGCAGACCTAAACCTGGTATCCTATAATGTCAAGGATTTAAATAACCCAATTAAAAGAGCTAGGGTCATGGTGGAATTGCAGAGATTGGGGGCAAGAATTGCATTACTCCAGAAGACACATCTCACTGCAGTGGAGCATGTAAAGCTGTGGTGTATGTAGGAGGGAATGGTCCATGCATCCCAATTTGAACAACATCTGTACAGGAGAGGTACTGCAATTTTAATACACATGAACCTGCCTTTCCAAAGTAAATGTGCAGAAACTGACAAGAAAGAAAGTTTTGTAAGATTATCAGTCTTCAGCTAGAGGAGAGAGAGAAAGGGCCTTTAGCTGCTGCTCCTGAGTGTGTTTGTAAGTTGATTTAAAGTAGTTTTTTTTAGCTGCCATTTCTATGTGTTGGACATTGTATTTGAGGTCTGTTCCTAACTGCCTTTTTTGTGCTTTAAAATTTAGTTTGGACAGGATTAAGGAATCTAGTAGACAAATTGGTGATTGTGTGTTTAAATGTTGCTCTCTGGCCTGTAAGTGCAGACATCATATTACAGGATCAGTGGTGTTAGAAGGTAATGGTTAACTACCATCTCATTCAGGCTTCAGCTAGAGGAGAGAGAGAGAGAAGGGACTTTAGCTGCTGAGTGTGTTTGTAAGTTGATTTAAAGTATTTTTTTAGCTGCCATTTCTGTGTGTTGGACATTGTATTTGAAGTCTGCTAACTGCAGAAGCAGTTGGGGTCTGGCCGAGGTTGTCTGAACCTTATTTTGCTGAGCAGTTGGGGAATGGATTTACTTGCTGGATATGCATTACATTCTTTTTCAGTCTGTGAACTTTAGCTCAGTAGTGTGACTTGTTTAATACAGTGTTTGAGTGGGACCTTCCTCTAGAGGAGGTGCAGTGTTTGGAGGTGCAGTGAGGGGCAGAAACAGGGCTGATACACTCTCGTAAGAGTGAGGTATGGGCCCTAATCCCACCCTCCCTCATCCCTCCCTCCCCGGATCACAACTCATTTATAGGGGAACACCTGCCCTGCAATTAGAGGAAGGGGCTTCAGGTGCAGCTCATTTACTTCCATCCAAAAATGTAGCTACAGGGCAGGGAAAAAGCATAGGTAGGTCTCAAATAGGAGTACAGCATCCACAGTGAGTTGCTGATAGTGTGATATGTGGATATTGTGGGGGGCCTTCCACTAGAATATATCAGGTATTTCTGTTAGAGGCTGTACTAGTATTACTTAATTCTACTTGCTGTAGGGATAGTTAGTGTGCTGAGGCTGTATAGGTAGTGTGGACCATGAGTAGGATTGTTGGGTGCAATGGTTGTAAGGGCAAATGCAGATGAATATACTGTGGAGTCTGGGAGGGTGCCCAGTATGCCACAGGCTAAGGAGGCTCAAGGAAGAGGTTCAGTGGCTGGGCAGGGAGCTGGGGAGGTTGACAGGTGAGGGAGGATTTCATCGGTAGGAGGGCTGACATCTGAGGTATTATGGGGCACCACAGAGAAGGAACAGTGGGTCAAGGGAGGGGAGGGGCAAACTAGATAGGAAGTCAGCTGATGAAAGGTGGACTCTAGTAGAACATAGAAAAGAGGAGCAGCAGTAGGCAGGAGGGAAGAGAAAGCCATAGTATGGCAAAGGGATAGGGAACATGTTAACTTTGCTAGAAAAACATGGAAAAGAGGATGCAGGAGGTGATTTCACAAGGGATAGCACCTCACTAAGAAGAGGGTATGAGGGCATTACTAGTGGCGATTGAGCATGGTGAACAGAGGACGGGATAATAGTCGGAGAGGTGAGAAGGGAAAGGGAGGTTGGCAGTCAAACAAGTGGAGAGGGAGGGGCTTAATTGTGAGGAACAGGGGGAAGACACTGGGCATTTTAAAACACAGTCTTGAGTGGCTCCAAAAATTAGAACCTGGGGGCAGCGACGGGCACAAGGAAAAAGGAGGGTGTACTGGTGTTGGGGACCCATACTCAAGGGGACTGGGATGGGTGGCAAGGGGAGAGGCACAGTCGGATATGGGTGGAGTCTATACCAGGATTAAAGGCAGACATGGCAGGACAGGAATCCCAAGGTGCGAAGAGGGGTAGAGAGGAAACCCCACATTGTGGTACATGTGGGGACAAATGACCTAGCAGGGGAAATGGTGGAGGTAACAAGGGAGAGGATTGAGGAAGTGGGAAGGTTGTGTAAGGAGACTGGGGAGTCTGTGGCCTTCTCTGAAGTGTTCCCAGTACCCTGCGTAAGCACAGTGAAAAAGGAGAGGATTAGAGAGTTGAACACATGGTTGGTAGAATGGTGTTGAACTATGTGGTATGGGGTTGTGGGCAGCTGGCTAAGTACCTGGGATAATAATCTGTTTGCAAGGGATAGGCTGCACTTGCATGGGGAGGGGAAGGAAGTATTAAAGCAAAGACTGGAGAGGTATATTGCGACAAGGGTGGATTTAAACTAGATGGGGGGTGGCAAGTGGACAGCAGGTAGGCAGGGATCTGATAGAGTGGAGTACAGCCTACCCCTGGCTACCAGGGAAGGACCCAGGAGGCCAAAAAGGAGGCAGTAGAAGGGACAGATGGAGGCTAGTGAAGGAAGGGGCTATGGAGGGTGGTCTCACTGAATGCAAGAAGCCTAGGGAAACAAATCCACTGAGCTACAGGCACTCTTAGCAGTGTGGAGGGTGGATATTGCAGCTGTCACAGAAACGTGGGCAACTGAGCTCCGGGACTGGGATCTGGCAATCCCAGGATACAAATTATACAGGAAGGACCGTAAGGGAGGGGTAGGGTGGGGTGGCAGTCTATGTGAGGGACAGGATCAAATGACAAGGGATGAGGGGAAGAAAGGAGAACAGAGGCAATCTGCTGCAGCTCCTAGACCAAGGGTAGAAAACAAAGGTGTGGGTGATACAGGCCGCTATCCCAGTCTGAGGAGCTTGACAGGGAGCTAGCGGGACAAATTAGAAAGGTATGTAGAAAAGGAAAGGTGGTCATAGTGGGGGATTTCAACTTGCCTGGGGTTGACTGGAGCACTCTGGTCACCTACAGTGCTAGGGAGTAAGTGCTCCTGGATGCGATCCAAGATAGTCTCCTGACACAGTTGGTTACTGTACCTACTAGGCTAAAGAACACTTTAGATCTGGTATTGTCGAATGGGGAGGCAGTGAGGGAAATAAAGGTAGAGGACCCACTATCCAACAGCGATCACCAAACAGTGTGGTTTAATATCACGATGTGTGGGGAGCCAGAGAAATCAGTTACTCGGTGGTAAACTGGGGTGGACTTTGGGAAGATGCAGGAGATACTGAAGGGGAAACTGGAGGCATAAGGCATGAGATGGACGTGGAGCTCAAATGGATATTATTAAATGGGGGTTACAGAGGCAACAGAAGCCTGCACCAAGGTACAGAGTAAAAGAAGCAGAGCAAGAGAACCATGCTGGTTGAACAGCCGAAGGTGTGGAGGTGGTGAGGGAAATGAGGTCTCACCAGAGGTTTAGAAGGACAGGGAAGGAAGTGGACAGGGCGGAATATGCAAGATGGTCCAGGGAGGTGACCAGAAATGTGAGAGAGCAAGGCCCAGAGGAGCTGAGATTAGCACAGGGAATTAATGTGTGTGTGTGGGGGACTTCTTCAGATCCATCAGGAGAAAAGAAAGGCAAGGAGACAATACTGAGGATAAAAAGGGTGGGAGTGGATGGAAAGGGGAGGAACAGGCAGAAGCACTGAATAAATACTTTTGTGCTGTGTTCACAGAAGAAAAGGAGACTGCAACCAGCATGGGCTGGGAGGGTGGGACAGGAGGAGAGGAGGACAGATGGAAAAATTGAGGCAAGTAGATCCTAGAGGGACTGAGGGCACTGAAAGGATAAGGCACCAGGGCCGGATGGTATCCACCCAGGGTGCTGAGGGAGATGGTGGAGGTGTTGGCTGAGCCACTGGTGATCTGTACAGCACCTCCCTGGAGCAGGGATGTGTGCCAATGGACTGGAGGATGGCACATATAGTGCCATTACACAACAGCGAGCCAAGGGATGAATCGGGTAATTATTGTCTGGTAAGTCTCACATCCATAGTGTAAAACTCATGGAAATGATACTAAAGGAAAGACTGGTGGTACCTGGAGGACAATGGCCTCCAAGATGTGAAGCAGCATGAGCTTGTTTCAGGGAAGTGTTGTCAAACCAACCTGATACAATATTATGACTGGGTGACAGGTGAACTGGATAAGGGTCATGCAGTGGATGTTCTTTACTTGGACTTCAGCAAGGCCTTCGATTTGGTGCCTCATGGGCAGCTTGGGGGGAAGTTAAGTGGTGTAGGAGTAGGGGCAAATATGATAAACTGGATTACAAGCTGGCTGAGTGGGAGGCTGCAATGGGGGGGTGAGAGGGGAGCTCTCAACTTCAAGGCCAGTGACAAGTGGGGAGCCAGAGGGCTCTGTGTTGGGACCAGTATTGTTTGGGCTCTTCATATCAGACATTGGACATGGGGTGCTGAGCAAGGTAAGTCTGTTTGCTGACGACACCAAAATCGGAGCAATGGTGGATGGAGAGGAGGGGTGGAAGCAGCTGTAGGGGGACCTAAGTAAGCTAGAGGAGTGGTCAGAGAGGTAGCAGCTGGGGTTCAATGCAAAGAAGTGTAAGGTTATGCACTTTGGGGTGAAGAACCTAAGGAGAGAATACTGGCTGTTTAAGACTGGTTAAGCTGGGGATCACAGAGGAGGAGGAGGACCTTGGGGTAATGATAACAGGGACCATGAACAACACTGCCCAGTGCAGTAGAGCAGCTGCAAAAGTGAACAAAATGCTGGGGTGTATAGCAAGGGGGGTTTCATCCAGGCGAAGTGAGGTGATCTTGCCCCTCTACTGGTAAGGCCGCACTTAGAGTATTGTGTTCAGTTTTGGAGGCCATACCTAAAGCGTGATATCAGGCTGCTGGAGGGGGTGCAGAGGAGGGCAACAAAGATGATATGTGGAATGGAGGGGAGAAACTATGACAGCAGGCTGGGAGACCCCAATATGTACACCCTGGAGGATAGAAAGGACAGGGAGGATATGATAGAGACATTCAAGTATCAGAAGGGAATCAATAAGGATGGGGCCAATGGGGTTTTTAAGTTAAGGAGGGGGAAGGTCACCAGGGGGCATGGGCTAAGAATGGAGGGGAGAAGATTTAGGAAGGAAACGAGGAGACACTATTTCACGGAGAGGGTGGTACTAAAACGGAATGCCCTGACAGCTCTGCAGACACGGCACCACCAACCTTGACACTTTGACTCTGGACCAAGCGTGAACTTCAGCAGGAGCGAGGACCACCCTGTCAACCCTGCCCTGGGAAGTAAGTCAGAGAGGAACAAGGAGTCAAGAGGTAAGTCCAGAAGAAGGTGGGTGATGGGGCTGGGAGAGGGTGATGGCTGAAGAATGCAGGCTAGGGAGGGTTCCACTCTCGCATGGTGCCAGCATTAGGGTGCCAAATGTCTTTGTCGGTGACCTTTCTTTTTGCAGGGGCTGTGCCCCACAACCAACTAAATATTCTAACCCAGGGCAGCGGATCTCGGGAGGGGCAGCAACTCAAATTTCAGCACTGCAGTGACTCAGTGCCCTAATGCTGGCACCCTGATGCCATGAAGTGGGCTAGAGAGTGGGGAGCAGACAAAAAAAAATCAGGCCTCCTGGGGGAAATGCATCAAAATGGGTCAATCACTAACCCAGTAGACATACTAAAGGCATTTGCCAGCTATTACACAACCTTATATAAGGCAGAAAGAAACCGACAACCACACACAGGAAATACAGGCCTATTTAGCTTGATTATTCCTACCAAAGTTAGGAGATCAAGCGGGAGAGGCACTTAACGCCCCCATTACAGCCACAGAAATTTCGGCAAAGATAAAGCGTCTGAAAAATGGGAAAGCCTCTGGCACTGACAGCTTCCCAACTGAGTTTTACGAGGCTTTTGAGGACTGGGTGCATCCATTTACAGGCAGTTGGGGAGGCCATCATGTCAGGGCAACAGCAAATCCCATCCTCCTGGTGTCAGGCACAGATATCAGTAATACTGAAACCAGGCTAGGACCCAGAGGAGTGCGGCCCATATCAGCCAATGTCTTTATTGAACACTGACCTAAAAATATTTACAGGTATTTTGGTTGACCACCTACAAAGATACAACTAAAGCTTAGTATAATGTAACTTAACAGGTTTCATCAAAGGCTGTTTTTTGCAGGATAACATACGATGCTTGCTTAATATCATCACAGCCCAGAGACAGTCAGTGGACTTCCAGCTGGCTATGAGTATGGATGCTGAGAATGCCTTCGATAGGGTGGACTGGCAGTTTCTAACAGAACTTTTAGATCAGTTCCAACTGGGAAAGAAGTTTGTGGTGCTGTCAGGGCACTGTATGACCAGCCAGAAGCACGGGTTCAAGTTAATAGCCACCTTTCAGATAGGTTCCAGCTTGGGAGAGGCACCAGGCAGGGCTGTCCCCTCTCACCACTTTTATTTTTACTCAAGTTTGGAATCTTTAGTAATCGACATCAGAGAAGACCCAAATTTACGGGGGGTGATGGCAGGAGGGGTAGAGCAGAAACTGGCATTATATGCAGATGACTCCCTATTTTTATTAGAGGAGCCAACACACTCCCTCCCACCCTTCTTACAGACTTTAGAACATTTTGGCTCACTAGCAGATTACAAAATTAATCAGGCTAAAATTGGAAGAGCAATGATATTGAGTGGCGCCTTCCCCCAGGCCTTTAGAAACACATTCCTATTCACCTGGCAAACCATAACACCTTCCGAGCTACCTGGGCATCAGGGTATCAGTAGAGGAAAAGGCTTTCCCAGATAATTATCAGAAGCTATTAGGCACTCAGATTTTGCATGTTGGAAACTCCTACCTTTAACCCTTTATGAGAGAGTCCATGTAATTAAGATGAACGTACTACCCTGAATGCTTTTCTTATTTCAGACTTTGCCTATTTCCTTCCCAAATTCATTCTTGAACACCTTTGTCAAGGCAGTTTCTAAGTTTCTTTGGCTAAGAAAGAGACCCAGAACATCCCAAAAGATCCTGAAATTATCCAAAGAGCAGGGAGACTTGGGGTTGCCATGCTTTAAACAATATTATTTGGCAGCATGGACAACATTCCTCTGTACATGGACAAAGCAATACATGGATTCAATTGGTACCTTATAGAGGAGGCATCAGACCCCCTACTCCCATTATGGACACTACCTACAGCAGTTATCCCAAGGGAGCTGTTTGGTACCCTAACTAATCCCTGGGTGAAGCATGCCACCAAAATTCTTATGAGTTAAAAAGGGTAATGAACACACAACAAGTTGGGACAGCTTGCCTTGTTTAGACATCACTAAGCATTCTCCCACACCAACTAGACATTAATTTCTGATGGGTGGGAACAAAAGGGCCTCACCAGATATAGTCAATGTGTCGCATCATAGAAATTACCGTCCATTCAAGAACTTAGAGACACATACTGAGTCGCTATGACTTTTATTGATATTGATAAGTCAGGCATTTCCTACTAGAGTCAGATAACCTGACCATGATAAACAGGCCACAGTATGACCTGGAACAGTTCTGTTACTGGCTGGTGGTTCTTAAAGCCAAGGTTAGAATGGTCTCTGAACTTTATCGAATATTGATTAAACAGCACATTCCCCTGTTACCCAGCTCAGACTGAAGTGGGAACAAGAAAGCAGGGAAAATATTTCAGAAAACAGTGGGAGAAGAGGCTGCAGAGGGATGGGTAGTAACAGCCTCACCCACATGGAGAGAATTTAATGCATGGTGCTGACTACATATTTCTAGCCTCCCCTGTGAGTGACTAGACACTTTGGGGGCATCATATCATGATCAGTGCTGGATATAACGTGGGGAGGCAGGAACACATTACCATATTTTCTGTAGTTGTAGAATACTGGCACCATTTTGCAGGAAGTACCTATTGAAATGGAACAGATCCTAAATATATGATTCCTAGTACATTTAAAGACCTGGTTCTGGGATTCCTTGTTCTCTTAAAGGACCCAAGAATAGATAAAACTGGGAAAGATGTTAAGGGTGGCAGCTGTAAAATGTATCACTTTAATTGACTCCACATCACTGCACCCACAGTTGCACAATGGAAGGGAAATGTAGGAGACAGAAATCATGGAATGCATTACGGCGCCTTGCAACTTAAGGTCTCTAAAGTTTTTGGAGATTTGGGCACCATGGCATCTACACCAGGTGGCACTACTGGAGCATGATGTAGTTTCCCAGCCACCCACATCGTGAAAAGGAGGGGAGAATAGACTCAGGGTCCCTGCACACCAACCCAAAACCCAGGGTTCTGAAATAAAAATTAAAGAGGTGGAGCAAGATACAAGAAATGAAATGAAAACACTCAGACACATGCGCACATGGGCACAACTCCCTGTTGACTTTATTTTATTTTCAAAACTCTGTCATACATTGGTAAAACTCCTAGCAGTGGTTAAATTGCCTATCCCGCTCTCTCTCTGACACTAGCCCCTGCAGTCATCCTTTCTCTTTGCCAGCTCCTACCCTATACCCCACCTTTCCTTATCCTGACCTGCTATTATCCCTACTGTTCACAATCTTGCCATTCCCTACCCATTGTGCCCTGCACTTGTCAGTATTTGATCACATTTTTATTTATCTATTTTTGTTGTACTTTCTACATCGTATTTTCAGGACTACTACTGCAATACTTGTTGCTACTGTATGTTTTCATCATGCTATGACTGTAAAAATATCTATGATCCTACCAGGACCACCCTGTGTACTACCTGCAATGCTTAGCTTATTGTTAAATGTTTTACAAAATATCCTGTATATTACCTGTGCTTCTTAGCCTATTGTTTAATGTTTCACAACACCTTGTTTATGTATCTCAGTGTAATCTACTGTTTGTTATACCTGCAATGTCTGCACTGTAACCTCCCGGGTCATGCCTGAAAACAATCATCTTTATGGCTATCGCACCCACCCGGTAAACAAAAACTAAATAAAAAAAAAACAATTCAGCACATATAGCCAGGTAATGTAACAATTATAAGTATAGTTAATGTATACCAGAAAGATGCAACACATGTTGGTACAGAGAAATGTCATAGCAGGTGAAAGATTATAACACAAATCATTTTACCCTTTCAGAAACAATGTTTAAGAGATTATCAGTATGAAAGGTCCAACAGTTTTACTATGTTTTACTTGTTAAAGTTAAGTAAATGGTCACTTTCAATTAAGTATAAGTTTTAGCTAGGAGGTTAAAGATACTTATGACTATTACAGTATGTCATTGTAATACCATTATTACCATTCTGTAATGAAGATGGAATTGTGTCTCATATACAGCCGATTTCAACAAACTTGAAGTTAAAAAAAAGAAGGGAAGAAGATAAAGACGGCAGATATTTTTAACCAATACATCTGCTCAGCCTTCATGGTGGAGGGTGAGAGACCTTTCTTTTTATCATTTGAGGTGTAAACAAAGTGCTAAAGCAGAGTCAAAATGGGACAAAAATTATTATACAAGACAGGAGATAAGGGGCAAACTTCCAAGAATCAGACTTCTTGTTAGAGTACCCCTCTTTAGTTTTAGAGCCGGAGGCAGCAGAGCCCTATGGGAACCAGAACGTTTGGGGCTGTCGGTGCTAGTGCCCGGTACTGATGCAAGGCATTGTCTGTATGCCCATCAGGTATATAGCAGCACATGTCCTAACCGCCTCAGTTCCTTTTTCCCATGCCGTTGAAGTGCAGGGCTGTCTTTGTCAGGGATCAGAGCATCAGTTTGCATACAAATAGTGTTCTAGTCTAGTTTGTGGCATTTTTATCACCGTATTTATCCAATTTGTTGTTTTTTATAGCAGTTTTGCTAGTTTTAACATTACGTTTTCTCACAACTCTGCCATGTTTGTAATCATTTAGAAACCATTATGGCAGGTAGGGCACCTGATAAGGTAATCTGCTCTGGAAATGAGGTTGTTTGACCACCACACCTCTTTAGGTGAGTTTTCTGGTACTGCAAAGTTTCCTGACCAGGAAGATAAACATTTCTTCCGTAGTCATAAAAAGAAATGGTCCCTGGCCCCACATACGCTCAGCGTTGGATCCAGGGACAATTCTACCTCAACCTCATCCTCTCATAGAAAACAAAAGAAGAGATGGCACAGTTCCAGGTCAAGATCTTGTCATGTTGCCAAAGGCAGCCATCTCCCCTGGGTGTGATAACTCCAGGGTCCTCTCCTTCATGACCATCAATGAGGGATGATATGACACCAGACTTTTTCTCACCCTCATGGCTGACTTCTCCATTTCTGACACCCCTTCTGCCTGTAGGGGATATTTCAGATGAGCAGTTTGGTCACTGGACAGCTGTCATGGAGCAGTGGCTTCTCTGCACCCTATCAACAATGCTTGCAGTGCAGTGCCTAGGACATCACTGAATGCGGCTTCCTTATGGCCAGTGACACTTTCATTTCTGGTGCCAGCACTGGTGCTGGTGCCACTAGCAGTGCCAGGTTAAATTGTGATGCTGTTGCATCTGTCATTTTCAGCTTCACTCATGCACTGGGGCCATCCTTAATGCCAGAGTGATTCCCTAGGATATCGCTGTGACAGGGGCAGTTTCAGTGCTGCAGATGGGAGTGCCCATGATTCCAACCTTGCTATCAGTGCTGAAGTCACTGACTTCATCTTCCTTGCTGGAGGATGGGCAAGAGTATAATCTAGATCCCACTTAGCTAGAGGATTATGAAGAGTATCTTTTTTATATTATTTGTATTTTTCCACCTTGCTGTGGTGTTCCTGGTGTGGGGCATCCAGCAGCCGGTTCTGCCCACCCAGAGAGCTGGGTGGCTCTAACCGTACCCAGGAGGGTCCGGGATGACCATCTTGCCATCCTGCTTGAGGCCCCCAGATGCCTCTCTCAGCCAGGACAGCCCCGGAACCCTCCCCAACGGAACTCCTCAAGAGTCCTCCGGGCAGCGCAGAGTGCAGCCATCAGCCTGCATGGTTGCGCCCAGCCAGTTTTCTCCTCCTTTAGTCCCTTTGGAGTACAGGTGTGCAATGATGTCCAGGCACAACTTGCTGATGTCCACCACGCTCCCCCACACTTGCACTGATACTGGCAGTACCTCAGGCATCCCCAGAGGTCACTACAGCGTGGTGAGTGTCCCCAACCCACCCCAGGACTAGAAGAGCAGTCTATGGATGCTTGATCCTAATCCTCCCCTGCTGACCCTCAACAACCTGGGCTCATTCCCGAATCAGGTCGTTGGTATGGTGCGAGGTGTGGTGTCCAGTGCCTCAACCCTCAGCGCCACCGGTAGGATGAAGAGTATCTTTTAATCCAGAAATAAACCACATGCTTTGACACTGCAGACTCCTCAAGAGGATCTCTCTTTCTACTCACTGTTGAAAAATATGCACAAGCCTCTGAACTTTGAGACAGTGGCTGTAGATGACATTAAGAAGATACAGATGGAGTATCTTAATATGCCTTCACCTTATATCTCTAGTGCCACCTAGCTAGCCTGCTCTGGAGACCCTTACAGAGGCTGCTTGGAGCAAACTAGCTTCTATTCTAGCAGTGCACTAGTTCCTAATAAAAAATATATGTCACAATGGACCAAACCAGTTTACTATGCCCAGCCTGTAGCAGAGACTTTGTCTTCATGGCTAACAGTGGTAAGTAAGTCATTCTAAAAGAATTCTGCAAAGCCTCCTGATCCATTTTTCCATGATGTCAGTCTTATGAGACTCCTTATCAGGAAGCTAGGTTGTGTCAGCTACTGTAAGGCTTTGAGTTGTGAGCTACTAGTTCCACATTTCAAGTTATGAATACACCCAATGGAACAGGTGGAGAGATATCACAGGAAACCTTCCACAGTCTTCCATGAAACAGGACATTTTGATGGTTATTACACAAGAGCTTCAGTGTACTAACCACCAATTAAGAGCCGCTCTGGATGCCACTGATGCAACAGGTCATGTAGCCATTGCTGGTATTTGTGTCCGGTGGCTAAGCTGGTTAAGAATGGTAGGGTTCTTCACTGATGTCACAGTTGATTCACTCTCAGAAGTTGCACTTTATCAGTGCAGTCCTAGATTCAGCTCAAGCAAGGTCCTCTCTGCTGGAGGACAGGGTGGAATCAATAATGTGCATTGCCTGCTATGTAAGAGAGTGCACTCAGGTGACAGTGCACTCCATGCAGAGGATGTTGGAACTCATGGCAGCCACAGTCTTCACTATACTTCACAGGCCACACATGAGAATGCCTTATCAGATACTTAGAAAACAATAGCTGCAGTCATCCCAACCTGTGACCCGCCCAATATAAGTGATGAAGTTTCTGACTAGCTCCCTCTTGTGGTTGTCCTGAAAAAAGCTTCCTCAAAGCTTTCCCTTTTCCTCTCCAGAGCTGCAGGTGGCTATAACAATGGACACCTCCTAGTGGGGTGGGGTGCATTGCCTGGGTCTTCCAATCCAAAAAGCTTGGTTGGACTTAAAATGCCACCTCCTCATACATGTGCTAGAGAGAGAGAGCTGTTCTGCTGTACAGGTTGCAGGCCTTGTCAGACTTTGTTTACGCTAAGGTAGTTTCTCTCAGACAGACACAAGTGTGTCATGTCTTAGAAAACAAATGGGAGACGGCATTCCCCTCCACTTATCTGGATTCAGCACATTTAGACAGAGACAAAGCCTGAAGTTTTGAGTGAAAATGTTAGGTCAGTGACACTGAAGCTTCTTTCTTGCAGCTAAACTCTTTGTACTTGTTGAATGTTCTTGCACAGTAATGTTACACCAAATAAAATGAGGCATAACTGAACTTGCTCAGTATTCAAGTATGCTGAATCCAGACAGTTGTTTGAGGTGAGAGCTGTCTCCCATTTGCTTTTTACATTACTGAGTGCTCAAGAGACAGGCTCCATGGTGCACTGGAGTACACCTTCTTACTAAAAATGTGTCATGTTCCATTCAACAAGCGAGGAGGAACTCTCCTACCCTTTGTGCAGAGAAACGATAGAAGTCTGGAAGGTAGTGTTTGGAGCACAATGTCCTTCTCCAGGCAACCATCTAACCAGGGTAGAAAATGCCTTGGCAGACAATCTCAGCTGAACAGTAACAAACCCTCATGAATGATCCCTCGTGGAGGACATGGTTCAATGCCTATTAGATGAGTGGGTCATGCCACAGGTACATCTCATTGGACCTTTTTGCATCCCACCACAATGCTAAACTATCACATTTCTGCTCCAGAAATCGAGAACATGGCATACTGTTAGGATGCATTCAGCCTGCAGTGGACAGATCATTTTCTTTACACCTGCTGCTGCTTCTCTTAATTCAGGGGTACACCTTAAGCTGGAGGCCCACAGAGGAAAAATTATATGATACCCATTGCTATGCCAACTGGTGATTCAGCAGCCATAGACTTTACCCCTGAGGACGAATCTCTTGACCCAGGTCCAGGGTCAGCTATTCAATGAATCAATCAATCAATCAAAATCTTTATTTAACCAGGTGGGCACTGTTGAGCAGAGCTCCTTTTCAAGGTGAACCTTGGGTAAGGTAAAACTACAGAAAGATACAACAGGATTGCAAGTGCTGCCAACATGGCAGTATACATTAGGACAGATGTGAACAGGATTTACACAGATCTAATATACACAAAAAATACTAAGTATACAAAGCTATGGTAACATGAGAGAAATGTAAAAGTTGATTGCAAATTTTTTTTTTTTTGTTTCCCCAGAGGGCAGCAGGTAAGGGGATGCGTGAGATAGAGAGGGAGAGGAGAGGGCAGGGATATGAGCCGAGGGCTGGTGGGGGGGGGCAGGGATAAGCACAACGGCAACAAACCGTGGTATTAGTGGAAGCTAGTACACCCAGACTTCTGATTTTTGCATCACCAAGCATGCCCAAGTGGGCAGATTTCAGGTGTCCCACTAGGTCTGTCAAGTCCTTTTGGTAGCCAAAAAGTCTTCTACCAGGAGAGCTTATGGTGCAAAATGGAAGTGTTTTTTCAGCTTGATGTTCTAAGAGCTCCAGAGATCCATTCTGATGCCTTCCAGTAAGAGTTATTGACTAACTTTTTGATGTCAGGAGTCTGGCCTCAGTACTCTTCAATAAAAGTCCAGTTGGTGGCTGTCCATCTCACTTGTTGGCCTGTGTGTCAGCTGCCATGTATATGTATGCTGATGATAGTTGGTTTTGCCCCCAGAACCTCCATCTTTCTGCTGGTGCAATCACAACAGTGTGTCTTTGATGACATAAAATGCAAGTTCTGTGCTAACCAGCTTTCCCTTAATGTCAAAAAAGTGTCACCATGCTGTTTTGTGCCCACCAATTGCTCAGTAGGCTAAGCCTGACTTGCATTCAAAACCCTCAGTGGTACTCCTTTTGAGTCAGTTCCCTGCTTTAAATACCTTGGTATGTAGCTATACAGTCTTCTCAACATCTCAGTTCACATTGGTTCCATTATCAAAAACATATACTCAAACTTGGTGCAATCCTGTCTTCCACCACTGGACCAGTGGGTGATCATTCTCAAAATGATCCTCCCTCTGTTTGACTAGGTAGATGTGATATATGGTGCTGCTCCAAAATCTGCTTTAGCTAGACTGGACCCTTCTTCTATTCTTTCTGTTGTTTTGCTACTGATTCTCCTCCTCTAACTCATCACCATTCCCTGCACCACCTCCTCTCTTTTCCCTCCTTATCTTCATGGCTCCTATCCCATTGTGCTTCCCTGCTCACAGCAAATACTGTTTTCATCTGTCCCTTCATATTCCTCTGACTTCATCTCTTCTATGGTACCCATTATTTATTCCCTTCATGCTTCTAACTCTTGCTCTTTTATTATTCCCCATTGCTCCACATCCACTGGTCAGACCTTTTTCTCAGTGCAACAGCCCTGTATCCGGATTTCTCTCTTCTCTCCCCCGAAGATTACCACCCTGCTACCTTTCATTTAAGATGTTTCTGAGGGTGTACTTCTCTCCTGCTTGCTCCTGTCCTCACTTAGTCGATGCCAGATTCTAGCATGCTCTCATTTTGTAGTGTTAGCCTCATTATTGCAATTATTTATTTTGCTGAGTTGTTGTCCCTTTAGTGTTGTCATTAATTATTTTTTGACTGCCATGCTTCGATTGTATATACCACCATGGCTTTGTAAACCTCAGTCTGCTTACATCTGTTAACTGCTCTATTCCCTTCCCCATGGTCATACCTAGAAATGAGCTTGGTCTCGGTGCACATTTCCAGGTTATTCATTTTCAAATAAATACTAAATAAATCTTGGCTTATCATGCAGTAGTGCAGATTCTTCCCTAAGTTCAGCTCCCTCTCATCAGATGATTTCTGAGAGACATCCTGCACATGAGACCCCCCTTTATATACACAACTGTCACTAATTTGGATCTCAGTCTAGTGCAGGCTCACCCCTAAGCTCTTTGAACCAATGACTGTATGTGACATAAAGTGTCTGACCTAGAAAATGTTATTTCTAGTAACCATTACCTCTGCACATAGGGTCTCTAAACTACAGTACTGGCCCTAGTGACTGATCCTCAGTATACATTTTTCCACAGTAATAGAGTGGTACTCCATTCACATCCTAAATTTCTGCCAAAGGTAGTGTTGGGGTTTCACCTCAGTGAATCTTTGGTGCTTCCAACCTTCTTTCCCAAGCAGGAGAACATGGATGAAGTGGTACTGCACTGTATAGGAGTTAGAAGAATCCCTAAACTCTACCTTGATAGAACCAAGGACTTCAGACAAGCCTCTCAACTCTCTGTCTCTTTTGAACATATTCAGAAAGTACTCCCTGTTTCCAAACAGTTCTTGTCAAATTGCATTGTCAGTTGCATTCACCACTACTATGCTTAACAGGGCAACAAGTGGAGGGCTGCATCAGAGCTCATTTTATCCAAGCAGTGGTTACTTCAGAGGCTTCACTCTGCTCAGTCCCTATTTCAGATATATCTAGGGCCACTTCCTGTAATTTTACACACCTTCATGAAACACTACGCCCTGGATATGCAATTTTGGAAACATGCAGGTTTTAGATCGGCTGTAATGCAAGGCCTATGCTCTTGATAAGTCCTAGGAATCCAGTCTTCATAGTCAGGGTGACTTTACCTAAAGCTTGTAAATTGAGTCCAAAAAATGGTACTATTTGGAGAAGACTGATTCTTGGAAGACACAAAATGTACTTCCCATAACTCCAGATCTTCAAGAATATCTTCTCCATAGATTAACAGTCACTCACCCTTCATCCACCAGACTCACTTCAGTCTTGTTTCTATAGTATTCTCCCTCCTCGAATAGGTATGGGCTGTGAAGAAACTTATTGCTGTTGTCTCTTCTAACAGGGATGAATGGGCTGTCTTATTCCCCAAGGTCTTCATTCCTATTTGTTAGATAAATAGATAGCTCATCCACTTTGGTATACAAGGTACTGAGGCAGCTGCAGTCATTGTCACTGTGTATTCTGGAGGTGTACGGGCGATGCAATGCATCAGTGCTAGGCACCGGTACCACAAACCCAAAAGTTCTGTTTCCCATGGGCCTGTAGTCGCTGGCTCTAAGATCAAACCATGTTACTCTACAGAGAAGATATTCTTGAAAATCTAGATTGACGGTAAATAACTTTTCTATCCAAAATAAAAAAGTGCTGCTCAAAATTGTCACTGCTAACATGCACTAGTTCTTTAAACTAAGGTCCCTTCTGCCCATTTCTGGTGACTATCCAGATGGAAGTTAAGATCTCATGGCATTTATCTAAGAGGTGAGGATTTTCCCTGGTGTCCTGGCCAACATTCCCTATGTCAGTCAAAACAGGTCCCTGAAGTCCACCCTCAGGACACATCTGGAAATGAGCTGTCATTGCTCAGTGTGCCTTTCCTAGTCAAAAATTAAGGTTGGAAATAAAATTAAATCACTAAATAAAACCTTCCTTCCCATGTTAAATATTTTATTTTGGCTACAGCAAACTTTGTGTAATTCAAATTAGATGCTAACAATACATATCGAATTCATGTAGTAAACAGTATAAACATTATAAAATAAACAGAGTTTTGACTATTGTAGAACCAGGAAATTTAATGTAGAAGTTAAGAATCTTAGAAGGGGAGAAAAAAAGAGGGGAGAGAGAGTCCCCCCTCCCATTTTTTTTTACCTAGGATAGCCCAGCTAAGATACATCATCTAATTTTCTTTGGGGTCCTGCTTTATACCCATTACTGCAGCTGGGCAAGCTGGAGCACTGGGAGCTTAAGTCACTTGCCCAAATCACACAGGACCTTGGCTCTAGTAAGGTTTGAGACTGTGATCGCCTGGTTTTTAAGCTGGTGCTCTAACCACTAAACCACAATGCCTCCTCAGAAACATTGATGAAATGACTAGAGACAGGAAGCCTGTTCTAATCCAGATAGCTGCACAGGAGACAGATCTGCCACCAACGTTGGCTAGGTTGTGAAATGGAATAGAGATAGGAAGAAACTACTGACACAGAGGGAGTCAGGGTGGGGATGAGGTAGACTTAAACACTGCCAATGAAGTAGGAATGGTCAAGTCCATACAGGACTCAAAGGACAAGAAATGCTACAGTGTTTTAAAAATAATCCCAAAGGAAGGGGGGGGGGGAGTATCAGAGGACCAAAGTGTGATCTTCTTTTTGGTGTTGGTAAGAAAATGAACAGTGGTATTCTGAATGTACTGAATCTGTTAAAGTGGGACCTTGCAAGCCATAGATGATGGACCACAGCAGTCTATATGAGAGGAAACTAAGGTCTTGAAGAGGAGTTTGGCAAAAGAGGGATCAATGAAAAGGTAAACAACAATGTAGAGGACAGTTCATTGGGAAGCACACCAAGACTATGGAAAGAGAAGGCAAGTGTGAAGTCACAACTGGGGGGGGTATAATTTTGCTAAGTTGATGATTGGAAGCACCACTGGAGCTTGGCCAATGAGTGCACTCTGTGCCATCTCTTCTTTTCTTGAAGCAGATTAAGTTCAGCAGAATAAAAAGTCCCAGAGAAAATTCAAACAATGTGCAGAACAATGCTGGACTCTGCCATTTCTCTAGAACTCACAACAATAACCTCTTGGGGATTAAAATGGCTTCCCTTCCCAACTGTTTCAGTAACATTTAATGTTGAAAGGTTATTCCTCTTGATGGGAGTAGAGGATTGAATTGACCTGTTTTTTGTGTCCTGTGGAAAGTGTAGTTGTTGTCTGTGTAAAGGGACAGCATGAGTTCATGTTCTTATGATCCTTCCACATTGATTGTCTACAACAAGACATAAAACACATTCCTGTTATGCATGTTTATAGCTAGAATATGATGTTGCTGGGAGCTGCTGGAGTGTTTGTATGTTTATAGGTGGCCCTTGCATGGATTTTATTTATTGTACACTATTCCAGAACACTGTTTTGTTGTAGTTTTGTCATTGAGTGTACTCCATGTTAATCTTTGACAAACTGTTCAATAAAAATGAAATATAAAAAAGGGAGCTATAGGGATTGGTCTTTTATTGGAGTATGTTCCCCTTGCCTAAGAGAGCAATTCCATCTTTAAAACGTTCACTTGCTGGAGGATATCAAGATATGCAAACAGGGTGAAAGAGAGGAGTCACTGAAAAAGTCAAGAGATGATTTATGCCTCGTTAGTGGTTACCCATGCTCATGGGGTAAACCTATCACTATAACTTCTGAATTAAAGTCCATGTAGTAATAAAATAAGGTTGACTCTATTGTATGCTGATAACACTGATATAGTCAGTTTACTGTCTTATGTTTGGTGCTTAATGTTAAATTCATACTGTGCTACTGTAGCAGTACAACTAAAGAAGTCACACTAGACTGGTGGTGCACTGAATAGAAATTGCAAACTGAACAACAGAGAAAATTCAGCACTCACCACCTCCTTAGCTAAGGATGCCACTCGACAAAAGGCTAGATAGACTTTCAGCTACAAATCCATCTTTTCATCTGGTCTTAGATCCAAAACGGATCTGGCATGTTTCTGTGTCTGTTTTGCATCTGGAATTAAATAAAAAGATGGATTTCTAGCTGGAAGTTTACTGAACCTTTTTCGAGTGGCATGCTTAGCTAAACAGGTGATGAGTGCTGAATTGTCTTTGTTATTCACTGTGCTACCATCAAAGTTCTAATTGTAAAATGCTTATGCTGCTACTTTGTGCAGGGGTCTCACATTACGAATTTTAGTTTTGGTTATGGGTAAAACTGTGTGTATTTTGACTGACTGACATCGATATAAGAGCACTTTAATCATGTTAGATGACTATGTAATACAGAGGATGGAATCCTTCATACCTCTACTACTAGGATGCACCTGGAAATGAGCTATTGAAGCTCAGTATGCCTTTCTTAGTGAAACTTTTTCAAATTAATAGATACATCCCAGCAAATACATTTTGGCTTGGGATGATTAGTAATGCTTTGCCAGAGGTTTAATGATAGAAATAGCTTATTGTCAGGTTTGGTGACTTCCTTGCATAAGTTATTTTAAAGTAATTGAGTCTTTCTTTTTAGCAAAACAAGGCCACTGCCTATATAATGATATTTCTGTCATATTGCTGTAGTAGGTTTGTATTAATTATTAAAAATACTCATAAAAACCCAGTAGAAAAAAAACAGGGTATCTGTGTATACGACATTGTGCCAAACAATTTACAATGTTAATAATAGTTAATAATGTCAGCAGAAAAAGGATAAAGCTTAGAAAACTAAAATCCAGCATCATTTTGCCAAATGCTTTTTAAATAAAATATGTGTTGGTGCTTCCTCAAACACTCTTCCACATAATCTGGATTATAAATCACTTAGGGAAAGACAGTTTCAACATACTACATGCCTGTCCACCAGGGATTTTACAAAAAAAAAAACTAAATATTCACAAAGTCAACCAGCACTTTCTACTCGTAAATCATAGGCTGTAATGATATTCAAAACATTTGCACAATTTGGATCCTCCAATAGAGTTTAAATCAGTTTCGTGTCCAGCAAATATCTGATCAGATTTTCTGGGAGCTCACATAAATTTACAGTAGTTATAAAATCTGACAAAGTCCCTGGATAATCTGGTCAGCTATTTTCCTGCCAAAAAGGGTTGACAAATGTGCTGAAGGAACTAAATTGCATGCACAAATGTTTTCACTGTCTGCCTCTTAATGTATTATCAGGCCAGTCACATTAATAGAAGGTAAACCCCAGACATGTATTCACATACAGTAAGTAATACTATTTTCAAATCTGCTATGTAAGAAGCACAACATTACCCAAAGGGGTAAAAAAAAGGTGCCATGGTTCTGCCAGACTGCTGACAAAACACAACAAAGAAGAAACAGCAGTGTACACCGGAGTGTCCCAAACATATGTTGGATGCTCAAATAAATGACATGAACAAGTTTATTCTTGAAGACAAAACTGTGAAGGTGCAGGCCTGAGGCAGTCTCTTCAATGTTTTGTGGTCTTGTACTGCTTTATCGGGGGTCTGACTGTGTCCCTATATACTGTTAATCTTTTTCATTCAGGGTTTTCTTTCCAGGCTGATGCTGGCTACCCTCTTTGGGTCTTTGGAGACAAACCTGCTTCATCAACCACTAGACTGCTGTTAGCACAGTTCTGTGGGATGCAGGATCCATGGCGTGTGTCTTGATCGTGTCCAGGGCATCACTCTAATGGCACCATGATTTTTTCTCCTTTTTCGCCGGTTCCCTCCCACAACCCTCCACCCACAGGCTTGTGCTGCCAGTTTTCTGACTTTGACTAGGATACCACAGCTAATTTGAGGGAGCAAGATCCCTGGCTCTCCATAGGGGTTGCTTTGGCACTGGTTACAGAGTTATCCCCTCCCCAGGCTGGGAAGTGCTGCCAGTGGTAGCACTGTTTTCCAGTGTAAATTCTTGTACCCACAGCAACTGGGCCTAGTAAAGTGAAAACAGCTGAGGAGTGTCTTATCCCAAAGGGCCTATTAGCAGATATCAAGGTTAATAAGAATAGGAAATTATAAACAAAAATAATATTTCACTGTTTTCCTGCCTTTCCTCTCACTCCGTGCCTCAAGTGTACTCCTTAAACTGTGTCGCCAACACAGAAATGCAATGCACCTCTGAGGGACCAACAAGTGGCCCATATTCATAAATTAAAAAACACATTGTAGCATTCTCACTTTCACTGGCTAACCATTCTTTCTCTATTTAGTTTATTGTTTCAGCAGGTTATTAACAGACCATGCTGAAGGGGAGATTGTAGAGTGAGACAACGTACCCAAAACTAACATTTGTAAATAAATGTGCATAAACTAAAGGGGAAAAGTGGTAAAAAAAATTAGTTAGAAAGTCAGAGAGGAAAATGAGTGAGTCCAATTAGAAAAAAAGTACAAGAGGAGAAGGAAAGTGCACTCCGAGTCATGTAGGAGAAAAAGACATATACATGGAAATCCCAGGTAATTCACCCAGGGATCTGTCCCAGAGACCTAGAGTGAAAAAGAAGAGCACACTTATAGTAATCAACATAGTTCAGAACACATATTACACAATAAGATCAAACAGGAAATCCTTCAAATAAAATAAGATCCACTGATCTATTTGTAGTTGTGTTTATCTGCAGGGGGAAGAACTAGTTACAGTTGAATCTCATTAACCTCAAGGTGATTTTCAGGAAAGGATGAATATCCTGGGCTACTTAAAAAGGGTATATCTATCTTATTTTCTCAAAGTGCTGTTACATGTTATTTTTCTATGAGACTGAATTTTCAGGAATACCTTTGCCTTGCATTTTTATGGTTGCATAGTGGAAGTATGTGGATGTCTTGCTGTTACACACAGAGAGAGAAGGGGGTCTGAAAGCATGTGACTGGATACCTAGACTGTGTATTTCACAGTGGAATTGAAGCATTGCAGTCCTCTCCATTCACCACAGTGCTGTTCCTTTATGGCTCTCCCCCTTCCCTCCACCCTGGCACTATTTTCTTGTAGTGGCTGCTTGTAGAGCTGGCTCTCATCACTTCCTGTAGATTTGTTGGAGGTTTTTTCTGTTTCTTTACCTTTACCTCTTTTTACATCGCTCAGATGAGGTCAGATTCAAGGAAGACTGTTTGCACTGAAAATGTTAACTACAGCTCCATGCCACACCATGCCTATTTCTCTGACTGCATTCTTCCAGCTGTGTAACTCCAGCTGTTTATCTTAGGAGCTTCAAGTTACATTTCTCTCTCTCTCTTCTTTCCAACAGTGAGGGGGGGGGCATAAGCAGCATGCTCTGCTGAGAGTGTGTGTCAGTGTCCAAATGTTGATCATTTGCGGTGGTGAGGTTTTTTTTATTTCTTTTATTTTAACTCTTTCAGGACTGATCTAATTCTTAGTGACATTCTATTCAGTTTTTTTAGACTTGAATTAATCTCATATCTAGTTACAAGTGTCCTTCTAGGGGAAGTGAGGGGGGTTAGGAACCAGACTGCATACAGGGAAATGCTCAGAACTGAAGAGGACCAAATGTGATAAATAAGATACAGAGCTGAGCTGCCATATCAGGGCTATACAAAGATAGCTGCTAAGATGTTATTTGTGAAGCAGTCTGAATACACTGAATCCAGCTGCTTCCATTTTTGTAGAACCTTTTTTTTTGTTTTGGTAAAAGTTACCATCATGCAGTGAATGAAGAAGAATTCTTGTGTGTAGGGGAAGGGTAAAAACAAGTAGTGTATTATAAGTTGTATGTTTGGGATTTCATAACAGAGTTGTATGTAGATGCCAATTAGCCTCACGGAACATGAGTAATGGTATGCCACTTCCCAGCTGCTAGTACTGTTAATACTAATATGAAACGTAAACAACTAGGATATAGTGTATGTTGGAATGTGGTTGTGTATGGAAATCCATACACAGTAAAAAGTTGTTCTGCTTCAGTAGTTATGTCCTCACTAATGCTGAACAAAACAGTAGTGGTGTTCTCACTAATGCAGAATGATTTTTTTTTCTGCGTTAGTGAGGATGTCACAATGCAACCACCCCTTGGAGTGCCATTCATAGGACAGGGGGCAGTTGGCGAGTGGTGTGCGCAAGTTGGCCAGCGGGCTGGAGAGACGAGAAGAGCGGGTCTCCAGAAGCAGATACTGGCCAGAAAATGTAAGTGCTCCTGTTTTGGGGCACCATACACTATATAGAACAGTGTATGGTCTCCCAAACAACTCGGCAACTCTTCCTCCTCATGTTTTCTATGATGGCAGAGGGACCTCTCGAGCTTAGTTGTTGAGTTCATCAGCCATCATAGAAAACACTCGAGTGAAGAATTGCCTTGTTGTGCTGGGAAGCCATACAGTATCCTATATGTTGTGTCATGCAGTATGTATATTTATTTATTAATACAATTTTACCAAAACAAGTTATGGACTCAGACATAACGAAACAAAATAAGGTCATCTTTACCAGCTGCAGCTACAGTTATACAGTAGGAGACAAATGCTTTAAAGTCTAGTCGGCACAGGTACATGTATTTCTTTTCCTTAATTCTGAAGACTTTTTGTCAACTTAAAATTTTAAATTATGTCCCTCTATTTTAAATGTTATCATTTTCTGTGGTGTGGCTTTAAATTTGATGCAATAAATGGCACATTGTAGACTATTAGAATGCAGTTAGTAAACTGGAAATATTTACAAGGTGGAACTCTCATGACTTTATATTTGCAGGAGGGGTAGCTGTCCACTAAAGGAAGGTGGGACCTTACCAATGCAGATTATCATTTCAGCAGAACCATAGGGGTTGCAAAGCTCCTCCGTCGATCACATTTTCTGTAAATAAATGTCAGGCAAACAGTGTTCTAGGAGTTTCAAAGAAATAGGGGTGAAACTGCAACACCTGGCTAACCCGGAATGAAGCCCCTGCCCATAGGATTCTGTAGGTTCATACAGAGGCAGATGTATTGCCTCTAGGGAGGGGACTGTCAGATGGAAATCGCTTGGACGGGGGAGTACAAATATTTATTTCTAAGTTTGCATAATAATAGTGGAATTTTTATGTTTTTTTTTCAAGGAGACTGCATTTTTTTGTATTGACACGGGCTCTGCAGCATGATGTGAATGCCTTTCTTTATATTTTACAAAGGACATTTTAAATTGGCCTTTAACAATGCATGGAATCTGCTTTCTGGTTCTCGAGATAATGATCTCAGGTACTCTGCATACACTCATGGATAAAAATTTCCAGCAGGGGGCCTCCACCTGGGGTGACACATCACGCTGAACCACCTCTCAGTAAATTTATAGGAATACTGTCAACATCAAGGCCTGAATCCATTCCTGGCCTAATGTCTTCTTGTCACTCAAAAATGTGGGTCAAATCGTCCTCACAAGTCTGCTGTCTATACATTTCTTTATTATTTGCCATGTTTACAAATGATTTCCCAAAAATGAATAAAGTAATTAAAAAAAATCATGGTCCCAAATTGTAAGGAACATTCTTGGCTATGTGTCATTAGTGTGTGGACAATGTTTGGATTTGGAAAATAAATAAATAAATAAATGAAATCCCATAATGTGGTTAACTCAACATTAGTATACAGTTGGGTACCATCATAATATGGTAACTTCATACAATATGTACCTATCGTGGTGTCACCACTCTATGAGTACAATATTGCTTCATACAAGTTCCCCTTGATTTTTTTTCTCCCTTGCTCATTGCATGCATTATTGCCCATTGGATTATCATGTAAGTGTAGCATAGCATGTGAATTGTATGTGCCATACAGTTTATGATATGGACATTACACATATTAATAATTTTACACTGTATTCATTTGAATCACATAACCTGCCATACATAGAAACATAGAAAATAGTGGTAGATAATGACAGCTGGGACCATCTATTCTGCCCATTTTTAATTATGATCACTTTTACTGCAGATCCTTCTTGATCTATGACATTGTCTCTTCCACCCTTCCTTCCTCCTATGATTCCCTTGTGCCTATCCCAGGCAGTTTTGAAACCTCCACTGGTTTCACCCCACTGCCCCTGATAGAAAGCTGTTCCAGGAATTTACCACCCCTTCTGTGAAGAAGTGCTTCCTCACATCTCTCCTGAATCTACCCCCTTCCAGCTTTATATTATGACCCCTTGTTCTAGAGCACATTTTTTCTCTGACAGATATCTTCCTCCCATACTTTATTAACCTCCATGAGGTATTTAAAGGTCTCTATCATATCTCCTCTCTCCCCCCCTCTTCTCCAGGGTGTACTTATTGAGCTTTTAGTCTGTCATAGGGCTTTTGATGCAGACCTTGCACCATTTTGACAGCCGGACTGCCTCCATTCTGCTTATCTCTTTCCAGAGATGTAGTCTCCAGAACTGGACACACCACTCCAGGTGAGGTGTTACCAATGACCTATATAGAGGCAGTACCACCTACACTCTTCCTGCTGGTGATACCCCTACCCTACGTACCCCAGCATCCCACTAGCCTTCTTGACTGCCTTGTCCACATTGTCTTGCCACTTTTAGGTCATCAAATTTGATAAACCCCATATCTCTTTCTTGCTTGGTCATTGTCAGTATCATTCCCCCATTTTGTACTTAGTACTCCCCTCCCAGGTTTCTGTGGCCCAAGTGCACTACTTTGCACTTTTTTCCCATCAAAACCTGGTTGATCGGTTATCCTGTCAAAAAGATATCAGATTTGTTTGGCGCAACCTTCCCCCTGTGAAACTATGCTGCCTTGAGTCCAATAATTCATTGGATTTCAGATATTCCAGAGTTCTTCCCTTTAATAGTGTTTCCATTTACTTCCCCACCACCAATGTCAGGCTGACAGGCCTGTAATTGCCCACCACTTCCTTGCTACCACTTTAGTGAAGTGGCACTACATCTGCCTTTCTCCAGTCTTCTGGGACCACGCTGGTCTTCAGTGATCTGTTAAATAAGTCTGTCAGAGGTGCAGCTAGCACCTCCCTGAGCTCCCTCAGTACCGTTGGATGCATCCTGTCTGGCCACATAGCTTTGTCCACCTCCAGATTAGTGAGTGCTTTCTGGACTCTCCCCCCTCCCCCCAGAAAAGGGACTAGTGTCCATTTCCCTCTCCTTTAAGCCCTTGGTGCATGTGTCTTTTTACCCTTCTATTTTGAACACTGAGTAGACGTATCTGTTTAAGATGTCTGCCTTTTCTTGTTCCTCTCCATACAGTCCCTCCTCTTAACCATACAATCCTTCCCTTTATCTTCCTTTTCTCATAACATACCCCAAAAATATCTTTGCCCCTTGATACAGCCTTAGCTATTCTTTCCTCAAGTTTGTGCCTTTGCACACCTCACTGCTTTCCCTGCTTCTGCCTTTTCCTGATATGCTTCCCTATCTTCCTCCTCCTCTGGGTCTCCTTATATCTTTCTGAATGCTTCCTTTCAGCCTTTACCTTTTGCCATCTCTTTTGAGAACCCTTGCAGGCTCTTTTTCCTTTGCTTACTTGCATGACACTGTGGTTTGTTGCCTTCATTATGCCCTTTTAGTTTGACTCACTTTTTCTCCACCCACCTCAGGTCATCTCCTCTGCCAGGTCATTCCGGAGGTATTCAACAAACTCTGTACCATCAGCCCTTCTGAAGACCAGGATCCTCACCCTTGTGTGGTTGGATTCTGCTGCTGTTCTTATGTTGAACTACACTGTACATTGATCACTGGTCACCAGATGGCTTTCCGGCCTTGATATCTGCAGTACAGACCCTCTTAGTAAGAATCAGAGACTTAAACAAAGAATATTTTCATGCCGAGAAGCAGTCCTTTACATGAAAATGAGCTGGTTAAATCTCAGGGGAGTCTGGCTGCTCACACACACATGTCCCCTCATGTAGCCATCTTGGATCCATTTCCTCCCTACATGAACAAGTTGATTTCCCACACGAACTCCATAGGTCAAAGGTTCACGTGTTTCATGCACTGCCCCAGGAACCCAAGAACTCATGAGATTCCTGCAGTCTCGAATCATCACTGGTGCCAGGAAAAAGGACACAGATTTGTAGGGAACTGGCAACAGTTCTGGGAGCGAAAGTTCTTTAAATTTGATGGACTGCATCTGACTAAAGAGGGAGTCAGTGCATTGAGGCAGAAGTTTGACGTCTTTGCAGAATATTTAAACTAGCAAATGGGGAGAGGGGTGCAGCACCCCATACGAATGGGAAGAACACCCTCCCCTCAGCTAGTGGTCAAACAGGAATTCAGCTTGTTTGCCGCTCATTTGCATCACCAGGTAAGAAAAAGGTTTGTCTCCCACACGATGCACAGGGTAATGCCAAACTTCACCCAACAACTAACACACCAAAATCTGGCCAATGGAAAATCATGTACACAATGCTCACAGCCTGGGAAATAAGATCCCAGACCTGCAGGCAATAATGTCAGAGGCTAAACTGGACATAGTAGCAATTAGTGAGATGTGGTTTACCAGTAACCACACTTGGGAGACTTCAGTACCTGGCTATGTATTGTTCAGAAGAGACCGAGGTACAAAAGGGGGGAGGAGTGGCCCTGTATGTTAATGAAAATATCAAAGCTACAGAAATTCAGAATACACATAAGGAGCCAGAAGAACTGTGGGTCACCCTGGAAACAGGAAATGGGACAGCCATAAGAACTGGGGTTGTCTACAGGCCCCCAGACCAGAGGGAGGACATAGACACATTACTGTTAGAAGATATACAAAACATGACAGCTAAAGGGGAGGTTCTGATAATGGGAGACTTCAACATGCCAGATACAGATTGGTCAATACCAGCAGGAACATCTGCCAGAACTAGACTCATAGTGGATTCCTGGGGAGGGCCTCAAACAACTGGTACAGCAACCCACAAGAGACAGGGCTATCCTAGATCTAGTACTGACTAACAAAGAAGGGATCACAGATCTCCAGGTAGAAGGTCACCTGGGGGTCAGTGACCATCACATGGTATGGTTCAATTTGGCTACTACATCTAAATCATCCCATTCCAAGGCAAAATATGGGACTTCAGAGGAGCTGATTTTGATAAGATGGCCAACAGAGTTAAGCTAGCCCTGGCAAAAGAAACACAGGAGGAGGTATATAAAAGTGGGCAAGCATTAAGGATACAATACTTGAAGCAACATCCCATTGTGTTAGACAGAAAGGAAGTGCAAAAGAAGAAGGAAACCACTTTGGTTCTCAAATACAGTAGCAGAAAAGGTCAGAGCCAAAAGGCTGGCCTTCAGGAAATATAAGGGAACACAGCGGGATGAAGATAGGGAGGCATACCAAACTGCCCTAAGGGAAGCAGGTAAGGCAGTAAGGCAGGCAAAGTCCCAAACTGAGGAAACACTAGCACGAACAGTAAAAGAAGGTGACAAGACTTTCTATAGATACATTAGTGAAAGGAGAAAGTCCAGAGGGGGTATTGCTAAGCTTAATGGAGAAAAGAGAGCATGTGAGGAGGAGGACCCTGTAAAGGCATCTATCCTAAATAGATACTTTTGCTCAGTATTTACTGAAGAGAAGGTAGGGCAGGGCCCACAGCTCAGCATCATGGACACGGGGGGAGGGAGGTGAGCACTACTCCCTTCACAAAAGAAAGGGTCCTACAAGAGCTTGCTAAGCTCAGGGTGGATAAGGCAATGGGACCTGATGGCATACATCCCAGGGTACTTAAGGAGCTAAAGGAGGAACTAGCAGAGCCATTAGCAGAATTGTTTAGTGAGTCTCTGAGCACAAGAGAGGTCCCAGAAGACTGGAGAAGGGCTCATGTGATCCCGCTCCACAAGAGTGGTAGCAGGAAGGAGGTGGGGAACTACAGACCAGTCAGTCTTACCTCAGTAGTGGGCAAGATTATGGAGGCACTTCTTAAGGAAAGGATAGTGCAACACCTGGAATCCATAGGGGCACAGGATCCAAGACAGCATGGGTTTACAAAAGGAAGGCCCTGTCAAACTAATCTCATAGATTTCTTTGACTGGGTAACCAGAGTGGTGGACCAAGGGGAGCAGTTGATGTCGCTTACCTTGACTTCAGCAAAGCTTTTGACACTGTTCCACATAGAAGATTGATAAATAAGCTAGGTAGGCTCGGGTGGGTCAGAAGTTGGTCAACTGGGTGGCAAACTGGTTGACTGGCAGAAAACAGAGAGTGGTGGTAAATGGTATACAGTCAGAAGAGATGCAAGTCACAAGTGGGTACTCTAGGATCAGTCCTGGGGCCAGTCCTATTCAACATCTTCATTAGTGACCTCGCAGATGGACTAGAGGGTAAGGCTTGTCTGTTTGCAGATGACACCAAGATCTGCAACAGAGTAGATGATCCAGATGGGGTGGGCAGAATGAGAAGAGATCTGGATAAACTAGCAAAATGGTCAGAAGAGTGGCAACTGGGATTTAATGCAAAGAAGTGCAAAATCATGCACATAGGGAAGAGAAACCCTGAAGCCACTTATAGGCTGGGAGGGGAGTTGCTAGCAGTCACAAAGGAAGAAAGAGACTTGGGCATCATCATCACTGATGACCTAAAATCATCCAAGCAGACCTCTAAAGCAGTAGGTAAGGCTAGGGGGGTGTTAGGGTGTATTAGTAGGGGTATCACAAGTCGTAAGAGGGAGGTACACCTCTGTACAAGACATTGGTTAGGCCCCATCTGGAGTACTGCGTGCAGTATTGGAGGCCACACCTTCACAAGGACATTAACCAAATTGAGGCAGTCCAGAGAAGGGCAACCAAAATGGTGCAGGGACTGCATCAGAAGACATATGAGGACAGATTAACGGAGCTCAATATGTATACCCTTGAGCAAAGGAGGGAGAGAGGTGATATGATCGAGGCATTCAAACACCTTAAGGGCATAAACAAGGCGAAAGAGTCTAACATGTTTAAATATAAGAAAAATAGCAGGACAAGAGGACACAGCATGAGAATAGAGGGAGGCTGATTAAGGGGGAATGTGAGGAAATTCTTTTTCACAGAAAGGGTGGTAGATGCATGGAATAGCTTACCACAAGAAGTGGTGGCTATGAATACAGTGCAGGGCTTCAAACAGGCATGGGATAGGCATAAGGGAGCAATACAAATGACTATGAATAGATAGGTCACTGACAGAGCAAAGGCCAATGGCACATTTATAAGGTAGAAAAAGAAATGCGCAGACTGGATGGGCCTTGCGGTCCTTATCTGCCGTCAACTTCTATGTTTCCATGTTTCTATGTTTCTATCACCCTCTCCCCAGGATGGAAGTACTGGCTTGAATAATTTGTCATGACCCCTCTGCTGTTGCAGTTGATGTTATGTGAGAGTATCAACCAAATCTGGCTTGAGCAATGCCAAGAAAGACTCGAGCGGGTATGTGGTTGATGTTTTCTGAACAGTTCAGCAGGGTTCAATCTGTGACAGTGTGAGGAGTGTTTCTGTGAGTGAACAAGAAATGAGCCACCCTTTGAGTTGTAGGTATTGATTGAGAACTTTGTTTGACCCAAGCTTTTTTGAAAGTCTGTACTGCTTGTTCAGCTACACCGTTTGATGCTCGATGATAAGATGGAGACAAAATATGTTTGACCCCATTCTGCTTTAATAACAGTTTAAAGAGCTAGTGGATCAAAATGCTTGTTCTGCTACACTGACAAACTGTCCAGTTTCAGAAATGGGTAATATATGGCTTTCGTTCACTCCAAATGTCAGTTTACTCACAGTTGTGATAGTTTCTCACTTTTTGTATGTCTTCTAACTGGCAGCACTGCTTGACGCCATTCAGTGCCACAGCCCTCGGAAATGACGTGGTGGGGGGTGAACCGCATCGGTCATTTATTAAAAATTCTATGGCATAGCTGTGATTCCATGATGTATTTATGATTGTCATAGTGAAAACTGCCCTGTTTACAGGAATCTGTGTGTATGTTGTCCTTCTTATACCTTGGCTATTCATCATTACTTGTATTTCAAACACCAACAGTGATGATTTCCCTTTTTATTTTTGTACAATTGCAGTAGTTCAGAACTGAAGCTACAGTGGAGTCCTCGATCAGCTGATAAGCTAGCTAAAGCCGTGTTCAAAGTTTCCATGTTAATTTAGTTTCTCACTATTAAAAACAATACACTTTGGCCAGCTCAGTAGTGCTGAGGGTTGAGGCGCTGGATGCCACACCTCGCGCCACGCCGGCGACCCATGTTTGGGAATGAGCACAGGCCGCCGGGTGTTGGCAGGGAAGGAGAGGGATCGACCATCCCAGAGACTGCTCTCCTTCTCCGGGGGGTTGGGGGCACCAGTAGTCAGTGAATGCCTGGCCTCTCGCGGAGGCTGGGGCAGCACGCCACGCACTGACAAGGTGGGCGGGAGATGGGCAGACAACTGGAGGAGAGCACGTGAGCATGTGCATTGCCTCTGCAGGTGTCATTGCATGCCCCACCCCTGAGAGGAACAAGAAAATAGAGAAAATGCGGTCATGCGGCTTGATGGTCAGTCCCAGGACATGCTCAGCTCCAGAGGTGTCACCCCAGAGAACTGGATCCGGACTTGGTGGTGGTAGGTGAGCTTGCCACTGCCACGCCATGGGAGGCAAGCCATGGGGGTATGTCTGGGGAGAGGGCCTTAATGGGAGCCAGGTGCACCAGGACGGCAGCTGGATTTGGGCTGACTGCAGTGGGGTAAAAAGTACTAACAAAAAAAAAATACACTTGACAGTAAAAAAAAAAAATACTGACTTTTTTTTCGTATTTATACTTTCTCTGCCTCTACCTAGCTGGCAGGCAGCTCTGCCCCCCCAGGAGGGCCGTCCTCAGAGCCCGACCACCCCCCACTCAGCCATACCCCATAGTTCCCCCATGGATTGCCCCCCTGTGGCGAGGCCAGGGTGAGGAGCATTGACTTTCTCCCCCTCCCCCCAGAGCATAATCCAGAAGTCGGGGTGGCTTGTTGTGGAGGGGGCATTGCGCCATCATGGAGCCTGCCAGCTCCCATTTTGCACCTGCTTTACTCCCCTAGGCTCACAAACATGCAATGGGTGGAGCGCATGGACTCCCCCTTCATGGAGACAGCCTATGCCCAGGACATGGGATCCCTCTCCATTTTGGCGGCGTGCATGTGTTGACACCCAGCCACCGCTGAGTGTCAGGCAAACAGCACGCCCCCTGTCCCTCTCCCTGAGGAAGGAGAGCGGTCTGTGGATGCTCAGTTCTTCCTAACCCTGCCAGCCCCTGAGCAACCGAGCCCATTCCCAAACCCGGCTTAGGCGATTGCGAGGTTCGGCGTCCAGCACCACAACCCTTCGCACCATCGGGTTGGCTAGACTTGGTGTTTCTTAATAAAAGTAAACACCATCTCTTGTGCCATATACTCAGAGAAAGTTCAAGCAATTCCATCAACAGTGCTTGTCTGAATATGCATTCTATTCTCGGCTTACCAACCACTCACTTTTTTTTCTTAAAAAATGTGTTTTTGTGTTTTTATGTTACCTGTGTTTATTCTGTTTATTTTCTTTTAAAATAATGAAAGATATATTGCTGTGGTGAGGAGGTAGATGTGGAGGTCTTATCAGCTTACCTTCTCGCTGTCTGAAGCAGTTTCTGATCCCTGGCTCACCCACTATTCACTCTCTTTCCAGATGTTGCTTGGCATTTAGCAGGATACTCTTTTTTATGGTAATTATTTTAAAATGTATTTCCTGGGTGATGGTTGTGTGTGGTGGAGGTCCCATCCAATTGAGAGCTGCCATCACCGGTCAGACGCAAAGGAAACAAGTGAATTGGCAAGTCACATTCTTTATGTAACAACTTCCATGCCTTATCCCTCCGGCCTCATCAACTGGCTGCTTCACTTTTTTACCCTGAGCCCCATCCATCTCATTTTTTCCAATCTCATACAAAACTACTTTCAACCCCATTCAAAACTGACACTCTGGGTCAAGCACATCTGCACTGCAGCACAAGTTCAAATCTTTTTTGGGGAAAAAAGTAGTACAGCATATTTGGCATTTGTTTTATGTTCTTGGGTAAAAACAAATGCTGTGCAAAACGATGTCAGTTGTGACTGCTAGTGAGGTGCAGAGTGGGAAGGGATGCGATGTGATGTGAAACACTGTGCAGATCGACAGTATGAATGAAGGTTTGCTTTTTTTTTTGTAAAAAAACGAAACAAAGCCACCTTTACTGTATGTGCCTTCTATAAAAATGCGCACCATTTTATACTGGCACAAGTCAATGAACTAAACAAAATAAAAAATGAGATCCAGTTCTGATTTAACCTAAACGCAGATCCACTGACAGACTACTGTACCCACAGACAAATAAAAAATCACTTTGTTCTTGCTTCAAAGGCAAGGCCCATTCATGCTGGAACATTTCCCGTCTATCATGAAAAGAGAAGAAGTCAGGAGATTATTTCAAACCTACAGCAAGTTAAGCAATTTTTTATAAACTATTACAAATGAACTACATAGTTAACTCAGTGATGAAAGTTAGTGCCTTAACGAACTGCACACAACTCATTTCAGCCTCTAGATGTGAAGCTGTGCAGGTACAGCATTCCTACTACATTGTCATTTCCTCTTTCAGAACTGCTGCGCGCATGGTCCTTATCTCTAAGAACCCATGGCCCTGAAGTTTGTGCAGTCGGTATTTTTAGGGAGGAAACATAAATAAATCTTGTGCTGCATTCTTTTACACACCCAGCTGAAACAATTTATTACGATGCTCCAGACACTGTTTTGCATAAAACATGACTGAATTCATTCTTATGGAGAAAACTGGGGACCATTGTCCGATACTAACTCCTGGGGTAGTCCATATGAGACAAAGAGCTGTCTCAGAAGGCTTACAGTCTTTTCAGTAGTTGTCAGTAGTGTGTATAGCATTGCCATCCATTTGGCGTGGATGTCGATTACCACTAAGACATGCTGTTTGGCCATTTCTGCATAGTCTACATGGAGGTATTCCCATGGCGTGGTAGCCCAGGACCAGGGATGCGAGGGTGTGGTTGCAGGTTGGTTGTGGATAGCCGCACATGGTGCACATTGGCTGACAAGATGCTGGATATCTTGATCAAGTCCTGGCCACCAGAGGTATCCCCTGGCCAATGACTTCATCTGAGATATTCCAGTATGACTCTCATGTAAATTGAAAAGTAACCTGTTACAGAACTTTAGCAGTATCACAATTTGAGCACCCCACAGAACACAGCCTTGCTCTGTGGACAGCTGTTCCTTCTTATCAAAGAAAGGTCGGATAGTCTGGTCTCTTGTGAAGTTGGGCCAACCATTTAGGGTAAAATCTAGGACTTTAGAGAGGACTGGATCTCATCTTGTCTCCTCTGCTGCATCCTGTGAAGCAATAGGCAATTCATTGAGATGTGAAAGGTGGAATACTGCCCCACCATCCTCCTTCTCTGTAGCATCTTTGCATGGCAGTCTGGATAATGCATCTTCATTTGCGTGATTCTGAGAACAGCTATATTTGATGTCATAGTCATAAGTCAACAAAATCAGGGCTCATTGCTGCATCCGTAGTGCTGCGGGAGTTAGCATTGCTGTCTTCAGCCCCAGAATAGCCAGCAGAGGCTTGTGATCTGTTAGAAGACTGAATTTCCATCCACTAAGGTACTTATGGAACTTCTTAACATAGAAACATAGAATTTATGGCAGATAAGGACCACTTGGCCCACCTAGTGTGCCCATTTCCCTACCTGATGGATAAGCTGCAGATCTTAGTCAACCAACAGCTTACTTCCTCCTACCCCCCGCTAGAATTGCCTTATGTCTGTTCCATGCATTCTTGAATTCTCACACTGTTCTTGACTCCACAACCTCCACAGGAAGGCTGTTCCATGCATCCACAACCCTCTCCATGAAAAAAATACTTTCTAACATTACCTCTGAGCCGCCCCTCTATCTTCAAATTGTGCCCCCTCATTCTTGCACATCTCTTTTTCTGAAAGATGCTACCCTCTTGGACTTTGTTAATTCCCTTGAGGTACTTAAAAGTTTCTATCATGTTCCCTCTCTCCTTTCCTTGAGGGTGTACATATTAAGCTGCTTTAGTCTCTCTTCGTATGTCTTCTGGTGCAGACCCTGCACCATTTTGGTTGCCCTCCTCTGAACAGCCTCCACTCTGTCTATGTCTTTGTGGAGATGGGGTCTCCAGAACCACATGCAGTACTCCAGATGAAGTCTCACCAACTATCTGTACAGAGGGATAACAACTTCCTGTTTTCTACTATTGATGCCTCTCCCTATGCATCCCAGTATCCCCCCAGCCCTCCTTACTGCCTTCTGACATTGCTTGCCCACCTTTAGGTCATCTGAATAATTACTCCCAGGTCCCTTTTGATTTCTGTTGTTGTTAGTATCTCACCCACCACTGTGTACTCTTCCCCTGGAGTATTGTTTCCCAGGTGCATTACCTTGCACTTCTTTGCATTGAATCTGAGCTGCCATACATTTGACCATTCCTCCAACCTTGCCAAGTCCCTTTTTATCCTTTCCACCCCACCTTGTGTATCAACCCTGTTGCAGATCTTTGTGTTGTCTGCAAAGAGACATACTTTTCCTTCCAGGTGCTCTCCAATGTCACTTATAAAGACATTAAAGAGGACCAGTCCCAGTACTTAACCCTGTGGTACCCCGGTAGTTACCCTCTTTTCTTCACTGTGGACTCCATTTACTATTACCCTTTGCGTCCATTTGTCCAGCCAATTTTTTTATCCAGGCTACCACCTTGGGACCCACTCCAAGGCTGGCTAACTTGTATATTAATCTTTGTGTGGGACTGTGTCAAATGCTTGCTAAAATCTAGGTAGGCCATATCCACAGCCCTCCCTGGTTTACTACTTTGGTCACCCAGTCAAAGAAATCTATTAGATTCATCTGACCGACCTTCCCGCTGTGAATCCATGCTGCCTTGGGTCCTGTGCCCCATTGGCCTCTAGATATTCAACAATTCTTTCCTTCAGAAATGATTCCATCATTTTCCATACCACTGAGGTCAAACTAACTGGTCTGTAGTTTCCTGCCTCTGTCCTGCTCCCACTTTTGTGAAGTGGAATCACATCCGCCCTTCTCCAGTCCTCAGGTACCACTTCATCCTCCCATGATTTGTTAAAGAGAGTAGTCAGTGGTGTCACTAGTTCTAAGTAATGTGTTCTGGGGGCCCTTTTAAGAATCATAGACTTCACAATGCTTAAAAGGTTTTCAACCTTTTCTTGATTTCCCCTACATTTCACTCTGTGCCAGAGCTTGTTCACGGGGTTCATTTTCTTCTTTTAATCAGTCCTAAGGTTGTCATCATCATGTTTTCTGTCCTGCTTTTTATTCTTATGTAACCCCTAGATGGCGCTATCCCAGGGGCTACTACCCCTGCCTGATTTGCCACTAACAGGTTGAGGGGCCTGGATCCAATGGCGGGTGCCTCCACCCAGAGGTCAGGGTTTGCAATAGTTAAACTAACTTGGTCACAGCCCTCTGGGACACTGCAACCCCCCTTTCTTCCCACTAGTGGCCCACACAATATATCAGAATTACCTTCACAGTATACACTTACCCCCAGGTCTGGTTCCGGCACTGGGACCTCCTGTGAAATGAGATACAGTGCAACAATCACAGTACAGTACTTTAACATAGACAAATACCTCAGGCAGTATAACTTTGCTGAAACAAGCAGCTCTGATTTATTTGGGGATATAACAAGGACAGGGGAAATCAGGTTAATTAGCTTATCACTCTAATAATCTACCTATGGCTCTGTGCACAGGCCTATCCCTATCAGTTACTGTCCCAGGTACCCAAGCCCTAGTGGCTAGTCCAAACCGTGGCAGCTGGTAGGGGCCTTTCACACATAGAAAGGAGAATTAAACAGTCAGCAGTACAGTAATTCCATTTGGATTTAATGTGGCAATTCAACGAGGAGCAACCCTGAATTAGTACTCACGACTCCAAATAAGATAGGGTCCTTCAATGTCAGCAGGGCTCACTTGAGGTACACAAACCTCTTCACACATCCATATAAAGAGAGTACTATACCAGGCAGGCTGCATCTGTATCCCGATCGCAATTACTGCACAATACCGGGAGAACACACAGCAGATTCAGTTCCTGACAGACCGAGTGCAATTTTCAGCAATTCTTCCAGTCTTCTACAGGGTGAGCCTGGTTTCTACTTCAGAGATCCTTTGATTCTTTTCACAGGACGATTCAGTCCTAACAAGCTGTTACACAAGCTGCAGACCGGAACTCTGGGCCTTACACGTTTTTGACTAAAACTGCACACTGAAAAACACAGGGCTCCTTCCTTCTTCACTGCCAAAGCTCAACTGAACTCCAACTGACTGAAACCGGCACTTCCTTTGAGTTCCTCCCAGTTCTTGACTGGATTGGCTGTCACTGCCAATAGACTGCTGCTGTTGGTCCAAAAAGGCACTGAAGTCTAAACTACATCTCCCAGAGTCACTGCCCATACAATCCTCTTGTGGCTGGCTCAGATTATGAGTCCAAGGCATCATTTTAGAGCTAGCTTACCCACACTGATTGGTCCAGTTCAGCAGTTCAAAACTAGAATGGGGAACTAGCAGACACAGTTCTGACTGCAAAAGAAAGCAGGTTAGACAAACTGTAATTTCATTATTACTCTAAATAATTTCTGGCAAACAGTTACATCTTTCAAATAGGTTCCCTTTGCATTCTAGTGACTGCAAAATGAAGTGAATTAGCAGCAGCTCGAGTGGTACTCAGAGAAGCACACAGTCCCCCATACAACACTAATTATGTCTGCAAGCAGACAGCTCTTAAAGAGACAGTACCAGAGGCTCTAAAAACACTCACTGATAAATGGCTTAAATGCCAAACACCATTCAGGCTTGGAGCATTCAAGCAAGCTCCTGGAAGTCTTTTGAACCCCATTTGCAGGGGGGTTACACCTTCCTGAGCTTGGGAAAGCTTGATGTCCAAGGCCAAGCAAGTACCCCTACAAGTTTAACTGCAAACCAAGGTACATTTTATTAGGGGCCTTATACAATCATCAGTCAATATATCATTTTACCAAGAACACATTTCTGAAACATTGCAGTGGTCACTCTTTACACGGTATTACATATACATTGTACCATAACTCAAGTTATTACCTCTTGTACATGAAACCTGAAGAGCGGTGCCTCATCAGTTACCTTTGGGCTGGATGGGGCAAGGGCACCATATTTAGAGGGCAACTCAAGTAACTTGGAGTTAGCACTGATGCTCAGTTTGGGCAATGAGCTCGGGGACACATACACTCCTTTATGGACAACATTGAGAGGCAAGTTCACAGGCCTCCCAAGGGAATCATAACTGAGGTGCACCACAGGCTTACAGCTCGACCAGTCTTTCTAGGGGAACTGTTATAGTCTCTGCACTCTGAGCCTCATTTCAGCATTGTCCTCACTTGTCAGGGGAGTCTCCATGGGGTAGAGAGGCTAGAACTTGGGGCACTTTCAGCTCCAGGAGTTAGCAGTTTCTGAGTCCACAACCTTTGGCTCGCATGGAGAGCTTTGGACACTGGCAGTGGACTGTCAGGGGCACTCAAAATACTCTTCTTGTTTCGGTGTATCACCAGTCTGCCCCAATCTATCATTTTCCTCCTGGAAGCTCAAACAGTTCAACCATGTCAATGATTCCATTTCATCTGATCTGATGCTTTTGCACTTCACTTTCTGGGAGACGTGGCTCCAGGGATGAAGTTGGGGGCTTAGACAGTCCAGAAGGCCCAGCTTTGTTCCAGTATTGACTAGGGATTGCCCCGAACAATTGACTCAGTTCGTAAGAAGGATAGTATTCAAAGTCACTCTACTTTCTTCCGATATGGACTGACAGTCATGCTCAACTGGGACTTGTGGAGGGGAACACTTTAACTTTGCTTCTGTGGGCAGACTTTCTTGATCTTTTCTTAGCAGCAGCTCTAGTCACTGGTCCAGAGGGGCATCTTCTAGGGCTCAGACTCAATTAAGATTTGTCCACTGGGGTAAATGATTTCTATGCATTGTTTTTACATCTTTTGAATTATTCTCAGGCCTTACTTTGTACACTGGCAGATCATCTAGTTTGCCCACTACAATGTGAGGGAGATGGTGCCATCTGTCAGCAATCTTGTGCTTGCCATGCAGTCCCAGATTTCTTAGCAATACCCGATCTCCCTCCTGGAGTTCCTGTACTTTCACCTTTTATCATACCTTTCTTTGTTGGGCAGATTTCTATTTGGTAGCCATGGTTTGAGCTAGTTAGGTATATGTGAGTTAGCTGGGCTTTTAACTTTGCATACTGTAAATAGTTGTCAGCTTGAACCCCATCAGGAGAGACCCCAAAACACACATCTACTGGTAGTTCGCTTCTCTTCCAAACATCAGGCGGTAGGGGAGGAAGTCAGTGGCATCACTTTTGTTGCAGTTATAAGCATGTACCAGGGTGCTAATTTGTTGGTTCCATCTAGGGCTGTCCTTGGGTGCAGGGTGCCCAGTGCATATTCAGTAAGTGTGTTGAAACTGCTCAGGCTGTGGGTCCCCTGGGGGTGGTAAGGAGTGGTTCTGGACTTCGCACTCCCCACAGAGAAAGCATCTCTTTGATCAGGCGACTCTCAAAGTCTCTCCCTTGATCAGAATGGATTCTCTTGTGGAGCCCCATAGTGAACAAAAAAGTTTTCTACAAGTACTTCTGGCTACAGTGGATGCTTTCTGGTCTTTGGTGGGGAAAGCTTGGGTATATCTCGTGAGGCTGGTCCCGGTGACCACCAGCACATACTGATATTTCTTTGATCTGACTCCAAACTTAGAAAATCAATACAGACCAGCTCCATGGGTGCACTGGTGGTTATGTTAACATGGGCAGCCCTCTGGGGCAAAGCTTTCCTCTGTAAGAAGCGACTACAAGTTCGAATTGTTGCTCCACATCAGCCCCCATCTTAGGCCAATAGAATCTGGATCTCACCAAGTCAAGTGTTCTGTCTATACCAAGGAGCCTCTATGTGGTTGTGCAAGGACCTCAATATTTAAGTCTCAAAGGCAGTGGGGCAGCACTAGTTGTTGTTTGTCTACTTGTCCCTCTGTCTACTGTTTCTCTGTATAACAGTTTATTGATCAGTTTCAACTTAGGACCTTCTTTGTATAACAGTGCAGTTCTCAAATCAGTGGAGTGTAATTTGGCACATCTTTTCCTGCATAGAGGGCTTCTAAAGCTGCTTTGATCATGGGATCGCTGGGATTGAGCCCATTAATACTGTCATTGTCCAGCTGAGGCAGTGCACAACGTCTATTGCAGAAAAGTGGCAACAAGCAGCAGGTATGCAATTCTCAGAGGCTCCCAAGCAATCCACCATACCAGTCCACTGCGTCCGTGGACATTTGTTCCTCCTGACTCAAACTTCCGGCAGAGTGCCGGGCCATGTCAGGTTCTGCCCGAGTCGGACCCAATCATTCTGGGAACAGGCCTCCGGAGAGAGCATCTAGCATCTATGTGGTTCAGACCTGCTCGGTGATTCAGAGCATAGTCCTATGTAGATAATGCAGAAAGCCACCTATGGCCAGTGGCATCCAACTTAGCTGAGGTCTGCACATAGGTCAAAGGATTATTGTCAGCTTTTACTAGTATTTTAGCCCCATACAAGTACTCATGGAATTGGTCAACAATAGCCCACTTCTGAGCAGGACTCTAACTTATGTACAGGATAGTTCTTTTCGGATGGGGTCAGGCTTCTACTGGCAAAGGCCACTGGTCTCAGGCCATTCTCGTGCTCTTGGTACAACACAGCCCCAACCCTTGCAAGCTAGCATCAGTGTGCAGGGACGTAAGGTTTTCTTGATCGGCATAGGCCAGCACTGGAGCATGGGTAAGTTGATATATGATCTCATGAAAAGCAGTCTCACAATCAGGAGTCCATTGGGCCCCAATATTTTACTCGGATGAAAATACACTTTTCAGTCTTGAGGATGCTGACTTTTAGTATTTTTTGGGTTGGGGATACCCTTGAGTAAGGTTATAAAGGGTTGGATCACTCTTGAATAGTCCTTGATGAAGCGCGATAATAACCACAGAATCCCAGGAATCTTTGCAGTTCTTTTAGATTTTTGGGCTGTGGGCCAGTGGTCAAGGCCTCAACTTTACTTGGGTGGTCTCTATTCCTCTGTGGATACTATGTGTCCCACATACTTTACTGATGTTTGAAAAATTGACACTTATCAATGGACAGTTTAAGGCCAAAGTCCTCAGTCGGGTCCAATACCTTAAATAATCTGTCTCATGTTCCTCCAGTGAGCTGCCAAACTCAATAACATCATCTAGGTATACCAGGCACTCTAGTAAGTTCATGTCCCCACTGCACGCCTCCATCAATCGTTGAAAAGTGGCTGGGAACACCTGAAATCCTTGAGCATCCTCATGAATTCATAGAAATAGCCCCGGACAGATAAAGGCTGTCTTTTCACGGTCCTCTGGGGCCGTCGGGATCTGATAGTACCCATCAGTGGAGATCCAGCACAGAGAACCACTTGCTCCCGTTTAGGCAGTCCAAAGCATCCTGAATGGGGGCATTGTGTACTGATCAGGATAGTCCGCGTTTAAGGTGCCGATAATCCACACACATCCTTACTGTTCCATTCTTTTCCTCACTACCACAATGGGAAGCATAAGGGCTTCTGGATTCTTGTATTACACCAGCAGCTAACATCTCTTGCAGATGCCGTCTCACATCATCTGTGTCCAGCGGGTGCCAGGCGCCGAGACCTCTTCACGAAATGGTCTTTTTCGTCATGCAGCCGGATATTGTGCTCAGCTCCTTGCCCGCATCCTACATCCATTCCTTTAAAGAAACACCTGGTCTCTCTGGGCAAGCTTCTCACTGATCTTCACTTTCCATTCAGCTGGCAGCGGGGAGTCGCGAAATCAAACAAGTGTAGTTACTCTGTCATTCTTCCTTGAACTTTTGCTGCTGGGTAGCACTGCAGTGTCTGCACAATGCACATTAGCCAGGATGCAACCTCTGTTTACTCAATGTCTCTTTAGACGCATTATGAACTTGGACCATACCCTTCTGGCATAAGTATTGGGCTCTAGCGGGCAAAATACTAGGCTTGACCAGCAGTCCTCTGGCAATTTTCATCGCCTGGTGCATCCAACATTAATATTTTATTCTTAACATCCTTTCTGATCACGGACCTCTCCTGTAAGGTACACTGGGCATTTGGCGCCAGGATCAGAGACTCAGGATCCTTCTTCCATACAATTCGACCGGTTCCTCTGGTTCTGTTTTTCAGCATCTTCTGTGCCTCATGGCCTTCTTAATTAAAGCCGGAACTCTTAAAGCTCTACTAGTTATTTTACCCTGTTTTTCTATAACACAACTGTGCAGCCTTCCGAACATATGAGCATTTGTTCCAATCAACAAAGGACACCATCATACAGTCCAGTGGGGGGACACACTAAGGCTAGGGTCTCTACTTGTTCGGCCACTCCAGCCCACGGAGGTGGGAAAGACAGCCAAGTTCGGATATACCCGGAATAGGGTAGGCCTTCTCACTTAACCCCATACATGCAGTCCTTCTAATGGTTGTAAGGCACGTCTGACAAATGCTCTGATACCAATCTTGGAACATAATTGTCACTTGGGAGCCACTGTCTAATATAGCTCTTGTAGACACTCCGCTTCACCTTACAGTGGTCTCCATGGAGGACCCACTATTCTGGACCAGTCTGGAGAGGCGTAGTGGGGCCTGGGCAGCAATATACCACAAGGGACGTGAATTAGCATTTTTGGTGCCTCACTGGGACTGTGTCGTGCACCTCTTAACCACTGATTTTTCTCAAAAGTTTCTCAGAGGTGGGGGCTGATCTCCGGTCTTTACTGTCCTAGTTATCACTCTCCAAGCAGTGAGGGCTCCCTCTGGGTAATGGTCTGTGGCACTTTGGAGCTATCTATGGGATCCTTAAACTCTACTAGGGCCAGGAAAGTGTGGGTGAGCAGATTGCTTGCCACCCACCACCACAGGGTTTTGTAAACCTTCCACCTTGGAAGTACTCCTGCACAGTGTCCGTGATGATACCCAGGGGATGTCCAGGATGAGCATAGCATTTTGAGTCGATCTCCTCCCAGTACACCACTCCACCAGCCGTTGCACAGCCACTTCTGTCGGTGTACCCATTTTTTTCTTAACAGTGGTTCGTATATGGCCACTAGAGGACACACAATCCCAGCGGTGCCTCCAAGATGTAACCCCTGATATGCTATCCCAGTGGCTACTACCCCTGCCTGATTTGCCACTAACAGGTTGAGGGGCCTGGATCCAATGGCGGGTGCCTCCACCCAGGGGTCAGGGTTTGCAATAGTTAAACCTAACTTGGTCACAGCCCTCTGGGACACAGCCTGTAACCCTTTCCTACTAGTGGCCCACACAATATATCAGAATTACCTTCACAGTATACACTTACCCCCAGGTCTGGTTCCGGCACTGGGACCTCCTGTGAAATGAGATACAGTGCAACAATCACAGTACAGTACTTTTTATGATACGACAAATACCTTAGGCAGTATAACTTTGCTGAAACAAACTCCTGATTTATTTAGGGATATAACAAGGACGGGAAATCAGGTTAATTAGCTTATCACTCTAATAATCTACCTATGGCTCTGTGCACAGGCCTATCCCTTATCAGTTACTGTCCCAGGGTACCCAAGCCCTAGGCTAGTCCAAACCGGTGGCAGCTGGTGGTAAATTTTCACACATAGAAAAGGAGAATTAAACAGTCAGTAGTACAGTAATTCCATTTGGATTTAATGTGGCAATTCAACAGGGAGCAACCCTGAATTAGTACTCAACACTCCAAATAAGATAGGGTCCTTCAATGTCAGTAGGGCTCACTTGAGGTACACAAACTTCTTCACACATCCATATAAAAGAAAGTACTATAGGCAGGCTGCATCTGTATCCCTGCAATTACTGCACAATACCGGGGAGAACACACAGCAGATTCAGTTCCTGACAGACCGAGTGCAATTTTCTTCAGCAATTCTTCCAGTCTTCTACATGGGTGAGCCTGGTTTCTACTCTTCAGAGATCATACGATTCTTTTCACAGGGCGGATTCAATTCTAACAGCTGTACACAAGCTGCAGACCGTGAACTCTGGGCCTTGGCACACGCTTTTTTTGACTAAACTGCACACTGGAAAAAAACATAGGGGCTCCTTCCTCTTCACTGCCAAAGCTCAACTGAACTCCAACTGACCTAACTGGCACTTCCTTTGAGTTCCTCCCAGTTCTTGACTGGATTGGCTGTCACTCACAATAGACTGCTGCTGTTGGTCCAAAAAGGCACTGAAGTCTAACTACATCTCCCAGAGTCACTGCCCATACAATCCTCTTGTGGCTGGCTCAGATTATGAGTCCAAGGCATCATTTTAGAGCTAGCTTACCCCACACACTGTTGGTCCAGTTCAGCAGTTCAAAACTAGAATGGGGAACTAGCAGACACAGTTCTGACTGCACTGCAAGCAGGTTAGATAAACTGTAATTTCATTATTACTCAAATAATTTCTGGCAAACAGTTACATCTTTCAAATAGGTTCCTTTGCACTCTAGTGACTGCAAAAATGGAAGTGAATTGGCAAAAGCTGAGTGGTACTCAGAGGCACACAGTCCCTATACATACTAATTATGTCTGCAAGCAGACAGCTCTAAAGAGACAGTACTGAGGCTCTAAAACACTCACTGATAATGGCTTAATGCCAAACACCATTCAGGCTTGGAGCATTCAAGCAAGCTCCTGGAAGTCTTTGGGAACCCCCATTTGCAGGGGGGTTACACTTAGTTTATACATCAGTCTGTATTAATCCTGTTTGAGGTATTTGCTTCTTTGTTTTGTTTTTTAAGCTGCTTAAGGTGGAGACTTTCTGGCATTTGCCCTTTACTCCACCTTACTTTTTATCTCCAAATCCTTTAAATTCGCTACTGTGCAGAGAGACACTTGCTGCTTCTCCTGTGTCACTAGTTCTACCCTTAGTTCTTTTAGAATTCTGGGTGAATCCCATCAGGCCCCATTGTTTTGTCCACCCTCAGTTTCAAGAGTTCTTTCAAAACCCTTTCTTCTGTGAATGGATTGGTATCAACCCCCCTATCCAGAGTGTTTCTCTTGTTTGGTTTAGGTACCTCCCCCTCCTCTTCTGTTGTGAATACTGAGCAGAAATATTTGTTCAGTATCCCTGCTTTTCTACTGTCACCCTCTGCCCACATTCCTTCCCCTTTATTAAGCCTCAGTATCCCTCCCTTGGTCTTTCTTCGAGCCCTAATGTACCTGTAAAAGGTTTTATACCCCTTCCTAACAGAGTTGGCTATCTTTTCCTTGGTATACCATCACCGCAGTGACTCCGGCACCATGAAGACCATCACAGTGACAGGAATCGGGCAAAACCCGCCTGTCACTGTGATGGTCTGTGCAGTGACCGGGACACCCTCACTGGGTGTTTCACACCCGCCCCGGGTCCAGCTCCGACTCGGAGTAGGAACCCTAGAGACCGGGGGGTGGGGCGGAACCCCCCACTTGAGGGAGTATGGGGGGCACACTCCTCCCCAATTGTGTGCACTGACATCCCTGAGGCTACACTGCTGACAGTCGGCATGGTAGCTGTCACTGTAGGAGATGTCAGTGCAAGTGCTGTCAAAATGCTACAGTAAAACCCTTTTCCTCGGTTTTGGCCTTTGCTGGTCTAACTGCCTTCCTTGCCTCCTTCTGCTTTAATGATAAAGTTCTCTGTCCTGCTCCTTCTGTGTTTCCTTATATTTCCTGAATGCTATCCTTTCCTCCTTAACCTTCCTTGCCACCTCTTTTGAGAACAATAGTGTTTTTTTTTCTTTGTTTTGTTTTGTTGATACACTTCATACAAAGTCTTGTTGCCTCTGTGATGACTGTTTTGATTATTCCCCATTGTTCCTCCACCCACTCCTTCTTGCCCATTTGCTAGTGCTTTTTTGAGGCACTCTTTTATTTTCCCAAAGTCAGTCCTCCTAAAGTCCAGTACGCTTGCTTTTGTATGGCTTGACTCTATGGCTGTGTTTATTGTGAAGCACACTGTTTGGTGGTCACTTGTTCCCAGATGACTACCCACTTCTAAATCCGAGATCCTTTCTCTATCCCCATTTGAGAGTACCAGGTCTAAGACTGGTCCCTCCCGAGTGGGTTCCAAGATTAGCTGTCTGGGCATGCCGTAGAGCATCGAGAATGACCCTGCTCTTGGATGTGCCTGCAACAAAGGTGCTCCAGTTAACATCTGGCATATTCAGGTCCCATAGCAACAATATCTCCTCTTTTCTGCCATTCTAAGGATGCCTTCTATAATTTCTTGTCCTTTCCCTCCCTGAGATGGGGTCTGTACACAACCCCCATACGGATTGTGGTGCCATTTCCTGTCTCCAGGGTGATCCATAGTGACTCATGTACTTCCTGTTTACTCTTCAGTTCTATTGCTTTAATCCTCTCTGTTACATAGAAAGCCTCCTCCTCCTCTTTTACCCTCCCTGTCCCTCCTGTAGATTATATATCCTGGTATGTTGACATCCCAGTCATGGTTCTGTGTGTATCATGTTTCAGTGACTGCCACAATATCCAGGAATCCCTCTTCCATCAAGGCCACTAGTTCAGGGAGCTTGTTACACAGACTACGGGCATTGGTACTCATCACCCTCCATTTTTTGATGGACTTCCCCCTTTTAGCCCCATCCCTGTCCTTACTGCCTTTTTCCTTTTTGCATTTACCCCTGTCCTGCTCCCTAATGACTTCTCTACTTTGGTGTTTACCTCGCTAATTACTGTGTTTTGTGGGGGAGGCTGGGATTTCCCCCTGCTCCTTTTCAGTGCCTGCCCCCCTTGGCTAGTTTAAATGCTTGCCAATGACACTGAAGAGTATGCTCAAGTGTTCCTTTTCAATCTGAGCATAATTTATTTCTCTTGGGGACAAGGTTCGACAAGCAAAAGCAATTGTGTGTCCCTCCCCTGAAGGTAGCACAACAGATTACTGTGCTCACTCCATATAAGGATGTGTCACACATCAGGCTTAGAGGTTTGCTGGTCATAGTGTGCAGCTACTTGATGTTCAGAAGCTGTTGCTTGCATGACTGGAATGCTTCCTCACACTGTGGTGACCAACTCCATTTAGCTTCCTTCTGTAGCAAGTCATGCAGTGGTTGCAACAGTGTGGACAAGTGTGCTAGAAAATGTCCGTTGTCATTTAAAAGGCCCATGAATGATCTTAGCCCATTCTTACCGGTAGCACCATATGGCATCGGAACCATCCATTGCTTAACCCAACCCAAATGGCCACACAAGATAGAATGAGTTAGCTCAGTCACATTTGTTGGCACCAGTGCATTGACAATGGCTTTCACTTTGCTGTCTGTTGGGTGTTGGCCCTGGGTGTCGATCCAATAGTCTAGGTACTCAACAGGATCTTGCAGGAACTGACATTTGGCTAGCTTCACTATCACCCCATACCACTGCTGTCTGGGCAGGACTTGATGCAGGAGTGTCAGATATTCTTCCACTGTGGGTGCTGTTACCACAATATCATCCACAAAGCAGACTACATGGTCCAGTCTGTGCAGTTTCTGGTCCATTGTGTGCTGGAAAATTACTGGCACTGTCAAAACTTCATAAGCCAAGTGAGGATATCAGTAAAGTCCCTTGTGGGTGTTGATGGAGAGATAGGGCTCTGACTTTGGTTCTAATTCCAACTGCTGGTATGCAAAGAATAAGTCCAACTTACTAAGGAACTGTATGCCTGCCAGTGTGACAAACAGATCCTCTGCACTGGATAATGGGTATGCTTCTGGCTCTATACAGTGGTTCTCTATAACCTTGTAGTCACCAGACAGCCTCAGTGCTTTGTCTTGCTTCAGTGCCACAATGATAGAGGAAGCCCAGTCATTCCTCTCTACTCATGAGTTAATACTGTGGCTTTTTAAGATAGTCCATTTCCTTCACTACTGCTTCCTTTAAGGCATAAGGTACTGACTGAGGCTTGTGGAAAATTGGGAGGAGCTCCCATTTGCACTTGGATCTTTGCCTTGAAATCCTAGACTGTGCTGTAGCCATTGTGGAAAATTGGACGATGTTTGTCCAGTACCTTTCTCACTATATGTTATGGTACCTTGGTCACAGTTTTTAAACTGAAGATCTTTTCCAAGTTCAACTTCATCTTTCCAAGCCAGTTTCTTCCAAGTAATGCAGGTCTTTCCCTTTACACTACCACCAGAGGTAAGGTCCATGCTCCTCCCTTGTATGTGATTGGTACCTGAATTTCCTCTAGAACGGGGGATTTGGTCTCTAATATAAGATGTGAGCTGATTGCAACAGGCAGTTCTTGAGGTACTCTTTGTAGATGTGCTGTGGCACGATAGATACTCGTGCTCTGGTGTTAAGCTGCATGCTAAATGATTTGTCCGCCAACTCATTCTGGAGGCAGATTCCCTCTCCATTGTCTTGTGTTGCATAAACAGTGAACAGCTTCAGTGATCCCTCTTCCATTTCAGGGTCTGGCATGGTGTCTGTGACTACTGCGCATGAGCAGTTTGTGATGCACCAATGCACACTCTCTGTAGATTGACCACTTTTCCACAGTTGTGGCATTTTTCTTGTCAAAATTGTCACATGCTTTGCTGGTGATTACTCCCACATCGGTAATACAGTTTTTGTTGACTTCGTGGAACTGGTCTGTGGTGCTGGATTCCTAGTGGTTGCTGACAAGTAGTGGTGGACCACTTCATGGTCTGAAATGTCCCTTGGTCCTGTCATTGGGTGACCCTGTGAACCCCACTCTTTGGTGGTTCAGAATGTCCTGCTAGCTCCCTGTTGTCTTTCTGGGGGAGCTCCAGGCCAGCTTGTAAGTTAAGTCTGGTTCTGGCAAAAGCTGTTTGTGATTGGCTTCCCCTCTCAGACCACAGACAGATTGATCCCAGAGAGCATCATCCAGGAACCGTCTGAATGCGTAGGAACTTGCTAGATTCCTCAGTGCAATGATGTAGTCAGCAAGAGTCTTCCCCTGCTCATGGCTCTGACCATGAAAATGAAAACATTCTACAATGAGAATTGGCTTGGGCTTGAAATGCAGTGCAAGTGTCTTGGTGAGTTGTGCATATTGCATGTGCACCAGCCTTGCAGGTGCTGTGAGATTCCTGAGAACTCCATAGACTCTTGGTGTCAGGACTGCCAGGAAGACATCCACTTCATTGTCATCTGGGATTGTGGTCATTGTCAACCAGCTTTCAAAATGCTCCAAGTAAGAATCAGAATATTTAATTCATCGAATCCTGGCTTATGTCCAACTATTGCCATGTCGACAGAAATTCTCATTGATGCTATGCTGCTTTGCAAATCATATGCTAGGGACTACAGCCCTAATGGCTTTCCCTGTACTTCCTACAAGGACATCTGTGTGTGCAAGCACACACACACACCATATATATCTATATAGATATAAATGACAAAAAAAAACAGATTGTTTAACTTTTTTCTGCTATCTGCATTGCGGAATCCACACATTTGACCAAAATAAAACTTGACATATCAAAAGATCTGCCTGCTCCGCCCCAAGACCGTGCATGCAAAATTTTTTGCAAATTCATTGAATAGTTGCAAGTTCAAGTTCAAGTTTATTGCAGGAAATCTCAGTTGAGCAAGCTCATTCACAAAGAGGTCCTGAGACATATAAGCAGACAAGTACACATTGCATAATAACAACTTCAAATAGCAAAGATAATGAAGTACAAAGTTTGAGGTTTAACATGGAAACCCCTGCTCAGCCCTAACTATAGTGGCACTACCGCGCCACTATAAGATAGATAGATAGAGATTTAAATATAGGTATATACTACAGTACCAACATCTGTAAGAGGGAGGACACTCAGGAGGGAGTGGAGAGAGAGAGAGAGAATGCAAAGGGATCCTGGGAAGCTTGAGAAGTGGTCAAGTGCATGGCAGTTGGGGTTCAATGCCAAAAAGTACAAAATTATGCACCTAGGGCATAGGAACCAAGGAGCTAATTATAGGACAAGGGGGAGGTACTGACAGTCACTAAGCAGGAAAGGGACATTGGGATTATAACTGATGACTTCAAAGCGGCGGAGTAGTGTAACAAAGCAGTGGGTAGGGCTAGTGGATTCTGGGGTCCATAGGGAGAGGTATGTCCAGCAGGAACATAGAGGTGGTAACAAACAGGAAGGGATGCTGGAAGGATGCCAGAGACCAGTTAGGGTCTGAGGAAGTGGACTAGGCAGAGAACATCTGGGCAGACTGGGTGGATCAAGTGGTCCTTCTCTACCAACAAATTCTCTGTTTCCATGTTTCTATGTAAAAATGCTTGTTCAACTAAAATGGTGTTATTCTACAAAAAAAATGTGATAATTTAAAATGACTCAAACTTCCGTGACTAGGGCTGCTAGTCTGTAAGAACAACATGCTTGCATTACGTAGAAAATATTATTATCTGCACCTACTACTTCCAGATATTTTAGTGGTGATCTGTAACTGCAGATCATGTTTTAAGCAAAAGAACAGCATTCTTATATAACAAAATGGACAAAGTCTGCAGTCATTTGACAAATAAAAGTTAGCAATGAATGCTCATTCAAGCATTTCAGTACAGCAGCACTCAACAGAAAACACCGCAGGCTGACTTGTTGACTTAGTCTATTCAGGTATTGGCACATAAAGGCCGTTAAGCTGATAACGAACAATAAAGATAGTTTGCTCACTGTCTGCTTAAGCTTTTCTCTGTGACCCAGACATCTCCTGTCTGCTGCCATAGTTACAAGAGTAACCTAGCCGGAACAGGTTTCAGGGACTTGACAACTTTACTGAGAAGTGTGGTTGCTTTGTCATTTTTTGCAGGCTGATCTAGCAGCCACAACAGAGCAGATTAGCAGAGTTCCACTGTCACATATGTTTTTTTTTTTAATGGGAAAGACTATTTATAAATGTATTTTGAATTTTTGGCCAAGAAAGGGACACTGAGCCAAAGTATGTTTCCAGGTGGGAGATGAGAGAGAATTAAGCCCTGGGAGGTTATCTATCTTCCTTCCTTCCTTCCTTCCTTCATTCCCACCAGGACAGTCATACTGAGCTAGTAACAGCTCATTTCCAGATGTGTCCTGTGGAAGGGGATGAGGAAACATCTACATACAGTAGTTACAATGAATATGGAGAAATAAAGCAATACAATTTAAATTGAGAAATTATCAAACTTTAAATGCAATCAGAATGACATGCACAGGAATAAAGGAAACAGGGCTGAGGCAAAACTAGTGAAGGGGAAGGAAGAGGGTCAAGGACAATCGCAGGAGGGAGAAAAAAAAATCATGAAAGAGAGACTTTAAGGAGAAAGCTGAAGAGGCAGAGCGAATAGACAAGGGAAGGGAGGATCAAAGTTTTGGACAGCAATATGATCAGTTCTAGATTTCCTAGAAGGAGTAGCAAAGAAAATGTTAAGCGGTAGGGTTGACAATGCCGAGGCAGTGAAGAATCTGCAGAAAGACCTTAAAAAGTTGGAGAGATGGTCTAAGGTTTGGGAGCTACAGTTCAGTCCAAAAAAGCGCAAGGTGTTACATCTGGGTAAGGGGAACCCCGGAGCAGAGTACTAACTCAACGGGGTCCTACTCAGCACCTCACATAAGGAAAGGGATCTCAGGGTCAACATAGGTGACACCCATAAGCAGTCTATCCAGTGCAACAAAGCTTAGAGCAAAGCAAATAAAATGCTGGGGTGTATAGGGAGAGGTTTTGACAGTTGGGACAGGGGAGTGATCCTCCCACTGTACAGGTCCCTGGTGAGACCCCACCTGGAATACTGTGTCCAGGTCTGAAGACCTCACCTTAGGAAGGACATGGATAGGTAGGAGACTGTACAGAGAAGGGTGACCAAGATGGTTCAGGGCCTCCAGGACCTCTCTTACAAAGAGCAACTAAACACATTGAACATGTACTCTCTAGCGACTAGGGGAAAGCAGCCACCAAGGGATACAGATAGGCTCAGGGTGGGAGCTTCAAGGGATCTGAGGAAGTATTACCTCAGAGAAAGAGTCATTGAACCATGGAATAGACTGCCCACTAAGGTGGTGGGCACTAAAACTGTATGGCTTTCAAGAGAGGGTGGGACAGAGTAAGAGAGCAACAAGGTACAGAGGGTTCAGAGACTAGGTGCCGGGACCCATAGAAGGCCTCGGTAACCCTTGGGCACACTAGCAGACCTATGTTCTCCTTCTGCCATCATCTCTGTGTTTCTAATATTATGTTAAGGGTAGCAAGAAGCCGAGCGAGAGGATAAGAGGGAAGTAAGGTAGGCAGAAAAGGAACCAAACCAGAATTTAGATATAAAGGAGGCACAGTGGGAAAGGGGCCTGGCATCAAGAGAGGGGAATGAGAAAGCAGAGTAGAGTGAACAGTGGTAAGTATGTGGGGAACAGTCTAAAGCAAAATGACAAAAAGAGTTGAAAAGGGGTGCCAGTCTGGCAAGGAAAGATTTGGGAGCTCCACTGTGGACTATGTCACCATAATCAAAATAGGAGGTTCATCTTTAAAACAATCTCACAGTGGATAGGAAGTGAGATACTTGCTTTATTCCTGTAGAGTGCACTATGCTTGGGGTGAAGCTTTTGGTGAATGGCATCAACATGAATTGAGAAATCAAGATGACAGTCAAGCCAGACACCAAAGTACTTATAAGAGGAAACATCCTAAATAATAACACCATCCAGGGTGTGAAAAGAAGGGAGAGAGGCAAGTCTAGAAAGTCTCTGACAGGTACTAAAGTTTATGGAGACTTTTATTTTTTTGCATTGAGGGATAGTTGGTTAGACTTGAACCAGTGCTGAATATTGTCAAAGTCCAGCTGAAGTTGTGAGGTAAGATCATGAGATGAGGAGCAGATGCAAAATAACTATCATCAGTATACATATGAATGGACACAGAGGAAGAGACAGTGGGAATGTCATTTAAGAACATGGGAAAAGAATAGGACCCAGGACAGACCCTTGAGGGACACCTTAATAGATGGGGAGTGGCGATGAAGTGTAGCACCCTATCTCGACAGCTTGAGACCTATCCCCCAGGTAAGAGTTAAACCCACTGACTGAAGCTAGAAAGAAATGCTGCTTTTAGCTTGTCAGGTAAGAGGGGATGTGACACTGTGTCAAAAGCTTTAGCAAGATCAACAAAGCTGGCAGACGTTATCAGACCCTGATCCATACCAGTGCAGATGGAATCAGTAAGCCATAGGAAGGAAGTGCAGGTGGAGTGGAATTTTCTAAAACCAAACTGAAAGGGGGGTGAAGAAAGAGGAGTCAAGGAAGGAAGATAGAGAGTTTTGATAATACAAGGTGTTCCTGTAACTTAGCAGATGTAGGAAGGAAAGAGATGGGACAGTAGTTACCAAGAGAGGAGGGATCACCACCTTTAGGAATAGGAATGACAGTAGCCTGTTTCCAGGCATCAGGAACAGTTGCAGAGGAAAAAGAAAGGTTGAGAAGTAGGGTCATTGGCAGTGCAATGGCAGGGGCTGAGAGAAGGCGAAGCCTGGGATCAAGGCTATCAGAGCTACCACATTTGTGAGGATTAAGACCAAACAATGACTTAAGGGTAGCAGTGGCAGTGGTAGCAGAGAAGGAAAAAGAGAGATTAACAGGTGAAGAAGGTGGAGGGAGGGAAGGAAGGAAGGGGAAGAGGAAGAAGAGATAAGAGAGAGGGCACAAGTCGTGAAGTAGGAGTTAAAGGAAGAGGCAACAATAAAGGGGTTAGTGATAAGGGAGTCGCCAATCCTGAGAACAGGAGAACCTGCATAAGGTCGCACAGTATGCAAGTGATGGTTGTGGGATTCACCTGGTAACCATCCAATCAGGTATTACTGCTAGGTAGATGTCACTCACCATATGCATCGAAACATTGAAGGGCAAAGATGCTCCTCTGCAAGGAGACAGTTTGCTTATTTTTAGGTATTGTCACTAGAAATTGGGCCAGGCACTCAGCATATGGCAGCACCCATCCTCCTGTTAGGCCTTATCATGCTGTATGGACCATAAGTAGGCTGCTTCCTGGGCAGACGGTACTATTTCTCAGAACAGCCTTCATGCTAGGTAACATGCACCCATGAGCACTGGTGCCCAATCATTGTTAGGCAACAGTATACAATACCACTGGAACATAGCAGGTATTGAAGGGCGGGACCTATTGTGGCCTTCTCAGAGGATTGCAGACACCAGTTACCTCCTTTCAGACCCATGTGTATGGAAATTCTAGGGTGTCATGTCTTTACCACAAATTCTGAGGGATAAGAGCTTCAGTCTTACTGTTTGGCTTGCAATCCATAAATTGCGATCAAAGGGGTGGGTGTGGTGCATTTTTTTTTTTTTTTTTGGCAAGCTCTGCTTGTGATTTGTAACTGATGGGGAAGTTCTTCATATGTGGAAGTGACCAAACTAGTGTTAGGCCACTTTTCACTATGCACAACTTGAGCTCACACATAGCACAAAAAAGAAGTCAGATTATAGTCACACTCCTACTAGGAGTGTGACAAAATTGATACTTTGCCAGCAAATTGTTGGCAATGTGCCAAATGTCATGCTATGCTTAGGTAATGCAAAGTTGGCACTTTGACAGCCATTTACTGGGCAAATTGCCAAAAACTTCCCTTTCAGCTTATGTCATCCTCAGAAAGTAATTCTATGGTTTACATAGAAATGCTTTTCAGAATTCAGCTGAATTCAACATGAAATTTTGAAAAGCATTTCAGAGCGGGTCTTGATGAGTAGGTGAAGGTTCTGAGTAAAACTTAAATACAATAGTACTGGTCTTGTCCACCTGCCTAGTAGCTTTTTCTTGGGCAGCGGTTGTGGCCTGTTTTAGTCAGAGTCAGCAATGATCCTGCCATAAGTGTGGTTCACTAGGGCATTTCAGCAGCCCAGCACATGTGACCAGCACAAAAGTTATTTATGTCTGGACTATGGTCACAGCAACACCTCCTACCTGAAACCATTTAGATCTAATCTTTATGATGAGAAAGGCCATGCTTATACAGATTGCCCTTGTGCCTCACACATTCGGGATGCCAACTTTTGACCAGGACCATCTCACTGGGAGGGTGCAACAGGGTATGAAATAACTGGTGTAGCATAGTAAAATGCTATGCATATCAGAAGGTAATGTTAACCATTTTCTGAACTGCATAGCACAAGACTACTGCAAAGTTTTAATGTTTTTTATTTAGGTTTACATTTTCAAAACATTAAAAATATTGCATTTTAATCAATCTTTGACAAATGCTATGCATTTTCATAGTTGATTAGCACTTCGATGGATGAAAGTGCCAATCATTTTTTTCATTTTACTTAACACCCTGTGCAACAGTCTTAACTGGAAAGGCTGTCAGCAGAAGCTATGTCCAAGACAGAGACTGAGCCTATACCAATGGTCAAGCCCACCACCACAGTTCTTGTAATGTGGTTTATGGTAAATGGTGCAGAAAGCACAGTTCTGTATACCTAAATTATATGCTTCTAGAATTTTTAATGACCAGAATAAATACATCAGGCTGCTGCATGCTGCTAAATGGTGCCAAGCTGTGTCAGTCCCACCAGCATTGTTCTTGTAAAACACTTTAGGGGAAATGGGGCAAAAAGCACAATATACATAAAGTCTGTGCTCCCAGAATTTTTCTTAACTACTAGGAAAAATATGTCAGGATGCTGCTATGTGGTACTATGCTATGTGTCTATCCCACCGCCACATTTCTTGTAACTTACTTTAGGGGAAATTGTGAGAAACACACAACATATATTAATTCTGTGCTCCCAGAATTTTTCTCAGCTACCCGAATAAATATGTCAGGTGTTGCATGCTGCTACATGGTGCTAATCCCACCAATACAGTTCATGTAATGCAATTTAGGGGAAATTGTTAGAAAAGTGCAATATACATAAATTCTGTGCTCCTAGAATTTTTCTCAACTACTAGAAATACTCTGACAGGTTGCTGCATGCTGCTACATGGTGCTACGCTGTGTGTCTGTCCCACCACCACAGTTCTTTTAATGCACTTTAGGGAGAAATGGTGCAAAATCACAATACACATAAATTCTGCACTCCCAGAATGTTCTCAACTACCAGAAACAATGTATCAGTCTGCTGCACACTGCTATATGGTGCTATGCTGCATGTTCCACCACCACATTTCTTGTAACACAGTTCATAAGATTCATAAGATTGCACACAGGTCAAATAGCATTAGCCTATGTCGACTTGCACCAAAATCTAGATATCTGCTGTATAACAGTGCACAGCTAAATTACTGTCCAGTGCCACTTGAAAATGGTTTATATTTCCACATGTCACCATGGAACTTGGTAACAAATTCCATCATGGTACCACCCTCTGAGAGAACCAAGACCCTCTCAGATTTTCCTTAAAATAATCACCTTTCAACATCATATGGTGCCCCCCTAACAGTTTTTGTGTCAGGTCTTAAACACAACCCTGCACATTCCCATAAGTCCTTGCTGTTGAAAGCTCTATAAACACAGCACATATCTCCCTGAAGTCTTCTATATTGGAGTGAAAAGAACCCCATGTCCCAATTTATGGTGAATTGTGAGAAAAGCACAACATAGATGAATTCTGTGCTCCTAGAATTTTTCTGAACTACCAGAATAAATATGCCCAAGCTGCTGCATGCTGCTACACAGTGCTATGCTGTGTGTCTGTCCTACTGCCACATTTCGTGTGACACATTTTAGGGAGAATGGTGCAGAAAGCACAATAGGCATAAATTCTGTGCTCCCAGAATTTTTCTCAACTGTCAGAAAATAGATGTCTGGCTGTTGCATGCAGCTACATGGTGTACACTGTGTGACAGTTCCACTGCCACAGTTCTTGTAATGCACTTTAGGGGACGAACTTTAGTGCCCAGAAATTTTCAGTCTGATAAAATTCTCCTGTCTAATTTTCACATGAGGAAACCAAATGAGATGGGCTTCCTGAATTAATATGCTGCACCTGTGAAGAAGAAAAAATAAATTATTTAGCTTGACTTGACCACTGTGTCACTGTGTACCTGTGAAATGAAAACTTAAAATAAAACAAAACAAAAAGAAAAAAAAATCATGTGATGATACTTACCATGAAGTTAGTGAGGGTCATGCATTATACTGGCACAGTGGTGCCACAGAGGGGGTGGTGGAGGAAGTGACAACTTAAGTAGGGGGCTTGTGTGTTATCTGGCTTTGTGACTGACTTGCCAGTCATACAGTACCTGTGAATGGCCAAACCTGCAGTGAGAGGGAGACAAAAGAAAAGAAAAAAAAAGACATTTTCATGTCTTGGAAGCAAGGTGAAAGCCCCTACTGTGCAAGGACAGACTGTCCACCAACAGTGAGGACAAGGAGAGTGAGCAGCAGCGAAAGTAACTTAACATCACAGCAGACAAAGTTGGGCATTGCTGGACTTCAGATCTTTCTGCCTTGATGGGCTGGCTGCAGGCCTTGCCAAAGGGCTGCCTGGCTGACAGGCTGGCTGGATGCCTGCTTGGCAATGGCATTTACACTGGCTTAAGAGTCCATGTTTCTCAGTCTTGATGCATGCATTGGAGTCAGTGGTGGCCCATGTTGGTGGATGTGGAGGACACAAGCAGGGCATTGGAGAAGGAGGAGGTGGTGTCTTGATTGCTGGAGGATGCATGGTCTGCATGGCTGGCAATGGCATTTACGCTGGCTTAAGAGTCCAGGTTTCTCAGTCTGGATGCATGCATTGGAGGTGGTGGTGGTGGTGGACCATATTGTTGGTGGATATGAAGGACACAAACAGGCCAGAGGAGCAGGTGGTGTCTTAATTATACTTTTTCACTACTACTCCCAACCTGCCCCCTTCAGTCCTCCACCTTGCCCATCCCCATCATTCTCCATCTCTGGGACTTACCTCACTAATTTGTTACCTGCAGGTGACTCCCTCAGAAAGAGCTATCTGGTAGCTACACACAGAACCGCAGTGTTGGTGGGGGAGCGAGAGCCCCGGTCAGTAGGGCAGGACCTGCAACAGTGCAGGGACAGCATCCTGCTCAACTGGAGGATTTTAAATTTCTCTGCCTTACCCTGAACATCGTGAGGGGGTGCAAAGTGACAACATTCCCCTCCCTGTTACTGGCTCCAGCCTGCACTGCCACCTGTGGTCATCAAGGTGACAGTATCGTGATGGAGACCAGAAGCCCTCCCTTCCCTGAGAAGGCAAACATCCATAGAATGCTCAACCATTTTTCCCTAGCTGGTCCCCCAGCAACCTATAGTACAAGTCACATCAAACTGTTCCTCCAATGAGTTGCTTTGCATTTCTGACTGAGTTACATAAGTGTTGCTGGACCCAGCACAAAGCCTTACACAAACTGTTTCTTAAAAGTTAAAACTCAGTTTTGTATTGCATTGTGACAGGATGGCAGATGCATTTCAGCTGAGTTGTAAAGCATTTTAAGAACATTGCTCATGAGCTGGTAAAGTATTGTAAAGCAATGCAATATGAGCTGCCAATGCATTGCCAACAGTAAAAAATAGTGCTAAACCAACCTATTGGTGAACAGTTTAATGTGACTTGTACTGTAGTCTTGTTCCTGAACCTAGGTTGCTGCTGCAGGTGGCAGTGCTACTGTTGCTCTGGGGGGGGCAGCTCGACATGGTGTCTTCATTGCTGGAGGCTGCATGGTCTGCATGGCCAGTGATGGCTTTAATTCAAGTTTAAGAGTTCGGAATTTTCAGTTTGGATGCATGGAGTGGAGATAGTGGTGGCCAGGGCTATTGTTGGCAAACGTGGCATTTAATGATTTAGTGTTCATTGATTTTCTAGTTTGTCTGTTGATATCACATAGGATGGGGGATGGAGGTAATCAGATGAATGTATGGAACAGTAGCAACCTGGGGAAAATATAATGACAGGAAAACAAGACTGAATCATAAAGGAAATTATTTAACTGATGAGGAGGAAAGGATGGAGAGAACACATTTTATGCCTCAGTCATCCTCATCAAGGAAGCAGCCTTCACAGTCTTCCATACTGAGTTGTCCCCACCTGGCAATTCTTTCTCCATCTATGCTTCATCTACCTCAGTGGAAGGTAATTTGCTAATGCTAGTAACATGCAAATCTTCAGGTTCATCACCACCTTCATGTGGTAGGAACACAGATGTGATTGTGTTGCATGGAATGTGCCCTGCTTTATTTTAATAAATGTTAACATGCCAACATTTCTAGCAGACAGATTTGTATGCCTCTCCACACAATGGGTCCTGCCAAACTGAGTACCCTCTTCAAACTGAAACTCAAGGGTGGATAGCTCAGGTATTTGACTGCTATAGAGGGCAGTGCTGGCTAGTCAGTGACCTTGCTACTGCAGTGACGCATGGGCTCTTCTGTGATGGTATGTGCCCAGTGTCCACCAAATATGTATCCACCATGTGTTGGCACTATCTGCAGTCCACCTCCTTCTTTTCCTCCATGTCTTCAGTTCCCACCTGGCACAAGACATCTTAAAGTGATTTGTGATTATTTTTCTGTTACCTTCCATGTTTTATCAGTTCATTTACCATGTGAGGTGGTAGCAACACCCGGTCTCTGTTCACTTTTATGTTTTGATTTACAAAGTTGTGACTTTAACATCTGTGTCCTATCTTATTAACTGAGCAGTTACATTTTGGACCTGATCACAATCACTGTCAAGTATTGATGACAGGCCCCATTTGTTTCATGGGTCCAGTATGGTGGCAATCCCAAAATCTTCAAAATTTAGAAAATGTGGCTATTATAGCCCAAGACATGGTGCATGTGTCCACTGAGGCACAGCTTTCATATCACCACTTGCCTCCAGCACCTGCTGTACATTCGACAACTTGTGCCATAAAAGTGGATGGCCTGACTGCTACAGGCAGTGTCACCACTCACTGCCTATGTTGCATGTTGAAATAGCCTTAGAATCATGATCCAACCTTCCATTAGTTGCCACTGGTCTGTTGTCAGAGACATGGATACTCTGCACTGTTATGGCTTGTATACAGCAGCAAATATTCAGAAATGGCTGTGCACTGCTTATACAAGTGCTTGATCATGTACGGTGTTGAGTTCCATCTAATAATGACTTCTAGCTTCATATTGTGTTAAGGCAGTTTGTTCTAGATCTGCAGGTGCCTATGATGGCCATGCACCTTTGGAAAAGGGTAGAGTGGGCACAGACGGAATGGGCCACAGTCAACATGGAGTTGTTATCAGGATATTCTAGAAACTTCTGCACAGTGATGCATTTCACTACCTTTGAGACAATATTTCTCACAATGAGACCTGCTTTCACTAAATAGATATACAACCACTCATCAGTCTCAGTCAGGTGTAATTCTAGCATTTTCTGATCTGTGTGTGATCCGGTTACACTCTTCATTGCCAGGTCATGTTGGTGAATATCCAAAGTATTACAACACAACAGTTGGGCTTAGTTCAGTTTTGACCCAAACAGAGTCAAATATGACCCCAGGTACCTGTGTACAGTGTGCTGTAGTGTTTCTTGAACAGTATCCCAGCAATTAGGATATCGCCAAATACCTGCCGCTTGGCAGGATAGTGGATCCAGTTGGATAGCAGCACTATCCGACTGCAGATCTGACCCCTCCCCAGATCCAGGTCAGATCCTCCGATCCTGACATCAGATCCCTGGATCTGGCATTGATCACGTGGATCTGACCTGGGATCCAACCTCTAGATTCAGCCAGATCGCAGGTCAGATCCTGCTTGGATAGTGCCGCTATCCGACGGATCATAGTCGGATCCACAGAGGCACTATGTTAGCAACACTAGTGTGCTGTGATGCACAGATAGGAGCTAACAGCTGTTTAGCCACTGGTCAAGATATCCATACTGAGATGTCTGTAGGACAATGCTGAATACAAAAGGGTGTGGTTTACCATGCATAACAGCATCCTATAATGTTCAGGAATGGCATGTGTGGTGTTGTGCATTCTTGAGAGAATCTGCAGTTTGGGACAGGCATGTGCAAAAGGATAGTAAGGCCAGGTCAGCAACCAGTAGGGGTGGGAGGATGGGCAGGGTCTGGAAGGAGGGCAGGCTGAAGGACCATTGTCTGGGGTGGTGGTTGGTATGAGAAGTACAAGGTAGAGGGCACAGAAGTCTGAAGTACTAAAAGATGTGAGGGTGTAGGTGAGGTAGGGGAGGAATAGAGGGAGGGGTAAGGTGAGAGGGAGGAAAGTGGAGGACAGGACAATTGGCCAGAGACCTTTCTGTTTGTTGGGCTACCAAACAGATAGATTCAGCATGGCGGCATGGCTGGTGGGGTAGTCTTTGACTTCTGCAGATTTACAGGTGTTGCTTGAATGAAAGCAGTGATTTGGGGTGTTTTTTGCACTGGGGTTGCTATGCTTTGGTGCTCTGGGTGGTAGTACTTAACTCACCACTGCTTCTACTACTAGACAGTCCCACAGACACCTCATCTCTGTGTTAATGCCCCTCAGTCAACCCTCCCTCCACTAAGACTATTTCCCTGCTGCTTCTTGATGCTTTGGCAAATGTAGATGATAAGGGAGAGGGCCCCCCTGCACCAGCTTCCTGTTGGTGCTGAGTCCAGTGAAACAGGTGCCTGGTCTTTAGGTGTGTGTGATGGCCACCATTGCCTTGGTGGCTGCCCTTTTTCCTCACTAACTTGCGCTGACACAGCTGGCAGATATCAACTGATTTGTCAGATGGGTCCAATATACAGAAACCTAAAGTAAGGTTCTTGTACCGCTTGATTTTAAACTGTGGCTGGAGAGGGGCAGAGATGGTGTAGAAATGGGTGCTTTGTGGAATTATTTATGCAGTTTGACATTGGATGACTCACATGGTGTACTGTGCTCAATACTGGTAAGAGGAAGAGCTGTTGCAGGATTGGGAGGACTTTGGTATTTGTATGACATACTGGTGTGCAAAGCCCCACATGTTCAGTAGCATCACCCTTCTTCCTTTTCTTTTCCAGTCCCTGTAGGGGATCCAAATCATCATCCCCACCACCACTGTTATCCTCCTCCCACTAGGCTCTGTCCTCCTCATCTTCACTTTCTCCAGACTCCTCTCCCTCTCATCATCTTTAGTTGGAGACACATTTTTATGGCTGCAGTAGGTGGAGCCTGCAGACGTTTTGCATGTACAAAAGGAGTGATGTCATGTTTTCTGTCCATGGAACTGACTGAAGGTGTAAATAGTCTCCTCTGCCTTACCCTCCTCCGAAAAATGTTTTCTGCCCTCAAATAAATATGCTTTCATGTTAGTCAATGGTTGCAGTGCACTATTTTCTTTCTTAAGTGGGAGGTCAGGAACTGGAACCTGAGTAGTGGAGGCAGCATTAGTTTTTGGGGAGTAAGATCCACCCCCACTTCCACCAAGAAGCTCCTAAAGATTCACCCCATCATTTTTTTTGGTTCATGTGGGAGGGGCATGAGGTGGATCTATCATGCCGGAACAATTGACTATCAGAGCTGCCTGGGGCATCAGAGCTTCAGCTTCAGAAGGAAAGAAAATGCCTGAAACTGCATCCTTATACAGCACTTCTTTAAACAGCATTGGCTCAGCTGACATTCCTTTCCTGGTCACATATTTTCACAAATATATTCCAAGAGATGGAAAGTCCCTCCTGGTGGGTATATGGTGTTATTCAGACCTGTCCTCCAAACCTGCCCCCACCACCTTAATCTATATTTTGCATCAGCTGAGGCATGCCAGTACAGCAAGAGGCTGCAGTGCATATTTTTACTGGGCTTGCAGTTTTAAAGGAGTAGTCCACTCAGAATTTGCAAAAACACATGTTATGCAGTGTTTTGTTTTGATTTGTATGTTAAGTCCTAGTGTGTCCTTCCCTCTGTCTGCTATTGGGAGCTTTTCCTAAATTATCTTATTAGCAGATACCTAAGAGCTAACTAACTGGGGTTTCTATAAGAAAACTGCTACTAAATGAAACTCTAATTCACTATTGTTGTTTTCTATGTGTGTCAGGTCTAGCTTGCAGGAATGTTTTAATGTTAAAACGTTTAATTTCATCAAACTATATACAACCATAAAAACACACAGATTGCCCAGATCATTAGCGCCATAATTAGTTAAGACTCTAGCTGTTTTCTTACAGAAAATCCACTCAGTTAGATGTGAAGTATTTGCTAAACTATAAATGCAGGTACCAGCATTCTATTAGGTAGACCTAGCATTTAGTGCTGATTTTGCTCTGTGACATGATTTTCATTTTTATTTTTTTTTTCACAAATGAAGTGTATGGTATGAAGCTACAGCCTAGAAACTGCAAAATACTTTAAAGTAACTTTTTCTCCTGTGTGTGGTATAGCATGAAAACAACAGGATGGCAGTGATTATTTCTGCTACACATTTGATCCCATTTTACAATGTTTCATTGCACTACACATTTAGTGTATCCCACTTTTTCAAATAATAAAACAAATATTCGCCAAACTAAATAACACACACATACATATTTTTATACTTTATTAAAAAGATACTTCACATTTGTAACCAAAAAAAATGACAATGATGCCACAGAGCAAAATCAGCACTAACTGCCACTTCTACCTATTAGAATACAGGAGGCAGTTAGTGCAGGGGTCTAAGGCTCTGAGCTACAAACCTAGTGTCAGGGGTTTAAATCCCACTGCTTCCACATACGTACTGTGTGTCCCTGAACAAATCACTTAACTTCCTTATGCTCCCAGGTCACACCTGTAAACAAGCTTTAGTGTGTCTCTCTTGGTTAAAAAAAAGAATGCTGGTACCTACATTTACAGCTTAGCAAATACTTTAGAGCTAACTGAGTGAGTTTTCTGTGAGAAAACTGCTATAGTAGTAACTAATTAGAGCAGTGATGATCTGGGGCAATTTGTGTGCTTTTATTGTTGTGCATAGTTTGATGAAATTTAATTTTTAAATGAAAACACATATTACTGCTAGGTAGACATGACACATCCCAAAAAACACAAATAGTGAATTAAAGCTATTTAGTAGCTGTTTTCTTACAGAAACCCCAGTTAGAGTAGCTCTAAGGCATCTGTTAAATTGTAACTTTTGCCATCTCATCACTGGATAAGAACAGTTACAAAGCTCTGCTGTTGTGAACTGTTTTTAAAAAGCACTGCATATGCTAAATCTATGGGCCTGGCTACATCACTGTCACATGAGACAGGATTTATTGTAGGAGGCAGAAGGCAATAAACCTATTTGTGATGGTGATCCCCAGGGGTCATAAAACTACCCTAAAGCTAGCAGTCTAATTTAGGAAAAACTCCTAATAGCAGACAGAGGGAGGGACACACTAGGACTTTACATACAAATCAAAACAGCCTGCATAACATATGTTTTTGTAAATTCTGGGTGGACTGCCCTTTAATTGAGCTATCCCCAGTCAGTATCCTTCCAAGAACCACTTTATGTGGTGTATACCAGCATGATTATTTCACTCTTATTTACAGCTTTACACCTTTATTAGTTTTTAATTGCAATTGCGTCTAAATGCTCCACAGTGTAGCCTCCAGTCTCCACTATCAGTCATGCATTGCAGCACTGTTTCACTGCATGCAGGGAGGTCCGAGGCTACCAGGACATATGCAGATGGCAGTGTGGAGCACGGGTGTAGGCTGCAATACTGGGATGCCTCCATACCACAGTAACCTGACAGCTGTATGTACACCTCCAGGTGTACCCCATGTCCCACCTAACCTACCTCTCTGTCCACACTCCGAGGGCCACCTGATGGTATCTGTGTACTGTCCTTGATTACTCTTCTTACTGTGCCAAGTGTTGGGGAGTACCCTGCCTGCCCATATGTGATGTGGCAGCAATACTACCTGTAAAGCAGTGCCAGTAGTGAACACATACATTAGTGGAGCTCCTGAGTGCATCATGGAGCACTGCTGTGGTGGACAATAGACATGTAGCACTGTGTACAGTGGAGCAGTGGGGAACACTGAAGGCAGTAGTAGAGGGTCTGCCTTCAGCCATACAGCAGCAGTACATGAGCATCTGCTTTGCCCTAATACTGGCAGAACTGATGCCATGTCTCTCCCCCGCCTCTCCTCCCCTTCCCTCCCTCTCACTGACGTAGCCCCTGATTCCAACATATGGATCTCCCTCCCTTGAACATCTCTGTCACCTCACAACATAAGTGTGTCTCACAACAGGGAAATATGGTTATTAATATAATATGACTGTGCCATATACACAGTAGTCCATAGGACATGTAGGAGGGCATCTCAAAATGCAGCTGTCATCACCAAGTGCACCATGGGATGTGCACTGCTACTACAGGGTTGAGACCACACACACTATCACACTCAGTGTGGACAGGCTGTAATGTTTTCAGACCATTATCCACACTGTTCACTGGCAGTGTAGACACACTGTAACATTCACAGTCTGTAATGGTTTGAATCCATTACAGCTTTTTCAAGTGTAGTGTGGACAGGGCCTGCATGTCTATGTAATTATCTATCTTTCTATCAATTGTATGTATCGCTATTTTTACCTGTTTCTAAAACAAACCTGCATATCACATTTGCCTGCACTCTGAGCACATACTCATGAAACTGTGCATATTTGTACTCCACTTCTGCATAGACCTCATACTTTCCTAATATTCCCATTATCACAAGCATAACTACCTTGCCCTTATCAAAAGTGACCCTCTGAAAGTTACTATCACATTTTCTCTGCTAACAGTCCATCATCATTACACCGACTTCCTGACATCAACACGTTGCTTAAATATAACTTACATTACTTCATGGACAAAAACCCTCTTTCTCTTAATAAAAAAAATGTTTAAATAATCCCAAGGCTGAACATATGCCAGCCATTACTTTTTCATGTACTGCCACCTTCTGTACCATCATGGGGATTTGCATATGTTTCCCATGATGCTTTGCATTATTGGGGTATGTGCAATTGTGTTTTCTTTAAAATTTGGCTGTCCGGACAATATCTTCCAGGATAACACATACATTAGTGGCATTTGCTCTGGGGTTCTTTTATGAACCAATATTGCTTCCTATTCCTTCCATTAGAATGTACCCCTCCATGTAGTTTCCTAATAACGTGTATGCCTTCCTTAGAACAGAAATGAGAACAAATCTTACTACTTACAAGTCATTGTGTTGTTTCTCCATGCCTCTTTAACAGTTCCACACAACTTCACTAACTTCATTATGCAGCCGTGGTGGATCTGACCAGAGTTTGTTCAGCTTAGTCTTTTCTGACCACAACAGGCAGATCTCCCCTCCTCAGGCTCTGGCTCTGGCTCATGGTCAAGGCAAACACTATCATTTGGAAATGGGAAATTATTATCAAGATCAGATTCAGTGCCTCCACCACCAGAAGTCTTGGGGACACCAGCAAACCTCCTCGATCAATGCGCCTGAGTAAAGGCATTTTACTACCTCTTGGACCGCTCCTCTTGTCACCACCTCCCCTAGCCCCCACCAGCAAGGATGCCACAGATGTAGCAGAGAACAATCTGACCACACTAATGTGACCACCACTGTAGCCAGCTACTCCTTTGCTACTACTACCTGCCCAGAGCCCATAGATGATGTTGCTGCAGACACCCTTTTGCCCCACAGAACTTACATACTTCTTTGCCACTTCCCCCACACCTCTTTCTTTAGTCCAGTGTCTTTTTTTCAGTCTTTGTGTATATTTAGATTTATAATACTGTGAGGGCACAATATTAAACAAACCCTACAGTAAAACTAAACAGCAGCAGCAGGATTAGCAGTATGACCTGATTCTGAACAGAGCAGTTTACTTTGCTAGTAGTAGCTACAGTAAAACCACCAAAATATATATTTTTTTATTTTAACAGGATGAGGAGTAACAAGACACACACGATAGTGGTTGTTAACAAGTTACTGTAAGTAACACCGGCGCTTTAAGAACTAAACAAAATAACTACAAGTAATATAGAAAGAAACTGACATAATACTTCTCTTAACCACACCAATCTGTGCTACAAAAATAAAATGAGACATCACAAACTACAGACAAAAATTAATCAACAAGACAGACTGAGGAAAACAAATATGAGATATCTGCTGCACACAGTCTAGTGCTCTCAGGAAAAAAATGTTTAAGGTCACTGATCGTATGGGCTGCCTTGCTAGCTGAAATACCTCCCATTCCGCAGACAACATTTCTTCACTAGACAAAAGAAAACCACTACTTTATACTAAATGAATCAGCAAAACCAGAAGCAAACAACACTAATCTAGCTGCACAAGGCCTCTAGATCTTTTTAGAGTGAGTTGGTTTCAAAATATGCATTTTTGGATTGATTTTAAAGGGTTTTGTGCTCAGACAAGCAGGGACAGACATCTCTAACTCTTTCTCTTCAGAAGACTGCACTCAGCATAGCTTCCTCATGGCACACAGCTAATTTTAGTGCCTGTGACCTCCAATCCTTTAGTACATAGCGCACTTCACTTGTGGTCCCAATCTCACCAGTGAAGTTATCAAATTAACAATTCACAAAGTTACTCCTATACTGTGAATTGTCACTTTGCAAGGTGGATAACCTTCCTGAATTGCAGCAGATTTGCACATTAGATTGCAAAGCATATTTTTCCAACTTCACACACCGCTATTAGGGATATCCGTAGTGACATCACACACTATGACTAAAATTTGGAGACATAAACAAGGGGAGGATTAAACTAGGAAGAAGAATTGATAAAGAGGGAAAACAGGTCCAGAGGAGGAAGCAATTTCAAATGTCAAAAAAAGAAGGTGTTTTTAATGAATACATTATTGCTACCACCGTTGTAATATCTTAGCTATATATTACCATCCTCAGTGTGCTTTGATAGTAGGATTTATAGTGTTTTCTTTCAGTTACTCTAGGGCAGCAGGTTAGATCCCGTGTAGCAAAATATAAAGTGCGTTACTGAGATGAAGGGTATTTTATGGATGATAAACCCTTGGCATTCATTTTTCATTATTGCAATTTAATAATTTGGGGTTTGTATTAAATAAAACTAATAAAACATGGGGACCCTGGGTGAAAGAGTGGTTACATATAGTCTTGAACAACTTTAAAATCGTTTATTGTTGCTAATAAAAAGGATTGATGGGCAATCCTAGCTATATATTTTGCAGCTACTAAAAGTTAAACAATGGAGAGCAAATAAGAGTAATTTAAACACTAAAATTAGAAAGCAACAGTCTCAAGACATTATGGAAAACAATTTTATAAGTCTGCTTGAGATTCCTGATTGCCTAGCAACGCATGTGAATAGTGCAGTGGTACAGCTGAAAGACCCCAGCATACCACAGCAGATGTGGAACACGGTGTGGATCAGCTCCCATGGGTGACTAGTAGTTAGGACAGCATACAAGCACAAAAGTGCTATGGAAAGTTATTGTCCTAGGGCCTTTAGTCATGTAATATTAGATATACAGAGACATCTCTTCTCGACTTGCTCTTAATTTATTGAATTCTGGAGGTAGATGGCACTTACATTAGGTGGAATGAGCCCCTTTTCCGCACGATAACATATACAAATGTAATAGTGGGCACTGATTTACAGGGGTGGAATAAATTCAACAGAAGCACTTTATTACTTAGTTTTGGAGTCTTAAAGCATCATATCTGGGTAAACTGTTGTTGTCTGTGCTGCAAACACCAGGACACTACACAGGAAGATCTTATAGCTGTTAGGACAGCTTCAGTGCATTCCATATATGATACTGAGACTAAACTCCAGCACTGAAACCTAACGCTTTAGAAATCTGTACTTTGGCTATGATGGAACCATAAATATCACATGTACTTATATGTTCCTAACTTCCTAGTTTTTGCTATGGTGACTGGGTGGTGTTTTTTATTTTTTATTTTTTTGTTCCTTTTCTTTGCTCTGTGATGTGATTATATTTGAATGTATTTTGGCTATATTGTACATTTTGTTTCAATAAAAAAACTCACCTACTCTTCTTCGATAAGTGCCTTGAGATCTTTTACTTCCACCTGGACAGTAACCAAGGGTGGGCAGGAGGGACCCTAGTTTAATGTCTCATCAAAGGACCATACCATAAGAGAGCAGCACCACACTGGCTGCATGGTCCAGTGGGTGGAACTGTGAACTCCCATGCTAGTGACCCAGGCTCAGTAGTGCACTCAGGGAGCCAACTGGGCAGCCCATTGGTGAGGGAGGCACTGCCATGCAGCAGTGCTGCCAGTCAGGGATGGATAGCATCAGGTTCTGCCATGTTGGTGACCCCTGCTGTGGGCCAGGGAGTTTGCCTCTTCCACAGGGGTCCACTAACTGCATGGGAGGTCTGATGGGGCATGGCCTGACATAAGGGAGGTGGGTGGGGTTAAGGAAGAAAATATGGAAATTACCCCACTGGCAGGATGACCTTCTCTAGCCTACTACAGGCCTGCACCACCAACCAAGCCCTGTCTCTAAAAATCTGGATTAGGACTGGAAGGGACAGAGGATGGATCTCCTTCCATGGGCTCGCTGTGGTGATCGATCCATGAGGGATCAGCAGTAGCTGAGGTAAGTCCCTGGGATGGTGAGTGACAGGGCTGGATGGTGCAGGACAGCTGAATGGGGCTGACAGAGAGAGGCTACATAAGGTGTGTATGAAAAAATGACAGCTGTACTGGTCATGAGTGGTGTGATAAAAGGCTATATTGAAAATTTGGGTGAAAATATTGAAAATGACCAAAGTTTCATGTGTGCGTAGAAAATTTTGAATGATCGGCCATTTTTTGGAATTGCTTCACCAAGTTTTCAACATGGCCTTTTTGGGACCCCATCTCATGAAGAGTACCACTGTCATTTTATTCACTAATCCTGAAAGGTGATTTTGCAGAATGACCATGCCATTCTGCGAAAACACATTTCAGGCAGGATGTGAAAAATGACAGCTATATTGTTCATAAGGAGGTGTGATAAAATGACAATATTTAAAATCTGGAGTGAAAATATTAAAAATTGGTGAAGTTAGGAGCGTGTGTAGAAACTGTGCAACACACGCTTGTAACACAGTCATTTTTTTGAATTTTTTCACCAAATTTAAAACATGGGTTTTTTGGGACCCTACCTCATGAACAGTGGCACTATCATTTTGTTAATCAGTCCCTAAAGGTGATTCCACACAGTGACCATGAAATCACCTTTCAGGACCGAGTAACAAAATAACAATGAAGTGTTCACAAGGTGGGGTCCCAAGAACCCCATGTTGAACATTTGGGGGCAAAATTCCTTAAAATGGTTGAGATATCAACCTAAGTTGGAACTGTTGCACTGCACCTCCCCCCACCCCCCAGTCCTAATCCAGATTTTTGGAGACAGGGCTAGCCAACTCACCTCTGTGGTTTGGGCACAAAAATCTAATGCCCTAAGTCTGTCAGCCACTGTTGAACTGTGTAACTGTGCTGTATAAAACCGCTCTCCTCAATGAAAACTGTATACTGTATACTGTATACTGTCATTGAATTAATGTACTCCATGTCCTGTACTGTATCACTTTTATGCATTTGCACTGCTTTTTGTATCTAATTCCGGTCGCTTCCTGAAAAAGGGACCTTCAGGGCCCAGTGGGCTTAACCGGTTAACAAACTTTTATCAATAAATAAATAAATAAATTGAAAACCCCATTGACTTCCATTATACGGTGCTTACCTTTGATTCTTCAGTTTGCTGGTCAGTTTTGAAGAGTGCAGATGTGTCCCAGTCCTCAGAAGATGACAGCGCCAACCTCTGAATGTAAGTATGGGGTAAGGGGAAGTCAGTGCTCAGTGGGAGGGTAGGGATGGGGAGGAGGGACTGGGGACACAATAAAGGGCCAATTTATTTTTTACAAGTTAAAAAAATTAGGTCGGGGGATGGTTTTCTTCTTTTACTGGTACAATAAATAAATGAATTTGGGCACACTGAGGTGTGCTCCCCATGTACCACATGAGTTGGGAGGTTACATGATGCCGACACGGGGACTGGGCACCCCGATGTTGGCACAGAAACAGGGAACGGGGGGTGCAGGGCGGACAGCACACAGTGGGAGGGAGCAGAGGGGTTTGATTAGATGCTTGGGGCTGGGACAGAAGTGGGTAGGACAGCAGCAGTGGGAGGGAATGGGAGTGGGTTTAATGAAAGATGCTGGCCAAGTGTGGGAATGGAGGGTGCGGGGTGGACTGCAGCAGTGGGAGGCAGTGGGAGGGTCTGCAGAGTTGCAGTGCCAGCCATGCAAATGAGAGGAATGAAGCGCACTCTCTCATTGGTGCGGTTCATTTCTCTCAAGTGCAACTGGCTCTCCACTGTGAAATTCCAATGGCCATCACACTTGGCTTCAGTGGTCATTGGTGTGTCAGGGTTGAGCCCACTGTACAGTGCTCTGCATTGGATTCATCCCTGACACAACTCTCAAATGTGGTACTGTCCCAAGATGTTTCTTGCACAAGCACAAGGAAACATAAAAAAAAAAGAGTGCAGTGCAACAGTTTCAGTTATGTGTATTAATCCACACACCAGGTATGGGACTATAACTCATGACCATTTGATTTTCTAGTCCCAGAGATGAGTGCACCACCTACTGAGTCACTGACCCTGATAAATAAATGTTTAGTTAATTATGCATCAGTTCTGACTTGTGATTTGCTTTCATATCTTTATCTTCAGAATAACTCATGTTACTATAATCAGGACTGCATTAGCAAACATTCATTATTAACGCTTCTTTAGAGTATTAAACTCTCAGCTACAGTGATGACATCTGACTTGCAATTTTCTGTTACACATGTATGTATGTGAGGAAAAAGAGAAGAAATCCTTACCCAGTTGTATCAACTTTGCTGTAGACTAGTAGTTCAGAAGCCTGGAACCATGCTGGCAAGATCAAATCTATTCATTCATTGCTCTTATACCTCTTTACAAACATTCCTTCCTACATCTATTACTCACTCCCTCTGCGGGGGATAAATATGTTTCTCATACACAGCACTTGATTTGTTTTTTAATAGCTGTTATGGAACTCAAAATGGGAAGGGCAGACAGACAGGCAGACAAATAACACAGGAACAGAAAAATGTTCCCTTAACGGTTGTGCTTAATAAAGGTACAAACCAGTTAGCCTCTCAGTGTCCCTTTCAGAGCAAGGACTTACCATTAAAAGTATGAAACAGTGCAAAATTTAAAATGTGTTGACAAAGGGTTTGTTTTAAGTGGCTTCCTATTTTTTTTTTTTATTGAGATTTGTTCTGTTGCTGGAAAGAAGAATGAACCCTAACCTGTAAGATGATATTCTTTTATGACAGAAGAAAACTGTCACCAAGATTGAACAGCTACAAAAGACTTGTATATTACTGGTACTCTTCCAAACCACTGGTACTCTGATTTAATTCATAGTCCTCCCATCAGTATTTTACGGTAGGGCATCCTTTGTTTTGAAAGGCAGAATACCAATAGTGAATCGTTAGACAACTAGGATTCGAGAATGCTTCTTGGTCAGAGGCCACATATCACTTCACACCTTTAATGAAAATGTTTATGTACGGTATATAGATTAATGGTAGGTATCTGTGTTCACAGCAGGTAAAGCCACTGGATATACTTTGACAACCAGGAACTGAGGCATCTTCAACTGAGGCATCTTCACTCACTTTCCCAGGTGAGAATTAATTGCTGAAAATCATCCTTCATGTGCACAGGAATTAGATGAGTGAGGTCATGTGCTTATTCTTCTTCTATCTGTCACTTTCACTCTCTCTGCAGGTTCCTGGCATCACTGGTTAAAACAATTCTGTTAATTTGTCTATGAGTAGCAAGTAGTCTCAGTAAAAGGAAACATATTTTTGTCAGAGAGCTTGTATGCATTGATTGAATTTTTTATTAGTATTCTCCCCATTTTGCCTTTTTGGCTCTATCCCCCACCTAGTAACCAGCACAACTGCTGTACCCTTTCTGTGGTCTGTAGTGGAGGTGGACACCTGCCTTTTTAGCTCATACCAGTGTGTTGCCCTTTGATCACCCAGCAGGAGAATGAGGAGCACTGGGGGACACATTTTCAGGCAGGCAGAATTGCTACAAGCCTGAGACTGTAAAATCAGGTGCAGTTGCAGCAGTCAGGAATGCCGCAGCTGCAGTAATGCTGGACTTGACACAAGTCATGCACCATTCTTTAAAATCCAGCCCTGGATGTCACTTGACCTGTCTCTAAGAATTGAGTAACCACTTTGGTTCTCAAAAACAGTAGCAGAAAAGGTCAGAGCCAAAAGACTGGCATTCAGGAAATATAAGGGAACGCAGCAGGACGAAGATAGGGAGGTATACCAAACTTCCCTAAGGGAAGCAGGGAAGGTGGTAAGGTAAGCAAAGGCCCAAACTGAGGAAACACTAGCACGAACAATAAAAGAAGGGGACAAGACTTTCTATAGATACATTAGTGAAAGGAGAAAGTCCAGAGGGGGTATTGCTAAGATCAAAGGGGATAAGGGGGAGTATGTGGAGGAGGACCAAGAAAAAGCATCTATCCTAAATAGATACTTTTGGTCAGTATTTACTGAGGAGAAGGTAGGAGAGGGCCCACAGCTCAGCACCATGGACACTTGGGGGGAGGGAGGTGTGCAGAAGTCCCTTCACAAAAGAAAGGGTCCTACAAGAGCTCGCTAAGCTCAGGGTGGACAAGGCAATGGGACTGATGGCATACATCCCAGGGTACTAAAGGAGCTAAGGGTGGAACTAGCAGAGCCATTAGCAGAACTGTTTAGTGAGTCTCTGAGCACAGGAGAGATACCAGAAGACTGGAGAATGGTTCATGTGATCCTGCTCCACAAGAATGGTAGCAGGGAGGAGGCAGGGAACTACAGACCAGTCAGTCTTACCTCAGTAGTGGGCAAGATTATGGAGGCATTCATTAAGGAAAGGATAGTGCAACACCTGGAATCTATAGGAGCACAGGATCAAGACGGCATGGGTTTACAACAGGAAGGTCCTGTCAAACTAATCTCATAGATTTCTTTGACTGGGTAACCAGAGTGGTGGACCAAGGGGTTGCAGTTGATGTTGTCTACCTTGATTTCAGCAAAGCTTTTGATACTGTTCCACATAAAAGATTGATTAATATGCTGGGTAGGTTTGGGAATTGGGTCAGAAGTTGGTCAACTGGGTGGCAAACTGGTTGGCGGGCAGAAAATAGAGAGTGATGGTAAACTGTATACAGTCTGAAGAGATGCAAGTCACAAGTGGGGAAACTTCAGGGATCAGTCCTGGGTTCCTCATCAATATCTTCATCAGTGACATTGCAGATGGACTGGAGGGTAAGGTTTGTCTCTTTGCAGATGACACCAAGATCTGCAACAGAGTAGATGATCCAGATGGGGTGGGCAGAATGAGAAGAGATCTGGATAAACTGGCAAAATGGTTGGAAGAGTGGTAACTGGGGTTTAATGCAAAGAAGTGCAAGATCATGCACATAGGGAAGAGAAACCCTGAAGTCACTTACTGTATAGGTTGGGAGGGAAGTTGCTGCCAATCACAAGGGAAGAAAGAGACTTGGGCATCATCATCACAGATTACCTGAAATCATCCAAGCAGACCACTAAAACACTAGGTAAGGCTAGGGGGATGTTGGGGTGTATTAGTAGGGGTATCACAAGTCGTAAGAGAGAGGTAATAATCCTCTTTACAAGACACTGATTAGGCCCCATCTGACTGCATGCAGAGTGGAGCTGCACCTTCACAAGGACATTAACAAAATGGAGGTAGTCCAGAGAAGGGTGACCAAAATGGTGCAGGGACTACATCAGAAAACATATGAGGACAGATTAATGGAGCTCAGTATGTATGCCCTAGAGCAAAGGAGGGAGAAAAGTGATATGATCAAAACATTCAAACACCTTAAGGACATTAACAAGGTGAAGGAGTCTAACATGTTTCAAAATAAGAAAAATGCAGGACAAGAGGACACAGCATGAGATTAGAGGGAGGCCGATTAAGGGGTAATGTGAGGAAGTTCTTTTTCACAGAAAGGGTGGTGGATGCATGGAATGGCCTACCTCAGGAAGTGGTGGATATGAATACAGTGCATGGCTTTAAACAGGCATGGGACAGGCATAAGGGAGCATTACAGATGAGTATGAATAGATAGGTCATTGACAGAGTAAAGGCCTATGGCACATTCATAAGGCAGAAAAATGTGCAGACTGGATGGGCCTTATGTCCTTATCTGCCATCAGCTTCTATCTTTCTATGTTTCTATGAGTACCAGGATGAGCTCCCAGCCTGTCCCATGTGGCATTCTGAGCTTGCTTGTAACACCAGTCTAAGGTGTTCTTAGTGGGCTAACCAGAGTACTGCTTTTTCTTTTAACTGAACTAGGATTCCTTTTTTTTTGTAAATTCTTTTTATTGAGCATTTTCATAAAAACAAAAAATATATAACAATACAACATTGTATCAGCACAATACTTTGAACAATTAAAATTAATATTACCAGCACCCATACTAACTTTAAAAAAACAGATCCAATTTAGTTATTAGCCCAGTTACAGTGGAGGCGCGTCCCACCACTGATACTCTAAGTAAAACAGAACATACAACAGACATCTAATAAGCAACAAAAAAAAGCTAAAACTGGCTAAAACCCAACATGTGGACAATCAAAAAGGAAATGAAACATTCAAAAATGAGTTCACAACACTGCACTATTAGTCATAGCTTCCAACCCAAGCATAGTATCAACCAGTCCACCAAAGTGAGAAAACAATGCGCTTGTGAGAGAGAGAGAGAGAGAGAGAGAGAGAGAGCAGCCACGTCCAAAGTGGAGACAAAAAGCTCCACCATTAATTATTATAAATAAGACCAGCAGCTTACTTCAGCACAGTTAGTAATTATATGAAGACTAACAAACCATCCTCCTCAAATCAGCTCTCCTCCACCCTCTAAGCCAAATATACCACTGCTTGCTCCAAGGGGGAGATCAAGTCCATATATCTACCGCCACTGCTGTTCAAATTTATCAGACCAACCCTTCAGATGCTTCAACTGGAGAATATTAGTAAGAGAGTCTTTTCACATCTGCTCCTTAGGGTGCACATATGAGACCCACGTACGCTGAATACAATGCCTTGCCACCACCAGCATACAGTAAGCCTAAGAGGTCTTGAATAAAACTCCCAGTCCTCTACGCCTTGCTCCTGCACCCCGAAGAGAAGTCCCCATGGATCTATGGGTATCATAGTTTGCATTATCTGGGAGATGCACTGGGCCACCCTCAGTCCAAAATTGGAGTAGCACAGGCATTGCCAAAAACAGTGCAAGTACATACCTGTCTCAGTGCCACACATTCCACACAAAGGAGAGATACCAGGAGAAAACTTGTTTATTACCACTGGAGGGAGGTACAATCTGAGTAAAAATTAAAATTGAGCTTTCTTATATCAATTACAGATACTTAAACCCATATGAGACTCACAATGTCTTTCCATGCCTCATCTGGTATTGGGCCCCCCAGGTCCTGTTCCCATATAGCCCTAACCTTCAAGGAAGTGTCAGGTGTATCTTTGATATTGTAACAGTGCTTAGACAACGCCCCCTTGGGGCCGAGTCTGGCTTGTAAGATGCCCCTTTCCAGATCATAAAGAGGGGAGATCTGTGGACGAAGGTGGTCCATGTACTTAGCCCAGTCCCTGACTTGCATATAACGAAAGATCTGAGAAGACTGGATTCCTAACTGTTTTATCAGCTCAGGAAAATAATAAACCCCTGTTATACGGATCCACAAGCAATGAACTCCCATGGCCTCCCATCTCTGAAAGTCATGGTCTTCAAGTACCAGAAGAAATTCTGGATTGGAGAAGACTGGAGCCAGCAGAATACCCCTGGATGTGTCTACCAAAGCCTTCCTAATCCTCCCCCATGCTTTGTTCATGGGTTCAACTAAGGGGCTCCTATGACCACTCGACCTGTATGCCCGCAGTCCCCTCTGACCCAAATACACTGTGACATGATGCTGCCTCTCATCCTGATCAAAGACACCCATGCCACTCCCTCAGGCCTTTGACTCAGTCTGCGCCAACCTAGCCTGACCTGCCAAGTGATACAGAATAAAATCTGAGTAATTAAATCCTCCTTTAAGGGGAGTTGTTAAGCCTTTGAAGGCTAACTCTGTGCTTTTCTGCTGCCAGATAAATCTAAAACAGGCCCTCTCCAAATCTTGGAGGTCGCTTTTGTGGAGACCCATTGGGAGCATTTGAATGGGATACAGCAACCGAGGCAGAGCTGCTCATCTTAATTATATTTATTCTCCCGAGCCAGGAAATCGGCAGGCCCTGCCATCTCTAAAGATACCCCAGGATTTTCAGAAGAAGGGGTGTGTAATTAAGTTAATATAAAGAGTTCAAAGTTCTACCCACCTGAATACCTAAGTACCTATTAGAAAATGGGCTTTTTATTTGCTGAGCTCTGATTGGCTGGTACCCCTGCCAGGGGTGTACATTAACTTTTAGTAGACACCCAGCAAATAAAAAGTTCCAACCTGGTATGCCTGACTGAGAAACTGGTATCATTGTGCCAGTTCCAATTTCAAAACTGAGTGGCCGCCATTTTTTTTCCACTTGCATAGTGAGGACTTGATCCGCCCCCCGTGCCACTGTAACAGAATTGGCTGACAGAAAGAAAGACAACAGTGATTTCTTACAGTTTTTTTTTACCACACTTCATTTCTTCATTAAAAAAAACAGTTTTCTATATGACAGTGTTAGCAGTACCCTGTCGCGTGCTAACCGCTACTTAGCAAGTGGCGGCCACGGCCACACACACACCCCAATCACCACAAACTGCATTTAAGCATGTTACAAAAAATACACAAAATACCTCACAGATCACGCTGTAGCATCCTACGGCCACCTGCCTTGTCATCCTTCTCCCGCACTGCTCTCCACACTGTCGAGGCCGCCAGCCACCCGCCTGATTCTGTGCCACTTTTAACAGACTACATTTAAAAAAAATAAAGACCAGAGCACACTCCAGCAGGAGGAACAGGGAACAACTTAAAAGAAAAGAATGACAACTTAGGGTGGAAGAAATTTTCAACATAGCCGTTTTTTTACAGCATCTCATGAATGTGATAGCCGTCATTTTTCAAATCCTAGCCAAAATGTGTTTTTGTGTCCCAAAAGGTAATTTCGTAGTCCCTGTATGAAATCACCTTTCAGACAGTTGAAAATTTCTCTGCACTTGTTCATGAGGTGGGATCATAACAAGATTATGTTGACAGGTTGGGGCAAAAATATAAACATAACAAAGTTATGAGCCTGCTTTGAAATTTACAAATGTAGGTCTTAACTTTGCTATATTACATAACCCACACAGTGCAGCACAATACTTCTAGTACTCCAGGGCTCCTATACCAGTGGCTAACATCCCGCATTGACAAATGCTTGTTTATAAGGTGTCTTTGCCTAGCAGTTTTAACTCTGCATCCTGCCCTCCTTAATGTATAGAACATTCTGTCTGGGGTTGATCTTCTGTTGGCATTTCTGTTAACAAGCTTGTTGAGTTCAAAGGTTTCTCAGCTCCCATTGTTACAGATTTCTGCCTTTTCTAATAATCCTCACATATAGTAGCCTTCTGCAATACATTTCAAACAACATATCTATATACATTACAAATCAGTGGCAGTATAGCCAAGCCCTAGAGGTTAGAGTAATGAGCTGTGAACGAGCTTGGTATATCCAGCAGATCAGACCTTGGTTTGATTCTCACAACCTCCACTTGCATACTGTGTGACTTGGAGCAAGTCACTTAACTGCCCAGTGCTCCCAGGTCGCCCCTGAAAACAGGCAGTTGTGCCTAGTGGGCCTTACCTGGTTACCAATGACTAAAATAAATAAAAATCAAGGGATCCAATTTTCACCGAAAGAGTCACATACATTTTAACCACAGAGAAGCAAGGGAAGAAGGTGCAGGAAGGGAGCTAGGAAGGAGAAAGTGTGCAGCCATTGGGGTAGCCAGTCCCTAAGTCCACAAGAAAAGCTGATTGCAGTCAGGCCGGGGGGGAAAGAAAGAGAGAGAGGTGGAAGAAACAGGAGAGGACAAAATAGATCCTTTCTTTTAACACTCTTCATGACAAATGGGACAGTGTCTTATTCAACCCTGTCACAATATTTTTATTTATTTTTTATTCTTTGGTAACCAGGTAAAGCCCACTAGGCACAAGTACCTGCTTTCAGGGGCAACCCAGGAGCAGTGGAGTGGTTAAGTGACTTTCTCAGAGTCACAGAGAAAGTATGCAAGCGGAGATTGTGGGAATCAAGCCCAGGTCTGCTATATGTACCAAGCTCATTCACAGCTCATTACTCTAACCTCTAGGCTATACTGCCCGCCCCCAATAAATATATTTTACAAAAAAAAGTATCCTTTTTTTGTATCAGTACAACCTATCGATACAAAAATAGTATTGATACAATGCGTTCGATGTTTGTCGACAGTTGCTACAACAAAGTATGTTTCCATGAACATACCTTGACAGGAGTTGACATGTTTTGACACAAGGAAACTGTGTTGCTATGATTTATTCATGTTAATCTGACCAATCGTTAAAAAGAATTACAGTTTTAACCCTACTATTTCCAGAAAATTTGAAAAATAATTTCCTTTAAATGGGATTACTTTGGAACTGTTAAGGCTAGGAACATACTTTTTGAAGTTAAAGCTTGGATTCAGCTAAGTTGATTTACCAATATATCATGTTGAAACAACTGTCATATATTGACACATAAAACCATAAAATGGCTTGAAATATTTTAAGCCCTGTTGTTTTCACCAACATAGCATAGCAGCAATAAGACTGAAAGTTGGGAAAACATAAAAATGAAATACTGATATTATGTACTGTACCATGAGGTAATGTCATCCTCTCCCTGTACCCTAAGCCACATAATCCACAGGCAAGTGCAGTGCTCTGTGAAGATGGAGACCTGCTCAGTAACCCAGCCCAAAAGGTCTTAATTAGAAAAGACAGTAAGGCATTTCAAGGGTATTTCAGGTCTGCAGATAAAAAATGTGTGAGGTCAGGTCATGAAAGCAAACACAGTGTTAGGATGTGTTGGTGAATGTAGTAAGAAGCAGGGCAAGTAAGGGTGATACTGTCCTGTACAAGACTCTGGCCAGACTGAGGATAGCTGTTCTGGTCTGCCTTCACCAAAGTACAGAGAGGACATTGGAGAGACAGGTAGGTCCTAGGGCCACCAAGATGACAGTGGCTTGGGGCAGCAGCTATGGTATGATGACGGATTGGACAAACTCAAATTACCTAGTCTTAGTCTACAGTAGAGGAGAATGAGAGGGTCCATGATCACAGTGATCTGAGAACTAAATGAGACAGACAAGCTGAGACATAAACAGAGGAAGTAGAACTAGAGAATATGTACTCAGACTGGATGGGGACATTGAAAGCATTAATTCATACAAAGGGTGGATAACATGTGAAATAACCAACATAGTGAGGTTATGATGAAGTTGTGGTAGCTAGCTCTGTTCAGGGTTTCAAAAGAGACTAAGCAGATACGTAGATAAATAGATTTTGATGGCAGATAAAGGCCTTCAGCCCACCTAATCTGCCCATTTATGTACGTAACTGTGCTTCTTCAAGCTTCCCTAGAACTAGGTAGATGCCTGAGGGAGAAAAGCATTCAGTTCTATGTGGCATATGTAGGGGTAACATTCTGGCTGATAAGCTTGGGTGTGAGCCCATACTCAAATGGGGTACTGTACAGTCATAGCCTTGTGGCAGAAGGTGTGAACGGTATGGATACTACTCTGTATACAATATTTCTAGCCCTGTGGCAGGAGGTGTGGACAATATGGATGCTACAGTATGTCCTTTTTATCACCACAGTATACTGTAGTTGCTATATTACTGTGTATGGCTGGGAATCAGGGTGGGTCACGAGATCAGGCCATTCAGGTTGGGGGGGAGTTAAATGGGCCAAATCCTCAAATGGGAGCTGGGAAGGATGGAATGGAAGGGCAGAGGAGCAGGCCAGTGGAAGAGAAAGACAGAGGAGGAGGTGATCAGAGGAGCAAGGGTCTTAGGCAGGGAAATGGAGCAGGGAGGACCACCCAGTAACCAGGGATACTTCTTCCTCAGAGGGCCCGGGAGCCCGGTGGGGGGGGGGGGAGTGGCAGGTTAAGGGGAAAGGGTGGGACTGCAAGGATTGCAGTAGGAGTGGGAACTACTGAAGGGGTGTCTTTACAAAATAGATTTGACTCACTGTCTGGAAAGTGGAGGAGGCAACAAGAGGTGGGGTAGTAGGTCAGACTAAGACAGTGAGATCAGGGTAGAAGGACAGGAGAGGTGGGTTGAGACTCTGCAGAGTAGTCAAGGTGGGCAAGAAGAAGGAACAGGCAAAGCGAACAGAGGGTGGGGGAGGGAGGAGAGTATAAGGTAGGGAATGGAGGGAAGTGGAGGTGAGCATGGCTAACCAGAAAGGAAGTGCAGAGGGACTGGTGACACCATTATGGCATCCAAAGACAGGAATGGAAAAAATATAAAAAGACAAGAGGATCCTAGTGGTAGGAGACTCTATGGTCTGAGGGTGGCATCAGCAATGGGTGAAGAAATGCAAAAAGAGAGGGGGCGGTTAGGTGCCTTCCTGGTGCTTCAGCCCACCAGGACATAGAATGAATAGGGAGGATGGTGAGAGGGGAGCAGAGAGTTAGGGTGCTGGTTCACTTGAGAACCAACAATCTGGTGAACCAGTCAGTGGAAACAGTGAATCATAGCTTCAGAGACTGGGGACTGACTGGTAGCACACTTGGCCACCTAACCTTCGCTGAGCTCTGGAGGACAAAATCAGGAGGAAGAAATAGATGAGTTTAATGGGTGGCTCAAAGGAGGAGTCAGGATAAAGAGTTCTACTTTGTTGGTGACGGGGGAGACTTTGGGGAAAGGAGGCTGTTCAGGGGCCATGGACTCCACCAGACAAAATAAGGGGTCAGCACACTAGGGCAGAAGTTTGACATCTATACTAGAGGTTTAAACTGACTATGGTGGAGTCTAAGGCTAGGAGAGCCATGATGCATGATAGGAGGAAGGGGAACCTAGTTAGTACCCTCCTACATCTGGGGACTGGAAATAAAATGACAAGCAGAAACAAACAGTTCAGACCCAAACTGGAGTAGGGCAAGAAATAACAGAAAGGGGTACAAAAGGGTGCTGCAGGTATCACAGGACAAAGGGGGCCTGAGAGGAGCAAGGAGAACTCCCAATACATAACAAATAGAGTGCAGAAGGTATCTGGAAGGGTCTGCCTCAAGCTAGAGCCTAGGCAACAAAACTAGCGAGTTACAGTCAATGGTAACAGATACTAAGATGGACCCTGGTGCCATCACCGAAATAGGCCACGGACACAATGATGGGGTCTGCACAGTGCCAGGACACTCAATATTCCCGAAGGACAGAAGGGAAGGGGTGTAGCCCTTTATGTCAGGAGGAACTGAAGGAGGTGGAAGATGGGAACATCAAGTGTGGTATGGAGGAGGCTGAGTCACTGTGGGTGCAGATCACAGCAGCATCGGGCAGGAAACTACAGCTAGGGATGATGTACAGACCACTGGCACATGGAGAAATGGGTGACAAAGAGCTAGGAGAAGAAATTAAAAGAGCAGTGAGAAAGGGGGAAGTGGTGGTAGGGGATTGCTCCATTAGCAAAGAGTTCTAGAAGTCAAGCTATGGTGGATGCCTTTCAGAACTGCCTCCTGGCCCAGCTGGTAAAGGAACCTACCAGACAAGGATCCATTCTGTATGTGATTCTCACAAATTCAGAAGCAGTAGGGGTAGTAAGAGCAGGGGAGACACTAGCAAATAAGGACCATAATTCTGTTTGGTTTGATTCGACCTAGAGGATGAAAACACTCAAGAACAAAGGTCCTAGACTTGAAGGGGCACATTTTGAAAAGCTGAGAATGCTGGTGTGGGACAAATTAACCAGGGTGGGTGACATTGTAGGTGTGGAAGAGACGTGTGTGTGTGTGTGTGTGTGTGTGTGTGTGCGGGGATAATAAAAGGGACCATCCAGGAAGAAACACAAATTTATGTGAGGACAGTAGTAAGGAGAAATAAGTTTGAGAGACCTATATGGTTCTCAGCAAGGGTAAGGGAAGTAGAGCCAAAAGAATGGCCTGCTGTAGGTTTAAGAAGAAACAGAGGGAGGAAGAATGGGAGGAATACACTCAGAAAAATGGAGCAAAGAGGGCAGTTTGGGAGGCAAAAGCAGACATGGAACAGCGGATTGTCAAGGGGATCAAATCTGGAAAAAAAAAAAGTCTTCCACAACATCAAGGGAAAAAAGGGAAAAGGGAGAGGGAATTGCTAGGCTGTCAGAAGGGGGCAGGGTAATTGAGGATGATGGGCAAAAGGCTGCCATCCTGAATGACTACTTTTGCTCTGTTTTCATCAGGGAGAAAACTGGCCTCCTACCTGAAAGTGGCATCCAGGAAGCCACTAGAGGGATTCCAGAGATGGAACTTGGATAAGGGATAATGAACAGGCAGGGAACTGTGGGTCAGTTAGTTTCACATCCGTTGTTGGAAAGCTGATGGAAACTCTGATGAAGCAGGGTCTGATTGACTACCTGGAAAAATGGTCCTCAGGATGGTAAGCAGCATGGGTTTGTGGCACTGAGGTCCTGTTTGACCAACTTAACTGCCTTCTTTGGGTAACAAGGGAGTTAGAAAGGAGCCATGCAGTGGATCTACTATACTTCAGCTTCAGTAAGGTGTTCAATTCAGTGTCTCATAGACACTTACTGAGAAAATGGATAATCTAGGCAGCAGGAGACATAGTCAGATGGGTGGTAAAGTGGCTCAAGGGTAGGCAGCAGTGGCTTGTTGTCAATGGGTTAAATCAGCAGAGGGGGAGGTCACAAGTGGGGTGCCATAGGGATCAGTCCTATGACCTGTCCTTTTTAATATGTTCACTACCAACATTACTGAAGGAATTCAGGGTAAGACTGGCCACTTCACGGATTACATTAAACTCTGTGAAAGGGTGGATAGTGCTGAGAGAGTTAGGGAATTACAAAATGACATCCGAAGGCTAGAGAGATGGTTAAATGTGTGTCAACTGAAATTCAGTGCCAAGAAGTGCAAGGTAATGTACTCGGGGTTAGAACTCCAGGACAGAGTAATGGCTAAACAGAGTTAAACTTCGTATAACAACGATGGAGCATGACCTGGGAGTCATCATCAGCGATGCCCTGAAGCAGTCTAGGCAGTGCAACAAAGCCTACAGCAAGGCAGACAGAGTGCTGGGGTGTATAGGAAGGAGTATAGATAGTAGAAGGAAAGAAGTAATACCCCTTCAGAGATCTTGGGTGAGGCCACACCTGTATTACTGTGTCCAGTTCTAGAGTCCTCACCTCAGAAAGGATAGGGACAAGTTGAAGGCGGTACAGCATAGGGCGACAAAGATGATTCATGGCCTACAGGGGGAATCCTACGAGAAACATCTGAGGGCATTAAACCTGCCCTCGCTAGAGGCCAGGAGGGAGAGGGGAGATATGATATATACCTTCAAATTTCTGAAAGGGATTAATAAAGTGAACTATGTGGAATTATTTAATAGGAACACCAGCTCACTGACACAAGGGCACAAATGGAAACTGAAAGGGGTGAGCTTCAGGAGGCACTTGAGGAAGTATTATTTTGCCAAAAGGGTGGTAGGGCCATGGAACAACTTGCCCGCAAAGTGGGTGCGAGACTGTGAAAAGCTTCAAGCATGGGTGGGACAAAGTAAAGAAAATATTAGAAAGCTCTGCAGCTTGTGTGGGGAGGGGGAAGGATGAGCTGAAGTGGGGAGTGGGGGATAGATCCCCCGATAGATACTGGGTCTAGGGCAACCATGGGCAGAGTGGATGGACCATTGGTCTTTTTCTGCCATCATTGTCTATGTTTCTGTGGTTTCTAAATTGATTTCTATTTCAGAAAAAATATATATTTTATGCTTCTCCATCCCTTCATCCTGGCAGCTCCCCCCAGCCCTGTCACTGACCCCTCTGGTGGCCTTACTGGTTATCCAACACTAAGGGTAGCTGGCCAGTTAGGGTCATGCAGGGCCTGTGGGGGTAGCTGAATATTCTGGGACAGTTTTCACATGCTGTTTTGTCCCCAGGGCAATGGCACACAATGCTGCATACATGCGTCTGCCAACATCCCTTCAACATCAGGCTGCTTCCACCATTCCTGCCACATGGCCTATGCAAGGTGACAGTTAAGTGGCAGGATGCAGGATCCTCCCTCCTGAGGCAGGAGAGCTGTTCTTGGGATGCTTAGTCCTCACTCACCTGGCCAACCCCCAAGTGACCCTCATCCGTTCCCGAACCCAGGGCACTGGTTTGGCAAGTGGTAAGGCAACCAGCGCTTCAGCCTGACATGCCACTAGGCTGGCTATCCCAAACACTGTTTTAATCTGTAAGGGCTTAAGAAGAGCTCCTTTACCTGTAAGGAAGAGACAAGAGAGGTGAGTCAAGGCCCTGTGGCAGCATACAAGGGCATCAGAGATGGTCTTTTGCAACAGACGGTTATTGGAAGCAGCAGTGGTTTTAGAGGCAAGTGCTGGGAGCAGCAGAAGTAGGCATTGCCAAATCAATCCATTTTCAGTTTGGATTGGTCAGGCTCAAAATTAGCCTATTAAGCCACATTCTGCTCCTTGCTCAGCACAACTACTGTGTTCCTGCTCATTCCCTTCCAGGAACTGCTCTTTTTTCTTTCATTATTCTGTCTATCCCCTTGGTCACCGATGCTACCCACCTCTGCATGGTGACCAGTTAGCCCAGTCCACCTCCAACCCTGACACTTACCAGTACTAACAGGTTCCACAGGGTATTTCCCACAAATGGTAAATTCCACTGGGGGGGCCTGACAGAGGAATTGACCCTCTCTGATCCTTGAAGCATGGAGGACAGTGGCCAGTTGGAGTGGTGCAGCCTGTGTGTGCCAGGGTCATGCTGCCATGTTTCAGGGCTTATCCTCTCTTTTGGTTCCTAGCCCCAAGGAGGCAGCTGGTGAGGGCTCCATGGTGCACATCTACATGCTATCGGTGTGGCTCCGCCCAGGGCCAGGCAGCTTTATTCCCCGCTAATGCTCCTTCGCCTGCACCATCACTTGTGGCCACCCAGGTGGCAGGGTTGTAGTGGAGAATGTGGCCTGCCCTTCCAGAGAGCATCCAGTGGGACCCTTGTCCTTCTCCCACCAGCTTGCCCTCCTCCAGCCTCCAGAGGAACTGCTTTGTTAACAAAATTAAACAAAAAAACAAAAAACAGATGGTGTCATAATTAAAAATGGGCTTCCGTAGTTTGTTTATCCGTTACCCACAAAGTACTTCTCCATCCTCCAGAGTGCAGTCATCTAATTTGAGCTGTTGCATCCTATCCATCCAACCTTTTCAGTGATTGTGGTTGTTGCCAGGGAAATCTCACAAGGTCAGGTCAGTGGGGGGGGGGCTTGCATATGTATCCCAACTGTTACCACTTCCTTGGAAAAGTTTCAAGTCAGATTCTTGCACAGTCTCTATAATTAACACAATGTTGTCACTGAAGAATAAAAAAAATTTTCAATGATTGTAGTTGGTGCCCAGCGCTGCCCAGGACATATTCTTTGCCAGTAACATTTATTTCAGCTTGTGTGCTTTTTTGGGGGCTGTCAGAATGGACTCTGTTCTTTGCTTTACTTAAAAAATCAACACATCTGTAGTAGTGCGATTTCTGGAAACCACACCTAATAAAGGGCATCAACAACTTAGAAACAGAGCAGAGGTGGGTGACTAGAATGATTCAAGGGCTGCAGAAGAGGACTCACAAACAAAGATTGAGGGCCTCAGTACGATGGTACTCATTGGAGGCTGGAAGGAAAGGGGACATGACAAAGGCGACTGAAGAATGCTGCTCACAAGCAATGGCAATATGAACACCGGGGAATAGTAAGAGTGGTGGGGGGAGGTTATGAATGATTTGAGAATTTACTATTTACAGAAAGGATATTGGATAGGTGGAACAAATTACCCAAGGCACTGGCAAATGTGAAAACAGTGGGATAGGCACCAAGGGCATTTCAAGGAATATATGAGGCACAGCAGGGGAAAGGTTGTTGATGATCCCTGTGAGGATGCATGTACAGTCTCACAGGACAGACTGAATAGATCTGAAGGCCTTCTGCTTGTAGTTGTCTGCATTTCTGTGAATACCTGTGCAAGTATAACAGTAAAAAAATTCAGTTTCTCTGTTCTTGAATAAGCTCACTGTACATGTTCCATGAAAAGTCTACTGTGGAAACATAAAGGGCTCTATTATAAGAAGTCTTTACCATTCTTGTTCTATGGTAATAATGGGCCCTATTCACGATCGGGGCATAGGTACGCGCTAAAATGCGCATACCTTGCCTGCGGAGCTGTGCACCCATGGACAGGTGCGCCAGGACCAGCATTCAAATGCAGGCCACCTGTCCGCGGGCCCCGCCCCGGCACACAGGTCCATGCAGGGCAGGCGTGGACTGAGTCACGGACATCCAATCAATGCCTGGCATGGGTCTGCCAGTGGATCCCTTGCACAGCAGGGCACACATTGGCAGCGCACCCCGCTGAGATGTCTGAGGGCCAGTGGCTGTGGTGGGTGCCAGGGGTGCAATGGTGCTGGCCTCACCATCAGCACCAATGTGGTGCCATGTGATGGTGGGAGGGGGCATGAATGCCGACAGGGGTGGAGGGTCACATCCTCTGTAGTGGAGAGGGTGATGGCATGCGGTGCCGCTGGGGTGGGTGGGCGGCAGCCATGCCTGGTGCCCCTGTGAGGGGTAAGGGTGTTGTGGGTGTTGGGGTGCCACACCACTGCTGCATGGGGTGGGTGGGTGGCGTCAGGTGGCTGTGCCTGTGGTCCTGGTTATTTGGTGGTCTACATGCCCTATCCTGCTGGGCACACAGGAGTTTATGGCTGAGTTTCTCTGGTGTACCCGTGACCCCTACCCACCCCTGCGGCCAACACTACACCCTTAGTGCATGGCTTGTAGTGCTGGCTTGCCCCTCACCCGCCCTGGGCACGTTGCTTATCATGTGGCTTGGGGATTGGGCACATATTTACTGTGTGCCCCCTCCTTCATGCATCCCGCATTGGGGGCATAGTTGGTGTGGGGTGGCTACTCGCCCCAGATACACGTGGGTAGCCACTCCGCACCATTGTGCATAGGGGCCAATGTTTGTACAATAAGTTTCGTAATCTTTAGACAGTCAGTAGTGCCGTCTTGAGCTTTGTTTTATTTTGAGCTGAATTTACCAAATTGTAGCCAAGTGATCCCTAAAAATGTGGAGCTTCTGTAGTTGAAGTCCAGATTTTGGAAAGGGTAGGGATGGTGGTGTATGTGGTGGCAGTGGCAGAGGGGTGAAAATTAAATCAAGCTTTTTTAATTTTGGCAGCACATCACTAATAAACGTATAATTACTGGTGACCCCCTTTAATCCATAGGGTAGAGGCATGTTTCAAACACTGTAATAACCAGGTTACCCAGTAATTACAGCATTTTGTTTCAGTTCTCCTGCCAGTTCTACTTGTTGCACTACCTCACTAGCTTCTATTCCGTGTGGGGGTGGGCTGAACAGTTCCACAAACATGGCAGCTGCGTTTGTTGTTTAGCGACGAGCCACTAGTATGAGTCTTTTCAGTCTCTCTCTTTCCATTACTTTAAAAAAAAAATATTTATCTGGTTGGTCCTACTTGCACATTTTGAAAGTTTTATCTGGTTGATCCTGGTGTTCGTTGGCTTTGGGACTGGGGGCAGGAACTCACTTGGTGAGTCAACAAGGAACAGGGCCATGGCTGACTGCCTATAGTGCCAGTTAAACATGATCGTGATTCGATATTGTAAGTAAAAAAAAAAAAGGGGAAAAAACGAAATGTTCATACTGGAGAGAGAGGGATGGAAGGAGTGAGGGAGAGGGAGACAGTGTGTGTGTGTGTGTGTGTGTGTGTGTGTGTGTGTGTGTATAAGAGGGACTGAGTAATAGGCAACAGAGATTACAGCAGTTGCAGTTCCTGCACCAGTAATTATAAAAAATAAAAGATATACAACTGTGTTCTTATGGACTTCATTATACACTCTCGGTGTGTGATGAGACTCACAATCTTCTCAAGCTTCTCTCTCAAGGTTTATGGGTCATCACATACCTCGGGTGTGTATAACAGATCCATAACACACAGTTGCATATCCATTATTCTGTATATATGGTACATACACTCCTAGCACAAGCAATCATTTTTCCACTAAAAATAATAGTCAGTATTGACTCCTCTCTGTCCAGGTAATGGACATTTGCCAGTCCCTTCTTCAGTGGCCCTTTGAAGAAGCTACTTAGAATGCAAAATATTGTTGTGTGTTGGATCAGGTAGACACCACTCTTTTAGGCTACTTGTAGCATGCTGAGCATGAAGAATTGTCATGAATTAAAGGTGAGTTATACATGGAATTTCTGCTTGAAGCTTGTCCTTGCAAGAGAAAGGTGTTAACTTTTTCACCTGTGTTGCAGTGTTCACTGCTAGAGTACCATTATACCCTGTATGCTGTTTTCATTTTTTGGTGCATACAATGCAGACACATTTATTTAATTGATTTATGCATTTATTTATTTAAAAATTGGTAACCGGGAAAGGCACACTGAGCCAAGGCTCATTTCCAGGTGTAAACCAGGGGAAGGGGAGTACAGAAAGACAAAGTCACAACAAACTGTATAAAACAGTTACAATGCCAACAGTGTACAAAGACAAAAATTACAAAGTGCAATAACAGAAGGCAGAGCAAGCAGGTAACAAAATCGTTAATAAGCAATAGGATCCGGAAGTCAACTTGCAGGGCTGCAGCAGTGCCAATTTAAAGTTATATAAGGTGCACAGGGCCTGTTGTAGAACATTCCAAGTACACTAGGCTGATAACAGTTCATGGATAAAGCCAAAATCATAAGAAGGGGGGTAGGGGTTAAAGGTATGATGGAGAGGCAGAGGCCTGTGTGAAGGTCAGAGGAGGGTTGGGGCAGGAAGTGGTGGTGTGGCACCTTAGAGAGTGTCTAAGGGCTGGAAGTGTCTAAGGGCAGGTTGTAAAGGGAGGGGAGGTGATAGGAGAAGTACAACTGCCTAGCAGAGCAGTGAGGGTGGGGGAGGGAGATAAATGCAGCATCCAAGGATAGCCAGCAACATCCTACACACATCTGGGGATAATGGTGGACTCTGATAGCAAAATAGAGTGGAATATTCTTAGAACAAGGGTCCATCGTGTTTGACTCCTGTTGCTTGCTGGCCAGAACATAGGTGTTTCACCTCTTACTATTCACAAAGCACCATGAAATCTTCCATTTCTATCTGGATATCCACCACAGATGGGTAGAAAGGACCTTTGCCAAATTCTTAATCAAGAGAATGATAACTTACATTGCAGCACCCCTAGTACTGCACTGCTATGTCAACATTGGTAAGAAGCCCAAGACTCTGATGTGGCACTAAGAACCATAAACATCTGGTGGACGGTTAAGAGTGTTGCGCTGCCGGCTTAGCCATACTGATAATAAGAACAAATAGTTTAATTTTCTTTTTATTTAAACTTGTAGAGTTTGATCAGACTCCCTGAATACAGTACATCTCTTTATAATGTGGGTACACTGAAGAGACAAAGCTCTTTACAAAAGGCAGGAACGAGATCTGATCCACTGCAAGCACTCTTAATATTTGCGATGTAAAAGCAGTTTGACCGTAGATATTTGGATCTGTGGGAACAGCTTAAACTTTTGCTGGATGTTTAACGAGGACCGTTGTACAGACCCCTTCTTAAAGATCTTATCATTATCAATGACATAGCAGTATGTCAGATCCTGGCATCTTTTCAATGAGAAGAATCCTTCTTTTGCCGGGAATAAATATGCTTACATGAAGATAAACATATCTTTTAACCCTTATATCCCATTTAATTTCTGCTGCTCTCTTCTCTTTCATAATCAACACTGGTATGCATCTGACATTCATCAAGAAATTATTAATTTGGCAAATGAAGTTCATGTATTAAACTTAGGTGACTATGGCCATCTGTTGTTATTTTTTCACAGTAAGACATAGGGGATGCACAATGGCCTGACTCAAACTATGCAGTTTATTTTCAAGTATGAGGGGGCAAGACCACAGCTCACAAGTGCTGGAACTACAAGTCAGTTATAAAAGTCCTGCCCCTTCACAAGTGATGATAAACTGCATATTTTCAGTCAGATCACTGCATATCCAATTTATATAACATCAGTTCACTAGTTTAAATGTTAAATGTGCTGTTTGACGAATAAAATATTTCTCTTTTGTTTCAACTGCTAGTTTCAGTGCAACGCTAGGCAATTGTCATGTCATTAGCACTGTGAAAGCAGCACTCTAATTGGTTCAGTATTCCCTTGTGATGCTTCTAACCGATCAATCAATCAATCATTATTTTACCAGGTGAAACATCATTGACAAAAACTCATTTACAAGATGGGCCTGGACAATTACATATAAGAATACAATCAAGAATGTATACAGAACTAATGTAAATACAGGGAATATGCACAAAAATGCAATCAATGCAGGGCCATTCAATAAGAACATTCAGTTATTAAAAAAATTCTATAACATACAGCAACAAGAGACACCTTCAAGATATCCATCGTGATAACAGTAACGGACATATTTCTTGCTGTTAGTGTTGTCATGAGTCAAGATATAACTTTTACCATGTCATTGTTACCCCCATTCTGTTGTATAAAAGCATATTATTTCAGTATTTTGTCAGAAGCAGCATCATTATGTTAGTATGGGCTCTTATGCAAATTGAGTATGTTCCTTAGCTGCTCAACTGAGAATTGATGAAATGCCTGTGTGGAATGATGCATTAGATACTCTTTAGGAGCCATGCAATGATATTCTGGCCCTTTAAAGAACTGGTTTTATGATCCTGTTATATTTAAAATGTTTTTCTCAGTTTTATTTGGCAGATTCCTAAGCTATAATAAGTGATATTAGTAAATACATATAATATCACTTACCTTATGTTGGCATCACCATTGAGCCCAGCCATGACAGAATTACATTTTTAGGGCTGGTCCACATAGCAGACCAGTTCCCACTGGGTTCAAAGTCAGGAAGTGTTTTGCAGTTGCCCCATTGAAATGCACTGGGGGACTGGGATATACCTTTTTAGGGTTGTCAGTGAGTGAATGTTATGCCTTACTATTGCTCCTTGCAGATGTCTGTAAGGGTTTGCTAACTTTCTGTTGGCTGCAAGGAGAAGAGTGCATGACAACCTGTTGAGCAAGTGTGGGTACTCATATGAAGGGAAAGCTGACCTAGGTGATTCACTGAGGAAGTTCTTGGATTTTTTAACAGTGCCCCCTCCCCCCATGCGTGCGCGCACACACACACACACACACACACTGTGATGACAAGAATGACAATGAATGAGCTCAGAGATGAAGTACTAATTAAGCAATAAGGTACTACCAGGGGTTACATTAACTGTATGTGAATCACCCCCTAGGGGTGTAGTGTGTCATGCGGCAAGTAAGACATTACATCCTTAGGCGGTGATTAACATACAATTAGTGTAATCCATGGGAGTACCTTATTTCTTTAATAGCAATGGGAAACCATGTTTTTTGGCATAGCAAGTCATTTTCTGTTTCTTTAAAGGCTGGCAGTATATCCTAGAGGTTAGAATAATGAGCTGTGAATGATCTTGGTAGATACAGCAGACCTGGGTTTGATTCCCACAACCTACAGTTGCATACTGTGTGACTCTGAGCAAGTCACTTAACCTTACTAGTGCTCCTGGGTCACCCCTAAATACAGGCACTTGTGCCTAGTGTGTCTTACCCAGTTAGCAAAGAATTAAAAATAAAACTTTCTGGTGATGCTAAATAGTACAGTGTGACGGAGTTAGATAACACCCTTAGCTGTGACTGATGGACCACTTTTCTATCTCATTTCCTAGCTACCAAAACTTCTGTTGTGCAACAGTTAACGCTTTTCTCTTTGCTTTTCTTCTCCCCTTCCACCCCCCACCCTAGGTTGGCCACCTAGCGTAGCTGTTTACTATCCCTACTAAACTTCCTACTAGTTCTCTCTTTTCATTATGTTTCCATTTCCATCCATCCAGTCCCTGGAATGATGCCAAACACCTGGAGAGGTGTTGTGTAAAGTGCATAAGTGCATTTTGTGTACAAAAAACATGAAGGCTGTTTTAAATAGGAATACACACAGTTAATAAAGACTTTTTAAATAAAAAAAGTATTCAGAAGCCATATAAAAGAATAATAACTTCATGATTAGTACAGTTATAAGAAATCCTTAAGGTATTTTCATAAATTCACATTAATAAACCTGTTACTGTATAAGTACTTAGTCACTGTGGATCAGAGATATAGAGTCAATATATGTAGAGATATACACTGTACCTTTAACTGAACCAGGAAGTCCCCTGAAACAGCCCCCCCCCCCTTTGGTTTTGAAACAACATGTCCAGACATGTAAATAGAAAGGGCTCAGTCAGGTGACCCCACTGAAAGGTATAAAACCTCTGCACTGAGTTTACTTCAGTTCAGTCCAGTGGGACTCAGCCCTGAGAGAGGAGAGAGGTTCTGCTATTTGTGCAGACAAGCTGTTGAATGCAGATGAAAAGGGTCTTAGGAGCTCTAAGATCCAGGACTATATTATGCGAGAAGCTACTGATATTAAGTAGTGATTTCTTTCCAATTTTTTTGTTTGTTTTCATTTATTATTTTTCTAATTTTGAAAAAATAAATATCACACCACGGTGGGTTTTAAACCTGTAAATTTATCTCGTCTGAAGTTTATTCCCACACACTGTGACATCCAGCCACTGTTCTGAGTTCTATTTTGGAGCTGGATTGGAGCTGTTATGAGGATTCTGAGGCTGTTCAGTGGGTCGCACATCACGGTGTTTAGAGTTTAGGCAATCACTTCTGTTTGTAACACAGAGAATGAACTTATGGCTAAAAGAAGAAATAAGCACTTTGTTTCAATTTTAGGATACTGCTTTTTGAAATATACTAATATCTTGCTACAGTGTTCTTGGCAGAACACAGTCTATGTTTTGTGATGCATACTTTGAGGTGTTGCCATGGTGATACTATGTACCACTAGATGCAAGTGTTACATTCAGGTAAAAGGCACATGGTAGAGATTCTCCTTCCATATTCTACATAGAGTTAAGTGGTTGTCATGGCAGCGGCAAGAGAGTTGAGCAAAAAAGCCATGTAGTTCAGACATTTCTTATGGTAGTACAAAAAGGCGCTACGAGTGCTGTGCAGCTGATGCCTTTTAATCGGCTAACTCAGGTATTCTGTAAATATTTTTAATAATTATACATGATTTTACTGATACTGCCGATTCACTACATTAAAGCAGTTCTCACTAATATGACCGCGACAGACACAGCAATGGCCACTTCACAGAAATGTCATGGAATGCTACTGAACAGTCAAAGCTGTTCATTGTATCATTCCATGATGGACTTCATACAGACATCATGTTGCAATGTGAATAGACTGTACATGGCAGTTAATTAAAGATTAATGTAACTTTTCTGAGCCAGCACCAGCCAATCACATTGCAGCATTTACAAGCCCATTGCTATAATAAACTCTCTGCACAACTTTGTGAATGGAAAGCTAACCTTTATTTTTTATCTGAAAAGTAGAATGAAATGGCCTATATAAAGCTGAGAGTTTTCATGCTACTAAATTATTGTAATGCAAAAGGACAAAGAATAGCATAGCTGTTGTGCCATTTGATGCTTGAAGGAACTAGAAATATCTCTCCCAACCTGTCTGTACAGTGAAAAAACTGCTGAGTTTCCAGTCAGTCAGAGTAGCCTGGCCATGGATGGGGAAACCTGGGGTAGACCAGTTGCTGGAGCAAGAGGAGGAGCAAGGTGAGGCGATTTGCAAAAACAACATTTAACCAGTGTGACTTTCATATACACTGTATCTTAAAGTGTTTTACCAGGCATGGGAGTTCTATACTGGTAGCGCAGGGAATGTAGAATAGAACTTCCAGTGCCCAACCTGGCCAGACAGGGAATAAGAGTATAAGAAAATAAGAATTTGCTGGCAGAAGGAGACCATGTAGTCCATGTAGTCTGCCCAGGTTTTCTACCCCCCACTATCAATTTGTCTTGCTAAGGTGACTATACTGTCTGTCCCATGCCTGTTTGAATTCACTGACCATCTTGGCTGCCACTACCTCCGGTGACAGGCTGTGCCAAGGGTCCACCACCCTCTCCATGAAAAAGTACTTCCTAACATTTGTTTTGAATTTACCTCCCACCAGACACATGTTGTGTCCTCTAATACGTGCAGTCCTGTTTTCCCAGAAGAGGTTCCTGGTTTGTACTGTGTTGATCCCTTTAACAAATTTAAATGTCTCAATCATACCTCCTCTGTTCCTCCTCTGCTTGAGGAAGAATAAATGTATCTGGCTGAGCCTAGCTTCAAACATTTCATGGTGCAGAACCCGCACCATTTTGGTGGCACATCTCTGCATGGTTTCCAGATGGTCTATGTCCTTTTTTAGGTGAGGTCTCCAGAACTGCACATAGTACTCCAAGTGAGGTCTCACCAGGGACCTGTGCATCAGGAGGATTACATCACACTTCCTATTGTTAATACCCCTACTTATACATCTGAGGATGCTGCTTGCCTTTAGAGCCGCTTTTTCACATTGCTACCCTACCTTCAAATCACTTGCAATCATGACACCAAGATCCCATTCCAGCTTTGTTTCTTCTAGTAGCTGCCCCTCCAGGACATACTTCATGCGTGGGTTCCTTCTACCCAAGTGCACGACTTTAAATTTTTTGGCATTGAATCTCAACTGCCAGTTCCTGGACCATTCATCTAGCATCCTGAAATCTGCCTCCATTTCTGCGATCCCTTCCTGTGTGTCCACCCTGTTGCAGAGCTTCATATCGCCTGCAAAGAGGAAGACTTTCCCTTTCAGTTCTTCAGTGATGTCACTGATGAATATGTTGAAAAGGATGGGGCTTAGTACTGACCGCTGTGGCACGCCACTTGACACCTTCCCCCCTCTTGGGACAAGGTGCCATTTACCATAACCCTCCGTGTCCTGCCTTGCAGCCAGCTTGTGATCCATTTAACTACTTTGTGACCGATGCCAGCTTGCTCCAGTTTGTTGGCTAGCCTTCTGTGTGGAACTGTATCAAAGACTTTACTAAAGTCCAGATACACCACGTCCACTGCTGCCCCCTGGTCTACTTCTCTTGTAACCCAGTCAAAGATCAAATTTGTTTGGCTTGAGCATCCTGATGTGAGGCCAGGCTGCTTTGGGTCAAGTTGCCCTCTTGCTTTCAGGTAGTTCATTCCCCTTTCCTTAAGCAATGTCTCCATTATTTTACCCACCACTGAGGTCAGACTTACTGGGAGGTCATTTCCTGCTACCACTCTTGTGCAATGGCATAACCATGACCCTTTTCCAGTCCTGTGGTACTATCCCCTGTTCCAGTGAACTGTTAAACAGTTAAACAGTTCAGCAAGTTGGACGGCAAGTTCATCCCTAAGTTCTTTTAGAACTCTTGGGAATAAAAGAAAATCTGGCTTCCCTCTCTCAACTACCAGATGACTGGTCCAATACCCAACCCAGGCTGTCAGGAAATAAAAAAAGGCCCCCTTCCACCAACAGCCTGATGATCCAGTGCCCAGTGTGGCCCATCATGGAATAAAAACATCTCCTACTCCAAACTGCCTGACAGGTCCAGTGCCCAACCAGCCCCATCATGGACTAAAATGAAACTGTCCTCCTCCCTCAACAATCTGAGAGATCTGACGCCCAACCTGGCCTGTTAGAGAATAAAAAAAGTGATAACTCTCCCCAACAACCTGACAGGTCCAGTGTTCAAGCAGGCCTGTCAGGGAACAAAAAGAAAACAAAACTAACCCTTCCATCAACAACCTGATGGGTATGGTGTCCAACCTCACCTGGCAGAGAATAAAAAATCTGGCCATCCCCAACCCTAAACATTTACCAGTCTGGTGCCCCATTTTCCCCATCAGGGAATAACAAAAATATGTCCCCCTCCATCCAGTTACCTGATGGGTCCTGCGCCCAACCTGGTCCACATATTAAGTCAAACAGAGATAAAGAGGAGCAGCAGCAAAGCAGTGTGTAGAAGGTGGAAAATGCAGTGTAGTTAAACACTGCTTTCCCCATGCCCATCCACTCAGGTCGCAGTGAGGGGCACAAACACTGCACGGGAGGCTTGGGGCTGCTGTCACATTACTGCTGCTACCAACCTGTTCAGGTATCTGCACCTCCTCCGGCCTGCAGCACACTAAAATGGTAGACTGGACCAATGGGGACCGATGGAGCTCACTTCCAAGGCTGTAACCCCAAGTGCCAGTGATCCCAGCTCCACCACTCAACTCTCCTCCTCTTGCTCTGCCCTTCTCTCTGTCCTCAGTCTCAGCTCTGCACTGTTCCCAATATGCACATAGTGATCACACTGCCATGCATGTTGCAATGGCAGAATGGTCCGGTGTCCAGCCTGGCCCATCAGGGAATAAAACCAAACCTGCTTCCCTCCAGCAAACTACCTGATGGGTCCAGTGTCCATCCCAGCAGGGAATAAAAACTTCCTGGCCTCCTCCCCCAGCTACAGTACCTTATGGGTACAGTGTCTAACACAATCTGGTACAGAATTAAAAATAAGAATCTGTCTCTTCTGCTCCTCCACCCAACTATCTGATGGGTCCAGGACTAAACCAGGACCATCAGGGAATAAAAAAAAAATCTAACCTTCTCCCCACAACAACCTGACAAATCCAAAACTAAACCCAGCCTGGCAGGGAATAAAAAAAAGATCTGTCACTATTTCCCCAAAACTACCTGATTGGTCTAATGCCCAACTTAGCCCATCAGGGAATACAAAACATCTGACCCTCTCCTCCCAACAACCTGACAGGTCCGGTGCCCAACCTGGCCCATCAGAGAATAACAAAAAAATAAATAAAAACAGTGATATTATTGCCTTGGGCTGGGTTGACTTGAACCATTGTGTACAGTGTAGGGAGCATTAATGAAAAGCAGTGCCACTATTTTTTTTTGCATTATTTGTTTATCTCCTCCATGCTCCTGGTGACCTTCACTCCTTCAGGCCCCTTTCCACGTCCTCACTGACCCCACCGGCCTTACCTGAGCTCCCTCATCTCACAATGCAGCTGGTCCCTGGGATATCCCGGAAGTAACCCTTTGCCGGGTGGTTCCCCCTCCTCCGAGGAGGAAGGCACCAGGGGGAGTCCAGCGCACTCCTCTTCAGTAGGTCCCAGGGATGCTGCTGAGGGAAGGAGGCCCATCGAAGGCACCAGAGGAATCAGGGGATGGAGAGCTGTCATCCGGCCACCGACGAGCGGTATTTCCAGTTTTCTAGGTTCCCTCATCGCGCCACTCCTGCAGTGTCTCCAGTCTCCACTGGGGGCCACTGCTTGAGCGAGGCAGTCCCCAGTCCCACCCCAGGATAGGAGAGCAGTCCTTTGGACGCTCAATCCTATCCTCCCCCTGCCAACCCCCAGCGTCCCGAGTCCATTCCCGAACCCGGATCGCTGGCGTGGTTCGAGGTAAGGTACTAGCGCCTCAGCCCTCTGCGCCACCGGGCCGGCAGTGCCACTGTTTTAAAGCACTCCCTGTGGGCATTGCATAGACACAGTCTATAAAACTGATGCTGGATGTGGTCCTCATCTCACTACAATTAAAACAGTCAAACTGAAAGACCAAGACCAGCTTTGTTGGCACCAGCCAGATCTTGCTATTGTTTCAGTCTGATGGCATCCTGGTGGCAGCTTTATGCTTTGGGCTAGCTCCTCCAGCATTTTACATCAGTGTGATGTGAACACACAATGTGATAGATGATATTTACCATTTAAACTCCCGAGCCACTGGATCACCATGGTAGGTTGCATGGTGCCCAGTACGCAGTGTGGTAAAAAGTAGTATGTGAGTCAATCTGGAATCGAACCCCTGACTGGTAGTGTTCATGGAACACCAGGCAGGGATGGGTGCAGTGCGCCAGCAAGCTGGCATAGCCAGTGGTGCTGTTTGGGGTCCTTTCAGATGGCCAAGATGTCTTATATGGGCAACAGGGAGCGGCGATGATGCGTTTCTGTCGAATGATGACATGAATCGTTGGAGGAATCAGCATATACACCCAGCCTCATGAACAGCATCTCCAGGACCCTACTGGTGATGTCACCCCAGGAGGTGGAGCTGGAGCAATGCTATTAATACAGCAGTGCAAGCACTACTGCTACTATTAGCTCCGGCTTCTACTTTGGGCCCCCTTTCTATCTGGTACTTGATCATTTGGTCCCTTGGTAATGGCTGTGTTGGATGTTGGACTTTGAATACCCCATCCACTACCAACAATACCACTATGGGTGATAACTGGATTTTTCCCCTTCCCCATGGTTCACAGCTGTTCCTGTCAGAACACACATGGTAGGGAACAGTGAACACTTCTGGTCAGTGGTTCAGCCTCCGGTTTAAAAAAAAAACACTTAAATGCTAGGCAAAAAAAAAATATTCAAAGGCTGGACACCTAAATACCTCATTGAGGGGCCTCTGTCTCTCTCAGAGAGAAAAACTGGGATTATTTCTTTCAATTAATTCTCTTGACCATTTTATGCAACCTTTTATCCTATGATGCTTTTAGTCAAGGTGTTATTGGTGCAGCATAGGCCAGTAGTAACCATTTGAAACAAGTTATAATGAGAAAAACATGTTGTGACTAATTGGGAATTGAACCCATGCCCCAGGAACACTTTGCCAGTACTTTACTAGTTGAATTATCAGGTTACCTGACTAACTACCCAGAAACACCTGCAGTCAAGAACAATTTAGATTAAGGTCAGTTAATTTCACCAAAATCCATACTGTTTACATCACTGTGGTAAACTGATCCTCCAGCCAGGTAACAGCACACCTTGCTAGGGGTCGGCGGGAGGTCTCGTACCTCGGACACACATAGCTGATGTTTTGGACACACCTTCAGCAGAAAGTAAATAGTGTGAATTTTGATTAATTGAATTGACCTTTTCATGCAGCATTATAAAAAACGTCTTCACTTGTGATATGAATAAAGGAATGACCTATATGAAGATCATAGGCTAAGCATTTTATTTCATCTCAAATGAGTGGCCTGTTTTCTGAGTGTGCACGGCAAGGTTTGGCCACCGCCAAATGGTATTGCTTCTCCTGAGTTTCAGCTATTGGCAAAGGGCACTGTTCCTGCAACACTCCTCAGCAAGGGAGTGAGCACTGGTATTTATGTGGTTTTGAACATCTGAAACATAAATTGGCACGGGCCAAAAATGATGTGACTGAACTGTGAACTGAACCTAGTCCACTAGCATTAGCTCAGTGCTCAGTCAGCTGAACTGTCAGATCAACCGGTGAACCTGAGTCTCCCACAGTCACTTTCTCACTTTGCAAAAATTCTGCAGTTGGCAATTATAGATGGCAAACAACATCATGTCTTCTGGTAAGAGAAAGTTTGTAAGCAGGTTGAAATATTATAATGCTCCCATACTGAACCTTGGCCGGGATTTACCTTGAATACAGTGTGAAATTCTGGTCCCCATACCCAAGGGAAGATACTGACATGACTGAGAAAGAACAGGGAGTGTGGTTTAGGGTTTAGAAATCAATGGTTATGAGGACAGACTAAGAGAACTGGGGCTGATTTTTCATAAAAAAGAGAAGAATTGGAGGGAACATGATCATGGGGCCAGATATTCAGACTGTGCCCAGCGGTGGCACAAGCCTGGGCACAGTGCAACTGGGTTGCGCCGGGGCCAGGACCAGGTGATATTCAACGGTGATGCACCATGGCTCAGCACTGTTGAATATGGCACAGAGGGCGCACATACTGCACATGGGGCAGTGACTCTGCACCAACGCAAGACACAGAGAGGGAGCACGGGGATGCGCCAGCACAAATGAGATTGCATCACCCATGATATTCAGCTGGGGGCATGCAAATGAGGCCATAATAATATATGCAAGGTGCAAATGGGGCCATTTGCATGTCATTATGGCCCCATTTTCATGCGATGCACTGGGTCCTGGTGAATTGCGCTTGGCACCCTGCCAAGCTGCTGCCATCGGGGGTCGGCACCCTGGTGGGCTATTGCAGACACCCCCACTCCCATATGCCCGATCACGGGCATCTGTATAATGTATGTAAACCTGGTGGTCTAGAGGTCCCATGCCCGATCATGGGCAGTTGAAATAATAAGATAAGCCTGGTGGTCTAGTGGTACCCTCTATGCCCGATCATGGGCTGTTGTATAGCCAAAGGCGTACCTGGTGGTCAGCGGTACCCCTCTCACCCACCCAGCACCCCGTCATCGGCGGGTGGCAGCACCACCACATACCTCCCGGCCGCCACCAGTGACAGTGTGTCTAGTATGCTCTGTACACCATTGGTCCACTAGTGGACTACTGGCTTGCAGACCATATTGTACCATAGGACCAGATATGTGGATGAACACGCTATCTTACATATCTGGATCCTCCTGTAGTACAGTATGGTCTGCAGCCCATTGGTCCACAGTGTGGACCAATGGGCATACAGATCATACTGTATGCTGTCATTCAGTGGGCAGCCGGGCAATATGCAGGGGGGTGCTGTCGTCCACTGATGGTGGGGTGCTGGGTGGCCAGGGGCCCTGTGTAGGTGGGTGGGGAGGGGGGTACCATTGGACCACCAGGTACATCTTGGCTATACGACAGCCCATGATTGGGCATGGGGGATACCGCTAGACCACCAGGCTTATCTCATTATTTCAACTGCCCACGATTGGGCATGGGGGGACCGCGAGACCATCAGGATTACTTTTTTATTACAACTGCCCACGATCGGGCATGTGGGGTGGGGGGAGCACTGGACTATGGGGAAACAGGGTGCTTGTGGACGGTGGTCCTGTTGGGCAGGTGGCCACCCACGGCTGGTGGCTGTTATGTTGCGCCTAGCAATACAGTCGCCCACCTGTGGGTGGCCAGAATTTGAGCCTGTTATTTTCGGATCAATGTTGCGCACCAGTGTGTGGCGCATGTAGGGGTTGCACCAGCATATGTGCCGCACATCCCGGGCTAAATATTGGGATGTGCCATATATGTATGGGCACACCCCCTGCATCTGCGCTGCATACATTAACGATACATCCTGGCACATTGGATGTTGCGCAGCACACCATTACCCTTTGAATATCGCACTGGGGTGCATTGGGGGGTTGGCCATGGCATAACTCTGTTGCGCCAGGCGCAACCCCTTTGAATATCCTGGCCATGGTCTTCAGATATATGAAATGCATAATACCATCAGACCAAATGCAGGTCTTCAGGCTGCAGAAAGATGAAAGATCAAAGGAATGCATGATACTCCTTAAAAGAGGAAAATGTAAGGGAAACTTGAGGAAACATTACTTCACTGAGGACCCTATTCACTAGGGGGTATGTACCGGGCCACGTAATTGAGTGCCCCATAGTTGGCCCACACTGGATGCACAGGGCTGGGATGTGTATCCTCCTGGGTGGGTATGTACAGCCTGAATGTGGCTGCATAGCTCCATGCAAGGGGCAGAGCCAACCAGGGGGACAGTCGTGCATCTATTCAGAAGCCTTAACTGGGCCCCCCATTGGATCCCCCACTCTATGTGCAGGATGCCATGTACCCAACAGCCAGTGCTTAATTTGACAGTTTTGGAAGTCAATGCCCGCAGCCTGCCATCATCCCCAGCCCTCTGTGGCAATGAGGGGCGCTGGGGTCCATGACTGTGGGGTGACATTCCACCCTGTTTCAGGCAGTGGGGGGGGGGAGTGTGCCACCATTTTGGCATCCCACTGGCTGATGTATCAGTAACTCACCTGATCTGGGCATGACAGAGCATACAAGGCATTGTACGTGCTGCACTCTGTCAACCATCCCCACTCTCTGCCCCACACCTGGACCAGCCATGTAGTTACACAGGATCCCCCATGCAGGTCCTGGGCAGGGGTGCAGAGTGAGTGATACCAGTTGTGCATCCATGGGCTTCATCGACAGCTGGATGTACTACCCTGGCCCTGCATGCAACATATCAGGTGCCTAGGGCAGGGATTCCTTTGATGCATAGGGCCCAGAATGAGTGGACACTTGGAACAGGCTTCCAGAGCAGGTGTTATCGGTTGATACCATAACTGCAGTATATTCAATGTGACACTTAATAATTTGGAGAAAAGGGCATGACATGGTATGCCCTTTGAGATGGGAGTAAGGCAGTTAATGGACCAATGGTCTTTTTCCTCCCTAAGGCTGTACAGTATATGCTGTAAGTGCAGCATGTATGTATATGTACGTATTAATTAGAGGTGGGCAACCCATGGCAGGATCAATTCTGACTCGAATTTAGTGCCAGGCTTTGGCTAGGCTGACCTCTACTGTTAACTAAATGCCAGGGGTAAACTGAGCCAGTAATGATCAAAGCAAGTATTTTTCTCATCCTGACACATGACTACAGTGGCAAGCACCTTCGGCTACTCTGGAGCAACTAATGAGGGACACTGTCAGTATCTCAGAGGGCCACCTGCAACAGCCCTGGCTCAACTCGTGGTTTGGCTCATGGAGTCATGCCAAACCTTAGATTGGCTCTGACTTGACGCTAGCTGAAAAACAAGCATTTGCCAATGCCAAATATTTGCTTGCCTGTATTTTCTGCGTAGGTGTTTAGCATTGATAGTGTAGAGGCTAAAATTAACAAATTAATAACGCAAGTTGTAATAGTGAAATTGTCATGATTGGAAAAATGAAGAGGTCCGCACATAACGTTGTGGTTTTCTTAGATTGTGACTTTGAATTTTCAAAATAACTAGTTTCTATTGCACAGAACATGACAGGTGTCATTTATGAAATGTGACCCAAAACACTGTTTGTGGAACAAGTGTGAAAACAAGTTTTGGAGCGGGATTTGATAATGACACTGGCCATGTTCATTCGATGAGGGTGAATAACATCAGTATGTTGAAAATGTGGTTTCAAACTGTTAAAATATTGCAAAGTTATGAGTAACAATTGAAAAATGTCAACGTTTGTTCCTAACTTTTTTCAGTTTTGATCCCAAATGTTCAACATAGTCTCTTTATTGCACTACCTTGTGAAATCCTGCCCAGAATGTCATTTTGTGGCACAAGGGTGAAAGCTCTTTAGGCAGGATTTGAAAAAAAATGATACATCATGTTCAGGTACAAATGGTTGTGTTGAAAGTGGTGTATTGCTGTAACAGCGATGCTGTTACAATGAATCCCCCACAATGACACAACTTGTTTAACGACCACAGTGTCGAACAAGTTGTCGCAACAAAGTTCTGAGATGTTGACTGCTGGTGTTTGCTGCTCTCCCTGACATCTGCTTCCCCCAGAGTTGAGAATCTATAATTCCCAGGGGTGCAGGGGGGCAGAGACCCCCATGTGGGGGGGTTCATGGGGCAAAGCCCCCCACAAACAGTAAATCCCATGTCACACTATTGCAGTCCTCTACACTTTGCCACAGTGATGTGATCGCCATTGGCAAAGTGGTGTCACCATCAAATCCTTCGACAACTTTGTTGTCGAAGTGGCTTGGTACATCCATTGAAATTGTGGGGTTAACATCTGGCAAAATAGCAAAGCTAGGAGTAAACACTGAAGAATTTCAATATGTCTTCATAACTTTGTCATTTTTTTTTTTAGATTTTGACCCCAAATTTTCAACATAGTCTTTTATTACCCTCACCTTATGATCAATACAGGTGGAATGTTTTAAATCCCATCTGAAAGGTGATTTCATGGAGCGACTGTGAAAACATATTTTGGAGAAGATATGAAAAATTATACCTGCATTGTTCATGAGACGGGATAAATAAAAGGCTATATTAAAAATGTTGGGTCAAAATCTGGACAAATAGCAAAGTTATGAGTAACTGCTGAAGAATTTCAATTTTTATTCATAACTTTGTTGTTTTTTTCAGATTGTGACCCCAACATTTCAACATACTGTAGACATTTTATTACCAAACCTTATGTTCAAGGCAAGTGGAATTTTTTAAATCACATCCAAACGTGATTTCGTAGAATGACTGCAAACACCTGTTACAGTGGATCTGAAACATTTCACCTCTGGGTTCATAATGTGGGGTAAAAAGGATATGTTGAAAAGTTGGGCTGGAAATATTAAAAAATGACAAAGTTATGAGTGAAAGTTCATAATGCATTAAAAAGCCATTTACCAAACTTTCCTTGTTTTCAGTCATTGGCAGTCAGCATTGGAAGAAGCAGGACATGTCGGTGGAAGCAGCAGAATGAGCCAGTGGACTGGATAGTAAGTGGGGGTATGATGGGATGGTGGGTGCTGACAGGGGGATGGAGTGAGGGATGTGGGGCCAGAAGTGGTTGCTTGATGATTTTCTAGGTTTACAGGTACAGGGTGGGATACTTGGCAGTGGGTGGGAGTTTATTTTTACAATCAGAGTATGGGGAAGCACTCGGGAGGTGTGTGGGATAACTGGCAATGGTGGGAGTTTATTTTTACAAATGGAGCATTGGGAAAAAATCAAGAGGCAGGTGGGATATTGGCAGTGGTTGGGGAGTTTATTTTTACAGATAGCGCATGGAGAAAGTGATTGGGAGGTGGGGAAGCAATAAGGAGGTATGTGGGATAATTGGCAATGGGTGGTAGTTTATTTTTACAAACAGGGCACAGGGAAGCAATCAGGATGTGGGTGGAATAATTGGCAGTGGGTGGGAGTTAATTTTTATAAACAGGGCATGGGAGGTGATTGGGAGGTGAGCGGGATAATTGGCAGTGGGTGGGAGTTAATTTTTACAGAAAGGATCACCAGGAAGTGATCGGGAGGAGGGCAGGCTAAACTGCAGAGGGTGGGATTGCTTTACAGAAGGTGCACTGGGGAAGCCATCAGGTTTGGGAGGAGGATGAGCAGCAGGGGAGGATGTGGACCAGGCTGACTGTGACAGTGCTTAGCTGGCTGTTGGGCATGTGTTGTAGATGAAAGCATGCAGCCATTTTCTGATAAGCGCCACTGCCTCCTTTCAACTACATTAAGTTTCCACCCATTACCAGCAGAACAGCATCATGATCAACCTCGCTGATCATTGTCTTGTCACTGTTGAGCCTCCTGCAACTACATTGGATATGACAGTGACATGCCTCTGAAACTCGCTACTGTAACCATATGTTTCCTGTTGGCTTGACCATCTCTAGTAGTTATCAGAGACATAATTTTAATCACTGCTAAATAGCTAAAACAGAAATTGTGATGATAGAAATGTGGTAACCTACAGTAACAGGGAATGGAACCCAGTTTCTTGAGCAGGCTAGGTGGGCCAAGTGGTTTCTATCAACTGAGTTATAAGTCACTTGACTAATTTAAGTCTCCTACAGTCTCCTTTTCTTTCTCAAGTTGCAAATCCTGCAGCTGGGAATAATTTAGATAGCAAGGAATCAGTGGTGTAGTATTAGCCATAGTTGAGCATTTAAGCATTTCTTTAAGGAACTTTTTTTTGCCATCTCCGCACCTCCCACTCTTCCAGGCAGAAAAGGATATGGCCTCATAAAACCTTCATTTGTGATTAGGGAATTAATTTGACTTGGTATGTAGAATGCCACACATCAGTAAATAAGAGCTGCCAACAGAACACCTTGCTCTAACTATCTGTCTATAGATGGAGAGAAATAGACCATGAGCCTAAAGGGCAAGTGTGCTTTTTATCTCATTAGCCCCCTGATGGGTATATTTCTGGGTATACAAAATCACCCATACCCCCATAATGCAAATCACCATGAAATTTTAGGCTGGTTCAGCTTTAAGAAGGAATATATTTTTTTAATTTTTTTATTTTTATTTATTTGTTCTAGGATTACAAATACCTTTGAGCCAAGGCTCTTTTACAAAGGTTCCACGTCATTGGTACAATTGAGACAATCATAAGCAAAGATAACAGTTTATAAAAATTAAAAAAAGAACAACACATAGTCTTGTAGATGAAAAAAGAACAATAAGGGAAACTTGGGGAAGGAAAGGGAAAGGAGGAGGGTGAAATCAGGAGACTAAGTGGATGGGAGAAAAGGGAGGTAGGTTGGGGGACAGAGAGAGGAGAGGTGGAAGGCGGATAAGAATAGAGGTAGTGCAGCCGGGTGGCATTTGTCATGGGCCAGCAGGGGAGGTAAAGATAGGAAGGGGGGGTGCTGGCAAAGTGCAGGAGTAGATGTGGGTCCAAAAGGGCATCTTCAGCTATGGAACCAAAAGATATGCTTAGCCACAACAGTCACAGAGGTTGGAGGCAGTCAGTGTTAGGCGGAGATGAGTCTTAAAAGTGCTGAGCGATAGAGAAGATGAGATGTCGCTGGGAAGACTGTTGTACCAACTAGTGGCCCGGTAAGCAAAGGATCTTTGGCCCTGTGTTGTGCGGCAATGCGGGACTTGCAGAAGCTGAGGTTTCGATCCCCTGGTATGTCGGGTGTGGATTCTCGGTTGTATGAGGGCACAGATCTGGGGCAAGGCCCAGCAAGATTTTCTTAGTAGTAATACAAGTTTGTGTTTTATTCGATTGGCAAGATTCAACCATCCAGTTTGAGAATAGAGGTTACAGGTGTGAGTTAGGCGTTGGGAGCCAGTGACAAGTCGACAGGCCTTGTTGAGGGGCGGTGGATACACGTTTGAGTGCGGGGGTTGTAGCAGAGCCGTAAATGATAATGCCATAATCAATGATGGATACGATGGAGCTCTGGACAGTGCCAAAGAGCCTCTCACACAATCTGCAAAGGGTGCAAACAGAAGATACAGATATGTTTTTCATCCTACCCAGGACTCATCAGTGTGCCTTGTCTGTATTTCTAGGTATACTGCACGTACCCACCATTTATTTTTATACTACATTCGGATGGTCATATTTTGTACCTTTGGTGGGGTTGGCTTATTGTTCTGGGTTTCTGTGTAGTCGAGGCTATTTTCAAGCTAGGTTTTACCTTTTAGGAATATCTATTAAGTGATGTATAAATACTGGGTGCTCTTCTGACCCTTTGGTGTTTCCGTACTGCAGTGTTCCCACATAAAAGGGGGCAGGTCTGTGGCAGGTCATGCATTAGTGTCCTTGGTGTGTGGCGGTTCAGTGCAGCTTCAGGGCTCCGGATTATGGTTTGCCACTGGGAGCAGCATGTGGCATCGGCAGAGATGGTTTATGTGGTCAGGAATGGCATCAGTCATCTGCCCAGTTTAATGCAGTGTGGAGATGGTGGCAGCAGCAGCATCAAGGACATGGTGTTTGAGGAGAGAGCTGGAGCATTGAGGGAAATGGCTGTTAGTAAGTATAAAGGGGGGGGGTTGTATTCTCCGCAGCTGGCCTCCAACTGTATTTTTGTTAGGTACTACTGAGTGCTCCCGGTCCGGGGGGGGGTGAGGATCACCTCCACATGTGTGTTGTTGTTTTAGCTATTAAGTGCCTCAGGTTTGGGGGGGGTGCCTTCAATTTTTTTGTTTAATTTTGTTAGTTGGGTATGCAGTGCTCCAGGATCCCTGGGGTGGGGGCAGCTTTTTTCCATGGTATACTGGCCTTGTATCTCTGGAGGTACAGTATACAGCTGTCCCTCTGGAGGTATACAGCTTTAACTGAGAGGTATACAGCTTTAATTGAGAGGAATACTGCTGTAAATAGTAAGGCAATTGGTGAGGTACACTGGGAACCACATGATATTAGATCCTATGGGGTTATATCTCCATCCATGTAGTTTGTAGCCATATATATATATATATATATATATATATATAATATATTGTGTGGCCCACCAGGACAAAGTGCAGTGCTGTAGAATTCTGCAGTAGAGTTACTGCAGCAAACAATCACAATTTCAATGGGCATTAATCCCTTTTGTCATGCAGTAAACCTGTGACACTGTGATATATCCTGGTGGGCTTCACTGTATATATATATATATATATATAATATGGATAGATAATTAACAACAAGGCAGCAGGTTAGAATGAGTCGCACAAACTAAGCAAAAGTAGTTACAGCCAAAATGTGTTTTATTTTGTTTGAACCTGTACAAATGGCAGATGGTACAATAAACACTTGCAGTTAAGTAGCAAGTGTTCTTTCCTCCAAGCCCATGTAACATTTAAATAAATCGTCTGCTTACAGTATTAAAATAGGGAGTTAACATTTTGGTTTTGAGCAGTGAATTATTATAGTAATCCAGGCAGTACTGCACACATTATGCAGACGTTTTACATTTTCTTTATTAATTTAAACGACAAAGGAAACTGTAAAATGTTCAAGAAAAACAAACACATTTTAGATGAATAACACCAAGGTGCAAATAATGCAGAGTAAAGGCAAAAGAACGAAACCGTCCTGCTAACCTCTATTTACAGGAAAGTGGTGTTTAATGTACTTGACCCGGAAGTGTAATCATGCCTGATGGGTTGTGTAAAAGCACAGAATGCTAGATTCACTGTTCTTCAATTCATATGGAAATGAAGGCCTATATCAAGCTGGTAGTAGGACTTTGCTGCCAGCAGGTGGCAATATAACGGGAAATAAATTCAGTCTTTGCATAGCTTTCTGTAGAAAGGGTTTTTCTAATCGTCTGGTTAAAGTGAGTTTTATTGACCTTAACTATTGACAGAGTAAATGACCCATAATTTTATAGATGTCGAGGAGAAGTAAGTATTTACTGCAAGGTAAAGGTCATTGGACTTGTTAGTTATCATAGCTATTTTACTACAGTATTTAGGTTGCAGCTGCTGAATAGCCTCCACGTTATTTTTAGATGGCTATTAAGATTAGGTATCTGCTCTGGGCTGGTTGTGTTTCACAGCGAGGGTAATAATGCTTTGCCCAGACAGTCCATTGATTGTTCAGTACAACTTTGAGCTTTAATGACTTGTTTTATTATCTAGGATTACAGGAATCTGTAACCCTTTGATGCTATCACCGGGGTGTCATAACTAAAAGAGCAGCTCCGCGCTTCAGTATATACATTCATAAACTTAAAGAGCAGCTGACGTCATTAGGACAACTTTAACAAAACATATTATTTAGACACAGTTCAGCTTGTATTTCACATTAGTTCTGTATTTTTCATCCCCATTGTTTATTACTGAGACCATTTGCATGAAAATGGGATCTTTGTTCCTGAAGAGTTCACCTATTCCTATTGCTTTCTCCCTACCTGAGGTCATAATGCTCTACTTGTGACATCACAATTACTCCCATGGCAACAGATTGCAATGTCACAAAAGAGGATTATGATATGAAGTAGGGAGTAAGCAAAAGAGGCTGATGAACTCTAAGGGATATAGAGCATGTTTCCATGTAAATTTCTCAGTAATAAGTAATGGGAAGAAGAAGTCTATTGAATACATATGGAATGCAAGCTGAGTTGTACCTAAATATTATGTTTTTCAAAGTTTTCTTTGAGGCATCAGCAGCTCTTTAAATGTTTTAGTTATCACAGTTGACAAGAGAATCCTTTTTTGCTGGGTTTTAACAAACCCTGGCAACCTCTCCAGACAGTGAGTATAAAAAGCATTTGACGTCCCCAACTGACCACATAGTGCCTATTGCATGTTTATGTATGACATCATAGTGCTCACATGACTACAGGCTGTGATGTCACAAACATACTATGAGGTCAGTAGAGGACAAGCATATACTTTATAAGATACAGCGTAATATATGCTTCTAGTACACCATTATCCAAAATAGTTGACCAGCAAGAGGAGAAAGTGAAGCAAAACAAATAAGAAAACACCAATGTTAAACACATATAATAGCAGCAATTTAGTCATGAAAAAATTTCATAGCAATAATGTATTTTTAACATCCCAAAATTCATCATCGGTGTGTTTTAATTTCTTTCAGATGTATTAAAATGTCTTAATTGCTAATTTTGTAATTAATGACTCAAGTCAAACTAGATGGCCACTATTAGCAATTTTTTTTAAATCTCTTCTTTTGAGGTTAATTTTGACTGTTCGTATTGGATCCATACTGGATGGGGCTAGCACATATATCTGATGGTTAACAGCACAACGCTACACTGAGTTATTTTTGTTTTTTTGTAGGAGGTATGACAAGAGATCAGGAACTGTTAACATTTTCAAAACCTCATATCTCAGTTCAGAAATTAAATGCAATGAACAAAAAAAAATGGATATCTTTTTCGTATTTTGACTACAGTTTTTAACCTAGCCTTTTGTTATCCCACCTCAGAACATGATAGGTGTCATGTTTCGAATCCCACCCCAAACATCTTTTCACAGTTGTGATGTAAAATGATGTGTTGGCAGATTTCACAAATGACACCTGTAAACTTATTAAGGTGGTGTCTAGAAAGACTATATTGAAAATGTGGGATCAAAATCTTAAATCAACAACAAACAATTAAAATTTATGAATAAACATTGACATTTTTAACATTTACTCATAATGTTGCAATTTTTCACTTTTTGAACCCACATTTACAACATAGTCATTTTTGCCCCATCTCATGAATGTGGCAAGTGTCATTTTTCAAATTCCTCCAAAACCTTTTTTTTTTTTGTGATTGTTCTGCAGAATCATCGGTGGCATTTCATAACTGAAACCTGTCATGTTCATATGCTGGGGTAATGAGAATACTGTCTTGAAAGTTTTGGGTCAGGGCCCCACTGAAAATGAGATATTGCCTCTCAGATGGGCTATCTTGTGTAAATACATTGTAAAAGATAATAAAATAAGGATCCCACTATAGCAAAATCAGAAATGAAAAGAAGATATTGCATTTCAGCTGCTCTCTCCGAGAAAAATATATTGGGAAAGCAGGACCTGATAGAAAATGAGATATTGCATCTCAGCTAAGTTATCCTGGGTAAATACTTTGTCAAAATGTGTAATTAGGACCCCAGTAAATGAGGTATTGCATCTCTAGGACCTCACTGAAAATGAGATGTACCTTTCAGCTGGGTTAACCTGAGTAAATACATTATAAAACTGGGTAAAAGTAGAAGCTCACTACAGCTGGTGCTGATTTGGTTGAACCTTCTTCTTAAAAGCAGGTACTTATTATCTGGCAGCTCCAATTGCCCATCTCTTTACAGCTCATTATCCCAGGGAATTGCTGCCTAGTTAGAAAACACGCTCATTATCCTCTATTCAAGTCAGAGACCCCACTGACTTGAACAACTATAGGCCTGTTTCGTTGCTTCCTGTTTTATCCAAGCTACTTGAAAAAATTGTAAACTCTCAATTAAGGGACTACTTGGATCGTGAGAAAATCCTCAATCCAGTCCAATCAGGTTTCAGACCCATGCACAGTACCGCCTGCTCTTGACAAAGTGTCAAATGGCTGGCTAAAAGCCCTGGACAGTAAACAGCACATCTATGCACTCTTCCTGACCTCAGCAAGGCATGTGATACGGTTGATCATTCCATACTTCTTGATCCCTGAGTAGCATCAGTCTAACCTCTGCTGCACTAAAGTGGTTCCGCTGCTACCTCACAAATCGTGAACAGCAAATTAAAGCCCAAGGGGAACTCTCCCAACTACAGTTACTGCCCGAGGTGTTCTCACAAGGTTCCATTTTGGACCTATCCTCTTCGCCTTTTCATCAACTGCATCGACTCTGGCCTAGTTCTGGAAAAGTTCATCTCTTTGCAGATGATACAGTCCTCTACACGACCAACCCCTCCTTGGACACTGCGTATAAGGAGCTACAGCAGGATTTTATCATCCTCCAACACAACCTGCTGAATTTGAAGCTCTTGTTAAATGTCAAAAAAAAGCTATGATTATCTGTCCATCCCACAATACAGGGATACCTGGGACCCACAGATTATTACCCTCCTTAATGAACCACTAGAGCTAGTGGATAAATTTAAATATCTGGGGGTCTGGTTGGATAACAAACTCAGCTTCGTGTACATCTAAGTGAGTTAACAAAAGCTAAGGCAGCCGGGTATTTTCTACTGCAGAAGACGCCTTGCTCACCCTGGAAGCTAGAAAGCAGCTGGTTCAAACAACCTTTCTTCCCTGATTGACTATGATGACTTCTCATACAGCCACTGCCCCAGTATGCACTCCAAAAGCTGGATACACTCTCATCAGCAAGACTGAGATTTGTTCTTGACTTGCTCTTGCAGACTCATCACTGCTCATTGTACCAAGCATTAGATTGGCCGCCTTCTCCACGAGAGGCAAATAAATGCCCTCATGTGGCTAGTCCAGGCTTTGTCCAACAAACTACCACCCTATATCTGTGACCTCTTTGAACGCTCAAAGGTGCCTACGGACTAAGGAACTCCTCCTTTGTCCCTCCTTAAGCTACCACGAATAAGGACATGTCTTGGCTCAACTGCCATTAGCTCCTTTTACCAGCTCTTTGGAATAGCGTGCAAAATTACTTAACATCTCCCTGCTGCCCAGCCATTTTATATTTAGGGGTGCTCTATAGAAGCCTGAAACCAGCATGTGATTGTTTCAGGTAAAGCCTTACCCCACTCAACTGAGTCCCTTAACCTCTGTGATCCTGGGCCATTTCCGTGTCGGCCAGCATCCCTTTAGGCAACCACCTCCCTCCTACCCCTCCCTTCATCAATTAGCTTCACAGGGGCCTCATTCTATCTCATTCTATTAGGCTGCCCTATTTTCCCTCTCTACTATGTGTCTGATACCTTTCTTCCCACTGCCCTTCTCTATGTCCCTATTCCTCTCTTCACTTGTACTCTATAAGCTACAACCTTTATATGCCTATATTTGCACTTGCTTTATATGTCTGATTCATCCAAGTTCTGATTTTGTATATTGTATCTGCCTGTGCCGATGTCTACTTTTGTATGAAGTGTTGTCTACTGTAAGAAACGTGTCCTCTGTGTCCAGGACCATCTTGAAAATGAGCTTGCTCAATGATGTAACTGCCTGGTTAAATAAAGTTTGATTGATTGATTGATTGAGCTGGACCCCACTGAAAAAGAGATACTGCATCTCAGCTGGCCTGTTCTGGGAAAATAAATTATAAAGCAGGACCCACTGAAATTGAGATATTGCCTTTCAGTGAGCTTATCCCAAGTAGATAAAAATTGTAAAAAATGAGTAAAAGCAGGACCCACTACAGCAGAACTCTGCTTAAAAGGAAATACTACATCTCAACTGGTCTGTCCTGAAAAAAGTACACTGAAAATGCAGGGCCCTCTGGAAATGAGATATTGCCTCTCAGCTGGGGTATCCTGGATAAGTACATTGTAAAATTGGTAAATACAGGACCCCACTACAGAAGAACCCCCAGTGAAAAGTAGATATCACATTTAAGTGAGTCTGTCCTGGGAAACATACACTGTAAAAACATTTTGGTGTTTCTTGTGTGTGCTCTTGTGTCCAGAGCCAACAGTTGGTTCAAGGCCACCTGTCAGTGCAGTGGTAGTGCTACCACTTGTGATGCTGGTGACCTGAGTTTGAGAGCAGATCCAGAGCGTTAGAGGGCTGGCCAGGTGAGGGAGGATGAGCATCTGCTGAACTGTTCTTCTCCTCTGGGGGGTGCTGTGATGCCTAGTGATAGGGTGACTCCAGCAGTGGGCTGGAAGTACACCAGTTGGGAACCACACAGCACAGGGGAGAGACATCTGCAGACGAGGTGCACTGTGCATGGAAGGCTGTGTGCTTGCCACCACTGCATGGCCACGCCCAGAGAACTTCAAGAGTGGAATAACCCTTTGGACAGGCAGTAAGATGACCACAAGCCAACACCACTGCTACTGAAACAACACCAGTTTAAGCCTCAACTGGGGTCCCAGGATGATAGTAGTCTCTCCTTCGTGAAGCCCTCTGTGAGGGGTGAGTCTTGGTCCTAACTGACTGGGATGGGGGAGGAGAGTGCTGGGGCATGGGAGGCTTATGGGGACCTGGGCAGAAAGAAAAATTACTCACCTTAGTAATGTTGTTTCTTCTAATGGAGTCTTGCTATATTATAGACCTTAGCAGCAGTTTGATCCAGCTCTAGAACTGCCCCGGAGTGAAATGGTTAAAACCATTCCAAAATAGAATTTTGCACGAGAGCAGCTCTATCTGTGTCATTTCAAACTTGAACTGTCAGATCTTTACGAGCCAAACTCACTAAGGTCTGTGGGAAGCTGTAACTACACTAGCCAAATGGTTACCTAAATAATAACAACCATTGATGGTCCCAACACCCAAGACTCAAGTCAGGGGACCAGAAATACTAACACCATTCTAATAATATGAAATGGAACATAAGTATAATAAACACACACACTGCATACATACACACTCCCAAAGTCCCAAAGGGGACAAAATGCTAACAGGACATAAGTAGTGCCACACTAAGTTGCCCACACCCCACCAAGTAGAGGTTCTGAGAGGGGCAGGTTAGAGGAGGTTCATAATATAGCAAGACTCCATTAGAAGAAACAACATTACTAAGGTGAGTAATTTTTCTTCAAACAACATGAAGTCTTGCTATATTATAGACATTAGCAGAATACACAGCAGTACCTCCATGGAGGAGGGCAGAACCTATTTAGGAATAGGCTCTGAAGAACAGTTGTGCCAAACCGAGCATCTCTCCTGGCCTGGACATCCAGGGAGTAATGCTTGGTAAAAGTGTGTACCGCTTTCCAAGTAGCAGCCTGGCAAATCTCTAATAAAGGGATATCTCTGGCAGCAGCTAGAGACGCAGCTGTACCCTGGTAGAATGAGCCTCAAACCGGGGCTCTGCCTACTTTCGATAACAAAATTGGATACAAGAGACAATCCACCTGGCTATTGATCTCTTAGTGGCAGGTTTGCCTTCCCAACTTCACCATAGGTAAGGAAAGTTAGAAGGATTCGAACTCAGACCTTTGGTACGCCTATATAATAACTAAGAGCTCTCTTAACATCCAGGCTGTGCAATCTCCTCTCACCAAGAGGACTGATCAGTGAAAATACTGGAAGGGAGATAGATTGATTAAGATGGAAATCTGAAACCACCTTAGGCAAAACTTCCTATTAGTCCTAAGGACTACCTTATCCCTGTGGAAAGAAATAAAGTCAGTCTCCACTGACAAGGCTTGCAATTCACTTATGGCCTGGCAGAAGTGATAGCCACTAGAAAAACAGTTTTCCAAGTTAGGTACTTAAGCTCTGCAGAAGACAGAGGTTCAAAAGGTGCATTAACTGGCAATGCAAACATTAAGGTCCCAAGAGGGCCGGTTCCCGAAAGGGAGGATTAGTGTGGAGTAATCCCTTAAAAAACTTGGAAAACACAGGATGAGAGGAAAGAGGGGATGACTTTTCCTGTTGACACAAAAGCAGACACAGCTGCCAAATGAACTCTCGGGTAGCTGGTCTGAGACCCAAGGAATTAAGATGTACCATGTAATCTAACAAAATGGGCAATTCAGCAGATTCTGGGAAATATTTTTCCCAGCACACCAAATGGAAAACCTTTTCCATTTAGAACTATAAGTAGCCCTAGTGGAAGGCTTTCTGGAAGCCTTTAGGATCTCAAGAACACCCTGAGAGAGGTGTAAATCAGGAACTCTAACTCCTCAAGAGCCAGGCCTTGAGGTTGAGGGATTTGAGGTCCAGATACCAAACCCTTCCCTGGGCACAAGTCAACAGATTGTGATTCCTGGGGAGGCACAGGGAAGATGGACTGTCAGAGACAGAAGGAGTGGGTACCAGGGCTGCCTGGCCCAATCCGGGCAATCAGAATCACCCTGCAAGGCTGAGATCTGATTTTGACTAGTACTTTGAATAGGAGAGGAAGGGGGGGGGAGCATAGAGGAACTTCCTCCCAATCCAGAAGAAGGGCATCCAGGGAACTGAGCCCAGCACTGGAGGCCTGCAACAGAACAGAGGAAGTTTGTGATTGTCTGGGGCTGCAAAAGATCTATCTGAGGATGCCCCACCTGGCAAAAACTATCCCCAGCACTTGAGGATCCAGGGACCATTCGTGATGGCCCTGGAAAATCCTGCTGAGGGCATCCGCTAGACATTGTCCTTCCCTGGAAGATGAACTGCTATGAGGGAAGTGTTCAGAGAATAGGCCAGCGACCACAACTTCATTGCCTCGGTGCACAAGGCCAAAGACCGAGTGCCCCCTGTTTGTTGATGTACCACATTGTTGTGGTGTTGTCTGTTCTGACTTGTATCACCTTGTCGTGGACAGATGCAGAAAAAGCTTGAAGAGCTAAAAGACAGCTCTGAGTTCCAGCAAAGTGATGTGGAGCAGAGATTCCTGGGGGACCAAACTCCTGAGGGAAAGGTCGCCCATGTGGGCTCCCCAACCCAGAAGGGAAGCATCTGTAGTGAGAGTCAAGTCGTGAGAAGGGGAAATGAAGGGGACCCCTCTTAAATTGCTCTGATCCTGCCACCACTGGAGAGCTAGGATCAAGGTTCGAGTCATTGGGACTAACTTGGAAAGGGGGTCTCTCTCTGAGACCAAAAGGTTCTCAAGTGAAACTGAATGTCTCTCATCTGAAATCTGGCTCCTGCACAACAGCTGTGGATGCAGCCATGTGCCCCAGGAGCTGCAGAAAGTGTCTTGCTGGTCAAGAGACCTGCAGAGTGAAGGAAGAGGCCAGAGCCACTAAATTCTTACCCTTCTGGGGAAGAAAGGCCCTGGCTAGCTTTGTGTCCAATTCTGCCCTATAAAGGTGAGTACCTGGACTGGTTCCAGAACCGACTTTGGTAGGTTTAGCAGAAAACCCAGGGAGGTGAGAAGCTGCTGGGTAACCTGCAGGTGAGATTTTACTTGTTCTGGGGACTGGCCTACAATGAGCCGGTTGTCTAGATAGGAAAACAGCAATCCTCTGCCTCCTTAAGTGGGCCACTGCCACTGCTAGACACTTTGTGAATACCCTTGAGCAGAGGTAAGGTCAAGGGCATTGCTCTTGAACTGTAATGACCTGAGGGCAGTTCGAATCTGAGGTACTTTCGATGGGATCTTCTGATTAGGACATGGAAATAGGCATCCTTGAGGTCCAGGGAGGCTAGCCAGTCGCCTGGCCTTAGGGAAGGTAAAATCATTGCCAGAGTTACCATTTTGAACTTTGGTTTCAAAAGATGCTTGTTCAGATATCTGAGATCTAAAATGGGCCGCCATTCTCCTGTCTTTTTGGGGTAAGGAAGTATCTGAATACAGACCCCTGCCTTGATGCAGGGAGGAACCCTTCTACTGCTCTGAGAGCTAACAGGATGAGACCTCTGTTTCCAGAGCGAGGGTCTCTGAAGCACTTGCAGGTAGAAAAGTCTGCTTCTCAACTTGGAAACTTTTTGAAACTGAGAACCAGACCCTGGCTTACTACTTCCAGAACCCACTTGTCTGAGGTTAAAGAAGCCCACCCTGACTGAAGTAGCCAGCCTGCCCCCACTGGTACAGGAGAATAGCCCTGGGCACCCCATCAGGGTGCCTGTTTCAGGAGCTTTAGGCTGGGGGTGGAGCAGGTCTGCCCACCCCTCGCCTGCCCCTGCCTCTGAAGAAGCCCTCTGAGCATAGGCAGGAGGCCTGAGTCTGGTAGAAAGGCCTGTGAAAAGGCCTACCCCTACCCCTGGGGCATGCCTTTGAGGAGTGGCTTGCCGCCTCCTTAGCCTGGGCACTTTTGTAAGTAGTCCTATATTCATCCATCTTCTTCATGTAATTCTCTGTCTGCTCTCCAAACAGAGAATTTCCACCACAGGAAAATCCATAGCCTTAGTCTGGGTATCCTGTGACAAACTAGTACACCTGAGCCAGGCCAACCTACGAAAAGCTACAGATGTGGCCATGACCCTAGAGGAAACATCATTAACATCCACAGCAGCATGAAACTGAACCTTAGACTTCAATGCCATCAGCAGCCACCTGTTCTAGTTCACTAGCCAGCTGGCCATGGACTGCTTGGCCAATTGCATAACAGTATCCCATCTAGATTTCTGATACCTAGCTACATAAGCCATATAATTTGCTTGCCTGAGTCCCAGAGAGGCTGCCATATACTGTTTTTTGCCATGGCATCAATCTTCCTGGAATCCTTGTCAGGAGGATGTGAAGCCAAGGAATATTAGCTTTATCACAGGCAGCAGCCTGAACTACCCTAACATGACTGCATTGCTGAGAAAGGAATTCTGTATCAGGGCCTGACAATGTATACCTTCTGTCCATCTTTTTATCTACAGGAGGCACAGAATTAGGAGCTTTTAAAATTTTAATTGTTTGTTTCCTAAAAGACTTATGTAAAGGAATAGACAATCTCCTAGACTCTGAATATCCATCATTTCTACAAAATCAGGCTCTCTGGCTCATCCACAGCCTCTTCTAAAGGAAGCTGGAGGGTTTCAGCAACTTTTATAAACATAAAATGAGATGGGGACTCAGACAGCATGGGGAGATTCTAAAGGTCTGTCTGGGGAGATGTCCGTTCAATGGGCACACCCAGACCTTCCCAGCCACATTCATACTGTTCATAATCTTCCCCCTCCTCTGGTTCATAAAATTCCTCAATATCATAATCCTGAACCACTGGGACCGGACGAACCGACCTTTACCAGATAGTGGTGGTCTGGACGGACCTGAGACAGTGACTGGACAATTTGTATGGCTTTTGCTATCTCTCAGCAATTGGAGAAGGAATTTTGGACTCCAGACCTGCTGATTTTCTTGTTTTCTTTACTGGAATTGGTTCCTCAGAACCAGCTTTTCTTTGCCCGAGGAAGTCTGGCCTGGTCAGAGGGTACTCCTCTGGTTCGGTTGGCACCAACCGGCTGGCCATCCGGTCAGCGGACTTTTTGTGCCTCTCGCCCTGAGCCTGCCCAATCTTTTTCCAGGGTGGCTGCAGGGAAATTCTTACATATCTGGCAGTCTGACTGGAGGTGGTCAAACCCCAGACAATAGACACATGTGGTGTGTGAGTCAGCCTTGGCAAAGACTTCCCACAAACATCACAGTGTTGAAACCCAGTGGGCCGGTTTTCTTTTGGGTTTCTCAGACATAATGCCAGCTAACCAAAACTTGCCCTTTTAACGGCAATGATGGCAAGGACACTCTTATCGGTTCCTAACCGTGTCACGGTATTGGTAAAACCGTAATAAATCCGTTTTTAGAACCGATAAGAACCGGGAACCGCACTCTAAAATAGTAACTTTTAGTTTTAAATGAGTTTTAAACCCACTGATCGGTTCAAAACCGAACCGATAACTTACAAGTTCCACAGACAAAACCTTCATTTACTTACGGTTACCACAGATAGAGCTTGAACCGAACGGTTTTATGGTTAAAATAAAACTATTCTCGTTAAATCCAACTGAGAAAACACTTTTAAACCGAGAAATGAACCTAGCAGAAGGAGAAATTCGAGCGACTGTTCACTGAGGCGGAGTAAAGAATCTGACAGTTCAAGTTTGAAATGACACAGATAGAGCTGCTCGTGCAAAATTCTATTTTGGAATGGTTTTAACCATTTCACTCCGGGCAGTTCTAGAGCTGGATCAAACTGCTGCTAAGGTCTATAATATAGCAAGACTTCATGTTGTTTGAATGAGGTGCATCCCTGCCCTGGCCAGAGAGTCGGAAACAATTAAAAAAAAATGCTTCTTCGTAATCTTGGTGTTCAAGATTTTCTTTTTCTATTGTTATGTAAATCTTACATTTTAATATTATAGTAATATGACAAATAAATTAAAACCCAAGCTGCACTCTAATGTATCTCTTATCAGGTTAATTCATTAGCAGCCTTTTGCTCTGACCAGAGTTTGTTTAAGAGGTGGCAGAATGGAATTCCAGTGGGTTCCTGCCCAGTTTATCCACTTGGTTTCACTAGTTGCAGGAAGGAGGTGATTCTGTCACTGTAAAGTCTTCTTATGTCCTTGCAGTCTATATTTCTGCGGTAGTGGCAAAGAAGTCACTGATGCTGACTGAACTCAATTGATCAGGTCAGAATGCAAATCCACCCAGCTACATCTTGGAGGAAAGAGAATTTGCAGCGCCAACCACCCAGAGGTGGATTTTTAGATGATACTCGGCCGGCAGGCATCAGGAATTTAGCAGAAGGAACCCAGGCCAATTGCTAGTAACCAGAACCTGCAAGAGAGAGGCATGAAGTTGACTTGAATGCAACCAAAGTTTGTATTAAACATTGCTGCAATAACAACATCTATACTAAGCATCTTAATAATAAAATATTCGCTAAGCAACAAAATCATTCCTAACACTGTAATTTTGTTAGTAATACTTTAAATGAGTCATGATACAAATTTTGTACATCACTTATAGTCCAGCACGGTTCCATGTGATTATAGTGGGTGCAAAATGGTGACTCTCAAATAGCTAGGACAAAACTGCGAAAGACAAAACAGTGACTTCAGTTTTTTGGGGGCTACACCTCCTGCATGCCCCTTTGTGGAAGGCTTTGCCCCCACGCCCCTTACATAATTGACCAACTCTTGGGGGGTACAACTCGAGGATGGGGAATGCGTCACTAGTTGCCGTTTGTCGCCATTTTGTCCTCTGTTTTTACGAGTTGCTGCTTATGCCTCCTATTGTTACAGGACACCTCCAGCCACCAGTGCATGTGTCCATTAAAAGGAGTGAAGTTGGTCGAGAGCCCTTTGGATTATCAGGATAGCTTTCTCCAGGAGGGACACTCAAGCTGAAGAGAGAAAAGAACATTTCAAAGGATACTTGTAAGCTTTGGGCTCTTGTAGATCACTGGTATTTGTTACCCTCCTGGGCTGAAGAACAGAATACCACTGAGGTGGTTGGGATCATTGGCAGAGGGTCGCATGTGGACCACCAGAATGGATCACCCTGAGGAAGAATACAGAAGAACTGGAGAAAGTTGCCAGCCTTTCAGACCATACCTGGACCACTGGGATGCAAGGAACATTGAGGAATCTCCTGGAGAAACTGTTGTGAAAGAAACTGGTCTGAAACAACGAGGCAGGAAACCACCCACAGATTGGAGTGGCACTTCTCATGGCCCCAAGAGGCACAACAGTTTTTTTTTTTAAACAACACAAGTCCTTTCCCATGGCCAGCACCTGGCTATGGTGCTGCTACACTACCCTGCCCACTTCACTCTGGTCTGGGGCTCCTGTGCTGCTGAGGATGGAGGGATGGCCTTTCACCACCACCCCTCCCTGACAGACTTAGACTGCTGCTGAAATTGAGAACTGCTGGACTGCTGCCACCAACAAGGAGAGAAGGAAGAAGAGCCGCAGCTATTCCGGACCAGCCTGCACATTGGGAGGGACACAGGAACAGCAGATATGTCCCTTCCTTTGTTGCTTTGCCTAGACGGATGGTCACTCCTTACCCTTGCTGCTGCTGCTTTCGGCTCCGCACACACTGACTGAACTGCTGTTGCCATTCAAAAAGGGCTGAGGAGTCTGTCTGTGATCCTCACAAGCCGTGTCCCGCCTGCAGGAGCGGTGGAGCATCTGGATGCCCATTTCTAGGGCACCAGGAACTCTGGGGCACTACAGATCTTTAAAGGAAAACTGTGCTGCAAGGGCATCAGGATGGAGCTTTCAAAACTGGATGTAATGTACAACAGGTTTGTCTGCTTCATCCTCAACACCCCTGGAGGACACATTGATGTGACTTATGCAAAGAATTGGACTGATGAATTTAGGAGAGCATAGGTGACACCATATTCTCACCTTTATGCATAAGTGCTAACAGAGCTTGTACCTAGTTCACTAGAGAACTTACAAAACAGAACATTAAAGACTGTCTTAGCTCAGCGAATGGAGTAGAATTCCAACCCTTTAAAAGTAATTTAGAAATAGGTGGGTCTCACTTTTTAGAGTGGGCTAGTCTTTGAATAATGTTCATCATCCTTAAAGATCTTTGTAGAAGCGTTGGAAATAACAGATGTCCAGACCAAAGGTTTAAGATGCATAAAAACACAAAGGTATCGTTTGTCAATTTATTTCCAAAACAAAACAAAAAATATTCTTAACTTAAAGTTCATAGAAAGGAAAACAATCGGTGTTAGTCTTCACACCAAAACAGAAATACTTCTTTCCACAGACTCCTGAATTGCCTTTTCCTTTCCTTTTGTCTGTACAGCACTTTGTGTGGAGACACGTGAGGGGAGAGAGAGAACACACACACACACACACACACACACACACACACACACACACACACACACACACACACACACACACACACACACACACACACACACACACACACACACACACACACACACACACACACACACACACACACACACACACACACACACACACACACACACACACACACACACACACACACACACACACACACACACACACACACTTGCTCTGTGGTCAGTGAATACTGACTTCCTCTCTTTATCCATCTACACAGGTCTCTAGTGGAGGTTTATATACTTTCAGAAGGGTGTGTCTTGAACTGAGCCCTCTCCTATTGTGACATCACATTACCTGAATACTATAAAAGCAGCCATTTTGTAGGCTGCCATCCCTATAGCAGGACCTCAGCAGGAGAAGCAAGACATTCAGGTACACATTCATTTTGTTTTAATACAGAAAGAAAAGAAACACTTGTTAAAGATTGAATTAAAATTGCAGTCTTGGCAAGGAAAAACAGATGAGGGCGCATCCCTATCTGTCTTCCTTGCAAGGCTTCAGGATTCTATTTGTTTTTAAATGTAATTGCCAGAAAGTAAACATGCATTTATTTAAGACAACAATTCTAGTAAATCTTTACACAGTAGTCTCCTCTAACATATTTTCTTTATATGTGCTGCATAATGCTTGTTTTATGAAATTCCTCACAGCTAAATTTCAGCTGACTGCTTTTCAGCTTATCGAGATTTGGATGCCAGATTGTTTTAAAGATAATCAGGGACAGTAAAAGAAGGTTTAAAAGATTGCCAGGTTGGCCACCCTGACAAGAAAATTAGGATAGATACGAATATAGAAGCAGACAGGATAGAGTGAAAATTGAAAAGTATGGGGGCATCTTGTAAATTCTTGATATTTCACTTCATAACAGGACCCTGTTACAATCTTCAATGGGCAAAATTAGGATGCTGAATACAAACAAGCATTTGTCAATGCCAGACATTTGATGCGTGGTAAACGCCTTTTTGTTGTTTTTTTAATTGTGACTACAAGTTTGGAAGATACTTGATTTAGGATTCGCCTGATAGCCATTTATAGTATATTGGCCAAAGTGTCATCTCTCACCAGAGTTGTGAAAACACACCTTGTCAGGATTTTGAAAATGGCACGTCACGTTATGAGGTGGTGGAAAATGGCTACGTTGAAACTTTGAGTCATAATATTGAAAGTTAGTGAAGTTATGAGTGAACGCTGAAATGAACATAGAAACATACAATCTGATGGCAGAAAAGACCACAAGGCCCATCCAGTCTGCCCTTTCCCACCCCAAGTTATCCTCCCTAGCTTCCCTCCATGTCCCTTCTGCCCTGCCCTCATGGGTTCCGTACTTCTTTTGTGCCTCCAGGAACTTCTGTTTCCATTTCTTGCTTATACCCATGCATTTGTCCCATGACCTCTTGAACTCTTCTACTATTTTTGCCTCAACCACCCACTCCAGTAGTCCATTCCACAGGCCCACACTCTTTCAGTAAAGTAGTTTCCTTCTATTACCTCTGAATTGCCCACCCTCCAGCTTTAAGCTGTGGCCCCTAGTCTTTGGAGTCTCCTTCCTCTGAAGATGCTCCTTCCGTCACCCTATTTATTCCCGTAAGGTATTTAAATGTTTCTATCATATCTCCTCTTTCTCTTTCCTTGTCTCCAGGGAGTATAGGTCCAGCCCTCCAACCTCTCCACATATGTCTTCTGGTGCATGCCATGCACCATTTGGTGCCCTTCTCCGGCTTTCTACTCTTTCTATATCCCTTTTGATATGGTCTCCAGAACTGTACTCTGTACTTAAGGTGCGGATGAGCCATGAACCAAATAGAGGCATTATCACTTTCCTTCTCCTGTTTGTAATCCCTCCATTACAGGCCAGCATTCTGTTTGCTTTTCCTACTGCCTTGTTGCACTGGTTACGCTTGTTTTAGGTTGTTCAAAACTATAACCCCAGATCCTTTCCTGCTCCATAACCAATCACCACATCCTCCCAGTGTGTATAATGGCCTTTGAGTTTTTTGTCCAATATGCATAATTCTGCATTTTTTGTATTAAAACTCAGTTGTCACCTCTCTGACCACCCTCCAGCTTTCTAAGGTCCTCCCTCATATTCTCTAAGCCCCTGATGCATCCACACTATTGCAGATTTTCGTATCATCACAAATAGGCACACCTTCCCTTCAGTCCTCCTCAATATCCCTATATAAATGTTAAAAATATTGGACCCAATACTGACCCTGAGGTACACCACTTGTCATCTGTTTCTCACCTGAATGCACCCGTTGCTACCACCCTTTGGCTTCTGACCCAAAGCCAATCTTCACCAATTTGTTATTTTCTCTCCTTTCCTAGGCTTCCCAGTTTGCTCGCTAGTCTCCTGTGAGGGGCGGTGTCAAAGGCCTTGCTATGAAATCAGATAGGCGCATCCTGTCCTTCCTGATCGCTCACCCTTGTCACCCAATCAAACAATTTGATAAAGTTTGTCTGGCATGACCTTCCCTCATGAACCTGTGTTGTCTGTCATCCTGAAGATCCCATCTTCCAGGTACTTAACGATCCTTTCTTTCAGGAGTACCTCCAAGATCTTACCTATCACTGATGGAGAATGACTGGACAGTAGTTACCGACTCCTCCTTCCACCACTCTTGTGCAAAGGTACCACGTCAGCCTTCTTCCAGTCTACTGGAACTTTCCCTGTATCCAAATATACATTAAACAATCTTGCAAGTGGTGCAACTAATCCTCCTTAAGCGCTCTAGATACCCGGGATGCAGGGCATCCAGACTCATTGCCTTATCCACCTTTATTCTACCCAGTTCCTAGTGTCCACTCCCTCGTTCTCCATACCCCTCCCCTGCAGCTCTGGTCCCTTCCTTCCTTTTCTATTGTGAGAACTGAGCAAAATATTCATTAAGCAAGTCAGCCTTTTCCAAGTCTTTCTCCTTCAAAGCTCCCCTCCTCCTTCAGTCTCATTATGCCCTGCTTATTCTTTCTTCTCTCGCTGACATATTGGAAAAGCTTCTTGTCCCCCTGCTGGCCCTCTTGCTATCCTCTCTCCTGTGTTTCTGCCTTAGCCTTCCTGATTACCTGTCCTGCCTCCCTTAGCTTTTCACTGTGTAACTCCCTGTCCTCTCATCCTTGTGTCCTTTTATATGCCTTGAAAGCCCTCTTTCCCCCATTACCTTGACACCTCCCTCGAGAACCAAAGCGGCCTCCTTCTCCTTTTGCCCTAGCTTACCTTTCTAATGCACTGGTCCAAGGCTTTCAAAATTGCACCCTTTATTGCTCCTGCAGTTCCTCTACATCCTCCAGCATTTCCTTGCCTTCCATCTCACTCCTGAAAATCTCCTGCAATCTGTTAAAATCCACCCTCAGGAAGTCTAGTACCCATGTAGCGGTTCTCTTCTTCCTTCCCCATCCTAAGTCTAAATCTTATTACTCTCACGGTCACTTGCCCAGATTTTCCCACTTGGACCTCTTCTATACTGTCCCCATTGTACAGTATTAAGTCCAGAGTAGCCCCACCAGTAGTAACTAGTAAAAGTAATGGTAAATAGTGTAACGCTCGGTCATAACCTGGGCATTGTACCATATTTGTACTGTACACCAAATTTTTAGTATAGCTTTCCTTACTACCCCACATAATGAACCCAGTGGGTGACAATTTTCAGATCCCCCAAGCGTCATTCAGCACCACCAAAATGTCCTTCACGCACGGGCACAAAAGCACATTTTGGCCAGGATTTGTAAAATAACAGCTGTCACATTTATGAGGTGGTGTGAAGAAATGGCTATGTTGAAAATTTGGGATCAAAATATTGAATATTGAAATTACCAGTTACAAGCCTGCATTCACAAATGTTAATGTAGGCTCATAACTTTGTTGTTTAGTAATATTTTTATGGCAGAGTTTCAACATAACCTTTAACCCCACCTCATGAACAAGGGTGGAGAAAATGTTCATCTCCTGCCCAAAAGGTGACTTTCGGAGTGACTGTGAAATCAACCTTGGGATGCACAAACACATTTTGGCCAGGATTTTAAAATGAAAGCTGTCCCATTCATGAGGTGCTGTGAAGAAATGGCTATATTGAAAATCTGAGGTCGAAATATTGAAAATTATCAGAGTTATGAGCTCTGCTTGGAAATTTCAACGAGGCTCATAACTTTGTTGTTTTTAATATTTTACACCGAATTTTCAACATAGCCTTCTTATGACCCCACTTCATTAACAAGAGTAGAGACAACTAACTCCCTGCCCAAAAGGTGATTTCGCAGCAACTGTGAAATCAACTTTTGGAATGTGAAAACACATTTTCACCAAGATTTCAAAATGACAGCTGTCACATTCATGACGTGCTATAAAGGAATGACTATGTTGAAAATTTGAGGTCAAAATATTGAAGATTACCAGAGTTGCAAGTCTGCGTTTGCAAATTTCAGCATAGGCTCATAATTTTGTTGTTTTATTAATATTTTTACACAAATTTTCAACATAGCATTCTTATGACACCACCTCATGAACAAGGGCAGAGAAAATGTTCAGCTCCTGCCAGAAAGCTGATTTTGCTCAGCGACCGTGAAATCACCATTCGTAACAGATTTACCTATGTGACTGTAATTGTTCATGAGATGGGGTCCTCAAAAGGTAAGTTGAAAATTTGGGGCAAAATATCCAAAAATGGCCAAGTTATGCCACTAAGTTCAAAACCCCATTGAAATACATTGAACCACATACTTGATTTCCTCAGTTCACGGTCCGGCGTTGAAGAGTGAAGACGTGTTTGCAGTCAAGAGAAGATGATGGCATCAGACTTCCAGTGGGTACGTAAGGGTTGGCAGAGTGTGTGGGGTGGGCACTGAGTGGGAGGGTGGGGTGAGGGACAACTAATGGCGCAACAGACATCGATGGACAGTTTCTTTTTACAGGATTTAAAAACAAAAGAGGACAGACTGCATTCCAACATGGACTGGGCATCTCAGTGTCGGGTACACTTGAGAGCGGTGGTGAGCAACCTGGAGGGGAGGTGGGGTGTCAGAGAATGGTTACGGTGGGCACCGCTCTGCTAAATTAAATAATATATTGAGAATTGTGGTGGGTGAATCGGAGGGAAGGGGTGTCAAGAGAAACAGTTGCAGGGTGGGCACCCTGCTCACTTAAATTAAAATAATATATGACCTGGAGGGGAGGAGGGTCAAGAAAGTGGTTGCAGGGTGGGCACCCTGCTTTGCTAAAATTAAAATAATATATGAGAGATGAGAAGGGTGGTGGGTGGAACAGACATTTGCAGGGATGGGGACATTAAAAAATATATGTAATTTTAATTCCCGAGTTCAGCTAAATGTTTTAGCTACATGAAAGAAAGCTGAACTCAGGAAACTAGTTAATGTTTGAAGCTGAGGTAAAAGGTACTGTAATCACGCTCCAAAGTGGAGCTGGGACACTGGGCATGTGCTTTTTCAAATTCATACACATATTCATAGGAGCATAACCAGTACCATGGCTCCATTTTCAGAGCATGATTACAGTACCTTTACCCTCGTTTCAAAACGTTGACTAGTTTCCCAAGTTCAGCTTTTTCTTGTAGCTGAAAACATATTTAGCTGAACTCAGGACACTGGTCCGACTGCGTCACTCACAAAGACAGGCTGCTCGTGTTCACGGATAATCAGCTGGTCGCTGAGCTGCTGGCTTCATGCAAATCAAAGGACTGAAACCCTCACACCCCGCTAATCCACTTTCACTGTAGCAAAACATTTGGTGCACACACGCCAAACATGCAAATGGGTACTTGAACAGGCTAAGGGAAGTTAGTATGTCATTCAAACTTAGAAACTGGATGATATGTCAGTAGAGGGTATTAATAATCAGTATATAATTTGCGTGGCTTTGACTACAATGTATTAAGAGAGGATATCTACTGCATAGCTACTTGATTAGTTCCCGTACTTGTATATTTGTATTTTGCATCTGTTTACACTTTTGGTATGTGAATGATTATGGGTTCCTTTTAGGTATAAGAATTTATTGTTTCTGTTCATTTTAATATGTGATTTTTATCTCGTGTAATTCTGTGAAACTTTTGTAACATTTGTATGCAAAAAGGACCTCACCATAAATGAGCTTGTCTCAGTTGAGTTTCCTGTTCCCATTACATGGATAAAAGTTTTACTCACTTACTATTCAGAAACTTAGAGGCAGTATAGCGCAGTGGTCTAAGGCTCTGAGCTGCAAATCTGGTGACATCCAGCAGCTTCCACTTGCATACTGTGTGACCCTGAGCAAGTCACTTAACCTCCTTGTGCTCCCAGGTCGCTCCTGTAAAAAGCTTTCAGCTTAGTGTGCTATACCTGGTTAAACAACTAAAAATAATAATAATAAAAAAAAATAACACAGAAACTGTAGCAGTTGCTTCAGAAATGCCTGATTAGGGTTTTAGCTGGGAACTAAATTTTTATTATCTTTACAGTTTGGGCTGGATTTTCAAAGCCCAGAGAACACTCTGAGCTCCTGGTGAGCTGGTCGCGTCAGCGCATGGGTCTTCGGCATTCTTCCAGCAGCCAATTGGGATTTTCAATCCGGGCGCTAATGCACAAGTTAGACCGGCATTTCCTGGTCTAACTTACCCCATTTGTGGGACCCTTTTTCAGGCTTTGCCAATCCTTGTCACAGGCTGCTGTAAACTGAGGAATTGTCCCAACTGCACCCAGCATACTAAAATCGGGCAGTTGCATCAAAGGAGTTTGGCTAGCTGTGCCAAAATGGATTTGACGATGGGTTTGACGGAAGCCCTGCATCACCCTTTGAAAATCAAGACCCTTATATTATTTTGTAATGGCGCGACCCTCTTATCTCAGACTCGCCAGCTGCCAACTTGCACACAGCAGCTGACTTCCTATGCATGACTTATGGTAGTCAGTGTTCCTGACTCTGCCATTAAGTGGTAGCACTCCTTAGCTGACCCACACGCAGGAAGTTGACTTGTGTGCACAAGATGGATGCAGGCAAGTCTGCGGCTAGGGCCGTCAGTGCTGTTATTATATCAAATAATACTAGATGTAAAAGGTAATTAAAAATGTAGTTAATTTCTAAAAGCACTAATCTGGCCATTTTGCAGCAAAGACTTGGGGGCTCGGCGCCTATGCGTCTAGCCCAGCACAAGTCCCACCAAAGGACTGTAATCACAGAAAAGCAGTAATCAGGCAAACATTTTACAATTTTACAAAAATAAAGGCAAAACAGCTCTTTTTTGGAGAAATTAGCTAAGAAAGAGTAGAAATCCCGCCAGTTTTGGAGGTGCAAGCAAAGCAAAGTCTATGGGAAGGCGCACAATCAGAAGCAAGGCTCAGCTGGCGGTCGCTCCGATTGGCTGCGGCTGTCCCGTACCTTTCTGGCTGTCTCTCCGGCCTCCTGGTTCCTTTTTTCGGTGGTGGCCGCCCCGCCGCTGGCGGCTCGGAGCCCTACGGTCACTGGGTGCTCGAGGCAGGACCGCTGAAAAGGAGGAGACAGAGGAGAGGGCAGTCAGAAAAGCACTTAGATTGCAGTAATCAGAGATTCTGCAACTGGTGCTAAAAAGATTTGCACAACAAAGACTGGGGGGTTCGCGCCTATGCGCGCCTAGCCCAGCACAAGTCCCACCAAAGGACTGTAATCACAGAAAACAGTAATCAGGCAAACATTTTACAATTTTACAAAATAAAGGCAAAACAGCTCTTTTTTGGAGAAATTAGCTAAGAAAGAGCAGAAATCCCGCCAGTTTTGGAGGTGCAAGAAAGCAAAAGTCTATGGGGAAGGCGACCAATCTGAAGCAAGGCTTAGCTGGCGGTCGCCTTCGATTGGCTGCGGCTGTCCCTGCACTTTCTGGCTGTCTCCCGGCCTCCTGGTTCCCTTTCGGCTTGGCGGTCGCGCCCGCCCGCTAGCGGCTCGGAGCCCCTACGGTCACTGGGTGCTCGAGGCAGGACCGCTTTCTGGCTGTCTCCCAGCCTCCTGGTTCCTTTTCGCATGGCGGTCGCCGCCCGCCCGCTGGTGGCTCGGAGCCCCTACGGTCACTGGGTGCTCGAGGAAGGACCGGCTGATGAGTGGTGTGAAGAAATGGCTATGTTGAAAATTTGGGATCAAAATATTGAAATTACCAGTTACAAGCCTGCATTCACAAATGTTAATGTAGGCTCATAACTTTGTTGTTTATTAATATTTTTATGGCAGAGTTTCAACATAACCTTTAACCCCACCTCATGAACAAGGGTGGAGAAAATGTTCATCTCCTGCCCAAAAGGTGACTTTATGGAGGATCTGAGAATCAACCTTGGGATGCACAAACACATTTTGGCCAGGATTTTAAAATGAAAGCTGTCCCATTCATGAGGTGCTGTAAAGAAATGGCTATGTTGAAAATCTGAGGTCAAATATTGAATTATCAGAGTTATGAGCCTGTGTTTGAAATTTCAACGAGGCTCATAACTTTGTTGTTTTTAATATTTTTACACCGAATTTTCAACATAGCCTTCTTATGACCCCACTTCATTAACAAGAGAGAGACACTTTCAACTCCTGCCCAAAAGGTGATTTCGTGCAGCAACTGTGAAATCAACTTTTGAATGTGAAACACATTTTCACCAAGATTTCAAAATGACAGCTGTCACATTCATGACGTGCTATAAAGGAATGACTATGTTGAAAATTTGAGGTCAAAATATTGAAAATTACCAGAGTTGCAAGCCTGCGTTTGCAAATTTCAGCATAGGCTCATAACTTTGTTGTTTTATTAATATTTTTACACCAAATTTTCAACATAGCATTCTTATGACACCACCTCATGAACAAGGGCAGAGAAAATGTTCAGCTCCTGCCAGAAAGCTGATTTTGCTCAGCGACCGTGAAATCACCATTCGTAACAGATTTACCTAATGTGACTGTAATTGTTCATGAGATGGGGCCTCAAAAGGTAAGTTGAAAATTTGGGGCAAAATATCCAAAATGGCCAAGTTATGCCACTAAGTTCAAAACCCTTTGAAATACATTGAACCACATACTTGATTTCCTCAGTTCACGGTCCGGCGTTGAAGAGTGAAGACGTGTTTGCAGTCAGAGAAGATGATGGCATCAGACTCCCAGTGGGTAAGTAAGGGTTGGCAGAGTGTGTGGGGTGGGCACTGAGTGGGAGGGTGGGGTGAGGGGACAACTAATGGCGCAACAGACATCGATGGACAGTTTCTTTTACAGGATTTAAAAACAAAGAGGACAGACTGCATTCCAACATGGACTGGGCATCTCAGTGTCGGGTACACTTGAGAGCGGTGGTGAGCAACCTGGAGGGAGGTGGGTGTCAAGAGAATGGTTACGGGTGGGCACCTCTCTGTAAATTAAATAATATATTGAGAAATTGTGGTGGGTAAATCGGAGGGGAAGGGGTGTCAAGAGAAACAGTTGCAGGGTGGGCACCCTGCTCCACTTAAATTAAAATAATATATGACCTGGAGGGAGGAGTGGTGTCAAGAAAGCGGTTGCAGGTGGGCACCCTGCTTTGCTTAAATTAAAATAATATATGTAGAGAGAGATGGGAAGGGTGGGTGGTGGAACAGACATCTGCAGAGGATGGGGACATTAAAAATATATGTAATTTTAATTCCCAAGTTCAGCTAAATGTTTTTAGCTACATGAAAGAAAGCTGAACTCAGGAAACTAGTTAATGTTTTGAAGCAGGGTAAAGGTACTGTAATCACGCTCCAAAAGTGGAGCTGGGACACTGGGCATGCTTTTTGCATATTCATACACATATTCATAGGCGCATAACCAGTACCATGGCTCCATTTTCAGAGCACGATTACAGTACCTTTACCCTCATTTCAAACATTGACTAGTTTCCCAAGTTCAGCTTTTTTCTTGTAGCTGAAAACATATTTAGCTGAACTCGGGACACTGGTCCGACCGTGTCACCACAAAGACAGGCTGTTCGTGTTCACGGCCGATCAGCTGGTCGCTGAGCTGCCGGCTTCATGCAAATCAAAGGACTGAAACCCTCACACCCCGCTAATCCACTTTCACTGTAGCAAAACATTTGTGCACACACGCCAAACATGCAAATGGGTACTTGAACAGGCTAAGGGAAGTTAGTATGTCATTCAAACTTAGAAACTGGATGATATGTCAGTAGAGGGTATTAATAATCAGTATATAATTTGCATGGCTTTGACTACAATGTATTAAGAGAGGATATCTACTGCATAGCTACTTGATTAGTTCCGTACTTGTATATTTGTATTTTGCATCTGTTTACACTTTTAGTATGTGAATGATTATGGGTTCCTTTTAGGTATAAGAATTTATTGTTCTCTGTTCATTTTAATATGTGATTTTTATCTCGTGTAATTCTGTGAAACTTTTGTAACATTTGTATGCAAAAGGACCTCACCGTAAATGAGCATGTCTCAGTTGAGTTTCCTGTTCCCATTACATGGATAAAAGATTTTACTCACTTACTATTCAGAAACTTAGGAGGCAGTATAGCGCAGTGGTCTAAGGCTCTGAGCTGCAAATCTGGTGACATCCAGCAGCTTCCACTTGCATACTGTGTGTGACCCTGAGCAAGTCACTTAACCTCCTTGTGCTCCCAGGTCGCTCCTGTAAAAAGCTTTCAGCTTAGTGTGCTATACCTGGTTAAACAACTAAAAATAATAATAAAAATAAATAAATAACACAGAAACTGTAGCAGTTGCTTCAGAAATGCCTGATTAGGGTTTTTAGCCGGAACTAAATTTTATTATCTTTACAGTTTGGGCTGGATTTTCAAAGCCCAGAGAACACTGCGAGCTCCCTGGTGAGCTGGTCGCGGGCTGCATGGGTCTTGCGGCATTCTTCCAGCAGCCAATTGGGATTTTCAATCCGAGCGCTAATGCACAAGTTAGACCGGCATTTCCTGGTCTAACTTACCCCATTTGTGGGACCCTTTTCTGGGGCTTCTGCCAAATCCTTGTCACAGGCTGCTGTAAACTGAGGAATTGTCCCAACTGCACCCAGCATACTAAAATCGGTGCAGTTGCATCAAAGGAGTTTGGCGCAGCTGTGCCAAAAATGGATTTGACGTGGGTTTGACGGAAGCCCTGCATCACCCTTTGAAAATCAAGCCCCTTATATTATTTTGTGTAATGGCGCAGACCCTCTTATCCGAGACTCGCTGGCTGCCAACTTGCACACAGCAGCTGACTTCCTATGCACTACTTATGGTAGTCAGTGTTCCTGACTCTGCCATTAAGTGGTAGCACTCCTTAGCTGACCCACACGCAGGAAGTTGACTTGTGTGCACAAGATGGATGCAGGCAAGTCTGCGGCTAGGGCCATCAGTGCTGTTATTATATCAAATAATACTAGATGTAAAAGGTAATTAAAATGTAGTTAATTTCTAAAAGCACTAATCGGCTATTTTGCAGCAGCTGCTGCAGTTTCGTAGTAATCGCAGTTTTTCCTTCAAATGAATACAGATCTGTTGAACGTACAGCTTTTAATATTTTTGAGAGGGTTCAATAGTCCAGGAAGCTCTGTTTCTTTTCCTGAAAGACAAAGTAACAGCTTTATCAAGCAGGAGAAGTCGGCTGCACCGTCAGCATTATGACATTCCATCACACCTATTGGTGAAGCAACATCTACCTCAGTCTTTTGCCTCAATCACATGGTGGGAATTGACATCGGTGCCATGTTGATCATTGCGGCTATTCTTCCTGAAATGCTGTGAAGCAGCATTTAAAATGGCATGGCTCTGGAGTGCTGTAGAAGTTAACGTGTTTCTTGGAGGGTTCTGGTGGGGGGAGGGCAGCTGAGTCACTGGTGAAGCCATAGAACTGGCGAAGGATCAAGGATGGGTCTTCATAGCTTGACTGTGAGACTGTGTTTTCTGCAATTTCTACCCCTCAGTTTTCAAAGAGCCACTTCCTGAGTTCAGCTGTGTTTAAACTATCAAAAGCTACCTTTAGCTGAACTTGGGTCTGAAAAGTTAGTGGCGGTAATGTGACTGCAGCCAGCTTATGCAGCCAAAACAACCACAAGTACAGGCTGGGAAAGGCCTGTCACAACATTGTGGGTGGTGCGGGCTGTTCAGGCAACTGCACAAAATGGATGCAAAACCCCTGCAGATAGTGCGGGCATTGGAGTGTGCCTTTGGGTCATCAGGCATAACAGCTACACCATTTCACCACCCTACCCTGCAGACACCGACAAGTGTCACGGTGTGCCTTGGGGTCTTTGGCCCTTATGCGCACCCCATTCCATCAGGAAATATGGTGAGATGGGTGCGGTATAGGAGAATGGGGTGAACTTTGGGGCTGAAGAGTCCAAGGCACCTCAATGCCTCTCAGTGGCTGCAGGGTGTGGGTGGGGTGGAATGGTATGAGCATTGCAGGCGACAATCCCAAGTCACAGCCCTGATGCCTGTCATTTCTACAGGGTGGGGCGTTATAGTCGGAAACCCTAACGCCTCAGGCATTCGTTGGTATTTTCCTCCAGATTTTTAACATGTGTTTTTGTGACCCCCCACCTCATGAACAGTGAGAATATCAATTTATTAGCCAGCTGCTTTTGTACAGCGAGTACGGCATTTGTCACCACAGGTGCAAAAACACATTCCGAACAGGATGTGAAAATGACAGCTGTACTGTTCATGGGGAGGTGTAAAAATGGCAGTGTTGAAAATCTGCAGTGAAAATATTAAAAAACTGGTGAAGTCACTGAGCGGGTAGAAACTGTGCAATGCACACCCGTAATGTAATTAGTTTGGGGACTTTTACAGCAGATTGTCAACACAGGCATTTTGGGACCTCCGATCATGAACAGTGCCACTGTGATTGTCTTTATCTGTCCCAACAATGATTTCCCACAGCGACCACGCATTTCTGTGCTGAAAGTGTGAAAACACGTTTTGACAATGTTGTGAAACATGACAGCTGTACTGTTCATAAGGAAGTGTGGAAAAGGCCACTGGTGAAAATCTGAACTGAAAATATTACAAATTCATGAACTTACGAGGGTGCATGGAAACTGCAATGCTCACTCATAACACAGTCATTTTATGGATTTTTGTCACCAAATTTCAACATAGCCATTTTAAGACCTCTGCTCATGAACAGTGTCACTGTGATTTTCTTAATCTGTCCCATACATTGATTTCACACACGATGCTACATGTGCGGAAACACATTTTGGGCAAGATGTGAAAATGACAGCTGTACTGCTCATAAGGAGGTGTGGTAAAATGGCAATGTTGAAAACCGGAGTGCAAATATTAAAATTTGCAACTTACAAGCATGCGAGGAACTACGCAATGCACGTCAGAAATGTCATTTTTGGGATTGTTTCACCAAATTTGCAACATAGGCTTTATATGAACACTGGCACTGTTGTTTTCTTAATCGTCCCGAAGGTGATTTGGCCTAGTGACCGTAGAAATCACCCTTCGGGCCCGATTAACGTCATGACAGTTCAAGAATTCATGAGGAGGGGTCCAAAACCCCATGTTGAAAATTTGGTGCCAAAATTCCAAAAATGCCTGAGATATGCATCAAAGTTGAAAACCCTATTTATTACATTACACAGCTTACCGGCATTTCCTTAGTACTCGGTCGGCTTTGAAGAGTGCAGACGTGTTCCCGTCCACGAAGATTGTCGCGCCAGACTCCGGAGGTAAGTATGGGGTGAAGTGGGGTGGGGAGGCAGAGGCGCAGAGGGTGGGTGCGGTGGGCAGGAGACCGCTGAGGGAACTTTTTGTTTACAGTTTTTTTTTTCTTTTCAGGAAGACGACGTTGACATTTGCCATGCTGGGGTGGGCTCCCAGCATGGCAGATGGAAGGTTGTTTGGGGGCTTGGAGCCGACGGGGAATGGGCACCCCGCATTGGCCATAACACTTTTACCACGCTGGTGTGGGCCCCAGCGTGGCACCTGGAATGCTTTGTTTGGGGAGGCGTGAAGCCGATAGGGACTGGGCACCCCCATCGGCCACACAGTGTGTGCGTGGGGAGTGCATGAGTATGCAATATGCGTGCTTAGCGTGTGTGGGGGGAGCGCTGCTCACTGAAGCGGAGCTCTCCTTTCAACTGACGGCACTGCCTTTGATGATCGTACTATGTTTCTTGCACATGTGCAAGCAAACATAAAATGTGCAAATGGTAATTACAGCTTGAATTTTGCACTTTTTGACACTGAATTCACTTGGAACTGCTTTACCAAACTACTGTTAGCCTGTATGGCCCAAACCTTTGTTCTCATTCAGTTCCCATCAAAAGTATAGGATTCTATGTAATTCAGTTATGAACTGGTTGTCCTTTCATCTCTGTCTTAAGCCATGCAGTCCATGGGTAGCCTGGATTCCTGTCATTCACCACTTGACAAGTTTGCACCAGGACTGCATTACTGCAGTACTACAAGAAATCATTTAGGATACCTAAAGGAAGCAGTCAGCATTAAAAGCCCACAGACCGACCAAGGCAGGGAGAAAAATGTATAAAAAAATAAAATAAATAATAAGTAAAGTTGTAGGAAATCATTGGTCACGAGCCCTGCTTAATAGCTTATATAAGAAGGAAAGAATCTGTAACTTAACGTTTTTTTTTTCTCTCTGATCCTTCCTGTGGAACAGATCTGAGCTTCTGATAAACTATGCCCAGACAGTGCGCCTTCCTAATACCCTCAAAACCCACAAGACACGAATCATGGAGAAAAGGCTGATGCTTTACTTGACAAAATTAATATTGCATACATAATCATTCAATTTAATCAAGGTTTTATGTACAAAATTTACATCCATGCAGTACATTACACATTTCAAAACACTATAGGCTAGTCTCCTTGGGGCAGCAGACAAATATGAGCCTGATCCATCCAAGACATATATATACCTATGTATATATACCCAGCCAACCATACACCAAGGGAGCCAGGCAAACCCCACTGGACCACCAGCCCCTTGACAGGTTTGACCTGATGGATTTGGACTCACTAGACCATAGCAGTGCAGTGCTGCCTCATAGGACCTCATCTGCTCTGCCCATCCCCTGTCCCCGCCTCCACCCCACGCTCCCAATTCACTTGTGACCTACTCCAGAGTGCGCCCTCACATGGCACACCCTCTCATCAATTTTTTACCTCTGTTATTTCTTTTATTGACCCAGATCGTCCACTACCCCTTGTTATAAAGCTCACTATAAAACCACCAGCTCATTCATTGGCCTGCGCCTGTACCTATTCCACAGGAGGGCTTTGCTGCTCACCTTCCTAATGTCCAAGCAAAAAGAAGCCGACCTCTCCTGTCTGGACCTTAAGTATGCCCCTTGCCCCCACCCACACTGTGGCTATCCCTAGCCCACCTGTGGGTCAGGTCAAAGACCATTGGCCCGACCTTCCCGAGTCACTCTTCCCAGGAGGGTCAGGCTCAGGGACTGGCTGTGGCCACTGGGCAAGGAACCTCCTGGTGATAGCTGGGGGCAGTTTCTTATGAGTCTGGAACCCTCAGAGATTTACAGGTGTAACCCCCTACAAATGGGGGTTCCCAAAAGTCTTCCTTGAGCTTGCCTAAATGCTCACTGCCAGGCTGATGTCCTGTGTTTTAGTAATTTAAATGTGATTACCAGAGCTTGTATAGCCTCTTTGTACTGTCTCTTTAAGAGCTGCCTAATTGCAGTTTAAGTAATCTGAGATGGAGCTCTGTTGAAAGATGTAACTATTTGCTGAAACCATTTAGAATGATAATGATAATGTAGTTTGTCTAACCTGCTTTCTTTGTAGCAAGGACTGTTTTGTTTGTCTCCACTATCTTGGTCCTGGACTGCAAATTGGACCAATCAGTTCTGGTGAGACCTAAATGTAGCCGGACTACAGGAGCTGTCTGAATTAAATCTATAGGAATTGTGGTTTGAGTTTTTGCGCCTTTTTGCAACTGAAGGGGAGTCTTGCTTTGGCTGACAGCCAAATCAGCCAACCAAATCTTTTGGATCTTGGGAAGTCCCGGCTGTTTGCAGTTTTCAGTTAGAACTAAACTGGAAGCTGAGCAAGAAGGAGCTGAAGTGATTCTGAGAGCAATCCTGAGTGGATTCGCATGGGAGAACTATGAAAAGGCTGAGAGTTTGGCCTCCATGTCTGCCTGCTACTCCTGAGAGGGAGAGAAGAGAATTATTTTGGACTAAATCCAAGTTTGTGTGACTAAAGTAAGCTACTGAAGTGGGCCAGGCTCAATCTGAAGAAGACCGAATATTTTTGCTGAATGCGATCGGCCTGTCTGGAGCTCCAGCTACCCCTAAGCTCCCGTGTGTGCAGAGACTTTGCAATTGTGCCCGGGAGCGCTTGCCTGGTACAGTAGAATTCAGACATGTAAATGTGCTATGAGCTGCTAGTGGGTTGTGAGTTAGTTCCCACTGTTTGAACTGTGTTCTGCTTGCTGGAAGCTGTATCAAGCCCAAACAGACTGCTTCCGAACTTGTCTCCATGCAGTCTGGGCTTTGCCAGACTGGACCAGCCAGACTACCCACTGCACAGAGAAGCCATCGACGAGAGACCTGCCTGGGGATCAGCCCCTGCTCTGTGCTTGAACAGGAATGACGCCTATGACTTGTGTGGGCCCTGCTTCCTGGCATTCCAGATCAACCACCTGCAGTCTCGATTTTCATCCAGCCTGTGTCCAGTCTTGGGTATTGTGAGTAAATACCAGGATAGCTCCTACAACAACAGCTTAATCTGAGTGTGTCATCTGATTGTCTTGTTGTTTCGCTTCCTTTACTGAACTGAGCCCTCTGGCTCTGGATTACAAATACTGTGTACTGTGCGTGTTGTGTTTTCCATCACAGGGCTCCAACCAGCTGCAACCCGGCAACTGTCCTGGCTAGCCCATCTTCTCTACCTTGGTACCCAGAGGTGGACTGTGTGGGGGACTCAAAGCACATGCATAACTGCTTGATTGATATAACCTTTAAGCTAATTAATCTGATTTTGCCCTCCTTGTTCAAGTCCCCTGAATAAATCAGATCTAACTTTTTCTGCATGTAATCTGACTGTGGTTCCAGTTTGTGCTCAAAGTACTGTACTGTTGCTATTTGCTGTGCTTAACCTTGTTTTACAGGGGTCCCCAAGGTCAAGCCACAGGAACCAGTCCTGGTGGTAAGTGCAAACAGTGTGGGTGCTTGTGTGGTGTACCGGGTATTGTGAAAGTGATTATTGTACAGTGTTCAGGCCACTAGAGGGAAAGAGGGGGTTACAGTGTCCCGGAGGGCTGTGCCCAGGTTAGCTTGATCACTACCAACCCTGACCTCCAGGTGGAGGCACCTGTTTCAGAACTCAGGCCCCATAACTGCTACTAGCCAAGCAGGCAGGAGTAGTAGCCCTTGGGATAGCGCCACCTAGGGTTACATTTTGGAGGCTCACTGCTGGGATTTTGTGTCTTCTAGTGGTCAAATTTATAATTGCTGTTAAAAATAAATGGCTATCCCAACAGAAGTGGCTGTACACCAGTTGGTGGGTGGTGTACTGGGCAGGAGATCAACCCCAAAATGCTATAACTTATCCTGGATATTCCCATGGGTACCAATAAGGACACTGTAGAGGAGTAATTTCCAAGGTTAAATGTTTACAAAACCCTGTGGTGGTGGGTTGACAGGCTAATCTACTCACCCAGTTTCATGGCATTAATAGAGTGTAAGGACCCAGTAGACAGTTCCAAGTGCCACAGACTATCACCCCTGAAGAAGCCCTTACTGCCTGGAGAGTGATAACTAAAGACAGTAAAGACCCGGGAAAATGAGCCCCCATTATCTGAGATTTTTGAGGAGGAATTTGCTAAGTTGTTGCTGGAGGAAGGTAAACTGTGGAGGGCTTAAAGAAACTATTCCTGCCACCTGGGGTGCTCCTCCCCAACACCCTTCCTGCTCCAGCACCCATTATTGCCCTCCTTCTGTGCCTGTGCCAATGCTGGCTCCTATGTCTGTACCTGCCATTAGTCACGACTCTTACCGAAGGTTGAGAATCTTCTCCGGCGCCTCCTCACCCCCCAAGGGGAGGATGATTAGGAGACATGGATAGATTGTGTTGCCCTTTGGTACCTGAAAGGCAGTGTGCGGAGGCTGAGAAATGGAAAAGGATCATAGAAAGTTTGAGGGGTCCCACCTAGAGGCCATTACATTTCTGAGGTCCACAAACCCTGATTCGTCTGCCCAGAAGTACCTGTCTGCACTCAAAGGCAATTTTGGGAGCACTGAGTCAGGAGAGAACTTGGTGGAAATTTGAAGGTACAAAACAATAGCCAAGGGAAAGTTTGTATGCATATGTTACTTATCTGGAAAGAGCACTGTAGAAGGCTTACTGAAAAGGTGCGGTAGCCGCCAGTGACTTAAACCATGTGAGGTTGGGGCACATACTGCAACATGCAAAGCGCTCTAAATTGCAGCTCCTTCAATTAAGGCTCCCAGATAGAAGGGTAACCCACCGGACTATTGTGACTTGATAAAAGAACTCCGGGAGGTTGAAGATGAAGAGGGATTGTAATTCTGGGGTGAGTGCAGCCCAAGTGATCACGGCATCGGAAGGCCCTTCCAAAGTGGGGACCAATGAGGGTGTGCCACCATGGGATGAACTGCTGAGGGAGTTCAGGGAACAAAAACAGTCCTTGCTACAAAGAAAGTTAGACAAACTACATTATCATTATCATTCTAAATGGTGTTCAGCAAATAGTTACATCTTTCAACAGAGCTCCATCTCGGATTAGTTAAACTGCAATTAGGCAGCTCTTAAAGAGACAGTACACAGAGGCTATACAAGCTCTGGTAATCACATTTAAATTACTAAACGCAGAACACCAGCCTGGCAGTGAGCATTTAGGCAAGCTCAAGGAAGACTTTTGGGAACCTCATTTGTAAGGGGGTTACACCAGGTTCCACAACCATTTGTAGAGCCCCATTCTGGCAGAATACCTTATTTGTTAATTTTAATTGTTGGGGTAAAATGGTGCCTGTTTGGACTCCATGCTCACTGGATTAGGAGTCTCAAGAGAGGTTCAGGGTTTCTAAGACTGTTACCATGGCATTAATGGACCTGTTCTTATAGTTTAATAGAACCTCTGAAGACATCATGATCAGAACATTGTCTCTAACTTGAGAACAAAACATTTCTGTCTGTTTGGGATATTTTCTGCCTTGAGTAATTTTTTCAGATTTGTGTATTTTTTTCTGACGTTGTGGTCAGTATGAGTCTAATTTTGAAGCAGGGCCTTTTTAAGTATTGTCTTAGTGCCCTGTTCACAATTGCTTTCTGCCATGTTGTGTGTATGAAAAATCCTTTTGTGACTAGGGTCCTTCTCGCTCAGAATTATTGCATTTTCTAGAGAACATGATCTTCCCTCTTCTGAAGTAGCTGCCTTGTGAGGTGACATGGAGTCTAGTGGGCACTGTCCATATTGAGACTGGGTCACACAGTTGGAACCTGAGCTTTGGAATCAACTGTTAGCCGTCGTTTTATCTCCATTTCCTTTTCTTTTTCAAAACAGCAACTCAACCACAAAACTTAGCTGTGCCTGGCCAGCTCCAGCTTTGCCCTGATGAACAACAATGTTTCCAGCCCAATCTCTATGTTCTGTGTAGTTCTTCACATTAGACACAGCTAGACTCATTCCCTGGGTTCTGTTCTGATGCTAACCCTTGTTGATAGCTCACGCCAGCCCACGATACAATATTTTGATCAATAGTCTAATGCAAAGGTTGCAAAATGACGATGTGAAAAATTGTAAGCCTCAATCTCCTTATATAGGATTTGAAACTGCATATGGTTGTTTTAAAATAGATCATTACTCTGATATTTTAAGTGTGGGAGATGATAAGTAGACGATGTCGAACTGTTTTCTGTGTTGTTGCTTTTGGTCCTGTGGATTTGATGGAATCAACACCTATGGCTATTTGTGATGTATTCTTTGCATAAAGATGGAGCTGTGCAGTTTGTTTTTTTTTTTGTAGGAAGAGGTGGGAGAGTTTTAATTAGGTACTCTGCTGGTGTGCAATTTTCTCAGTGCCTAGAAGTGACATGCATAATTGTTTATTTCTTGTCTAAAACGCAGCAGGAAGAGCTGTCTGTTTAGGTCAGGATCTCCTTTTCTTTTAGCATTTGTACCGTGCTGATGGTTGTGTGAAGCACTGTTATTAACTTAACTGGCAAATGACAGTGTAGTGAAAGCAGAGACCCTCGACTCGATTTTACGTAGGCTGGTAATGGATCTGTAATGGATCTTTTATTGATCAAGTTTTGTTCATAACACACAGAAGAATGGTTCACATGCTGGTGGGATTCATTGTCTTTCTCATAACTAGTTTCCTGAACAAGTGCGCAGCATCGATGAATACAGTAGCATCTCCAAAGAGAAGAGGTAATAGAAGAAAAGCTGTGTTGGAATTACAGGAGACTCATCAGGGCCTCACCCCATAGCTGTGAACCGAAGTTACTTAGCTCACGATGGCTTCCATTTAAAGTGAAGCACACCTTACTGCATGCTGAATAAATGCATATCCACTTAAATGCCCACTTTCTTAGGTTTCTGTTTTCTGTACACGACTCCTGTTTAAAACCCTGATAAGTGCACATGGTTTAAGTGCACATCCTGCTTAAGTTAGCAACTGGATCTGACAGAAGGTTATCAACTTATGTTTAAGTGCACATTACGAAGATGGAATAAGATGTTAACTGACCTGTTCGCGACACTGTTACTAGTGTAACCCCTCCCTCCCTTTTCAGTAGTTGGCTGTTTACACTTTCAGTTCTGGTATTGCCAGCCTAGCCACTCTAATAGCCAGTAATAGGTTAATGTGGTTTATACTAGTTCAAGTAAATTGTTTCATATGAACATACAAACATATGAAAATGCCGCAGAAGCAGGCCTATGTGGTCTATCGAGTCTGCCTCGAATGTGCAGCTAGCCCCTCAACTTGCAGCTGCCCCTCCCTCCTCTTCATCTTAACTCACCCCTTACGCTGTCCCATGCCCTCTTAAAGCTACACACCATTCTATAGGAAACCACTTCCTCTGGTAGAGTAGTCCACCTGTCCACCACCCTTTCTGAGAAAAAATGTCTCCTGATTTCCTCCTGAATCTTCCTCCTCCAACCTTAGCTGATGACCTCTCATATCCTCTCTCTTCTAAGCTGGAGAATCCTTCTGTATTACCCTTATTTATCCCCTTCAGGTACTTAAAGATTTCAGTCATATCCCTCTGTCCCTCCTGTCCTCCAGGGAGTACATGTTCAGCTTGCCCAATCTATCCTCGTAGGACTTTCCCTCCAATCCCTGGATCATCCTCATCGCCCTACATTGCACCCTCCAACAATCTGATATCCTTCTTCAGGAACGGGCACCAGTACTGCACACAGTACTCCAGGTGAGGCCTGACCAGGGACCTGTACAGGGAAGGATCACCTCCTACTCCTGAAGGAGATTCCCTCATATACACCCCAGCATTCTGTTGGCCTTTGCTGATGCCTTCCTACACTGAGCAGAGTTGTTTATGCTGCCTGTTATAACCATCCCCAGATCCTTTTCCTCCTCTATACTTTCCAGTTGCACCCTCCCAGCTGATAGCTCCTCCTGGTTCCTTGCTCCAAAGTGCAGTACCTTGCACTTCTTGGCATTGAACCCCAACTGCCATGTTTCTGACCACTCCTGTAGTTTGGTCAGGTCCTCCTGCAGCCCCTCCACCCTCGATGTCATCTACCACTGCTCCCATCTTCGTATCATCCGTGAACAGACTGATCCTACTCTGGACCCTGTGTGAGATATCCGCTATAAATATTCGAATAGAACTAGTCCCAGTACCGAGCCCTGTGGCACCCCTCTCGACACTTCCCTTGGTGATGAGAGCTTCACCACCACCACACTCTGTTGCCTTCCATTCAGCCAGTTGATGATCCATCTGCCCATCTTCTGTCCCACCCCAATGTATTCCAGCTTCCCCCAGCCTCCCATGCGCACAGAATCAAAGGCCTTGCTGAAGTCCAAATACAGCACATCCACCACATGGCCCTTGTCCAGTTCCCTGGACGCCAAGTCATAATACTCTATTAGATTTGTCTGGCAGGATCTTTCAGTTTTAAGCAAATTCTTTCCCAGGAGCTGTCAGTCTCAGAACACTGGGCTGTATGAGGTGCTGCTGTGCACTGCTACATCGCCACATTGGAAGTGCTAAAGTCCAGTTGCTCCAATGAGGCTCTAAAGAGATCCCTGTGGAATGCACAAGACTATGCCCCACTGGGCATATGGGCACACCCTCCTGAACCTGGTAGTCAGGTATGGTTCCACACATGCCCATGATGGGACATGGTGGTGGTGTATATGACCACACAGCACAGCATTCACAAAGCCACCTACATGTGGCTGAGGCTGGCGAGGGGTTGCTTACACTATGGCTGGGAGACTCCAGCCTTCAGTGCTTCCTTATCCCCATCATGTACCATCCTGTGGACTGCACAGCCCCAGCTGGATGGTGCATGCCTGTGCCTGCCGATCCTCACCCATCAAACACACCACGGGTGCAGGGCACAGTCTGGACTTTACCAGCAGCCTATTCCCCAATATGTAGGGGATATGGCAGTCACCGCCCAGGGACCACGCCCCAGGAAGCCTGCATGGGCACTGCAGGAGATCCACTGGGTGATCGAGCCATGTTTCCCATAGAAGTGCAATGCCTCATCATGCTACATCTTGCTGTCCACCCCCACCCAAATTGCCAAGCTCCACGTTCTTTTGTGGAGGCGCCTGGGCATTATGTATGCCACCAGCTCGCTCTGCATTTGCAGTGTCATCCCAATGCTGACCTCTACAGGTGGGCAACTCATGGATCATGCATTAGCTGGCACCTTTAGTGCATAGGGCCCATTATGTGCTTAGCTGACTCGCACAAAGAGGCGGACTCTGCTGTTGCCAACGAGCCTTAACCAGTCCCAAGCTCAGGGTGCAGGAGCAGGCATGCAAGCCTGGTTCAGGATTCCAAAGCATAGCTCATCCTGGAACCTTTTGTCCAATCAGACATCAGGTTCAGAACTCTAAAAAAGAGTGTATGACCAGAGAGACTGGGGACACTCACTGCCTACCAGGACGCCTCTGGTAGGCCGTGAAGTGTACAGACTTGAATATGTGGAGGAAGTAATTTTAGTCTGAAGCTGAGAAGGAGAATTGGTATTCTGAGTGGAACTGGGTAAGGTTTGCCCAACAGACTTTTTCTGTCAGGTGGTAACTCCAGATTTCTTCGACCTTTGATGCCACAGTCTAAGAGACAGGTTCTATGGAGCCTCAGCAAAGCACATCAGCTGAAAGAGAGAGAGAGAGAGAAAGGAGGAGGAGATCCGAAGTCCACTCATTGACTAAGCTATGGGTGGGTGTAGGTCAGTCCTCATGTTGTCTAGCATAGAGAAGTGTGCTGAAGATCCGAGGGCTGAGAGGAGAGAGGGAGGGAGTGAGTGTATGTGATCGACAACTCTAGAGATGATTATTTAATCTGGAAGCTGATTTTTGTTTTTCCTTATTCAGTGGAGCTAACCATGATGCAACGCAGAGCCTTGCAGCGAGTGACATTTCACAAAATACAGCATGACAAAGAGCTTAATTGCCATTAAATTGCACTGTTCTCTGCAGCTCTCTGATGTAATAATCAGGGATATAACCTGGTCAAGCTTGTTCACCATCGTAAAATGGCAGGGTTTTCTTCTCTCTGGATTTTCTCCCCTTACCTGCTCCTCTCCTCTGGCCTGAACCATACTCTGCAGCTTCATCCATACATTGTGCCTCTGTAGAAGGAGCAAAATGCTTGGCCCCCGCAGAGGTTGCTGCACTGCCAGAACCTACCACCAGCCCTCTCTGGCTGAGGGCTCAGGTGTGCTGCCAGCCGACAGTTGCCTGCAGCCTGGCATGCCTCCCAACATAACAGCTCGCGGTCACACCTGAACTGTGGTCCTCTGCATGACAGAGCATGGTGCTGCTGCTGGGTCATTGGTGTGCCTTCAAAGCGGTTTTGAGTAGATCCTGTCTCTGCGACAGACAGAAAGTCCAAACCCATTTGAGCCTGCAAAACCATTGTAACTTCCATGGTCTCGGCTCTGCAGCCGGGTGTTTCTTAGCATTAGGCGAATGGGCCTCAGAAGTCCTGGGCAAGACTGTGCTTGCATTGATAGGCAAAGGCTGAAGACCATTTCTTTGGATTACAAATAATGATCACTTAAATTTAACTGTTGTTAACTTGTGTATGCCAATCTGTTTACCACATTGACAACAGCATCATCAGGCCAGCATCACTAATCAGATGAGGTACCCACCGAACAAAAACTGGGAGAAACACAAGGCCTTTGGGGATAATCGTTGGTACACCAGCCAGTTGAGGATTACATCAGGACTGTCAGTGGCTGGTGGATTGTATAGAGATTGGACATGTCATTTACTGCTATCCCATTGCTTTCTATTGTTCCTTATTGCTCCCTTGTACAGTATGTCCTACCCTCCTTTTAATAAACTGTTATATGTTTGCCTTATATATCCTTGTTGGGGTATTGTTTTTCCCATGCCATTGTTGTGGGGAGAGATTATGTGGGCCATGGCAATATAGTAGTAATAGCCCTGAGTGTCCGTATGCAGTTATCCTCATTGCCAGGTGGAGGCGCCAGACAACAGTAGACTCAATCACCTGGTGCAGTGAACACCACTAAGCCAATCCGGCCCCTAACAGACTTGGGAGAGGAGGACTCAAAGGACCTTTGGGTGGATGCTATATTGGCCTTGTTACCGTGTTTGGTGTGTGTCAGGTTAGATGTAGTAACAGGTGTAATTTAATTATGGAACTTGCTGGGGTGCCTGAAGCTGTGTAAAACCATTGGGTTGTGCTGACGTAAACACCCTCCTTCTGGGCTCCAACAGCTAATCAGTGTGCAGGATTTTTCCAAACCATAATACAAGACAGGGTATGGTATTTCATGGGATATTGCCACACCTTGGGTGTGTTGTAAGTCATGAGTTGGCAGGTTGAGTAACTTCGTGCACTTGAGAAGTAGCACTATATAGAGACTACTGAATGGGCAGCTATGCAGAACCAGTATGTTCTGCCACAGAGGGGTTATGATTCCTCTGACCTGTAGAGCAAAGCTCGAGGTCCATGGGAATGGGGAACTCCCGACATGGCAAACACACTGGTTGTGCATAGAGTTGCTCATCCTGTATTTTTTATAGTGTACAATACTGTGTGAAATATGTGTTTTGTGAGTTCTTTGCTTTCAAAATTAAACGGAACTCACGCAGTCTCTAGCGGTTTTAGAATGCTGTTCTACCACAGTAGGGTGGAATCGCATTCCATGACCTTGGAACTGTGGTAGAACAGCATTTTGAAAGGGATGGAATTCTATACAGAACAACACTCCATTATACACTATATAGAGAATTATGTGAACGCAGTCATACACACATAACAAGGATATTCTTGTATCAGAGGTTTCCTTGGTAACAGATTACCTCGAGGCGCGGCAGCTCGAGAGATACTCTGTTACCAAGGGAACCTCAAGATACAAGAATTTCCTTAGTTTAGGTATGACTGCCCATACATAATCTTTTATAGTGTATGGGCAGTACAGCATAGAAAATCACACAAAACCAGCAGGAGAAGACAACAGAAAATATAAATTTTAACTTTTTTTTTTTAACTGACAGTGTGCTGCAGATGTTTCTGCAAGTTCAAGTTTAAAAAAACAGCAACTTCCAGCTTAACTAGATTGAGGAAAGCAACTCTGTGAAGCATTCCAGTTGTTATGCTGCAGTAGTGACATAGCTAGTGCAGCATAACAGCTGTGATGACATAGCTACTGCAGCATAACAACTCCATTCTAGTTATGGATTTCTATCCATAACAGCATTCTACCACACACTATACAGTGATACTGTACCACACCAAGGAATGTGTTATTACTTGGGCTGTACTTTTGTCATAGAATGTTTTGAGAAAATCATGGTATTGTCATGTTAAAATTGTAGAATTTTTGTTTAAATTTATGTTTATTGCTTTCATATTATTGACAAAACAATACTCATCCTCATGCAAAGCACCAGAAACATTTGATAGCTAGTACAACCATTAGCTGTCCTCTTAAGAAATTAGTGAATCACATTATAGGTTGGCTTCATTTTTATTTCATTTTTTTTACCAGGAGAGCTGAAAGCTTGTTTCCAGGTGTGACCTGGGAGCACAAGAAAATTAAGTGACTTGCTCAGGGTAACACAGTATGCAAGTGGGGCTGGGATTCAAACCCAGGTCTCCAGGTTTGCAGCTCAGAAACATAGACTTTGACGGCAGATAAAGACTGCTTGGCCCACCTAGTCTGCCCATTTCCCTACCTACAGGATAAGCTGCAGATCCTAGTTAACCAACAGCCTATTTCTTCCTACCCCCACAAGAATTGCCTTATGTCTGTCCCATGTATTCTTGAATTCTCCCACAGTTTTAGACCCCACAACCTCCTCAGGAAGGCTGTTCCTTAAACCTCTAGATTACTGCCTCCATAACTCCATACGGCTTCACAATCTAGTACTATAGGATTGGCAGGTCCATTAAAGTTTCCAAAATAATATTTCAGATTTACTAGTCACACAAAGGCATGATGTAGTCCAGTGTGGAAAATATCAAAGGAAAGTGAAACGCAAACAAAGGTTGCTGTTAACCAGTTATATAAATTTTGAAGAAGTAAAGTTAATACTGATGACCTTCCTCCCTACAAGCTCAGCGCCTCCTCACACTTTGTTGTAATTATTTAGATTGAAACAATGACACAACAGTATATAAACTTGAATAACTAAGAACAAACATCCTAATTTTTATAATTAACTTAAAAAGCATTTATGGAAATCCTAGTAAAGGTATAAAAGTCATGTCCACTGTTTGCTAAACAATTGTCCCTCTATTTTGACAGTTTTTCTGTTACAGACATATCAGCAAAGATTTAAATGTTCTATAAAATTCATTCTTTGGCTGGTCCATTTGCAGGAGACAGCACATTGTGCTGCTGTCTGGGAGACCAGGGCTCAGGTGCAAGCCTCACCGTCCGCACTGGGACCAAATGGGGACAAGCGCATTGTGGTGGAGAGGTACAGAATTACGGATCTGTCATTTGCAAATACCAACAACTATGGTGTTTTCATGAACAATGAAACAAATCATAGTGGTATCAAGGAAAATAACATAAATCATGGGGTTGTTATGGAAAATGCCCAAATCATGGAGTTTTCATGATAATGGCAAAAATCATGAAATCCCTGACTTTCATGATAAAAGTAAAGCCCTAAGCATTACCATGATCTAAGGGTTTTAGTGTACGTAAAATAACAATTCTTTACAAAATATTTTAATAATTTCTTAGAGGGCAGGTGTACATTTTGAAAAATAGTTCCGTTTGTTACAGGGTCTGTAGGTGGTGCTGTTGTCGCAGGCTTCATGGGAGAGTGGAGCAGGAAACAGTGTGGTAATGATAGGAGGAGGAATGGCTCTGAGTTTGGATGGTAGTTGGCCAGCCCATTCTTATTGTGCGGCAGGAGCCCACAAGCCTTACTGAGACTGCAGCAGCAGCAGGAAAAGAGTGTTGGAAACCTGGGATTGGGAGAAATGTGCAGCAGTGGTTTTACTGGCCAGATCAGAGCCTTTTTCAAATACTGGTGTGAGAAATGGATGCCAAGCAGTCATATTCTTTGTGGGCAGAAACAGGGTGGAGTACTACAAAGTCAAGCAAAAGGCTTTGGCTGGCACTTGTTTTTGTTTAATGAGGGTATGTGCAGGGATGTTTCCATGGTTGTTAGCCAATCAAGGCTGAGATTTGTTTTAGCCATTAGATAATATTTAACTTGGAAAGGTGGGGCAGTTTTGCAAGACAGAGGGGAACAGAGTTCCTGTGTGGCTCCTACCGATTTTATCCTCTGGTGCACATTCCATAGTTTCCAATGTATCTCATCTTGGTCACTTAGTATCAGTTTCCAGCACTTCAAGGCAGGTGTAAACAGTGAACTGTGTGGGTATCCCCAGCTTAGTAGCAATGACCACTCCAGACTGTGTGAAAGTTAGGATTAATCACACCTGGGTATGTTGTGAGACACGAGGGTGAAGCCCGAGTGTCCTCACAGAACCCAGGGTGTTGATTATCCCCAGTAACCACACAGTCTGCAGTGGGTTATTGCGCTTATAACATGGGCTATGTTTAAAGAACAAAAGAATATCCAGAAAGGTGTCTTTTTTGTATCCTGCTACCTTGTAAAATAGTTTGCTACAAAACATCTCAACCGTATTGGTGTTATGTCTGTAGAAATGTCACACACATACAGCAGGAGGTGATTTCTGACATTTCTACTGCAAAACACAGCCACTGTTCCAATATACACTGTGACCTGCCTTGCTGCTCCCTGGTTGTGCCATCAGTGCCTCACAGATGTGCAACAACACATAGTACTCAATGCGGACAGTCCAGGAGATCCATTGGCGGCACACACAGCAGCAAGCAGACTAAGACACACAACACCAACAGGAATGGCAGCTGAAGAGTGACAGAAATGTGCCACCAGGAGGGGAATAGGAAGTAGCAGTAGGCAGCAGGGACAACACACAGGACATAAGACTGCATCAGTGAGGGACACAGGGAGCAGCATAAAGGTGTTGCAGATTTGAACTCTTGAGTCACTGATGGTGTACTGTACTCCTGGACTTTGTGATCCACTAAATAGCAGGATCAGAATGGCTGCAATATAGAGAGACCAACAAAGATAGACACGGAAAAACACACACTATACCAAGAGTCAAATTAGATCTGCTACACACACTGTTTCTCTTTTGCTCACTGTGAGTACTACAATGGAAGTGGACACTGTCACTGTTGGTTTCTGGTGGCTGCTTGCTCGCACGGGGCACCAAGGATGGACACCGAGATTGGGAATACATGTGGGTGGCTAACACACTGCAGGAATTTGCTGATATATGCATGTCTGGGGAGAATGCATATACTGTAGTACTGTGCACAGACTTGTGTTATGGCATACCTACAACATATCTCTCTGCATTCGTCTCACTGCTGACTCTTGTGCTGCTGCCCTGAGACTGCCACTTACTACACTCTCTTTCTGTTCCCCGAAACTGGCTAGGACACCAAAATACACTGAGAACTACAGCATCTGCGGGTGGGAGCGTGGGAACAATGTATCTCTCTCTGCACTGTGGAAGCCATGAAGCAGCAGGACGGAGCACAGAGATACTGAAGCACTGACGGAATGCACTGCCCCATGAACAAGTTCCAACTACAACATACTTAACCGCAAGACGGAGTATAGGTTCACCATACTGTCTGATCACTGTAACTGTTAGGATAACAGGGATTAATGTATGGCCACGCACAGTGGGTTCACCAATCACATTGCATGTTTTACAGTGCCTATGTTATAATACAAGCACACTTGATCAAACGTAACATTGGCTTGTTGTCACTCAGTGTACTGGGATTTATACAGTGTAAATACTAAACCACTCATGTTCGCACATAATTATGACCTTGTTTGGCAGACAAGTCCTCTGTCTGGCAGCTAAAACAAGCATGCACTCCTCAGTAATGATGTGAAAGAGAAGGAGCCTAACAATAACAGCAGTGTTTCAGCTGTCTTCGTCAGTGGTACTGAAGCTGTTATGCATCCATGAATGCCTTGATTTTATGTAAAAGGAACATTAACCCTGTTGTTTACACTTTTAATATAATTGTACATTTGGGCATCTGTGGACTGGTTCATAACCCCAGTGTATTGTTTTTGTATATTAGTTTTGAAAATAGTCCTACTTTCCCTTCTTTAGGGTAAATGTTTGTAACCCCAGTGCCATGTACCAGTGGGCTGTTATCCTTGCCTTGTGGACTCACCAAGGTTAAGGAGACTTACCATTCTCATCCCCCACCTGATATATAGGTGACCTCATCAAAATGCATAGGTGACTTACCTCGTCGAAATGCTCTTATTGTGTAAAAGCAGTATTATTCATAAAATTAGGTAAACCAGGTCAAATTACTTCCCGGTGTTAAGAGCCGCCCACTCTCTGCCTCTCGCTCAGCAAGTTGTAATCTGATGCTAGGGATAGCACAGGATACACTCATTATAGTCTATGGGCAGCAGCTTTCCGATCAGTTTTTATTTTGTGATGGTCACTTGGTGATGAAACGGGCACCGACTCGACCAACGAGGGCCTTTAGTCGACCAGTGCCCACATTTTACCACTGAGTGACCATTACAGTATAAAAAATGATCGGAAAGCCGCCGCCATAGACTATAATTGAGTGTATCCCCGCACCTCTCCCTAGCATTGTGTCATAACTTCATGGGACATGGGGGCAGAGAGTGGCGGCTCTAACACCGGGAAGTCCTTGGAACCCAGTTTACCTTAATTTTACGAATAATACTGCTTTTACCAAAGAGATTATTTTGGGCAATCTACACAATAAGGGCATTCCTATGAAGTAAGGCATCTATATGTCAGGTGCGGGTCAATTTAAATTACGTTGATGGATCCCTTCAGGGCCTGGGCTCTTGTTCAGATGGAAAAGGGGGTTCTTTCCCAATGTTACTAAATAATAGCATGGTGCCTCCTCCCAGAGTAATTACAGTGGGACAGGTATTTGTAGGTACAACCTCGGGATACTGTACCTACCACCACCTTCCCTTCCAGTCAACCCCCACACAGAATACCATATTCCAGCTTAACATTCTATGATGCATGCAATTAATAGCTAATAATATGCTCATGGACAGATGTAACAGTAACAACAGTAAAATATTTATTTTAGGAAAGGGAATGAGAGTTGAAAATGAAATGTGTTGATCTTGCAAAGACAACAAGGCAAAATTAACACAGCACCCACCCCCAACAGCAACAACACATTAGCCCACCTTCCTACTGGTACCAGTGTCCCCTTTAGTCTGACTGGCTACCCAGAATAGGACAGAGAAGGCATGAAATGCTGCGAAGTTGGCTGGCATTGGGGCTCTGTAAAGAAGATTGGTTCTGTAAACTTGTACGACTTGCAGCTGGCTATTTCCCAGACAGAGCAGGCCCTGCCTGTACTCAGCGGTTTTGCAGTTGAACAGCCCAGTATCTGAACAGGATCAGTGACTTAAAGTCATTAAGGTTGAGCTGGATTCTGCAATGGCAGAAAAGGCAGTGGTGGGCGGTTTGAGACCGATGTCCGCCAGCTTGCCCTTTCAGGTGGCTGTAGGCTCTTGCAGCTTGTCACCTTCAAGATGCCTCTCACAGGATGCTGGATTTGGCCAGTCTCAGGGCCCAGGGCCCACATGCCTCTGGAGAAGATGATCAGCAGTGCAGGGTGGTAGCACTGCTGGGGCCGACTCCCAGACTGTCCTGGTTGGCAGATGGCCTCTTTCCCCACTGGGATTCAAACAGTCTCTCACTTTCTGCAGGGCACAGTAAACTCACTGTAGTGGCAGATTTGATACATAGTTTGGCAGGCAGTTTGAACAGTCTCTCAGTGGGTTTCTGTTCTCTGGTGGTAAGCTTTACTCCCTCTCTGGCTCCCCAGGCTTCAGGAACTAACGAGCCTTTCCCGATGCTGCTTCTGTCCCTAGCAGGTTGTTAAACACTGGCTAAGATTCCGCTTTAAACCCCCAAACTGGCTGAAGAGATTTCTCTTCCAGCAGCACTGGATTCACTGAAGGAACAGTCCAGAACACCTAGCCTCTTTTGCTCCCAGACACAGAAGTCAAATTCAGCCACAAGCAAGATCAGTAGTGCAGGGACAACAGACCTTGTCTCGCACTTTAGGAGCGCCACCTCTCTCCAGCCAGTCTCCAGAGAACCTCTCTCTGCTCTCCGCTCTTCCTCAACTCTTCCATGAGCTGCTTTTCTGCCTATCTCTCTGTGCTGTCATCCGATTGATGAATGGCTCAGGCAGAGCCCTAGCTTTCTCGATGTCGCTAGCGTTGTGTGTCTAAGTCCCCTGTGGCAGGTAAACAATTCATTGCAGTCTGAACGTTTTTAAAGCAGCAGTGTACACTTTAACATTCATACACTTAAATACAAATTCATCCCTCTGTTATAAGAATGCATGTCCAAACTTCTTACATGTGCACTGGGATCCCAGAAGTCAGAACACGTTGCTTAGACATAGGTACAGATGTAGAGCTAAACACATGCAAGGCTTCATATGATCTCTAGCTGCATACAGAGGCTGGCAGAAGCACTACAAGGGCACAGGAACCCAGGAGTGGCAGAACCAGATGGCAGGAGGCATTTAGTAAGCCCCACCCAGTGGGGGTTGCACGTTTAATTGTGCTGTTTTCCTTTCCTATATTTGTTTCTTAAAGAGGACAGGAAATGATTTCTAATCGGCAGTGGTTTATAATGTTCCCATTTACAGAAATGGTAGCCATAAGCCTAACTGATCCATATGCAACTGTACTTGAATAAAAGTGATGTGATGAACTGTATTTTGCATTGTGTTGTTTTTATGTGCAGCATCCTGTTACGGTTCTCTACATGAAATCAGTGATCTGGAGCTTTAACTATACCATGGTTTGTGTATAGAACTCTGAGCATGGTTCTGATAGGACAATAATAATGATAATATCTTTATTTATAAAGCACTATTCACAGAGTATAACAGCGCTGTACAATCCATAAAATAACAAAACAATAACATTCTAAAATCAATCATCCAATCAGTATGTTTAAAAACATAGCTACAGTAATCCAGCTTAGATTAAGAAATATCTCCGCAGAGCCCAAATAGATACATTTTTCAAGCAGTTTTGAAGCTCTCCATTGTTCGGCATTTGCATATCCGACGAGGCAGAGAATTCCACAGGGTTGGGGCTGCTTTGCTCATGCTTAGCATTCCATACACAAATTATGACCTAGTGAAAACTGTGCAGAATGTTGTCCATGAAAAGAAAGCAATCAAAAATGCATTTTTCGCATCAGTGTTTATTCAGGTAGAGTTCACTATAGCTCTGTTGGAGGCAGGTCTTTCATTTGTGTCACTAGGAACAGTACTAACTGCTGCCAATTAGCACAGCTTTCCTGTCCCCTTTAATTAATTAGCAGTTCCGGAAGCCAGTGACATCAGTTGAATGGAAGCCCTGCATGGAATGCCTTACTGTAGGCTTCGCTCCAGCTGGTGTCGCTGCATTCTGGAACTCATAAGTAATTAAAAGGCATATTTATTACCCACCAACGATGCCTCTGGAAATGAACTGTTCCCAGCTCAGTGTGTCTTTCCGTAAAACTTTGTTAAAATAAATGAATATTGGGTGAGGGAAAAGCAACATTAACATGGGCCCCCAAAAAGAAATAATAGGATTTTTCAAAACCAACACACAAACCAGTATGGAGGGTGATTAAACAGCCTTCACATTTACCCACGTCTACCATTATTTAAGAATTATAAACAACAGGCTTTATTTATGTTCCCTTAAAAGCTTTTGCTTTTGTATTAGTCACTGTAACATTCCTGTCCCTAATCCTCTTGTAAACATTGGCAAAAACTGTGGCATGTGTATCAAAACTGCTTGATTGTGGAATCTCACAGATTTAATGTTTTATGTAACAACCAAGCTTTCTGTAATGTGTTACTTTTGGCTGCTGCGAATGAAGCTTTGTAGTATTATATGGTTAATGCGTGTTATGTATGAAAATAAGCCCCTATAAAAATATGGTTGTTCACATTCAAAGTTGCTGTGCACACTGTGAAACAGTTGTTGTACACATTACAAATCACGTTCAGTTGTGTCCCTGCTCATGCTGTCTCCCACTGCACTGTTAACATGGTTGTGCTTGACTCAAACCAAAGCAAAAGTCATGGCACCACTGGTATTTTCAAAACATACAAAACCATAAAATAATAATTAATTCAAAACTATATACCATAAAAGTGAGGCCCACTTATTCAAAATGGATGCGTATGATTCTAGATGCGTGCTGCATCCCTAGATGCACCAGCGTATCTCTGACTTGCAGGGCCATCGAGGGCATGGCAATATTCAGAAGCCCCTGATGTGCTCTGCAAATCCAACTGCACCACCGTGTGGAATATTGCGGTATGGGCATGCAAATGAGGGATCCTCATACATATTTCCGCATCACAATGTTTAAAAGTCCCTGGTAAAATCATAGCGGATCAGATGCAATCAAAGATAAGCCAGTCAAACCCTACCCTAACTCTGTGTGGGGCAACGTGGTGCCCTGAGCACAGTCCAGGCCGGTCACATGATCCCCTCTCCTGGCCCTGGTCCCCATTGTAAGAATAACATGTAGCACTGTTCCCTATTTGCCATAGTGCAATGTCCCCCTCCCGGACCCAATCCCCATTGTAAGAAAAAATATCTGTCCGTTACCCATTTTCCATAGTGCAGTGTCCCCCGCCCGATCCCTGCTGTAAGAAAATATATCTGTCCAGACCCTATTTTACAAATTGTGGTGTCCTCCTCCCTGGTCCTGATCCCCATTGTACCATAAAATATCTGTCCGTTACCCATTTTCCATAGTGCAGTGTCTCCCCGCCCGATCCCTGCTGTAAGAAAATATATCTGTCCAGACCCCTATTTTACAAATTGTGGTGTCCTCCTCCCTGGTCCTGATCCCCATTGTACCATAAAATATCTGTCCGTTACCCATTTTCCATAGTGCAGTGTCCCCCCATCCCGATCCCGATAATAATACCACTGTCCACTGTGACAGGGAGCCCTGCCACTCTTGATGACTGACCTTTTCTCAAATCTGTTGCAATAGTTCTTCTATTTCTTAGCCTAATCTATCCTTTACAATTTCTAGTCCATAAAGTTGACCACCTGTGGGCCCTCCACTTTCTTAACTATGCTATAGTGTCCTTTTAATTTTTCTTTTCCCTCTCCGTCCTCGATAGGAGGTTATTGTGAGACCTCCGAGCTGATGTAAAACAACAGGCTGTGTTCCTCGTTGTTGGATTTATTATGCAATGGCACCATGTCATAAGATACCTTGATGTATATGCCTTATGTGTATGACACCTGTAAATGTTGAAAATACCACGGCACTAGGTGTTGTTGATAAAGGTAAAAGTTACTAGGCGACTGTATTATAAAATTAAATTAGTTGTGTTATTTTAAATTCATGTCATTTCTCACCTGCATGTAGAGCACCATTGTGGTATAATTCACTCCACTGTGTTGTTGCCAAAGACCAAACACTGGGCTGCTTCAAAGAAACTTCGCCACAGCACTAGTCGCCAATGCCTCCTGTGACTGCCGCAAAAACAACTTGGGCCTGTTTTCTCTCCTTCGCCCACACCCTACCCCACCCTTCCTCCATCCTACCCTTGCTACTACCCTATAACTTACCTGCCTTCCTGAGGTCCCCATTAACCAATCCCAGCATCAATCTATGCTTCCTGCTCCACAAAGGCATCATCAGTTCCTGCACTGATTGCCTCACTGGAGTGCACTTTAAACTGAATGACAGCCCACGTTTGTCTGCTGATATTTCCTTCCTGGCAGTGCCCACCCCCCGACAATGCCTTTGGCTGTATCCCTACTCTGGAACAATGTTAGGCCCTAGCCCTTAGCTTCTGTCTATCCTGTAAGACCATGTCCCTAGTTGTTGTCTTTCCTCATTTTGTCTCTGACAATGCCACTTGGCTGCATCTTTTTCCTCCTGTAGCCTGATCCCAACCCTAATGCCCTTTTGCTAGTTAAGCTTACTCCTAACCACTGTATGTCTGCAAAATACCGTTTTGTAACTTAAATCCATGTGTGCTTATTTTATTGTTACCTTTACTCCTAGGATCACGATGTATTTTCTCACTATACTGTGTGTTCTGTTCTTTGATATGACGTTGAGCCTATGTAAAAGAGCCTTTGGCTCAAAGGTATCAATTCAAGACTGAAATAAATAAATACAAATGTAAATTACAGATTGTTTGAGAGGCCTTTGGCACCATGCATTCCTGCTTTAAGCTGAACAAGCCTAAACTTTCGTGGTGATTTGCATATAGATCCCACTGCATTATGGGAGTATGTGCGATGTTGTGTTTCTTTGAAACTTGGCTTTATTGCCAGTGCCCTTTGGGTAACCCTTGCTTCAGTGCTTATGCACTGAGGTTCTTTATCTTTAGCTTGTTTTGAGTTTTTCTTTATTGAGCTCCCCATCACCCAAACACACAAGACAAGCATAGGGAATAAAATAATTTTCACTAAAGAGACAGGTCAGTAGATCAGTGAGTCAGTGGGTACTGACTAAGTGCAGAGAAAGACATGCATAGTCTGTTGCTGCAAACTGATATCGTGAAGAAAAGATATGCCATTGCTTAAGATTATCTGCTGTGTTTTAAATAAACATCACACAGAGACTGTGTGTTGAGTCCAGTTCTGTGTCTGTTCCATCGGTTATCCCCAACCCTCCACCTCCACTCTCTTTGACCATGGTGGTCTAGTGGAACCCCTTCCTGACCTGAATGCTGTATGAATGGAATGCACCCCCTTGACCCTCGTAATCTATTGGATCCCCAAGCCTGATCTCCTATGGCCACAAAGGACAACCCCGGTATCCCAGTTGCTCAAGCGGCCCCACTCTCCCACCCCAGTAGGATGTGGCCCAATACCCCACTCCCCCTCTCCAACTGGAGCTGGTGACCAGCACAGTCCTTCTCACACCACCACGGCCAGTTGCTGGCTGAACTGTCAATAAGCATGTACAGTACATAGTACCCACCCATTTGGTTGACCCTGTCTGTGTCTCTCTCTTTCTCTCTCTCCTCTCTCAGAGTCGTGACATGAGTGACCTCTCATTGAAGTGGATAGAACAACAAAAAGAGATTTATTTTGTGATAATCTGTGCCCACCCCCACCCCATGAATTTCTCCTGATGGAACAACAAGAATATCAGAAGATATATATATATATATTTTTTTATTTGTGATTTCTGTGACTGTAATTGTATTTGGCCCACAGTACTCTCTCTCTCTCTCGCGCTCTCTCTCTCTCTCGTAATTCCTCTGGATGGATTTAATAAGAATCAAGTTAAAGATTTACTTTGCTTGCCTGCCCTGTGCAGTGTACACACACTGCACAGCCACACTGAGGCCAAGATTAATTTCTTTATTTGTGATTTCTGTGACTGTAAAATTTCTGTTTGGCCCCAGTAGTCAGTCTCTCTCTCTCTCTCTCTCTCTCTCTCCTCTGTATGGCGCAAGTCAAGATTTATTTGCCAGCCTGCCCTAGTGCCCTCTGCCTATAAAACACACACACACACACACACACACAGTCACAAGGCCAAAATGAATTCTGTAATTTCTGTGACTGTAATATTTGCCCCAGTAGTCTCCTCTCTCTCTTTCTTTCTGTTTTTCCTCTGAGTATATGGTCAGGTGGGTCACGATGGAACAAGTCAAAAATGTAAAGTTTCACACAGGCCAAAAGATTGTGTGTGTGTATAGGAGGTATTTGGTTTTTTCCCTATTTTTTTATTTCTTCACAGGTTTGCCCCAGCTGGCCCTCCCCACCCACTCTCGCTCCAACTCCATTCCTCTCCTCTCCGCCCTCCCTCCCTGATTACTTTCTCTCTGCCCCTCCCACCCCAGTAAGTCTCTTCCTCTCTTTTTCTCCCTCTCTGGGAACTGTTGTTGTCAGTCACCACTAAGACCCACAGCCACCCAAAGTCTGCTGCTCTAAATCCTTCCTCCTCAGCTCTCCCAAAGTATTAGCACGTCACTAACACTGATGCTCCACACTCTGTTTTTCTGCACCTACCACACTTTTGGGCCACGTTGTGCATTCACCACAGTTATATACCGTGGTGAGTACATCACGTGACTTCTCCTGTAGCATAGCTTCTCTGTTGCCTGATTGGATGCCACCACCTGCCTGTACGTCAAGCAAGCATGCTGACAGCATCCCATGACAACAGTCAACACGCTGGGGAAGGACACACTCTGTGGCTACCACGGACCCAGAATCAGACTTCTGTGGTGAAGTCTGTATTTATCTGAGTCCGTAGTTTCAGGAGTTCGATCAGGAGTTTGGATCTCTGTGGAAGAGTCCATCCAGCCCTAAAATATACCCATTTAAAAGGAAGTAAACAAACTGTGACAAGAACCATGCTGTGCCAGTACCTGGGTATTTCCAGCCTGTAAAGGGTTACAATTAACATCTTAGCCATCACAGGAGTTTTATACATATTCACCATCATCTCCCCAAATATACGTGAAAGTCATTATTTTTATGTATTCTTGACAGAAGAGGTCACCGCTATATATGTATATGCAGGCATATCACTTGGACAGCGAGTTACACAGCTCTAAGATTTATACTAAAACCCATATACTATGGGTGACCATCCTAACTCTCCTCGTGTTCCCCATCTTGGAGATGAGATAACAGCATGGACCTCTCAAGCTTTGCTCTCTTGAGGTCCATACAATATTATCAACCTCGATGAAAACACAGGCTCGTTTGTATGGTTGCCACACATTTTCATATATTTATTTAAAATTTGGTGACCACAATATGCATACTGAACCAGAACTTGTTTCTAGGTTCGACGTGATGAGTGAGGATATATAGCAGGGAATGAAACAGCAATAACAAATCAAATAAAATCAACAACAGGTGCAGGTACATGAACAATAAAAACAACAGGTGCAGGTACATGGAACAATAAAAACAACAGGTGCAGGTACATGAAAATAAAAACAATAACAGGTGCAGGTACATGAACAATAAAAACAACAGGTGCAGGTAGATGAACAATAAAAGCAAGGTACAAGTAATGTATTCAAGAAAAGAAAGCAATGTAGAAAGTGTACTAAGTACCTTGGTTATGGAACTATGAGGTGGGGATATGGGAAGATAGGTAACCCTCTAACTGCCCTCCATCAGGAATGTAAAGACCCACATTGTGAAAATCTCTTCTGACCCTGTAAGTGGTGCTATAAGGATTGCATTGGAGGGAAGAATTGCTGAGCTAACCCCCTTTTGTATAATTTATTGTTTTCATACCCCTTCCCCCATCTCAGAATCGGGCCCAGCCCTATCCCTCAGCATCTCTGGCACTTACCCCTAGTCCAGTTCAACCCCATGGCTTCCCTGACGGCCAGTGAGCCTGACCCTTTTACACATACACAAACGTGAGCAACTTTTGCATCACTCCCACAACAATTACAAATGCAGTAGCCAACTGTATTTAACTAGAAATGTATAAGGCTTTTCTATTTAAATGTATAGGCCTTTCCACTGACACTGTGTAACATGCCACAGAGCTTTGAGACTAGCACTGTAATAGCTTGGCAAGGTCTGTAACATTATGTTTAATGGTTGGAATAGAAGTGTCTGTATACAATATACTGCGTGTTAACTTATGTGTACTATGTAATAAATTCTGTATGTTTTATACTCGTTTCACCTTGTGTGTACCATGCAACAGTTCTGTATACTTTTATACTGCGTGTAAACTTGCGTGTGCACGTGTAACAATTCTATTTACTTTATGCTGCATGTCAGCTTGTATGTAGCATGTAACATCCGTGTCAGGTTGTGTGACCATGTAACAATTCTGTATACTTTATGCTGCATGTCAGCTTGTATATGGCATGTAACATCCGTGTCAGGTTGTGTATACAATGTAACAATTCTGTACTCATTCTGATTGGATCCCATTGTAAATGAGCATCTTTTCAATTACCTTTTTCCCTTTTGGTGATTCAGGTAAACTTATTGACTGATTGATTGGCAAGGTACATCAGAAAGTTCAATTCTTGCAGTAAAGCTAGTGAACCCGTAGGTATGCTGGCGTTACAAAGCAAAGGATAAGCATATGATATATAATGCATGACACAATCACAAGCCATGGAATTGGTCCAGTTTAGGAGAAAAATGCCGTTGGGTGCATTTTGTGGGCTGTGGGAGCAGCACCTGTGATACAGTCCAGCACCTTTCTAATATTTTGCACAGCATGCAAGAATGGGGCTGGCAGTATAGCCTGGAGGTTAGAGTAGTGAGCTGTGAATGAGCTTGATACATTCAGTAGATAAATGCTTGATTCCCACAACCTCCGCTGATATACCGTGGGACTGTGACCAAATCACTTAACCTCCCAGTGCTCCCGGCTCACCCTTAAAACTTGCACTTGTGCCTAGTGTGCCTTACTTAGTTAACACAGAATAAACAAAAAATAGCTGTTTTCTACAGGCTTTAGTGCTTTAGTTCTTGGGTCGTTTGTTCTAAACAATATACTTGTGTCAGTGTGGGTATTTTGTGATGCCTACAGTATCCATTTTGTTTATGTCTGCATGTTTCATTACAATTATGTTCCGTGTTCCTTCATTGCTCATTGTCTGACAGAATAAATGTATTTCATTGGAGCTTCTTTCTGTGTCTGCATTATGTTTTGCAATCCAAAATGGCTGCAGCTAATACAAAAAAATACATATTTTGAAAATGTTTATAGTTTTTGTAATCCAAACAAGAAGTCCAGTGCTAACACCATACTGGACTGAAAAGCCCACGCTAGTCTTAGATCTGTATAGTTATATTAGAAAGTTCAAAACTGTGTGGCCCAGTGGCACCGCTTCTGCTTGTGATGATATCGATGACCTGGGTGCAAGAACGAGCTTCTGTCATTGAGGCCAGCTTGGAGAAGGAGGAGTGAGCATCCCAGCTGATGCTCTCCTCCTCCTCCTCTAGGGAAGGAAGGTTGTTCATCCATGGTGTTACCTCATCTGTAGAGGTACTGGTGGCAAAGCAGCTGTCAAAAAATGTGGGGGTAGGTAGACATTGAGATGTGTTTGGGTGAAGCATGTTAGCGTCCTAAAGGGGATTATAAAGGGTAAATCCCTCTGCTCATGCTCTTTGATGGTAGTACATCTGGCCTGAAGGCTGCAAATCTACTGCAGGCATCATTTCAGCAAAATCATAGGGGTAGCAAGGTGGGGGGCATGAGGTGGGAGGGGCCACAGTGTGGGCGGGGCCAGAGGGTGGCATTTGTCAATGTGACATAGAGCTAGTTACCAAGTAATTTAAAATGGGTGTGAACTGGATAGTAAAGTTTGAATATAAATCTGAAATGGGTCATTACAGATGTTGATTCAAATTAAATAGCTAGTTTTTCCTCAAATTATGGAATCAGTATAGTGAAAGTCCCATTCCTCAACTGTACAAATATTAGACAATATTATAATGTATGAATAGCCTTATTATCCATTGAAATCAAACAGATTACAACCTTGTAATCCCACTGTTGTGATGTCAGAACCTTATAAACCCGCTCACCTATGTCATAGCAGTGGGTTTACAAAACGGAATGCCAGTGTTATTCAGTATTCACACCCAGAATGTGATTGTTAGTCTCAATACAGTATTCAAATAACATTCCAGTTGTCACAGTTTACTGTTACTGAGTCTAGCAATCACTATGTCTGATAGAGATTTTAACTCTGGTGCTATTCTGGCCCGCTGTTATTCAGTCCGTGTATCCTAATAATGTAGAAATGCCTGGCAGGTCAGAGGAAAGAGAATATTTAGGTCAGACAAATGACAGAAATGTGAATCAACGTATTTGGAAGGACACATATTGGGAAGGCAAAGATGACTAAAACAAAGGTTACCTGTTAAGGCACAGAACAAAAGTCAGGAAAATAAAGTAATTTCTGTTCTGATATAAGCAGCCCTGTGCTGGGGAGAATTATTGCCTAAAAATACACTAAACTGCACATTTAACTCCTACATTTTCAAACTTTTATGGGGAGCATGCCCCTGGACCCCCTAGAAATATTTGGAATCCCCAATAAATCCTAGCTATGTCCATGGTTTAACCTCATGCAGTTAACACTTGCACATCTCTTGGGCTTATTGCCAGTGAGAAAAAACAGACAGAATGATAGAAGATGCAGGAAACTTTTATTTATAAAAAGCAAAATGGTTGAAGTTTTGAGACCTGCCTTTAAGGGTTTGTGCCACTTTCAAAATATATGAAATTTAGATATAATCTACAGAAGCATGAGAGCAATTTCTGTTACAATTTATATTTTTTGAACCAGCTTTAGAAAACCACCATTAAAATTAAATTAGCTAATTCTGGCCTCACACAAACATGTACAGTATATAATACCAGCCTTTGAAGATATGTCCCTAGAATACAAAATTGAATTATGTTTCACTGATCAAATATTTATTTACTGGAATCTCAGATAACACCTTTGAGCTAAAAGCTCATTTACAAAGGTTCACGTTGTTAAGCAATAGACAAGATACGTAGACATTACAAAACAGATAGGGGTATATACAGCAGGCAAGTACATTATGGTACATACAGATACAGATTCAAGTAAGTACAGTTAAAATACATCAGGTAGGAGAGGTCAACTTTATTGCAACAGTACTAAGAGCATACCTAAGGTGGACAAGCAATTTATAGTGGTAGCTGAGCTTTAGAGCATGCAGGTAGAGTTATGGAGGGTCAAGTGGTGGTGACCAAAGGAGGGGGACAGAATAGATGAGAGCAGGGAGAGGGTGGGGGCAAAGACAAAGGGGGACAGGATAAGGGGTTGAGTAGTCAGAGGGTGGGATTGGATAGGAATCTACCAGGGTTATATAAGTAGGTGATAGGGCATGGCCGGGTAATGTTGGGGAGAGAGGGATAGGGAAGGGTTTTAAAGTGGGGAGGTGGAGGGGGAGGCAAACGGTGAATATTGGGGGATTAATATTTGTGAAGAGAAAGCAGGAAGGCTGGGGGGATAAGGAGGGGATGTGGGGTAAGTGCTCAGTGGGGTCACACCAGGCAGGGAGGAAGTGGGGGAGATGGATGCTATGCAGGACGGATAAGCTATCAATAACAGTAGGATTAGGCACAGGTGATGCAGTCGCAGCTACTAAATATGGCGAATTATTACATGAGAATTTGATGGGACAATGGGCCTTTGAAATTGGTAACTACTTAATAAGATAAAATGGTGAGGTTTGTTGATAAAATTAATTAAAAGTGCTTCTGCTGGGGCTCAGCAATAATTAAAGACAATTGAAGCAACTTCTAAAGTTATTTAGAGTAAAGATGGAGAATCACAAAGGGTTTTGAGGTTCCAATAGGTTCTGATAAGCCATGAGATGTTTTGATAGTAATCAGAGCCTTATTTGAACTTTCTAAACATTTTAGTTTAAAATACAAAAAGTATTAACCATCATTGTCACCATAAGCTATTGTCAGTGTAGGCAAATGTATCCACTGTAAAAGCAAACTGGAGTGGTACACAGTAAATATAATTTGTGCCATACAGCTAGTTAGTACCCCTTTGTAACACCACTGTGAATATGACCATTTAATACAGACCTGGCCCACTGGTTCCTTTCTACACCTCCTGCCTTAATTATGGGTAATTTGCCCCACCACCAGCCTTCTTTCTAGATCAAGACCGCTTTGCGAGGGGGAGATATTAAGCTCAAAAGCTATGTTTCAGAAATTATCAGAACCTGAAAAAAGTGCTGATATGAATATTTTACAGAAACTAGCTTAGAGTTCCTCTGGAAGGTTCTGATCATACCTGAACTGGTTCTTCCATCCTTAATTTAGACACATCTGGATGCTCTCTCTTTTTGGGCGATTATGTTTGGACTATTTTTGAGAAGCAATGGTATCAATTAAGGACAGCAGAATGATCAGGATTTCTGGTGGAGCAAATGCTGTCTGGAGTGGATATAATTGGCTTAAGCTGAATATGATCACTTCAAAAATTGTTATTTTTCCTGCCAAGAGAAACTAATCAAGTTAAACAAGACTGGTGGGTGCCACCATATACCATCAGTACACCACCACCTTTACAATGCTGTGTCAGTAGAGCACCAGATTTCGTGAATATCATTTATGGCAACCTCTCTGTGCCCCCTTCCTGAGGTCTGCACCACTGGAGTTGGTATATTTAGTATGGGGAAGTGTTGGGGCACAGCCACCCTAAAGGGTGGGGAGGGGCACAGTCACCATAAGCGGAGGTAACCATTAGTGACAGTTGCTGAAATCTGGCACTGTATTGACACGGTGCTGAGATGCAGTGGAACCAGGTGCCACTGAGCACAGAAGCAGCCTTACTCCCTCTGTTGATGATCTTGCTATGTACAAAAAGAAAAAAGGTCCTGACACTCCCAAAACTCTTATCAGATCCTGTCCTGGTATTAATCTTTTTTTTTTTTTTTTTTTTTCAAAAGTGCTGCCCCACACAAACCCTTGAGCCCAAGTAGGACTGGCTGAAATAATCTTGGAATTTCAATTTTTTTACCATTTTGATCTAGGCACCAAACATTTTAAATGATATGATAAAATAATTCTTAATGATCAGCTCTTAAAAATACTGTATTGCCCCTCTTTTTATTAACAATAACATTTTACACGTCGAGATGACTCTGTTTTTCCACTTGATAAAATATCTGACTGCTCTCTAAAGCAACAACATTGATTGATTTAAGAAGGGTGAATAGGGTCAGATGTTTAATCACCAAGGAGAGGATTTGTGATCTACAGACAAATTTACTGTAGCAAGGGAAATACAATACAGCTGGGAATAGATGAAGATACAGGCAGACTCAGTTAATGTTCTTTAATTGGGACTAAGAAGATAAATAGACTCTTGCTGGCAGACTCAGTGGAGACTACAAATGGTAGCAAGAGGAGGAGCTGACAAAGTCAGCTGAGGCATCACTACAATGAATAAGAAGAGGTGGAGGAGGGGCTGAGTTACACTGGCAGACTCAGTAGGTGCACCTTAAATAAATGAAAGTGAAGGACTGAAGTTAAGTCCCATTGGCTGACTCATGACTGTGAAAACAAGTGAGAAAAATGTCCTAGCCTGCCAGCAGGCAGCTGCTTACCTTTGCTGGGCGATGTGGGCTGGCTGTGCTGGCGGCCGCTCTCCTCTGCTACTGCAGCTACTCACCTCACTCCCGCTCCTCTGAGGCTCCTGCTGGCTGCTCTGCTGCCTGATGCGGTGCCGTCACCGCCGGACGCAAGAGGACACTTACATGCCACCATGCCACTTGGAGAGTCCGGCTACGTGGGCCTCAGCCTGCCTGCCTAATAAACCAACCTCCTCCTCCAGACCCTAACCCCACCAGAGTGCTCGAATCACTGCCCAGCCCAGTCCACTCGCTCTACCTAACTCCCCGGTCGTCTTCCTCTACAGCAGCACCGCTAGTCTGTCTGCTGCTCAGCCTGGTGGTGTGTGTATCCGCCGAACTCCCGACTCATACTACGACGGTCAACAGACAACACGATGAAACCGCTCAGTGTCCTCGCCTAGCCTGATTCCAGAATCCCGCCAGTCCTCACTCAGGAATTGCCCAGAGTTGGCGCATGCGATCGCGCCTAATAAGCTCTCTCCTCCCAGCCAATCACAGTGGTGCAAGGTGGTACGGCGTAACCCCAACCAACCAGTCAGAATGATTTGGGGTTGCAACCAAGCGGACGGAAGGCGCCATCTGTGATCTGTGCCAATTTTAACTAATGTGATGGCAGCACAGACAGAATACTTCCTGAAACCTCCTCACAGCACAAGTGCGGGCACATAACGCTGCTGGGGAAGCAAAAAGTTTTTTTTTTTTTTTTTAATTCAGCTGGCCAGCAGCGGCCAAGTGCTTCCATTTTAATTAAGCCTTGGCAGGGGTGCAGAAACCCCGTCACAGGGGCTCAGGCCATAGGGTCGCGAATGCGAATTTCCTTACACCCCTAAATGACGCCCCTGATCTACTGTGCTGGTCAGAGGAGCCAAAAACAGTGATTCAGTGGTTCAAAACAGCAATATACTGAGGCCCCTAAAACACCCCTAACATTTTGTGCAGCCCTGTGTGCTAGGAAACCCTTAAATCTCCAGGATTAAAGTGAGAATGCCCGCTGTACTTTTCCTTCCTTCCTTCCTTCCTTCCTTCCTTCCTTCCTTCCTTCCTTCCTTCCTTCCTTCCTTCCTTCATCAGGTAGGCACACTAGACAAAACTTAATTTCTGGCATCACCCAGGAAAGTACAAAGTAAACAGCAGGTCAAGACAATTGTAATATATGTACAATAAGTAATTAGCAACATAATACAAGATAGCAAATCTGAGCATATTACAGGCAATAAGCAACAATAAGTTTTTTAAAAATGGATACGAAAATCCTGTAACCTCATTGGTCAAAACACATTGCATGTCAATCATTTTCACAACCACACCTCCTCTGAACTACATATTTTTTTTAACAAATAGAAGCCCATTTTTTTTCCTAGCCTATTTCCCTCCATGGACAGGACATGCTGGGCTCCGTTCAGCTCTGCCCCACCAATCCCCACCATCCCCCACCATCCAGCATCTCCCTGGGACTTACCTTCTGCGGACTACCCATTGGATTCCCCCTTCCATGGCATGGTCAGGAGGGAGGGGGAGGCCGTCAGCACTCCCCTCCCAAAAGCACAATCCAGTTCCAGACCAGGGTCCTGGTGGCGCAGTGGGTGAGGGCCATTGGGCAGGCTTCATGAATGCCTGTCCTGCTATTTTTCCACCAGTTCTTTTCCCATTCCCCACACTAGGGCATGCATCATTATGCATTTGTGAAGGCATGCACACACTGCGAGTCCTGCAACATCTCCCTACTACTGCTCTCCTCGACCCACACTGCCACTGTTTCTCCACCTGGTGGCAGACATTCGGCAGAGTGTGCAGTTCCCATGCCGGGAGAAGAGAGCAGCCCTGTGGGCGCTCAATCCTCTCCTTCCCTGACCAACCCCTGGCAACCATTCCTGAGCATGGGTCACTGGTTTGGCAAGAGGTAAGGTGCTTAAGTGCCTCAGTCCTCTGCACCATGGGGCCGGCAATAGAAGCTCATTTTATAAGTAGGATTACACTCCAGGATATGTGGTCATGAGAGAATATTGTACGTCTTGGGTGGTTATGGCACTTGGCTGATCCTTGTGCCCGACAACCACCAGAGGCATGCATTATTGCCTTATAACCACACCCTGTCATGTGTTATGCCTTATATAACATACAGTGAAATAAGCAGCAGCAAAAATATTGCTTGCAGAATATAGTATTTGCTAGCAGAACATATCTCAGTCTCGGGCACTACTAACAAATGTTCAGATGGGACCACAAGAGTTCTGGCAAGTAGACAGGGGGGGTAGTGGCATTTTTTTTTTTTACAAGTATTTCAACTTTGACTTCAGAATATATAAAACAGTGATTTTATTAATTTTTTTGTAAAACTGGTTTAACCAAGTAATAAACCCACCTGATTTCAAGTGTCCAGTGGTTGTAATTCAGTGCTAACATGGCTTACATGTTTCTCTACTGATTGTCCCTGATGGCATCATCACTGAGATATGATTTCTAACCTCATTTTCTGTTTTTCATTCGGCATGTATTTTGCATATCCTTTTTTTGTTCCAGTTGGTCTCATCTGCTGACACAGCACCACCTTCCAGACTCCATAACTGCGACAAAAAGCTTAGCTTCGGGATGTGAGTCATGGAATTCTGATTGTAGGTTTCAGTTTAACTGAAGTGAACTTTCTATTTTAAAATCCATTTCTTCTCAAATGATAAAGCAGTTCTTTGGAAACTACTTCTGTAAAGAGACCACAGAATCATGAACATAGTGCTGTATATTTAGGGCAGATTTCAGTGGAGAAAAGTATAGCACTGTGTGGCGGCACGCCTAGACTGTCCAGACAGGACTGCTATACAAATGAGGCTTCTGTCCCAATGTGTTATTTCCTGGTAAGGCAAGCAACAATGCATGAACCTGTTATGTCTAGAGTTACGCAAAGACTTTTATAATATGTGTCAAGAGGGCTGCCACAAATGCTGCTCTCTGATTGGATGAATAGAGGCCACCTGCTTTATGTATCTATACTCACGCATAGTGCTGCATTTTCTGTGTATAGTTTAGAATATGCAGCCATTTCATGGTGCAGTAACACAGTCCAGGGTGCTGCATTCGCTGGGTGACATACAGTGGGCACTCCTCCTGTGTGCAGAGGAGCCTGCAGCCTCGTGCCTCTGCGTGCCAGGAATGTCTGTATCTCCCAACTAATGCACACCCTGTTGATATATATAAGCAATAAGCCACAGCAGGGGTGTGGGTTACTATTCCTGAAACGCACACCCTGTAAGTGCAGTATTCTACACCCTGGAGTGGCTTACTGAGCTTATAAAATGGATCCACCGTAACAAAAAAAAAAAAGTGCAAAGCAGCATGGGTCTTATTCCTGAATTGCACAACTCTGAAACTTTCTCCACCAATCTGGAAGTAGGATTTCCATACCCATTTTATAATGTCCACATATAGTACCCAAAGCCTTTTAGACAAATGACTGTTGGGCTGCCGATAGATTTATGGACATATCTGTGACCTGTGGTATTATGACCAAGGAATGCAGCTCCAGTGCCTCGATGATGATAGTTTCGCTATGAGAACTAAAGTGAAAGATCCTTTACCAATGGGGTTGCAAAATTAGGGAGTTTTGAAAAATAGCTGGTTATATATCCAAAAGCCATGGAATGCGCTGCCTGGGGCTGGTGGAGGCAGAGACGATGGAGGGGTTCAAGAGGGGTGGGACAGGTATAGGGGAAGGGTTCTGGAAGCAAAATCCAATGCAGCGAGAATATCTGGAACTGAGAAGGGAGAATCCAGAGAAGGTGAGGGCAGCAAGGTCAGCTCCCAGGGTGGGGCTGACCAAACGGCAGACTCAAAAGACCATTAGGCTATTCTGCTGCCATATTAGTATGTCAGTATGGTAACTAAGGGAAACTGCAATTCTGCCTTTGAACAGCTTGCCTGCTAAAATGATCAAGTAGTGCAACACAGGGATGTTGCCAAGAAGCTGAAATACTTGGGATGACTACTTACAGATCCAGAAGGATGATGTTTTGCAATCTTTAAAAGGTGAGCGTACAGGTAAAACTACGGTGCCCATCACCAAATAGTGCAGGGTATGCATGAGAGGTGTGTGTACCCTGGTTGTGCTGCTCCACGCCCACAGACTGGCCGCGAGGTGGCTGGCATGCTTAGATGTACCACCCTGCGGTGCCTGTCCATGGCCCTGTCCCCTGACACATTGCTGCACACGGGCAGATTGGAGAACACAAGCAGGCATTCAATCAGATGCCTGGCCTGGGTCCTGAAGTGGATCCCCTGCTTTGTGTGAGCAGAGGATTCTGGGAAGGCGAGGGAGGGGAAAAATGAAGTTTATAGACAGTGCCTCAATGGCTGACCGCAGACTTCCCTGTCTGCCCAGAGAGCTAGGACAGCATGGTGAGGGGGTGGATGGTTACACCGCAGCTGGCAGCTGCACTGCGTAAGAGGTCATGCAGTGGGATGCAGGGTCCCTGTGTGTCCTGCACCCCTCGCCCAACCTCTGAGCCCTACGTGAATGGCACAGAATTCGGGCACCCTCCCCAGACCTGCCACACATATGGCTGTGCGACCAGCTAGCGATCGGTATGGAAGGGACATGCATCCTTCTGTGCTTGCCACTGGGGCTCACAGGATTTCGATGTGGCGAGACTTGGGGGTTTATCGTGCCACAGATCTGTGGGCGTGTAGGCACAAAGTCTCTTTGTGCCTAGTGGTCTGTGTTACAGAATTGGGAAAAATTCCACTGTCTTTATGGGGCGGGTGGAAACTTTAAAAATGTTAATATTAACACTCCATTTTGTTTTTATTCAGACTTCAGTATATAATATTCTGGATCAATTTTTTAATTAAATGTGCTTTATTGAGATTTAACATGAAATACACAGACAATACAAACACTACAACGTGGTCCCCAAGAGCACAATATACACAGACCTACAGCTTTTACAGTACTGACAGGTCTTATAACCAAAACCTATATTATATCAGCCATTACAGCCATATGTACATTAATCTTTGTCAACGCCATGAAAGAAGTCAGGCAACTCCCAGCATTGTCATTACATTTCAAAATAGGATTCTCAGCTTATGTATTTGACATTATTAGTTTAATGTCTGAAGACAATTTCTCCTGTTTGTTCTCATACCCTTTCATCCCATTTTCCACTTTTAAAGCAAATAACAGTTCATCGTGCCACTCCTGGTATGATGTTATTTCCTAGTCTAACCAATGGCAGAGCTGCATTTTTTTGCGGAGGCTACTATAAGGGTGATATAGTATTTCTAGGTTCCTAAAGGTGGCCTTTGTAATCCTGAGGATACATACTGATGGTGTTAATGTTTTCTGCACTCCCCCGCACCACCCTACTAAAGATTCTCAACTCCGGGGGTGCTATTAAAAAGGTTCGAGCCAGGCACAACAAAAATGCACCAGCTCCCGGACCAACCCAGTACTCTGCTGACCGGACGCTGGACAACCCACCCACCCACCACGCCATGGGGTCGCCTCGGCCGTATTGTATTTAATTCTGATAGTGATTCCATTTATGAAATAGCAACAGTACTGGGAATGAAACAGAACTTCTGATTCCACTTCCAACCCAGCAGACAACAACCAAAACAAGTATTACCTTCTCCCTGCCCCCAGCACCACACACTTAAATAAGCGTTCTCTTTCTGAGTCCGCTTATAGTACCTGGCCTGGATGGAGTCAGGTCATTGTGGTCGGTGTAGTGGGTCCTCCACTCTTCCTTGGACCTGGTGGGCACTGGGCTATGGGTGCCAACCTTTAGCACTTGTCTGACCCTGGGTGCTGGTGGTGGTGGTGGCTGCATTATTTATTAGTCTGTCTGTCATACCCCCGTTTCCAGCCAACAACTACTTGAATCTAGTCACCAACAAGGAGTGAGATTTACCAGAACCCTGGCCCAGGCGGTAACCCAACCAGTAGTACCACTGCCACAGGATTCCTTACCATCTGTTACAAATTGAAATCAGGTTCACTGGTCCTTTACTCCTCTTGTGAGTATACACTACCCATCCTGATCTGCCAAGCCCAGCCCCAAAGGTGTCTTTGACAGTTGAGGTGTGGGCCAACCTGCTTAAACTAGGGTTTCCACACAGTCACTCAGTGTCTCTGACTGTGACTGATACATAAAAGAACCTTAGGGGAATGATGTTGTTGGCCACCTGCTACCCCTAGCATCCTCCAATAAATTAATGAACCACGTCCGTGGCGTGAGTGATGCTATAGTGGCCTGGGTCAGGCTGAGGCAGGCGGTGGCTATCAATGGTGAACGTCCCTGAGTGGACGGATGGACACCTCCTGGAGTTGCCACCTGTGACCTCAGGACAGAGGGAGGACAAAAGCTGAACCAGCAGCAGCACTCTGTGTGGCATGGCACTCAAGGAGGTAAGGGCAAGGGGGGTGGAGAGACTTGGGGAGGACTAGACAGGTTTGTGTTTGTTTTGTAGTGAAGTCGGATGCAGATTTGGAATTGGATTCTGATTCTGACCATTTTTTGGAATTTGGATTTTTGAGCCTCAGTACTAAAAATCCAAATACCAAAAATAATGAAATCGATATATCGATAGAATAGATTCCGAGCAGCCTAGCCTGGAATGGTGTTACTGATGTCATAGAATGTTCAGGCAGTATGGGAAGAGGAGCTGCAACTGTTGAGAGAGAGGGATTCAGGGTAGTAACAAAGGCAACAATAGATTATTAGTTTAATGAAAAATGTCTATATTGGATGGACACTAAAAGGAAAAAAGAGGCATCTACAGGTGAAAATACTGTTTCCTACCACCTTGAACAGAATTGCATGTGGGTTATGCATATTTTAATCATCTCCATTTTAGCCTTGGGCTAGTGCATATCTCATGGGGTCAGTGCAAACTGGGTATCACTTACCCAACTGGACCTGTCCAAAACAAATTAAGCAGGAACCCGTATAAATGTAACAAACAACTGTTTAAAATATTGATTTTCCTGGTCCGTAATTACAGTACTTTCAAAAGTAGTGCTCGCTTTTAGTGGATGAGCAAGGACACTCTTAGAGTCAGTTCAGTCAACAACTATCAGTCGCACTAAAGTAAATAAAAGGCTTGACTAGTCAGTAATTAGCCAAATGCATAAATACAGTCAATGTCTTGCACTATGAAAAATGAAATCTACAGATAAGTTATCTAATACAGCATAGTAAATGATCTTGAAATAAAAGGTATAAAACATTACTAGTCCTTATAAAAAACAGTGATTGTCTGGTCTGTTTGTGAATACCGGATATACAGGTAAGCAGTGACAATATCCTTCCTCCTTCCTCCCTCTCATCCTTCATTTGTCCAGTAATCCAGTACTATGGTATTCAGGACATTTGCAGTTTCTGTTCATAGAACTTTTTCTCCTTGTCCATGTCTGTCAGGGATATACCCTGTTCTCAGGGATGCTGTATACCCTGTTCTGGCCCAATAACCGCCATCTTCCATGGGTTCTGCTCTCCCGACATCCCTCATGGTTTTGACTCCATGCAGGGGCTCCAGAGGGAGGGCTGCCTTCCCTGAGGCAGTTCACAGTGTAAACTAGTATCCAGTCTTGGTTGGCACCAGGACCGGGGGAGGCCTTGGGGTCTAGGCCATCGCATCCAGCGGTCATGGGTTCTTCTCCTGGTTTTCTTCATGGTTTCTTCCTTCTTCCCTGGCATGGGCGTAGCCATCAAGCAACCTCAGCAGCATGCAGTGACATCCTGTGGAAGGAGCAAGCTCACATGGCTCACCACAGTGGTCGTTGTGGCACGGGCTGAACACCATCCCTCCCCAACTCGGTGCACTGCTGAGTGGCAAGGCAGCAATTCACATTTTTCTCTTATTTTTTCATTCAGCTTTTCTTCTCCATTACTGTCTGCCGGTCTTTGAGCCTGTGAAGCATATCCCTTGGCAATAACCCCAGGTCCACGCTTTGCTAATCCCACTGTCTCACTAGAGGGCTGTAGTAGTGAGCCCCCAAGAGTGTTGACAACCGTCTTCTGGATGGTAGTACGGCTTTTCTCCAAAACTGCCTCCTGCAGCACCTGGTAGTGGCCATAGTCGTGTGGAACTAAATACTGTATTTTAATTGCATCATATTAAATGTGGTATCTAAAGCTCTAGTACATCCCCTGATGAGCCTCAGTTTGAGGCGAGCACCAGGGGTGCTAGACATCTGTTATACTGTGTAGGTTGCTGTTTCTGTTGATAAATTGCATTGAAATTTCTTCTTTTTGTGCGCCTGGCTCTTTTCCTTAGTGACAACAGCAGAGCCAATGATTTTCCATTTTCACCTGAAAGCACTGGGAAAAATGGAATTTTACATTTTAAACCAGTACTTTGGGAGTCAGTTTTTCATGAAAACTCTGATTGCACTATTTTATCATACAGACAACCCCGCTTTGTGCCAGCTGTTTGTGAAAACTCACCCATTTTGAACCAAATTGTTTGGACAAAACATACTGATTTATCTTCAATTTGGGGAAAACAGAAAAAAACAGATGTTAACATTTTGTCTAATGGAATTGGCCATTTCTGAAAATGGAAAATCATCTGACCTACAGCAGTCAACCCTGCATGTGCACAGATGACATCCTGTTGGGGTGCTAGCTCCCAGCCTTCCACAGATGTTAATGTGGTGCCAGAACCTGATGCTATCCCTCCTTGGCTGATAGCGCTACCATACAGCAGAGCCTTCCAACCTTCACTGGGATGTCTGGGCAGTGCCTGAGTCAGTTTTCAAGTCCAGGGTGCCAACAAGGCAGCACGGACAGCCTTTGTTATTAAATCTTTAGGATGAATATCTTTCTGTGCCGACTCCTCGACACAAGTTCAGGAGAGTGTTTTTTACAAATATTACTATTTTCTTAATTTAAATCTTCTTTAAATTCTTTATTATGATTATCGTATATAAAATTTACAGTTATCTTACCGTCCAAAAAGCCATGCAGTACTTGTTCCAAGCTTGATCACAGTCAGATATGTGGCTCGTAAGATATAGCCAAAAATGTTACAGCCATTCATAAGACAGAAGTATACTAAGGGTCAAGATTCTGATGCCCTAAACAGCAGTATGAATAAATATCCAAGTCTGTGGACAATTGATATGTGATTCTCATGACTTAGCCAAAATGTATGATGTGTACTCACCTGCAAGTCAGCCTCATATATAAATCGAACCTCCATACCTTGATAATTTCATAAAATTACCAACACCGTTTGATGCCCATTTTGATGCTTTAGATGGACACAAAATCTGTTTTGTGACCAACATCTGGCACAGAATCTGTTTTATGGCCAAGACTGAACACAAAGTCAGGTTACGCAGTTGCAAAATAGTTAACCCATTGTAAACTCTGTACCTAGATCAAACCTGCATGCAAGTCAAGTCCTCCTTCTTGTGTGCCTATTTTAGAACAAAACTAGACTTATATACAGTAAATGTGACAGGCACACATTTATACATATGCAGCCCATCACTGTATCTTTGTGTGTGTGTGTGTGTGTGTGTGTGTGTGTGTGTGTGATAAATATGACATTAACTGTGTCACTGTATTGTACCATTACTATTCTTGAATGCGGAGCATGCCATATGCAACAATGAAGGTGAATCCATGAGAGGCTAAGGACACCTGAAACCCAGTCAAGTGATGTGCAAAACTTTTAGATGATCTAGTTAAAGATTTATTGTGCACCAACCCAGTGGTGCAGTGGGATGAGGCACTGGTTGTCACACCACCTACCACATCAGTGACCCGAGTGTGGGAATGAACCAGGGTTGCTTGGGGGGCCTTTTGAGGGCGGAAGGATTGAGTGTCCATAGACAGGTCACCTCCTTCAGGATGGGGGAACAGTGCATGCTGCCGCTGCATGGCTGCCATCTAGTGGAGACTGGGTGGTACAGCATGCCTTCACCGCTTGGAGGGCTTGGCACAGGCATTTTATTTTATTTATTTATTTAGCTTTTGTTGACGGGTAAGTGCACTAGACAAATCCTGCCTATTTTCAGGCACGACCGGGGAAGAAGATACAGATGAATACCAACTGACCTTGAACCAGATTAAGCTGTTGGTGGTATTTTTAGTGAATGAGGGAAATTTGGCCAGGACACAGGGAAATTCCCTACTCTTTTCGATAAGTGCCATGGGATCTTTAACATCCACCTGAACTACCACCAATCCAGGCAGATGGGACCTCGGTTTAACGTCTCATCGAAAGACAGCACCTCAGAAATGCAGCACACCTCTCATGCTGCATTACAGTGTCAGTACTGGATAATAACCCAAGTGCCAGATGTGGGAACTGAACCCACAGCCCTCTGATCTCCCGGCCTCAGAGGCAGTGTGCTACCTACTGAGCCACTGACACTAACATTTTTGATATGTGCAGCGTCTTTACGTTGCATGTCCATGCCATTTCATGCTTGCTGACCTTGTGGGAATGGGAGAAAAAACAAAGTGGAAACGCCCGGCTGAGAGGATGGCTGGTCCCCACAGAAGGGTGGGCAACCCAGAGCAAGCTTGAGCCTGGCTGGAGCTTAGTGCCTGTCTCAGCCGGCTTGCCCTCTAAAAGCAATTAAGAGCCAAGGTGAAGCAGAGCTGGTCATGATAAAAATAAGCATTTTGTTGGCTTAAGCAGTTAGTGTAGTGTCTGAAATATTCAACTCCTATGAAGAGAACTGCCTGCAATAGCCAGAGCTCAGCTCGTGGTTTGGCGTTTAGAGTCAAGCCAGACTCCTTGTGAAAATTCCTGGCATGTCCACCTCTATCCCACAGATCCCATAACTGATGACTTAGGTGCCACCATAGATCAGATCCCTGAGATGGTGGAGGTAAGGAACCCCAGCACAACTGGGGGCAAGCTCTGGGGTAACAGAGTGGTAAGATAAGCCCTGGGAGAAGTTGGAGTGGCAGGGCTGGGGTGGCCAGCAAGGCGGAGGTCATCTGGGAAGGGAAAAAACAGTTCTATAGGTAAAATAAAGATACACTGTACAGTATAAATATGAGATGCCAGATAATTATATCAACACTTGGTTTTCAAAAATGTTTAAAAAGTCTCTCCCACACGGACGTTATAATTAGTCTAAATAATTTTGGAATTTAAATTATTTCATTTCAGATGCTAGAAGCTCTGTTGCCATAGTTCAGTGTCTGCCCTTGGTTTCTGGAGTGCTGTACCTGTTGCATTGCGTACAATCACCTCTTTTAACCTATTTAAACTTAAGACACTTTCCAAGATTCAGCTGTGGGCTTTTTAATGTCATAGCCCATTACGTGTTCACTGAAGTCTGCGGGGTCAATTTGAAAACGGGTTGATGTGTATATATAGGCAATCTTTTAATAAATGAAAGATAACTATAACTAATATGGCCCCTATTAATTAAGCGGTGGCTTTCATTTATATCAGAGATTTAATTTATATCAGAGTATCTCTTTCCTTGTATCCAACCTCTCTCCTCTCCCTCCCTTCATCCTTCTGCTCTCTTCACAATGCTTGCTCTCACTCAAGTGAAATCTACTACTGGCCAGACTTCCTTCTCATTTAGTTTCCTAAACTTTGGGGTTCCTTCCTCTTCTATTCGCTCTGTTTCTTCCTTTCCTACTCTTAAAGCTTTCCTTCCAGGAGTTCTCTACTCACTCCTGCAGTTGCTGCTGATATTGGATTTACTTATACCTGCAACTTACCAAATTCTCTGTCCCTCAGTTCTTACCACGTCCCCAGTATCAGTCATCCCCAGTTTTTATTTTGTTAACTTGTAACTATTTAATTGTACTTTGTTCAGTTCCACAATGCATTGCTTGGTAACTTTGTTTTGTTAGTTTATTTTAAGGCATAACTGTCCTGTTTATTTTTGTTATACACTTCTTTCTGTGTATTTTGTATTCTGTATTTTTGTATCTGTCTTCTTCTCCCTTCCCCAGGACGCATCTGAAAATGAGCTGTTGCTAACTCGGTGTGTCTTTCCAGGTAAAACCTTTGAATAAATAAATACATAAATAACTCAATCCAATAAATGAATAAATAAATACAATACGGTTATTTAATAATGACTTTAATAAAAAATCAGAACTAGATCGCAAACAAAAGGATGTTAATTACATAATTAAGCAATAATGTATGGCAAGGGGTGCAATATGAGATCTTGTCCTGCCTCAAGTGTGTTGTGAGGCATGAGGCCATAGTCCAGGTAACATCAATCTCCTGAAGAGGATGATGACCCATGATATCGTACACCTTGGAATGTATTATAGAGATTATGAAATGGGTCCATTTGAGCTTTTTGACTGACAGCATGACCTGTTTTCATACCAGGATAAAGTACTGCGATATACCGACTGAATGTGGTCTTAGCCAATCAGAGTTCAGGATCTGGACCATCCATTCCATAACACACATTTTATAATATAGTAGATAGAATCACTTAAAATAGTATGTCTAAAAAATGTTCAAATTAATTTGTTGGAAAGTGGTGAAGAAATCACTGTAAGATCTTTGGCCTTTATATTAATAAGTAAAAGGGTCACAAGTACTTTTTAACCATGTGTTGTCTGGCATTATTAAGCTGTTGTAGGCAAGTTTGGAAGAAATTGAGTACACAGTATTGAAGAGACTTAAGGAAATTCGACTGTACTGTGGATATTTGAACCTTTGACCTTGGTTTATTTGCAGCCTCTTTTGAATTCCTCAAGGAATATGCATTAAAAGTAATTGAATGTATTGTGTTCCATGAATGTAGAAAGGTAAATTGGGACCCTCATCTCAATTTTTAAGGGTCACATGTGTTGCAGAATCACTAAATGAGTTTGTGTGGCAAATTTGCAAGGAATCGGATGTTCAATATTTAAGAAAATGAAGACAATTGCATTGAACTTTGACCCTTTCTCCTTCTATGAAATGATATTCGTGTCCACCAACACAGAAAGGCAGAAAGAATCCAATCAAGGGTGATCAAAATAAGTGCATTTTAACCAGCTGTGGATTGGCGTACTGAGGAGCGGGTCGACATCGTGATAAATCATGCCAGTTCCACTTGGCGACAGGACTGGAGCATAAAAATAACTTGCTGTACAAAGTACCCCATAAAAAATGTCTTTGCAGGTCCTCAGTGGGAATCAATGAGGAAAGGCTGAGGGTGTTGGATGCCCTCATTAGCATGTGAGAGAATGCTGTACAGAAAAAGTCTTGTTAGGGGTTCAGGTACAACAGGATATGCAGTCATCCAAAAGGAATGACTATCAACCCGTGTGGCCATTAGGCCACCATGGAAGAGATTTTAACAAATCTGATTTTTAACAAACCTGAATGTTGTGGAACAAAGTCCAAGAGGTAGCATCTTTCAGAAAAGAGACATGCAAGAACAAGGGGACACAATTTAAAGATTGGGGGTCAGGGTAAAGTGAGTAAGTATTTTTCTCACAGAGAGGGTAGTGGATACATGGAACAGCCTTCCTGAGGAGGTTGTGGGGTCTAAAACTGTGGGACAATTCAAGAATACATGGCACAGACATAAGGCAATTCTAGTGGGGGTAGGAAGAAATAGGCTGTTGGTTGACTAGGGTCTGCGGCTTATCCTGTATGCGTAGGGAAATGGGCAGACTAGGTGGGCCAAGCGGTCCTTATCTGCCATCAAAGTCTATGTTTCTATTTATAAATATAAGGGGTATGGGATATTCAGGGACCTACCCAGATTTCATGTTTTCACTGAGTTCAGTGGCCACTTCTATTTTTACTTCTGGCTCATAAGACAGAATTCTCTCTTCAGGTCCTGAATTAAGAAGGCAGCAGGATGTGAAGAATTTAGAAGAATGATCATGATTCTAAAATGGGACCCAGTTTTTGCCTAGTACTGCCATCAAACTGCCTAGCCACCAAGATGGCGACTAGGACAGTTTTTTTTAAACTGAGCCCCACACTGGATTCCAAATTCCCATGCCAGCGTGCCATTTTTGTGTTTATGTGTATGTTCTGCTGCTGTCAGGGGACTGCACTGCAGGACAGTATGCACTAAAGTTGTCACTGGGTCCCATTGACTTCAGTTGGACCTGGGAAGTACCCAGCACCATCCTAGAGAGGCACAGGTTGAATAATACCACACTAAGATGTATTTATTTTCCACTAACATTTTATAGAATCTGTCGGCAGATAAAGACCTGATGGTCCACCTAGTCTGCCCTATTTTCCCTACCTATAGTGTCGGCGCAGACCCTACTCAGTCTCCGGTCTTCCCCACCCCCATCGCTAAGATCCCTCTGTGTCTATCCTATGTGTTCTTGAACCATCACCAGGCTATTTCAGCCCAGACACTGAAATGCAACAAACCATGCTGCTTGACATGAGCTTCTAGGCAGTACACTGTAAAGGGAATCTGTGAGGCTTGAGAACTGCACCCTGTCTGACTGTTATAATTTAAATAATGGCTATGGAGTTGTCCATGTCTACACCAGGAAAGGGAAATGGCTACAATAAACTGTCCACCCTGATGAAAAGGATTTTTCTTGAGGGTGATGAGGATATAGAGGCAGAACTGGACCAAGTTCTGGACAGATACAATGAATACAAGTTTCACACAGGCAGGAAATTTCCAAAAATTCCTTTACCCATACACTTATAATTTCTGTGATGCTAGGCAGGGTTATGAGGGATCAATTTCAGCTCCACTCCCTATATCCACCAAGATTGGATTCATGAGAAGATGAACTCACTTCTTACATGTCAGGAATGTTCAGGTGCTCAGCAAGGAGTTAAAAAAAGCAAAAAAAAGCTAAATTCACCAGCTTGGGGCAAGCATCCACCTGAGAACTGCAAGCACAACATGAGTTCATGGCCAGCAGAATAGCCGGATCAAAAGTAACCAGTTGATCCCACAAAAAGTTCAAGGAAGCAAACAGAAAGACACAGCCAGGGAAGTGGTAGTGAGGTCCACCAGAGCCCTAAAGGTAACTACTCTCCTCCTCCAGATGAACTCTGTGAGGGTGTTTCTAAAGTCCCACTTTCCCATTAGCAGGTTATACTTTCCTACCACCAGGTGGCTGAGCTGAGTCACCTCTAACAACTTCCTGCCTCTCTAGTTTCCTCTAATGCTGACTTTCTCTACTCCTCCTCAACTCTTATCCTCCCCATCCTACAAGCCCAAATTCCATAGCCCTGCTTGCAGTACCTAAGGTGCTCTCTAGGAGTCACTGGTGGCCCTTGCTGTAAGGCTCCCTTGCCACATATTTTGTATGTACATTTCCACCTGTGACCTTCACTTGCATTAGCACCCACCAATTTCCTGGACCTGGGGCTTTAAGCTTGCACCATTTGCACCAAAGTCCAGGACACTACCATTACTCTAAAGTGGTTGCCACATTTCAGTATGTCAACAAGGACCTCTTATACATTGATCCATGACCACCACTACAATGCTGCAGGTACCTATCAGACTGACACCCTCATGCTAATGTCACAGGCATGACCACATCATCTCCCCAACACCTCAGTGCCACAACCTCTCCCCACCACTCAGTGCTGCCCCTGCTCCCCACCCATGCCACACACCCACCACACACACACCTCTTCAGCAATCTTACCCTGCTCACCATGGCAATTTCCCCTGTGATCCCCACCATCTGCTCATCACTATTCCGGCATCACCTCATGCGTTGTACTAAAAGCTAACACACTGGGCACTAATAGGCGATGCCCCTATTTAGAATTATTTCCTCCTCCTTTTACTATCTGGAAACATCCACCCCAACCCTGGCCCAGACTCCCTGCTGATGCGCCTGCAGCCAACCACGGCCTCCGCATAGGGTCCATGAACAATGCAGCATACTTAACAAAACTGCCACACTGCAGTGCTGGGTCACCAGGCACCAACCTGACATCCTCACAATGGTTGAGACATGGCTGTCAATAAAACCCCTGACTCCCTCATCTCCCTTCCAGGCTACTCGCTCCTCAGACTAGACAGAGTGGGCAAGAGAGGCGGAGGATGTGCAATATACCTGCGGGACTCCTGTGCATAGCCATTACCCACCTACACTAGATCATGGTGCCCAAGCCATGTCCATAAGGTCTCACCTGACCCTCCAAGGCCCCTATCATAATCACTGTGGCCTGTATACCACCCCCCAAGAAAAACCCATGCTCTTCTCTCCTGATGGAATACATTGCAAGCCTCCACCACAAGTCAGAAAACATCCTTCTGGGTGATCTCAACCTAAACTGGCTGGCTGCATCCACCACCACCCCAAAGATGCTCTCTCAGCCCTTGACCTCCACCAGATGGTGACCAACCCACAAGGTACAGCTCAGCCACGGGACACAAACCTTGCTTGACATTGTACTAGCTAACCGCCCACATAAAATCGAGGATGTTATGGTCCTCCCTAGCTCCCTCAGTGACCACTGCCCAGTAATCTTCACATGGACGGCCAAACAACCTGCCCCCCACCACCACCATGCTCTGTCGCTGCCTCCGCCCCAGCAGTCTTACAAACCTCAAGCATCACCTAGCTCACTGCGACTGGTCACCTATATACCAGGCCACCTCTGTGGATGCAGCGGTAGAATACTTCAATAACTCTTTCACCCTAACCTGTGACACCTTCACCCGTCTAAAAGACCCACCTCAAGAGGCAAAATGCCCCTGGATTACCCCTTCCTCCTACAGCAGCTCAAGAACCGTGACAACCTTTGGTATAAGGCAAATGAATTGAGCAAACCCGCCGACAGGCAAGCCTACCATGCAGAACGGAACAAATGCACTTGGGCCATCTGCAAAGCAAAAGCCAAGCATTACAGAGCCACCTGACTGCCACCTAGGGCTTATCACAAATTTTGGGACAATATAAAAACACTAAATAGGAAGTCGTGGCCACTCCCTTCCCAAATCTCCATGATATGGCTCGTCACCACGGACACAAAACAGATTGCCACTACTCTCAACTCCAACTTTATGGACCTAGGCTCTGTGCTTCCTCCCAATTTCCTCGACCCCACACCCAGCCAAGACCCCCTCCCCCAGCCCCCTTTCTATCTCCGGACCGTCTTCCCCGGGTAGCTGAACCCTACCTGATCAAGGCCCTGAATGGCAACAGCCCCTTAACAGCCCTCTAGACATCAAACTCCTCAGTCTGGTCCTGGACACACTGCTTCTCCCACTAACTGCCCTACTAAACTGCCGTCTCCGCCTTGGACAGTTCCCCAGCAAATGGAAAAACGTGGTTGTAACGCCCATCCACAAAGGTGGGGATCCACTACTCCCAGGGAACTACCGCCCAATCTCCATTCTCCCCCACTGTCCAAGGCCCTGGAAAAGGTAGTGGCAGATGAACTGACCAATTACCTTGAAACCAATAACCTGCTGTGTGTGGAGCAGCATGGGTTCTGAGCCGGACACAGCATTACAACCGCTCTCATTGAATTCTTGAACTACATTCACTCCACCCTAGACAAAGGACAGCTGGCAGGGGCCGTGTTCATTGACCTGTCCAGGGCCTTTGACACGGTGAGCCACCCTCGTGCTGAACACCCTGATGCACATGAGCTCTCTTAAGGTCCTCTAAACTGGTTTGCCAGCTATTTGACCTCCAGGGACGAATGCGTCAGGATAAATAATGCTGTATCCAGCACCTGCCCCACCCGCTCTGGATTCCCACAGGGCTCCATCCTAGGGCCATTACTTTTAGCCTGTTTCTGAATATGTTTCCCACCTCATGCTCTGGCAAGATACTTCTATATACAGATGACACCGTCCTCTGTGCCTCCCATGCAAACCCTGCCAACTTGCAGGCCTTGCTGCAGTGTTCATTCAGGCAAGCCTAGCAATGGTTTGCCGAGCACAAGCTAGTACTAAACCAGAAAAAACTAAAACCATGCTGTTTGCACACCACCAAAGCAAACTAAAAATGTCCAACTAAGCATCCTGTCCAGCTCACACCACCCCTAGAACAGGTCTCATCTTATAAATACCTTGCATCATGTTCGACCCTGCTCTCACTTTTCACGGCCACATCAGCACATTTACAACCATGATGAATGCCTGAATCAGCCTCCTCTACCAACACAGGGACTGTTTACCCCTGAAGCCCTGTGTCTAGCCATCACCTCATCCATTATGTCACTAGTCGACTCGGCCCTACTGGTCTACGCCGTCACTGACACCACTGCTCTCAACAAGATTAAAGTAGCTATCAACAAAGCCTGCAGGCTGCTGTCAGGGCTGATCGCATGACCCACACCTGCACCTCTATGACCGTGCTCCAGATCCTCAACCTTGATGAAAGGCTCCAGTTCCAAGCATGCCTCATGGCCAAAAGTCCCTCCTTGGTCAGACACCCCAGGAATGTCAGCCTCTTGCCCCTAGCCACCCCAAAGTCCATACGCATAGAACAGGCACAATAACACTGGCCATCCCAGGGTCAGGACTACGCTTGCCCAGAGATCGTTTCCCAGTCACGGCCCCTGCCTGGCATAACGCTCACCATCCTTGGTCACTACCCACACCAAGCTTGGCCCTTTCAAAGTGGCCCTCAGAAATCACCTCTATGTCAAACGTACCTGCACCTGCCCATGCTAGTCCTACTGCCATTTTCAAACCACAGCCCAGTCACTACTAAAGTGGGCCCACACCAAGACAAGGTCTAACCCAAGACTGCTCCACTTAACCCTACCAGGGCCCACTATCATGTCTCTGCCCTCTTGTTATTCTCAATCAATCAATCAAACTTTATTTAACCAGGCAAAATCATCATTGAGCAAGCTCATTTGCAAGATGGTCCTGGACAAGTAGGACATATACAACTACGCAGCATTAGCAGATAAGCAGTGTGACACAATGAGCAAATAAAAGACAGTTACAGAGAAACAGATAAGATCAGGGCTGGTGAGTACATACGGTGAACACTATAATGGTTGATAATTGACTGTATATATAAAGGATTCCCTCAAGACGTGGGATTATTCAGACAAAGGTCACAACGTTACAATAAGATGAGGGATACCAGGTAGGGTAAGTGAGGGAACAACAACCAAGGTTTGTGGGGCGGGAAAACAAAGGAAAGGGTCTGTGAGGGTGGAAATAGATGAAGTTAAACAAACGGGTGGCAGTTGGCAGAATAATCCCAAGGTGGAAAGAAGAAGCGCTAGGGGAATACATGTAAGTGCCAAGAGTGTGGGGAGCCACAGGAGATGGAGGAGGTGGTTATTTGCATATCATAGGGTCTCAGTTTGAGAGCGAAGCAGCCTCCTGAAAGAGTGAGGCCCGGGAGGGAGGGCAGCCTGAGAGTTTTTTACATGACATTCCAAAGGGTGGACAGAGAAAAAATTATAGCCACTGAGTCATGTCGTGTCCTTATTTTGGGTACTTTAAGAGAGACAAGGGACAAACTCTTTAGACCATATGTTCCTCAGTACTCTGAAACAGCGTAGAAATATAGGTCAGTAGTTTATCGGTTAGGGTTCAGTATGTCCACATGAGGGCATTTGTTTGCCTGCTCAGAGTGAGGGAGGCCAGTCTAGCACATGATAGAACAGGCAGTGGTGGGTGCATAATGGCATGTTTCTGATAAATCTTAAGCGTGCGATGGTATAGGGTGTCAAGTTTACATAGCGCCGAATAGGACAGTGACTATAGAGAAAGTCAGAATAATCAAGCAGCTGTAGAAAAGTTGTTTGGACAAGTCGTTTCCTTGCTTCAAGAGTTAGGAGGTGTCTTATCTGATAAAATATGCCTAGACGTTATCTTAGCTTTTTAGATAATTCATTAAGGTGAGCGAAGAAGTTGAGCCTGTTATCCTGCCAAACACACAGGTACTTGAATTTTTGTACTAGTTCCAAGGCTTGCAAAGCAAGGTATAAATCTGGGTGCTCGAAAATGGTCCTTTGTAGTGGGCAGCACAAGGCGAGATAATCATAGCTTTGGTCTTTTGGCATTAAGCAGAAGCTTGAGCCTTGTTAAGCTGTGTTGAAGGATGTCAAGGTCTAACTGAAGCTCCTTGTGGGCTATGTTGGGGGTGTTAGTAGTATACAGTAGAGCACAGTATCATCAGCGAATAGATGAACGTTACTTCATGCCGAGATATAGAGTCTATATGATTTATATAAATAGAAAGATAATAGGGCCCAAGATGAAGCCGTGGCACACCATGGCAGGGACTTATCTGAGACAGTTCCCTTGATCTTTGATTTGTTGCATTAGGTTGGTGAGGTAACAATCAAACCACTTTAAGGCAGTGTTGTTTACCCCGATGCTGCTCAAGACGTTAAGTAGAATATGATGATCCACTATATGAAGGCCTTGTTAAGATCTAGAAAGAGGCACAGATGTATTGCTTAGTATCAGGGTGGTTTGCCATTCGTTGGACACTTTGGCAAGGGCAGATACAGTACGGTACTGTGCTTGGGCCTAAATCCGATTAGGGGGATTTAGGTTGTTTCGGTGTCAAGGAACTCTTTGAGTTGAGAGTTAACAGTTTGTTCCAGGGTCTTTGATAGGATTGGGAGAAGGGAAATTGGGTGGTAGTTGTTCAGGTCAGTTGGGTCACCAGATTTAAAAGAGGAATAATGTGCACTATTTTCCAAAGTGGTGGCAACTCACCATGAGCCACGGAACTATTAAAAAGGTGAACGATTGGAGCTGTCAGCTGCTTAGCTATCACTGTGTCTAAATCTACACCACTGCTTTGCAAAGAATGTATGTAACTAATAAAATTAATACTCTGTATAGGACACCAATGTATTGTAATGCCTGCACTACCCCACTGCAAAGGATGTTTTGCAACTGCTTAGCACTGCAAAGGACTTATCTAACTGCTTAACTAACACACTGTATAGGTACGCATCAAAGTATTATACTGTTTAATAATGTTTTACATCTACCGTCCAACCAGTTATGTAACGTTGTCTTTGCTGTACTACTGTCATGTCTGTATTTGTCATCCGACGAGGAGCTTTGGAAACGAGTCTATGACTCAAAGGATTGTAATTCCGATATTCTAATAAATAAAATTTAAAAAATTAAGAAATAAAGTGTCAAAGTAGAAGTGAAATTCTGCCCGTAGTACAAGCTCCAATTTTGTACGATTATTCTGAAGAGGAACCTACGGCCAGTACCCGAACAGGAGTATTGCTGATTGAGAAGAAAAGCTGCTTTAATATGCACTTTATTAAACAGACAAATTGTTTAAAGACTGATGTGTTCTGTACATTGACTGTGGATCCTGTTTTTTTTTTTGTAACAGGTGGATTTGATGCTATTTTAAGGTAAGCAATCGCAAATCTAGTTTTTATGTCTCAGATAAGGTCATATCTCTCAAAAAATATATAGTAAACATAAAGAGGAAACATAAATGGGGTTGTTGGTACTAAAAAACTGTTTTGTGGTAATTGATTCTGCAGAACAGATAGTTTCCATTCTCTGTTAAACTGAACAGTTACAGATGTCTTGAGTACATGGGGGACCCTCTATAAGCTTGTTAATGGAGGAAACAAGAAATAGTTACTTTTCGGTCAGAAAACAAAATAGCCAGCCGAACTTAATTGCAACCATTTATTTGGTTGTAAATATTGTATATTGTAACATGGCTGTAAAACTGTATTATTCCATGTATATTATTCCATCTTGGATGTAAAACTGTATTATTCCATGTATATACTCCTCTTTCCCTTCCTTAGGTCGCACCTGAAATGAGCCTCGGTTCAGCGTGCCTTTCCTGGTTATCAACTTAAAAATAAATAAAAATTCTCTCCTAAAGTTGGTGGAGTCATCTGTTTTTTTTGTTATGTTTTCATCTGAGCTCTGAAAATACAGTTTTACAGCCAAGGTGGAGTAATATACATATGGCATTCCTACCTCCTACTCCCTTGCCTCTGCCTTACACAACTTTCTTTCATCTATCTGCTCCTGCTTTAACCCTCCTTAACCATCCTGCTATACCTCTGCTCCTCTCCATGACTCACATCCCCTATAAACCTTCCTCCCCGAACCTGTTTCTCAGCACACTCCTCTCCTTCACCGCCACCCTCACTCCTACCCCTAACCTTCTTCTATTACCAACTTGCCCTGCTTAGTTTTGACCCTGGCAGGGTTCTCAGCATCCTGAAGGGATCTAGCACTGGGCAAGTCTCCCTCCCTTCTTCTCTCTCCTTTCTACCCAACTTGTCCTCACTTACATCTGCCCTCTGTCGGGATTCTTGCACCCGTGATCTCTACTCTCAGGTAAGTTTCTTCCCTCCTCCATTTTTTCCTTTCCTCTTTATCCCCACTGTTTCCTCTGCCCAACTTGTTCTCACCCCACTCCTATCCCGGCAGGGTTCTCTCTGCATCCTGGAGGCCCAGCACTGGGAAATGACTCTTCCTTCCCTTTCCTCCACCCTTTCTACCTGACTCTTCCCTCGCCTGACTCTGCTCTCTTTCAGGGTTCTCAGCATCCTGAAGAGGCCTAGTCTTAGAGCAAGTTTCTGCCACCCCTTCCCTTACCATCCCCCACTATCTCTACCAATTTGTCTCGGCTTACCCTGCCCCTTATTCTAAGTCCGCCTGCTCCGCCACTAGCAACCCATCTCCGCACTCTGAAGGGACCAGTTCCAGGTAAGACTCATCTTTCCTACCCTATCCCTTACCCCCACCTCCCTCCCACCCCTCTCTGCCCCCTGCACTTAAAACGAAGAATTTGTTCACTTGAGCTAATAACTTGCACTTTCTGTTCTGTCTGAGGTGCTCCCAGATTGCACCAGCACTGTGTTAACTTGCCCTCCGCAACTGATTTTGCTCACTTTTCTCCTGTAATATTTCCCCCATCATTATCCTCTCCTCCCTCCAGCTGGGTTCCCTTGTCTACCCTCTACCCTCCTAGATGTCCCTCACTGCACCTCATTCACTAATCACTAAATAATCTGCCTCTAACCACTATCCATTCCTGCACGGAGTTGACTCCAAGGATACGTTATATTCTGTACTGAGTTCCTCAGATATGCCACTTGTTAAATGCATATTCCACAGGTATAATATATTTAATTGTATGTTATGTCACAGATGCAATTATATGATTATTTATGATATTTTTAATTGTGTATCTCATTACAAATGTAATTGAATGTTTAATTTCTGGATATGTTGGCCAGCCCAGTGGCACTGTGGGTTGAGGCACTGGACGCCACACTCGCGCCATGCCAGCGACCTGGGTTTGAGAGTGAGCCCGGGTGCTGGGGGTGGGGAGGAGTTGGATTGGCGTCCGAGGACAGCTCACTCTCCCTGGGAGGGATCAGGGGTCTTCTTAGCACTATAAAGACCCCGGTGGGAGCCGAAGTACTACAGGCGTGGGAATAGGACTCGGGGGCGGCGCAGCAGGTGTCTGCGGGCAGCAACGTGCTACAGCGCCGTGCATGCCACCGCTGGGGCACACAAAGAGAAAACCCTCACGCCTGGATAGCGACGGTCTTCCGGGCCACCGCCACACGCCATAACCGAACCTTGCCTCCGCCCCTCTCCCTCCTCTTCCCGGACGGCACTAGAGTGAAGATAGAGCACCGATAGGAGTGGCGGCCCTGCTCCAGGGGCTTAGAGCTAGGGGGTTCCTTAGTTCGGTGGTCGAGGGAATGCAGCATCCCTATGAGGAGGCAGGGGATCAGTTTGGCGGTAGAGCGGTGGCAAAAGAGGAAGTCTGAGAGAGTTCCAGGACGTAAGGAGAATAAACAGATTAAAAAATAAATAAAAATGTCTCTGATATGTTAAATGGTAAACTGTATGTCTAATTCTTCATCCAGTTGTACCCCTCCCCCACCACAGGTCACACCGGAGACGAAAGCAACTTGTTGTTCAGTATGCCTTTCTGGTGAAACATTTCAACAAATAAAAAATAAAAACAATAAAGATATCTTAAAATTATTTACACTGGGTGTGTGGCATTATTCAAACTTTGCTTTCTATGGATACTTTGTGACTGTCACAGGAACTGGCTGCACTCTGAAAACATTGTAACTTTCTGCAGTAGCAGTGGCTCCCTAGTAGGAACCCAGTTCATCCTCTCATCCTGTCCTAAAATGCAGACCTCCCACCTCCAGGAGCTGCAGAATGTACATAGTAACAAAAAATAGAATACTGGTATGGGAATCCAGAGCCCAGTTTCAAGCTTTAATTACAAAAACTGGAAAACTGTCCTGCCCACTTTTCTTACTGACTAGACAGTTTGAGGGCAGTACTGGGAAAAATCGGATCTCGTTTTGGAATTGCAACTCTTTCTCTAAGTAGGAAATGGGCCAGTTGAATCAAATGGCACACACTGTTACAGGGACGCTGTCAACCGCGCTGAGGCTTCAAACTATCCATTGTGTAAAACTCATGTTATGACTGTTCACATTCTGTAGAACATGCGGATGTTGCTGGTAGTTTGATTGTGATTCCTTTTCCTTCTTAAAAGTGAAAACAGACTTCTCACCATACTGATGTTACCACGCCTAAATGTGTTCCTTTACATTATTCATGAACTCCCACTGCATCTTTCCTGGACTTGAGAAGTCTCCCGACGCAATCTAGCCACTCGAGATGTAGTGGAAGAGAGGAGAGTATTGCATCATGAGTGACTGTACTGTTTGGGGGTGTTCCTGTTCAGGAAGTATACAACAAATCAAGGATTTGAAACAAAGCAAGGCTGGGTATAGTTTTAATTATGCCATTAGCATGCATTTCAGAGTTCTGCTATGAAAGGAGGCAGATTAAACAACTAGCAACACCAATGAATTTAAAGAGAATGTAAGGATTCATAAGTTTAGGTTTTCAACTAGAAATAGTATAATGTGAAAAGGTTGATAGTGTCCCTTTAAATACAGAGTTTTTTTAAGAACTGCACAAACTGCTAAAATCTCTACCCAGTGACTAACCTCCCAAGCGCCTCTTGCCATCTTATTACCTAACTTGTCTATACCCCAACTAAACGCAAAGCCCTGTAACAAATGCTTGCACTTCCTGCAGCCTTCTCAGGCAATAGCATACAGTTCCACCCCTCAATGTATGCAAAGGTACCTTTGCACATATTTGTATAGTGAGAGCAGAAGAACCATGGGTTGCAACCTGCCGAGATGACGTCATGGAGTGCAGATAATCTGATACGGAGTTGGGAATTCTGTTGGACTGTAGAAGGCTTAACAAAATGTTTTCATGTGACAAAATAGCTGATCAGGGGTTAGCGCGGCTGGGGAGGGATTGTTCAGCAGTTTGCCACGGGGGGGTTGTTCAGCAGTTTGTGTAGTTTTCCTGACTGTGTTCCGTCCTGCAGCTGGATTTCCAGTCTGAACACTCATGCAATAGATGGGAACCTCCGACCCTGTCCACTGCACTGGCATCTTAGTGCATAGTACAAACATCCCATGCCAAGTCAGCTTTTGCACACGATGGACCATTCTTGTTTTTAAAACCCACCAAAGTTGTAGAGAAGAAAAAGTTGCTGATGAAATGAGTTTGCCCTTAGCTGAAGTCCTGGGTGCATGCACAGCTGTCCACACCGCAAAATCACTGCATCAGTTTTAGCAGAACTGGGAGTATTTGCTTGAAGGAACCCTAGGATTAAATCAATATGAAGACTGAATTATGTCCCTAACCAGAGGCAGCCTAGGTCTACCTTGGTAGAATACTACAGAACAGACCCTACTGTGACTGCATGCAGCACTTAGCTCGCTGGTAAATACAATTATTACATTATTTGAATCACTCCTTACATAAAGCGTTGTTCAAGATTTAGGAAAACATTTTAAAATGTAATATTTAAACTCAACTCAGCTTATAGTTTCTGGAATTTCTGTATATTTTCCCATTTATCATTATGGAAGACAGCTGCATGAAAACAAAATCTCTATTCTTCCTTTCATCCATCAGATTCTCTCTTCTGTGATACCACAGGTGTTCCCACCGCAATAGATCATGATGTCACAAAATTGAGAATTGCAAAAGGAGGAGGAGGTGATGTCAGGGTGACAAGGATAATGCTTTCATGCAAACGTCCTCAGTAATGAAGAATGAGGCACAGAAATACAGAAAATGAATGAAAGATTGATTAACTGTGTCTGAATATTATATTTTAAAAATCTTCCTTGGATACTGTAAAAACACTTTAATAGATCTGAACTTACTTTGCTAGCACACCTTTCATACAGTGGTAGGGCTACTGCTTGCAATGCCAGTGCCCTGGGTTCAGTAATGAACCTGGATCATCAGGAGGCCAGTTGGGGGAGGAGGAGGAGCCTGGAGATGCTTTCCTTCTCCAGGGAGGGAGGGCAGCTGACCTACTGATACTGCCACCTAGGGTGACTACAGGTGGCAGTACAGTTGGGAGGCGCTTGTGAAAGGAGCACACCAACTAGTGTCACACTACTCAAGCTTGGTTGTGGCGCATGCACACCCCCGCCACCAGTGTCATGTGGGCCTGTGACCTGAACATGGAAAACCTGGGCAGGCAACATGATGATCAAGGTGTTTGGTTCCCAAATAGGACCGAACCTGCAGCTCAATGTACTGTGCTCATTTATTTGTAGCTTGATTAAAGGGTGAGCCCATTGGGAGAATAACCTTTTTCATGGGCAACCAAAGGTTAAAATATTAAATCAAATGTACATGACATTGCATCATAAAAACATTTACATTTGTGCTGCCTACATAAATACTGATTTAAACCACAATTTTATCATGTTATACAATAGGAAAGCGTAATCCTGTGCTTTGATTGGTGGAACCTAATTTATTACTGTACCTACACAGGTTATTTAATATGCTTTTGGCTCACTGGTCTGTTTGAGCAGTGCCAAAGGCGCTGCTTGAAACTCTGGTGACCTAAGTTCAGGAACAAGCCAAGAACGCTGGGCCTGCTACCCAGACGAGGACAGTGAATTCTCCTCCTCTGGGGAGGGAGGGAGGCAGTTTGCTTTGCCATGATAATGCTACCTAAGTAACCATGCATTTCAGTGCAGTCGGAGCAGCTTGGGGGTAGGAGGATGCTAGGTGCTGCACTACAGAGTCTTGCAATGATTGCGCATTTCAGCGTTAGTCACTGCTGGACAAGCTGGACAAAAACAAGGACACGACAGGATGAAGCCCTAACGCCTTCGGCCCCACCTCCTGACTGGTTACTTACCTCCCAGTACTAGAGAACCAGAGGGAGGCAGCTGAGCCGAGACCCCCCAATCAGGACCACCACAGGCAGAAGCTGCACCTGTGGCACTGTGAAGGTCAGGTAAATTGTGTGATGGGATGGGGTTGGAGGCCTGGGACAGTAGAGCAACACTAGTGACAAGGGGCATAAAACTATAATGAAAAATATAAAATGTTTTTAGAAAGGAAAGTTTTTTCCCATATGTGTTTGTTCTTTCGGATGGTAGCTCGTCTGGCTTCAGGGATGCATCCTCTTTGCAGGATACACCCTGATCAGGTCGAGATCCTGGCTGTCATATAGAAGGCATCCGGGTTTTCTTCCAGTTTTTTCTCCCACTTCTTCCTTGCCATGGGTGACGCCTTTGTCAGCATCCCACACACACAGCTTCCTCTACAGTAGAGCAAGCCCCTGGCTGTCAGCAGGGGTCACCGTGGTGCTGACCAAGATGCAGTGCTGACTGGCAGCTGCTTTGACCTTGGCTTGCATTCCAACACAACTTCTAAACCTGGGTCATCAGCACGCCTGCACAGTGCTCTGTCCCTGGGCCACTGGGGCATCAAAAGAATTTGTACATCCCGTGTCCCAGGCTGCTTTGAAATGAATGACCAGTTGACTGCAGTCATCAAATGTGCAGTGAGCTTGAGAAAGGAAAGTGCAGGGATGTTAAGCATGGGGGGCATGGGAGATAAAACACAGGGCGATTAAAGGAAAACTGTCTTTACAGAAACTCCCACCCCACAAAGTTTTACTCATGAGATTAGGCTTTCCCAAGAAAAAATTATTTTTTAACTGTCCAGTCATACTAAATTTTATCTTTGTAAGTCCCAGCTCATACAACATAGCAGTCCTGTTCCAGCACCATCTCCTGTTACAGCGGCTCCGCACTGCTTGCTTGTACTTTTTAACATGGCAGGCACTGTGGAGCCACGCTGTAACAGAGAAGAACTGCCATCTTGTATGATTGTGGGCCTTACAAAACTAAAATGTAGTAAGTTGGGATGGTTTCAGAAATTATGTTTTTATGTAAAAGCCTAATGGGGTAAGGATTGGGGATTGCAGAGTTTCTGTTAAAGATAGTTTTCCTGATCCACCTCACGAGTGATGATGGTAGTAGGATTTAAACCCAAGTCTCCAGGTTCACATCTCTGCCTCTAACCCCTGGCCTACTTGGGCATGTGGTCAAAATGTTGCACTGCACAATGCCGTGTGTCTTAAATCGTATTACTTATTATTTTGTGTTCTGTGGGGGCTTTGCCTCCACCCCATTATGTGGGTCTGTGCCCCTAGAACCACCACTAAGATTCTAACTCGGGGTCCACCTGGAGAGAACACAGGATTTGGGTTGCACCATAATGCCATATGCTATTAAGCTGCATAAACATTATGATACGTTACGGCCTCGGCCTAGTGTTGTCTAAGGGGAAAAGATATAGTTTTCATGCAAGTGCTATCACAGCAAAGGTGAGACACAAAGTAATTCTGGTCAATCTGCTGCCGTGACAACTCGCATATCTGGTGTCAGTTGGCTCCCTGCACAATTCCTTCCCAAACTGCATCCTCCTTGAGCTTATTTTATTAAATTTATACTGGAGGTGAATTGTCCGGGAACGATTTGTACAGGGGGCTAACTGACACCGGAGCTAATAGATATGCAAGTTGTCACAGAGCACATTGATTGGAACAAATTGACACGTAGCCAGTAGCAAAGTATGGAACAGTTTGAAATTCAGATTTTTGAAATTTAATATAATTTGCTGGCCCTTCAGGGCGTGTGATTGGGATAACACTTGCAGTGCCAGTGAGGCCGATTGGAAACAAGTCTAGATTGCTGGGACTGGCCTCAGAGAGGAGAGTCTAGCATCCCAGAGGACAGTCTCTTCCCCAGAGAGGGAGGGCTGCCAGCTCCACTGTGATACTGCAGCTGGGTAACCAGAGGGGCTGTGCAGTGTGAGCTGCTTTGGATGGGGGATGTTGGGTCTGCACTGTGCACGCACACGTGAACCCTCGCCACTGGCATTGTGTGGGCAGGGAACAGGACAAGGAAAATGCCCAAACAGGTAGGAAAATTGCTGGCCTCCTGCAAGCCCTGCACCAGTGACCCAGGCTCTGACCCCAACTGGGTTCTGAGTCACACTGGGTCAAGAAGCTCCCCAGTGCACCCGCCATGGAGGTAAGCCATGGAAGAATGGAGCCAGGTTAGTCCGTGTTAGTGGGCTTGGTGGAACTGGCTTTAAGGAGGCCATTCAGTGCAGAAGAGTAAAGACCAGAAGTAAAAATAATAAAAAAAAAAAATGTTATATCACTGAGTTCTGCTGATGCTACAGTTTGTTTCTTTTCTTTGTTTTGAGCCAGAGTTCCTTTCCACAGCAGAACAATAAAAAAAAAAGCGTGCTACTTTAAATTTTGTTACAATGCTTGCAGTGTTCTGTAAACCTAAGTGCCACCGGCTGAGCACCACTGTACAAGATCCTACTATTACATGATAACATAGAAGGATGCTAGCGAATCAATATCCCATTACCCACAAAAATCAATAGAGCAGGTTATTTTCCACATAGACTGACATCATGGTTTTAATTCTTTTTCCTAAGACAATGCCAGATTTTTCCACAATGTATTTTACTGGAAGCTCAGCCAAGATGCTGTAGTATCTCATTTACAGTGGGGTCCGCATCCACCTAATTCTTAGCTGGGAATTAAGCACATGAAGGTCAAATAATTTGCACAAGGTCATGCAGTGAGCAAATGGCTGTGACTGGATCCAGACCTGGATCTGCTTGTGCTTTAACCACTAGTCTGCAATGCTTTCAAAATGTTCATTCTTGGTGGGGGTTATGTTTTCATTTTTAATCAGTACTTATTCCCTTCCTTGCTGCCCCAACTCCTTCAAGAGCTGCAAGGTGCCCGTGTCACATGCCTCAACCTAGCTGACACCGCTGGCCCTCCATGGAGCCTTAGTTTGCCCCCAGATGGGTTTAGATTAGGGATAGACTCGACAGTGGATGTATCAGAGACCATTATATATGGGGTGCAGAGGCCATTTTCCACTGTTTTCTACCCTCCCTCAAGAGGCTGGCAATCATGATGCCATGCATAAGTGTGTATACTTGAGCGTGCTGTTGTAGCCAGTGTCTCTTCTCCCTAAAGCATGCCTACCCGTAGCTCCACCTGTGATCACCCAGATGGCAGTGCTGTGGTGGTAGTGCATTCCTCCTTCCTCAGAGAAGGAGAACATCCTTGAATGCTTCATCTTCCTCTCCCAGGCTGGTCTGTGATGACCCAGGCTCGTTCAACCCGGTCACTGGCATCGTGGGTGGTAGCTCTACCATTGCACTGACAGGTGGGTCGCCCACGCTTTACCTATTCCAATGTCGGCTCCATGCAATCTTTATTTGTAGATCCTGGTATCTGACACTGAAGCTGGCTCACTTGAACTACCTCCGTTTGTTTTAGTTTTGCAGGGAATGTGTATCATTGCTTCTGGGCTAAGGTCTCCCTGCTGTTGGGCCTCAAACAAAGCGAACAATCAATTCTTTCAGTCCTTAGGAGAAATGAGTGAACATTCAACACATGTAAAGAGAAAGTATGTGTAGAGTAATATAGAGATTCCTTGTCATTTTAGTTTATAATTGAAAAAGAAGTAAATCTGGCTGCAACTGATCACATGACCATGCATCGATTTCACATTGATACGTGGTCACGATTAGGATTGCTGTTTTTTATAGTTAAAAAACAACCCTGTTTACTAAACAACAGTGAGTCACTTTATAAGTGCAGTAAGTGTAACCCACTCCAGCATGTGTGGAATGCAAAATCACTGCATTTCAGGGGTGTAAAGGCACTCAGCGTGAAACACCTGGTGCCTCATCACCCCTGGGGCAGGCATCGATTTAGATTATGACAGACTCTGTCATGAGTTACTGTTTGCATTGTGTTTGGTTATGTTAGAGACTGTAGGGCAGCAAAAGTTTCTTAAAAGACAGTAGACAAATAATTACATGTTCAAATTATGGGCACATGCTTGCTGTCTTGCAGTTCATATGCATGCTAGAAGGAAAACAACAGATCTGTGGATGAAGCCTGCAACGCAACTTCTTATCCATGGAGCACAAGTCTTGGTTTAATTATGCAGGCCTGAGAAGTGTAAGTCATGCATGCACAGTTATCCTGTAAGTGCCTTCAGGAAGTAGTGTACACGGGGGTGACCTTGCTATAGAGGGTAACTCCGCCAGTGGAGAACAGCGCCAATGGAGTGAACATTGTACAGTTTGTGCCTCATCACTGTGGGAGAACACAGGGTCGCATTCCGTCGCGACCATTTTTCCCTACACTGATGGCAAACGCCTGCAGAGCTCTGCCCACGCAGCTGTAAAAAGGTGTCAAACTGGTTCTGATTTTCACTGGCATCCGCATCTGCTGCTCACTGACCACAAAGCAGTAACTAGAGGGTTTTGTACTGTAGGTATCTGGACATTTACACTATGTATTTATTTAGTTTTTTGACTGGGAAAGGAGGGCTAGACGATTCTGCCTATTTTCAACCTGGTCCGAGGGTGGGAGTGGGTGGGATGGGGACACAGATGGCAACCAACTGAAATTGAACCAGATTAAGCTGTTGCTGGTATTTTAGAGAATGGGGAAATCTGGCCAGGACATGGGACTGAGGTAAAGTGGGTGGGGTGCACTTTCCTACTAAAGCAGAAGCTGCATTAGGTCCTGGCTACCTAAAGAGCTCTTGTCTCCTTACAATGCCGTCCATCCTCTCTTCTCCACCAAAGCTGGCTTGTTAGCAGCGAGATCCCAGCTAAAACGCTCGGGATGAGAGCGCATGAGATGGTAGTGCCTCTCTTGAATTTTGTCACCCAACATTCATTCTACCACCCGGCAGAGGACTTTAAGAGTGCACTAAAATATTACCTCTTTGATCAGGTTTACTACTGTAGCTAATTTATGATTTATTATTTATTAATTGTCTTTCTTACGATTGTAATATGTTTCCTGTATGGCGCCGGAGTCTTGAGGAAAGTGTGCCTTATAAATAAATATGTATTTAGATTGCTTTGCCTGCCTTAGACATTCCTTGCATTTCTGTTTCTGAGTCTATGTTTTGTACACAAACAGTTTTCTGATCTTTATCTTAGCTGGAACTCAGTTAGCAGTAATGCGTGACAGGATGTGATGAATCATGAGATATTCTCACGACTCGTTTGTTTTTTCACACATGCATTCACCAATCAAGAAGTGAGCATGTTCCGCGGTCCTTGTTGTAACTCATTCTTGAAGTGCATTATTGTTGTTATCAAATGGGCTTGTGTTGAGAAAATGAAAGCTGACAGAAAAGCAGAAAGGCATCATGGACCATCATGTGCAGTTTCCACCAGTCACAATACAGAATATTCCCAACCCAGTTTGTAATTAATCTTATGTAAGAAATACGACATTTCAGGGTGTTGATTACTTAAGCAATAAGGTACCACAGAGGTGTGCTATTGGTAATAATATTAGTCCTGGGGTGGGTTAGCACAAGGCAAAGCCGAGTGCTTCCACCACCCCAGAAGTAATGTTATCACACATTATACAATGGCAAGAAAGAATCCTGGCTCCTGATTGATCAGTTGGTTATCACAGCAGGGATGTTATCCTGGCATAACATCCCTGCTGATGATCTACTGACCACCACCATACATTGTTTGCATCTTTTCTTAAAAAATATTTTTAAACACTAAATAAAATTCTTTTAAATTCTTTTTTTTCTGTATAAAACAGAGCCATTGTATAATAGGAATAATGCCCTCAGGGCAGAGTGTTATGCTGGGATAACATCCTTCTCGGTGTTGGATGCCTCAGCCGGTGGCCTCAGGCCCAACCACCTGAGGTGGGATGTTATCCCAGCATAACACCCACCCTGTCAGGCATTATTCCTTTAATAACACACACACTGGAGTGACTTACTGCTATTATACAATGGCTCGTTGTTATACAAAATAAAAAACATTAAAAAATGTATTTAGTAGATTTTTAGTGTGGCAGTATATCTTTGTTTCTTAAGAAACAATGAGCAAATGGATATCATCATCTACACAGTGATATTATTGTGTAATAACATCACTGTCTCAGGCATACACTGACCAATCAGAGTCCAGGATTCTTTCTTGCCATTGTATAATTTTATTTATTTAGTTGTTGTTTTGTGACCAAGAAAGGAAGGCTAGGCAGTTCTGTCTCTTTTCAGCCCATTATAAAATGACAAGAAAAACTTGAGAAACCTCATTTTGCTGAGAGCTGTCACCCAACTGTGCATTAAATTCTAGCACCGCACAGTCAGGTGCTGGACCTCATCATTAAAGCAAAAGTCTCATTACATGCAAATTCAGGACTATTTCATGTACTGCATATCATGTTATTTAAAATGTATTTAAAAATGATTTATGTATTTAAACAAATGAATTATGTAAAAATCATATTACAAATGTTTCAGTTTACATATAATGCAAAAGAGCAGCAAGTTATTACATAAGTGCAATAAGCCACTCCAGGGGTGTGCATTGAATGCACTCACCAGGGTGTAAGGACACTCTTACTTAAGTCCTTGTGCCTCACTCCTCTGGGGTGTGCATTAATATAGTTTAATGCACACCTGTCATAGTTTATTATAAAATGGCAAGGAAAAAATCTAGAAAGTCCATTGGCTGAGAGTCATCACCTGAGCATGCATTAAATGCCTAGCACTGCTAGTACTTAATGTGCTGACTGGTGGGTGTTGTTTAACCATCAGGAGGTACACTGACAATAGTATACTCAACACCCTGGAATAACTTACTTCACTTGTAAAATGGTAACATATTAAGTAAATACAATAGAAGGCATATGTTTGCAGTTGCTGTTGGTAGTGCTTCAGTCGCTGTCCTTTTGGCACGGCTGTAGTCTTTACATGTTTGTTGCTGACATATGAGATGACACTGCTGCTGATGGTGGATGTCAGCAGTTGAGAGGAGCTGGGTACAGGCCGTGGATGATGCTTTTAATTTCTGCAGGCTGTGAGGCGCTGGCCTCTTTGGTTTAGCGGAGCAGTCCTTTTGGTTCAGCGGGCAGTCCCTTTGGTTCAGTCAGGCAGTCTTCTAGAAGTTGTGTCCACAGGACAGACAGCGTGTTATGAACTGGTGGATGAATTTCCAGTGGTCATTCCTGTGTTTAAGTTTGCAGTTGTGGAGAGAAAATTGCTCCATTTCTGTCTTTCTGAGGTTGATTCAATTTGAACTGTGGCTTGTTGACCTCTGCAGCTGGAAGTACGTTCTGCGACTGCAAGGCTGTAATTTGATTAATGCACCTGTAGGTGGTGATTATTGGCATGCTGTAGTTTGATTAATGCACCTTTAAGTTGGATTACTATATGTTAATACAGTTCCATGTAACAGGGTTTTCGTTTTGACCATTGAGAACTCAGAACTGGAGAGACCCATGTTATACTGTACATAATAGTAAACAGAAACCGCAATAGAGGTTTCAATAATCTGGCTGATGAGTTATAGTAAAGTCCTTGCAAACAGAAGCAGGCATTATAGGGTACCCAAGTACTGTATGAAGGCTGCATTCTGCAGTGTGCAAAAGAAATTAACAAAGTACAATAAAATGAATAAAGATAGACAGAGAGACTTGGCCTGTAGGAGACTGCCTCCCTTGAAATAAACACATGAAGTGATGAAGGTGCGCATGCAGGAATATGTGGGTGGGCTATGGGGTCCACGAGCAAGACTTTAGAAGAAGGATTGCTTGGGGCCATGGGGAATCCATGGAACAAGCCTTTGGAAGAGGGATTGCTTGGGGACATGGAGTCCATGAGCAAGGCTTTAAAAGAGGGATTGCTTGGGCCATGGGGTCCATGTGCAAGCCTTTAGAAGAAGGATTAGCAGGTCCATGGCGTCCATGAGCAAGCTTTAGAAGAGGATTGCTTGTGCTGCAGTAGTAGGTCAATGGGATACTTCAGCTCCTGTGTGACCTGCATTACCTTGTGTATTGATGTGTGCGGTCTGACCAGGATACGTGCTGTTCTGTTTATGATTTTTCCTTTGGCGTGCATCCCCAGTGTGCACAACTGATATTGGCCAGTGGCAGACTTTCTGCATTGCTATGGTCATAACAGAGTGGAGTCCTCAGGCTGAACAGAGGTTTGGAGGAAGAACAGAGAGTGGGAGAGGGTTAGGACAGCTGAGAAATGTCAGTCAGCAATAATAAACCAGTGACTTGTGGGGAAGTGAACTGCTAGATGGAGTAAAGGTCACCCTTTGCTCCTATATCCTCCTGCATACTTCTGTGTAGTCAGCGTTTAAGCAGCAGATCATAAAGTTAGCCAACTCAGTTAGCTTTATTGCACTAGCTAGTCACCATGGCGGTTAGTCGTAATTATAAACCATGCATTGGAACGGCTGCCTCTTGACTGGCTAGGACCTGAGTTAGTGCTACGTGTATTCACACTGTAGTTACACATGGTACGCACATGCCCTGCTATTGTGGGAAGGGCTCAAGCACAGGTGAATTTTATGATAGGTTTTTCTTTTCAGTTAATTCACACCTAAAATGAGTGTCTTGAAACACATTGCTGCCTTTCACTGTACTGGTAAAAAAACTCTGGTTCAGGGTGGAGGGATTGATCACGGTGGGTAATCTCACCCCATGGTGAACCATACTCATGAGTTTTGTGTGCAGAGGGGTTATGATTACCTTGTGGTGACAACCCCTCCCTCTCTCCAGTTTCCCTTACTGTCATTTTACTATCATGTACATTAGATGTCATTTAAGAGGTGAGAGAGTCAGCCTCACAGCCCTTTAAATAATATGTTGAGATCTTTTGCCTTTATCGCTTGGATAATAAACATTTCCTGATAACCTAACCATGGCCTTTGTACTTGGCTTCCTTGGAATATTTTAGCGGCATTCACTTGAGAATGCCTTTGCACCTGCAATAAGCAATCATCATTGGTCATTGAATTTTATTAACGCTTTAGGTGGGAAAAATCTAAAGCTGGCCCAGTTGAAATGTCACCCATAAGGAAACTTAAGAACTGATGAAAGGCCCAATAAATGGCTGTAGAATTCAATATAACTGCTTGCCCAGTCCTTCCAATGTTTATGTATTAGTGAAATAACATTTTCTTTCAGAAGTTTCTTTATTGGAAAGCAGATTGTTCAGAAATGTTGAACTACTGTACATTTAGTTATAAGAACCCTCCTGAGGCTTGCCCAAGTCTGCAAAGTAAAGAACACTGGGCAATCTGCTTGTGCCTTCTACACATAACAGAGGACTCTGAATCATTTGGCAGCCAGCAGGCCGTGCCACGTTAGATTAAGTCAGAGAAGCATGCATCACTTGACCAATGGTTGCCATCCTTAAAACGACTCTCAAACATATTGTCAAACCATGCTCTGCCTGATTGTATTCAACAATGGATGGCACTGTATGTGTCCAGTGGACCACCAGAAAGGGGAAAAATGAAACAACTTTTGTAAAACCTGTGTCTTCTTTGTCTGAGGTTACTGCAGTGAAAATACAAGACCCTTAGTTTTCGAGTCTTGTCTAAAAAGATACTTATTTATTTATTTTACATCTGGTAACTGGGTGGACTCTTGAGCAAGACCTGCCCATTTGCAGGCATGCCCCAGGAGACAATACAGGTGCAGTAGACACAGAGCATAAAAATGAATCGTGAAGATACTAGATGAGCAACTATGCACAACCAGTATGTTCTGCTACAGAGGGTTCTGATTCCTTAAGACCTCAAGAGCGAAACTCAAGAGGTCTGTGGGAATCAGAACCCTGAAGTAGCAGAACACACTGGTTTTGGCATAAAGTTGCTCATTATGTATATTTTATAGCTTATAGTATTATGTGAATATGCTCACAGTGGTTCTTTCGCTTTCAGAACAAAACTGACTTGTGCAGTCTTTAGAGGTTCCAGAATGCTATTGTACCACAGAAGGGTACAGTCACATTCCATGATCTCTGAACTAAGGTACAACAGCATTTTGAAACGGATGGAATTCTATACAGAACAACGCTCTACTATACGCTGTAGAACAATACATTATCCCTTGGACCTGCATCTACCACAAACAAGTAATATGCAAAACTGTTGCAATCTGGCATACATATACTTGACATTACTAAGTTAGATGTTCTTCACCCTGCTTTATAGCCCTCCCTGTTCTTACATAATCACCCTCGTTTGTTACCTTACTGTCAACCCTTTTGTGCTTCTATTATTTCTAGTTGAAAACCCACATTTTATGATTGCAGGCTTTTCTAACATTCATTGGTGGTGCTGGTGGTTTTATCTGCTTCACTTATTAGATGAAATGCATGTCATGCTTGTGGTGTAATTACACTCAACCATGCTTTGTTTAAAATCCTTGATCTACTCTTATTGCATACTTCTTGAACAATAGGAGCACCCCAAAGATTGCATCCACTCATGATGGAATAGCCTCCTCTCCTCCCACCGCATCATGGTTGGCTAGACTGTACTGGGGTGTTCCTAAGTGTAGGAAAGATGCAGGAGTTGATGAAGGCATGTAAACAAACGCTTTGAGTGGTAACACCAGAATGTAGGGCAGTCTGTTTTTCACTTATAAAAAGAAAAACATGGAAACAGAATCAAACTACCTGCTACATCAGCAGTCTCTACAGAATGTGACCACTCGTAACATGATTTTTTTAAACTAAAGACACCTTGAGGCCTAGAGGTTAACAATGTCCATTTAAGAGGATGAAAGTTTAAACCACTTAATAGGGACACAGTCGTGAATTAACAACTAAACTATGGCTTAGAACTGAAGAATGAAGCTCAGGAATGTAATACAATAAGGGTAAGCAACACAGGTTAATGTCGCACATTATTAGATAATAAGCCACGTGTAACATATTTTTATTTTGCTCATCTGATCCCTGCTGACTCTAGTGAAAATGTATAAATGCAATCTGAAGGGAAAAATACAACCATGTTTGATTGTACATTTTTTAGAAAGCTATGCATTTGTCTCGCCATGGCAATAGGAAAATACATTACAATTTTGTCACCACCCATTTTGTACACTCCAGTGAAATATTTGCAGATCAGAGCAGTGAATATTAGTTTTATTGTAACCTGAATAGTCAAGAAAACATTTCATTATAAAAATACAGTACAATAATTACATGCCAAACACTGCACTAGTTGATAAAATACAGTACATCACATGCCAAACACTGCATTAGTCGATAAAATACAGTACATCACATGCCAAACACTGCATTAGTCAATAAAATACAGTAAATCACATGCCAAACACTGCACTAGTCGATAAAATACAATACAATACATTACATGCCAAACACTGCACTAGTCAATAAAATACAGTACAATAAATCGCATGCCATACACTGCACTAGTCGATAAAATACAGTAATACATTGCATGCCAAACACTGCACTAGTCGATAAAATACAGTACAAATACATCGATGGCAAAGACTGCACTAGTCAATAAAATACAGTACAATATGTTGCATGGCAAACACTGCACTAGTTGATGTTAATATGAATATTTACAGTGGAGTTAATGCTTTCACCGGGTCAAATTGGGACTAGTCCATTAGCCAAAAGCTGGTAGAGTTTAATAAAAGGTATCAAACTATCCAATGACTCCTGTTTTCCAAGGATCAATGTGGTTAATATCTCTTTTACTAAGTATTGGGCTAGTAACGTTTTTTTTTTTTGGCACTGCCTGTCCCATATTATCAGCCCTACCTCCCGGACCCACTGCCCCCCATAACCGATCCCCCTTACACCATGGCTTACTTCTAGGTGGGGCGCTGAGACCACCCCACCCCATGGAGACAGGTCCAGGTTACCGACTGCATCACCACGACCAGCAGGGTCCCTAGGCTCTCCGGTGGGGTTATGGAGGTAGACCATCCAGCAGAACACAGTCTCAGTCGGGTACTTTGGGGAGCTGCGATACCAGGAGGCAGCATCATCATCCCTCGGACAGGCAGCATTTTTTGTGGATGCTAATCCCTCAAGAGGCGAGACATGCAATGACATCAGTGGGACAAATTCAACGCTTATCCTGCCTCCTCACATATTAGGCACCGTCGCATCAGATCCTCCAGCCTCTGCCAGGGTCCACACCTTGCACTGGACACTGATCACACCACTCCTCCCCAGAGGAGGAAAGCAGTCCAAGGGACACTCAATGCTCTCCCCAGCCGCCCTCCGATGGCCCACATCTGGATTCGAATCCAGGTCGCCAGTGTCGCAGGCGGAAATCCTCACCCCTGCGCCCAATGGGCTGGCCAGGCTAGTAACGCTTCTTTTTAATTAGTTCTATGAGCTTGTATGGGAGAAGGTAACATGTCAATACATACACCAGTTGGGTCATTCAAAATACAGTGGGGACAGTGGAGTCTCCCAATCACTAGCCCTGCTGGCTAGTGGCTTCAAAACTTAATTTTGACCCTTCTTTCAACAGTAGAAAATGAAAGTAGTAAATGTTGCAGGTTCAACACAGGGTCCAGTGCATTTTTTTTGTCTTGATTGCTTTCATAAAATGATTATTTTCAGTGGACCTTCTACCATACTCACTTTTTATTGATAATTTGGTCTTGCTTGAATATACAGCTCAACATGCCCACAGAGCTATGGAAATGATCCCACCATGATTCACTGGTACATGTGAAAACCAGTTGGCTCATCTGAAGTCTAATTGGTGATTCAGTCGGTTTGGAATTTGAAGGCCTGACTTCATGCATTCAGCCGTAGTAACAAGTTACTGAGGAAACTTATGTAACCCTCCCTCAGAGAGGACTAACCTGGGTTGCCCACTGCTGCCCTCCTCGGAGGAGTCTATTGCCCACTTCCCCAGCTGGGGGAGTCCTGGTAAAGCTCACTTGTAGCCCCACATGGGGTTAAGGCTACATAGAAAATATATAATTTTTCTATGTAAAGACTTTGAGAAAAGAACACAGGAATCTGCCATTTTGTGTTAGTACACAAAAATGTAGTACTGGGATGGAAATAATACTAAAATTATGACAAAACAAATTGTCACTGATTGATTTGCATCTTCTTATTTAAAAAAAATTTTTTTTAAAGTAGTATGCTGTTCATGAGAATTTACTGAAATAATATATTGAATAAGTAGAACAGAGGAAATTTTAAACCCACTCTTCCCTGGGTCACATGTTGTTAATTGTGTTTGATGAATTTAAGTCTTGGGAAAGAAAAATATAAAATATTGTGCTCTTCTGTCTGATGGCCCGTGGTACATATGAACATATGTAGCCAGCAGGAGAAGGCCATTTGTTATATCAAGTCTGTTGATGTTGCAGGGTCCACAGCTTGAGCTAATGCCCCTGCCCTCCCTCCCCACTCCTCCCATCCTCCCAACCCATTATCCTTACACTTCCCTATACCTGTCCCAGCCTTTCTTAAAGCTGCCCACTGTCTTCAAATCAGATTGCCTCTTACTCAGTATTACTTGATATTTAAAAGGTGCAAAATGCGAAGCCCATCACGACCACCTTCCCTACACAAGCAGGGAGTTTTGAAACCCAGATTTATTTAATAGGAATGCATCTAGGATTCCTTGAAATTGTTCTTTAGATTTTATATTAACTAAAAGTCAGATAGCTAATTCCATAGTTTGCTTACTCTAATTGTGAAATAGTTCTTTCTTTTGATTGTGCTTACTTAGGAATAAAACATTGCAAATTGTGACACTGTAATGCTTCAGGTTTTGTAGCCCACCTAAATTAAGGTCAGACATTTGTTCGAGTCATTCAAGATGTCAATAACATAAGAAGGTCCCTCTAGTTCTTCGTAGTTTTAGATAATAAAGATCTAGACAATTTAACCTTTCCGTATTCTAAATTTTGCACTGGTGTTCTTAATGTAGTTGCCCTTCTCTGTACTGACTCAATCAATCTGGAATCTTTTTCCAGATAAGGTGCCCAAAAGGATGCTGCAAAGTCTATAATTGATCTAACATAAGTTTTATAAATTGGTAAAAGACATGCTGTATTTCTATTAATAAATTATTTTTTATTGATGATAAAATTCTGTTAGCTTTTAAGGCTGCTTGCCTACATTGATCAGACGATGTTAGGTATTTATTGATGATTACCCTTAGATCTCTTTCCGAGTCTACAGATTTGATTAGCGACCCATTCAGATAATAAGAAATGTTCGTGTTCTTCTTCCTAGATGAATTACGGAGCATTTGTTGGTGTTAAATTCCATTTTATTGGCTATTGCCCAGTCCTCTAGTCTATGCAAATCTAAAGGAATTTGCTCTATTTTGTATTGTGCATCAACTTCATAACTAAGTTTAGTATTGTTTGCAAATTTGGACAGATGGGACTGAATACCTGAATTCATATCGTTAATAAAATACCAAATAGAGTTGGACCCAGTACTGAGCCTTGGGAACACCACTTCGTCACACAAATTTCGTTAGAGAGTTTATTAGAAACTCTGACTTTTGTGTCCTATTATTGAACCATTCTGCATCCACTGTATTATGTATCGCTTGAACCCAAGCTTAGTTAATTTTAATAGAAGCTGAAAATGAGGAATTTTGTCAAATGCTTTTTAAAAATAAAACAATAGTACATCCACTGGTATACTTTTGCTGATTGGTTCATAAAATGTAATCAGACTACTAGTACAAGATTTACCCTTGTGAAATCCATATTGATTTGGTCACTGCAAGTTTTAACTGAAATTTAATTCTATTCTATTTTTGAGTATTTTTCTCCATACATTTGTTGACAATGGAGGTGAGACTGATTGGTCTACAGTTATTTGTATTCCCTTTATTACCCTTTTTAGGAATCGGACAACAGTTGCATTTTTCCATTCAGATGGAATAACCCCAAGAAGTAGTGATTTACTAAAAGAATAGTTACTGGGATGGTTAGTTCTTTAGCAGTTTCCTTAATGAATTTTGCATTTATGAAATCTGGTCCTGGAGATGATTTAACATTCACTCCGTTAAAACCTCATAAACTTCTTTTCTAAGATTGGATTATATTCTTCTTGATGTTTAATTTCTAGATGAGTTTGTTCTTTGGGAACAGAAAAACAGAACCAAAGAAATTATTCAGAGAATTTGCTGTATCTGTAGGATTATTTATTCTTGATTATTTTCCACAATTGGACCAATATTGGATTTTGATTTTGTACTTTTATTAGTATAAGCATACAGGACTTTAGGATCATTTCTTCCTGCTAGCTTGAATTCTAGCTTACTTTTTCTTTACTAATTGTATTTTTTGTAAGTTTAAATAGCCTCTTATACTTGTTTTTATTGTACTCATTAGGTTTTTTTTGTAGGCTTTGTTTTTTCAATACACCTGTGAATTTTATTTGTTAAACATGGTGGTATTATGTCATTGCATTTGTGTATACTTTTCTTGGAATTAATTGTGCTTCTAGATTTTGAATTACTGTTTTATTTTTAGCCAACATTCTTCTACTGAGCAAGTTTCTAATACATTTTCCCAGTCAATGTCCCTTAATATGTTATGAATATTGTTATAATTTCTTTTGAATAACAATATCATACTGTTGTTGAGGAAGTTACTGTGCATTGTTTGTTTACAATAAATATAATGCTGTTGTAATCACTACTACCAGTGGTGCCATTATTGAAATGTCTGAAATCTCAGTTGGTTTATTTGTTAATATGGGCCCCAGTATTCAGACTTGTGCCTGGCAATGGTGCATGTGAGGACACAAGCGCAGCAACTGTGTTGCTTAGGTGCAACTACAGGGTCATATTCTCAAGGAGATGAGCAACGGCGCATCTCTCTGAATATAACAGAGAATGCACACTCGCACAACTACCATGCATTGGTGCATCCCCAGACAGGGCTGAATACCAGAAATGGGAACTGCACCAGAGCAACAGAGTTGCGCTGTGTGCAAATTCCTGATATTCAGTCGATCAGTATGCAAATAGGGCCATAATGTAGCAGCATAAATGGGCCATTTGTATGATATTATGGCCCCATTTGCATGAGTTATGCAGGGCTGGCCAGCAAATGCGCATGGGGCCCCTGCACAGTGAGTGATGCTGCCAGAGGGGCTAATGGCACCGCCACCCTTCCCGTAGCCTTGATCGCCTGTCAAAATGTAAAGAATGTAATCCCATGTAGTTCAGTGTTCTCCTCCTCCGCGGGCTGCATCATCTGGCAAATGAAAGAAATGAATCTCGGCAGTCCAGCATCCGCTCACTTCGCAGCCGGGATCGCCTGACAATGAATGTATTGAATCTCGGGTCTTCTGTAGTCCTCACCCGCCTGTAGTTTCAATGGTGAACTTCATATCGTGAACCTTGGTGCCAGACAGATTTCTGCCCACCCAGCTCCCCATCGTCGGCGTGGCAGCAGTACCGCCTCACTCACTACCTGTTCGTTTGTTGAATGACAGCTACAGTACCAGTTAAGATGGTTCACACTGTGGATCAATGGGCTTGCAATGTATTCTGTAATGAAATCTTCACACAATGTAAGTAAAGTCCTTCATTCACATTTTTGTGAATGGCTATTACAGTATGCACTGCAAGCTCATTGTTCCGCAGGTGGGACTAATAGGCTTACAGCTGACACTGTAAGCCGTCATTTGGCAGGCAGCCGGGTGGTATGCGGGCAGGTTTGCTGTGCATGCCAATGATGAGGGGTGCTGGGTGGGCAGGGGTCCTGTGGGGATTGCCACTGAGCACCAGGGTTTACGTTATGTAGAGTTCACCTGCAATTGGCTTTACAGGCAGTTTGGGGGTACCACTAGACAACCAGGGATTCATTACTGTTCATTTTTCCAGGTGATCGCAGCTACAGAGAGGGTGTGAAGGTACCGCTGGACTACTAGGGATTAATTTTGTTCATTTTTCCAGGTGAGCATGGCTACGAGAGGGAGGGATGCTACTAGACCACCAGGACTTTATAATTGGTGTCTTTGTGGCGTGGGTTTTGGTCCACTTGACCACCAGGGAAGATATGGGTGCTTCTGCACAGTGGACTGGGTGAGCTGGTGGCCACCATGGCTGGTGGCTACTGTGTTAAGCCTTGCAGTACAGCAGCTTTCATGTGGGTGGCCACCATTTGTGTCTTTGCAGGCTCAATCTATGCCCTAGCGGTATGTGGCGATCTCAGGGCTGTGCCAGAGGCACCGTACATCCCGGGCTGAATATCGGGATGTGCCGTGATATGCATGAGCACGTCTCTGGGTTGCGCTTGCATACAATTATCATGCCGCCCGCCACATCAGGACTTGTGCTGCATGTGTCCCTCATTTGAACATCGCACCAGGGCGCATATTAGCGCTGCGCTGTGCAACACAGTTGCACCGCGCAACCCCTTGAACATCTGGCCTATGATGTCTAATATGTTCTGTCCTCCAGTTGGTTCTGTTACCAACTGTTCCATCCTCAATTTAATATTGTTTATAGAATAGATGTTTCTAGACTACTAGAGGCTTTATATAGACTCCAATTTATCCCTCTAAGTTTAGATCCTTAATAATATTAGGTTATTGAATTTGATAGTGTAGTACTGTAATAATCTTTAGTTCTTGATTGTAGTTAGTATTGGCTGATGGGGGTTATATAAGTTCCCTACTGTAAACTTTATACCATTTGGGCAGTGCATTCCAAGTGTCCACCAACATCTATGTGAAGAAGTGCTTCCTGATGTCCTTCCTAAACCTCCCACCTTCCAGCTTAAGACTGTGCCCCTTGTGTTATGGTTGCCACTTAGCTTAAAAAGCTCTCCTTATCAACCTTATTTATCCTTTTCAAGTACTTGAAGGTCCCAATCATGTACCCTCTTCTCTCCTGTCTTCCAGGAGTACATGCTCAGTGCCTCAACCTCTCCTCATATGCTTTACCCTGCTGACCTGCTATCATCTTTGTAGCCCTCATCTGACCTTCTCCAGCAGGTTAATGTCCTTTTGAGGTGTGGGCACCAGTACTGAACTCCATACTCTAGATGCAACCTTACCAGTGACCTGTACAAGGGCAATATAACCTCCTCTCTCCTACTACTGAACCCCTAGATATGCACCCCAGCATCTTGTTTGCCTTTTGCTGCTTTCTTTGCAATGCATGGAGTGCTTCAGGTCACTAGTGATCATAACTCCCAGGTCCTTCTCCTCCTCTGATGCAGACACTTGTACTCCACCCGGGTAGTACTCTGTTCCAGGATTCTTGGCTCCACTATGCATAACTTTGCATTTCTTTGGCATTGAAGGAAGCTGCCAGATCCTGGACCACCTCTCTAGCTTAATACCTTGTGCTCATATGTCAGTGAACTGTCTACAAGCAATCCCTGGATGCAGGATTTCTAGCTTACTTTGTCCTCCTCACCTTGCTGTCACCAAGGAAAGGAGTGCCTTGGGACAATGGAGCCATGGCCGGGGTTTCAGCACAATGAGGGTAGGGTGGCATGGAAGGAGTGTGAGGGCAGTCATCTGCACACCAGGCGAGCCACAATTTCCATGCCCACCTCCCTCAATGGCATGCATCCTGGTGGAGCTTGCATAAGACCATAAGGTTACCCATGTCCTAATTTCAGTTTCGCCATGCCTTCACCAGAAGCTGCCCTATAGCCATGTATCACCTAGCATCCTACCTGTTGGCCTCTCTGCTGGCAACCTAGCTTCGGTCCTGAATTGGTCACCATTATGCTCAACATTTTATATTTACTGGTTTTTCAAATCTCTGTCTTAGTTAACCAGGGCTTTTAGACCCTATAGGATTGAGAGAGTCCTTCCTTTAAGGAAAAGAAGAAAGGAAAATCAACACAACTAGTCCTATAAGGGACAGCTCAGGCACTGAATATTTACTTGGTGAGGCTGGGGATGTGATAGAGACCTTCAGATTCCTGAAAGGAATGAGCAGGGTAAATTGAGAGGAACTATCCAGCAAAAAAGTGGGTCAGAAACATGTGGAAATGGGTAGAAGCTGGCGAGGGTAGGTTCAGGAGGGGAAGGAGATAGCATTTTATTTTACAGAGGTAGTGGTTGAGCAGTGGAACAGCGTGATGGTAGAGGTGCTTGGCACCAGAACCATTAATGATTTCAAGCATGGCTGGAACAGAGTTATGAGCTTAGCAGTTACTCTTGGGGTAGCAGAGGGGAGGGGGTACGGAGGGAGGGGGCAAAATCCACATCTAGACAGCATGTCTTGTGGTAGGATAGGCTACAACAGGGCAGACTGGATGGACTGATGGTCTTCTGCTGCTGACGTTGTCTATGTTTCTATGTTCCTAGTTAATTTGGTTTACATAGACCGTTTTCCTTCGATTTCAAGTCCCAAAATGCTATAAGTTAGGAGAAGCATCAGTCATTAGCCAAGCACAGAGACTGAGTAAGATTAAGGAAATCTGGGAGGAGAGTTAAGAAACAGGATGAAAGAGTGGAAGAGGTTAAGTGAATTGCTTTTGGTCAGACAATAAATGGTGATGTCTGGATTCAATCATTGGTCTCTAGGATCAAATATATGCATTTGTGCAGTCTGTAGTACTCTGAATGTTCTATATGTCTGTAGAAAAATGAGAGTAGATAGGTCTCATTTTCTGAACAAATGAAATTTTTTCATGACGCTAGAGGTAAATAGGTAGAAATAAAATCAATTATATTTTCTTTATGAAAGAAAAATAATCATGTCTGTTTTGAACAGCTTTTTATAGAATACTTCAGTGTATTGAGTCCCCATTAAATAACATTTTCAGCTGAATACAGACATTTAACCAATATCAAGATGTTGCTAGCACAACTTATTTATTTATTTTGCAGGTCTGTGCTTTTCAGTTGCAGCCACAGGTCCACTTCATATGCAAGTTAAAGTATATTACAGTGCTGTTTAACCGTGTTTTATTAAACACTCAGAATCGGGTTTTGCAGATGTCGTCCCTGAGCTCCAGTCAGTGTAATGAATGGCAGAAGCAGGGCTGTTTTCTTTGTAGTTTAATTTCTCTTGTCATTTTGTGGTTACAGGGTTGGGCAGCTGCGGTTACAGTAGGCCAGTCCATGTCACACTCATCTGATCTGTATTTAGTAGAGGGCATTAGGGGTACCTTGTGGGCAGATGGCTGCTCTCCTTTTTAATATTACTCCTGTTTCGCCCTGTGGAGGTGAACCCAGCGACCTCCTGCCACTGGCACCTGTACCCCTGGACCAGGTTTGTGCGCGGATTACACGCCTCTATACACACGGGATCAGCCTGACCCCAGTGAAGACATTCTCGTGGTCCGGGGATGCAGAGCACACCCTCAGCCGCTGAGATCACCCTCCTGTTTTCCACCATTTTTCTTGCCCCTGGGAACCGGTAGGTAGTGGTGTCGGATGCACGCTGTGCTGACACCTGCCGCGGCCCCTTCCATTTCCAGGCACGCAGCTGTAGTGCAGCTGGCCTCCGCTAGTCGCCGCTGCAATGTGATGCATTGCTCCCACACACCCTAGAGGAAGGAGAGCAGTCATGGGATGCTCAGTCCTTCTCTTCCTCCAGCCCTCGTGGCCCGAGTCTGTTCCCGGACCTAGGTCGCCGTGTGGCGGACGGTGGCGCCCAGCGCCAACCTCAGCACCACTGGGCCAGCCAGATGGCTGCCCTTTATGCCTTGCTCTTAGAAGTGCCCAGCTGCACTTCAGATTGTCACTTTTTTTTGTCCTGTCATTCCTCGTAGTCTGCTCTGCAGTGGAAGGCACAAAACGCTTTACTGGTTTGTCCCAGTTTCAAAACCAAGGAAAACATCCTGACACTAAGCAATACTGGCTTTGAGGATCAGTGCCAAGAACAATGGATAATGGATTTATTTAATTAAAGAAAACATAGTACTGTACCAGGTAATCTGTCTTTTGACTTTAATATACAGTTTATTAAACATAGGTCTGATATAGAACTTTTATGCCTCTAATAATCGTATGAGTAGTTTTTAAACAGCTTGTGCTAAGAACACTGAACCGCAGTCTGGTTAGTGTCAGTAATGTCCTATGGAATCTAACATATTGCAACTAACTAATTTTTCTTCCTTGTTGTTTCTGGTAGGTACTAGGAGGATAGAAGGGTCCTCCAGGATGGAGCCCTAGGGAAAGGAGGCAGGGAACCTCAGAGGAGGGGGGAAGCTTCTCTAGTGGAGACTCTCATTGCTCAGGGAGTGGAGTTAGGGTCACCTAGCAGGGGAGAGAGGGAGGTCAAGTGCCTCCCAGGAAGCGCTGTGTGAGGGACGGGAAGCGGATCCATAGGATCACTACAGCAGTAGCTAGGAAGAAGCAGCTGAATGTCATTGTCCACCTGGGAACTAATGACCTGGCCATGAGAAGGGTAGAGTTAGCCAGAGATGAGGAAGATTTCAGGAAGCTGGGGAAACCTGAAACAGATAACGTGTCTCGCCTCATTCTCGGAGGTGCTACCTGTCCATGGCACAGGAAGTTGGGGCACTCTTATATCCATACCTTCAACTCCTGGTTGAAGGATTGGTGGAAGGGTGGGTTTTGGCTTCATAGGGACTGAGGCGTCTGACTCTGAGCAGATGCAGCTTATACTGTATAAGGAGGATGGCCTGCATCTCTCTGAGAAGGGACCTTGGCTTTAGAGAAGTTTAAATGCTTCAGCTGTGAGCATTTAAACTGGCCAAAGGGGAAACCAGGAGGGTCAGAAGGCTTAGAACAACCCCCATGGAGCATGCAGGAACATAAGTTGAAAACAGGAACAACTAAAGCAGGCAGGAGGGGCAGGCAGGTGAAGAATGTATAATGAGTACTATAAGGGCAGCATGAGCACATAGGAAAATAAACCAGGTGGGGGAAGATGCTGAATAGGGAGAACAAGAGAGAGGGAGGGCAGACTGTAAACATGGAAGGACATGCTAACAAATGCCTGTAGCCTAGAAAATAAGGTTCCAGACCTGGAGGCCTTGTTGGCAGATGCAGACCTTGACATAACAGCAATAACAGAGACATGGCACTTGCTAATCATGACTGGGAAGTCTATGTACTGGGCATACACTGTTCAGGAGGGACAGGGAGGGTAAAAAGGGTGGAGTGGCCCTGTGCATCAGAGATGGTATAAAGGCTACAGAGGTTCAGGGAAGACAGGGGAGGCCAAGGTAATATGGGTCACCCTGGAGCCAGGAAATGGAACAGCAGTACGCAGGGTGATCTACAGACCTCCAGTACAGAGGAGGAAGTAGACAGGGAACCAATGGAGAACATATACAACTTGGCAGCTAAAAGCAAAATCCTGCTTCTGGGGATTTCAGTATGCTGGATGTGGCTTGGACCACCCAGATGGCTATTTCGAGACAGAAGCACAGCCATCCTAGAATCCCTGCAGGAGGCTGGACTCAGGCAGCTGGTGCATGAGCCAACCAGGGTAAAATTAATCTGGACCTGGTATGAACCAATGGAAACAGAGTCAAAGAAATATGGGTAGAAGGGCAGCTGGGGTCCAGTGACCACCACATGGTGTGGTTCAGCATGGAGACATGGACTCAGTTAAGCCACACAAGGACAAGAGTATTTGATTTCAGGAGGGCGGATTGCTGAAATGAATAGATGTATACAAGCAGTCCTGTGGAAGGGAGGGTACTAGATGGAGTGGAAGAACGATGGGAGAAACTGAAAGGAGTTATAGTGGATATAACAAACCAATGTGTTAGGATAGTGGCCAAAGGGAAAAGAGAAGGCGAAACCACTATGGTTCTCAAAAGAGGTGGGGACAAAGTCAGGGCTAAAAGGCTGAGTTTCAGGAAATATAAGGGAGCCAAAGGTAGGAGGACAAGGAGGTGTACTGTTAGGAGGGGCGAGGCATAGACAGAAGAGGGCTTAGGCACAGTCTGTAAACAAAGGGATAAGGCATTTTATAGGTATGTCAGTGAAAGAAGAAAAATGGGGGGATTGTGAGGCTCAAAGGGAGAAGGAGAGTGTAAGGAGGGGGATCTGGACAAGGCAGAAATACTGAACAAATACTTCTGCTCAGTATTCACTAAGGAGTGGGAGGTTCAAGGACCAGTTGGGTTGCAGAGGGAATGGGGGAGAGGTGGACACCAGTCCATTCACAGTGGAGAGAGTTCTGGAAGAACTCACAAAGCTGAAGGTGGATAAGGCCATGGGGCCAGACGTCATCCACCCAGGGATATTAAAGGAGCTGCAAAGGGAACTACCAGCACCCTGGTGGCCCTGTTTAGAGTCACTCAACACGGGTGTCATTCCAGAGGACTGGAGGAGGGCACATGTAGTCCCACTGCACAAAAGCGGCAGTAGGGGGAGAAGGTAGGGAACTACAGGCCAGTCAGACTCACCTCAGTGGTGGGAAACATCATGGAGACACTGCTGAAAGAAAGGATAGTGGCACATATGGAATCCAGCGGTGCCCAGGATCTGAGGCAACACAGATTCACAGCAGGAAGGTCATGTCAAATGAATCTAATAGATTATTTTTGATTGGGTGACTAGGAACTAAATCATGGAGGGTAGAACATTGCCTACCTAGATTTCAGCAGCACCTGATACATCGGTCCACAAGAAGGCTGATTAACAAGATGGGTAGTCAGGGTATGGGAGACAAGGTGGTGAATTGCTTAGAACTGGATAACAGACAGGAGACAGAGAGTGGTAGTAAATGGGGTACAATCTGGAGTGAGGGAGATGACCAGTGGGTATCACAGGATCAGTACTAGGATAAGTCCTGTTCAACGTTATCATCAGTGACATTGCAGATGGGCTAGAAGGAAAGAGTCTGCCTGTTTGCAGATGACACCAAGATCTGCAATAGGTGGATACTTCAGAAGGGTGCAAAAATTAAGAGGGACCTGGAGAAACTTGAAAGATGGTCAGAGATATGGCAACTAAGGTTCAGTGCAAAGAAGTGCAAAATAATGCACCTGGGTAGAGGGAACCCTGGGGAGAGTTACAGGTTGAGGGAGGAGCTGACTGTCACCAAAGAGGAAAGGGACCTAGGGTTATCATCTCTCATGATGATAAAGGGAAACAGTCATTCGAGGGGCTCCGCCCTGTAAACCTACCTTCTGGTCTAGCAGGAGGCGGGAGGTGGTGATACCATTGTATAAAACATTGGTAAGGCCTCACCTGAGTACTACATGCAGTTCTGGAGGCCACACCGCGCAAGGACATAGATAAGGTGGAGACTATCCAGACAGGGGCAACAAAGATGGTGCAGGGCTTGTACCACAAAACATATGAGGAGAGACTAAGAGATCTCAATATGTATTCACTGGAGGAGAGGAGAGAAGACAGCTGGGGACATGATTGAAACTTTCAAATACCTCAAGGACATAAACAAGGTGCAGGTGGGGTACCTTTTCCAATGTAGAAAAGTACTAGAACAAGGGGCACAATATGAAATTGGAAGGAGGTAGAGTAAGATGTAATGTGAGGAAGTTTTTCACACAGAAAGGGTAGTCGACGCTTGGAATAGCCTGCCACAGGAGGTAGTGGGGGCAAGCACAGTGGAGGGGTTTAAGCATGCCTGAGATAGGCACAAGGGAAGCCTGAGAGGGAGGGAGTGATGAAAAGCCATTGATCACATAGGGTCATTGGCCACATACAATGTATAGGGCATTTGGGCAGACTGATGGGCCTAGCAGTCCTCATCTGCCAACAATTTCATGTTTCTTGCCACTGACACCAGGTAAACACAGTTGTTATGGCTGAGCGTTTAGTGCCAGAAGGACAAAGAGTCAGTTTTTCAAGAACTTGAGGGAATAGTTCCTGACGGGAAAAACATGAATCACATATATGTAGTCTTACACTTAACATATGATGAAATTAATGAGATACTGAAAAGAGGTATTTCTTTTTATCCGAAGGATTGAAGTGTTCTCGCTTTAAGTAGGGATATGTTATGATTATCTGTAATGCTACTATCACGTAAGTGCAGTTTTGTCAGAATTTGCGTAGGCATTTCAGTGCAAGACAGCTCATGATAACACTTCAGGGACAGTCCCTGTTCTTTTCAGGATGTGAAATAGCAACCTGCCATATGGTACTAGCAGACCAGTCTTCATTAATCGCAGTCAGTTTGACAAAACTGCTTCCCAGCTGTGTCCAGCTAATTATCCCCACACCACGATTGGGGCATTTAATGAGCAATGTGGCAGCCTCATGGTTTTTATCACCACCACCATGGCAGGGTCTGTGAGGTGAAATGCTATTTGTGCTGACATAGTTGCCAGGTCTGTTCAATAAAATGTTATTTCACAGCCGTGGATACTTATTAAATACGAGGGAGGTCGTGTTGGTGGATCTCTGACGGCATGTGTGAGCAGAGACTCAAGAATATAGGAAAGGAGAAAGAATAAAATTGTCATAGTGTCCCCTTCTGCCTCTCCATTTGAGGGTGCCCCTGGCTCGGAACAGTATGTCTTTGACCACCTTAAGCACTCAGTCTATGTGGCATCAATCTGCTTTTAATTCAGATTAAATCTGGTTTTGCCAGTTCCTATTTGCACTTGTTCTTTTTTTTTTTTTTATTTGTATTCTTTCTCCCTTGAGATCCTGACTGGCCCACTGTCCTTCTCCCTGCCCAGCCCAGCACACCCACCTTCCCAAGACTTACTTTTGCACCTTGTGCCCCATGGATGACTTCCATGGAAGGGTTGCCTGGGAACCACTACGGAAAGGGGTTGCCTGGAGACCACCCCTCACCCCCAGACAGATTTAAGCTGCACTAGGTTAGCGAGAGCCATGGTCAGTGGTGCCGGGCCCACAGTGGGGCAGCAGGCAGCATTCTGCGTGGTCAGGATTTTTTCCACTTTTCTCCCTTGTCCTCGGCGTCATTGAGGAAGTGCAAGTGATGCTGCGATGTCAGAGTGACAACACCCTCCATGATACTGGCTCCAGCCTGTACTGTCATCTAGGGTCACCCAGGTGGCAGTATTATCCATGGGACGCTCAGCCCATCCTCTCCGGATGGTTGTCCACACTCAGGCTCATCCGTGAACCCGGTCACTGGCGTTAGTCTCACAGCATTTTTCTCTGCTGCCCTGCTCGCTGTTGTATCGCTTTTACTCACAGCAAACTCTCGAACCTGTCTCTGGTTCCTTCTTGCACTCCTGTTTCTACCCTCTCTGTCCCATGCTGCTGTCACTAGAGCAATACCCACAGTGTATTGACAGAATGGCTAACCTGGCTAATTATATTTGCTGCCATCATAAGTGTACCAAGTTGCCTTCAGACTAAACTATTCTTGTCCACAAGCCAAAATTGACTTGAACATGCACTATGACCGGGCCTAACCTCTGGAAACTTCTTCCTAATAACTGAAGGAGTCTGATTGCCTCTCTGACTTCTGCTGCAGCCATTCAAATAGGCCATAAATGGTGGTTCTTATAATGGCGGCAACCCTAACTTCACACTGCTTGCTCCTTCCTGGATATCTATAAAAATCAAAGCAAGAAATAAGGCTCAAAATGTATCTGATGCCCGAAATTAAATGGACTACATTGTTTGCTCATCCAAATGCTAATTCTGTGCTTGGGAAATGTCCATCCAATCCCGGGCCCTATTGGATCTGTACCTAACCACACAAATCGCAGAAATGGTACTATTTCCATAGCATCACTAAACGCTTGCAGCCGCTCTCCCAAAATGGGCTCCCTACTTGCCTGGGTCACCTCCATGAACTGGATGTCCTTTCTGTAGTGGAAACGGCTGTCTCCATCTATTCCAGACTCAGCCATTACTCTTCCAGGATATAATATCTTCAGGCTTGATAGACAGGTCAAAAGAGGTGAGGGCTGTGTTATATATTTAAAGACACGTTTATGGGGCGCCTCCTGGCAATATGCCTTAGCACCACGTGCAGGCCTTAGCCATCAAAATATTTTCGAGATGCACATAACAAAGCACTGTCTGTGTTCTCAATCTATGTTCCTTCTGAAAATCAGGACAATGGCCTCGTGAACTACTGGAATTTATCGGGCAGAACCCTCCCACTACTGAGGCTATACTTTTGACATTTTAACTAAAACTGGCTTGTGCTCTCACACAGCTCCACAAAGGATACCCTGTCTGTCCCTCCACTTCTCACAACTTGCATGACTGCCAGACTGACACAACTATAGAACAGGAACAAGCACTTTAATTGACTGGATTCTATCAAACTGCCCTGAACACATTACTAATGTAATAGTCCACTCCGACTCCTCAGTGATCACTCCCCAGTATCATGTTCCTGGACAAATAAATTCTCCAAGCCTTCTCCACTAACTGTAAGAAACAGAGTGCTAAAACGTGAGCACCTTGATCCACTGAAGTTACAACTACGCCTCTTGTTTGGTCTGAAATTGGCACTATGGCGGATGTAAATCATGCCCTTCAACTTTTCATCTCATGCCTCATGCTTCAATGAGGCCTGTGATAGGCATGCTCCAATGAAAACCCAGAAAGTCCGAGGCACGCCAAATTGCTGGATCATGGCAGAGCCGCCTATCTAAGATGAAGCAATGTGATCTCCTGTGGTTGCAGGCTAAATCTTCTGGGAATCCTGCTGATTTGCAAGCCTATAAAATCATAGGAATTCCTGTACCCAGGATATTTATTTGTTTATTATTCCAGAAAAGGAAGTGCAAAAGAAGAAGGAAACCACTTTGGTTCTCAAATATAGTAGCAGAAAAGGTCAGAGCCAAAAGGCTGGCCTTCAGAAAATATAAGGGAACACAGCGGGATGAAGATAGGAGGCATACCAAACTGCCCTAAGGGAAGCAGGTAAGGCAGTAAGGCAGGCAAAGTCCCAAACTGAGGAAACACTAGCACGAACAGTAAAAGAAGGTGACAAGACTTTCTATAGATACATTAGTGAAAGGAGAAAGTCCAGAGGGGTGTTGCAAGCTTAATGGAGAAAAGGGAGCATGGAGGAGGACCCTGTAAAGGCATCTATCCTAAATAGATACTTTTGCTCAGTATTTACTGAAGAGAAGGTAGGCAGGGCCCACAGCTCAGCATCATGGACACAGGGGAGGGAGGTGAGCACTACTCCCTCACAAAAGAAAGGGTCCTACAAGAGCTTGCTAAGCTCAGGGTGGATAAGGCAATGGGACCTGATGGCATACATCCCAGGGTACTTAAGGAGCTAAAGGAGGAACTAGCAGAGCCATTAGCAGAATTGTTTAGTGAGTCTCTGAGCACAGGAGAGGTCCCAGAAGACTGGAGAAAGGCTCATGTGATCCCACCCACAAGAGTGGTAGCAGGAGGAGGCGGGAACTACAGACCGGTCAGTCTTACCTCCGTAGTGGGCAAGATTATGGAGGCACCCTTAAGGAAAGGATAGTGCAACACCTGGAATCCATAGGGCACAGGATCCAAGACAGCATGGGTTTACAAAAGGAAGGTCCTGTCAAACTAATCTCATAGATTTCTTTGACTGGGTAACCAGAGTGGTGGACCAAGGGGAGCAGTTGATGTCGCCTACCTTGACTTCAGCAAAGCTTTTGACACTGTTCCACATAGAAGATTGATAAATAAGCTAGGTAGGCTCGGGTGGGTCGGAAGTTGGTCAACTGGGTGGCAAACTGGTTGACTGGCAGAAAACAGAGAGTGGTGGTAAATGGTATACAGTCAGAAGAGATGCAAGTCACAAGTGGGGTACCTCAGGGATCAGTCCTGGGGCCAGTCCTATTCAACATCTTCATTAGTGACCTCGTAGATGGACTAGAGGGTAAGGCTTGTCTGTTTGCAGATGACACCAAGATCTGCAACAGAGTAGATGATCCAGATGGGGTGGGCAGAATGAGAAGAGATCTGGATAAACTAGCAGAATGGTCAGAAGAGTGGCAACTGGGATTTAATGCAAAGAAGTGCAAAATCATGCACATAGGGAAGAGAAACCCTGAAGCCACTTATAGGCTGGGAGGGAGTTGCTAGCAGTCACAAAGGAAGAAAGAGACTTGGGCATCATCATCACTGATGACCTAAAATCATCCAAGCAGACCTCTAAAGCAGTAGGTAAGGCTAGGGGGTGTTAGGGTGTATTAGTAGGGGTATCACAAGTCGTAAGAGGGAGGTAATAATCCCTCTGTACAAGACATTGGTTAGGCCCCATCTGGAGTACTGCAGTGCAGTATTGGAGGCCACACCTTCACAAGGACATTAACCAAATTGAGGCAGTCCAGAGAAGGGCAACCAAAATGGTGCAGGGACTGCATCAGAAGACATATAAGGACAGATTAACGGAGCTCAATATGTATACCCTTGAGCAAAGGAGGGAGAGAGGTGATATGATCGAGACATTTAAACACCTTAAGGGCATAAACAAGGTGAAAGAGTCTAACATGTTTAAATATAAGAAAATAGCAGGACAAGAGGACACAGCATGAGATTAGAGGGAGGCGATTAAGGGGAATGTGAGGAAATTCTTTTTCACAGAAAGGGTGGTAGATGCATGGAATGGCTTACCACAAGAAGTGGTGGCTATGAATACAGTGCAGGGCTTCAAACAGGCATGGGATAGGCATAAGGGAGCAATACAAATGACTATGAATAGATAGGTCACTGACAGAGCAAAGGCCGATGGCACATTTATAAGGTAGAAAAAGAAATGGGCAGACTGGATGGGCCTTATGGTCCTTATCTGCCGTCAACTTCTATGTTTCTATGTTTCTATGTATTTATTAAATTTTGGTGACCGGTAGGCCACTGAGCCCTAAGGTCCCTTTTTCAGAAGCGACCCGGATAACAATACAAGTTATAAGAATGAACAAAGACATAAGGAACATTTAGGTCAGAAAAATGCAAACATCATAGAGAACTGCTTGTCAGGTCTTGGGGAATAGTAGAAATTTTGTGTCCAATGTAAAAGATGTCTCTGGAAAACTCCCAAAGGTTGCCCCTTGGTGATTGACACAGATGGTGTCTCAACTGTGGACCCACTCACCATTGCAAATATCTTCAATAATGCTTTCACGAACCTTAGTGGTGTCCTCCCGCCTGACTTCTCTTATCAATCTGCACATCCCCTTGAGCACTCAACAGTTAGGGCCCTTCATGAACACAATGGGAACCGAAACCCTATCCCACCCTTCTACTTTAAGAAAGTAACTGTCCTCCTTGTTAAAAGACACATGCTAAGGTCCTAGGTAAGTCTCAGAACAGTGGCAATTCCCTTGACTTAAAATTTATCGCTCTTACCCTGGATGAGGTTATAGCCCCTGTCACAAGTATTTTCAGCCTCTCCTAAGGTTATCCCAATTCTCTGTCATTTGGAAGTCAGCACAAGTTACCCCATCCACAAATCGGTGATCAGACCTTCCATACCAACTATAGACCTATTTCCACTCCACCGCCCCCATTGTCCAAAGGGTTGGAGCGGTTAGTTGCTGATCAACTAATTGAATACCTTGAAAATACTCCATTCAGTGCCCGCAGCAGCATGGTTTCAGGAAAGGACACAGTACCACGACTGCCCTCCTGGAATTTACTGGACACACACACCATTCTCTTGATCAAGGGAATCTTGTGGGTGCAGCCTTCATTGACCTAACAAAGACGTTTGACACTATCAGCCACCCTTTCTTCTGCAACAATTAACTAACACTGGCATGTCAAAAGAAGGATGCATTGGTTCAAAAACTACTTGGATGATCAAATCAGTGTGTGAAAATTTCCAATGTCCTATCTGGCTAATGAAATATCCACTCTGGCGTGCCGAGGGTTCCATCCTTGGCCCTCTACTTTTAGTATTTTTGTAAAACAACTTTCCCTCCATTGCCAACAGTGCATACTGTTATAGTGACTATGCTGTCATTTACTCAAGCCAACCCAACCCCGCTTCATTTGAGAATCATCTTCAAAGTGGCTTTGATGATGTTGAAAACTGGTTGTCTAATCAAAAGCTTGTGATGAAGTACAAAAAAACTAAAGTTATGTTGTTCAGCACCACAAGAAACAAATTTAAAGCGCATGCACTCAATATAAAAAATCAACAAGGTGTTCCTCTTAATGTAGTGGAACAATTCAAGTATTTAGGGGTTACACTGGACAAACACCTCTCCTTCTCCCATCATACTGAAGCTGTAGCAAAGGCGATAAATACAGAAATGGGTTTACTATATCACATCAAGCTCAATCTAACCCCTCAAGCCTTTAAACTGGTGGTGTATAGCTCCATCCTCTCAGCCACGGATTATGGTCTCGTAATCTATGGATGGGCTTCTGACACCTTGCTTCACAGAATAACTGTTGCACTAAATAAAGTCTGCAGGTTAATTACAGGGTCTGATCGCTGTACTCACACCTGTGATCTATACTGAACAGATGGGCTGGCTTCAACTGAAAATCAGATTAAATATGAAACCTGCTTACTAGTCAAAAAGCACGCCTAGGACTAATGCCACCCGGATGGCGGCATTGCTTACCCCTCCTGACCCACTGAGATCAGCAGATCAGCTGCTCACCAGTCTCCTAGTTCCTAGATGTCGACATCACAAGGCCAATGTTTCTTCCTACAGAGCTCTTCAGTGGTTCAATTCATTGGACTATGAAGACTCAGCCCTGCAAACATTGGGTGTTTTCAAGACCAGCTAAAATCGACCGTGGCTAACAGTTCTTGTGACTGCTTCACTTGATATCTGCCCCTTGCACCCCTAGGGCCTGCCTAGTACTTTTCAGTGACCTTACCGCCTCATCCTGTCCTTGGTTCTCCTTATGCCCACTCTCCCTACCTCCCTTCCTTTGATAGTAACCCCCACTTTCCCTCTCCTTCCACCCTCGAATAAAGACAAGCAGTCTGCTCCTCCTCTACCTCTCCCCTTATACACTTCCCGTCCTTCCTCCCCCAGCCTCTCTCACCACTATTTATTATCTACTTTTACTTGAGAATCCAACACTGTTATCAATTCCAGGTCGTCTTATGTCATTTCTGCTACTGTTGTCATTAACTAAATTGTATGTATCCTCTCATGTGTTTATCAATGTATAATTGTTGTTATACTGTTTTTTTGTTGTTTTAGTTTGCAGTAATATTCCTGTGTCTAACGTTACCCTACCATCACTGGACGTGAACCTTTGTAAACAGCGCCTTTGCTCAAAGGTGTTAATCGAGATCAAATAAATAAAATAAATAAATAAGAGCATTTTCCTTTAACGTGTTCACTTTGGAGACAAGGAGTCGGGAGGATATAATCTCCTGCACATTCAAGGGTATCAGCTATGGTAGGACTGTGCAAAACAAATACTATTTGTGACAATATACACACAACACGGCACTTTTTACAAATACTTTACAAATACAAATATCAGTCTTAAGTATTTGTATTTGTGCGAACACATACAATAGTGTTAGACCTTGATTTAGGGCTGACATGAAACACTCAGACTGCTACTGTTCAATACATGGATGCATATTTTCTTGATAAATCTGCAAATTGTATTGAAATCTCTCAAACCCTTGGTCTTATGTGATCAGACATTAACAACAGAAACCAGTCAAAATGTAAAATAAAATATTTTTCGAACACCGATATGCAAGCAAATACAAATATCAGAAGTCTGTCTTTTGCACAGCCTAGTATCAACAGGATGTCAGCAGACAGAGGTGTTTAATCTAGTGCCTCCAGAAAGATGCAGGACACCCTAAAGCTCAGGAGGTGGTAGGTTCAGGGATAAAATTAGGGTACTTTCACCAGAGAATGGTGACCCTCTGGAACAGCCTATGAGTGAAAAAGTGGACACGCACACAGTATTGCCCTTTAAAGTAGAGTAAGCACGGACATATTTCTGCTGATAGAGATAGTCACAGGGCACCCTGGATAGTAAGGATAAGGAAATCCTTGTAAATTAGTAAATGTTTGCACAGCCTAGTTATTTGTCCCTGCTTTTGAAGTCTGTGGGGGCTAGGTGGTGGATATGAAGAACCTAGAATCGCTTTTTTTAAACAGTGTTTATGCCTCCTTACCTTCAAACAAGTCGTCACCAGTCACAGTGAGTGCCTATTCAGCAACTGTAGAATCCTTCCTTGGTGCTCTTCTCTCTCTCCCCTGCTGGGGTTCTGGCCCATCCTGGCATCCCCCAACTTGCTCATTGGGGTGGTGCTATGGTCATTACCCCTGCAGTACGGGTCCTGCCCAGTCCAACACAGTAAGAGGAGGAATGAGCTATAGCAGTGTGCAAAACAAACCATTGCTTTCCACCTGTACTCTCTCCAGTCTTGGAAAACTGTCATCCCCATCTCTCTTCCCATGTCTTATCCCATTCTTCTGCTGTGATATCTTTAGCCTGAGCCTTGCACCCATTTAGTTATTACCCTTTCTAATGTTTTGTCTGCTGCATCTATCAAGATCCTATATACTATTGAAATATATCTACACTTAGTGCTTAGTTTTACCTCCCAGTATAGTAAGTCTTTGAGTTCGCATGCGTTCTCTCAAAACTTAGCAAAATTAGATCCAGGCTGAACGTAGTGCCTGACCTGTCAGTATCTAAACAAGTCCCAGTTAAGGAAACCACATTGCTCCTTGATGGTCTCAGAGGGTAAGCAACTGCTGCTCTCTGTAAGCTATGTAAACCTCATCGAGGTTTGTTAGTTCCACTGCATGTAACTAACATCAAACCATGGTGGAGCAAAGTCAGGATCTACTATCATGACATGTGGTTCACAGTGGCCATTTTGAATAAGGCTGCACATAGAACATTTCAACTGACATATGCGCCACAGGGAGTGTGTGTTTTAAAGGGCCTTTGTCATTTGAGTGGCCATCAGCAATCATGCATGCTCAACTTTTTCTGTACACGCTGTATTATTCCTGAATGGTCCCAGCATAACTCATTAACACTTACTATTGCTGCTAGCTTCTATACGACTCTCTTCACTGAATTATCTACTGCAAGTCCATGTGGTCATTCTTGTACAGTATTTACTTTTATCGATTTTATTCACGGTATGTAATATTTAAGCAATAAAGGCTGACCAAGGGTTACATTAACAGTCAGTTAATCACCTCAAAAGGAGCTTAAGAGCGCAGCCAGTACCACGTGTACCGTAGAGGTGATTAACTGCTCATGTAATCCCTGGCATACTTATTGCTATTATGAAAATTGGGTTAAGTAGAAATAACTGGCAAGAGGAGGAAAAAGGTACAAAATAACAGTGTACTTTTGGAGAAACCTGATTTCTGTAATAAAGATTTCACTGCAAAATGTCAGTAGTGACATAGCTCTGCTGTATTTAAACTTTTGTAAAAGATGAATTAAATCATAAGGTGGACGAGGGGAAAATGCTTTTCAGCAGTAGAATCAGTATTAATGCCACTCAGCCACTGACTTGCAGTTATTGATCTGTACCGCGAAGTCATCCGCAATCTGTATTTGAATTAAAAACCTGACTGAGTAGGAGCAATACAACCAGTTGCAGTGAGATAATGAAGTAACCGATCATATACTGCCTGACTCAGAAATGCGTGATCCTATCAATACTGCAACAGTACCATTTGATGCATAAACCTGTTTTCTTGAACTGAGAGAATGCAATAGACTGCATCAGGTCAGGAGGAGAAATGTTCGCAGACGCTGTGAGACATTCCAGTGGGGTGATAGTACTTTATAAGCAAATAACAGATTAATATCTCACACTCGATGGTCTGTAACACATGGAATGTATGCCAGATAAGTAAGGTCAGCTTGTACTTTAATAGTGAATTGTTTTATATAACTGTACCTGTTTAAAACTTGAATAAGAATTTGCAAAAAAAAAACTTGCATTCCCTTAGGCCTGTTTTCATTCATCTTTCTGCACCGCTTGCTGATTGGTTGACAGCGGATCAGTGTAGACAGGTCAGCTGACCGTTTGGAGCAAATGCATTTCTGCTCCTCTGAGTTGCTGCAGCAGTGGGGAGCCTCCAGTGCAGCAAGTGCTGTCAGTCCCAGCGTGACGCTGTCAGCAATCTGCTGCAGTGTAGGTACCATTGTTAGAGTTGGGAGGAGCCTGCAGAGGAGGTTTATTTTTCCTTTCCTTTATTAAACAAACACTGGGGAGGAATCAAAAAGGGTAGGAGTAACAAAAATGATAAAACAGCTCACTGATGGCCCATTGGGAAGCATGCCATGCTCCCACACTGGCAGCATGGTGTAACAACCTCGTAAGACTGTTCCACCAAGCAGAATAGGTAAGATAGTTAGTTTTAGTGTATTTAGACAATAATTGCTAAGGACTTAGGTTCCAATCCCAGAGCAGCAGGTAGGAGCTGCTAGGTATGGGGTGGCCCTTGCAGTAATATAAAAGCAGATCCAGAACCTAAAATAGTACTAAATAAATAATAAGCAATTTTAAAACAGATTGACTGTCAGAATTAGCATGAGCATATTATTAATGGTTATAGTAAGATGTAGCAAAGGGAAGTATGGAAGGGACTCCTGGCCTGGCTTTCCTTACACACACACACAGTTCTGCTCGTTTGATGATTGGCAAAGTTTTGTACATAAAATACAGTATTATAATTAAAAAATGGTAGTTTAGTCATTGTGGCCAGTGGGCTAGTAATCTGATTGCCCTGGCTACTGAAGCATGCCCTGGTGGTCCAGTGGTTTAGTTTGGTCTGCCTTGGTCATCACATGTATTTTAAGTATTTTTTATATTTTAAAAGATCGTTCTATAAAGAGCCGCGCTGGTAGATGTAAATAAAGAAATGCAGAGGGCAGCTGCGGTGCCCAGTGCACGAAAGGAAGAGAAGCGGGAGTGTGGAGTGACTGAGAGTTGGTCCCACAGCAGAGCACAGCATGCTTAGTTCTGGAATCCCCAGGCTTGCTTGCGGTGGCCACTCCTTACTGTGACACTGGTCGGAAGTCAGGCTTCAGCCGGTAGTGTAAAAAGTTTTGCGAGTGCAAGATGGGAGATGCACTAAGGCACTCCTCTCTTGGGCAGGATCAACCGGATATTTTCCCATTACTTTTAGTTGTGCAGGCGACAAGCACCAGAAAAAGCGATTCAGGGACTGGCTCACATTAAATAAAAATAAATAAAGGGAGCACAGTCTGTCAGGGACTCTGTCGAAGTCCCCACTTATGCAGAAGGTAAGCATTTTGCAGAGCTCACAGAGGAGTCATTTGGCCCTGTCCACCAGGAGACAGTAGTTTGGTAATGTTTCAAATAACGCTACCGGACTTACCGCGTTAGCATGTCCACACTGCCATGTCTTCATGCGTTCCATGGCGTAATCTGTGTGAGCGAGGCTATCACATCTCAGCAGCCATCCCATAAGAAACACACTACAACTCCCATCCACACCGTTGAGATAAGCATGTTTCAGCTGGAACCGTGTTACAAGCGTGCTAAAACCCTGATAGTATCAAGGTTTGAACACATTTTCAAACATGGTTCTGTAACTTTTGGGTGTAGACACGCACCATGTTTGGGGCTCCTGTAACCTTTTGCATGCCTGTAACGTTACAGGACCCTAGTGTGACAGGGCCTTTGTGACAGAGGTGTGATCTGATACTGGAGAACACTATGGCTTCACAGATGATAAAATACATTGAAAATAGATTATTTTAATTAAATAAAGCCACAAAGGGCTGAAGGGAGTTCTGGGAAATAATAAAATTACACAGATTTTTTAATAAGTCAAGTAGAGACGTTGCAAAGTTAAAGTTCACCTGTGAAGTTAGTAGAGCGCTGAAATTTTGCACTTACAGTTTTGAAAAACTCAGAAACTTTGATACATGCAATTTATTGCAAAATGTTATCATAATTCGCTGTTTTTACCACTTAAGCATGAATTTTGTGGTGAAGTGTAGAAATTCATGAGCCAAATGTTGCATTTCATGTTATGTCGATAAAATCTGCGACCGCCAAATTTTGTGAAATCACTCCATGAAATCAGTGAAATCTGCAAATTAACTTGTGGAGCGAATTTCAGGTCTTCGCACATCTCTACTCACAAGAAAAACAGTAATTGTAAGTAAGGCGCTGTACTAGAAAGCTGCATACAGTTACAAAACACTTGCTTCACATATCTACTTTTCTGATTTGTGCTGCCAAGCTGTTTTGTATCAGATTTGTACCAAACTTGGCAGAGGGATAGATTTGAGTGTTTTACTCCACTAAAATAGTTTTAAGTGTCAAAATGAAAATAGAGGAGTCACTAACCTTAGAAGGGAGAATGGGTCCTGAAGGAAATAAATCCATGCAGTCAGTTACACAGGAGGTGGAGCTAAGCATGGGAAAAATGAATACTAAATTTATGTGTGAAAAGAAACAACTGTTGTGGTCAATAGAATTAAAGGAAAAACGTGGTTTTCAAGATAATGTTAAGAGGAATGTGCCTAGAAATAATTATTTATTCAGTTTAATGACAAAGAGTTTAAGTCTTAGCGACTTAGCTTCCCTGTGGGTCATTTTGTACAGAAAAAGTTCAACAGAAAGCTAAAGATGACAGCTTTCCAGCCATTATAGTGAAAATATGCTTAGACATTAAGAAACTGCTTGATTTTTGTGACAAAGAAATGTGTTTTAAAATGAGACTCAAAGTTATAAGAAAAGGAAGCCTTGGAATGTTGAGAGGGGTAGTTGAATTTCAAAACTGAGTATTCCATTGTGGCTTTTGCTGCTGCAGAAAGGATTTTAATTTGTGCTGAGCCCTGGACAGGTCAGTATCCACTCAGTGACCACAAATTAGCATATGCAAATGAGTTTTAGTCATAAAAGTAGCTGCACAGCCAGTGTGCAGTGAGTCCAAGCAGGGAAGCGACCGAGAAGGAAGGGACCCAAGCTAAGTGGGTGTCCTCTCTGAAGAGGCCTGCTGCAGTGATAGAACCTGTTAGTGACAGCCTTTATTTAATTACAGTGTAGGATTAGGGATCAGCTGAATCCCAGTGTAGGGTCAGATAGGGCAGTAAATGAGAACAGGGTGAGAATAGAAAGCCTGTTGCTTCAAGTGCCTGATGATCCTGTTATGCCAAGTTTTCCTCACAGAAGAAAGATGCAACCTGAAGAATTTATTGCTTCTCCTGATTTGAACCTGAAACTGCTGACTCAAGAGGGCCCTCCAACAGTTCGTCAGCAATTTCAACAAAAGAGTTTCTTCAGAAAACCAAAGGAGGTGGTATTGTACAAAACCTTATTGATACAGTTTGGGGATTATTTAAAGTGGCACTGAATTTACGGAGAATTTTGTCTTAATCCTTCTGAATTTAAAGAGACTTTTGTCATCTGAAGGACTGAATAGTGTAAGGACTGAGGGGGCTGATGTCACAGCTTTAATGTACCAGTATGCAATATGTCTTATGCCACTGTCATTCCTGAATGTTTTAAAGTAATTTACGGTAGAAGCACCTAGTGACTTCTAACTGTTTTTAAATATAGAGTGATAAGTATAGTAACTGTGTGATAGATACCAGGGTGGGTATCTGGCAAAAGGTCAGTGGGCTGACTGAGATAGGATAAGGGCTAGTAGCCACTGCATGCCCTTATGGTTTCCGTGGTGAACAAGCTCATGGAGTAAGGCCAGAGTGGGGGCACGTATCCTGGGACTAGCTTGTTTGGTAGCTGGAGGGCTGGTGGGTGGTGAGTGCCTGCAGTCTCAGGAAGAGAAATAAGAAGGTTAGTGGGATGGTGTTGCTCTGCTGAGAAAAGAGTAACAAGAAGGTTGAGTAGGTTGGTGTGCCCTGCTGAAAAAGTAAAGTATATAATTGTACTGCTAATTTATGCGTATTTATCTGCCATTTATTCACAAGATGTGTTGTGCTGTTAGTAGGCTATACCAGATATTTCACCTTCTCAGTAAAACTTTACCTTTTACCCAAAATCCAAGTGTCAGTGTCCTTGCTTACAGAGCCAGTGTCTCACATTCCAGCAGATCTCCAGGTCCGTCCGGTGCAGCATTCCTACCCTTGGCACCTCTTAGCTACATGAGTTGGGGAGGAAATTGCTGTACCTTCAAATAGCTCTGGTTTGGAGCCTGCATGTGTCCGTGCTATACCAAGACCAGGTACAGACTGGCAGGCACCCTGCCAGTATGTTACTAGTGTCAGAATAACACAAATGATTAGGTCAGCTCCAAACTGGAGCTATTAGAAACCTGGGGCCACAGTAGTCCTATGGAGGCACCCGGCTGTTCCCCGCACAACACGTCACGCCTGGGGACAGCCGCTGGTGGTTGTGGGCGCTGGGAGGAGCTGCAGTCATGAAATGCCAGCGGAGAGGGCATAGGATCAACCAGATAAACTTTTAAATATAAAATGACACAGTGAGTGAAATAAATGCTAGTTATTAAACAGCTAATGGGCCCTGCTTCACATGGAGGTGGGGTCCCCTTAGACATGGAAGTTTCCCTTTAATAGCTTCCATAGTACTTTCTATAAACATGTATACTACAGCCATTTTTTACCTGCTTAGCAAGCAAGCGAAAGAAAGCCCCCACCCCACCCACTCAGCTTAACAACCTGGTCTTTGGTCATAAAAATACCATGATTAAAAAAAAAAAAATGAGAGGAACATCAGCGCCACAGTATGATCAATTTGGTCTCACCTTAGCTGCTCAGTCATCAGGTCCAAATGCGAGATTCAACCAATGTCATGCAGCTGTGCTCACTTGTCAACAGTGCTCACTACAACAACAATAAACGTTTTCCTGAAAATTTTAATATAATCTTTCTCATCTTTCTTGCATCTCACTCTAACAGCGTGTTTAGGATAGCACCAAAGAAAAGTGAGCCAGCAAAATAAGGTTCTCAACTGAGCAGTGCCCTCTACTGGCACTTATACCAGTAGAAGGACTACTTTACAAAAGTTTTTTTTATTATTTAAAATTTCACAAAAATGTCACCTATAACCCATTTTCTAAGTGAAATTATTTGTGGGTTTTTGGGCTATACCAGCTCTTCAGGGGTATAAGGCCTCCACCAACAGTGTCGGGCCTCATTATGCCCCCGGCAGTGGTAGTAGACCAATACCACCACCCTCTTGGTTATAATTGTACCTAGTGCACTGACCTAGTTAACAAAACTTAAATAAAATAAATGTTTTTTTCCTACATCACCAACTGGACTAGCACGAGCTATCACATTTCTTTGTCAGACATTTTCGGATAATCCTGTTTCTACATTAAATGCAGCACTTCAAAGGTGTGTTAGCAAAGGTGTGCAGTGCTGCAGTTATTTCCTGAACTTTCAGACACAGGAGTTCAGCTGAATTGTATCATGACTTTATTTGTATCGCTTTGTCCGGCCTGCCCCTTCAGCCCTGAATGACCCCCCAGCTCTGTCACCTGGAATTACTGGGACATACCTTATGCCCGGCCCAGGAGTGGTGTCATGTGAGTCTGGCATCATCCTGCCTGCTGGGATGATTTTCGCCTCCATTTCACCCAGAGCCCAGGAGTAGACGCGCCAGGAAGGCACTGCATGTATCACGGTCCCTTTAAGGCTGTAGTTCATGCCTTCATATGGTAGTCCTTTGTAGTTCCTGTCATGCCCAGTGGGCACCCTTGTCAGTTGTCAAGCTCCAGGAATAAAATGGCTGCTAGTCAAATCCTCTGCTGCTGAGTCCGTCAGTCACTTCTCTCCAAATTACTACAATGGCAATGATTTTCAAAGTGGGCATTCCATATGAGCTGACTAATTTTATTGGTGAGCAGACAGGCAGGCATGTAGGCACTGGGACTATGTGATGGCAGCTGAACTGGTAGTCCGTGCTGTACTGATGGACCTGGGGTTTCTTAGGCTCTGAGTGGTGAAGGGAACTGTCTCACCACCAGCAACACCAGTGACACCCTCAGCAGGTGGGATGGCGAGGGGCAGCTGGGTGAATGGGGTTGGGTTGATGGAATCACCGAAAAGGCAGGAGTCGTACACAGATGTGGGATGAAGCAAAGACGTTTATTAGACAGGAGGGGAAGGAGGACATGGTCATACAAGAAAATACCAACAACAAAACAACAGGGAGTGTGGACAGCATTATGGTTGTCTAGGCAGTAACAAACAACATACAACTATTTAATACAAACTCTAAAATGTTGGAAACTCTGTAAATAGCTCTACATGCTATACAGCTTCTATACAGCAGTATGAACACTTTATCCCAACCCTGAGGTGCTAAGTGGAAAACCACCACTAAAAGTCTATTGCTGTAATGGAAGTCCAGCTTTCTGGTGGTCTTGCACAGCTGAAGAATGGAAAACAAAGGAAAGGGAACTCCTGCTTGGCACCAAGCTATACCAGTGGAACCTATGAGAGATTGAATGGAAGTGGAGAGATTTGTAAACAGACCTTAATCCTTTTGCCAACCCACTTCCAGAATTGCTGGAATATTGGGACATAAATGACTAAACTGGCTGGGCTCTTCCCTGGCACAAACCCCGACTAGGGCTGCCAAGGAGGAAAACATGGAACGTGGCAAGGAATCCACCTGAAGGATTGCTACGAAGAACATTCTGTGGTTGTTCCAACACAGACCCTCGACAAGGCTGCTAATGATGAAGAATCCAACTGCTGAGATTTCCTGGCACCAACTCTCAACCAGGGCGGCTAAAGATGAAACACAAGACTCGTGAAGAATCTACTTGATGGATTGCCAAGGATGAGAACACCAACTGCTGAGCTTCTTTGGTGATGGATCCACCTGAAGGACCATCAGAACTGAGCTGGATCCCAGAAGATCACACAGTGCATGCAAGCAGAGCAAGCAGGAAGAAAAGCTGTAGGATGAAGATCTGGATTCCACAAGTTCAAGATCAAAACAAGAAACCAGCGGATGCGAACACACCTTGGCCACGCAGACCGACTTTTGGGGATGGCTGGGAGGACGGTCGAGGCTTCTTCTAAGGCATCCCACCTCCAAGCTGACCAGGAACCTGTGGCGCAACTCACCAAGGGACAACGATTTTGGCTTATGGTGAATAAAAGGAAAGAAGAGGCTGAAGTTCTTCGCTGGCTGAAGACTGCAGAGGTGAAGTATCAATGGCAGCTGAAGATTGAGTCCACAGACTTTGTGCTGAGCACTGGTACTTCTACTTTGCACTGTACACTGAAATTCAATAATTACAAGGGCAAATTGCACACAATACGGGGCAATTCAGATGCTGGGGCAATTTGCCTGGAGCAGGCAAACTGCAAATAACTGGGGGCAGCAGTTGCTCGTATGCTGGGGCAATTTACCTGAGTAGGGGCAAACTGCAACAATCCAGGGCAATTGTGCATATGAGGGGCAATTCACCTGGAGCAGGGGCAAATTGCAACAATCTGGGGTAATTGTTCATTTGCAGGGCATTCGCCTGACCAGGGGCAAATTGCAACAATCTGGGAAAAATTGTTCATTTGCAGGGGCAGTTCACCTAGAACAGTGGCAGATTGCAGCAATCCGGGCAGTTGTTCAGATGCAGGGGCAATTTGCCTGGAACAGGAGCAAATTGCAACAATCCGTTCAGTTGCAAGGGTAAACAACCACAATCCTAGATATATCACAATACAGTCTTGGTGCTTTTGCAATCAACACAATTTTTCAGATGCATGAGTAATAAACAGTTCATATAGACAGTACATTAGCTGACAGTCACTTCATAGCATATTGTGTGCTAAGCACCCTTCGTGTTGACCCTTCAGACTTGTGGGTCCCTTTCACTAGGATCTGGCTACCCCTCAACACTTCCGAGTGAATGCCCTTTTAACTAGCTACCCTTATGCTGTGGGATACCTTCCCTACTGGGTCTGTCTTACACTGGAGCCTAACACTGCCCCTCTAGGTACTGGGCCTGTGCTGCCCCTAGGTACTGGACCTGGTTGTCCCTTTAAGATACTGGGCCTGGTTGCCCCTGTTGATGACCTGGCCTCGGTCCTAAATCGTGGGCCTACTGGATTAGGCTTCCTTTTAAATAATCAGCTGCTGGGCCCTTTTAAAGTGATTTACCAACGTCCCACGATGTCATGTTTGCAAATCACCTTCTCTTCATTGAGTGAGGCAAAGCTCAGCTGCCCTGAAGTTAAGTATGAAATATATTCAGATGCTTAGTTTTTTAACATTTTTTTTGCCACAGTTGTCTCTGCATGTTTTTTCTTTGTTTGAAGTTAGCACATAGAGCAGTGCATCCACATGCATGAGTGACATCAGCACAGGGAAGGTGTTCCCACTGCACCTTTCTCACTGTTCGTTCATTCATCTTTCCTGGACCCAGCCTCAGTAAGTGCAGATCCAAAACTGAACTGGCAAAAATTACAGCACTGATGACTGAAACTGTTTGTTATATTGACAGCTGTTATACTTGCTTTTGGGATTGCAGAAGTGGTGATTTCTCCTGATTTTCAATTTTACTCATCTGACTAAGCTCTGTGTCCTAGGTCCATCTGTTCTAGGAACATCACAATCTACATTGCTTGAGTATAGTGTTACAGTTTTAATAAGTGCTGCAAGTACATAATTATAACAACAAGTCTGTATAAAAATAAATTGTTTGAGTGGAGCTGTAATCTGTGAGCGTATTGGAACACAAAAGGACAACTTTTGAACTGGGCAGATCTATAAATTGAAGTAAGCTTTTCAGTATTGGTACATAGAGGTCTGTGTTAAATGGATGACTTTTCAGAATTGTAATGTACAGCAAGAGTATAAACACTGAGCTGCACAGTCCAATCCCAGGAGAACAGTGCAATAAACTGTATATTTTTGGCAAGTGCTGCTTCCAGTGTGATTGCTTCAGTAAACTGCCTTGCTATTGCATTTGATTGTCACCATCACTATAGACAGTTTATATTTTTCCTGTGCTCCTGTGTTTTCTTGGGCTCATTTGGTTCTCATGCAAGCACCATAACACTGATCACCAAAGTATGCTTAGATGTGCATGAATAAAGGGCATGGTGCACTGAATTGTTTTTCCAGCTTGCGCTCCTCGCTAAGTTTATAAATGAATGCAATAAAATCAGTTATGTACTGTACATAGTTATACTTTACATAATTTACAGTGTATCTCAAAATTAAACACACAGTTTTTAACATTTTAAAGCAGCAGTGAACGAAAATGGCCAAAATTTGACCCAACTTTTTTTCTTCCTAATCAATGCCAGATGTCTTCCTGTTTATTCTGGTGGTGACATTTTCAGTTTCCATTATTATTTAAGAATTTTATGAAGTTTTGAACTAATTATTTCTCAAGAAAAATATGGCTGCCTCATTTTGCATAGAAATAATATTGAGGACCTGAGGGGTAAGAATCCAGACAAAAATACAACTGCACAGTACACAGCCCAGGAAGCATCCAGAAAACTCAAATCAACAGTTTGGCCAATATTTTTCAAAACAATAACAGAAAATTAGCTTTTTGGAATAACTTTTTCGTTGCACTTGCTTTAACATGCAGTCTTTATTTATAATTAGGATTATAGCATCATTGTATGTGCTCGGGCGTCAACAAAAGAAGAGACTGCAGTTGCCATCCTCTCCCGACACTGTAGTACCAATGCACGGCTTCTATGGTGTTATATTGCAAAGGTGTGCTAGTCAGTTCGACATACTTAGGGAACAATGTCTGAACCAAAATATGGGCTACACAGCAATGAATGCAGGAGTCTACACAATGCACCATGACATTGGTAAGGCGTGGAAGACAGTATAGTGCAGCATCTGTTGTATTTGCTGTACACTTTATGCTTGTGCATCAGAGATCCACTGTAATGGAAAAATAGAGAAAACACAAGCGGCTTGACACAGACCGAGTGGTAATGAAGTATGGTGACATAAGTGAGAAGGGTGGTTCAAATACAGTCAACACTTGAGTACCTACCGCAAGGATATGTCCTTTGTAGTGGACCAATCAAACGGTACTTAGGCTATCTAAACATAATGCCATCTCTTCTCCATGAGAAAGGTATTGGCAGTGTCATTTTATCCTTGGGGGTGGGGACAGTCACCAACTGTATTGTGTATTTTTGCTGAATTCATAATGCACCTGGAGGCACACATGTAGCGGCAATAACCCAATGCCAGGCCAGGATGGGACACATAAGCATTAATCACTGACAGAGGAGGGCTCTGCCGGTGGATTACCGTCCGCTGGGGGTTAAGTGCTTGAGGGGTCCAAACACCAGCCGGCATTAATCATCGCAGAGCCCAACGCTGGAGGTGATTAATGCGCTTTGTAACATAGGCTCGCTATGGAGGCAATGAGGCTGTGTTACCGTGTGTGTCCCCGGTGCGGAGACCCCTGCGGGAGACAGAGACAGTTTGGAGAGCGGCAAGGGTTTTGCTGCATGAAGAGGGGCCTGGCTGTGACCTCTATTAGAAACAGCAGCCCATTGCTCTCCAGTTCTACACTGCCGGGGTTCATTGTCCTCCACCTGTACACTGCCTGCGCTCCATTTTTCTTCAGGTATGCGCAGCTTTAATAATTAACATGGAACACTTTCAGGAATGAGTCAGCGGGGGGTTTGGTCTCGAGCACCGCGGTGGCCTCAGGGGGTGGTGACGGAGGGGCGGCTCCCTCTGCCGCAGTGGTAACAGGTGTTACTAACCGAGTGGGCTTAACTGTGGGTTAATACCCACTCAGTTTCTGTCACCTGTGCCACTTTGGCCAATGCGGCTGCTCCATTTCACTGCTCTCTGGTATGCCGTGTTACAAAGATGCTTATGCAAACACTAATGACAGCTGCAGTCTGTATAGTTCCTGAGTGCTTAAGGATAACACAAAGCTGGTGCAATAATTTGTAGTTTTACAGTAAATTTATAACATGCCATAAACAGGGGAACTGATGACTTCAACACGTTACTCAATCACTGATACCTCTAAAGGGAAAGTACAAGCAGGCCCCCACCCCAAACACACACATACACACAGAAGAAAGCTATAGCATAGACCAGTTGGCACTAGGGCAAAGACAGACCCAAACAGTATAAATAATTTACAGATAATAAAAGTTCTATGCTGCAGCATTTTTCTAAGTGTATGTGTGCAGCTCGGGGTTTGAAGTGGTTGGAGTACAAGGTGCCTGCTTGTAATTTCTACCCTGGTGCTCCATCAGAGTGAGTGACTGATAAATCAGTTGGTGGGAGGTCACTACTAACTAGTACCAGGTGAGGAATTTGGACAAATTGTGAGTCCTTTATCCTGCTCAAGCAATGCCACCAGATTGAGCCCTGCTCTCAGTGTCAAGCTGGAGTGGCCAACAACTCATTGGCATAGGGAAAGCAACCCCTCCCAAAAAATGAAATATAAAACCAGGGTACTATCACCAGCATTTGTGTGGGCACATTGAGCTGGGAGTAACAGAACACACACCATACCTCGATTTTGCACAGTAAAATGACAGCAATGATGGGAACCAAACCATAGCACTAAGTAGCAAAATATCATATTAACAGTCCGTGTTGCTAAGTCTGCTCTCACTGCTCTACTGGAATGGATCGGGACTACTGCTGTGACTGCCTGAGCTACTGCCCACATCATTCTAGCTGCTGTCATAGGGTCATCCCTATGAGGGATCTACTATGCAGTGGCTGGCAAATTGTGGCACTATGTCAGTGTCTGAAAGATCACTGTTAGTGCAGGACAACATAATGCTTTCATCATCGGACACTGAAAATGAACTGTTTGACATTGATATTGTCATGCTGCATGCTGCACCAAGAGCTCTGTTATCAAGACAGAATTGCTGTGACCAAGAACTAATTTTAATTGCAGAGCACAGATCTCCCTGTAGTGACATTGCAAAGGTAATGAGTGTCAGAGGTCACCAAATACAGGCTCCAATACACAAAATAACACTTCTTGGTTTGTGAGGGTGGAAACCTGATTTAATTTGCTAAAACAGGCTATGCATCTATCAAAATACATTGCTGAATCAGTTCTATATGCAGTCACCTTGCAGTATATGCGTTCATATATCAAAACTTGGTAGATCGCTTAATTCTTGAGCTTGGCTTGGGCTAAACTGTCACTCCTCCACCAACCACGCCCCTCTAATAAATATTTATGGCCCTTCTGAGGCCTTCCTTTGGCTGACCCTCCCCAATGGGCATCGCCATGCCTGCAGACTTCAGTTATTCTAATTTTAGAGCCCCTGGCCCTCCCTCTATGGCGCTCGGACGTTTTCTTTGCGTCTAAGCAAGCAGATTAAAAATAAATAAATATACTTTTCCCTTCACTTTGGGGCTAACAGCACATAGCGGTGTGCTGTCGCCAACTCACCACACCATCGGGAGGCAGGAAACTTAGTGGGAAGCAGGAGGCTTGCTGGCAGAGGAGGGCATCTTCAGGCAGCTTGGTGGATGGCAGGGGCCTTCGGGCCTTCCGACACTGACTCTGGGGCACTGAAGATGTGGCTTGGCTACCACTGCTGATGAGGGACGGGAAAACTGTTTTTAAAATAAAACAAATAAATAAATGGGGCACCAAGCCCTTCAGGTGCACAGCGGGACCGCTTTTCTTAAGGTGCCTTGATGGCACAGTGGACCACACCACACGATGGCAGGACAGCTTCACTAGCTGGAGACAGAGCAGGCACGCAGGCAAGCTCCTTGGGGAATGGCTTCAACCCACCAGGTAAGCTCCTTTCCTAGTTCCCTTAACTTGCTGCATCCTCTCTTCTCCACAGCTAGCAGGATCTACACTAACTGGACAGCTACAAGTTCAAAACCAACATCCTGGTTCCAGAATGGTTGGAGTAGAATGCTGTGCACGAGCAGCTCAGCACAGCATTCCATCCAGGGACATTGTTACTTTGCTGCATGTAAAGATGTTTTATTGTTATACTGTGCTCTGGGCACCTTTCATATTTTTACTTGTGTTCCCACTACAATGGGGGCGGATTCATTCACAGGAGTCCTTCTTGTAATGTACCCTGCTAGCCCACACAAACAACGGCACCCTGGGCACCTGTAAACCCCTATTTACGGTATTGCCCCCATTTCTGTAGCACCCCACCTTTGGGGCATTACAACTAGTTACAGTATTTAGTAGTTTCTGTTGCCTGATACATACTCAGGTCCTGGGTGCTGAGGGCCATTCAGGAAGCTGGCATTCTTAAACCCATTTTCAAACTGACATAGCCTATTTTCAAGTACAACTCGGACAGGTAAAACAGTTACAGTAGGGATACAATCATACATTTGCAGGAGAACAAAATAACTAATAGAATAGGAGATATAATAACAGGTATAACAGTTTTGTGTGTAACATAAGTACATACACAGGCAATGGAAAGGTAATTTTTTAGTTCTGTTTTAAAATGGGTTAAGTTTTTCACACTTTTCTTAGAAGGTCAGGCAAAGGCATTGTAGTGTTTAGTATTAATACACAAACAAAGATACGATCTGATCCATTGTCGGCTTGGTACAGTTCAAGGGGAGCTGACCCTAAAGACACCCCCGAGGAAGACCTTGAGTGATTGAAGTGGTGGGGATACTAGCCAGTGTACCTCCACATGCCGGTAACAATAAATAGTTTCAGAACTTCATAGTGATTACAGAGTTGGTTCTTGTTCCTCGAGTGCTGTTTAAATTACTTGTCTCCTAGTGTTTAGTATTAGCTAGCACCAATCAACTGGTAACATGTTGCAGGTGATACTTTTCTTGGACAAACAAAGTTGGTTTTGAGACTACTTTTTGAGAGTTATACCCCTTCATCAGTAGCACTGACCTGACGAAGAGAGTATAACTCTTAAGTCTCAAAAACAATTTTGTTAGTCCAGTAGACGGCATTACTGGCATTGGCTAGCTTAAAATCTAAATCTAAAGAGTTATGTTAATGTCTGAAAACCTCAAGTACAATAAAACAATTAGACTAAACAATAATAAATTAATAAAAAATAGTTTAAAGAGCCAGCGTACTGCCTGCAATCATCAGCAACTTTCAGAAGTAGCCAGCAATCACTTTTTATCTAAAGTTTGTTTTATTTTCTGTTATACGAAATAACCAATTTTCTACCTGACAGTACTAAGTGTGATGTGTGGAACCGCACTCTACCTGGAGGCTAACATGTTCCATTCAGTTCTTTCTTTTACATCAACAGTGTGACCTCACTGACTGTGGAATCACTAGTAACCAAGAAAAACCAGTCTTCTGCTGCTTGTTTGGCAACTTGTAACACATGTTACCAGTCAGGCAGCAGGGCTAGTGATACAACAGTGCGTGATGTCACATGCTAGTGATGTAGTGGAGGAATAGAATTACATATATCTGCTTCCAAGTAAAGCACTGATTTTCACATCACACCTGATACTGTTAGGCACAAACCATTTAATGAGCACATATAAAAAGAAAAACACTTAAGCAACAAAATGTAATAAAGGCCTGCGGCGCAGCTTACAAGGTGTCCCTGCGTGCACCGACATTCTGGGTTTCGGGACAAACTCAGGAGTTGGAGGGCTGGCCGGGGGAAGGATTGAGAGTCCTAGAGACAATTCTCCTTTTCCTGGGAGAGGGGCAGAGTGTCCAGCACTTCACGGACCCCCTGGCGGAGGCTGCTCTCCGCCGCAGCTGGTGCCTTCAGTTATGGGGAGGCGGGGCAGATGTCAGGCTTCAGACCCTATAAGTCATTGCATGTGCCACCCCGAGGATCAGCATGTAAAAAATGTTCATTGATCTCGCAATGATGCCCGCCTCCTGGTCCTGCCATACTTGCTGTGAGTCCTGGTTCCAACTGAGACAATGTTCTGTTGATCGGGTCACCCTGCCACCAGTAATCTGGATGAGGTTCTGTGGGGAGGAGGGTTGTCTGAGTGGCCCTGCCTTGAGGGGCAAGCTATAGAGGTTGGCTGCCATGGAGGTCACGGTGGGAGTGGAATCCAGTAGGGGTACATGCGGATGCAAGGGCTGCAAAAAAAAGACAATCGTGGACTACTTTTAAAGTTATTACAATTTTTGCTTGCTATTTTTTAGCATGACTGCAGTGTGATGCTTGACCAGCTGGTCCTGATCGCTGTATGGTTTTGTAATACAAAATGTGTTATTGAGTGTCTCTCTATGAGACAGCCTGTGGGTGACCTCCCCCACAAGGTTTCAGCTATAAGATGTTATTCTGAAAGCCAGAAGATAATTAAAGACGAGAGAAACATAATTAAGGGTCTTCTGTTTATATGACTCAATTGAAGCTGAGCAGCTGCCAGCATAGAGATCATAAACTTTTATGATGTTTAGAGGAAGAACAGTAAATTTCAGCTGGTGTTAGAAAGCTATATGACAGCTAAGTGAGAAAACTGCAGAGTTGTAAAAGTTTTCTGATGTCTTTGAAAAAGCAGGAAACCACTCAATATTAAAGAAGTCATTTGAGAAATGAGTTTTTACTGATGTCACCTTATTTAATTTACCTCCTGAGTGATAAGACATCCTGGTTGTGTACTTTTAATATTTTAAAAGGAGGAGCTTGGTGGGGTCATAGAAGGGTGGAGACACAGGGTTTAAACTGTATTCTGTATTTCTACTTACTGACATTCCTGTTTGGACTCTCGTGAAACAACAGCTACCTAAAACACTGTAAGAAGGTATACATTAGATAGAAAAGTCTAACTGTATGTTGGTAGGAAATTGCACTTTAAACCTTGTTCTTTAAGTGATTGTATGCTTTGTGATATATTGTTCTGTAGTTACATTTTACATATTTTTATCCATTTTCTTAGTAAATCTCTTATTTTAAAAGAGACTACCTGATGTGCCTTTGAAATTCTTTCTTTTACAAGTGAAGTACAGAGGGTTAAAGTTAACACTGTTCATATGTTCCTGGTAATACCAAACTAGGAAAAGGTAATAATTTTCCTAAGGTCTTTCATAGAATTTTTAGGGTTCATTTTGTATACCTGGTTAGGTACCCATAGGTGAAAGATATCTGGCATTTCCTGAAGAGCTGAATTATCTGAGCCTGTACATTTGGGTATGCTAGCATGAGGTTCACAGTTTGAATCCCTCCAGAACTTGAGACCAAAGGTGATTCGACCCACAGACAGACAGGAAGGTTACCCTGTTCACAACACTGCGCCGGAGGTTGGCACTGTGGGAACAGAGGCCTGACCTGCTGAGTGGGTTGTGACAAAAAAAAAAAAAGTAATCATGGACTACTTTTAAAATTATTACAATTTTTTTGCTTGCTATTTTTAGCATGACTGCAGCAGCTCTTTTGTTTTTCATGATGATCTATTTTTCTCCCCAGTGCTCACTGGTCCTCCACTCCTTTGGGCTCTTGCCAAGTTCCCCTGATCTCTTCTGCCCTTGGCTGGCCCTCCTCTGCTTCCCCAGATTGCAGCCAACCCAGGATATCCGTGTATCCTTCACAGGGCAGGTCCCCTTTCCTCCGAGGGAAGGCACTGGGGATAGCCCCAGCGCACACACTTCTAGGGCCCAGGGATGCTGCTGGGGAACAAGAGGCACCGGAAGGCACTGGAGGCCCTCAGGAACTAAGAGCTATCATCCAGAGGCCAGTGAGCAATTTTCTGGCTTTCTTTGAGGTGCATGATGCTCGGACGTCAAAGCGAGAGCTGACGTCTGTCAACACCACCCTAATGACCCGATGTGCTTGCTCTACCACCGGCCTCCGCCTGGTTGCTTCAGCACCGGTCATGACCCCTTACCTCCTGGAGACAGCGACAGTCGCGAGATGCCTGTTGCCCTCCCGCTGGCCCTCCAGCCGCCCGAGCTCATTCCTGAACCCGGTCCCTCATGCCGCAAGCGGAAATCCAACTGCTGTGCAGACAGGCCAGCTGCAGTCGCTGTTTAATAGTAGTGCTCTAGAGGCTGGGTTGTCTTCATTAATCTAACCAGGGGCATTAGGCACTTGGCTTTACCTCATGACCCCTGCAGAGTTACATTAACCCATTTTAAACACTTTTGCCCTTTTAACATATAAGTGTAATAATCCACTCTGGGTGTGCATCACTGTTGCAATAACCCCACCTCCTTGGTGGCTGGAAGGTACTGGCAGTGCCTCATGCCTCACAACCCACCCAGGGCATTCAGTTATTGCCATATTGCTGCACACTGTACCATGGATTATTCTCATATAACCCAGTCCTCGGTCATATGTAATCTGGAATGTTGGATCTTGGGACAGCCTCTGAAGTCTTTAACAGAACACTGATGGGTGTAAGAATACATTTACCATGAGGAATCTCAGTTGGCACCAGTCCACTGGTCAGATGCTGGTACTGGGCTAGTAACATGTTCCATTAGCTCTGCTGGCTTATGCAGGAGGACATAACATTTCATTAAAAAGGAATGGCCACAATGGATAGCCCCACACTTAAGTGGGAGGCAGCCCGATTTGCCCTTTGCAGGGAAAATTAATAATATATAGAATAGTATATGTACAGATGTGTATTATGAGTTTTTCACATTCCGCAGTGTGTGTGATGACATTTAAACCTTCAGAGCGAAGCCTGAGGGATTTAAAAGGCATCACACTGAGGGTATTGAAAGCTACAACTAATACATTTGTACATTCGCTTTTATAGTTTACTGGTTAGAAGTGTTTATCAACACTGCTAGATATCGTTCCCTCATTGTAACACAGATCATGGATTACAGAACTGGTTTTAACAAAGACAGCAAGTTTACATCAAATGGCAAAGAAAAGTCTGCCTCCATACAGCGATCAGGTCTGCAGTACAAGGCGGAAACGAGAGGTGAGAGAAACTGCCATACTGTTTTAAGAATCACTGTACAACACTACAGAAGCTCACTTGCAGTTTGAAATATTTAAACTGAGAATGAGCAAAATTCTGTTCATTTGAGCTTTTCAGGTATTGTAAATCTTTAGAAAATAAAAATGAGGGACAGTGTTTGGGTGATATCAACGGTTTACGAGTTATTACAGAGCTCCGTAATAACTGAGTAACTGGCTGCTGTCGCTGAGCAGCGCTTATTAGGTGTTTGAAACCAATGGTTAGCAGGTTGATAAACACTGCAACCAGTAATTATATTAACTTTATCTGGTTGATACTGCGTCATCCTGCTCTGACATTACCCACATACGGTCAGATGAGCACGTCCCAGAATCCCTCACGCCTGATGTCAAAGCTGGGAACTGAAGTAGCACATACTATATATCAAACCATTTATAGCTCTGTTTCGATGATCACTGGTTCTGCTGTCCTCCTGAGACTATAAAAGAGAGAAATGCCAGACTCTGAGAACTTGCAGAGGTTTTGGAGAACCTGAGTGCAGCAGTCTGGCAGTGCAGGAGTCCGGCAGGCGAAGGAGCTCCTGGGGTCCTAAAGGAGTGAGGCTGGGGCAAATTAAAGAGGAATAACACGATCACACACAAAATAACATTGATTACATTTTTTTCTCCCTCATGTGCTCCTAGAATCTTACTGCAGTGTGTCCTCAGTTGTTCATGCTGCCTGCCTGACTCACTTCCGCTGCCAGCTGATAACCTCCAGGCTGCCCAGGTTGTCCATCCTCCCTATAACTGTGGCTTGTTCCCCACTCCGGGGGTCTCCCCTGCTACTACCAGGGAGAAAGTACAGAAATGATGACATTGGGGAGGATGTTCGGGGGAAGGTGCACTGAAGGGTCAGGCGCATGGGAGGAGTCAAGGGAACCATTATCTGGAGTGCTAGAGTTAGGGCCTTGTGTGCACACATGACCTGACAACCTGGAGGTACACAGCAACTCGTGGTCACCCAAAACATGAAGTGTACCGCCACAAGCTGCCACCAGGAGTCATTGAAAACCAGTATTACACCAGGGCCTTCCTCAAGAGGAAACTGCGTCTATGGGGATACTCCTTTGCCCTCCCGTTGGTCTTCACTCCTGCCATCTTGAGCTCTGGGCTTGATCCAGGGTCACTAGTGCACTGAGCAGACAGCCCACCATTCTATTCCACAGAACTGGCCTAACAGTCATTACGTGTCTGCTCGGTGGCAGCCCCTAGCCGGGCACTAACTCCTCCACCCCCCAGCCCGAGGAGGGTCAACCCGGCTTCAGTATACCCAGCCATCTGTCCCATCCCTCTTAAAGCCTTCTACTGTGCCCTCCTCCACTAGACTCCCAGGCAGTGCATTTCATGGCACCACCAGCCTCTCAGTGAAGTAATGCCTTCTACATTCTCCCTGTAATTTCCCCTCCAACTTCCACTCATGCCCCCTGGTTGTGCCCCTTTCTGTAGCCTGAACATTTCATTGGCTCTGCCCCTGTTAATCCCTTTCACATATTTGAAAACCTCAATCGTGTTCCCTGTTTCTCCTCTCTTCCAGTGAGTACAGCCCAAGGACTTCCATCCTTTACTCTATAGGTCCTTTCACTCATTCCCGGATCATCCTGGTTGCCCTCCTCTGAATCCTCTCCAGCAATGCTATGTCCTTCCTAAGGTGACGGTCTCCAGAACTGCATGCAGTACTCAAGATGCGGTCTGACTAAGTATCATAGAGAGGGAGGATCACCTCCTTCTCCTGGATGTAATTCCCTGGGCTATGCAGCCCAAAATCTTGTTGCCTTTGCCGCAGATCTTCTGCAGTTTTCAGTGTTATTAATGTTGGTGTCTACCACCACACCCAGGTCCCTTTCACCTATTGTGGCTTGCAGCGAGACCCTCCCAGGGTGTATACATGACCTGGGTTTCTGACCCCAGATGCAGTACCCTACACTTCCCTGGATTAAACCTCAGTCCCCACCTTCTTGACCAACCCTCCAGGGTATCCAGATCCTCTGTACTGTGTCTCTCACTTCCTCCCTGTCTGCCAGTGCTCCCAGTTTTCAGTAATCCGCAAGAGGGTCATCCTACTCCTAACCCCCTCCCTGTATCAGAGACATAGGCATTGAACAGGAGTGGCCCCAGCACCCAACCTTGGGAACCCCACTGAAGACCTTCCTAGGGAGGAGACTATCCCACCAACCACTACCCTCTGTGTTCTTTCCATTAGCCAATTTTCTACCCATCTTGGCAACTGTCCTCCCACCCCAATCCCCAACTTTGCCAACAACCTGATGTGGGGTACCAAGTCAAACACCTTACTGAAATCCAGATATAGGACGTTGACTGGTCTTTGTTGGTCCAGGTTCCCGTCACCCAGTCGTAAAAATCTATGAGGTTGGTCTTGCACGATCTCCCGGGACAAACTGTACTGTTTGTCATCCATGTGCCCCAACCTTTCTAGTTGCTTCCCGAGCTTCTCCTTGACAAAGCCCTCCATTAGTTTGCCTACCACGGCGTTAGGCTGACAGGCCTGTATTCCCATCTCCTCCTTACCCCCTTGTGTGGATGGAAGCACCATGAGCCACCCTCTCCAGTCCTGAGGCACCCATCCTGTCTGCAGAGAGACGTTGAAAAGTACAGCCAGGTGGAGCTGGGGTTAGTTCATCCGCCAGTTCCTTCAGAACTCCTCGATGCAGCCCATCCGTCCCGTGCCTTGTCAGTTTTCAGTGCCCAAAGGCCTCCCTCATGCTATCCTCTGTGATTTCTCCTCCCTAACCCCCTTCAACAAAGCACCCATCCCTTCTAGGCCTGGCCCACCTGGTGCCCCAGCCTCTTTTGGTCCTCTCTTCTCCATCTGACCTCTCCGCCCAGCTATCTCCCCTCCCTCCCTTCCGCTGAATGGATCCCTGTCTCCTTCCATAATTACCGAGGCAAAGTACTCATTTAGTACCTCTGCTCCCCCACCTCCTGAGCCCATCCTCCCCAGTCCTAATCCTGGAGATCTGTGCTCTCCTTTTCTCTTCTCCCTATGTATCTATAAATCCTTTCCATCCCTCCGAATATCCCTAGCCAGGTTTTGCTCCATCCTCACCTTGGCTTCCCTCATCATTCTGGTGACTCTCCTGCTGTCATCTCATGGTCTCCTCTCTCCCTTGTCCCCTTGAGGCGCTTAAAACATGCTAGGCAGCCTTTTATCCCTCACCGCCTCCACCTCCCTGGTCCACCAGCATGGCTTGTTGGCTTTACCATTTTATGCCTTACCTTTACATGAGCTAGTAGCCCTGCACCCCTTTTTAATGGTCTTCACAAGCTACCAACATCCATGTCTGGCCTAATCTTGTTCAAGCTCCCCTCAGAATCCTGCCCATGCCCAGAAATCTGCCCCCAGAAGTCCACTACTACTGTATTTGAGCTGTTATCCTCCTCCTAGACACAGCAGAAACCAGACCATGGCATGGTCTCCACCTGCCAGTGGGCTACACACCTCCAGACTCCTTATCTGGTCACTGTCTGCAATGACAATGTCCAGTGTCCTCGCCTCCCTAGTAGGTTCCCCCACCTGTTGGACCAGGAAGGCATCCTGAAACACATCCATCAGTCTCTGCTCCTGGCCCGCTGATGTCATAGTGTCCCAGTCTGCCCCCGCATATTTAGGACCCCATGACCACCACTCCTACCCTTTCCATGGTCACAGTGCCCTTGATGTTCTCAGCTAATTTTTCCTCCAGGGTCTCATCCATTGCTGGGGTCTGTACACCACCCCATTTTCAGTCTTTGCTCCCCTCAATTGCAAGGTTACCCAAATTGCTCCCACTCCCCATCAGCCTCCCCACTCCACTAACCACTATGCCATTCTGACTATCAGCAACACCACCTCCACCACCTCTTCTCTATCCCTCCTGAACATTGTGTAGCCCTCCAAATTTAGGTCCCAATCATTCTTCTGGTTGGCCCATGTTTACATAATCGCCTCAAACATCCGCTGATCCTCCGCCAGCATCGCCTGGAGCTTGGGCATTTGTTACCCATGCTCCTGGCATTGATCAGAACCGGCCTCCACCCCATTCCCCACCCAACTGTCTCGCCCCACGCAACTTCTATTTGCCCTTTCCACACAGTTTTGCTTTGTTTACATCGCAGTCCCTGCCCTCATTTGTCGCCTAGACCTGGGACCTTGGTCAGCCCTCCTGATTCCATTTCTTCACTTATCCCTCCCCTTTACAAGTTTAAACCCACTTCTAGTTTATGATCCAGCGAGTTTTAGTTTTAAGATTTCCTTCCCTCTAGGTTAAGATGTATCCTATCCTAGCACTACAACCCCTTATCATCCCATCTGTCCCCCAGTTCCCACCAGACCACACCCTTCTGCCCTGCACCAGTCCCTGAGCCATTAGTTCACCCTCTGAGTTTGTGCTTGGTTCTCCCCAGATGCCTAGGTACTGTAGAATTTCTGAGAAGGAGATTGAACTTCCTATAGAGTGGCAGACTCTGGCCAGTTCTCGAAACCTCACCTGGATTTCCCAATCGCTGTTCCCCTCAAATAGTTTGTGCCCAGATGTACTAGGAAATCTGGGGATCCCTCGCATTCAATGCTAATGAGTATAGCTGGAATTTGGCCTTGTGAATGGATAGGCCGGGATACATTTAACCCTGACTGGGCTGCTTTTCATTCCCCTACCCTCCCACTGGATACCCCTGGTCATGGAGTCTCCCAGCAGGATCACCTTCACCCCCCAACTTACTGCCCTTTGATCCCTTCCAGGCTCTTCCTTCTTCATTGACCCCAGCTACTCCTCCCACCCCCTTCAGTCCGGGATCACTAGTCTGTCACGTGTCCTACCATGCTCTTTCTTCTCTGCAGCTCCCAGTTTACTCCTCGCCCTCCCAACCCTCCTGGGAGGCACTGATTGCCCCGATCTTCCCTGGCTCCTTTTGGCCAGAATCCACAGGTCCCTCACCCAGACACCCTTCTACTGCTTCCTTCCTGCCACCAACCCTCCGTCTTGTCTCCCCATCCTGTCTGCCATATTTCTTCCCCACCTCATCAGATTTCTCTCGCCTCAATGCTGACCTTTCTAGAGTAACCCTACTACCCCTCTCCTTGCCTGACTTCCCCAGCCTGAGTGCCTGCCCAACCCAGTTCTCCCCTGCCCCCTTGGCCTCATCACCTCCCCTGCCCCATCCCCCAACTTGCTAGTCACTCTCGCTGCCTGCCTGCCCCTCCTGTTCAGCAACCTCTCCTGCCCCCACCCCCACTCGCTGGTCAAACCCTCTGTCCTCCTGCTCCCCTTCCTGCCATCCTCTTCTACCTCCTCTCCTGGGTACAGCATGGTGCATCTATTACTAAGTGTGATGCTAGTCCCTGACTCGTTCTCTACCTCTCTCCCTCTTTGCTCCCCTGGTCAGCCCCCTCCTGTGAAGTGTTTTCCATCTGTTGCTTATATTGTGCCCTACCCTCCGGAGTTTCCATAATGGCCCATGTCTACCTGTTCCTGGGGTATACCGTACTGGCCTTGCCTCCTCACATGGGACCTTTTCCACTGCTTTCTTCCCATTCCTCCCTCTCATGCCTTCTAGCTCTCTTCTCATCCCCTTGACCGCCTCCCTAAGTACTGTCAGCTGAAAACACACTGGACACCCTCTGAACCTCCATGCCCAGTTTGAGATTATTGCTGCCCCACATCCCATGCACCCAATCACCCTACCAAGATGCCTGCTCTGGTCAGCCCCAAATCCACCCTCATTTTGGTGTGAGCAGTACCAAACCACTTGCAGAACCAATTTAGGCAGTAGAACACAAACAAAAATAATAGAACAAGTGCAAGAGCAATGCTAAATTCTAACCATGGCTTTGCACTGAGATTGTAATGTGTTTCTAACTTCTAACCCTTTATCAGCTAATCAAGTTGACGGTAGCATGTGTGTTTCATTTTTTAATGCTTCAACATGTGTGACCTGATCTAATTTACAAACAGATAGGGGTAATACTAACTGCAGTGCTCAGAATTAGGGCAAATCATGACTTAGAACTTAGGCTCAACCAACTGCCACTACTGTCTTGGGTTGGCATCTCCACCCCACCTCATATCCCTTCATTTTACATTCCTTTATTATTATTTTTTCATTTCGTTGTTTCCCAATCATTATTTCCAACCCTCGTGTTCCAGAGGACATGCTGGGCTATAGATGTGCCTTTAGTGCATCTTCTTCCCACTGCGATTTCATCCACCAGCAGTCCCTTCTCACATTTAAAACTAGCTTAAGCGCTTCCCTGTCCTTTTGCCTTGTATCAGGACCAGCATGAGCAACCATTATTACACTGGTGCATAGCGCGGGCATAGCCCAGTAAATGGTTTATGCCAGCATTACATTTGTGGCTGCAACTGACTATCCATGGATGTCGGATGCAAAATGTCCATTGAAAGTCATGCCCCAGCTGTGGTAAGGCGTTTGGCATCACTCCAGCCCTCGGCTCCTTCTATGATCATTATAGCTGAAATGCCTTCAGCATTAGCTGGTGTTGTTAATTATTAAACGTAGTAGTACCATGTTGCTATACGATATGTGTCTGCATAGTTAAGATCATCTGCATTGCTAGATTTAGAAACTGCAGTGATTTCAGCTGTTTTACCTGTCATTTGGGAAAACTCCTGTTTTTAGGAAAGATTGATGATAGTAGTTAATGAAGCAGCAATTCACTCAGTTTTACATTTTACCAGTGCTGCGCGAGCTGATGAAGCCCAGGAGATTAGCTGGGATTTCATTCCTTCAGTTCCCCAAGAACAGATGTCTCTTACATATCAGCAAACCTGATAAAGGAGTGTAAATTTATGAATGCTGATTTTCTTGTTAGAATTTACTCAGAATAGGCCAACAGAGATGCAGCATCTAATTTTCAGAGCGGTTCTGCTGCAGTTACTCAGCTTACTCATACTAGCTGAGAGAATTGAAACCTGGGAGATGAAGTGACTCACTCGGGTTCACAGAGTCAGTCAGTCATGGTTGTAGAACTTAGACTTGGAATTCCTAGTTTGGCGTTCGTGTTCTAGTCGCCTGCACATCACCTTCTTGTGTTTCTCACCTTCTTTGGAAACTGCTATAGCGGTGAGCAGCTGAACTAGCCCTATTATAAGCACAGTCTGTCGTGCTGAAGGATTTTGCATGCTCAGTCGAACTGTTCTACGTTATAACTATTTCAGCCAATCAGTACTGAGAATCACAGAGCCTTGTATCCTGCACACAGTTGTCATCTTATATGGTAAATGTCATGTAATTTACATTTTGTGCCCTCATCTCTGTATGGCCCTTCCCTGGAAGGGCCAACAACCCCACCTCTCCGCCTCTTAACTCTCCAGCCACTTTAGAAGCCCCAAGGGCTTTTTCCATGGCAGGGTTGACAAAGCCAGACTACATCTTCCACCTCCTTCTCCTGAGTTTGGAGGTGGGAGTTCTAGTGTGGAGAGAGCAACAGTGGCAGGAGTCATGGCCCAAGAATGCCGGGATCATCCTGTACACCAGGGTGTTTCCTTTTGTTGTGAGTGTGCCCTGCCCGGACGCCAGCTCACTAGGGTTGCCATGTCACGCATCTAAGCATACTTGAAAGGAGCATCGCTGGCATCCCACCTTCCCACTGTACCTCCTCTGCACTGCCACCTGTGCTCATCAAGGTGCCAGTGTTGTGGCAGAGATAACAAGTCTCCTCCCAAGATGAAGAGGGCATCCATGGGACAGCTGATCTGCCTTCCCTGTCGACTTACCAAAGCTCACTACTAAGCCCCTGTTGCTGGCTTTGTGAGCAGTAGCACTACCACTTTGCCAACAGGCAGACGTTTATCTGAGTAACATTAAAGTGGGCGTTCCACTTCAGAGTCTGGGACAGAATGTTGAATCCAACTTTTGAAAGTTAAAACAATGGAACATAAAACTTCTTAGTCAGCATGAGTAATCTGCAGCATTTTAAGTTTATCTGTGCTCTGTGAGATATCTCATGATGTAAGAGCTTCAGCTAACACCGTTTGGGCAGACAGACCCACACAGCTTCACTCTACAGCCCTCTCATCCAAATTGCATACGATGACTCATGCCGCAAGAGACATCTTTCACAGAGCATATAAGCGTATATGGATGGATGGAGCAGGGTGAGACAAATCAGTTTGTGAGCTGCTGGGCAATTTGTACCTAGCGTTCAAAATCTAGTTGCAAAATCAATCTTAGTGGCCATCATTTTCAAGGGCTCAATAATCACTTTGTGGGCAGGAAGTCAGATGGCCAGTAACTTTCAAAATTTGGTAGTCAAGCCAATTTTGTTTTGTGTCCATTAGCCATCTGGCTACCTGATTTGTCCACCATGGGATGGATTTGTAATCCATGTCACGTGGGTGCAGTCAAAGTTAGTATTTATATTTCTTGCAGTTTCAATCAATCAATCAATCAATCAAACTTTAACCAGGCAGTTACATCATTGAGCAAGCTCATTTTCAAGATGGTCCTGGACACAGAGGACACTTTTGCTTACAGTAGACAACACTTCATACAAAACTAGACATCGGTACAGGCAGGTACAATATACAAAATCAGTACTTGGACGAATCAGACATGTAAAGCAAGTGCAAATAAAGGCATTTAAAGTGCAGCGATACAGGTTGTAGTTTAGAGAGTACAAGTGAGGAGAGGGAGGAGGGACATAGAGAAGGGCAGTGGAAAGAAAGGTATCGGACATAGTAGAGAGGGAAAATAGGGCAGCCTAATAGAATGAGGCCCCTCATGAAGCTAATTGATGAGAGGGAGAGGTAAGGGGGGATGGTTGCCCTAAACTCCTAAAGGGATGCTCCGACATGGGAAATAGGCAGCCCAGGTTTCTGAAACATGTTATACCTGATTCAGTCTTATGGTATAGTGTTAGGTATTTTTGCTACTTCAGTGGAAAGGCCCCAGTGATAGCTGATGCTTCCAGCTCCATTGGAATCACACTTGGTGCTGTCGAAGGATGTCACATGCAGGGCTCCCCAGACCAGCATGACGTTTTTACTGGAAGCTCCAGTACTCCCAGATTGATTTGGCATTGTCCCTGTAACTCCAGGGCAATTTTTCTGTGTTTTTCTGTAGATTACATTATTTCATGTGAAGCAATTGCTCTGTTTTCCTGTATGACCAATGAAAGCCTATGGGAATAATTTATCTGTAAATGCAGGGGTCAACTCTTAACTTTTTTTTTGTGACTAGCCAGCCGGGCTAGGGAACCAGAGATTGCACTAGCCCACAGAAGTCTGGTAGTAGCCTGCAGTCAGTATGGTTAACAGTGATTTATTAAACGAAAGGCAGGTAAAACTGCATGTGTCCTGCCAATGGTCTGAACACCTACCAACTGATTTTGCACTGTGCCTTTAACTGCAAACCACACATACACTGTCTCAGCTTTTGTGACTGAAGAGTCAGTGGTTCTGTCACTGATGACTGAAATGAACTTTGTTCCCATACTTTTTCTCATTGTGCCATATGTTCAACCTCAGCTACATAGTGGATAAAGTTGCTGAACTGATATCTAGCCCTTTCATATCATCAGGCTACTACATAACACAAAGTCTGTGAAAGGATGTCCTTTCTTAGCAATTGCATGGCATAGTAACAGAGTTTATCCAGATGGTTAGCGTTGTTTCATTCATGTTCTTCAGCATTCCTCCATATTACTTGTCCCTGGAGTAGCAGTGCTGGTATCCTCCTTTTCCTTTGCCCTAGCATGAGCTTCACTGATATTATGGGATGAGACAGAGTCAAGCGGAAGTTATTTGTAGCGAAACGAAAATTATTGTTATTGCCCACCTTACCTAACTGTATTTCATGTTTGATACACAAATGGCAGAACATCAGATCTTTTGTACCATCATACCCCAACCAGTCATATTTTTCTAGCCAACATTGTTGGAACAGACGGCTTGCTTTATCCTTTCGTACTCATGATCTTTCATTTGTTTGTCTTGCTCAGCATGCTTTCTATTAATGTCAGCTAGGTTACTGACTTCTTTAATATATTTTCACATTTTCTGACTTGTAGTTAATAATGTTGTGTCATGAAAAGTGTGTGTGTATTTTTCTTCCTTTTCCTACCCTGGCCACAGATCCCAGAAATGCTTGATTGTCCCAGTTCTATTAAAAATGTTCACCAAAGAAAAGTAAGGATAAATTCAACAGCATCAACCCATACCGTTATTTATTTATTTATTTTTATTCTGTGGCAACCAAGTAACTCCCATTGGGCATAAGACTGATTTACAGGGTGGTCCAGGAACACAGGAGGTTAAGTGACTTGCTTGAGGTCACAGTATGCAAGTGGAGGCTGTGGAATTTAAACCCAGATCTGCTGGATATGCAAAGCCCATTCACAACCTGTTGCTCTCTCTCTCTCTCCCTCCCCGTTAAACACTTTTCAGTTTTCCTTTCCATGACAGTTATGTATCCTGATATGCTTTGCCCACCTTTTCGATAATTGAACTATTAGTACTTGTGGTATCCTCAATACTACACTGTGTTCCTTACCTCGTCAGCTACTGCTGTTTTCTTTTCAAATGTCTAAGACATCACATTCCACAATTTCAGACACACCATTCCATGCAATTTATTCCAATGACCTGTAAAGGTGCAGCTAATATCATGGAATGTTCAGGTTGGTAGTATAAAATGAGAGCAGCAGCTGCTGAGGGCTTCGAGAGAAATAATCAACACAGTGACAAAGGCAATAAAAATGTGAAAACTAATTTGAAAAAGTGGGTCTAAAACATATGAGAATATAGGAAAACAAAAGGAACCCATTACAGCATATAAAGGTGTAAAACTGTTTCCTATCATGGCAGTAAATGACCATATTTAAACTTCAGAGTTGAAAAGATTATCTTGATTTACTGCTAATGATCTTAATTGGCATACGTTACACCTCCTAGACAGACTGGTTTTACAAATAAAGGCCTGTGACTAGTGACGTCAGAACTTTTTTGTAACCTAGACATGCATGCAACAGTGAATGATTTGATACAATCAGTTTTAATACTATCTGAGCACTCAAATGGCCCCAAAAATGGATTACATTTAATCCAAACTGGATGACCAGATAAAGACCTTGAAAACTGGATTATCCGGTTTACAACTGGACAGGTGGCAACCCTAGTATGCTGCTCCTGGACACAGTCACAAATCTGCCTGCCACGAGTACTGAGCTAAACAAGGAAAGGAAAAGGAGAAAGGATCTTTAGCAGCAAAAATAAAAGCAGTAGTTAGTATAAAGTGAAACAGTTTGTAAATGCACTACACACAGACATCTATTTTTTCATTTCACTAATGCTAAGGCAGCACATAGTTAAACCTCCATGAACAGGACCTGGCTTTACATTAAATAACAGTTATATTCATGTATTTGTTTATTTATTTATTTGATACCCAGCTTGAGAATGGAACTGCAGCTTTCACAGAAGGATTGCACTAGCCCAGCCAGCCAAGTAACAGAGATTCTGCACTAGCCTGCAGCAATCTGCACTAGCACTTCGGCTAGTAAAATGAATGTTAAGGTCGACCCTGTAGATGGCTTCATTTCCTGTAAAATACAGGTGTCAACAAGAAACAAGCCTCACACTTCCCGCAGACCTTATATTATATAGACCAAGCCCACTCCATGCTATTGGAGTTCAAACCCAAATTTATTAAATGTCCAGGTTAAAAACAGGTACAAAAGGACATATATATCCCTCCCCACAGTGCAAAAAGCAAACTCTCCCCAATGGCGTTTCATACCCTGCCTAGTCATTTTGTTGCCACACTGCACTGCCAGTACTGGCGACCAATTTCTTCCTTTCTCAAAATACAGGTGTCCCTGTAGATGTGTGAGACCTAAACTCAGTGGTGATTTGCCTCCATTTTCTTATAAACTACACTCACTCCTGTCCTGTTTATAAACACAAGAAAGACTGCATCACGCTTACTACAAAAGCAAATCTTGCGTTGTTTCAGGAATCTTTTGTCTCATGGACTCAAACGGTTAAGCTGAACACCATGTCAAGGCAACTCCTATAGCTAAGACCTAACTTTTCATGTCTTACAATTCTGCTGCTAAAATAAAATGTATTATTTTATTATTTGAATAGAAGAAGCTTAAACAAGGAATGTTAGGCCCCAGCTACAGGAACCACCTTGGCATGGTGTATGGCATGGCGCTGAGCTTAATTGTATCCTTGGCACAAAAGACTACAGAGATAGCTTTTCAGAAATTGCTTCCTATCACAGTTAAATGGCCTCTATCATCTTCTATGGCTACTTTTTATGTAGGCAGCTCCATTTTCTTGCAAAAAGAGGGATTCCTGTATATTCATGGGCCCTGCTGATGTTCAGTCTACAGTTCTATAGTGCACTTCATTTCAGTCTGTATGTTTGCTGTTCTGTAGCATATTGTCCATGTGGTGGAAGAAACCTTAGTAGGTGCCTGACACAGCACTTTTCTCGGGTCCAGTTGACTGAAGTTTTTACTGACTGGGTGCCTACATACCCAGTGTGGCAGTAATAGTCAAAATATGGTCCCAATGGAAAACCTGACAATAAAGACCAAAAGCCGGTCATTCCGAGGAATTAGGGACCGCTGGGGATGGAGCCACTTGAGGCGCAGCTGAGAGAAACCTCTCTCTAGCTGGTTGTTAATCCAGTGAGATGAATGGCTTTGAGTTTGATCATGTGATCATGTGATTCTATTTGCAATAATAACTTTTTGATTTATAGTTACTTTTACTTACTTTCCTTTTTTAGCAGTAATGGGGTGAGCCATGTGGCTAAGTACATTGATGCTGCATGCCACACTGCATCAGTTAACAGCTGGATTGGTCAAGCTAGTTTTATGGCAGCCTTGTCAATGGGTCTCAGGGAGGAGAAAAGTCAAGTGGATGGGGCTGGGACAAGATAACTGACTGGAGACCCAAAAGGTTATGGGGTAATTTTTTAATGCAATTTTCTTTCACCTCGCCGCTACTGCATCTCGGCAGGCATCCAGCCACTGGCCCTGCCCATGGGGAGAGCAGCAGGCTCACTGTGCATGATGGGGGTCTGGCACGACCATGGCCGATCTGCTGGAGGGCTCCTCCATCCCTGCCAGCCGGACCGGCTCGAATCCCCCAGTGCAATTCCACGACAATTCTCCCCACGCCAGCAGGCAGCAGCCATCAAGCTGCTGAGTCGCTAGCCTTTTCCATTTTCTCCCAATGGGAGCATGGACGGTAATGACGCTCAAGCACCAATGTATGGACGTTGCTATGCTCCCCTTCAGGCACCTGCACGCCTGCAGTACTACTGGCATCTCAGGGACCACCAGAGCATGGTGTGGATCCCAACTTTTCCCCAGGACTGGGAGAGCAGTCGTTGGATGCTCAATCCCAGTCCTCCCCTACCGACCCCGATGACCGGGCTAATTCCCGAACCGGGTCACCATCGTGGAGGCGGTGTGGCTTCCAATGCCTCAACCCTCAGCGCCACCGGGCCGCCTAGGTTTATGGGGTCATGATGGGGAAGCAGTTAAGATACTGACGTTGAACATCAGTGGGTTGAAGGCTATTGTGAATCAAGAATCCTGTTTCATGATCAAGAATCCTGTTTTATGATCAAGAATCCTGTTTTTTGATCAAAATCTGTTTCAAAATCAAAGAATCCTGTTTCATGACTCCCATCTAAATTTTCCCATAGGAAATAATGGGAAACTTTGAAATGTGATAACTTTGGAACAGATTAATATTTTCACCAAACTCTAAAAGGCATCACTGTGACCCAAAACCTATATACCCTAAAAATTTCAGACAAAAAATTCCACACCCGTTTTGTGCAACGTGGTGACAAAGAATTTGACAAAAAAAAGTAACTTACACATTCTTGGAGACTCCATATCTCCACACCTGCATATGAAACAGGAATGAAATGTCCAACACTCACCCCATTCTGCTATACTGTACCCATCTTAGCTTATTTACTTATGGAATGGGGTGAGTGTTCGAGCTGATGACCCTAAGGCCCACCCCGATGCCTGTTCGTGTGTGCAGGGTAGGAGTGGGGGTAGAAACCTAACGCCACATTTCCCTACTTTTGTGACTTTAACCCTAACTAGAGCATTAATGAAGTTTTTCCAATATACAGTGTGTGTGTATATATATATATATATATATATATATATACTGTGTGTATATATATATATATATATATATATATATACATTCATTGCAAAAACTTTGTTAATGCATCAGTTAGGGTTGAAGCAACAAAAGTAGGAATGAGGGCATTAGGGGTTGACACCCTACCACCCCCACCCTACCACCCCACCCTTCACAGACCAGCAGGCTTACTGGGTGTGCCTTGGGATCATCAGCCCTAACTCTCACCCCATTCCATGTGTAAGAAAGGTGACATGGTACAGTATAGGAGAAGAGGTGAGAGTTAGGCCTGATGACCCCAAGGCACACCCCATTGTCTGTTGGTCTGTGGAGGGCGGGTGGGTGTTAGGTTGGGGGTGTTAGGTGTCAACCCTAACACCTCATTTCCTACTTTTGTCGCTTCAGCCCTAACTGATGTATTAAAGGTTTTTGCAATGTATTTCCTTACTTTTGAGAAAGTGTAATCTTACCCTTCTATGGTTTTGGGTATCAGGAGTTTGGAGTGCAGGGCCATCTATCCATAAGTGTACAGACATTGTAATGAACTGTCATCTTCCTTTAGGGCCCTGTGCTCTCAGTATTGCATAATGGATGGCCTCAGCAGTCCCATTATTGCATAATGGTATCCATATGTGGGAGCTCCCACCTACCTGTAATTGAAGAGATGCAGCAGGCTAGACACATTCCAGCAACTCTTTCAGGATGCATATAATTTATCAGTAACCGTGAGCAGCCTTGGAAAAAAATTCCACTGCAGTTGTAATCATGCACTGGTAACTTGCACGCAGTATACTAAGCAGCATTTAATGAAAAATCTGTATCTTGAACTGTTTTCAAGATATAGGCACCGAAAAGGCGCCGCCGCCACAGTGTTATCCTATGGGAAAATTTCTCAACTTGAATGCTATAACTATGTACCCAATGCAAATTTTACACCAAACCAGCATAAGTAACATCTCTGGGGCACCCGTTTCTACCCTGCAAATTTCAAGCCAAAAGTCCTAACCATTTCTTTGCAGTGAAGTGTTAAAGAAACAGCAACCTTTAAAATCCCTGTTCGTGAACTGTCAAAATCCTTGTTCATAAGCCAAATCCCTGTTCATGAGGTGTCAAAATCTGTTCATGAGCCAATCCCTGTTTGTGAGGTAGTGCCATCTGATCACCCCTCATGAACAAGGATTTTGATAGTTCACTAACAGCGATTGGCTCAAGAACAGGGATTTTGACACCTCACGAACAAGGAGTTTGACAGCTCACGAGCAGGGATTTTAGGGCCATCTTGTCATCTCATGAACAGGGATTTTGACAGCTCATGAATAAGAATTGGCTCACGAACAAGGATTTTGACAGCTTACGAACAGGGATTTTGATACCTCACGAACAGGGATCCTTTTTAGAATCCTGTTCGTGAGCTGTCAAATCCCTGTTCATCAGCTGAATCCCTGTTCATGAGGTGTCAAAATCCTTGTTCTGAGAAATCTTTGTTCATGAGATAGGCCATCTGGTCATCATCTCACAAACAGGATTTTGACAGCTCACGAACAAGGATCAGCTCGTGAAGAAGGATTTTGACACCTCATGAACAGGGTTTCGCTGATGAACAGGGATTTTGACAAGATTTTGACAAGAAGCAGTCGCGAACAAAGATTTTAAAATTTCAAAAGCACATTTCGGGCTGCACTGAAGTAAACCAAATGCATGGATTTGTAGAGGACGCCACCTGAACAAACCCATGCTTGGTTTACGCCACAACACTACCCCTGAGTCAACTTATAACGCTCTGTTTGATGAGGAAAAGTGAAAACAAGATGGCGCCTCACAAACAGGGAATTTTTTCACAAATGGGGATTTTATAAATCCTGTTCATGAGCTGTCAAAACTCTGTTTGTGAGGTAAATGCTTGTTAGCAATTTATACACCTATCCAAAGACTGAACTGAGCATGCTCAGAACCCAATTTCAAAATTTGATAACTTTGGAACGGATTAATATTTTTCACCAGACTAATGCTGATGTGTTCTTTGTGGCAATCTCTTTCTACCCTAAAACTTCAGCCCAAAATTCCAGATGGTGTGGCCGTAGGCGATGGGCAAAAATCAGCAAAATGTGTAGAAAAACACTCTTTTTTTCACTATGTGCTGCACGAAAACCACACATCTGATCAAAACAAAACTTGGCATGTCAAGAGATCTGCCCCACAGGATGGAGCATGCAAATTTCATGCACATCCATTGAACAGTTGCAAAGTCATTGAAGTGCAAAATTTTGGGGTTTAACATTAAACTGTTTACTCAACTCTGACTATAGTGGTGCTATTGCACCACTATAATATATATATATATATATAATCTCCACATGTCAGTATAATGGTCAGTCCTTGTTGAGCTCCAAGGGCTTGCATGGCCCTCTTCTACTTGAGACCTAAGATGATAACCTTAATCAACTGTGATTAAATAAGCTGTATGTTTGAACTGCTTTTAAATAAAGTTTACAAAAAGTAAAATGATCAGACACGCAAACGTGTGTACTAGAACGTTTTCTCCCACATTCAGGCATGTTTTTAGAAATCGTGAATGACCTAGATTTGGCTAATATTTTGGGGTAAAATAAGACCCTTGCATAATTAATGTGTCAAGTAATGGGCAGTCAAGATGTGAGCACTTTTGTCGGGATGTCTAGCCTCTACTACAGCTGTCTCCTTCAGACATGCCAGCCCCCAAAACACAGCCAGCTTTACTTGTGGTGTGGGGAGCAAGAGTATTTCCTAGAGGGCCTCTGATGGATGAGGATTCATTTTGCCACCATTTTTCTTTGCTCCTTTCCTTCCTCCTCCCTCCCTCCTCCCCATAGGTGTTGCAGCCCACCTTTGAGCTTGCAGTGACCCCATAGAGAAGGCAGGGACAAATGCAGCCCAGGTCATCCATGTCAGACTACAGGTGTTCCATGGGACTAGTACTGGGTAGAAACTGCAAATTCCAATTCTGCATTCTGACTTTGATGAAATATGAATCTTCCAAATACGTTCTTCAATTTTCACCATGCTCCACAAAATTGTCTGGCTTACTTTGCAAGATGATGCACATGAACCGTGAAACAACAGTTCTGAGGAATTCCCATCCATAGTTTAGTACATTGATCCACAATATATGCAGTTATTTTGCAGTTCTGTAGATGAGTGTTTAGTTTTGTGGAATTCCAATCTGCAGTGCAATGCACTGATCCGCAATACATGCATTCGCTCTGCCGTTCTAAGTCATAATTTCACAAAAGTTGCTACAGTACATTCCAAAATTTTGTGAACGGAAATTTTGACTTTCCCAGCAACTCAGCCAGTGGAATTTTATTTTCACTCAGCACTACAATGCAGCAATAGTATGGTACTTCCCTTCCTCCCCCGCCAGGAAGCACTTGCATAGACTGCACACCTAAGACCATGGGCCACCAGAAAAACAGAGACCCAAGGTTCTTCCCAGACTATCAACGCCAGTGGCTAAGTAGGTAGCACACTTGCCTCTGGGTCCGGAAAGCTGAAGGTTATGGGTTGTGGGCCCACACCAGGATCTTGGGCTGATACCTAATACTGACACTCTAATGCTGCACTGGGGGGTGGTGGTACACTGTTGAGGTCCCGCTTTTGGGTGACATGTTAAACAGAGGCCCCTTCTGTCCATCTCTGGTGGATGTCCTGGCAGATGTTCAAACATCTTGGCACTTATTGTAAAAGCAAGGATTTTCTCCAGTATCCTGGTCAACATTCCCCTGCCAATAAAAACAGGTCCAATGTACTTCACCCCTCAGGATGCACCTGGGAATGTTCTGCCTCAGCTCAATGTGCCTTTCCTGGTCAAAACCACCAAGTAAAATGGCTAGCAAGTAGCACAGAGGTAGCAGTACCACCTGCTATGCCAGCGACCGGGTTCAGGCACAAACTTGATTCACCAGGTGTCAGCTGGGAGGGGATTGAGCTCTCCACATCCAGAATGGTGGGGGTCATGCTTCCAGCAACATGCCTGTCACCTAGCAGAGGCTGTGCATCAAGGCAGACAGGAGGCCCAGAAGTACAAAAGACATCAACAGATGCTCCCGTCATTGCATGTCAACATCCCAGGGCACAAACTCGAGAAAAAAACATCTTTGCTGCAGTGGGATGAAGGACACCCACCCCTCCTCCTATAAATTATTACTGAGATCATTTGCATGACAACAGGATATTTGCTCCTTAAGTGTTCTTTTGCTTAAGAGTTGCATATTTTCCTCCTGAGGAATAATATTCTGCTTGTGATGTTTATTTATTTATTTCATTTTGGTAACCAGGTAGGCCCAGTGGAACCAGAGGTCCTTTTCAGGTGCAACCCAGAATTGAATTCACGTAAGTAATAATACCCGACAGGGTGGGTGTTGTAGGATATAATGGACCGCCGCAGGGGCTGATGAGGCCGACGCTGCAGGCAGAGGGCTTTATAGCCCTGGAAGGTCAGTTATATCCCATAATGGCCACACCCTGGAGGGTATTATTACAATTAGAAAATGGTACAACTGTATTTTATATATTTGGGGAAAATATATATATTTTTTTAAATGTTTAAAGTCTGAGCTGTTTTATTTATTTCTGGAATAAAATAGTTCCTGTGCCTGCATGTTACTGCTGCTTTTGTTTTTAAATTAGGGATTTTTGGTGTAGTACAGCCCCAGTAGTTTTAAGTTTTGCTTGATGGTTGTCGTGGTTCCTTCCCCCATGGCTTCAACGAGTGGAAAGCTGACTACAAGAAAATGAAAGTATTTATTTTTAAACAGGTACAGTATATTTATTCTTCCTGCTTTGATGTGGATTATGTGCGGTTTTATTTAGCAAGGGGAGAATTTTAGTTTTGAAGGTTTTGTTAGAATCGGTCGAGAAGCCGCACGGCAGCTTTATAGTATGTACAACCGAGATATGGAGACTCGCCACTGGTCACTCATGCTAGTACATCAGCCTGCATTTGTAGGAGGGGAGATGCGACTATCTGTTTACAGCATGGGACTTTGGTGAGGCTGAAATGGTTATTTTAGTAAGCATGTTTTGTTGGTTTGATACGTTAATTGTAGCGCTGGTGACTTGCAGGATGAAAGAAATGCACTGGTGTTTGGGAGAACATGGGTCGCAAGTAGCTCGGTAGCGAACATGAAAAATGGCGACTGGTGAATTTTAGATTGTGGGTGCCCAAGGATAATGTCAGAAATGGGACATTCCAAAGTGGCACTTGTTTTGAAGCGGGCCATTGTTAAGAAATAACGGCCCGGTGGCAGGCTGTTTCAGCCAATCATGGTGTCCATTTCAGTTTACCCATTATCTAAATGTAGGTAGAGCAGATATCTTGACAAGTGGTACAGAAGGAGAATACAGTTGAGAGGTAAACTCATAACAGCGACACTCACTAAACAGTTGCTATTTACAGCAGGTTACAGTCATACAGTGGAGACATCAGAGTCATTTCAAGGCAACAGATTGTGATGTCTCAACTAGGGATGTCACAATCTGAAATTTTGAGGGTATGCTAATAGTCTAATGTGATACTGCAGTTATTGTAATACAAAAGTAGCTATTTTTTTTGCATAAAAAGCCTCAAACACTTGAGTTGGGCAGAGTTGTATCAGAAAGCACAGTCATCCCTAATAACCCCAAAACTGAGTGAAAAGGCATGAAACCATAGTATATCATGAACCACATTTATTGTGGTATTGGAAATTGCCCACAGTATAAATACTATGACCTGAGATACCGTAGTATACCATGAAACAGTGATGCTGCTGTTACATCCTCAGTCACAACAGAGAATTTTAACTTTAAGTGGGAATGAGCTGCTAGGAGTGAAGAACCTTAAGTGATAAAGATCCTGTATTGGTACAGATTCGATCAGTAATAAATTAGTGGGAAGGATATAGCTAAAGAAGGTATATGAAATACAAGCTGAACTGTGTCTATGTTGTGTTTTCCTAAGGCATCATTTTCTTACTAGCTTGAGTGGAGTTCTTTAAACCCATTCTTACCGTAGCACCATATGGAGTTAGAACCATCCATTGCTTAACCCGACCCAAAATGGCTGCATATTACAAGATAGAATGAGTTAAGGATTAGTGGACGTATGCTATATGGCACTACAGCTTAGGGTATCCAAGCAAAACTAGCAAGTAAACATCAAACAGAAACCAGCATGGTGATGGCAGTAGGAGAGGAACTGCCAGTGGCTTCAGAGGTCAAATGCACGGTGAGCAGTCTTATAGCGAAGACAAGCATGTACAATACAGAGGAGGAAATCCGAGATGGGTGAGCTCATTTTTGTCGGAAGTATCAGAAATCCAGACAATCCTACACCAAAGATGTAACTCTTTGCAGGGGAACAATAACAGAAATCTGAGACGTCTGTCGCTGTAGCAGAACAAAGAATGCATAACAGAGTCAGCAGATTTCAAGATGCTATAGTAGTCCCTCTTCATGTAACCATGGAACCTTGTATGGTATTTAGAAATTCCAGGCACTTGGTAACAAACTGACCCCACTGTAGCAGCATGTGCCTAGTTAGACAAATAAAGTGGAATGCATTGGAATGCGTGCTCTTTAAAGGAAACATTGCATAATGATGAGGTCAGATACTGTATTTAAAGGGAACATCAGCCTTTCGTGACCTTTTGTTAATATGATAGGAAATTCAAGAAAGCACTGAGAACAGAACTCACAGAAAGTACCAAACGTGCCTGTTGTATCTAATTAGGCCCCTCGGCTCATTCTCTCTCTCCACTTCTTATGAACTGTGTGCACACAGGTACCTAGGGCTTCAGTACTCGCTACTGATTATGTTCCCATGGAGCTGCTGTTTTCTTGTTATTGTACCTTTCATATGTTCAGGTGACAATGCTCTACGTGAGCTGCTGTTTTTTACTGCTGACTGCACTGCATGTGAGCTGTCATTACTATATTACTAACTGTCAGTAACTTGAGATTACTGTTTTATAAATCATCTTCTTGACTCAAACGTGGAACCTTTGCAAATGAGCATTTGCGCTCAAAGGTGTAATCCGAATGATTAAATTAATTAATTCATTCATTCATTTATTCAGGAATGTGTGTAGCATTATTCATCTCCATGCTGTACTTTTCCCTCGTTCCCTGTGAAATGTTGTTGTTTTTCCCCTTTTAGGGACCCTTTCTGAGTATGCCCTTTTTCCAGCCTGACATTAATTTTTATAATTACCGATGAATATAGAATAAAGGATGGGGAAGTGTGTAATATGAGAATTTAATGCACACTCTAGGTGTGGATGCTACATAAACCCGAGGGCGAAGTCTGAGGGGTTTATTAATGCATCCCACACAAGGGTGTGCATTAAAATCAAGTGTCACACTCTTCCCCATCCTTTATTTTATATAATAACTGACTAGCAATTTTTTCCAGCCTACGCCCTCTGATCCTAGACACACACACTTGGACGCACTTACACACAGATGTACATAGACACACACACACACACACGCACACACACACACACATGGATGCACTTACACACAGATGTACATACACACACACACACACTCTCACACAGCTTCTATATCTCCCTTTAACTTTAACTTTTAACTTTATTTTTTTGGGGGGACAGTGTCAATTGACATCGTGATTGTGCTTAGCGCTGTATGCCATCAGCCACAGAGCTGGTCCTGCTCACAGGGCTTACCGCCTGTATCACAGGACCAACCAGATAATTTTTTTTTAAATTTAGCATTGAATGCAAGATCAACTAGAAAGAGAAATATAAGTGGTTACCTGTATGTCAAGAGTGTTGTTGTAGCGGTTTCTCACTAACAGAGATATGGAGCCACCATGATTTAGGAACTGTTCTGCCCACCCACAGACAGAAGGAGAGCCAATGACGGAGCACTTGATTTTGACTGGCAGAACGTGTGCTCACCGTGAATAACCCGCGTGTTATTATGGTAAAATCAACTGGCTGAGCCCTAAGAGAAAATTGCTCACCAGTTATTATTTGTATAATAACACATACTGATAATAACATTACTAATACGATAGCTGCCCATCCGCTTTTTAGTGAAGATGGGCAGTTATTATTTTCTATAATAACCAACTAGGTATTATGGCATTTGTGTGCTGTCTGCAGATGAAAACTGGGCTCTGAAAACTGCAGTTTAATTTGTTTTCATCATGTACTTTTAAAGAAAGCTAAAAAGTGAACTCAGCTTGCATGCTGTTTCATGAAGAATTGTTCGTCATAACATTCTATACATGCTGCTTGTGATCTGTTTCAATCTGTTTGCAACCAAGTGGTTGGGTTTTGCAACCTTTGCCAAAGTAGTTTTCTCTTAATGTTATTTGAACACAACCACTACTATAACCTCTTTCTTCAAGGGTTGGAGGGTTGGGAGATGGCACAAAATACCCAGGTCATGTAAAGACATAATTCAAGCGTAACAATTGTGGCACATTACTAGAGCGGGTGTGAAAAACATTGATGTCCAGAAATTATATAAAATAAACTATGTTACTTGAATATAACAATATCCTTGGTGTGTGATACTTATATAAACCTCTGAGCTTTGCTGTTGGGGTTTATGTAGCATCACACACCTCGGGTGTACATTAAACATAGGATAATACATGTGCAGATGTATATGCCGAGTTTTGCCATTACCCAAGGTGTGTGATGCCTCTCAAACCCTCAGACTAAAGCTCGAGGGTTTTAAAGGCATCACACCAAGGGTGTGTAATAAAAAAAGTGATGCACATCTGCATGTTTTATGTTATATAATTTGCAGGTTTGCAGTTATGTTTTACTGAAAAGTACAGAACAACTAGTTTAACTTTGAGAGGTGAACATCAATTAATTAATACAAGGCTAAAGCATTAACAGTGTTAACACTGTGAAAGAGTTTTCAGTAATAATGGTATAGTATTGTAACTCACGCTTTTGCTTGTTATGTGAGTGATTAAAGAATGAATGAGGAGGCTGACAGTGTGGATGAGTGGCTATAGACGTACAAGCCACTGCAGACTTGTGAGAGGTGAGGTAAACTGCAGCACTGTCTTGAGTGCAACGGAGTGATTCTGTCTAGTGACACACAGAATACCAAGTCAGCTGAGATGTTTTGAGTTTAGAAAATTATTTATCACTGAAAAATAAATTTCTGAGTGTTGTAGAAGCGTTTTTTTATTCTTTGGTAACTGGGTATAATAAATAATATTAATAAAACTTTATTTATATTGCGCCTTTCTAAAATCAAGGCACGTTACAATATCTAGCAACATAATAAATAAAACCAGTACATAATGATCTGAGCTACTAAAATCACAGTATTAATTAAAATAAATCTTTGACCATAACTAGGTCTTCAGGGCCTTTTAAATTCCTCCACAGACGCACACTGACGAAGCAGATGGGGTAGAAATTCCAGAGGGTTGGAGCAGCATACATAAAGTTTCGAGCACCCGATGATTTCAAAGAAACCCTCGAATCTTAGCAACCCCTCGTCCACCAAGCGGATCAAACTACAGCAAGTAGGGCACATACTGTGGACAATCCTCATGACATCAATGAACTCAGGCCGGTCAAAGAACTCCAGGAATGACGGAGGATGCAACCAAACGCCGATCAATAGCTTCTCCCATAGAGGAAGCCAGCTGGAGCGCTGCCCTGATGTCAGCCACCTTATCTGCAAAGAAGCGAGCAAGCTCATCACACTCTATTTGTGAAAAAGCTTTCTGAACCTGAAGACAGGCTGGGTTGCACAATCTGTCCACAGTTCAAAAAGTGAGCTGGTTGGTTCTGAGCAGCCACACTCTCCCCAGACAGGAACTCTGCCTTCTTATGAGAGATTACAGAATGATAGAATTGATAATGTTTCATCAATCTAAGATGGTTGGCATCAAGGGCAGTTCTCCGCCAACGATGCTCTAACCTTCATCCTTGTCGCCACATCTCCCCAACGTCCCATCAAACCATGGAGACCAGGGTCGAAGGGGGAGAGGACGAACACGGACAGGAGCAATTAGATCAAGAGCCAAGGAGATGGCCCTATTATAAGCCACCACCAAGGCATCAGGATCATCGCACTCCAGAAAACTTGGATAGGTCAGTACGCTGCCAGCAGTGGTGCTGGAACAGTTTGAAAAGTGGTAGGCCAAGAACGTAAGGGATAAATTTTCCCTATTAAATACATTACCATGATAGCAAAACGTGATAGGGCCACTTATGAAAGTGATAGGGCCATGGCCCTAGTGGCCCCCCTGTTCTGGTACCTATGGCTGCCAGGCCCATAGAGCTAACATTTCGCAAAGAGTGGTACCTAACCATCTCCACAGGGTTAGACTCACCGTGGGAGGGTGCAAAACTGAACCCCACAGTGTAATGATCAGACCAATTGATGGGTTCCACCTCCATGTCAGAGGCCTCAATCCCCAGGAGGAAAACCAAGTCCAAGGAGTGACCACTCTTATGAGTGGCAGAAGTAACCACTTGTGTGAGGCCCAAAGATATCATTAATTGGAGGAAGTGTTGTCCAAACTGCGAGATTTCGTCATTGACCCAGGCATTGAAGTCGCCCAGGACCATCAGCCTGGGTGACTCAAATGCCATGTCAATGATGAATCAGCTACTTCCTGTAGAAAATGTTTCTCATCACCTGGTGGACGGTAAATGAGAACAATTCTACAATCCACACCTGCCACTACAGTACACTCAAAGGACTGTCCCTCAACTGGTACACTTGTGAGGCCCAGTTTGGTCTTGAAACAGACGCACTTCTCGTCCAACCTCTGGTGGTGTAACACTGAGTACCCAACTGGAACTGCTTCCTCCAAAATTGGACTAGCATTTTGTCCAACCAGGTCTCGTAATGCAAGCCAGGTCCACAGACTCCATAAGATCTGCAATAACTGCAGTATTATTCCTTATTGACCTGGCATTGCACAACACCACCGGGTTGGACGGGTCTCAGGAGTGGTACAGACCACTTGCCCAGTACCATCAATAGTATTGGTGCTCTTGGGAATGGAAACCAGGCAAGAATGACCTCGCTCCGAATCCATTTCCGCCCCAGGGCGCCTTCTAGTCCCTACTACCCCAATCACGATGTACCCGCTCATTTGTCCTCCGCTGTTTGCTACCCCAAGACCCTTCCTCACCCTCCACACAATCCCCAGCACTCTACAGTGCTGGTAAGTTGACAACTGTAATGGCAAGGGAGAAAGGGTGAGGTGTGAAGAGCAGAGGACTAATAGCATACCACCATGGTGGCAGCCCTCTACACATATTAAAACCCCACACCCACTCAGCTAAACCAACAAAACAAAAATATAAACAACCCAAATTAAACCAAAATAAAATATAAAACAAATGAAATCACACAAACAAAATAAAATATCCAAATAAATAATATCAAAATAAACAAATGTCCAAAAGTCCCGAAAAATACTGCGTTTTTGAGTATGAGAGGCTCTCACCTCCCTCAATTCTAAAACAAAATCGAACAGTGCAAGTCTCGATATAGTCTTGGTAAATCAGCATCAAAAACAGATGGGAATTTTCAAACAAAAGAACCTTTGAGATAGCAAGAGGGTTCTCACCCCTCCTAGTCTAACCTCCAAAAGATTCCTCCCAGAGACCAGTTCTTTTTCAGTCCTTTCCAAAAGCATTCCAACACACAGGCCAAGACAGGAGCCATGACCCCAAAGGCAGACTGCAGTTCCACTCTCTCTACAGGTGTGTAAAATCCACAAGGGCAACAGGCTGCTCCAGGAGGGAATCCATAACCCCAGCCGCCTCCAGCCACTGAGGTCCCCACCAACAACCACAGGGACAAGAACCCTCTGGTTCAAATCCCTGCAGCTCCTCGAAAACAGCCTAAACCCCTGAAAATCGTCCATACCGAGAGGAGGAGCATCTACCTAAATGTTCAGGGGAGAAGATGCTTCTTTCTGTCCTCAGTATGCCAAGCAGATAGTCTCAACACATCCAGATAGAAATCAGAGAAACCTTCATTTATTGCCCTGGACTCTAGGCGCTCTCACAGCCCGAAATAATTCCAATCACACAGCAAAACCCACTTCAGATGTTAATATTTCATGCGCTCCTGAAAGGCAGGCAAGGAAGATTTCACCACGGACTCAGAGACCACAGTTCCCAGGATATGTTGCTGAAAATCATAAGGCTCCAGTCGCCAAACTCCCTCTGAGTTCACAATACTCCACAGCATCCACTTGTTCTTTAAGGAGTGTACAAAGCTCCGAAAACAAGATAGCAGGGCCCCAAGGCACAACTCCTCTCGACATCCACCAGGTTCAGGGCTGCCCCACAAAATCCACGATTTCACAGTTTCCAGAGGGAGTATCCCAGATCACAAAACTCCTCAAAGTCCACGGAGAATCCTGGAGCTGCACCCTCAATACCCGCAGTTTTCCAGAAAAACTTTAACCACGCCAAAAGCTGTCTATCGGGACCGCAATGTCATAATGCTCGACTTGCCCGACTCACTCCAACACAAAGCGAGACAAAAAATGGGCAAAGCGACAAAATAAAACAAATCAAAAACAATCTAAAACATCTTTAAAATGGTTTCAGAGCTCAGAAGAAACAAACACAGCTCAGGCAGCTCACATACACGCCACCATCTTAAAGAGCTGACCCCACGAGGCACAAGTGTCAGTTTTCAGGGGCAGTCTGGGAGCACTGGTGAGGTTAAGCGACTTGCTTAGAGTCACACAATATGCAAGTGGAGGTTGGGGAATCAAACCCAGGTGTGCTGGATGTACCAAGCTCATTCACAGCTCATTACTCTAACCTCTAAGCTACAGTATACTGCAAGCCCAGGTTGTAAATGATAATCTGAATTAATCGGTTCCAGAGATAGCAACTGGTAAGCTCCATAATAACTGGGTAACCAGTTGATATCACTTAAGTCGGTTATTACGGCTTCTGACAGACATGGTTTACAGGTTGATAAACACTGCAACCAGTAATTATATTCTCATAACACACACACCACCATGCATTATTCTCTATATAATACTGATAATAACTGTAATGCTGATGATAGATGATAGCAATTACTGATAATAGTACAGGAGGCATAGGTTGAAGTTGTTTTTGTGGTGATTTAAAGAGATGTTCAGAAATACTTTTTAAGTGAAGATCTGGTCTGCCAAAGCCGGTGGTAGAAGCCAAGGGAGTGACCAGTTTCAAACTGGATGAGATAGGTACAAGGTGGTAGTAAAATCTAAAGGAGGGATGGACAGCTGGGGTAAGGGACACAGGGGCACTGTAAAGGCAAGAGGCCCAGTAACTGTGTTATGACGATAGGTCAGACACGGAGTTCGGTAGTAAGTGATAAGTCAAGGTAGACTGATGAGTCTTTACCTGCCCTCAGAGTCCCTGTACTGTATGTATTTGATTATTTCTGGAACCTGTTAGAATCAGGTGAGCAGAAGCTCACAGTGCAAGTTTCAGGCAGGCCTCCACTCAGCTGATGTCACTGGGTTCTGGAACTGATCAGTAATTACAAAATGAATATCAGGTGGAATAAATCATGCGGGGTATGGACTAGTGGTTAGAGCATTTACTTGGGAACAAGAAGATCGCAGACTCAAATCCTGCTGGAACCAAAGCCTCATTGTGTGGCCTTGAGCAAGTCACTTAACCTGCCAGTGCTCCAGTGCACTCAGCTTTGGAAATAAGTTGAAGCAGAAGCCTACTACAAACAATATACTGCATCTTAGCAGGCTATCATAGGTAAACACATTGTACAAAAATAATTATAATAATTAAACAAGAAAGCATCAACAAGAGATCCTAAAATGAGAGACCCCCATGATTACTATATATACTCACCTAAAAGTCAACCTCACATATAAACTAACCCTCCCCTTACCTTGTTAATGTTGTGAAAATCTCCAACATAATTTTGCTACCTAATTTGGATACAAAATCCTGTTTTGGGTTTTGGACTTCCTCTCATGAGTTATGGGTCTTATGACTCAGTAGTAGAGATAATGTGTTATTCCATTACAACCCATTATGTAGTCCATATCTATCAATCTATCTATCTATCTATCTATCTATCTATCTATCTATCTATCTATCTATCTATCTATCTATCTATCTATCTTCTGTCTGTCTCTATCTATCTATCTATGGGATACAACATGGGTGAGAGCAAGACAGTAGAAATATTTTCATGGAGTTATGCTTGACTTTCTGAACTCACCTTCTGGCCTGTAATTGGGAGTCTTGGTGAATCAGTGGTGTCAACCTAATGCCACCCCTCCCCCAGCCCATAGCCTCCTATCCAAAGCACACAGGTAGCTTCAAGCCATAGGCATATAATCTTAGAGTAGAGATGTATGTCTCAACACATATAACAACAAAATCAATCTTTGCTTTCTGCATGCAGGGCCCTGCATGAAAAAAGAGAGATCATGGTTGTTTGCTTGGGGGGGCATTAGGGTTGAAACCTCAAGAACACAACACCGCCAATTCGCCAAGACTCCTGAGACTCCAAACCCCAATGGTTTTAATTTCTTACTGTGTCTGCTTTTGCCTTCTTCAACCCTAATGTAATTAAACATAGTTTTTTTGCAGTTAATTTTCATTTCTTTTGTGATAGTGGAATCATATCCTCATTCGTGCAGGTATCTTTGGGACCTGCGTGAATAGATGCAGATGCATAGGGCCCTCTTGGCCCTGCAGCAAGGGAGAGTCCATCTGCCTGCAGAAGTGCTGGGCCCTGGAGGCCTGGCACTTTCCATGCAGCTATAATAAAGAATCTGTGGGGTTTGACTGGGGACTGTGCTTCCATGTGGCTACAGATATAGACACACAGGGCCAAAAGTCCATCTGGCTGTGGAAAGGCTGGCTCTCCTGGGCAGTATGCCAAAGAAGAGTTCTCTTAACTATATAGTTACTTGTTGCCCATGCGGCCAACACTGCAGTGTTCCTCCCAGGCTAGGAGTGGTGCTGCACAGCAGTGCCTTCCCTCCCAGCCTCGGCCTATCCAGTTGGTTCACTGACCTCACCCCTCAAACTCAGCCTACTGGCATGGGATACATACTCTACCCACTGGGCCAACAGACAGCCTGGAACACAACATTTCTTCATAACTTTTTATTTACATTTTAACTCCCATTTTTTTTTCTTTCCCATCCATCTGTCCCTCCTTCCTGCCAATCCTCCTAGACTCATCATCCTGCCTTCTCCCAGGGCTTACCTCTCCTTAGCCCCACACGGCTTGCCCTCTGTGGCAGGGTGGCTAGGAGTCCTCAACCCTCCAGGGCCGGATCCAGATTCCAGGAGGTGCCTGAGTTGCCAGGTGTGGGGCCTGCAGAGGCTGGAGGTCATCCTGCTGGACTGGGATTTTCTATTTTCTTCCCATGGAGATTTTGCAAAAGTGTCTACCTTGGTCCAGACTCTACCAAACCTGTAAGTTTCAGGTTAAAAACAAAGTTTTTAGTTAACAGGTGAACAAAAAGGTCTTAAAATTGTTAATTTTAGTGTATTTGCACCTCTGTAACTTTGCCCCTAACCAATTCCAAAAAATATTTAGGTTTCTAGGAAAAATGGCTCTGAAACATCTCTGGGAAAACTTTCCCAGAAAATAAGGCACAAGAAAAAATGTTACCCAGAAAAAAAAGGCACTAAATGCAGAAGTGGAAAACGGCACCTACACAACCCAACAGTTGTAAGTGTTCAACAAATACCTACAAGTAAACATACCTAAAATGAACAGTCAGAGTAAAAATTCCAACAGAGTATACACTGTGTGGCTCAGAAAATGTAGCAGGCAACATTTATGATGTATTCTCATGGAGGGCTGTTCTGCCCAGGTTTGGCGCTGTTTCATGGGCATGGCTTTTTAGGCTTTCTCCGTGTACATGGAAATCAGTTTCCTGACCTCCATGACTGTTGGGAGAAGCAGACACACCCAGTAATTGATTTATACTAGGATATAACCTCACTGGGGTCGCTAAACACAAGGCTGGTAATTCACGATGTTCTGAGCCAGTACTATCCCTGCTTCGATGATGTCATGATCCTGTTTACTGATTAGAAGTATTTTATTTTTGTGTGAGTAAACACTGTATTCATCAAGTCTCCCTGGTTTTGATGTTTGTGGTAAAGGGAGAAGGGCAAAGTCTTTACCCAATTGGGCAAAGATTCTGACTAATACACAGTTTTATCTCCTCAGGGTGCTGAAAGATACTGAGGATCCTGCGGTCGCGACGGGCTGCCGACCTGGCCTCCACCACCCCCACCCCGAGAACGATCCCGCCGACTGCCAAGAAGGTAACTCTCATGGGAGCCGCCGATCATAGTGACTCTCATTGCAACGTTGTTTTACAGACTTTCACATTTGTGCCGGGACAGTGGTGCCTCCTACCTTGACTGCTGTGTCTGAGCTCTCCGCCTGCTGCGGGGTCGGCGCATGTGGAGACTGTTTATTTCATGGCATGTTTTACCTGCCCTTGCACTGCTTGTAGCAAATCTAGAGGTTACCTTAAGGGGAAACTGTTTTGTCTGCCTGTTTTCACCTGTTCTAGCTCTAATCCTGTGGGTATCTTAAGAGGTATTTAACTGTGCATTATTAAAGATAGAACCTCAGGCGGTTACCTTCTAGAGGCACTTGGCATATGTAGGCGACTAAGCCAGTAACTTGAATTAATTTACCTTAACTTGCCCTTTTGGGCAACCATGACCACTGCATGCAAGAGTTGCCACCATCTTGTCAGGGATCCGATGGTGCTACCTCTCTGCCTCAACAGCCATCTTAAAGCCCAATCAGTCCTCTGAGCCTCCGTAGTACCTGTTTTTTTTTTGGTCTCGGAATATCTGGCCCATAGTAGGGATGGCTTTTTATACTTAACTTAGCTAGCACAGATGTCAACTATTTAGAGAGACTGTGGCGCTTTTATACTGTGTTATGTCAGTTTTGTTTTTAACCTCTAGCTGCCGCTTAGCTAGCACAGATATCAACTTTTAGAGAGACTGTGTAGCATTCAGACAGCATTCAGCAAACTGCCTGCACTACCTTGGTGTTCCCCTGACCTACTGCTCTCCCATACCCCTTCTAAATTACTCCCTTACACCTACCTCTCCCCACTCCCCTCGCTGCATATAAAGGCTCACGTACTTTTTTTTCCTTATCTTCTCAGGGTGCTCGAAGATACTGAGGATCCTGCGGTGCAGCCGAGGCTGCTGACCTGGCCCTCCACCACCCCACCCCGGAGAACGATCCTCACGACTGCCAAGAAGGTAACTCATAGGGAGCACCGATCATAGTGACTCTCATTGCAACGTTGCTTTACAGACTTTCACATTTGTGCCGGGACAGTGGTGCCTCCTACCTTGACTGCTGTGTCTGAGCTCCTCTTCGCCTGCTGCTGTAGCACTGGCCCGCTCACTCGTTGATATAGTGGAGGTCACGTGCTGCTGAATAACCTATCAGCCCACTTCTCCATAAGCAGGCTATATTATCATCCACTAGGGGCGTTTCCCCTTCTTGCCTAACTTCTCCCCTATCCCAACTGATCTCAAAAGCTGCATGCCCTCTTATACCATTAGGGCTTCTTCCACAAAGGGGCTTTTCTGCCTTCCTAAATCACCGCACTGCCAGCTCAGTGCCACCTGCAGCCTCCCTATATACCACGTGTTTTACCCCTGGTTCACTAACTCCTAGCTGAGTCTTCCTCTCGATCTCGCCCTCCTCAACCCCCAACCGACCTGAGCTCCAATAGGGTCCCTGAGTAGGGGCTGCACACCTGGTGACATGCCTCCCCGCTCAGGCTGGTCCCACAACCAGCAGACTGGGTCCTCTGGCGCACTCAGTCTCCTTCAGTCCCACACCTGCCTGGGATGGCCAAAGGGCTAAAGATAGCCCACTTAAACATTCAAGCCTCCTACAAAATCATGTGAAACTAACTGCCTGGACTGCCCTCTACGAGCCTGACATCCTGTGCATCACAGAAAATGGCTCAAACCTCGCACCCCTTGACTCTGCCTGCTCCCTCCCGGCTATGGCATGGTCCGACTTGACAGGGCTGGCAATAAAAGGGGCGGGGGTACTCATTTACCATAAGGTCCACTTAAACATCACCACTGTGACACCAAACCTTGGGACCCTCACCCTGCGAGTTTCTCCACACACTGCTTCTGCTTGGTAACACCAAGAAGTTGCACTCTAGTGTGCATACAATCCTCCTGCAAGGGGGTCTACCCGACTCACAACGCTCATAGAGCTACTTGGGATAAAGTGGCTCAAGCGTAGCTCCTCGTCCTGGTGACCTAAACCTTAATTGGCTGGGGCCCAGTTCCAAATTGTTTGATCCAATACCTCAGGCCTCTCCCTCAGTCAGGTTATCATGGAACCCACCAGGCTCTCCTATCGCGGTGACAAGGGGACACTCACTGATTGGGTCCTGAGCAACCGACCTGACAAAATCATCAACTCAGGGCTCCTTCCAGACTCTATCTCTGATCACTCGCCGATCTACTGCATTTGGGGCTCAAACCCGCCAAAGCTCCCTGTAGAGTGATACAAATGAGGACTACTCGAAACTGATAGTCCCAAACCACCTGGAAGACTCTTCAATCGAGCTGACTGGTCCCACGCCATGTCAACGCTGGACCCGTCCGGCCCCTCGACCTGTTCATTGCAGCACTTGCCCCGCTCAAAATAGGCATGCTCCACTTTCCAAGGAGGAGGGTCAGGGCTTGGTCACAAAATGGCTTCATAGTGAGCCCTCTCACTTATGAAGCAGCGAGACAAGTCCTGGGCTAAATACAGGGCATCCCACAACCAGAAAGACCTCCAGGTGTACCGACAGCTAAGGAACTCTGCAAGCGGGCCACATGAACACGAAAAGTGAGTACTGTAGTGCAGCACTGGTTGCTGCTGCAAATGACTCACGACGTTTCTGGAAGAAAGTAAAAATCTGTCGGCGGTTCTACCAAAGTACAAGTCACCGACATGAACATTGGTAAGGCCAACTGCAATAACCCCATACCATTGCCTCCTCATTTAACCGCCTCTTCACTGACCTGCCGGCTGCCACCCCCTCACAGTCCTCTGCCCCAGCTCACTCCTATGGGTCCCCACCCCCTCACCCGCCTTTCTACCTCAAAAGATCACTGTGGGTGAGACCCAGGCTCTCCTTGCTGGTCTTTCTCATCACAAGGAGTGGGTCAGGACAGCCTGGAACCAAGACTACTCAGCCTGGGTGCCCCTTCATCACCTGTCCCCTTGCCCACATATTCAACGCATCGCTTATCTCAGGGTCATCCCGACATATGGAAAGTTGCCAGGGTTGTCCCCATTTTAAAAGTGGTGACCCTAAGGATATAAGCAATTATCGCCTCTATCGCAATACTATCGACTGCCTGCAAGCTGTTGAAAAAGCCGTTGCATCACAAATATCCCACTACCACAGAGATATGGTGTCCTCTCTCATCTCAACATGGCTTCATAGAGGCCACAGCACCTCAACGGCACTTGCTGAGGTCTTCACTAGGATCAGGACTGCAATAGATCAGGGCAAGCTGATGGGGCTATCTTTGTTGACCTATCCAAAGCCTTTGACCGGGTGGACCATCCCTCCTCCTCCACACTTCAGACCCTTGGCTTCTCCTCCATGCCCTTGACTAGTTCTCGCAACTACCTCGGGGCAGGAAGCAACCAACCTGTTTCAATCGGACCTCTCACCCTTTACCCATGAACAGTGGGGTACACAAGGATCTGTCCTTGGACCTATCCTGTTCTCCATGTTCATCGATGAGCTACCCTCGGTTCCACAAAGGGACACCTAACCCTGTATGCTGATGACCTGGTCATCTTAGCGGTGCCCTGATGCCACCAGCATCAATAGCCAGCTATCTCGGACTTCTCGATATCAGAGCATGGCTGGATGGTCATAAACTCACAGTCAACTTGAAGAAAACCCAGGCCATGCTATTTGGCACAGCGGCCAAAATCTCCGCCTGCACCACGCCCCTCAAATCCATGGGTCCAGCAACCCCTCTTGCCGATAGTCAACTCAGCCAAGTACCTGGGGTCACCCCGACCCTCTCCTTGACCTCTCCGGACATGTCAGAAACACTTGTAATGCTACTAATGGAAAACTTGGCCTAGCTTATAGGGCAAAAGACTGCCTCGCCACCCGGTTGGCTATAGCCAAGGGATATTACTTCCCACCCTTTCATATGGTCTTGTTGCCTTTGCCACCATCCCATCCTCAAACCTCGCTAAATGGGACACCACGCAACAATATCTGCCGCTGCCTCCGGCCCCTGTCTCACACAGCATGTACACTCTACCGCGACACTGGAATGGCTCCGCTGAAAAACATCGACCTATATCATGGGTAACTTCATTGACAACATAATTCAGACAGCCACCCTGCCTCTTGCCTCCCCTTAAACAAGCCTCCCCATCTACCACCTCAGGTCTTGCTTGTCCCAGACTGCCTTGGTCCCCAAGACCTGTACCCTCTCAGGTGATCGACTGCCACCACCATGCCCCCAAGCTGTGGAACTCCCTTCCCACAAGTTTGTGCATCCCCTTCCATTCCACCTTCAAACCTCCTCTGAATTTCCTGAAACCTGCTGCCCTGCCTGTGTGCTACTTAACGCCCAGTCCGGCAGCCCTCCCTCCCACAATGGTACCCCAGCTAGGCTCTTTCTGCCCCACCACCTTGGTGGAGGCACCTTACCTGAGGTTATGCTATGTATTGTCTATTATCAACCTGGGGGTCCTATACCTTGCTGCCCTAGGCCTGTATATACCATATGATATATGACCCACTAGTGTCGCATGTATGCTTATCTCTGTACTATGTACTACTGCTTTAATAACCACTGTTGTTTCACTTCTGTGTTGGAGCATGCCACCCAGGTTTGTACTGTGACTATGTATTTCTCTCATGTATACCTTGTAACTTTGTAATTCTCTCATGTATACCTTTGTAACTATGTATTTCTATCATGTATACCTTGTAACTCTCCGGTCGCACCTGAAAATAGGCACCAGCTGTCTAGTGTGCTTACCCGGTTACCAAAAAGCAAATAAATAAATAAATAAACCTAAACTACCATGTCTAGGGCAATCATAAAATTTACATTGTTTAGCTTTTTCCAACCCAGAATTTATTTTACACCAACCCACTATTTTGTGTAACAGGACAGGACACTCAGGATCTGTACAAATCAATAAATGTTTATAGGCCTCTATGGTTAGCTTTAGTGTCCCCAAGTGGCCAACATAACAGTGGTCATAGAAAACTCTGTTACTTACTTTACAATCTGCTACTTCATTTTCTACATCTTTGAAATAATTAGTCCTTTCCATTTCTAAGCAATGGTTATTTATTAAAGCAATTTTGTACTGACAGAAACTCATGCAAAAACAAGCAAAATAAGTTTAAATTAGAAATAGAAATGTATTTCTTTACAAATATATATTTTAATACAAGTCACTCTGTCCTTGCTTATTGAAATGCCAGGTAAAATGCAATTATCTTACCACCCTTAATCAAGCCAGTTCTCAGATTAAAAAGCCTTGAGGGAAATCCTTTGCAGCTAGGTCCACACGCAAGCCATCTGGAAGCTCCTTCTACCTTCTCTGTAGTGTCTTTTTTATGTTTGCTTGCACGCATGCAAGAAACATAGTGCCATCATCCAAGTTTGGAGGTGTGGCACCCTGTCTTCCAATTCAGTCAGTATGTTTGCAGGCATGGCCACAGTTCACCAGTGAACGCTGCAGCTGTCTATGACAGCAGTTGAAAATGCAGTGCCGTACAGTTCAAAGGAGAGCTCCCCTTCAGTGAGCAGCGATAAGAGACTGCTGATTAGCATATTGCCGCAATCCTGCATCATCATGCCTCTGCTTTCTCTCCTGTAATGTACACCATGCTGGGAGCCCACCCAGCGTGGCAACAATCCTCATTGCCGACGGGGTGCCCAACCTCGTCGGCCCATGGCCCCCAAAAAAGTTTAGTTGCCACACTGGGAGCCCACCCCAGCATGGCAAAATTGTTATGCAACGGGTGCCCAATCCCTGTCGGCTCCAGGCCCCCAAAAAGCCTACCAGCTGCTACGCTTGGGAGCCCACTCTAGCGCAAACGTCCCCGCCATCTTCCTAAAAACAACAACCTGTAAACAAAAGTTCCCTCCACAGTCTCCTGCCCACCAAGCACCCACCCTCTGCGATTCTGCCTCTCCAAACCCCCACCTCACCCCATATTATCTCCGAGTCCAGTGCGACGATCTTCGTGGACCGGGAACATGCCACTCTTCAAAGCCGATCGCAACTGAGGAAATGCCGTAAGCTGCATAATGTAATAAATAGGGTTTTTCAACTTTGATGCATATCTCAGGCATTTTTGAATTTTGCACTGAATTTTCAACATGGGGTTTTGGGACCCTTCTCATGAATTCTTGAACTGTCATGGTGTTAATTGGGCCTGAAGGGTGATTTTTCGGTCACTGCTCGAAATCACCTTTCGGGACGATTAACAAATGACAGTGCCTGTGTTCATAAGGTGGGCTTTAAAGGCCAATGTTGCAAATTTGGTGAAAAATTCTTAAAATGACTGTTTTACGAGCGGTGTTGTGCAGTTCCTATGCACGCCAGAAGTTCATAAATTTTTAATATTTGCACTGGATTTTCAACATTGCCATTTTACCACACCTTCTTATGAACAGTACTGCTGTCATTTTTCACATCTCACCCAAAATGTGTTTCGGCATGTAGCGCATACATGGCGCAGTCGGTGCGAAATCAATGTATGGGACACATTAAGAAATCACAGTGACACTGTTCATGAGCAGAGGTCTTAAAATGGCTATGTTGAAAATTTGGTGAAAAATTCTCAAAATGACTGTTTTATGCAGCGCACGCTATGCAGTTCCTACGCACACCTGTAGTTCGTGAATTTTAATATTTGCACTCCAGATTTTCAACATTGACATTTTACCACACCTCTTATGAGCAGTACAGCTGTCATTTTTCACATATCGCCTAAAATGTGTTTCCGCAGCATTTAGCGCCAATGGCACAGTCGGTGTGTGCAATCAGTGTTTGGAAAAGATTAAAAATCACAGTGACACTGTTCATGAGCAGAGGTCTTAAAATGGCTATGTTGAAAATTCTACAAAAGTCCATAAAATGACTATGTTATGAGTGAGCATTGCGTAGTTTCCATGCACTCTCGTAAGTTCATGAATTTGTAATATTTTCAGTCCAAATTTTCACCAGTGGCATTTTTCCACACTTCCTTATGAACAGTACAGCTGACATTTTTCACAACATGGCGAAATGTGTTTTCACACTTTCAGCGCAGAAATGCATGGTCGCTGTGGGAAATCATTGTTCGGGACAGGTAAAGAAAATCACAGTGACACTGTTCATGATCGGAGGTCCCAAAATGCCTTTGTTGACCATCTGCTGTAAAAATCCCCATACTAATTATATTACGGTGTGCGTTGTACAGTTTCTACCCACGCCGTGACTTCACCAGTTTTTAAATATTTTCACTGCAGATTTTCAACATTGCCATTTTTCACACCTCCCCATGAACAGTACAGCTGTCATTTTTCACATCCTGTTCTGAATGTGTTTTTACCTGTGGTGCCAAATACCCGTAGTTGCTGTGCATAAGCAGCTTTTGGCTAGCAAATAGATATTACCACTGTTCATGAGGTTGGGATCACAAAAACCATGTTGAAAATTTGGAGTGAAAATACCAAAGAATGCCTGAGGTGTTAGGGTTTCCGACTGATAACGCCCCACCCTGTAGAGAATGACAGGCATCAGGGGTGTGACTTGGGATTCTTGCCTGTGATGCTCATACCATTCCACACCCTGCAGCCAGTGAGAGGCATCGAGGTGTGCCTTGGACTCTTCAGCCCCAAAGTTCACCCTATACTGAACCCATCTCATCATATTTCCTGATGGAAAGGGTGCGATAAGGGCCAAAGACCCCAAGGCACACTGTGACACTTGTCGGTGTCTGCAGGGTAGGGTGTGGTGAAATGGTATGGCTCGTTATGCCTGACAACCCAAAGGCACACCCCAATGCCTGTTACTATTTGCAGGGTGGTGATGGGGTTGGCTTCAGTTCAATACTTCACTGCCATTCCTGTTATGCAGCTCTGTAACTCCTACACTGCCAATGCCAGCAAGCAAACATTCGGCATTGACAAATGCTTGTTATAGGAGAAGTTCAGCTTCTGTCTTGTTAATCCAAGTTCTTAGCAATGCTTTTCTGTGCTCCATACGGATACTTTCACTGCCATCTCAAGCCTAATTTTTTATACTATTACAAACTGACAATCTAGGACTTGGCCTCATTATTTATGTATTTTAATTAGTCACTACCTTGAAGTCACAACCCTGGCTTTCAGTCTGTCCATTTCTTATCAGACAGCTGAGAAAATAATAATGCTGTGTTTCTGAGCATGCATGTATTTGCAGTGCTTCCTCATAGATAAGGAGTCTAAACGTAACCTTCGAAAGTTATTAACTCAAGCAACAAAAATAATATCTTGGTTAAAAACCTTATCCGTCTTAAAGATACTCTTAGAGAGAAGCGGAATACAGTAAAAATAGCTTGTCTATAAAACTTTCTTATCTTAAAGACACACTACATTGTAGCTAAAATATCTATGTTTTAGATTATATTCCTTACGTTATAATACAAGCAGGATGCAGTTAGCAGAATACAGTTCATTAATAAAATCTTATCTATCTTAGAAATACACTTCTACAGTATAACTAAAATATCTCTGTTTTAGATTATACTTCTTAACATTATAATAAGGCAGAATGCAGTTAGCAGGTTACCATTCATTAATCTAATTAGTATTCTTTCAGCTGAAATAAGAGGTCCAGCAGTAGCACTTTGCTCCCCAAAGCACCGTTAAATAGTTTGTTGGAAAGTTAAACTACCTCCAATAACCTCCTTTCAAAAATAAACAGTGCCCTTTTGGCTACAGATATATTTTATGATAGAATTTGCAACTCATCGCCATTAGTTCCCCACTGAAATCCCAAAATATAGTCAATAGTTTGATCCAATGTCTGGTTTCTTCCTGAGAGTTATTAGTCCAAATCTGAACAGGAAATTCATTGCAGGTAATGCGGGCTCTGCCACCCTCACTCCCATCATAAACATCTCAAACGGAACAAAACACAGTACTAAAGAATATTTCACCATTTGGCAATAGTGACACCCAGAATATTACTGAAAGAAAGACACAGGACATGACACATACCATAGCTCTACTGCAAAATGTATTACAAACAAAAGGCATCAGAGCCTTTTTCCTGTGCCGTTCATTCCACGTGCCTTTTTTTTCCTGAGTCTTTTTTCCAGGTACCAATTTTAGAATCCAGAGACCCTGGCTCAGACTCTACACCTACTAAATTTTAGGTAAAGCAGTTAGGGGGCAGAGTCTACGGTGCAAACATCAAGGTTTAACATGGAAGTGCTTACTCAACTTCAATATACAAAGTGCTACTGTGCCTGCATCCATCTGTTATCTATCTGTCTGTCTGTTTATCTATCTAATACATGGATGGGACCTTTTCCCCATTGGAGCCCATTATCGTGTATTTTCCTGTATACTTCACCAATTAAACCTATATCTCCAAACAATTAAAGCTGCTTACCTCCACACTGAAACCTGAATACCATGGGAAGAAAAAACATAGACCAATATTGTGACCACCAAAACAAATAACTTAATGATCAATTAAATCAATAAACATGTCAATGAACACACCAGCTGAACCAGTTAAGAAATTTCTATGCTAATTAGCACACCTAATAAGCCCCTGACAAAAACACAGCCTTATCTAATAAGCCCTGACAAAAACACAGCCTTATCTAATAAGATCCCTGACAAAACACAGAAGCCTCCTGACAAAAACACAGCCTTCAGGTCCAGAAAAGGCACCATCCTCATGTATTATATAAAACAAATGCTAGGCAACTGTGATATACAAGGTTACATACCTATCTCAGGTGCTAATTAGGGAGTAATGCCACTGCCTCTTGGTCTCGTGACTTATTGCTCCAATTAGCCCTCAATATGTACAATAGGTATCCTTGTATGCCACAGTTGCCTAGCATATATATGTGGGATATACAACAGCCTGACTGAAAATATGCCATTTATTTCCATAAGTGAAAGAGCGGACTATAACTCACAAGTGGCAAAGCCTTAAGTGAGTTGTAGAAATGCTCCCTTATAAATGGAAATATATGGCATTTTATGTATATATACAGTACATATATATATATATATATATATATATATATACATACATACACACACACACACATATATATATATATATATATATATATATATATATATTTTACTAACATACTAAAATGCCAGCAGAGTAGGCCCAATGGTCTTTCGTGTTCGTTTCATTTGATCAGCCCCACCCTGGGAGCTGACCTTGCTGCCTCCCCGCCCTCTCGGGCTTCTCCATTTCCAGTCCAGGGTATTCCCTGCATTGGACTTGCCTGCACAACTCTTCCCCTGTACCTGTTCCATGCCTTCTGAATCCCTCTACAGTCTCTGCCTCCACTAGCCTCCCGGGCAGCGCATTCCATGGTTCTACCACCCTCTCAGTGAAGTAGCATCTCCTCCTTTCTCCCTGAGTCTCCCCTTCCAGTTTCCACCCATGCTGTCTAGTTACCCCTTCTTCCTTCAGAGCACCCTGACTGAGCCTCCCTGTTTACCCCATTCATTTACTTGAAGACCACTATCATGTCCCCCTGTCCCTTCTCTCTTCCAATGTGTGCATATTTAGCTCCTCAAGCCTGTTCCCATAAGTCCTTTCCTCAAGCCCCAGATCATTTGGTTGCCCTCCTCTGGACCCTTTCCAGGAGTGCAATGTCCTTTTAAGTGTGGCCTCCAAACTGCACACAGTACTCGAGGTATGGCCTCACCAAGCAGTTATACAGTGAGTATTACTTCCTTCCTTCTGGAGGTGATCCCCTAGTGATGCATCCCAGCATCCTGTTGGCCTTGGCCGCTGCCCTCCTACAAGTCTCAGAGTTGTTCATCTTGACATCCACCATCACCCCAGGTCCCTCTCAGCCATTGAGACTTGTAGCATTCTCCCGACAGGGTATACACTTGGCCGGGTTTCTGATGCCCAGGTGCAGTACCCTGCATTTCTCTGCATTGAACCTCAGTCTCCACTTCCTGACCACCTCTCCAGAGCATCTAGGTCCCTCTGTAGGCCACCTCCCTTCCTCCCCATCCACCACCGCTCCTAGCTTTGAGTCATCTGCAAGAGACTCATTTCACTCCAGATACCCTTCCTAATTATCAAAGATATAGGCGTTGAACAGGAGGGCCCAAGGACCGATCCCTGAGGGACCCCACTAATGACCCTCCTTGAGATGAGACTATCCCTCAAACCACGACCCTCTGAGTTCGCCTCAGAGCCAGTTTCCTATCCATCTGATCATCTGTTTCCCCACTCCCATTTCCCCTGCTTATCCAACAGGCCCCTGTGAGGAACTGAGTCAACGCTTGCTGAAGTCAAGAAAGAGGATGTCCACTGCCTACCCAGGTCCAGGCACTCGCCACCCAGTCATTGTACTCCAAAAGGTTTGTCTGACACGATTTCCCCAGGATGAAGCCATGCTTCTATCATCCAGGCACCCTGATTTTTCCAGTACTCCCCCAGGCCCTTCTTTACAATACCCTCCATCACCTTGCCCACCACCAATGCCAGGCTGATGGGCCTGTAGTTCCCTGCCTCCTTTCTGATCCTTCCTTGTGGATAGGCATAATATGCGCCACCCTCCAGTCCTGGGCACCAACCCATCATCAGAGAGATGCTGAAATGCTCTGCCAGGGGTTTCATCAGGACATCCGCCAGTTCCTTCAGTACCCTGGGATGTAATTCATCTGGCTCTGGTGCTTTCTCTGTCCTAAGGGACCTGAGGGCTTCCTCACTCTCTACCATGATTTCCACCTCCCTTCCTCGCCCTCTGTTTTGCCTTCCGCCTCCTGCCAGTGATGGCTCCTCTCCCCAGACCCACCCGATCAGTAAGGGTCCCTCCCCTCTTTAGTTTCACCGTCTCCTCCATGCATGGTGCAGCCCCCATTTACCTTGGTAAAACTGAGGCAAAGTACTCATTTAGTACTGCCTGCTCCCCGGGTCTTGTGCCCATCCTCTCCTGTTCTAATCCTGCTAATCTGCCCCATCACCCTTCATTATTATTATTATTATTTATTGTTATTCCAAGACTGAGTAAGCTAAGATGGGCACAGAATAAGAGAATGGGGTGAGCATTCAGGTTCAAAATACCAAGGCACACCTCACACCTGTTCCTGCATGCAGAGTGGGCGTGGGGTCTTAGGGTTGGAAGCCAAGGGTGGGGTGGGGTCCTGGGTTGGGAACCCTCAGTTTGAATTTCCCAACTTTTATTGTTAGAACCTAATGGGACATTAACGCAGTTTTTTGCCATGAATTTCTTTACTTTATGTGAAAGTATCACAATAGCCATCATTGTTCATGAGCACTAGGCCCTCCAGGCCCTGCACTCCCATCTATCCATAAGTGTAGAGACATTGTAATTAACCTTCATCTCCTCAGGGAAGCGCAGTCTTCGGCCCCGCGCCCCATGCTACATGATTTTTCTGTATTTAACTGTGGGAGCACTGGGTCCTTCAGACCTCGCGCACCTGTCCTTCTGTAGATGTGTGAACAAATTATCACCATAGCCATCTAATTATCAAAGGACATGTAGCCAGAACAGAAAATGTTCATATCCCCACAAAACATAATTGTGCGCAACTGCGACACCATTCCAGCGCCACAGGTGCGAAAACATATTTTGGACAGGATTTGAAAAATGACAGCTGTGACATTCATGAGGTCGGGTAGAAGAGGCTATGTTGACAATGTGGGGTCAAAATATTTAAAATGTCCATAATTACAGTGGGCGTGGCGGATTGCAAGGAATGGTCATAACTTTGGCATTTTTCCTTATTTTGACTCCAACTTTTCCACATAATCTTCTTATGAACCACCTCATAAACCCCACAGGTGAAAATGTGAATTCTGTAAAACACCATTCCGCGCCACAGGTGTGGAAAACATGTTTTGAGCAGGATGTGAAAAATGACAGCTGTACTGTTCATGAGTAGGTGTGAAAAAATGGCTATGCTGAAAATTTGGAGTGGAAATATTGGAAATTGGCAATGAACGCACATAACTCGGGCATTTTTAGAAATTTCTTCACCAAATTTTCAACATGGCCTTTTTGGGATACCACCTCATGAACACTGGCACTGTCATTTCATTAATCAGTCTCAAAGGTGATTTTGTATAACGACCATGAAATCACCTTACGGGCCCGATTAACAAAACAACAGTGACATTGTTCATGATGGGGTTCCAAAGCCCATGTTGAAAATTTGATGAAAAACACCTAAAATGGCAAAGATATCACCATAAGTTCAAACCACCATTGAAATACATTATATGGCACTTACTTTGATTCTTGGTCTCGATTCACCTTTGGAGAGTGCAGATATGTCCTGGTCCACAGAAGATGACAGCTGATGATCTCCAGTGGTAAGTATAGGGCAAGTGGGGTGGAGGATGCTTAGTGGGAGGGTCGGGATGGGGAGGAGGAGGACGGGAGACAACGAGGACTGTTTTCTTTTTCAGGATACTAAAGAGACTCTCAAGTTAAATCAATGTAGATCTGAGGCCATATTTTGGTGCCTTACCACTTTGAAGTACTGCTGAGGCATATAAGATGCAAAATATCCATTAGTTTCCTAGCAGAACACTCAGAAATGTATTTAATTGGGACCCAGACACTTCCTGGTTCTAAGATCAGCTCTCGTGCCATCCCATGCTCAGCCAACTTTATGACATGATCACAGGGAGAGCACAGGGACACGTAACAGTATAGTCTGTGGAGGGGCTAGCAAACATCATTTTTATACATTACAGTGAGCATGTGGTGATTAAGCGAGGCACCAGGTGACTAACAAGGCCCTTGTTAGTCACCCGCTGTCCTTGTTTAATCATCACATGCTCACTCTAAGAAGTTACACTCTAATTGCCCTGCAAAACCTAAGGTCAAATCTCATTTTGGTAGAGCAGCTATGAGTTTTACACTGCCTTCATTGTGGAATAAAATGCAAAAAGCATGAAGCTGAGTTGTTCTGTTAACCTGAGTATTTTCAAGTCACTATATGACCGCTTGTGAAGGAAATCTGCAATTGTTTCCCTCATCGCTAGCGCCCTCCTTTCCAGCCTTTCTTCTATCCTACATGCCTCTCCTTCTCGCCAGGGTCCTTGCCTCGCTCTCCTTACTCTATCCCTTTTGTCCCTTCAATCTCTGTCTGTCTCCTGTCTCTTCCCAATTACAGACCCTCCTGGATCTAAATAGTCGCTACCTTGGCCAAGGCCAGGTGTCACTCTTATTCCATGTGTATGCCAGCAACCCATTCTGATTCCATTATTATTATCTTTGCCTGTTTTTCTTCAGTGAATATGCTGGATAAATCCAGCTGTGAACCTATCTGTTGTAAAGGCTCTTTTGTTCAATGTTGATTTAGATTGTAGATATAAATGACATCATGCTGTATATACATAAATTCTACTTATTTGTAGGTTATTGACCTATGTTTTTCGTGTTACTGTACTATGTTTTGCTATGACCAGGTCCATCTTGCAAATGAGCCTTGCTCAATGGTGTCCGCCTGGATAAGATTTGATTGATTGATAACAATGATGTTTAAGTTACCCCCATAGGCTATAATATCTCGCGTCCCAGCTCTTCCTGTGATCATGTCATAAAGTTGGCTGAGCATGGGATGGGCGAGGGGACAGATCTTAGAACGGGATCTGATATACCCCAGCAGTACTTCAAAGAGGTAAGGCACCGAACTATGGTGTGCAGAGGTCTGTTGGGAGATCTCTCTATAAAAAAAGACATTGGGGACTGTTTTCTTTTTGCAAGTACAAGTTTTAAAATATTTTGGGACACTGGGAGTGGGCTCCCAGTATCCCACAGTGTTGGAGGGGTAGAAATATCTGGGGACACTGGGTGGGCTCCTAGTGTCCCACACTGGCGGGGGTCTTCTAGTGCCAGCACGAGGTTGGGCAGCCACTGTTGGCAAACCATTTAAATGCATATTTCAGGACACTGGGAGGGCTCTAGTGTTCCACACTGTGGGAGGGTGACTTCTAGTGCTGGCATGAGGACTGGGCAGCCCTCTGTCGGCAAACCATTAAAATGCATATTTTGGGACATTGGGAGTGGGTTCTGATGTCCCACACTGTGGGGAGGGTGACTTACCGCTGACATGGGAATTGGGCTCTCCAGTGTCAGAAAACTTATTTTGTAATGTAAACATGCCTTATCCCCATTGGAGACAGTTAAAGGATAAAAATCCTTTATTTAGATAAACACCAACAGGTGTTTACCTAAACAGGGGCCGAGGAATCGGATTCTGGCAGTAGTTTGGCTGAAAAGCGGCCAGGAAAGATTTTTTTCAGTGACCGATGATTTTTTAAATGTCGCAAATTGCAGCTCTTTTGCAAAACAGTGCCACAATTTGTGGCAGAACCCTCTGTTTAGCACAACAGTGCCACAGTTTGTGGTATTTTGTAAAAGTAGTGCCGCAATTTGCGGCAGTAGTGTCGAGATCAGATTTGTGACACTATCAGTGGCCGATTAAAATAAACATATTCCTGGCCTCTATGCCAGAATAAAGTTCCTTGAGCTTGATTAGGTAAACACAACTGTTGGTGTTTACCAAGGGCAGTTTTTGAATGATCGTGTTTTTCCACGTCGCTAACTGAAAACAAGATGGCAGAAGCATGGCAGTGCATCTGATTTTCTCATAGAATATAATGGAAACTTTAAAGTTTAATAACTTTTGAATGGATTAATATTTTTCACCAAACCTTCAAAGACCACATCTGCAACCTAGACCCCATGTACCCTAACAATATCAGACCAAACCCCAAGCTGTTTCGAGAAACGTGACAAAGGATTTACACCTAAATGGTAAATTTCACATTTTTGACACTCTGCATCTCCGCAACTGCACAACTGACCAGAAGAAAGTTTGCCATATCAAGAGATCTTTGGTCCCTGATGGCAGGTGAAAAGTTTCATGTGGCTCGGATGAATGGTTGCAAAGTTATTAAAAGTCAAAATTTGGGTTAAACATAGAACTTGTATATACTGTATAGCAGTTTATTTTGCACCGTTTATTTAGTGCTGCACGGTAGTCTGCACTAATCCACGCCAGGCTGAATTTAGGAGCGCAGCTTAATGTTCAGTTATGGCTTTTTGAGCTGTTATCTGAGTGCTAATCACACCACTATTACATGCCTGCTGCATTTACAGACACTTAACTAGAGGTTAACCACATTTACACACATTAGCACTTAAAAGTGTCACTGATTGCCTGTGGCAGCTACCTGTAACTGCCGATGAAATTTTGCTTTCCAGAGCCACAAACACAGCAGTGCATACTGAACGATGTCTCCTTCACTGGATGCAAAAGTCTCAGCAAACAAAACACAAATATTTCTTCGCGAATGAAGAAATACAGCCAGAATCACTTGCTCAGCAGTCTGGTGTCAAGCCCTCCGTAGCTAAAGCAGTCTGTTGGGAGTTCACTGGTACATCTTTCCTGTCTTCCCTTCTCCTAAAAAAGCAAGCATCTACCTATGCCACCTATAGCCCAGAGATACACTATATGAAATTGGGAAAATGCACAGCCACTGAAACTGGTGTAATGGCAGCAGTCTTCTCTGCCAAATATGGGAAGCAAATAAACAAAATCACAATTTGTGGCTTTAAATCAGATTATCTGGCTCAACTCTACACTGCACTGATCCCAGCAATGTGTCTCCAACATTGCCCAGAAAACGACAGGCAGCTGGCGCTGTTGATGGAGGATGTGGAATAACAGTTGAGGAAAATGGTTTGGTGCTTCAGGAACAAGGGGCTGTAGTGAACGCCTGAAGTCAAAGTAGCGGCGCTTGGGGATCCTCAAGGCAAAATCACCACAGCTGGTTACAAAGAATGGGGGTTATGTCAATATCGTGCAGAAATGGGCATGGGCATTCTTAAATTGGAATGGTTATTGCAAATGCAAGGAGACCACGGCTGCACCTAAACGCCAAAGACTTCCCCAGCTAAGCTGTATTCTAAATTGCATAAGTACTGCCAATGCACAAGGGTTCATGCCCTGAACTCATTATAAATCTGGATGAAACAAGCATAGATATGGTGCCAGTGTTGGAGTGGACAATGACTATGACAGGATCTAAGCAAGTTGCAGTGCTTGGGTTGGGTGACAAGTGGCAGATTTTTGTGGTTTTAATGTATGCGATGGCAGGCAGATTTCTCCCATGCCAGCTGATCTATAAAGGGAAAAACCGTAGCATGCCACCCACAGCACACCACCTGACTGGGACGTGACACACTCCAGGCAACCATTGGGCAAATGAACAATCAATGCTTCAGTACATTGATAATGTGATTGCCCTTACTGTGCCCATACCTGCAGCTGGCTGTGTTTACCATCAGAGCAGAGATGTATCCTCATACTTGACCTGTTTCATGGACACACTACATCACCAGTCCTAAATAAATTTGAAAGCCTGGGCATTATACCAATATTTGTGCCAGCATCTTGCACAGATCACTTACAACTGCTGAACATTTCAGTGAATAAGTTTTTAAAGGATCTGCTAAAACAGAAGTTCACCGAATGGTATGCTGGCGTGGTTTCTGAGCAGCTGGAGTCACGAGATGATATTAAAGTGGATCTTATATTGCAGATACTTAAGGAACGTCATGCCCAGTGGCTACATGCCAGCTTCATAGAACTATGCCACAGGACGTGATTCATGGAAGCTGGAATATCAGAGGCGCACAGGAAAGCCTAAATTGTACCCAGGTAAGTGAATGACTTACAGTATGTCCAGTTACTGTTTGTAAATGCTATCTGTATTTTTTTGGGGGGGGTGCACAGTTCACTATATAATTTTTCTTTTTTTTTTCTTTCTTTAGGTGGACTAGAGGAATATAAGCATCATCCTGCAACTCTGCATCTCTGCAGACTGGCTGCATCGACACTGTTTTTGCATTGTGTTTGTTTTGCTGTGTGTGTGTGTGTGTGTGTGTGTGTGTGTGTGTGTGTATTAAAATGTGTTGCATGTGTAATAAAGAATGAAGTGCGGTACTCAGTGGTGCGTGGTTGATCATTTCGCTCCACTTAATATTAATGGTCAGAATCTTTTAGCAGGTTGTGTCTGTTTAGCGGATATAGCCAAAATATTCTGACTGCTAATATTTCCTGCTCTATAATATGTATATAGGGATATGACATGGCCTGAGTGAAGATATCATATTTAACTACGAGAGGCCAATGATATCATGATATCTCATGACGGCGGAAGCCACGGTGACATATCTTGATGTCATTGGCCTTAGTGAAGATCTGATATCTTCACCAGGCTCACATCCTGTTCTGTTTATACAACATGTTTGGGCCATTGAAAGACAACTGCCCCCCACCCATATACACATAACTTCACATATTGTGCACCTACATAAGAGATGGCACATGCTAAAGAAATTGTGTGCTTCATCCTGTATTTAAAAAGGTTATCTGGTTGATCCTGCCATTATTTTACAATAAGAAATTATTTAAAACTGTCTTGTTCTTGCCGCCACTGTCATATTCAGTAACGCTACTGAACTTTCACTTTCTGCCCAACATGTAGCATGACCGGCGGTCTGTAAATTGCACTGTTGTGGGTCCTCCACAGTCGTCTACTACTGCATTCTTGTCAGAGCTCCTGAAAACCTGTGTACATTTGTACACTTTCAATCTCTTTTCTGAAAATAAGCTCCGACTCTAGAGACAGGACAGCAAGCGACCCTGCAGCTTCAGAATGGGAGAAGTAAGTGTTACTGAGTGTTGCTATAGCAACACTCGCCAACACTTACTTTTCCGTTCTTTGGCTAGGGGTTGCTCCACTGCAGTCCTGTCTTTAGAGTCAGGAGTCTATTTTAGAAAAGATTGAAAGTGCTACAAATGTACACTGTTTTCAGGGTACCAACACAGAATGCAGTAGTAGACGTATTTGAGGACCCATAACAGTGCAATTTATAGACCGCTCGTTCGCTTCACATGTTGGGGCAGAAAGTGTAAGTTCAGTAGTGTTACTGAATATGACATGGTGGCATGAACAAGAGAGTTTTTAAAATAATTATTTGTTGTAAAATAATAGCAGGATCAACCAGATATCAAAGGTCTGTGTGGGTGAGGGAGGTTGTGCAAGTGTGGGGCAGGTTTTAGGCAGAGAGTCGCACGGTATAGAAAGTGGAATGCTTTCATTTTCTGAAGAATGACATATGGAACATTAGAGATATCTCCATGATGTACGGAACATGGAGATATCACTATGACATACAGGAACATGGAGATATCACTATGACGTATAGGAACATGGAGATATCAGTGACAAGTTCTCCTTCTTCCAATGTATCCTGCTGGGAGCACAAGTATTCTCATTCTATATCTTCATTTCCTCAGACATAAGCAGCGTTGAAAATGACCAAATAGGTACCATAAGGACGATCCATTAGTTCCCTGATTATAAGTTATAGCACACCGTGATGCCATTATACAACAGACACTGACCATTTTAAAACGGCTTCCTGGAAGACGGGGTGTTCTATGATGCCAGAAGACTACAGGCCTGCTTCCATCATAACATCCTATGTTCCTACTGTATATCCCTAAAACACAGAGGAATTTGGGCAAATAAATGATGGAATGGCAAAGTCTGCTTCTGTGTATGGCCTACAAGGTCACTTACAGAGGTGTAGATTATTAGACAAAGAACCTCTGTGTGCAAGCACTGAGGCAGTGGTTACCCAAAGGGCATTTGGCTCGGAAGCCAAGTTTCAAAGAAATACAAAATCACACATGCCCCCACAATGCAAAGCATCATGGGCTGCATATGAAAATCACCACAGAATATTATGCTGGTTCAACTTTAAGCAGAAATGCATGGTGCGAAAGGCCTCTCACACAGTTTGCAAAGGGTGCCAACAGAAGACATAGACACTTGTTTCATCCTACCAGGACTCATCAGTATGACACCCCAGTGGAATGAACCAGCTACCCTAAGATGGTTGATCTAGGTTATGTTGTGTGAACCCAATTAAAACAAAAAGAGTTTAAAAGACAAAGAACCTCTGTGTGCAAGCACTGAGGCAATGGTTACCCAAAGGGCATTTGGATGGGAAGCCAAGTTTGAAGAAATACAAAATCACACATGCCCCACAATACAAAGCATCATGGGATGCATATGCAAATCACCACAGAATATTATGCTAGTTCAACTTTAAGCAGAAATGCATGGTGCCAAAAGGCCTTTCACACAGTTTGCAAAGGGTGCCAACATAAGACATAGACACTTGTTTCATCCTACCGGACTCATCAGTATGACACCCCAGTGGAATGAACCAGCTACCCTAAGATGGTTGATCTAGGTTATGTTGTGGTGAACCCAATTAAAACAAAAAGAGTTTAAAGACAAAGAACCTCTATGTGCAAGCACTGAGGCAATGGTTACCCAAAGGGCATTTGGCTGGGAAGCCAAGTTTCAAAGAAATACAAAATACACATGCCCCACAATGCAAAGCATCATGGGTTGCATATGCAAATCACCACAGAATATTATGCTGGTTCAACTTTAAGCAGAAATGCATGGTGCCAAAAGGCCTCTCACACACAGTTTGCAAGGGGTGCCAACAGAAGACATAGACACGTGTTTCGTCCTACCAAGACTCATCAGTATGCCTCATCTGTTTGACACCCCAGTGGAATGAACCAGCTACCCTAAGATGATCGATCTGGGTTATGTTGTGGTGAACCCATTAGCTGCATTATCTGAACAAAGAAACTAAGGAAGCATTGCAGGCAACCAATAAAGCGTGGAAACAACCGGAGTGCCAAGTTATGCCAACACTACCAGCACATGGTCAGGACGGAGTTGTTAACAGCTCGATCAGAGTCTTCACACTGCTCAGTACATAGTTAAAGCTACCAACTTTTGAGGTCTAAAACTGGGGCAATTCATCCTGACCATGACTCCCCCCACTGTGTCACTCCCACAGGCACCGCCGAGACAGTGCTGCACACAATCAGTTAAATTTTGCTGCTTGCTCTGGCCATGCTGCCCCACAGTAACACCAGTAGCAAACATCCAGATTAAAGCAATGCATCATTCTGCTGCAGCAAGTTCCAAACCATGATGTACAGAAAGTTCATTGGAAGCAAACCTGCATTAAATTGTGATCAGACTTTTGAGCTGCATGTGTTGCTCCTCCTGACAGTCCCATCCAACCCGCTTGCACTCACCTCATTTGCTGAGCAGACTTCACTTCAGTGAATCCCACCACCACAGCAGATTGTTTTCACACACTTCCCTACAGTTGATCAGGTTCTGGTACCTTAGTTTCCGTCTGCCGGTCTCTTCTCTGCCTGGAGTCCGTCCCAGCTGCTGGCAGGCAGACATGTGCTTGTTTGCACTACTACTCATTCTAATCTAACAGGAAGGAATAATTTCAGTAAATAAATAAAATGATTTCAGAGCTAAAAATGCTAAGCATGTTCAAAACTAGGGAAAAGGCATCCTATAAGAGAAAATGGTGTGCTAAGAGGTAAAAAAAAAAAAGACAGAGGTACAAAATTGTCATTGTAACATGAACTGTTGCTTTGAATTATTTCAGTAACACTGTTAATAATTTCAATCGACCATAATTTAGTAATGGTCGGGGCTATGCAGTGCTAAATCACAACTAAACATACAGATGATGAGGTTTCAGTAATTATGGCCCTCAACAAAAACAAAGACAAACTAAGTAATATAATCTGTGATGTTTTTATTTACAGCAGACAGGACAAAAATACTTCATTATTGTCTTGAGTACGTTTCTGAAAGTTTGAAGTTTAATTCTCTTTTTAGTTCTACTTTGTAAAGAATATTTGCTGTTTTGTGTAAAAGCCATGGGTTCAAATCTCCGACTTCGACTGGTTTGGCTGGCCCTCACCAATCTGAACTTTGCCTAGAATCCTCTTCTTCCTCCACATGAATGACATACACCTGGCCCTTGCCCATAGTACCCCTATCCTATAGGCAGATGATATGGTGCTACATATACCTTAACTTCCGTAGCATGACTGAGGTCAATATAAGGCTGTCCACTGACCTTCACTGCTTTTAAGCTACGGCAAAGTCACAGGCTGTGCTGTTTGGCTCAAACCCAAACCTAAAGGCTGTCAGACCCCTTAACAGTTTTGTATTGTGACAGAACCCTCTTGAATCAGTGTCCTCTTTCAAATACTTAGGTGAGACACTCGACCCATCCCTTGATTTTTTTTTTTTGCTACATATATTGGGCACTTGTAAATCAGTTAACACTAACTTGGGACTTTCGTTATAAAGTCAAGCATAATCTTACCCTACTGCCCACTTAGCCATAGCCGAGGTGTCTTACTTCCTAAGCTTACCTCTGAGGTGTCTGTATTCCATGCTCAGCCAACTCTATTGTAATAGTGAGATGTTACATACAGTAACATCTGTTGCTTCACTTGTCCCTTAACTGCAATACCCATCACTGTACTTTAAACTGGGATGGCTTCCTCCTGCTGCCCTGCACGATTTAATCCTGGGAGGGATACTCGAAACATTTTGTACATCCCAGCCCCAAGTCACTCACAGTGCTTCTCCAGTCCCCACTGGTGCCTGTTCACCAGATCCAGTAATCTGGACCTGCTGACCATACCCAGAACTAGAACGCCAGACAAGCGGTACTGCATTCCCCATTGTTTCCACAGGCTGTGAATTCCATTCTGACTGATCTATATTTGTGTCAGACTGTGTCCTCCTTGAAAAGGGATATCACAGCCACCTCAAGTCAACTGTATGTTCCTGTGCCTAGCTTACTTGTTTGACTTAGTGTCTGTGTTATATCAAGTATTACTATAAGTTCCTAAAGTTTGTTTGCTGTCTTCGCTACAATGGTTTGTTTTATAGTGTCTTGATAGTTAAGTCATTTATTTCCAGTGTCATGTGTTCTGTATATATATATTCTGATTATCTTTGTAAATGCCTTTATTTTGTATGTGCCTGACCCTTTGTAACTTCCCGGTTGTGTCAGAAAACAGGCATTTATTTGTCTAGTGCACGTACTGGTTAACGAAAGCTAAATAAATTAAACCTGTGATGTTCAAGCAGTTCAGTTTATATCATAGTTTGTGCTTCTCATTCCTCAGTCCCTTTCCCCTGGCTCAGTCTCGCCCCCAATGGGTATCCCTATCACTTACCTCATGCAGCTTTTAACCCTACGGGCTTCCCCTTCCAGTAGCAGGGTATGGCCGTGCTGGAGCTAGTCTCCCTGCCTCCTGCTCACAGAGTCAGGAGTTCCTGGTGTGCTTCATCTGGTGGACAGTCACCAGAGCTGGGACCCATGCAAGCCCAGGATCACCCCAGGGCAAGACAGGCTGTCTGGGTCCCCAGCCCTCCAGGACATTGACATGCTAAAGGTTCCAAGTTTGTGCATACAGAGTGGGTTTAGGTGGAGCCCAGCCGAAATCCCCTCTCCACTGTGTTGCAGCTGCACTGCTACCTGTGATCACCTAAGTGGCAGTATGACAGTAACAACATCCAAGTCACACACTGCACTGACTCTGCCACCTTGTTTGACAACCCGGTCAGGATTCAAACCCTGGTCATTTGCATGGCAAGCCACATCACTTACCATTAAGCCATCAGTTGACTATTCAGTTCTACTTTAAATCACAATGTTTTGTGCTTATTATAATGTAACTACACAGCCATTATTTTGGGACAAAACTTTTTCACTTCACTAGGTTCCATCGACTAAACCATTCTTTAGGCTATCAGTTACTGACAATGATTAATGGCCTGACTGAAGCTGCGATCGGCTCATCAACACCACTGAGCCACCAAAACCGCTCAGACAATGGCTGTGTTTCCACCTGCACTGCTACAATTCTAATACTGTACAACAATGACCATTACAGTCAGTACTGTTGCCGAAGTTGAAGTGACCTTTAGAAACAATGACATCTGCTGCAGGCAGTTAAAGTATTTTATTTAGAAAGCATGGGCCAAACATGATTACTATTAGGCTAGGCTTCTTACACAAAGTATTAATAGTTAAACCATGGAGCTGTGAACCTGCATACCAAGGTCTGAATTGCAGCCCAGCCACTTGCTCACCTTGAGACCTTGATTAAGTCTCTCAGGCTCTGCCACTCCATGGTACAGGTTTAGAAACTCAGCCGGCATGTTGGTGCAGCAGTTGTGCTACTGCTCATGATGCCAGTGATCTGGGCTAGGTAAACAAGTCTGAGTCATCGGAGGCTGGCCGGGGAGGAACACTGAACGCCTGAGAGACGCTGTTTCAGGGAGGAATGGTGTGCAGACTACGCTGTAACACTGCCACCTGGGTATCCACAGGTGGCAGTGCACATGAAGCTGGTGACAAGGAGAAAGGATGCAGATGGAACTGTGATGCACAATCATATGTGTGCACATGCACAGACAGCCCGTGGCAGTCAATGTCCTTGGGGTAGTGGAAGACAAAGTAGTGCACTGCTGGTGGGTCACCCACCTGCATACTGCACAGGCTGGGACCTTGCCCACCCTGACAACCCAACCCTGGGGGTGCAGAGGAAGAACAGGTGGGGGTGAGTCCAGGAGAAGGTGGGTGATGGGGCAGGGAACAGGTGGCACAGGCTGATAAATCAAGACTGGGTGACTGGGAGCAAAAAAGGACAGTTTGAAAACTGCTTCCAGAACAGGTTTAATTAATCTCATTTAGCAAGCAGAACTGTTCTTTAAAACTGTTTGTGTCCACGTTGCTGTTGTTAAACCAGTTCTCCCTGTGACTAGGTTCCCAGTGTTGGAATTACAGGGGGCTTGCCAGGGTTCAGACCCCTAGCTCAGAAATGAGCCCTGGTAACTCAAGCATTACTACCATTAACTTATAATGGAATGGGGCGGCTCAATTTAAAGATATAACACTCATAGGCCCCTAGCTCCCAGAGCTCATAAACTGTAATTCACACCACTAGTTCATGTTGAATTCTGGGATTGTTGTTTTTATGTTCACCGCAGTGCACATTCAGCAAAGATTTTGTTACTAGAGTGGCTTTTGAGGGGTTTGTCATTGTCAGTCCAATGCAGAGTGGTCTGCAAGGGCTCATCAGTGTCACACCAGTCATCGGCCAGTCTGGTCATGACAGTGTTCTGGCTTGCTGGGTGGGAATATCATGCAGTTCAAAGGAGAGAGCCCACCCAATCATAGGTCGACTCTTTCCTTTGATCTACACAATGCCGGAGCAAGCACAGCTGATCTGTCATGATCGGCCTTCTGAAAATCATCCTCGTAGGTTGAATTACACCCTACAAAAAGAAAAACGTCCATCGATGTCTGTTGCTGCTACCGCCATTGCTGTTCCCACACCGACCCTCCCTCTCAGCAGCCACCCCCAAGCGTAACACCGACACTGGGGGCCCAGTCCCAAGTGTCACCACCTGAAATAAAGAAAACCATCCTCGTCGCTTTTTTTAATGTACCCTGTAAAAAGAAAATCGTCCATTGATGTCTGCTTCTGCCACTGTTGTTACTGTCCCAACATGTGACTGGCACTCAGCACCACTACCCCACCCCACAAATATAACACCATCCCAGTGTGGCCACCTGAAATAATGAAAACCGTCCCTGATAGCTTTTGTTTACCAATCTGCCCTGTAAAAAAAAACGTCCACTGATGTCCGTTACTGCTGCCACTGTTACTGTCCCCCCACTCAACCCTCCTACTCAGCACCCACTACCCCACACCGTCCCAAGCCTACTTACCTACTAGGGGTCCAATGCTGAAATCCTTTCTGAACGGCAGACACGTCTTCACTCTTCAACACTGGACCGTGAACTGAGGAAATCAGGTATGCGGTTCAAGATATTTCAATGGTGTTTTGAACTTACTGGCATAACTTGGTAATTTTAAATATTTTTGCCTGAAATTTACAACATGCCTTTTGGGACCCTTGAACAATGGCAGTGAAGTTAGGCAAATCTGTCCTGAAAAGTGATTTTGCAGTTGCTTCACTAAATCATCTTTTGTGCAGCAGTTCTCACGCTTTTTCATGAGTTGGGGTCATAAGAAGGCTATGCTGAAAATCTGGGGTAAAAATATTTAAACAATAAAGTTATGAACCTACATTGAAATTTATGAATGTAGGCTCCTAACTTAGGTAATTTGCAATATTTTGACCCCAGATTTTAAACATAGCCATTTCTTCACATTATCTCGTGAACGTGACAGCTGTCATTTTTTCAAATCCTGGCCAAATGTGTTTTCGTATTTGTGGCGCTAAACCACCTTTTGGGCAGGACTTGGAATATTTTCTGCCCTTGTTCATAAGGTGGCTCATAAGAGGCTGTGTGAGGTCATAAGAAGGCTATATTGAAAATTTGGGGTAAAATATGAGAAAACAAACAAAGTTATAGTCTATGTTGCATTTTTTTATCGCATGCTCGTACTCTGTGGTAATTTTCAATATTTGACTCCAACTTTTCAGTATAGCCATTTGTTCACACCACCTCATGAGTGTGACAGCTCTCATTTCTCAAATCCTACCCAAAATGTGTTTTAACACTTGTGGTGCAAAATGACGTTTCAGCAGTTGTTTTATAAATGACACCTGTCATGCTCAGAAGGAGTGGTCATAAAAACATTATGTTGAAAATTTGAGGTAAAATGTAAAAACTAAGTGATGAGGAAACTAATTGTTCCAATACTTAGTCATAACTTTATTTTTGCAGACTTTGGCCCCTAATGTTCAACATATCCCTGTGTTATCCCATCTCCTGAAGGTGACAGGTGTGTTATTTTCAAATCCCTTCCAAAACTTGTTTCACAGTCACACGTCACAATCACTTTTCAGATGGGATTTTAAAATGTCACCTGTCTTGCTTATAACGTCAGACCATAAAAGACTGTTGGACATGTGGGGTCAAAATATGGGAGCCCACCTAAAAGCAGATATTGCCTCTCAGCTGCCCTGTCCTGGTAATTACAATCAAACAATGTGTCAGGGCAGGACACCACTGAAAATGAGACATTGCATCTCATCTGCTCTGTCTTGGGTAAATATATAGTAAAAATGTGTACAAGTGAGACCCGTGACAACTGCAATACCAGTAGTGAACATTCGGCATTGAGAAATGCTTGTTTGTTTTGTCCCAGAATTCATTGACTGTAAATCATGTGTTTTAGCTGTCGCTGTGACTTGTGAAGAGCAATGCATCTAATGCTGTTGGTGCTGTTTTCATTATTAGTATGTCATAAAATAGTGTCTGCCTATTGCATCTGATCTCATGTAGTTACAATGTAGTTACAATTTAATTGCATTCTTGTGAGTAAAGTTATTTTTCAATGGTATTGTCTCTGTGTGATTCATTGGGGTTACAAATCTTAGGTTTTTTGTAACATTAATTATATGGGATGGACAAGGGAATATAATTCCTGTCCCAGGGTTCAGCCCTACCAAGCTCAGACAGTCATAGTGCAAACTGGGAACCCAGAGTTGCCCCACAACAACACAACCTGGGAGGTAGTACCAAGCTGCAAACCTGGTATCCCAAGTCTGGCTACCACCACTGCCACCAGTCACCATCAGTGGAGGTGCAGAGCACTGAACTATGCAACTGGAAACCCAAGTTTGACTCCCTCATAGTGATAAGTGGCACCAGCCTCCCTCGCCCTTTCTATGATAAGCATTGCCTAGTGTCCTGTGGTTCCACCTCCATCAACCCCCATGTGAAGCACAGCCTGGTGATCAGTGACACCCCTTCACCCTGTCCCATGATAAGATCTGCCTGGTGATCAGTGACACCCCACTCACCCTGTCCTATGACAAGCACTGCCTGATGATAGTGACACCCCTCACCCTGTCCCATGCTTAAGCACTGCCTGGCGTCAATGACACCCCTCACCCTGTCCAATGACAAGCACTGCCCCGTGATAGGTGACACCTCCACCCTGTCCCATGTGAAGCACTGCCTGGTGATCAGTCACACCCCTCACCCTGTCCCATGACAAGCACTGCCTGGTGATAGGTGACACCCCTCTCATTCTGTCCCATGCCAAGTATCAACTTGTGTTCAGTGATACGCCCTCCATACCCTGTCCCTGTGCTAAGCCCCATGGTGTCCGGTAGCATGCCTCCTCACCCTGTCCTCATCCCAAGTACTCCTTGTTGCCTTCCTTTGTCCCTGTGTCAAGCATTTCATGTATCTTCTGGCTTGCCTCTGTCACCCTGTCCCTGGGCAATGCACAACTTGGTGTCCTGTGGCTCCACCCCTCACCCTGTCCCCATGCCAGTCACTCCTTGGTGTCCACTGGCCCTCCCTACCATGTCCCGTGCCAAGCCTTGTGTGGTGTTCAGTGGCCCCTCCCTCATCCTGCTTCTGAGCCAAGCACTCCCTGTGTCCAGTGGTCACTATTTCTCACCCTGTCCCTGTGCCAAGAACTCCCTGGTGTCCAGTGGCACTCCTCTCCCCATGCTGAGTGTCCAGTACCCCACCCCTGTTTTCTCCCACCCAGATGGTGGCTAGCAAACCCCCTCTACTCTCCTCTTTAGCAAGTGTGTAATCTTTTCAGCCAGTAGTCGGTTGAGGAGCAGAGTGGAGAGGTTTGCTGGCAACCATGTGAGAGGGTTTGGTTTGGGGAGACAGGGTCATCTTTGGCACTTGGAATGGGCTCCACTACCAGCCCTTGGTATTGGGATGTGTCCCAGGCACTGAGCCCAAGTTTCTGCTGCCTACATCAGCCGGCACTAGAGAGAGGAAAAGGGAGCTGCCCCAGTTGGGCTGGCTGGGCAGTTCTGTGTAGCTGCTCTTTCTGTACAGTGGTACACTGGTGCTTTATAAACTCATGCTCCAGTTTTCTCCCCTATCCCTTTACTGCACTCTAATGTGACCAACCCCCATCTGACACACTGAAATTCAGAAATGGATTGCTACCGCCATGGCCGTGACTCTTGGTCTGGGAATAACCCATGGGGCTCGATTTGCATGAGACCGACATACATATGATTTTTGCATTGGCAACTGAATCCACATTCCAAGTGCAGATGTGTGCAGGAGTTGTGGGCATTCTGGGGGCAGGAGCAGGGCTCAGGGAGGGGTTGTGGTAGAGTGAGATGTGGGAGTCCTCATAAGGACTTCCTCCCTCCTTTCTCCTTCCTTCCTTCTTTCCTTTAGAGCCCTACAATTTTGTGTGCTTGGTGCTTTAACCTACTATGCATGTTCTGCATATTTTGATTCATATGAACATACGATGAAGCAGCAGAAAAGACCATTTGGTCTAGCTAGTCTGCTCATATTGCAGAGTCCACAGCTTGCGCCACTGTGCCTGCTCCCACCCCCAAGTCCTCCCATCCTCCCTACCTATGATCCTTACCTTCTCCCTATGCCTATTCCAGCCCCTCATGAAGCTGCCCACTGTCATCAATGAGACCACCCTTCTGGCATCGCATTCCAAGTGTCCACCACCCTCTCTGTGAAGAATAGCTTCCTGACCTCCCTACTAAACCTCTCCTCCAGCTTAAGACTGTGCCCTCTTGTTGTGGTTGCCACTTAGCTTAAAGATACCCTCCTTATCCACCTTATGTATCCCTTTCAAGTACCTGAAGGTCCCAGTCATGTCCCTCTCTCTCTCTTTTCTCCAGGGAGTATATGCTCAGTGCCCTCAACCTCTCCTTGTATGCCTTACCTTGCTGACCTGCTATCATCTTTGTAGCCCTCCTCTGACCTTCTCCAGCAGGTTAATGTCCTTTTGAGGTGTGGGCACCAGTACTGAACTCCATACTCTAGATGTGGCCTCACCAGTGACCTGTACATGGGCAGTATAACCTCCTCTCCTACTACTGATTCCCTAGCGATGCATCCCAGCATCTTGTCTGCCCTTGCTACTGCTTTCTTGTACTGTGTGGAGTGCTTCAGGTCACTAGTGATCATCACTCCCAGGTCCTTCTCTTCTGATGCAGATACTCATCCAGATAGTACTCCTTCCTAGGATTCTTGGCTCTAGTGTGTATAACTTTGTATTTCTTGGCATTAAAGCCAAGCTGCCGGATCCTGGACCACCTCCCCAGCTTTTCCAGATCTTCCTGTAGGTCCTGTATCCTTTCAGCTGTGTCTACTCTCCTGCAGAACTTGGAGTCATCTGTGAATAGGCATATTCTGCCCTTAATACCATCCCCAATGTCATTCATGAAGAAATTGAACAACACGGCCCCAGCACCGAGCCCTGCGGGACCCCACTGGTGACCTCTGTGGTGCCAGATAACTCTCCCCACAACCACCCTCTGGGTTCTGTCCCTCAGTTAGTTTTCCACCCAAAAATATCTACAAAATGAGTGGTGTTTCATGTATAGATACTGTTTAGATTTTTTACAATCAGCAAAAAATGGCAAGAAATAAAAAAAAATGTTCAGCTTTTGGAGGTATGGCATAATGAGATATATTACCTTCTCATTGAATACTGTTGATATTTTTGTTCTCATGTGATTGACCTGATTACATCACTCGTGGCTTCGCTATTTGTGATGCTATTGGGTCAGTTGGCACTCAACAAAAATATCAACAATATTTCCAGTAAGGGGGTTGTATGTCCCTTATTTATAGCACACCACTGAAAATAAATGTTGCCAGATAAATGTTGTTTTTGCTGACAGCATACTATCAAAATAACAAGATATAAGATGTTAGATATGTCACAAACAAAGATAACATATGATAATGATGTCGTAATGCTGTACTTAACCGATGGGAGAGCAGCAAAAACAATTCTGGATAACAGCACACTATATATTTATTTGGTTATTTATTGAAAATTGGTAACTGGAAAAGGCACACTGAGCAAAAGTTGATTTTCAATTGCAACCTGGGGTGAGAGGTACCACAATTTATTTATTATTTATTTGAAAATTGATGACTGGGAAAAAACATCTGAGCCAAGGCTTGTTTTGAGGTGTGACCCAGGGAAAGTGTACAGGAGAATATAGTAAGCATAACATAGTCACGTTTCTTGGTACAGTATGAAGTGCAGACACAGTGGATTGAATTCACACAGGCACAAAGCGAGGGTACAAATTAAGTGCAGTTACAGCACAGTACGTTACTCTGAACAGGTGCAAAATAATGTCACAGCTATAGGCACAACAGACAAGACCTATAATGCACTAGAGACCTGATAGACATGGGGAGTGCCTAAACTCTGTGCCACCTTGAACACCAGGGATGGTCGCCTGTGGGAAACAGGAATAAGTGGGAGAGGGAGGAGTTTCAGCTGATGCATGAGAGAGCCTGAGGAGGTGAAAATGGAGGAAGAGGAGAGCAGGTTCCACAGTATAGAAGATGATAGGAGAGACATATACATATACATATACATGAAAAATATACAACCATACAGTAAAATGGTACAGCAACATGGCACAGGCAGGAATGGGTGCAAAATACAACATTAAAGAGGAGTTGACCAGAAGGCCCAAGTCTTGACAGGTCCGGAGGTCCAGATCCCGGATCGCTTTGCAGCCTCCATGGATAACCTGGCTAACAGCCAGTCATCCAGGAAGAGATATGTCCCTGAAGCTTTTGTGCCGCAGGAAGACCCCCAACACTACCGTGCACTTAGTAAAGATCCTGGGTGTGGACGAGAGGCTGAAGCACATGACCTAGAACTGGCACAGTATCTCCCTCTGCATGGAACCAAAGGTATCTGAAATTAGATGGATGGATGGACTGAGATGTAGAAGAATGCTTCCTGGAAGTCCAGGGAGCAGAACAATATGCCTTCTCCAGAGATGGTATGACCCAATTCAGAGTGACCAACAGGAACTTGTGATCCTGCACAAACTGGTTCAGAAGATGCAGAGCCAGTATGAGGCCACAGCCTCTATTTGTTTCAGAGCCAGGAAGTATCTGGACTCATAACCCTGATCAGCCAGGGCATCTGGAACACAAGCTATTGCCCCATGCTCTAGGAGCTGAGCAATGTTGGCTCTTGGCATAGACAAGTCCTGAGACAACCTGGACTCCCGTGAGCTTGGAGATGGCACCGCAGGAGAGCCTCGAAATGCAGACTTTGACCTTTGCCCACCACTTCCAGAACCCACTTGTTCAAGGCAATGGCAGACCACTGTGGCAAGAAGTGGTGCAAATGATCCCAGACTGGGAGCTGAGACTGAAAGGGAGAGGGGGTGACACCCCGCAGCTTGTCAGTGTGCAGCCTTGGAGGGGGTTCTAGCCACAGGGGATACAGAGACTTGTGAGCACCTTGTAGCATCAGCACAACCTGCGCTGATGCTTCTCCTCGCCCGGAGACAAGGAGGCTGAGGAGTGTCAACAGCAACACCGCGACCCGAAGGCTGACATCGGAGTCCTCCGGGGGTTAGTATAAACCATCTGCTTTGTCAGGGTAATCCTAACAGGATTCAGGGGGCATGACTTATGGTAGAGAAAGCTCCAGTGGTAACTCAGCCAGGGGTTCCAACTGGTCCTTGTCCTCTGGGTGAGGAGAGGGAGCATCGAGGTCTGGGAGTTCGACTCCTTGTCGATCTCCAACAATCTGTCAACACGCTTAAGAAAAATCTCAACTGCTTCCTTGACCAGAGTCAATGCCCACAGGCCTGGAGTTCCTGTGGCACCCTCGACCATTCTCTCGTCAGAAGGAAGCTCGACCAAGGCCAAGCAGTTAGGGGAGCTGAAGGGGCCGGAAGAGCATAATCTTTACCGGCCCCATGACCTGCAATGAGACTGCTTTTTGTGCTTCTTGCGGCTCTGCCCAAAAATGAGGAGGGTTATGTACATCTCTCTGAAATCACCAGAGAATGACCCTCCAATGCTGGCCCCACCCAGGAACAGTAGACACACACGCGAGAAACTCACCGCAGCTGTTGACACCTTTTCTTCTATGACCACAAGCTGAGGAACTGACTCTGCAGCCATCAAGACTGTGCTGCAGACTTTCAGCTGTCTTAAGGCCAATCTGGCCTTCCAATTTTTGATGGATGTCGGAAGCATGGCCCGGCACTTACTGCAAGCTAAGACATCATATTGATCGCCTAGGCAGTATACGCATGTGTCATGCTGGACCGTGGACAACATCATCTGCCTACACCAGCAACAGAATTTGAATCCCAGATTCTTGCCTTCCATAGTCAATCACAAAGCAGAATCGGAAGATGCAGAAGCAAATTTAAATGTTGAATCAGGTCTTGAAAAGTCGAAAATTCACCTAAATAAAGCACCTGAAAACTCAAATTCCTTCAGTGCTGGAAAGGAGAAGACAGAACAGTTACGTGCTTACTGTAACAGTAGATCTTTGAGAGAATCTCATCAGGCCACACCTATGGAACATTAGCTACCAGGCACTAGGACCATATGGAAACATTCTGCAAGCAGTCCACTAGGAGCCACCAATGACGATGTCATCCTATGTTGGCACTTCCCATATAAACGTGGACAGCTCCTTCCCTCTCAGTTTCCCACTGGAGATCATGCTCAGAGGACCTCCCTCTAGGGAACCAGCAGGGAGTTTAAGGTTCCAGCTACCAGGCAAAGCTGCAAACAGCAAGTAGAACATCCTGGAGCACGAGACAGGAGTTATAGAGCTCTATGTCTTAGGGGGACGGAGGATGGGATGGCATGGCCTGATGAAAGAAATTCTCTCAAAGCTCTGCTGTTACAGTAAGTATGTAACTGTTCTATCTTCTTCGAGGATACCTCTTTCATCAGGCCTCACCCATGGAAAGAGCATCAAGCAGTACTGGCAATAAAACAGTCTGGGTGGCTGGAGCCTACAGGCCTACAAAAGGAGGCCCTGTTTTCGAGAGGCAATGTCCAGACTGTAATGTTTAGTGAAGATGTGGTCAATATGCCAGGTGGCAGCTGCACAAATTTCTGAAGCTGACATGTTTTTGAAACAGGCAAAGAAGTAGCCATGCCTCTGGTGGAATGACCATGACCACCACCAGGAAGTTCTTTATCATACTTCCTATAACAAAAAGTAATAGTTGGCCAACCATAGGGACAGGCACTGGTTAGAGACAGGTACGCCGTTTTTTGCAGGGGCAAAGGAAACAAAAAGCTGCGAGGACTTCTTGCAGTTCTTTGTGCGGTATATATAGTACTCGAGTATTCTATGTACATCTAAAGCATGGAGCAATGCTTCCCCTAGATTGGCAAGCCCAGGAAAATAAACTGGCAGGTGGATAGTTTGCTTTAAAGTAAACTCAGACACCACCTTAGGAAGAAACTTAGGATTGATGCATAAAGACACCTGGTCTTTGTGGAAAATCAAATAAGAAAGCTCACACATTAGAGCCTGAAGCTCTGAAATCCTTTGAGCAGAAATAATAGCAACTAAAAATAATGCTTTCCAAGAAAGGAAGTGTAAGCCTCAAGTTGCGGCTGGCTCAAAAGGAGCCAAAGTCAGCTTTTCTAATACAAAATTCAGGTCCCAAGCATGGACTGGATTGTGGATAGGAGGCTTCAAGTGCAAAATGCCTTTCAAGAATGTACGGGCCACCTCCAGCTGAGTAACTGTACGACCATCAGTAGGCACATGAAAAGCTGAAATGGCAGCCAAGTGCACTCTGATAGAAGAGTATTGCAATCCTGCATCTGACAAGGACAGCAAATACTCTAGAACCTGATTTACCAGACATGTAAAAGGATCCAGTTGATGAGAAACCACCCACAAAGCAAACTGCTTCCACTTCATGGAATAAGTGACTCTGGTGTAAGGTTTTCTGGCAGCCACCAGAATATCAGCCACCTTCTGAAACAGCCCAAACCTAGCAATGGCTATGTCCTTCAGGAGTCATACATGGAGATGGAGGAAAAAGTAAGTATTCCAAACAACAGTTAAGGAGCCAGAAATAAGACATGATGGGAGTGGTGCACTGCAGTGGTTGTGGAGCAGCAGTCTTCCGGGAGACATTCTGGAGGATGCTGTGTTGTCCCATCTGCAGGCACCTCTGGGCTGAGGGAGGAGGTTGCTCATCTCCAGGCTGAGTTGTCCAGGATTTGGGGGACTTCTTCTCCCACCCAGGGACCACCAGGGCCACTGCAGCTGCCTCAGAGGTTGCCAAGAAAGAGAAGAAGTTGGACCACAGTGGGCTTGGGAAGGGTGAGGGTGGTGGAACAGAGGTGCATCCCTCCAGCTGTACCTCTTCCCAATTCATATGCCATTCTGGCAAAGTGTGGTTCCTCTATGGAGGCACCCGCAGTGGCGACCAAGGAGGATGTTGGGAACCTCCACAAAGGAGACCCACAGGAGGATGGCATGGGACCCCACAGGGGAAGGAAAACAACTCCTGGTGGGGAACTCCATTGTTAGGAGGGTAGAACTGGGGGAGGAAGGGGAGAGGGAGGTAAGGTGCCTGCCTGGCGCCATGGCTTGGAGGGACAGGAAGTGAATCCTCAGGATCACCGGAGCAGCTGCACAGGGGAGGGAGCTGGATGTCATTGTCCACCTTGGGACAAATGACCTGGCTGAGAAAGGGATCAGAGCAGTGCAGGAAGAGTTTGCGGAGTTGGGGAGGGCCTTAGACAAGTAGCACGCACGGTAACCTTCTCGGAGGTTCTGCCTGTCTATGGCAAGGGTGAGGCTAGGGTGCTCCACACCATGGGATTCAATCAGTGGTTGAAAAATTGGTGCAGAGCTCAGGGATTTGGCTTCACTGGGGACTGGGGATCCACCTGGAGTGATGCAGGTCTATACTGGCGTGATGGTCTGCATCTGTCCAGGAGGGGAACCAGGATCCTAAGTGAGGGCTTTAAATGCTTCATTGGCAAGCATTTAAATTAGCCAAGGGGGGAGGCACTGGAAAGGAGCAGGGAAATCCTAGCCCCCACCCCCCAATAAAAATCAGGGTTGTAAGTGAGGTAAACACCAAGATAGAGATGTCGATAAGGAGAAGGGCAGGGGTAAATGGAGAAAAAGACAAAGGCAGTAAGAACAGGGATGGGGCAAGGCCATCAAGAAATGGAGGGTAATGAGTACCAATGCCCGTAGTCTGGGCAATAAGCTCCCTGAACTGGTGGCCTTGATGGAAGAGGGATGCCTGGATATCTTAGCAGTCACAGAAAATGGTACACAGAGAATCATGACTGGGATGTTAACATACCAGGGTACACAACCTACAGAAGAGACAGGGAGGGGAGAAGAGGGGGAGGAGTAGCTCTCTATGTAAGGGAAGGGATAAAAGCAACGGAACAAAAGAGTAAACAGGGAGGCGAGGAGGCAATGTGGGTCACCTTAGAGGCTAGAAATGGCACCACAATCCACGCAGGGGTTGTATGCAGACCCCCATGTCAGAGGGAGGGAATGGACACGGATATGATAGAAGGCATCCTTAGGATGACAGAGAAAGGCGAGATACTGTTGATGGGGGACCTGAATATGCCAAATGTTAACTGGAGCACCTCTGCTGCAGCCACATCCAAGAGCAGGGCCATTCTCGATGCCCTACAGGGGAAGCATGCCTCAGACAGCTAGTTTTGGAACCCACTCATGAGGGATCAATCTCAGACCTCGTATTCTCAAACGGGACAGTGAGAGGATCTCAGATCTAGAAGTGGGTAGCCATCTGGGAACAAGGGACCACCAAAGAGTGTGGTTCATGATAAACTCAGCTACAGAGTCAAGCCATACAAAAGTAAGGGTACTGGACTTCAGGAGGGCTGACTTTGGCAAGATGGGAGAGTGCCTTGGAAAACCACTAGTAAACAGGCTAGGAGGAGGGGTGGAGGAACAATGGGGAAACATCAGAACTGCCATCAGAGAGGCAACAAGTCTTTTTGTGAAGCAAATAAATCAAAACGAAAGAAAAAGCCACTATGGTTCTCAAAAGAGGTGGTGGGGAAGGTTAGTATGAAAAAGATAGCATTTAGGAAGTATAAGGAAACAGAAGGAGCAGGACAGAGAACTGTATCAGTTAAGGCAGAAGGAAGCAGGGAGGGAAGTCAGAATAGCAAAGGCCCAAACTGAGGGAAAGATAGCCAACTTGGTTAAGAAGAGGGTTAAACCTTTATAGGTACATCAGGGAGCCGAGAAAACCAGGGAGGGATAGTGAGGCTGAACAGAATGGACGGTGGGTGGGCAGAGAGGACAGTGAAAAGCAGGGATACTGACGAATAATCTGCTCAGTATTCACAAAAGAGGAGGGGAGGTGCCTAATCCAATTAACAGAAGCACCCTGGATATGGGGGTCGATCCCAGTCCTTTCACAGAAGAATGGGCTCTGAAAGAACTCCTAAAACTGAAGGTGGACAAAGCAATGGGGCCCTGATGGAATTCACCCCAGCATTCTAAAAGAATTAAGGGGAGAACTAGTGACACCACTGACTACCCTTTTTAACAAATCATGGTAGGATGGTGTGGTACCTGTGGACTGGAGGAAGGCGGACGCAATTCCCCTTCACAAAAGTGGGAGCAAGACAGAGGCAGGAAACTACAGACCAGTTAGTTTGGCCTCTGTGGTAGGGAAAGTGATGGAATCACTTCTGAAGGAAAGAACTGTTGAGTACCTAGAGGTCAGTGGGGCGCAGGACCCAAGGCAGCATGGGTTCACAGTGGGAAGGTCATGTCAGGCGAATCTAATTGATTTCTTTGACTGGGTGACCAAAGCAGTAGACCAGGGAGGGGTAGTGGACATGGCCTACCTAGACTTTAGCAAGGCATTTGACACAGTCCCACACGAAAGATTAATGATCAAATTAACCAGCCTGGGAGTGGGTCCCAGGGTGGTAGCCTGGTAAAACACTGACTGGAGAACAGGACACAGAAGGTAATTGTAAATGGAGTCCACTCTGAAGAAAGAGGGGTTACTAGTGGGGTACCGCAGGGTTCAGTACTGAGTCCAGTTCTTTTTAATGTCTTTATAAGTGACATTGCAGAGGGACTGGAAGGAAAAGTATGCCTCTTTGCAGATGACACAAAGATCTGCAACAGGGTTGATACACAAGGAGGCGTGGAAAGGATGAGAAGGGATTTGGCAAGGTTGGAGGAATGGTCAGAAGTATGGCAGCTTGGATTCAATGCAAAGAAGTGCAAAATAATGCACCTGGGAAACAAAAACCCAAGGGAAGATCACACAATGGGGGAGGTAGTAATAACAACAAAAATGGAAAGGGACCTGGGGGTAATCATATCAGATGACCTTAAGGTTAACAAGCAATGTGAGAAGGCAGTAGGGAGAGCTGGGGGGATACTGGGATGTATAGGGAGAAGCATCACCAGCAGAAAACAGGAAGATATTATCCCTCTGTACAGACAGTTGGTGAGACCCCATCTGGAGTACTGCGTCCAGTTCTGGAGACCCCATCTCCGCAAGGACATAGACAGGATGGAGGCAGTCCAGAGGAGGGTGCAGGGCCTGCAAAAGAAGCTATACGAGAAGAGACTAAAGGAGCTTAATATGTATACTCTCTTAGAAAGGAGGGAGAGGGGGGACATGATAGAAACTTTTAAGTACCTCAGTGAAATCAACAAAGTCCAAGAGGGTAGCATCTTTCAGAAAAAGATGTGCAAGAAAGTACAGTTACGTAAGAACTTACCATAACAGCAGATCTTCGAGAACAGCTCTTGCAGCAGGTTACACCATTAGGACTGAAGCCGGCAGGTGCCAGGATCCCATGGAAATTTTCTAGCTAGCAGTATCCAGCAGGGTTGCCCCAGGCGTCGACCCATGGCGATCCAGCATCATACAAGGGGTCCCCAGATCCCCAGTTCTCCGCCGGAGATTCCCGGCTGCTAGATGACATCAGAAGTGGAGACTGGGACTGCCGTGACGCCACGCTCTCTGACAGCCTAAACGTTAGCCCCGCTGCAGCCGATAAATAACCTCCTTAATTACACCTTTTAAAGGCGATACCTTAAATGATCCGTCTCGGAGGTGAGAAAATGTCGAAACGAGGGGAGAGGGCAATAAAAAAAGTCATACAGCAGCAGATGAAGGAGGATTGTCAGATTCGGGGAGTGACGTGTCGCAGGCCTCTGCAACCTCGAGGCATGGTGCAGACAACCCTGAGCAGCCACCACTAGCCACGCTACAGCGACAAATGACCCTGGTCCTCTCGGAGCTGCGGGAATTTAGGAATGAGTTCCGGATAACAACCGCTGCCCTGAGGACCGATATAGGGAAATCAGAAAAGCAGCAGGAGCAACTAGAGCAGCAAGTTACGGAGTCTGACACCAGGATAGATAGATCGGAGTGGGCTATTGCCCAATTAAACCAAAGCCTGCAGACCCTGCAAGAGCATGCCGAGGATGCGGAGAGCCAAAGCCGGCACAATAACATACGGATCTCAGGGATCCCGGAAGGCGAGGAAGGCACCGACCCCCTAGGTTTTGTCCGGAAGCTGCTGCAGCAGATACTGAATGTCCCTGAGGAGGCAATCCTAGAGTTCGAGAGGGCACACACGCACGCTGGGGCCCAGGCCCTCCAGAAGCTAGGCTCTCGCACAATGCTGGTGCGATTTCTCCGGTTCCAGGAAAAAGAACAAATACTTCACGCAGCCTGGAAGCAAGGGCAGGTTCTTTACAAAAGGCAACGACTCTATTTCGAGAACGACTTCGCTCCCGAGGTGATGGCCAGGCGGAAGGCATACACCCCAATCCTAAAAGCGCTCAAAAATGCTGGTCTGCATTTTCGAACCCCCTACCCTGCAAAGCTTATCGTCTTCCACCAGGATGGGCAACTCGTGATACAAAGCTGCAGAAGAGGCGATGGAAGGACTCGGAAAAAGGGTCGAAATTATGAAAGCAGTCAGTCGCCTGCTGGGAGTCTTTGGCGCAAGCTATGCGAGCGTGTGTGGGAAGGCAGGCCAGCGGAAGCTAGGAAGAAACAAGGTGCAGAAGCGATCCAGAAAATCGTTGATTCCCGCGTGAGCAAGCCCAAGCGCCCACATGATCTCTGCAAAGGCTACTCTGAGTGGAACTTTTCAAAGTAGGACTACCCTAGAAGGTGCCGATAGAGAAGGAGCCACGTCTGAATTAAATAAGCCCCTGTAGAACTAAAGCAATGGGACACTGCAGTTAGCTATTTCGAACAACCGGACTGCCTTGGTTGATAAGCTGTACCTCAATATTTGTAGCCACTAATCGTGACAGATAAGTCCTGGCTTTTGTTTACTTACCCATAGAAATGTCATGTTCTTTGTTAGTAGCCTTAACTTTTGCCAGTTAAACATTTTGAGGCGCAAATGCCCGTCCTTTTCCTCTATGCAGAACCAGATCTACACTATTTAGAAAGACATGCAGATTTATTAAAGGTTAAAAAAAAAAAAAAAAAAGGCATGAAAGATCTAGCCCTCCTAGTTTTGGTTTGGGCGTGAGATAGGTTACTTAGCATATGGCGCTTAGATGTTAGGCTGAGCCCCAAGGTTTTAATTTAATAAAGGGAAGTAGCGAGAAAAAAATGGGGATTAGCCCTGAGAATTAATGTGGCAGGCTGGGTTGATGGTAATTGACAATAGTCCGATCCTGAAATCCTACTGAACAGGGGGGATGCCTTTCTGATCTTGCTATGCAGAAGGGGGAAGCATGGTTTAACAACGCTGTACCACCTTGAGCACGCCCCCCCCCCATCTTTACTGAACTGACAGGGCATTTGGGGCTCCTTAAGCGTTATAGACTACCATAGGCCTCTCCCGGTACAGTCTGCAGGTATGCACGCTAGAATAATCACAAGGATCGTGTCCCTCTCCTAGGCGCAGTAGGTAGAGGCCTGGGGGGATACTTTGAGGCCTGTATGGAGCAGTGGTATAAGATGTTCTGCCCCCATCGATAGAATGGGTAGGCCTAAATATGCTGGCCTCTGTTTAACTGGGTGGGTGTGCGATGGGGGAATAAAGAATAACGAATAAGAAATTAGGATTTAGCTCTTCTCCCCGCTGTAATGAGCTCCCAAACAGGCGGCTAGCAGGCTGGAGAGTGTGACTAACCATACCCTTTCCCCCTTTTTACCTGGGCACTAGATAAGCCTTGGGGTATCCCAATATAGAGGCATACCCCTCCTTGGTGAGGAGACCTCACTGTAGAGGGTTAAGTGAACTCTCTGACTTTGGAAGTTAGTTATTTTTTCTGGTTCACAGTTATAACATTTTTAACGGAATTACCTGTAGGAGCAGCTGCACAAAAGAATGTTGGTTTACAGCTCGACATACCGAATGGTGGTTGCCATTAGTTGTTTTTGGTTTCTGATATGTTGTCAGTTTAAAGGAAACCAGTTTTTTGCAACAAATAGTTATGTTGAAAGTGAATGTTACTGCTATTACTTATCTGGATATCAATTGTGTCTATATCATTATAATACGAGGCGTAGGGATTGGTGGGGGCCCGGGATTCCAGCGATAAGCTTATGTCTGCTTCCTTATTCATCGAATATGGTCATGGATAGCACCTTTTGAAACACCTGCCCTGGAATGTAAATGGGCTTACCTCCCTATCAAGAGGTCCAGGGTTCTTTCACAGATTAGAAAATGGAAAGCAGACCTTGTCTATTTGCAAGAGACCCACTTAAGTAAAGAGGAGCACCTGCGATTGGGCAGCTTATGAGGGGAGATATATAGCTCTTCTTTAAAAGGGGCAGAAGGAGGTGGCTATAGTGATCTCCAGGCGGACCCCTTGGAGGCTGCTAGATAAATGGATTGACCCTTATGGGCATTGGTACTACTTGGGGGTTTCATTGAGGAAACTGAAGTTACCCTGGCAAATATATATCTCCCCCCAGACTCCCCCGTGAACGAGGTTAGAGGCCTATTGGACAGAACAGTACAATTCTCCAAAGGGGTATTAATGCTTGCAGGAGACTTTAACGTACTACTGAATCCCGAACGAGATTCATCCAGTTTTAACACTCCCAGAAAGACCCCACAGCAGAGGTTTTTGGCTAGGTTTTTAGCAGAGGTGGGCTGGTCTGACACCTGGCGTCACTTGCATCCAAACACTAAGGATTATACGCACTTCTCTGCAGTGCACCATACTTATTCGAGAATAGACCTCTGCTGCACCCAAATAGAACATATGGATTTAGTGGTGGGCTCACATATAGGAGATATTTCCCTTTCGGATCACGCGCAGATTACCACTACATGGAATCTTAAAATGCAAAGGAGGTGTACTCAGTGGCGACTAAATCCTTATCACTTAAAATCCAAACAGTTTAAAGAGTTTCTAGAGGACAAGCTGACTGAGATAATAGAGGATAACTCTAGCCCTGAAACCTCTCAAGCATGTTATGGGACACATTAAAAACAGTATTAAGAGGGCATCTCATTAAATCGCCGCTATGCAGGCGAACATCCGTAAACAACGGAAGGCCAGAATGGAAGATACCTTACATTTCCTGCAAATGGCACATAAGCAGGGTGATAATTGTACTTCATAACTTAAACAAGTTAAGCTAGAATTAGATAGGTTAGCTTTACAGCAAACTGAACGCTCCCTAACCTTCCTCAAGCAGAGGTACTATGAAGTGGGCCCCAGGGCTACTAGGCTACTGGCCTACCAGCTCAGAAAGCAGAAGGCCACTATAAATATTATTTGCCACCCAGTTGATGGTAAACCCTTCATGAAACTTGAAGTGATAGTGAGTGCCTTCACTGAATATTACTCCACCCTTTACACCCCAGAGCATCCCGTAACAAATAAATCGATAAGGGATTTTTTGCAATCTATTAACCTCCCGACCATCACTACTGAACAAGGAAACCTTCTGGTCAGCCCCATAACAATGCAGGAACTAGATAGTGCTCTAACCCGGGCGAAATCCATGAAGGCCCCCGGACCCGATGGGTACGGAACTGAATTTTATAAAGCAGCTAGGGGTCAGCTCCTGCCTACCCTACTCGTGCTTTAATTCGGTTCTGGAAGGAGATCCGCCCCTCCCTTGGTCCTATGCAAATATATCTGTCATCCCCAAACCAGGTAAAATCCTGGATGTGTGAGTCGATCGTCCGATCTCGGTTTTAAACTCAGACTATAAGCTATTTATGGGAATCACTGCCCATAGACTGGAGTCGGTACTACTGCAATTAATACACAAAGATCAAACTGGGTTTGTATGTGGGCGCACGACTACAGATAATATAAAGAGAACGTATCATATAATAAGCAAGATGAATACTGAGAAGTACCCATCGGCCCTGGTCAGTCTAGACGACGAAAAGCGTTCGATAAAGTGCTCTGGCCATTCCTGTATATAGTGTTGAGAAAGTTGGACTTCCCATGTCGTTAATCCGTATGATTGGGAACATTTACTCGCCCGAGGGCTTGGTTAAGATCATGGGTCACCATTCAGGTTGTTTCTCACTGCGCAGGGGCACTAGACAAGGTTGCCCATTATCACCCCTCCTGTTTGCCCTTTTCATGGAACCGTTAGCGCAACTCATTAGACAATCTCAGGATATCCAAGGGATAGAGATGGCTGGAGAGGAACACCACATAGCTCTTTATGCGGACGACGTACTCCTCTACCTCCGTGACCCAGCGAAGGCCCTTCCAAGGATTAATGAGATGCTGGAGGCTTTGGACAGGTATCCGGTTATAAAATTAATATTTCAAAGACTGAGATCCTAGCATTCCAATATGCCCCAGATCAAACTATTAAAGAGCAGTTTCCTTGCAGATGGGGCCGGGGGAAAATAAAATACTTAGGGATTACCCAGACTAAAAATCTGAAAGATTCCTTCCAACATAATTATACTCCTTTCACTAACCGACTTAGGGAAGACCTAGCCAGCTGGAGTGCGCTCCCCCTGAGCCTGGTTAGAAGAATAGAAGCAATTAGGATGGTGGTTCTGCCCAGGGCCTTATACCTATTTAACAACATTCCAATCAGTATCCCACGTATAGTGTTTGCAGACTGGGAAAAGGCTATATCACGGTTCATTTGGGCTGGTCGTAGGCCTAGAATTAAGTTGGAAATTTTATCTAAGCCAAGAGGCTCAGGGTGCCTTGCTCTCCCAGATCTCCGTCGGTACTACCAGGCTGCGCAGCTAACACATGTTGTGGCTAGACAGCTGGAGATAGCTGAGCCGCACTGGGCAGACATTGAGCAAGGAACCGTATATGACTCAGAATATTATGCTATCCTCTACCCAGACCATTTAACCTCCAGAATGTACAATAAATTAACCCCAGAGCTGCAGCATAGAGTGGTCGTCTGGAAACAGATTAAGAAACAATTTAGGATCTCCCCTTACATACCACTAATATGCCCTATATCTGCCCTACCAGATTTCCAACCTAGGAAGATGGACCATGTATTTGGACTATGGAGCAGATATGGCTTGAAGTATCTGTTCCAAATTGTCACAGAGGGGAAATTTTGGTCATTCCAAAAAGTCCAGACAAAATTTCGGCTGCCTAGCTCGCATCATTATAGATATCTGTAGGTGCGACACTAATATGAAACATTACCAGCAGGGGTGCGTAACCCAGAGCAATGGCCACCACTGATCACCATGCTGCAATCTATGCTTGCTAACCCAAGCCGTAACCATTTGGTGTCAGCCCTCTATCGGGCTTTAAGTTTGTGCCCCCTGGTAGACTCGGTAGATTTCCAAGGTAAGTGGCAGGAGGAACTGGGCTTCCGCATAGAAGATAAGCAATGGGAGCAGGCCTGCCGCCAGGCAGCCTACACCTCGAGCTCACATCAATGGAGGGAATACGCATGGAAATTTCTAGTCAGGTACTTCAGAACTCCGGAGATTACAAGTCATTACACCCCAGGTCGTTCTGCCGCCTGCTGGCGTAACTGTGGGGAAAGTAAGGCACATCTTACTCATATAATGTTCTCCTGTCCCAAATTGAAGCCATTTATTCGCTCAATAGAGACTGCCCTCCAAGAGCTATTTGGTAAGCCCTTTCAAATGACCCAAGCATTTATTTTACTAATACTTCGAAAACCTTAGGATCGGGATACCCATCCTCCTTGCTATTTTACTAACAGCTGGTAAGAAGGCTATAACCAAAATGGTTAACCCTAGTACTCCCACAATGCTAGACTGGTGGGCAATCTCAAAAGCAAGCCTACCACCTGGAGAAGATAACACATAGCCTAAATGGAAGGGAGGAGGATTTAGAGTCGGATGGAGTAGATGGCTTTTGTACTATATGTTGAAGGACACAACCTTTGTGCCGTGAGAGAGAGACCCCCACCCATAGTTGGGAGTGGTCTTGAGATGTCGGGTCCCAGAAGAGGCTTGGTGAATTAACTGTGGTATTGTATCAATTTGGCTGTGCATCGTATGGAATGATCTTTTAAACTTCTGTCTGGCATTTAGGGCCTAATGTGCAGCAGGTATGGAAACTAAGATATCCTGAACCTGGGCCAAGCTGAAGTTCCCCGGTTTAACTTGAACTTTATCCCCCCTGGTATTTGCTTGTTAAGGCAAAGTGAACATTTTGTGTATTGCTAACATATGGAAATAAGTAAGTACCATCATTTGATTTTATGGTTTTTATGCTGGACACAATTGATTGTAAGTAAATGGAAAAAATGAAATAAAGATGATATTTACAAAAAAAGAAGTGGAGACTGAGGATCTGCCTTCAAGAAGGTATTCAGAGCGGTGTGACAAACACCTAATCCTAAGTAAAGAGTAAAGGACCAACTCTACCTCCAGAGGGGATGGTGGGAGGGAAACTACCTGCTGCAAGAGCTGTTCTTGAAGATCTACGGTTATGGTAAGTTCTTACGTAACTGTACTATCTTACTTAGAGAAACAGCTCTTGCAGCAGGTTACACCATTAAGACTGATTCCCAAGCAATACTGGAAATCCCTCGTAGGTGGGAGGAGGCTAGGTAAAGATCGCAAGTTGGACGAAGCCTAGGATAGTAGTCCCTGAAGGACTGCTAGACGAAACCAGCTCTTAGCTGTGATGCAACGTCCAGGCTACAATGCCTGATAAAGGGTGCATGGTGCTTCAAGTGAGCATGTAGATGGCTGAAGTGACAAGTTCTTCATAGCCGCGAAAGAAGGTAGCCACCCCTTGTGGAATGTCCTTAACTGAGCCCGTAGGGTTTGTTATGCTCTGGTAACAGAAAGTGACACAATGGATGAGCCGCCTGGACAGCGATTGTTTAGAAACTGGAGCTCCCAGCATCCTATGGGCGAAGGAGACGAAAAGCAGATCAGATTTACGGTGGTGCCTGGTTCTAGTCAGGTAGTATCTTAGACACCTATGCACATCTAGAGTGTGCAGCAGGGTCTCTCCTCTATTAGAGTATTTAGGAAAATACACTGGTAGGTCGATGTCCTGATTGAGGGTGAGGGCTGAGACCACCTTAGGTAGAAACTTTGGATTTGTTCTTAGAGACACCCTGTCCTGGTGAAAAACCAAATAAGGTTCTTTGCACATTAGTGTGTGAAGCTCAGAAATCTTTCTGGCCGAAGTAACAGCAACTAAAAATAACGTCTTCCATGTCAGGAGACATAGCTCGTAATCCACGGCTGGTTCAAAAGGGGGGCAGCGTAAGCTGCTCCAGGACGAAGGGTAAGTTCCATGGAGGAATAGGATCCTTAATCGGAGGTCTAAGGTGGAGGACGCCTCTCAGAAAGGCTCGTGCGGTGTCCAACTGAGCTATGGCCCATAGACCTATAGGAGTGTGATAGGCCGAGATGGCACAAAGGTGTACTTTAACTGAGGAGCAGGCCGAGCCTGCCTGGAAAAGAGACAGAAGGTAGTCTAGAACAGAACCTTCCGGACAATCCATCTGGGAAAGTCCTCGTGCTTGAGCCAAAAGGCAAAATCTGTGCCATTTCATGGCGTATGTGGCATGAGTGGCCGGTTTTCTAGCAGCTGCTAGAACATCTGCTACCTCTTGCGAGACCCTGTAGCGCATGATAGCTATGTCCCTAGGAGCCAGGCATGCAAGTTCAGAGAATGAAGGTCCAGATGGATCAAAGATCCTGCCTCCTGGGACAATAAGTGAGGGCTGACTGGCAGAGGCACCAGAGATTCCTGAGACAGCTGGTGCAGCAGAGGGAACCAAATCTGTCTGGGCCAAAAGGGTGCGATTAGTATCAGCGTCGCCTGCTCTCTGCGGAGTTTCAAAAGAACCCTCTGGATCAATGGGAAGGGAGGAAATGCATAGAGGAATCTGCCTGTCCAGGAGAGGGACAACGCGTCTCGCCAGAAAACACCAGGCCCTGGATCTAGTGAGCAGAAATTGGGCAGTTTTGCATCGGAAGGGGACGCGAAAAGATCTAACTCTGGTGTGCCCCATCTGTGAAACAGATCCTCTACCACCTCCTGGAGTAGTTCCCATTCGTGGACTCTGGCCTGAGACCAACTCAGACTATCTGCGATAACGTTGTCCACTCCTGGGACATGTACAGCAATAAGGTTTGCGCCGTGTTGCAGAACCCAATCCCACACCCTTATGGCCTCCCTGCAAAGTGGGTAGGAATGGGTGCCTCCTTGTTTGTTTAGGTAATACATCATTGTGGTATTGTCTGTTTGTAACAGCAGAGTACCCGGTGGGATCTCTGACTGGAAGGCCTGCGAGGCATAAAGAACTGCTCTCATTTCCAAAATATTTATGTGGAGATGAGCTTCCTGGGGTGTCCATAAGCCCTGACCCCGTCGAGGTGTGCTCCCCAACTGAACCCTGAGACGTCCGGGGAGAGTGTCACAATTGGAGATGGTGCAATAAAGGGGACTCCCACCGATAGATGTTTTGGTTCGAGCCACCACTGGCACTCCCGGATGATGGCATTTGTGATCCGAATTGGAAGCTGCAGATGGTCTTGCTTCTGATCCCATTGTACCCGTAACATCCACTGGGTCACCCACATGTGGAGACGGGCTAAAGGGACTGTCACAATGGCCGTAGCCATGTGTCCGAGCAGGCAAAGGATCAGTCTGGCTGGGACTGTCTTCTTTGTCAAGATGTCCCTGATGAGGGATCTGACATGTTCCGCTCTGTCCTGGGGCAGAAAAGCTCTCCTCTGGACGGTGTCCAGAACTGCATCTATGAACTGCAGATTCTGCGACAGAACCATGTGTGACTTCTCCTGATTGATGATGATGCCCAATGACCCGAAGAGGGACAGAGTACAGTGGATTGCGGACATCAGAGCCTCCCGAGAGGGGGCCATGAGGAACCAGTCATCCAGGTATGGGAACATGTGTGGCCTTGTCTCCTGAGAGCCGCACCTTCATTGCCATGCACTTAAAATACCGAGTGCCGAGGGACAGTCCGAAGGGGAGGGCTCTCGGAACTGATAATGGCGATTGAGAAATTTGAAGCGCAAGAATTGCTTAGCGCCGAGCTATGGGTATGTGCAGGTAAGCATCCTGCATATCCAAAGACGCCAGGAAGGCGCCCTGCTTGAGCATGGGAATCAAACCAGGAAGGGTCACCATGCGGAAGCGTTTGTAAAGGACCGAAGCGTTGAGATCACCGAGATCCAGAATGAGATGGAGGTCCCCTGTCTTTTTGGGAACCAGAAAGAAGTGGGAATAGTAGCCTGCACCTCTCTGGCTCCGAGGTACGTGCTCTATAGCCTCCTTTCTCAGAAGCGCGAGCACTTCTTGCTGTATGAGCAGTGCATGCTGACCCGAATAACAGGAAAGCAGGGGCGGTCTTGACGGTGGGTGGTCGAGGAATTCTATGAAGTGTTCTCTCTCTCGACCAGCTGGAGGACCCACTGGTCGGCGGTTATCACCTGCCATCCTGAAAGGTGGCGAGCGATGCGACCCCCGACCTTTTCTGCCCGTTGATCCAGAGGAGGGTGGGGGGCCAGGAAGGAGTCATGCTGTGGTGGCATTACCCCCCGCAGGCTGGGTCGGTTTGGTATACCTCTGACCTTGGCCTGGGGAACACTTAGGCTGGGCCTTATGGTGAAAGTTGGCCCTTTGCTGCTGGCTGGAGCGTGGCTGGCTGCCGTTGTTGCCGGCCTGAGCAGTTCTGGTTCCTGAAAGGAACCAGATTTGGAGTCTATACATGGCCTGTACAGTCCTTACTGCCTTCCCGGCGTCCTGTAATTTGGTGATCACCTTTTCGGAGTCTTCACCAAATAGGACTTCGCCGTTATAGGCAACGTCCAGGATGTTTTTCTGGACGTCCGGGGTAAATCTGGAGACATAAAGCCATGAGTGTCTCCGGAGACGGATGCCTGAGGCTGCTCCCCTTGCTGCGGAGTCAGAGTCATAGGCGGCTCTCAAAACTTGGGTCCCCACGTCTGACCCAGTGCAAAGGAGGTTGAGAAGCTCCTCCTTCTGTTCGCCATCCGGAAGTACTTTAACTAGGTCTTGACCCTGTTCCCATAGGGCATTCTGAAACTGAACCATGTGTGTCAGATAGTTCAGCGCCCTAATGGAGCATGTAGCAAGCCGCATACATGCGCCTACCCAGTGAGCCCAATTGCTTGGACTCCTGGTCCGGAGGCTGTGTACTCAAATGTTGTGGTCGTCAAGACCTATCATGGGAGGCCGTAATGACCAGGGAATCAGCCAGGGGTTGTTGCACCAAGTGCGGGTCCTCTGCAGGGGCCCTGCACAGGCGATCAGCCTTCTTTGGCACCACGGGGGTGGAGTGCGGACGTTTCCACGCTGCCTTGGTGATGTCTGCTAAGGTATCCACCAAGGGTGGTACCACCACAGTCTTAGGGTCCTTCTGCCGAAGATAACGGGCTAGGCGCTGCCGGTCAGGGTCTAAATCTTCCATTTCCCATCCCACGTTCTCCTGGATGTGCCTCATGATTTCGGAAAAAGGATCATCCGGAGGTGACCTGGGGAGGTCTCGTAGGTCAGGCGATGGGATGCTGATCGGAGAAGGAGACCTGGAGGTATCGGAGGTGTCAATTCTAGAGTCTTCCCCCTGCGGAGTGGACAGTCTACGTCTGGGTCGCTTGGGACTGGGAGATCCTGAGGGAGATCTTGAAGGGGCCCTTCTCCTTTCTTTGGATCTGCCTCTAGGAGGCAGGGTAGGCTCCTTGAGGGTCAGTGGTCTTCCTACTGGCCCCAGTGGTGGAGGAGGAGGAGTAGGCAGAGGAGGTTTTGCTGGGACCATGTCTCTCTTGATTGTGTCCCACCAAACGGTGAAGAGGTCTTTAACCTCCTGAATATTCATACTGGACGACAGTCCTGGCCCGTCACCGGTATTGGGCATCGGGTCCACGGGTGTCACCAGATCAGGCGAAGGCTCCTGTGGAAGCCCGGCGTCCTCACTGTCACCTGCCTGGTCCTCAGGCAATGTCGGATACTCCTCCGTAGACTCCTGGCGACCGGTGTCCACTGGTGACGGAGAGGCAGTAGTTGGTTCCTTAGAACGTGAGGCCGACGTCAGATGTCTGGCCGACGTCTGGTCCAACAGGCGCTTAACTAGGGATGGGTCAGCAGCCCGTTTTGTGTCCATCGTCTGCTTAAGGGACATCAGGTCCTTAGTCTTCCTGGGAGGGGGGGTCTGGTCCCCTAGGAGGCCAATCTGGCGTTGCATTCCTGGCGTTTATCCGAGGAAGACTGAGAGGCTTTGGAAGAGGACTTGGACCGGTGATGGTTGGTAGACTTCGCGGAAGCCCAGGAAGGCGCTGGAGAAGGGTCCGAGGTCCTGGAAGTCTTAGTCGGATGTAAAGAAGCTGAAGAACTGCCTGAAGTCCTAACCTTCACGGGAGAGGGCTGAGAGCGAGCCCTGGAGGGAGAGCGGTCTAAGCGCGTGGAGCCGGAGCTGGTGCGAGAGTCCGAGGCCTGGTTCGGGGATCTGGACCTGTCCTTCTCCCGGTGCTTATCCCAGCGTTTATGGGTCTTAGAGATGGACTCGCCTCTGGAGGCAGGATCTTTATCCATATTTTTTAACTGTTCTTCCAAGAGGAACCCTTGAAGTGCCTTCTGCTGGCGGATCCTGGTGCGACTATTGAACCGCTGGCAAAAGGAGCAGGCCTTGGTGTCATGTTCTGGGCCTAGGCACCGCAAGCAGGACGAGTGCAGATCCTTAAAAGGTATCTGTTTGCCACAGGCACACTTAGAGGGATGTCTTTCTGAGGAAGGAGTTGGAGATGCCGACATTTAGTAGTCGAAAGCTGGAAGTTCTAGTCATCGTTCACTGGTGCGGGACCGTGAAGCCGATGCTGGCGAGCTGACGGCAGGAAAAGAACTGGGGATTCTGGGGGACCGCCCCTTTTGTATGATGACGGACGTCGGGGACGGGGCCGATGTCACTAGATACTGCTAGCTAGAAAAATTCCGTTGGGTCCTGGTGCCTACTGGCTTCAGTCCTAATGGTGTAACCTGCTGCAAGAGCTGTTTCTCGAAGTAAGATCAAGGGGACACAATCTGAAGGGGGGTCAGGGCAATGTGAGGAAGTATTTTTTTCACAGAGAAGGTGGTGGACTCATGGAACAGACTTCCTGAGGAGGTTGTGGGATCTCAAACTGTGGGAGAATTCAAGAATGCAGGACAGACATAAAGCAATTCTTGTTGGGGGTAGGAAGAAATAGGCTGTTGGTTAACTAGGATCTGCAGCTTATCCTGTAGGTAGGGAAATGGGCAGACTAGGTGGGTCAAGCGGTCCTTATCTGCCGTCAAAGCCTATGTTTCTAGTCCTCCTCTCGAGGGCTGCTGCCACTACTGCTAAATATTTGGTAAAAAATAATGGTGTTCCTCCTGGAAAAGGAACCTGAGATACTTCTTGTGAGGGGGACAGATCTTGATGTGCAAGTAAGCATCCTGCATATCTAGGGAACAAATCCAGCACCTTTCTTGCTGTAGCAGCAACAGGTCTTGTACAGTGACCATTCTGAACTTCTTGTACTGAATAAAGAGGTTCAGATTTCTGAAGTCTAGAATGGGCTTCAGGTTCCCTGTACATGTGGGGACTAGGAAGTAGTGAGAATAGAACCCCTTGTTCTTTTGTTCCCAAGGAACAGTTCTATGGCCTTTTTCTGTAAAGTATGTACTTCCTCTAGCAAGATGTGTGTTCTGGAGGATAGGCCGAAGGGGTTGGTGGGTGTTCTGGAGGTAATTCCAGAAGCTCTAGAGCACATCCCTGTTCAATTATCCGCAGGACATAAGCATCTGATGTGACCTTCCTCCACTGGTCCAGGTAGAGAGAAAGGCGACCCCCTTATTACTCCCTATGAAAGTACTGGTGGGTGGTGGTCTAAGAATAAGCCATGCAGATCCTGGACTGCAGCTACACTCCTACCTCTAGCGGCTTTTGATTGGGGACCTGGAGTGGGTCCTGGGGCAGGCAGAGCTGATCCTCCTCAGCTTTTACTTTGTTGTCTGGCTCCTGAATGGTATCTGTTACTGGTCGGATGAAAGGGCATCTTCTGCCTACTTCCTGGTTGTGTATGGTAGAAGGAGTGTACCGATTTTAAAGTTCTACTTGAAGCCTGTAGGTTTGAAAGGATATCCTGCACATCTGCTCCAAATAGCTTGTATCCTCTGAATGGGGCATTTAGGATGGACTGCTGTACATCATTGGCAAATCCTGCCAACCTCAACTAAGAATGTCTTCTCAAGCATATATCAGAAGCTGCTGCTCTAGCAGAAGCATCAAAAATGTTGTAGGTAGACCTTAACAGATTTTTACCTAAATCTGCCCCTGCCTGGAAGGTCTTTAACAGCTCCTGCTTTGGAGTACCCTTTGGTGGGGTTTGGGCCGCTGCTTTGGCCTTCCTCCAGAGGGTATTCTGGTATTTTACCATAGGGGCCTGATAATTTGCAATTCCCAGGCCCAAGGTAGCAGAAGCAAAGGTCCTCTTCCCTAGGACATCAGGTCTCCTGGATTCCTTGTCAGAAGGGAGAGAACTAAGATGTTTAGGCATTTTAGACCCATCATGGGCTGCATTTATCACAACTGAGTCAGCCTCAGGTTGGCCTGCAAAAAAATGGCTTTCCTGAGGGGGCCTGATACATTTTATCTGCCTTCCTAGGAATGGCAGGTATCATATTTGGTCTGTGCCTAGTAGCCAGGCTGGCATGCTCTAGGGCAAGCAACAGAGGAGGAATAATAATAGGTGGGGAGTCGGGCAGTTCTAAGAACTCCAGCAAATTCATTTTGGTGATGTCCTGCTCCTCAGTTTCAAACCCCATGGCAGATTGGAGTTGCTGCATCATGAAGATGAATGAGGGGTCTTCAGGAGGGGACCTCAGGGCGTATACAATGGAGTCCTCACTCGCTGTGGAGATGGTGGAGCTAGACCTCTCATAAGAGCTCTCCACATATTCCTCCTCCTCCTCTTCCATTATGAGGTCAGGGTTATACTCCTGATCCTCGTAGGTGGTCTCTGTAGGCATCAAGGAGGGAACAGAAGAGGTCAATGCCCTGGAAGGCAACTGGGGCGCTGACCTAGCAGGCATCAGTGCTGGGGCTTGTCTGGGGTGCCCCGTCAACACTGCTCCTGTTGCAGGAGGAGGTTAACAGGTGCTGCAGCATGTTCATGAAGGACGAGAGCCATCACTTGCAGGTCAGTGCTTGCCTGCACTACAGGTGTGCCCTGTGATGCTGACGGGGGAGGCACCATCCCTGATGTCGACTGCCCCTCCCCAGCTGTACTAGGTCTGGCAGTGCTCACAGCCTGTCCCGACCTGCCAGAATCAGAGGTCTGGGTGGCTCGTGGCATTGCCACAGAGGCAGTCGATGTTGTTAGGGCGGTTGCCGTGGTATGAAGAGCAGCCGAGAGCATACCGGGGAGGATTTTTCTTTGTTTCTCTCCCTCTCCCGGTGTTTATGTTGCCCCAAGGTTTTCTCCCAGGATTTGGAAGAATGGAAGCCCGAGGAATGGGCTGGCGACACAATACAGCTCTTTTCCTTGAGCTCTTTCTCCATCCTGGCTACCTGCTGTTTTTAAAACATCTGTTTCCAGGGCATTCTTTTGGCATCACTGGGCATACCTCTCAACTGTCCCCGATTTTCAGGGATACCCTTGATTTTGCCTCAGAAATTTCTTCTGTCCCTCCTAAATTTGGCATTTCTGTCACTGAAGAGTAGGGATTTGAATCACAAAATAATGCCAGCCATTGGTGTTACAGTCTAGTTCTCACTAAGAAAATGCTACTCACACTAAGAAGCAAGTTGTACACAGCTTCTGGAACTAATATTACTATTTTTTCAGATGTGTCCCTGATAATTTTAAGCCTTGTCCCTGATTTGTGATAAGGGAGGTTGAGAGATATGTCACTAGGTATCTGTTGAACTTGAGCCAGATCTCACAGGCCTTAACGTTATGGGCCCACTGAAGCAGCACACGCAGACGTCATGCAAGACGTCTGAATAAATCTTTTCACCACATCTGCAGTATCTGAAGAGTTTTGCAGGTTCTTTAAGACAACATACACAACAATGATCACTTATAAAAAGTGACAGCGAACTAGGGAGAGAAATGTTCTAAGACACGGAACAGCTGTCAACTGTAGCACTGTCTCAAGAACTGAGGAAGGAATATGTTTATATGGGAAGTGCTGACGTAGGACGTCGTCATGGGCAGCCTCTAGCAGGCTGCTTGCAAAAAACTTCCATGTGGTCCTAGTCCTGGCAGCTATTGTTCCATAGGTGTGGCCTGATGAAAGAGATATCCTCAAAGAAGATCTGTCCCTTCCAGCAGAAAGAAAGATCGGACATCACGAGGCAGAGCCAGAGCCAGAGGATATACCACCTGGGTGGTGGAAATAGCTGAACTTGAAGATTTCCAATGACTCAGTTGTCTCCGGGAAGACTGCCAGAGTGTGGATAGTGAACTATATTCAGATTATTAGAACCTTTCTTTTCTTTCTGAAATTTTCCCCAACATGATGGAATGAATGGCCTCTAGTTCCTGGGTTGCCTAATTCTGGATGTAAATATGGTCTCTCAAGTAAATTGCTTCTAAAGTCTTTGAAGCCTGAAATTATGTCCCCTCTGTTTTATTTTCTCCAAGAAAAATACATTTACTTATGACATTTAGGCTTCATAGGTCACACCCGACACTGCCCTACCATTCTTGTTCCTTCTCCCTATACTTTCTCCATTCTAGCTATATCCCCTTTCAGATATGGTGCCCAGAACACACAGCATATTCCAAATGTAACCTCAACATAGAGGGGTACACTGTTCCCATAGCTGTTTCTGACTTGTAACCTTTCTTTTAATGCAACCTAAAAGAAAATTACGTTTTTCAGTTGCTACTTCACATTGATTTTTAAAGTCTAAATCTTTACCAGTCATAATATCCAAGTCCCTTTCACCATGTTTTTGATTTAATCACTGTACCCTTTAGGTAATGGTCAACCACTGAATTGTTTCTAAGTGCAGGATTGTATATTTCAGTCATTTCAGTGTGTCCCCCCCCAAAAAAAACTAATGAGATAAAGGGGATATTGCTGCTACTTGGTAGTCTATTTTGATACCATCTGTGAATTTTGTTAACCAACTTTCAGATCCAGAAGTAAATGATTTGATACCTTTTAATGTACCAACATAGATGTAACAAGAAGAACAAAGTGCTCTAGCTTTCAGACCAACCAGTCCTTCTTCAGAAGCCCAACTTTGACATTTGGTCCCAGTGTCAATTATGTAAATGTTAAACAGGAGGGGGATCAAGAGCTGATCCTTGTGGGACTTCACTAGTCACCCTCTCCCAGTCAAATAAGATTTAGCCATACTTTCTGTTACCTAGTCTTGTTCATATCTGACTATGATTCAGAATTTGCAATTTTCTTAGTTTGATAAGTAATGAATGAGACACTGTCTCAAAGCCTTACTCATGTCCAACTATATTATTTCCACTGGTGTTTTTTCATCCAGGGCTTTGCTAACTGGTTCATAAAAATATATCATATTTGTTGGGCATGATTTCCTTCCGTGAACACATTGTGTATTATCAATTTTTTGGCAGTTAAGTATGCAGTATCAATCAATCTGTAGTAGTTAAGTACGCAATTATTTATAGTCTCCTTCACTGTGCCCTCTAGAATTTTGCAGGCAGCAGAAATAAGGCTCACCGGTCTGTAACTGTTAACTTCACTTCTGTTATTCTTCTTATACATTGGTGCCACAAAAAGCAATCTTAAACTCCAATGGTACCTTACCTTTCTGCAATGATTGGTTAAAAAGTTAACTGGGCCAGATAGGACATCTAATTCTTTCAGCATACTTAAGAGGATGCGGTCAGGGCCAGGCAACTGATTTATATTTAATGCTCTTAGTGTATTTATAGTGTTAAATATTTATGTTTGACATCATCATATAAGGCATAGTATCAACTGCAGTATTTGATGTACGCCACCGTATCTCTGCACCAGCCAATGCCTCTCCGCTCATTTACCTTCCTTCTCCCTCAGTGCTGCTCCCCTCAAGCCTGGAAGATTGCTAATGTTCTGCCTCTGCACAAAGGGGGAGGGACCCCATCTCCCCTGACAACTCTGAACCAATCTCACTCCTCCCTTCTCCTGCTAAGATCCAGAAGAATATTGTATATTCCAGGCTTGCTGACTTCCTCTACTCAGATTTCCTTTCCCCATTCCAGTCTGGATTTCCGGGGGAACAAAAAAACACACTCTACTGTCTCCTTCCTACTGCGTGTAACTAACTATCTTCACCGGGATGGCTCAGGGAAATCATGCCGCAGCCATATTCATCGATCTGCCCAAAGCTTGACTCTGTGTCCCACACGCTCCTCATGGACAAGCTCAGCTCCGCTGGCCTTTCAGCATCCACTGTGGACTGGTTCCATTCATACCTCATGGGCCGTCAAAAGACTGAACAGCTTAGTGGCATCCAGTACCCCCCCCCCCTTTGCAGGGGTCTCTCAGGGCTCCAACCTGGGTCATATACTTCTCTCTACTGTTCTAAATGACCTCCCTTCAGCCTGTCTCCCCACACATATCTACATGTATGCAGACAACACAGTCATTTACACCGCTGGGCCATCAATTTCTGCAGTGGAAGTTCCCCTTCAAAACTACTTCCACAATGTGCTGTGCTGGTTCCATGCCAACCAGCTCAGGGTTCAACACCAAGAAAACTGTGTCAATGACCTTCGGCACCAGACAGAAACCGACTAGGCTCTCATCTTCCCCCGTTTTCTCCACACTGGATGGTACTCCCCTAGAGGCTGTCCCTGCCTAGAGTACCTTGGTGTGTGACTGGATTGCAAGCCTGACTTCTATACCCACACTGATGCCATCCACGCCAAGCTTCACCCCAGACTTGGTGCCTTGTACCGCAACTAGGATTGCTTCTCCCCCCCCAGGTCTGGTGGGGAGCTGGTTACCAAAAATGTCTGTCCCAGTCTAACTATGCAGATGTGGTCTATGGCACCGTCTCCTCTCCCCTTGCCAGATAGGACACACTCTGCAATGCCTTCTGTCGCTTCTCTGCCAACTCTCCACTCCATACCCATCACTGCTCCCTTTACTCCTCCCTTTCAATCCAGTCTCTACCTTCACGGTGCCAGTCCCATTCTGACTCCTTCACTGCTAAATACTGGTCTGGGTCCCTTCCCTCCTACCTTTCCTTACTCCTCTCCCCTATCCTCTTCTTACTCACTGCACTCCACAGATTCCCGTACCTTCTCCATTCTCCACTCTCACTCTAGTGCTGGGTAAGCAGCCTTCTCCTACCAAATGTCTTCCCTCTGGAACCTCCTACCCTCCTCTGACTCTCTCCCTCCCATCTGCCTTTAGACATCTGCAGAGGCTTATTCCTCCTCCCCTCTGCACTCGTCACTCCCTCTCTTGACCTCTCCTGCCTTCTTTCTCCTATTACTGCTGACACCCCCCCACCTAGGCCTCCCTTCATCAGGGCTAATGGTGCTTTTGCCCTTGGCCTTTTCTCTGTACCCAAAAACACTGCTGACACAACCCATCCTGCACTGCATACCTGTAGCATTTCTGCATATTCTGTGCATAAGCAGCTATGAATTTTATTGACTCATTACATCTATTTCCCTTTGCGCTGATTTATCTAGTTTGCATTTTGGGATGTTTGGTAATCTAATCTGTAGCTACTCCATTTTCTCTCCCCCAGGTCACACCTGTAAATGAGCCTCAGCTCAGTTTGCCTTTTCTAGTTACCACTTTTGAAAAAAATAAATAAGCATGCAGCTGTTCAAAACTACAGCACTAAAAAAATATCTAATGCATTTGCTGCCTCCCCCTCGTTTCTGCATTGATCCTGTCCTCCACAAGTGGTACCACGTTTCTATTTATCTGGGTAGCTGAGCGAACATATTTGCATTTTTTTATCTGTAGTGTCATATATAATTTTAATATATTTGTATTTATTTTATTTGTAATGTCATGTACAATTCCTCAGCCTTCTCATTATTTTTATTTCTCAGATTTTTCTGCCTAATTACTTCTGTACAGTGATTTTTTTTTTTCCACTACCACCAAATGCCTTAGTTCTGTAGAACCTGTACCTTTAACTATTTTAAATGCCCTATATGTTTGGCCACGGTAATGTTTTAGCTCTTCTTTAGCCAAACTGGTATGTTTTTCTTTGGGCCACATTTGCTAAAGCAGTGGAAAAACTGCACTGTCTAAATTTTATTTCTGAGTTTCTCACATTTCTGTTAGCTGTTATTTTCTTTGAAATATTTTTCCCAATTCAATTTTATGAAAGCTTTTCCTGTGCCTTGAAAGTTAACTTTTTAAAATAATTTTTACACGTTGTTCCCTCCTCTGCTTTTTCTAGCCAAAAATATTTTGAAGGATGCCATATAAGGTCACTTGTGCCCAACAGCCCAATAGTTCGACAACATGACAAATTACCCTCGTGTTACTTGTTACAACATCCAGGATTGCCTGCCCCCTAGTTGGTTCTTTTATTTTTCTAGGTTTTAAAGGGGAACTGTCATCAACAGGGTTTCTTCATATCTGAAAGACCACAAAAAGCTAATTTGAGTGAGCTATTGTGTTTATCTGCAAGTCTTTGCAGTCCAGAGTTATTCATATGTAAATCAGTCTGTGATTAAGGGCTGGGGGCAGCCATATGTTTTAGGCTCCTGACAGGAAATGATGTCACCGAGGATCTTGGCCCTCCATTGACTGTCGGTTAAACAGAAAATCGTGTGTTTTATTATGTGTGTTTTAAGGTGTTATTATAGCACTTTCTACATTTATAATAATTTTGTATGTGCATTGAAACTACTGAGTTATCACCTTTACATTTCAAACTGTTAATAAAAATTATCCATCTCTAGGATTGCTTTAACCTTTAGGTTATACTGCCAGTTGATCATTAAAAACTACACATCTCAAGGCTGGCTATGTGGTGTCAACAGGTATTGGGGCCCCATACTGTATCAGGGTTTCTAAACCTTGACAGTGTTCATGTCGGTGCAGATTTCTGGGGCTGCCACAGCACCAGCTTCTGTCTTTTTCCAGTCCCTCTCTCACAGCATTTTCTCTTACAATTTTGGGTGTGAACTCAGGTTTTCAAGATGCAATTGTGGCTACATACCTACTGGCCTGGCATCATGGGGCCAGCCTTGAAATGTGTAGTTTTTGAATAACAGCTGGCAGTACAACCTAGAGGTTAAAGCAAAGAGCTGTGAACAAGCTTCATTCATCCAGCAGAATGGGGTTTGATTCCAACATGCTCTACTTGTATACTGTGTGACCAGAGTAAGTCACAACCTCCCTATGCTCCCAGAACACACCCAGTAACAAGCTGTAGCTGTGTGCCTTTCCTGGACAAAGACAGTAAAAACAATCTGAGCATGTGTTATGATTCTGAAAATATTATGCTCTTTCTATCCAGATTTTACTTGAAAAGCGAAAAACAGGACTCCATTAATTGTTTATTAATTGCAAAAACACATGGATGGACATTGTTTAAAAAGAATAATCTGAACTGCATTATTAAAATATAGAATACATGAGTAATGTAACCACAATTTTACACACACCTACAGTCAGGATGCTACATTAACCCGATTGAAGTCGAGTGGTTTACAAAAGCAACCCACACCAAGGATGATGCAATTCTGGTTTTACACCACCCACAGATTTTATTTAATTAATGTTGATCATTTTTTTCCTTTCAGCACAGTTCAGTTAGTGCAGCATTTCTGTCAGCAACACACCCCCCAACAGCCTGTCTCCCCTTTACATTACAGTGGGAATGGCATTCTGGAAAGTTGTGTCAGTCGGCATAGCTGCGGGTGTCAGACACTCAAAGTGTATGGGCAGCAGGATCAACCAGTTTTTTTCCTTCACGGTAGAAAATCCCATTCCATCCAAAGTATTTCATTAAGAACTGTTATACTTTTAACTTCATCAAAAGAAGTAAAACACTCTTAATAATGCATTTCAGGTTATGTATGTTTTAACTGTGTTGTCCATCTATGTGTTTTTGCAATTAACAAGTAATGATGTCCTATTCCGCCCCCCCCCCCCAAAAGTCAAATCTAGATAGAAATAGCATAATATTTTCAGAATCATAACACATTCTCGGACTGTTTTTACTGTCTTTGTCCAGGAAAGGCACACAGCTACAGCTTGTTCCTGGGTGTGTTTTGGGAGCACAGGGAAGTAAAGGGACACTGTCAGCTTTGCCCCTCATTTTGTGTTAAAAATACACAAGTTGGTCTGCAGGCATAGAGAACTGCACGGAATGTGGTGCACAAAGCATCTTCATGTTGCAAAACGTTTGTAGCTTACCAGTTTTCGCAAATAATTAACGTATTTGATTAGTGGTGATCCGACTAAGTAACCCCGCCACCAGAAGCCGATCGGCACCAGAACGTGTTTCGTGTGAATACGCACCAAGGGCAGCATTGACCCGAGCTGCACATTTTAATATCCCCATACCGCAAACCCCTTAATCTGCCTGAGCATCCTATCCTAAAGCATTACTGGTGACTGCCAAGAAAAACTGAGGGCTGGCTCAGCTGCAAAGTACTTTTTAAATCTGGTGACCAAATCCTGCGCAGGCACACTAGTGCCACATTCTTGAGCATGCGTGGGATCTTCTTTCTGGCCACTAGTGCACATGCGCAGTGCAGATTTTTGTGAAATGCCACCGGCCAGTCCTGCCCCAGTTAATTAACTCTGTCTATTGTAAGTGCCTTTTTTTCTAGTGGTTGCAGTACTGGGATCCATACCAGTGCCAATCTTAATAGAAAACCCAGTAATACTTGTCAACTGCCACAGGTTGCTGTTGAATGCCATCTGGCCAGTCCTATGACAGAAAATACCATAGGTCCAGTTTCTTTTATAAATAATTGGGTTTCTTGTAAATTGCCAATCCTGAGAGAAATCCCCAAGCACTGCTGATGTTTGAATTCCAAGGAGGTGCCTTGAGGTAAAACCTGCGAGGTCTGAAGTAAAAAAAAAACAAGCCACCTGTCCCTAATTTGACGGTTCCTTCAAGAATTAGGTCAAAAGGAAGGAACCGTCGAAATTATGCACCTGCGGCAAAATTCATGAAGGAAATGAGCAGTCGTGATAAAAATAAAGTAAAAATAGAGCGGATGCACTAAAAAATAAAATTTAGCGCGGCACTAACGAAAATGCTAAACTTTCACTCAGCACACTATAAAGAATGAAATATGAGGAAAACTTTACCCAGGTAAGCGCTAGAAGGCTGTCAACAAGGAAAGTTGAGAGGCACCTCAGGGTCAATGTTGCTCAATCCAGCAGAGAAAAAATTCTGAAGCCTTCAGGAAGCTCTCACTCAGCGCACTCACCCTCCTGGTTTTTTGACTGGCTATTGCCCAAAGCTCATTTAAATTTCTCTTAAAGGCATACCTCCAAGGCAGTTGCACCTAGCCAGCTAACTGCTAAAGTTAATGATGCTAGAGGGACTCCTGGGGTAAGAACTTCACATTTTAAGGTTGGCCCCATGATGCCAGGCCAGTAGGTACATAGCCACATTTGCATCTTGCAGACCAGAGTTCACACCCAAAATTGAAAGAGAAAAGGCTGTAAGAGAGGGAATGGAAAAAGACAGAAGTTGGTGCTGTGGCAGCCCTAGAAATCTTACTGACATGAACACAGACAGGGTTTAGAAATCCTGATACTGGGCCCCAATACCTGTTGGCACCACAGAGCCAGCCTTGAGATGTGTAGCTTTTGATGATCAGCTGACAGTACAGCTTAAAGGTTAAAGCAACCCTAAAGATGGATTATTTTTACTAAGTTTGAAATGTAAAGGTGATAACTCACTAGTTTCAATGCACATACAAAACAAGTATTATAAATGTATAAAGTGTTATAACACCACCTTAAAACACACTTAATAAAACAATTTCCTATTTAACCTAGAGTCAATGGAGGGCCAAGACCCTTGATGACAATTTCCTGTCAGGAGTCTAAAACATATGGGTGCCCCAGCCCTTAATTACAGGCTCATTCACATATGAATAACTCTGGACTGCAAAGACTCACAGAGAAACACAATGGCACACTCAAATTAGCTGTTTATGGTCTTTCAGACATTAAGAAACACTGTTGATGACAGTGCCCCTTTAAGCTATAGAACCACCAGTATTGTTAAACAGTTTATATCCCTTGGGTTCAGCTCACCAGTTAAGATAATCTTATGGTTTCACTAGTTTTTTCTAGTTCTTTCATTATTCCCCTTCTCTCCATGTTAGTATCAGATACCCCATAATACATTAATCCCAGGTCTTTTAAATCTAATCCAAAATAGTGTAGCTGGTGTCTGCACTGGTGTATTGTCAGACACTGTCTTCATGTTGTAGAAATCTCCTGAACAGACTGCATTTTCAGCACTTCTAGGCCTACATCACTTTCTTTGTGCACCTCATGTTTCTGTTTATTATCCTCAGATATCCACCATGTTTCCATAATCCTGACTATATCTATGTTACGTGTATTAAGATATGTTATCCATTCCCGCATTTTATAACCCAAACTTCTGGCACTGAGATATTAATCTGTTTTTTTACCATAATATATTTTGGTTCATTGGCTGATTTAGTCTGGGGTCCCTTATCTTTCCCCAAGTAATGATGGATTACCCCACGCTGACATTTTTTTCATACTTAAGTTTAAAATGTTCAATATTTGTTCTTAAGTCTGGTCCCTAGTAGTCCTGTATCCCTTCCTATTCAAACAGTTTCAAAACTATTTCCCCTAGTGCTGCTAAACCCTACTTGCTAAAAGCCTTAGGGAATTCTCGGTTTAGCAGTGACACCCTAGACCTAAAACTCCTGCGCCTGACCCTGGACGAACACCTCACCCCACCTAACACCCTCCTCAACCGCTCTCTATGCCTTAGCCAAGTCCCTACCAAATGGAAAGAGGCCATCAGTACCCCATCCACAAAGGTGGGGACCGCACCGCCGCTGGGAACTACCGCCCCATCTCTATCCCCCCCCAGGCATTGGAGAGGCTCATCGCTGACCAACTCACTGAGCACCTCACTAAGTACAATCTCCTATGTTAAGAATATGGCTTCCATAGATCCCACAGCACCACCTCAGCACTGCTGGAATTCTCCTTGGCCATGCACTCTACCTTGGATAAAGGCCACCTAGCTGACGCAGTCTTTGTGGACATGTCGAAAGCCTTCAACACCAAGAACCACTCCCTCCTCCTGTCCGTCCTCTCCCGCTCTGGTCTTTCCTAAGAAGCACCAGTTGGTTCGCTCATTATCTTACTGCAAGGTCTCAACAAGTTAAAGATTGGCAACACCCACGCCTCCCATCTTCCAGTCAGATCCAGGGTACCCCAGGGTTCCATTCTTGGGCCCCTTCTTTTCAGCCTGTTTCTAAACTCTCTCTCTACCCAGTGCCTGTGTTGGGAAAGTACTCCTGTACACGGATTATGTGGTCCTTTTCTCCTCCTCCCATGCTGACTCTCATGTACTCCAGCTATCGCTCCAGAATGTCTTCTCTGCAGCTGAATCATGGCTTTCTGAGCACTGCCTAGCATTAAATTACAAGAAAACCAAAGTCATGGTATTCGCACTCCATCAGAGCCAGCACAAAAGCCATCCCCTTCATATCGTCAACTCCGAGCGGCAGCCCCTGCTCCAGGTAGACACCTTTGAATACAGTATCTAGGTATTATCTTGGCCTCATCCCTTACCTATCACGAGCACATCCACCTTCTTAGCATGGCCATCAACACCAGAATCGGTCTCCTTCACCGGCACAAACACTGCCTCACCCCAGAGGCCCTCTGCCTGGCCGTCTCCTCCTCTATCCTCTCCCTCACTGACTACGGCATTCTGCTCTATGGCGCAGCTGACAACTCCTCCCTCCATCGAATAACAGCAGCCATGAACAAAGCCTGCTGCTTAGTACTGGGCTGTGATCGTATCTCACACACCTGTTCCCTTTACAGTCTCTAGCTGGCTCCACTTTGATGCTAGACTCAAGTATCAAGCCTGCCTCATCTCCAAAAAGATCTCCTTTGAGTTATCCCCTCTGGGTCTCTTCACCCTTCTTCAACCTGCCACTGTCCTAAAGACTACCCGCAGTTCATCTAAGTCCCCCTTCCCGATTCCCCATGGGCGTAACTCCCTCTTTCAAAGAATCTTCTGCTACAGAGCCCTGCTCTGGATGAATGCCCTTCCCAGTACTGTAGCTGCTCTCTTCTCAAGGAACACCTCCTAGCCTCTAGCACCTGCGACTGCTACTAACCCTGGTTGCCCCCTACCCCTTTCCTATTCCCCCCTCCCATTTTTTTCATTTCCTGACAAAGGATTACCATCCTGCCCGGTCCTTGTGATCTTACCAGTCTCACCTAAGTTATTTTTTATTGCTGTAGCATTGGTGTTTTTGACTGCTTATTATTTAACCCAAACAGTATTTATCTGTAATCTTGTGAAGCTTGTTCTCAGTGATTTTTTGTTGCCCTACCCACTCATGTTGCTTTATACCACACTGTTATCCTCTCAGCTTATATATTCCTGTATTATTGTCTGATTGTATGTTCTCGGATGTGGAACCTTTGTAAATGAGTCTCTGACTCAAAAGTATCTCCAATATGCTCAATAAATATAGTTCATTATACTCAAGTTATTCCTTCTGTGAAATACATACAACTCCTCAGAAACTTAAAGACGGGAAGCACTACAGCATTCTCAGTTTGTGTTTCGCTTATTCACTGTTCTCTTTCAGTAGGTCTCATTTTTGTGTTTCATCCCTCTAGTCTTCAAAACCAGCTCTCTATGTAGCCCCCGAGGCAAATCATGATATCGGCATCATAAGATCACTCACTGACCGCAAATGATGTCATCAATGGGTGCAGCACTTATAATGGTGCAATGGGTGCTACAAACAGAGCTGGTTTAAAGACTAGACATAAAAAGGAATCTGTGTAGAAAGAGAACAGATGTAAACAAAACCTCAGGATGCTGAAACTTTTAACTCTCCACAGAGTAACTAAACCCCTTCTGAAAATGCAAACTTACAGAGCTGGGTCCAGATTGTCAAAGACCCCCAAAACTGGCAGAGGTGCAGGAAAAACTTGCGAAAGTGGGTCTTGACATGCAGAGTTGCAGCTTTTCCTGCATGCACATGATTTTCTAAAATGGAACCTTTTATGGCCAACTCCATGATGTATGGCAGCTGCTGCTAAAATTATGCATGAGTTGGACCAGGCATAACATTTCACAGCTACACCTGCAAGCACAGGCTGAAAATTGGAGTAGATTTTCCATACCGTGGCTGCAGCACAGGCTTAGTCCCACGGGCCGCTTTTTGGGCCCGCTCTGAAAATCCGCCCTTGATGTACACACCAAGTAGACAGCATCATTTTCATCTTCTTCACTAGAGGACTTTCTTTTTGTTGACTATTTCCGTCTCTTCAGAACCGCCCATTTTTATTTTAACCCTTTGTTTTAAAAGCAAATAAAACTGGCTACTGGCTATCAAGCATTGTATTACCAGCAGTGTAAGTAATAGCAGTGTAATTCCATTACTTGTATACGAAGTATTTCTGTCTGAAAGGCAGCTTAATGTAGATCATAAGGAATAAATGACTCATCTATACAAAGATGCAAAGTTATTGGTGGTTCTGGAGACATTTAAATTCGTCACCGGACACCACCCTCCCCACAGTGACATCTGTTCAGTAGGTTGTACAGTAGTTAATTAAGCAATAATACAATACAATGTGTGCAATATCATGGGATAGTTTCCTGTGTCAGATGTGATGTGAGGTATGAGGCTGTAGGCTGAGTTAACTTCAACAACTTGAGGGGGGGATGACAACCCATGATATCGTACACCTTGGAGTGTATTATGAAACTGATCCATTTTGATTTTGACTGATGGCATGACCTACTTTCAGACCAGTATAATGTACCGAGATATCATCCCGGATGAATGTGGTCTTGGCCAATCAAATGTGAGAATTTTGACCATCCATGCTTTAATTTGTTTTTATACATTCTGAACAAAATGAAAAAAAAAAAAGAATTAGAGGGAAATTTAAACTGAGCAGTAGTTGGTTTACAAAATGATGTAAATATCAAAACATAACAGGCTTATAAAAATACTGCGCTTACGCCAAACACTGCAATTGTTCTGTGCCAATCTGAAGTATCAACGAAAATGTATGGAGAGTGGTAACAAGTTTTTTTTTTTTTTTTTTTATTTATTCTTTTACATGCTGCAGCTGTTTGTTCCTCATATATATAAGTGTGTACATGTGTATATGTGTGTGTATATATATATATATATATTTATATATATATATATATATATATACACACACACACATATATACTACACACACTTCTGTATTCCTGAGAGTTATGAACTGGTTTTGGGTTGTAAGCACAAACCAGTAATTTTAGAGGTGTACAATACTGTTCATACATACTAGGCTGGCTACCATGTGTGCACTGTATCAAGCAATGGCAGGGCAGTCAGGACCTTTGTGAATACCATGTGGTATTCAGATGGGTCTCAGCCATTAAGAAAGCTGGATTTCCAGGTCAAGTTTTGTAATATTTATTACATCTACGTTACATGATTTTGTCGCATTGCAGAGAGTTTGGACAGGGAGTGTTTAAAAAAAGAGGGTGAAACTTACAGGAGGAAAATAAGTGCCTTTAGTACTTGACGAACTGCTGGAAGATGCTCCAGTTACGTGAGCCCTGTCATATGGTGGTCCACTACTTCCGCCCATAATGCTGAGGGAGCTCATCACAGACTTGCCACGAGACATTCCTAAGAAAGACACACACATACACACCAACAAAATTAGACATCAGTGAGGTGATACTTTAGTTACACCACTGAGGAATGTCACAGGATAAAAACAAATAAACCAGACAGTCTGTATCAACAAATGTGCTTCAGTAAAATACTACTACATTCCCAGTATTTTACTAATCCTCTTGCTCAGTGAAACCTTCCCCATTAAAGCTATAAGTGCTAGACACCAAACAAAAAGTATTTCTCTCTCTCTAGCTGCAGTATAGCACTGTGGTTTAGGGCTCTGAGCTGCAAACCTGGAGACCTGGGTTTGAATCCCACAACCCCCATATGCATACTGTGTGACCATGAACAAGTCACTTAACTTCCTTGTACTCCCAGGTCGCACCTGAAAACAAGCTTTGGCTTAGTGTGCCTTTCCTGGTTAAACAACTTCCCCTTTCCCCATCTGTCTGTCTGTCTCTGTCTTTACATATTAGGGAAGCAGTATGGCGTTGTGCTTAGAGTGCAGAGCTCTAAACCTGGAGACCCTGGTCTGACTCTCTCAAATGCCAGTCACTGTGTGATCCTTAGCAAGTTGCTCGCTTACCTCCCTGTTCTTACACCTACTCCAATTTCTCTACAAACTTTCTCAGTGCTGTTTGAATCTCACTGTATTCCTTGAATGGCTGCCACATTCTCTCAGCTCCCATTTCTGCACTGTAAAGCACTTTGGGATACGGGTTTGTATAAAAAGTACTACATAAAACCAAATTCTTGATTTATTGACAGTGGACCAAATGTATAAAAAAGTACAGTTACGTAAGAACTTACCGTAACAGTAGATCTTCGAGAGAGTCTCTTGCAGTAGGTAACTACATATAGGACTGACGCCGGCAGGCGTCAGGACCCCACGTCAGGTGACAGACATCATGCGACGTCAGTATAAAGGGACAGTCCCCCATGCCCGCCTTCCAGTTCTTTCCCACCAAAGGGTGAGATGAGAGAGAAGCGGATATTTCCAACCTGGAAAAGGAGCTAAAAGCACTTAGGGGGATGGAGGGCAGGAAGGTATTACCTACTGCAAGAGCCTCTCTCGAAGATCTACTGCTACGGTAAGTTCTTACGTAACTGTACCATCTTACTTCGAGAGGGCTCTTGCAGTAGGTAATTACATACAGTACAGGACTGAGTCCCAAGCAGTCTGGAACAAGAAGAAGCAAAATGGGAGGAGGAAAGCTACTCAAAGAAAGTCCTCTAGCTGTGAAGGCCTTAGGAAAGGAGGCCTTGCAGAACAGCAAGCCTGAAGCCTGCTCTACGGCGAGAGGCAATATCCAAACTGAAATGTTTTGTAAAGGTATGGACGGAAGTCCAAGTGGCGGCAGCACTGATTTCTGCTGCTGACACATTCTTGAAACAAGCCGCTGAGGCAGCAACTCCTCTGGTGGAGTGGCCTCTCACTTGACCCGGAAGGGTCTTCTTGTACTTGTCATAACAGAAAGTGATACAATTAGCCAACCATTTGGACAGGCATTGCTTAGAAACAGCATTGCCTTCTCTTTTGTGGGCAAAAGAGACAGACAGTTGATCAGTCTTTCTGAGATCTTTTGTCCTGTTAGTGTAGTATCTTAGAATTCGGTGAAAGTCCAGAGTGTGTAAGAGATGCTCCCCTTGACTGGAGTGCTGCGTAAAGAAAGCAGGTAATTCTATGGACTGGTTCAAAGTAGATTCCGCTACCACCTTGGGGAGAAACTAAGGTTTGGTGCTTAGAGTCCCACGTTCCTTGTGAAAAATCAAATACGGGATTTACTCATCAGGTTCTGGAGCTCGGAAATCCTCCGAGCAGAAGTAATGGGCACTATGAAGAGAATATTCCATGAGAGGAACTTCATGTTTGCTGAGGCTGCCAGTTCAAAAGGAGGCAGAGTAAGCTTCTCAAGGATGAAATTCAAATCCCAAGGAGGGGCAGGAAACCGGATGGGGGGTCTCAAGTGGAGAACCCCTCTAAAGAAAGTCTTAGAGACCTCCAGCTGAGAAATCGTCCTGCCTGCAAAAGGGACATGGTAGGCCAAAATGGCTGCCATGTGTACCTTTAAGGATGAGTGACTGAGACCCAGATCAAAGGGGTGGCGCAGGTAATCCAGCAGCCGCCCAACAGAGCACGAGTAAGGCTCGAAATCTTTTGAAGCGGCATAGGTAGACCTAGTGGAGGGTTTTCTAGCCTCCACCAAAATCTCAGCCATTGAAACCCCAAATCGGGCTTTAGCTACATCTGCAGGAGCCATGCGTGCAGTTGGAAGGGACTTGAGACCTGGATGGACCAGGGTCCCCTGATCCTGGGTCAGTAAAAGTCGCGACAGAGGAAGAGGAGGTTCCTCTGAGTATTGCTGCAGAAGAAAGAACCAAGCTTGCCTGGGACAGCAAGGAGCGATCAGTATCATTCGTGCTCCTTCTGAACAAAGTTTCTGTAAGACTCTTGGAATCAAAGGGATCGCGGGGAAAGCATAGCCGAATCTGTCCTTCCAATCTAGAGACAGAGCGTCTCTCCAAAAAATGCCACACTCTGGAGCGAGCGAGCAGAAGTCGGGAAGCTTTGCGTTTAGAGGTGAGGCAAACAGATCCACCTGTGGTGTTCCCCAACGTAGGAAGATATTGTCTAAGACCCCCTGATCCAGTTCCCACTCATGAGCTTGAGCAGACGAATGACTGAGTTTGTCTGCTAAGGTGTTCTCGACTCCCGGGACGTGAACTGCCGTGAGGTGGAGGTTGTGCTGTACTGCCCAATCCCAAACTCGCATTGCTTCCCTGCAAAGAGGGCAGGAACGAGACCCTCCCTGTTTGCTGATGTACCATACCACACACATATTGTCTGTCTGTACGGCTAAGTGGCCAGGAAGAAGATGTAGATGCAGAGCTTGAAGAGCATAAAACACTGCCCGAAGCTCGAGCACACTAATGTGAAGCATTTTCTCCAGCATGGACCAGGAGCCCTGGGTCCTGTGAGGTCCGAGATGGACTCCCCAACCTTCGCCCGAGGCGTCTGTGGTCAAAGTCTGGGAGGGGGGAGAAAGACAGAAGGGAACTCCCCGACACAGGTTCTCCTGAACCATCCACCCCTGCAAGTTCCAAACCATGGGGGAGGAGACTAGGACAAGCTGGTCCAGGTCGTCGTCCAACTGATCCCACTGAGACCGAAGCGTCCACTGAGAGATCATGTGGAGCCGAGTGCGAGGGACTGTTGGGACTGCAGCCGCCATAAGCCCGAGGAGGCGAAGGACTGACCTGGCACTGACCCACCTGCGGCCGGACAACAGGCTGACCTGAGCCTGGAGTGTGGCTGCCCTGTCCGGTGGCAGGAAGGCCCTGCCAGAGGTCATGTCCAGGATCGCCCCAATAAACTGAAGCTCTGGGAGGGGATCAAGTGGGACTTGGAGTGGTTGATGGTGATGCCCAGGGAGAAAAAACACCCCTGGGTAAGGGAAAGGAAGCGCAGGATATCCTCCCTGGACGGGGCCGCCAGGAGCCAATCGTCCAGGTACGGAAAAACCTGCACCCCCTGGGTATGCAGGTAGGCTGCTATCACCGAAATACATTTGGTGAACACCTGGGGTGCCGAGGAACGACCAAATGGGAGGGCCTTGAACTGGTAGTGGTCCCCCTGGAAAGCAAAACGGAGGTATTTGTGGTGAGATAGGCGGACAGGGATGTGCAGGTAAGCATCCTGCATATCCAGAGTGCACAGCCACTGTCGTGGCTGAAGCAGGGGCAGGAGGCCCTGCAGGGAGAGCATCCTGAACCTCCGTACTCCACAATAAGTTCAGGAACCTGAGGCTCCAGAATCGGCCCAACATCTCCCGGTCTTTGGGACCAGAAAGAAGTGGGAATAGTAACCACCCCTGAAGAGAAAGGGGACGGCTCTTAACGCCCTTCAGCAGAAGTGCTGAAATCTCTTCCTGAACCAGAAGAAGGTGTTCCCGAGAGTACGACGACCTTGGGGGAGGGTGACGAGGTGGTTTCTGGAGAAACTCTACTGAGTGTACTTCTGCGATCAGCTGAAGCACCCAGGAATCTGAAGTGTCCTCTCCCAACCCGGTAGATGGAGGGAAAACCTCCCTCTTACCGTTCTCTAGAAGGCCCGGAGGGCTGGAGAGGAAAGGAGTCAGGTGGTGTGGGGCAGCGTCGCAGCTGAAACACCCGCTGCTTTTTTGGGTGGTGGGGGCTTGGCAGCTGGAGGGGCCTGGTGTTTAGCAGCCCGCTTTCCCTGGGGTTTCGACTTTGGCTGATTCCATCTGCGAAAGGGACGGCGCTGCGTTTGATGGGGATGATACATGGAGTCCACAGACTTCAGTGCAGTCCCCTTCTCCTGCAAATCGGTGATAATGTCCTTGACATCACCAGCGAACAGCACCGAACCCCGGAAGGGCGCTTCCTGAATAGTGGACTGCACTTCAGGGACCAACCCTAACACATGAAGCCAGGCATGACGCCATAAGCCTACGGCGAAAGCAGAGCTCCTACCAGCAGTGTCCACTGCATCATAAGTAGCACGAGGCATGTGCAGACTGGCCAAACGTGCAGAGCGGACGAGGTCAACCACTTCCTGTGTGACTTGAGAGTCTGAAAGGGAGTCCAATTTGGATTCCACCTCATTAAGAATCGCCTTCTGGTAACCCCCCATGTGACTGACATAATTTAGGGCCCAATACCCAGAGTGGAAGAAGCACAGATCTTCTTCCAGTACTGGTCCAGAAGATGGGATTCTTTGTCGGGGGAGACAAGCTCAGATGTTTCAGGTTAGCTGTCCAGCCATGAGCGGCGCTAATCACAATCGAATCAACTCGAGGATGAGAATCTAAAAAGTTAACACCCTCGGGAGCCTAATATAGCTTATTCGACTTCCGAGGAAGTGGGGCTAAAGCCGACGGCTGCTTCCAAACAGTGGAAACAAGATCGTCGCATGAGGCTCAATCCAGGGTGGCACACAAGGTGGGAGCTGTCATGGCATATCCAGATGCTCATCGAAGCTTCATGCTGGGGATCTGGCTCCAAGGGAATGCCACCTATGAACCTCCTGGATTTGCGCAACAACTCCGTAAAAGAAGGATCGTCCGGAGGGGACTTTGGAGGAGTCCTTGGCCTGGGCTTAGACAAAGAGCGTGGCTCGTCGTGCAGCTCGGAACAACCGGAGTCGTCCGAGGTGTCCGAGGAGGAAGAAGATGATGATGAGGAAGACTCCCTCTCCCAGCATGGGGGAGAAACAGACCCCTTGGGAAGCCTTCGGGGAAATGTGTCCTGCCCCGCCCTGGAACCAGAGGGTTTGGCCCTGGTGTCCGGAAGTGGGGAGGGAGTCTGTCGTCGCGGACTTATGGGAACCGGAACTGTAGTCGAGAGATGATTCTCCACCTCTCTGGTGAGCTGAGCCTTGGCCTCAGCCCACCAGGAGGCCAGTGTCTCCAAGTCCACCAGCGGCTGAGGGGGCAGTGGAGGGGGGGACACGGGTATGGATTATACCTGTAAGGCACGTATCCATAGCCCAACGGCGGGAAGCCCGGTGTCCGGTACTGAAGCACCGGGTACTGCAGCGTCGGATACTGCGGAGCCGGGCAAGATGGTGTCTGATATGACAGGGTTGGATACCTGGGAACCGAGGGGTCTGCCAGAGCAGACGACCTGGCCGGAGGGCCCATGGGCGGGTCTGGAGCACAAGGCCCGGTGGGCGGAGGGCCCCGCGTTGAAGCGGCATCCAGGAGCGGGATGTCACCTGGGGTTGGCAAGACCAGCATCGGGGCCGGCATCCGGGGAGCTGACATCAGGTCGGTCGGTCCAGCGGGCAGACGGTCTGACGGGGGCACAGCAGGAACCTCGGCATCGCCCGGGGATGGAGGAAAAATCCCTGGGGTCAGGCTGAAGAGACCCAGGGTCCTCGGAGGGCAGCGAAGGCCGCAGGGAGCCGGGAACAGCGGACATGGGAGGGTCCGGCATCGTCCAGCCGCCATGTGGACGTCGGGCAAGCCGACATCCGACTTAGCGGGGTCCGGGCGGACGCCGGAGGAGCTGACATCCAACTTAGCAGACCTGTCGCCCAAGGCAGGTCGCGAAGGAGGGGCGGCCTGGCTGGGTGGAAGAGGGGCCATGCGCCACCCCGAGGGGTCGGGTGACTTATCGACCATCTCCATGTGGGCGTCGGAGGAGCCGACGTCTGGCTTACCAGAGCCGCTTGAACCAGCAGGCCACACAGTAGCGGCTTTACGGGAACGCAGGCCTCCAATAGCCTGGAGGAGCCAGATGGGCGAGAGCACGAGGCCAGATGGGCGGGCCGATGCAGTCTTGGAAAGCTCCGGGGGGTAGTTACCTGAAGCACGGCGACTCCTGAACAAGATGCGGTGGATGAGGAGCCCTTGTCCCGGTGCTTCTCCTCGTCTTTTTTCTTGCGATGGCCTTCGAGGGATGTGGACGCCTGCCTGAACTTTTTTAACTCCTTTTCCATGGAGGACATTTTCTTTAAAATATGAGCCTCCAGGGACTGCTGCTGCTGTCTGCGGGTGGCCGCGTTGAATTTAAGGCAGTGCTGGCACTTCTCCACCTGATGATCTGGGCCTAGGCAGAAGAGGCAATGGGAATGGCCGCCTTGTGCGGAGTTGAAACCGCATGAGTCGACTTGTTCTTGAGCTCGAGGGTAGGGGACTTACACACTGACCTATCACCTGACAAAAATTCAAAAATCTAAAATAACTCGTAAAACTACTGATGACTGAGGCTCGATGAGCGTGAACTTTACAGCGAGGCGCTGATATGAGCTACGTGGGAAAGAACTGGAAGGTGGGTGGCGGACCGCCTTTATACTGACGCCGCATGATGTCGGGTCACTCATTATGAGCGGTCCCCGCCAGAGACTGCTAGCTAGAAATTTTTCCATTGGGTCCTGACGCCGGCCGGCATCAGTCCTATATGTAATTACCTAATACAAAAGCCCTCTCAAAGATCAAAGTTTTCGTTAACTTCCCATAACAAGACACATGTTCTTATACAGACTACAAAAGAAGGCCTTGTGGTTTACTTAGTCTGCCAATGGGTGTTTGTTCCTTACAGGTTTAAGTCCCCCTCCAAGTCTTCCTCATGTACTTATCCCATTCCCTCTTGAAGTTCAAGGGTTTTACCAATAATCATGTCCCCAGGCAGCCGGCTCCACGCCCTTTTGTGAAGTAATACATCCCTACTGACCTACCCCGCCAACTTGCTGTTGTTCCTTTTGTGATCATCCCCGGAAGGAAACTCTGACAACTGGAGTAATCAGCATCAGAGGAGAGGTGGTCAGAGGCATCCTCTTCCTCGAAGGAAGACGAGGGTGAAGAGGAGCTGAATTCAGGGGGCAACGGTACTGAGGTTTCAGGCCTCAAGATGGCCTGGTCCCATTACCTTCAGGCAAATGGGGAAAGTACTCTGCAATGCCCTGAACTGCTTCCAGGTGAGGGGCCCTGAAGGTCCAGAAGTGCCTGGGAGAGGGGGTGGAACAGGAAGAGGAGGATGAGGGTCATATCAGACCATGACAGGTCCTCTGCTAGGGCCATGAGTGTGTACAGGGGACCCTGCTCAAGGAGAGGGCTGTGCAACCTCCCACTCAACAGTCAACCATGGAGGAGTGATTGGGGTGGTTCCCCTGGGAGGAGAGTTGGAGCCATGCAGGTCACATAGGTGGCCCTTTCCCCACTTATCACAGGCCCAAACTGTTCAGTAGGGGACAAAAGGCCTGAGTTGGTACTACGACTCCTGCCAGAGACCCCAGCAACTCTGGTCATGTAGCACGGTGCCAACCTAGATTTCCAACCCCAGCCTCATCAGAGAGGGCTCTGCCCTTCAGAGAGAGTCAGACAGCAACAGCAGAGTCAGAAGAGCTAGAAACAGGGAGAAAGGGGGACCCAGTGCCATAAGCAGCACCGCATCCTCCTTGGCACCGCAAACAGCACCAGACTCGAACTTGGCGCTCAAACTCGATTCGGACTCTATCCTGGCATCGCCATCCCCTCCAGTGCTGGAACTGGCCCCGGAGGTATTTCCAGCACCGGAAGCGGCACGATGGGATCTAGGGGAGGCGGTGCTGCATCCAGCACCGAAAAGAGGATCCCTAGACTCTGTCAATGCTGAAGGCCTAGGGCTAGACCCAGAAGGGTCCCCGAGCTCGCCAAAAGTGTGAATCCAGTTGGGATCATCCCAATCATCATCCTCTGGGTCAGAGGAAAAGATCAGGGAGATTTCTAACTGGCAAACCCTAGGGACCTTTCCTCTCCTGGTATCGCGAACGGCAGCAGAAAAGGACCCACTCATTGGCACTGGCCTCAGTGCCAGTAGTCGAAGCAGCACCTGACTGTGCCACCAAGGGACCGGCTACTGCAGGCCCAGCGTAGAGCTGCGCGGCCACCTCTGGGGGTATCTAGACGCACGAGAAGTGTACTGGACTGGGAGGAGAGCGCAACCGGTCCCCTACAGGTCGGCTGTCCCACAGACCCCCCCCAGTCCTCCCATCTTGGCAGGAACAGCAGAGGCCTAGTCTTCCTTGATATATACAGTACCAGGAGGGCTCAGGGAAGAGCCCAGGGACCCAACCCTGGAATCCCAGGTGCGATGCCGGTCTCCGAAGGGGTGTGTGGGGGGTCCTATCCCCACTTCACTGTGTACAACTCGAGGGTGTGGAGATCTATGCTGAAGCAGGCATCGTAACGATCCATATCGTGGTCTGATCCCAGGCAGGTCCAGCAACAATCATGAATGAACAGGTTTCTCCTACAGGGGCGCTGATGCATGGATGGGGGTGGGGCTCCGTTAGTTTATCAGTCTTCTTCTTAGGCCCCAGATTGGACATGACTGTACGTTCCAAGGGAAAATAATAAAACCAGCAAAAAGCGCACTCAGCACCATACTAGAAGGACAAAGGAATAAAGAGCAGCGATGGAGGTGTCAAACGAAGGTACAGTGTTGAGCAGCAGTGACGGACACAACAGTGACACACTTCCATGGCGGAATGCTCCCATGGACATACTGCCTCTATGGTAGGAACAACAAAATTGAGGATATGAGGGAGCCGGCATTGGTTACTGGCCAGTACACGAGCATCACGTCATACATCTATCTGCCTTGTGTGTGGCACCACCCCAGATGTCAGCTCCCCTTCTACAGAAAAATCTTAAAGACATACGCTCCCGCAGGTTTCTAGTGCCTCCAGACTAAGGCCTACCAGTGATGAATGGTGATTGTTTCTTGGAAGATCAACTTCTTTCGTCTGCCTCTTCTCCCTAATGAAACACAAAAAGGACTTGTCCCCCTCTGCTATGCTTAACTCTACATTAACCTTAGCTCTCTTTACCACCCTGCTGGCCACTTTCAGCTTTTCATGGTAGTCCTCGCCGTCCTTTTCCTTATTACTCTCTCTCTGTATTTTCTGAAAGCTGCCCTATTCTCCTTCACTGCTTTTTTAACCTCCTTGGAGAATCACGTTGATCTTCCTCTGCCTTTCTACTTGTTTCAGACAGGTGCTGGTGATGTCCTGAAGGCTACACCTAATAAAGGCCCACTTCACTCCCACCCCATCAACTCCAAGTCTAGTCAGGTGATTCTGAGCTTCTCCTCCATCATGCTAAATTCCATCTTTAAGTCAAGAACCCGAGTTTTGGTGTTCAGGTGCACCTTACCCATTTCTAACCCACACCATACTGCAAGGCAGTTGCTATTACTTGGGGACTCAGTTATACTGCTGTCCCTTATGTAATCTCAAGTTTGAGAGCACTAGGTCCAGGGCTGCCTGCTCCCTCGTTGGTTCTTTGACCTCCTGTACCAAGAAGCCACCCTGAAATGCTTCCAGGATGGATGGACTTCTTTTGCAGCTGGCTTTAGGACACTCCACCTATATCCAGTAGACTGAAGTTTACCATGATTACTCCCTCCTGCTTTGCAAGCTTTCCTGATTTCATCTCTAGTTCTTCATCTAGCTGCATACTCAGTTTGGTGGTCACAGACCAACCCCGCTTCAGCTTCCTGCCACTTTTAGACTCAATCTGGACCCACAGTATCTCTGCCCCAGTGCCCCTTCTCTTGTCTTTTCCAGGATCAACTGCCCACCTTTTCCCTTCCTTGATGGCCCTACCCTCTCCCGATTTAATCCCCTTCCCCACAACTGTTCCATTCCTGAATTTCACCCTCTGCGTCCCCTCAGTGTCATTTCACACTCCTTCATTCTATCACAAATTTATGTTAGGCTAAAATCTATTATATGCAGATACACTTCTAAAACCATTCTTTGTTCTTTCAGGGCTCACATGCACCACTTTAGGAAAACCATTTCTCCCTGAATGTGGCACATGATTAGAGTTGCAAAGAAACAGAATGCTTTCCAGAAATCTGGATGCATCTACGAATCGAGCTGTTCCTACACCAAATTCAGCAACCATTTGCACACTGGTAATTGAAAACAATTTTCGGACAGTTTCATTTACTGGACATCATTTACTTACTTTTTTTTTTAATTCAGCCAAGCAATCATGACTTGATTTGAAATAGAATGTAATGCTAATGCTCCAGTCTGAATGTGAGAGGAGGTTTATTCTTCTCATTTACCTGCCAATGATCCAGAAAGTGAACTAGGATGTGGAACATAGCCAAGAGGCACGGAGGCAGATCCATGAACCACAAAGTCGTTGGTCATCGTTTCTCCATCACCCTTCATACGTGGGCACAGGACCCTCTGGCAGATGAAATACATGCCGCCAACCACAAAAGCAAAGAGGATCACTCCAATTATGGTGCCAATCGTGTAGGTGGGTTGAGGGGTAGGCTCCTCAGTTGGGGCTGAAAGAAAACAGAGATCTTGCATAAAACTCTTAACTTTGCACCTCTCCAGCTGAAGCAGTTAGCAAAAACAATCTCTTAGGTAAAACCAAATGAAAATATTTCAAATAACCACATTTGGTCTTTTTTAGGATATTAAAATGGGTTCCTTTGTTGCCAAGATGGGGGCTCAGCCAATTGTTCTGGCTGGGGGGAGGGTTTGGATGGGGCATGCTTGTTCCTGTATGTAGTCTTTTGATGACCACAGGTCCCTCCATTGTGGAGTGGGATAGAGTTTTTTTTTTTTTGGGGGGGGAGACCTTATGGACAGGGTTTACATCACTGTCTACCAGGCAACTTATTGGAATCCACTGCCCTGAAGATTTTGGGGGGGGAGACAGACAACAGACACAGCTTGAGATATGCTGTCTATTCAGGCACATGTCCACAATTCACTGAGCCATTTAGGCTCCTGGAGTGGAGAAGGGGAGTTCTGTGTTCTTTCCCTGGCTGGCTGCGGGAATTTCAAAGTTGATAATGAAGTTACAGAGACTCTGCCAGTTGTAAAAGTCTTCATGTTACTAGTTTTTCGAATACATGTATTTTTTGTCATATATGTAATGCCTGTGTTGTTGTGACCACTGCATGGTTACTATGGGCTAAGTACATCCTAGAGGGTTTTTTTTTTTTTGGGGGGTGGATGGCTATAGGTGGTAATGGATGTGACTGTTCAGCACTGGGGTCTGACACTACCATTATTTCCTGGAATGTAAGTTTTTTTTCCGACCCTGTTAAGAGGAAGAAGGTCCTTCTCGCTTTGCACCACAGATCAACACAGGTGGCCCTCCTTCAAGAAACGCATGTCTCAAGAGGAGCATAAAAAACTGAGGGCAAGGTGGGATCCTGTTATGCTGCTTCGTATAACTCTCATAAATGGGGAGTGGTTATTTTATTTCATAATTCTCCCTTGCAGGTTGTGAGGGTGGTGGCAGACCCCAGGGATAACTGGTACATTTCTGTACAGGGTAACCTTCATGGCACACCAACTGTGCATGCTAGCATTTATGCTCCCTCTATGTTTGAGACGGGTTTTATCAACACCTGCTCAATGTGCTGATTAGGGCAGTTTGATACACTTGGACCACTTGGGGTGGCTGGGGTGGGGGAAGGGGTGACAGTTCAGCATCAGGAAGCTATCAGAAAATGGAAATGAGGTATGCTTGACCTGGACTTACTGGATGCCTGGAAGGCAGCTAATTCGGGAGCCATGGAATTTACCTTTCTTGCTAATCCACATGGAACGTGCTCCAGGCTGGACTACATATATACTCTGGAAGCACTATGGTCAGGTGCGGGATGTTTCTCATAGCCCCAGTCATGCACCTGACCAGGTACCAGAACTGCTGTGGTCTGGAGCTATCAGGATCATCCACACCTTGTCCTTCCGAACTCAGACCACCACCTTGTGGAACAAGGGGAAGGCAGGGAAGGTGTACACAAAGCCTGGAGTCCAGGGACTCATGAAGGCATCCCCCATGAGTGTCCCGGACTGGGGGGGCAGGCACAAAGCAGCCTGTTTTGTGTTTTCCCAGGAGGCAAACAGGGCCACCAGAGGTGTGCCCTACAGGGAGAACAGGTGGTTCACCACCTCCTGATGCAGGGACCACTCATGTGACGCCTCTCCCATCCAGCTGACGTCTGCCAGTCAACTGTCTGGTCTGGTGACATGAATCACCAGATCATCTGCACCCAGGCTGTGCATGAGGGTCCAGGTGCGGAGGGCCTCCTGACACAACGTAAGGGAAATGTGTGCCACACTGCCTGTTCAGAAAGAACATGTTCGTGATGTTGTCCGCCTGGACTTGCACAACCTGACCCCTGACTAAAGGAGCGAATACTGTCAGTTAGCCACACTGCACAGAGCTCAGGCAGGCTGATGTGATGATGGGACTCCTTGGGTTACCAGAACCCATGGGCTCTGTGGTCCCCCAGGTGTGCTCCCCACCCCACCAGAGATGCATCCATCATGAGAGTGACCATCTGCTCTGGGCGGACAAATGGGACTCCCTCCACCAGATGTTTTGAGATATGTCACCACTGGATTGCATCCCCCCATTGGCTGGATCACTGTGACCGGCTGGTTCAGGTATCCTAGGTGCTAGGACCACTGATGGAACAACTCCTACCGCAGCACGCTGGTACAAGATGCCACATACCCCAGCAGCTGCACAAAGTCCTGGGCCGGACGCAAGTGCTCAACCTGAAATGATCAGGCATAGGACAGCAGATCCACTGTGCAATCTACAGGGAGGCGGGCCTTGGCCTACAGGAAATCTAGCTCTGCCCTGATGAAGCGAATCACCTGTGAGGAGATTAGTTTGGACTTTGCTGGACTGACCAGCAGGCCCAAGTCTCTGAAGGTTTGGAGTGCCGGATCCCTGAACTGCTCTACGGCCTCCTTGGATGGCCAGGCTATCAAGACAGCTGTCCAGGTAGGGGTACACCCTGACATCCTTGTGCAACAATGACAGCTGCCACTGTTGCCATGCATTTGGTGAAGAGCCTGGACATGGACAAGAGGCTGAAGGACATGACTTGAAATCAATACTTAACCCCTTCTGCACGTAACTGAAGGTACCATCAGTGGGATGGATTGGAATGTGGAAGAATGTGTCCTGGAGGCCCAGAGAACAGAACCACATACCCTGCTTTAGGGATGGTATGATCTGGTTCAGGGTTATCATCCGGAACTTGTGCTTCCTCATGTACTGACTGAGATTGTGCAGATCCACTATGGGGTGCTAGCCCCCCCGTCCACTTCAGAACCAAGAAGCACCTGGATACGCACCCCTGACTTGCAAGGGTGTCTGGGACTTGGGCTATAGCCCCTTTCACAAGGAGCTCAGCGACGTTCTCCCTTATGGAAAACTGCATGTCCTGAGACACCGAGGACTCCCTGGAACGTGGGATCAGTAAGACGATGATGGAACATGTGATCGGTAAGGACCCTAGAAATCTAGAGACAGCCTTCTGTTTACCACCTCAAGAACCCACTTGTCCATGGTAATGATGGATCAGTGTGGCTAGAAAAGATGAAGCCGCCCCCCACAGGTAGCTGAGTCAGAGACTGGACAGGCAGGAGGTTAACACCCTCCCCCTAACCAGTCACAGGGCAGCTTTGGAGGAGGCACTGGCCACTGCAGCCAGAGGAGCACCATCTCCCCTACCCTGACCTCTTTTGGGCTCCTGGTCAGAGAACTTAGCCTTGGCGTGCCTGGCTTGGTATTGCCCCTGCAGGGGCTGCTGCCGAGGCTGAAAGGACTGAAACTGAAAGGCCTTCTTTTTTTTGGTTCTTGGGCCTTAGGGTCCTTCTGGAATGAAGTCACAGACTCCAGGGTGACGCTGGACTTCTCAGTCCTCGTGAGATGACCTTCCATCCCTGGGCCAAACAGGTTGGTGCCCACAAAAGGGACATCAGGCAGCTTGTGCTGAGTGTCTGTCATGAAGGTGAAGTGTCTCAGCCAGGACCTGTGATGAAACGCAATGGCTGCTGCCATGGCTTGAGTGCAGGAGTCGCCCATGTCCAAGGTCATCTGGAGCTGGCATTTAACCAGTGCTTCAACATGGACTCTGGCCAACTTCCCCAACAGTTGCCTGTCAGTAGTAAATGAGGGAGGAGATCATCCAGCAATCCCAACAGGGAGTGACTAAAGTTGGCCATCATCATGGCGTGGCTCACCTGTCAGAGAGACCAGTGTATGGCGGCATAGATCGTTATGGCCGTGAGTCAAGTTTCTTCAACTACTGTCTGGGGGCTTGTCCATGTCCCCTTGTGTTCCAGAAAGCCATGTCAGGCAACCAGACTTTTGGCCAAGGGATGGTCCAAGAACCTGGAAAAGGACCCAGCAGGGAATGCGTAATTGCAGTCCATACAGGCAGAGGGTGGGGCAGGATGCTGGATGATGCCAGAGCTTCAGGGCTGGTCCTAATATGGCCTCAGCTATGGGAAAGACAACCTCCCAGGGATTCGTCCCTGTCAACGATGTCTGTGAAAGGGTACTTGGCCCTCTTCTGAACAGGCTCCAGAGAGGCAGAACTGGACTCCGAGATAAGCTGGAATAGAGCCCCGAATGATACCAGCCCATGGTCGGTAGTTCCTTGACTGACATGCTATCAAAGATATGTGGCTTCAATGGCAGCATGAAGGAGCCATCAGAGTTGTGCAAGGACCCTTCAAAAACAACCCTCTACCATTTGGCACTGTGGACCACCTGAGAGTTGTCCAGTTGGGTGATTTCCACCAACAGCCAGCCTGGCAAGCCAGCCACAGCACAGAAGCCCTTCATTGAAGCTCCCACCAAGGACTGTGGCGGAGGAGGCTCTAGCTGCAAGGATGGTGAGACAGGTGCTAGGGAAATCTGTCAAGGATGGACTGGAGTAGGGTAACTGTACCTGCGAGTTGAACACAGGTGCTGGGTATAAAGCCCTACCCTGCCCTACAATGGTCCACTGCTTCTAGAGGAGTTCCTTGTAGCACCACTGCATCCAGCAGCGGAGCCGCTTCCCGTCCGAGGATGTCGAGAAACGTTGATGGCAACGCCTCCCCGTTGAGTGAGAGCGGTGCCTCGACCAAGAGCTCAACCTCGACCATCAACCTGAGGGCCAATGGTGAGGAGAAGCCACCAGGGTTTCATCACAGACCATATGTTGAGGTGAATGGGGAAGCACCAGCTTCAGTGGAATGACTGCTGGTGGAGGCTGTTCCTGAGTGGAGCTGGCTGGTGACACAAGTCCACATCTTCCTGAATGAGGACTAGGAAAAGCAGGATCTTGGAGAACGACTCCTCATTGATCCCCTGCAACAACTGGTCAATGGGGTCAAGAAAAATTTTTAACATCTGACTGGCCAGTGTCAAGGCTGACAAGCTTGACGGGCGTACCGTGGAGCTTTCGACCTGGCCCTCAACCACAGAAAGCGCGACCCAACTCAAGTGGTCGGGGAGTTGAGGGAGTGGGAGGATCATACTATCTCCCAGTCCTACAAATAGCACTGGTAGCACTTGTGTTTCTTACCATGGCAAGCAGGGCTCACCCTGAAAGCTTGGAAGACCAGACATCTCCCAAAATTCTCCAATGAAGGATGCACAGACGCTGGCCTCCGCCGGGAGCAGCACTGAGGCCAAAGAGCTGCCTGCCACAACAGCAGCCACTGCCTCTTCCATGACCACCAAGCTGGGTAGCAGATCCCGCTACAATGGAGACGACCTTGCAGCCTTTCAGTCGAAGCTTTGGGTCCCTATTGGTTAGCCAGCTGAGAAGAAGCAGGGCTAACATCACCTGGCACAGGCCACGGCCTGAAACATCATGTGCAGCCCCCAAACAGTAGAGGCATGACACATGTGGGACCATTCGAGACATTTTCTGGCAGAACCTGACGCAGAATTTGAAGCTGGAAGCTAGCTATGCTTCCTTGCGTTTCATCTTCCATCGAGAAGGCAGAAGCCTGACTGCTAAGAAATAGGGCTGAGGAACTTCTGAAATATTGAAGGAAAAAAAAGCTAAAACTGCCAACGGTGGTAGCCTAAAACATGAAGGGCCGCGAAGGGGGAACCCAAACATTTCCAGTGGAAAAGACGATCTGAAGTAACAGGGCTAAGCTGAGGAATATACTGCCTGGGTGGTAGGAGGAGCTTAGGTTGAAGACATTACAGTGAGTTAACACTTTTCAGTAGAACTGCTAATGTGTGGATAGTGAACTATATCCACGAACTTAGAAACGTGGTTTCGGGCACCAGGCTTGGTACTGCTGCTGCTGGGGCTGCTGCTGAAAGGGCCAATACTAGAAAACCTTTTTCTTAGACTTTTATTTCTGGTTCTTCTGGGACAAAGCCACAGAGTCAAGGGTGGCACTGGACTTCTCTAGGCAGCTGAGATTTCCCTACACCCCAATGCCAAAGAGGTCGGTGCCCAGGAAAGGGACATTGACCAACTCATGCTGAATGTCTGTTGTAAAGGTGCACAGATGCAGCCAGGCTCTGCGATGCTTGGAGTGGGCTGCTGCAATGGCACGGGCCTACGAGTCGCCCATGTCCAACGCCATCTGGAGCTGGTGTTTAGTCAGTGACTGACCTTGGTCTTGAACCATTTTCACTGACAACTGGAGGTCAGCAGGGAGGTAAGGGAGGATTTCATCAGACTTTCGACAAAGAGTACCAAAGTTGGTCATCATGACAGAGTAACTTGTCTGACGGAGACCCAAGGATACCTAGAGTAAACCTTTTTAGCGGCATGGTCAATCTTTTTGGATTCCTTTTCCGGAGGCTTGTCCACATCCCTCTGGTCTCCACATTCATGGAAGGCTGAGTCAGAAACCATCCCTTTGGCAGAAGAGTGGTCTGAGAACCCAGAAAGGGACCTAGCAAGGACTGCATACTTGCAGACCATATCGGTTGAGGGTGCCAGGCAGGATGCTGGATGCTGCCAGTTTCTGGACTGACTCTAAAGGGACAGACATGGACTCCAAAATTAATCAGATGACAGCCCCAAAAGGCACCAGCCCATGGCTGGTGGTCAGCTCCTCAACTTAACCCGGTCAAGGGTGCGAGTCCCAGAGTAGGCCAGGGATTAAAGATCAGTAATCTGAGAACTCTTTGAAGATTTAATTGGACAGTAAATACTCATGAATCAAGAATACCATCCTGCAGTAGGGAAAATCCGCTGGCGGCTTGGCTCTCCTTAACTTAAAAAAAACTTACCTGCCGGCCCAGTGGCACTGAGGCGCTGGACGCCTTACCTCGCGTCACGCCGGCACCCCCTGTTTAGGAAAGGACATGGGGCACCAGGGGTTGGCAGGAAGGAGAAGGACTGAGCGTCCCCAGGACTGCTCTCCTTCTCCGGGGAGGGGGATCGCAGTGCTCGGCGATTGCCTGCCACCTAGCGGAGGCAGGGAGGTGGCACGCCAGCATTGAATCTGTGGGCGAGAGTCTGTGGCAGACGCCTGGCAGGATGCTGCATAGGAGCATGCGCGGCTGCCGCCGCTGGAAAGCACTGCACGAGACCGGGGAAGGAAAGAGGAAAAATGGGAGTCCTCTTCAAGGATGATGATGGTCCCCTCCACAACGGCCCGGGAAGGCACCTCCCTGAACACTAAATCCGGTCTAGTGGGTCGAGTCGCTCCCCACCCCCTGCCATGAACGGTAAGTCGTGGGGTAAACGTAGGGTCTCACACCCGTGCCGGGCGTGGGGGCTTCAGAAAAGGACGAGGACTCCAGGAGAGAAAATAGATAACTGCAAAAAAAAAAAATAACAACTTACCTTGCAGCTCAGTCCTCTCCAGTACTATTTTGAGACAAAAATTCGATACCGGTTAGCTTGAGTGTGAGGAGCAGCAACTCCCAGGTATCCCCCTGGGTGTGGCCCCCCCATTACCTCAACCTCACCTGCGTAAGTTGGTAAACCCATGGATGATGCACTCCTTACGTGGATGGGGCAGATTCCATAGTATGACAGGAGGAACAGAACGTTTGGGCTATCTTACCCAATTCGGTGGTAATAGGGGTAAGTCAAACATGGACCTGGCTTTCATTCAGTGGTCCTTCGGCATTCAAACGGTAGGTGACGACTAGACTGACAGTTTTGAACAACTGAGACTTATTTATTTTATTTTGTTTCTGTTTACCAGGTAGGTGCACTAGACAAGTGATTTTGCCTATTTTCAGGCACGACCCAGGAGGGGTACACATTAGAAACAGCAGATACATAGTGTCCACATCAGAATACAAAACGTATAGTAGAAAAGAAAATACAATTAAGCATGACACTTTTGAATACATTGCACACATAGGAAACAACTAAATAGAACATACATAGTATGAGGATAAACAGTATACACAGTTACATATACTTATATAGAACTTTGAAAACAGTATAATTAACTGAAGAAGTACATATACAGCAAACACTGGGGGTATACAAGTGCCGAGAGGATGTACAGCTCTCAAGCTGGAAGATCAATAGTAGTAGTGTAGATGAGGGGAGACAAGTAAGAGGTAGAGCAGGAGCACAGACCTGAGCTCATAAGGTGAGTTCTTAAACTTTTTGAAAGGCCGGGTGAGTATCCGATTGTTTAACATGGAGTGGTAGGGTGTTAACACACTCTGGGAGCAGATACGGCAAATGCAAGTTCACCCTTCTTGGAGAGACATCTGGGAGTAACAAAGGAAGTGTTTACAGTAGATCTCAAGAGTATAAAGCAAGTCAGGTTGTTTTAGCAGAGTCACAAGAGACCTTGGAGTACTAGTCTGGATTAATTTATCGATCAGACAACCTGCAATGTACAGAAGACAGGGTGAGCCAATTGAGAGAAGAAGAGAGCTGACAGCGATGTGTTAGTTTAGGAGCTGCAAGAGCGAAGTGGCAGATACTATTATAACAAGTGCTCCATTTCTGGATTACTTGCTTGCTAGTATTAAGGTAGACTATAGAGCCATAGTTGAGGCAAGGTCAAAGAATTCCCTGAGCAATGGCCAGCCTGGCTGTCACGTTTAGGAAAGATCTTACCTTGTATGCCAGGCCAAGTTTACTGTTCACTGCCTTACAAGTGGCTGCAACATGAAGATTAAAGTCCAGTGAGGGGTCAAGTGTCATCCCAAGGTATCTGAAGGATGTGATCGTATTCAGGTTTATGCCATCAGGTCCACGAAGGGAAAGTCCCATGTGACAAGCTTTTAGCCTAGGAGAAGTCCCGAAGAGCACCGACACTGTTTTGCTAGTGTTAAGTAGAAGCTTATTTTGTTTTAGCCAAGCCAAGAAGCAGTCAAAATCAGCTTGAAGGCAGGTGCGAATTACCAATATGTCATTAGCGGCAGAGTAGATGACCATATCATCCGCAGAGAAGAGAGACAAAATCGATCCGCCAAACACATAACACTTCTAATTTCTGTACAAGCCACAGGTAGAAATTCTATTACGCTGGAACAGACCTTTCACAGGAACAGAAGGTGGATGTGGAGTCCCATGTGGTTTCTCAATTATATGCATTTTTACAGCGCCACAGACAAGGGGATCCCCACCCAATTTGGGAAAGATGGGAAACAGCTCTCGCAGCAGAAACAGATTCTCAGATAAAGACTAAAACTTGGGCAGTGATACACAAGACAACTTGCTCCCATGAATGGCAGGAGTTCCAGTGGAAGGTAATGGTCAACTTTTTCAAACCCTCCACCATTACTCGTCACTATACCCCTGGGAGCAGTCAGTTGTTGGAGATGCTACGGAGCTAAAGGAGACCATTTTCACATATTTTGGTCCTGCCTCAAGCGACATCACTTTGGAGGGACATTGCTAGTGCCATCTCAGATATTTTGGAAGTTACACTTCCCCACAACTTTGAAATTTTCTTTCTGGGTGTACTCCCCAAAGAGGCACGTTCCCCCAGAACAACGATCTACTCCGCATACTGGTGTGGCTGCTCTGAAAGCCATCACTAGGAGATGGCTGTTCCCATGGTTAGCAACTGGATTAATTTAGTAAAAGAAATCTAGCTCATGGAAGAAATGTATATGAACTTGCACTTTCGATATGATGGTGACAAACTTAATTCCTTGATGCGGTGGGCCAAATGGGATGCATAACCTTATGAACTCCAAATCTACAGACTCCTCTACTGATGCTGAGAGTGAGTTTGTATAGATTTTTGTTGTTATTTATCTGATTCTGTTATTCCTCTCATTACTCTTGGGTAAGAACTTTCCATTTGTCCTAAACTCAATTTTATCCCTGTGGGGAATAATATATAGTTGGGCTTGGTAAAGAGAGCTTGCAACTCTGAAATCCTCCTTGCAGAAGTAATGGCTACCAGGAAGACTGTTTTCCAGGTAACATACTTGAGATGGGTCGTAGCCATGGGCTCAAAAGAAGACTCCATGAGCTTGGCAATACACAGGTTTAGACTCCAAATGGGGACAGGTTCCCTGACAGGAGGCTGAATATGTGAAAGGCCCTTAAAACACTGTTTGAACACTGGCTGGGAGTAAACAGATTTGGACTTTCTCACAGAAAGAAGTCCGAAACTGCAGCCAAATGCAGTTTAAGTGAAGAATGCCTCAAGCTTGAGGCCTGGAGATGAACCAGATAGTCCAAAAGGGTGGTGTCAGAGGCTAAGAAGGGTCTAATCTTCCTGCCTTTACACCAGATGGAGAACCTCTTCCATCTGGCTGCAAAGGTCTTCTTTGTGTTAGGCTTTTTAGCCATCCTCAGAATCTTAAGGACCGGTTCTGAGTACTGAGAAGCAGGGAATTCTAACTCCTCAAAAGCCAAGCTTTGAGATGAAGAGACTGCGGGTCTGGATAAGTCAGCCCTGAGTGGGGAAGAGTCAGAAGTAAGTGACTGAAGGGAAGGCGAATGGGCCTGCTGCATGAAAGTGTTAGCAGCAGACGGTACCAAACTTGCCTTGGCCAATCTGGAGCCACCAGAATTATTAGTGCTGGTTGAAGCCTGAGTTTCAGCAGGACCTTGAAAATGAGAGGAAATGGAGGGATGGCATATATGTACTTCCCTGACTAATCCAACACCAGGGCATCTGCTGGGAGAATTCCCAGGACTGGTGGCCTGCAGCAGAAGAGAGGAAGCTGGTGATTGAGAGGGGAGGCAAATCGATCTATTTCTCGTGTGCCCCACCTCCTGAACTCTGTGGCTAGCACTTGCTTGTCGAGGCACCACCTGCCGTGTTGTCCCTGACTGATGCAACTGAGGGCCGAGAGGAATAGGAGGCAATTTGTCTTTACACAATTTTTTTGGTGCCACTTCATCAGTAGCAGAATCAAGCTTCCTTTTTGATCCAGGCACCTCATCAGTACCCCTATTATTTCTATTTTTTGAAGGAACTTCATCAGCCCCTTTGGAAGCTTTTGATTTCGAAGGCACTTGGATTTATTCTTTTAAAGACACTTCATCAGTGCCTCTTCTGGGCTTAGAGCTAGTGGATGCTTCACCGGCACCTCTGTCTGAATTTTTAGAAGGCCCCTCATCAGTAAGCCTGAGTCTTTGTTCTGGGACTGAAGAGGACCCTTCCTCAGCCATTTCTCTAAGCCTCTTTGCTCTGTTTCTCGAAGTCTTGGAACAAAATTTTGAGCAAAGGTGAACAGTAATGGTCTGGATCCAAACACTTCAAGCATAGATCTTGGGTGTCCGCTTTGGCCACAATCCTGTGACAATTTAAGCAATTTTTAAAACCTGTGGGTCCAGTCCTCTTTTTGGGGGTTTCTGACATGCCAATTCCACGACACCCGTTTTAAATTAAAAGTTCCACTACAGTTAGCAGCAGAACGGATCGGTTCCCTTACTGGTAAAGAAATGCTATTTCTGAGGTAAAAACGACAAAATTGTGGTTCTTGAAGAAAAAGGGAACTGCAATAGAAGGGTTAAAAGGAACCATGAAATACACAAATGCGGTTAAAATAAAGAAATAAAAAATAGGCGGGAACTGCGGAACTGACTGATAAAACGGTTCCTAGGAACAGAGGGGAACGCTAAAACAACCAAAAACACTCAGCACAGTAAAGAAATATAAAATTGAGAAGATTTTACCACAAAGTTCAAGAAAAACGTTTTCTTGGATAAGGATGGAACATCTCAAAGGCAGTGTTGTTCAGTCAGCGAAGAAAAAAATTCTGGTGCTTTCTCAGGCAGTCTTTCCTCAGCACACCCCCCAAAGGCTCATCTGATTGGCCGATGCTAATTAATTAGCATAAACCACACCCCCAGGGCAGTACTACCTGGTCAGCTAGCTGCTTTACGTTACTGGTGCTAAAGGACCCCGGGGGTAAGAACATAGTATTTCACAATAGATAAGGACCACTAAGCCCACCCAGTCTGCCCGTACTTCCTGCCTGCATCAGTGGTCACTGACCCTACTTGGTCATTGGCTTTAGCATTTCCTACCCACCTCTAGGGTTCCCTTGTACCTATTCCACGCATGTTGAATCCCCCCCACTGTGCTAGCTCCCACTGCTTCCTGGGGTAGGCCATTCCATGCATCTACCACACTTTCTGTGAAGAAAAACTTCCTCACATTCCCCTTTATCCTGCCTCCCTCCAATCTCATATCATGCTCCCTCGTCCTTGTACACCTCCTATACTGAAAGATGTCGCCCACTTGCACTTTATTTATGCCCTTACGATACCTGAAGGTTCCTATCATATTTTCGATCATATGTTGTGAGAATTAACTCTGTGGGAAATTCCAGCGGAACCCCCTTGGTAAGATTCTGCACATTCACCCACAAACTCAGGGAGTGATGAAGCTGAGGGGTGAGGGGAATCCTGGCCTGATAATCCTCCGATGACAGATCCCAGGCAGTCAGCAAACCCGTCTGAAGAAGCCGCATATGGAAGCAAGCCGATGGGACTAAGTCCATCATTGCCGCCATGAGGCCTAGAATTTGCAGCAGACTGCTGGCAGAGGCTGACGACGCATTCCTGAGCCACTAGACCTCTGACAAAAGGTCTCTTTCCAGGAAGGTGACAGAAAAACCCTCCCTAGATTAGCGTGCTGAAGACTGCTCACAGATGTTCCAAGGTCTGAGATAGCTCAAAAGAGCTCTTCTCCGGTTCACCACCCAGTCATGTGACTCCAGGATCTCTAGGGTCATGAGCACCGACCTCTTTGCTAGAGACAATGTTGGTACCCAAATGAGCAGGTTGTCCAGATAAGGATAGACATGATGCCCTTCCTGTCGAAGCTGAGCCACCAGGACTATCAACACCTTCGAGAAAACTCGAGGGGCTGTTGCAAGACCAAACGGAAGCACCCCGTACTGAAAATGTTGGCCCAGCATCAAGAAAAACAGGCTACTCACCTGTAACAGCAGTTCTAGAAGTGGTATATATGTAGTTCATCCACACTTGTTGGCATGTCCTTTCCCTTTAAGGATCTTGCTGGAAGGTCTAAAAGCTGGCTCCTCCCACCCACCCAGGTGGTATATCCCTCGGCTCTGCCCCTTATGAGATCTTGCCCGCTGGAAGCAGAGGTTGTGCGTTGAAACCAGGGAGGTCGGGTGGGACCGTGTGGATGAACAACATATACCATTCCAAGAACTACTATTACAGGTGAGCAACATGTTTTTCTAGGATCATGGCTATGTTGTTCTATCCACACTTGTTGGCAGACTCCTAGCAGTTCTCCGGGAGAAGGGAGGCAAGGCTCACACCCCCTACTTAGGGAACAGAGATTGGAGAACTGAGGCCCCAAAACCAGCATCCCAGCGTGACTCTAGGTCGATGTGGTAATGGGAAATGAAGGTGTTTGTGGACTTCCAGGTAGCAGCCCGCATTTCCTGGATAGGGATGTCCCTGGAAGCAGCCACCGACGCAGCGGTATGGCAGGTGGAATGAGCCCTTAGCCCTACAGGAGGCTCCCGACTCGACAACCTATTACAGAGATTGATGCATGATGTAATCCATCTGCCAACTGTCTGCTTCACTGCTGGTCTGCCAGGTGTGGCTTCAACGTAGGTGACAAAACTTACGAACCTCTCCCCGAATTTTGGCAGTCAGCTCCTTATAATAAGAGAGCGCCAGTCTCAGGTCTAAAGTATGGAGCCTGTACTTGGCTTCTGAGGTGTAATTAGGGTAGTACACTGGCAGAGTCAACACCTGGTTGAGGTGAAACTCTGACACCACCTTTGGAAAGAATTTCAGGTGGGGACGCAGAACAACTTTGTCCTTGTGGAAGACCAGGTAAGGAGACTCGACAGAGAGCACCTGTAGCTCCCCCCAGTCCTGGCTGACGTGATCGCCACCAAGAAGGTGGTCTTCCACGACAGATGTGACATCTCACCACTGTGCATTGGTTCGACTGGCCTGCCCATAAGCTTTGCCAGTACAAACAGTAGATCCCACAGTGGTGGTGGTTCACGCACCGGAGGGGAAATATGGTCGAGGTCTTTAAAGAAGCACCAGACCACCTTCTCCTGTGCCACCGTCTGCTGACCGGCCTGCGCCCGGTAAGCAGAGATGGCTGCCAGGTGCACCTTAAGGGTCGTAAACCGAAGACCCCCTTTGGAAAGAGACCAAAGGTAGTCAAGGATGCTAGCCACCGGACAGGACAAAGGGTCCAGGCCCTTGTCCTGACACCAAATGGGAAATCTTTTCCATTTGAAGGCATAGCACCTCCTGGTCGACTCCTTCTTAGATGCCTCCACAACAATGAGTACATCTTCAGAGAAACCCAAAGCCTGGAACTCTAGCCACTGAGGAACCAGGCAGTCAGGTGACGGGATTGTAGGTCTGGATGGAACAACTTCCCTGATTGATCAAGAGCAGGTCTGGGCGTGCTGGAAGACACTCGGTGGCCTGGTGCTGAGGCTGAGAAGATCTGGATACCAGAACTGGCGAGGTTAGTCTGGAGCTACAGAATCACCTGCAGCTTGTCCCTCCCTGACCTTGAGATCACCTTGTAGACCAAGGGTAGAAGGAAGGCATAGAAGAGGCCTAGGGTCCTGACACCGAAAGGCATCCCCGCGAGCCCCTGCTGGGGGCAGGCATGAAACAGCTTCAGCTTTATTCTTCCCTGGAGGCAATAGGAACACCTGAGGTTTGCCCCAGTGGGAGAACAGTCTGTGTACTACCTCTGGGTGGACAGACCACTGTGGGACGCCGCCCACATGGCTGAGGGCATACACCAGATGATTTGAGGCTCCTGCCACATGGATGTCTAGAAGGTCTGCCTCCAGTCGGCTCACAAGGGTCCAGATGCGGAGTGCGTGCCACCCTGCTTGTTGAGATAGTACATGGTCGTGGTATTGTCCGTCTGGACTTGCACCACTTGACCCTGAATAAATGGAGCAAATGCAGTCCACGCCAGCTGGACTGCTCGGCGCTCCAGCAGGTTGATATGACATCGGGATTCCTCAGGGGTCCAGAGCCTGTGGACTCTGATTCCCCATGTGACACCAGTCATCAAAACTACTGGCAGCTCTAGACAGATAAATGGGATCCCTTCCTGCAAGTGTTCCAGGACGGTCCACCACTGGAGAGCGTCCCACATCTTCTGGGTCACAGGGACCAGCTTATTGAAGTGACTGTGTCGCTGAGTCCACTGCCTGGCCAGCTCCCATTGAAGGGGGCACATTTGCCACCAGGCCCCTGGGACCACGGCGGTGCAGGCCATGTACCCCAGAAGGTGCAGGAAGTCCCGGGCAGGGTGAAGTGCCCAACCAGAAATGACTGGGCAAAGGAGGAGAGAACCTCCGCCCTGTCCATTGGGAGCCTGGCTCTGGCTCGGGAAGAGCCGAGCTCTGCTCTGATGAAGCAGATCACCTGTGAAGGTACAAATTCCAACTTGGTCTCGTTGACCAGGAGACCAAGCTTGATGCAGGTCTGGAGAGCCAAGTCCATGGACTTCACCTCCTGTCTGGAGGGACCCACTATGAGCCAGTGGTCGAGATAGGGGTACACGCTGACCCCTTCCGATGCCAAAGCTGGGCTGCCACCACTGCAATGCATCTGGTGAAGACCCAGGGGGCCGATGACAGGCCGAACGGCATGGCTTGAAACTTGAAGAGGGCTCCCTCTGCTTGGAAGCAGAGGAACCTTCGGTGAGACAGATGGAGTGGGACGAAAGAATGCGTCTTGGAGATCCAATGAGCAGAACCATTTCTGCTCGACAGACAGTATGATCTGAGACAGAGTTACCATCCTGAATGTGTGAGACCTGAGAAACTGGTTCAGGTTGTGCAGATCTAGAATGGGGCACAAGCCCCTGTCCGTTTGGAACCCAGAAGTACCTGGAAACAAACCCTGGGTTGACAAGGATCTGCAACTCTGGCTACTACTCCTCATGGAGGAGTTAGGTGATGTCTCTGACAGCCAACAGTGTGCACGGACACCATATCCTCCCGTGAGGAGCGGGCTTACTTGGTGGGTACTGCTTAAATTCCAGAGGCAGCCCCTGGCCAACCACTTCCAAAACCCACCTGTTTATTGTAACAGCTGACCAGGTGGAAAGGAAGTGGTGGAGCCGGTCCCCCACGAAAGGACCCAGAGCTGGTATGAGGGGTATGGGGTTGAAACGCCCCATCCCATCACTGTGCAGGCTTGGAAGAGGAGGATCCGGCCTGGGGACCACCGGGACCCTTTCTTCCGGGCTTACAAGCCGCCAGGGCCCCAGACTTGGGCCGTGGGTGCCAAGGTTGAGCCTGCAGCTGTTGCTGCCCCGACTGAAAATGGGGCTGCTTGGCCGCAGGGGCAGAAGGCCAAAAGCCTTTCTTTTCTGCTTCTGGAACCCTGGGATTCCTTCTGAGCAGAAGTTAGAGTCCATGGTGGCACTGGACTTCCCTGTGCGCTGGAGGTGACCATCCACTCCTGGACCGAAGAGGTCAGTACCCAGGAAAAGGGACGTCCATCAGTTTGTGCTGAGTGTCCATCGTGAAGCTGGAGACCCTCAGCCAGGCCCTGTGGCGCATGGCAACCACGCCCACCACCGAGCGGGTGCAGGAGTCCCCGATGTCCAGAGACATCTGGAGTTGCTGCTTCGCAATTGCCTGGCCCTGGTCACGGACCTGCTTGACAGTGGTCTCGAGGTCTGCAGGGAGGTGAGGGAGGACCTCATCCAGAGAGCCCAGACAGGCGTGGGAAAAATGCGCCACGACGGCGGCTGAGCCTGCCTAACGAAGGCCAAGCAAAGAGGCAGCACAGACTTTCCGGGCCAAATGGGTCCAGTTTCTTGGACTCTTTGTTTGGGGGTCTATCGATGTCTCCGAATTTCCCGAACGCCTGAACACAGATTCGGTCACCAACCCTCGACTGAAGGGTGCTCTTTGAATCCTGAAAGGGCCACAGGGACCGCATACTTATGGGCAATCGGGCTGAGAGCACGGGGCAGGAGGCAGGGTGCTGCCACGGCTCCAAGGCCCAGACCAACAGTGGCCTCGGCCACTGGGAAACCTCTGTCGGAGAATCCTCATTTGAGGATATCCGTAAGGGGTATTCGGCCCGTTTCTGAATGGGTTCCAAGGGCATCCCTGTGGATTCGGAGGTGAGATGGAGGATACCCATGAAGGAATTGGGGCCCTCCACCTTTCGAAAGACTCCTAGATCTGGCTATTCAAGGGATGAGAATGCAGGTCAGAGTCCTCGGACTCTGGACAGATCATCTGGCCACCAGAGTTGCCTTCTACCTGCCTAGGATGGTCATGAGTGAGGGAGACAGCCTGTGCGGAAGGCCAGAAACAGGCCTAGACTCCTTTGCAGGAGCACCGGAGGTGAGCTGTTTTGGTGGTGGAGACTGTTTCGGCCGAGCCGGGAGGGTTTTGACTGGCTCTGCAGATGGAGGGACAGTGTGGATCGGTTCCTGAGGACTCTGCATTGGCCTGGAGGGCGACAGCCAAGTAATGGCCATAGGAGAAGCTGGGGTTGACTTCTGGCCGGACATAATCGGCTGTTGCGACACCAAATACTCATAGCGTTGATGCAGCCTGCGTCGAAGCCTTTCCTCTTCAGAGAAGGACAAGGAAGAATGGTGGCGGCCCCACTTTTTGAAGTGATTATGTGCCTTCTTCGGCCTGTCGGTCAAAGGGGTCTGAGACCTAGACTTAGACCATCGGGGGGACAGACGGGGTTATTTGGAAGGAGCCAGGGAAAACCATGGCTCTTTCAGGTCAGGGACTGGGACTGTGAGGAGGTTCCCAGTGGGCTGGGTCTCCTCCTCAGTGGGTCCAGGCAGGACCAAGGTCCTGAATAAGGACCTGTCTGACTCATCCAATGACAACGGGTTGATGGGGTCGATAATTATGTCGACCGGATCATCGTCCTACATCTTGGCCAGCTGACCTGAAGCGGGTACTGTGAAGCCAGCAGCCGAGGCCGCAACCTCGACCGACACCGGGACAGCAGATTCCTGGGACCAAGATCTCTCACGATCCCAAGAATGGCGTCGGCGAGATGAACCTTCTTTGTGCTCCTTTTTACAGGACCGAGAGACGGGCGCACCCGAGGGAACCTCTCCTTTGGTAGAGAGAGACTGACATCTCCTCAAAGGAGCCTGAGAAGGTGGAGCCCAGATTGAGCAGAACGAAGACCGAGAGGGAAGAGGACCAACCAGCGTCCCACGCTGCCTCCTCTTTAAAGGCCTTCATCTGCTCCAGCTGCTCAGTGGACCCCACGGCCGCAGAGACGGCCCAACGGGCTTCTTTGGATTTGACCGTTGGGTTCCATTTTTCCAGTCTGCCCAGTTGCAGTCGATGCGAGACGACTGTCCAGAACGTTGAGATGGAAGCGTGACATCTTTCACACGCCTGGGTGCCGGATCGGACCCAGGCAATAGATATATAAGACAAGCAGGTCGGTCCGAGACATCTTTTGCTTGCATAGGCAGCGGTGGAAACCGGGCGAAGACTTGTCCTCCATCACGGTCGAGATCGCAAAGCAATTAGGAGAAACTTGTACAAGTTTTAGCTTTGGTAAATCTGGAGATTTATTTGCCAGGACCTACTGTAATGCGTGAGTGATAAGGAGGGAACCTGAATCTTCCAGCGGAAAGGAAGATCTGGTGTCAAGGGGCGGAGCCAAGTGATATACAATCCTGGTGGGTGGGAGGAGCCAGCTTTTAGACCTTCCAGCAAGATCTGTAAAGGGAAAGAACATGCCAGCAAGTGTGGATAGAACATATCCACGATCCTAGAACCTGAGATACTTCTGGTGGGACTGGCGAATGAGGATGTGAAGGTAAGCATCAGTCAGATCTACTGAGGCTAATAAGTCCCCTGGCTGAATGGCCTGGGTTATCAACCTCAGGGACCCCATCTTGAATGTTTTGTGGCAGACGAACTCGTTCAAATGCTTCAGATCCAGAATGGGTCTGAAACCCCCGGATTTCTTGGGAACTATGAAATAAATCGAATAGAATCCTTGACCTCGCTCGCTTGACGGGACTGGAACAATGGCCCCGATTTGAATGAGGTGGGTCAGAGTGTTTGACACCGCCTGTCATTTTGCCACTTGCATGGGAACCGGGGATGGCAGAAAGTTAGGAGTCCATGAGCGGGACAGAATTCTGGAGGCTTCCAGATGAAGAGGACCCCATTTATTGCCAGACAATACTTGGATCTCATTGTACCATGACTTAAGCTTTGCCACAAGAGACCACAAAAAGGTAGTTAATGGATCACAGGCAATTTTGCTCGAGTTGGGGGTCTCTGTATCTTGCAAAACTGGCTAAGTTAAATGATATATTCCAGGTGAGCGTACGCTTTGGAGACCCAAGGATGCTGCTAAACTGGCTGCGAATCAAGCAGTACTTTGGAACTATGGAATCGTGGAAGATGGAAACATTGACTAAACTTGTAATACACAGTTGTCAGTGCAGAATGATATGAATGGGGCAATTGGTAAACTCTGGGTAGCAGCTCTGCAGATTGGAGTTTTTTTGTTTTTATATAGTCAGGTCACTGGGGCATCTTGGATAATCTGAACTTTTGACTAAATGCTTCTTTTACTATGATTTCTAGCATTCCAAAAAGGAGCCATCTGTACGGCTGAGACTGCACTGTCTATATCCGTCTCCTCATCCCTATCCTATCCTATATGTCTTATATGCAACAGTGCTTGGGATTTCAAATTTTTGGACTCAGTTGTTACGTTCTTCGTAATTTAGGGTATAGTGCAACTGCTACAAAGGTGTTTCATCCATCTGCAACTTTTAACTTATTAAAGCAGCAGTGCATTTTAGTAGTGAAAATTTTGACTTGCACTTTTTCAGTCCATTTTTAGACGGACCTCACCTCCAGTCTTGTATGATGCTATTTCCCCTCATTTTTAAGGCTGCTTTACTATATATATATATATATATATATATATAAGACAAAAAAAGAACCTCTGTCATAGTAAACACTGAGGCAAGGGTTACTCAAAGGGCATTTGGCTGAAGCAAGTTTCAAGAAAATACAAAATCACACATGCTCACACAATGCAAAAGCATCATGGGCTGCATATGCAAATCACATAAGAATGTTATGCTGGTCCAACTTTAAGCAGAATCGCATGGTGCCGAAGGCCTCTCACACAGTTTGCAAAAGGTGCTAACAGATGACAGACACGTGTTTCGTCCTACCAGGACTCATCAGTATGTCTCGTCTGTTTGACACCCCAGTGGAATGGACCAGCTACCCTAAGACAGTGTGTCTTGGATATGTTGTGGTGAACCCATTAAAATAAAAAACTATTTAAAAGACAAAGAACCTCTGTGCGCAAACACTTGCAGTTTTCTTGAAACTTGGCTTCCCAGCCAAATGCCCTTTGGGGTAACCCTTGCCTCAGTGTTTGTTATTAAGAGGTTCTTTTGTCTTTAAATAGCTTTTTATTTTGTCGGGCTCACCACAACATATCCAAGACACACTGTCTTAGGTAGCTGTCCATTCCACTGGGGTGTCAAACAGACGAGGCATACTGATGAGTCCTGGTAGGACGAAACACGTGTCTGTCATCTGTTAGCACCCTTTGCAAACTGTGTGAGAGGCCTTTCGGCACCATGCGATTCTGCTTAAAGTTGGACCAGCATAACATTCTGTGGTGATTTGCATATGCAGCCCATGATGCTTTGCATTGTGTGGGCATGTGTGATTATATATATATATATATATTTTAAATCTGAAATAATAAAAGGAGTGCTTACTTCTAATATGGTTCAGTTCAGGTGTTCATCGGTATTCTCTGCTGTTTTTGAACAAACATTGTTTAACATTTCTCTTCTTGTGACTAAAATTAACTTACATGCAGCAGACTGTGCTCTCTGACCTTACGAGACAACAGGTGTACAAACACAGCTGAGTATATGGAGAAAAACTGGGTCCCAACCGTATTAAAAGAAGCACTTTTATAATTTCAAGTGTAAGTGTAAAAAACATAAAAATAAAAAAAGTGCTACAGCAGACCCCAAAGGGTATCATACAATACACAAGAGTAAGAGATATCTAAAATGAAATGGATAAAGTATAGGAAAATGTTCACCACAACATGCACTGCTGTTTTAATTAATGAGTTATGCAAAGCTATAGAATATTAAAGTTCTGGACTTTTCTCTCATGGGACCGGGTCAGGACAAGAGTTCCAAATGTATATTTTATTGGTGATATGGACCTTTTCAGCCAGAAGAGGTGGCCCTTAACGTTTATTTGTTTTTGTTTTTTCTTTACTGGTCCTTTGCCACATGATAACTGTCAGGCTAATACAGGTCACGTGGTTCAAAGTATTTATGATGGGCTCATGATGTACTGACCGAGCCGGAGGTGTGAAAATGCCTACTGTAATGTTATACTGTTCTTGTTCTATCCACCTCCACTGTGGCTAACGTTTTGTAAATATTACTGATAAAAGCAATAAACTATAAATTACAAGGTGGTATGATATAGTTGTTAGAGCACTAGCCTGTGAAGTAGGATCAGAGGTTCTAACCACATACAGTAACTTGGTAACTTACTGTGTGTGACCCTGAGCAAGTCATTTGTCCCCTTTGTGCGTCAGTCTCTCTCTCTCTCTCTCTCTCTCTCCAGGTGAAACAAACTGGATATAAGTAAGACCCTCTCTGAAAAGGAGATGCTGCATCTCTGTTGGGCTATCTGAGCAAATAAGTGGTGCAAACATATTTATAGATTTCATAGTCTGATGCTATTGCAAAACTCTCAAAAGCAGGCTTCAAAATCAAAACCAAGAAGACCATGCTGTTCACATAAATAAGCATTTGTGAAATCAAAATACGGGTTTAAAATTCAGAAGCTGACACGCCAAGCTTGTACAAACTTACCACACCCTGATTCATCGGAATTGTCAATGCAGTCTGTATTGCGGTCACATCTCTTGTTTCTACCAATACACAGGCCATTGGCACAGCGGAACTGATCAGTTTGGCAGAGAACTGAGGGGAAATTAAACAAATGTTAGAAACAAATGAAACCGTCTGTCCTTACCATATAACAGCAGAAACACAAGCTGGCTGACAGAATGAAGCTGTTGCAGCGGCACACTCCTATGTGAATGAGAAAATCCAGGTTCGCGTGACTTGGGATTCCTACGCTGGTAGAGGCAAGAGCATCAGATGTAACCAGTGCTCCAGACAAGTTAGCATACTGGCTGTTTTACAATGCTTTTTGAGCTGGTTATGCCAGCTTATCTGGCATGCTGTGTACAAGCACACAGCACCACATCCAAAAGAAAAACATGCAAGATCTCATGTTTTTTTCCCGGTTTGGGGGGCTCAGTACATTGTGGGTGGTGAGCCAGATTTCCAGTCCAGTGTGTGTAAAATACGCCCCCAAATCTCCTTAACTGTTACACTGGAGGTAATGCAGACAAGCTCCAGAAAAGGCATGCTGGCCACTCAAAGGAGCACTGGAAGGTATTGTCTGACAGCAGACCAGAATGAAAGGGGGCTGCAGTTAAAACGAGGAGTAGCAGCAGAAACTCTCAAAACTTCCCTTATCTCCAGAACTGAATGTTAAAATGGATTGTTATACGTTACAATAAAATTTAATTAAAAGTCTTTAGGTCCATGCTCAGTGCAGGCTCTGATAATGATTTTTCTCTCAGCTACTTAAAAACAAGGCTTAAAAACACCAACAACTATGTTTTACTTTTGTGATTTTAAAGAGAAACTGATGCAACCACCGGTTCCGATAGTGCAGCGCTGCGCTGCTACCAGGGTTACGGCAACCTACATTTGTGCCCTGAACTGGATCACACAGCAGATGAGGTGAGTAACTGAGATACCAAAGGATGCTCTTTTCCTTGGGGGTGGGGGGGCATCAGTCCTCAGTGAACACCACTCCCTGGTGACTACTACTCTACTTGAATAAAAGCCTTTCATTTGACTAACAAGGCTGTTAGTCGAGTAATGGCTTTAATTTGTAGCACTGTAAAATATTTTTAACATTTTAAGAACCAACCCCACTGAGACCTATGGAAAGCACTACAGCACTTCCAGAGAATTACATCACACTGTGTTGACGCAAGGGTGTGGACAGACTGATGAAGAAATGAAAGGGATCAATCCGCTGGCTGTTCTGTGGCAAACTATGATATCTTCCTCTTCCTAACACAGTACAAAGAAACATTTTAAAAGTTAGCCAGGTTGACTTTAAGTAAGGCTTATTGTACCTTCTTACTCCTCATGCCTAAACTGGTGCACTCTAATATTGTGCTGTGCTGTCTACTACCAAATGTGTGCTAGCAAAGTTGCTTTGTTACTTATCAATAACAGTATATCTTGAAAGAAAATCTCCACCATAGAGCCACACTTTTGAAACTGAAAGTGGTCGACCTCAGGACTACCTGTGAAGTTTTGCCTAGTTGGGGACACTCACATCACAGATTCTCATTGCCCATCACCTATATAATGTGGATGGCCCCATACTGCCCTCAGTTTCTAGCATGAGGCAAGATTAGAGTTGTACCAGACTGACAGGAATGAGAAATCAACACCTCAACCAGGCCAAAAGGAGAGGTGATGTTTCCTGTAAGAAAAGCCCACTTGCCGGATGCAGAAAACCAGTGCACAGGAAGATGCCTATTTTCCAGAGAATGCCACCTGAAATACCAAATGGGGTAAATAATGAAACTATCTTCTTCAAGGACACCTTCCTCTATAGCATAACACTGCTGAAACGATTCTAAAACAGTACAAAACAAAGAAATTATTTGTAGAAATTTGTGATTCTAAACATAGGTTGTGCCTCCTGTTGCCACCAAAAGAGGAATTAGTGTATGGCCTAAGGAAATATAGGTGCACAATGAAACCCAACCCTGGTAAAACACAAGATACTGGGATCAACAACTAAAACCTTCAGCTTGCAAACTCTCAGAGAAGAGGTAATGTCAACTAGATAAAGCATTTTCTGGGAGAGAAACACAGACTGCAGGCAAAAGCAGGTTCCAAAGAATCCTGTGTAAGAGATGCTAGAACCAAGTAAAGGTCCCATACTGGAGTCAGGGGACACAGATGCAGGAGAACTTTGAGCAACCTCCAACAGAGCCAGAGTCCTGCCCTCTAGGAGGGCATGAAACACCAGAATGGATGAAGGGTGTACTTTCACATAATAGTACTGGAACCCAGAGTCCAAAAGGGACAGTAGGTAGTCTAAGACATGGTACACCAGACATGGAAGTGGATCCAGTGTGCAAATGGCACACCAGAGACAAATGTTTCCATTTCAGAGTAAGTGTGATTGGTAGACGGCTTATGAGCCACCTGTAGGTCATCCGAACAGCGAAGGTGACCCTGAAGAGAGTTCTACACCTTAGGTGCCAGGCATAAAGCTGCAGGGACAGAAGGTCTAGGTGTAACAGACTGCCTTGGTCCTTGGACAGCAGACTTGCTTGTACAGGGAGTGGGACAGGGGGTTCGACTGCAATTTGCCAGATCAGGAAACAAATTTCTCTGGGCCAGAAGGGGGCCACCAATATCAGTGTGGCCTCATCTGCTCAAAGCTTGATCAATACCCATTGAATCAGAGGGACAGGGTGAAGATGGAAGGTAGACCAGGGACGGTCCCAGTTTCTGGCCCACCGCTTATGCTTCCCCAATGATTTTTCCTTGGACTTAGATGGAAGAGAAGCCAGAGGACTGCGCCGGGGATGGAAGGAGCTATGGGCCTCCATCTGGGTCTAGGCAGAAGAGGCAAGCAGAGGGGCAGTCCTTGTCTGGATCAGCTTGCCAAGAGGCACACTATCAGAAGGTCGGAAGAAGAAGAAGAGGGTGTGAAGACAAACATGAAGAACCACCACTGAAAAATGTCGATGTTTAACTAAAATAAGAAAATAAGAAAGCGTGGTAAATGCAAGAAAACGGCGATTGACTGTACCTACAGCAGAGTCCATGGTCCGATGTGCACTGGTTGACAGCGGGAATGAACTGAGGAGAGTATGGGGAACGCCCACCACATATAGGATAAGCTGAAGTTAGCTGCTGATGTCAGAGGTGGGCGGCCCCCTCTGGTAGATTGCTAGCTAGAAAGGTTTCCATGTGGTCCTAGCAACTGATGGTTGAGTCCTACCAGTGATGGCCTGCTGCAAGAGATACCCTCTAAGTAAGATACTCCCTTTCCAGGAGCGATTCAGTGAGTCTTGCCAAAAACGTCTCGGTCCTGTACTAGCAAGCAAGCAAACATTTCAGAAGTTTTGCATTGTGTGGAGATGTGCGTGTGGGACTGAGCAAACATCCTGCTGAATCAGCCAGGACTTTCGGAAAGCCAAGCAGAAACCTGGCGATGAGGTATATGTCTTGTACCAGGGCCCTCTCCCACATCCACAAGGCTTCTCAGCACAGGGGATAGGAGCACGTACCTTCTAGTTTGTTGAGGTAGTGCATAACACAAATGTCTGTCTAAACCAGCAAAGGATGGCCCTGAAAATGAGAATGAAGGCCTGCAGACCAAGAAGAACAGCCCTCATCTAGAGTGATGTGGAGAGAGTGGTCTGATGGGGACGACACACTGGGTCTTGACTGCACCCAGACAAACTCACTCAACCCATTCCAGAGGGAGGGTGGGTAGGGAGGGACAGAGAAATGGAAAACCCTAAAGCAGATGGAAACCATCTTGCCACCAGTCAAGGGGCCTTCCAAAGGGTCAATGATCAATCAGAACAAGGTGATTCAAGGACAGGAAATCCTGGGCCCATAGAGCAAGCAACATGCATGTGGAAACAAGCCAAAGCAACAGTCACAAATGGCAGCTACAAAGAAGCCCTGGAGCTGAAGCATGTACTTCACAGGGATCCAAGTCCAACATGCAATCAACGCTGCCTGGTCCGTCAAGTGTTGGCACAGGAGTTTTGAAGAAATGCCTGAGCTTAGAGTCATGTCTGAGACAACGCTAATAAACTGAATGCAATCAAGGGATTAGAATGAATTTAGGCTCACTGACTAGGATACCCAGTTAGTCTAACAACTGATGACTGATACAATGTGGGTAGAGCTGCTTCCCTGGATGATGCCTTGAGGAGCAAATCGTCCAGGTAAAGGAATATACACGGTTTTTTGTTTTTTTTTCTCGAGTAAGACCATGGTCACCTCAGCTAAGCACATAGTGAAGATTTGTGGCACTGAGGACATGCCAAACAGCAAGACACAAAATTGGAAGTGCTGGCTCTCCAAAAAGAAGTGCAGGTATTGTCGATGCTGTGGTGAATCTTGATATACAGGCATGCCACCCTACATGTCCAGACAGCACAGCCAATTCCCCAGCACCAGAAAAGAGTGGAGGGACTGTGAAGAGACCATGCAAAACATTTTGAATGTAATGTATTTGTTTAGGTTCTGCAGGTCCAGGATGGGAAGTTGACTGTGTATCTTTGGGTCCATGAAATATCTTAAATAGGCATGTCAGTCTATTTCTGAGAAGAGACACAGGATGAATGGCAGATTTGTCCAAGAAAGTATGAATTTCGGTCAAAAGGGCTGACAAGTGCAGGGGGAGGGGGTGTGCAACAGATGGGGGTGCTATCAATTCCAGCGCATGACCACCTTAAATAATATCGAGGGCTGCCCTTTCTGTGTGATCTACTGCCAAAGGGAGATCCTGCCCCTACATGAATCCCCATTACAGAGAAAGAGGGAGCAGAAGGAAGCCAGAATGTAGAGGGGGCAGAGGAGGAACCTGTACCTTTATGGACCATAAGAGAGGCACCCGAGGGCTGAGGTTTAGGGGGTGAAGATTTCAGTGGCAAACCGACGATGGAGCTCAGGTATTGAGTCGTTGTGAAAAAGTTCAGTTACACAAGAACTTACCGCTTTGAAAGAAGCTCTTGCAGCAGGCCATCAGTAGGACTTAGCTAGAAAGTTTTCCGTGTGGGCCTGGCAGCTATCAGTCTACCATGGGGGACCTCCCACTGCCGATATCAGCGGCTGATGTCAGCCTATCCTATAAAGGTGGGTGGGTCCCCCACATTCTCCTCAGTTCTCCTGCCGGAGACTCAAAGCGGGCACAGAACAGAGGGGATCCCAAGAACTAAGAAAGAAAACAGAAGAAAAGTGAGAGGAAGAAGGAACAGCAGGGGAAGGAGGGAGGAAAAGCAGGGTCTGCTGCAAGAGCTTCTCTAAGATCTACTGTTATGGTAAGCTTTTATGTAACTGTACTGTTACTTCGAGGAAGGCTCTTGCAGCAGAACAACACTGGTAGGATTGAGTCCCAAGCAGTACCAGCCATAACCTGGAGAACAGCACCAGGAGGAGTACAGATCAGCAGTCAAGAGCTCAGGAGAGGAGGCCCTGAAGAACTGCTAGGCTGAAATTGGCCCTACACCGAGAGGCAATGTCCAGACTGTAATGCTTGGTAAAAGTGTGGACAGAACTCCAGGTGGCAGCTGCACAGATGTCCGCAGCAGACATTTCTGAAATAGGCCATGGAGGCAGCCACACCCCTGGTGGAATGGCCTTTAACCACTCCAAGAAGGTCCTTGTTGTACTTATGGTAAACAATGCAATCAGCTAATCACTTAGACAAACAGTTTGGAAACGAGAGCATCCTCTCTCGGGGGGTGAACAAAATAAACTGCTCAGACCTCCTAGAAGCCTTTGTCTGCGCGCACAGTACCACTAGATTCCATGTACATTCAAAGTATGGAGAAAACCTCTTCTTGATTAGAGTACTCGGGAGAATAAACTGGAAGGTGGATGGAATGGTTCAACGTAAACTCAAGACACCACCTTGGGAAGAAAAGTAGTTACGTAGGAACTTACATCAACAGTAGATCTTGAGAGGTTCCTTCAGTAGGTCGTCACATAGGACTGGCGCCACACGGCATCGGGTCAGCACAGCAGACTTTTTCAAGCAATCCCTGATGGGAGACCGCCCAACCAATGTCACGTGACTGATGTCAGCATGACTGTATATAGTGGGCAGTCCCCATGCCCACCCTCCAGTTCTCCCACCGGAGCCAGGAAGAGACCTGACAGCAGGAGTGAACAGGATTTGGAGTCCCTGTAAGAAACACAATGAGGGGAAGGAGGGAGGGAAAAATATGACCTACTTAAGGAACCTCTCTTGAAGATCTACTGCTATGGTAAGTTCCTACGTAACTGTACTATCTTACTTTGAGAGGGTTCCTTCAGTATGTCATCACATACAGGACAGAGTCCCAAGCAGTCCCTCCAAAGAGAGACCGAGAGAAACTAGGAAGAGGAGAAATAACTCCAACAGAAAAACTGAGTGCAGAATGGATCCAGCCTAGGACAGAAGGCCCTGTAACATGGTTAGCCAAAACCAGCCCTCTGCCTAGAAGCAATGTCAGAATGTAGTGTTTGGTAAAAGTATGGCCCAGAACTCCAAGTGGCTCGCGGCACAGATATCAACCCATGAGACATTTCTTAGAAAGGCAATGAGCAACACCATGACTAGTAGAATGACCGCTTATGGTATCCAGCAGAGGTTTTTCATACTTCTGGCAACAATACCTAATGCAGCTGCCTAACCATTTGGAAAGGCTCTGCTTAGAAACCAGTTTGCCCTTGATCTGGGGGCAAAAGAAACAAAAGGTGATCACAGCTACAGAATTCTTTTGTCTGGTGAGTGTAGCACAGAAGAATCCGATGTACGTCCACCATATGGAGGAGTGCCTCACCTCTGTTAGAAGGGGACGGAAAAAACACAGGAAGCTCTACTGACTGGTTCAGTGTGGCTTCTGACACCACCTTGGGAACAAACTTGGGATTCGTCCTAAGGACCACCCAGTCCTTATGGAAAATAAGATAGGGCTCTTTACAAACCAGAGCATGAAGCTCCAAAATCCTCTAAAATGTCGTGACGGCCACCAAAAACAACGTCTTACAGGAAAAGAAGCGCAAGTCACAGCACATAGCCAGCTCGAAAGGAGGAAGGGTGAGCTTTTCCAAAACAAAGTTCAAATCCCAAGGCAGGGTTGAGTTGTGGATGGGGGGGGGTTCAGATGGAGGATCCCTTTCAGAAAGGTTCTTGAGACTTCCAACTGAGCCACGCGTTTACCATCCACTAGTCCATGGTACGCCGAAATAGCCAAAAGGTGGACCTTCAAAGAGGAATATGAAAGACCGGTCTGACAGATGAAGGAGGTACTCCATGACTTGAGTGGCAGAACAAGAGAAGGGGTTCCAACCCTTGGCAGCCGCCCAAATGGAAAACAGCTTCCACTTCACGGCATAAGTGGAACGAGTAGAGGGTCTTCTGGCCTCAATAAGGACTTGAGCGACCCTGGAGGAGATCCCAAAGTGAGAGATCGCTATGTCTGCAGGAGCCATGCATGAACTTGCAGTGTCCTGAGCCCCGGATGCACTAGCCGACCTTGGTCCTGAGTCAGGAGGTTGTGGGTCCCTGGAAGTGGAACCGGTGGTTCCCTGGAAAGCTGCTGTAACAGTGGAAACCAAATCTGTCTCGACCAGAGAGGGGTGATGAGGATCATCTTTGCCTTCTCTGCTCAAAGCTTGAGGAGGACCCTCTGAAGAATGGGAAATGGAGGGAAGGCGTACAAAAATTTCTCTGTCTGTCCAGGAGAGAGACAGCGCGCCATGCCAAAAAGCACCATTCCCTGGAACAAGCGTGCAAAAACTGGGAAGTTTTGCATTGTATTGGGACGTGAAAAGATCGATTTCCAACGCCCCCAACGTAGGAAGATGGAATCTGCCACTTCCTGATGTAATTCCCACTCGTGAGCTAGGGTCTGAGACCTGCTGAGACTGTCTGCCAGGACATTTAGAATGCCTGGTATGTGCACAGCCACGAGAGCCAGATTGTGCTGGACCGCCCAGTTCCACGCCCACATCGCCTCCCTGCACAGGGCGTATGATCGGGTTCCTCCTTGTTTGTTGAGGTACCAAACTACCAACATGTTGTCCGTTTGGACCAGCAGTAATCCCTTGGGAAGGAGGGTCTGGAAAGCCTGTAAAGCGTACAAGACTGCCCTCATCTCCAGAACATTGATATGTAATGCTGTCTCCAAGCTGGACCACAGTCCTTGGGCTTGGTGCTCCCCTAGATGTGCTCTCCATCCCATGTTCGAGGCATCCGTGGTTAGTGATGCCAAGGGAGCTGGGTTCCAGAAGGGAAGACCCAAAGAAAGACTGCAGGGATCCTTCCACCAAAGCAATTCCTTCTGAACCGCTGAGGAGACCAGTACCGGATGGTCCAGGTCGCCCAGGAGTTGGTCCCACTGCACTCTGCAAGGACCACTGAATAACCCTCATGCGGACCTCGCTGGGGAACAGTGGTGATGCAGGCGCCATCAGGCCAAGAAGGTGAAGGATCTCCTGGGCGGGATAGTCCTGGAAGAGCGACTCAAGAAGCCTGACTGATCAGGGTCTCCACCCTGTCTTGAGTGAGGAAGGCTCTGCAATGGACCGTATCTAAGACTGCCCCAAAGAATTGCAGTTTCTGGGACGGGTCATGGAGGACTTAGGGACACTGACAGTAATCCCTAGTCTTTTGAAAGGTCCAAGGTGAAAGAAAGAGCCTCTGGTAAAAGTCCTGGCGAGGCTGAGATCAGCCAGTCATCCAGGTAAAAGAAAACCGCAATCCCCCTGCGGCGTAAGAAAGCCGCAACCACTGCCAGGCACTTGATAAACACACGAGATGCCGAAGACAGGCCAAAGGGGAGTGCTCGGAATTGGAAGTGCTCCCCCTGGTATTGAAACCGCAGGAATCGGCGGTGGCTGGGGAAGATGGGGATATGCAGGTAAGCATTGTGCATGTCCAGAGCACACAACCAATGATTCTCCAGAAGGAGTGGGAGGAAGCTCTGGAGTGTCAACATTCGAAATATTTTGTATGCGACGAACAGATTTAGGCTGCTTAAGTCGAGGATGGGTCTGAAGTCCCCCGTCTTTTTTGGAACCAGGAAAAATGGGAGTAAAACCCCCTTCCCCTTTGCCGGAGGAGAACCTGCTCTATTGCTTCCTTGAGCAAGAAGCTGTGCACCTCTTCTCGGACAAGAAGAGCCTGATCCCTGGAATAGGAAGATCTTTTTGGAGGAGATTTTGGAGGAAATTCCAGAAACTCTACTGTGTCCCCAACGGACACTAATTGCAGGACCCATTCGTCAGAGGTTATTGCTCCCCACTCCTGTGCGTGGTGGGTGAACCTCCCCCCCACCAGCTCCCCATCGAGAGACTGAGGAGGTAGTGGGGATAGTGAGTCAGGAAGTGGCTGGACGTACAGGGGGAGGGCCCCCTGTTCGTCTCTGGTTTTTGGAGGCTGGAAGAGTAGCTGAACCCGTGGACTTGCACTTTCCCTGGCGTCGAGCCAGGGCTTGCTTCCTCTGCCTCCAGGTCCTTTCCCAAAGGGCTGCTGCTGTTGGTTGCTCAATCGGTACATGGACCTCACTGACCTAAGGGCGAGACCTCTGTCCTGTTGGTCAGTGATGATGTCCTTGGTGTCCCCACCAAAGAGTACGGAACCCCTAAAGGGGGCATCTTGAATCGCCGAAAACTTCGTTAGCCAGTCCACAGAGGTGAAGCCTGGTGTGCCGTCTAAGGGCAACGGCAGTTGCCGAGGTGCGAGCCACGGAATTGACAGAGTCGTACGTAGCGCGCAAAGCATGCCTACAAGAAAAACGGGTGAGACGAAGATCCTTGGCAAGCTCCTCTTTCAGGCTCGGGGTCCTATAGACTGGACCCAGGCTTCCAGCCTGGCCAAGGTAGCTTCTGGTGGGACACCACGTGGGCCACACCCATTGAGGGACCGAAGGGGCATGTGGCTGACGAATAAACTTTTCTCCCAAACTGGTCCATCTGCCTTGACTCTGTCCGAAGGAGAGGTGCTCATGTGCAGCGGAGCAGTCACGAGCAGCGGAGATGACCACAGAGTCAGCCTTAGGGTGCGCCTTAAGAAAGGGTGCATCCTTCGGCACCCGGTTAAGCCTGTCTGCCCGCTTGGGGACAGCCGGGAGGGAATGAGGCATCTGCAGGATCGTAGAGGTGAGGTCTTGATGAGGTCCAACTTATGGAGGAATAGGGATCAGAGACAAAGGCTCTTAAGTCCAGGTGCTCAGCTAGTCTCTGTCTCATGGGGTCTTGTTCCTCCAACTCCCAGTCGAAGAAATCCTTCATGGACCTCAGAAGGTCCAAGAAGGCAGGATCCTCCGGGGGTAACTTAGGGAAACCTTGCCTGATGGACCCTCGGCTCCTCCAAGACGCCCTCCGCCAAGTCGGCCCTCATCATCATCGCTCATCTCCCCTTCATCAGGACGGTGATGGACATCTGGGAGAGTAATGTCCTGGTGAGTTTTCCTGAGACACGAACAATGGTTCTGGAAGAACTGCTCGGGGATGGAGACCGTGGCAGCGGGAGTCTCATCTCCAGGTCAGACACCAACTCCGACCGTGCCCCGCCACCAAGACTGGATGAGATTTTAAAGTCCGCGAGGCGAAAGAGTGGGGGTGGAGGAGGTGGTTGGGGCTGACGGGGTGGAGGTATGACCAGTGATGGGGTTACTGGTAACCCTGGTAATGGCATGGATGGAAGCCAGGGTAGTACTGCCCAAACGAACTCCAGTCCGAAGGGGACCAGCGGAAAATGGTTCCCAGGATACCCAAGAGGGTAGTGTGGGACAGTCCGGGGTCGTGTGTAAATCCCCGTCGTCAGCTCTGGTGGTGGGGGTACCCACGTCGGACCCGGAGTAGTACAGATCAGCTGGGGATTCGGCGTCGGGACTGGCACTACTCTATCCGGTGCTGGAAAGGGATCCAGCATTGGAGGGGCCGGCGTCAGAGCCGGACGAAGGGGGTCTGACGGTGGGACCGGGTCTGACGTCGGAGCCAATGGCAGAGGCCGACCACTGAGCCCTGCTTGAAGAATGGTCATCGGGACGTCCGGCATCAGCGTAGGGTTCACCGGGTCGGACGGTGGGACTGGTGCCGGAGTCAGCTTAATAGGAATCCCACCAGAGGGAGGAAAAGGAGGGGCCTCCACTGGAAGGCCAGACAGCTGAGGAGGAGCCTCTTTCTCCTTGACTCCATCAGGGGAGCATGGGGCAAACCCCGAGGCCTCGACGATGTTTGAGGGGCTCCGCACTATCCTTGCTTGAAGTACCCATCGGTGTAGGGGAGGGTACAGGCAAAGGAAGAGGGGGGGAGAGGAGCCTTCTCCCCCTGGTCCGGCCGGTCGTCGGGTGAGCCGCCACTGAGGCTGACGGGCAAACCCACGTCCTGAGCAGCCCTCAGGGACGGGCGTCTTATCAGGCGGAGGAGGAGCCCCGGTGGCACTTATCGACGGGTCCGGGCGGGTCCCGGGCTGGGAAGCTGCCTACCGTGGCCATGCAGTCCCCGGAGGAGCTAGGGGCTGACTTAGCGGTCGTCGGAGAGACCAACTGACCCGCGAAGGATTTCCCAGACTTACCGTCCGACTTCTTGGGTGGTGGCTGGGCCTTGCTCGTTGAGGGCCGCGTGGCCTCTTCCGTGGAGTGCTCCCGAGACTTCTCTTTGTGGTGTTTCTTTGAAGGAGACAATTTTTCAGAAGAGGACTCCCTAATATGGTCCATCTGCTTCTCAAGAGATGCTAAGTGGGTCTTTAAGAGGTGGGCCTCCAAAGCCTGCTGTCTCCGCTTCTTGGTGGCCTGGCTGAAGTTTGGCACTCTGAGCAGGAGGAAACAGGATGGTCTGGGCCCAGACAGATGACACACTTAAGGTGACCGTCCTTATGCAGGATGTGTGTGCCACAGGATGAGCACTTCGGTGAAGACATCAAGAGCAAAAATGAAATGAAGAGATTTAGGCGAAGGAAAATTCAGACGCAAGAACTTTACACGACAATCGCTGTATGGAAGTCTGCAATGCGACTGACACGAGGCGACGGCAGGAAAGAACTGGAGGGTGGGCATGGGGACCGCCCACTATATACAGTCATGCTGACGTCGGTCACGTGATGTTGGGTGTGCGGTCCCCCATCAGGAATCACTAGAAAAGTCTGCCGTGTGGCCCGACGTCAGGTGACGCCAGTTCTATATGTGATGACCTACTGAAGGAACCCTCAAAGTAAGATCTTAGGATTAGTATGCAAAGACACCCTGTTTTTGTAAAAAAACAAATAAGGCTCCTTACACATAAGAGCCTGAAGCTCGTAAATCCTTTGAGCAGAAGTAACAACAACTAAAAAGAGCACTTTCCAAGACAGAAAGCGCAGCTTGCAACTCATGGCCGGTTCATAGGAAGGTAAAGTGAGTTTCTTCAACATAAAATTGAAGCCCCACAGAGGACCAGGTCCTGAATGGGAGATCTCAGATGCAAGATGCCCACTGAAGGTGTGGGACACCTCAAGCCAAGTCACAGCCCTGCCCTCAATAGGTGCGTGGTGCATAGAGATGGCAGAAAGATGCACCTTGAACGAGGAATATCCCAAGCCTGAATCTGTAAGGGAGAGAAGGTACTCCAACACCTGATTCACCAGGCAGGTGAAGGGATCCAATTGGCGGGAAGCAGCCCAAAGGGTGAAGCGCTTACATTTTATGGCATAAGTGGTCCTGGTGGAGAGTTTCCAGCAGCCACCAGGACATCTCTGACCCTACAGGACACCCCACAGTGGGCGATAGCTAGGTCTGCAGAAGCCATACACGGACTTTAGATCTAGATGGACTAGGGTGCCATGGTCCTGGGAGAGCAAACCGGTGCACAGGGGCAAGGGCACTGGAGGTTCCACCACCAGCTCTTGCAGCAATGGGAACCAAATCTGACATGGCCAGAAGGGAGCCAAGAATCGTCTCTGTTCCCTTCCAGCTGCAGCTTGAGCAGGACCCTCTTTACCACAAATATTAGAAGCACTCCAGGTCTAAACAGAGACAGCAGGCAGAGTTGTGGTGCAAAAAGGAGATTTATTACCCAAGGCTTGTGCTCCATTAGCGCCTGGCCGGTCAGGCAGTGCACCTTCTTAAGAGGGTGCCACCTCTTACGAAGGCCTGACTGTTTAGAACTGGAGTGCTTCTAACATTTGCTGTAAAGTATGATATTATAGGGAACAGCCCTCCCAATTTCAGAGCACCCTGGATTACATTGTGACGCACCTGCTTTCTACTTCTGAACTTGAGTAGGCCCCTCTGCGGGAGGGGAGGAAAAACATACAGAAACCTCCCCTTCAAGGAGAGGGACAATGCGTCTCGCCAGAAAACTCCAAACCCAGGATCAAGTGAGTAGAAAAGTGGCAGTTTTGCACTGAGTGGGGATGCAAAAGGTCCAACTCTGTGCACCCCACCTGTTGAACAGGTCTTCTACAACCGAGGTCAGCAGCTCTGACTCATGCATTCTGAACTGTGACCAGCTTTGTCTGTCTAACAGGATATTTGGCACGCCTGGAACATGGATGGCTGACAGTTCTAGACCATGTTCTAGAGCCTGGTCCATGAGACCTGAGAAGTGGAAGCAGGATCCCAAGACAGACCATTCTGAACTTCTCTCGATGCAGGAACTTGTTTAGCTTTCTGAGGCTGAGAATGGGTGCATGCCCCAACTTTTCGAAACAAGGCGGTAATGGGAGTAGAGCCTGTGTTGCACTCTGTCTCTGGCACTACTTCCACTGCCCTGTTGCTTAAGAGGCCCACTATCTCTGAGGCGAGAAGGTTCCACATTGCAGTGGACAGGGTTTACTTTCTGGAATTAGGGATAGTCTGGGAGGGATTTCTGAAAAATTCATTAGGTATCCCTCCTGGATGATCTTCAGGACCCACTTGTCCATAGCGACAGCCTTCCACTGACAGGAAACAGAGCCAGATGCCCCTACCGGAGAGGACTGCCTTGGGCAGCTGAGGCAGACCTGGGGCCCGAGTCTCCGAGGGTGTCACTAGGTGCTTTCGGGGCCTGTGCCTTCTGTTGCGTTTTCTTCTGCATTTGAGGAGGCTGGGACTTGACTTGGGCTTCTCTACCTCTGCCATGAAAGGACTGTTTATTACGGTAGAAGACTCTGCCCCTGCCTCTCTGAGGATGAGCTGGGGCGAGTCTGGCAGTCTTTGGCAGTCTTGATAGCTGTTTGGGTCTTTTGAGAGGCCTCAAGGGATAGTTCCACCTGTTGGCCGAACAAGTAAGAGCCATCAAAGGGAACACTCATAATCTGCTGTTGGGCGCCATTAGAAAAAAACAGATGTCCGAAGCCAAGAATGTTTCCTAATGCAGACACCAGCGGCAGCAGCACAGGAAGCAGCATCATATGCATTCATGGCTGCCTTTAACTGGGGATTGTTAAGACTCTATACCATGGGTAACAGTCTGTAGGATCTTCTGCTTAGTGTCCGACTCTGGCAGGGTCTCTGTAAGAGACTTGAGGGAAGTTCAGAGGACATACTCATACTGAGAAATGCCCTTGTTAGCTAGCTATATGCATACCCAGGGCAGCCGCAGAAAGGTCTCTTTTCCCCATCGCATCAATCTTGAAAGATTCCCTGTTGATGGGTGAGCTGTAACTTGAGGAAGGACTGCCTTATCATTCTCAGCCAAAATGACAATCTTGTCAGCAATAGGCTAAGAAGCCAGAACAAGCCTATCCTTAAGAGCAATGTACTTGCAGTTTATCTGCTTAGAGACCAAAGGAATGGTTGCTGGCTGACCCACACTGCCTCTGAAAGAGCTTCAAAAGCAGGAGGAACAGGAAGTGAGAGTCACTGGAATGTTAGGCACATGAAGCCACTTGAGACGCAGACATTTACCTGGATCTAGGGCAGAGGTCGAGAGCTAAGGTTGCATGCATATTGAAGCAGAGTCTGGAAAGAAAGATCCTCCTGAGGAACAGAAGGAGTGCCTGAGTAGGAGTATCCTGGGAGTAAAATGAGTCCTCATTGCTGTCCTCAGAAATCATGAGGTCGGGTCAGACTCATCGCTTCCAACCTCTTCAGGAAGAGGGGTAGGAAGAGGTGTGGACCTTGTAACACCTAGTCTAATCCCAGCAGTCAGATAAACATGAGACACCAGCACTGGACCCGACATCAGGCCTGGCACCAAGGGGCCGCTTCCAACACCACCCCAGATGAGTCAGCACCAGTACCAAGGAAGCCAGCTCCAAACCCACAGAGACAGGATGCGCGCAGAGGAGACCCCAGTGTCCGCAAGTGTCGAGGAGACGGTGCTGGACATGATAAGGTCAGACCTAAGACTACCCAAACCAGGACTGCGAAGGTCCAGTGGCACCAAAGTGATCGGCAGAGTGTACCTGGACCAGCCCTGCAAAGAGACAGAGAGAGAGGTGCGGCCAGTGGCATGGTCACCGTCAAGGGAATAGGATCTGTTGGTGGAGCGAATGCTCTACCTGGCCCGAAGACCTGACTGTGTCCCAGAGGTCCCTAGCCCCTAAGGGCCTGGCACTGGGTTCATGGAGGGGGAAAAGGGCCAGATGCTGTACCCACTGCTCCATAAATGCTGCCCAGTGGTGAAACCGACCACCACGATCCCCACAAGAGGACAGTGAGGGGCTCCAAGCCTGAGACTTCGAGCTACTGCGAGCAGGAGAGGCCGGGGCCAGTGAAGGCCTTCTGCTCTCGGATCTTGAAGACAGCATAGCAGACATGTCAGAGGGTGAACTCGAGCAGTTACATTTCTTCCTCTTCTGACGGGAAGAGGAAGAACTCTAGGTCAAGCAGTGCCGGATCCGCGACTGGGATCGAGAATGGGCCCGCTTCTTTTTGTGTTTGCAAGAGGACTGCCCTTCATCTCGAACACAGGACCGCCCGTTGTCAGAACCCTCCCTCGGAGAGGAAGGCGGACTGGATATGGCCCCACTGCCAGAGCTGCATGCCTGAAGAGGCTCCCTACCATCACTGTCACCATCTATGGTCATAGACCACTGTTCGGTAGGGCTGAGAGAAACTGACATAAGAACTCTTTTTTTTTTCTCAACTAAACTGATACAAGAATAACAAACACTAGTTAAACACTGTAATGAACTGAACACTACTGTCATACAGATGTGAAGATCTGACTGCTGGCAGGTGGCGGCGTCATCACTTAAGCGCACTCCACAGCAGGAATAAAGTAACTGAGGTGGCTGGGGGTCACTGCCGAAATAGGCTATGCAATGTGAGACTAGCTCTCGTGGTGCCGCGCATGTGTGCAGCCTGCCTTGGTGCCAGCCATCCTTAAGATTGTTAGCTCCCGCGTGGTCCTAGCACCTCCAGCCCAGAACCCATCAGTGTGTCTCAATGGTGGAGATATGGTCCAGGAAGATCAGCCGGTACTCTCAGACCCCATGCTGTGTTAGGCCCGTGGAGGTCACAACTGTGCGAGATGTGCTGGGTGCGGGGGTACCACTCTGAAGGTCCCACCCTGGGTGGAAATCCATGGACAGGCAAGGCCTAGGGTATGAGGTGGCCAGGACAAGGGCTGGTGGCACAGGGGTTAAACTGTAAATCACAGAAAAAAAAGTAACCTCAACAGAAGAGATTTTTAAGTGTTTGTAGTGGTGGCAATATTAACTTGTCAACTATTACAAAATAAGTAATAAAGGTATTTTAAAAATATTTAAGGGCATAAAAAACACATCTATAATGATTCCATGAATGTCAGAAATACATTATTGCTTTAAACAAGTTATGTAATTGCAGTACATTTTCTGGCAACTATAGTACAGTAAAATACCTGCTATTTTAAACAGTTTTTGGTATAAAGCTGAATTATAAAACTGAAAATCAACATCTACCTTCACAGTTCTTCTCATCAGACTTGTCCTGGCAGTTTGCTTCCCATTGCACCTCAGGGACATCTCGATGCACTGACCACTGGTACAGCGAACCGCGCTCTGAGCAAACTGGGCAGTTTTCTCATCACTTTATCAGCGCACTCTGAATATCCATCACAGCGCCAGGCCAGTGGAATACAGTCAATGTCACCAGTGGAACAGGTAAACTGATCAGGGGAGCAGGTTGGTGGCTCTAATACGCAGATACACACAAAAAAGGAAAATGTTTAATTGAGTGGCTCATACTGCACTGCTCTTAATTTCAGTTTTTTTCCTATTTTACTAAAAAATGACTTGATGGCCCTATTAAGAGGACAGCAATACACTGAAATCAGTCACACAGAACTATTCACAAAAATGGGCAGAACTCAAATCGTTCTTTGACTGGCTTAGTACATTTAGAAAGCAGATTACATCAGTTTATAAAAATGGGCAAGAAATCCTGTACTGTGATACAAGAAATTAGGTCACATGACAATTTGTTAATACAGCTTAAGAAGCAAGTGACTTATCCGAGAAAATTTTTGTAAATTACGCACAGTTCCAGTTGTATTTCCTGTTTTTATCTTACCTTATTCTCTACTACTAAGGAATTTGTGTGAGGAAAGTCTGAAGGACAAGGATCCTATTTTTAAGCAGGTGTCCTTAGTCATTAAGAAAGATGGGAAGATGTACACAAAATATCTTCAATATAAGGAGCATTGTGTGTAAATATTTATTACGTATTGATTTGAAATGAATCCATCCAGGATAACCCCATGAAATTCAGCATCTTGTTTTCAGGCGCAGGCCCACAGAGGACAACAGCAGTCAACAGATTAACGTAGTCCAGCAGGAACAGTTCACACAGGTTAACAACACAGGAAACCCCACCCAGTGGTGAAGACGGCTGAGGTGCCTAACACACCTACCTTTTCCCACAGCAGCGACACGGGTTTGGGAGCAGCGCCTGGTTGCTGGGGTGAGCTGGGGTGGGGGTTAGGACTGAGTGTCTGATGGACAGCTCTCCTCTCCTGGGGTGGGGATGATATGCTATCCCCCTCCTTGGCTGCCACCTTGTGGAGGCCGTGTGGCAGTGCCAGAGTATGAGCAACACGGAAGGGAGGGGCCATGGTTCTGTAGCATGTGTACACCCCACGCGCACATGCTTACATGCCTCTGCGGCTGAGAACTAGGGAGAAAATAGAAAAAGGGTTGGCGCTGGCTTAATGAAGCCCTGCCTGCCCCTCTTCCCGCATCGCCGTCTGACCACCAACACCCAGTTCTATATGACAGTCATCAGGTGGAGGGAGGACAAACCTCACCTTCCTGGCCCCACCATGGGGTGAGGGGGGGCAATGCATGGGGGAATCTTCAAAGCAAGAGTCAGGGTGGTGGGAGCCAAGCAGGAGACGACAAGGCTGAATAGCCTGCTGGTGCCAGCCTATGGGAGAAAAAACTCTATGGCAAAAACATACACAGGAGAAAAAAAAAAGTGACAGTAAATACATCGAAACAGTAATCAAAACAAGCTAATAAAGTGGGATCACTACAAACCAAGAGCATGAGCATTATTGTGCAACATGACCATTTTCAGGAAGATGGGATTCAGAACCAACACAAATACAGGGAGTTTCAGGGTGGCTAGAAAGACTGCACTTCAACACCTGCAAGCTAGAAGCATTCTTCAGCTGGAGAGAGTGTTTTCCCAGGGATGGCACAGGCTCTAAAGTCTATGCAGTTCTCAAACAGCCAATAAGCCTAAATCTGCCGTAAGAAACATTTTGTAAGTGCAATAACACTTCAGGGTGCGCACTAAGTGGGTAAAATTCGTGCAATCTGATTGACTGAGAACCATTTCAAGCTGTGGTACTCACCACTACCTGGAATTTAACATCATGAACATCGACTCTATCCCCATGTTTGCAGGTTAGAAACATAATTTGACAGCAGGAGTCTGAAGGTCCATACTAGCTCACCCTAGTGACCTACTATCCTGGCTGACTTTACCCTCTCCCTCCACCCTCAAAGTTTTCCCAAAATGGCAGAGCTCACACAAAAGAACACATAATTTGACAACAGTAATACAGAGCTCTATACTGTCAACCAATCAGCGAAGCACCACTTTACAATTTTTTTTTGAATGCTTTAGAATACATTACCTTTCAAATCTTTATTTTGTTGGTAGCCAACTCTCTTCCTAAGAGCACATAAATCATCAGAGCTTTCTGGCATCAAAACCGTTAACTGTTAAAATGAATTTTTCTAACAATTTTAGAAAATGGGCGAACGGTTCTGGAATTCTCAATGTATAAGGGCCTTGTCACGGTGGGCATTTATGAGACAACAATGCTCACCTATCAACAAGGCCCACTGCCAACTGCCCGTTTACCTGGCCAAACCCCCAAAAATCACTGCCCATGCAGAATTCTGAAGATTACTGCCCATTATTTTCCCTTCACGAAGCAAGTGAGAAACGGCCCACCTGCACAATTCCCCAAAACATCAGCAGGAATGAAGTGCCAAAACAGCCATAAACAAACAAATTTTATTTCATGTTTTTTACATTTTTGTTTTAGCACTACTTCAAAGCATTCTCTGCACTAAATGCTACTCACGCCCCCTGTTCCAGATGCGCCCTCATTGTCTTCACTGCCGCAAGCCGGCAGCATGTCTCCACCTGTGGGAGACGAAATTAAGAAAGTACCGCTGGTCTAACTGTAGAGCCAGCGCTACAGTCTAACGGTTACTCCCCCTCCCCCCCGACCTCAGCTGTAACACCCGCACTGATGAAAATGAACCAGGACTGCGATCCCAGTGTCTCCAAATTGCAGTCCTCCACTGGTAAAAACTAGCAGTAACTAACTGTGGGTACTAGTTTTGGGGAAGCTACAGACTGCTATTGTGCTGGTGTTGGGGAGTTACTACTACAACAGAATGTCTGTGTGTGGGGGGGTGGAGGTAACAGCTTACAAATGAAGGGACTATTTTAGCCTAAATGTTTTGTTCATTTTTAAGGGGGAAATTTCCAAGTTGGATCGGGCCCCACCTCCGTGAGAAGCAGGGCCTGATCAGCAGGTTCATAAATAAGTATATTTTTAAAACTTACTGTGCCATATTTAATTTAGAATGTTACTTTGTTGATCCTGTGCCCGCCCCACCAGCATCTTACAATTAACAGCCCTCCCCGTCTGTAATCTGTATTGGTGTACCTTTAAATAGCTCAGGTATGGTGCCTATGTGTTTCCGTGATATACTGAGACCAGGTACAGACTGACAGACACCCTGGCAGTCGGTACCTACTCTCAATATATTACGAAGAAACGTAGGCTCCAAACCGGAGCTACTTAAAGGCATGCCACTACAGTACTCCTATGGATTGCCTGCTGCTCTTCACAGGACATGTCATACTTGGGATAGCCAGGATGACTGTGGGTCAATGGGAGGGCTGTTAATTGTAAAATGCCGCGGGAGGGCAGCTATCGACCAGATAATATTCTAAATTAAATATAGCACAGTAAGTTTAAAGTGCTTATTTATGAATCTGCTGTCGGGCCCTGCTTACCGGGGTGGGGCCCGATCTGACGTGGACGTTTCCTTTAATACTGATTTTAAAAAATTTTTTAAATGTAGACAAATTACATATTTTAGGTAGGTAGGTAAAATTTATTTTTATACAGGTAATACATGTCATTTGGACATAATCCAGTTTACAAGACAGACCTGTGTAAATTCCTAACTAGTCACATACAAATAAGTTCCATGTTAAATACATATAAATACAAACACCACAATATACAAACAACACGGTATACCTAAAAGACTTACAATAGCTAGATTATAAAATCTCAAAATCCCAAGGAACCTTAGAGAAAAAAACATTTAACACTCACAAATGTGAGCATGTAGCTCCTTTATAGTATGAGTAAACAATGAATAATTTGGAATTTCTTACCTCATCAGGAAGAGAATTCCAAAACTAGCAGCCTGATAATAGCAAAGACCTGTCCCAATATTTATTATAATGTTTACCTACAACTATCTTATTTAAGTGAACTGATCTTGTCAATATCCGTTTTGATAGCTGTTCACTGTAAATAATATTAAAAATTGGATGATTTACAGATGAATATTTCATTTTGTGTATTAAAGATAACCAATGACACTTATGATTTATGTCTAAAGGTGACCAGTTCACTTTCTTCAACAATAGACAATGATGAATCCGATAGTTTCCTTGTAATACATATCTTGCTACGATAATAAGTTCTATCTAATCTAGACAATAGAGTTTTATTTGCATTTCTATATATTAATTCTCCATATCTTAGCACTGGAATAATTAACTGATCTGCCAGTTTTTTCTATCTAAAATAGATAAACAATCAGTACTTCTTCTTAACGCCCCTACCCTTCTATTTACTTTTTTAATCAGTGCAATAATATGATTTGAAAAGGTCAGATATTCATCAAATATAATCCCTAAATAACTATATTCTTTAACTTGTTCTAGTTTAGTTTGATTTCCTGTACAAATGGATAAATCATAAACAAGTTCACCACTTTTTTCAATGGGAAATACATACACTGTTTTTTTTGTGTTCATTATCAGCCCTGACCTGGTGAACCACCCCTCAATTCTTCTCAAATCAGACTGCAAGTTAGTTTGTAATATTTCTCCCGTTTTTCCGGACGCAATTATAACCGCATCATCGGCATAAAGTCAAATCTCTGATTTTTCTATAGTCGATGGCAAGTTATTTATGAATATTAGGAACAAGAGAGGTCCTAAAATTGATCCCTGGGGAACTCCTCTATTTACTTTCCTCTTTCTTGACAAACATCCCTGTACCTCGACTCTCTGAGAACGATTATCCAAATAAGATTTTAACCAATTTAAGGGATCTTCCCTCATGCCTATTTCATGAAGTCTTTCAATTAGTAAGGGGTGGTCCACCAGGTCAAAAGCCTTTGAAAGATCTACAAAAATAACAGCTGTCTCCCTAGTTTCCCCCAATGACCTATTTATTTGGTCATAAAATTCCAAAAGGGCTGTTGTAGTAGAATAGTTTTTTTCTAAGTGAAATAATACCCTCCAGAGTGGGTGGTATGGGATATACCAGACCTTCCTCAGGCTATAAGGCCCTCCGCCTGTGCTGCCTGGCCTCATTAGGGCCCCCTGGATGGTCCGATATACCCAGTACTGTCCACCCTGCCTGGCATTATTGCATGCTTATAACAGCAGTAAAGTCCCTTCTAGGTGGACTTTGTCAGTTAATCAGACCCTTAACATCATGTTTGCATGTCAAACCCATCTTGTAATGCCAGACCAGTAAAAAAAAAATACAGGTGTCACATACAGTAATGCTCCCATTGTTTAAAAACAGAACTGAAAGCTGTATTTCCTTGGTTGCCCTTATTTAGTACAATGGGAGTTATTTCATTCTCCATCACCATTCACATCACCAAAAGCCAGTTCTAAGGCCTTGAGAATACCAAGCAGCACTGGCAGCTATGAACAAGCTTGTATTCAAGTGAGAACAACATGGCAAATCCAAACTGATTGCCTTTATGTTTTTTTTTTACAACCTAAAATAGCACAGCCAGACTGTCAGTGCAGTGGCAAGTCTATCATTCACAATGCCAGTGACCGGGTTTGGGAACCAGTCCAGGAGACCGGAGGCGGGGGCCCCTCATCTCATCATAGCAGTCCTACCTGGGATCCCCACAGGTGGTATGGCTCGGAGGACAGAGATGCTAGGATCCACAATCTGCAGTCCCTGCAGCACATGCTGTGGCGGTGTCTCAAGAGAGGGAGAAAAACAGGAAATGCTCAGCAAACAGGATAAATTATCTCCCAGTGCAACTCTGAGTCTCCCTTCCTCAGATCACCTAGTATATAGGGCTCCTCTCCTGGATTCAGTCGGGGGCAGCAGGAAAAGGCCTCATTGTGGAGGAGAAGTCCATGTAAGGTAATAAGGGTAGCCCTCTGGTCTGGGTTTTGGGCAGGGATGAAGGGACAGGAAGGTTGCCAACAGGGGCAAGCACAGAAGTGGGTTGTGCTGGTGTGAGGAGGAAATAACAGATAAAAAAATTATTTAAAAGGAACATTATGCATTGTATGTTCAAGGAAAGGAAGCATTTGCATTAGGCCTACCCTCCCAGTTAGCAGATCAACTGAACTACTCTTCATTAAATCCTCATGGGAGAAGCAGAGGGTTGGGCACACTGCAGAGGTGAGGTTGGCCTCTGTTCCAAGTGAGGCTAGGCAGGCTGCACAACATTGCCAATTTCTGTCTGTTAAGTACAGCTTACGCTACAATAAATATGTTGACCACTGGGATGCACCAATCGTAGAAATTAAAGAAACTTCGACACCTCATCCCTCCCATTCCAGTCACTTACTGGCATCCAGTTCGCCCATCCTCTCATCATGCAAGTCTAGCGGAACCCCTACCCTGAGAAACCCCAAACCTCAAACTATTCCCAATGGCAGCCAGCACAAAACCTCTGCTCACTTCCTCAGCTGGCCGCCATCAGACTCACGCAAACCACAATCTTAATATTCCAGTGGGGGTATGGTGATATATTTCTCTATACATGCCTTTGTAGCACTTGTGTGATTTTCACTGAGATCATGCCTCACAACTACTATACTGATACCAGAGGAGTATACCAATATATCCATGCCTATGTAGCACTTCCCTGATTTTCAGTGAGATGTCTCACAACCATAGTTCTGTTACTGGTGTTCAGTTCACATCCACACTCTGGCAGTTCTCTGCTAGAGACAGCTTAAGTCATTTGTAGTCTTCAAGCTAACCTACTCCTAACAGCTGGGTGGTATATCCTCTGACTCCACCCTGTGACATTAGATCTTTTGCAGGCTGGAAGCAGGGATCCAAGTGCAACCTACGAGGAGAGGCTGGGTGGATTGTGTAGATGTGAAATGAATACCACTAACAGAATTATGACTCACTTAGTAACCAATGGCATAATCTATACTAGTAACATGGATTCAGTTTACTACTCACACTCTGCAGAGTTTTAGCAGTCCTCCGGGAGGAGAAGGCAAGCGACATCCCTATATTTTTACTCTGTTTATCCTCCTACAACCCTCAGACCCTCCTTTCTCAGATCCCAAGTCATCCACTCTCCAACCCACTGAGGAGTCTGCGCTTGTGCCGCTGCCTTAAGTTACTTCAAGCCTAGTTGCTGAGCGGGCAAGGAAGGCCCCTACCTTCCTTGGACATCAGGGAAGCGCATGCATAGCGAAGCCTGCCTCCTCTGCATTGTGGAAGCGGCTGGGATCGCCGCCAGGACTGTCTGGGGGATTTTTCCTCCTTCTGATTCCCTTGATGTCGTTGTGCAATGAGGACCAATGAACCCGATGCACGTTGAGACATGCAACCGCTCCTGTCCTCTGCCAGCGTCAACCCCTTTTGTTATCCTCAACCATGTCGGCACCCCCGAGATCCCCAGGTGGTGGCTGTAAAGCAGTGAGGAACTCCCCATCCCTCCCTGGAGAAGGAGAGCAGGCCGTTGGGTGCTCGATACTTCTCTGCCCGGCCAACCCGCACATCCCTATTTGACGAACAGAGACTGCAGGACCAGGGATCCAAAAGCAGCATTCCAAGATTCATGATGTCAATTTTGTAATGGGAGATTAATGTGTGCTTTACTCCAGGTTGCTGCCCTGCATATCTCTGCAACAGGGATATCCCTGGAAGCAGCCACCGAGGCAGTGGTATGTCTGGTGGAATTAGCCTTAAGACCTTGGGCAACTCCTACCAGCCAACCTACAGCAAAGGTCAATGCAGGATGTAATCCATCTGCAACTGTCTGCTTTACTGCAGGTCTGTTAGTAGCAGCTTCAGCGTGAGTCTACAAACAGCTAGTGAGCCTCACCTGAACTCCAGCCGTGCCCCTCCTAGTATTAAGAGAGCACCTCAGCAATTTCAGGGTATGGTGCTTGTGATCAGCTTCTGAGACTGTGATAGTAAAGTATTCTAATTAGTTAATCCCTTGTTACAGTTTAACTCTGATATGGCCTTGGGAGGAGCTTCAAAGTGGGGCAAAGACAATCTTGTTCTTGTGGAAGACCAGGTAAGAAGACTCCGCCAAGAGTGGCTGGAGCTCACTGATCCTTTTGGCTGATGTGGTGGCCACCAAGAAGGCAGTCTTTCACAATAGATTTGACATCACACACCTGTGTATTGGCTCAAACGGCTTGCCCTTGACCACTGCCAATGTCACCTGTAGGTCCCATGGAGAAGAGTTCGAGCACCAGAGGGGAAATAATCTAGGTATTTGAAAAAGGCCAGACCTACTTCTTCTGAGCCACAGCTGGCATACCAACCAGCACCTGGTAAGCAGATATGTCTGCCAGATGCACCTTAAGGGTCACTGCTCACAGTCCTGACAGACCGGGACCAAAGGTAGTTGATGATGCTCGCCATAGGGCAGGTCAGGGGATCAACCTCCTCACCCAGACACCAGATCAAGAACTTTTCATACTTAAATGCACTGCATGTACTTGTAGACTCCATACAGGATGCCTCCACAACATGGAGGATGTCTTCTGAAAAGCCCAGTGCTGGATCTCTAGCTGCTTAGGAACCAGGCAAAGAGGTATAGGGACTGAAGGTCTGGGTGCGGGATCTTCCCCTGTTGTCAGTCAGCAGATCTGGGCACAGAGGCAACCCAACATGGAGGAGGCCTGCTGCTGACACGGAGGGGACCCAAATACCAGAACTGCCTGGGCCAGTCTGGTGCTATCAGGATTATCTGCACCTTGATCATAACCTTGTGGGCCAAGGGGAAGGGAGGGAAGGCGTACAGAAAGCACTGGGTCCAGGGCATTGTGAAGGCATCCCCCAACAGTGTTCTAGACTGTGTGGGGTTGGACATCAAACAGCCTTAGTTTTCTGTTCTCCCATGAGGGAAACAGCTCCACCAGAGGGGTGCCCCACCTTGAGAAAAGGTGGCCTGCCACCCCTTGCTTCAGGAACCACTTGTGCAACTCTCTCTGTCCTGGCTGATGGTGTCCACCAGCTGATTGCTTTCTCCCATGACATGGATCACCAGCAGATCAGCACCGAGGCTGTGCACTAGTGTCCAGGTGCAACAAGCCTCTCAAAACAGTGGATGGGAGTGTGTTCTGCTCTGCCTGTTCAGGCAGAACATGGTGGTCATGTCAGTCCGGACCTGAATGACCTGACCAGTGATGAACAGAGCGAAATCTGTCAGAGCCAGGCGCACTACATGGAGCTCCAGCAGGTGGATGTGGTGATGGAACTCCCAGGGTGATCAGAACACATGGGCCCTGTGGTCTCCCAGGTGTGCTCCCAACCCGAGACACACATTGGCCCCCAACCAAAAAAGCACAGTTCAACCAAGGAAGTGAAGTTTCTAACCACCCAGAAATGCAGTCAAAAAAATAAGAATGAGAGTGTTTCTTCACAGCTGAGGTCACAAAGTTTACACAGTATTGAGAATTTAAAATGTGTGTTCAGAAGAGTTTCCTCTTTGAACAAGTTCCAGTCTTAACAGCGATCTAAATGCAGCTTGCCTGTGAATGTATTCTATGAAAAACAAGAATACTTCTCTAAAGTCTGGGGCCATAATGTTCTGTTTGGACAAAGAAAAACTGGTAAAATTCAACTTCAAAAGTGCAAACCATTTTACCTAATGATTTGTTACCAGAATGTTCTTATCAATGGAGAAGACAAGGACTGGGTTGGTCCAAAAACGCTAAAGCACTTTGTTCTTTTTGTTACATCTATGTTGGTCCAATAAAAGGCATCAAATTGTTTGCTTCTGGATCATGTGGGTAAAAGGAATCCAAGAAGTTGGACTTCTCGAAGGAGGCACAACAAATGTATGTATCAAGTCAAAAAGAGCAAAGACAGACCCTCTGGTGTGCTGGTAAGTAGTGGCAGCAGTATTAAGTCAGGCAAGTGAAGTGACAAAATGAAAAAAAAATTACTAGGGTGCCAGTTTGTGAGTAGAAGCAGCAAGTTTGAGGCAGAGTGAAAACGAGCAACTTCACTGGCATTGTACATCACATACTAGTGAACCCTGACGGGATATTTTATTTAACAGCAAAAATGAGAAACTGTAAGCCAGTTAAGATAGTTCACTACACTTGGCCTACTTTGCTTCTCTCTAGGTAGAAGAAAATAAAGACTTCACTATAAAGGATAATTTTCTATAGCTGAACACTATGTGACTATGTCTAATTAGGAATTCCTTTCTGTTTGCAGCATTTATCAGAGGTGGGCTTTCACAAAATATCATTTTATAAACAAAAACAACAGTGTGTGTGTGTGTGACAGAATAAAGGTATAAAACAGATGACCACACATTTTAATGTAAGCATGGGGGTTGAAGGTCTAGTATTTACAATGTATGTCACAGGAAAATGCATTCCAGTTAACAGTGCAGGAAGCAAAAATACCACAGACACCATTTTATCTCGTCAGGACATCCTTTGTTTAACACCCCGATTAATATCACAAATACAAGTACCTGAATTAGCGCTGCACATGGAGACAGTATAGCACAGTGGTCAATAGCACACAGCTGCAAACCTGGAGAACTGGGTTTAAAATTCCCATAGCCACCCTTGCACGTTGTGTGAGCATGAGCAAGTCACTTTGGAAACAAGCCTTGACTTAGTATCTTTCCTGCCCAAAACCGTAACATAAAATGTTCTGCTGTATGAGCACCTTCAAAGTGAGGGTTTAAAAAGCTTACCTCCACATGACAGCTCATCCTGAAGCAGCACAAGATGCACTGGGCAAGAGCAGCGTCCGTGCCATCTCCTTTCACAATACAAATGTGGGAACAGCCACCATTATCTTGAGAGCAAGGATGCTCTCCTGCATGTAACAAAAAAAAAATTGTAAAAGGTTACAGATATCTTGGAGGGAAAAAAAAAGTACCCAACTTCAGTTTGAAAATCTGAAACAGTTGCTGGATGTGGTAAAATATGCAATGCTTTACAATCACAACAATTTAAAATGGATACTGTATCCTAAAACTTAAAGAGCTTCAGACATTATATTTTCTCCCACAGACATTACAGTTATCTGTAATTAGTAACAAATCATTATGAACTACATTCTAAAAGTGACGACATGCCAGTCTCCTCTATAGTAGAGGCGTGGATTCATGCAGAGAAAAAAACATGCTTTTACAAAGAAAAAGTACAGTTATGTAAGAACTTACCGTAACAGTAGATCTTGAGAGAGCTCCTGCAGCATGCTACACCTTAAGGACTGCCATCCCAGGCACTAGGACTCCACGGAAAACTTCTAGCCAGCAGTACCCTAGCTGGGACCCGCCTTACATCTGTCTGCCCACCGATGACACCCTCTGAATAAGGGTGGTCTCAGCCCCACCTCAGTTCACCTGCTGGAGACCTGGAGGTTACTTGGCAGGAGAGATCTGAGGTAGGTGCTGAAACAAATCCCAGAAGGAGAAACATATTAGGGGGACGGAGGGAGGGAAAATAGCGCCTGCTGCAGGAGCTCTTCCCGACGGTCTACTGTTACGGTAAGTTTTTATGTAACTGTACTATCTGACTTCCGAGTATGAGCTCCTGCAGCAGGCTACACCATAAGGACAGAGTCCCAAGCAGTGTCCCCGAAGGGAAGAAAAAAGGGAGGCAGGGATAAATACTCCTGCATTATTTAAGCAATTATTTAAGAAATTAGGCCTTGGAGCACAGTGAGGCCAAATCCTGCTCTCTTTCCGGAAGCTAAATCCAGGGTGCAGTGCTTAACTAAAGTATGCACATAGTTCCATGTTGCGGCAGTGCATATATCTGCTGTTGAAACATTTTTCGTGGCTGCAAAGGATGCAGCCATCCCCCTTATCGAATGTCCCTTAACTGGTCCTGATAAGGGTTTTTCATACTTGCTGTAAATGAAGGTAATGCAATTCGTCAACCATTTAGACATGTTTGCCTTGCAACTGTTTTCCCCAGAACCCTGAGGGCAAGGACACAAATAACTGATTCGACTGCCAGATCGATTTTGTATGGCTCAAACAGTAATGGAGGATCCTGTGCGTCTAGAGTGTAAAGGCCCCGATTCAAATACTGGGATAGTAAACTGGAAAGGAAAATTACGTACCTACCGTAATTCTTGATCTTCTCTTGTATCTTCACCATTCATTACTTCCTGGGTGTAAGCCGGAGGCGCGCAACCGTCACGGGAGCTTTTTTAAAAAAGTTGCCTAACGGCCCCGCCCTCGAGAGCGACGTCATGCGACATGCGCGAGGGGCGGCCGTTAGTAGCGACCGACTCCTCCTCCAACTCAGTTCTGTGAGCCGGAGAGGCAAAAGTGAAAGCAGAAAATCTAGATAGCGAGGCAAGATAGCCGAGGATAGCAAAGCAAGGAAGAATGAACTGAAAAGGAATAAGCCGATGGAGGAAGGACAGAGGAGATAAGAACATCCCAGCCTAGGAGTGCAGGGCCTCCTTACCTGGGCGACTCTAGGAGGAGAGATGAGTAAGGAAATGAGAAAATAGAAGAAGAAGAAGAAAGAGAGAGAGATGGGATGTTGAAGGGACCAGAATGCCCAACGAGCATAGTTAGCTTGTAGCTGAAGGCTCGACTAAAGGGGAAGCAAGAATCCCCGGAGATAGAGCTAAAGAGAAGGTTCACCGAACCCGCTAGACAGACTCAGGAGGCATAGTCCTCCATCTTCAACATGCCATTGTTCTTGACACCCACCTCGGCTCCTGACGCGGAAGACCTTTAAGTGGAGGACGGCCCGAGGGAGGAAGAATAAAACCCCCGCGGCATGAGAGGCGCTGCTCAGGGTTTAGAAATAGAAAATGTAAGCCTTCAGGCTTCAAGATAGAAATGGGACTCAGACTGACTGGCTAAGGCCGCCAAGGCTTAGGCTGGCTAAGATTGGATATGGTCAGCAAAGGTCTACTGTAAAAATTGTCCAGGAGGACACTTAAAGGGAGAAACCACTAGCAAAACAGCGAGAAGGATAGCCTACCTTCTCATTTGCCTTCTTGTTTGATTTCTCCATTTTTTTTTTTTTTTTTTACAGATAAAAAATATTTTTTTTTTTTTTTTTTTGTAGATGCATGACCCAGATACCAAGATGCCTATAGCAGTCGGAGAGAGTTCCCTCAGCACTTTTTTTTTTTTTTAAAGAGAAAGGAACAGACGTACTCGTTCCTCTGCTCTGCAAGGTAAGAATAGAGGGGGGAATCAGATTTCAGGGCAACTATCTGAACACGGGATTGCAGGATCAAAACTGAATAGCCTGAGCCAGGCCAAAAAACCCCAGAGGTATCTTGCCATAAGAATAGCAAGAGATAGTTGTGCAGTCTGATCGCCAATGCAATCCGAAATGGCCCATGAAACTTAGAGTAAGTAATATTTCTGATTTAGACCCCCCCAGAAAGATCTTTTTTTTTTTTTTGGGAAAATTTAAGGAATTTTCTATGTTTTATATAAATGCAGAGAGAGGAAGGAGACGGGAGGTGGAGAAGCCACAGGAAGAGGCACTGAGGGGATGGTGGGTGGTAGTAATGAATGGTGAAGATACAAGAGAAGATCAAGAATTACGGTGGTACGTAATTTTCCTATCTTCCTTGTCAATCTTCACCATTCATTACTCCTGGAGTGAAATGCTGTCCTCTTCCCTGGAGGAAGAGGCCATACCCTGAGGAACAAGACCCCAGCCTTCTGCTGGTGAGAAACAGAAGGAGAAGACCTGGCTATTCAGAAAGCCTAAGAGGAGAAGAGCTAGGAGGTGCCTCCCGAGGGAGGAGACTGAGGAGCCCCTGTAAAAGTCTCCCTAGCTCTGGAAGAGAAAAGACTGGCCCCGGAGGCGGAGCGAATCACCCTACGCCGGGCCAGGGGTGACAACCTGGAAAGACGAAGCCATGCCGTCCGCCTGATGCAGATCGCTGTCCCCGCAAGCCTGGAAGCCACCTCACTGGCGTCATAAGATGCCCTTGCTTGGTGTCTTGCCAGCTCCAGGCCTACCGCGGAGAGGGCAACAGCTTGTCTGGTTTGCTCCATATCAGGCATAGATGCCAGCAGCTGGGACATCATCGACCACAGATGCCGGTTGTAGGCAGCGTGGTGAGCCTGATGTGATGCAATACATGCACTCCATCGAGCAGAAGAGAACACTCTTAGCTCAGCGGTCGAACTGCAGAGAGTCCGAACCGGTGGCGGTCGTCGCCAGGCAACGGCGCCCAGAAGGAGCATCCAGGTATACCAAACCTGAGGACGGGTTGGGAAGGGAACCAGAGACTCAGAGGGGCACAATACCTCACGCTGGCAGTCCGCCGGGCTGGGAAGAAGCGGCAGGGGACTGCCATGACCGGATAGACGCCTCCTGGAAGGGATAGGCCAGAAGGTACCACCAGATGCTGGGCACTGAATTCACCAAGAATTACCGCCTCCTGCTCGCATTGTCTCTTCGACGAAATCCGAGATCCTCACCATCCTCGAGAGAACGCTGATATTCTGTGAAATCAGCATCGGAGGACAGATGAGCAGGGGGTTCCTCTCCCTCGGAGGAGGGAGACGAGGATGATGGGGAACTGGAATGCCCAGAGGATTCCTGCGGCGGTGGGGAGAGTCGAAAGACCCGCTCATGCATGTACCTAACGTATGAGGGGGAAGGCGCCGCAGAACCCCTGAACTGCTCCCAGGATAACGGACCCGTAGGGCCGACATAGCCTGGGAGTGGGGGTGGTGAAGGCAGAGAGATGGGAGAGGGGCACCTCCGCGGAGGCAACTGCTCTCTGCGAGGGCTCTGGAATCCGGGGAAAGGAGCCCTGGAAAGAGGGATCCCGGATATCAGACCAGGCCGAGAACGGAACTCTGGGAAGCGGATCCTGGAAGAGCCCTGGGAGAACCTCCCCTGTGACGACCGCCGGGACTGCATGGATCAGAAGGGCAGTCCGCACAAAGCGCCCGCGAAGGACACCTAGAACCCTGGAGGGAGGGGCGAGGCTCTGCACTTGGCTCCTGGCCACCCCCGAGGTGGCCAAGGAAGACCGGCGCAGACCCCTGCCCTCGACCCCTCGGACTCTGAGAGGGCCTCCTCCTCAGACCAAGCGTCCCCCTGTCCCTGAGAGGTGACAGCACCCGTAAGGTAGCTGTCACCGGCCTCCAGAGAGGGAGCCTCCCCGCCACCCCCGCCTGCCCCAGGGCTCCCTGCCACCCCCAGCCGGGGAACCTCAGGAGGCGATGAAAGGGGGGACAGAGGGAGGGGCCCGCTGCGCCGCCTGGCACCTCTAGCCACCGGGGACCCAGACTCCGAAGAGTGGGGGTGCCAGGATGGGTCCACGTCTGAATCATCGCCCTCCGAGGAGGACGAGACCAGCAGGACCTCAATGCTGGCCACCCCAGGGGTCCCCGAGGCTACGGGGCCGCGACCGGCCCCGGTGCCAAGGGAGGCGCCGCTCGCCTCCCTCACGCCGGTAGCCGCCAGAGCCTAGCTCCACACCCCACAGGCGCCGGTGAGGCCGGCACCGCCTGGAGGACAAGGCCAGGCGCGCAGGCGCGTGCGGAAGGTGGCGGCACACCGACGGCGCCGCCCTGTCCATCGGCGCCGCGAACGCGCCAAAGCCCAGCGGCACCGCCAGCAGCAGCCGCTCTGATCACCGGCGCCAACGCGAGCGCCCCGAGACCGCAGAAAGCGGCACCGTCTCGATCACCGGCACATCGACAGCGCCAGGATCTACTCGGCGCAGAAAGGCGTCGAGTCCACCGAGCCAGGCCCAAGGCAGGAGGCCTGCGCCGCGAGGAGCCTGCACCTCGAAGAGGTGACTGCCAAGGCGAGTGTCGGCGCCCGCGACCCGGAAGGACTCCGACGCCCCGACACCACAGAAGGGCCTCCTCCTCGGCAGAAAAAGGCGAAGACCCCGCCTCTTCAGACCCATTATAGGCCGGGGAGGGAGACCCGGGAAAAGAGCCTAGAGACCTTACCTGGGAATCCCTTGGCGACGTCGTCCACGAGGTTGGCGGGGCTTTGCCGAGCTGGCAGCGGACTTGAGGAGCATGGCGGTCCATGGACAACACGACGCAAATCCATGTCATGGTTGGGTCCCAGGCAGCGAGACAAGCGTCATGCGGTCGGGGGCGAATGCGGCCACCAAACACCGGCCGATGAGGCGCGGCCAGTCTTGAACCACGTTTAGCTCCGGACCCGGACATAGCTGAAATCAACAAGAAAAAACAGTAGGAAAACACACCGGCGCCGCTTTAGAAAGAAAAAGAGCGGTCTTGCGATCGGTGATAGAGTGTGTGGAAAAAGAAGGGTAGCGGCGCGGTGAAATGGACGCTCCGAGAAACAGGTGCTGCCTCGGCAGTGGGAGAAACAGAACTGAGTTGGAGTAGAGTCAGTGCGCTACTAGGCCGCCCTCGCATGGCGTCGCTCCTCGAGGCGGGGGCGTTGAACAACTTTAAAAAAAAAGCTCCCGTGGCAGGGTCAACGGCGCCTCAACACACAGGAAGTAATGAATGGTGAAGATTGACAAGGGAAGATGGGAAATGTCTTGACTTAATGTTAAATCAAACACTACCTTTAGAAGCAGCTTAGAGTTAGTGCACGGAGGCACCCTGTCTCTGTGACAAATTAAATAAGGTTCTTTATACATCAATGCTTGCAGCTTGGAAATCCTCCGAGCTGAAGTGATGACAACTAAAAATAACGCTTTACAAGAGAGAAAACGTAGGTGGCAGAACGTAGCCAGTTCGAAGGGAGGTAAATACAGGTTACTCACCTGTAACAGGAGTTCTAGGAATGGTATGTTGTTCATCCACACTCATTGGCAGGTATCCTTGCGCTTTAAATCTTGCGGAAGGTCTTCAAGCTTGCTCCTCCCACCCACCGGTGGTATAACTCGGCTCCGCCCCATGACGTCCAGATCTGGCCCGCTGGAAGCTCAGGTTGTGCGTCGAGCAGAGGTCGGGTGGAGTGGTGGATGAACAACATATACCATTCCTAGAACTCCTGTTACAGGTGAGTAACCTGTATTTCTAAGGACATGGATATGTTGTTCATCCACACTCATTGGCAGACTCCTAGCAGTTCTCCGGAGGAGGGAAGACACCACACCCAGTACTTACTTGGGAAAAGAGACTGAGAACCGAGGCCCCAAAACCAGCATCCCCAGGCGGCTCAAGGTCGATGTGGTAATGGGTAATAAAGGTGTTTGCTGACTTCCAGGTAGCAGCCCTGCAGATTTCTGGATAGGGACGTCCCTGGAAGCAGCCACCGTTACAGCAGTATGGCGGGTAGAATGAGCTCTTATCCTCTGGGAGGCTCCATGCCCGCTAACTTATAGCAGAGATCTATGCAGGAGGTTACCCACCTGCTTATCGTCCGCTTGGCTGCAGGTCTGCCAGATGCGGCTTCAGCGTAGGTGACAAACAGCTGGCGAACCTCTCCCACGACTTCAGCCGCGCTCCTTATAATAAGCGAGCCCTTCTGGGTCCAGAGATGGAGCCTATATTCGCCTCCAGGTGTGATTGGGGTAGAACACCGCAGAGTCAACACCTGGTTAAGGTGAAACTCCGACACCACCGGAAGGAATCGGTGGGGCGCAGGACAACCTTGTCCCTGTGGAAGACCAGGTGAGGAGACTCGATGGAAGGCCTGGAGCTCTCCCATCCTTCTGGCTGACGTGATAGCCACCAGAGGCGGTCTTCCACGACAGGTGAGAGAGAGCACACCTGTGCATAGGTTCGAATGGCTTGCCCATGAGCTTTGCCGAGACCAGCAGTAGATCCCACGGAGGTGGGGTTCCCCGCACTGGAGGAAATGTGATCAAGGCCTTTGGAAAGCGCCAGACCACCTCTCCTGCGCCACCGACTGCTTCCCGGCCCGCGCCTGTAAGCAGAGATGGCTGCCAGGTGCACCCTAGGGTCGTCGACCTAAGCCCTTGACTAGAAAGGACCATAAATAGTCCAAGATGCTTGCCAAGGAACAGGAGGAAGGGTCCAGCCCTTGCCTGACACCAAATGGAAAACCTTTTCCATTTGAAGGCATAGCATTTTCTGGTCGACTCTTACGGGACGCCTCAACTACATTGAGGACCTCGGCCGGAAAGACCCAAGGCCTGGAACTCCTAGCAGCTCAGGAACCAGGCCGTCAGGTGCAGGGATTGAAGGTCCGGATGGAACACCTTCCCTGACTGACTGAGACAGGTCCGGAGGAGCTGGAAGCTGCCGCGAGTCCTGAAGCTGAGACTGAGGAGATCTGGGTACCAGAACTGGCGAGGCCAGTCTGGGGCTATCAGAATCACCTGCGCCTTGTCCTCCTCGCCTTGAGAAGCACCTTGTGGATCAAGGGAAATGGGGAAGGCGTAAAAGCACGGGTCCACTGCCTCGAGAAGACATCCCCTGCAGCGAGCCCTGCTGAGGCGGGCATGGAACAGACTCAACCTGCGTTCTCCCTGGGGCAAACAGGTCCACCTGAGGTGTGCCCCAATGGGAGAACAGATGCTTACTACCTCCGCAGGAGAGACCACTGTGGGATGCAGCCCTATCCGGCTCAGGGCATCGGCCAGGGTGTTGGGCTCCTGCCACGTGAATGGCTAGGAGATCCGCCTCCAGGCTGCGCAGAGTGACCAAATGCGAGAGCTCCTTGCACAGAAGCATGGGCGCCGTCCCGCCCTGGCGCGTTTAGATAGTACATGGTCGGGTATTGTCCGTCTCGACTGGACCACTTGACCCCGGAGGAGGCAGAAAGGCGGTGAGAGCTAGGCGGACCGCTCGGAGCTCCAGCAGGTTGATGTGGCATCGGGACTCCCGCGGGGACCAGAGGCCATGAGCCCGGTGTTCCCCCAGATGGGCACCCCAACCCATCAGAGAGGCATCGGTCGACAGAGAGACCGTCGGCTCAAGGCGGATGAGCGGATGCCCTCCAGCAAATGATCTGGAACGGTCCACCACTGGAGCGTTCCACATCCCCTGTCACCGACACAGCTGGTCAAGGATCGCAGCGTTGTGACCACTGGCTGGCCAGTCCCCACTGAAGGGACGCATGTTCCAGCGGCCCAACGGACCACGCTGGTGCAGGCCGCCATGAGACCCAGGAGGCGCAGGAAGTCCCGGCAGGGCGCACTGCCCAACCAGAAATGATCGGGCAAAGGAGGAAAGAACCTCGCCCTGTCCGCGGGAGCGCTCTGGCTCGAAGAGAGTCGAGGCTGCGCCGATAAATAGAATCACCTGCTTCGGCTCGAGTTCCGACTTGGCCTCGTTGATAAGGAGGCCCAGTTGAGAGCAGACCTGGAGGGCCAGATCTCTGGACCACTGCCTCCTTCCTGGAGGGAGCTGCTATCAGCCAGTCGTCCAGGTAAGGGTACACCCGGACCCCTCGGCGCCTCAGGAATGCTGTCACCACTGCCATGCATTTGGTGAAGACCCTGGGAGCTGGAGACAAGCCGAAGAGCATGGCTTGGAACTCAAGAGGGATCCTTCTGCACCGAAGGGAATCTCTGGTGAGGCAGACCGGATAGGGACGTGAAAAAGCAGCGTCCTGCAAGTCCAGAGAGCAGAACCACCGCGCCCTTCCCAAGGATGGTATTATCTGAGCCAGAGTGACCATCCTGAAGGTTCGAGACCTAGGAACTTGTTTAGGTCGGTAGGTCGAGAATGGGCGCCAGCCCCCGTCCGCCCGGAACCAGGAAGTACCTGGACACAACCCTGGGTCTGAAGGAGGGTCCACCACCTCTCTTATCACCTCCTTCTGGAGGAGGAGAGCGATGTCGGCTCGACGAGCCGCCAGTGAGGCTGGGGATCTCAAGCCCCGAGGCGGCAGGCTCTGAAGGGTGGTGCCTGCTCGAATTCCAGAGGCAGGCCTCTTCCACCACCTCCAAGACCCACCTGTCCATGGAAACAGCGGACCAGGCGGGCAGAAGCCGGAGCCGTCCCCCACAGGGGACCCAGGGATAAGGTGGCAGGGAATGGGGCGAACCTCAGCCCGTCACTGGGCAGGCTTGGAGGAGGACCGGCCGAGGGACCTCCTGGGCCTTTTCCTCCTGCCTCCTGTTAGAGGAAGCCGGCGGCTTGGGTTTGGGATGCCAAGGCCGAGCCTGCTGGCCCTGACGTTGCTGGGCGGGCGGCGTGGGGCACAGAAGGACGAAAGGGCTTAGGCTGTGGTTTTGCGGCCTTTGTCCTTCTGGCGGAAGAGACCGAGTCAAGGTAGCATTGGACTTCGATCCTCTGCAGGTGACCTTCCACCCCAGGGCCGAAGAGGTCAGTCCCCAAAGGGGACATCCGCCAACTGTGCTGGGTATCAAGTAAAGGTGGATATCCTCAGCCAAACCATCGACACGCATACCACTGCGGCCGCCACCGATCTGCACATGAGTCCCCTATATCCAAAGCAGTCTGGAGCTGCTGTTTGGCCACTGCCCTGCCCTGGTCCGCACCTGCTTAACCGTAGTCTACAGATCGGCGGGAAGATGAGGGATGACCTCATCCAGGGAGCCCAACAGGGCATGAGAAAAATGTGCCATGAGGACGGCGAACTGGCCTGGCGAAGCCGAGAGAGGACGCAGCATAGACTTTTTCGCCGACATAGTCCAATTCTCTTGGACTCCTTGTCAGGAGGTTTGTCCACATCCCATGCGTTGCGGCGCTGACTGTCGGTAACCAACCCCTCCAGCAGAGGGTGTTCAAAACGGACAAGGAACCAGTAGGGACCGCATATTTCCTGGCCATCCTGGCGAGGCAGGGGCAGGGAAGCTGAGGCGCTGCCAAAGCTCCAGTGCCGGACCCACTATAGGCCTCGGCTACCGGAAGGCCTCCGTTGGAGAATCCCTGGGTCCAGAATCTCATTGAGGATACCTGGCCCGTTTGGAAGCAGGTTGAGCTCCATCCCGGTGGACTCGAGATGAGCGAAGTAGTCCTAGGAAGGACTGACGGCCTCGTCCATGGACTGACCTCCCTGAAGACTCCAAGTCCAGTGGCTTGAGAAAAAGGAGAATCATCTTCGGACTCGGAAGAGTCCCTGAAGAACTGCCTCTGGCCTGAGCCACCTTCACCTGCCGAGGTCGATCGGGAGTGAGGGTAACTGACAGCCGATGGGGTAGACCCTTAGCCGACCGAGAATCCTTGGTGGGAGCCCCAAATGGTGGCTGTGGAGGCGGAGGTTCCACCGGAATCGGTGGAGCAGCTGGTTTTGGCCGAACAACCGGCCTGGGTATAGGCTCCTCGGATAAGTCGAGGGGTTGTGTCGGACGTTCCGGTGACAGCCACTTAATGGCCGGGGAAGGCGACGGGGTCGGCTTATTCCCGGCCAGGAGGAGCTGTTGCAACATAAGGTCCTCGTACCGTCGACGTAATTTACGCCGAAGCCTCCCCTCATCCGAGGAGGAGGACGAGGACCAGCGACGCCGCTTCTGATGCCGAGGCCGAGACCGCCTATGACGGTGGGATCGGCTGGACCGCCAAGAGGTCAGGGCCAGACCGAGAGTCCCGAATTTCCGAGTGCGGTGCAGGAGGTGTCGGCGGAACCGGCACTCCCGCCGGCTCGGATGGTGCATCCGAGGGCTCCGAGAACGCGGAGGCACAGGTGAGCCACGGGATCCTCAACTCCTCCCGGGGAACCGGGAGAGGGGAATCTCGGCTGCTAAAGGCGAGCCCGATTCAATGGGTCGAGAAAACTCGACTTCATCGGTGGGAGTCTCGGTCAACTGACCTGACGGGACACCGGTGGAGGCCAGTGGCCGGGTTGAGCTGTCGATCAAGCTGACGGGTCGACGTCCGGGAGAGGGACCTTCCGCCCCAAGAGACGTCGACGGAGGGACTTACCCTTGTCCCTCTTTTGGACCGAGAATAAGGTCCCGCTAACGTAGGCCCTTCTCCTTTGAGTGGAGAGGGACAGACAAACTCATAAAAACCGTGTAAGAAGAGCCCAGAGAGGCGGGATAAATGCCGCGGCCGAGGAAGACTGACGCGCCGCCTCCTCTTGAGGCGACCATCCCGCTCGAGCTGATCCATGAGCCACGCCGCCGGACACTGCCAACCGGCCTCCTTGGACTTCACGGAGGAAACGCTCTCGGGGACGCCCAGTTGCAATCGGGCAGCACGGCTCCCGAGGACGAGGCTCAGAAAGATGAGCACAGGTCGCAAGCCCGCGGGTCAGTGCTCAAGGCCTAAGCAGTAGACACACGTGAGTGTGGATCCGTCCGAGACATCTTCTGACCCGCATGGGCATCTCCGAACCGAGTCGATTTGTCCATCGCAGTCACGAGGGATAGAAGATCAAGTCTTTTGCAAAATTTATTTTAAATCTGCAAACGGAGAAATAGGAACTAGTCTCAAACGCAGAGCGCATGAGGAGGAACCTGAGCTCTAAGCGGTAAGGAAGATCTGACGCCATGGGGCGGAGCCGAGTTATACCACCCGGGTGGGTGGGAGGAGCAAGCTTGAAGACCTTCCGGCAAGATTTAAAGCGGCAAGGATACCTGCCAATGAGTGTGGATGAACAACATATCCATGTCCCTAGAATGTCAGTTTGTCTAGAAAAAAAGAAGGTTCCATTGTGTGACAGGATCCCTAATGGGAGGCTTCATATGAAGCATGCCCTGAAAGAATGTATGGGTAAGGTCCAGTTGAGCAATATCCCTACCCTGCACAGGTGCATGATAAGCAGAAATGGCACAGAGATGCACCTTTATGAAAGAGTATCTCAGCCCCGCATCTGAAAGCGATAGGAGATATTCCAGGACTGACTTCACCAGGCAAAACAGTGGGTCCAGGAGCGTGCAGCTGCCCAGATACAGAAGAGTTTCCACTTCATGGCATCTGTGACCCTTGTGGAAAGTTTCTCGCTTCTACTAGGACTTCAGCCACCCTTGTGAAACTCCATGCCTGGAAATCGCTAAGTCTGCAGGAGCCATGCATGAAGGTGTAGGGACCGAAGGTCCGGGTGGACTAATGTGCCCATGTCTTGGGATAGCAAGCTGGGTAAAACTGGTAGCTGAAACAGAGGTTCCATTGCTAACTGTTGCAAAAGAGGGGACCATATCTGACGTGGCCAGAAAGGAGCTGCTAAAATCGTTGTGGCACGATCCGTCTGTAGTTTGAGTAACACACTCTGCAGAAGAGGAAAGGGAAGGAAGGCGTAAAGGAACCTCCTTGTCCAGCAGAAGGACAATGCGTCTCACCAGAAAACTCCATGCCCAAGATCTAGAGAGCAGAAATTGGGCAGTTTTGCACTGCACAGGGACGCAAATAGGTCCAGCTCTGGACGTCCCCATCTTTTAAAGAGGCTGTCCACCACTTCTTGAAGCAGCTCCTACTCGTGGTTTCTGGATCGTGACCGGCTAAGCTCGTCTGCCAGAATGTTTTGGACTCCTGGAACACGAATCACTGTCAGTGCGAGTCCATGTTCTAGGGCTCAGTACCACACTCTCATGGCATCTCTGCACAGAGGGTAGGAGTGTGTCCCCCCGCTTGTTGATGTAAAAGACCGACATATTGTCAGTCTGGAGAAGCAGGGGACCCTGGGAAAGGTGAGTCTGAAAGGCCTGCATTGCATACAGAATCGCTTTCATCTCTAAGATGTTGATGTGTAGGGACACTTCTATGTCTGACCATGTGTCCGGAATACGGTGATTCTGAAAATGTGCTCCCCATCCTAGACCATATGCATCTGTGGTGAGGATCTGGCTTGGTGAGACTGTTTGGAACGGAACTCTTGACTCCAATTTGGCCAAAGTCAGCCACCATGACAGCGCTTGCTTAACAGCCCTTGATATCCTTATCAGGTGCTCGAGATCATCGGATGTCTGGTCCCATTGCACCTTAGGTTCCATTATGGAGCTCTCATATGCAAGCGTGTCAGTGGTACTGTGGTGTGGCTGCAGATATGCTATGGGCGCTGTAACATGGTTCTTGCTGTGACTAGATTGGCTGAAGCTACTCTGGAGGCCTGGTCTCAGTTGAGTGGTCCTGTCGGGTGGAAGAAAGGAGCCATCCTGGATACACAGCAGGGAAGAGCCCATGTACTGTAGACACTGACAGGGCCAAGGACATGACTTTGGGAGACTGACTGTTATCCTCAGCTGTTGGAACATTTGAAATGTGTCCCAGAGGGTGTGGACCAACTGCGACCTGGTGAGGGCAGTTAGAAGCCAATCGTTTAGGTAAGGGTAGACAAAATGACCCTGCCTGCGAACAGCAGCTGCCACTACTGCTAGGCATTTGGTGAACACCTTCGGAGCCGAGGAGCGACCGAAAGGCAAAGCCTGGTAATGGTTCCCTTGAAAGGCGAACTGAAGATACCACTTGTGAGCTGGACACACCGGTATGTGCAAGTATGCTTCTGACTGAAGAAAATGGCGGTCAACAGATGCAACGAGGCGCTTGAGGAGCCAGCGCACGGGTTGACGGCGGGAAAAGAACTGAGGTGGGGCTGGGGGTTGCGCCCTTTATACAGAGGGTGAATTTGGTGGGTGGACCGATGTAAGGGGCGGGCCACAGCTGGGTACTGCTGGCTAGAAGTTTTCTGTGGAGTCCTAGTGCCTGGCGGCACAGTCCTTATAGTGTAGCCTGCTGCAGGAGCTCATACTCGAAGTACGATCAAGGGTTATGTCTAAAACTGCAGTAGTGGCTGCAGAAATGCCCAATTAGGGCTTTGGGCAATTTTTTTTTCTTCCGACACCTGTGAGAAGTAGTTTTACTTCTGAAAAGAACCATGCTGACCTTCTGGTTTCCAGACCCAACTGCGGCCATCTCACACGCACCCACTGGCTTCCTTCTCATTAGATATGCTAACTGTGTTATCAACTCTGCCACTAGTTGTCACCACTAATTAGCATATCCAGTGTGAAGGAAGGCACCAGGTATCATGAGATGGCCACTGTCAGGTCTGGAAACCAGAAAGTTTGTGTGGTTCTTTTCAGAAGTAAACTATCATCATAGATAATTGGAAAAAATAAAAATAAAAAATATTGCCAAAAGGATTAATTGGGTGTTTCTGCAGCCAGTGCTGCAGTTTCAGAAATAACCCTCGTTTTCCTTTAAAAAAATGAAAAACCTAGTAGTTAAAATGTTAAAGCTTTTTTTTTTTTCTTCCTTATAACTTAGTTCTATATGTGAAAAATGACACTTTAATGCATGGACTATTTTAGGTTCAACACCACATATCGAAAAAGTAACCATACACTAGGCAAGTCAATTCCCACAAGCTTCAAAGAAAAGCTGTCAACATCGGAATCCCCCTTCCCAAAACGTCTTATCCTCCGATTAACCCATTCTTACTGGTAGTACCATATGGCGTCAGTACCATCCACTGCTTAACCTGACCCAAAATGGCTGCACAAGATATATTGAGTTTTAAGCATTTTGCAAGTGAAACACTTTTTCACTTACTGGAATGTACTTTATTGTTATTTTGTAAAGTCCGTGGTTCTACAAAATGTTGGAACTTAAGTGGTTCCATTTTGCTGGAAAGCATGCTGCTGCACCACTCGCTCAATACAAGTGTATTAAGGCAAGCGGTGTAGCACTGTGCTTTCCGGCAAAATGGAACCGTGCAGGTTAAGATATTTTGGAGTACCATGGACTTTAAAAAATAAAGTATGTTCCAGTAAGTGAAAAACAGCGTTTCACTTGCAAAACACTTAATCGGGGGGGGTAAGGCTCCGATTTTGACAGCTTTCCTCTAAGAAAGGTTAGCATGCAATATTGCAGCATACTGGTAACTCATAAGAGCCCTCAACAAAGGAATTAATTAAAATAAAACTACCCCCCTGAAGCCAGTCAGTTTTAGGTTTGTTGGTACAGGAACCATACTGCTGCTTATACTGGTTTTACCTTGGTCTGAATAACATATTGCGTTTCTGGTCTAGAAATAACACAATGTTCTAAGGAAACCATTTTCAAATGTATAGATAAGGAAATTCAGCTAGTGGACACACTGGAGTCTTCCAACCCAGGCTTTCCCAGATTTTCTTTCACTAAAGGCAAAGAGTACTACATGTGGATGACCTTTCTGAATATGCAGTTAGTGCAACAGCTGACTAGCTACTTTTTCTGAAGTGTGAACAGTAATAAAAGCTTATGAGTTAAGCCAACAGAATAGTAAGAAAGCACCAGACGAGGACATCTACCAGCAGAATAACTACTTCACTAGTTTTCATCATCAGGTTAATGCAGATGGCTTATAAAAAGTGGCAAGAACATTCCCGCTAAGGCTGATCTTCTGGCACAGAGGTAGCACTACCGCTTATAGCATCGATGACCCAGGTTTGGGAACAAGCCTGGGGACGTCTGAGACTTGGGCAGGGGAGGAAGGACTGGTCGACCAGCTCAATGGTTGCCACCTGGTGGAGACCAGCTGGTACTGCAGCACTGATGACACAACACACAAATGCTCGAGCTGCTTGGTTGCTTGTGTGGGTAGATGCACACAAACACATCTGCAGCACTGCACCGGGTGGCTCTGGGAAGAAACATGGTGGATAACCGTCTCAGAGGCAGGATGACGCTCATCCTGCTGTATGACTTGTTCAATCACCCATGACCCCTGCAGAATCTGGATGAGGTCACAGGAAGTGGGGAGAGAAGAGGACGATCCTCCCCTTACTGGCACCACCAAGAGGAGCGTCTCCAGAGTAACACTCTGGTCTTGGTGCTTCACCCACAAAGAGCATAAACAGTAGTGCTGGTCCCAACCTCCTGAGTTTCTTTTTTAACCAAGGAAAGAAAGAAAAATGTTGAAAGAAAAACTGCCTGAATAGCAAAACGTTTTAATTTAACTTTGGAAAGATATTAAAAAGGCCTGAAGAACGGAATGCCTCTAAGAGAATATTATCTAAAAATAAGTGTTATATAAGACCTTACTGTGACAGAAGATCTTCATGAGACTCTTCTCCATTAGGCCACACCTTTGGAACTATAAGCTATCAGTGTCAGGACCATTTGGAAACTTTTTTCTACCCGGGGGCTGCCTACAATGATGTGCAGCATTGATGCGTACATAATGTGGGCAGCCCCATCACTCCTCAGTTCCCCTCTCGACAGCAGCCTCAGAGGGCCTCCAACTGTGATGAACCAGGGGATTATACCAGCACCAGGCACACAAGGAGAGGCATGGGGCTGGAAACAGGATGCATAGAATAAAGTTTTAGGCACAGCATCTGATACAACCCTCACTAAAATCGAAAGGGGGAAGGAAGGAAGGAGGGTAAGGCATGGCCTAATGGAAGAGATTCTCTTGAAGATGCACTGTTACTGTAATTCTTTTAACTGTTCCGTCTTAATTGAAGATATTTCCTCCATTGGGCCACACCTTTGGAACAACTGCCAAGCAGTACAAAGCAACAGGGAGGATGGCACAGTCTGATATGTAATCAGGACCGAGCCCTTGCAGTACAGCAACCCAAAACCAACATAATTACGAGAGGCGATGTTCAGACTAATATTTAGTGAAAGTGTGAACAGTGCTCCACGCAGCTGCAGCATTTATGTCGGCAGCAGGATATTTTGAAATAAGAAACTGAAGTGGTTATACCCTTTGAAGTGACCAAAACACTAGGAAGTTCTACCGCATTTCCTATAACAGAACGTAATACAATGCGCCAGCCATTTGACAGGCACTGTTTAGACACAGGAGAGCCCTCTTTCCCAGGGACAAATGAAACACAAAAAGCTGAGAGGACTTTCTGCAGTCCTTGGTGCTATCAATATAGTCAGTGGTCCAGTTAAGGAGTATATCAGGTATTTTACACCCAGTTTTGCCCTTTTACACCCGGTGTAGAGTCCTGGGTAGTATCATCATGACCAGGTGATTCCACAGACTTCGGGCGTTTGCACTTCAGTTCACCAGAACAGTGTGACCATGTCGCAAAATACTACCTGGCATACCGAAATACTACCAGCTTGGAAAAATAGGAAGTTTTTACTTCTTGGCCTAAAAAGTTATCTGGAGCACTGAATATAGTATCTCAGTAGTCTATGTACATCTAAAGCATGGTGCAGCACCTCACCCTGGCTGGCATGCTTGGGATAATATACAGGAAGGTGCATCATTTGATTCAGTGTAAATTCTGATATCACCTTCAGTAGAAACTTAGGATTCATATGCAAAGAGAGACTGAAAAATCTAACAAGGCACACATATAAGAGCCTGAAGCTTGGAAATCCGTTGAGTGGAGATCATAGCAACTAAAATATCTTCCATGATAGGAAGCATAAGCCACAACTTACATGCAGCTGAAAAGGAGCAAACATCAATTTCTCAAGAATGAAATTCTTCCAAGGTGGACTTTCACTGACTTATGTATCGGAGGTTTCATATGAAGCATACCTATCAGAAATGTACAGAACATCTCTAACTGGGCAATCGTACGATCAATAGGGATATGAAAAACTGATACAGTGGCCAAATGAACCTTAGAGACACATAACACAGAAACATAAAAGCTGTCAGCAGATAAGGACCTCTTGGCCCACCTAATCTTCCCAGTTTTCCCTGCCTACTGTGCCACCGCAGACCCTACTTGATCTCCAGTCATCTCCTGCCCTTACTACTAAGGTCCCACTGTATCTGTCCCATGCATGACTGAATCCTGTCACTGTTTTGGCACCCATCACCACCGCTGGAAGACTGTTCTAGGCACCCACCACCCTCTCAGTGAAGAATTATTTCCTCACATTTCCTCCAAGCCTCCCCTCCAACTTCATAGCATGACCCCTTGTCCTCTAGCTTCTTTTTCTATGGAAAATGCTACCTTCCTGTACCTTAATACTGGTTAGGTATTTGAATGTTTCTATCATACCCCCCTTTCCCTTACCCAGACAGTACATATTCAGTTACTTGAGTCTCTCCTCGTAGGGCTTTTGATGCAGGGCCTGCATCATTTTGGTAGCCCTCTTTTGTACTGCCTCCACCTTATCAATGTCCTTCCAGAGGTGGGGCCTTCAGAACTGGACACAGTACTCAAGGTGGCGTCTTACCAGTTATTTGCACTGGGGTAATAGTACTGCCTTCTTCCTACTGGTGATACCCCTCCCTATGCACCAGAGCATCCTGCTTGCCTTCCTCACTACCTTATCTCACTGCTTGGCTACCTTCAGGTTATAAGAAATGATTACCCCGCCGAGATAACAGCCCTGCCGAAACCAGGTTATGTGGGCATGGTAGTTTGCAATCCTAAGGTCCAGTGATGCAGAAACATAAATACACCAATCACATCCAGCCTCCCAGATTTCCTTATCAGGAGGCAAAATACTTAAACGTCTAGGAGCTCTAGATCCATCATGAGCAGTCATGGCCAGAGAGTCAGTTTCAGGCTGGTTAGCATGTGGTGCTGGATACTGCTCATCAGCCTTTCTAGGGACTGCAGGCAGTGAGTTTGGTCTGTACCATGCAGAAAAAGTAGCATCCCCTAATGCAGGATATGTAGGTAGAATGACAATGGAGGGCAGCAGGGCACCTCCAAAAAATTCCATGAGATTCCGTTTAGTGGAATCTTCCTGTTCTACATCAAAGTCCATGGCAGACTATGTTTGCTGCATCATGGCTAGGAAAGATGGATCCTCAGAAAGAGACCTCAGGGTATAAACCACCAAAACCTCACCACAGGATGAGAGCATACAACTAGAATTGTTCTTCACCCTCGTATTCCTCCGCCAAATCCACCTCTTAAGTCCATGAAGTCAAGATTATATTCCATTTCGTCATGACTAAGAGTGACAATGGGAGCAGAAGAAGCGACCAGCAATGGCTGTGAGGCAGGAATCTGTGCTGTGCAGATGGAATCTGTCGATGGAGGTCTGGGAACTGGAAGGCCCCCTTGACGGAATACCTGCATGCAATGGCAATCCGAGCAGAATGCATGAAATCATTTCAGTGGACAATGTCAGCATAACCTGGGAGTCAACAATTGCCCTGGAAGGGTCTGGGACTACCTGCATCACCCAGGCCTTGGCTCGACTATGGCACTGTACCATCCATATAGGTATGGCAGCACCCGAGGCAAGCCCGACCTTGATGCCTCAATAATGTGCTTTTGTTTTGTTTTTTGGGGCCGACAGTCGATGCTGCCAGAGCAGGCATTGATGAGGATGTAACTTTTCTCAACGGTGACCAGAACTCTGCTTGCAAAGCAGACTTGTCCCTGTCCGTGTTTCCCTGTCTCTGCGTTTGATGTTATGGCAGGACGGCAAGTTGGCCCAACACAATGACAGTTCTTTGTCCTTATCCTTAGATTACGTCAACCGTTTCTCAGCCGGTGACGAGGGAGAAGCAGATTTTGAGCACTCTTCCTTCTCCATGGCTTTCAACACTATTAATGCAAGGACATTTTCTAGAGCTTTCTTACGGCGTTGCATTGTAGTCTGATTGAAGCTCTGGCAAATCTCACAAAATCTCACGTTGTGAGACAGGTCCAGACAGCACATATACAAACTGTGTGTCTGTCTTCCTTGTAAATTTTACATCAACACTTACAAAACTGAAACCAAGGCTCTTTCAACTTTCGACGACATACAGAAATGACGATTGTAAACTAAATAAAAGCAAAATGGACCTTTCCTTCAGCAGCTCCAACAAGGATGATCGATGGCGGGAGAAAAAATTGAGGAGTGATAGGGCCGCACATACTATACTAGCGCTGATGCTGCTCATCACTGTGGTGAGAGCCCCCCAGGTAGGAAAATGTTTCAGAGTGGTCCTGACGCTGATGGTTTATAGGTCCAAAGGTGTGGCCTAATGGAGGACATATCCTCGAAGATCTTCAGAATCCCATATCTTGGTTCAGGAATGAAAGAAAACAATAAGAAAATGAGAAACGATACGGTCACTAACAAATACTGCCGTTTTAAGTAGAATGCATACTGCAAGTAAATAATAAGCCACGACAGAGTGTGCATTATAGAATTTCAGGCTGGATGCAGAGTGTCCTTATGCCCTCGAAGCACATTAAAATCCTATGATGCACACCCTTGAAGGGCTTATTACAGTTCTAAAATGGCTCTAAGTAATTTTTTTTGGGGGGGGGTGAGATTCAGCACCTGACAGAGTTAATTCACGGTCAGGTGACGTCTCAGCCAATGAATGTCTAGATCTTTTTCTTGCCATTTTGTAAGTGCAATGAGACATTGCAGGGATCTGAAATTATGGTTAATAATTACAATTTGCTCTTGTGTTTTTAAAGGCACTTGGTGGAAGCACTTAACAGTACAATCAAGGCTTGCAATTACTGACCCATAGTTATACACCATGGTGTGTCTCATTGCATACATAATTTGATGCAACTGTTCTGACATTCTGTTTAAAACCTGTGGAAGCAACCAACAGCAATGAAGCTTCAGGCCTATACAATTCTCATTCCACATTTCATCTAGCCAAATGTAGGAAATGGTGGTTTGCAAAGCTGCAGCCTAAAGCACCACTGCATCTTCCTCTTGCTTATGCTCCCTACACCAGCTACATACACTTCCAGAGTACAAGTTCATAACTATGTGCATCTGGAACATTTATCAACTGCTTTTACTTACTGTATTCTTGCACATCCAGTTCTTTAACAGCATGAATGTCGCTAAGCATCTGCATGCGTGCTTGTATCTTAGTACGCCCTTCCCGACTTATTTTCTCAATCCTCTCAATCATCTGCTGCTGCCGGTCAATCCAGTACAAGTGCTTTCCCAAAACTGTCAAGCCAACTGGCTGGAGGATGTTGGAGTCTTCTAAGACCATTCGATTTGCACCTGGTAGATTGAAGAAATAAACATATGGAGACACAAAACAAAATAATGCGTACGTACGTGCACACACAACTCCTTTAATAGATTTACCACACACATTCACTCACCCCTTTAACAGATATTTACTTGTGGCACAATGGAAATTTGTCGAACAAAATGCATGCAGACTATGCTAATGCTGACCTGTCAAACGGTGCTATCATTTCACATGTACAATGTGATATGCACAGGGAGGGGTATCACCAGCAGAAAGAGGGAGGTGGTGTTCCCTCTGTATAGATTGATGACAAGATCCCATCTACAGTACTGTGCCCAGTTCTGGAGATCACATCTCTGGAAGGACACAGAGTGGAGGTAGTCCAGAGAAGGGCAACTAAAATGGTGCAGTGTCTGCATCAAAGCCCCCTACGAGAAGAGACTGAAGGACCTTGATACCCTACAAGAAGAGACTAAAGGACCTCAATGTGTACACCCTGGAACACAGGAGGGAGGGGATATGACAGAGACCTTTAAATACCTCATGGGGGAGGGTAAACAAGATACAGGAGCGAAATATTTTCAGAAGAAAAGACGTCAAGAACAAGGGACATGCTATGAAGCTGGAGGTGGGTAGATTCAGTAGACATGAGAGGATGCGCTTCTTCACGAAACAGTGGTGGACTCCTGGAACAGCCTTCCAGCAGAGGTGGTGGGGGCAAAAACAGTGGTGAGGTGCAAGAATGCATGGGATAAGCACAAGGGAATCATAGCAGAAAGGAAGGGGAGAAAAAAAGAGCTGTAGATCAGGCACAGTCTGTGGTAATAGTATAGGTAGGGAGAAATGGGCAGAATGGATGGGCCAAGCAGTCCTTATCTGCCGTCACATTCTATACAATGTGATGCTGGACATCTGTACCAATTTGTTTTGTATCCACACTATTCAATGAAATTAAGTATGAAAAAAATAGGAAATCAATCTGGCTTTATGTGGCAAGTTTCATATAAAGTATCCTGAAGTGTAAGAGTGAGAGAGAGATTGAGATTCACTGATTGATTACAGAGCACTTAAGCACAGGGCAGTTACACAGCCTGTTCAGGCTAACACAGTAAGCTGTGGACTTCAGATTTACAAGAATCATATCTAGAAGAAAGGAACCTTGTTATGTGCTGCTCCCCTCAAACTTAGTGGAAGTGAGCCTAATAAGCACAGCAAATATGTATTTGATCAATACTGAAGTAGTTCCTAAACTAAGTTTTTTGGGTAACTTCACCCAGGAAAATCTTTCACAGGAGCTATTTAATAGTGCTGTTACAGTTCAGGTAATAGCAACATCCAACTCTTGTCAATCATCCAAGTCTTGTCAATCAGTCAACTCTGTCCTCGTTGCTTTCCCTTTCTTCTGCTTTGCCACTCATCTCATTAGTCTTTTTTGGCCCCTCTTCCCCCACTGTCGCTCCTTCTGTTCTTTTCTTTATGTCCCTTTTGTCTCTCTTCTTTTGCACTCCCCTCTGTCCACCCCCTACCCACTGCTGTTTCCCTTGCTGTTTACAGTGCTGTACTGGCATCACTTTGTAACTGGTTAAACGTTCTTTTAATCAAGAAGTCCAGCACTTGAACATGAAGTTAAACAGCACTGTTGATCCTGCAACAGAAGTCCTACATGGAGACGCTTGAGGAACTCAACATGTATACAATGAAGATCAGTGTGTGTGTGTCTCATGACTGAAACTTTCAAGTTTATTTACAGGATCAACAAGGTGGACACCAGGAGCCAGGAACTGTTCACAGTAACAGAAAGACAGACATTGGGGAACATAAAGACAGTGGCTTGACGGAGATTTCAGGACGTCAGAATTTTTTTGTTTACAGAAAGTGTTATTTAAGTGAAACAGGCTGCTGGAGCGGGTGGTCTGCACCACAGCAGTGGAGGGACTCAACCAAGGTAGGAGAGTATAGGATTGGTGAGGATAAGCAGGGGTATGAAATTGGGGAGGGAGCAATAGGCCATTTGCATCATACTATAGGTGGGCTGGCATTCTCGACAATAGTGGGCCTTTTTCCTGCCATCAATTTCTTTGTTAACTACAAGGCACCAACCTAAAAACCAAATAATCTCCTAAAGAATCTGGCTAACATTTAGCGGACGAGTGATAATTCTGTACACTTAAAGAATAGTTACGTAAGAACTTATCACAACAGTAAATCTTCAAGAGAATCTGTTGCAGCGGGTCACACCTTAGGAACTACAACTATCAGGCACCAGGACCACATGGAAAATTTATGTTTGTAGTCTATCTGGGGCCACCCACTGTGACGCCCTCCTATACAGTTGTGGGTGGCTCAGGCGCCCATCAGTTCCCTCCTGGAGACCATTCACTAAGGATGCACTCTGAGGGAACTGAGGGAGAGCCACAGAGACCCGCCAGAAGGAGCATGGAAACAGGCTTACCATCCTAGAAAGGAGGAATTCAGAGACCAAGGTGGAAGGAGGGTGGGAGGGCATGACCTGCTGGAAGAGACTGTCTTGAAGATCTACTGTTACACTAAGTTCTTACATAACTGTTCTAGCTTCTTTGAGGATATCTCTTGCAGCAGGTCACACCTTAGGAATGAGTCCCAAGCAGCACTGCAGAGGAGAACACTCTGGGTGGCTGGAAGGCAGGGCTTATAAAGGAGGCCCTGTAACACAGCTAGGCCAAATCCTGCTCTTCTTCCAGAGGCAATGTCCAGACTGTAGTGCCTTGTAAAAGTGTGGCCAGTGCTCCAAGCTGCAGCAGCACAAGCGCCCGGTGGCATAGAGGCTGAGGCGCCTGCGCCTTATCTCTCACCATGCTGGCGACCAGAGGTCAGGAGTGAGCTTGGGTTCTGGGAGGGAGAAGAGACAGCTCTCCCTCTTGTGGAGGGGTGGGTTGTGGCTCCCTGGCATCAGCGACACCAAGCGGAGGCTGGATGTGCAACAGCCAGGGCCATGCAAAGACTGGGGTGGAGGCATCTGTGGATGTCTGTGAGTCATATGCGGGAGCGTGCACATCTGCGTCTCCTTGGGGGCAACCATGTACAGAGGGGAACCCCTTGGCTGGGAGGAAGACGTTGCCTGCCCCCATGTCCACCGCCAGATCCTGCCCTCCTGGGTCCCGATACCCTCTGGCCTTCACCTCTGCATGTGGGGCACTGGATTACAGGTAAACACTGTGGAACTGAAGGAGGCACCGCCCAGGGTAATGACCCGGGGAGGTTCCCCACGGGTGTGTTGCGGGATCACGGCAGGACAGGACAATGGCAGGACGACTGATGGTGCCCCAGCCAGTGGCGACGGGAGTGAAACAGAATTGATTAAAAAAAAGTTGCAGCAGCACAGATCTCAGCAGCTGAAACCCCTCTGAAGCAAGTGACAGAGGTGGCCATGCCTCTGGTGGACTGGCCCTTAACAGCTCCAGGCAGCTCCTTACCGTACTTCCTGTAACAGAAAATAATGCAGTTGGCCAACCATTTGGACAGGCATTGCTTAGAAAAAGAAATGTCCTCTTTCCCAGGGGTGAACAAACAATTAACTGTGAGGACTTTCTACAGTCCTTGGTACGGTGTGTGCAGTATCTAAGTATTCTATGCAAACCCAAAGTACGGACAATGCTTCCCCTGGATTGGCATGCTCCAGGTAATAAACTGGCAGGTGGGATGGTCTGATTCAAAGTAAATTCAGACACCACCTTTGGCAAAAACTTAGGGTTAGTACGCAAAGACACCCTGTCTTCATGAAAAATGAAATAAGGCTGCTCACACGAGAACCTGCAGCTCAGAAATCTTACGAGCAGAAGTAATAGCAACTAAAAGAACAGGTTACTCACCTGTAATAGTAGTTCTAAGAGTGGTATATGTTGTTCATCCACACTCTTTGGCATGTCCCTTTCCCCTTTAAGGATCGCCGGAAGTCTTCAAGCTGGCTCCTCCCACCCACCTGGGTGGTATAACCCTCGGCTCCGCCCCATGACGCCAGATCTTAGCCCGCTGGAAGTCAGGTGTTGTGCGTCCGCAGCCTGGGAGGTCAGGTGGGTCCGTGTGGATGAACAACATATACCACTCCTAGAACTACTGTTACAGGTGAGTAACTCCTTCTAGGATCGTAGATATGTTGTTCATCCACACTCTCTGGCAGACTCCTAGCAGTTCTCCGGGAGGAGGGAGGCAAGGCGCACACCTCCTACTTAGGGAACAAGAGATTGGAGAACTGAGGCCCCAAAACCAGCATCCTGGCGTGACTCAAGGTCGATGTGGTAATGGGTAATGAAGGTGTTTGCTGACTTCCAGGCAGCAGCCCGGCAAATTCTGCACTGCCTGCTCCCTGCAGGTGTCACAAATGGGACAACTTGACCTTGCCATCCATCCAAACCAAGATATTGATGAAGAGATTGACCAACTAATAAAATAATGGCCTGCACCTAGTAATAGGATGGAAGGGCAAATGGACTATTCAGACCACCTAGAGGGCATGCTAAATAAATTGCAAAGTAAAAAATAAAAGAGCTACATGATTTGCATTTAAAACTTTTTAAGTTACCGACAACTTACGGTTAACTATGCTTTCTCTTAAATACAAAACTGTCTTAAAAGTTTCTGCTGGTAGTTGAATAAGAGCCAGAGTTTAACCACAAGCCATATCCTGGTAGCACAAAGACCAGGTGCATAGCATTCTAGTTTCTGCAAAGCCCATTACAAGCAGCAGAACATGCTAAAGTAAAATTAAATGTTTTTTATATGCTCCAAATTAGATAAATTGCCTTTTAAAACTGACAGATTATATGCTTTTAAAGAAAAAGTATGGAGGTAGTTACTTTCATTCCAACTTTTTAAGTTGCTTACAATCTAAGATTAAATATTTTAAATATAAAAATGTTAAGATTTTTTTTTATTATGATAGTTGAAGCAAAAACTGAGACATGACCACAAACCACAAGCCAAGGTTTTCAAACGAATACGTTTAAAATAGTATTGTGCATTTTCTGCATAAAACACCATATACTTGTCATGTTCTCCATGACGTCAATTTTACCATCTAACTCCTGCAAGTCTAGCAGTCACCTTGTCAGATATAAGAGTCAGTTCTCAGTACAGACAAGGTAAGGAGAGCAAATGCAAGACTGCCAGAGCAGCGCACTCTCTTAGGACCTCAGCTTGAACATCTGGGTACTTGTGGTGGGTAAGGTTGCCTTTATTCCTGACATAATTGAGCAGGGACAAAGTTAATGCTTGGCTTTATTTATTTTACTATTGCGTCTAAAGTAAGAGGGCCTGCCCCTCCGTCGCAATTGTATAAACTGTTTTTGTTTGCACTGCTGTTATGTAATGTCATAGTATTACTTAAGAAATAGTGAAGTCCTATAATTACAAAATGGCATTCTCTGGTATTTCTTCTCAACCAAATATAAAAGAGAAACAAGATGAAACTGTATATTTCAGGGATGTAATTACTTATCAGGCACTAAGTTTCTAAATAGGGTGGTGGTTCCCGCCGGTTGCGAAAAATTATTCCCAGGACATGGAACAATCCCTGGAGGAAGGGTCAGGGAACCGGACCTAAACCTAATTTTCCTAATACTTCAATTTCCTGGATAGGAATGTCCCTGGAAGCAGCCACCGATGCAGCGGTATGGCGGGTAGAATGAGCTCTTATCCCTCTGGGAGGCTCCATGCCCGCCAACTCATAGCGCAGACCTCTGCAAGATGTAATCCACCTTGCAATGGTCCATTTTGCTGCAGGTCTGCCAGAAGCGGCTTCAGCGTAGGTGACAAACAGCTAACGAACCTCTCCCCAAATTTCCGCCATCCTCTCCTTATAACAGGAGAGAGCTGCGTCTCAGTCAAAGTATGGAGCCTATACTCGGCCTCCGAGGCGTAATTAAGGTAGTATACCAGCAGAGTTAACACCTGGTTAAGGTGAAACTCTGACACCACCTTTGGAAGGAATTTCGGGTTGGGGCGTGACAACCTTGTCCCTATGGAAAACCAGATAAGGGAGTCCACCGAAAGCACCTGGAGCTCACCTGTACTTCTGGCAGAAGTGAGCCACCAGGAAGGCCGTCTTCCACGGCAAGTGTGACAACACACACTTGTGCACTGGTTCGAATGGCTTGCCCATGAGCTTTGCCAGTACCAGCAGTAGATCCCACGGAGGTGGAGGTTCACGTACCGGAGGGGATATGTGATCTAGGCCTTTGAAAAAAGCACCCGACCACCGTCTCCTGCGCAGTCGGCTGACCGGCCTGTACCCAGTAAGCAGAGATGGCTGCCAGGTGCACCCTAAAGAGTCAATGACCAAAGACCCCTTTTGGACAGAGACCAAAGGCAGTCGAGAATGTTAGCCACTGGAGAGGACAGAGGGTCCAGGCCCTTGCCCTGACACCAAATGGAAAACCTTTTCCATCTGAAGGCGTAACATTTCCTGGTCGATTCCTTCCTGGATGCCTCCACCACAGTGAGGACATCCTCGGAAAGACCCAAAGCCTAGAACTCTAGCCGCTCAGAAACCAGGCTGTGAGGTGCAGGGATTGAAAGTCCGGATGGTATACCTTCCCCTGATTGAGAAATATCAAGTCTGGGCATGCTGGAAGCCGCTCTGGGGGCCTGTAGCTGAGGCTGAGGAGATCTGGATACCAGAGCTGGCGTGGCCAGTCTGGGGCTACCAGAATCACCTTCGCTTTGTCCCTCCTCACCTTGAGGAGCACTTGTGTATCAAGGGAAATGGAGGGAAGGCGTAGAGGAGGCCTGGGGTCCACGGCCTCGAGAAGGCATCCCCCTGCAGCGAGCCCTGCTGAGGGGGGGCGGGCATGAAACAGCCTCAGCTTGGTGTTTTCCCTGAAGGCAAACAGGTCCACCATCTGTTTTCCCCAGTGGGAGAACAGGCTGTAGGCTACCTCTGGATGGAGAGACCACTCATGGGATGTCTGGCCTAAGCAGCTGAGAGCATCCGCCAGATGGTCTGAGCCTCCTGGCACATGGATGGCTAGGAGATCCGCCTCCAAACAGCTGACGAGGGTCCAGATGCAGAGCGCCTTTCTGCAGAGCAGATGGGAGTGTGTGCCACCCTGTCTGTTGAGGTAGTACATGGTCTTGGTATTGTCCGTCTGGACATTAACCACTTGACTCCGGAGCTGAGGAGCGAAACCTGTCAGTGCCAGTCTGACCGCTCTGAGCTCCAACAGGCTGATGTGGTATCGGGACTCCTTGGGGGTCCAGAACCTATGGGCCCTTTTGTCCCCCATGTGGGCTCCCCAGCCCATGAGAGAGGCATAGGTCATGAGGACGGCCGTCAGGGCGGACAAACGGGATCTCTTCCTGCAACCGGTCTGGGGCAGCCCACCATTGAAGAATGTCCCTCATCCACTGGGCGGTCAGCTCCCATTGGAGGGGGCACATGTGCAACCAGGCCCAATGGACCACTGAGGTGCACGCTGCCATGTAACCCAGAAGGCGCAGGAAGTACGGACAGGCGCATTGCCCAACCAGAAATGACTGGGCAAGGAGGAAGAACTCCGCCCTGTCTGCCAGGAGCTGAGCTCTGGCTTTATGAGAGTCGAGCTCTGCCTGGATGAAGCACACCACCTGGGAAGGCACAAGTTCTGACTTGGCCTCATTGATCAGGAGGCAGAGTTGGGAGCAGGTCTGGAGGGCCAGGTCCCTGGACCTCTCCATCTCCTGTTGGGTGGGACCTGCTAAAAGCCAATCATCGAGGTAGGGATAAATCCTGACCCCCCCCCCCACCTGTGATGGGCTGCAATGCATTTGGTGAAGACCCATGGGGCCGATGACAGGCCGAATGGAATGGCTCGGAACGCGTATAGGGTCCCTTCAGCTCTGAAGCGGAGTAACCACCGATGAGACGGATGGATTGGGACGTGAAAGAACGCGCCCTGCAGATCCAGTGAACAGAACCACATGTTTCGCTCCAAGGATGGTATGATCTGGGACAGAGTGACCATCCAAAAGGTGCGTGACCGGAGATACTGATTCAGGTTGTACAGATCTAGAATGGGGCGCCAGCCCCCATCCGCCTGGGCACCAGAAGTACCTGGAGACAAAGCCTGGGTCTGCTGGAGGATCCACCACTGGAACTACTGCGTCCTTGAGGAGGAGCTGAGCATTGTTGTCTCGAAGAGCGGACTGAGTCTAGATGGATACTTTTTCCTCCCAAGGAGCACGGGCTTGGCTTGGAGGGTACTGCTCGAATTCCAGAAGCAGTCCCTGACCGACCACATCAAGAGCCTACCTGTCCATAGTGATAGGGACCAGGTGGAAAGGAAGTGGCGGAGCCAGCCCCCCACGGGAGGACCCAGAGCTGGCGTGACAGGAGAGGGGAGGCAGCCCTGCCCAGTCACTGAGCAGGCTTAGAGGAGGATCATCCAGGATCTGAACCTCGGCCTCCTTTACGGGCATGGAAGGGACCAGGCTTGGCCTGGGGGCGCCACGCTTGAGCCTGCTGCTGCTGTTGCCCTCCTTGAAAGGAGGATTGCTGTGCCGCAGGGGATAAGTGCCGAAAAGGCTTCTTCTGCTGTTTCTTGCCCGAAGAACTTTTAGCAGAAATAGCATCCAAGGTGGCACTGGACTGCTCAATACGCTGAAGGTGACCGGTCACACCTGGGCAGAAAGGTCAGTGCCCAGGAAAGGCACATCAGCTAGTTTGTGCTGAGTATCTGCCAGAAAGAGGAGAGTCTCAGCCAAACCCCTGTGACGAGAGGCAACTGTGGCTGCCATCGAGCGGGCACAAGAATCCCCAATGTCCAGGGCTGTCTGAAGCTGCTGTTTGGCAACAGCCCGGCCCTGATCCTGGACCTGCTTGACCGTGGTCTGCATGTCCGTGGGGAGGACTACATCCAAAGACCCCAAGAGGGCATGGGAGAAGTGTGCCATGATGGCCAAACTTGCCTGACAAAGGCCTACAGATGAGGCCACATAGACCTTTCGAGCCGAATGATCCAAGAGTTTGGTTGCTTTTTGGGAGGTTGGTCAGTGTTGGCAGACCTGCCAGTACGCCTGAACACAGAGGCGGTCACCAGGCTCTCGGCCAAAGGGTGCTCTGTGAACCCCGCAAGGGACCCCACGGGCTCTGCGTACTTGCGGGCCATGAGGGCAGACAGAGCTGGACAGAAGGCAGGGTGCTGCCAAAGTTCGAAGGCCGGGCCAACTATGGTCTCAGCCACAGGAAAGACCTCCATCAGGGTATCCCCTCTTTTAAGGATGTCCATGAGAGGGTACTCCGCCTTTTTCTGGATAGGTTCCAGGGGCATCCCTGTAGACTCAGATGAGGCGAAGAATGCCCTGAAAGGACGAAGGGCCTTCCTCTGTCTCAAACCCACAGGCTGATTCGTCATCCCCAGGATGAGAATGTAGGCAGTCTCATCGAACCTGAGGAATCCAGATACAGTGGTGACTGCCCAGGTCACCGGAGGCGGTCCGGGTGACAGTGACCGAAAGGCGGGAAGCCCGGTGTCTGGTCTATCTTCCTTAGAAGGAGCCCCTCCACAGGCTTCTTGGCGGCGATTCCACCACTATTGGTGGAGAGACCGGTTTAAGCCGAATCGGAGGTTTCGCCAGCTCCGTGGAGGGGAACAGACTTAATTGGTCTGGCGAGCTGGCTTGCAGCCTGGGAGGCGAAGCCAGTAATGGAGCCGGGTAGAAGCCGGAGTCGGCTTGTGCCCGATCAAAATCAACTGTTGCCACATGAGGTCCTCACAGCGCCGCCGGAGTTTCCGCTGGAGCCTCTCCTCATCTGAGGAGGACGAGGACGACCGATGGTGTTGCCTCTTTTTAGAGCACCTGTGGCTCTTCCTCGGCCTTTCGGTCAAGGGGGTCCTGGACCTCAATCAAGATCGGACAGGCCGATTTGGTCGCTCGGGAGACACCGGCGGGACCGGTGATTTCCCAGGGTCAGGGACCACTCCCTCGATGGGATTCTCAGCAGGCTGGGTCTCCTCGTCGGGGAAAGAAAGGACCAGAGTCGGCGACAATGGGTCGATGATTATTTCAACCTCATCGATCAAACACTTGGGCGAATAGCTGAACTCCAAGTGAGAAGCCAGCGGCCCGAGAGGCAATTTCGACCGAAGTCGAGACTGCCGGTTCCTGCGACCGAGATCTCTCCCGAACCCAAGAACATCTTAGTCGAGATGAAGATGATCCCGGGTCATTTTCCTGCTTATAGGACCGAGAGGAGTGCGTGCCCGCAGGACCCTCCCCTTTAGTCGGGAGAGACTGGCACAACTCTCAGAAGGAACCCGAGAAAGTGGAGCCCAGGTTGAGTGGCACGAAGAAGCTCAGAAAGGAAGATTCCTAGCATGAGCCTTCCTCCTCGAGAGCCTGCATGCGTTCCAATTCCTTGGCGGATCGTGGCGCGAAACCATGCCCACCAAGCCTCCTTTGATTTCACCGGAGGGTTCCATTTTTCTGGCCTTCCCAACTTCAGGCGTGCGAGACAGTCGTCGAGGATGTTAGGGTGAAATGCAAGACAAAAATCGCACTTCGAGGTGTCATGGTCGACACCCAGGCAATAGACGCACGTGGTATGGGAATCCGTGCGCAACATTTTCTGGCCGCACGAACACCGGCGCAATCCGGGGGAAGACTTGTCTTCCATAATCAAAGATAAGTAGTCACGATTGCTAATGCGAACTAGACAAATTTTCGGGACAACCAAAGGTTTTGAAGCCAGGGCCTACAAAACACGGGAGCATGAAGGAGGCAACCTGAATCTTCCAGCAGAAAGGAAAACTTGCATTGTGGGGCGGAGCTGAGGGTTATACCACCCGGGTGGGTGGGAGGAGCCAGCTTGAAGACTTCCAGCGATCCTTAAAGGGGAAAGGGACGTACCAAAGAGTGTGGATGAACAACATATCCACAATCCTAGAAATAACATTTTCCACGGCAGAAAGCGTAGTTCACAAGTCACAGCGGCTCAAAAGAAGCCAAAGTAAGCGTCTATAAAACAAAATTCAAGTCCCAGGCCGGGACTGGATTGCAGATGGGAGGCTTCAAGTGGAGGACACCTCTCAGAAAGGTACGGGCCACATCCAACTGGGCTACCATGTGGCCCTCAATGAGCACATAGAAGGCTGGTATGGCAGATAAGTGCACCTTTAATGAAGAATATTTTAGTCCCGCATCCGACAAGGACAGTACGTACTCTAGAATCTGGTTCACCGGGCAGGTGAAGGGATCCAGCCCACAAAGCAAAGCACTTTCAGTTCATGGAATAAGTCACCCTGGTGGAAGGTTTTCTGACGTCCACCAGGCCGTCAGCCACTTTAGGGGAGACACTAAACCTGGCTGCACCTGTGACAGTCCTGTTCAATCACTCACTGTAGATGGGAGTGGTCTCAGAGGACTGGAGGAGAGTAGATGTAGTCCCACTTCACAAAAGTGGCAGCAGGGAGGAAGCTGGCAATTACAGGCCAGTCAGCTTGACTCTGGTGGTGGGGAAAATACTGGAATCACTGCTGAAGGAAAGGATTATAGAATATATTGTAACCAGCAGTTTACAGGATCCGAGGCAGCATGGATTCACTGGGGGAGGTCATGTCAAACAAATCTGATAGATTTGTTTGACTGGGTGACCAGGGAAGTAGATTGGGGTGGAGCAGTTGATGTAGCCTACCTAGGTTTCAGAAAGGCCTTCAACACCATTCCACATAGGAGGCTCGTAAACAAGCTGGGTAGCCTGAGAGTGGCTCCAAAAGTGGTAAACTGGGTACAGAATTGGTTGGGGGATAGGTGACAGAGGGTGGTGGTAAACTGAGTTCAATCAGAGGAAGGAAGGATGACCAGCGGGGTGCCACAAGGTTCAGTACTGGGACTGGTCCTCTTTAATGTCTTTATAAGTGACACTGCAGAAGGGCTAAAATAGAAGGTATGCCTTTTGCAGACAACATTAAAATTTGCAATAGGGTAGACACTGGGGCGGGGTTGTTGGAAAAAATGAGTAGGGATCTAAGAAAGCTTGAAGAATGGTCAAGAGTGTGGCAACTAAGTTTCAATGCGAGGAAGTGCAAAATCATAAACTTGGGGCACAGAAACTCAGGAGCGGAATATAAGATTGGGGTTGACAATCACCAAACAGGAAAGAGAACTGGGGTACTCATATCTGATGACCTAAAGGTGGCAAGGCAGTGGGAAGAGCCAGTGGGATGCTAGAATGCATAGGAGGAGTATCACCAGTAGAAGAGAGAGGTGGTGATACACTGTATAATTCATTGGTGAGACCTCATTTGGAGTACTGTGTCTAGTCCTGGAAACCACATCTCTGGCAGGATAGAGGCGGTCCAGAGAAGGGCAACTAAAATGGTGCAGGGTCTGCACCAGAGACCCTATGAGACTAAAGGACCTCAATATGTACACTCTGGAAGGGAAGAGGGGATATGACAGACTTTCAAATACCTCATGGGAATAAATAAGGTACAGGAGGCAATATAGTGCATTGGTTTAAGACTCTGAGCTGCAAACCTGGAGACCTGGGTTTGAATCTCACAGCCCCCACTTGCATAATGTGTGTCCCTGAGCAAGTCACTTAACTTCCTTGTGCTCCCTGGTAGCACATGTAAACACACTTTCAGCTCAGTGTCTCTCTCCTGGTTAAAAAAAAAAAAAAGGAGGAAACATTTTTCAGAAAAATGATGCTCAAGAACAAGGGGCATGCCACTGGGGGAGACTAGGGAAATGTGACGAAGTACTTTTTCACAGAAAGAGTAGTGGATGCTTAGAACAGCCTCCCAGCGGAGGTGGTGGGGCAAAAACTGCAACAGGATTCAAGAAAGCATGGGATAGGCAAAAGGGAACCTTAATGATTAGGGAAGGGAAGGAAGAGAGGGCTATGCCAGAGGTCAAGTAGGGTCTGTGGTATTACAGTAGGTAGGAAAATGAGCAGACTAGGTGGGCCAAGCAGTCCTTATCTGCCATCAATTTCTATGTTTCTAGAACTAACTTATAATAAGAAATGCACAGCTGGTAATTTGGTAATGCTGATACAGAAACAATAAATCTCACGGTGGCAAAGAAATAAAAGATCAGAAGTTTTGTACTACTGAAATGCTAATCCATTCTAAAAATGCACAGCAGTTGTTGAGTAATGAAAATCAAGACAAACTAAAAAAAAAAAAATACATTTAGTTTCATCGATGTCTCCTAAGCCATGGCCATATATCAAAAATGTTCAGCTGTGTACTGCTGTGCATTTTAGACAATGGATAGTATTACCTCCTGATCTGATTAATGTAAAATTATAGAGCTGCCTGAAAAATATCCCAGTACTCCAGCAGGTCTCAAATTCCTCAAATCTTGATCCCATACCTGCTATTTTTGTCCTGGAACAATTAGAATGAATGCACTTTTCACTGGCCTGGGGGATCAATGAAGAGTGAGGAATCACTCTGTGTGACCCTGTGCAAGTCACTTAACTTCCCTGTGCTCCCAGGTCACTCCTGTAAAAAAATCTTTCAGCTTAGTGTGCTACTCCTGTTTAAACAACTAAACTAAATACAAAATAAATAAATCACTGGAACTGGCATTGGACACTGATCAAGTAGAAATACATTTCTGTTTACTGCTGGAATAAAAACTAACTGTATACTGTAAACTGCAAGCTCAAGCTGCATTTAAAATTTTTGTCCAGGTCTTAACCCGTTACCAGAGAATATCCTTGTAACATCACGTCTTTCTTGGTCATTCAAAACGAAGTCAAAGCATTTCTAGGACTACTGAGTTTTGCGAGATACTGGTACTTGTGACCAGTTAACCAATAAGAAAACATTTCGACCACTGGCTTTGGTTATTTTGTATAAAAATGTTTTACGTATAACTAGGCAACTAGCATGTCTCATCAGGTAACAATTTACAACATCCTTCCACTTCTGTTTGCAGTACTGCGTACAGATGTGTAGTTCTATCATGCCTTGGTGGCAGCCGTCTCAATCAGTTGTTTGCACAGCTAAATATAGACAGACAAAACTAAAGCCAACTTCCTTTGGTTAAAAATTATTTTCTTTGGCCCAAGGTTTAACCACTAACTGGCTGTAAAAAATCATCTTAATGCTTCAAATACAGCAAGTTTTAAAATGAAACAAAACTTTGATTTCTATAGCAACAAAAGTTAGTCTTGTAAGAAAATAAGTTACTTACAGTAACTTTAGATATTCAACATATTTTCTCCATACAGTAACACTTCAGCCTTAGAACCAGAAGGACTGGACCCTGTGGAACCACTTTTGAAGACAATGCCACCAACAAACAGCATCATCTGTTTGCCCACAGGGTATACAGTCTGTACCTATTCGAGGCGGAGAGGCAATAAAAGTGAGTCAGGAGGATGGAGGTTGGGTGTTACTCTATGGAAACACTATTCTTGAAAAACCTAGTGTTAAAACGAGTAACATTTCTAGCTTCCATGGATCAATCTCCTCCGCAGAGTACTACTCTTTGGTCTTGACTAGCAAGCTTTGAGAAAAGTACCCTGGAGTAAGGGAGGCTAGAGACCTAGGACTCATTAAGAGAGCAGGCCCTGCATTACAGCCAATCTGAAACATACATGTTTGCTAGGGTGGATATCCAGGGTGTAGTGTTTCATGAAAGTGTAAAAACTACTCCAGGTAGCAGCCCCACATATTTTTGAAACAGGGGCCACCAAGGTAGCCACTGTTTAGGTGGAGTAAGTTCTGAGGGAGCCCTTTGCTGCCCTGACAACATGTAGCAATAGTGAACACAAGACAATCCAATTCGACAAACACTGTTTGGAAACGGGCAGTCCTTTTTCGACTGGGGTTGAAAGAAGCGGAGTTGAGAGACTTTTCTGTAGGCCTTAAATCTGTCGAGGTAGAAGAGGAGAATTTTCTAACATCTAGAGAATGCAGTACACTTCCTCAGATTCTCTGGCTTGGAGTAGAAGGTTGGACGCATTACAGATTGCTTGAGGTAGAACTCTGATACTACCTTTGGCAAAATTAAGATGTTTATGAGTACAACCCCATCTTTCAGGAAAACCATGTGCACAGATGATCTGTCACTAGGGCCTGTAGTACAGAAAAGTACAGTTACATAAGAACTTACCCTAACAGTAGATCTTAGAGGGAACCTCTTTCAGCAGGTCACACCAATGGAACTTGGCCATCAGGTGCTAGGATCCCATGGAAGCCTTTTTTTGTAACAGTCTACTAGGGGCAGCCCACGCCGACGTTGGCATGCCGATGTCACATACCATATAAAGGTGGAGACTCACTCCCTCCTCAGTTTGTTCCCGCCGGAGACTTCCTTGCCAGCCTACCTTGGGAACCCAGGAGGAGAAAGGGTGCTTAGGCCTGTATAAGGCAGGAGCACCAAAAAAAAAATAACCAGGCTGGGACAGAATGAACCCCAAAGGGGGATGGTGGGTGGGACAGTATGACCTGCTGAGAAGAGATTCCTCGAAGATCTACTGTTACGGTAAGTTCTTACGTAACTGTACCATCTTGATCGGGGAGATCTCTTTCAACAGGTCACACCTATGGAACAAGTCCCAAGCAGTGACATAAGAAAAGACCAAACACGAGGCAGGATAAAAAGACCTCAACAGAGGAGACCCTGAAGCACGGCTAGGCCAAAAGCTGCCCGCCTGCGAGAGGCAATGTCCAAACTAGAATGCTTGGAAAAAGTGTGGACAGAACTCCAAGTGGAAGCAGCACAAAGATTTCCTAAAACAAGCAACTGAAGTGGCAATGCCCCTGTCAGAATGGCCCTTGACATCCCCAGTAAGTTCCTTACCATTCTTCCTCTAACAAAAAGTAATACAGCTGGCCAAATATTTGGATAAGCACTGTTTAGAAACTGGGGAACCCTCTTTCCCAGGGGCAAAAGAAACAAACAACTGTTTGGACTTTCTGCAGTCCTTGGTACGATGTGTGGTAACACAAAATCCTATGCACATCTAAAGTATGGTGCAATGCTTCCCTGGACTGGCATGCTCTGGGTAATAAACAGGAAAGTGGATGGACTGATTAAGAAAAACTCTACACCACCTTAGGCAGAAAACTTGGACTGAGTAGCAAAGAGACCCTGTCTTTGTGAAAAATTAGTAAAGCTGCTCACACATGAGAGCCTGTAGCTCAGAAATCCTTTGAGTAGAAGTAATAGCAACTAAAAATGCTTTCCACAAAAGAAAGCACAGCTTGCAAGATGCAGCCAGCTCAAAAGGAAGCAGGCTCAGTTTCTCCAAAACAAAGTCAGGTCCCAGGCTGGGACAAGGTTATGCACAGGGGGCTTCAAGTGAAGAATGCCCCTCAAAAATGCATGGGTCACCTCTAATTGAGCTACCAGACGACCATCCACTGGCACATGGAAAGCAGAGATGGCAGATGTGTGCACCTTAATGGAGGACTATTTAAGATTGAAGTCAGAAAGGGACAGAATGTACTTCAGGACCTGGTTCGCCAGACAGGTGAAAGGGTCCAAGTGACGGGCTGATGCCCAAATGGCAAAAAACGTTTCCACTTCACGGACTAGGTGGCCCTTGTGGAAGGCTTCCTAGCTGCCACCAACACATCAGCCACTTTCTGGGAAACACCAGAACGGGCTATGGCTATTCCCTCAGGAGCCAGGCATGCAGCCGCAGGGTCTCAAGATCCGGATGGACCAGGGTCCCTTGGGCCTGAGTGAGCGGGTCCCGGCAAAACGGGAGTGGGACCAGAGGTTCCATTGCCAGTTGTTGCACCAAGTTGTTGAAACCAGATTTGTTGCGGCCAAAATGGTGCCACCAGGATGAGGGAGGCCCCCTCCATTTGTAGCTTGAGAGGGACCCGCTGAATCAGCAGGAAGGGGGCATAAAGAACCTCCATCTCCAGGAGAGGGACAATGCATCTCACAGAAAACTCCAGGCGCGGGATCTAGTGAGCAGAAAAGCAGCAGTTTTGCATTGTGTGGAGATGCAAAAAAAGTCCAACTCTGGCCACCACCACCTTCAAAAAAGGCTTTTGGCCACAGAGGTAAGCAGTGCCCTCTCGTGTTGGTGAGACGGCGACTGGCTTAGCCTGTCTGCTAAGATGTTTTGGTCCCCTGGAACATGGACGGCCGACAGCTCAAGGTTGTGGTCCAGTACCAGACCCTCATCGCCTCCGGCAGAGAGGGATGAGTGAGTCGTCCCCCTTTAGTAAACCACATTGATATTGTTGGACTGAATCAGCAAGTGACCTGGGGAGCGGCAGTTCTGAAAGGCCAGAAGGGCACAGAGGACTGCTCTCATCTCAAACACATTGATGTGGAGACTTGTCTCAGTCGCAGACCAGGACCCGTGTCTGGAAGGGCACTAGGTTGGCTCCCCAGCCTGATCCCAAGGTATTTGTTGTTGAGGACATGCCCAGGAGAGGGGATGAGGAAGGAGACCCCCGCAAAAGGTGGCTGGGGTTCTGCCACCACTGAAGGACCCTGCAGACAGGGCAGACCAGGACTAACCGATCCAGGTCATGGCACTGATCCCACTGGACCCAAAGGGTCCACTGGGGGACCCACATGTGGAGCTTGGCTAGTGAAACAGTGGCTATGGCAGCTGCCATCAGCCCCAGCAGACGCATAAAAGACCGGGCTGGAACATACCGTTCCAGGCCACAAAGGAGGCCTGTGCCATTGGGCAGTCTGCTCTGTCTTGGGGCAGAGAAACTCTGCCCTGGGAGGTATCCAGAATGGCACCGATATAATAAAGGCATTGAGAGGGAGTGAGAACTGACTTGAGCAGATTCATGGTGATACCCAGGGAGTGAAACAGCTGCAGAGTCCTGTGCAAGGTGGTCAGTAAGAGTTCCCTGGATGGGGCTTTCAAAAGTCAATTGCCCAGATAATGGAACACAAACATCCTCCCATTGAAGGGCTGCAGCCACGCACTAAGCACTTGGTAAAGACCTGCACCACAGAGGACAATCAAAGGCAAGACTCTGCATCCCTGGAATGAGAACCTGAGGTACTTCCAGTAGCCAGGATGCATCAGGATGTGGAGATCGCATCCTGCATCTCCAGAGAACAAAGCCAGTCTACCTGCTGATGAGGGCCATACACCCTGGAGGGTGACCATATGGAACCTCTTGTACTGAATGAACTGGTTAGATCCAAGATGGGGTGAAGATCCCCTATCTTTTTGGGGACCAAGAAAAACCTGGAATAAAACCCTTTGTTCCATTAAGCAGGAGGGATGGGCTCTATGACAGTTTTCTGCAATCAGACTGGTTTTCCTCCCTCAACACCAGAGGACAGTCTGGAAGATAAGAGTCGGGCCACATTGGGATGGTGGGTGGCCTCTTCAGAAGTTCTAATGTGTGGCCCTTTTGAACAAGTGGCAGTATCCAAGCATCGAGGTGATTTCCCTGCAATCTGAGGGAAAAATTACCCCCAACCGCCTCCCCCGGGCTTGGAACCAGAGGAAGGAGTCAAGTTGAGGCAGGCTGAGTGGCTGCTCCCCCTTGAATTTTGCAGCACTGGGGTGGGGCAGGGAAGCACTTTGGCAGCTTGCTTATAGGTCGGGACCCTTGCCCGGACATTTGTGAGACCTTTCAAAAGGAAGACTGTGACGGCTCCCTGGGTTGGGTATGATAAAGGGAGGACCAACTTGATGGCACTCCCGAGGCTTGCAGTTCATTAATTATGTCCTGAACATCTAGGCCAAAAGTTTGGTGCCCACAAAGGGGCATCCAAGACCTTCTGTTGCACATCAGTTGCAAACCCAGAGCCAGGAATGTCTGCGGAGGCAAATGCCTTGTAGCAGCTGCCCATGTTGTAGTATAGACATATCATACAGAGCCTAAGGAAGTGCTTATTTATTTATTTATTTTTATTCTTTTCCCTCGGTCATGGCTCGTAGGAACTCTCTCAGGCTACCATTTCCCCTGTGCCTGCCGCCTGAGGTTCTGCGGTCTGTACCCCTCTCCCCGGCTGCCCAGCAGCCCGGTTTGGACCCGCCGGGAGGGTAGCCCGACCTTCCTTGGGCTCTCTTAAGGCAGACTCTGGCAAGCAGGTGGGGCCTGGGTGGAGGATTGGTGAGGCCAGCCGAGTCGAACCCAGTGCTGGGCATGGAGGATAGGTGCCGTCGCCTATCCCAGCGAGCCGGGTTTTTCCTTTGTTCTGTTCCCCCCCCCCCGATGCTTGGCGCACAGCAACCCTGCCAGCATCGAGCACGCTGTTATGTGCCGCCCGCGCTTCTGCAGCGCCCTCGATCTCCATCAGGGGTCGCTGGACATCCCGATGCCCTCCCCCTGGGACAGGAGAGCAGCCCTCCGGGTGCTCAATCCGATCCCTCCCTGACCGAGCTCCCAAACTCAGGTCACCAGCGTGGAGAAGCGCTTATTAACATCTTCAGCTCCTTGCAGAACTTTGAGAAGTTCCTGCTTCTGTGCCACATCTGGGAAGGCCTGGGAAGCCACCTTGCCATTCTTCCAGAGGGTATTCTGGTACTTGATCAAGTGGGAAAGGTAACGTACAGGTACCTGACCATGTGGGAAAGGTAAAGTACAGTTACATAAGAACTTGCCATAACAGTAGATCTTTGAGAGAAGCTCTTGCAGCGGGTCACACAGGTAGGACTAAGCCGTCAGGAGTCAGGACCACATGGACAACTTCCAGTTAGCAGTCTACCACGAGGACCACCCACTGCAGGCGCCAGGTCAGCTGACATCAGCCTAGCCTATATAAAGGTGGGTGGGCGGTCCTCCACTCTACCAGTTCTCCTGCCAGAGACCCATGTATGGGCAGCTAATGGAGAACTGAAGAGGTTTCCGAGAGCCAAATGAAAGGCAGAAGAAGTGAGAGAGAGAAAGAGCAGCGGGGGAAGGAAAGCTGGGCCTGCTGCAAGAGCTTCTCTCAAAGATCTACTGGTATGGTAAGTTCTTACATAACTGTACTATCTTACTTTGAGGAAGGCTCTTGCAGCAGGCCACACCGGTAGCACTGAGTCCCAAGCAATACCAGGTAACACCAGGATAACACCACCTGGAGGAGGACAGATCAGCAGTCAATAGCTCTGGAGAGAAGGCCCTGAAGTACTGCTAGGCCAGAACTGGCCCTGCGTTGTGAGGCGATGTCCAGGCTGCAATGCTTGGTGAAGGTGTGGACAGAACTCCAGGTGGCAGCTGCACAGATGTCCACAGCAAACACATTTCTGAAGCAAGCTGTTGAAGCAGCCATAAATCTGGTGGAATGGCCTTTGACCACTCCCGGAATGGGTTTGTTGTACTTGAGGCAGCAATAAACAATGCAATTTACCAACCACTTAGACGAACACTGTTTGGAAATAAGAGCACTCTCTCTTGAAGGAGAACAAAACAAACAACTGCTCAGATTTCCTTAAAGGCTATGTGCAGTTCATGTAGCACCAGCAAAATCCTATGTACATCCAAAGTGCAGACAAGGCCTCCACCTGATTAGAATACTCAGGAAAATAAACTGGAAGGTGGATGGGTTGATTCAAAGTAAACTCAGACACCACCTTTGGCAAAAACTTCGGATTTGTATGCAAAGACACCCTGTCTTTGTGAAAAACCAAATAAGGATCCTTACACATATCTGCGGCATCCACCAAGGTCCGATGTGCACAGGTCGATGGCAGGAAAAGAACTGTGGCAGCTGTGGGGACCTCCCACCTTTATATTTATAGGCTAGGCTGACATCAGCTGACTGACGGCCGTGGGTGGTCCCTCGTGGTAGACTGCTAGCTAGAAGTTTTCCTGTGGTCCTAGCGCCTGACTGCTTAGTCCTACTGGTGGCCTGCTGCAAGAGCCTTCCCTGAAGTAAGATTTGGAAATCCTGAGCCCCAGGATGGCAGAGGCAAAGGTCCTTTTGCCCCACAGATTGAACCTCTTGGGTTCCTTGTCCAGAGGGAGAAAACTAAGGTGCTTTGGAACGGTCGTGGGCAGCTTTTAGGACCACCAAGTCCATCTCTGGCTGGGCAGAACAAAAGGGCTTGCCCAAGGGGGAGTGACAGAGGTGCTCCACCTTCCTAGGCATGACTGGCACAGAGTGGGGTCTGCATCAGAACGCCTGGGCTGCAATCTCCAGGGCTGGCAGCAAGGGAGGGATGACCTCTCTAGGAAGTACACCATGTTCCTTCTGGTGGCATCATCCTCCTCAGTCTGGAACTCCATGGCAGACTGGAGCGGTTTCATGATGCCATAAAAGGGTCCTCAGGGGAGGACTTAGGGGTAGGGCCCTCAGAGCCCCCACTTCTGGATGAGGCAGTAGACCTGTCAGTTGAACAGGCCTCTTCCTCTACTATCTCCTCTTCTTCCTCAGGGAGCTGAAGGTTAGGCGATACTCCTTCTCAATGCTGACCAGGTCTGAGTCATGGGCCAATCACGGCAGACACAGACTATGCCAGCGATGCCTGAGAGGGCCAGATGAACAGACCCCACAGTCAAAGTTGGAGGCACCGGCGGCCTGGCAAATGCTGGGTTTAACTGCAGAACCAGCAAAGTGGTAACTGAAGTAAGCAAGGAGTTCAGGTTACCAAGAGGCTGCTGGATGACCGCCTTGACCGGAATTGGCAATGGAGAGTAACTGCCCGCTGACAAAGGCCCTGAAGAGTCTGAGGGTGATGAAGCCAGGGGAGGCCTGGCAGTCGACCCCGCCATAGCAGGGTGCGACGAGCTCACCAGAAGGCCAGAAGACGACCCACTGTCCACAACTGGGGCAGCGAAGCCCTACACCAGAGACACCCACAGAGGAGAAGGGAAAGCTGGTGGGGCATGGGCCACCAACTCGGAGGTCGACAAATGAGAGTCATCCAGAGCTGAGGAAGAGACCACCACCTGTAGCAGTCTCGAGGAACCCAAGGCCGAGGCGAAGGAGGTTGCCCCCACAGGGGTTGACTAGGAAATCCCAGAGGACTTAGGAATAGCCCCTGGGGAGCAGGACCGGTGAGCCGAAGGGCAGTCCTTTTAGGTGTATCTTCTCCTTGTGCTTCCCCAAGGACTTGTCCCGGGCCTTGGAAGCCTGTGACCCAGAAGAGTGAGCTGGAGAGGGGATGAAGAGGACCCGGAGGCCCCCTGTTCCAGACTGGCTAGCTTCTGCTCCCAATGAAATACCTCAAGGGCATGTTTGCACATCTGAAGAGTGGTAAGGTTAAATTTCTGGCAGATGGTGCAGGCTTCAGGAGAGTGTAATGGCTCCAGACAACAAAACAGATGTCATGGTCGTCGTCCGAAAAAAATCTTTCCGCAGCGATGGAAAAGAGGACAACTTGACTGTTCTAGACAAAATAAGAAAACGGAGTGAAAAATGGCAGTTGACTGAATGACGAGGCTGCGCAGGAGACCATGGGAGTCAGGCACTGGTGGGAAAGAACCAAGGAGGGAGCAGGGCCATCTATGCCTTTATATGGTATGTGACATTGGTACGCAGATGTCAGCGTGGGCGGCCACTAGTAGAATGCTACAGAAAAAAGGCTTCTGTAGGATCCTAGTGCCTGATGGACAAGTTCCATAGATGTGACCTGCTAAGAGATATCCCCAATAAGGATCTTTATGCAGAGCTAATGGCAACTAGTAACACCATTTTCCATGTCGGATACATCTTGTTACATGCAGCCACCAACTGAAGGCGCTCATGGGGGAGCATATCCAACACCAGGCTGAGAACTCAACTGGTGACCGTTCTCTTTATAAGGGTCTCAAATGCAGAATACCTCCTAGTAATTGTCTGAATAGAGGGAGTTGAACTAAGGGAACTGTCTCCACTATCTCATGGTAAGCCAAGATGGCCAGCGAGAGAACTTTTATCAGGAAATACTAAAGGCCAAACTCAAACATCCAAGAGCTAGTTGTGAACTCTCTGGAGGGCAACAGAAAGTTGGAGCCCTCACAACACTAAATTAACAAAACAAAACAAAAAAGCTTCCACTTCGCACATGTGCTTTTGGTTTGACAAATCAACTTGGGAGACTCACTGGGACATCTGAAACATTCCACTTCTGTCTCCTCAGAGCCATGTCTAGAGATGCTGGGATAGTACGTTTGGATGTATTAGCTGACCTCGGAACTCAGACAGGGATGAGTCCTAAGGGTACAGTTAATGACTGCTGACTCACCAGTTGGCATAGCAACAGGTATATCAGCCTCAGCCTGCATGGGGCTCTCAGTATCATTTTGCCAGCGGTCTCCAACTTGAGGAGTACCTCTGGATGAGTAGGTCAGCAGGAAGAAGAAAAGAATACAACTTATCCACTGCACCCTGACACTTAGCACCATGATCCTGATTTCTGGAGCAGAAGCATGGCAGTTTTACACAGTGGTGGGATGCAAAAAGGTCCAATTCTGGCATGACCCAGGAACTGAACCATATGACTTGCAAGAGACCCTTTGTAATGGTCCACTACTCTTTGACTGAGATTGCCTGCTGGGGCATTTTCTAAACTAGGTAGATGAGAAACATGGAGAAGAATCCCTGTGCTCCAAACAATACTTCCAGACTCTCGTAATCTCACTGCATAGTGTGTAGGAGTGAATTCCTTCTTACTTGTTGAGGTAGAACATGACACTTGTAAGTCTGGAGGTAAACTACCTTTTGGCAAAGCTACACGTTTTGCAGAGCTGAACATCAGACCAGTCTGATGGAGGACAGAAAGGGGTCTAATCAGACATGTTGAGATCTTACTGATAACATGAGCCAGTCCAGTGGCGTGGAAGGCTAAGGCACAGAGTGCCTTACCTATGCCATGCCTGTGACCTGTGTTTGGGAGCGAGCACAGGCTGCGGGATCGGTGGGGTCTGGGAGAGGATCGGCAGCTGACTGGCAGCTCTCTCTCCTGGGTCAGGGAAGTTGGTTGTCTTGGCTCTTGGCTGCCATCAGGTGGCAGTCTGGTGGTAGCTCCAGGAGGCAGAAGTCAGTCAGTGGTGGGGGATGGAATCACAGTCCTAGGATGCACGTGCGTCTCCAGGTGCATGCACTGCCCAAACATATCGTAATGGTGGGAAAGGGACAAGAGACAGTGGAAAAAAGGAAGGCAAGGTATGCTGCTCACACGTACCTTCACCTGCCACATCACCGGGAAAGCCTGCGGTGACTACTGGATCCAGGCACATTGATATTGGGGGAAGAATGGCCCTTCCTCCTGACCCTGCTCACGGAGGGATCCGTGGGAGAACTAAGCCACTAGGTAAGACCAGGGAGATGTTAGATTTGGGGAGCCTGGCATAAGGGAACCAAACCCCATCATGGCCATGGAGGAAAAAAAAATAATTATAAAAGAAAAAATCTTTCTGATAACATACTCACCTTTAATATTCTGTATTCTTAAGTCATTTCATGAAATACATTGTGCAGCTTAATGAAGTTTAATCGTAATACTTACTGACTTGTATGGACATCTCAAAAGGAGCCGTGTAATGTAACTGCAGTTAACTAATGTGTGTTGTATGGTAATATATTCATGTTTCCAACTTCACAATAAAATACAATTAAACAAATAAACAAAAATAACACTACCTTGTGACAATTCAGGTCCAACAAGGCCTGTAACCAGTACAAAACAGATCTCATTTCTAGCAGATTTATGTGGAAATGGTGTTCCAGGTCAGAGCAAGTCCCCAGAGTCTGAAGACCCTGGCAATGAGCACCCCACCACAGGAAGGAGGCCTCCATGGTGATAGTTGCCAGGGGCTTGGGAAGGGAGAAAGGAAAATCTTGAAGGAGATTCTTCTTTGAAGCCCATCATAGGACGGAGTCAGCCAAAGGCTTCGCTCACTAGGACTGTGTGTGCTGAGCATCCACCGAGAGGTTCATGGATGCAGTCTCATGAGGGGTACAGTGAAGACCATGGCTGCCATGAGTCCCAACATCCTCTGCATGGAGTGCACGGTCAGCTGCGTGTGTTCTCTGACATAGCAGATCATGCGCATTACTGATTATACCCTGTCCTCTGGCAGGAAGGCCCTTGCTTGAGTGAATCAAGGACTGCACCTTATACACTGTAGCCTTTGTGAGGGGATCAACTGTGATTTCTAGAGATTTAGTAGGACTACCATGGATGTCAGAAACTGGCATGTGGAGGTAACTGCCATCTCTGTTTGGATGAGTTTTATGTGCCAATCACCCAGCTAGGAATACTTGCATTCCTTTCTTTCCAAGGTGCACTGCTAGGACTGGATTATGTCACCAGTCTTTGGGAAAAGGAAGTAGTTGGAGTAGAAGTCTTTGCCCAAGCCTGACTCGGGGAAGCATGAGAAAACCAGGAGCAGTTTCAAAATTCGTAAATAGCATTTTATTTTTCTCAATAACAGCAAAATAAAAAATTAAAATGTGTTCAGTATAACTATTTACAAAGGCAGTACAGAGAAAATAGCCCTCCTTCTGAGTGTTTCTTCTCAGTTTCAAATCTCAGTCTCCCTCTCGCAAAACATTGCTGCTCTTTTTATAACAAGTCTTTGCAGGGAGCTCATTAAGGAGACACTGTTTTTTCACAGAATGTTCTTGTCAGTTTCCAATGTTCTTGCAGGTGCAGCAAAAAGAACATAATGAACCAGAACTGACCTCTTGTTTACAACTCTGCAAAGGACTTAAAAACTACATCTCAGGTTAACCCCTGAGTTCCAAATAGCTTTTGCAATCATTTCAACGTAATATACACTTTAAACAAAGGGATCCCAGTTTCACATACAGTTTTACAGAGATTCACATAGATTTTTTTATAACTGCAGATATGCAAGGGAAGAAAAGACAGAAATAGCAAGGAAGGCAGAGATAGTGAGAGGTAGAGAATGGCAAACCATCGAGTGATCAGTTCCTAGGTCTCACAAGAAAATTTGGCTGCGCAACCAGACAGAGACAGAAAAGATGGGAAGAGAACAGACCCCTGCATTTAAACTCTTTCTGCAGAACAAATGAGGCAGGGCTTTATTTAACCCTGTCACACTCGGGTACTTTCTTTAATGCCCCATTTTGAAGGAGTCCTGCTACCTCCAAGAAAAAGATGTCAGCGATCGGGTCTGTCAACTGATTTAGTTTCCCTGGGGTTTGGTCCAGAGGTTGCTCTTTCAGTTCAGGGTGTAACCATCTCAAATAATCTTCAAGGCCCACATACTTAGTACACCTCTCTGTCTTCTTCCCCCTACATTTCTTAGTACTTCCTGAAAGCCACACTTTTTTTCACCACCGTAACCACTTCCTTTGAGTATTATAACTGTGTTTTCTTCTTTTGCTCACCTCCCTTCCAGAGGCCAGTTGCCCTCAGTTATGCCCTCCTTATTTTTTTTTCCTCGCTGTTTCTCTACACCTCTAGAAATCCTCCCCAACCAGGCAACTTCTAAGGCAGTCACACCCATGTCTTTAAAATCCACCCTCCTAAAATTCAGGACCCCTGTCTTCATGTGGTTCGTCTCGGCACGCATCTTAATTTTGAATGACACCGTACAGGAACTGCCCACCATGACGTCTGCGATGCTGTCCCCGTTAGTAAGCACGAAGTTCAGCACTGCCCCATCTCTGGTGGGTTCGTTGACCAGCTGCCACAGAAATGTTCCCTGTAGGGAGTCAAGGATGGCCCTGCTCCATGCTGAGGCTGCAGCTGAAAGGCTCCAATCCACATCTGGCAAATTAAAAGTCACCAACTAGCAGCACCTCCCCCTTATTTGCTATCCTAATAATGGCTTCCCCAGTGCCTTATCCAACTCCTTTCCCTGTGCTGGAGGTCTGTATACTACCCTTGTATGGACAGTGGTTCCGGTCTCCAAGGTGACTTACAGGACCAACAGCTCTTCCTTTTCATCCGGGTTATCCTGTATTTTCATAACCCTGATTCCTTCCATCACATACAATCTCTCCATCACATAAACAACCCCTCCTCCCCTCCCTATCCCTCCTGAACAGATAGTAACTTAGTATGGCCATGATCCATTCATGATTCTCAGCGCACCATGACTTAGTTATGGCCACCAAGTCCAGGCAAGCCTCCACCATGATGGCCTCCAGGTCTGAAACATTATTTCCCAGACTCCTTGCATTGGTGCTCATGGCTCGCCACAACCTGCTCTCTCCTTGCCTGCCACCCCTTGTTCCCTCTTCCCTACTGCCTATGCTGCTCCCTGCCTCTTCCCCGGACCCTCTCTGCTTCCTGTATCTTTTACTCTCTTTTTGCATCCTTGGTTTATATTTCCTCTGCACCCTTTCTTGCAGCTCCTCTGTGACATCAGCTCGCCCTCATCCCCCAGCTGTATGGTGTCTGGGGTAGATGGGCTACAGCTGTAGAAAGAGTCTTCAGCAGTCTTAAGCCCCATGCTTCTGGAGCCATTAAGGCACTTGCGTTGACCAGGAGTTCAGCCTGAGGAGTCTGGTTCCCCACAAGTATAAATACCTCAATGAGAAAGAATACTGTGTATAAAATCTGACCAGCAACCAGACAGGATAAAAATATGATGCTGCTTCACCACTTATTTCTTACCCGATAAGTCACTGCTTTCTATGCGTGAAAGATCAAGTCGACCCAGAACAGCTTGCCCATTTTGTTGTCGATTGCCAGCGCTATAGGTTTACTTAGCCCACTGAAAAAGGACTTCTCGTTCGGTTCCATCTAATGCACACGTTCAATCTTAGGCGATCTCTCTTGCAGGTTTGTAAAATACATGTATCTGAAGAAGGTAAAATCATCATGTCAAAACAGAATACCAAATGCAGCACTACAATATAAAGGCGGTGTTCCCATCAAAGGGATTCTTGTAACATCATAAACAACAATAGGAAAGTTTGAGCATGGTTCATGATGTCACAAACATTCCCAAGATGGGAAAACAGCCTTGCTGTGCATGCTTTCTCATGTATTTTTTCTTGTAATTGTTTAGGGGTAGTCACTTTACAGAAGCATCAAGTACAAATTAAAAGGAATTTATTAACAGTAGCTGCTGTACTCTGCAAAATGTCTTGTTAAAAAAAAATTAGATGAAGATTAAAATGCTTGCTTGATTACTACCAATGTAAGGATGCGATTGTACCACTAATGTGCTAGTAAAGGCACTGTAGACTACACTGCAGTAGTCAAAGGTAGGTAGTATCATCTTCTGCACGATTTCGCGTCTCCCAGGTAGTGGGAGGCTACTGCAGTTCCTGTAAAGGTCCCCAAACTTGGGGCACAGTTTTTTTCAAGATAGCATCAACGTGTGCAGAGAATGAGAGGTGTTGGTCAAGCCAAACCGCTAGGTACCTAGAAGTAGTAGCATCCTCAAGGACAGTCCTGTAAAGGATGTGGAAGTTGGGGAGTGCAGTGAGCCTGGACAGTCTCTGCCTAGTGCCAGAGGCCATGGGGACTGTCTTTTTGGCGTTGTGAGAGCTGCTGAGAACTAAACCAGAGCTGAACTTTATTGAAGATGACCTGAAGGCTGGTAGCCACCCCCTCTGGGGTGTGGCCGGTGGTGAATAGAACTGTGTCATCTCTGCACGCATGTATGGAGGAAGATGAACAGATTAGTGGTAGGTCATTGAGAAAGACTGAAAAAGGATTGATCCCTGAGGAACACCGGTCTCTATAGGAGAGGAGGAAGGTGGAGTCAGCAATTCTGACTGATTGGGTTCTGCCTATCAAGTAGGTACTAGACCAGTTAGTGGCAGACTAGGTTAGGCCGGCTGCAGAGAGGCAGGTTAGACAGAAGGGATGAGAGGCGGTGTCAAAAGCTTGGCGAAGTCGACACAGATGGCCAAGGTGATTAGACCTTTGTCCATCCTGGAAAGGATGGTGTCAGAGAGTCTTAGCAAGGAGGTAGTGGTGGAGTGGTTCTTCCTAAATCCAGACTGGTAGGGCGTGAAGAAGTTGGAGTCAGAGAGGAAATTAGAGAGCTGGGAGAGCACAAGGTGTTCCAGGAGTTTTGCGAGGAGAGAGATGGGGTGATAGTTTGCAGTGGAGGAAGGGTCACCTCCTTTGGGCAGGGGTAATACAATGGCATGTTTCCACTCTGTAGGAACAGTTGCAGTGGTGAAGGATAGGTTCAGTAGGTTGGCAGTTGGAACTGCAATAGCAGGAGCTGAAAGGTAGAGAATATCACGGATTCCCTCTGGGAAAGGGGACTTGCCATCCACTATAAACACTTTATACAGAAGTTTAAGCTACTAATACTGACTTTCTACATATCAGATCTGGTTATACTACGAACAGAAAAAATGCATTTGATTAAAATTCATTACAATATTTCACAAAAATTAGAAGAAAACATCAGACTTCCCATTATTTTCTTTTTGCTGTATTTTTCAACATTGCCATTAGGTTTAGTTATAACTGCTGCATATTATTTTCCCAGCCAGAGAGAGGCCAACATTCAAAGCAGTTGCTTTGATTCTTTCAGGTGCACTCACCCTACTGTCAAAAAATGTTAATCATCTGATATAATTTGAATTAGTTGGACTGTAGATCCCAATGCATTGAGGTTTAGAGCTAACAGGTCTCTGAGGGTCTTTGGATAAAAAAAAAAAAAAAAATCCTACCTCAAGGTTAAGTAAACTTATTTCACCCAAACTTTTTTCTTTCTCCCACTATACAGCTTTGTCTCTTGATTCCATCCACCCACTCCTCAGGTGTAGGGGTGTACCTCAGCTGTGGTACCCAGAGTCCAGACTGTTGCTAGCTTACACTGGTGGAGGTCCATGGGCAGGCCAGAGAGTGCAGTCTGCTGTCATCCTAGCAACATTATGGCCCCTCTACCTTTACTACAGAGTCCTCAGTCCTCCCCTTGATGTGGGCACAGCTCTGTTGACCTTGTGCACACACACAGTTTTCTGGTCAGCAAGCTCCCTGGTCCAAATGTAGGGGTCACTGTTGTGCCCAGCTCATGACTTCCAATATTAGTGCCATGGAAGATTGGAGGCTCCTGTCCGGGGAGGGGAGGTTTTGTGCTTGCATTTGTGATTGCAGTTATGCACTATGACTACAGTGTAGTTAAGTAACACAGTGTAACAATGTTTATGTCTTGTACTGACATTAAAACCAATAAAGTATACTTAATTGAAAAGTATTTATTTCCATCCTGAACATTTCAAGTATACTTGCTACACGCTAAATACTGGCAGCACCAAGCAATGCAAGCAGACCCAGTACCATGCACTAAAAGTTTAAGTAGTTAGTAGTGATGACAGAAAAACACATCAGTATTAATTGTGACTATACACTACAGGAGGCAGTGTCAGGAGTTGCTGGCTAGCCAGCTGTGTTGTCATAACCTGACAAAATATAAAAAGGTCACCACACTATTTTTTTTTTTTTTGAGTGATCTATTTTTCTCCCCTCCATGCCCTGAATCTGCCTCTCCTTCGGGCATCCAAGGTCACCAGCACCTTCTAACCCCCAGCCCCTTCGCCTCCACATTGCAGCCTACCGGGGTAGCTCAGAGTTACCCTTGCCGAGTGGGTCCTTCTCCTCCGAGGGGGAAAGCACTGGTTGGTGCAGCCCAGTATGCTATATTTTTCCTCGGCCTCGGGTGCTGCTGAGACGGCCAGCCCACAGGAAGTCTTCTGGGTGTGCTGATAGACCGGATGCCGTCATGCGTTTTTTCCATGTTCTGGTACTTCCCACATTGCGACGCTTTTGTGCAGTGCTCCGTTCTCCACCAGGGGCTGCTGCAGATCAAAGTGACCCTGGAACCCACCCCAGGAGAGGACAGCAGTCTTGTGGATGCTAAATCCTCTCCTTCCCCTGCCGACCCCCGATGACCAGAGTCCGTTCCCGAATCTGGGTCGCCGGTGTGGTGTGAGGTAAGGCGCCAGCCACCACACTATTTAGCATTAGAAAGGTATTAGATGGCAGTAACAAAGAAAGTCAGTCGCTGCAGGTCCCCAGTGCGTTTGAGGCTTGATTTAGAGGTGGGGATCAGAGATTGGTCTGCAGATGGCTAACCACCATTTAGATGAAACTACTACCAGGCTGAAGAAACTAGCAGTAAATACTTCTTAGTCCTAAAATGTATCAGGACTCCTGATTGCAAAGGCATCTGAAGGCCCCATACTTTAATTCTTTAACATCTGCATCCTTACTAAGCACTTCCTCTTTAAGGTCCTGTTGTATACATCAAATGTGAGATAAGCCAACGTAAGATATCAGAAATATTTTCTTTCATTGTGCTTGACATTTTATGTCCTCACTCATGGCTATGGCAATGAAGAGATCCGAGGTTAAGTTCGACGCAAGGAGATATTTCAACTATCTTACATGAGCTCCTCTAATATCCCATTATAGTGGCACGGTAGTTAGGGTTGCACAGACACGTCTACGTTAAACCCCAAATTTTGTACTTTAATAAATTTGCAACCATTTGCCTGCACCATCTGGTACAACAGATCTCTGGATCTGGCAAGTTTCGTTCCCGACGAATGTGCGGTTGCAGAGTCATGGAGTGCCAAAAAATATGAAATTTACCATTTTGGTGCAAATTCTTTGGTCTTCTAAGTCTGAAACACTTTGGGGTGTGGTCTGAAATTGTTAGGGTATATGGTGTCTGTATACTGATGAGCCTTTTGAAGGTTTGGTGAAAAAATATTAAACTGTTCAAAATTTGTAAAACTTTAAAGTTTTCCATTATAGCCTATGGGAAAAAAATATACACCTCGAAAATACTTTTTACTTTTGTAAAAGCACTTTTGACTTTCGTAAATGGGTTGTGTAGTGTTGCAAATCCGCCATCTTGTTTTCAGTTAGTGACGCAGGAAAAAGCACTAATTCAAAAAATACTGCCCCTTGGTAAACACCAACAGTCTGATTACCTAATCGGGGCCAGAGGAACACGATCCTGCAATTACATTTTAAAAATAATGCTCGAATATATGTTTTTTCAATATTTTCTGTTTGAAGTGTCGCAAACTGGCGAAAGTACGTTTGCAAAAGTTTAGCAAATTTGTGAAAGTTTCACAAACTTACTTTCACAAATTTATGAAAGCTTTCATGAAACTTGCGCAAATTTGCAAAAGTACCAAAATCTTCAGATTGTGCCCCCTTGTTCTTGAACATCTCTTTTTCTGAAAGATGCTACCCTCTTGGAATTTGTTGATCCCTTGAGGTATCTGAAAGTTTCTATCATGTCCCTCCTTTACTCGAGGCTATACATCTTAAGCTCCTTTAGTCTTTCTTCATATGTCATCTGCTACAGACCCTGCACCATTTTGGTTGCCCTCCTCTGGACAGCCTTCAACCTGTCTATGTCTCTGTGGAGATGGGGTCTCCAGAACTGTACACAGTACTCCAGATGTGGTCTTAACAACTGCCTGTACAGAGGGCCAACAGCGTCCTGTTTTCTACTGGTGACGCCTCTCCCTATGCATCCTAGTAGCCCCCAGCCCTCCTTACTGCCTTCTCACATTGCTGGCCCACCTTTAGATCATCTGATATGACTACCCAGGTCGCTTTCCATTTTGCTGCTGTCAGTATCTCACTCCCCATTGTGTACTCTTCCCCTGGGTTTTTGTTTCCCAGGTGCATCACTTTGCACTTCTTTGCACTGAATCTAAGCTGCCATACATTTGATCATTCCTCCAACCTTGCCAAGTCCCTTTTCATCCTTTCCACCCCACCTTGCGTATCAACCCTGTTACAGATCTGTGTCTCATCTGCAGAGAGACATACTTTCCCTTCCAGTCCCTCTGCAATGTCACTTACAGACATTAAAAACATAAAACAGACAAAGACAACTACAATATGCATGCATAATGGGAGCGCAGGGCCAACCACAAACTGGTAACATTACACTTTAAAGAAAGGAAATTAATTGTAAAAACTCTGTTAATACATCAGTTAGGGTTCTATCACAGTGGCAAAAGTTTGGAAATTTGGTGTTAAATGTTATCAATCCTACCACCCCCAACACCAGGCATTGGAGTGTGCTTTACGCCATCGGGCCTAACTCTCACCCCATTTTCCTATACTGTACCATCTCAGCTTCCTTACAAATGGAAAGAGGTAAGTGTTCCAAACTTTTGTCACTGTAATAGAAACCCTAACTGATGTATTAACGGAGTTTTTTTTGCAATGAATATATGTACAAACATATTTATGAAACTATGGTAATGTATAAGGCACAATAAGAAAGAAATTGAAAAATGCGAGCGTTTACGTATTTGCAGGGTATGCATATGCATGGAACAAAAAAAAAAAGGGGCTAAAACTTGTAGTGGGTTGTGAAAAAGACATGTATAGTAACATGATGTTACAGCTCTGAAGAAGTCAAGCCCTCCCCCACCCCAGTTGACAATTATGCAATACCCAGCAGTTATGATTAAACCCAGTGACAATGTGGAACGACACAAAGGCATATTCTACAGGACTGGCAGGAACTGATGTTGGTGCTTAAGTCCACTTCTACCATCAGGTGTTTTACAGTGGTATTTTAAGTTACCAGGTGCACTTAGGAGGAAAAGGAAAGAACAGTTATGTAGTTACTGTAACAGAAGCTCTTAGAATCTCTCGTCAGGCCACACCTGTAGAACTATACATTGTCAGCAGCTAGGATACACAGAAACTCTTCTATAGCAGTCTGCTAGGGGACGCTCATGATGTCAGACGCAGACATCCCTGCAGATACAAGCATGGGCGGCCCTGCCCCCTCCTCAGTTCCCTGCCAGAGACCATACTCACTAGGCCTCCCTCTAGGGAAATCGTGGAGAGAGAGGAGGTGCCCAGTTATCTGAAGAGGCTAGAGCAACAGGTGTTCTGTCCTGGAGAGAGAAAGGAGCAGGAAACTAAAAGTCTAAGAGGGACGAAGGGTGGGACAGCACAGCCTGATGAAGGAGATTCTCTCGAAGATCTGCTGTTATGGTAAGTAATGTAACTGTTCCATCTTCTTTGAGGATATCTCTTTCATCATGCCACATATGTTATGACGAGTCCCAAGCAGTACTGACAACCATACAGTCTGGGCAGCAAGAGGCCAGAGGCCTAAGAAAGAAGGCCCTGGAGCACAGCAAGGCCAAAACCTGCCCTTCTCCTAGAGGCAATGTCCAGACTGTAGTGCTTCGTGAAAGTATGGACAGTACTCCAAGTAGCAGTAGCACAGATCTCTGCAGCTGAAACAGGTAACCGAAGTGGCAATGCCTCTGGTCGAGTGGCCATGAACAACTCCCGGAAGTTCCTTGCCATGCTTCCTGCAACAAAAAGTAATGCATCTGGCCAACCATTTGGACAAGCACTGCTTAGATACTGGGATGCCCTACTTCCCAGCAGTGAAAGAAAAAAAAAAAAAAGCTGCGAGGACTTCTTGCAGTCCTTTGTACACTGTGTATAATAATGAAGAATTCTACGTACATCTGATGTATGGAGCAATGCTTCCCCTGGATTAGCATGCTCTGGAAAACAAACTGGTAGCTGGACAGTTTGGTTGAGGGTAAACTCGGACACCATCTTTGGAAGAAGCTCTGGGTTCGTGAGCAAAGACGCCCTATCTTTGTGGAATCAAATAAGTGGGCTCTCACACATGAGAGCCTGCAGCTCTGAAATCCTTCAAGCAGAAGTAATAGCAACTAAAAAGAACACTTTCCATGACAGAAAGCATAGCTCGTAATTCATGGCTGGCTCTAAGGGAGCCAAAGTAAGCTTCTCTAAAACAAAATTCAAATCCCAAGCCGGGACTGGGTTGCGGATGGGGGGGTTTCAAATGCAGAATGCCCCTCAAAAGTATACAGGCCACATCCAGCAGGGCCACTGTACAGCCATTAATGGGCACATGGAAGGCTGATAGGCAAACAAGTGCACCTTAAGGGAAGAGTACTGCAGCCCCACGTTAGATAAGGAGAGCAAATACTCCAAAATCTGGTTCACTGGACAAGTGAATGGATCCAGGTGATAGGAAGCGTGCAAAATGTTTCCACTTCACGGAGTATGTGGCCCTAGAGGAGGGTTTCCTGGCAGCCTCTAGGATGTCCACCACCTCTGTGGACACCCCAAATCTTGCGATGGCTATGTCTTCAGGAGCCAAGCATGGAGACGAAGAGACCTAGGGTCTGGATGGAGCAGGGTAGTCTGTTCCTGCGACAGCATGCCCCTGCACAGGAGCAGGGTACTGGAGGTCCCACTGCTAATTGTTGCAGTAATGGAAGCCATATCAGATGAGGTCAAAAGGGTGCCACAAGAATTAGAGGGCCCTCCATTTGGAGTTTGATTAGCACTCTTAATTGGGGAGCGGGGCGAAAAGGACCTCCCTTCCAAGAGAGGGACGGTCTCCCAGAAAACTCCAGGCCCTGGCTTGAGCGAGCAGAAAAGTGGCAGTTTTGCATTGAGTGGGGACACAAAAATGTCCAAATCTGGACTCCACCTGCAAAACAGGTCTTCTGCGACTGGCGTCAACAGCTTCCACTCATGCATTCTGGACTGTGAACTGCTCAGTCTGTCTGCCAGGGTGTTTTGGACACCTGGAACATAGACAGCCTACAGTTCTAAACCATGTTCTATAGCCCAGTACCAAATTCTCATCGCCTCCCTGCATGGGGGTAAGAATGTGTCCCCCCCTCTTGCTTGTTTATGTAGTATACTACTGAGGTTGTCCATCTGCACGAGTAGATGCCCGAGTGACAGACTGTTCTGTAAGGCTTGCAAGGCATACAGAACAGCCCTCGTCTCAAACATTTATGTGGAGGTAAGTCTCCCATGGGACCATGTTCCTTGGATTTGATGGGGACCCGGGTGTGCTCCCCAGTCCAGCCCAGCCCCGAAGCATCAGTGGTGAGGGTCTGCTGCAGGGAGGGAGATGAAGAATGGGACCCCTTTCAGCAAGCTGTTGGGGTCTTTCACCACTGGAGCACCTTGTAAAACAGGAGACATCACCAGGACCTGCTGGTCTGGGTCATCTGTGTGCTGGACCCTTGTGGTCCATTGGGGGATCCTCATGTGCAGCCGTGCCAGGTGTACGGTAACAATGGCATCCGCCATCAGGCCCAACGGGTGCAGGAATGTCCTGACTGTGGCATACCTGCTATCAGATACCATATGGGCCTGAGCTATGAGGAATTTTTTTTTTTTTTTTTTTTAAACTTTATTTCTTTATCTCTCCTGTCTGCTCTCGGAGCCCACTCCTTCCGTCCACTCATTTCCCCCATTCCACCTCCGTGGGATCTGCCCCTATAGTGCCTCCTCTCTCCTCCTGCACAGTGGGGTCTGTCCCTCTTGGTGGTCGGGATGGAACTGGAGCGGCTTTCATCCAGGGCAGCCGAGAGATGTTTTCTGTTTTTCTCCCTAGTTTCCCCCACCCACTGAGACGTCGAGCGCTAGGACGTACGTCCCGAGTGGTGGCGTGCTGACGCACGCCGAGCCTCTCATGCGCCGTCGACGTCCCCCCTCCCCGGCTCCGGCGAACGGAGCCGCCTCCATCCCTTCCTAATGTCGGTGCTTCCACCGGCTATGGAAGGGATGCAGAACGCAGATGCGTTCTTGGTCTCCCACCCCTGAGGGAGGAGAGCATCCGTTGGGACGCTCGATCCTCCCTCTCCCCTGCCGACCCCCGGCCACCCGCGTCCGTTCCCGAACCCGGGTCACCGGGGTAGCGCGAGGTGTGGCGCCCAGCGCCTCAACCCTCAGCGCCACTGGGCCGGCAGCTATGAGGAATTCTACCCTTTCCTGGGGGAGGATGGCTAAGCCTTGAGCCATGTCCAGGTCTGCCTCTATGTACTGTAGGCACCGGCAAGGGGCCAGGACAGACTTTGGCAAGTTGACAACGATCCCCATGGCACTAAACAACTGCCTGGTACACGCTAGAGTCTGAATCAGTTACTCCTTGGTTTGAGCCTTGAGCAACCAGTCATCCAGATAGGGGAAGATGTACAACCCCTCTCTCCTGAGGGCTGCTGCCACCACTACTAATAATTTGGTAAATACCCATGGCACAGATAACAAGCCAAAGGGCAATACCCTGAACTGTTTGTGCTCCCCCTGGAACAGAAACCTGAGGTAGTTCCTGTGGAGGGCGCACACCTTGATATGCAGGTAGGCATCCTGCATATCCAGGGAGCATATCCAATCTCGTTTCGGAAGTGGCAGCAGATCTTGCAGAGTGACCATTCTGAACGTCCTGTACTGGATGTAGAAGTTCAGGTCCCACAAGTCCAGAATGGACCTCTGGTCCTCTGTGACTTTGGGAACTAGGAATAAATGGGAATAGAGCCCTGTGTTTCCTTTGAGACCAAGGCACTGGTTCTATGGCCCTCTTTTGCAGCAGTGTATGTACTTCCTCTAGAAGCACGGGTATGGGACCTGGAGGGTAAACTGGAGGAACAGGGGAAAGTCTGGAGGCAGCTCCAGAGCATGGCCTTGTTTTATGAGCTGCAGGACCCATGTGTTGGTAGCGAGTTCCCTCCACTGTGCTAGGTGGAAATAAAAACGACCCCGATCACTACCTTCTGACAGTACCAGGGGGGAAGGTGTCTGGTTGAGTCACTGTGAAGCAGACCTGGCAGCTGGGGCCACACTTCCACCCCGGGGCTCTTGGGGTGGGCACCTGTGGTGAAGGCAGGAGCCAGCAGGGCAGATCCTGCTCTGTTTTTACCCTGGGGTCTGATCCCTGACCCAGACTTGTGGGAGGCCTTACAAAAGAAGGACCTCTGTCTACTTCTAGGCTAGGTATGATACAGGGAGTGGACTGTCTGCCACATCCTCCTCTTCCTCATCAGGTAGGAGGAGGTCAGGATTATATTCCTGCTCCATGTCGATGGAGCCAAAGATGGAAGCAAGGATGTCAGCGCCTGCGGAAACAAAGGGCATGTCGGCCTAGTGGGAGGCGGTGTGGGAGTTGGCAAAGTCAGCCTCATCAACGGTGAGCCCAGAGTGGAGAGGTGCTGGATGATGGAAAAAAAAGAAGGCAAGCACCGTCTGGACGCTGACAGTGGCCTGTGTAGTAGGAGCACTTGTGGCATCGACAAGGGTGGCTGAAACCCCTTTGAAGATCTGTCACTGGCTGTAGAGGGTCTGGTGGTGCTCACTGCCTGTTGACCTTGCAGTACTGGAGGATGGAATGGCAGGGCTTATGACAACAACATGAGTGACCCCAAAGTCGATGGGACTTTGCCGGCCATGGCAGGTTCGGCAGAACTCACTGCCATAGCCAACCTGGAAGCAGCGGAGGCCTGGGGGGCAGGAGGGGTCGACACCGAAGTGGACGGTGCTGCTCCGGTCAGCACTGGGGAACATGGAGACTGGGAGTGCACCCAGGGGGAACGATCCTTACTGCAGTCATTATCCCAGTGGGCATGTTTCCTTGAAGAGTTCTCCTACGCCTTGGATGAGTGGAAGCCCGAGGAGACATCTGGCAACAGGGTAGAGCTCTGCCCCTGGAGCTCCCTCTTCATTCTAGTGACCTGTTGCTCAAGCAGGAAGGATTGCAGGGCTTTCTGACTGTCGTCGGGTGGCTTGGATAAACTTCTGGCAGATTTCACAGGCCTTAATGTCGTGGCCAGGGCCAAGACAGCAAACACAGATTTGATCATCACTGGAGTGGATTTTCCTACCGCAACCACAGTAATGAAAAAGTTTAGTGGGTTCTTGCGTTCTCGATATACACGTTGATGTTAATCACTTTAAAATAAAGTGATAACGACTAGGGAGAGAAAAACAAAAAAGGATGAAATTGTTAGAAGAATTTTGGTGGTCCACTGAATGACGAAGTCTCCATGGAGCCCTTGCGAGTATGGTCGATGCGGGAAAAGAACGGACGAGGGAGTGGGCCACCCATGCTTATATTTTCAGGAATGCTCGAGTCTGATGTAGTTGTGGGCAGCCCCTAGCAGACTGCAATGGAAATGTTTCTGTGTGGTCCTAGTGCGTGGCGGTGTATAGTCCTACAAGTGTGGCCTGATAAAGAGATATCCTCGAAGAAGATATTCCAATTTCCCAACTCATATGCATTTCCAGAAAAGTTGGTTCATTTCTGCAATTATCTGGCCCGAGTTATAATCTGTATTGCTCATAACAGTATTACACAAATCCTCAGTGCTGACTCAACCAACTAGCAGCACTTTTTTTGGTAACTTGTATGTTATGCCCTTTTCCTTTTTCTAGCATTTATCTTACACAGGTAATCCCAGAGCAACCCCAATCCCTTATACCTCCTACTTGTGAACACATGCCTTACTCAGAGTCCTGGTTTACCCTCCAGGAGGGGTAGGGGGAATTGACCCCCAAAACACTACATGGTATCACAGCAGAGGTGCAGGACCTGGATATACTGAAGTACATCTTCGCGAGTGCCCAGGCCATTTTCCTTGTTTATCCCAACCCGTCCAGTACATTGGCACGCTAGGGGCATAGTGCAGAACATGGCGCCCTATACCTGCCCAACACCTCCCATTCATTTTAACACTCATGCTGCCACATTGTTCCAGAATGCGGACACCAGCTTGCAAGCGGTAGCCCTACCACTCATAGCGCAGAGCACACAGCCTACTATTAAAAATGTACTTGCATGCTGAGAACCTCTTGCTATCAAAAAAGTTGTCCAGTGCAAAATTACAAAAAAATGACGGGGAAATTAGTTTTTCTTTTTGGAAAACAATTGTAATATTTTATGAATCTGAAGACTTATGAAATATTAATATAAGCACAGAGGCATCTTTACGGTCCTTAAGTGTTGCCTTTTGGTCCTTTGGGTGCCAGGAGAGTTTACATTCACTTTGCGGTTCTCTCACATAAATCCACAAGAGGCTGCACTCTTTAAGCATGTACAAACTGCGTTTTTACGGCCATATAAGAACAATTCTTCCCATTCCCACCACCCAATTTCCACCCAAGAGAGAGCAGTAGCAGGACAGGAGGCTGTTATGCCACTGAGGTAACCATTATAGCATTTTAATGAGACAGCAGAAAAAATTCCACATCTATGTTTTCACTTCTCACTTTATTGTACTGTCTCCTCAATGCAGGACCACCAAAATGATCAGTGGCATGGGGACAAAAGCAAGACCCTAACCCTGGAGGCCCTTAACAAGTTAGCACTGGAAAAAAGGAGTCTGAGAGGGGACATGATGTCAGTCCTCACCATAATCAGCAGTCCTCACCATAATCAAGGTTATAGATTAGATCAAACAGACGGACATGTCTGCCTTGGGTGTGCTCCAGTAGGATGTGGATACACTCAGAAGTGGTAAATACAGCAGTAACATTAGAAGGCACTTCTCTCACAGGACAGTGCACCTATGGAACAGCCAACCAGTGGAAATAGCGGGCGTGACGACAGTACAAACTTTTAAGGCAAGCCTGAACTAATTTCTGATTACAAAGGAAATTTACAGGGTACCCCTTTGGTAGTAAGAGTGGGTGGGCTTTCCCTATAAATTAATAAATGTCTGCCCAGCATACTTATTAATCCCCAATTATAAAATGAGAGAGGGGCGGGGGCCTCAGTGATCTAGAGCCTAGGTCTTTTCTGACCTTTCATTGCTGTTACTGTGTTGCTGTGTGTAGATAAATGGAAAGGCAATCTGAAGAGGGCTTTGTCAATTATCAGTCTGATCATCTTACTACAAAAGCTAAAGATCTAATGCACTACATTTATACCTTTGCCTAAATTGTGCACGATTTATTTCGTTAGGCTTATTCAAGAAGCCTACAGAAATGTATTTCGGCATCCTTAACTGAATGCTGAAAAGCACCACACACACAAAAAATACTATTTTCCCCACTCATACTAATACAAATCGATCAGAATTTTTTATACATTTCAAAAGTCTATAGTGTTATTTCTTTTTTTTTTGGGAGGGGGCCCCAAGGGGGCATGGAATGCTGCTGTTACCCCCACATCACATTTTCTTGCTGTGTATGACACGGAAAATTTTCACTATGTCTATAGCTGAGCAAACAAAATAAAAAACCTATAACAAATACTAGCAATGCATCGGATTTCACTCCAATGTGGTTGTACACAGTTGCTTCAGATAAGGTTCTGTGCAAAATGCTACTTTACGGCTGCTACTCAGGGTTATTCTGCGTATCACAACTAATCGCTGCACAGACATGTGAAATCTAGTTCTATAACATTGTTTTTCTGCTTTGGAAAAATGCCACATACCCTCTTTCAGGGTTGACCACAATGGCCCTGGGTCTGTCTTGTTCCCCTCGGAGCACCACACCAATTGGCTTCCCATCCAGCCTTGTGACATTAATTACATTGGTTGCTTCACATGTCCAGTAGATGTAGCGGCTGAAGAAGTCAATGCTGAGGTCGTAGGGCTGCATGTCAAGATTCTGGTTTGGAACGGAACTGGCCACCACAGTGAAACTCTGAAATGCAATACCATTTGTATGAGTATGTATATTTGGAGGGATACTCAAAGAATACTACAGTCTACTAAAACATAAAAACATATGCCATGCGTATTTATACTACCGTACACCAGATGTGACAAACTGACCTGATAAATGTAGGGATACTTTTGTTGTTTGTATTATCAACAAAAAGTGCAGTCACTTTCACTTACTTCTATACCAAAGTCTGCAGCACGGATGGTACTGCCTATTCCGATTTCACGCCCTATGTTCTTCTTTTAATTGCAGTTATACAGCATATAGATAATAATGGATGGGCAACTATGCACGACAAGGATTTGTCTCCATCTAGGGGTTCTGATGACATCACAGGAAACCTCACAAGCAAAACTCAGGAGGCCACTGCTGTCATCAGAACCCAGAGATGGACTCCACCTTGTTGTGCCAATGGCTTTTATCCATTACTGTATATGCATATAGTTTTAAAAAATGCAAAAGTTGCCCTACCCCAACAGAGAAACATTTTGTTTTTTTAATTAAACACACACACACACCACCCAGTGCCATTTATATGCCAGTTAAACAGCAGGTATGCACTTCATTATAAATCATGTCTTTATTAGTTCCCACAGAATACAACTGGAGGCAGCGCTGCATGTGAAAATCTCTTATACAGGAAAGAGGACTTCACGTGAATCACGTTCTTTCATGCTGGAATACTATCCACATGCATGCCTTTTATTTTTGTTTTTAATGACAATAGGTCTCATCAACAAATGTGCCCTCAACAATGAATGTATTACTCCAACCACTGGGAAGTGCAACTAACATTACCAGCAACTTCCACCCCCACCCGCTAGCTTGTCCAGCCACCCGTCAGTCTTGTTTTTACTTCAGATTGTAAAACAAGAGTTCTCTTAGCAAAAGCAGCCCAGGTCGATGTAATCACTGCTGTTTTCATTAATAATTCCATCTGTGTCACTTCAGGAACCACCATCCATGTATATTTTCAACCTCACAACTCTGTGCCTATGCACTTACAGTGTGCTGTGCATGTGGCATCATGAATTGCCAATCTGTGCTATTAAAACTCATGGGTAAATGTAATAAATCCACTTGCTTTTTGTTACAGCTGGTAACTTCACAATCCACTGAGGAAAAACAAACTGATCTAGGTTGCTTTGGTAAGAGAACGCTACTCTTTTGGGGCAGTTCACACTGAACTTGTCAGTCACGCTAAGGTTTGCGGTACAGGATAAACCGTCGTGGCAGGAAGGCAGACAGGGAGCTACAGATTTACTACAGGGATCATCTGCGACTCTGCAATGTTATGCTTCTGGAGAGTTAATTTTTTTTTTAAATCTGAATTGGAAGCAAGACTGACGGGCACCCGGATGAGGCAGCGGGAGGGGCAGGCAGGCCAGGAAGGAGGAGCACGTAATGTTAGCTTTACTTTGCAGTATTTTAATACTTGCACAGTTACACAATTTTACAGCTGAATGTTAAAAGTTGCATGATTTAAAAAAGTTAATGGAGCTTTCAAGATGGCTTATCAAGAGTATAGCCTCATGCTTCGCAGTTCTTGAACCCTAAGAAGTCATAAGAGGACACTCTTTATAAGCCAGACATCTCAAAAGCCCCATTTATCTATCATATGAACTTTCATAAACAATGTTTTTGCTATTACAATTTACAAGAGAACACTTAAATTTTCAGTTTTTCTTTCCATGGTTTTATCAGATCATGGTAACCCATCCAAAAAAAATCTGTGTGAAGATTCACTGTACCCAAAGGTCAAGACTTCTCTCTCTGGAGGACAGGAAAAGGAATCTTTAGGACAGGGAAAGGAATCTTTAGAGTTCTTAGAGCACCAAATAGAAAACCATTTCCACTTTGCACCATAAGCCTTTCTGGAGGAGGACTTACGTGCTATCAAAAGAACTTGGGAGACCCAATGAGAAACCTGAAAATTGCCCCATTCTATTCCTTCAGAAGCCATGCCTGGAGTCACAAGGCTTGGCAGTTCAGATTTACTAGCTGACCCAGAAACTGGGTAAGGATTTCTATTCTTGTAGGTAAGGGCTGTGGCTATGGAATTGCCAGCTGATTCAGCAAAGGGTAGCAGATCTGTCTCAACCGGCATGGGTCTATCAGTATCATCTAGCCCCTGTGTATCTTCAGCTCAAGTACCATCCTCTGGATGAGGGGCTATCAGTATCATCTAGCCTTTGTGTGCTTTCAGCTCCAGTACCACCCTCTGGATGAGATAGAGCAGTGGGAAGGTGTAGAGAATGTCCAATGAAAACTGAAAGCATCCTGACAAAAAGCACCATGCTCTCGATTGCTGGAGAACTGTGGTAGTTTTGCATTGTGAAGGATGCAAAAAGGTCGAATTCTGGCACCTTCCCCCACTCATCAGACAATAACGCAACTAATTTGTCTGCTAAGGACCATTAATGAGAATCTGCTACTGTTTGATAGATCATCTGCCAGGGCATTTTCTACCCTGGGCAGATAAGCTGCAAGAAAGGGTCTTGTTCTCCAAGCAACACTCCCAAACTTTTGATTCCCTGCAAAGAGAGTAGAAGGAAGACCCTTCTCAATTGCTGAGGAAGAACACGGCACACTTGCCTGTCTAGAGATAAACTACCTTGTGCCATACTAGATTTGACAGGGCCTGTTGCTCATAGACGAAGAGCTCCAATATCTAGAAAATTTATGTGGAGGTGGCGTTCTAAGTCCAGCCAAGTCCCATGGGTCTGAAGACTCAGGCAATGTGCACCCCAACCCAGTAAAGATTTTTATTTATTTATTGAAATGTTTCACCAGGAGGGCACACTGAACAACAAGTTGCTCGTCTCATGGTGCGACCTGGGGGGCAGGGGTTGCACAGAGTTATGAAGGATGATCAGTTACAATAGTATGTGGGTAGTACAAACAATATAACATTGAAAGAATATGCAACAGTTGGAACACCAGGTATTGTACAATAAACAGTAGTGGAACATTGGGTAAATTACAACACATGTCCAAAATCATACAAAAGAACATATAAACGTACAAAACAGCAATAATGCAACAGAACCATTATAGTGCATGAGTGTACCAGGAGCAGGCTCGAGGTAGTACGCAAGTGCTGTTGGAGTAAAAAGGATGGGGTAGGTTGTGCACACAGGTGACCCAGAAGGGCAAGCAGAGAAGAGAGGGGGAGAGGCAAGAACTGAATATGAGGAGAAGGGGTAGCCAGTAGGATGACAGTCACCTGTCTCCCCGACGGGGAGAAGGGCAAGCCTTGAAGGAGGTTCTTCCCTGAGGGCCACCACAGGAGGGAGCAGTCACTCATATTGGGTGGTTCAGGGGGTGTGATGCTCATGATCACTGTGCAGTGACCATCTACAAGTCTCATATGCAGTCTTGCATGGGGTATTGCGTATACTGTGGCTGCCATGAGACCTATTATATAGCAGTGGAACTGCCTCCACCAATCAGACTGCAGCATTACTGTACATCTTATTGAGCATACAGTTGCTGCCTCGCACTGCTCCACACAACTGATTCCCGCTGTGGTGACTCTTGCTTGTCAGACTATTACTGTCGGAGTCACCACTGCGGAATCAGCTACCAGGGGAATCTCACTGTAAAAAAATACAGGTATTGAAGCAGAGGTGGATAAAACTTAAAAAAAAAAAAAAAAAAGATAACCTGTAAATCAGTGCTTCTTTCCCGCAAATGATGCAAAGCTTCAATTAATGCTTCCTCCCCGCCAATCTTCCATTAATGCTGGTAGGATACCTCAAAGATCCACACCAGCACTATAGAACTAATGCTCTGAATTAGCCCTGTTTCCAAATGCATAATTCCAAACATTAAAAACTTTTATCGGACGTTAGCCCCGCCACCACGCTTACTTGGGGTAACTGGCCACAATAACACACTATGTAAACAACATGGAATGTACCACTAGCACATGAAACAACGGGAGAGACCACCAAAAACGGGAACAAATAAAACAAACATTATTAAAAAAAAATTTGTAGTCTTTTGGGGTAGAGGCAGTTTCACTGCTATACAAGAAAAAATTACTCACCGCAGTATTCTTTTTTCTTTCAAGGGGTCCTTTAGCATCAGTAACTTTAGAAGTTAGCTAGATAGGTGCAACTGCCCCGGAGGTGTGCCTTTAAGAGAAATTTAAATGAGCTTAGGGTCATAGCCAATCAGAAAACAGGAAGGGTAGTGAGCTGAGTCAGAGCTGCTGAAGGCTTCAGAATTTTTTCGAAGGAAAAAGGAGGGCACATGCCCCGAAAAAGAATTGACAGGATTCAAAAAACATGCAAATGTCCACAACAGTGGAACCAGAAACAACAACACGACAAATTAAAAACTCAACAACAAGAAACCCCAAATTTAGTAAGAGATGTGATAAACAGCCCTTCTTTGACAGGTGAACCGGGGAGGAACGGTGAGAGCTTACTGATGCTAAAGGATCCCTTGGAAGAAAGAAGATTACTGCGGTGAGTAATTTTTTGTTCTTACCCCAGGAGACCTTTAGCATCAGTAACTTTAGCAGACTACCGAGCAGTACCAAGTGGGAGGTGGGCAAAGAACCTACTAGGAAAGAGGCTCTGCAGAACCGCCCTTTCAAATCTGGCATCAGATCTGGTCTGCACAACCAAACTGTACTGATTCACAAGGTGTGTACATATTTCCAGGTAACTGCTTTTCAGACATCCAATAGAGGAATGTCCACAGCTACTGCAAGCGAGGCTGCTGTGCCCCTGGAGAAGTGGGCCCTGAGCCCCACTGGAGGTTAGTGACCAACGTTTTCGTAGCGGAAGCTAATACAAGAGACCTGCCACAGGAAAAGTTCTCTTGGTAGCTGGTCTTCCCCTGCCCACATACCCATAGGTTGGGGAACAACTGAGAGGAAGAGCCTCTGGACCATCCAGTATGCTCTAGGTAGTAGAAGATGGCTCTTGAGATCCAAGCTGTGGAGCTGTTGCTCACCAGGAGTGGATTTCTAAGTAAAGAAGACAGGCAGAGTAATGGACTGGTCTGAGAAGAACTCTGAAACCACCTTTGCAGAAATTCCTATTTGTCCTGAGCCCAACTTTTAATCGCTGCAAGGGAAGATGTAAAGTGGCTCAGTGCACTGGGCCTGTAGTCCTGAAAACCGCCTGGCAGAGGAAATGATTACCAGGAAGCCTATCTTCCAAGTTATAAACTTGATGTGGGCCGTGGACATAGGCTCAAAGGGTGGCTTCATGAGCCTGTCTGTGCAAAGGTTAGGGCTCCAAGGAGGAACAGGCTACCGGAATGGAGGCTGGGGGTACAAGAGGTTTTTTAAAAACTGTTTAACTATGACGTGGGAAAGAACTGATTTTTTCTTTCCCACTGAAAGGTAGGCCGAAATTGCCACCAGGTGTAGCTTGAGGGAGGATGGTTTCAAGCCCGACGCCTGTAAGAGTACCAGGCAATCTAGCAGTTGAGGGTCTGAAACTAAATGGGATTCAACCTTTTTGCTCTTGCACCAGAGGGAAAACCTTTACATTTGGCTGCATAAGTCTTCTTAGTGTTTGATTTTTTAACCACCCTCAGTATCCTAAGAACCTGTTAAGAGCACTGTGAGGATGCAGACTGTAACTGTTCCAGAACCAGGACCTGAGGTGGAAGGAGTGTATGCCTGGATACTGCACTCCTGTCTGAGGAAGGGTCAGCAGGGAGTGAGTTGGAGGCAGGTGAATGGACTGCTGCAGGGCACTGAGAAGGAGAGGGTACCAGGCTCGCTTGGGCCAATCCGGAGCCACCAGAATCCTAGATGCAGGCTGTTGAACGAGTTTCAGAAATACCCTGAGGGATTGAGCGCCCAGAGGTGGCTCTCCCTCTCTGAGGAGGGTTCTGTGCTAGTCCCACTGCTATACTGCCATCTCCCGGGTGAACCTGGGCCTGGCAGTGCAGTCGGGGACAAGCAACGAGAGGGGCAGACGTCAGTCGAGAGCCCTGGGAGAAGTTGCGTCTCGCCGCACACCCCCAATTGGCTCTCCTCGAGCGCCGGCGACTGTGGGGCACCAGAACACGGAAACTGGACTCCGTCACTCCTAGGTGACGACCTCTCCAGAAGCAGACAAGCGCGTCCTCCAGTTGTCTTCAGGGGCAGACTCCAATGTGTGCCATCCGCTCCACCATGGTTCGAGGAAGGTAAGGGGAAGCCTTCCCTCGCCCTACCGAGGGGGTTAGCCAGGGGTATTAAGGGTCTATCGAGCGACTGGTTGCACTCTAGAGGCAGACTCCTGGGACATTAAGGGGGATGCAGTGAGGCATGAGGGGATCTGACTGAGTGGAACACTGAGTTAATAAGGTGGAGAAACGGAAAAAACAAACGAACGAAATACCCTGAGAATCAGGGCAAAAGGAGGGAATGCATATAAGAACCTCCCTGACCAGACCAGGCGATCCTGGGACTGGAGCCTGCAACACACCTGAGGAAACTGGAAGCTGAGGGGACAGGCAAACATATTCACTACTGGGTGCCCAACCACCTGAACATCGTGGCTAGTAATAGTTTGCTCAGAGTCCATTACTTGGCCCTGACTAATGCAACTAGAGCCTCTGCCAGAGTACTGTGTTTGCCTGGGGGGTGAATCACTGATGGATGACTCCCAGGTAGAAGGCGAGAGACCAATTTTTATAGCACCAGCGAACAGAGTACTCCTGATCTGGCCATTACAGTAGTGTCTGTACGGCTCTGTAAGTCTGCCCTTTTATGACAGGAGTAAATGCTCCGAGCTAGAAAGATTTCTCTGAGTTCCAAAAGAAAGTACAGTTATGTAAGAACTTACCGTAACAGTAGACCTTCGAGAACAGCTCTTGCAGCAGGTAACACCATTAGGAAAGAAGCCGGCAGGCGTCAGGACTCCACGGAAATCTTCTAGCTAGCAGTCTTCAGTGGGGACCGCCTCCGGCGTCGATCCTTTCGGCGTCAGGCGTGAGCACATAAGGAGGTGGTCGCCAAATTCCCAGTTCTCCGCTGGAGACCCGGCCGCAGGATGACATCAGAAGGGGAGACCGAGGATCCGCCATCAGAAGAAAAGAGCTAAAGCTCCTGCCAAGGCCTGGTAGGCTGTACCTCCTCCAAGGGGGAATGGTGGGCGGGAAGGTACCTGCTGCAAGAGCTGTTCTCGAAGATCTACTGTTACGGTAAGTTCTTACGTAACTGTACTATCTTACTTCGAGATACAGCTCTTGCAGCAGGTAACACCATTAGGACTGATTCCCAAGCAATAGCGCCTGAAAGCATTCTGGGAGGAGGAAATTAGGAGAGATCTTGAACAAGTCCTGACTCTAGGACAGGAGACCCTGTAGAACGGCTAGGCCGAAACCGGCTCTCCGCCGTGATGTAATATCCAGGCTATAGTGCCTAATAAATGTGTGCACTGAGCTCCAAGTAGCTGCAGCACAAATGGCCGAGGTGGAGACGTTGCGCAGTGCTGCAAAGGAGGTAGCCACCCCCCTTGTCAAGTGGCCCCGGACTGTACCCGGGAGGGGCTTATGTCTGTTGTTGTAGCAAAATGAAATACACTGGACAAACCAGCGAGAAAGGGTCTGCTTTGAGACTGGTTGGCCCAGCATCCTCTCAGCGAAGGAAACTAATAGTTGCTCCGACTTGCGAAGCTGTTTAGTTCTATTCAGGTAGAATCTTAAGGAGCGGTGAACATCCAGGGTTTGAAGCAACGCCTCTCCTCTATTAGAGTACTTGGGGAAATACACAGGCAAATCGATGTCCTGGTTGAGAGTGAGGGCAGAGACCACCTTAGGCAGGAATTTAGGATTCGTCCTCAGAGACACTCTGTCCTGGGAAAAATTAAATAAGGCTCCTTGCACATGAGGCGTGAGCTGGAAACTCTCCTTGCTGGCGTGACAGCAACTAAAAATAACGTTTTCCACGACAGAAATTGCGCTTCGCTAATCGCGGCAGGTTCAAAGGGGAAGCGTGAGTTGTTCCAGGACAAAGAGTAGGTCCCAAGGAGGAACAGGATCCTTGATGGGTGGCCTAAGGTGTAACACCCCTCTCAGGAAGTCTCGAGAGGCATCAAGCTGTGCCACTGTGCGCTGTCCCACCGGAGTGGTGTCAGAGATCGCGCAGGGGGTGCACTTTAATGGAGGAGTAGGTGAGACCTGAATGGAATAGGGAAAGAAGGTATTCCAGCACCCCTTTCACCGGGCATTCTAAAGGGGAAAGGCCGCATGCCTGCGACCATAAGCAAAAACGGCGTCACTTCATGGCGTACGTCGCATGCATTGCCAGCTTTCTGGCCACGGAAAGGACTTCCGCCACCTCTTGCGAGACCCCGTTTCGCACAATGGCTATGTCTCTAGGAGCCATGCATGCAGGTTCAGTGAGCGTAAGTCCGGGTGGACTAGTGAACCCTCCTCCTGAGACAATAGGTGGGAGCTGAAAGGCAACGGAACTGGAGGTTCCCGGGACAATTGCGTCAGCATGGGGAACCAGATCTGCCTGGGCCAGAAAGGCGCCACCAGGATCATTGTTGCGTGCTCCCGCAGTTTGAGAAGAACTCTCTGGATCAACGGGAAGGGAGGGAAAGCATAGAGGAATCTGTCCGCCCAGGAGAGGGACAACGCGTCTTGCCAGAAAACACCAGGCCCTGGATCTAGCAAGCAAAAATTGGGCAGTTTTGCGTTGGATGGGGAAGCGAATAAGTCCAACTCTGGAGTGCCCCATCGAAGAAACAGATCCTCTGCTACCTCCTGAAGAAGTTCCCACTCGTGGACTCTGGTCTGGGAACGACTCAGGCCGTCTGCGATTGTGTTGTCCACTCCGGGAACGTGAACTGCAATCAGGCTCGCACTGTGTCGGATTACCCAATCCCACACCCTCATAGCCTCCCTGCAGAGGGGGTAAGAGTGTGCGCCTCCTTGTTTGTTGAGGTAATACATCACCGCCGTGTTGTCTGTCTGAAGCAGAAGGGTACTCGACGGTATTTCTGACTGAAAGGCCTGCAGGGCATAAAGGATCGCCCTCATCTCCAGCACGTTGATGTGGAGGTGAGCTTCCTGAGGGGTCCATGTTCCCTGGGACCTCACCCCATTCAGGTGCGCTCCCCATCCTAGCCCTGAGGCGTCTGTGGAGAGGATTGCCTTCGGGGATGGTGCGGTAAATGGGACACCCGCAGAAAGTGTCCTGGGTCTAGCCACTATAGCCAGTCTCGAATCACGGCGTTTCGTGATTCTGACCGGATGTGTATGTGGTCTTGCCTTTGGTCCCACTGCACCTGAGCATCCACTGAGTTACCCGCATGTGGAGCCTTGCCAAAGGACGGTTGGAATGGCCATGTGTCCGAGCAGCCGAAGGACCAACCTGGTGGGGACGGTCTTTTTCGCGAAAGATCCCTGATGAGGGATCTGATGTGTTCCGCTCTTTCGTCGGGAAGAAAGGCTTTCCCTTGGACGGTGTCCAGAACTGCGCCTATGAACTGCAGCTTCTGGGACGGTACTAGGAGAGACTTCTCATAGTTGATAAGAATGCCCAGAGACTGGAACAGTCCTGGGTGCTCTGAATAGCCATCAACAGTGCCTCTTTGGAGGCGGCCATGAGAAGCCAGTCGTCCAGGTACGGGAACACGTGTGGCCCTGTCTCTCAGAGACGCTGCACGACTGACATACACTTGGTAAAGACCCTGGGTGCCGAGACAGTCCGAACGGAAGGGCCCGGAACTGAAAGTGGTGGCCGAGAAACTCAAGCGCAGGAACCTCCGCGCTTGAGCTACTGGGATGTGCAGGTAGGCGTCCCTGCATGCAGGGACGCTTAAGAAGGCGCCTTTTCAGCATGGGTATGAGTCCTGGAGGGTCACCTGCGAACGCTTGTAGGCAATCGACATGTTGAGGTCGCTGAGGTCCAGGATTGAACGGAGGTCCCCTGTTTTCTTCGGAACCAGAAAGAAGTAGGAATAGTATCCGGATCCTATCTGGCTCTCTGGGACATACTCCACCGCTCCCTTTTGCAGGAGCGTGAGTACCTCTTGCCTGATGAGTGATCTGTGCTGACCCGAGTAACGGGAGAGCAGAGGAGGCCTTGTGGGTAGCTTGTCCACGAATTCTATAAAGTGGCCTCTTTCGACCAACTGAAGGACCCACCTGTCAGTGGTTATGGACTGCCACCCTGGCAGGTGGTCCGCAATTCGCCCCCGACCTTGGTGTCCCGTTGATCCTGAGGGGCGGGGGCCAGGAAGGAGTCATGCTGTGGTGGCTGAGGGTCCAGCAGGCTGGGCTGACTTAGCTGGTCGTTTACTTCCGCCCGCTGACGACTTCCCCTGGGCTCTGCGGGAGAAGGAGCCCCTCTGTTGCGGACCGGCGCCGGACTGCTGTCTCTGCATCTGGCCTCGGAAAACGGCTTTGGGAACTAAGCTTGGCTCTGTACATGGCCTGGACAGACCATACCGCCTTCCCGGCCTCTTGGAGTTTGGTGAGGGCCTTCTCCGAGGACTCACCAAAAAGAACTTCTCCATGAAACGAGGCATCCAGGATGTTGTTCTGGACGTCCGGGGTGAAACCGGAGACACAGAGCCATGAGTGTCTCCGGAGGCATACGCCTGAAGCTGCCGCTCTGGCCAAGGAGTCCGCGGGAATCATACGCAGCTCGCAGCACCTGGGTTCCCACGTCCGAACCCGTACAAAGGAGTTGCAGTAACTCCTCCTTCTGCTCACCTTCTGGCATCTTTTCCGCCAGATCCAGTCCCTGCTCCCACAAGGCGTTTTGAAACTGTACCATGTGGGTCAAGTAGTTGAGGGATCTGATGGTGCAGGTAGCGGATGCATAGGTGCGCCTGCCCATAGCGTCCAGCTGTTTGGACTCTGGGTCCGGTGGCAGGGTGCTCAAATGTTGCGGCCTCTGGGACCGGTCATGAGAGGCTGTAATGACCAGAGAATGGGCCAGAGGATGTGATGCCAAGTACTGGTCCTCCCTAGGGGCCTTGTACAGGCGGTCTGCTTTCTTCGGCATCGCCGGAAGCGAGTGTGGACGTTTCCACACTGCCTTGGTGACGTCCACGAATGTGTCCACCAAGGGTGGCACCACCACAGGCTTTGGATCTTTTTGCCGAAGGTATCTGGCAAGGCGTAATCTCTCGGGGTCTAATTCCTCTGCGTCCCAGCCCATGTTCTCTTGGATATGCCTCATAATCTCTGAGAACGATGGGTCATCCGGAGGAGATCTTGGAAGCTCACGTGGGTCCGGAGAAGGGACGTTGATCGGAGAGGGGGATCTGGATCCGTCCGAGAAGTCCAATCCCGTGTCCTCCGTCGAAGGCGAACGGCGGCGTCTTCTGGGTCTCTTGGGGCTGGGTGACCCTGAAGAAGATCTGGACGGAGGTCTCCTTTTTTCTGTTCTACCCCTAGGAGGATCCGTAGGCTCCGGTGGGGAGGTACTCGGCCCGCATCCCTGGGTGAAGTAGGGGCACGGGGGCCGGCTGAGTCGCAGGTGGAGGAGGTGGTGTGGGAACCACATCCTTCTTTATGGTGTCCCACCATTAAGTAAACAGCTCCTTGACCTCGGATATGCTGAGGCCAGACGACGGACCAGGCGCCAATGGCCGGTCATCTGGTTCCAGTGAGGGTTCCCTTGGGGGTGCGACAGGACCAGGTTCGCCCGTCTGGTCCTCAGGCTGGGTCAGCTCCTCCTCCGTGATCGCCTCTTGACAGACGTTGGTGGGAGGCGAAGGGGTCCTTTTCTCAGTAGGTAGGGACGTCAGTCCCCCGGCCGGCATCCGTGGAGGCGAAGGCTTAACCGGCGACGGGCGTCTGGCGGTTCTCGGGACCGATGGTGTTTGGCAGACGTCGGGTCCGACGATCTCTTAAGCGAAATCAGTTCTTTGGTCTTCCGCTGGGGAGGAGGCGGCAAAGAAACTGACCTGACGTCGGGTTCCAAATGGGAACCGGACTTGTGATGGTGATGACGGTCCCCAGACCTTGACAGGGCCTTAGTGGCCGAGGACGAAGAAGTTCTGGAGGTCTTGGCCTGAGGAAGAGAGAAGGAACCCGAAGAAGTCTTCACCGCTGCAGGGGGAGGCTGAGAGCGGGCCCGGGAAGGGGAGCGGTCGGACCGGGAGCCGGAGCTACGGGAGTCAGAGGCCCTAGACCGGGACCTGGATCTCTACTCTCCCTATGCTTCTCGAGGTGTCTCCGGGCCTTGTCGGAAGATTCCCCCTTGGAGGCTGTGTCCATGGCTTCAATCTTTACCTCGAGCAGGAACGCCTGAAGGGCCTTCTGGCGATGGATCCGGGTCCGGCTCTTGAAACCCTGGCAGAAGGAGCAGGCCCGGGTGTCGTGGTCTGGGCCTAGGCACCGGACGCAGGCCGAATGCGGGTCTTTGAATGGGATTTGTTTCCCACAGGCGCACTTTGACGGGTGGCCTACAACGGAAGTTGGAGAGGACATCAGACAGAAGCTGAGCAGAAAACAAACTTTTTCCCGAAGGAAGAACTTAACCAGGCGTCGCGTGCTAGAAACGAACCGAAGGGTCGAGACATGCAAGTCGACGGCGGGAAAGAACTGGGGAATCTGGCGGGACCGTCTCCTTATGTACTACGCCTGACGGGGGCGGGACCGACGTCGGAGGCAGTCCCCGCTGAAGACTGCTAGCTAGAAGATTTTTGTGGGGTCCTGATGCCTGCCGGCTTCAGTCCTAATGGTGTTACCTGCTGCAAGAGCTGTATCTCGAAGTAAGATATATGATTAACTGCGACTCTTGGAGAGTCTAGGTGCCACTTACTGAGGCACTGTCCAGATGCGCTTCCCACCACAGGGGAAGGCATCTGTGGAGCTGCTCTGTCAGAGTTTTCAGCTTTGAAAATTGCTGCTTTCTGAGACCAGCAAGCTACAAGGAGACTTGCGGGTGACGCCTCCTGTATCTGAACCTTGGGATCACTGCAGGCACGGAAGCCATGTGTCCCAATAGCCTGAGGAAATATCAATGTTTCGTGATTTGTTCAGGACTGTTTCATATACTGAACCAGTGAGGGTTAATGATTCAAACTCAGTCAAGCGCTTGCCGACTGGTCTCGCTGTCCCTGGATGAAGAAAATTGCCAATGAGGGACATCCTGAATTTTTGCCTGCAGAAGGAAGGCATATCCTTCCTGGATGCTGGGTGGGTTCCAGGTGAGACTCTGTTTAGATTTACCCGGGAACCCAAAGACTACAGACAGAGACCCCCTGTAAGGGAGAAAAAGGGGACTCCTTGACCTGACAAGGAGACTTTGGCAGGCTAATCGGCAACTTAGGCGTAGTTAGAGACTCCCAGATTCCTGAGGTGTGTTGCTACCACTGTCCAGCACTTTGTAAGACTCTTGGGGCTGAGGAAGGCAAAAGGGATGCAGTGAGCCTGTCCTTCTGTGTCACCTCATTAAAGGTATATGGAAAAAAAAAGGGGGGTTGTACCAGGGAGGCTAGCACGTCTCCCTACAGTAAGGGCTGTATGAATAGTAACAGAGTGACCATGTTGAATCTGGGTTTTAAACAGCAAGATGGGAAGCCACTCCCCAGTTGTCTTTTGTGTTAGGAATTACGTGGCGTAGAGGCCCTTTCTTCTTTCCATGGCCAGGGACCCTCTCCACCATTCACAAAGCTAGAATGCTTTTTTGACCTCTGCTCCAACAGAAATGTCTGTTTTGGGGAAGAGGCTTAGACACCTGGGTACACATGAGGTCTGCCCACACTAATGTCAGGCTTTAGACTGCGAAAAACACCCTTGCACTGAATGAAGGTTGGAAAAAAATTTCTGCCCCCTAATGCCCTCGGGAGGAAGTTAAGTGGGGCAGGGGGCCTTGTTTGAGATGTTCAGGAACTGAACACTACGTTTTCATCACCAGGAAAGTCCATACTTTAAACTGGGAGTCTAAGGGTAAACCAGTAGTTCTAGGCCAGAAAAAGCGTCTCAGAGAGATGGCATAGGCCGTTACTCTGGAGGCGGCATCCTTGTTGTAGTCCTGTGGAATGGGTATTACATAGCTTACGGAGCAGGCTAGCCATATCCACCAGCTCCTGCACCAAGAACCAGGACAGAGTTCAGCAGTGCATTTTTTTTTTCCAATATTTGGCCAAAAAGCCAAGTAGGTAAAAATCCTGACAAGCATCTGTGGGTAACTAAGAAATCTAGTTTCCGGAGTCCTTATCCAGGGTGTAAGGAGGAAAGGAGACACCAGCTTTCTTTTAAGCTGCCTGATGCACTATACTCACATGGCTGGGATGTATAGACAGGCACTCAGTATTGTTAAACAATTGATATATGTATGCATTCATTTATTAACCCCTCCAGACTGCTTGCAAACCTCTGCCACAGAAGTGGGGGTTTGAAGCAATTTTGTGGTATTGTATTTATATTTTTCATTATAGACAGGGTTTTTTAGGAGGTAGAACCTTTCTTTTCCCTATAATCTTTTCTTATCCTTATCCTCACCTTCTAAGGACTCTTGAGAAGGGAGGTCCAGAGTGCCAATATGTTTTGGATAGACGAAGGCATGGAGGGAGACCCTCCTTGGATACATAGGGTGCTAGATCCTCCATATCATAAACATTCTCATATCATCTGTATCACCCACACAGTCTCAAGGGCAAGAACTGTGGAACAGTGATAGCAGCCCCTGTAAGCAGGGGCAGAATAAATTATTTACCACCCACTGTACCACCCTCACAGTCTCTACGGCGAGGACTGTGGAAGAGTGCTTGCCAGTCCCAGTAAAGAAAGGACCCCTTTTTTTTGGTAGGGTCTGAAACAGGTGCCATGCTTTTCCATATTTTGCACAGATGGAGTACTGCACAGTTTTTCTGTATACTTTAAACTGTCCGCTGTCTCGCTATTGGCTTTCCCAGGAGCAATGGGAGCATTTATGTCTAGACAGAGTTTCTTTTTAGCCACTTCATCAGCGGCTTGATCAAGCTGTAGTTTGGAAGCTTTAATTTCTGGCTGCTGGGATCTGTAGGGTTCCTCAGCACCTCCTTACATTTTAGTACTTCTGAATGGCCCCTAGTCGGAAGCCTTTGATATGTCCTCAGCCATAATAATTAAAGGTTTGTCTGCTATGTTTTGCCCAATTTAAGCAAAGCAAATCAGTCCTGGACCTTACGAACTGAGTGCAGGTTTCTGTGAAATGCCACCAGCCAGTCCTTCCCCAGTTAATTAGCTCTGTCCATTGCCAGTGCCTTATTTTTTTTGTGGTTGTAGAACTGGGATCTATACCAGTGCCAGTCTTTAATAGAAAACCCAGCAATACTTGTCAACTGCCACAGGTGGCTGCTGGACCCTTACGGACAGTCCTGCGACAGATGATACCTAGGTCCAGTTCCTTTATATATAAACATAATGTACAGAAGGGTTTCTCTTAATTTGCCAATCCTGAGAGAAACCCCCAGGCACTGTTAATATCTGAATTCCAATGGGGTGCCTCACGGTAAAACCCACGAGGACTGAGGTAAAAGAACAAGGCAACTATCCCTAATTTGACGGTTCCCATAAGAATAAGAAAAGAGAGGAACCGTCGAAATTAAGCACCGGCGATAAATTTAACATTCAAAATAAACAGTCGCAGTAAAAACAGTCAAAATAGCGCGTTTGCACCATAAAAAAAATTAGCGGGGCGCTAACGGATTTGGAATAATTTCACTCAGCACACTAGTAAAACAAAAATATATGGAAAACTTTACCCAGATAAGCACTAGGAGGTTGTCAACGAAAGTTGTGACACCCCTCAGGGGCAATGTTGCTCAGTCCAGCGGAGAAAAAATTCTGAAGTCTTCAGAAGCTTTCACTCAGCTCACTACCCTTCCTATTTTCTGACTGGCTATGGCCCTAAGCTCGTTTAAATTTCTCTTAAAGGCACACCTCCGAGGCAGTTGCACCTATCCAGCTAACTGCTAAAGTAACTGATGCTAAAGGACTCCTGGGGTAAGAATATGTTTACAGGGCTAGTGGGGGTTGTTTCTTATGAGATAAGAATGTCATCTCATACTGATCTGGGCTGACAGAACCGCTCAGCTTCGCGGTCCTCTCGCCCAAACCAGCACAAGATAACATTCTTATCTTGTAAGAAAGAACCCCACTAGCCCTATAAACATATAACATCCCCTGCAGTGAGGGGGCTGTCACCTGGGTGCATTCTCCAACATAACAGACCATGCCTACTACTGAGTCTGCCCTTTTCTCTGGGAGGAGGGACAGGGTTTCAGTGGAATGCAGGCCTGCCCTTATAAACTCTAGTCTCTGGGATGGAAATCACTGTGATTTCTAAAGACTGAGTAGGACGTCTATGGACATTAAAAACTGGCAAATCAGAGATACTGCCATCTCAGTCTGCTGTGTGGATGAGCTCTTTATGATCCAGTCATCCAGGAAAGAGAATACTTGTAGTCTCTTCTTTCTGAGGTGTTCTGCAAGCACCGTGAAGCGCAAGGTAAAAACGTGGTACTGGTGCAAGCCCAAATAAGAGGACCTGTAAACTGGGATTTCAGGTACAGAAGGGGAGATCCCAGAGACTTCCTGAATTATCTGCACCTCATGCACTTATTCAGGTGTCTGAGGTCTAACACTGGGCACATGCCGAGCACCTTCCTGGGAAAGATGAAGTATCTGGAATAGAGGCCTTTGCCCAGTTCTGACTCTGGCACTTTCTCTACTGTCCTGTTCTACAGAAGCCCTGCCACCTCCAGGGAAAGGAGGTCTGCCACCCAGCCTGTAAGCTCTCGCTGGTTCTCTGGAAGGTGGTCCTAAGGTGATACTAACATCTTTAGGGAGTAACCATATCGAGTAATCTTCAAGGCCAATGTGTTAGTGGTGGCCTCCCATTACTGATAAACGTGGGCTAATCACCCCCTACTACAGATCAGTGATCCACCTCTAGCAGCAGAGGTGGACATGGGGCTAGCGTTCATTGAGAGAGTAGTGCTGCATGACTTCGCCGTTTAAGCCTTCTACTGGAGCTTCGTTTGCCACAAAATGACTACTGCTATCAGAGGAAACCACGTTCTCTACCTCCCTGAGGTGGGGTGTGGAAGTTACTCATTCTTCAGGATCATTTTCTTTTCACTTGACTCCTTAAGCACCTTCTCCAGATGCTGACTAAAAGACAGGTACTGTTAAACAGAACATTAATAATCTTATATTGGACTACTGTTAGTAACCAGGAATGCCTCCAATATGAATCTCTGCATGTGCCAGTGTGTCAAGAGGCATCCAAAGCAGCCCTCACCTGGTAGTTACTACTTTCAAATCCTTGTTTAATAACCGCCAAGATGTTCTGCTTCAAGAACAACTCCAGAAGAATCTCTGGGTCTCTTCCACAGGGCATATTTTTATCCTGAATTATGAGACTGGTAGCTTGTAGCGCTATGGCAGACAGTAGCTGAAACAAACACCCGTTTTCCCATAATGTCAGTCTTATGAGACTTCTTATCAGGAGGCTGTGGTGCAAACTGCTTAGAAGCAATTGACTTGATATCCATGACAACAATAAATAACATCTGCTGTAGGCTGAGTGTAGTAAACTGGTTTTCTCCGGTGTACCATAAACCTCTTATCTGAAGACAAGAGACTTCCAGAATCGAAGCAGATTTGCCCCAGGCCACCTCAGTGTCTCTAGAGCAGGTTGAGAAAGTATATGGAGATACTCATCTGTATTATCTTAGCTTACTCCCTAGATACTGTTTCAAAGTTCAGAGTTTTGGTCATATTCTTTAGTAATGACTGGAGAAAGAGGTCCTCCGGAGCAGCCCAGACTCTCAGAGCAGGCGGAATCTCTGCTGGGATTAAGGGACACTCCAATAAGGGGGAAGGAGCCAGCAGTTCATAGGGGTAGCCAGGCCTGGCACCAAGTCTGTCCCCAGTGTCTGATGATGGCTGCAACTGCATCTAAGGAGGCAGCATTGGCAGTGGAGTCGTCATTAACACTGGTGCCTGCACTGAGGAAAGTCCCAGGTTCGCAGACGGAACCACAAGTTAAACCAAAAGGCGCGCCTGCTCCATGACAGCTGTCCACTGAACAAAAAATTCATCCAATACATCCTCAGAAGGCAGAGGGGGTATTGGTGATGGAACAGTCTGCCCTGAAGGTGCAAAAAAAAAAATCTGCTGTGATATCATCCCTTGAAAGTGATGAAGGAGGGGACACCTGGACTTCCGCACCGAAGGGAGATGGCGGCCTTGAAGAAGAGTGGTGAGAACTAGATCTGTGTCATCACTTATTACTCTCTATGCCAGGATGAGGTAGAGGCTGAATGACCCTTGGAACCAGACACCAAGCGTGAGCAGGGACAGGACTATTTCTTTCTCAGACTACCAGAGGACAGCTTATCCTCTTGGTTGCCAGACTGCCCAGTACCAGAACACTTGCCCAGAGAAGAATAGTGGTCAGACACAACTTTGATGCCAGAGCAACTAGCATTTTCAGGCAACCTAACTGCCAGAACGTTTTTCAAACATTACCAAATGAGGCAGGGCCTTAAGAAAACATGATTTATGCTATTTAAGCTGGTATTAAAAAAAAAAAAAGCAGCAGTTAAATACTGTAATGAAGACGAGAGCTAGACTAGAACACTACTGGTATGCAAACTGATGTTCTGGTCCCTGATGAGGAAAGCACTGCGCTTCAACGGTGGGGTGGGGAAGGAACTGAGGTGATTAGGGCTGACACCACAACCCTGCGGGCAGGCAGACAATGCATGCATCAGTGCTAGGCACTGATGGCATTGACTCCAAAAGTTCTGGTTCGCACGTGGTCCTCTCATAAAAGTGGGACCATGGAGAACACTAGTTCTTGGAAGATTAGGGGTGACCAAGGTTATAGGGCATAAGGGTAGCCTGTCCCAGCAAAAAAAACACTGCTAAGTGTGGTCATCATACTATCCTATTTTGTGCCTTAACACTGGTTTCAAATCTGGTTAATCATGCAGACAGATGTACCCACAGATATAGCACAGCAGAGCTCAAGTAACATTCAGTCATCATTAGTCGATCAACATTACGTTTGGCTTTAACCCAGAATTTTTAAAATAATTTATTGTAGCAACTGCTGCATTAACTGCTGCAAAGTTGCAGAGAATACGTCAACTGTTTTACTTGAATCATGTAGTGCAGGATTAGGATATTTAGCAGATGTTTGCTAGAAACCAGTGGCTCATCCTATATCTAGTGGCAGTGCACAGCTCACTCCAGCATTTGCTTTAGATCAGTTTTTCTCAAAACTGGAGGTCTCTGCCTGTTCTGCTAGAGTCTCCAGTAAATCTGATGATATACCAGTTACTGAAAATGTGTCTTTTTGATACTGAGAGTGAAGGAATGGGGCAAGCATCCCTTCCGGTATGTCAATCCAATAATATCATAAATGTAAATAACGTCATGTGAATAAACTCACTTATTTGAAGGAATTTCAATTTATTGGTGTTCTACTGTGCAAGTGCATAATATTTTTTAAAGTGAAGCTCTTGTGCTGAAGGATAAAAATTAATGGTTCAAGAAGCACCACAGGTCTGTCACCATTTTTTTGAAAATGAAGTGGGCAGGCATTGTCTTGGGGGAACCTAAGAGTAGGTACCCTGAATAAATGAAAATGACAGGCTAAGGGAAGAAATTAAAGCTTATTCTGCCTTTTAAATGTTGGAAGCAATGCTAGTGACAAACACCAACTCAAACAGAAGCGTAAACACTTTCCATTACAATAGAGCCTGGAAAAATCCAGCAATCTAATTGGCCGAGAATGGTCCCGTGCTCTTCGGTTATCCCAACACTAGTACACTACATTAGTAAGCACCCACTACTTGTCTTATAATGGATTAAATACATGGTTGATAACTCAAACTATTTTGCCATCACTGATGTAAGCAAGACGAAATTTAACTGCATATAATCGGCAAGCTCATTACATTACACATACCTGACTGCCATCCTCTTGAGCTCTCCTGATGACATTCTGCCGTGAGTCAATCCAGTAAAGCTGCTTCTCTACGGGATCATAATCAATGGCTCGAACATTCCTAAGACTATGGATAGGGAGGATAATATCAGGGCTCTGCTGCTCGTCAATCACCATCCTATTAATTGCGTTCTTTTGGCTGAACAGCAGGAAAGAGGGAGGAGCTGTAAGACAAAGCAGTAAATGGTTTGTAGTTTATAAATGAACAGTGATGTATTACAAATCTAAACAAATCAATTCCCCTTGGTGCGAATTACCAATCATCCAGTGAGTCAGAGGAATGGAAATGGCATCACACTCTAACAGGAATGAAAACATTTGGTAGCACAATGTTTCATTAGTAAACATGAACAAAACTATAGAGTGCAGTAGGTGACATTCCCTACTGGGAAGCCCAAGTGATTAAGAAGCAGCAGAGAAACATGCAACAGTGCCAGTCCTCTGGATAGAGCCAATATGGTGATGGGGAATGAGCTACACTAAAGAACAGCCACCTAAGAACTTACCATAACAGATCTTTGAGAGAATCTCCTCCATTCATTGAGAGGAACTTTCTGCAGTCCTTGGTGCGGGTAACATGGTATCCGAATATTCCTATGTACATTCTACATATGGGGCAATGCTTCACCCTGACTGGCATGCTCAGAGTAATAAACAGGAAGGTGTATCTTGATTCAGTGCAAATTCAGATACAACCTTTGACAGAAACGTAGGATTTGTACACAAAGCAACTCTGTCTTCGTGAAAAATCAAATAAATAGAGCATGAAGCTCGAAAATCCTTCGTGCAGAAGTGATTGCAACTAAAAATATTGTTTCTCATTATAGGGAACATAAGCCACACCTCGCAGCTGGCTCAAAGTAACCAACATCAGTTTCTCAAACACGTAATTCAAGTCCAAGGAAGGGTGGAACTGGATTACGGACAGGAATCAATTCAACATTTTATTTATAATGCGCTTTTCAAAAAACCAAAGCGCAGGTACATAATAAATATAACAACAGATATCCAGTAATAGATACATACGTCAAACATTTAAAAGGCAGCCGAATAAACGAAGTGTTATCTCCAAAAGCTAGCTCAAATAAATAAGTTTTCAGAGAAGCTTTAAAAGATTCAATGGACAAGCACTCTCTAATCCGATGAGGCAGAGAGTTCCACAGGGATGGGGCCACAAAGGAGAACGTTCTGGCCCCAGATGACTGAGGACAAACCCTGGGAACCTCTAGCAATCCCTCGTCGGTGGAACGGAGAGGGCAGTAGGGCTGAAGGAGATCTTGCAAGTAACCTGGTCCCTGTCCGTGTAAGGTCTTATAGGTCAGCAACGCGACCCTGAAGGTGATCCTCCATTGCACTGGCAGCCAGTGCAATTCGCGCAGCACAGGTGTGACATGGCAAGTTCTTGATAACCCGGTTAACAACCTGGCTGCAGCGTTCTGCATCAGCTGCAGATGACTGAGATCCACCTCCAGTAACCCTAAATATAGAGCACTGCAGTAGTCAAGACGCGAGGACACAAAGGCGTGAACCAATACAGGAAAGTCATTGTGCGGAACAAGGTGTTTTATCCGGGCTATGTTACTCAGATGGTAAAGAGAGGACTTGACAACAGCTGACACCTGTGTTTTAAGTGTCAGCTCGCTGTCAAGCACTACGCCCAGATTCCGCACCTGCTCAGAAGGTCTCAACTGGTTAACCCCTAACACAAGGCCAGAAGGAAACCCAGGAGTCAACTTCTCGATACGCTGACCTGGGTCCACCACCAGCACTTCAGTCTTGTCCAGGTTCAGTCTCAACCAGTTAGCACTCATTCAGTCCTGAATCTCAGCGAGGCAGTTGTTAAAGACCGAGATTGCATCATTTTGTTCAGGTACAAAGGACATATAGAGCTGAGTATCATCTGCATAGCAGTGAAAACTCAGGCCATAACGCCTTATAATGTCTCCCAATGGCAGCATATACACTGTGAACAACATGGGGGAAAGCACAGAACCCTGCGGCACCCCACAAGGCAGAGCAAAGGGAGCCGAGGATAACATTCCTAACACTACCCTCTGAGTTCTGCCCGTGAGGAAAGAATGAAAACATCTGAGGACTGTCCCCGAGGTTTCATATGAAGAATACCTTCCAGAAATGTACGAGACACCTCCAGCTGGGCAACCATACGACCTTCAACAGCTGCATGGAAAGCTGATACAGCGGCCAAATGTACCTTAAGTGAGGAATGCGGTAGGCCAGAGTCTGACAAGGGCAACAGGTATTCCAAGATTGCATTTACAGGACCTGTAAATGGGTCCAAATTCTTGGAAGCAGCCCACAGAGTGAACCGCTTCCACTGCAAGGAATAAGTATGTCTGGTAGAAGGGGTTCCATGTCATGAGGGCGACCTTTCTATGGCGGCTCGCACAATAGCGAGTACATTTCGCCACAAGAAAACTCTGCCCCTGACCCATATAATCGAATGGCAATAGGGCAACCAGATGGAAGTCCCCTGCACCCCACCTTGTGGGGGAAGCCCTGCACCTCCCAAATTAATATAATCAACTCTGGGAGGTGGACACTGGGGAAAAGCAAAATACATGGGAGGGAGTACCGCTGCTGGAGGTACAGCGAGGGTAACTAAAATCCTAACAGCCAACACAGTTGAGAAAAAGGATTTACCTACTAGCAGTCCCGAACCCGAGACCATCACTGCAGCAGTCCATGACCTACCCACCATGCCAGGCGGACAGCTCGGAGGTTGCAGGCCTCACTGCTGTACTTCACCAGCAAAACTACAGCTTCCCTAGCATTTGCTGTTGCCATTACATCCCTCTAACACTTGCTATCCCTACCATCGCCATGTAACCCCAGTCACTCTACCATCGAGCACGCAAATAGAGTCGCTCACATTTGAGTTGCTCATTTGCAGTCGCCCATTTTATTTTATTTTTTTTTGTATTTAGTATGCTTTATGTTGCCCCTACACTGTCAATCTTCAGCTCCAGTCACGGACCCCCGTACCTCCACCTTCAGTGTTGCTGGAGCTCACCCAGTCACCCCTGGTTTACCCACCCAGAGGGCGGGGTTGTGACACTGTCCCCTACCAGTGCCGCAGCACTAGTAATTGGTTGGGGAGCCAGCTCCGGAGACTAATCGAGGCCCGGGGCAGAGCGTCACTGAGACAGTGAGGCGCAGATTTTCTCCCGTTTTTCTTGGAGGCGGGGACATGCAATGACATCCAGCATCCGCCCCGCCTCCCTGAGACTCTCAGATGCCAGTCGCTGTGGTACCCCCAGCCTCTGCAAGGGGTCTGTCAAGCGCCGGACATGCACCCTGCCCTCCCCCCAGAGAAGGAGAGCAGTCCCTCCTTCTCCATCTTTCTCACCCTGGCCGGCCCTCCGATGACCCAGGTCCGTTCCCAAACCCGGGTCGCTGGCGTCACAAGCAGAAATCCAACCGCTGCGCCGACGGGCTGGCCTTGCAGTCGCCCATTTGTCGGTATACCGGTAGAAGGCTTTCTAGTTGCAACCAGTACATCAGCAACCTTAGGAGATGCCCCAAAACATGAAATGGTTGTGTCTTCAGGACCCATGCAGGCAGATATATAGACTTCAGGTCCAAATGGACCCGGGATCGCTTATCCTGTGACAACAGACCCAGACACAGAAGTAGAGGGACAGGAGATTCCATTGCCATCTGTTGTAGAAGTGGAAACCAGATTTGGTAAGCCCGTAATGGAACAATGCGAATGAGAGTGGCACACTCCATCTGTAGCTTTAATAGCACCCTCTGCATTAGTGGAACTAGGGGAATGGATACAGGAATTTCCCTTTTCAAGAGAGGGACAACACATCTTGCTAAAACAACTCCAGGCCCTGGAGCCAGCAGGCAGAAATGCAATAGTTTTGATTTGTGTGGGGACACAAAAAGGTCCAACTCTGGACGACCCCATCTTGTGAAGCGGTAATTTATAACAGATGTCACCAGTTTCCATTCATGAATCCTGGACTGCGACCTGCTTAGCTTGTCTGCCAAGATATTTTAGAGACATGGGAGATGACTGATAGCTGTAGGCCATGGGACAGAGCCCAGTACTATACTCTCATTGCGTTCCCAGCATACGAGATAAAAATGAGTGCCTCCATGTCTGTTGATGTAATACATCACACTGGCGTTGTCTGTCTAGATTAACAGCGTCACGCAGATGTTCCTGAAATACCTAAAGGCTGTCTAAGACAACCCTCATTTCCAGGGCATTTAAACGCAGCTTGGCCTCCACCTTTTTCTATGACCCCTACGTCTGGTAAGGGCCAAGATGAGCACCCCATCCAGAGCCTGAGGCACTCATGGTGAGGATCTGTACAGGAGCTGGTACTAGGAACTGAATGCCCTTGAATAAGTTTTTGCGATCCATCCACTATACCAATACCCTGCAAAGCAGAGATGTGATGAGAACCATTTGTTCCAGCTTGTCCGTCAACTGATTCCCATCAAACATTTATTCCAGCTCATTCATCAACTGAGTGTCCACTAACAGATTCTCATATGGAGGCGCTAGGGGCACAGTCACTATGCCTGCAGCCATAAGGTCCAGGAGCTGTCACTATGGCTACAGCCATATGGCCCAGGAGCCTTAACATTGTTTTCTCAGGGACACAGTGACTCCTGTATACCAACTGTGCTCGGGCAATGAGATTGTCTGCTCTGTCCTGTGGCAGAAAAGCATACATCTTCTCTGTGTCCAAGACTGACCATATGTATTGCAGTCTTTGACAGGGGATCAGTACAGACTTTGGCACATTCATTGTTATCTTACATGACAGCAAGTCTGGTGAGTGTTTTTACTTAAACAATTGTAAAAATTGCTAGGACCTTTAATGTAAAATGAGAGCGCCTACGAATTTCTGAAAACCGTAAAAATGGGACGATATTTCTCCCCACAGTAATGGACTCAAAGCATTCAAATAAACATTAAGCTAAAGAACATGAAAAGAAAGGAAATGCTAACAGGTACTCAGAGGGCTGTTTCCTAGTTAAGAGAGTAAAGGCATGAGAATTATTTGCCGTGATACTTCAATCACAGGGTGATGGTGCTGGGCAGTGCAGCAGGATTTAGACCCGAGACAGGATTTAAAACAAAAGAAATGTCTAATGTTTTACACATTTTACTTCAGGCAAAAACAAGGATGAGTACACTAAATAATTGAATACTTGTGCCAGAAAATGAGGTACACTACATTATATCAGTGCTTTTTTATGATGACCAATTTATTTATTGAGTTGATTTATGATTTTTATGAACTGATTATCAATGTAAAATTCTAGTTCTCAAAGTAAACTATCAAAAACAGTCCCCTGAAAAAGCCATATGAAATATAGCGAAATGTTGGGGCCATGCCTAATAAATACAGGTTACTCACCTGTAACAGGAGTTCTAGGAATGGTATACGTTGTTCATCCACACTGTCTGGCAGGTATCCTTGCCGCTTTAAATCTTGCCGGAAGGTCTTCAAGCTGGCTCCTCCCACCCACCCGGGTGGTAAAACTCTTGGCTCCGCCCCATGACGCCAGATCTGGCCTGCTGGAAGCTCTAGGGCCGGGCTGGGAGGTTTGAGACTGTAGGATGAACACATACCATTCCTAGAACTCCTGTTACAGGTGAGTAACCTGTATTTCTAGGGACATGGATATGTTGTTCATCCACACTGTCTGGCAGACTCCTAGCAGTTCTCCGGGAGGAGGGAGGCAAGGCACACACCTCTACTTAGGGAATAGAGACTGGAGAACCGAGGCCCCAAAACCAGCATCCCGGCGTGACTCAAGGTCGATGTGGTAATGGGTGATGAAGGTGTGTGCTGACTTCCAGGTAGCAGCCCTGCAGATTTCCTGGATAGGGACGTCCCTGGAAGCAGCCACCGATGCAGCAGTATGGCGGGTAGAATGAGCTCTTATCCCTCTGGGAGGCTCCATGCCCACCAACTTATAGCAGAGATCTATGCAGGAGGTGACCCACCTGCCTATTGTCCGCTTGGCTGCAGGTCTGCCAGGTGCGGCTTCAGCGTGGTGACAAACAGCTGGCGAACCTCTCCCGATTTCAGCTATGCGCCTTACAGTAAGCGAGCGCCTTCTAGGGTCCAGAGTATGGAGCCTATATTCGGCCTCCGAGGTGTGACTGGGGTAGAACACCGGCAGAGTCAACACCTGGTTAAGGTGAAACTCCGACACCACCTTCGGAAGGAATTTCGGGTGGGGGCGCAGGACAACCTTGTCCCTCTGGAAGACCAGGTAAGGAGACTCGATGCAAAGCGCCTGGAGCTCTCCCATCCTTCTGGCTGACGTGATAGCCACCCAGAAGGCGGTCTTCCACGACAGGTGAGAGAGTTCACACCTGTGCACTGGTTCGAATGGCTTGCCCATGAGCTTTGCCAGTACCAGCAGTAGATCCCACGGAGGTGGAGGTTCTCGCACCGGAGGGGAAATGTGATCAAGGCCTTTGAAAAAGCGCCAGACCACCTTCTCCTGCGCCACCGACTGCTTCCCGGCCCGCGCCTAGGCAGGAGATGGCTGCCAGGTGCACCTTAAGGGTCGTTGACCTAAGCCCTTGCTGAGAAAGGGACCAAAGGTAGTCCAATATGCTCGCCAAGGAATGGGAGGAAGGGTCCAGGCCCTTGCCCTGGCACCAAAATGGAAAATCTCTTCCATCTGAAGGCGTAGCATTTTCTGGTCGACTCCTTACGGGACGCCTCAACTACGTTGAGGACCTCGTCGGAAAGACCCAAGGCCTGGAACTCTAGCCGCTCAGGAACCAGGCCGTCAGATGCAGGGATTGAAGGTCCGGATGGAATACCTTCCCCTGATTGACTGAGAGCAGGTCCGGGCGAGCTGGAAGCTGCCTCGGAGCCTGGAGCTGAGGCTGAGGAGATCTGGGTACCAGACTGGGCGGGCCAGTCTGGGGCCATCAGAATCACCTGCGCCTTGTCCCTCCTTGCTTTGAGAAGCACCCATGTGCATCAAGGGGAACGGGCAAAGGCGAGAAGAGGCCCGGGTCCACGGCCCTCAGAAGGCATCCCCTGCAGCGATCCCTGCTGAGGGGGGCGGGCATGGAACAGACTCAGCTTCGCATTCTCCCTGGAGGCAAACAGGTCCACCTGAGGTGTGCCCCAATGGGAGAATAGATCTTGTACTACCTCCGGCAGGAGAGACCACTCGTGGGACGCAGCCCCAATCCGGTTTAGGGCATCGGCCAGGGTGTTGGAGGCTCCTGCCACATGAATGGCTAGGAGATCCGCCTCCAGGCTGCGCACGAGTGACCAGATGCGGAGAGCTTCCTTGCATAGAAGCATGGAGCGCGTCCTGCCCTGGCGGTTTAGATAGTACATGGTCGTGGTGTTGTCCGTCTGGACCCGGACCACTTGACCCCGAAGAAACGGAGCAAAGGCGGTGAGAGCTAGGCGGACCGCTCGGAGCTCCAGCAGGTTGATGTGGCATCAGGACTCCCTCGGGGACCAGAGGCCGTGCGCTCGGTGTTCCCCAGATGGGCACCCCAACCCATCAGAGAGGCATCGGTCGATAGAGAGACCGTCGGCTCAGGGGCGGACAAACGGGATGCCCTCCTGCAGATGAACTGGAACGGTCCACCACTGGAGAGCGTTCCACATCCCCTGGGTCACCGTCACTAGCTGGTCCAATGGATTGCAGCGTTGGGACCACTGGCTGGCCAGCCCCCACTGAAGGGGGCGCATGTTCCAGCGGGCCCAACGGACCACGCTGGTACAGGCCGCCATGAGACCCAGGAGGCGCAGGAAGTCCCGGCAGGGCGCAATTGCCTAACTAGAAATGATTGGGCAAAGGAGGAAAGAACCTCGACCCTGTCCGCCGGGAGCCGTGCCCTGGCTCGAGGAGAGTCGAGCTCTGCCCCAATGAAAAGAATCACCTGCTTCGGCTCGAGTTCCGACTTGGCCTCGTTGATGAGAAGGCCAACCTGAGAGCAAATCTGGAGGGCCAGATCTCTGGACTGCTCCACCTCCTGTCTGGAAGGGGCTGCTATCAGCCAATCGTCCAGGTAAGGGTAAACCCGGAACCCTCGGCGCCGCAGGAAAGCTGTCAGCACTGCCATGCATTTGGTGAAGACCCTGGGAGCTGGAGATAAGCCGAAGAGCATGGCTTGGAACTCGAAAAGGGATCCCTCCGCTCGAAAGCGAAGGAACCTCTGATGTGACGGACAGATAGGGACGTGAAAGAACGCGTCCTGTAGGTCCAGAGAGCAGAACCACACGTCGTGTTCCAAGGATGGTATTATCTGAGCCAGAGTGACCATCCTGAAGGTTCGAGACCTTAGGAACTTGTTTAGGTCGTGTAGGTCGAGAATGGGGCGTCAGCCCCCCGTCCGTTTCGGAACCAGGAAGTACCTGGACACGAACCCCGGTCTGGGGGTCCGCCACCTCTCTTATCACCTCCTTCTCGAGGAGGAGAGCGATGTCGGCTCGGGCGAGCTGGCAGCAAGGCTTCGACCCCGAGGCCCCCGAGGTGTGACGGCTCGAAGGGTGGGGCCTGCTCGAACTCCAGAGGCAGGCCCTTTCCACCACCTCCAACACCCACCGGTCTGTGGTGATAACGGACCAGGCAGAAAGAAAGTGGTGGAGCGCCTCCAACGGGGCACTCTGGGTGAGGTGACGGGTTGGGGCGACACCCTCAACCAGTCACCGGCAGGCTTGGAGGAAGGACCGCCGAGGGACCTCCAGGGCCTTTACCTCCCTGCTTCCTGGAGGAGGAAGCTGCGGGCTTGGGTTTGGGATGCCAAGCGCGAGCCTGCTGGCCCTGATGCTGCTGGGCCGGACGTGCCGCGGGCGCGGACGGACGAAAGGGCTTGGGTTGCGGTCTGCAGCCCTTGTCCCTCTGAGCGGATGAGACCGAGTCCAAAGTGGCATTGGACTTTTTGATCCTCTGGAGGTGGCCTTCCACTCCAGGGCCGAAGAGGTCGGTCCCCAGGAAGGGGACATCCGCCAATTTGTGCTGGGTATCTGCTGTGAAGGTGGATATCCTCAGCCATGCCCGGCGGTGCATAGCCACTGCAGCCACGACTGACCTGGTGCATGAGTCTCCAATGTCCAGAGCAGTCTGAAGTTGCTGCTTGGCCACCGCCCTGCCCTGGTCCCGCACCTGCCTAACCATGGTCTGCAGGTCAGCCGGGAGATGAGGGACTACCTCGTCCAGGGAGCCCAACAGGGCATGGGAGAAATGTGCCATAAGCACGGCCAAGCTGGCCTGACGAAGGCCAAGGGAGGACGCAGCGTAGACTTTTCGCCAGGCATAGTCCAATTTCTTGGACTCCTTGTCGGGAGGTTTGTCCATGTCCCTAGCGTTTCCGGCACGCCGGAAAACGCTGTCGGTAACTAACCCCTCGGCTGAGGGATGTTCCGAGAAACCGGACAGGGAACCAGTAGGGACCGCATACTTCCTGGCCATCCTGGCCAAGGCGCAGGGCAGGAAGCAGGGCGCTGCCAGAGCTCCAAGGCCGGGCCCACAATGGCCTCGGCCACAGGAAAGGCCTCCGTAGGGGAATCCCCTCTGTCCAATATCTCCGTGAGGGGATACTTGGCCCGCTTGGATACGGGCTCGAGCTGCATCCCGGTGGACTCCGAGATGAGCCTGAGCAAACCCAGGAAGGACGAAGGGCTGTCGTCCAGCGACTGACCTCCAGAGTCCACTCGCCTGGAGAAAAGGGAGGAATCGTCGTCGGACTCAGAAGAGTCCGCAAAGAGCTGCCTCGGGCCTAAGCCACCCTCCACCTGCCGAAGGCGATCGGGAGTGAGGGTGACCGACAGCCTATGGGGCAGACCCTGAGACGACCGAGAGTTCTTGGTCGGAGCCCCAAACAGTGACTGTAGAGGCGGAGGTTCCACCGGAATCTGTGGAGCAGCTGGTTTTGGCCGAACAACCGGCCTGGGAACAGGCTCCTCGGGTAAGACGACGGGTTGTTTCGGCCGCTCCGGTGACAGCCACTTAATGGCCGGGGAAGGCGTCGGCTTGTTCCCGGTCAGAAGGAGCTGTTGCCACATGAGGTCCTTGTATCGTCGACGTAACTTACGTCGAAGCCTCCCCTCATCCAAGGAGGAGGACGAGATGACGCGGCGCGCCCAGGAGACGAGGACGAGTGGCGGCGCCGCGGGAGACCGAGACCGCCTATGACAGCGGGATCGGTTGGACCGCGAAGAAGTCTGAGACAGAGAACCTCGGCCTTTCCGAGGACAGTGCGGGGAGGGGACGGGTGGAACCGGCTCCTCCCTCGGCTCGGAGGGTTCACCCGAGGGCTCCGGAACTGGAGGCACTGGCAAGCCCGCGGGATCCTCAACTCCCACCGGGGGAACCGGTGAGAGAGGATGTTCGGCTTCGCCGGTCGACAACCCGTCCAACGGGTCGAGAAAGATCTCGACTGCGTCAACGGGAGTCTCGGTCAACTGACCTGACGGGGACACCGTGAGACCAGTGGCCGGAGCCGAACGAAGTCGATGGCCGACAACTCGGGGAGAGGGACCTTTCCCGCTCCCAAGAGCGTCGACGGAGGGACTTACCCTTGTCTTTCTTCTTGGACCGAGAAGAAGGTCCAGCAGACGTTGGTCCCTCTCCTCTAGTGGAGAGGGACAGACAAAGCTCTTTAAAGGAAGCTGTGTAAGAGAAACCTAGGGAGAGCGGGATAAATGCCGCGGTCGAGGAAGATGCGGCCCGCGCCACCTCCTCTTTGAGGGTGATCATCTGCTCTAGCTGATCCGCCGAGCCCGCCGCCGCGGAAACCGCCGACCGGGCCTCTTTGACTTTACCGGAGGAAAACGTTTCTCAGGGCGCCCCAGTTGTAAACGGGCAGCATGGTCTTCGAGGACGTAGGCTGAGAAGGAAGAGCACAGGTCGCAAGCCTGCGGGTTGTGCTCAAGGCCTAAACAGTAGACACACGTGGAGTGCGGATCCGTCTGAGACATCTTCTGCCCACAAGGGCACCTCCGAAAACCGGGAGTCGATTTTGTCCACGCAGTCAAGCGAGGGATAGAAAGATCAAGTCTATAATGCAAAACTTTTTAAATTGAAACCCAAGAATTAGAACCATTCTTATACGCAGAGCTGCTAAGGAGGGAACCTGAGCTTCCAAGCGGTAAGGAAGATCTGGCGTCATGGGGCGGAGCAGAGAGTTTTACCACCCGGGTGGGTGGGAGGAGCCAGCTTGAAGACCTTCCGGCAAGATTTAAAGCGGCAAGGATACCTGCCAGACAGTGTGGATGAACAACATATCCATGTCCCTAGAACAATATTTATGTAAAAAAAAATTAAAAAGACTCCAAAGAATCCATTTGTGAGCACCCCCACACACTTTTCTTTAGTAACATTCATTGTGAACCCAAAGTCTTCAGACACCTGCCATGTCTGAGACAGAGTATATAATAGTTTCCCTGGAGCTGGCCTTCAAGAGCCAGTCATCCAGGTAGGGGAACACATACAGGTCTTCTCTGCGAAGGGCTGCTGCCAAGCATTTGGTAAAGACCTGTGGTGCAGAAGACAAGCCGAAGGGCAATACTCTGAACTGGTAATGTACCCCAACAGCATAATGCAGAGGTACTGCCTGTGTGATTTTCCTCCTCAAGACATGAATATATGCATCCTTCATGTCCAGAGAATAAAGTCAGTCCTGTTTGCAGAAGGGGAATCATAGCTTGCAGGGATACCACTCAAAACATTTTGCATTCAATGTAAAAGTTGAGACCCCTGAAATCCAACACAGGATGCTGATCCCCTGTCCATTTTGGGACTAGGAAGAACCTAGACTAGAACCTTTGGTTCCTCTGTCAAGGAGGAATTGGTTCTATAGCATGTTTTTGGAACATGACTGAACTTCCTTCTTTATAGGGGACAAATGGCTCAGGAGATAACAGGAAGGAGGTGGAGGATGATCTGGAGGGGTCTGTAACAGCTGCACAGCATGTCCCCTTGCAATTACCTCCAGGACCTGCTCATCTGTAGTAATCTCCCACCACTGTTTCAGGTGCACAGACAGTCTGCACCCATAACCACCCCTGGAGGTTAACAGCGGGGGTGGGAGTGTATGCAGAAGAGAGTCACGCGGAACAGGATGGGGCAGTGCCACTTGTACAGATTCCTTTGCTGCTTTTGTATGGGAATCTGGAGGGAGGGGACCCGGCATGGGACGGCTTACCTTTCCTCAGTCTTGCTGACAGTAGGCACGGCCACCATTGGCAGCAGGCTGATGAAACGAGACCCTCACGCGACCCCTAGCAGGACTGGGAATACAAGGACTTTACAGACCATAGAGACGTTTCTGAGGTCTGTAGACCATGTAGGACCTCTTCAACATCGCAACAGAACAGTTTTGTGCCTTTAAATGGAGCATTCAAAACTGCCTGTTGGACATCATTGGTAAAACCAGCCACTCTGAGCAAAGAATATCTCCTCATGCAAATGCCTGAAGCAGCAGCTCTGGTAGAAGCATTAGATGCATCATAAGCGGAGTGTAGCAAATATCTTGCTACTCAGCACCAGAATATACTGTTTTAAGTAACTCATTCTTGGTAGAGTCATCTGGCAAAGCTTGGGCTGCAGTACAAGTAGCTTTCCACAGGCTGTTCAGATATTTTATCGTGTAGACCTGGTAGTTTGCAATTCTAAGGCAGAGTGAGGCAGAGGCACACATACACTTGCCCAGCACATCCAGCCTCTCAGATTTTTTATTAGGAGGCAAAGTACTCACGTGTTTAGGTTCCCTAGACTTAGTATGAGCAGCCATGTTGACTACAGGCTCAATTTCTGGCTGATTAGCACAATAAAGCATACCAGATGGAACATGATACTGCCCATCAGCCTTTCTAGGAAATGCAAACAGAGTTTGGTCTGTACCATGCAGCGAAGGTAGTATCTTTTAACGCAGGGTATACAGGTGTTATTTATAATGGAGGGTGTGCAAAGCACCTCCAAAAATTCCATTACATTTCTTTTGTTGAATCTTCCTCTTCCACAGTAAAGCTCATGGCAGACTGCATCTTCTGCATCATGGCTTAAAATGTTCAATCTTCAGAAGGAGATCCTGGGACATAGACTATTGAGTCCTCACTGCAGGATGAGTGGGTAGAACTAGAGCGTGGTGTGACATACTGTTCTCCCTCATATTCCTGCTCTGAAACCCATGAGGTCAGGATTATATTCAACTTCATTGTCGATGTCTCTATTGATGACAGGCGCAAAAGAATGCACCGATGATGCCAGTGGCAGCTAAAAGGAAGCAATCTACGGCCTGCTAGTAGAAGCCGTCGACGAAGGCTGGGGGAGAAGGAGACCCTGTCGGAAGAATAACTGCCTGTAGTGGTAGTCCAGGCAGAATGCATCTGATCACTTCCAAGAACAATGCCAGCACAGCTTGAGTCTCGATGGTGCCCTGTAATGGGGCCGGCACTACTTGTGTTGATGGGCCTTGGCCCAATGATTATGTTCTGCCATCCACAGTATGTACAGCAGGGCACAAACCAATCTCTGACCTTGGTATCTCATCGACGGTCGGTTAGGGACTGTAGTCACCGATGCCGGAGTGGGTGATGACAAAGTAGAGTTACCTTGTCTCAACAATAACCGTGATGTCGCTGGTGAAGCAGACCTTTTTCTATATGTTTATGCTTGTGACCGGATGACGAGGAGGGCCGCGATGACAACTGGTCTCTGCCCCGATCCTTTGGCAGCCACTTCCTCAGATGACAGTGAGGGAGACGCAGACTTTAGGCCCTATTTCTTCTTCATGGCTTTCAAAGTTTTGAGAAGGAGACCATTTTCTAGAGCTTTCTTGCAGCGTCTTCTTGTAGCCTGGTTGAAGTTCTGGCAACTCTCACAGGTCCTCATGTTGTGAGACAGGCCTGAACAGCTCATGCAGACTGCATGTGTGCCTTTGTAAATTTTTTCTCTGCACTTACAGTACCGAAATAAAGACCCTTTTGATTTCAGTGGCACACAGAGACCACAAAATAACAGTTGTAGTAAATTAGAAGAATAAATGGCATTGGCTAAGTTGACAGCATTTCCTTCAGCAGGAACTTGCTTCTAATAATGTAAATGCCATACGGACTTTACAAAGAAATGAGAAAAAAACTGAGAACAATTTGCAGTTTAAAAATCTTTAATGGGTTCGTAACTCCTTATGATATTAACAACCCTACACTTAAAAGGCTTGTTGAAAGACCTGTTTCCAACTGTGTTGTATTTACCAGACTACTAGCTCTTTATCACATGAGCATTCAGAATTTCATCTATGAAAATAAAATCTGCGATATTAATTCAAATCCTGTGTTCTCAGATGTTTAATCTCCCTAATGATGCTGTGTATCTTTCACCGAAAACAATGAACACTTTTCAACATACTTCTTGTCATCAAATCACTATTCTTTTTACTGCAGCATTTGATACAGATAGGAAGATGATATGTATACTGCCCAAAAACTGGAGACCTTACATTTAAAGAAGCTGCATACCACATATATCTAGACATTGGTCCAGCTACTCAAGTAATATCGCAAACAATTTCTATTCTATAAAGGGAATTTAGATGACTTGGGGTGTCTTTAAAGATTCCATTCCCTGCAAAGATGTGTTTGTCTCCGGGTACTGGTAAAAATTTCTATGATCCTGAGCAGGTGAAATCACATATAATGGGGAAAATTTTTTCAAAGACAGGAAGAATGTGAAGAATAGAAAGATGATGCAGAAACTAAGCCAAGAAGGAACTAAAATGCGCCCACTGGAGCAGTAGCAGTCTGTCCAAATTTACAGTTTAGATACCTGAATTGATTTAACTTTCTTTCAGGATACAGATAACTTTTGATTAAAATAATATTAAAAAGCCTGGTCATTAGAAGTCTTAACTGGTGAAACTGCATGTCTACCACTGGTGAGTCAACTTCCATGAAGTGGACTGGATATACCATGTGATTTTGTTATTTTCAAAAACAAATGAAACTTTAATCCCACCTTACTTTTTTATTATTTAATTGTGCACCGTCTTTTACACTAGGTGCATTTATTTTAACAGTCAGCACTAAAAGCCCCACATCCAAGTGTGGTGCGAGCCCCAATCTGTGCTTCGAATGCAAAGACTTTTTTTTTTTTTTTTTTTAACTGTTTACTGCAGTATAGTAGACTGTATTAGGCTGATTCTGCCGATTTCCAAGCTGACATTTTGTTGTAAACAGAAACCCCAGAATCCCCTAGTAGGTAATCATGTGTGACCTAGCAGTAAACTAATGCCCAGTGACAATGTGGAATAACAAACCGTAAATAAACCACTCCAGACTTAGCAATTCACACGTCTGATAGGGAGACAGGGACTCTCAGGAATACAACTCCCTGCTAGCATTGGCAGCAGTATCTAAGATGAGCTAAGGGAGCAAAATGGGAGGAGGGAGGGTTATAAAGTCTGCAACAGTTTTACTTTAGCTGTTGAGAATATGCAAAATATGTAGTGATCACTGCAGTAAAAGATTTTCTCAATTAACAACATACACTATTAATCTATAAAAACAGATTTGTGATATCTAGCCTAAACAAGTTTTAAATAGTGATGGTGGGAGTTGTAGTAGTAGTAGTACCAGCAAAGTTGTTAACTTCAAACAGCTGTTTCAGTTCATAGCTTACCACTGCAACTCTTGTTGTCTGCATTCAGAAAGTAGTGAACAGGACATCCACATACATAACCACTGACTGGCACTGCTAAGCAAAGGTGGGAACAGTACCCATTGGTGGAGGCACACTCATTCCAGCCACCCTGTCTGGAGGAGTGGAAGACCAGAATGTCCATCACATAATCCAAATGGGCCTGGATGACTGTGCGGTTCTGGCCGCTGGTCTTGTTGGCTCGTTCAATGCTGTGTCTGATCCAGTCTGTCCAGTAGATGTAATCCTGATACTGAGTTAAGCCGAATGGGTGAGGCAAATCATCTGCTATAACTTCACGGTCAAGACCTTTTCATAAACAAAATACAAAAACAGAAACGTATCTATCCAATGTTAGACAAGACATTTATTCAGAATATTGCATTTACTGTTATTTTGTCATTGTAGTATGGTTTTAACCCTTGCAGAGCCTCAGACTGATGCATCAGTCCAAAATTTCTATACGTTCTGATTCTGTCTATGCCCAAAACACCATATTTCAGTCTTATTAAACAAGAAAACTGATCAAAAATTACAATCATAGATCAATGAAATTTCATGCGACACCTCTGACAAATCACAGTGTTCCTTTCATTTGCACAAGAAGCACTCTAAATTTTAGACAGTGCCTCACACACATACACACACACACACACAAGGCCATGGCAATGGACACCCAGCTGGTAGGAATGCTGGTACTTTTTTTGGGGGAAAAGGTACGTCTCTAAAATACAAACAGTCCCGATCTATAAATATGCAATAACGCACAACTGGGTGTGTGATTAAGGGTCAATAATCACACGCCTCTCAAAGGTATAGTTGGGCATGAAGCTCTTATGCCAAGTGTTTTTAAACACCAGAGAGAGAAGTGTGATTATTGACCACAAGCATAAAATCTTAGAATGTTTGACTGCAGTCAAAAAATGTGTCCTGCACCATGTGAGGGAAAAAACAATGTCTTTACAAAAAAAGGAAATCAGAAACACCTCCCCCTCACTCTGCTGACATGTCTCCCATTGCGGAAGTTCTTCTGACATTTCTCCCACTGCCAACTGGCACAGAAGCGTGAGGAAATGACTCTCACAGAAATGAAAGCAAATGGCAAAAACTCGCTGGTTTCATGCTGCCGGTGCCGCTGCTGTCAGAAGCGACTTGAGCAGTACGGAAGAACCGTAAAAAAGCTGCCAGTTCTATTTCAGGACCACCTGTTCTGCTGTCATGTTGTATGCTGCTGTCCTCTGACCAGTCAGCACGACACTGTTACATGAGCAGAACAAACTTGAAAAAGTCCCCACAGCACCACAATCCGGGCAGGCAACTACAGGAGGGGAAAAAAAAGGTTACTGGTTTATGGTTCAACTCAATACTCTGGCAGTTCCACTGGAATGATGTTATCGGCCGGAACATCGCTAAGCTCCTCCCACCACCTGGGTGGTATATCTCCCCTGACTGCCCTGTGACAACAGATCTCACACAATGGAAGCAGGATCAGGTGCCACTTGCCAGGGAAGGCCTGGTGGGTTGTGTGGATATGACCCATATATTACTCCTAAAACTACACTCCTAAAACTACAGTTAAAGGTGAGTCACCAATTCTTCTAGAGGCGTGGATATGGTTCCCTTATCTACACTCTGGCAGACTCCCAGCAGTTCTATGGGAGAAGGGGGCAAGGCGTGCACCCCTACTTGGCGAACAAAGACTGGAAAAGAGAGGTCCCAAAATTTACATCCCGGTGTGACTCAAGGTCGATGCGGTAATGGAAAATGAAGATGCGTGCTGACTTATAGGTAGCAGCCCTACAGATCTCCTGAATGGGGACATTCCTGGAAACAGTTACCGAGGCAGCAGTATGTCTGGTGGAATGAGTCTGAATCCCTACAGGACGTTCCTTACCACACAACCTATAGCAGAGGTCGATGCAAGATATGATCCAGTTTGCAATCATCCACTTTGCTGCCAGTCTGCTAGGTGTGGTTTCAGAGTAAGGGACAAACAGCTGGTGAGCCTGTCCCCAAACTCCAGCGGTATGCTCCACATAGTGGGAGAGCACTCTTGACAGGTCCAGGGCATGGAGCCTGCAAGCAGCCTTCGAAAAGGGGCTTGTAAAATATGCTGGCAAGTTAATCATCTAGTTAAGGTGAAACTTCGATACCACCGTCGGGAGAAACTTCACTTTGGGCCGAAGGATAACTTTACCCTGTGAAAGACCAGATAGGGAGAGACCGCTGAGAGTGCCTTGAGCTTCCTAATCATTCTGGCAAACATAACTGCCATGAGGAAGGCAGGCTTCCACAATGTGACAACTCACACCTGCGTACCGGCTCGAAAGGCTTGCCCATGAGCACAGCCAGGACCAACACTAAGTCTCACGGCAGAGGTGGTTCATGCACCAGAGGGGACAAGTGGTCAAGGCCTATGAAAAAGCACCTGGCCACCTTCTCCTGAGCCACCACTGGCATACCAGCCCACAGCTAGTAAGCAGAGATGGCTGCCAGCTCCAGCTTAAGGGTCGTCTCTCAGTCCCACCTGGGAAATTTATTAATTTTTTTTCCTTTTTTTTTTAACCAGGAGAGACACTAAGCTGCAGCTTGTTTACAGGTGCTACCTGGGAGCACAAGGAATTTAAGTGACTTGCTCAGGGTGACACAGTATGCAAGTGGGGGCTGTGGGATTCAAATCCAGATCTCCAGGTTTGCAGCTTAGAGCCTTAAACCACTGCGCTATACTGCCGCCTTAGGGACCAGAGGTAGTCCAAGATGCTAACCACAGCGCAGGCAAGGGGATCAAGCTCCTTGCCCTGACACCAAATGGAAAATCTCTTCCATTTAAAGGCATAGCACCTACAAGTCGACTCTTTCTTGGAGGCCTCCACCATGTGGACGACATCCTCGGAGAGACCCAAAGCCTGGAACTCTAGCCACTCGGGAACCAGGCTGCGAGGTACAGGGACTGAAGATCTTGGTACAGGACCGTAGTCTGAAGTCTGGTCAGCAGGTCTGGGCAGAGAGGCAGTCACTGCAGAGACCTACTGCTGAGAGCTGAGACTGAGGACATCTGGGTACCAGAACTGCCTTGGCCAGTCTGAAGCTAACAGGATCATCCACGCCTTGTCCTTCCTGACCTTGACCAGTACTCTATGGATCAAGGGAAGGGAGGAAAGGTGTACACAAGGCCTGGGATCCAGGGCCTCACAAAGGCACCCCCCATCAGTGTCCTGGACTGTGGGGAGTGGGCACAAAACAGCCTCAGTTTAGTGTTCTCCCAGGAGGCAAACAGGTCCACCAAGGGTGAGCCCACAAGGAGAACAGGTGGTTCACTTCCTCTGGATTTAGAAACCACTCATGCGACGTCTCTTCTACCTGGCTGCCAGTGTCTGCCAGCAGACTGTTCTCCCCCATGACATGAATCACTGGCAGATTGGTGCCCAGGGTTCGCACGAGTGTCTAGGTGTAGCATGCCTCTCGCCACAGAGGAAAGGGAATGTGTGCCGCACTGTCTGTTCACGGAAGCATGGTTGCAGTGTTGTACATATGGAACTGAGTGACCACACTCCTGACTAGCAAAGCAAATGGGCTGCGTGGTCTCCCAGGTGTGCTCCCCACCCTACCAGAGAGGTGTCTGTTGTCAGCATGATGGTCGGCTCTGGGTGGACAAATGGCATTCTGTTCTCCAGATGTTCTGGGACAAACCACTGGATGGCATCCCACATCGGCTGGGTCACTGTGACTGGCTGGTCCAAGTGACCCATTCACTTGGGACAACTGACAGCCCAGCTCCCACTGAAGTTGGCACATCCACCAATGGGCCCAATGGACCACACCAGTGCAGGATGCCATGTACCCCAGCAGCTGTAAAGAAATCCTGGATAGGACGTCAGAGCCCAACCTGAAATCATCAGGCAAAGGAGGTAAGATCCTGTGCCCAGTCTGCGGGGAGATGGTCTTAGCCCACAGGGAGTCTAGTTCTGCCCCAATGAATGTGATCACCTGCTTCAGCACCAGTTTAGACTTGTCCGAGTTGACCAACAGGCCCAAGTCTCGGTACGTCTGGAGAGCCATGTCTGTGGATCCTCCACAGCCTCACTGGATGGACTGGCTACCAACCAGTCATCCAGACAGTGGTACACTCTGACCCCTAAGTGCCACAGGTGGGCTGCCACCCACTGCCATGCATTTAGTGAAGACCCTGGGAGCAGTGAAGAGGCCGAAGGGCATGATCTGGCACTGCTACAGGACCCCTTCTGCTTGGAAACTGAGGTACTGGCAGTGGGACCCACAAACAGGAATGTGGAAGAACGCATCCTAGAGGTCCAAAGAGCAAACCACATTTTCTGTTCCAGGGATGGTATAATCTGGCTCAGAGTGACCATCCAGAACTTGCATGTCTGCATGTACAGGTTGAGATAGTATATTTCCAGTATGGGGCGCCAGCTCCCACATCTGTTTCGGGACCAGGATGTACCTGAATGCATAGTCCCGACGGGCCTCGGTGTCCAAGACACGGGCTATTGCCCCTTTCATAAGGAGCTGATTGATGTCCTTCCTGAGGGCTGTGTATCCTGACACCCCCCAGACTCTCGAGGCATGTGGTGGTGGTACAGCTGGAGAGCCTCCAAGTCTAGAGATAGTCCTCTGCCCACTACATACACCACTTGTCTGTTGTGATAGTGAACCAATGTGGCAAGAAGTGAGGTAGCCGGCCTCTGACTGGGAGAGCAACTGGGAACAGAACAGGTGGAGGGATGACACCCCCCAACCTGTCACTAGGCAGCTTTTGCAGGAGCACTGGCGGCTACTGCTGGAGGGACACCACTACCTCCCTGTGGATCTTGGGCCCCAGACTTCGGCTTGGGGTGTTAGGCCTGAAACTGCCCCTACTGGGGCTGCTGTGACTGAAAGGACTGGTACTGAAAAACCTGGCTCTTAGGCTTTTTCTTCTGGTCCTTCTGGGATGAGGTCAGAGTCAAGGGTGGCGCTGGACTTTCCAATCTGGGTGAGAAACTCTTCTACCCCAGGGTCAAAGAGGTCAGTGCCCAGGAAAGGGACATCAGCCAGCTTCTTTTGGGTGCCTGCCGAGAAGGTGGACAAACGGAGCCAACCCTCCGACAGATGGAGACAGCCGCTGCATCTGCAGGGGCACATGAATCGACCATGTCCAAGACTGTTTGGAAATGGTGTTTAGCCAGTGATTGACCCTGGAGTCTGATGAACTCCAGTGCCATAATCTGCTATGGAAGGGGTGTGGGAGGACTGCATCAAAAATTCCCATCAGGGAATGACCATAGTAAGCCATCATGACGGCATAGTTAGCCTGTCGGAGACCCAGAGTCGCCATAGCATATACTTTTTTAGCAGCATGGTCAATCTTGTGGGACTCCTTGTCTAGAGGCTTGTCCATGTTCCACCGACATCCAGATTTATGGAACAGCCAATCTGTGATCAGACCTTCAGCCAAAAGGTGGTCAGAAAACCCAGACAAGGGAGCCCATAGGGACCACGTACTTACAGACCATGCGGGCCAAGGATGCAGGGCAGGAAGCTGCCGAAGCTCCACAGCCAGACCCAAAATGGCCTCAGCCACCAGGAAGGCAATCCCCAGAGATTCATCCACAATGTCTGTGGGAAGGTACTTAGACGTCTTCTGGACTGGCTCAAGTGGGAACGACATGGACTCGGGTCATAAGTCAGAGCAACCCACCAAAGGAAACTGGGCCATGTTCAGTGGAAGGCTCCTTGACTGAGCTACAGTCAAAGAAATGGGGACCCTGAGGAGGCCACAGACTCCCGAACAGAGTCATCCAATAACTCCTCGAAGACAGCCCTCGGCTGTTGTTCACCACGGACTTCCTGGGAATCCTCCCCAGAGATAATCCTGACAACTGGCCTGGCAAGCTGATGGCTAAACAGCTGGCCTCCTTGACTGGAGTGCCAACTGTGGGCTGTTGGGGTGGCGGCTCCACACTAATCGGCTGAGAAGCAGGTGTGGGGAGCACCTGCGGACCAGTGGAGCAACCACTGACAGCTGCTAGGTTGCCGAAAATTTTTATTTAGACATAATTTCACTTAGAAACATATGAACGTATGAAATCACAGACAGAAAAAGGTCTCTAGGTCTATCAAGTCTGCCCGAGTGTGCAGCTCACAGTTTAATACTGCTGCAGCCCCGGCCTATTCCCCACTATGCTCTTGACTGTACTTGCCCTGCCCCTATCCCATCCCCGTTTAAAGCTGTCCACTGTTCTCAGTTCGATAAACTCCTCCGGCAGTGCATTCCATCCAGCCACCACTCTCTGTGAAGTAGTGCCTCATCATCTTCCTCCTGAACCTCCCCCTTCCAGCTTCAGACTGTGCCCCTAGTGACCCTTCTCCCCCTCAAGCAGAACAATCCTCCCGTTCTGACTTTGTTAAATCCTTTAAGTATTTAAGGTCTCTATCATGTTCCCCCTCTTCTGTCCTTCAGCGAGTACATGTTGAGCTCCTCAATCTTTGCTCGTATGGCATCTCCCTAGTCCCATGATCATTTTTTGTCGCCCTACGCTGAACCCCTCCAGCAATCTCACATCCTTCTTGAGGTAAGGGCACCAGTACTGCACACAGTACTCCAAGTGTGGCCTCACCAGTGATCTACACAAGGGCAGGATGACCTACTCTCTCCTGGAGATGATCCCCTGGCAATGCACCCCAGCATTCGATGTTCCCTTGCTGCCGCCCTCCTACACTGTGCCGATGCCTTCTTGTCCCCCGTGACTAGGACCCCCAGGTCCCTCTCCTCCTCTGATGCCGATACCTGCACTACCCCAGCCGGTAGCTGGTCCTGGGATTTCTGGCTCCGATGTGCATGACCTTGCACTTCTTAGAGTTAAACCTCAACTGTCACACCTCTGACCAGTGCTCAAGTTTAGCTAGATCCTTCCTGAGTGCCTGTCTCCCTTCTTCACTGTCCGCCTTTGCACAAATCTTCGTGTCATTGGTCAACAGGCTGATCTTACTCTTGACCCCCTCTGCAATGTCCCCAATAAAGACACTGAATAAGACAGGGCCCAGCATTGAACCCTCCGGTACCCTACTAGTTACGCGTCTTGGCTTGGATGTCTCCCCCTTACAACTACACTCTGCTGCCTGCCCTGAAGTCAGCTCCAAACCCATCCCTCTAGTTTCTCCCCAACCCCCAGGATTCCTCAGCTTGGCCAGTAACCTCTCATGTGGCACCAACTCGAAAGCTTTGCTGAAGTCCAGATACAGGACATCCAACAGCATGGCCCTCGTCAACCACCCTAGTGACCCAATCAAAGAAGTCTATTAGGTTAGTCTGGTAAGATCTTCCCGAGACAAACCCATGCTGTCTCTCGTCCTGCAGTCCATTACTGTCCAGAAAGGTTATTAACCTTTCCTTCAGAATGGTCTCCATCAACTTTCCCCACTTATTTAAGAAATTTCCTCTCCCTCTTTATTGTTAGGGACATTTACAAGAAAATATGATTCTTGTCCCTTGGTCTTTATCTACTCTTTAGGAAAAAAAATACAGAAGCTGAGAAACCATACTGATACACAATTACCTAGACACGTTTCACTGTTCAACATTTACACAACCAAGGTCAACTGAGCCCATTATGTCTCTCTCTGATTTTACTGTCACTGCACCTCTCAACTGTCCCATACTAAGAAGGATTTCTCTCATTTTACCCTTCAAAACGAATCTGTCTCACATGAAAAAAGTTGCTATCCCACATTGTAAACTCAAAGCTTTAAAGCAGAAATTAAAACTCGGATGCTAAAGCAAAATACCTCTTCATAAATCAGAGCTGAGTTCCCACTGTGTTCTGAGCTTTCCCCATAATTGTGTGATGTGCCCTACATTCTGAGAGCCAGTTACCCATGTATCTTGTCAGCTTTCGCACTTTATGCATGAAGGAAGTGAGTAAAAGCAGAAGGAAAAAGAGACCATTATGGGTCTATAAGGAAGTGGCAAGGGTGGTGGAGGAAAAAAAAGGGTGGCATTCACGAGGTATAAATGCAGAGAAAGAACAGGAAGGCATGCCAAGTAAAGCAGAAGAACGCATACAAGATGGTGATGGGAGCAAAGGTTCACACAGAGGAAAGGATCACCAAAGGGGTCACCAGTGGGGATAAGACTTTCCTCAGACACACAATGGGAATAGGAAAGCAAGGACAGAGATGTGAGGATTAGAAGAGCAGAAGGGGGAGACTGCAGAAGACCAAGAAAAAGCTGACATCCTAAACAGGTACTTCTGCTCAGGCTTCACAGAGTAGGAAGAGGGATGGACCACCATGGAGTAAGCAGGGAGGGGACAGGGGCAGGGGTGGACACAAGTCCATTTTCAGATGAAAGAATCTAGAAGAGACTTGCAGCTCTGAAGGTGGGCAAGGCTATGGGGACAGGACGGGATACATCCAAGGGTACTGAGGGTGGTGGTGAACAGCACTCACTCTAATGATGGCAGACTAACCAGCAGGGTACCACAGGGCTCAGTACTTGGACCAGACCTCTTCAATGTCTTAACAGGGGACAAATCAGAAGAACTGAAAGGGAAGGGGTATGCATTTTTGAAGATGATACTAAATTCTGTAACAGGGTTGACACTCAGGAGGATGTTAACAAAATACATACTGATCTTGAAGAACTCAGGGAGTAGTCAAAGGCACAGCAATTTGGGTTCAATGCCAAAGTGCAGAATCACGCACCTAAGGCAGAGGAACACCAGTGCTGAGTGGGGGTAGGGAAAAGTGCCAACAGTCAAGGTGACAAGGCAGTGTGACAAAGCACTAGGTAGGGTTACTGGGATGCTGAGGTGCATAGGTAGGGATATCTCTAGCTGGAGGAGGGAGATGGTGTTACCACTTTATCACTCACTGGTGAGAACCTACCTGGAGCACTATGTCCAATTTGAGACCGCACCTTATAAAGGACACAGGGTGGAGGCAGATCAAATGGTGCAGGGTTTGCACAAGAAGCCCTACAAGGACAAACTGAGGGATCTCAACATATACACCCTGCAAGAAAGGAGAGAGGTGACATGAAAGACTTATAAGTACCTCACAGGGGTGATCAGGGTGGGGGAGGGGGGTTGTTTTTCAAATGAGAAAGTGCATCACAACCAGGGGGGCATGTGATTAAGTTGGGGGAAGGGAGGTCAAGAGACATGTGAGGAAATATTTCTTCACCAAAAGAGTTGTAGATGCTGGGCACAGACCACAGGCAGAAGTGGTGGAGCCTAAAACAGTGGGGGCCTTCAAGCATGCATGGGGCATAGGGTATATTAGAAAAGAGGCAGGGGATGGGACAGCCACTGGAGAGCAGATCAGGCAAGGAACATCTAGGCAGACTGGGTGGACTAAACTGTCCTTTCTGCTGCCGACAAATTCTATGTTTCTAGCTTCACATTCTGAATGTCAATGTCCCTCATATTAGAGGCAAACAGTTGAGAGGTTGGGGTTGAGGCTGGTTACACTTGGTGACGTACCAATTTTTAGGGTTCCATGTATAAAACTGGGGCGTCATCCTTACTATTAAAATTAGGAAATTATTATTCAGAGCAATTTAAAATAAGGAGGGAATAGATTCTATCTGTAAAAAGGAAAATGTGGATTTATACTTTTTAATGTCCTTAGAAAGGGAAGGACCATCAAAGCTTAACATGTGCTACTGCAAGTCTGATTAGAGTACACTTGCCAGATCTGGCATAACGGAATCGTGAAAGGTAAAAACAAGCGGCTAGAAAACGTATAGTAAACAGCATTCCTGATAAAGAGTAAGGCAGCTCACAACAAGTAGGCTAGATCAACACGTGACTGCCTCCACTTGTGTAGCTTGTCTTCCACAGTTGTCACTGAAGGCAGCCAGCTGAGTAACTGTCCTGGCCCCGCATGGAACGTGCATCAGTCCCCTCTGAAAGTGGCACAGTGGTACTGCCCAAAACACTAGTGGCTCTCATCTAAAACAAGTAAAAAGGAGTTTGGCTCACTAGGCAAACGTTCCAGACAGTGCTTGTGAGTGTACAAGTGTCTGATGGTTCAACACCGCTAAAAACTGATGGACAGAAACACAAAAAAGAGCGCATCTCCTTCCCCTGAGGGTTGCCGCAACAAGTGCGTGGAGCCAACACAGTCAAGGGCGCATCTCTTGCAGCAAGCAAGTGAGACAGTGGTACTGCCATAAACATCAGTGGCTCCCTTATCTAAAACAAGAAAAAAGAAATTCGGCTCACTAGGCAAACGTTCTAGACAGTGCTTGTGAAGGTACAAGTGCCTGATGGTTCAACACCACTAACAGTTGATGGACCAAAAAAAAAAAAAAAGGCGCATCTCCTTCCCCTGAGGGTTGACGCAACAAGAGCCTGGAGCCAACGCAGTCATGGGGGTATCTCTTGCAGCAGGCAACACCTATGGAGCTATAGCCACCAGGCACTAGGACCACCCGGCAACGTTTCTACCTAGCGGTCTATGAGTGGGGTCTGCCCACTTCTGATGTACAGTACGTCACCCTATACCATACTATATAACTGAGTGGCCCCCCGCTCCCTTCTCAGAGACTTTAAAATTTTTTGTGTCCATTTCCCAAATGATTTGTGTAGGGGAATGGACAGCCTCCTGGACTCTGGGATGTCCATCGTTTCAACAAAATCAGGCTCCTCCTGATCCTCTGTAGCCTCCTCCATAGGGAGCTGGAAAATTTCAGCCACTTTCCTGTAGAACAGATAGTGGGGAGGGGACTCAGAGAGCCTAGGAGGGGAAACACCAGAAGGTCTGTCTCGGGAGATGTCCAGTTCAATGGGCACATCCAGACTTTCTGCTCCATCATAATCATCATCTTGCTCAAAATCCCCCTCCTCCTCAAATCCCAGTGTTCCAGGGGTAATTGGAGGGTAAAGGAGTCGTCTCTGGGGGTTGCCCGATGAGCTCCAGGGTGTGACACCTTTCTATGATTTGAAGAATCCAGGCATCTGAAGTTATGGTTCTCATTGACTGAGATGGAGGGAGAACTGACCCCCAACCACCACCTCTTGGTTGGGGACCGGAAGGGGGGGGGTCTGGCAAGACGTCAAGCGGAGGTTGATCCAACCGCTGGGGCTAGTCCATCACCTCTGGGATGCTTGACCATGGCTCCAGTAGTGGAGGGGGAGGGCAAGGCAGCAGAGGCTCTGCATTTGCCCTGGGGCTGAGAGGTTGCTCCTTGCTTAATGGATGCCTTGTGAAAGGGAGGGCGTTGTCTGCTCTTTGGTTGCATATGGTAGAGCAAGTGGGCAGATCTGAGAGCCCTGCCAGATGCCTGCAGGTCATTAATGATGTCCTGGACATCTGGGCCAAAAAACTTAGATCCACTGAAGGGGGCATTAAGCACTTTCTGCTGAATATCGGCAGCAAAGCCAAAAACCCTCAGCCAGGAGTGCCTACAAAGGCAAATGCCAGTGGCAGCAGCCCTGGCAATAGTGTCCAAAATATCATACAGGGTCCGTAGTAGGTGCTTGCTAACATCTTTAGTGGTCTGCAAGCATTTGAGAATCTAATGCTTCTGTGTACCTTCTAGGAGGGCCTGGGCAGCAGCCTTGCCCTTCTTCCAGTTGGTATTCTGGTACTTGATCATGTGGAACAGGTGACTGGCGATCCTCAGCCCTAGGGTAGAGAAGGCATAAACCCTCTTGCCCCAGAGATCAATTCTGCACGACTCCTTGTCTGGAGGGGAAGGAGCCAAGGTGCTTGGGCACCTCAGACCGGTCATGAGCTACCTTAACCACTGAATACATCTCAGGCTGGGCAGCGTAATGAGGAAACCCCTGGGGGGGCATGGTAAAGCTTGTCCACCTGGCGGGGCACAGCTGGCACCATATCAGGCCTGTGCCAGGCTGCAGTAGTAGCATTCCGTAAGTAGGCAAAACAGGAGGAATGATCTTGGGAGGGGACTCGAATCTCCACGAAATCCACCAAATCCTTCCTGGTGGCATCCTCCTCCTCAGTATGGAACCCCAAGGCTAAAAATAACTGCTTCATAATATTAAAGGTGGTTGGGTCCTCTGGAGGAGACCTAGGAGTGTGTTTGACAGAATCCTCGCTGATTGAGGAAGCAGTGGGTCTGTCACAGGTGAGAGGATCTTCCTCATCAGGAAGAATATGATCAGGATGGTACTCCTCGACGTTGACCTCTTCCAAATCCAGGTCCGATGTGTGATGCACAGACGATGACCCGCATGGGGCAGCCCACAGTCGTTGGGGTGGGATCAATGACTAGGCTGCTGTTGATGGCGCATGTGACTTAGGCCTATAGGCACCAAGCTGGTGAACAATCACCGAGATGAATTTGGTCAGAATCTCATTGAGAGTGACAACTGAGGACTGCAATGGCAGGGGTCGACGGCAAAAAGAGGCGACGACTGGGCCCCCGAGAGCCCAAAGGAACTGTAGCCCAAGGGCCTGGAGGAGGATCAGGCCTTGACAGGAGGGCAGTCGATGATGGAGGGGCCGATGACCCACTGCCCTGAGTACTGGGCGGAGGTGCTGTCGGTATGGGTCTGGTGGGCACACAGACCTGGACAGCGAATTTGTGCATTGACACAGCTGCAGTCGACGGAGTACCCCCAGATAAGGAAGAAGAGGCCATCAGGGAACAGCATTGCTGTGGGAGGGGGTCCCTATCACAAAGTACTTTTTGTGACACTCACCCCCAAGGACTTGTCTCTGGCCTTAGTGGCCTGGGAGCTTGACAACCCTGCCGGCAACTGAAAAGCTGGGATCCCAAAGGACCCCTGCCCGGAACTGGCTACCTGTTGATCCATGCAGACATTTTTTTAAGTGCCTTTTTGTATTGTCTGAGGGTTATTTGATTAAACTTCTGGCAGAGCTCACAGTCGAAAACTTTGCGGTCAGGCCCAAGACAGCAGGCACAGAGAGAGTGTTTGTCTGTGTAGGCAATCTTCTTTCCACAGCGGCAACGACAGAAGAAAGATGTAGAAGGATTCATTCTCGACAGAAACAAAGTAAAGGAATCTCTTTAAAAAAGAGATTTTAAAATAATAGGCAGAAAAAGGCTGAAGGTGAAAAAATGGTGTGAAACTGTGTCAGACCTTCTGCAGAGATCCATGCAAACAAGTCGACATTGGGAAAGAACTGAGGAGGGAGCGGGACTGCTCACGCCTTTATAAGGTTGGTGATGTCATCATAACGTCGGTGTGGGTTGCCCAGTTGTACTGCTGAAAAGCTTCCATGTGGATCCTGCTTCACCGACTGAAGTTCCTACAGTGTGACCTGATGACTGAGATACCCCTGAAGAAGACTGTGGGTTTTCAACTAAAAACAGTATGATGTAAGTCTGGCTTGTGGCGCTGAGGGTTGAGGCGCTAGATGCCACACCTCACGCTACACCGGCGAGCCGGGTTTGGGAATGGACTACAGCTGCCGGGGGTTGGGAGAGGGTGGATCGAGCACCCCAGGGCTGCTCTCCTTCCTCTGGGGTGGGTCTGCGCCATGAACGGCCCCTGGTGACGACCGGGGGCAGCACAAGTCGCAATGCCAGCAAGGGGTGGAGCACGGCAAGACGCCTCGCGCACGCGGGGGCATCATTGCACTGCCGGCTCCAGGGGCACTAAGTGGAGGAAAAATGGCTGGGCACGACCATGCAGCTCGATGGCCGCTCCCTCACTGGCCTAGGAGGCCCGTTCATGGAATCACGTTGTGGGGGTCCGGGCCAGCCTGTGATGGAGAGGTAAGCGGAGACCTTCCGGTGGGTTGGAACAGCCATACTGGACCCCCTTGTATCAAGTGAGCCTTCGGTCCTCTGGGGTCGGGGGCTGGATGCCCCCGTCGGGGTGCCGCAGTAGGGCGAAAGAATATAAAAAAATAAATAATATGATATAAAGAAAGTTGACAGTGTCCCTTTAAGCCCTGTTCACACTCAGCCTATCTACACTGGTGTGGGTGGTTTGGGATCCACATCAGAGTACACTTGTTAATTCTGCCCAGATCAATGCAGAGATCCTGCTGCTAAATCCATTATGACTATCCAGTTGTCTAAAATCCCCAGTCTTTAAAATGGTAAAACTGACATGTTACAAGGTTACATACACTAAGAACTGCAAAGTTGGGATACCGCCATGAACATGGACAGACTGAGTACTGTACTACCCAATAGCATAACTGGACTGACACATATGACTTGTGAAAGAGAAGAAAGGTTTGTTAGTAGTTATAATACTGGATGCTAATATTTGCCTTTGAATTAACAGATGTGTCACTTGGGGAGGGGGTGGGTGGAGCAAAAGCAGCTTACCAAGCATGTTCGAGGATTCTATAAAGTTGGTATCCAGATCCGTCCAGTAAAGCCTTCTCTCAGCATAGTCAATAGTAAGGCCATTGGCCCGACCCACATTTGGAACCAAGGTAATACGGCCAGATCCATCCATAGCAGCACGATCAATCTTGGGTTTCCCACCCCACTCAGTCCAGTACATAAACCTGAAGATAGAAAATAAAGGACTTTCTTTTTTGTTTTTTTTCAAACATTGTTCTCGTTTCATCAAGCTACTGAGAAACTCATCAACACTATGTTAAGATTTTAACTTGATTTAGAGCAGGATATTTTCAGAACGAACCACCAAGAGGTTTGCAGTACAAAACATTAGCATTACTATGATGTCACCCAAAGGGCATTTACAGCCTAAGAACATGTTAAATTGGTGATATATTACAAACATAGATTTTATTTGGGGGCAATAACTTTTCTATCAAGTTCTCTCCCCCACCAGCTTTGGGGAAATTTGCTTTCACCCCTGTTCATCTGTGAAGTCTAATTTTATAAGGCTAATTCTACCTTCTCATGCCACAACTGTGGTAGAGATCATTTTCAAGCCCATTTCACATAGTTGATGGAAACCTTCATTTAACACTAGAATCCTCTCAAAGATTCTCAACCCCTCCATACAGCAGGTAACACTGGAATACTTTCACTGCATTTCAGCAAGTTTCCTCAGCAGTGAGAAACTGAACAGATTCAAAATGACTACTCGGCCCTCTGTGTGAATGAAGCTTACAAAGAGCTTGTAACGTTTGCCAGCTGGGCCTCCCACGTCAACATGCAACGCTGACACCTATACAACGTGGGTGGCCCCATCATGCCTCAGTCTCCCAGTAGAAACATACCTGGATGACCACTGGACCGTCAGTGGTCAATGCAACCAGGACTAAACCTGGCACACAGGAGAGGATGTGGAAACTGGAGTATTATAATGCCGAAACTGGGCTTAGGAGGAGAACCAGCATGCGAGAGCAGGCAGGATCACAACCAGCCATCTGAACAAAAGGGGGCTGTGGCTCAATGAAGGAGATTCTCTAAGATCTACCATTACGATAAGTAACTATTCCACCTTCTTCGAGGGTCATCTCCCTTCATTCAGCCACATAATGGAACGATTCCTCAGCAATACCAAAGCACTGAGGGAGAAAGTAAGGATCAAAATACCCTGAAGTCAGGAAGTCTTGCAGTACAGTTAGGCTAAATCTGGCACATCCATGAGAGACAATATCCAGACTGTAATGTTTAGGGAATACGTGAACAGTACTCCAACTGGCAGTAGCACAAATGTCAGCAGCAAACACACCATGAAAACAGGTGACAGAAGCAGCCATGTTGCTAGTGGAATAAGCACAGAAAGGACCAGGATGCTGCTTACTGTGCTTCATGTAACAGAAATCAATGCAGCAGGCCAATCATTTGCGAAGGCCCTGCTTAGAAAACAGGGATCCCACCATTCTGGGGGAGGTCAGAAACAGCTGAGAGGATTTCCTACAATCCCTAGTACAATCAATGTACCAATGCAATGCCCATCTAGTACGATCAATGTACCAATACAGTGCCCAGACGTTAAGCATGTACAGACTATGTTCCCCACTATCCACTGAAGCAGAGAAGCAAACTGCAAGTTCCAAAGTCTGATTTAGCATTCACTCAGAAACGACCTTCGGAAGAAAATGAGTGGTATGTAAGGTAACCCAATCCTCGAGGAAAACAAGATAAAGAGGCTCTGCAACAAGAGCTTGCAACTCAGAAATACATCTAGCAGACATCATAGCTATGAGGAAGTCTTCCAAGAGACAAAATGCAACTCATAAGAAGCAGCAGCCTCGAAGGGCATGAAAAGCTCACACCGCAACCAAGTGAACCTTTATCAAGGAATACATGAAGCCAGTGTCAGTAAGGGTCAGGAGGTAGTCCATAACTTGACTGACTGGACACATAAAGAGGTCCAGCTGACGAACAGTACAAGAAGTCATAAAACGTTTCCATTTCTGCAAGCAGATGTATCTGGTACAGAGCTTACGAGCCATCAGCAAAAAGTACAGTTATGTAAAAACTTGTAGATCTTCAAGAGGATCTCTTTCTCTTTTATCAGGCCACACCTGTAGAACTATAGCTGCCTGGCACTAGGATAACTTGGAAACTTTCTAGCTAGCAATCTACAAGGGGCCACCCACAATGATGGCAGATGCAGCAAAGTCCCTCCCATATAAGTGTGTGTGGCCCGTGCCCTCAGTTCTTTTCCCGAAGGAGACCCCCCACCCCACTGAGGATCTCTGGATGGGAGAACCAAGGGGAGCCAGAGGTTCCCACCAAAAGGATGGGTGAAAGAGAAGGTGAACAAACCTGGAGAGAGACAGACACAGGAAGCTCAGAAACCAAGAGGGACGGAAGGTGGGACGGCATGGTCTGATGCAAGAGAGATCCTTTCAAAGATCTACAGTTACGGTAAGTTCTTATGTAACTGTGCTATCTTCGTTGAGGTCATCTCTTGCATCAGGCCACACTTGTAGAACGAGTCCAAAGCAGTTATTTACAGAGAGAAAGTCTGGGTGGATGGAGGCTGTAGGCCTATGACAGGAGGCCTTGAAGCACAGCTAGCCCAAAGCCTGCCCTTTTCCTAGAAGTAATGTGCAGACTATAGTGTTTAGTGAAAGTGTGGACAGCACTCCAAGTGTCAGCAGCACAGATCTCTGCAGCTGAAACAAGCAACAGATGTGGCCATACCACTGGCTGACTGGGCATGAAGGCCACCAAGAAGTTCTTTACTGTACTTCTTATAACAAAAAGTAATACAGTTGGCCAGCCATTTGAACAGGCACTGTTTAGAAACTGGTACACCCTCTTTCACAGGGGTGAAAGAAACAAACAGTTGCAAGGACTTCCTGCAGTCCATCATACGGTGTGTATAGTAATGCAAAATTCCATGTACATCCAAAGTATGGAGCAATGCTTTCCCTGCATTGGCATGCTCTGGATAAGAGACAAGCAGGTGGATGGTTTGATTTAGAGTAAACTCAGACACCACCTTTGGAGGAAACTTAGGATTCATTCACAAAGACACTCTGTCTTTGTGGAAAACCAAATAAGGAGACTCGCACTTCAGAGCCTGAAGCTCAGAAATCCTCTGAGCAAAAGTAGTGACAACTAAAAATAATGCTTTCCATGACAGAAAGCGTAGTTTGCAGGTCGCAGCTGGCTCAAAAGGAGCCAAAGTAAGTTTCTCCAACACAAAACTGAGGTCCCAAGGTGGGACTGGATTTCAGGTAGGAGGCTTCAGATGGAGAATGCCCCTCAAGTAAGTACAGGACACCTGTAGTTGTGCCACCATACAGCCGTCAACAGGTACATGGAAGGCCAAAATGGCTGACAGATGCACCTTAGTAGAGGAGTATTGCAGGCCAGAATCTGAAAGGGACAGCAAATACTCTAGAATTTGACTCACTGGACAAGTGAAAGGGCCCAAGTGACGGGAAGCAGAACACAGAGCAAAGCATTTCCATTTCATGGAATAAGTGGCCCAGTGGAAGGCTTCCTAGCAGCCACCAGGACATCTGCCACCTTTTGGGACACCCAAGATCTAGCCATGGATATGTCTTCAGGAGCCAGGCATGGAGGTGCAGTGACTTGAGGTCCAGATGGACCAGGGTGCCCTGATCCTGTGATATTAAGCTTTTGCACAGGGGCAGGGGTACAAGGGGTTCCACCACCAGCTGCTGCAGCAAGGGAAACCAGATTTGACAAGGCCAAAAGGGGGCAATGAGGATCACAGTGGCCCCTTTCATTTGGAGCTTGATTAGCACCCTCTGAATTAGAGGAAAGGGAGGGAAGGCATAGAGGAACCTTCCTTTCCAAGACAGGGACAATGTGTCTTGCCAGAAAACTCCAGGCCCTGGAGCGAGCAAGCAGAAACATGGCAGTTTTGTGTTGAGTGGGGATGCAAAAAGGTCTAACTCTGGATGACCCCAACTTTCGAACAGGTCTTCTACGATGGAGGTCAGCAGCTCCCATTCGTGCAACCAAGACTGCGATCAGTTTAGCCTGTCCAACAGGATATTGGACATCTGGAATATGGACGGCTGACAGTTCTAGACCATGTTCTAGAATCCACTACCAGATCCTCATCACTTCTCGACACAGAGAATATGAATGGGTCCCTCCTTGTTTGCTGATGTAGTGAATTATACTGATGTCGTCTGTTCTGCAGTAGCAGATGGCCTGGGGACAGATGGGTCTGAACGCCTGCAAAGTGTACAGGATAGATGTTGATATAGAGGGCCTATACTCCGGACCACATCCCTTGAGTCTGATGATGTCCCAAATTGGCACCCCATCCCAAAGAATCTGTGGTGAGAATCTGCTGAGGGGAAGGAATGAGGAACATAACCCCCCTTTCAACTGGTTGTTGTGGTCCATCCACCATAGCAGCACCTTTTTGAATGGGGAGGAAACTAGAACTTGCTGTTCTAGGTCATCGGAGCGCTGGTCCCACTGGACCCTCAATGTCCACTGGGGAATCCACATGTGCAGCCTGGCCAAGAGTACTATGACAATGGCTGCAGCCATAAGGTCCAAGAGCCATAGGAAGGTTCTGGCCGTGACATGTCTACACAGAAACAAAAACAGAATTTGACGGCAGATAAGGACCGCTTGGCCCACCTAGTCTTCCCAGTCTGCTGTCGTAAAGCAGCTGGTCTTGAGCCATCAGATGGTCCAACCTTTCTCAAAGGAGGAATGCAAAGCCCTGAGTCGTATCCAGTACTGCTCCAATGTAATGAAGGCGCTGACAAGGGTCAAGACTGATTTGGGCAGATTGACCGTGATTCCCAAGGCATGGAACAGCTGTCTGGTATGCTCCAGGGTCAGAAACAGTTACTCCCTGGACTGTGTTTTGAGTAACTAATCAGCCAGGTAAGGGAAGACGCACAGCCTCTCCCACCTGACGGGCACTGCAACCACCACCAAGTATTTTGTAAAGACCCATAGCGCAGAACACAAGGCACAGGGCAAAAGCTCGGAACTGGCAGTGCTCCTCCTGGAACTGGAACCGAAGGTATTGTCTGTGGGAGGCACACCCCTTTATATGTAGGTATGCATCCTGCATGTCAAGGGAACAGATCCAGTCTCCCTGGTGCAAAAGTGGCAGGAGGCCGCGTAATGTCACCATCCTGAACCTCTTGTACTGGATGTAGGAATTCAGACTTCTCAGGTCTAGGATAGGCCACACATCCTCTCCGGATTTGGGGAACAAAAAGAAATGTGAATAGAACTCCCAGTTCCTCTGATCTACGAGAACAGATTCTATGGCCTTTTTTGACAGCAGTGTTCGGATTTCTCCCAGCACTGAAATGTGGTCTGGAGGATAGCTTGAATGAACTGGAGACTGATCTGGAGGCCACTCCAGAAGTTCTAGAGTGACCTTGTTCTATGAGCTGCAGAACCAATTCATCTGTGGTGATCTCAAGGTGAGCGAGAAATGACCCCCTACCACCACCTCCTGCAGTGCCAGAGGGTAGGGGTCTGGCAGGGATTCATAGAGGAAGGGACAGGCAGGGCTGTTGCTGCCCGGCATTTGTCTTGGGGTTTTGCTCCCTGCTTGGGCTTATGGAAGATCTGATGAAAGCGCACCGTCTGGCCACTTTTTTTTGTTATATAGACATTTTATCGCCCACTGCCGACAGGGGCTCAGTGGCGGAGTACTGACCATCCAGGGCTCTGTCCCCCCTTGTGGGGATCACACGGAACAGCAGTGGGGGTGTCTGTCCACTTTCTGACCGTGTGTGATGAAGGTGTGAACAGACTGCAGGGTCCTATCCGAAGCCTGCAGGTCAGAAAGAATGTCCTACACATCCGCCCCGAAGAGTCTGTAGCCTTTGAAAGGGGCATTGAGAATGGAATGCTGCATATCTGTTGCAAAGTCAGACACCCTAAGCCAAGAATGCCTTCTCAAGCAGATGCCCACTGTGGCTGCCCTAGTGGAGGCATCAGTCACAATGTTGGCAGAATGTAAAAGGTGTTTGCTGACACTGACCCCAGACCGGAGGGCTTTAAGCAGTTCCTGCCTCTGAGGGCCCTCTGAGAAAGCCTGAGCTGCAGCCTTGGTCTTCTTCCAGAGACATTCTGAAATTTGACCATCTGGGCCACATAATTCAAGACCCTGATAGCTAGCGTAGCTGAGGCAAAGGTCCTCTTCCCCATGAGGTCCCGCTTTCAAGACTCCTCCTCACGGGAAGGGAAATTAGATGCTTAGGCTTCTTGGTTCTATCATGGGCAGCACGTGTTACCACAGAATCTGCCTTAGGTTGCTCAGCAAAGTATGGTTCCCCTGAGGGAGCCTGGTACAATTTGTCCACCTTTATATGCATGGCAGGGATCAAATCTGGCCTGTACCAAGCAGTCAAAGTGGCATCTTTTAAGGCTGCTATGAGTGGAGGGATAATAAGGGGAGGAGAATCTGGCAGCTCTAGGTATTCAGTCAGACTCCTCCTTGTGACATCCTGCTCTTCAGCGTTGAACCCCATCGCTGTGTGTAACTGCCTCATGACAAATAAGAGGGGTCACTGGTGGGGACCTCGGGATACAGTTGTTAGAGCCCTCACCCCCAGAAGAGACTGTAGAGTCAGAATGGGGGGGTGCACGCTACCCTCCCAATCATCGTCACCCTCATCATCATCCCTCTCCTCCTCATAGGGGAAGAGGTCAGGATGGTATTCATCCTCACTGCCAGGGTCTGAGATTGGGGCTGAGGAACAAGGATGAGCTGGATGTGGTATCAAAGATGTTGGCGTGGGAGCTGGCCTAGAAGGCCCTGGCGTCGAGCCCGAAAGGGGAGGAGGGCAGTGCATGAACTCCCGAAGGGAGTAAAACACGACCAAGATATCTAAGAAAGGTCATGTTGGAAGGCCTAGCAACCAGAGACCCCTCGCCCTGTAAAAACAGACCCTGACACAGAGGCAGAGGGACAGGAGGCTCCACTGTCAGACAATGAAGGACTGGACACCATATCTGGCAAGGTCAGAATGGAGAAATGAGGATGACAGTGGCACTCTCCACCCACAGCTTGCACAGAACCCTCTGTATATTAGAGGAATGGGATGAATGTGTTTAGGAATCTCCCTTTCCAGGAGAAGGACAACACATTTCATCAAAAAACACCAAGCACTGGAGCAAGCAAGCAGAAATGCAGCATATCTGTGCTGTGTGGTGATGCAAAAAGGTCCAGCTCTAGATGACACCATCTTGCAGAGGTCATTTACCAAGGAGGACAGCAGTTTCACTGACTGAGACCTGCTTAACCTGTCTGCCAAAACATATTGGAAACCAAGGAGAAACATGGTTGACATCTGAAGACTGTGAGACAGAGGCCAGTACAATAATCTCATTGCCTCCCTACATGAGGACAGGAGTGAGTGCGCCCTTATTTGCTGATGTAATGCATCACACTGATGTCAATCTGAACTATCTGAGGACCGGAACAGAGATGTTCCTGAAAGGCTTGGAGGCTGTACAGGACATTTATGTGCAGCTTGGCCTCCATCTTGGTCCATAACCCCTGCGTCTGGTAAGGGCAGAGAGAAGCACCATGGCCGGAGCCGAAAGCATCCATGGTTAGGATCTATACAGGAGCTGGTACAAGGAATGAAATGCCCTTTAGCAGGCTTTCGTGATCTATCCACCGCTGCAGCTAGTGCAGAACGTGGCGTCCAGGCTTTTGACTGGTACATCCAGGACTAATCATATTACGCCTGTGCTGCGCGAACTGCACTGGCTGCCACTTCAATGGCGGATCACCTTTAAGGTCGGGTTACTGACCTACAAAGCCCTATATGAACAGGAACACCAGTATCTGCAAGATCTTCTTACTCCCTACTGCCCCTCCCGCTCACTCTGATCCGCCGACGAGGAATTGTTAGAGATTTCCATGGTTCGTTTAAAAACATCTGGGGCACGTGTGTTTTCTTATGCTGCCCCCTTCCTGTGGAATTCTCTACCTCGTCGGATAAGAGAATGCCTGACCATCTCAAGTTTTAAATCTGAGCTCAAAACCTATTTGTTTTGTAAAGCATTTTCTGAAGGTTTTTAATAATGTTTATATATGTTTATTTAATTGTATGGTTTGATTTTCCTGTTGCACAGCGCCTTGGCTTTTGAAAGCAGCTTAAAAAATAAAGTTTACTTACTTTACTTACGATGCTTTGAGAAGAGAAGAGAAGACATGGTGAGAACCATTTGGTCCAGCTCATCTGTCAAGTGATCCCACTAGACCCTGAGCCTTCATGAAGGTATTCTAATATGAAGATGTGCCAGAGGCAGACACTATGGCTACAGCCACGAGGCCCAAAAGACGTAACATTGTTCTCACCAAGACACAGCAGCCACTGTATACCTAGTGTGCCTGAGCTATCAAAGTGTCCGCCCTGTCCTGTGACAAGAAAGCACATCCCTTTCTCTGTGTCCAAGACTGCCCCTATGTACTGCAGTCTTTGGAATGGAGCAAACACAGATGTTGGAACATTTATTGTGACCCCCGAGTCTAACAACAACTGATGTGTCCGAGACAGGGTATGTAGCAGAGCTTCCCTGGAGCAGGCCCTCAGGAGCCACTCGTGCAGCTAAGAAAAAACATACAGGCCTTCTCTGTGAAGGGCTGCTTCAACAACTGCCAAGAATTAGGTAAAGACTCAAGGTGCAAAAGACAAGCCAAAGGGCAATACCTTGAACAGACTGTGTTTGCTCTCCGACAGAAAATGGAGGTACTGTCTGTGGGATTTCCTGATCTTTTTCTTGGGAAGGGGCAAATAACCCAGAGGATAAAAGGAAGGAGGCAGAGAATGATCTGGAGGGATTTGTAGAACATCCACAGCATACCCCCCTTGCAATTATCTCCAGAACCCACTCATCTGTAGTGATCTTCTGCCACTGTTTCAGATGTAGGAAGATCCTGCCCCCACACACTCACCCCTGCAGGTAACAGCTGGGGAAGGGGGGGACATGGAAGAGAACTGAGCGGAACCGGGGGCAGTAGGGCCACTGGAACCGATTCCTTCGGGTGCTTTTGCACGGGCACCACCACCTCTACCACAGCCTTGCTCACAGCAGGCATGACTACATCAGGCAGCAGGCTGATGAAAGGAGCCCCAACATCATCCTCTAGCAGGAGTGGGATACAGGTACTTTACAGACCTTAGAGTCATTTTAGAAGTCTGAAGGTCATATAAGGCTTCTTTGACATCACAGCCAAACATTTTCAACCCTTTAAAGGGAGCGTTCAAAACTGCCTGCTGCATATCAGTGGCAAAGCCAGCAACTCTGAGCCAAGAATATCTTTTCAAACAAATGCCACAAGCTGCAGCTCTGGCAGAAGCATCAGAGACATCATAAGATGAGCACAGCATATGTTTGCCAAAGTCAGCACCAGCAGATAATGTGTTAAGCAAATCATTCTTGGCAAAGTCTGGGTGGCAGTATGAGCAGCTATCCATAAGCTGTTCTGATATTTGATCATGTAGGTCTGGTAATTTGCAATCCAAGGTCTTCTGATGCAGAGGCAAAAGTACGCTTGCCCATTACATCCAGCCTCCTAGATTCCTTATCAGGAAGTACTCATTTATCTAGGAGCTCTAGACCCATCATGAGCAGCCATGATGACCACAGAGTCAGTTTCATGCTGATTAGCATAAATAAGGCTTAGCAGATGGTGCAGGATACTGCTTATCGGCCTTTACAGGAACTGCAGAGAGTTTGGTCTGTGCCATGCAGCTAAAGTAGCAGCCTCTAATGCAGGATATATAGGTGGAATTATAATGGAGAGGGAATAGGGCACCTCCAAAAATTCCATTAGATTTCATTTAGTGGAATCTTCCTCTTCCACAGTAAAGCCCACGGCAGACTCCACCTGCTGCATCATGGCTTGAAGCGATGGGACCGCAGGGGTATAAACCATCATGTCCTCACTAGAGGATGGCAGGGTGGAACTAGAATGAAGGAGAACTAGAACAAGGGAGACCCCCCTCATATTCCTCCTCAAAATCAGCCTGTAAGTCCATGGAGGTCAAGAATATAGTCCACGTCATCATCAGCAGCACGAGAGACAATGGGAGATGCAGAATAGACTGGGAACACCTGTGGTGGCTAAGAGGCAGGAATCTGTGGCATGTTAGTAGAATCCACTGACGGAGCTGAGCACCTGAAGGCCTCGCTGGAACAACAGCCTGCAATGGCTACCCTGACAGAAAGTATTGAATCATTTCAGAGAACGATGCTAGCACAGCCTGCAAGTTGATGGCGCCCTGAAAAGGGGCTGGTACTACCTGTGTCAATGAGCCATGGCCAGTTGATGGCATCATAACATCCATAGGAGGTACAGTACTGCCTAAGCCAAGCCCCGACCTTGGTATCTTAAGGACGGTCGGGGGGTTGGGCTGTAGACAACGCCACCAGAGAGGACACACCTTTTCTCAGTGGCAACCTGAATCTTGCTGGCGAAGCAGACTTGTCCCTTTCTCTGTGCTTGTACTTACAGCCAGACAAGGAGGAGGCCTGAGACGACTTCATTGTTCTTTGTCCTTTCCCTTAGACTTCACAGCTACTTCTTGGCCAAAGTTTAAGGGAGAAGTGGGTTTCGGGCTCTTTTCATTCTCCACATCTGCCATGCCTTTAATAAAAAGACATTTTCTAGAGCTTTCTTATGGTGCATGCCTTATAGCCTGGTTGAAGCTCTGGCAAATCTCACAAGTTTTCACACTGAGACACAGGCCCAGAAAGTGTACACAAATCACGTGGAGGGAGCAGGTTGAGCAGCTGAAGGCAGCTCTCCTCTCCCAGGAGAGACTCTGTCACCGCTGTAGTTCCACTGCCCCGGATGGACATCCACACGCAGTGCAGGCAAGCAGGCAGCAAGCAGTGGGAGGGCATCCAGACACTGCGGCATGCGAGTGCCTCCACATGCGCTTGCGGTAAAACGGGGAAAATCAGGGAAAAACTATAAATTGAAAAAAAAAAAAAAAAAACCACAATGGCGATGACTTGCATTCACCCAGGAAGGGAACCACAGTCCTCAGTGGATGGTTTAACTGTTACTTTGATGAACATTTGAACTAGCCAAGGAGTAGGGAGGAGCCAATGGGAGATAAATCCCCAGGGTGCAAATTAATAAAAGAAGCAGGGTGGTATAAACTATGGGGGATGGGAACAAGGGCGTTACAAAGAGAGGGTGGAAGAGGGAGGGCAAAAGGGAGATAAGGGGGTTAGCAAGCAGGGTGGTAACAACATCTGGAAGGTCATGTACGCGAATACTAGAAGTCTATGAAATAAAATTCCGGACCCATAGGCCCCCATGGCAGAGGCTGACCTGAATATTGTTGCCAGTAGAGTCAAGGTGCACTGAAAACCATGACTGGGACATGGCCATACCAGGCTATACTCTGTTCAGGAAGGACCGGGTGGGAAGAATAGGAGGGGATGTGGTGCTTTATGTGACAGAAGGCATTAAAAGTGACGGTGACACAGGAAATATTGTGGGGAGGGGGGCAGAGGTACTGTGGGTCACCCTAGAGACAAAGAACGGAGCCACTATTTGCACTGGCATGATCTATAGGCCTCCGGGGGAGGATTTAGATAAGGTACTGGTGGAAGCCATTTGCAAGATGGCAGAAAAAGGGGGAGGTGTTGCTGGTGAGGGACATAAATCTGCCAAATGTAGACTGGAGCTTCCCAGCTTGTCCTGGACTTCAGAACTGCAGATTTTAAAAGATAGGTGAATGTAAGGAAGCTTGGCAGCTAAGGGGTGGGTCCAAAGGTGGTAAACTGAGTAAGAAATGGGTTAAGGGATAGGTGACAGAGGGTGGTGGTAAACAGAGTTCACTCTGGAGAAGCCAAGGTGACCAGCAGGGTATCTCAGGGATTAGTACTGGGATTGGTCTTCTTTAATGTCTTTTTAAATTACACTGCACAGGAGTTGGAAGGGAAGGTCTGCCTCCTTACCAATGACACGAAATCTGCAATAGGGTAGACAATCTGGGGGCCAATGAGCACAGACCTGAAAAACTCGAGGAGTGGTCAAGGTATAGCAGATGGGTTTCAATGCGAAACTGTAAAATCATGCACCGAGGTCACAGAAACTCTGGAGCAGAGTACAGTGGGTGGAGAGGTGGTGACAACCACCAAACAGAAAGTACAGTTACATAAGAACTTACTGTAACAGTAGATCGTCGAGAGAAATCTCTTGCATCAGGCCACACCTATGGAAATACAGCTGTCAGGCACTAGAACTACACGGAAACTTTTTAGCAAGCAGTCTACTACGGCCAACCCACAACGACGTCAACCGACGATGTCCCTCCCATATAAGCGTGGGCAGCCCTGCACCCTCCTCAGTTCTCCAGCCGGAGACCACATACAGAGGATCTCCTGCTGGCGAACCAAGGTACAGCCAGCGGGTCCCACCATGAAGTAAGGTGAAACAGAAGGTAGACTGCCCTGGACATACAGACAGGTAGAAAAGCCCTAAGGCCAAGAGGGACATTGGATGGGACAGCATGGCCTGATGCAAAAGATTCTCTCGAAGAAAGGAAACATTGTTTAACCACGAGTAGCACACTAAGCCGAAGCTTGTTTCCAGATGTGACCTGGCTATGGAATGAGAGCACTTTACCATCTAATGGTTTTAGAACAGGTAAACCACACCACTGCCCATCTCAACCCCACAACTTTCCTAACAAGCCTTAAGAATGCTGAGTGGTCTTGATGATTTAAATGTATGTCATTATCCAGCACAACACTGTACAGTGATTCTCTGCCTCTTCCTGCCTCAAAGGTAGTGTAAAGTCCCTCTTAGACATTACTCTAGCCCCCTCATAAAACAAGAAATACCAACCCTGCATATCTAAGTCCCAAGAGTCATTCCACCCAGAGCCTCATTGAGTTACTCTGTTATTTATATTAACATAGAAGTTGACTGCAGATAAGGACCGCAAGGCCCATCCAGTCTGCCCATTTCTTTTTCTACCTTATAAATGTGCCACAGGCTTTTGCTCTGTCAGTGGCCTATCTATTCATACTAATCTGTATTGCTCCTTTGTGCCTATCCCATGCCTGTTTGAAGCCCTGCACGGCATTCATATCCACCACTTCCTGAGGTAGGCCGTTCCATGCATCCACCCTTTCTGTGAAAAATAATTTCCTCACATTACCCCTTAATCGACCTCCCTCTAATCTCATGCTGTGTCCTCTTGTCCTGCCATTTTTCTTATATTGAAACATGTTAGACTCTTTCACCTTGTTAATGCCCTTAAGGTGTTTGAATGATTCAATCATATCACCTCTCTCCCTCCTTTGTTCTAGGGTATACATATTGAGTTCAGTTAATCTGTCCTCATATGTTTTCTGATGCAGTCCCTGCACCATTTTGGTTGACCTTCTCTGGATTGCCTCAATTTGGTTAATGTCCTTGTGAAGCTGTGGCCTCTGGTACTGCATGCAGTACTCCAGATGGGGCCTTGTAAAGAGGGATTATTACCTCCCTCTTCAGACTTGTGATACCCCTACTAATACACCCCAACATCCCTCTAGCCTTACCTACTGCTTTAGAGGTCTGCTTGGATGATTTCAGGTCATTGGTGATGACGCCCAAGTCTCTTTCTTCCCTTGTGACTGCCAGCAACTCCCCTCCCAGCCTATAGGTGGCTTCAGGGTTTCTCTTCCCTACGTGCATGATCTTGCACTTCTTTGTGTTAAACCCCCGTTGCCACTCTTCTGACCATTTTGCTAGTTTATCCAGATCTCGTCTCATTCTGCCCACCCTAGTTGCATCATCTACTCTGTTGTGGATCTTGGTGTCATCTGCAAACAGACAAACCTTACCCTCCAGTCCATCTGCAATGTCACTGATTTAGATACTGAAGAGGACTGGCCCCAAGACTGATCTCTTGAGGTACCCCACTTGTGACTTGCATCTCTTCTGACTGTATACCATTTACCACCACTCTGTTTTCTGCCCGTCACAGTTTGCCACCCAGTTGACCAATGTCTGACCCACCCTGAGGCTACCCAGCTTATTAATCAATCATCTATGTGGAACAGTATCGAATGCTTTGCTGAAGTCAAGGTAGATGACATGAACTGCTCCCCTTGGTCCACCACTCTGGTTATCCAGTCAAAGAAATCTATGAGATCAGTTTGACAGGACCTTCGTTTTGTAAACCCATGCGTCTTGGATCCTGTGCTCCAGTGGATTCCAGGTGTTGCACTATTCTTTCCTTAAGGAGTGTCTCCATAATCTTGCCCACTACTGAGGTAAGACTGACTGGTCTGTAGCTCCCTGCTACCACTCTCGTGGAGCAGGATCACATGAGCCCTTCTCCAGTCTTCTGGGACCTCTCCTGTGCTCAGAGACTCACTAAACAGTTCTGATAATGGCTCTGCTAGTTCCACCCTCAGCTCCTTTAGTACCCTGGGATGTATGCCATCGGGTCCCATTGCCTTGTCCACCCTGAGCTTATCAAGCTCTTGTAGCACCCTTTCTTTTGTGAAGGGACTAGTACACACCTCCCTTCCCCGTGTCCATGGTGCGGGGCTGTGGGCCCTACTTCTCTCTTCAGCAAATACTGAGCAGAAGTATCTATTTAGGATGATGTTTTACATGGTCCTCCTCCTCCTCCTCACACGCCCCTTTATCCCTTTGATCTTAGCAATACCCCCTCTGGACTTTCTCTTTTCACTAATGTATCTATAGAAAGTCTTGTCACCTTCTTTTACTGTTTGAGCTAGTGTTTCCTCGGTTTGGGCTTTTGTCTCCCTTACTGCCTTCCCTGCTTCCCTTAGGGAAGTTTGGTATGCCTTCCTATCGTCATCCTGCTGCGTTCCCTTATATTTCCTGAAGGCCAGCCTTTTGGCTCCGACTTTTTCTGCTACTGTGTTTGAGAACCAAAGTGGTTTCCTTCTTCTTTTGCACTTCCTTTTCTCACTAACACAGTGGGATGTTGCTTCAAGTATTGCATCTTTAATGCTTGCCCACTTTGCCTGTACCCCCTCACCTGTATTCTCTGACTCTGCCTGCTGAGAGGTGGAGCCAGCTCTTGTAGTTCAGATAGAAAGAGTCACAGCAGAAAACAAAACTAACAAAGGTAAATCTAAGGCATCTGATTACAGTAATCCTTTCTCTGATTTCTTTGTATGACTGCTATTTTCTGATGAACTCTGTGTAAGTTCAAAAGCTTAAATCATTTTGTGAATCTCTTGCTGGTCCAATAAAAAGGTATCGAATCAACCATTTTATTAATCTTTAAGCCACTCTTGAGATTAAGAAATCCAGCACTCTGCATCTGAAGAAACATCCACCTGCTGCATGCTTTAAATAAGAAATTTCCAACTGTGTCCTTAAAGTAGATAATCAGAACTTCATACTTTTAGTTTTCTTCTCAATACTCGTGGAATCAAATTATATAAAAATGCATACCCTTCAGCGGGATCCAGTGCTAGGGCTCTTGGGCTATCCAGATCTTTCCAAACCAGAACCTGACGGTGCTGGCCATCAAGTTTTGCCACTTCAATCCGATTGGTTCCAGTATCAGCCCAGTACAAGTTCTTTCCTAGTGAGTCAACTGCCATGCCTTCAGGGTAATCCAAACCAAACTCGACAACATGCTCAAGCGCACTTCCATTCATGAGCGCTCTACTTATAGTCTATGAAAGAAACAGATACACAAGAGATCGCAAGTTAGAATATTAATACTGTATGGCAACTAAAAGAATTTGTCCTGAGATGTTTCAGCTATGACAATGTACTAGAGAATACAGTTTTGTATTTATTTATAAGCATTTGCAAAAACTTTACAAAAGTTGCAATACACAGGAGGGTTACAAACACCTGTTACTCCAACGAGAATGACACAGTACAAGAGTAAGAGCCCCTCCCCAAAAGACACCACATGGGGGAATTACCATAAAATGACAGCAACCATATACAAGTCCACAAAATGCACACAGCAAAGGAAGGCCAAAGGGAATCGAACAAGCAAGATAAGAACAGTTTAGGTACACCACCCAGATAACTTAGTGGTACAATAGATTCCTGTATAGTTCTAATTACAAAACCATTTAACCAGAATACCCCCAAGCTCCAGCAAGACGACTACAGTCTAATCATGGCCATACTGACCCATTCACATGAAGTAAAAGAAAATGAATAAAATGACTCCAGGGCCAAATAAATGACCAGTCCCAACTGAAAAGCAACAGTCTGAGAGGGAGTCATAACTTGCCACAACAATCAGTCCTTCTCCAATGAGTCGCCATGGCCATCAGCAGTCCCCAGTTCTTGCTCAATACACTTAAGCAGTTTCTTCATGTCCTTGGGCTCATTGAAAAGATACTGCCGCTCCTGCCACGATACTCGCAATTTTGCAGGCAACAGCAAGTGATGTTGCACCTTACACTGGCGGAGGTTGGCATGGGTACCATCAAAATTCTTGTGGTGCTGTCTTGTGCTGAACAAAAGCACAGTGTCCCCTCTGTATTGTAGGGGCCATTGCAAGTGTTTCTCTCCCTTTCCCTTTAAAGGCTATTTTTATGGTCAGTGGTTAAATCTGAAATGTGTAGGAGGGGGACGTTTACCTCCAGACCTTTAAATGGTGGAACTGTCATCTCTAGGTGGTGTAACTCTCCTATAGTGTGCAGTGAAGAAAGATGACAGATGTTCAGCAACTCTCATACAATTCTGTAAGAGGTGGTGGAACGGAGTCTCTGTGAGCTGCTGCTCAATTTAACCACTGCTTATTGTCTCTCTCCCTCCACTTTTAAAGGCTATTCCTATTGTCTCATTCTCTCTCTCTCTGTTGGCAATCTTCTTATTAAACTTTAGTTTCTTTTTGAATTTTACTTGACAGACTCCCTATAGATTAATTTTGATTAATCCCCAAGGTCAGCTCTGGTTGTGTCTAGTGCTTCGCTGCCTCCACAGCTTACTGTGCCTTGTGGAGGAGGAAGACACATTAGTTGGGAGGCCATGTCATGCATTGTTACTTCATACAGTGCAATCACAGCCTTAAACCAGCAGATGGCACAATACACTTTTGCATTTCTTCTAGTCACTACTGTCTTCAGGGCCATTCTCAATCCTTGGTGGGGACCCTTGTAATAAATTAAAGGCCGGGAAGGGAGACCAGCTAGAGGTTCTGATTTTCTGATAGCAATGGTAAGTTATTATGCTGATTCTAGCGTTAGAATTTAGAACAGTTTTGGTATTTGTAGATTTACAGAACACAAACTGATTTAAAACACCATTTTAAGGGGGCGGTAGAGAGCCATCTTCCAGGTTGGAAGCACTCCTTCAAGCGGTCTCCCTCACGAGGTGGCAAAATTGGTGAAATGTTGAATTTAAAGCTGCTTTACCAAAAAACAAAGTGCAACACTGAATACAGCGAGTTACCCTGAATCGGTAGATATCGTACTCAATATAGGAAGACCAAAGACTGAACAGCAGGGGCCGCAGAAAGATCCGCTAATGCAGTCCAACAAGGCCACGGGTCCCCCGAGTGGTAGTGGTGCCAGCAACCAAGCGATATTGGCAGAACCACCTTGGCAGGCTATGCTTGAGTTCATGCGGGCCATGGACTCAAAAATTGAAAAGACTTTGCAAATATTGGAATATCATGATGCCGCCATTCAGAAACTCACGAGGTACGTAGTTAAATTGGACAAATGGGTGATATCTACCCTTGCAACTGCTGCTTCCCTAACTAAAGAGAATAGACAACTAAGAGGTCACATGGAGGCCCCTGAAAACAAAATATGGGCCGGTAACATCTGTATAGGGATCCCGGAAAGTGCTGAGGGGACATCCTTGCTGTCCTTCCTGCTGAAGTGGCTTCAAAGTAAACTCCAACTGGTTGAGAGATTTCAATGGAGTGCCCCAACGAAGGCCTACAGCATCAACCTGAGGGTCTGTCCGGCGGACACCAACCAGCCATACACCATCTATTAAAATCCAGGGGATCGGAGATCCATGATGCAGTGATTACAGCGGCCAGAGCAGTGTACCCTTTGGAGCTCAATGATGCAGACGTTAAGTTGTACTCGGACTTCTCTTACCAGACCCACGCCAAAAGAAAAAGCTCTGATGTGGTGTGCCATTGGCTTCGAGGTCTAGGAATTATCCTTTCTTTTTCACTGCCTGCAAGACTCTTGGAGTGGTATATGGCAGGAAATCATGGCAGTTTACAAACCCGCAAGATGCAGGCCACTGGATAGAGAAAGTTGAACAAGAGTTTGCAGCACGTCGGACTCCATCCAAACCCCCAAGCTCTGATTCAGAGGACACATGATCTGTGAGTCAGTAAATATGGGGACTCAGATCTGGACTATGCAGCACTGTTCCCTGTTTTGTGAAATGTTTTTCAGGTTTGAGTATTAGGGAGGAGAAGTGTTGTTTATTGCTTAAATAGAAACAATAACTTTGCTTCAAACTGCTGTTTCTCCATAACTAATCTGGCTCCACCCCGATGTCGCAGACTGCTGCTTTTCACTGTCTCATTGACATTAGCTCCAGACACATCTCAGATCCAGATGCCAAACGCCACACCAAATTACCACTGTTCTAACCAAACAGAATTTATTTTTGTAAATGCTCAGACAGGCTTCCCAGTCTGCAAGAGTTCAACAGGGCAGACAAAAATGCAGCTCGGCAGTGTAGACTACTGACACATAGCAATTAATGACTACCTCGCAGCATCACTGTCTTTGCTTACTTACGGGCTTGCGGACGCAGCTTTGCCAAAAGAAATAAAATACATATATAAAAATGGTTGCCACATTCAACAGCCTGATGGACGAAAACAATTTTGCCCATACATTTAATGACAGCCAACTATTTTGAATATGTATTTCCTGTGAAACAAAAAAAAAACTCAGAAAGATACATGTACCATTGGCACCACCTGCTGGCCTAAGACCTGCACTACAGGCAATGAACAGGATTTTCTTTTTTCAGTTTTTTTGTGCACGTTAAACAACATTTTCACATTCAATTTAAAAAAAACTTAGTTTATCTGCAAATACTTTATTACAGACATTTCATAATGGCAATAAGGCACTTCAGGGGATGTGTTGTGCTGAAATAATAGCACTTCTTGGGTGGTGGAAGCACTCAGCTTCAACCCACCCAAGGCATGCTGTTATCCCAGCACAACACACATCTGGTTGTGCCTTATTGCTTAATTATAAAATGGGCCATGAATATTCTGCAACCTCATTGGTAGAAAAATGTCACATGGATGTTGATTATTTCTTGGCAACTCCACACCTCACCTGAACAACATATATTTTTTTTTAGCACATAAAAGCCAATTTTATTAGTAAGATAACACACACATGGGTGTGGCATCATGAGGGAGTAATGCACTTCTTGGTGGCTGTGGCACTTGGCTATGCCCTGTGTGTAGCAGCCACCCAAGGTGCGAATTATTCCCTTATAACTGCACACCATGTCATGTGTTATCCTTCCTTAATGTAAAGATCTCAGAATGCAGACAGCCAATAAGACTGCAGCATATCGGAGACCCTTTTTATAATTTCATTTTAGATTGCCCCTTATCTTATGTAATGTACAATACCTGTCTTCCCAATTATGAGTCTGCTTTAGCACTTTTTTTACCTCTGAAATAAAAAAGGGGCACTACTTTTAACATGCCTTGGTCTAGGTCTTCATCTGTATTCTCAGCCATTTTTATACACCTAGTGTCCCATAAGGTCAGGGTCAGAGAATAGGATGCTGAGGAATGTTCAACTTCAGACACAATGGACTTCTGCAGAATGTTGGAAAATTCCACCCAGTTCTGCACAATTCTGGTGGTAGTGGAATTTCGAAAGCAAAATGTTCTTTGTGGATTAGTAGTCCGTGACTTACCTAAATCACACATTTCTTTTTCACAATCCACAGAATACTCCACTGTTTACACAATCCCCGTGGAAAGTTATTCTGTGGTTTGCAGAGAAATGCTTTTTGGAATGCTGCAGAATTAAAAAAAATCTAAAAAGAATTTTGGAAGTGCAATTGCCATTCTGTCTGAATTCCACCTGCAGAATTCCGTATCCCAAACTGCTCTATCATGGAACACTGTCTGTTGCATCCTAGTTCATTTTAGTCACATGAAAAGTGATGTCCGAAGGGGGTTGGAGCTTGAGTTTAACTAGCCCACTGCACAGACGATGTCCTGCTTACCTTACTGTCCCCAGACTGCTCTACATAATGAGCCTGGCAGGAGAGTTCCTCTTTCGGAGAGATTTCTGGATTTAAACTAAACCTGCAGAAAACAGAAATACCTTAATTTAACTAGCCCCCCTCCCCTGTGCTGAAATGGCAGTCCCCCTTTAAGTGGGATACTATGGTCATTACTTGGGGATTTATATCTCCAAAGAGTTAGATAATACAGAGCTACTTATTTTGAAGCCCAATGCAGCAAATAACAAGTGAATTACACAACTAGAGTCAGCTTCTATTGTTTTTTCTCCCGTGTGGAGGATATTAGTTTGCAATTCTCCCACGTATACTTTGCCCGTTACAAACTCTCTCACTTCTCCCTGCACAGCTGTTTTGAGGCATGAGAAACTGGCATCCAGATTCACCTGGGGAGGTTAATGTCTGAGAATTTGTTATCTCATCCTACAATTACTTGGGAGTTGGGAGGAGCAAACTTCCAAATATGTGCCTTGGCGGCACACCTCCACAAGATTTGTTGCTGGCTTTTGCAATAGTGTAAACCCCCTGGAAACATACTGAGTTCTGCCTAAATGATCCTTTTGATATTAGAAAATATTAATTTGCCCACCCCTTCTGTCCAGTTAGGGGGGCTGACTTTACTAAATACACAGCCTTTACTCTGGCTTACTGGGCTAGACTCTTCACTCTCCCGGGGATATCCTGCCTAGTATGGTACAGCCGTGCCTTGGCTTAAGACTCTGACTTTACTCCTCTGCAGACTGACTATACTATTCGGAGGTGGGCTCAGCTGCGACGTTAAGTTGGCTGTACTTACATCAGTTGTAATGGATTGACCTTGCAAATCATATTGTAAGCTGTTACTCTTTGTTCTTGTATCAACATTTTTAATACAATTTAAATTAAAAAAGTGATGATAAACTGTGGGTGTTCAAAACCAGCTGAGAATACTGATGACAACCTGGTTCAAGCCCTATTAAAACAAGGGCTTCTTTTACTATTTCAAACGTAAAAAAGAAGCGCTAAAGCAGATTCAAAAAAGAGGAAAAATTTGTATTATTTAAGACAAGAGATAAGGGGCAATTTAAACTACAATAATTACGTACAGGTTAAACTTTTCAACACTAACATGCTCTGCTGCTTTTACCGCAACTAAAAACCTAGCTTTTCATTCTTGCCTAAAAGACCTACCCTCATCTTTATTCCTATTGCAGTTACACACTCTGTCTACGTACCTGTACATTCGGTTACTACCAATCTGTAGTTTGTCATTTTCCCATGCATCTGTAAAGCCTTGAAATCCTTTTGTACGTACGATATATAAAAACTAGGAAAGAATGTGTTTGTTCTTACAACAACCACTTGCACTGTATCTTCCGACCATTTCCAAAAATAATATCAATTGATATCTTATAATACGGAAATAATATTCTGAAAGCTATAACATTTGAACTGTTAATTATAAAACTTATAAATAAAAGTTTTTTTCAATGTTAGACCCCAACAATGCAGTTCTCCTGTACTGCTATGTATTTATATGTGTCAATATAATATGTTGTTAAAAATGACAGGACTTTAAAAATGTTGAGAACCATTTTTTTTATATAAATATGAAATATTTTATATTTTTATACTAATATGTGATCACTGTATAAATAACAATATATCTACTAAGCTAACTTGAAGCTTTCATAAAAAAAACTATTAGGTCTCTAACACTAAAAGTTCCAATATGATCACATTTTAAGGAAAACATCTTTTGAAAGGTCTAATTCTGGAACTGTTGGGGCTAGAAAGTTAACTGTTTTTTTTTCCAATGAAGACTTGGAGTGCAGCCACTAAGAAGTGCTGTCATTAAGCTGGGTCAGTGATGTGGGGGGCTGAGGCACCCACACCTTACCTCCTGGCACGCCGGCGACCAGCTGGGGAGGGAGAGGATTGGGCGTCCGGAGGACTGCTCTCCCCTCCTGGGGAGGGAGTACTGGTGCTCCCACCAAATGACTGCCCTCAGGTGGAGACCCAAGGGTAGTGCGGAACTGTTGGATGCCTGAGAAGGGAGGGTGCTGTGGGACTTCGGCGGTCATGTGTGTGCCTCTACGCGCACACACATCTGAGGTGTGCGCCCCAGTGACGGTGATGGGAAGGGAAGTAAAAATGGAGGAAAATCACCCTGGCTGCGGGTGATGACCAACCCTCTGCAGACTCCACAACTGGTGACTGGGCACTGCCGCAGCCCTGTGGCAGAGGACACAGGCTTAAGGTAAGTCCCAGGGAAGCCAGGGTGACGGAGCTGGGGTGGGGGTGTTGGTCTAATGGGGGCAGCTAGGGGAGACTGGTGATAAAAAAACCTATACAGAAAAATAAAAATAAATGTCATTATTGTATCATTATCATATAACAGTAGCAATTATGATTACGATATACAAGCAGGTGATTTTCTTGGACTACATTGATATATTTACTTCATGACAGAGGTACTTTTAAAAAAATATATATATTGTCGATATACTCTTTCCATAATGGAATCATAAATCAACATGCTTTTTGCATACAGATATGGAAAAATTTATGAAGGTTTAAACATTTTTTAATACATTTTTGTCCATTTTCTGAATTTTGTTATTAGTCCCCATAATTTAATTAGTATCTGTACAAGTCTAATACTCAAACATTCATCTTATACTTTAAATCGTGTGGTGAACGTTCCAGTCTCCCCACCGCAGTACCAATAATAAATTGGTTGTGTACATATATTGCATATATATTACAGGGGCATGGTTGTGCCCCTCTAGTTAGGGTTGAGTAGAATGTTTAATGTTAAACTTCAAATTTTGCACTTTAATAACTTTGCAACTGTTCAGCGGATTTGCACAACATTTGGTACATGCTGTCCTGTGGGTTAGATCTCTTGACGTGGCAGCTTTCGCTCTGTTTTGATGTAAGGATTCTGAGATCCAGGTACTGTGAAAAAGTGAAAAGTCACCACTTTTTGCAGTTTTTTCCTCATCGCCTTGTGTCCAGACAGTGTGGAATTTTGGTGACTTTTTTATGGTAGAAAGACCTTGGGTAACAGAACTACCAGTGTTTGGTGCAAAAATATTAACCTGTTCAAAGTTATTTAGTTTTTCAAGTTCCCATCACATTCTATGAGAAGTTCATTTTCAGGATAGAGGCAAAAATATGACAAGGGATTTGATCTCACAAAAACTATTCATTCTCGCTAGATCATTCCCCAAGGAAGAAATCCTTTTAGTGAGGAAAATTCCTTTTCATGAGCCGCCATCTTTTCTTTTTCCACCAACTAAAAGTGTGGAAAATACATAAAATATTGTCAAACAAGCGCCAGAATCTAGCTAAGCGGGCCCGTTTAGCTGAATTCTAATGTTCCCTAACCAACTAGCCCAGAAATACTTCTTCTGGGCACCCAAAATCCCAGCTTAGCGAGAGAAGCCTTCCTCCACATTCTCTGTATGAGAACATGGGAATTTCTTCACTTCTGCAGCAGCAACTGAACTCCTGCTGCCAGCTGCAGTGAGAGAAGTGAGCCGCCGTCTCCCCTGGTGTCTAATGGCACCCCCCACCCGCCGATCAGTGTTCTGTATCTCTGGGGTGGTTGGTGGTAACTCCCAACCCTTCCATATCTTTCCCTGGTGTCCAGTAGCACCCCCACCCGCTGATGCCCATACTTATTTCTTTATTTATTTGTATAATTTGACGGGATGCCAACCCGTGTCAGACCCCAGAGCCCTACTTGCAGACATCAAGGGTCCAATCCCCATGTCGGCATTTAGAAGCCCCTCCCAGCAGTATGGTCACTACTGGGAGCCCAACCCCAGTGTTCAGATATATTTTTTTATTTGTATTATTTCCCTGAAAAGAAAACAAAATCCTCAGTCTTTTTTTTTTTTTTAACCTGACAAAAAGAAATTGGTCCCTCATCGTCCCCGCGTTCCCACTGCCCCATCCTGACCCTCCCACTGAGCCCCCCCCCAATACTTACCACGGGAAGTCACAGGCTGTAATCTTCTGTGGACCGACACAAGTCTGCACTCTTCAAAGCCGTGAACTGAGGAATCAAGATAAGTGCCGAATGATGCATTTCAATGGCGTTTTGAACTTCTGTTCATAACTTTGCCATTTTTAGGAATTTTTTCACCAAATTTTTTAAACATGGCCTTTTGAGACCCCACCTCATGAACACTGGACTGTCATTTCGTTAATTGGGCCCAGAAGGTGATTTCGCGGTCGCTGCATGAAATCACCTTTTGGTACCGAATAATGAAATTTCACCACCAGTGTTCATGACGTGGAGGTCCCAAAAAGGCCATGGTGAAAAAAGTTAATAAAATCGACGAGTTATGAGTGTCTGTTGAAAATGTTCTACTCACATGCATAACTTTGGTCATTTTCAATATTTTGAGTCCCAATTTCCAACATAGCCATTTTTTTCACATCACCCCATGAACAGTACAACTGTTATTTTTCACATCCTGTCCGAAATGTATTTTTGCACCTGTGTTGTGGAATGGCGTTTTGGCATGGATTCGAAAATGTTCATCTACGGTTTCCCTTACACCCCACCCTCCCAAACTAGGCAGGAGAGAGGTGTGGGTGTGCCTGGGCTTCTCAACACGCCACCCCATTCTCATGACCATATTTACAGACGGAATGGGGCGAGAGTTAGACTTGAGAAGCCCAAAGCACACCCCATACCTGCTCTCCTGCCTGGTTTGGGAGGGTGGGGTGTTAGGGAAATCCTAACGCCTCATTTCCCAACTTTTGTCACTTTGACCCTAGCTGGAGCATTAAAGTTTTTTGCAAACTATATATACATACATACACACACACACACATATACATACACAGTATATACTGTATCTACATAAAACAGGTTGGAAAAAGCTTGCACTCTGATAATTAAACAACTAAGCGGTTGCACTCACATCCTGGACTTACAAGTGCTCTGAGAGATAATTGTTACAAAAGTTCTTTATCCCATTTTAAAAATGTTGCAAAATAACAGTTACTAAGAACAGCAATGAGAGAACCATAAAATGCAATCAAAGCGCTGCCAAACAAACTTGACATTTCACATTGTACAGTACGCATGTTTCCTCAGACGGACTGCCATACGTCACACGGTGTCCTGTTATTTCAGCAGAAGGGGACAGCTCAGCTCTTGCAGGTGATTATTTGTCATTGTTTTGTTTTTTTATTGTCTGTGCCCCTTTCACTGCCTCAACCCCCTTCACATGGGTCAGACCCAGCCCCCTCCAATGTCTCTGCCATTTACCTCTCTCTCCGTTTCAAATCCCACAGGCTTGCCCCAGCCATGCCAGATACAATCCCTTCCTTCCTTCCTCCTGAATGTGGAGGCAGGAGTTCCCAGGTTGTGGAGGAGAGCGGACAGTGGCCACGGTTGCGATCTGAGTATGCCCAAGATCATCCTGCACGAGTCTGGGTGGTTTCCTTGTTCCATGCCCCTGGGATGCCAGCATGCTAGAGGGTCCATGCTCGCACATGCAGAGCATGCCTGAGCAGAACCTAGACGATATTCCCCCCTCCTCACCACTATACCACTGCTGCACTGTCACCTGTGGTCACCCAGGTGACAGCATTGTAGTAGCAGCAGCAGAAGCTATCCTCCCTTCCTGAAGGTACACAGCATCCTCTGCAATGCTTGCTCTTCCTCTCCTGGTTGGCCCTCGATGACTCCAGTGCATTCCAGCACTCGAGTTGCTGGAACCGCATATGGTAACCCTACCGCTGTACTGACGGGCGGGATGTTTATCATTGCTAATCTTTTAGGCCTGTTATAAATGCAATAAAACACTCCAAGGTGTCCAGTCATGTAGAAATATATGGACTTCTTGGGTGGTTGAAGGCACTTGGCTTAGCATTGTGCCTCATAACACACCCAATGCATCTGTATATGTCAACATGACTGAACGCCACATGGGGTGTTACTGCTTATGTATCAGCTATGTCCACCCAGTTTTGCACCTTTTGAAACAGCACAGTGGCATGAAGAAAAGTAAGTTAGAAAAAAAAAATAAGGACAAGCAATAAAGGGCCTACCTGCTGTGACTGTACTTTGTGCACGTTCACTGGGGGTTGTGCTTTTCTTAGTCTTTGTCTTTTTGGAAATGTTCTCTGGGTCATCTCTCTCTCCTTTCACACATCGAGGAACCAGCTTCCGTCTCCAGCTTTTCTTTTTCCGTCTGTTCTTGTTTTCTGCTGATGCAACCTCGCCTTCAGAACTTGGTTTCTTATGGTCGTCCTCCACACCTGCTTGATCACGAAGCTCTGAAGGTCCAGTATTGGTTGCTACATCAGACTGTGCTTTGCTACTCTCAGATCCGCATTCATCCCTCTCTTCACTGGAGGATTCCCTTTTCGTCGGACTTCCCTCCTCCAATATGTGTGAAAGTCTGCTGGCGGACAGCCTACGTTGAGCATAGGCCATTAGCACTCTAAACTCTATGCTGTTCTTGTCCTCATCATCTAAGGAAATTTCTTCCATGTTGGATGTATCAGTAGGGCACATCTCACCTGCAATAACAAACTCTATGGTTATACTGTAGTTAGGAACCAGAAAGAATAAACTTCTGCACAGCATATTAGTGACTTTAGTTATTTGTATACAGTTTGAAATTCATAATTAGCTTTCCTTCCCTTTTTTTTTGTAATCTCACCAATATTGCCCATGTTTTGACTTTTCCAGCTTATTATGGCAACATTTAAAATACCCCCCCCCCAAAAAAAATTATCAAAATCAAAACAACAAATTGTTCCTCTCGTCTTTTAACGGATATGGAACATTTTTTTTTTTTTTTCACCTTCTATTTTGCCCTCAATTGTCCTCGCCAGCTGCTAGGTCTTCCTTCCACCTGCTCAAGCCCTTCTGCCTGCTGCAGCAGTCCTCTGATGGTCCAGCCCACCACCAGCCTTTGCCTGACATCCTCTCCAGAATCAAAACTGTAATCCACAACTTGTTCCCTAGGGGTTTCCCAAGCCAGGGTGAAGAGCTGGCGAGGCATAGGAGGAATCAGTGGGGCCCTACTGTGGTGTGGAAGGTAGAGTGGCTTCATCCAGCTGGGGCTGCTGTGGTATTTTTCCCACTAAGCCCTTCTATGTTCCGAGCCAGGGCATGGTCCTGAGCATCAACCCGACAGAATACCTGTAAGGGCTGTTGGAAGGGTACACCATGGTGAGCAGGATTGTCTGGGAGGGTACAGTAAACGGGGAAAATGGCAAAAACAACATAAAACAAATAACTGTCCAAACCACTGAAATCCAGAAACTTACTGTGGCTCCGCCATTTCTCATTCCAGCCCCATTTGCTACAAGCTTCCACGAAAGTGCCAAAACATATCTGCTACGAGTGGCTAATTTAAAAAAAAAATAAAGTACACCAAACTGGATTTTTATACCATTGCAGCAGGATTCTGCCCCATCTGCAGTACTTGCGTCATGACTGACAGACCACAGAAAACATGGTCTAATGTCTTGTCACAAATACACAAGCTGCACACTGAAAATGAAAAGTGCACCATCTTTTGGACATAAATTGAGTAAAATGTTGTAAATGCATCAGAATGTTAAAAAAGTGCCTGTAAATATTCTGTTGCAGCCGCAGCAGTACAAATGACGTAAGCGCTGCATCCAAATATCTCAAACTCCAGATTTCCAATGATTTTGATTTTACAGCCATTTGCTGAGCAATAGTTTCACAAGTGATCAAAAGTGGGCACAGATGGTGTAAGTATAAACACCCTAACAAATGTCACAAATAAAATCTTAACCATCCGGCCCACCGACACATGATAGAGCTACACGCTCATGGCGGGACCTGGGCTCAGGAATGAGCCTACGTTGTCAGAGGGCCAGTTAGGGGAGGAGGATCGAGCATCCCAGGGACACTCATCCTCTGGGGAGGGAGGGAGGTTGCCGCTCCGCTGCAGTACCGTCACCTGGGTGCACATGGGTGGAGGTGCAACTGGGGCGCCATGGGGGAGTAGAGGATGTCGGCTGAGGTCCGGCGCAGCACATCTCAGTGTGCACATCTCTCCTTGGACCTCCATAAATGCTGCTGTCCCTGGAAGTCAGGGAAAAAATGGAAAACGGACCCCCGCCTCCGTGCCTGACCCCTGTGCTGAGCCCACGGACCGACCCTGGTGTCCCAGAACAGATGGCCCAGCACGGTTTATGTAGGTAGGGAGAAAGGAAGCCGGGATTCCCTCCTTCCCCACCCAGAGGGCAAACCACAGCAGGATGGGGTCTGGTCCTTCTGGGACACTCAGGAGTTTGGCTGAGCCTGTGGACTACTTGGCAGTACCTGAGGAAAGGTGCACCTATGGTGTAAGGGGGCTTAAAACAGCAAATAAAAAAAAAAAAATTCCTAATCAGTTTCAGGTTCATTCGCTCCACCCATTACTGCTGATGCATGTGCTGCTCCTTGGTCATGGCAGAGGGTGAGGAATTGCTGGGTGGCCTGCACTCTCCATCACCAGGAGCCAAACACCTCCCCTCTGTAATGTGCCTGCACCCAGGTGGCTCCAGGATGGGGCTGCAGGACTTGCATGTGAACATGGGTCTACTAGGTGGATGCAGTATGCTGTAATGGCACTTTAGATGAGTACTCTGAGAAAAAAAAAAATCACATATCTTCTGCAAAATATAACTTCTTCTGATTTTTTTTTTTTTTTTTTTTTAAAGCTTTTACCCCAGTTAAATCCCTGCCCTGACTGCTGCTACACCCACAGATCAGGCCCATTGTGGACAATGTGGTACAGGACACAAAAGCAATGGCAGCAGTCATGTACACTGCCTGGTGTCCTTTCTCCCACACCCTTTCACTCTCCCTCGTGGTGTGGGCAGTGCCTCTGTTGGCCATACACCCATGCACACACACAGTGCCCATTATGCAGAGAAGCACAATGCCAAACCCACAGCAGCAGTCACTGTAGTAGCCAAATCTGGTGCTACCCCTCCCCCACTAGGCTGGGATGCACTACCAGCAGCAGTGCAGCCCCAGCCATGGCTATCCTATTCTGGTTTCCAGAGTCTGCATCTGAACCTGGGTGGGCAGCCCAGCCGTATGCTGAGCCATTAGGTACCCCCTTCCCCACAACTGAATTTTTGAGCCGTCTTGCTTTGCGGCATAGTTGGGTCTTAAGAACAACTGATGTGCAGGTCCTTTCAAGCAGCAGTATTTGTTAATCAACTTGTAGTTTTCAGCAATAATGTAGGTCCCCCCAATCTGCTTTTCCTCCCTCGGACAGTACATCGTCCTGACTTCCACCCCAGCCCTGTCCCCCATCCCCGGACATACCTCCCCAGTGTTCCTCCCTGGCTTACCTCCCAGGGAGTGGCCTGGGGGGCGGGGGACCACTTCTGTTGATCCTCTAGCTCGGTGTCCGGGTTGTGCCATGGGGCAAAGGTGTGAGGTCTGCAGAGTGAAGTGGGCAGCATTCTGCACGGTTGGCATTTTCTGTGTTCTGTCTCCGGGAGGTGTGGCATGCAATGACATCAGTGGTGATGCAGCCGTCTGCCCCACCTCCCCCATCTAGTGTGCTCTGGCTATCGGATCCCCAGCTTCCAGCAGGGATCTGTTGAGCGCCAGCAGCTGACCCACTCTCCCCCACGGAGGAGGAAAGCACTCCTTAGGTTGCTCAATCCTCCTCACCCCTGACCAGCCCTCCAACTTCTGGGTTCTTTCTTGAATCCAGGTCACAGTGGGCTGACGAATAATGCATTTGTTGCAAAAACATTACTATATCCATTTTCCTCTTCATTGCCTGTCATTCCTGAACTGAGATACAAGGATCTTGAAGTTTTTTTTTCAATTAGTATTTTGTCTTCCTTTGGTCTGCCCTGATCGCCCCCTTCAGACCGGGCCCCTGCCCGTCACCTGACTTCTCCAGGGCAGACCTTCTCCATCGTCCTCTGCCACAGGACTTGTGAAGGTGACCAGTCACTAGAGCAGGGCCTGTGAGGGGTTGGACTGTCATTCTGTGGTCAGGACGGTTTTCTGTTTCCTCCCCTGGGCCCACATCGCATGCAATGGCAGGATATATGAGCTCTGCCTCTGGAGACAACCCCCCCCCAGCACCTGTGAGCGGGGTCCATTCCCTACATGGTCCCACTGCACAGCCACCCAGGCTCCTTTAGTCAGCAGGCGAGCAGCAGGACACGTTAATCCACCTCCACGGAGGAGTAGAGCAATAGTAGGGACACTGAACGTTTCCTGCCCTGGCCAGCCCTGATCCATTCCCAAACCAGGGATTCTGGCACAGCAGGAGTTCAGGAAGTCAATGCCTTAAGCCTTCCACGCAACTGGGCCAGCAGATTTTGAAGTTTTAAAAAGTTCCTGCTCCTGTGCTACACCCACCACGAAAAAATTAAATATCTCGGTGTCATGATATGCTTTTTACCATCAGAAATATATGGTAGCACCATCCTCATACATCCACAGTATAAATCTAATATGTATAGTCAAAAGATCACCTTAATGGAAGAGATTTGTTTTTTGTTTAAACAAAATTGCCAGTGGCAGCCATCTTTAATTATTTGAGTCATTAATTACACAATTAGTTATAAAAGCTGTTTTCAAAATGAGGGAATAAAAAATATACTGATTTATTTATTTCAAAAGTTTCACCAGGAAAGACATACTGAGCAGAGTAACAGTTCGTTTCCAGATATGTCCTGGGGGGAGGGGTCATGGGAGATATATACACAGTATTTACAGTACATGATCAGATGACTGTACAATGAAATGACAGAGCATTTACAATGTGTAATAATCAGAGCAAGACAACAGCAGTATTAACAGTATGTATACCTAGGTGCAGTGCATTTTTTATTTATTTTTATACAACAACCAGTAGGGCCAACCTATCAAAGCAGAAAGCACCGCAAAGATATGCAGTGGGAAGGGAGCAGAATATAGTAGGCAGTGAGAGGGGTGGAGTTTACTAGGAGGTAGCCAAGAGGCAGTGGTTGAGGTAATGGAAGAAGAAGGAGGGAAGTAGACAGAGAAGTGGAGAGCTCAGGTGCAGTTGCAGGAGGAAGCGGTGAAGTCTGGGAGAAGACAAGAGAGGGAGCGGATGGAGGTTGCAGTGCAGATGGGGAGGGCGTTCCAGAGTTTAGGGAGTTGGAAGGAGAACGCAGCTTGGCCATAAGAGGCTGGACGTGCTGGACAGGAGTGCTAGGATCTGGCAGCCAGAGCTACAATGATGACTCTAATCACATCATAAATATATTGTCTAGAAAAAATAAATGATGGCATTTTGCCAGCTAATAGCTACTGCTGCTTTAACAGGAAATACAGTTGCAGCCTTTTGTGGTTTCCCTATGAGGCATATTTAGAATACGATGGTTTCAGTTTTGCAGGTGCCGTTGACAAGCAGTGCATTTGTTACTGTTATTATTAGCAGTAATTTTTTGTCAAGGAAAGGCACACTAAGCTGTCATTGCTTGTTTCCAGGTGCATCCTGGGGGATGGGTTGCAGGAACCCATTTTACTGAGATCTGTGCTGTTAAAGGTAATACAATACTGCAAAACAGTTACAGAGCTGTTGCTGGTTTCTTTTAACAGAGTTAGCCAAAGCAGTAAAGGGACAGAGAGCCATGGGACCACCAAATTTAATTGGCATTATTCTTATTTCTGGGATTTTTGGAATCAATTTAACCTGGTGGGTGATTCTAACTTCTGCAGTTTCGTATCAGCAAGGGCTCAAAACACAGCATTTGGAAATAAAAATGAAACCTAAATGTTGTGCTCTGTGCATGACAAGGGGCACAAAGACAAGTAAAAGAGCTTGTTCAATATACTCCATATGTCGAATTAAAAGCTTTATGCAGTGATGTATTTTATTTTAGAAATTTTCACCAGATAAATGCATTGGGCCAGATTCACAAAGGGTGCCGCAGGGCATGTCAAGCCTTGCATCGGGCCAGATTGTTGGTACACCTGTGCCAACAACTTTGCCACACACTGCACCCAATTCTGGAAGATCAGGTGCATATTTGGCGCAAGACCCCATAAAAAGGATCCCGGATTGCTGCAAGCTAGACCAGAAAAATCTGGTCTAACTTGTAGCAAGTGGCACACAGGATTGAGAATCTCAATCACTGGCCACAAGTTCCATGCGCCATATGTTTGGCACACCCGGAGCTTGTGCCATTCGTAGCCCTTCGTGAATCCAGCCCCCCACTAAAATCAGCATCCAGTTTTTAAGCATGATCTGGAGAGGGTACAAAATGCAAGCAGTAACAGAGTTTCAAGTTATATGATCATGCATATGGCAAAACATCTAAATACAAAGTTACTGAACAAAGGGGAAGGGACACCATCCAGGTCCCTCAAATTCTGACTGTTATGAAATGATCCTTTCAAATGAATGTCTCTTGCAGTAAGTCATTACTTCTGGGAGTTCCAGATAGGTGGCGCTCCAGCATGGAAGTTTCTTCCTGCAGTCTCTATACCAGGGACCACCCACACTACCTCACTTCCTGGGCTGTACCTATAAAAGTGGGTGGTCCCTGGTAAGCTCCGTCCCCCGCCGGTTTCAGCTCGAAAGAGAGGGACTGAGGGGAACCGAGATACCAAAGCTTCCCACCCTTACATCATTTTTCCTGTTACATAAAGGCAGGGGGATGGAGGGAGGGAAACTACTTACTGCAAGAGACATTCCTAGAAGATCTACTGTTACAGCAAAAGTCTTTGTGTAACTGCACTATCTTCCACAGAATGGCCTCTTGCAGTAAGTCATTACTTCTGGGAGATTCCCAAGCAGTTATATGGCAGTGGGCGGTCATGGATGACATTCTGCTGTAGGTAAAATGTGGCTATGGGACCAATGAATGCTAAAATTAGCATAGCAGTTGAACAAAGGAATTCATGATTCACCATGTTATGTAACTTAAAAACTAGAAGGAATATGTCAATAACACTGAGCAATTATATGTCTTCAGTGATCAACAGGGAAAGTACAATTCGAGCCAAAGGCAACTTTGTCTTGAATTGTAACAGCAACTTAAGTAGTACAATGTTATTCTTCAGAGATGCTACAAAGTAGCAAGTGAAGACCCCCCCCCCCAAGACTGTCTAGTCAGTAATGAATGTATCCATTTGACTAAGTAGGATACTCATGTAACAGATAATGTAGCAAATGAAAATAATGTAGCTGTGATAGAGCAAAACGAAGTAGTAGCTGAAAGAGATATAATTTCTGTATATGTTATCATCCTTTTTGATATGATCTTTGTTCATAATCAAGGAAAGGCTGCGAACAGCAGTGGAAGAGAGAAGAATATAGTCCGTAGTAGAACTGATTGTGTCTCAACATGTGAGTTAATAGTGGATGGACCTGTTCGAGAGAGGAAGAGGATGTTCAGTGCACCACAGGTCAAACAGGCATCTTGATGGAATGATCGTGATGGTCTATAAACAGTGATACCTGAGAAATTGGCTAGATGTATCAAGCTGATGTGAAAAAGGCCTGTCTTGTTTGTGGCCCGAACAGGTCCCCGAGGCCTAGAAGAGGGGACCAGGGTGTAGTCTGGAGTCTTTAATGAGGGGGCAGAAGCCCTGGGGTGGCCACGGGTTGGCTTCGCCGGGGTTCTTGTTACTTGTTCTCTGCACTTAAAGGTGTCGCGTGCGGTATAATTAGTTTCAGTTTTGTATGAATAATTATACTGAGGGCGTGGTTTTTGGTACATGTATTGTACTGTTTTCAGTTGTCTGCCCGAGGCTTGTAGGTTCTCCAGTATCATTTGAGTCCTTGGCCCAAAAGGATGGTCACCTGAAAAGGGGGCATTAGCCACTTTGTGTTGAATATCAGGTGCTAGCCCTGAAAGTCGGAGCCATGCCTGGAGGTGTAGAAGAATACCGACCACAGAGGCTCGAGCCGAAGCATCGGCAAGATCATATCCTGATCTTAACAGATGTCAAGACAGTGAAGCAACAGTATTATTTATAGATGTAAGTTGCTCCCTTTCAGGGGATGCAGGTAATTTGTTTATAACTTCTCCAGCAGAAATGCTCACCGGACGCAGGTATTGCATCATGCACCCCATACAGTTAAGTATTCTGATATTTAGTGTATTTAGAGCAAACACTCTCTTCTCCATATGGTCAAAACGTTTAGTTTCTCTCTCTCTCTCTCTCTCTCTGGAGGTATTGTGCTTGTATGTTTAGGCTTGCCGGTGCGGTTGTGGGCAGCCACAGTAACCACAGAATCCGCCGCTGGCGTATTCGTTAACTATTGATAATCAGGAGGAGCCTGATACAGCCCGTGGGCCTTTCTAGGTAACTCCTGCGCTGCTATGGGTTGACTCCAAGCTTCAGTAATAGCATTTCTGAACATAGGTATGAAAGGAGGGATAGCCCGAAACAGGGTCCTCCGGTAAGCCCAGATATTCAGCCATATCTTTACTTAATCTATCCTGTTTCGTTGTGGTAAACCCCATTGTTTTCTGTATTTGTAACATCATTTTGGGGAATGAGGGCTTCATCCAGTGGAGAAATGAACTTTCGTGGTTGTAATAGCCCTTCGTCCCTGTAAGAGGGCACCTCCAAAAGGGATTCATATCCTCTTGTGTCAGAGGAACCATCATAGGTCCTATGAAGGTTCGGATTCGTATGATAATCTTGAGAAATATTCGTCTGAATATTCGGGAGAAGGCAGGACTGGGGAGCGTTCAAGCTCTGTGCGTGCCTGTTTTGATGGAGGTGCTGATATCAATTGTGTTTGAGGATTATGTCCAGGAGTGAGGCTATGGTCAAAACCCATAAAATCCAGTACTCTATTTACCATTTCTTCAATATTTGGGACTTGTGACGATAGAACTGTCACGTAAGCAGGTTCTGAATCCAGCGTATGTGGTGACAGGGAATCAATTTGTGCCTCCCGGTAGAGTGATCCGGTGTTTCTTTGACGTCTTTGCTCGTTTCCAACGGGGTTGTGAGCCCCATGTAGGAACGGCAATGAGGCTTGAGGGCCTCTGCGTTCTGAAGCATGCAGTTCTTTATTTTGTAGAAACGCAGCTCCATATGCATCTTTCAAGACATGTTTTTGAGAATATTCTTGTTTTTTCATGATCGACCTTCCACAAGGATCATCCATAGTGGTGCTATATGTAGGCAAGGGGGGTGTTCTATGCAGCAGTGATCATCTTGACGATGGAGGCATTAGTCCCATCGACGGAAGAGGCAGAGAAGCACGCCTCATTGATGATGTACTGTACTGTGTCTTACAGGTGAACAGTCAGTAACAGCATGCTCCGTCGACGGGGGAATATACTCCATTGATGCTGAGGAAGCCAGGGCATGTGTCGTCGTTAGTGGGATATGTTCTGTCAATGATGGGATAGTGAATGCATGCTCCGTCGACGATGGGAGTGCCATCGTCGATGATGGGAAAGTGAAGACATGCTTCGTCGATGACGGAAATGTTGTCGTCAATGATGGGAGACTGGATGCATGGCCCGCCAATGGAAGAAGGCCTCTCGTCGACGGTGGAGCACAGGGAGCATGTCCCATCGATGGGGGAGGCAGCCCAGTCGACGAGGAAGCATGTGCTCCGTCGACGGAGGAGGCATTCTCATCGATGATGCTGTCATGAAAAGCCCTGCCGTTGGCGGGGGTTATGCCCTGTCAATGTGGGGGGCCAGTAAGACCTCCTGTCGTTGCAGTGCAGGAGTTCTGGTCGATGGGGAGCTGAGGAATGACGCCCCGCTGACGAGGAACATTCCTTTTTAGATGGAGTAGAGCATGCCAATGACAGGGGTGAAGCGCACATCGATGATTAATAGCTTCTTGATGACCCAGGTTTTGTAGGCACGACCGTTGAAAGGCGGTCAGGCAGGACTTTAGGTGAAGGGGTCTCCTTCCCAGTATTATCTCTTGAAGAGGGCTCTAAGTTTTTTGAGCCCTTTGGTTGAGCACCCTGTGTGTGTGACAGAGAATCATCCACTGTAGGTATATGGTGTCTGTATGAAGCCCAGGCACCTAGGCTATGGGTTCAATCCACGTCGCAGACTGCTACTAGGAGAGTTGCTGCCAGAGCTGAAGCCGGCGGGAAAATGAATGGAGCTTACCAGGGACCACCCACTTTTATAGGTACAGCCCAGGAAGTGAGGTAGTGTGGGTGGTCCCTGGTATAGAGACTACTGGAAGAGACTTCCGTGCTGGAGCACCACCTATCGGGAACTCCCAGAAGTAATGACTTACTGCAAGAGACCATTCTGTGGAAGAGCTACTGTTACAGGTGAGTAACCTATTTTTCTAGGATTGTGGATATGTTGTTCTATCCACACTGTTTGGCAGACTCCAAGCAGTTCTCCGGTAGGAGGGAGGCAAGGCACACCCCTCTAATATACCTACTTGGGGAACAGAGACTGGAGAACTGAGGTCCCAAAACCAGCATCCCGGTGTGACTCTAAGTTGATGTGGTAGTGGGTAATGAAGGCGTTTGCTGTCTTCCAGGTGGCAGCCCTGCAGATTTCTTGGATACGGATGTCTCTGGAAGCAGCCACCGATGCAATAGTATGGCGGGCAGAATGAGCTCTTATCCCTCTGGGAGGCTCCTTGCCGGCCAACCGGTAGCAAAGATCAATGCAGGATGTAATCCATCTGCCAATCGTCTGCTTTGCTGCAGGTCTGCCAGGTGTGGCTTTAGTGTAGGTGACAAACAGCTGGTGAACCTCTCCCTGAACTTCTGCCGTCTGCTCCTTATAAGAGAGCGCTCATCTCAGATCCAAAGTATGGAGCCTGTACTCGGCCTCTGAGGTGTAGTTTGGGTAGAACACAGGCAGAGTCAACACCTGGTTAAGGTGGAACTCCAACACTACCTTCGGAAGGAATTTCAGGTAGGCGCACAGGACAACTTGTCACTGTGGAAGACCAGGTAAGGAGAGTCCACTGAGAGTGCCTGGAGCTTCTCAGTCCTTCTGGCTGACATGACAGCCACCAGAAAGGTGGTCTTCCACGACAAATGTGACATCTCACACTTGCGCATCAGTTCGAATGGCTTGTCCATGAGCTTTGCCAGTACCAGCAGTAGATCCCACGGAGGTGGAGGGTCATGCACCGGAGGGGATATGTGGTCGAGGCCTTTAAAGAAATGCCAGACCACCTTCTCGCAATGCATGTCTGCTGGACGGCCCACACAGGTGAACAGGAGATGGCCGCCAGGTGCACCTTAACGATCGCGGGCTCAAGACCCCTTTGGAGAGAGACCAAAGGTAATCTAGGATGCTAGCCACCGGACAGGACAAAGAGTCCAGGCCCTTACCCTGACACCAAATGGAAAACCGTTTCCATAGCAGCTCCTGGTCAACTCCTTCCTGGATGCTTCCACTACTGTGAGTACATACTCAGAGAGACCCAGAGCCTGGAACTCTAGCCACTCAGAAACCAGGTGCAGGGATTTTTAATTTTTATTTATCTGTTTCAATCTAGGATTAGAGAATACCTTTGAGCAGAGTGCAGCTCATTTACAAAGGTTCCACGTCAATATTGAGGGAGGGGTTACAAGACAGACAAAGGATAAAGCACAATATCATGTGCAGATAATATCACATACAGAGAACAGCAGTAACAGCACAATACATAGTAAAAGAAAAATAGATGATTGCAATTGGATACATAGCAGGCACTCTGAGGACACTATAGGCGAAAACATTGGCAGTTAATCCCAATTGGAAATAGTAAGGGGAAGGAGGAGTAAGGAGATGAAGAGTAGCAGCAGGATAGAGAGCAGGGGGAGAGAGATGCAGCTGGGCAGCAATTGTCAAGCATATTGAGTAAGGCAGGAAGAGATATAGGATGAGGGCAGACACAAGATGTGAGGGGTGAACGAGGAGGAGGGAGGGAAGAAGGGTGGAGGGGAAGAAAAGTGTGGAAGAGTGTCAGTCAGGGGCATAATGGGCGGGGTAGTAGGACAGAGTGGGAGGGTCAGGACATGAAAAGAAGGGGGAGAGGTGATTGAGTAAGAGAGGAAGGTTGCAGCCAGGGGCCTTGTCGAGGAGGTTGGAGAATGCAGGGTGCAAGATGAGGTGCAGGTCACACGATTAATTAAAGCAGGTACACTCACTTTCCTTTGAGATGTGCTGATACAGGAGACGCTTGAACTGGGCAAGTTGAGGTATGCTAGTCAGTTCACAGTTCGGGCGTATGGGAGCCGGAACTGTCGCTGGGAGATGACTCTCCACCTCTCTAGTGAGCTGAACCTTGGCCTCCGCCCACCATGAGGCCAAGTCTCCTCCAAGTCCACCGGCGGCTGAGGAGGTGGTGGAGGAGGAGGAGGAGGAGGGGGAAACGGATACTGAGTGTACCCGTAGGGTGAGTATCCATAACCCGACTGCGGGTAACCCGGAGTCGGGTACTGTGGTGTCGGATACTGCGGAGCTGGGTAAGACGGCACTGGATAAGATGGAGTTGGATACCGGGGGGTCTGATGGAGCAGATGTCCCGGCCGGAAACCCAGCGGGTGGGCCTGGAGCAGAAGGCCTGGTGGGCGGTGGGCCTGGTGTTGGAGGCGGCATCCAGGAGAGGGATGTCGCCAGGTGTCGGTATGACCGGCGTCGGAGCCGGCATCCGGGGGACTGACGTCAGGTCATCTGGCCCAGCAGGAGGGAGGCCTGACGGAGGCGCAGCAGGAACCTCTGCATCGCCCGGGATGGTGGGGAAAAATCCCCGGGGTCAGACTGAGGAGACCCAGGGTCCCCGGAGGGCAGCGAAGGCTGCAGAGAGCCAGGAATGGCAGACATAAGAGGGTCTGACATTGGCTCAGCCGCAGTGTGGACGTCGGGTCGGCCGATGTCCGACTTACCAGTGGAGTCTGGGCTGACGTCGGAGGAGCCGACGTCTGACTTAGCGGACCCATCGCCCGAGGCAGGTCGCGAAGAGGAGCAGCCTGGTCGGGCGGAGAGGTGGCCGTGCACTGCCGAGTCGGCGACTTATTGACCATCTCCATGTGGGCGTCAGAGAGTCTGACATCCGGCTTACTGGTGCTGCTCGAACCAGTAGGCCGCACAGTGATGGCTTTATCAGGAGCAGAGGCCTCCAACAGCCGGAGGGCCTGAAGGGCCTGGCGTGACCAGCCAGGCGGGCAGCCGCGCGCCTTGAAACTTCCAAGGCTGACCATCGCAGAAGCGGTCCCGGAGGGCGTTACCTGAAACAGCGACTCCAGCTGGTATTGCGGTGGAAGAGGAACCCTTGTCCCGATGCTTCTCCTTGTCCTTCTTCTTACGATGGCCTTCGGGGGAAGTGGACACTTGCTGGAGCTTTTTCAACTCCTTCTCCATGGAGGACATCTTCTTCTTGAGGATATGGGCCTCCAGGGACTGCTGCCTCTGTCTGCGGGTGGCAGCGTTAAATTTAAGGCAGTACTGGCACTTCTCCACCTGATGGTCTGGGCCCAGACAGAAGAGGCACTAGGAATGGCCGTCCTTGTCTGCGAGTTGGCGCCCTTACGAGTCACTTATTTTGTGCTTGGAGGTGTGAGGGCCGACATACACCAATGAAAAGCTGATGATTAAGTCGAATAACTCAAAAAACAACGGTAAATAATACGGCGACAGAGCTGTGGCGTTGAACTTTACCACGGCTGACCACGAGCCAGCGGGGAAAGAACTGGGAAGGCAGGCGTGGGGACCGCCTCTTTATACTGGCCGCGTGGCGTTGGTCACCTGACGTAGAGGCGGGCCCCATGAAACTACTAGCTAGAAAGTTTTCCATTGGGTCCCCAGCGGCGGCCGGCATCAGTCCTATATGTAATTACCTGCAGCAAGAGCCCTCTCGAAGTAAGATCAACACACCCATGATCTTAGAATAAAGAGATACTATGCTCTCCCCTAATGTTTAACCTCCTGTGGTGGGGTATGTAACCTTTAGCCAGTGCTGTGTAATACATTTCCCTGCTGTCCCTTTAACTATATTTTAAAGATATTTGTGGTCTGCCACATGACTACCTGCTATATGTAGGACCAGTACTAGGTTGGGGCATCTTGGATCTTGAAATTTTGAGGTTAGCTCCTTGGCACATAATATCCAGAAGGGGGACACCTTTGAGCAGGACCAAAATGTGTTGTAGTGGTCCCCTTCTGCCTCCACTGCCACCAGCACCTGTCTATGCCATGACCTACATGTTTCTCTCTGTCTTCTCTCAGGCATACTAGTTCTGTGCCCCTCCCTTCCCCACTTAGTTAAGTGCAGTACCCAGTAATATTATTCTTTGACTTGAGTTAAAAAGATTCAGCACTCCCCATGTGCACTGCTTTCTTTGGTAGCTTGTTCCATTACTACTCCCCGGGTGAAAAAAATGCTTCCTCACCTTACCCCGAATGCAACTACTCTTACATATAGGGTATGTCATTTAGTTGTACTACCCGTAACAAGCTGAAAAAGCTCTCCAGATATACTTCACCCAATTCCTTTAAACTTTTAAAAACCAAAATCATATCTCCCTTTGCCTTCTCTTTTTCAGTGTAACCCCCCCCCCAAAAAAAATTTGGGTCTCTTAGTAGCATCTGTATCTCCTTTGGGGGGGGGGGGTTGTATAAAGGCCCTTGGTGGGACATCACAGGAGGTCTTAGGTTTTTATTCCACCTTGGGGGATGTGGACTGCTATCTAGAGCCCCAAGGGGTTTGATCCAGCACAATGCACCTGCTTTGACAAGGTTATGGGGGGAGGAGCAGGGGGGAAGACTGGTCACTCTCAGGTGTGGCAGTATGGGTCCAGAGTCTGGGAGTGGCACTGATCTATTGGGTCCAGTACCCAGTATGCCAGCCTGCAAAACAGCAAGAACACCCAAGGTGCAGTGAATGGCCTGTAGTGGACACTCCTCCTCAATGGGTTCATCCACATGGCTACACCAGCATCCTAATTCTGATTTAAAGACACTGAAGGTCTGAGGCTCAGTCAGTTTCTGGGAGAGATGCTACGTGTAACAGAGGTACTATGATCCCCCCCTAGCACAGGTGTCTAGATCCCGGATATAAATCAGCCATGCCTAGGCTGTGTGGGACTGTGAGATGGTGTCCAACAGAGACATTTTATTGCCCAAGTCTAAAAATTTGCCAGCTTGGTAAGCTGCAGGGGTCAGACCAAAATCAGGGAGCAGACACCTAAGCGAAGAGTAAGTATGTAATCCAGAAAGGAGGAGAGCTGCTGGATGCTAGCAGTGCCTATGTAACAGGTACTCTACAGCACAGATGGATTTGAATGACTCTGCTTGCAAAAGCATGCAGGAATGTAAGAAATGTGGCAGGAGTGGATATGAATTGTGCTCTGAACCCTGAAAGCCCACCCTTATTCTTTTTTCAGTGTACCATGTGGAAAGTGAAATGCTACTACCCTATGAATCAGATCAGAGGCAGAGAGCTGCTATGCGAGAGTGTCTTTCAAAGAGCCCCACCATGGATGACTGCTGTTCGCCAGAGAAGCCATGAGTCATGACCCCTAACAGGAGTGGCAATCGAACCCAGTGATCAGCTATGCTTCTTATGATCCACAACAGAGAGAGGGTACCCTAAAACCGTCATGTCGGCAAATGCTTCCATCATACATGTAACTGCATCCAGAAACCTTTTGTACATGATTGTTGACAAACTGTTCTTGTTTTGCGTAAATTTGAAGTCTGTGTGCCCTTTCATACATGCCTGATGCAGAGAACAGCAACTCAAAAGCACAGACGTTTGCACTGAAAATCTAAAAGTAGTTGGGGAATGTTGGGGGCAGCTACTCAGGCCAGGGCTGCTAATTTTATGAGTTCACACTATTGGATCTTTTCAAACCCCTCTAAAGAGGAGACTGATGGAAGTGCTAGCCACCACCCCGCCACCCATAAGAGCTTCATCTGTGGCATCCTCTAAGTCAGGAAGTATGTTTGGATTGCAGTGGGACTTGGATGAGAAAGAAGAGAAGGACAGTATAGTGTATGGTGGACATTAGTTCAGTACAACTTTCAGCAATGTCTCAGAAGTCGTTCTGCTATAGTATGGATGTCAAAAAATGACACAGCAGATCAGTTGGTGTACATTCATGATACCACCAGCAGCGCTAAACCCATGTGGGTGAGTATTTCCATTTAAAAATGACCTGAAACTCGACTGGCTGTTTTTTGTATTTGGTGGGATTGGTGATGTGGTCATGGTAACCAGATCGTAGGTCAGAGGGCAGTTTCAACAGCAAATGTTTGGGAGTCTGTGGTTGTTGGGGGGAGGAGATGTGAGGGCACAGTTTGCAGGTCAAAGGACAGTGCAGAGTGGAAAATGAAAACGACTGTGCGGCCGTAAGCAAATGAACCCAAATTGTGTGAGTGATGTTTTTAAACTTGTTCTCAGCAAAAAAAAAAAAAAAAAAGGCTGTATGGAGTGGTTCTTTCCCCATACATTACATATAATAGTGTATGGGAGCCCAAATACACAACAAGGCTAGCTAGTCTTTAACCTTGTGGTTACCATGAGAACCTCTCAAGCTTTGCTCTCGAGGTCCATCTGTGGTCATGGTAACCACTCAGTGGAAGAATAGCTTTCTTGTGTATGGGCTCTCATACACTATTCTATAAGTTGCATGGGAGGTGGTTTTCTTGGAGTAGTACTGACCTGGAGCTTGGAGTAGTACTGACCTGGAGAATTTGCTGGGGAGACCAGGAATGAGAGCTGTGACTACTGAAATTCCGTGACTGAAAACCAGAAACTGTTTATGCTGCCTTTCAAATAACGTGATGCTTCTGATCTTAGCTGTTATTGACCAATACGTAGTGGCTATGCAGTGGGAACTTGTGAGATACGTTATTTATCTACACAAATGTAGTTTGGCCTGGGGTAACCTCACGACTGGTGTAAGCCACGGGGGTTGTGCCCGAGGTCAAACTGCTCGAGTGTAAATAAATATCACGCATGGACCCCATAAAGACAGGAAAGTTGTTTACTGCTCCTGCCTCTGCTAATTTGCCTCACTGAATCTCACTCTGCCCTTCTCCACTCTCTTACTCCGTCCTACCTTTGAACCGTTCTCCCTCTTCTCACTGCTCCTCCTATCTGCCCCATCCCCTTCTAACTTCTCCCTCTCCCCGCTCCTTTTCTTAATATGCCATTTGCTTATTTTACCTCGATCCCATTATTAATTCCCCTCTGCTCTAGGACGGTATCCGTGAACACAAAAGTATTTATCTGTGCATCTTTGTACATAGTGTTGATTGTAAATACCTTTTTATGCCTGGTTATTTTAATGTATAATGCTTTATTTTGCTTTCTTTTACTATATGCCTACGCTTGTATCTAATTATGTATATCTGCTTTAACTGTATGTACTGTATTTTACCCGTTTCACTGTACCATTTTGTAAACTGCTTGTTTTCCTCCCTGGGTCGACCCTGAAAAAGGGACTGTAATTGTCTCAGTGGACTTACCCAGTTACCAAAACTCAAATAAATAAATAAGTGCCTGGTGATCTGCATAGATCTCCCATGATGCTTTGCATCACTGGGGTATGTGTAAGGTCTGTATTTTATAGACGATTACAGAAAAAGGCTATAAGTCCATCGAGTTTGCCCTGATGTTTCTACATTGGTTTACTCTGCTCTTTCAGAGCTCCTCCCACTTCATGCCTTCCTTTTGTTCTTTACTACCCCCTTAAAAATATTCAATTGGGTTTTGAACCCTGAGATAGTCCCTTTATTGATTACATTACTGGGTAGACAGTTTCACCTATTCACCACCTCTTCTATGAAGAAACACTGTCTGATGTTCCAGAATTCTGTGCGCCCCCTTTACGATTGTGCTCCCTAAGCCTGCCTGTCATTCTCCGCTGCAATAACCCCACCTAGGTGACCACATGTGGCAGTGCAGGAGGAGAAGCTGGGGGGGGGAGGATGCAGCCTAGTTCTGGAGCGTGGCCATGCAATTGTGCGTGCGTGCACTCCATGTAGCCCTCACCGACTACATCCTTGGGGCTGGGAAAAGAAAGATAAGAAAATCCGGCAGCATGATGCTGACACACCAGGACTCCACCACTCCAAATGCACAAGGTCTTTCATTTGTGGACCAGGCGGGCACTTCCTGTCACGACCCGCTCCCCCAACAGAATCCACCAGAGGGTGGAAATGCCCTGTGAACCCCATAAAGACAGGTAAGTGCCTGGGCTAGAAGATAAATGGAGCAGACTGGTCGCAAAGAGGCAGTGGTGACCAGGGGGATAAGCAGGATTTTGGGGGGATTGAGCCCTGGTGCTTGAGCTGTTCTTAACTTAAATAACACTTGAAGTCCAGTTTGTCTTGTCCCTGCATATATTTGTATGTTTCAGTCATATTCTCCCTTTCCCTCCTATCCTCCAGAAAGTACATGTTTAGACTGTCTAATCTTTCCTCATACAGCTTAATCTGCTGCCTCGGGATCATTTTTGGCATCCTCCACTGTATAGTCCCATGGACTGCTCTCCTCTCTCAGGGAGGGGGGACAAGTCACTCTGCTGCTTGCCTGCCACCTGGCAGATGCCAGGGGAAGCAGAGTCGGAGCCTGCCGAATGGAGACACCTATGCATGCGTAATTGCATGGCTGGCAGCTGATGGGGAGAAAATGGCCGAGGTAAATACCTGACCAGCAGTACGCAGCTCCAGTATCCCGCAGGCCCCACATTATCGAATGGGCCCTCCTCTGGAATTTGGACTGAGTTGCGGAGGGGCTTGGCCTGCCCAGACAGCCCCACCGGGGGGGTGGCACAGGGACCAAATGGAGGCCGTAAGTCTTACAGAAGGCGGGTGACAGAGCTGGGTGGACTGGAATAGATGGGGGAGCAGTCAGTGACCAGGCACCATAAAGCACTTTTGAAAAATAAATAAAAATCAGTGGAATCATTTTATAATCACAATAAGGCACCCTAAGGTGTGTGTAATTGTGGGATGAAAGCAGTTCTCTTGTCTCACTTCCCCAAGGTGTGATGTTATGATTTTAGGATGTCGTTTTAACTTTATGTATTTGATTTATTTCTTGTAAAATCACCTTGGTTCTGGAAAGGCGCTTTTTAAAAATAAAGAATTGATTGATTGATTATCCCACAGTATACTGAAAATGGTCTCTTTCAGCTAACCAGAATGCAGAGCTACGGTACCTTTATTCTGCGAAAAATGGACAGTAGCTTCAATAATGGGACTTTATACTAATTGCTGCATTCTGGTTGGCTGAAAGGGATATTTTCACGGACGTCACTTGGCAGCTGCTGATACCAAGGTGAGAGACTGGTAGTTTCTCACAAATCCTTGCCTTTAAGAACACTCCAGTTTTAAATTAAATGCTTTCTTACTTGCTTGATGCAAACAAGGTGTTAGATAAAGCTTTGAAGACTTAAACTGACCCTGCAGATTTCACAGACTCTGAACAGAAACCGTAAATTAACAGACTGCTGGTTTCTCACAACAGTGGTTAATTTACAACTCTACATCTACTTTTTCATATAATACTGCTAAAAGATATAGTTCTAGTTTTTTTTTTTTTTCCTTTTATGTGCCCCCTACACTCCAGCATGGACTGTCCTCAGTAGCTGCCAAGGCACATTTCTGTGCCCCGCCACACCCTTCCAGCCAGGGCCTGAGCCTTCTACAGAGTCTTTATTGTACCCCCTGCCAGGGACAGGTGTGAAAAGGATGGATCCCGAGTCTTAAACTTTATTTGGGAGGTACCTTACAGTGGCGCAGGGGATCCAGATGTAGAGGGGTCTGTCATCTGCCTCAGTGGGGCCCATTTTCCTTGTTTCTGAGCCCTGCCCTCTGGACATTGTCATGCACAGGCTTCAAGTGGGGTAACATGCTTCCACCCACTCTGCTGGTCACTGCACTACTGCCCGTGGTCATGCAGTTAGTAGCAGCACTGAAGCAGAGACAGCAAACCTCCTGGGAGGGGCCTCTGAAATGTTTCATTCTTCTCCCCTCACCGGCCCAGGCTTGTCCCAAACCTGGGTCGTTGTCCTCATGAGAAATAGTGCCACTACTGCATCAATGGTTTGGCCTGGATCCATATTTTAGATGCGAGTATTCTAAGAGGCACATTTTTGGAGGTTAATATACAATATTACTGGTAGAAATCCCTTTTGTTTTACAGGGGAAAAAAAAAAAACAGCCCCATGACTGTAAAACTGGATGTTACCTTTTATCTTTTATTTTAGGAGTCAGCACCCCCAAAGGCAACAGTAATTTAGATAAAAACAAATCTCTGACTGACTTAGGGGCTACTGTAATAGAATGACCCAGTGGCTGGAGCACCTGCTTGGTAACTAGGAGACTAAGGTTCAAATCCCACCACAGCCACTTACTCACTATGTGATCTTAAGTAAGTGACATAACCTCTCAGTGCTTTGGTCCACTCAGCTGTACAAGTGGATAAAAGTGAGACCCCACTGAAAATGAGATACTGCATCTCAGTTTGGCTCTCCTATAAAAATAAACTGTTGAACAAAATGGGAGATGGTAAGAGCCTGGAAATCAACATGAGTGGATGGAAATTCCCCATATGTCAGTCACAGAGAATTTGGGTACCTCCACCCCCCACATACAAACACATTCTAACTTGAATCTCCTGATCGCTCTGAGTAGACTTGTGATTCTCTGAAATGCTGCTGCTATGAAGATGCATAATGATGATGATGATGACGACTGCCTCCCACCGTTTGGGGGGAAAAAGGACCCATAAGGCCTAGTTTCAGAATGTCAGGGCCAGCTCCTTGGGGCTTGAGAGGCAATAAGGCCCCTCTCAGATTCTATTCCTTTCTCAATGAATAAAGCCCTTTTTTAGTAACAAGCCCCCCCCCCACCTTTAGGTTTAGACAAGCCTCCTCTGCCCTGTGATACACTAATACTCCGTTCATGATCCTCTACTTGGAGACAAGTAAGTACGGTAGTTGGAGTGAGGTGGGGTTGCGTATGATGAACGGAGAGGATAAAGGCTTGAAAAGAACATGTTAACAGTTTCCCCTATAGCTCATCTGCAGGGCATCTGTTTTTGGTACAGGAGTGTTTCACTTTATGGGTTTAATCCTAGTAGGGGCCCTTATAAGAGTTCTATCTGTTTGTCTACAACACAATTGTGTGGGAGATGTGTATGACAGATGGCCTCCCACTGCTAGGGAAAACAGACCCACTGGTTTCATTTTACATTACAGTGCACTGGGTGGAACTCGCTGAACCTGGCACATCAGCCAGCCCAGTGGCACCAACAGAAGTGTGTTGTACTACCATGTGGGGGACCTGGGTTTCCCACCATGCAACTTCCTTGTCCCAAGTCACAGGAGTCTAGCTTGCACTAGGCAGGCAGTGCACTTAGACTCTGGGAGGAGGAGGAGCACTGCGCATCCTTGGGAAGGAAAGTGGAGTAGTCCCGACATAGGTGACCACATGTTATCCCCCCCCCAACACAAAAGCCCAGCGTAAACATAAGTGGCACCATTATAAGGGAGGTAAGTGGGACTTGAAAGAGGAAACAGAGGGTCTGTCAGAGCAAGAAGTGCCCTCTCCTCTCACATGTGCCAATGTCCTGGTATCAGTCCCCAGAACTCCCTCCCTGCCCATCACTGGATCCAAAGGAAGAAGATCCAGAGTTGGGGCTGCAGGAATGTTTGAAGGTGCCTCAAAAAAAAAGGCTCTGGTCACCTGCTGGTGGTGTTAGAGAATTGTTTGGACAAAAGACAAGTCAAGACTAAGACCAAGACATGTTAGAATACAAGAAAGGCACGTTATACAGACTGGGACAGACGTATTTGGATTATGCTTACCTGTCCCACTTAGCAGATCGACTCACCTACTCATAGCCCTTAAAGGAGAACTGCTTTGAAACTGTAGGCCACTTTGTTCTATAGAAGCATTTTTTAAATACATTGGTACCCATTCTATGTACAAGTCTGTCACTGTTCCATGTTTACTGGCCTTTTGGTTAATTAATGTTAGGATTCTCATTTGCACACTGGTGGTGCCATTTTAGAACTTTACGATGCAGTTCATGCACCATTAACCACAGAGTTTCATAGTAGAACACAGATGCACTGTATCAACAATCTAACCATTGTTCAGTTCTAAAATGGTACCTTCCCACCACTAGTGTGCAACTCAGCAACACCCACGGGATTTACTGAAAGGCCATTCAAGATAAAGCATTAACAGAATGTGAATCAACAACATTTGAAGAAAAACAAACAAACAAAAAAAAAAAACATCTTCTACAGAAAACACACACTTGCCCATTAAAGGCTATTCTCCTTTAATACCCAGAGTTTATTTTTTTATGAGCTGTGTTTGCCCCCAGAGCACCACCTCTGTCTGACCTTGTTGGATCACTCTGAGTATTGGCTCCTCTGGGTCTCTAATATAACAGATAGGGTTACCACCTGTCCTGATTTTCGCAGGACAGTCCTGATTTGGGCAGCTGTGTCCTACAAAAAAACATGAAAAATACTACATGTCCTGACTTTATAGAAGAAAAAATATTTTCTAACTTTCCACTAAATGTTGCAGCAAACTACAATACCTTAACTAAAATACCTTAAAATTATAAGAAACAATATAAGCAACTAAGAAACTACAATACTTAGCCTTAATTCTGATTATATAGTGAAAACAAGTCTGTTGCATTGGTCAAGGTTACGTACTCTCCTGCGAAAAATCACCTTTCAGTAAGAAATGTCCCACTTTGGGTTTCTTGAAAGGTGGTAACCCTAATAACAGCTACAGCTGCATCATAAAAAGATGTCAACTCCCTTCAATGCACTGCAGCATTATTCAGTCTGGATGTTTGTACTCCCAACCAAATGCCCCACAATAGACCCACTAACCCCCAGGCCTTAACCTAAGATGTTGGTGATCAGGTGGGGGGCCATGTCCCCGACAGTACTGGTGCCTCCACTCTAGTAGGTGCCATTTTCCTCCTGCAGTTTTGTTCCCCGTTCTCTTATTTTTGCCAAACAGCTTTTTGCCTTTACACCTCCACCTTTGCCTGACCCTCCGGCACTTTCAGTGACCTCCCAGCCCCGAGAGCTGCGCTCTACCCACTGCTGAAGCCAGTGGGAATCCGCAGAGTGGAGGCTGAGACTACCAGCAGCCATCATCTAGGCAGATGGGGGACATGGGGACATTCTCTGTGTTTTTGCCCTGTCCCCAAATTCTACCCATCTCCCATTGACATGTGATGGTGTCTCATCAGGCCTCCCATGCATGCAGGGATGCCCCTGTGAAATAGGAAAGTTCCCCTGCCCCCCCCAGGGTCTCTGCAATGGTAGAAACTAGCACTGTCCCTCCCTGACTGGGAATGCTATCCCAGCCCCCTAGGCCACCCAGACCAGCTCCTGAACTGGTGGAATATGCACGTCAATGTTTACTGTTATAAACACAATGATTTAGCTATTACAGTTCTCTAGAGTCTATTTTCTCTTTCACTTTCTGTTCTCCTTTCCAGGGTTTATAGCACATCTTGGTAGTGTATGCAGTATAAAAGCACTGACTATCTCCAACTGACCTCACAGTATATCACTGTTAATGACATGTTGGTGCCAAGGCTGACAACAGACTGCACATCATAAACACAGCAACCGCCAGGCGATGGGGACTCCCCTGGCATGCTAGCAACCTGGGTTTGCACCCCGAGTCCGGGATGGCAGAAGCGGAGACTAGCAGGGAGGGTTCAGAGCATCCCATGGACACTCTCCTCTGGGGGGGGGGGCGCTCAAGCTGCGCTGCTCTTAGAGCAGTTGCTGGTGGCCCTTTGGGGCAGCACACATATGTGGTGCGCATGACCACATACCACAGGGGTGTCAGTCCAGGACGCCGTGAGCGTGTGGGCATATTTCGGGAGGGCAGGGCAACCTTAAGGGGACAAATGTCTGCCTGGTCATCCGGATGATGGCGACCCGCCCCTCATCCACTGCGGGTTGGAGGTGTCCATGCCGCACCCTCGTCTGCCCCACTGAGGAAGGAAGAATGCCTGTAGGCAAAGAAGTCTCCTCTCTGGTCGTGACCACGGGGTGGCCCCATCCCCAACGACAGGATAAGCCATGTCAACCAGGGGCAAGGCATGATGGTGGGTGTAGCAGACGGGTGATAGGCAGTGGCCTGAAGGGTGGATGACCAGGTGTGCCCGGGGGGAAGAGAGCATGCAAAAAAAAAAAAAACACATCAACTATGAGGTCACTTGGGAACAGAGATGCTTTTTCACAGTGAAACAAGTACTATGATATCTGAAATACTAATAACCAGAGAAAGTACTGTACAAAACTACAAGAAAAATAATTGCAAATGTTAACAGTTGTGTGCCTTTTTAGTATGTTCTTGCTCTTTAGTATTAACATTACTTATTAGTATTTTTCGTAATCCTTATCCATATTCTGAATAGCTACATCAATTGCCCTCCCAGTCTCTGTTGTACCTAAAGTTCTTTGTAGTTGATGAAAAACTGCACTGAACCAGTTAAAGAGCTACTGATGCCTTGGAGAAAACTTTGAAAACATAATCAGGTACAATTCAGCTTGCATTCCATATGTATTACACATGTTTCTCTTCCCCATTATTTATTACTGAGTAAATGTGTGTGAATACATGATGGTTATCCCTTAGAGTTCCCTTAGAACAGTGGTTCTCAAATGGTGAGACCAGCCTCCCAAGGGAGGCCCCAAGTTGTTCCAGAGGAGGCTCAGTCAAGTCTGGGAATGTATAGTATTTACATTTTAAGTTTTGGCTGTTTTGTGTGAAAGGATAAAACAAATTAAATATGGATAATTGCAGGTGAATTACTTTACTTATGCACAAATATGTGACCAGGAAGTCTCCACTGAGCCAAATCTTGTTTATAGGTGTATATTTACATGTAAATTAATGCCTGGGAAGGCATGCTGAGTCAACCTTGTTTCTACAATAGATAATTATATGCAAATTAGTGACTTGGAAGGCACACTGAGTCATGGCTCATTTCTATAGTAGGTATTTATATGTAAATTAGTGACTGGGAAAAGCAGAGATCCAAGGCAAGTTTTCAGGTATCACCTGAGGTAGGGAACAGGAAGTTGCTTGACAACAGGGTAAGAGAGGGAGAGATGAAGTGGCTAGGTTTGGTTGTTCCAGATAGAGAGGAAACAGAGTAACAAGGGCCCAAGAGTCAGAAAAAAAGAGTGACAAGTAAAACCTGGGGTGCCGGGTCAGGGGTGGAGAGCAATAAGTTGAATAAAAAGAGAATATACTCAGTCAACTTTATTAGTTCACTTTATTCCTGGTGTACTGTGCAAAATAGGATTTTTTTTTCCTGTGGGGAGGCCCAAGATTTTTTTCCAAATTTGAGGGAGGCTCGAAATCTTTTTTTATGGCTTGGGGGAGGCTCACTATCACAAAGTGTGAGAATTAATGCGGCTTAGAATGTATCTGCCTCTGTAGTTTACTCCCTTCTTTAAGTCATAATCCTTTGTGGTGACATCACAATCTGTTGCCATGGGAGTGAGTAACTGTGATGTCACAAGCAGGGAGAAGGCAACAGGAATAGATGAATTCTTCAGGAGCAAAGATCCTGTTTTCATGCAAATCACCTCGGTAATAAGTAATGCGGAGGAGAAATACAACAGTAATGTGGAATACAAGCTGAACTGTGTCTAAATGCTGTGTTTTGTTAAAGTTCTCCTGAAGGCGTCAGCTGCTCTGTACATTACCTTTTCCAGCAGACGCTGTCCTTCAAATACTGGTTTACATTTTGTCATTATTTCATTTTTACTGGCCTTTTAGTAAGTTTACTGGGTATTCCTGATTTATGCACAAATGATAAGTAAGCAGCAGGACACTCAGGAGTGTTGGCTGTGCTGCCACAACCACCTGGGAGCATAGTAAGGCATGAAGATGCAGCCCCTGGGCGTGTGGTTGTGGTAGCACAAATGACACCCGAGTATCTTACTGTGCTTATAACATGGGTGTTGTGTTAAGAAATGAGAAAATAAAAAATGTAAAAATGTTTAAAAATCAGTAGTTTACCTTGATAAAGATTTAATGCTGAATATTATTAGAGCGCACTGGGCCTTAATATCACCCCCAAATACCCTAAAGTCAGACCTCGTTCCTTCATTGTGACCTTTTTAGACTTTCGCACTAAAGAGATGATCCATCGGAAAGCCTGGTCCACGAAGGAGATAATCTTTGGGGATGTAAAGCTCTTTATTGAACCTGATTATGTCCCCTCCACCATGGCCAGAAGGAAGATCAGATTTCCAGTGGTAAACGCCTCCGAGGCAAGGGTTTGCGGCACGTGGACTTTCCTGCAAAACTTCACATTCAGACAGAGGGTGCAGTTATTTGAGACAGTCCCTGAAGCTAAGAAATTCCTTGCTGCCTTGGGCATTCAAGTAGATGAGTTGATTAACCTCCACACTTTTAAAAGACTTGGAAAAACAACGCTGGTACCAGATGGTGAGTGGGCTAGGTCGCAGAGGGAAACCACAGGCTGGAGTACAGGCTCTGGTCAGAAATGCAGAAGTCAGCCCATTCGAGCAGGAACAGTCCAAAGGGCTCATGTAATGCATCGCAAACCCATTCATACCAAGAACGGGCCCACAACCCTGGAGAGGAAGCGAGCAGTCTGATCATGATTCCCTCACCTGACTGCAATTCCATGACTGTTGGAAGAGTTTGTTGTTAGACAGCAACTGCATTTACTTGCGGACAGGAGTCTGGAATGAGACTCCTCGATGTTCACTTGAGCTTTAAAAGCTGGTGCTAAGCTGTGCGATTTCCACCCTGTCTACAGTCTGACCTCTGGGACTTTCCATGACTGGCATAATTATTTTTACAGGAGAGGGTTTACATGCCCTCCAGAAGAAGGTGGGGGCTCCTCAATGTTGTGGCCAGTATTATGATTTACAGGGAGATGTTTCTCGGGTGGGGAAGAGGACACTACATGGCACGAGTGACACCTCAGGGATGGCCATTTGACTTACATGGATCTAATTGGCACCAGGGTGAGGGGTACAACCTTTTACCACCCATTTCCTGTTACGAGTATGGGGATTACTGTGGCACCCTTTGAAGCGCTGTTTAGGGGTGGAGGGCCCTTTACATAATATCCTCCATTCTTTTTTGGTTCAAGGTTGAAAGTTGGTTAATTAGTTATTTTTGGTAAAGGAGAGTCCCTTATATTGTTGGCTGCAGGTGCTCCTCTCATTTTATATTCCCAGGCCCTTTTAACTGAAGATACGTCCCCGAGTGTTCTTAGGGCCACACAGAAGCAGGTTGGTCTGTCACGCAACAATGGGTGAGTTAATTATAGCATCTTATAATGCTCGGGTAATAACCACCTAGTCAGAAGATCCTGGCTTCTGCAGAAGTTGGGGCAGACGGTGTTCACATCGCTGTACTGCAGGAGACCCACCTCTCGGAAGGTGAACATAACAAATTAGGTGGGTGGGAGAGGTACACGCCTCCTCTTATGAGGCTCACCCCCACCGTAGAAGAACAGCAACCTTAATTTATAAAGCCAGTCCTACATAAGTAGACTCGGTCCAAACAGATCCGGAGGGAAGATATGTACTGTAATAATTCAGGCGACACACCAGGGCTCCCCATGTACCGTAGCCAATTTATATGCCCTTGATGAGGATAGGGAAGCTGCCCTCTTCTTTCAGAAATTTTTCATAGACACTGCGGAAGTGACAGACCAACTCTGCATAATCGGGGGAGACTTCAACACCATTTTGTCTCCTTCTGTTGATAGAAGAGAAGAGGGACAGTTCACTAAACTAGGCAGGGCAGGATGGACTTTACTCTGCGCATGTCAGTCACTGGGTCTCTCTGATGCCTGGCGGGATACCCACGGACAGCAGAGAGATTATTCCCACTTTTCTGATCGTCATAGATGTTACACATGAATAGATTTTTTTTTCTCCCTAGAGAATGGTTGCATACAGTAACTGCCTGTCAAATTCTTTCATGCACCCTCTCAGATCATGCCCCACTAAGACTAGAATTAGAATTCTCCCCTTCCACCTGTAACTTCCATTGGAGACTTAATGTGGGCTTACTAAATAGCCAAGATTTCAAGGACCAGATTGTTTCTACTATCCAGGATTCCTTGCAGGATAACCCAGAGGGACAGACCACCCATGCAGTCTGTTGGGACGCTCTTAAGTCTGTCCATAGGGGAACTATAATAAAGTATGCAGCAGGGGAGAAAAGACACAGGGAACAGAGGAGGTTAGAGCTAGAGACAGAAACAGCAGACCTTGAATTCCAACATAAAATATCCCTTAACCCTTCAATGCAAAAATAACTCATAATTCCGATATACAAGACACTAGTGAGGCCCCACCTGGAGTACAGTGTACAGTTCTGGAGACCATACCTATGTAAGGACATAGACAGGGTAAAGAAGGTTCAGAGGAGGGCAACAAAGATGGTGCATGGATTGCATCACAAGTCCTATGAAGACAGGTTGAAGGAACGGAACATGTACTCCCTGCAGGAGAGGAGGGAGAGAGGGGATATGATAGACACATACAAGTATCTTACAGGGAGGAACAGGGTGCAGGAAAACACTATTTTTAAGCGAAAAAGATGTTCCAGGACTAGAGGGCATGGGATGAAGTTGGAGGGAGGCGATTCAGAGGAAACATGAGAAAGAATTTCTTCACAGAGCGGGTGGTGGACAAGTGGAACACCCTGCCAGAGGAAGTGGTGGGGCTAAAACAATCACGGATTTAAGAATGCGGATAGACATAAAGGAATTCTGGAGGTCAGGGTAAGGTGCAGCAGACTTCTAGGAAAACAAACTGAACTTACAAGCTCAAATAGGCAGACTGGGTGGGCCATAGGCCCTTATCTGCCGACACTGTCTATGTATCTATGTATGTAACTCAATATTAGAAGAGCAGCCCTTGAGGCTCTCCTCACCTCCCAGTTAGAGGCAATGCACAGGCGAGTTAGACAGAACTATTACGAAAAAGGCACCAGGGCTGGGAAACTATTAGCTGCTAACATGAGAAAGCAACAAAATAAAACAGGACAGTTCTGCAACTTAGAGACCTCTCAGATAGGGCTCTAACAGTGAACCATCCGGAGTCTGTTACCAAACTGTTTGCAGAGTATTACAAAATGTCATAATCTGCAGATACTACTCCCGCATTTGACACCAATGTCTCCGCCTTTTTTCCAAGTTTTGAATGTAAGACAACTCTCTCAACTGGAGGCAGACCAATTAGATATGGGAAATCCCCGGGCCTCTCCCTGTGAATTTTTTTTGCAGACCTCCTGGCTCCTCTACTGCTGAAGGTGTTTCAGGAATTGGGGATACCTGATTCGGTGGCAATTGGCACATCTCACTCTTACACAAAAGGGAAGGACCCCTTGGAGTGTGGTTCTTACTGGCCAATATCCTTACTCAATGTGGATCTGAAGCTGTTTACTGGAATATTAGCAACCAGAGTACAGAAATGTATTACCTCGGTGGTACATGAGGACCAAACAGGTTTTATTTTAGGTAGATTCCTGCCAGACAACATAAGGAGACTGCTTCAACATAATTTCGTCTCAGGAGAACAGGGAACAGTTTAACTGGTCATTTCCATGGATGCAGAAAAAGCATTTGATAGGGTTAATCGGCAGTTTCTAAAAGCATCCTTGGAAAATGAAATTTGGCCTCAATTTAAGGCAAATTATATCACAACTTTATAAGAATCCCAAAGCTCTAATAAGAGTAAATGGCATTAGCTCTGGGTTTTCCCACTGTCCCGAGGAACCAGGCAGGGATGCCCCTCTCCTACTTGCCTTGTCTTTGGAGCCGCTTAGCATCCAAGGTGAGACAGAGTCCGGGATCCGGGGTTACTGTGGCGGGACCGAGCAAAAACTGTCATTGTATGCAGATGACTCCATTTTCTTTTTATCCTCTCCAGAAACCTCTGTGCCAGAGCTATGCAACCTGTTGCACTCCTTTGGAGAGATTTCAGGATACAAAATAAACTTCTCTAAATCTGAGGCCCTGATCTTGAGTGGGATTGTATCACAGAGATTTAGAGGGGAATTTCCCTTTCGGTGGGCACCACTAAATCAACTTGGATATCTGAGGATACAAATGTCTACAGACTTATCCAGGTTATGTTATATTAATTATGGGAGGATGTTGAGAAAGATCTAGTCAGGTGGCGGCTTCTTCCGTTGTCTTTGACAGGTAAGATTGCAATTGTGAAAATGAATGTATTACCTTACCTCCTCTTTTTTTTCAATGCCTACTGCTCAGACTCCCACCCTCATTTTGGAACAAACTTTCCACAACAATTAGAAATTTATTTGGCAAAAAAAAACCAAGAGTAGCCAAACACCTTTTGCACTTGCCGAGAGAGAGAGGGACGCCCTACCTAACTTTTATCTATACTATCTTCCAGCACAAATGAGCCCGGTGTTATCAAGGGTTAAACAAAGAATCTCATCCGGTGGTATGAGATGGAGAATGAGTTGGCTGGGGCAGCTCCCTTGTTCACCCTTACTCTCACATCTGTGGAGGCAGGTTACATCAGACAGATCAAAATAGATGGATGAGACATGGACTATACATCCTATCGGTGAAAAGATGACTGGCACCCGAGCGGTGGGTCCCTTGTCTTAATCAGGTATGGTGCTGTCCCCCCACCCTGGACCAGGGATATGCCAGATGGATGACCCAGGGAATCGCCAGGTTCAGTCAGTTTATTGAAAATGGAAAATGTATATCTTCCAGAGAGCTAAAGACAAGTTTAACCGAGAGACTCTTGAATTTCTTAGATATATGCAGGTTCGCCACTTTATTCATTCATCAGACCATTTATTCCGCCTCACGAGGCCTTATTCTGGTTGGGAAAATTTTCTATATGGCATGGTAACGACAGCTGCAAAGACCAGACCTATAACTGCCATGTACGGCTGCTATTAGAAACCAGCCAGGGCTCACTAGATAAACAGAAATCTGCCTGGGAAAGGAGGAAATATACAGATTAGTGCTTCTGACTGGGACCATAGATTAAAATTCAGATGGAAAGTTACCACAGCCCCGGTATGAAGAGAATTCTTTGGAAAACTTTGGTAAGGTACTTCTGAGTTCCCACCATTTCCAAGCATTATGATGGTACAGGCTCCTCCGCTTGTTGGAGGAGGTTTGGGGGAGGACCACTGGCACATTTTTGGGCCTGCCCTGCTGTCTACTTTCTGGAGAGGGCTGCAATCAGGCTTTCGGTATAATGGGACTCCAGGTACCACTTCAGTTTGAAGAATGGATTTTGGGATCCACACGATGGTCCACCTAAACAGAGAATTTGACTGCAGATAAGAACACTTGGCCACCTGGTCTGCCCATTTCCTACCGATGGATAAGCAGCAGATTCTAGTTAATCAATCAACTGCTTATTTCCTCCTACCCCCACTAGAATTGCCTTATGCCTGTCCCATGCATTCTTGAATTCTCCCACGGTTCCTGACTCCACAACCTCCTCAGGAAGGCTATTCCATGCATCCACAACCCTTTCTGTGAAAAAATACTTTCTAACATTACCTCTGAGCTGTCCCCCCTCTATCTTCAAATTGTGCCCCCTTGTTCTTGGACATCTCTTCTTCTGAAAGATGCTACCCTCTTGTACTTTATTAAGGGGGGGGGTGGAGATGGTCGCAAGATAGGACTGATTTTTTTTGGCCATGGGCTTGAAGTGCATTACAGCGTGCTGGCTTAAGCCAGAGCCACCTTCGGTACAGGACTGGATCAGGAGGGTGAAGGAGGTGCTGCTTATGGAGGCCCTACAGCCAGGCTGAGACATAGTCAGGTTACAGCGTGTGAGATGACAGGGTGGGAGTCTTGGCTGTTGGGCAGGGGCTCCAGATATTTATTCATTGCCACACCTCGCTGCTTGCTCCTCTCACTCTCTTTTGCTTGTGTTGCTCAAGGTCCCAGTGCAGGCTGGGAAGACAGAATATATATGAATTTCACGTGGAGCCACAATGAATTTACTTAATCCTGAGGTCTCGGGAAGGGAGTGGAGCACCACACGCAGCCAAAAGGTTGAAGCCCTGTTTTGCTCCTTGGTTTCTTGTTAGTGTGTGTCTGTTTCTTCTTTTTTTTTTTTCCTAGACCTCTTTTTTAGGGTCTTATTCATTGACCTGATAGCTGGTAAAATGTATTCTACAACACAGACTGTAAAGTTTTAGTTTGATTCAGCTGCCCCAATAAGGGCCTTTTCAGCTGTTCTTCAGACTTGCAGTTCCAGCTCACACAGGTATGGTCTACCACGTTTTTAGATGTTTATGGAAGATAATTCTATGCATTGGCCACTGACATCATATAGCTTTTTGGATCTTATCATTCACGCTATTACATGATACTGTAAGGTGTTATTAACTGTGGTAACAGAATGCTGAATAAAGCCGAAGTTTAAAAAAAAAAAATCGGTAGTTTTGTGTGACATAGACCTTCCACAGATGGTTTGTCCCTACTGGTGCTAACTTGAGTTGCCCTGTGTGAGCACTATGTTGGTTTCTTTTGTGTTAGTGGTCTCTTGAAGTCACGTGTCCCCCGGCATTTTATTCCAACTTTTTCCTTAAATTTAAATAAACCTTGATATTATTTTTACTTTGGGGATTTGAAATGAAATACACACATCATGGGTTTTATTGCAGTAACACATGATCAGCAAAGTAGTAGAGTGTTGGGATTACCGACTGCATCATTTAGGAGCTGCACAATGATGATAATATTTGTAGCTGAGCAACACTGGTACTGGGACTTTTTCATACTGATTGTGCTCTCTCACTCTAATGACTGGGAACAAGTTTCAGCCAATCAGGATGCAGGATTATTATCACCCATTTTATAACGACCATTGTAGAACTGTACGAAGTTGTTTATGTTCTTATTCAGATCTTTCATTGTTTCCACAATGCATCTGTGTTCTACTATAGAACTCCATGACTGAAAGGGACAAAGTACATCATACAATTCTAGAAGGGTACCTACCAGCAGTGTGTGGATCAGAGACACTCTCTGTGTTTCCTAAAAGATCAGCAAGGATGGAATGATACCAAAACTGAAACAAGTATTTAAAAAGGTGGTTTCTGCAGGGAAACAACTTCAGGTTTTAATAGGGCCCAGAAGGGGAGCTTTTTCAGAAAAAGAAAGTTCAAAACAAGTGGTCATGATATTAGGCTAGAGGAGGTAGAATCAGGGAGAATGTGAGGAAGTACTTCTTCACTGAAAGGGTGGTAGAAGACTGGAACAGCCTCCCCAAGGAAGTCATAGGGGTACAAACAGTGAATGCATTCAAGAATGCATGGGATAGGCATAACAGAACCCTAGTGACAGCACAGAATGGGTAGACAGGGGACACCGGGGTAGGGAACAGGAAATATGGGCAGACTAGATGGGCCTGGCGGTCCTCATCTGCCATCAAATTCTATGTATCAAACTCTACGTACGTAGGTTCAGAATATTTCTCCTTTAAGGTTTTACCTAATGTATTGTGTGTTTTAAAATATTTAAATGTAAAGTCCTACTGCCCCTGGTCATCTTCAATAAATTCAATTCAATTCAACAAACAATACAGACAGACAAACATGCCCCAGGTGTCACCTGAAGTATTCTTAATAAAAATATTGCTGTGTTTGAGTCTTTTTTTTTTTTATTTTTTTTTTTTTACATAAAACAGAATCCTTGAACTAATTAGATTTGCAGTGTCAGGAAGTAGCTTGTTATTAAAGTAATTTTTGTACTATTTTTGGTAATTAGTAACAGTAATGTCTTATATTAAAATAGTGATTAGTAACTGTAACAGTATATTTTTCTTATAAGTTACTAGTTACTGTCATATAAAATATTAATTACTACTGAAGCAACAGTATTTGCAATGTCATCATACAAGTTCTCAGTAATAATGTTTTGTTTTTTTATTTTCAGTTTCTTTCATTGCTGACCTCAGCTGAGGTATGTGGTTATGATATTTTTAAATGCTCCAGCAGTCTTCCCACAGCCACTGTGCTGTGCTGTTTACCATCAGAAATGTGTTGCAGTGGCTGGACCATCAGTGCAGTGGTTAGATTTCCTTGCATGACGCCAGTGACCCAGGTTCAGAAATGAGCCCGGGAGCTGGAGGCCAGACGGGGAGGAGGCTTGAGCATCCCACAGGCAGCTCACCTCCGGGGAGGGGGCATTCGGCAGAATCGTGCTTGAGCCACCCCAGGTGGAGACCAGAGGCTGACCAAGCCTGACTGCTGCAATTGGGCAGACATGCTGGACATCGGTGCCCAGGCTTTGATGTCAGGGCACACAGCACGCCTACAGGAACATTGGAAACACCCTTGGCACTCCGGTGATGAGCACATGGCCTCGATCCTCAATGCCCCTACCGGCGCCGGAGACGACAGCACGATGAAAGACAGACACGCCGGGTGAAAGGCCCTCACCCCATACCCGCCTTTGGGGACTGCCTGCCGCCAGGTAGGTGAGCGGGGAACGAACAGGTCGCAGGTGTCTCCAAGGGAAGGGAGTGCCAGGAGGAGGAGGAGAGGTGGAAAAATGAAATGTGTTGCAGGACCATCCTAATGCTTCCACAGTATGAATGTTGTATGTGCGGTCAGAAAGTAACCTGAATGAAAGAGATCTTTTAAAAATGTTTATTTTTTGTTTGTTTTTAATTCTTTGGTAACCGTAAGACCCACTAGGCACAAATACGTGGTTTCACGGGTGGCCCAGGAGCACTGAGAAGGTTAGCGACTTGCTCAGGGTCACATGGTATGCATGCAGAGGGCATGGAATCAGATCCAAGTCTGCTCAATGTATCGAAGTTCATTCACAACTCGTTATGCTAACTTCAGGCTATACCTGCCAGCCTTAATAAAACTGCCAGTACAGGCCCGCCTCTTGATGACCCAGTGGGCAGTATGTCATGTTCCCCATGCTAGTGACCCAGTGGGCAGTATGTCACGCTTCCCATGCTGGTGACCCAGTGGGCAGTATGTCACGCTCCCATGCTGGTGACCCAGTAGGCAGTATATCATGTCCCCATGTTGGTGATCCAATAGGCAGTATGTCGCTCCCATGCTGGTGACCCAGTGGCAGTATGTGACATTCCCATGCTGGTGACCCAGTGGGGCGGTATGTCATGTCCCATGCTGTGGTGACCCAATAGGCGGTATGTGGCGTTCCCATGTTGGTGACCCAGTGGGCAGTATGTGACGCTCTCATGCTGGCAGGACCCAGTGGGCGGTATGTCATGTCCCTCATGTTGGTGATCCAATAGGCAGTATGTCGCTGCCCATGCTAGTGACCCAGTGGGCAGTATGTCATGTTCCCATGCTGGTGACCCAGTGGGCGGTATGTCATGTTCCCATGGTGGTGATCCAGTGGGCAGTATGTCACGCTCCCATGGTGGTGACCCAATAGGCAGTATGTCGCTGCCTTCATGCTGGTGACCCAGGTTTGGGAGTGGATCGGTGGCTGGGGAGACACTGCTGCACAGCAGTGCTCCCAGCTGGGGATGAGCAGCACTGAGTTTCACCACCACAGTGACATGTGGGGTGAGCCACGGACCGCTTTATCTGCAGGGGATCACGGAGTGTGTTATGAGGCCACTTAAGGGACAGAGCTGCATGGGGTGGTGGAAGGGATGGGAGAATGAAAAAAAAAAAAAAGAGTTTCCTCCAGTGCCATTAGAATAACAGCCAGCCATCAGCATACCAGGCTACCCACTGTGATTTCACACCAGCTTCAACAACTGGGAGAGCAACTAAGGGGCTACATGGCTCCTGGTAGAATGGTACAACAGGAATGAGACGGAGGAGGATGACGGCAGAAGAAAAGGCAGGATTAAAACCATTTGCACTAAAAATATCTAAGGGAATTAAAAGATACACTGATGGGGATCCCAATACATTATTGCTTAAAAACGCCAAATACTGCTGTCTTAATGGGCTCAGTTGTCCTGTAGTCTGCATTCCTTGTACCAGGTAGAAATGGCGACAAATCCAGAGCTTTGATTCATTTGGTATTCCAACTTTGCTACCACAGAATTTGTTTTCAAACGTAAACCTCACAATAATAACTGGGTATCGTCTTTTTTCCCATAGGGAAAGCCGGTTTGTAATTTGCTGTTATAAAGGAGTGTTTATAACGGCAAACATGCACTGGGTTTCCCCCTCGCCCTTCGCATGTGCCAGCGGATTCTCTTCCCCTCCTCATCGCTGGACGCTCTGGCTTACCCCCGGAGACTACACCACCACTTGGACTCGGCGGTCAGTCCATTAAAAAAAAAAAAATAAAAATCTTCAGGCAATAAATGATTAACTGAGCTACTTAAAAAAAAAAAAATTAGAAAAAAATGTTAACTAAAGGTTTCATTCAACAGCTGTGTCCGACCGCAGACCCCACTGAAACCCTGTCGGACCGCAGCTGCACAGAGATGTCTTGTTATTTTACATAACTGCTGTGGTGAAAAAACAATACCCAGCAATTATATAAAATACAATTTGGGATGGTGTGTGTAATGAGAGCTTTAATATACTCTGTGTTGATGCTTAGATAAAACCCACGAGCTTTGCTCTCGGGTTTTGTAGCATCCAACACCTTGAACAATGTAAAATTCCTGTACACACACCATCCCGCTATATTAAGCAATAAGCCACGCGGTGTGGGTTATCAGGGATTTACCATGGCTGGTGTGGTTTGCCCACCCAGGCTAGCCGAGTGGGTAACTTCAACAGCCATGGTAAATCCCCTGATAACCCACACCCCCAAGTGGCTTATTGCGATTATACCATGGCATCTTGATATGGATTTAAGCTGAAATTATTGTATTTTATTTTTCCCTGTGTAAACAAATGCATTTGATTAAGAAATATTGCTGCACAAAGGAAAATAGTCCCTAGTTGATTCAGTCCCTAGCTGATTCATGTGAGCTATTGAGAAGCACTGAATTCAAAGTGCTTGCTGCAGAGACTGGAGCTGATGAGCCCGTCTGCGAGAATGACTATGTGACTGCGCCGCCTTAGTAGCACAGCACAGCGTGTGTTTGGGAGTTGGGTTTCTAGTGCGAGCAGGAAGTGACCACAGTCACACAGCACAGTGTGTGCTGGTTGGGTTTCTGGTGTGATCAGGAAGTGACCGAAAGTCATGTTTTTTTTTTTTAAATATATATTTTTAATATGGAGGAGTGAGGTAGCCTGATAAACTAATGAGGGCAGAAACAGAGTGGACCGAGACAGTGACGAGGAACCAAGATGCAGTGGGAGTCTTATGGCAGGATGGAAGGCAGACAGAGCCGGAGCAGACACTGAGGTGAGGTGGGTGCAGTTTCAGCGGTTACGGGGAAAAATATATTCAAATGTGTTGTTTTTTTTTTTGAAGTGCAGAACTACTTTCGGGGTGGGGGGTTGTGTTACGCGATGTGCTTTACTTAATAGGATGTCATGGGAATCGGAGACCACCAGTTAGCGAGCGTTTCAAGATGGCGGATCTCCGGTTTGAATTTCCGGTTGGATGATTTTTAGATGCGCTGGCTGGCACCTTTGCGGTGATTATCAGAGGATTTACAACGGTGGTAAGGTGCCAGTCAGCCGTTCTGATTTGTTGTTGTCTAAGGTCCATGGTATAATCTATATTTTATATCAACAGAAGACGTCATAAAAAGTGAAATAATATAACAGAAAAATGAATGACAATAATAAAATACAATTATTCTAGTTACTGTAATATATACTGCATTTTAAAAACAAACTTTATCTGAAGTTAAAAGCACTAAAGAAGACAGTGTTTTAGATCCTTTACAATAGTTAGAAAAGAAGAAGCACTTTGAAAGGCTTAAAATAAAACAACAGTCAGAATGTGCTCTTGTAAAGGAGAACTGCACTGAACTGGTAAGTAATTTTCTCCTGTAGAGATTGTTTCCATAATACTGAATCACATTCTGGTATTCTTCCATCTTTACTGGCATTTTAGCAACCTAGCGGGTGTTTCTGATTTGTACGTTGATGGTCAAAACCATTATAGACTCTGTGATGTAGCTTATGTCCCACTGAACCACAGAGTTCTGAAGCAGAGCACAGATACATTGTTACAAAAACGGCAGCAGTGAACAAGTACATAGACTATATCATATAGCACTAGAAAATTGCTTTTACCAGTAGTGTGTGAATCAGTAACACCAAATAAATGTATGAAACAACCGGTTATGGTATTGTAACAGCAACAGAACGTGGATAAGTTATTACACACGGCATTCACAAAAACATGGGCTTGCAGGTTAAAAGCAGTTCTCCATTAAAGCAGAGTAAAACATCTGACCTGACATTAAAGCAGCCATGGTAGAAAATGGAAAGAATAAAAACTTTTCTGAGTTACCTGTTCAATATACCCCACCCGCTGTGGAGTGTTTGTCTCTCCTTAGTCAGGGGAAACTTGCGACTGTACACTGGAGATGACTGCTTGGTGTCATAAGAACTTACTAATATAGGGTGGAGACCTTATGACTGAATGAGTCAGCACACCCGGCCAGAGTTTAGTTTCAGTTTGGAAGCAGTGTCACTGCTGTCTGATTGCAGCTAAGTGACTGGTGACGCACAAGCAAACATTAACAGGTAGCACTGCAGTCCTCAGTGTGTCTTTAGAACTGAGCGCATCAGCCCAGGGAAAAACCCTGGCAGCCCAGACCATCACCTCTCAGATAATTCATGGATAGACTTCTAAGACGCAGTGGTGCGGCCAGGAATTTCCATTTTGTACACACTTTATCCTACTGCCCCTATTTTAAAACAAAAAATGTACACACTCCCTCCAATTGCTGCCCTCCAATGCAAAACAAAACAATGTAATCAGTCTAATCTAATTTTTACACATATCTATGTCCTAAACAATAAATGTTTAAACAGATACAGAAACTTCTCAGTGGTCTATATTAACGCAACTGCTCTGGATAAAACTGACAATGGAGCAGAAATACATATGGTTTGGGTCAGGTACTAGAAAAACTGTACACAAATGTGTACAGCAAGTATGCTTGCCTACGCCCTTATTCTTAGTCACACAACTAGACCGTGTGCAGAAATAAAGGCATAGTTCACGGGTATGACAAACACAAATGCCCTAATTCGTGGCACATTTTTCGTATTGAGGGGGTGCTCCAGAGCAGTCAGGGTGCCAGAGTCCCAGGCATGTAAGACACACTTCTTCTGTAAGGAGGGTTTCAGACAGCTGCCCTGAGAAGAGGCGCATCTGTGGACTTTTACAGTTAACAATTTCATCACCCTCGATCAATAATACATTTATGCACCTGATGACACACAACTGTAAGCTTTCACATTCCTACATTTCTAGAACCATTACATGTGGTCAGAATACAGTGTTAAATTACTGGGAAAAACAAAACAATTTATTTTTACCCACTACCCAGTGAGTCTGATGCTGCTTTCTGTCCTGAGCGCTGCAGTGAGCTCTGATCAATATATCGTATCAAAACAGAAAAACTGCAGGAAGCCATAATTCCACTTCGAGCTTACCTCATGACTTCCACGGTATCACCAAAGCCCCTTAATGGAATTCTAGACTTGTAGTGCTAGAACATAAATACAGGTTAGAATAAAGTACAGTTGCATAAGAACTTACTGTAACAGTAGATCTTCAAGTGTATCACTTGCAGCAGGCCATAAGACATGGGATATCAGCGTGAGCATCACATCCTCCGGCAACTTCTCAGCAGTCAACCCAGGGACCTCCCCTTCTTGTCACCTAGTGTGCTCTTGCACATTTATAAAGGGGAGGTCCCTGATGCTCCTCAGTTCTATTTCATCTTAGCAACCAATATGAGAAGTGACTCGTAGGTCTCCGACAGGAACCGAGGAGAGGAACAAAAAGGCAGCAGCTCAAGGCTTCCATGAGAGGCTGGAGCAAGGGGGAAGGTGGGCAAGGCAGCATGGCCTGTTGCAAGCGATACTCTCGAAGATCTATTGTTATGGTAAGTTCTTACGCAACTGTACTATCTTTTTCGAGCCAATCTCTTGCAACAGGCTATAACACATGTCAAGAATCCCAAGCAGTTATAATGCCCATGGGAGGAGGATGTGAACCGCAGCAGATTAGGACAGGAGGCCATTGAGGACGGCCCACCCAAAAGCGGCACGTTTCTTGAAAGCAATGTCTAGACTATAATGTTTCATAAATGTATGTAGAGTAGACCAGGTGAGGGCCTTGCAAATTTCTGAAGTCACACACTGAAAATACACCGTGGAGGTAGCCATGCCTCTAGTGGAGGGGGTTTCACAGACCCTGTGAGAGGTTTACCATATTTGTTATATATGAAGGTAATGCAGTTGGCCAACCATGTGGACAAGCACTGCTCTGAAACCTGATCGCCCAGTTGTCTGGAGCTGAAACAAACAAAATGTTGCTCAGTTTTGAACTGTTCAGTGCAGAGAAGATAAAGTCTCAATGTTCTTTGCACATCGAGTATGAGCAGAGCTTCCCTTGGTTTCTCAGGCTCCGCAAAATATACTGGCAACTGAATGGACTGATTTAGAGTAAATTCAGAAACCACTTTTGGGAGAAAGGAGGGGTTAGTATGTAGGGACACCCGATCCATATGAAACTGCAAGTAAGGTGGCTTGTACATAAGCGCCTGTAACTCAGATACATTTACCTGACGAATCGCCACCAAAAATATAGTTTTCACAACAGAAATTGGAGTCAGTGATGCATCGGTGGGCTCAAAAGGACTTTCAGTCAGTTTTTCAAGCACAAAATTTAAATCCCACACCAGGATCAAGTCCCGAACAGGGGGATGCAAATGTAGGATACCTTTCAAGAAGGTTCTGATCAGAGACAACTGGGACAATGGTTCGTTGTACACAGATAAAAAAAAAAAAAAAAAGCAGAAACAGCCACTAGGTGTACTTTTAACATACCAAAAAGCCAGCATATTAGGCCCTATGGTCTATCACGTCTGCTCGGGAATCAGTGCCTACCCAGGGCATCGTTATAGCCCCCACCCTCCCTACAAGGTCCCCACCAGGGCTCTGGGATGCACCTCCCCTATACCTATCCCACTTTATAGAGGAATATTTTAGGCCACCCTGGACAGAGAGAGCAGGTAGTCTAGGATGCCTCAGCGGAACATTCACGGGTCCAATGCCTGGGAAGAGGCCCAAATTGAGAAACGTTTCCATTTCATAGAGTAGGATGACCTAGTAGAGGGCTTCTGAGCTGCCCTCAGGATCTCTGCTACCCCTGGGGACACCTGATAATGAGAGAGGACTACATCCTCAGAAGCCAGGCATGCAGGTGCAGGTGCAGGGAGCGAAGGTCCGGGTGCAGCAGGGAGCTGTTCTCCTGTGACAGGAGGGCTGGACAAAGAGGCAGAGGAAGAGGATCCCAGACAGATACTTGCAACAGTAAGGAGAACTAGATTTGCCTCAGCCAGTAGGGGGCTATGAGAATCATAGACGCCCCATCCTTGACCAGTTTTAGGAGTACTCTCTGTAGGGGAGGAAAGGGCGGGAAAGTGTAAAGAAATTTTCCTGTCCGGGAACGAGATAAGGCGTCCAGCCATAAAGTTCCAGGACCGTGCTCTAGAGAGCAATAGAGAGGCAGTTTTGTGTTTTGCCAAGAGGCAAACAGGTCTAACTCCGTACGACCCCCCCCACTGCAGGAAGATGTCTACTAAGACAAGGAGTGGAGTTCCATTCTGGCCCAAGCAGTGGTTCTGCTCAGGGCATCTGCTAGGGTATTTGAAACCCCTTGAATGTGGACCACCAGAAGGTAAATGCCCTTCTGGATCGGCCAATATCACACCATCACGGATTCTCGTCAGAGAGGGTACGGTACAGCCTTGTTTGTTCAGGTAGTGAACTACTGCTGAACTGTCTGATTGCACTTGAAGGCAACCCTGAGGGAGTAAGGTCTTGAACTCTTGCAAGGCGTACAAGACAGCCCTCATTTCCAGGACACTGATGTGAAGACAAGCGTCCATCTTTGTCCAAGAGCCCTGGGACTGAACCCCCTGAAGATGGGCACCTCAGCCCATCAAGGAGGCTCCGTCTTTAGAATGACATGTCCCTTAGTAGATTGTCCATGGACTGTCACGATTTTAAGATGTGAAGTGCCGGGAAGATAAAAGGACTGAGGCATCAAGTCATCCCCTCTGATCCAATTGGACCCTGAGGGTTCACTGAAGAACCCTCATGTTGAGTCTGGCACGAGGGACAATGGGGATGGCAGCCACCAAACGTCCCAGGAGCTAAAGGTAGTCCCTTGCTGAGACATACTGGCAAGTCTCCAGCCGCATGATGAGGGCCAGAATGGCATCCGCCCAAGTCTTGGGAAGAAACACCACGCTCTGAGAGGTGTCTAGCACTGCTCCTATATACTGGAGAGTTTGTGATGGGTTCATCATAGACTTTGGGTAGCTGACCGTGATGCCCACTGTGGAGAACATCTCTAGGGTGCATGTCACATGGGGGCGTGGACGCCTTTGAGGATCCAGTAATCCAGGTATGGAAAGACGCACAGACCTTCCTGGCGAAGGGGCCCTGCCACCACCACCGCCAGGCATTTCATAAATACCCTGGGGGCTGAAGAAGGGCGAAGGGAGGGGCCAAAACTGAAAATGATGGCCCTGAAACTGAATTGTAAGAACCACCTGTGGGTGGGGTGCAAAGGATATTAGTACGCGTCCTTCATGTCCAGGGAACAGAGTCAGTCCCCCATATCCAGTAGGGGGAGCAGGGTGGGGAGAGTCACCATCCTGAAGTTCTGGTACCATATGTAGAGGTTGAGACCTCTGAGATCTAGAATGGGATGCAAGTCCCCCGTCCATCTGGGAACCAGAAAAAAACGGGTAATATCTCAAGCCTCTTTGATGGGTGGGAACTGGTTCTATGACATGTTTTGTAACAGAGCATCTATTTCTGCCTGCAGTACCAGAGCATGGTCTGGAGGATAGTGTGAGACCCGAGGAGGCAAGGGAGGAGGAGGACTGGTCAAGTCCAATGTATGATCATACTGGATTAGTTGAAGGAGCCAGAGGTCTGATGTAATCCCTGCCAATCTCAGATGTGCAGGGAGAACCTCACCCCGATGGTCAAGAGGGATCGCCACCTCCATGGCCGGAGACAGCAGGGACATACCGGGACATTTTGGGAGCATTTCTTTGCCTCAGCAGGTCTAACTGAGCCTTCACGCTTGTTAGCAGGCTGCTCTGAGTAGTAGGTTTACCTCAAAGGAACGGGCCACGAAAGGATCCCCTGTATGCAGGCTTTGCCTGAGGGTGATACAGGGTCTGAACAGACTGATGGGTATGACCAGAGTCTTACAGGTCTTTCAGAATGTCTAAGGTCTGTGGCCCAAAAAGTTGTCCACTTTAAAGGGAGCATTAAGGATGGACTGTTGTACATCCTGTGAGAATCCTGAAACCCTCAGCCATGCATGGCATCTGAGGCAAACACCCGCAGAGGAGGCCCTAGCTGAAGAATCGACAGCATCATAGGTAGCCCTGAGCAGGTGGCAGCAGACAGCTGCAGCAGTGGAAAGCTTCGCATCGAGGTCCTCCTGAGACTGGCCCAGTGGAAGGGACTGGACCGATGCTTGAGTAGCCTTAAGGATCTTCTCCTGATATTTGAGGAGGTGGCCCATATAGTTCAGAATGTGAGGGGACATAGTAGTCGAAGCATAGACTCTTTCACCCATGATATCCCATTTCTTGGATTTTTTACCTGGGGGTTGAGCTCTCATATGTTGTGGTCTAGTGGATCTATCGTGAGCTGCATTTTTAACCACGGAATCCACCTATGGAGGCGTAGAAAGATAAGGGTGGTCCACAAGGGCCCTATAAAGTCTGTCCACCTTGAGGGGATTGGAGGGAATCTGGAATGATTGTTGCCAGGCAACCAATATGGCCTCCTCAAAAGCATCCACAAGGGGAGGGATGACTAGTGTGGGGCTTTCCGGAATACCAAGGTACTGGGACAACTTTTTTCTGGAGGCATCCTGCTCCATAGTATGGAATCCAAATGTATTTTGCAGACGTACCATAATATCCAATAAGGAAGGGTCATCTGGAGGAGACCAGGGGGAGTTCCTGTGGAGCGTCCCCTTGAAGGGAAGACACCTCTGAGGAGGTCAGCTGGGATCCATAATCCTGATCCATCTCTTCCTCCTCCTCTTCTTCCACGTCTGCCATATCCCATTCTTGTAAGAATGGGTTGGCCAAATCGTCCTCACCGGGACAGAACTCCTGAGAGGCTGGAGAGGAACTGTCCAACCTGGAGGCAGAGGAAGGCCTGAAAGGGGCGGAGGCAGGGACCACAGCCTCCCTGGAGGGTCAAGAGGAGGACCTAGTAAGGCCTAATAATGGACTGGACAAGAGCCTGGCTATCCACCATGGATCCACCGGAAGAAGATGGGGTCATGGACTGGATGGGCACCACTGAAGAAATGGTAGAGGACAAGGGGACCCAGCCAGCCCATCAGTGTGGAGGGGTGCACATAAGACCCCAACACTGTTGTAGATGGAGGAACCATCATAGGGCTCCCGTTCAAGGAAGTCCGAGGTGGAGCCATGATCATCGATGGGAACACCGTTGACGAGGCAGGAAGGCCAGGAGCCACCGTTGACAAGGCAGTTGATGAGACGGTGGAAAATGGGTCCACCATCGAAAACGAATGGCTAGAGTAAGCCATCAATGGGAACCGTTGATGGAAAAGCCGAACAGCTGAAGTGATCAGTCGACAGGAGAACCATCGACAGGAGAGCTGAATGGCTCAAGACATGCTTGTTGATGGGAGAAAAGTCGGAGCAGCAGCGGCCATCATCGACGGACGAGGGTTCGAAAGACTTGTTGACGGAGTCAGCGGTGGAAGCTGCAGCACAACAGTGGTCGACAACGGAGGAGCTGTCGACGACGAAGGGAGGGACCCACTCATCACGACAGCGGAGAAGACGGTGTCAATGGGTTTCTCTGTTACATACCTTTTGTTGAGCGCAGGACTCACTGCAATCTCAGTCCTGTATTCACTCTCTTAAAACTGTCATCAGTTTGTTCTGCTCACCTGGGTGTGTCATCCTTGGTTCTGCTCTCGGGATGCATCACTGGGGCATGCACTTCTAAAAACAAAACAAAAAAACACAAAATGTTGCGTCTCTGCCTTCTTGGTTGGCAGCACAGTAGGCAGCACTGACCACCTGATTTGCTTCCCCCCAAAACAAAGATAAAAAAATAACAATGGCTACCCAAACTTACTCAACAGCTGTAGTCATTTTTCTTATTCTCTGTTGGACGTCAAAATCTGCTTGAATGATTATGGATGTCATACTAAAAACTTGAAAAATGAATGCCCAATTTATCAGGAGCGGGTAGTTATCTGTCCAAGGTCACAGCAAAACATTTCTTGATCATCATGGTCTGCTGCTTGTAAAAACAAACAAAACATTTTTCCTTTTTTGTCATTTTGCTGCTGCAACATCATCCCCTCTCCCTCCACTGAGTGGTCTGCATTATTTTTAATCAGACAGTGGCCAGCCAAGAAGGTAGGTTGTGGGTTGTGCTGGTCACCTGCACGGGATGCAAGTATTTGTGTAGCGAAACCAACGCTGCATTGCCATGCTACATCCATGTCAACCTGAAACCAAGCTTTCATTAAAAAAAAAAAATTAAGCCAGTCAGGAGGCAAAAAAATTAATTCCAAGCCCTGTTCCAAAGTTAGACCATTGTAAAGATATTTCTTTGAAAAAGGGCTAACTTTGGAAATATTAGGGCTAGAAACTTAATTTTTTTTTTTAATAAAATGGGGTTTAAAAAGTGACCAAATCGAACAATTTGATTGGCTGAAACAAAGCGCTGGACTGTTGATTATCTAAGAACTGCACAGTTCATAACTACTCTGCCCTAATCTTACCAAAAAACAATACAAAATCACTACACCCCATGCTGGCAAGAAAATGTAACTTTAAACTACTAAAACAATGAACACATGCACTTTGCAGCCTCGTTGTGGCACCACTCACACTGCCATGCTCAATGCCACGAACTATATCAGATCCCATTCTCAACCCGATTTGGAAAAAATTTCAAACGCATTTTTAGAGACCGCCACACTTCAAACTGTGCATTACATCTAGAGGGTCCAAATACTCAACATCCACAGAATATCTATGGGCACTACTGGAACAGCCACAAAACATCCGCTCTGCACAAAACAGTCTACCTCCTATACAAGGTAACACAGAAGCAACTGCTGGCAGAGTACAACCATCATATGTGGACACTGCTGCATGAGTAGACAAAAGGACGGTTATATACAGTGGGTGTATATATGTACATATATATACACACACACAAGCCTATGTTACAACAATCATGTGTAATAGTTATGTTTGTATATCACAACGATCCATGATACATGAAGTAGGAGGAACTACTTTAAATGGCGGATTTACTTTCATTAAAATACAAGCATAAAAAACACAATAACCTGTCTATTGTCCATTTTTCAACAGCAACCCCTGTAAATAATGCATGCCCCGATGTGGTGGAGGACACTCAGCCCGCGGTCTTGTGCTCACACTGCTCTGGGGTATGCATTATCTTGGGAAGCACACACCCTACAGAGGCTTTTTTTTTTTTTAAATGGAAGCTTGGAATGAAATTGTCTTGGCCCTGTGATGTCGATACAGTTTTCATGCATTGGTGCACATCAAATCAATTGTCAAACTGTTAAACAGAAGTGAGTAATACTTGACATAATAAAGGCCTCTGCATCAGAAGATACGAGTCAAGTGGCAGTGATCAAGGAGAACCACACCCTTTATTTCTGTGTTTTCCTGTAAATCCTGCAAGGTTTCAAAGCCAGTCAGGATTGTGCTGTCACCCTCTGTTATTGTGAAAATGACTATCAGCAGAGGGAATACCAAGGAGCAGATGACATGTGTGTGTGTGGGGCAGAAAGATCCTGTTTTAAAGTACACAGACTCCAAAAAACAATTAAGGGTGATAAACACAGACAACTAAACAAGGGCTTGATAAATACAGAACATGAATTAAAGGAGGACTGACTTTTGGTTGAGTGTTACATTTTAAACCCAGGACACATCTGGAAATGAGCTGTTAGCTCAGTATGTTTTTCCAGGTGAAACTCTTGAAATGAATCAGTCAATATAAACTGGACACCCGTGAAAATGGGCTATTATTTGCTCACAGGCTTTTTCGGTATAAAATAAAAAAAAAAAACTGTTCATTCTGCTCTAATGTTCTCTGACACGAAAATCATTGAATGGACAGGTCACATTCGCATAGAGTGATCCAGGGAGGTACATGCCTGCCCATGAGATGGTGGTGGTGGGCGGCTTTCAACACCAGACATTTTGAAGCACTATTAAAGACATACTAAACAGTAAACTGTTGTATGGGCAGCCTGGTAGCACTATGTCTCACAATGTTTGCGGCCCACAATTGGGAATGGACTCGCGTCACTCGGGGCTGGCAGGGGGACCGAGTGTCCTCTGGACAACTCTCCTCCCTCTGGCGGGGGATACTGCATCTCCCTACTTGTCTGCCACAGAGACAGCATGGAAGCGGGGGAAGGGACAGCTGCTGGACAACGGCATGCAGGTAACCCACTGCATACAGATGTGTGCGTCATAGCTGGCAGTATAGCCTAGAGGTTAGGGGAACGAGGTGTGAACAAGCTTGATACATCCGCAGACCAGACCAGAGTTTGATTCTCACAACCTCCACTTGCATACTGTGCAACTCTGAGCAAGTCACTTAACTGCCCAGTGCTCCCAGGTCGCTTCTGAAAACAGGCACTTGTGCCTAGTGGGCCCTCCCCGTTACCAAAGACTAAAATAAAATAAAAATAGCATATCATCAAAACACAGGACTGAAAACCTGGAAGAAAATCCCAGCTGGCAGGGTGACACCAGCGGCCCCACACCACCAACCGAGGCCCCCACCCAGCAGATACTGGCAAGTGGTGGAGGTAAGTCCTAGGGACGGTAGGTGATAGGGCTGAGGGGTGCTGGCAGATAGAAGCAGGCTGGCTAGACCAGGAGTTTAAAACCTACAAGTATATGTAAAAAGTACTACTGCATGACCTAAGAATGCCACTAGCGGAACGATCAGTGAGGAGACTCTTTGTTTTATGTAGTTTTTCTTGAAAACACCGAATTACATTTTAAATAGAAGGAAATAATAACCCTCTACATTAGTTTAAAATTGACAGTATTGTTCTGTGTGATGTTGTTAATGTCTGTAGCAATCAAAGAACATTCCAATAATCAGGTAATAACACGCTAGAGTTAAACTACGCAGCATGAACCTCATTTTAGTTCAGCAACATGAAGGAATGCCACTTAAAATCAGCCAGGACACACAAATGTTCTCAAAATACAGGGTTTTATTTAACTCTAAAAATTGATTAGCGTTTTGCTCATAAAAGTTCTAAAACATTGTGAAAATGCATAGCACTTGCTTCACTGTGTTTAACAAACATAACACTTCTAGAAAACCTATATAAATATCTTCTGTACAGTTAGTATTGTCCCAAGAAAAAAAAAAACTGCTGATCAGTTATTTAAAACCCTGAAATACCTTCAAGGGGCTGCAGAAAGATCCAGGAAAAGTTTCACCGTTCTTCTGGGAGGCTAACTTCTCCCCCCCTTTCTATTCACCCAGTGAGGTTTATACACACAGGAGTGGCCTGCATATCAACATCTTGTTTGGCTCAGCTTAGTGACTGCTCTTAAAGGGCAGCTACAGGGACTGAGCATCGCACTATCTTCATATAATCACTTGATTGGAACACAATAGAAAACTAAAGTAGAAAAACAGTTGTAATACCTTTTATTTGACTAAAAGAAACTTATACTCGTTTTGAGCCACATACCCCTTCTTCAGGCATTGTGAGAACACAGCTACATGCAGAAGATTTTATAAAAAGAACTCAATCAGAACAATAAATTCAAGCACTTCAGGTGTAAATAAACACTTTGCTTGTGGAGTGTGACAGTTCTATTTATAAGGAAGTTATTATAGCAAGAGAGCCATACATAAATGAATATATGCATTGACAACAAGGTCAGTCTGTGAAGAACTAGGTTATAAATCAGCTTGGAGAGGAAAACTCTGTTCCCAGAATGAAATGTGAGAGTCACGAGTGGGATGCCTATACATTGTTAAATGGTAAGATTTCAAGCACCTCCCTAACATCGGGCTTTCAAAACAGCAGTATTTGTCAGTCCCTATTTAGTTCTTTGAAATTATTTCAACTGGGATAACCGCATGAGATGCAGCATCTTGTTTTCATGTGGGTCCCAGGGCATAAATCAGCAGTCAGTACGTTAACACAGTTCATCAGAAATAGTTACATATAGGTTAAATACACACAGAAGAAACAAACTGATTCACTGTAGTCTAAGTTGCAACAATGTTTCTCTGGCAAAAAATCAAAGTACAGGGACATGGCTAAGCAGACAAGAGGAGCAGACATGCTTGATCAGCTCCTGGGAGAGAATTTACTGAGCTCATGCTCAAAACATTCCTACTGCATGACTCCAACTGGTACTGGATTGTAGGAAGACACTAGCTGAACCGAATAATGGGTCCTGAATACCCAAAGAAGGGTTATATGGCCTTGAAAGCTTGTATACTATGGCCCTGTCAACTACGCCTTCTGTAACATTACAGAGTGCCCAAACCGCTACCGCAATGGTTTGCATTTACACCTGTAATGTTACAGAAGGCGTTAGAACGCTGTTGAAACCACACATGAGGTGGTTTCAACAACGATTATAACTGATTACGTTAGTAACGTTACCAGCGAAGTGTGGGCCAGCGTAATGCTCCCCTGCAGGCCCGTAGCACAGCGCAAGCTGTATCCTGCGCCGCCAGTAACGGTCACCCAGCACCCTAGTGTGACCGGGCGGTACCGGGTCCCATAATGGACACTGCTGTAATGTGACATTCGCACGCCCTCGCCCATAACGGATGGCATCCGCTACTGGGCTGGAGCGGTGTAGTGTGGACAGGGCCTATGTTTCTGTTAGACAAAGAAAAGGTATTGCACCTTTTTTTTTTTTTTTTTTTTTTTTTTTGGCAATTCTACTCTGCCAAAAACAGCACCACACTCTTCTCTCATATAATCACTAAACAAAAATGAACTTTCATTTCAGATTGAAAAAGAAATCATGACATTTTGATGTTAATTTGTTACTGTTTCCCATCTTGGTGCCTCTCTCATTTGTTTTTAAATATTTGTATCTCTTTTTTTTTTTTGTAAATTGTCATGCCAGAAAATAGAAAAATATCTGCCTAGTGCACCTTACCCAGTCAACAAAACTAAATAAATTGTGTTTATTGAATTTATAAGCAGAACTTATAAACAGTTACACCGACCCTTGAAAGGTCAGTGGATAAGACAAACATCGTTACATTCGATACACTACCAATTAATCCAGAGGAATATCATATATAGAGGGTCCAAGCGACACAGTCAACATATGCAGCATCTTGCTAAATACTCTTTCAATGCTAACAATTTGCCATCATCGGAAAGACCTTATCTGTAGTTTTTTCTTCTTCAGCCGGCCGTGCCCCAATCCTTCCAGCCCTGTCACTTCCGCATGCGGTGGGGCTGAAAGAGGGTCTGAGTTCCCCATCCCAGCAGCACTGGCGAGTAAAGGGGTTCAAAGAGATTACGTAAGGCCCAAGTGCACTGGGCTTCATTCCCCAAGGCCCATTTCCCTATTTTCTCCCTCCCCAGGACGCCAGTGATGATGGCCCCACAGCCCGAACATGTATGCTACTGCATGTCGACGCACAGAGTCAGGACTCCTAGCCACTCCCGACTGTGGTCACCCAGGTGGCAAAGCTGTGGTGTGACCGGCATCATCCCTTCCCAGAGATGGAGGTGTCATCTGAAATGCTCCTCTCACCTCACCCCACCGCTGATCCCCTGAGAATGCTACCTGGTGTCTAGATGTCCCCAGTCATGGATTACCATTCCAGTACCCTTCACCCGCAGTAGTTAATGCTCCCGGCATCTAGCAGCCCCAAACCCTAATCGCCATTCTGATGCCCCATTACTCATTACTTTAATGCACCCTGATGTCTAATGGGTCCCCACCCCGATCGCCATTCCTATGATTTAAGCTCCCTGGCATCTAGTGCCCCCCGATCTTCATTCTGATGTCCTATCACTCATTAATTTAACACTCCCTGACATCTAGTGACCCCCAACCCCAACCAACATTCCGATGCCTCATCACCCATTAATTTAATACTACTTGGTATCTAGTAGTCTACCTCGATTGTCAGTCTGAAACCCCACCGAGCGCATACCTACTGTTGAAACACCAATCAAGGTGGAGGAAATCACCCGATGTCAGGGAGCATCAAATTAACAGATGATAGGGCACTGGAATGGTTCAGGGGGATCACTAGATACCAGAGATTATAAGATTAGGTGTGATGGAAGATCAGACAGGCAACTGTGGGAGGCCAACGAGCGTCACTGTGCGCTTCAATAAGTGCACAGTTTTGAAACATTTAACAGTGCTGCAGTTTCAACTGCTTGCACTTTAAAACCTCTGTATATACTACTGTGCCTGCAAGCAGGACAGGATCCCTCATTTGCATGGTCAGAGCAGTATATAATGCATATATGTACTATCGGATTAGCCCCGCGCACAGAAGGCTGCTGAATATGGCCCCACCCTGCATGACTACGCTGTTCCCAGTTAGCGCAGTGCTGACATGATCAGTGCCGCACTAAACACTGCAACGTGGGGGGCGATATGCCTTAGCTGCTCCTTTTTGTACATTGCTCATTTAGTATATTTATGTGTTAGATCAGCTCTAGTTATAAAAAAATAAGCATTTAAGTTGTATTATATATAGGGGATACATGATGGGCAGGAGGGGATATGGAAAATATTCTCACTCCTTCAGAGTGAGCTGTGCATTCTTGGCACGAGTGAGAATGCACAGCTCACTCTGCAGGAGTGAGAATATTTTCCATATCCCATGATCTGCCCATCATGTGTGCGATTTATACCACAGGGGTGAGAGCTTTAGGAACATTTTTTCTGATTCTGTGTGTTTCCTGCTCTGTGTGTGTGTGTGTGTGTGTGTGTGTGTGTGTGCGCGGTGTTCTGTATGGACTGAGAGTCAGAAACACAGGTGACTGTGTTTTGCAGAGCTAACTGAGGCCCCATCCACACTACACCGCTAGTGCCCGGTAACGGATGCAATCCGTTACGGCCACGGAGCGGTGCAGTGCGTCCACACCTCGGCGGTGTCCGTTACGGGACCGGCACTGCCGGTCCACATATCGGGATCTGGGCGACCGTTACAGCAGCGCCCGATCCCACATTGCAGCTCGCGCTGCGTTTTGTGCCCTGCAGGGGACCGTTACCGGCAGTCCACACTACCGCCGGTAACGGTCCCAGGGCGGGACTGGTTCCATAACCGTTGTGGAAACCACCTCATAGGTGGTTTCCACAACGGTTACGAAAGCGCCTCCTGTAACGTTACCAGTGTAAACGCATGCCGTTACCGATGCGGTTTACACCCTTGGTAACGTTACAGAAGGGTTTTCGGGCTGCAGTGTGGACAGGACCTATGTGAGTCAGAGGCTCAGTGAAAAAGAAACTGCTGCAGGTAGCACTGAGGCACAGAAACTGCTTTGTAAAAGAGCTTAATTTAGAATTCAGGTTGTTTTAAAGCCGAGATCAGCACAGTAATGGGTTAGGAATGTTAGAAACACAATGGGACACAGGTGAGAGTCTTTAGCAAAGCTAATTGAGTAAGTTGCAGCTTCAGTGAGAAAGAGGAACTGTTTTCTGAACCAGTTTCCTTTAGAATGCAAGCTGCAGTGCAGATATCCTCACTCTGGTGACATCAGCAGAGTGTGAATAAATGTTGTCTTCAGGATTTATTCTCACTGTAGTGGAAACAACACAGTATATCCTACTGAGAAAGCTCTCAGCCCTGTGGTATAAATAGAGAATAATGGATAGCTCACAGGGTATTACCGGTGAGTAATACCATAGAGAGGTTCCAGTGTCCAGAACCTCAAGATGGTATCTCACCGGTAATACCCTGTGAGATATCCATTATTTTTTTTAATATTTGCATGCGAGTATTTTTTCCTGCTTTCACAAAGAAGTGTCTGAGTCTTAGGCGATTGCTGTACTTTCTGTGACACTCTCGCTATGCCTCTGTGTTCCTGCTGCCCCACCGCCACACACACACACACACACACACACACACACACACACACACACACACACACACCCACCCACCCCACGGTACCGGAAAGTTTTGTCTCACTCCTACCTTTTGGTTTCGAGACAGGATCAGACAGCTAAATCCTCGGTGTGGTACGAATTAAAAAAAAAGAAACAAACTGAGGAATCACTACAGATGGTTTACGCTCTTGCTAAGTGACAGATCAATGCCATGTTTTTAAAACTGCTTTGGACGCCCACAGAGAGAAACCGTCCAATGATGAGCCACGCTGTAAATATACACTCTGAACCATATATTAAATGCTGTTTCATCTTGGTGGCAGCCTATGGCTTGCCTTAATAAACATTACTACTGCTACAATTACTACCAAGCTCTGCCTTTCTACACTAAAGTGGGTACTCTGAAGGGAGGCAGTATAGCGCAGTGGTTTAAGGTTCTGAGCTGCAAATCTGGTGACATCCAGCAGACCAGACCTGGGTTTGAATCCCACAGCTTCCACTTGCATACTGTGTGACCCTAAGCAAGTCACTTAACTTCCCTGTGCTCCCAGGTCGCACCTATAAAAAAGCTTTCAGCTTAGTGTGCTACTCCTGGTTAAACAACTAAAAAAAACAAACAAAAAAAAAAGTTACTCACCACAGTAATCTTTCTTTCAAGGGGTCCTTTAGCATCAGTAACAATTGCAGTTAGCTGACTAGGTGCAACTGCTCCAGAGGTATGCCTTTAAGAGAATTTATTTAAATGAGCTTGGGCATCAGCCAATCAAAAAATAGGAGGGGACTGAGTTGCGTGAGAGCAGCCTGAAAGGTGTCAGAATTTTTTCCAAGAAAATGGGCACATGCCCCGAAAAGTAAACCAACAGGATTTAAAAAACATGCAAATGTCCAAAAACTGAAAACAGATGACAATAACATGAGCATGAAAGTTCTTCAATTAAAAAAAACAAACAAATTTGGTAATAAAACTGAGAACAGAGCCCTTCTCCTGACAGGTGGAACCAGGGAGGAAGGGTGGGAGTTTACTGATGCTAAAGGACCCCCTTGGAATAAAGAAGATTACTGTGGTGAGCAATTTTTTCTTCTTACCCCAGGAGTGCTTTAGCATCAGTAACAATAGCAGACTACCGAGCAGTACCAAGTGGGAGGTAGGCAGAGAACCTACTTAGGAAAGACGCTCTGTAGAACCACCCTGCCAAATCTGGCATCAGATCTGCACGCATATATAAACTGCGTCAGCGTCACGTAAGTGTGCACCGATTTCAGGTAGCTGCTTTGCAGACATCCAGAGGGAATGTCCTTACTGCTGCCTCAGAGGCTGCAGTGCCCCGTGGAGTGGGTCCTGAGCCCACAGGAGGCTGATGACCAGCCTGTCCATAGCAGAATCTAATACCAGAGACCAACCAGCGGGAAAAGCTCTCTTGATAGCTGGTCTTCCTCTGCCTACATTCCCGTGGGTGAGAAGAAGAGTCTCTGGACTGCCTAGATATACTCTGGGTAGATAAAAAAAGCTCTTTTAGCATTTAAGCTGAGGATCTTTTTGCTCAGCAAGAGGAATTTCTCAGGAAGTAAGGCAGGTAGAGTACTGGAATGGTTTTAGATGGAACTCTGAAACCACCTTAGGCAGAAACTTCCTATTCGTCCAGAGCTCAATTTTATCATTGAAAGGAAAGATGAAATTAGGCTCAGTGCACAGGGCCTGTACCTCTGAAACTCTTCTGGCAGAGTTGGCCACCAGAAGACCTACTTTTAGGTCGCAGACTTGATATGTGCAATGACCATAGGCTCAAAGGGTGGCTCCATGAGACTGGCAATGCAGAGATTCAGGCTCCAAGAGGGAAAGGCCTCTCTGACTGGAGGCTGGAGTTGCAAGAGGCCTTTAAAAAACTGTTTGAATATGGTGTGGGAAGAAAACGGACTTTCTTCTTTCCCAAGAAAATAAGCCTGATTGAGGCCAGGTGTAGCTCGAGGGCCTGACACCTGCTGATGTACTAGGAAATCCGGCAGCTAGGGTCTGCTGCTGTAAGATGGTTGGCCCTTTTTGCTCTTGCACCAGAAGGGAAACCGTTTCCATTTGGTTGCATACGTCCCCCTTCTGTGTGTTAGTTCTGAGTGCTGAGAAGATGGAAACTCTACCTCCTCAACAGCCAGGCCTTGAGGTGAAGAGAGTATATGTCAGGATAATGCACTCCTGCCTGAGGAGGGTCAGCAGAGAGTGAGTTAGCAGCAGGCAAATGGGCCTGCTGCAGGATAGAGTGGGAAGGAGAGGGTTATCAGGCTACGCCTGGGCCAATTTAATGGGAAGACTGGATGGGCCTTGCTGTCTTTATCTGCCGGCCAACTTCTATGTTTCTATTCGAGCCACCAGAATCACTGATGCAGGCTGTTGTCTGAGTTTCGAAATACTCTGAGAATCAGGGGAAAAGGGGAATGCACATAGGGACCTCCCTGACCAGACCAGGATCAAGACATCCAGGGGAAGTGATCCCGGACTCGGGCTTGCAACAGTACTGAGGAAGCTGGAAGCTGAGGGAAGAGGCAAACAGATCCACTTCTGGAGTACCCAACTGCCTGAACACTGTGCTAGTACTTGTTTGTTCAGAGTCCATTCACTCTGGCCTTGACTGATGCAACTTAGAGCATCTGCCAGAGTATTGTGTTTGCCTGAGGGAGAATAACTCAAGGCAGACTCCTAGGGAGAAGGTGAGAGACCAGATTTATAGAGCTCAAGTAAAAGAATATTCCTGATCTGGCCCGCTCTGCTTGTTTGTGAAAAACATTGCAGTGGTGTCTGTCTCGACTTTGTACAGTCTATCTTTTTATGACAGGAGCAAATGCTTTGAGAGCTAGAAAGACTGCTCTGCATTCCAAAAGACTTAAGTGTAACTGTGACTCTTGGAGAATCTAGGTGCCACTTACTGAGGCACTGTTCAGATGTGCTCCCCACCACAGCAGGGAGGCGTCTGTGATGATCACTTCTGTGGGACGTGGAGCCTGAAAGGGAATCCCTGCTACCAGGTTCGCAGGGTTCTTCATCAAAGGTCTTGGCTTTGACATTTTTTTTCCTCTTTCCAGTGATCAGCGAGCTATAAGGAGGTTTGTGGGTGTCGCATCCTGTATCTGAACCCTGGGACTACTGCAGGCATTGAAGCCATGTGTCCCAATAGCCTGAAGAAATGTCAAAGGTACGAGATTTGCTTAGGACCGCATCATATACTGAACAAGTGAGGGTTAATGATTCAAATTCAGTCAAGTGCCTGCTGGCTGGCCTCACTGTCCCTGGATGAAGGAATTTGCCACTGAGGGATAGCTTGAATTCTCACCTTTTAGATTTACCAGGGAACCCAGAGACTCCAGAGTGAGCCCTGTAAGGGAAAAAAGGACTCCTTGACCTGACAAGGAGACTTTGACACTATGAGCCAATCGGCAAATTAGGTGTAGCTAGAGACAACCAGATTCCTGAGGTGTGCTGCTACCACTGCCAGGCAATTTAGCCAGACTCTTGGGGCCGAGGAAGGCCGAGGGCCACAGTGAATCCACACCTGAGAAACTGCCTGTGAGACCTCATTATGGGTATATGGAGATGAGGAGCCCTTTAGGGCCAGGAGGCTAGCCAGTCTCCCTACTGTAAGAACTGTATGACTAGTAACAGAGCGACCATCTTGAATTTGGGTTTAATAGCAAGATAGGCACTGCTCCCAGTTGTCTTTTGTGTCAGAAAATACCTGAAGAAGAGGCCCTTTCCTTTTGTGGGCAGGGACCCTCTCCACCATTCACAGAGCTAGAAGGTTTTACCTCCACTCCAACAGTAACACCTGTGTTGGGGATAGAGGCTTAGACAACTGGAGTGCGGCAGGGTCTGCTTACACCAACGTCAGGACTTAGACTGGAAGCTGCTGGCTGGGTAGAGGTGGCCACCTTTGGGCCCCTTCTGCCCGCTGGGAAAATAACCTTTGCCCTTATTGCCCTCGAGAGGAATTTCCACAGGGCAGGAGGCCTTGCAGTCAGATGTTCTGGAATCGAACAGTACAATTTGATCACAGGGAAAGTCCATAGCTTTAAACTAGGAGTCTGGGGTAGACCAGTAATTCTAAGCCATACAAAGCGCCTCAGAGCGATGGCATGGGCCCTGGCACTGGAGGCAGCATCCTTGTTGTCATCTGCCCTGTGGAATTGGCACTACATTGTTTCCGGGCAGGTCTGCCATTTCCACCAGTTCCTGCCCTAGAATAAGGACAGAATTCTGCAGTTCTTTTTGATATTTGGCCGTAAAAGCCATGTAGGAAAAATTTTGACAGGCATCTGTGGTCAGCTATGAAATCTATTTTCTGGAGTCCTTGTCCGGGAGTAAGGAGCACAAGGAGACACCAGCTTTCTAAGCTGCCTGCTGCACTATACTCTGGGATGTACAGATAGGCACTCAGCAATGTTGTTAAACATTAGATATGTATTTATTTATCATAATTTCCAGCCCACTTGCCAACCTCCTCACAGAAGTGGGGGTCTGAAGCAGTTCTGTGATATTTTATTTATATTTTTCATTATAGATAGACACAACCAGTATTTTAGGAGATGGAAGACCTTTCATCTCCTATAATCTTTATTGCCATCCTTACTTTGGGGACTCCTGAGATGGGAGATCCAGGGTGTCTAATGTGTTTTGGATAAATGTAAACATGGAAGGGGAATCCTCCTGGTTAGCCGAGGAAGCTCCAAGCAGAGGGTAGTGGACACATAAGGTTCTAGGCCCTCCACGGTCATGTCAGGGGCACCACACACATACTCATATCATCTGCATCACCCTCACAGTCTCTGGAGTGAGAACTGTGGAAAAGTGTTTAGCAGCCCCTGTAAGAAGGGGCATCATAAAATTATTCATCAACTGTATTACCTTCACAGTCTGCGGGAAAGAGAACTGTGGAAAAGTGCATACTAGCCCCTGTAAACATAAACCCCGTCTTTGTAAGGTCTGAAGGACGTGCCATACATTTGCCAAACATTTTACCAGCACAGACAGTGCTGAACATGCTTTGTTTTTTCTTTATTCATTAAGCTGCCTGTTGATCACGACTGGCTTTCCCAGGAGGAACGGGAGCATTTTTATCTTGACAGTTTTGACGCAGCCCGCTCCATGTGTCATTCTCTGACCTTTGAAAATTGAGCCCCTTTTATGTGTATAACTGCTGCTACCAATCTGCACTGCTTGTGATTATACAGTGTGTGTGTGTGTGTGTGTGTGTGAAAGGTGCAAAATGAAACCAAAGTCCTTTCCTAAACAGAGTTGCTGTTCTCAAGCTTCCTTGCTGTGGAAAGTCAGACTCTAAACTGAAGTAGCTGAACAAGGAAGTGATCTGTGAAAATACTACCCCACCCTCATACTGTGTAATTTAAAGGAGAGTCCCTCATAAGTGGTTAGAAAAAACATGCATTCTGATGCATTTCACTTTTGTTTCTAGTTCCTAGGCATGCAGATGAAACAGGAAGTTTCATCCAGAATAGTGTTACCGTCTGAAGCCGTGTAAAATGTCCTTCTGAGAATAATGTACTGGTAGTTACGGAAGGAGACTAAACAGAAAGTAAAAGAACTGATGTGAGAGGTAGAATAGAGTTTGAATTTATATCTACACGTAGTAATTCTGCACACTTTTAAACGTAATGGGCTAGATATGGGTGACTGGTCTCTTCAAAACAACTACAGGCCAATGTCTATACTCCCCTCGCTCTCTAAGGCCCTTGAAAGGATTGTGGCTGACCAGCTGGTGGAGTACTTCAATCAATATCAGCTCCTATGCCCAGAACAGCACGGTTTCCGAGCCGGCCTTAGCACCATCACAGCTCTCCTGGAATTTACCAGATTCATGCACAGTGCTCTTGACAAAGGGCACGTTGTAGGGGCAGCCTTTGTTGACCTATCAAAGGCATCTGTCATGGTCCATCATGCCCTCCTCCTTGAACAGCTCTCGGACATAGGGATAGCCCTAGAAACCGCAGCATGGTTTTATAGCTACCTTAGCCTGCGATCACAGCAAGTAAAGATTGGGACATCCTATCAGAAGATCGACTGGTCAGATCAAGGGTACCACAAGGATCCATACTCGGTCCGTTACTCTTCAGTGTCTTCCTAAACAACCTCCCAGCTGCTTGCAATAGCCGCATGCTCCTCTAACCAGATGATGCGGTGATCTTTACTAACAACCTCAACCCCGCACTTCTGGAATATGACCTCCAGAGCGGCTTCACATCAGCTCATAAATGGTTCAAAGAGCAAAAACTGGTCATGAGCTAAAAAAAAGCCAAGATCATGCTCTTCACCACTGCCCAAAACAAGCTAAAAGGCTATCCCATGGCAATTCAGAATGACTCCGGTAACACCCTGAAACTAGTCCCCCATTTCAAGTACCTGGGAATCACACTGGACACTGCCTTGTCTTACACAGCACACTGACATTGCAGCCAAAGCCTTTAAACACCAGGATCGCTATCCTCTACAAGCAGAGACATTGCTTGACCTATGAAGCTCTGAACTTGGCAATTAACAGTTCACTCATCACCTTGATTGACTATGGCCTAGCTGTCTATGGCTCTGCTACTGATACAGTGCTCCAATGCCTGTCAACAGCCTTAAACAAAGCCTGCCACCTACTCACTAATGCTCCCAAACTCACCCACACCTGTGAGCCTTATGAGCGATCAGGCTAGCTTCAACTGAAGGACAGAATATTTTATCAAACCTGTCTACTCGTAAAAAAGGTCTCACTAAACCTACTTCCTCAAGGAGTTCTGAGCCTTCTATCGTCACCTATACATACCAGGCACACCAGGAGCTTGACTACACAAGTATTCCATGTGCCCAGGTGCCGCACAACTATGGCCCAGCGATCCTTTGCTCACCGGACCCCTCTGTGGACAGATGGTCTACCACCTGACATAGCCGGAGCCACAACCCTTGGTTCCCTTAAGCACAAACTCCGTCAGAACCTCACCGACAATAGTACCTGTAGGTGCCCCCTCTAGTCTGTGCCCGCAGCTATAGTCTGCCTCAGCACTTCCAACTCCTGACCCGCCAAGTTAAGTCTTTGCCCAAGCACTTGCCTCCCACCCCCTTCTGCCCTAGCACTTGCCTCCCACACCCTACCCCTTGGCTCTTTTCCTTCCCTCTGCCCTTCCTATCCCAGCTCTAACTGCCCCTCCCTACCTCATTCTAAAAGTCTGCCTCTGCCTCTCTCTCTCTTCCACAGGATGCTGGCATACCATGCACTATGCCTTAGTACAATATATGAACTGTTCGTCATTGCAACCCATGTACCATTTAATTTTTTTGTACACTATATGTATAATTTACTGTAACAATATTGTGTCTTGTGTTAATGTATGTGACGTGGAACCTCTCAACAAGCATCCGCTCACAGGTGTATCCAAGATTTCAATAAATAAAAATAAATTTTTTTTTTTTTTTTTTTAAATAAGATATGGTTAACGTGCATGTGTGTACAGAGGCAAATCTGGCAGCCGTTACTGTAGTCACAACATGCTACACACAGCCATGTACTATACAACTGTATTGGGATTTGTTTGAGAGATGGAGATGTTGGCTAGGACACACTATCATTTTCAAACACTTCCATAGGATCTCTGACTGCCACCTGGGCCAGCAACCAGAGATGGGCACAAGGAAATCTCAGTTTTAATGCTTCGTAAGGGCAACATCTCTAAACAATACAGCTTCTCCACACACACTGCAGTACTGAACTGTAGTGTCCGCATGGGTATGAGCCTATGTGCTAGTGTGAAACTTACACCCATGACCTTCTTCTGGTCCAGAGCTGAGACTGGTACTTACTGAGCCACATTATAGATTGAGAGAGCACTCCCGACCAATCGGAGTGCTCCTTTATTTGCACGCGAGACACTCTTGTTCTCCCATGCAGCTGCCCTGGAAACTGGTATGTTTAAATTTAATATATTATTGATAAATCTTGAACAATAATACATTAATACTGTACCACCACCAAGACCACTCTTAACTTGAGACCACCTTTACAGTTGTAATAGTGGCCTCCTATTCTTAGGGTATCAGAACTGCTCACCTTCGGTTTGCAGGTTTTGAACCCTAAAAATGGGGGTGAGACCACTCTTACAACTGTAACAGTGGTCTTGGCGGCGATATTAACATGCAGTCACACGGATGGTGACAAACTAATAGTTTCAGAATAGGAGCTTTGAATTTGTTGCATCTCATTCAGTTTGTCAGTGAATGTCTGCTGCCCTATATTTTTTATCCTGGATCTCACATTTTAATTTTATAAAAGGAGTGGAACCTTTTGTGTTGATATTCACTGGATGTATGTGTGCTTAATCCAACCAACTAGATGGACCTTTGCTCTTTTTCTGTCACTGTCTAGGTTTCTATTCTTGGTTTAAAAATAGTAGCTGTGAGACTTCCGGTTCCGCCTCCATGCTGTGTAGTCGCTAGATGCGAGTGCTCCGATCCCCCAGGAGGAAAAAATCTATGGTAGAGCTTGCCCCCCGGCACCGAGGAACGTCATCAATACTGTGGGTTACTGTTCCAGTCCGCACGCTTCACGATGCCTCCTAAATCGAAGGCGAAGGATACCTTCATGGAATTTTTAAAGCTGAGTGTGGCTCTGGATCAGCGCGCGACCCAAAGGCCAAAAACAAGCCTCAATCCGCGACTCCACAACAGGCGGGTGATCAGGCTGAGGAACCTCCGGAGGAGGAATTTACTATCACCTTGAAGAGATCATATCGGGAACTAGCTAAACTGACTGATACTTTGGGCAAGATTGAGCATTCCACGACTGAAAATAAAAAAAAGTATACTCACAGTGGAAAAACGAGCAGCCGACTTGGAGGAGGGCCTAACACGCACCGATAAACAAGTGGATCGCCATGCGGACATGTTACACCATTTAAAGCACAGGGAGCAAGAGTTAACAGATAAACTAGATGATTTTGAACTCCGACCCAGACGGGACAATATGTGGGTTTATGGAGTCCCAGAAGACACAGAACAGGGCAAGATGGAGGACTTTCTCAATTCTTTTTTAAAGGAATTACTGGACTTGCCTGTTGACCTCCCCCTGAATATTGTTCGGGCACATCGAGCTCTGGCCAAGAAGCCTACCTGCCCTAATGCAACCCCAAGGTCCATAGTGCTAAAGTTCCTGGACTACAGGATCAAGACCAGAATCCTACAAGCTGCCTGGGCAAAAAATAAGTTATATTTGGAGATAAACACCTATATTTTGATAATGATTACACGCCTATTACCCAACAAAAATGAAGGGTGCTTCTAGAGATTAAGAAATACCTGGCCTCCAAGAACATTCGCATGCACTTACTTGCGCTAGCACAACTAAAAATCTTTCTCCCAGATGGCCCACAATTTTTTTGCTCACTCAGAGCTGCTAAAAGCACCCTGCTGCAGTTGGGGGGTTCCCCAGGATATGCTGACTAGGCCATCAGGACTGGAAAGAGACATTCCGAATGGAGAAGAACCTTGGTCCAGGGTAGGAGTTGCAAGGAAGAGAGGTTGATCACTGCCCTGTGACCCCCTCAGAGACTGAGTCTTCTGCTGCCTCAAAAAGTGGACTTTGCAAGTGGACATTTTGGACACCCCTCATTGACTTTCCGGTGCTCTCTTTAAGAGACCTAACTGATATGCACACACAGGATGTGGTCTTATACCGTCCTATAGCCTGAAAAGGTTTTGATAACGTAATACAGGGAATGCCTAGTTATTTGATGCAGGTTTAATAGAGGTGCTCTGGTTACAGATTAAACTCCTTGGATAGATGGTGGTGGGGCGGTCTGGATACAAGTGACCTGACAAGTCATTAGGGGCTAGCCTGCGGTTAGATATATGACCGTTTGACTTCTGCCTCAATGTTGAGGGGAAGGTTTTGATTTGCTCCATACCTTGCATGCACTTGATGTAGGGCAGGGGGAAGATAAACGGCGGATTGGGACTGAGGTGCCTGGGGAGGGGATTTTACCTACCATTCCAGCAGCAGGGGGGAAAGGGAATACATCATAATGAAAAGCCCTCTGCTATCTTATTTTAAGAATTTTTCCCCCCTTCGCTGAGGGTTCCCTACGTTAGGTAGGAGGCATAAGTAGGGGATCCTCGGGGCAAGAGAGGAAAGGAAAAATGGATCACCCTCAGATCCCCGGCCACGGCGGGAAATGATCTGCTGTTGCCTAATTGGGACAGCGGACTCAGAGTTAATTTACCCCTGCAGGGGAATCACGGTTGACTTTTGAAACGACCAGTGGGGAGGGGAGGACAATGGCTGTCATCTGGTTATAAGAGGGCCTTTTAATCGCTCACTGGAGGAGATGCAATCCTCTCTATGAAGTTAGATCACAGACTGACTTAGACCCAACCAGGGAATTCTATTTCCCATCCCTTGCATCACGTCCTGTCTCCTGGGAGTTGGGCTCAAGCCGTGAAGGGGCACTTTTAGAATAATTCGAATGACTAACTCCATATAGGATTGTCAGGAATAACGGGCTAGAAATAGGGTATAGGCCTGGCTGCCCTTTAAGAGCAGGTCCCTACTGAGTGCCCCATCCGGTGGGCCAGTGCCACCGAATTACCTACAGATGATGTTACGTAACCTTGGAAGTTATCAAGTTTGCTGTTGTACAAAGTTTAACTGTTTTACTGTTAAGAGGCTCACAATGTTGTTGGGCATCGGAAGACCATGCTACTAGGAATATTGGGAAAGTGGGGGGCTAAACAGAGAGAACGGCAGAGGGAAAGATAGCTACATATAATGTGAGGGGATTTGGTAACCCTATCAAGAGACAGAGAATTTTGAATGAGCTGCACAAGGCCCACGTGGAAATAGCACTCCTCCAGGAGACCCACCTAGATCAAAAGGAGAGTAGTAAGCTTAAATGTGCATGGGTAGGCCAGGTATATTACTCTACTTATAGGGCACACCTCACAGAATAGGGGTTGCCACACTAATTCACAAAAACTGCCCCTTCCAACTTACTAACATACAAGAGGACCAGGAGGGGAGATTCTTATGGCTGAGGGGTAACTATAGAGGGGTTCCATGTTCCATTTGAAACATATATGCTCCCAATCATGATGGGGAAAACAGCGATTTCCTGAGGAGGTGCTCCTTAGGCGGCGCCTCCAGGGGAGATGTTCATTGTAGGGGGACTTTAACACAGTTCTCAGCCCCAAGGTGGATAGATGGGTGTACCATTGGGTCCTCCTACAGTACAGCTCAAACATTAATCAGGCTGGGGAAAGAGTTGGGCCTAGTGGAGGTCTGGCGCCACCACCACCCGAAGGTGGGACTACACCTGCTGGTCTGCACCACATAATGCCTACACAAGGCTTGATATGCTGTGCTGTCCACAGACTGGCTTCACAGGGTGGGGGACTCTCAGATTCATCCCCAGACCATATCAGATCATAGCATCGTATCAATGCTTTTATAGCCACGACCCCAACTTAAGAACTCCACTTGGAGGCTAAATGTATCCCTCTGAAACAGAGGGGAGTACAAAGACCTCCTAAAAGAAACAATAAGACAATATCAGAATGAAAACCCCTCCTGGAACACTACGGCGGCCATCTGGTGGGATGGCCTGAAGGCAGTCCTAACGGGGACCACCACAGGGTATGCTTCTAATCTTAAGAGAAGGCAACAAAAAGAGATCCTGGAGCTTGAGAACCGCCTCTTTGACCTGGAGGCTGAACATAAGATCTGCTCTAGATGAGCAGGTCAAGAGACGAATGGAAGAGACAAGAGGAAACTAAACAGACTTCTAGATGAGGCGGTGAGGGACAACTTAGATACTCTCCAGAGGTTTTTGAGGCAGGTACTCAAGAAGGTAGACTACTGGCTTGTCAACTAAGGAAAGAGACTGTTGCTCGAAATATCCTTCGTTTGAGGACCTCCGATAAGGCAAGGTCAGTATATAACATCGCCAGAAACCATAGCGGCACAGTTTCAACAATTTTACAAATCACTGTATTGCCAAGATCATATCACCAATTACTCAGATAAATTGAAAAATTTTTTTAAAAAAAGGTAAAAAAGCAAAAATTATCTGTGGAAGACAAGGAGAAACTTGAAGCTCCTACAACAGAAGATGAACTCCGGAAGAGTTTTAGGGAACTGAAAACAGGGAAGGCCCCGGGACCGGATGGGATATCAGGGGAATTATACAAGGCTCTTAAGCCTGAATTGGTCCCTTTGTTAAGCAGAGTCTGCCAGGGGAGAGATGGTGAACCCATCCCACCGAGTTGGTAGTATGCTCAAATCTCGGTCATCCCTAAGGATGGGAAGGACCCTGAGCTTTGAGGGTCTTACAGGCCCATCTCCCTCCTAAATGTAGACCTAAAATTTTTTACAATGACATTGGCCCCTAGACTGTAGGGATGTGTGGGGACTCTGGTCCACCTGGATCAAACTGGCTTCATTAATGAGAGGCTGATCCATGACAACATTAGACACCTATTAAACCTTCTAGCATACCAACAGTATAAAGGAGACCCGTCATTAGCAATCTTTATGGATGCAGAGAAGGCCTTTGACCGGGTGGACTGGAGATTCCTGCACAGGACTCTGGAAGAGGTAGAGATGGGCCCAAGGTTCAGGGATGAGATCCAGGCACTCTATGTGGCTCCACAAGCCACAGTGAGAGTGAATGGCTTCACCACTAAAAGGTTCACACTCACTGGAGGGACCAGAGTGGGTGCCCACTCTCTCCTTTCTCTTTGCTTTGTGCATCGAACTCCTGGCCAGGGCAGTTAGAGACAATGCAGATATCAAGGGCATTCGGGTGGGTGAGAGACAGCATATAATTTCCTTGTATGCCGGTGACTCCCTGTTCTTTGTGACTTCCCCCGAGACCACCCTCCCGGCTTTAACAGAGCTCCTCAAAGATTATGGGCAGGTGTCAGGCTACCAGATTAATTGGGACAAATTGGAGGCAATTAAGTTTGATAGGGCTTTTCTCAGGGGTCTGGTGGAAAATGTTCCCTTTAGATGGGCTGTGAATAATACTGTGAGATACTTGGGGGTTAAAATATTACCACACTCGTCTTCGCTTTTCAGACTTAATTATGGTAAATTGCGGGGAGAAATAAAGTCAGATCTGGCGAGGTGAGATCTACTTCCATTATCATTAGGAGGTAGGGTGGACTCAATTAAAATGAACAGCCTCCCTAGGTTGTTGTTTTTGTTTCAGGCCCTCCCTATCCATGTTCCCAATTATTTTCTTTTAAGACAGTTAATTTGACCCTCCTGTACTTTCTCTGGCAACAGGGTAGGAGACAAATTAGCCATAACCTTCTCACACAGCCTAAGGGGTTGGGAGGTCTGGCCCTACCAGACTTTAGACTGTATTTTCTCACGGCCCAGCTGGCCCCAGTGGTGACCTGGGTAAAACAGAGGGGGGATACAGGCTGGAGGGAGGTAGAGACCCACCAGCTGCAGCTGATTTCTTTGGCATCTCTCCCACATGCTCCACTAACAGCAGAACTTTGGAAAGCTATATAAAATCCCTGGACAAGGCACCTTCGTGGTGTTAGTAAGGGCTAGAAACTTACCCAGACAGCCTAAGGTATTAGTCCCCTTACTTCTATTTTGGAGACCCTAACCGCCCCGGTACAGATACCAGATTTCAATGGCGGAATAGATAAAATAGGAAAATTGCATTACTACCGTAATTCTTGATCTTCTCTTGTATCTTCACCATTCATTACTTCCTGGGTGTAAGCGATGCGCTGCGTCACGAAACTTTTTTTTTTTTTAAAAGTTGCCTAACGGCCCCGCCTCGAGAGCGACGTCATGGCCATGCGCGAGGCGGCCGTGTAGGAAGCACTCACCTCCTCCAACTCAGTTCTGTGAGCGGAGAGGCAAAAATGAAAGCAGAAAATATAGATAGCGAGGCAAGACAGCGAGGATAGCAAAGCAAGAAGAATGAACTGAAAAGGAATAAGCCGATGGAGGAAGGACAGAGGAGATAAGAACATCCCTAGCCTAGGGGTGCAGGGCCTCCTACCTGGGCGACTCTGGGAGGAGAGATGAGTAAGAGAAATGAAAATAGAAGAAGAAGAAGAAGAAGAAGATGGGATGTTGAAGGGACCAGAATGCCCAAGCAATAGTTAGCTGTAGCTGAAGGCTCGACTAAAGGGAAGCAAGAATCCCGGAGATAGAGCTGAAGAGAAGGTTCACGAACCCGCTAGACAGACTCAGAAGGGCATAGTCCTCATCTTCAACATGCTATTGTTCTTGACACCCACCTCGGGCTCCTGGCGTGGAAGGCCTTAACTGGAGGACAGCGAGGAGGAGAATAAAACCCCGCAGCATGAGGCGCTGCTCAGGGGTTTAGAAATGGAAATGTAAAGCCTTTCAGGCGCTCAAGAAAGAAACGGACCCAGACTGACTGGCTAAGGCCGCCAAGGCTTAGGCTGGCTAAGATTGATATGGTCAGCAGAGCTCTACTTAAAAATTGTCCAGGAGGACACTTAAAGGGAGAAACCACTTGAGCAAAACAGCGAGAAGGATAGCCTACCTTCTCATTTGCCTTCTTGTTTGATTTCTCCTTTTCTTTTTTTTTTTTTTTTTTACAGATAAAAATTTTTTTTTTTTTTACTAGATGCATGACCCAGATACCAAGATGCCTATAGCAGTCGGAGAGAGTTCCCTCAGCATTTTTTTTTTTTTAAGAAGAGAAAGGAACAGACGTACTCGTTCCTCTGCTCTGCAAGGCAAGAATAGAGGGGGGATTAGATTTCAGGGCAACTACCTGAACACGGGATTGCAGGATCAAAACTGAATAGCCTGAGCCAGGCCAAACAACCCCAGAGGTATCTTGCCATAAGAATAGCAAGAGATAGTTGTGCAGTCTGATCGCCAATGCAATCCACTTAGATGGCCCATGAATCTTAGAGTAAATAATTTTTCTGGATTTTAAGCCCCCCAAGAAGATTTTTTTTTTTTTTTACTTTTGTTATTATTTTTTTTTGGAAAATGAAGCAATTTTCCTATATTTTATATAAATGCAGAGAGAGAAGGAGACGGGAGGTGGAGAAGCCACAGGAAGAGGCCACTGAGGGGATGGTGGGCGGGTAGTAATGAATGGTGAAGATACAAGAGAAGATCAGAATTACGGTAGGTACGTACTTTCCTATCTTCCCTTGTCAATCTTCACCATTCATTACCCTGGGTGAGTATTGCTCCTCTTCCCTGGAGGGGAAGAGGCCATACCCGAGGGAACAAGACTCCCAGCCTTCTGTTGGTGAGAAACAGAAGGAGAAGACCCTGGCTTATTCAGAAGCCTAAGTGGGAGAAGAGCTAGGAGGTGCCTCCCGAGGACGAGGAGACGGAGGAGCCCTGTAAAAGTCTCCAGCTCTGAAGAGAAAGACGGGTCCCCGAAGGCGGAGCGAATCACCCTATGCCGGGCCAGGGGTGACAACCTGGAAAGACAGGCCATGCCGCCTGCCTGATGCAGATCGCTGTCCCCGCAAGCCTGGAAGCCACCTCATTGGCGCCATAAGATGCCCTTGCTTGTGTCTTGCCAGCTCCAGGCTCACTGCCATGAGAGGGCAACGGCTTGTCTGGTTTGCTCTGCATCAGGCATAGATGCAGCAGCTGGGACATCATCGACCACAGATGCCAGTTGTGGCAGCGCGTGAGCCTGATGTGATGCAATACATGCACCTGACGAGAAGAAGAGAACACTCTTCGCCTCCAACGGTCGAACTGGAGAGTCCGAATCCGGTTGGCGTCGTGCGCCAGGCAACCGCGCCCAGAAGGAGGTCCAGGCATACCAAACCGAGGACGGGTTGGGAAGGGAACCCAGAGACTCAGAGGGGCACACTACCACGCTGGCAGTCCGGGCTGGGGAAGAAGCGCAGGGGACTGCCATGACCGGATAGACGCCCTGGAAGGAGGGGCCAGGAAGGTACCACCAGATGCTGGGCACTGAATCACCAAGGAATTCACGGCTCCCGCTCTGGTATTGTCTCTCTCAACGAGGAATCTGAGATCCTCACCATCCTCGAGAGGAAACGCCTGATATTCTGTGAAATCAGCATCGGAGGACAGATGAGTAGGGTCCTCTCCTCGGAGGAGGGAGACGAGGATGATGGGAACTGATGCCCAGAGGATTCCTGCGGCGGTGGGGAGAGTCGAAAGACCCGCTCATGCATGTATCTAACATATGAGGGGAAGGCCGACGCAGAACCCCTGAACTGCCCCCAGGATAACGGACCCATAGGACCGACATGGCCTGGGAGCGGGGTGGTGAAGGCAGAGATGGGAGAGGGGCACCTCCGCTGAGGTAACTGCTTTCTCGCGAGGGCTCTGGAATCGGAAAGGGCCCTGGAAAGAGGGATCCCGGATATCAGACCAGGCCGCAGAACGGAACCTGGGGAAGCGAGCCTGAAGAGCCCTGGGGAGAACCTCCCCATGACGACGCTGGACTGCATGGATCCAGAAGGGCAGTCCGCACAACCCGCCCGGAGGACACCCTAGAATCCCTGAGGAGGGGCGAGGCTCTGCACTTCGCTCTGGCCACCCCCTGGAGTGGCCAAAGAAGACCGAGCAGCAGACCCTGCCCCTCAACCCTCGGACTCCGAGAGGGCCTCCTCCCACCAGCGCCCCTGTCCCTAGAGAGGGCAACAGCACCCTGAAGGTAGCTGTCACCGGGCCTCCAGAGGGAGCCTCCCCTGCGCCACCCCACGCCTGCCCCCGGGCTCCCGGCCACCCCCAGCCGGGAACCCTCAGGAGACGACGGAAGGGGACAGAGGAGGGCCTGCGCGCCGCCTGGCACCTCTAGCCACCGGGACCCAGACTCGAGGGGGGTGCCAGGATGGGTCCTCGTTGAATCATCGCCTCCGAGGAGGACGAGATCAGCAGGACTCAATGCTGGCCACCCCAGGGGTCCCTTGAGGCACGGGCCGCGAACGCCCCCGTACTGCGAGGCGCCGCGCCTCCTTCACACGCCGGTAGCAGCCAGGCCTAGCTCATTATTTCAACGGCGCCTGCAAGGCCGGCACCGCCTGAGGAAGGACAAGGCGCCCACGGCGCCGGGCTGCGGAAGCTTAGGGGCGGCATCACCGACGGGCGCCGCTTTGTCCATCGGCGCCCGCGAACAGCACCAAGGCTCAAAGCGGCACCGCCAACGGCGCCGCTCGATCACCGGTGCCGCTCGCGGCGCCGATCCCGTTGCGCGCAATGGCGCCGCTTGATCACCGAGCGCCGTGAACGGCGCTGACTCAAAACGGCGCGGAACGGCGCCAAGATTCGATCACCGGCACCGCGAACGGCGCCAGATCCAAACGGCGCCGGCGGGCGGCGTGATCCATCCGAGCCAGGCCCAAAGTCGAGGGCCTCGCCACGGGGAGCCTGCACTCGAAGAGGTGACTGCCGAGGCGGTGTCGGCGCCTGGCAGCCCGGGAGGGACCATGATGCTTCCTCAACACCGTGAAGGGCCTCTCCTCGGCAAGAAAAGACGAGGAGACCCCTCCTCCTCAGACCGTACAGGCCGGAGGACCGGGGAAGGGCCGAGACCTTACCTGAGAATCCTTGAGCTGACGTCGTCCAGGGTCGGCGCGGGGCTTTACCGAAGGCTGAGCGACTTCGAGGACACGGCGTCCATGGAGAAACAGGTGTCGCACGAATCCGCGGTCATGGTTGGGTCCCAGGCAACGAAGACAAACGCCATGCCGGTCCGAGACGGAGAAATGCCGTCACAGTAACACCGACGATAGGGCACGTCTGTTTTCAAACACGCTTAGCTCCGAACCGGACATAACGCCAAATCAACAAGAAAAACAGTAGGAAAGCACACCGGGCGTCATGAAATAAAAAAGAACGGGTTCACCGATTACGCCGAGTGTGCGGGAAAGAGGAGTCGCAGACGTAGTCAAATATGGACGCCCGAACAGGTGCTGCCTCGGCGGGGAGAAACAGAACTGAGTTGGAGGAGGGAGTCGCTATTGTTACCGCCCTCGCGCATGACGCATGACGCCGCCTCGAGGGCGGGGCCGCAGGGCAACTTTAAAAAAAAAAGCTCCCGTGATGGGTGCGCGCCTCCGGCTTACACCCAGGAAGTAATGAATGGTGAAGATTGACAAGGGAAGATCTAGTAAACGTCGCGGATTTTACCCAGGGTAGTTTGGTGGTCTCATCTGTGTCACTTCAATCAACATATTCCCTTATGAAAATGGATTTTCACAGGTATCTACAGGTTAGACATTATTTGATTTCCAAAAATCTGATCGCAGGAGTGACCAGAGATTGGACTGCTCTAGAGAATTTTCTCTGTTAGTCAGTACACCTAGCAGGGAGTAGGAAATTTATTTCTGGAGCCTATAAGATGTTACAGGGTGAGGGCACTGCTCAATTTGAGGACCTCCGACAAAAATGGGAGGCCGTGAGTGGTGCACCCCTGCCAGCTGCACAATAGATTAAGACTTGGGAACGGGGCTGGAGGACCATGTCCTCTCCAGGGTGGAGGGAATTCCGCTGGAAATGCCTATCTCACTTTTTTCATACCCAACAATCACAAAATACTTTAAAGGAGTCACGTCAGACCTATGCCGGCGTGGATGCGGGCAGGTGGGTACCCACTTGCACATATTCTGGGCCTGTACACAGGTGCAGAAATTTTGGAATGAAGTTCACAGCAGACTGCAGAAGGGGTGGGGGCCTCAGCTTCCTAGAACCTTTCAGATACTGGTGCTGGGATGTGGACACCCTGTGGTAGGTTCGGGTAGACAGCAAAATCTTTTTTCCGAACTCTATGCCTAGCGGCCCAAAAAGAGATTACGTCAAACTGGCTGGGGGTCTCCCCCCAGTAATAGAATCCTGGAAATCCTGGGTAGATTACATCAGGAGAACGGAGGAGCTCACAGCTGAGTTGAGGCTTTCCCTGGAGGCGCATACTGAGGTCTGGAAGACCTGGGACGCCCTGTGGAAATGACTCAGCGATTCTGGATGGCTGAGTCAACAGAGCAGGTCTCTGGGTATGGATGGGATTACCCTTTCTCCTAGCTGCCCCTTATCAGGCTATATCCTGAATCATACACATGGGTATTTATATGGTAAAAGCCTTATGGTCTTGTAGCATGGTCTTCCAAGCTAGTTACTGGTTAAAATGGTCCGGTTCCTGTTGAGCAGTTGACCATCAAGTAAAGGGGTGAGCTGGCGCTCTCCATGTCATTTAGCTTAACACACATATGCATGGAAGGTATCAGACAAAACACTAATATTTAGAGTTCTGGAAGTCATAGCCGCACTATAAAAGTATTTTGATGCTTATGAGGAGGCCATTATGGCCTTCGATGTTAATTAGACATGTGTATGCATGCTAACCTGAATACTGTGTGACCCTGAGCAAGTCACTTAACTTCCCTCTGCTCCCAGGTCGCACCTGTAAAAAAGCTTTCAGCTTAGTGTGCTAATCCTGGTTAAACAACTAAAAAAAAAAAAAAAAAAAAAAAAAAAAAATGTATACCTATTAAACCAGGTTCTCATGTATCTCTGTAAGATGCCTATCAATTTACATGTATCAGTTGTGCTGTGACATAGCAATAAAGCTGAGTTAAAAAAAAAAAAATAGTAGTTGTATTTGCCTTTCAAGGGAAGTATGACGGGATGGTAAGGTTAATGTTGAAAGTATTCCCACTGATAAAGGAATGCCCATAGAATACTGCCACAAGGCAGTGTTGAGATGGGAGGAAATTCCCATGCTACCTGATTCTGGGAACTGGACAGTAGTGGCTCCTCCCCTGTAGATTGGGGCCTGCAATTTCTTGTTCAGACATGTTTTGCTTTGCCTGGAGGGAGGGAGGAAGAGAGGGACAAAAAAGATGCTTGAAGGTATAGAATCAGAACGTTGCACTGTTTTTAATTTTGGGGGGGGGCTACATTACTGTAGGTTTGGTAATGTACTACATACCACTTACTTTAATTCATCACTTAATACTACCCTGTTTGTTTACAGCAGTGCATTAAAAGAAGGGCGAGACATGGAACGGTAGTGTGGGTTTTCAGCTCAAAGTGGCTGGTCTTGGAAAGCACTAAAAATAGCCACAAAAACTGGGTATTTCATGCTAACAACCTTTGTGAACCACCCAAAACATCTCAAAATTTCCCTACGGTCACATGAGTACAAAGTTAAAAGCACAACTTCCTGTTGCAAAACAATTTTTTTTCCAACTAGCAAAAAAGTGATACATTTACTGAAGTTGGCCCAACCCACTTTGAGATCCCTCATAGTTTAAGAGGACAGATGGGAATCGCAGGATTCATGAGACAGAAAAAGACCAAGTGGTCTTTCTAGCGCGCTCCCCCCAACCGTGCCATCTTGGTGTATATACCCCCTACATGATTTGTTATGGTGTAATCAACCAATGTAAGGTTTGAGTTTTGGTTTGACAACCAAAACCAACCCCTTGAACAAGTTCAAGTACCTTGGTATAATGCTTGATACTGCTGTCTCTTACAATCTCCATATTAACCAAACCGCTAAGGTCATTAACTCTAGGATTGGGATCATACATCATTATCGACACTATAGGACCACTGAGGCTCAGAGACTTGCGGTAACCAGCTCAATCCTCTCACTAGTCGACTATGGCTTAGTTATCTATGGTGCTGCCTCTGCGTCTCCTAAAAAGAATTACATCACGCTGAACAAGTCCTGCAGACTTGTCTCTGGATCTGATAAGAGGACCCATACCTGTAAACTCTACCAAAAGAACCAACTGGCTTCCTCTCAAGGCAAGGATCTACTACCATGCATGCCTACTCACAAAAAGATTAGTCTTGGCCTCACTCCCCTTTCGCTGAATCCTAATCTTGCTGGCGCCAAAAACAGGTGTACACAGAGTACCTCTAAGCAATCTTACCTTGTCCCTTTCTTCAGGACCTCTCTGGCTCAGTGGTCTTTTGCTTTCAGAACACCCACCCTTCTTAACCGGTCTCCCCTCCATCGTCACTGCTGAACCTAAAATGAGCGCCTTCAGATTCAAGCTTCGTCAACACCTCATCGCTCTAAGTCGCTGTGATTGCTTTGCCTAGTTTAAGCTTTCTTGCCCTATCCTTCCACCAGTTTTCTCTACCTCCTCTTCCCCCCTCCCTCACTACCCTCTCTCGCTCTTCCTTTCCTCCTATCCCCTTTTCTTTCTCATTCTTTCCCACCACTTCATTGCAACCTCCTGCCTACTGAACATCCTGAGCCGTGGACACTCCTTCCCACCCTCCTATCCTCCTGCCTACTGAACATCCTGAGCCGTGCACACTCCTTCCCACCATCCTGTCCTTCCTTCCTGACCTCCCGGATTCCCCATGTCCCTCTTTTTCTATGTCTCTTTCCTCTAGTCCTCTGGAAGCTGCATACCCTCTTCTGCTGTTCCTCCTCTTCACCCTCTCTCACTTAGCCTTGTACTTTCAGCCCTACATCAGAACTTACACGACTAGGTCATACCTGACTGCTTTTCTGTAACTGTAATTTTGTCTCATGCTTGTTACTTTGTGATCATGTGATGCAACTACCTTTGTTTGTTCCCATATTTTTGTACCCTCCATGCTAACGTGTGACCTTTGTAAAGAACCTCTGGTTCAAAGCAATGGCGGAGCTGGGGGTTGGGGGCAGTCGCACCTTGGCTGCCCCAGTGTGAGCAGTGGTGCCCTCCACCATCTTTACTCACTGTTTAGTGCCCATTGTAGAGTCCATGATTGACTGATTGCCCTCCCCTGCTCTCAAACCTGCTCGTCACTGGTTCAAAAGTTATTGTAAGTCTAGTATTCAATGAATAAATAAATTTGGAAGATGATTCTTGCACGGAGGACAAGAAAACCCGACTGCGTGACTTTACATCACAGTACTGGGCACCACCTTTGAGGGGGATATCGGCAGAGTCTAGAGGGTGCAAAGAAGTGCCACAAAATTCATATGGAGGTTAGAGAACTTGACATACTAGGGGGGAGACTGGATAACTTGGATATGTGGAATTAGGAAAGGAGGAGAAATAGAGCAGATTTTCTACTATTTTACACACTTGAGGATAACGATCTCATGGCATGTATGAATCTTAAATACACAGTGCACAATCAAGTATGAAGGGGACATACTAAATAACTGAAGAGAAAGAGCCTTAGAACAGAGGAAAGAAACTTCTTCACATAAACTGTGTCAACACGTGGAACAGACTCCCAACTGCGATAGCTCACTGTGAAAAGACGACGCTGGTCTAGATTTTAGTTCCTGTTGGGGGCTGGAATTCATTGGTATTACCAGTGAGTATGGAGGGGTAGTCTCAGTGGGTCACAAGGTCTTCTTCTACCTGACAAACCTCTGTAAGAAAACTCATCTGTGGCGGAAACCTCTGGGCACCCAAAGCTCAGCTGATCCACCAGCTCTCCAAGATGTACTGCAGTGCATAATCATTTTTCGATGTGGTGATTAAACAGCACCCTCTTAGTTTGCCCTTACTAACAAGTTCTTTTTATGATCCGACCCTTGTGTGGTACTAGGGCTCCCCATCACCCCCTTGTCACATACAGTCACCTGGAAAACACTGTGCTCCCTCTGTGTGGCCAGAGCTGGCTGCAGCACAGATCCAGTGACTAAGCTGAGTGAGGTCTACTATATGTCTTTACCTGGTGCCTTCATCAGAGGGCAGATTAACACCTTATAGCCTACTGCATTCTTGGATTAGGCAGTGCCATACTTTCATAACAAGGTGCTCTCAGTGATGTCAGCACCTCACCAGCATCCATTCACTTGTATGAATGCTGGGGGGATGTTGCCATTACTAAGATCACCCCTGCATAAAGACAAGGCACTGCCTAGCCTGAAATGCAGCTCACTTTATATTAATATTTTGCTCAACAATGATGAAACTAGCTGGCCTGCCTGTGCAGTGGTATCGCTATGGCTTGTGGTGCTGGCGACCCAGGTTTGGGAGCAGACCCGTGTCATCGGAGGGCCGGCAGAAGGAGGTAGGTGGAGCATCCCAGGAGACGCTCCTCATCTGTGGGGGAGAGATCGTCATCTGCGTTGCAATACCGCCACCTGGGTGATCACAGGTGGAGGTGCAGCTGCAAAGCAATAATTTGGGAAGGAAGGATGCCAACCAAGTCAAAGAGCACATGCGCATTGTGCGTTCTAGGCTCCTTGGTTCTCCAAGCGTGCTGGCTCCTTGGTGGACAGGGAGAAACACAGGAAAAAGCCCCGCAGCTGGCCGGATGACGGCCCTGGCACCACTGCACGGCGACGTACAACTCCAGACAATCTCGGTATGCCATCTGATGAAGACTTCAAGCAGGTGGGGGGGGGGAATGGAATGGGGAGCTGCTCCCTCCCTCCATCCATTTCGGGGGTTAAGCCTAGGCAGCATGGAGGATGTCTCCAGAAGAGGCTTGGGAGTTGGCAGAACCCAGGTGAGTGCCTTGGGAGATCTAAAGAGAGGCACAGCTGCGGTGAGAGGAGGGCGATAAACAGAGAATAAAAATAAAATTAAAAATGATGGAACTACCAGTCCAGTAGCAGTGGTAGGGCTGTTGCTCCCCACATCAGACTGGCTAGAAAGGAGGATTAAGAGTCCCAGAGAAGGTGCACCTCCTTCAGAATAGGGAGACAGTGCACTCTGCCATGTACCTGCCACCTGGCTGAAGTCAGGCAGCAGTGCAGTTGGAGGCATCAGCTGGAGAGAAGATGCAGTTAGACCCCCAGTGTGGCTGAGTGTATGTACAAGGGAGTGTGCATTGTTCCATGTCAGGTCCCCAAGAAAGAAAAATGGAGGAACCCTCCCCCCACCACCAATACGATGAGACAGGCAACCTGTAGGCTTTGCACTACTGACTGTGGCACCCATCCACCAAAATAGTCCAGGACAAGTAGTGGGGCAAGAGCCTGGAAAGGCAGGTGTCAGGGCTGGGTCTGCCAAAAGAGGACACGTCACGGCACCCTAGGACTTAAAATGTAAAAAAAAAAAATATGAAACTGACCCACCCTGTTGGCTCAATTGGGGGCTAAGAAGGCTAGTATTTAATAATAATAATAAAAAGAGAAATCATAAATTCCCAAAGAAACCTGCCCCTTAGTTGCCAGATTAAAATTGATTAAAAATACCAGTAAATTAACTTTTAAAGCAGCAGTGCAATGAAATTGGGCAAAAAATCTGACCCTACCCTTTTTTCACTATAAAACATTCCAGGCATTGTCTTGTTTTTAATTGGTGGTAAAATGATCTAGTTCCACAAAAATCGGAGTATTTTTATAACTATTTTTCTGCTCCCCTGGATCAGCAGGGATGTACCCATATCTGCACTCCAGACCTTATACCTGGCATCCCCCATCAGGCCAGCTCCAATCTGGGGAGGTCCGCAGCTTGCTCCCTGCTGCAGGGCTCCCCCCCCCCCCCGGTGGGATGGAGGGGGAAGAGACTGAGATTCACCACAGGCCATAGCTGTCGCTACAGCCTGGGGCATCATTCGGGCAGAGGTCCAGGGAGGGCTTCACAATGCTCGGTCCAGAGGGGTTTTTCCCTTATGTGACCACAGGAGGCACAAACATGCAGTGACATCAGTGCAGAGCGAGCACGCTCCTGCATCCGTCCCACAGGCATCTGCCATCACCTCCCAACTACTAAGTGGCCACGGCTGCTGCAACCCAGCCTCTGCTGGGTGTCACTAGATGGCGGTGAAATCATGACATTCACCCCCCCCTCCCTGGAGAAGAACTGCTGTCTGTGGTATGCTCATGCTGTCTCCCCCCAGCCGACCCTCTGACATCCTGTGCTAGCTCCCAAACACGGGTCGTCAGCACAAGCTGTAGTGCCATCGCTGTGCCGGTGGGACGGTTAGATGAAAAGAGTATTTAAAAAAAAAATTATTTTATTTTGTTTGTTTTTTCTCAAGAAAAAAATATGTCTGACACATTTGGCTTAGAAGAAAAAATGATTCACCTTAGTAATTGTGTTTCTTCTAATGGAGTCTTGCTGTATTCTGACATTATGCAGTTAGCCCCAGCACTTGAACTGCTCCGGAAAGGAAAGAGTTAACTCTATGCCAAAGCATAGAACGTTGAGCTCGAGCTCGGTTCAGACCTTTGTCTGCTGCACTTTGAAGTGTAACTGTCAGATTCTTACAAGCTAACACTAACTACCCCCACTATGTGGAAATTGTAAAATTACTAGCCAAAAGGCAACCAAATATTTTGAATCCCAAAAGACTCAAGTCGAGAAATCCAAAACAAAAACTAGGTAGTGAACAAATATAATTATCAAAACATATAAATAACCCACTCCCCTGACTAAAAGGAGAGTGCCAAGTACACCCTGAGGTGCAACACTGCGCCTGCCAGCCCACTTCCCAAAAAACAGGTTCTGAGAGGGAAGGCAGGGAGAGAGGGAGGTCAGAATACAGCAAGACTCCATTAGAAGAAACACAATTACTAACGTGAGTAATTTTTTCTTCAAACAACATGAAGTCTTGCTGTATTCTGACATTATGCAGACTACCAAGCAGCACCTCCATGGAGGAGGATATTGAACCTATTTTGGGAATAGACTCTGCAGTACTGCTGTACCAAACCGAGCATCACTCCTAGCCTGGATATCCAGAGAGTAATGCTTGGTGAATGTATGGACTGTTTTCCAGGTGGCTGCTTTGCATATCTCTAATAAGGGTATATCTCTGGCAGCAGCCAGAGAAGCAGCTGTACCTCTAGTTGAATGAGCCCTCAGGCCTGAGGGGGGGTACTTTGCCTAGCTTTTCATAGCAGAATTGTATACAAGAGACAATCCACCTGGCAATAGTTCTCTTAGTAGCAGGTTTACCCTTCCCCACTTCACAATAAGCGAAGAACAACTGGAGGGAGTCAAACCTAAGTGCCTTAGTACGCTCAATGTAGTAGCTAAGAGCCCTTTTAACATCCAAACTGTGTAATCTCTCGCCTGAAGAAGAATGATCAGTGAAGAACACAGGAAGAGACATGAACTGGTTCAGATGAAAATCTGAAACCACTCTGGGCAAGAAACTCCTGTTGGTTCTAAGGACCACCTTATCTCTATGGAATGAGAAAATCAGGCTCCACTGACAGAGCTTGCAATTCACTGATACGCCTGGCAGAGGTAATAACAACAAGGAACACAGTTTTCCAAGTCAAGTACTTAAGTTCTGCTGAGGCCAAAGGCTCAAAAGGGGGTTGCATAAGCTGAGCAATGCAAATATTAAGATCCCAAGCAGGAGTAGGATCCCTAAAGGGGGAGGGACTGCTATGAAGCAATCCTTTGAAGAATTTACTGAAAACAGGGCGAGATGCCAGTGAGGAGGGCTTTCCCACTGACAGAAATGCAGAAACAGCTGACAAGTGTACTTTGAGGGTAGCTGGTCTGAGGCCTAAGGCATTAAGATGAACCATGTAATCCAGAATTGTAGACAAGTCAGCAGTATCTGGGGATACGTGCTTATTGGAACACCAAATGCTAAATCTTTTCCATTTGGAGTTATACGTTTTTCTGGTGGCAGGTTTTTGAGAGGTGTTGAGAATGTCCAGAACGCCTTGAGACAGATGCAAATTTGCATATTCTAGCTCTTCAAGAGCCATGCCTTGAGATTAAGAGACCGAAGGTTGGGGCACCGGATCCTCCCCTGAGAGGAGGTTAACAGGTTGTGATTCCTGGGGAAGATGGACTGCTAGGGACAGCAACAAGGGATACCAAGGCTGTCTGGCCCAGTCTGGAGCAATCAGGATAACTTCGCAAGATTGTGACCTTATCTTGAACAGGACTTTGAAAAGTAGAGGAAAAGGAGGAAAGGCATACAGAAATGTCCCCTCCCAATCCAGAATTAGAGCATCCAGGGGGACTGAACCCAAGACTGGGGGTCTACAACAAAAGAGGGGAAGTTGGTGATTGTCTGAGGCTGCAAAGAGATCTATCTCTGGAGTGCTCCACTTTGAAAAGATCACTTTTAACACTAGGGGATCCAGGGACCATTCGTGATGGCCCTGGGAAATCCTGCTCAATGCATCTGCTAGCACATTGTCCTTCCCTGGAAGGTGGACTGCTACCAGAGAAGTCTGTAGAGAATAAGCCAGGGACCATAATTTCATGGCTTCCGTGCACAAGGCCGTAGACAGAGTGCCTTCCAGCTTGTTGATGTACCACATGGTGGTGGTGGTGGTGGTGGTGTCTGTCCTGACCTGAACCACCTTGTTCTGTACCGAGTCCAAGAAGGCTTGTAGAGCCAGGTACACTGCCCTGAGCTCCAGAAGACTGATGTGGAGAAGAGACTCCTGAGGAGACCACACTCCCTGAGCTGTGAGGGCTCCCAGGTGAGTTCCCCACCCCAGGAGAGAAGCATCTGTGGTTAGAACCACAGAATGAGACTGAGTGATGAATGGGACCCCTTGCCTGACATTGTCCTGATCCAACCACCACTGGAGAGCCTGGATCAGAGTCTGAGTCACTGGAATTAGTTTGGTTCTGAGACCAAAAAGCCCTCAAATGGAACTGTATGTCTCTCATCTGAAATCTAGCCCCTTGGACCACTGCAGTGGAAGCTGCCATGTGACCTAGGAGTTGAAGGAAATGCCTTGCTGGTCGAGACACCAGAAGGTGGAAGGAAGAAGCCAACTCTATAAGGGCCTTTACCCTTGCCAGAGGGAGAAAGGCTCTTGCTCTGACAGTATCCAACTCTACCCCTATGAAGGTCAAGAGTCGCACTGGTTCGAGAACTGATTTTGGAAGACTGAGGAGGAATTGAGCACTTGCTGGGTCACCTGTAAATTTGACTTGACTTGGTCTGGAGACTGACTCACAACGAGTCAGTCGTCCAGATATGGGAATATGGAAATGTTTGTCTCCTTAGAAAGGCCACTCCTACTGCTAGGCATTTTGTGAACACCCTTGGAACTGATGTTAGGCCGAAGGGCATTGCTTTGAACTGATAATGGCCTGAAGGCAGTTCGAACCTGAGGTACTTTCTGTGGGAGCATCTCATGGGAATGTGAAAATAGGCATCCTTTAGGTCCAGGGAGGCTATCCAATCCCCTGGTCTTAGAGAGGGAAGAATTATTCCCAGAGTCACCATTCTGAATTTTGGCTTTACTAGGTGCTTGTTTAAGTACCTTAAATCTAGGATGGGCTGCCAACTCCCCTGTTTTTTTGGGGGGTAAGGAAGTATCTGGAGTACAGACCTTTGCCCCTGTGAGGTGTAGGAACTTTCTCTATGGCTCTGAGAGCCAGCAGAGATGAAACCTCTGCCTCTACGGCTATGGTTTTGGAGATGTTTGCAGGTGGAAAGGACCTGACCCTCAGCTTTGGAAATTTTTTGAAGCCAAGGGCCAGTCCCTTTCTTACTACCTCCAGGACCCACTTGTCTGAGGCAACAGACTTCCAGTCCTGGAAGTAGTAAGCCAGCCTGCCTCATACAGGAATTGGGGAGTTGGCCCGGGCTGACATCAAGGTGTCTGCTTGGCAGAAGCCTTAGACTGAGAGGAGGATGCAGCCCTGCTCATCCCTCTTTTGCATCTCCCTCTGAAGAACCCCCTCTAAGGAAAAGGAGAGGAGGCTTGTGCCTGGTAGAAAAAGACCTTCCCCTGCCCCTAGATTGCTGCTTCTGAGGAGTTGCCAGCTTTTCCTTGGCCTGTTCACTCCTGTAGGTGGCCCTGTATTCGTCAATTTTCTTCATATAATTCTCTGTCTGCTCCCCAAACAGAGAATTCTCTATGACAGGGAAATCCATGGCCTTAGCCTGGGTGTCCTGTGATAGGCTAGTACATCTGAGCCCACCCAGTCTTCGAAGAGTCACAGATGTAGCCATGACTCGTGATGACACATCATTGGAGTCCATAACAGCATGAAACTGGATTTTTGATGCCTCAATCCCATCAGCTGCCACCTCCTCCAGCTCCTTGGTAAGCTGGGATGAAGCCTGTCTAGCCAGTTCCAGAACAGTATCCCATCTGGACTTCTGGTATCTGGCCGTATAAGCCATATAGTTAGACTGCTTGAGTCCCAAGGAAGATGCCAGGTACTGTTTTTTGGCCATGGCATCCAGCTTCCTGGAGTCTTTATCTGGGGTGTGTGAGCCTTATCACAGGCTGCAGCCTGCACGACCCCAACATGGCAGCATTGCTGGTACAAGTACTCCGTACCTGGGCCTGACAACATATACCTCTTGTCCAGTCGCCTGTCCACAGGAGGTAAAGAATTTGCAGGTTTTTAGTAACTTCCGTGTCTGTTTCCCAAAAGATCTGTGAAGAGAAATAGACAATCTCTTGGACTCTGGGATGTCCATCATCTCCACATAGTCAGGCTCCTCTTGCTCCTCAACAGCTTCATCTAATGGGAACTGGAGGGTTTCTGCCACTTTTTTGTGGAACATAAAGTGGGAAGGGGACTCAGAAAGCCTAGGAGGAGAAACACCAGAAGGCCTGTCTGGGGAGATGTCTGGTTCTATGGGCTCATCCAGACCTTCCACACCATCATCATAATCTTCATCCCCCTCCAAATCCATTTCATAATAGTCTTCTGGGGAATAATCTGGAACCAGGGGAAGCGACTGAACCAAACGCCTACTGGTAGGCGTCAGATCAGCCGGAACCGAACGGAGTGATTCAACTATACTAATCGCTCTGGCAATTTCCTCAGTGGTTAGACAATGTGGTTCTGGATCCGAACCAGCCAATTTCTCTTTTTTCTTTTTGGCGAAACTGACCCCTCAGGATCGGCTCTCCTTTTGGCCGAGGGAGTCTCGCCCAGGTCAGCGGGCACTCCCTCAGGTTCGGTCAGAACTGAACCGGGCTGGCCAACTGGGTCAGCGGACTTCTCCTTTTCCCTAAGCTACCCAATCTTTTATCCAGGGTGGCCTTAGGAAAATGTTTACATATTTGGCAGTCTGAATCAAGGTGGTCAAAACCCAGACAATAAACACAGATGGTGTGGGGATCAGCCTTAGCAAAGGCCTCCCCACACTCACTGCAGTGTTGAAACCCAGTGGGCCCGGTTTTTCTCTTGGGTTTCTCAGACGAATCCATCCTACAAACTTACCCTTTTTTCGGCAACAGCCAGGCAAGACCCCCTTATTGGCTCCTAACTGCGTCATGGGTGTTAGAAACAAACGTTAAAATACGTTTTTTGTAGAACCGATAACGACCAGTACCTCACACTAAATTCAGAATCAAAGTAAAACTCAAGAAAAATAACAGCCAACCGGTTCAGCCCGAACCGAGTGAAAATATTACTTTAACAATTTCCACAAATTTAGCACTAGTCCTCTACCTAAGTACTTACTGTACCGCACACAGGGATCGGAACCGAAAATAAAATAAAAATAGAGGTTTAAAACCAATGTTTTTACTGGACCGAACCGATAGCGAAGGCGAGATCTCCGAATCGACTGTTCAGTTAGGTGGAGTAAAGAATCTGACACTTACACTTCAAAGTGCAGCAGACAGAGGTTTGAATCGAGCTTGAGCTCAACGTTCTATGCTTTGGCATAGAGTTAACTCTTTCCTCTCTGGAGTAGTTCAAGTGCTGGGACTAACTGCATAATGTCAGAATACAGCAAGACTTCATGTTGTCTGAAATAGCACTGTAGATCTGGCAATGGTTAGGATCGAGAAAATAAAAAAAAAAAAACTCAACGTAGTGTTGAGTTTATGTCTGTTGGTTTCATTATTTTAGTTACATGTTGTATTTAGTATGTGTTTGTAGGTCACGGTAAGGCCACATCAATGTATTAAAATTGTTAACCTCATGTATTGAAAGGTGGATGTCAACAACTCCTCAAATTACATTTGGAGGAAAAAAATCACGGTATGCAGCATTAGAGGTACCTAGAAAAGAAGATTTGACAGGTACGCTAATATTTTTATTAATTGTTACTTAAACCAGCTTTTTTAGAAAAATATTTTTCGCTGTACTGCTGCTTTCAGTACTTCCTATGCTGAGCAATACCGTACATTGTTTCCGGTTTACTGTCCTAGTCACGCTCCTTTGCTGCACATGCGTTGGTATTGCTAAGTTGATTGGGGTAGTGTATGGTTGCTCTGACACCTGAATAGTGCTACCTAGATGGGGACGCAAGGTGGGAATGGAAAATTATATTGACCAATGTAGAGGGCAGTGAAGACAAATATAGCAAGGAACAATCTTTGTTTCCTGAGAAAAATGAATTTTAAATATTTTTAGTGTCTATGAGAATTCCCTCCGATACCCACCACCCTCTGCAGCCACTGACTGCCCACCTCTGTCAGAGAGTGCTGGTATTGCCTCCTCTTTTATCCACGTGAGTGCAGTCGGTGCTGTTGTCCTCCTGGTTCCCCACGATGTTCCGATACCAAAGCATTAGCCTCAATCAATCAGTTATTTGAAAGTTTAAAAAGAATATATCAGACACAGTTCACTGTGTCCAAACACACCTAAAATAAACACCAGCATAAACGTGTCTTTGCCTACTTCAACTCATGCTGGTGGTATGCCACCTTTCTGTTCACCACAGGTGTCCCCATGTCGAATGTTTCCTCTGAACACCATACCAGCAGAGCGGGCTGCACAAAACAGCCGAGGATACTGATGAAAACCTGGTTCAAGCCATATTAAAAGGAGCATTCCTTCTAGTGTTTCAAATGTGAAAAAGGTGCCAAAGCAGACTCAGAATGGGGAAAGAAGGGTATCACAAACGTTGGGATAAGGGGCAATCTAAAACAGAAAAAAAAAGTAAAGGTGCAAATTTTCACCACTACAATGCACTGCTGCTTTAAGTTGAAAGACAGGACTGACTACAGATATAACAGTTCTTATCTATCCTTGCCCATCTATGTATCCTGGAGGCTGTGGTAGCAGGTGTCACTTGGCATATTGGGTTGGCAACCTGGGTTTGTGCTCTGAACCTGGAACACTGAAGTGGAGTGGCAAGAGGAAGACTGAGCATCCCACGGGATACTCTTCCCCGGCCCCTTCAGCAAGGGTGGATGGTATCATCCTGTCATCCACTCCTTAATGCCAACTGGCTGACCACAGGCAGCAGTGCAGTCAGACAGATCCTGATACAAGGGTTTGGGGGGGGGGTTGGAATTTATGGTGGTAGATCAACGCCAACATGTGTCGCTGCCTACTGAAAGGTCGTTTTGGGTCACTTGAGCATCATATTATTGCTGATGGCAATTATTCAGTGACCCAGTGGCTACTGTCAATGCCTTCAACAGTTGTTTTTTTTCACTGACATGGGCAGATTTAAATCTTCCACCAATGATTCACCGCTCCCTCCCCCCTCCCCAGGCCAAGAGGAGACCAGCAGGCTATCCTCTGAATTTAATTTCCATCTGATTACATGGAAGGAGGTATTAACTCAGTTGGGGAAGTTAGACGGGCATGCCTCATCAGGATATGACAGGCTTGAACCAAACTTCCTAAAATTAACTGCCACAGTCATTGGCTCCCGACTACAAATGCTCTTTAACAAATCCTTAATAGATGCGGCTATCCCTGAAAGATGGAAAGTGGCCCTGGTTGTACCATCCACAAGGTGGCTCCAAAGAACCAGTAGATGACTATCAACCCATCTCACTACCAAGTCCCTTAGCTAAAGTTCAGGTGAGGCTGGTCTGCAAAAACTTCAAGAGTACTTTGAATAGTATAATTTTCTCTCTCTGATGTGCAGCATGGGTTTAGGAAGCACCACGGGCACTGATACAGCCTGGGTATGGCTGTCCTAGAAACATAGACTGTGATGGCAGCTAAAGACCACTTGGCCCACCCAGTCTGCCCATTTCTACCCATCGGATAAGCTGCAGATCCTAGTTAACCAACAGCCTACTTCTTTCTACCCCCCACAAGAATTGCCTTATGTCTGACCCATGCATTCTTGAATTCCCCCACTGTTTTTGACGCCATGACCTCCTCAGAAAGGCTGTTCCATGCATCCACCACCCTTTCCATGTAAAAATACTTCCTCACATTGCCCCTGAGCCGTCCCCCCCCCTCTCCATCTTCAAATTGTGCCCCCTTGTTCTTGCACATCTTTTTTTCTGGAAGATGCTACGCTCTTGGACTTTGTTGATTCCCTAGAGGTACCTGAAAGTTTCCATCATGCCCCCCCCCTTTCCTCGAGGGTATACATATTAAATATGCAATGCATGGTGGGCTCATGAATGCTGCGGTATTTATACACCTCACCAAGGCCTTTCGCCTGGTCAATCACAGCCTCCTACTGGCTAAACTACAGCAACCAGGTTTTGATGGTGTCTCCTGCTGTTGGTTGAAACACTGCCTGACTGGCAAGAAACAGCAAGTGGAAGGGTGGTCTATCGCCGCCAACATCTACTACTGATGGACTCCCCATGACACAGTGCTGAGTCCCTTGCTTTTTTCTCTGTCCTTTAACAACATGTTAAGAAACTGCAGAGGGGCAAACCACAGCTATTTCCTAATGATGCTGTATTGTATAGAAACTCCAATGATTCCAGTCAGCACTGAGCTGGAAAATGATTTTAGACAGCCAGAAGGATGGCTCCTACTAATAAGTTGGTTCTGAATGTCATATGATCTATTTTTTTTTGGGTTGGGGGAAACCAGTTGCCCTCAGCGTCCTCACCCCCACTCTGATCCCTGGCGCCAAGTCACCTCTGTGGGACATCCCTCCCCACTGTCAATGCCCCAGGGTCCCCCCCCCCGGCGGGGGTGGTGGGGCCACAGCCGCACCACCACATACCAGATCCAGCTACGTGGTGGAAGCGGAGGTCCACTCATGACCGGGCACAGAGGGTGGAGGAGCTCGCATCATCTGATTGGCACCCTCCACTTTTTCCAGCCCATATCCCACCCCACAGGTCGTGGACGTGCAATGACATCAACGCAGCGTATGCGTGCACCCCCACGCACACTGCAAACATCCGCTGACAGCCATAGCTCCTTTCTCTTGATGGTCTTGGTTTGCATCCAACCTCTGTTGGGTGGCACATAGGTGTTGGACCACTGTGGAACCCACCCCCAGAGGTCGACAGCAGTCAGCTGGATGCTCTACTAACCTCCTCCGCCGACCCCAAGAGGTTCTGAATGTCATATGCTCTATTTTTGGGGCTGGAGACCAGCTGCCCTCAGCATCCTCGTCCCCTCTGAGGGACACCCTTCCTGCTGTCAATGCCCCAGGGTCCTCCCATCACGGCGGAGGCGCTGCAGCCACACCACCGCATACCAGATCCAGCTACGTGGTAGGAGAGGAGGTCCACTCATGACCGGGCATACAGGGTGGAGGAGCTCGCATCATTCGATTGGCGCCTCCCACTTTCCAGCCATATCCACCCGTGGAGTCGTGGGCGATACGTAACATCAATGCAGTGTGCACCCACATGCACACTGCAAACATCCGCTGACAGCCATAGCTCTTTTCTCCCGATGGTCCTGGCCTGGCACCCAGCCTCCATTGGGTGGCACATAGGTGTCTGACCACTGTGGAGCATCCCCCCCCCGGCGGTGGAGAGCGGCTGGCTGGATGCTCTACCAACCTCCCCCGGCAGACCCTCATAGGTTCTGAATGTTAAAAAAAAAAAAAGTTGTGCTATTTGGCTCCAGACTCCTGAGAAAGGAAAAAGACAGCACTCGTTGCAGTGGACTACCTCCACAGACTCCCGAATACAGGTAGTTGAGTCCACGAGTTATCGCGGGGTCTACCTAGACCAGGAATTCTCTCTAGAGTTCATACTGATAATATGACAAAATCTCTTCACCAAAAAAAGGAGTCTGTTGTACTGTGTAACAGCTTGCCTCACTAAAGTAGCACGGCCAGCCATCGCAAACTGCTTTGTGCTTCCTGTCCTACTGTTTGATGCCCCTTCCATACCCCCAGGAGCACTGAAATAAACAGACTCAAAGTTCTGTATAATACAATTGGGTGGTTTGTCGTGGGTGCTCTCCCCAAGGAGCATCACTGCGATATATCCTCTATGTTACACTGGCCCTCCTTGGAGGGAGAATGGCCTACCCTTCTCTGCCTTGTTTTTTAAAGGGTCAAATTACACACACACACTGGTCTGCAAGGTTTTCTAGTGCCTAAACCCCTTAGACGAGTGCTATGGTTCTCCCTTTGCATTCCACTCGAGGTGCCTAGGTTTTACGCCAGGTTCGGGTTAAGAGGTCTTGTGTCACCACTGCCCCACCCCTTTGGAACAATCTTCCTCTGAAGAAACAAAACTCTTCCTCCTTGGTGGCTTTAGGAAAGGTCTGAAGTCCTATCTTCTAGGGCAGCCAGTGTGCCTGCAATTGTTGAACTGACCTGCCAATTATGTTATCTTTCCCTCTTTTCCACGCCTTTCTTGAGGTGTTAAGTCACTGTTCCCTCCTTCTCAAGTCCTTATATCTCTTCTGCTCTTGTACTGCATTGTTGTACAACTGAAGGTTTCTAACCTGTGTACTTACATCTGCTTGTAATTTATAATTTGCACTGCTTTGTATGTAATCTCATGTCCACTGCTTATCATTGTTCTCACTGTAATAATTTCCGTGTCACCCCCTGAAAAAAGGACTTTCAGTCTCAGTGGCCTAACCGGTTAACAAAATTCAATAAATAAATAATTCCAGTGGATGAGAAGGAAAAACCATGGTCACCAGTTGGCCAGATGAATGTCTGCCCCCCTCATGTCCTGCACGGCTCCCCTCCCCCACCCCAGGGTTGGCCTCTCTATACAAGAGAAACCATTGCAGGCAGTTGACAGTTCAGGCTAAACCATGAGGTTCTACACTGGTGTCTGGTAGTTTGGCTAAATCACATGGGAGCTCAGATATGAAGACTAAGAGAGACTCTTTTCCATGGAGCTAAAGTAAGAAAATAGCCAATTTAGGCAGAAAGAAATTCTAAGTTTTCAAAAATTTCTGGTGTGTGTGGGGGGGTGCACTGAACTCTGCTTGTTTGTTGTTACATACCACAAACCAGTAGCACCTCTCATAAGAAATGTGATTCGAACTTTGTGAATTAAAGAGTTAGTTGAACCAAAACAGGAAAATTACACACATTTTAAGAAGCAGTAACTTGTAACTTTTTATTTCTCAAGTAGTTTTTTTCCTTTTGCTCATTAGAAAGTTTTACGTCTGATAATATTGCGATTAGCTCTCAGCCTGGGAGCCGACATATCTCTGTCTCCTCCCCCCTCCCTCCAACTACATCAGCAGCATTGTGATCTCACTGAGTGTGACATCACAGATGACTGACTTGGCAGCTACCGAGTGGCTGTTCCTAAGCAGCAGTGATGTCACAGTCAATGAGGTCACAGAACTGAATATGTAATGGGGGAAGAGAGCTACATATTTCAGCTGCCATGCAGAGTGCTGTTTCACACATCAACACCTGCTAACATCAGGTAAAACATCTTCTAATTAACCAAAGGGAAAAGAAAAAGTACCCCAGGCATAAAAGGTTATGGTTGACTGCTTTTAAAAACTAATATTAGTTTTAGGCAGTATGGTAGCTCTTTAAGTAGTAGTAGTAGTTTTATTTCTAATGGCACCCTTCCCTGGAGGCTCAGAGTGCTTATATAAAGTGCAGGAGTAAAACATCATCACAAATAAAACAGACAAGTCAGCATCAAACAACTGAACAGATAAAAGTTCGACTGGGACAGTAAACTAAACAAGGGTAGAGCATGCTAGCATCATGGAGAATGCTCCCAGTGCTTGTGCTCCCAATCTGAACAATTACCTCTCCCCCCCCATCCACTTTATTTAACCTGTGGAGGTATTTGTAGTTTCCCATCATACTCACTCTGTCCCTTCTCACTTCAGACATGTACATATTCAGATCTGCTAACCTCTCCTCTCCTCATCTCTCTCTCTCTCTCTTCCTGATGTCCCTGGATCATCTCGGTTACCGTTCTCTGTGCTGCCTCCACCCTGTCCTTCCTCAGATGTGTACCCCAAAACTGCACGCAGTACTCCAGGTGAGGCTGAACCAGTGATCTATACAGACAGCAGCAGCTCCATTCTCCTTCTGGCGATCTCTCTCCCTCTCCTCTCTCTGCACCCTATGTCCTATTTGCCCTTCAGGCTGTTAAATTTTATTACTCCCAAGTCCTTTTTCACTACCACCTCCCAATCACATCTTCAGAGCTAAGTTTGTGTGTCTATGTGCATCACCTTGCTTTTGTTTTGTTTTTGCATTAAATCCTATCTGTCACACCTTCAATCAATCAAACATACACAGAATCTGTACAGGGCCCCTGTTGATACAGTTGTGCTCACCAAGTGATTGTCCCCATCACAGATTTACTTCAGGTCTGATCCCAAGAATACAAATAAACAAAAATATAATCAAAATGTTGTATTTTATACACTTACATTTACTGGAGGCTACACCTAAAATCCCGGGTACCACAGATTTGATGGGGCTACTGCAAAGTGTTGGAATGCAGTTTCCTTATCATCAAGCTACAGACTAGTAAATGGAGAGTCTGCTGAAATGGCTGCAGCTGAATGGAACAGGAAAGAGCTATGAGAAGGACAGCACAACATGATCAAAGGCACACAATAACCTGTTGAGCAAGGTATGACATCGCTTAAGAACAGGTAGTTCAGGCTGCTAAAAATAAAATCATAATCTAACTTTTGGTCTACTGTAGCCTGTGGCAGAGTGACACAGTCACTTATAATACACGTTCATGTTTTAAATTTTAAGTAAACTTCATAAGTGTGAAAGGTAAAAGGAAATGAAAATGGAATTTGATGTAACAGGAGACACATAGACTCCCAGGTGCAAAAGGTGAAGATCTCATGCCCCCGATACACAGATTGTTAGAGGGGGAGGAGACACAGCAGCTGTCAACCGTGCCAGCACAAATAACATATGTGTAGGCCAGAAGTCATCCAATTGGCCAAGCGGGCCCACAGTTATTCCTCCCGATTTCCTTCCCAAAAAACACAAACACACACACCACTGAAATGGAATTGTAAAAGGTCACAGCATATGTTACTCAAATTATAAAGAACTAATACATACTGTAAATACTCAAATCTTTATCTAAAAAACACTACCTGTACATGTAAGATGCACACTGAGCCATATTTTCAAAAGATTTGGGTGGCGCTACCCGGGACGCACCACCTAAACCTGGAAATGCACCAGCTGTCAGGGGCATGCCCATATTCAAAGGGCACAGATGCACGACACACCCTCGACAGCGCCAATGCGCACAATACTGTGCTGCACCTATGCAAATGAGGGGTTCCCCATGCATATGCAGCACAGCGTAATACTGAAATGTTTCAGAAGCGCAAAATGGCCCCCAGCAGCAGCGCAGATTTATGGTCATGAAACCCTGCCCTAACTAGTGCGCAGACACAGCTGTCTACTTTGAAGGGCAGTGAATCCTTGGTGGTACAGCAGTCCTATACTAGCCCCAATCACTGTTGGTAAACTACAAGAATCTCCGCCTGATCCTCTATATCCCCAATAGGCTAGCTGCCCCTTCCCCAGCCTCAATCATATGTATAATAAAATATCCCCGATCCCCGTATCCCTGGTAGTGTAGTGGTCCCCCTTCCCCAGCCTCAATCATATGTATAATAATAAAATATCCCCGATCCCCGTATCCCTGGTAGTGTAGTGGTCCCCTTCCCCAGCCTCAATCATATGTATAATAATAAAATATCCCGATCCCGTATCCCTGGTAGTGTAGTGGTCCCCTTCCCCAGCCTCAATCATATGTATAATAAAAATATCCCGATCCCGTATCCCTGGTAGTGTAGTGGTCCCCCTTCCCCAGCCTCAATCATATGTATAATAATAAAATATCCCCGATCCCCGTATCCCTGGTAGTGTAGTGGTCCCCCTTCCCCAGCCTCAATCATATGTATAATAATAAAATATCCCCGATCCCCGTATCCCTGGTAGTGTAGTGGTCCCCCTTCCCCAGCTCAATCATATGTATAATAATAAAATATCCCCGATCCCCGTATCCCTGGTAGTGTAGTGGTCCCCCTTCCCCAGCCCCAATCACAGTTATAATAAGAAGATACCCCTCCCATGCTCTGTTTCACTGGTAGTCTAGTGGTTCCCCCCTCCCCGAGTCTTGGCCATCCAATGGGGGGCATGTACTGTATAGTATACACGCTCCTGTGCAGTTCAGTTGGTGGCTGGCCATGGTGGTGTGGCTGGGCTGTGCCAGTCACCAGCTCCGGTCTGGTTTGGAGGGAAGCGGGGTGGTGGGTCACTGCCTAATAGGGTGGGGGGCCACTTGACTACCAGGGATGTTTCCAGTTATTATATGGATCAGGGCTCAGGGAGAGGGGGAACCACTAGACTATCGGAAATGAGGATTGGGGGTATTTTCATTATAACTGTGATCGGGCTGAGAGGCACTACACTACCAGGGATATGGGGATTGGAGTGATTTGATTATTATAAATGTGACTGGGGGGAGACACTAGCCTACTGGGATACGGGCCTCAGGGTATTTTGTTTTTATATAAGTGATCGGGTTAGTTGGGAGACCACTACGTTACTAGAGACACTGGGTGGGATATGTATTTGAACGAGGATCAGGGCTTGGAGGGAAGGGGAACTGGCCCAGCACACTTCATGACAACGCAGGCATGCAGATGAGCCCAATGGGCTCATCTGCATATCTGGGCTTAATATCGCTCAAGGGGGCCATGGCACACACCACTGTGCACCACGCAGTACCCCTATGTGCAGTCATCAGCCCCACACCCTGGTTGTGCTGCGCAGAACATGGCAACCCCTGTTGTGTGCTGTGTACCCAGGTTACGATATTCAAACAGCTTGTGCGGTCTGTTTGGCTTGCGCAATTTGTTTGAATATGGCGCTATAGCCGGACGGCCCAAGGTTTATGTGCTACGCACTGTTTTGTGCATGCATTCAGATGGCTCTGAATATGGGGTCCATTATGTACAACCATTTTAGGGCTGGGCAAATTTTATTTTGCTAGGAAAAAAGGCAAAAATGGCACAAAATGCCATTTTGTGCAATATTCATTCTCGTGAATACTAGAAGAATTTGACCACTTTTGAAATCATGCTAAAATGTATAGTTTTTTATGCACATGTATAACTATAGGACTGATCAGCAGTTCCAGAACCCAGTACCATCAGTTGAGTTTAAGACATGATGAAGCAGAACCTAGCGACATCAGCTCAGCTGGGACTCACCTCCTGTTTTATGTGAGGGCTAAAGGACTTGGGTACTGCCTTTGCAGGCACAGAAAATACTCAAAGAGCAATACCTGGACAGTGGGTGCCAAAGTTAGAGTAAAGCCAGTGCTGCGTTACATGATCATTCAGACCTGAGGAACCCACAGGCACAGATTTATCATGACTCTGGTGATTTTTTTTGACTAACTCTTAATTTCCCTACTTTTTATGTTTTGTGCTTAAAGGGACAATGCTAGCCTTTTCTGCATCATATTATTTCTGCAGATAGTAGTGCAGGTGGTACTACTGTCTGAGCACAACCTGGGTACCCATTGTGATGGTACCCGTATTGAGCCGCCTCCTCAAGTTAGTCCTACTGTTCCATATTGCATTAGCCACCCCCTGCACACCTCGGTCAGGGTATTGCTTCACCTAGCATTAGGGCGGTACACCCCTAGAGATGGAGACAGGCTTACCCAACATATCAAGAATCATAGGCTACCAGGGCCAGGCTTCTCAAATTAACTATTGATGCCTTAACAAAGCTGCTACTTTTGCTACTGATATGATGCTCGGTAACATCGAATTAAACCCTGGTCCCATCTGTCCTCTTCTCCGTCGGACATGGCCTCTCTTAAAGGAATGAGTTTCTGGCATGTCAATGTCTGTAGCCTCCTAAAAGTTCACTATGATACAGGTGTGGATCAGCCATACCCAACCTGATATCCTGGTGATATCTGAATCCTGGCTCAGGCCAGCCTCCCGGATAGAGAGATTAGCATCCCTTCTACCAGCTATTCAGAACTGATAGACCACTAGGGAGATGGAGTGGCAATATGTGTCAAGGAAAGGTTCACAACGCCCTGCATGGTTTCAACCTCTGTTAAAATGAGTTAAATGTTTGACACTTAAGATTGAATTATCTACTTCATTGGCCATCAGAGTGATTGGTTGTTATAGACCCCCATCTGCGGAACACTACTCCTATCACACATTGGTACTGTCATTGAGAAAGAGAATCTTGAAACAATTATACTTGGGGACTGTAATTTTGACTGGTTCTCCAAGGCTGCTTCACCCTAAACACCTTTTGTGATGCTCATGGGTTAGTGCACCTAATTCAAGAACCTACACATCCTAATAAAAAGAACCCTTGTAATAGTTCATTTTGGATGTTGTATTAGCTGATAAGCCACATCTTTTCACACATGCTGGAACCTTCTTTGCCAATGTCAGTGACCATTGTTTCATTGCTGCAGTTAGGTCACTACATACACAAGGCCTTCAACTAAATTCATCACTAAAAGGACACGGCACAACTTTGATGTGGCCACCTATACATATGAACTGGGACACTTGCCATGTTGGCAAGACTTCTACCTAGCCACCATGGTCAACATGGCGCACAATATCTTTAATGAAATTCTGGTAGAAGCCCTAGATGTACATGCTGCAATGGTAAAAATCCTAGTTAAAAAAAACAAAACTTGTCGCTGGTTCACACCTGAACTGAAAGGGATAAGCTATGGAAAAAGGTGCGGCACACAAAGCTGGACTCAGATTGATGCCACTTTAGGAAGGCACGCAATGCATGTACACAAATGGTCAGAGACTCCAAGGCATCATTCTATCTTAGGGAGCTGGACTCTGCTGCAAAGTGCTCCTCTAAATTCTGGAGGACAATCAAGGCTATGTCCAGTCATACCCCAGGTAACTCCTTGCCACCAAAAATCACATCCAAGGGGAAACTGTCTCGATAACAGGGATCTTAGAAGCATTCAACAATCATTTGCCACAGCTGGTCTAGCCTTTGACAATTCCCCTGCAGCACTGGTCCGCTCCCAGCTAAGTGTCCTTGTGTAGACACTATTGCCCCGGAACCTGGCTTCTCTTTCCAACCTGTATTATTGAAGGAGGTTGAAGATCTGATACTTCGATTGGATGTTAAGAACAGTGCTGGAGCTGATTCACTGAATCCCTACTTTATAAAAATTGCTTTTCATGTCCTTGCTGTTCCTATCACCCATCTATTTAATTGTATCACTGTCCCAAGGGTCCCTTCCTATAATTTGAAAAACTGCCCATGTCATCCCGTTGTTTAAATCTGGGGATACCTGCGACCTCAACAACTATAGACCAATTTCCTTACCGCCAATCTTGTCAAAGCTCCTGGAAAAGGTTGTCAGCAATCAACTTAGAACCTATCTGGAAGTTAATAATTTACTAAACCCTATGCAATCGGGCTTTAGGTCTAAACATAGCATTATATCGGCCCTTGCCAAAGTAACAAACGACTGGTAAAGTGATCCAGACAGCAGACACTTTGTATCTGCAGTATTTCTAGACCTTAGTAAGGCTTTTGATACTGTGGACCACAGCCTGCTAATCTCCACTCTAAAGAGCACAGGTCCTGACTTAGCATCCTTGCACTGGTTCACGGAGTACCTGGAAGGGCGTCAGCAACAAATCAAAGCTGAGGGGGGAGTTATCCCCACTCAAACCTCTTCTGAGGGGAGTGCCACAAGGATCTATACTTGGTCCGCTGCTCTTCGCTATCTATGTAAACAATATTGATGTGGGCATCAACAAGGCAAAAATACACCTGTCCGCTGATGACACAGTGGTTTACATAAGTCAACTGACTGCCGAAGCAGCCTGTGCAGACCTACAGGAAGAATGTGACCTGCTTCAGACCCAGCTCCTCCACATAAAACTTCTTTTAAATGCAAAAAAGACAAAAGCAATGCTGTTGTCACCCTATAGCCGTGTGACAAACCCTGCCAGCTCTGGAGCACTGCCTCTGACCTCCACAATTCTGGGACAGAAATTAGAATTTATCCCAAAGTTTAAATACTTAGGAGTGTGGTTAGACCAGAACCTCTCATTTTCTGAGCATGTTGAAGACCTGACAAAGAAGTTAAGGCAGAGGTTGGGTCTGTTCTATAGAATTAGCCAGTTCCTCACTCGTGATGCCAAACTGTGACTGGTCCAAACTACTTTTCTCTCCCTAATCGACTATGGAGATTTCCTGTATAATCACTGTCCCAAAGCCTCGCTTATGAAGTTGGATACGCTTTATCATAGGGCCATCAGGTTCATTACTGGTCTTCCCATCTCTACTCATCGCTGCTTATTGTACAAAGCTGTTGGATGGTCCTTGCTTACATTCAGGCACGAAAGAAATGCAGTCCTTTGGACCTACAGAGCCATTTTAAAAAGGCTCCCACATTACATTTCTGAATGTCTTCCCCCCGAAGTGAGCTGGGACCGTACAGCTTAAGAAGTGCCTCCTATATCTCCCTATGCATCCCTAACTCTTCCTCCCGCTATGGCAGAATGGCCTTTAGTTTCATGATGCCATCCTTGTGGAACAAAACGCAAAAACTACTGAAACTAAGCTACCTCCAAAGTATTAATGCTTTCAAGTGATTATATGCTCAAGGTGTGTGTGAACCATGCAACTGTTCCCCCGACTCCTAATTGTTAACCGCTGCTAGCTTGCTCCCCAGAGACTGGCCTTAGCCATGAATGGCCTTACCCCAGGTTCATCTGTGTATGTTTTTTAATGATCCTTATGTACTTATTACTTTCCGGTCCCTGTACCCCTCTTGCTAGACATAGGCAAGTCTTACAGGGACATCTGCACCTAAAGCGCAAACTCTCTCTAGCTCCCGTTGGTTGCACATCTACAAGCTGCCATCTGAAACCAATCACCCGGATTCATCTCTAGCGAAGCACCGCTAAAGCCGCTAACCAATCGGATTGCGAGCGCCTTCCGTCCTTGCTCCCGATTTGCTTCAACAGTTCACTTCGCGAACCTTCTAATTCCGCAAAATCAAATGATCTACCTGTACTCTCTAAAATAGCTATAACCACTTCTTTCCTGACCGACGTGATCCTCTTCCCTACAGCTTAAAGTGCTATTCTCGGGAGCATGAGTGATTATGCTCCTCTTTGAACCTTTGCCAAGACTGGCCCTAGGCTACCTACATATTCATTACCTTCCTGCCTTGTGACCTTCCTGGGTCTGACGGTCCACTGGACATGGACAGCCAGCGCTAGCACCTAGATTTGGAAAATATGCAGTAGGTGTGTTCCATCAGTTGCTCCAGTACCGCTCACACCTTCTATCAGCAGTCAGGTACAGCCGCCTCCCAGTCCCAATGTAAGCGCCTCCTGGGCTGCCGTTGATAGTGCCTGGCAGGCTGTCTGCTCCTTTCTGACCTAACAATACCGGTTTTATTCTTTTTGTGAGCTGAGTCAAGAGAAGAGCTGTTATCACTTATTTTTATCTGATTGAAATGATAGCGATACCTAGGTATCGTGTGTTTTTAGAAAATTACTGTAATAATATCCATCTCTGTATCTCTGTGGCCTAACCTGTTCCTACTATTTTATACTGTTCACTGTGTCTTATTGATGATCCCGAACTAACTGTTATGCTATGTACGTCTGTGTGTCCTCCTGATTTACACTTCTACTATGTTTTAGTTACATTGTAAATATAGCTGTTGTAATATAATCTGGACTTAACCAGGTCCATCTTGTAAATGAGCTTGCTCAACGATGTTTGCCTGAACAAATAAAGATTTGATTGATCGATTTCTAGCTGAAAACCCACATTTTATAATTGCTTACTTCTCTAAAATTAATTGATTTTGATGGTGGTTTTATTTTCTTCACTTTAGTAAAACTGAAATGAATGATAGTGGTGTAATTATAACTAGCCTTATTTCAGTTCAAATCCTTGGTCTCTCTAATTACATACTTCATGAACATTAAGAACACCTTCAAACTGTGCAGAAATTCATTATGCAATAATCTCCTCTTCTCCTCCCACTGCATCATGAGTGGCTAGACTATCATGGGGGTGCTCAAGTCCATGAAAGATGCAGTGGGTGTTGATCAAGGGATGCAAACACACCACAGTTTGTGCGTGAACACCAGTACCATGGGCAGTCTGTTTTTGTTTTAAAAAGAAAAGAAGTAATCAGAATCAAACTACCAATTACATCGTCAGGCTCTACAGAATGTGTTCAGTCATGTGTTTTTTTAAACTAGAGATACTTTGATGCCTAAGGGGTTAACAGTGTCCCTTTAACCTCTAACTAATGTAGTTTCTTGCAATGAATATCCTTACATTTTGGAAAAAAAAAAAAGACAAAACTGACACCTATAGCTTTTTTTGCATATTTCATTGCAAAACAGCAGTCCTGTTTGACAGGTCCTCTGACCTGTAGCTTTCTTTGCGCAGGGCCCTGTGGCCCTAGGCAAAAAAGCAGACCCATCGGGGATGGTGCTGGACCTATAGCTTGCTTCAAATTGAGGCGGGCAAGACATGTTGCACAGAATGATGTCCATACTAAGAAAACAATACAAAACACAACTGACAGCTTCAGCTTTTATTCACACACAATTAAATTTGGATCCATTAAAGGTATGAATATAATTTATGAAAATAGAAACATTTCAAATAGCTGCACATTAATAATCAATTCCTGTCCCCTTTAAGAGAAAATAATTTAACACAACATGTCAACAAAGTGACCAGAGATGCTAATATAATTGGACACAGTAGTCAGTAATACAGCAGGTGACAAAGGATTGTTGTGTACGGGAACCGCTGGGTAACAGCGACCATAACATGGTGCAGTTCAGGATAAATAGAAAAGTACTAACAGAAAGGGGCATTACATAGAGAAGGAACCACTCCAAGGCAGAGTGATTTCCGTGAGAAAGGGCCAACTGAAACGTGGGGCATCATGTTAAAAAAGAAACAAACAATTGGAATTGCAGTTTATCCCCATTCATAAACAACATCAGAAGAGGTACGGTACCAGCCTGGCTGATTGCCACAGTAAAGAGACAAATAAAGAAGAGAAAAAACAATACAGAAAAGCAGTAAAGAGCAAGAGGGTACAGGAGGAACACAAAAAGGCACAAATAGATTGTAAATTTACATTTAGAGCAGCCAAAAGGAATCAAGAAAATAGCACTGAAGACAAAACAATCCATTTTTTTTTTTTGGAGGTCCTCCGTCTTCCTTCAGCCTAGTCACGGCCCCCCAGAGCTCCCACCACCTGCCCATTTGACGCCCCTCCCGGTCACCCCCAGCTTTCCCGAGGCTAGGCGCTGCACTGGTACCCCTAGCTCCAGTGCCGCGGAACCAGTAACTAGTTGGGAGGTGGGGCAAGGTGAATTGAAGCCCCGGGAGGTTTCACCAGATGGAGGACCTCCCTCCTCCTCTTTTTCCTCCTTAGTTTCTTCCTCCCGGAGGCGGGACGTGCAATGACGCCAGCGTCCGCCCGCCTCCTCCCTCCCCGATGTAGCGCGGCGAGCGAGAGCCCCAGCCTCCGCCAGAGTCCCCAATGCTCGGGTGCTGCCGACCCTCCCGGAGAAGGAGGCAGTCCATAGGGCGCTGATCCCTCTCCCCCTAGCCGGCCTTCCAGCGACTCGGGTCCGTTCCTGAACCCGGTCACCGCGCCGCATGAAATCCTGATCTTGCGCTCGACGGGCCGCGCACAATCCATTTTTTTTAATTACATTAGTTCAAAAATTAAACTAGTTTTTCTGCTCTGTATATAGGCGAAGCACAGTAATAACAGATCAAATTGACTGTAATGGAAAGCAAGCTTTTACTATAAGCAGGGAAGAAGTGTTTAAATACCTGAAGGAATTGAACCTCAATAAATTCCCAGGACCAGACGATATACACACCCTATAGTGTTACAAGAACTACCTCAACCACTGTCGTGATCTCTTACCCATATCTAAAACAGTACTGGGAGGAAGTTCTTCAAGGTGACTGGAAGGATGTATAGTTGTCTCTATCAACAAAGGAAAAGGAAATGAGAGAGATAAAAATAACTATAGGCCAATCACTCTTACATCAGTGGCTGCAAAAACACAGGAGAAAATTCTAAGAGAACAAATAGAAACTTATAAAATCGCATGAGAAAATCTAGAAATCTCATTGGCCAAGAGACATCAGCTGACCGTACATTAAATCTCTATATACGCACAGTCATCCTGGTCCTAAACCACATCACACAATAAGCAAATCAGTCGTCCTACAACCAGAACTATCTTCCATCAGTCTCCTAGATCCAGAACAGATGTTCCATCACAAACACTGCTGTTACCTTTACACTGTAAAAACCTTCAACTGGCCCCTAAAAATAACATACCTTAAATAAAAAAATAAAACAAATGAATTAAATGTTTTTTCCTTGATCATCATACTCTCCTTACACACAAACAAATTAGAAACAATAAGTATTTTTTATAGTTTTCATTACAACTCTTTCTTTGCTGACAGTGAAAAATTCCCTTTCTAATTTTACCATGTTCATCAGCGAAATCTCTTCTACTTTCCCTGTGACAGTGAGATAATTGAGTCTGTAGCTTTAGAAAGGGCCTTTGTGTGTGTGTGTGTCTGTATATGTATATACATATAAACAGTATGTCAGAAGAGGAACATTCTTCCAGTGGAACTGAGGAGAATTTTGAATTCTGTATTCCATAGTAAACATTCCATGCCTTTGTGACCACACATTACTGTGCTCCTCTCTCCTGTGACTTGGCTTCTCCTCCCCAGCTCTTGCATGGATCAGTAATTACCTCAAGGGAAGGCATCAGTACACCAAATTCAACAAGGTTCTGTCTGAGCCTGCCCAGGTTAATCTGGAGTCCCCAGGTCTCTCCTGTTCCCTCTCTCTTCATAAATGAGCTACCCTTGGCTCCTGAGCTCTAGGATCCTAAGTGCTGTACGCAGACGACCTAGTCATCATGGCCAAATCCCAGGACATAGCCACCATTAACACCAAACTAAACTCGGACTTTGACCACATCCAAACTTGGTTGCAGGACCATAAACTTGTTATAAACCTACAGAAGACGCAGGCCATGCTATTTGGCTCAGCAGCCAAGTTAAAGGCCGCCCCGGATTCACTACAGATCTCCGGGGCTGATGGGTCACCGCTGACTGTCACAGGCTCAGTCGAGTACCTGGGAGTGACCCTTGACCCGCAGCTGGATATGAACCTGCACATACGAAATACATGCAAGGCTTCAAATTGCAAGCTGGGTCAGGCTTACAGAGCGAAAAGCTGTCTAACTCCAGCTGCCTGTCTTGCTCTAGCCAGGGGAGTCCTCCTACCCATGCTTTGCTATGGACTAATCACCTTTGTCCACGTTGCAAAAACTAGTCTAGTAAAGTGGGACTCAGCGTACAACAACATATGCCATTTTGTGCTCTCAGCCCCCCGCCTCACTCACCGCTGTGAGCTTTACACCCAGCTTAGTGGCTCACAAAGCTCACCGCCTTATGTCGTGGGCAACTTCATTGACAATATTGTCAGAACTGCCACCCCTCAAAACCTTGCTGAGACCCTTGTTCTTGTGACACCCTCCTACAACCTGCAATCTAGCAGCTCCATGCCCTCCTGGTACCTAAAACCCGCTACACAAATGGGTGACCGAGCCTTCAAGTGCATACCAGGGTTTGGAACTTTCTTCCAACTAGCACTCGCCTCTCTCGCACCAGAGCTTTAAAGCCTCACTCTGGGGTTTTCTCAAATGGCTGCCACCTGTCTCTGCACTAGACTAGACAAACCCTCTCAGCCTGAGATGCCACCTAAACATTACGACTTGGGCAGAGCACAACTGTGCTCATACTCCTCCTGTTCTCACAGCATATATAAAAATGGACCATTTAGGCCCACCGGCAAAACAGGGTGAGCACTATAACTGTGCACTCCTTTCTCTCGCACTGGGACCACTCTATCCCAACTGTGACTCCTCCTTATTCTAACTGCTAGCCTTACAACTTGCTGCCTGGAGCGATGAATTCACACTGCATTTCTTCCTACTGACCGCAATGTTTAATACTGTGTTGTAATACCTGTTTTTGGTATTGTTGTCTTACAATGCCCCTGTGTTCTGGTCACTTTATATTAACTCTTCACTACTATTTGCCTGATGAAATCTGATGCTTGTAAAGTCCCTGTTGTGCTAATTCTATGTAATGTAATGCTCCACTTGTATTTGCCTGATGTTTATATATGTACCTTGTAATCTCCCAGGTCGCACCTGAAAATAGGCACTTGGCTGTCTAGTGTACTTACCCGGTTAACAAAAGCAAATAAATAAATAACTAAAATTCCATTTCTTGAATGTGGGGAAACGCAGAGAAAAACAGAATGAAGAAAGTAAGCAATACTACTATATAAACAAAGAGAAAAAGTGGTAAATGACTCACCCTGCTGTTTAGCTTTTAGGACAGAGTGAGCAGTTCATGATGCTGTCGGTGAGTGTGGCAGTTCTGAACTACACATGATTGCAGCATCGGGGAACTGAGAAGCCTCTTATGGCTCCCTTTTAGTTTTGTCTATAGAGTGAGGAGAATGAAAAAAGTAAGGGGGCTATGTGTCATACTTAAAATGAGGAAAACAACATTTGTGAATTGTTATGGCTGGCAGGGGAATATGAAGCTTAAGTGGGCAGGGAGGCACACACTGTATAACACTACTTTAATCTAGCACCAATAGGTGGAAGGACCATTTTATGTTAAAAGATTCACTTACATTTTTACTTATTTACAAATGTGTTTCAAAACAAAAAAAAACTGCTTCTAAAAATAAAGGGCCATTTTATAAGTGCAACAAGATACTCCGAGGTTGTGCATTACAGTGTGATAACACTCACTCCTAGGGATGACCCGGCGCGACCTTCAGCCTGGTGCTAACTATCGCCTAAGTGCGGTTATCACCCCATGTCCACACCCGTCGTATCTTATTGCTTACATTTGATAGAGAACAAAGAATGGATAGCACTCAACATGGTTCTAGGACTGGGAGATCATGCCTTACGAACCAGATAAAATTTTGGAACCTATAAGTATGGCACTAGATAGAGGTATTCCTGAGGATGTGGTGTTCATGGATTTTAGCAAGACATTTGACACTATGCCACACATGAAGCTAATCAATAAACTAAAGGAAACAAGATTAGATAACAGTATAGTAAGATAGGTAGATAGACAAATGGCTACAAGGAAGGAGAGAGTGGGTTAGGGTAAACGGATAAATTTCGGACTGGGGCGAGGTGACCAGTGGGGTACCGCAGAGGTCAGTGTCAGGTCCTACACTGCTTAATGTGCATATAGGGAATATGCAATGACTGTGCTGAGGGTGGATGGAGGGCCAGATTTGCCGATGATACCACAATAATGTGTGAGGTTGAAACTTGGGAAGGAATAGGAAAACTACAAAGGGAATTAGATTCCTTAAGTAACTGGGCACGGGATCCATACGACTGCCTGACTACCAACTGACTGACTCTTACATACCCGCATCCAACTGCCCATATGTGTCGCATGCCCGCAGTCTGTTTAGCAGATTGCCGTTTTCCCCGACATTTGTGTACATATGGTACTACAGGTTACTGCTAGATGTACACTAAGTTTAGGGATGGCAAGCATGCAGAGTTAAGGTGGGTGTGCATCCTATTTACTTACGTGGTGAACAGCTGATTAGCCCATCCAGTAGCTGATTGCTAGGATTTTGTTTGGCGTGTACATTTCTGTGCACTACTCATATGGGGTTGCACACATTTTGTAGGAAGGGTTAAAACATGGGCCACAAACAAACACTGGTGACAGACACCCTTTTTTGACCCTTTCTGGATTGGAGGTGTAACCCTGTTTCACCAGCTGGGAGGTTTGTCTGTGATTTAAAAATAATGAAGGTTCAAAGTTAAGATTCCAGACTGGTTATTTTATTTCATTGTTTACATGGCTGTGTGCCAATGTAAGGGCTTTTAGGTAACAAAGGAGAACATTATAGAACTACTATATAGAGAAAGAAGTAGAGCAGAGAACAAGACCAGAAATTAATTACTTGAAGTGGGCAATCACAACCTACATGGCCCGAATAACCGCTGTTCTGTTACTCATTCTAAGTCAGGAAATTGATCAAACGGTAATATGAACGTCGGCCAACAGTACTAGTCAGTAACTTGAAAACGGGCAAATGAATGTTGGGAAATCGAGCGATCGTACCAGACCCCTGGGCACATGGGGAAAGATGCAATTTAACTCTGACAAATGCATAGTTAGGCATGTTGGAAAAAGAAAAACTGGCTAAATATGAGTTAAATAGAAAATATCTGAGAGAAAGTAAGCACGAAAGGGATGTGGGGGTGCAGGTTTCTAATAATTTTTAATGACTGATGCTCAGTGTGATAGTGTTATTAACAAGCATTTGTCAATGCTGAATGTTTGCTTGCAGGTATTTACACTTTCTATATTTTTGTTTATAAAACTGTCCTGTACATTTTCTGGTTCTAAAGTATCAGTTTCTTTGATTTTTTTTTTTTCCCCTCTAACCTGTTTTTCCCTTTCAGGATCTCTCGCTCCTGTCTTTCTGGATCTTATATCAGTCCTTCTTTTTCCATCATTTTTATTTCTCTTAATAAACAGTGCTCACACTGTTGAGTTCCGTTAATTTCCTTTATGGATGATGATGGTAAAGGGTAATATAGTACTCTGAAATGTTAAACTCTCCTTCTCCCAACTAAATCAATGTGGTTCCCTGGTCCTAATGTGTAACTAGTAATCTTTTCCCTTTGCGACCTCTAACCTTCGCTTCAATTCCTGTTCCTCCTTTTGTTTTACTAAGGTTTTCATTATAGGTCCCCTTTAATTTGTCTAGTGTCCGTAATCATACGTCAGAAATAAATTGCCTTTAATATGTAGTAGTTATGAATTTGATTGGGTTTAGAATTCCTGGCTTCTGTGGTTTCACGAATACCTATCACAATCAATAAATAATTCACATAAATGGCTAAAAAATATTCTAGCATAAATACCTGCTATAAATACAAAGGTGATATATACATACACTAGCCCCTTTACCTTAAAAACCTGCTTAGAATTTTCTAGTCAAATCTTAAGACTGTCAGCTTGAGACTGTCACACATGGTGTGAAGGGGAGGGTGTACCAGTAGCACTGCAAGCCCCTAGCAGTACATCGACATACATGGTACATATGAATGCATCATTTATCCCGCTTTTGATCCATGGCAGCCCACACATGTACTGAACTGGGCAAACTCCCAGACCCATCCATGCCTTATCTGTCACTTATATCTGACCAGGTGAGCTGTCACACTGAACTAATTTACTCCAGCAGAAGGACATTGTTATACTAGAAACTTAATGAATAGTCTACGAGGTACTATTGTACAGATACAGCCTCTAGTAAACATTGCATAATTCTGCATGAAGATCAAGCGATTAGAATGCCGTCCTGTTTCTTACTATATTGAAGATTACAGACTAGGTGAACAAACCCATTCCACTTCTAATTAAAAACCCAGAACAAAAGGTTGTTCTGTTTTGAACACAGGCCATTTCTTTATATAAATATAACAAACAGATTGAAATATATACATACACACCAAAATAAGAGCAAACACTTGTAATATTTAAATACACCAAAAAGGCCAATTCACGAAAGTAATTTGCCATTTATATATGAAAAAAAAAAAATGCATTGTAGTGGATAATTATATCTATGCTGGCTCCATACAAAGTGTGTGGCATTCAAACCCCTCTAGGTTTTAAAGAAGCTTGTTATTGTTTGGGGAGTTTACTAGAAGTTCAGTGCTGACTTTTAAAAGCCAGAAGAGTTTTTTTTCCCCCTCTAGTTTTGTTTTTTTCCCCAGGTGGATTTGAGGGTCATTTGGGTTGGTAGTATTCATATCTGGATAGAATTAGGTTTGAGGTCTACTGTTCTGTGTTACATTGGCATATTAGATGCTAGACTAGACCCTCACTAATTTAAGCTGCTCTGTAATAAGGAATAGGAGTGGGAGGGAGGAGGGCCTCTACAGAAATGTAATATTTTTACTGTTTATTCAGAATAAACAGTGAAAATGTTAAATTTCTAAGCAGCCCCTCCTCCATTCCACACTTCCAGTTCAGCCCGGTGGTTCATAAATGATCCCTCTGCGTTCTGCTTTTTGCAGCCTGCTCTAGCCTGAATGGGTCTGTTAAGTTGGGTGCTGGTAGGAATTGTCATGGGGACTGGGGAATAGCCAAGTCTCAGGAGTAGGACGACGCTTGCTTGCTTCAGTTTTCCACCTTGCCTTAAACAATTAAATAAAAAAAAAAAAAAAAAAAAAGAACTTGACTGATACAGTTGGTACCTCCTCCAACCTTAGGCTCCATCCTCCTGAGGAGACCTCTTCCGTGCCACATCCTCCTACTGGCTCACTGAGATGGACGGCTGGTGGTTGTCTGGTCGACTCTCAAGTCCTCGATTGGGGCGGCTGGCAGCTCCTCCTTGGCAATTCGACCTACTCAGTGGCGCAGGCTTAACTTAGTCAAGGACACAAGGAAGGGCCCTTAGGGCCACAGGGGCGGGCCGGGGCGAACTGCAGGGCAGCAAAAACTGGGGGGGGCACTGGCAGCAGCACCACCTCTTCTTTTCTTCATGGCCAATGGACTGAATCCTCGTCAACCTTCTGTATCCTCTGGTGAGCGGCTCCTCACCACCATGATCATGACGGATTTTTTTTTCAAACCCGGTCCAACTCGCTGATGCTGGTGGGCGGCGGTGGCTCTCATGGGTCGTGGCTCTACTAGTAGGGCTGGCTGGCAAGTAGTAGCGTTCACACACGGTGACCTGACACAGCACGCACCACGGGCAGAAAGACTGAGAGTGTGTGTGCAGTGTGAAAATGGGAAGAACTGGTTGATGGAGCAAGCAAACATGTGGACAGTAACTGTCCAAACTGCTCCTGTGGATGCCGTATGGTACAGCCTCCTCTCATACAAAGAATCATGCCTGGCAGGCACCAGCGAGCCAGCATATCTCAGTGGGTCTCAACCCCCCCCAACATGGTGCCAACGGACCAAGGTTTGGGATGGACCAGTGCTACTGTGTTCAGTGCTACCTGGCAGGGTAGCGACTGGATACCTGGGTGGGCGATGGGAAGTGCAGGCATGTACTGCGTGCGGGGGTATGTGGGAGGAGGTGTGCCGGTGAAGGGCGCTAACACAGAAACCAAGTCACCAGTTTTCTAGTCGCTGTGAGGTGTACATCACCGGCATGCGCTATTTCTGATCTCCGTTATGATACAGAACCGCTTAGAACAGATTACCAGTGAGGTGGTAGATAGTAACTTCCACACAGCTTTAAAAATAAGTTTGTAACTTCCTACACAGCTTTAATAATAATATATTTTACACACACATATATATATATATATGTATATATATATATATATATATATACACACACACACACACACACACACATATATATATATATATATATATATATATATACACACATACATACATACATACACACACACACCTCTCTCTCATACATATGTGTGTGTATATATAGGAGAACAACGGTAACTCTATCTGAGTAGCTGGCGGACAAACTTGAGGGACCTTGGCCTACATTTTGTCCATAAATACTATGATACACAGCTATCTATCTGTCTGTCTATCTTTCCCTGTCTAGCTTTATAACAATCTATCTCTCTTTATCGATCCATCTATCTATCTAGTCACACCTAGTTAATCTGCATCGATGTCTGGTCATCTGTGTGGCAAATGTCTGCCTGTGTTGTGTTTGGCGCACTCTGAGACTCGTCTTTAAGTTTGTAACAGGTAATGTGGAGAACCTAGCTCAGGAAATTAATCTTGGGGTTGGGCACAGTAAGCCAAGGTGAATCGAGTGTGTGATGGGGTTGGGGGGGTGGAGCTGCCAGAAGCTTAGTGTCTTCTAACAACAGCACTATAAAATCTCCCTTGCCCAGCATGTCCCATAGTGCTTGTGTCCCAGCACGAGTGCACAGCAGAAGTGGAGCATCTGACCTAGGCATCTGCAGATAGTCCACGTCCAAAAGAGTTTCTGCAGGAGGAATACAAGGCCAAGACAGGAGAGAACACAGTACTGTGCATGGAATTACTGAATGTGTATGGATATATTAAACAGACAGCTTAAATTGAAAGGAGTAATCCAGTCAGTATTTGCAAAACATACGTTGTGCAGAGTGTTTTGATTTGTGTGTAGTCCTTGTGAGTCCTTCCTTTGTCTGCTATTACGAGTTTTTTCCTAAAACAGCCAACTAGTTTTATGGTAGTCTTATGGGCCCTGGGGATCTCCATCTTAGCATGGTTTATTGTTCTTGTTCTACAATGCCTCCTGTCCCACGTGACAGTGATGTGTCTGGGACCATGGGTTTTGGAATCACTCGTTTAGAGTCAATTTATAGCAGCAGAACTTTGATACTAAGTAACTTGCCTTATTAGGTGAGCACTAATGGTTACATTTACAATTTAGCAAATACCTGAGGGCTAAATGAGTGGGTTATTCTGTAGGAAAACAGCTAGTCTCTTTACTAATTATAGCACTGATGATCTGGGGTGATGTGTGTGGTTTTGATGACTGTGTGTAGTTTAATGAAATGAAAAGTTTTAAAAGCAAAACATTTACTCCTGCTGGCTAGACCAGACATACACATACAAAACCAAAATTATGAATTAGAGCGGTTTAGTGGAGGCCAGAACATCAGGCTCCTATCTCTTGTACTTACTAAATCAGTAGTTCTGGGCACATCACGGTCACATGGGACAGGAGGCATTGTAGGAAAATAAGAGCAATAAACCTTGCTAAGATGGAGATCTCCAGGGGCCATAAAACTACCATATAACTAGCAAGCTAATTAAGAAAAAAATTATTTCCAGCAAACAAAGGGAAGGACACACCAAGACTACACACACAAATCAAAACACTCTACACAACACATGGTTTTGTGAACTTTGACTGCACTACTCCTTCAAGTAGCTACAGTTAGTGGGATAACAACTAAAGGGTAAGAGATAGTAGACATCAGGAAAAGGTAGGTATGGGGCCAGCCCACTGGCACAGCAGTTGGAATTCCGCTTGCGGCGCCAGCAACCCGGGTTCGGGAACGGACCCTGGGAGCTGTAGGGCCGGCCTGGGGAAGGACAGAGTGCCCTCAGGGCTGCTCTCCTTCTCGGGGAGAGGGTTGGGAGACTGTCCCATGTGAGGACTCCTGGGGAGGCCAGGAGGAATCGCGCTGGTGTCCAAAGTTCAGAGGGGCGGGCAGACACAGGATGTCACTGCACGCCCCACCCCGGGATCCAAGAAAAAACGTGCTCGTGGTCGCCATATCAATGACGCCTGGCCCAGATTAGCCTCCAGGCTGGCTCCTGATTCTAGTCCCACGATTGTGGCGCTGGCCCAGGTGTCAGAACCCTACCCCAAGGGGAAAGCTAGGGTGTCGAGTCACGGCCAGTATGGAGGTAGGAGTTCAGGGCGGATGCGAGCAGCATAAAGAAGATCATTAAAAAAAAAAAAAAGGAAACAGTAGGTACTGGTAGGAGGGTTAAAAGGGAATTATAAGATACCTTGTATAGGACAGGGTAATAAATACACTTAAAACAAGTAAACTAAGAAGAAGAAATTCAACAGGTACAGACATGAGGCAAGAAGGTACAGGGAAGGTTCAACAGACGATAAGGAAGGAAAGAGCCTGGGAGTGGTGCAGTGCAATGGGTGTGGAGCCGCAGTCTTTCAGGACATATTCTGGAGACTGAGGTGCTGCCCCACATATATGCACCTCTTTGGGTTGAGGGCAGAGGTTGCTGGACTCCTGGTCAAGCTGGCAAGGGTACAGAGAACCTTCTGTCCCACCCGGGGCCACCAAGTCTGCCACTGCTCCCCCAGAAGATGCCTAGGCAGAGGCAGTGTTTTACCTTGGCGAACTCTGTGAAGATGGCGGTGGCGGAAAAGGCATGCACTGCTCAGCTTGTACCGCTGCACAATTAATTTGTACTTGGGGGAAGTAAGGCAGCCAGGGGAGGGTAACCATAGCAGTGGGAGGGGAGGATATGGGGGCCCCAGAGAGGAGGCCTCAGGCTTCCTGTACTGGCGCATACATGGCTCTCCATACCTTACTCCCTCCCTGCCTCTGTTGTTCCCTGATCCCTCTTTCCTTGGTACCATCTCTGTTACCTGTCTCCACTTATCCTTTCTTTCTACTTTCCTACCACCCCTGTCTTCTTGTTCCTCTGACCTGAGGGAGCTTACTCCCTTCAGGCTCCCCTCCTTGCTACTTCATTATCTGGGGTGGAGCAACTTCATTATCTGGGGTGGAGCAATTGTTGTCCCCTTAGGTTTACAGCCCCCTCCCTCGAGCTAGTTTAAGTGCTCATCCAAGCAGCATTAAACCTCTCACTAAGGACTTGTGCTGCCACTCCTGGAAATATGCAGGCCATCTCTCCCATAGAGGCCCATATCCTCCGATGTTGGCCCCAGTCCGCAATATAACCAAAGCCGTCATCCATGCATCAAGCAACTGTCAAAAACTCTGGTGCAGTGTGTCCTATCCTCTCTCTTGCCATATACAGGTAGCACTATGCGTGCCACCTGCTTAAGGACTGTCCTCAGCTCTATGAAGTTTCCCTGCACTACCCCTACCCTGTCCCTTGCCAACTCATTTGTCCCCAGGTGGAAAATTACATGTAGCTCCCTCCTATCTGCTGCTGCCAAGGCTACCCTCTAGATCTGCTTTCCACTCCTCCAAGCTGAAGCACCAGGGAGGCATGTGACCCCCCCCTCCCATTCTTGCCCCGCTCCCAAGTCCATCCCCCAAACAATACCGGCCCCCACCAGCAGCTGCTCCTCTCCTCGGCTGAGGCCTCTTCCTCCCTCCTTGAGGCTACCCCTTCCAAGGACCACCACTTCCTCCCTTCCCACTGCCAGGTGCCTCCTCCCAGCCACCCTGTCCCACCAGAATGGTGACAGTATTGTGCAGTGGTACAGGGTGAGAATGTGTACCTTTCCTGCCTCCCCACCCTCATGGAATTCATCAAAGTCCAATGTCTCTGCCTCAGGCATCCTAGGGGAGCAGCGCAGACTTGGCAGTCCTGGTGGTGTAGAAGGTTCTCTGCACTTTGCCCATTTGACCTGAAGTCCAGCAACCTCTGCCCTCAACTCAGAAAGAGGTGGGTATAATGGGGCCAACACCTGTCTCCCGGATGTCCCAACTGTATGTAGTATATCCTGGGAGGCAACAACAGCCTTGGCGTGTTCGTGATCCAGGTACCCCATATTGCTACCCCAGGTGCAGTATTGGGTAAGTTACTTTTAAATAGTAATCAGTTACAGTTACTTATTACTTTTATATAAAAAGTATTTAATAACTTTAACTATAATGCACATTACTTTTCATATTACTTGATATTACTTTTGATAACATGATTGTATTTACTCACTGCACATAGCTATATGCTCATGAAACCCCAAGAAGATATAAAAGAAATAAAACAGATTTTACAGACAATTAATATATTGATTTATAATGCAGTTCACATCTGACTTTGTCAGCCACAACAATCCTCTTACATTTACATAAATGTATTTACTTAGTTTTGTTAACTGGGTAGCGCACTAGCCATAAGGATGACTATTTCCAGGCGCAACCCAGGAGGTTACAAAATAGGTAATACAATACAATAACAGGATACTAAAAACAAGAGCACTATTAAAAAAATACAAAAAACACTCAAACACACACCCTGCATCTACTGCTGCCTTCTGCAATCCCCACCCCAACAGCTGAATCCTGACTTTGCTAGCCTCTGCTGTCCCTGACCATTTTCATTTCCATAACACACCCTACCCCTCCAACGCACACACGCCCTGCATCTCCTGCCACTGCCCTTGGTGATCTTTCCCGCACAGCTGTATATCCTGACAATGCCAGCCACAACTACTCCTTTACATCCCACCCACCCCACCGCCACCCCCGCTGCATCTTCTGCACTTGAAATTTCCCACAACTAGCCTGCATTTTCCTCCTGACTTCTCAAGAGCCACAACTCCTCCTTAAATTTTCATAATAAAATCCCATCCTCACACAGCTCCCTACACTCACACACACTGCAGATCCACTGCCCTTCCTTGCCTTCATCTTTTCTTTCCCCACAGCAGCTTGAATCCTACCTTTGCCATTGCCAGCCACAGATCCACCCCACATCACATACAATAAATTTCACCAGCACACACCTGCTCACCAAACACACAATTTAAACACTCCTTCCTACAGCTGAACCTTGACTGTCCACTGCAACACAGTTATAATTATAACTAAGTCTGCCTTGACCATTATTCTACTGCCAGTATGCCGCAATTGAAGACAGACAGTGCCACAATAAAATTATCACACAACGCAACACAATTGTTGCACTCCAGTACATACCATTTCGATGAGGATTTTCTTTGAGATGGGTTGGGTGATGGTGTTAGACCTGGCAGGTGGGCGGGCAGACGGACAATCAAGCATCTTGCTATGGCAGTTCGGCGCATGTGATGTTGGTGGAAACAGGCCCTTAGTCCTGCCTACAGATGGACTACTTGCCTTTTCCCCCTACAATGCCTAGGCTGGCCCAGATTCCCTCTGGGTTCACAATGGCGACTGTAGAGGCCATGACTGACGATATGCGGGTGCAGCTAGCCATCTATAAATTATACATCAACTGACCAATCTGTTGCCCCTCAAACAAATTTCATCAATTCCTTTAGTGATTCTTATCTGTACCATGTAGCAGTGCATAAGTAGTATAATTTCTATATCAAATGTTAGCAAAATAATATATTTATCAATAAACCGCAAATAAAATGGTGTTTCCTGACTTATTTGCACAGTACATGTTTCAGATACAGAACAAAATGGTAATATTAAATGCATGCTGAAAACAGAGTTAGAAATCAATGTTTCAACCATATGCCTTCTTCAGGAACCATCTAAAAGAGAAAAAGCATAAGGGAAATAAAGAAATTACGTGAGGAAACAAAATAGGGGAGGCTGTAGGAGAAAAAGGATAACAGGTAAGACCAGAATCTGGAAAATGAAAGGTGATGATAGGTATCAAAAGGCATAGCAGAAGTGAATGAACTTAGGAGTCCTTAAGTGGGGATTAATTGCCGGACCGATGGCGCTGAGGGTTGAGGTGCTGGACACCACACTGGTGATCAGGGTTCGGGAACGGACTCTGGTGTTGACAGGGGAAGGAGAGGATCAAGCATCTTTAGGACTGCTCTCCTCTCCTGAGGTGGGTGGAAGGTTTGCCGGCTCCTAGCAAAGGCCAGAAGACTATAGCCTGACGTGGAGCATGCAACAGGGTCTGAAGCGGCGGCGGATGTCCTGCAAGCAGGTGCGGGAAGTGTGCCCAACATTGTGCTGGAAATCATGCACGTCCGTGCTCCCGGGACTTAAGCAGAAGAAACCCTCCCCGCTGATAGGCGGAAGGGGCCCAGAGGCAGCGCCCGATGTCCAATGCCAGGCATCCAGGAAGTTCACCCCTGTTCCTCCTCTGTGTAGACATGCCGCCAGCACTGCAGATAGAGTGCCAGCAGGAGTGGCGGGCCTTCATCAGGGACTCAGAGCTGTGCTGCATGGAAGGAGGGCCCCACAACCAGGAGAAGAATGACCGAGCTTCAGGCGGACAGGTAGAACCAGTAGCTGAGTGACCATGCTGGAGAGAGGTCAGTGGAGAAGGGTGACAAAATAAAGTTTTGGGGAAAAGTGGGGATTAACGGGACCTAGTAAAAGGCTGAAAGGTGAAAGCTATGTGCATAAATTTTCTACAGATCAAAAAAATTTCAAACTTAAAGGGCTAATGATTTACACTAGATCTACAACAATTGGTACAAGGACACCCAGCGAATGACACCTCATCAAACCCATTCAGCCTAACAACATTTTCCGTAATGAGACAACTGGTGAAAACAAGCCCGACACCCACCAACACTGGGACTGTAACCATGTAGAAAGCAGTGGTGCGATAAATGAGCTACCTTGTAGTCATAGCCACTATGTTACAGCAAAGATCTCGTAGGGCAAACCAATATTAGGTCAAAATTCCTATGCGAAACATCACAAGGCTGCAAGTCTTTGCTCCAGTTGTCGTGCCACGTGTTTACACCACCCCGTGGGTCTGGCAGCTCATAATACCTAGACACTGCGACTACGTAAACATGAATATCAGCAAGGCTACAAAAAACTGCACCTCACAGCCATGAAATGTTGCCTAAACCTTTTATCGTGAAAAAAGGCAAAAAAATGGTAGGCAACTTGCATTCAATGTGCAAGGTGAAAGCACTGGGTGCTCACGCAGTGCTTGTCAAAAGGCAGTTTTTTTTTAGCCTGATGTAATATATCGAGCACAAAGTCAGCTGAGCAGCCTTTGTTTACACTGAAGCCTAAATATCAAAAGACACTGCACAATCTCCCGATTCCTGTGATGTCAAATCTCTTGAGCTTCGCCCTTGAGATTTATGAAGTCACAGGAACCCCTTGATGGATTACAGCAACTGTAACAGATGGATGCCCATCTCTTATTCTATTTATATTACTGTAACTAGTTATTGTTCGTGAAAAATAATATAATTACTACTTTATTACTTTATTAATCCATTATTAGTTACCTAGAAAAATAATCAGATTACAGTTGCTAGTTACAAGTAACTGGTTACTCCCCAACACTGCCCAGGTGTAGGCACTTTCAGGCCCAAATACCCAGTCTGGGCTTGCACAACATTAGGCAACCTAAGCCAGCCCCCTCGGAAAGTTTGGAGAGGTGAACCCCGAGCAATTCACTATATATGGGAACACATTTTAGGAGGGACAGAGGCAGGGCTTCAGTTAACTCCAGTTTTGGAGTATAGGACTTCCAAAAAGAAGGAGGAGGAAGTCATTGCCTTCCAGATGTAAAACTAAAAATTAGATTACTTACAAAATTGCAGGCATGGAAATCGGAAATTATGGATTTTTTTTGGGAAAAATGTATTTTACCACTAATTTATTACGTTAACATTCATAAATGTGGCCATCCTAGAATACTGACTTCCAAAAGTGGGATCCTAGAAGTATTTTGACTTCCAAAAAATTGGAATGACTTCCAGATTTGAACTCCTGGAAGTTTTAGAGTTCCATTGAAAATAAATTAACTGAATCCCTGAACAGAGGTAAATTTGAAGGCAAACTCAGGGACGGAGCCGCCGAGAGGCAGCTTTGTACAATGGGGCAGTTAAAATAAAAACTGTCATTCTTTGCAAACATCCTTCCCAGAACTCTTGGACAGAGCTCCTGTTACGAGGGGGAAGAAAAGTTCAAGCGCACCCAAATGACCCAGGCTGTTGCTCGGTCGCTCCTCCGCTGAAACTATTTATAGAAAAGTTAGAAACAACTGCCACCTGCACAGAACTTTGGGACAAGGCCGCCGAGTTCTGCTCACTGCTACGGACTGCTAACAATTGACTGAACCTGTATAGCACTTTGCTGCTTACTGAGTCCCTTCCGTTTAGCTGGAAGCCTGCTCTGCGACTATTTATTTTTTAATTCTACTTTAGAAATGCGTTTCCAGAGAACAGTTAAGTTACTTCTAGGCTCCTGCTTTAAGACTGTAACCACACACAGGGTTACCAGAAACTGGATCTCCCCGACCACTTTTGCGACTTACAGCAGCGCGGGACCCCAGGAGCCTTCCGGCATTGAAAGGTTTATCGAGGCCAACACGGAAGTAGTCGGCGATCACCTCACCCCGGAGATCCGGCTGCGGCTGCTCACTGCGCGCTGCCGCTTCTGGAGCGCGAGGCCCGAACTGTGGCCCTTCAGCGACCCCTACTGGGCGATCTACTGGCCGGGAGGACAGGCACTAGCCAGGTACTGTTACGCATTCATCGCAGGTATTAGCGCAACCTTTGGTGGGGTGATTTGGAATTTGGCCTCTACCTGCAAATAACAAGTAACAGCGCCGACAAAAATCAAGTGTCAAGCTCTTTAAAACAAAGTGATGGGACTTTTTTTCATTTTATGTACATTTTAGTGAAAATGCGAGTGATTTACGTCTTTTAATATTCAGGGCATACCATGACAAAATTATGGGACTTTTTCATTTTGGCCCAGATATTCAAACTGCGCCAGGTTGTGGCGCAAACTTGGGCGCAGCTCAGCTTGGCTGCCCAGGGGTGTGGACTGGGCGATATTCAATGGAGCTGCGCCATGGCTCAGCAGCGTTGAATACTGCACCCTGGCCACCCCCAGTGTGCATGGCGCAGTGGCACTGCACCAGCGCAAGTGGCCAGAGTGGAGCATGAGGATGTGCTAATGCAAGTTCCATTGCGCTATGCACAGCAACCGCGATATTCAAAACTTGACATGCAAATGGGACCATAATGTATGCAAGGCACAAATGGGGCCATTTGCATGTCATTATGGTTCCATTTGCATGCAGGTGTGCCGATCCCCGACGACTGGCGCCCTGCCAGGCAGCAGCCATCGGGGACCGACGCCCCCTGCAGCCAGCAATGTTCTCCACAGCCCAATTGCGGGCATTTGTATAAATAACCAAGAAACATGTCCAGTGGACCGCTGTCTGCCCGATTGCAGGCATTTGTAATAATAAAATGAATTTCAATATCCCTGGTAGTCCAGTGGTCCGCTATCTGCCCGATCGCGGGCATTTGTCATAAAAGGAAGAATTTCTCACTATCCCTGGTGGTCCAGTGGACCTCTATCTGCCCAATCGCGGCATTTGTAATAATAAAATGAATTTCCCATCCCTGGTGGTCCAGTGGACCACTATCTGCCCGATCAGGGGCATTTTAATTAGAAATAGAAATATGTCCTAAATCCCTGGTGGTCTAGGGTACCCCCCTCCCCACCCGCCCACTGAGCCCCACCGCCCGCTCCCCAGTCAGCCAGCGTCTGGCGGCACCCACCACCTGCCGCCCCACTGCCCACCGACTGACACCATCGGTAGGGCTGTCACGCCCATTGGTTCATAGCGTGAGCCAATGGGCGTGCAACCCGTACCGTACTACACATTCCAGATATGTGAATGAATCATTCACATAGTGCCAACCTTAAAGCCAGGATGGCCAACGTAAGGGACCAGAATTACTACAACTACAATCTGTTCCTCAGTGCCCATGGGGGGGGCAGTATAGTTCTGGAATGACCACCTGGGGCCTGAATGGTCACCCTTAGGGCCAGGCGACCAACCTAGGGCCCAAATACCCACAGTGAGGAACAGAATGATCACCCTAGATCCAGAATGGCCACACTGGACAATGGAATGACCACCATATGACAAGAATGCCAGCCTAGGATCTGAATGGCCACTCTGGAGTAATGAATGACCATCCTGGGGCCTGCATGATCACTTTGAGGGCTGGAATGATCAGCCAAGAACCAGAATGATCATCTTGGGGGCCAGGATGCCCACCCTGGGTGCTGGAATGCAGAATGTCCACTCTTTGTGTCTCAGTGCCCACCTGAGGGCTGGAATACCCACTCTCTTTGCCTTAATACGCACTCTAGGACCAGAATTTCCACCCTTAGGCTAGAATGACCACTGTTTGTGCTTCATCGCTCACCCTAGAGTTGAAATGACCCCCTTATGAGGCAGAATGCCCACCCTAAGGGCCAGGAGAACCACCCACTTGTTGGAACTTCCACCCTGCTATGGGAATGGCCTTCCGACTCTGGCAACTCTCCTGCTGCTGGATTGACTTGCTTCCAACTGAACTCCCACCCTGCTTGGAATGGCCTCCTGCCACCACAGAGTGGTTCTGGTTCCCAGAACAAAAGAGTTTACAAATGGATAATTTAGGTTACACGTACTGTATTTGTATATGGATATTTATATAGAGATACACGCATACATTTTCTTTTATACTTGCATGTTATTAGTTTTCACAAATAAGAAACAAACATGTACATCCAGAATTTCTTACATGAAAAGGGCATAGTCATGATACAGTGACAGGAGTTGATAAAATTCCAGATATTGTTACAACATATGAGGGGTAATACCTTTTTGTGAAACTAATAGAAATTCTATCAGAATGAGCTGACACTGCCAAGAACGAGGATGTTCCGTGACTGGAGAACTGTACAAAGTATTGTACCGTCCATGCACTGGACTGAGTGTCCTCTAATTCTGTCTTGCAGCCATTTTGGGTCAGGTTAAGCAGTGGATAGTTCTGATGCCATATGGTGCTACCGGTAAGAATGGGTTTTAACTATATTAGAGAGAAGGCATTTACAGCACATATTTAAGCTGCTATCGGACCAGATGAAAAGTAACAGCAAAAGGCCCAATGCTGTATCTTAAACAGCATACACATCACTAATATAGTATATGGTTAGGTTGTGTATGGAAACAAAGGTTTTCCATATCTTGTTGTAGGGCAGTTCAAGGTCAAAGCTGTTGTACTATCGTTATGATGTCACATCGATAGTACAGCAACTTTTTACCCTTAACCTGCTATCCGATTGGCTGCAACAGTGCTGTTTAAAAAAAAAAACACACACTCTAAAATGGCGCCTGTTCTTAGTGAGCGGTGCGGTCGGGCGAGCGTCCATAGACACTGTTTGGACACAGACTACTAAACACAGTTCCGTGTATCCAAACTGCTACTTCGCAGGTTTTCTTTTTTTTTTTTTAATTACTGGCACAGTTGTGGGATCGGAGCAGAGCGTGACTGCTTCGCAAAGGATCTATATCTTCGGGGACAAGACTCAGGACAGGACTGCAGCGACGAGTACAGAATTATTGGGGACTGAAGTGGAGAGAATGGGAATCTAGCCAGGACCAATGTGCAAGAGTTAACAAGGTACAAACACATTTCGAAACCATATACTATATAAGTAGTAGATGGTCACCATCCACAACCGGCAGTGTTTCCATTCGGAGTTGATGACATCATGGAGACTCTTGAGCTTTGCTTTCGAGGTCTCTGATGTCATCAACACCCTCGATGGAAATACAGTTTGTTGTGAATGGTCGCCCATCCATTATTCTATATATCAAATTGCATGAAAAATGAAGCAATACAGTAGAGCAAAAAGTAAATTGGCTGATTCTACTGGCAAACATGATTTAATGCATGTTAGAAAAGTTCAACTCGCCGCCCACTGGTGCAGAGAGGCAGGGCATCTGTCTGCACGCTGGACGCACCCGGGTTCGAAACAGACTCGATGTCAAGGCCAGCTCCAGGAGAGAAGGACTGAGCATCCTAGAGACTGCTGTCCTTCTCGGGGTGAGTGTCCGGCACACCATGGACCTCTGGCAGAGGCTGGGGGGTTCCTTAGTGCCAGTGCCATCACCCGAGGGTGGTGGGGTGGACGTGGGTCGTCATTGCATGTCTCCATCCCCAGGTGCTAGAAGCAAAAAATAGCCTCTGGCGCACAACCATGAAAGTCCCCCCCCCCGGATCTGGTGGCCCCCCATGCATCCGTGATAGTGATTCGTCAGGGCTGTCAGGGGGGCTCCAGTGGCTTCGCCCTGGTTGGGGTAATCCAGAGGGCACTGCGATTGGGAGAAGGGATTCCCAATCTGGCAGCGGTGATGGGCGGCTGAAGGGGAAACTAACCGAAGATGCAAAATAAGAAGTAAGAAAAAAAAAAAAAAAAAGTTCATCTTCAAACAGAATCTATATATGCAGCAAGAGGGCCAAACATAGTCCTTGCTGTTTGGAACAACGTAGTGGCAATGATGAAAATGCCAAAATAAGGTGCCAAAATAGAGGTCATCTTCATGGGATTAGTGGCGGGAAGGTGCCATTTTAAGTAGAAAAAGCAATGCATGCTGAGATACTAAGCTGTCCTTGATTTAGAAAACTATTAACCAAATGTAACATAAATGATCAAAGAGTTAATGAACAGTAGAACTCAGCAGTGATAAACATAGAAACATAGAAGTTGACAGCAGATAAGGACCGCAAGGCCCATCCAGTCTGCCTATTTCTTTTTCTACCTTATAAATGTGCCATCGGCCATTGCTCTGTCAGTGGCCTATCTATTCATACTTATTTGTATTGCTCCCTTATGCCTATCCCATGCCTGTTTGAAGCCCTGCACTGTATTCATAGCCACCACTTCTTGAGGTAAGCCATTCATGCATCCACCACCTTTCTGTGAAAAGAATTTCCTCACATTCCCCCTTAATCGGCCCCCCTCTAATCTCATGCTGTGTCTTCTTGTCCTGCTATTTTTCTTATATTTAAACATGTTAGACTCTTTCACCTTGTTAATGCCCTTAAGGTGTTTGAATGCCTCGATCATATCCCTCTCTCCTCCTTTGCTCAAGGGTATACATATTGAGCTCTGTTAATCTGTCCTCATATGTCTTCTGATGCAGTCCCTGCACCATTTTGGTTGCCCTTCTCTGGACTGCCTCAATTTGGTTAATGTCCTTGTGAAGGTGTGGCCTCCAATACTGCCGCGAGTACTCCAGATGGGGCCTAACCAGTGTCTTGTAAAGAGATTATTACCTCCTCTTACGACTTGTGATACCCTACTAATACACCCTAACACCCCCAGAGCCTTACCTACTGCTTTAGAGGTCTGCTTGGATGATTTCAGGTCATCAGTGATGATGGTGCCCAAGTCTCTTTCTTCCTTTGTGACTGCTAGCAACTCTCCTCCTAGCTTATAGTGGCTTCAGGGTTTCTCTTCCCTATGTGCATGATCTTGCACTTCTTTGCATTAAACTCAGTTGCCACTCTTCTGACCATTTTGCTAGTTTATCCAGATCTCTCATTCTGCCCACCCCATCTGGATCATCTACTCTGTTGCAGATCTTGGTGTCATCTGCAAACAGACAAGCCTTACCCTCTAGTCCATCTGCAAGGTCACTAATGAAGATGTTGAAGAGGACTGGCCCCAGGACTGATCCCTGAGGTACCCACTTGTGACTTGCATCTCTTCTGACTGTATACCATTTACCACCACTCTCTGTTTTCTGCCCGTCAACCAGTTTGCCACCCAGTTGACCAACTTCTGACCCACCCGAGCCTACCCAGCTTATTTATCAATCTTCTATGTGGAACAGTGTCAAAACTTTGCTGAAGTCAAGGTAGGCGACATCAACTGCTCCCCCTTGGTCCACCACTCTGGTTACCCAGTCAAAGAAATCTATGAGATTAGTTTGACAGGACCTTCCTTTTGTAAACCCATGCTGTCTTGGATCCTGTGCCCCTATGGATTCCAGGTGTTGCACTATCCTTTCCTTAAGGAGTGCCTCCATAATCTTGTCCACTACTGAGGTAAGACTGACTGGTCTGTAGTTCCCTGCCTCCTCCCTGCTACCACTCTTGTGGAGCGGGATCACATGAGCCCTTCTCCAGTCTTCTGGGACCTCTCCTGTGCTCAGAGACTCACTAAACAGTTCTGCTAATGGCTCTGCTAGTTCCACCTTTAGCTCCTTAAGTACCCTGGGATGTATGCCATCAGGTCCCATTGCCTTATCCACCCTGAGCTTAGCAAGCTCTTGTAGGACCCTTTCTTTTGTGAAGGGAGTAGTGCTCACCTCCTCCCCTGTGTCCATGATGCTGAGCTGTGGGCTCTGCCCTACCTTTTTCAGTAAATACTGAGCAAAAGTATCTATTTAGGATAGATGCCTTTACAGGGTCCTCCTCACATGCTCCTTTTCTCCATTAAGCTTAGCACCCCTCTGGACTTTCTCCTTTCACTAATGTATCTATAGAAAGTCTTGTCACCTTCTTTTACTGTTCGTGCTAGTGTTTCCTCAGTTTGGGACTTTGCCTGCCTTACTGCCTTCCCTGCTTCCCTTGGGCAGTTTGGTATGCCTCCCTATCTTCATCCGCTGTGTTCCCTTATATTTCCTGAAGGCCAGCCTTTTGGCTCTGACCTTTTCTGCTACTATATTTGAGAACCAAAGTGGTTTCCTTCTTCTTTTGCACTTCCTTTTCTGTCTAACACAATGGGATGTTGCTTCAAGTATTGCATCCTATGTGCTTGCCACTTTGCCTGTACCCCCTCACCTGTGTTTCTTTTTGCCAGGGCTAGCTTAACTCTGTTGGCCATCTTATCAAAGTCAGCTCCTCTGAAGTCCCATATTTTCACCTTGGAATGGGATGATTTAGATGTAGTAGCCAAATTGAACCATACCATGTGATGGTCACTGGCCCCCAGGTGACCTTCTACCTGGAGATCTGTGATCCCTTCCCTGTTAGTCAGTACTAGATCTAGGATAGCCCTGTCTCTTGTGGGTTGCTGTACCAGTTGTTTGAGGCCCTCCCCCTGCAGGGAATCTACTATGTGTTTAGTTCTGGCAGATGTTCCTGCTGGTATTGACCAATCTGTATCCGGCATGTTGAAGTCTCCCATTATCAGAACCTCCCCTTTAGCTGTCATGTTTTGTATATCTTCTAACAGTAATGTGTCTATGTCCTTCCCCTGGTCTGGGGGCCTGTAGACAACCCCAGTTCTTATGGCTGTCCCATTTCCTGTTTCCAGGGTGACCCACAGTTCTTCTGGCTCCTTATGTGTATTCTGAATTTCTGTAGATTTGATATTTTCATTGACATACAGGGCCACTCCTCCCCCCCCTTTTTGCACCTCGGTCTCTTCTGAACAAAGATTATAAGTTCGAGTAACGTCATCTGGACCTTCTCAAACCAAACCCGACTCCCAATCTCTTACCAGCCATAGTGGAGAACTCCAAGCATAACTCCTCAAGAATTATCTTCTGACTCAGAGTCAGTCCCTCGGGCAGCAAATCTCCAGCCGATGTGGGCAACAGTTTTATCGGCATCCTTCGGATCAGTATAGATGTAGGTTCTGCCTCCATACAGAATCTTCAGTCTAGCGGGTAGCATCAGGACGTGTTGCACTCCCAATGCTTGGAGCTGTTGTTGTTCTCCATCAGATGCCTTCCATCTGGACCGGGGGGGAGAACCTGAGGTCTGGAAAAAGGTGGAAGGCTTTACCATGCCATTCCGTGGCTTTGGAACATATGGCAGTGTGTAACATCGCACAGTGTTCAGCTTCGTCCACCAGTGTCTGAGGAGGAGATCATCACACAGGCCTGGCCGAGGAGTAATTCTGTAGAGCTTTTAATAGTAAAGTCCTGGCAATGCAGATGGTCAATAAGCCATTGAGTAATGAATGGTTTGAAATTCTCTTCTCCGGCATCCACTGGCACTCCACCTTTCAGACATGTGTGGCCCTAGCTAGAGTTTTCAAATGCTCAAGGTGAACCTGAGCACCAAATTTCTTTAGCAAGGCCTGCTGCTGTCATAAGGGCTTTAGCCACAGAGTCGGAAGCAATCTTAACTTCACCTTGAACCCCGATCACTCTAGCATCCAAGTTAGTAACTCTGCCTACCAGGGCCTCCATCTTGGCGTCCATAGATTGAATCACTTGAAGAAGAGCTGCATATGTAGGCTCCCAGCGTCGGCCATCGGGGAGGATGTCAGTGGTGAGAAGCTGCTGTGGGCCTTGTCTGTTTTCAGTCGTGCTCTATTGAGCACTTTGCCACCCACTCGTATTTCTTCCCATGGTGTCGAATTTAATATTAAGCTATTCAGCTTCACTCTAGGCACCCAGATCTACCAAGTGGAACTGCCAATATGCTGTAGAAATACTGTAGCTGTTTTTCATAGAATAATGCTAATAATAATAATGCTGGTTTGGTCTGGAGCTGCAAACACATGCATGTGCTCAGTTCGGCAGTTGGTTCCGCCCCCACGTGCATACATTTTCAAGAGCAAATTAGAATTGTAGCGGAACAGCATGGGATGCACTTCTGTCATCTAATCTTGCAGCTTGTCAGCAAATGATGTAATAATTCAGTACTGATGACAATGCAATTTGTTACTATCGAAAAATAATAATGTAAAAACCAGAGGATTATGGCTGTGAATACAGCACAATTGATGTGGAATAAAAAAGCCTTTTGTTCTTTCTATATTATTTTTTTCTGTATCTGCAATTTAAGGCTTGAATGAAGGACTTTTCTAAAAGAGTCCTGTGTTGGCACATTCAGAGGATCAGTAGAGTTTCCCAAGGGCTGTCCTTGCAGCTCAGAGGCAGAGAACCAGATGCCATGCCAATTACCCCAGTTCATGCCCAGAACCTGGGATGTCCCTGTGTGCCAGTAGGAGATTGTGGATCTGCCTGTACCCTCCCAAGCTCCAGGGGAAGGTGGCAGGTTAGCTCACTGTATGTCTTTCTTCTGTTGGCACAGCAGACAGAGGAGACATGGTGCCTCACTGTGGGAGGAAAGCAGCTGACTGCACTTAAGCATGCCCTGGGGTGCCAGCACGTTGGAGGCCCCCACCATAACCACTCTTGAGTATAGGGTGGGGAGAAAAACAAGGAAGAAAAAGTAAACCAGTCACAAAATGAGGACGGCAACACTCATGGGGTCTGCACTCTCACCACCTAACTCACAGCAGATTGTGCTCTGTAGGGTATACCCTGGAAGGGCATGCCCCTGGGGCAAGCTGTGGAAGATGAGGGTACCATGTGAGGGGTTGTTGGGCTAGGAGGTTGCTGGGACAGATCTGGGTATGGTGGCCAACAGAGTTGGTTTTATAGTGTTGATTACAGAGGAGGGTCTGTCACTACTGGCTGAATAAACTACTGTATGCATTATTTCACATGTCCGACCTGGGTTAGTTCATAAGAGCATATCATGCATCACTTCTTGAACACTTTTGCTGTAATCGTAGATAATTTAATTTCTGTAACTCGATATTTCTGTATTTATCTGCTCTGTGTTGTTCTGATGTGACCTGTTGTTTGACATGGAGCCTTTGAAAAATCACTTGTGCTCAAAAGTATTTTTAATAACAATAAAATAATAAAGAAAGAAGAATGAAAGGAGGTGGAGCTAGCTAGCAGAGCTTGGAAAAAAAAGCAAATAAAATGGCCGTCATATATAAACCTGAAACTTAGTGTTATAGTCATTGCTCAAAGTAATGTTAGAACAGGCAGCAGGTGGGTGTTGCAAAGCTGCAGCTGGGAACCAAGCATCAGCTGGGGTAGGGTTAGGGCATGGGATATGGTGGTCCTTCAGACTGCATGCAGAGCAACTCTGGTTGAGGTGGGGAGGGGTTAGTACTGCATGTCAGGAATGTGTGGTATTTGTAAGAGGATGATAAGTGACTGACCAAGCCGGTGGCTTGAGCCCCTAAGAAATGTATGATCAATCTGCCTTGAATAGTGTCTAAAAGTAAAAGTCAGTATTATGTCGTATATAGTTTGGAAACCGTGTAAAGCCATTACTCAAATTAATGTTAGAACAGACAGCGGGTGAAGGGAGGGTTGCAAAGCTGGACTGTGAACTAAACATCAAGTGGAGTAGGTTAGGAGTGGGGATGTGGTTCATCAGACTGCATAACAGAGGGACTCAGGTTGGGGGTGGGGTACCACTGCATGTCAGGAATGTGTGGTACTTGGTGAGAGGATAAAAGGTGGACTACCAGGGAGGTGGCTTGAGTCCCTAAGAAATGTATGGTCAGTCTGCCTCAGTGCTTCCAGGTGACTGGCACATTGGTATTGTGACTTTGTTGAGGGAAGGGACACCCCCTCCCAAGTAAGACCTTTAAGCAATCACGTCATCTCCCATTTGGTCCCATACTGTCTTTCATAATTTGAAGAGTATATAGGCTCTATATTCAAAGCTCTCACTTTGCTCCTTGCAGAGTCCCTATTATGAGCACAAATTAGCACAGTGCCCTGAATTTGCTACATTCAAACAAGTTTGTAACAAAGTGTCAGTGCTCTACATGATGTTTGCATATGGCCTGCTGGAGCAAAGCTGTAACTGAGGTACTAGGAGAGTGTGTTCAACACTCCACATCCCCAGCTGGCCACAGATAGATATGGCTGTGAAGGAACAAACTCAGGGCATCCCAAACATGTTAATACTTTGCACTATATGGCTATATTTATTTATTTATTTAGGAAATCGGAATTACAACCCTTTGAGTCATAGACTCGTTTCCAAAGGTTCCACGTCAGAATAAAACATAGACATTCATACATAGAATAAATGTGGGAGAGCAATCATACACATACACTAATCCAGTATTGCCTCTGATATCTGGTCTGTTTTAATAGTCAGTGCTGAATTTCTTCAGTTTAAAATTGTTGTTTTTTAACTGTACTTGTATGTGTTTGAACTGGGAAGTTTAGTGGGCTAGACTGTATTCCTAATTCTGTGCAGTCTCTACTTTTCCATTTGCAGATTATACTGAAAAGCCACTAGAGGGCAACAAGACGTGTAGGTTAAATCTTTTTGCCACTGCTCCCCTAACACTTCTGTCCTGCGTCATTCATACCTACATTCTATGCTCTTTTGCTCCTCTCTGTAGTGTCCCTTGCACTGTCTCTCAGGCTATCACTAGGCATACAATGTGGCATGCAAACCAGGGTTCGAATCAGGTACCTTTAGCTCCAAAGGTAGCAACCCTACCACTGCACCACAATGTTAGGTGTCAGCAAGACCCACTCATACCTGCCCATGGTCACATCTACCACCACTGTACTCCCTCACAACACCCACCCACACAAACTAACCATACTACGGTTGCTAACCACGTTTACTCTGCTCAGCAACTAACCCCAGTTGCCTCTGGTATGTACACATCTTGCTGCTGGGGAGCACCTCACCCCTTTTAGCCTCTCCACACCCTGTCTCTCCCCATAGCCCCTGCACCCCTCCCTCTACCCTCCGCCCATCTCTCTGTGTCTTGAGCCCTCCTTGTCTGTTCCTCCACCTAGACATCCCAGCCCTCACACAACTGCCCATTCCCTGCTCATCACTTTCTAAGCTTGCCAGCCGCTGCTAACCGGCAAAACGCCACCAATTCATGGCCCTTGTTAGGATCTTCTACTTGCTTCTTCTTCTATCTGGCAATGTTCACCCCAGTCCTGGCTCAATAGCGCCCCCCCCCCCGAACTGCGGTCACCTACGGGGCTTCGAATAGCTGCTATGAATATCTGCAGCCTGCCTAAAAAACAGCATCCCTGCAGTGCTGGACAGCACAGCACCAACCAGACATTCTGGCTTTAACAGAAACCTGGCTGTCAGCCAAGACCCCAGACTCATTTGTCTCTATTCCTTGCTACTCTCTCATTAGGCTTGATCGTAATGGCAAGAGCTGACTGCATGCCTTCAGTACCCTCTGCTCTGCCTGACTTACAAGCTGCTCAGACCGTCTGCTCCACCTAGCATTGTAGGAACCATAGCCACCAAACAAAACCCCCGGAGACTACGGACATCAGGACATACACTGCTGGAAGTTCCCAGAATCAGGACCAACACTGGTGGCAGGTCTTTCTCCTACCTAGCCCCCTACCTGTGGAACCAACTTCCTCCTCCTTTGCAGGAGGCCTCTCACCGCTCTCATTCCCGCCTCCAGACTAAAGTCCCACAGGACTGACACCAGCACTTGCCATTGTCACGGTTCATAATGACTTTCTTACCCAGATACCCCGTCAGGATCCCTACCTTTCGGCCTTGTCACCGCCTGTTAGATAGCTCTTCACCTGATACTGCTTAACTGTCAGTCATGTTTCGTATCCTTGCCAGTCTACTATGAACAGTAACTTGTTGATAACCAGGACTGTTACCTGCATTCCAACCTTGTACATTGATTTCTGCAAACCAATTTGTTTTTCTCAGTATCATAATATGTATTGTTATCCCGGGTTGCCCCTGAAAAAGGGACCTTCGGGGCTCAGTGGGCCTACCCGGTCACCAAACTTTAATAAATAAATAAGAAAGGCGGTGGCTGTGCCTTCTATGTAAAGAGTCCCTGCATTACCAAGCCCTGCCTGCACCCTCCCTAGACCATGGTGCCCAAACCCTCTCAATAAATCTCTCCTGTGACCAAAACCGTGCTTCTCTTACTCTCACCTACATCCCACCCCACAGCCAATCCCCTGCCTGTAAAGCGCTGTCTGACTACCTAGCCAGCCATCCCCACAAAATGGAACAAATCCTAGTTGGGGATTTCAACATAAACTGGCTGGCGTGCTCATCAACACACGCCAAAGATACCTTTGCTGCATTAGATATGACCCAACTGGTATCCCAGACTACCGGGGCCAACAACACTAATGGAACCCACACCCTACTAGATATCTCGCTCACTAATTGTCCCCACCTATTACCGACCAGGGTGTCCTACCCAACGCCTTAAGCGACCACTCCAGTATCATCTTCAGCTGGTCCTGTCAGCTACCTAAGCCACCACCAAATATTACCTTTCATTGCTTACCACGCCCAGGAGGCATAGCTAAACTCAAACAATATCTAATTAACTGAGACTGGTCCACTATTTCTCAAGCCCAGCACATAGATGATGCATTGCACTACTTCACACCACCTTTAATACCACCTGTGATGGTTTTGCACTGACCATCAAAGTGACCACTAAGAAATGTAGTGCCTCCTGGAGCACCCAGAACTCCTACAACAGTTCAAAATATGTGGCAGCCTCTGGCATCGTGCCACTGTCTCCCGGTTTTTGCTAAGCGATAGGCAGGCCTATAATGCTGTCCACAATAAGTGTACCTGGGCAATCTGCAAAGTCAAGGTGAGCACTACAAACCGGGCCTCTAGCCACCTCTTGGTGTAGCACAAGAAAGTTCTGGAATAACATCAAGGAGCTTAATGGTAAATCCCGCTCTCCCCACCTCACAACTTAGAGTTAATGATACTACCACCACAAACACACTTGACACAGCTAACTGCCTCAACTCCACCTTCTCAGACCTCAGCTCAGTACTCCCTAGCAACTTTTTTGATCCAATTCAGCCTACCCCACCACCTGAGCTCCTCCACCCCGCTTCAAACTCAGAGTTATTACCCTTACAGAAGCGAAAGCCTACCTGTCCAAAGCCCTCCAGAGCTCCAATTACTGCAAAGACGCCTTCGATATGCGTATCCTATACCTCGCACTAGAGTCAATTATCTCCCCACTCATGCACTTTCTAAATCTGTCCCTGCACCTGGGCCAGTTGCCAACCTCATGGAAAATGGCAGTGATAACACCAGTATTGAAATGTGGTGACTGCTCCCTCCCAAAGAACTACCAGCCCATCTCGATTCTCCCCCCACTCTCTTGTTTGGGAGGGAACTGTCACCATATTTCAGTATTGGTGTTATCACTGCCATTTTCCATGAGGTTGGGAAATGGCCCGGGCACAGGGACAGATTTAGAAGGTCCGTGAGTGGGGAGATAACCAAGTCTAGTGCAAGGTAAAGGATACGCATATTGAAGGCGTCTTTGCAGTAACTGGAGCTCTGGAGGGCTTTGGACAGGCGGGCTTTCACTTCTGTAGGGGTAGGGGTAATGGTAATGACTCTAAGTTTGAAGGGGGGGTGAAGGAGCTCAGGAGGTGGAGTAGGCTGAACTGGATCGAAAAAGTTGCTAGGGAGGACTGAGACTAGGGAGGACTGAGCTGAGGTCTGAGAAGGTGGAGTTGAGGCAGTTAGGTATGTGAAGTTTGTCTGTGGTGGTAGTACCGTTAACACTAAGTTGTGAGGGGGGGGAGAGCTGGATTTACCATTAAGCTCCTTGATGTTATTCCAGAACTTTCTTGTGCTACCCCAGGAGGTGGCTAGGGCAGTTCTGTAGTGCTCTGCCTTGGCCTTGCGGATTGCCCAGGTACACTCATATATTCGTAAGTCCTCATGCTTTGGACCCATGCACCAAACCAAGGCCCATACAGGCCATATGCATCCTATTGTGTCTTCATTACAATGTGAAGAGCAGCACTTCGCTCTTTGGATTATGTGGAGGCTAAGCACTGTGGCGTGATGCACCCCACACAGCACTGTATGTTTTATACTTTGATTACGCAGTTCAGGGTAGTCCAGCTGAGGTGCAGCATACGATGTTCCTGTGTAGTGTCCTGCTGTGACCCAGTTCCGCTGACAAGTACACAGAGGTCAAATGACTTGCTCAGGGTCACACAAGGGGCATTATACTCTGGTGGTGTTATACCCATGCATGTTCCCAGTGCCAGTGTTCCCCTCACTCTGAGTTCCAGTACCAGTTAAAATAACAGATAATTCCTTGGTGTCAGTGCTCCCCATCTTTCACCCTTGGTCCCAATACAAGTTCAGAAAATGATTGTTCCTGTGTGCTAGTTGTCCACTCCCTCTTCTGATCCTTCCCTGGTAGTCTAGTGGCCCACACCCTTCGGGTGCTATCCTCCATGGCCCCTGGACCCAAGATGGTGGACAGTACCCATGCTTTGCTCTGCTGTCGGTCACCATCTAAACAAATACAATATCAATAATGTGACACACATAGCCACAGACTGTACTTGCATGAATGGGATGGTGCCTGGCAGCTGAGATGAGCAGAGGGTGAGTATCGGCTGCTTTCTCAGGTCTGCTGGGGTGGGACAATAAAGGATGGCACCACGAGGGGGGAGTGAGCCACTAGGCAACCAATAAGTATGTTTTTTTTGTATTCTTTAAAGGTTTTCAGTTTAACAACAGACAACAATACAAGCGTTCCAGCATTCATTACATTATGTTTCACACTTCACATGATAGCTCATACAGGGGAACAGAAATTATATGCACTGATCGCAGATAAATCTCACATACATTACCGTTATTAGAGATACACATACTGAATGGAACCAAGGTTTACAGGTTTGTCTGGGGCCAAGGCGAACCAACCCTGTTAAATTTAGCCTCCAGACCTAATTATTGCTTGTTCCACTGGGGACAGCGTGTCCACATAGGGTCCCCACTGTCTCTCAACAAGAAGTATTTTTATGCCAAAATGGGGATCTGTGAGGGTGGGAACACTGCTGGCACCAGGGAATAATTTTTATTTTAACTTGTACTAGGACCAAAGGTTGGTCGGGGGGACAACAGGCACCAGGGAATGTTCTATTCATTTTCTTGTAGTGCCACGGCATTCCAGGCTTCATTGTTTTAACAATATGCTATTATTAATGTGTGGTTAAAACATGGTTTCTTGAGACATTGACTAGCGCTGTGTTGGAAGCCTGTTAGTACTTCCAGGAACCATTGCGCATACCTCTCAACCTCTTGCCTCATAAATCAGGGACAAGGACCCCAAATCAGGGGCACATCTTAAACATTGGCAATATTCACATAGAAAACTAATAGAATAAGGGGATTTAGTATAAGATGCATTTTCTGAAGAAGTCTATACCTGTAATGTTTTTTTGTTTTTTTCCCCATTAAGGTTTTTATCTTCGGGCGTGTCAGAGGTGACTTTGTCAGCCCCATCCCTGTCCCTCCTCCACCCGGTGACTTTCCTCCCTGGTCCATCAAGCCCCATATCCCCCATGACAGTACGTGGGAATAGGGGCACAGGGGAAACTCCATGAAGCTGGTGGTGGTTCAGAAAGGCTATCAGGAAGTACTGTTGCATGGAAAGGGTAGTGAGAAAATGGAATAGGCTTCCAAAGGAGGTTGTATGTGCTAAAACAGTTGGGGGTTGGGGGAGACAGGCACATGTGATGGGTGTGGGTGGGACAGCTGGGGGAGGAGGGAGGAGGGATGACTGCTGGGGCATTTCCCCACAGACAGGTTTTTGGGTCGCAAGGCCTTTATCTGCCGACAGTATTAATGTTTCTTATGACCCTGTTAAATAACAGGCCAGGAATAGCATTTTTAATATATCTGATGCAAGGAAATAGCTGTATGGGGCTAAGGCTACTACACGTCATTTCTAGCATCCTAATGAAGAATGTCCTGGGTATTTTCACATTAAAACATGTTTTCTATCCAGTGTGGCCCTGTAAGACAGTGACCCATTGTGTTTACATATACAGGGCTTTCAGTAGGGTTTTTATGTTAAGGGCTCTGGACTCCTTGTAGGAAGGGGGTGCTGGAAAGTGTTTGAAAGTCACAGCAAATTCTCTAAGGGTCCCTCATTTTTTTTCTATAAAGCATTTTCCTTCTAGGTGCAGTTCAGGTAAACAGTCAGCCCCATCCCTACCTTCTCCGACTGGCAATCACCTCCCCCAGTACCTGCTGTACCAGATGGGTTACCCCCATAGTGGGTCCAGAAGTGGGTAGACTGTTCTACCCCCCCCAGACATGCACTAGATTCGAGGGCAGTGTTCCAGGGTGGTGGCGTGGGTTGAGTCATACAGGTAGAATTTCACAAGGCCTGCAGTGCTTTTCTGTTTTTCTTTCACCTCCAACTCCTTCTGCGAACAGACAGTAGTGCGTGCCCTGCGGAGGCACGCACGCACTACATCAAACCAGCAGCCCCTCTCTTCAGTGCCACCAAAGCCAGCACTGCCACCAGGCCTCCACGTGGTGGCAGCTGATGGTGGAGATGACCAGCCTCTCCCAGGGGGAGAGGAGAGTAGTTCTCCAGATGGTCAGTCCACCCCACCCCTCCAGCTGACCCTGGAAACTCGAGTTCGCTCCCGAACCTGGGTCACCGGTGTGTGAGGCGGTAACACTACTGCTGAGCCACTGGGCTGGCCTTCTTATTTATTTATTTATTTATTTTTTATTCCAGGCATGTGTGTAACCCCTAGGTGGCACTATCCCAAGGGCTACTACTCCTGCCTGCTTGGCTAGTAGCAGATTAAGGGGCCTAGGTAATGAAACGGGTGCCTCCACCCGGTGGTCAGGGTTGTTAGTGGTCAAGCTAACCTGGGCACAGCCCTCCGGGACACTGTAACCCCCCTCTTTCCCCTTCTAGTGGCCTGAACAATATACAATAATTACTTTCACAATGACCCTTATTCACCAGGCAATTACCCACACAGTTTGCACTTACCACCAGGGCTGGTTCCTCTAGCTTGACCCTGAGGCTCCCTGTAAAACAAGGTTAAGCACAGCAAATAGCAACAATACAATACTTTTGGCACAAACTGGAACCAAAGTCAGGTTAAATGCAAAGTTAAATCTGATTTACTCAGGGAACTTGAACAAGGAGGAGCGTAATCAGGTTGATTTGCTTAAAAGCTATATTAATCAGACAGTTTTGCATGCAGTTCAGAGTCCCTACACAATCACACACTCTGGGTATCCAGGTAGGAAAAAGGTGGGCTAGCCAGGAATGTTGCAGCTGGTTGGGGCCCTGTGATGGAAGAAAGCAACATGCTCAACACACACTATTTGTAATCCGGAGCCGGAGGGCTCAGTTCATGAAAGAAAAGGCAACAAGACAATCAGATAACAACACTTTTAGATTTAGCTGTTGTTGCAGGGAGCTACCCTGATGTTTAATCATGCTACCCAATACTGAACACAGGCAGGATGAAATCGAGACTGCAGGCTGTTGAGCTGGAGTGCCTGGAGAAGCAGGGCCTACACGAATCACCGAGGCGTTGTTCCTGTTCAAGGCATTGAGCAGGGGGCTGATCCCCAGGCTGGTCTCTTATCGATGACTTTCTCTGCGTAGCAGGTATTCTGGCTGGGCCACTGTAGCAGGGCCCATGCAAACGGAAATGGATATGGATTCAGTCCGTGGAGCTGGATACAGCCTCCAGCAAGCAAAACACAGTTCAGACACACAGTGGGGAACCAAATCACGACCCACTATAAGCACACAGCACATTCATGTGTAAGGAAATTCCACTGTACCAGGCAAATGGCTCTCCGGTCATAATTACAGAGTCTCTGCACAGTCCGGGAGTTCAGAGGTAGCTTGAAGTCCTGACAGGCCGATCACATTCAGCAAATCTTTGGTCTTCTTCAGGTTAAAGCCTGGTCACAATTCAATGGCTTAATTCGCTCTCCAAGTTTGGGTACAGTCTGAAAAAAAGCACAAATTCCCTTTCAGGAACAACAGGCAGGCATGCAGGCCAAACTCAGGTCTTTCCACAGTTCTTCCACATGAATCCACTATGGATTGCTGCTCAAACTATTTTGAGCTGTTACTTCTTCACTTCCCAACTCAGATCTAACTGAAACCGCAAGCAGCGTGGGACATTCCCCAAGATCCAAAAGGTTCAGTTGGCTGATCTGTCTGTCAGTCACAACAAGGGCTCCCCCCCTCCAGGTTAATGTAGGTGCCAAAAGCCCAAAACTACAATTCCTACATGTTTTGGCCCCACCAAGAACCTGTAGGCAGGCTGCATTTTAGAGTCCCAAATGCACTGATTGGCCCATTCTGCAGTCCAGGATCAAGATGATGGAAACAAACAGAGCTGTCCATGCTGCAAAGAAGGCAGGTTAGAACAAACTGCAATATTATTACTACTGTAACAAATGATCAGCAAACAAGTACATCTTCTAATAGAGCTCCCTCTCAGATTAATTATGACTGCAATCCAGGCAGCTCTTAAAGAGACAGTACACAGAGGCTATACAGGCACTCTCTGGTAATCGCATTTAAACTGCTAAAACGCAGGACACCAGCGTGGCAGTGAGCATTTAGGCAAGGTCATGGAAGACTTTTCGGGAACCCCCATTTGTAGGGGGGTTATATGTGCACTTGTTGTATGACGTGCCAAATTGCAGAACACAATTACCGCAATGCAGACCCTTTTACAGCAGTGGTGGGAAATTGCTGATCCCGTCCTCAGTGTCCAGCTCAGCTGGGGCAGTTACATCATGGGATTATCAGGGACGCACATTAGGGAAGCTGCCATTTTTTGAAGTGCCAGCTGTGCATAATGGAAGCAGTTCCCCTGTGTCCTGGAAAGCCGTTTCTCACACACACACACATTTCCATTCATACACACACAAAACAATGCCACTGTTACATTCTAGTGGCATTTACAGGCTTATTTATTCATATTTTTGATTTTCTGTATTTTAGATATAGTACTTTCATGTATATTTTGTAATTTGTATGTCAGTGTAACAACATTTTTTAAATATTAGAATGTCATTGAAATAAATGAGCGTTTTTGCTCATATGACGGTATTATCATCCTTGTTTATATATTTAAAATAAACAACATTTTGAATTGTTCGTATGTTTGTAAATTGACATGCACTGCTGCTAGAAGACTTGCATTTATGGTTATGGTTTGCTGCCGTCTTATGGACAAGTCTGTTCATGACAGCTATGTTGTAACAAATGTTTGTAGCCTTATTATAACAAGCATTTGTCAATGCCAGAGTTCGTCATTGGAATTGCTGTTGGTACGCACTGATTGTCAGGACTACAGTTCCCAGCAGAAAGAACAAGTTATGCCACCAAGTTCAAATTCACTGAAATACACTGAAGTGCATACCTGTTTCTCAATTCATGATCTGGCTTTGAAGAGAGAAGATGTGTCTGCGATTTCAGAGAAGCTGATGGAGTCCCACCATGGGCTGGGGCGGGAATATTATGGTCAGAAACCCTAACGCCTCTGAGCGCTTGTTGATATTTGCACTACAAATTTTCAACATGGCCTTTTGTGACCCCACCTCATGAAAGCATTTGGGACTTCTGCTCATGAACAGTGGCACTGTGATTTTGTTAATCTGTCCTGAACGCTGATTTCTCACAGCAACTGCGCCATTCTGCACCAGATGTGTGAAAACACAGTTCGGGCAGGATGTGAAAATTACAGCTGTACCATTCATGTGGAGGTGTGAAGAGATGGCAGTGTTGAAAATCTGGAGTGAAAATATTTAAAATGCTCGAACGCATTTGCCTACGTGGAAACTGTGCAACGCACACTCATATAACACAGTCATTTAGTGGAACTATTTCAGCAAAATTTCAACATAGGCATTTTGTGACCTCTGCTTATGAACATTGTCACTATGATTTTCTTAATCTGTCCTAAACTTTGATTTTCCACAGCCACGCATCTCATTGTGCGCCAGATGTGTGAAAACATATTTCAGGCAGGATGTGAAAATGACAGCTGTATTATTCATAAGGAGCTGTGCAAAATTGACAATGTGGAAAATCTTGAGTGAAAATATTACAAATTCTGAAGTTATGAGTGTATGGAAACTGCGAATGCATGCTCGTAATATAGTCATTTTAAGGACGTTGTCACCAAATTTTCAACATAGGCATTTTGGGATCTCTATTCATGAAGTGTCACTGTGATTTTTGTAATCTGTCTCAACACTGATTTCCCACAGCGACAGCCTTATTCTGCACTGGAAGTGCGAAACACATTCGGCCAGGATATGAAAACGACAGCTATACCTTTCATGAGGCGGTGTAAAAAATGGCAATGTTGAAAATCTGGAATGAAAATATTACAGATTTGCGACGTTACGGTGTATGGAAACTGTGCAACACACGCTCGTAACACAGTCATTTTTTGCACTTTTTTCACCAAATTTGCAACATAGGCTTTTTGGGAGCCCACTTCATGAACAGTGACACTGTCATTTCATTAATTGGTCCCAAAAAGTGAATCTGTGCAGTGACCGCGAAATTACCTTTCAGGTTTGAATAACCAGATGACAGTCACTGAATTCATTCGGTGGGGTCCCAAGAACCCCATGTTGAAAATTTGGTGACAAAATTTGCAAAATGTCCAGATATGCACCAAAGCTGAAAATAACAACTCTATTTATGCCATTATACAGCTTACCGCATTTCATCAGTTCGTGGTCAACTTTGAAGAGTGCAGACGTGTTCCCGGTCCACTGAAGATCATCCCGCCAGCTCCAGAGGTAAGTATGGGTGAGGGTGGGGTGTGGAGAGGTGGTGCGCAGAGGTGGAGTGCGAAGGGAGGGGGGCACGGCAGACTGCTAGGGACCGCTTTTGTTTGAGGGTTTAAAAAAGAAATAATCCAACGGGAAGGTTTCTTTTTTAACAGGGACTTTGACACGCTGGGTGAGATCCTGCTTGCCATCTGAGTGTTTGTTTGGGGGGCTGTAGCCGACGGGATTGGGCACCCTGTCAGCACATGCAGAGTGTTTGGGGGAACATGAGCCGGGATTGGGAACCCCCCAGCACACAACAATGGGGCAACATTTTGCCGATGAGGAGGGAGCTTCCCATTGGCAAATGAACTGGAGGGGCATGCCGACAGGGGATTGGGCACCCTTGTCGGCTTTCATGGGGCCTGTGAGAGGCAGACTGGCGATAGCCACCGCTGTTTATTTCAAACTGGGAGGGGCATGCCGACAGACTGGGCTCAGCGATTCACGTTGTAAGCTACAGCACTGTGAACGTGCAACCAGGAATGCAGGAATGGAACATCAAAGGACTGAGTTGTGCCACTATTGGTGTGGCTCTGTCCTTTGAAAAGCTGGCCAACTCCACCCCAATAGCTGAAAGGGAGTCATCGGCAGCCTGCCGACTGATTCACCTGCTGATGACCTGCCCCTTGAAACAGAGCTTTCCATTGGGCACACCCTGTATAGCACCTCTTATAGCAATGTGTTTGTTCATGCGGCATGATGAACTAAAAAGGGTCTCAGAAATGCTGCAGTCTGATTGGCTGTTAGGATTCCAACATCCTTACATTAATCCATGTTATACTGTCATGCACAGCTTAATTACCATGGAACATGGATTCTTCCTGACAGCATTCCATCCTCTAGCTCTGCTGAATCTGCAAAATACTGACATTGGTCCACCCCATTACTTTGGCAGCTTTCAAAACTCTTTCTGCACGTTCTTTTAAATAATCCAGCAATTGCTCCCCATGATCCTGGCCCTATCCTTACATCGTGGAAGTAGAGCCTGCCACAGGCTGTCCTTTAACACCCTCTCTCCTCCCTCCTCCAACCACATTTCACTGTCCTTCTTATTCCTACCATACGGTTGTCCTGTTATAGGTTATTGTAACCGTATCCTACGGTTGTACCTGTCAGCTGTTAATGACCTCCTCTGCTACCCCCAACTCGGCGCCTGTACTTAATCGACTTGGTTACGCCAGTCCCCAGTTTTCTGTGGTTTACCTTTAGGCTCCTCTCCTCTTCCTCCTTCCCGCTGCTACCGCCCCTCTCCTCCCTCCCCTATCGCTATCATCTTTATGCCCTGTTTCTGTACCCATGATCTCCTCTTCCTTCCTCTGGTATCCTCCAGGCTATTGTGTTTTGTGTACATATTACATTAATCACTAAAAATCCTTATATATTCTGTAAACACTGTTGTCTAGGCCTTGCTGTTGTTATTACCTTGTTCATTGTAAACTGCCTATGGCTCAACAATTTTTTTAATTTTTTTGTACATGTTTGGTTGTTGTAAACATTGTGCATATTATGACTATGTATTCTGTCCAGGTCATCTTGAAAATGAGCATTGCTCAACGATGTTTGCCTGGTAAAATAAAGATTTTGATTGATTGATTAATTGAATGACTGGAATGCTGCATTCTGATTTTAAACTAGCATTCTTAAAATGGTAGAAGAACTATTTTATTAAAACTCTCCCTCTAAATGAAGAAAACATTCAAAAGTATACTTTTAACACTTTTTCTTTTGTAATAATTTTTAGTAATAGCAATAGCACTCCTAGGAGTTAGATTAACAGTCAGTTAATCACCCCTAGGAGCAGCATGGCACTCGGCTGTGCCTCGTGCCACATTACACCCCTAGGGGTGATTAACAGACTGTTAATCTAACCCTGGTCATACCTTATTGCTTAATTAATCCTTGTATAAGTAGATGAACATCCTCTGGTAATTTGATACCTTTTATTGCTTTCGTCTGTGACATAACTACTAAGGTAGAATGACAAGTCATTGTACGACAGTAGTTATACCCCTACTGTGGTACAGCAATGTTTGGGTGAGAATGGAAATCCATGCACATCAACGTTCAACCATGTACTATAGTGCACTTTTTTAGGTCACCTGAAAAAAAAAAAAGCTGTGACAAAAGTTTAGTGCAGCTATTAGTTTATGTCATCAGTGCTGTCTGCGCTTTCTGTCCTTGGGATATGTACTACCTCAAAATACAGATGGATCTAGGAAACCTCTCTGATCCTGCCACTCTCATAATTATCCAACTGAGCACTTATCTAGAAGGCATCACTATTCTTCTGAAGGTCCATTTCCTGTCTATCGTACTTCTAAACTTTTGTCACTGAAAAGTGCGAGTCCGACAGACTGTGGGAACAGTATGGGACACTGGCCCTCGTAATGTGGGGCACTGTGTCAGACATGGAGATGCAAGCTCAGAACACTGTGGAAATGGATGTGTTAGCATTTTAGCTGTACTGAGTTTCATTTTGACATACAGTAGCATCGTAGATTAGTATGGCTGCTTAAATGTAAGGGCTCAATCCATAGAGATAGCTTCATGCATATTCAGGCAAGTTTGTTCCGTGCTTCTGGACTGGGATGCACTTGGATAAATTCACAGCTCGAGCCTCACTGCACTGCACACAAAGAGGAGAGGGGTGGACACTGGGCATCCAGTCGAATATCCATTTGGTGCCCCAATGGATCTCTTGCTCCATATGTTGCAGGGATTGTAGGATTTGTCAATCCACCAAGGCCTTATGTATGTTCAGATAAGGAACTGTTGTTTTAACTAAAAGAGCAGGGGTGACAGGTTGTGGGGGGGGCATTCAGCCCCAAAGTATGCTATGGAGGCCATCCTGGGAGGGCATGCAAATGCTAATGCTTGGTCCCTTTGTAATGTCATCTCCCTTTGCATGGCCTCCGCAGAGTGGACACGCATCACTGGGTTGCCGGGATTGTGACCATGTGCCTGTGTGGAATAGTGTGTGAAGGGCTAGTGAATGTCCTGCTGTGGGTGCCACGAGGTGCTCTTCATGTGCAGAGGGGGCACTCTGTGGGTTTTGTCAGCCTCTGCACATGTACGGAAGGGTTTCAGGGTTCTTTCTGGATTGGCCCTAAGACTACTCCTCTGTGTAGGTAGCATCCGTTCCATAAAGGACAGAGCACTTCAGATCGGTAAACAAGGGTTGAAATGAGGTTTTGCAGATGCTAACCAAGGAAGCTAGTGATTGGGGAAAGCCTTTGACCCCACTGACATTCCTGTGGCCCATATGAGATAGCTGTTGAAATGTTACCACCTCAGTACGTGCGCTGTTAGTCTTTGTAATTTCCATCTAGTACTTTGTGCTGCTGGATGGGGTGTGTGTGTGTAGGGTAGGGTGGGGTTGGGGTGTTCTGCAGCATGAAGTATGTATTGTACGTGGCTGTGCACCACGGTAGGTTTATCAGAATGTCGCTGCTGGGCATCCTTCCATGTCATGGCTACTTGCTGTGGGACAGTGCCACAGATGGTCACCAGTGTTTGATGTGGCTGTGTGCCACAGGGCACATAACTATGGGTGCCATGCCAAACCAGCAGAGCAGTTGCTGATTTTGCTGTGAGGCAGCACGAGCGGCTGCCACTGTATGGATGTGACTGTATGCTGTAGGACATCTAACCAAGGGTACCATCTTGAACTGATCAGCTGGTCATTCTCAAATAGTGTCTGCTTGCCACTGTAAGACTTTGGATATGCTCCTCGAGGCACATAGCTGCAGGTACCATCCCTAACCAGCAGACTGCTCAGTGATTTTGCTGCATGCTGTGGGACAGCACCGCGGATGGCTGCCACAGTATGTATGCAGCTCTGCGCAGCATGACATACGAACATACGAAATTTGCCAGCAGAAAAAGGCCATTTGGTCTATTGAGTCTGCTCAATTTTGCAGCTAGCAGCTCTATTCTGCAGCTGCTTCTCACCCCCCATCCTCCCTCTTGCCCTGTCCCAGCCTCTTTTGAAGCAGCCCACTGTTTTACACGCCACCACCTCTGCTGGTAATGCATTCACCCTGCCACCACCCTCTCTGTAAAAAGTGTCTCATTTCCCTCCTTAACCTTCCCCCCCTTCAATCTCATGTCATAGCCTCGAGTGTCCCTCCCCACCCTTACCCTGAATAGCCCCTCCGTGCCAGTCTTGTTTATCCCTCTCATGTACTTTAATGTCTTGATCATATCCCCGCTATCCCTCTTCTCCAGCGAGTGCATGTTCAACTCCTTTAGCCAACTCTCATACAGTAAGTCTCCCAGTCCCTGGATCATCTTAGTTGCTCTGTCACAGAGGTTCTTTGTCTTTTAAATAGTTTTTTATTTTAATGGGTTCACCACAATATATCCAAGGCACACTGCCTTAAGGGTAGCTGGTCCATTCCACTGGGGTATCAAGCAGACGAGGCATACTGATGAGTCCTGGTAGGACTTAAACACGTGTTCTATGTTTCTGCTAGCACCTTTGCAAACTGTGTGAGAGGCCTTTCGCACCATGCAATTCTGCTTAAAGTTGGACCAGCATAACATTCTGTGGTGATTTTCATATGCAGCCCATGATGCTTTGCATTGTGGGGGCATGTGTGATTTTGTATTTTCTTGAAACTTGGCTTCCCAGCCAAATGCCCTTTGGGGTAACCCTTGCCTCAGTGTTTGCGCACAGAGGTTCTTTGTCTTTAGTTGCTCTGTGCTGCACCCTTCCTAATTTAATGCCCATTTTCAGATATGGGCACCAGTACTGCACGCAGTATTCATGATGAGGTCTAACTAATGATCCATACAGTGGCAGAATCACCTTCCCCCTCCTCAACGTTATTCCCCTTCCAGTGCAACCCAGCATTTTGGTGGCTCTTGCTGCTGCCTTCCTACACTGTGCCGAGTTGTTCATTGATCCCGTGATGACCATACCCAGATCCTTCTCCTCCTCAGTCTCCACCAGCTGCACTCCCGCCAGTTGGTAGTTTCTCCTTGGATATTTTTGCCCCAAAATGCAGTACCTTACACTTTTTGGCATTGAACCCCAGCTGCCAATTGTCTGACCAGGTCTCCAGCTTTTTCAGATCTTCCTGCAAACCCTGCTACCCTTCTGTGTCATCCACCACTGCCCCATCTTGGTGTCATCAGCAAACAGGCTGATACTGCTCTTGATGCCCATGGAAATGTCGGCATAAATATCCCAAATAACACTGGTCCCAGCACTGAGCCCTGTGGAACCACGCCATTACTGCCCTTGGGATGAGAGTTCCAATCCACCACCACCTCTGCTGCCTTCCCTGCAGCCAGTTTGTCACCCATCCCACCATTTTTGCTCCCACCCTCTGCCTTCAAGTTTTATTCAAGTCTCCATGCAGCACCGAATCGAATGCCTTGGTTGAAGTCCAGGTACAGAACATCCAGTGCATGGCCCTGTCCATCTGCCTAGTTATCCAGTCATAGTAATCTACCAGGTTGGTTTGGCAGGATCTGCCTGTGACAAAGCCATGTTGTCTACTGTTCTGCAGCCCACTGAACTCCAGAAGGACACCAGCCCTCCTTCAGGATTGTTTCCATTAGCATCCACACGATGGACTTGAGGCTCACCGTCTATAGTTCCCTGGTTCAGCTTTGGGGCCACTGTTATGCAGGGGACCCACATGAGCCAACCTCCAATCCTTTGGTACGCATCCCAAATTCAGTGAGGCATTGAATAGGACTGCCAAGGGCCTCGCCAGGATCTCTGATAGCTCCTTCAGTACCCTGGAGTGAATTCCATCTGGCCCTGGTGCCTTGTCCATACTCAGTGCTCTCAAGACCTCCAGCACTCTACCGTCCATGGTCACCCCATCCGTTAGTCCCTCCCCAGCCTTTACTGCCCCCCACCCCCGGTAGCACTCCCCTCTCTCTTTCGTAAATACCGAGAGAAGTAGTCATTGAGTGCTTCTGCCTTTTCTCCCCTCTCTACCCATCGCCTGTCCCTTCTTAATCCTTACTGTCTGTTCTTTACAGCTCCTTTTCTCCCTGATGTACCTGAAGAACCTCGTCTCCCTCTCCATAATGCCTTGCACCAGCCTGAGCTCTTTGGTGGTTTTTGCTGTTCTTACTGCCCTTGTCACCTCCCTTGCCTCCTGCAGGTACTCCTCCCAATCTTCCCCCCTCCCTGATTTCCTGTATCTCCGAAAGGCCACCCTCTTTCTCTTCACCTTTTCCACTACCCCCCTGCTCATCCAGCTTGGCCTTTTTTGCCCTGGCCTTTTTACTCCAAGTCATGCTACAGGAACTGGTAGCCTCTAGTATCCTCCTCTTAATGAGCTCCCATCTCTGGTCCATGTCCATACTGGGCTGGGTCCTAGCCAGGTACCCACTCATTACCTCTCCCATCTTTGCAAAATCCGCCTGTCTGAAATCCAGCACCTTTGCGTTGGATGCCACCCCCTCTTTGCCCATAATCAACCTGAACCATACTGAGTGATGGACACTCCCCACTAGTGGTTCGTCCACCTTGATATCACTCACAAACTCCCCATTTGTGAGCACTAGGTCGAGGGTGTCCCCCCCCCCCGGGTTGGTTTGTTGACCACCTGTGTCAGGAAGCTTTCCTGGAAGGCGTCAGAAGCACCTGCACCTCTTTTTATTGCTGGTGGCCGGGTTCCCAATCTACCCCTGGCAGGTTGAAGTCCCCACAACCACCACACCCCTTCCTGTATGCCCTCTAATCTGCCACGCAAGTCTCTGTCTCAACCTTCTTCTCTGGGAGGTGGCCTGTACACCACTCCATCCGGAGAGTCCTATTCCTGGAATCCTAGATTAGCAGCCATAATGACTCTGTTTCTCCCTCCTCCCCTCCACTCTAATGTACTTTAGCCCTCCTCACATATAATGCCACCCCCTCTCCTGTTTTCCCTATCCCTGAGGAATATTCTGTACCCTGGGACCACCTGGTCCCAGTCATGGTATTGGGTGGCCCATATTTCCATGATGGCTGCCGTGTCCACCTCCCTCTCCCCCATGAGGGCCTGTAAGTCATTCATTTTATCCCTCAGGCTTCTAGCATTCATGGTGACCACCTTTCATCCCTTTACCGTCCCTCCCCCATCCCTCTGCCCTACACTTCTATCCTCCCCTCTATTGCTTCTACCTAGTTCATCACCCTTGTTCTGGGGAGTAAGCTTGCTCTGCTTCCCATCTCGTGGCCACTTTCTGTCCTCCCTCCACCTTTCACCCCCCCTCCTAGTTTAAATGTCCAGCTACCTCAGTATACTCCCCAAGCTTCCGTTTCAGCACCTTCTTGTCCTCTTCATTTAGGTGAAGTCTATTCTTAACGTATAGATTACTGTTCTCCCAGGTCTTTCCCCACCCTCCCACTAACCTTTGGTGTGACACCATTTGCCTAACCATTCATTAAATCCCTTGATCCTTTGTTTTCTAGCCATGCTCGCCTTAGGCACTGGTAATCCCTCAGAAAAAGTAACTGATCTACCCTCCCACTCTCATGAATTTCCCAGCTTCTCAAACGTCTTTTGGACTACCTCTAATGTACCCCCAGCCGGTAACCTGTAAGGTGGGCGTATGAGGAAGGGCACCATCCATAACGGCGACACCTTCCCAGAGCAGTCCCTCATGACGATGGGAAGGGTAGGGCGACCGGATGAGGGGACGGGCGAACTGGGCAACAGGATGTTGCTATGTGTATGTGCGCATGGGAAGCGAGCGTGGCAAGCGTGGGCTGGGAGTGGCGGAGGGGCTGTAGGTGGTGGTGCTGTCAGTGGTGGATGGCCGAGCTGCGTCGGGGGTTAGCTAGTAGTTAGGTGGGTGAGGTACCGTTTGGGTGCAGGTGCGATTTATTGCGCCGGCCCAAACTCTTTTTTTTTAATGCTTTCACCCTGACATGCACCCCCGGAGTTGAGAACTTGGCAAGGGGAGTGCAACAAGCCCCCATGAGGGTGGATGGGGGGATGCAGCCCCCAACAGAAAGCATTAAAAAATCTCTGGTGCCATTGTCCTGTGTGCGGGTGTGTCAGAGTGCCAAAAGCTCTGGCACTCTGACTGTGCGATAGGTGATCGCTTTTAGGCATTCGCTGTCACATAGACCCGTACCTAGCCAGGTCATTTATCCCCAGATAGAATTCTAGCATATTTCAGGACTACCACTTAGTATTGAATCCCCAGTACTAGTATTCCCCATATTTCCATCTGCCTGTTTCCTCCTCCATTCCTCTCCTGTCTGACTCCTCCTCCTCCAGCACATAATTCCCCATCTGTCCCTGTCGCTTTCCTCTCCTACTCGACCTCCTCCTGCACACAATTCCTTTGTTCCTGTTGCCTTTCCCCCATCAGTATTCTCCACTGCCACAGCTGCTACGCCCCTGATGTCTTCTCTATCCATCCTGCTCCACTCCCCCGGATCCCTGCTCCCTTCGACCATCCTTCTAGCTGTGCCCCTCATCCCTTCACCCCTGCTACCTCCTTTAGACTGGCTACTGTTCCTTGTGCATTCCCCTTCCTTTCTGTCTCTTGCCCCCTCCTGGGTATCCCGTACCCCACTTCTCCTCCACCAATGTTGCCAGCACCGTAAACCTATTACCTGCCCCCTCTGCATTGCTGTGCCTTTGTTCCTCCCTCCTGACTTCAGCCGTCCCTGCAGTGCTAGGCTCCTTGTTTGTTTTTCTCCTACACCCCTTCTCCACTTCCTCCCATGATCCGATGTACCTCCCATGTTGTATCATCATGATACTCCCTGGGGGAGGCCCTCCTGCCCTAGATTCCCTCCTCCCCCCATCCTCTCTAACTCCTTTCCGAGCCACAGCACCTCTTCCTCGAGATTTCTTAGCCTATGACAGATTGGACACCCTCCTAGCTTCCACAATATGTTCATCCAAACTGCTGCCCCACATCCATTGCAGCCCACTATTCTACCCATGTTAAACAGTACTATCTAGAAAATACAGTCCTATCTTAGGTTACCTACCAACCCACACCCTAACTAAAAATGCAATACCAACTATACTTGCAACAAAGCACAAGACAGTACCACTACAGTACTAATTGGAAACTAGCCTACCTAACAATACCTTACCAACTGTTACACTGCAAAGAAGCATAAAACATTGCAATCTGTAAGTTTTTTTACCCACTACAGACTGAGATGCTGCACCTTTGTTCTCATCCCCCCATAGACAGTAATGCCCAAGAACAGTCTTACCATCAGCTTGTAGTCCAAGTAGTGATCAGTTCCTTCCTAGCATTGCTGCAGCTGAAACACAGTTTGTTCCCCAACTACACCAAACCAAAACAAAAGAAAAATAAATAAAAGCACTTTCCTCACTCCGAGCTGTGTACTTCCTGGTGTCTTTTCTTGTCTGCAAGTGGCTCTGTCCTGCCCCCTGGTAGTAGTGTTATGTAGAGGAGCAGGCTTTTTCCCCTTAAGAATATGTAGGAAGTTGTACTACTTGGGTACCCCCTTAAGGAAATGCAGGAAGTTGTATGACTCGGGTACCTGTAAAGGTAGGGTGTGCTCAGGGGTGGGTTGGTGAGGCGTGGCAGCTACCATGCTGCCCGCTGCTCCCACAAAAAATAATAATGGAAATAATCATGGAACTATCCAGAGTCATTTTACAAATTCTGTAGCTGTTTGATAACAGGCCAGAATTATGCACCAATGTCCTGGTAGTCCCAACTTGCTTGGCTGTTTTTACAACTGTGGAACTGTAGAAAACGAGGCTTGCCTTTCACTATATAGCGAATGGTGTCACTTTCTCCTTTTTTCGCTTATTTCTTTTTATTAACATTTGGCACCGTTTACGTAGTTTATTACATCAGTATATGCACAGCACTTTGTGATAACAAAAGTTACATAATAGGATACAAATTCATTTTTCTAATAGGAAGTCCTAAAACACTTCTCAGTAGGAAAAACTGAATAGCACCACATGCCTCCAAAGATTTTAAAAGTTATACCAGCACTGCCAGCCTGTTGGTGCAGTGGTGATGCTAGTACTCTTGACACTGAAGACTGGAGTTCAGGAACGAGCTTGGCTGCTTGTGGCCGGCAGGGAGGAGGAGGAGGAGGAGGAGGATCAAGTATCCCAAGGGATGCTCTCCTCCTCCTCCTCCTCCTCCTCCAGGGAAGGAACGTAGCCTTTTCGGCTGCTATACTGCTACCTGGGTGTCCACAGATGGCAGTGCAGTTGGAAGTGACTTACAGGGAGAGAGGATGTTGACTTTTGCCTGCACACACTAGTACACCCTCCTCGCCGGCATCCCAGAGGATGGAATAGAATATGCAAAAGTATGTAGTGGGGGCGCTGTTGAGCTTGGAAGAGACACATGCATTTGTCTGAGTCTCATAAGCTCTGAGCTGAAAGACCGAAAGACGCTAAATGAAGCTTTTATAGGCTAGAACTCCTCACGCTATTATCAATCTTGATGCAAATAAGCCATTTGGAAAAATTAATTTGCCCCAAAACTCTTGGGAGAGGGACTCCAGCTCGGGGGCCTGAGAGGTCTCTGATGACGGCTGGAGTAGGAACCCCTCCCAGAACGCAGATGCGCGCTGATGTGAGCGTGAAGCCGAAACAGGCTAAACCGACGTTGGCTATGATATAGTCCCTACTTACCGAGTTTCAGGCAGAAGTCAGAAAATCTACAGTACTTCATGTATCGAGAGTTCTCTGGCTGAAATTTCCTCTCGCTGCAGTAGAGTCGAGGGTTGAGAGCACAGAGCAAGCCATCAAAAGTAACAAGGGTGAACTTAAAGCAGTTTCAGCTAGGACACTGTCCTCGGAGGGGGCGGTGAATGCTGCGCTCCATGAGCAGTTAGCTCAGGCATCATGACTGCAGAGACTTGAAATAACACTTTATGGAGAAACCTGAGGCTAATTGGCTTTCCTGGAACTGTTCCAATCTTGGATTTAAAAGAAATGGTCGAAAAAGCCCTTACATTAGTTTTTGCACTTGATCCACCACTGATTCTGGAGTCAGTTTTTAGACCTACTACACGTCAGACAAAGGAACCGGTCAAGGATTCAAATAAGGCAAGATTCATTGTCCCTATGTTCTATGCTTTGACTGACCAAAATAAACTACTCCAGTTGGCAAGAACAACTAAACATTGTTTGTATGAGGGTAAACGCTTTCATTTATATCCAGATGTTTGCCTTCAGACACAGCGAAGATGAAAACGGTTTCTCACGATATTATTGGAGTTTCAGGAAGCTGGGTTAGTTGCAACTTTACTTGCACCAGCCCGTTTAAGAGTACAGTTCCAAAATAAAATGTTCGTATTTGAGGATATCGATTCTGGTCAAGCATTCTATGACAACAACGTTAAAATACCGGATGATATAGGCTCTGACTTGGAAGAGGATGAAGCAGAACTCACAGAATATCACCCAGTAAACATTTAAACATTAAAGTATTATCTCTGTTATTCTGATCTTCTGAAGATGTAAAGATGAACTATAAAATATTATATTTAATGATTTTATTGACTGGCTATGCTAAAGGACTTGGCAGGAGACTTGATTGGATTTGAGACTACTTGTTATGCTATAGATTTGAAAATAAGGCTGGAAGTTAACAGCTTGGAGCACATTCGAATATTTTGCTTATAAAATAGACATGAATTACAAGCTCAGAGTAAAATATATATTTTTTTCCCGTTTTTTCTTTTTAATCCCCCAAAAATACATTCAAAAAGCCTTTTGTATTTTATGATATTCATTGTCTTATATATTAATTTTCTCTTATTGCTTCCTAACTGGGGAAAAGTGATGAATGGTATTTCTTTTTATTTTTCATAAGGAATAAAAAATAACGTACAAAAAAAAACAATAAGCAAAAGTACCCCAGCCAGCAGGATGATGTTGGCCATCCACAGGCCCCGCACATGGCTACTCAGGTGCAACCTTCACACACTGGACCCATCCTGTGGTGGAGCTTGGGGTCCCTCTGTCACCCCCACCAGAGGGGGGTCAAACTCTGGGGAACTGTGGAGGTGCAAACAAGTCCTGGGAGATGCCAGGGTGATGGGGCTGAGGTGGTTGAATCTGGCAGAGTCTTTTATTCTGAGAGCAGGAGAGGAAGAAACAAGCTCCATTCTGGTCCTGGGAGATGCCAGGGTGATGGGGCTGAGGTGGTTGAATCTGGCAGAGTCTCTTATTCTGAGAGCTGGAGAGGAAGAAACAAGCTCCATTCTGCCAGTCAGCTGTAGAGAGCTGTGCCCCTAGATCCTGTGCCCAAGAGTTTCCCACCTGTCCAGGTGTTCTCAGGGGGAAGCACGTAAAGGTTATAGAGACCCGAGATGGACCTAAATGTTAGTGGGGATGGTAAATTGGCTCTTCAGTTGACGTCAGTACCAGAGCCACCCCAACTGTGGGAGGACCCCGCACATGATATACCTAATATGCTTTGTGGAGACTGTTTACTGTGTTTCAGAGAAATAAAGGTCTCCAACATTGTGGAGGGGTTGTGGGATAACAGATGGACCAGACACCGAATTTCAAGTTCAACACACAATTTCTGTGTGATGTTTATTCAAAATAAAGTAGATAACCTTAAGCAATGGCATATCCCTTCTCTTAGTACATCAGTTTGCAGCAACAGACTATGTATGTCCTTTCTGTGCACTTAGCCAGCATCTACTGACACTGAGCTCTGATCTAACTTAGTAGTTGAGATTCAACCTCCACCCTATGAAGGCCTTGTTTGCTTGGGTGGTGGGGGCTCAAATAAAAAAACAAAATAAGCTAAAGACAAAGAACCTCAGTGCAGAATCGCTGAAACATGGGTTACCCCAAAGGACATTGACAATAAGCCAAGTTTCAAAGAAACACAACATCAGACATATCCATAATGCAAAGCATCATGGGATATATGCAAATCAACATGACACTTCAGATTTTCAGTTTACAGCAATTTACATTCTGCATCCTTTTCTTGTAAATTAACACCACCTGTGTTCAACAAAATGTATCAAGGCTTTCTCATTGTCTTTCCTGTGATCAGCCTGACGAGTACATTAGTCTTTTTTTTTTTTTTTTACTTTTATTTATATTTTAATACAATTACAGTACAGAAATTCACTCTGAACAATGCAGCACATCATATTATGCAGTAAATATTGGGCTAGATATTCAGAGGTCCCCTGCAAACTTCGGCATGAGTGCCTGTGCCACCCCAAAGAATGGGATGTCGGAAGATGCTGCCATGAGATGCACTCGCACATGTCCAGATGAATATCCTGAGGATGCACAGTCCAAGACTGGGAGATGCGAGGCAGCAGGGTGACTTGAGTTACATGCAGCGCATGAGGAGATGCGCGATGCAAAGTCACATGCACAGTGTGCAAAACGGCGATATTCAGCCAGGATATGCAGATGACCTCATTGCACATTCCAAGCCCATCTCCCACATTTGCATCACATTACTGGAATGTATTCAGGCTATTTGAATACCCCAGGCATGCTCAGTTCCAGCTTTGCAGGGCTGGTCTACCAGTCCACAAAGGTGTACAGGAGGAACTGCAGCCTAGAAGGCAGGTGTGATGGAATGTTTGTGTGTGGGAGTGTGGACTGCATTGACCTGGGCATAGTGCTACACCCCATAGCCATTTAGATGGCTGGACAGGGGTACACGGGGCCTACTCGGACAGTGGCCCACCTGGACATGCTACAGGGGAGGGCACAGGGTGACACAGTCTGATCGGTATACCTCATGCATGTGATACATGAGCTCCATATGCAGTGTAAAGTCACCTGCAGTGCTTCCCCTTATGAGTTAAATAGGGTGACGACTGCAAGGAATGGCAGTGTGCAGAGGATGACCAGGTACACTAGCGGTGGGTCCCCCTGTGCACCTTGGTGTACCACCATGAGTGTGTGCCACAGGTCAGTCCTGGCCTGTGCCAGGCTGCCACCCATCCACCAGACTACCTGGGCACATTGCCCCAGATGGCACCCTGGGTGCATGCCACTGCCAGGTTGCACCCTGTAGGCAGCATGGGTACAGGCCATGGCCTCCAGTACATTTGTTGCATTTTGGCTGTCCACACCTCTGATGTGTCCAGGGGCACCCGACAGCACTGGAATGTGGCTGCTGGGTGTCTATGTCCAGGGTGTTGGGGTTGCTCCCTGACGGTGCCAGTGGTGTCATGGCAACTGTGGCTTAGTGTTCATCCATCTTAGCATGACTGTTTTGTGTGGGTGCCTGGAGCATGTCCTAGTGCACCTCCAATGGCTGTATTTGGATGGCTTGACTGCAGTTCTGCAGCCTACCTGTGGGTGGCTGGACATTTAGGCATGCTTTTTCCATGCCTAAATTTGGGCAGCTCATCTCTGTGATGCGCAGCACATTTTGGCTGAATATAGGGATGCATGGCACATTCATGGGAACGCCCCCCTACATGTGCCGCATACATTATAGATGTGCTGCTCATCTCTGCCTTTTGAATATTGCAGTTTTGCTCGTTTACTGAGATGCGCGGTGTATCTCCACTTTGTGCTGTGCATCTCCTTTGAATATCTAGGCCAGTGACATTAGAATATTTGAGTCACTGTTACCTTAGATACAAGAAATGGGGGAATAGCGTTTTTATAAGCCCGCCAACAAACATTTAATTTGGCTATTGCTGCCAGTGCTTTAAGCTTTTATTTACTTTAAAGTGTAACAACCAAAGGTAATAAAAAAAGGCCATTAAGCCTTTGTGTTTGAGTCACAGAAAAGAAATAAAACATTCCTTGTCAGTACACTCCTGACATTCAAGTATACATAATACTATGCTATGCGACTTATGCCAGTTAAGCACTGCAGTATTAGACCCAAACTAAATATATATTCACTGTTTTAACATCAGCGAGAAAAGAGAGGCTTAATTGAAGGTGCTAACCGTGAGACCACCCATCCTTACCAACTAATAATATCTATAGTCTACGTAAAGGGCACACTTCAGGGGCATATCCTTCCCCTCCCCAACAGAAGCACCAGTCTGCAAATCCTACCCATCAAAATCCTACTGGGCATTCACAGCAAGGCGCTATGATCCTCACCGCTCACATCCCACCCAAAACAATTCGGTGCTAACAACATAGAATTTGATGGCAGATAAGGACCGCTTGGCCCACCCAGTCTGCCCATTTCCTACCTAATGGATAAGCTGCAGATCCTGGTTAACCAGCAGCCTACTTCTTCCTACCCCCAGAATTGCCTTAAGACTGTCCCATGCATGCTTGAATTCCACCACTGTTTTGACTCCACAACCTCCTCCAGAAGGCCGCTCCATGCATCCACAACCTCTCTGTGAAAAAATACTTCCTTAAATTACCTCTGAGCCGCCTCCACCATCTTCAAATTGTGTCCCCTTGTTCTTGCACACCTCTTTTTTTGAAAGATGCTACCCTCTTGGACTTTGTTGATTCCCTTGAAGTACTTGAAAGTTTCTATCATGTCCCCCCTTTCCTCGAGGCTATACATATTAAGCTCCTTAAGTCTCTTTCATATGTCTTCCGGTACAGACCCTGCACCATTTTAGTTGCCTCCTCTGGACAGCTTCCATCCTGTCTATGTTCTTCATGGAGATTGGGTCTCCAGAACTGCATGCAGTACTCCAGATGGGGTCTCACCAGCTGTCTATACTGAGGATAATAACTTCCTGTTTTCTACTGGTGATGCCTCCCTATGCATCCCAGTATCTCCCCAGCCCTCCTTGCTGCCCTCTCACATTGCTTGCCCACCTTTAGGTAATCTGATATGACTACCCCCAGGTCCCTTTCCATTTTGTTGTTGTTAGTATCTCACCCCCATTGTGTACTCTTCCTTGGGTTTTTGTTTCCAGGTGTACTCTTGCACTTCTTAGCATTGAATCTGTGGTTGCTATACATGTGACCATTCCTCTAACCTTGCCAAGTCCCTCTCATCCTTTCCACCCCACCTTGTGCATCAACTCTGTTGCAGATCTTTGTGTCATCTGCAAAGAGACATACTTTCCTTCCAGTCCCTCTGCAATGTGCTATAAAGACATTGAAGAGGACCGGTCCTAATACTGAACTCTGCGGTACCCCACTAGTAACCCCCTTTCTTCAGAGTGAACTCCATTTACTATTACTCTGTGTCCTATTCTCCAGCCAATTCTTTATCCAGGCTGTCATCTTGGGACCCACTCCAGGCTGGCTAACTTGTATATTAATCTTTTGTGTGGGACTGTGTCAAATGCCTTGCTAAAGTCTAGGTAGGCCATGTTCACGGCCCTTCCTGATCTACTACTTTGGTCACCCAGTCAAAAAATCTATCCGATTTGTCTGGCATGACCTTCCCCTGGAATCCATGCTGCCTTGGGTCCCGTGCCCTCTGGCCTCTAGATACTTGACAATTCTTTCCTTCAGAAGTGATTTCATCATTTTCCTACCACTGAGGTTAAACTACCAGTTCTGTAGTTTCTGCTTCTGCCTTGCTCCCACTTTTGTGAAGGGAATCACATCTGCCCTCCTCCAGTCCCTCGGGTACCACCCCATCCTCCCATGATTTGTTAAAGAGGGTAGTCAGTGGTGCCACTAGTTCTACCCTTTAGTTCTTTTAGAATTCTGGGATGAATCCCATCAGGCCCATTGCTTTGTCCACCTTCAGTCTGAAGAGTTCTTTCAGAACCCTTTCTTCTGTAAATGGGCTGGTATCAACTTCTATATCCAGAGTGTTTCTACTGTTTGTTTTAGGTACCTCCCCTCTTCCTTTGTAAATACTGAGCAAAAATATTTGTTTAGTATCTCTGCCTTTTACAGTCACCCTCCCTCCCTTTATTAAGCCTCACTATCCCTCCCTTGGTCTTCCTTCGCTCCCTGATGTGCCTATAAAGCGTTTTATCCCCTTCTTAACTGAGTTGGCTATCTTTTCCTCGGTTTGGGCCTTGCTGTTCTGACTGCCTTCCCAGCTTCCTTTTGCTTTAACTGATACAGTTCTCTGTCCTGCTCCTTCTGTGATTCCTTGTACTTCCTGAATGCTTTCTTTTCTCTTGAACCTCACTGCCACTTCCTTTGAGAACCATAATGGTTTCTTACATCGTTTGTTTTGTTTATTTGCTTCACACAAAGGCTTGTTACCTCTGTGACGGCAGTTTTATTATTCCCCATTGTTCTTCCACCCCTCCTTCCTGCCCATTTGCTAGTGCATTCCTTAGGCATCTGCCCATTTTGGCAAAGTCAGCCTCCTAAAGTCCAGTACCTTTGCCTTTGTATGGCTTGACCTCTATTGCTGTGTTTATTGTGAACCATACTGTTCGATGGTCGCTAGTTCCCAGATGGCTACCCACTTCATCATCTGTGATCCTCTCTTTATCTCCATTTGAGAGAACTAGGTCTAAGATTGCTCCCTCTCGAGTGGGCTCCAATACTAGTTGTCTAAGGCATGCCCCCTGTAGGGCATCTAGAATAACCCCACTCTTCGAAGTGGCTGCTGCAACTGCACTCCAGTTAACATCTGGCATATTCAGATCACCCATCAGCAATATCTCCCCTTTTTCTGCCATTCTAAGTATACTTTCTATCATTTCCTTGTCCATTTCCTCCCCCTGAGATAAGGGTCTGTATATAACCCCTGTGGGATTGTGGTGCCATTGCCGGTCTCCAAATTTACTCACAGTGCTTCTTCTCCTCCCTGTTTACCCTTTTGTTCTGTTGCTTTGATTCCTTCCCTTGTGTAAAGAGCTACTCTTCCTCCTCTTTTACCCTCCCTGTCCCTCCTGTAGATAGTGTATCCTGGTATGTTTACGTCCCAGTCATGGTTTTGTGTGTACCATGTTTCTGTGACTGCCACGATATCCAGATGTTCCTCCTCCATCAAGGCCACTAATTCAGGAGCTTGTTACTCAGACTACAGGCATTGGTACTCATTGCTCTCCATTTTTTGATGGCTTTACCTTCTGTTGCAGCATCCCCCACTGACCTTTCTACCTCGGTCTTTTTCTCATTTAGTACCCTGTTTTGTAGGGAGAGGCTAGGATTTTCCTGCTGCTTATCAGTGCCTCCCCCCTTGACTAGTTTCAAAGCTTGCCAATGAAGCCTTTAAAGCGATTGCTCAAAAGACTTGTTCCCTTCCTGGACAGATGCAGACCATCCTGCCAGTATAGGCTGGTGTCCCTCCAGGTGGAACCCCAGTCCCCAATGAAGCCAAACCCCTGTGCTCCACACCATTTTATTCAACCATTCATTAAACTGCATGGTGCAAAGTACCCTCACCTCACTCATGCCATTGACAGGCAGCACCTCTGAGAAGGATACTGTGTGTGCTACTTGTCTTAGGCCCCTCCCCAATTCTACAAAGTCATTCTGCACTGCTCTAATCTCGTGATGAGCCAAGTCATTTGTCCCTAGGTGGACAATGACGTCCAGCTCAGACTCCCGTGCAGCTGTTCTCGTGATCCTGAGGATGCGCTCCTGTCCCTCCAAGCCATGGCACCAGGCAGGCACCTTACTTCAGTTTTCCTGCTCCTCCAGTTCTATCCCTAATAATTGAGTCCCCACCAGGAGCTGCTTCCTTTCCGTGTGGTGTCCTCTGCCTCCTTCCTGTGGGCCTCCTTGCAGACAGTTGTTCTCAGCCTCCTTAGTCTTCTCTGTGGTGATCCATAGGGGAGCTATGCTCCCAGAATGGTGTATGGATTGTGGAGTGGAACAACTGACTGGGTGTGCCTCTGTTCCACCATCCTCACCCTCCCTGAGCCCACTGTGGTCCAACTGCTGCGCTTTATTCGCAACCTCTGAGGTAGAGGTGGTGGCTTTGGTGCTCCCTGGATGGGGGAGGTTCCCTTCCTACCGTCCAGTGTGGCCTGTGGGAAGGTTCCCTTACTACTGTCCAGTGTGGCCTGAAGACGGGCAACTTCCTCCCTCAGGGCAGAGAGTTGTCTGCAAATAGGGCAGCATCTCAGCCTCCAGAAAGACTCCCAGAAGACTGCTGCCCCACAGCCATTGCATTGCACTACTCCCCACATGTTTATCTACTTTTTGTGTGTGTGTGTGATTGGTTTGTTATATAGAAATATATATATTATACAATGTGTATGCTTATATTGTCAGTGCAGTGTGCTAGAGAGGATATGACAGTGATATGCACCTTGCACTCTTGAGAAAATGATGTCAGAACCCCAGGTATAAAGGAACTATTTCCAGGGGTTGCTGGGGTGAGAGGTGGGAAGAGGTTGGGCCTAAACTGTGCCCTCACAAAACAATCAGCTAAAAGCTCTGACCCACCGCTGCGATAAGTGCCTTTCTGTCAGCAAGATGCCCTACACAACAATTTGACAGAGAAAATACCCTGCTTTGACAGAGAAAAATCCAGACATCCAAGTCAGACACAGATAAACCTCCCCAGCCCCAAAACAGCCTGGTGGTCTGTGCTCTGAAAGCAGTCAGCCCCAAAATAAGTCAGTTGTGCTTTAAACTCTTCCTGCACTTAAAACCTTAAGAACTGTAACGAAAGTAAAGCTAGATCCATCTCCCTCTGTTGCTTGAAAGACTGTCTTTTCCTGATAATTCTAAGTTCCTTATTTCACCTTTCAGTTAGAAGTAGCCTCCACTTGCAGAATATCTGCTACAAACCAAAGAGAATTGTAAGGTTCACCTCCCTCTGTTGTGAGCACAACTCGCTTTCTTGCAAATCCTATGTTCAGTATTGCAGCTTCCAGCCAGAGGGAGTTTCACTTGAAGAATAACCCCATGGACTTTGTTGCCATGCAGCACCTTAACTCCGAGGTCATTCTTCTCAGGGATTTCAGCATCTATTGTCCCTCTCCCGCAGCTGCTAAGGTGAGAGACGCTCTAGTGACTATCCACTTTTCCCAGATGGTGGCAACCCCAACAAGGGTCAACTACAAAACTGGTACTTGCACACTGCTGGACTGGATACTTTCAAACTGACCAGCCCACATCACCAACACCACTGTCCTGACTGACTCGCTGAGTGATCATTCACCCATTACCTGCACCTGGCAAAACAACTTCAGCAAGCCCCACCCAGAATCATAACCAGCTGTGTACTCCTCAAAGGGCACCTACCACAACTCAAAGTGGACCTTCAATGCCTAGACTGGTCTGACCTACATGAAACAAATGATGTAGACATCGCACTCGGATGCTTCATCACAAAATTTAACGCCACTTGTGGTAAACATGCCCCCCTGAAAACAAGAAAATCTAAAGCTCTCTGTAACACCCGGATATGCCAGAACTGCTACAACTCAATGCTCGGGACCAACTCTGGATAAAGGTATACGCACATGGTACAGTTGCCAATATCCAACTATATAAAAAAAGCTAGAAACGAGTGCACAAAGGCTATCCATCTAGCAAAGTGCCCCTACTATAGTATAAGGAAGCTGTCTCCAACTCCTGGAACTGCAGCAAATCCTTCTGGGCCAACCTCAGTGATATTACTGGCAAGGGTCCCAAAACAGCCCCCTCCATCCTCCTGGTCAACGATGTAACCACAGTGGATCCACTCCAAATAGCAAATGCCCTAAATACTGCCTTCACGGAACTAAGTGGAGTGCTCCCAGCAGACTACATCGACCCTCCAGTCCAGAATCACCCAGTAGGTGATCAGTCCCCTATGGGGAACTGTCTGTGTTTTTCCTTCAAAGAAGTTAGCACTACTGAGGCTTGAAAGTGCCTTGAGAAGGTGCTGGGCAAATCGAGGCACAGTGGAAACACCCTGGACCTGAAGTTCGTTACTATGGCAATTGTGGATATACTAAGCCCCTGACCACCATCAATAACCTATCCTCATCCACTCTCAGTTTCCCCAGCTCTGGAAGTCTGCTTCTGTAACACCAGTTCACAAAAGTAGAGACTGGGCACTACAGAGCATTTACAGACCACTTTCCATACTCCCACCACTCTCCAAAGCACTTGAACGGATAGCGGCGGATTAGCTTGTGGAATACCTGAACATGCACCCACTCCTATCCCTGGAACAACTTGGCTTCTGAGCGGGACACAGTACTGTCACGGCCCTGTTGGAATTCACTAGTTATATCCACCAAGCCCTGGATCAAAGGCAACTAGTGGTGGCTACCTTTATTGACCTATCAAAACCTTTTGATACGGTTCACCACACACTCCTCCTTGAACAGGTAGCTGACACCGGTCTCTCTTCTGATACAATTCAATGGTTTAACAGCTATCTCAGCAAATGTTCACAGTGGGTCAAGATTGGGGAAATTGTCTCAGATAGCAAACCTGTCTACTCAGGTGTCCCCCAGGGATTAATACTGGGGCCCCTCCTCTTCAGTATCTTCTTAAATGAGCTTCCAGGTTCTTGCACCAGTCATATGCTATTATATGCTGATGACGCCGTCATTTTCACCTGCAACCCCAACCTCAAACTACTTCAAAATGACCTCCAACTAGGATTTACTGCTGCCAAAACATGGTTTAAGGAGCATAGACTAGTCTTTAACTACAAGAAAACTAAGACTATGATCTACTCCAGCACCCACAGTAAACACAAGATCTTCCCACTATCCATCCTGAACAACAGTGGCAACATGCTGGACCTCATACAGCACTTTTAAGTAGCTGGGTATCACCCTTGACTCCACCCTGTCCTATGCACAGCATATATACAACACAGCCAAGGCCATCAGTTCCAGAATCAGGATACTCCGGCACCACAAGAACAGCCTTACATATGAAGCACTTAACATGGCCATCACCAGCTCAATTGTTACCCTTGTTAACTATGGTATGGAGGTTTATTGTTCTGCACTGGACTAAGTGCTCCATCACATCTCCCTGGCCCTTAATAAGGCCTGCCGACTCCTCACTGGTGCTGCAAGGCTTGCACACAACTCTGAGCTCTATTCACGGAGTGGGTGGCTCCAGCAGAAGAGCAGAGTTAAGTACCATACCTGTCTACTGGCCAAAAAAATCACACTAAATCTGATGCCACCAGGATTGTAGAATCTGCTCACACACCATGTAAGTGCAAGGCTGACCAGAAGCACCCATTGCCAAATTTTCAGTGAACCTAGATGCCGTGACTGCACAGGGTCAACGTGGCATTCTACTACGTGCACCACACTGGACCAATGCCCTTCCTTCAGCCATCTCTGACACCACAACCATTGGTGCTTTCAAGAGTAAGCTCAGTCACTACCTTGCCACGGAGGACACTAGGTTCTGCATTGGCCATTCATGATGACCAAAACAACTTTCCTACATTTGAACCACCGTAAGCAGTAGCACTTAGTGTTCCACCTAATCCTAGGGGCACCTACCTTCACAGAACTTCATTGTCCCACCCCCATCTACCCTCCCTCCCTCCCACTGGGTGCCCATTCCTCTCTGTCCCTGCCCTCATGCCCCCCATCTGCTGCTCTCCTATCCCTATTGTCTCCAACCTTCCTTAAGTCTGTTCTTAACCCCTTACGCAGGCATATACTTCACTATGCTGCAGCTGTGCCTGTTCTCCACTCTGTTCTCCCCCCACAAGTATGTTTAACTCTCCGATGCTGGCACCTTCTCACCAATGCCATAGTAGTGTCTAAAAGTTCACACCGATTTATTGTCTACCTAGCTTGTAATGTATTGTTTTGTACCAGTGCAATTTTGTACTTGCTTGTAATGTAATGCTATGTAACTGTTCAATTTTTTTCTTGTAACTGATGTGGAACCTACAAATGAGCATCCACTCACAGATGTTCTCCAAGATATTAAAATAAAAAAAATAATAAAGTATAGGGGATTACACAATCCCTGTCTGTGCATAAACATAGCACTTCTGGTTTACTTAAGTCGACCAGTTTAAGATGGCCGGCTGGCAGGAAAGTAAGTCCGTTCCAAGGAGGAGAATAACAGGATCGTAGTCACCATCTTGTCAGCACCTATAAGTGATGGGAATAAGAGAGCCATAGTAACATTTATTATCAACAATTGATAACTAAATAAGACAAAAAAAAAACAAACACAATTTCAGTTCACTATTTGTCGTCAAATATATCATGTTTGCATTGAGATTATGAATTGTACAGTATTACCATGACAGAGTCTCAGAGTGTCCACGCTGTAGTCAAGTAATTCGTCCTCAAATGAGGAATACAACTCAGTTAAAGGTGGGCACTCACGAACCACATCAGAAATCACACAGGCTGCAGTAGTCCAACAAAAGTAGTTTATTTCAACACGGTCTGCATGCTTGACGTCTTTCAGGTAAAGGTTCATTATCAAAAGATGACACATGGCTGGCCCAGTGGCGTGGAGGGCTGAGGCATCACTATCTTACCTCCAGCAACCCATATTTGCGGTGCGAGGAGGTCGCTGGGGGTCAGCCAGGGAGGGAGAGGATTGAATGTCCGGAGGCTCCTCTCCTGGGGAGGGGTGGAACTGGAGACTGGTGCATGTCTGGCCCCTAGCGGCAGCTGAGGGTTGGCATACCGGCTCTGTAGAAAGCAGGGGGTGGAGGCAGAGCAGGCGCCGGCGTGCCACATGTGAGCGTCTGTGTGACCATTAGGCGCCACTGCACACTGCACTCTCAGGGACAGGAGAAAAACAGAGGATGAAAATCCCACCGACCGAGATGAAGTCAGTCCCCCGCAGCTCTGCACCCAGTTAGCTGGCTCCTCAGTGCCACGAGGTGAGTACCAGTGGGTGATGGGGCTGAGGGAGGCTGGTGGATGGGGCCAGTCAGCGGAGGAGATAAAGAAATCAACAACAACAAAGCACAGTTTCTCCTCACCTCTTTGGCTGCCATCTGACAACACCTGCAGAGCAGAAGTCGTGAGTTTGTATTGTCAGATGGCAGCCAGCTGAGGAGGTGAGAGGAGGGCTGTGTCGGTCACCAAATATTTTAGCTGTGCCACTTATTTATGAAATCTAGAGCAAGAGGGTAGGATCAGGTGTGGAGACCCACTAGACACCAGGGAATAAATCAATAAAACAAAGGTCAGTGCCCCCCACCATTTGGGTAAATGTAACCATAAACATATTTTTCAGCTTGAATGGCTGTGTGAAGTCACCCGCTACCACTGTTGAGGTAGATCACCCATCAGCCGGGTCCCTATTCCAAACTGCATCTGCTTCAAGTAGCTCCCTTTATATAGAGTGCATCAGCCTGAAATGGGCTTAATTAAGGTGTGGTTCCTAGCCAGATGTGCTAGTAACTGATGGGGGTGCTAGCTAATGAGAGAGCCATACTTCTCCCTTTACCATTGTTAGCTGCTCACCCTTTCTCATTCACCTACTTTAAATGGGCTTCTAAATGAGGGGTGCTGCTACATGTGGCATACAACATCGGTAAAAACAAAGGACAGTGCACCCCCACCAAATTTGGGTAAATGTAATAAAACATATTTTTCAGCCTAGATTGGCTACTTACTAATTTGGTTTCAAAAGAAGTGGGGGGTCTCTTAGTATTCACCTCAGGGCCTTGCTGTTAAGTCGCCTAGCTACCATCGACAAGGTAGACCACCCATCAGCTGGGTCCCTATTCCAAACTGCATCTGCTTCAAGTAGCTTCCTTTATATAGGGTGCATCAGCCTGAAATGGGATTAATTAAGGCATAGTTCCCTACCAGATGTGCAAGCAACTGGTGGGGAGCTAGCTAATGAGAGAGCCATACTTCTCCCTTTACTATTGTTAGCTGCTCACCCTTGCTCATTCACAGACATCGGAGAATAAATCAAAATAACTGCTAGTTTTTATTCTCAACCTGCTTCTGATAGAAAAATATTTTTCACTGATCTGTTAGATGACTGGCAGAGGAGTCTAGGAGGCGGGCTGAGCCATTTGCTAAGGTATGCAGAGGAGTACGGTTGGCTGCTGGCCAGGGAAACAGCATATCTTGCTCCGAACAGTAAACTCTCTAAAGCTGTGTCGGTAACCTGCTTGACTCAGTAACGCCTGCATAGCTTATGCTCACTCATGCACTACCTCTGCCAACCCACAGTTGTAGGGAAAAAATGAAAACTGCTGTATGCTGCAGAGTACAGCCCATCCTCCTGCAGCCCTGTTACCTTCTGTTTGAATGGTGGGGCCATGGTCTTGGGTTGTATGGCAGTTGATTGCACAAAGCTTTTCACCAGGTTGTTTACAAAGGTAGAATCTCCTCTTTAGCTTACAGAGACTCAGTTTTCTCCTCTCCGCATATGCACTATGCCACAGATATTGCCAACCTAAGGCAGTTTATCAGCCACTACAGAGCTTGGCTAATTTTTCAATCAAGAAGAAAGGTTACGGGTGAGTGGGTGGCTGGGTCTGTAGTCTACTGTCTACATAACCTACAACTAGTAGCTGTGGTTAGTGAAACAGTTGGTCCCAGCAGTTGGTAAATGCTACAACTGACAGTACATTGACTCAGGAGTTGGTGACATAAGCATTTCAAAGCTTGACACGCATTGACTCCGATACAAAAAGGCATGTCATGATGAGCATAATTTTCAGCCTTACAATAAGCATAACATTATGCAGTTTTAAGCAGTTACATCATCAAAAAGAGACACACAAAGGCCATTTTTGGTAGATACAGTATGATTTGTTTAATCATTAAGAACATCACGAGGCCCAGTGGCGCAGAGGGTTGAGGTGCTGGTGCCTTACCTCATCCCACGCCGGCGACCCAGGTTCAGGGACAGACTTGGGACGTTGGGGGCTGGCAGGGGCGGGAGAGGATCGAGCATCCGCAGGACTGCTCTCCTCTCCTCTCCTGGGGGTGGGCAGTGGGTTGTCGTTGTGCTGCAGCAGCCTCTGGTGGAGACCAGGAGCACTGCTGACACATGCAGGAGGGAGTAACTAGAAAAGCGGAAATACCGCTTCACAGCAGCTGGATGACTGCTGCCTGGCGCTCTGAGGCCATCAAGGTCCTACCGAGCTCTCCATCTCAGCAGCATCCCTGGGGCTAAAGTGGTGCGCTGGTCTGCTCCCCTTGGCTGGTGCCTTCCCCCTCGGAGGAGAGGGACCCATCTGGCGAAGGGTTACGCCGGGTCACCCTGGGGGTCGACTGCAATCTGAGGCAGAATCTAGGAGGATGGATGGGTCAGGGGACAGCCTTGGTAAGCCCAAAGGAGTGGCTGCCGTGGAGCATGTAGGGGGTAAAAAAAAGAATAATATCACAAAATCATTTTTCATCACCTTTAACAAAGACAAGGTTAGTTCCACGTGTCAAGTGGACTGTGGTGCTATGCCTGTTGGCCAGGAGTAACTTGACTAATCAAACAACACAGATATGTGCACTCACCGAGAGATGCAGTATATGGATACCAGGACTCACTCCTAACAAAAGACCATAGTGTCCACTCTAGAAGTCCCTTATGCAAAATCAACTTGCCTGTGGCCACTGTGCTATTTGTTTGGATTAGCACTGCGGAGTGCGCTAAATGGACTGAACCGTTTTCCAGTAAGACCTGCATAAGGACTTTCAAGACTGTGCATTGTGGTCTTTGTTAGGAGCACATTCTGATATCCATGTATCTCTCTGGTGAGCACACACATCTTGTTGCTTGCTCTTCCCTAGCTTCTAACCAGACATCCAGTGGGACAGTGCTGAAAGATTTACTGAAACTGAGGTACAGTATATCCACTGGCCTGCCCCTTGTCCACCATCTGCATCACGCAGTTAATGAAGTCAATCAGATTTGTCTGACATGACCTCCTTCCCTGAACCAGTCGCTGTTGAAATCCCAATGTCCATTTGGCTGGATTGTTGGAGGACAGGCAGGGGCAAAGGATTGAGTATCCCAGTGGCTACGCCCTTCTGGGAGTGGAAGCCACCTGGGTGACCACTGGTGGAAGTGCATTCGGAGCAGCTGGGGAGGGTGGACCCCTAATGACTCTGTGTAGCACCTGCAGGGAGAGGGACAGAAGGGGATAAAATTCCATGACCTGTGGCACAACACCTGGTACACTGAGCCCACTGTACTCCTTACTACTCTTATCTACTCCAGTATAGCCACCCCGATCCGGTCCCACCTCAGGGAATAAATCTGGAATTGGAATGTGTGGGCTACAGTTGGGGGTGGGGGGGGGCTGGATGATTGCCTGGGCCAGATGAGGGGGCAGGACTAGGATGGAAAAAGGTCCAAACTAAAAAACAAATACTAATCAGCTAGTACATTTGGCATAGATGCAGCAGTAATACTAGGCAGTCAAACATTTTTGTTCAAAGTTTATTTTCCTTTTTTTCAATGTAACTAAAGAAAAAAATAATGTTTATCTTTGGCACAGTATCAACATGATGTTATGGGAAGTTTGGATTTACAAGGGTTACATTTGAAAGGTGATATTGCCAGAGTGGGAGAAAAAGGTAAATCTGATGCGATCAATCTAATAAAACCAGTCCTTCTGCTTGAACTCACTCCTGGCTTAATATTAACTGCCAGGACTGAATACTTGTGAGTCCTGGCTCAAACTCACCACTGGAAATAAGGTGTCTACTACCTTCACACTGCTCAGTCTGGGAACACACTGTGCTTCCAGGAGGGCAAGCTGGCACTAACCAGCAGCAATACCTAGAGGCAAGCCTGTAAATGCTGCAGTAACTTCCATCACCAGCAGGTGTCATTGTTTGGCAGTAGTATGTAGATCATGGTGCTAGCACGGGATACTCATTCATGTATTTATTTGTTTTGATAACCGGGTAAGTGCAGAGACGTCAGAAATGCCTATTTTCAGGCACGACCCGGGAGAGTACAGCAAATACAGGCAAACATTACAAGAGGTAGGATACATAAAATATAGGTAACTTACAAAACGTAAAGAACAAATACAGACACTTGAAGACAGGTACTATCATTACATCCAAGCTATAAGTAGAGATGGCAGTTTTACACAGAAATGGCAGTATGTAAATTAACAACAACAAGCAGATACAAAATACAATACAGAGGTACATATTTAACCCAAAATGGGCATCAACCTCAATAAACACTTCAGAAGCAGACACGGTACAAAGGCGTGAGATAGTACGTCACCACTAGTGGTGGGCGAAGGGGCAGAAATTCGCTCCATGAAGTGATTCGTGGAGTAACGGGGAATCTGCAGAGTATTCTGCAATGTGAAGCGGAATTCTTCGCGTCATGATGAGGAACGTGAAGTCCATTGAAACCAATGACTTCACGTTATTCCGCCTTCCCCAAACCACTTCTCTACTATTTTAAGGCAAAGTACATTGAAATCAATGTACTCTGACATTTCACCTTGTTATTGAGCTCCAAGGTGAATTTTGCAGTGCTTCATGGAATTGCAGGTCACATGGGCTCTAGATTGTTCTGCACAGCCTAAGTTCTGTATAGTGTGTGTGTGTGTGTGTGTGTGTGTGTAGTGGAAGATGGAGACAGTTTCTTCTCAGAGTTCTATGATTCAAATCCTTTTGAGCCTTTTTTGCTCAAAATTTAGTACATCCAGGGCTAGAAATAATTTTTTGAGATGCCTGTCCAGGGACAGGTGGGTGTAAATTCTGCCTGTCCGACAAAAAGTTTTACCTGTCCACATTGTTATAAGACTTTTCTCACTGCTATCTCAAACACTCTAAAGGCTGTGTGTATCTGTTCTGTTGACAGCAGCAGTGAGTGTGAGTGCCTTCTTTAATTCAGCTGTTATTTTCCAATCCCTCCACTAGCACATCATAACAACAATCCTGTACAGCTTTTTATATTAATATAGCTAGTAAGGCTACTGATCTGCAAGTTTCAGCAAGCAACCAACAACTCTGGAAGGCTTTACACTGTCTGATCAAGAATACAGATGCAGAGACTTTAACCTCCTCCTCGGTGTTTGACAGTCTCGGTCTGGTCAAGTTCATTTTTATTTCAATTTCACCTCCACTTGCAGAACACAAGAGCGAGTCTGTGGGGCAGATGTGTATATATTTATTTGGCTGAGGCTTATTACTTAGGCAAAGGCTTTCTGCCTCACAAAACTATGGAGGTCTGTTTGCAGCAGCTTAGACAGACAGAATATATTCCGTCCCCTTCCTCTCCCTTGACAGTGCCTGCGTTGTTGTATTAGTTCGTTTTATTGATTACTCTCTCCACTCCCCCACATACAGAGAGCCCACAACAACACTTAACGCAAGCCTGCCTTAACTGATTTTGTTAGTACAGTCAAGAGCACTGAGAAGAGCAATAGCCTGCCTATGCTACTGTCTTATTTTATACATTTAATTTCTTCTGTTTTTTCTTTTTGAATTAAAACACAACACTGTAAGTGACTGGTGCCTTGTCTGTGCTATCCTCTCCCAACCACTTACAGAGATCCAACACCACAGAGTCCTCAATGCAGACCTGCCTGCCTACCCCTTTTTAATCTCCAGAAGCCCAGAAAACATTTTTTTTAATGTAGTGGTGAATAGTATTTTTGAATAGTATGCAGCCAGTAAATGCCATTGAAGAACTTACTCTCCTCCTACTCCACGATGTCTGAACGATTCAAAGGATAGATTGAAAATGAGGAGCGGAGCAACCGCAATGTGCAATGACAATCATGCGATGCACGGTTGCCGTAATCTACCATTACTGGGAGACTCTCTTCCCACCCGCCACCACTCATCTACTTTTGTGCTGCCCAGGGTCTACATAGAGAGGTCAGGTGACGCACACAGTTGTAGCAGTCACCAGACCCATGGAGGAAAGGACGGGCTGAGATGCACTTTTCGGGAGGGCGGAGCTACGCATGACAGCAGGACGTCAGGATTCCTCAGGCTCTGTTAGACAGCCAGCCGATTGATTCTACTGGGTCCTAGTGCACAAATGAAAGGTAAAATGAAACGGACAAACTGCCTGTCCAAGGGACAGGCGAACTTAAAAAAACAACTGTCCCAAATGAAAACCGGCTGTCCGGGACAGGTGGACAGCCGGTTATTTCGAGCCCTGAGTACATCGATTGTAGGAAACCCTCCTGTGCTCATATCATTGAGTATTTATTGTTTGTGTGTGGATTTTGAATGTTAATTTAGAACAGTCAGTCTGTGTACTGTGAAGTGTGCTTTGAGGGAAGGGTGTATCTGTGGTGTAGGTAGATTAACTGGGAGAAAAAGGCAATCTTTCTGTTTTGGTTCTGTTTTTCTTGTATAACTGTGTTAATGTATACACAGTAATATTTTCAGTAATTCTTGAAATTTTTTGCTGATTGCTGTGGTGCAGCAGTGTATAATTTCAGTTTGTTTAAAACATTTGGTTATATTACTAAAGATTTTCAATTTGCTACGCATTACTTGTAGTGTGAGTGTGTGTGTGTGTGTGTGTGTGTGATGTATGCCATTAAATCAGACACCTTTTATTGTGCCAAAGAGTAATTGCAGCAGTGTGAACCTGCTATCCATCACACCTGCATGAATTTTTATACTGCTTTGTGGTATCTGGTAGTGGACTGTTACTGCCGTGCACTAACCCCCCAACCGCAAAAGGTATTCTTTTCAGATGTGGATTTGTGACTTGTGAGCACTGATTAGGTGGTGGTGTGCCTTTGTGTCTGCATCTCTTGAGTGCTAGGCGCAATCTTAATCTGTCTGTGCGTGTGCAGTACACTATTAATTCTGGGAGACTTTGCATTTCTTGTTATGCTCTCATTTCACTTAATCAGCGCTTGGGAATTTTCTATGCACAAGACAGTAACATTTTGGGGATGCAGATTAATTCTGGTGACTGTATGTGACCACTGCTCGCATGACTGAGTGTGCCATTAATTCTAGGAGGCTTTGCATTTCTTGTTGTGCTCTCATTTCACTTTGTCAGCACTGGGGATTTTCTGGACACAAAACAGTAGCATTTTGGGGATGCAGATTAATTCTGGTGACTGTGTGTGACCACTGCGTGCACGACTGAGTGCGCCATTAATTCTGGGAGACTTTGCATTTTTGTCACCCTCTCATTTCACTTCATCAGCACTGGGGAATTTTCTGGACACAAGACAGTAGCATTTTGGGGATGCAAATTAATTCTGGTGACTGTGTGTGACCACTGCGCGCATGACTGAGTGCGCCATTAATTCTGGGAGACTTTGCATTCTTGTTACGGTCTCATTTCACTTAGTCAGCACTGGGAATTTTCTGGGAACAAAAAGTAGCATTTTGGGGATGCACATTAATTCTCGTGACTGTGTGTGACCACTGCGCGCATGACTGAGTGCACCATTAATTCTGGGAGACTTTGCATTTTTTGTTACCCTCTCATTTCACTTCGTCAGCACTGGGGAATTTTCTGGATACAAGACAGTAGCATTTTGGGGATGCACATTAATTCTGGTGACTGTGTGTGTGAGGGGCTGACAATATTGTTTTCACTGTGCTTTACTTCACGTTAAGGCAGAATGACAACGCAAAGTAATAATTGCAAGGCGAAGTGAGCCTTTTGTATTGGCCACTCTGTGTAGAGGAGTGACAACGTGAAGTGCCCACTTCGCGTTCACTTCACCAGTGAAATTTAAGTTTGCTACATCTCTAGTCACCACCGTAGGGCAACATATGACGAACCAGTGGGGGGTAGGGTGTAGAGGGAGTAGAGGACTAGTTTTTTGGTATGTGCTGGTCTGAACGAGTGAAAGTGTGTGTGGGGGTGGATTTTCTAAGCTTCATTTTGGACACAAGGCATCCATAATTCCAGATTGCCACTTCACTGACTTGTGTCCAAGTTTTTGAACACAAGTCTGGCTACAGTTTGTCTGTGTCCAATCAATGGTGAGCAAAATAGGTGATCTGATACCTTTATTGACCATTAAATTTTCAGTACACAAGCTTTCAGGCTAAGACAGAGTCTGCCTTCAGATGATGGCAGTGTCTACAAAAAACATATCTTTAATACAGCTACAAACAATTCCCTCCAATCAGTGGACAATTGGATGCAAGAAAACAGATGTAAAGGAGAAAGAAAAGTCCCAACTGAATGCAGCCCAGATCAGGGTGTTCAAAGAAAGCTACAGCTTTAGAGAATCGGACTTGGTTTGCACACTTTTTGCATGCGGAGACAAGCTGGATCAGATGTTCAGAACCTTTCCATGTGGGATGCGTAGTACATTGGAAGGCAAAAGGGTTAGTGGCAAAAGTTACAAAAGTACCCTGGTTATCTTACTTGCAAGTAAGCCATATTATAAAGTTGGAATTGGGCTTCTTGATTGACTGGTACTCATGTAAATACCAAATGATATTCATATGGGTCTCATGCGCGCCATGCCATTGTGTAAAGTAGGGCCCATGCGAGGTTTGTGATTTTATTTCTATTTTTCAGTATAAAAAATAATGTTTCATATAGGTGGTAAGTCAACGGGGGATTAGGAACCACACGTGCCTTTGATGGGTGGAGCGTTAACACTGAAGGTTTGGGGGTTTGAGAATTAGTGCTTTTCAGGGACATTCCAATGTTCCCAGTTGTCTGAGCTCTCAGTGGCTGACCAGTCTTCCACTGCATGCTGGTCCTCCCAAACATGCCAAAATATATACTGGTATGCTGGGCTCCCTACTGGTATGGAGCCTCCCAGCAGCAGCTTCAGCTAGAAGGTGGGACATCCTGGACTCTCTTCAGAGGTTGTTCGTTCCTCAGTGAACCAGTGAACCCACTCATGATGGGGCAATACTGGACCTGGTACTCACTAACAGGGACAGTGTTGCAGACATCAAGGTGGGAGACCACTTGGGGACCAGCGATCACTGTACGGTGTGGCTCAATATATGGACGGCTGTGGAATCTAACCACAGAAGGGCAAGGGTCCTGGACTTCAGGAGGGTGGATTTTATAAAGATGGGTGAGTGCCTCAGGGATGACCTAGTTGGGGGATGGCCTGGGTGGGGTGGAGGAACAGTGGGTGAAGATAAAAGGAAGCATAGTAAAGGCAACGAACATCTGCGTCAAGCAAGTGAGCACAAACCATGGGAAAAAGAGACCACTGTGGTTCTCGAAAGAGGTGTCTGAAAAGTTAAAGGCTAAAAGGGTAGCATTCAGAAGGTACAAGGACATGTAGAGGGAGGATTATAGGGCGGTGTATCAGGAAACAAAGGGAAGCAGGGAAAGCAATATGGAGCTTAGAGGCGCAACTGAAGAGGGAATATCCTGGGAGGTAATGAAATGGACAAGACATTTTTAGGAATGTAAGTGAAAGTGAAGGCCAGGGATGGGATTGTAAGGTTAAAAAGGAAGGGGGGAGTGTGCAGAGGGGGACCAGGGAAAGGCAGATATTCGGAACAAATGTTTCCATTCAGTATTCACAGAGGAAGGAGAAGAGGAGGGGGCCACAAAAAAGTAACAAAAGCTTTGGAGGGAGGGAGGGAGGTGGACACTAGTCCGTTTATGGAGGCGAGAGTCCTGAAGGGACTTGCTAATCTGAAGGTGGACAAAGCAATGAAGCCAGGTGGGGTGCATGCAAGGGTATCAAGGGAGCTCAGGGAAATACTGGCTGCAGCTTTGACAGTTCTGTTTAACAGGTCACGGGAAACAGGAGGAGTGGTTCTGGAGTACTGGAGGAGGCAGATGTAGTCCCACTACACAAAAGTGGTAGCAGGGAGGAGGCTGGCAATTATAGGCCAGTCAGCCTGACACTGGTGGTTAGGAAAGCTAATGGAATCATTGCTGAAGGAAAGGATTGTGGAATATTTATTTATTTCGGTTTCGCGGAATTACAACTTTTGAGCCAAAGGCTCTTTTACAAAGGCTCCACATCTGCATTTTAAAACACAATACAAAATAACAATGTCATTAGCCCACATTACCAACACCACTGTCCTCACTGACTCACTGAGTGATCATTCACCCGTTACCGGCACCTGGCAAAACAACTTTAGCAAGCCCCTGCCCAGAACCATAACCAGCCGTGTACTCCTCAAAGGGCGCCTATCACAACTCAAAGCGGACCTTCAAGGCCTAGACTGGTCTGACCTACATGAAACAAATGACGTAGACATCGCACTGGGATGCTTCATCACAAAATTTAACACCACTTGCGATAAGCATGCCTCCCTGAAAACAAGAAAACCCTAAAGCTCTCTGCAACCCCTGGATAATGCCAGAACTCCTGCTACAACTTAGTGCTCTGGACCAACTCTGGAGAAAGGCATGCACACATGGTACAGCTGACAATATCCAACTATATAAAAAAGCTAGAAACGAGTGCACAAAGGCTAACTGCCTAGTAAAATGCTCCTACTATAAGGAAACTCTCTCCAACTCCTGGAACAGCAGCAAATCCTTCTGGGCCAACCTCAGCGATATTACTGGCAAGGATCCCGAAACAGCCCCCTCCATGCTCCTGGTCAATGATGTACCCAGAGTGGATCCACTCCAAATAGCAAATGCCCTAAATACTGCCTTCACAGACCTAAATGGAGTGTTCCCAGTGGACTACTTCAACCCTCCAGTCCAGAAGCATCCAATAGGTGATCAGTCCCCTATGGGGAACCGTATTCTTTTTTGCTTTAAAGAAGTCAGCACTACCGAGGCTAGAAAGTACCTTGAGAAGGTGCTGGGCAAATCGAGGCACAGTGGAGACACTCTGGATCTTAAGTTCGTCACTATGGCACTTGAGGAAGTACTAAGCCCCCTGATCACCATCATCAACCTATCCCTCCGCCACTTTCAGTTTCCCTAGCTTTGGAAATCAGCTTCTATAACACCAGTTCACAAAAGTGGAGACCGGGCACTACATAACAACTACAGACTGAGCTCCATACTTCCGCCACTCTCCAAAGCTTGAACGGATAGCGGCGGATCAACTTGTGGAATACCTGAACATTCGCCAACTCTTAATCCCGGAACAACATGGGTTCCAAGTGGGACTTGGCACTATCATGACCCTGTTGGAATTCATTGGTTATATCCACCAAGCCCTGGATCAAGGACAGCTAGTGGGGGCTACCTTCATCGACCTGACAAAAGCTTTTGATACGGTTCACCACACACTCCTCCTCCTTGAACAGCTAGCCGACACCAGTCTGTCTTCTGATACAATTCTGTGGTTTAACAGCTGTCTCAGCAGTCGCTCACAGTGGGTCAAGATTGGGGACATTGTCTCAGTTAGCAGACCTGTCCGCTCAGGGGTCCCCCAGGGGTCAATACTGGGGCCCCTCCTCTTCAGTAGCTTCTTAAATAAACTTCCAGGCACTTGCACCAGTCGCATGCTATTGTATGCTAATGATGCCGCCATTTTCACCTGTAACCCCAACCCCGAACTACTTCAAAATGACCTCCAACTAGGATTTACTGCTGCCGAAACATAGTTTAAGGAGTATAGACTAATCCTTAACTACAAGAAAACTAAGATTATGATCTACTCCAGCACCCACAGCAAACACAAGACCTTCCCACTATCCATCCTGAACAACAGTGGCAACATGCTGGACCTCTTGCAGTACTTTAAGTACCTGGGTATCACCCTTGACTCCACCCTGTCCTATGCACAGCATATAGACAACACAGCCAAGGCCATCAGTTCCAGAATCAAGGTACTCCACCACCACAAGCACAGCCTTACATATGAAGCACTTTACATGGCCATCACCAGCTCAATTGTTACCCTTGTTGACTATGGCCTGGCGGTTGATGGTTCTGCACCAGACTCAGCACTCCATCACATCTCTCTGGCCCTTAATAAGGCCCGCTGACTCCTCACTGGTGCTGCAAGGCTTACACACACCTGTGAGCTCTATTCATGGGCAGGGTGGCTCCAGTTGAAGAGCAGTGTTACGTACCGTACTTGTCTACTGGGCAAAAAAAATCTCACTAAATCTGATGCCACCAAGAGTCCAGAATCTGCTCATGCACCATGTAAGTGCCAGGCTGACCAGAAGCACCCACAGCCAAATTTTCAGTGAACCTAGATGCCGCACTGCACAGGGTCAATGTGCATTCTACTGCCATGTACCACGCTGGACCAATGCCCTTCTTTAGGCCATCTCCAATACCACAACCATTGGTGCTTTCAAGCGTAAACTCAGGTAGCACCTTGCCACAGATGACAACTGTGACTGCGTTGGCCATTCTTGATGACCAAAACAACTTTCCTGCATTTGGACCACTGTAAAGCAGCAGCACTTAGTGTTCCACTTAATCCTAGGGGCAACTACCTTCACAGCACTCCATTGTTCCACCCCCCCCACTCCCCACGGGGCACCCAGTCACGTCTCTGTCCCCGCCCTCAAGCCCCTCCTGTCTGCTGCTGTCCTAGCTCCATTGTCTCTAGCATTCCATAAGTCTGTTCTTAACCCCTTACACAGGCATACACTTCACTATGCTGCAGCTGTGCCTGTTCTCCACTCTGTGTCTCCCCCCACAAGTATGCTTAACTCTCTGACGCAGGAGGCTTCTCACCAATGCCGTAGTGGTGTCTAAATGTTATACCTTAAGCTAAATGCTATCCCAATCTTGTAATTCACACCAATTTATTGTCTATCTTGCTTGTAATGTATTGTTTTATACCAGTGCAATTTTGTACTTGCTTGTAATGTAATGCCTGTAATGTAATGCCATGTACCTGTTCAGTTTTTTCTTGTACAGTAACTAACGTGGAACCTACAAATGAGCATCCGCTCACAGGTGTTCTCCAAGATATCATTAAATGAAAAAAAAAGAAATAACATTTTTATTTTTTTTAGCCAATATCTTGAATCCATTTGGGTTACCAGACCCAAGGCAGCACGGTTTCACAGGGAGGGGGTCACTTCAAATGACCCTGACAGATTTCTTTGACTGGGTGACCAAGGAACTAGAGGGGGGTGGAGCAGTGGACGTGGCCTACCCAGATTTCAATAAGGCATTCAACATCGTTCCACATGTGAGACTAGTAAGCAAGCTGGGTAGCTTAGGAATGGGTCCGAAGGTGGTAAACTGGATAAGAAATTGGTTAGGGGATAGGAGACAGAGGGTGGTGGTAGAAGGAGTTCATTCCAAGAAAGGGAGAATGACCTGCAGGGTGCTTCAGGGATAAGTACTTGGAACAATCCTCTTTAATGTCTTTTTTGCAGAGAAGCTAGAAGGGAAGGTTTACCTTTTTTTGGATGACACGAAAATCTGCAATAGGGCGGACACTCCAGAGGGTGGGGGTGTGGAGAGGTGAACAGAGCTGAGAAAACTAGAGGAGTGGTCAGGGTATGGCAGCTGTTTCAGTGCAAAAGAGTGCAAAATAATGCACTTAGGGCATAGAAACCCAGAGGTGGAGTACAGAATGGGTGGAGTGGTATTGATAACCACCAAGCAGGAAAGAGACCTGGGAGTAATATCAGATAGAAACATAGAAGTTGATGGCAGATAAGGACCGCAAGTTCCTAAAAATGGCCAGGCAGTGCAACAATGCAGTAGGGAGGGATAGTGGAATGCTGGGATGCATAGGGACATGTATCACTAGCAGGAAGAGAGAGATGATGTGCCTCTTTATAGATCATTGGTAAAACCCCACCAAGAGTACTGTGTCCAGTTCTGGAGACCACATCTTTGGCAGGACATAGACAGAGTGGATGCAGTCCAGAGGAGGGCAACTAAAATGGTGCAGGGTCTGTATCAAAGGCCCTACAAGGAGATACAAAGGACCTCAATATGTACACCCTGGAACAGAGAAGGGAGAGGGGGGATATGATAGAGACCTTTAGATACCTCACAGGGATAAATAAAATACAGGAAGGGAGTTTTTTTCAGACAAAAAGGTGCTCAAGAACAAGAAGACATGCTCTGAAGCTGGAGGGGGGTTGATTTCAGGCTAGATGTGAGGAAGTACTTCAGAAAAAGAGTGGTATATTCTCGAAACACCCTTCCAGCAGAGGCAGTGGGGGCAAAAACAGTGGAGGGTTCAAGAATGCATGAGATAAGCACGAGGGAATCATACTGGAAAGGAAGGTGGAGAAGGGAGAAAGAACTGTAGATTGGGCATGATCTACGGTAAGAGTATAGGTAGTGAGAAATGGGCAGACTGGATGGGCTAAGAGGTCCTTATCTGCCATCAGATTCTGTGTTACTGTGTATGCCTCTCTGGCCCCCTCTTGATTTGGCATCTATCCTCTCCTGCACTACCCTCCCTCAGTTCAAACTATCTCTACTTAACTACCTACCTATCTGTGCCAGGTACCTGTACCTGCCTCACCTGACTTTTAGGCACCTGCTCTTACCCTTGCTTCCCTATAACTGCTGAACTTATCTTAAAATCCGACTACCACTATGCTGTAATCTCTAAGTGTACACCAGTGTTGTTCAGCAGTGTTCTTCAGTGTGGTACCTAACACCTGTACAGCTGTCCGCAAGATTGTACCCTATTTCAATCCAGTTGAAACAAAACCTTGCATTGCACTTGGAACTCAGACGAAAATCATATCTCGTACTGTGACTATGTATTATGGTCTCATTAATTTGGGAAAAACCAGAAAACATCACTCACTTTACTTAACGTTGATGGAACTACAATTCTGGCCCCCCTAACTATTGCCAATACTTTAATAAAGCATTCATGGACCTTAGCAGTGTTCTTCCATCTGACCTTTTTGATGCAGATGTCATCCCGGCCAATCCTGTAAGCCCTCCCTCAATGACCAGTCACCCACCATTCTACTTCAAAGTAGTCTCATTGCATGAAGCTCACAAATACATCCATAAAGCAATTGGTAAATCAAGACACAGTGGGGACTCCCTTGACCTCAAACTGCAGTCCCTTACCCTTGAGGAAGTGTTAGCACCTTTAATCTCTCACTCAGACTCGCATAGTTCCCCAATAAATGGAAATCATCCATGGTTACCCTGGTCTACAGAAGTGGAGACAGGACTCTTCACGTGAACTACCAGCTTATCTCCATATTACCACCTCTCTCTAAGGTTCTTGAACACATTGTAACTGACCAGCTTACTAAATATCTTGATAAACATAACATCCAATGTGCCCAACAACATGGATTTAGAAAAGGGCATCGCACCACCTCTGCCCTTATGGAATTCACCGGTTCTATACACAGCTCCCTGGACCATGGTCAGTTAGTTGATGCTGCCTTTATCGACTTGATAAACGCATCTGACATGGTCCATCACCCTCTACTACTGGAACAACTACTTAATGCAGGGCTCTCCTCTGACTCCACTGCCTGGTTTAAAAGTTATCTGGACAACCGCACTCAACAAGTCAAAATTGTTGACGTCCTCTCTGACTCAAGAACTGTTCACTGTGGGGTTCCTCAAGGGTCCATCCTGGGCCCACTCCTATTTAATCTTTTTCTAAACAGTCTCCCAAGCTCCTAACCTGAACAAGTCCTACTCTACACAGATGATGCCATAATCTACTCAACTCGCCTGGAGCCTATACCCCTTGAAGACCAGCTACAACTCGGATTTGCCTCAGTAGAGAAATGGTTTAGTCATCACAAGTTGATACTAAACTATAAAAAAACTAAGCTTATGCTCTTCAGCAGCTCCCATAACAAGCATGGGCAACATCCTCTGACTATCACTAACTGTCTTGGTACTGCCCCCGAACAGTTACAATTCTTTAAGTATCTTGGAGTCACCATAGACAGCAACGTATCATATGAGGTGCATATAGATACTGTTGCTAAAGCTGTAAATATTCGTATTGGTCTACTTTACAGACACAGGCGATCTCTGACCCCTGAAGCCTTAAGGATAGCTGTACAGAGCTCTATTATTTCCATAACTGACTATGCACTGATCATCTATGGCTGTGCGACTGATACTGCCCTCTGGTGTATCTCCACTGCTCTTAACAAGGCATGTTGTCTCGTCTCAGGAGTGCACTGTCTCACCCGCATGTGTAACCTCTATGCCTTAACTGGTTGGCTACAGCTTAAAAATTTCATCAAATACCAAACATGCCTGATGGCCAAGAAAATAACCTTAGGCCTCTTGCCACTTGGAGTACAAGATATTCTATGCCCCCCTCGTAATACACGCCACACCTGAGGTTCTGAATCTCGGGTTCTTCAGGTCCCTCATCGACGAACCATCCAGGGGCAAAGATCGTTCACCTACAGGACCCCCCTCTGGATGAATGCTTTCAACAGTGACATCACCAACCAAACTAATCTGGTCCTGTTCAAATCCAAGCTTTGGTCACTACTCTCTGCAGCTAGCACCTATGACTGTCTCCCTTAACCATGTTTCCCCAAACCTCGACCGTAGCACTCTACCTCTTTCATAGTAATTTAGCACCTTGCCTCCTACCCTACCCCCACCCTTCCTCCCTTGCCCCACCTCTTGTCACGTCCTCCACTCCCACCCCTCTTACTCTTCCCAGCTCACCCTCCCTTCCTACACCCTGTGCCCGTTTGCAGCCTGCTGGCCGATATCAATGTACATTTTCCTGTGCCTGAAACTGATTACCATAATGTGTCTCTGTTGTTTTACGTTGACTGTCCATTATGATTTTGTGTCCGTTATGATTTTTGTACCTCCTATTTACACTTTATTGTATCATACTTTACTATCCTGGTTAATCTGTTGTCCTTTCTACTGATGTGGAACCTTTGTAAAATAGCTCAGCTCAAAGGTATATGTACTCCAAGACTTAAATAAAAAAAAAAAAATTTGTAAAATGTCCTTGAGTCGTTAGTTTGATTGTTGTTTGATTTTGTACAGCAGAGTGTATCTTTGTATGTTATAATCTATTGTGCTATGTACACTTCCCGAGTCACCCCTGAAAAAGGGACTGCATGGTCTCAGTGGGCCTACCCAGTTACCAAAATTCAAATAAATAAATAAATAAATAATGTTCTTTTGGTATGCTAGGATTGTTCACCAGCATGACAGGAGTATCACTGGGTAAAAGGCAGCATGAAATTGCAAACCCCAGTATACTGCCAGGAAAATAAGAAATTTTGGTAGGAAAGCTAGAATATCACATTAAATGATGTCATGCTAGTAATATTCTTGTATGTCAGGTATTGCTGCTGGGAGTACCAGCATGCATGGGAAGAACTGGGGTGTCACAGGTTCGAATGACACAGTATGAATCATAGAATTTTACGGCAGATAAGGACCACATGGCCCATCCATTCTGCCCATTATCAGTATTCTATTTTATATTTTGTAGGTATAGAAAACACATGAAATGTACTGGCTTAGTTAAGTGTTTTTTTTTATTACTAATGTAAGTTTTTAGCACTGAACTAGATAAGAGTATGTACTCACAATCTGTTATTAGAAAGATTTACAAAAAAACATATATGACAAAAATGATTTTTCAATTCAGCAAAAGCAGTATCCCAAAATTATTATTTCCTGTACCTGGCAGTCTTGTGTCCTGTTGCCCTGACTTCCAATCTAAGTTACAAAGCAAGCTAATCTATAAAGCAGCTACCCCAAACTAACCTAACTAAGCTGCATGATAATATTTGCATTCATATTATAAAGCAGTTACCCAGAACCGAGGAGCTTCAGTGACCTGTAGTCATGGCCACTAAAATGTGGCATGAGAGGCTGTCAATGCACGAAGTAAGACCTGAGTATATTCCTACCTCTCTATGTCCTTGCTTGCACCCTACAGCCAATGCCCGCTAAGACTAACAACCAGCAGCTGTCTTCCTAGGAGTCTGCTTGTACTGCCCTCTCGACTGTCAGAAGTCTGGAGTTTTTACATTCTTGGGCCATCTAAACAGTGGTACTGACCCAAATAAAAAGTAGTATGGAAAATGTACCAGGAGTCGCATGCTTGTTGAGCCCTCTATTGGTACTAACCTAAATAACAATGGGTTTGGGTAAAGACCTAAGTAGCAATTTTATAGCTGCTAACAATTTCATGGGCTAAAAGATGGAGGCTTGTAGAAACTTGCAAAAGGTCAAAGATAAACAAGTACTTATTGGTTGCTATAAAAGCTGAAAAACTTGATAAAATTGCTATTTGTGGTTAGTACCCATATGGTTAGCTAAATTTCCTGTAGCTGCCTTGCAGTTAGCAACCCACGTAATTTTTCACATAGCTTACTTTTGCAAATGCTTAGCCTGGCTGATTTTTTTTTACTGAAATCCAGGTCCATCTTTGGCTGGTCCCTGCAAATGCTTGGCCAGGCTGATTATTACTCAAACCCAGGTTCTTAGGAAAGACTTCCCTAGTATCTACGGAGCCACTGGGAACTTAGGCAAGCAACTTGGAGCACTGGCATCCCTTAAAACCCTACGGTGCAAGCATGCCTGATGTTTAATGCAGGGATATGCACATCTTTCATTCCAGAGTAGAACACCAGCCTAAAGGACTTGCTACAGACCATGACTTGTGTGGAGTGGCACACTTGAAGTAATTTGTAGCAAGTAGAACGTTGTCTCAAACATCAACAGACTACAACTTTATGGTCCACATGCCTCTGTATCCCTGGTGAGTTTTCCAGTTTCGTCAATGTTCCGCTCTCCAGTCATTCCAAACTAGTACAAGTTGTTCTGGAACAAAGTCATAGAGACCTATTTGTAGCAAGGTCAGTTGTAACTAAAGACAGGCAGGTGTAAACCTAGACTTTTTCCAGCATCAGGATGTGGCTTATTTTGATGACTGAATAAAAAATGTACTACAGTGCAAAGTCAGAGTTGCGTAAAGCTTGTTGGCATTTTATAGAGTGCATTTGAGTGTCCTCAGATGCACCTGGAAGTGCATTAATTTAGCATAACCACAAATCCTATCATGGGTTATTGCTAATTTAGTGCACCTGACCAAATTTAGTTGAAGAAATCACAGAAACTCTTTAAAAAATAACTGTGAACTGGTATCAGAAATTACCTCCTCTGCACGTCCACGTGCTGCGAAAAGGGTTTACACCATCTTTATTATCTTCTGATGCTCTCGCAGGCAAAGCCTGTAAAAGTGAAAAACAGTAGGCGTTACTTGCTGGGGGTGGAAATTTTCACAATTAATTAATCAATTGTATGAGCAGTGTAAAACACTTGTGCAACATTTGTATATTTCATTTGTTCGTTAGCTCCAGGTTGATAGTAGTCACTGCTTTCTATATTAGCAGTACTATATAGTGTAATTAATGCTGATAACTTGCTAGTGCTCTGCATTATTTAAACATTTTGGCCAGGATGGCACACTGAGCCAACGACTCATTTTCAGGTGGGTCCAGTGGATGGGGAGGGGGTGTAAAAGTAGGGGAGACATAACAGAACAATAATTACACAGCATATACAAGCTATAACATATTGTGGCAAACTAGTCTCTCCCACAGTAGCCTGTGACTATTACAAGCTTTTGCAGACCATTCAGATGTCTGCTGGGGTAATCAGTATCTGCCACCACTCAGCATGGACACTCATTCGGGGTATTTCAAGGTCTGAATCCCTTCAGAGCCACTGCTCACACAGTACAGCGCTCCATGCTCAACGACACACACACAACCCACTCCTCTCTGTCACAGCTGAGAACTTCTTAGTACTTTAGACCCAATTTGTGGTAACTGTAGCCTCCTCTTTAGAGGCAGAAATACAGTTATCGTCCGTTATAAATCCGTTAGCTGTACCTCATAGGATTCAGTCACAGAAACAATGAAGTATATAAAAATACAATCTTTTGATATTTTCAGATATCTACACAGATTAATACAGGATATTACAGCAAGGCTGTAGGAAACAGTCATCTACTGAAATAAAAATAAATTGTTTGAACAGTAGGTCTCACACACATACACACACACACACACACACACATACACACACACAGAAAAAACGCCCACTCTCTCTCTCTCTCTCTCACAAGGTAGGATGACTAACCATAAGACGCTTCACTTTAGTGAATCAGGGCAGACTTAAACCCTCAAATGGTGACTGTTCATAGTCCCAAGCTTCACTGTTCTTTCAGGCTCTGCCAAATCTCAAGACTCTCCAGTTGCCTCCCCCCCCTCCCATGACACGTCCTCCAGTGCGTCACTCTGACATCAGAGTCAACATTCTTTGTCTTGAGCTGGGCTGGGAAGCTGGGCTGATCTGGCCATTTGGACAAATACATCTGTTTTCTGTCTCAAGACATGAGCCCAACAGGAATGTTTGGTTTAGCTCACCACTTCCTGGTATCAAAAGACACCGTCTGAGCCCCAACCATAAGTTGTCCAGACCCTTCCCAAAACATGAAAAGGATGTTTAAGTGATTCAAGAGATTTTTATCACTCTCCAGAGCTCTGTGGCATACCTCTGATCAGGCCTGCCAGTGGGAGATAACATTCTTAGACAGTTACTGTTTCAGCTGAAAACATTGACAAGCGGTCTACTGATAATAGAAACTAAAGACAGAAACATTTAAAAAAAAGACGTTACACCAAAATTGTTACATCTAAGTTGTTAACACATGTAAATACTACAGTATATACACTTGTAACTCCCACTTTGTTTATTTCTAGACTTTTCTGAACTGTAAACCCCCCAGGACTTTTGATGTGTAATGGGGGGGGGGGGTTGTGTGCTTAACCTACTGGTAACTAGTAAACTGCTGTAGGAGCTGCCCTTCTGTGACCTTTAACATTTTGGACAGCCAATCTGAATTTCCTGAGGTGGAGAACTGTTGCTCATGCTGGAGCAGGGAGGACACTGTGTTTGACGTCAGCAGTGCTCCTATCGGGGTAACAGGAGGGGAGTATTACATTGTCCAGAAATGGAAGACTAGCTTTGCTTGTAAGGACAGAGCAAGGAACATTATCAGAGCAAGGAAAAAGATTAAGGCTTCTTTTTGCTAGGCAGATTTACTGTGTGTTACTATTTTCTTTTGTGCTCACAGGGTTTGTTACTGTTTTTTTGCTAACATTTTACTGCTTTATTGTTCTCTGATTCAAATTGTTGTTGCAGGGTGTACTTTCTGCTGCATTATTATAGGGTGTGCCTACAGGTTTGTTACTGTTTTGTGCTTACAGATTACTGCTGTAATCTTCTCTGATTCAAATTGTTTTCTGCAATGTATATCTTCTGTTACTGCTTTATTTTTCTCTGTAGCAAAGTGTTTTTTGCAGGGTGTATTTTCTGTGAAATTATTACAGGTGGTGCTTTACATGTTTTACAGTTTTATCTATCATTAGGCTAAGCTTTCAGGGCTACTGCATTTGTTGTTGGTTGATTGTTTCTGCTCTTACCTCCTTGTTTCTTTCGTCTGTGATTCTTTTTCAGCAGGGGAAGGGCCCAGCCACCTAGCGCCATCCCCATCCCCAACCACCCCATGCTACACTCCTTTTATAGAGTAGCACAGTCATGACATTTCCAGTAGCAAAGCAGGAAGGGGAGGATCAGAAGGATATCCACACAGTGACCTCACTTACAGCGGCACAAGTAATTTAACTTCTTATAACAAGCTATACAAAAACAAACAAAACAAAAGAATCAAACTTTTGCTTTAATTTTCCTCCTTCTGAATACTCGGACCAGGTTATAAACCCAGCAACTCAGCTGGAATGGATACTATTAACTGCAGGTACTGCGGGACACTTTTCAAAAGGGCAGTTATACAGGATTTAGGACACTGTCCTACATGCTTGACCATTGGAGATCTAAGGGCTCAGCTCAGGCAGCATGGGCAGAGATTGCGCACCTCAAATCGCATGTTCAGGAGGAAATATATTATAAGAACTGCCTGCCATTTCCCCAACATCCAACTGAAGCACCTCAACCGCAGAGGGTAGTTGGTCCAGGAGGTTGGCAGGTAGTTAGGAGGGGCAAATCTGGTGCCCCATCACTCAGTGCTCTCCAACGTATCACCTCCACAAACCATATAAAAACTACAAACAGGTATCTGCCTCTGTCTCCAAAATCAAACGAAGGGGCAGAGGACACTGCAGAACAGGACACTGCAGCACAGGAGCTATCACAACAAAACTCGCCCAAAACAGGGACCAAAACAAGAAAAGCAAAAAGGAAATCCAAAACACTTCTGATCATAGGAAACTCCATGTCGACACCAACCTCAGCGGGGGGGCGGGGGTAATGGTCAGATGTCTCCCAGGTACATCAGCGTGGAGAGACACTGACCGCACTGCTAAAATCATACAGGAAGCAGGAGAAAACATCAACGTCCTGGTACACATAGGGACTAATGATCTCGCCAGCCAGTCAGTTCTGGAGACCAAGAAACAGCTGACCAGACTGGGAGACAAACTGTCATCCATTTCATCCGGCATCTCCTGCTCTGAGATCCTGCTGGTCTGGGAGAGGGGGGCAGATGGACGAAAGGTCAGAGAAGGGGAGATAGGGGAGCTAAACATGTGGCTCAAGGGCTGGTGCCAGGAAAAAGGACACAAATTTGTAGGTAACTGGCAACAGTTTTGGGAGTGAAAGTTCTTTAAATTTGATGGACTGCATCTGACTAAGGAGGGAGTCAGTGCATTGAGGCAGAAGTTTGACGTCTTTTCAGAATATTTAAACTAGCAAATGGGGAGAGGGGTGCAGCACCGATATATTGAACGGAAGAACACCCTCCCCTCAGCTAGTGATCAAACAGGAGTTCAGCATGTTTGTAGTTAATTTGCATTACCAGGTAAGGAAAAAGGTCCGGCTTCCCATACGATGCGCAGGGGAAACAACGGACCTCGCCCAACAACTAACACACCGAAATCTGGCCAGTGGAAAATCATGTACACAAATGCCCACAGTCTGGGAAGCAAGATCCCAGACCTGCAGGCAACAATGACAGAGGCTAAACTGGACATAGTAGCCATCAGCGAGACATGGTTCACCAGTAACGACACTTGGGAGACTTCAGTACCCAGCTATGTACTGTTCAGAAGAGACCGAGGTGCAAAAAAAAGGGGGAGGGGGTGGCTCTTCATGTCAATGAAAATATCAAAGCTACAGAAATTCAGAATACACATAAGGAGCCAGAAGAACTGTGGGTCACCCTGGGAACAGGAAATGGGACAGCCATACGAACTGGGGTTGTCTACAGGCCCCCAGACTAGGGGGAGGACATAGACAAATTACATTTAGAAGATAAACAAAACATGACAGCTAAAGAGGAGGTTCTGATAATAGGAGACTTCAACATGCCAGATACAGATTGGTCAATACCAGCAGGAACATCCGCCAGAACTAGACACATACTGGATTCCCTGCAGGAGGAGGGCCTCAAACAACTGGTACAACAACCCACAAGACACTGGGCTATTCTAGATCTAGTACTGACTAACGGGGAAATGATCACAGATCTCCAGGTAGAAGGTCACCTGGGGGCCAATGACCATCACATGGTATGGTTCAATTTGGCCACCTGAACTAAATCATCCCATTCCAAGGCAAAAATATGGGACTTCAGAGGAGCTGACTTTGATAAGATGGCCAACAGAGTTAAGCTAGCCTTGACAAGAAGAAATACAGGTGAGGAGGGGTACAGGTAAAGTGGGCAAGCATTAAGGATGCAATACTTGAAGCAACATCCCATTGTGTTAGGGAGAAAAGCAAGAGCAAAAGAAGGAGGAAACCACTTTGGTTCTCAAAAACAGTAGCAGAAAAGGTCAGAGCCAAAAGGCTGGCCTTCAGGAAATATAAGGGAACGCAATGGGACAAAGATAGGGAGGCATACCAAACTTCCCTGAGGGAAGCAGGGAAGGCAGTAAGGCAGATAAAAGGCCCAAACTGAGGTAACACTAGCACGAACAGTAAAAGAAGGGGACAAGACTTTCTATAGATACATTAGTGAAAGGAGAAAGTCCAGAGGGGGTATTGCTAAGATCAAAGGGGATAAAGGGGAGTATGTGGAGGAGGACCAAGGAAAAACATCTATCCTAAATAGATACTTATTAACATACTAACATACTAAATGCCAGCAGACTAGGCCTTATGGTCTATCGAGTCTGCTCTAACCTCAGATCCCCTGTTGGGAACCTAGGCCCTCCCCCCCTAGTGTTCTGATACCCCTTTCTGTATCTGTCCCACCCTCTCTTGAAGCCTCCACATTGGAAATCTGGACCAGCTTGCCAGGCAGTGCATTCCAGGGATCCACCACTCTCTCTCTGTGAAAAACCTCCTCCTCTTTTCCCCCCTCATCCTACCTCCTTCCAACTTCAAACCATGCCCTCTGGTGATACCTCCCTCCTTTAGTTTAAAGATCCCCTTCCCGTTTACCCTATTTATTCCCTTGAGGTACTTGAAGACCTTGATCATGTTCCCCCTGTCTCTCCTCTCCTCCAAAGTAAACAGTCCGAGCTCCTCAAGTCTATCCTCATACGTCAACTCCCCCAGTCCTCGAATCATCCTGGTAGCCCTCCTCTGTACCCTCTCCAGGAGCTGTATGTCCCTTTTTAAGTGTGGTCTCCAGTACTGTACACAGTACTCGAGGTGAGGCCTCACCAGGTCATTGTACAGTGGCAGAATCTCTTCCCTGCTCCTAGAGGTGATCCCCCTTACAATGCATCCCAACATCCTGTTTTCTTTGCTAGCCGCTCTCCTGCACTGCTCAGAGTTATTCATACACGCATCCACCTTGACCCCTAGGTCTTTTTCCCCAGACAAGGCCTCCAACTCCACCCCTCCCAGGATGTACCTATGTTTGGGGTTTCCCCACCCGAGATGTAACACCTTGTACTTAGTTGTATTGAAATTTAACTTCCATGTGACAGCCCAACTTTCCAGGGTGTCCAGGTCCCCTTGCAGGGCCAACCTCCCTCCTCCCCAACTACTGCCCCGCCTTTGGATCATCGGGCAAGAGACTCATCTCACACCCTATACCCACCCTGATGTCAGATATGTATGCATTAAACAGGATCGCCCCAGGACCGAGCCCTGCGGAACTCTACTACCGACCTCTCTAGGGTTTGAGAGCTCCCCACCGATCACCACTCTCTGTGTGCGACCAGCTAGCCAGTTTCTTATTCATCTGACCATCAAAGGGCACACTCCCAACCCTGTCAGTTTCTCCACCAGCCCATTGTGGGGAACAGAGTCAAAAGCCTTGCTGAAGTCCAAGAATATTACATCCACAGGCTTCCCCCTGTCCAGTTCCGATGTTACCCATTCGTAGAACTCCACAAGGTTGGTTTGGCATGATCTACCTGGCACAAACCCATGTTGCCTACTGTCCAGCCCTCCTTCCTCCTCCAGGAACACCCCCAGTCATTCCTTCAGTATACTCTCCATTACTTTTCCTACTACCGAGGTCAGACTGATGGGCCTATAGATACCTGGTACTTCCCCCGACCCCCCCCCCCTTTATGGATTGGCACCACATGTGCCTCACGCCAGTCCCTAGGTACCGCTCCCTGTCTCAAGCGACCGATTGAAGAGCTCCACCAGGGGTGCAGCCAGTACGTCCGCCAACTCCCATAGTACCCTCAGATGAATGCCATCTGGCCCAGGAGATTTATCTTTCTTCAGGGCTTGCCACACCCATTCGGCGGAGATAGCTTCGTCTGTCCCTCCTCCTTGGTCTTTCTATCCATGTCCTGTTGTGAAATCCCAGGGGTACCACTCCCTCCCTTATGCTCCCTTTCTGTTAATCCCCCGGTCCCTCTCAGTTTTGCTTCTATCCCCTTCGTGCCTTGCTTAGCAGATATCCCATCCCCCTCCCTAGTGAACACCAAGGTGAAGTGCTCATTTAATACCTCTGCCTGCTCCTTTGCCTCTTCCACCCAGCCACCTTCTGTTCTCAGTCTGCCAAGCTTGCCCTTAGCTTTTCTCTGCTCCCCGATGTACTAGAAAAAACCCATTTTCCCCTCCTCGAATCCCCTGTGCCAGATGCTGCTCTTTACTGGCCTTAGCCCCCTTCACCACCTGGGTGACTTTTCTAGATGCAAGGTGGTATGTTTCCCTTTCCCCTCTCGATGTTTTGTATTTTTTGTAGGCAGCCTTCTTCTCCCTGACCACTCCCTGAACTTCACTGGTCCACCAGCATGGTTTATGTGACCTTGCTCCCTTGCGCTTCACCTTAGCACAGGACCTGACTGCCTCATGGAGTCCCCGTTTTATAACCTCTCATCTCTGTTCCATGTCCATCATTGTTGTAATCCCTATCATGTGGTCCTTTAGAATGTTTCCCATGCCCATAAAGTCAGCTCCCCTGAAATCCACTGCCAGTGTTCTAGATCTCTCCCCCTCTCCCCCATGTTAATTTGAAACCATACAGTGTCATGGTCACTTCCAGTCAGGGGGTCCTCTACCACCAGATCACTTACCAGGTCCCCATCTGCCAATACCACATCCAGAACATGACCCTCCCTCGTGGGCTCCCTCACATGCTGTGTTAAGAACACATCCTGGAAACCGTCTAGTAGCCTCTGCTCCTTGGCCATCTTAGAGGACATGGTTCCCCAGTTTGTCTCTGGCATATTAAGATCCCCCATCAATACCACTCTCTCCCCTTTTGGTCCACACTGGGCAATGATGTTGTCCAGCAAACTATCCTCCAGAATATCACCCATCCCAGGGGGCCAATATGCTACACCCAGCTTGACCTTACCTCCTGTTGGGGTTCGTAAGAAGGCCCATAAGGCCTCCATGTTTCCCTCTGCCTCTTCTACCCTAGCAATTTCAATGCCCTCTAATGTACATAGCCACTTCACCCTCTGCCCTCATTTCTATCCTTCCTAAGCAAAACGTATCCCCTCACATTTAGGTCCCAGTCATGTTTGTTGTTGGCCCCATGCTTTCTGTGACCGCGCACATCCAATTTCCTAACAGCACATGACCTGGAACTCTGGTAACTTGTTACCCCATCTCCTTGCATTCACTAACACCACCACCCACCCCTTTGTCCTTGGACCCTTTGTCGAATCACACCCGGTTCCTTGTGCCTCCTGCCACCATCTGCTCCTCCTGAAACCTCCCCACTACTTTCCCTCCTTCCCTTGGGTTTGATGGCTGCCCTCATCTGGAGGAGGGACTTAGACCAGCCCCTCCCTTGTCCCTCCCCTCACAAGTTTAAACCCCACATTTCTTGAATGTAGTCCACCACCCCTGTTTAAGGATTTCTTCCCTAATGGGGTAAGGTGAAGCCTGTCCTTGGCATACAGTCCCTTATCCTCCCAAACCCCCTCCCAGTTACCTAACACCTCCATCCCCCTTTCTTTCCCCCACTTTCTGAGCCAGTCATTTACCTCTGTGATCTTCCTTTTGTTATCCACTGAGGCCCTGGGTACCGACAATATTTCTAAAAAGAAAGTGTTGCATCCATTGTCCTGACAGACCCTAGCAAGTTCTTGGAACCTTGCCTGGATTTCCAAGACACTGTGCCCCTATATATCATTAGTCCCCAAGTGCACCAGGAAATCTGGTTTTCCTTCACAATCCCCTGCCAGCTCGTATACCATGAATTTAGCTCTGTGCATCTTCAACCCAGAGATACCCACTACCTTCTCCCGGTTCTGGCATCCCACCCCTGCCCCCACATTGATACCCTGTATTATTGAGTCACCCAGTAAGAGAACCTTAATGCCTCCATCATCCTTATGGTTACTTCCACTACCTCTCTGCGCCTCAACCCTCCTTCCCCTTTATCCAAACTCCCAATGTCGTGGGAGTCTTCCTGCTCTATTATGAGAGACCGCCTTGCTACCTTCCCCTTATTGTCTCCCTTAACATTTTGTCCACTTGGCTCAGACCCCTCCCCCCCCGGATAGGTGTCCCCTTATTCACACTCATTTCTGGGCCATTTATCCTGGTGTTGAACATATCCCCTTCCCCCACACCATCCTCCACACCCCTTATAATGGTACCCCTATCTCCAGAGGCTCGCTGCGGGACCCGTTCACCTAGGTCCCCATCCTTGGGACAGGCCCTCCTCCTGAGGGGGGGTCCCTCCCCCAACCCCTTGTCTACTAGGTTCTCTCCAGTCCTGCTTTCCTCCCTTGTTTCTGCTATATATTGCATTTCCCCTCTCTGCTTCTCATAGAGGTTTCCCCTTCTCCCCTTGGGACTATTTCTTTCCTTTCCTTTCCTTTTCCGACCTGTGATGTCCTATGGGAATCCAACTCCCTCCCCATGGCCACTGTCCCAGTTTTCTCATTTCTGCTAACCCCTTCCTCCCCCACTAGATTACTAAGCAGCTCAGATTTATTGTGACACTCTATGCTAGCCTCCATTACCTGTCCTGAGTGTCCCCTGACTGGCCCTTTAAGCCGCCCCTGTTTCTCCCCTCTTGCCCTATCCACCTGCAAAGCTCCCTTCCCATTGTCTGCTCTTCTAGTCTTCCCACCATCAGCCTTTCCTGACTTCTTCCCTCTCCGCTCTCTTTATTTTCTGAGTGTTCGCCCCATAAGTGTTCACCTTCGCACCAACATCCCTATCCAGGCGTGTTTCTATCCCTGATACCCCCCACTAGCTATAATGTGTTCTATTCTTGATTCTGTGCCTTGCCCCACCTCCCTCATCTCCACCCTCTGCCACCCATATCCCCACGCCTTATCTCTGGTCACCCCCCAAGTCTCCCAGCTTACTCCTTAACCAACAAACTTCACTCCTAATCTGAAATAGCTGCCTACAGTGTGGGCAGCCTCCCTCTCCAGGCCTACTTTAGAATTATTGCCGCCCCACAGCCTGTGCATCTTACAACCCTTCTGAAGATGCCTGCCATCGTGGAAATCGGCCACCCCTTTTGTCCTTCTCTATTCCTTATAGGCACTTCCTCCTTTTCCCATTCCCTTCCCCATGGGTTACTACCACTCCTTCCCCTCCAAGTGGCCATACCGGGATATCCTAGGTCAGCCATATTCGTTTCGAGATACAACCCAACTCAAGATTGTCACTTAAACGCTGTCTGATGATACAGGATAAACAGGCTTTTAAATGAGGCACTTAATCACTAACTGAAGATACAGGCTAGATCAGTCATTTTTTCTTCCAACAAACAGCCCTGCTCTATATAGACACTTAAACTCTAACTGATGGAACAGGATAAACAGGCTCTAAATAGACTCAAACTCTAACTGAAGAAACAGAATAAACAGTATAATCATATAGTACAGGTTAGTTCTGTTTTTTACAACCAGTTGCCTGTAATATCACTGCCCCACCAGTATCTCCATGTTTTTTCCTTACTCGCCCCAGACTGATACAGTTCTATGTAGGTAGAAGTCCTGATTCGTCCACCTCCAGAGAACCCCTCACCTTACCAGCCCATAAAGACTATTTAAAAAGGTGGTACAGGGTGGGTGGGGGAATTTAAATGTTCCGCTTTTAGTCCCTGAGCTCCGATGAGCCTCTATCTGTCCTGGTCTTTCTCTTGCTTTCCGGTGGTGCTGCGGGCCGCCCGTTAAATTGGGCAGCAAGCCTGCAGCGTTTTGGTGCCGAAAATAAAATTTAAATGTTCGGCTCCAGTCCCTGAACTCCGATGAGCTCCCTCTCTCTGTCCTGGTCCCTCTTTCACTCTCCGGCGCTGCTGCAGGCCGCCCCTTAAATAGGACAGCAAGCCTGCAGCATTTTGGCACCAAAAATAAAATTTAAATGTTCCGCTCCAGTCCCTGAGCTCCAATGAGCTCCTTCTCTTTGTCCTGGTCTCTCTCTCTCGCTCCATTTACCGAGGAGAAGGTAGGACAGGACCCATAGCTCAGCACCATGGACACGGGGGGGGGGGGAGGAGTGCACAAGTCCCTTCACAAAGGAAAGGGTCCTACAAGAACTCGCTAAGCTTAGGGTGGGCAAGGCAATAGGACCTGATGGCATACATCCCAGGGTACTAAGGGAGCTAAGGGTGGAACTAGCAGAGCCATTATCAGAAATGTTTAGTGAGTCTCTGAGCACAGGAGAGGTCCCAGAAAACTGGAGAAGGGCTCATGTGATCCTGCTCCACTAGAGTGGTAGCAGGGAGGAGGCAGGGAACTACAGACCAGTCAGTCTTACCTCAGTAGTGGGCAAGATTTTGGAGGCACTCCTTAAGGAAAAGTGCAATACCTGGAATCCACAGGAGCACAGGATCCAAGACAGCATGGCTTTACAACAGGAAGGTCCTGTCAAACTAATCTCATAGATTTCTTTGACTGGGTAACCAGAGTGGTGGACCAAGGGGGTGCAGTTGATGTCACCTACCTTGACTTCAGCAAAGCTTTCGATACTGTTCCACATAGAAGATTGATAAATAAGCTGGGTAGGCTCGGGTGGGTCAGAAGTTGGTCAACTGGGTGGCAAACTGGTTGGCGGGCAGAAAACAGAGAGTGGTGATAAATAGTATACAGTCAGAAGAGATGCAAGTCACAAGTGGAGTACCTCAGGGATCAGTCCTGGGGCCAGTCCTATTCAATATCTTCTTTAGTGACATTGCAGATGGACTGGAGGGTAAGATTTGTCTGTTTGCAGATGACACCAAGATCTGCAACAGAGTAGATGATCCAGATGGGGTGGACAGAATGAGAAGGGATCTGGATAAACTGGCAAAATGGTCAGAAGAGTGGCAACTGGAGTTTAATGCAAAGAAGTGCAAGATCATGCACGTAGGGAAGAGAAACCCTGAAGCCACCGATAGGCTGGGAGGGGAGTTGCTGGCAGTCACAAAGGAAGAAAGAGACTTGGGCATCATCATCATCACAGATGACCTGAAATCATCCAATCAGACCACTAAAGCAGTAGGTAAGGCTAGAGGGATGTTGGGGTGTATTAGTAGGGTTATCACAAGTCGCAAGAGGGAGGTAATAATCTCTCTTTACAAGACACTGGTTAGGCCCCATCTGGAGTACTGCGTGCAGTACTGGAAGCCACACCTTCACAAGGACATTAACAAAATGGAGGTAGTCCAGAGAAGGGCAACCAAAATGGTGCAGGGACTTCATCAGAAAACATATGAGGACAGATTAATGGAGCTTAATATGTATACCCTAGAGCAAAGGAGTGGGAGAGGTTATATGACCGAAACATTCAAACATCTTAAGGGCATTAACAAGGTGAAAGAATCTTAACATGTTTCAGTATAAGAAAAATAGCAGGACAAGTGGACACAGCATGAGATTAGCTCTAGGCCGATTAAGGGATAATGTGAGGAAGTTCTTTTTCCCAGAAAGGGTGGTGGATGCATGGAACGGCCTACCTCAGGAAATGGTGGATATGAATACAGTGCAGGGCTTCAGACAGGCATGGGATAGGCATAAGGGAGTAATACAGATGAGTATGAGTAGATAGGCCATTGACAGAGTACAGGCCTATGGCACATTGATAAGGTAGAAAAATGGGCAGACTGGATGGGCCTTGCGGTCCTTATCTGCCATCAGCGTCTATGTTTCTATGTTAAGCTGGAGTGCTGGGAGCCCGAAACCGTTTACCCGATACTCTATATCCCCACACTTGGGATTTGGCCGCGTCGGATTTGCCCGCGATGGGTTTGAATCTCTTAAATAAGGGGTTTGGGGGCGAAGCACCCCAAAACATAACAGAACCATCTGCTGCAGGCAAATCCCGAGTGCTGGGATACTGAGTGTCGGCCAAATGGTTTCGGGCTCCTGACACTCGGGCTTGTGCATTTCTGGATATTGTCATATATCCAACAGGAGCTGGCGGACAAGCGATGTGACCAATGAGACCCAGACTGAAAGCCTCATATAAAAGGGGGGTGGCATACAAGGAGGTAGATCTTTTTGGGATCCCGAAGCAAGCAGAAGTAGTGCGCATTCGCAGTTTAAGTGCATCATTCCTAGGCCTTGTGCCTGGGTGAACGATGTTTGAGTGACATAAGCATGCTGGCCTTTTAGGCGACAGCTGAAGATCAATGAGCAGTCCCCGGTAGTGGAATCCCAGCTCAAACATTGTTATCATTACAGCTAATAATGATCAAGTGATCAAGAAACTGTGGTTACTCAAGCATAGCAGGGAGCCGGGTCCTAGTCCAAATGGAGTCCCATTGTAGATTTAGCTGAGTCGCGTCATCCTGGGATATTGTGAGTACAGAAAGGAATGTTTTCGGTAACCTGCAGCATTGTTTGCTCCGTATTTGGATTACAGTTTGGGTTTCACGTTTGGATTATAAATACCTCACGTCCTGAGGTTGGACAGCCATTTAAAAGGAAATGTCCACTTGCAAATGCTCTACACCATAGTGTGGGGCAGCCCACGATTAGATAGAAACATAGAATGTGACAGCAGAAAGGGACCTCGAGGTCCATCTAATCTACCCATAGTGTATGTATTTTTATACAATGGCAAAAGAAAATCTAAGAAGCCGATTGGCTGCTCTGTCCTAGACACAGTGATGTTATTAGACAATAACATCACTGTATGTAGGGCTGGCACAGAAAAGACTGCATTATAACAACAGGAATCACTCCCTTCTCATCTCCCTAGAGCAGTCAAACGTTGCTGCACGTGCACACCGAAGTCGTCAAGGCTTAAACCAGCCCCCGCACTAAATACTAATTTCATCTCTAGCTCAGACATAAAAATCCACAGTTTATTAAAAAATAATTTCAAATATGGTGACACTCTTTTCCCCCAAAACGGAGCGTGTGGAGTGAACCACAGAAGACCACAACTGCTACTCGCCTGGTTCACCGATGTCATTGCTTGGGATAAAATGGCAGCAGAATAAAGTTTCAGTCCTGCAGTGCCACTAACCTTGCCACAAAATGTAAATCCCCGTCTTCCTCATTCTGTACTCACCGCTGAAAACAAGTGAAAAAATAACCGAAGCGGTGACACCTTGCCTCTGAAATCCTGACATCGTGCGCATGCCACACAGCCACCTACCGGCTCTGCAAGGATGGAAAAGCAGTTACAATTTAAAGAATAAAAAAAAAAAGAAACACATTTCAAATATAGCCCATTTCTACAGTGGCTGAACGCCGGGTGGGGGTGGGGGGACATCAACGATCACAACACGTGTTAAACAGGAGAAACCTTGTTGACTGGCAGGGCACAGTGAATCAGCTTGCAGCTCCACCTAGTGACAGAAGAATAAACTGGACTTTTGTTTAAATGTACTCCACACAAAAATGGAATAAAAAATGCAGACAAATTTTCTTTTTTTCTTTTTCTCTTTTATTAAAAAATGAGCCATTGTATAACAGTAATAAGGCATGACAGGGTGTGTATTATTGTGTAATAACGTCACTCCTAGGGTGGTGGAAGCACTTGGCTTTGCCTTGTGCTTCAACCCACCCGAGGAGTGACGTTATTACACAATAACACACATCCTGTCATGCCTTATTGCTTAACTACTACCCCCTCCACTCTACTCTTTCATTTGAATTATAGCCTTCTGCTTATCCCATGCGTTCTTGAACCCCACCATTGTTCTGGCCCCCTCCACTGGCAGGCTGTTCCAGGCGTTCACCACCCTTTCTGTGAAAATAACTTTCTAATGTTAGTCCTGAATTTGCCTCCTTTTAACTTAAGATCGTGATGCCCTGTTCTGCCTCCCTCATTTGCCTTGAACAGTTCCTTAACCTGGACATTGTTTGTCCCCTTGATGTACTTGAAGGTCTCGATCATGTCCCCCCCTCTCTCCTTTGTTCCAGAGAGTACATGTTCAGTGCCCTCGATCTGTCCTCATATGGAATTGTGTGCATTCCATGCACCATTTTTGTTGCCCTCCTCTGCACCGTCTCTATTCTGTCAATGTCCCTTTTAAGGTGTGGCTGCCAGAACTGGACACAGTACTCCAGGTGGGGGCGGACAAGTGCCCTGTATAGTGGTAATACGACCTCCCTTCTCTGGCTAGTGATTCCCCTCCCAATGCATCCTAGCATGCCACTGGCCTTGAGTGCTGCCTTCTCACTTTGTCTATTCACTTTTAAGTCATCTGATATAATGACCCCTAGGTTGCACTTTTGCCTGGTTGTTGCTTGCTTTTCTCCTCCCAAGAAGTGCTCCATTTTTGGGTCTCCTCTCCCAGTGTGCATGACTTTGCACTGTTTGGCGTTAAAGTTCAGCTGCCATGCTGCAGATCACTCCTCCAGCTTCTTAAGGTCTGCCTCCATGTTCATTTGCCCTACTGGGGAGTCTACCCGATTGCTTATCTTGGTGTCATCTGCAAATAGACACACCTTTCCCTTGAGCTCTCCTTCTATGTCTGCTATGAATATAGTGAAAAGCAGAGGCCCCAGTACAGAACGTTGGAGCACCCCGCTGGTTATTCTCTGTTCTGCTGACAGTGTGCCATTTACCTGCACACTCTGTGTTCTACCTTGCAGCCAATTTTTCACCCATGCTACCATTTTCGATCCCACCCCATGTTGTCTAGCTTTTAATCAGCCTTCTGTGTGGGACAGAGTCAAGGCCTTGGTAAAGTCCAGCTAGACTACATCAATTGCACCCCCCATCATCTACTGTCTTTCTAACCCAGTCAAAGAATTCAATTAGGTTTGTTTGGCAGGATCTCCTGTTGTGAACCCATGCTGTTTGGGATGCTGTTGTTCACTGGCTTCAAGGAATGCTAGTATCTTCTATTTGAGTAATGATTCCATTCATTTCCCCACAACAGAAGTGACGTTCACTGGGCGGTAATTTTCTGCCTCCTCCCTGCTACCAGATTTATGGAGTGGGACCACTGTTACCCTCCTCCAATCTATTGGTACCTCCCCTGTCTCTAGTGATTTGGTGAAGAGATTTGCTAGTGGTGCTGCTAGTTCCTTCCCTAGTTCTTTTAGGATTCTGGGATGCATGTCATCAGGCCCCATGCCCTTATCTACTTTCAGGCGATTTACCGCCTTAAGGACTTGTTCTGCTGTGAAGGAGCCTGCATCGACCCCCAGTCCTGGGGTGCTGATCCTTTTTAGGGCTGGACCATTTCCCTCCTTCTCCTCTGTAAATACAGAGCTGAAGTACTTCTTTAGGATTTCAGCTTTTTCCCTGTCCCTCTCTTCTAGGTTTCCCCCTTCCTCTTTCAGTCTTACTATTCCCCCTGTGTCTTCCTTTTTTCCCTTACGTACCTAAAAAAGGTCTTGTCCCCTGTTTTTGCACCTTCTGCTGTCTTCATCTCAGTTTGTGCATTTGCCTTCCTAATTACTCTGCCTGCCTCCTTTAATTTCTCCCTGTATGATTCCCAGTCTTCCTCCTTATTTTTTACTTTTAATTTTTTGCAGGCAGCCTTTTTTCCTTGACTATGGTTGCCACCTCTTTGGAATACCATAGTGGGTTTCTTTTCTTCTTTGCTTTGCTTATTTTCCTGATGTATTGGTCTGTCATTTCCCTGACAGCATCCTTTGTTTTCCCAGATTTCATTGACCTTCGCTCCCTGCCTTTCTTCTAAGATTTCAGCTATGGTATGCCTCATTTTCTAAAAATCCGCCCTTCTAAAATCTAGGACCCTTATGCTGGAGTGACTAGTGTCCTCTGTGGTGGGAGTAAGGAATCTGACCATACGATGGTCGCTATTTCCTAGGTGGCACTTTACTTCTGTCTCTGTCACTCTCTCCCCGTTTGTTAGGACTAGGTCCAGTATGGCTTCATCTCTTGTTGGAGAGTCTACCAGCTGCCTCAGACCTGCACCTCACAAGGCAGTCAAAAAGTCCCTACTCTTTGTTGATGCTGCAGCTGATGTTTCCCACTGTATGTCAGGTAGGTTTAGATCCCCCACCAGTACCACCTCTCCTTTACCTGCCATGTGGTGTATCGTCTCGAGTAGGTCCTTGTCTGCGGTTTTCCCCCCCTGCGATGGGGGCTATAAACTGCACCTATGCTAGTAGTTGCCCTATTCTCAGTGTCGGCTGTCGGCCACAGTGCTTCGGCTTCACTGGGGGGCCCCTGTACCTCTGGTTTTTATGTCTTCACGTACATATATTGCCACCCCTCCTCCCTTTTTTCCCTTTCTAGCCTTTCTGTACAGGTTGTATCCTGGGATCTCTGTGTCCCAGGTGTGGTTTTCTTTATACCAGGTTTCAGTCACTGCCACCCAATCCAGTTCCTCCTGTGCCATAGTTGCTATGAGTTCTGGAAGTTTATTTGTCAAACTTTTAGCATTTGTGAGCACTGCTTTCCATATCCATTCACCCCCCTTCCCCTTGGTGTGACTTTGTTTCCTCTTTGTTTTTTGTTCTGGGTTAGTGTTGTAATTGTAATTTGGTGATGATTTTGTGCTCATTTTATTCTTTTGGGGGAGTGGAGTTCTGTGCATTGACTGCCATGCCATGGACAGTCTCCATCCCCAGATTGGGTGTCAATTTTCTGCTTGTTTTGGTTCTATGGGGAGTGGAGTCCTGCGCACCAGCTGCCTTGTCGCGTGCAGTCCCCATCTCCTGATTTTTTAGTTTAAACAACTCTCGTAGATGTTGAATTTCTGTCCAAGCACCCTCACGCCTTCTTTGTTGAGGTGTAGACCACTGTACCTGAAAAAATTTCTTTCCCAGATGCTTTGCCAGTCCCCTATGAAGTTGTACCCCTTTTCTGGGCAAAAGTCGCATAACCAGGTGTTGAGGTCTTGTATTTCTTATGCCCTGACCTGTTTTTTGCTACTGCCCTTTTCCCAGACTGGTAGGACTTCTGAGAAGGCAAGAGTGGACGAAAGAGAGGACACTTTCTTTACTAACTCCATTAGGTGTTTTTTTGTCTCGTCCAGCGATTGATTCGCCAAGTCGTTTGTTCCAAGGTAGATAACTATATCTTTGTTTTCTCCTTCTTTATGCGCAGTCTGTTTTATGCGGTCTGTGTCCCTTTTAGCGGATGATCCTGGAAGACACTTAACCAAAGTTTCCACTGTGGTGTTGGAGTTTGGGTGGGGTTCCACACCGCGAATCATGGAATCCCCTATTTTGAGTAGGTTTTTGGGTAGTGTATGTAGTCCTTTGTTTGCCATTTGCTTTTACTGCAGTGTGCTGTTTTGTGTGAGGATAATGTCTACACCTTGTAGGTTTAGTTTGTTAACCTTGTTTACATGCCCTGGTTTCCTCCTTCTGACCACTTGCCAACCTACTGACCCAGTCTGCTTTTTGGGGTAGTAGTTGGCACTTTGGTTTTGGTGGCCAGGAAGTGGAGGTTGTGGCTGCCTTATGCCTTGTATCTCACCCTGCAGTTCGAATATTTGGTTCCAGGCTTCCTGAAGCGGGGACCTAAGGTCGGCAATGGTCCAGCATGTGGGATAGTGAGTAAAGTGCCTGGCATGAGATTTGGTGAAGAGAGCCCCACAATGTTCACAACTCCTGATGTCCATTGTGTTCATATCAGGTGCTTCCCCTCTGTTTACTTGCACGAAAATGGGGAAGGATCTATCACCAGTGCTGGATGAAATAAGAAAAAGAGGCTTCTTGCCTGGAGAGTTGGCAGCCTTTCTCAGTTGGACAGAATGCAAAAAAAATGTTCTTTTTTTTTTTAGTTTTTTTAGTCCTCCATCTGTCTTGTCTGACCTAGTTTGCATGGATGGGAACCCACAATGGTATCAGACTCCACTTTTCCTGTGACTGTGCAGGAAAGAGGTGTAGGAGGCAAGACCTATATAAGGAGCTGAGCACGGGTGGGTGGGAATGGGGTAGGCGCCCCCTGCAGAAAAAGAAAGACTGAACGACCAGTGTCAAGAGAACAGCTACCAGAAACAAACAAAAGAAAAATGAAAACTATCTGCTGCAGTAGTACAGTGTTAGGTAAGCGTCTGTAAGTCAATCGTACCAGCACAGCCCTGCCTGTTTATCTGTTCCTGCCCGTGTACCTAAAACCTGCACCCCCTGCTAAGAGGAGCGGCCACCAGAAATGCCCAAAGCACCCAGATTACAGACCTGTCTGAGCTGTCTTCTGGAACTGCACTTAGGAAGTTCCTTTTGTTCAGCTGCTTAGCCATGTAGCGAGAGAATCCCTTGACCCCCCGATGGATTTTCACTGGGATTTTACTTGGGTGCCGAGTCCTTCCAAGCCGATGCTGAAGTCGAGTGGCGCGGTGCTTAGCAGTGGGGAGTCTTGAAAAAGACTGTTGCCCACTGAGCAACTCTTTCACAGAGGGATGGGATGGTTTGGATCCCAGCTCAGGACCCTCTCTGCTCTGCCTAAAATAAAAATGTTACCTTCTGGCCCATCCCAGAATCTCCAGTGGCTGGACAGTCTATACTGGGTTTCGGTGTGACATGGGGGACGTAAATAACCAAACTGGAGCTCATAATAGCTCCGTATATTAATAAATACTGTACACTGTCCTGCAGCTGATCCCAGGCTCTGTCATCAGCCATGGGAGGTTCTGGGATATGCCCCAAACGGCACTTGTCATGAAAGGCTGGTAGGAGGGAAAGCAGGATCAACCAGATAAACTGAAGATACTACACCAAGCCTAATCGTTGGCTGACCCACACTATGGTGTGGGGCATTTGCAGGTGGACATTTCCCTTTAAGCAACTGCATTGCCTGTGTGGTTTTCACAACATATTGCTCTTGGAAATATTAGTGCACCAACGTCAGCCAGCCTGCGGCAACAGCATCAGGCCTGCAGCGATTCAACAGTGGGTACCCAGAGACTGCCATAAGGATGCTCTTGATTCAAGTACAGAGTAGCATCCTGATACTAGGCAAGTGTAAAAGGGGTCTCCAGTATAGGAGGCTTAACAAAGAGGGGTGGTATTGTAACTGTTGGTAAAGTTTAGAGTTACACCTAGTTGGACCTGGTTAATGGCAGCTAACCTTAGCTGGCGTTGCTGATATCCTGTGTGGGGTTTCACTATGCAGCTGAAGTAGCTGATTTATAGCTCAACCTCTGATGGGTGCTAGATTGGGGCTGGTTAGCTATAGTGTGCATAACTAACTGTTTTGCTTGCAGGGAGTTGCCACTGCAATAAACTTGTGATGCAAATGCTTAAAAAGGATATCTTTATTGACTGATCAGTCATGGGTATTGTATTTTGGGAAGGGCTATCCTGAAGGGATGGGTAGGTGTAGTTTACAGAGACTTGTACCCCATTAGTAGTTAACCCACTAAGTAATTATTTCCAGGTGGAGGCATCATATAATACAAACATACGAATCTGCCAGCAGAAACAGGCCTCATGGTCTATCAAATCTGCTCGAGCGCGCAGCTAGCACCCCCAGTTGCAGCTGCCCCACCCTCCCACCTCCAGGAAGTTCTCAGCACTACTTACTCAGACCCTCCCCGTGCCCTGTCCCAGTGAGGAAATTTTTTCACAGAAGGGTGGTAGATGCATGGAATGGCTTACCACAAGAAGTGGTGGCTATGAATACAGTGCAGGCTTCAAACAGGCATGGGATAGGGCATAAGGGAGCAATACAAATGACTATGAATAGATAGGTCACTGATAGAGCAAAGGCCGATGGCAACATTTATAAGGTAGAAAAGAAATGGGCAGACTGGATGGGCCTTATGTCCTTATCTGCCGTCAACTTCTATGTTTCTATGTTTCTCCCCAAGGGTTTAATATCTCAGCCTACATTCGAAATCAGTTAACAACCCTAAATACCAGGTGGCATCATTTGAATTGTTCAGCTTGATTGAATTGAAGTTGTAGATTCTCTCGCCCACCCCCATCCACGAAAATGGAAATGGTCTCAAGTCCACAATAAAAGTTCTGTCACTTAGTTGCTATCGGAAGGTTCAAATAGTGGGGTTGGGGATCAAAAATAAATGGTTTCAGTACCAGAAAGTTTCTCCAGAGTCCCTTCGGGTTGGTGTGTCTTCCACAGCGTACATTTTGGAGACGAGCTGCTGAATCCAGTTCAAAGCCTCAGAGTGTTGCAGTATTTTGGTACCGAGGTGTTTCCTCCCTGTTGCATGGCTGCCACTGCTGCCCTGTCATCCTCACCTTGGTTCCTAGTATATGGGATCTGAATGCTCTGATAAAGGAAGGTACTTCAAGCTGCTGTTGCTGAATCTCCTGAGGGAAGTCATGATCAAAAAGCCGATGTGTAAGTGTAGGATACATCTTTTTTAGCCCATGCACATCGCAAATGTCCTCTTTTGGTGCTATATAGGAACTAACTTTGAAGACGATCGATCGTGGACGTGTGCTGGGGTCTGATGGTTTGGCTTGTAGAGAGTGATGTGCTCTTTCAATGTGGAGGTTATAGGTGGCGGTAGCTCCAAAACATCTTTAAAGTAGATTTTCAAGAAAAGCTGACATTGGTGCTGTACTCTCATACCTTCTGGCAGTCCATAGAGACACAGGTTATCTCTCTGAGACCTTCCCTCAAGGTCGAGGCATTTTGCCTGGGGCTCTCCTGTCTGCACCACCAGGGAATGTACTACCTGAGAAAGTTGGGTCGCGATTTTCTTCTGTCTTCACTACCCTGCCTTCGATCTCAGTCTATTCTTGTTTCATGGTAGAAGTTGTTTCTGGACCGCTCGAAATTCCATTTTATTCTCTTTACTGAGACTTCTCTTATCTCTTTCAGGCGGGTTTCAAATCAGAGCATGACAGCTGCTCATTCTCCTTTCTGTGTTGTAGTCGGTCACATGTAGCTTAGTAGGAGGCCGACCTGGTTGGGGTAATCTTCCATCGATTTAAAGTCATCCCAGGCATTAGGTTTGTCTTTATTCCAAATCCTGCCTCTATGCCTGTTAGTACGTCCTCCTCCAGGGTTAGAGACATTTTTGCCTGACTTTTCAAGGTTTTTGGAGGATTTAGAAATAGTTGGTTCTTTGCATCTAGGTTCAAGCTCCTAGTCTGTTCAAGTGGACATCACCGAAAAGTCCATTGGACTTGGTTTAAACATAATTATACTCTGTGTGTGCTGTTAAGAGTAACAAGTCATTGAAATTTTCCAGAATCCAGCATGTCAGTTCTACCCAGCTACAAAATGGTCAGGAATCAAGGTGTTACATGTCAGCTGGGCTACTCTAGGTAAATAAACTATATTTTGCTAAAGGATATAGCAGTTTTGTTTTAGCTTTCACCATCCCAAGTCATGCCTTATAGAAACAAAAATGGTCACATTATATCAAAATACAAAGTAAAATGCATCAGTGCTCAAATAGAGACCCTTTGGTGGTGTGGGGTGCAGGGACTCGGGCGTTATCTGAAGGATGATCAACTGGCATAGAGGTTTTGTACAGGAGCCCAGTCGACATGTCAATCACACAGTATTCAAGCGGAGGTTGTGGGAATAAAACCCAGTTTCTGTGGTGTACCAAGCTCACTCATAGCTCATTACTCTAACTTCTAGCTATACTGCCAGCCCTGATTTAGTACCATATACTGCACAGTTGAGTCCGCAAGGACAAACAAGCATTAAAATCAATCAATCAATCAATCCCTTATTTTACCAGGCAGAATACCATTGAGGTAATCAATCAATCAATCAATCAATCAAATCTTTATTTATCCAGGCGATCACCGTTGAGCAAGTTCATTTCAAGGTGGACCTGCTGTTTGACAAGGATAGATACTCATACAGAAATACATACAAGTGTAGAAGTAAGAATAGATTTACATTTGAAAGGCACAGTATATACAATCCATTGCACTTGTGGGAACAGGTAAACAACACAAGACATTATTGTGGCATGTACATTCTTTCTTATACATGTATGATAAGTGACACTTTATACTGGTCTCAGTCAAGGATACAGATCATGACTCATTTCCATCCCTCAGTAACTAATTCTAGCTTGGACGGTGGTCACTAGCTTGGAAGGTGGCCATGGCTTAGAAAGGCCCATATTTCCAACTGAACAACTATTAAAGTGGCATGTAGGAGTAGGTAAAGAAGGGTGCCAAAGGTTCTGAGGGCCCAACAAGGCAGCTGGCTACTTAACAGGTTAGGGAGGATTAGAAGGGTTAGGTTCAAGGCTGTGAGAGGTAGATTTAGAGATGAGGCCACTAACAGAGCCACTAGAAGCTATGGTAACATTGACAAATTTCGTTAAATGCTTTGTCGTGAAGATGCCTTAAACATCTAATACTGACAGGAGTGTTGAGTTTCAGTGAGCATTGAATCCTTCTCCATAATGAGGGCAGAGCGTGACTTATGGCTGCCCTACCAAAGTGGTTACTAATCCTGGGATTTTTAGGAAATTAGTGTGGCTTCTTATGTCATAGCTACTAGGTGTGACTTAGAGGAAGGCAGGCAGCAATGTAGTCCGGGAGTTTATTGGTGAGAGCTCGAAGTGTCCAAATGGCTGCATTTCTATGCCATCTGAATTGTAGAGGAGGCCACCCTACTGCAGTGTATAGCGAGCAGTGGTGTGTGGAGGATGGAAGGCCAGTTATAAATCTTAAGGCTCTGTGGTACAGTACATCCAATTTAGCAAGTTATGTAGACAGGACATTGGCCATATATAATGTCAGCATAATCAATTAATGATAGGAATGTAGAATGAACAAGCTGTCTTTGCAGTCTCTGTGTATGAGATGTTTAATTCTGTAAAGAGGCCAAGCCTTTGCCTCCAAGCTTTTTCAGTAATTCTTCAGTATGTTCTTTAAAGAGTTTGTTATCCAGCCATATACCCAGATATTTGAATTTGCACAAACTCAAGATTTTCACCAAGCAGAGTGGTTATAGGAGGAACAGTGTCAATGGCTGCAGTGTTGGCTCTAGTGCTAGATGGAGCAAACAGCATTGCCTTTGGTTTTTGCATTTAGTAAAAGCTTTTTGTCGATGAGCTGGTTTTGCAGCTTATTGAATTTGTCTTGTAATGCAGCACATGTATTCCAGGGGAGTCTCGACTTTAGGTAAAGCACTGTATCATCGGCTTAAGAAATGGATACTGGCTGTTTTGATTCCTAAATTCAGGTTGTTAATATAGATGTTGAACAGTAGTGGACCTAGTATGGAACCCCTGTGGGACTCCTCTCTTTATTGGTTTGAGGGAGAAAGCCTCCTTCTGCCTTTATTTGTTGCTGCCTGTCTGTGAGGTAGTTCTGGAACCAGTCCAGTGTGATTGAGTCCATGCCTAAAATTATTTAACGTGGAGAGAAGTAGACAACGGTCGATTTCATCAAAAGCCTTTAAGATCTAAAACACCGCATCAAACGAATTTTTCTTGTCCAGATCCCATTGCCAGTCGCCAGTGACTTTGGCCAGTGCCTATTAATAAAGTATGTTTGGTTCTAAACCGACTGCATGGGGTAAACTCATTTGCCTCAATAGTGTTCTGCCTGGTAAAATACAGAATTGACTAGTTGATTGATTTTATTTGATTGATTGATTTTTAATGCTTGTTTTGTACTTGGGACCCAACTGTGCAGTATATTAAATCAGGCTGTCAGTATAGCTGAGAAGTAGGAGTAATGAGCTTGGTACAGATAATGTCCACAGTCTGAGTCCCTGCACTTCCCCAAGAAGGGTCTATATTTATGACCACTGATTTATTTTATTTTAGATGTCATATAACACATATGTAATTGTACTGTCAACTGCAAATTGGGTTCATATATATGCATTCTAAATGATGACACACTTGTAAAGGAGTATCAGCTCAACGTGCTTTCCTTTTCAATGGTTCACAGTACTGATTGATTCACTACATTAGGATCCAATATTCAGGGTGGGCATTATGGAGCATATGACTTTTTGGGTCAGGCGGTGGACCTTTATATGTGTGTGAGCCAGTGCCAAGAAAATCAGTTATGTTGACCCTCTTCTTTTTGAGCACCAGCATACATCCTTAGCAACTGGGTCCAGCAGGTGATCACTGCCATGTTGGTCAGGAAATAGTGATGGAGGAGAGGGGCCACTTTTTGGTGATCAAGATGAAGGGGGAGCTAGACAAAAGGATACAGGAAGTACAGCGGTGAAAAGAAATAGCAAAAGGGTTGGAGGTTGTTATTGAAAACAGTACTGAGAGGAAGGATCTGTGGGTCTGTGCAGGGGAGGAGATGTATATATCTAAAGAGAGACAGAGGGAGGAAGTGCCCAGACTCATGGATACTGATGGCTCTGTGGGTGGGGAGGAGATCTATATATCTAGAGAGAGGAGGAAGTGCTCAGATTCATGGATACTGATTATGTGCTTCAAGCAAATATGTGATGCATTCTGCATCCAGTCATGCCATTCCTGTATTCTTTCCTCCATTAGCAATATAGCAGCATAGCTCTTGATATGCAGACATAGAAATGGGGTTGAGTGCCCATGCATTGGGAATCAGAATTATAAATTTTAGGATGTATGCTTGTCTTGGTGCAGTCCCATGTTATCAGGCCCACTGTCCAAGAGCTCTGCAGCAATGGGAGTAACAGTATAATAGCACAGGTCTTCTGAGTGCTGCTTTTTATCCTGCTCATAATGCACATTTATATTCTCCTGTTGCAAGTTAGTTTTATTACATTTGCAACCTTTGGTTAAAATGAGAAGAGATGTCTAACATAGATGTAATTTTTTACCACATCAAGGTCAAGCCTTTCACTTGCGGTATTAACTAATTATGCAAAACATTACATCAGTAAACATAGAATGCACTTAAGAGATATGTTTATATATAGAATAGAAACTGGGTCTAGTAGTGTCAGAGTTAAAATTAAGTTTTGGTAGAGGTTAAAATTGGGTTTTGCAGCCACTAATAGCAGGGCTACTGACTGGCAAATCCACTAGCACCACAGACTTTTCCACCGGTTCAGCTGGTGTGCTTATTAAAGGGGCATAGCGCAGTGGGTTAAGGCTCTGAGCTGCAGATCTGAGATTCTGGTTTGAACTCACAGCTGCCTAGGCATACTGTGTGATTCTGACAGTCACTTAACTTTCTTGTGCTCCCAGGTTGCATCTGGAAACAAGCTTCAGCTTCAGTGTGTTGCTCCTGGTTAAACAATGTTCTCTTCCTTACTGAAATGTAACCCTGTCCAGCACTGCAGGGGCTGGTTAAAGGATCTCCCAGCATTTGGCCTCATTGGCTGAAAGCACTTTGGACCCTGTGGGTAATGAAAGTTACAGCTCAGTGTTAGATGCTATGTAGCATCTAACCCCAGGGTGTGTAAACCAAGAGCCAGCCCTCAAAACTATAGCAGTTGTGGCAGCTGCTGCTTGACAACAGCAACCCGCAACATTCTCTGAGTCAGGTGCGAGCAGGATCAGCACCGCATCATTTGACCTGAATGATGCGAGTCCATAGTGCATCTCACGCTGCAGAGTGTGGAGCCACACCAGCTGGTCGAATGATGCGGTGCTGCTCAGGACTCCTTTACCTTATAGCCAAAGACATCGGAGTTGATGTCATTAAATGTTGTAAAATAAAATATATAGTTTTTGAGGCTGAAAAAGCCTCTCTGGGTTTCTAATTTGGGGACTGGGGTTGTTGGGAGGTAGAACACAGGCATGTGCGATGTTCTGGCACCCACTCTAACAATCATGCACAACACTGCTGGGGTGAGGTAACAGTGTTACGAACATATGACATTTGCCAGCAGATAAAGGCCTAGAGATCTATCAAGTCTGTTCGAATGTGCAGCTAGCACCCTGATCCTGCAGCTGCCCTCCCTTCCACCCTTCCCCTTCATTAACCCCCTTGTCCTGTTCCATCCCTTTGAAGCAGTCCACTGTTCTACTGGATATCACTTATGCAGGTAACGATTCCACCCAGCTACCACCCTCTCTGTAAAAGTGTCTCCTCATCTCCTCCTGAACCTTCCTCCTCCAGTCTCATATCATGGCCTCTGGTGGCCCTCCCTCCCTTACTTTGAACAGCCCTCTGTACCCGTCTTGTTTATTCCTTTCATGTATTTAAAGGTTTCAATCATGTCACCCTGTCCCTCCTCTCCTCCAGTGAGTACATGTTCAGCTTCTTCAATCTCTCTCGCTGATAGGTCCCCAGCCCCTTGATCGTCTTTGTGGCCTCGCTGCACCTCCAGTAACTTAATGTCCCTCTTCAGATACCGGCGCCAGTACTGCACGTAATCAGGTGTGGTCTAACTAATGACCTATACAGTGGCAGAATCACCTCCTCCCTCCTCGAGGATATAGCCCTTGCAATACAACCCAGCATTTTGTTGGCCTTTGCAGCTGCCTTCCTACATTGTGCCGAGTTGTTCATTGACCCTGTAGTGAGCACACCCAGATCCTTCTCCTCCTCTGTCTGGGCTAGCTGCACTCCCCCAGCTGGTAACTCCTCCTTGGGTTCTTCATCCCAAATGCAGCATCTTGCACTTTTGACATTAAACCCCAGTTGCCAGGTGTCTGACCAGGTTTCAAGCTTTGCCAGATCATACTGCAACCCCTGCCATCCCCTAGGTCATCCACCACCACGCCTACCTTGGTATCATCAGCAAACAGACTGATCTTGCTCTTGATGTCCCATGATATGTCTGCAATGAATATCCCAAACAACACTGGTCCCAACACCGAGCCCTGTGGAACACCGCTCGTCCTGCCCTTGGGTGAGAGCTCCCACCCACCACCACCCTCTGTTGCCTTCCCTGAAGCCAGTTTCCTACCCATCTCACCAGCTTTGCACCCGCCCTGTGTCTACTAACTTCCTTCCCGGCCTTCCATGTGGCACAGAGTCGAATGCCTACTGAAGTCCAGATACAGGACATCCACTGCAGGTCCCTGTCCAGTTGCCTAGTTACCCAGTCATAGAACTCTACCAGGTTGGTTTGGCAGGATCTGCCACATATGAAGCCATGCTGTCTGCTGTACTGTAGTCCTTTGTTCTCTAGGAGGGCCACCAGCCTCTCCTTCAGGATAGTCTCCATTAGCTTACCCACGATGGATGTGAGGCTCACTGGTCTGTAGTTTCCTGCTACATCCTTGGGGCCACTCTTGTGGAGGGGCACCACATGAGCCATCCTCCAGTCCTGAGGTACACACCCTGAATGTAGTGAGGCATTAAATAGGTCTGCCAAAGGTCCTGCAAGGACCTCTGCCAGCTCCTTCAATACCCTGGGGTGGATGCCATCTGGGCCTGGCGCCTTGTCCACCCTCAGTGTTGTGTGTAGTGATTATTGCATATGTGATTTTTTCTTCCCCCACTCTTCCCAGACAGACACTCAAAGCCTATCCTTTTTAAGTTTTTTTATTCAGCAGTATTGCAAACAGACTTAAAACTGCATGCTTCTTACAACAGTGACGGCATGGTATACCAAAAATTGGGTTTGTATATCAGTTTTCAAGACAGAATACCTAATCTTTGGTAATGGTATTCCATGTCGAACACCACTTTTTAAAATTAATTTCTAGTCCTGATAAGAATGATCTCTTTGCTGAGTGGCAACCATAACAAGAAGGGTCACAGCCGGGTTGGGGAGGGCTGGTTTTAAGAAGGAGGCCAGTAAGCACTTCTTCAGTTTCAAGGAGACGGTGGTGGTAACTTGGAGTGCCACTGCTGGAAGTAAGATGTCTCACCAGACAGTGGGCAGCTTCAAGAGGCTTGTACAGTATAGGCATAGAGGAAGCAGTGTATTAAATAGTCTGCATTGCATTGCACGTTGCAATGCAGTCCCGCTGCTCAGACGAATCAATCTTCACAATGGAGCGAAAAGAAATGCAATCCATTTTACAGTGACTTGTTGCTTTCTATGCTATCTCTGCTACCTCTCCCAGTCATAAAAGCCATCAACAATGTGCGTCACTGTCCCTCTTTGTGTCTCTGCTGTAGCTCTGCCCAATAAAGTTTTGTCTGGCCGCATCCTGCGCTTCGATAATTATGTTTCATGTAGGAAGGTGTCTGACAGTTCAGGTGAAGGTGGCCTGTCCTCCTTGTGTAGCACCCTGGCCTGTGACCCAGCCAGTCCACCCCGACGAGCAATATGGAGGGTCTTAACATAGGTAGCCCTCCACCACAGCACATGATGTCATCACGTCTGACATCTTGAGGCACGCGTGTCTGACATCCCTCTGCTATTCCCAAAGCTTTGTGATACTTAAATAGTACATTTACTCAGAGTAGCAGTAAAATGCTTTCATATGCATAGAACATTAGGAACCACCAAAAGCAACTGCAGTTGCACATGAAGGCGGCACTGAGGAGTGGGACTGGAGTGAGGACAGGATTGTCGGGCCTGGCTTCAGCAAGATGAATTGGTCTGATGTCAAGAAAAAATGGCAGCAGAAGTAACTCTTGTAATAGGTGACTGATCAATAACTAGTCTAAGTTGATAAAGTGAAGTTACCCCATCAAACCACAGATAAAAGTATTTTATCTCCTGGCTTCTCCAGCGGCACAGCTGTCATGTTGAGGAGAAGGAGGGAGACGGGCTCATCCAGTTTGTACCACCTTACTAACTTACAGACAGTGCACCTGCGATGGTTATAGTTGTGGACTGCTTGGCATCGTTACAGAGGTGTTGTGTGACTGTGAGCTGGGGAGTGGGGATGGCACAGTCTGGTCTAGTTTGAACAGTGCTGCTCTGCCACAGACAAGCAAATGAGCCAGTCAATGTGTGTTTGCAGACTGTCTGCAATATTTAAAAACAAAATAAAAAAGTGCAGTATTTTCTTACTGTACTCCAAGCAAGGGAGGATGACACAGACAGAAGCCACATGGTCTGAAATACTGTACCTCCTAGTTCCTTCTTCATTCTTGCAAGGTTGTGCGTGTCTAATAGCCTGCATGCGTTCTCTGCTCCACAAAAAAAAATATTTTTTTCTGGAGGGAGCACCATTTGTGAGGTTCAACTAGGGGCACCACATACCCGAAGGCCAGCCCTGCTAAGAGTAGTACCTTTTGATGTGGTGGTACAACAAAAGATTATTGCTTCAACTTACAGATAAACGAAATATTGCAATGCACGGACTGCGCAGAATACAAGCAGGAACATTCTGGTCTAGTGTAGGTCACTTATGTTTATTTGTATAAGGGGGTGGAGATTTGTCTGTGTCAACAAAGGGATTATTAGTGTTGGCTCTTATTTTAAAAAAATAATAGTGGTTCATTTTTTTTTAAATGTAAGGTACCCAGTCCACCCTGAGGAAGGTGTCTTTGTCCCCGAAATGCTGGTGGTGTTTGAAGCTAGCTTATTTTTCTGAGAGAATCATTTAACCAGTTTATATCAACATATGCATTGCCCACACCTGGGGGGGGGGGCATGGGGTAAAAAAGCACTCCTTGTGCTTTTTTTTTCTTTTGGGGATCTCTTCATTCCACTCCATTCTTGGAGCTCTCCACTCTTCTGGGTTGTGACACTGCTAATGTCATTGTCCGGTTCAAAGCTTCACACTGCTCCCACATTCAAACACCATGAAGTCTTGCTATATTCTGACATATGCAGTGAGTCCCAACCTTCGAACTGCCCCGGAGATGAAAGAGTTAACTTTCCATGCCAGGCATGGAATGCTGAGCTCGAGCTCAGTTGAGACTCTGGGTGTGCTATACCTGGTTAAACAACTAAATAAAAAAAAAAAAAAAACTCTGTCTGTTGTTCTTCAAACCAAACCATCAGATTCTTTACTCCGCCTCACTGAACAGTCGCTCCGGAGATTTCTCCTGCTGCTCAGTTCAATTTGTCAGTTAAAGTACCGCTTTTCTCGGTTTTCAACTGAATTTAAACCATAACCTGTCGGTTCAGTCTCTGTCTATGGTATTGTGAGTACTAGATAGGTTTTATTTTATTCTATTCTGTGTGGAACTTGTAAACGGTTTATTGGTTCGGCTTGAATCGATCAAGTTTTTTAAAATCTTAGATTGTGTATTTTAGAGTGCGGTTACCGGTTCTTATCGGTTCTAAAAAAAACAGATTTTATTACGGTTTTTTCCACAACACGTGACACAGTTGGGAACCGATAAGAGGGTCTTGCCTGGCGGATTGCCATAAAAGGGTAAGTTTGGTTAGGACTGGCATTATGTCTGAGAAACCCAAAAGAAAAACCGGACCCACTGGGTTTCAACACTGTAGTGTGTACGGGAAAGCCTTTGCCAAGGCTGATCCCCACACCACCTGTGTTTATTGTCTGGGGTTTGACCACCTCAATGCAGACTGCCAGATTTGGTAAAATTTCCCTGCAGCTACCCTAGATTAGAGAGCTGGTAGGCTCAGGAAAAGGGAGGCCAAAAAGTCCGCTGACCCGGATGGCCAACCCGGTTCAGTTCCAACCGAACCAGAAGGAGTGCCCTCTGACCAGGGTGAGACTTCTTCGGCCAAAAGGAGAGCCGATTCTGAGGAATCGGTTCCGACTAAAAGAACTAGAAAAGAAAAATCAGCTGGTGTGGGGCCAAAACTTTCCTCTCCAACTGCTGAAAAGATAGCCAAAGCGATCAAAATTGTCCAGTCGCTTTCCCCGGTTCCGACCGAACCGGCACCATCAGGCAGTCGCTCGGTTCGGCCGGTTCCACCAGTTCAAGAGTATGAGTTAGAGGAGTTTTATGAACCGGAGGAGGAGGAAGAGGAGTATGAGGAAAGTGAATGTGGATTTGAAAGTCTGGATGTGCCCATTGACCCGGACATCTCCCCAGACAGACCTTCAGGGGTTTCTCCTCCTAGGCTTTCTGAGTCCCTCTCCCATTTCATGTTTTATAAAAAAGTGGCTGAAACCCTCCAGCTTCCTATGGAAGAAGCTGTGGATGACCAGGAGGAGCCTGACTATGTGGAAATGATGGATATCCCAGAGTCTAGGAGGCTGTCTATTCCCTTGCACAAATCTTTTGGGAAACAGACATCTAAGATTTTGAAGACTCCTAACACTATACCTCCTGTGGATAAGAGAATGGACAAGAGGTATACATTGTCAGGCTCTGACACGGAGTTCCTTACACAACAATGTAGCCATGTTGGGGTAGTGCAGGCTGCAGCCTGTGATAAGGCAAACATTCCTTGGCTTCACACCCCGGACAAGGACTCCAGGAAGATTGATGCCATGGCAAAGAAACAGTACATGGCAGCATCTTTGGGACTCAGACAGGCCAATTATATGGCCTATACTGCTAGGTATCAAAATCCAGATGGGACACTGTTATGGCCCTAGCAAAAACAGGTCCCTGGCCAGCTCTGCCAAGGGCTGGAGCAGGGCTGCTGATGGTATTGAGGCATCCAAGGTGCAATTCCATGCTGCAGTGGACTCCAATGATGTGTCTTCTAGAGTCATGGCTACATCTGTGGCACTCGAAGAATGGCTTGGCTCAGATGTACTAGCCTGTCACAGGATACCCAGACTAAGGCCATGGATTTTCCTGTTGTGGGTAATTCTCTGTTGGGGAGCAAACAGAAATTACATGAAAAAATGGACGAGTATAGGACCACTTATAGGGTGCACAGGCCAGGAAGGCAGGCCACTCCTCAAAGGCAGCTTCCCAGGGGCAAGGGCAGGCCCTTTCATAGGCCTTTTTACCAAGCCCAGGCCTCCTCTTCTGCTTATGCCCAGAGGGGGTTCTTTAGAGGGAGAGGCAGACGGGGTACAAGCAGACCTGCTTCCACCCCTCAGCCCAAAGTCCCTGCCAAACAGGCACCCTGATGCGGTTGCCAGGGCTGATTCTCAGCTACCTGTATGGGACAGGCTGGCTTACTTTGTCCAGGACTGGGATTCTCTGACATCAGACAAATGGGTCCTGGAAGTAGTGAGCCAGGGACTGGTTCTCAGCTTCAAAAAAGTTTCCAAAGATGAGAACCAGATCCTTTCCACCTGCAAATCCATCAGAGGCACTTGCCTTAGAGAAAGAGGTCTCCCCCCTCCTAGCTCTCAGAGCTGTGGAAAGGGTTCTACCCCTACACCAGGGCAAAGGGTTGTATTCCAGGTACTTCCTTACACCAAAAAAGACAGGAGAATGGCAGCCCATCCTGGATCTCAGATACTTAAACAAGCACCTTTTAAAACCAAAATTCAAAATGGTGACTCTGAGAATTATTCTACCCTCTCTAAGGCCAGGGGACTGGCTAGTGTCCCTGGACCTCAAGGATGCCTACTTCCATGTTCTCGTCAGAAGCTCCCATCGAAAGTACCTCAGGTTCGAGCTGCCCTCAGGCCATTATCGGTTCAGAGCAATGCCATTTGGCCTCACTTCTGCTCCAAGGGTATTCACAAAATGCCTGGCAGTAGTAGTTGCTTTTCTAAGAAGGCAGAAGATTGCCATCTTCCCTTACCTGGACGACTGGCTCATAGTAGGCCAGTCCCCAGACCAAGTCAAGTTACACTTACAGATAACTCAGCAACTGCTCACTTCTTTGGGTTTCCTTCTAAATCTTCCAAAGTCAGTTCTAGAGCCTGTCCAGCCCTCATCTTCATAGGTGAGAGCTAGACACTGTAAAGGCCAGAGCCTTCCTTCCCCTGGACAGGGCAAGGACACTGGTCTCTCTGGCCTCCTCACTCACCCTGCAGGTGTCTCGACCAGCAAGGCATTTTCTACAGCTCTTGGGGCACATGGCTGCTTCTACAGCAGTAGTGCAGGGAGCAAGATTTCAGATGAGGGACATTCAGTTCCATTTGAGAGCCTTTTGGTCTCAAAGGAAGGACCCTCTGACCAAATTGATCCCAGTAACTCGAACCCTGATCCAGGCCCTCCAGTGGTGGCAGGATCAGAGCAATCTGAGACAAGGGTTCCCTTTGTCACTCAGTCTCACTCTTTAATCCTTACTACAGATGCCTCCCTCTTGGGGTGGGGGGCTCACATGGGCGAACTCACCACCCAGGGGTTGTGGTCCCCTCAGGAATCTCTGCTCCATATCAATCTGTTGGAAGTCAGAGCAGTATTTCTAGCACTTCAAGCTTTTTGCAAATCTGTTCAGAACAAAGTTGTACAGGTCAGAACAGACAACACCACCACAATGTGCTACATCAACAAGCAAGGAGGCACTCGGTCTATGGCCTTGTGCACCGAAGCAATGAAGTTGTGGTCTCTGGCTTACTCCCTGAACACCTCCCTCATGGCAGTTCACCTCCCAGGCAAGGACAATGTCCTGGCAGATGCTCTCAGCAGGATTTCCCAGGGCCATCACGAATGGTCACTGGACCCCCTGGTTTTGGAGGTGATATTTTCCAGATGGGGCACCCCGCAGATAGATCTTTTTGTAGCCCCAGACAATCACTAACTTCCCCTTTTTTGCTGCAGGCCCTCAGTGTTGGGCTCAGTCCCCCTGGATGCCCTAGTTCTCAATTGGGAAGGGAAGTTCCTGTATGCTTCCCCTTCCCTCTCCTGTTCAAAGTGCTAGTCAAAATCAGGTCTCAACCCTGCAAAGTGATCCTGATTGCTCCAGACTGGGCCAGACAGCCCTGGTATCCACTCCAACTGTCCTTAGCAGTCCATCTTCCCCTGTGTCTTCCCAGGAATTACAACCTGTTAACCTGAGCTCAGGGAAGGGTTTGGTACCCGAACCTCAGATCTCTCAATCTCAAGGCCTGGTTCTTGAAGAGTTAGAGTTTGCTAATTTACACCTCTCCCAGGGTGTAATGCATATCCTGAAGGCTTCTAGAAAACCTTCCACCAGGGCTACTTATAATACAAAATGGAAAAGATTTTCCATATGGTGCTCTGGGAAGCATATTTCCCCAGAATCTGCTGATCTGCCCACAGTCCTTGATTACATGGACCACTTAAATAGCTTGGGGCTCAGACCAGCTACACTGAAAGTGCATCTGGCAGCTGTGTCTGCTTTTATCTCAGCAGGTAAGCCCTCTTCTCTTTCTGCTCACCCTGTATTCTCCAAGTTTTTCAAGGGATTGCTTCACACCAACCCTCCATTCAGGGACCCTGCCCCTGCCTGGGACCTCAATGTTTCATTGCTCAGCTTATGCAACCCCCTTCTGAGCCTTTGTCTTCAGCAGAGCTTAAGTACTTGACTTGGAAAACTGTGTTTCTGGTAGCCATCACTTCTGCCAGGCGCATAAGTGAATTACAAGCTTTGTCAGTGGAGCCTGATTTTATCTCGTTTCATAGAGATAAGGTGGTCCTCAGGACTAACAGGAAGTTCTTGCCTAAGGTGGTTTCAGATTTCCACCTTAATCAATCTATGTCTCTTCCAGCGTACTTCACTGACCATTCCTCCTCTGGCGAGAGGAGGCTGCACAGTTTGGATGTCAAAAGAGCCCTTAGCTACTACATAGAGTGTACCAGGGGTCACAGGTTTGACTCCCTCCAACTATTCCTCACTTATGGTGAGGTTGGTAAAGGGAAACCTGCCACTAAAAGATCCATTGCCAGGTGGATTGTCTCTTGTATCCAATTTTGCTATGAGAAATTGGGTAAGGTCCCTCCCTCAGGCCTGAGGGCTCACTCTACCAGAGGTACAGCTGCTTCCCTGGCTGCTGCCAGGGACATCCCTATTCTAGAGATATGTCAAGCAGCTACCTGGAAAACAGTTCACACTTTTACCAAGCATTACTCCCTGGACATCCAGGCTAGGAGTGATGCTCGGTTCAGTACAGCTGTGCTTCAGAGTCTATTTCCTAAGTAGGTTCTGTCCCTCCTCCATGGAGGTACTGCTTAGTAGTCTGCATATGTTAGAATATAGCAAGACTTCATGGTGTTTGAAGAAAAAATTACTCACCTTAGTAATGTTGTTTCTTCTCATGGAGTCTTGCTATATTCTGACCTCCCGCCTGCCCCTCTCAGAACCTCTGTTTTTGGGATGTGGGTGGGCAGTGCAGTGTTGGCACTTAGTAGGTGCCCACCTTTTTGTTTTCACCCCTTCTTTCTTGGGGTGAGTTGTTGATGTTTTTTTCATTTTGGGTCTCCTGGCTTGAGTCTTTGTTTGGGACCAAAATGCTTTTTATGTTTAGTAGCCAGTTGGCTAGTGTAGGTTTACAGCTTCCACACAGGACCTTAGTGAGTTTAGCTCATAAAGATCTGACGGTTTGAGTTTGAAGAACAACAGACAGAGTCTCAACTGAGCTCGAGCTCAGCATTCCATGCCTGGCATGGAAAGTTAACTCTTTCATCTCCAGGGCATTTCGAAGGTTGGGACTCACTGCATATGTCAGAATATAGCAAGACTCCATGAGAAGAAACAACATTACTAAGGTGAGTAATTTTTTCTTCTGCTCCTTCCTTTCATATTCTGCCACGGTTCTGTCCTACACCTGTTGCAGATCAATGCCAGCACTTTTGCCATCCTACAAGTCTGTATAACCCCCTTCATGTTCCAAAGTACTGCAATAAGGATTATAGGCATGCAATTTAAAGCTGAATGTAGCAACTTGGGATTTACAGTACTGCACTTTATGAGAAACACGCTGTTCTTACCCCAGGGGTCCTTTAGCAGCATCAGTAACTTAAAGCAGCTAGCTGACTAGATACCACTGCCCCAGAGGTGTGGTTTGTGCTAATTAATTAGCATCAGCCAAGCAGGGGAGACCTCGAGTGTGTGCTGAGTAAAGACTGCTTGAGAAGGCACCAGAATTTTTTCTCCGCTGACTGAACAACACTGCTTGTGAGGTGTTCCACTCATTTAGCCAAGAAAACAAGTTTTCTTGAACTTTTGTGGTAAAATATTTTCATTTTGTTTCTTTGTATTGTGCTGAATAGTTTTTAGTTGTTTTATCATGGTTCCCCTCTGTTCCTGGGAACCGTGTTTATCGGTCAGTTCCGTGGTTCTCTCCTAGATATTTATTTATTTATTTATGTTTATTGCATTTGTGGTTTTTCAATGATTCCTTTTAACTCTTTTATTGCGTTTCCCTTTTTTCATCAGGAACCATGATTTTAGGAAGTTTTTACCTCAGAAATAGTGGTTCCATACCACGAGGGAACTGACCGCATTCCATTACTAACAGTAGTGGAATCTTTGAATTTAAAACAGTTTCTGTCAATTGGCATGTCAGAAATCCCCCAAAAGAGAACTGGACCCACAGGTTTTAAAAATTGCCTAAATTGTCACAGGATTGTGGCTAAAGCTGACACCCATGATCTGTGCTTAAAGTGTTTCGGTCCAGACCATTATTGTACACTTTGCTCTAAATTTTGTTCCAAACCTCGAAACAGAGCAAAACAGCTTAGAAAGATGGCTGAGGAAGGGTCCTCTGCAGTCCCCAAAAGACCCAGGCTTACCGATTAGGGCCTTCAAAAATTCAAATAGAGGTGCTGATGAAGCATCTACCAGCTCTAAGCCTAGAAGAGGCACTGATGAAGTGTCTTCTACAGAGAAAATAATAAATTAATGCAGATGAAGTGCCTTTAAAATTAAAAGCTTCCAAAGGGGCTGATGGCGTTCATTCAAAAAAACAAAATAGTAGGGGCACTGATGAAGTGCCTGGATCTAAAAGGAAGCCAGATTCTGCCACTGATGAAGTGGCACCAAAAAAGTGTGAAAGAAAAATTGCCTCCGTTACTCCTGGCAATGGCAAGGGTGATCAGACAGGGGCCAAAAAACATAAGGATGAGTCTAAGCACACACAGCCTGACAGTTTCCCTGATTTTCAGAAAGAGCTGCCCTCGGCTGAGGATACGGCAAAAGTTTGGCATGTGTTTCAGACCCTGCAAGGTATGGGGTCTATCTTTTTGGCCCTGTCAAGCAAGCACCCTTCTGCAGCCCCTCTGAGGCAGGGGCCTATGGGAGTGATGACAAAGATTTTGATGCTCCAGACAATCTTTCAGGGAATAACCCTCCGGAGCATGATGTTTCCCCTGATCCTCACTTTGGTGCCTCCCCAAATCAGGAGGAAAATTCATCCATGCTAACTTTCCTCCAGCATATGGTGGATACCCTTGACATTCCCTCTCAGGAGTCCAACCAGGAGGAGGAGGATGATGACTACTACGAGGAAATGAAAGGTCTCCCTCCTCCCAAAAAGATGGCTCTCCCTGTTTACAAGGCATTCAGGAGAAACACTATGAAACTTTTATAGACCCCATCTTCTCTTCCCAGGGTTGATAAGAGAATTGACAAAAAATACCAGCTCTTCAGTGCAAACACTGACTTTTTGTCTGTCCACCCTGGTCATGAGGGAGTTGTGCAGCAAGCTGCATGTGATAAAGCTAGAGTACCTTTGTCTTCTTTACCTCCAGACAAGGACTCCAGAAAAATAGATTACATTGCGAAGAAGACCTACACTTCTGCTTCATTTCTTCTTCGCCTGTCTTCCTACTTGGCCTATACAGCCAAGTATCAGCAGGCTTTATGGAATTCTGTTATGGCCATTGCTCAATCAGAGTCTGAGTCCTTGGCACAGGACTTAATTGAAACTGCTAAGACTGCCTTGGAAGCAACAAAGTACCAGTTCCATAATGGCGGATGATAACATATAGGATAGTGCATGGGGAACAGTTGACAACAGGGCTATTCTTTCACCGAGTTGGCACTATGATGACGGATTACCTCGAGAGCGCAGCTCGAGAGAGGTAATCCCTCGTCACAGTGCCAATGAGGTGAAAGATGCCCTGTTGTCAACTGTTCCCCGTGCACTTTTCTTTATTGTGTATGGTGGAATGTCGTTTTTTGGGAAAAAAAATCACTACAGCATGTTTCTGCTTCAAAACATTTTTACTGGGTTACTAGAAGGAAAAAAGAACTTTACATTTTGAACGTTTTCACGCTTGACATTTTAATTGTTTAAGAATTTTACATTTTGAACGTTTTAACTGCTAAATATTAGTACTGCCACTGACATTGCTGCTTTCGCTATGTGTCCTGTCTATGGAGTGAGCCCTAACTGTCAAATGCTGCTCGAGGACACAGTGTGACGTTCGCAGTGCAGTAGAAAAAATTGTTCTGCTGCACTGCGAGCGTCACTAATTGTCATGACTACAAGGTTTTCGACTAACGATGGATTTCGGTGGAGAATGACGCTCCACCATACACTATAATGATGCTGCATCTAGGGTTATGGCTCAGTCATATCACTCAGAAGATTTGCCTGGCTAAGGACAACCAACCTCACACAGGACATCCAGTCTAAAGCTCTAGACCCCCCCGTGATAAAAATCTCCTGTTCAATTCCAGAACAGAAGAATACATGAAAAAGTGACGAGTACAAATCCACTCTGCCACAGCAATACATCCAAGCAAAGGGCTACCACCTTAAAGTCCTAGCCTAAGACAGGTAGGGGTTACTTCCTAAAACCCTATTTCCTATCCTCCCTCAGTATGATTATTCCTCAGTCTAGAGGGTACTATAGGGAAGGGGCAGGACAGGCCAGAAAAACAGCCGCCTCCCAGGCCCCTGCCCTCAGTCTAAGCCCTGACTTCAATGCCTTGCCCGCCTCCTCCACTGGTAGGGGGCAGGCCTCCCACTACCTCCAAGCTTGGACCTCATAACACCAGACAACTGGGTCCTGGAGGTAATGGAAAAGGGCCTGCCTCTTCACCTCAAAAAGATGCCAGTTCTGAGGGGTTCTCTGTTTTCAATAACCCTTAACTCCTGTGGAAAAACAACTGCTAGAACTGGAGGTCTGCAACCTCCTGGCATCAAAGGTGGTGGAAAAGATTCCAGCCTCACAGAAAAACAAGGGCCTTTATTCCAGGTACTTCCTCACCCAGAAAAAAATGGGGAGTGGCAACCTATCCTAGACCTCAGGTACTTAAACAGGCACCTCCTGAAGCCAAAGTTCAGAATGGTGACTTTAAAAATGGTCATTCAGTCTCTACACCAGGGAGACTGTCTAGTTTCTCTAGATCTCAAGGACGCCTACTTTCACATCCCTGTAAGGCAGTCCCACAGAAAGTTCCTGAGGTTCAGGCTTCCCTCAGGGCATTACCAATTTGTAGCCATGCCCTTCGGCCTAACATCTGCACCAAGGGTGTTTACTAAATGTCTGGCTGTCATGCCAGCACATCTCAGGAAACAAGTGTCAGTGTACCCCTACCTACACAATTGGTTGATAGCAGGAAAACCCCAGCTCAGGTCCAGGAGTTCATGTCAATCACAAAAGCACTTTGCTGTCTCTGGGTTTCTCATAAATCTAAAGAAATCCCACTTAGAACCAACCCAGCTCCTAACATTTATAGGGGCACAGTTGGACACAAAGCAGAGCAGGGCATTTCTGCTCTAGAGAGAATTCAAAATTTTCTAACATTAGCAAACTCCTTCGCCTCTGTGCCAGCCAAGGCCGGCCAGGCACTTCCTAAGACTCCTGGAACACATGGCATCCATGACTGCAGTAGTCCCAGGGGTCAGGTATGGGATGAGAGACATACAGTTTCATGTACACTCCCATTGGTCTCAAAATACAAATGCTCTGTCAAAACTAATGCCAGTAACACAGACTTTTCTTCAAGCCTTGCACTGGTGGAAGGACACTGACAACCTGTCAGTAGGTGTCCTCTTCCAAATCTCCCCTCCTACAAAGATCATCACTACAGATGCTTCCCTGCTAGGATGGGGTGCTCTTCTGGACAACTCCTCTGTCAGTGGCACCTGGGCCCCGAAGGAGTCAAGGTCACACATCAATCTTCTGGAATTCAGGGCCATTTATCTGTCACTAAAGTCCTTTGCTCCTCTAATTTCAGGCCACTCGGTTCAGGTCCATACGGACAACACCACAGCCATGTTTTACATAAACAAACAGGGTGGCACAATGTTGGGAGTCCTCTGCACAGAGGTCATGAGGATTTGGACCTTGGCATATTCTATAGAGGTCTTTCTCTCAGCAATTCACGTCCCTGGAAAGGACAGTACCCTGGCGGATGCTCTCAGCCACATAAGTCAGGAACACAGCGAGTGGTGCCTCAACAAGCAGGTGCTAGCCACAGTGTTCAGGAGATGGGGGACCCCAGAAATAGGTCTATTTGCCTCCTCCCTCAATCACCAGCTTCCTCGCTTCTGCTGCAGGCCACCAGTTCTGGGCACTGTTCCAGCAGATGCACTGGTACTAGATTGGACAGGGATGTTCCTATATGCCTTCCCTCCTTTTCCTCTCTTTTTCTAGGTTCTCCTGAAACTCAGGCTCCAACCAGCACTAATGATTCTGGTGGCATCAGGTTGGCCAAGACAGGTTTGGTACACCCTGCTGCTAACACTTTCCCACAGCAGGCCCATTTGCCATCCCCTCCGCCACTCACTCCTGACTCTTCCCCACTCGGGGTGACTTACCCAGACCTGCAGTCTCTTCACCTCAAGGTTTGGCTCTTGAGGAGTTAGAATGCCCTGCTTCTCAGTACTCAGAACAGGTCCTTAAGATTGCAAAAAAAACTAACACTAAGAAGACTTATGCAGCCAAATGGAAGAGATTCTCTATTTGGTGTAAAGGCAAGGGATTAGTTCCTTTCTGCCACTGATTCTACCTTGTTGGACTACCTAGTTCATCTTCAGGCCTCAGGCTTGAGGTCTTCTTCACTGAAACTGCATTTGGCTCCAATTTCGGCCTACCTCTCAGTGGAAGGCCTAAGTATGTTACTCCCAACCAGTGTTTATACAGTTCTTTAAAGGCCTATCACACTTTCAGCCTCCTGTTAGGATCCTGTTTCCCCTTGGAGCCTAAATTTGTGCATTACCAAGCTCATGGAGCCCCTTTGAGCCCATTGCTTGGCCCATCTTAAGTATGTTACCTGGAAAACCATTTTCCTGGTAGCCATGACTTCTGCAAGAAGGATTTCAGAGCTTCAAGTTCTCTGTACAGAGCCTAACTATATTATTCCCCACAGGGATAAGGTTGAGCTCAGGATGAAGGATGGATAGAAAGTTTTGCCCAAGGTGGTCTCTGAGTTCCACCTTAACCAGTAGATTACCCTACCAGTGTTCTTTACCAAAAGTCCGCTCCTGTGGAACAGAAGTTTCATAGCCTGGACGTCAAAGGGCTATGTTCCACATTTGGAGCACACTAAGCAGGTTAGAGGTTCCTCCACCCAATTATTTCTCACTTATGGGGAGGAGGTAGGTAGAGGTAAACCTTCTACCAAGAGAACTGTTTCTTGTTGGATAGTCTCCTGCATCCATTTCTGTTATGACAAAGCTGGCAAACAGCCTCCCGAAGGCCTCAGAGCCCACTCTACCAGGGGCACTGCTGCCTCACTGGCAGCTGCCAGGGTGTCCTCTTGTTAGATATCTGTAAAGCAGCCCCTAGGAAGACTGTACACATTCACCAAACATTATTGTTTGGAGTGCAGTCTAGATCAGATGCCAAATTTGGAAGGCGGTGCTGCAGAGCCTCTTTCTAAGTAGGTTCTCTGCCCTCCTCCCAACTAACTTCTTGTAGTCTGCTTTAAGTTACTGATGCTAGCGACCACGGGGTAGAAGGAAAAATTACTCACCATAGTAAATTTTCTTTCTTCCAAGGTGTCATTAGCATCAGTAATCTCCTTCCTCCTGACAACCTGACTTCAGAGATCTCTGCCTTTGTCTTCTACCAAATTTGTTACATTTCAACTTGGAACTTCGTTTTAAGAAACGTTTTCTTAGTTTTTGTTAATATACTTTTGCATAGTGTTTATAACTTTTGGTTCATTTCTCTGGGCATGTGCCCATCTGTCTTCGAAAAAATTCTGGTGCCTTCTCAGGCAGTCTCTCCTCAGCACCCCCCCAAAGTCTCCTTTGATTGGCTGATGCTAGTTAATTAGCATAAACCACACCTCTGAGGCATGACTACCTAGTCAGCTAGCTGCTTTAAGTTACTGATGCTAAAGGACACCTTGGAAGAAAGATCAGTCTCCTTGCCTATAATTCGACAACACATGGCCCCTTTTCAGCCTAATCTAATTGCTGCCACTGAAATCTCGAGATTCATGCTATAACATTATCTCATGTTTCTGAAATATTTCCAGCTGTTTCCCTTGATTTCATTTTCACCTAAGGGCTCCCATGAAGTTAATGAAATTATTATAATTCAGCTGCTCTAGAGTATTTCCAAGTGCATTTCATAAGGAAATAATTAATGAGCATATTAACCCTCTCAAACAAATTTAATATAACAGTTCATAAACTAAGGGCTCATAACCCTGCTATTCAATCCAACCTAAACAAAAAGGGGTAGTCCATGCCATTTCATTACTGCTTCTGCTTGCTAATATTCCTTCCTTCCTTTCTGTTCTGCTCCTCACCACTTGCTGCCTCAGTTTACATTGACACCTGCTAGCCTGCTATCTCACGCCTTCTTACTATTCCTCACTGCCTCCATTTCTTTTACCTAAGCAACCAGTCTGCTCACCCCTGTTCCTACACAGCCCTCACCAGCAGCCCTACCAGACTCTGTCTCCCTAACTTGTACCTTCAGGAAGTCTACAAATGCAGGTAGGGTTTGCCTTCGTCCACCAGAGGCGAGAGTCTGCAACTTTCAATCAATCAGCAACAGATCAAACTAATTTCTCATTCAAATCCAAGCAATTTCAAGTCATCATCTCTCAAGGCTCACTTCATCCGCTAGATGTATAATTCTGCAACAATCACTCCATCCAGATATATCCAGCGTACACCAGGGCTCAGCTTCATCCACCAGACGTGTGATACTGCAACTCCCAATTCCTCAACTCACACTTATGTTCTTCAACTGCTACAAGTTCAGGACTCAGCTTTGTTCACTGAAGTAAGCTTCTGCAACCCATAATGCTGAAGTGAACACAGCCCACTGGAATATTCCATCCAGGACAGTGTCTGTTCATTAACTCATTCTGGCTGCCTAGGGTCTGTTCTTCTTCTCAATGCCACCACCGGTAACAAGTCCATCAATTGGACATGCAAGGGAGTATGCTGTGCTCTAGCTTATAAAAAACATGAGTTCCTCCACTCGAGATTCATTCCTGTGAACTGTATTATGAAGTAGTGTATTGTCTCGATGACCTTTCCACCTCAACTCATTCTTATCGTCAGATTCCAAAGAGATTCCCCCAGATTTTTTCAAACATGCTTCAGTAGTGCAAAAATCTCCATATCTAATTCCATGAAGTCTCTACTCTCCTATGAGTTCTGTATCTCCAAATCCCAAGAAGGTCCTCAGGAGTCCCCTTGGACTTCTTTAGCCATGCATCATTTACAAAGAGCTTCACTCTACACTTCATAAAGCCTATACTACTCCTAGTGGGTCATCATTTTCATATTTTGAAGAAGGCCCTCAGGGTTCCCCTCAGACTTCTTCAGTCCTGTATTCATTCTGGAAAAGTTTGTCATGTTCTTATTCCTGACTTCTCTTCACCAGTTCTTCATCTTCAGAGTCAGTCGATGGTCCTCAGGGTTCCTTTGGGCATCTCAACCATGAATCCATTTTGTCAGACCTTAGCATCCATACTCCATAGGTCTGGTCTGTCCCTCATATTTTCTGCATTAACGGACTCCTATACTTCAGCTTCAGCCAGAAACAGAACCGGTCGATCCATGTACATGCTAACTCTCAGCTTGCTAGAGTGTATGCACCTAGCCTACTCATTCCAACCGTCCCCTACTGCCAGCTAAATTCCATGGTTCTGCTCATAACAGTCACATCAGCTTCAATCTCATATTGCTTGTTTCACAACTTGCCTTACTCATATCTTACTTCAGCCTCCAACTACAATACCTCTGCCAACCATAAGCTCTCTATTCAGTTTAGAGCTGCCAACTTGACGGAAGTCAACCACTCCTCCTAAATTTATCTGTGCCATTCAGCTTATACCAGATCCCCTCCGCAGGACTACCTTTGAAGAAAAGAAGCAATCTGATATCCCTTCATCTACTTTCATGAGACTTTCAATTTTTCTACAGAAGTCTTGCATACTATCCACATCTAAATTCCTCAGATTAATCGTCATCATGTATCCTGTCTTGTTTCACTTTCAGCCTAAGTCTTAATGTGTGTCTGTTGCAGTTCAGTCTATCCAAGAGAACCTGCACTGGTTTTCATGTCTCATGGTAGACAAGCATCCTATAAACAGTCGCAGTTCTTCGATTATCATCATCTTCTTTTCAGCCGCAGCTGTATGAGCCTCTTTAATACACTCCAAATTGGACCCTTGATAACAAGCAATTTTGTTATCATACAAGGCAGCAATCATGCTTCACGACCCTCCTTCTCTTCAAAGTTGACGCACCCTGCTCCTCCTAGAACCTCCTTCTGATCACCTTGGATATAGGAAACATACCCCTTTGCTATACAGAAAGCAAATCCTTGGTAAATAACTCTTAATATCAAAGGTTGCCCAGTCTAGCTCCCTTTCTGCATATTTGAATCTGTGGAAGAACTTGCACTTAATTCATGCATGCGAATGTATTTTATCCTAGATTATGGCAATCACTCCATTTAATCATCCTGCTTCTGATCTTACTGCCTGGAAAGTATTTTAACATGACTTTAATTCACGGATATTCTTCTATCAAGTATTCCTGAGCTATCTATCGTATACTGAGACTGAAGCTTCCTGGCTTCCCATGGATCCACCCTTCAGACTTTCAACATCTCCTCTCATGGAAATTCTCCATTAAAAGCCACTCAATCATATGGAGACCATCTAATCTGTCACACAATCAACCAACAGTGGACATCAGCTATAAAGCAGATCATAGCCCTAATTCATCATGTTGTCCATGCAGAAGTTGACCTGGTTTGCCATAACTTAACTTACTCAGCTCGTTATCATATTCCTGGCTATACAATGAAGCCATTCATGCTGCATCTCAGTTGCATCTGTACTCATGATTTCTCCTCCTGGAGCTACCAACATCCCTCCGAACATCAGCATGGTCATACTGTCCTGCGATTCACCTTAGCACCTGTTACCCAGGCATATCACTGCTGGAAGAGTATTCATCCTCTATCAATCATGACCTCTACCATCAACCTCAAAATCATCTCATAGGTCTATTAAGCTATACCTATTATGAATTCAGTACTTCTCCTCAATCCATTGATTGCTTGCTTAAAATTCTACTGAACGTCATCCACACAGTCCTGAAACTACTTCCTATTGATGAACTTTCATTCTGCAGCTGTCGGACTTGTTGCATTCCATTCCACTTTGACCCTTCATCAAACAATCTGGTCTCAGCAGCCACCTTGTAGTCTCCTTGTCCCAGGGAGTTTACTATTTTAGCAGACTTGCAAAAATCATCACATCTTGACCAGTAATTTTCTCTTGGAATGCTCATTACATATTACCCAATACATAATAATTGGTGCAAGTAACCATCTCGATCAACTCATGTATCTCTTTTTGCTTTGAGTCTTTTCTGACTTCAGTCATTTATCAGCAAGGTTGCCTGAATGATCCATGGAATATCAGAGAATTTGTTTTCAATGGCTCGGACTGAATCCTAGGACATTTCTACGGATCAAACAGCATCATCAACATCCAACATCATTCCTCTTCACTATCAAGAGACTTGGAAAATGGACCTCTTTATGCCTAGAAATATATTCTCCAGTCCAGAATCAGTCTGTCATTAGGATCATCTCCTCTTAGTATGCCCAGAGGATGGGCAGTTCTGTAGCCATGGCTCTTCAGAGGTTTTCTCCACAGGTTGTTTTTTTCCTCTCCTGCATGCTACTATTCCCACTGTAAATGAATTGGAGGTCTTTTGAGCCTTCTGTCCCCTATCAGCACCTGGCTCCTCTACTAAGGGTGGGAACAGAGAAAGTCCAAAGTCAGGTATACATAAGCACTAATCACAGTTCATCAAACATTGAATGGGAGGGCTTTGTCTGTGATTTCATGTGTGGGAATAACTCCTCCCCACAGTCCAAATAAAAGTCAGCCTCTCCCACCTACCCACGCTCAGAGTGTTCGAGCACTCACCATCCTCCCCCGCCTCCTCCTCCTCCTCCTTCGGAACTCTTCTCGCCCTTAGTACTGGGTCTTTTAGTCCCTATCACTGCTCAACTCCTCTACTGAGCGTGGGAATAGAGAAAGGCCAAAGTCAAGTATCCACAAGCACTAATTACTATTCACCAAACATTGAATTGTTATTATTCATTTGTTTATTTATTTATTTGTTACCAGATAAGTTCACTGGTTTAAGGGACCTTTTTCAAGAACAACCTGGGCCTAGGTAAGCAAAGAACAGGTGGAGATAAGAGTTACATACTTATAAGCAAGTCGGAAATACATTGTGTGCAGCCATCGTTATAAAAAAAAAAACTTGTTCATTCATCTCTAAAGTCTGAGCAACCTGTTTTGCCAGCTTAATGTTGGGGAGAGAATGTTTAACTAATGTCTGTGGTTCTGTAACTAAAGTTATAATAAGAACTGATTGCTTAAAATAAAGTTAGAACCATTCCCCTGGTTGTGAAAAGGTCTCCAGCCACAAACTCTCTACAGCAATGGCAGTTCCCTCCTAAGAACCTATCCAGCCAAGTCTGTGTATTATAAACATAGAAAGTGACAGCAGAAAAGCCCCGCAACCCATCTAGTCTACCCAGCCATACCTATAGTTGCATATGATGGCCACAATAGCCAATCACGACTCCTTTCCTCTTCTTTGCTAATGTTCTTACTACCTCATATGGCTATCCAACCAGGGCCATCACTACAAGGAGGGGTTATCAGGAGCACTAGCCCTCATAGGTGCCAGAACAGGGGCCACTGTGGCTAATTTGGCCCTATCAGTTTTGCAATCATGTTCATTTATTACTAGAGAGGACTGTGCCTTTAAAATGCAGCATGTGCAGTAAGCAGTGTTACTTTCTAATCACTCCCATCGTGGCTTGTATGGTGTCAGGAGAATTTTGAAAAGTGAAGGCCTGAGTAGTGTTGATGAGGGTAGTCTGGGTTCACAGCCTGCTGAGTTAAGGCACAGTGCTGGATGCCTTACCTCATGTCATGCCGGCGAACTGGGTTCGTGAATGAGCCCGGGTCATCGGAGAGATGGCAGGGAGGGAGGGAGCAGGACTGTGCAGCTGAAAGACAGCTCTGCTCTCCTAGGGAGGACTCTGTCACCTGCCGTAGTTCCACTGCCCCCAGACGGAGGTCCGTGGGCAGTGCAGGCAAGTGAGCAGCAAGCAGTGGGAGGTTGTCCTGGTACCACAGTGTGCACGTGCCTCCACACGTGCACGCACAGCTGAGACAGGGTTGGGAGAAAATGAGAGTAAACAATCTGAGATAAAATATAAATTTAAAAAAAAATTAGGACTTCCAGTGACATCATGCTCCAGGCTACAGCCTGAAATCATAGCTCCAACTTCTCCCAGTGAAAAAACTCTTAATTGCACCAGTTTTTGGCACAGTTTTTCTTCTAACATTTGACAGGAGGCTAGAAGATGCTACTTGGTAGAGCAAACTGCACCCAGTCTCCCGCTAACTCTATGGATGGGGATGAATTTCCTGATGGCGGGTCCGACAGCCGAGGGCTCTAGGCCTCAACTCCATGAATGTCTGCTAATACCTCTGTAGTGAAACCATACAGAAGCAGATGACAAAAATGCTCTTGGAGCTAAGGTAGTTCCATAAGGAGATACGCCTTACCACCGCGGCCCTCCACACGGATCTCTGCAAAGTTGAAAAATGGCTTGATTCTACAGCAGAGCGGCTGGCAGTTTGTGACTCCCACCTGGATACCACTAAGTGAGCGATCGTTCAACTCTACCAGGTGGTACAATTCCTTTAGGAGAAGGCAGAGGATGCAGAGTGCTGCACACGCCTAAGCAATATTAGAATCTTTGAACTGCCTGAAGGATCAGAAGAGGCTGACATAATTCCTTTCTCCAGCAATTTCTCCATACTGAGCTCCTCCTCCTTCTCTCCCTCCCTCCTCTTGCACCTGTAAGTAGAACATGCACATAGGGCCCTCGGCCCCAAACCAACTACCCTTGAGCCAGACCACGCTCAGTAGTTTTGAGGCTCTCATGTTTCCAGGAGAAGGAATTGATTTTCCACACTGCAAGGCAGAAAAAAGTTTTTATGTTCCAGAAGAGTAGATTGTTTTTTTGATAATCATTACCTGCCTGCACTGTCAGCCCGCCAGAGATCCTATGCACCAGTGATGAAAGCCTTAAGACTGCAGCAACTAAAGTTTCACACCCCTTACCCTGCAAAAATGACTGTCTTTTTTTTCCTGATGAGGTCCAGACTTTCGACACCACAGAGGCAGTCAAGGAGCTGAACAACTGGAAAATAGAGGTTTCCCTCCCTCACTGCCCACCTGCCACTCCATCCCAGGCAAAGAAACTTGCTGACAAACTATAGGCCCATTCCAGCCAGTGGGACAAATCCCATCAACATGAGGCTGCAGCCCTCCAACAGATCAATGGTGGATCTGAAAAATGGAGCATCCTCGAGCAACACATCTCAGTGTCCCTCTGGGCAAGACTCCTGAACTTGTTGAAATTTCCCCCTGACATCAGGTAGTTCCTGGGTTTCTTGGCTCCCCCAGTTCCATTTACCCCTCTGCATCTGAGGCACTAATAACTAAGCCTCTTTCCCCCCATCCACTCCTTGCCCTCTTGTTCCCCTGCGACCCACAGCATTATCAGTAAATTACTTCCCAGGCTCCCCTTGTTACTTCATCTCCCTAGTGGCTCCCTCCAGCTCCATGGCTGTTCTGTGCCAGGCTGGCATTCTCGGTAAGGCTGAATGGTTCCATTGAGTGCTTCCTCAGATTGCTGGTGATACACCGAGGGAGCCCGTGCTGCAGGTTTCCCAATGGGGATTCAGGGTGGATTACGTCTTCTCATGCTGCTGACCCGCTCACTACCAGTAATTGAGGTGGGTGGAGGTTGGGGCCTGTGTCATTCAGCTGCCACTTGGGGCAGCCATGTGGGCTGCAGCTCTGTGGTCACTACTGGTGCACACTTTCCTCCCCCTTCCCAGGAATCACTAATCTGCAGTGAAAACACCCTGGGGGCTGCATTAGCAAGCTGCTGCAGTCAAACCCCATCCGTCTGCAGTCTGAGGACAACTGGCTGTCATGCCTAGATAGGCAGTGATCACTGTGCGCCTGGTTGGAGTGCCCAGAAAATGAACTCAATAAGAATGACAGGTAAAATAATGCCTTAATTAGCCTCATGCTGTGGGCGGGGGTCTTGAGTGGTGAGTGGGTAGGGAATGGGGCCAGATAGTGTACTGGGGAGACTGGGCCCTGGTCTTTCACTGTGGCAGGAGCTCCAGCAACAACTGGAAGACATACTGCATTTTGTAGATGGCCCACCAGTAGGGTGACAATTCAGTCACCTCCCACTTGGAAGCAGGTCAGCCGACTTGGATACTCACAGCTTGCTCCAAACGGAAATAGCCCTAACCTTTACACATTCCATAAATGACAGGGTTTTGCTTTACTTATCCCACTGGAATAGTTGGCTCCTGCATGTGATGAGCAAGGATAAAGAATTTGTTCCATAATGGTCTGCAGCTATGTCACTGGTACTCCCAGTCCCTTTACCAGATGAGCCCAGTGCACTCAAGTGACCTGAGGCTAGCACTACTCAAACTGCCTAAATAAAACTTATTGGAATAGGCTGGGCCAGCCCCACCTCCCCTCTCCTCCCACGGGAGGGGCCTGGTGGGTCCTCCCTTCCCTCTACATACAAACATACGAAGGAGCCAGCAAAATACAGGCCTTACAGTCTATCAAGTCTACTCGAGTGTGCAGCTCTCAGTGTTGAGTACTGATGCTGCCCCAACCCCTACCCCTTCCTCACTGATTTCACCTTCTGAGTTACCTCCATCCTCCTCACCTTCCCATTCTGATTCTGCCCTTGACCCTGTCTCACCCCTCTTAAATTCCCTACTGATGTTTGCGAAACCAGCTCCTCAAACAATGCATTCCATGCCATCACCACTGCCTCTGTGAGAAAGGGCCTCCTCATCTCTCTTCTGAACCCCTTCCAATTTCAGACTATGCCCTCTGTGATCCCTTCCTTCCTAAACTTAAACAGGCCCCAGCGGCTAACCCTGTTTATGCCCTTCAGGTATTTGAAGGTCTCAATCATATCGCCTCGTCCCTTCTGTCCTCCAGGGAGTACATATTGAGTGTCTGTAACCTATCTTCATAGGGCTTTTCCCTCATCCCACTTAGCATCTTGGTCACCCTTCTCTGTGCCTCCTCCAACAGTCTGATGTCCTTTTTAAGAAGGGTCACCAGAACTGCACACAGTACTCTAAGTGCGGCCTCACCAGTGACCTGTACAGCGGCAGGATCACCTCCTCACTCCTTGAGGTGATTCCCCTTGTTGTGCACCCCAGCATCCTACTAGCCTTCACCACCACTTTCCTACTTTGCACAGAGTGATTCATATGATCAGTGACCAGCATGCACATATCTTTTTCCTCGGTGGATACCGATAACTGCACTCCCCCCAGATGGTAACTGTAACCAGGATTCTTGTTTCCGAAGTGCATAATCCTGCACTTCTTTGCATTGAAATCCAGTTGCCAGGTGCAGACCATCTCCCCAATGCTTCTAGGTCTTTCTGCAGTACCTTCCCCCCTGTCCAAAAACAACCCCATGGCAGTCCCGAACCCCGGACCACCAGCTTCTCAGACTGTAACCTTAACCAGCACTCCAGACAGTCAACTGGTGCAATAATTTATTTATTTTCATTTGGTAACTGGTTGGGGTACTGATCCAAAGACCTTTTTCAGATACAGCCCGCCAGATACTGCCAAACAACAGATGTACCAAACAATACAGAGCAACAACAATGCACGTAGTCATAGTAACATCATGAACAGAGTAATAAAACAATGAACCAGGGATTCAACTAACAGGCATAATACAGTAGTGTGTTGGGGGATGCAGGCCCTAGCAGCTAACCCTATTTATTAGGTATTTGAAGGTCTCAATCATATCGCCTGTCCTTCTGTCATCCAGGGAGTACATATTGAGTGTCCGTAACTCTAGCTTCATAGGGCTTTTCCCTCATCCCGCTTAGCATCTTGGTCACCCTTCTCTGTACCCCCTCCAACAGTCTGATGTCCTTTTTTTAAGAAGGGGAACCAGAACTGCATACAGTACTCTAAGTGAGGATCGTAATATTTCCAAAAAGTACTCCACACTGAATGGGTATACAGTATGTAAATGTATTAGTAACTGCTGTGATTCTGCCCCACGCGCTGTACCTTGGGGATGGAGGAAATATTAATGTCACTGTATACTGTGCTTCAGAACAGAGAAATTGTAATGATGACTAAAGACCACACCAATTGTACCAATATTTTGCCTTCATAGAATCATAGAAATCTGATGGCAGAAAAGGACCTTGCTGGCCCATCAAGTCTGCCTCTTTCCCCATCCCTACTCATCTCTATTTTATGGGCCCTCCCCCCCAACTTACCAACCCCATCGTTCATATTGAAAGCTGATGCAGACATTAAAATCTTAATAAAAATTATATTTACAAAACAAAAAACTTTACAAATAAAAAGGAAGGGCCAGGCTTTAGATAGATATCAAGGAAGTAGGCACTGGATGCTGCTGTCAATCGGTGGGGGATTACTCCGTAGACTGCAAATTTAGATGAGAAAAACTGTAGAGCTGTTGAGGTGCTTCCTCACATTGCTGGATGGATGAACCCATTTAATGGAGAGGGGGGTTGGGGGATACCTCTCAACTGTCCCACATTATGAGGAACAGTTCCTCATTTTACTTCACAAAAGCTCCCTGCTCCACATCATGAGGACTTGTTCCACATTCAGTGTCAACATTCTAAAGCAAAAATCCATAGTAAATGATGCAACAATATATTATTCAATTAATACCAGGCTTTCTGAACATAAATGCAACATTTTAACAGTGTTCTAAGCCTCTTAGGTAAAGATTTGATTAAATGTTCCACATTTTGCCCATTTGTTCTACATTTTGTCAGGCAATGTTCCACATTTGGGGGACAAAAGGTTGAGAGGTATGGGGGGTATCCTTTACATTCTTAGCCCTACCACTTTTCAGACTGTTCTGCCACCAGTTGCCCCCCTAAATCTTCATCACATCCCCAACCAGCCTCTCTAACCACTGTTCCTTTTAACAGTTCATTTTGTAAGGCAGCCAGCATATACGAATGCCTTTGGTCTTGTCACCCAGTGTGAGTCACCACTACAACATTACTGTCTGCACCTCCCCACATTATCACCTAACTGGCTACTGAATTAAATGTCTTTGGCACCTGAAGAAAACTTTGTTACTTTGTTGGTTTCCTTTACAACTGGGAGAGGATACTGAGCATCCTTCACACTCCTCAGTGAGTGTTCTGTTTTCATGACATGACATGTAAATGGCTGTTAACTCTGTCAAAGTTGCTAATGGAGGATTTCACATTCAGGCTACACATATTTTAATTCAGCAGGTATTGGTGATAATGCTGTGTGTGTGTGTGTGTGTGTGTGTGTGTGTGTGTGTATACATACTATATAGAGAGAATATTGTATGAGCAACTATGCACATCAGTGTGTTCTGCCACAGAGGGTTCTGATTCCCTCTGAACTCGAGAGCTAAGCTTGAGAGGTCTATGGAATCAAACCTCATGTGACAGAACACAGAGGTTGTGATAAAGTTGCTCATCCTGTATTTTTTATAGTGTATAGTAGTAGCATGTGAAATGTGTGCATTGTGTTTTTTTTTCTCTTTTTCATAATGAAACTGACTTGAAAAGTCTCTAGAGGTTCTAGAATACTGTCACCACAGAATTAAATAGAGGAAAGCAACAATGTGCCTGCATTCCAAGTGGTTCTGCTGCAGTAGTGACATCACTACTGCAGCAGAACAAGCATATTCTAGGCAGGGCTGCAGCTATGAATTTTGGGGCCCAGGACAAGTCAATCGAAATGGGCCCCTGTTTCCCAAACCAGCTAATGCCAAGGGTAATGCCAGCTCCTCAGGTGGGCCCCTCCTGAGCTTGGGGCCCTAGACAACTTCCCCTCTTTCCCCCCATTACTGCGGCCCTGATTCCAGGCATGGAATTTCATGCATAACAGCATTCCACTATACACTGTGGGCTGGATATTCAAACTGCACTATTTTGTGGCGCAAGCCCTTGCGCTGCACAAAATAGTTGCACAGGGGTGTGTCCAGAGCGATATTCAAAGGAGTTGCGCCTGAGCAACTCCCTAAACATTGCCCCCCGGCCACAGCGCCGCTGTGCATGTAGTAGTGGAACTTGGCGCCACCGCAAGTGGTCAGAGTGGAGCATTCAACTTGCGGTGGCGCAAGTACCATTGCGCCATGCACAAAATCCCCATATTCAAAAGGTGACATGCAAATGGGGCCATAATTCATGCAAGGCGCAGAGGGGGCCATTTGCATCTGAATATGGCCCCATTTGCATGCCATTAGCATGCAAGTGTGCCAGTTCCTGAGGACTTGGCCTGGCACCCTGCCAGGCAGCAGCCGTCGGGGACCGACGCCCCCTGCAGCCCGATCGCGGTCGAAACAGTGCATAATCCCCACCACCACCCCCCACTGGCCCGATCGCTGGCATAGTTTTATCCCCCCCACCAGCCCGATCGCTGGCAGCAATGTGGCCCCTCAACGATCTCTGTGGTCCAGTGGATCGTAATTCTTGATCGTGATTGCAGATATTCTCTTCACCTCCTCGACATGTCTTTGGTGGTCCAGTGGACATTCGATCGCGATCCTGAGCGTAAACACCCTCGCTACATCTTGAAAGCCTAGTGTTGTCGCCTCACTCATTCTCACTGCCAGTTCAATTCGCCTTTTCCGCGGCGGGGCGGGCGGCAGTCCCACCGCTTGCTGCCCCACTGCCTGGCCGACACCGATCGCCTGGTAGGGCTGCGCTTCATTGTGCAGAGCAAGATTATCGGGCATGCAGCCTTCATACAGACAAGACAGTCAGTTTTGTGAATGATCATTCATTCACAAAACTGAACTGTCTTGTACAGTATGGAGCTGCATGCCCATTGGCTCTTCTCTCACCACGGGCGCAGGCCCTACCGGCAGTCAGTCAGCAGGCGCGGGCAGGCAGGTGGATGCTGACACCCACCGCCGGGGGTGGAGCAAGGTGGGAGGCTTCGCTGGTGGGTGGGGCGGGGGACACTAGGCACCAGGGATGTTTTGGGGGGGTTGTTTGCATGCTCCATCCCGCGATCGGGATTTTCAGTCCACTGGACCACCAGGGATATAATTGGGAGGTGGGGGGGTTGTTAATACACAATCCCGCGATCGGGATGTTCGGTCCACTGGACCACCAGGGATATAATCGGGAGGTGGAGGGAGTTAATAAAATCCCACGATCGGGATTTACAGTCCACTGGACCACCAGGGATATGTTGGGGGGGAGACACTTTGCTGCCCGCAATCGGGCTGGTGGGGGGAATTTACACTATGCCCGGGACCGGGCCAGTGGGGGTGGTGGTGGGGATATTACTCTCTTTTGCCTGCGATCGGGCTGCGGGGGGCACAGGGTGTGGGTTGAGGGCCAGCCACAGGTGGCAGCTGCTGTGTTGCGCCCTGCAATGCAGCAGCTCACCTGTGGGTGGCCCTCGACTTAGGCCTTTTTTCTGGCTCAAAGTTGTGTAGGCACTGGTTGTAGGTTGCGCCTGCACAGCTCTGCACAGCCTGGCTGAATATCGGGCTGTGCAGTTTATGCATGGTTCCTCCCCCTCCAGTTCAGCATGCATTCATTTGCATTGCGCTGTTGCTCAGCCTGTTTTCAGTGGCGCAACTGCCTCCTACTGAATATCGCAGAATGGTGCAATTTCGGACTTGCGCATGTGCAACCCTATTGCGCATGACACAACCCTTTTGAATATCTGGCCCTATATATATATATTTTTTTTATTTATTTATTGAAATATTTCACCAGGAAGGCACACTGAACAACAATTGCTCATTCTCGTTATAATTGGATGAAGAATTAGACATACAGTTTAACATTTAAAATATACAAGAAATTAAACATTCATTTACATTTGCAACAACATAGTTAAAAAATAGCATAAATAATCATTCAGTCGCATTTGTAACATAACATACAATTAAATATATCATACCTCTGAAATATGAATTTAATGACAAGTGGCATATCTGAGGAACATAGTACATAGTGGTGAAGGGGGAGGAGAGCATGCTGAGACGCAGGCTGGTGGGGTGGAAGGTTTAATAGGGGATGTGAGTCATGGAGAGGAGCAGAGGCATAGGAGGACAGTTAAGGAGGGTTAAAGCAGGAGCAGTTAAATGAGAGAAAGTTGTGTAAGGCAGAGGCAAGGGAGTGGGAGGAGGAGGAGTGGTGCCATATTTGGGGGGGAGGGTTCAAGATTTGCAGGAAATGATGGGTAAAGCCTGACTGACCGATGAGAGTGGTACGACGGGGGCCAACAAAGTACAAGTGTCAGAGGATCTGAGGGAGTGGGGGGGGGGAGAGAGTGAGCATGAGAGGTAGGAGCAAAGTTCTCCTAACCAAAATTTAGAAGTGAGCTTGGCACAATGAGTGAGGCACCTGTTGGCAAGCAGGGGAAGGGAAATGGTGTGGTAGAGGTCACAGTGATGAGTGCATGATGGAGCATCAAGGGCAAATAGACAGAGGGAGTTAAATAGAGTGTCCAATCTGGTAAGGGAGGATTTGGGAGCGGCAACATAGACTACATCACGGTAGTTGAAAATGGGGAGGGTCATCTTATGGACTAGTTCACGTCGCGCTGTAGGAGAGATGCAACTACAGTTCCTGAATAAGACACCAAGCTTGGGGTGCAATTTTTCAGGATGGCGTCAATGTGACCAGAGAAGTTGAGGTGTTGCAACCAAACCCCAAGGTATCTGAATGAGGAGGTGTCCTCTAATATTGTCCCATCAAGGGTATGGAAAGATGGTAAAGGGTGGAGCCTAGAGAATCTCTGCGTAGTGCCACAGGTTATGGAGACAGTCTTTGACATTTAGGAATAGTTGATGTGAGGCAAACCATAACTGAACCTGGTGGAAGTCAAGCTGAAGGGTGGTTGCAACATCAGCAGGGCATCCGCCAGATGAGAACAGAACAGTGTAGTCAGCATACATATGGATAGAGGTGGAGGGGAGCATACTGAGGGAAGTCATTTAGGAAGATGGAGAAGAGAATGGGCCCAAGCACTGAGCCTGTGGGACTCCAGTGAAATAGAGATGGGGGGAGATTGTATCCTGGATCTTGACTGATTGTGTTCTGCCTGAGAGGTAAGCTCTAAACCAGTTTTGGGCAGAAGTAGGCAACCCAGCAGCCGTAAGGAGTCAAGAAGTAGGGCATGGGAGACTGTGTCAAATGCCCTGGCAAAGTCGACAAAGATGACAGAGGTAATGAGGCCATTATCCATCCCAGTGAGGATGGAGTCAGTGAGCCTGAGTAGGGAGGTGATAGTGGAGTGGTTCTTCCGAAAACCAGATTGAAACAGGGTAAAAAAGGAAGAGTCATTGAGGAAGGAGGTTAGCTGAGAGAGGACCAGGTGTTCTTGGAGTTTAGCAAGGGCAGGGAGTAGGGAGATTGGGCGAACATTTACAGGGGAGGAGGGGTCACCACTCTTTGGGAGAGGGAGGACCACTGCATGTTTCCAGGATGAGGAGACAGATGAGGACAAGAAGGAAAGATTTAAGATCTAAGAGAGAGAGAGTAAGCTATAGCAGAAGTTGAAAGGTAGAGGAGTTTAGGGTTAAGATCACCTGGTAATGAGCCTTTGGAAGGATTAAAAGAGAGAAGGGCCATTAGTGTTCTACTGGGGAGACTGCAGAAAAAGAGAAGAAAGGATGGGCATGGAGGAGTTGAGTACTGGGTGTGGAAGGATGAGGATGGGGAGTTTAGAGGGGAGTGACTTTAGAAGTGCTGAGGTGCAGGAGGTATAATAGGAGTTAAACTCTTGAGCCACTGCACATAGTTCAAAGACGAATGAGTTGTTTATTTTAAGCATGGGGGAGGTGGATGTGAAGGAGGGGAGAATAGGGCATGGACCACTTTCCAGAATTTGGAGGGGAATTGATGTTTTTGAGAAACGATTATTTCAAATATTCAGACTTGGCAAGTCTGGTAACTTTTGTGGAGGCATTTCTTAACATGCAATACCTAGCATGGTCTAAGGGAAGCTGGGAGGCCTTATGTTTCCTCCAAGCTTTGTCACATTCCCTGAGATAGGTCAGTAACACAAACAAAAGCTAAAGCCATGAATTAGCCAGGTAACCGGTGCACTCATAATGAGCAGCCAGCTTCAAAAGTTCACAAAAGCCACAACACAAGAGAATGCACTCAATATCAACAAGGAAGCTCATAATCTTAAAATATGATCCAAATGGCTCTTGAGGAAGACTCGCAATGAGTCGAAGTGCCGGGTGATAGCAGGCATTATGCTGTGATTTTTATGAGCTCAAGAGGTAAATAAAACAAACCATTTGGATCATATTTTGAGATTCTGAGCTTCCTTGTTGATATCAAGTGCATTCTCTTGTGTTGTGGCTTTTGATAGGTCAGTAACTCAGGAGAGACCCTGGCATGATGGTTGCCACAAACTCTAGTGTGTTTGAAAGGAGCGTAGGAGTTCCATGTAGTTAGAAATTTATCTTTAAAATAAGCGAGGGCTTGGTCAATGGAAGGAGCAAAGGCAATAGGGGACCAATTAGAGCTGGCCAGTTCATTAAAAAGGGGATTAAGGTCTAAGGAGCTGAAGGAGTGGAGTTGCAGAATTTTGTGAGGTGGTTTAGGTCTATGGACTTTCCTGACTATGAAGATTGGGTGATGATCACTGAGGGCATCCGGAAGATGCCTGATTTAATGACTCGTGGGGTGAAAGCCCAGTCTATCAGGGAGTGGTTAAGAGTTTTATGATTTAGGCGGTGGGTATCTCTCTACATATATATATATATATATATATATATGTAGTCTTTATACTGCATGTTTACAACTTTTTACAACACCTGATGTAGAACCTTTGCAAATGAGAACTTGGCTCAAAGGTGCTCTGATGTTCAAATAAATAAATAAATTATATATATATATATATACACCTCATAACTATCCTTGATGAAACTTTCAAGGATGTTTCTGATTTTCCCTCAAAAATTTCCTAAATCCTTCTAAATTTGGCATTTTTATCACTGAAGTGTACGGATTTGAAGCATGCTGCCCACCAGTTCCTAGGAGGGTGTTTTTACTTTAAGACAACATTATTAATAAAAAAAAGATAACAATCACTCAGCTGCAATTGCAAAACTGCGATGAGTAGCACAGTTTATGAATGTTCCCCTATAAGTTTAAAAAGTTCACATTTTGAGCTGGCCCGGTGGCATGGAGGGCTGAGGTCCTAAGCTTCACCTGCCACCATGCCAGCGACCGGGGGTCGGAAGCAACCTCGGGGGTGTCAGGGGTTGGCCAGGAAGAGGAGGATTGAGCATCCAATAGACTGCTCTCCTCCTGTGGGGGAGGATTGGGTAGAGCCCATCATTTCCCTGTCTCCTGGCAGAAGCTGGGGAAAAGGCAGCTTAGGCCAGCAGATTGGGAGATGGGGCAGACAATGGCACACGTTGCACAGGAGTGTGTGGTGTGTGCCTGGATATTATAGCATGCCATACCTCCAGGAGACCAGAACACTGGAAAATGCTGGTGGCTGGATGACAGTGGGTGCCCGCTGGTCCCGCTCCCTGACTAGCTGTGCTTGCCGGCCCGAACTGAATAAGGTCCTCAGTGGGGGCCTGGGGACCTTCCCACTGACCCAGCCGGGGGGGCAAGCCCTGGGGGAAGATGGCTGGCAGTAAGTCCCAGTGGACATCAAGGGAATGGGACTGGGGCACCCTCCTGAATGAGGGCCGACCAGGGTGGAGAGAAAAAAAGTTCACATTCTGTTATGAAATCATTCTTGAAAACACTCTGAACTGAAAGTAACTCTTCTGTTGTTTTTACTACCACTACAGTTTCAAATCACAACCAGTAATTTTAAAACAATAAAATATTGTTTAAATGTTTTTTAAATTAAAACAGCAGTGGAGAGAAGAATACAAAAGATAAATGAGAGGATAGAACTCTCAGAAAGTTTTGTGCCCTTCAACATACAAACAACTGATGCAGACTGTAATTTGTTTTGTTTTTCTATCCCAAAAATATTACAAAGGCAGTGATAAAAAACATTGTGAAAGTCGGCCTGCAATAAGAAAATAGAGTTTTGTAGAAAGACTGACAAGTGAGTTAATCTTTTTCAACCATGGTTTGGAAACAAATAATTGTCGATATTTAAACAGGCAGAATATAAAGTTTAACGAGCAGCACAGAAAGTGGGTGGCATCCTTGGATGTATAAGTAGAGGTATTTCTAGTAGGAAGAGAGGTTATCATGCCCTCTACAGGTCCTTGGTGAGGCCACACTTGGAGTACTGCATGCTCAGTTCTGGAGATCTTACCTAAGATGGACATTGACCGTTTGGAAATGGTGCAGAAAAGGGCTAGTAAGATGGTGTATGGACTGCATCACAGGTCATCTGAAGGAAGGTGGAGCTGAACCTATACTCCCTTGAGCAGAGAAGAAACAGAGGGGACATGATTGAAACATTTAAGTATGTGAGGGGATTTAATGCAGCTCAGATAGGCAATCTATTTCAACAGAACATGGCAACACGCACAAGAGGGCATGATATGAGACTGGTAGGAGGAAGGTTCAAAAGCAACCTCAGGAAGTACTTCTTCACAGACAGAGTAACAGACCTGTGGAACAGCTTGCCCCAGGAGGTGGTAGCATCAAAGACAATCAGGGAGTTCAGACTGCATGGGACCGACTATAAAGGACAAGTTAGGATGAAGACTGCATAGGAAGTAGTTTCTAGGGCAGACTAGATGGATCACACAGTCCCCATCTGCCGATGCTTTTCTAATGTTCTTATATTTGGGTGTTTTAACTAGTTTTGGGAAAGAACTAAAATGGTTTCACGTGTAAGAAATTTTAAACATGAAGGTTCTGAGAAGTTTGTATGCCTCACATTGTTTGACCCGGGCCCGGTAGTATGAAACACTGGTCTGCTCCAGCTCCAGAGAACTCTGGCGCTGCTACTACGCACAGCGGCTCCCGCCAACTTCAACAGACCCAGGCACTGGTGAACGAGGTGGTGGATATTATGCGGATGAATGTAGACAAAGTCCTGGAGAGGATCAGAAGCTGTCTGAGCTGGATGACCGTGCTGACGCCCTGCAAGCAGGAGCTTCACAGTTTGAGACCAGTGCTGCTAAGCTGAAGAGGAAGTACTGGTGGAAAAACTGCAAGATATGGGTGATATTGATAGCAGTCATTGCTATTATTATCATCATCATCATTGTTTGGAGTGTGTCTTAAGGAAGAGGAGCTGACAGGACTGTCATGGCAGAGATGATTCTGGTTTACCTGCACCTGCCTATCCTACTGTATCCAAGAGTTCACTTCATTTGGAAAGCTAACAAAAGACTTCTTATTTTTAAATTTACACATTAAAAGATTGCCTGTCATTTATGAAAAGTGATATATATATATTCTGCATATATAATATACAGTATGTAATACCCCACAGTTTGAAAGCACAGCTAGATTTTGTCCATTGCCTTAATAACAGTGCTGCAAGTCTTAGGCTATGAATATACACAGAGTTTCATAGTTCATTACCAAATTTTCCTTAGTTTCATTTAATACTTTGGGGGGTTTACATTACATTTTTCCCCTCAATATTTTGGAATACATTGCCTTCAGGGACATAAACTCAGTTTGTTTTCTGGGTAGCTGAGTGTGCTGCTCATGTAATGGGATCTTCGGTTTAAAACTTCCATTTGGTTTGCGCTTGCTGAAAGCAGTGGGTTGTATGTAGTGATTGTCCTGTTAGTGGGAGTGCAACGAAAGTCAACAGCTGATAGTAGGCTACTTAGCTGGAGACTAGCAGCATCAATGGGTTAAAGAGGCATAGGCACAAACTGTTGAAGACTCTGTTGTTCATTTTTTTAAATTGTTTGGCACATGTTTGCACCAGATCTCACACTTTTGCACCAGATTTCACACTTAATTACCCTGAAGCAGCCATTGCACTTACAAGACACTCTGCATTAAGCTAAACTACCATTTGCTGGCTCCTGACTCCAGCAGCAACAGGTTGAAAAATACCTTGTTATATGACATCACTCTGGGGGTTGGGACTGGAATACTGCGCCATACTGCCTGGGGAGAAGATGATGCTCTTGAGAGGAAGTGAGGAACAGTACCCAGATACTCGTCAGAATACACACACTATATTTCACAAAGAGACTTAGATACTGAGATGCACTGTTTAGATGTCTGGAAAAGACAGAGAAATAAGAAATAGTTGAAGGCCATCACTTATTCAGGTGTCCTGACAGCCACTGTCAACAAGTTGTTGTTCCTGAAGGTAACTGTCCTACTTTCCAGGCCCTTCCCCTTTTTATCTAGATCCATCAAACAACCGTGATACTGTAGGTAGGGGAAAATGGGCAGACTAGATGGGCCAGGTGGTCCTCATCTGCGGGCAAATTCTTGTTTCTACAACACTGAAGATATTACTGTGTATCTCAGTAATAGGAAAATATTGGCCTTCATATTTTCCTCATGAGTTTTTAGAATATCTAAGAGACTTTTTTAGGCTGTAGATGAAGTCTAAGGAATTCCATGTTCTCTGAGAAACACCAGTTTTCTGTTGGATGAAAGACATTAACACTGGCTCTTATTTGCTGGATTTAGCCTTTCATTGACTTGGTAGTATGCACAATTGTTTTTGTACCAAAGGGTTTGGCTGTGAAGTTTTAGGATAAAAAATGTAGTAATAAAAGTGACCCCTACCTCTGGCCAGATCCCCCAAACCTGATGTTTTGTGCCAACACTGATCCTTCCTCAGCCACTGAAAGATTTCAGGTAGAGAAGTGCTACCTTAATTCCTATGCTAGTGTTTTTATTACACGGTGTTCCCCACACCGAACGGGGCTTTCCATCATAGGTCATTACAACTTGGTTGTGGTTTGCATTAAAACTTGTTTGACTCTATTGCTTGATCTCCTGATATAGGAGCATTGCAGAGGGGCTTGCTGTAAACGCTTTGCCAAAGAAAAAGTGCCTTTATCGGAAACTGGTTAAAAACACCTTTGCTAAAACAAAACTAACCCAAAATGCACTGAATCATCAATACCATGATAGACACAGAGCGTGGTCATTTAAAATTCCTGCAGAAGCATCACCAGGCTTATCTCATCGTGAAAGAGGCGTGTGGGGCTGTTTAGGCTCAGGATTGGAAATTGTTTATGAATTGATTCTATGGTTTTAAAAGGTCATATTCGCTCATTAGAAATTACTTTAAAAATATGGCTACTGGACCTTTATCAACGAATGTGCAATTAGCAGCAGATAATAAACAAATTGATTGGTTTGCATTTAAAGAGACCCTACAGAATTTTTGAATTATTGCTAAAATGATAAGGTTTTTAAATAACTCACTTTCTGATATGTTTGATAATAGTTATATAAAATTGGCTTGCTCACAATTAGCTGCTGAAGCACATGCTTATCTAGTCAATGAATTGAATAGAATTGAGACCAATAGATTACCCTTAGGAATTGGTAAAACCAATGTGACTAGATTATTGGATCATCCCACTGTAATTTTACCACCCTTAGTTATGATAAAAGTATGGAACTCACCAAATCAATATGCACAAGTGCTGCGACATGTGATTCCCATACTAGTGATAATACCTGTATGTTTGAACCACTGAAAATATTGTGGCAAATCAGTAATTTGGGAGTATTAATACATGACTAGGTCATGAGGCTCCAAATACCAGGTATACTATTATCACAGAACACAATGAATTTGTTGTTTTACCTAAGCAACAGTGTGTACAAGAAAATCGACCTTAATATGTGGGGAAGAGACATCTACTGCCCCATGGTGTCCTGATCAAAGTAAATTTACCCTAACGTCTGCAAATGAATACCCGCCAAGCTATTAGATGGAACCAATTATGGTGTGTAATCTGAGGTCAACCTTGGAATGTATGGGGGTGTAGTGACAAGACCTGGTGGGTTGCAAATTGGACCCTCCAGAAACATCCTGCCTATAGCCGAATGAATGTTACCCATATTGATGGTTCCAGTATGGCCTTGGATTTACTCACTAATTTGGCAACTCCACCTCATCTCTTATTACCTAAATTTGATAAAATGATAATTAATGCTTTGTTGTATCGTCAACAAACTGAAGGACTTATTTTCTAACAGAAGGCCTCTGCTAGAGAGGTAGAGAAGCAGTCATCTTATATCCCTATTATATCCTGGTGGGATTGGGGCTCGGCTGTTTTGGGTACTCGTCCAACCCTAATAGTGGTGGGATGCGGTATTGCAGTAATCTGTGTTCTTATTATTGTACAATTGTTACTGTATTATAAAATGAAACACATGATTAGACAAATACAAATGTTACAATGGCAACAACGTCTCGTGTGATCTCCAATTAGAGAGTCACAAGCGGGGGATTGTAGTGTAACATTTTATTTAAATATAACCTTTTATAACATTTAATTGAATGCTTATAGTTTCATAATATTTAATATAAAATGTCATATCATAACATTCTTTAGGAAGGTGTGTAACCAAGAACCTTCTTTAGGAAGGTGTGCAACAAAGAACCTTCTGTAGGACGCAGTGCACTTGTTAAGAAAGGTGTGCAACAGGAAGGGTTGTACAAGAAATGTAGTAAACACCTATGAGGTTGTGCAAGAAATGAAGTAACACCTATGTTTAGTGAAATTACCACACCCTAAGATTAATATGTTATTTGTTTTATGATTGGCTTATAATAGGTATTGGCATTTTCAAGATAACAATTCTTTATATAAACACTGTTTGTAAATTGAATAAGCAACACCACTAAGCACCACTATTGATTAAATGAAATGAACATGCATGTGAAGATAAATAACTGTGATAAACTCTTAGAAGAAATTTGAAGGCTCGAGTGGAATTTTTTGCAAACACAACACAACCTTACAGCTGCCTAAGTCTAATTAGCCCAGATTGTTAACTTTGTGAGGTACTCTAAATTTGAAGTAAGTACTGTAGGAGGCTTGCAATAAGGCCGTGAATCTGAAGTAGCACTGAATTTACCGACACAGATATTTAAAGCTGCAGGTAGTGCAAAATAATTTAGCTAGGCTTTAAAAGCTGCACTGAGCCTTACTGCTCGTTTCCAAAAAGGGAAGAATACAGCATGATGTGCTACATTACTTAATGTGGGCTTTTATATATATATATATATATATATATATATATATAAGCTGCACTAAGACTACAAGCTCGCTTCTATCAGGTTCAAGTACAGCAAGTAGTGCAAGTTACTGAATTAACTTTGGTGCCTAAACTCACAAAAGCTCCCTTCAAGCAGTATTAATTACATTAAAGGCAACATTTCATTTGGGAGCAGTGATAAAAAATCTTCTTAAAGTTCACTATAAATTAGGTCTAAATTCAGCAATAGAGAAGGAAGGCAGGTTCTTAAAGTTCACAACAACTCGGCTTAGAATTCAACATTTGTGAGGCAGGTAGGAGAGAAAACTATCTGCGTTGCTCTGCTGACAGTTTAAAGCACGGTCTCAGTTTGAAAAAAAATGGGGTTTATCAAGGCATCACCCATGGAGGGTGTGCATAGAGTCCGAGTTCACACACTTTCCCATGTTTTATTTTTATAATGTCTGATCCTTTGATTTTTTTGTCAGATAGGTACTTGTTGAACAGCCCAATGTCAGTCTTGGTTTTTCTTAGAGTGTTTCTACTTCCTTGCTGCTGTATGAATTTTTGTCTTTCTAGGTCACTAGGTTGCTGAAATGGTGATGAATGTGCCATTTTTTAGGGCAGATAGACAGACATTAGTAGACCATTGGTTATTTTTCGTTGCTGTGAGAAATGTATCTTTCTTCAGCCATGCGTAAGTTAGATTCCCACTCGGCAGTTTCAGTGAGGTTAGTGTGATTAAGTAGATAACGTAAGGAGCCAGTAGTGCTAGCATGAGCGTGATTTTAGAATTTTTGCAAAAGGTGCTTTAATCAGACTCCATTATACATGGCTGTGTATTATCAAACTCCATTATACATGGGTGATTATTTTTACACAACTGTGTATAACAGAGTTTGACAGCTTCTGCCCACAGTGGATAATCATCACTAACCAGTTATTATAACCCATTATATAACATGCTGTGGACTGTATCATGTGATTTCTACCCACATATATGATTTACAGTACATCCTTTATCATACTACCAGCTTACTGTATTACCTCTACACTATTTCTGTATTTAAAAAGTTCTCCAAATAAAAACTGTTAAAAAATTAAAAAAAGAGGTGTCCTGAGTCCACAAAATCCAAAGTTCTGGTTTAGGCCAGCTTTCCAGAAAGGTGATGCCCCCAGGAGACAAAGAAAGTGTTGAATCCATGATGTCAGATTTACATATTTGATGATGCAGTAGGGGCGCTGGCAGCTTAAGGCTTTTGAGGTCTATGCCAGGCCCTAGCAAGTCAGTCTGTGTCAGGGCTTCATGCATGCACTATCTAAGAGTTGGAGTCTGCAATGGCTCACTAAAGTCATTATGTGTGGTAAGTCTTAATACTCTAGTTAGTTTTAAGAAGCTATAAAAAGGTTTTTCCATGTGTTTCTTCTGCTGTGTGCAAACCATTTCTTTTTAATTTTTGTAGTAACCCTGTAATTCCCATAGGTTTGTTTATTGTATATCCTGTTGATTGTGTAAATAGTGTGACTTAGTAAATAATATGTGTACGTACTTCATGCCTCTGTGGCTAAGTCTTTTGGGGGGAATAGTTAACTGTTGGTATTGACCCATCTTGATCCATCTCTGAAGAGGAGGAAGATGGCTACTGCTACCGTATTCTAAAAATAAAGTGTTTCTCAGGAGTGGGCGACAGGGGAAGGCTGTTTGCCCATAGCCAAAGGAGCAATGTACTCTGGGGGCAGTGCCTGTGGTGGGATTCGGACCAAGAAAGCTCCTAGGTAAGAGAATCTGACCAGTCGCAGCTACTGAGATACCCTTACAGATATTGAGGGTTTAGAAACTTGGCATCCTGTTGCACATTGAGTCCTGAATGTGGACAGGTTGTGACATACTGCTGCCAGTGATATGGATTTGAAAAGGGTTGTCAATAACCTAATTAACTGTCCAGTCACAGAACAGGATAATTACATAGGGAACACAACATACACTACTGTAAAGGGCAAGATTACATAACGTTGCCTTTGCACACATTTAGACGAAACCAGTAAATTGGGTGGCGAGCAATTACACAGAATATAGACACAACACAGTTATGATGCAAAATGGTAGTGAGTTCATCATATTTCCCAGCAACCCAGCAGAGTGCACAGCAACTGTGCAGCAGTTCCATCAGGTGGCACACCTACCTGCAGTACTTGGTGCCATTGGCTGCATCCATGTTGCCTCCCCATTATGTAATACAAAGAGTAAAGGTGTAACTGACACAGGGACACAAAAAAGGAATTGTTTGTGTTTTATAATAAGGTGTCTAGTATAAAGACATGGAATGTGAGATGTGTACTGCAATAACTGTACATTGTTAGCGAGATAAAGTGGGTGGATACAGCACCTTAAGGCCATTGAGGCCTAAGGCACATTCCTCACGTTCCTGTCTCAACAACTAACACTAACAACTAGTGATACATGCCCATGTAAATAGCCCATGGAGCAAGGTTTATAAGTTGCCATTAAATATATCTCAAAATTGCTAGTAATTTCAGTATGCTAAACTGCATGCTCAATTTTTCCAAAGGTCAAAGTCTGATGTTTGTCAAAAGGGCCAATTAACCACTTCTGCATTTTAACAGCCAGCTAAAAGTTAGGGTTTTCAAGTGTCAGTTAAATAAAATAAAATTACCAGAATTGCTAGTTTGTTTTGTACATGGAAGTATGAAGACCTATCTCAAAATCCAAAATGCATGAGGACACATGTTGCCATGCAGGAAAGGTTGTGCAGAGCTTAGCAAAATCTCGATATTACAGTTGCTGATTTTGCTGTATGTAGGTTTAGAAATAATACTAATATACTGATATATGCCAAACTATGTTCATTGTGTAATATAGCCATCTGTTATAATTAGTATGTGAAGTACGTACCTCAATAGCCATATTTTGAGTTTTACAGCATGCAACTGCTGGTGATCATATACACTGTTAGAATGTCCTAACAGTGCTTTTGCTCTTATAAACAAGATAGGTCAGTCCTTGGTATGTAAACTGCGGGAGATATGGCAGCATACAGATTATGTGACCTTAAATTGGCTAAAGCAATGAAGTCAACAGCCTATACCAAATAAGCCACAGGAGCTATGACAGTGTTTAGGTTAGGGGACTTTATACATTACAAATAAAATAAATAAATAAGAGCAGGCATGGGAGAGAAGCTAACCAAGGTGTTTATCTATGGTTACCCATTTTGCATGCCAATAAATAAAGAGATCTTTATTCTTGCTGCTAGTTAATGCTGCTAAATCTTTTGAGTATTAAACCACCTAAAGTATAAAAGTTTTATTAACATGTACTAAAATTAGTTTGTCAATGTATGAGTATAATCCTAATAAAACAATGCTGCCACCTTTAGGCATAAAATAAAATTAATTATTTTCACCAAGTAGACATAATTCTCCTTGGTAACAGCATGTCAGAATACAGGTAACCAATTAAAACTAGACACGGTATCTTGAACAGATAGTAGCAAGTTACAAAACTACAAGATGGGTTGCAAAACACAACATAGATACAAAATGAGGAACTTACTTTGTATGTAAAGAGATAGCAAGCAAACCTATGTATTAGGCAGCCTAGCTGGTAACTGATGACAAGATATGATGTGTAATATTATGATTGGATGTATGTTCTTTGTTTGTACAACTATATATAAAGCCTTGTAAGTTCTGCCTCGGTCAGAACGGCTTTTATTTTACAACTGAAGCTATCTATTTTGCACCAGCAATTTTGTATCCTGATGAAATAAACTTACATTTCTAACATCTCGTTCTCCATGTGGTTTGTAAATATATCTAGGTGTTTAACTCAAGTAACAAGGAGGAACCAGCAGCTCCTTGGAGATGCCCTAAGGGATCTTCCCTTACATTTTGGTGCCGTGACAGATTCTTAAAAGCCACTGGCAGTTAAGTGTCAGACGAAGCTAAAAATCACCCAGACTTTGTGACCACTCGATAACCTTTTATATTTTTGCCATTCTTTTCTCCTCACCGCCGGTAAAAATGTTTTTCCCTCACTGTCCTATTGATACGGTTCATTCATGGAAAGCCTGATCAACTTCCCACGGACGACCGTCACGAAGGAGATAGATAACTAGTCTGAGAACCAGGTATTAGTATATTATCTGAATGGACGTGTGTAATAGGGAGAGGGACTGTCTTATTGTAGCAGGTAAATATGTTATTTGTTTAATCATTCTCTATTGCATTAGTGAGGCAAGTAATCGGGTTCAGAACATCATGGTGATTAATGATACTGAGTCAGTTATTTAAATGGACGTGTGTAATAGGGAGAGAGACTGTTATTTGTTATTATGCTATTATGTTATTATGTTTTGTTATGTTATTTGTTTAACCATTTTCTATTACATTAGTGAGATAAGTAACCAGGTTCAGAACATTATGGTGATTAATAATACTGAGTCAGTGCAGGGCGGTAGGTCTTAAACCTACCAGACAAGGGCATTTTGCCTTTGCGGAAGGAGTTTAAAAGATAATCAAAATTAATTAACAGGATGCAGTAAATATTTGTGAGTTGGAAGGAGATGCGGAGACCAAGTTAAAGAAGCAGGTGGCTGAGACAAAAGGTCTGGCGCCGTTAGAGGCTAGGATAGCCCTAACTAAAGGACTGGTCCTAAGTGAATAAACTCAGAAGACTAGTCAAGGACTTCCTAAGGATTAGGGGGAGCAGATTGCCTCACAAAGGGCAACCCGTTTACGTAAGGCAGAGAGTTTCCACAAGGAAAAGAAATAATCTGATACCCGGCTGGTCCGGTACAGATAGAGTGAGATGGAAAAACAAATAAATGAATACGTTGAGAAACATGGGAAGTTGGGGCATATGAAACCCTCACAAAGGACACCCTACTAAAACCTTATTTTAACCAATGTGTCCTAGAAAAATGCGACATATAAAATGTCAAAGAAAACTAGCAAACACGTTACAGGCAGCAATACAATATACCGACTGTCTAAGTAGGCGTTATGATGAGATTAGAGAGTTGTTAGTCTGCTCTAAGGAGGGTGACAAACAATTAGTCCAAGAAAAGGCAGAGAATAATAACCAAAATTACTAACAGTAGAGAAGGTCAAGGGCTAATCTAAATCAAGCCATATAGTATCTGTAGTTACTATGCATGTACAAACACAATTGCAAAAATGGCCATGTATAAAATAATACTGTCATCATACTGTGAGAACTTGCACCCATTAAGAGACACAAGGTTAACAAAAATTAACAGAAAAATTGCCGAGGCACTCCAGTTGGTGGTTTTGTCAGTTGTGTCTTATGATTATTATCAAACACCACGCCATATGTTACCAACTGGTATGCCAATGGTGTGTGTAGACCTTAAGCAGGAATATGCACAGGGAGCAGATATGACCGGAGCTGCCAGCTAGGATTGGAGACCGGTCCCAGGCCCTAATATTAGCAAAGGGTGGGAAAGTAATATACTGTTACCCTTTACCAACAATGGCATAAAATGGCAAGGGTGCGGTGTACATATGGTAAAATTTGTGGCAAAGCCTCAAAGGAGGGCATGTAAAGGGCAAGATTACCATAATGTGTGCCTTTGCACAAATGTTGACGAAACCAGTAAATTGGGTGGCCGAGCAATTACACAGAATATAGACACAACACAGTGATGATGCAAAATGGTGGTGAGTTCATCATATTTCCCAGCAACCCAGCAGAGTGCACAGCAACTGTCGGCAGTTCCATCAGGTGGCACACCTACCTGCAGTGCCCAGTGTCATTGGCTGCATCCATGTTGCCTCCCATTATGTAATACAAAGGGTAAAGGTAACTGACACAGGGTCACAAAAAAGGAATTGTTTCATGCTTATAATAAGGTGTCTAGTATAAAGACATGGAATGTGAGATGTGTACTGCAATAACTGTACATTGTTAGCGAGATAAAGTGGGTGGATACAGCACCTTAAGGCCATTGAGGCCTAAGGCACATTCCTCACGTTCCTGCCTCAACAACTAACACTAACAACTAGTGATACATGCCCATGTAAATAGCCCATGGAGCAAGGTTTATAAGTTGCCATTAAATATATCTCAAAATTGCTAGTAATTTCAGTATGCTAAAATGCATGCTCAATTTTTCCAAAGTTCAAAGTTTGATGTTTGTCACAAAGGTCCAATTAACCACTTCTGCATTTTAACAGCCAGCTCAGCATTAGGGTTTTTCCAAGTGTCAAGTTAAATAAAAATATAATTACCAGAATTGCAAGTTTGTTTTGTACATGAGAAGTATGAGGACCTATTTCAAAGTCCAAAATGCATGAGGACACATGTTGCCATGCAGGAAAGGTTGTGCAGAGCTTAGTAAAATCACGAGTATTACAGTTGCTGATTTTGCTGTATGTAGGTTTAGAAAAAATACTAATATACTGATATATGCCAAACTATGTTAATTGTGTAATATAGTCTCCTGTTATAATTAGTATGTGGGTACGTACCTCAATAGCCATATTTTGAGTTTTACAGCATGCAACTGCTGGTGATCATATACACTGTTAGAATGTGCCTAACAGTGCTCTTGCTCTTATAAACAAGATAGGTCAGTCCTTGTATGTAAGCCGGAGCTGTGTAGCATACAGATTATGTGACCTTAAATTGGCTAAAGCAATGAAATCAACAGCCTATACCAAATAAGCCACAGGGAGCTATGACAGTGTTTGGGTTAGGGGACTTTATACATTACTAATAAATTAAATAAATAAGAGCAGGCATGGGAGAGAAGCTAACCAAGGTGTTTATCTATGGTTACCTGTTTTGCATGCCAATAAATAAAGAGATCTTTATTCTTGCTGCTAGTTAATGCTGCTAAATCTTTGAGTATTAAACCCACCTAAAGTATAGAAGTTTTATTAACATGTACTAAATTAGTTTGTCAATGTATTAGTATAATCCTAATAAAACAATGCCACCTTAGGCATAAAATAAAATTAATTATTTTCACCAAGTAGACATAATTCTCCTTGGTAACAGCATGGTCAGAATACAGGTAACCAATTAAAACTAGACACGGTATGTTGAACAGATGGTAGCAAGTTACAAACTACAAGATGGGTTGCAAAACACAACACAGATACAAAATGAGGAACTTACTTTGTATGTAAAGAGATAGCAAGCAAACCTATGTATTAGGCAGCCTAGCTGGTAAGGATGACAGATATGATGTTATTATGATTGGATATTATGATTGGATGTATGTTCTTTGTTTGTACAACTATATATAAAGTCTTGTAAGTTCTGCCTCGGTCAGAACGGCTTTTTATTTTACAACTGAAGCTATCATCTTTGCACCAGCAATTTTTGTATCCTGATGAAATAAAACTTACATTTCTAACATCTCCGTTCTCCGTGTGGTTCATAAATATATCTAGGTGTTTAACTCAAGTAACAAGGAGGGAGCCAGCCGCTCCTTGGAGATGCCCTAGGGATCTTCCCGTTACATTTTGGTGCCGTGACTCGAATTCTTAAAAGCCACTGGCAGTTTAAGTGTCAGACCGAAGCTAAAAATCACCCAGACTTTGTGACCACTCGATAACCTTTTATATTTTTGCCATTCTTTTTCTCCTCGCCGCCGGTAAAACTGTTTTTCCCTCACTGTCCTATTGATACGGCTCATTCATGGAAAGCCTGATCAACTTCCCACGGATGACCGCCACGAAGAAGATAGATGACTAGTCTGAGAACCAGGTATTAGTATATTATCTGAATGGACATGTGTAATAGGGAGAGGGACTGTCTTATTGTAGCAGGTATGTATGTTATTTGTTTAATCATTCTCTATTGCATTAGTGAGACAAGTAATCAGGTTCAGAACATCACGGTGATTAATGATACTGAGTCAGTTATTTAAATGGGCGTGTGTAATAGGGAGAGAGTATTATCTGTTATTATGCTATTAAGTTTTGTTATGTTATTTGTTTAACCATTTTCTATTACATTAGTGAGACAAGTAACCAGGTTCAGAACGTTACGGTGATTAATAATACTGAGTCAGTGTAGGGCGGTAGGTCTTAAACCTACCAGACGAGGGCATTTTGCCTGTCTGCGGAAAAAGTTTAAAGATAATCAAAATTAATTAACAGGATACAGTAAATATTTGTGAGGTTGAAGGGGCGCCCGGAGACCGAGTTAAAACAGGTGGCTGAGACAAAGCAGTCCAGCGCAGTTAGAGGCTAGGATAGCCCTAACTAAAGGGACTGGTCCTGAGTGAATAAACTCGGAAGACTAGTCAAGAACTTCCCTAAGGATTGGGGGGGCGGATTGCCTCGCAAACGGCAACCGGTTACGTAAGGTAGAGAGTTTCCACAAGGAAAAGAAAGGAATAATCTGATATCGGCTGGTCCAGTACAGATAAGTGAGATGGAAAAACAAATAAATGAATATGTTGAGAAACATGGGAAGTTGGGGGCATATGAAACCCCCACAAAGGACACCCAACTAAAACCTTATTTTAACCAATGTGTCCTAGAAAGAAATGTGACATGTAAAATGACAAAAAAAACTAGCGCATTACAGGCAGCAATACAATATACCGACTGTCTAAGTAGGCGCGTATGATGAGACTAGAGAGTTGTTAGTCTGCTCTAAGGAGAGTAACAAACAATTAGTCCAAGAAAAGGCAGATAATAAACAAAATTACTAACAGTAGAGAAGGTCAAGGGCTAATCTAAATCAAGCCATATAGTATCTGTAGTTACTATATGTACAAACACAATTGCAAAAATGGCCATGTATAAAATAATGCTATCGTCGCATGTGAGAACTTGCACCCATTAAGAGACACAAGGTTAACAAAAATGAACAGAAAAATTGCCGAGGCACTCCAGTTGGTGGTTTTGTCAGTTGTGTGCTTATGATTATTAACCATACGCCATCGCATATGTTACCAACTGGTATGCCAATGGTGTGTGTAGGCCCTAAGCAGGAATATGCACAAGGGGAGCAGATACAACTGGAGCTGCCAGCTAGGATTGGAGACCCGGTCCCAGGCCCTAATATTAGCAAAGGGTGGGAAAGTAATATACTGTTACCCTTTACCAACAATGGCATAAAATGGCAAGGGTGCGGTGTACATATGGTAAAATTTGTGGCAAAGCCTCAAAGGAGGGCATGTAAAGGGCAAGATTACCATAATGTGTGCCTTTGCACAAATGTTGACGAAACCAGTAAATTGGGTGGCCGAGCAATTACACAGAATATAGACACAACACAGTTATGATGCAAAATGGTGGTGAGTTCATCATATTTCCCAGCAAACCAGCAGAGTGCACAGCAACTGTGTGGCAGTTCCATCAGGTGGCACACCTACCTGCAGTACTTGGTGTCATTGGCTGCATCCATGTTGCCTCCCCATTATGTAATACAAAGGGTAAAGGTGTAACTGACACAGGGTCACAAAAAAGGAATTGTTTGCCTTTTATAATAAAGTGTCTAGTATAAAGACATGGAATGTGAGATGTGTACTGCAATAACTGTACATTGTTAGTGAGATAAAGTGGGTGGATACAGCACCTTAAGGCCATTGAGGCCTAAGGCACATTCCTCATGTTCCTGTCTCAACAACTAACACTAACAACTAGTGATACATGCCCATGTAAATAGCCCATGGGGCAAGGTTTATAAGTGTTGCCATTAAATATATCTCAAAATTGCTAGTAATTTCTGAATGCTAAAATGCATACTCAATTTTTCCAAAGGTCATAGTCTGATGTTTGTCACAAAGGCCAATTAACCACTTCTGCATTTTAACAGCCAGCTCAAAGTTGAGGTTTTCCAAGTGTCAGTTAAATAAAATATAATTACCAGAATTGCAAGTTTGTTTTGTACATGAGAAGTATGAGGACCTATCTCAAAGTCAAAATGGATGAGGACACATGTTGCCATGCAGGAAAGGTTGTGCAGAGCTTAGTAAAATCACGAGTATTACAGTTGCTGATTTTGCTGTATGTAGGTTTAGAAATAATACTAATATACTGATATATGCCAAACTATGTTCATTGTGTAATATAGCCATCTGTTATAATTAGTATGTGGTGCATTACCTCAATAGCCACATTTTGAGTTTTACAGCATGCAACTGCTGGTGATCATATACACTGTTAGAATGTGCCTAACAGTGCTCTTGCTCTTATAAACAAGATAGGTCAGTCCTCAGTATGTAAGCCGCTGGGAGCTGTGGCAGCATACAGATTATGTGACCTTAAATTGGCTAAAGCAATGACGTCAACAGCCTATACCAAATAAGCCACAGGGAGCTATGACAGTGTTTGGGTTAGGGGACTTTATACATTACAAATAAATTAAATAAATAAGAGCAGGCATGGGGAGAGAAGCTAACTGAGGTGTTTTCTACGGTTACCCATTTTGCATGCCAATAAATAAAGAGATCTTTATTCTTGCTGCTAGTTAATGCTGCTAAATCTTTTGAGTATTAAACCCACCTAAAGTATAAAAGTTTTAACAGGTACTAAATTAGTTTGTTAATGTATTAGTATAATCCTAATAAAACAATGCTGCCACCTTTAGGCATAAAATAAAATTAATTATTTTCACCAAGTAGACATAATTCTCCTTGGTAACAGCATGGTCAGAATACAGGTAACCAATTGAAATTAGACACGGTATCTTGAACAGATGGTAGCAAGTTACAAAACTACAAGGTGGGTTGCAAAACACAACACAGATACAAAATGAGGAACTTACTTTGTATGTAAAGAGATAGCAAGCAAACCTATGTATTAGGCAGCCTAGCTGGCAACTGATGACAAGATATAATGTGTAATATTATGATTGGATATTATGATTGGATGTATGTTCTTTGTTTGTACAACTATATATAAAGCCGTGTAAGTTCTGCCTCAGGTCAGAACGGCTTTTTATTTTACAACTGAAGCTATCATCTTTGCACCAGCAATTTTTGTATCCTGGTGAAGTAAAGCTTAAATTTCTAACATCTCCGTTCTCCGTGTGGTTCATAAATATATCTAGGTGTTTAACTCAAGTAACAAGGAGGGAGCCAGCTCCACCTTGGAGATCCCCTAGGGGTCTTCCCGTTCCAACTACTACTGTTATTTTTGTTTTAATCAAAGAGTAGTTGGAGGACATTATGTTTGTTTATTTGTTTGTTTATTTATTTATGTATGTATTTATTGTTGTTTACCCTGGAGAACACATTGAGCATCGTTGACCTTTTTCAAGTGTGACCAGCATTTATAAACCGTAAGAAATATGAAACAAAATAAAGTAATACACAAACAATGGTGAATGATGGTGCAAATAAAGTACAGTGGGGAGAAGGGGTAAAAGGCCAGTAATCATTTGGACCATATGAAAAGTACACTTTGCTAAACTTGAGTTTTGCAAAAGGAGAGGGATGTGTTATGAGGAAAGACATTCTTCCATTTTCTCCCCTGAGCCAGAGCATCAGGATGTATGCACCAGCACATCACGCTCCAGCTGCGTCCTTACTGTGTACACTTCTGCTGCGTTGCCACCCAGCAACCACAAGGTGGCAGTCTCTGCAGTGGGAACTGGTGTCCCCCCTCCCTGAGGGAGGAGAGCTGCCATTGGCGCTTGTTCCTCCCTCACCCTGCCAGCCCATTGAGCGACTTCATCTGTTTCCTAGCCCAGGTTGCTGGAAATAGGGCTGGAAGCACAACCACTTCTCTACTGGGCCAGACTCCAACAAATGTGTTTTCACAGTAAATGAAGGCAGCAGACGGTTAAAAAATTTAACTAGTGTTTAAATTATTTCTAAACATTTTTTTTGTTACGTCACAATGTTCTGAAATTTGATTAAATGTGTGTATGCAAAACAAGATTAAAAAAATGCAGAAGAGATGGCCCTGTTTTGCTTACCTTCTGCTCTGCAGCTTTAGACACCCTCTCACCAGGCTAGCAGTTCCCTGAGTGCAGCAGGAAATGAGTGCAGGGGCAGGCCATTCCAGGGACAGAGCTAATTTTAGTACATGGCGTATTGGTTTCATCATATAGTTTGCTTCAGTATATCTTGTACATAGATATGTTTCAAAATATAGTGTATGTGTTTCACTATATAGTGTATTTGTTTCTGTATATAGTGTATGTGGATTTTTTCAATGAATAGTGTACATATTGCAATATATAGTGTATGTTTCACTATGTAGTGCATTTGTTTCAATATACTGTATAGTGTGACAGGACAGAGGAACATGTAAGCAATATGGCACAAAGGGGGGTGTGTAAACTATATTTTACAGCATGGCGGGGGCATAGTAAGGCACAAGGACGAAAGCCAAGTGACTATCAGCTGGTCATGGCTGTAAAATATGGTTTACACACACCCCTGAGTGCCTTATTGCACTTATAAAATTGGTCTTTTTTTAACTTTTTGTCTATTGGGAAAAGCATGTTTAATGGAATGTTTATTATGGAATCTTTGCCACAGAATACACAGATTCAAAATTCTGCTCAGTTCCACTGGAAGAATGTTTCTCTCCCAACACACTGTACACACAGACAACAAAGGCCTTTGTTACAGCCAGAGACTCAGTTATCTCACTGTCAGGGCAAGAAGAAGAGGTTCCTGATAAGCAAGTAAAGATAGAAGGAATTTTTCACTGTTAGCAAAGAAACAGTTGTAGTGAAAACTGTAAACAATACTTATTGTTTCAATTTGTTTATGTGTAAGGAGAGTGTGATAATCAGGAAACAACATTTAATTCATGTGTTTTATTTTTATTTAAGGTAGTTTTATTTTTAGGCCCAGCTGAAGTTTTTATAGTGTAAAGGTAGCAGCCATGTTTGTGGTGGAAGATCAGTTTGGCAGTAGGGGCTAACTGAAATGCCTATGTTCAAAATGCCCATTGATCTGTGTTACAGACTTTCACTGCTGAGCAGTCCTTTTTTAACCATGTGTAAACCATATTTTACACATACATAAAAGTCAACCAGATTACATGATTTTACCCTGCCATTTTATAAATGCATTTATTATTATTATTATTATTGTTATTTTCTTTTAGTTAGAAATAGTTCTCTGTTACAAGTTCTGGGAAAAGGTCAATGGGACAGGATATTTGAGCAGGTGCTCTGTCTCTCCTGTTAGTTTAAGAACAAAGGACATTATTCTATAGGATGTGCAACCAGCAGATGTTACAGGATGTGGGACCAAATGTATTTTCTCTTTCTGTAGCATTCTACTGTACAGGGTTGGTTGTTGACCTTACTGTGGGAAAGCTAAACAAGACTTACTGACAAGATAATAGGCAGGAGACACAAACGTCATAAAGCATTGTGAGAGTTTCTCCCAGAGACATGTTCCCATAGGTAAGACAATATCCCAGGTGCAGGTTATAATACCTAACCTTATGGGAATTGAGGAAATACAGAGGAACTGTCACCCAAGTGGGGGACTGTGGAGGGGACTGTTACTCAAAGGGTGAAGTCACTCCCACAGCCAAAGAGTATAAATGTAGAGACAGGAAGCAGTCTCCCTCTGGAATACTCAATATCTGGAAAAGGGAGCCCTACTGCAAGTAAAGGTATAGCTTAGGGAGGGCCAGCCTGTTGGTGCTGTGGTTGGATTTCTGCTTGCAACACTGGCGACCCCAGGTTCAGGAATAGACCGGGACATTGGAGGGCTGACGGGGAGAAGGATTAATTGTCCCAAGGACTGCTCTCCTTCTCTGGGAGTTAGGAAGGGAGGGCGGTGCTTGATAGACCCCTGATGGAAGCTGGGGCACTGCAGCAGCTGGCACCAGAACGTAGTTTGAGTGGCAAGGTGGGCGCTGGCCATCATTTGTCGTCCCGCCCCTCACATAGAGGGAAAAATTCAGCTGCCTGCTGCCTGGATGAAGCCTGCCCCTCCGCTCTGTGATGAGCTCTAGGCTGGCTCCCTGACCTATCCTGACTTTGGCACTTGAGCCAGTGCTGAAACCCCACCCTGTGGGCAAGCCAGGGTGATCGGGAGTCACGGCTAATGTGGGAGTGGGAGTTGAGGGGCCATGACTGAGGCTGAGGAATGGCGTAGGTGGCCGAAAAAGCATAATCAATAAATAAAAAATAAAAAAGTATAGCTTAGGGAACAGTGTATTCTACAGCCAGCAGGTAAATAGGCTGTAGGTAAGGATAGCTCAGATTTTGCTGTACATCAACTGTCTGTGTAACTTCATTTATTTTCTATTTCTTAGTAAACTGGTAATCCTTTTGTATCACTGTAAATATATCCTGTTTTGGAAATACTTACAGTTCTTCTAGTAAAGAAACTATTTTGATAAGTCCAGTGACTGCCTGTTTATTTTAAAAAGGTCATTTTATTATTTCTGCTGGGCTCTGTTTGCAGACCATCTCTGAAGGGCACTCTACCCACAGTTACTGTGTTGACCTGTTTCCTGATTTATGGTAAAAATCAGGTGGTGGCGATGAATGAGAAGTCCCTGATGAGGAATTTTCTGTCACATATAGTATATGTGAGTTTTTCAATATAGTGTATGAACCTCAATATATAGTGTATGTGTTTCAATACATAGTGTGTTTGTTTCAGTATACAGTGTATGTGGATTTTTGGTACTCTGCGTATATACAGTAGCTATTGTATGCATTTCACTGAATGACATGCATTTCAGTATATACTATATGCCTTTCATTGTATTGTGTATGTAGTTAATTGCACTGATGTGTTTTTTACTATATGATGTATATATTTCAGCATATAAAGTATGCAACTCATTATATAGTGCATGTGTTTTATTCTATGTCCATAGGGTATGAATTACATCCCTAGAGGCATCCCATAGCAAACACCCCCAGGGAACCGTTATACTAGGAATTCTCTTAGCTCATGTAGCTAATATGTAAATCACATTAAAGGGGAACTGTCAGAGCAATCTGAACGTATTCAGTGGTGTCTACTGTTGTCCCTAAATGCAATTCGCATAGTGGGTCTTAAAAAGTCCCAAAGTCATTTAAAAAGTATATTTTGTAATCCTTCATGTCTCTCCTCCATTTTCAGCATTTGGTGACAGCCTTGACAGGAGCGACATCAGTGATGGGCTACACTCTTTGTCTGCAGTGGCGCTACACAGGGTCTGCCAGGACGCGTGCCCTGGTAAAAATGTTGTGCCCCAGTTGGTGCCCCATATGGTGCAGAGCTTCCATAGTAACCATATATCAGTGCCCTGGCTGCCATCTGTTGTGCCCCAGCTAAGTCTCTAAAATCCATTTGTGACTAGGAGCCGCTTAGTGTTTGTCTGCCTATTTTAATCAATACCATATCATTGCAGTTTCAAGTTTAAATAGCAGTTATAAATAATGTTTTCCGTTGTCACAGTACTGTATATGAACCTCAGCTAACAGTCCCTCCCACCTCCTGCGCACATGCCCGACTGTAAAATCATACTTCCCTAGTGGCTAGCAGCCCCTCCCCCTACATGCACGCATGCTCGACCATAAAATCATACTTCACTGGTGGCTAGCGGTCCCTCCCCCCACCTACACACGTCTGTCTGCCAGATCATATGTCCCTGCTGGCTAGTGGTTCCTCGCCCACCCACATACACAAGCCTGACTATAAAATCATTCTTTCCTGGTGGCTGGAAGTCCTCCCCCACCCACACACACATGCCTGACTGTAAAATCATACATCCCTGGTGGCTAATGACCCCTCCCCACCTGACACCCATCCTGGTATGTATATAGGTCTTCCCTGCCATCCAGTAGTCCCACCCCCACCGACATCCAGCCTGATATACAATAAGTTTATCCTTGGTGTTCAGTGGTCTCTCCCCTTACCCAACACCCAGCCTGACATACAATAAGGTTATCCCTGGTGTCCAGTGGTCCCACCCCACTCCCACACCCATGGCTGACACACAGTTCCATGTCGTGCAGTGGTCCTGCCCCCCACCCAATCCCTGATGTAATGAGCCCACACCATGGTGGTCACCAGACCGCCACTGCTATCCCAGCTGCAGCTAGCAATCCCCCCCACATACACACACACTCAGCACCAGTCCCATTCCAGACAGTTAACTTGACCCTCCTCAGCTCCCCATCATTGGTGGATAGTGGTCCCCCTCACAGCACCAACACCCACCCATCCCAGTTCCCATTTCCAGACTGTTTGTGCTGCAGTAGGACAGCAGTTCACACCAATCCACCTCAGCTATTGGCTGTCCAACTGATGCTGGAACCTCACTGCTTATTTATAAGCAGCACATTCAGCATCAGTTGGACAGTGGGTGACTGAGGTGGACTGTGTGGAAGAAAGTGTTGCTTGCTGGCCAACCGTGGCACTCACAGGTGGGTAACGGGGACTGGGAGACCAGGGTTGGGTGCCAGTGCCATAGAAGGGAGAACCACTATCCACCAATAATGGGGTCTGGGGAGGGCTGTGTTAACTGTCTGGAACGGGCTGGGGCTGGAGTGTGTGTGTGTGTGGGGATTGCTACCTGTGCCCAGGATGGCAGTGGCGGTCTGAGACTGCTGTGGGGATGGCTTGTGACACTGAGGCCAAGACCACTAGATGCCAGGGAACATGTACTGTGGGACTGTGGGTTGGCCATGGTATGGGATGGGTGGGACCACTGGACACCAGAGATAACCTTACTGTATATCGGGTTGGATGTTGGGTTGAGGGAGGGACCACTGGACACCAGGGAAGATCTATACATGTACCAGGATGGGTGTCGGTGGGGCAGGGACCGCTAGTCACCAGAGAAGTATGATTTTACAGTTGGGTATGTGCATGGGTGGGGAAGGGACCACCAGCCACCAAGGACATATGATTTTACAGTACGGTTATCCCTGGCATCCAGTGGTCCAGCCCCCCACCAGACACCCAGCCCGATATAGAGTAAGGTTACCCCAGTGTCCAGTGGTCCCACACCCCTCCTGCACCCATGGCTGACCCACAGTTCCACAGTAAATGTTCCCTGGTGTCTAGTGGTCCTACCCACCACCCGATCTCTGGTGTCACAAGCCCCCCCCTTCCCCCACAGTTGTGCAGTCGGGGGGAGGGACATGTCTGTGGGTGGGGGGAGAGACTACTAGCCAACGATTATATACAGTACTGTGTCAATGAAAAACATTATCTACAGTTGCTATTTCAACTTGAAACTGCTGTGATGTGATATTGATTAATCCTAAATAATGCTAAATATTATCTCATGCAGGTAAATGCAGAGATCACTTGCTTGGAGCTGAAAACTGAAAGTGTACTCATTTACTGTATCCATGACAATTGAAAACACAATGACTGTCAGGTTTTTATTTTTATTTTGTAATCGGACTGTGACAGTGGACTCATGCTTCAGTGGTGCTGCAGAGAGTGGATCCCGTCATTAACATCACCATGTTTCGCTCCATGCTGGAGACCCGGGTTCAGGAACTGACTCGTGTTACCAGGGGTTGGCAGGGGCGGAGAGGGATTGAGTGTCCGTAGACTGCTCTCCCTCTCTGGGGAAGGGGGGACATTAGTGGGCGGCATATCAGTGACCTCTAGCGGAGGCTGGGGATCGGTGCATTGGTGCTACATGACATGGGGTGGGCTTGGGGCATGATGCTGGGAGGGAGCGCGTGCAGATGCATGTGCGCCTCCCTCCATTGGCATCATTGCACACACCAAGTGCACACTGGGGGATCAAACAAGTGTAAAATGGCTCCAGTCATAGTGGCATGATGGCAGTCTCAGGAAGGATCAGTCAGCTCCAGGGTGCGCGTCATATACTGGATCCTGGTTTGGTGGATAGTGTAGGGGGGCTCTCCGCCACCCCGCCACGGGGGTAGTGGCCATGGGACCTTCAAGGGAGCTGACTGGCTCTTTGGGACGGTGGCCTGAAGGACAGATGGGATGCTAGGAAGTCAAGGTAGGCAGACTGGGAGCCGGGGAGAAAACTAACTAAAAAAAAAAATCACTGTGTAAGTCACGCTACTGTGCATGCATGAAATGGAGCTTTGCAGGCATGAAAAACAAACAAGCGCAGCAGGCATAAGTGAAAATTTCAAGGTAAGGTCATCAGTTATTGTGGGTCAGACAGGGATGCACAGGTTGCAAATGTGAATGGGGAAATAATTACACATAATGGTATTGATGACAATTCACCTTTAAATGTGTCTGTATTCTTTGCTCTGTTTTCTGTTTATTTGATACACAGTTTGTGGCAAACTGGTCTTTCCCAAACAGCCTGCATCACTGTTTCCAGCTTTCTCAACACTTCAGTAGTTGCCATCACTTGGCTGAAATAATTTCTTGGGCATTCCAGGTCTGAATCCCTTCAGAGCCACTGCTTGCATAGTATAGAACTCCTTGCTCAAGGGCAAACAATCCACCCCTCTCTGTCACAGCTGAGGGCCCCTTACTTTAGACACAAATTATGGTAATTATAGCCCCCTCTTCAGTGGTGGAAACACAGTTATTGTTAGTTATAATTTTTTTTTTCTTTATTTTATACTTGTAGGCATAATGAGCATGACTGCCCATTTTCATATGTGACAAGTTTACAAAAATACAAACGTACAAACTTTTACATACAAATAACAAAACAGCAAAATAATAGTTACACAAATACAAGCACTGTCATAAAAGCAGGATAATATTATTCCTGAAAATAATTGTACTTTTCATTATTCAAAAGCCAGGTCCGTAACAACTTTTTAAAACTGTATAAAGATTGCTTATTTGTTATATGATCAGGAATTGAATTAAAATGAGTAGGAGCAGTGTACAGCAGTGATCTTTGGCCTACAGTTTTTTTGAAGAGGGGGTTACAAATTTCAATTTGTTTTGGGAACAAGTCCCACAATTTAATAATCTAGGAAAAAAAGATGATATAAAAGAAGGAGTCAAGTTCAAGACTTACTTAAATAAAAGTAAAGAAAACTTAAAGAAAAACCTATTAAATAATGAAAAGCAACCCGAATTTCTATATAAAATACTTGAATGAGTCTGAAATGGTAATCCTGTTGGGAATCTTAGGGTAGCATTATAAGTAACCCTCAATTTATTAAGAACAGTATTTGAAGTACTTGTATAAATGTTAATCCCATAATTCATCGCACTGAATAATAGACTATCAGTAAATAACTTTCTAGAATCTTTAGTCAAAAACAACAACCTATATAACATCCCTAATCGCTGATGTATGATCTTACGGAGATAATTAATGTGAAATTTGTTCATCTGTCTCATCAAGATTTCTAAAAATTCATTAAATGCATGAGCCACTTGTTGGGGTTCATTCAATATTTTTCCTTCCAAGTTCAAAGTAATAGGATGTCCCTAGAATTCTTTCCCAAGAGGTCCTTGAGGACACTCCAGGTTTGCCTCGAATTGCTCTGACATTTTCTCTGGAGGGAAACAAAATATTGTCTTTTTGTTTTCCTTGCCAGTGTCTTACACTGATTGCGAAGAGCTCTATAGTTCTGGAATAAAATGTTATCCCCAGAAGCCTTATATTTCTTCCAGGCCTTATCCCTTACTCTAAATGCCTTCAATAATTCAGGTGTTATCCATTTTTGCCTCTGCGCTTTTACCCTTAAACATTGAATAGGAGCTACCTTATCGCACACAGAAGCTAATAACTGACCAAATATTTCTAGAAAGGAATTCACATCCGTAATGGAATTTGGCCCAGACCAGTGCTCTGACTGGCAGACCTGAATCACCTCACTAGGAACAAGCCTATTGAAGTTTCTATATTCCAGTATGGAAGGCAATCCCTATTTTAACCAAGCTGACCATTCACAGAAAACAGGGCTATGGTCACTGATTACATCTGGCAGAACCCCAGAAGAAACTACCCTTTCATTATGGGAAACTAACAGCCAATACAATACCCTTCCCTGATTTGTTTTGGGGTTCTGCCTGGTGACATCAGATATCAACTGAGAAAGGCCTACTTCCAATAAGAGTTCCTGTGCCTCTAGTCTAACTTTAGAACCCCAGTCTTGATTGAAATCACCAATTACTATCCACTCATGATTAGAAGGCAAAAGTTTCTTAACCTGTGTGATTAATTTCCATCCATCTTTAAACTGACCAGGTGGTACATAAATTGTATTTATACACAAATGCTTACAATGACCTAAAATAAGATCAACAGTTAACATTTCACAACTGGAATTACAATAATCCACATCCAACAATGTGATACTAAGATGAACCTTAAAATATGTGAGCACCCTACCCCTTTCTGGAACCAGTTCTGTCCTTCTTTATCAAGCTATATCCTGGCAAAGAAATCTCCGTAGAAGTAATGTTTGTGTTAAGCCATCTTTCTGATATTGTTGTTATATCAAACTTATATTAATCAACCCATACATTAAATAAATCCCATTTTGCAGTGAGACTCTGCACATTGAGATGAACAAATGTAAGTGTGCCAGTTTCAAAAGATTTTACCCCTTTTGGACAACTAGAGACACCAGGACCAGGGTGGGGATGAACAGAACCCGATATTAATGAAAGTAATAAAAGAAGCTTTCAGGTAATCAACTTATGCAATAACTTCCTTTTGTCCCTAGTTAAAGTCCTGGCTATACTCCCCTGTAAATGGGATGTTAGGGTGCAACCAATTAAACTGTGGTACACACCCCTACAATCTCCAGAAAGAGCTCCATACAAGGGAGGACAGCCATCACCCAATCCAGACGCCGGAATGACTGAATCATTGAAATATTGAAACTCAAAAAAATACCCTTTAGATAAATTAACTCCATTTTTCCCTTGACAGCCTAAAAAAGATCCTAAGCTTAAACAAATAATAAAAACAACAATCATTCTTAAGACAAACCTTCTTAAAACAGCAGGAACTCCCTCCTTCAACTCACAGTTAGCAATAATGCAGGACCAAAGCCTAACCTACGTACTCAAACCAGCAGTTTTTCCGTTATACTTTCAGCTGCCTCCTCTATTACTTTTTCTACTTTGGAGTGGTGCTCATGCCACTCATGCTGGTGCTAAGCGAATGGCACGCGTGTTTAAAGGGGCAAACTCCACCCTCCTTTCAATGTCACAAATACACCTCAATGTCCAGACAGCAGTTCAATGAAGGGAGGTAGCCTGTCTCTTTGTGAGGGTCTGTACCCCAAAGGATTCAGTTATGGAAACATGAAGACTATGAAAATAATTTTTTAATACTACAAAAGATTACACATATAATACATGGTACTACACACACAGACTATAGGGAACAGTAATTCTACAGAAATGGAAAGAAAATTTTTTGAACGGTAGGTTGCACACAGAAAAAAACATCTCTCTCTGTCTCCCTCTAGCAAGGTAGAATGACTTACCACACTAGATATTGTGGTGAGTCGGGGCAGACTCAAACTCTTAGATGGCAACTGTTTGTAGTCCCAGACCTGACTGTCTGTTTCAGACCCTACCAGACCTCTAGACCCTCCAAAGGCCAGATCAGTCCAGTTTTCCAACCTAGCTCAAGACAATGAATGTTGACTCTATGATGTCAGAGTGACATACTGGGGGAATGTGTCATGGCACACCTCCAGTGTGTGTCACTCTGACATCACAGAGCCAACATTCCTTGTCTTGAGCTGGGTTGGGAAACTGGACTGATCTGGCCTTTTGCACAAGTACATCTGTCTCTATCCCAAGACATGAGCCCAGCAGAAATGTTTGACTTAGCTCGCAGTTTCTTGGCATCAAAATATACTTTCTAAGCCCAACCATAAATTGTTCAAGCCTTTCACAGAACAAAAAAAGGACGCTTAACTGGCCTCAAAAGATTTTATCACTCTCCAGAGCTCTCTAGCATACCTCTGCTCAGGCCTGCCTCTGGGAGCTAACTTTTTAGATAGTTTCTATTTCAGCTGAAATACTGACAAGAGGTCTACTGATAATAGAATTTAAACACAGAAACATAAAAAAAAGAAATTACAACAAAGTTGTTACATCTAAATTGTTACACAGTTCAAGACAGAGTAAAAGAGAAATTAAATGAATTAAAACAAACATATACTATACAAAATAATGTAAGGGCAACCATACATGGCAAGTCTGATCTTTCCATCTTGGGCTGAGATGACATCACAGAGACCTCTCAGGTTTTGTTCTTGAGGTCTATGATGTCACCTCACCCCTGTGGTATTATGGCAGGATGCTAGGCAAATGCAAGATAATTTAATCAAAGTGTTAAAGTAATGTAAAATGGTTGTGAGTGGATGTGACCAAAGTATTAAATAATGTGAAGTGGTGACTAAAGGCAGAGTACTTATTGCAAAGGGTACCAGCAAGAATTGGGTTAAGAGCACATATTTTATTTAGAGCAAACTGTCTTGATCAATACAAACTTGCTGGGCAAAGCAGAATCATTTGTAGAAAGATATTCTTGTGCAAGGCAGAATGTCATGTTGAACTTAATGTAACTAATACACATAGCCGTAAACAGAAAGAGTGGTACATGTAGAATGGCAACATTAAGGCCTGTCCAGTCCTGTCTGCTTCCCTATTTTATATTTGCTTTTTTTGATATTTACGTTACTTGGTAACATTAAAGAATGCTCATTATACTCTTATCTTATAAAATTTATTTTTCTGCCTTTCTGGTCAAAGTGTTTCCTGTTGCTATGAGGCTTCCTTGTGTTTGTGACAACTAATATTCCCTTCTGGCCAATGTTAAATGAAATCTTCATTTTAGTCAACAAGGATAAATGCACACTGGACCTTTATTTTATGACCTCTTTCTTTGCCTTTTGTGGCCAGGGTGTCTCAATATTATGGAATTTCCTCCTTTCCACTTCTTGTCAACAACTTCTGTATATACCAGACTTAGATTGTATGCCCAGTGTGTTCAAGAGGGAAAGAGCCTAAGAGTGCCTCCACAGATGCTCGAACATCCAGAGAACGGTAATACTGCTTGATTTTCTCTGTACATCTGTAGCTGTGATGGTAGGGCCATCAGCTATTTATATTTAATTGTATTAGGGTTTATTTTGGCATTAATAAATTACAAAATAGTTTGAAGCAATATCTGGTGAGAGTGGTTTTATTGCTATCAGGGACCACAGGCTATGAACCTCCTGTGATTATAACATCACCCTTTATGTGTGTGTTTTTACAAACTGTATACCCCTCAATGGAAATACAGCCTTTTTTGTAAACTTTATTTAGAACCAGTTTTCAGATTCTAGTAATGCAAACAGATCAGAGAACATATTTTATTTATTTATTTATTCTAGGATTACAAATACCTTTGAGCCGAGGCTCTTTACAAAGGTACCATGTCATTGGTACAATTGAGACAATCATAAGCAAAGATAACAGTTTATAAAATAAAATAAAAACACATAGTCTGTAGATGAAAAAAGAACAATAAGGTGAAACTTTGGGAGGGAAAGGAAAGGAGGAGGGTGAAATCAGGGAGACTAAGTGGATGGGAGAAAAGGGAGGTAGGTTGGGGGACAGAGAGGAGAGGTGGAAGGTGGATAAGAATAGAGGTGCAGCCAGGTGGCATTTGTCATGGGCCAGCAGGGAGGTGACGATGGGGGGTGCTGGCAAAGTGCAGGAATAGATGTGGATCCAGAAAGGGATATATTTGTGCATAATACATTTACATTCACAGGGGGTCAGGAATACAACCTTGATTCATATGGTTGCTATACATTGTTCTATATTTTACATCTGAAGTGCTGAAATATTTTATTCTAACTAACATTTAATTCTCTGTATAAAGTCCTCTCCGTAGCTGTTTAATCACAGTGCCAGATAAAGAGGCATATGTGACTTAGAAAGCTTGAAACTGTATGATGAGTTCATGATAGGCAAGCTCAAGAATGGGTAGAAGGCACTGGTGAGGAGGTTTGCATTTCAGTATATAATGTGGTGGCTTAACTCATTTTGGTGCCTCCAGGAGGAGGACAACAACTGCCAGTTCCTCAGGCAGGAGTGAGCCAGTGGATGCTGGAAGGAGGTACAGAGAAAAGAAAATGGAATTACTGAACACTCACTTTTATTTACTGTAATATGATTTTCCCATAAAGGTCAATCCTTGTATTAGACCCTTCTGCAGAAATTAGGCTGATATGCAGCAGGGGAACAAGGGAGCCTTGGTAATACATTACACAGTACTCCAGAAGTGGTCTCTAGCCACTGCTTAATACCAGTATACTAATAATGTCATATATTTTGATTGATATGTTCTGTCCTTCTGCAAATGCAATCTAGGACTGAACTGAAATAGTCTGCTAAATAAAGCATAATATGTGGGTAGCAGTATGTAATGAGGCTTTTCACACACCCAGGTATGTGATTCCCATAAACCACGGAGTGAAGGCTGAGTTGCTGGCTGCTGACATATTTTATTTTATATAATTACTAGTTTCAGAAAATAAAAGGTGAAAAGTCTATTCCAATAGAAAGTGACAGGCACTGAATGATTGTCAGAGCATGTACTTCTGTTATACATTAGTGTGGAGAACAAATTACAGTATTACTATTGTATGCAACCCTTGGGCATACATAATTAGTAGGTCAAAAAGAGAATTTTATGCATTTTATTTATTTGAAGATTCATAACCGGAGAGGCACACTGAGCCAAAGCTTGTTTCAGGTGCAATCTGGGGAGGGAACAGTGAAGAACAGCAGTGCAGTACATAATAACAGAACAGTTGAACAACATTTGGTAATAGGTTAGTACAAAATTAGAATAAATACAACAATTGTGCATACATAGAATAAAATGCAGTACAGCTCAAGTAGAACACCATACAAGTGCATATTCAGAACCGGCAGCATTTCACGGTGAGCAAGAACAGTGTAGACAAGCAAGCGATTGACCTGTAGGGAGAGTTATTGCCTGACCACATCATGGATGGAGAAACTGAAGTGGCATGGAATGAAATCAAGGCAGGAGTGGGGACCCAGTCAACTGCTTACCAGGATTTATTTATTTAAAAGTTGGTAACTGGGAAAGGCACACTGAGCCGAGGCTCGTTTCCAGGTGCAACTCGGGGAAAAGAACGTGTACGGGTTTAAAAAAGACAGTTGGTACAGTACAGAAATTAATATAAGTACAAATTACAGAGTAAAGGTATGTACAGAGGTGTCAGAGTAATACAATTGTAAATGTTAATACAATAGTGCATTTATGTACAAAATAATGCAGGTATGGAGTATCAGTGCTTAGTTAGACAATGACAGTAGGGGATACGTAGTTAAGAGAACTAAACATTTCAGTGGAGGTCAGACCGGGGAGAACTAAATCTTACAACAGGGGTCAGACCAGGGAGACTGGGACTCCTTGGGTAGGCCAAGATGCTGTGCCTATGAAGGGAGATGAGGCTGGATTTGGGGGAGGGGAGGAGGATGAGGAATGAGAACAGCATGTATTGGGAGGAACAGCTCATAGTAGGGATTTAAGGGCAGAGAAAGTAGGGGAGTGGTGAGTATCCCAAGGAAGTTGATTCCAGAGGTGAGAGAGATGATAAGTAAATGCTGCATGGTCTGAGCATGTGTGAGGATGGAGAAGGGAGAACATTTGAGCCTCCCTAGAATGAAGGGAGTATGTGGAGGAGCTAGCAGATGATAGGCAGGAGTTGAGGTAGGGGGTGGAGTGTTCCAAACCAGAATTTACTGATGAAGGTGAGGCTATGCACCTGGCACCTAGTGGGTACAGATATTATGGAGAGGAGGAGCAGAGGATACAGTGGTGAGTTGAGTTGGGGGGAGGCAACATGGCCAAATAAGTTGAGTAGGGTATAGAATCTTGCTAGGAAGTAGCAGGAGCAGAGCCATAGACAATGTCTGTATAGTTGTTGAATTTTTGTTGACCCGGTAAGCCCACTGGGCCTAGAAGTCCCTTTTTCAGGGGTGACCGGTGGGGGGAGAGATACAGATGGTAAGCAACTGAAATTGAACCAGATTAAGCTGTCGGTGGTATTTTTTTTTTTTTAGTGAATGAGGGAAATTTGGCCAGGATGCCAGGGAAATTCCCCTACTCTTTCCGATAAGTGCCATGGGATCTTTAACATCCACCTGAACTACCACCAATTCAGGCAGATGGGACCTCAGTTTAACGCCCTACTGAAAGACGGCACTCAGAAGTGCAGCACCCTCTCATACTGCACTACAGTGTCAGTACTGGATATTAACCCAAGTGCCAGATGTGGGAACTGAACCCACAGCCCTCTGATCTCCTGGCCTCAGAGGCGAGTGTGCTACCTACTGAGCCACTGACACTGCCTATTATAAGGAGAATGCTTTGGTGACTAAGTCTCGCAAATGGACAAAGGATGCATTCTTTGTATCGGTAGAGTGCTTCAAGTTTAGAAACTAAGTTTGGTACAGATGGAGTCTATATGGGCTGAGAAATCAAGGCTGCTTCCAACCAGATCCCTAGATATTTAAATGATTTGACTGTTTCTAAGGGACAGCTGTCCACGGTGGTACAAGTTGGGGGGGGGGTTAAGGGATTTAGACCATGTTTCTCTTGATCCAAAGAGCATCAATACTGTTTTTTTTCTTAGTTTAGTTTTAGCTGGTTTTGATGGAACCACTGCTGTACGTTGTCAAAGTCACACTGCAGGGAGGGAGTTATGGCTGCAGAAGAGGTAGTCTGAGAGCCACAGCCGTGGTTCTCTGATGAACCCGACCTGCCAGACTGTCATCCACAGTCCAGGTGTGAAGCCACCAGCCCCTCACAGAAGCGCAGGTAGTCTGAGAGCCACAGCCATGGCTCTCTGATGAACCCGACCTGCCAGACTGCCACCCGCAGTCCAGGTGTGAAGCCACCAGCCCCTCACAGAAGCACAGGTAGTCTGAGAGCCACAGCCGTGGTTCTCTGATGAACCCGACCTGCCAGACTGCCACCCACAGTCCAAGTGTGAAGCCACCAGCCCCTCACAGAAGCTCAGGTAGTCTGAGAGCCACAGCCATGGTTCTCTGACAAACCCAACCTGCCAGACTGCCACCCGCAGTCCAGGTGTGAAGCCACCAGTCCCTCACAGAAGCACAGGTACGGACTTGCCCTCAGGGACTGATTACCTCCAGAAAGGGAGCCCTAGCTGCCAATTTTGCTTTCTTTACATGAAGACATTTGTCTCTGGGTTTAAATCCAGTCTTTTACTGCTGTGGCCCACTGGCTGCAGTTAGCCCCAGGAGCACTCCGATTGGCTCCATATAGCTCTGCACTGTTAATGTTTGACTATATTGTGCTAGATTATGTTTTCTGTTAAACTGTCTTGCTTGTATTTTTAGCTGAAGTTTTCTGACTTAATGTAAATGCCTGTATTGTGTTCCTCATAAGACCAGTAGCAATCTCAGCTCAGGTCTTTGAAACCCTCTTCACCTTTTTACGCTAGTATTGTGTTTTAAATAGCCCTGTTATTGCTCTCTCAGAGTTGGAGGCACCTTTGCCTAACATTTTGGTCTGCAACACTTCTGTTTAAGCCAGTCTGCATTTCTTTTTAGCTCTATGAGCAGTCCCACCCTCTGACTTTCTTATTTAATTCTCCGCTGCCTTCTTCTTCCAGGTAGTCTGAGAGCCACAGCCATGGTTCTCTGACAAACCGACCTGCCAGACTGCCACCCGTAGTCCAGGTGTGAAGTCACCAGCCCTCACAGAAGCTCAGGTACGGACTTGCCCTCAGGGACTGATTACCTCCAGGAAGGGAGCCCTAGCTGCCAATCCCCCCTCCCCGGTCCTGATTAAATACACCTAAACCCCGCCCCCGCTTTCTAGCTCACTCCTACTGGCTATTACCAGCCACACCTCATTGGTTATCTAGGCCTTAATTTTCACTGGTCCTCCATCCTCCCACAGGAACCACTAATTTCTCTGGCCCTCTATGCCTGTCCCCTCTAAGCTGCCACAACAGTTAGGGGTTTCTACGCAGATCTGAGCCATGGCTCAACTACTAGGCTTCCTGCCACTGCTCATCCATGTTCTCTTCTTCCTCCTTCCCTCCTCTCCAACATGCCACCCACCTCCCATCCTGCCCCTTTCCTGCCCAACCTCACTGGGCTTCCCACCTCCACTCCGCGCCCACTCTCCTTTCACCCAAGCCTGGACTCACTCAGCCACACGTCCCCAGCCCTTTTCTCTTCATCCCATCACCTCCTGTTTACTTTTCAACTACTCCCCTTGCCCAGCTCCAAATAATCACCCAAGCCTTCTAACTAAGAGACGCCCGCCACCGTCAGTCACATACAGCTATTCACCCACTACCTATCTCTTGTGCTCCTGCCTCGCGAGGTGACATCCACCCAAACCCTGGCCCCAAACCACACACCCTCTCAATCACTGCAAGCCCCCATCTACATTGGACACTTTCTCACTTCTCCTGGAGACCCTCTTCCATGTGGCCTGCACCTCCTGCACCTAAATATAAGAAGCTCTAGCCCATAAACTTGACTCCTCCAGGTACTTGCTGCCCACTGTGCTCCAGATATCCCTACACTGTCTGAAACTTGGTTCACAAAAACATTAGCGACTCTCTGTCGCCATCCCAGGCTACACTTTGGCCCACCAGGACAGAGCCACAAGCGGCGGAGTTGCCATCTACGTCAACTCGGACTTGCACTATTTGGTTATCCTAGCCAAGTTTGAACCTAAAATCTATGAATTAATTTTACTCCAGCTGACACTCCCCTTCTCACTACCAATCTACATTGCAGGAATATACTGCCGACCTGGCACACCATCCTCTACTGTCACCAACCTCCTCAAGCAAATCTCCTGCCTAACCCCGACAGGGGAATTTTATATTATGGGCAATCTAAACCACAACTGGCTAGCTCCTGCCCTCAGCAAAACCAGAACTGAAACTGCTGCTCTAAACCTCTCTCAAATCATTACTGAGCCCACCCGGTTTAACCTAAAATCTGGTAACCACTCACTCCTCGATTGGGCTCTTACCACACACCCTCACTGGGTAATAAATGCCGGTATTCTTTCTGACTCCCTCAGTGACCACCACGTTACTTTCTTAGTGCGCAAAATCCACCGCTCAAAATCTCCCTCTAAATTTCTAGCCCAATGCTCCTTCAAATCCCTCAATCTTGCCCCGGTGTTAGACGACCTTGCATTAGCAAACTGGGCCCCCGCCCCATTATGGACTCCATTGATGACGCCTTTCTCCACTTTAAAGACACTTTCTCAGTGTTTGGGACAAACTGCCCCCTGGGAATGCATAAGGGTACGTAGAAACTATCTGCCGTGGATCACCCAAGAACTGATTGCATGTCAAACCGCCCATGACAAAGTCCTGGAAAATGCAACCTCACGCCCCCACAATATCTCTCTGTATACCGTGATGTCTCGGAACAGTGTACTAGAGCCATCACTGGCTAAAGAAGAATACTTCAGCAGCCCACAGTCCAACCCAATAACTCCTCAAAATTCTGGAAGGTCATTCACTCCCTCTTCACCTCACCAGCTGCCAATCCCACTCCAATTCTAAATATTAACAACTCCATTCTGGCTGAGACAACAGCAGTCGCTACTGAGTTCAAAATATATTTCTCCACTTGTGCTGCCACTCTCCTCTCTGCCCTGCCAAACCCTGCACCTATTGCACCCTCTACAGACGTAACGAACCTGACTAGGCCTCACTCCTTTTCCTTCAATGACATCTCTGCAGCGGATGTCCTAGATGCACTACTTTCTCTCAGCCCTTCAAAAGGCAAATCCCCAGATGGCTTGGACCTTAAACTCCTCAACCTCTCCGCCACTGCCATAGCAACTCTGCTTGCCAAACTCCTAAACCAATTCTTTTCCACCGCTGCCGTCCCCCAAGCATGGAAGCACGCCACTGTCATCCACCTCCCAAAAGGAGGTACCCCCACCTCCCCCTCCAACTACTGCCCTATTTCCCTCCTTCCAGTACTAGCAAAACTACAAGAGCACCTTGTGCTCACCCAACTTACTTCCTTCCTCACCGACTCTAATTTCTTCACACCCTACCAGTCAGGTTTCAGAAAGAGACACTCCACTGCATCCTCCCTGATAAGGCTTACCGACTCCATCCTGACTGGTATGGACAGTGGGCTGATCACCTCAGCCGTCTTCTTCGACCTTGCAAAAGCCTTCTACACTGTCTCCCACCCCATATTGCTCTCTTGTGTCACTGAATCAGGCCTCTCTGTTGCTGCCACCAACTGGTTCAGATATTACCTCTCTGGCAGAACCTAACTCGCTAGAGACGCAAATGCTATCTCCTCCGCCTTTCCTTAATTACTGGTGTCCCCAGGGTCGGTTCTGGGACCCATACTGTTCTCTATATTCCCTAATGACTTATCGCCATCTGCTCTACTGCCTCAATCCACATGTATGCAGATGACACTGTACTGTTCTACTCAGGCTCCGACCCTGAAGTGGTACAAACTAGCCTCCAAGCCGACTTCAACAAAGTACAGCAATGGTTCAGCTCCTACCGGCTCTCCCTAAATGCAAAAAAAGCTGTCACGATGATTTTTGGCACACGACAACACCTGGCCAGACTCCCATCCCTTCCCTATTTCCACACCCTGGATGGTCAAAAACTCGAAGATGTCAGCTCATTCCGCTACTTGGGGATATGGCTCGACTGCCATCTTTCCTTCTCAGACCACATTGATGCTATTTCAAAAACTACGCCCACACTCAGTGCATTTTATAGAAACCGAGTAGCCTCCCTCCCCGTCCGATGTGAAGTGGTCCAGAAGATGATACTTCCTCCCTTGATTACTGTGACATTGTTTATGGTGCAGCCCCTAAGTCCACCCTTTCTAAGCTGGACACACTTCTGAATGCCTTCTGGCTTTGCTCTCAATGCCTCACCCTTACCCACCACTGCGACCTTACCATTCCCTGGCACTACCATCCCTCAGAAACTGCTGCATTTCACACTGTGCTAAATATGTATCTAATCTATGGTTTGGCACCATCCCTTCCTACCTCTCCTTTGTGCTTTCAGCTGCCCCCCACCCATTATCTTAGATCCTGTGACTACCACCTACTATCAATCCCTATGTATGGAAGACTACTGCAGGGCAAGACGCCTCTTTCACAAAAAGTTACCAAAACTATGGAATGATCTCCACCTCAAATTCAGCATTCCTCCTCTGCCCACTCTCTTTCTACCTCCCTAGCTAACTTCCTCACCACTATTGCTCTGTACCTGACTCAGCCATCGCCAATTGCTCCCCTCCCACTGCCCGACCAGCAGACTTAGCTTTGCTATAAATGCTGACATATAGCCCCAACCATACACTTTTGTCCTGTGCCTTTTTGTCCTGCACCATCATGTGTTCTATGTCTCCTGTTGCTTATACCTGCATATTACTGTGTGCTAAATTTTCTCTTGTATTGCTGCTATATGTCAGGTAATTGTTATATGCTCCATACAATATCCAACGTACTCCATGCGTTGTGCGCATCATTTAATGCAATTGTATCCATATGCTGCTACTCACCTCTGTTATTTGCTCAGTTGATAAACTGCATGCTATCCAACCCTCTTGTACCCCCTCCCCCAGGTCGCAGACTGGGAGACGAGCATCTTGTTGCTCAGTGTGCCTTTCCTGGTGAAATTATTTCAATAAATAAAGGGACCAGAGAAGTATGACCACGCATGTCCGCTGCGACATATGGATTTTAGAGGGAGCAGATGGAGGAGGTTGTCAAGAATATTGAGAATAGAATGGAACCCAGAATGAACCTTGGGGGACACGGGCTAGGATTGCGGGGAGAGATTGTTTCCTACTAGTACAGATTGGTGGTCTATGTTGAAGGTATGAATCGAACCAATCAGTAGCAGCTGGCGTGAGGCCAGAGGAATGGAGTTTTGGAATTAGAAGGTGGTGAAAGACAGAGTCAAAGGCCTTAGCCAAATTCACGAAATTGGCAGGAGTGACAAGGCCTTTGTCCATAGCTGGCTGGATTGAGTTGGTGACATGGAATAGGGAGGAGACAGTGGAGTGCTGCTTCCTCAAACCAGACTGGAAGGGAGAGAGATAGTCAGTTGCAGAGAGATGTTTTGGGGGTCTCAAGTATTTATTTATTTATTTGTTTTTTTTTGGTAACCGGATAAGTCAATCAATCAATCTTTATTTAGCCAGGTGAAAACTCCATTGAGCAAGCTAATTTTCAAGGAGGGCCTGGTAGATACAGAATAAATAATACAGTAGCACAATAGAACATATAGCACAAATGGGCACAGTAATAAATACATAGCAATAAAAACAAGGTACAAGGATAATCAATGAGGCCTGGTCGTAAGGTGAAGCCTCATCCCAGTAAACAGCACAGCAGGGAGGTGGAAGCAAGTGAGCACCAATGTGCTGAACCAGTGATTTTAGACACTGATAGCTCTAGCAGAGCAGAGTTAATGCTAGTGACAGTGCAAGCTGGGGCTAGCAGCAAGTAGAAAGCAAGAATGAATCCAGGAACATGGCACAGGGCAATCCTACGAGAGGCTAGAATGTGTAGAGGGTTGACTGTAAGAATAGCAATGTATGGCTACAGTTTAGTGACACAGAGGGCATTGACAAGGTCTGAAGTATCTCCAATAGAGTGACTTGAATTCTGCAAAACCAATAGGATGCACCAATTTTATGGATTTCTGGATGTTGTTCCACAGCTGGGACAGCACATAGTTGAAGGAGGCTCTGCCAAAACAGGAAAAGACTTTAGGCACAGCTAGTGAGATGTATGAATGGCTTCTCAAGGCATAGTTTCATAAGGTGCAGGAGGGCAGACAGTCAGAAATGTAACAGGGTAGCATCTTGGATATAGATCTATAGGTCCATAGTATAGCGGTCCTTTGCCTCCTGAACGTAAGTGAAGTCCATCCTACCATGGAATAGAGTACACAGTGATGGGTATTATATGCCGCACCTGAGATGAAATGTAAGGTCTTATGATAAAGAGTGTCAAACTTAGATAGGAGGTTTTTGGGACTTGGCCATACAGGAAGTCTGCATAGTCCAAGATAGCTAGGAACATGGTTTGTACTAAGCTTTTTCTGGCCTCCTGGGTAAGCAGATGCTTGATTCTAAAAAAAAAGTCCAAGCCTTTGTCTAAGTTTTTTTGAGAGCTCATCTATATGATCAGCAAAAGAAAGTCTGTTGTCAATCCACATACCTAGGTACTTGAACTTGGTCACATAGTCAAGTGACTCGCCAAGCAGGGTGGTGACAGTGGAAATATTGTTGTGCTTAAGGGAGTTTATGGACTTGGTCATTGGGATAACAGCATAGCCTTGGTCTTTTCGGCATTCAGTAGGAGCTTTTGACTCAGGAGGTTTTGTTGCAGCGTATGAAATTTGTTTGGTAGTCCAAGCAGGCACTTTCAGGAGTAGGCCTGGCAGTGTAAAGGACCGTGTTCTCTGCAAAGAGATGTACACTGGAAAGTTTGATTCCATGGTAAGTGCCTTAGACATTGAAAATGCTTATTTTCAGGCACAACCCAGGAGAGTACAAACAAAATACAGTACAGTCAGACACAGGGTAGTAAAAGAAACATAAAATACAAATTCAATGAGCAGTACAAGGAGAAACAAACAAGCAATCATAATCTGCAAGGCACACATGGAAATGTGCAAACGTCCCAGAAATTAGTAAATCAAACAGTATGGTACAAAAGTCATCGAAACTAAGGTACAATATTACAAAGATAGTAAATACATAAATCAACATAATAAGAATAAAATAATAAAATAAAATGCAATATCCTTGGTCAGACCTGTTGAGATAAGTGCAGGCAGTTGGCTAGGAGCCACCTAGTAGGAAGAGAAGATTACAGGCAGCACTTGAGGGGTGGAAAAGGGCATAGTTAAAACTATGAAAATAAGAAATAGGTAGAGACCAATGCAAGGTAGAAGGCTGTAAGTGCAAGGGTGGGATCTTGCATTCACAGATCATTCATGGCTAGAAACAGATTAATCATGTCAGGACAGGGGTCAGTAGAGTTCAGGGGTGGCCAGAAGCAGGAGCAGCAGTCAGCAAGCAGCAGGTGACTTTTCAGGAGGTGTTTAAAGCAAGTGTGAGTAGAGGAGAGGCATATATTTGCGGGTAAAGAGTTCCAATAGACAGGTGCAAAGTGGGAGAAAGCTTGGGCACCCATGGCTGTTTTACATCTGGTCACTTGAGGGAGCATTTGATAACCAGAGCGAAGATCAGTGTGTGCTTTGAGGGATGAGCATTTGGGCTAATGAAGAGGGAACACCAGATTGAGAGGTGATATCAGTTAGGACACCGAGAGAGTAATGACAGTGTGCCATGGGTGATAGCCATTGAAGACAGCTGTATAGATGACAGTAGTGAGTATAACGATGAGAGGCCAGTGCAAAGTGGTATATGTTATTATATGAGTAGGTATGAGACTCCTGGAGTTTGATGAGAGCAGGTAGGAGGGAGGGAGGGGTCTATAGTTGCTAGTTGAGGTGGCATCCCCACCTTTTTGGAGGGGGAGCACTTTGGGTAGTTTCCAGTCCTGGGGGATGGAACTGGTAGTGAGGGAAAGGTTAAGGAGATGAGCAAGGTGGGGAGATAGCAGGTGCATATATTCGAAGAATCTTGGGATGGAGGCCGTCTGGGCTTGTTTTAGTAGGATTAAGTGACATAAGTGCCTTGTAAACCTCTTGGGGGAGATAGGTGGGAAGGAAAAGCCAGGTCCAGCAGGCCAACAGTGGGGGAGGGAGCGGAACCTGTAGTGGAGGGAATGGGATGGTCAGGGAGGGCACAGGTGGTAAAGAATGTGTTAAAGGTATTGGTGATTGAAGTAGAGTCAGATCCTTCATGTTTTAGGATTAGAGATACTTGAGCAGAGGGAGTATCCATGAGGGAGTAGAGAACTTTCTCAAAGTTAGAAGGAGAACTGGATCTTGCCTGCAGCTGGGACTTAAAATAAGTTGATTTGACTTTTGATTGCCTTGGTGCAGTTGAGGGAGGAGAGGTGAGGGAATAGAACAAAACCAGTATTTGGATCCAAGGAAGTACAATAAGCCTGACAATGTGAGGGCAGAGGAGGATGGATAGGCGGAATACAGTAAAACAAACAAATTTTCTCCTGTGCTCAGGACCAGAAAGGTGCAAGTGAGGACGCTGCCTGTGAAAACTTAGAAACAAGACAGGAAAGCACTTGCATACCAGAGCCAGGATCTTGAGAGCTCCAGTGAAATTACAAATACAGTTGTGCATAAGCAAAGTAAATTTATTTTTTGCCGGCTATGAATTTGCCAAATCAGTAACTAGAGTTCACAGCAAAGGAAATCTCTGTGCAGATCCTGTACTTCTACCCAGGCACTAGCAGGGGCAAGTACCCCGGATAGGGAAGATTTATTGCGACCAAAAGTTAGAGCAAGTGAACATGAAACAAATATCAACTTTGTTACCGAATTCAATCATTTATCTGGTTTACTAGGTAATGTGGTAAACAAGTATTGGCCCATCCTAAGCAGCGATACTCTACTAGCCAAATATATAGGCAGTAGACCTAGGGCCACGTTCTGACATGGTACTTAATCTAAGAGATGAATTCCAAAGCCAGTTCATAAAGGGTGAACCCAGACTTCAACATGGTTACCAGTCAAACCCCATGGTATACACAGATATGGAAATTGCAATGTCTTTGCATACTGTTTTAATGGAGAATTCTGTTGTCTCTACTTACTATGGAACTGTGAACATCCGACAGTTCATTTCATGCATCTCCTCAGATATCATATATGCTTTGTGGTGTGGATGTGGGTGACTATATATTGGCAGAACAATTCATCCACTCAAAATTCACGTGCAAGAACATGTCAGAGACATTAGGAACTTTGACACAGATAGCCCAGTTGCTAGACATTTTGTGGAATACCACAACAGAGACCCAAAATCCATTAAATGCATGGGTCTTGAGCTGGTAAAGGTGGGGGGGAGGGGAGGAGACTGCCCCAAGAGGCTGTCTCAATGCGAAAGTTATTGGATTTTCACACTTAATGCACTTACACCAGATGGTCTCAATCATGAATGGGACCTGAAGCCATGTCTTTAAACTATATAGGATATGTATAAAAGGTTACTTTGCAATCTTGCTGTGTCAATTAAGTTTCCTTCCTGCTAACCTCCCAACCCCCACACCTCCCCATATAGCCATATAACTAAACTCCTAATATAACTCTAGCAACATTTAATTTGAAATAGGATTTTACAAAGTTATTTCTTTAGATCTTACATATATTATATATTGTATTAAGATTTCTATATTTGCTATGTAGTAGTTAAATGCTTAGCAATGCTGAATCAGATGTAGTAACATGATTTTGATTGAGTAAATGAATCTCATGCAAATTTCTTTCTGTTTGTCTTTACAGCTGGAACTGGCTGGTGAGCACAGGCAATCCTAATATCACATTATCTGGGCTAATTTCATGCCATATATTGATGGATTTGCTCCTGACTCTAAGACTGTCTTGCAATCTTCTAATCTTCATCTACGTTTATATACATTGATTGTTAAAATCAAACCTTCCATCATCTCCTGTTTTCCAAGGACCGATATGGCTAGAATCTCTTTTTATTAAAAATATTAAAAATCTGTGACAAGCATAGAAGAATGAATTTCATAGTGGTGGATCTATATGTTGAACGGTATATAAATACATAATGTTTTTTCAGTTAAATATGAAATTTAAGTATTTGACTTCCTGCAATTCCTACGTTCTTTTAATTTACTTTGAAGTTTATTTTAACTTATTTTTGTTATAATGAACTTGTAAAAAGATATTAACATATTTTGATTAATAATGTTAATTGATTACGTCACTAAACTTTTTGTATAAAAGGACAGACATATGATCCAGGTACCCACCCCTAACGTTAAGCCTTATGTATGAGTTACTGGGGCACCTGGTCTTCACTGAGATTTCCTTTGCTGTGAACCTAGTTACTGATTTGGCTAATCCATAGCCAGAAAAAAATACATTTACTTTGCTTATACACAACTGTGTTTGTAACTTCACTGGAGCTCTCAAGCTCCTGCTCTGGTGTGCGAGTGCTCTCCTGTCTTGTTTCGGAATACAGTGAACACTGGTGGGTGTGAGTGGGGAGTTTGTAACAAAGCAGGAGAAAGAGTTGCAGAGAATGTTCATTTTGGTGAGAGAAGTGGAAGAGATGGTGCCACAGACAACATCCATGTAGTCGAAGACAGGTAGCAACATTTTGGTAACAAGCTCCCTATGGACATGTAGAGATGAGCAGTCTTTATTGTGGTACAAGGCAATGAGCCTGGAACAGAGTTTTGCATGGGTGGCATCGAGGTGGGCTGAGAAGTCAAGTTTACTGTCTAGCCACACTCTGAGGTATAGCTGTAACAATATAGTGCCTATTAATGTGACTGCCTTAGCCTAAACTTTAGATAGAAGCCAGTTCTGATCACAATTTAATATAATTATGGCTTAATGCACAAGAACTGTTGCTTCCCCTATATTGTATGCAAAGAATAAAGATGTAACTTACACAGGAGCATAAAATGGAACTGTTTGACTAGAAGAAGAAGAAGAATCAGCATTTATATAGTGCTTTTCATACATCCAAAGCACTTTACAAGCAATGCTAGACTGGTAGTGAAGTAACTGAATGTGTGGTGGCAGCCATATCGCACATCATCACCCACACACAGCCTTGATAATTGCATGAACCGGTTTATAGGAAGGGGAATCTTGGCCAGGACACCAGGAATGTTACCTACTCTTTGCGAAGAGTACCCTGGGTTCTTTTACTTCCACCTGGACAACACCAGAATGGGTAGAAGGGACCTCGGTTTAACATCTCATCCGAAGGACGACACACCCCAGCAGTACAGCACCCCCCCAATATTGCACTTGGATGCCAGTGATTTTTAGGTGCAAGTGTGGGATGAGAACCCATGACCTTCTGGTCCAGAGGCAGATGTGCTACCAACTGAGCCACGCTGACACCAATACTGACTATAACAATGTGTATAGTATTAAGGCATGGAATGCATAAAAGTATACTGCAATAACTGTATATTGTTAGCAAGTTAAAGTGGATGGGTACAGCACATTAGGCTCAACAAATTCCTTATGTACCTGTATAATGGGTTCACTAACAATTAGTGACACAAGCCCATGCAAATAGCCCATTGGGCAAGTTTTACAAGTATAATATTAAGTATACCAACATGAGATTTGTCATAAGATATATCTGAAAATTGCTGACAACTTCTGCATTTCTATATTGTAACTGTCAGCTAAAATATTAATAGAATTTCAACAATCTATCCTGTACTTGCCTGAGAGTATGTGGACCTATCAAAAACTAGTATCATAAGCCCAATGCATGAGAACACATGTTGCTATGCCATAGGGATTACAGGAAGTAAGACCTTGTGTGTTAAAGTTAATGGCTACTTACACTTGATTCCAGGGGAAAATATTGATATACGTCAAACTATGTTGATTTATAACAATGGGATATCTAATATCTGGTCATTGTGTGGAAACATCACCTCAATAGCCATACTTTACTAAATATCAATATTTTGGGTTTTACAGCATGTGACTGCTAGTGGTTATAAGCTTATATGCACTGTTACACTAAACCCAATAATGCTTGTGCTCATTTAAATTGGCTAGTAAAAAGATCAGTCAACAATATGTAAACCACAGAGAGCTGTGGCAACATGCAGATTATGTGACCTTAAATTTGGCCAATATAATGGAGTCAGCCTGTGCCAGTTGAGTCATAGGAAGCTATGCAGCATTTGGATCAGGAGACTTTATATAGTCAATAAGAGCTGGCATAGAGAGAGACTTAGCAGTGGTGTTTGCTTGTAATTACCTATTTTGCATGCTAGTAAGTAAATAACCTTTTAATTTACTGGTTAATGCTACCGGAGCCCTTGAATGCTGAATCCACATAAATCACAAAGTTTCTACTAAAATGTAATAAGATTAGTTTGACAGTGTCTCAATATAGTCCTAATAAGACAATGCTGCCATCTTCAGGCATAATATAAAACTAACCTTTTTATCAAGCAAGCACAACTTTCCTTAGTAACAGCATGATCATAATATCAAACTATAACAAATAACCAATCAGAAATGGACAAATGTTATATGGCTAAAATATTGCCTTATATGTTAAGTTCCTTAAATTGTTTGTTCCAATCAGCATGTAACAACTCTGTTCTAATGTAGTCACAAATGTATATAAGCTGTGTAATTTTGTACTCAGAGAGAAAGATGCTACATCTAATGTAACCTGACATCGAAGCGCTGTTAAAATAAATAAAATTTTCTCTCCAAGGCTGTTGTCTAAGTCTTTTATAATTATTTGTAAGTATAACAATACATAACGTAACAACGGGTCTCATCCCGCTTTCCCGCTCGTTACAATAGTGAAGCCCACCAGGATGAAGTGCAGTGTCACAGGTTTACTGCATGACAAAAGGGAGTAACTCCACTGAAACTGCATTGCTTGCTGACGTAACTCTACTGCAGAATTCTGCAGTGCTGCACTTCATCCTGGTGGGCTTCACTGTACCTGAAGGACTGAACTGCTTCAAGAGGCAAGCCATCCAGAGTGGTGAAAATGGGGGAGCAGTAAGTCTGGCCAATTTCTAACTAATACCAGAGGTCACACTGCCTCTTTAGTGTTGACTCTGAGTTGGCTGAATTTGAACCAGTGCAGAACGTTGTTAAAGTCCCGCTAGAGCAGGTCTTCCACAGCTGTGGTAGAGGGACCAGAGGTAAAGATGACTGCATCATCTGCATGCATGTGGATATGTGAGTTGGCATAGGCAGAGGGAAGGTCATTCGGGATAATGGAGAAAAAGATGGTTCCCAGGATGGAACCCCATGGGACCCTAGCCTCGACTGGAAGGGGAGGTGATAGGGCACCTCCAGCCTGTAGCGATTCATGTTGGCCTATTAGGTATGAGCCGAACCAAGCCACAGTGGGAGCTGAGAGGCCAGCAGAGCTCAGTTTGTCTAGGAAAAGTGGATGTGACACCAAATCGAAGGCTTAAGCCAGACTAATGAATACATCATCAGTAGCATGCCCGTGATCCATCCCAGAGGGAGATAGTGGAATGGTGCTTCTAAAACCAGACTGGAAAAGTGAGAGGAAGTTGGAAGATGAAAAGAAGTTGAGAGTCTAGAATGGGCTAGTTTCTATTGCAGAAGTAGGGAGGAAGGAAATGGAATAAAAGTTGCCAGGGAGGAGGAGTCTCCCCTTTGTGAAGTGGAATCACTTTGTCCAGCTTCCATGATTGAAGAACAGCCGGGGAGACTGAGTACGTAAGTGAGAGGCTGCAATGGCAGGGGCTGAAAGGCGGAGGAGCTTTGAGTCCAGACCGTCAGACTAGACTTTGACAGGTTGAGGAAAGAAAGGGCAAACAGGCTTTCTTGGATGGTGACAGGTGGAAGTGGAAATCTGGTATGGGTGTGGTGGGAGAGCAGGAGGGGAAGGACAGAAGCCAGGAGAAAAGTTGAAGAGAGGATGCAGGTTGTGAAGAATTCATTGAATTGAGCAACAACAGACGTGGGGTCAGAAAGAGGTGAACCATTAACAATGAGGAATGGGGAGGCGGACTGGGCAGAGGGTCAGAAAAGGTGGTACCTTAAGTGTGCAAATGTTTCAAGTTACCCCATCAATAAAGGGGTGATTTAAGTATCAAATAATTACTGCGTGTTATCTTAAGTGTAATGTAAACAAGATCTTGGAGAGGCTTGTGCAAAATCAGCTGTCTTGTTGAAAACTAACAACACTCTCTGTAAACAACAGTTTGGTTTTAGAGAAAACAAGAACACCATAACTGCAACCTCTAAACTACACAACATACACTAGCCTTGAAGATGGACAAACTAAAGGCCTTTTATCTTTTGCAGTCTTTATAAACCCCCCCACAGAAAACATTAAAAAGTAAGTCCCTCAGCGCCGTTTCCTGTGCGCCGGGGTATCAGAGTGCTGAAAATGTTTTCTGCATTCTGACTTCGCGATAACGGCGATCACCTTTAGGCTTTCACCGTTATCACATAGAACCAAAGGTTTTACAGGCTAGCAAGAAAGATAGGGAATTACTGTTTGTTAAAATGAAGAATGTTGCAATTTTTGCAATGAGATAGTAGCACTTTGCAAACTGGTTCTTTGCAAATTGGTTAGGGTTATAAAAACTGGCTGAATGTTAATTTTGGGGCTTGAATGTGAATCAAAAATCAGAAAAAAAATGGGAAAAGTTAAAAATAAAAAATATTCTTTTGAAAACATCAGGCAAAATGGCCTCCCTGATGGCCCAGCGGCAGTGCGTTGTTTTGCCATGCAGGCACTCCGGGTTTCAGAGCGAACACGAATCACTGCATCGGGAGGGAGGCAGGCAGGGCTGTGGCAGCTGCCCGGAAGTAGTGTGCCTCAGGTGGGGAGGGTTGACAGTTAGGTCTGGTGCCACAGCAATCTCTGCTGCTGGGTCAGGGAACTGGCTCCAGCCTCAGGGGATATGCTGCTGCATGTGAGACCCTTGGGGGGATATGCTCTATGCATGCGAGTTTGGATTTCCTCCCCCTCCCCTAGCCTCCGGACCCCCATTGCTAAAAAAATTTGAAATGCAGCTGTACCCCCCCAGGGGTGGGGCTTACATGGTGCTGTTCTGCCCTCCCGCTGTCCCTGGTCCTGTTTGGATCTCTTTTGTGTGCTCCGGCCCCAGTGACAAAGCATTAGCAATGGGGGGTCTGGAGGCTAGGGAAGGGGGAGAAAATCCAAACTTTATTTAAGTGTCTAAGAGCGTTACCACTTTAAGAAGCAGCCTGGCTGCTATGAATATGTATAGCTCTGACTGCTCCCTGAGGGGGAGCACTATGGCGCTCGTGACAGGCAGGGGGAGTCCCCTACCAAGCCCCATTCTTCCACTGGACACCAGGGCAGAAGGGCAACTATCAAACCTTGAGGACCATTAATGTTAAAATAATACAGGAGCCCTGCAAAATAAGCTTAAAGTTGGGGCTCTGGACTGTCTGTTTTGTGAGCAGCCATACTGTCACCCTTGACCTTCCAGGCAGCCAATAGAAGGTCAAGGAGCCCAGAGGACTACAGCAAGGGGGTTCCTGGGAAAAGGAGAGAATTGTTCCTTGGTGCCTTTTCACCCAGCCAATCAGGTGTCAAGTCAACATACTACATACTAATTTTGTGGATTAAAAGCCTGCTGGACCAATGGGATGCTGTCCTGATCTCACCAGACCCAGAGGGCAGATCCATCTTGAGTCAGTCTGCCTGGAACTTCCAGAGAGTGAGGAGGGCTCGGGCTGTGTTTCTGTGAGATGTTGGAGGCCTGTCTGGAGCTTCCACAGCCACTAACCCAGGAGGTGTCCTGCATTGTTTCCACTATCTGGAAGAAGCTAGGAAAGGATTTCAGTGCTATTTTTGCTTAACTTGCTCATGGAGCCAGCCAGACCAGAGACTGTGTTTGCCTTCAGCTGGATTTTGTGGCACAGCTGCTAGCCTGAAGTGTGGCTGAAGACAGTGTTCCTGAGACCCAGGAGGAAAGTCCAAACCTGCGGACAGTCTGGGGAATCAGCCAATCAGTGCCACAGCTAGGTGTTGGCTATTGCTTCACCCTGAGGGCTGGATGTCAGGACAGGTGGGTGAGGTGTGTGGCTTTGGCCCCTGAGACTGGTCCTTCCAGCTGTTTGCAAGAGAGAAGCAGAAGACAGCTTTCCAGCCCGCGTAATGAATTTGAGATCAATCCAACCAGAGAGACCTGCAGCCAAGTTCAGAGCCACCCAGAGCTGCAGTTGACATAACTAAATGTAGCATGAAAAGACTCAAAGACTGGTAACCCAGGACCATGGATAACTTCAGGGCTTGCCCTGTATCTTGAAGAGTTGTAAATAGTTTCACCAAAGCTACTGTTTTGGCCATCGGGCCAGGAATTACAATTTTCCAAGTTAAAGTGCCATTTTAGCACTGCATGGCCTGTGGGGTGTGGGTTTTCTTATTTGTTTAAAGTTCACTCAACGCCAGCCAACCAGCTGCATCACCATTGGGCCTGCACCAGTTCAATGGCTGGGTATCCAGTGAAGACACTGGGAGCTCCATTTAGTTATCTGAGGAGCTGGTACCAGTTGGGAGGTGGGTTGTACTGAATGCATTGCTGGTGAGGTGGGCACTGTATTGTTAATGCTATTAACAGTTAATTTAAACCAACTGAACAGTATTTATCTCTGCATCCCTTTTCTCTTATATAATAATTATAATAATAATAAACTTTATTTATAGTGCGCCTTTCAAATTTCAAGGCGCAGTACAATAAGATATAAATACAAGAAGCAGCATCATAAAACCAAACAAAATCAAATCAGAAAACCATACAACCATAGGCTTTTTCTCAAAGGAAAGATTTCAAAGCCTGTTTAAAACTCCCCACAGTCATGCATTCCTTAATCCGATGGGGTAGAGAGTTCCAAAGGGACGGGGCCGCAAACATAAAAGCATGGGCCCCAGCAGATTTTAAAGTCACCCTTGGAATCTCTAGCAACCCTCGCTGGCTGAGTCGGAGCAATCTCACAGGGTGGTAAGGAATCAGGAGTTCTTTCAGGTAATCAGGGCCTAGATCATGCAGGGCTTTAAAAGTCAGTAATCTGACTTTGAAGGTGATCCGCCACTGAACTGGGAGCCAGTGCAGATCCCGCAGCACCGGTGTAATGTGAGAAGATCTAGGAGTACCCACCAACAACCGTGCTGTGCAATTCTGCACCAGCTGCAAGCGTCGGTTATCAACCCCCGGAAGCCCAAAGTAAAGCGAATTGCAATAGTCTAGGCGTGAGGTCATAAAAGGCATGAATTAGAGTTGGCAGATCACCGGATGGAACAAGGTGCTTGATCCTGGTGATGTTTCTTAGATGGTAGAAAGATGACTTAACCACCGCTGACACCTGGGACCGAAGAGTCAGCCCCGCATCTAATATCACCCCCAGGTCTCGCACTCGTTCAAAGACCAGTAGCACGACATCCCCAAAAAACAATCCAGATGGGGAGCCGGCCGCAGGTCCCCCTATCCGGTGATCCGAATCCAAAACCATCACCTCCATCTTCCCAGAGTTCAACTTCAGCCAACTAGACCTCATCCAATCCTGGATTTCACTGAGGCAGCTGTTAAATACCAAGATAGCTCCTTCCTGGTTGGGTGCAAAGGACAGGTATAGCTGGGTATCATCGGCATAACAATGAAACCTCAGCCCATACCATCTCACAATGTCTCCGAGGGGACGTATGTACACTGCAAACAACATGGGGGGACAGTATAGAGCCCTGAGGAACCCCACAAAACAGAGAGATGGGATCAGAGGAAAAAAAACCTGAAACCACCCTTTGAGTTCTTCCGGTGAGGTATGGAGTGAACCATCTCAGAACAGTCCCAGAAAGCCCACAAATACATCTCAGGCGCTCCAATAGAACCCCATGGTCAACAGTGTCAAACACTGATGACAGATCTAATAGTACCAAAAATGGACCGTTTTCTCTGGTCTCTCGCCATCAAGAGATCATTGAGCACCCGAACCAGTGCGGTCTCGGTACCATGCCTCTTTCGAAAACCTGATTGGAGAGGTTAATAGATGCTATGGATGGTCAAGTGGTTCTCCAACTGGCTGCCACTTTCTCGATCACCTTCCCCACAAAGGGGCGGTTCAAGATAGGCCTGTAGTTGGCAAGACAGTCTGGGTCCAAAGAAGCTTTCTTCAACAAGGGTGTTACCACTGCCTCTTTCAAGGAACAGGGATATTCACCAGAGTCAAGGGAGCACCAGACTATCTGTGCTAGAACCAGGAGAATAGACTCCCCACACCCCAAAATTAGGGAGGTAGGACCTGGATCTAAACTACAGCAGTAGGGCGCAACCCTTGGACAACCCGCATAACAGCCACGATTTCCGGGTAGTCGAAGGTACTCCAGGAAAACGAAGGGGTGGTGACCGACTCCTAACCAGTAGCAACCCGCATAGAATGTGTTGAGTGGATCTCTGACCTAACAGCCACCTTATCAGCAAAGAACCAAGCAAATTCAAAACACTGTAATTGTGAAAATGCTCTACGGAGCTGTAGACAGGTTGGGTTGCACAATCTGTCCACAGTTCTGAACAGCTGAGCTGGTCAATTCTGAGCAGCAGAAATTTCCCTGGACAGGAACTCTGCCTTCTTATGAGAAATTTCTGACTGATAGAATTGATAATGTTCTAACAGTCTAAGATGGTCGGCATCCAGGCCAGATTTCCGCCAACAATATTCTAACCTGCGTCCAAGTCGCCCTAGGTCGAAGGGAGAGAGGACGCTCATGAACTGGAGCAATAGAATCCAGGGCAGAGGTGATGGCATTATTATAGGCCATAACCAATGTCTCCGGATCACTGCAATGCACAGGAAATTTTGATAGGTCAAGGACCGCAGCAAGGCCATTGGAAGAAATAATCCGCAAAGGGCGGTACCTGACCATTTCCACAGGGGTCGGCCTACAAGGTGGGGTGCCAAAATTGAATCTCACAGTGTAGTGATTGGACCAGTCAACTGGTTCCACCCCCACGTCAGAGGCCTCAATCCCCAGGAGGAAGACCAAATCAAGAGAGTGGCCACCTTTATGTGTGGCAGTGGTAACCACCTGTGTTAGGCCCAGTGAATCCATTAACTGGAGGAACTGTTGTCCAAATTGCGAGAGTTTGTTGTCGATCCAGGCATTAAAATCACCCAGGACCATCAGCCTGGGAGACTCAAAAGCCATGTCAATGATGAAGTCTGCTACTTCCTTAAGGAATTGCTTCCCATCACCAGGTGGACGGTAGATGACAGCAATTTGATAGCCTACACCTGCCACAACAGCACGTTCAAAAGAGATGGTCTCCTGTACTGGAACACTAGTGAGTGCCAATTTGGTCTTGAAACAGACTGCAACCCCCGTGGCCCAACCTCGGGCAATGTATCACGATACCCGACTGGAATTATGGCCTCAAGCATTGGTCTCATCGTCTGCAGCCAGGTGTCGTGATGCAAGTCAGATCTGTCGAACCAACAAGATCTGAAATCACAGCAGTCTTGTTCCGGACAGAACTGGCATTGCACAACAACACCCGGGTTGGACAAAACTCCTGGGCTGCACTGGCTACCTGCCCATCACCAATGATGGTGCCCTTGGGTATGGGGGCCAAAATGGTCCACGCTCCAAGCTCCACTTCGCCCCAGGGCGTCTCCTGGGCTTAACCACCCTAATGAGAGCGACCCGCTCCTCCAGCCTCCACTGTTCACCCCCCCTTCCTCCCCTCCTGCGGGCAATACCCAAAGCCCGACACCATTGGTAGATAGAAAAAAACAGAGGAGGGGTACGAAAAGGGTGGAGGGAGTGAAGAGCAGAGGCTGAGTAGCGCACGACGGGGGGGTAAAGGCGGACACATCTCATAAGTCCACAGCCCAGCCCAACACTCAAAACTAAGCAATCTAAAACAATATTCCTAAAATCCCAATCCAATAATAACCCCAGAAACAATATAAAACAATTTAATGACTACAATACCAGGTTAGATCACTCGTTATGGTCCACTAAAATTAATTAACTATTATATACCCACCCAAATAAATAATAAAATAAAATTAAAATAAACCCTACTTAACACTGCATAGATGGTACAATCCAATACTTAGCTCTCATAAAACACCAGAAGAAAAAAAAAAAAAAATATATATATATATACCCTGTTTAATAAATTGTTTGTTATTCGTTTTAAGCCTGGCATGTGAGCATATTATTTATGAGCATATTATTAGAGACAGCTAATGATTGCATGTGCATTGAAATATTGCTATTGTTTTGGTATTCCATGTGTGGGGTGACTGTCTGGGAGTTGGGGAGGTCATCCCAGGGGTTGTACCACTCTGTCACCTGGCCCACTTAAAGTTAACTCTGGTGGAGGCACCATGCTATTTATTCAGTGGGAACAACCCCCCATTCAGGAAAAACAGAGCCCAGGCCCCTCAACCTTGTCTGAGCCCACAAGACAGGGGTAGTAACTGTAACATCCATGGTGACCTGGTTACACAGTCTCTAATCCAGTAGTCAAATGTGGACCCTTTTAGTATAACCGGTGATACATGTTTCCCAAAACACCTTTTAAATCTGCATTCTCAGGTCTTTGATTTCTGCTGTAGGGGTCAAATGTTACTGAGTTTGTGGTATCATTTATAATGGAGTGTATGCTGTGGGAGAGCTAAGGATAGCCGAATAGCCAGATGTGGGTTTCCCACAGTATGGGCTGCTGCACCAAGAGACCGTCCTTGTCCCACTCAGTTTTTGCCCTTTGCCCCCTCAACTCCTATGCCGTTCCCAGTTTGCAACTCTTATCCCATCATCAACTAGTTCCTACCACCATTCCCCAGAGTCTGACTCAGATCCTGGTGTAAGGACCTGGAGCAGATGGAAAAAGAACCAACAGTATTTTTTAAATAACAAACATACAATGAGTTAAGCAATTTTCCATGTCTTTCCCACCAAATCCAACTCATCCTGTGGTATTCCCTTCCCCCCAATCCTTTATCACAGTTAATCTATTACAGTCGTGACTCAATCCTTTTCTATCATGATCATTTGTTTTCATCACAGGACAAGGGACACTGGGGACTTTCAAATAAATGCAGACCTTGTATGGCCTGAATTTTATTAATAGTTCAAATAAATTAATTTTTAATTCACTACCCTTAGCGCATCCTGTGCCCTTGTTTTATAGTCTTCTCCTAGGCCATGTAATACTTTGCTGGTCTAGACCTCTTCCAATATAATATTGTACCCTACTGTCTATCAGAGACCTGCTTTGCACAGAACTCGCACATAGCGGTATGCTGACAGCCTTTGGTACCATGCCTGTAAATTATGCTGCCTTGTTCTGTTCCCAGTGTCAAGTCTTACGTTGCTATTTGTAAATTATTGTACACCACTGTGCCGAGCCACACCATTCTCACTAGTAATGACTGTACATAGGCTGCTAATGTTGCTACACCTACGCCAAGTTGTTGTATTGTGACTTGTTGTTGTGTTTAAACTACCAGGTCCATCTTGTAAATGAGCCCTGCTCAATGGTGTTCCAGCTGGCTAAATAAAGATATTGATTGATTGATTGAAGTGAATTTTTAAGCAACACGGGCTAGTATTCCCTAAACAAAACTTAGTACAAAGACACAGTAAGACATTGAAATAGTAAAAAAACAAAAATTAAAGCCTGAAGATTGATATCTTGCACTGGGTTAGATCAAGGACCCTTTGAGTTGGGGGCCCCAGCAGCTGCTGGCAAAGCCAGATTAAGGCAAAGCAACATAGGGCCAACCCTAGAGACACTGCTTGCCAGGGTGTCACAGGTTCAAATGACACAATATGAATACTCTATTTTATATGGATAGAAGACACCTGAGGCTCAATATTCAAATCTTTTCCCAGTGGGCAAAGTAATTGCATGCTATTTGCCTGGGGTTTGCACCCGTGTACAATATTCAAATGGGGTGGGAGCGCATGCTGAACGGGATAGGGCATGCACATGGATCGGTATGCAAAAGGAGGGGCAGGGACATGAATTTGGGTGCAGCACAATATTCAGTGTGGTAATGCTGTGCAAAAGGAATAGTGCATGCCACTTTGTGCAACACAATGACTGCTGAGAAAAAGATCAACTTATTCCAGGCAACCCTAGAAGCTGACTAAGCCACTGCTGCCAACAACCAAGCTGAAGATTGGGGGAGCACACCTGCTCCCTGGTGTCTAGTGGCTCCCTCCACCCTGTGATCCCCATCTCCATTAAAAAATAGATCAGTCCCTGGTGTCCAGTGGTACCCCCATCCACTGATCACCAGCCACATAGGCTTAAAGATAGTCCCTGGTGTCTAGTGGCACCCCCCACCCTCTGGTCACTCACTGCAATCTAACAAAGACATTCACTGGTGTCTAGTGGCACCCCTGCCCTCCAATCGCCGGCCCCATAGGTTTAAAGATAGTCCCTGATGTCTGGTGGCACCCCTCACCCTCCAATAGTTGCGGTGATCTGACAAAGACATTTCTTGGTGTCTAGTGCCTCCCACCCTATGATCACTCACCATGATCTAACAAAACATTCCTGGTGTCTAGTAGCACCCCCACTCTGTGATCTCCATATCCATAACAAATAGGTCAGTTCCTGGTGTCCAGTGGTACCCCCATCCACTGATCACCAGGCATCTAAGCTAAAGATGTCCCTGGTGTCTAGTGGCACCCCCCACCCTCTGGTCACTCACTGCAATCTAACAAAGACATTCACTGGTGTCTAGTGGCACCTCCCACCCCCCAATCACTGACCCCATAGGTCTAAAGATAGTCCCTGGTGTCTAGTGGCACCCCTCACCCTCAAATTGTTGCCATGATCTCACAAAAACATTCCTTGGTGTCTAGTGGTTCCCCAACCCTATGGTCACTCACCATGATCTAACAAAAACATTCCCTGGTGTCTAGTGGCACCCCCCCACCCTCTGATCACTCACTGCTATCTAACAAAGACATTCCCTGGTGTCTAGTGGCACTCCCACCCTCCAATCACTCACCACAGTTTAGTAAAGGAAGTCCCTGGTGTCTAGCATCCCTCCATACTGCCCACACAGGGTACACCCTGCCACCCCTTACCATAGTGGCTGAGGCACTTTCACCGGGGAGCCTATACGGTGATAGGCACAGATCTCCTCTCACTACCTCGGCCAGATGCCATATGCAGTGACAGGAGCACGCATCCTGCGTACTGTAAAGGGAGTGCATGTACTGCCTACAGATGCTAGACACCAAGGACTTTTCAACCCCGTGCTCCCTGCCCACTACTACCCTCCTGAGTAACTACTAAACCCTGAACGCTGTCCCAACCTTGCCTGACACCATTAACGGTCTTGGTGCCCAGCAACTCCACTGGCAGACTGTTCCATTTCTCAGCCACTCTCTCTGTAAAATAAATAAAATTGAAAACATATATACTTCTAAACCTTGATTTACAAAATGTTACAATTACTATACTTTCTTTTTATTCAAGGACATAATTTAGGATTATGGCATGAAATGGTTTTCTGCTCAGACCACAGATTTTTTTTTCTAGTTTAGTTTATCTGTTTATTTTAAAACTGGTGGCTGAGAAAAGCACAATGAGCCAAGGCTCATTTCTAGATGCCATGGGAGGAGTTGCAAAAGAGGCTGCAAAACAGTACAAGCTGGGCAGTATATCTTACAGAGAATAAGTAGGAGACATGTTATACACTTTACACTATAGTACTTTACAATACAGAACTATTTGGGGAAGGAAGGCATGCTGTATACTAACAATACTCCTAAGGAAGTTGAATTTTATTGACATCTTTGAGGTCGGCTTGAATTGATTTGAGTCCCACAGTATCTATGTGACATCATGCAAGTCTTCATATAGACTGGTATCAAATTAAAAGAAATTCAAAAAGGGGTTCCCAGAGGTTTATTTCTGGGACTGGTCCTCTTTATTTACAGTTTATTTTTTTATTGAAATTACTCCAACCTGGAAACCTCCGTGAGCTGCAGCTTCTCATTTTCTCTCATTTTCATGGGAGGACAGTGATCTACAGTACCCAGGCTATATATGCCTACTTTTCCATCTGAGAGGCGAGTTGTTTTTCCTCCACGTGGAACTGGTTAACATAGTCCAGCAGAAGTAATTACCTGTAAATACAGGCTGCACTATACAAGGCAAAAAACAAAGTGAAAATGCAAATGCTGCACATCCACACAGTAACCAATGCCAGGTAACAAAGTGGGTTACCACCTGTCCCTATTTTCGCAGGACAGTCTTGATTTGGGCAGCTGTGTTCTGCAGAAAAACATGAAAAATGCTAAATGTCCTGACATTATTGTAGAAAAAAATATTTTCTGATTTTCCTCTAAATGTTGCAAAAAACTATAATACCTTAACTAAAATACCTTAAAATAATAAAAAACACAAGAAACAACTGAAAAACTACAACACATAGTCTTAATTCTGATTATTTAGAGAAAACATGTCTGTTGCATTGGTTGAGATGACATACTGTCCTGCGAAAAATCCAGTTTCAGTAAGAAATGTCCCACTTTGGGCTTCTTAAAAGGTGATAACCCTAGTAACAGAGTGGGGTCGCAGCAAATGAAGATCAAGAGCATTGGTGTGCAACCTGATCGTGGTTAGGGAGGGGGAATACTAGATCAAAAAACAAATATAGGGGAACCCCCTTACTGTACATTAAATACATTGACCTTTTCATCATAATATTACAGATCACCTGCAAAAATATTTTAATACGTACTCTTTCTTCCCCCCTCACATGTGACTACAGCTACCACAGGTTTCACTTGTTACAAGCAATGTATAGGAACTGTTCACTTATCAGTGCAAAAATGTTATTGTATTGACTCTCCTACTATATTTGGTGGATTTATGCAAGACTTCCCCAGACATTTTCTGACCAGCTTACGGAACCTTGGGTGAGTGTTGATGTGATTTAAATAATTTTCCTCAAGGTCCTGTCAGTGTCAGTTCAGCATGCACACAGTATAACAGAATGCATGTTTATTTAGTCTGTATTTGCCAGGTAAGTGTACTAGGGAAATTAATTTTCCTATTATTAGGCACAGCCTGGGAGGGTACAATGAAGCGGAAGAAATAAGCAGTTTCAAAGTAAATCTGCAGATACAAGACAACAGTTCCAAGAAATCTGAGAAAACGACAAATCATGTGAGCAAAGTATAAATGACATAAAGTCAGATGAGGGTTCTTAGAGATATATAGTACAATGACAAAATCAGTCTTTGCTTCTGCTTGTCCGATGAGGACCTTTGTCCCTGGAATTTTGCCATTATACCATCTTTGTGTACACATCTGGTAACTTTCCCAGCCTAATCAGTAACATCACTGGGGACAATATTAGGCAGAGAGATGGGTGCCCAAACCCTTCAGGCTCTTAAAATATAATTGCAGCCCTGGCACCATCCTAATGAGGGCTGCTACCCCTACCTGGGTGGCCACAAACCAGGATAAGGGATAAGGGTTTCTATACAGCTGTTACATGGGGCTCCTTTCCCAAGAATGAAACTAAAATGGCAGTGCTTCTACCCAGAGTACATATTTTAAGTGAGTAAGATATTACCAGTACAACCCCTGGGATGGTGTACCAACCCACCTCCCCCTATAGTCACCCACACACATGGACTTACCAGAACCCAAATCCCCCAAATTCAACATTTGGCATTTTCAACATTCAGCTACTAATATGCTGACTAAGGTGAGAAGTGCAACAAGACCTGCCTATCAGGCCCCATTCTGTTGGACTAATCAAGCGCAGCGGGCCTTTCTCTACAGAGCTCCCACCTAGCTATCTGATCTCTCTCTTGATGTACAAACTGCCTCCAAGTTAGGGTAGTTTAAAACGTAACCTCAGACAGTACCTTCTTTCTGTAAACCGCTGCGACTGCCCAACTTAAGCTACTTCACCCTCACATATCCCCTCATTTCCTGGCAAACAGCTGTCACTGTCCCAACCCCTCCCCTCCTTCCCCCACACCCCCCATAGGTACCTCTCTCTTGATGTATTTCCTCTCTACTTCACCTCACTCTATAGCTCCTGAACCCTGATTTCCACCTATTCCCCCTCCTCCCTCTTTCCGCCTTTTCACTGCTGCTCCTTTTCATTTCTCTTGGCTGACCCATGGTAACCTATTGACTTCGACAACGTTTTTCTTGACCGCCTATTATCACATACTGATACATTATTGTATTGTATCTTCGCTTTTACCCTGGTATCTGTTTTTGGTTCTTATTTGCCAACTTTGACAAAGTCTGATATAATGACGACTCTGATTGTATTTTGTTTTTTCAATTCAATTCAAATTCAGTTCAATTTTATTTTTATACTGGAAGGTATGTGAGCAAAAATGCCCATTTTCACAAATGTTCAGCGGTACAAAAATTTGATAATACAGCGCAAAAGGTAAAAACAATATTTGCAAAAGTTGACGATATTTACAGTAAGAATAGTTTATATGACAGGATCATCTAGTATAGAAAAAAAATACAGAGCATGCAACAACAGAGCCAATATACAGATAAACTCTAAGGTAACTCAAGGGTTGGTGGACATTCAGGGGGTTTACCTACTGGGGCAGACACAGGTGGGGGATTGGAGGAGGTGGTCCTTGAGGGAGGAGGTGAATGAGCCAATTGAACTACAGGTCTGATGTTCAGGAGGCAGTTTATTGTAAAAACTGGACCCTTGTATGTGATGCAGTTCTGCGCATGCTTGGTACAGTTATATCCATGTCATGTTTTGTTATATTGTTGTATTTAGCTAACTATTATGATTTCTTTGGACGTGGAACCTTTGTAAATGAGTCTCTGATTCAAAGGTATGTCAAATTCGAGCCTGTAATAAATAAATAAATAAATCAGGCTCTCGAGTCAGAACTTTTCCAAAAGAGTAACACCACATTTATTTTAGAAGGCTATGCCTGTAGTTCAGTGGACAGTAGCCAGCCACTCCTACTTCCCTGTCCTATATAAGCAGTTCCTCTGAGCCTTTGTCTTAGCACTTTTTCTTTGTGCCGGAGCTCTGTCGGTCTGTTCTTTGCTGCTGGCTGGCCCCCCACCCGCCTTGCTGTTTTGGCTTCTGCTTGTTTCTGCTGGACTCTGCTGTCTGTCTCCTGCTTTGGTTTGTATTTTGCCTCTGGCTGTGTGCTTCTTTGTGTTGCTTTGTCCCCTGTTCTTCTGTGTTTGTGTGTTTTTGTTTTGCTTTTTTTGGGGGTTTCTGTTTCCAAACAGTATATTGCTAATCCACAGCTCATCTACTAGCTCCCATTTACTCACGCTGCAACTGCAATCATTATCTATGTGTTTCAAATCATACCACATAGCTGCTCTTCATGCTATGCACCTTAATTATTTTCACTTGGTTCAGGCTCATTCTAAACCCTAGCCCATGCAGCTCACTCCTGCATCCAGAACTCCTACCACATACTTCATTGCTGTTGTTTACTGCACTGCCTAGCAATTGCTGCTTTCCGAGCATTACCTCTTTCAAGTCTATGTTTATCGAATTGTTACTCCTCCAACTCATAGTTACTCAGTACAGATGCTGCTCTCTGTGTTTCCTACGGTGGGGGACTTGGAGGTGTTGGGAGGATTGTATCCCTGTGTGGCATTTGTCACATTCATTGGCTTCCTTGAATGCCTGGCTGGCTTGCCCCACTATCCATATTTCCTGCTCCTCCGACCTACGTGCAGGTCCAACCATTGCTACTTTGCTTTACAGACCTATGTGCAGGTCTGACCATTGCTTCTCTGCTTACCGACCTACGTGCTGGGCCACTCATTGCTTATGCAGTCATTGCTCAACACTCACTACTGCCATCTGACCTCCATGAGGTCCCAGCTATCAATGCTCATTCAGCTTCTCTTCAGTTTTCTGGGGCATGCCAGCCATACCATTCCTGGTGCAGGGCCTCCCTGCATCCGACAGTCTTGCTCTGTATTTATAAAGCCCGCATCTTGAGCGTGCCTGACTTGGGGGTGGGTTCCTTCTCACCTGGCCCATAGCTGGGAATGTCCTCGCTCCAAGCCTGGCTTTAGCCATTCAAGACTCGACGGCACCTCCTGGTGTAGAATTTAAGACTAGCTGTGAAGAGTGGTTACAGCGATCTCCTTTGGCTCTACTATTCTACTAGCAAGGCACCTATACCGCATTCTTCTTATGACTGCCTCTGGTTCACCTGGTTTGTTTTTAGGGCAAGTAGGTCAGGTGAGTGCCTCAGCAGTCTTTGCTCTCCTCCTCCTGCCTTGATTGCCCCGATGTTGCAGGGCACTCTCACAACCTTCCACAGCATTCCTGTTGCAGGGATTGAGCGAGAGCTTTCCTCTAAACTGGAATATTTTCCACACCTTTTTATTGAGTTTTTAAATTGCAGCAGCAGAGCCGTCACTAAATAAAATATCCCAAACCTGGAGGGAAGGCGACCTAGGCCTTGGATCCCCAGAGATTTCCTCCTCAAAGGGTTTTTTTTCACTCCTCCATGCCTCTGGTCATAACTATTAGTTAGCCATAGTTAGTGTTCCCTAGTTCCTTTAGGTAGGTTCTGCTGTTGGATGGAGGCAGATGGTGTCCCTGCTTGCCATTCCTTCTCTCCTTAGGAGGTCTCCTCAATCTCTAGCATAACCCATCAAACTCATGCCATTGCTAACCTGCGCATCTCATTATGTCATCAAGCTGCCTGTTGCCTTATCTACTACTATGCCTCACAGCTACTGATTGCTAACATGCTGCATACTACTACATTTCTTTTGGGGATCCTTCCTAAGGTATCTTTAGCCAAGGTAATCATCCTGCGGACTTCTGGTCGTGGAACCCTCTTTGAGGGTTCCTTGCTTCTACTACCCTACAGGGTGGTAAGTCCTCTGGAATAGTGTGAACAGCCAAAACTAAGTAACACAGTTGCACAAGCATAACATCATACTGGCTCGTAGGCCACTGAAAAATGGGAGGGTAGGAAAGGAGAATGGAAAAGAGGTTAAGCAGAACATTTTCATCATTTGCAATTGGCATTTAAATTAACATTTTCAAACCAGATTGGCCAGATTTGGGAAAAGGATTATCGAAAATTGACTGTTTTTGTGCTGAAGAGGATGAAGAAAGCCTCTTCAGTGGTTTAAGGCTCTGAGCTGCAAATCTGGAGACCTGGGTTTAAATCCCACAGCCCCCACTTGCATATACTGTGTGACCCTGAGCAAGTCACTTAACTTGCCTGTGTTCCCAGGTTGCATCTGTAAAAAAGCTTTCAGCTTAGTGTGTCTCACCTGGTTAAACAATTAAAAAAAAAAATCATTTCCCCCTTTGATTCAAACCCACAGTTTAGTTTCTGCAGCCACCCACTCTCTATCTAGCTAACTGCTGCAGGTGTTACCCTGCACAGACCCCCCAACTGGTACCAGTTCAGAACAACCCCCTGAATTATTATTCTTTTTTTTTTTACCTTTGTTTTACCAGGAGAGACACACAAGGCTGAAAGCTTGTTTACACATGCAGCCTGGGAGCACAAGGAAGTTAAGTGACTTGCTCAGGGTCACGCAGTGTGCAAGTGGGGGCTGTGGGATTCAAACCCAGGTCTCCAGGTTTGCAGCTCAGAGCCTTAAACCACTGTGCTATACTGCCTCCTTGTCCCTGGGTACCCAGCTCTTTAGTTGCAGGCCTGAGGTGCAGTTGGTTTGCCGGTGTTGGTGCACTTACTAGAATCAAGTTAACTTTTTACGTTTCTCTCTTGATTGATTTAAACCTTTCTACGCAAGTGGGCATAAGATTTGAACAACTATAGATACCCAGGACTTGCAGGGCAATTCCTGCTTTTACTCACAGTTCTGTGAAATCAGTCCTCTGGAACACATGTGACTGAAGTCCTGGGGTCGGTGGAACAGCAGAAGCAGAATCTCATGATCAGATGGCTTGCCAGAATTCAAGAAGGGGCAAGGGCGCTGCAGCTGGGATCTTTAGCTTGACTGAAGGTCTTGCAGCTTGTCCCCTTTAGCCTGTTCCTTTGCAGAGCTACTGTGCAAGGCCCACCAGCAACAGGGGGCCCAGACCTAGGAGTTGCTGTACAGCCCGGCTCTCTCACAGGTCTGAGTACCCTAGCACTTGGGTATAACCCCCCGTGGTCACCTGCAGCCAGCAGTCCCAACTTAGTGGGGGTTAGCAGGTTCCCCACCTGGCTCTGGATTAGCTGGAAATTTCTAGATTGATCTCTCTCTCTTCTCTGAGTGACCAGCTATGTTGTGCAGCCACAGCAGTTTCTATAACTTTCCTGTCCTTCAGGCTCTGGGGGGCAGTACAGAGTCTGAACTCCAGGTTCACAGAAACAGTCTTTTTTCTCAGCTGTATTTCAAGGTCAGACAGCAGGTACCCGGCCCGGAAGACACCTGCCCATCTCTCTGCTATCACAGTCTCTCAGCGTCAACACAGCTACCACTCTTGCTCTGGTCTCACACAGCTCCAGCAAATCTCTCACAGATGTAGGGTTCAAATCAGTCCCTTTGATACATTAACAAAATTCTTCTGCTCACCGCAGGTGTGAGATAACCAGAATCGAGCTCTCTCTTCAACCTCTTTTGACCAAACCAGTCCATCTTCTTTAATCCATTTTCCAGGGCCAGAACCAGTCCTTGAACCTTTTGTCCTTCCCCTTCTCTTTTGATGCTGTGTCTTTACCAGGATCAGAACTGAACCATTCTCCTTTCACAATTCTCTCATCCATAAACCTTTATTCCTAGATGTCTCACCAACGTGGTGCAGCAGAAAACAGAAGAGGCTTTCTCTTCATCCTCTTCAGCACAAAAGCTGTCTATTTTCCATAATCCTTTTCAAAATCTGACCAACCCTTTCTCTGAACTCTTTCACTGCTGTGATGCAGCTTCTTACCACAGCAACCTGTAGCAGGATCCTGCAGCTCTCTCTTTCACCGGAGCTGTCTGAAAACCCTTCCTTCTCACTCTCCAAATGGGGAAAGGCATGGCCAGCCCTGGGGGCAAATTACTGACAGCCCCCAGGCAGGCCCTTTCCCAGTCTTGCAGCCCCATTCTTTGCTTAGGGGCCGGAGCCCCCCTCCCAGGGGAGGGGCTCCCACTGGACTGACTCAGAAACCACAAGTCCTTTTCTTTTGGAAGCTTTCTGGCAGCACCCCGTTCGCTGGAGCCACTGTCCTTCTTCAAAATTAATATGTATGACGCTCCCTCGATGCCTCATTGGTTATTGAACAAGGCACCTAAACTTTCCCCAGTATTTCTCCTAGCAGTCTTTTCAGCAGTCCCACAGTCCTCCTTGCAATTCCTGGCACCCTAATTGGTTGTGAAATGGTCCCATGACCACTATCATGGATGCTAGCATAAACAGTCCCACTGAAGCCCACCCAAGGTCCCAAGTTCCAAATGTCCCTGCAGCCAAACAGCAAACTTTTATTCCACCATAGCTCCAGCATCCTATAACCAACTCTGCATCCTATAAAGTGACTGCATCATTTAACATATTATATCAAAGCTGTGTCAGTCGCTGCTACTGTTTGACATTGTCCCTAGGCAGCCACACATAATCCCATCACAATCCATACAGGTTCCCACTTCTCACTGCCTCTGCAGCCAACATACACACTTTTATTTACTTATTCCCCCCACAGAACTGTAGCCACTCCTTCCCTCTCTTGGTCCCTTTCATTATTTATTTTTACCTGTATCCTTGCCTGTCGCTAGCACCGATTTCTAGACTCCCCAGGCATTGGACAGGATGTTGTTCATTAATATTCATGAGTCTCCTCATTAATGTGCATGAATCAGCTCCCAAATCCTTGAGTGCAATTGTTGCTCCTAAAACAACCTTTTCTGCTCCTCCTTTGCCTCTCCAAAACCCCTGAGGTCTCCGGTCTGTCTTTTACTCAACCCTGGAACTGGAACCACCAGAGAGGAAACTTAAGTGGTTGCTGAATGGCCAAAATCAAAATGCACCTATGTGCTGCATGCTGGAATGCACCTGAAGGTGTAAGTCCAATCGTCGGCTCTGCACTCAAGTTCCCTCAGCCCCGCTCTTAAAAACAAACAAACTATGTGGGTGCCAGAGGGAGGAACCCCAGGACACCATCAGAGACCATAAGGGGCACAGGAGGACCAGAGTAAGAACGGGAAACACATGGGAAAACCAGGAAAAAACAACAGTCCCAAGGGGCAAACAGGTAAGCCCCATGGGAGTACATAATGCTTTTTACTTACATTTTCCTTACTGGCACCAAATGAAGCCTCCCTGTAGTTGTCTGTATTATATACAGATTTACCCCTTTGCTGGGGTTCTACTACTCCCAAAAGTTGTACATCTGCTTTGTGCTATTTTCAGAATTTGTACCCCTGACTTTCAACTTTTCCAAAACAGGCACTACTGACCTTGCAGCACTCAGGTTTGTAACTCAGCTTTGCACTCCTTCTAATTTTAGACCCTTCAACTACCCCCAAAATCTGCACCTCTTCTACTGCACCCTTCCCAAAATACTTACTCATACCTGCTTATGAAGCAGGGGGCATGCATAATGCCTGCCACTACCGTAGCTATTGTAAATTTCTTATACTTCGTGTCTGCACATTGTCTGTAACAATACCCTCCCTTATCACTCAGGTCTTGCCTAAAAATGGATAGCTTTGTGGCTAAGTGCACCTACACAGTTACCAAATCAATCAATACATATAATACTGATCGACCCTAAAGTCTGCTCGCATCTTAAATTACTTTTTACTGTGTATTTTATTGTTACCCTCTTAAAATGTTCATTCTCCATTGTCCCCATGTCCTTCCATTCAGCAGCAGTGACTTTTTTTTTAATCTTTATTTCTTCACTCCACACCTCCTGAACTCTTTCAGGAGTGGTCACCTGGGGTCTGGTCCTGATCCCGCCCACCTGAAGCCCCCTCTCGCTCCTTCCAACCGTCCTCGCCACCACCCAGCCCCCCGGCTCTGAGTCCCCTGAGGCAGGACTGCCAGATGTACTCCTCCTGGCACTCTATCTGAAATCCAGTCTGGCATGGTGAGGTGGTGGAGAGCACACAGGAGCGAGAGGACAGCCTGACACTGGGCGTGGTGGACTTCCTCCCTGACCCTCCATCAAGTATCAGGAGGTGGAGGGTTTTTCCATTTTTTTTGTTCTGCCCTTACCCCCCCCGCAAGCGGTGCCTGGACATGAAATGACACCAGAACACATCCTGTCATGGCTCCGCAGCCCTCTAGAAGAGCCCTGAAGCGATGCAGTACCTCCAGTTTCCACCAGAGGTCACTGCTGTGCTGGACAGCGTCCCTGGAACCCCCCTCCAAGGGAAGGAAAGCTGTCCTCCGGACGCTCAATCCTTTCTCTCCCCTGCCAACCCCCAGCGGCCCAGGCTCATTCCCGAACCCGGCTCACCGGCATGGCGTGAGGTTTGGTGTCCAGCGCCTCAACCTTCAGCGCTACTGGGCCAGCCAGCAACAGTGACTTGATGGGTAATTCTTCACCTGATGGACTTGGTGGCATACCCAGCTCTTATGAGTTCAGCTGGACTGTGTTTCCGTAGGGTACCTACATGTGCTGTTCCAGCCTAAAAGTCATTTGTTTTGCTTCTGTGGAGAACAGCAGGCACATTTACAGAGTTCTTGTTTTCTGAATGATTGGCTCGGGCAGTTGGCCAATTTGGTGTTTTTCTTTCTTGCGTTGATGTTATTTGTTTTTGGTGTCCAGTTTATTCCTACTCTGTGTAATTTTTTCACTGGTGCTCCTCCACCCCAGTGAAGATATTGTTACCCTCCCTCCTGCATGGCCATTATAGCGATTGGTTTGATTCTTGCTTAGGCCTTAGACTGCCACTCATGAGTGCAGCAGCCAGTGGAGAGCAATCCCAGAGCAAATATGGATTAACACTCAACAAAATGTATCCTTTTGGTGGTTTATGCTGCATCATTTTGGTGGTGTATACTGTTGTGTTGTTTTTCCACAGGAGGCAGTTTCTCCCAAAGCAGATGAGAACCATCTCACAGGAGTATGGTTAGCATTAATGGAACAGCAGCACCAAGGGCCCCACACTCAATGCATGTTATGTACAAAACATTTTGGTTTATTTACTGTTTACTGTAGTATAGCAGACTGTATCAGACTAATTTTGCTTAGTTCTAGGATGACGCCTTCTCTCACAAAAATTCCAGAATCCCTGCAACTGACATCCAGCGCACCAAAGGCAAATTATTCACTGAATCACAAGAAACACTAAAGTAGGAAAACATATAACAAACAAGCTTGCCATTTCAAAGGAAGTCATGTATTAGTCCATGGCACTAACTCCAGTGCTTTGCATCTATTCATAACCATTCATCATGGGGTGTGGCTAGGGTGCACAGACCTTTAGATTTATTTCAAAAATTTAAAGTGACAGATTCCAGAAAACACATATTTGCATTTTATACAAGCACCTTTGCACATCTGTAAATTTCACCACATTTAATATATATATATATATATATTTTGATCCCTGATTATTTACACCATATTTACATACATTGTGATAACTGAAATCAAACTCTGCATAATAATCTCTGGAGATAAGAATCAATATAGGGCAAGGGGGGAGGGGAGAGAAAAAAGGGGGGGAAGGGAGAGGGAAAAGGAGAGGGACAGATAGGGACAGAAAAGTAGCCAACTAAAAAAAGAGATAATTGACATATCATCATTTGGGATTCGGGGGATGGCCTCTTAAAACTTGGGAGTTGGTCTGGTCTGATGAATTCATATGGGTAACTATCGATGTGGCAAGTCTATTTGTATCAGGCATGATCTTGGCCTAGCTGCAGTAGAATACCATCTAAGCAATAATCCTAGGGCAAAAGATTTTCCAAAAAAGTTCATTATGCACGCCATTGATTTAATGTTACATAGCAACTATTTTCTCTTTCATGGAAAGTTTTACATCTAAATAAAGGGTACCACAATGGGTACAACGATGGCACCATCATATGCCAATGTATTTATGGCATGGTGGGAAGAAACAAAGGTGTTTCCAGAAAATAGAAATCCATTTCTGCCCCAGATTGCAGTCTGGGGCAGATTTACAGATGATTTATTGGTAGTATGGCATGGGGACGTTGCATCGGCATCTAGCTTTGTGGGTTTCTTAAATGAAAACGATGTGAGTCTGAAATTTACTCGTTCAATAGATCTAAAATTTACCACTTTTTTTAGATTTGACTTTGAAGGGCAAGATGAAACAAGGGGTAACCTCATCTGTGTTTAGAAAACCCACATCGGGTAACAGTCTGCTTCATGCAGGTAGTGCCCATCCGCAGCATGTCAAAAAAAGGGTGCCGTATGGTCAGTTTGTACGAATAAAACAACATTGTTCTAGTTTAGTGGATTTTGAGAAACAGGGTAAAGATTTAAAAGAATGCCTCCTAAGGAGGGGGTTATTGGGAACAAAATGTAGATCAAGCCTTTGCAAAAGCTAGAAATTTAGAAAGAGAAAAGCTTTTACGCCCAAAACCAAAGGTAACAAACATTGAACAGCTAGTCACGTTTGTGACAGAGTTTAATCAAGTGGCACACAATGTTACCAACATTGTTCTGAAACATTGGCATGTTCTACAAGGAGATCCCCTTCTAAGTGCAGTGGTAGGAGATAAGCCTAGAATCACTTACAAGAGCAGCAAAAATTTGTGTGGCTATCTCACACACAATTACTACTAAAAGAAAAAATTGACACAAGACCTGAGTGGATGCCAAAAAAGCAGTAGGATATTTTTGCTGTGAGTTGCAATGTTTGTCGTTTTTGTATTCAAGGTGACACTTTCTGCATCTTAATATAGACAAAAGGGTAATCATAAGGGAGTTCATAAACTGTTCAATGATTTTTGTAGTTTATGTGGTAAAATACACATATTCCATGATATATGCGGGTGTGGTCGCAAGTTCTCTTTACTGTCTATACTTTACCTTAGTTTTCTCTATGTACTCAATAACCACACCCAATGGTTATTCCAATAACACTTAGTTTGTTGTCAGCACATATGTGTGGGAGCCTCAGCTAAGGGAGAGAGCTCCTCGATCATTGTTCACAGCAGCTTATATACCTTTGCAGTTTAACAGTGATCTCATTCTAAACATGCTTACAACAGCTTCTCCTTATCTCTAGCAAAAACCTTACATTCAGCACTTTCCTTATTAGGAGTTGTTTTTCCACTTGCTATATGTCCCCCCTTTAGCTTAGTTATAACCAGCTGTATCCAGCTTCATTAGGTTTTCAAGGTTTGCTTATCTCTGTCAAGCAACCTTTGTCCTTTGTTCTAGTCAGCACAAAACTGTACATTCATTATGGCTGTTTTACAAAGCAGATAGTTTCAAAGCATATGAGAAGCAACATGGCTATAAGGCATATAACAGTTATAAGCTCTAAGGTATAATAAGCTTTAGGATATAAAGTTATAGACAGGGCGGACTGGCAGGGTGCTTGGGATGCTATTTGCATCCTGGCCTTCAGCATGTGGCCTGTGTGCTGCCTTGCTTTTTTTTTTTTTTTTTTTTTCTGTGCTTAACACCAGTTGCCATTGCCATGATCACCAGACTCAAGTTCTTTTTGGGGCTGTCACAGACATCAGGGCTGGAATGGAAGTCCAAAATAGATCAAAGGCCCTCGCCCACCAATGCAGCAATGAACCAATTAACTATCCACTTGCTTTATTCCCAGCCCCAGCCACAATGCAGCCAATAACATCAGCTGCGGGGTGGGGGTGCTATGCGTATGCTGCTCACTGTCCCATCATGCCGGATCCGGATGTGCTCTGCTCTGGCTAGGCATGAAGAGAAGGAGAAGGAGAAGGTGTTGATCAATTGGTGCCAAGCACCATTTTCGAGCAGAGATGGAGAGAGGAGGTCCAGGTCGAGTGTTTGTGCTCATTATCACTACACCGCAGTCTGCACCTGGAGTCAGAGAATGTGTGTTGGCCACGATTTCCTTCTGTGATCGTTACTTAGCACTAGTTATTATTGTCGGGGTCGTGGGCTGCACCAGTCAACCATTCATCGATGTCGGCAAATATTAAATAATTTTTCATCGAGTATGCAGGTGGGTGGGTCAGGGGAGTGTGTCCAATGGTACACTGAGCTGCTGGCATTCTTAAAACAAGACCACCATTTCTCGAGGAGGACTGGAGTGTGCTGAGTATGTGCTCCTGCCTGATGTAGGTAAAGTAAATGAATTTATTTTGAAATGAGTATTTATTTTATTCCTCTGATGACCTTACCTTACAGGTTTTCCAGTTCTGATGATGATTCTCTGGTCATGGTGGTGATATGACAGGACCACACAGGTTGGACAGGAGTCAAAATGGTACTAGCTGGGTGCTATGGATTGGGTCGGCCTGGAGGGGGCAATCATTTGAAATGGGGAAAAAAAATTCCACCAGCATGGGCTGTGGCCCAGTCCTACTGGACTCCATGAGAGTGAATGTAAATTAATTTTAATGTAGTATTCATTATGCCCCAGACCTCGCCCCTCTACTGTATCTTCCCCCTGATATTCAACCTCCACGATCGGGGAGGGGATGGTGGCTTGGTGGGAATCAGTCCAGTAGTCCAACTTGGAGATGAGCAATCTATGCATTGAGGCCTGGGGGCAGGAGGAAAGATCACTGCTGGCAGGCAGGAGTCAGGACTCGAGTGCCAATGGGGCTGGGGCCTGGGGTTCGGTCAGGGGATGCCATGCGAGCTATGGGACTAGGCAGGCAGGGTTTCCTAGATCATCTACAAACACTATTACCGCGCCTGCAAATACGGCCGATGCTGCTCCACATAGGAGATGGCTAATCTCCACATAAGTAACAAAACTCAGCAAAATATGGTGCGCAAATGAAGAGCAAGGCATAGAAGTTTGAAGACTCATAGAGGAGTCGAGGTGCTAGGGTTACTGATTACCTGGAAACTGCTTTTTTGTGGCAATAAGTAAAAAAACACACTGGTGTTTATTATTCAAACTTCTTTGCCTTGCTCTTCTTTTGCGCACCGTATTTTGTTGAATTTTGTTTCCTAGATCATCACAATTTATTGGTAGGCTGCCTGTGGAATCAACTGTTAATTCTTCTGTTCTGTGGGTGTGTATTATGCAAGTGTCAGGTGAATAGATCAAGGACTTTGCAAAGGCAGTGTGTATGGGCAGCTTTATGTTACAGCACCAATGTTGGGACTTGGTTTATTTTTTTATACTCGGTTTTATTTTCAAAAATGAAAACTCTGTATAGCATAATATATATCTGTAGGTCAGGTACAGTTTACACAGGTTGTAAAGTTAAATGGATGATTATATAAATAATAAAAAAGACAATGCAATGATTGAAATCGATCATTGGAAATCAAGGAAATAATAAAAATAAAAAACATCAACATTGGGCAATTTACATTCTGAAAAGTGTATGGCTGGTATGTTAAGATATCTCATTACAAATAAAAAAAACACGGGCATAGTATCTCACTTTTATAAGTCAATTTCATGGACATCAAGGGATAGGGAAACACTTCACTGTACTTTCACTTATATGAACCTTCTCAAACCAGAGGGGTAGCAAAAACCTTACCCTGTATTAAGACCAATTTAGTCTTCTGGCAATGGTACTATTACTTTAATAGCCTAATTAATATAATAAAAAAATCACTTTGTGTCTTAAGTGTTAAATCTGATTTGAGTAAAGTTCCCACTTAGTCCATCGGGAAACAAATATTTCCATTCTATTGTGCAGTGAAAAGGGCAACTGCTCACTATGTTGAATATTTAAGCAATAAGGCATGACTAGGTGTGTTATCGTGTAATAACGTCACTCCTGGGGTGGAGTTGACACGAGGCAAAGCCCGGTGCTTCCCTACCAGGAATCGTATTACACGATTAGAAAATGTGCAAAGCTATTTGAGCCATCTGATTGTCTTAAACACTTCTCTAGGTGGGCCTCTATCAGACAATAGATGCCCACCTATTAAAAGGGCCAGCCTAGCCTGCCCCATCACCAGGAATGTTGTTGCCCAGCCTGCACTCCAATTGGATGAAACCCCTCACTTGCATTCCAAATGTCCGCCATTTGTTTCTGTCGTTTAGCGGACGACAAACTTAGCAGCTCCCCTGTCATAAAGGAAAAATCTTAAAATGCAGTGTAAACAAAACGTAACATTTTCCATACGATCAAGCTAGTTAGCTGGCCGCCCCCACCCCAACTGTCTGTTAGCGAGCAACCAGGTCTGTCAAGTAAATTGTCTCCATGAACCCACCCTCAGCTTTTCCACTTCCCACCACCACAGTGATCACAAATACTATTTTTTTAACAAAACTCGACCCAATTTCAGCAGTATCAACACTCCCGACCTCCGATCCTCTCTCGCTCTCACAAAGTCCACTAGCTAGTAGCGCACTCCATCTATGACACCCTATCTAGTGAGCAAATGAAATAAAAAGTAAATCAGCTTATTACCTCACGACAAGAAGTTATTTTCAGTTGACCGATTTACTCAGAGCTCTGAGGGGCTCCCCAGTCATGAAACCTCTCGGGACTGCTGGGCACATCCTGTCGGGTCTCTCCCTAGATAACAGCATTGGTGAACTCCCCATTCTGACTGTGATGTAGATATGTCACTCCAGCCAAACAGCAAATGGGTCCATTTAAAGTTTTAAAATAACACTACATGCAGCACCACATCTCTGCTCTCATGGATGCACGCTTCTAGGGAGCGTGACTGTGTAGGAAGGGGTTACAGGTTACAGCCTCATTTTAAAAAACTGCTCATCAGTGTGAGGAAGCAGATGGAGTAGGAAGGGCAAGAATTGTGAGGTAGATACTAGTGCTTTCACTTGCTTTATGCAGGCTTAGCTTTTCCTCTAAGAAAATCCACTGTCATAACTGACTTTTTAACAATTTTACGGGGGCAACAGACATACCAGTATACAGAAAAATAGCCTCACATCCTGTATGTCTTTCTGTGTGTTTGCGGGAGGGAAAGTCAACTGAGGTCCACAAAGAAGCTGGACTCAGTGTGTGCTCTGTGTGTATATGTGTGTGTGTGTTCACAAAAAAAGACACATTGTCATATAGGCGGAGGAACTATTTTATTACAAAACTAAATTTAAACTAATTTTCAAATAATATACAGTATTTTTATTAAACAATTTTGTTTTCTCAATGCCCATTTTCTAAGCGCAATAGTACCCTCCAGGGTGGGTGGTATTGGGCAATACTGGACCTTCCAGAGGCTATAAGGCCCTCCCTGCAGTGTGGGCCTCATTACATTGGGCGGTCGGTATTGCCCAATACCGCCCACCCTGTTGGTATTATTGCTTGCATAACACATACCTTGAGTGCCTTATTGCAATTATACAATGGCTTGATGTTATACAAAATAAAACATTAAAAATGTTTTTAGTAGATTTTTGTGTTTTGAAGAGAAAAAATGGTCAATCTAATGCTCAGTGTGCTCAGTAATCCATACAGTGATGTTATTGTGTAATAACATCACTGTCTCAGGCACCCACTGACCAATCAGAATACAGGAAATTTCTTGCCATTGTATAATTAAAAGTAATGCTTTCCAGTCCATTAACATTGGGGGTCGGTTGGCCCAACTCCTAGTGATCTCTTTAGAAGCAGCACATAGGAGGATAGACCATAGGTATAGGGTGTCCCTTCCCTCAATACCCAAGAGACAGTTTACCCCTGTCAATGGGCTCTGGATGTCCAGTAGGTGGGTAATGTGGTGGGGAGAGAGGACCAAAATTATGGAGTTTGGGGCATAGATAAAAGATATGACTATGTGTGGCTATCTGTTCTCCACATCCTCCAGCATTCTGAAGGGCTCCTGGGGTCCTGTGTGCAGCTATGGCAGGAACCAGGAAGAACCTAATTCAGACACATCATAGAAATTCTCTCCAAGTTGGAGAAGAGGAAGTGGACCATAACCCCCACCAAACCTTAGACCAGTCTTTTATGTTTACTGCTGTATTGCGTTCCCTTTCTCAGCTTGTTTTAACTGGTTCTATGTAATGGGCAAGCAATCGGGTCAAATATCTGTATATCTTGGAAATGGCCTGTTCACCCTGTAGGGACCTCCATATTTGGATGTATGGGGTTGTGTCCTCCCATATTTGAATGTTAGATTCTTGTTTTTTAAGATGTGTATGAATATAATGTCTCATCTGGAAATAATATAGCTTTTCTCCAGTAGCCCAACCATATCTCTTCTGTCCTTCCTCGAAACTTAGGACTTTATTTCCTACAAGGAGCTGCCATGGGGCAAACAGACCCAGGGTTGCCTGTCTGGCATACCACCTCCTATGTTGGCCAGAGGATAACAACGATGAATACAGAAACCACTGATATTTCTATAGATGGGACTGGACTGTTTTACTGTGAAGGTTCCTTTGCCACCCTTCTATTACAGATCTGTGGCATTGGGGATTAATTGTCTTTTTTTGTATTAAGGAATGGGAAAGAGGGCTGCCTGTAGGGGAAAGGCAACTGTCTTGATAAGTCTATTTTTTTCCAATGGGCATGGTAATTATCATTCCCCACAGCAGTGCAAGTCTTGTTTGTGCTGCTATCCAGTACTTAGTAGTGAGGGTAACCCCACCCTGCCCATCTCCTTTGGAGATATAGTTTATGTTGCTTAATCCTGGGTTTCTTATTATTCCAGAGGAAAGTGAGGAAAATTCTCTGCCATGATAATAATTTTTAGGTGAGATTAGCCCGCGATCGGGCACTGGGGTTTTACAGGTTCTGCCCGCGATCGGGCTGTGGGATGTGGGGACATAGACGTACTGCCCGCGATCTGGGTTGGTGGGGGCAACAGGAGCAGTTGGGGGGCTAGCCAGGTGGCAGTTGCCAAGTTGCACCCTGCAATGCAGCAGCTCACCTGTGGGTGGCCTCTACTTAAGCCTTTTTGGCTCAAGCTTAGCGGGCGCAGTTGGGGTTGCGTATGCACAACCTCTGCGCAACCCGACTGAATATCGGGTTGCGCAGGTTATGCATGGATCCTCCCCCTCCTGTTGAGCATGCATTCATTTGCATTGCTCTCTTGCGCAACCTGGTGCCAGTGGCGTAACTGCCTCCTGCTAAATATCGCAGAATGGCGCATTTTGGACTTGCGCACGGCGCAACCCTGTTGCGCATGGCGCAACCCTTTTGAATATCTGGGCCTCTATGTTTTGGGTAACAACAAATGGCTGAGCCTCCTTATCTAAAAGAAGTTAGCTGTTTACCATTAACAAATGGCTGGGTTGTGAGCTATGGGAACAACAGGACCTAGTTGGAATCCACACAACCAGTTCATACTGGTTCTGTCTTGCAGGTGGGCTGAAAGATCAAAGAACTGTCTAGGGTGTGATGTAAGAGAGGTAGAGCAGACAATGCAGGTGAAGGGATGGCCTGCCAGGGGTTTTCTGTGCTTTATGTTCCTACGAAAAATCAGTTATCTTGGGATCTGGAAGCTACACCATCACTGTCCAATCTGCCAGGACTCATAAGATCCCAGCTGGGGTAAGCTTGCACTACATACCTAAGAATTTACTTAGTGAGGTTGTTCTGTGTGAATTCTATCTTTTCAAATGTTTTGTTTTCAATTTCTGTAGTGTACTGTATTCCCACAGTCTTTAGAGTGTACAGTATATATCGTGGAGCATTAACTATTATTTTTATATACTCCATGCTCCCTGTGACTGTGTTTTTAAAGGTATGGATAATCTGAAGTAACTGCTGTGTCAGAGATCAGTTTCTGAAGAACCAGGATAGTAAACTGTCCAAAGCAAAGTGTTCTCAGCTGTAACCAAAGCAGTGGGTCGTCTGTCCTTTGGTAAAGGTCACTGTACTGTGTCAGCAGTGGCTATGGTGGGATTGTGACCAAAAGACACCACAAGTGAGAGTCAAGGTGGGAGGTGGCAACATATGGAGGTGACCATTCAGGCATTTGAAGGGTTGTGAGAACTGGCATCATAGTGTGGACTGAGTTGTGGAAAGGATTTGTCCATGACATGAAGGTTTTCCAAGCTGTAACTAGTTAAACTTTTTTATTTCTAACATTAGGTTTCCGGGGGGGGGGGGGAGGTTCAATTCTTTTTATCCCTTTTTCATCCACCAACAAGGATCACCTTTGATAACACTAGGTTTCTGTTTTTTTCCAATTTTCCCTCCTTTATCCACGAACAAGTACCTCCTTTCATAACACTGAGTTTCTGGGTTTTTTTTTCTAATTTGTTTTTATCCCTCCTTCTTCTACCAACAAGGACCTACTTTAGACATGGACAGCACCACCATCACTTCCACTGTAGTTCCCTTACCTGCGACCTGGAGCTCTGGAACACCCCTGAAACACCACAGGGCTGGGCCCTCCCAGCTTGCCCTCCAGGGCAGGGCTGCCTTCTGCTCTGTTGCTACTGCCCACTGGCAGAGGTGAAGTCTAGAGCTAACTCCAGGCCCAGCCAGTAGAGGGTCTGTACTTGATGTAACAGGCAAGGTGAGGTGTTATCTTCCTGGTCAGTGTCATTTTCCCCGTTTTCTTCTGATGCCACCTGTGCAGTGGCACCCCAGACATGTCTGGGAGCACTTCTGCATGCAGTGTGCCAGCACCTAGCAGCACTGCCTTCATACTAAGCAGCCAGGGTGTGCTACCATCTAGCCTCTGCTAGATGGCAGTCAAAGACCAAAAGTTAGACCCCTCCACCCAGTGAAGGAGGAGCAGGGCGATCCCTGGAATACTGGCTCTTCCTCCCCCAACTGGCCCTTAAATGACTCAGGCTTGCTTCTGAACCAGCATAGTTGGCGTCACAAGTGGAAGTGCTATCGCTGCACTGGGTTTCTGCTTTAGAGGATAGGTGGGGAGACCTTCTTGGGCAGGTCAAGAATTCCTAACAGGTTTGACTACTCAGGGAGCAGTACCTACAGGGGTGTCTGCCAGGACAAGACAAACGCCCTGTACATACTTATGAGGCGGGTTTTAAACCAATTTTTAAAACGGTTTAACTCGTACCACTTTAATGCAGCCACATTGCTGCCTTAGCCCAGTTTTTGAGTTGTTTTAAAGCCCACATCATGTACACACTCTTGAACCTCACAGAGCATTGCCTGTAACCATGCTATGCATCAGAAGGGCTGTGCACAGTGGAGGACCAGCAAAGCACAGTATGATCACGGCAGTGTGTATACACTGGTAAGTGCAACCATGTTTAGCTTAAACTATTTTTAAAACCAGGCTAAAGACTAGGTACCTAGCAGGGTTTTAGAACGAATTTTAAAAACAGTTTAAATGATGCTGTAACGTGTCCGCAAACCGTGTTAGCACTTCTTAAACCATTTTAACTTGCTTAAAATGGTTTAAGAGGCCTAGTGTGTACAGGGCCAAAGTGTCACAGTTTCCTGCAAGACAACTGACACTGAACGGCACCACTTCCTAAAAAGTTCTGCATGCTTAGAAGTCTGATCCTGGGGGGCACCACTATACTCAGATGCATAGGGGATATTTGTTTCATCATATGCTGTACTGACATGCCTTCTGTTCTATGTGGGTACTAGAACAACATTTTGATTAGAAAAAAGGTCTCTTAGCATTTGGCAATGGTCTTATTCACAAAACAATTCTCACGCACTACATTAGCACAGGTGCTGCATCCTTTCTGGATCAGCTGGTGTTGAGATTAAGGAAAAAGCAATACAAATATTCTTTCTTTTCTTTTTTTTTTTCATCATACTGTTTTCTCCGTTTTCATCTATTTTTCCTCTTGTCCCCTGCTCAGACAATTGAGGACACTACTGCTGTACCCTTCCTCTGGCCTAGGTGGATAGCTGGCATGTGGCTGTTTTTTGCAACTGATATCAACCCCTCTCCAAGGTCAGCTGCTGGGGGGATGGACAAACTCCAAACGAGCCATATCTTCTCTCCCCCCCCCCCGGGGGCAGAGTGACTCACCTCCACAACACACTCCATCACCAGAATCTTTCAAACTTGGATTCTGGGGTTTAAACAGGAACTCCAGCCACTGTCACGCCAGAGGGTCAGCAAAAAGTGAGTGTAGTCAAGTGGTTAAAGCACAGACTTTGAAAACCAAGATACCCAGGTTCAAATCCCACCACTGCCTCCTTACTTAATGTGTGGCCCTGAGTTAGTCACTTAATCTCTTAGTGTATAAAAAACACTTGGGGAGCTGAATCATTAGTTTTATCATATACTATCGCTGTAATATAGTACAGCAATATTACCTATACTGCATCAGATCGTATAAACCTTCAGGCTACTTACAATGCTAACAAGAAGATTTGAACACAACTATGGGGATTCTGTCGACACTAAATAGTTCCCGCCATGCTTGGATGCCTACAGTCCCTACGCTACCAATATCCCATTTATTGTTACGTCAAGCACTTTTGAGATACACATGCCTCTCAATTGCTATGAATTCCGCATAGTGCTATGATTTTCACACTCAAATTTACCCTTGCTTTTCACAAGTTTACCGATGTTCCTCATAATGTTAGAGGTATTTCTGGACACACAAACTATTAAATCATTGAACTAAGTTGATAGAAACATTTCTTATCACTAACTATATGGGGCCCACTATCTGTAGACATATTATTGTTTAAAATAAGAAAGTGCTCCACATTCTGACCCTTTGCTATGATTTTTGAAGGCCAGTGCTATGATTTTAAATTCTGAGAGGTTGAGAGGTATGGAGATACAGTACATATGAAAGGCACTGTAAAAAAAAAAAAATTCTTATTGTATAATGTTCTACTAACATGTATGACAATAAGGCTAATGGTATCTCATTGTCCCTCGCACTCTACCGCTAACATTTGGAAGCCATTACACCACTGCTGTGTCATGCATCTATAGCAGGGGTTCTCAAATGGTGAGGCCAGCCTCCCTGGGGAGGCCCCTACCTGTTCCAGGGGAGGCCCCAAGCAAGTCTGAAAAAGTACTGCATTTAAATTTTGAGTTTTATATATTTTGTGTGACGAGATGAAGCAAACTAAAAGAGAATAATAGTAGGTGAATTTTATGTATTATTTTACTAATAGGTGACAAGGGAAGGTGAATGAGCCAAGGCTCATTTCAGGTGTCCCCGGGGAAGGGTAGGGAGTGAATACATTTCAAAAGATAGCTGCAAAACAATCAAGAAATACACAATGAACAATAGTGTAAACAAATCTGAACAATAAACTAATAATGAGTGCTGATAATTGATCAATTTATAGACTGATGGCAGAACACCCCAAATACAAGGGTTGAGCATAGAAGTGCTAAGAGCAACAGCAGGAAGGAGCAAAGTAATCCCTGAGAAGTTGCTTAGGAGCAGGGAAAGAGGGGGAGAGGCAAAGTATGTAGGAAAGTTATTTCATATAGAGAGGAAACAGAGAAAGTAGTCTGACCCATGAAGGTACTGCAACAAGGGGTAACAATGGTTCAAGAATGAAAATAGCAGAGCAAGTAGGCTGGCCTGTTTGGGGCGGGGGGGGGTTACAATAAGCTGAATAATATATATTTTTTTTTATTTATTTGCTATTCAGATAACACCTTTGAGTACATGAGCTCTTTTTCAAAGGTCCCACGACAGTATAAAACTAAGAACTGAATGTAAGCCAAGTACTCAAAGGGGTTTCAATGTATTCAGGGGGTGGGATATTCAGAAATGCGCCAGGCAGGGGCGCAAGCCAGGCACAGTGCAACTGGGATGCGACAGGGCATGTACTGGGCAATATTCAACGGTGCTGCACCATAGCTCAGCACCACTGAATATGGCAACGTGGCCTCCCCGATTGCACATGGTGCAGTGGCACTGCGCCAGCGCAAGTGGCAAGAGAGGAGTGGGGGTGCGCAAGTGCGGTTGCGCTAGGCGCAGGAACCGTGATATTCAGTGGTGGATATGCAAATGGAGCCATAATGCATAAAAGGCGCAACTGGGGCCATTAGCATGTCATTATGGCCCCATTTGCATGCAGGTGCGCCGATCCCCGACGACTTGCACCTGGCGCCCTGCCAGGCTGCAGCCGTCGGGGACTGACGCCCCCTGCACACTGCAGCAAAGTGCCCCAATGCCTGATCGCGAGCATAATATAAAAGACAACGTCTATATCCTGGTAGTCCAGTGGACCTCTTCCAGCCTGATTGCGGGCATAAGTATACTAAATATATTTTTAATTATCCCTGGTGGTCCAGCGGTACCCCTCCCACCCACCCACTGAGCCCTGCCAACCTGCCCACCCCAGTCAGCGGCGGGCGGCAGCTCTACCTGCAAGCCACCCGGCCCCACCGACTGATTGCGTACAATACAGCTGTGTATGCCCATTGGTCCACAGCGTGGGCCAATGGGCATGCAGACCGTACTCATACTACACAGTCCAGATATGTGATTGGCCAGGCGGCTTGCGGTGGAAGCTGCTGCGGCCGCTGTCCGGGAGGGGGAGCAGGGTGGCGGGCTCAGTGGGTGGGTGGGGAGGTGGGTACCGCTGGACCACCAGGGATAACTTAAAATGCTTTTTTTAGTATACTTATGCCTGCAATTGGGATGCAAGCGGTCCACTGGACCACCAGGGATATTGGACGTGTTGTCTTTTATACTCATGCCCACAATCGGGCTGGAAGCGGTCTACTGGACCACTAGGGATATTGGACATGTTTTATCATCTACTTATGCCCGCGATCAGGCATGGGGGGGGCGTGACACCAACAGACCCTGGCTCCAGAGCTCGGGTGGCCACCCACGGCTGGCAGCTGCCATGTTGTGCCCTGCAATATGGCTGCTCACCTGCGGGTGGCCAGTCCTTGCTCCTATTTCTTTTTGGCTCAACTTTGAGCACCAGTGTGTGGCGCAAGTAGGGGTAGCACCAGCATATGCGCCGCACATCCCAGGCTGAATATCGGGATGTGCAGAATATGCATGAGCACGCTCCCCACTCTTGGTGCCGCACATTACTGGTGCGCCCAGCTAATGGGATCATGTGCGCAACATCCCTTAGAATATCACGCGCTGGGCGCATCACTGGGTTGTGCATGGTGCAACAGTGTTGCCATGCGCAACCCCTTTGAATATCCCACCCATGGTGTACTGCGCAAAGTATAGTATGTTATTTTTCTTTGGGGAAGCCCAAGATTATTTCAGTTTTGGGGGGAGGCTCAAAATCTTTTCCATGGATTTGGGGAGGCTCACTGAGAACTGCTGATCTATAGTAAACAAGAAATGGTTTGAAAAAGACAAAACCTTAGCAACTGTGATGGCATACCAAGATAATGATTCATTTCACTCTGGGACACTGGCCATCCCTTCTAGAAAATGTTCAGTTCTTGAGCACTTTCTCCTACCCCCACCCCCACCCCCATTCCTCTATCTCACTTTTTTTTTAATTCGCTGTTTATCCCATTCACTGTGCTTGGTGACCAGGGGAACAGAGACATCACGGGATGGCTGGAACTTGTGAAACGCACCCTGTGGTGGACTGATGTGATGTTGAAGATGTGATGTCAGCTAGTGAGGTTTTCTCATCTTGTACAAGCACAACATGTTAGACTTGGTGACAGTCAAGTGGGATGCAGCACACTGAACAAGCAGGTTTTATGCTGATACAGTTCTCTAACGAATTCATTTGTTGTTCAGCTCCTTGACCTTATCAAATGATCACTTCTTCATTCAAAATGTTAAAGTGGGAATGAGAAACGTAGCCTCTCTGGATTTAAAATTCAGTAATAAGCATAAATGGGTTGGAGAAATACAGGCTGGGGAAAAAGTGTGTAACAGTAATCGTAAGGTCATCTATTGACTAGATCCCATGCTTAGCAAGAACAGGGGGCTGTGGTTATGGCAGTCTGCCTAGTGAAGTGCCATGTCTCCTTTACAATGTGGCTCATATTTAATGTTTTTAAGAAATAAAACCATGCCGCATTTCCCCAGCTCACAGTGCCATGCTGGAGGGCTGAGGGATTGGAATGACAATCGCAAGGAAACTGCACTCTGCATCCAAAAGAAAGGGCAAACAGCCAGAGGTATTTCAACAAATGATTTACTGCTGCAGTGAGAAAGGACAAGTCACAAACCTCACCCCAGCACTTTGAATCCAAGACAACTATTTGTCAAACTTCAACCCATCATTTCAAGTCACAGACTGTTCTTGTCAGGCCTCTGACAAGGAGCCATCTTGTACTCAAAACAATGGGATGAGGTCTGTGCCTTGTCCTTTCTCACTGCAACAATAAATCAAGTCTGGACATACTTCTGGCTGTTTGCCCTTCCATTTGTCATTATTCAGGTTTCTTCCCAGTCCAGGCTGGCTTTTCTCCCCTTCAACCCTCCCCCCTCCATCCCATCACCTAGCATCCCCCAGCCCAGACTTACCGGCTTCAGCTTCCCCCATGGCTCACCCCCTGTGGTGGGCTGACAGAGGGGATCTGGTTGGAGCCACGCCAAGATGCTGGTGTGGTGCCTGCGGGTGGTTGGAGAATCATCCTGCCAACCAGAGTGATTTTTTCATTTTCTTCCCTTCCCTAAGGTGCCGAGGGCCAGTGTGTGATAACATTAGTGATGGTGCTGCAGACACTTCTCTATGAAGTACACCAGACTATGCCCTTCCATCTAGAAGCAGAGTACAGTCTCCTTGTGTTTGTCATCATTGGATTCGGTTAGCTTTGACTGCACTCCACTCAGAATTGTTGCACTATTACCCTTTTGTATTTTGCCAGACTGGGTAGCAAGACTCAGGGACCCAAGGGACACAGGAACATGTAGCAGAGGAGCATGGATAGCCATGGCCGAGAACCAGCCTGCGTACCATCTTGGCACTGGCTTTGGGGATACCAGCAGAGCGTACTGAATGGCTCCCAATGAGTGGCAGGTTACTGGATACTGTGGTGTGCTCCACTGCATGCAGAGAGTCCCCCTTCCCCAAGTTCAGAGAACCCTCCATACCTATACAAGCCTCTGTGGATTGGGTCCCATAGGGCAGCTGTATTAAAACAGAATCATAACCTTTAGCCTTCCTCCGCCTATGTTTCTATATCTGAAATAAAAAAAAATCTTCCACCTGTGACATCACAAATATTTCCTTATCAACAGACAGTGTGATGTCACAAGTAGAGGATTATGACAGTCATCTTACATCCATTGCGAGGAAGTTAATGGAGACTATCCTTAAGGAAAGGCTAGTAACCTTTCTGGAGGTGAATGGTCTCCAGGACAACAGACAGCATGGGTTTGTCTCAAGAAGATCTTGTCAGACCAACCTGGTAGACTTCTATGACTGGGTGACTAGGACCCTCGACAGTGGCCAAGAGGTGGATGTCTTGTATCTAGACTTCAGCAAAGCCTTTGATTTAGTGCCACATGAGAGACTGATTAGCAAGTTGAGATACCAGGGAGCAGGGGAGAAAATGGTGGAGTGGATCAGGAACTGGCTAAATGACAGAAAGCGGAGGATAGTAGTAAGGGGAGGGGGGGCTCTTAACTCCAAGAGCCGTAACCAGTTAGGTACCACAGGGCTTAGTATTGGGTCCAGTGTTTGGCATTTTCATTGCCGACATCTCGCATGGGATTAAGAATAAGATCAGCCTTTTTTGTGGATGACACAAAGTTAGGTGCTGTGGTGGACGACACAGAGGGGTGGCAGGGGCTACAGGATGATCTGGCTAGACTTGAGCACTGGTCAGAAATATGGCAGCTGGGGCCCAATGCAAAAAAGTGCAAAGTCATGCACTTGGGAGCAAGAAACCAAGGAATCATTACTGACTGGGCGGGTACAGTTATCACCTACAGAGGGCGAAAAAGATCTTGGGGTAACAATAACGTGGCAAATGAACCATTCAGCACAGTGTAGAAAAGTGGCAGCTAAGGTTAGTAAAATGCTGGGGTGTATTGCCAGAGGAATCACGTCCAGCAGAGGGGAGGTCATCCTGCCACTGTACAGGTCATTGGTGAGGCCGCATCTGGAGTATTGCATGCAGATCTGGCACCCCTACTTAAAGAAAGACGTCAAATTGCTGGAGGAAGTCCAATGCAGAGCAACCAAGATGATCCTTGGTATGGAGAACAAACCCTATGAGGAGAGACTGAGACAGCTCACATGTACTTCTTGGAGGAATGGAGGGATAGAGGGGACAGGATAGAAACCTTCAAATATATGAAAGGCATAAATTAAGATGGTACAGAAAGAATTTTAAGATTAAGGAGAGGGAGGGACACTAGGGGGCACAATCTAAAGTTGGAGGGTGGCAGATTCAGAAGGCAAATGAGATGGCACTATTTCACGGAGAAAGTTTATTTTTATTTATTTTATGTATTGAAAAGTTTCACCAGAAAAGTACACTAAGCAATTGAAATTGCTTGTCTCTCGGTACGTCCTGGGGAGAGGGGGGTACATGTGGGGAAAGGATACATACGCAATTGCCATAACAGGTACAAAATATATATATATGAATGCTGGATACATAATACTGATATAATAGGTTACACAGCCAATACAACAGTTAATCACACATACATAATACAGTTAAAATTAGGGTACAGTAAGTTGATACAACAGATTTGTCACAGATACAGTCAAAGAGAGCAAGGGACTGTACAATCGGTTTGTCATAAGAGCTAATACATAAGGAGCTGTTAAATGCTTTGGATTTGTTGACTGGGTGGTGGCGGGATAGAGAGTAGGGATGGAGGGGTTACGTACAGGTGCAGTTAGTGGAGTAGAAGTTAAGTAGGATGGATGAAATGGATGTAGGGAATGAGGAATGGCGAATTGGGGGGAGTGCATTCCAGATTTTAGGGAGGTGGTTCAAGAACCCTGATTGACCTATGGTTGTCGATCGGTGAGGGATCAATAGGGTGCGAGATTTAGTGGACCTGAGCAAGTGGCGGGATGTTGGTGGTAGTGTTAAGGAGGAAGAAAGGTAAGAAGAGAGAGAGAGTGAAACTAGAATTTAGAGATGAATTTAGCACAGTGAGAGAGAGATGTCAGTTGCCCAGAGAAGGGAGGGCAAGCGAGCGATAGAGGTCACAGTGATAAGTGAGAGGGTGGGCATCCAGAGCAGAGAGACAGAAAGAGTTGAAGAGGGTATTCAGTTTGGCTAGGGTGGACTTGAGGGCAGCACCGTAGACTACATCACAGTAGTCAAGAATAGGTAGGATCATCTTCTGGATCAGTTCACGCCTAGCCACAGGTGGAAGACAATTACGGTTCCTGTGTAGTGCGCCTAGCTTGGGGCGCAGTTTTGACAGGATGGCGTCAATGTGACCAGAAAAACTGAGGTGCTGGTCAAGCCAGACCCCAAGATACCTAAAGGAGGATGTGTCCTCGAGAAGAGTCCCGTCGATGGTGTGATAGGAAGGAGAGGAGGTAAGCCTAGAGAGTCTCTGCCTTGTGCCAAAGGACATGGAGACGGTCTTCTTGGCGTTAAGGAAGAGTTGGTGTGAGCGAAGCCAGAGCTGAACTTTGTCAAAGTCCTGCTGGAGCCTGGCTTCTACGTCAGTGGAGCTGTGGCCAGAGGTATACAGGACTGTGTCATCCACATATATATGAATGGACATGGATGAGCAGACCGCGGGAAGGTCATTGAGAAAAAAGTGGTGACAGGGTGGAACGAACTGCCTGAGGAGGTGGTATACTTGAAGATGGTGGGCAGTTTTAAGAGGGGATGGGACAAAGTTAGGGGGAAGGTCGCCAATGAGACACTGGAGGGAGGGGTAACAGCTAGTAGGGGCATAAAAATGGATATGCAGATAGGAGAGGGGGGGAGCAGCTGCAGTGTAACAGACTGCTAGCTGCACACTCGAGCAGACTAGATAGACCATCAGGCCTGTATCTGCTGGCATTCTTTGTATGTTCGCATGTTTGTATGATTTCAGGTACCGGTGAGCATCAGGAGCAGAATCCTGCTTCCATGAAAATATCCTTGCTTCTGCAGAATGAGGAAAGGCAAGTATTGAGAATACATGAATGTTAAGCTAAACCATATCTGTGACACAGATGCGGGCATACTGTTCATGGGGCAAAGCTAGGAAATAAATCTGACATAATCATCAGGTGGGTAAAAAGGGTTAAAGGAATGTCACAGGAGCAGGGCTAGGTTAAACTGCCATTTTATTTTAAGGTGCTATAGCCCATTCAGGCCTACAACAAAGGACCCCTGTGGTGAGCAGACTGCTGTCTGGAAGACAAGACAGTAATGAGCTCTGAATACCCTCTCTTAATCTGAATAATGGGAGAACAGGTCTGTAATTACTGGCCAGTATCTCTGCCTTATCATGGGAAGGGAATGCCTGCTAAAAAACATGCTTCTGTGATGCCCCCGCAGTGTCAGTGCCTTGTCCAAAATACAAAGGCATCTGGGCTGTTGTGGGCAGCCTCAACTACATGACCATCACCTAGGGTTATGTTTACCACACTCAGCAGCGATTTGCCCACTTCTCAAGCAAAGGGATAAAGGGAGGATGACCTTTGTGACTGACATGATGATGTATATGTAGTAGTAGTAGTAAAAAAAATTTATTCATACAGAAAATGAATAAGGATATCTCCACTGAGCCGAAGCTCCTTTACAGTGAGATCCAGGTGTCATTTCCAGTTACTCTTATAAGTTAACAATATATAACAAAACAAAACACATATACACTATAATTATACATCAAATATAACACAGTTCCAAATCATAAAACAAACTAGGACAAGAAGAACATACAAAAAACAATGATTAATTCACAGTACACATTTAATACAAGTTACAATCTACCATCCTAAGATTCAAACTATTTCCCATCATAATTAATATTTTCGATAAGCCAGTGTTTAATTTGGTGCAACTGGAAATTTCCCTCAAGGGGTCTAAGCTTCCCAGGCAATTTATTCCATATAGAAGGTCAGATATTAAAAAAATGCTTATCCCCCAAGCCATTCTACGACTTGGGACTGCACAGTCCAAGTAATTAGCAGAACGCAGACCCTCAGTAGGTCTTTTTATTTTAATGGACTCCGCCATATATTTAGGGACTTTTCCTGAGATACATTTTAACATTAACATAATTGTACTAAGAGCCCGCCTTTGAGACAAAGTATGCCAGTCTAATTCTTTATACATATCTACTCTATGTGCCCTCTTTGCAGCTCCCAGTATAAATCTAATTAATTTATTATACATAGCATCAAGCTTATATAGTTGCTCTTTAGACGCACACATATATATCAAATTACCATACTCCAAAATGGGTAGTACAACAACAGTTACAGCTAATTTTCTAATTTCCAAAGACATACTATTTCTTACTCTATATAATGACCCCAAGCACTTACCAACTTTAGTCAAGGTACTATCTATATGACTGTCCCATTTAAATTTTGTATTTGAATGCACCCCCAGATATTTATAACTAACAACTTGTTGCAAGATTCTTCCTGAAAATGTTTTAATTTGTAACCCCTCATATTCAGTTTTAGACCCGTAACCCCTATGAAACACCATTACCTGAGATTTTTTTCATTCAAAACCAATTTAGATCTAAGCAAAAATTCCTGTAACTGATCAAAAGCCTGTTGTAATACTATTTGAATAGTTCTCACTGATGAATCAGCAAAATATACAACTGTATCATCAGCATAAAGATGGTATTGTAGCTTTGGTTGTTCAAACCCCAAATCATTCATATATAAATTATATAGTATAGGACCCAAAATGGATCCTTGTGGGACTCCTGACACAATCAATTTCATATCAGATGACCACTCTCTAATAGTCACTTGCTGCAATCTTGAATCAAGATAATTTCGAAACCAATTTATAACCGACTCAGACATACCACAGGTTTTTAGTCTGGACAGGAGGATGCCATGGTCCAGCGTGTCAAAAGACCTTAGAAAGGTCAACAAAAATTGCTCCCACTGGCATCCCCCTGTCCATGCTCTCCATTATATCTCCTGTGACCTTTATAAGGGCAGTGTTTGTTCCATGTTTGGGTCTAAAGCCAGATTGATAACTGTTAAGGATTTCATTATCTTTCAGATATACCTGTAATTGTTTTGCAACTATTTTCTCCAAAATTTTAGAAATTGTTGGTAAAAGAGAAATTGGTCTATAATTTTCTAATAATAACCTAGATCCTGTCTTATAAATTGGCACAGTCTTGGCAGTCTTCCAAGTTTGAGGTAACTCCGCAGAGAGAGAAGAGACAAATTAAATAAATTTGCTAAGGGTAAATCAATAATAGGGGCTGCATACTTTAGTAAGATATTAGGGATACCATCCATACCTTCTGCTTTATTAGTATTAATTTGAAATAATAAATCCCTAACATCTCCTCTAGTAATAGAAGTAAACTTAAACTCAGTTTGTATACCAGATTGTACATAAACTCTATCTGTATCATTTACCTGGGAATTTCTCTGTAGAACCAGATTTACATCTCCTCCACCCAACTGTAATTCATTAATACCCATATTTGTAAAAAAGGTATTAAACTCATTAACCACCTTGTTTCCCAAATCCATCTTATTACCATTAATTAGGAAATGATTAGGATATCCCAGGCTAAGTCCCTTATGCATCTTATTTATTGTGTTCCAAAATACTCTTGAATTTTCCATCATTTCTTTAGACAATTTTTTGTTACAATAGGCTAATCTAGCCTTTCTAATTTCCTCTGTATATAAATTTCTTAATTGCCTATATTTATGCCAGTCCTGGTTTCTCTTTGCTAATTTAGCTTGTTTCCATGCCTTATCCTAGCTCTTTTAATTTTAAACAAACCTGAATCATACCATGGCACTTTGTTTGATTTTATCAACCTAGTTTTTATAGGAGCATGTTTATTGCAAATTTGTATTAAATCCTTTTGAAACAAATCCCACGCATCCCCCACACTGGGAATTAGTTCTAGTCTCTCCCAGTTATAATTTTCTAATTCCTGCATAAATTGGACATAATCAAACTGTTTAAAGACCCTCATTTGTACAACATTCTTAGATGTCTTTCTAGATTTCTGATTTCTAATACAGAAAATTATCTGATGATCTGACATTGAGTCTGGTAACACCCCACTCTTTATAAACTTTTCTGGATTTGTAGTAAAAATAAGATCTAACATAGTTGAATTACTGGGATTTACTGCATTTAACCTAGTAACATCTTGTATCAGTTGCACCAAATTCAATGTAGTAGCCATATCAATCAGACTATGACGGGCATCTGTATTTCCCCAATCAACATTTAAATCCCCAATTATCAAAATTTCATGTGAATTTTGATAATTCTTCAGTACATCCTGTATTTCAGAGAAGACTATTAAGCTGCTTTTAGGTGGATGGTAAATGCCAATCAATAAGATGGGTTTAGAATAAGGTAGCTTTAATTCTAATGGTAACAATTCTGAATCAGTCCAATTATACAAATCTTGCAATTCCCTAACATCAATCCAATTTTTAACATAAACTAATACTCCCCCTCCTCTTTTGGATCTGTCTTTTCTATATATATAGAAATTTCCCAGGGCTATATCATTATCTTGAATTTTTGTATACAGCCATGATTCAGTAATTATTAAAATATCAGGCTTATAATAAACCACCCACTCTCTTAGATACTCAATTTTCTTAAGCAAACTACAAATATTAATATGCACAATTTTCAATCCTTTTTCATTCAACATTTCAAATGTATAATCATGATTCAAATCAGCAACATGCCCAGGATTTAACTGAACATCCCCACTTAACATTAACCCTATAATTACAAACCACTTACCCATTCTAGACATTTTAAAATATAAACATTTCCCCTTCACTAAATAATTTCTAGATTTGGCACTTTCTAAAACAGCATTATGTCCCCAGCCACATAGAAGTTCACTACCCATATACACCCATTTGATCAAAGTTGTCTCAATATGGATATTCAATAAAGAGGCATGAATGTCCCCTTGCCACTCAATTAGAACATTTCTCTCGCCCATCATAGTTCCCCTATACTCTACTGTCAAGTATGGACATTCTATAAAGGATTTTCTATTCTGAGCAGAATTTTTACATACTAAAAACTGGCACCCTACCAGAACAATTCCCCACCATAACATCAACATTGTGAAAATGTAAACCACCCTGTTAATCAGACTTTAATTATAATAAAATAATGAGCAACTACCTCATTATATCAGGGATAATTCTATAAGGTACAGGAAATCTCAGGTAATCCACTTAGTAAATACTATATAAAACTTGAGCATATAAGCTACCCACCCAGAATATATTAAATAAATTAAATAAAGAATACAAAAATAAAACAAATAATAAAACTCAGTATAAAATTAACACTAAATGAAACAAATAACCTACCCAGACTCACACAAAAATATTCAACTTCCAGTTAGAGAACCCTAAGTTTCTAAGGAAAGCTCAGCAGAAATACCACTCAAATTTGCTCCTATTGTTACTAATAAAATTTCTAATACCAAGTGGCGCTTGCACCACTCACGCTCGTGCTGCAGGCAGCACAGTTCTTTTATATTGTACTGCCCCTCCTCCTTGATGAAGTGTGCTCCGTTACACCTGGCCCCTCTCACTAGAGCACAGGAATGCAGGGTCAAAGGGAAGCAAAGGCACAGAAGAAATGAGGTTATACAAAGTGCTCACAGTTTTAACAGATATCAGGCACACAGTTCGAATCCCCCAACAGGCAGCAGCACGCTCCTTTAGGTCTCAGTCTCACAGTCCAGCAAAACGAAACAGCAGAAGAAATAACCAGTCTCTCAGATGATAGATGCAAATGGCATACCTGTTCTGGGTTTAGGCAGCAGTTCTTTTATATTGTACTGCCCCTCCTCCTTGATGAAGTGTGCTCTGTTACACCTGGCCCCTCTCACTAGAGCACAGGAATGCAGAGTCAAAGGGGAGCAAAGGCACAGAAGAAATGAGGTTATATAAAGTGCTCACAGTTTTAACAGATATCAGGCACGCAGTTCGAATCCCCCAACAGGCAGCAGCACGCTCCTTTAGGTCTCAGTCTCACAGTCCAGCAAAACGAAACAGCAGAAGAAATAACCAGTCTCTCAGATGACAGATGCAAATGGCATACCTGTTCTGGGTTTAGGCAGCGTGGTTCTTTTATATTGTACTGCCCCTCCTCCTTGATGAAGTGTGCTCTGTTACACCTGGCCCCTCTCACTAGAGCACAGGAATGCAGAGTCAAAGGGGAGCAAAGGCACAGAAGAAATGAGGTTATATAAAGTGCTCACAGTTTTAACAGATATCAGGCACACAGTTCGAATCCCCCAACAGGCAGCAGCACGCTCCTTTAGGTCTCAGTCTCACAGTCCAGCAAAACGAAACAGCAGAAGAAATAACCAGTCTCTCAGATGATAGATGCAAATGGCATACCTGTTCTGGGTTTAGGCAGCGCGGTTCTTTTATATTGTACTGCCCCTCCTCCTTGATGAAGTGTGCTCTGTTACACCTGGCCCCTCTCACTAGCGCACAGGAATGCAGAGTCAAAGGGGAGCAAAGGCACAGAATAAATGAGGTTATACAAAGTGCTCACAGCACTACTGATATTGTATATATACAGTATATTGATGGGCTGGCTCAGACAGAAGTACAGTGATGCTCGCCAGGATGAAACCCAATTCTGCAGCATTCTGCAACAGAGTTACTACAGTAAACACTGTCATTTCAATGGAAATTAGTCCTCTTTGTCATGCAGGAAACTATGACACTGCCAGGATGAAGCACAGTGTCACAGTTTCTTGCATGACAAAAGGGACTAATTCCAATTGAAATGACATTGTTCTGCAGTAACTCTGCTGCAGCTATCTGCTGGGGTAAAATTTGTCAGTGAGCTTCACTATCTTAGAACCCCACAAGTGCCCAGAAGTCAGATTTCCTTGACACAAGAAAATATCAGATGCCCACTGGACAAGGGCACCTTGAGCCAAAATCTCACGCCCTCCGTGTATGCAATTTAAAGTCCTGTGAGTGGGATAAGGTAATGCAGGTCTTAGTGCGAGATCGAGATTTTTTTTCTTTCTGCAAGCTGTCTGTTTAAACAGTTTTATTTTGCATTCTCTAATGTGTTTTATTCCTTTTGTGTTTTACTGTATATTCCGTAATTCTGTAGAGTAATTATTAAATATTTCTATATTTAATCTGTGTCTACACAGTGTCTTTTAGTGCAGGTAAAATCCATTTTCACTGAGCAATCTGGTGTTCCACTTTCAAACAGCACCATGTAAAAAACGAAACCTATGTCTGATACAGGGAGGTGATAAGTTTGTGGTAGTGACTACAAGGGTGGTTCTGAGCCTAAAGGCCGAGCAATGGGTGAACAAGGACCAGTGGTGGGGCCAGAACCAGAAAGCGATCCCCCAATAATCAGCTGCATAGTGGCAGCAAAGAACAAGCAGCCATATGGGCCTCGGACAGATCGGATTTGTGATTTTGTGACAGTATCTAGACAGGATTATTTTTAAAGTTTTCCATGTGTTATAGGAACAGCTCACCACAAAATATGTACAAACCTCATGACCAGTAACGCATAACTAAAGCCACCAACAGTCCCTATTTTAAGCAGCATGTCCCAGTGTCCCCACAAGTTTTGCAAAATGTCACTTTTGTCCCAGTTTTTGCTTACTTGTCCCAGTTTTGTCCCCTTTTTTTTTTGCTGACCGCTAATCCATGAGCGACAGTTATTTCGGCATCACTGTGGCGCTGCTCAGGCTGGACAGCAGTTTGCAACTTCAACCCCTGTGCCTGTGTTGCGCTGAGAGCACGTCAGTGACAGCACAGTAAAGCATGTTCCTTCCTGTTAGATTAGAACATGTAGTAGTGCAAACAAGCACATGTCTGCCTGCCAGCAGCTGAAACGGACTCCAGGCAGAGAAGAGACCGGCAGAAGGAAACTAAGGTACCAGAACCTGATCAACTGTAGGGAAGTGTGTGAAAACAATCTGCTGTGGTGGTGGGAGTCACTGAAGTGAAGTTTGCTCAGCAAATGGGGTGAGTGTAAGCGGGTTGGATGGGACTGTCAGGAGGAGCAATACGTGCAGCTCAAAAGTCTGATCACAATTTAATGCAGGTTTGCTTCCAATGAACTTTCTATACATCATGGTTTGGAACTTGCTGCAGCAGAATGATGTATTGTTTTAATCTGGATGTTTGCTACTGATGTTACTGTGGGGCAGCATGGCCAGAGCAAGCAGCAAAATGTAACTGACTGTACGCAGCATTGTCTGCGGTGGTGCCTGTGGGAGTGACAAGGTGGGGGGGGGTCATGGTCAGGATGAACTGTCCCAGTTTTAGACCTCAAAAAGTTGGTAGCTTTACGCATAACAATACCCCCAATACAAAATACAATGATGTCTACTACAAATACTTCAAGTAAAGTGGCCTTTAAATAGTAACTTGCTTCTGTTATCCTTACAGTGTAATATATGTGCTTATCTGAGTGAAGAAAACTTGCAAAAAAAAAATTGAAGTGTGTCAAAGTAATCAGGAAATGCCAATGTGAAAGAAATGGGAAACAGTTCATCATTTCAAGTTACTAAAGGGAATTAAAATAAGAAAATAATCAAAATCATATGGCAGACACATGTTTACCCATATCCCCATCTTCACAGCATCCAAAGTAATCTGACCTCTGGTGCAAATGTTAACATCTGTGACATAAAAATATATACCTTTTATTGGACCAACATAGATGTAACAAAAGAAAACAGTGTTTAAGCTTTCGGATCAACTAAGTCCTTCCTCAGAAGCTTATGACAATTGTTTGTAAAAACACATTCTATTAACCTCCAAATCATACAGAAAAATAGAAATAATTCTCATTGGTTTAAAATATCTTTTTTAAACCATAACAGAAGTTTAAATGCAAGAAACCAGTTAAAGTCAGTTGGCTGCTGCGAAGCACTCCAAGATCAAATGTCAACAGAGGCAGATAAGAGGAATCCTTCGAGGTATCAAACCATTTGTTTCTGAATCTGTTCTTACAAGGGCCAATATGGCAACTAACTAATTCTGTGTGACAAAAATGTATGGTCTTCTTAAGAAGCAGAGGTAGAAAAAGATTTGTGTTGTGAACTGTAATCTGTTAGCACACAGAACTAAACGCATTATGAAGAGCCCCTGAAAATATAAAGAAAACTTTGAAAAAAATATAATCCTTAGACATAACTTAGTTTGTATTTCATATACGTTCCCGCAGTTTTCCCCTTCTTTCTTCATTAATAATGTACTGAAACTTGCATGAAACAGATAATGGCATGGCCACTATATCTCTTTATCATGGGGCCCCCTGAAAGAGAAACTGTCACGGTATATTTCAAATCCCCCCCCCCCCACCGAACAAGAAAGAACCCTTACCTGGACCCTATTCATATGCAGTATTTTCATTTTCCAGTGTCCCCCTTTTTGGAAGGGAAGGGATCGTATTTTGGTTTCGTGGAGCCAAGCCGCACTGATCCCTTCCTCTTCCTGGCACCTCTTCAGAGTGTGATCTGCCCCCATGCTAGCATGTTTTCTGATGTCACTATATAGATAGTGTGGGGGGGGGCACTCCATAGACATGAATGGGGCCCTTTTTTTAAACAAAGTTTTTGATATTTTAGATGGCCATCACGAACGAATCAAGGGCCCTGCTCAAGTAACACCTGCCAGAATACACACACACACACACACAGTTTGTGCACAGAACTCTAAAAATAGTTCTGATAGGCCAATAGCTCATGTTTAACATTCTGTTCACAAACCGTGACATAGTAAAAACTCCACATTACTGGTTCCGTGAAGAGAACTATAACAGAGTGCTGCCCATAAGAACAAAACAAATCAAAATGCAGTTTTTCATATCACTTTTTATTCAGGTACAGGATAATTTAGGGGAATGCATGTCATTTCTGAGAATAAGAACTATGGTCCACATTTTCAAAGGAGATGCACGGTGCAAAGTGAAGATGCACCACGCATCTCAGAAAATGAGTGGAACCGTGATATTCAAAAGAGAAAGATGCGTCACAGATCTCCAGATGCACATTCACGCATCTATAATGTATGCGGCGCATGTAGAGGGGCATTCCCATGAAAGTGCCACACATTCCTATATTCAGCCAAAATGTGTGGTGCATCTCAGAGATGAGCCGCCCAAAGGCATGGAAAAAGCATGCCTAAATGGTCAGCCACCCACAGGCAGGCCGCAGAACTGCAGGCAGGCCATCCGGAGACAGCACTCGGAGGCGCATCAGGACATGCTCCAGGCACCCACACACATCAGTCATGCCAGGATGGATGAACCCTGAGCTACAGGTGCTGTGTCACCACCAGCACCATCCAGGGAGAAACACCCCACACTGCACCCTGGATGTAGACACCCAGCAGCCACATGCCAGTGCTGTCGTGTGCCTCCGGCTGTACCAGCAGGGCAGAGAGCCACACTGCAGCACCTGTACCAGGAGCCGTGGCCAGCACCCACGTGGTTTGCAGGGGGCCACCTGGTGGTGGCATGCACTCACGGTGGTACCCCATGGGTGCACACAGGTGGAACCCACCCCTTGAGTACCCGGTCACTGTCTGCACACTGCCATCTCTTGCAGTGCCCACCAGGTACCTCCCATACTGGGGTGTGTGGGGCACTGCAGGTGATTGTATGCAACATATGGAGCTGGTGTATCACATGCATGTGGTAGCCCAGGCAGCCTGTGTCACCCTGTGCCCACCCGTGTTGCATGTCCTGGTTGCCTCTGTGGCCACTGTCCAACCCTGTACATAGCTATGGAGTGTTGCACTGTACCCAGGCCAATGCAGTCCACCCTCCCACACACAAACATTCCATCACACCTGCCTGCTAGGCTGCAGTTCCTCCTGTTCACCTTTCTGGAGTGGTGGGGCAGCCCTGCAAAGCTGGAACTGCGCATGCCTGGATTATGCAAATGGCCTGAATACATGCAAATGTGGGAGATGGACTTGGAATGTGTAATGAGGTCATCTGCACATCCCAGCTGAATACTGCAATTTAGCACACCGTGCAAGCGGCTTTGCATCATATATTTCCTCATGCTCCGCATAGGGCTCAGGTCACCTGCTGCACCGTGCATCTCCCACTATGCGATCACGCATCTTCGGGATATGCAGCTGGACATGCGCGAGTGCATCTCATGGCGCATCTCAGTTGCGTGGCGCAGGCATATGCGTGATTTTGCAGGGGCCTTTATACACCGCTGCCAATTAGCACAAATTTCCTGTCCCCTTTAAGGTCTTACCCTGGACACCTTATTCCTCCCCTTAGGTAGTAATTTTAGTATGGGATCTGGTGTCCTTTATATCACCTTATGAGATAAAAAAACAATTGATTCTCACATTCCAGGCTGAGGGAATGTGACAGCTTTCTACCATCTCCCCCTTGGGGACCACCCATACCTTATGGACTCCTAGTAAGCTATACATCATACACTGCAGCCCTGTTGCAGGTTTAGATTTCTAGTGTTGATTCACTGGGTAATTTCCCTTCTGTAGGCCGCAGCCAGGTCAAAGTTCTTATGTCTGTTTACCTCACAATACAGACAGGGTCAAGGTTTTCTAGTCATAGCACTGTGGGTGAGATTTGAATCCAACATCCCATTAAGTCAGGGAACAAAGTCCTGGTCATTTTCCAAGACACAGTGTAGCTATGGGGCCTAAATGTCCTGAAATTTGGGGTTCTGTTGTTTTTTGTTATAAGTGACGTGTTCCATTGGTATGCCCCCCTGACGGCGACACCAAAAGCGACCTATGTCGCTGACGACAAAATGGACAGTTTGCCAACAGGTCGCTGTGTTGGTGCACCAGAGACAGGGGCACACTTTCTCCCGGTCCTGCACCCCCTCCCCGAATCAACTCCGACTCGGAGTTGATGATCTTTAGTATGGGGGTGCAGGAGGCAGAGCCCCCCCACATGAGAGGTTCGGGGTGAAGCCCCGCTTAAAAACAGGACTGGGAGACAATCGAGATTTATGTCGACCGCAACTTGCAGTCGACATAAATCCCATCGCTGTGATGCCGGTTGATAAAAGTGTTGTTGAACTAGCATCGTAGATCCATTCCATTCAGTATACTGTGCCTGTTAGTTCCCCCCATTCAGACATCTGTGGAGTTGTTGCAGTCATCCAGTTCTGAGTAAGTGTTTTTCTTTTTCACTGTTGCTAGCAGGACTGCAAGTAATTTCCTTATAGGATGAGCCTTTAATGTGGGAGGTGTGGCCCCCAGAAGCAGCACCCCGGGGCACTGTTTTCCAGTGATGTTGCTAATGACTTCTATGCCTTGTGATCAGTACACCTGGATCTTTGGACAAGTACATACAGCGTGTGTGTGTGTGTGTGTGTGTGTGTGTGTGTGTGTGTGTGTGTGTGTGTGTGTGTGTCTCACCCTGGGCTCTCCATAGTATCTCAAGAAGAAGCCTGTTACTTCAGCCTTGGGGCAGTATAGCATAAAGGCTAGAGTAACAAGCTGTGAATGAGCTTGATACATCCATCAGACATGGGTTTGATTCCTGCAACCTCCACTTGCATACTGTCTGACTCTGAGTAAGTCACTTAACCACCCAAGTGCTCCCAGGTCGCCCCCGAAAACAGGCCCTTGTGCCTAGTGGGCCTTACCCGGTTACCAAAAGAATAAATAAATACAGTTTCTTCTGTGTTGTAGGGGTGATAAAGAATCAGTTGCCACGTTTCCATGCATTTTCCCTCTATGCTGGAACACTGGTTGTCTTGCGATTGTGACAGATCTGAGTCCACATTTTTGCTGGTATGAGTATTCCTATTTCTGCCTCCTACTTCAGTCTAACATAAGAACTATCTCCTCCTTCCAGTGCCCCAAGGATCTTTAGAGATACGATGTCTGTCAAGAGGGCTGAACTGTGCCCCATGAAACAGAGCTATGAGGTTGTCTGGCTGAGATGCATTTGCCTCCAGTCAATCATGGTTTGGACATGCACTGATATTTAGAGATATCTGTAGAAATGCATTCAGGAGAGGCCACGTTCTTGTACTAGTTCTTCGAAGGACTTGATGACCCCACCACCCAGCAACTGCATCATTGTGGTTATTCTCATATGGGCCCATCTTCAAAAGCCATGATCCATCCGGGCCGGTGAAAATCCAGGTGTGATGTTAGCCAGTACAGTAGTTTTTATGTGAACAGAGATTTAATTTAGTAAATCACTTTTCTTCACAGTTGAATTTCTCCTCTGGTCCACTCTGCCAACTCTTCTTTCACCCACTGTAACAATTTCAATGAACAGGACATCTACTGGGTTGCCATGCTGGTACAGTGATATTTCCAGATCTTTGCACCTCACTTGATAAGTGTGAGGCGGTCCAATATAGCAGGATTCCGAGGTGGGCTGCCCAGTAGTATTTATCCAGTGCTAGTAACGCTAGCCCCTTTTGTCTTTTAGTAACATTAAGGTGTGAAGTTGAATGCTGGAATGTGATCCCCTCTAAGAACTTTGAGATCATACTGTGCCAGTCTCGGAATGAGGCCACGGAAGAGGCAGTAAGCCTCAGGGCATCTCTGAATGGTTTAAACGTATCTGTACACCACGTGCAAATAAATGTATTACTTATTTTGCAACAGTCCATAAGTGCACTGGATTTTATTTTTCTCCGCTAGTCTTGGAATGCAGCTGCTGGTACAGTACGTGTTCCAGCAGGATTTAATAAAAATACAACAGTCTAGGAAATACTTTCATTTGTATTGTTTGTACCCTGTGGATGAGGTCTAGAGGTAGAAGAGACCATCTCTGAAGATCCGCTTTAAGTTGGGTTGTTAAGGACCTGAGGTTCTCTTTATACAGTTGGGACAAAGTTTCAGGAATTTTGATGCCAAGGTAGCCAACAGCTGATTTGTCATATTTGAACTGATAGAGATCTTTGTTTGTGTTGGACCACAGTTTACAGACATCATCTCTGTCTTATTTTCCTTCACCTTGTGTCCTGAAAACCAACTGAACCTGCCCAGGAGATGTTGTACCCCGGGCAGGAACTATTCCGGTTTTGTCAACTATAGCAGGACATCGTCTGCGTAGAGGCTTATTTGATGTTCATGACCTTCAGCCCATACTCCACTGACAGTACTGTCTGGGGGCCTGCTTCCGCCATCATAACAACCCTTATGATGGGCTAGGGAGCTTGCTCTTCACCAGGGCCATGCTATTTACATGCAAGGTCTGCAGGGACTGGGAAAAAATAAAAAAGCCGCACACCGTGGGGTGCTAACTCTGCATTCACTAGCAAAATAAACTAGATTTCTATCGCATGTTTGGCATGTGCCCCTTTTTTATCTTTCTCAGACTTTGTGTTTAGATTGACAGAACCCCTGGGAGTGCGGGTGTGTGCTCCTCTAATCTACAGGGACACTGCTGGCATCTAGACAGGTAATAGGTGGGGATAGGGAGAAAGAAAAAAAAAATCTAAATGTACACCAGTCACCATTTATGTTGGTGCCAGTACCTCAGCATCCCACCCCATGTGGGTCCCCACTGGCATGACAGGGGAGTGGCAGATGGGATTGGGGGAGCCAGACAGAGCCTAAAGCAGCACGTGATGGGGACTGAGGGACAAAAAGCTGCAAAGCCTCCCCAAAAAAATAGTTTCTGGAACTTGATTAGCAGGGACTGCTGGTCAGAAACTTGGCAACTGTACTGGTTTGAGGAGCATTTCTCAGAATGCTTGTTGTTTTTTTTTGTTACTCTACTAAATATAAATAGAATTGTTTTTCATGTACCAATAAAAATAAACACATGGCACAATGTCCTGTCTTGTTTCCAGTAGGATCCTGATTCTACTAATTTCCACAACTTGTTGGAGTGGAACACTGGAAGGTTAAGTGACTTGCCCAAGGTCACACAGTGAGTATTTGGCTCTAGTGGGGTTTGAACTTGCAATTGCCAGGTTCCCAAGCCAGTGCTCTAATCACTAAACCACACTGCCTCTGAATTTAGTGAGCTCTCAACACAAATTGTGATCAAATTACTGTTGCTGTATGCTACCACATTGTGCTAATTTATTGTGTTCCCTCTGTACATCACTTTGTTACCAAGATAAGCAAGTATTTGTATATTTGGCTAGGGCTTGGTTTTTTGTTTTTGTTGTTGTTAATCTTAATCTTCAAGCCTGGAATGTCACAGTGGGCCAGTGAGAGAACGGAGTATTCTACACACTGTCCCTTTCCCTTTAGAGAGGGTGAGAGTGACCTGCTGCTGCACTACTCCCTAGTGTTCCAGACATCAAACTGCACCAGGGCTGTGATGCCTACAAAGTGTATAAAGTCTAAGGGGGTGGAAGCATGTGCCCCCCCCCCCCCCAATTCCCATCCATGTATTGTTTTCTGGGGCTGAGAAAGGCCTGTAAAGGTATAATTACTGCCCTCCTTTCATTAGTATTGAACTGTGTCTGCTGCCCTTCCCCCAGAAATTCTCTTGCAATATCCTAGTGATGTAGAAGGATCAGGATGGACAGATGTAGCGAAAAGCCAGCATACCAGGAAAGTGCAGGGTGAATAGCATGCGCGCGTGTACACAGACACATTAACAACTACAGACTCTCTTGAAGACACAGAAGGATCACTGAAATTAATATTCCTCGCAAACTCCACGTTTCTCATTAACTTTTCTTTAGATATTCCACTACACTGAATGCAGAAATCTAGAAGGAACTAAGGAACAGATTGTATAGGGCCAGCACTACAGTTTCTTCACTGGGGGGCTGATTCAAGTGTCATGTTTATCTATATTTATACAGGATCAGCTTCACTGAGGTTTTTCTCCCATTCACAGGATCAGCCCGTTTGAGACGGCAGTTATTTCAATAACACGTAAATGTAAAATAATAACCGGGGAGTATTTTTTTCCCTAAGGGAATCCCAGTTTGTAACTTGCTGTTATAAAGGAGTGTTTATAACAGCAAACATGGGCCGGGTTTCCCTTGCGCTATGCATGCACGAGCCGGCCGCCATCTGTTGTCCTGCTGAACACTGCACCGCCACTCGCTATCAGCAGTAAATAAATCTTAAAAAAAAAAAAAAAAACTTAACTAGGCTGTCAGTATTAAACTTTGAGCCCTCTCAACTGACTGAGTGACCTTAGTTGAACTTGAAAAACAAAAAACAAAAGGTTTCAGCAGCCGTGTACCGTGAGTGAACCAGACCAGACAGCGACCAAACAGGAATGTTTCCATTTTAAATAACTGCTGTGGCAAAAAAACACTCCCCAGCAATTACATAAAATAAAATATGGGGTGGTGTGTGTAAACTCGAATTTTACACACACACACCCCCCCTCGGTGTTGGATGCTTAGATAAATCCCTCGAGCTTTGCTCTTGGAGTTTATGTAACATCCAACAATTTGGGTGTGTATAAAATTCTCATTGCACACACCACTCCATATGTTCTTCTACTTGATATTTATTCCTGGCCAGGACATAAATAGTTCTAATTATGGTTACCCTCGCTCAAGCTTATTAGGTGATGAATAACACAGGCTCTGTTCTGCCAAAAAACAGTAAAGATAGTTTACTACTAAATCCTGATGGAGAAGGAACTTATCAATTTTAGTGTAAAGCCTGTTCCATGACTTAGGATTGAAAGCAAAAGACAAGTGTTGGTCACAAGAATGAACCATGGGCGCAATAAGGCCTTATAACTTCATATCTTTCACGTTGGGGAAATATAGCATAAATGGCCAGCGTAGCCAGACCAGCTGCCTGAAGAGTCCAGCAAGAGCTCTACGTGCTGAACAAGCTCTAAGCGCTGAGTAAGATGGGAGGAAAAAAGCACGGAAAGCTAGAGCCGAGAGCTCTGTTCTAAAATGCCCACTGACTCAATTTTCCTGTGCTTCAGGAGCTGTGGCGGACAATTTTATTCCCCCCCACCACCAAGACTGACCTCACAGCGGTCCTCTGAGGCCCAGGATACAGTGTGGCCGTCTGGGGGGGGGGGGGAGACACCCTGGTGAAAGACACTGCTGAAGAGGCTGAAAATCCTTACTGAGGCTCCCTGAGGGTCTGTGGTCACTAATCTGCTGCACTCAAGAGGTTTCCCCGTCAGTCCTACTTTGCTCAGGCAGCTGTCGTTGGGGGGTCCGAGTCACTAAAGCGGAGACGCTTAGCTGGAGATTTCCAGGTCCTATTGTTGCCAGTCCTGCTGCCAAACTGTGCTTGCTGGGTGGGTGGGGGTGGGGTTCAGGCTGTACAGCAGCACGGCTAAGCCTGGGAACCCCGGTGGTGCAGCAAATCAGACAGCAGTGCAGGAAGGTGGTCCAGAGTGTCTTCTCTGCACCTGATAATGGATGTCAAATGGTTTGCAGAGCAAGAAACCCTGACCAAAATAACTAGCTCTGCCACAAGGGGCAGAGCGCTGCTTCGAGTGTCCTGCTACTTAGGAGGCAGGAAGTGGACTGGCAGGATCCGTGTAAGGGAGGAGAGGATGTCAAGCCACTTCACATCAGTCTTCCTGCCTACCTGCTGACAGGAAGGTGATCTCAGCTGTAGTGAGCCCTGCGACCTGCACAAGGAGGGGGAAAAAACAAGTTCACATATTTGAATGATGGAATTTGAAATGGATGTCTCAATGCAGGAAACCTCCACATCTTTACTGCGCTTGGTGGGGGGAATTCTACTCCCAGGTGAAATAAATTCAAAGCATCATATCAACGTAGGGGTACATTCTGCTGGCAAAGGCACACAGTACAGTAGCTGTTCCAAGCAAGACTCTGTTAGTAAAAAACACTGTAACTAACAGAATAGGAGCTTCCTGCAGAACATGAAAGACATTTTAGGTACAAAATATGCTGTATTAATAAGCACTACAATATATACTTTTTGCATGAGGTTCTGAGGATTCCAAACCCATAGAATCATGTGAAGGATACCCTTATAGATTTCAATTCTCACATAAGATGAATAAAACGAGTTGTTCCTGTGTTACAGATTTGTGGTGCCAACTAAGTGTAGAGTCCAGTACTCCATTTTTGTGAAATACCTTGTATATCACTTATACAGATTCAAACAGGACCAAGTAAAACTCTTATTTTCAATCTCTATGGAATCATCATGGAAATGGCCCATCCACCGTGGAAATAAACACTAGCAAAGCAGAGTGCTCACCACCCAGAAATAGACGACACATATGAGTTATTAATGCAAAAAGTGCTGCTTTATTCAAGGTGCATAAGTTCAACAGATGCCATCAGACATGTACAGGTACAGCCTCGCTAGGCTACCTGCCCTTGCGCTTCACTCAATAAAGCCTCCTTAGGGGGCATGACGTCCCCTAAGGAAGCTCTAGCAAGTGGCGTGCAGGGCGGATAGCTGGCGAGGTGTGTACATGTCTGATGGCATTTGTTGAACTTCTGCACCTTGAATAATGCACCACTTTTTGCATTAATAACTCATATCTGTGTCATCTATTTCTGGGTGGTGAGCGGTCTGCTTTGCTGGCGTTTGCTGTTTGCATACAAGCTGGGCAGACCCTTGCAGTAGCGCACCTACGGAGTTCAACTGCTGCAGCATGGAGTCTGTTTGGACTGCATCGTGGAAAAAAAAACATTTATTTTTCACTTAGGTAATTTATTTTTCACTTGAGTATGTCACAAGTAGAGTTGTCAATCAACTTGAATGACAGATCATCCAAACAATCATGCACTCAAACTCCTAAAAATCATATCCAATTACGGTGCTCTCTTCAAAAAGAAAATCCTGCATCTGTTGATGTTTTTTTCCTGCATTTCCCTCTTTCTCTACCCCTTCACTTTATTCCTTTTGTATAAACTCAGAAACCGAAGTCGTTTGTTACAACAAATGCTTGACATAGCAAGCCCAAATAAATTTACTTGAGACCGCACAACCGGCACCCAATTACAAAACAAAAAAAAAAATCTCAAAAGTCAGCTTGATGTTGCTCTTGGCCACACATCTAGCTCAAGGCAGCACATCTTTTCTTAATGACTGCATTAAAAAAAAAAAAAAAAAAAAAAACAGTAAATAGTTACCTGTTCACCTTCCTCCAATGTCAGTTCAGCATTAGGAACCCATTACCCCTTGTGATCGGTAAGAACCCCTCATCCAAAATCAAACAATCAAGAGACACTGTGTGTAAAAGATGGGAGGGGGGGTAGCACAAATCACCAAGCTCTGCTAGAAAAATGAAACGCAGTTTGTATGGGGGGACAACACACTTTAGCACGCCCTACACAAGAACAAAAATACCACCAAGACAAATCTGTCCCAATGGACACGTGGCAGCGTGTTGCACCGCCAGCAGATGCTGCGGGTTCAGGAGTGGGGGTTGAGGAATGAACTCATTGCGTTGCATCGGGGTCAGGCCAGGTAGAGATAGCTACCTTGTGGCAGTGCATTCTGGCCAGGGATGACTGACTGAGAGACCACCTGTGGCTCGGCCAGGGAGTGTGCTCTCGCCGCAGTGAGGATGCCGTGCATGAGCAAGGTGCAAGGCCAACGTTTATTTATTTTTATTTTTTATTTAGCTTTTGTTGACCGGGTAAGTGCACTAGACAAATCCTGCCTATTTTCAGGCACGACCCAGGGGGAGGGAGGGGGATATAGATGAATGGCAACTGACCTTGAACCAGATTAAGCTGTTGGTGGTATTTTCAGTGAATGAGGGAAATTTGGCCAGGACACCGGGGAAATTCCCCTACTCTTTTCGATAAGTGCCATGGGATCTTTAACATCCACCTGAGCTACCACCAATCCAGGCAGATGGGACCTTGGTTTAACGTCTCATCCGTAAGACGGCACCTCAGAAATGCAGCACCCCTCTCATGCTGCATTACAGTGTCAGTACTGGGATATTAACCCAAGTGCCAGATGTGGGAACTGAACCCATAGCCCTCTGATCTCCCAGCCTCAGAGGCGAGTGTGCTACCTACTGAGCCACTGACACATAGTCTCTCACTCGTGCCCAGTAAGGAGGGAGTGGAGAACTGCTGAGAGACAACACCAACTGTCATCTCCGTGATGGCTGATTCCTCAGCCTGACCAAAGGAGATCCCTTGAGGCAAGCAGCTGGCTGGGAAATAAAATATGTATATGGAAAAAATAAATCAAGACAAAAAACACAAGCTGTATACTTGGAGCATGCAAAAGCTTAGCTCAAAACATGCATTTTGTTTGCATTTGTAATAAGGGAACAGAACTTTCAGAACTTATTCGTGGCACTGCCACTCACTGGTTACAGTCCTGCCCCCTCACTCATACAAATAAATTACATATTTTAAGTAAGGCTACTGTATATCTTCCAGCAACAAGAAAAAGCACCACTCTATCAGCAGTAAGAGGTACAAAATATGTATTAGTCACATACAAGATGCCGGCATCTTGTATATAGTGTCATTTTATACCCTCTTACTAATCAACCTCTTTCTTTATTGTTGCTTCAGTTTGTTTCAACAGCAGCACACTCAGGAGTAGCACTGCTTTCCTTGATTGTTGGTACTGTAGGCCCTAGACTGATCTATGTACAAAATTTGGAAGCCTTGAGAGCGTGAGTAAAAAAAGGCTTGCTTTTTTTTTTCTAATGAAAGGTGTTAACCAAACACTGTGTGTGATCCCTGGGTCGACGTGTCCTGCTTCACACACCTGCCTGGTCTGGATCACCCCTGGGGACCCATAAGACAGTTGTTACTGGTTCCATGTCAAACGGCGAGTCCAATAAGGGCGACGGCAATTCGTCGACAATACAAACGGTGACGGTAAAGTTTGGCAACCGCATTAATGGTGACAATTGCTTTTCTGTGGGGGGTTTTGCCCCCCGCACCCACTTACTTATACTGTATAACGAACTCCAAGGTCATAGCACCTCAGGGAGGGGGGGAAGCAACTGTCACCATTAATGCAGCCGCTGAACTTTACCATCACCGTTTTTACTGTCGTCAAATTGCTGTCGAGGTTACGGGCATTGCCGTTATTACGTGTCACCATTGTTACCTTCACCAATAAATACTTCAATCAGGATATACAAACGGGATGCACACACAGAAGCAACATTTAACAGATTAACTGTGCTTTTATTTAAGAATCCAGGCCTGGAAGCTGGAAGAAAAGAGGGGGTTAGACAGTTGCAAGTCACCTCAAGCACTCCCATCCTATAACAATGCTCCCTGGGAGCCACTGAACTGTGGGTCGCTACCACCCTTTTAGATCCCACACTGATTATTAAGTACCCACCCAATCAAGCACAAAAGTATGAATTATACTATACAGGGTCTGGTAAATACTTCAGCTGGTATCAGTAATAAACTATGATTTCAAGTATGACACAATAACCAGTGGCTCTGGGTGCCAAAGAATCACACTAGAGTCCTGGTGCAGGCCTGGTAGCCACACTGCCCAGGTTCTTTCAGTGGTGCACTTGATGAAACTTAGCAAACTTGCAATTTAACCTCCAACAGTCCATAGTGTGCTAGGACAATTTAAAGAACTTGAAATCCAAAAGGGAAAATGCATGAAAACCAACTTATAATACAAACACAATAATTGTAATAAAAAATTGGAAAAGGATGAAAGACCCTAGCCAGCAATGCCAGCACTCAAGTGATCATCAATACAGCAGTTCAGTCGAGGCAGGGAACAGCAACACGGTGGGCAGCAGTCAGGAACAGCAACACGGTGGGCAGCAGTCAGGAACAGCAACACGGTGGGCAGCAGTCAGGAACAGCAACAAGGTGGGCAGCAGTCAGGAACAGCAACAAGGTGGGCAGCAGTCAGGAACAGCAACTAGGTGGGCAACAGTAAGGAACAGCAACAAGGTGGGCAGCAGTCAGGAACAGCAACAAGATAGGCAGCAGTCAGGAACAGCAACAAGGTAGGCAGCACTCAGGAACAGCAACAAGGTGGGCAGCAGTCAGGAACAGCAACAAGGTAGGCAGCACTCAGGAACAGCAACAAGGTGGGCAGCAGTCAGGAACAGCAACTAGGTGAGCAGCAGTCAGGAACAGCAACAAGGTGGGCAGCAGTCAGGAACAGCAACAAGGTAGACAGCAGTCAGGAACAGCAACAAGGTGGGCAGCACTCAGGAACAGCAACAAAATGGGCAGCAGTCAGGAACAGCAACAAGATAGGCAGCAGTCAGGAACACGGCCCAGTGGCCTGGGGATGAAGCATCTCAGATTCTCTCAGATGTACTGCAGCAGCAAAACCCTTCTGGTTCACACCTTGGAGAATAGCTACCATGATACCTTCATATAAGAAAGGCAGCAAGAAATGTCCAGCAAACTACAGACCAGTTAGTCTTACATCAACTTCATGTAAAACCTTAGAAAGTATTACAAAAGATTGTATTACCGGTCATATCCAGGATCATAGCTTAGAGGATGTTACACAACATAGTTTTACTAAGGGTCTATCATGTCAGACAAATATGTTGGAATTTTATAACATAGCCAGCAAAAGTTTAGACTCTGGCAAACCAGTGGATGTGGTGTTTTTGGACTTTACAAAAGCATTCGACAAGCTACCACATAACGAACTAATTCAGGCCCTCTGCAAAATAGGGTTATATGAAAATGTCATCTCATGGGTACATTCCTGGCTACTAGACAGGAATCAAAGAGTCTGTATTAAAGGGGTATTTTCTGAATGGTCGGATGTGTCTAGTGGAGTCCCTCATGGCTACATGCTAGGACCACGTCCTTTTAATTTCTACGTTTCATCCTTAGAGTTAAACCACTCTGCTCTGTGGATGACTACATTTGTGGACGATGGTAGGGGCAGAGGTCAAAAACATGAAAGATTCCAACAATCTACAGGAAGCCTTAAACCATACAGACAAGTGGTGCATTGACCGCAAACTCTTACTGAACCCATAGAAGTGCACAGCGATGCACCTAGGGACAAAGAGTCCTAAAGTCACTTACAATCTAGGTAAGCAAACATTTAAAAGTCACAGTACAGGAAAGGGATCTAGGAATTACCATCACCAATGACCTACAGTTTGGAGTTCACTGCAGAAAGGTGTAACAGAGGGCAAACGGAGTCTTAAATTGCATCTTAAGACATATCACCAGTAGGAGTAGGAGTAGGAGTAGGGAGGTGATGGTGCTATTGCATGTTAATAGAACAAGGAATCATGGAGGCGACAGAAATGATCACCAGGCTACAAAGTAAGAAGAGTGAGGTGCTAGAGGGGGTGAGGGCAAAAAGAGCAGCATATCTGAAGTTCAGAAGGACTGGGAAGGAGGAGGAGGACAGAGAGGAGTACACCAAATGGTCTAAGGAGGTGACCAAGAGGGTAACAACTGCAAAAGCTACTAGGGAACTCAGATTATTGCAGGGAATAAAAGGAGGGGAGAAAGACTTTTTTATGTATGTCAGGGAGAAAAGAAAGTTCAGGGACAGTATAGTGAGGATAAAAAGTGGGGAGGAATGGGTGGTAAAAGAGGGGATTAAGCAGAAGCACTGAATGAATACTTCTGCTCAGTGTTTATAAGAGAGGAGGGGAGTCCTTTACCACCCTGGTCGGGAAGGAGGGGGGATGGGGGGCATGAGGGTAACAGAGTTTTGGAGGGGCAGAAGGTGGACAAAGCACCGGGGCCAGATGGTATGGACCCCAGGGTGCTGCGGGAGACAACAGAGGTTCTAGCGGAACCACTGGCGGACCTGTTCAGCACCTCCCTGGAAATGGGGGAGGTGCCGCAAGACTGGAGGATGGTCCACATGGTTCTGTTACATAAAAGCAGACCAAGGGATGAGCCAGGGAACTAAAGACCAGTCAGTCTGACGTCCATAGTGGGGAAGCTCACAGAGACGATACATATATTTTTTTGTGTTATTTTCTTTATTACTCCACGGCTGGGGGAGTTTATTTCATGGTTTCCCCCATTCCAACTAATAAGTGGTCCCTGCCCGGATGCAACCAGAGCTCTTCACCCCTATGCCTCGTCCCGACCAGCCACATCACAGTGGGGACTTATCCCACTCACCGCTGAAGGCCAGGGGGCAGACACCAGGGGATCTACCTGGGGTGCGTCCAGTGCGGCGCCATGGATCAGCCATCATTGTGCGCATGGAGGATTTTTCCCAGCGTGACCTCCCCTACCCCTCAGCGCGGGCATGTAATGACACCAACGATGCCTGTCGTATGCGCATCCGCACCTGGAGCATCCAACATCGTCCATGCCTCCCACTTCTTGAATCGCGGTAAGCACCACCCCCAGCCACCACCAGGAGCCAGTGCAACCACGGCATTCCCTTCCCACCTGCCCCGGAGGAGGACAGCAGTCCTGGGGACGCTCGATCCTCCTCCACCCGGCCGACCCTCCAGTGCCTGAGGTCGCTCCTGACCCCGGGTCGCTGGCGTGGCAAAGGGTGTGGTGTCCAGTGCCTCAACCCTCAGCGCCACTGAGCCGGCCCGATGGAGACGATATTAAAAGAAAGGCTAGTGGCATTTCTGGAGGGCAATGACCTACAGGATGGGAGGCAGCACAGCTTCATTTCAGGGAGAGCCTGCCAAACCAGTCTTATACAGTACTATGACTGGGTGACTAGGGAGCTGGATGGGGGCCATGCTATGGATGTGCTGTACTTGGATTTCAGCAAGGCCTTTGATTCAGTGCCCCATGGGCGACTAGGGGTGAAGTTGTCCGGGGTGGGAGTGGGGACGAAGATGGCATGTTGGATATCAAACTGGCTACAGGGTAGGCTACAAAGGGTGGTTGGGGGGGGGGGGGGAGTCTCGGAGCCTAGAGCTGTGATGAGCGGGGTGCTGCAGGGCTTGGTGCTGGGCCCGGCGCTGTTCGGGCTATTCATCACGGACATTGCGCAGGGGGTGGTGAGCAGGATAAGCCTGTTCGCCAACAACACCAGAATGGGGGCAGTACTAGACGATGAGGAGGGATGGCTGCAACTACAAAGGGACTTGACCAAGCTGGAGGAGTGGTCAGGGAAGTGGCAGCTGTGGTTCAGTGCGAAAAAATGCAAGGTGTTGAATTTTGGGGCTAGGAACCCAAGGAGGGACTACTGGCTGGGGGGGGATCAAGCTGGGGAGCACCAAGGAGTAAAAGGATTTGGGGGGTTTGATAACAGTGAGCATGAACAATACTGCCCAATGCAGGAGAGCGGAGGTGAAAGAAAACAAGATGCTAGGGTGCTTAGCACGAGGATTCACATCCTGGCGCAGGGAGATGATCTTGCCCCTCTATAGGGCAGTGGTCAGGCTACACTTGGAGCACTATGTGCAGTTCTGGAGGCCATACCTGAGGCGGGATGTCAAGCTGCTGGAGGGAGTGCAGCAGAGGGCGACGAGGATGATTCAGGGAATGGACTACGAGATGAGGCTAAGGGAGCTGAATATGTATACACTGGAGGGGGGGGGACATGATCGAAACCTTAAGGTACCTGAAGGGTATCAACAAGGAGGGGAAGAGGAGGTGTTGAAACTGAGGAGTGGGGGGGGAAACTAGGGGGCACAGGCTAAGTATAGAAGAAGGGTGATGCGGAGGCATTACTTCACAGAGAGAGTAGTTGCAAAGTGGAACGCACTGCCTGAAGGGGTGATATCGAGCAAAAATGTGGTTGGCTTTAAGAACACATGGTCAACGAAAGGAGGGGATGGGGAGGGGCAGCTGCCTGGTAGGGAGTGGGCTGCACAATCGCGCAGACCAATAGACCAGTAGGTCTGTTCTGCTGGCACCTTCATGTGTTCGTATGCCTCTCTGGTGAGACTTGTAACAGAATGTGGAGCACAGGTATGGTCCCCACACACACAGGGGGAAATGGACACGATGGAAAAAATACAGAAAAGGGCTACACGCACCATATCAGGCCTACAGGGTATGGATTACAAGAAATGATTGGAAGAACTAGACATGTTTACATTACAGTACAAAAGGGTAAGGGGGGGATTTGTGTCTGTTGTTTAAAGCCCAAACAAGGAACTATCTATGGGATAAACTAGGATTTGAATATAGGGAACAAACCTATCATACTAGAGCCCATCCCCTTCAGCTTAAAGGAGAGCAATGCAGAAAATGGAAGAGAAAGAACTGGTTTAATCAAAGGATCATACCCTGGTGGAATGCCCTACCCTTAGAAGCTATGAGTTATTCCTCAGTTGATAGCTTTAAGTTACAGCTAGACAGCTTATAAAAATCGGGCATGTTTACTGTTTGAGCAAATGGCGAGCATAAGGACGCAAGTTTGTATAAACCTATGAAACCTTTCGGAACACAGCTCTTCTGGCTCACCTCTCAGTCACAGGAGCACTACGCAGTTGCCTCCCGGTTCCCAAGGAGCCCACACCCTAGGAGCGACCCCCCAACACAGTCCGACTCCCCTCCAAATCAAGAGTACCCACGTACTCAGGGCATTCACCCCGTGATTCCTAGTTCCCCGATCCACCCCACTAGATAAGGGCTAACATGCCCCTTACCTGGCTCAAAAGCAACCTGGGTAGTTCTCTGTCTCTGCTCTGTACAACTCAGGAGCTTCAAAATAAAGCAAAGCCCCACAGGCTCAAACTCTTAATGGTTTCTTCCAACAGGTGCTCGTCTGGCACAGCTTCACAGCTTTTACTACACAGATGCCTTTTCCTGGCACAGTCTCTGAACAGTGTAAGCCCAGGATAAGGCTCAGAGTGAGTCTACAAGGTGAACCCTGGGGAAGTCTCGCAGGATTGTTGGCCTGGTTAGGCCTCTCACTTGGTCTCACCAGCAGCAGGTCCGAACACCTCAGTGTCTCTAAGACTACCACAAGCTCTTCAAGAAACCAGAGACTGCTTCCCCCCATTCAGTGTCCCATAGGACAGGCAGGGCTATCCATCGGTGCCTCTGCCTTGTCCTGCCCTCCAATTGCCCTCTTAGCCTCCCAGTTAATTTGGGAAAGTTCTTGACTGCATCATCCTCCCACAATCCCCTGTGGTGCTTGCTGGACTTTCAAGTCCTCTGATTGGTCAAGCCACGGGATCAAGTGGCACAACGATGGCTTCCCTATGCTTTTGCCAGAGCCATCTGCTCAAGGCTCTCTTGTTTTTATTAGTTTCTTTGTCCCCTTTAGTGTGCTGGCTCCTAGAGTAGGTGCAGCCCCTCCAGAGCTGCTATCCAGTTTGTCTGTTGGGGCTGTGGGAGCGAAGGGTCTGGTACTGGGGTCAGGAAGAAAGTAAGCACTAGGAAAGAGCCCTGTGCAGCATATGCTCTCTGTCTCCTTTTTGTCAGCGGCAGTGCAGTGGCACAGGAGGCATCAAACAGAGATGACGTTCAGTGTTGGTTTGGGTCCCTTCTGCCAGAATCGGGGGACGGGGCTGATGAAATGCGGCCATAGTCACAAAACAAAGGGTGCAGGAGGTGCTGAAAATTCGTGCTGCTGCCCAGCTCTCTCTCCTCACCACACACAAATGGTCAAACAAGAGGGTCAGCAGCAGTGCAGGACCTCGGGAGGGCAGCCGCACTCCCGGTGAGACCACTCCCGAGGAAGGGGTTACATGTGAATAAGTGGTTTTCTCCACGAACGGTCCTGCTGATAGGGTGGAAGGCTCTGTCGTAACACTAGACATTCTAGTATTGTTCAAAAGCTAAGAACCATTTTTCTATAAATACTGATCTAATTTATGTATTAGAAGCCAGCAGAGTGAGTTTCTTACATTAATGTTGTAATGGCAATTCATAACAGGCAGGGTAGCTGTTACACTATTGGACTGATATGCAGTGGTTTAAAGCTGTTACCTGTAACACAGTATTGTGGTGACAAAAATTGACTTACAGACAAGAAATTAAAGCTACCAACAGTACCTATTTTCCCAGGACAGTCCCTATTTTAGGCAGCATGTCCCAGTGTCCCCACAAGTTTTGCAAAATGTCACTTTTGTCCTGGTTTTTGCTTACTTGTCCCAGTTTTGTCCCTTTTTTTGCTGATTGCTAATCCATGAGTGGCAGTTATTTCAGCACCACTGTGGTACTGCTGGAGCTGGACAGCAGTTTGCAACTTTAACCCCTGCGCCTATGTTGCACTGCAAGCACGTCAGCAGGAGCACAGTAAAGCATGTTCCTTCCTGTTAGGGTAGACTGGGTAGTAGTGCAAACAGGCACATGTGGACGTTTGCCTGCCAGCAGCAGAAAAGGACTCCAGACAGAAGAGACCGGCAGCAGTGAACTAAGGCACCCGAACCTGATCAGCTGCAGGGAGGTGAGTGAAAACAATCTGGTATGGTGATGGGAGTCACTGAAATGAAGTTTGCTCAGCAAATGAGGGGAGTGTAAGTAGGTTGGGATGGGACTGTCAGTAGGAGAAATATATGCAGTTTGAATGTCTGAACACAATTTAATGCAGATTTGCTTCTAATGAACTTTCTGTACATCACGGTTTGGAACTTGCTGCAGCAGAATGATGCATTGTTTTAATCTGGATGTTTGCTACTGGTGTTACTGTGAGGCGGCACGGCCAGAACAAGTGGCAAAATTTAATTGATCGTGTGCAGCGTTATCTGTGGTGGTACCCATTGGAGTGACACGGTGTGTGGGGGAGGACATGGTCAGGATGGACCTTGTCCCAGTTTTAGGCCTTGGAAAGTCGGTAGCTTTAGACAAGATGGACTCCAAGTCCCTTTCATTCCCATAATGCTATGTTACTCTTTGACACACTAGGGTCGTAACCCTCAGGATTTAAAGACCAATAGCGTTAATATCTACCCTGCTTAATACGGATAACCCATGAACTGCCATGAACAATCCATGATATATTCATAGATTATTCATGATTATAAAAGCAGGACAGCTTCAGCAAGATTTGTGATCTTGGCTGCACCATCCTACGGGTCACTCACTGTAGTAATGAAGAAATGTTTTGGTCCTGAGGGATGGAACAATACTTTGTACCATCCTGTCACCATTTAAATGGTGTGTGTGTGTGCGGGGTGAGCAGGGGTGTCTCTGCATATGTGCACCTTTTTTATGCTGAATCAATTTAAAAAAAAAAGCCTGTAACAGCTTGAAACTAATTATTTGGCACTTTTTGTCAAACATGGTATGTGGTATGTGGTGAATCAAAGAATTAAACCCAAGTAAAAAGGAAACCAAGCTTGGAAACTAGGGAAGGAAAATTTCCAACACTGGAAATTCATGAAGTCCCTCTTCTCAGGTGGTTCCTGGCAGGCAAGCAAGCTGAAAATTAGAGCAACATGAAAGTAAAATGTGAAGATAACTATCCAGATAGTCTTATAGCGAAAACTTGCTGTAAAATCCAGTAACGTATTAAAACAAATGCATTGGCAACAGGAACACCTACATGCAGCCTGCAAATCTGAAATCAGTAAATAATTATTCAGTTTAGGAAAGGCAGGATTATCTGCTGGATACAGAAGGTAACTGTACAGTTCCTGAGTGAGAGAGAAGGGAATATGTTTTGCCCTGGCCTGTTTGAGTGGCTGAGATCAGAAACTGAATCTCTTGTATTTGGGCTTCAAAGGTTACACAGAAACACAGACATTGACGGCAGATAAGGACCACTTGGCCCACCTAGTCTGCCCATTCCCTACGTACTGGATAAACTGCAGATTACAGTTAACCAACAGCCTACTTCCTCCTACAATTCACTATAATTGCCTTATGTCTGTCCCATGCATTCTTGAATTCCCCAACTGTTTTTGACCCCACAACCTCCTCAGGAAGGTGGATGTTATTGAGCTTGGTAGCAAAAGAAATTATTTTATTTTTTTTAGCTGTTAGGTACAGACAATCAAGGATTATAAAAAAACACCCTCTCACTAGTAGGCTTCCCAAATCATCTTAGAAAAAACATCAACCCACCTATAAATTATAACTGCGGAATTGCTCAGCAAAGGACTACTGTTGTAAATCGCGCATCTCTCTTCTGATGTGTTCTATTTTTCTATGTGCGCAAATGCCCTTACCTCTTTGATTCGCTTCACCAAAGCATTCTGATCAAAGGCAACGGCCTCAGCACACTGGTGGAGATGGTTCTGGTAGCGCAAGCAGAGCTGAAGCACTTGGTGGGAGTCCAGCTTCTCCAGTTTGCTGCTGCTGGGGGAGGTCTGCCCACTCAGAAGCCCTAAGAAAAACACATGAAAACACATACCATAAGAGATTCAATCACCAAAACACATAAAAACACATGCCATAAGAGATTCAATCACCAAAACACATGAAAACACATACCATAAGAGATTCAATCACCAAAACACATGAAAACACATACCATAAGAGATTCAATCACCAAAACACATGAAAACACGTACCATAAGAGATTCAATCACCAAAACACATGAAAACACGTACCATAAGAGATTCAATCACCAAAACACATAAAAACACATACCATAAGAGATTCAATCACCAAAACACATAAAAACACATACCATAAGAGATTCAATCACCAAAACACATACCCTAAGAGATTCAACCACCAAAACACATAAAAACACATACCATAAGAGATTCAACCACCAAAACACATAAAAACACATACCATAAGAGATTCAACCACCAAAACACATAAAAACACATACCATAAGAGATTCAACCACCAAAACACATAAAAACACATACCATAAGAGATTCAATCACCAAAAGGGTCAGATGTTAAGAGACTGAGGCATCACAACATGAGTTCTGAAGAATTTATAAGGCTTAAGGGCCCAGGTCCTAACCAGTTTATTAGTATCTAAATCTGGATCCAAAAGGAGGTTACAGTCCCCTGAGACCAGGAGAAAACCTCTCTGGTTTTCCAGCACAAGATTCACTAGTTTTTTGAAATAGGGGAGATCTGAGCCCGGGGGACTGTACCAGTTAGCTACTGTAATAGGGCAGTATTCCACCTCACCCTGCACAACCACAAAACAACCTTCCTCATCTCTCACAACCTTAATCTCCTGAAATGTGAAATGCTTCTTCGCAATCAGTATTGTTACTCCTGATCTCCTCCCCTTCCCATATGTAGCACAGTAAACGTCAAGAGTAACCACACTTGCGAAGTTTCTCATTTTCTTTTCAGGTAAGAAGCGTTTCCTGGAGGAAAACTGTAGAAGGTCTATCTTTTTTTTTTAATAGTGGAAAGGACTTTACCCTTTTAATGGGGCTATTAAATCCACTAACATTCACAGAGTATACCTTTAATTTTGGATTAATCATGACTGCGGGCATAAGGGGGAGAAACGGGCTGCAGGTGTCCCTCTATGGCATAAGCTGAGTGAATGGCAAGGCAGTGTTCCTATTAAGACTATAGATCTGGGGGTTCACTGTACCCTCTCCAAATATTTTCAGGGGTATAAACTAAATTACAAGGGTTCATTGTACCATTTCTACAACATTTTTTGTGGGGTACATGTACTACAAACAGAATTGTGGGGGTGCAGTGTACCCCCCCTCACACAATAATGTGCTTGAATTTCATAATTTATACATGAATCACGTACAGTTATGCATGAATGGGAACACTGGCAAGTTGTAGATACCCTGTAAAGTAGAACATAGATAACACTACCAAAACTCACCACTCTACCCATGTTGGGATGCCAACTCTCTTGTGGCCTCCCCTCTGTCTCCAAAATGGTGTCGCAGAGCTGTGCCATCACAGGGTAAAATAAACAACAGTACAGAACCATAAAACAACAGTAATCAAGAACTATATGCAAAAAAGGTAAACGGCACCAGGCTTCCAAGGAAGGTGTTCCTGTAACACTGGAACACTGTGGCCGGGTGGGTATGTGCTCAATAGCACCACCCATCCCTAAGCTGGGAGGTAACGAGACTAAAGCCTCTGCCTCTCCAGAGCACCTGCTCCGAAAGATACTGGGGAGTAATGCATCTGGGTATCCCCAAGAGGCGGGGTCCAGAGGAGGGGGGGGTGATGTGAACAAGAAGGGAAGGAACAAGAGATAACAAATAAGAGGAGATAAGTAAAGGGGACGGGGGAAAGGACATCACAGTGCGAAGAGAGCTGCTCTTAGTGATGGGTGCGGTTCCCCAAGTTCTTGGGGGTTACCCTATCCACCGCTGACCCTACTGTTCCAAACCTTACTGTAGAGTACAGGCCACTCATTTATAGTTTGGAACATGGGAGGTCTTACTCATCTTGCGTCTTAAAGCATCGGTAATTATGCTAATGAAGAGGGAAGCTCACATACTTAGGTGTACCCCTTGACACTCCGCACAATGAGGAATTTCTGGCAATTTATGGCACCTGGAAATTAATTGTGGACAGGGGAGGTCACAGACCACCGCCACTGCCACATCTATTGGCTAATAACAAACATCTCATAATGTTTAAATAGCATCCCAAGTAACTGTGCATAGGCACATAAAAAGCTATGAGGTGGCAACAGGCAAATGTCAGAAAAACACAGACATAACAGACGAAAAAGAGAGTAACAGAAATCTGGTGTTGCTTGACCCTATAGGTACTTTTACATGGCGCCCTACCAAATCGCAATGGTTTTGTTACGCTTGCTCCCACTTTGTCTGCACCACAAGCATGTTCATTTTACATGGCAGCCCTTACATGGGTGCCTGGGCTGTTCTCTTGTTTCAGCCATACTTCCAGCTGAAGACTTCCCGGTTACTTGACATATAATACCCGAGTTCAGCTAAATATAGTTTAAGATACTAGCAAGAAAGCTGAACTTGGGAAACTAGCTAGTTTTGCCAAACAGGAACTAAAAAGTGCTTTAAAAGTGCTCGGAAAGTGGAGCCGTGATACTGGGCACGTACTTATGCATATTCATATCCCAAAGGCTATTAATGTGTATAATCAACATACCCCAATATCACGGCTCCACTTTCGACTCCTTTAAAAGTACTTCACAACCCTGTTTTGATAAAACTATTAATTCAAGTTCAACTTTCTTGCTAGTATCTGGTGCTATATTTAGCTGAACTCTGGTATAAAATTCCATACACGAGCCTCGGGAATCACTGTACGGAAGTATAGCGTGGGTAGGCAACTGGGGGAATCCCAGAAGGTCTCTCCAGGATCATTCTGAAAGCAGCAGTCTGATTATATGGCGGCACAAAAGAAGAAAATGCAATGGCAAACCCAGGAAAGTAGGGACCACCAGGCCAGTGAACACTCACTTTGGATACACTGTGGATCCCCTGTAAACGACAACAAAGCTAATGTTCCAATTGCTCTGCACCGCTTGTTGCGGTGCACAGCCTGTCATGTAAAAGGAGCTTAAATATCTCTTAGGCAGTAAGCTTAACAGTTAATGCAATTAGTTGTAGCAGAGATGACACCTCAGACCCCTCACAACAACAGGGGGAATACTGCGTAAGCAGGGACCATCCAATTGTGCAGTCAGCCTTAAAGGTACATCAGAAATCTAATAACGGTATACATCACTACTTTACTATTATTCCCACTGCAGCAGTGGTGTTTCAGGGTTTTAAATAATTGATTAGCAGTTTTTTTCTTGGGACTATACTAAATGTACAGAAACTATTTATATAGATGTTCTAGAAGTGTTGTGTTTGTTAAACACAGTGAGGCAAGAGCTATGTCTTTTCACAAAGATTTTGCACTTTTATGAACAAAACGCTAATCAATTTTTAGCGTTAAATAAATCCCTGGTGTTTGCAGGAGTGTAAAAGCTATATTTAACTTCAAATAGTGAGGTAATAAACCCAGAAGCAGGCATTAGCAAATATTTCCAGAACATCAAATTAGTTTGTAGCGTACCTGAGTAGGGAAGTTTCCCATAGGGAGGCGGGGGGGAGCGGTGGCATCATCTGGCATCCCTTGTCCTTCTCAGTGCCAAAGTATAAATACTAATATCCAGTCATTAAGAGAGATGCCGGGGAACATTACTGACAAGGGATATCTGATCGGGTGCCCAGGAGGAGTGCGTTACTAGGGATCAGATATGTAAAATATTAAAAACTGGTGGCCGAAACCAAAGAGGTCTCAGCACTGACAGGAATAGTGCAGTCTTAGAATTAATTAATTTATTTTATTTATTTAGTTTTTGTTGACCAGGTAAGTGCACTAGACAAATTCTGCCTATTTTCAGGCACAACCCGAGGAGGAGGATAATACAGATGAATGCCAACTGACCTTGAACCAGATTAAGCTGTTGGTGGTATTTTTAGTGAATGGGAGGAAATTTGGCCAGAGCGCCGGAGAAATTCCCCTACTCTTTTCAAGAAGTCAATCAATCAATCAAAATCTTTATTTTACCAGGCAAACACCATTGAGCAAAGCTCATTTTCAAGATGGACCTGGACAGACTATATGGACACAATATAACAAAGTTTTACAACAATTCAAACATATGAGGAAATTTGAGTCATGACAGTTCCAAGAACAAATGATTACAACAGCTAGACCTAAACAATAATGTTGACAGAATAAATAAGGAATTACACTGATTGATGTAGAAATGTAAACAAAACACAATTGCCTGGATGGTACCAGACGTAGGAAGAGAAATCAGGATACAGAGTAAACTGATCAAAACAATAGGGGGTGGAAGGCGAGGGGTGATAGTAGTGGGAAGGATGAAGAGAAGAGGAAGGAGGGGGGCCCAGGGAAGCCAGGGGAAACTGCAGACAAGCTTAACCGAGATGATTGAATACAGGTGCTGAGTTTGTGAAGGGGGACATTAACATCTAACAGGTATCACCGTAGAATATGGTTGCAGTATCCTAGAACAAGACAACCGTGATAGGAATAAAGGAAATAGTGGAATGTTAATGGAAGGGGGTAACAACCATAGGATATGGATACAATACAAAGAAGTACAAGAAAATGCATATGTGGCACAAAAACCCTGGAACAACATATCAGTTTGGGGGTGAGGACATAGTATGCACCAAGCAGGAAAGGGATGTTGGAGTTATCATCTCTGATGACCTCAAGGGAGGAAAACAGTGTGACAAGGCAGCAGGTAAAGCAAATAGGATGTTGGAATGCATAGACAGGGGATTCACCAGCAGGAAAAGGGAAGTCATAATTCCATTATACAAGACACTAGCGAGGCCCTGCCTGGAGTACAGTGTACAGTTCTGGAGACCTTACCTACGTAATAACATAGATAGGGTGGAGAAGGTTCAGAAGAGGGCAACAAAGATGGTACAAGGATTGCATCACAAGTCCTATGAGGACAGGTTGAAGGACCTGAATATGTACTCCCTGGAGTAGAGGAGGGAGACAGGGGATATGATAGACACATACAAGTATCTTACAGGGAGGAACAGGGTGCAGGAGTACACTATTTTTCAGCAAAAAAGATGTTCCAGGGCTAGAGGGCATGGGATGAAGTTGGAGGGAGGGCAATTCAGAGGAAACGTGAGGAAGAATTTCTTCACAGAACGGGTGGTGGACAAGTGGAACACCATGCCAGAGGAAGTAGTAGGGGCTGAAACAATCTCAGGATATAAGAATGGGATAGACATGAGGGAATTCTGAAGGTCAGGGGTACGAGACTTCTAGGAAAACAAAGTGAACTTACAAGCTCAAACAGGCAGACTGGGTGGGCCGTAGGCCCTTATCTGCCGACAGTATATGTATCTATAATACTCTAAAACAGGACAACTGTGTGACGGCAATAAAGGAATAGTAGGGTGTGGTTGGAGGAGGGAGGGTAATAAGGACAGCCCGTGGCAAGCTCTGGATCCTTATTTAAGTATATGGCAAAGATTAAGGGGAGCAACTGCAAGATTCTTTAAAGGAGAGGGCATACAGAGATTTGAAAGCTGCCAACGTAATAGGGTGGACCAATTTCAGTGTTTTTTGCAGCTTGTTCCACAATAGAGGTAGCATATAACTTACTACAGCCCTACCAAATTGCAATTTGACCTTGGGCACAGTCAGAGAAATACAGGAGACACTTCTCAATGTATACTTGCCTATCGTGCTTAGTGGCAGACAATCAGAAATATATTGGGGCAGCTTCTTAGTGATGGCTCTAAATGTCCAGAGTGCTGCATTTCTCTGACACCTGTGCATAAGAGATTACCATCCCACAGCCGAATATAAGGAACAGTGATGTGTCGAGTAAGGGAGACCAATGATAAACCTTAAGGCTCTATGGTAGTGCGTGTCCAGCTTCATGAGTGCAGTGGCAGGGCCCTGACTGTAGAGAAAGTCCGCATAGTCTAGAAGGGGAAAGAAAGGTGGTTTGGACCAGCCTCCCTTGAAAGGAATTGGTTAATCCTGTAAAAGAGACCAAGTCTCGGTTTGAGCTTTTTTATCAATTCTTCTGTGTGGTCTAGGAAAGACACCCTATGGTCAATCCAGACTCCAAGGGATCTGAACTTTGTTACGTAATCCAATGGTTCGCCAAGGAGTGTTACGATCTGAGGTTCCACAATAGGAGCGGCTGCATGAATACGGGTAAAAGTAACACTGCCTTAGTTTTTTTGGCATTTAAGAGCAGTTTCAGGTTTAGAAGCTGGAGCTGGTTGAAGTCATGTTGTAGGTCACTACATGCTGCTTCAGGAGAGGGTCTGCTAACATAGAGCACCGTGTCGTCTGCAAAGAGGTGAATGTTAGCTGCTTTGAAACCAACATAGATTCTGTTAATATAGATTGCGAAAAGCAATGGTCCTAAAATGGAGCCCTGTGGTACGCCTCTTGATAGAGGTTTTTAAGGTGAATAATCCCCTTCTGCCTTAACCTGCTGAAACCGACCTGCAAGATAATTAGAGAACCATCTCAATGACGGTTGGTCCAGACCAACGTTCCGGAGGGCTGTAATGAGCAGATCGTGGTGAACAGTATCAAAGGACTTGCTCAGGTCTAAAAATACTGCACAAACAAAATTCTTAGCATCCAGTTTGCACTGCCAGTCATTAGACACTTTAGCAACTGCCGAAATGGTACTATGTCATGATCTAAAACCTGATTGTAGGGGGTTAAGCAGGTTAGCCGATTCTAAGTAGTTTCTGAGCTGGTTACTCACAATTCCTTCCAGCAGTTTGGATAGAATAGGGAGTAGCGAGACTGGCCTGTAGTTACTAAGTCAGTAGGGTCTCTGGATTTGAATAGGGGAATCACATGGGCGGTTTTCCATAAGGGAGGAAGGTCACACTGCGAGAGAGAGATAGATTAAAAAGATGTGTAAGAGGCACAGCCAAGACCTGGTAACCAATTTCAGGTAAAAGGGATCAATTAAGTCAACTGCAGCGCTTTTCCTAGTGTCCAGCTGTAGAAGGAGGTCTTCGACCTCCTTCAGGGATACAGGCTGCAGGGAGAACTTAAGAGTCTCAGACAGGGGCTCCTTGAACCTGGACACCAAGTTGCGAGTGGAGATTACAGGCTGGAGAGGTATCGAAGGCTAGACCAGGGATGGCAAAGTGGTTGTTGAGGTGCTCAAGGATGGCAGAGGTGCCACCAACTGTAATCTTTGTGGATAGTGAATTTCCAGAAGAGTAGCCTTCTATGTCATTTATGGTTTTCAAAAATTTGGAGGGACACTTCGAGGACGAATCAAGTTCCATGCGGTAAAATTTTGCTTTTGCCTCTCTGACCATCTTTGTGCAAAGGTTCCTTGCCCTCCTAAACATGGTCCAGTCAGCTGGGAGCATGGATCTCTGGGCTGCTTTCCATAGCACATCTCTGTTTTGAAGTGTGGACTTTAGCTCAGCTGTAAACCATCGGCTAAATTTAATTCTGGTGCAGACTTTGGCCAGCAGTGCGTGCATATTCAGGGCCCCAACACAATTTCATGAAAGATGTCATATTCACTGATTTTGAAAGGTAGAAGTCCTGCCATTGCAAGGAATCTCTTAGTTCCGTGATAAAAGCAGGGGGATCGAAGTTGCACCGGCATCTCTTAGTAGGAAATTTGGATGCAGATGTCGATTTAGAGATAGTTCTTACACATGCAATAAAGTAGTGATCACTGACATCCAACAATACACCAGCATGAGAAGTGCCATGTGTTCTTTAACATCCACCTGAACTACCACCAGAACAGGCAGATGAGACCTCGGTTTAACGTCTCATCTGAAAGATGGCACCTCAGGAGTGCAGCACTCTCTCATGCTGCACTACAGTGTCAGTACTGGGATTTAACCCAAGTGCCTGGTGTGGGGATAGAACCCACAGCCTTCTGATCTGATCTGATTAATGACCGAGTGTTGAGGCGTGTTCTCCCTAGGAGAAGAATAGATAAAGGAGGTAGGTGGTGATAATGATAAGGAGAGGCAAGAGTAAACTGTGCTGTACACTACTCACAGAGGCTATCTCCACAGCAGTCACTGTTTCAGAGAAGCTGAGGCCCGGGCTATATGAACATACAAAGAAGCCAGCAGAAGAAGGCAATTTGGTCTATCAAGTCTGCATATATTGCAGAGTCCACAACTTGAGCTAATGTCCCTACCCTCCCTCCTCCCTCCTCACTTCTCCCATCTTCCCTACCCATGCCGAGACTGAGGAGGTGCCCACCACAGCAGCTGTCGCTTCCACCTCAAAGGCCGCAAGCTGTTCAGCTGACCCAACTGCAGCCAAGGCCTTTTTGTGGCCCTTAGGACAGTCCTTTTGGTCCTACACTGAAGACTGACCCAGTGAGAGCCACAGCTTCCTGTTCTTTAGGGACTCAGGAAGCATGCTTTTGCACAGACAGCATCCGTCCACATCTTATTGCGCACCCAGGCTGTACATGCACGTGTCGTGCAGATCGCTGTCCGACATCGTCTGCCGGCACCTAAATGCAGAATTTGAAGGCCAGTTTCTGTTGGACCCTCGTTTTTCCAGGGACAGAGTTGAGGGAATCACGAAACATGTACAATGTTGTGTAAGTTACTTTTTCTATTACTTTCTATTACTTTTGGAAACTTGTTCCAGAAAGCTATGTGCAGTCACTAGCAAGGATGGAGAAGTACTGGAAATAGTAATGCACCTTACAGTTATAATTACTTATGATTTTTTATACAAAAGTAATACGTAACTGTAACTGATTACATTGATTTGAAAGTAACTAGTAACTAACCTATTACTTTCAAATAAATGTCATCTGTTATAGTTTTTTATTATTTTTGTATTGGGAGGGGCGATGGAGATGAAATGTATCCTTGTAACTGGGGAATATCTCATATCATTCTGGGACTCTAGAGACATACAGTTCTCTAATTTGGCTGCACTTACAGAGGTAATACATTAGATAGAAAAGATCTAAACGTGTTTTGGTAGGAGTTTGTTCTGTAGTTTTCCTTGTTTTTCTTGTATGTGATTGTGATGATCTTTGATATTTGTTCTGTATTTTATCTTACTGTTTTTATCCATTTTTAGTAAACCTATTCTTAAGAGACTGCCTGGGTGTCTGCCAGTTCTTTTTTTTTTGCATGTGATGTATAGATGGTTAAGTCTGACAATTGTTCAAGGGCTTGATGGTGTTACCAAACTGAGAAAAGGTAAGAATATACCTAAGGTCTCTTACAGAGTTGTAAGGGTTCATTTTGGAAGCCTGGCTTGGTGCCTCTATTGAAAGATCGTACCACAATCCCCGAAGAGGGTACGTATCTGAGCCTGTACATTGGGTATGCTAGCATAAGGTTCACAGTTTGAATCCCCCCTCATAACTTGAGACTAAAGGTGATTCAGACCCAAAAGCAGACAGGAGGGTTACCCTGTCTGTTACCTGTTCACACTATTACGCTCTGAAGTTGGCACTTGGAACAGAGGGCCTGACCTGCTGAGTGCGTTTGTGACAGATTTGGTTGGCAGCGGTGGGATAAAATTTGATAACACAAGCTTTAACTGTTCAGTCTGTCAGCATAATACTGTACAGCTCACTTGCAAAATAAGACAGTGATATATTTTTAAAAAGGAAACAACTATATCATTTTACTTGCATTCAAGTACCTACCTGTTTTATTTTTTTTGTAAAGTGCAAGTTAGAGTAGCCGTAGTTAGGGAAGAAGATGGCTTCCAACTACAGCGGGTACACTGCAGACTACATGAGGCAGTTGTGCCAGGACAGAAGAGTCCAGCACGAGGGGGGAGAGCCACCAAGCAGAACTTCGTAAATGCCCTGATGGCAGCAGATGCCCACAGCATCGAGTCACAGAATGTGACTGTAAAGGACCAAACCTTGGGCATGGAGGGGCCAGTGCAGTGTCCAGATCTGGTGAGGATGACAGCAGGGCCAGTGCAAGCCAAGGGCCACAGCAGCAGGGGAAGGGCACCAGTATTCTGGAGCCAGAAGCAATCAGGTTGCAGACTGAGTTGTGCAGAATGGAGCTGGAGTTCCAGAGAGAGAGGAGAAGAGGGAGCGAGAACAGTGAGAGGTGGACTGTGAAGAGCATGAGTGCCAGAGGCGACATGAACTGGAGAAGTTACGACTCCAACCACCAGCACCAGAGCAGGTAACTGACTTGGGTTTAACTGGAACTACAGGACTGGGTTACAAATTAAATTCCAAATTGATAGCTGAATTTAAAGAGGGGTAGGATATGGACGCCTTTTTATATTCCTTTGAAAAAGTTTACATTCAGGCAAAAATTCCTAGAGGGTCCTGGAGCTTCCAGCTATCCCCGGTACTTACCGGGAAAGCTTGGGATGCACTGGTCAAATGGACCATGAGGACAGTAATGATTACAGCAAACGTAAAGCTGCACTTTAAAAAAAGTCTGATTTAACTGCAGAAGCATACAGAGCTAAATTCCGTAAGCTCAGGAGAAGCCCTGATATGAGCTACAAGGAGCTAGGCACGAAATAACATCAGTTTTTAAAACGTTGGTGGGAAGGAATTGAAGCAAACTCTAGATAGAATTGAAAATGCTGTTTTGTTAGAACAGTTTTTTGGGGGCATGCCCAGCACAGCTGAAAACCTGGCTGGAGGACCAAGATCCCAAAACAGTGCAAGAGGCTGCTGAACTCTCGGACTGCTATGCCAAGAACAGACCTGCTCTGAGAGCGAATGGGGCGGGTGTGGCAGCGCAGAAAGGTAAAAGTGTGCCTTCAGGGCAGCTAAAACCCTCACTGCCTCCACCGAAACCAGTTAGCCCCAGGTTTCAAAGAAAATATTTTTCTGAGAAAAGAAACGAATGTTGGGTTTGTAAAGAAACTGGGCATACTGCCAGACAGTGTCCCAAAAGGATGAGCAATATGCAAAATAGGGCTAGGAAAGAAGTGGGTTGTTTGTGTGTCCCTGGAAGCATGCATGTGAACAAGAGGGAATGGATGCATCTAGTCACGGTGAATGGTGTACAAACACAAGGGTTAAGGGACAAAGGGGCATCCCTGACATTGGTAACAGGGGATCTGGTAGAGCCTCTTCAGCTTATACCCAATGAATTTGTAACTTTACAAGACTTCACTGGGGGAAGAGAAAACATTGGCACTCACTAGTGTGCTCCTAGACTGGGGTGAAACAGGGGGGACTGTGCAACAGGTGGCTCTAGCCAAAACATTAGCAGCTGACGTCATCATTGGCAATAATTTCAAACAGGGGATAGCGTGTGCAGTTACCTGTAGCCAAGCGAAACGGGGAAATTGTAGTTCCCCGGACCCCATAGAAGCCATTGTGGAAACCACTGGGAGGCTGGTTCCCCAGCCTGTGTCTCCTGATATGGAGACTAATAAAAAGGGGGAAGAAATTTCCCCAGTAGCAGTTAACCAAACAGCTACGGAGGGTTACTCCGAAGAAGGAGGGGTGACCCATTGTCAGATGGTTAGGGATGACAGTGATTCTGAGTGCCCTGACACTAGTGCTAGGGACCCTAGTTTAGAGACTGAAGGGGACCTGTCCCATGCCTTGGGAATGTGTAAAGAGTTTGCAGCTGCTCAGAAAAGTGACCCTAGTCTAGACAAGCTGAGGGTTTGGGCAGACTCTGATGGAGCACAGGGAAGCTTGTCATTCCCCAGGGGTACTGTGAGCAGTTGCTCAAGATTGCATATGATATTTCCTTGTCTGTTCATCTGGGAATCACGCGCACTATGCAGCGATTGGCTCAGAATTTCTATTGGCCCAACTTCACCCAGCAGGTGAAGGAGTATTGCAGGTCTTGTCACTGGTGCCAAGAAATAGGGAAGGCAGGTAAGAAAACCCAAGCCTCCCTAATTCCATTGCCCATAGTGGAGGAGCCATTCCAGAGGGTGGGAATGGATATTGTGGGGCCTTTAAATACCCCCAGCTCCTCCAGGAAGAAGTTCATCCTGATTGTAGTGGATTATGCCACCTGGTATCCAGAGGCAGTTGCCCTATCCTTACCGAGGACAGACAAAGTGTCAGATACCTTACTTGGGATTTTCTCCCATGTTGGGTTTCCGCAGGAGGTTATCACTGATCGAGGAAGTTCCTTCATGTCGGACCTGATGAAATGTTTGTGGGAGAAGTGTGGGGTGGTGCAGAGGCACATGATACCTTATCACCCGCAAACCAATGGGCTTGTGGAAAGATTTAACAGTACCCTTAAGTCAATGCTCCAAGCATTTTCTAAACAGCATGGGAGGGACTGGAAGAAATACTTTCCCCACTTGTTTGCATACAGGGAGATGCCCCAAGAGTCGACAAGGTTTTCCCCCTTCGAGCTCTTATATGGACGCCAGGTACGTGGGCCCCTAGACTTGATCCGGGAGGACTGGGAAGGCAAGCACACCACCCAGGGCACTCCCATAGTGGATTACGTCCTTAGGTTTAGGGAAAGGCTGAAGGAGCTTATGGGGACAGCCCAGAGCAACCTGGCAGCTGCCCAACAGAAACAAAAAGTGTGGTACAACCGCAGAGCCAGAGCTTGCTCGTACACGGTGGGTCAGGAAGTCATGGTCTTTATTCCGGTCCGAAAAGACAAACTGCAGGCTGAGTGGACAGGACCGTACAAAGTAGTTAGAAAGGTAAATGACGTGAACTATATCACAGAGTTACCTGACAGAAGACATACAGAAAGAATGTACCATGTCAACATGATGAAGCCATATGCTAATAGGGTTGACATGGTGTTTGCAGTATGTAGTCCTGGGGAAGGGACGGATGAAGGAGACCCCCTTCTAGACTTGCTGGAAGAAAGCAAGCGGGGGTCCTCTGTGGAGGCAGTTAAATTGTCACCCCAGCTGGCCCTAGACAAGATACAGGAAGTAAGGAAGGTTTTAGCAGACTTTGCCCCATTGTTTATCACCAAACCTCGACTAACCCCCTTAGCAACACACGATGTAGAGACCAGGACACAGACGCCCATACGGCAGACAGCATATCAGGTGTCAGAGGATGTCCAAAAGGACATTAGGAGGGAGGTGGAGGAAATGCTGGATTTAGGGGTAATCCAGAGATCCCACAGCTCCTGGGTCTTCCCCGTAGTCCTTGTGCCCAAGCCAGATGGCTCTACTTGTTTCTGTGTGGACTATCGTGGACTGAATGCAGTTACGAAGTCAGATGCCCACCCAGTGCCCCAGATGGATGAACTCCTGCACTAGCTGGGAGGGGCGACACACCTTACGACTACTGACCTGACAAAGGGATACTGGCAAGTAGAGTTAACTGACAGAGCTAGAGAGAGTTCGTCCTTCATCACTCCGATAGGCTTATTTGAATTTAAAGTAATGAATTTTGGAATGAAGAATGCCCCGCCCACTTTCCAAAGGTTGGTGAACCAGGTGTTAAATGGTGCTAAGGAGTATGTCGTGGTGTGCCTGGATGACACTGCCATCTTTAGTGCCAGCTGGGAGGAACACCTGTCCCACCTTAGGGAAGTACTGGGCAGGATACAGAGGGCCAGGCTCATGGTCAAAGCTGAGAAGTACCAAGTGACCATGGCTGAAGTGGCATATCTCAGGCAAGCTGTAGGGCAGGGACAGCTCCGTCCCAACCAAGTAAAAATAGAGGCGATCAAAGCATGGCCCAGACCAGAAATGCAGAAGCAGGTCAGGAGTTTTCTAGGGACAGCAGGGTACTATAGGAAACTTGCACCCAATTACAGTGCCCTGGCTGCTACCCTATCTGACCCGGTAAAGAAAAAGATGCCTAAGAAAATTACCTGGGAACTAGCCTGTGAAAAATCTTGTACCAGACTGAAGGAGGCACTGTGCAGTGCTCCTGTATTGACAAGTCCTGACTATAGCAGACCCTTTATAGTCCAGACTGACGCCTCAGACGTTATTGGGGCAGTACTGAGTCAGACATCCAACCAAGGGAAAGATCACCCCGTAGTGTACCTGAGTAAAAAGTTACTTCCCAGAGAGCAGGCTTACTCTACTATGGAAAAAGAGTGTCTTGCCATATTGTGGGCCCTAAAAAAGTTAGAGCCATACTTATATGGGCAGCATTTTGAGGTACAAACAGACAACCCCCTGGTTTGGCTGACACAAATGGGAAAAACTAATCGTAGACTATTAAGGAGTCTTGCCTTGCAAGGGTATGACATGACAATCTTACATAGGGCTGGAGTGACCAATCAGAACGCAGATGGACTGTCGTGTCTATATGAGGAGTGAACTGACTTAGGAAGCTCATCCCATGCAGGGGATAGAGCCCCCAAATTCAGTCTAGGTGGGGAGAAGTGTGACACTTGGCCAACTGGTTATGACTGTTGTATGATATTTGTTATATAAAAATATAGTATGTGATTGTCTCACATAAGACAGCCTGGCTTCCATGGGTGGCCCCCCCCCAGGTTTCAGTGAAGCTACAGGATATGAAACTGACCAGACCTCTGTAATGTAATTAACGTAATTGAGAAATTGCATTTTATCACCTTTTTATGACATGCCTAGGCTTTTTGAAGTGCAAACTAAATGTAACTTTATGACTTCAGAAACAGGACATCATTAAGCTGATTCCTGTCGGCTATCTCAAAACCTGGGTGACAGATTGCAGGGTTGTAAATCCTCAAAAGAATTGGCTGATCAAAGACTCATAATTTGGGAAATGAGTTTTTGCTGATGTCACATTGTTTAATATACCTCCTGATAGGACATCATGCTTGTATTTCTTTAATTCCAAAAAGGAGGAGCTAGATGACTCACCAAAGGGGTTGGGCGATGGAGTTGAAATGTATCCTTGTAACTGGGGAATATGTCACCTCATTTTGGGACTCTAGAGACACACAGTTCTCTAATTTAGCTGCACTTACAGAGGTAATACATTAGATAGAAAAGATCTAAATGTGTTTTGGTAGGAGTTAGTTCTGTAGTTGTCCTTGTTTTTCTTTTATGTGATTGTGATGCTCTTTGATATTTGTTCTGTAATTTATCTTACTGTTTTTATCCATTTTTAGTAAACCTATTCTTAAGAGACTGCCTGGGTGTCTGCCAGTTCTTTTTTTTTTTGCATGTGATGTATAGATGGTTAAGTCTGACAATTTTTCAAGGGCTTGATGGTGTTACCAAACTGGGAAAAGGTAAGAATATACCTAAGGTCTCATAGAGTTTTAAGGGTTAATTTTGGAAGCCTGGCTTGGTGCCCCTAGTATAAGATTGTACCGCAATCCCCGAAGAGGGTACGTATCTGAGCCTGTACATTGGGTAGGCTAGCATAAGGTTCACAGTTTGAATCCCCCCAGAACTTGAGACTAAAGGTGATTCAGACCCAAAAGCAAACAGGAGGGTTACCTTGTCTGTTAACTATTGACACTATTGTGCTCTGAGGTTGGCACTGTGGGAGCAGAGGGCCTGACCTGCTGAGTGCATTTGTGACAACCATAACTAGGTTTTGGATGCAGCCCAACCCACACATGGTGGAGATGTGGTGAGCTACAGTTTACAATCTGGAACGTATAACTGCTTTCCAAAGGTAGGTTATGTAGATGATGTTATTTGATAAGACTTTTGTACCACAGTCATCTCAAGCTCTCAGTGATAAGTTATTCTGTATATGGTTCCGTGTAATTTATGTTTAGCTCATTTTGTGCAATTTCATAACATTACTTCGTTTCGCAGTTAAGTAAAGTGCATTTAACTCCATAAACAGGTAACTCAGTGCCGAGATAGTTGGTAGGCTTGTAGAGGATGACAGGTGCTAAAAGTCAGTACACACTACAGTTCTACTCACAGGTTCAAACATCTCTCCAGCTTTTGAGTAGGCTGCTTTACACCGAAAGGCTTCTGCAGTAAATATGGACAGTCCTGGATATCTAGCTTCTAGTCCAGTGTCCACGGATTCAGTCTGAAGTTCTACTTTTTTTTTTTTTTTTTTTTTAGGGGTCATACTGTCATAGTACTTTTCTGATATCTAAGATCTGATGCCCACCTTGTCTGTATAGGTATCTGCCTGCCCTCTGTTTAGGAAATAATTTATCATTGTTGGATGCTTGTATATGGGATGCGGATGTAGATGTCTACTGTCCTCTGCCCTAATAAATACATGTTAAAAAAAACAAAAATAAAGCGAGCTCAGACTCCCGAATGAACTGCCAACTACATCAACCTCTCAAACTCCGCCCACTTCTCTAACATATTCTGCTGACATTTCAGGAGTGTACACCTTTCTTCAGAGCAACGTGCCCCCCCTTCTTCACAGGTAGGCTGCTCATCTGAGAGCGTGAACTAGCTTTATTTTTTTTCATGCACTGTAAGTATGGACTGGCGTGAAAATATTTTGATTCAGGGCACTGTCCTTCAGAGCCCTTTTTGAATAAACCGGTGGTTTGACATATAAATTAGGATGCTAGACATCCCAGATCATCCATATTTACCACAGAACGGTTTGTGTGTAAAGCAGCCTACTCGAAAGCTGGAGAGACATTTGAAACTCTGAGAAGAACTGCTGTGTGTACTGACTTTTAGCATCTATCACCCTCTACAAGCCTACCAACTATATCGGTACTGGGTTACTCATTCAGGGAGTCAAATGTACTTTACTTAACTGCTTAAGTACACAATGTAATGTTATGAAACTGCACAAAATGAGCTAAAGTTGCACATGGAGTTAAAAAGTGGCGATAAAGTACCTGTGAAAATACTACAAATTGAATGTGTTTTCCATCAGCGTTTGAGTGCTGCTCTGGGTGGGACGAACTATGTGTTAAGTTTCAGTCCTACTACTTCCTGAAAGATTTTCCTGCAATCAGACGAGTTTGCCAAATAACCTTTTTCCCCTTTCTAGTGAATGTTGCAACAGGAGCTGGGACTGCTGCCCCAAGGAAACTGTTATAAAGAGATATTGCAATTCAGCTAGGGCATCCTGGGTAAATAAAATGCAAATAAAACAAGAAGCTCTCCTAGATCTTACTGAATAAGTAGTGTAACATTTCTAGTGCATGAACAATAACTCAAAGCAGCAACAGCATTACTCTAACGTCAGCCCCCTTCACTCAAGGCATTAGCGCATGAGTGAATTTCCTTGCCTTAGAAGATCGTGTCGATGTTAGGGTAATGCCAACTATGCTCTGAGTAATCATTCAAGGCCTAGGAACACCACAATGCGCATTAAGCAAGATTTATGTGAGGGAGCATTCAACACCAGGGACTTGTTTATTATAAGATGGGGGGGGATGCCATTTGATACCATGGAGTACTTGACACCAGATGGGGTAAGGCAAGTGAGTGACACTGGAAACCAGGAGTATTTGGCATGAGACAAGGAGAGAGTGGTAAAGTAACTATAAACTGGGTAGTGTGTGTGGCACATGGACGAGGTAAGAAAGGGGAGTGCAAATGGGCACTAGAGACTGCTTATCACTGGATGGTGAGAGGGGAGGTGCTGTCACTGGACACCAAAGACTGCTTCTGCATGGGACTGAGTGTGGGAAGGGAGTGTCACTTGATACCAGAGACTACTCAGCTTGGGACAGGGTAAGGAAGGGAGTGCAACTGGACACCAGGGATTGCTTGACAAGGAGACACAGGGAAGTGCCACGGGGTACCATGGAGTGCTTGGCACAAAAGCCATCGACAATGCCTGCTTGCAGTTAGTGTGCAAAGGTTACTAAATATTATTTTAAGAGAGGGGACATGACTGAGACATATAAGTACCTCATGGGGGTTAAAAGGTGCAGGGAGTGGAGCATCTTTCTGAAGAGGAGGAGGAGGAGCACCAGAATATGGGGGCATGCTATGAATGTTTGGGGGGGGGGTTAAGAGGGATGTGAGAAAATACTTCTTCACAGAAAGGGTGGTGGATACCTGGAACAGCCTGACAAAAAAGGTGGCAAAGGAGAAGACACAAGCAAACGTGGGATAGACACATGGGCATAATAGGTAGAGGAAAGGAAGGGAGGAGGGAGTCACCTGTGACCAAATAGGGTCCACGGTGTAGTGTTAGGCAGGGAAAATAGGGCAGACTGGATGGGCCTACCAGTCCTTATCTACAGATAAATCTGTGTTTCTATGTTTTAAAAAAGGATGGAAATTCATTGGAAAAAAAACTATGTTTACGTATCAGTTAAGGGTAAACCAAAAGCCACAAAATCTGAGAAATGTGACTTTAGGGGAAAAAGGACGTAGAGTGATCTTGTGGCTAGAGCACAGGCTGGAAACCAAAAGACCCACATTCACATCCTACTATGGCCACTTACTTGCTGTGTGGCCCTGTGCAAGACACTTACCCTCTCAGTACTTCAGTCCACCCAGCTGTAAAATGGCTAAAAGCAGGACTCCACTTAAAACTAGATACTGCAACAGACGTGTAAACAAAAGTTCTTCTAAATCTGGCTGAACATGTAGTGTGCCATTCCTGGGGTACAGACAGAGAAAAATATTTTTGTTGCCGTACTGGTCCTTGTAACAAAAGATCAAGGTAAAAAAGATGATTTTACACCTTTTATTGGACCAACATAGATGTTACAAAAGAAAACTGGTGCTTAAACTTTCAGATTACACACAATCCTTCATCAGAAGCTAATGACAGTTGTTTTGGAAGAATACATCCTATTAATGACCAGATCATACATAAAAAACAGACAAAATGGTTGTAAAATATCCCATTGGCCAAACAAATTACATTTAAAAGTCAACTTTAAACCTTACAGAGAACACAGGCTGTAGGTATCAGAGAAAAACATTCCAAGGTCAAATGTCACCGAGCAGAGAATTCCCTTCTAAGAGCGCATAAAACATACTAATGGTTCATTTAGGACAGGTAGAGTCACATTCAAAGCAACACATTACAAGGTCAAAGTTGCAGAATGAATAACTCTTTACCTGAGAGAAAAGACAGAACCCAATAAATTCTATTAAGAACTTGCCTGTGTGTTAGTGCATACATTTGAAAATAGCTGTGGTTGTAAAACCAAGTTAGAACATGATAAGAAATCGTAGTATATAATGTTAAAAACTCTTTAAAATAAGAAACTACCTTTATGCATGGCAATTAGTGGGTTTAAAGATAGGCTGCCCTAGTGTGAACAATAATTATTCACTAGCTGTTCCACATTTTGTGTCAGTGGCTCAGTAGGTAGCACACCTGAGGCCGGAAGATCAGAGGGCTGTGGGTTCAGTTCCCACATCTGGCACTTGGGTTAATATCCCAGTACTGACACTGTAGTGCAGCATGAAAGGGGTGCTGCACTTCTGAGGTGCCGTCTTTTGGATGAGACATTAAACCGAGGTCCCATCTGCCTGGATTGGTGGTAGTTCAGGTGGATGTTAAAGATCCCATGGCACTTATCGAAAACAGTAGGGGAATTTCCCCAGTGTCCTAGCCAAATTTCCCATATTCACTAAAAATACCACCAACAGCTTAATCTGGTTCAAGGTCAGCTGGCATTCATCTGTATCCCCCTCCCCCAGGTCGTGCCTGAAAATAGGCAGGATTTTGTCTAGTGCACTTACCCGGTCAACAAAAACTAAATAAAAAATAAAAAAAATCAATTTTCAAACAGTGTTAGCCCTATTAGGAGATGTATGTCCCAGTCCTCTGCTCGACTAGTCAATATTTTTCATGAATATTAAAACCTATGCTGCCCAACCATGATCCTTCTGCAACTCTGTACCCAATGTCAAGTGTTTGTGTACAATTAAAAATCAAACCTAACAAGTGATAATTCTTAACTACCATGATGTGAGATACTGTATCCTAATATGTCCATGTATCAAAATGTGTCAGTGTATATTAAATGTTCTGCTTATACAATAACAGCTTTAGAAATCGGAGACAAAAAACTGAGGGAATCTAGCACCCGCCACCATGTCTTACAGCCCCCTCCCCCCATTATCTAAGCTCAAAGGAGAAAAGGGGGCATGTGAGGAGGAGGACCTTGTAAAAGCATCTATCCTAAATAGATACTTTTGCTCATTATATACTGAAGAGAATGTAGGGCAGGGCCCACAGCTCAGCACCATGGACACAGGGGGGAGGGAGGTGAGCACTACTCCCTTCACAAAAGAAAGGGTCCTACAAGAGCTCGCGCTAAGCTCAGGGTGGACAAGGCAATGGGACCTGATGGCATACATCCCAGGGTACTTAAGGAGCTAAGGGTGGAACTAGCAGAGCCATTAGCAGAACTGTTTAGTGAGTCTCTGAGCACAGGAGAGGTCCCAGAAGACTGGAGAAGGGCTCATGTGATCCTGCTCCACAAGAGTGTTAGCAGGGAGGAAGCAGGGAACTACAGACCAGTCAGTCTTACCTCAGTGGGCAAGATTATGGAGTCACTCCTTAAGGAAAGGATAGTGCAACACCTGGAATCCATAGGGGCACAGGATCCAAGACAGCATGGGCTTACAAAAGGAATGTCCTGTCAAACTAATCTCATAGATTTCTTTGATTGGGTAACCAGAGTGGTGGACCAAGGGGGAGCAGTTGATGTACGCCTACCTTGACTTCAGCAAAGCTTTTGACACTGTTCCACATAGAAGACAGATAAATATGCTGGTAGGCTCAGGGTGGGTCAGAAGTTGGTCAACTGGGTGGCAAACTGGTTGACGGGCAGAAAACAGAGAGTGGTGGTAAATGGTATACAGTCAGAAGAGACACAAGTCACAAGTGGGGTACCTCAGGGATCAGTCCTGGGGCCAGTCCTCTTCAATATCTTCATTAGTGACATAGCAGATGGACTAGAGGGTGAGGCTTGTCTGTTTGCAGATGACACCAAGATCAGCAACAGAGTAGATGATCCAGATGGGATGGGCAGAATGAGAAGAGATCTGGATAAACTAGCAAAATGGTCAGAAGAGTGGCAACTGGGATTCAATGCAAAGAAGTGCAAGATCATGCACATAGGGAAGAGAAACCCTGAAGCCACCTATAGGCTGGGAGGGGAGTTGCTGGCAGTCACAAAGGAAGAAAGAGACTTGGGCATCATCATCACCAATGACCTGAAATCATCCAAGCAGACCACTGAAGCAGTAGGTAAGGCTAGGGGATGTTAGGGTGTATTAGTAGGGGTATCACAAGTCGTAAGAGGGAGGTAATAATCCCTCTTTACAAGACACTGGTTAGGCCCCATCTGGAGTACTGCATGCAGTACTGGAGGCCACACCTTCACAAGGACATTAACCAAATTGAGGCAGTCCAGAGGAGGGCAACCAAAATGGTGCAGGGACTGCATCAGAAGACATATGAGGACAGATTAACGGAGCTCAATATGTATACCCTTGAGCAAAGGAGGGAGAGAGGTGATATGATCGAAACATTCAAACACCTTAAGGGCATTAACAAGGTGAAAGAGTCCAACATGTTTAAATATAAGAAAAATAGCAGGACAAGAGGACACAGCATGAGATTAGAGGGAGGCCGATTAAGGGGGAATGTGAGGAAATTCTTTTACACAGAAAGAGTGGTGGATGCATGGAACGGCCTACCTCAGGAAGTGGTGGCTATGAATACAGTGCAGGGCTTCAAACAGGCATGGGATAGGCATAAGGGAGCAATACAGATGAGTATGAATAGATAGGCCACTGACAGAGCAAAGGCCGATGGCACATTTAAAAGGTAGAAAAATAAATGGCCAGACTGGATGGGCCTTGCGGTCCATATCTGCCGTCAACCTCTATGTTTCTATGTTTTTTTGTTTGAAACCAGTGTACTGATATCTAATCAGAAGGAATTATATATCCATTATGTATGAAAACATATAACAATACCACAGTGTACCCCTATTATATGTCCATCTACTAAATATCAAGAGTTTGTGCATATATAAGAAGCAAGCATAACAAAGACTCCCTAGTAACTGAGATACTGTTATCCTAAAACGTCCATGTATCAACATGTGTCCATATAAATGCCTTACCCCATAACCTCTACATTCCCCCTCCCACAAACCCCCCTTCACTTCACTGTATTTTCATGCATTGTTCCTGAAGCACGTGAAAGTTTAGGCAGTGTAATGTGACATAAAACCCAAATCAATGTTCATCCAGTCTCCCACCATACTGAGAAGTAAAATGAGTTTGACCTAAAAAGCCTGCCTCTGTTGTGTATTTTTGAAATGTCTTTTCAAAACCAGTACCGACATATCTGAGATGGAGCGCTCGGATTGACAGAAGTGTTGTCCCACTGGTTTTTCCGTCATCTTCATTTTAATAGCATGTCTGTGTGAGTTAATTCGAGTGCGGAGAGGTTGTCCCGTCTCTCCCACATACCCTGTGTGTGGACATCTCTTGCATCGAATAAAATAAACAGCATTTTGAGATGCACATGTGTAGTTCCCATGTATCCTGAATTGTCTGTTTTGTGGCGTTTTGATACAATCAGAAGTAGAAATGTGTTCACAAGTCTTACATCTAGCGGAATTGCAGGGTCTTGTGCCATCTAGTGTTCTGTTATTTTGTTCAGGTGTAAGTTTACTCGTAACAATCGGCTGGTTAAATTAGGTGGTTGCTTAAAAGACAGTAGTGGTGTTTTTTGAAAACTACACCCCAGGGTCTCATCTTCACTGAATATTGGTTGGCGGTCATTAAGAATTTTACGTAGAAGTTCCAGACCAGGATGATATGTGACTACTAAGGGTATTCTGTTGGTGGCAGTCTTCTCTCTATACTGAAACAGTTGTTCCCTTGGTATCTGTGTTGCATGTTCTACCGCTCTGTCAAATTCTCTGGAAAAATGCCCCTGTCCAATAAAGGTATTTTTCAAGGTGGCCAAATGTCCACTCTGTCCTCCTCACTTGAACAGATATGGCAGCCCTTGACTGTACATTACACATTTCTTAGTGTGCCTTGGGTGATTACTATTCCTATGCAAGTATCGTTGTCTGTCTGTGGGTTTCCTGTAAATGCATGTCTGCAAGGTTCCATCCTTAATGGTGACTGTGGTGTCCAGGAAATTAACAGTGGTGTCAGAATATTCCAGGGAAAGTTTTATGGATGGGTGGGTGGAGGTTGTTAATTTCCTGATGGCACTCTTTGAGTGTGTCAGTACCCTCTGTCCAAATTATAAATAAATCAATAAAACAGAAATAAGTTAAGTGGTTTGTGTGTACAGTGCCTTAAAAAACCTTCCTCCAAACTGGCCATAAAAAGGTTGGCATATTGCAGAGCCACCCTGGTACCCAGTGCTGCTCCCATAGTTTGAACATAATGCTTACCATTGAAGCTGAAGTTGTTGTGTGTCAGAATGAATTCAGTAAGCTTCTCCACCACTTCTGGGTCGATGTACTGGTGCTGTCCTTTCTCATGCAGGTATTTGAGACTGGCTGAAATGCCATCTGTGTGTGGAATACTGGTATAGAGGGAGGTTACATCTGTTGTGGCTAATATGGTATTAGGTGGTAAGCCCTTATAACTCGAAAGTTTACACAGGAAGTGAGTAGTGTCCTGAATGTAGCTGTACCTTTCCATAACCAGTGGTTTTAGAACAGTTTCTAGAAGACCTGAGATACCCTCCGTCAGGTTACCACTGCCAGATACTATGGGTCTCCCCAGATTGCCAGGTTTATAGATTTTAGGCAGCATGTAGAGTGTCCCTGGTTTAGGTTCAACAGGGATGAGGTCAGTAATTCTGTCTTGGACAAACTTAGGAAAAGATCCAATCATGTCCCATAGTTCCCTGGTGTATAGTATAGTGGGGTCACTAGGCAATTCCCTGTAGTAGGCATGATCTGTTAGCTGTCTGTTAGTTTCATTAACATAGTCCACGCGGTTTAAGATCACCACTGCAGAACCTTTATCATCTTTCTTTATGACAATGTTATGGTTGGATTTCAGTGATTGTATTGCTCTTCTTTTCAATGGAGAGAGGTTATAGCGAGTCTGTTTTTCCTTATTAAGAATCTGATGGTTAACTGTCTGGTGAAAACAATGAATATAGTTGTCCAGTTGCATATTACGTCCACTAGAGGGAGTAAAATCGGATGATGTCTTTCTGTCATCAACTAAATTGTTGCTGTCTGTGATTTCTTCTCTGTTGTGAAAGAATTCTTTGAGTCTCAGTCTACGGACGTATTCTTCCAGTTCCCCACAAGACTGTATTCTGCCAAGTGGTCTTGTTGGGCAGAATGTGAGACCCCTGGAAAGCACAGTTAACTCCCCAGTGGTCAATGTGTGGTTTGTCAAATTAACAACTGAAAGGTGCCCATCCACATTGCTTTGTTGTTCTATGACCCTATTGTCTTCATCATGGTGGTTAGGAATTATGGTTTGTTGAAGGGTATGTGACTTCTTGTTCTTTTTGAGCAATGCTTTCTTTAAAGTCCTCTGGTAGGTCATGTCTACCTCTTTCAGGAAGCCTGGATTAGGCCTACTAGACTTCCTCTCCAGTGTGGCAACCATCCTCTCAAACTATTTTTTCAAAGAGGCTATATTGGCATATGTCCTGTGAATAATGTGATTTCTCAATTTCTCAGAAGTCCTCCAGCAAAGCCTTTCAGCATATTTAAAATTGTAAGTGTTCTTTAATGGATTCTTAATGGTTATGCCATAAGAGACAATATTCTTTTTCTTGCACTGGGTTACAAAATAGACGTTACTGTCGAGCTGGGCTTCCTTCTTCCGAATGTTATGCAACCGCCATGTAAGATGGCAAATTTCAGTATCTTCCATGATGACAGAGAAAAACATTTTTGTTGCTGTATTGGTCCTTGTAACAAAACATCAAGAAAAAAAGATGTTTTGATACCTTTCATTGGACCAGCATAGTTGTTACAAAAGAAAACTGGTGCTTAAGCTTTCGGACTACACACAGTCCTTCATCAGAAGCTAATGACAGTTGTTTTGGAAGAATACATCCTATTAAAGACCAGACCATACATAAAAAACAGACACAATGGTTGTAAAGGATCCCACTGGCCCAAAAAATTACATTTAAAAGTCAACTTAAAACCATATAGAGAACACAGGCTGTGAGTATCAGAGAAAAACATTTCTGGGGTATAAAAGATTATTCAAAGCAGCGATGGCATTACCCTAACTTCAGCCTCCCTCATTCAAAGCACTGGTGCGTGAGTAAATTTCCTTGCCTTAGAAGACAGTGTCAATGTTAGGGTAACACCAACTCTGCTTTGAGTAATCATTCAAAGCCTAGGAACACCACAGTGCGCATTAAGCAAGATTTAGGTAACCTTTTAAACATAGCATCGCATTTCCTAACTTGTGTGGCTTTGTGTTCTACCCCAAATTGGGCCTGAATGTACAATACATTTTTTTTTTTGTATTGAATAAGCAACTAGGATTGCCATCAGGTAGACATATAAAACATACTGAAGCATAATTATACAGCCTTGCTTCCCCTAATTCCCAAGTACGGTTGTATGCTGCTAATTACATCAGCAGGATTTTTTTTGCATGTTTTTTGTTTCCTTTATTATGTTAATTCCAAAGAGAGATGTTTTGAGAACATCATGTACCACCATTTTTTTTTCAGCCAAAGGGCACTGCAAGAACTCCATAATAATAAAATACAAAGGAGGTAATCGCCCACTATCTCTAAGGTAACCAAGTATGAACAGTTCATATAAAGTTTCAACACCACACAAACAGTAGTGAATTGTTTTCCTACTGTACCTCAGCTATATAATGGACAAGAGGCCCTGTGGTGTATGCAAATTATTTTTTACAGTATGAAGCTGTGCTCATGCTGGGGATCATTTACTATATTTGCTGATCCTGTTCTATTTCCACGGGTAATATGTCCAGGCTTTAAGTAGAGGACCCTATGACTTTTTCATATATAATGTTTGGTGAGAACTTCTGGCCTCTGGGTGTCTTCTTTCGCTCCGTTTCTCATTTGGATTATTGAATGACCTCCCCTAGTGAAATCTTGTTACAGCTGGTCCATAAAACACAGCTATTATTCAACTCATATCAGAAAAAAACGTTCTGGTCTCACATTAAAATCCATGAACAGCACCAGGACCTGTCACAATATGACAGAAAGCTGGCAACATCGATAAGTGATTATGTTCTCTTTTATTTCCCATCATATAGTTCCCAACCTCTTGTGTCCCTCTGCAGCATTCTCATGTGTGCTTTGCTTTGCCTGGGAACAGCAAACAAAAATTGTCCCTATGTGGTTGGTCATGCAGCAAGGTGAGACAAAAACAGCCACTGGCATGGCAGACCTTCAAACAGACCCACCTGTTACTAAAGGGTCCTTCTGCCTACCGCAAACGGCCTCCAGCATGGCAGGTCATGTGACTGCTATCAGGCTCAGGCACAAAGTGCAGGTAGGAGGTTGGCCTCAAAAAGAAGAAAGTTTATTTGTTTTGTGCTTTTCCAAAAATATTATTTCCTCCTCAGGCCGCAGGCTAGGACATCCCTCAGCTACCACCCATGCGAGCTTCCAACCCCAATGAGATCCTGACATGACTGCTCCTGGGCCCCCCACCCATCCGTGACACACCTCTGTGCTGCCTCCCCAGCTTACCCGCTGAGGCCGGGTATGCCTTCAACTCCTTCAGCATTTCTTCCCCACAGACATCTGGCCACCTGAGGTGGAGATGAAGGTGTGGGGATTCCCTAGGAGCGCCGCAGCTTGGATCTGTTGTGGCTGTGGGCCACCGACGGTCCCTCATCTGGCCAGCACTGTGCCCACTTTTCCCCATTCTCCTCTGACAATCACCAGCAGCATGACTGGCTGCCGGTGAGACCCGACACAGTCAATCAGCAGTTATGTTCCAGTGGTCCCTGCTGTCACTTGCGATTCCCCTGCACCACCACCCATGATCACCCAGGTGGCAGAAGAGCAGTGGGACGCAATACTGCCCCCTTCCCAAAGAGGAGAGTATCCTCTGAGACACTTGACCTAACTCTGCCCCAGCTGACCCTCAAACAGCCCAAGCTTGTTCCCAAACCCAGGTCACCAGAGTCGTGAGCAGCAGTGCTACCGCTGCACAGGCAGGCCGGCCTCATATTACAGCTGCCTCTCCCACTGAAGACTGGATGAAATGAAGACATGCACAGCCAGGCTCAGGCACTACTTAGTGGGAAGGAGCAGGGATAGCATGTCCGAGCATGGTGGACTGCAGAAGGGCTCCCCAGTGGTGAGGTCTGTAGGCTCTGCACCACTGTCCAGGGCTGCCAAGAGGTTGAACACACCGAGCACAGCTGGCATCACTACCAAGAAGGCACAGCTGGGCACCACTCAACGTGCCAAGAAACTGGGCATCTCCTTGCCAAGCAAGGTAACTACAGCTGGTGGCCTTCAAGCAGAGATGGTCCACAGAGGATAGAGTGCAGAGAGAGGTGGGCCAAGTGAGTGAGAAGCTGCTGTTGCTGTTTCTGTTACTCGCAGGGTATGAAAGAAGTGCTACAGTTTGAAAGGGGGGGGGTGCAACCCACCCCTTCTATCAGTTCCCCAACTGATATGACTGTGCCCAAGATTGTGGCGGGTATGGCCCAAGGTACTCCCGTGTCAAAGGGTTTCAGACGATTCAGCTCACCAGGATCCCATTGCAAATAATTACACTTTAGGATTGGCTCCCCCCTTTCTCATTACCTAGGAGCTGCTGAAACAGGGTATGACTGATTTAGGGAAATGACCATGCAAACACAGGGATTTCTAGTCCTCGTTTCCTATTTAATGAGGCAGTAGATATGTGGGACACAACAGTTAATTCATCTGGTCACAAGGCCCTATAATCAGTTTAATATCTACTAAATTATTTACGGTAACTCCTTTGACCAATTCTTAGTCCCAGCACTGCAGCCGTCATGGCCTGACCTTCATCACTGTCCTAGAGTGGACTCTCTTGGCATTACCAATACTTTTGAAAACTTTCCTGGCCTCACTTTAGCTATCCGTGACTGGGAATCTTAGTTCCCCTACATTGATGCCTACTGAACTGGGCACCAACCCAGCAATTCTGTTCCCCTATGGATTCCCTTTCCCACAAAGGCACTCCCTTCTGCTCCTTAGCAAGCCTTATAGCAATATGCAAATTTCTACTACATGCTGAAAAGTTCAGAGTCAGGGCCCACAGGACCAGCCCCCCCCAACTGTGCCCTGAAGGAATTTACAATGCTCCCACGCACTTAACAGGGCCCACATTACCTGAAGTTCTGCTTCTGCTGTGGCATCTTGTAGCCTGCCCTCCCCTCACCCCCCACTTCCAGAAATGACCCAGCTTTACCTTATTCAGGGGACCCTCTTCACAGTCTTGAAAACACTCTCCTACCTGTACCTTGGAGACTCTTGCCCTGCATGACCAGCATGCAGCTCTGGTCCTGGTTCATTTTCATCCTTTACCATCTCAGAGAGGCATGGCAGGCTGGCCCAGTGGCGCTGAGGGCTGAGGTGCTGGACGCCTTACCTCATGCCACGCCGGTGACCCAGGTTCGGTAACGAGCCAGGGTGTCGGGAGTCGGTGGAAGGAAGAAGTGCGATTGAGCAGCCGCAAGGCAAGCTCTCGTCTCCCGGGGAGGGATCCCGTCATTCCCCCCCGCTGTAGTTCCACTGCCCCCAGATGGAGGTCGGAGGGTAGCATAGGCGGGTGGGTGGCACAGAGAGGGAGGGTGCTGTGGAACCACAGCAAGCATGTGCCTCCACACATGCGTGTCTTTGCAGCATGGTGCAGGGGTAACCAGAGGCACGAAAACAAATGGGGAGAAAATATAGATTGAAAAAATTAAAAGAATGGCATGGATGCATGCTTACCAGTGTCAACCCACTATCCACATCAGTAAGTTCTCTTCAGGGGAATCCTCAGACCCACAGGCCATTAGGTAGCACTCCTTGAGGGCATACCCCCAGCATTCCCTCACCCTCCCAAGGTTCCCTTTAACTTTTGCATTTTAGGGCCGCAGGGTCAACTCCCACCTCCGAGCTTTCAGCGGAAGACAATGTCTGCATGCCGGAGGTCTTTCCAGGCCAGGAGAGATGTCTGGATTTGCTATGCAACTCCCCTGCAGCAACAGGGTGTCTGGACCTCATGCCTCGAGAGTGATAAGGCACTCCATACCCAGGCAGGAGCCAGCACTGTGAAATGTACTTCCCTGGCCTGTGTCGTGAGCCAGTCACTCTGTTGAACCATGGCCGGGTCCTGCCCCTCTGAGAGCACCTCAGTACTTCAAACATGTTTAGTCACAATGATGACAAGCATGCGAAGCGTCCCCCAGCCAGCACCCTCACATACAGCACTGCAACAGTCCCCTGCCCATCACCTGAGGACAACTACCAGCAACTGGACCAGAGCCATGATGCCCTCTCCCCTACCTCCTGAGCTGGCTAGCCTTACTCCAGCGAACTTCTCCACCAGTCCACCTAGCTGGACCACAGGCGACCCTTTTATAGTGCTATGCTCCTTCCATCCCCCTCTGTCCCACAGTGGCAGATGCTGAGGAGCCAATCCTTCCGTTAGGGCATGGTTAGTAACAATCCTGCCCCCTACAGTTGGGAGAAGTTTGTTACAAAACTGAATTAAAAAAAATTAACCCAAGACTCCTGTGATAGTCCCAGACATTGAGTCAACAAAAACATTTATCAGTTGAGCTTAGGAATATCAAATACTGGCAACCCTGCTGTAAAGTACTGTAGTATACAACAGAGTTGACAGATCTATTAGCATGTCTGTATTTTACAAGAGAATTCTGCTTGATAAAGACTCTATAGGGAAACAACAGTACCATACAAGTTCAGCATTCTATGGTTAAAAAAAAAACCAAAAGAAAACACTCCGTATGTTGAAAAAGTGGATCACTAGTGTAACTCTATTTTGCGCATTAAGTGTGGTCTTTGCATCAATGCCATACACAGAGTTCTGCAGTCTTCAACAGCTATATTAAAAGAAGATGAGTCTCGTAAAGGGGGGTCACTGTGGAGTCCAAGCCTGATGGCTGCACCAAGCTTGAGCTCCGCAGTTTGACGCAATCATAATTATATGAAATACTGACTATTTTCAGTGCCGCCTTGGTTAACTCTGCATATTCTTGTGCTGAAAACTTTGCTGAACAAGATGGGGAATCCTCACAAGGATAAACCTACAGCAGATGGAGTTAAATCAAAGACTTTCTCTGGAGCTCCAAGCATGAGGTCAACACAGAGCTGTGATCCCGAGAATGTTGACACAGTGGGGGAAGAAGCCTTGCAAATGCTTGGACTAAAAATCAATCATCTGATTAACTTCATAGCTGGACTTTCTGATAAATTCGACAGTCTTACTGATTGGGTGGCAAACATCAAGTCTTCGGTGGACTCAGTAACTGTTGGCAACTGCCGAAGCTACCAAATGAGCAGATGCAGCAATTGGAGCCGTCACCTCTGTTACAAAAGAAAATACTCACCTGATGTCCTGACTAGAGACTCTGGAAAATCAAGTTTGGGCTCAAAATGTGAGATTGTTGGTACTATCAGAACAATGTGAAGGAGACCCTCTGATGTTTACCTTCAGGAGTGGTTGGTGCAACAACTTGGAGAAGAAGTCACCCCTACAGTTCAGCATTTTCAAAAGGTCTATCGGGTCACATCTCGGGGCTGTCCTGATAATCCAGAGGCTCCAAGGACAGTCACAGTTGTAACAGATGGAGTGGGCTCCTCGGATGATCTCCTGCGACGGTGAGACAAAAAAAGGTTGCTTCTATAGGATGGCCAGCCAATTCGTATGTTTCCCAACACTGGATAAGCAACTAGAAAGAAGAGCAAGTAGTTTGATGGGGCTAGAGTTATGCTATGTGAGGAGGGAATTTCTCACGGAATGGTATTTCCAACCAGATTAAGGATTGTGTATCAAGGCAGAATTGTTCTATTTATGGATCCAGCTGGCACTATGAAGTGGTGCCATAAGAACGTAGCAATGCGACCCCGGGAGACTACTAGAGAAGAGTCCTCATCCAAGGATAAAGAAACAAACATTATCACAGTTCCGATCACCTAAACATTTTTTTTCTCGAGAGGAGGGGTTTGCTGATGACCTCAGGTAAGAGTTACTGAATAACAGTATGGGGTTGTACTAAAATACAGTTACTGATTGATTTGGGACTGCAAAAAACACCCCTTGAGTTTTGGGTTCCGGTTAGAGCCGGTAGGTTTTGTTTTAACTTCTGCATGTTTAGTTTTTAGCATGGTCTTTCTCTGTCATGGTGCCTAGTTCATAGAATTTATTAAAGACAGTAGTTCATTATATATCTTTTCTTTTACTAGATACGAACATATGAATCTGCCAGCAGAAACAGGCCTCATGGTCTATCAAGTTTGCTCGAATGTGCAGCTAGCACCCTTACATTGCAGTTGCCCCACCTCCCTCCCCTCACTGTTACCCCCCACACACACCTGTCTCATCCCCTTTAAACTGCCCACCATCTCACAGGATATCACCTCCTCGGCAGAGTGTTCCACTTAGCCACAACCTCTCTATGAAAAATGTCTCCTCATCGCTCTCTCCTATATCTCCCCTCCAATCTGAGGCCATGCCTCTCATGTCCCTCCCCTACTCAACTTAAACACCCCTTCTGTACTTGCCTTGTTTATCCCCTTCAAGTATTTAAAGGTCTCGATCATATCCCCAATCCATCCTCTCCTCCAGGGTGTACATATTTAACTCACTCAGCCTGTCCTCATAGGATTATCCTCCAATACCTGGATCAGCCTAGTTGCTCTGCACTGTACCCCCTCCAGTAATCTGATATCCCTCTTCAGGAATGGACACCAGTACTGCACACAGTACTCCAAGTGTGGCCTGACTAGTGACCTATACACCCCAGCATCTTCCTGGCTTTAGCTGCCACCTTCCTGCGCTGAGTTGAGTTGTTCATATTCCCCATTATAACCACCCCTAGATCTTTTTCCTGCTCGGTGGTACCTAACTAAACCCCTCCCAAATGGTAGTGCCTCCTCGGGCTCCTTGCTCCAAAGTGCAGAACCTTGCACTTATTTGCATTGAAACCTAACTGCCACATTTCCGACCACTCCTCCAGTTTAGTCAGGTCGTCCTGTAGCCCCTGCCATACTACTATGTCATTCACCACTACCCCCATCTACCCCCATCTTGGTATCATCAGCAAACAGACTGATCTTACTCCAGATGCCATGTGAGATATCTGCTATGAATATCCAAAACAGCACTGGGCCCAGTACCGAGCCCTGTGGAACCCTGCTCATCACAGCCCTTGGGGATAAGAGTTCCCCATCACCACCACCTGTTGCTGCCTCCCCTTCAGCCAGTTCACGATCCAGTTTACCATCTTTGCCCACACCCCACATATTCCAACTTTCCCCCCAACTACCCATGAGGCACAGAATCAAAGGTCTTACTGAAGTCCAAATACAGGATATTCACCGCATGGCCCTTATCCAGTTCCTTCGTCACCCAGTCGTAAGACTCAACTAGGTTGGTCTGGCAGGATCTTCCTGAGATGAACCCATGCTGCTGACTGTCCTGGAGTCCACTGTCTTCCAAAAAGATCACTAGCCTCTCTTTCAGGGTTGTCTCCATTAGTTTTCCTACGATGGATGGGAGGCTTACTGGTCTGTAATTGCCTGGTTTATCCTTTGGGCCACATCTGTGGATGAGCACCACGTGAGCCATCCTCCAATCTTGTGTTACGCATCCTGTGTCTATGGAAGTACTTAACAGGTCTGCCAGCGGCCCCACCAAGACCTCCGCCAGCTCTTTCAGCACCCTGGGGTGAATGCTGTCCGGCCCCGGTGCCTTATCCACCCTCAGTGCCTTCAGACCTTCCAGCACCCTGCCCTCTGTAATTACCTCATCTGTCATCCCCTCCCCTCCCCTGCCCACCTTCCCCATCCCCTGAGGTAGCTACCCACCCTTCTCCTTCGTGAACACAGAAGAGAAGTACTCATTTAGTGCTTCTGCCTGCCCCGCCCCTTTCTCCACCCACCCCCGTCCTTCCTAATCCTCACTATGTGATCCTTGCAGCTCCTTCTCTCCCTTATGTACCTGAAGAAGTCCTTTTCCCTGTCCTTTGATGCCCTGGGTCAGCCTCAGCTCTCTGGAAGCCTTGGCCACACTGACTAGTCTTGTTACCTCCTTGGACGTCTTCAAATACATTTCCCTGTCCTCCCCCCTCCTGGATTTCTTGAACCTCCTAAATGCTGCTTTTTTTGTCCTCACCCCTTCCAAGACCTCCCGATTCAATCAGCTTGGCTTCTTAGCCCTTCCCTTCTTGCTCTGTGTCCTGGTGCATGGCCCCGTAGCCTCCATGAGTCCTAATTTGATCATTTCCCAATTTTGGTTTGCATCCAAGTGTGGACTAATTCTTGCCAGGAGTCTTTCCAAAATTTCCCCCATCTTGTCAAAGTCAGCATGTCTAAAGTCAACCACCATGGTTCCTATACTTACAGCTTCCTTGCCCATGCTGAACATGAACCACACAGAGTGGTGGTTACTCCCAGTCAGTGGGTCCTCCACCCCCAGCTCCCTTACAGTCTCCCTGTTAGACAGTACTAGGTCCAGAGTTTTATCCAACCAAGTCGGCTCAATAACCATCTGTGTCATGAAGCTATCCTGGAATGTTTCCAGGAGCACTTGCTCCCTTGCACTCGAGGTGGCTGGGGTGCTCCAATCCACTTCTGGTAGACTGAAGTCCTCCACAATAACAGTCTTTCCCTTCCTGCAGACCCTCCTAATCTGCTCTGCTAATTCCCTGCCCAAGTCCTCTGCCTGAGCTGAGATACTAAATGCTGCAATGTAGAGACTTTTCACAGGTAACACAAGGCATAATATGATATGTTAGTGTTGTGAATGGATAATAATTTTCATTGGGATGTGGAGTTTTCTGTTTATGTTCTATATGTACCTGCAGTAGTGCCTTTACTTCGGAAAAGCATGGTGGACTTCTTTAGCCCTTTTCATGGGAGAAGAGAGATCAAATGTTAGCTTGATGAGATTTTAACTGAAAATACCATGCAGCTCACGGACTTATTACACAGCCTTTATCTGCAGTTTTGAATACTGGAATGATTTATTTCTCTGTGTTACCTCCTGATGACGTATCTTTGAGCATTTGTTGGATAAACTGAATGTATTAAGAGGAGTGGTGCTCTCCTGGTATTTTTATATTTACATCTGTTATAGCAAATGCTAGTGAATGTAACTGTATGTTTGTTTTCTCATATCATAAACATAAAGTTAAATAAAAAGAAATGAGAGCCTCTGCTATGCCAGTTCACAAATGCCCAACTGTAAAATTTGACCTCAGTAAATTTTAATAATGACACATTCTTCTAAACCTTTTGACATTGAAATTGTATTGTCCTTCCACTCGTAAACAGGAGACAGAGTAGATCCAGAGTCGTAAAAATACGTAGATCATGAGATGGTGCTAACAAAGTTAAAAAAGGAACCTTGTGAGATCAAAATACTCTCTTTTTTTCTATTTTTTTTTTTTAAATAAATGTAGGTCATGATAATATCAGGAAGCAGTATATGCAGAAAAGGCCAGGATAATTCTGGGTTTCTTTTGGAGGGTGGGGGAGTTAAATTGTTGGCAATTTCTTGAGAACTATTATCAGATTAAAATTCACTGTTTGTTCTCCACTAACTTGAGAGAGCAAATTCTAACCCCATAATTTTATATTACATAAACTAAGCTTTGTTCACTTGGGCTATGTACAACTTTTGACATATTAGAGAGCTATGCCTGACTTCTTCTAAAGAAAGACCAACAGACAGATTTCATATTTATTCATCTAGGAACAGATTCATTGAGCTGAGCTTCATTTAAAATAAAGACCTGGTGCACAAAGGTTAGATAGATAGATAAACAAGGAGAGAGAGAGAGAGATAGAGATAGAGAGGAGGATGGATGGATGGATCAATCTGTAGAGGTTAGGTTGCTGTGCAACTAATCACCCTCACAGGCTAGTAAACAGCATAAGGCAAAACCAACTACTGTTCCCTCAGCAGAAACACAGAACATAGACAATGATCGCAGAAAATGACCAGTGGTTCATCCAATCTGCTCGAGTTCCCTATAGACCCTGGAACTCACTGTTCCTCCAGGGTACTAACCCTCCCTCTCTCCCCTTGATTCTGTCACTCTGAGCAATCACTATACCCTTCATTCTGTCCCAGCCTGGCATGAATCCCCTAACTTTGGCTGACAGACTGTTCCATGGTTCCACCATCCTTTCCGTAAACTAGTACTTCCTCACATCCCTCCTGAACCGCTCACCTGTTATTTTCCACTCTGCCCACAAGACCACAAGTTAGTGTTCAGGCTGAATAATTTTCCACATTTCACTTTGTTCATTCCTTTAAGGAACTTGAAGGTCTCGACCATATATCACCTCTCCCTTCTGGTCGCCGTGTACATGTTCAGTGCCTTGAAAGCGAGCAGGGTGATTAATGGGTATAACCTAACGCACGGCATGACTTATTGCTATTATTATACTTATAAAATGCTGTTCGAAGTTAGTTTTGAAACCTTTTCTTTTTTTACAATTTATTTTTTATGCACCCTTGTCACTGGTGTGATCCCCTTTGAGATGTTATTCCCAACCCTGTACGCAGTCTTCTCTAGCTCTTACCCCTTTCAGCCACCCTGCTTACCCAAGACAGAGCCTACCTGGATGGCTGGTCCAGACTGGGTGTTGGTCTAAATTTGCGAGGACCTGCAAGGTGGTTGGCTAGCCAGAAAAGCCAAGGTCCCAAAGCACTCCATCATCCTGCTACGCAGTCGGGGAGGGGGTCCACTTCAGATCTACCTGTCACCTGAGTCTACCAGCATGCATGAGGATCTAAGCACACGTACACTCAGCAGCATGGCGATGCAGATCACAGCCATCGCTCTCCTCCCACAGAGCACCTCCACTGCACTAACCCCTGTGGTCACCCACATGGCGGTGTAGTGGTGGAGGCAGCGACCCTCCACCAGAGAGGAAGAGGAGAAGGGCTGCTTCTGTGATGCTCTGTCTTACTGTCCATGGTTGGTTCCAAACAACCTGGGCTCATTTCAGAACCTGGGTCACTGGTGTCATTGGCAGTAGCACTACAGCTTCTCTGATGGGACAATCTAGTTTTAAAACTAACAAAAACAAAAAATAGCCAGGCTGGTGGTAGGGAGGACTGTGGGGCTGGAAGCCTTAACCTGGACCTGAGTCACTTGGGGGCAGGCTGGGGAGGAAGGATTGAGGGTCCCAAGGACAGCTGTCCAACCTCAGGGAGGGGGGGACACTGAATCCTGCCATTTTCCTGCCATCTGGAGGAGACTGGGCAGAAACACAATTAGATCGGCAGACTTGGGTGGGAGGTACAATGACACAACCTGCACATACATTTAGACTCATTTGCCGGTTGCATCATATGGAGTTCCCAGTGGGCGAAATGGAGGAAACCACCCCGGCTCGCATGGCATCTCCCACAGGCCCAACACGACCCTACGTGGCAGGCCGCCTGCCCGCCAAAATATGGCTCTGAATAAGCGATGATTAACCTGTCAGTCCACAAGATAGGTTGGTGGCAGGGCTAGAGGATGCTGCCGTGACCTGGGATGCCAGGAGATAAAAAGGAATAATAATAATAAAAAAAAAAAAATGTTCTCTCATGCAACAGTAACCCCCCCCCCCCACACTACTTTGAGATTTACCTTAATGTCTTCCTGGGCTCCTTCCATGCCCACTGCCAGGCTGACGTCTTGTAGAAGTAGCAGATCCAGGGGTATCTGTTTGCTTCTGTTCATTTACGAGAGAGTGCCATGTTGAGCCCCTGCGCCTGTCCCCTTAAGGGTTTAGCTAATATGCGTATAGTGAATGGTCTGGGCTGGGTTGTGACCGGCTGGACACCGCTTTGATTTGTTCCACTCTGCAGTCTATACTAGTGAAGAGGGAGCCTGAATGGGAACTGTACTTATCTGCCGCTAGTGCATTGTTATATTCAAATTTGAGAAGTTTATTTAACCTGCTTTCTTCGCAGTTTGCCTTTTGGAACGGGAGCCACCATGTTTGGTCCGGGACTTCGAGTAAGTGGACCAACAGGGCTCTAGGGATCTCAAAGGGTCCTTAGCCAAGGTGTCTTGTGGGAAGGAAAACTGTAGTTTTTAGGCTGGCGCCTAAGCTGAACAGAAGGGGGAGTTCAACCTGTGACTGACAGCTCCCCCAGCCAACCTGAACTCTGGATTCCAAGGGGAAATGCCCAGAACTGTAAGAGACAGTGGATCAGTTAGGGCTGAAGGTTGGAGAAAGTTTTTTTCGAGCTTTTGAGCAGCTGCTCCCTGAATGGAGCGATAGGGAATCAGCAGGAAAAGGCCAAACTTGCCTCCCTGCCACTGTTTCTCCTGCATTGGACTTCCTGATTGCAGAAGTTGGACCGATCTGATTTATGACTGAAACTGCAGCAGAAAGTATCAGAGAGTTTAAAAGCACTGCTTGTGATTTGGACCGAAGATTTGCTCCTGTGAAGCATTCAGCCCAGCTAGTGTGCGAGACTGATATTGGATCGAGAGGTTTGCTCAGTGAATTAGTTGCAATAGCAACCGGACTGTATCCGATCTGTGAAAAGTTAATGCTGTTTGATTTAAATGAGCTGAATGTTCCTCGTGGGTCGAGGCCTGCTTGTTCGTGACCCGATTGTTATGCCAGCTGGAGGCTTCACCAGCAAACCAAACTAAACTTTGCCAACGTGCTCAGCACACCTGGGCTTTTGCCAATCCATCCCAGATCGACTGCCTTGCACCAGAGACTGTCTTCGGCAAGAGACCGGCTTTGGGGATCCAGCCCCTGCGCAGAAACAACTCGCACGTTGTGGCCCCCTGGAGGGAAAGGCCATGAAGAGGAGGTGTGTCGTGACAGCCCTGCTTCCCCATGCTCATTAGTGATCAACAAGAGGTCTCCATATCGCCTGCAACATCACAGCCAACTGGTAGCGTGAGTACAATCAGGGTAGCTCCCTGCAACACGTTCTCTGTGGTACCATCTGATTTCTTTTCTTAATTCTTGGGTTTCACAAGACTGGGCCAACCTGCCAGGATTACAAATAATCATCTTGTTGTTGTGCGTGCTAACTGCCTTTCTTTTCCATCAAAGGCCCCAACATCAGCTGCAATGCCGGCTACCCCCGGGCAATGCCTCTGGCTAGCCAGCTTTCCATCCTGGGTACCCAGTGTTGTACGACTGTTCATTTGGGACTTTAAAGTGCATGCCACAGTCCTGAATCAAATCAGAACACCAATCCTTTAACTAAATTCACGCCCCTTCCTTGTTCACGACCCCTGAATAAATCTGATTGTCTTTTTCACGTTTAACCTGGCTTAATGTGTATATTATTAACTGGGTTACAGTACTGAAAGTGTGTAGTTGTTGTGTTAAACTTGTTTTACAGGGGGTCTCCAGGGATATTGCTGAGGGTCCAACCCTGGTGGTAACTGTGAAGGGTGTGTGTATATTATTCATGCAAATTGCTAACTGTGTGTTAACTACTGCTGTTCAAGGTTCAAAGCCACTAGGAGGGTTGGTGGGTGGTTATAGCTTCCCAGAGGGCTATAACAGGTTAGACAGACACCCCCGATACTGTTACTCTGGGTGGAGGAACCCTAATACAGAATCCAGGCCCCTCAACCTGTGGTCAGAAATACAGACAGGGATAGTAACCTTAGGGACAGCGTCGCCTAGGAGTTATACAACTATGTGGTGCCCTACTCAAAAATTCCAGCAAAATATATCCCGTTCAGAATGCGGTCAGCCAATCACACTGCAAGATGGCCAACCATGGTTTTAAAAATACAGATAAACACATGGACCAAAATATATATTAAGAAAAGGGAAAAAAAGGGCAAAAGTTGTAGCCTTGCCTACATGTGTACTGCTCATTCTATAAGTAAAATGAACCTTCAGAACATTCTTGGCACTCGGTAAGAAAGCACTGCATCTCACAAATGAAACAGACAGATTATATATTTGTTTTCAGTTATTTTCTGCACACAATACCGGTTTTCTTTATTCATCCAGCCCCCATTACAGCTCCCATTTCTCCTGGATGCTGACTAAACCCCATCAAGTCTAAACTGAAGCAATCAGTGTTTTAATAAGTCTCAAAGGGACTGATTAGTAGGGAAGAAGAGAAAGAATCTGGCCATTTTTCCATAGTTAATCAGGCTAGTGTCTTTTGCAGATGTTGAGTGATGTATGTTCACAACTCATTCAGCTGCTGGCTAATCTTTAAAATGACGCTGAATTTCCAAATTAAAGTTTTAGAAGTGCCACTAAGCATAGAAACATAGAAGTTGATGGCAAATAAGGACCGCAAGGCCCATTTTTTCTACCTTATGAATGTGCCATTGGCCTTTGCTCTGTCAATGACCTATCTATTCATACTCATCTGTATTGCTCCCTTATGCCTATCCCATGCCTGTTTGAAGCCCTGCATTGTATTCATATCCACCACTTCCTGAGGTAGGCAGTTTCATGCATCAACCACTCCTTCTGTGAAAAAGAACTTCCTCATATCACCCTTTAAAATCGACCTCCCTCTAATCTCATGCTGTGCCCTTTTGTCCTGCTATTTTTCTTATACTGAAACATGTTCAGACTCTTTCACCTTGTTAATGCCCTTAAGATGTTTGAATGTTTCGATCATATCACCTCTCTCCCTCCTTTGCTCTAGGGTATACATATTGAGCTCCGTTAATCTGTCCTCATATGTTTTCTGATGCAGTCGCTGCACCATTTTGGTTGCCCTTCTCTGGACTGCCTCCATTTTGTTAATGTCCTTGTGCAGGTGCGGCCTCCAGTGCTGCACGCAGTACTCCAGATGGGGCCTAACCAGTGTCTTGTAAAGAAGGATTATTACCTCCCTCTTACGACTCGTGATACCCCTACTAATACCCCTAACACCCCCCTAGCCTTACCTACTGCTTTAGAGGTCTGCTTGGATGATTTCAGGTCATCTGTGATGATGATGCCCAAGACTCTTTCTTCCCTTATGACTGCCAGCAACTCTCCTCCCAACCTATAGGTGGCTTCAGGGTTTCTCTTCCCTATGTGCATGATCTTGCACTTCTTTGCGTTAAACACCAGTTGCCACTCTTCCAACTATTTTGCCAGTTTATCCAGATCTCTTCTCATTCTGCCCACCCCGTCAGACTGTAAACTGCATGATCAAGTGCACAGATGGTTTCCTGAATCAATATCCAATTCAAATGCACTAACATAGCAGTCCAGTTACTAAATAAGTAAACTACAGTCATGTTAATCCTGATCTTATAAAATGACTTCTATAAAGCAAGCAATATGACTGCTTAAAGCTGATCACATGACAGTGCATCAATTTGCCATTACTGTATTGCTTTTTTTAATACAATATGCTTACCCAGGATTGCTACACTGATATGCAGCATCTCTTTTTCAGTGGGGTCCTACTCATTGCGGCAGCTGCGTGGATTGGAGCACCATCGATTGGCTTTGGACACCATATGGCACTACTGGAAGGAATGAGAGCTTGTCTGCAGTTTTTGGGTCAGGTCCAATATGGCGTACAAGATTATGATGTCATTAGATGAGATTACCATCATAACGAATTCTAGTCTGATGATGTACTTGATCTTGTAAGCACTACAACTATTAGCAGTAGTTGTACTAGTGGTAATACAGTAGTAGTAGGAGGAGGAGGAGTGGGGAGGGGTCAGGTGGCTTTGCCCCTGAAAATAAATGATCCACGGGGGGGGGGGGGCTTGATCATTTCTATTCCCATCAGCGCATGAGAATGGTACACTGCTGACTGATGCCCAGCAACAGTCGGCACTCGTGCAGAAATCTCTTCCGCCATATTGGATCAGCCCTAGAAAGTGCAGCCACTCCAGAATGAGTTTTTAAATAATACGCTCAAGGGGGGCTGCCTAATTTATTTTATTCTTCTGGTAACCGGGTAAGGCCCACTAGACACAAGTGCCTGTTTTCAGGGGTGACCCAGGAGCACTGGGGTGGTTAAGTTACTTGCTCCGAGTCACACAGTTTGCAGCTGGAGGTTGTGGGAATCAAAGCCAGGTCTGCTGTACTAAGGTCATTCATAGCTCATTACTCTAACCTCTAGGCTATACTGCCAGCCTAAAATGCTCAGCTACATTTGCCGGGAATTGAACCTGGGCCTCCCGCATGGCAGGCAAAAAATTCTACCACTGAACTACCCATGCACACATTGGCCAAGGGGCAGAACTGCACACTCCCATGCTGGTGACCCAGGTTTGGCAATGAGCCCAAGAAGCCAGCTGGGCAGCCCTGAGGGCTGGGGAGACACTACCACGTGGTAGTGCTCCAAGCAGGAGATGGAGAGCATCGGGTTCTACCACTCCAGTGACCCCTGCTACAGGCCAGTGAGCTTGCCTCTTCTGCATGGGCACACCAGTAACATGTGAGATCACATCTGACACAGCCCAACATCAGGGAGGAAGGCAGGGCCAGGAAAACACAAGAAAAAGACAGCCGTGATGGTAGGATGACTCACCCGCTCACCACAGTACCCACACCACTGACTGGGCCTGGTTCACCTGGACAGGTTTACTAAGGGGGTGGGACAGACTTCCCTCTCTTAGCCCTGCCATGAGGGACAATCCAAAAGAGAGTTAGAATCAAGGCTTCAAGTCCCAGGGATGGGTGATGGGTCTGGGTGGGCAGAGGGCAGAAGGGGGCCAGATAGTAGAAGAGATGCATAAAAAAAAAGTGCCCTGCGCCATGTCAGACAGTAAGTATTTAAATCCAGTGGGGATAGGAATGAAACTGTGATTGTCTGATAATAACATACTCCAGGGGTCAGCCCAGTGGTGCTGAGGATTGAGGCGCTGGATGCCACACCTCGCACTACGCTGGTGACCCGAGTTCAGGAAAGAACTCAAGCGCCGGGGGTCAGCAGGGGCAGGTGAGGATTGAGCACCCGCTGGGCTGCTCTCCTCCCCGGGGGGGAGGTCAGGACATCACTCGGTGTGCCCGCGGCTCTCGGTGGAGACAGGGGGTGCTGCAGCATGCAGGGCAGCCGTGCATAGCATGGCTGACGCTTGGCAGGGTTGCTGTGCGCCATAGTGTCAGGGACATGCACCAAGCATGGGAGGGGGGGAACGCTCACCAGAACAGGGAAAACACTGGTCTGCGGGGTAGGTGACGGCACCTGCCCCCATGCCCACTGCTGGGTCTGACCTGCCTGGCCTTCCAGTGTCTTCCACCTGGGCTCTCACCCACAAGTTGGAGACTGACTGTACAGAGTGCCCAAGAGGAGGGGCAACCCCACCCTGGAGGGGTTAAGCTGGGGGTGCCGGTTGTATAGGATGAAAGGGAGGAGAAAGGAGGCTCAGGTAGGAAGACTTCAGGCAATGCAGGAACATGCAGAATGCCTGAGAGAGGCTCCGCAGACCGCGACCGGAGGTAAAAAAAATAAAATTAAAATAACATACTCCGGGGAATGGAGAAATGCTATAATGTATTGCACTTCCTGGGTGATAGAAGGCTCCTTGAGCATCTCCCTCCTCATAGTTCACCCTGGGTATGCAGTAATTTATCATTAACCTGCACTCCGTCATAGCCTGTTGCCCTTTACATCAATCAACTCCCTCTATTGCAGAACAAACAAGTTAAATCATGGTTTCCCCAGCAATCAAACTGCAGTAATGATGAATAGATCTACAGAAATATACCTTAACATAAAAATATAGTGAGAGAAAGAGGGATAAGTTTAAAAAATAGATAACTCTGCTTACTTCTTTTACAGATCATCTCTAAAGAGCTTTATTTTCTATTTTCAGCGTGCATTTACATATAACTTATGTTTTGCACATTTTTTTTTCATTGCGTCAAAACTACATTAATGCATACGTTAGGGTTACAAAGCCACAAAAGTTTGGAAATGTGGCATTACGTTTTCAACCTTAACACTCACCCCCTTTCCCATCCCCTGTCCTTGTAATGCCAGGCCTGGAGGTGCAGGGTTATGTCCCATGAGTCTGCAGCTTCAAGCTTCAGGACCGGAACCATGCGCCATAAGTCTCCTGCTTCATATAGGGCCCACAGGATCGATCATAACTTTCTTTGCACAGGCCACATGGCCCTGTGAGAAGCACAAGATTAGTCAAAAATTTCCTTGAAGTTTGCCTGGGTCTGTGACTCGACTGTTCAGTGGCAAGGACTTGTACTGCATATCTTATAGCACCAGGCTGAGGAACGTAGATTTTGCCCCGCCAGCGGAGAGGCCTATTGTGGGTCAGCAACGTGGAATGGCACTCTGTTACCCAACTTAGCTCAGATACTTGGGAGTGTGTTGTAGTTCAACTGGATACAAACTCATGGGTTCCGCTGTCCAGCGCCCCCACATTTAGCCCTACTTCTACATTTTCACAATGTATTGAAGAATGACCTGAAGAAGGGACCTGTGTGGCCCCGAAAGCTTGTGTAATTTCATCTTTGTACAAGATACTTGTTGGTCCAATAAAAGGTATCAAACCTTCCATCTTCTCCTGTTCTGCAAGGACCAATATGGCTGAAATCTCTTTTTACAACACAATGTATTGAAAAACAAAAAAGGTCACACACACCACGCAGGTTAGAAGGCAAACTACGTTTATTTAGAAATCTTCTCCAACACTCCAGATACCCCTATGTAGCACCAAACGACAATCCCCCTGATGAAGCCATCTGGCACTATATAAGGCTGTCTGGAGCGCTGAAGAAGATTTCCAAGTAAATGAAGTTTGCCTTCTAACCTGCACAGTGTGTGCGCCCTTTCTGCTTTGTGTAAGTCTGGTTTCCCGGTTAAGGGTAGCACCATTAGCTGAGCCTGCTGTGCGCACCGTTTTTTTTTTTGTTACTTTACATAGTCCCCATGACTTAATGGGAGTGGGACTTGTTGAGGTCTGGGCCGGGGGGAGTAGGACTAGCAGAACGTCTTGGCCCCGAGGGAGGTGTGCCTCCTTTCACTGCATTGGTTGAAGTTTTTTTTTTTTTTTTTTTACTGGCTGCTATAACTATCCTGAAGCTGTTATTCACTTAACATTTTCCTGTATACCTGAAATGCAGTCCCCCTCCCTGTAGCATGACCTAGAAACATTTTGTAGGAACTCTGCTTGTGGACTTTTAACTATATGGGCACTGCTCTATCACAGGACCAGAAACTTTCTGAGTCTAGGGGGCCCAGGCTCTGCCTGAATATCCACCATGCAATGCTTTAGCACTCATCAACATTACCTAGGAGCCAGGTTTACGACCCAACTTCCTACCTCAGAAGTAAACTTCAGATGGTGGACATGTTTTTTTCTCTATGACCATCACCTGTGACTTGTCTAAGGAAGGTAGCTTAAGCTGTGTAAGGAAATAGAGTCTTTCTTCCCTAGATGACCCCGGCTCCTCAGAGTACAACTTCGTGCAGAATTCCGAGAAAGTCCAGGTAATATGGGATTCGGAGTGATTCAACTGCTCGATGGAGGGGTTTCTTATCTTTAAGACTGTGGAAGTGCTTTTTCTAGAATGTAGTTTATAGGCCAGTTTTCTGGTATGACGTAAATATGTCAACATCTGCTGGATTTTACTGTCCATTATTTTCTGTAGGGCCCTTTTGGTATCTTTGATTTTACTGAGGAGTTCATGGTCCCTGTCTCTGTATAAGAGTTGAGAATTTAGGAGTTTTTCAGAGAGCTGTTGGTGTCTTGCCTCCCTTTCTCTATGTTTTTTGGTAGTATCAGCTATTATTTCCTCCCAAATAGTGGCTTTTAATCTATCCCATAGAACTGCCTCCGTGGAAGTGGGGTGAGCATTCTCAGCCAAGAATTGGGGAACTATTTTTTTAATCATAACTAGGAATTCCTTATCTTGTAGTAGTATGGGATTCATTCGCCATAAAGTTTTCTTCGGGTTTCTTCCTACATCTATTTTTAAAATTAAGGGATGGTGGTCCGAAATTAGTTTCGGGCCTATAGAAATATCCTGTATTTTGGAGTAATATTCACAAATTGTGAAAAAATAATCAAGTCGGGAATAGGAGTGGAATCTGGGAGAGTAATATATAAAGCCAGGAGAGGACTGAAAAGTACGACACCAAATATCCACTACCCTAGGTGATCTAGGGTATGTCTAAATTGTTTAGCTGTCTTGTTCAATCTGTGTTTGTGGGGGTGAGAGCAGTTGAGTTGTGGGGAGAGGGTCATATTAAAGTCCCCACCCAGAATTAGCTGTCCTTGCAAGAGGTTGAGGAGATGGGATATAAATATTTTTAGTTCTCTGAGATGAGTTTGGGGAGGAAAATAGACATTTCCAATGGTGACTTTTTGGCCATACAGGAGACTCTGCAGTATGACATATCGACCCTGACTATCTATATGGGACTTGGTGATTTCGAGGAGAGTATCAGAGTGGACATGTTTTTTCCTATTGTTTATATTAGGGTGTTACTGCTTTGCCCGGTTGGCAAGCTGCTACTTCTCTGGTTCTCTTTTTCTCCTTTATTGTGTCAACAGCAGGTGGCATATGTTATTCTCATCAGCAGACAGGCTGACACAGTCAGGGAGGGGTCTCTTGATCTGGTACTTTCATGGGTTTGCTGGGTAGGAAGTGGCGAGATTCATTAATCTGCTACACTATAATCGTTTGTACCTATGACACAGACCACCACTGTACTGTCATATAATGTTAACTGGGTACACAACCCTATTAAATGTTCCTGCCTTCTGCAATGTTTCAGGACGAAACTGGCAGAAATCCTCTTTCTGGAGGAGATCCATCTCTCCTCGGAGGACATAATAAATTTTTTATATTGGGCTTATTATGCTCAGGATTTTTCCTCTTCTCACCAAGCCTTACACAGCAAGAAACTTCAGCAACATGGTCCCCATACAAGTGTAACCCCCCTACAAATGGGGGTTCCCGAAAAGTCTTCCTTGAGCTTGCTTAAATGGTTACTGCCAGGTTGGTACCCTGCGTTTTAGCAGTTTAAATGTATTGCCAGAGAGTGCCTGTATAGCCTCTGTGTACTGTTTCTTTAAGAGTTGCCTAGATTGCAGTCATAATTAATACTAACATACTAAAAAGCCAGCAGAATAGGCCAAATGGTCTGTCTTGTCTGCTCGAAAGCCAGCAACCTAATGGCTGCCCGCCTCACCACCCCCCCAGCCCCCAAGAGTGTCTTCTTTAGATTCAGTTTGCCCTTGAACCTATCCCACCCCTTCTTGAAGCCCTCCACTGTGCCCTCCTCCACCAGCCTCCCGGGAAGTGCATTCCATGGCTCCACCACCCTCTCAGTGAAGAAATGCCTCCTACATTCCCCCCTGTAATTTCTCCCCTCCAACTTCCACCCATGGCCCCTGGTCACTCCCCCCTTCTTCAGCCTAAACAACTCCCTGGTTCCACTCCTAATTATTCCCTTTACATACTTGAAAACCTCTACCATGTCTCCCCTATCCCTCCTCTCCTCCAGTGAGTAAAGCCCAAGCTCTTCCAGTCTCTCCTCATAAGGCCTCCCCTCCATGCCCTGAATCATCCTGGCCGCTCTCCTCTGGACCCTCTCCAGCAGCGCTATGCCCTTCTTCAGATGAGGTTTCCAGAACTGTACTGTAATCTGAGAGGGAGCTCTGTTAGAAGATGTACTTGTTTGCTGATCGTTTGTTAGAGTAGTAATAATATTGCAGTTTGTTCTAACCTGCCTCCTTTGCAGCATGGACAGTTCTGTTTGTTTCCATCATCTTGGTCCTGGACTGTCATAATGGACCAATCAGTACATTTGGGACTCTAAAATGGAGCCTGCCTACAGGGGCTTGGTGGGGCCAAAATTTGTAGGAATTGTAGTTCTGGGCTTTTGGCACCTAAAATAACCTGGAGGGGGAGCCCTTGTTGTGACTGATAGACAGACCAACCAACCGAACCTTTTGGATCTTGGGGAAAAGTCCCACACTGCTTGCAGTTTTCAGTTAGATCTGAGTTGGGAAGTGAAGAAGTAACAGCTCGGGATAGTTCAAGCAGCAATCCATAGTGGAGTCGCATGGGAGAACTGTGGAAAGGCCTGAGTCTGGCCTGCATGCCTGCTGTTCCTGAGAGGGAACTTGTGCTTTTTTCGGACTGAATCTGAATTTGGAGAGCGAATTAAGCCACTGAATTGTGACCAGGCTTTAAGCTGAAGAAGACCGAAGATTCACTGAATGCGATCAGCCTGTCAGGACTTCCAGCTACCTCTGAACTCCCGGATTGTGCAAAGACTCTGTAATTGTGACCGGAGAGCCATTTGCCTGGCACAGTGGAATTTCCTTACATATGAATGTACTGTGTGCTTACAGTGGGTCGTGATTTGGTTTCCCACTGTGTGTCTGAACTGTGTTTTGCTTGCTGGAGGCTGTAATCCAGCTCCGCGGACTGAATCCGTATCCATTTCCGTTTGCCTGGGCCCCTGCTACACTGGCCCAGCCAGAATACCTGCTACGCAGAGAAAGTCATCGACAAGAGACCGGCCTGGGGATCAGCTCCCTGCTCAACGCCTTGAGCAGGAACGATGCCTCAGTGATTCGTGTGGGCCCTCCTTCTCTGGGCACGCCAGCTCAACAGCCTGCAGTCTTGATTTCGTCCTGCCTGTGTCCAATATTGGGTGTGGTGAATAAACATCAGGGTAGCTCCCTGCAACAACGGCTAAATCTAAAAGTGTTGTCATCCGATTGTCTTGTTGCCTTTTCTTTCACGAACTGAGCCCTCCGGCTCCAGATTACAAATAGTGTGTGTTGTGCATGTTGCTTTCTTCCATCACAGGGCCCCAACCAGCTGCAACATTCCTGGCTAGCCCGCCATTTTCCTACCTGGGTACCCAAAGTGTGTGACTGTGTAGGGACTCTCAACAGCATGCATAACTGTCTGATTAATATAGCTTTTAAGCAAATCAACCTGATTACGCCCCTCCCTTGTTCAAGACCCTGAATAAATCAGATTTAACTTTGTTTGCATTTAACCTGACAGTGGTTCCAGTTTGTGCCAAAAGTATTGTACTGTTGCTATTTGCTGTGCTTAACCTTGTTTTACAGGGGGGCCCCAGGGTCAAGCTAGAGGAACTAGCCCTGGTGGTAAGTGCAAACAGTGTGGGTAATTGCCTGCTGAATAAGGGTCATTGTGAAAGTAATTATTGTATATTGTTCAGGCTACTAGAAGGGAAAGAGGGGGGTTACAGTGTCCCGGAGGGCTGTGCCCAGGTTACCTTGACCACTAACAACCCTGACCACCGCGTGGAGGCACCCGTTTCATTACCCAGGCCCCTTAACCTGCTACTAGACAAGCAGGCAGGGGTAGTAGCCCTTGGGACAACGCCACTTAGGGGTTACACACGTAATCCAAAGGAATCCACCACAAACTGGTAAAGAGATCCAAAAACTTTATTTTCATAATCCAAATGTAAAACCAATAGTGGAATACAGAGACAGAGGGCACCCTCCCTCAATGATCAGTGACCAAACTTTTTCACGTGAGAACTTGCGCTTTCTCAAGGTCTTGAGAATGCCTCATTGGCTAAATCCTTTCAACTATCCCTAGCACTAAAATATGTATGCAAGACCCTACAACATTTGGGCTTTACAGATTCCTGGCATCATCTAAACCCTCCAAAAAGGAGTACTCTCATTATTCGTCTAGCCACAGCAGCTATGCCAGGCTGGATTATATTATGACCACAAATCGAGCATGTGGATACTCTCCAGGAGGGCAATCATGGCCTCTTTCACCTCTACGATCATGTTCCCATAATTGCTCAGTTCTTCCTGTGAAAGCCTTGCAAGCAGACCCACTGGCAGTTCCATACTGCACTACTTCAAGATGAAGCCCTTATTAAAAACTGGAAGATCGGAGCTGGCCCCGTGGCACCAGGCAATAGGGGATCGCCTAGCACGCTGGCAACCTGGGTTCGTAGCCGAGCCTGGGACAACAGGAGCGGTGGCTGGCAGGAAGGGCTCAAGAGCGTCTTATGGATGCTTTCCTCCCGGGGGATGGCCAAGAGCGCATCTCCCTTTCGCGGCTCCTGGTGACCGGTTCCGGCATTGTGCACTGCAGCGTGGGTGACCACACATCACATGCGCAAACACCAGGACACCGTGGCATGCACGCCTGTGGGGCCGGGACAACCCGGAACAAGAAAAATGGCCACCCAAGCTGCCGGATGATGGCGGCCCTCCCTCCATCACCGTGAAACCGGGAGACCGGGAGCCCAAGCTGCACCCTTGCTGCCCTCAGCAAGGACTGAAGGTGTGCCTATGGGCACATGACAGTCTCCCCTTCCAGTCTCCTCCATAGGTAGGGCCCCCCCCCCGACGAAGAGATACATCAGGTCGGTCGACCTACAGCACCTGAGGGAGCAGCAGCAGATGGCAATCGGAGGAGCGGTGTGGTGAGGCTTGGCTGCCTGAAGGAGTAGGCAACTGGGCTGGTAAAGGGGCATATAAACAGATGAAGAAAAAAAATAAACAAACTGGAAGATTGCATTCCACAATATTTGTAGGATGACGATACCTCAGAGGAAGCCCTAGCATCCCAGGGGATGCCTTAAAAGCTGTTATGAGAGGGGAGATTACTGCCCATGCCTCGGCACTGCATGTGGCTCAAGAATGCACATTGAAGGGCCTGCAACAAACTTTACATACCCAATACAACTCTTCCATATGCAGGGTGATACCTCCATCCAGCCACGGCTTTTGGCTACAAAAGCACAACTTCAGAAATTGCTGGATCAAAAAGTGGAACACTCCCTGTTTTACTTACAGCATCAATACTATGCAGGGGGACCACACAGCATTCAGACCTTGGTGTGTCACCTTTGGGCCACCAGGGTGCAGGCCTGCATTTCCTCTTACTGGCCTCCTGATACATACTGTAGGCAGGCTGATCTCCACAAGATCTTTATAGCCTTTTATTTTCACTTATATACCCCAGATGGCCCCACACCTTACAAGGACCATATAAAAGCCTCCTTACAACAGGCTAATCTGGCCCGACTTTCTGAAACCCATGTAGAGGTTCTGACAAGCCCAATATAGGCAGAATAACTTGCCCTGTGCCTGTCTACCTCTAAAAATGGAAAATGTCTGGGACTAGATGGTTTCCCCCCTGAATTTTATAAAATCTCCACCCTGAGAGACCTTTTGACTCTGCTTTTACTTAAACTGTATCGGACACTACAAGATGGGGACAAGACACCACTGTTCTGGCATTTCTGCCCTCCATAAGCCAGGGAAGGACCCCCTCTCCTCAACGTCCTACCGCCCTATTTCAATTCTTACTTCTGATTATAAACATTTCATGTTCATTTGGGCTACCAGACTAGACGACCTCCTCCCTTCCTTGCTGGACATGGACCAGGTGGGTTTTGTGTGGAAATGTCAGGTGCATGATAATGTCCGGCGGACTCTACTCTACCTGGAACATGTAGTTCCATGCTCTGTCCCCCTGGTCCTGGCCAGTCTGGATGCGGAGAGGGTCTTAAGAGAGTTTCACAGCCTTTCCTGCAGAACACTCTGGACTGTTTCGGTCTTCCGTGGGATTTTATAACCCATGCTACAAACCCTTTATCATCGCCCCCAAGCATATGTACGAGTTAATGGCTCCAACTCTCGGCCCTTCACCCTTGCGAGGACCAACCGGCAGGGTTGCCCACTTTCCCCAATCTTGTTTGCACTCTATATAGAACTACTGGCAGAACATATTAGACAATCGCCTCTCACCCATGGCACATCTTTGTGGCAGGGATTATAATAATTGCCCTTTTTGCTGACGACATCTTATTCATGTTATCAGACCCTACTGCTTCCTTCAAGCAGCTTGTGACAAGCTGGAGCAAATTGAGAGTTTAGCAAGTTTTTGCCTTAATGCCAATGAAAGTGAGGTTTTAACTTTAAATTACACTCCCAACCAAGCTCTTGAAACTCGGCTTAGAATAGGGTGGAGTAAAAACTCCTTGAAATACATAGAGTTCAGGTAGCAAAACACTTTGACCACCTACATAATGTATTTCCACCAGTTCGTTACAACTGCCATCACACGGGACCTAGACCGTTGGGTCCACCTTAATTTATCCTTCCTCCATAAAGCACGAGCAGTTCATCAAAACATCTTACCCTGGATATTATACTTCCTTCAAACCCTTCCCTGATGCCAACACAAAGCTACATTCAGGCTTGGAATAGACTCCATACCTGCTTCCTGTGGGATGGTAAGAGGCCGAGAATTCTTCTCTCTCTCCTTAAGGCTGCAGGGCATATTAACCTCCCAAATAAACAACCTTCATGACATAATCTGTGACAGTCCAAAATGTGCTATTCTATCACAAATGCCTACAGAGCTGTTATCATGCTAACTGATTTATAAGTGCTAATTAAGGAGTGCTTAGTTCTATATTTTAGTCTGAAGTGTGCGTGAGCCTTGCTGCCCTGCCATGGCAAATTCTCAGTGGCAAAGTCCAACACTCTCAAGCTTCATGGTTTAAAATGTCATATGGGACCACCCCAATATAATTTTGGTGGGGTCTCCCTGGATCCCCCCTTCCAAGGTGCTACCTAGAGTAAAGGGTTTCTCCTTTTTTTCTTTATTTATATAAAATACCCAATACAGGAATGGGAGTCAGCATTTATAAAGCGGCAACGCTCCAATTGCTGTGTCAGGAGGCAGATGTCACCTTGCCAGATTATTTTAAAAGATAAACAATTCTTGTAGACAAACTAGCCCTCGGTAGCTCCTTGACTGAATTGTATGTACCGTATGCACAAAACGTTCTTAATAAAAAAGATATTTACAAAAAAATTTATAAATAAATAAAATGTCATATGGAATTCAAAAATCCTTTTTAAACCAAGGTATGAATAAGAAGCCTTACACAAGAAACTTTGCCCTGAACTTGGTGTCCTGTACCGAAACAACTTCTGCCATCCTCTCCCGGTCCATCGAGTGATCATCCTTGAGATGATCTTGCCAGTGTGTGACTATGCAGTTGCAGTTTACAATGCTGCCCCAAAATCTACACTTGCTAGGCTGGACCCCTATTTTCATTCCTTCTGCCTCTTTGCCCTTAGTGCTACATCTGTCACTCATCACTGCCCCTTCTCTCGTGCTCACCCTCTCTCAATTTCTCTTTCCCCCCTTGTGACCTAGAATATCTTTTTTTAGTTGTTTAACCAGGAGTAGCACACTAAGCTGAAAGCGTTTTTACAGGCACGATCTGGGAGCACAGGGAAGTTAACTGACTTGCTCAGGGTCACACAGTATGTAAGTGGAAGCAGTGGGATTCAAACCCAGGTCTGGTCTGCTGGATGTCACCAGAATTGCAGCTCAGAGCCTTAAACCACTGCGCTATACTGCCTCCCTTTTTTTCTTTATTTATATAAAATACCCAATACAGGAATAGGAGTCAGTATTTACAAAGCAGCAACGCTCCATTGCTGTGTCAGGAGGCAGATGTCACCTTGCCAGATTATTTTAAAAGATAAACAATTCTTGTAGACAAACTAGCCTTCGGTAGCTCCTTGACTGAACTGTATGTACCGTATGCACAAAATGTTCTTAATAAAAAAGATATTTACAAAAAATCTTACACTGTTCCTCCTCCTTCCTAAATAAATACTGATGTGCCACTATTTCTACTTAACTCTCCTCTCTCCTTAACCATGCAATCTCGTCCTCCTACACCCTCCAATTATCCACTGCTTGCTCCTATCATATCCCTGGCAGTAAATCTGTGGCAGGCCAGTCTGATTTCTCTCTCTCCACCTTCTACTACAAATATCTTACCGTACATTGGTGGCACACTCCCCTACCTGTCATCCTGGCTGCCCCTATAAGCAATGTACTTCGTGCACTTTTTATACTGCTTTTTTTTTCCTCTCCGGAATTACTTGTACTGTGCTTTTAATGTTCATGTGCATGCACCCATTGTTGTCGCTTTATTTTTTATTGCTGTTTCACTACTTGCTGTATCCTCTCCCCTAAGTCACACCTGGAAATGAGCGCTGGCTCTGTGCGTCTGTCCTGGTCACCAAATTTCAAATACAGTAAGTAACAGCTGACACAACTAAGGCTGGCCATTCAGGATTTCCACTAGTGCCTGTGAAGAGAGTGTGCCATTAGTTCTGATGACTAGCAAAGGGAAAGAGAACGTTTCTTCTGCTTTAGAATAAATGAAATAACTGCAGTTATATTATTCAGTGTCTAGGACAGCAGAGAGGAGTAGGAGAAAGTCAGATTTGACTAAGAAGTTAAATTAAATGAACACTATAATCACAATTATCAAAATGTAAGCAGTTCAGTCTCCCCTGAAGAAGCTTTTTAGGTGAAACGGGATAATGTGAAGAAATAAAACACTATTTTGCAGAAAAGCTTGGGTGTGGTGGCTTTTGTCAAGCCCAGAGTAGCCCAACCCTCCTTGGTTGTGCCCACTTTTGAATGGCTTCATCTGGGATAGCTCCGCAGAAGTGGAACTCTAGAAGATGTGATTCCCTACAGTACCTTTCTCCTTACTGCAAATACATATATAAATAAAAGAGTAATTTGAGAATTATATCTGAAATTGTTTATAAATATTAGGTTTTGTTGTATTTGTATTCTGTTTCTATATGTTTGTACCTGTGGTGTTCATCATTTATATTATTATGTGTCATGATTTTTATAAACTGCATATTAATTTCCAAACTTCATAACTTGCTGTAACAGTATTACACTTGTAAAACAGAGCTGTTTCTTGCTCTAACATGTTTATCGCTGCATAAAAATAAACTTTTATCATCATCATCATCATCATACAGTGATTTACAATATTGTCTAAAACCACTTGTATTTTTTAACCCTCTGGTAATAGATTTCAGCTTTTGGGAACTATATTCATAAAAGCTAGCTCTCACTTACGTTTTTTTCCTCTCACTATATCATGGGGGTTCTTTAGCAAGCATTTAGTATACTCGAAGTTAGCATACCAAAGAGGCAGTCTGCAGGGAGAGTAGTGCATAAGATCCTTAAAAGGATGCTAAGAGGTTACTGGAGGGGGTGCAGCGCAGGGCAACAAAAATGATCCAGGGGCTAGGGGACTTACCCTACAAGAGTAGGCTGAGGGAGCTGAACATGTACTCCCTGGAGAAGAGGAGCAATGGGGTGGACATGACTGAAACCTTCAAGTACATGAAGGGAATAAATGAGATGGGCACAGAGGGGCTTTTCAAATTAAGAAGTGGAGGGACATTTGAGGACACAATCTGAGACTGGAAGGGGGAAGGTTCAGGGGGGAAATGAGAAGACACTTTTTTATGGAGAGGGTGGTGTCTGGGTGGAACGCATTGCCAGAGGACGTGGTATTCTGTAGAACAGTGGGCTGCTTCAGAAGGGGATGGGACAGGGTAAGGGGAAGGTCACTGAAGGGGGGAGAGAGGGGCAGCTGCAGTATAAGGGCTGCTAGCTGCACAATCGAGCAGACTCGACAGATCAAAAGGCCTTCATCTGCTGGCAATTTTGCATGTTTGTATGTAAGAAATAGCCAAATTGTTTTTCTGCATCTCTGCAAACCACACACACACACACACACACACACACTATTTATTGACTGAATTTATTAAGTTGTTTATCCAGGAGAAAACATTCAGAGATAAGTACAGAAGGAAATCTCATTTACAGATGTATCTAGGGGGTGAAGTGGTGGGTTAACTTAAAGAACAACATAAGTTTACCAGTAGAGTGGTATACCGAGTGGTGCGCAACCGCAGTACCCACTGAATAACATGTATACCGCTACCGCGCAATGATGTGCGCAGGTCTCCAGATAAGATCTTTTGGGATGAGTACTGTACTCCACATTTAGAAAGTGAAGTGAGTAAAACTAAATTCAGATGCGTACAAATGACTGGACGGAGTGAGTGAGGAGTACATTTTTAAAAACAATGTAGTTTTTTCTAGAGAAGAATTTGTCAGGTGCCAGCAATGCTTCAGAAAATGTTGGCAGGTAGGAGTAATTTACTCACCAGTTTTAAAATATAGTGAGAAATAAAAGTGGGATGGGTACAAGTGCTGTAAATGTGGAAAAAAATTGCTCCTTTTAAATTACCAGTTACGTTATGAAGCACTAGTATGTGGAGTGTGGAGCATTTATAAGTGTTGAGTGAGTATTGGTACTCATAAAAACATTTTCTGAAGAGTATTTCCTAAAATGAGGCGAGTAAAATAGGTTGGTACAAACCTTATCTGGAGCCCTGGACGTGTGGTACCGGTAAACTTTTGTGAGATTACCACTGTGTGTTGTTCTTTAACTCAACCCACCCCTTCCCCGCATAGTACGTATAATCTATTGAAATAGTAGCAGTAAGATACAATACAGTGCAAATATGCTACAGAATAGCAGCCTGTAAGATATTTTTTCTTTATTATTCATAGTTTATGCTCCTCTGGCTAGGGCAGGCTTAGGCTCCCATCAGCCATGCCCTGTCAACCCCTACCGTCCACTGCCTCCACAGAACTTACCAGGCTGGCCTGTATAGCCCGATGGTTCCCCCCCAGGCAGGACCAGGAGGGGCAGGGCTGTCCTTTCTACCCTTGAAGCATGCACATCCAGTCTCGACCCCTGTTGTCCTGGCGGTGTGACGGGCGGGGGATCGGTGGGCAGGGTACCACGAATGGCTGCCTTGCTGCCATTTTCCCATCTAGTTTTCTCATAACGTTCCCTTGCTGGGTTGTGCACTTCAGCATGCACGTAGGATGGCACGTGCGCACTGCAGAGTCCCACAGCACAACCCACGTCTGCTGCTCCCGACCTGCGCTACCACTAGGCCAAACCTGGTGGCTGTCGTCTGGTGAAGCCAGCAGATCTCCATCCCTGGGAGAGAACAGTCCCTTGAACATTCAATCCTCTCCTCCCAGTAAACCCACAACAACTCGTGATCATTTCCAAAGATGGGGTCACCGGCATGCAGCGAGGTTTGGCGTCCGTTGCCTCAATCTTCGGCACCACCAGGCCCATCCTAGCGTGTTAACTAAACTGAAGAACATTCATACTACCGAGGGTCAGAGCACAGAAGTACATCACAGTTCTACTAATTACACAGGCAGGAGTGAAATGATGCAATTTGGACCACTAGTATCAACTGGGAGGCTGTTCCAAGTATGAACAAACAACTCTGGATGAACTGTAAATGCCAAAGTTCAATGTATGCAGGTGCCTATGGCACTAGCCATTGTTGTAATATTGCAAATTGATTAAGTGGCTATCAGACATATCAAATACCAGACATTAATTAAAAACATGTTTTTTTTTGTCAGACTTGGGGACTTCATTGCTAACAAGGAAGGTATAAAGTGCATCAGTGACACATTAAAAAAAAAAAAAAATCAGTAAATCCATCAAGGTGCTTCAAAAATGCAGCAAACAGTCCAACAGCAGCTAAATACATATAAATGTAAAAAGAACTAATGCAAGCCCACCCAAAGTACAGCCACCATTCCGAGCCCCAGCACTTCGCTCCAGAAAGCTTCACTGGGGGCATAACATATTTATCCCAATTAAAGACTGGTGTTTGATATGCCTGACAGCAACTTAATCAGTTGCAATACTGCAATAACAGCTAGTGCAATAGGCACCAACATAAACTGAAATGTTGTATTTACACATCACCCAGAGTGCGCTTTGGACATTTTTTAGAGTGTTTGTTCTGACTTTTGAGTTTTACTACAGAGCACACTGGCACTCCATTGTTTGTTGGGGCATGCTCCAAGTACGAGAAACCCTAAAACTGATAGCAGCCTAACCTGCTTTATTTTTGCAGCTGGGAAGCAAATGTTTTTGAGTCAAGGAAGACCAGAGCTGATATGCCATACAAGAGACAGGAGTTAGTAGGCTGCTTTGATATTGTGGGAGTCTGATGTGCCAGAGCTCTGCCTTCAAAAGTGCGGTATGCAGAGTGCAGTATGCAGAATGCAGTATGCAGAGTGCATCTGTTACTTAAGGAGGGCCACCCCAGTTGCACATATACAAAGCCATGGTGAGTACGGAATGGGCAGCTCATTACAAAGTGAAGTATGGTGTAAAGCTAGTCCAGTTTCGCAAATTGGATTTTGGCTGCAGACCCACACACAACAGCCCCATAAACAATGGAGGGCAACAGCATCTGTTTAACAAGCCACTTCCTGCGAGCCAAGGAATGCGAGTCTTTAATGCATTATAAGACGCCCAGTTCGGGATACACCGAAGAGGGCAGTTTTCCAATATGGGCTGCCTAGTTCAGGTTTGGTCCCGGGTCAGACCAAGATATTTGTAATGGGTGATCCTCTCCAGGGGGAGCTATCAAGAGAGTGAAAGTTTAGAGAAGGTATGTTCCACAGGGAAGGCATAGAGCCAAACAGCAAGGTGACGGGTTTTTTTTTTCTGGTGTAAGTTTAACCCTATTTGCTACGAACCACTGTTTCATTTTTTGAAAGTCTGACTGGAGTTTGGATGCAACTATAGGGGTATCTTGGCTTAAAGAGAGTAAGTCCATGTTGTTAGAGAAAATCACTAATGAAAATGAGGAACATGAGTGGCCCCAGTACAGAACCCGAAGGGACACCATTGGTGACGAGGAGAACAGATGATGTTGAGACACATGTCTGACTCCTCATCAACTGGGGAAGGTCAAACAGACAAAATTCAATCAATGGGGAGACTGCTAATGTGAGAGGCCTTAAGCTTATGGTGTAGTAGGCCATGGTCTACCATATCAAAAGCCTTAGCCAGCCAGCCCATCGACGCAGTGGTTGGATTTCTGCTTGCGATGCCGGCGACCCGTGTTTAGGAACAGACTCAGGTTGCTGGAGGGCCGGTCGGGGGAGAAGGCTGGAGTGTCCAACGATTGCTCCCCTTCTCCAGGGGGGAGGGTGGGGATGTGGTCTAGCGACTGCTGACTCCTGGTGGAGACCAGGGGTACAGCATGTACGCCAACCGACTGACTAGGGGGGCGAGGCAGACGTCGGCATATGCCTAGACGTCATGGTACGCTGCACTCCCAAGAGAAAAAGGGAAAAAGCTCTCCTCTGCTCGATCGGATGACTGCCACCCGGTCCCATCCACCACCACGAGTGCCCTGGTCAGGCCCCAGAGACCACCTCAGAAGCGCCTGAGGGGCCAAGTAGTTGCGCTGGCCGGCCCCTACCAGTGCCTTTCTCCTCGGAGGAGGAGGAGGAGGACCCATCCAGTGAAGGGTTACACCGGATTACCCCAAGGGTGGCTGCCATCTGAGGTGGGGAATGGTGGCAATGGGCAGAGGTACAAGCGAGCGGTAGGAGAGGAGAGAACACAGATGGCCCGAAGGAGAGGCCAATAGGGGAGACACAGAGGAGGTGGGGAAAAAAAAAGCCTTAGTCAGGTCTATAAAAACTGCTTCAGTGGCACATCCCTCGTCAGTGTCAGTTAGTATATCATATCAAGAAAGAGAAGTGGTTATAGAGTGCCCCATATGGAAGCCCAATTGGCTGGTGAAGAGGAATTTAGCCTAAACCCTCTCTGAACTTTAAAGCCTCAGTCTGAGAGTAATGATTTATGGGTATGCAAATCCATGTGTTAGGCAAGCTGAAAAGGCTTCACCAGATAAGGCATTGCCTATTAGAAGTAATTCCTTCCTTTACCAGGGGCGGAGTCACAGAAATGTTACCAGCTGGTTAGCTACAGTAGCTTGGAAGTTTATGAGTCATGCCATTGTATACTATAGCTATTAAGATGTTCAGGCTTTTTGTGCAACTCCCAATAATATGAGTGTTTCCTTTTGTGATGGATACAAAAACTGTGTTCTATACCATTTAGAGTTTTTGCAGTATTTATGTTATTTGCCACCTTGTAGATCATACCAGCATATCTTAAGGATGGTATTAATTTCTTGTTGCAGACTCCCAAGTATTCAAACACTGAGCCCACATCTAGCTCCTCATCATTCTGCCACAAAGATTTGCTTTTCATATGTGTTGTAAACATCATTAGAAACATAGACAATGATGGCAGATAAAGACCAGACGTCCATGCAGTCTGCCCAAGTTCCCTATAATCCCTGCAACCTACTGTTTGTCCAGGGTACTAACCCTCCCCGTCATCTCTCTATTCTTGTCCTTGGTCCTGTTGCCCCCAGTAATCACTATTCCCTTCATTATGTCCCCCCCGCGCTTGAATCCCCTGACTGTTTTTGCACCCACCACTTCAGCCGACAGACTGTTCCAAGGTTCCACCACCCTTGCTGTAAAGTAGTACTTCCTCACATCCCTCCTGAACCTACCTCCTGTTAATTTCCATTCGTGCCCACGTGACTGCCAATTGGTATTCAGACTAAATAGTTCCCCGCAGTTCACTTTGTTAATTCCTTCACGGAACCTGAAGGTGTCTGTCATATCTCCCCTCTCCCTTCTGGTCTCCAGTGAGTACATATTTAGAGCCCTGAGGCACTCCTCATAGGATCTGCCATGCTGCCCTGAATCATTTTTGTTACTCTGCACTATCTCCAATCTATCCTTCTCCTTTCTGAGGTGAGGACTCCAGAAATGGGTGCAGTACTCTATGTGAGGCCTCACCAGGGATCTGTAGAGGGGAAGTATTACCTCCTTTCTTCTGCTATCAGTACCCCTCCTGATACATCCCAGCATCCTGTTAGCCTTGCTATAGGCCTTGTTGCAGTGACTCAATTGCTTAAATGAGCTGCTAATGATAACTCCCAGATCCTGTTCCTTATCTGTAGTGCTAAGTCTCTCTCCTCCTATCCAGTACTCTGTCTTGGGGTTCTTTTTCCCTTGTGCATTACCTTTTTTGCACTGAATTTTAACTGTCAGATCTTTGACCACCCCTCTAGATTTTGTAGGTCTCTCTGCATTTCCCTTATTGCCTCACCATTATCCACCCTCTCACAGAGTTTTGTGTCATCTGCGAAGAGACACAACCTGCCCTGGATTCCTTCTCCAGTGTCACTAGTGAACATGTTGAAGATGACCAGACCCAGGACCAATCCCTACAGAACTCCACTCATAACCTCCCTCTTTTCTGATTTAACCCCATTGGCCACCACCCTCTGCTGCCTCCCCTCTAGCCAGTTACCCATCCAGTTCACTATGGGTTTAGCTGCACCCAGGTCTTCCATCTTCTTGAGCAATCGTTTCTAAGATACTGAGTCAAAAGCCTTGCTGAAGTCAAAATAGAGCAGATCCACATCTTGACCCTTGTCTGATTCCTTTTGTCATCCAGTCAAAGAAAACTATCAGGTTAGTCTGACAAGATCCTCCTACCACAAAACTGTGCTGTTTACTCTCCTGGAGCCTGTTGCACTCCAGGTAGTCTATGAGGTCCTCCTTGATCAGTGACTCCATCAGCTTCCCTATGATAAAGGTTAGACTGACAGGCCTGTAGTTCCCTCATTGTACTTATCCCCACCCCCCCCTCATGAAGTGGTACAACATCTGCCACCTTCCAATCCCTTGGAACTTCCCCAGACCTAAGTGAGCTGTTTAACAGACATACCAGTGGTTCATCCAACTCCACGGCTAATTTCCTGAGTATCCTCGGATGCAACCCATCTGGTCCCGGGGCTTATCTAGCTTAAGGGCTGCCAGCCCTTTCAGGACCCTTTTACTAGTGAACAATGGCGGTCTAATTTCCAGGATTCTCTTAGTGGCCGCTTTGATGCCACTCCCAGCATGCCATCACCTTAGCTATGCCCTCTTTAATCCTATTAATCCTATTCCATAGGGTCTCCACACACTCCTGGCCATCCGCTCCTTTGAGATGATCTTTGAGCCAGTAGCCCACTTCTCTAAAATCTGCCCTCCTCAAGTCTAGGACCCGTGTCTTTGTGTGGTTTCTCTGCTGCCCAATCAGGATGCCAAACCACACAGTACAGAGATCACTGGTACCAAGGGGACTGCCCACTGTGATGTCTGCAATTCTGTCCCCGTTTGTAAGTACCAGATCTAGTACTGCCCAATCTCTTGTGGGTTCTGTAACCAGCTGCCTCAGAAATACCCCTGCAGGCAGTCGAGTATGGCCCTGCTTCCTATATTTTTTTTAATGTAGTTTTTTTATTGAGGCAAAGATGGTACCGCAGCAAGGTAAGCAGCATATCAGTTACCTTCATACTACCAGAAAAAAAACACCTAGGACATAGTACACAGACAAGCTTTAACAGAATATACAAATCATTAGAAGTAACATCGTGCCTAGCCAACTGATCCCATCAGAAAGGGTGGAGGAGGGCACCCCAAAGAAGCTAGAATGAAACCCAAAAGAAACTGCTAGGGTCAAATATATTGAGAAAACTTATGGGATGAAGTCCACATCTTTAGTCATCACATATGTCACCAAATGCTGCTATCTCACCTGAAACTGGGGAAGTGTGTCATGCTAGGAAACTGTGAGACATTTCATGGTATAAATTTCAGTAATAATGGCATGCCACTGGTCTAGTGTGCGGGACTGAGTTCTTATCCATAGACAAGTGACAGCCTTCTTAGCGGCTAACATAAAAATATATGCCAACGAGCACGGGCTTAGACGAAGTCCCGGGGAAGGGACGAACATCAACATCATGGTTGGAGCCACCAAATCATTGGAAAGGGACAACCTGTCAAACTGCAAAGCAGCTTCTTGCCAGAACTCTGACAGGACTAGGCACTGCCAGAATATGTGAGAGTTATCCATTTTAGGGTGACCACATTGTGGCCAGCACTGCCCAAATGAGGCAGGCAGGAATGTCCCAGGACTGCAGGGGTTCTGAAGAACAATGTCCCTGCTTCTTGATGTACCTGTGGCCAACGTGCCCCAGTCTACATCCGACATACTAAAATCCCCAAAACTAGTACTTCCCCCTTTTTGTAATGGCCTCTAACAAGGCCCTGTCCATTGCCTCCCCCTGTGTGGGTGGTCTGTATACTACTCCTATTTGAATAAAGGCCCCTGATCCTGTTTCTAGGCTGACCCATAGTACCTCTAGCCCCTCCTTTCCCCCCGGTGATTCTGTATCTCTGTGGCATTCATTCCTTCCCTCACATAAAGTATAACTCTCCCGCCATTTCTCCCCTGCCCTGTTCTAATGGAACATGGTGTTCTCTGGGATGGCCACATTCCAGCTGTGGTTACTGTTGCACCATGGCTCCGTTACAGCCACTAGGATCTACATCTGCCTCCGCAATGATAGCTTCAAGGTCAGGGATTTTGTTTCCCAGGCTCCTTGCTTGGGCACACATGGCCTTCCACTGCTTTTTATCCTCCCTCCTCCTCTCATGTTCCCCCCTCCTGCTTCCTTCCCTTGCCCTTTCCATCTTCTCTGGCTTTTCCTCCACTTTTCTGCTGCCACTCTGTCTGCACTCCCTAGTTCCTTCCACAATCTCAGTTCCCCTTCCTTTTCCCTGATTCTTACTTCCCTTTACCCCCGGGGAATTTCTTTTCCCTGGGCTGTTGCTCACTGATGCCCTCATTCTCCAGGGTTGGGGGAGGGCAGTCACTGCCTCCCACAATATTTGTGCTTCTCCCATTATCTAGCTTAAATGCTCATCAAAATAGCACCTAAACCTTCCACCAACAACTGCCACTCCCCTCCAGGACAGATGTAGGCCTTCATCCTTAAATAGGCCTCAATGCCCAGGTAGGATCCCAGTCCCTGACATGGTCAAAACCCTCCTCCCTGCACCATGCCTCTAACCATTTGCTGAAGGACCTGGTGTGGAGCTCCCAACCCTGCTCCTAGCTGTACAAAGGTAGTACCTCAGTGAATGCCACTGTGTGAGCTACCTGTTTCAGGCCCCTCTCCAGCTCCCTAAACCTATCCTGCACCACCCCTGCTGCATCCCTTGCCAGATCATTAGTGCCCAGATGGACAATGACATCTAACTCCTCCTCCTGCCCTACTGCTCTAGCAATCCTAAGGAGCCCCTCCCCATCCACCAGGTAGGCATCTCACCTCCCTCTTCCCCTCCCATCCTGTTCCCCAACCACCCGCTCCCTCCCAACAATTAAGTCCCCTTACCAGAAGTTGCCTTCTCCTCTGCTGGGGTCCTCTACTACCTACCTACCTTGGGGCCTCCCTTGTAGAGGGCCCCCATATCCTCACTGGCCACTATCACACGTGTCTCCTTCTGGCAGTCCCGCCTCACTAGAGCAGCATAACAGTTTGTTGGTGGCACTGGCTGAGGACTGTTCCTGGCCCTCCGCCCCCACCCTCCCAGAGCCCACTGCAGTCCAGCTGTTCCTCCTCCTCCTCGGAACCCTGTGAGGAAACAGTGAAACTGTGAGAGAGAGAGTTCAATACAGTGTGTGTTTTAAAGTAAAACTGTGATTTTAAGCTATAGCCAGTGTGAATTGTACAGAAAACTTGTGGTGTACTTTGCTACTTGTACCGGGCATTTGCTGGGGATTAACATCCTGCACAGTAACCCATGGGAGCGCCACACACGCATGGATAATTAATTAGCCTTATAAAGTAGAAGTGTGGTTTGCATGTACTCAGCTGTATATTTTCAACTGTTTACAACCAATGCAAAAAAAAAAACACTGATACTCTATCTTGAAAGGCTGATACTGAGGTCCTTTTAAAACAAACGTAATGCTTCTGCTGTAATCTGTCCCAGCAGCAGCTCAGACAGACAGGTACAAGCTGTGCAACACAAAGATGGGAATCAAGCCAGCTAAATCCTGCTGAGATCTATGGAATTAGTATTGCAGAAGACTTCCATGAACTCTCTCTCTCTTTCTTACCCTTACAGTGAGCATGACTCATCATTTGAAATTAAATTACCTAAAATGATGCTGGGTTTCATCTGTGGAGGCTGTATTGCAATAAAAAAAAATCTGCATTTAAAACAAAAGCAGTTGGCCCACATTAACGCATACTCGTTTTCAAACAGTATATAAAACGTTAAAAGTCAAAATGCTTGAACAAGAAACAGAATATAATAAAAGGCAAAGTTTGTATTTTGAAGTTGAAAGCATTATAAGCCTATTAACTGTGTTTAATCCACTGTAATGATGTGCATATGTCACTGAATAAAGTTTATCTAGCTAGCATCTCAATGGAAATCCACTGTTGCCCCCAGTGGAAAGATCGGCGGCTCACAACAACAGGCATACTAAAGAAAAAAGAAAATGTTGACTATTTCTAAGCACAAGTGGTCGGTTCACTGGCTCACATGCCACCTTTTATTGGACTATCGTGAATAGTGTAAATAAATGCACACAAGCTTCTAGGGCCACCTACCATAGGTCCCTTGATCAGGTGTCTTCATCAGGGTCATTTACGGAACAATAATGCAGCTGAAATTCACGAATCGGTGGTGGGTGTATATGGTATAAAGCCAATTTGGATAAAATAGTCTGCAACTGGGAGACAAAAGGGCACCAGAATGCTGATCCCTGTTCAAGTGGGCCTTGTAATTCCTCCATTCTAGCAACTGCGAGCCACGTGGAAGGTATGATACTGAAAGATCACAGAATCATACTGAATGAAACAGCATCTCTTGGATATTTCAAAAATATCATATATTGTAGTTAAGAAGAACTTGTTATATGACAGATACTCATCAGGTGGGCACCCAGAATGCTGATCCTATAACATACGTGTTCTATCTGTATTGCGTGCAATATCCAAATGACATCGTAAGAGCTGTAATTACACAAGCTAACTCATAATCCCTTCTTTAAAAAAATGTTATTGCTTATATCAAAACAATAGAATACATGCCATTTTCAAGTCAGACACTTCGCATAAAATCATACAGATACCATCAAATAGGGAAAATGAACAGTTAGTCAGAACTACATCATTTAAACTGCATGCAGGGTGTCTCCAAAGTATTTACTTAACACTGTAGAATAAGCTACGCTCTACAAGAAAAATACATATATCCAACACATTCCTCAGCACTGTAAGTTGACATGATCCCTTACCACTAATTAAGCAAAGGATATTTTAGCATTTTCAATAGTTAAGCTGTCCATAATTCAACATTTAAAAGAATGCCACTATAATTCCAAATAACTACATTCACCTGTAATAACTGAAAGTGAAAAAATAAGAGCGTTGCTGTATAAACAATATTTTTGCAAGATACTGCATTACTAGGCAACATACACAATAAAATGTGGAATCAGTTCCCCTGAGATCACTGAGGGAAATAAGTTTTATTTCCTAAAAATGCAGTTGAAAAATTGATATCCACATACAGAGTTCCACCAAAATGCATTCAACTCTGCAGTGTAGTCAGTTATTATCACAGCAACTTAGAATAGTACATCATAGTCCTATCAGACCACACACTCCGTGTGGCAGTCACCATTTTATATCTATGTACATGATGACATGAAACTGATTTTCAAATGGAGCATACTTATTAATATAATGAAATGAAAACATTGCCAGTTCATCAGCTGACCACTGCAACCAACTGACTCTGAGTTACCTTCCAACAACACTTATCTATGTCTCAAAACTCCTTCTCATTACCCAAAGCATTTTCTCACCAGTTGAAATTCTTCCAGCATCTTTTCCACCCATTTGCCTGCATCGATGGTACTGACAAATTGGAATGTCCTCCCGCCATACTGCAGATAAAGCCATGCTAAGATAATGGAATGTGCCATTCCCCAGCTCCAGAGCATTCTTCCCACTGCATCTCAAATGTGTTTCACTAAGCTTGAGTAGCAAAGGCTAGATCAGGAAAGGAATGGACTGCTCATCTTCACAGCTGAGCCACACAAGCTCCCAGAAGGCATGGAGGAAGCGGCTCACATCTCTCAACCTCTCAGCATTAAAAAGCATGGCACTGGCCTTCAAAAATCATAGCAAATGGCCAGAATGTGGAGCACTTTCTTGTTTTAAAGAATGCTATGTCTACAAATAGTGGGCCCCAAACCGTTAGCGATAAGGAATGTTTCTGTCAACTTAGTTCAATGATTTAATAGTTTGTGTGTCCAGAAACAGCTCTGCCATTATTAAGAGCATCAGTAAAACCCATGCGAAGCAAGGGTAAATCTGAGTGTGAAAATCATAGCGCTATGCGAAGTTCATAGCAGTTGAGAGATATGAAGTGGTCCCTCATCTCAGTGCCAGCTGCGACTAATAGTATTGCATGTGGTTCTTCCTGATGAGTGTCAAATCTGATAATGTCTTCAGAAACAGTCCAGAAGAGCTGTGGTCCAAATGAAGTGCAATCAGTAGCCAAGTGTGTAATAAAATGCAACAAGCCTTTTTTATATATTTTATTATTATTTTATAAATAAAATTCAAATACATGCATGAAGACAAAACTCTGTCTTAAAGGGAAAGTCTCCTTAACTGATTTTCTAAATACCTGTGTAGTTTGTAAGCACGAACAATGATTCCCAGTCATGCACCCCCCTAATTTCATCCTAATATGGATATAAATGAGGCTGCTTCACTCTGTTTTGCCCTGCTGTGAAAATAAGTTTGTCTTCATTCCAAAGGCTATGACCCCACTCATGTAAGGCATCAAGAGAGTTGATGCGTACATGCACAAGCCAGCATAAGTTATACTCTCATTCAGTTTCCTTACGTCTTGTGAAGTCCCTGTATTCTCTAAAATCATTTTTTTTTCTAACTCGGATACACTTTACACTACAGAAAACAGCAGGGTACTTACTAAGCCTTGAAATATTTCATGGCTAGCATAAGACAAAAACATGGGGACTGCAGAAGACAGCAACAGCACTGAATAATACAGTATAACTAAAATATCATAAAATTCCAGGATGCTTGACATGAGTCAGGTCATGACCTCTGCAATGGAATTAAGCAGGTTTTCACACCAGACATAAGTACCATTATTTACATTTAAATCCTGATGAAATTAGGAGGGTGAAGTAGAGGCAATTATTGTTCATGCCTACAAACTACACAGAGAAACAGAAAAAAAAAGTCTGAGGGGACCATCCCTTTAAGTACATAAACATATGTTCTAGTCCATAACATAGAATAGATACAAGATATATACATCCATAACTGTATACTATTATTTATACCAAAGACTGCTCTGTTAAGTATAATATTTACAGGCTGCATTTAAACTTTATTAGTAAGAAACAGAAATGTTCCTCTCCAAAAAAATCCATCAACCTGGTACCTATTAGTTAACCTAACTATATTTTAATAATCTCATCTGATAAAACTCACTCATAGCTTTAATAATTCAATTGTAAGTACAACAAATTCAAAAACTTACTATAAATTCCTTATTTCTTTTTCAAGCTAACTTCATATTTTCCTCAACACAAATCTTTGTGTAAATCTTAATTATGTTAAATGTAAATGATTCACGTTTAATTGACATCAGTGTCTTTCTTACAGAAAAACAGAATACATTTTTATTTAAAGTACATGATTCTCAGTTTCAGTAGCAATAAGCAACATCTCTTTTTCAGACTGAGTTGGTGGTTCAGGATCTTCATCTTTCTCATCATCCGCTTCATGCTGTCTGCATAAAAAGGAGGAAATCAAGTTCAAAGAAAAATATGTAATGCCTTTGAATGTTATTTTTACTTTTGCTGGTGCCAACAGCTGAAATTGTGCTCCCAACTCAAGTATCTCCTGATGATATGACAAAAACCTACGACGTCTTTGCTGAGTTGCATATGAAATATCCGGGTATATGTAAAAGTTTTGGCCTTTATAGGTGAGTTGACCCTTAATTCTTGCCAATCTCATAATTAAGTCTCTGTCGGACTCAAATGCGAAGACAGCCATAATTGTAACTTTAGGATCTACACTATGCATATCAGATCATGCTTGTTCTGAAACTGTTAATCAGAATACCATCTGAAAGTCGGCCTGGTAACGATCTGCAGGTGAGAGCTGCTACAAGCCGTAAGTCGGGAGGTGGACTGATTATATTACAAGAACTGTTGCCCTATTGAACACTCTGCATTTTTAATTAACTGACTGTACTTTAAACTTTGTACTGCAACCAGATTCTTTAACTCCATTGCACCTGTATTCACCGAACTTGTGGATTAAGGGGTCCAGCGATGAACAAAGTGATTGGCTGCATCCTGAAGGGGCGTTTTTGTTTTTTTTCTCCTTCAAAGTTCTGCGCCACCACTGAAACAGAATACCGTCTGAACACTGGCCCGGTAATGATCTACATGGCTGCAGGTGAGAGCTGATTGTATTACAAGAACTGCTGCCCTACTGAACAGTCTGCATTATTATTTAACTGACTGCACTTTAAACTTTGTACTGCAACCAGATTCTTTAAGTCCATTGCACCTGTATTCGTTGAACTTGTGGAGAATGGGGTCCAATGAGGAACAAAGTGATTGGCTGCATCTTGAAGGGGCAGGTTTTTTTTTTCTCCTTCAAAGCTCCGCACCGTCCACAGGCACGAGAGCCACTCGGGAGAAAAAAGGAGTTAGTAAAATTTGATAACCCTAGGAGTTCTAATCATTATTCAAGATGGGTAAGATAGTAACTGTATTATTGGGAGGGTGGATGATCTGGAGTGTTTGTGTGATGTGTAAACAGGAATTGGAAGATGTCAATAATACTGTGAAACATGATATGGGTATGGTGGCACTAGGAATGTCAGTTTACTGGAAGTATAACCATTTGATCACTCGAAGAAATCATTTTACAAATGTTAGGAAATCTACAGCTAAACAATTTATCCCAGTACAAATCCCATGTAAAAGGAACAGTTTGAGGGTTAGTGGTCTACATTGTACAATATTATTAGTGCAAAGTGGTGACATAGAACTGAACCAAGGACCAAATAAAAATAAAGGCATCTCAATGGTACATGAAAATGTCAGGAGTCTAGTAAATAAAATAGACAAATACCGGGTCTGGGCAGCAGAAGCTAAATATGATATTCCTGTACTTTCTGAAACCTGGCTCCATGCTGGAATAGGAAATGATGAAATTCAACTAATAGACTACAGTTTAACCAGAACAGACAGAAGTAAGAAAGATGGTGGGGGGGGGGTTGCTTTATGGTAAGGATAGTTTATGCCCTTATAAAACAATCCTGGCAGCAAATCATGAAGGAATTGATTGTTTGCTGATTAATATTTTCTCCATGAAGTTAATTGTAGGAGTTTTTTATGCCCCCCCCCCCCCCAAATAAAAGCTTTTACTCCTTGGCCTGATGTTGTAAAGATCACAGTGTTTTGATAACAGGAGATTTTAACACTAATTGGTTGCAGCCTAGAGGGGTAAAGTTAAAAAATAGTTTTACAGCATTGTGCCTAGAGCAAATTTTTATGGAACCAACTAGATGTACAAATAATGGAGCATCAAGCTCTATCCTGGATTTAATATTTGTTTCCTGGGATACAGGGATTTTAAGTCAAGAAATGTTACCTTTAAATTTAAGTGACCACACTCCAATAACTTGTACAATTGACTTAAATACTTCACCAAAAATTAAAGAAACATCATACTGGGCAATGGACTATACAACATTTAATGACGTAAACTTCAGAAATAGTCTAAAGAATTTTAACTGGGACAGAGTCTTCCTTACACCTGATATTAATTTGGCTGTTCAGGAATGTTGCCCCTAAAGTAAAAAAGACAATTAGGAAAAGAAAAATACCCTGGATAACCGACAAATTAAAAAAATAATTAAGTATAAGGGACAGGGTGTGGGAAAAAAGCACAGAAAAATAAAAATACTGAGGTTTGGGAGAAATAAAAAAGTTGGACAAAAAAATGCAAGAAAGATATTAAAAAAGCAAAAACACAGTACCATTTAACGAGATTAAATAAGGCACAAGATCCCAAGAAATTCTGAAATTACTTTTCTGAATTGAAAAATTCTGTTAGATCTTTGCAAACGATTAATTTAATGGAATGTGTAAATTTAATTAAAGATCAAGCAGAGGTAGAAAATAGATTCAATACATATTTCCTAGATTTGCCAGATTTAAAAATACTCAAACCAACAGAAAAAGCTGCTGAAATTTCTATAAGTGAGATCATAGCAAACACAAAAATGAACCAAAATAGTGGACAAAAACCCAGCCTTGGATTTAGGAAGTTAAAGATAAAAGAAGTAGAAAAGGAGGTACAAAAATTGAATACTTCAAAAACAGGAGGACTGGATGGATTAGAAGCCAAATTTTTGGGGCCCAGTGCTGAAAGTATTGCCCCATAGTAACATGTCTTTTTAATTGGAGCCTTTGTTACTCCATTGTCCCAGATGTTTGGAAACAGGGTAAAATTATGCCCATTTTTAAGAGGGGAGATAGTACTGCCACCTCTAACTATAGGCCGATAGCTCTTCATCCCATACTGTCAAAAATCTTGGAAAAGATGGTGCATTCTCAGATAAGCTAGTATCTGGAAAGCAATCAACTGCTGACAAACTATCAACATGGATTTCGAAACGGAAGGTCCATGAACACTGCCCTGTTAGAGTTCAATAACCTGGTAGCGTCATCTTTAAACCAGGGAAGGAGTACCGGGGTGGTGTTCATGGGCCTGAACAAGGTGTTTGACAACATCAGATTTTACTTGAGAGACTGTGTGAGGTGGGTGTCCAGGAGGGACCTCTCAAGTGGATGAAGTCCTACTTGGCAGATCGAGGGCAATGTGTAGTGTTAGGTGACACAGTCTTTCAGAAAAAGAAGAAGTAACCAGAGTCCCACAGGGCTCAATTTTAGGCCCTCTTATGTTCAACATAAATATGAATAACCTTCCATGATTTATAAAACATTGTGAAATAAGAATGTACGCTGATGATACAGAGTTAGTTGCATCAGCAGAAAATTTCAAACAACTAGGAAATAAATTACAAGAGGATATGCATCAAATGAAAGAATGGTTGGTTAGCTCGGGCCTACTTCTTAATACAAAAAAAACATAATGTATGGCCTTTGAAGCTGGTTGTGTTAAGAACAGACGGCCCAAACTACTGATCAAATTGGGTAATAATACCAGGATTGAAAATGTGTCCAATTATAGGTATCTAGGTGTACAGGTGGACTTTGGCCTAATTTACACAGAGCATGCTCTCTTACAAGTTAGAAAAGTGAATCAAAGACTGGGGGTGTTAAGAAGAGTGGCAGGTTGCTTGTCCTTTGAATCTAGGGAGAAAGTGGTCAGACAACTGCTCATTCCAGTACTGGAATATGGATCTATTCTGTACATGCACTCTATTAAGAATGTATTAAATAAAATAAATAAAATTTATTACAGAATGGGTAAATTTATTACCAGAGGTAGTCGTAGGACACATCATTGTGAGATATATAATAAACTGAACTGGCTCGATCCAAGGGAACAAAGAATTTATATTTGGAATACAGTACGTTATAGAATTTTAATGGGTAAACCCAGGCATTTTCTATTGAACTACATGTCAAAAGACTAACAATGGTTCAAAAATCCATACCAGATCATCTAGTGGTAGAATACCTATGCAAAGATCATTTAATAGATTGGGTGATACAACCTTACAAAATAGTGTTGCACATTGTTGGAACACCCTACCTCATGAGCTGAAGATCACAGATAGCCTACCCAGATTGAAGGTGAAGTTACATCAATATTTGAAATCAAACTGTACATGTTTTAAATAATTGTTAATGGTATTGTCTTGTTATTTGTATTGTTTGTTTTTTGTAATAACACAGGACTTTGTTGAAAAAGGGACTCGTATCCTAACAAATGTATTCCTGTATAAAAATGTATTTGATCAAATCAAATATTTGCTTTTCTTTTTTTGAACCCTAAATGCTTTAATCAAAAATTGGGGATTGTCCTCTGGAAGTTCAATCAGATCTTTAACCAACTCACAGACAGTATCAAATTTTTGTCTAGCAATAAAAGCAGTCCAACTAATCTTCATTTTTTGTAACGTGTTTGGTTTTCAGGTTTTCTAGAGATATTATAATTTTCTTTAATAACATTATTTCATGTCGCCTCAACCACTTGTAACTTACAGGAAACCTCGATGATTTCCTCAGTGCTTCGTAACTTGCGTTGCAACCTTGTCCAGCTTTTCTCTGTTATTTTTTGCATCATTCTGTAAAAAATCCACTTCAGCACTTGATGACTCAAATCTTCAATCAAACATTTCAATCCACGCAAGGGTTTTATTCATTGTGTCACCCAGAGAATCTAGCGCATATTTGGAGGAATTTACAGGTAAACTTGCAGGTACACTTTGTGCCATTTTAAACACCTCAGGTGCTTCAGGTAAAACACTTTTAACTTGTATTTCGGCTGTAAATGCAGTGGCTGCTATAGTTTTAAAAACTGTGAGATAAGATGTTTCCTTTCATGCTCGTTCTGGCTTACCAGAATACTCAGGTAAACCATGTGTAGACCATACTCGAAGGGCAGACACTGAGCCAGATGAGCTGGGCTGCTTCCCGGGTCCTACCTGGCCTCTTGTGTCGGCTGCACTCTTGGATTTTTTTTTTTTTTTTTTTTTGAGTGGTCTCCCTTGGAAAGAAGCAAAAGTTTCTTTGGATGAAGTAGGAGAAACTCCTTTGTGTTTCTCAGACATATAGACACTGTACAAAATAAACAATTTACTCAAAATGCTTGCTACTTTAAATCACGCCTAGACCATCGAACGAAACAAACAGAGCAGTATCTCGGTCGCCATCTTGTCTCTCCTCCCCAAAACCCAAGCATGCCCAAAAATGCAACAAGCCGGACTCCATACTCAGCTCCAGCAATCCTTCTTGCGTTTTCAAGAGCTTCCAGGCGATACCTGAGCTAGGCATTCTCCTGTGTCAGCTTACTCACCAACACCAGTGCCTGAGTGGCATGTGTATCGGCCATAGTTGTTGTGGTTGTTGCCACATTTGGTGGAAGAGTGCAGAGGCTGTGTCACATGGATGGCAGCATGGGTGTAGGTAGGCATATTCCATGTACTCCGTGGTGTACAATGTTATTTAAGTGGGGCAGCAAACAGGTTCTGAACTGCTCCCTTTGTCCATGAAAACAAAACATAGAACCAGCAGATCCTTTCTGTAATTTTATTCATGTTAGTCAAAACTAGAAGGATTTGTTACTGATACTGTCTTTGCATCCCAAGGGCTTTACAGGCTCTGGGCTGGTATGTGGGTGTCTGAGGGTGCAATGTATTGCATCTGTACTTACCCATGCATGGTGGGGGAGCAACCAGTGTCATGAGGTACAAAAATTGTATTTATTGTGCCAAATGGGGCAACAAACATGGGCCTGGTGTACATATTTATTGTGTCTGGCTACACCCCAGGATGGCAGCCTTTCCAGATGACAAGGGCTGTGGGTCTGATCCACTGCCAGCGTTCTTTCTCGGTCTCACCATCTGGAATATTTCATTATTCAGCAGCAGAAAGTCCAGCACTGCTAAAAAAACCCCAAAAATTCACTGTTCTCCAACTAAAATAATAGTGTTTAACTAGTTAAATATTGCAAGAAAAAGAGTACAATGAAAATATGTCCTGTCAGCAGTGCTCAACAGTGCCTCCTCATACCCACCTCTTAACAAGATCTGGCCCCATGCTTACTGGCTATTTTGTTTTGCTTCTTTCATCTCCACTGGCTCAGGCTAACTAAGCACAGGTAACACAACTGGTATACCACGAAATACAAATGCATCCATTGTCTGCACTACATGTGCTGATCACAACTACAATTCCTTAAAGGGAAACGTCCATGTCTCATCGAGCCCCACCTCCGTGTGAAGCGGGGCCCGATTAGCAGATGTAAAAAAAGTATTAAATGTGGCACTTACTGATTATTATATTATTTTGATTTATATCTGGTTGATCCTGCACCCTCCGCTGGCATTTTTGAGTTTCAACACCCTCCCGTCCGCCCTAGCACCATGATTATCCCACGTGATGTGGCAGGCGAGGAGCAGCCGGGGTGTCTCCATAGACTTGCCATACTGCAGGCTTTTTAAACAGCTCCGGTTTGGAGCCTGTGTACTGCCATGACATACGGAGACCAGATACAGACAGTTTGTGTGCCTGTTATCTGTACCTGGTCTTAGTCTGAAGGACACTGACAGATTCAAAGCGGAGCATTTGGAAGCTACCACAACTACATATTGTGGTAGCTTCAAATAGCTCCGGTTTGGAATCTGTCAGTGTCCTTGCAATACCAAGACCAGGTACAGACTAACAGGCACACAAGCTGTCTGTATCTGGTCTCCGTATGTCATGGCAGTACACAGGCTCCAAACCAGATCTGTATAGCAATCCTGTACTATGACAAGCCTATGGAGACACCCTGGTTGCTCCCCGCCTGCCACGTCTTCACGGGGACAACTGCGGGTGCTTGTGGGCGCGATGGGGAGGGTGTTCAAACCTAAAATGCCGGCGGGGAGGGCGCTGGATCAACCAGATATAAATCAAAATAATATAATAATCAGTAAGTGCCACATTTAATACTTTTTTTACATCTGCTAATCGGGCCCCGCTTCACATGGAGGTGGGGCTCGACGGGACAAGGACGTTTCCCTTTAAGAGTCCATAACTCAGAATGCCAAGAGTAACAGATATGGAGGCCAAGCCTCCAACTATCTGGTACCCCATAAATGACTGGAAGCAGCAGACAGGACACAAAAAACAGACAACACTCTACTCCTTCAAAATACATCATCACTCCAAAAGGATCTATCTGTATAACTAGAGTGAAAAAGCAGAACTGAGATAGACAACTTTGTGGTGAGATGTCAGCAGCAATACAGAATAAATACATATTTATTCTGTATTGTTCTGTATTATTGCTCTTGTTTAAATCTCCGGGTCCCCCTTGAATATGGGCATCTAATGGTCTTAGGTACTACCGGGTTAACAAATTACAAATAAAAAAAAAAACAGATTAAATAAAAAAAACTCTACAACATTTCAATAAGAGAATCACATAAATGCACAGTATCAGAACACCTGTAACTGGCTACCCAAAAACAACACTTTAAACTGACTGCTAAAGACGAAGAGTTATGCCAGCTATATAGAATAGCAAATAATTAACAACAACAAAAAACAATCAGATTTGGCTACCAAATATTTTGCATAAACAGTCACCTAGCTACTAATTCTGTAGACTGATATTTCGATACCTTTCAAAACAGAAGATACAAAAGTTAGCTACCATTAAAGGGAAATGTCCATGTAGGATTAAATTAATCAATATTGTTACCAATGGAAATCTGCTTTACATAAGCTATTGACCAAAACCCATAACACTTTTAGGGCCAGAATTATAACCCATTCAGTTTCCCCACCCTTTATAGCTGCAGGCATCCATTTTCTAAATCACAGGCACAGGAAATGACATACGAACATACGTAACTGTGAGCAGATACAGGCCATTCGGGTCTATCTAGTCTGCTCAAGTGTGTAGCACTTCAGTCCATTAGACTGCATCTGCCCCCCATATGCCCTCCCCCCCATCTCACACCCCCTCCTGGTTTGTATCATCCCCCTTGAATCTGTCCCACCCCCTCTTGAAGCCCCCAACACTCTGCAGCGATAAGACTTCCTCTGGCAGAGCGTTCCACCCCGCCACCACCCTTTCTGTGAAATAGTACCTCCTCCGTTCTCTCTTGAACCTGCCCCCTTCCAACTTCATAGAGTGTCCCCTGGTTTCCCTTCCACCCTTCAGACTGAACATACACCTGGTGTCTACTCTGTTCAAACCCTTCAAGTACTTGAAGGTCTGAATCATATCTCCTCTCTCCCTTCTTTCCTCCAGGGTATACTGTATATATTGAGTTCTCTCAGTCTCTCCTCATATGGTCTGTCCCCCAACCCCAGGATCATTTTTGTTGCCCTGCGCTGTACCCCCTCCAGTAGTCTGATGTCCCTTTTCAAGTAGGGGCCCCAGAACTGCATGCAGTACTCTAGATGCGGTCTCACCAGGGACCCGTACAGGGGCAAGATGATCTCCCCACTCCTGGAAGTAATCCCCCTTGCTATGCAACCCGTTTGCCTTCGCTGCTGCCTTCCTGCACTGAGCAGAGTGGTTCATCTTCCCGGTTACCAGCACTCCCAGATCCTTCTCCTCCTTGGATTCTGTTAATGGGACACCTCCAGCCAGTAATTGTGTCCTGGGCTCTTGCCTCTGTGACATCACATCAGGGGAAAACACATATAGCCGATAAATATTTTAACCAGGTGAGGCACACTAAGCCGAAGCTTGAGTCCAGGTGCGACCTGAGAGCACAAGAAAGTTAAGTGACTTGCTCAGGGTCACACAGTAATGCGAGTGGGGACTGTGGGATTCAAACCACGTCTCCAGGTTTGCAGCTCAGAGCCTTAAACCACTGCCAAAGTCTGTGAAGAAATCCAGCGAGTCCTCATTTGGGCCATATAAACTGGAAAAAGTCATACTACTGCTGTTTATCTTAACTTGTGGTAAAATATATAAATTGTTTTTATCTGTCACTCTATTTATTACTTCTACCTTTTGTTTTATAGAAAAAATGATAGCAACCCCCTTGGATTGCCCATCTAAGCCAGTAGGTATAGCTCCCCCCCCCCCCGAAAAGTTTATACAATTTTTGAAATTCTATTTCCCTTAAATGGGTCTCTTGTAGCATAAGACAATCTGTTTTATGTTTATAAGTAATAATCCTTTTCCTTCTGACAGGGGTGTTAACACCATTTACAGTCCATGATTGTACATTAAAATCAGTCATGTTTAATCGTAACCTTTAACTAATGAACCTTCCGTGAAAAGCCACCTCTCTCCCGGATCTCATAAAGGTATTTGGTATACTTTAGCCCCTGCCTTCCATTTCTGTTTTGAATAGTTGTTTTTAAGCCACCTATGTACTCCTATTCTGAGTTTAAACTTATTTACTGAGTGATTAACATCCTTATTAACTTTGCCCCTTCTTCCGCCCCCTCTATAACTCCTACTGACACCCCGTCCACCCCCATTGTGAAGTCTATATCACTATACACCCTAACAAAAACCTTACAATACAAAATGGAGCCTGTCCTCTTCAAGCTGCAGTTTGCTTGAGCTCCATTATATATTAGTCTTAGTTCTAGCTTCTAACTCAAATAGTCGCAGTTTGATTATTATTCCTCTGCCTGGTGCGTATTATCATTATCCCGTAATGGCGGCTATAGTTCCACAGGTGTGGCCTGCTGCAAGAGACACCCCTGACATCAGCTCTGAACAGTACTGTATAGAGCAGTAAACTACAATACAGTGCAACATATTATGATGTCTAATAGCAATCAGTCATAGTTTACTGATGACTACATTCTGTCATTTTCTGGCAACCTCCATCAATCATTTCTCTTCCATCAACTGAATTGGTTTAAGCAGTTTTTGATTTTATTCATAAGATCATTTCCAGCAAGCAGCTATTTTCCTGTCACTTGAAATAACCGCATTCATTACAATTTCCCTGGTCCATCACACTCTTCACCACTATCAGTACTTTCTCCAGAGACCTTGCTGCCGGCTACAGGCACTGTAAAATGTCATCTTTCGTTAACACTTCACTGTTAGACAGTTGGCGTCAAACACAAGTTGGGAGCTTTCTATCTAGTTAAAAGCAAAGCTGACCACAGAGATTTGATAGATGCACAGCCATCACGGTTGATTTCTACTCTTCACTGCTAAATGCAAAATCCGATTTGTTTCTGTATAAGCCCCCCAAGGGCCTGCAGGCAGCATTTCGTAACAGATTCAGGGACAGGGCCTGCCTTCGGTGCCATGTCATGAATCACACTGCATGTTACTCATGAATATCCAGGATCTGGCTCCTGGCCTTAGCAACCAGGTATGCAAAAAGTACCATCAATCCTGTTATTTAAAGGTAGCAACAATACCCTAGTTCATCAGTTCCAGATGTTTGGGGGAAGGGAGTTGTGCCAGGAGAGATGACGCACAAAGGTATATGGACATTTTATGAGAAGAAAGAAGAGCACCCACCCATATGTCTGATTGAAGAGTAGCATTAACATTGGCTGTGGAGCCGGCCCGCCGGCGCAGCTGTAGGGCCGCTATGCGCATGCGACCGGGTTCGGAACGGACTCGGCGGCTGGAGGGTCGGGTTGGGGAGGAGGATCGAGTGCCCAGAGGCTGCTCTCTCCTCCGGTGGGGTGGGATGCAGGTCCGCTGCGATACCGCCACCTGGGTGACCACGGGTGGAGGTGCAGTGAGACAGCATATAAGGGAGGGAGGACGTCTGCCGGGAGCCGGAGCGTTAGCACGTCCATGACGCGGTGTCACTCCTTGGCCCCCCCATGCAGACATCCCGTGGGCTGGGACCAGAAAGCGGAAAATACCCTGTGCTGGGATCCTGTAGAGCGGGACCCGGTTGTCCGAGATAACCTTAACCAGGCTCCATAGATGGGGCTGGTGAGGCCTTCCGACGCATACTTGAGGTGTGAGAGGGGGACCAAAGGGGGGGGTCAACCGAGGCAGGATGGGGTAAGGCTAACCAGTACCCGGAGGGAGGTACCTGGGGCGGAACTACGGGAATACACAGCCTAGGGATCCCAGAAGAAAGGAATCCAGCACAGCGAGAAGGGGGCATAAAGAGAAAGTTTAAAAAAAAAAAAAAACATTGGCTGTGGAGATAGCTGCCGAGTGTGAAATCTCCCATCCATCAGATCCATGAGCAGTGTCAACAAACTTTGTAGAGACAACTGCAGATGTGTGAGCAGACTTCCACCTGTCATACCCAGGAAAGCACTGACATCAGTTGTATAGATAGTTGCCAATATGAGAGCAACCTGCCATCTGTCTTGTCCAGCAGAAGCGTAGAGATCAGCTGTGGAAACAGCTGCCGACGTGTGAACAACTGCCAGTCGGTCTAATCCAGAAACAGTGTGTGGTTTTTATTTCCATTCTTTGGTAACTGGGTGAGGCTCGCTGGGCACAAGGCCCGTTGGTAGGGGTGACCCAAGAGCACTGCGGAGGTTAACTGACTTGCTCAGAGTCACACAGTATTCAAGTGGAGGTTGTGTGAATCAAACCCAGGTTTGCTGGATGTACGAAGCTTGTTCACAGCTCGTTACTCTAACCTCTAGACTATACTGTGCCAGCTCCATTGGGGCTGACAATGACCATGGAAACAGATACCAATGTTGAGTAACCTCTCATCTGTTTAATCTATGAGCAGTGTTGACATCAACTGTGGAAACGCCTGCTGAAGCATGAGCAACGTCCCGCCAGTCTGATTCATGAGCAGTGTTGACAGTGACTCTGGAGACTCCTGCTGAAGCATGAGCAACCTCCCATCTGCCTAATCTATGAGCAGCATGGACATCAGCTCTGGAGACTCCTGCTGAATCATAAGCAGCCTCCAATTTGTCTGAGCCACAAGCAGCGTTTTTTGTGACAAATATATATATTTTTTTTTTCATATTCATTTTTTCCTTTGTCTCCCCTTCCCAGGGTCATGGCGTACAAATGAGTACGTGTGCGTGGAGGCGCATGTGCACACCAGGATCCCGTGACCACTTCCACCCCACCCCAGACTTAAATGTTGCTGTTCCTGCTACCTGCGCACCCATCGGACCTCTACCCAATGGGTGCGGGACTACGGAGGAGCGAGCGTCCACCCCTGGAGGGGAAATCCCTCTCCCCACCAGCCAGCACCCTGGCGACCCAAGGTCATTCCTGAACCTGGGTCGCCAGCATGGTGCGGTGTGTGGCATCCAGTGCCTCAACCCTCAGCGTCACTGGGTCAGCATTATTTTTTTTAATTTTTTAGTGCAATACATACAGTTTATATTTTACATCGCACATGGCACATTAAAAAGACTCCTGCTGAAACCTGAACAACCTCCTATCTGTCTGATCTATAAGTAGCGTTAACATTGGCCGTGGAGACTTCTACTGAAGTGTGAGCAACCTTATATTTGTCTGCTCTATGAACAGTGTTGACATCAGCTTTGGAGACTCCTGCTGAAGCAAGAGCAACCTTCCCGCCTTTCTGATCATTAGCAGTGTTGACATCAAATGTGGAGTCTCCTGCTGATGTCTGCAAAACCTGGCATCTGTCTGATCCATGAGCAGTGTTGGCATTGGCTGCAGAGATTCCTACTGAAGCCTGAGCAACCTCCCATTCATCCAATCCATGAACAGTGTTAGCATTACATACATACATAGACACTGTCGGCAGATAAGGGCCTATGGCCCACTCAGTCTGCCCAATTGAGCTTGTAAGTTCACTTTATGTTTTCCTAGAAGTCTGTTGCCCCTTACCCCAGACCTCCAGAATTCCCTCATGTCTATCCCATGCATTCTTAAATTCCATGACTGTTTCAGCCCCCACCACTTCCTCTGGCAGGGTGTTCCACTTGTCCACCACTCGTTCTGTGAAGAAATTCTTCATATTTCCTCTGAACTGCCCTCCCTCCAACGTCATCCCATGCCCTCTAGTGCTGGAACATATTTTTTGTTGGAAAATAACGTGTTCCTGCCCCCTGTTCCTCCTTATAAGGTACCTGTATGTCTCTATCATATCCCCTCTCTCCCTTCTCTCCTCCAGGGAGTACATATTCAAGTTTTTCAGCATGTCCTCATAGGACTTGTGATGCAATCCCAGTACCATCTTTGTTGCACTCCTCTGAACCTTCTCTACCTTGTCTATGTCCTTACGTAGTTAAGGTCTCCAGAACTGTACTCCAGGTGGGGCCTCACTAGTGTCTTGTATAGTGGAATTATGTCCTCCCTTTTCCTGCTGGTGATGCCCCTGCCTATGTATCCCATCATCTTAATTGCTTTACCTGCTGCCTTACTGCACTGTTTCCCTACCTTAAGGTCATCAGAGATGATAACCTCAAGGTTCCTTTCTTGCTTGATGTATACTATATCCTCACCCCACAACTGATACATTGTGCCAGGGTATCTGTGCCCCATATGCATTATCTTGCACTTTTTTGCATTGAATTTCATCTGCCAAACTCTTGACCATACTTCAAGCTTCTGCAGGTCCCTCCTCATTCTGTCTACACCCTCTGGCATGTCCACTCTGCTACAGAGCTTTGTGTCATCAGCGAACAGGGAAATTCTGCCTTCTAGGTCCTGTTCAATGTCACTGATGAAGATGCTGAATAGGATCGGTCCCAGCACTGATCCCTGTAGTACCCCACCGGTCACTCTTCCTTCTGTGGAGTGACAGCCATTTACCGCCACCCTCTGTGTTCTGTCGCCCAGCCGATTACCTACCCACCACACTACTGTCCTGCCCACTCCCATATTCCCCAATTTGTTTAATGGCCTTCTACGTGGCACAGTGTCAAAGGCCTTGCTGAAGTCCAGAGAGGCCATGTCCACTGCCCTCCCCTAATCCACCTCCCTTGTCACCCAGTCAAAAAATTCAGTGAGGCTGGTCTGACATGACCTCCCCCTGGTGAAACCATGCTGCCTTGGGTCCTGTAGTCCACTGGCAACCAGATGTTCCACCAATCTCTCCTTCAGTAGTGCTTCCATGATCTTCCCCACTACTGAGGTCAGGCTGACTGGTATGTAGTTCCCCGCTTCCTCTTTGTTCCCGCATTGTATAAGGGAACTACATCTGCTGTCCTCCAGTTTTTGGGTACCTCCCCTGTTTCCAGTGATCGGCTAAACAGGATTGCCAGAGGTTCAGCCACCACCTCTCTTAATTCCTTTAGGACCCTGGGGTGCACCCCATCTGGCCCCACTGCTTTATCAACTCTTATTCCTTCCAGTTCCTTCAGGACCCTTTCCCATGTAATGGGACTTGTGTCCATTTCTGCGCCATTCCTACCCCTTGTACTCCCTTCAGGTCCATTACCCTCCTCTTCTCCCGCTGAAGTCTGAGCAATCTCCCATTTGTCCTATCCATGAGCAGTGTTGGCACTGGCTGTGGAGACTCCCAACGAAGCCTAACCAACCTCCCATTTGTCCTATCCATGAGCAGTGTTGGCACTGGCTGTGGAGACTCCCACCGAAGCCTAACCAACCTCCTATTTGTCCAATCCACGAGCAGTGTTGGCACTGGCTATGGAGACGCCCGCTGAAGCATGAGCAACCTTCGATTAATCTCTTACATGAGCAGTGTTTACATCACTATGAACACAGAGTAGCCTCCCACCTTTCTGATCCAGCTTTGGAAGCCCCTGCTGCAACGTGAGCAGCCTCCCATGAGCAGAACTAACATCTTCTGTGGCCACTCTCATTAAAGCATGAGCAGCCTCCTATCTGTCTAATACGTGAGCAGTTTGGACATCAGCTGTGGAGGCTCCTGCTAAAGGTTGGTGGGCAACGTTCCATTTGTCTATTCCATGAGCAGTGCTAGCATTGGCTGTGAACACTGCAGCTTGTCTGGTCCTGTTGAACAAAGAGGTGTGGCTGTCTTACATATGAAAATACGAATGTGCCAGCAGAAACAGACATCCTGGTCTATCAACGTTTGCTCAAGTGTGCAGCTAGTGCCCCTAAGTTGCAGCTGCCCCTCCCCCTTCCGTCTTAGCTACCATTGCATGAAGGAGAGAGAACTCAAACTGACAGGATGATAGAGGAGGGCAAACTTTGCTGCCCAAGAAGGCTTGAAATCCTCAGTTAATGCAACAGGTTGTGCCAAATGGCTCATTCTAAAATACCTTTGTTAGATGAAAGAGGCAGACCCCCCAGAGTGCCAAAAACAGGATTTATAAAACTATTATGCCTGAAAAATCTATTATCTTATTTGAGAACAGGTCTTGTTGGGAAAAGCAAGGGAGTGTCAACCTATAATCCCTCTTAGCTAAGCCCCATTATGGCCTTGTCTCAAAGGTACTGTTCTACAAGCTGCCCGCATTCATTTCAAAAGCAGAGCTAAACAACACAGTTCAACAGTGCACTCTCAGTGAGTCGGTGCTGTTATGCAACAATCTGTAGAGGTCTGTGTACTATTCAGGAGCTCCTCAACAAAACTGTAGGAGTCAAACTGCGATCATCCCTAACAGTTCTTTGTTGACATCCACGGGTTTCTGTTCCCTCAAACAAGCTACCAGTGTTTTTTTGTTTTTGGTTTTTATTATTTACAAGGAATAGATCCTTCCCCCCACATTGCAATGTTTATGCGGAACATAAAAAGTCTGCAGCATGTAATCTTGCCAAGTCTGACCTCAACTCATTATTATTTGCTGACGTCTATTCAACCTTGCTTACACAGGCTCAGTGTCCATTCCATAGGGTTACTTTGCTGTATTTTTCCACCACATAATCCCTAGCATCCTATATGATCAGTCACTATTCAATGAGAATTGCTTTACATTAAAAAGTAGGACTGCGTAACCAAAAAGGAGTTTTATTTGGGCGGGGGGGTCTTTCCAACTGTTTTTCTTTTCCTATGGTCAGACACCCTTTTTTTTTCCCCATTTGCTCCCTGTGTTTACAGAGTGACTCACAGCACCAGATCTCAACCATGAGGGATGCCGGCAGTGGTTTCCTCTGGGACCCTCTCCCTTCCAGGTCAGGTACTGCAACTGAATTTAAGATTACAACCCACAGTATGTATGTCATGTATTATCATTCTGTGTGGTATATTATGCATTATATACATGTATGGGTCGAGCCAGAAAAATAAAATTGCCATAGTAATATTGTTTCTTCCAGGAGATCCCTTAGTATGCTTGACTACAGCAGTTATGCCAGCTGGGTTCAGCTGCCCCAGAGGTGGAGTTATGCTAATGATGCCAAGGAATTAGCCAATGAGGTTTTAGTAAGAGAGTGCTACCTGTAGGTGCTGCTGTACTCCCATCAGATTCATTTCATAGTCTGAGGGTCAAAAGGCCCCAACCCCAACCCTAAACCTAAACCTATCCTAGTACTACAGAAAAAAGTGAAAAACAAGGAAAAAGAAACTTGTCTATAGGCAAACTATATACTGTACATCATGCTTCATTGTGGAACATTACACATTCTAAAAGTTGTACTGCAAGACAATTGGCCTAAGGCATGGACTGCAGAACTATACTCAGCCAGGTTATGTGAGGGGAGGATGGGTGGGAGGTCAAGCACACTGAGGGATCCCCTGGAAGAAATAATATTTCTAAGGTAATTTTATTTCTTCTCACCCCAGGAACCCCCCTGTTTGCTTGACTTAGCAGACTACAAAGTAGTGTAGTTGGGAGAAGGGAACAGAACCTACTTTGGAAACAGGGACTGCAGTGCCAAATCTGGCATCTGATCTGGACTGTACATCCAAGCAGTAGTGCTTTCTGAAGGTGTGTACAGTCTTGCAAATAGGTGCATTACAGATGTCGAGCAAAGGTATGTTCCTTGCTGCTGCCACTGAGGTTGCAGTGCACCTGCTGGGGTGAACCCTGAGGCCTTGATATGTTTGTCTACCAGCCTTACTGCAACAGAACTGGATGCAAGAGACTACAACAAGAGATAGTCCTCTTAAAGGCTGGCCTGCCTTTCCGGCCTCACCACAGGTGAGGGAGGGCTGGGTGCGCGAGGACCTGAGCTGCTTGCTGTGCACCAGGAAGTAGGTCAGTGCCATTTTTACATTCAGGCTGTGAAGCCTGCACTCACCAGGGGTGGATTTGTCTGTGAAAAAGACAGGAAGTGTTATAGAATGATTCAGGTGAAATTTACACACCACTTTGGGAAGGAATTTCCTATTTATCCTGAGAACTACTCTATCCCTGTAGGAAATAATGTAGCTAGGTTCAGTGTAAAGAGCTTGCAGCTCTGAAATCCTTCTGCTGAAGTGACTGCCACAAGGAAAACAGTTTTCCAGGTGACATATTTAAGTCTGCAGTAGCCATGGATGCAAAAGGAGGCTACATAAGCTCAGCTATACACAGGTTCAAATCCCAGGGGGGATTAAGTTCCCTACATGGGGGCTGAAAGTGCAGCAGGCCTTTAAAGAACTTTTTAAAGATGGAATAAGAAATTACAGATTTCTCTTCACCAGCTGAAATGGCTGCCAAGTGAATCTTCGCAGATGATGCTCTAAGGCCTGATGCTTTTAAGTTCATAGTCTTTATGTGGGAGTTGCTTCTCTGATGTTGCAGAGAAGCGTTGGCCTATGTCTGCAGCAGTGTTGAGGAGATGAACAAAAGAGCCTCTCCTGGTCCCTGGACCACTCCACCCACTCCCTGGAGGGACCTGCTATAAGCCAGCCATCCAGATAGGGGCACACCCAGCTCCCTCAGCACCTCAGGTAGGCTGCCACCACTGCAATGCATTTGGTGAAGACCTTGGGGGCCAAGGATAGGCCAAAGGGCACTGCCTGAAAGTTGTAGAGAATCCCCTCCACACGGAACTGGAGGAACCAGTGGTGGAATGGATGGACTGGGACGCGGAAGAATGAGTCCTGAAGATCCAGAGAGCAAAACCACATGTTCTGCTCCAGAGATGGTATGATCTGCGACAGAGTGACCATCCTGAACGTGCATGGCTGAAGGAATTTGTTCAGGTCATGCAGATCTAAGCTGGGGAGCCAGCTCCCTCATCTGTTTTGGCACCAGGAAGCACATGGAGACCAACCCTGGGTGTACTGAAGGTTCTGAGACAAAAGCCACTACCTCCTTCCGCAGCAGCTGAGCAATGTCTACCGAAAGGGCTGACAGCATAACAGCAGATGTCCTCCCGTGGGGCACGGGCTCAGCAAGGCGGGTAAGCCTCAAACTCTGGAGGCAACCCTGACCTACCACCTCGAGCACCCACCTGTCCATGGTGACAGCGGACCAGGCAGAAAGAAAATGGCAGAGCCAGACCACCATGGAAGGGCCCAGAGGAGTCAGGATGGGCATGGAGAAGGCACCTTCCCATCCTGTCACTGGGCAGGCTTGGAGGCAGAAGATGGACTATCTAAGGAAGCAGCGGGGACTTGTCCTCCTGGCTTATGGACAATCGAAGCAACTGACTTCAGCCGGTGACACCAAGCCTGGACTTGCTGCCCAACTGGGGGCTGGGACAGCTTGGCCGCAGGAGCAGAGATGGGCCAAGAGGACTTCTTCCTTTGGAGCTCAGAGCCCTTGGGATCCCTCTGGGTGGTAGTAATAGAGTCCAGGATGGCACTGGACTTCTCAGTTCGAGTCAGGTGTCCTTCCAACCCTGGCCCAAATAAGTCGGTGCCAAGGAAGGGGACATCTGCCAACTCGTGCAGGTTATCTGTTCTGAAGGTCAAGATCCTCAGCCAAGCCCTGCAGCGCATGGCCACCACAGCAGCCACAAACCGGGCGCAAGAGTCAGTGATATCCATGGCCGTCTGGAGCTGCTGCTTAGCCACCACTCAACCCTGGTCTCGGACCTGCTTGACTGTGGTCTGCAAGTCATCTGGGAGCTGGGGAAGCACCTCATCAAGGGTGCCTAAGAGGTCATGAGCAAAGTGGGCCATTAAAAGGGCCGAACTCGCTTGCCGAAGGCAGAGGGAAGAAGATGCATAGAACTTCTTGACCAAATCATCCAATTTCTTGGATTCCTGGATACGAGGCTTATCCACAAATCTGACATTGCCAGTACACCGAAAGACCAAGTCAGCCACCAGACCCTTGGCCGAGGGGTGTTCGGTGAAACCCAACAGGGAACAGGTAGGGACTGCATACTTGCAAGCCATTCATGCTGACAGCACAAGGCAAGAGGCAAGGTGCTGCCAAAGCTCCAGAGAGGGTCCAAGAATGGTCTCAACAACCGGGAAGACCTCCCCAGAGGAGTCACCCTGGTCGAGAATCTCAGTCAGATGGTACTTAGCCCATTTCTGGACGGGCTCCATCTGAAGACCCGTAGATTCTAAGATTAAGTGGAGCAAGCCCACAAAAGAGGCCAGGACAGGCCGTGCTGGGACTGGCTGAGCCGAGGTAGGCTGAGGCCTTGGTGGTGGAAACCACGTGATAGCCAGGGTGGGGGCCAGGACCAGCTTAACCCCGACAAACAGGAGCAGATGCCACTAGAGCTCCTCGTAGTGCCATTGCATTTTGTGTCATAGCCTCTCCTCATCTAAGAAGGAAGAAGAGAAGCAGTAGTGGCGATGCTGCTTGCCCAAATACTGAGAGCAGGAACACTGATCTCAACATGGGCTGCTGAACTCGGGGCTTTGGGACTGGGACCTCAGCTTTGACCATCAGGGATGCTGATGGTGGGTCTTGGAGGCAGCTGGTGAAAGTTGAGAATCCTCCTGGATTACCGGATCCTGCGGGGTATGGACCAGAACAGCAAGCTGGTCTGACCCACCCTGAGAAGTAACAGGCAGGACTGGAGTCCTAGTAAGGGAGGTACTCACCTCATCTGGCCACGTGTCGACCGGGTCAAAAAAAATCTAGACAGGCTGGTCAGTGGGTGTTTCAACCAACTGGTCCAACAGGGAGACCATGGAGGCAGTGACCTGGGCTGAAGGATTGACCATAGTCAAAATCTCCAGGTAAGTGTGGGTATCTGAGGCCCAAGAGCGCTCACAATCCCACAATCAATGGCGAGGCTTCTTTTTAGTCTCTTCCTTCACAGATTTTGATTTTTTGTCATTAGAGGGACACTGCCCAAAGGTTGGAAGGGAATGGCACAAATTACAAAATGCCCCCGTGAAGGTGGCGCTAAAGGAAAGCAGCACAAAGGCTGAAGCTGAAGAGGCATGCTCCGTGGCCTGAGACACAGCCTCTTCAAAAGCCATGAGTTGTTCAGCAGACCCTGCAGCCACAGAGATCACCTGACAGGTGTCCGAGCAAACACGGGGATCGCGGTTATCTGGGCGGCCTAGGAGAAGCCGAGCATGCCGGTCTTCTAAAGATGATGGATACAAAGTGTGACAGAGGCCACATGCATGGGGATTGTGTTTGCAGCCTAGGCAGCAGACACAAGTGGTGTGCAGGTCCGTCTGGGACATCTGCTCACACTCGCCACTCGCACTTCTTAAATCCCAGTGCCGACTTCGGGTTGTCCATTGCGGAGATTGAAGAAATCACCTGAAGACGAGAATTTTCACAAATTTGCAAGGTTTAGAAAGCAAAGTGCCTACTTCAGCGCAGATAGTGGTAAGGAGGGAACCTTCCTCCAGCACAAAGGAAGATATGACGTCAAGGGATGGTGCCAAGGTAGTTACCACTCATATGGGTGGGAGGAACCAGCTTGAAGACGTTCCGGCAAGCCTTAAAAGGGAAAGGAACACTGCCAGAAGTGTGGATCTGTATATCCCATCCACATCCCAAGAACAAAGAGGTTATAAGTTCTGTTACAAATTAGTTGCCTTTTCCCATGTCAAAAGACTTCATTTAGCAAATGCATACATCATCCGATAATAACTCCAAACAGTAAATCTGCTGGGAAATCAGATATAATTAACAGGTTTATATTGTCAGCCACCTACTGAGCCAAATGTAATCGATTGCTGTTCTGGAAAAGAGGCAAACATGGAAATACAAGAAATTACTCTCGCAACTAAACGAAAATCATCTTCGCATCATCCTCATCCAAGCTGCTTTCCTTCAAAAACTTTTCTTTTTCAGAATCCTTTGTTGAATTAAGCAATTGCAGCCATTTAGGACAATTACTTTTGCATTTGCTCCCCATTTCAGTGGCAAACCGCACATATTTTATGTCATTAAAGTAATGAAGCACATCTAAACTGTCTGGTTAAAAATACCCTGTCATTTGTTCAGCACTGTTAAGCATCTTTTAGAACAAACATGATACAAGAGGAACATTCTGCTTCTCAACAACTAGATACCCTTACCCAAGTCTGCTTTTTTTTTTTTGTTTTTTTTAATGATAGTATGAGTACTACTTTTTTTATTTTGAATTTCGGAAAATCTTTGCTCAGAATTCTATTAAACTACTTCTACTCTTGTCATGTTAATCAGCTTATTGTACCACTGTGACAATTATTTAACAGTGCATTTAGACATAAATCCATTTATCTTTTTAATATTTTTTGCTTCCCTTTGATCTTTCTTCTATTTAAATAATCTATTTTTATCCCTCCCACCCCCAGGCAGCTGCCTAGCACTGTCCCTCGCTCCAACTACCATCCCCATAATGCCAGTCCTTCACCTGAGGCCACACTGCGCTACCACTCCCTCCCCCCACCACTGTGACTCACCCCCCCCCAAATTTCAGGGGATTATTACTATCTTCTCACAAATCCACTGTGGAGGGGGGCACTGGGACATGGGCAGCCTGGGAAGTTAATGCAGTGCATTACATGGTGACTATCTTGGTCACTATAGCAACCTGGACTTTATTTTGACCAATGGGATATTGTCGGACAGCCATAGAAGCAACTCCCATTTTTTTTTCTAAATCCCAATATCACACTTACATTACCAGTTGACCAATTAGATGAGAAAAAACTTTACTCAACTGATCCATGCCGGTAATGTAGGTGCCATAATGTGCTGTATAAGGGAATAGCATTTAAAATAAGCTTACAGGTATATAGACGTCACCAATGGCTTAGCTCATCATGCCTGTCATTGTAGGCCTGGCCGAAGAAAACTCTGGGAGAAGTAGCTACCAGTACAGCTGGTGGAGGGGAAGGGTCACAGGATCAACCAGATAAATATAAAGATTACAGACAAGTAAGTTATACAAAAATTCCACTTTGCTTGAGATTTTGCTAATCGGGACCTATAGGTCTTGTTGCTTTCCTTTTGGGCAGCTGAAAATTGTACTTTAAGGAATAAATAGGCTTGGCAGTATTAGATTTAATACGGTAAATGTCGATAAATGTCAATTTCACTTCACACACACAAACCAATGAAAAAATATTTCCATCGATAATAATCTGAATTTACAGATAGGCAAAGTAAGTTCTTTTGCTATTTGACATGTGATAATTTTTTTTTAGCAGTTTGTAAATCCTCAGCGTTCACTGTCATTAACTGTAACTGTTAAAATTAAAATCGATACAAATCAAAATAAATGCTTAAAAACCCATAATTTCAAGCAACTGTGAAAATTTAAATCGATAAAACTCGGGAAAAGGTTTAAAAGTAAAAATCGATATTTTCCATCAAAATTACAAAAAAATAATCAAATTCTGCCAACCCTAGGTATAAGTGACTGACTGTGCATTGCAAAAGGGGTATTTTGTGGTTCTCTGAGGTACCATCATACTGAAAGACACACTATAATAGCTGATCTGAACTTAAGTAATCCTTCCTAATACTGGGAAGTGACGGTAAGTTAAAGTGTGGAAAACAAGATCACCCACCACCTGAGGTTCCGACAGTTAGCCTTGGCCTGGTCCAAGGAGGCTGGTGAATGGGCTCATGGGTCCAAGTTCTTGGGCATGCACACTACACAAAGTGGTGAGCGTGGGACCAGGACACAGAACAGGGAAAACCGGGGGGAGGTCTGTGACAAGATGATGTGAGAAGATCACAGCACTGTTGCAGACGTGCAGTCTATGACAGGTACATTTCAAGATGAGGCGTAGGGAATTGGATCTGTACACACTGGAGACTAGAAGGGAGAGGGGGGGACATGATGGAGGCTTTTACGTATGTGAAGGGGATCAATAAGGTGAAGGAGGGGAGCTTATTTAAGAAGAAAGAGGGAGCTAAAACTAGAGGGCACAGCCTAAGATTGGAAGGAGGAAGATACAGAGGCAATGTGAGAGGGAGATTCTTCATGGAGAGGGTGGTGGAGGCCTGAAATAAACTACCAGAGGAGGTGGTGGGGGTTGAAACGGTGAAGGGATTCAAGAGGGCATGGGATAGACACATGGGGCTGAGAAGGGAATAGATTGTAAAATAGGAGATGAGTAGGGAAGGGGGAAAGGGGCAGACTCGATGGGCCGGTGAGGTCCTTTTCTGACATCAAAGTTCTGTGATTCTGTGAAGACGTAATAATGCACTGTAAGTAATAAGCCATGACAGTGTGTGCATTATAGGATTTTAATGCATGCCCCAAGAGTGTAGTAAGGCACGAGGCCAAAGGACGAGTGTCCTTACACCCCTGAGATGTGCATTAAATCCAATGATGCAGACCCTGGAGGAGCTCATTACACTTATAAAATGGCTCCAAGTAGTTTTTTTGGGAGGAGGAAAATGAAATTCAGCACCTCACTGTACATTTATAGAGATTTAATGCATGGTCAGGAGACGTCTCTCAGCCAATGAAATCTCTAGATTTTTCCCAGCCATTTTATAAAATTTTCAATATAGTTTAAAAGGAGTCGGTATACTTCAAAGTGTATAGCAAAAGCAGGTGTCATACTGTTACATGAAGGGGAATACTGCTAGATACAGTATAATACTGGACACGGCATTGGAGGATTCTAGTGGTATTCTGTAATGCAGGACCACACCCTTCTTCAAGTTAAAGCAACGGTATTTGTTAGGTCACCATGTCGTTTTTTCAGCAATATTGTTTTCCTGGCAAAAAGATCAATATACCCAGTTTTCTTTTCATTTTCTTTCATCCCCGGACTAAGATACAAGATTTTGAAAGTTCCCACTACAGTGTAATTCCTATCATGAAGAAATTAAATATTTCAGTACACTGCTGTGCTGCTTACTATCAGAAACATGCGGTACACCATCCTAATGTGTCTACAGTATGGGTAATGTTAAATTTGTTTTCATGGCTTGCCCCAACCCCACTGCAATCAGATTTACTATGAAAGACTGAAATGCATTTTGCCAACACTCAGAATCCTGACACCAAAATCCCGACCCACGGTTTCCCAACATTGAAATTTTGCCTGCGGTGACATGTTTCAGGAGATTTTGCCCCCCCATCCCCCGCCCCTTGATTAATTTAATATAACAAACTCCGCTATGGACAAAATCTCAATGTGAGGAAACCGTGGGTCGGGATATCGGTGTCGGGATTCCGAATGCCAGTAAGATACGTGAGTGCACAACTGTGGAAAGTTTTAAGAGGGCCCTGAAGACCCATTTGTGGCATCTTCCTACCAGGACTAATTATATTTTGACAGTTATTTATTAATCTAACTTGTTACATGTGAACTCTGTATATATTTTTACTGGATTTTATTCTGTTTAAAGCTGTACAGCGCCTTGGTTGTAGAAAGGTGCTTAAAAAATAAGGTTATTATTATTAAAATGCATTTCGGTCAAGCTACTCCCCTGCAGTCATACAGTAGCATAGTTTTGTCATGATAGGAGGGACTCGGGGTCCGTTTTGTCTGGCCCTCCTGCTGCATTGCAGTGACTATACCCAGTTTTAAAGGGACACCGTCAGCCACAAGCTGACTTTTACGCCACCCTTAAATAAGCACCAGAAGCCATTTACAGTCATAGTTAACGGAGTTATGCCACCAGACAGACCTGTAATGCCACACTTAGTCTTTACATTACATTTCCGAGTCTTCGTAGTATTGTGGAAGACCCGCTCATACTTCTGGTTGCTGATCCTGACACGTGCCCACACTGCCAACATGCTCTCCAAAGCACAGGTAAACTCATTCGTGAACGAGTCTGACACATTTCAAACATTGTTGCAGGAGTGCATTTTATAAAACAGCTCAGTGAGCGAAGCGGAGGAAAGTAGGGTGCTAAAAGAAATGAGGGTTGTTTCATACTGATAATCAGCTTTAAAAAGTCAAGCCGTGACACCAAGCACGCACCCGAGCTCAGCTCACTGAGCTGCTTTATAAAATGCACTGCTTAGGGAGGAGGTTAAAGAACTGGGGGACAAACTTTTGATCATGCATGTCTACCTGGAGAACCGTTTAAAAAAAATTAATAATGTACCCATGCTAGGCTAGAGTGCTATTAAAGGGACTTGAAAACAGTTTCTTGGATATGGTTCAGGTAAGTGATTTTTTTTTGAAGAAACCAAAGGAAGGAACAGGTAGAACAAAGTTTAGGTAAATCGGATTGTGATCTAGATCTTGCTAAAACAATTTTTTTTTTTTAACAGCAATTCAAACATCCCAAAGGTCTCCTGTTAGTCTTGTTTCTTCAAACCCTGCTGTATTTCCTGTGGACACAGGTATAGAAAATGCAACTAGAAAAAAAAATGAGTTCCCCAAAACATGAACTCTCACTTAACAAAAGTAGTTCTGCCGGAGACATCGGATATAGCAATAACTTGAAAATAAAGAGCCAGAAGTTTAAGAATTAAGATTGTACACATTTTTCCACAGGATTTATAACTATAAATCTTTTTTTTTTTTGAGAGAGATTTTTTTTCTGTGTAGGACTTGTTGGTGATGGATTAGGAAATGATTTAGTTTTCTATGTAATATTGAATAATGTGTTGCTTAAATGCCAGAAAACGATGTTGGTATTATAAATAATATAGCTTAAGGGATAAGCTAAATAAAATCAAAATGTGATGCCGGCTCCATGGCACCGAGCGTTGGGGGTTTGCTCAGCACACTGGTGACCCGGGTTCACGCCCCGAGCCCGAGTACCAGGAGCAGAGTCAGACAGGGAAGGGTTTCACAAGCATCAATTGGACACTCCTCTCCCATGGGGGGGTGGGACGAGTCTGGGCTCCTGCAGGTGGGTTGGAGGGCGTGAGGCCTTGACACGCCCTCCTGTGCATCCCCACTTCAGGATGTCATCCTTACGGATAGTATGTGGGGCAGGCCAAAGAAAAATGGAAAAAGGGCTCCCTGTCAGCCGGATGATGAGTGCCTGGCCTGCACCTGGCAGCAGCCACCTGGGATACACAGCTCACTTACCGGCACTTCCGCCTCGGAGGAAAGGGACCCTCCTGACACAGGGAATGGTCAGGTTACCCAGATAAGGGCTGCAAGATAGGGTCAGGAGATGGTGGTGCGGGACTGAGGTGGGGGTGTGGTAGAGTGATGGCACTCCGAAGGAGTGGCCAGCAGGGATACCAGGGGAGGAACATAAACAGAAAATACAAAAAAAAAAAATTAATTTGAATATAAGTTAGGGTTTTTTGGGGTTTTTTTGTATCATATTTATATTAATTTTGCAACTGAGCAACTCTCAAAACATTTTATACATGGGAGGGTAACACAGACATAACATATTACCACAATTCTATACAAAAGCAATATTAACAGCCCCTCCCCAGAAGTAACGACATAGGAAGAAATACCCAAATTTATAGTAATAGCCACATATTTATAATTCAAATGCATGCAGCCAAGGAAGGACAAGGGGGAATCATGCGTCCATAATATTGTCAACACAAAGCAATGACCCACATAAGTAAGTGGTCCCAGCGATTCCCCAAAAATAATAATAAAAAAAAAAAACACTGAATGAATTAGAGGAACTCCCCAGCCTCCCGCAAATAAACTTCAGTCATAAATTCTCAGCAACAACACCCTTCACAATGTTCTCTATCAGGTAAACATTAGCAAAATTACAGATGTGATGCCCCATAAGAAGAAAACACTAATAGCCTCAATCAACAACAGACTGCCCTCCCAGCACCCGAAAAATATAGTCCAACTCAGTCCAGATAATGCATTTCCTACCTGGAAATAGCCCATCCTTCACTATATGAATAAGAATGAAAAAAGGCAAAAAAAAAAACTGGGATTTATGTACAGTGAGCAACTATACAACAGTCTTGCACAGCTCCAAAAAGCTGTTTGAAGTGAATCCAGAATATGGCCTACTAACGGCCACCCATCGTCATCCATGAAGCTTAGGATGCCAACCTCACACTGATTCCACAGACACTACCATCACTGCAGCTTTCAACCTTCGTCAGATGAAGCCCCGTCTGCTGTGCCCGCTGCCAACTCCTGCTCAATGCAGCATATCATCTTGTCAGCATCCTTTGGATCAGTGAACTGGTACTGGCGACCCTGCTAAGTCACCCTGAGCTTGGCCAGGAGCAAGATCAGGTGCTTGACGTTCAGCAGCCGTAAATGGACCCTAATACCGTCGAACTCCCTGCATCTTTGCTGGGTGCTAAAAGAAAGGTCAGGGAAGAGCAAGATAGAATAATCACCATATTTCAAAGATCCTCACCTCCTGGTGAGCATGAGGGCTCTATCCCTGTTGCCAACCCCTGTGCATACCACCAGTACAGTCCTAGGGGCCATAGAGCCTGCTGCTGCACATTGTGGGGTAATTCTGTAGGCATTCTCAAGGGACAAGGGAGGATCTGTTTCTGTAAATCCCAGGATAGTAGGTAGGAACATTTTAACAAAGTTCAAGCAATCCTCTCCCTCCGAAGCTTCTGAGAGCCCCACGATCCTTAAATTTTTCTCTCTTGCTTGATTTTCCATGGCCTCGAGTTGCAGCCGGAGCAGGGAGTTCTCCTTAATAAGTTTCACGGTCACCTCGGAGGATTTAAGGGCCAAAGTTTCCGATCGTTGCACTAGTTGTTCGCAGAAGTCAATTCTAGACTCCAGGGCAGAAACCCTGGGAGTCAAGGTGTCAAATTTTTTATCCGACTTCTGGAATGACTTGAAGAGCTGTAGTAGAGTCGTTTGTATCGAGGCTAGAGATGTGCCTTTGGGTAGTTGATCCACCAAGTCCGCGGTTCCCCTGGACGACACAGGCCACTCCTCACGCTGTTGCTGTTGGTTTTATTTTGAGGCAAAGAAATCTGGTGAAGGAGCATTTGCACGGTGAGTCTTGCCCATCCTTTAGTAAGAGAAGTAGTAATCACCAGACAGCACTAGAAAAAGCAAATATTTCAACTTTTTGAGAATTTTTATTAGTTAAACTTGGGAGCTGAGGGAAAAAGGTGCTTCCTTAAGGGCTGCTCAGCAGCACCCCAATTTAGTTTTTTTAATGATAATGAATATTTTCTGAAGCTCTGGTTATCCATACTGTGTTTGATGATAACTTGGTTTATACTGCCATTTTTCTTTAGATTAATTGGTAATCTTTAATAGCTTCAAAGCATGCCGGATTGATTTGTAGTACAGGCCGACACACTTAATAGGAACACCCACTTAAAACGGACATGCCCATTTTGCCAAAAAACAGTTCCTATCTGTGCTGTATAAATAATAGCTGTTATTCCGCACCTAAGAGCCCCTGTATAGTGGACACTTGAGCAGGCAACTTCACTCCTTGCTACTCCTCACAACTGCCTCCACGCCCCATGGAATCAGCTGCTAATGCCCGGTTTCCCTTGCTGACCCACAATACACTTATTTATTTTATTTATTCATACTTTGGTAACCGGGAAAGGCACACTGAGCCGGGGCCCATTTCCAGGTGCGACCCGGGGATGCAGGGTTACAATACAAACAGAGGGAGAGAGAGCAGACACAGCAATTATAACAAAGTCAAGCAAATGCAGAGGGAGAGAGCAGTAACTGAAACTTTGGGTTTCCCTGGGTTTTGATCAATCAGCCAACAGTCAGCTGCTACTGCCTACAAAAAATGTCAACTGAATGACAGCTGACAGCTAGTTTCACAATGATGTCAAAACACTCAGCATTCACACTAGCTCGTAAAGTGGAGATTCTGTCAGAAAATGACAAACTCCCAAAGACGCGCAAAAGAGAATACGCTGCTCACTTCAACATTCCAAAATCAAGACTTTCTGACGTACTGAAGAGCAGAGAGAGAAGCTCCTACCCTGAGGGGCATCAGAACCATAATTCCGCCAGAAAAAGAAAACGGGCTGTGAGGAGGGTGATCTGCAATGGATATGAGGAACAATATGAAATGCTTTGGCTTTTTTTTTTTTTCAGTTGTTTAACCAGGAGTAGCATACTAAGCTGAAAGCTCTTTTACAGGTGCGACCTGGGAGCACAGGGAAGTTAAGTGACTTGCTCAAGGTCACACAGTTTGTAAGTGGAAGCTGAAGGATTCAAACCCAGGTCTGGTCTGCTGGATGTCACCAGATTTGCAGCTCAGAGCCTTAAACCACTGCGCTATACTGCCTCCCTATGTAACCATGATGCAGCACTACGAGACTACCTGAAAAAGGGAAAAAAACAAAGAGTTATAACAAAAATGTTTAAGTACTAAATACAGTACACTACCCCGCACACACCACCACCACCACCAGAGACCTCATCAGTGGTTCCTAGTACAGCACCAAGTACAAGTCACAATGCATATATAAAAAAAAAAAAAAAATAAAGAAAACTAATGAAACAAATCAGCAAACTGAAGGGAAAAAAAACTGCACAAATGACCAAAAACAGATGTATCAGACACCAGATAAACTGGACAAAAATAGCACAGCACAAAAGTGTCTGGTATAAGCGGGTCCCACTGTAGCTCCTCAAAGCTCCTGTTACTTTTGTGTGGTGCCTCCCCTTCCCCCACCTATGTGAACACTGAGCAGAAACATTTGCTCAAGTTGTAAGCCTTTTCCTGGCCCCCACTGCACAGTCCCCTCCCTTGCCTTTTTAACCCTACAATCACACCCCTGGTCTTCCTCTTTTTGCTTACATACCTAAAAAATCTCATCCCCCTTTGTTACCGTCTGGGCTATTCGCTCTTCATTTTGCGCATCTGCGCTCCTTACTGCTTTCCCTGCTTCCCTCAGTTTCCCCTGATACACCTCAATATTCTCCCCCCGTGTCTCCTTATACCTTCTGAATGCTGCCCTTTTAGCCGGTACCTTTTCTGCCACCTCTTTTGAGAACTATAGTGGTCTCTTTTTCCTCTTGCTTTTGCGCACTTGCTTAACACAGAGGTTTGTCTCTTTAATTATGTCGTCTTTTAGCTTTTCCCACTGTTCCTCCACCCCTGGCCATCCTTACCCCCAATCAGGTCATCCCTGAGGCATTCAGCCCTCTTTATAAAATCTGCTCTCCTGAAGTCAAGGACCCTCTCTTGTGTGGTTCAATTCCACAGCCATCCTTACACTGAATCACACTGTACGGTGATCACTGGTTCCCAGGTGGGCTCCCACCTTGACAACTGCAACACTGTCCCTGTAAGTGAGTATGAGGTCCAGTACCACGCCATTAAAAGTGGGTTCACAGAATAGTTGCCTGAGGCATGCCGCCGGCAGGGAGTCCAGGATGTTCCTTCTTTCTGCCGTAGCTGCAGCTGGCAAGCTCCAATCTACATTTGGCAGACTGTAGTTCCCCAGCAGCAGCACCTCTTCCTTTTCTGCCATTTTGCCAATGGCTTCCAATAGCGCCTTATCTAACTACTCCCCATGTGCCGAAGGTCTGCAGATCACATCAGTGCGAATAGTTGCTCCACTTCCCATCTCTGGGGAGATCTGCATTTCCTCTGCCCCCCGTATCCCCTGCATCTCTATTGCTTTTATGTTTTCCCTCACATAAAGCACCACATCCCCTCCTTTCCTTCCCACCCTGTCTTTCTTGAACAGAGTATAGCCTGGAAAGACCATGTCCCCGTCATGGTTTTCAGTGCACCATGACTTGGCAATGGCCACAAATCCAGGTCGGCCTCTGCCATGATGGTTTCTAGGTCTGAAATCTTATTTCTTAGACTTCTAGCATTTCCATACATGGCCTTCCAGATTTTGTTAGCACTCTCTGTCACCTCCTTTTTTTCCTTTTTGCCTCCCCCCCCCTTTTTTTTTTAATGCTCCTGTTTCCATTTCCCTAGCCCTCTGTTTCTAACACCCTGCTTCCTGTATTAACATGCATGCATGGGGGGGTCCTCTCCCCTTGGGTTCTCCCTATTCTCTACTAGCCTTTGGGGGCAAGGGGCAGTGTTTGCCTCCCCAATTTGTTCTGCCACCCCTTTGGCTAGTTTTAATGTTCATCAAAGTATCATTTAAACCGTTCACTGAGGACTGCGGTTCCCTTCCGGATGGATGCAGGCCATCTCCTCTATATATGCCCTTATCCCTTCAGGTGGATTCCCAGTCTCCATTGTCACTGAACCGCTCCTCTCTGCACCATTCCTTAAACCATGAGTTGAACCTCCTGGTTCCAGACAGTATCTGGAGTCAGATGGAGGAAAGAGAATGTGGGAGTGCAGGGCACGGCTGCTAAGGTGTGGGTTAGGGCCAGAGTGTGGAGTTCAACTGTCGACAGGGCATTAGTCACAATGGTCTGATGGATGAGCGGGAGAGCATCCTGATAACTCCCAGTTCCAGGGGGCTCATTTCCTCTACCGTAAGGTCAAGTGGGAGTTAAGAATCTTTCACCGGGCCATAAATGCCAGTCATGAAAGGCGAAGCTATACTGTCCACTGGATGCAGACTGCAGGTCCCACCAGCCTGGAGGCCACTTCAGTGGCACTGTACTATGCCCTTGACTGGTGCCTCGCCAACTCCACGCCCTTGGCAGAAAAGCAAATGGTCTGCCCAGCTAACTCTGTATGTGGCGTGGCAGCTAGGAGCTGACCTAACTGCACCCCCAGGCACTTCTTGTAATCTGCCCGATGTGCAGCATTGCACATTATGGCGCAAGCCGAGGTAAATACCTTCCTGCCTAAAGCATCTGCCTGAGCAGAGTCAGCTTGGGAGTTTGGTCACACACCGGGCGCGTGGGCCCTATCAGGGTCTGCATGACCTCAAGCCCCAAAGTGGGGTGAGGCACTGCTCCTGCAGAGCCGAGGTTGCGCAGTACCATTGCTGGACATCCTTTGGGGCTGGAGGGGGTGCAAAGGGACATCTCCAGGCTGCCACTGAACATTCCTCAAAGCATCTAGACCAGGGAGGGATGACACAGTTGGCATCACTGAAATCTCCTAGGAGTCCCAGCTGCAAGGAAACAGTAATGTGGGTAGCAATTGTGCCAATGTCCAGTGCTCGCAACATGTCAGCCAGGAATCTCTGGTACGGGGAGTAGTTTGAGATCATGAACATGTGAAGGGAAGATTCTGTGTCCTCAGAGGAGGACACTGATGAAAAGGAGGCACTAGACATGGAAGTGGGTGGTGTCAGGGGGCTGGGTTGAAACTTGACCAGGTCAGCATGTCTATGATACCAATACAAAGTATCAGTCAAACGTCCATGCTGACTCTAGGCAACTGGCCAAATAGGGTCCATGATCCCTGTCCTGGATCCCGCTATTCCTTTAGGCTTCACCTCGCCTGCTTGGAAACTGAATAGATGTATGGATTGCCAAGGAGCTGAAGGCGGACCCACCCTGTGGGGTGAAAGCTGAGGGATTACCCAAGCCGATGAGTTGTGGGTGGGCTGGGAGGCCCAGGACCACTATCAGAGGTAGTATAGGCCCAAGAGAAAAGTGAGAGCTAGGGGCTCCAGGGCTACCTGGGCTGTGGAGGTGCTCAGAAAACCTCGCCCGAGAGGACGGCTGCCCAAACAAAGCCGATCTACAGATGAAGCCAGGGTGGTGTCCATGAGGGAGAGCCCCAGGTGAGAAGAGCAGAGCCGTACAGTTCCCTCAGGACAGCTCCAGTCCTCACCGATGACAGGATCAGCTTGCAGATCTGGAGAGAACTCCACACTTTAGCTGTCCCCTGATCCCATGCCAGTGTTACCTTCACAGCCAGGCCCACAGCTAGGGACGGACCTGAATGCGGGTTCATTTCCACTGTTGGGGACAGCACTGCCCTCGGTATCAGGCCCAGTGCTAGATCCAACGCCATCCCAGTACCACATTAAAAATTTAGGGGGCCCGCCTGTCAGCGCAGTGGTTGGACTTCTGCTTGCAATGCCAGCGACCCAGGTTCAGGAATGGACCCGGGTGCTGGAGGGCCAGCCGGGGAGAGAAGACTTGAGTGTGGGATGACTGCTAGCCTTCTCTCGGGGGAAGGGCGGGGAAGCGACCCAGCGTTTGCTGACCCCTGGCGGAGGCTGAGGACACGGCAACATACGGGGTTCCACTAACTAATGGGGCATGGTGAACGTCGACGTAAGCCTGATGTTAGTGGCACACCACATCCCCAGGGAGCAAATGGTAAAAGAGCCCTGAGGCCGACTGGATGATGGTCGCCAACTTCTGCTGCCGCGAGACCTCGAGCAGTGCATGGACCATCTCAGCAGCACCTGAGCCAAGAATGCCTTCCCCCCTCGGAGGAGAGGGACCCACTCGGTGAAGGGTTACATCCGGGTTACCCGGAGGGCTGCAATATGGGGTGATGGGTGGCTGCACATAGGCAGTGTAGCAAGTGGGGCATAGGAAAGCCTGAAGGAGAGGCCAGCCCAGAGCTAGGGGGAGCAAAAAAAAAAAAAAATTTAGGAGGGGGAGGGTCTAGGTATTTTGCAGCACTCAGGATGGGCTCCCAGTGTCAAATTTAGTTAGGTTGGGGGGGGATGATGAACAGCCCATGTACTTGTGCCTGGTACTGTACATTAGATTTTGGGGTGACTATTCAGTGGGACCAGGGATTGGCTACCACCATCACATTAATAACTGCATGGTGGGGAGGGATTTGGTCTCATTTAGTCAAGCTGGCGGTTTATGGAAGACTGCCAGCACCAGGTTTGGGCTACATTAGATTTGGGAGTTTGGGGTGATGGGGGAAATTTGAGATGAGGATGGATTGGGGATTCAGGGGAGTCAAGCTAAGCAGGGGGACCTGACAAAAAGATGCTGTCTTGAATTGGCTCTGTGCCTGATCCATTTTTGTGCAGAGAGCTTAATTTACTGCTATCTGGTGGGAATCTTGAGGGCAAGGAAACACCGAGGGGGTGGAGGTGGACATGAGAATAGCCCTGACAAGTTCAGGAGGCAAAAATGCTTTTTAAATCCCTTTTCCACGAGGAATAACAAATATGAATAATGAATACCCGAATATTTGGTCCAAAAAACTAATAATTAGCCAACCATTTTACAAAAAAGTTACTTACAAACATGTGGTGTTTGGGATCCCCTTCATCTGACCACATATCCTCTTTATGTCCAGAGAAACTGTGTCTAACCATATAAGGGATCCTACCTCAACCCTCTGAGCACTTGCTGACTTTAACCCTGCCGTGGGACCTGGCATCCTCGTGGCTGCCAGTTGGGTCTGGGTGGAGCACCACACAATAAGGACGGACTGGCTCCAGCAGATGTGGGGAAATTAAAGCATCATTGCCACATGTCCTCATGCCTTGGAAACCCAAAACACTGCTTCCAGGATCCTGACCTCCCAAGCATTTCCTGCTTCACTGCCACGTGTGGTCACGCAGGTGACAATGTTGCAGTGATGACTTACTGCCCTCCCTCTCACCCTGTGGGTGAGTATCCTTTAGGACATTTGATCCTCTTCCTGCTGGCTTTTCATCAGCTTCCAGGACTCGGGATGTGAGGCCAGGTCACCAGCATGGCAAGCGGTCAGACCCACCTATACACTGACAGCATAACCTAAATGTTACAGGCAAGCAACAGCTTCCTGAGGCTACCTCAGGACACAACATGGAACCAAGACGATGAGGAACTATTAAAAAAATATGTGCATGGGGGAATTGGGCTAAGAAAGGGGGTTCCACTGAACACCAGGTACAGTAAGAAGGTAAAGGCCTCAGTGGAGGGTCACTGGACTACCATGGGCAACTGGCAAGGGACACAAAACTATAAATTCACAGCCAACAAGGAAAAAGCCTAATGACATGGGTCGGGTGTGTGGGGAAGATGAGTGAAGCAGTAGCCTCAGTACCGAGCCAGGAGCCCCAGCAAGTGCTGGGATTGGTGGGACGAGGTGGACATCGGCACGTCACACACTGGAGCGTGCGTGACATTCTATGACATCACAGCATATCTGCTCCCATCAAGGGAAACCAAGTAAAGTGAATAACCCCACTGGCCAAACAGGCAGTGTCACTCCCTCCACCACACCCTGGCTTGATCACGTCCTGGATCCCATATTCCTTTAGGCTTCACCTTGCCTGCTGGAAAACTGAATAGATGTATGGATCGCCAAGGAGCTGAAGGCGGACCCACCTTGTGGGGTGAAAGCTGAGGGATTACCCAAGCCGATGAGTTGTGGGTGGGCTGGGGGACCAGGGCCACAGGCAAGGGAGGACTTCAGTGTGGTGGGATCAGGCACCAAGTGATGGCAGAAGGAGGTTCCAGCCAACAGCATCAGTGTGAGAGGCAAAGTTGAAAAAAAAAAGAAAACTATATGATCACATTTTTGCCGACTAGCAAATCCTGCTGCTTTAAAGGAAAAAGTAATAGCAGAAATCAGCTTGAAATGCATAAAACATGTTAGCATGAAAAACAAAACTATTATTACCAATTTCTTTTTAATATTCTTAAACTTTTTGGTGTGGGATGTGGCGGAGGGAGGGGGTGGTGGGAGGGCCAATGGGATACCACAGGTTTGTCCATTGGATGACCCACTACATCTAAAACCTGAACAGAAGTCCCAATCGAGCTACCCTCTGCTATACCAGCGAATAAATACCCTATCAATGCTTCCTGTCTGAACCTGGAATTTTCTAAACTTGGGATCAATGAAGAGTCTGCCAGAATTAGATTTAAAATGTGAAAAATGGAGTGGGAATCAGTAATCAGAAAAGACCAGGAAAGGATGTGAAAATCTAGGGAATTAATTATTTGTAATAGGTTAAGTCCATTCAGGAAGCGATATAGGTAAATACATCCAAGTTTCCAGATCTAATCTGACAATCCCTACCCGCTTTAGTTTTTCAATAGCTGGTGCTCCCCCATCTCCCAGTGGCTGCTGCTGTTACTTCTGCTGCTGTTGCCTCCGTCTCTCTGCTGTCCACCCAGCTACACAATGCCCCTTAGCATGTAGAATTTCACATACCATGATTAAATATGTTCATTATAAAAATAAAATAAAAAAAAAAAGCCATCCCCACAGCATCTGTTTTTATGAGGGAGGTCAGCTGCAGAGAAAGAGGTAACCAGCCACCTTTATGTGCCAGGTGTCAGAGTGACTCAGTTGGTAGCACATCCGCCTCTGGGCCAGAAGGTTGTGGGTTCACGTCCCACTCTGGAATTGGACTCATATCTAAATGCTGGCACCCGAGTGCAGTATTGGGGGTGCTGTACTGTTGGGGTGTGCTGTCCTTCGGATGAGCTGTTAAACCGAGGTCCCTTCTACCCATTCTGGTGCTGTCCTGGTGGGTGCCCAGGTGGAAGTAAAAGAACCCAACGCACTCTTCACAAAACAGTAGGGGGTTTTCCCCGGTGTCCTGACCAACATTATTCTCCTTCCTACAAAACCAGTTCATGCAATCGTCCAGGCTGTGTGTGGGTGTTGAAGTGCAACATGGCCACCACTACGCATTCAGTCACTTCACTACCAGTCTAGCATTGCTTGTAAAGCACTTTGGGATACACTGTACATGAAACACGCTATACAAATGCTGATTCTTCTTCTTCTTCTTCTTCTTTATGCACCCCACCCCCAAACAATTAGCAATATGTAAAGATGAGAAATGTCATATTTAGCAAATACTGGGCAAGACAGTTGAAACTGTAAAAATTAACCAGATGACGTAGTTTCCTTTCCTTTATTACAGCAGTGCAAACTTATATGGCTGCTTTAATCAGGGTAAGCAAGGCTGATTTGAAATCTCACCCTAGTGCATCTGTTGAACATGTAACACATTTTTAATTTTCTTTATATAACAGTCAAAGCAATTGCGGTTGTATGGGTGCAGTGCCAACTGTCGTAAAAATACTTTCCATTCAAATGTTTCTGTTACTGGCATTTGATTACATAACGAGGGCTTGCATGCTTCAGTCGATAATGTCAATGTACAGCAACACGAACTTACAGCAATGTGTGCCATCTGGAGGCGCAACACTCTCTCAAACAAGAGAGAGAGAGAACTAATAACTGCAGTTCTCTCACATCAAACCGAGCCCAAACATTACTGTAAGCACTGTAACCAAGTACTCAATCTTTCGTACTGGTGCACTGCACAAACTCACGACCAACGGGATCCCCATGTCATCAACCCCTTCATGATATCGTAAAAGACTCCTAAACCAGACAGCAGCTTCACAATTCTGCTGCAACAAGTCTTCTGATGCCAGCAGGCAGTCACCCAAAGCTTGCGTTAACCCCCTACTGACATCTCGGAACAAGACTTTTAAGGATTCAGAAGCACAGAAATGAAATGTGTGCTTCTGAACTGCAAGTATCAGAAAATTCTGATCCTGTTTGCCTTAAATTTTCCATTAAATCATTTTGACATATTTAACTGGAAGCCTGTTCATTTCTACTGAGTTTGCTACTTTGGCGCTCCTGTTCGGTGCACCACCTCTCTCTTGTTGTGCTTTTGAACTGAGTTATAGGAGTATAGAAACATAGGAAATGCTACACAAACAAGCATTTTTTTTAATGTCCATTATCTGCTTGCATGTTGTGGCAGGAAGGTTTTGCTTGTGCTGCAGAGAATGATGAAGGCAGAGTAGTATTGTAAGAAGAGAGCATTTGCAATGGAGTCAGTGAGTAGTAGTGTTTATCTTATCTATTTTCATTTCTGAAGCAAGATGCAGGATTTTTTTTCCATGGTGATTTTTATCCTCCTTGGTGTGAGGGGGCAGCTGTCAGCCTGGTCCCTGCCTGACCCAACCGGCAACCAACTTCCCAGAGGACGTACTGCCGCAAGTGATCCTCCACGGACTGCTTCCCATGGCAGGGCCGGGAGGAGGCCAACCACCCTCCTCCCCAGTGCTACACATCCAGATGTCAGGGTGCTATCCTCTGGTGCTGGTGCTGGTCAGGGGCCAGCAGATCGTGCTTCATTAAGCCCACACAGCTGCTTTTTCCATTTTCTCCCTTCCCCGTACTGCGGCGCGGACGTCAGCATACACCGCATGGAGGCACATGCGCACTGCACCAAGCCAGCAGCCCTCCCTATTCTCATCCTCCAACCTGCACTACCACAAGGCCTCCTCCATCTGATGACAGCTGATGGCGGAGACGCAATCCCTCCCATCCTGGGAGAGAAGAGCAGTCCCTCGGACACTCTATCCCCCCCCCCAGCCAACCCCCAGCAACCCTGGTCCGCTCCTGTACCCAGGTCGCCGGCGTGTCAGGCAGCAGCACTGCCACCACACTACTGGGCCAGTCCGCAACATACAAAATTTTGAAGGTTTTAAAAGTTCCCAGTCTCATGCCATGGGACTATGTAAAAATGAAGTATAATGGTACAGTGCTATGTTATTCACCATTACAAATACAGTACATGATAACTTCATCCTACTACATCTACAGTATGAATCTAGCATGTACACTAAACAGGTAAGATCAAGGGAAGAGATGTTTAGAAGTTTTGAGTGGTGGTCATGTTTAATGACATGACTATAACTAGAAAAGTAGGCCATGACACACAGGGCAACTCCTTGTGAGGGAAGGCTCCCCAGCCCATCGCAGGGTGTTGTCCGTGCGACAGCACACTGTGGAACACCTTCCCAGGTTTGGAGCGGTGGTGCTCAACAGTGTTGGCCCCCATCCTTGTGCTGCCCAGCTGGCTTCCAGAGCTTGTCCCCCAATATGAGTCACCGGCACGGGAACACAACACGTTACTCACTGTATCAACGGCTGGCTCTGCATACAACATTTCTTCAGAACTTTGTGGGGGGCTATTTTGGCCCCAGATTTTGAACACGGTCTTTGTATGACCCCTTTCTGAACACGACAGGTGTTACTTAGAAAATACTGACTGAAACGCCATTTTGTGCTACAAATGTGAAAACATGTTTTAGGCAGGATTTGAAAAATGACACCTGTCACGTTCAAGAGGTGGTGTGATAAAATGGCTATGTTGAAAATGTGGGGTCAAAATATTTAAAATTACTAAAGTTGGAAGTGAACATTGAAACATTTCAATATACCTTCACAGCTTAGGTGTTTTTTTTTTTTTTAAATTACATTTTTCCCTCCTGTCACCCTCGCCATTCCACTCAATCAGGTCGCTCAATGTCTCCCATCTCACACAAAGTCTGCCCCTAGAGTGCCTCTTGGTAGCTCCAACCTACCTCTTCCTCCACAGAACACCCGTACAGTGGGGTCTGCCCGTGATGCAGACTGGAAGGCCAGGCAGCGTCACCCAGGAGGCGCCAAGGGTCTTTTCCCACTTTTTCTTGTCCTCCCCTCCTCCCCTGAGGACGTCTGGCTCGGGTGGAACGATGCATGCACGCCTGCCACGCCTTGATGGCTGCCCTCCCTCCCCAGCTCCCCAATGGAAGCCGCCGCTGCCCCGAGAGTCGGTGCTTCCACTGGCTCTCTCGACATCGGGTGCTTACACACACCCTGGTATCCCACCCAAAGGAGGAGAGCATCCATGGGGACGCTCAATCCTCCCTTCCCCTATGGGCCTGGCTGCAGTGTTCCGAACCAGTCGCCCGGCGTGGTGCGAGATGTGGCATCCAGTGCCTCAACCCTCAGAGCCACCAGGCGGGCATTACGTGTCTTTTTTTTTTTAAAGATTTTAACCTAGTCTTTTTATGACCCCACTTCATGAACCTGGTAGGTGAAATTGTTCAAATTCTACCTGAAAGGTGATATCACGGAGCAACTGCGAAATTGCCTTTTGGGCCAGATGAAAAACTTACTCACTGCAGTAATCTTCTTTCTTCCAAGGGGTCCTTTAGCAGTTAGCTGGCTAGGTGCAACTGCTCCGGAGGTATGCCTTTAAGAGAATTATAATGATCTAGGGCATCAGCCAATCAAAACAAAGGAGGGGAGTGTGCTGAGTGACAGCAGTCTGAAGGGGTTCAGAATTTTTTCGAAGAAAACTGGCACATGCCCCAAAAAGTGAACCAACAGGATTCAAAAAACATGCAAATGTCCCAAAACCTGAAAACAGGTAACAACAACTTGAACATGAAACTCATTAATAAAAGACCCAAATTTGGTAATAAAACTGAGAGCAGAGCCCTTCTCCTGACAGGCAAACCGGGGAGGAAGGGTGGGAGCTTACTGATGCTGAAGGACCCCTTGGAAGAAAGAAGATTACTGTGGTGAGTAATTTTTTCTTCTTGCCCCAGGAGTCCTTTAGCATCAGTAACTACAGAAGACTACCAAGCAGTACCAAGTGGGAGGTGGGCAGAGAACCTACTTAGGAAAGAGGCTCTGCAGAACCACTCTGCCAAATTTGGTGTCAGATCTGGACTGCACATCTAAACTGTAGTACTTCACGAAGGTGTGCACAGATTTCCAGGTAGCTGCTTTGCAGACATCCAGAAGAGGTATGTCCCTTGCTGCTACCACAGAGGCTGCAGTGCCCCTGGTGGAGTGGGCCCTGAGCACCATAAGAGGTTGATGACCAGCCTTTTCATAGCAGCATCTAATACAAGAGACCAACCGGCAGGAAATAGTTCTCTTGGTAGCTGGTCTTCCTCTGCCTACATCCTCGTAGGTGAGGTACAACTGAGTGGAAGAGCCCCTGGACTGCCGAGTGTGCTCTAGGTGGTACAAGAGAGCTTTTGTGACATCCAAACTATGCAGCTTTTGCTCCCCAGGAGTGGATTTCTCAGTAAAGAAGACAGGTAGAGTAATGGACTGGTTTAGGTGGAACTCTGAAACCACCTTAGGCAGGAACTTCCTATTTGTCCTGAGCTAGAAACTAACTTCCCAAAAAACAAGCCTTGAGGTGAAGAGAGTGTATGTCTGGATAATGCACTCCTGTCTGAAGGAGGGTCAGCAGAGAGCGAGTTGGCAGCAGGTGAATGGGCCTTCTGCAGGATAATGAGAGAAGGAGAGGGTATCAGGCTTGCCTGGGCCAATCCAGAGCCACCAGGATCATTGATGCAGGCTGTTGTCTGAGTTTCAGCAATACCGTGAGTATCAATGGAAAAGGTGGGAATGCATATATGAACCTCCCTGACCAGTCTAGGATCAAGGCATCCAGGGAAGCGTTTACAGGACTGGGGGCCTGCAACAGTACTGAGGGAGCTGGAAGTTGAGGGGAGAGGCAAACAGATCCACTTCTGGTGTGTCCCTCCTCCTGAACACTGTGGCTAGTACTTGCTTGTTCAGAGTCCATTCGCTCTGGCCTTGACTGATGCGACTTAGAGCATCTCCCAGAGTATTGTGTTTACCTAGGAGGTGAATAGCTGAAATGCTGACTTCCAGGGAGAAGGTGAGAGACCAGAATTTCAGAGCCTCCGAACAGAGTATTCCTGATCTGGTACCACCCTGCTTGTTTATATAAAACATTACAGTGGTGTCGTCTGTTCGAATTTTACAGTCTGTCCTTTTATGACAGAGCAAATGCTTTGAGAGATAGAAAGATTGCTCTGAGTTCCAAAAGGTTTATGTGTAACTGTGACTCTTGGAGAGTCCAGGTGCCATTTACTGACGCACTGTCCAGATGTGCTCCTCACCCCAGGAGGGAGGCGTCTGTGGTGATCACCTTTGTGGGAAGCGGAACCTGGAAGGATATCCCTGCTGCCAGACTTGCAGGGTTCTTCCACCAAAGCAGAGTCTAAATGAACTGCTCCATCACAGGTATCAGGTTTGAAAAATTGTTTCTTCTTTGAGACCAGCGAACTCTGAGGTAGGCTTGCAGGTGTTGCATCCCGTACCTGACTCCTGGGACCACTGCAGTCATTGATGCCATGTGTCCCAGGAGCCTGAAGAAATGTCTGGCAGGTCTTGGCTGTCCCCAGACCAAAGAATCTTCCACTGAGAGGAAACTGAATTCTCACCTGTGGGAGAAAGGCTTATCCTTTCTGGGTGTCCAACTGAGCTCCTATGAAGGTGAGCAGCTGGGTGGGTTCCAGGTGAGACTTCTTTAGATTTACCAGGAATCCCAGAGACTCTAAGGTGTGCTCTGTAAGGGAAAGGGACTCTTTGACCTGACAAGGAGACTTTGTCACTATGAGCCAATCATCTAAGTGGGGTAGACAGCGATACCCAGCTTCCTGAGGTGTGCTGCTACCACTGCCAAGCACTTGATAAAGACTCTTGGGGCCGAGGACAGGCTGAAGGGCACTGCAATGAACTGACAGTGGCCCAAAGGGTGTTTGAATCTGAGAAACTTCCTGTGAGACCTCCTTATGGGTATATGGAAGCAAGCATCCTTTAGGTCCTGGAAGGCTAACCAGTCTCTCTGTTGTAAGGACTGTATGACTAGTGACAGAGTGACCATCTTTGAATTCGGGAATTAGCAGATGTTTGTTTAAATATCTGAGATCCAAGATAGGTCGCCACTCCCCAGTTTTCTTTTGTGTCAGAAAGTACCTGGAGTAGAGGCCCTTGCCCTTCTCATGGGCCAGGACCCTCTCCACTGCTCATAGACCTAGAAGGTTTTTTTTTACCTCCAAGTCCAACAGAAGCACCTGTGTTGGGGTTAGAGGTTTTGACACCTGGGTATGCTTGAGGTCTGGTATCTGCCTGAACTGTAATGGCAGACCTTTTCCTACTATCTTCAGAACCCACCTGTCCGAGGTAAGGAGGGACCAGTTATGAAGACAGTGTGAGAGTCTGCCTCCTACTGGCAGAGGGGAGGCGACCTGGACACTCACATCAGGACTTAGACTATGAGGCTGCTGGCTGGGTAAAGGTGCGTCTTCTTTGTCCCCTTCTGCCCTTTCCTCTGAAAGTACCCCTGTACTGAGAGAAATCAGACTGGGGATAGAGAGTGTAAGGCCTAGGAAAAAACTTCTGCCCCTACTGCCCCTGGGGTGGGATTTCTGAGGGGCAGTAGGCTTAGGTTTAGACCTTTTTCATGTAGTCAGTTGTTCTAGAATCAAACAACATGTTTTGATCACAGGGAAAGTCCACGGCCTTAGACTGGGTTAGACTGGTAGTTCTAAGCCAGGCAAAGCACCTCAGAGAGATGGCATGAGCCATGGCTCTGGAAGCGGCATCACTGTTGTCGTCTGCCATGTGGAATTGGTACTTAGCAGCTTCCAGGGCAGTTTTTGCTGTATCCACAGCTTCTGAACTATTGCATCCGACCCATTGCGTGCAATGGCCAGGACAGAGTTCCACAGTGCTTTCTGATATTTGGCAGTGAAAGCCATATAGGAAGAAAGTCTGACAAGTAGGGAAGCTGTGGTGTACATTTTCTTTGCTATGAAGTCTATTTTTTTGGAGTCCTTGTCTGGGGGTAAGAAGGACAAGGGGGCCCCAGCTTTCTCACAAGCAGCCTGCTGTACAATGCTCTCATGACTGGGGTGTACAGACAGGAACTCGATGTTGTTTTTAGACAGTTGGTATTTTCTTTCAGCTCACTTGTCAACTCCTGCCACAAAAGTGGGGTTTTGAAGCAGTTTCATGGTATTTTTCCTGAAAGCGTTATAAATAGGCATGACTAGTCTCTTAGGGGGTTGGAGACCTTTCATCTCCCTATAATCTTTATCCTCGTCTTCATTCTAGATGGACTCCTGGATAGGGAGGTCCAAGGTGTCTAACGTGTTTTGAATAAATGTAAGTCTAGAGGAGGGGTCCTCCTGGTCAGTCGGGGAAGCTCCAAAAGGAGGGTCAGGGGACACATCGGGTTCTAGGCCCTCCAAATTCATGTCAGGGGCTTCATAAAAACATTCATAATCATCTGCATCGCCCTCACAGTCTCTGGAAGCGAGAACTGTGGAAGAGTGTTTACCAGCCCCTGTAAACATAGACCCCATCTTTTGTAGGATCTGAAAGACGTGCCATGCTTTCGCCATGGCCTGCACAAATGGGAGATTCTGCGCAGACTGGCTGTGTATGTTTTGGTTTTTCTTTATGTTTTATGCCACCTGTTGTCTCACTAATAGGTTTCCCAGGAGCAACAGGAGTAATTTTTGTCTTTATAGACCATCTTTTTAGCCAGTTCATCAGCAGCTTGATCAGGCTTCCTTTTTTGTACAGACATTTCACCAGCGTCCTTATTATTTTTAAATTTGGGAGGAACTTCATCAGCTCTTTTGGAAGCTTTATTTTTTGGCTGTGACTCAGAGGCTTCATCAGTACCCCCTGCTTGAATTTTTATTATTATTAATTTTAGATGGCCCCTCATCGGTAGCCTTTGATTTTTTCTCAGCCATAATTATTTTTTAGGTCTCTCTGCTCTGTTTCTGACCATATTTGTGCAAAGGGAACCAGTAGTTTTGGACCAAAAACAACTGCAGCACAGGTTGCTAAAAACGCTGTTAAGCCAGTCCTGTGACAGCTGACACTTTTTTTTTTTTTTTTAAATCCTGTAAGTCCAGATTTCTGTTTTAGTTCTGGGAATCTCCGACAAGCCAATCCACAGAGAACCCAGCAATAACTGTCAAAGACTGAGAACAAACAGATACCTTGCGGTAGGGACCCACAAGTTCTGAGGTAAAAAATAAGGAAAAATGCAAACATTTGACGGTTCCTTCATGAATTGCATCAAGAACCGTTGAAAATAAGCATTTGCAGTAAAAAAAAGAATATAAAATAAGCAAATGCGGTAAAAATATCTATAAATAAACATAGTTGCAGTAAAAATAGTGCAGATGCACGAAAAATGAACAACAGCTAAAAAAATAGTAAAATTACACTCAACACACTAAAGATTTAAGTTTATGAGGAAAACTTTACCAAGATAAGCGAACAAGAGGCTGTCAACAAGGAAAGCTGAGAGACACCTCTGGGGCAATGTTGCTCAGTCAGCGGAGAAAAAAATTCTGAAGTCCTTCAGGCTGCTCTCACTCAGCACAATCCCCTCCTGTGTTTTGATTGGTTGATGCCCTAGCTCATTATAATTCTCTTAAAGGCATACCTCCGGGGCAGTTGCACCTAGCCAGCTAACTGAACAAAGTCTTCTTATAACGCCACCTCCTGAAACCGGTAAGTGAAAATTTTCAAAATCAGCCCAAAAAGGGGATTGCATGGAATGATTGTGAAATCACCTTCCGAAATGGATTTGAAAAATTTCCCGTACTGTCTTCATGAGGTGGGGTTCAAAAAAAGCTATGTTTAAAGGGGACAGGAAATCCTTTCTAACTGGAAGCTGTTTAAGTTCTTATTTTCAGAAATGATATGTATTCCCCTAAATTATCAATATGCACCTGTGCCTGAATAAAAAGTGATACAAAAAGTGTATTTTACATGGTTTTGTTTTTACAGGCAGCATTCTATTACAGTTCTCTTCATAGAACCTGTGATTTGGAGTTTTAACCATGTCACAGTTTGTGCACAGAATGCTAATTATGAGCTGTTGACCTATCAGAACTATGCTTACAGTTCTGTGCGCAAACTGTGACATAGTCAAAACTCCCAATTACTGATTCCATGAAAAGAACTGTTACAGAATGCTGACCATAAAAATAAAACAATGCAAAATATAGTTTTATATCACTTTTTATTCAGCTACAGTTAAATACAGATAATTTAGAGGAATGCATATCATTTCTGAGAATATCAACTTTATAAAAAGCTGCCAATCAGAAATGATTTCCTGTCCTCTTTAAAATCTGGTGACCATTAATAAATGACAAAGTTATGAGTAAATGTTCAAAACGACTGAAAATACACTGACCACACTTACCTTGCTTCTTCGGTTCCCGGTCAGCGCTTGCAGCAGAAGGACATATTTTGCGGCACAGTGGCAGTGGATCATTTCAAGGTGAGTGAAGGTGTGGAGGGTGAGGTGGGGGCTGTTCAATGAGGGGTGGGTGGATGGAGGTCGACCACAAAAGACATTGATGGAAGGTTTTCAGCTTTTTAGGGTAAAATTAAAAGAAAGACTACAAAGGACCTTTTTTGTTTCAGCAAGGGTGACATTGAGGATTGACCACCCCAGCATCACAGATGTTTGGCAGCACCAGTAGTGGGCACCCAAGTGTCTGCAATTTCAAGGGAGTTGGGAGGTAACTACATTGGTAGGGGGAGGTGTTACATGAAAGGCAAGGGGAGGGTAGGCAGAGGAGGAGTTTGTGCAGTAGGCTCCCCACTCGCGGATGGAGCTTACATTCAGTGTAGCACATTTTGGGGGGGGGCAGGCTGAACATGAGCCCGCTCAGCTGCTTGCTGAGCAGCTTCATGTAGATGAAAGGATGCAGCTGTTCTCTGATAGGAACGGCTCGCTCCTTTCAACTACTAGAAGTTTCCGCCCCACAAGCATAGAGCAGTGCCATGATTAGCCTGGCTGATCACTGGGCTGTCACTGTTGAGCTCCCTGCAGCCTGAGCTGCACTGGGCCACATAGTGACACCTCTGAAATGCCATTCTTTTAACAAAATGTTTGCTGTGCATACACAAGCAAACATAAAAAGGGACCAAGAGTCAATCGAGTTTGCCTCCTGCCATCCAGGCAGCTGCAACATTCAACATTGTGTAAAACAGTAGAAACACCTGGGAGCACTCCCCTTCTCAATGAATTCAAAGCTCTACTCAGTAATGGGAAAATAAATATCTACCGCATCCTTTACAAATTCTACATGCTGCTCTTGCCAGCTGCCTCTTCAGTACGCTACCTCAGTGTGTACTAAACGCCGGATATTAGTAGTAGTAGTAGTAGTAATATTTTATTCAGGACAATCCCATGAAATGGATAAAACACCATTCAGCGAACTCATTTACAAGGTGATCTAGTTATACATTCATACCGTTACCTTACACACATTTTACTTAAATATTGACACATACTCACATACTACTTAGGTTACAAAAACATTTTACATAAAATCAATGAGTACAATATTTACATTAAGTCAATAAGACTGACAAACCATATGACAGTATTTAGGGAGTCCAAGGTATTGCTGACAAACAACATAATGCAGGAATATAATTTTGGTTGTTAAACCATAACTTGATAGATTTATTTTTATTTATTATGGAAGGATCTCTTAATTCAATAGGAAGATGATTCCACACTGTTACTCCCCTGTGTTTAACTGAATGTCTTCCTATGTCTAATCTAACTTTAGGGATATTAAATTCTAAACCAGCAGCAGATCTCAGACTTAATGGTATTTACGTGAGTGAAAAAAGGTCAGTGACATACTGGGGGACAGTCCCTTTCAAAACCTTTACCATAAATAATGCGATATGCAAGTTCCTCCTTTCACTTAATCTTAACCAGTTTAGCTGCTGGTACATCAAACAGTGGTGCATTCTGGGATGTGCATCCAGAACATAATGAGCCAACCTATTATAAATCGTGCAATAGAGTTCAATAAAGTTTTAGTGGTCCCAATATATAAAAGGTCCCCATAATCTATAGTTGGTATCTATATGTCATACCTGTAATGTTTATTACATAGTAACATAGTAACTAAAGATCAGAAGGGACACTCAGTCCCTCAAGTCTCCCCTACTTCATAAGCAGAGGCCAACATGTACTGTATATTGTGCAAACAGACTAATTCATAGCTATCCCCTTGCACAGCATACTACCCAAGGTACCCTGCAATTCCCTTGGCACACAGAAATTTGGCCAGGCTTACCTCTATGGCAGGTACTGTCTTCATGTCCACTATCTCAGTTGGTAGGCTGTTCCATAGGTTTAAAGGAGTTCTACTGGCAGAGGTGAAGCTCGATTACAGACTTCATAAAATTGAATAAATCAACCAGTTTGCCTGGCATTTTAAGTATGGCAGCCATGAATATCGTGCGATCTCCCTGATAATATTGGGCTCTGAGGACATTGCCTTGTCCGTTCCTCAACAGTGCCCCTATGTACGGAGATTTTACAAAGTTCATATCTCTGATGCCCAGTGATATTTTTATACGATTTGCTTAAATCCCATACACATATAAGGGAGATTGCGCGATATTCATGGCCACCATAGTTAAAATGCTGGGCGCACCGGGGAATTTATCCAATTTTATGAGTGCAGAGGTAAATAAAATACTAATTTAATCTGGTTCTTGCAGGGGTGATCAGAGGGGTGAAGCCCTGATCTGTGCAGTGGTCGGGGCTTCACCTTTGCCAATAGTTCTCTTTCAACACCTATGGGAGTAGAAGCAATTCCTGACATTATCCCGTGAACTTACCACTTTGGAGCTTCAGAGTGTGTCCCCAAGTCATGCTGGAGCACACCAGATCAAACATTTCCATCTGCTCAACCTGGGTAACACCCTTCAGTAAATGGAAATATATGTGGAAAAAGGAAAGACAGGAAGGGGAATTTTCAGGCTAAAGGAGGGGGGCAGGGTAACAGAGGAAGACAAGTAGCCATGCTGAATGACTACTTCTGCTCAGTATTCATTAGGGAGAACAGCAGGGCCCATGCCAGAGAGCGGCATAAAGGCAGCTGACAGATGGGTCCCACAAATGAGACTTCAGCAATATGCTAGTGAAACAGTTAGAAAAGGGCTAGCGGCCCTGAAGGTAAACAAGGCCTCGGGCTCTGATGGGATGCATCTGAGTGTACCAAGGGAACTGGCATCAGTGTTAGTCAAACCCCTGGGAGGGCTATTCAACAGCTCTTTACAGCAAAGGGTGGTTCCCAAGGACTGGAGGATGGCGGATGTAATTCCACTACACAAGGGAGGGGACAAGGAGTAGCTGGCAAAACTACAGGCCCTTCGGCCTTACCTCTGTGGTATGGAAACTGATGGAGGCACTAATCAAAGAGGACCTAGTGGAATTAAGCAATAAGGCATGACCAAGGGTTATGTTAATGGTCTGTTAATCACCTTCTAGGGGGGTACTGTGGCACGAGGTGAAACCAAGTGCCACATGCCCCTAGAGGGTGATTAACTGACCATTAACATAATCCCTGGGAGTGCCTTATTGCTATTATAACAAAAAACTTTTTAAACAGTGTTAAACCTTGCTCAGCATATGGCTAAGCTCTACATGTATGTTAATAAAAGATTAACATAAGGCTGTTAAAATGTTTGCAGCCAATCAGAAAGCTCCATTTCTCACACCCTTTTTTATAATACCTGAAGAACAATGGGCTTCAGGATATTATGCAGCATGGGTTCTTGGCAGGAAGATCTTGTCAGACCAACCTGATAGTATTCTTTAACTGGATAACAAGGGTAGTTGACAAGGGGCACACAGTAGACTTACTATACTTTGACTTTGGCAAAGCATTCGACTGGGTGCAACAAGGAAGGCTGCTGAAGAAGACTGGGGATCTGGACATTTCTAGGGAAACAGCAAGGGGGGTGGAGGGTTGGGAGGGGAGGCAGCAGTGAGCTGTGGTGCATGGTGTCAGACCAGTGGAAAGGGAGTCACCAGCAGAGTACCACAAGGATCTGTTCTGGGCCCAGTCATCTTCAATATGTTCATCAGTGACAAAGCAGCGAGAATCCTGGGCAGGCTGTGTCCATTCCCAGATGACACTAAACTCTGTGGTACAGATGGCAATGTGGAAGGGATAAGGGAACCGAAGAGAGACCTGCAAAGGCTAGAAAATTGGTCCAAAGTCTGGCAGCTAAAATTCAGTGACAAGACATATAAAGTGATGCATTTAGGGAACAGAAACCTTAGAACAATGTACTGGATGGAAGGGATTCAAGCTGGACACAGCATCACAGAAAAGGACCAAGTAATGATCTTTAGTGAATCCCATAAACAACCCAGCCAGTGTAACAAGGCCTTCAGTGAGGCTAATGGGATGCCAGGGTGCACTGGGAGAAGGTTCAACAGTAGGAAGCAGAAGGTACTGTTACCTCTGTATAGGTCACTGGTGAGGCCACACTTGGAGTACTGTGCTTCATTCTGGAGTCCCCAATTAAAAAAAGACAGATACTGGCTGGAGACGGTAAATGCAGGGTGACCAAGATGATTCAGGACCAGGAAGTTAGATCCTATGAGGATCAGCTAAAGGCACTGAAAAATGTAGTCACTCGAAACCAGATGAGAGAGGGTGATAGGATATGGACCTTCAAGTTCCTGAAAGGAACAAGGCTGACTGTAAAGAGCGATTTACAAGGAACAGAGAAGACTGAACAAGGGACCACGAGCTGCGGTTAATGAGGGGAAGGTTTAAAAAGGATGTGAGGAAGTATTATTTTACAGAAAGAATGGCTGAGTCATGGAATGGTCTGCCGACAAGGAAGTGGGTGCCAGAACCATAAATGGCTTTATCATGGCTGGGATACAGCTAAGGGTATAGAAGCTACTCAGTGGGACAAGGGAGGTGGTAAAGTGGACAACACAAAGGTGAATGGGGTAAGTGAGATCCCACAAAGACAACAGGTCTTGGGGTATGATAGGGTAATATAGGCAGAACAGATGGACAGTCAGTCTTTTTCTGCTGTCATCGTCTATGTTTCTATGTAAAGAATAATGTACAATAAAGAGGAAAATGCATAGTAAATATACAAGATACGTAAACAATAATAATGTATAATAATGTGACGGGCCTCAGTGCAAAACATCGCTCCCGCAAGGGAGAACAAGAATGGACAGGGCTGGCCCAAGCAAAACTGAATGCTCTCGTAATGGAGGACATGGCTGAGCAGGGCTGAAGGGACTTCAGCGCAAAAGAAAATTAAATCAATACACACAGACCAATGGCAATTGTGCTACAGTGCAAAGAAAGGCAAAATAATGCACACAGGGCACAAAAATCCAAAGGCCATGTATACACTGGGAGGGGAAGGGATTTTGGTAATGGAACAAGACAAAGATCTAGGAGTCGTCATATCAGATAACCTAAAGGTGGCAAACCAGTGCAACAAGGCAGTTGGAAAGGCAAACAAAATGCTGGCATGCATAAGGAGGGGTATTACAAGTAGGAGAAGAGAGGTGATCATGTCACTGTACAGGTCCATGGTAAGGCCACACCTGGAGTACGGGGTACAGTTCTGGAGACCTCACTTACAAGGACACATAGGGTGGAGAGAGTCCACAGAAGGGTGACCAAAATGGTGCTGGGCTTGCACAAGAAGTCATATGAAGAAAGGATGGAGGAGCTTAAGTTGTATATATTGGAAACAAGGAGAGAAAGGGGGGATGTGATCGAAATTTTTAAATATCTGAAGGGAATCAACAAGGTAAGAGAAGGGAGCATGTTCGAGTCGAGGGAGAACACCTAAACTAGGGGACACAGCTTAAAGCTGGAGGAGGTAAATTCAAAAGAAATAAGAGGGGGCACTACTTCACTGAGAGGGTGGTGGGTCCCTGGAATTGGCTGCCTGAATGGCTGGTGGGGGTGAAATCAGTGGGGGAGTTCAAGAGGGCATGGGCTACCTATATGGGACTAAACAAGAACTGTAAGGTAAGCAACAAGCTGGTACAAGGAGACTGGTAGCTGTACTGGGGAAGGGGTGCAAAAGCGGGGAATAAGGGGGAAAGTCCTTTTCTGCCGACAGATTTCTACGTTTCTAACTACTGCACAATAGGAAAAGCAGTAAGTTCATAACCTACTCCCTGCAATGGTGGAGACCCCACAAAGAAAAGTATTATTATTTGGAGGAGCAGTAATGGGGGTGAAGTGGATACAAGTCCATTTTCAGAGGAAAGAGTCCAGAATGGACTTGCAGCTCTGAAGGTGGACAAGGCTATAGGTTCATAGGATGATTACAAGTTCAAGGGTGTAAGCCCATTTATGAACTTGCCACCATTAAACCGATGGCAGAAAGGCTATGGAATTGGATGGGATACACCCAACGGTACAAAAAGAACTCGGGGCAGCTGCCCCACTGACAGCCTTGTTCAAAAGCTCACTGCAAACAGGCACAAGTTTGAGGACTGGAGAAAGGCCAATGTGGTCCCTCTTAATAAAAGCAGCAGCAGCAGGGAGGAGGCTAGCAACTACAGGCCAGTCACTCTTGCTTCAGTGGTGGGGAAATTAATGGAAACCCTGCTAAAGGAGAGACTGGTACTGTAGCATATCATGAATCCAATGGACTGCAAGACCACAGGTAGTGCAAATCAATGGAGGTGGGGTAGTGGTGAAGGTCATGCCAAAAATTCCTTTGACTGGGTGACCAGGGAACTATATCAGGGGAGGGCAGTGGATATGGCCTATCTGGACTTTAACAAGGCCTTCAACACGTAACGCACAGGAGGCTGATTAAGAAACTGAACAACCTATAGGTGGGATCCAAAGTGGAAAACTAGTTTAGAAGCTGGTTAATAGATAGCAGACCAAGGATGGTGGTTAACGGCGCTCACTCTAATGATGGGAGAGTGACCAGCTGGGCACCACAGGGCTCAGAACTAGGATCAGTCCTCTTCAGCATCTTCACAGGGCACACTGCAGAAGAACTGTCTCTTTCAAATGAGAACTACTCAGCTATTTGAGTTCCTCGGACATATGCTCTTGCACCTGAATCTGCTAGTGGTTATTTAACTACCCTAATGATGTCCACTTGACTATGGCTCTTTATGCTTTGACCATTGTGTTACCATTGTTTTTTGCTGCTGCTCTCAATTATGTTACTAGCCATTTTGTTTTTATGTTTGCGACTTGCAGAGTCGTGCCTCACTCAGTTTTGTAACCATACTGTTTTCAGACGTGCTTTTGCTCCTGAATCTGCTAATTGTTATGTCCGCCTGATTATTCTGTTCTTATGCCTGACCATACGAATCTTCCAGCAGAAGCAGACCACCTGGTTTATCAATGTCTGCCCGAGTGTGCAGCTAGCCCCCTAGATTGCAGCTGCCCCAACCCTCTGCCCATCTGTCATTCTCATGACGGCCTCAGCCCCCTCTACCGAGACCCTCCCCCGTGCTCTGTCCCACGCCCTCTTAAAACTACCTACTGTCTTATATGATACCACCCCCTCTGATAAAGCATTCCATTTAGACACCACCCTCTCCATGATGTAGTGCCTCCTTATCTCCCTCCTAAATCTTCCGCCTCCAATCTTAGTCCATGCCCCCTCGTGTCTCTACCCTTCCTCAGTTTAAACACCCCTTCAGTGCTAGCTTTGTTTATCCCCCTCAAATACTTGAATGTTTCAATCATATCCCCCCATCCCTCCTCTCCTCCAGCATGTACATACTGTATTCAGCTCATTCAGCCTGTCCTCATAGGCCTTGCCCTCCATCCCCTGTGACATTTTTGTTGCCCTCTATTGCACACCTTCCAGTAAATTAATATCCCTCTTCAGATACGGCCACCAGTACTGCACACAGTACTCCAAGTGCAGACTCACCAAAGATCTGCAGAGGGGCAGGATCACCTCCCTATGCCTGGATGAGAAACCCCTTGTGATACAGCCCAGCAACCTATTCGCCTTAGCTGCTGCTTTCCTGCATTGGACAGAGTTGTTCATGCTCCCTGTTACCAACATCCCTAGGTCCTTCTCTTACTCAGTGATCCCCAGCCTCACCCCTCCCAACCAATAGTCCCTCCTTGGGTTCTCTGCCCTGAAGTGCATAACCTTGCACTTTTTCACACTAAATCCCAGCTGCCACCTCTCCAGCCATACCTCCAGTTTGGTTAGGTCCCCTTGTAGCTGTTTCCATCCATCCTCTTTGTCCACCACTGCCCCCATTTTAGTATCATCTGTGAACAGACTAACCCTGCTCCCAACTCTGTGTGCAATATCTGAGATAAAGAGCCCAAATAGCACTGGGCCCAGCAGCACACCACTTGCAACCGTCTAAGTGTCGAGAGCCCCCCACCACCACTACCACCTGTTGCAGCCTCCCCTGCAGCCATTTCCTTATCCAGTTTGTCAGCTTCGCCTCACCCCCACAGCAGTCAGCTTCCCCAGACACCATGAGTCACTGAATCAAGGCCTTGCTGAAGTCCAAGTACAGGACATCTACAGCATGACCCATATCCAGCTCTCTTGTTACCCAGTCATAATATTCTATTAGATTGGTCTGACAAGACCTCCCTGAGATGAACCCATGCTGCCACCCATCATGGAGGTCATTACCCTTGAGGAATGACACCAGCCTCTCCTTTAGTATCATCTCCATATGTTTACCCACTATGGAAGTGAGACTGACAGGCCGATAATTTTCTGGCTTGTCCCTAGGGCCACTCTTGTTTATGGGCACCACATGGGTCACCCTCCAGTCCTGAGGCACCCATCCCATGTCAAGGGAGGTGCTGAACAGGTCCACCAGCGGCTCGGCCAACACCTCCACCATCTCCCTCCGCACCCTGGGGTGGATGCCATCAGGACCTGGTGCCTTGTCTACCCTTAATGCCCTCAGACCCTCTTGTACTCTACTCCCTTCAATCATTCTGTCCGTCCATCATCTCCTCCCCTCCCACCCCCACCCTTCCAGTCCATGGTGGTAGTGGACCATCCTTCTCCTTTGTGAAAATGGAGCAAAAGTATTCATTTTGTACTTCCACTTGTTCCTCTCCCTTTTCCACCCACCCCACCCCTCCCCATTTTATTTTATATATGGTCTCTGCACTTCCTCTTTCCCTGACATATCTAAAAAGTCCTTCTCCCCCCCCTTGATGACCTGCACTAGCCTTAGCTCCCTGGAGGCCTTGACTACTCTTCACTCACTTGGTCACCTCCTTGGACCAACTCACGTAAGCCTCCCTGTCCTCTTCCTTCCTCATTCTGCTGAACTTCTGGTACGCAGCTCTCTTCACCCTCACCCCTCCAACACGTCTCTATTCAGCCAGCATGGTTTCCTAGCTCTGCACTTCTTGTTCTTAGTCCTGGTGCAAGCTTCTGTAGCCTCTGTTAGCCCAGTTTTAATAATTTCCCACTTTTGCTGTGCATCCATCCCTGGCCTAATACCCTGAAGTCTCCCTTGTAGTATTTCTCTCATCCTCCCAAAGTCTGCCCTCCTAAAATCCACCACCTTTGTTACTGTGCCTCCATACTCTCTGCCCAACTTGAGAATGAACCACACTGTTTGGTAGTCACTACCAGCTAGTGGGTCTTCCACTCTTATTTCCCTCATTGCCTCCCCATTTGACAGCACCAAGTCCAGCATGTTACCTAGTCATGTTGGCCCACTGACCAGCTGTGTCAGGAGACCATCCTGGATCGTGCCCAGGAGCACCTGCTCCCCGGCACTGGAGGTGGCAGCGGTGCTCCAATCTACCCCCGGCAGATTGAAATCCCTAAATCACCACACTCCCCTTTCTACACACCCTCCTTATTTGGTCCACTAACTCCCTGTCCAGTTCCACTGATTGGGCTGGTGGTCTGTACACCACCCCCGACTCAGCTTTCTACCCTTGGAGTCCAGAAGCTGCATCCATAGTGCCTCTGTCCTCCCTTCCTCCTACTCGTCCCTCGTACATCTGATCCCTTCCCTCACATAGAGTGCTACCCCATCCCCTCTCCCAACCCCCCGGTCTTTCCTGTAAATGCTATACCCCGGGATTGCCAGATCCCAATCATGGTACTGGGTGGCCCAAGTCTCAGTCACTGCAGCAACATCTACACTCCCCTCTGCAAGGAGTGCCTGAAGCTCCACTGTTTTATTACCCAGGCTCCTCACACTTAGGGAGACCACCTTCCACCCATTCCCATCCATCCTCCCCCCCCTCGGCTCCTTAGTCTGCCCCTTCCTCTCAGTGATCCCTCCCACTTACCTCAATGTTGTAAAGGGGGCGGCACATTGCACTCAGTCTGGCGGCCCTGCATGCTGGCTGCACCTTTGCCTCCCCCCACCTAGTTTAAATACCCTCTTGAAACAATATAATCCTCTAATTTGCTCTTTAAACACCCCCTTATCTGCCCCATTCAGGTGTAAACCATCCCTTGCGTACAGTTCTCTGTTAGTCCATGTATCTCCCCATCCTCCTACCAACCTATACCCTTGTACTTTACACCAGTCTTTCAGCCAGAAGTTGAACTCTGCTATCCTTTCCTTTCTTGCCCTTGGGACCGGCAGCACCTCCGAGAATGCCAGGGACCTCCCTATTTCCAAGCATAACTTCCCCAGTTCCTCAAACCTCTCCTATACCAACTCCACAATGCAGCACCCCAGGTCATTTGTGCCCACATGTACCACCACGTGAGGTTCCTGCCATCCTCCCCTAACACACTTCCTCAGAGCCTGCCCTGTCTGCTGTCAGGCCCAGTACAGGTTCCACCCAATGACCCTTTGCTATTGTTGTTTTTTCCCTGTTAGCAAATATGATGGACCGTTCTTGCTGTTTTAGTTGCTGATCCCTGCCTGACTTACATTAATCTAATATCCACTTTAATGCTTACTGTTTCACTGAATTTGTTGTAACCCTGTTGTTTTTGTCTTTTCCTTTTGACTTTGTAACTCTCCCGTGTCGTGCCTGAAAATAGGCATTTTGTTTCGCGCACTCACCTGCTCAACAGACACTAATAAATAAATACCAAAATCTGCAATAGGAAGGACACTCAGGAGGGGGGGACAGAATATGCAGGAGTCTAGGGAAATGTGGGGAGTGGGCAAAAGCTTGGCAGTTGGGGTTCAATGCCAAAAAGTGAAAAATCATGTACCTAGGGCACAGGAACCCAGAAGTGGAGTACAGATAGACATAGGTATATACTAGGATAGTAATAAATGACCAGTGCTCACAGATTTGAATACTGCATTATAAAGTTTATGATGCAGGCTGCTTAATTGTTTACCCACTTGTCGTATACTATTTTAATCCTTCTGACTCTACTAGAATGTTATATTTATTAATGGCATGATTGGTATACTGATATACTTACAGAAAATGTTAACAAGGTTTTATGTACTATACACAAATATGCCTTGTCTTTGTCTTTCATCTCCGAGTTGTGCCTGTAAAGGGGTCATGAAATCCACAGCACCCTCCCTGTTACCAAATCCTAAATAAATAAGGATGGGAGGAGGTATTGACATTCACTAAACAGGAAAGGGACCTTGGGGCTATTGTATCCAAGGACCTCAGCATGGTAGGGCAATGTGACAAATCAGTGGGTAGGGTTAGTGGGATGCTGGGGTGCATAGGGAGGGGTATCTCCAGCAGGAAGAGGGAGGTGGTGTTGCCACTGTATCACTCACTGGTGAGAACCCACCTTAAGTATTCTGTAGTTTTGGAGACCACACCTCAGAAAGGACAAAGACAGGATGGAGGCAGTCCAGAGAAGGACAACTAAAATGGTTTGCAAGAGAAGCCCTATGAAGAGAGACTGAAAGATCTTAACATGTACACCGAGAGAGAGAGAGAGAGAGGTGTGACATGTTAGAGACCTACAAGTACCTCACAGGGGCGAACAAGGTGAGAGGGGAGAGTCTCTGTCAAATGAGAAAGAGCACCAGGACCAGGGGGCATGCAATGAAGTTGGAGGATGTCAGGGAGTTCAAGAGAGATGTGAGGAAATATTTTTTCACTGAAAGGGTGATAGATGCCTGGAAAAGACTGCCACTGGAAGTGGTGTAGGCTAAAACATGGGGGCTTCACTCATGCATGGGATAGACAAGGGGGATATTAGAAAAGAGGCAGGGAGGAGGGACGATCGCTGGAGACCAGATAGGGTCTGTGGAAACAGATTAGGGTGGAAACATCTGGACAGACTGGGTGGGGCAAGCACTGAAGAGGAAGCTACAATGGTCACTCTAGGACATCACATAATGTATCAGTGAATTTGAAGTGTCTCTTGCCTGCCTGCAGCAAGGTAACATCTACCCACTCGTAGAAGGGACAGATGCACCCTGTGCTAGAGGCAATACTGTGGTCAATGCATGGTAAATATACATAAAAAATAACGTGTAAATAGTAAAGTGTTCACTGCATGGAAAATAGTATACAAATATTTACTGGAGTCAAGGGATATCGTGTAAAATTATTGATCGCAATGGATGAACTATTAATAGCCTGGCAACTGTTATACTGCCAAATCCGAGGGTTGAGGACAATATAACTACTGGAAGGCAACAGTTTATCCCTAGGGGTCAATCTTTTCCCACTGCAGTATATCCCCCCCAAAAAACTCTGATCAATATCTGTTTTAGTAAACCTTGCCCAAGTTACACTGCCTCCCCCCGACTAAATGTGAGTTATGGTGCAGTCTGTTCACAAATTCCCCTTTTGAACTGCAGATCTGAGAAAATAACTGCCAGTATTAATAACAGATTTCACTCTTTTGAAATGTGAGGGGGTGAGCTGTATACATTAAGTACACTACCTTCTGACAGTACTTCAGATAATGAAGTGTAACTGCCCCTAGTTGGTTTTTAAGCCGTTGTGCTCAGATATATCAGTCTATCAATCAATTACCTCTTCTCAGGAATGAATGTACTCTATTAACTGCAAATTTATTTTCAGCTCCACTGTATATAAAGTTGAGGATGTGTCGTTTGTTCTGTATATCCTTGAGAAATTCATTACACCATATTACATTTTTTTTTTTAAATGCCATGGTGCAATGCATTCCCTCTGTTTTCTAACTTTTCTCAGCTACAGCGTTTGCATTCACTCATTGATTTTTAAATAAAGTGGATACAGACACTATCAAATTTAAAGTTCAGAACACGCACAATGCCACCAATGATGAAGTCATCCATTTCAGTGCTTTGCTGACACACCCTTTTCCACCAGTGAAGTTCCCTGGTACAATGCTTGTGTAAGCCAAGTGACTGGGTCAATAATGACAGTCACTTAGACAGCACAAGTCACTGCACTTCAGTGAGATGGCAGCCACTAGTGGAGGTGAGCAGTCAGTTAAAAACAGTTACTGTCTTGAGGTAGAAGAAGCTGGGAGGGGTGAAGGACTGCTAGACCATCAGGAAAACAAAAACAAATAAAAAACAGTAGCTAGTGCTTGGTACTGGAGACTGGCACTTTGTTTTTGTTTTTAAACTGATGATGTGCATGTGCCAGTTAAGCAGGTAATATTTTTTGAACTACTGACCCCTGCTAGGAATACTGCCCATTGCTAAGGTTCACCAGGGCAATAGTGCCCGCTATTTCTAGTCATGTGAATACCTTGAGGCTATTCATAGACCAGAATTTGTGTCCAAGTTTTAATAAACATAAATAATAATGTATAAATAATAATGTGGCTAATGTGTGGTAAACATACAAGATACACAGACAATAAATAATGTATAAAATAATACATGGTAAATACACAGTGGTGATCATTGAAAAGTTTAATGGTGCCCCGGTATAATGCAGCAGGAGTGGTAGCAGCAGTGTTACGCATTGCGGTACCTGGTGAGTGGTATGTGGAAGTCTGATTTAATTATGTTTTTCCCAAAATGCAAAATGCGCCAGGTGGTGCTGTTGCTAATTCAATTTGCCTGCTAAATTTAGTTTTGCTGGCAGGTGTCTCCGTAGTCTGTGATTCCCGTTTTATCAGATACACATTACATATTGAACTGTACATCCTAAAGTCCACCAATGCAGTTATGGTGTGCTAAAGCTTGTAGGGTGGAATATATTTAACCCTTAGGCTGCCAACAGAATTAGAATGTATAGGAATTTTGGACTGATATATCAGTCTGCAGCCCTGCAAGGGGTAAAGATCATGCATTCTCTTTTTTTTCCCCACAGGTTTTGTCCATGGCAGAATAATAAACTGAGTATGTTGTAAAGAAAATAAATGTATCCTGGTGTAATTTTTTCTAATTCCATTTGTTCAAGCCTCCATTATCTGTCCTGCTTCAGACAGTCAGCCCTGGGATATATTTTTTATTTTTTTTGCGGAGACTACACAAACTGTGTCAGTTTTTGGTTTTTGAAAAGCTTTCATTCATTCAGATCAGACATGATACCCCCTGAGTAAGTACAGTATATTGTCACTCGATATCTGGTCCGGTACTGTCTTTGTAAGTAGGAATTACACTAGTGCAGCTGATGCTGTGATGAAAAAAAAAAGGCAGGGTGAAAAATGAATATCAGATTGTAATGACTGGGTTTCATATTGTAGTGGTTACTAACTGATAAGATGTGGGTAGGTTAATTGTGAGGAATTTGAAAAAAATGTAGCCTCTGAATCCACATCTGTTCGTCAGTCAGTTTAAAATGTAGAGGAGCACAAGTGAAATTGAATACTCTTCTTTACAAGTACACTCGTGCTCCTCAGATTGGGTGTGGGTCACAACAAAAAATGAACTATAAAATGCCAGACCTGAAAGTTGGATGCTAGAATTTACCACCACCACGTCCCGCCCCCATCCACATTTCCTCCTATGCCTGTCAAGGCTTGCAGCCAGCTGTATGCAGAAAATCTCTTGCCACTCACAAGCACTGTTTTCACCCATCCCCTATCCACACAGGTTAGGTTATGGGCATACCGATTATTAGCTGGTTCTGTAGTGTTGGGTGAGGGGGCAATGCACTAGATTTGGTGGTTGCTGTTGGGGACCACATACTGAACCCACATCTACAGAACTGGGTGATTCAAGCATCTCTCTATTTTAAACTGTGACAGTACAGTATTTCTACATTGTTGGTAAAGCGAGCGGAGGGGTGTGTTCATGCAGTGTGGCGGGTGTAGCGGAGCATGACTTGAAGGAGTCAGGGTCTGAGTGGCTAGCTTATAAAAATGTAACAATTGAACTTTACCCCTTGGTAAGTACACATGCTAGTCAGGATTGGATCGTGTCGAGTTTTCCTGATATTTTATCCTACCCGGTCCAGCAATATCAGAATAGGCAGACTCCACTGTAAGAGCATTTCGTCAGTTGGGTGATTTACTGTACAGTAGCCCTGACACATTTACAATGCACTCCACAACAGCAATTAAAATATTTTTATACCTGATGTTCCCAGTGTAAAAAAATAATGGAATTATATATTTATAGTCATATGCAGTGTGGGTGAGTAATTATTAATATTATTTATGTTTTAATATTTGTCCAGGCAGGAGACGCTCATGTGATATTGAGACATTTACCAGAACCACTGCCTATATACAGTATCTTCACAGTGAGATGGATTCCTTGCAATCTGACAATTATGTTTTCTTTCAAATGCATTATTAAATTATTCATTTGATTTATTTTATTAGATTATTTATTGATACATTGTACATTTATGTGTTTATATATTTATGTTTTCTTGGCTACGAAGTCAAACCTTTGTGCTTACGTTACCATAAATTTCTAATGTACTGTAGCAATATTGCTACCCCTCTGCTGTTTCCCCAAAGAATAATAAACATTCCTCACCCAATCCCTTTAAAGTTTGTTTACCATAGCTTCCTTTTCTCAGTTGGTTCCTGAAACGTTGCTATAACTGGTTTAGTATCCGGTACCAGTTCAGTTCCTGTAGTACCTCTATATATAGTCATAATAAATTACCATAAGATCCTCAAAGGTATCTTACAAGAAACACAATAATTTAAACAAAGTGCAAAAGAAAAATAAATAAATAAATAATAATGTAGAAGCCTCCTGCTCCCCAAAACGGTGTCATAGACCATAGTCGGACACCAACAAAACATCTGCTTATGCCCTTCACAAAGGCATAATCTATTCTTGCCCTGCTAATATGCAGTTTATTACATTTGATTAAAGTAATAAAGTAAGGCCCATGGATATACTGTATATTGCAACCCGTAATAGTTTCTAAGTCTGTGTATATAACTACAGTATGCATTTATGAAAAGGGTTTGTATATGGACAGTATATTTCATCCCTCCAAATTCAAATCTGTATTAAGCCTAAAAAGGTTAAATAAATTCTAGTTATGATAAACTCCAACAAACTTTTTTTGTTTGCTTGTCACTTTTGTCCCTTCTTTCTACCCACGAGCCTTCAATAATTAATCATTTTAGTGCAATGAAAACCCTACTGATAAGTTGTGGACAATTTGCCTTTTTTTTTTGTAACTTCTAACAATGCATTTGACCTTGTTCTGTGTACAACAAGCCCCAAACATGAAGCCCAAAATTCCCCTCATCCAATGTCAAATGAGCAGTTCAATTTATAGCAAAAGTAACAGTTATAGCATCGGTTCATAAATAACACTCTGTTTTGCTTATCATATGTTCTAAGAAACAGATTCACAAGGTAGAGAAAATGTTTGGAACTGAATTATTAAGTCTTTAAGTGCCTTTGAATGATTGCAGTCTAAAATGGTCTGATTATTAAAGAAAACCTTTAGTTTTGCAGGAAGTACCAGATAAGCCTTGACCCTTTCCTACCAGAGAATTTGTTGAATTGACCCATACTGTTTCAGAAAAAGCCCAAAGTCTTTAAAGAAATCTTGCTTTATATATAGGATGTGCTCTAGTCAAAATATAGTATATTGCTGTGTAGACTGTATCTGATCCTGAACATTTATGTTTACACTGCAATCTAAGGAGTCCCCCCCCCAAAAAAAAACAACAATAACAACAAACAGAAAAACTGGGAAACATACTGACTGACTGTTGGAAGCTCATCTGCCAGTTTGCATATACTGTACTGTATGCCAGGGTTGGTTGGTTTGTTTGCTTGTTTTTGGGGTTTGTGGAGTCTGGATATAAAGAGAGAGGGTTTAAAAAAAATATGTTGTGACAGAAAAATCCAGACAACTAATCTAATGTGCTACTTTGTAATTAATTCCTTTGCTGCCCCCCCACCCCCAAAGCTGGAGCACAAGGATGTTAAGTGATGTGCTTAGGATAACAAACTAGCTTTCAACTGAAACTCTCATTTCCCCATCTGATGTCAGAGCACATAAATGTCAGTAGTAAAAGTTTTGTTTGTTATGTTTTGAATGGTAATCAATTTACTTATAAAAATCTGAAGCATTATTTTCCAGGTTTCCTATATATTACAAGAAGGTTATCTTGCCATGTGTTGAATTCACATTTGACTAGAGCTGAGACATGTCACACGAACAGATCTAGATTATGCATATTATATATTTTTTAATGAATCCTTCTGTTAATGCATTTTATTTCACATTACCCATTAAGGTTCTGCATGAACCTCTGTCTACCTGTGAAGTTCAAATACAGTATATGTCTAAAAAACAAACTGCTCTTGAGGTAACTGCCTTCAAATGTTGATGAGGCTGGTAGACTTACTGAAAACGGGATACATGCCAACAATTGACAAAAAACCCATAGATACACAGTGAGTAATGCCACTTACATTTCTGACATGGTATATATTGGCATTGTAACAGGGGATTGCGTTTATTTATAGCTAAAATAATTGCCAAAAATGCTGAGATGACACCCGCTCATTCCCAGATCTGTCTAAACGATCATGTTTTGTTTTGTTTTTTTATATATTTTGTCATTATGACTTAGAATTAGCAGCTGTCATTCACCAACTGAAACCAGCAAGGGAGATGGATGACCAGCTGTCAGCAGGAGTCAATCGCATTCACTTTCATTCTGCCCTTCTGTATGTTATCTGTTCTGTTCTGCCCTGGGCCCTCCTTGTAAATGAATGGAACCCAATCCAAACACTGAAAACTCCACATTTTGGGATTTCCCTTATGTTTTCTATCACAGAGTCTAGCCATGGGGCTATCTGAACCATTACTGGTGATCGCCCGAAAATGTTCCTGAATTCTTTCTTTCCATGCTCTATATTGTCTTGCAAATGTACTAACAACCACAGCACTAAAAGAAAGAATACAGTAACATTTTAGGGGTATCGCCAATAATGGTTCTGACACACATTGGACATTTACATTTGCTTCAGGGAACAGTGAGCCCCAGTTTTGAAACAAGTGGTTAGGGAGGCTTCGAAAAAGGGATCACTACCACAAACGATGCAGGAAGAACTGATCCCCACTTCTGAAACCTGGGAAAGAAGCAGCAAGCTGAGCCAAGATATACTGTATGCCAAGATTCTAGCTACTAAACCATTCCATGGGGCTTTTCTGTGTCAGTTGTTTGATTGCTACCAACACCTCCACAGCTGGACATTGATCCACACCTGTCCCTGAGCCACAGTTGGACACTGGTCCAAGGCTGGACAGTGATATACAGCCGAACATTGATCCACAGCTGAACGCGGATACCAGGCTGCACATTTAGCCACAGTTGGACACCAATCCACAGCTGCACCACATCTATTCCCAGGAGAAGAGGCAGATCAGTAGTCTTCAACAAATCAACCCCCACCTGACACAGGGGCACTCTTTTTAAAAGACAATTGGTCCTATATATTTTCTGGATTCCCAGAAAAAAAAAATAAGCAAAACTCAGTCCAATCCTCAGTATAGCAGGGCAACTACTGTACACATAAAAAAAACTCAATGCAGTTTGCTAATTTTTTTTCCTTTTTTTTTATTTTTATTTTTTCTATTAATACGAAAAATGATGAAAACTACCAGTGGTTCAGTTCCCAAACACTGCAAGCTGAAGAACTCACTAAATGCCATGAAGCTGCTAAGGGAACACGATGTGAAGTCTGGGGGGCTGGGGCTCTATTGTTTTTAGAGACAGCGTGGGACTGCAGCACTTAACACATACATGTGTTAATTTAGTGTGACGAGCTTCAAAGGTAGAAGAAAACAGCTCTTTCAGTTGAAGTTCCAGTGTGTATTTTTCTGAGTGGCCACTTTTTTTTTTGTTGGAAGCTGGAACTTATTACTAGTCCAGCTGGCAAGCTGCTGCTTTGTAAAGAAGTGGGAAAACGGGCTGGCAGGCTGAGGAAGTGTAGGCGTTTCGGATACTATATACATATTCATTACATGGGATATAATTACTGTACCTAGTGAATAGATTCATAAAACAGTAACAACCACAACTCACTTTGCTTTTTGCATTTATTGTTGATCATTTACAACAACTGTAAATCAGTCGGCTGGCTACAGTACATTTATTATATGGAGGAGACCCCCTGTATGAATCCAATTGAACTCTATATTTGGCAGTGAAGGTGCTGACCCAGTTCTGTCAGTATAGGAGCAAGACCAAGACTGACTCGCATAATACAGCACAATGTACAACATTACCTAAACTGCCAAATACAGAATTAAATTGTATTCATTTGGATTCATGCAGCGTTACATCTATGCAATAAATGGACTGTAGCCAGCCAATTCATTCACAGTTGTGTTGTAAATGAACAATAATAAATGCAAAAGGCAAAGCAAGTTGCACTTCAAAGACAGAGGGCTAAATAAAACCTTCTTTTTATTTATTTTCAGCTGTTCAGCTGCTGTAGCTGAGCTTAACAGCATGCCCACTGGTGCACTGTCCAATGTCTGCCATATAGTGTGCAAGAAGAGAGTTTCCTGAATCGTGTTCAGTTTAGATGGAGTGATGTTTCCCCAAAATTGCAGCCAAGTCCACCAATTTATGAACCACAAAGGTTTTTTTTTTGCTTGTTTTTTTTTTATCAAAAATAATAAAACCAGCAGTAGGATAGCAGATGCTTCCTGCCACACTGCCAAACAATTTTGGCTTAGTGGGAGGGAGCGTCTGTTATTCTCCTCCTGGTTTTATTATTTTTGGTAATAAATATCATCCTTTGCACGTAACCTTAACATCATTCTCAGGGAGTCTGGAAGCCAATGGGAAACAAGGACAGGGAGGGAGTTAGAGAGAGAATGGAGGGTCTATATAATATTTGCAGTGAGTAATTTCAGCCAGACTGTACAATATAGTATATCTAGTCTTTTAACCAAACTGGCTGGGACCCAGGCTCTGCTTTTATCTTCCAATATGGAGCATGATATGCAGGTAGGTAGGTAAACAACAATATACTGGGGGGTTAAGAGGGATGTGAGGAAGTGCTACTTCACCGACAGAGTGGTAGATACCTACTGTAGAACAGACTGCCAGCAGAAGTGGAGGAGGTGAAAACAACAGGGAGCTTCAAGCATTGAGAGCCTGAGCCTGGCTGTGCAGGGGTGCATCCTCAGTCACTGAGTCATGAGTAGAATATGGCAGGATCCCATAGTAGATCATATGACCCAATGCCTGAGGTAGGATGATGTGAACTGCTCCGTGAGCACTGAGGTGGGAGATATGGAGACAGATGTAAAATTGGACATCTGTCATTTGGAAACAATGGGGTTCCTATTGTGGAACTACAGTTATGTTCAGAAGAGCTACAGTACTCGTTTGTCGTAAGATAGGGCCACATAAACTAGCCCAAGACACACATTTGTTCCATGTTTGAAACAGGACCAGGTGTTCCCCTTCAAAATGTGCAAAAGAACTTCTTTTGTTTCCAACTTCAATTAAATAACCTTGTTTTTTTTTTTGGTTTTTTTTACAGCGTCTGCAAGTTTCTCCAGAGGACGTGCTTTATTTTAAGAATAAAGGTCTACTAAGGAAAATACTTTTTATTTGCTCCTGTCCTAAGTCAGTGTTGGGGGGAGTACAACTGGGATAACAGAAAGTAGAAAACAGTGACACCGATTGTATAATACTCCGCACATCCCGATACCACTCACTTTTTCTGCAGTGTCCAGCTGAAAATTAATAGCTCCTTAGAAGGGCCTACTATTAGTTCATTATCACAAAAAAGCTATACATTTCTTTTGATTTAATGCTTGTATATAAAGTCTTTGCTCACCAGTTTTAGTATGGAATACTGAAATGCTGTAATATTTCACCTTACATTCATGTATAGTACCTGAAGCTGTACTTTTTCATTTTGCTATCTCAACTCTGTAAGACTCACAAAGACACATCAAGGAATGGCTGCTATACTGTAGGTTAAGAAAAAGCAAACAATGAGCTTTCTCCATGTGATAAATGAAGTGCAACATTTAACATTAGTCTGCTTTACAGTTTTTGTTTCCAATAATTGTTAAAAGAACTTTGCTTAACATGCAGTTCAGAAACCAAAAAGAAGAAGAAAAAAAAATCAATCTTTCACCTGAAGTGAAGTTAGCTACTTTGGCTTTGGGGTCCTAATTAGAAAGGATTTGAGCACCTTCTATGTGATCATTCAAGAGCTACTGGGAAATTTTTAGCTTTCATCCTCTGGATGGTCCTTCAGATATATTTTCAAATATTCCTGTCGTACTCTGTGGTGAATGGGTTTGAAGCTTTATTGGGAGCAGAAGTCTTTCATTTAGGGTGCATGTTACTTTGCCCTGTTTAAGGTACTTTCATCTGCTGACCCTTCTTTTTTTTTTGTGTGTGTTATTTATTTTAGCTCCCCCGTGTCTCAATCGGCCTCTTCTTCAGATTGTCAAGGACTCCTCCCCGGGAATCCCGTCACCAACCCCCAACCTCAAATCACAGCCACCCCAGGGTAACCCAATGTATCCCTTCTGGGGAGAAAGTGCCTTACGGCCATCCATATTGGCCCTGGGTGCTGCTGAGGTCGGGTCGGCATTCACGGGATTCCACGGAGGTGCCAGTCCGGGTGGCCGTCATCCGGCTGATCGAGGTGCCATTTTCTGTCTTTCCTCTGACTTCCCTGATTGCACCGCATCTGTAGTGCTCCTGGTCTCCACCAGAGGCTACTACAGAGAGAGGCATCTCCTCAGCCCAACCCAGGACAGGAGCACAGTCCTCTGGATGCTCAGTCCTCTCCTCCCCTTGCTGACCCCTGGCGCCCAAGTCCATTCCTGAACTCGGGTTACCAGTGTGGTTCAAGGTAAGGCACCAGCACCTCAGCCCTTTGAGCCACCGGGCCAGCCTGATGACCCTTCTAATGAGCTATTCATTTTCTGCTGGACACTGCAAAAAAAGTGAGTGGTATCAGGATGTGTGGAGTATTATACAAAAGGTGTCTCTGCTCTCTGCTCTCTCTTATCCCCAGTTGTACCCCCACCCCCTGACTTGGGATAGGAGCAAATAAAAAAATATTTTCCTTACCCTTACAGTACTATTGTACTAAGGCAACTGTAGTGAGCTTGCTATTGGGTTTTCTTTTACCATTGTTTGTGAACACAACCCTGTAAAACATATTAAAGTGTTTATAGTACTGTTTGTTGACTAATTATTACCCATCTTTTCCATAATTACAAGTACTGTATTACTGAAATCACTAGACCGTTCTACAAATATATAAATTTTGTGCATGTGGTGCTGTAAATGCAGTCAGTAGTTAGTGAAACATCTGAAAGAAAGCTGCACACTTCCAAATCCCTGACTGATCAACAAGAAACAATGAAAAGCAACACTATATTACTTGTGTATGTGTTACCTTTGCAAGCGATACAGAATTTATACAGAATAACTTTGAAAGAGATACACAGTAATTTTGAGAACACTGAAACCTGCGCCACAAAGTTACCAAATGACGTTAAAGAAAATTGATATAATGTTGTTTCTCATTGTCAAAGCAGGGATTTGGAACAGTGCATGTTCTTTCTGAGTGAGACACAACTGTACACAAAGGCAGTGCAAGTGAAAAAACAAGGGTCCACTGTGTAGAACTACTGTATAAAAAAAAAAAAAAATCCAATACCCAGAAAGACCAGTTCTATCCTCTGCTCACTCTCACCGAATATAGTCACAAAATACAGACTATAACTTCAAGAAATTCCCCCCTCACCTCAGCTGCTCTTGCCAACCATAAAGTCACTCCTCCCCCAACTGACTCATGGTGACTGATAGGTCTTTCTTACACTGATTGCTAGTAACTTCAGAACAATGGGGCATTCCAACACTAAATGTTCCAATATTTCCACTAGCTGGTCACAGGGATGCATCGGACAGTAATGTTCCTCCAGTACCATATACTTTAGGTTACCTCTGATGCCAAGGTGTATTTTTGGTTTTCACCAGTAAGTTAACTGGGACAAGCCCGTTTCCAGCCACAACCACAACCAACACAGAAAATACAAGACAATGCAATACATTCGGTTGTTTTATAAAAGCAGATACAATTGTTTGTAAAAAAAAAAAATAGTGGTACAGTATGTCAAGACATACAAATTAATGCAGTTTTATGTACAGTGCAGTTTTAAAACTTCGCAGTGAGCAATTCAGATGGATGTTAGGGTGAAATACAATTCACTCCACCCAGGAAAGTGAACAAACAGTAGTGTACAGACAGGTGTTCAAGGGCCCATGTAGAGCATGAGTCTGGTGCAGGAGTTTACAATATGAGGTTGTACAATTTGGGTAGAGTGGCGGGCTCCCACAGCTGACACCCACAGTAGACACGCTAGGCATTGTGGTCCTTGGCGCTCTGGACCACAAGCACAGAGCGCCACTAGGACAGGTGTCTATACTATAAATAGAAGAACAGAAAAAGTTCTAAACTGTAGTACCAGCAAGCCTGAGTGCCTGTCACACTGGCTTGCCTACTCCCGATTAGCTGGTGGTCTGAGTGTCCCGGGGGTCCATTTGGCAGGGGCTGCAGCCCTGAATCCTTGGAGGGGGGACTGGGAAGTGTAGTGAGCAGCCTCGTGATTCACCTTTTTAAGCCCCAGTGCAAACAAAGGACAAAAGTTCACTTTGTGGCACCAGGAGCCCTGACTAACTATCCCATTGATGTGCTTGCTCCAGACTGGCTGGTGGTGTGGGAGTCCCAAATGTGTATTTTGGTTAGTGCTGCACCCATGGATCATGGGGTGGGGGGAGCTTACAAGGAAAGACCAGTCACTCCAGTCAAAGTTGTCAAACCAACAGTCTTTGCTTGAGCCTGATATAAGGTATTTGTCCGTGCTCAGTTGCTCAGCCAGCTACTTTAGGACAAAATTGTTGAATAGATACTATTTTTAAATAGATAATAGAGCTGTAATGATGTTTCAGAAACTAGTTTAAAAACAATGCCGTATGAATGATTACATTTAATTACATGCGTACCCATGTATGTTTCTGATAATGTTTAGGATTCCAGCCACAATTTAAACAGTTTGGGAATGGTGTTTTCTGAGGCTGTTCTGCAGTCTTAATTTAGCACCGCCTGATATGTGTCTTTCAGTTCTCCTTACTCCACAGTGGTGCATTTATGTCCTGGTACAAAAAAACCCGATCACCTCAATAAAATTATTGTACTGTGTGTGGCTGAAGGCAGTCCAGCAATGGTGTCCGATCTGTTTGAATGTTGCCCTCAGTGTCAATTGTGGTGTGAATGTTTCCTTTTAGTTCAAGTTCAAGTTTATTCAAGTTTTACTGCCAAGTTCAAGTTTATTTCAAGTTTTACTGTCATCACTGTTTAAATCTGGCAGACGTTTGTGGGATGTAATGTCAGCACATCTCTGTGTCTACTCTGCACAAGAGAGGTGGTAGATGGGCAAGCTACTCTTTGTGCTGGCATCCTTCTGACCCCCCCATTCCCATCCAAGTGGTCAAAACAGCATAGCTCGACCACATGTATTATGCCCATCCCCCGCTGTCCACAATCAGTATGACCATATGAATAAGTAGTTCTGCTGTTGTTTTGCAATGAAATACTGACTTCTGAATCAACGGTTCCCCTCTGTATACAGTACATCTCATTTTGTTTTGCAAAGCTGTTAGTTATTGACATTTTACTGTATTCTTTTTATGGAGGTATAATCGGAAAGTCCAGCTCCAACTTAAAACTATATTTAAAGCCAGCCTGGTGGCACAGAGGGTTGAGGTGCTAGACGTCACACCTCGCACTATGCCGGCGATCCGGGTTCAGGAATGACCTTGGGTCGTCAGGGTGCCAGCGTGGGGGGGGGAGAGGGTGGAGCAGGATCACCTCTCAGGGGTGCTAGCTGTACATTCGAGCAGACTTGATAGACCTCTAGGCCTTTATCTGCTGGCAAATTTCGTATGTTCGTATGCCGATGGGCAACTCTCCTCTCCCGAGGGTGGTGAGGGTGGGTTGGCAGCCTCCTCGTAGTTCTGTGGAGGTCCGGTGGGTAGCTTAGGCAGAGAGGGGGTGGCAGAAAGTTATGGGAGGTGGAAGGGGCTGAGCTGGCACCACAGGGTGTGTGCGTGCCTCCACACACTCGCACGGTCATGTGCCGGGGCCTCGGGGGAGGAGGGGGAAACCTGTAAAATACCTATGTGTCTCTGTCGCCAAGTTGGCGGGAGGAGGCATATATATATATATTTAAAATCTATTAAAATATGGGAATAGACTTTAGAGTCTAAAACAGCAAATCAAGTCATAAGTAAAGAAGTAAGATGGAATTAGCTAATTTTTACATGTATCCTCAGACATACAATTCTAGCTCACACCTCTTCCACCTGCCATATGTTTGACGGTAATTAATACGATCAAGATTTGGTGAAAATCATCTGCCAAACACTGTAAAATACAGTTCTATACGTTCCCTGCCTCCTTCCACCCCCACCCCCAAATCTTTTTTTCTTTTCCTGGTTACTTGTGCAATAGGAACCCAAGATGTACTTACATTACTTGGCCTCTGCTGTTACACACAATATGATTTTTCTATACTGGCTGTTACACTAAATTAAAATTTCCTCATAGTGCTCCTGCGTGATATTACCATTTCTTTTTTTATCATGCTCTTCGTTAATTTTTTTTATTAAAACAGAATGGCCATAGTTGTATGGTTTTCCTATTAAGTTGCAAATATTTTGAAATGGACAATACAATATCCATAAATATGCTCCATTAACGTATAAATACTAGGTGAGGGGAGTAGACTTGCACTGTCACTTTATGCTGTTTGTTTGTTATTTGTTTGTTCTTGTGAGGACCTAGTGTGTGCTCACACTCTTGAATGACAGGACATATATTCTCACCCCTCTTAAATTACATATGCAGTACTTTAAATAAATGTGACATTAAACACCACAGCACTGAGAGGTGTAGGAGAGGCATGGTCAGACTGTATACTGTTGAAATGTATGCACTACCTGAACATCAACAGGGAAGCAATTAAAAGCAATATCATACATCCAAAATTAGAAGGTTATGGTGATTTTAAGTTACAAAAAAAATAGCTTTAGGCTGCTATTTAAGTAATTGCTGTAAACTGCTTCCCTGTTGGTCTTCTGGTAATACACAAGTGTCAACAATAAACAGTTTGACTATGCTTCACTTAAGCATCTCAGTGCTGAGATGTTGAATGCAACATAGATGTTTTTGCACTCTGAATGAGTGTGTAAGGTTACATGCAAAGAAATGGAGCAGGGGGAACACACATACAGTGTGTAAGCTGCTGCATATCTGCAATACTAATCGATTTATTTATACACTCTACGTTTCAACACATTTGAGCATAATGAGCAGTAGCAGCGAACGTAAAGTTCAGTTGTAAAAAAAGGATGTCAGGATACAGATCCATTACATGCAGAAGCTCTTAATTTAATCTCGGTTGAGGGAAAAGTGGGGATTTAAAATATAACTAATAAAGAAAATGGAGGAATTTAGGAAAAGACGAGTTCCTGGTGATGTAAAATTTTCTGAAAAAAAAAAGTAGCTGAAAATCAACTAATTCACACCCCGTGGTGACCCCTGCATCTTCATCATTGGACCTCAGACCGACCCCGTGTGTGTTGATTGAGGGTTGGGAAATGCATTACTGCAACCATCAACAAGGGGGTAAACACAGAAGTCTTTAAAGATTAGCAAAAAATGAACAAAAGAACAAAATTATGAATAAGAGCAAAGGATGTGATTAAACATCACCTGTCATTCTTATACAAACAACCAGCATCTTGGTATAGAAATTATCAGTTCTGAACTGTCAGGTGTTGGCATACAATGGAGCACAAAATACACAGCATAACAACAGTGAAGCACTTTATATATTGTTCTAAATGGGGCTCAGCATTCAATACATGCTTATTTATTTATTTTTTTAGTCTTGATCAGCATTTGGTGTCTGGGAATACTGATACCACACTGCTGGTTCAGTGCCCTGTCATTTCACAAGGCTCCCCCCCAACCCCAACAGTAATCCACCAAAACTTTAATTATTTTTAATATCAGGTGGGCGATCGGGACTGGGGTGGGATACTACACTACAGGAAAAGTATTTGTTAATAGTGGTTGGCTATATGGCAGACATTGGACAGTGGATCAAAGAACATGCTGTTAAGCTCAGGAACAGCAGCTTAATAGCTGTAAATAAAGCAAAAGAATGTTTTCTTTAGCCCTCCGTCGTTGAAGCCTTCTCTCTTCAAAGAGTGTAGTGCCCCACCCCGGTCCCAAATTGCCAACCAAATATTAACAAATAATTTTCCTTGTAGTGTCCCACCTCAGTCCCCGATCACCCACCTGATATTGATAAATACAGGTTACTCACCTGTAACAGGAGTTCTAGGAATGGTATATGTTGTTCATCCACACTTATTGGCAGGTATCCTTGCCGCTTTAAATCTTGCCGGAAGGTCTTCAAGCTGGCTCCTCCCACCCACCCGGGTGGTAAAACTCTTGGCTCTGCCCCATGACACCAGATCTGGCCCGCTGGAAGTGTCAGCGTCAAGCCGAGGTCGGGAGAGTTTGTGGGATGAACAACATATACCACTCCTAGAACTCCTGTTACAGGTGAGTAACCTGTATTTCTAGGGACATGGATATGTTGTTCATCCACACTTATTGGCAGACTCCTAGCAGTTCTCCGGGAGGAGGAAGGCAAGGCGCACAGCCCCTACTTAGGGAACAGAGACTGGAGAACCGAGGCCCCAAAACCAGCATCCCGGCATGACTCAAGGTCGATGTGGTAATGGGTGATGAAGGTGTGTGCTGACTTCCAGGTAGCAGCCCTGCAGATTTCCTGGATAGGGACGTCCCTGGAAGCAGCCACCGATGCAGCAGTATGGCGGGTAGAATGAGCTCTTATCCCTCTAGGAGGCTCCATGCCTGCCAACTTATAGCAGAGATCTATGCAGGAGGTGACCCACCTGCTTATCGTCCGCTTGGCTGCAGGTCTGCCAGGTGCGGCTTCAGCGTAGGTGACAAACAGCTGGTGAACCTCTCCCGAATTTCTAGCCACAAGGCCTCCTTATAGTAAGCTGAGCGCCTTTCTCTAGGGTCCAGAGTATGGAGCCTATATTCGCCTCCGAGGGTGTGATTGGGGTAGAACACCGGCAGAGTCAACACCTGGTTAAGGTGAAACTCCGACACCACCTTCGGAAGGAATTTCGGTGGGGCGCAGGACAACCTTGTCCCTGTGGAAGACCAGGTAAGGAGACTCGATGGAAAGCGCCTGAGCTCTCCATCCTTCTGGCTGACGTGGTAGCCACCAAGAAGGCGGTCTTCCACGACAGGTGAGAGAGATCACACCTGTGCATTGGTTCGAATTGCCTGTCCATGAGCTTTGCCAGTACCAGCAGTAGATCCCACAGAGGTGGAGGTTCTTGCACCGGAGGGGAAATGTGGTCAAGGCCTTTGGAAAAGCGCCAGACCACCTTCTCCTGCGCCACCAACTGCTCCCCGGCCCACGCCCGGTAAGCAGAGATGGCTGCCAGGTGCACCTTAAGGGTCGTTGACCTAAGCCCTTGCTGACAAAGGGACCACAGGTAGTCCAATATGTTCGCCAGGGAACAGGAGGAAGGGTCAAGGCCCTTACCCTGACACCAAATGGAAAATCCCTTCCATTTGAAGGCGTAGCATTTCCTGGTCGACTCCTTACGGGACCCCTCAACTACATTGAGGACCTTGTCGGAAAGACCCAAGGCCTGGAACTCTAGCCGCTCAGGAACCAGGCCGTCAGGTGCAGGGATTGAAGGTCCGGATGGAACACCTTCCCCTGATTGACTGAGAGCAGGTCCGGGCGAGATGGAAGCTGCCTCGGGAGCCTGGAGCTGAGGCTGAGGAGATCTGGGTACCAGAACTGGTGGGGCCAGTCTGGGGCTATCAGAATCACCTGCGCCCTGTCCCTCCTTGCTTTGAGAAGCACCTTGTGTATCAAGGGAAATGGGGAAAGGCGTAGAAGAGGCCCGGGGTCCACTGCCTCGAGAAGGCATCCCCCTGCAGCAAGCCCTGCTGAGGGGGGCAGGCATGGAACAGCCTCAGCTTCGCGTTCTCCCTGGAGGCAAACAGGTCCACCTGAGGTGTGCCCCAACGGAGAACAGATCTTGTACTACCTCCAGCAGGAGAGACCACTCGTGGGACGCAGCCCCTATCCGGCTTAGGGCATCAGCCAGGGTGTTGGAGGCTCCTGCCACGTGAATGGCTAGGAGATCCGCCTCCAGGCTGCGCACGAGTGACCAAATGCGGAGAGCTTCCTTGCACAGAGGCATGGAGCGCATCCCACCCTGGCGGTTTAGATAGTACATGGTCGTGGTATTGTCCGTCTGGACTCGGACCACTTGACCCCGGAGAAACGGAGCAAAGGCGGTGAGAGCTAGGCGGACCGCTCGGAGCCCAGCAGGTTGATGTGACATCGGACTCCGCTGGGACCAAAGGCTGTGCGCTCGGTGTTCCCCCAGATGGGCACCCCAACCCATCAAAGAGGCATCGGTCGATAGAGAGACCGTCGGCTTGGGGCGGACAAACGGGATGCCCTCCTGCAGATGAACTGGAATGGTCCACCACTGGAGAGCGTTCCACATCCCCTGGGTCACAGTCACTAGCTGGTCCAATGGATCGCAGCGTTGAGACCACTGGCTGGCCAGCCCCCATTGAAGGGGTGCATGTTCCAGCGGGCCCAGTGGACCACGCTGGTACAGGCCGCCATGAGACCCAGAAGGCAGGAAGTCCCGGGCAGGAGCGCCACTGCCCAACCAGAAATAATTGGGCAAAGGAGGAAAGAACCTCGGCCCTGTCCACGGGAGCCGTGCTCTGGCCAAGACAGTCGAGCTCTGCCCGATGAAAAGAATCACCTGCTTCGGCCGAGTTCGACTTGGCCTCGTTGATGAGGAGGCCGACATTGAGAGCAAACCTGGAGGCCAGATCTCTGGACCGCTCCACCTCCTGCCTGGAGGGCTGCTATCAGCCAGTCATCCAGGTAAGGGTACACCCAGACCCCTTGGCGCCAAGAAAGTGCTGTCACCACTGCCATGCATTTGGTGAAGACCCTGGGAGCTGGAGACAAGCCGAAGGGCATGGCTCGGAACTCGAAAAGGGATCCCTCCGCTCGAAAGCGAAGGAATCTCTGATGTGACAGACGGATAGGGACGTGAAAGAACGCATCCTGCAGGTCCAGAGAGCAGAACCACACGCTGCGTTCCAAGGATGGTACTATCTGAGCCAGAGTGACCATCCTGAAGGTCCGAGACCTTAGGAACTTGTTTAGGTCGTGCAGGTCAAGAATGGGGCACCAGCCCCCCGTCCGTTTCGGAACCAGGAAGTACCTGGACACAAACCCCGGGTCTGAGGGAGGGTCCGCTACCTCTCTGATCACCTCCTTCTTGAGGAGGAGGCGATGTCGGCTCGGGCGAGCCGACAGTGAGGCTGGAGACCCGAGGCCCCGAGGTGCGATGGCTCTGAGAGGCGGGGCCTGCTCGAACTCCAGAGGCAGGCCTTTCCGACCACTTCCAACACCCACCCGGTCTGTGGTAATAACGGACCAGGCGGAAAGAAAGTGGCGAGCCGCCCCCAGGGGGGAACCTGGGGTGAGGTGACGGGGTTTGGGGCGACACCCCTCAACCCGTCACTGGGCAGGCTTGGAGGAGGGACTGGCCGAGGGACCTCCAGGGCCTTTACCTCCCTGCTTCCTGGAGGAGGAAGCCGAAGGCTTGGGTTTGGGATGCCAAGCTCATGCCTGCTGGCCCTGATGTTGCTGGGCCGGACGTGCCACGGGTGCAGAGGGACGAAATGGCTTAGGCTGTGGTCTGCGGCCTTTGTCCTTCTGTGCGGATGAGACCGAGTCCAAGGTAGCGTTGGACTTCTCGATCCTCTGCAGGTGACCTTCCACCCCAGGGCCGAAGAGGTCGGTCCCCAGGAAGGGAACATCTGCCAACTTGTGCTGGGTATCCGAAGTGAAGGTGGATATCCTCAGCCATGCCCGACGGCGCATAGCTACTGCGGCCACTACTGACCTGGCACATGAGTCTCCAATGTCCAGAGCAGTCTGAAGCTGTTGTTTGGCCACTGCCCTGCCCTGATCCTGCACCTGCCTAACCGTGGTCTGCAGGTCCGCCGGAAGATGAGGAACTACCTCGTCCAGGGAGCCCAACAGGGCATGAGAGAAATGTGCCATGAGTACGGCCGAACTGGCCTGATGAAGGCTGAGGGAGGACGCAGCGTAGACTTTGCGCCCGGCATAGTCCAATTTCTTGGACTCCTTGTCGGGAAGTTTGTCCACATCCCTAGCGTTCCCGGCGCACCGGAGAACGCTGTCAGTAACTAGCCCCTCGGCTGAGGAGTGTTCCGAAAAACCGGACAAGGAACCGGTAGGGACCACATGCTTCCTGGCCATCCTGGCCGAGGGTGCAGGACAGGAAGCAGGGCGCTGCCAGAGCTCTAAGGCCGGGCCCACTATGGCCTCGGCCACCGGACAGGCCTCCGTAGGGGAATTCCCTCGGTCCAGTATCTCCGTGAGGGGATACCTGGCCCGCTTAGACACAGGTTCGAGCTTCATCCCGGTGGACTCCGAGATGAGCTGAAGCAATCCCAGATAGGATGAAGGGCTATCGTCCATCGACTGACCTCCAGAGGACTCCAAGTCTACTCGCCTGGAGAAAAGTGAGGAATCACCATCGGACTGGAAGAGTCCGCAAAGAGCTACCTCGGGCCTGAGCCACCCTCCACCTGCCGAGGTCGATCGGGAGTGAGGGTAACAGACAGCCTATGGGGCAGGCCCTGAGCCGACCGAGAATTCTTGGTCGGAGCCCCAAATAACGGCTGTGGAGGCGGAGGTTCCACCGGGATCGGTGGAGCAGCTGGTTTTAACGAACACGGCCAGGGAACAGGCTCGGGTAAGTCGAGGGGTTGTTTCGGCCGCTCGGGTGACAACCACTTAATGGCGGGGAAGGCGGCCTTTTCCTGGTCAGAGGCTGTTGCCCATGGGGTCTCGTATAAGTCAGCGTAACCACGTCGAAGCCTCCCCTGGTCCGAGGAGGAGGGGCGAGGGCAATGACGACCACCGCTTACCGCGGTGCCGAGACGAGAGACCGCCTATAGACGGCGGGATCGGCTGGACCTTGAAAAAGTCAGACACGAGAACCTGGCTTTTCGAGGCAGTGCGGGGGAGGGACGGGTGGAACCGGCTCTCCCTCGGCTCAGAGGATCACCCGAGGCTCCGGAACCGGAGGCACTGGCAAGCCCACGGGATCCTCAACTCCCACGGGGAACGGGAGAGAGGTTCTCGGCTCAGCCTGGCGACAACCCGTCCAACGGGTCGAGAAAAATCTCGACTGCGTCGACGGGAGTCTCGGTCAACTGACCTGATGGAGACACCGTGAGACCAGTGGCCGAAGCCGAATGATCGACCGAAGTCGATGGCCGACAACTCGGGGAGAGGGACCTTTCCCGCTCCCAAGAGCGTCGACGGAGGGATTACCCTTGTCTTTCTTTTTGGACCTAGAAGAAGGTCCAGCAGGCGCTGGTCCCTCTCCTTAGTGGAGAGGACAGACAAACTCATAAAGGAAGCTGTATAAGAGGAACCCAGAGAGGCGGGATAAATGCTGCGGCGAGGAAGATGCTGGCCCGTCGCCTCCTCTTCGAGGGCGATCATCTGCTCTAGCTGATCCACGAGGCCGCCGCCTATGAAACCGCCGACCGGCCTCTTTTGACTTCACCGGAGGAAAACGTTTCTCGGGACGCCCCAGTTGTAAACGGGCAGCACGGTCTTCGAGGACGTAGGCTGAGAAGGAAGAGCACAGGTCGCAAGCCTGCGGGTCGTGCTCAAGGCCTAAACAGTAGACACACGTGGAGTGCGGATCCGTCCGAGACATCTTCTGCCCGCAAGGGCATCTCCGAAAACCGGGAGTCGATTTGTCCATCGCAGCCGCGAGGGATAGAAGACCGAAGTCTAGAAATGCAAAAACTTTTAAATTCGCAAAACCGAAGAATTAGGAACCAGTCTTATACGCAGAGCGTTAAGGAGGGAACCTGAGCTTCCAAGCGGTAAGGAAGATCTGGCATCATGGGGTGGAGCCGAGAGTTTTACCACCCGGGTGGTTGGGAGGAGCCAGCTTGAAGACCTTCCGGCAAGATTTAAAGCGGCAAGGATACCTGTCAATAAGTGTGGATGAACAACATATCCATGTCCCTAGAAATATTTTTTTCTGTAGCGTAGTGTCCCACCACGGTACCTTTATTGCTCACCCGATATTAATAAGATATTTTTCCATACTGCAGTATCCCACCCTGGTCCCAGAGCGCCCACCCGATATTAATAAACAATATTTTCCATAGTGTAGTGGTTCTCCACTGACACTGATACCGTCCCCGAACAGAAAAAAAAAAGTCCCTGGTAGTCCAGTGGTCCCCCAATCCCCCCCCACTCTGGTAATCACCCACCACCCCACACCCAGCATGACTGCTCATCAGGGAGCAGCACAGCCCTACTCTCACCTCCATGGCTGCCCGCCGACTGAGCTATGAATAAGTATGCCCATTCATACAGTAGCTCAGTCGACGGACAGCTGTGGAGGTGAGAGGAGGGCTGTGCTGCTTGTCGACAGGCAGTCGTTTTGGGTGCGGGGAGTGGAGTGGTGGGTGATTAACAGAGTGAGTGGGGTTTGAGGGACCACTAGACTACCAGGGACTTGTTTTTATTTTTCTGTTCGGGGATGGGATCGGTGTCCGGGGGGAGATATTGTGCTGGGGTGGTGGATGATTACCTGAATGGGTGGGGGGTTGGTAGGACCACTAGACTGCCAGGAACTATTTTTTTTCCTGTTTGGGGATGGCGATCATTGTGCAGGGGACCCTACACTATGGAAAAAAGCATTTTTAATATCAGGTGGGAGATAGGGATCGGGGTCGACCACTACACTATGGAAAAAACATTTTTAATATCAGGTGGGTAATCAGGGAGTGGGGTGGGACATTACTCTATGGAAAAATGATTTTTAATATGGGGTGGGACACTACACTACGGAAACATTATTTTTAATACTGGGTGGGGATTGGGGACCGGGGTTGGACACTACACTATTAGGTTGTACAGGACAAACACGCTGAACTTGACACTGCACATTAGAAGGTTTTCGTTGTGCTTCTGTTAATGTATTTAAAATGTATGGTATGTAAAACTTTATTTTCCCTAAATGGCACCTCAGAGCAGCGCCCCGCTGGTCTATTCAAATGGGGACACATCCTCTAGGGCATTTGATGGAACCGTCAGCAGCTGGTGCAGCTCACCAGATACACATTGTTAGGATGTGTAACCTCTCCCCCAACCCATCAGAATGGATCCTGAATCACAGAAGTGTGCACCTCTGTATTTGCAGGCTTGAACTCCGGATTTGAAAAAAAAAAAAGCATACAGTGCTGCAATTTTCGGAGGTGACCCAGTAGGAAGTAGTCAAAATATATTTCAGTAGAATAAAGACACAATTAAACCATTCTGTTTAAATCTGAATTGTATTTAAAAAAATAAAAACAGCTCTCAACCTGACACTCTCCATTGAGAGGATGAAAAAAGATTGATTAATCTGACAGGGTCCCGACAGTTCAACCTGACACCATCTGCAAGTTAATTATGTGGGAGAAAATGTATTCGGCTTCAGGCATGTAGGATTACCGTGACAGCTCGTGGTAGCCATCCTGTGGTTAAGTGAGGAAGAACATTCCCACAGCATTTCTGCCACACCGTACAGAGAGGTACCGATCAGTATGCCGCACCACACAAAGAGGTACCAATTGGTATACCTCATTACCGGTAAATGATTCTATAATCATCACCACTGTACATAATAATGTATAAATATGAAAGTGGTTACTGCATGGTAGATATACATTAATAACGTACGTATCATAGGTATCATAGGTGTTCAAAAGCTTAGTAAGGCTATTGCCCATTCCAGCTTGCTAAAAAAATTATTATATCTAGTATCCCTGAATTCCCCAGGACAAGCAAAAACTTTCAAGCTTATTTTTAAATTCTAGCATGTTCCTGCTTCCCACAATATCAAGTGGTATGGCATTCCAGAATGTTACCACCCTCTGGTTGAACCATAGGGCTCTCTTTTTGTTATGACAATTGTCACCCCTTAGTTGTGGATTATGGGATCTAGTATTATAATTTGAGTCCATCATCCTCAGGTCCAAGCAGTCCCATAGATCACGATTATTTAGTACTAGTACTCCAAAAACTAAACACAGATCACCACACGATCTTCTGTACTGAAGAGAAAGCAAACCAAGCTCTTTCATTCTATTTTCATAGCTAAGAGCTTTCAAATTCCTAATCAATAAACAATCATGTGCCCAATGCAAGGTAAAAAGAGATAATAGAAAAAGTATAAAAGTGGTTACTGCTTGGTAATTATACAATAAACAATAACCTGGCTAATGCATGATAAAGATACATAATAATGCATAAACAATACAGTGATTAGTGCATGACAAATATATATGAATAATAATATATAAGCAATAATGTAGCTCATGCATGGTAACAATGCATAAACAATGAAGTGGTTGGTTACTGCATGGTAAATATACATGAATAATAAGGCATAAATAAAATGGCTAATGATTGTAAAAAATTCACGGAAAGGAGGAAGGAACAAAAATATAGTTTTACATAATTAACAAGGGTAAACAGTTATGTTAAGAGCAGAGCAGTAATAACCATGTATAAGATTCAACGGTGTCCAGGGATCTAAGGCAGTATTTAAATGGGGGGGGGGATAGGCAGGGGACAGGTGAAAGTGGATGGGTTAAAGGTAATGTATGCTACAAGGGAGAAATGGAGAATGGGCAAGGCTAGCTGTAGGTGCAGAATTTGCAGAAGTGTGCCAGCAGGGGCAGTATAACAGGGTACAGTGAAGATGTGCGTTGGATAGGGAGAGGGAAGTTATTCCAGGAGCAAGAAAGTGGGCGGAAAAAGACAGATTGGTCAGTAAATGTTTGGCAGCAATGGATATGGAATGGAAAGGGGAAATTGTTCAACCAGGAAAGGCACTCTAAGCTTGTTTCAAGGTGCAACCTGGGAACACAAGGAAGTTAAGTGACTTGCTCAGGGTCACACAGTATGCAGGTGGGGGCTGTGGGATTCAAACCCAGGTCTCCAGTTTTACAGCTCAGAGCCCTAAATCACTGTGCTATCCTGCCTCCTTGGAATGAGCGTGAGTCAGAGAAATGGAGGAAGTAGGAAGAGGGGAGGAGCTGGTAAGAAAAGATAAAAGGTAAGGGGAAAACTGGAATGGCAATATCTACACAGGAAGGAAGAGCTGCTGGAGAGGCAAGGGCCTCAAGGACTGGGAGACAGAGGTTAGCATAAGGAGAGCAATTATGAGAAGGGGTGGACATTCAGTGCGAAATGTAAGGAGGTGTGGAACAAGGGGTACAGTCTAGCAAGATAGACTTGTGGCAGAACTGTAATCCACATCCGCATAATAATACACCTGCAGGGTCATCTTGAGAATAATATTTATCAGGAGAAAAGTCAGCACCCAGACCAAGGACCAATATTAAAAAGGCTTTTTTATTCCAACATGCAAATGTAAGTGCAAAAACTTAGCTGGCTCATATACTGTACCAATATGGCAGCAGGCAGGTAGTACAAAAAAAGTCTTACATTTCACTCAGCAAGCGCCAAGCTTCAGCAGAGATAGCTAGACAATGAATGACCTGTGTTTATATACACACTTAATCATCCTCATGCTCATAAAAAAACACGTGTGACAATTAAACAATCGGGAAATCGAAGTAATTTGTAACTCGGATTCACATTATATTATAAAAAAGAGACAGTAATTCAATGTTTAATGTTTTTATGTAATGTGTTTTTAAATATTCAACAAATAGTTTAAACATCTTTAAAAATGGTATTCATATAGTATATTCCCATTTTATTCATAAATCACTTTGTTACATATACCTGTGACATTTCTACAAGAAGATTGGTGAATCTATATTGTCATTCAGCCCAAGTCCCTCTCTTGCTTTTTATATAAAGATCCAGAAACTTTTACGTTGCCCAAATAATATTTGTGCAGAGAAGGAATACATTTATATCAGTATTTTTTGGCATACCAGGATGATGAAGTCTTTCTCAAGCTATGTCGTGGCTAATGTGAGCAGCCTTTATCGAGTCTACAGCAAATTACATTTTTTAAGACATTATACAAAAGGTATCTATGTACTGTATGAATGTTATGCAGAACCCAAAGCTATCCTATCAAAATACCATAGGACACAAGGAGACTTAGATTGGGAAGCTATATTCATGCTGCCCTCCAGTGGCACTATATTCCTCTACCAATGCAAAGGATGATGACTTTGGTTTACCTATAGCGCTTCAACAGCGCTAGCGCCGACATCCACTACAGCGACGGCTGCAATGCAGACTGTCGGCATTGTAGCCACTGCGTCCCCTGAACCCCCACCCTCTGGGTCTCTAGGATTCTAACTCAGAGTCGGAGTTGGACCGAGGAGAGAGCAAATACCAGCGAGGCAGTCTGGTTGCCACACAGACCACCCTGCACAGCGAATGGGATTCTGCCCAATTCCCTGTCGCTGTGGTGGTCTTCACTGTGCCAGAGTAGCTGCGGTAACGGTATACTGTCGACTTCACTGTATTAAACACCGAAAATAACAAAAAAGTTTTGAGTCATATGGGTATATCTATATTTAAAACAAGACAATCAGAAAGTCTAAGTAAGGTTGGGTACTCTCAAAGTACGGTATCTTTTTGTTTTAGTGTTATGAGTCTCTCTGTTCTGTTTTAGCTCTATATTTGTTATGCTGAAAGCTTTACTTGTGGTAGAAAACTAACAAGCCATCTTAATAAAATGTTTCTTTCTGTAAGAATTTTTTTTTTTTTTAAATTCGCCTGCAGTTTTCATGGTCTATCTGTGGATCTCCATGTCATATCAATTATGCTTAAAAATTCATCTGATGGCTGACCCTATTAGCATTTCATTGTCCTATCAGACAACCTTTCCTCCTTCAGGGAGTTGAGATGAAAAGGAAAGGCATTCCTTTGCTGGGGGCGCAGGCACACAGCCCCAAACCGCTAATTCAAGACACACTGTAGCTTTGTTTACATGCTCATACCCAAATTCGGGCTGGGGCATTTGTTAATGCTTCATTGTTCAACTATTAATAATGAAATTAAAGTGTTTTTGTATGCTCTATATATAACATTATGAATGTGTTTGAAAATATTTTTCTACCTTGGCACAGTTGTAAGGGAAATTTGTAGGGAACTGAAAAAAATGCTTTATTTTTCGAATCTGTCCATACAACTATGTTCTGTTTTTGTATTTAGTTTCTTGTACATCTTGCTGTATTGGGTGTTTTTAGGGTTTGTCTACTGTGTGCCATGTTGGCTAGCAAAAAGGACAGAAACAAAACCAAAAATGCTACGCATACCTCATGTGTGAGAATAAGAGCAGCAAAAATGTTGGAAATAAATGTGAGAAAAGGAAGCAAAATGTAGGACACAATGTGGGAAAACAGGCAATACATGGGACGCAATGTAGGAAAAGGAGGCACTATGTGGGACAATGTGGGAAAAGGTGGCATAATGTGTGATACTGTCAGAAAAATTGGGCAAAATGTGGGAGACTGTCAAAAAACAGGGCAAAATATGGGACATTGGGAAAAGGAGACAATGTGGGACACAATGTGGAACAGAAGGCAAACAGTGGGACAATAGGAACATAAGGCAAAATGTGGGGCATAATGTGGACAATGGGGCGAAATGTGGGAAAAGAAGGAAAAATGTGTGACACTGTGGGAAAATTGGGAAATATGTCAGACACACTATAGGAAAAGGTGACAAAATATGGGACACACTGTAGGAAGAGGTGGCAAAACTGGGGACACAGTCTGGGACAATGGGGCAATATGGTTTTATTTATTTGTTTGCCAGGAAGTAATGCGTTAACAAATCAGTATACACAATAAATTTGCATGCTTTATTTAACAGAATTAGTAGCCTAGACAGTGTACTGTCGGTCGTTTGTGCACAGACCACATTACCATGATCAACTGGTTATTGCATAGACCACAACACCATCAACTATGGGTAAAATGATAGTATTAGCAGCCAATTTCTGTATTTCTTTTATAAAGTTAATTTATTTTGGAGAAATTAAACCAAATCTTACATATGCTGTCTTGATTAAGTGGTATATGTGGTCAGTAAATGACAACGCAATGTCAAAAACAAGACCAAGGAGTCCGAAGTTCATAACCTGCTCTATCCGATCACCACTATGAAATTTTATTTAAATTTTTTTATTTAAAATTTGTTACCGGGAAAGACACAGTGAGCTGAGGCACATTTCCAGGTGCAACCTGGGGAGAAGGAAGACAGATACAAACAAAGGGAGACAAAATATTCCCATAACAACAAATATGCATAATATAGTTTATGAAAATGTTTGCTCAAGTTTGACTAAATAAACAAATGCAGCGAAACAGATAACACACCGTAGCAATCAATCGTTCTTTATTTTACCAGGAAAAAACACCACTGAGAGGACTCTTTTATAAGGGTGGTCCTGGGAGTACATAGATACACAGAAGTACAACATGGCAACATTGGAAGCAGACAAAAAAAAGTAATACATTATACACGATATACAGTGTATGGGCAGTATAACATAGGTATAAGGGTTACAGAACACAGTGTTTAAGGACAATACACAATATCTACTGCATGTGACCAACCTGAATAGGTGGGTAAGTGCTTAATATTTACATGGCTAAACAGTAGGCGGGCTAGTAGAAGCCTTGACTCGCTAGTGCATTTGTAAACCTGAAATAACCTCCCCCGCTCCATTCTGATTTGTTCCTTTAAGAAAAAAATAAATTTTTAATAATCCATCTCCTTCCTCTTAAAATAAATCCTTCCCTAAATAAAAAAAGAAAAATTAATTTACAACCAGGCCCCATACTGAGGAGACTGTTACGCCCACAGTAGTATTACACATTTGGTTGTTGCATTATATAGGACCTCCCATTTTTAATTATACAAAACTAACATTCATAGATACATAAATACATAGACAGCGTCAGCAGACAAGGGCCTACGGCCCTCCCAGTCTGCCCATTTGAGCTTGTAAGTTTACTTTATGTTTTCCTAGAAGTCTGTTGCCCCTTAACCCTGACCTCCAGAATTCCTTTATGTCTATCCCATGCATTCTTAAATCCTGTGATTGTTTCAACCCCCACCACTTCCCTTGGCAGGGTGTTCCACTAGTTCACCATCCGTTCGGTGAAGAAATTCTTCTTCGTGTTTCCTCTGAATCGTCCTCCCTCCAACTTCATCCCATTCCCTCTAGTCCTGGAACATCTTTTTCACTTACAAATAGTGTATTCATGCACACTGTTCCTCCCTGTAAGATACCTGTATGTCTCTATCATATCCCCTCTCTCCCTCCTCTCCTCTCCTCCAGGGAGTACATATTCAGTTCCTTCAACCTGTCCTCATAGAACTTGTGATGCAATCCATGTACCGTCTTTCACTGTTACCCTGTCGCACTGTCCCTGTTTGTGAGCACAAGGTCCAGTATTGCCTTCTGCCGAGTTGGTTCCATGACCAGTTGCTTGAGGAAGGCACCCTGAAGGGAGTCCAGGATAAATCTGCTCCTAGTTGATGCTGCTGCTGGGATGCACCAGTCCATGTCTGGAATACTGAGGTCTCCAACCAGCACTGCCTCACCCTTGTCTGCCATCCTTTGGATGGTTAGCATCAGCTCCCTATCTGTTTCTTCCTCCTGGGTCGGTGGTCTATAGACCACACCTGTGCGGATGGCTGGCTCCATTTTCCTTTAGAGCTTAACCCTCAGTATCTCTCCCCCATTTTGTTCCTTCTGGATCTCTGTGGCCCTTATGTCATTTTTCACATACAGTGCCACTCCTCCTCCCTTCCTACCTGCCCTGTCTCTTCTGAATATGTTGTAGCCAGGTATGGCCATCTCCCAGTCATGGTTATCATTACACCAGGTTTCTGTGATAGCCACAATGTCCAGGTCTGACTGCACCAGGACAGCCTCCAGATCCTCCATCTTGTTGCTAAGGCTCCTGGCATTTGCACACATGGCTTTCCATGATTTGACCTCACTAGACTGCTTAGCTGTTCTACTCCAGCCCCTTCCCTGATTGTCCTTTATCCCTGGTTCTCCTTGCTGTCCGTCTGTCCTTCTGTTGAATTTTGCCCCTTTTCTGCCTATCCATCTCTTGGGCACTTATCTCCATCTTTTGCACACTGCTTTGTAGAGATATCCACTCCTCCGTTTCACTGGTTCCACTGCTAGCTGTGGGGGGTCGGCAAGTAGGTACCCTCCTTGCTGGCCTGCCACGTCCCTTGGGTAGTTTAAATGCTTGTCAATGTAGCATTTAAACTTATCATTGAGTGCTTGGATTCCCCTCCAGGATGGATGCAGGCCATCAGGCTTGAACAAGCCTCCATCCCTCCAGGTGGGTCCCCAGTCACCAATGAATCCAAACCCTTCCTCACAGCACCAGTTCTTCAACAATGAGTTAAAGTTCCTGGTGCATGCACCCCTATGCTCTCCCATGCCTCCTGCAGGTAGTACTTACAAGAAGGTGACAGAAGTAGCTACTTGCTCGAGACCCCTCCCCAATTTCCTAAACTCTTCCTGAACTTCCTTTGGCTCCCTATTTGCCAGGTCATTAGTACCTAGGTGGATAATGACATCCAGCTCACCCTTCTGTCTTGCCTTCCCAGCGATCCCCAGGATCTTCCTTCCATCCCTCCATCCCTGTCCTCCCCCTCCTGTGTTCCTAGCTGGATCCCTCTTTTGATGGAGTCCTCCACCAGGATTCACTTCCTCCTCCTCTGGGGTCCACTGCTCTCCCTAATGAGGTCACCTCCTTGGCTAACCTCCACATCCTTTCCTTCCACTTCTCTGGGTACCTCTATTTGGTTTTCCCCATTTACCAGTGTGGCATATGAGTTCTTGAGTGGAATAGGATCTGGGATGTGCCTCTGCTTGATAAGAAAAACTAAATGCAAAGCATAACTTGTCCTGCTGCTTTCTTTTAAGGAATCCGAATATTTGTGGAAATCTCAGACGCAAAACCCTGTAAGCATCTTCAGCTTTGTCACAGAGCAGTCTCTGGCCATTTAAAATTAATCTCAGCCTGGCTGAGTGGGCAAAAGATGATTGTATGTGATGTTTCCATAGGAGCGCTCTTAAATCATCAAACATCTTCCTGTCTTGGATAATTTCATATGGAAGGTCATGGTAAATTGTTATGGATGCTCCTTTGGGATCAATCTTTTGCCAGCATCAACAAATCCTTGTCTATAGTTTTAAAACATTTTGCAATGACTTTCTTCTGGATGTGATTTCAGGGATCTGTGAGCTCTACCTAAATCAATTTTTATTTGACCAAGTGGAGTGCCCAAATAAGCTGTAAAAATCAGGCGTAAGTTGTTATTATAGGGGTTTCACTGTCCCACTGCTCAGGGATCCCAATAATTCTTATATTTTTCCTACGGACTCTCGATTCATAATCCACCATTTTCCCTTTTATTTCCGTAATATCTTTTTCTGCTTGTGATACAACTTTTTGTTACTGCTGCTTCATCTTCAATGGTTGAAATTCTTTGCTAAATTTCTTTTGTCCTTTTGTCTTTAATGTTTTTTGCAGATTTTGTTATTTCTTGTTTTAGTGTTACAAGTTATGACTGTATGCCTTTTATTGGTGGCAGTTCTTGTTTAATTTCCAGAATTTCTTTTAACATTGAGGTGGCCCAGGTTGGTTTGTTCACTGCTTGCATCTAGCCCTGGAAATTCAGAGTTTGTTTCTGTCTTGTACAACTTGTGTTTGGGTGGGTCTCCATTCTAGAGTGAGCGGTGGCTTTATTTTTCTGTATGTGTGACTCACTGTCTATGTCTGACACAATGTCACCATGTATGTGTGTGTGTGTGTGTTTGTAGATCTGTATGTGTTAGGAGTCAACAACCTACTTTTGCATCTATTTGATGAGTTAATTCTTTTATTTGAAATATTACTGTGATGCAAATGTGTGGCAAAGTATAAAAATTAGAGACACTATGAGTGAGGGTTATAACAATTCACTACAATGTAAAACACACAAATAAAATGAAAAATTGCATTATCAAACTAATGCAAAGGTAGCCATTGTTGACTCCGACCAACTCTTATTCCTATAGGACCTCTTTTGTAAATACCAGTTCCCAATCTATTATTTTTATATCTTTAGTAGTGTTTTAATAAACACCATTGGTGTTTCTGCTTGACTAACTCATGGTAGGGACCATTTTAGAAATGTACAATGTAGTTGTATGTCCCATTCACCCACAAGTTCTATAGCAGAACACAGTTCTACAGAAGAACACAGATACAGAGTCAGCCCGTTGGTGCAGCGGTAGCGCTACTGCTCATTACACCAGCAACTTGAGTTCAGGTATGAGCTCCAGTTGCTGGGGGTCAGCTGGGGGGAGAAGGACTGAGCATCCTACAGGATGCTCTCCTCCTCCTCCGGGGAGCGAGGGTTGCTGTCCCTGCTGGGTGACCACAGGTGGTAGTGCAGCTGGGGATGTCAAGGGAGGGGAAGACATCGGCCGGGATCTGGGTGCAACAACATGCTTATGGCATGCACACATCCACTGATCCCCTATGCGTGCTGACATCCTTGGGGCTGGGAGAAACATGGAAAAATGGACCCCTGCACTCAAGGATGAAGGATCACATGGCAAAAACACCAGATCCTCCTGCCTAGGGCTCACCGCTCCAGCCTCCTGATGCAGACAAGACAGTTGGAGGGCAAGCCCCTCCACCTCATGCCTGCCTGGGAGGAATAAGCAAGGCTCCATCGGAGAGGACTGAGCATGCCAGCAACAAGGTAAGGGGAACGAAGCTGGCATGCTTTGGCAGAGTCTAGAAGGAGTTCAAGTGCAGGGTGGAAAGTGGGCATAAGTAGAAAGTATAGCCCCCCCCCCCCAAAAAAAAAGAACACAAATACAGTAGGCCAACAATAGAAGAGATCAGCAAGGACATAAACGACATTGTACAGTTTTTTTTTTTAAACTTATAGTTTATTAGATTTAATGTACTGAACAAGTAAACAATAAGACATGAGAAGGTGTGCATTAGACATTTCTAACGCACAGCTAGGGGCGTAGCGAGGCAGGAGACTACAGGCTGAGTGACTTCAACCCTTGGCCGTGTGTTAGAAATATCTAATACGCACCCCCGGAGTGTTTTACTGCACTAATAAAATGGGGCTCAGTATTATATACTCATAGAAAACATTAAATTTGTAGGTCTAAATACAAAAACAGAACAATATTTAATGTATTTTGATGTAAAATAGTTCCTCCACCTGCATTAGTTTGCTGTGTTTTTTTTTTTTTGTCTTTAGGTATTTTGCCCTATTGTGGCTACTGTAACTGTATTCTGTTTCCCATAGTAAGAAACTGTGGTTCCCCCACCCTCCCCTTCCCTGAGCGCCAAATCTGATAAACCACAGTCATTCCCCTGATCAGTTGTCATTTCTCTCCCACCCCCCAACGTACACATCAAGCTGTGAGGTTGTCGGTCGGAACCAGAAGCATAGTGGCCAGATCAGTTGCTTACTCACTCCTCTACACACACGCAGCCCTCAGTGTGTGTGTGTGTGTGTGTGTGTTGGCTGCAAATGAGAGCTTTTTTTTTTTTTTAAATGTTGCTTTTCTTTTCATGATGAAGGTTTTCAGGACAGAGAGGCTAGCATTTCAAAAGGAAACTGGAAGCACAACTCGAGAGACAAAAGTAAAGTTTAACTGACAAAACAACTGTAGCAGTGCAGTATTCCCAGGCAATATTGCTAAACTGTGTTTGAATATTTAGTGGCGTATGGTGACCGAAGACCATGAGGATGGGGGAACCAGTACAGCAAGCAGGATAGTATGCTACGTGAGCGAGTGAGAGAGGGATTGGCAACGGTTGGGATTGGGCTGAAATCGGAGATTAGGAGTTAAACAAGTGAATCCTAAAGACAGTAACACAAAACTGATAAGTGTAAATATTACTGAATGGGTTACAGTATATAGTATCATTTGTGAATAATTTTAAAAGTGAAGTTTATCAGCGCAATTTATCGTGTATTGAAAAAAATGGCAACTACTGACATTCTTAATTTTTTTTCAACAGTCTATAGAGAAACACAGAACATAGAAAGATAGACAATGACAACAGAAAAAGACCAGCAGTCCATCCAGCCTTCCCATATTCCCTATAATCCTTGGAACCTGCTGTTCCTCCAGGGCACTAACCTTCCCTGTCCTCTTCCCCATTCTTCTCCTTGGTCCTGTCGCCCTGGGCAACCACTGTTCCCTTCATTCCATCCCTGCTTGAATCCCCTGACTGTTTTCGCACCCATCACCTCGGCTGATAGACTGTTCCAAGGTTCCACCACCCGTTCCGTAAAGCAATACTTCCTCACATCCCTCCTGAATCTCCCTCCTGTTAATTTCCACTCATGTCCATGTGACCACTAGTTGGAATTCCAGCTAAATAGTTCCCCACAGTTCACTTTGTTAATTCCTTTAAGGAACTTGAAGGTCTCTATCATATGTCTCTCTCCCTTCTGGTCTCCAGCGAGTACATATTTAGTGCCTTGAGGTGCTCCTCATAGGATCTGTCCTGCTGGCCCTGAATCATTTGTGTTACTCTGCATGCCACTATCTCCAACCTATCCTTATCTCTTCTGAGGTGAGGACTCCACAACTGGGTGCAGTACTCCCAGTGAGGCCTCACCAGGGATCTGTAGAGGGAAGTATTACCTCTTTTCTTCTCAATTCTCAGCGACTCGAGTTCGGGAGCGAGCTCGGGCCGCCGGGGGTTGGCCGGGGGGAGACAGGCTGGAGCATCCAACAACAGCTCGCCTTCCCTGGGGGAAGGGGGATTTACAACCCGGCAAGCAGCGACTCCTAGCGGAGGCCGGGGGAGCGACAGCAAGCTGAAGTCTCGGGGCTATGACTGGTTGTAGGTGCAGGCTGGCAGCCAATCAACCTCGGGGGCTGCTCCTTCGCGGAAGGAGGGGGAGAGATGTTGCGGACGTCGGCGGATGCCATGACATATGGGCCCGCAAGCATCCCACAAGGAACATTGGAAAAACACCCCCTCAGAGCCAGGAAGACGGAGCGCCGAGCCGGGTCCTGTTGTGCCAGTGCCTGCCTACTGCCTCAAGGACCCTGACGAGACTTGCAAGATTCGGGGGCTGCCCTCACCCCGACCCTGCCCGGGGGGGGGGGTTCCGAGTTCAGATGGAGGGACCGGAGGTTGTAAGGTAGGCACTGGTAGGGACAGGCTTAATGGGCAACTCCCAATGGTGCGGCTCTGGAGGGGCAGTAGGAGGGAAAAAAGAAATATTAAAAAAAAAAAAAGGCACACAAACCCCCCCCCCAATCCTTGTTTATTCTGACTGTAGATATGCTAAGAGTCAAGGAAAAACTCTTGTGTTAATGGACACTCCTTACTGAGATATCTATCCAACAAAGATAAGAATCCATGTTCCAAACCAGCAGTCACTTCTCCATGTCAGTGTACCCTCCCTTTGTGGCAAGAAGCATTAACTTTACCTCTGTTCCCCTGTCTTCTCCATGTCTGCGAATATTACAGGGAGGATGGAAAACATCACTGCAGTCCTGATTGGTCTACCGTCAAGACTGCATCGGAATAAACGCACGGTCAAAAACCACATGGGCAAAACAGCGTGTGCGGTTTCGAAGTATGTTTATACATATTTGCGTATTTTTTCACCATGCCCGTTTGTTGGTGTCCGTGCAGAGTAGTTTTTGACCATGCGTTTATGAACTGCGTGGTTTTAACCTAGATCCATCCCAATGACATCGCCAGCAGCTGTTGCTGCAGTCCCTGCCAATTCAGAAGCTGCAGACCAGTTTGAACAAGACAAATGTTTCAATTATGACTGCTACGAGCTGTAAGTTGGATGGTTCATTTTTGCTGGCGTCTTGTGCATGTTGGGGACTGACACTCTGTTATGTGTTCAAATTTACAGGCAAGTTTAATCAGAACAGGAGGAGGTATTTGCTGCTAAAGCACGCCAAATGCTCACCAATCCAGTGTATTCCAGTAACAGCTAAGACATTCTCAGCATAAAAAAAAAAACAAACATCTATGATTCATCAGTCACTGTTCACCTCTAGTTGAAGGGAACAAAACGGGGAGAAAAAAAATCATTCTGTAATTTATATGTTGATATATCTATTGTCTCTATGTAAAGCATGTTTGGGATGTTTTTATTTCAACAAAGAACCGAGCAGTATGCATTTATCTGGGCCCAGGTTGTGTGATTTGTAAAGAGGTACTGCTGGGGTGCTGTTGTTTGAAGGGATACTGCACCTCATAAACACCCTAGTTCAGTACAAATTAATACTCTTCCGAACAAAAGAAAAGGCCCTTGTTAGTTGATCAGTGGCCCTTATTAATCTCCAAGTCGCCATCATAATGTATTAAAAAGTAAGGAAAAATCAGTCCCATTCATTTCAATGGGGCTCGTCCCTGCACTCCCACTTGTTTCACGCCACTACATGTCTGAGTGCCGGGGCGTGTTGCTGAATCAGGAGATGGAAGGGATCATCTGGCCACCTTGTCAGGGCCAAACTACAATCCCTTACCACTTAAAAAACGTTGAAAATAAAATATTAGAAATTACACAGGGGGACTACTGCGGACCTAAGATACCATATCCTGAAAGTGGCACCTTATGTCCACAAATTCACTTTAAAAGAGTGGATTGTAAAAAAAAAAGGAGACTGCCTCAGTAACTGCCATATTGGGGTGCCAGGGAGGCTGCACATCATGGAAAAAAATTAGGAGGGCATACTTAGGACAACCAGCCCCTGTGTGAAGGAAGCGAGTAAAAGCAAAAGGGAGAGAGACCATTAGGGTTCTCTAGGGAAGTGGCCAAGGTGTTTAGAGGACAAAAAGATGGCATTCAGGAGGTATAAAGAAACACAGAGGGAGGAAGGCAGGGAAGTGCACCAAGGAAAACAAAAGGAAGCAGGAAAGGTGGTGAGGGGACCAAAGGTGAACATAGAGGAAAGGATAGCTAAAGGGCCAGATAGAGAATTAAGACTTTCTTCAGGTACATAAGTGAGAAGAGGAAAGCAAGGGGAGGGATAGTGAGGATAAGGTGGGCAGCAGGGGGAGACTGCGCAGAAGAGGACCAAGAAAAATACATCCTGAATAGGTACTTCTCCTTCATCTTCAAAGTGTGTGAGAGGGAGGGGAGGGGGGGAGAGGGGGTAATTGACCAGTAGGGAGCAGCAAGAACTAAAGAAGGAGTGGACTCAAGTCCATTTTCAGAGGAAAGATTCCTGAAGGGACTTGAAGCTCTGAAGCTGGAAAAGGCTATGGAACCAAACGGGATACACCCAAGGGTACTTAAGGAACTCAGGGAGGTGCTGGCTGCCTCACTGATGGCTTTATTCAACAGCTCATTGGAAACTTGCATTGTTCCAGAGGACTGGAGGACACCAGATGTCCCCCTACATATCAGCGGCAACAGGGAGGAGGCTAGCAACTATAGACTGGTCAGTCTCACCTGAGCGGTGGGGAAATTAGTGGAAACCCTGTTAAATGAGAGGGTGGTAGAGTACCTTGAATCCAGTGAGCTGCAAGAACACAAGTAGCATGGATCGGGGGTGGAGGACATGCCAGATGAAGCTGACTGATTTAATCGACTGGGTGTCAAGGGAAATAAATCAGGGAGGTCAGGAGGACAGTGGATGTTTTCTATCTGGACTTTAGCAAGGCCTTCGACACTGTGCTGCACAGGAGACTGATAAAGAAATTGAGCAGCCTAGGGGTGGGATCCAAAGTGGCAACCTGGATTAGAAACTGGTTAATGGATAGGCGACAGAGGGTGATGGCTAACAGCACTGGGACCGACCCTCTTCAATGTCTTCATTAGGGACATTGCAGAACTGAAAGGGAAGGCATGCCTTTTTGCAGATGACACCAAAATATGTAATAGGGTGGACATTCAGGAGGGGTGGACAGAATGCGAAGGGATCTTGGAAAACTCAGGGAGTAGTCAAGAGCATGGTAGCTGGAGTTCAATGCCAGAAAGTGCAAAATCCTGCACCTGGGGCAAGGAACCCAGAATGGATGGGGGGGGGAGGCACTGGCAGTCATTAAGCAGGAAAGAGACCTTGGGGTTATCATATCTGATGACCTCAAAGTGGCAGGACAGTGTGACATAGCAGAGGGTAATGCCAGTGGGATGCTGGGGTGCATACCGAGAGGTATCTCCAGCAGGAAGAAAGAAGTGGTGTTGCCACTATATCACTCAGTGGTGAGACCCCCCCCCCCGGAGTATTGTGTCTAGTTTTGGAGGCCACACCTCAGAAAGGACATAGACAGGGTGGAGTCATTCCCAGAGAAGGGCAACTAAAACGGTGTAGAGGTTGCACCAAAAGACCTATGAGGAGAGACTGAGGGATCTCAACATGTACAGCCTGGAAGAGAGAAGAACACGAGGAGACATGAGAGAGAGACCTACTTCACAGGGGAGAAAAGGGTACAGGGTAGGAGTCTCTTTCATTGAGAAGGTGCACCAGAACCAGAGGGCATGTGATGAAGCTGGAGGGGGGAGGAGTTTTAATATGGATGTGAGAAAGTACTACTTCACTGAAAGAGCGGTGGATGCTGCAGGAACAGAATGCTAGCAGAAGTGGTGAGGGGAAAACAGTAGGGGACTTCAAGCATGCAGGGGAATATTAGTACATAGGCAGGGAAGAAGGAGGGTCACCAGAGACCAGTTCGGGTCTGTGGAGACAGGCTAGGCAGGGCCCATCACAGCAGACTGGGTGGGTCAAGTGGGCCTTTTCTGCCAGCAAATTATATGTCTCAATGTTCTTTGTTACCTTTTTAAAATAGAAGAGAGGCCTTCACAGTGAAGACGGTAAATTATATGTATTATTGCCTGAATGAACGGAGAATCATGTAAAGCAGAACCAAATCAATATTCTCAGTCAACAGTGTCTGCCTTTTTAGTGCGATTCAGCATGGGATTAATAAAGTCCCAGAGCCTTTGTGAGGTTGACATACATTCTTTGCTACTTGCTGCCTAATTAATTGTCTGTAGTCCTACTAGAATATTTACTGTGAAGCGTTATAAGCCCTCGGGAAAGGCACTTTATAAATAAAATCACCTTGCTTTGTTTTATTTTTCTAACTACTTTACTCGGTTTAAAACATCACTGTAAATTCCCTGAATTACACTGGCCTCTTTCAATGTCTCTTGTCAATCCAGCTTGGTAAGCAAAATTACTGTTATTTTACAGAATAAACGAATAGGGAGATAAGAAACCCAGATGTGAACCATTTGCATTTTAAAACTTTCATAAATATTGTACTGTTAGTGCCCTAAATATAAACAAATTAATCTGCAACTAATACCCACAGGACATGCATTCTTTTTGACTGTCGCACTTTTGTTATCCCAATTAGCAATTTACAGTTGTGTCTGTATTTCAGAAACAGAATTCTTTTGCCATTCTTCTTATTTTTATGTCAGAATCAATCCCTACCTTGCAAGGTTTTTAATAATTATAAGGACATCACATTCTGGGGCTCTCCTCTTATTCAAAGTTTTGTAATGGTGCAAGTGTATCATATAATTTTGGAAAAATCAGTAATGAAGAAGTCTACGGTTGTATCAATGTCAGCTCAAGCTACAGCCAGTCGGTATTTACATTACATGGTTGGCTGTTTTCTGATGAGGAAAAAGAAACTGTCTGATATGCCCCATATCAGCACCAAATAAGTCAATTCTTTTTTTTATTTTTATTTTGCTTCAGTCTTTGGTAACCGGGTAAGACCCACTAGACATAAGTGCCTGTTTTCAGGGGCGACCTGGGAGCACTGGGTGGTTAAGTGACTTGCTCAGAGTCGCACAGTATGCAAGTGGAGGTTGTGAGAATCAAACTCAGGTCTGGTCTGCTGGATGCATCTGGTCTGCTGGATGCATCAAGCTCTTTCACACCTCGTTCCTCTAACCTCTAGGCTACACTGCCAGCCCAATTATGACATTGTAACTCAGAAGAACCACTCGTAACACGTCAATTAAGATACCATCCCATGAGTACAGGTAAAGTAATTAATTCATTCTGATATCATCAACATGAAACACCTGAACTAATGAATGTATTCTAACATATTCCATTCAAAATGTTTTTAAAATGTGCTACCTTAGCTTTAAAACCATACTTTCAAAAAAAATTAAAAATAAAACCTGTTGGAAAACTTGTTGCACAAACCCACATGGTTTTAAACCCAGGTCTGCTCACACTCACATGGTGTGTAAATCTTGCACATTGTGTTTTTTGAATTTTGATCACATATTTGATATATGTATTTATTAAAATACTGCTTTTTTATTAAGAATGTGCCTTTGTCTAAATATAGAGACAAATAATAAAATAAATGACTCTTAAAGATTTAAACTGCCTGGGTGCCTTTTCTTGTATATGGTTTTAAACCCACGCTGTTAGAGCAATATACTCACTGCATGACCTTCTGCATTTCACCTGACCTCCCAGTAATGTCCACCCAACAGACAAAACAATCAATACCATGAAATAAACAAATTATTGCATGACAGCTGAAGTAAGAGTTTTCTTGCTATTATAAAATGGGGTTATGTTGAGAAAAAAAGGTGAAAATAGAAAGGAGCCCTGAACCTCAGATATATTATTCATTTACAGTTATTCAGAATTTCTGAACATAAAAGACACACTGTACTGTGAACAGCTTTTTCCCCATGTGCATGCTGGGGAAAAAGAACAAAAAAGTATGAAATAAAAAAACTAGAGATATACTGAAAAATGAAGTACAGTGCAGACCATACCGTACTACACAGTCCAGATATGTAAATGAATCCATTCACATATCTGGACTGTGTAGTACAGTATGGTCTGCACGCTGTGGACCAATGGGCGACAGCTGCACTCTCACGAGTCAGTCAGTCAGTGGCGGCTGGGCACTTATGGGTGGGGAGCTGCCGCCAGCCACTGACCAGGGAAAGCGGGCATGGGCTCAGTGGAGGGTGGGGAGGGGGCACCGCTGGACCACCAGGGATGGGATCTAAACTTGTTTTAGACATCTGCCCGCGATCGGGCTGCAAGCGGTCCACTGGACCACTAGGGATATAGGAGTTACATATATCTACACTTATGCCCACGATCGGGCTACAAGCGGTCCACTGGACCACCAGGGATATAGGAGTTACATATTTCTAAACTTATGCCCGTGATCGGGCATGGGGGGGCGCTACCCGATGGAGGGTGCCACCAGAGCTCGGGTGGCCACCCACAGCTGGCAGCTGCCGTGTTGCGCCCTGCAATGCGGCAGCTCACCTGTAGGTGGCCAGCTGTTGCTCCTTTATTTTTTGGAACAACTGTATGTGGCGCATGTAGGGGTTGCACATACATGGGCTCCGCACATCCTGGGCTGAATATCAGGATGTGTGGGGGTATGCAGTAAACACGCCCACCCTACTGCGCCCGCACCAGTACTAATCTTGCCAGCGCATCAAGATTTTGCCACTGCCTTTCCTTTTGAATATCGTCGCACCGGGCGCAGAATAGTGGGTTGCGATGGCTAACTGTGTTGTGGCATGCAACCTTCTGAATATCCCACCCAAAGATTATATCATTTGCAAGAGTTACAGCTCCTGCATTATTTCTCTGGGCTACTAGCCTTCTGTCTGTTGTCTCGAGGGCGGTGGCAGGGTCAAGGAGGACAGCGAAACATGTATCACTACTTCATCATTCAAATTAACGTGGACTAAAATGCCACTGGGCAGGGTGGGAGGCGATTAAAGCATGGCATGCCAGTGTTGTGAGTGACTGCGCAGCACTGACAGCTTCCAAGTATGGAACATGAATGGAGAAAAGGAGGGACGTTGTCAGGATGATGGTTGCAAGCCACTTCCTTGTCCCTCCCCCACAACCAGATCTGGTCTCACTCAGCACTGTATGAGCCAAGTAGCTCCTGGGAGATCAGTGGCAGACCCAATAAACATTGCCCTGGCATAAAAACAATATAATGATTTGGAAAAACATTCTTACTCTTGAGGGCCTTTTGCCAGTGGGGAAAAAAATGTTCCTTCACGCACCATTTTCCTGTGAGCAAGGTCTTTGGTCTGAGTTCTTACTTGACCTTCAAGTTAAATTTCAAGTTTTATAGATTCAGGGACATCCATGCCAAGAAAATTTCTGGGGGGGGGAGGAAATACAGAATAAGTCTTGCAAAAACACTAAAGTTAAACTTTTACAGGTTTCCTCAGTCCAAAAAGCAGTACCTCTATGGGAATGGAGAGGGCACAGTCCCCCCACAGGATCTATAGGCATGAAGGCCCTGACAGGACTACATCACTAGGATAAACCCCCACTAGTAGGATCTTCCTGACCAACCTGCAAACAAGGACACAGCATTTCTGTGCTGGGTCACATAACACACAGGGACTGGGGCTTGACATTAAACTGAGGTTGCCAGCATCTTGGGCCATAAGCGTAGCCCCTACCACCTATTCCCATTTTTTTAATTCTGCTCAAATGCCATAATCTCTCCCTAGTTTACAGCTCCAGATCTCCACTGCTGACCCTGAACATTTTAAGCTCATGATTGCATTTTACATTTCACTCAGCATTTGAGTACTGTTCTATTGCAGTGCATGCTGTATCTCTTAATCCTCCATTCTTCAATAATTCGAATTCATTAATTCCAGGAAAAAGAGCCGGAGATCAAGTAGGGTCTGCGATGATACTGTAGGTAAGGAAAAACGGGCAGACTGGGTGGGCCAAGAGCTTCTTATCTGACAACAAAATCTATGCTTCTACATTTCTACTGCAATATTTTATACTGTATAAAATTAATCCTGCTTTGTAAAGCACACTGTGATATACGTTTAGAAATATGGTATAAAACATTTCATTGTAAAATATGGAGTGGTGTGCGGTTTTATACTTGTGTTTTGTTTTTTTAGTTTTTTGTTACTACTATTTTGACCCAGATAGCCCAACAGATACAATATCTCATTTTCAGCGGAGTCCTGCTTCTATCAGTTTCACAGCTCGGTGAACAGAAGCTCTGAGAAATTTAGCGGCTTGCCCAAGGTCACACAGTAAGTGGCTGTGGTGCGTGGGACTGAGTCTAAGTCTCCTGCTTCTCAGTTTAGTTCTCTAACCAGTACGCTACACTGCCTCCCCAACCCCACACATCTGTTAGTTCTGCTGATAAGACTGTAATGAACATTCCTCCAGCTCTCCTCTCATTTCCAAAACTTTCTGACTCCATTTTAAAAAATGAAGTTTGGCAAAAAGCTTATGACAGTAAACAAATCAACACGGCGAAAGGAGCCGGCTCCGGCCCGACTTACAGGTGAGCTATCTGGACAGCAGTACTGATGCAGCGAGACAGCAATTTACCATTATTAATGAAAAAGTGCTGGTTTTTAGTCGTGCAAAATCACAGCAAATAGTGTTCCAAGTCCATACACAGTTACATCATTTATAGACACCACACGTACTGTACCTTAACATCCCCTCTCACCCTCACAGTCAGGTTATGTTTCCCAGAAGAACACACTTTGTCTACCCTATTTTAAATCAACAACACGGTAGCCAGCTCATACTACAGTTATACTACTATGATCTATGTAGCAGAAGATGGATAAGCCACCCATCGCGACTGCCACCACCTCAGTGGTAGTACTTACATAGAAACATAGAATTTGACGGCAGATGAGGACCGCTTGGCCCACCTAGTCTGCCCATTTTCCTACCTAACAGATAAGCTGCAGATCCTAGTTAACCAACAGCTTATTTCCTCCTACCCCCCACTAGGACTGCCTTATGTCTGTCCCATGCATTCTTGAATTTCCCCACTGTTCTTGACTCCACGACCTCCTCAGGGAGGCTGTTCCATGCATCCACAGCCCTCTCTGAGAAAAAATACTTCCTCACATTACCTCTGAGCCATTCCCCCCTCTATCATCAAATTGTGCCCCCTTGTTCTTGCACATCACTTTTTCTGAAAGATGCTACCCTCTTGGACTTTGTTGATTCCCTTGTGGTACTTGAAAGTTTCTATCATGTCCCCTCTCTCCCTTCTTTTCTCAAGGGTATACATATTAAGCTGCTTTAGTCTTTCTCCATTTGTCTTCTGGTGCAGACCCTGCACCATTTTGGTTGCCCTCCTCTGGACAGCCTCCACTCTGTCTATGTCTTTGCGGAGATGGGGTCTCCAGAACTGCACACAGTACTCCAGATGGGGTCTCACCAACTGTCTGTACAGAGGGATGACAACTTCCTGTTTTCTACTATTGATGCCTCTTCCTATGCATCCCAGTATCCCCCTAGCCTTCCTTACTGCCTTCTCACATTGCTTGCCCACCTTTAGGTCATCTGATACAATTACCCCCAGGTCCCTTTCCATTTTTACTGTTGTCAGTATATATTATACAGTACTTAGTAGTTGTTCCCTCCTGCATGAGGTTGGCAAGTCTGGTTTTTGAACTTTTTCTGAGGATTTGCTTTCATCCACATTCTTCGGCATTTCATGGAACCTGCTACCTTTTAGCCAGGACCTGGCCTTTCCTGGAAGCAGTTTTCTTTCTGTATTTTTTTTAAAGGAGCACAAAACAATTTTATTTTTATTTCTTATTAAAGTTTTTAGGGCATGGGGGAAAACAAATCTAGCCTTCCAAGAAATATCTGTAACATATCTGTGATGTGTCCCTGATTTTCAGGGATGTCCCAGATCTGCCTCATATTTGTCCTGTGTCTTTCTTACAACTGGTCTTGCCATCACAGAATCATGAGGCCAGTTTACCCAACCGCAGCTGCACTGCTGAAGATCCAACTGCTTGTGTTGCTGCGGTGTAAATGCTGCCATGTGGACAGTTACCCAATCATGATCAAGTCATTCACTGAACCTCTTCCCGAGCTGATGCAACCACAGGAATGCATTCCGGAGGGAGCAGTGTATGCAGCCATGTGGACAGGCTGCATCACTTGCTCCGGTGCACACTGTACGCTCCTGTGTGTACAGTCTACTTGGATGTGTTCTCAGTAGCATACAGTCTACAAAACACATACTATACTGCAAAAATCAAGACATCTGTTTGACAAATATCACTACTGTTTCCCCATACCTGTCGTCCACTGCCTTGTCTAAGAATTCTCATCTCTGCTGCATAACAGCACCGAAGTCCCCTCCACACCCACCGCATTGGTCGTAATATTTAACCAACAGGATATGCTTGCTCTGCAGTATCTGCTTGCTTTGTTTGTTTTTTTGTTAATATCCAATCTGCTAAAAAACAAAAAAATATACCACAAAGCATCCGCCCGGACCTATCTGACCCTCTCCAGCATGGCTTGCATCAGCGCTCAGAGAAGACATGTAAACCACCTATGGGATCAGCGTGGGAGGTCGGTGCAGCGCAGGAGTTGTCTCAGAATTCAAATGCAGCAGCCGTATAAACACAGCTATAGGGATTTCAAGCAGAAAATAATATCAAACATAAAAGTTACAGACTAGTTCTCCTTCCGAAAAATATCTTTTACTACAAGTCACTTGTTCTTAGAACATCTCGAGTGAAATTTACCATTATTCCACTTTTTTAAACATGGTGCCCCTGACAATGTTTGTTTGACCCCAATTTTTTGTCCTTCATTTTTTTTTTTTTTACTGGAGGGCTGAGATGTACTGTTTGAGAAGGAAATGTGTACCTTTGGATGATCACTTATGTTTTACTGCCCTCATCAGGCCAAACTTAAAATTACAGCAAAATGCCTAGCTTCACCAACCTAGGAAAAACCTGTTTACACACTTCAAACTTAAACAAAAGGCTAGGCTCTTTTCTAGCCAGGGTTTAGCCATTGCAGGCACAACCCTTCTGAAATCCACCTGACCAACTATACCAGATTCTTTTCCATTGGCTCATGGTCACCACGGATGTTTCTCTCAGGGCATTTAGGTAGGCAGTTTGGCACACTGGCTGTAGCGCTGAGAGCCCAAAGACCTAGGTATGAATCCTACAACTACCCCTTACTGCGTGACCCTGAGCAAGTCACTTGACCTCCCTCTGCTTAACCTCCAATTTCTTTCTGATCTACCTCGGTGCTCTTTAAAATCTCCCAGTGCACTAAAAATGGCAGCAGCATTCTTTCCCTTCCCTCTCCTAAACTGAAAGCTGTGTCAGGATACACTTTGTTTGACAGCCACTATATAAAACTAAATTCCTTTCCTTCCCTTACACTTAGAATCTGGAATTTATTCATACACAATAGACAGTTCAGATGCACCCCATTACAGCGGGGTCTTTCTTCCACTCCAAGTAAAAATTGTGTAATCTTGTAACACTGACAGTTCTACCTTGTGGCCCAGGTTGTGTCTGGAAAAGGGCCCTGTCCCAGCACATTTACTTGGTGTTATGAAGCACTACAAGATTTTCCACCATTCAGAGAGCAGAAATGCAGCCTTGACTTCCGGGCACATCTCTGTGGGGATGACAGCCTAGCTGCAGATCTCTGCACAGTGGTGGTGATTTAAACCCCCCAAACTGGATAAAACTTGCAACAGTATTCAACACAACTGCAATCGGAGAGCGTATCTGCCATGGGGAGGCCCCAGGAACCTAAAAAATCCGAAGATGGCATGGATGCAGATGGATTCAGAGGCTCTGCACTGGACAGTGAATGTTTCACACTCCTTTCCTTGGCAGCACTGGCAGCCAAGCGCAACTGAACCAACACTGAGTAAAGCAAAGAAATTTGACACAATGCTATACGAGTCGAAGGCTTAATGAGCCGACATGAATAATATTCTGAAGCCCATTCAAGGGAAGCTCCAGAAATGTGGAGAGCGACTAGATTCTCTGGATGCAGTTACCACACAAACCATGACCTGCCAAGATGACACAGACACTCTCCTCTTGCAATTGCCTGAAAGACAGAGACATTGTGAGGAACAATTCGAGGACTTAGAGAGCTGCTCCAGAAGGCGCAACCTCTACCTATACGACTTACAGGAGGGCTGTGAGGTACCCAGAATGAGTACCTTTTTAGGTACCTCTTGCATGATCTCCTCAACCTCCCCCTAAACTATGCCTTGGATATTCAGAGGACGCACAGAATGTTGGGCCCTAAACCTACTGGGCCGAATGCTAGCCCTCACCCCTTAGAAAATGAGGGTAATAAAGGAGCCCTCAAGGCATCGCAGGAGGCAAGGCTTTGTCTGGGGGCAGGTACTGAGTGACACCTGGGTGGGCAGGTAGCCATCCACTAAGGGTGGGGGGGGCAGGTAGGTGGGAGATTCCCAGGGGGAGGGTGGTTTGGGACCAGGGGAGGAGCTTAGCCCGTAAGAAGGGCTACCGAGGAGAGGGTTGCTCTCATTTGTGCTGCTCCCAGGTTTTTTGAAGAGCCAAGCCCCATATTACAGCCCTGCAGGTAGGCCTAGGTGGTCATGAGACAGCAAGCCAGCAGTGGAGTTTAAGGTAAGATGGAGACAGAGAGTTCGCCCCTTCTTGGGCCTTGATGGCAGGCTAGCTGTAACAACTATCATGGATACTAGCTTTGTAAAAAAATAAAAAAATAAAATGTTAGTAGTAGGTTGAGACAAGTTTGAGATTTGATATGGGAAAAAATAGTACAGTTCGTGGGTAAATTTGGGGATGGGGAGCGTGGTAGCTCCAAGGAGTTGTGAGGGGTAGGGGACAGGTCACCAAGGCCACATGGTGGAGCAGTTCTGCCGGGGGGCACTGCAGGAGGCGTTGGAGGCCTAGCAGGCGTGGAAGTCCAGGCACGAAACGAGAAGCCCCAGTTTGTGCAGGGTCACATAAGAACCCTCAAAAATCAGAAAACGAGAAAAGCCCTTAACCGCGGCTCTCGTTAAGAAGAACGCCCGTAGCATAGCCCTCATGGGTGACAGAAACCTTTAGCTAACCCCACCATCTACAAAATAAGGTTAAGCGTTTACCAGAGGCAGTGAACAGCAAATCGGAGGAGCAGTAGTCAGATCCACGCTCCTGGTGGTGCTTGGCTTCAGTGGAAGTTTCTCCGGCTGGGATCCTGGAAGTGGAGCCGAGATAGGCCCACATTGGGCAACCGCAATGCCAGATTACTTGGCGGAGAGTTCGGGGTCCCTCACGTTGATTTCTGCCACACGAGAGCACAGTAGGTGGTCTCCTCATTCGGATGGGATTAGTTGCCAGCAAAAGGGTGATGTGGGGAGCGGAGTTCCACTGGTCAGGTCGTTGGTGGCATCCACACCCCTCCGGGGGATATAGAGCACACCCCCTTCCTGACTGGCTGTCGTGCATCTTGCAGGAGGCATGAGAGAGGAAGCAATGGGAAGCCCAGGGCGTGGAGGAAATCCGTGAGGGAGTTCCTCCAAGGGGCACACTGGAACTAAATAACCAGGTTGCTTGAGGAGTTTGTGGCGATTTCTCCCCTGCTAGCTAGGCTGAGCGGGCTCCTTGCTCGCTGGGTGGGAGCGGGAGTTATGGCGAGTGGGGGAGCGGTACTAGGGAGACCTTGCGGTAAGCAGTAGCACAGAGCAGCTTAGCGTGGCTTCAGGAGCAAGCGGGCTGAGGGCCCAACAACAGAGAATGGCGCACAAGGGATCGAGACCACAGTGGTCGGGGGGGGTAAGAGAGATAGAGGGGGCAGTGGACAAGCAGCCTCTAGGGACACACTGCAGTAAGGCAAGAAAATAAAACTGCAGATGGATTGTTGGTTGTAGGCTCAAATTTAGGAATTGCTATGAAGGAAGTAAATAACAAAAGTTACATATGGAAAGTAAGCATGCCAGCAGTACTTTAAGACATCAAATATTGAAATGAATCTTGTCAGCAGGCACAAACTGTGGGCCTGCAAAGTAGTGGGTTCTTTTTGTAAAAGGGGCAATGAGGCCCTCTGTAGCGAAAATATATATAGGAAAGGACTACTGGTGGCGGTTTCAAGTCTGGTGAAATACCTTGAAGAAATGCAATAATTCAATGAATACTGCAGGCAGGTACACATTTTCGGTCCACAAAGTTGTAGATCGGGGTGGGCCCCCCCATGGGTGGCATAGATATATGTATATATACATGGATATATAATATAAAAAAAATAATAATAATTTGTAAATGGTATAGGAGTTTAAGGTGATTAATGGAGCATCCCCAGTCCATAGACTCATTGTTGTGGTGGAAGCAGAGGCTGAAACAACAACAAGGGTGGCTTAAGGGGAATTTCATTGGTTGTTTTGCAGAGCGAGACAGGATGGATTTTGAAAGTCAATTGGCCGCTCTCATTAAGGGAAAGGGCAAGATGTGGTGGGACGCACTGTTCCAAGGGCAAGGTGAGGGCGAGTTGCCGGGTCAGTCTGGCCAAGGCAGCAGCCACCGCCAGAGACCCCTACAGGTCCGTTCCTAGAATCGGTTGGACCGCCACTACCAACAGAGCCTATTCCTTGACAGGAGGAGCCAGTGATGTTGGTAGAACACCTGAGGAGGTCCCAATGCCTGTTGTGTATCTGGAGCAGCCTCCTCCAGCCAAGAAGCCACGTGATCAAAAACACTAGCAAGAGGTAGCAATTCCAGACACTGATGCAGGTAGGCTTGAGTTAGAGGAACTCTCCGCAGAGGAGTTGCAGGCATTAATTCGGCAAGGGAGGCAGGGGTCTTTGGGGAAAAATCAAAGACAACCCAGGAAGCGGAAAGTGGCTGCAGTGCAGGTGGAACCTGGGAGTACCCTAACGTGGAGACCGGGGGAAGCTGAGCTGAGCTGGGCCCAGCTGGGGGTTCCACTACAGTTGCCATCCAGCCCGATGCAGTGGACCTTGGGGTGCCAGAGGCCCCAGAGGCAGTACTGCTGGCAGGGGCACAAGTGCCAGGCCCAATACAAGGGCTATTGGAAGCAAGACAACAACAGTTACTTGCAGGCCAGCTAGGGCTCCCGCTGGGAGAGCCGTGACAGCCATTAACCCCGGGGCACAGCCAGTTGCAGTACAACCGACACAGGTGGGGTTTGTGTCTCTGGGGGAACAAGTGGGGTCCCACTTGCCGGACAAAGTCGGGCAACAAATTGTGAACGGGGAATATGTGGATGTGTTTTCGCTCCTCAACCGGCCTCAAGAGCCAGAGGATGACAAGGAGAAAAAAGAGAAGGATGATGAGGTAGAAAGGAAGTGTAAGGCACTGGTGCGATGCACTTGGGAAAACTGGGAGGCAGGTTTTGCTATCTATGCAGGCCTGCTGAGCCAGGGCAACCCAGCAAGAGCCAAAGGGCTCTGGGTGTATTTTAGCTGAATCATGACCATACATGCGAGCAAGCCAGGTGGTAGCTGGCTAGAATATGACGAAGAGTTCAGAAGGAGGAAAGAGAATGACATGGGGAGGTCCTGGGCCATGCTGGATCTTCCATTGCTATGGACCATAGATATGGGGGGCGTACAACATACCGATAGCGGCTTCCCAGTCCGACGCCCCTCATCACCAAAAAAGGGGTTTCAAGGGAACGGAAAAGGGGGAGGGTATTGTTATGCTTACAACCAGGGATCCTGCAAAACCGAGCACTGTAGGTATAAGCACGAATGCATGGCATGTGGATAGCAGCACCCAATTCAGCAATGCAGGACAAAGGCGGGGAGTTCGCATCCCTATCAGAAGTCAGGGGGTTTCATCCCTTTCGGAGGGGTTAGGACAAGCCTGCCAACACCCGTAGGGGGGACATCCCTTGAGAAGTGGTTGGCCCGGTACCCGATCAAGGTAGCTGCTCGCTTCTTGGCTGAAGGGTTCAGGTTACGTTTCCGTATCCCTTATGAAGGTTCCCACTGGGTATACGAGACAGACAACTTGAGATCAGCCAAGGAGCAACCAGAGATAGTGCGAAACAAAATCCTGAAAGAGGTGACAGCAGGGAGAATCAGTGTCCCATTCACAGCCCCCCAGCCCCTGGCTGAGGGTGTCCTCTGTTGGGCTGGTTCCCAAGAAAACACCAGGGGAATTCCGGATGATCAATCATTTGTCATATCCAGAAGGGGACTCTGTTAATCATTACATTGACCCAGCATACACAGCTGTTTCGTATGCTTCATTTGATAACGCAGTGGAGGTGGTGTGAAAAGTGGGGCAGGGGGCTTTGTTGGGAAAAACTGACACTGAAGCGGCCTTTAGGCTGTTGCCCATCCAGCAGATGGAGCTGTTGGAGGTGAAATTTGAAGGCCAGTATTATGTAGATAACTGCATGCCAATGGGGTGCGCAGTGGCATGTGCAGTATTCGAACAGTTCAGCACTTTTTTGCATTGGGTCACGTCGGAAAAGGCACAATGAGCTGAGATAATACATTACTTACATGATTTTTTGTTTGTTGGTAAAGCAGGGACACAGCATTGTGGGCAGCTTATGGGGGCTTTTCATGAGGTGTGTGCGGAGCTGGGCATACCCTTGGCACAGGACAAGACAGAGGGGCCATGCACGTGTTTGTTATTTCTAGGTATAGAAATTGACGCAGTAGAACAGGTTTTCCAGTTGCCACAGGACAAGCTGGCAGCCCTGAGAGAGTTGTTGGTGAAGGTTAGCAAGGCACACAAAGTTACATTGCGGGAGTGGCAGCAGCTGATAGGCCACTTGAACTTTGCCTGCTGAGCATTGCCCATGGGTAGGACATTCATGAGACAGTTGGCAGGGATAGGGTCAGGCTGTACAAAGCCACACCACAGGATTAGGGTAACTGAGGCAATGAGAGATGATTTGGGCATCTGGCAAGCATTTCTAAAGTGTTTTAACGAAGTAGCCCTCTGGCCGGTGCCGGTATCCAGTCAGGAGCTAGAGCTCTATACGGATGCGTCGGGTGGCTTGGGATTCGGATCATACCTCCAAGAGAAGTGGTGCGCAGGCCAGTGGCCAGAGAAGTGGAAGGCCTCAAGAGTGTTAAAGCAAATTATGGTGTTGGAATTCTTTCCAATTGTGGTGGCATTAGTGGTGTGGGGGGAGCAGTTAAAGGACAAATTAATTACATTTTGATCAGACAATACTGGTGTGATTCATAAAATCAATGGTCAGCTGGGTGGCAAAGGCCCTACGGGCAACCTTATGAGGGTATTTGTGTTGAAATGTCTTTTGCTCAACATACAGTTCAAAGCAGTGCATGTCCCAGGAATTGATAATGGTATAGCTGATGCTCTCTCTCGTTCACAGTGGCAGAGGTTCCGAGAATTGGCACCAGGAGCGGATGGACACCCCAGGGAAGTCCCAGCATACCTTTGGGGTTTGGTAACTCAGAAGTTTGGGATTTGATCAGGAACGCACTGGCACCCAATACGCAAGCAGCTTATCAGAGGGGGCCAGATAGTTTCCCGATGGTGCAGCAGGCACGGGGGGTGGAAAAAGGCATGGCCGGTCCTGGTGGAACAGCTTTGTGAGTATGTACTGCATAAAAAATGTAGGGGGGGGGGCTACACCAGCAATGGTGGAACAACATTTGGTCGGTATAGCCTGGTTTCAAAAGGCCAGGGGGCACCTGGATACCACAAGAGCCTTTCACCTTCATAAAGATGCTGCAAGGGTGGGCACAGTCGTTACCAAAGAAACCAGACCGACGCCAACCCATTAGCTCGAGACTGTTCAGGCAACTACGGGATGAGCTCCCAAGGGTTTGCTCATCAGGAGAGACGTGCTTGTTCAGGACAGCCTATTTGATGATGTTCTATGGGGCGTTCTGGGTGTCTGAATTGGTGCAACCAAGTAAGGCAGCACACCAGCAACTTGCACTCGGAGAGGAGGACGTGGTGGTAACCATGACTAGAGTATTTCTCTGGTTAAGAAAGAGCAAGACTGATCAGTTTGCTCGGGGTTGCTGGTGTAATGTGAAAGCTCCCCCAAGGGTGCAGTGGGAAATCCAGGCATGGGTGCAGGATTACATGACCAGACAGGGAACAGAAGGTGGGGCCTTCTTTAGGCACGACAAAGGGACCCTGGTAATGGTGCATCAGTTTCGGCACATTTTGCAGAGGGCTTTGCAGCAGTTGGGGAAGGACGCAGATCAGTTTAACACCCACTCATTCAGGATAGGGGCAACGTCACATGCTAGGGCAGAAGGATTTATGGATGAGCAGATTCAGGCATTGGGGAGGTAGAAGTCCCAGGCTTTTAAGAGTCATGTCTGACCACAGATGTTAAGCCCTCCTTTTTTTCTTCTGTTTTGACAGGTGATGGTTTACGGAAGGCATGGATTTGGGTGTGCGGACACTCCTTTATACACTGGGCCACCATCAAGGCAAGGAAGCGCAAGGGCAGAAAGGAATTGCATTTGGACCCCAAGAGAGCAGAAGTTGTTTGGTTGGAACAATGGGGTATGAAGTGTGAGGAGTTGCTGCCAAGGTCGAGAGTGGAGGCTTGGGGGCAGGCACCACCAGATGTCCTAGTGATCCATTTAGGGGAAATGATCTGGGGTAGGGAAAATCCATAGAATTACAGCTACAAATGAAAAGAGACCTGTCCAAGCTGAATAAAATGTGGCCTGAAACTCGCATCATATGGTCGGACATTATAAAGCGACAGCATTGGCGGCATGTCCGCAGCCCTCAGGCGACTGAGAAAGTGCGTAGGCTCCATAATGGAGTGATGCGACCATTTCTGCTTAGCACTGGAGAGGACCATAGTGGGGCACCCTGATACTGGAATAAAGAGGGGGGAACTATATCGAAAAGATGGGCTACATTTGACAGAAGTAGGGTTAGATATATTTTTAGTGGATATACAAGGAGTGGTGGAGAAGTTGCTTGCATGATAAGTTTGTGGGGGGGTGGGGGTGAGCTGTGAGGAGCTCACCCTGTGGTGGCTCAGTAGTCTTGGAAGGTCTGTGCAGAGAGGGTAACAGGGAATTACAAGTCTATGCAGCCAAATCCCCTGAGGCTGACACGAAGTCGGTGCGGACGGCTTGAGTTCTCCCAGCATAAATGGGACAGTCAGGATGGCGGGCCTCTTGGGCATATGCTCAGAGTAGGCAGTGTCCTCTGATGGGGGAGGGGACATGACCGCCGGTCTCAATAGCCATCCTTCATGCCCCGGAGCCTGTGTCCTCGCGGGGTTTGCTTACTGGTGGGCAGCCCTCCCCCAAGATGAGGGGGGGGGGGCAGTCATTGGTAAATCAGAGCAAGCTGATTCAATTCTTCCAAGACTACCTAGATGCGCACATCACGCTGATTGGTGATGTATTATTATTTGCATAATTGGACAAAAATGAATACATGGCTGTGGCCATTTTCTCCAAAACTCGTTGTCTATCTCAGTTTATCCAGGTGGAACAAAAGTATGTTCCCTACAAGACAATAAAGGAGCCTACAAGGCATCACAGAAGGCAAGGCGTTGTCTGGGGGCAGGTACTGAGCGACACTTGTGTGGGCAGGTAGCGGCCCACTAGGGGCGGGGGGGCAGGTAAGTGGGTGGTGGTTTGGGAAACAGGGGAGGAGCTTAGCCCTTAAGAGGGGCTACAGAGGAGAGGGTCGCTCTCATTTGCGCTACTCCCAGGTTTTTTGAACCCACCCAAACCTCATCCTCATAAAGTAGGGGGAACTGGGTATAGGGACCTTGCTGACCCGTTAGGGGTCGAGAATGAATTTCCCAATTTTTTCCCCACTGGGTTTTCTGGGTTTTTGCCTTCTCCAGCAAGGGGGAAATAGTTAGGTTGGTTAGGCTACGTTAGTACAGGTTGTCACAGCTGTGTTGTAAGTGAAGCTGGGCGGCTCAGTAGTCTTGGAAGGTCTGTGCAGAGTGGGTAACAGGGAATTACAAGTCTATGCAGCCAAATCCCCTGAGGCTGACGGGAGGTCGGTGCCAGATGGCTGGAGTTCCCCAACGGTATAAAGGGGAGACAGTCAGGATGGCAAGCCTCTTGGAGCGTATGCTCACAGTATGGCAGTGTCCTCTGATGGGGGAGGACATGACCTCAGTCGGTCTCAATAGCCATCCCTCATGCCCCGGAGCCAGTGTCCTCACGGGGCTCGCTTATTGGTGGGCGGCCTCCCCAAGATGAGGGGTGGCGTTGGTAAATCAGAGCAAGCTGATTCAATTCTTCCATGACTACCTAGCTGCGCACATCGCGCTGATTGGTGATGTATTATTATTTGCATAATTGGATAAAAATAAACATATGGCTACGGCCATTTTCTCCAGAACTCATTGTTTGTCTCAGTCTATACAGGTGGAACAAAAGTATGTGCCCTATAAGACAACAGATTCTATATGGACAACAATTATCCAATAGTGGTAATCGAGCGCCGCAAAGCCTATGTCCCACTGTTCAGGATCCTTTGTGCTCAGGGACTGAAATTTAAAACTCCTGATCCCTCACATTTAATAGCACACTTTCCAAAGGGGGCTACAGTAGACGAATCAGCAGAGGAGTTGGCCAGTGATTTCCAGAAACACAGAATATAGACGGAGCTGGGGGCTACCGCTACACCACCAAAGCTTCTTACACAGCACCAGGGATTTCAGGCCTGAAAACCGTGCAAGAAACCCAGAACTGAGAGAGCACTCACCAAGCTGACTGCATTTGAAAGAGGACCACCAAACCACATCAGCTGCACCTCCAGAAGAACAAACTGTGCAAGGCACTTTTTTCTTTGACCAAGTACTGCTGACCGAGTAGTGTCGGGGGTGCTAGTGAACTTCCAAATGTGACTGAACTCAGAAAACACCTTGCCTGGTTTGGGAGATCATACTGAAATTGTAATACACACCCCATAGCAACTGAAGTATGTAGAAGGGGGGCATTGATGGGGCCAAGACTAATAAACATCAGGTTAGCTCCTCAGGTTGTAAAGTCTAGCCTCCTGTGGGGAGGGGACTTGTTTTTTTTTTCCAAGCTCTGAAATTCATCTGCAGTGCACTTGCCCTCCTCACTCTACCCCGAAGGCCTATCAAACATTAGCAGAGATCGGGGGGCTAGTAACAATGCCTATCAACATGCAAGATATAGCTGGCCCAGTGGCTCTGAGGGTTGAGGCGCTGGACACCACACCTTGCGCCACGTCGGCGACCCGGGTTCGGGAACAAGCTTGGGTCGTCGAGTGTCAGTGGAGGGGGAGGGAGAGAACAGTGAGTAGTTGCTGACTGGCAGCTCTCCACATCGGGAGGGATCTGAAAGGTCTCTCACTGCTTGGCTGCCCCCCAGTGGAGGCTGGGTGGTGGTGCCACCTCCCAGAGCCCGGGCACAAGGCCAGGAGAGGGCAGCAGGGCTGTTGATTAGAGCTGCGGGATCAGGTGTGCCTCTACACAGAAGTCATTCCTGAGGCCCTGGGCAGTTAGGAGGAGAAAACAGAGGATAATCAGGGGTCTCCGCTCGATGAAGCCTCCAGGCTGGCTCAGGAGTTCCGCCAGGACACGCATAGAGCAGGCAAGTTCCCGAACAACCCCGGGTCCGGTAGGGTGGCAAAGAACTGCAGAGGCCTGCCGGGGAGGACAAAAAGAGTTGAAAAAAAAAAAAAAAAATGCAAGATACGTGGGGTCCCCTGGAATGGACTTAGAAAAGAAAGTGTGCATCCCTCTGCTATCTTTTCATGCCAGGTTGGTCTCCATAATTCAACACCTCACCACCCCTCTGGTGGTCAGGTGCTGAATCATGGAGAGCAACCTGGCATGAAAAGAGAACGGTGCAGAGCCCAAGAACCCTACTTTGTTTTAGATTAATATTCAGTCCAATGACAAGAATGGATGGGCACACACGGTCAGCTGCTAAACTGGGTATAAAGAGCCTTCTGAATTTTAAAATCCAACCCACTTATTCCCTTTAATCTGACTAGTCTCTGTTAATTAATTTGATATATAGAAGAAGCAGTTTGTGCTAAAAGTAGGCAATAAGACACAATTTGGTGTGCACTAGATATTTTTAACACACAGCCAGGGTCATAGTGAGGCACGTGTATTAGAAATGTCTAATGCACACCCCCGGAGTGTCTTACTGTGCTTTTAAAATGTGTTTTTCCCCATGTTAGCAAGATTAAAAAAAAAAAAAATACATGTTTCAAGGTGTACGTAGTAAAATGTTTAGTACGGTCTTAGATCTAGAAAAAAATTCTTCCGCCTGAATGAATTTATGTTTTGCCTTTTTTCCCCCCCGCAGGGCTTTTGTCTTATTGCAACCACCATAGCCGTAGAATGTCTCACACACGCACACATACACTGTCTCACAGAGTCGGCACCAGTGTAAAAACTTTACCAATTTAAGACCATAAACAAATAATTTCTTCAAGGCCCCTAACAGAAGCTGACTGAGTGCACATGCTTTTACTCATGGCTCAATGTAACTGTAGCCATAGCGGTCCAGCGAGCGTTCGGTGACTCAGTTACTCGGCTGTTGGAGAATTTCGGGATGGACACAGTTGAATTTTCTAGTTATTTCTCCTTAGCCTAACTCAAAAGACACAGGGTTAAGTGTTGGTTACTGAATTAGAATAAACTTCGGTAACATACGCAAAGTTTCCGGTCTGAAGTCTGCAGACTTTCACTCTAATTCTTGTGTTTTTATTTCTGATAAGGCAACCTGAATTTTACTACTATAGACTCAGGTTCTGAGCGCCACCTGCAGCCCTCTTTCCCCATAGCGACTCCAGACTAGGCTGTTCAAAACTTGGTTACCACCGTGCCGCTGATTAGCAGTGGCACGACAGATGGTATCACTATTTTTCTTCCCAGTATTTCTACTCTTGCCACTCCTAGTAGGGATGGGACACTGCCCTGCAGCCCTTTCCCAAGAGAGAGGAAATCTGTCTCCTCTGAAGGCCCGTGTAGCACTGTCTATACATACCACCTTCACCCTCATCCACCCACTGAGGAGCCTCAGGGATCCGGACAGAAGGATCTCCAACCTTGGAGGCCACACAGCATAGGATGGAGTGTTATCGGCTCATGCAGTGTTACCCATCCAGTTTACAGTTTTTTGGTTTTTTTTATCTTTATGCTCTAAGGAAGATAACCCCTGCTTATGATTAAGGTTTATATTGCTATTCGTTGGCTACAATTTACCAATGTCTAAGTACTGGAGAGTTTCTGAGGGCCCTACAGGCCCCAAGGTTTACCTTGACTCTCTATTTTTCAGGTTTTATAGTAGAAAGAACATGACATGGGTCATACTACAGTAATTTTGAACTGCGGTACAATGAGGGAGGGTTACATCAAGTAGGCTGATAATTTATATAGAGTGGGCAGATCTGGGACTTCAATCGGAAAGAATGAAGTCTTGATTAGCAGTAATGGGTTCTAGCAAGACAAACCAGATCTGGTCGCAAAATGCTAAGGGCCTGGATAACCCCATTAAAAGTCTAATGTCCTCATTCACATTCGTAAGGTGAAACTGGCAGTAATACTGCTTCAGAAAACCCACCTTTCAAGCTCAGAACAAACTAAACAGACCAAATTTGGTTTTAATATGGGAATGGACTCCTCTTATCAGAATAGTCAGCCACACCTGCAACTACACCGGTGTCCCAGGTTTGAGACTGAGCTTAGGTCACTGGGGGCCAGCCGGTGGAGAAGATAGAGAATCCCAAAAGACACTCTCTGCCTCCAGGGAGGGAGGACACTGGTGCTCTGGTGCAATACTGCCACCTTGGTGATCACAGGTGGCAGTGCACTCAGACTTACTGGGTGGGGTACACCGGTGGAAATGTGCTCCATGCTTGCATGCAAGCTTGTGTAGCTCCCTGAAGCCGGAGTCCTAGGGAAGAAAACCAGAAGAGAAAACCTAGGTAGAGCAATGATGAGAGATCGGACCCCGCGCCGACAGGGCCCTCCCTTCATGAACCAGATCCATTCTCCGGCAGGTAAGAGGTTGCCTGCTGACCATGCAATGGTTGGGGGGAGGAAGGATCAATGGGGACGAATGGAGGTCGAGCTAAGTCCCTGAGAAGCTTGGTGATGGGGATCAGACCAGGATAACAGGGCCAGTACTGGTGTAGCATACACAAATTAAGAGAAAAAAAAAAAGAATGGCAGGCAAAGGGAAGTAGCAATTTTGATACCCAGAAGCAACAATTTTGATACTCCGGTACACTCCTTAGCAGGTTGATCTCGCCTGCGTTGACAAGGAAGGCCACCTTGTGTAGGAGTGCTACAAGGTCAACCCATCCCCTTGGTATCACTTTATCAGCCCCCAGGGATAGATTCCTCATTGAGACTGCTCCTCTTTAACAAAAATCCTGGAAATTCAGCAAGGCACTTTAATAACTGGAGGGACCGGAACCTCCTTATGGATGCCTCTAAGGACTCTAGGGACTCCACATCCACTCAACCCTATAAATCCACTACAGCACAAAGGCACTGTAGAAAACGACTGCAGGAAATGAGGCAAGTGGATTATGGAGACAGTAGCACCCTCTTGACCGCAACTACACCTTATATTCCCATCCCCACAGAATCGAGGATTTTTTATGAAAGTGGAACACTTACACATGATTGAAGACAGCAAAGTAAGCCCCATTTTACTATTCAACTATGCTACCATCATCCTATATTTAGCAAGAGGACCTCAGAACAGACAAACTCATTGGAGGTGCTGGCCCGTCGGCGCAGCGGTTGGTGTTTCCACTTGTGACGCCGGCGACCCGGGTTCGGGAACGGACCTGGGTCACTGGAGGGCCGGCCAGGGGGAGATGGATGGAGCGTCCTCTGGAGGGTGGAGGGGGGACGAACGTCCGGTGCACTACGGACCCCTGGTGGAGGCTGGGGGCTCCACTGCAACCGACATCTGGACATTAGGAGGGGGCGGGGCAGGGCGGATGCAGTACGTCATTGCACGTCCCTGCCCCCAAGGAAAAAATAACGTCCTTTTGGGGACAGAAAAATCCCAGCCAAGCGCCTCCGTGAAGCCCTCCTCTCCACCTTCAATGTGCTCCCAGGCTGACTCCCCTAAAAACCCGAACAGACATTCAAGACATGGGTAAGTGCCGCGACCCCACCCTGGGGTGTAAGCCAGGGGGCATAGGGGGAGCGTAGCTCGTGTGGGTGCAGGAGGCGGCGGGGGTCGTGATCAGGGCTGAGTTCGGCACTAGGCTGGCAAAAAGCATAATAAATGAAAAAATAAAAAAAATCAGTGGTGGTTAGACCCACACACTCTCCATTACCCTGCTTTAAAGAAACTGATGGCACAGAAAATACCCCTCATCCTATGGGAAAACATGGTCCCCCATACGTCTCATGCCCTGATTTGGGACACTGCTAAAATAGTCCTTAGACAGGAAATAATCGCTTACTGTGCCCATAAAAAAAAAGACTAACTGAGAAACATATGACTATTCTCACAGAGACTCTCAGATTCCTCCAGGAAGCACATAAACAAGGTAACATATCCCTGCAATACCATTTTTTTTTTTTTGGAAACTCAGTTTTTTATTAGGTATTCCATGAATGATATCTTTAACATCACATAGATTAATTTGACATATAGAATGAACAACGCTTACAATATCATAGTTCACCACACTCCTCCTATGACATGAAACAAGTATTGCATCTCTCAATGTACCTATAATGTCCGTTGTTAAATAATACCATAGGGGGAGCTAGTTACCATAAAATCATACCTAATCCATGGTGATCACTATCAACAATGTCAATTGATAGTTATTTCAAAATGCAGAAAATAAAATCAATAGAAGTACTTCTATACCCTTAAAAAGGAGGATAGGTGATTTGAACCTAAACAAATAGTATAAACAGCATAAACAGTGTATACGGAGAATGGTGCGCAGACCTGCCAGGCGGAGTCCCGATCCATAAACCAAGCATATTTGTACTAGTCAAACTTGGATGCATACTTATTTGGTAAGGGTCTGCCCTTAAAGGGAAGCAGGAAATCCACCAAAAGACTGGTGTACAGAAGGTAAAAGCCATACGCAGGCAGGCTGGTGTCACCACAACTGATCACAAGACTATACTTCAGTAGCTCCCCTTTCCATCAATACTAAGAGGTGCCAGGGGCACCAAATTTCTAGGAATTTAGGACAGTTTAGGTGAAGAGTAGCTGTGATTTGCTCCATGGACTCAACTTCCGAAACTTTGAGCTTCCATTGAGACAACCACTTAGGTGTTATACATTTCAAAGAAGCTACTCGTAGAATATGGTAAAGTTTGGCTTTGGTCCCAGAAGCCCCCCCCAAGACATCTGGAAGGCCGAGAGCACCAAACTAGTGAAAGTAAGGATGAAGGAAAACTGAAGAGTGTTTGCAATACCAAATTTTTTTTTAATCATATCATATTTCACCCCAAGTAGACACTGACCTGCCCTAATCCAGCCACTGCTCCAGCTCCACCTCCGATCCCGAAGCTGCACGACCAGCTGGCATATGCAGCTCTGTCTTCGAGAGGGGCACCCCTATTGCCCCCGCGGCAGATGAGGAACCATTACCAGCACACGCATCCAGGCATCTTCGGCCGGTGGAGTGCGGCCATCAAGCTGCCGCGGTCTGTGCTGCTCCACTTTTCCAGTTTTCTAACCCCCAGGAGTGCGAGCATGCAATGACATTGGGCCACAAACATGCCGATGTCTGCCGCACTCCATCCTTCTATGTCAGCTCTAGTAGTGCCCCCGGTCGTCTGCGAGGCCACGCTGGCGATGGCTCCTAGATCCCTCCTCGGGGACCAGAGGCAGTCCACCCGGTCATGCAATCCTCATCCCTCCACCGACCCCTGCGCTCAGGCTCGCATCCGAATCCAGGTCGCCAGAGTGGCGCGAGATGTAGCGTCCAGCACCTCAACCCTCAGCGCCACCAGGCTGGCGCAATACCAAATTTTGAATGCACAACAAGAGATACAGGAATTACTAAATTAGAAAACAGAGGTGGCTCTTCACTATTTAAAACAGCATTACTATGAGAGAGGTTCTAAAGCCACCAAAGTATTGGTATATAGATGGAGACAGCAGGCAAGCTCTCTGCCATCTTAAAATTAAAGGACGCCTCTAACAGAACCTTAGTACATAAAATGTAGGATATCCTGCCAGTCCTTAACACTATTGTGAAACAACATACGCCCATCTCAAAGAACCGTCACAAAAGAAATACAATGTTTTTTCCAACACCCTCTCCCCAGACTTATGGAACAACAAGGGGTGTATTTACTGTAGTTAAGCCAATACAAGGGGAAGAACTAACCTGGGCCACTACAAAACTAAAAGCTAGAAACGGCTCCAGCCCTGATGGCTGTGGTAATGCATTCTGTAAGTTTTGAGAGAACATCTTTTGTTCTCCACTATTAACAGTGTTTTGGGAGGTGTTGCAGGGCTCTCCCCCCATGGAGAAACACCAACATCTCAGCTATTTTAAAACAAGAAAAGGACACCATCAAATTTGAGCCATACAGACCACTTTCAGTCTTAAATGCAGACTATAAGATCCTGGCTGGGAGACTGGAGGGGTTGCTCAAGTCACTGAGTTGGACCAGACGAGATCTATCTCGAAATGACAACTCAGGATGCTATCATAAGAACCCTGGCCATTCTGAAGCATGTAACAACCTCTCGCATCCCCTCGCTGATACTAAGCTTAGACACGGAGAAGGCGTTTGACAGGCTGTCATGGAGGTTTCTTCATGGTACCCTGTCAGCCTCTGAATTCCCACAAGAATTTCAGGAGGTAATACAAGGCATCTGTGCCAGCCCCCAGGCAATGGTTAAGGCCAACAGTTCCTTTTCAGACTGTTTTCATTTAGAACATGGCACAAGACAGGGGTGTCCCCTTTCAGCCCTGGTCTTTGCAATCTATGCAGAGCCAATAGCTAAGCAGCTGTGAAGGCAGACTGCTATTAAGGAGGTGAACATAGGCAGCAAAGAGCATAAGCTAGCATGCTATGCTGATGATTTATTAGTATATTTGACGAACCCAGAAGAATCCCTACCAGCCCTATGAACATCCCAATGGAAGTTTGAAACCTTATAGGGATACAGCCTCAACCAACTGCAGCCCTACAAATCGCACGTATCTCCCAGCCCCAAAACCTATTACAGCACAATATAAATTTTAAGTGGAACCAAAAAGTACTTAAACACCTGGGAGTTATGATACCACAACACCTTTCCAAACTGAACAAGTTAAATTACCACCACTCACTGATTGCAAACTTGCAACACTGGCAACTTCTGCCACTGCCACTAATTAGTAGGGTGGAAGCCTGAACATGAATTTCCTTCCCCTACGTCTCCATTTTTTTTCCAAATGCTACCTATCACCCATCCCCTCACAAAACCAATTCTACATCTGGGATAAAATAATTTCCAGGTTCCTGTGGAGGGACTGCCCAGCCCAGCTGGCGTACAAAAAAATTAAAACTGCCAAACTTTAGCGGCAGATTAGCTCTCCCACGGTTATCGTCCTATCACACTGCAGCACAGTTGCGGCACATTTGTGCCTGGCTGGATCCACCATCACAGGACACTGGGAAGATACTGAACTAAGAAATTGCTGGTATCTCCCAGATTTTTTTTTTTTTTCCTCGACTCTTTTTCTGCACTGAAGGACCAGGGCATCCTTCCGGAATACCCACTTGACTCTGCACCTGTTCCTGGCCTGAACCCCCCCCCACTCCTGGTCTCCCTCTCGTCCCACGGTTCGTCCAGCCTCCCGGATCATCCCTGGGAGAGGGAGCCCCGCCCTCCCTTGGTGGTCCTTTCTGAAATTAGAGGGACGGCTGTAAGATTAAGCCCGCACTGAGGAGGAAGGGTCTGGCAGTGGGATGTGAGCAGGTCCCCTGGGTCTCAATCATCTCCGCTGGTCCTCCAGGGCTTTTTTTATGTGGAGATTTCCCCAGAGCACGGACATGCAATGACATCTGTGCCGCGCACTGCTCCTGATGTTTGCCGCCGCTCCACCCCATGAATGCGCCAGCTCCTGTGAGGGGCTGCCAAGGAGCTGAGCGGAACCTGCAATCCACCCTGGGAGAGGATAGCAATCCTTCAGATGCTCAATTCTCTCCCTCCCCAGCCGACCCCCGGCAGCCAGAGTCCGTTCCCGAACTCTGGTTGCCAGCGTGGCGCGAGGTGTGGCATCCAGCACCTCAACCCTCAGCACCACCAGGCCGGCCTCATCTCCCAGATGCCGATTTAGTACTGTTTGCCTACCATTTACCCTCACTTCCCTTACTGTGATGACTGTGGCAAGCCTACTCCATGAGCACCTAGGAACCTGGAGATAACTGTTATGGTGACTCCTATCTCCTCAGGAACTAATATATCTGCAAACACTGCAGAATAGTGACAAATTTCCTCCCCCGCAAATAGATCGCAGATATAGAACCTGGGCAAGGTCAGGCCTTAGGAATATCTTGCAATTCTACCACCAGTGCACCCCAATGTCTTTCGAACCGCTAAAGACCAAATTCCCATTACAGGCCCCAGATTTCTACAGGTTTCTCCAAATCAGGCATTTTCTTATCAAATCAGTGGGCCTGGAAAAAAAAAAAAAAAAGAGACCCTGGACTTGCATCCTAATGGCCTGACAGTAACATGTGCCAAAGCATTTTATCTCACTGGGCTATAAAGACCTCCACCACAATCCAAAAATTACATTAGGCTCTACCAGACGACTCTGGGAGGCAGAGATTCAGGCCCCTCATCTCCGAGATATTTTGGGAGGTGGCTCTAGTGACCCAACATAAAATTTTGGCTTACCACACTTGACATGAATTAGCCTGGAAAGTCACTATTTGGTTTTTCAAAACACCAGTCAGAACAACCAAAAATGCTACCTCCAGGTCAGCTGCCTGATGGCGAACGTGGGTGCTCACATGCCACCTACACTTAGGTATTTTGGAAGTGCCAAATCATATGGCCCTTACGGTAAAATGGAGAGGCAGAAATGTCCGAAGTAACTTTAGGGCTACATCATCTGACACCCCAGCTAGCAGTTCTGACACTTTATCCAGACAGAATAAATAACACAACACAGAAATACTTTTTGTTTTTAATGTTTTTAGTAGCAAAAAAAAAAAAAGACTAACAAGAAATTGGTTACAGCCAACTGCGCCTACCGGTTCCATGTTAAAATAGCAAATGCAAAATCGCGAAAACCAATATAGTGATTGCACAACGGCGACTCACAGAAGTGCATCAGTAAATAAAGGCGCTTACCTCTTTAGATGACTCCAAATAAAGCGCGTGGCATTTCTAATAATGCCGAATGCCGATTACTGACAGTCTCTTTTCTTTTGCTCCTATACATACCAAACATAGTGGTTGCATCACCAGTATATGCTATTAGTAACTGGGCAACAGCTAAAAATAGTAATAAATGTATATACTCCTATCTTCTGTCTTTTTGTACTAGTTATCACTGGTTTACATTAAGGATAATTGCTACCAATCTATAACTCGTCTCAGTGCTATGCAACTAACGCAATTCAAGATCCTAACACAGCACCCAACGTGATACACAATTTATTGATTTATCAGTCCAATAGCCACCCCACTCACAAATACAATAGTAGATGCATTTTAACAATGTGAGTACAAACACAATATGAGGACTGTATGCAGTGGCAATAGAGGATGAGTTTAATATCCTGAAATCAGATGCCGATTTGAGTTACTTATCGGGAATCTGAAAAATCAAGTGGATTAAAACCAGAAAATTACAGTCTGGGAGTCAATTAGTTCAACTAAAACATACAAAGTCGAGATTACTGGGTATGCGTTATAATTGTTTTGAGTCGGGCAAGCAGTGTCGCTATTTTAGATCGATAGCTATTAAGTCTGTAGCTGAATTTGTAATTCGCATTTTTGGCGGCGCTGTTAATGTGGTCGCGATTTTTTAGTCGCTCATTTCACAGGATGCCGTGCCTACCATAACACTATGGGAAGAAATATTAGTATTTCCATACAGGATGGAGAAAATCACTTTTAAAACTAAGAAATCAAGTAGCAGCATTTAACAACAAATGGACACCTCGTCTTCTCTATGAGATGTGCAAACTAGAAGGTTTTGTCCCATGATCCTAAAGGCTGGCCCAGATTGAGGAGGTGGTTTAAAAGGCAGGTCCCCTCAGCCTTTTATTCTGTTTCCCTGTGTAGTTTGTAGGTGTCTACAATGATTGCCTCTATTGCACCCTTCTAATTTCCTCAGGATTTAAATGTAAATGAAAGTACTCAAGTCTAGTGTGAAAAAAAAAACTTCTCAACTCCACTGCAAAGGTCATGACCGGGTCATGTAATGCATGTCAGAATTGTATGATGTTTTAGTACTAAAGCCTGCTGTAGTTATACTGTATTAGTCAGTGCTGTTGCTGTCCTCTGCAGTCCCTATGTTCTTGCCTCAATGATGGCCATGAAACTTTTCAAGATATAGTATAAGCCCAGCTGTTTTCCGTAGTTTAAAGTGTTTCTGAGTTAGAAAAAAATGCTTTTAGAGAACACAGGGACTTCACAAAACGTAACAGAACTGAATGAGAGTATAACTTCTTTTGGCTTGTGCAGGTATGCATCAACTCCCATGATGCCCTGCATGAGTGAAGTCATGACCTCTGCAGTGGAGACAAACAGGTTTTCAAACAAGGGCAGAACAGAGTGAAGCAATCTCATTTATACTTAAATTAGGATGAAATTAGGGGGTGCAAGACAGGGAATCACTGTTCATGCCAACAAACTACACAGGTATACAGAAAATAGGTTGTGGGGACTTTCCCTTTAATCCCTACAACAGATGTAAGCAGCTAGAACTTTAGATGGGCATCCGTTTAACTCAGCCTTTTAAAACGGCAGTGCACCAAAATATTTATTTTGTATTTATTTATTTGAAGTTTGGTAACCAGGAGAGGCACACTGAGCTGAGGCTCATTTCCAGGTACGACCCAGGGAAAGGAGAGTAGGGAGATAATACAGCAATAAACAAGTCAGGAGGAAATACAATGTACAACTTCAAAAATATACATAGTTACAAAACATATACAAGGAAGCGTTCTATACTAGTAGAACAAATACAGGGTGGAGGTGTTTACAGGGAGCAGAGTAGCACATGATATTATCGCAACTAACAGTTGACAAGTTAATGTTACAGCAGTTAACGAGGATACGTCGTGGGTTTTAGCTGCAAGAAGCTGATCTGAAATTTGTAACAGGAGGAGATGGGGCACGAGAGGGGAACTGGGTGGTAGAAGGGGTAGGGAGTGAGAGGAGGGTGGATGGGAGAGGAATGAGATAGAAGGGGGGGGAGAGAGACAGAGGGGAAGGAGAAAAATGTCCCAGCACAGGAGGAAAAGAGAGAGAGTGGGAGAGGGCACGTTTAAAGGAGTGGCGCAAAGGAGATAGACGGAGTGAGGGGGTAAGAGAGTTCCAGATATGACGAAGACGGTAAGAGAAAGCAGCCTGCCCAGAGTTAGCGTGGGGGTGGGGACGGTCAAAGGTGTGAAAGTCCCTGGAACAGAGAGAGTAGGAAGAGCAGGAGGAAAAGGAGAGGGGAGAGGTAAGGGGTGAGGGACCCAAACCAGTATTTGGAAATGAGTGAAGAGGCATGAAGGTGTCAGCAAGAGAGAGAGAGGAATAGAGGCTGCAGTGGTGAGTGCGGGGTGGGTAAACATTGGTGGCAAAGTGGCAGAAGGTGTTGAAAAGACAGTCAAGGCTGGAGGGTGAGGAGGAGGAGGGGGTGGACCCGTAGATGATGTCTGCACAGTCGAAAATAGGTAAGACAGTTTTAGTGAGCAGTTCACAGTGGACTGGAAGAGAGAGGGCATCTTTGCTTCTAAACATGGCACCGGGCCTAAGGTGGAGCCTAGAGTGAATGTAGTCGATGTGGGACAAGTAGCTGAGTTGGCTGTCCAGCCAGACACTGAGGCACTTATAGGCAGAGATTGTTTCCAGGGTGGTGCTATCGGGAGTGGAGAAGGACAGGAGTGGGGAGAGATTGGAGAGTTTTTTAGAGGACCATAAGTTCATGGACACTGGGTGTTTTTTTGCAGACTTTTAGTTGGTTGACTTGGAACCACAGCAACACTCGGGAAAAGTCGCTCTGAAACTGAATTGTTTACTAGAGCAAAACATTTTAACTTACTCTTTTTTCATTACAAAAGATTCCAGACCGATGTCTTCCAGTTTTATTTGGTGGTACAATTCTGCAGTTCCACCAACATCTGAGTACTTTATAAATGTTTTAATTTAGTTTTTTTCTCAAGGAAAAAAAAGCTGACCACTGCGTTTGGCTTTAAAACAGAATTGTAGACCCGGACAGGACTAGGCTTGAGAAAATAAACAAAAAAATCACATTGTGCAGCACAGTAGGTACCTTGAAAAGTAGATCTGACAGGCATGCTAATATTTTAATGAACTGTAGCTGAAACTTGCTTTTTGGAAAAACATTTTTTTGCTGCATTGCTGTTTGAGGTACTGGGAGGAAACAATGGTGGCTGTCTCTGACATATCTCACTGTCTATGTCTCTATGATCTTGAAGACTTGTGGTATAAGGACTGTAGTCACTTCCTGCACCTATGATGCACTCACTTTTCCGACTACTATGACAACCATTTAGAATGTAACTTGCTTTGCAAAATTCCCTGTCCATGTATTTCTCTGAGAAAAGTTTTAATAAAATGCAATTAAAAAAAAGAAGAAACAGAGCACCTCTTATTCAGCATAAAGATGCTGCCTCGTGCCTGTTGCTCCCTGCTTCTGCTGTCGTCTCTCACTCGTGTTTCTTACAGACTGCTGTTCCGCTGCTTACCTCACTTTACAGGGTTTTACATAATTGATTAGTAGTTTTTTTCTTGGGACTATACTAACTGTACAGAAAGTATTTATATAGATTTTCTAGAAGTGCTGTGTTTGTTAACACAGTGAGGCAAGAGCTATGCATTTTCACAAAGATTTAGCACTTTTATGAGCAAACACTAACCAACTTTTAGAGTTAAATAAATCCCTGCTTTATAATACTGGTCACAGTTTAACCTCCATTTTCCAATTTTTTGTTATAATTATTTATGAGATTTTTAAATGTATACAGAAAAACAATATTGATACCTACTGTGCTAAATTCATACAGTATTATGAATACAGTAAAAATAAAGCATCTCTAAAAGTTTAGATAAAGTCCACTAACTTAAGTACAGATCAAATATTTATATAATTGAACTAGGTTAGGAATTTAATAAAGTGGAAACAGTAATAAATACATACATGCATACATAAAAAATACGACTCCAACAACAGCAAGGCATAACAATATTCCTAACCCTTAGTCCATAGAGTTGCTTCATCCTTCTTCCTTCTCCTACTCCACACATTCCCCTCTCCAGGATCTTGCACTCTAGTGTAGCTCTAGCGCACTCCACCTTTCATGGGGCTCTGGGATTTAAACCTAGTCTGTCCTTTCCCTGCTGCTACAGTCAAGAGCCCTAACCACTAGGCCAGCACTGCCTTCTGCTACCACTGGTGATAAACAGTCATAGCACACAAGGTGAAGCTTGTCGTGCTCGCTCTGCTGGTAGCCTCTCTGCTAGGCACTTCATGGGAGCTGATCTCTGCACCTCTGTACTTGCTTTGGACCAAGAGCACCTATCTTCCTACATAATTAATTTCCAACCTGACATTACCCCTCCCCTTGGGAAAACAGATGGGAACTAACTGCTTTGGGCCCTCTATTCTATGCTTTTCTCTCAAACATAGAGCGTCGCAAACTTGGCCTCTTCCTATTCTCACTAATGCCGCCCATGCTGCCCTGCCCATACAGTCCTGTTTTTTCCCTGCTTTTACTTGCAGGGAATGTAGAAAGCAATCCGGGCCCCACAAATATCCCTATTGCCCACTCCAACCAAATGTGGGCCAGCTCCCCTGGGCTGAATATTGCTCATAAAAACATATGCAGCCTCCCATCCAAATTCCCTGATCTAGAAGCTTGGGTATCCCTTTACAAGCCCCATGTCCTCTGTCTCTCAGAAACTTTGCTGAAACCACATATCCCTAATGCCATGTACCAACTGCCAGGATACTCCATGCTACACCATGATTGACAGGGAAAAAAGAAGGAAGGCGGTGTGGCACTCTGTTTCAGGGAATCCCTCTCAGCCACCACCATCCTCAGCTCTGACCCCACTTCCCCCTGCGAATGGCTCATAGCCGAGTTGACCTTGGGCTCTGCTAAGAAGATTTATATGGGATGCTGCTACAACCCTCCAGCAGGGGACACACCAAGTTTAACGAACCACCTGGCTGGACTGGGTCAACTCCCCCCCCCCCCGGACACTATTCTCCTTGGAGATTTTAACCTTAATTGGTTTATTGCCTGATACCTGACTACTCAAACCTCCCAAAGCAGCATAACTAGGTACAAGTCATCTCCGTCCCTACCAGACAAAACAATCATACACAAAACCACTCCTTGCTAGACAGGGTGGCCACCAACAGAGAGGACAAGGTACTCCAGGCAGGTACCATGTCTGACTCCATCAGCAATCACTCCCCCACATATATGGTCTCGTCCACCAAGACCAAACCCCCCTCCCCCCAAATACTTATGTAACCCCCCTGCAAATGGGGGTTCCCAAAAGACTTCCAGGAGCTTGCTTGAATGCTCCAAGCCTGAATGGTGTTTGGCATTTAAGCCATTTATCAGTGAGTGTTTTAGAGCTCTGGTACTGTCTCTTTAAGAGCTGTCTGCTTGCAGACATAATTAGTTTGTATGGGGGGACTGTGTGCTTCTCTGAGTACCACTCGAGCTGCTGCCAATTCACTTCATTTTGCAGTCACTAGAGTGCAAAGGGAACCTATCTGAAAGATGTAACTGTTTGCCAGAAATTATTTAGAGTAATAATGAAATTACAGTTTGTCTAACCTGCTTTCTTTGCAGTCAGAACTGTGTCTGCTAGTTCCCCATTCTAGTTTTGAACTGCTGAACTGGACCAATCAGTGTGGGGTAAGCTAGCTCTAAAATGGTGCCTTGGACGAATCAGAACTTGGACTCATAATCTGAGCCAGCCACAAGAGGATTGTATGGGCAGTGACTCTGGGAGATGTAGTTTAGACTTCGTGCCTTTTGGACCAACAGCAGCAGTCTATTGTGAGTGACAGCCAATCCAGTCAAGAACTGGGAGGAACTCAAAGGAAGTGCCGGTTTTGTCTGTTGGAGTTTCAGTTTGAGATCTGGAAGTGAAGGAAAGAAACCCTGTGCTCCTTCAAGTGCACAGTTTCAGTCAAAAGTGTGCAAGGCCAGAGTTCCGTCTGCAGCTTGTGTTAACTGCTTGTTAGGACTGAACGTCCTGTGAAAATAATCAAAGGATCTCTGAAGAGTAGAAACCAGGCTCACCCTGTAGAAGACTGGAGGAATTGCTGAAAATTGCACTCGGTCTGTCAGGAACTGAATCTGCTGTGTGTTCTCCCGGTATTGTGCAGTAATTGCGATCGGGATACAGATGCAGCCTGCCTGGTATAGTGCTTTCTTTTATATGGATGTGTGAAGAGGTTTGTGTACCTCAAGTGAGCCCTGCTGACATTGAAGGACCTCTATTCTTATTTGGAGGTCGTGAGTACTAATTCAGAATTAGCTCCTGTTGAATTGCCACATTAAATCCAAATGGAATTACTGTACTGCTGACTGTTTAATTCTCCTTTTCTCTGTGTGAAAGGGCCCCTACCAGCTGCCACGGTTTGGACTAGCCACTAGGGCTTGGGTACCCAGGGACAGTAACTGATAGGGATAGGCCTGTACAGAGCCATAGGTAGATTATTAGAGTGATAAGCTAATTAACCTGATTTCCCCTGTCCTTGTTATATCCCCTAAATAAATCAGAGCTGCTTGTTTCAGCAAAGTTATACTGCCTGAGGTATTTGTCTATGTTAAAGTACTGTACTGTGATTGTTGCACTGTATCTCATTTGCAGGAGGTCCCAGTGCCGGAACCAGACCTGGGGGTAAGTGTATACTGTGAAGGTAATTCTGATATATTGTGTGGGCCACTAGTGGGAAGAAAGGGGGGTTGCAGTGTCCCAGAGGGCTGTGACCAAGTTAGTTTAACTATTGCAAACCCTGACCTCTGGGTGGAGGCACCCGCCATTGGATCCAGGCCCCTCAACCTGTTAGTGGCAAATCAGGCAGGGGTAGTAGCCCCTGGGATAGCGCCATCTAGGGGTTACACTTATCCTTCCAGAATTTTAACTGCCCTGACACCTCCACTCTCCTTGAGGACATTAGGGCGGTGAACTAGTCTGTACTGTACTCCCTTAAGGATGTGTCATCGGTGTCACAATCGCACTCCAAAGGTCAGGCCCTCTGCTCCCACACTGCCAAACCTCGAAGTGCAGTATGTGAACAGGAGAAAAACAGGGTAACCCTCCTGTCTGTTCTGGGTCAGAATCGCCTACTAGTCTTGAGTCCTGGAGTCAAATATGAACCCTTTTTCGCTACCACACCCAGTTAACAGGCTCAGTTATCACACTCTCTTCGGGGAAATGCAGTGCAATACTTCACCCAATGGGCACCTACCCTGGTTCAAAAATTCTACCCTTTTGATTCAGTTTGAGACCTAGGTATAGTCTTACTGTAGCAAGATAGTAACACACTTTTAAGCCCTTAACAGTTTTTGTCAGAATTATCCAATACTGTTTCAGCCTCCACATGCAAAAGAAAAGTCTCAAGCAGGATTAAGGAAACCAAAATGTTTACTGGAATTAAAAAAATAGTAAATACATACAAAACATAGAACATATAACATAAACATTTAGTCAGAAATAAATTGGAAATGACAGAAACAGAACGCCTGGTGCTTAAATTCTAACTTAGTTCCAGTTTGATGTTATCTATTTTGATAGAAGTGCCTTTTTAGTTCAGGCACACACTGTATGTGTTCCTTTAGGAGTCCAGAGATAGATGTGTTACTCCTTCCAGCCAGAGTGATAATAATCCAGCATGTCCCTCCTATCCTGTGAGGTCACAGCTCATGAGGTTACCGTTAGCCTCCAATTAATTTGTAACCTGACCAAGTATATCCAAAAGGATGTCATTTTACTGCTGGCTGGAAATCTGCAAGATAGCAATATCAAAATATGACATTCTCTTTGATCAGAGCATTCACCTTTGATGTTCAGAAAACACATCCTGACAAACAGTTCTCTTCCAGGTGTGAAAGCTAACACGAATCAGTTAAAAAATGGCCTTTTCCTCAAAGGTCACAAAACGCATAATTTGTCCCTGTGCTTCAAAGTAACAGGGTTAGTTTACAATGCGTTACATAACAGCTAATACAGGCATGACAGGAGATGTCAAAGGAAGCTTCTTAATTAATCCATTCACTGGTTCAGTGTTACTATAGTCAATTGTTTTCAGTGAGCCAGGGCCTTTGGGGTCAAAAGGTCAGGAGCCTTTAACATCAGATACTAAATTAGTTGTGTAAGCCCCTTCTACAGCAGTTGGGCCACTTTGGTATCTATTTTATCTTTAACAAATAAATATAAACATGCCTACATGTCAAGACTGTCACTAAATATACTTTTGAACTTGTGCACACAGCTATGAAATTCCCCACAAAAGCACAGCTAAGAAATCGGCAGCACATGAAGTCAATTAGAATGTGAGTAAAAACAGTTTGACCATTATGCTCATTAGGAACATATATCAGTCAGTGGAATTTATGCCCAGTTCATTCTTTTCACCTGTTTCAGAACAAAAACTGCGGTATTCACAGCGTCACTAACCAGGAGGAAATTTGGCAGCCTGTCATATTCACAGGTTAGCATTTAAGCCATACAAATAAGTTAATCATTCTCATGAAAGTACATCCATTACAAATAATCTTCCTAATTATATACACAGTACCCTTAAGGCCTTGAAGCAGTAAGACATTTATCTGAAGAAAGGAACCTTGCTAGTCAACCTTGTAAGAAAGGTATGTGGCGCAGTTTTTTAATAGAACAATGTGCTGAATACTAGAATCAAGCCAGCCAGTTATTGTATTACGGGAACATGTCAACGATGTATATACAAACTGATGTTGAAATTAAAATCATGAGGACAAAGTATGTTAAATGATAATACTGTACTACAGAGGTTATTCAATACATGACAAGAAAAGCAATAGATATGCAGCTGACAGAGCAATGCTCCGGGATGTCTAGTGTCTCTGCACCTCTGCCTTGGTAGTATGTTGGTCATGTAAATAGTACATATGTCAATTTATTTTTGCTTTACTTTTGCTCATGCTTAAGAATGTGGGAACTATAGTATGTAAAGTCTGAACCAGAGTTAAATAACAATAGTGGTAACACGCCACCTAGTGGTATATAATATGAATACCAGAAACTTAACATGAATTTAAGTTATAAATGAAAGTAGATTATGAACAATGTCTAAAACCTGTACAAATATGTTTAAACACTAGATCCCCACCCTGAAGAAGCCTACACAGGTAAAACATTGGTGTTTCCCCCACCATCTCCAAACCCCTCACCTATATTTTTAATCTGCCTTCGACCTTGTCAACCACCCCCTTCTACATGACAAACTCCAGCAACTTGGCTGCTCCTTGGAGACCTCCCTGTGGTTCCGGAGCTATCTCATGGGCCGATCCCAGTCTATGAGTATCGGCACCTGCCACCTCCCCCGTCCTGCCTGTCTCCATGGGCATCCCCCAGGGCTCCATCCTGGGACCACTACTGTTCTCCATCTTTATAAACTCCCTTCCCACAGACAGCATCACCTGCAAAGCGCTACTATATGCAACAATCTCATCCTTTTCCACAGTGACAAGTCCCTAACAAATATATCCTCCATCCTGACCCATAACTACAGTTCTGCATATAAATGATTCCTATCAAATAGACTCCTGGTTAATATGAAAAAAAAACCAAGCAATACTCCTCGGATCCAAACTCTACTTGGCCAACACCTCCAAATCCAACTCCTCCCTCTCTGTGCTTACTTCTGATGCCCCACCCTGCAGAATGTTCCCAATTTTAAATACTTGGGTGTAACCCTCAACCCCTCCCTCTCTTACATGGAGCACGTCAACATCACAGTGCGGAAGGTAAACCAGAAACTGGGGGCTGCCTATCGGCTAATGCATTTCCTGACCGCTGAGGCCTGCTTAGCTATCGCTCAAGGCTACCTGCACCCCATCATTGACTACTGCTTCCCTATTTACTCTCATATGTCCTCTGCCCTGCGCACTAGACTCAACTCAGTTTACAACAGCATCTGTCGTTTCACGCTCCTGGCACCCTACTGAACACATCACTGCGACCTTTACCAGTCGCTAGGGTGGCTCCCACTCCCAGGTTGATCTATCCTCTCAGCTGTAATGTTGATAACACCCTTAGAGGCACTGAAGTGTCACCATACTCACCCTTTCTTAAGACCAGAGCTGTGCCAAGATGTCTCCAAGTGTCCTCAGTTTCCCCCTGAAGGTCCCTAGAATCTCCATAGTCATGGGTGGCAAAGCCCTGTCTGTCACTGTTCCTTCTCTATGCAACAGACTCCCTGCATTCCTCCGTTCAGCTGAAACGCACTGCACCTTCAAATCCCATCTCAAAACCTGGTTGATGACAGAAGCCAAATGCTTATGCTCATCAGGGTAATCCTTTTGACTCACTACTTCCCCCCTACTATTTCTGCTCAACTCTGCTCTTCCCTCTGACATGCCTCAATATAGCACTTATTTTATTTATTTATTCAGTTCTTGGATTAATACCTTTGAGCTATAAGCTTGTTTACAGAGGTTCCACGTCTAACAGCAAACACAAATACAGCAAAGCAATACAGACAGTGATTACAAAATTACATTGGATACAGAAATGGTGTTCAACTCATTTGTAACTAAAATTACAAAATTCAATCACATTAAGCAATAAGTAAGTTGCGAGGGGTGAACAAAACAGAAAGGTAGCCTACTATGGAGAGAGAAACTAGTAGCAACAGAGGCTGGGTGCTCAGAGAGTGTTGAATAGGTGAGGAAGGTATAAGGGAGAATAGGTGGCGAAAATGGGAGCAGCCATAGGTCCTTGTCATTGGTTTGCTGGAAGGGGAAAATTCCGTGGGGTTTTGGAGTGGGAGGATATAGTGAGGGGAGGGGGGAAGCAGATTAGGTGGGGGGGAAACGGATGAGGAATAGAATGAGGATGAAGGCAGAGTGGGACGCTAGAGGAGACAGAAAAATAACGAGGCAGTTTGATAAGGGAGATTGTAAGTGCTATAATGAACAGAAAGAAGACAGGAGCTGGCTTGTGCAATTTAGAAGTTACAATCGCTCCCACTAAGTGTTGCAAGGTGGGTATGAAGTTTAGTTTTGAAGGGGCCAAGTTTAGATTCTGCCAGCAGGTCATTGTGTAGTGAGTTGAGCCAAGCGGATGCCCAGTACTCAAAAGACTGTTGACCCTTGGAGGTATGGTGTAAAGGGACTTTTAGTGGCTGGCTATCAGTCCCTCTGGTAAGTCTAGCCTTGTTGGTGGGGCAGAGGAGACTGTGAACGCCAGGTATTACCTTAGCAATCTTCCAGGAGTCTGGTTTGGTTGAGGTGGACAGTGCCAGATTAAAGATATAGGTGAGGGGTTTGGAGATGGTGGGGGAAATGAGCTTGAGCATCGAGGGGAAGAGACCATCACTGCCAGGGCTGTCCCTGCTAGGAAGACTCTTGAGGAGTTTGGTTGTATCCTTATGGGAGATGGCCCTGAAGTAGAAAGGGGGTTGGGAGTTAGACCTAGGGTGGACTTTTTAGCCAGCAGGCAGACCTATTGAGTTCTACAGTGCAGATTTAACCACCCAGACTGGGACTAGAGATCGCAGGTGTGGCGCATCCAGGACAAGCCTACAGGCTTTGTTTAGGGCCAGCTTTATTCTCTTTAGAGCTGTGTCAGTTGTATCTGTCCTCTGATCTGGTTATCCACTGTTGTATTTGCCAATGACCTTCCAGATTGTAAATTGTTTTGTAAGCATCTGTACGAGCCAATATGTCCTGTATCTTTACGGTATGTTTGACACCCTACCCTCCAATTCATTGTAAATTGTACTGTTATCTAATTCATGTCTTGTATCTCTATTGTGCAATATTTTGGCCCAGGTCGTGCCTGAAAAAGGTCCCTTGGATCAGTGCACCTACCCGGTAATCAAAGATATAAATAAATACAATATTTATAGTAGTAAGTAAATGTAGTTCAAAAAGGAAAAAACTCGAAAGTTGATGCAAGCCATAAGGGTAATTAAAGCACTTACTGTTACGTGATTTAACAAGCAGCAAATCTAAGTCAGGAAGTTCTATAAACTTCATATGTTAAATCAGTAAGGTATTATTTTTGTTAAGCCAAAACAAACATTACTATTTGTATGCAGAGACCTGAGAAAACCTGAGGAGTGGTCAAGCGTATGGCAGCTGGGTTTCAATGCGAAAAAGTGCAAACTAATGCACTTAGGGTGCAGAAACAGAGGATGAGTACAAAATGGGTGGAGTGATTTATTTATTTTTATTTGTTTATCCATTCTCGGATTACAAGTACCTTTGAGCGCAAGGCAGCTCATTTACAAAGGTTCCACATCAGTAGGGAAGGGTTACAGTTAAACAGGTGAAAAAAAAAAAAAAGATACAGTACAGTATGCATGGTACACCTTTAAACGAGATGATTACTAGAGCAATAATAAACAGCGAATAAACAGTAAGGTGAGCCAGCATGGTGAGCTGACAGTTATGCTGCAACAAACAGTAAGTGAATACATCCAAGCATACAGTGACAGATAAGCAAGGGAGGCAGTAGGGAATTAAGATAGAGGGGTAGATGAGGGTGGTGGCAATGCGATGTAGATCAGAGCGGAGGGTAGCAGCCAGTGGCTTTGTCAAATGTTGTAGGAGGGGTAGGAAGGGGTAGGGGATAGAGGGAGGGCAAGGTGAAAGGGTGATGTGGGTGATCAGTGCCATGTAAGTGCCGAAATGTAAGTGCCAAAGGGTGTGGACAGGGTGCCACAGTACACGGTTGAGGTTGACAGACAGGAACTAGGGTTGGGTGGTCCATCACATGTGCTTTCAATTATAAGATGCTGCCGGAGCAACTGTTTAAACTGTGCAAACTTGGTTAGCTTGGTCAATTCACTACACAGGCCATTGAACCAAAGTGGGGCTCTGTACAAGAACCTAGCAACCAGCCTGTGCTGCCACAGAGGGGTTCCGACTACATCAGACTTCGAAAGCAAAGCTCAAGAGATCTGATGTGATCAGAAGCCAGTGGTAGCAGCACAGGCTGGCTGGGCATGCCATTACCCAGTCAGTATTTTTATAATATGTAGTTTTTTTCTTTAGTTTCTATAAAAAAAAAAAAACATATATGAAACTGTCTTCACAGCACTCCCGTGGCAGCTGCGAACACGCCTGCAGTTTCAGTACAGAACGTGACCTGGTTGCTGTGCATGCTGCAGCACTGTGACAAACAGCAGCTGCCTCAAGGATTTCCAGTCATCTAGAACGTTGTTGTAACACAGAAGGTTACAACTGTCCCAACCCCACTCTGAGGTCAGGTCCTCTGCTCCCACAGTGCCAACCTCCAAGCACAGTATTTCGAACAGTTAACAGAACAGGGTAACTCTCCTGTCTGTTTTGTGGGCTTGAATCAAACTCTGGTCTCAAGTTCTGGAGGGATTCCAACTGTGAACCTCTTGCTAGCGTACCCAGTGTACAGGTTCAGATAATTCTGCTCTTCAGGGGGGCCAGATATCTTTCGCCTACGGGCACCTAACAAGGCGTACAAAATGAACCCTTAAAACTCTATTAAAGACCTCAGAATAAACTCGTACCTTTTCCCAGTTTGGTAAAACCAGTAAGCTTTGTACAGTGTCAGCTTTAACCATGTATGCTTCACTTGTCAAGAAAAAGAATTTCAAAGGCACACCAAGTAGTCTCTATAGTAGAGGTTTACTTAAAAACAGATAAAAGAAAAATGTAAAATGTAAATACAGAACCATATATCACAAAACATATAAATCATTTAAACAAAACAGGTTTAAAAGTGCAGACAAAATCTCCTACCACAGTACACTCAGAATTGTTTTTTCTAATGTATACTTATCTCCTAACAGTGCCGGATGTTGCTTTTTTCAGAGTCCCAACATGTGTGTCAGTAAAGTTCTGTTACAGCATAATTAAAACACTGTCTTGAGCCTGCCTTCTCCATGATGTCACCCAGCTCCTCCTCCGTTTATTAAAAATTATACAATCAGGATGTCTATCCAGCAGAGGTAAATTAATAAAGGTGACCTCAGCAAAACTCGTGTCCCCACATGACTTTCTTTAAATAACATCCCCTCTTTGATCTCAAATAGCTCTTCTTCCCAGGACACATCAAAGAATCTTTAATGGCTTCGCACTAAAGCGTCATAACCTGCTCTCTTCCTCTAAACGTTATGAAAGTTTATGATTTCCCATCCTAGCAGCTGACAAGCTACAATTAAGCTAGATCAGTGGTTCTCAAATGGTGAGTCCAGCCTCCCAAGGGAGGCCCCAAATTGTTCCAGGGGAGGCCCAGTCAAGTCTAAGAATATACAGTATTTCAATTTTTTAAGTTTTGGCTGTTTTGTGTGAAAGGATAAAACACATTTAATATGGATGAATGCAGGTGAATTTCTTTACATATGCATAAATATTTGACCAGGAAGTCCCCACTGAGCCAAAGCTTGTTTACAGGTGTGTATTTATATGTAAATGAATGACTGGGGAAGACATGCTGAGTCAAGGCTTGTTTCTACAATAGACATTTATATGCAAATTAGTAACATGGAAAGACACAGAGTCAAGGCTCATTTTTATAGTAGATAATTAAATGTAAATTAGTGACTAGGAAAGACACAGAGATCCAATGCATGTTTTCAGGTGTGACCTGAGGTAAGGGTACAGGAAGCAGCTTAACAACAGGGTAAGAGAGGGAGAGATGAAGTGGCTAGGTTTGGCTGTTCCAGAAAGAGAGGAAACAGAGTAACAAGGGTCGAAGAGTCAGAAAAAAGGAGTGACAAGTACAACTTGGGGTGCCGGGTCAGGGTTGGAGAGCAATAAGTTGAATAAAAAGAGAATATACTCAGTCAACTTTACTAGTTTCACTTTATTCCTGGTGTACTGTGCAAAGTAGGATTTATTTTTTTCTGTGGGGAGGCCCCAAGATTTTTTTCCAAATTTGAGGGAGGCTCGAAATCTTTTTCAAGGCTTGGTGGAGGCTCACTATCACAAAGTGAGAATTAATGAGCTAGATAAACAGGGGATCCTTAATTTAGTCTCTTGTAGCCTGTAATTATCTCCTGGCTGTTCTCTATTAGCTGAAACAGTATGTCTCATGAGAGAAACTCCATAACACATTTTTATATTACAAAAATTATACAGCGATCAGAACCAGCTCTCCAAGTGTCACAACAGCCACGTTCCTTGACCTCTGAACTGTGGTACAACAAGGTTTCAACTGGCATGGAAATCCATGTAGAACAAACTCTCACTATACACTATGGGCGGGATATTCAGACTGCACCAGGCAGGGGCGCAAGCCTGGGCGCAGCACAACTGGGATGAGCCTGGGCATGGTCCAGGTGATATTCAACGGTCCTGCGCCATGGCTCAACACCATTGAATATGGCACTGAGGGCACTGGCACTGCGCCAGCACAAGTGGCAGCAGGGGAGCAGGGGGCTGTGCCAGCGCAGGTGCGGTTGCGCTAGGCACAGCAAGAGCAATATTCAGCCATGGGCATGCAAATTAGGCCATAGTGCATGCAAGGCGAAAATGGGGCCACTTGCATGTCATTATGGCCCCATTTGCATGTGGTGCACCGATCCCTGGTGGCTTGTGCCTGTCACCCTGCCAGGCTGCAACCGTCAGGGATGGACATCCCACTGCCCCTTGGCGGGCGCTGCACCCATTCACCCAATCGTGGGCATGTGTAGAAAACTCCCTGGTGGTCCAGTGGACCCCACCCCATTGCCCGATCGTGGGCCTGTAGTACAATACACCCTGGTGGTCCAGTGGACCGCTATCCTCTGCCCGATCGCAGGCATGTACAGTATTTATATTAACCCTGGTGGTCCAGCGGACCCAATCCCCTGCTCGATCGCAGGCATAATAAAGCTAGAACCCTGGTGGTCCAGTGGACCCGATCCCCTGCCCGATCGTGGGCATAATATTAGAACCCTGGTGGTCCAATGGACCTATTCCCCTGCCAGATCGTGGGCTTAATAAAGATAGAACCCTGGTAGTCCAGTGGACTGATCACTGTCGCCTGCTTGCGGGCGTGATCATCACTGTGTGTTCCAACGGTACCCCCCTCCCCACCCTCCCACTGTGACCCGCCACCTGCACCCTCCCGTCCAGCGGCGGGTGGGAGCTACCGCCCGCCGCTGATGGGGGGTGCAGGGTGGCGGTCACAGTGGGAGGGTGGGGAGAGGGTACCATTGGAACACACAGTGATTGAACCATCGCGAGCGGCGGCGGTGATCAGTCCACTGACCACCAGGGTTCTAATATTATTATGCCCGTGATCGGGCAGGGGATTGGGTCCACTGGACCACCGGGGATATGCTTTACAGATACCCATGATCGGGCAGGGGATCGGGTCCACTGGACCACCAGGGTTATTTTCATACTATGCCCACAATCGGGCGATGAGATAGGATCCACTGGACCACCAGGAATTTATTGCACACATGCCCGCGATCAGGCGAGGGGGGCACGACACCCCCTGGGCAGGGGGCTCATGGACTCTATCCGGGGCGGTCGGGTGGCCACCCACAGCAGGAGGCTGCCGTGTTGCACCCAGCAATGTGGCAGCCCGTCTGTGGGTGTCCCCGACTTGTTCCCGGATTTGAGGGGCTCAACATTGCGCCCCCCTGTGTGGCATAAAGGTGGGTTTCATGCCTGCATATCGTCGCACATCCGGGCTGAATATTGGGATGTACCACATACATGGGCCGCCCCGCACCCTGCGCCGCGCCAACATTACTGAGTGCGTCCTGGCGCGCCGGGATGCGGCGAACAACCAACCCCTGAATATCGCACTGGCAGCATCGGTGGGTTGCGCATGGTGCAACCCTTGAATATCCCACCTATATAAACTTCCAGTGTCTCTTACTGATTGTTATCTCATGCTGTTTGGGCTGACAGAACAGCCCAGCTTTGCGGTCCTCTCGCCCAAACAGCCATAAGATAACGTTATTATTCAGTAAGAGACACTGAAACGTTTACATGTAAATATATAAACTAATGAATAAATACATTAAATAGGAAGCCAAAAGCATAAAGAGGTCATGACTTGCCAGAGTCATGAAATAAGCCATGAAGATAACTGGCCTGATTAGGGGGCCTCCACAATAGGCTAGCTTTCTCCCACCCCAACAAAAAATATATAATATATATATATATATATATATATAATATATATATATATATATATATATATATATATATATATATATATATTTTGCTGTAACCGCTTATAACTCCACCAACACAATGAATCTAGAACTCTGAGGTCAGGGGTCAAAATTAAGTTTTGTAGCCAATGGACAAGAGAGCAGATGACTGAGAATATCCACTGGCCTTACAGACATTCCACTAACCTAATTGGTGCACTTATTTAAAAGTTTACCTCCTCCAGCACTAGCCAACAGGGCTAGTTAAAAAACTTTTATAGGCCCAGTATAAAATGTACCAGCGTTTTCCCCAGTGGGCTGGTGCCAGTTTCTAACCCCGTGAGGTAGATAAATATGATGCTGAATCTTCTTAAATAAATGACACGCTTGTACTTGGATCCTTCAAATTGAAAAATAAATACATTGAGGAAAGTCTATCAGAGTTTCTTTCCAGATTAAATCACAGCTGAGACCACAGTTTCAGTACAGACCTCATAATTAGTAAGAGTCTTCATAAATGAAACAAAAGTTGGCTACAGCCAACAAAGGCTGCCTATACATGGGGATAGATTGCCACAGGAGTCACCTTTATACGCTTAAATTATTTGCTTTTTTACTTCAGAATCCACCTATTCTTTTAATGATGTCAAGGTATACTGCATTAGAAAGAAAAAGGTACTGAATCCTAAGACAGCATACTGGGTATCATAACCCTAACAACATACTATTACCTTTTCTTTAATATTTTGATTTTTCTATCTTTGTTTCAAAACGGGCAGCACTGCGGCCGCCTGATGGCCTAACAGCATCAAGTAACTCCGCCAGGCCAGAGGCCCAGTTTCAGGAGCAAGTCCCGGGGCCGGCAACAGGCAGCCAGCAGTCAGAGTGCTGCCTCTGGCAGCTTGTTCCAGCCTGTGGAGGGTTGATGGCGTGTTCCACCGCACTGACCCCCTGACAGCTGACCAGTGGAGCTGGCTCTTTCCATCGTGGGACGTCTGCATACGCACAAGCCGATCTTTCCATATGTATGCCATCAGAGTGGTAGGTGGGGCGGAGGGACAGAAAGAAACTGCTGGAGGAAAATGGCCACCAAGGATGACAACAGCAGCACACTTAGACCCCCCAGTGCCTACTGTGCTCCCACACAGATCCTGTCATGGCAAAGAGGGGAGAACCACTCCACCAGACCCACAATGAAGGATATGCCATGGAGGACCATCTGGCCAATAAGGTTAGCCAATGGACTTGATGGTTGTCGAACCCCAAAAGCAGGCAAACGGCAAGGGGACAAACACCTGTATGTGAAAGAAAATAGTGGTACTTCCCCACAGAAGACACAATACCACCCAGTTCTCATTTGCACAAAAACCTTTATTTATGACACCATAAAAAGGGACCTGCCAACTCAAAAACAGCACCCCCCCCCCAACATTGCAACCTTGCGATTTTCCTCAACAGGAAGCATTATAAATAAGAATTTTTGTGCAAATAAGAATCAGACGGTAATCGTAAAGAGAAGATGATGTGTCGTTAGGGATGTGATACCCACTACTTTGTTTCAGTACAGAGGCTGCACATATTTTGAAGGGGAATGCTGCTATACTGGGCAATATGGCTTTAAAAGTGCATGTAAATGGCTGGCCCGTTGGCACAGTGGTTTGAAAGTGAGCCCAAGTCGCAGGGGCCAGCTGGGTGAAGGAGGACTCACAGAATGCTCTCCTCCTCCAGGGAAGGCGTGCAGCCTGCATCAGTGCATGACTGCCACATGGGTGACCGCAGGTTGCAGTGAACTTGAGAGATGCCCAGCACGGGAGACACTGGCGCATGACATGCACCACGCTCACGTGCGTGCATCACATCCCAGGCCAGCGTCTCATGGGAGGGTGAGCGTGAAGAAAATGCGGTAGGCCTAGGGCACAGTGATGGACCAACTCCTGCCACCCCAACCCACCAGCCCCATCCCAGCGACATAATAGCCCTCTGCCAAACCGAATCTTGACTAGCGGCAGTTTGGGCTCTGCTGCACCCTGCCACAGGAACAGCTGGTGGTAGAAACAGGGAGGAAGCTGGTACGTCCACAAATGCAAGGGGATGGGGGGTCCAGAAGGGGGCACAGGCCTATAAGAAAAAGGGAGTGGGGTCAGACCGGATTTTGGAGGGGGGGGGTCACAGGCCTACCAGAAAGAAGCAAAACAAAAGTGCATGTAAACTGTATATAGTACTATGGACACATTGTTGCAGCTATTGTGCTCATCGTTACAACTTCCACCTTTTGACACTTTCTCGATTTACCCATCTTTTTACTGTATTTTCTGTTACTCTTTCGTTTTTGTTATATGCTCCTTAGCATTCTATAAATTTGAACCTTTGACCCTTACCATCATAATTTTGCACATTTTCTACTGTATCTTTGCTTATTTGTGTTTTTATTCATTGCTCTGTACTGTTTGTTACTGTTACATTTATTACTTACTGCACTGTACCAGCCATTGCTACTGTTAAATCTAATGTGTTATCACACACTCCACTGTACCAATGTTTGCTTCTGTTATATTTATTGTGTTATTATGCACTGCCCTGTACCGATTGTTGCTACTGTTGTATTTATTGTGTTATTATGCACTGCCCTGTACCGATTGTTGCTACTGCTGTATTTATTGTCTTACTACTCACTTCATTGTACCGATATTTCCTCTTGTCGTATCTATTGGGAACACAGGTTAGTCGCACACTGGAAGGTCTGTTAGTTCAAAAGGTTGAAGAAGTTCTTAGACTCACTGAAGTCTTCAGAAAAGTGTTTTATTGAAACACACACACACACACACACACACACACACACACACACACACACACACACACACAGAGCAATGCACATCAGGCATGCAGCAGTACCATACCCCGGTGCTTCGAGTCAAAATGGGACTCTTCATCAAGATGCGTGTATTAGCCGGCACCCACTTGTTTTGTTTAAGCAAGTGGTCACCAGTGTTTCCCAGTTATATTTATTGTGTTACTATTGCACTCACAGCATGGCATGGATTTTTGCTGTGGTTTTAGTTATTGTGTTACCATTCACTGCAGTGGACCGGTTTTTGCTACTGTTATTCCTCCTACAATACCCCACCCCCAATACAGCTGGAAACAAGCCTCAACTCAGTGTGCCTTTCTCAGTCACCAGTTCTTACAAACAAACAAAAACAAATAAATAAATATTGGGTTTGTCTTTTTGGATAGTCAGATTTTCAAAGCAGGTAACATCTTTCACGTCATGCCAAACAGCTGCTTATACCAGGATCCTTAAAACATCAAAAAAAAATCTGACCTACGCACCCTGGTGCGAGCAAGTGTTCATGTCATCGAGACTGGACTACTGCAATCTTCTCTACAAGGGCTTATTTCTGTGGTTTGATCTGCTGCCTGCAGCTAGCCACAAACACTGTGGCAAGACTTCTGACATCCATTTTAAAGCCAGTAGATCTCACTTCCTCACTTCAGGCTTTGGACTGGTTGCCTGTTAAGCTGCAGGTTGACTGCAAGTCCCTTTTCCTTACTTATAAAGCCCTAAACAAATCGGGCCCTCAGTATATCCAGAGCTTCTGACCTCCCTATGTGCCACCTAGGGTGCTGAAACACACAGACCAGGGGCTGTTATGTTTGTCATCATCTTGACTAAAGTCCACTTGCAGCCAGGCCTTTGTGGTGGTGGCACCAGTTCTTTAGAATGTCTGCTAATTACCATTAGTCTTTCCCCTCCAGTAGATCCTTTAACAGAACCCTTCAAGACCTCTTTTTTTTTAGACAAGCTTTCCCATGTTTCTGGAAGGCTGGTATCATATCTACGTCTGTTACTGCATTTAAATGTTACTGTACTGACATGTTTGTATTTGTCATTCTGTGTATTGTTTCGTTGATTTTTACTTCTTTTTTGTTTCTTTCTTCCTTTGAATTTATTTCTGTGCCTTTAGCAATGAAAAATAATATATATATTTTTTTTTTTTTTTTACTTTATCTCTTTATCCCTCCCATCTGCTCTCGGTGCCCACTCCTTCCGTCCACTCATTTTCCTCCAATCCACCTTCCTTGGGATCTGCCCCCAAAGTGCCTCTTCTCCCCTCTCCTGCAGATTGGGGTCTATCCCTTCTTGGTGGTCTGGATGGAACCAGAGTGGCTTTCATCCACAGCTGCCGAGAGGTGTTTTCCATTTCCCCCCCTAGATCCCCTACCCTCTGAGACGTCCAGCACTTGGGACGTACACCCCGAGTGGTGGCGTGCTGATGCACGCCGAGCCTCTCATGCGCCGTCGACGTCCCCCTCCCCAGCTATAGCGAACTTGAGCCACTCCATCCCTTCCTGTTGCTGGTGCTTCCACTGGCTATGGAAGGGATGCAGAACGCAGGTGCGTTCTTGGTCTCCCACCCCTGAGGGAGGAGAACATCCGTTGGGACACTCGATCCTCCCTCTCCTCTGCCGACCCCCGGCCACCCGAGTCCGTTCCCGAACCCAGGTCGTCGGCGTAGCACGAGGTGTGGCATCCAGCGCCTCAACCCTCAGCACCACCGGGCCGGCCAAAAATAGTATTGATACAAATTTAATGAATTCAATCAAGAATGTTAACTTGTGAGATCAAAAAATTATTATACAAACATATCTCCAGCACTTGATAAACCCTAATACACACACACCCCTCGCCTCCCCAAATGACTTAAAATACAAAGGTAAAAAAATCATCTGTAACAATGGCAAACTTTCCTGATAAACAGGGCATTAATGTGACGTAGCGCACACGAAGTCAAGCAACAAACCACTTACAGTCTTGCATGTTTTTAAACGGTGCGCACCATTTTACATACGAAGAATGCCAGCAGATACAGGCCTGATGGTCTATCTAGTCTGCTCGAGCATGCAGCTAGCAGCCTGTTACACTGCAGCTACTCCCCCCTCTCCTACCTGCATATCCAATTTTCTGCCCGTACTAGCTGTTACTTCCCCCCGACTTTGTCCCATCCCTTCTTAAAACTGCCCACCATCTTCAAGGATACCACCTCCTCAGGTAATGTGTTCCACCCTGTCACCACTCTCTCTGTGAAATAGTGCTTTCTCTTTTCCCTTCTGAATCTACCACCCTCCAACTTTAGATTGTGCCCCCTAGTGTCCTTCCTGCTCCTTAATCTTAAAATTCCCTCTGTACCATCTTTATTTATGCCTTTCATATATCTGAAGGTTTCTATCATGTCCCCTCTCTCCCTTCATTCGTCCACGGAGTACATGTTGAGCTCCCTCAGTCTCTCCTCGCAGGGTTTGTCCTCCACACTGAGGATCATCCTGGTTGCTCTGCGTTGGATCCCATCCAGCAATTTAACATCTTTCTTTAAGTAGAGGCGCCAAAACTGCACCAATACTCCAGGTGCAGCCTCACCAATGACCTGTACAGTGGCAGGATGACCTCCCCTCTCCTGGATGTGATTTCTCTGGCAATACACCCCAACTTCTTATCAGCCTTAGCTGCCGCTTTTCTGCACTGCACTGAGTGGTTCATTTACCTTGTTATTATCACTCCAAGATCTTTTTTCCTGCTCTGTAGGGGATAACTGTAACCCCCTTCCCCTCAGTCAGTTATGATTCCTTGGGTTTCTTGCTCCCAAGTGCATGACTTTGCACTTCTTTGCACTGAACCCCAGCTGCCATGTTTCTGACCAGTGCTCGGGTCTAACCATATCACACTACAGCCCCTGCCACCCCTCTGTGTTGTCCACCACTTCACCAAACTTTATGTCATCCGCAAAAAGACTGATCTTATTCTTGATCCCACACAAGATGCTGGCAATGAAAATGTCAAACAACACTGGACCCAGTACCGAGCCCTGTGGTACTCCACTGGTTACAGCTCTTGGAGCTGCATTCCCACCTCACGACTACCCTCTGCTTCCTGTATTCAAACAGTTCCTGATCCACTCCACCATTTTCTCCCCTGCCCCCTGGTATCCCAAGTTGCTAATCAGTCTCCCATGTGGTGCTGAATCAAAGCCCTTGCTGAAGTCTAGATAAAAGACATCCACTGCTTGGCCCCTGTTGAGTGCCCTAGTCAACCAGTCATAAAAGTCCACCAGGTTGGTCTCACAAGATCTTTTTGAGTCAAACCCATGCTGTCTGTTGTCCTGGAGACCATTCACCTACAGAAAGCTTACTAGCCTTACTTATGAATTCTGAGCCTCTAAAAAACAACACATATTTGAAAAGATAATGAGTTGCATATTTAAGCCGAACGCGTGACTGACGGAAATATCTGTATCCTGGATTTGCGTTCTATCTACTTTCATCTGCCTGTTTCACAAGACAATCCTCAGAAGTCTTGCCAAATCCTTGAAGCATTTAAACTCTTTAAATAAAGAAAAACAAAGAAACAGGCACAACTAACTTGCGAACACTTACTTTTTCCATGGATTTTGTGTGCTACATTCTTTGTCTGCATTCGGAATAACCACAAAGCTGTCACTCAGTCCTCTATGGGGATCATCTGCCTTTCCCTAGGGTAATGTTAATCTTTACAGGGGGATGGATAACACACTATTAACAGAGATGCGGTATCAGTTGTAGACCAGCCCCATCAGAGTGTATCTACCTCCTAAGGTCCTAACCAACTGACACTTTGGCAGTTCCAGGATGAATTCAACTGAAATATCCATCATCACATTTGTTGGTGTGTTTTTTTTTTTGGGGGCATGCAGTTTACTTACTAAGCCCAGCTGATATGCACCATCTCATTTTCAGTGGGGTCTTGCTTCTATCCATGTTATAGCAGTGTGAAATGGTTAAGCTCAGAAGTTTATAACTGATGTTTAAGAAAAGTTTTAATGTAAAAGTATTTTACCCCTACTTTTAGGATTGTGGCAATCCACTGTTGCAGAGAGTTGGGGGGGAGAGTGCGTGTGTGTGTGTGTGGGTGCGAAGGTAACTGTGAAAAGTGCAGCAACGTAAAAACCTACCATAACAGTAGATCTTCAAGAGAATCTCTTGCAGCAAGCCACACTTTTGGAACTACAGTCGTCAGGCACTAGGACCACATGGAAACTTTTTAGCTAGCAGCCTACTGGGGTTGCCCATGACGACATCAATCGATGTCACCTCTCCTACATATATGTGGGTGGCCCCGTGCCCTACTCAGTTCCCACGCTGGAGACCAGACATAAAGGATGTCTGCTGAAGGAACCAAGGCAAGGCAGAGTTTCCCACCACTAGAAAGTTAGCGACAGCAAGCAAAATACCCAGGAGAAGGAGACAGACACAGAGAAGCAAGGGAGATGGAAGACAGGACGGCATGGCTTGCTGCAACAGACTCTCTCAAAGTTCTACTGTTATGGTAAGTTCTTGCGTATCTGCACTATCTTCATTAAGGATATTTCTTGCAGCAAGCCACACCTCCGGAACAAGTCCCAAGCAGTTCAGACATCAGAAAATCCTGGGCGGTTGGAAGCCACAGCTCATGAAAGGAGGCCTTGTTACACAGCTAGGCCAAAACCTGCCCTTCTTCTGGAAGCAATGTCCAGACTGTAGTGTGCAGTGAAGGTGTGGACCGTACTAAAGGTAGCAGCTGCCCAAATCTCAGCAGCTAAAACATTCCTGAAACAGGCAGCAGAAGTAGCCAAACTTCGAGCTGAGTGGCCACACAGTATCAGGAAGTTCCTTACCGTACTTTCTATAACAAAAAGTAATGCAGTTGGCCCACAAGTTGGACAAGCACTGCTTTGAAACTGAAATGCCCTCTTTCCCAGGGGTGAAAGAAACAAACAGCTGCAAGGACTTCCTAACATCCTTCATACGTTTAACATAATACCGGACAATTCTGTGTATATCTAAGGTATGGATCAATGCTTCCCCGGATTGGCATGCTCCAGATAATACACAAGCAGGTGAATGGATTGATTTAAAGTAAACTCAGACACCACCTTAGGCAGAAACTCAGGACTGGTAGCAAAGATACCCTGTCTTTCTGGAAATTCAAATAAGGAAGCTCATACACAAGAGTCTGAAGCTCGGAAATCCTCCTAGCAGACGTAATAGCAACTAAAAATTATGCTTTCCATAACAGAAAGTATAGCTTGCAAGTCATGGCTGGCTCAAAGTGAGACAAAGCAAGCTTCTCTTACACAAAATTCAGATCCCACAGTGGGGGTGATTGTGGATGGGATGCTTCAAGTGTTGGATGCCTCAAAAGAATGTATGGGACACATCCAGTTGGGCCATAGTACGGCCATCAACAGGCACGTGGAAGGCCGAAATGGCCAACAGGTGCACTTTAAAGGAAAAGTACTGCAGCCTGGCATCGAACAGGGAGTGCAAGTACTCCAGAATCTGATTCCCTGATCAAGTGAAAGGATCCAGGTGACGGGAAGCAGCCCACAGAGCAAAGCGCTTTCCACTTCATAGAATAAGTGCCTCTGGTGGAGGGTTTTCTGGCGGCCACCAGGACATCAGCCACCTTCTGGGAAACTCTAAACCTAGCAATGGCTATGTCTTCAAGAGCCATGTATGAAGACAAAGAGACTTGAGGTCTAGATGGACTAGAGTGCCCTGCTCCTGTGAGAGCAAGACGGGGCACAGAGGTAGAGGTACAGAGGTTCTATTGCCAGCAGCTGTAGTAAGGGGAACCAGATCTGTCAAGGCCAGAAGGGAGCCACTAGGATCAGAGTGGTGGCTGGCCCCTTCCATCTGAAACTTGATCAGAACCCTATTAATTAGGGGGAAGGGAGAGAAGCCATAGAGAAACCTCCCTTTCCAGGAGAGGGACAACGCATCTCGCCAAGAAAACTCCAGGCCCTGGAACCAGCAAGCAGAAAAATGACAGTTTTACGTTGTGAAGGACGCAAAAAGGTCCAACTCTGGATGGCCCCACCTGTTGAACAGGCCTTCTATGACTGAGGTCAGCAGCTCCCACTCATGCATCCTGGATTGCAAGCATCTGAGACTGTCCGCCAAGGGGGTTTGGACACCTGGAACATAGACGGATGAAAGTTGCAGACCATGTTTTAGAGTCCAGTACCAGACCCTCATCGCTTCCCGACACGGGGGATACGAGTGAGTCACCCCTTGTTTGTTGATGTAATGGACTATGCTGGTGTTGCCCATCTGGACCAGCAGATGTCCCGGGGACAAGAGAGTCTGGAATGCCTGAAGGGCATACAGAACGGGCCTCATTTCCAGAATGTTGATGTGGAGGGTAGCCTCCACTGGGGACTATGTCCCTTGAGTCTGTTGGGGCCCCAGATGAGCCCCCATACCCGACCCCGAAGCATCCGTCATGAGGATCAGAGGAAAGGAACTCCTTTCAATAGGTTGCTGGGATCCATCCTCCACTGCAGCACCTTTCTGACTGGGGAGGAGACTAAAACTGGCTGCTTGAGGTCGTCCGTGCGTTGATCCCACTGGACCCTTGGCATCCACTGGGGAATCCTCACGTGCAACCTTGCTAGTGGCACAGTAACAACAGCCGCAGGCATCAGACCCAGAAGCCTCAAGAAGGTTCTGGCCGTTACATACCGACTGTTGTAGAGCAGTTGAGACTGAGCCCTCAGGTGGTCTGTCCTGTCCTGTGGCAGGAAGGCAAAGCCCCAAGCCATGTCCAACACTGCCACAGTGTACTGAAGGTGTTGACCAGCCACGGGTCAGGACTGACTTGGGCATACTGATAGTGATGTCCAGTGCTCAGAACAACTGAATGGTGCGCAGCGAAGTCTGAATGAACAGGTCCTGGGACAGTGCTTTGAGCAGCCAATCATCCAGGTAAGGGAAGACATACAAGCCCTCCCTCCTGAGGGTGGCAACTACCACTGCCAGACACTTGGTAAAGACCAGAGGCGCTGACGACAAGCCAAAGGGCAAGGCTCCAAACTGGTAATACTCCTCCTGGAAGTGGAACCTGAGGTACTGCTGCTGGGGGGCAAACACCCTGATATGTAGGTACGTGTCCTGCACGTCCAGAGAACAGATCCGGTCTGCCTGGTGTAGCAGGGGTAATAGGCCCTGTAGGGTCATCATTCTGAACTTTTTGTACTGAATGTAGGAATTGAGGTTCCTTAGATCCAGAATGGGCTGCAACTCCACTGTGGATTTGGGGATGATAAAGAAGTGGGAATAGAACCCCCTGTTTCTCTGGTGTACTGAACAGGTCTGATGGCTCTCTTTTGTAACAAGGTCTGAATTTCCCACAGCAGCATGGGAATGTGATCTGGTGGGTAATGAGACTGAACTGGAAGATACTCCGGAGGCCAGTCTAGGAGTTCCAGAGTGTGACCGTGTTCTATAATTTCTAACACCCAGGCATCTGTGGTGATCTCCCGCCACTTGTCGAGGTGGAGGGAGAGGCGACCCCCAACCACTGCCTCCTAAAGATCAGGAGGGTGGGGGTTTGATAAGGAGTCAGGTTGAGGTGGTACCTGCGGCCGGGGCTGCACCACCTCTTCTGGGTGCTTTGGCAGCAGGGGCAGGAAGGGTGGGCAAGGCTGAGGCCGCCCTACGCTTGGCTGGGGTTCTGGTGCCTGACTTAGGCTTGCTGTAGGCCTGATGAAACGGCACATTCTGGGTACCTTTTGACTGGGTATGATAAAGGGAGAACCAACTGCAGGGTCCTACCCAAGGCCTCTAGTTTGGAAAGGATGTCCTGCACATCTGCCCCAAAGAGTTTATAGCCTCTGAAGGGGGCATTCAAGATGGACTGTTGAAATTCCATGACGAAACCAGACACCCTAAGCTAAGAATGGCATCTGAGACAAATGCCCACTGTGGTTGCCCTCACGGAAGCATTGATCGCATCATAGGCTGACCTTAAAAGATACTTTCCCACATCTGCCCCCACTTGAAGGATCTGAAGCAACTCTTGCTTCTGGGTACCCTTTGGGAGAGACTCTGTGGTGACCTTGGTCATTCTCCAGAGTGAATTCTGGTATTTTACTATGTGGCCAATATAGTTAAGGACCCTGATTGCCAGGGTGGTCAAGGCAAATGTAGGTTTGTCTATAAGGTCTAGCTTTCTGGATTCCTTGTCTGGAGGAAGAGAGCTGAGATGCTTGGGCCTCTTGGTCCTATTATGGGCCGCATTAATGACGACAAAGTCTGCCTGAGGTTGCTCCCCAAAGAAGGGTTTACCTGAGGGGGCCTGGTATAATTTATGGGCCTTCCTGGGCATGGCAGGGATCATGTTCAGCCTGTACCAGGCAGCCATGGTGGCTTCCTCATAGGCATCTATTAAAGCAGAAGCTACAATAGGAGGGGAGTCTGGTAACTCCAGGTACAACGAGAGATTCCTCCTGACAGTGTCCTGCTCCTCTGCCTCAAAACCCATGGCAGTCTGGAGCTGCCTCATGATGGCAATAAAAGAGGGATCATTGGGGGGGGGAACTGTGGTATGTAGTTTGCAGAGTCCTCCCCCCCCCCCCCAGAGGAGACCACAAAGGAAGAGGGACCGGGGCTGGCGGCATCGCCCTCATCGTTATCATCGTCCTCACCATTATTCCTTGCCAGGAGATCAGGGTGATATTCATTCTCATTGCGTGTGAGAGTACAGACAAGTCAGACACGGTGCCATGGGAGGCAACGGCATGGGAACAGGTACTGTAGGCTCCGATGATGCAGGCCCTGCCATCATCAGCCCCAAAGGAGGGACAAGATGATGCATGATAAGAAAGCAACATAGTCTGGCCATCAATGACCAGCAACATCAGAACAGACTGCGGCGTCAGCAGCAGAAACTGTGGGTCTATAGGCATCGTCAAGGTGGGCTGCAGTGTCAGCAGGGGCAAATGAGGGACCATCACCAGCAAAATAAGCTGAGACATTGGCGGCAGGAGCAGGGAGAGCCTGGTGTCGCCGAACTCACCCGGAGCATCGATGGGAGAGACTGGGTTACCATCACTGAGGAAGCGGTTTGGGGCAGCGACGGAGGACAGTGCGTTTCTAACGTCGAGGCAGAGCCCACCAAGAAGGCCATGGATGTTGCCAGAGGAGACTGGTCCCCCAATGGCGACAGGCCAGAATTGGCCAAGGGCAGGCCAGAACAAAGGCCTAGTTGTGGGCCCTGAGAAAGGGCCATGGGTGACGTTAGAGGAGGAAGGACTAAAGCTGACAACGGGCCCATGCCCACTGGGGTTGCACCAGTGGAGCTCCCTGACTGTAGACCCACTGAGAAAAGGGGCCAAAACAACAGGGTATGGGAGAGTGGCAGGGGCAAGAGCAGGCCCAATGCTGAAGCCCCCTCACCTGAAAGACAGAGGCAAGGAGGGAGAGCTGCAAACAGTGACCCTGCAGAGGAAAGGGTGTGAGTTGCAGCAGAGTTCAACACCAGGGCTGATGATGACCCAGCCACAGCCAGCACCTTATGCGGCGACAATGAGTGAGCCAGGGAGGACCAGTCTCGGTGTTTGTGCTTCCCAGCTGACTTGTCCCAGGACTTGGAGGACTGAAAGCCTGAGGGCAGGGCTGGGGAGGCAGAGGAGCTTCTGGCGTGGAGCTCCTTTTCCATGACTTTTACTTGCTGCTCCAGTAGGGATTTCTCGAGGTCCTTCTGGCAGCATCTCCAGGTGGCCTGACTGTACCCGAGGCAGACCTCACAGGCTTTCACACTGTAATCTGGGCCTAGGAAGCGGATGCATGTGACGTGACCATCCTTATTGTAGATTTTCCTTCTGTAGTCGCAGAAACAGAGAAGTTTAGAAGAATCAGTTGGCACACACAAATGGACGAAAGAATCACTTTCAAATAAAGGGATTTAGCAAACTAGGGTGAGAAAAAACAAAAAGGGAAGATGGAAGAAGTTTTGGCAGTTGACTTAAGCGGCCTGTCTCTGAGAAGTCTGATGTGCACTGGTCGACGGTATGAAAAGAACTGAAGAGGGTGTGGGGCCACCCAAGTGTGTATATCTATATATATAGGAGAGGCAACACTGGCTGACGTCGTCATCATGGGCGGCTCCAGTAGACTGCTAGTTAAAAAGTTTCTGTGTGGTCCTAGTGCCTTATGGCTGTAGTTCCAAAGGTGTGGCTTGCTGCAAAAGATATTCTCGATGACGACCAGGAGGATGCAGGTTTGAATCCCACTACAGCCACTACCGCCTCATGACCACTCCCAGGAGGAGGGACTATGGGGGAAGGAATGAAAAAATTACTCACCTTAGTAATTGTGTTTCTTCTAATGGAGTCTTGCTGTATTCTGACTTCTTGCAGTTAGCCTCAGCACTTGAACTGCTCCAGAGAGGAAAGAGTTAAATTCTATGCAGGACATAGAACGTTGAGCTCGAGCTCGGTTCAGACCTCTGTCTGCTACACTTTGAAGTGTAACTGTCAGATTCTTACGAGCTAATACTAACTAAACCCACTATGTGGAAATTGTAAAATTCTTACTAGCAAATGGCAACCAAATATTTTGGATGCCCCGAAAGACTCAAGTCGAGAAATCCAAAATCAAAAACAGGTAGTGAACAACTTATGACTATTAAAATAATGAAACACAACCCACTCCCTCTCTCTAAAAAGAGGGAGGACAAATGCACCCCTGGGTGCACACTGCACCCAAGCCCACTTCCCAAAACCAGGTTCTGAGAGGGGAGGGAGGAGAGAAGAATACAGCAAGACTCCATTAGAAGAAACACAATTACTAAGGTGAGAAATTTTTCTTCAAACAACATGAAGTCTTGCTGTATTCTGACTTATTGCAGACTACCAAGCAGTACCTCCACGGAGGAGGGATTCAAACCTATTTTGGGAATAGGCTCTGCAGTACTGCTGTACCAAATCGAGCATCACTCCTAGCCTGGATATCCAGAGAGTAATGCTTGGTGAATGTATGGACTGTTTTCCAGGTGGCGGTTTTGCATATCTCTAGTAAAGGAATATCCCTGGCAGCAGCCAGGGAAGCAGCTGTACCTGTAGTCGAATGAGCCCTCAGGCCTGAGGGTGGTATTTTGCCTAGCTTCTCATAGCACAATTGTATATAAGAGACAATCCATCTGGCAATAGTTATCTTAGTGGCAGGTTTGCCCTTACCCACTTCCCCATAAGTGAGGAACAACTGGAGGGAGTCAAACCTGTGTGCCTTAGTACGCTCAATGTAGTAGCTAAGGGCCCTTTTAACATCCAAACTGTGTAATCTTCTCTCTCCTGAAGAAGAATGATCAGTGAAGAACACAGGGAGAGACATGGATTGGTTCAAATGAAAATCTGATACTACTTTAGGTAAGAACCTCCTATTGGTTCTAAGGACTACCTTATCTCTATGGAATGAGATAAAATCAGGCTCCACTGACAGAGCTTGTAATTCACCGATATGTCTGGCAGAGGTAATAGCTACCTGGAACACAGTTTTCCAAGTCAAGTACTTAAGCTCTGCTGAAGACAAAGGCTCAAAGGGGGGGCTGCATAAGCTGGACAATGCAAACATTAAGGTCCCAAGCAGGGGTAGGATCCCTAAAGGGGGTATTGGTATGAAGCAATCCCTTGAAAAATTTACACAAAACAGGATGAGATGCCAGTGAGGAAGGCTTTCCCACTGACAGAAAAGCAGAAACAGCTAACAAATATACTTTGAGGGTAGCTGGTCTGCGGCCTAGGCCGTTAAGATGAACCATGTAATCCAGAACTGTAGACAAGTCAGCAGTATCCGGGGATATGTGCTTATTGGAACACCAAATGCTAAATCTTTTCCATTGGGAGTTATAAGTTTTTTTGGTGGCAGGTTTTCGAGAGGCTTTGAGAATGTCCAGAACCCCCTGAGACAGATGCAAATTTGCATACTCTAACTCTTCAAGAGCCATGCCTTGAGATTGAGAGACCGAAGGTTGGGATACCAGATCCTCCCGAGAGGAGGTTAACAGATTGTGATTCCTGGGAAGAGATAGGGGAAGGTGGACTGCTAGGGACAGCAACAGGGGATACCAAGGCTGCCTGACCCAATCTGGAGCAATCAGGATCACTTTGCAAGATTGTGACCTTATCTTGACCAGGACCTTGAACAGTAGAGGAAAAGGAGGGAAGGCATACAGAAATTTCCCTTCCCAATTCAGAATCAGAGCATCCAGAGGGACTGAGCCCAAGACTGGGGGCCTGCAACAGAAAAGAGGAAGTTGGTGATTGTCTGGGGCTTCAAAGAGATCCATCTCTGGAGTGCCCCATCTTGAAAAAATCACTTTTAACACTGGGGGATCCAGGGACCATTCGTGATGGCCCTGGGAAATCCTGCTCAGTGCATCTGCTAGCACATAGTCCTTTCCTGGGAGGTGGACTGCTACCAGAGAAGGCTGTAGAAAATAAGCCAGGGGCCATAATTTCATGGCTTCCGTGCACAAGGCCGTAGACAGAGTGTCTCCCTGCTTGTTGATATACCACATGGTGGTGGTGTTGTCTGTCCTGACCTGAACCACCTTGTTCTGTACTGATTGTGAGAAGGCTTGCAAGGCCAGAAAAAATGCCCTGAGCTCTAGAAGGTTGATGTAGAGAAGAGACTCCTGAGTGGACCAGACTCCCTGGGCTGTGAGAGTCCCCAGGTGGGCTCTCCACCCCAAGAGAGAAGCATCTATAGTTAGAACCACAGAATAAGACTGAGTGATGAATGGGACTCCTTGTCTGAGATTGTCCTGATCCTGCCACCAATGAACAGCCTGGATCAGGGTCTGAGTTACTTACTGTAACAAGTTTGGTTAAAGAATCTTTTTTCTGAGACCAAAAGGCCCTCAGATGAAACTGAATGTCCCTCATCTGAAATCTGGCCCCCTGGACCACTGCAGTAGAAGCTGCCATGTGGCCCAGAAGCTGAAGAAAGTGCCTTGCTGGCTGAGAAACCAGAAGGTGGAAGGAAAAAGCCAGCTCCATGATGGCCTTTACTCTTACCAAGGGGAGAAATGCTCTTGCCTTGACAGCGTCTAGTTCTACCTCTATGAAAGTCAACAGTTGGACTGGTTCGAGAACTGACTTGGGAAGACTGAGAAGGAAACCTAGAGAAGTGAGCACTTGCTGGGTCACTTTTAAATCTGACTTGACTTGGTCTGGAGACTGACCCACTATGAGCCAGTCGTCCAGGTATGGGAATATGGAAATATTTTTTCTCCTTAGGAATGCCACTACTACTGCTAGGCATTTTGTGAACACCCTTGAGCTGATGTTAGTCAAGGGCATTGCTTTGAACTGGTAATGGCCTTGAAGGCAGTTCTAACCGAGGTACTTTCTGTGGGAGCACCTGATGGGAATGTGAAAAGTAGGCATCCTTTAGGTCCAGGGAGGCTAGCCAGTCCCCTGGCCTTAGGGAGGAAAGGATTATTCCCAGAGTCACCATTTTGAATTTTGGTTTTAAAAGATGTTTGTTTAGGTATCTTAAGTCTAGGATGGGCCGCCACTCCCCTGTTTTTTTTCGGGGTAAGGAAGTACCTGGAGTACAGACCTTTGCCCCTGTGTATTGTAGGAACTTTATGGCCCTTAAGGCCAGCAGAGATGAAACCTCTGCCTCTAGGGCTATGGTTTCGGAGATGTTTGCAGGTGGAAAAGATCTGACTCTCAGCTTTGGAAATTTTTTGAAACTGAGAGCCAGTCTCTGGCTTACTATCTCCAGGACCCACTTGTCTGAGGTAACAGACTTCCAGTCCTGGAAGTAGTAAGCCAGCCTGCCTCCTACAAGAATGGGGGAGTCGACCCGGGCTGACACCTCAGGGTATCTGCTTGGCAGGAGCCTTAAGCTGAGAGGTGGATGCAGCCCTGCTCATCCCCCTTCTGCCTCTCCCTCTGAAGAACCCCCTCTGGGAAAAAGGAGAGGAGGCCTGTGCTTGGTAGAAAGGCCTCATGAAAAGGCCTGCCCCTGCCCCTAGCTTGCTGCCTTGAGGAGCTGCCTGCCTTTCCTTGGCCTATGCACTCCTGTAGGTGGTCCTGTATTCATCTATCTTTTTCATGTAATTCTCTGTCTGCTCCCCAAACAAAGAATTACCCACCACAGGGAAATCCATGGCCTTAGCCTGGGTGTTCTGTGAAAGGCTAGTACATCTGAGCCAAGCCATTCTCCGAAGAGCCACAAATGTAGCCATGACTCGTGATGACACATCATTGGAGTCCACAGCAGCATGAAACTGGATCTTTGATGCCTCAATCCCATCAGCAGCCACCAGCTCCAGCTCCTTGGCAAGCTGGGGGGAGGCCTGCTTAGCCAGTGCCAGTACAGTGTCCCACCTGGACATCTGGTACCTGGCTGTATAGGCCATGTAATTAGCCTGCCTGAGTCCAAAGGAGGTTGCCATGTACTATTTTTTGCCATGGCATCCAGCTTCCTGGAGTCTTTATCTGGGGTGTGTGAAGCCAAGGGTATGTTAGCCTTATCATAGGCTGCAGCCTGCACGACCCCAACATGGCTGCATTGCTGGTACAAGTACTCCATACCTGAGCCTGACAGCATGCACCTCTTGTCCATCCTTCTGTCTGCAGGAGGTAAAGAATTTGGAGTTTTTAACAGTTTTTGTGTCTGTTTCCCAAAAGACTTATGAAGGGGAATAGACAACCTCTTGGACTCTGGGATGTCCATCATCTCCACAAAATCAGGCTCCTCTTGTTCCTTAACAGCTTCTTCCAAAGGGAGCTGGAGAGTTGCTGCCACTTTCCTGTAAAACAAAGTGGGAAGGGGACTCAGAAAGCCTAGGAGGGGAAACACTAGAAGGCCTGTCTAGGGAGATGTCTGGTTCAATGGGCTCATCCAGACCTTCCATTCCATCATCATCGTCACCACCACCACCACCACCACCACCACCACCACCTTCGTAATCATCGTCCCCCTCCAAATCCGGTTCATTAAAATCTTTAGGGGCATAATCCTGAATGGGGAACCGACCGAACTGAACGCCTGCCAGAAGGCGCCAGATCAGTCGGAACCGGATGAAGCGATTCAACAATCTTAATCGCTCGGGCAATCTCCTCGGCGGTCGGAACATGCGGTTCTAGATCCGAACCAGCCGACTTGTCCTTTCTCTTTCCTTTTGACTGAACCAATCTCTTGGAATCAGCTCTCCTTTTGCCCGAAGAAGTATCGCCCTGGTCAGAGGGCACTCCTTCAGGTTCGGTCGGAACCGAACCGGGCTGGCCATCCAGGTCAGCGGACTTCTCGGCCTCCTTCTCCCTAAGCCTGCCCAATCTCTTATCCAGGGTGGATTTAGGGAGATTCTTGCAGATTTGGCAGTCTGAATCGAGGTGGTCAAACCCCAGACAATAAACACAAGTGGTGTGGGGATCAGCCTTAGCAAAGACCTCCCCACCCACATTGCAGTGTTGAAACCCAGTGGGCCCAGTTTTTCTTTTGGGTTTCTCAGACATAGCCATACTAATAATCAAACTTACCCTTCACTCGGCAAAAGCCAGGCAAGACCCCCTTATCGGTTTCTAACCGTGTTACGGGTATTTTAAAAAAAACGTAAAAACACGTTTTTTTTTTTTTTTTCTTAAACCGATAAGGACCGGTACCACACACTTAACCTAAAGTAAGAAAAAGAAAAACAATAGCACACAAGGTAACCGGTTCAGCCAAACCGGTTGAAAGTTTATAAAATTACAATTTCCACAAGTTTTTTTACAGCTAGTCCACTACCTAAGCACTTACTGTACCACAGACAGGGATCTGAATCGAAAATAACACAACCGGATCGGTAAAACCGACGACTTTAACCGACTTTGAACCGTGAGCAGAGGAGAAATCTCCGGAGTGACTGTTCAGTTAGGCGGAGTAAAGAATCTGACGGTTACACTTCAAAGTGCAGCAGACAGAGGTTTGAACCGAGCTTGAGCTCAATGTTCTATGCCCTGCATAGAATTTAACTCTTTCCTCTCCAGAGCAGTTAAAGTGCTGGGGCTAACTGCAATAAGTCAGAATACAGCAAGACTTCATGTTGTTTGAAGCACACATCAAGTAAGCCATGGCTTGCAAGTTGATTGAAGGGGGCTGCATTCTGGGTAAGGACCACTAATTTTTGCTACTCCTACGGTCTGATACCCGTCCCTACTTATGTTTATAATGTGAATATCATGTATTCTGTTTGAATGAAACATTATGTTAAGTGTATAAAACCAAGTACTGCTGTAGTTCTTCCTTTTATAATCTAGTCCCTGAAATATGATATAGGATGTACAGGGGGTTTGGGTAACAAACATGAGCATATCTACAATGGGGGAAGGGCAGCAAAGAGTTCTAGGGCAGGAGGGACAAGATCTTCAAGTACATGAAGGGGCTAAATAGGGGAGGCTCAGTCAGTGTGCTCCAAAGGAAAGGAGGGACAACTAGAGGGCACGGGTGGAAGCTAGAGGGGGGGGAAGACTCAGAGGAGAAAGGAGGAGATGCTACTTCACTGACAGGGTGGTGGAACCATGGAATGCACTGCCTAGGGGACTAATGGAGGCAGAGACTGTGGAGGTGTTCAAGAGGGGTTGGGACAGGTACAGGGGTAGGGTTGTGCTGGCAAAGTCCAATACAGGGGGACTATCTCTGACTGGAAATGGAGAAGCCCGAGGGGATGGGGGGACAGCAAGGTCAGCTCCCAGGTTTGAGGCTGACCAAACGAGCAGACACGAAAGACCATTAGGCCTACTCTGCTGGCATTTTAGTATGTTAGTATGTAACAAAGTTTCTTTTTACCAGTTACACCACAGGGTGGCACTAACCCCTAAGACCCTAACCAAGTAAGAGCACCAGGGGTTCAAAATATGGAACAGATCAGACTTACTGGTTTATGAAATGAGTGTCAAAACTGGAACCTTCTGGGTCAAAGATTAATTAAAATTAAAAATGCCTACAATACTACAGCTACAAAACCCCAAAAGAAACTATATCTACAGTACTGTTTTCCTTCCTTCAGATTTTATTTATTTCAAAAGGTTTACCAGGAACATACTGAGCTGGTAACAACTCGTTTCCAGATGTGTTATAGAGTAGATGCATCATTCGGGACCTGCTGGCAAAGGGCAGAAGGGTCCCATCTGGTAGGGTGCACATTTTGCCCAATAGGACATGTCAGCACTGCCCAGCCCGCACCATCTCATGTGTGACCTTCAGTAAGTTTCTTAACCTTCCTGAATGCAATTCCTCCTCGCTATAATGCAGGGCAGAGGCCGGACCCCACTTAAACAAGATGCTGAATCACAGCAGGGCAGTCCTGGATAAATACACTGTCAAATAAAAGAGCAGGTTTAGGTTTTTCTATTTATTTATTTTTTTTCCTGTTTGTTTCAGAATTCTTGGCTGGGGAGAGGTACACTGAGCAGAAGCTCATTTCCAGGTGCATCCTGGGAGCACAACATGGTTAAGTGACTTGCTTAGGGTCAAAGGGTAGAGGCGGTCTGGTGGTTCTCCATATTCACAGCCTGGTGCTTTAACTCCCTAGGCAATACTGCTCCCATTTTTGGCTTAGGCTTTTAATGTTTCTTTTTTGCTCCTTAACTGATCTCCTTCAGTCACTCCTGCAAGCCTGCCAGTTCTCTGCTTTTTGCCACTGTACAGCAACCTGGGCTGCCTACCTTTAGGGTCTACAAGCAGTGTGAATGACACTGTACCACTTCTATACCAACAGGGGAGAGGGGGCACGCTTTCCTGTGAGCAGGTGCACAGAGGGAGGAGTTCATCCTAGCCTGCTGACTAGGGGTGGTCTGGGTTGCAGAATCATAGACTCTGATGGCAGAAAAACACCAGTTGGTCTATACAGTCTGCCACGTTCCTACCTACCCACATGCCAGACCTACTGCCAGGTCAGATTATTCTGCTGTTAACCCTAATGGTGACCTGCTCCCTCCCCAACTGTCCCAAGGCTGCCCTCCCCTCAGGTCTTCCGCAGCCTGCACTATCCCCTTGTGTCTATCCAGCCCATCCTTGAAGCCTTCCACTGTTTTAGCACTAATGACCTCACAGGTATCTGTTTCACTCATCCACCAACCCTTCCGTGAAAAATATTTTTTTCATGTACCTCTCTAATCTCACCCACCACCAACACCACCCCTACCAATTTTAGGAAGACCCCCTTGTCACAGTGTTCTTACACCTCTTGAATTGTTCACAGCAGCCCATCCTATTAATGCCCGTTAAGAACTTTAAGGTTTCTAATGTGTCCCCCTTTCCATCCCAGTAGTCAGTGAGTACATGGTAAGTCTGTCCAGCCCCTCCTCGCACAATCTGCCCTGTTAACCTGTATAATTTCTGAGGCCCTTCTGTGGACTACCTCCATCCACAGAAAAAGCAGGCCCTGGAAAATGAGGGTCATTTAGCATGGGTGAGGCAAGGTGACAATCTGACATGGGGCTGTTCTTTTTCCTCCATTCAGCACATGCCCTCCAATACCCCCACTTCCCTCTGTGTCTCCTCCTTCACACCCCCATCCCTCGGGCTGCAGTGTCTTCATTGGCGGACTACTGTCAAATGCTAGGTGATAGCTGCTCTACAGGATGAATGCCCCAAAAAAAAGAGAGCATCAATTCAATCCTTTATACCTATTAATAACTGATAACTGTAGCACCTGCCTTTATTGGGGGGGGGGTCTTTTATGTTTTTCCTATATTGGATTTATATCCCCTACTTTTCCCTGGCAGCCCCCTTCCTGATGGACCCCTCCAGCCCTGACACGCGCTTCCTCCGGGGCTTACCTGTGCCTTGTCCTCGGCCCGAAGACCATGGTTGTGCCCAGCCACTGGTGCAGGGGCTCGGAGGGTCGGTCGATCATCCTGCCACCTGGGAGAGTTTTTCCTCCCTTCCCTCCCATTGCTGTGGTGCGACACATCAACGTGTGCACGTGGAGTCATGCACACACTACGGAGTCCCACAACACCCTCCCCTCCCTTCTCTTGGTGTCCCCGACCTGTCCTACCTTCAGGCCTCCACCTGGGGGCAGTTATGTGGTAAGATGACCAAGCCACCCTCCCCAGGAGAGGAGAGCCGTCATCTGGATGCAAGATCCTCTCACTCGCCCCCCCCACCAGCCGACCCCCAACGACCCGTGCCAGCACGCGAACATGAGTTACCAGTGTGACAGGAGGTAAGGCGTGATGCCTCAGCCCTCTGCACCACTGGGCCGGCCACATAGGGGAGGTTTTCTGACAGGCAGCTTAGTACCACCTACTATTAAGCAACTTGACCTTAGCCATAAAGCAAAGGCCTTTAGCTGACCAGAATGAAGCACTGGGTGAGTGGAGAGGTAACTGGGTGAGTGGAGAGGTAATTAGCTGTAGGGATCGAGAGGAGCTAGTCTCCAAGGCTATGTTTTGGAGAAGGGGACACTACCCAATTTGCAGGACCTTCAGGGAGCTCCATGCTCAGCTAACAGTAACCAAGGAGGAAGTATTACAGCTGCAGCTCAAACTAAGCTGGTGCCTGCCCCCATACTCCCACTTCCCCAGAGAATAGCTGGCCGGGGTGGGGGGGTGGAAAGTGGTGGGGTGTCGGAAGAGACTGGGTGGCAGGGACAGTCATAGAACAGTCAGTTCCCTCCACAAGGTACTAACAGCAAACCGCTTTGCACCCCTGGAAGAAGTACAGGTGCCTGACTTGGGTAGGAGTGACTATGGGTCAGTTGGTTCTGATGGGAAGCGAAACGTAGCGACTTCCATGGTTAAAGGGGGCAGAAGTTAACAAGGAGGATTCTAATGATAGGAGACTCTATGGTTAGAGGGGTGGAAAGGGTGGTGGGCAAATGGAATAACGGGAGGGGGTGGTCAGATGCCTGTCTGGAGCATCAGCCATTCGAGACAGAGAGGATATGGAGGATAGCAGAGAAAGGGTGAAGCAGAGTGCTGGTACACCTTGGTACCAACGATCTGGTGAATTCGGCCCGTCGTCACAGTGAAGACGGACTTCTAGATGCTGGGGACAGACTGAAGAGGCATTCAGCTTCCTTAGCCTTTTCTGAGGTCCTCCCTGTCTTGGGTGAGGAGAATGGGAAAGATAAGTGTAAGGAAGGTAGAGACTGAGGAGTTCAACGGGTAGTTGAAGGGATGAAGCCAAGATCAGGGTACCACTTTATAAGGCATTAGGGAGGCTTCTGAGACAGAAGGCTCTTCAAAGGTGATGGCCTTCACCTGACAAGAGAGAAGACTAGTGCATTAGTTTGACGTCTACACTGGCAGATGTTTAAACTAGCTGCGGGGAGGCTGGGGCTGGGGAGTCCACTGTGGAAAGAGGTACAGTGGGGAATCCAGACAGAATTCCATGAGGATGAGGGATAAGGAGTTCAGGGAATAACAGAAGGGAGGAACAAGACCAGAGGACAGCAGACACAACAGGCGTAAGGGGAAACATACGTCAATAAGGATATTGGAGAAGAGTAATGTGGAAAGACACATGAGAATCACCAAAGGTGCAGGCGCATGTTGGAGAGCGGTATGCCTCAATGCCAGGAGTCTGGGTAATAAGGTTAGTGAGCTCCAGGCTTTGGTAGCAGACTCTGGGTTGGATCTCATGGCCATTACAGAAACATGGGCCAGTTGAACAATGACTGGGACATAGCAATCCCAGGCTACACCCTATATAGGCATGATAAAGGGACAGATACAGGTGGAGGGGTGGCCATCTACATCAGAGAAGGGACAGTGGCAGTGGAGGAAGCTACCACTGGGCAGAAAGAGGACACAGATTTACTGTCAGTTTCGCTCACAGAGTGTCAGGCAGGAAGACTTGTATGGGGGTGGTAAGAAAGATAAAAACTGGGTGCTGAAGTAGGGAGGTGGGTGGAAAAGTGGGCAGATTTAATAGTGTCCAGACATAGACTAGGACATCCCAATGGCCAAGTGCGCCAGAATCAAGGCCCTTTTTGACATCTGGCAGGACTACATGTTTGCTGGTACAGCAAGTCAGGGATATGACTAAACAATCAGCCATTCTAGATGTGGTACTAACCAACTCGAAAAGAGTGAGTGGAGTTTAGGGCAGGGAACCACTGGGGTCCGGTGACCACAATACTATACGGTTTGAGGTGGCCCTGAGCACCTGTAAGCCCTCATCTAAGGCTGCTGTGCTAGAATTCAGGAGGGTGAATTTCAAACATCTGAGAGAAACTGTGCCGGGCAGGTTCGCTGTGATGGATAGCACCAGGGGAGTGGAGGAGAGACCCATTCTTGAGGCAACAAAAACATGCACGAGATCAATTATCAAGAAAAACATGTGTAGAAAGGGTCAGGGAGGCATTCAAAGCTAAAAAGAGGGACTTTATAAAGTACAAAGAAAAACAGAGATGCATAATGGGATGAGTACCAGGAGAAAAACAGAGAGGCCAAGACGGCAGTCAGGATCGCAAGGGCAGACACAGAGCTGCATACTTGGGGGCCAAAGAAGGGAAAAATAGTTCTTTAAATATACAGGGGAAAAGAGAAAGATGGGTGGAGGAATTGTCAGTCTAATGGAGTGGGGACAAGGTAATAGAGGAGGACAGGCAGAAAGCAGTTGTGCTAAATGACTAGTTCTGCTCAGTAGTCACTAGAGAGAATAGCCTGCCCTTGCTGGAGAACGGCATAAAAGCAGCTGATACATGGGTCCCAGAAATGAAACTACAGAAACTTTCTGGCAAAAGAGTCAAAAAGGGGCTAGAAGCCTTGAAGGTAAACAAGGCCCTGTGGCCAGATGGGATGCATCTGGGTGCTAAGGGAGCTGGTATCGGTGTTATCCGAACTACTGGCAGGGTTATTCAACAGCGTTATGCAGCAAAGGGTGGTTTCCAGGGACTGGAGGATGGCAGATATGGTGGGGAACAAGGAGCAGCTGGGAAACTATTAACCTGTCAGCCCTACTACTGTGGTAAGGAAACTGATAGAGACACTACTCAAGAGAATTTAGTGAAATACCTGGAGAAAAACAGGCTTCAGGGTACTAAGCAGCTTGAGTTCGTGACAGGGAGGTCTTATCAGACCAACCTGATTTTCTTTGATTGGGTAACCAGGGCAGTCGATAACGGCCATGCATTTGATCTACTCTACTGTGACTTCAGCAAGGCAGTCAACTCTGTGCCACACCAAAGGTGGCTGAAGAAGATGGGGGAACTGGGAACAGCTAAGTAAACAGTAAGGTGGGTAGGGAGTTCGTTGGAGGAGAGGCAGCAGAAAGTTGCGGTAAACAGGGTCAGATCAAAGGAAAGAGGAGGGCACCAGCGGAGTACCACAGGGATCCGTTCTGGGCCCAGTCCTTTTCAATATGTTTATCAATGACATAGGGGAGGGAATCCAAGACAGTTTATGTCCATTTAGAAAAGACACTAAACTGTAGGGTTGACAACATGGAGGGTATAAGGGAGTCACAGAAAAACTTGCAAAGGCTGGAAAATTATAGTTAATCAACAGCTTACTTCCTCCTACCCCCCCCCACTAGAATTGCCTTATGTCTGTCCCATGCATTCTTGAATTCTCCCACTGTTCCTGACTCCACAACCTCCTCAGGAAGACTGTTCCATGCATCCACAACCCTCTCTGTGAAAAAATACTTTCTAACATTACCTCTGAGCTGTAACTTTATTTGTTTATGTATTTTATTTTACTTAATCCATAATGCTTGGTAACATTCCTTTTGTATTATGCACTGCTTAGTTTTCCATGCATAGTACTGTCTCCATACCACGGCACATAAGCACACATACCACTCAACCTTTTCTCACATAGATGTGGGCATACGGTACATATCAACCCTACTGCGTCAGAAATTAGTGGCGAGGCTTAAAAAAATCAGAGCCAAATTACAAAAATCAGAGACGAATGAAAATACTAGCTCAAAAAGCTTGTTAAAACGTATGGCACAATGTGAAAAGCATTTTCTGATGGAAAATCAAAAATAGAAACAGAATTTGAAGGAAGAAAAGGACTGCTTCGGCCACCCAGTCTGTCCAAATAATCCCTGCCTAGTTTGTCTCCACAGACCCTAACTGGTCTCCGGTAACCCTCCCTCCTCCCTGCCTATTTCTTAATATTCCCTTCTGTCTGTCCTACGCATGCTTCAAACCCCCTACTGTTTTCACCTCCATCACTTCCACTGGCAGTCTTGTTCCAGGCGTCTACAACTCCTTCAGTGAAGTAGTATTTCCTTACATCCCTCTTAAACACTGCACCCCCCCCACTCCTGCTGCTCTTTATCATTTGAAAGAGACTCCCCTCCTGCACCCTGTGCACCCGTGAGGTACTTGATAATCTTTATCATGTCCTCACTCACTCACTCTCCTCTCTTGCAGTGTGTACGTCTTCAGATCCTTCAGTCTCTTCTCGTAGGACTTTTGGTGCAATCCCTGTACCATTTTAGCTGCCCTGCTCTAGACTGCCTCCACCCTCTCTATGTCCTTTCTGAGGTGCTGCCTCCAGAACTGGACCAGTGTTCCCATTTAACCCCAACTGTACGTGATTCATATACAAATTATGAAATTCAAGTACATTTTTGTGTGACGGGGGTACACTGTACTGTCACAATTCTGTTTGCAGTATATGTACCCCACAAAAATGTTATACAAATGGTAAAATGAACCCTTATAATTTAATTTGTTCCCCTGAAAATTTTTGGAGAGGATACAGTGCACCCCCAGATCTGCCGCCTTAATGGGAACATTGAACTGGGCACAATATCGCTCGCTGGTGAGATCCCATTTGGAATATAGTAGCAACACCACCTCCCTCCTCCTGCTGCTGATACCTCACCTTCTGCATTCTAGCATCCCACTGCCCTACCCACTGCTCTGTCACACTGCCCTGCCACTTTGAGGTAATCAGAAATGATAACCGCAATATCCCTTTCCTTCTTAATGAGTGTTAGTACCTCCCCAACGTTCTATACTCCACTCATGGGTTCCTATGCCCTAGGTGCATGAATTTGCACTTTTTGGCATTGACTGTAACATTAAAAGCTAATATGCTTTAATTCTTCAAATTCCTACTCTTCAGCAACAGAAATACAAACTTTTAGAATGAGCCATGACATTTCTTGAGGTAAAATCAGGGATGCGTCTGAAAATCAAGGGAAGTTGAGATGCATGAATGTGGGACAAAGACACTCAAATTGTGGGAAAATGTGGCACACTGGTCTCATACTGCAGGTCAAATGATCAAGTATGGGGATACAAGCATGTGATGTGTGCAACAGCTGGCAGCTGTATCCTGTCTTGGCGAAATTTTTTACCTACTTTTTCTCCCACACCCCCGCCAAACGCCACACATGATTTTGACATGTGTGGATGGCAAGCTGCACCGCCACCAGGCCTTCACCTGGTAGCATTCAATGAACAAAGCAACTCTGCCTCCCCAGGGACAGGAGAGAGGTCCCAGGGATGCTTAGTCCTCTCCCCCAGGCAGGCACCCGTGAGACTGAAGCCCGTTCCTGAAGACGCGTCAACGGTTTGGTATGCTATACCCCACCCACCCAACCCACTTATTTAAAAAATAATAATAATAATTAAGATATGCAGTTCTTACTCATACTAACCATTTTCCATTTTATATGTACAGGTCTGATGAGACATCAACCACAGTGTGACAGGACACTGACCATGTATATCAGACAAGTATTGCTTTTACTCTTACCCTACCATGCTTGTTCTAGTTATTTCCTAAAGAGCTTCAGATTATTTGTTAACTGGATGTTCACTCAAAACCCCCACACTACCCAAGGTTCGCCAAGACCCAGGTAAAATATCATGCTAGGATGGGAAGCTGTAATGGTGAAATCGCAAGTCTGAAGACAGTGTTAGTTTCACTTGTTAGATGGGTTATCACGCAGGGCTTGAACTATACCCACTGTTCAGTTTATTAATAAGGATACGATTCCACTATCACAAAAAGGGAAGATAATTGCAAACAACTATGTTTATGAAGACATTAGGGTTGAAGAATGCAAAGCATACAAAGTAAGAAAATGAAAGTATTAGGGTTTGAAGTCTCAGGAGTAGTGGCCAGTCAGTGTTGTGATGTTCCTTGGGGTTATCAACTCTAATGCCCAGTTTCTCCCCACCAGCCAAAAAAAAATGTAAACATGACCTGATGCTCTGTGTAGGGCCCATAGGGCCCAGCACAAAGAAAATTACAACTGATTCTGTTGGCCAGGAGGAGACATATACTTCTCTGTCTCCAAAGTGTATATTCCTATGAGGCACATGCTCGGAGCTGTACCCTGTGCTTCAGCTGTGTTCCCCATTCTTTAAAACAAGGCGGTGGGTGTCATGCTATTTCAAACAGCCGCACTCATTCTTGACAGTAGCCACACTTAACAAAGCGCCTGCATCTTTAATTTGCGCCTGTCGCTTTAAGAAAACAAAAATGTAAACTGTCTCGGACTGCGTGTGCTTACTGCATACCCAGATCAGACAGACATCTGGGAGGAGAGGAAATTTTCATGTCACTGTGTCAGCATATGAAGACGGCAGGCCCAGGGACAGTTGCATGATGGAGTCAGCAATGTTGGAGGGTATGTGTGCAGCAGTAAAGGAAATACAGTCGTTGAACACTTGCGGTGGCTGGTGAGGCACTGCGGTGCAAACTAGGAGGTCAATGATGGCCTCAGAACACTGATGAACAGCCCCACAGCCCTGTGGAGTGGAGCAGTTTTCACACTGCTAAGTGCACGTCCTGTTGTACTGCTACCACTCTACTTAACACTGCTACCACTCTACTTAACGCTGTTGAGCTGTGTGGACTGTCAGGACGTTGTTGCTTAACAAGAGTCACACTGACTCTATTTTAAATATTTGCTGGCACACTCAGTGCTGAATTTGTTGATCTTTGGGGGCAAGTATGATCAGGTGTCAGATGCAGAAGTGGGGAAGGGGAGATCAGAGCTCAAACGCAGCAAGCTAATTAAGCTGCCTTGTTAAGTGATTTTATTTAAAGATTTTTTTTTGTCATAACTAACTCGATACATATTTTTATCTCTACGATGACAGATTTTGGTGGAGGGGAGAGTCAGATCTGCAGCTGGGAGCCAAGGGCTTTTTCTCTGGCTGCGTGGATGCCAATGCTCTGTAATGTATTATCACTATATCTGGATTCTGTTTGCAAGCTGTGTTATGAAACAAAAAAAATCAGTATAGCTTTGTACTGATTTTTTTTTGTTTGTTTGTTTTTTTATACAACACAGCTTGCAAACAGAATCCAAATAGTGACAATTCCACATCACTGCCCTTTTTGAATTTTGGCACTTTTTCTTCCATTTATGCATTCCGTGATTCCACCCCCCCCCCATGCTTGCCCTACCCATTTACCACCACTCTATATTTCCTGGCAATAGGGAACTGCAGCTTCAGGCAGGAGGCTAGGAGCTGGGGGAAGGTGCCATTAGAATCAATAATCCCATGGAACACCACACCACTAATTCACTCCTGAGACTCCAAAGCCTAACATTTTAATTTCTTTACTTCAAGAGCTTTACGTTCTTCAACCCTTCATGTCTGCATTAATGTAGTTTTTTGCAATATATATTTGTAAGTTAATACATGTTTCTAAAGCTTTTTAATTATCTTTTATGTCAGTGTAACTGTGTGTTTCACTATTTTTTTGTGCACTGCCCCTTTAATTCAGTAGCATATATGGCATACCACTATACGGCGCTATATATATATTTCACCAGGAAGAGATTCCATTGAGCAAGCTCATTCACAAGGAGGTCCTGGGTAGGACAGTATACAATAAAACATATAAATACAGTAGTAAATAATATTAAGAAGTTACAGTACAGCTGATATATACATGTATAGCACAATTGAGATCAAGAACTAATTACATAGCGATGCCTAAATAATTATCGTAGACTAATTATAATATGAAGCAGTCTCACAAACAACTGCACACCGTAGAATGTATAAGGGATATGCCTTGGCAAAGTGCATACACAAAGCATTGGAACCTGTTTTTACACAGCTGCTCCTTATGAGTATTTTTTAACCATTAGTATGCTACATGCAATAAATATTTATCACTTCTCTTTTTGTGCTTTTGTTATTTGTGTGAGGTGTTGTGCAACCAGATTTTCATTTTTTAATATAGTTTTATCGAGAGTATTTTGTTGTTGCACAGAGAGTACAGAAAAGAAACAGTCACAGAATTCCCATGGAATCTGGTAGTGTACATTTTAGAGGCAATGCAATAATTAAATAATATTAACTCATGAATGCGTAACAAGTTCATGTTCATGACTGCTTGAAGCAAGGTCCATTACTGTCGTATACTCTGGTGACTTCCTAGAGAGCTGAGCGCATGGGCCTGAAACAGAAGAGGACTGGAAACTAGGCTTGTATTAGCAGTCCTAATACTGGTACACAGAGCGGACACCTGAGCCACAAATGATAACAGCAGAAGTTTGTTCCCCTGGGTTACAAATGTCTGGTTAAGTTGAGGAGCTGACGAAACATTGCTTTCCTGGAAGGGCATCTGTTATCAAACAGAAAAGGAAGAGTAGTCACTACAGCGAGGAAGAAGGTTACATAAGAGATAGTGAAAAACCAGAGGGGGAGCAGGAAGCAGACCTCAGGGCACAAAGTCTGGGCAACGCTCTAGTTGGTGCATGATCAATCTGCACCATCTGGTGCTGAAAAAGGTAACCTTGTTAGTGTACAGGTCAGTCGCTCTAAGGAGTAAAACTCAGAAACTATTTTTTGCCACCCCTCAAACGTAGAGGAATAAGGGGTATGCCACAGCGGGGTGATCGATTTTTTTCAGCGCTAAGATCAATATTAATATAAGCCTGAGCATTGGGCCTCGAAGGGAGCTGCCATTAGGCACAATAGCCAATAGAATCAGGGAAGGGGTTACCTCTCTGGGACAGTCAAAAATCACTTCTACTTCTCAAATGACAGTCTGCCAGAAGGGGGTGCGCCTGGGACAACCACAAAGGATATGTGTTTGGTTAGCAAACAGTTGTCCACATCCCTTCCAGCAGGTCCCAAAGTCGGACCAGCATACTGTGCCATTATATCTGCAGAACGGAAGAAATGGGACCTGCACTTCCAGGAGAACTCCCTCCAATAGACAGCAGAAGTCAATCTATAGGTGGGTATAGCATATTTATGGAAGTATCGATCGCATGGCATGTGTCCAGCTCCATATTCCATCTCTGGAGTATGGAATTTGTGGATTCCTAAGCCGTTTCTTGTAGCTTGTTGTGTTAATGGCCAATGAGGTGAGTCCAAGTGTCACCTCAGAGGTGCAAGACGAGGATGTTAGGGAGTTGGGGGAGCTTCTCTGGTAGGGCAGAACATCCCCCAGCTCCACCCTGGGGGTAGGATCTAAGCTGTAGATATCTATAACGATTCACTAAAGAGAGCTGAAATGCAACTTGCAAAGTAACAAAGGGGAGAACTCCTTGGGAATCCAAAATTTTAAATATAAACTGATTAATAAAGAAGTAAAGCAGGGATGTTTTTTAGCCCCATTGCTTTTTAGTATTTACATTGATTCTTTACTATATTTCGATACTATTTTACCCCTGGATTCTTCAAAAATCAATAATATGCATATTCATATACTTGCTTATGCAGACGATTTAATACTTTTTTCACTCTCAGCAGTAGGTTTATAGCGTAAAATGGATCAGTTAAAACTCAAATATGACCAACTTGAACTAAAGATTAATCTGAAAAAAACTAAAGTTATGATATTCGGAACTCATCCACGTCAACGAAATCTTTTTTAGACAAAAGTTGCATTGAAGTTGCCTCTTCATATGTTTATCTGGGTATTAAGTTTTCCACAAAAGGCTGCTGGAACCTACATTTCAGAGACCAAATAATAAAAGCAAAACATGCTGCTAAAGCGCTTCAACGTCTTAACTTTAAATTTGGAGGTCTTACGGTGCCACCTGCCATTACAGCCGGGGAAGCCAAAATCACCCCTCTCCTCCTTTATGGAGCGGATGTCTGGGGTACGAAGGACGTCCCTAATTTGGAACTCCCATTATCTTACTACTATAAGTCTATTTTGCAAGTCCCACACTGCACGTCGAATCCTGTAGTCAGGTCGGAGCTGGGTAGAATATCCACTGCTAATATAATAAACTGACGCCTGGTTTCATACTGGCTCAAAATCATAAATACGTCATGTAATATTATTCCACTAGCTTGTTTAACTGAAAAGAGATTATGGTTTAAAAGTGGATTCCACTCACATTGGCTAAAGGCGCTCACTGCAGTCTTACATAATATTAATGCCATACGTTTATGAAATGATTATCAGACAGGTATAATAATATTGTTAGCCTACAGAACTCGAATTAAGGCAAAAATCTTCGCTTTAGCCCAGAAAAAACTGATGGAACAAGTTAGGTCCCCAAAACAGGGTATAGTCAAAACAAAACTAATCCAATTATAGAGGATTATTTGATACTTCCAATGGCTCCTAAGATGCAGAAGATGATCATGTGGGCCAGATTTGGCATCATTACCTCTAAGCATACCTATTTTAACCAACATACCCCGTTTGACACTCCTCAAGAAAATAGTTGTTTATGTAATAGAGGTTTCCAGGAGACTATTTCGTGTTATAATTCAATGCCCCCTATAATAATTGCTACAGAGATAAATTATTAAAAGAATTTTTGCTTAGATACGCAAACACAGATTATGATGCAATATTTATCTTAATGCATCCGATGGTTGGAGAAGGTGTGGAAATGATAGCCAAATGTTTGTCTTCAGTGATCAGCTCTAAGAGAAAAAGATTCCTTGCACTAAAGAAAAGCAGTTGACGCTAGCTTGTTATCAAGCAGCTTTTGCACTACTGATTGTGTACATATTCCAGCATATGCATTCTTTTTAACTTTTTTCAGTCTGTAATATTTATAGCTTAAATATATACTGTGTACTGTTATAATATATATCTTACATTACAGTGCATCTTGTACAAGATAGTACATCTTGCATTAAACTGTATTTTTGTAATGTCCAAAACTAATATGCTTTGGAAGAACAATAAACCTGACTTGACTATAAACTGAAGCCCTAATCTGCTCCACCACTTCATGGATGTATCTATCCCATTAGAAGGGTGTGAGAGAGTTGGATAAGACCCTGCCTCATTTGTCATACAAAGAGAGTTAAAACCAAGGATCTATTCTGTCCTCTCCTATTCTGTCACTTGTCTATCTCTTGCCTGTTTGACTGCACAATCAAATTTTCCTTGTGGCATCTAGGAATTGGCTACTCCGATGGTCCCAAAATGTTCCCGTTTTCTTCCTTCCTTCATTTGCTGTTTCTAGTCTTCCCTTCTTCCCTTGCTTCTCTGTAGTTACAAAATATATATGTACATGAATCTTTATGTGAAATTTAGATCCCTTGGTTTGCAAATGCACACAGTTATACTGTTGAAATGATTAAAGACAGTTACTTGGGTTTGTTAGACAAGTTAGCAGTTCGGAACATGGAGGGTGTTGACCTTGAAAAAACTTCCGACCTTTCACAAGCTTGTAAACAGTATTGTCGGTTTTATGTGATAAGGGCGAAATTATAAGAGCAAGCCTGGAATTGCAAAACCAGTTGGGCAAAACCCAAAACAGCGACTCTTTTTTGTGGAGGGCTTTGCCCACCACACCCCCTTACTACTATAACAAACTCAGAGGTCATAGCACCTCGGGGAAGGGGTGACACCTTTGTCGCCATTTCGGTTTCACCCTTTTCCCATCGCGATTCTGGGTGTTGCCCTTTCGGATGTCATCCACTTCACTGCGCCCCGTACTGTCAGCAGGAAATCCAACCTGGGTGGGGTGTCTTAATTGATTGCCCTGTTATGAAGACTATTGTACTCTTCAGGCTGGTCACATCCTACCTTCCTACACTGCAAGGTTCATTTTTCCACGGACTTAGGCGCTCTTTTCTTATTTTAAAATTAATTTTTAGGCTGTTTGGCGACAGCAGCGTGGGATAATACGTCCGTTCAGCTAGTTGCTCATCAGCGCCCCCCTTTGTTGAGCGTTTTGATCAAACCCTAAAATGCATGTTGAAAGGCTTGTAAAAGGTGAAGGGAAAGACTGGGACCAATATTTACGTTACCTGTTTTTTTTGCTTAAAGAGAAGTGCCACAAGCCTCAACAGGTTTTTTTTTTACTCTTTGAAATGTTGTAGTGTAGACAACCTAGAGGGCCACTAGATGTAATAAAATAAACATGGGAAGATAACCCCATCTGCAAAAGTCTATTACATCTTATATGTGTGCACTGAGAAAGAAACTAGCAAAATATGCTGAATTTGCTCACAGTAACCATGAAGAGGCCCAAAAACAGCAGAAGGTGTACTATGACCATGGGGTAAAAGAAAACGTTTTTGAGCCAGGTGAAAAGATCTTGTTACCGTTACCCACTACAGAAAACAAACTGTCAATGAAGTGGCAAGGGCCTAATAAAGTAGTTAGACATACAGTTAACTATGAGATTGAGACCCTTGATAGGAAAAATCCTACCAAGATATACCATGCTAACCTCCTGAAGAAATGGGCCAAAAAAAAAAAAACAAAGATTGCTTTGTTAATATTATCAGAAACTGCTAAAGACAATATTGATATACCTTATGACACACTGGAACAAACTGTAACTTCTGATGCTGTAAAGGTAAATGTTTCCTTACCCACAGAACAAACTGCGGAATTCGTAACTTGGTAAAGACATTTAGAAGCACTTTTACCAGGCTGAGCAAAAGAGGTCGCACACATAATAGTGACAGAGAATGCTCACCATATCAGACAAAAGACATACAGATTACCAGAGCGGCTAAGAGCAGATGTGGTTAAGGAAATACAAAAAATGAAACAGTTGGGTATCACTGAAGAATCAAGAAGCTCTTGGTCATCACCAACAGCGACTTGACTGTAAATAAAAAAGAAGGCTGTGCAAGAATCTGCCTTGATTTTAGGAAACAATCAAGTGTCCATATTTGACAGCTTTCCTATGCCCAGGATAGATGATTTTGTGGAAAGAGTGGGAAGGGCCAAGTTCATTACTACCCTCGATTTCACCAAGGGTTACTGGCAAATTCCTCTAGGTAAAGAATCCAGAGACAAAACTGCATTTGTCACTCCAATTGGATTCTGTCAGTTCACCACCATGCTATTTGGTTTACATGGCACACCCGCTACATTTCAGCGGTACATGGATGTAATTCTGGCCCCTCACACTGGTTATTGTGCTGCTTACCTGGATGATATCGTGGTGTACAGTCCAGACTGGAAAACCCACCTGGAACACCATCCAATCTATCAAAAATGCATGTCTGACCATTAAGCCTACCAAATGCACATTAGGGATGCAGGAACCAGATATTTGGGGTACATTTTGGGAAATGGAGAACTAAAGCCAGAAATTTCCAAGCTAGAAGCTGTAGCTAACAGTCCTGTCCCTAAAATAAAGAAACATGTCAGGTCATTTTTAGGTCTGGCTGGTTACTACCAGAGATATTTTTCCCAACTCTGCCCAGTTGGCTACTCCCCTCACTGAACTCATGAAAAAATGGTACCCAAATAATGTGAAATGGTCCCCAGTGTGCGATGAAGTTTTTCGGGCCATCAAGGCTACATTATGTTTAGCCCTTGTTTTAAGAAGTCCAGCCTTTGAGAAACAATTTCTATTACAAACAAATGCATCAGAGACAGGCCCAGGTGCAGTCCTGAGTCAAAATATAGATGGGAAGGAACACCCCATTTTCTATATCAGTAGGAAACTGCACGACAAACAAAAAAAGTACTCTACTACTGAAAAAGAATGTCTTCCTGTAAAATGGGCAACCGAGTCCCTTAAGCTTTACTTGTTAGGAGCTGACTTTGTACTTAAAACAGATCACAAACCTCTCTGTTGGCTTAATCAAATGAAGGATAAAAATCCCAGAATCACAAGGTGGTAACTGGCACTACAGCCATTTAAATTCAAAGTGATGAATTAATCCCAAAAAGAGAATGTCAATGATTTTCTGTCAAGATATGGTTCAGGAATTGAGAATTCAGAAGGTTGAAAAAAGTGTGCGTGCGTAACTGAAATGTTTGTTGCAATGGGTGTCATGAAAAAGGGATACCACATATGAAAAGAACTGCAAATGTTATAAGGTAATGCTAAAAGACAGATAAAAGAAGATTTTGCAAACCTGTTTTACAAAGGAAAAAAAAAACAGGTTCCCTCTTAAAGAGGGGAGTATGTGATAGGGTTGGATATGACCCTGTCCCGTTTGTTATGCAAACAGAGTTAGCTTCTTCCAAGAAAATAAAGGAGCACAAACTAGAGGTCACAACAGACGACTTGTGGAGGAAGGTTCCGGAACAATGTCAGGAAGTTCTTCTTCACCGAAAGAGTCGTGGAGCCTTGGAACAGACTGCCGTGGGAGGTAGTGGAGGCTAAGACAGTTAGGGAGTTCAAGCTATCTTAGGATAGGTACTGTGGGATCCAGAAACAAACAGCTTACTAAGGTGGGGGGGTAAACAAAAACAAGGCAGACTAGATGGATCATGTGATCCCCATCTGCCATCACATTCTCACATTCTTATATTTTAAAAGCAGGATCTATTCTGTCCTCTCCTATTCTGTCACTTGTCTATCTCTTGCCTGCCTGACTATGCAATCAAATTCTCCTTGTGGCACATAGGAACCGGCCGCTCCAATGGTCCCACCATTTCCCCCCAATTTCTCTCTTCCTTCCTTCCTTCCTCCTTTCTTTCTTTCTTCCCTTGCTTCTCTGTAGTTAAAAAATATACATGAATCTTTACATAAACCTGAGCTCCCTTGGTTTGCAAATGTGTACAACTGTATTGCTGAAATGATTACAAACAGCTATTTTGGTTTGTTAGAGCAGTTAGCAGTTTGGAACACAGGGGGATGACCTTGAAAAACCTTTTGACCTTTCACAATCTTATTAACAATACTGTCAGCAGGAAATCAGCTCTTGGGCAGGATGTTTTAATTGGTTGCCTCTGTTAAGAATACTAATGTTTGCGGCGCGGCGACCGGGTTGAGAGCGGATCCGGTCGTCGGAGGGCGGCGAGGTAGGATCGGCGTCCGATGGATGGCTCTCCCTACTCTGGGGAAAGCGCAGGTAAGCCTCGGCGTGTGGGAGACCCCTGGTGGAGACCAGGGGTTCCAAGCACAGCCAGAGCTCGAGCATGGGGGGATGGAGGCGGGCGGGACACTGGCGTTTTCCTTTGCATGTCCCCGCCTCTCTAGGGGAGAAAAAACCGGAGAAAAAGATGGAGGGCAGGACCGACGATTGATGAAGCCCTCCCCGGAGAGCCTCACATAGCCGCCGCCGCTGCAGGACCCCGACTAGATACAGTTCCGGGGCCACGAAGGTGGACTGCGGCCCCGCCCTCCGGGGGGGTAAGCCGGGGGTGACCGAGGGTCCTCAGCAGCAATCGGCGATGGCGGAGGTCTCCGGGGGCCGTGACCAGGGTGGACGGCTTCGGTGGTCCTGCGGGGGGAAAAAGAAGGGGGAAAAAAAAAAAAGAATACTAATGTACTCTTCAGGCTGGTCAGAGGAAAGAAACTGATAAAGTCTTAATACTTTTTGTGAAAAACAAGAGATGAAACTTACAAGAACAAGATGCAGATGTTAAACTGCCAGGCAAAGACATCTCATATAAAGACAGCAATGTTTTGTTTACTGACAGAGAAAGCTGATGATTTTATAGAGACTCTCAGATGCAGTACTTCTGTTTGTTTGAACTGCCTGTATGAAAAGCTGTCCTACACAACTTCATTTTTTATGTTATTGTTATTGATAATAATAAAATACTACCTGCAAATTTTATAACTTCTCCTGCTTTGCCTATGCTTCCTGACCTATGCCTCTACAACAGAGGGTATGCCATATCATGGGAGACGGCTCTGAAATACAGAAGATGTGTGAGAGTTAAGAAGAGTCTCCTGGCTGCCAGCCACTGCTGGAAGGTTATGGAAGGTTGAGGCTGTGTAATGTGTGAATTTTGAGAAGGGGAAGCAGCCCAGGGGTGGTGGTGAGCAAACAGAAAATAGTCTAAGTTGTAAATGCAATTTATGGTAAACTTTATTTTCTTCCAATACAGTTGGTATGATGTGGCTACCATGGCTGAGCCCACAATGCTCCCCAAGTAAGTGCAGTATGGAGAATCAGACGCACAGAGTGGTGCCCTGCCAGATAAATCTGGAGACACCTTTACTCCAAGATTTAAAGTACATTTCGGCTAGCGTAACAGGGACGGTCTGGAGAAGGTATAGTATCCCAGGTAGGATATTCTGATGAATGGCTTCAGTTCTATTAAAGAACCCAAGACATAAGTGCATCCATTTAGAGAGGTCAGCCATGACCTGCTGTATCAAGGGTTCAACACTGAGAAACTCCAAGTAGTCTAGATTTTTGGTAAGCTTAAAGGAATTTTATAAGATATGTATCTGGGCTTCACAGCCCATTACCTTATGACAGCGTTAGTCCATTTGTGGCAAAGGATGCTCTTTTCTTGGTGGGGCAGGGTGAAAGCATTGTAGCTGGAGCCAAACCCACATCCAGCCGATCCCTTCCACTTCCCAGTCCACCGGCCCTGCCCCCACACGGGCGTTCTGTGACATCTAAGCAGGGGAGAGCACAGGCTGGCCCATACAACAGATCTCTATAGGGGGCATTTTTCAGTGTATATTTATGTATGTATGTTTAAGCAACCCTGGAGAAAAATGAAAGCCACCACTCATCTAATAGGGGCCCTGTTAGTTGAGCAGTGGCTTTCACTTTTCTCCAAGATTGCTATAAATATACATGGAAAAATGTCCCCGAAGACTTGTATGTGTGTGCCTCTGCACTCTCCTTGCTAAGACATCACAAACCATCTAAACGTGGGAGCGGGGCCAGCAGACTGGGAAGTGGAAGGGATCAGCTGGCTGTGGGTTCAGCTCCAGTTACAAATCCCTTCCCTCCCAAAAAGGACAACCTTGAAAAATCTACTTTTGCCACAAATTAACTAACACTGCCATAAGGTAACGGGCTATGAAGTCCAAATGTATTTAAAAAACAAACAAAAAAAAAAAACTTGAAAATGTACTTTAATCCCCACATACAGAAGTGCTCCTTTTTACCATTTGAACAGGAAAAGCACTTTCAAAGATGATGAGGGGGCATAATTGAAAAGTAAAGACCTCTGCCATATGTGTGTTACATTTATACCCAGCGAGATCCCCAAAGGACTGCAGGACATTGTAGACCGCCAGAATCGACTTCTCCAACGATGTCAACACCAACAAGACATTGTCCACAAACAAGGAGAGTTTGTAATCTCTTCCACCCAATAAGATTCCCGAAATTCGTGGATCAGAATGGCTCGCAGTTGCCAACAGCTCAAGACACAGGGCGAAGAGCAGGGGTAATAGGGGCAACCTTGCCGGTGCCCCAGAGGGAATGGCTCAGTAAGGGAGCCATTTACACGTAGATATGCGAGGGGTGAAGCATACATCCCCGGCAACATCTGGACAATCTCCACCGGAAATTCAAAGATCGAGTGGGTGGCCCACAAAAAGGGTCATGCCATCCTGTCAAACGCCTTCTCTGCATCAAGTCTAAGCAGCAAGAACGGGATCTGGTGGGTTACTGCATGGCCCAACAGGAGAAAAATGTGACAGTTGCTATCGTGCACCTGGCATCGGCAAACAAATTTGACTCGATCTTTGTCAATAAGGGTTGGTAGGAGGTGTTCCAACCTGCTAGCTCAGATGGACGTAGAAGACCTTATAGTCATACTTTAAGATGGATATTGTTATGTATGAGACTGCATAGCAGGGATGTTTATCTGACTTGGGTATGGCAGATATTACTCCATATATCCAAGTTGGGGGGTGGAGGGACCAGATTTTCATTGTTGCTATTTTTTTTTATTTTTTTATCTGTGGTCCCTCCATGCTTGGAGTGGCAGATTTCTGCTAGTGTAAATCCCTACACACCCATACGCTTATATGTCTGGCTTCTGAAGTATTTTGGGGATTATGCCCGTAATCCTTATAGCTGGAAAAAAAAATTCAGGTTTCTGTAACAAATGTGCCCCTAAAGGTACAGCAAAACTGAACCGACTTGCTGCAACTCTTAACTTTCCAAGAACAGAGTCCCTTTGAACCCACAGTCTCCCAGGTCATCAGCTGAAGCCAACAGGAAACAGCCTGACGCAGTGGGAATCTTGCAGGGCCCACTGTTCAATGCCAGTGAGTCGAACTCCCCTCTCTGTGGAGCTTTCTGGTACTTTTTTTTTTTTTTTGAATGGTATACCTATTCACAGTAGAAATGCACAAAGCCTATACATGACATGGACTGGGTGCTAAGGAAAATTGGTATCCCCTGTGCAATCATGTAAGGCTTGCAAAGTACATAACAAAACAATTAAAAACAGACACTGTACATTTGTTCTCTGTCAGCCAAAATGTAGCTAAACGTCTTGACTTTCTCGACTTCTAATTACAACTGCATAATCCAAAACAAAAAACTGCAGTAGTACAGCTGCAACTCATTATAGCAATAGAAATCAGTGACAGGGCCTGGGGATTTATTACTTTTCCAGTCTGCGTATGGAAACTGCTAAGCAAAATTACAATTAGTTTTTCTTGATTTTAGGTTTTTCCAAGCCCCAAGGGCTGTCTACATCTGACAAACCTATTAAGGCTGCAGGGTGGACGTTTTGCTGACTTAAAAAAAAACAAGTTCTGGTTATAGCCAATGTGATTACACCTCCAGCATGTGACAAAGATCACACACACACACACACACACACACACACAGCAACACACGCACAGACACAGACAAGTTTACAGTTAAGCAGACACAATAAGCACAAGCAGACACAAACTCACTATGGAGCCAAGTTAGAGCAGAGGCATGTATGCTGACCCAGTGAATTGGTTCCTGCTTACATCTCACAAAGAAGATGATATGTGCCAGCAGAGGAGGGGAATTCTTCCTGGTTTCCCAGAAACAGTATTTCTATGAAATAAATAAAAAAAAAATGCAAATCCCCAAATTAGGTTAATGGGTGCCTATGCACCATTTGGGTCTCGGTACATGTGGTAGGTGCATATCTAGCCCGCGCACCTCCACACCCACAGACAGGTGCACAGTGACTGGAATTCACGATCGCCGGCCACCACAGGGCACCTGTCTGCGGATGCCCCCCCGTGCACAGGGTACTGGATCAGAAGATACAGGAGGGCATCCAATTGGATGCCTGACCTGGTCTTTGAGTGGATCCACTGCTCCACAAGTAGCAGGGGATTCTGGGATGTGGCGACTTCCGTATTTACAAAAGGAATGGGCAAGTGTCCGAAATGTCGCCCCTAGCCCTTCCTTCCTGACCAGAGAGCTGGGGCAGCATGGCATGCATACTTGTTTCCCCTGTGGAGGGCATGCAAAGGATACAGCAGAGTGCCTGCTGCCATATTTTGCACCCCCTTGCCCAGCACTCTGCACCTTTGTGAATGGTGTGGAGTGCGGGCACATCCCCTGGCCACTCCCCCAGACCATTTACTCACATAGCTGCATGCATGGCCGGGGATTCAACTGCAGAAGGGGTGTGCACTCCTTCCGTAAATGCTGCCGGAAGTCCATGGAACCCCCAATGCATGGTTCAGAAACATAGACTTGCCTACAAGTGCCCCTTAATGCATTGGGGCCCATGGTTCCTAAACAGTAACCATTACCATAAAGAGCCAGTGACATCATAAGGATAACTCTGAAAACTAGAATTCATTTAGCTTATATTTCCTATGCTTACCTTACTCTTAAACTTTATGCAATCCATCTCCATATTTTGGGCATCAGAGTTAGATATGCCCAGGGCTCCCCCCAGCTGGGAAAATGGCATGAAGGAGCAGTATGCTCCTAGCGAGGGCATATACACAAGAAGCACCCTAGAGGTGGAAGTCTAGACTATAAGGGTGGCATATTTAAAGCTTAACCAAAGCTCTAGGCAAAGTCCCCTACATGTGTGTCAGTTAGCTCAAGCTGTTCAGGGTGGTGTATTCGAACATGCAGACAGCAAACTGTGCCCGTGCAATTAGATGTCTGAATATACGGTATACCCCCCTTCCCGACAGTGACACCAATACAGTGACCTACCTCGCTGCCGACAAAAATCGACAGTTCATCGACAGGTCACTGTATTGGTGCGCCTGAGATGGGGCACACTGTCTCCCGGTCCTGCACCCCCTGTCCGAATCAACTCTGACTCGGGGTTGATTATATATAGAACAGGGGATACAGGGGGGCAGAGCCCCCTGCATGGTACCCCTTTGTGAGCAAATTGCAAACTGCAGGCAAAGTGCCCTGCAAGCCTAGCAAGGCGATACAGCTGGGGACAAGGAATAGGCATTCCACACATGCACAGCAGCAAGAAATCATTTTGCATGGGGCAAAAATATTTCCTCTCAAGACCCCAATCACTATATTGGAATGTTGTCATGCAACTGAGCTCATTCTGTATGCAGGGCGCTAACACCAAGTTAACATCAGATTATCTGGTCATTACGTTTCATGATCAGGGCATTGCTCCCTGGAGTGACAGGAGGCTCAGTGCTCAGTAATACAGAGCAATACTGTTCACTATGAACAGATACCTTGCAGAGCTACAGCATACCAACATCCATAATAGAAAAGGGGAGCAGGAACTGTTGTGATGTATGCACAGATTGTAGTTCACAGCTTAGCAACAGTACATGTTTGTGGTCATGTTCGCCAATATCCACGGGGAATGTGCACAGCACAGCATGTACATTTATGTTTATGACAGACCTTCACCTGAGACAACCAGGTAAACAGTGCAGTGTTACAGCACATATATCCCTGTATGTATTGTACCTACCAGGAAACAACTATAATATAGGCAGTGTGGTCTATAGGATGGGTTATATATATATGTTCCTGACGTCCTGGTAAATTAATCGACCCATCTCCAACATCCCATTTTTAGGAAAGGTTGTTGAGAAACCAGTGGCACTGCAGCTCGAGGCACACCTCATGGCCTTTAACATCTATGAGCCATTCCAGTCTGGTTTAAGGGCAAAGCATAGCACCAAAATGGCGTTGGTCTGGGTGCAAAATTACCTCCTCAGGGCAAGAGATAGAGAAGAACGGTCAGTTCTCGTTTTTCTCGATCTCTCTTCAGCATTTGACACCGTGGACCACAATGTCCTTTTGGATCACCCTAGATAGCACTGTGGACTCACCAGTACTATCATCAACTCGTCTGAGTCCTATCTCTCAGGCAGGAAACAATGGGTGGTGATGGGGGATTCCTCCTCCTCCTCGAAGCTCCTGGCATGTGGAGTTCTTCAAGGTTCGATCCTGTAACCAATGTCGTTCACAGTGCACATGCTACCCCTGGGAGAGCTCACTAGATGTTACACTCTGTTTTCACTGCTATGCAGATGATACCCAGCTGTATATGTCTTTTGCCCCTGGAACAAATGATGCCATGGAAGTGCTACACAACTGCCAGGCCAAGATCCAGGACTGGATGTCCTCCAACTGGTTAAGGCTGAATCCTGACAAGACGGCAGTCCTGGTGATTGAGCCTGGTCATGGGCATGATGGCAATGCCTCTGGGGTGGCAACAGGACTGGTCCTGGGAACCACCCCGTTGATGGCTTCCTCTAGGGTGAGAAATCTGGGCATCTTCCTGGATGACAGGTTGACACTTGATGCTCAGGTGTCATCTGTTGTACAAAGTGGTTTTTACCACTTAAGGAATGTCCCCCGGATTAAACCCCTAATTCCGCCCTAGGACCTGCCATCACTAGTATATGACTTTGTTACATCCAGGCTTGATTACTGTAACACTCTGCACTTCGGGGTCTGTGGAGGGACCCTCCATCAGCTGCAGCTGGTGCAGAACACAGCAGCCAGGTTACTGATGGGCCTGTCCAGGTCATGTCATGTGACCCCAGTCCTGTGAGATCTGCACTGGCTGCCTGTCAGGTGGAGGATCATCTTCAAGGTGGGCTTGCTTACCTATAATGCCTTATCCAGATTGGGCCCAAGCTACCTGGCTGATCTCCTTACACCTGCTGCTCCAGTCATCTCCCTCCGCTCCTCCACCAAGGGCATCCTTGTGGTTCCAAGGGCCAGGCTGAAAACCTCTGGTGATCGAGCGTTCAAGGTGGTCAGCCCGGCCCTCTGGAACTCACTTCCTAGCTCTGTAAGGGAGGCTCCATCGAAGACTCACCTTTTTAAACAGGCTTTTCCGGACTAACTATAGCTGTTTTTAAGTGTGTATTTATTAATTATGTATAAATGTCCTTTTATGCTCATAATTTTTAAAGTTATTTATAGCCCTTTACAGCCGTGATTTATTTGTTGTTACTGTTTTACCATGCCTGTTGATTGTGTAAGGCACCCAGAGCCTCTGGGATTAGGCATCGTATAAATACATTTTATCTTACCTTTACCTTACCTTACCTATGTGAACAGAGAGGTTTCATAGTTGCCCTACACAACGACCAATATGCCCACAATGTCATCTTGTGTGCATCGGGTGACCACCCAGTGCTACAGTCCAGACACCAGCAGGAATGGCTAGCAGCAGGAGTAAACATGCAGTATGATGCACAACAAGTGGCCTATCCTCGGTACTTATGTTGCACACGTTAGACGCGGGTTCAGCAGTGCGACGGGGATGGGTGGCTATCACTAAGACATGTCACACACACCTTGGAGTCTGTGCTTTGCCATGCAGTGGTAACCTCCATGGCCTTTTTGTGGGTGTTTGCAAAGGTCTACATCCACATGCAGTCTCTTAAAAACATGCTTTTCAAAGCCTTACGCTACACTGCGCAAACAGCCAGTTTGCACCTTCAAATGACTTTGAGTATGCCACTATGCCATGTATTCATGACTCCATCTCTCATTAGCATGTGCGCAGGCCCTGAATGTGGAGCACACTGCTTTGCACTGTGCAAACATCAGCTTCCAATAAAGCACCTGGAGTACTCACTACAGGCACAAGGAGCGAATCACTCAGTCTACACAGAGCAAAAGCTGTTTGCTACCCACAGTCTGTTCCAATATGCTGCTTTGTTTGTTTCAGTTACATTTCTTGGCGTATTTTTAGTGCTGGTTTTATTTTGTGAGTGGTTTGGTCTTTGCATGGAGGTCGTTGGGTAAGTTTTCCATTTTAGGCTGTTTTAAAACAGCAGTACTGGATAATCAGGAAGTGATTATCAAAATTCAGATTTTTGGCTGGAAGCATGCAGCCGTAATTCTGGTTTTCATATCTGGAATTTTTTTTTTCCTAGCGATGTTTTGCAGCATGTCTTTTGTTTACTTCCTTTGGATCCTGTGCTGCACGTTCCCGCTGTCATGCATATGCACAGACACACACCCAGTATCACGGCTCGGTTTTTGGGTCATGATTTCTGTAACCTTTAGCCCTCATGTTGAATTAAGAATCACTTTCCCCAGTTCAGCATTCTACAAAGTCTTAAAATATGTGTTTAGATGAACGGGGATGGTGTGAGGCGTGTACGAGCCTCCTGGTTCTTCAGCAGGAAGAGGAGGAACGTGTACTGGCGTCACACTAACCAGAATGCTGCACAATGGCATTCCAACAATGAAATGTGGGACATGATGATCATTTTAAAAAACAAACAGGGTTGAATAACAATGTGGTTTAACAGGAAAATGGACTTTGAAAGGCACATCAGGACTTCTGCACTTAAGAGCTTTTACATAAGGGGAAAAATGCATAGTGATTTAACTAGTACTGTTGCTTTAACTCTGTTTCTGAAAGTTTTGGCTGATTCGAAACATGAAGTATGTTTTTTTTTTTTTTTTCATTTCCTTGTTGGAATTTTTTTTTGCAGGTTGCCTTTTTCTTTGTGTATTTTGTAGGTGGGGGGAGGGATTGTTATATAAGTTTCATGTCTACGTATGACGTGGTGGAGTAGTGGACCCGATGGACCAATAGTCCCTTATGACCTTAAATTACTGTGTTGCTATGTTATGTGGGGGGGGGGGGGTTCTGTCTACATGTACTGCTGTTTTACTGTTTTCCTTGTTATTGCTGGTGGCTGGTTGTCTTAGCTTTTTTTTCCAACCAAGCTTTTTCTGGTCTCGTCCACTGGCACCCCCTAACCCAGTCACCGACCTTCTTTCCAGAAAAGGTTTTTATCCTCCACGGCAGGCCACTGCTTATGTCAGCCAGCCTTTGCCGCACACCGGTGTTGCTTGGGAGCTTACTTATGCTTCACGTGTCCCGGCGGATCCCCTGTGCTGGACTGGCGGTCACCCTGCCATGACCCCCGTATTTTCCTCCTGTTCTCTCCCCACTACTCGAGGCCCTGGAACGCGGTAGCGCTTGCATGTGGAGGCGCACATGCACACTGCGGTTCCAGTAATGGCCCCTTCCTCCTTCCCCTGGCCTAGCGCCAGGGCTCCTCGACATGGTGCTACCACCCAGCCTCCACCAGGAAGCAGCCGAAGCACCGGGGAGACCCTCCACAATCCTCCTGAGGAGGAGAGCTGCCAGCTAGCAGCTCGATCAGCTCCTCTCCATCCCCCCCCAGCCGACCCCCAACGTCCTGAGTTCAAGCCTGAACCCGGGTCGCTGGCATTGTGCGAGGTGTGGCATCCAGTGCCTTAACCCTCAGCGCCACCGGGCCAGCTTCAGTCACCGCCCTTCTCATGGTCTGGATGGCTATCCACCATTTACCCAGGACCATGGGTAGTCTGCCATGCCAGTTGTGCCAAAGCTTGTGGGGAGGTGCGGTGTATACATCCAGCATTTTCTTCCTTCCTCCTGATTTTCTCCCCTGGGGTACCGGCATGCAATAAATACAGATACTCATGTATGTGGTGGCATGCATGTGTGACAGGCATAAGTTGGCAACCACTCCCCTCTGGTGTTCCTGACTGAGCTGCCAACTGGTCTCCACCAATCCACAGTCAGGCAGTAGGAACAGCATCCCCCCCCCAAAGAAGGTGTACAGTCCCTGGGGAGCTCAATCTGTCCTCCCCAGCCATCTCCCCCAATGGCCTGTGCTCACTAACGAACGTTGGTCACTGGCATAGCAAGCAGTAGTGTTACTGCTGTGCCACTGGGCAGGCAATTACCTTGGCTTGATTGTTGAAACTGAATGCCCGGGATTCCCTAGCAGCCAAGAGGATGCATTTGAAGGAGCATAATCCACTGAGTTACATTTGACAAAAATATTTCAACATGTGAAGCAACAAACTATGAAAGCAATAATACGTGACAGGAAGTGGGTTGTGTATTATAAGTCACTAATGTGATTTCAGCCAGTCAGCGCCCAGAGCCCTGTACCTCTTATCCTGTGTACAGTGTGCTCTCGTGCAGAAGTGTTGGGAAGGTGCACTCCCCACTTAAGTGCCGGGGGGCAGCCCGATAAAATAAAAAACTCTAAACTTATTATAATCACTCGAGCTAAACTCAAGTGATTTAAAACACGTTAATGGGGCCCCTGAGGGATGCCTTTTATGGTTATAGAAGAATCCTCTCATGAGGTCTGGGTGGACAAAACAACTCAGCTTCACGGTCCTCATACCCAAATGTCATGCTCAGAGTTTCTTACACCATAAGAGACATCTCTCAGAGGCCCTACTAACTTAGAATTATAACTAGTTAGATGTTTTTCTAACCAGTTGTCAGCAGCTGCAGATTGCCGTTATACACATACATATATAGGACATTACAAATTCCATTTTATACAATAGGGGTGAAGTGATATGCCATCACTTAAAAAAGCATATCTCCACCCCATAGTGATAACCAAAATGTGACGTGTACACAACACAAAAGAGCTCCAGATATCTATACTGTGTACACGTCATGTCAAAATATCACCCCCGTGTACAAGTCATGTCAAAATATCACCCCTGTGTACACGTCACGTCGAGGACTTGCCGAACTATATTTTCACATTTTCTTTTAATGAATCTATCCCAGCTACATAATATTAAAACTAAATACAAGCACTGTTCTTCTTGCAACAGTTGTCAGAAGCACTTCAAAAACACCCAAGAAGCTTGTATTACAACAATTTATTACCTGTGAAAGTAATTAGTATTCCCTGTGTCAACTTGGCTCCCTGCAGACCTCTCTGTATCCAATGTAAAGTTGCACGCTGGCACCATATACAAACAAAATAAAGCATCGCTTTAAAAAAAGCAAAAATGAAAAAGTATCTAAGCAACTAAAGAAACGGCAACATAAACAGAAAGAAAATGCTGACTGTCGACGCCGCCAAAACTGGAAAAACCACATAAAAAAAGCCAATAGAAACCCACACAAATGCAACCAACCAAACAAACAGCAGAACAGAAATATAGCAGCCAATCAAAATAAGACATTAACACTCCATTCAAAAAAACACTAGGTTTACTTTGTACGTTGAGATTGGCTGCTATTCTTCAATGCAGTATTACTAAGTTAATTTTATTGGCTGTTGTATTTCTCTTCTGCTGTTTCATTGGACTGCATACATCAACCCAACAAACGACATCACAGAAGACTCCTGACAAACAAAAAAGAACACCACACGTCAGATTAAAAAAAGAACTAGTAACCTACCATAAATTTGCCCAAAAATAAAAAATACCCGCCCCCCCACTACATAAAATGCATACGCGATGGCATGGGGTTTGATATGGGAGACATGTTAGCTCGTGGCAAGTGATCTCGGGTATACACAATCGTGGCTCCGTGTAGTGATATCCCGAGCTCACTTGCCTCTCGTTAAGATATCTCCCATATCAAACCCCATGCCATCCCATATCCCCTTAATACACAGTTGTGATGGGATACCCATAATGGGGTTTTTGCAGTGTTGAAAAAGGTGTCTGCTGGCATTTTCTTTTTCCCCCCTCCCCTTCTCTCCTGCTCTGTTCCCCTTATATTTAACATTAAATTCACCCCTACCAAATCCACCCCCAGTTCTGAATACCAGACCCATCGTGGCCTGTAAATTTTATTTATTTATTTTTTTTTTTTTAAACAGTTTTTTTTTTTTAATTAAAAAAATGTAATAAAACATGGAGGGGGCAGTAATAACCTGTTTTTTTGGTTACCCCACTGGTTTGTAATGACCTGACAAACCACTCAAGCTTCAAGCTTCACCTTTGTGCGTTTTGAGGTCATCACAAAACTCAGGTGTGTACACATATCTAGTTATACCACCATACGTTATTTTGTTATGTATGGCCTCCATACATTTTTCTGTGTGTAACATATCCATTGGTATGCTGGCAATGGAAAGTGAGACACTGTGGGGATGGTAAGAAGCTAAAACGCTGCACGCATTTTCTGCTGGTACATGAACGCTCCTGACCGTCTGCAAGGACTCGATTGCGGATTCAGGAAGACACTGCATGGTTAAAGAGGGAATTTTAAAATGCATCAGAGGAAAGAGCAAGGTTGCTCACAAGGCTCCACAGTGGAGTCAAGGGGAGAATTAGTGACACCACTGACTGCCCTTTTTAACAAATCATGGGAGGATGGTGTGGTACTCAAGGACTGGAAGAGGGCAGATGTGTTTCCCCTTCACCAAAGTGGGAGCAAGGCAGAGGCAGGAAACTACAGACCTGTTAGTTTGACCTCAGTGATAGGAAAAATGATGGAATAATTTCTGAAAGAAAGAACTGTTGAGTACCTAGAGGCCAACGTGGCACAGGACCCAAGGCAGCATGAATTCATAGCAGGAAGGTCATGCCAGACGAATCTCATAGATTTCTCCGACTGTGTGACCAAAGTAGTAGACCAAGGAGGAGCTGTGGACATGGCCTACCTAGACTTTACTAAATGATCATCACGCGATGGGGAATGGATTATTTTCAATAATTTTAGTTACTCCTTCCTGATTAAACTAGTCACTTTATCAACGTTATAAGACCATGAGGAAACAAAACTTCTTCCACAACAGAGTCATATTGGTGCTTAATTCTTTTATTTTTTATTCTTTCAGGGACTGGAAGGAAAAGTATGCTTCTTTGAAGATGACACAAAGATCTGCAACAGGGTTGATACACAAGGAGGCGTGGAAAGGATGAGAAGGGACTTGGCAAGGTTGGAGGAATGGTCAAAAGTATGGCAGCTTAGATTCAGTGCAAAGTAATGCACCTGGGGAAACAAAAATCCAGGGGAAGAGTACACAATGGGGGGGGTACTAAAAACAACAAAAATGGAAAGGAACCTGGGGGCAGTCATATCAGGCTACCTAAAGACGTAAGGCAATTATAGTGGTGGGTAGGAGGAAGTAGGCTATTGGTTAACTAGGATCTGCAGCTTATCCAATAGGTAGGGAAATGGGCAGACTGGGTGGGCCAAGCAGTCCTTATCTGCCGTCAAAGTCTATGCTTCTACGACGTGCAGGAACTGGCTGCAGCACTGCACTCCACATGTGGGAGCTGGGATGTGTCCATATAGCAGCCTGTGTGAAAACACACTGACAGAGCAAAGATCCCAAAATACAAATAGGTATAGGACATAGAGAATAATACATGCAGGGTGCATAATGAGATATTGCTGCACACCTGATGAGTGTGATACTAGATAAACCCCCCAAAGGCAAAGCTCAAGGGTTTCATCCAAGCATCACACACCAAGAGTGTATAAAAAAAAAAAATTTGACTTCTGCACCAACAACCCTCATTTTTTTTATTTATTTTTTTAATAACTGCTGGTGCACAGCTGTAATGAAAACATTAGTGCTTCCCCCAATTTTAAAAACATGTCCATTTTTGATCTCCCCCGCCAAATCAACAACCCTACCACCATCCACGTTATAACAAACTCCCAAACTATTTTTTGTTTTGTTAAAAAATGTATCCAGTTGATCCTGACAACTTTTGTTACTAACTTAAACTAAAAAGTGGATCCACAGCACACTGTTTTCTGGACAGAGAAGGTGATGCAGTTTCCATTTTTTGTTTAAATCTGTAAAGAAAGGGCCGGCCCAGTGGCACGGTGAACGGAGGCACCGACTGCCCCACCACCTACCACACCAGTGACTTGGGTTTAGGAACAGACACTGGTTGGTTGGGGGCTGACGGACTGAGCATCCTAGGATGGCTCCCGGCCATGGGAGGGACAAACACATCCGCTTCAGGCCACTGCCACATGGAAGAATTCGAGTGGCTGTGTAGCGGGATGGAAGAGAAAGGAATCCTGCCTGCAGGACACTGTGGCGTGTCTTCATGGAGGCGGAGCACGTGCAATGCATTGCTGCAAATGCTGTGGGTCCTAAGCGAGAAAATGGCAGAAAAAAACCCTTACCGCAGCTGAAAGACAGACCACTCTCCTGTAGGCCCCACACCAGCCACTGGGCTCCTCTGAGTTCAGTGGCAGAGGACAATTGAAGTACAAGGTAAGTCCCAGAGTGGCAAGGTGATGGGGTGAAGGGACTGGTCCAGAAGGGACCAAGTCAGGTAACAACGGGAGATAAAATACTGATTTAAAAAAAAAAGTTGTAAAGAAAGGGGCTGCCTGACAGCACATCTGGACCAGCAACCTGGGTCCAGCAGTGGACTTAGAACAGGTCAGGCAGCCAAGGTGCTGACGTGGTGCTGCCATGCAGCAGCACTTCTAGCCAGGGAGGAAGGCGCTGCAGCTTTCGCCACCACAGTAACCACTGCATGCGTGCAAGAGCTTGCACAAGCTATTCCTGGCGTCAGAACAAGGGGGACGAAAAAAAAAACAACAGAAAAATCCATATCTCATTGTCCCCATCAATGATGGTTGCCAATACTTTTTGGACCCATACCGTAGAGCACCACTGGCCTCAACGGCGGGGGGAGGGACAGAAGATAGGGCTGGGAAGCTGCTGGGTCAGGTTCTGAAGCAAGAAGCAGGCAGTGGCAAGGAGCAAAACGCTTAATGAAAAAAATCAATCTGTAGAAATATGAAACTCAGCAAGATCAACTGGATAAGTTTTTTAATGAAGCAAAGTGATTTGGCTGTTTTGGATAACCACTGGGATCTTGACTTGATGGGGAGCAAAAATTGACATTTTAGAGGAGTTCAAGTTTGATTGACAGGTTCCTGTTACACATGACCATGTGTAATGGAAAATTACATCATGGTTATGCATGTGTAAAAAAAGGTCTCCAGTAATTATAGATAAACAATATGCTAGACATACACTACCGGGCAAAAGTTTTAGAACACCCCCATTTTTCCAGTTTTTATTGAAATTTACGCAGTTTAATGTCTCAATGTACTCTGAAATTAAAGCATAGAACAAATTAACAATTGGAGATAAAAAAGAAATCATAGAATCATTTTGTTTAACAAAATTTAATCTAAATTTTTGACTCATCAAAGTAGCCACCTTTTGCAGATATAACCACCGAACACACTCGTGGCATTCTTTCTACAATGGACATCAAATATTGTTCGGGAAGTTCTTCCCAACACTGTTGCAGAAGTTCCCACAAATGTGTTGCACTTGTAGGTTGCTTTGCTTTCACCCTTCTGTCCAGTTCATCCCAAACCAGCCTGATGGGGTTTAAGTCTGGAGACTGTGCTGGCCATTCCATGATTTGAAGCCTACCGTCTTGTTCTTTTCCTCGAAGGTATTTCTGACATAGCCTGGAGGTATGTTTTGGGTCATTATCTTGCTGTAGGATGAACCCCTGACCAACTAGGCGTAGACCAGAGGGTATTGCATGGCGCTGCAAAATGCTGTGGTAGCCCTTGGTTCAGGGTGCCAGTCACTCTGTGCAAGTCGCCGACTCGGGATCCAGCAAAAGAGCCCCAGACCATCACGCTTCCTCCTCCATGTTTGACAGTTGGTATCACACACTGAGGAACCATCCTTTCGCCTACTCGACAGCGTACAAAAACCCTGGCGTGATGAACCGAAGATTTCAAAATTTGATTCATCGGTCCATAAGACCTTCTTCCAGTCTTCAGTAGTCCACTGGCGGTGCTTCATGGCCCAGGCAAGCCTCTTTTTCTTATTTTGCCATCTTAGCAATGGCTTTCTTACTGCCACTTGACCTGTCAAACCTGCAGCTCGAAGTCTTCTCTTCACAGTTGAAACTGAGACTTGCTTACTTCGACCAGTGTTAAGCTGTGCTTGAAGCTGTTGTCCTGTGAGCCGCCTATCACGCAAGCTGTTGACTCTCAGAAACTTGTCTTCTGATTCTGTTGTGGCTTTGGGTCTGCCAGACCTCTTCCTGTCAGAGTTTCCTCCAGCTTCCAAGTGCCTTTTGATGGTGTAGGAAACTGTACTCACTGACACCTTGGCTTTCTTTGCAATTTCTCTAAAGGAAAGACCTACACTTTTAAGGGTTATAATGGTCTGTCTGTCTTCCTTTGTTAATTGCCTTTTTCTCGCCATTATGATAGCAATATACAGTACTACTTCCTGCAGTGCAATATTGTCCAAATAATGCTTCAGAGGGTGTAATAACAGTCTGTTCCAACACTGCTTTTATACATACAGGGGGTTTGTAATCAAGTAATCAACAAAAGTTGGGACACCTGTAGGAATTGTTTGCATCAACTTTCAAGGCTTAATTTACTTCCATTGCTGCAGAACAGCTGTAAGTTGTTAACCCATTACTTGTTCCCTGAAAAAGGCCTTTTTTTATAACTCTGAAATTTACATTATTTTTCAGTTTTTGCTAACCTAAACTTTTTTTTTAACCTCTAGCAGTTTACTGCTTACCTTTGTACCATTTCAGGTTATTCACTGGACTTGAATTGCTTAAATTTCAATAAAAACTGGAAAAAATGGGGGTGTTCTAAAACTTTTGCCCGGTAGTGTATCTGTATAGACTGACCTGTCAGTGTAGTGGTAATGCTACCAGCTGCGACACCAGCAACCCACATTCTGGAACGAGTGCAGGTCTTTGGGGGTCGGCCAGTGAAGAAAGGATTAAGCATTCCAAGGACTGCTCTTCTCCCTCGGGGGGGGGGATACTGCTCCTGCTGCATGACTACCAGCTGGCAGAGACAAAGTGGAAGCACAGATGGGAACCACATGAGAGAGGAGAGGTAGCCACTGGACACCGGGCACTTCTGCATGCCATTGCATGCATGCGTACACATGTCATTGCATGCTGACACCCCAGGGAGAGAAAAAAAAAATGGAGAAAGGAGAAAAATTCCCAGTCTCCCTTATGGCTGTACCCCCTGCAGGCTCTTGCATGACTGACACTGCAGGGCATCGACCAATACCTGGTCTTGGGTAAGTGGGGAATAAACCAGTAAGCCTGTGGGAATCTGGTGATGGGGTTGTGGGGGGCAGTCAGGCAGAACCAAGAAATGAGGAAAAGCTCAACGGGAAAAAAAAAGACGTATGTGCATATAGGCACCTCAGTAGAGTTGTACAGTATCTACCTGTATATGTTGTCATAAGTGCAAAAGAGTTAAATGGCTATTACACAAGTAGGATAGCAACCAAAAACAAGCACACGGTTCCTTATACAAAATGTATACAGTAGACTTCAAAAGTCATAGAGAAGAAACATTTTTTTTTTAAATTGTCTGGTAAACAGCCCAATAGGTAAACCTTTTGCCTATGGCACTAGTGATTCTGGGATAGGGAGAATGTCAGTGACTTTGAGTTGGGACTTGAGGCAATAAATGTACACGCACACTCAGTAAGGAGATGCTTACATATGTAGGATAAGAGCTACTGACAAAACAACACAGAAGTGTGCAATCGATACACCAGCAGGTGCCATTGGACAGGATTGTATGCCCAGTCCAGAAACTAAAAAAAAAAAAAAAAATGGGACACACACGGGACTAGACAAATACCAACCCCTATGTAATGTTAAATTACCACATACAAAACAGGTTGCAGTCTTCTCACCGGAGACAAAACTCACCTACAGTTACCTGAAGGAGCTCCAGAGTAAGATAACACATAGGGGAGTAGTGAGTGTGCTGAGGAGACTGCCAGCAGACGGTCTATTTTGTAACAGTAATTTACAACTGCATTTGTACTGGCACTTTTTTAAGCCTGTGTGCGCGCGCCATCTTTTTAAATTTCAGAGCCACTGACACAACTGTACATTACGGTGGCCCAATGATGATCTTGTTTTATCAGAAAGGGACGGAGGGCCTAGCTTATGGTAGAGTTCACATTGGTGTGTATGGTGGCTACATCCAAGTACACAGACAGAGATTAATGTAGAGAACTCAAAGTTTATGCAATACAAGGTCATTAACTGCATCCCACAACTCAGGTGTGTGTAAAATCTCGTTACACACCCCGACCCATACTTTATTCTATATATAATGTCCGCATATTTTGGAGGCGGGAAAAGAGAGATCAGGGAAATTGTTCAAAGAGATGTTTTTTTTGCTCTGCAGTACTACGTAAGCCATTACCGAACATTTCACTATTTCACTCAGCTAATGGTAATGTATGTTAACCAGAAACAAACACAAATCAGCACAGCTGTACATTTAACCAATTTCAAATTATTTCTGCTTGGCAGCTTAACCACTGTTACAAAATTTACTATTTAAACATCACAGTAATTGAAGGAGGCCGTCACCATTTTTGGAAGCCACTGGAGCCTTTCACAGTCTGACTGGGTTTGAAGTCTACCGTTTCCACACTCTGGTGACGTTCACTTTTATAATAGAGAAAATGTTTGTTCTGTGCACCACAACTTGCACTCACATCCACCACAAAAATATGCATTATGACACAGCCACTTTTCCCAGCCGGCACAGTGCATACGAGTCACTCAACAGATACTCATCGGCAAAGGCTATGTTATGTAGGAATAGTCTATTTCCAGCTCACAGACTGTAATGCGTGCGTGTCTTGTCATGCAAGACCTAACAAAATGATACAGTATTCTGTTATAAGCAGGGGACATCATCACAAAATGGCAACTGTACTGTAAACTTAGCCAACAAAGTTTGCAATCAGTGGAGTTACTGCCAGAAATACAGCATCGAGGCTATAGGAAAAAATAATCGTTGCCCAGGAATCCCGCACTCACCTACCAAAACGAAGAAGCTGCTCACACAAAGGTCCAAAAGAAGGGCTATAGTTTATTTCAAAGTGCCAGTGCTAATAAAATACACACATCCTGACATTCCTTTCTCAAAGGACCCTTTAAGAAAGGAATGTATTAATTCCGAAACGCGTCAGGATGTGTGTTATTTTATAGCACTAACACTTAAACTAACACCTCTTCTGGACTATTGAGTGAAACGCTTCTTTGAGAATCGGGATTCCAGACAACTGTATTGAGAATTTATCCTGGCACCCCAACTCTGTGCGGCCTCTTAAGATTTTGTATGGAAGAAAATGATCTTTGTTAAGCACTAAAAATGCTGGAAAGGAGCCTCAGTCTCTTCATATACAGGGACCTACCTACTGTTCGTAACTTACACAATAAAAGACAATTTACAAGATTTGATTTATGTGTGGTGGGCGAGACTCAGTTCTACTATGTTTAGGGTTCAATAAAGACATGTTCAGAAACCAACTCCTCCACAGTTTGTTCCTATTTTACAGGGTCTGGAAGAAAAAACTTACTCACCATAATAATGTTCCTCCCTTTTTTTTTTTTTTTTTCTCTCCAGCTCTGTTTTCTCCCTCCTTCACTAACTGCTGAGGCATCTCTCAGGTGGGGACCCACTGGCCCAGCCTGATACCGCCCACCTGAACCCCCTTCCTCGACTGAGGAATCAGGTACTGGGTCCTCCTCTCTCGCCAGCTCTATACGGAAGAAGGCGGGGACCACAGAGAGTCAAGTCAGGTTGGGGGACGGCACTGGGCATGTGGGCTGGGCGTTCGAGTCCCGCCGTTGCCTCCCCAGGGTTTTCCGCCTTTTTCCCCCCAAGGTGCAGATGTGCAATGACATCACAGTGCAGAGGGGGCGCTCCCACCCCCTCCCACAGACGTCTGCCGTCACCTCCCCCTTGCAAGTCCCTGTCAACGTGTAGTGCTCGCAGTCTCCACCGGGAGCAGCTACATGGTGGGGGAACCCTCCCATTGAGAGGAGAGCAGTCATCAGGATGCTCAATCCTTTCTTCCCCCGACTACCCGAATCCACTCCCGAACCCGGGTTGCCAGCGTGGTCTGAGGTGTGGCGTCCAGCGCCTCAAGCCCCAGCATCATCGGGCCGGCTATGTTCCTTCTTCTTAAGGGAGCCCTCGCTATGCTTACAATTTATGCAGTCATCTCGGCTGAGAGTGATGCTCCGGAGATAGAAACTATGCAAATGTTTTGAATTTGGAATGTCAGTTCAAACTCTGCAACTGCGCTCCACTCTGGCCATTGCTAAGATCTGTTTCTAAGTCAGAGTGGTGCAGCAGCTAATGAAACTAGTTAAAAAAGCTACCCAAAATTTTTTTTAAACATTTTTAAACAATTTTAAAAAATACCAAACAAACTGAAAGCAGACTTGAGAATATCTGCCATATAAACCTTAACAAAGAACTTACAATAGTTGAACTGCACTAATAATGCTCAAGCAACCTCAATGAGGCAGTATAGCTCTGTGGTTTAGGGCACTGAGCTGCAAATCTATAGACCTGGGTTTGAATCCCACAGTCCCCACTTACATACTGTGTGACCTTGAGCAAGTCACTTAACTTCCTTGTGCTCCCAGGTCACACCTGGAAACAAGCTTCAGCTTAGTGTGCCTTTCCTGGTTAAACAATTTCCCCGTTTCCCTTTCCAATGAAAAAGAACCGATTCTTGTGTGAACCTATTTCAGGTTCTGGAAGGGGAGGAAGGGTAGGGAGTGTAAACACAGTGATGGATCAAAGAAACAGCATTACTATGGTGAGTCATTTTTTCTTCTAACCCAGGAATCCCTCACGTACATGTTTTACACTTTATGCAGACTCTGTAGCAGTACCTTGGGAGGCTGGGACCAGAACACAGTTAGGGAAAAAGGTTCTGTAAGACCGCAGTTCCAAACCTGGTATCCCTTCTGAACTGTATGTCCAAACAGTAGTGCTTTGTGAAGGTGTGTACTGTTTTCCAGGTAGCTGCTTGAGATGCCTCTTGAGAATGCCACAGAGGCAGAGGTAGCCCTTGTAGGGTGCGCCCTTAAGCCTCTTGGTGGCATTTTCCCAGCTTTTTCATAGCAGAACTGAATGTAAGAGACTATCCAGTGAGAGACAATCTCTTTGTAGCTGGTTTGTCTTGCCACTTCACCATAGGCAACGAAAAGCTGTGTACTCTAGAACCTGACATCTTCTGCCCGGTCCATGTAGATAGTCAGGACTCACTTTGGGTCCAGGCTATGCAACGTTTCCTCACCTAAACTGCAATGCTCTGGACAGAGTTCAGAGAGGGTCACTGACTGATTCAGGTGGCATTCAGGTACCACGTCAGGAAGGCGTTTTCTGCTGGTTCTAAGAACTACTTTATCCCTGGAGGGAATTATATAATTTAGCTCTGTGCAGAGGGCTTGCAGTTCACTTATCCTCCTAGCAGAGATCGTTGCAACCAGGAATATGGTTTTTCATGTGACATAATTCAGGTCAGCAGTTTCCACTGGTTCGAAAGGAGCCTCCCATGTGCTGGGCAAGGCATATGCTGATGTCCCAGGGTGGGAAGGGGTCCCTCACTGGTGGGTACAAGTGGTTTAGGCCTTTGAGAAACCTTTTTAAAATGGATTGTGAAATGCACTGGCCTCTCCGTGGTTCCCAAATTATTGACACCACTAAGTGTTCACAAGTTCAAGGCCCAGTGAGGGTTTTTTATATTTAAGGTACTGTGGGTCTTCACAGAGCCCCCCAAAAATATGCATGTCCATTGACCCTCTCCATGTTGCTCCAAAAACAATAGTACAAAAACAAAAGGTAAAACACCTTCGATGCAGTTCACAAATATTGCTGCACAATGGCTGTTGTGGGGATTTATTTATTTATTGAAAAGTTTCACCAGGTAAGGTACACTGAACAACAAGTTGCTCGTCTCCCGGTACGACCTGGGGGAGTGGGTTGGGGAGTTACATATGTAACCCCTAGATGGCGCTATCCCAGGGGCTACTACCCCTGCCTGATTTGCCACTAACAGGTTGAGGGGCCTGGATCCAATGGCGGGTGCCTCCACCCAGAGGTCAGGGTTTGCAATAGTTAAACTTACTTGGTCACAGCCCTCTGGGACACTGCAACCCCTTTCTTCCCACTAGTGGCCCACACAATATATCAGAATTACCTTCACAGTATACACTTACCCCCAAGGCTGGTTCAGGCACGGGACATCCTGTAAAATAAGATACAGTGCAACAATCACAGTACAGTACTTTAACATAGACAAATACCTCAGGCAGTATAACTTTGTTGAAACAAACAGCTCTGATTTATTTGGGGATATAACAAGGACAGGGAAATCAGGTTAATTAGCTTATCACTTTACTATCTACCTATGGCTCTGTGCACAGGCCTATCCCTACCAGTTACTGTCCCTGGGTACCCAAGCCCTAGTGGCTAGTCAAACCGTGGCAGCTGGTAGGGGCCCTTTCACACAGAGAAAGGAGAATTAAACAGTCAACAGTACAGTAATTCCATTTGGATTTAATGTGGCAATTCAACAGAGGCGACCCTGAATTAGTACTCACGACCTCCAAATAAGATAGGGTCCTTCAATGTCAGCAGGGCTCACTTGAGGTACACAAACCTCTTCACACATCCATATAAAAGAAAGCACTATACCAGGCAGGCTGCATCTGTATCCCGATCGCAATTACTGCACAATACCGGGAGAACACACAGCAGATTCAGTTCCTGACAGACCGAGTGCAATTTTCAGCAATTCTTCCAGTCTTCTACAGGGTGAGCCTGGTTTCTACTCTTCAGAGATCCTTTGATTCTTTTCACAGGACAGTTCAGTCCTAACAAGCTGTTACACAAGCTGCAGACGGAACTCTGGGCCTTACACACGTTTTTGACTAAAACTGCACACTGAAAAAGCACAGGGCTCCTTCCTTCTTCACTGCCAAAGCTCAACTGAAGCTCCAACCGACAAAACCGGGCACTTCCTTTGAGTTCCTCCCAGTTCTTGACTGGATTGGCTGTCACTCACAATAGACTGCTGCTGTTGGTCCAAAAAGGCACTGAAGTCTAAACTACATCTCCCAGAGTCACTGCCCATACAATCCTCTTGTGGCTGGCTCAGATTATGAGTCCCAAGTTCTGATTCGTCAAGGCATCATTTTAGAGCTAGTTTACCCCACACTGATTGGTCCAGTTCAGCAGTTCAAAACCAGAATGGGGAACTAGGCAGACAGTTCTGACTGCAAAGAAAGCAGGTTAGACAAACTGTAATTTTATTATTACTGTAAATGATTTCTGGCAATCAGTTACATCTTTCAGACAGGTTCCCTTTGCACTCCTAGTGACTGCAAAAATGGGGTGAATTGGCAGCAGCTTGGTGGTACTCAATCAAAGAAACACACAGTCCCCCATACAAACTAATTATGTCTGCAAGCAGACAGCTCTTAAAGAGACAGTACCAGAGGTTCTAAAACACTCACTGATAAATGGCTTAAATGCCAAACACCATTCAGGCTTGGAGCATTCAAGCAAGCTCCTGAAGTCTTTTGGGAACCCCCATTTGCAGGGGTTACACCTTCCTGGCCTGGGAAAGCTTGGCGTCCGCGTCAAGCAAGTACCCATAAGTTTCAACTGCAACCATATACATTTGCATTAGGCTCACACATGTAATCATCAGTCAATACATCATTTTACCAAGAACCATTTCTGAAACATTGCAGTACGTCACTCTTTACACAGTATACACACACATTGTACCATAACTCAAGTTATTACCTCTTGTACATGAAACCTGAAGAGGGACCCTTCCCTATCAGTTACCTTGGGGCTGGAGCGGGCAAGGGCACCATACTTGAAAGGGCAACACAAGTAACTTGGAGTTAGCACTAACGCTCAGTTTGGGCAATGAGCTCGGGACACATACACTCCTTTATGGACAACATTGAGAGGCAGGTCCACTGGCCGCCCAGGGAATCATAACTGAGGTGCACCACAGGCTTTACAGCTCGACCAGTCTTTCTAGGGGAACTGTTACAGTCTCTGCACTCTGAGCCTCATTTTCAGCATTGTTCTCACTTGTCAGAGTCTCCATGGGGTAGAGGCTAGAACTTGGGGCACTTTCAGCTCCAGGAGTTACAGTTTCTGAGTCCACAACATTTGGCTCGCATGGAGGCTTTCAGACACTGGCAGTGGACTGTCAGGGCACTCAAAATACTCTTCTTGTTCGGGTGTATCACCAGTCTGCCCCAATCTATCATTTCCTCCCTGAGCTCAAACAGTTCAACCATGCACAATGATTCCATTTCATCTGATCTGATGCTTTGCACTTCACTTTCTGGGAGCATTGGCTCCAGGGATGAAGCTGGGGCTTAGACAGTCCAGAAGGCCCAGCTTTGTCTCCAGTATTGACTAGGGATTGCCCGAAACAATTGACTCAGTTACGTAAGAAGGATAGTATTCAAAGTCACTCTCACTTTCTTCTGATATGGACTGACAGTCATGCTCAACTGGGACTTGTGCAGGGGAACACTTTAACTCTGCTTCTGTAGGTGCAGACTTCCTTGATCTTTTCTTAGCAGCAGCTCTAGTCACTGGTCCAGAGGGGCATCTTCTGGGGCTCAGACTCAATCAGGATTTGTCCAATGGGAGTAAATGATTTCTATGCATTGTTTTTACATCTTTTGAATTATTCTCAGGCCTTACTTTGTACACTGGCAGATCATCTAGTTTGCCCACTACAATGTGAGGGAGATGGTGCCATCTGTCAGCAATCTTGTGTTTGCCATGCAGTCCCAGATTTCTTAGCAATACCCGATCTCCTCCTGGAGTTCCTGTGCTTTCACCTTTTATCATACCTTTCTTTGTTGGCCAGATTTCTTTTGGCAGCCATGGTTTGAGCCAGTTAGTACGCATGAGTTAGCTGGGCCTTAACTTTGCACATACTGTAAATAGTTGTCAGCTTGAACCCCATCAGGAGAGACCCCAAAACACACATCTACTGGTAGTCGAGCTTCTCTTCCAAACATCAGGCGGTAGGGGAGAATCCAGTGGCATCACTTTGGTGCAGTTATAAGCATGTACCAGGGTGCTAATTTGTTAGCTCCATCTAGGCTTGTCCTTTGGGTGCAGGGTGCCTAGCATATCTAGCAAAGTGCGGTTGAAGCGTTCAGGCTGTGGGTCCCCCTGGGGTGGTGAGGAGTGGTTCTGGACTTTCGCACTCCCCACAGAAAAGCATCTCTTTGATCAGGCGACTCTCAAAGTCTCTCCCTTGATCAGAATGGATTCTTTGTGGAGCCCATAGTGAACAAAAAGTTTTCTACAAGTACTTTGGCTACAGTGGATGCTTTCTGGTCTTTGGTGGGGAAAGCTTGGGCATATCTCGTGAAATGGTCAGTGACCACCAGCACATTACTGATATTTCTTTGATCTGACTCCAAACTCAGAAAATCAATACAGACCAGCTCCATGGGTGCACTGGTGGTGATGTTAACAAGGGGCAGCCCTCTAGGTCAAAGCTTTCCTCTGTAAGCAGCGACTACAAGTTCAATGTGTTGCTCCACATCAGCCCCATCTTAGGCCAATAGAATCTGGATCTCACCAAGTCAAGTGTTCTGTCTATACCAAGGTGCCCCATGTGGTTGTGCAAGGACCTCAGTACTGAGTCTCGAAGGCAGTGGGCAGCACTAGTTGTTGTTTGTCTACTTGTCCCCTCTGTCTACTGTTTCTCTGTATAACAGTTTATTGATCAGTTTCAACTTAGGACCTTCTTTGTATAACAGTGCAGTTCTCAAATCAGTGGGCGTAATTTGGACACATCTTTTCCTGCATGAGGGCTTCTAAGCTGCTTTGATCATGGGATGCGGGATTGAGCCATTGAATACTGTCATTGTCCAGCTGAGGCAGTGCACCAATGTCTATTGCAGAAAAGTGGCAATAAGCAGCAGGTATGCAATTCTCAGAGGGTCCCAAGCAATCCACCATGCAGTCCACTGCGTCCGTGGACATTTGTTCCTCCCTGTCAAACTTCCGGCAGAGTGCCCGAATGTCAGGTTCTGCCAATCGGACCCAATCATTCTGGGAACAGGCCTCCGGAGAAACATCAGCATCTATGTGGTTCAGACCTGCTCGGTGATGAGAGCATAGTCATATGTAGATAATGCAGAAAGCCACCTATGGCCAGTGGCATCCAACTTAGCTGAGGTCTGCACATAGGTCAAAGGATTATTGTCAGTTTTACTAGTATTTTAGCCCCATACAAGTACTCATGGAATTGGTCAACAATAGCCCACTTCAAAGCTAGGAACTCTAACTTATGTACAGGATAGTTCTTTTCGGATGGGGTCAGGCTTCTACTGGCAAAGGCCACTGGTCTCAGGCCATTCTCGCTCTTGGTACAACACAGCCCCAACCCTTGCAAGCTAGCATCAGTGTGCAGGACGTGGTTTTCTTGGATCGGCATAGCCAGCACTGGAGCATGGGTAAGTTGATATATGATCTCATGAAAGCAGTCTCACAATCAGGTCCAGCGGGCCCCAAATACTTCACTCGGATGAAAATACACTCTTTCAGTCTTGAGGGCCGCTGACTTTTGGTATTTTTGTGGGTTGGGGATACCCTTGAGTAAGGTTAAGTAAAGGCGGATCACTCTTGAATAGTCCTTGATGAGCGCCGATAATAACCACAGAATCCCAGGAATCTTTGCAGTTCTTTTAGATTTTTGGGCTGTGGCCAGGTGGTCAAGGCCTCAACTTTACTTGGGTCGGTCTCTATTCCTCGGTGGATACTATGTGTCCCACATACTTTACTGATGTTTGAAAGAATTGACACTTATCAATGGACAGTTTAAGGCCAAAGTCCTCCAGTCGGTCCAATACCTTAAATAATCTGCTCTCATGTTCCTCCAGTGAGCTGCCAAACACAATAACATCATCTAGGTATACCAGGCACTCTAGTAAGTTCATGTCCCCACTGCACGCTCCATCAATCGTTGAAAAGTGGCTGGGGCACCTGAAATCCCTTGAGGCATCCTCATGAATTCATAGAAGCCAGCGGACAGATAAAGGCCGTCTTCTCCACGGTCCTCTGGGGCCATCGGGATCTGGTAGTACCCACTGCGGAGATCCAGCACAGAGAACCACTTGCTCCCGTTTAGGCAGTCCAAAGCATCCTGAATGCGGGCATTGTGTACTGATCAGGGATAGTCCGCGGTTTAGGTGCGATAATCCACACATCCTTACTGTTCCATTCTTTTCCTCACTACCACAATGGGGAAGCATAAGAGGCTTCTGGATTCTTGTATTACACCAGCAGCTAACATCTCTTGCAGATGCCGTCTCACATCATCTATGTCAGCAGGTGCCAGGCGTCGAGACCTCTCACGAAATGGTCTTTCGTCATGCAGCGGATATTGTGCTCAGCTCCTTGCACGCATCCTACATCCCATTCCTTTAAAGAAAACACCTGCTCTCTGGGCAAGCTTCTCACTGATCCTCACTTTCCATTCAGCTGGCAGCGGGAGTCGCCAAATCAAACAAGTCAGGCGTTACTCTGTCATTCTTCCTTGAACTCTTGCTGCTGGGTAGCACTGCAGTGTCTGCACAATGCACATTAGCCAGGATGCAACCTCTGTTTACTCGAATGTCTCTTTCAGACACATTATGAACTTGGACCATTACCCTTCTGGCATAAGCATGGGCTCTAGCGGGCAAAATACTAAGCTTGACCAGCAGTCCCTCTGGCAATTTTCCATCGCCTGGTGCATCCAACATTAATATTTTATTCTTAACATCCTTTCTGATACGGACCTCTCCTGTAAGGTACACTGGGCATTTGGCGCCAGGATCAGAGACTCAGGATCCTTCTTCCATACAATTCCGACCGGTTCCTCTGGTTCTGTTTTTCAGCATCTCTCTGTGCCTCATAGGCCTTCTTAATTAAAGCCGGAACTCTTAAAGCTCTACTAGTCTTTGACCCTGTTTTCATAACACAACTGTGCCAGCCTTCCGAACATATGAGCATTTGTTCCAATCAACAAAGGGACACCATCATACAGTCCAGTGGGGGACACACTAAGGCTAGGGTCTCTACTTGTTCGGCCACTCCAGCCACGGAGGTGGGGAAAGACAGCCAAATCGGATATACCGGAATAGGGGTAGGCCTTCTCCTTAACCCCCATACATGCAGTCCTTCTAATGGTTGTAAGGTACGTCTGACAAATGCTTCTGATACCAATCCTGGAACATAATTGTCACTTGAGAGCCACTGTCTAATACAGCTCTTGTAGACACTCCATTCACCTTTACAGTGGTCTCCATGGAGGGACCCACTATTCTGGACCAGTCTGGAGGCGGTGAGTGGGGGCCTGGGCAACTGACCTTGCCACAAGGGCGTGAATTAGCATTTTGGTGCCCTCACTGGGATCATGTCGTGCACCTCTTAACCACTGATTTCTTCTCCGAAGCTCTCCTTGTAGCCTATATGCAACTTTGTCAGTGTCTTTTGGGGACTGGCATTCCTTTCATGTGCCCATCTTTCCCACAATTATAGCAAAACATACTTTCTGGAGTTTGAGCTGGCCGAGCGCCACACTGGGAGCCAGGGCGGGGTATTACTAACTGGAAACCTGGGTGCCATCTCTGTCTGTGGCGTGATAAGCATTTGGAGACATCTCGTCAGTTTCTCCACTTCCATGGTCAAGGAATTGAGTTTGGAGCTGTTATCAGCAGGAGATACATGGGTGGGTACCCCCACCCCCATAGCAGATGCAGTCGGATATAGGTCAGGGCCCGTACTTGCAGGCGTGGCCTTCATAAAGGACTGTTTTTGAATTCTCGGATCTCTCTCAACAGTTAGCCCCATTGTGGCATATCTTTTCCTTGTCAGAGCACTCATTGACTGTCAACCTCTGCCCTGAACTTCACTTGATGGGTCACCCTCAGTCACTCGGTCGTAGCCACAGCTGTTGGTGCAGGTACCTCCCGAGGTCGCCTTTTCTCAACTCCTCAATTTCTCTCATTAACTCATCATAGGAGGGTGGGGATTCCAGTCGATTTGCCAGGCGTAACTGAAGCAACAGCAGTTCTGAGAAGGGGGCAGACTTAAGGATTCTGTCCAGTCTGGTTCGGTCCAGTTCAATCGCTGGCAAACTACCCTTTCTGAGGCATTCTTGCAACAATTTTTCCAGCAGAGAGACATACACAGACAACAACTCCCCTTGGTACTGTTGTGCATTTCTTACTCTCCACCATAGGTCCTCATCAGAATCTGGGCTCCCATACACATTCTCCAAGGCCTCAAGATAGGCCTGTGCAGTCGCTTCAGGGTTACTGGCCCGTTTGCTAGCACGGATGGTAGCCAGGGCAGGACCTCGGAGGCTCTCACTAACCCTCTTTAGCTTTTAGCCTTCCGAGCATTGCCATTCTAGCACTTGGGGGCAACATAGTCTATCCAGGTCTCCCAGTCATCCTCCCTTGGGGGTGGGAGGTGCCAGAGAAGATCCTCAACCTTGGTAGAGTCGTGACTAATGGCAGGTGCAGAAATAGGAGTCTGCATTGGTTCAGCCACCATTACGGGCACTGGAGCAGGAGAGGGTGTTGGGGAGAGAACACCCCAGGTGGCAAGAATAGTTTCTTCAAGTCCTCCACAGTTTTCCCCTCTCCCAGCAACCATTCAGCAAATTTCTCCTCAAAAGTTTCAGATAGTGGTGGGGGCTGATTCCCCCCCGGGTCTTTACTGTCCTTAGTTATCACTCTCCAAGCAGTGAGGGCTCCCTCTGGGGTAATGGTCTGTGGCACTTTGGAGCTATCTATGGGATCCTTAAACTCTACTAGGGCCAGGAAAGTGTGGGTGAGCAGATTAGCATGCCGACCCACCACCACAGGGTTTTGTAAACCTTCCACCTTGGAAAGTACTCCCTGCACAGTGTCCGTATTGATACCCAGGGGGATGTCCAGGATAAGCATAGCATTTTGGGGGTCGATCTCCTCCCCAGTACACCACTCCACCAGCCGGTGCACAGCCACTTCTGTCGGGGTACCCATTTTTTTCTTAACAGTGGTTCGTAAATATGGCCACTAGAGGACACACAATCCCAGCGGTGAGCCTCCAAGATGTAACCCCTAGATGGCGCTATCCCAGGGGCTACTACCCCTGCCTGATTTGCCACTAACAGGTTGAGGGGCCTGGATCCAATGGCGGGTGCCTCCACCCAGAGGTCAGGGTTTGCAATAGTTAAACTAACTTGGTCACAGCCCTCTGGGACACTGCAACCCCCCTTTCTTCCCACTAGTGGCCCACACAATATATCAGAATTACCTTCACAGTATACACTTACCCCCAGGTCTGGTTCCGGCACCGGGACCTCCTGTAAAATAAGATACAGTGCAACAATCACAGTACAGTACTTTAACATAGACAAATACCTCAGGCAGTATAACTTTGCTGAAACAAGCAGCTCTGATTTATTTGGGGATATAACAAGGACAGGGAAATCAGGTTAATTAGCTTATCACTCTAATAATCTACCTATGGCTCTGTGCACAGGCCTATCCCTATCAGTTACTGTCCCTGGGTACCCAAGCCCTAGTGGCTAGTCCAAACCGTGGCAGCTGGTAGGGGCCCTTTCACACAGAGAAAGGAGAATTAAACAGTCAGCAGTACAGTAATTCCATTTGGATTTAATGTGGCAATTCAACAGGGAGCGACCCTGAATTAGTACTCACGACCTCCAAATAAGATAGGGTCCTTCAATGTCAGCAGGGCTCACTTGAGGTACACAAACCTCTTCACACATCCATATAAAAGCACTATACCAGGCAGGCTGCATCTGTATCGATCGCAATTACTGCACAATACCGGGAGAACACACAGCAGATTCAGTTCCTGACAGACCGGTGCAATTTTCAGCAATTCCTCCAGTCTTCTACAGGGTGAGCCTGGTTTCTACTCTTCAGAGATCCTTTGATTCTTTTCACAGGGACGGATTCAGTCCTAACAAGCTGTTACACAAGCTGCAGACCGGAACTCTGGGCCTTACACGTTTTTGACTAAAACTGCACACACTGAAAAGCACAGGGCTCCTTCCTTCTTCACTGCCAAAGCTCAACTGAAACTCCAACCGACAAAACCGGGCACTTCCTTTGAGTTCCTCCCAGTTCTTGACTGGATTGGCTGTCACTCACAATAGACTGCTGCTGTTGGTCCAAAAAGGCACTGAAGTCTAAACTACATCTCCCAGAGTCACTGCCCATACAATCCTCTTGTGGCTGGCTCAGATTATGAGTCAAGTTCTGATTCGTCCAAGGCACCATTTTAGAGCTAGCTTACCCCACACTGATTGGTCCAGTTCAGCAGTTCAAAACTAGAATGGGAACTAGCAGACACAGTTCTGACTGCAAAGAGCAGGTTAGACAAACTGTAATTTCATTATTACTCTAAATAATTTCTGGCAAACAGTTACATCTTTCAGATAGGTTCCTTTGCACTCCTAGTGACTGCAAAATGAAGTGAATTGGCAGCAGCTTGAGTGGTACTCAATCAAAGAAACACACAGTCCCCATACAAACTAATTATGTCTGCAAGCAGACAGCTCTTAAAGAGACAGTACCAGAGGTTCTAAAAACACTCACTGATAAATGGCTTAAACGCCAAACACCATTCAGGCTTGGAGCATTCAAGCAAGCTCCTGGAAGTCTTTTGGGAACCCCCATTTGCAGGGGGGTTACACATAGTAATATAGAGTACACACAACAGCACAAAGGCAGTTTAAACAAGAAGCATTAAGGCATGGATTATAAGCATACAATGGCATGGAGTACAACAGTACACACAATAGCACAGAAGCAGTTTACACAAAGGCATATAAAGCAAGGCTTAACAAGCATAAAGGCATGGGTAGTTACAAGGTAGACAAGGATTCAGCCTATTCTATAACCTAGAGGGTGAGGCAGAATAGTGGCTAAGGTATTCCAAACTTGTCTAGAGGCTTACAATGTGAGGACTATTATAAAGCAAGACGAAAACAATGAGGGGTGACACCAGTGCAATCTGTAACAGCCATCTTACCCTCAATGTCTGCCCGGAATATGCAACAGTATTGTGTGTGAATTTTTGTATTGCAGTGTTGCACTACTTGCTAATAAAAAGATTTTACAAAATACATATATATATATATACATACACACACATACACACACACACATATATATATATATATATATATATATATATATATATATATATATAAAAAACAGTGTTTATAAGATGGCCCTTTGGCCCAATGCAGTGCTGCTGCTTGTGGTACTAACAACCCGGGCTCACATCCCACACCCAGAATGTTGGTGGCCAGTCCAAAGTAGTGAGATTGAGTACCTCAAGGGAATGCATTCCTCCTCAGAAGAGAGAGGGGTCACTGCCTCAAATGCAATGCTGCCAAATGGTTGACCACAGGTGACAGTGCAACGGACGCACTGTGGGGGGGAGTTACATTGGTTGAGCTTTGTGTCAGGGCACTACCGTGTGTACAAGCTGGGAACCCCTAGCATGCCAGCATCTGTGAGGGAAAAGAAACCTCAGGAGGAAAACCCCAGAATGTTGCAGGATGACACTGAGAGTACTCTCGGGACCCGTCATGCCAACCAGCCTCTTGCTAGAGTGGATCCTGAGGTTGTCCCCAGGTCCGAGGGCTCCGACTCCAGTGGGTGAGCAGCAAGAATGGGGTAGCACTGAAGAAGGCATTAAACGGGGCTGGAAGATGGTCCCAGTGGATGGGGGCAGCCGTGAAGCGAAGGGGGCAAAAATACATAACAGAAACAATGTTATGCTCTCTTAACATTGCCATTTATTATAACAGATGTCGGCTGTTGAAGGAGGGAATAACGGTGCAGTGCCACAGCACAGAACTTCAAACCAAGAAATTCTCTGTTCAAAACCCATCAGTCACTGGTTCACTTACTGCAACCTTGAGCAAGTTATCTTACCTCCCTCTGCCCTACCACTGTCTCAACCTACTGTCACTGAAATGTGGGACACTGACTCAGAATTTGGGAGAATGTGGGATGCTAGCCATAAAAAATGTGGGACACCTCATTAAACATGGAGATGCAAGCTCAGGTTACTCTAAAAACTAGTGCTTTTATTCATCCAACTTTTAATGCTGATTTAGCATCATAGGTTATTAATGAATTTGTGCTTTAAAGTCTGAGTTTACAATGTGATACAGCACCGTCTCATTATGGGACTGCACCTGGTTCCTGTAAGACAGAGCAATTCTGGGAGGTAAAATAAGAATGTAAAACAGCCCGAAGGTTATTTCATGTGCTTTAGACCACCCAGTTGTATAATTTGGCAGAAACAGCAGTCCACTTCAAAATTAGTTGTTACATGAGCTAGAATAGGTAAATAAATAGAGAATAAAGGATGGGGAAGTGTGTGATACAAGAATTTAATGCACACACAAGGTGTGGGATGCTACATAAATCCTGAGGGCAAAGCCCAAGGGGTTTATCAAAGCATCCCACACTGAGGGTGTGCATTAAATTCGAGTTTGTTACACGCTTTCCCATCTTTTAATTTTTTATAATTCCTGGTGAGCAATTTTTTCCAGCTCCTCTCTCAGAGACAGACACACACATACACACTCACACTCACACTCACTTTCTTTGTCTCCCTCTCTCTCTGCAGTCACAGTTTCTTTGTCTCCCTCTCTGTGCAGTTCAGGTTTTTTTTTTGGGGGGGGGTACTGATTTATTTTTTTTTTTTTAAACTTACTGCTTGTAGAGGCAACTGTGCTTCAGTAGCACTATGTTAAGTGAGTCATGGTCCGGTTCATGCTCCCTCTATGTGACTGAGCCAAGGAACAGCAGGGTCAACCAGATGTACAGTTTTTTATTTGAAAAAAAAAAATGAGAATGAATTATATGTACACAGTATACTTTTTAAAAGTGTTTTTAAGAACACGGAGCTGGGAGTAGTGTTTTAGTGGCGGCTCCTCGCTAAGATAGAAACTGAGCAGCGAGGAGCCGCCAGCTTGAAACCTGGTTAGACACCTGGCAACTGGGCTTTAATGCCAAAAAGTGCAAGGTGCTGCATTTTGGGATGAAGAACCCAAGGAGGAGTTACCAACTAGGGGGAGTGCAGCTAGCCCAGACAGAGGAGGAGAAGGATCTGGGTGTGCTCATTACAGGGTCAATGAACAACTCGCACAATGTGGAAGGCAGCTGCAAAGGCCAACAAAATGCTGGGTTGTATTGCAAGGGTATATCCTCGAGGAGGAGAAGGTGATTCTGCCACTGTATAGGTCATTAGTTAGACCACACCTGGAGTACTGCATGCAGTACTGGCGTCCGTATCTGAAGAGGGACATTAAGTTACTGGAGGGGGTGCTGCGCAGAGCAACAAAGATGATCAAGGGGCTGGGGGACTTATCATACGAGAGGAGGTTGAAGGAGTTGAACATGTACTCACTGGAGGAGAGGAGAGACAGGGGTGACATGATTGAAACCTTTAAATACATGAAAGGAATAAACAAGACAGGTACAGAGGGGCTGTTCAAAGTAAGGGAAGGGAGGGCCACCAGGGGCCATGATATGAGACTGGAGCGAGGAAGGTTCAGGAGGGAGATGAGGAGACACTTTTTTACAGAGAGGGTGGTGGCTGGGTGGAATGCATTACCTGCTGAAGTGGTATGCAGTAGAACAGTGGACTGCTTCAAACGAGGATGGGACAGGACAAGGGGGAGGGTTAATGAAGGGGAAGGGTGGAAGGGAGGGAGGGGCAGCTGCAGAATAAGGGGTGCTAGCTGCACATTCGAGCAGACTTGATAGACCTCTAGGCCTTTATCTGCTGGCAAATTTCGTATGTTCGTATGTCTGTAAAACCCTTCAGTCCACCCACATTAAGAATGACAGCCAATAAGGAAGCAGGACATTTTGAGTGACTTAGCACTTGTTCACCGTAATAACCTGCAGGTTATTATGACGAATATTAACTGGCTGAGCCTATCAAAAAAATTGCTTGCCAGTTATAATTGTTTTAAAAACATAAATAAACCTCAAAAACTTATCTTCCTTAGGACATCATTTTTAAAGGCTACTCAGAGCACAAATTAGTTAGTGGGGAAAAATAAATACTTTACCTTTTAAAAGAGGTTGAAACGTTGGAATTTCCTGCAGTTTGATTACATCCAGATCATTATATATGTTCCTTGATGACTGTGTTCCCTGGGCCACAACTACAATGTCATCCATTTTGGCTCTCTGCTTTGCTGGAGATGGAGTAGCTAAATAAAGATAAAATAATTTCTGACTCACTACTGAGAGAGGACTCAATGACGTGATTATCAGGTATTTTCTAAAGAAATACAAAAATTATGTAGTTAAGTACGTCACAAACCCACTCAGCAGGTCAGGCGCTCTGCTCCCACGGTGCCAACCTCCGAGCGCAGTCTTGTGAACAATTAACAGAACAGGGTGACCCTCCTGTCTGTTTTGTGGGTTTGAATCAAACTTTGGTCTCAAGTTCTGGAGGGATTCAAACTGTGAACCTCTTGTTAGCATACCCAATGTACAGGCTCAGATAATTCTGCTCTTCGGGGGCGGGGGGGCAGAAATCTTTTGCCTACAGGCACCTAACCAGGCATACAAAATGGACCCTTAAAACTCTATTAAAGACCTCAGAATAAACTCTTACCTTTTCCCAGTTTGGAAAAACCAGTAAGATTTGTACAGTGTCAACTTTAACCATGAATGCTTCACTTGTCAAGAAAAAGAATTTCAAAGGCATGCCAAATAGTCTCTAAAGTAGAGGTTTACTTAAAATAGACAAAGAAATGTAAAATGTAAATACAGAACCATATATCACAAAAACACACAATCATTTAAAAGAACAAGGGTTAAAAAAAGTGCAAAATTCCTACCACCAGACAATCAGACTTATATAGCTAATGTACCTCTTCTAATAGTGCTAATAGACAGATGTTGTTGTCAACAGAGTCCAAACATGTGTTTCTTTACAGGTCACTCACAGCATAATTAAAATACTGTCTTGAGCCTGCCTTCTCCATGATGTCACCCAGCTCCTCCTCTGTTTATAAAAAATTTTTCAATCAGGATGTCATCACTCAGAAGGTAAATTAAATAAGGTTAATTTCTAAGTCCTTCTTTCATCCATGAGCAACATCCTGCTTTTACAGACATCAGAGGAACATTTATGACTTTGCACCAGTGTGACATAACCTGGTTTTCCTCCTCTAAACGTCATAAAATGGATATTTTCTATCCTGTCAGCTGGCAAGCTACAATTAAGCTAGATAAACAGAAGATGCTTAATTTAGGCCTCTTCTAGCCTGTAATTATCTCCTGGCCTTCCAGGTAACACCTTGCAGCCAAAACCTGGGAGTGGGTGTGTCATTCCACAGGTTGTTTCAGCATGTCTCATGAGAGACACTCAATAACACATTTTTATATTACAAAAAACAGTAGCAAAAAAGAAGAATAAGCACCCACACAGCGGCAAAAACACTCAAAACGCTGTATATAGTAAATCAAAGCGTTTATGTACAGACGTGCAAATAGCAAACAAAATGTGGCTAATACAAAAAAGTTAACGTTTCTCCTGGTACTCTGCCAGGCTTCATCAGAATAAAAGAGTGCTATTAATACATATCATTTAAATACACTATAAAGTCCATCATATGACATGAACTGACCAATCACCATTATAATTAAAAGCTATTTCACTTCTTAAACTATGTAATGGCCAATCCTGCTCATTTCATCCTATAATATAGTTGAACTAATCAAAATGTATTCAGATTCTGAGCTAATTCATGGCCTAATATAGAAATAGTATTAACATTTTTTATTAGTAATTCACCTCAATTAAGTGACCTAGAGTTACACATTAAACATTATTGCACTTATTTAAAAATAAAGAACAATCTTGGAAACCTCAATGGTTAAAAGCCCATCCTTGGAAAAGTTTAACATGTATTTAAGCAATACATTATGTGAATTTCTTTCAACATAATTTCTAGTATTATGCAATATGTTTAAATATCTGCATTATATTTCTTTTCGTTTTTATTATAGAAACTTTTTAATTTCATAAAGTTGTTTTATATTCATTACCAATATGATTATGGGCATAAAAAAAACAGAGGTTCCCAGGCACCTTCAATTTATAAAAATTATATGCATATGGCAACAGACAAGCAGAATCTAACAATTTGTCAATAAAGGGCAAAAAACATTATAACAGGGTAAACTACTGATCAATTCATCATTTATATTTTTTTTAAAAAGCTGAAAGATCTATATTTTCATTAAGTCCTTTGTCAGAACGCACTCCCAGGGTAAAAATCCAAAAACTCTCCCTTTGTCCTCTTTTTTGGCCTTGAATTGGTTGCAATGGGTCCCAGAGGAGGGGACCTTAATAATAATAAAAAAAAAAAACTTAAACATATGTTTCTGTGGGTAATTCTGTTGTATGTGTTTTACAATAGCATAGTTCATATCTCCCCTTTCAACAGCTCTAACATGTTCACCTATCCTGGTTTTGAACTTACGTATTGTCCTTCCAATATAGTATACTCCACATTCACATGACAAAAAATAAACTACCCCTATGCTGTTACATGTAATAAAATCTTTGATTTCTATTTTTTTTCCTGTGATCGGATGTGTGAAAGTTTTACAACTGTGTATATACTTGCAATATACACAGTTTCCACATTTAAATGTACCTCTTGGCATAGGTGCCAAAAGAGTTTGTCTTTTCTTGTCCGGTGTTTGCGTCATATTTAATACTACATGATCTTTCATACTTCCGAAAAATTACCTTTGGTCCTTGTTTACTTACTTCTTTTAACCTGGGTTCTAGTTCCAAAATGGGCCAATTTCTAGTAATAATACACCTAACCTGGTCAGCTCGTCTGGAGAAGTTAGTTACAAAGGGGCACTGAAAGCCCTCCTCATTATTCACTCTTTTAGGTTTATATTGCAGTACTTGATTTCTATCCATCTCATCTACTTTTTTGATGGCAGATGCTATACTATGCTGACTGTGTCCTCTTTCCAGGAACCTCTGCACCTGTTCACCCCTTTTTTGAATACATTCTTGTTGGTCAGTGCAATTTCTTAGAGTTCTAATCAACTGACCCTTTGGTATATTATTAGGTTAGGTGTGTGGGTGCTTATTCTTTTTTGCTGCTGTTGATTGATTTGAATTAAAACACCACACCAATCCTGGTGCTCCTATTTTGGTGTTTTACTATATTACAAAAATCATAGATTAATCAGAACCAGCTGTCCGAGTGTCACATAGTATAGTTTTCACTTTCAGCTTCTTTTCGGGAGAGAGGAAATAAGGCCCAAGAGGCTGTATAAATGGACTTCAGGGCCTAGTTCCACAGCACCGCCTTTGCTGTAGAACTGTTTCAGACAGAAGGTGGTGGTTAGAGTCTCAAAGCAGTGACGGGGCCCCAATGCATAGCAGGGGGAACATTTCCTAAGGCAGACATGGAAATTGGCCTGCAATTTTGAAATACCTTAAATTAGATTAAGATTAAATAGATTAAAAACTATTTAATAAGTAAAATAGTAAAAAACGCACATGACTGCGACAAACACTGGTGTTTTGTACGTGCAACGCAACATGTCTTTACTATTTTATTTACTAAAGTTTTTAATCGGACCTAATATTTTGGGCTTTTTATTTTTTTGGTACTGGGTAGCCCAACTCTTAGCTAAGTTCTGTGCATTTTATGTCGTTGCTCCGGTTTGTTTGGGTAGCCGCCTTTGTAAGTTTTGAGGAAAAGCAGCATGTAGGGTCCATAAAGGATGCAAGGAGAGAAACAACTTCCAGTTGGTTTGGTTTCCTCCAGAATCCCGGATTTAGCTGCGCAGTCACAGCAGAGGTTGGTGCTGACAACGAAAACACACAAGAAATATCCTAGAATCAGCACTCTCAGAAAAAATGCCAGCATGTGAGAAAAGGATGCAAATGCTATAGATATTTATTAGGCCAACGCTTCGGCATTCAAGCCTTCATCAGGGGGTCTTCCTCCAAACTCTCTCTCTCTCTCTGGAATGCTACCTCCGACTGAACCAAATGCCTTATTTCAACCACAAAAAGTGATGATAAAATACACATAGAGGTGCTGCCCATAGGCAAATGTTCATGTACTATGTATCTTCTCTAGGCCATTATGTTACACATCGGTAGAGCTTTAAAACAGTAGCCATGTAGGACCAAGGATTTCAGAAACATTCAGCTTTCTGTGGCCTTCCTTGCAGGGAAAACTGCTTCTAAAGACTTCCATTTCAAGGTAGATCAGAGAAGGTTCTACAGAACAGACAAGACTCCCCTGACAGGGTCCAGTAATACCCCACTAGAACTGTGTTAGCATCAATGGACAGAAAGCAAAGCATCACTCCCTTCTCCCAATCCCCCGGGTCGCACCTGGAAACAAGCCTTGGCTCAGTGTGCCTCTACCGATCACCAACTTTAAATACATAAATAAATCACTCCGAACACCTGCAAAGTAGTCACCTGGAGAGTCACAATATTTTTGTTTTTTCCTCTCAGGGCCAAGGCCCTTAACATGGAGTAGTAATATTCCACTTTCTGTAAAACCGAAAAACGTGAACTTCAGGATGTGGACCGTCTTAAGAACAGTGTTGGTGGCTCAGCAGGTTGCACACTCGCCTCTGAGGCCAGAACAGCAAAAGGTTGGGTTCCAGCCTCGCACCAGGCACTTGGGGCAAATCCCAATACTGACAAAGTAGTGCATCATGAAGGGATGCTGCACTCCTGAGGTGTCCTTCGGACAAGACATTAAACCAAGGTCCCATCTGTCTGTTCTGGTGGACATTAAAGATCCCATGGCACTTCTTGAAAAGAGTAGGGGACTTAGTATTGAAAATAAAATGACTATGTACAATAACAAAACAAGAAAAAAGTAACTCCAATAATAATAATTAAAAAGCTAGTGTACTGCTTGGGATTAATAGTAATTTTCTGATGAAGTCAGCCATCATTTCTTATATCTCAAGTATTTTTTCCTTTCTGTTTGCTAATTAGAAGATTTTCCACCTGGCAGTACTGGGATGATGTGTAGAGCAGCACTCTATAGGGATGAAAAAAAAAAAAAAGTCAGTTCTGTTCCTCCCACTTCATCGTCAGAAATGAGACCAAACACCTTGAGGCACCACAATTCTTGCAGCCTGAGCAGTGACTCTACAAACTGCCAATCAAAATGCAGGAAATTGTGACATCACTGGTAATCAAGGAGAGACAGTCTCTGCTGCTTCATGTGAAAGTGAAACCTGGCAGTGAGAAATGGTTTCTTATTGGTTACTAGTGATTTCATAGTCAGTGTGGTCTCAGTATTAATGCAGTGGGAGGAACAGAACTGACTTTTTCCCCCTCCAGACAGAGTGCTGCTCCACACATTACACCAGTACTGCAAGGCTGAAAATCTTCTAATTAGCACACAGAAAAGAAAAAATACTTGAGATATAAGAATTGATAGCGGACTACATCTGAAAGTTACAATTAATTGCAGGCAGTTTCGAGGCAGTACACTAGCTCTTTAAATCAGAAAGTTTTTGATTCTGTTACATCACAGGAATAATGTCCAAAGATAGTTCAAAATAGAAGTTTCAGGCTATTTACATTTGTTACATCATTGTATTCTGGTGTAGGCTAGAAATGGTTATATACCTAATACAATGATGGTTGCTCTGTCCTATATTATTCAAATATTTTTGACCTTAACACACTTATCTTAATTAAAAATTGGTTTTCGTAACCCCTTTCCTTTTGTCATATATCTAGAAAAGGCTCTTCATGGGATAACCCAACTTGCACAATGTGCCCATAAAAAGTTAACTTTTCTGCTGGAAAACACTTCCATCTCGTTGCGTAATGGTGTGCAGGGCATTATCAACATATTTAAGTAACTGTTTTGGAGGTACAAACCTCTGTTGGATAACCCACATACACCTGGCCTGCCAGATGTAGTAACGTAACACTGAGAAAACTACATACAGCGAGTCCTTATTATAGTTACCCCACCCGCCTGGGTGGGAACCAAATAGTAGCCCAGCATAAGTCAGATTCGCAAACAGTGGCCTCCCCATTCTTTGGCTATATAGGTCCAGAATGCTTTAGTGTAAGTGCAGTCTGAAAAGAGGTGTTCTTATGTTTCTGGTACTAGGGCACAAGTGTCCCTGAGGCAATATCTGTCCAGGAGCTGCTTATGTTTATGATTATTTCTGACACTGAGTTTGCCACAGTTACCCAGTCATACCACATCCCAAGTATAAGCTGGTAATCTAGGGTTTGATAAATACCTGATTACATCGCTCTGTTTATTAGCTGGGCATTGTGGGAATATAACTTCTTTTCTTCTTTCAGCCTGCATAATAGTATTGTAGACTGTTTTCCTACTGAGGGTCTGTAATTGGGTGATCGTAAGCCTTCCCTTCATAATGTACTTTATCAAATCAGACCCATATTTAGGCAATGTTGGAATTCTACTCAGTAGTCTAGCTTTACCTTGTGTCCATAAGAGGATACAGAGAGAGAGTCATGTCATTACCAACAATTCCATAACTTTTTACCTGGTTTTAGTGCCAGCCCTATGTTACAACTGGCAAAAATGCTATTAAAACAAGCCAGTGGGTTCACCCTATTGATTCCACATTCCTGAATTTTCCTGTATGTGAATTCTCTCTTGATGGGATTTAATCTGCTCCCCCACAGGGCCTGAAAGAATACACTAAGCAGTGTGGTTGCTAGTGCCTGTGGGGGGGGGGGCGGAGAACATAACTGATGTATAGAAAAATAGGGATACGCAAAGATTTTAGCAGTGAAACTCTTTTGTGTTTAGCTATTTGCTGTCCTTTCCAATCTGCCACTAATCTATTGGCCCTCGATAAGCCGGTTTCCCAGTTCATTAGGGCCATCTCCCCCTAAAATATTACTGGTCCCTTGTGAGACAGTGATACCTGAAATCTGTTTGTTAGCTGGGATGGGGGGGTTCCTAAAGTATTACCCCTACTCTTCCTGAAGTTTATTCTAGACCCCGACATCCCGGAAAATTCTTTCAGTGTTTCTGAGAGTTGCCTTGCAAGTGTCTGGAGCTACAGTCAGTATGATATCGTCCGCACAGGCCAAGATCTTAATTGGTGTCAACCCCGGAGCTGGAGAGAGCCCTTTGATCTTATCTTCTATTAGAATTTGGTGAATAAAAATATCTATCCCGAAGCATGTAGTAAGGGGCTTAGCGGCATCCCCCCGACCCCCTTCTAACTCTTATTCTCCTGCCGCACCAACCATTAATATTTGGGATAGAACGGTGTTACTATACATTTGTCTGAGCCAGTTTATAAACGGAAGTGGAACACTATAGGCTTCCAAAGCAGAAAACAAAAAGCAATGTCCTAGTCTGTCAAAGGCCTTTCCTTGATCAAGGCCACGTACATGCCACTGAATTGCATCCTTATTACCCATCTAGAAAAATTCCCTCAACACAATCAGGTTATCATGCTGACACCTATCCGGAATGGCACGTCTGTGTCGAAGTTATCAGTTTGTTAGCTATTTTTGAGAATATGGATAACAATATTTTACTTAATATCTTTAAGTCTGTATTTAGCAAGCTCAAAGGCCTCCAGTTACCTATTTCCTCCCGAGCCCCCTTTTTGAACAAAAGAATAATTATTGCTTCATTCATGGAGGCTGCATAAGTGGCAGACTATAACATATGGTTGAATGAAATAACTAATGCTGGAGCGAGCTCCTCAGCAAAAGTTATATATAAGCCTGCCCCTATCCCATCTGACCCTGGAGCCGTATCTTTTTTCAGTTTGCTTATTGCAACTTGTTCCTCTAATAGGGTTTGGCTTTAGTTAATTCCTGAGACTCATGCTCAGAGATCTGTGGAAGAGTTAGAGCGTCGACGTTTTTAGAATTCAAGATTTGTGGTGCTGTCCCAAAAAGAGACTCTACATATTGTTCTACTAAATTTATGATTTCAGCTGGGGAAGAAATTGTTTATCCTGCATCTGTTTTTAGTTCTGTTGTTTCCCTGTGTCCCACTCATTATTTACCTTCTTTGAATGGGTCCAATTAACCCTTCATTATATGTGTGCCAAATGTAAGTTCCTGATTCAGTGATCTGGCTCTGTCATATTGTATGTCAAACATTTGTTTTTTATGATCTTAATTTGTGGGCTGTAATCTAACCTACTGATCTTTGCCTGTGATATAAGCCACAACTGTCCTCTAAGATGTAAGTATTTTAAATAATCCTTATTTGCCATATTTCTAGAGGTGTTCTGAAATAGTGATTGCTATGAGTACTTTGTATCCTCCCACAAATCTATAAGTTCTTCATAACATTCTGCTAGAGAGGGCCTGGCTTTCCATTCCCTTTTCCAGGTTTCTATCACACTGGGAACCTCAAGTAAGACTTCACTGAGCCTCCAGCTATTTTTCTTGCATCTTGGGGAATCTTCCCTTGTGACCTGAGCTGAAATCGATTTATGGTCCGGAAGCTCCCATGCTTGTGTGTACAGAATTAAAATTCTAAGTGTGGGAAACAAAAAAATATGAAATCTATGCACATGGAGAGGGGTTCCGTAAAACAGCTATGCCCCCCGACTGGAATTTAACCCTATATGCATCTACCAATCCTGCTGTGGAAACGATGCTTTGTAAAGCGAGGGAATCACAAAAGAGTTTATCAGTTTTTAACCCTCTATCTGCTCATTTTAACCGGCAATTGAAATCCCCAGCCTATAGAAGTAGCCAGGAATTGTGTAGAAATGGTTGCACTACTTTAAACAGAGCTATCCTTTGAGCTTTTGTCTGAGGAGTGTATATGAAGATTAAGCGAAATCTCTCCTGACAGCAATTAACGTCCAGCATCAAAGCCCTGCCTGGGGAAATATCCACAAGCCTAGAAACTTTTAGGTTAGGATTGGAAAAAAAGAATGACAATGCCAGGTGTCTTTGCCCACTGACCAGAAGGAGGACCCTTTTGTCCAAGCTTGTGAGGCTAAACGTAGGCTTGTGAGGCTAAACGTAGATGGACATTGGTTTTAAGTCTAGTATCTTGTACACAATAGATGTCACTATTGCCTTCCTGTAATACGTGCAGTGTGCCAATCCTTTTCCAAGAGCTCTTTATACTGTTGACATTAAGGGTATTTATTGTTAAAGAGTGCATTTGGAGTTAGAAGTGATTTGTATGACAGACCATACCCTTATGGGGTCGTGGAGTGTTTCCTATGCCTAGTACATTTAGCAACAGAATCCTCTCCCTCCCTTTCTTCAGTGTCAGTGTTTGTAGAGGCCATTGAGGAGGTACTGGACTCCTCATCCCCAGATTCGTCTACTTGATTGTCCATTTGTAGAGCAGCATACCTGTTCTCCTTTGACCAGGAGGAAGCCCCCGTCTGTGTCACCTTTTTAATTGTGGCTGAAGGAGCTAAGGGTTTCCTAAATTTCAACCTCTTTTTTGGGCCACTTTCTGGAACATGGAGTCAGGGCTGGGGGGGGGGGCATGTCCATGGAGGTAGATTCCTCAGGTATGGGGTTGGAGCCAAAGAGTGGGCTGGGGTAACACTAGCGGTGATGACAGTCTCTGGGGTATCAGTCTCCATATAATTATCAGATGAGGTTTCAAACTTCTACCTGTCGGAACAGATCTGTAGGGACCTGCCTAGAGTGGTGTTCATCCGGAGACTCCCTAGCTGCTCTTACACCCTGGTCTGTAAGCCTCCTAGCTTGCATTTGCTGAGCCATGTTGTTGAGACCTTCATGGGAGGGACAGTCTTCTCTATTATGAGAGGCACTGGGGCACAAGCCATAGGTGTGTCCTGTCTGTTCACAAATATTGCATTTAAAAAGATTCAAACAAATGGCTGAGACGTGCCCAAACTCTAAATAGTGATTACATCTAGCTATATCGCAGGCAGAACTTAAGTGGGTGTGAGTCCCACAGTTAAAGCAGGTACTGGGCTGCCCTGCGTAAAATAGCAAACCTCTATCTTTTCCTTAAAAAAAAAAAAAAAAAAAAGGAGTTGGGGAGGTAAACTGGGCCATTATTAGCGGAAAACAATTTAACTCTAATTTTCCACCCTCCGTTCCATATTTGTTCGCTGTCCAGAATGGAAGAGGGCCTGTCTAGGACTTCACACCTTTGCCTCAGCCAGAACAATATATCCTCAGTGTTTACCCCCTCATTCCTAAATGTCACAGCAATATACTTTACAGATGGTTTTGTAAGAGAAACTGCTAAGAATGGTATCCACAGAGGGGTATTCTTCAAGCTCTGATATTGGGACCAAAACCTATCCAAACCTGATACATTCTTAAAACTAATATCAAAGTTAGTGTTCCCTATGTGAATCAGAGCAAAAATTTCAGAGGAAAAAATTTCAAAGACCTTTTAACAACAACCTGGCAATGTAAAGCCTGTCAGGGAGGTTCTCAAGTCACCCTTTGTAGATTAAGCGGACAGCATTTTTTCTGGGGGCAGGCTCCCCCTTGTTTTGAAATAAATCTGATAATTTGAACAAAGGCCCAAGCCAGGCTCTTCGCCCTGGGTCTCCTAAAGTCATTTCTGATGGGCCACATCTTATGGGATCATTCTCCTGTTGCTCTGGGCCTGCAACTCCACCTGGCAAACTAGCCTCTAGTAATATGCCTCCTCTACCAATGTCCACAGAGCCAGTATTAGAGTCCGAGGCAGGATTAGTGACAATAGTTAGTGTATCAAAATTACCCCCAGGGCATACAGTTACTAGTTGAAGCATGCTTTATATTGGAGCTAGCCTCAGTGGCCACCTTTGTATTGTGCACATTATTGAAGAAGTTTTCTTTATATTGCTGTACCTTTTTATCAGTGGGGTCTGGTATCCATTGCCCCTCTGCTGTCTGAGTCCATCCTGCATCCTCTAATCCATGCACCGGGGACCAGATCCCCAAACCAATATCCGTGTTTCTAACGGGAGCATTCACTTTGTCCAGAACAGGAGCATTTTAGCTGTGCACTAAGCAAGATATCCAGCTGACTTTTTATTTATTTATTTATTTTTTACCAGCGGGGCACAGTTACAGAGGTATTAAAGAAGTGGCAGGTACATGCGTAGTGCAGGGCGAAGAAGTGTCCATGGCTGGCGGTTGCTTTTCTGAAGCTGGTGCAGGGGGCCGCTGCAGGCCAGCCTCAGGCAGGTCGGCTTAATATGTCCAAGCAAAGCCCTCTGCGAGGTCTCCTGTGGCTCTGGGCACATGCCTTCTCAAGCGTTATCATTGCCAGCCGCGTAGCGAAGAACATCTGATGGCACAGCACAACTTTCTTCAGGCGTGGTGGTGCTGGCTGCCTGTGCGGCGGTTCCCTTTGATGAAGCTGCCTCATCAGGCGTCTGGTTAGATCTGACAGCACAGGAGCTTTTGTTGTCAGGTAGATCTTTTCCCTGTAGTTTAGCTAGTTCAGACTGCAATAACCGTTTCCTTTGTAAATGTCTCTGTTCCTCAGCCTCCATTTGTAAAACGAATTCCTCTTTTGGATTACCTCCATTCTCAGCCGAGCTCTCTGCTGAGGAAATCTGCAACACAGCACACACCGCTGGGTCTGTGCTGAAGGGGCAACTTCCATACTTAGGTCTTCCATTGAAAAAATACACTTCATTTCCCAAATCTTCTGCTTGTAGTTCAGCCAAAATCAACACATTTTCAATTACCTCTTGCATTGAGAGAAGAGGGGAGGAGGTCAGCTCCCCTGCCTCTGAGATGTCTATTCCCTCCTGAATCACGGCCATCAATTCCCCTAGTGGCGAGTACGGGAACTTCCCCAATGTCCTGACCAAATTTCCCCCATTCACTAAAAATACCACCAACAGCTTAATCTGGTTCAATTTTAGTTGGTTACCATCTGTATCCTCCCCCCGCCCCCGGGTCACCCCTGAAAAAGGGACTTCTAGTCTCAGTGGTCCTACTCAGTCAACAAAATTCAACAAATAAGTAAGAACAGGGTACAGTCTCGTGTGACTGCTAGATCTGATCCCTTCTCACAACCTTATGTTACAATTAATGAGGTCACAATGTTGCTGAGACATGAAGATGGAATATCCCCAGATATGTCAGCCTTGAGGTACCGTGCTGCCAGGGTACACCCAAGAATACAAATACAAGGGAATACATCAGAAGCAGCTACAGGAAATGAAAGGTGGGTTTCAAATAGCCACAGTTTGCACCTGAGTGCTGTTCCAAACTTCAGACCATGGCCTGGCATGCAGAAAATGTTCTTACCAGCTGAAGTAAAACAAGAATGCACTGCAGAGACAACCTGTCTACTTTTAAAAAATGAACAATATTTTTAAAAGCTGTACTAGCTCTTTCAAAGCCAGGTCTTGCAACAAAACAAACTAAGAAAGAAAAATCCAAGAGGCCTTTTAATGCCTAATCAGTCTATGAAGAATAATCTCAACTGCAAAAAACAGTATTTCTAAATCATATAATTTATGTTTATACTTGTTCCAACATTCAGGAGATACTCACCTGATGTATTTGATTCATTATGTCTGTGTTCGGAATCCACACTCTGTTCAGCTCCCATGGTGATTGAAGACTCTCCCCAATACCTTATCAGACAGAAAAAAAAGGATGTGTTATTGCACAATAAGGAAATGTTTATAATTTCTCAACAGAATTAAAATCCTCTGACACCCTCAATCAGAAAACTGAACTGGCACTGAAATACCTGCGCCAGTAGTATTATTGGGGTTACTGACTTATGACATCACAAAAAACAGACCTCAATCGCCCAGATCAAAGACCCCTCCTCGCAGGTGATTTTTAAAGCACAGGATAAAATCTCAGAGGCGTTTCGTAAATACTGCAAGACGTTATATACCCTGGACCTAGAAACATAGAAACACAGAATTTGACGGCAGATAAGGACCGCTTGGCCCACCTAGTCTGCCAATTTCCCTACCTAATAGATAAGCTGCAGATCCTAGTTAACCAACAGCCTACTTCCTCCTACCCCCCACTAGAATTGCCTTATGTCTGTCCCATGCATTCTTGAATTCCCCCACTGTTTTTGACTCTCGACATCCTCAGGAAGGCTGTTCCATGTATCCACAACCCTCTCTGTGAGACATACTTCCTCACATTATCTCTGAGCCGTCCCCCTCTATCTTCAAATTGTGTCCCCTTGTTTTGCATCTCTTTCCAAAAGATGCTACCCTCTTGGACTTTGTTGATTCCCTTGAGGTACTTGAAAGTTTCTATCATGCCCCCCCCTTTCCTCGAGGCTATACATCTTTAGTTCCTTTAGTCTTTCTTCATATGTCTTCTGATGCAGACCCTGCATCATTTTGGTTGCCCTCCTCTGGACAGCCTCCACCCTGTCTATGTCTTTAAGGAGATGGGATCTCCAGAACTGTACACAGTACTCCAGATGTGGTATTACCAACTGTCTGTACAGAGGGCTAACAACTTCCTGTTTTCTACCGGTGATGCCTCTCCCTATGCATCCCAGTATCCTCCCAGCCCTCCTTACTGCCTTCTCACATTGCTGGCCCACCTTTAGGTCATCTGATATGACTACCCCCAGGTCCCTTTCCATTTTTGTTGTTGTCAGTATCTCACCCCCATTGTGTACTCTTCCCTGGGTTTTTGTTTCCCAGGTGCATTACTTTGCACTTTTTTGCACTGAATCTAAGCTGCCGTACATTTGACCATTCCTCCAACCTTGCCAAGTCCCTTTTCATCCTTTCCACCCCACCTTGTCTATCAACCCTGTTGCAGATCTTTGTGTCCTCTGCAAAGAGACGTACTTTCTCTTCCAGTCCCTCTGCAATGTCAATAATAAAGACATTAAAAAGGACCGGCCCCAGTACTGAACCCTGCGGTACCCCACTAGTAACCCTCCTTTCTTCACTGTGGACTCCATTTACTATTACCCACTGTGTCCTGTTGTCCAACCAGTGTTTTACCCAGGCTACCACCCTAGGACCCACTCCCAGGCTAGTTAATTTGTTTATTAATCTTTTGTGTGGGACTGTGTCAAATGCCTTGCTAAAGTCTAGGTAGGCCATGTCCACAGCCCCTCCCTGGTCTACTGCATTGGTCACCCAGTCAAATAAATCAATTAGATTTGTCTGACACGACCTTCCCGCTGTAAATCCATGCTGCCTTGGGTTCTATGCCCTACTGGCCTCTAGGTACTCAACAATTCTTTCCTTCAGAAATGATTCCATCATTTTCCCTACCACTGAGTTCAAACTGACAGGTCTGTAGTTTCCTGCCTCTGCCTTGCTCCCACTTTTGTGACGGGGAATCACATCCACCCACCTCCAGTCCTCAGGTACCACCCCATCCTCCCATGATTTATTAAAAAGGGTAGTCAGTGGTGTTACTAGTTCTTCCCTTAGTTCTTTTAAAATTCTGGGGTGAATCACATCAGGCCCCATTGTTTTATCCACCTTCAGTTTTAGGAGTTCTTTCAGAACCCTTTCTTCTGTGAAAGGACTAATTTCAACCCCCATCCAGAGTGCTTCTATTGACCGGATTAGGTATTTCCCCCTGCTTTTCCATTGTGAATACTGAGCAGAAGTATTCGTCCAGTATCCCTGCTTTCTCACTGTCGCTCTCTGCCCAACCACCTTCCTCTTTGTTCAGCCCCAGTATCCCTGCCTTAGTCTTTCTTTGCTCCCTAATGTACCTATAAAAGGTTTTATCCCCCTTCTTAACCGAGTTGGCTATCTTTTCCTCGGTTTGGGCCTTTGCTATTCTGACTGCCTTACCCGCTTCCTTCGGCTTTAACTGGTACAGTTCTCTGTCCTGCTCCTTCTGTGTTTCCTTATACTTCCTGAATGCTATCTTTTTTACCTTACCTTCCCTGCTACTTCTTTTGAGAACCATAGTGGTATTTTCTTTCATTTCGATTTATTTGCTTCACACAAAGACTTGTTGCCTCTGTGATGGCGGTTTTGATGTTTCCCCATTGTTGCTCCACCCCAACCCACCTTCTTGCCTGTTTGCTAGTGCTTTTCTGAGGCACTCTCCCATTTTGACAAAATCAGCCCTCCTGAAGTCCAGTACCTTCACTTTTGTGTGGCTTGACTCTACAGCTAAATTTATTGTGAACCACACTGTTTGGTGGTCGCGTGGTCCTTTGTTCCCAGATGGCTACCACTTCAAGATCAGAGATCCTCTCTCCATCCCCATTTGAGAGTACCAGGTCTAAGATTGCTCTCTCCGAGTGGGTTCAAAACTAGCTGTCTGAAGCATGCCCCTGTAGGGCATCGAGAATAGCCCTGCTCTTGGATGTGGCTGCAGCAAAGGTGCTCCAGTCAACATCTGGCATATTCAGGTCCCCCATCAGCAATATCTCCCCTTTCTCCACCATCCCAAGGATGCCTTCTATCATTTCCTTGTCCATTTCCTCCCCCTGAGATGGGGGTCTGTATACAACCCCTGTGTGGATTGTGGAGCCATTTCCAGTCTCCAGAGTGACCCACAGTGCCTCCTCTCCTCCCTGTTTACCCTTTAGTTCTGTTGCTTTGATCCCTTCCCTTACATAGAGAGCTACTCCTCCTCCTCTTCTTCCCTCCCTGTCCCTCCAGTAGATTGTGTACCCTGGTATGTTGACATCCCAGTCATGGTTCTCTGTGTACCATGTTTCTGTGACTGCCACAATATCCAGGCATCCCTCTTCCATCAAGGCCACCATTTCAGGGAGCTTTTTACCTAGACTACGGGCATTGGTACTCATTACCCTCCATTGTTTTTATGGCTTTATTTCTTTTTGCCTCATCCCTGTCCCTACTGCCTTTGTCTTTTTCTCCATTTACCCCTGCCCTTCTCCCTATCGACTGCTCTATTTTGGTGTTTACCTCACTAATTACCCTGATTTTTTGGGGGGGGACTAGGATTTCCCTTCTCCTCTTCAGTGCCTCCCCTCTTGGCTAGTTTAAATGCTTGCCACTGATGCATTTAAACCTATCACCTAGGATCCTGGTTCCCCTCCAGGACAGATGCAGACCATCGCGCCTGTAAAGGTCTGCATCCCTCCAGGTGGAACCCCAGTCCCCAATGAAGCCAAATCCCTGAGCTCTGCACCAGTTTTTCAACCAGTCATTGAATCCCATGGTGCGGAGTGCCCTAGCCTCATCCATGCCATAGACAGGTAGCACTTCCGAGAAAGTTACCGTGTTTGTTACTTGTCTAAGGCCCCTTCCCAACTCCACAAACTCCTGTTGCACTGCTCTGATCCCATTCTCAGCCAGGTCATTTGTCCCTAGGTGGATAATGACATCCAACTCCCTTCCCCTTGCCGCTGCTCCCACGATCCTAAGGATTTGTTTCCTGTCCCTCCAAGCCTTGGCACCGGGCAGGCACCTTACCTACCTTTCCCCTCCCTCCCCAGTTCTACCCCCCTAACAATTGAGTCCCCCACCAGGAGTTGTTTCCTTCCCCTGTGGAGTACTGAGCCACCCTCCTGTGGGTCTCCATTGTGGAGGTTCCCAGCATCCTCCTTGGTCTCCACTGCAGGTGCCTCCATAGAGGAACCATGCTTCGCCAGAGTGGCGAAAGAAATGTGGAGAGGCACAACTGGAGGGATGCGCCTCTGTTCCACCACCCTCACCCTCCCTGAGCCCACCATGGTCCAACCACTCCTCTTTCTTGGCAACCTCTGAGGTAGTGGCGGTGGCCTGGGTGGTCCCTGGATGGGGGAGTAGGTTTCCCGAATCCTTGCCAGGTCAGCATGGAGACGAACAACCTCCTCCCTCAGCTCAACCTCATTGGGAATCTCTTTTCTAACCTCAATCCCCCTCCCAATCCTGAATCCCAAGCAGCAGGTGTTGCTCTCCACTCCAATTTCAGCTACAAAAATTGAGGATGCACTTAAAAGGGTACATAATGGTAAAATTCCAGGCCCAGACAGGCTCACCTCCATGCCCTACACCATGACACCCAGTCATGCACCTCTTTTCTTTCATTAAGCTTAGATACAGAAAAAGCATTTGACCAGGTGATGTGGTCTTTCCTGTTTGTTTATTTATTTAAACCTATTTTACCAGGTAAGCACACAGAGCCCAGGACTCATTTCCAGTTGTGAGGGGGTGGAGGACAGTGAATGAGAGGGTACAAATATAAGTAGTACAAGCAGTACAGAGACAAACAGTTATCTTAGAGCGAGTAAATGATACATTCAAGAAACGAGACCTGTTGGAAACCAGCAGAGATGCAATACAGTGACCTCACTTTTCAGTGACTAACAGTTCACATGTCAAACTGGTATGTCTCAGGACCCTCCATTGGAGGACTGCTGAGCTTCGAGGGGTGAGATTTCTATGCATGGGGGTTGGGGAGCCAATCCTGGCAGCAAGAGCAGGATGGTGAGGATATGAAGAAGGACTTGACCATGGACTTGCTAGATTTGAGAAAGGGAAGAACAGTGATTGGGTGGGGGACTGTTCCAAATATAGGGAAGTCTGTGGCTAATGGAGGCTTGGCCTAGGTTGCGCTTGTACAGAGGGACATGGAGACAGCAGCTTGCCTCGGATCCAAGAGAGAAGGCTGGATTTTCATAGGGAAAGAATAGGTCAGACAGGTATTTGGGTAGTGCATCAGCCCAGTAGTTCACTCCCACAAGAGCAGTGTGCATCATCTGTCTTGCGTGGGGAGGGATCCAGCCCAAGGTAGTGTACATAATCCTGTGAAGCATGTGGGGGGGAGCCCAGGGCAAATCTGTACAGTGCGTTGAACAAAGTATTGATTTTGTCAAGGGAGGTGGAGTTAGCACCAGAGTAAACTACATCATCTCCGTCTATTTGCTGCAGTGCCACACATGCTGTTCCCCCAACCCTTTCTGAGTATCATCCACTCTCTGTATGAATATTCACAATCTTATATAAAGAACAACGGTCAGCTATCTTCCCCATTCCAATTACAGATGGGGACCAGACAGGGTTGCCCCTTGTCCCCCCCTTTTATTCTGAACCATTGGTTTAGGCCAGCCACATGGATCCCGCTATCCATGATCTACAGCTACGTGGAAACCAACAGAAATTAGCTCTGTATGTAGATAACCTGTTAATTTATATGCCTGACCCAGATTCCTTCCTCCCATTGCTTTGGGATTTCTTAATCAGATTTGGTAGTACTGTAGCTTATAAGCTAAACACTGCAAAGACAGAAGTACTCCAAGTAAATTATTCACCCAATATTGAGATATGGTGGTGGTACACCTTTAAATAGGGTATGTCTGCCCTGAAATATTTTGGGGGGGGGGGGTGTCATTCTATCCTGCAATTTATCTCAGATACTTCCCTTGAACTATGACCCTCTGACACAAAATTTTTGAGAAGGTTTAGAAATATTTAGCTCAAACACTACCAGTTAATGCCATGAGGGGGCAGCCTCTTTATTGTTTATTTTTTTGGTTAATTTGTTTATGGTCCTCTGGTACTGGCCCTACTATCCTGGTCGCCCCCTTCCCCATCAATCGGAATCCCAGGGGCTTAGCTCGACCTCCATTCTCCCCCCACGGCTCCCCTTCCCCATGGCAGGGTCAGCAGGCCCCCACATTTGCTGAAGAATGGATCTGATTCATGGAGGAAGGGCCCTGACGCCAGGCTTGTGCATCAATTTAAGGTTTCTCCAAAGAGATCACTTTCTTCCCTCATGACACCCTCCCCCTGGGCAACCAGGTGACAGTCCTGAACCACAAGGACATGACCTCCCTTCCTGATGGAGAGATAAAGAAATCCTGGTATTGTGAATCTAGGTATTACCACTTTAAGAGCTTTGCTGTAGCTCTTAGGTGCTTCCCCTTCAAGACAGAAAGTGAAGAGTAACCAAGTAGGAGATGGGAGGGTCTCTCAGCTCTGGCAGTGTATTTAATAAATGAAGAAGGTGGGTGAGGGGAGGTGAGCCAAATGTGCAGCTCAGAGAACTGTGCAACTCAACGAACTGTAAAGAAAAAGATCAGGGCTTCACTACACAACTGCTAAAAGAAGAAAAGTAAGATCAGTGTTTCTCTGCAGTCTTATGCCCTAGTCCAATGATTTCAGCACTGGCTGCAGCATTGGGCAGGAAACCCATGTCAGAGCTCCGGAGCCGTCTGGAACCAATCAGGTCCCACAGCGATGGCTGCCAGGTATTCAACCGGAAGAAAAAAATTACTCATCGCAGTCATCTTCTATCTTCCAAGGGGTCCTTTAGCATCAGTACCTTTTTTGCACTTAGCTGGCTAGGTGCAACTGCCCCTGAGGTGTGCCTTTAAGAGATATTTAAATGAGCGTAGGGACAAACCAATCAAAAGACAGGAGGGGTGTGAGCTGAGTGAGAGCTGTTGAATGCTTCAGAATTTTTTCAAGGAAAAATGAGGGCAAATGCCCCGAAAAAGAATCAACTGGATTCAAAAACATGTAAATGTCCACAAAAGTGGAAACAGAAACAACAGCAACACGAGCTAAAAACTCATCAATAAGAAACTCCAAATTTGGTAAAAGGTGACATAAAGAACCCATCTCCGACAGGTGAACCGGGGAGGAAGGGTGGGAGCTTACTGATGCTAAAGGACCCCTTGGAAGAAAGAAGATTACTGCAGTGAGCGATATTTTCTTCTTACCCCAGGAGTCCTTTAGCATCAGTAACTTTTTTGCAGACTACCTAGCAGTACCAAGTGGGAGGCGGGCAGAGAACCTACTTAGGAAAGAGGCTCTGCAGAGCCGCCTTGCCAAATTTGGCATCAGATCTGGTCTGTACATCCAAACTGTAGTGTTTCACAAAGGTGTGCACAGCTTTTCAGGTAGCTGCTTCGCAGACATCCAGTAGGGGAATGTCCCTCACTGCTGCAAGCGAGGCTACAGTGCCCCTGGTGGAATGGGCCCTGAGCCCCACTGGAGGTTGTTGACCAACTTTCTCACAGCAGAATCTAATACAAGAGACCAACCAATGAGAAATAGTTCTCTTGGTAGCTGGTCTTCCTCTGCCTACATCCCCGTAGGTGAGAAACTGAGCGGAAGAGCCTCTGGACTGTCTAGTATGCTCTAGGTAGTGAAAGATGGCTCTTTTGACATCCAAGCTGTGGAGCTTTTGCTCGCCAGGAGTGGATGGCTCAGTAAAGAAGACAGGCAGAGTAATGGACTGGTTCAAGTGAAACTCTGAAACCATCTTTGGCAGAAATTTCCTATTTGTCCTGAGCTCAACTTTATCATTGTGAGGGATGATGTAATTCAGCTCAGTGCACAGGGCCTGTAGCTCTGAAATCCTCCTGGCAGACATAATGGCTACCAGGAAGACGGTCTTCCAAGCTACAAACTTGATGTAGGCCGTGGACATAGGCTCGAAAGGTGAATTCATGAGCCCATCTATGCAAAGGTTCAGACTCCAAGGAGGAACAGTCTCCCTGATTGGAGGCTGGAGGTGCAAGAGGCCTTTGAAAAACTGTTTAAAAATGTCATGGGAAAAAAATTTCTTCTTTCCCACCAAAAGGTAGGCCGAAATTGCTGCCAGGTGTAGCCTGAGTGAAGATGGTTTCAAGCCTGACGCCTGTAGGTGTACCAGCTAGTCTAGCAGCTGAGGGTCTGAAGCTGATAGGGGTTCGACCGTAGTGCTCTTGCACCAGAGGTAAAACCTTTTCCATTTGGCTGCATAAGTCTTCTTAGTGTTTGGTTTTCTAGCCATCCTCAGTATCTTAAGGACCTGTTCAGAGTATTGTGAAGATGGAAACTCTAACTCCTATAGAACCAGGCCTTAAGGTGAAGAGAGTGTATGTCTGGGTACTGCACTCCCGTCTTAGGAAGGGTCAGCAGGGAGCGAGTCGGAGGCAGGCAAATGGGCCTGTTGCAGGACACTGAGAGAAGGAGAGGGTAACAGGGTTACCTTGGCCAGTCCGGAACCACTAGGATCATCAGTGCAGGCTGCTGTCTGAATTTCAGCAAAACCCTGACTATCAGGGGAAAGGGAGGAAATGCGTATAGGAACCTCCCTGATCAGTCCAGGATCAGGGCATACAGAGGAAGTGTTCCCGGAATTGGGACCTGCAACAGTACTGAGGAAGCTGAAAATTGAGAGGAAAGGCAAACAGATCCACATCTCATGTGCCCCATCACCTGAACACTGTGGCTAGTACTTGCTTGTTCAGTGTCCATTCGCTCCAACCTTGACTGATGCAACTTAGAGCATCCACCAGAATACTGAGTTTGCCTGGGAGGTGAACAGCTGAGAGGCTGACTCCCAGGGAAAATGCTAGAGACCAGAGCTTCAGAGCTTCCAAACAGAGTATGCCTGATCTAGTACCACCCTGCTTGTTTATGTAGAACACTGCAGTGGTGTTGTCTGTTCGAATTTGAACTGCCTGCCCTTCTATTCTGGGAGCGAAAGGTTTGAGAGTTAGTAAGACTGCTCCGAGTTCCAAAAGATTTATGTGCAACTGTGACTCTTCAGGAGTCCAGTTGCCGCTTAATGAGGAACTGTCTAAATGAGCTCCCCAGCCCAAAAGGGAGGCGTCTGTCATGATCACCTTTGTGGGAAGAGGAGCTTGAAAGGGAACCCCTGCCTGCAAATTTGCAGGGTTCTTCCACCACAGCAAGTTTTGGAGGAACTGCTCCGACACAGGAATCAACTTTGAAAATGTGTTGCTTCTCTGAGACCAGCGAGCTCTGAGGTTTGCAGGAGTCTCATCCTGTACCTGACACCTGGGACAACTGCAGTCATAGAGACCATATGTCCCAGAAGTTTGAGGAAATGTCTGGCTGGTCTTGGCTGTCCCTGGGCAAACGAATCTGCCACTGAAAGGAAACTCTGAATTCCTTCCTGTGGGAGGAAAGCATATCCCTTCTGAGTGTCCAGCTGGGCCCCTATGAAGGTGAGCAGCTGTGTGGGTTCTGGGTGAAATTTCTTTAGATTTACCAGGAAACCCAGAGACTCCAGATTGCGTTCTGTGAGGGAAAGAGATTCCTTGACTTGGCAAGGAGACTTTGCTACTATGAGCCAGTCGTCTAGATAGGGGTAGACAGAGACACCCAGTCTCCTGAGATGTGCTGCTACCACTGCGAGACACTTGGTAAAGACTCTTGGGGCCAAGGACAGACCAAAGGGCATTGCGGTGAACTGATAGTGACCAAAGGAAATCTGAACCTGAGAAACTTCCTGTGAGATCTCCTTATGGGTATGGGGAAGTAGGTGTGAAAGCACTTTTGTTTAAAAAAAAAAATAAAAACAAAAACTAAAACAAAATTATACACCATGAAAAATACTGGCTGGGCAACCATGTGCTAAACCAGCTTGTGCCACCACCTCCTGCTTCTTATCACACTGGATCTCTCGAGCTTCACTCTCAAGGTCTGAAGTAATCAGAACCCCTGTGGCAGCAGAGGCTGGTTGTGCATGGTTGCCCAGCCAATATTCTCTATATATTAAATACCCTGAAAAAAAAAAAAAAATCAGATTAGTAGATGTTTTGTCTAATCTCTTAACAATATGAACACTTATATTCATGTCCTAAATAAAAGTTTAAAACAGAGCGACATTACTTAGCAGTGTAAAGTAAATCGAATACTCCAACTTAGAATGATAATGGTTACAAACAGGCGTATGTCTTGGGACAGGTACTTAAAAAAAAAAAAAAAAAACGTACACAACTATGTTCATTGAGTATGCCTGGGATTTGATGAAATCCAAACCGCCGAACTCAGACTGGAACAAAATGGTAAAACCCGGACCAGCTGGCGAAAAGGGTGCAACTTAATATGCGGTCCAGCTGGAACAGTCAGTCTGGTTTTTACTGTTTTGGTTCTTTCAATCCGCCTAGTTCAGATTTTGCCTAGGAGGAACAAAACACTGGGACTGTATGAAATCTGGATTGCCACACCTGATCCAGACCAGACCAAAACAGATCAGTTTTTTTACCTTTACCTCCAGTCCACTCTCTTAACTAGGCAAAATGTGGACCAGCAGAACAAACCATACCTCTCAACCTTTTGTCACCCAGATGTGTGACAAGATGTGTGACAAGTGGACAAAATGTGTGACGCATCATCAAACATAACACTGCAAACTCAGAATACTGTGGAAATAAGTGCATCAATATTTATAATGTTTGCTGATAACCTAGCATCTTATATTTTTATACATTTCTGCTTAAACGTCTCAGTGGTCAGTGTGGAATGTCTCCTTCTCAATGTGGGACAGAGAGTTTCTGAAGGATAAAATGAGTGACGTACCTCGTAATGTGTGACAATTGACAGGTATGGAACAAACGGATCAAATTATAACAAAAAAAAAAAGACTGCACTAGTTGCACCTGGTCCAGATGGACCAGCTTGTCCAGTTTTTACCATTTTTGTCCAGTCCGGGTACTGCAGTCCAGATTTCATCCATACCCAGTATGCCATCCTACACCCCTGCAACCCGAGGGGTCTGAATGGCAAGATGCAGCGCTACCGCTGGTCCAGCCACTGGCCAGCAAACCCTGCCATCTACCCTCCAGTAACAGCGCAATACAAGAATGATGCTGCACGCAACTATAATACGAATTACCTCAGATTTCAGCAGCAATGTCCAAGTGGAATAACTGTTCTCCTAGAGTGAATATTTGTTTCTTACAAAAAAAAAAATTCCTCCTTTTTACACAGGTGCAGAAGACCAATGCCTTACACACCATCCACCCGAAACAGGCAGTAAATCAGGTGCTGTCAGGGATGCCGTCTGCTGCGAGCTCCACAAACGAAGTGCCAGCACTTGCTAAACTGCAGAGGCATGCACACTCCCGCTGCATACCCCTCCAGTGATCTTTGCAACAAAGACTGCAGGGCCGACAGAGGGGGTCGGGCACAGGTCGGAGGGTTGCAAGCTCCACAGGTGACTTGGAGCGGCGGGTCGCCTCCCAACTCCGTTACTATTCATTAGTCAGTTTCCTAGTTGAGTGCGCGTCCAATCAAAGCAGCCCCTTCGTGTCCTTCCGGGTTACAGCCGCCCGCCCCCTGCAAAGTGAAGTCCTAACTTAGCAGCATAGTTCTGTGCGGGGGCTCTCCGCGCAGGCATGTCACTGCCCGCCCCAATCTAAAAAGAGAAGTTGTGAGCACTGTGTTTACCAAGAACTACCCATTTCTGGCATCATTTAAAATTTAGGACAATTATCAAAATGTTGCTCCATTTTACAAATAAAGAGAGAATGCAGCTCTAGAAAGTGGGGAATAGAACGGAGAGTAACACTGAATTAGTTACGTTTTTGTTACCAGGGCTAGACTTTTAAGAAAAAAAAAATGGTGTTTTGATGGAATACCAAGTTACAGGTTTTGGCATTCTGTCAAAAAATCTGGTGTACCAACGCATTTTTGTTTAGCCCTTTTTCGTATTAGTTACAATAACATATACATGCACATTCAGTTGCTTTTATAGTATTTCTGAATAACGAAACAAAACAATTATAGTGTATGGAGACCCTTTGATCCACACTGAAATCCATCATAGTCAAAATGTTGTACCACAGTTCAAAGTTCATGGAAGGCAGTTACACCACACAGTGGTACAACAACATCTTGGCTGTTTTTTCAGAGGGCACATGACAGCACTTCCATTAATGGACAAACCGCAGCGTGCACATCTCAACTTTCAAACATTCAATACTGTGACAGAATGGCAGCGTTTTTTTTCCAAGGTGACTGAGGAGCGCTTGACAAGCAGCAAAATAAGCAGACCAAACGTTAAACCGCAAATGAGTATGTTTGTTTTAATGCCATAGTTTTTGAACAAGGGGTCTCCATACACTATATAAAATATTGGCTGGGCTACTGTGCCCAAATGGCGTTCTGATTCCGTAGGACCTCTATAGCTTCGCTCTCGAGGTCAAACGGAATCGGTGGCAGCACAGGCTGGTTGTGTACAGTAGCCCAGCCAGTATTCCCTATATACTGTCACAGTGTGCTTTGAGATTTGAAAGGTTTGGTAGTACAATAATAACATTTTATTTGTTAAGCGCAATATCAAAGCGCTGTACAATCCATATTTAGATAATGGGTAAACTGAAACTGGCCTCCTGATTGGCTGAAACAGCCTGCCACCTGGGCCGTTATTTCTTAACAACGGCCCGCTGACTAACAAGTTCCCCCTGTACTACCCATGACCTCGTGATATCCCTGTCCCTACACACCGACAGGCATTATCTTTGACTATCAACACCCACACACAGCCAAGCTTGAAACCACTTACTAGTAATATGGACAAAAAGTGAAAATATTTATCTTGTTGTTTTGCCCCTACTAAACTGCTCCTCATGCCGGCGCTCACAAGGACAACAAGCTCGGACTCTCTCGCAACTGCCACTAATCGACCACTAGCAACAACTCCAACGAAACGGCCGCTCCTCCATTTCTAAACAAAAATGAAGTACCTTCTTTCTGTCTCTGTAGGTCATCATCTGAGTTCTGTCTCACAGAAGACAGGGGCATTCCTGCTCTACACCGGAGCGTCTCACTCCCGATTATCTCACAAACGAAACCATGTGTAGCTACATAACTGAAACACATAAACGGGGATTAAGCGCCCTCTAGTGGCACAGCATGGACTATCTGACATAGCCAGGCATTTATCTGCATTTTTAGTAACATTTTCCACTTTTTTAAACTTTAAATCCTTGTTTTATAAAAACTTCTATTACAATCTCATTATCTAAGTGTAATAATACCCTCCAGAGTGGGCGTTATAGGATATAACGAACCTTCCAGGGGCTATAAGGCCCTGGGCGGTCCGTTATATACCAATAACGCCCACCCTGTCGGGTATTATTACTTACATAACCCCCCTGTCTCCCAGGGTTACAAGAAGCCCACTTAGATCTAGTGGCAGGCAGGGAAGGCAGCTTGTGAAACTCCATTTAAATGGATTTCACACTGTCTCACTCTGTCCTCAGTCTCAGCTGAGCTGGAGGGATGACATCATATAGAATTCTTGCAGCAGCATAAGCCACATTGGAATGTTGCAGCAGGGAGTTAGAACGTTGGGAGGTTTTGAAGCGGTCTGCAGGGAGACTCAGTGGAAGCAGGAGGTGTGCTGCAGTTGGCAGCCCCTCAGGGCTAAGCTCTGCTATAGAACTACCCAGAGATACAGGGTGTGTGTTCTCGCCCTAGATAGAGACACAGAAGAAATCGGTCTACATAGAAACATAGAAACATAGAATTTGACGGCAGATAAGGACCGCTTGGCCCACCCAGTCTGCCCATTTCCCTACCTGATGGATAAGCTGCAGGTCCTAGTTAACCAGCAGCCTTCTTCTTCCTACCCCCACCCCCTAGAATTGCCTTATGACTGTCCCATGCATTGAATTCCACCACTGTTTTGACTCCAAAACTCCTCTGGAAGGCCGTTCCATACATCCACAACCCTCTCTGTGAAAAAATACTTCCTAAAATTACCCCTGAGCCACCCCCTTCTATCTTCAAATTGTGCCCCCTTGTTCTTCCACACCTCTTTTTTTGAAAGATGCTACCCTCTTGGACTTTGTTGATTCCCTTGAGGTACTTGAAAGTTTCTATCATGTCTCCCCTCTCCCTCCTTTCCTCGAGGCTATACGTATTAAGCTTCTTAAGTCTCTCTTCATATGTCTTCCGGTGCAGACCCTGCACCATTTTAGTTGCCCTCCTCTGGACAGCTTCCATCCTGTCTATGTCTTTGCGGAGATTGGGTCTCCAGAACTGCACGCAGTACTCCAGATGGGGTCTCACCAGCTGTCTGTACAGAGGCATAATAACTTCCTGTTTTCTACTGGTGATGCCTCTTCCTATGCATCCCAGTATCCCCCAGCCCTCCTTGCTGCCCTCACATTGCTTGCCCACCTTTAGGTCATCTGATATGACTACCCCAGGTCCTTTCCATTTTGTTGTTGTTAGTAGCTCACCCCATTGTGTACTCTTCCCCTGGGTTTTGTTTCCCAGGTGCATTACCTGCACTTCTTAGCATTGAATCTAAGCTGCCATACATTTGACCATTCCTCTAACCTTGCCAAGCCCCTTCTCATCCTTTTCCACCCCACCTTGTGCATCAACTCTGTTGCAGATCTTTGTGTCATCTGCAAAGAGACATACTTTTCTTCAGTCCCTCTGCAATGTCGCTATAAAGACATTGAAGAGGACCGTCTAATACTGAACCCTGCAGTACCCCACTACTAACCCCTTTTTCAGAGTGGACTCCATTTACTATTACTCTCTGTGTCCTATTCTCCAGCCAATTCTTTACCCAGACTGTCATCTTGGGACCCACTCCCAGGCTGGCTAACTTGTATATTAATTTTTGTGTGGGACCGTGTCAAATGCCTTGCTAAAGTCTAGGTAGACCATGTCCACAGCCCCTCCTAATCAACTACTTTGGTCACCCAGTCAAAGAAATCTATCAGATTTGTCTGGCATGACCTTCCCGCTGTGAATCCATGCTGCCTTGGGTCCTGTGCCCCTCTGGTCTCTAGATACTCAACAGTTCTTTCCTTCAGAAGTGATTCCATCATTTTCACTACCACTGAGGTTAAACTAACAGGTCTGTAGTTTCCTGCTTCTGCCTTGCTCCCACTTTTGTGAAGGGGAATCACATCTGCCCTCCTCCAGTCGTCGGGTACCACCCCATCCTCCCATGATTTGTTAAGAGGGTAGTCAGTGGTGTCACTAGTTCTACCCTTAATTCTTTTAGAATTCTGGGATGAATCCCATCAGGGCCCCATTGCTTTGTCCACCTTCAGTTTTAAGAGTTTTTCAGAACCCTTTCTTCTGTAAATGGGCTGGTATCAACTTCTGTATCCAGAGTGTTTCTACTGTTTGTTTTAGGTACCTCCCTCTTCCTTTGTAAATACTGAGCAAAAATATTTGTTTAGTATCTCTGCCTTTCACAGTCACCCTCTGCCCACCCTCCTCCCTTTATTAAGCCTCACTATCCCTCCCTTGGTCTTCCTTAGCTCTCTGATGTACCTATAAAGGTTTTATCCCCTTCTTAACTGAGTTGGCTATCTTTTCTCGGTTTGGGCCTTTGCTGTTCTGGCTGCCTTCCCAGCTTCCTTTTGCTTTAACTGATACAGTTCTCTGTCCTGTTCCTTCTGTGATTCCTTGTACTTCCTGAATGCTTTCTTTTCTCTTTGAACCTTCACTGCCACTTCCTTTGAGAACCATAGTGGTTTCTTACTCGCTTCATTTTGTTTATTTGCTTTACACAAAGGCTTGTTACCTCTGTGATGGCAGTTTTATTATTCCCATTATTCTTCCACCCTCCTTCCTGCCCATTTGCTAGTGCATTCCTTAGGCACTCACCATTTTTGACAAAGTCAGCCCTCCTAAAATCCAGTACCTTTGTCTTTGTATGGCTTGACTCTATTGCTGTGTTTATTGTGACCCATACTGTTCGATGGTCACTAGTTCCCAGATGGCTACCCACTTCTACATCTGTGATCCTCTCTTCATCTCCATTTGAGAGAACCAGGTCTAAGATTGTTCCCTCTCGAGTGGGCTCCAATACTAGTTGTCTAAGGCATGCCCCCTGTAGGGCATCTAGAATAACCCCACTCTTAGAAGTGGCTGCTGCAACTGCACTTCAGTTAACATCTGGCATATTCAGATCACCCATCAGCAATATCTCCCCTTTTTCTGCCTAGTGGTAGAGACCATTGCCCCGTTTGTTCCAGTGCCCCATCCCAGGAGGGATGGGAAAAACCAGCCGCAACTTCAGGGCAGTTCCTGAGCCCTGCTGAAGAGGAGCTGCCTGTCATGTGTTGTTTCAAGTGCTGAGACACAAGAAGTAGTTTGCTTCTCCAGAAGCCTGTGGGCACCTGCAAGCCAGGGTGAGTCAGCTCTGCCAGAGAGCCTATGTTTTCACCAGGCAGTGTGTTTAGTATCTGCTACTGTGGGGTCAAGGAAGGACAGCCAAGTACAGTACTACAGTTGTGTGTGACTTAAAATGTAATCTGTACAATGGGGGTCTACAGGGATGGACATAGCCACTTAAAGAACATTACAAGTCAGGACACTATTTTCAAGAGACTGTAGAGTGTTAAGTGTAACATACATTTCGAGACAGCATTCTACAACAGTGTGTTTTAGGAAAGGTGTTGATTCCAAATGACTGTCCGGGTATAGATTTGGGAGCCAGAGGTGGGAGACCCCCTATCTGGAGTAACGAGATTTACATCTACAAGTTCAGTTTGGGCACCTTTAGCTTTCTTCTGGGCACTTGGCCAATGTTCTGGGAAAGTACCCAGATGTGGGATTAGATGGAAGAGTTTCCCTTTATGGAGCCAGTACGTGCTCATGGGTGGTAGAGGGAGCCACCTATTAATATCCATGCCATATGGAAAGTGTGTCCAAGTGCTGGCTGGATGTACTACACCAAGGAAATCCAGAGAAGAGTACAAGTTCGGGCTGAGAGCCCAGTGTGTTTCAGAACCTGAGAGTTACAGTGTGAGAGAAGATGTGTTCTGTTCTCCGTATATCTGCATTACCAGGAGTGTAGCCCCGTGGGGGTCCATCTATGCTTTATTGTTCTGTTGTGTTGTGAATAAAAGCCACAATCTACAATCCCACTCCTGATTTGGACATTACAGTTATTGCTTCCTGTGTCCGGAGTTACTTGGGTGCCCCTGACTAGAAGTCAAACCTAGCCAAAATGCCGAGCAACAGTTTTCTTCCCAAACCCAGGAAGCCAGGTAGTGGGTTACATAATGGAGGCACCGCACCACACTAATAAAACAAAAAGTAACATCAACCTAACCCCTGGTTACAAATAAACTCTAAAATAAGTAAACACAGATACATAAAACCATAACTCTATTAAATATAAATATCCCATACTAAAAAAAACTTAAAGTCAGAGAATTCTAAAAATCAGGGAAAGCACATGTAAAATGTTTTTAAAGCAATTTTAAAGCTCTCCACTGTCTGGCATTCTCTCACCCGACGAGGTAGAGAATTCCATAGGGTTGGACCAGCAAAGGCCTGAGCTCCAGAGAACTTCAAACACACCCTGGGAACCTCCAGCAATCCCTTGTCAGTTGAGCGGAGTGGTCTGAGGGGGCAGTAGGGGCTCAGAAGCGCTTGTAGGTAACTGTGACCCAAACCGTGGAGGGCTCTAAAAGTTAGCAAGCCAACTTTAAAGGTGATCCGCCACTGAACAGACAACTAGTGCAGAACGCTCAGCACAGGTGAAATATGACTGGATCGAGTAGACCCAGTCAACAACCTGGCCGCAGCATTCTGCACTAGCTGCAGGCGACGGATATCAACCCCAGGAAGCCCTAGGTATAGGGAGTTACAGTAGTCAAGATGCGAGGACACGAACGCGTGGACCAAAGCTGGAAGGTCGCCGGACGGAACAAGGTGCTTAATCCGGGCATCAGTTATACATCTCAGAGATACCTGTGCACCTCATGTATATTTTAAAAAGTCGTTAAAAGTAATTTGTGCCTGGCAGTTGCCAGAGCTGATTTCCTTTAAAAGTAAATTTCAATTGTTGTGCTTGGATTATCTATTTTCATTTTTTCTTTTTTTATTCCTGTGAGTCTGATGAGCATAAACTGCCTGTTTTCGCAGACGATAAGTCACAACGCATAAAACAGTAACAAAAAATTATGAAACAGTATGAATTAGACAGACATACATATACTTAGCAAATATACAAATAACGTCAATTACAGTAATTATAATTGGCAAGTACATTGTTTTGTTAGTTAACCATTCTTTAAGATGAGTTTTGAAACACCAAACAGATTTGCAGTTGATGATTTCAGGTGGAACATTGTTATAAAAAAGAGGTGCTCCATACAGTAGTGACCTTTGCCCAAATGCTTTTTTAAATAAGGGTAATTTAAAAGAAAATCTATTCTGTGACCTAGTTCCACAAGGGTTAATAGATCCTGGAAATAATTCAGCTATTGAAGGAGGAAACGGTCCATTCATTTGAACAAAAAAATTCCCATGTTTTGTAAGATTCTGTTTGCCAAGGATAAACTATTTGTAAGTTTGTATAACTGACATTGGTGGGTATGATAAGAAGCATTTGACATGAATCGTAAAATTGAATTATACGTAACCCTTAGTCCATTAAGTATTGTACTATTTGTTGGTGAATAAACCACTAGACCGTAATCCACAGCACTTAATAAAAAACAATGAGAGAGTAGCCTCCTAGAATCTACTGTTAAAAATGGTTTTACACGGTATAATAGCCCTAATCTTTGGTGTATTGTTTTTCTTAGTTGTTTAATATGCAATTCAAATGAAAGCTTACTATCAGGAATCATACCCAAATATTTGAAATTATCAATAAATTCAATAATAGGCCCTTTTTTATCTGTGATGGGATCAAATTCTTCAACCTTCCACGACCTTCCTGAAAAAAACATAGCTTTTGTTTTTAAATTTAGGACCATATGATTTTGCAGTAGCCAATCTTGGAAATGGTCAAAGTCAAGTTGGACGACGTTATTTAATACCTCCTTGGGGTTAAGTTCCTCACTATATATAACAGCATCATCTGCATATAAAATCATTGAGGTATCAGTACAAATACTAGGGGCTGAATTAACATAAAATGAAAAAATGAGAGACTCCAGGATAGAACCCTTGGGCACACCACACTGTATAACTCTAGTTTGTGAAAAATTATCACCTATTATTGTCCTATGAGTCCTATCTGTAAGATTATCAAGATACTACTTAATTGCCTCAGCTGAAAAATGTAAATTACTGAGGATTGTTTGCAATAGACTATGCTCAACAAGGTCAAAGGCCTTGGTGAGGTCCACAAATAATGCCGCAACAGAATGCCCTTTATCAAGGGCACTCTGAATGCTGCTAGTGAGCCCCGCCAAGGCCACCTCAGTATTATGCTTTGGTTTAAAACCATGCTGACAATTTGTTAATAACTGATATCTTACAAGATGATCTAATGTTTGGTCCAAAATGATTCTTTCTAGTATCTTGGATAGTGGAGTTAATAAAGAAATATGTAGATATTTTGAAACCAATAATGGATTATAATTTTTAAAAATAAGCCTAATAATAGCCAACTTCCAACTTCTGGGAAAAACACAATTTCGAAGTGAAAAATTAAAAATTAGTGGCAGGGGATATGAAAAAAAAAATCAATACACAATTTAACTATTCTATAATCAAATCCATCGTATCCTACTGATGGCCTGGGATCATTTTTAAGTATATATTCCTTGACTAGTTCTGGTGTTACATGATCAAAGCTAAGCTTAGCATGCGTATAATTTAAAATCTGTCTTGGTGGAACTAAGATTATCAAATGAAGTTCAATAATTTTTAAGATCACCAAAATGTGCATCAAACATTTCTGTAACTAGACTGCAATCACTAATAAGATGGCCGTTATGCTGAATAGTCATGGAACTATCTTTTTTTCCCCTTCCTATTAATTTATTTAAAACCTGGCATTTTTTTGGGGGGTTGCCCTGGGAATTTTTTTGTTCAAGCAAACAATACTGAGTTTTAGCTCTCCTGATTTCCGACTTACATTTATTCCTTAAAGTCTTGTACTTTTGTAATGTAATAGGGTTTTTGTTGCTCTTATATTGCTTCCAACTCTTATCTCTGGATTTCATGAGGACAAGTAAATCATGTGATAACCATTTTTGTTTTTGCTCTGATTCTCATTTTTCTTAATGGTGCCACCTTGTTCACAATGACACTATAAACCGTAGTAAATGTTTCCAGTAGTAAATCAATATCATTAAGAGAGTCAAAAATTGACCAATCAATTTCGTTGCATGCTGCTTCAACAGATGCAGGAGTTAGTTGTGATAAATTTTTTGTTTCAGTGTATTTTGGAAGACTCTTTCTAATCTTAATTGATCAATTACAAAAAGCAGGACAGTGGTCACTCATCACATCCAGCAGGACCCCATGATTGTTAATCCTGTCAAGATGAGTGACCACGATCCAGTCAAGGGTCGTCCCAACTCCAGTTTTGTAATTAGGCCTGGTTTCTTTATCAATGATTTGATGTACACCTATGTTTAATAATGAGTCACAAATGCCATTTTTTAAGTCAGAAACCCAATTACAATTAAAATCTCCTTAGAGAATCCATTCTCTATTTAGGGACAATTGGCTATGTACAGATGTTATTAACTCAATTCCAGACCCAGTTCTTCCCAGGGGAATATAAATAGAACTAACTGTCAAATATTTATCTTAACCAAACAACAAACTAGTCCCCTGTGGAACAATTAAGGGTAGAAAACTGGAACCTTTCATGAACACATATCAGGGCTCCACACCCTCATTTCCCAACTCTGTCGTGCCTATGGTGTTTCAACCTGCTAATGAAATGTCAAAATCTGGAATTTTTTCATTCAACCAAGTTTTGGATAAAGTGATAAGATCAACATCATGGTATTCAGTCTGGGGCTTGTGTGCAGGCTGGTCAGGGATCGGGCCGCCAACTGGGGTGGAGAGATTGCTCCCCAGTTCCCAAAGAAGCTGATGGTCCCCTACATCCATCAGTGGGGAGGGAAGACAGCAAGATCGAGGAGGAGAGATCAAGAAATCTGGAGCGCATTTGTCTCCATTAAAGGGGACCCATATCCCCCAAAGTGTGATGTGCCACGGCTGTCTGCCATAGTAAATGTGCTGAAATGATCTGTGCTCTGCTGCTCCATGGAGCTGAAATTTGGGGCTTGAGCCTTTAAACTGTTACAAAATAAATTGTGCTTGATTGCATCCTATTTGCTTGCCTGGACCGAATCCTTACATCTGAGCCCAAAATGAATTGCTTTTATTGTTGTTGTTGTTCCTAACAAGTTTTACTTCATAGAGAGACTGTACCAAGTGCCCTCCAGCTGTGAAAGACAAGAAGTAACATCTACAGCACCCAGGCAGAGCTCACACTGTTGCCAGAGAATCCCACTTCACTATTAAGGCACTGTGTTATTACCCTGCTAAAAGACTTTATTACTGCCTAGTAAGGAGCTGGTGCCCCCCCTTCTCCGTGAACAATTCCATCTATATACCCCTAGACATGGGAGGGGAGGAGGGGTGCCTTCTGAGTCATGCCAGAGATTAGGAGTATGCTGCCTGCCCTGTTAGACACTGGTCTACTAACTAAATGACTATTGGACCCAGAGCAGGAGCTGAAAGAAAATGCCTGTGTAGCAAGCTACACCATTGGGTACAAATGTAAGGGGGCAGGAGGTTTCAGAAATTAGGACCCGCAAGGGGGTTACACAAAAATCCATGTTCGATTGACAGGGCTGAGAGAAAATTTTTTCGAAGTCTACTCTCTGAGGCACAGTTCTTGAGGTTAGAGCACCATTTTAGGTGCTGTAATTAAGCCCCTCAATAGCAGCTTACCTAAAATGCACTTAAAACCATCAACTTTGCTGATTTGTTTTTTTATTATTCTTAGGTTTTGCAGGGGACGGGATCATAACTTTCGCTCAGCCATCTCGATCCCTTCCCCTTCCTCATGCGGATTGTTGAAAGCTGCACCCGTAGAAACTGAATATATATAAAAGCTAGAAGGGGCATCACATAACTTTGTTATTGCCTTTCTTTTACTTCCCTAATGTTAAAGATAAGGAATAACCTGTGTATGGGGACTGAGTGACTCAGAAATACCTCATGGTGTCCGCTCTAGTTTTACATGTATAGGATCTCAATGGTAGCACCCCTTTCCTGGCCCCCACTCTAACATTTTGTGATGGGGTTTATAAAGTGTACTCAAATAATGGAAGCATGTGTAATGATGTTCTTTATATTTAAGAGGGCAACTGGGGTCAAATCAATGCCACAGCTCGACTAACAAGCCTCTTGTTAGTTAAGCTGTGGCTTTCTGTGGCTTTAATTTGACCCCAGTGGCCCCTTTAATATTAAAGAAAAAAAATCACTAAAAACACAATTTATTTTTATCAACAGAGCACGGGGACAAACTCCTAAATCACAAAAAGTCAGAGTGTGTGTGTGGGGGGGGGGGGCATGGGGTGGAGCTTTTGACAATCTGCACTCCAAAGTGAAAGGGATCAGGCGGCAGCTTCTATGATGATGATACCCCACCCAGAGTGTCAATGCAGGTCCAAGATCAGCACCACCACACCTTTAGCCCCCTAGTCCACTCCACTCTAAACAGAACTGAAGTCATGTAGACCCCCCACTCACTAGTCGCATTGAATCATCTTCCAGCTGATAGCAGTGAGCAGTCCAATCATCCATCCCAGTTAGACGGAGTGTAGCACAGACTGATGCTCCTCCTCGAGTTCACCGATAAGTCCATAATCCAAGGGTTTTGATGGAGTTCCTCCCAACCCACCACAAGTCACCGGTCCTGACCCATACCCATGCTATTTGTTCCCCACACCCTGACCTCACCGAACTGTCCCTCTGACCATTCCTTTAAAGTTTTTTACCAAACCCCCCTTCCCCAGCTCAGATGCTCTCTCTCTCTGCTGCTAAACTGTCCCAGATGGACTTGCAGTCCTCCGCACTTACTGTTTTTCCCAGAATTACCTGGGAGGTAGGGTGGCTAACTTAAGCAAAGCCCTGGGAGAAGGCTATGTCAGAGGCCTTTTTATATGTGCCTTGCAGACCCTGCTCCCAGGGCTTTGCTTAGGTTGGTCACCCTGCCTCCCAGGTAACTCTGGGGGGAAAACAACAACCAAGTGGAGACTGCAAGTTGGTCGGGGATAGTTTGGCAGCAGGACAGCACATGCGAACTGGGAGGGACTTGGTAAAAAAGTTTGACGAAATGGTCAGGTAGATGGTCTGGTGAGGTCTACAGGTGGGGAATAAACAGCAAGGGTGTGGGTTGGGACCAGGATTCGTGGACTCACTCAGAACGAAGTACTCTGTCAAAAACCTTGGATTATTAATTATGGACTTACTTGTCTATTTGAGGAACTGCATCAGCCTGTGTTACACTCTGCCTAACTGGGATGGACACCTCATTATACAGTTTGAGTTAAAGGGGGAGCAGAGACTAAGCATGTTGACATTGCAGGGGGACTGGGTGGCTTGAGGGGTGAAAAGCTTGCTGCTGGGGACTGTGGGGTGCTTGTTTGATATCAGGACAAGGAAGGATTGAAGCTTCCTAAGAGATACTCTGGATTGCCACTGCCACGACAACTGCACGAGCCAGGAGTCCACCCAGAACCCACAGGTAAACAGAGGAAGAAGGGCTTCACAAAATGTTTTTTTCAGAATTCGGATTTTTGGCCTTGAATACCGAAGCACTGAATTCCAACAAAAAGCTTGGAATCTGAGGAGTCCAAATTTACCATCCACAATCCATGCAACCCTACCACAAGGACATTTTTAGATGAAACCAGGGATAGATGAAAATGTATATTTCTTACCCCAGGAGTCCTTTAGCATCAGTAACTTTTTGCACTTAGCTGGCTAGGTGCAATTGCCCCTGAGGTGTGCCTTTAAGAGATTTTTTAATGAGCGTAGGGCCAGCCAATCAAAAGACAGGAGGGGGTATGAACTGAGTGAGAGCTGTTGACTGCTTCAGAATTTTTTCTCCGCTGGACTGAGCATATTGCCTCTGAGGTGTCTCCCAACTTTCCTTGTTGACAGCCTCCTAGTGCTTATCTGGGTAAAGTTTTCCTCATAAATCATTTCCTTTAGTGTGCTGAGTGACAACTTTTACTTTTTCATTAGCGCTTCACAAATTTTTTATTTTTAGCGACTGCGCTTATTTAGACTTTATTTTATCTACTATTTACTTGAAAGCCTAATTTTATCGTGGGTGTTTATTTTGACGGTTTCTTTATTTTTGACTAATTTCTTGTGGGAACCGTCGAATTGGGGACTGTTGCCTTGTTTTTTACCTCAGACCCTGCAGTAGATTTCAGACTTAAACAGTGCCTGGGGGTTTTCTCTCGAGATTGGCAATTATGAGGAAACCTTTTTTGTTATATTACTGGACCTTGGTATCATCTGTGTCAGGACTGTTCGTAAGGGTCCAGCAGCCACCTGTGTGCAGTTGAGTATTACTGGTTTTCTATTAAGATTGGCACTGGTATAGATCCCTGTTTCACAAACAAAAAAAAAAAGGCATTGGTAATAGACAGAGTTTATTAACTGGGGCAGGACTGGCCAGTGGCATTTTCACAGAAACCTGCATTCAGTTCATAGGTCCAGAACTGGTTTGCTTTGCTTAAAGTGGTGCACATAGCAGACAAACTTTTGATAATTATGGCTGAGGATAAATCAAAGGTTTCCGACGAGGGGCAATTCAAAAATACTAATACCAAAAGCAGAGGTGCTGAGGAACCCTCCAGATCCCGGTCAAAAAGTAAAGCTTCCAAAGATTAAGTTCCTCACAAATTGAAAAATAATAAGAGTGATGAAAAAAGGAAGCTTGATCAAGCCTCTGATGAAGTGGCTAAAAAGAAACTCTATCAAGACAGATATGCTTCCGTTGCTCCTGGGAAAGCCAATAGTGAGACAACAGGCAGCTTAAAGCATTCAGAAAAAACAAAGCACTTACAAACTGCACAGGTTCTTCCATCAGTGCAAGATATGGAAAAAGCATGGCAACTGTTTCAGACCCTTCAAAAGATGGGTCCTCAATTTACTGGGGCTGGCAAACACTCTTCCACAGTTTTTTGTTCTGTAGACTGAGGGTGACACAGATGATGATCAATTCTATGATGCCCCTGACATGGATTTTGAGGGCCTTGAGCCCCAGGAGTCCCCGGACCCTTGCCTTGGGGATCCCCCGGGTGACCATGAGGATCCTTCCTCTATGTTTCATTCATACAAAATATGCTGGATACCCTGGACCTCCCTTCACAGGAGCCCAACCAGGATGTCAATGATGACGAAGATTATAGGGAGATGAATGGTCTTTCATCCTCAAAGACCCTGGTCGTCCCTATCTATAATGCATTTAGACAAAATACCATGAAGGTGCTTTAACACCCCACTTCAGTACTAGGGGTTGATAAGTGGCTTGATAGAAAATATAAATTGTCTAAAAATGGTACAGAGTTCCTGTCAGCACACCCTAGCCAGGAGAGTATAGTGCAGCAGGCAGCTTGTGAGAAGGCTGGAGTCTCCTTGTCGCCCTCTCCCCCTGACAAGGATTCTAAGAAAATTTACTTTATAGCAAAGAAAATGTATGCCACAGCTTCCCTGCTTCTCAAGCTTTCTTCTTACATGGCATTCACAGCCAAATATCAGAAAGCCCTTTGGAAATCTGTCCAGGCCATCGCCCGCAACGGATCACATTCTATGGTACAGGAGCTGATGGATACATCAAAAACTGCCTTGGAAGCTACTATGTACCAATTCCACATGACAGATGACAATAATGATGCAGCCTCTAGGGCGATGGCCCATGCCATATCTCTGAGACGCTTCACCTGGCTTAGAACAACCAGTCTGACCACAGACACTCAGAACAAGGCCATGGATTTTCCCTGTGATCAAAATATGTTTGATTACAGAACCACTGACTACATGAAAAGGGTCGATGAGTACAAGGCCTCCTGGCAGAGCCATTCATTCAAACCTAAATCTGCCACCCCTCAGAGATCCCATCCCAGGGGCAGTAGGGGCAGAAGTTTTGTTCCCAGGCCTTACAGTCCCTATTCCCAGTCTGACTTTAGCCAGTACAGGAAGTCTTTCAGAGGCAGGGGCAGAAGGGGCCAAAGAAGATCCACCTCTACCCAGCCATCTGCCTCTCAGTCTACGTCCTGATGTGAGTGCCCAGGTCACCTCCCCGTTTCCGGCTAGAGGCAGATTCTCTCACTATCTTCAGCACTGGTCCCTCATCACGTCGGACAAGTGGGTGCTGAAGATAGTGGAGAAGGGTCTGTCATTACAGTTTAAGCAGCTGCCAGACCTCAAGCATACCCAGGTGTCAAGACCTCTGTCACCATCACAGATGCCGCTGTTAGAAATGGAGGTACAAAACCTGGCTTTACGAGCAGTGGAGAGTGTCCCCAGCCACGAGAAGGGTAAGGGCCTCTACTCCATGTATTTTCTGACACAAAAGAAAACTGGGGAGTGGCGACCTATCTTAGATCTCAGATATTTAAACAAACATCTGAAAAAAAATACAAATTCAAAATGGTCACTCTGTCACTTGTCATACAGTCCTTACAGCAGGGTGACTGGCTAGCCTCCCTCGACTTAAAGGATGCCTACTTCCACATACCCATAAGGAGATCTCACAGGAAGTTTCTCAGGTTCAAACTTCCTTCCGGTCACTATCAGTTCACCACAATGCCCTTTGGTCTGTCCTCGGCCCCAAAAGTCTTTACCAAGTGTCTCGCAGTGGTAGCAGCACATCTCAGGAGACTGGATGTCACTCTCTACCCCTATCTGGATGACTGGCTCATAGTAGCAAAGTCTCCTTGCCAAGTCAAGGAATCTCTTTCCCTCACAGAATGCACTCTGGAGTCTCTAGGTTTCCTGCTAAATCTCAAGAAGTCTCACCCGGAACCCACCCAGCTGCTCACCTTCATAGGGGCCCAGCTGGACACTCGGAAAAGATATGCTTTCCTCCCATGGGAAAGAATTCAGAGTTTCCTTTCAGTGGCAGATTCTTTCACCCAGGGACAGCGAAGACCAGCCAGACATTTCCTCAAACTTCTGGGACATATGGCCTCTATGACTGTAGTAGTCCCAGGGGTCAGGTACAGGATGAGACTCCTTCAAGCCTATCTCAGAGCTCGCTGGTCTCAGAGAAGCAACAAATTTTCAAAGTTAATACCGGTGTTTGGAGCAGTTCCTCCAAAATTTGCTGTGGTGGAAGGACCCTGCAAATTTGCAGGCAGGGGTTCCATTTCAAGCTCCTCTTCCCACAAAGGGGATCACCACAGATGCCTTCCTGTTGGGCTGGGGAGCTCATCTAGACTGTGCCTCAGTAAGCGGCAACTGGACTCCCGAAGAGTCACAGTTGCACATAAATCTTTTGGAACTCAGAGCAGTCTTACTAGCTCTTAAAGCTTTCACTCCCAAAATAGAAGGGCAGGCAGTTCAAATTCGAACAGACAACACCACTGCAGTGTTCTACATAAACAAGCAGGGTGGTACCAGATCAGGAATACTCTGTTTGGAAGCTCTGGTCTCTAGCATTCTCCCTGGGAGTCAGCCTCTCAGCTATTCACCTCCCAGGCAAACTCAATACTCTGGCAGATGCTTTAAGCTGCATCAGTCAAGGTCAGAGCGAATGGACACTGAACAAGCAAGTACTAGCCACAGTGTTCAGGTAGTGGGGCACACCAGACATGGATCTGTTTGTCTCGCCTCTCAATTTTCAGCTTCCTCAGTACTGTTGCAGGCCCCCAGTTCCGGGAACACTTCCTCTGGATGCCCTGATCCTGGACTGGTCAGGGAGGTTCCTATATGCATTTCCTCCCTTCCCCCTGATATTCGGGGTTTTGCTGAATCTCAGCAGCAACCTGCATCCATGATCCTAGTGGCTCCGGACTGGCCCAGGCAAGCCTGGTACCCTCTCCTTCTCTCAATGTCCTGCAACAGGCCCATTCACCTGCCTCCAACTCACTCCCTGCTGACCCTTCCTCAGACGGGAGTGCAGTACCCAGACGTACACTCTTTTCACCTCAAAGCCTGGTTCTTGAGGAGTTAGAGTTTCCATCCTCACAGTACTCTGAACAGGTCCTTAAGATAATGAGGATGGCTAAAAAACCAAACACTAAGAAGACTTATGCAGCCAAATGGAAAAGCTTTTCCCTCTGGTGCAGAAGCAAAAAGGTCGAACCCCTATCAGCTTCAGACCCTTAGCTGTTAGACTACCTGGTACACCTACAGGCGTCAGGCTTGAAACCATCTTCACTCAAGCTATACCTGGCAGTAATTTCAGCTTACCTTTCAGTGGGAAAGAAGAAATCATTTTTTTCCCCATGACATTTTTAAACAGTTTTTCAAAGGCCTCTTGCACCTCCAGCCTCCAACCAGGGAGCCTGTTCGTCCTTGGAGCCTGAACCTTTGAATAGATGGGCTCATGAATCCACCTTTCGAGCCTATGTCCACGGCCCACATCAAGTTTGTAACTTGGAAGACCATCTTCCTGGTAGCCATTACGTCTGCCAGGAGGATTTCAGAGTTACAGGCCCTGTGCACTGAGCCGAATTACATCATCTCTCACAACAATAAAGTTGAGCTCAGGACAAATAGGAAATTTCTTCCAAAGGCGGCTTCAGAGTTTCACTTGAACCAGTCCATTAATCTGCCTGTCTTCTTTACTGAGCCATCCACTCCTGGCCAGCAAAAGCTCCAACTCTTGGATGTCAAAAGAGCCATCTTTCACTACCTACAGCATACTAGACAGTCCAGAGGCTCTTCCACTCAGTTGTTGCTCACCTATGGGAATGTAGGCAGAGGAAGACCACCTACCAAGAGAACTATTTCTCATTGGTTGGTCTCTTATATTAGATTCTGCTATGAGAAAGCTGGTCAACAACCTCCAGTGGGGCTCAGGGCCCATTCCACCAGGGGCACTGCAGCCTTGCTTGCAGCAACAAGGGACATTCCCCTACTGGATGTCTGCAATGCAGCTACCTGGAAATCTGTGCACACCTTTGTGAAACACTACAGTTTGGATGTGCAGACCAGATCTGATGCCAAATTTGGCAGGGCAGTTCTGTAGAGCCTCTTTCCTAAGTAGGTTATCTGCCCGCCTCCCACTTGGTACTGCTTGGTAGCCTGCAAAAAGTTACTGATGCTAAAGGACTCCTGGGGTAAGAAGAAAAAATTACTCACCGCAGTAATCTTCTTTCTTCCATGGGGTCCTTTAGCATCAGTAAGCTCCCACCCTTCCTTCCCGGTTCACCTGTCAGAGAAGGGCTCTTACGTCACCTTTTACCAAATTTGGCTTTTGTTATTGATGAGGTTTTACCTCTTGTTGCTGTTTCTATTTCCACTTTTGGACATTTACATGGTTTTTGAATCCTGTTAATTCTTTTTCGGGGCATCTGTCCTCGTTTTTCCTTGAAAAAATTCTGAAGCAGTCAACAGCTCTCACTCAGTTCATACCCCCTCCTGTCTTTTGATTGGCTGGCCCTATGCTCATTAAAAAATCTCTTAAAGGCACACCTCCGGGGCAATTGCACCTAGCCAGCTAAGTGCAAAAAGTTACTGATGCTAAAGGACCCCATGGAAGAAAGAAGATTACTGCAGTGAGTAATTTTTTCTACACATCTGACTAACAATTCTAAAGTTTATCATTCTCTTCGGGATGAAATTTCACACACAACAAATAAGGCTTGGGGGGCACACTTCTATCGAGAAAAATTGGAAAACTAAGAAATCAAAAACTGTCTCTGTCTAACAAGACCAGAAAAACACCATAGACCTGTGTACAGTTTTCACTTGTGAATGGATGTGGAACTTAACAACCAGTTAGATACTTTAAAATATGACAAGTGTGTTTATCTCTCACTACATAAAATAATAACTCAAGTAGATAAGAGAGAGACAGAGTCCCGGTGCGGGTCTCTTTAAACGCATCTCACCTTGGGGCCAATTCAATAAGTAACTATTTATTTATGTGTTAAACCTTTGCATGTTTCCCTCAGCACTGTTCAAAAAATTAATTGCCCAGGGGCTGCTGCCGTGACAGAAGGAGACCCACTGCTTTGCTCCAATCAGCACCCATAGCACTCACTCAGACACACATAAGAAAAAGGGCAATTTCAACAGCAGTGCCCACTGCAATTGATGGGCAACACAGCCATATTGGGGTTTCTATTTATTTATTTTATTTCAGATTGGGATTAATACCTTTGAATCAGGGACTCATTTGCTGTACAAAGGTTCCAGGTCAATACAGATAGGTATGAGGACAGACAGACAGATAAAACATAGTTACAGATTGGTACACAATGTATGGAGCGTATACAAAGCAGTAGCAAATGAGTTACTGTAGGTACAGATTGTTGCAAATGGCAATCAGTGAAACTAGTCATACAGAAGGCCACAGATTTTGAGTACACATAAGTGCATTTAGGAGGGGTGAAATATTGATTCAGGGAGAGTGCATATTATAGGAACATGGAGTTGGAAGTACAGAGAGAAGAGGGGAAGAGCAGAGTTCACAGATACTAAAAGTAGAGGACTAGGTTGGGTGTAGAGGCACAGACAGAGACTGGCTTTGTCTGCTGAGGCATGGAAGAAGCATGTAAGTGGACTAGAAAGAGACTAGGAGGATGGAGAGAGTAGTAGAACAAGGGCGAAGGGCGGGGTTGGGGACAGGTGCAGGGAGAGAGGGAGGGTATAAAGAGAGAGGAGGGCTATGTGAAGGGGGGAAGATAGAGGCAGGAACAGGGACAGCAGGTGAGTGAAGGGATGAGGGGTAGTATGGACGTATGGGGGGTATAGTGGGCCGGGAGGGGAGTAGAGGTAGGAGCAGGGGAGAGTAATGGTATTTAAAGGCAGTTGCAAACATTTTCCCCTGGCCAAGTGTGCATGTAGTCCTGACTTGAATTGGCCAATTTTATTACATTCAGTCAGGACCTAAGGGAGATTGTTGAACAACTTCAGGCCATGGAAGGAGAGGGATCACTGTACCTGGGAAGTTCTCTTGAAAAGTACAACCTGTCCACCTTTGTCTGCATTCCCAGTCCTTAAGTGGGGTTGTTCTGCCATGAAGAGGCTGGACGTAGAGCCAGGGGTGAGTCCCAACAGAGACTTCTTTGCTAGTAGGCATGACTGGAAGGCAATTCTGCTTTGTAGCGGGAGTCATCCAGTGTCCTGGTAGAGGGCACATGTGTGAGTCAAGTGATCCACCCCCAGGACCAGATGACAGGCTTTATTAAGAAGAGTTTTGACCCTTTTGAGGATAGTGTCGGGGCTGGCACCATAGATAATAAGGCCGTAATCTATGGTGGATAGGGCAGAGCAGCTAGTGACCAGTTTCAATGCTTCCGGGGTCATGGAGTGCTGGTGTCAGTAGAGGACTTCTAGTTTAACATTGGCTGATTTAACAATGTGGTCGACATGTGCACCAAAGGATAGAGTGGTGTCGAGTAAAACCCCAAAGTATTTAAAGGTGCACACCTGCTCCAATGTGACTCCTTCTTGGCTCCGAATTTGCAGTGGCCCATATTTCTTCCTGGTCTGGGGTGCGGAGAAGATCATGCTCTTATTTTTTTATAGTTGAGCAAGAGCTTGTTGTCTGTGAACCATTTTTCAAGCCCTTGGAAGTTGGTTTGAAGTTCAGAGGAGATGGATGCAGCATTCCCCCCCCCAACCCCAAGACATCATCTGCATAGAGTACAATTTTTGACAGACAGGCTGACAGTAGTAGGTTAATAAAGAGACTGAAGAGAAGTGGCCCTAAAATGGACCCTTGGGGGACACCCAGGCAGACCTCCCTATGCTGTGAGAGGACCCATTTATTTTGATACGTTGGGTTCTGTGTGAGAGGTAGGTGCTGAACCACATCACCACAGATAGTCCCAGGGACAGAAGGTTGTGTAGCAGGAGTTGATGGTTGACAGTGTCAAAGGCTTTTGTAAGGTCTATAAAGATAGACCCCACTGCCAAACCATCCTCGAAGGCATCATAGATGTAGGAGGTGAAGTCAACCAGTGCAGAGACAGTAGAGTGGTCACGTCTGAACCCATGTTGCTGGGGACTGAGTAGGCTGTACTTGGTTAGATATTCGGTGAGCTGGTCAGATACTACACATTCAAGTGCTTTTGACAGTGGAGAAAGGATAGAGACCGGCCTGTACTTAGGTTGGTAGTGTCACCATTCTTCAGGATCGGAGTAACCAGGGCTTCTTTCCATTTGTCAGGGAAAACTCCTGACCTTAGTGAGGCACTGAACACTTTAGTGATTGGTTCAGCTACCTCACTTAGCACCAGAGCTAGCAGCTTCATATCCAGTTTGTCACCTCCCATCTTGGTCTTCCCAAGTGCCCATTTGATATAACCTACTGTTTCCTGCTTAGTTTGGCACAACAAAAGCGTTCTAACTGTAGTCATGGAAACAAATATCTTTTTTTCCACAATCTGTTTATCTCCTGGTCTCCCCGGTGCCCCCTTCTGATGACCCCCATAGCCCTGTCACCTGGCTTCTCCGGGGCTTACCTTAAACCTGCATCCTCTGCCACAAGACTGTGGTGGTGCCAGATTACCAGTGTGGGGCCTGCGGAGAGTCAGGCTTCGTCCTGCTACCTGGGGTGTTTTTCTTCCTGGTTTTTGCCCTGGGGCCCACGGACATGCAGTGGGCACACTGTGCAAGCTCTGCCTCCAAGAGGACGCCCCCAGTGTCCTGAACATGGGTTCCCCTTCACTACGTGGTCGGGATGTAGGTGCTATCACCCAGCCACCAATGGGTGGCAGTCAAGCAGAGCGCCACACTAACCCCCCTCCTCAAGGAAGGAGAGCTGTCCTAGAGATGCTCATTCCTTCCTCTCCCTGCTGGCCCCTGAGCAACCAGAGTCCATTCCCAACCCCAGGTCACCAGCATGGCAGGAGGTAAGGTGCCCAGCACCTCAGCCCTCCACACCACCGGACCGGCCTAAAAACAAAGATCTTTGATGTCTGTCAACCTCAGCAGTGCTGAATACATCATTAGTTGAGTTCCCTCTAAAAATACCCATTTTCTTTCACTGAGAAGTAGATAGTAGTAGTAGTAGTAGTAGATTTTGTTTCTTTAGGGCGCCCTTACAACAGATAAATAAACACATAACACAGTACAACATGCTAACCACCCATTACAATAAATGAAACTATACTAAATAAATACTTATCACAGCTTATCAATAAATACCTTTCCTTTCTGATCAGCAATAAATTAAACCCCAAAGGCTTGTTGAAACAGATGGTGTTTTAATTGTTTCTTAAAAATTTCCAAGGAGTGTGCCTCCCGAAGATGTCCCAGCAAGGAGTTCCACAGAATCAGTGCTGCCACTACAGAGACCCAGTCCCCAGATGACTTTAGCCTTGCCCTGGAAACCTCCAGGAGGAACTCCCCCTCAGAACAGAGAGAGCGTCTAGGGATGTAGGGAGTCAGACGATCTCTCAGGTAGCCCGGACCCAATCCACCCAGGGCCTTACAGGTCAAAAGACATATTTTGAATGAGATGCGCCAGCACACTGGCAGTCAGTGCTGTTCGCGCAGCACCAGTGTACTGTGACAACACCTCGAAAGGCCCATTTACAGCCAGAGTGCAGGATTCTGCAAAAGATGCAGGCACCGCATATCACCCCTTCTGACCCCAAGGTAGAGTGTGTTGCAATAGTCAAGCATCGAGGTGGTGAACGCATGTACCTGGGTGGGCAGATCCTCAGCGGGGATAAAGGATTTAATTCAGCCAATGTATTATAGATGGTAGAATCCATTCTGGATAGCTGCCAACATCTGAACATCAAGTGTCAGCTCGCTGTCCAGAAGGACGCCCAAATTCCTCCCTTTAGTGGAGGCCTTCAGTTTGGCCGAGCCAAAAATAGCCCTAAGTCCTGTCCAGAGGCCTCCATCTCCCTCCTCTGACCCGGCTCTACCACTAATACTAGGTCTTTCCCAGGTTGAGACCCAGCCAATTCGACGACATCCAAGTCTGGATCTCGGACAAGCACCTATGTAGCACATCGACCACATCTACTCTTCCGGGTGCAAAAGACCGATAGAGCTGGGTATCATCGGCATAGCAATGAAACCCCAGTCCATACCATCTTATGAATTCACCCAGTGGCAGCATATACATTGTGAATTACATGGGGGAAAGGATAGAGCCTTGGTGAACTCCACAGGACAGGAGAGGACCACAGGGTGAGAGGAAAAACTTCCCATGACCATTCTCTGTGTCCTGCCCTGGAGAAAGGATAGACACAATGTTAAACAGTTTTGTTTTCTTTATGTACTCTGACCCCTCCCCCTGGGTTGATCCAGGCAGCTATGGAGATGCCCTCATTACCAAGGAGCATGGGGGGACAGATGAGAGGAGATGCTGCTAACTATGATGGTGTCCTCATTATTCATCTATGTGTGTGTGGGGGAGAGAGAGAGAGAAGATGACCGCAGCTATGGAGAAGCCCCATAACCAAGGATGTAATAGAAGGTTGTAGTGGGGAGGGGATGCCGTAAACTGTGATGGTGTACACCCTCTTTCTTATGGGGGGGGCAGAAGACAATGACAGTAGCTATGGAGATGCCGCATCAGTACGGAATGATTTCTCCTGAAATGGGGCTGTGATAACTGTGTCGCCTGCTCCAGAGGGGGATGCTGGAGAAGCCACTGACTGTCCTCCTGATGGGGACATTGGAGAAGCCAGTGACTGTGGCTTATTTTTTTGTGTGTATGTGGTGTTGCCTGCATTTTACTACTGTTGAATACATGAAAGTAGCCCTCACACAGTAACTGCAGTGGTAACATGAGTAAAATGCCTCTTCCAGATTCCAAAGACTTGTTAATAGTAACCCCAAGAAGTCTGTCCTGACTACGTCAGGCAGCCTCAAAAAAGTAAGACTGGCCTTGTTGGGTTCAGCCAAATCTTGTTTATTTAGTCAAGAGTAATGCACACTTTCTAAGTGCTGTGATTCAGTTTCAAATAACATTCTGAATGATGTTTAAATTCTTTTTTTTTAATTAAGTTGATTTTCATTTTCAACATATAACTTAGGAAACATGGATTATACAATACAACATACAGTAATAATCTCTTGTTAAAAGAAAATATTTACAATTTCATTGTACCTTTTAACTGCAGCACTATGACTGTTTCAATTTGGCAAAATCACATTAAAAATCACAATTTCTATGTTCTCATTTAAAACATTTACATAAAAATAAATGATACATTCTTTCTTTGTGCAAGGCCTTGTACTATGTGTATGGTAGACAGCATAAGCATATCATTAATTATGTGTTGTTCCCATTGTGGTGTGTACCTCATACGTGTGTGGTACTGTGAGGTCTGCTGCTACTGGTATGTTTTGTAGCAATGTGCTGTTCTCTCCGACATTGTTGCTGAAGGAAAAACTGAAGTTTCTTATGTTTGTCTCCAACATAAAGGTCTTACTTGACTGTCCCCATCTGGCTATGGGGACCGGAAGCTGTGAAAACAGTATTGTCACAAGGGACTTTCAGGACCCTACACTATTTCACCTGCTACCTGCATTCCTAAAAAGAAGGTGAGGCCTCAGTGTACATATGAAGGAAGATTGTGTTTGGGTTGACTGAATGGTTATAATGAATCTCAAGGTCACAGGGAAAGTTAAATCAAAATCTTTTCACCGTCCAGGCTGCTCCGGTTCAGTTCAACTGTTGAGAATATCGACATCTCCGTGCTTCAGCTTGCATTCTGGTACTAGTCCGCTGTATGATCATTTGCCCTGTCTTTCTCTGAGAAGACAAGAACAGAACAGGCAGTATAGCCTAGAGGGTTGAAACAGATTCAGCAAACCTAGGTTTGAAATCCACAACTACCACTTGCATTTTGTATGACCCTGAGCAAGTCACTTAAACTCTTTGTGCACATGGGATGCACTTGGGCGTGAGCTCTGGCCCAGTGTGCCTTTCTGGCCAAAACATTCTAAAAAGTCTGCATAGCCTAGTGGTAACGGCACAGAACCACAACCAGGAAATCTAGGTATGAATCCCGATTCCTCTGCTTTTACTTCTCACAGGTCCTTCTAAGGTTTAGAGGACAATTTTTTCCTTTACCTAAATAATTTGCACTGTTACATAGAAACACAGACAATAAAAACATTGACAGTGATGGCAGAAAAAGACCAGTGATCCATCCAGTCTATCCAAGTTCCCTATCTAGCCCTGGGACTTACTGTCCCTCCCAGGGTCCAAGCCTTCCCCATTCTCCCATTATTCTCCTCCTGCTTCTGCTTCTCCAAGCAACCACTATACCTTTCATTCTGTCCCAACCATGCTGGAAACCACCAACATTTTTTGCACCTACCACTTCAACTGGCAGACTGTTCCATGGCTCCACCACCCTTTCTGTAATTCCTCCTGTTAGTTTCCATTCATATCTGCATGACTACCAGTTAGTATTCAACCTAAGTAGTTCCTCACAGTTCACCTTGTTTATTCCTTTTAGGAACGTGAAGGTCTCTGTCGTATCTCCCTTCTGGTCTCTAGTGAGTACACGTTCAGTGCCTTGTCCTCATAGGACCCGCACTGTTGTCCCCAAATCATTTTTGTTATGCTGCGCTGCACCATGTCCAACCTAGCCCTATCTTTCCTGAGATGAGAACTCCAGAATTGGATGCAGTACTACAGGTGTGGCCTCACTAAGGATCTATACAGGGGAAGTATTACCTTTTCCCTTCTGCAGCTTAGTGTCATCTGCCAAGAGACACAACCTGCCACGGATTTCCTCACCAGTGTCACCAATGAGCCTTTGGGTGGCACAGACATATCAACCATCTAAAGTAGAGAAGCAGTTAGCCATGAAGCAGTTAGACAAGAATGACTGCAGAACTTCCCGTACTGTAGCACATAAGACTACTCATGAATCTAGCCATTCAGCAAGGGGCCCAAGTACAATACGAACTCTCAGCTACAATGAATATTAACTGAAAAGTATGGTCCTTACTGGGGTGGTGAACAGACAGGCACAACTTGACCAGGAGCATGCCCCTGCACATACAGCATGACCTCGTAATCGATACGGATGCCAGTCTGAAGACGTGGGGAGCTTCCACAGGCTGACATACTGAACAAGGAACATGGTCTCTCAGGGAATCAAAACTACCAATCAACATAGGAAATTAGGGCAGTTTTCCAGGACCTGTCCACTTCAGCACCCTGGTCAAGGGGAATAATGTCAGAGGAAATTTAGAGGCCAGTCATGCATGGATGTAACTTCTTGGAGACTCATCATCCCCAAGCGGTGCTTCATTCTGGATTCTCTGATATGGCTTCTCTCCTCTAAATGTACTCCCATAGAAGGTGACAGAGATTGCTTGGAGCTGCTGTAAGCAAGCTGACATTCACGGATAAAGATAAAGAGTTACTGGTAAAAAGCTTGTATTTAGCCATCAACATGCTGTCCATTGCTAAAGCAAGGGGTTGATTGGAAACTGCCATGTGAGGCAGTGCACTACCTCCTTCATCTTAAAAAGAGAGACAGTGCTGACACACTGTAGTTGCTCTGATGTGGGGGGGGGCAGGGATGGTCTTCCAAAGAGAGTCCCCCTCCTTCCACGTACTCTTTTTAGGAAAAGAGAATCCTGTGACTTTATCTGTCACTGCACTTCGCTTCTGTCTCTTCCACTAAGAAATATGTCACTTGGTGCCCAGACGCTACAGTGAGGACAACACATGCTTCTCTTCCCCCAGAGGGGCCCACTGGGGAATCGTTCATTTCGTACCAACCCATCTTAGGTATTGCTGTTCTCCTGAACTGGAAATGGAGTCTATGACTCCTGCCTGTCATTCAGAACAGTCAGAGGATTCTGAGGATTCACACTGTCCTTTGGATTTCTGGTGGGTCTTTCTGCCCGCTTCAGGTATTCCTGGACAGAAGGCCACAGAAGTCAAAGTCCTTCTTGAGCAGTGGTCATGCTTATTTTTCCAAAAGCTTTATTCCAAGGTATGCCTCCATTTCAGGAATAATACTAGCTATTTTTCCTTTTTCTTAGGTGCGAGCAAAGGTAAGTCTTACTGTCCAGAAAAGTGTCTCATTGAGCCAAGTTTAAGGCTCATCTATGGCAGTTGGTAGTAAGTTTCCAATATCATTGTGTTGTTCAGATCACAGGAATGATACTGAAGCCACATTGAAGGATACATACTAGTCATGGGTATTAGCCTGGATGCATTACATGCTCAAATGAGGCTACACAGTGGTTCATTGCAAGATTCGCCCTCTGTTTTTCTACAGTTCCCTTTAAAGAGCACCTTTCCTGGTAAAAAAAGCAAAAGACACTAAGCACCCTTACCTGCCCTAGAGTCCAAGGATGGTAAACAAATGTTTTTTAATTGTAGGATTTTTGGGATGGAAGGGATCATATTTTGGCTCTGTGGAGCCGAAAGCCCGATCCGTCCCACTTCCCAATTCAGAGTTCCACCCCTATGCTCTACAGAGAAATATGGAAGTGGGCACACACTCCATATAGATTACTATAGAGATGCTATTTAAACTACTTTTTTTATACTTTACACTCCGATTCCAACAAATCAAGGCTACCACTCAACTAAAATGGCCCATGTTTGTTGAGCAGTGGCTTTGATTTGATGGAATCGGTCCTCTGAAGTATTAAAAAAAAAAAGTGGTTTCTAAAGCATCCCTATAGTAGTCTATGGAGTGCGCCGTCATCCTCTCCATATTCTTACATCATGTAACATGAGAGTGTGGGGGTGGGCTCTGAATGGGGAAGTGGAAGAAATCATAATCTCAGCTCTACAGAGCTAATATATGATCCCTTCCCTCCTGAAAACCCTATAATGAAAAAAATATTTTTTTACCATCCTTGGACTCTGAGGCAGGTAAGGGTCCTTGATGTCTTTTGGGGGGAGGGGACTTTGTAACAGAGCATAAAAGGTGCTCTGTAAGGGTTTCAACTCACTCGGGTTACTCTTTCAGTTCCTATCATTCATCAATTGGGGACCCAGGAACCTCAGCAAGGATCACAATTGTCCCAGCCTTCATAATCTCCTTAGCACCCATTCCTCAAAGATACAAATGAAAGAACTCCCCCTGAAGTGAATTCTCACATCAGTCTTAAGCCAGGCTTATGTAGAACTGGCTCCCAATACCACAGAACCTTTGAGAGATAGTACAGTTGACATCGGTACCATTTAGGAATTAGGCTCTTTTTGGAACGCCTTCCCCTGGGGATGATCCGCTTATGTAAGCTGGCCCTAGAGGTTTTAGGGGGTTGCCTTCTCTTTTTATTTCTCAGAGTGGCTTCTCAAGTAGGCATTTCCTCTTTGCAGAGCTATCAAGAGAATGCTAGTGGCAGATCATGACCTTCACTCATCTACACTGTCAATCATGCTGTTTTGGGCTCAATTTCATCATTCTTTGAGAGTGGTTCTCTTTGGACGCTTCTCGGCTCACTAGGAGTCCCAGGGTTATGTGAGTAAGACAGTTACCCTGGCCTCTCTTATCAGTTATCCTGGCCTCTCTTATCGAGGCCACAAAAACAGGTGGTATATATTAGTACACAAACAGCAAGGAGGGCTTGACTAGGCTAAGACACCTTTGTCTAAGGATGTGTTAACCAATGAAATCTTCCTGTTAGGAAAGATAGAGGATATCTTTAACCATCTAACAACCCAGGACATGCTCGAGGTCAGAGAGGCTGTTATGTTTGGTCTCAGGGCTTTAAATTAGACCGTAATGCAAGTCTCCAGTTCTTGAAGTAAAATTGTAATTTTCCTGGAGCATCATTGAACAGAAAAGATTTAAAAAACAAAAGGAGGAGAATAATTACAGTCCCTCTTCACCCTCCTTTTGTTTGGTCTGTTTCAGCTTCTAGGACCCCAGATGATGACATCACTTGACCAAAGAAGCCTTCAGCAGTTTCCAGAGGGAAGCAGATAGCTGTTTAATTGAGTTATCGCAAGCTAAAGAAGAGGACCTGCTAAAGATGAAAAAGCACTTATATGAGTAGCTAAGGACTATAGAAGGGAGCAAAGCTGTATAGGATATGTAGTTAAAAAACATTTTTAGGCAGCAGACCTTGTCTGGTCTATTTCATGACCAAATTTATCCTACAGCTCTGTGAATGAAACTGCACCCTCTGAGGAAATACAATTGAATATCTCTGGAAGGACATTGACAAAATAGAGGCAGTCCAGAGAAGGGCAACAAAGATGGTACATGGACTGTACCAGAAGCCCTATGAAGAAAGACTTAAGGACCTTAATATCTATTCACTGTAGGAAAGAAGGGAGAGGGGAAATATGATAGAGACTTTTAAGTACCTTAGGGGAATTAATGGTACAGTGGAAAGCATATTTCAGAGAAAACTGCACAAGAACAAGGGGGCATGATATGAGGCTGAAGGGTGGAAGGCTCAGGGGTAATGTTGGGAGGTTCTTTTTCAATGAAAGGGTGGTGGAGCTGTGGAACAGCCTTCCAGCAGATGTGGTGGGTGCGAGGATAATACAGGGGTTCAAGAGTGCATGGGATAGACATAAGGGTACCCTGGAGATGTGCAGAGCAGGAGAGCCGCAGATCAAATAGGATCTAGGGCTGCAGCAGTATTAAATCCTTTATAAAATACTCACATTTTTGTGGAACTTAAGAACAGTCATCCAAATGTTTTCAACTCAGGAGAAACAGTTAAGTGGTAACTGCCCATCTTCCCAAATCCTTCTCTATTTGAGACAAATATTTTTTTGGTATTGAGAAGCTGTAAATTATCTAAGTTACAGGGAAGTTTGATCCCTAAGTACATAAAGAAGACCCACAGCCACCTAAAAGGGAATTAAAGTTTCATTTCTGGGGGGAAGGGGCTGTAATGGAGGCCTAAGATCTTCATTTTATGGAGATACAATTTAAAACTAGCTGCCAACTTTTTTATTTTTTTACTTATTGAAGGTCTAGGAATTACAACCCTTTGAGTCAGATACTCATTTGCAAAGGCTCCATGTCATACATAGATGAGGACAGGTACAAAGTATAACACAATACAGAGTGCTGCTCTAATACAGAGATACAGTGCTAGGTACAGAGGCAAAGCTAGATAATAATACATACGTATGGGAACACCAAAGGTGTGTATAGTTGAGGCATATATTGGAGACAAAAGCATAAACTGCAGAAAATACATATTTAGATCTTTTAGTGGAGTTTATCTGCAGTCGCAGTGAGAGTTGGACATAATGTAGCTCCGCAGCTCAGGTTTAAACGGTCCTAGCCTGGGGAGTGATATGATAGAATCAGGGACTGAGTTCATCCAGAGTAGGGCCCTGTAGCAAAAGGACATTTGGCCAGCAGAGGTCTTTACAAAAGGGACATGAAATGTTGTAGTGTCAGAAAGTCTAGTGGCACGGGCCAGCAGACTCTTTTGGAGGAGCTGGAGACAGCCGGGGTGGTGCTAAGCCTAATTGGATTTTCTGGGACAGTAAGCAGGTCTGGTAGAAAAGTCGCCCTTGAAAGTTTAGCCATGCTGACCGTTGGTAGAGGTCACAGGTGTGCGTGAGACGATCACAGCCTGTGGCCAACCTGCAGGCTTTGTTTAGGGTGAGTTTAATGTTGGTCAGTGCAGTGTCAGAGGCAACGCCATAGATGATTATTCCATAGTCCACCAGGGAAAGGATGGAGCTGGAGATGGCTAACCTTAGGGCATCAGGTGGGAGACAGGATCTATGCCTGTAAAGGAGACCAATTCTGATGTTTATTGCAGAGCATATTGACGCAATATGCTCATGAAAGGTAACTGCAGAGTCAAGGGTAATCCCTAGATATTTGAATTTAGTAACTGGCTTCAGCATGGTACCCAATGAGATCAGTATAGATATTTTGGACATGCTGTGTTTGTGTTGCGGGTGGCCGAATAGCATTACTTTTGTCTTTTTAGAGTTGAGTACAAGCTTGTGGGAGGTCAACCAAGTTTCTACTTGTGTGAAGGAGCACTGCAAGGATTTTTGGAGCTGGGTAGAGTCAGGCTGCCAACTAAAGATCACAGCATCATTCGCATAGAGGAGAAGGTGTCCAGAGGAGGCCATAGATAAGGAGTTCAAGTATAGTGAGAAAAGAAGCAGGCCCAGGATGGACCCTTGTGGGACACCCGACTGGATGGGAAGGGTCGTAGAGAGGGTGTCATTTATCTTCACTTATTGGGTACCGCCGTGGAGAGAGTTAGTGAACCAGCCAGCTGATTCTTGGGAAACGCCAACGGAGAGGAGGGAGGTAATGAGCATATTGTGACTGATGGTATCAGATGCCTTGGAGAGATCAATAAAGACTGACCCAGCTAAATTTCCTTGGTCTAGGGCATCATGGATAAAGGAGGTGAATTCCAGTAGGGCAGTGGTTGTGCTGTGTCCTTTCCTGAACCCATGTTGTTGCTGGCATAGTAGATGGTGCGAGTCTAAGTAGTCAATAAGCTGACCAGCCACTATTTTTTCCAGTGCTTTTGAGAGGGGAGGGAGTATGGAAATGGGCCTGTAGTTACTAGTTGAGGTATGGTCACCATTTTTATGAATTGGCGTAATCACCGCTTTTTTCCACAGAGATGGGAACTGCCCTAAGCATAGGGATATATTGATAATTTTTGTGAGGGGTGTTAGGACTGCATCAAGGGTTAAGGAGAGCAGTTTTCCATCTAAGGAGTTGCTGCTTTGCCTGGTCTTACCTAGAGACCTGGCCAGGTATGAGCGGGCAGCACTAGGGGAGTCAATTTTGAAGTGAAAAGGTGGAGCACTTGGGGGTGGTGGGAATTGTCCAGCATCTACAGTGAAAAAGTCAGAGGGTAGAATAGTACTGAGGTCAGAGAAAGAATTATTGAATGCATTTGCTATTTTGTAGGGGTCCTGGGTGGAGACATCATCGATAATAAGCATGGTAGGGGAGGGGAGGTGGACTTGCCATTGAGTTCCTTTACATTTTCCCAGAACCTTTTCCCATTTCCCCAGTTGGCAGTAAGGTTGGCCTTATAGTAAGCAGCCTTTGCCTGTCGGATAGCTCAGGTGCATGAGTTTCGGGCAGCCTGGTACAACTGTCGGTCAGAAAGGCAATCTGACTGAAGGGCGTGGTGCCACAGGTCATCACGGGCCTTCATTTGGTCGAGCAAGGACCGAGTTACCCAGGGGGAGGATTTTTTTTTTCTATCTGTTTTACAAAGGGGGCCAAAATGTCGCAGGTGGATTGGAAGGAACTTATGAAGAAGGACAGGGCGGTACCAACTGACAACTGGTGATCAAGTGGAGACCAGTCGAGGTTTCTGAGATAGGTTCGGAAATGTATCAAAGTCCCTTTCTTAAGTTGGCGATACCTGGAGATCCAGGGGGGCAGGGGTTTCCAGCTGTTTGTCCAGAGACAAGTTACAGGTAGTAATCACTGAGTGAGTCCGAGAGTACCTGGACATCCTGTATGTGCTCGGGATGATTCGTGAGTATGGGATCAAGGAGAGAACTTGGGCCTAGGTTTTTGTTTACTCTAGTAGGGGTAAGGACCATTTGGGACAGATTTTGGGCGGCAGTTGCATCCCTGAGGGAGGCTGACTGGGAAGCAAGCCAGTTTGTATTGAAATCACCAAGTGCTATGACTTCCGAGTTTTTTGGGAGCTGGGTGATAGTGTTAAGGATGGATGTGAAAGCATCCCTTTGGTTGCAATGGGGTATGTATACTGACATTAGATAGAGAGATTTACCTGTGTTACCAATAGCAACCCTTATGGTGAGGGACTGTGCTCCCTCTGCAGGGTTCAATGTTGCAATATTTATGCCTTGCAGGTATTCCCGAAGATACAGAGTGCTACCCCCACCCCGCTTACCCAGTCTGTCTGATCTGAACAATGTGTAGCCCTGTATGCACACAGCCGACTCAGGGGTACGCTGTGATAGCCAAGTCTCTGTTATGGCTAGAGCATCAGGGTGGTGGAGGCTGACCCAGGCTTGGAGTGGGGTTAGTTTTTTTTGGAGGCTACATATATTAATGGCAGCCAGACATAGCCCTTTCTGTTGCATTGTTAAGTGAGGGGTGTGGTCAGTGGGGCCAGGATTGGGGTGTATGTTGCCAACAAGTAGCAGGAGGATAATGGCTATCCTGGATAGGGTACTTTTTAGGATCTTCTTGTGAGTGTGCATCGATGGGATTGCATGGTGGTGCAGTTTGTTGGGAATATGGGAGCATGCGAAGTGCAATATTTTGTGGCCATAAAGAAAAGGGGTAGTCTTAATAACTGGGAGTAAGTGGCTTGGCATGAGGGGAGGATGGAGGGGGTCGGACATGGTTATAGAAGCAGGAGTGGACTTCAGGCTGAGAGCCAGAGGAGGTGTTTGGTGAGAGGGGGGGGGTTGTGTGCAGTTGAGTATGGGCAGGGCAGGAGGGTGGTGTGCAGAGGGGAAGGGTCAACAAGAGGAGAGTAAGCCATGATGTCATTTTGTGAGTGAGAAAGGGAGATAACAGCAATGTTGCTTGGCATTTTAGGAAGTAATTAGTATAAAGTTTAACATTGATAGTGTTTAGAAGTTTGATAAAGAATGATATTTTCCTGCTGCTGATTGGGGGTGAAGGCTAGTGGGTGTAAACAGGAATTTTTTTTTTTTTTAGAGGTATGGGTATTAATTAAGTGTCACACACCGAGGCAACGCGGTGTAATGTAGGGCTGAGAAAATCCCAGCTGAGAAACAATAGCAGCCTCTAGTGGTAGGTCCGGATAACCTGCCAATGGAAAAGTTGCCTGATTGGTTAAAACAGGTCACCAGGAGCCTCTTCTTCCCCTATAAAGTAACAAGCCGACTAAGGGTGGTGGTGGGGGCAGTGGGTAGCTGACGTGCAATGTCAGCGGGGCTCTTATTGCGAGTTCGGGATTTTCAGCGTTTTAATAGAGCTGCTGTTCCTCCACTTAAAGTGCATGTTACCTGGCTGAAAAATGCTGCGGGGGTCCCTGCAAAGCTTGTGGGAGGGTGTCCTACCCTCACGACCAGCACCCAAGAGGGGAGCCTTGCTGTTCTGTCAGAGAAAGAAGAGAGCACAATTAATATCAGGTGAGCTTGCACAGGCGCAATGGGGGGGGCTTAAACCAAATTACAGGGGGGAGGGCTACTATTTGTTTGCTCTAGCTAGTCTGCAACTGCGTATTACTGCTTTAAAATGGCGACTTGAAAATTTCACCACTACTAATAATCACTTTACTGTTCAAGGGCAGGCTAACAACTTTTCCCCCTTACTGCGGTTTCAAACTACTCAGTGCAAATGCAAACAGCAAACAGCCTGGTTTACTCAACAAACAGGGTCAGAAATGCTATTTCAAACAAGGTGCAGTGACTACGTTGCAATTAATTTAAATAAAATGACCAGAGCACAGATGGATTGATTAGATACATACAGACTGGCTTTTAACTAGGACATTGCTGCTTTACAATTGCAGGCGCAGGGGCTATGAAGCAAGTAAAACAGAACAATTATTTGAACTTCAGAACTGGCGCCAAGAATTTAGCTCTTAAGGCACTGCAGGAATCATGTAAAATCATGCCATTTAGACGCTTAGGATCTAAGCAACAAAAAAACTATCTCCACATGTGTGGGGACAGCAATTAATTTTAAGGAACTTGGTTAAAAAAATGAGTTCAGAATTTTCAGCGTTTCGATAGAGCTGCTGTTCCTCCACTTAAAGCACACGTTACCTGGCCGAAAAATGCTGCAGGGGTCCCTGCAAAGCTCGTGGAAGGGTGTCCTACCCTCACGACCAGCACCCACGAGGGGAGCCTTGCTGTTCTGGCCGAAAAATACTGCGGGGGTCCCTGAAAAGCTAGTGGGAGGGTGTCCTACCCTCATGACCAGCACCCATGAGGGAAGCCTTGCTGTTCTGGTTGAAAAATGCTGCGGGGGTCCCTGCAAAGCTCATGGGGGGGTGTCCTACCCTCACAACCAGCACCCATGAGGGGAGCCTTGCTGTTGCCTTAGCTCCTCCCAAAGCTCTGGAAGTGAAAACTCTGGGTTGGTTATGGACATCAGCAAATCATCTGCCTATAACACTATTTTATAGTACCTCTCACCAACTCACACTCCAGTGATACTGTCATTCTCTCAGACTGCCTGAGGTAGAGGTTCTAGATATAATGCAAAGAGTAGGGAGAGAAAGAGGGCAGCCTTGGTGGGTACCTCTTTGTATCTGATATGACAGTGCCCCATTAGCCCATATCCATATTTTGGGTGTATCGTATAGACTGCAAATGACTGCACGAAAGGAGGGAGGAAAGCCCTTCTTAGAGTCCTCTGCATAAACTCCTAGGAGACTGTGGAGGGGTTATGGGATAACAGGTGGACCAGACACTGAACTTCAAGTTCAACACACAATCTCTGTGTGATGTTTATTCAAAATGCAGCAGATACCCTTTAGCAATGGCACATCCCTTCTTCAGTACATCAGTTTGTAGCAACAGACTGTGCAAGTCTTTTCTCTACACTTAGCCAGCACCTGCTGACTCTCTGATCTCTGATCCAACCACTTTTCAGTGAAAACCCTTCATCCCTATGTGGGCCCCATTTGCTTGGGTAGTAGGGGCTCAAAAAGAAAAAGAATGAAACAAGCTACAAACAAAGAATCTCAGTGCAGAAACACTGAAAAAAGGGTTACCCCAAATGGCATTGGCAACAAATTAAGTTTTAAAGAAATACAACATCATACATACTTCCATAATGCAAAGCATCATGGGATATATGCAAAGCACCATGACATTTCAGACTTGTTCGGTTTACAGCAATTTACATGCATTTTAAATAGCACAACTAACTTAATTTCAATAATAGTCACCTAGTACTTTGTACCTTTATCAAAAACACCTACAGTCATGGTATTTTCAACATTTACAGGCTTCACGAACATAAGGTATATACATCAAGGTATTTTATGACATAGTGCTATTACATAGTAAATCCAACAATGATAAACACAACTTTTTTTACATACGCTTGGAGGTCACCACAATAACCTTCCTGTACGAGGACCTGAGAGGGAAAAGGAAATTTAAAGAGGACACTATAGCATAGTCAAGAAAGGGGAGGGGGTGTGCATAGGTGGCCAACCTTATGGACTAGAAATTGTAATGGATAGATTAAGCTAAGAAGTAGAAGAACTGTTGCAACAGATTTAAGAAAAGGTTGGTCCTCAAGAGTGGCAGGAGATCCCTGTCACATATCCCCCACCTTAAGAGGGAAGCAGTTATTGTAGACTGCTTACCACCTTCCTGCCCCAGGACGGATGGAGCTTTCATCCATCCATCTTCAGAGGCTCTGTCTCAGGGTCCCTATTAATGATTAACATTCTATCATAAACATAGTAGATATCAACATTCTTTACCATGAGTCATGAACACATTTCTCAATAGAGACTAACTGTACCTTTCCTGAACTATCTCCTTTTACGGAAAGTACGTTATATTTCTTAACCAAAAAATTTGGATGGCTGTAAAGTCCAGTACCATAGAAACAATTTCTCTGGGATGAGTAATTACATGCTCCAACCCCACCAGACATGTCAGTTTTAAGCAGGGGTCCATTCCTAGGTTCAACCCCTCTATTAAAACCCACTATGTCTATTGATTCATTTCACTTGCTACAGATACAGACATCGGAGGGTAGACACTCTTTTCATGTTACCCTAACACAAGTTCCAATCCATTTTCCACCCACCTCCACCTTTGTAGGTTTTCCCTCAGAAAAGAATAAAACACACGTACTGCCTCAGACTCCTTGTCTGCCCTTGGGTACATCTTTTTTCACTATCAGGTCCACCCCCTGACCAAACATGCTACACTTTCGCCTACAGAAAGGGACCATTGCAGAGCCACATCTGGCCTTGCCTGCAACTAACTTGACCCCTCCGGCTTACACAAAGTGTCTGCGGGGATATGGAAGGAGCAACAGTAGCTTCTATTCTCTTATTTCAACCCATGATAACCTATGACCCCAAACCTTTGGTCATCCTATCCCCAGGCAGGTCTCTACAACTCAGGGGCATCTTAATAAGCATTCTTTTTAATCATTGTGCTATTTTCAGCCATTTGTTACCATCTACTACCTTGCGACCTGTGTGAGAGTTTTCCCTTTTTCCAAGGGTGCCATTTTTTTCTTTAATGACCTCTACCCTCCTTAACCTTAACGTACTGTAACAGTTTGGCAACATTAGCATTTTTAGCATGCAGTATACCCCAGTCAATACTGTTAATAGATTTAGCTGCATCAATACAAGAAAAAGTCCCTTCAGCCTCATAGGCTTCTTCTTGTTTGCTTGGAGTCATCAACCCCAGCACACTATCACTAGGCACAGTCTTACCTGGGGTCTCACATTCAGGTTCTATACTTGCATTTCCGACCTCCAACAGGTAACATCCTGGGAATACAGGCAACAAAGGACTATCCTGCTCAGTCAGGGGGTCCTCTTCCAGCTGAGCCCATGAAAAATCCTCCTCCAATTCTTTATCCAAACTCTCCGGCAAGAGCCTCTCCAGCACTTGGCACTGGTGTTCTGCCTCTCTGCATAGTCGGTCTGCCTCCAGCCGTTGCCCACTCATTCAGTAGATCATTCTCATGAGGGTCTCCACCTCCTGGGTGTTGTCTCTCACACCTCCACTCTGCCTTGACCTGCATCTCTTCATCGCCTTCAGGACTGGCCTTCCTCCGAGCTCCCAGGTCCAGTCCAGGCAGCAGCTTCTCTCCGTCTTACAGCCATGGTTCTAGTCAGAACTCCACGGACTTTCTTCTCCGGGTTTCTACTCTGGTAACTCCTGCTGCATCGGTCCACCTGGGATATCTGGATGATATCTGCCAGAAAACGTCCCTCTTTGGCCAGTCCAAACACTTCTAGCAAGTTATCCCACTTCTCACACCAAGTCTGTGGAGGGGTTGTGGGATAACAGATGGACCAGACACTAAACTTCAAGTTCAACACACAATCTCTGTGTAATGTTTATTCAAAATGCAGGAGATAACCTTTAGCAATGGCATATCCCTTCTTCAGTACATCAGTTTGTAGCAGCAGACTATGCAAGTCTTTTCTCTACACTTAGCCAGCACCTGCTGACTCTCTGATCTCTGATCAAACCACTTTTCAGTGAAAACTCTTCATCCCTATGTGAGCCCCCCAAAAGAAAAACAACAAAACAAGCTAAAATCAAAGAACCTCAGTGCAGAAACACTGAAAAATGGGTTACCCCAAAGGGCATTGGCAAAAAATCAAGTTTTAAAGAAATGCAACATCATGCATACTTTCATAATGCAAAGCATCATGGGATATATGCAAAGCATCATGACATGTCAGACTTGTTCAGTTTAGAGCAATTTACATGCATTTTAAATAGCACAACTAACTTAATTTCTATAATAGTCACCTAGTACTTTTTACCTTTTTCAAAAATACCTACAGCCATGGTATTTTCAACATTTACAGGCTTCATAAACATAAGGCATATACATCAAGGTATTTTATGACATAGTGCTATTACAAACTAAATCCAACAATGATAAACACAACCTGTTTTACATATGCTTGGAGGTCACCATAATAACCTTCCTGTATGAGGACCTGAGAGGGAAAAGGAAAATTAAAGAGGACACTATAGCATAGTCAAGAAAGGGGAGAGGGTGCCCATAGGTGGCCAATCTTATGGACTAGAAATTGTAAAGGATAAATTAGGCTAAGAAACAGAAGAACTGGTGCAACAGATTTAAGAAAAGGCAGTCCTCAAGAGTGGCAGGAGCTCCCTGTTACAGAGACGCTATCAAATGCCTTTTTGGCATCAAAGCTAAGCAATGGTGGGGGGTGTTTTAGTAATATTTTGAATTATGTGTATCATTTTCTTTGTATATTATCATCCATTGCCTGTCACTGGAAATTAAAACAGTCTGATGTGAGTTAATTATAGTGGTAAGAACAGCGTCCAGTCATTTGGCACACATTGCATTAAAATTTTATGATCTGTGTTTAGAATTGAAATAGTCCTATAGAATTCCACTAACACAGGGTCCTTTTCAGGTGTGGGATAGCAGAAATTGTGGCAAAATTCCAGGATGGAAGCAGCACTGCATCTACCTGGCGATTATGACAAAGGGACAATAACAGCAGGAAAAGAGGCGTTACATAATTTATAAAATTCTCAAAAATGAAGCTATCAGAGCTTGGACATTTCACATTTTTCAAGTTTCATATCATGAGTCACACTTATGCATTAGTTATTGGGCTTAGGAGGGCTGCTATCCGTTCTGGTGCAAGGGATGGTAAAGTCGCTATAGACAGGGATGCCTCCCCCTCCTCCTGGTGAAGAGTACAATTGCTGGTAACAAGGACCAGAGGTTATAAAAAATATCTTTTAAATTGTGTACCAAAGCCCCACTGGAATGGTCTTTCAAATGAACTATCGTTCTTTGTACAAAAGGTCTTTTAAATGACCTACCGTTCTGTGTACTATATGGCACTGCAGCCATGTAGCTAGCACTTTTTGACCCCTGTAACCTCCTTTATGATACTGATTTCAGACATAGCACAGAGCTAGGTCCATCTGAAGGAAAGGGTAAGATGGCCAACAGAGCAGCTGCCTGTGAACGGCGCTCCTGATAAGCAACCCCGAATCATGATCTCTTCTCTTCTCTTGAGGTTGCTAAATTACCTGCTACAACCTATATATTTTGATAACTAAAAAAGCTCTGTTATCATTGTCCTCTGAAGAATACTCATTGTCATGAATTAATCCCTTGGAGAAAGATTTCTAGCCTGCCAGCTGCTTATGGAGTAGTGAGAGAGGTGGAGAAGTCCTCGACTCACCCGCTTGCAAGCTACCTTACTTTCAGGCCCTCCATATGGAACATCTTTAACAAACCCAATATCACTAATAAACTTATCAGTAAATCTGAAAAAAAAAAAAGAAAGAAAACAGTGCACCTGGGTACGTCTAGGGAAAAATCAGAGTGCACTTCCATTTAAACTTCTGTCTACGGTATGTCCAGTTCCACTTTAACCCAATGAAGTTGTGATCTGTCTGGGTTCCCTATTCCAGTGTCAATATCCAGACTAATTGGCCACTGAGAGAGTTTTTTTAGCAAACTCACAGCAACACAGCAGAATCGGACCATTGTCTTCAGATTGGCATTGAAATTCAAACCTAAAGACTTGATGGATTGCCTGAAACCAGCTGCTCTATGTGATTACAGTGAGTCAAAAACGGCACCAACAAAAACAGTGACTGCACATCACCAAAAATCAAAACAGTGATGCACTACAGTGCCCGCCAGAAACAGTGACAGGCACTTACTTTCTCTGCAGGTGGCGATCTGCAGTTACTTTTTATGCAAGGGGATATGCCCCCACAACCCCCATAAATTCAGTAATTAACACCAAGGGGGATGACAATGGGGATGGGACAACTCGCGGGGGGCTACTCCATGGGGGGGATACAAGTGTGAAGGGGGAGAATGTTGGTGGGGAGCAATCTGCGGGCACAGGGGAACAAAGTCGGGGAAACAGGAGTTTATCACCAAAAAACAAATTAAACAGCCCCCTCCCAAAAAAACACACCCCATAGCCAGTCCCGAACCCATGTCCACCAGCTTCAGAGGTGGTGACTGTAGCCACCACACCAGATGATCAGCTGGGAACTGGCTTACCAAACAAAGCCCTATAACCTCATGTAGCAGGCTCTCCCTCGCTGTCTACTTATTCGCTATTTTTCACACTCGCTATTCAGTGACGTCGATATTTTTTCACAGTTACTATTTCCACAGGTGGTCAAACTGAGTCGCTCAATTTGCATCGCTCAATTTGACTCGCCCATATCACAGGATACCAAACCAGTGGCTGTTATGAGGGACCGAGGCCACAGCAGATCCAGCTCCGACAACTCTGAGTTGGCAAACAGGATCAGTGGCAATGAAGCAGAGGAAAACTTTCTTATTGCATCCAAGCAGCTTTTCTTTGAGCTACAGAAGCTTGGGGCATCATTGGAGTGGCTGAAAACAATAATTGCAGACACATCCAAAGAATTGCAAGCACTCCAGCAACTGGCCTCCAGCCTGGATGGATGGCTCACAGACATAGTCAAGAAGCATGGCGCAGCCCTCCAGTTTCTGCTCTGCTGGAAGCGGGAGCTCACGAAGAAGATAAATGACCTGGAGCTCTGCTCCCAGTGGAACAACACTGGAATACACGTGATATTGGAGAGCACAGAACTGTAGAATATTGTGGAATTTACTGACTCTTTCCTCAAGGAAATCCTCAGCCTCCTGAATGAAAAACAATTCCACACTGAGCGGGCTCACAGGGCCCTTGGCCCCTGCCCCACAGACCTGAAAGCTAGCCCGAGGTCAGTGGCAAACTATTTCCTGTTCTACAGAGTGAAAATTAAAACTACTGTTCACAGCCCGGAGCATAAAAGGAAGTCCACTTTGGAGACAGCAGAATCAGATTAGTTTTTTCATCATGATTAGCATTCTGTACACAACAAACTCCGAATTACTGGTTCCAGGAAGAGAACTATGCAGAATGTTGTCCATAAACAGAAAACAATTGAAAACACAGTTTTTCACATCAGTGTTTATTAAGGTACAGTTAAATACAGCACCGTTGGAGGCAAGTCTTTCATTTCTTTTATTAGGAACATTACGAACTGCTGCCAGTTAGCACAGATTTCCAGTCCCCTTTAAACTTGATTAAATGCAGAAAAGAACATGCATGTCACAAGAGGTGCTTTGCAAGCTATGCTTGCTCTAGCACCTAATAGTATTGTAATAAGAGGACTAGTTTGTTTAATTAATTAATTGATTATTGACTGGGTAAGCAGACTAGACAATTACAGTGCCTATGTTCAGGCACGACCCAGGAGATTACAAAGTAAGGGAGTGAGACGAACAGCATACATATTAGCATGCAAGAATAAAAAATTATGGAAAGCCTGTGGCAAGCAGTATAATTCAAATACAAAAGAATTAGAGGACTAGGAACCAGGGACTAGTCACAATATCAGTGCAGCACAAAGTAATGTCCACATTTAAGGCACAGCAGGTACAAGCCCTATCCAAAGCAGAGCAAGCACGGGATAAGGAAAGAGGACCCCCGTGGAAAGGAAGAAGTATTTTATTTTTGCCATCTTATTTTTATTTTGTTTAGTAGATATATGACATATTGTTTACTTTTACTTGAAATACTATATAAAACATATGTGTGCTTTTGTTCCTTATTGTAGATAAAATGGGGATTGATTTAATATTTTCGGCATGTGACCCTAGATCTGAAACAAGCTACTCGAGGCAGCTATGCAAGCTGTTTAACCATCGAGTGTATGTCATTTTACTGTTACTCTTGCTTTCTTTCCCACATTGACATGGTCTAGTTTATATCAGTATCTGTATAGTGGGTAGCTCTATCATTTATTTTTTTTCTGTACATATTAAAGCAGCAGTGCCATGGAAAATGTTTTTCCAAAAAAAAGCTAGTTCCAGCTACAATTTAAAGAAAATATTACCATCTCTGTCATATCTACATTTCTAGGTATTTCCTATGCTACCCATTCTGCTTGACCCTAATCCTTGCCAAGTCTACAATGCTATTTCTAGGTCAAATGTTATGGCCACATTTTTTTTCCCATAAAACTTTTTCCGTTTGGGCAGGCTCTCAGTCCTGTCCCTGCTTCTTACAGCCAACAGCCGCCTTCTCTGACCCACCGAGGGTCAAGTCCCCCACGGTTTACCCCTCATGGCGGGACCAGGAGAAGGAGGGCCATGCTCCTCCGGTGACACATATCCAGATACTCCTGGCGGTCAGGTGGCAGTGCAGGCCATGAGATGACAGGAAGGCCTTCCTGAAGCCAGTCTGTCCCCTTTTTTTGTTTTCTGATCCCCTTGTCCCCTGCCACAGCATCACATAAGGACATGCACATGAAGGCATGTATGCATTTCAGAGATGCGGACCCTCCCTTTGAGCTGTTCACTAACTTGCACTACCACCAGTCCTCTACCTGGTGGCAGTCACTCCAGATAAAGGACCGAAGGGTAACCTTTCACCTGGTCACTCTGAAGATACATGCTTCTGGGCTGAAGAGTTGGAGACTCAGAAGCTACTTTGGCTGGTGCTGGACAGGAATGGAGCAGTGTCCCATCCCGAGCTGGATGACTTTTGATAGGGTAAATGGAAAGCTAAGGGACGTCCTCTGACTTCCCCCACCCCCCCCCTTTTTTTACTGAGTTTGTATGGATTGCTTTCAGCAAATTTAACTTATCTACTGACTTTTCTAAATTTTTCACTTATGGTACGTGACTTGTTACTGTACACTGTTTTGACAGGGTACGTCTGGGGCTGTGGATATATGGAGCTGGGTATATATGTCAAGAGACTGCTGTGGTAAGTCTCTGGCAGTTGTAGCGATCACAGACCCACAGTGCCTCAGCCTCCCTCTGCCTACGCTGTACCTGTGTTGCCAATATACCCTCTCTGACATACAGGGCTACTCCACCTCCCTTTTTGCCCTCCCTATCCCTCCTGAATAGAACATATCCTGGTACATTTGTTTCCCACTCATGATTAGCTGTGTACCAGGTTTTAGTTATCACTACTATGTCCAGGTCTCCTTCAGTTATTAAGGCCTCCATGTCTGGGACTTTACTTCCCAGGCTGCGTGCATTTGTCACCATGACCTTCCAAGTTTTACTGCCTGACGTCTCACTCTTCCTGTTTTTAGTCCCCTGCATCTTCCCCCTTTCCTGATATTTTTATCCTGTGTTCCCAATTCCTTTCCTACTCCATTTCTGCCTGACTCTGATGACCTTCTCAAAATGATCCTCCTGGTTTGTTCTCAAAATGATCCTTCCGCTGTTTGACCTCAAAATGATCCTCCAGCTGTTTGACGGTGCAGATGTGATCTACGGTGGTGCTCCCAAATCCACGTTTACCATCCTAGCCCCTATCTTCCACTCCTTCTGCCACAGAAACATAGAATTGGATGGCAGATAAGGACCGCTTGGCCCACCCCGTCTGCCCTTTTTTCCCCCTGCCTATACAGTTACCATAGACCCTACTTGCTGTCCAGCTCCCTCCAATCCCCTTTGCTTTCAACTAGATTCCCTTATCCCTATCCCAAGCATGCTTGAAGTCCACCACTGTTTTCACCAACAGGCTTAGACTAGCCCCATCTTACTTTTCCTTTAAAGGGACAGTCCCCCTCATCTTTTATTCTGTTTACTGGTGTAGTTTGTAGGCATGAACAACTATCACCTGTACTGCACCCGCCTAATTTCATCAGAATTTAAATGAAAATGAAGGTACTTAAGTCTGGTGTGAAAACCTGCTTGACTCCATTGCAAAGGTAATAACCTGATTCATGTAAGGCATCCTGAAATTTTATGTTTTAGTACTATTGCCTGCAGTAGTTACACTGTATTAGCCAGTGCTGTTGCTTTCCTCTGCAGTCCCTATGTTCTTGTTTTATGCTAGCCATGAAACTTTTCAAAGTATAGTAAGTGCTCTGCTGTTTTCTGTAGTTGAAAGTGTATCTGAGTTAGGAAAAAATACTTCTAGAGAATACAAGGACTTAACAAGACATGTAACAGAACTGAATGAGGGTATAACTTTGCTGGATTGTGCAGGTACGCATCAACTCCCATGATGCCTTGCATGAGTGAACCATGACCTTTTGCGATGGAGACAAGCAGGTTTTCACACCAGGGCAAACAGAGTGAAGCAACCTCATTTATATTTAAATTAGGGGGATGCAAGACAGGGAATCATTGTTCATGCCTACAAATTACACAGGTATACAGAAAATAGGTTCAGTGGACTTTCCCTTTAAGGTGCTTCTTTGGGCCCACTTTTCTCCAGCTTGTCCTGTTCTCACATGGCACCCGATCTAACCTGCTGTCCTCTTCTAGTCCTAGTCATTATCTTGCCACATTATTGTAAATATGAGTTGTTGCCCCTCCATTAGCCATTACATTGCAAGTGTATTGAATATGAGAGTTGCTGCCTTTCTGTTGCTGTAATTTGATCATTGTAGTGTAGTCTCATCCCCCCCAACACACACACACACACCAGGTCACACCTAGAAATGAAGTTCGGCTCAGTGCACCTTTCCCGGTTACCAATTTTCAAATAAACAAACACTTCTACCTCAGTCCAATTGTTGAGTCTCCTGTTTTCTCAGTGGCTTTAATTGTGCAGTGCAATACAAGCCTCCACAGGGTGAAATAAAATTGTGATTTTCCAAGAGCATTGTTTGTAGGAAAGTCTTGATTTTATAAAACATTGAGGTGAAGGATTACACTTCCACCCTACCCTGTTTGTTATTAGTTCTTTAGAACTGATAGCAGTTTAGAGCTGAATGAACGAAGGACCTGGACCAGATGGAAAACCTGTCCAAAGGATAGAATCATAGAAACATAGACATGACAGCAGAAAAAGAACAAGAGACCATCTAGTGTGTCCGCTGTTCCCCATCTGCCCCAGGAAATATCGTCCATACAAGGCCAAAGTTGATGACCTGACTTGAGTTGTGAAAGTCCAGGACTGAACTGAGAACCAGTATCGCGTTGAGAACTTGACCGATGGGAGGCCTGACTTTTTCCTCTCCTATAGGTTCGCAGAAGAGGAAATGATGCAAACTTCCAGGGATCGTATGAGCCACTGCAAGGGAACCATGGCAGTAGGTGGTGGTGGCTATAGGTGGCTAATAACAGCCTTATCCTAAATACCAGTAAGACCTAGGCTGTGCTATTTGGGTACTAGCCTAAGCTCAGGTCCTGCCATACTGGACTTGCCATCCATTTCTCCTATGGCTCTCTCCTCCATAAACCATTCCAAATACCTGGAAATTACTCCGGACCCTGCCCTGGATTTCAACTTGTATGTCTGCAGTGTCTGCAAGACTGTAAACTCCAAACTTGGGTGGCATACAAAATTAAATATTCTCTAACTTCTGCTGTCAGGCTGGCAATACCATGGGGTATCCTACACCCAGCCTCATATACTGTCTCACCCCCTACAACCTGACTAGCACTGCCAACCTGGACAAATGGAACATTACATACAATAATATTTAATGGTTTGCCCTGTCCACTCCCAGATTTACCCACCACTGCTTACTGTATGCCAAGCTAGGTTGGCTATCCCCTCCCTTCCATCGACTATTTGCTGTCAGATGTATGAGCAACAACACTGTAAGGTCCTCTAAACTTGCTGCCCTCGTAGCCGTCTTTACTCCCCAAGTAAACTCGTACCCCCTATGCTCCTGTGACCAATCTCTTATGGAGGTCCCTCAAGTCTCCACTAAAGTGGATAAAGAGGCCTTTACCACTTTTGCCCCCAGAGTCTGGAATGCCCTCCCTCCCCACCTCCAAGCTGCACAGTCTCACTTCAGTTTCAAGAAAGCACTTTTCAAGCACTTAAGCAAGACCAGTGTCTGCACCTGTAACTGACTCTCAATGTTCTCTTATTAAATTTCACATCATTGTCGCTCTACAAATGTAATGTTACATGCAATAATATTTGCAGGTTTGCCGTGAGAGGCGTGCTCCGCTGCTCAATGTGTCTCCTTTGAATTCCCCTTGCAGTGTAATTGCAAAATGCCCCCCCCATATCTCCCTTATTATGTAATTAGTTGCTATTTACTTATGTACTTGTTTCTTTTATTCTGACTATGCTCACTATGAGAGTCATTTCCTCCTGTAATTGTATTGTACAAAAAAATTAGGCTTTATCTACTGTACTGTATACTAATGGTAGCTTGTTCCACCATTGTACAACTGTTCTGTAGCTTCCCGGGTTGTGCCTGAAAATAGGCAAAGTTTTGTCTAGTGCGCTTACTTCATCAACAAAAACTAACTAACTAATGCAGTATAATCCTTGGCTGCATGCGTTTCAGAAAATCATTATAAGATGTGGGTCAATATGTACTTTTATGTTATATACTTTTTAATCAAAACTGAATAAAAATGTATGATGGAAAAAAAAAGAAAATCATAACTTTCCTACAAGCTAGGCTCTTATGAAATCACAATTAGACAAAAGACTGTAGACATTACATTTTTGAATAATTCCTGGCTTCCTGCTATCTTGGAGCACCTGGTTGCCACAGTCTGACTTGTCCCCTCCCAAGTCTGACTCTGCAGGATTACACCAGACTTCCTATCCATTTAGCCACTACTGCCAAACCTGCAGGGACTGCACTGTTTCAGCTGGAGCAGAGTGCTGCTGTACTACAGCATGCCTCTCACGTCTAGATCAACTGTTCCCAATTTTCAGGGACTTTGCCTCAAAAATGTCCTTGTCCTTCCTAAAATTGATGTTTCTATCACAGTGTAGATAGAATTTGAATTAATGCCAGACTGCAGTGTTACAGTTCCTTTGTAGATCAGAACATGCTGTTCATATTAAGCCACACTCTGAAAGAGGCGTTTCGAGCTGCTGTTACCAAGTCCCGGATTGGGCCCCGATGTTGGTCATTTGTCCCCGATTTGCAAGACTGGTGGCGGCGGAGAAGCATGGGCTGCGGAATAACACTGTTGCTGCAGCTGCGTAGACTTGCAGTGCTCAAACATGAAAGGAAGCGGGACCCCTTGGCTCATGTGATGACATCCCTAGGGGCGGTACTGCTTTCTCGCAGATAATTGAAACAACCGAAGATGGCCCAGGCAGGCGTATCCAAAAACACGCCTATCAGGCGATAGCAGTCAAACAACTATGCACCTCCCGACGGTTTGTTTTTTTTCTCAATCTCACGTCCACATTAGTAGGCGAGTCATGCAATACTGGGTAGGTGACTTAAGCGGCTGATTCTAAAAGCTTGTCGTGCTTTCTTCAGTTCTAACTAGCTGCCTTTTAAACCGGGTGAAATGCCCCCCGAGATGTCCCGGACCGTCTGGTAGCCACTACGTCACGGCCGCGCGCCCCCAGTCTCCTGCCTCACAGCTGGCTACAGCTGGAATGAGGAAGAGGGGAGGCCGGGCTCAACGCTGAAACAAAGTTTCGGGGTAAGTAGGGTGTTATATTTTTGAGATTTCACAGTTATTTTTGTACCGGTGTTGACGGCACCTTTGAAAATAGATCGGGCAAAACTTTTTTTAAAAGAGATCATTTTTTTTTTTAATGAGATGGTTTTGAATCGTGTCATTTATTGTAGGCGTGTGCAGGCTAGGGATTCCGGAACAGGGATTAGTGGAATGTTTGTTAGCGAGAGACGAAATCTTAAACTTTGTTACTAACTTTCTGCATTGAACTGGGGCTGCCTCTCACGAGCTGACATTGCTACATGATAAAATATGGTTACCACCTGTCCAGTTTTCGCGGGACAGTCCTGATTTGGGCAGCTGTGTCCTGCGGGGGAAAAAACATAAAAAATACATGCCCTGACATCATAGTAGAAAAAAATGTATTCTGACTTTCCTCTAAATAGTGCAAAAAAACTATAATACTTTAAAATACCTTAGAATGATAAACACTAGGAATAACTAAAAAAACTACAACATTTAGTCTTAATTCGGGTGTAGATTGGGTGAACAAATTTAAGCGGGCATGGGACAACTACATGGGGTTAAATAGAAGTAACAATGGCATGGAATAAAGGGAGAAATATTAACTGGACAGGGGGAGGGTAATGGGAAGACAGGATGGGCCAACGGGTCCTTTTCTGCCAGCAAATTTCTATGCTTAATTGTGATTATAAAAAGGGTCTGGGAAATGGAGATTTCTAATTGGCTGTAAACATTCTAACAGCCTTATGTTAATCTTTTATTAACATACATGTAGAGCCTAACATAAGCTGACCATGGTTTAAAACTGGTTAAAAAAACAAGTTTTATTATAATAGTAATAAGGCACTCCCAGGGGTTATGTTAATGGTCAATTAATCACCCTCTAGGGGCATGTGGCACTCGGCTATGCCTCGTGCAACATTACACCCCTAGAGGGTGATTTACAGACCATTAACATAACCCCTGGTCATGCCTTATTGCTTAATTATTTAGAGAAATGTCTGTTGCATTGGTCGAGGTTACATATTGTCCTGTGAAAAATCATGTTTCAGTAAGAAATGTCCCAATTTGGGCATCTTAAAAGGTGGTAACCCTAATTTTAAACAACTTCACAAAGATCATTTAATAGGATAATGGTTAGTTAAGCAATATACCATGAGAGGGTGTTGGTGATGCCAGGATTTCCCACTCCCTGGGGTGTTGTTTGGCCACGAGGCGCAGCCAAGTGGCCGAAACACCCCAGGGCATGGGTAAATCCTGGCATCACCAACATTCTCGAGTGGCATATTGAGATTATACAGTGGACATCTGTATATTTTGTGTGTGAAAAATTAACAAAATAAAGCTGGTTTTAATGTTTTATTAGTTTTTATTAGATTTGTTGTTACACTTGGTAAAATAGTGCTTTGTTGGTAGGTATGCGCACATGCAGCGGTGTCAGCAAGCAGGCGAGGAGATCACCCTTAATGGTTACAGTTTAGGGAAAACCGAGACTCGAGGAAACCACGGGTGTGAGACCAGTCATGTAAGCTGTAGTGCATATTTAAAGGGAGCAAAAACCAAGCGAGGTAAATTTTGTTGTAGGATGTTTTCTACAGTGTGGCTGACAAACTGTAAAATCAGGTTTCTGAAAGTGAAATGGAAAGAGAGCGCCCAGAGAAAGAGCAAGGTTTTTTTTTTTTTAAACGCCAGAAAAAAAAAATTCCTTTTGACTAGAGTTTTTTTTTATGTTGAATTCATAGCTGAATTACATTTTTTGAAACTTGTGGTATTTTTCATATTGTTTACTCGGACGTCGACATCGTGGCTTTGTGGAGGTTTTGCCCTGTGACTGTCTGTTTTTGCCGGGTTTGTGTTCCTAATGGTTGCAGTGATCTCGGGGGCTTGATGCGGCTTACTGGTGACTGGCACCTCTTTCCGTGGGGTGATTGTAGCTTTTACAACGGGAGGGGAGTGCCAGGTAACCAATGAAATTACAGGATTTGTGTCTGATTTTAATGCCCATTGTATAATTTCCATTTTCTGACACCTTTCAATGTCGTTTTATTATTGCTTTATGTTGTGTTTTTCTACAGAACGTTTATATCCTAGGATTTAATTTTCTTAACTGGGTGGCATTTGTATTTGCATCATGCCAGTCAAAGTACCTAATTATTACCCTGCTGTGGTGTATGCATAGGGTTACCATGACATCACAACCTTGTACCATGTTTCTGACTAGGGATGTGTCAGAGTATGACATTTCGACGGTATAACCATCACCTATATTGCAGACTTAATCATTTTTGTACAAAAAAGTCTGCTCAAACTCCTGTGTGGGGAGAGTTGGCTTGGAAGGGAGTGGTCTCGCAATTAAAAAATTGTTGTTGAATGTCCTTAAAAACATAGTGTACCCTGAACTACGGCCACGGTACTGGAAGTTGCTCACAGTATCAATAATATGACTTCCAGTACTGTATGTTAATACCACTTCCGAGGCCACTCTTAGGGTATGAGAACTGCAAACTGAAGGTAAGCAGTTCTGATACCCTAAGAATGTGAGACCACCCTTTCAGTCATAAAAGAGGTCTCCTTGGTGGTACTAATATAGTACTGGTGGAGACCCAACAATACTATATTAAATTTTTAGGAAACCTTGTCTGAATGGCAGCTGTGACTGAGACACTCTTCACAGAATAAGAGTGTCTCCCGTGCAGAGAAAAGGAGCACTCCCGGTTGTTTGGGAATGCTCCTTCAGTCTATAATGTGGTATTCCACAGGGTGGGACAGAATATTGTCCTGTGTATGACCAATAAGGGTAACTACAGGCCTCTTCTGCTAACCACTGTCTGCAATACTCTGCACCCAAGTTCTGATATCATATTAGGATGCTGCTGTACTGTCCTCCTGACTGCAGAAGGATGGCTCTGCAACATACTGACATCAGCCTTGGTCATGTGAACACTTAAACTAAACTGTCCCTTTTACAGACTGCAGCAGGCACACAGTGACATTTTTACCAGCCCTACACAACAAAATCAAAGTACCAATGGCATGGATGTTGGTTATCTAGACATACACACTGAATTCATTTTATATTATTCATACATAGCTGAATATGTGGCTACTACAGGATCCCAATCACCATCTTTGGGAGTTTCCCACACCCAGTTTGACCTGTTAGCGGCCTTCCCGCAAGACCACAGCTTCCCCCGGTGACAAAGATGCTAGGAGGGGCTCCCATGTATTCAGGAAGTGCTCCTCCTTATTTTTAATAGAATATAAGAGGCGCTGTAATGCAGGGATCTGTATGGTCAGGGTATGCCACTGTTGGATCGTTGGGGTCGAAGCTGACACCCGTGTGTTAAGTATGCAGTGTCTGGCCTGCTGGTAGAACTGCTTAAATTGCAGCCTAATTAATTTTTTATCCTGTGTTAACACCCCCTTGATTATTCTTAATCTCTGAAATGTGTGTATAGGTCCTTCTTCCCTTTACCAGTCGAACCAATAACGGTCCAGGTTTGTTTCCCCCATTCAAAATATCTGTTCCTGGCAAAAAAACAGGCTGTCCGCTCCTCTCCCAAAAGGAAGGCATTAAGTGCTTCTCTAGCAGCTGTTAACTGTCTCACCATTCCCTCTGAAAAACTGCCAGCTAGGGTTCTCTCAAATATTTTTATCCTCTGTCCTAACTCCTCCCTCCTAAGCCTCCTTTCCTTCTTAAATTTTGCCACAAAGCTTATAATAGCACCTCGTACGAAGGCCTTACCAGCATCCCAGTACACCCCAGCAGATTGCACCGACCCCTCATTCATCTCCCTATACAGTTCCCACTGCTCTTTGATATGGTCCACAAATTTTTTATTGCCCAATAAATATCTGGGGAATTTCCACGGTGGCGGATCCTCCCTATCTTCCCCCATCTGGCACGTTAGGATAACCATGGCATGGTCTGATATAAAAATAGGACTATGTTGCACTTTTTGTATCTTGCCTATCCATACCAGAGGCATATATATATGTGTGTATTTATGGTAAAAAACTCCATTTAATGCATCAGTTAGGGTTGTTTCACAGTGACAAAAGTGAGGAAATTCGATGTTAGGGTCCCCAACCCCTTGCACCCCACCCTACCCCCACCAACAGGCATCAGGGTGTACGTTGGGGTCATCAGTCCTAACTCTCACCCCATCCCATGTGTAAACAAGCTGAGGTAGTGCAGTATAGGAGAATGGGGTGAGAGGACCGACAACCCCAACGCACACCCGATGCCTGTTGGTGGGGGTGGGATGGGGTAGGGTGCAAAGAGGGTGGGAACCCTAACATCGAATTTCCTTGCTTTTGTCACTGTGGAACAACCCTAACTGATGCATTAAACTGAGTTTTTTGCCATGAATTTCCCTTTTTTTTGAGAATGAGCACTATAAATAGTGAATGGAATGTGGTGGTCCCTGTGCTCCCACCATGTGAGTTGTTGTCACATAGTAATGCTAACGGTAACGCAAACGCAAGCACAAATGGTAACGCACATGGTGACGCAAACGTAAATGGTAACGCAAATGGTAAAAGAAATGCAAGCGTAAATGTTACTGAAAACAGAATGGGAATTCAAGCGCTAACGGCAACAGAAATGCAAACGTTAACAAAAACAGTAACATAAACGGTAACACTAATGGAAACACAAACGGTAATAAAAATTCAAACGTAACGCAAACAGAAATGCAAACGGTTAAGGCAATGGTGCCACAGAAGGAAACAGTAACGCAATCGACAACGGAAACGCAACCATAAATGCAAGCGCTAAGGGCAACAGAAATACAAACAGTGACGAAAATGCAAACAGTAACGGTAACGCAATTGGAAACGCAAACAGTTACAGTAACAGCAACAATGACGTCAAAGCGAACAGTAACGTAAACGGAAACACAAATGCAAGTGCGTACGGAAATGCAAAGGGTAACGCGCATGGTCACGGTACTGCAACTGGAAATGCAAATGCTAACGGTAACAGCAATGATGACACCAGAGGAAACGCAAACACAAATGGAAGCACGTACGCAAATGCAAAAAAGGTAATGCACATGGTGATGCAAAACAAAACGCAAACAGAAACAGTAATGGGAACGCAAATGTAAGCGCAAACGAAAACGCAAAGGGTAACTCGCACGGTGGCGTAGACGGGAACGCTAGCGCAAACGGTTATGGAAAGGCTTCCTGTAACAGTAATGAATGCGCACACCCTTCCCCCCCCCCAACAGCTGCATAGAGAAACACAGTGAATACAAAGAATGTATGCATAATAATGGGCCTCGGAGCAGAAAATGAGCAATTGGAATACAAAATTGCTTATATCTCAGGAATCGTACGACGTAGGAAAAAAATTAAAATTTCATATAATTTATGACTTTGAAGTACAAGTCGGTATCTCGAAGCATTTCCAAGATACGGGCCCTGAAAGGTGCAGCTGATGCCATAATGTTAGTCTATGGGAAAAATTGTCAACTTTGGAGTACCATAACTTTGCATTCCTGTAATATTTTGTCACCAAACCACCGAACGGCACATCTGTGGGATGTTGGCTTTCTTACCTCCAAATTTCAGCCCAAAAGATCAAACCGTTCTTTTACAGCAGGGTGGCAAATGTTATTTTGGGCATAATGTCCCAAATCATGACACTTTCGCTAAAGAAAATCACGAAAGTGTCGCAGGTGCAACACTACTTTGTGACACTACAATTTACAAAAATTTCAAAAACATATTTCTGGGGTGTTTAACCCCCAAAAAAGACACGACTAGCATCCTCAGGGCTCGACTAGGTGAACACAAAAGTAATTGTGTCCCTAGAGGGTCCCAAATTTAAATAAAAAGCATTTCTGTGACCAGTAACTGGAAAAAAAATGGCTGACTCATGACACTACAGGGGTCATTTGCGACACTAAAAACTGCATTTGCGACACTGTCGAATATTTTGTTAACTTTTCCCATTGACTATATTAGTAAACTTGTTTTTTGAATAACTTTTGAACAGTTTAATATTTTTTCACAAAATCTTCGAAAGGCATATCGGGGACCCTGGCTGCATGTTCCCTGAAGGCTTCAGACTGGTCGCACAAACCATGCGACCTGTAGGCGCAAGCAAAGAATGCGCAAAAAAGCGTAAATGCGACTTTCTATTGCGCTTTATAGCTCTGCAACCGTATATTCGACTGTTACAAAACTTGGCAGATCCAGAGATCTACACTACCACTCCATGCCTGCCACGTTTCAGGCAAATCTGTCATACGGTGGCAAAGTTACTCATCTGTATTGCTCCCTTATGCCTGTCCCATGCCTGTTTCAAGCCCTGCACTGTATTCATATCCACCACTTCCTGAGGTAGGCTGTTCCATGCATTCGCCACCCTTTCTGTGAAAAAGAACTTCCTCACATTACCTCTTAATCGGCCTCCCTCTAGTCTCATGCTGTGTCCTCTTGTCCTGCTATTTTTCTTATATTGAAACATGTTAGACTCTTTTTTTTCACTGTGTTAATGCCCTTTAAGATATTTGAATGTTTCGATCATATCACCTCACTCCCTCCTTTGTTCCAGGAGGGTATACATATTGAGCTCCATTAATCTGTCCTCGTATGTTTTCTGATGCAGTCCATGCACCATTGTGGTTGCCCTTCTCTGGACTGCCTCCATTTTGTTAATATCCTTGTGCGGGTGTGGCCTCCAGTACTGTATGCAGTACTCCAGTTGGGGCCTAACCAGTGTGTTGTAAAGAGGGATGATTCCTCCCTCTTCTGACTTGTGATACCCTACTAATACACCCCAACATCCCCCTCAGCCCAGTGGACGTTATGCCCATAGGCCTAAGGGGCATGCCTCCAATATTGTTGTGAAGGCTATTCAAAAGAATATTTTAATATTACATTTTTAATGGTCCTGCGTGCTGAAACAAAGTTGTTTTCAATGTCTTTTTGGTGGGTGGGGGTTCCCAATTGAAGACTGACTGAGAAAAGCGGTTTAAAAAAATGTGTTGCTTCCGCTGGGCTGGCGACTGGATTCAGGGTTGAGCATCTGTAAAGGGAGAGACACAGAGACAATCACAGCAGATAGTTGATTGGCTGTTGCTGGCTGGCAGTTATCACCAATCAACTGGCTGTACAGTGGAGGCGCGAAGAAATAGCTTGCGCTGCAAATTTGGTTGTTCTCATTTTGTTGTCGTCCAACGTCCATCCTTCAGTTGAGCGCTATTCTCAACTCGTGACGGTCTGTCATTGAATTCTGCTTGAGTTGAGACGCAGACAAGTTATCAAACAGTCAGCACTAAGAGAGCGCTTTTGGTTGGGTGACCGGGTCAGGTGTGCTCCCATCCTCTGAGACCAGAATGAAGTTCCTGGCTGCTTCCTAGTTTAAAAAAGGTCAGTAGTAGTACTGTTTCCTGTAAGGTGTACGTAACATCTAGTAAGAAGCCGGGCCCGCACACATCTGCAGTGTTAGTGCACAAAAGAACTGATGAGCAGATCGCGTGTACATAGTCACAGAGCTTTAGGTGCATTCTTTGCTAGAGGCAGTCATGAGGACAGGAAGCAAGTGGTTAAGGGATCACACCATCCTTCCCCTCAAATACACCAGCTAGCAGTCAGTGAACATGCCCCCCCACCACAAGGAAACCACTTGCGACTTCCTTTTTTGCTGCCAAGAAAGTGCACTGTGTTCATGGCAAGAGGCATTTTGTGTAGTGGGGGGGGGGCAAAGGAACTGTGTGCGATTCAAAAATATACATATTTTGAGTATTGGTGGGACAGCAGACAGTCGTCGGTTCAGTGATTTGACTGGATGTCAGAGCAAGTAAGTACACTGACAGAGAGTCATGGAGAGCAAGCGGTCTCCAGATCAGAATTATGAACGGTAAGTCCAGAGGCTGGAGTTTTGGCAATGTTGCAGGCAGGATATGGTAGACAGGTGGTGGTTGCAGTGACAGGCTTGTTTCCCCTTCTGCTAGGAGTGCTGGCCCGGTGGTGTCCCTGCTCCCAGAGAGACTAGGTCAATGAATCGATTTCTGCCTGTAAGTCGGACACAAGAGGCAAGTTTAAAAATAAATTTGGTGCTCTCCTCTGCTCGGGGACTCCAGGAAGGGAAGGTTGCTCGAAGCAGAATACTCCATACAGACTGCAGAATCAGACAGCTGCTTACTCCGGACTAGGTGTGTCCTCCTGTTGTGTCTTGATTGCCTGCCCTGTGTACCCACCTGTGGGTCAGTCAGTCATTCAATCTTGAAGGACTTAAATTTTTGGGGGTTTTTTTATGGGTTACGCTTGTGCCATATGTGGAATTTTGCTCAGTTACAGTATATCATGCTAAGTTAAAATGTTATGACCTGTGTGACTCTCCTAACACCAAAATTCATTATTAAGCCACGAGAAGCAGAGCAGCATGTCAATAGCGAGGAAGCTGATAGATAAGGTTATTATCATCATCGTTCTACAGCCCCAGCCCACTAAATAAATATGATGGGATAAGCAGAGCAATAATAAGCCTGTAGTAGTTTGCATATTATAAGAAAAAATATAATTACACATGTTAAGTTGACATTATTCTGTGTGTGTCCATATGGTACAGACCACTTTCTGCTGTGAGACTAGGTACAGAATGTTAGCTTTTTAACCCAGCCCCTGGGCTCTGTAACCCTGAATTGCATTCTCATTCAGTAATTCCTTCTTTGAAGCCCTGTACACTGCAGGTGACCACAGTCTCACTGGGCAGACTATTATATGTGTGAAATAATGACTGCTGGTATTTCCCCTAAATATGCTGTCCTTTGAGGACATGCCCGCTATTGTAATTCTGCTTGTAATTACGGGCACAATCGCTGTGCATACAACATTTTGACAATCCCTTTTAGTATTCATAAAACCATGGTCTTGTCCCATCTCACGGTGCCAGGTAATGAGCCAGGCACTTCCCCTGGTACTGCGCGTGGCTGTTTTCATTACATTGTACAGGAGAGGGTGAAGAGTAAAGGAATTTCTGCATCAGTCTTATTTTTATGCCAGCTCTGCCTTTCCTCATGATTATTCATTGTTACTGCTTTCTCACCTGTTAGGCCAAAATCCCATTCAGTCCAGTCCTTTCTATAGAGAAAAATATATATTTTATAAGAGGCAAAAATACCAAAGTTACATTATTGCATACAGTTGCAAAACAGAAGTAAAGAGCAATTTGTATTAGTAGCTTCCAGCACGTGGTCTGAGCCTGGTTCAGGTGCCACACAATCTTTTGGAAGAGTTTTTTTGCTGTACTATTTTTAAGTAAATGTCCTGGGGGTGTAGTCAGATGTTAAGTAATAAATCACCATAACCATACCCACATCACAGAATCACGTCAGAGTGACCCGTCCTACAGATAGGAAAACAATCCTTGTGCTGATGGTGACAGCACATATTTAGTCAACATTTGTGAATCACCACTTTTTGTTATCTGCAACCCATGCTGCAGAGAAGGGGGAGGAGTGCCAGCAGGAGGTGAACCAGTGTAGCAGATCAAGTGCAAGCAAGTCCAGTGGCTGATCATTCTCTGGCTGTAGGGCAAATAATATGAGGGCATGGCTTCTGGTATGATGAGTGCTGTGGCATTAAGAGGGTGCCTCAGTTTAAGAGCCTGAAATTTTAGTTTGAGTTTGCTTGTATGGTGCAATTTTCAATACAGGTAGTGTAACACTTGAAGGAGAGTTAAGTAGATGCTGATTTTTGGGATGGCAGGTATAATATCCGAAATAACTTCCGAGGGTTGCAGAGTTTCTCTGCTTCAGCCTTCACTGCGTGAGCACAGGGACACTCGACATAAGTTGCCATGACAATGAAGTCGATTATTTTATTTTTTTTCCCCAATTGTTTAACCAGGAGAGACACACTAAGCTGAAAGCTTGTTTCCAGGTACAACCTGGGAGCACAGGGAAGTTAAGTTACTTGCTCAGGGTCACACAGTATGCAAGAGAGGGCAGCATTACGGTGGTGATTATACGCTAAAATGGGGCAGATCTGTGCTGTAAGGGCTGATGATCTCAGCAAGACTTTTCTTTTGAGATGGCTGCTTGGCAAATGAAACCTTTTTAGTATAATAAAATATCCATAACATCTTCAGATGAAGTTTAATTGCTGTTCTGTATTTTTGATAGGAAAATGAATAAGGAATAGTACAGACCATTAATGAAATAAGCTTCTGTGGATATTATTTAAAAAAAATGAAAATTGGAACTGGAGTCAACGAGATGTGACCTTAGGGTATGTGTACGGTGAATTAATAATTTTGCATTGAGAGGAGCCTATCAATTGTACCTACCTAATAGCTTACTACCTGTGGCTATGCAAACTTGACTACAGGAAGTCAGATTGGAAGTTAGCAACACCGCCAAGCACGGTCTCTTGTTGATGTTAATGTTAAAACCAAATACCTTTGCTTAGGTCTTACAGTGGGTACAAAAAATGTCTTTCAATTAAACAAACTGCATGAATCTTTTGTTGCTGTTAAACTTTCAGTAAAATAAGTTGCTTTACCTCTTCAAGCTTTAGCCACAGTCATTCAGTTCTAGCAAATTACACATGTTCTGTTATTTTTTTGTTGGGAATTGCCAAACCTTTTCAGTATAATAAACATATATGGCACCGATCTGGCTGCAGTTTGATGGGGCTTAGGAGTGTTGCTAACGGGTGAGATGTGCTACTAGGATCAAAAAAAGCAGCTGACAGCAAGTGGTTGTCCTGTGATACGGATGGAGTGGGCAGTGACAGCTGGGTTGGTGTAGGGGATGGAGGTGCTGTGCTGTAAGAAACAAATGTATGTGCTGTTTCTCTGCTGAAGGGGGGCGGTGTCTGTGCTCTGAGAACTGTGCCATGAAACAAACCTCACTGCTTATGTATTGTGTTGAAATGGGAGAGGGATGTCTGACCTGAAAGGACTTTTTCTATTCTGAAATGAGGTGGAGGACCTTTGCTGTAACTTGGGGATATGCAGCAAAATGAACCTCATTTCTTTTTTCCTGCATGCCAGGGGGAGTGGGATATCTCTGGGCTTAAATGAGGTGGGGGTCTGAAACCTGTGAAGGGGATCAAAGGGAAGGATTTATACATATGATCATACTTTTGCACATAAATATTTGGTTTGAGAAATGTGCTGCCCGCACACAGAGATCTTCCCCCCACCCAGTGGTAGCTGTTAGAGGGAATATTGGTCAGTACCACAGGGGAAGGAACTCAAGGAAGCAAAGGGTTTGCTCAGCTGCTGTTTTCAAATTCAAGCTTGCTGCTTGCCAGGCCCACTGCTTGACGAGTTGGTTGGAGTCTACCACCAGTCGTCAAAAATATAAAAAAATAAAATACACATAAAGGCTTTAGAGCCAGTTTAAGCTGCAGACTCTGACTCTGCATATGCAGGGAATGTGCAGGCAGGGCTGGGCCACGCCACCGGAAGACAGGACTCAGTAATGACTACTGCCACAGTCTACTGTCTTTCTTGTCTGCCTGACAAGAAAGGTGAGGATTGATGCGATGGGAGTGGTCAGTTGCCGGACAAATCCAATTTGAAAAAATTAATTTTTATTATACAGTCACACTGAGACTGTCGGTGTCGCTGTTGGAGGAGGCGAGGAGCGAGCACCAGCAGCAAGGCAAGTCAGTCGACTCGGACCCAATCTGACTAATTAGAAAAACAAATGGATTCCAGGATGCCATTTTGTAAATTAGGTTATTATTGGGTCAACCATCAGCCCCAAAATTCATTCAATGTGAAGAGAATGGATGAACACAACTGTAAATATTGATTTTTAATATATTTCTTTATTCTCTTCTCACAGAAGAAAATGGAGCAACAGTTTCATGGTCAGATCCACTTCATCAGGCCCATGCTGTGTTGTTTATCTAAAATCACAAAGGATATACAAAGAAAAGGTTTTATGTGATTTTTAGATAAACAACACAGCATGGGCCTGATGAAGTGGATTTGAGCATAAAACTGTTGCCCCATCTTTTTCTGTGAGAAGAGAATAAAGAAATATATTAAAAATCAATATTTACAGTGGTGTTCATCCATTCATTTCACATTGAACCACTCTAATTCTTAAAAAAATTAATACAAAAGGTAACACTGTAAGTAGAATGAACAAAGGACAAAAACAATTGATCATTTCTCTAACCTGTTTCAGTATTATGGCACTTAGCTTGTTGGGGAACAGCTATCTGGACTGCTAAAAGTCACCAAAATGCACCATTTGATTTCAGTTTTTCGAAATTTTCCCGGTGAGGGCATGCCCCCAGACCCCCCTAGAGAGGGTGAGATTTTGTGCCCCTCCAGGATTTCTGACTGCATGATGCCCATGCCTAGCCTTACCTACTGCTTTAGTGGTCTGCTTGGGGTTTCAAGTCATCTGTGATGATGATGATGATACGCAAGTTTCTTTCTCCCCTTGTGATTGCCAGCAACTCCCCTCCCAACCTACAGGTGGCTTCAGGGTTTCTGTTCCCTATGTGCATGATCTTGCACTTCTTTGCATAAAACCCCAGTTGCCACTCTTCTGACCATTTTGCCAGTTTATCCAGATCTCTTCTCATTCTGCCCACCCCATCTGGATCATCTACTGCAGATCTTGGTGTCATCTGCAATCAGACAAATCTTACTCTCCAGTCCATCTGCAATGTCACTGATGAAAATATGTCACTGATTCCTGAGGTACCCCACTTGTGACTTGCATCTGTTCCGACTGTATACTGTTTACCACCACTCTCTGTGTTCTGCCCACCAACCAGTTTGCCACCCAGCTGACCAACTTCTGACCCACCCCGAGCCTATCCAGCTTATTACTCAATCTTCTATGTGGAACAATATCGAAAGCTTTGCTGAAGTCAAGATAGGTGACATCAACTGCACCCCCTTGGTCCACCACTTTCATTACCCAGTCAAAGAAATCTATGGGATTAGTTTGACAGGACCTTCCTGTTGTAAACCCATGCTGTCTTGGATCCTGTGCTCCTATGGATTCCAGGTGTTGCACTATCGTTTCTTTAAGGAGTGCCTCCATAATCTTGCCCACTACTGAGGTAATACTGATTGGTCTGTAGTTCTCTGCCTCCTCCCTGCTACCACTCTTGTGGAGCAGGATCACATGAGCTCTTCTCCAGTCTTCTGGGACCTCTCCTATGTTCAGAGACTCACTAAACAGTTCTGATAATGGCTCTGCTAGTTCCACCCTTCGCTCCTTTAGTACCCTGGGATGTATGCCATCTGGTCCCATTGCCTTGTCCACCCTGAGCTTAACAAGCTCTTGTAGGACCCTTTCTTTTGTGAATGGACTTGTGTATACCTCCCTCCCCCCTATGTCCATGCTACTGAGCTGTGAGCCCTGCCCTACCTTCTCCTCAGTAATTACTGAGCTGAAGTATGTATTTAGGATAGATGCTTTTCCTTGGTCCTCCTCCACACACTCCCCCTTATCCCCTTTGATCTTAGCAATACCCCCTCTGGACTTTCTCCTTTCACTAATGTGTATATATAGAAAGTCTTCTCCCCTTCTTTTACTGTTCATGCTAGTGTTTCCTCAGTTTGGGCATTTGCCTGCCTTACTGCCTTCCCTGCTTCCCTTAGGGAAGTTTGTTATGCGTCCCTATCTTCGTCACGCTGCGTTCCCTTATATTTCCTGAAGGCCAACCTTTTGGCTCTGACCTTTTCTGCTACAGTTTGAGAACCAAAGTGGTTTCCTCCTTCTTTTGCTCTTGCTTTTCTCCGTAACACAATAGGATGTGGCTTCAAGTATTGCATCCTTAATGCTTGCCCACTTTGCCTGTACCCCCCTCACCTGTATTTCTTCTTCCCAGGGCTAGTTTAACTCTGTTGGCCATCTTATCAAAGTCAGCTCCTCTGAAGTCCCATATTTTTGCCTTGGAATGGGTGATTTAGTTCTAGTGGCCAAATTGAACCATACCATGTCATGGTCACTGGCCCCCAGGTGACCTTCTACCTGGAGATCTGTGATCCTTTCCCCGGCTCACCTTGTATGCAGTACAGTACACTCAGGGCCATTTTTCTCTCCACCAAAGGGAAAACAATCAGGTGTCCATTAAACCACACAGTCTGTCACTGGGGAGCAAAATCTTCCATGGTACCAGCATCCCAGACCCGTCTCGGGGTCTAAGTATTAACAGGAGGAAGGCCAATTTAGTCCACATCGCACAGTCGCCATCAGTCCCTTCAGTTCGGGGTGTCACCCATGCAACAACGTTAATAGAGGGCAAATAGCAGCAACATAACAAGAGGGGGCTCCCAGAACCATATTCAGAGTCCAAATTCCTTCAGAGTTTGCACATCCTCTGCAGGCATCTCAACAGGCAGGCTAGCCAGCCCTTCTCTCGCCACGTCTAGCTCCTTCCACTTCTCAGCCAACTTTCTTTTTAAGATCCTCCACAAAGCGTGTGGCCCTTTCCAAGTCCCAAAATGAATATGATGCTTCCTTATGCTTTATTTTTAGCACTGCAGGGCAGATCAGGAAGCTGTCAACTTTCAGCTCTCGAAGTTGGGCCAACATAGGATTGAAGGCCCGTCATTTTTTTAATAACTGATTCGAGTAATCCTGGAATAGGTAAAGTCTGGCTCCCTCAAATGATAGTTCCTTCATTCCACGATAGGCCTTCAGCACTGACTCCCGATCTTGATAATTATGGAAACGGCAGATGATTTGTTTGAGAGGCTGCCCTAACAGTGATTTCAGGACAGCTTCTCTATGCGCCCATTCCAGCTTAATGCGACCGCCTTTCGGATTGAGCCCAAGCAGGGCCGGGAGTGTCTCTGAACAAAAATTAAGAATATTCGGGCCCTCCTTTCCCTCAGGCAGCCCTCGAATCCACAAATTTAGGCACCGATGGTAATTCTCCTGGTAGTCAAATAATTCTTTAAACTCGGTTAACTCCTTCTCAAGTGCTGCTATCCTCCTGGGGATCAGGTATACCACATCCTCCAGGCTTGATATTCGTTCTTCAGCCTCTGTGATTCTGGCCACCTGAGTCGCCGATTTATCCATAATAGCCTGGAGCCGAGCATCCGACTTTTGCTCCATCTTGCCCAGTCTAAGCTCCAGTGTTTCCATAATTTGAGAGGTGACCTTTCTGCCCAGTGAAGCCATCTCAGCAGCAGCAGATAACAAAATCGGGCCCGAGGCCTCAGGCTGCCTGGCGGCTGTCTGTTTCTTTGAGTTTTTAGCTGCCACCTGTTGTCCCTTTCTGGGATTTTGAACCAGGAACTCGTCCATAATAGCTGTACTTCTCTATATATCTCTTTATTTTGAAGTTTAATAACAGGATGCCAACGATTTTTGATAGATTTTAATTGTAAAGGTGGGAGCTGCGGGAAACCACATTTTCACTCCTCGCTGCTCATTAGCGCCCCCCCCATGTGAGTGTTTTATAATAAGTTAATAGGTCCTCTTGGGGGGTGTCTCTTATGGTGTAAGAGACTCCTGGAATGAGGTCCGGGCAACCAGAACTGCTCAGCTTTGCTTCACAGCCCTCTCACTCAATCCTTGTGTGAGGACTCATACCATAAAAGATACCCCTTGGAGGACCTGTTGACTGATAACAGCTGCTCATACAGAGGGTGCTGGTTCCCGTTTAAGGCCAGCTCTGGGGATTGCCTCTCAGGCAGGAGGAATGTACTATTTAGAAATCAATGAAAACAGGGTCGCTGCACCTTTGTAATGTGTTTCGTTTTATTGTTATTTGCGCAACATTTAAGGGTCAGGAATTCGGGTTCTTTTTCATTTGCTCAGTTTTTTATAAATATGACAGTTTACTTTCCAAAGGCAGGAAAGGTATAATAGATGGCGCAGACCTGTACCCATCATCTTCTTCAGAAATAGAGCATATTGCAGACCAAGATACACTAGTTAAGCTGCTCTGGAGCAGGACGTAATCAGAGTATGGGCTTCATTCTTTGTTTAGCTTAGTTTTTTCTTTTTTTCATTTTTTCAGGGGGATTGACTTTTTTTTTTGTTCCTGAAATGCTTGCCAGGCGATTGCTGGTTTAAACTTTACTAACGCTAGATGTCCACTGTGTGACCTTGGGCAAGTCACTTAGCCTCCCACTGCCCCAGTCCACCCAGCTGCAGAAATGGGTAGAAACAGTACCCCACTGGAAACCAGATGCTGCATCTCAGCTGGGCTGTCTTAGGTAAATAAATTGCAAATCAATAAGAAAACAGTATACAGTACTGCAGGAGCTAAAATAACAACTTCATTATTGCTGTAGCTCAAACTAAGCTCCTACATACTGTCCGTGTTCTTGCTTCCTAAAGCTGAACAAGGTGAGGTTCAAACTGTCTACAAGAGCCAGGTGCTACAACAAGTTCCTCTATATCATCTAAAATGGAACAGAACACCAGGAGTGGAAGAGGCATTAACTAGAGCAAAGCCCAGCTCTCCTTTTTGCAATCCTTAGACACGCCATTAGAGAGGATTACCTGGAAGAGCACAGGGGTGGGGCATGGGGGATGTGTAGGCACTTTCTCCAAATTGCAGTATTTTTCATTAGCCAGAGCCAACTGCGGCTATCCTTAGCGGTCATCCAAACTGGGGTTGTGTACTGGCATCCCAGACAGTTTGAGTCCTCATCCATGGCGGCTTTCACAGTGTTGTTTTGTCTGCATTGTTTTTCATAGGGCTACCGATTAGGATTCTCTCTGTTCCATGTGTCCAGAATCGTAAGTAGCGCTGATTGTGGTATGCTCACCAGGTTCAGCTTGAGCACAGTTGGCACCGGCGGCCATGCGGAAAGTGTTATACTCAGAAGACCATGTATGCACCAGGTAGGCGTTTGTGACTCAGGTCTGAAGTCATGAATGGATAGGTCTTGTTGCCTGATGCCCAAGAACTGATAATTTGGGTAAAACGTTTCCTCTCTTCAGCCTGATGGCAAGCACCATCAGATCATTCTGCCTAGCATCACGAGTGATAAATACTACTCTGCCCCTCTTGGTCCCATACACTCTCATACTTTATCTGTATGATCTGACACAGATGGAGGGTCATGGGGCACTGCAAAAGGTGGGAGATTTGGCTAGTTGTGATTCTTTTCTGTTGTCCTCCAAATCATAGGTCAGGGGTCATGAGGTGTGACAGCATGAAATGATTGGCATTATTGGGATGGGGGTTAGACTAGGTAGTGGGGTTCATCTAAATAGCTGTGTTGGCTCCTGACACAAGGCCATGAACCTCCAATATTTATTTACTGGCCCAGCAGATTCTACACCTGAGTCTGGAAGATCAGAAGGCTGTGGTTTCTATTCCCACACCAGGCGCTTAGGTTAAATCCCAGTACTGACACTGTAGTGCAGCATGAGGGGGTGCTGCACTTCTGAGGTGCCGTCTTTCGGATGAGACGTTAAACCGAGGTCCCATCTGCCTGTTCTGGTTGTAGTTCAAGTGGATGTTAAAGATCCCGTAGCACTTCTTGAAAAATGTAGGGGAATTTTTATTATGATAAAGAAACTAAAACAACTTACAAAAAGAAATGTCAGTTCTTAAATTAACATAAATCATAACACATAAATGTCAGTGTAACCCACTGAAAGATAAATGTTGAATAAACAAAAAAAAAAAAAGAAAAAGATATTTTAAACTATTCTCCCCTCCTTATAATCTTCAAAGGACAGTCCCCCCCCTTTTTTTTTTTTAATTAAAGAGAATATCTGTGTTGGGGTATGTCAAATTCCATGCAAAACAAAAATTCATAACAGTACAACTTAAATTCATACAGTCACTCATCTAAACTGGAATACTACAAGCTTTTGCCCATGTAACCCCTTGATCAAAAGCAAAAAAGAAAATAATGTACAACCTCTAGTATTCAAAACAAGTAACTGAATAAATAATTTTTTAATATGTTATTTTTCTTTCCACCTTCATGTATTTTAAATGTATTACTCCTGTTCAGAACAATGCTTGAAACTTTCTCATAAAAACAAATGTCAGTGCTGCTTAAGTTTATTAAACATTTATATTAGAAAACTTTTAAATCATAATAACTGTATTGGCCAAACATCTCTTATTTTAACTGTTTCGTTTATTCCACCCAAGCTGTTCTTCTCCAAAGGGCATCAGCTCTTGGTTTAAGCAGTCTTTTATAGTCCTGTGTTTTGACCATTTTAAGAATTCTTTCTATCATAAGAGTAATAGTTATTGGATTTGTATATAATTGTTGTGTCAAAAATTGACACCTAGCTTGCCAGATATAAAACTTCATAGTGGAAAAAATGACATTCAGAGTGCTTGGGTGGTAAGGTTTCAGATGTCCTGCATAGTCTGCTAATATCAAGTTCTCGTATGTAAGGGACTTTAAGTATGGCCACTGCCATCTGTGGCTAAAAAATGAAAATCTGTACAGTGTCAGGACATTCTAAGAGAAAGTGCGTTTGGGTCACTTCTGCCTGATAGCATTCCCTCCAGGGACAGTATCTTTCTTCCAGAGCTTTGTGTTTCAAGTTAGCCTTCGCCCCCAATTTCCCATGACAACTGACCCAAGTGACATCCCATGTATTCACTGGTATCCTCCGATCATTTAACATGCGTAAAACCAAGTTATGCTTACAAGGAAAGCTAAAGGGGAATGTGACAGATAGGGTATACTGTGTGGCCATTATATGATTATATAACTGTTTACTTTGCATGGTAGATATAGTAAGTTTACAGATTTTCCATTGTCTGATTTTTCTTGAGGCTCAATCGGCATATCTTGGTATATTAAAGGTGTGAAGAATTTTAGAAGCATAAATATCCCATTTAGAACAATACGTTTTAAAGAGTAATATAGTCCATTCTTGCCATGGTGTCAGTGACCCTTCCCGACCCAATCTTACTGTAGATTTCATAAAAAAATGAATGAAAAAAGACTAACAGGTTGATCATGCCTAAACCCCCTAGTTTTTCTGAAATGTATATGTATTCCCTTTTTACCGGATTAAGACGGCTGCCCCATAACATCTGGAAAAAATAACTAAAAAGCTAGGTGTCCAAACCAAGTGGGGGTGGGTATATAAAACTTAAATATGGGGAGAAGAATTTTTTTATAGTTAAAATTCTTTTTTTTTTTTTTTTTTGAGAATTTCCAAGATTTCCTAATCTGAACCTTTGATTCACAAGAGATGATTTTCCCCCCAATTTAACTGTTGCATGTCCCCTTGGCCAAATGTGATACCCAAAATATGAATGGGCGTCTGTATAATGGGGATTCCTGCCATATTTTGATCTGACTTCTGATCACTGTGATGTCCAAATTGTAAAGCCTTGCTTTTAGCATGGTTTATATTAGCCCCTGACAGTTGTGAGTATGACAGTAGTGCTTGCCGCACATCTTCACCTGATTTTCTGTTGTGTAGAAAAATGCATAAATTGTCAGCATATGCTGCCACTTTTTGTGCTAGTAGGTTCTTGTCTGGAGTAATTCCTTCATGTTCTGATTAGAGGTTATATGTTGAATTAATGGATCTAGGGCATAAGTGTATAGTAAAAGGCTAATCGGACAACCCTGCCTTACTCCAGTCTTCATGTGGACCGGTACACCTAAGATACCATTTACTGAAGGGATTAAAACTGCCACATTATAGAGGCTTTTCAACCCTTTTAATATATTCCCTGTAGTTCCATATTGTTCTAAAATATGGAATAAATATTTGTATAAAATTTTGTCGAATGGTTTGGCTTGGTCTATAGTTAAGACAACTCCTTGTAGTCTGTTTTGCCTTCCAGATTCAAAAATATCACACAACACAGCCAAATTAGATGCAGTGTTTCTCCCTCGTATTGAACACATTTGTGCTGGATGTATTAACACAAATATTTTGCATTCTTAGACTTAAAATCTGTGACAAAATTTTGTAGTCGATGTTTAATAAACTGATGGGTCTCCAGTTAGTAAGCAATGACTCGCTTCCTTTTTTGTGTAAAATAAATAAATAAATAAATATATCATGGTTTCGCCAAAACCTTGTTTATTCATGGTCAAATCTGTAAATGTGTTAGATAAGTCTATTAGTGGTTCTGTTAGTTCCTGAGCAAAAAGCTTATAAAAAAAAAAAAAAATACTAGGGATGCCATCTGGTCCTGGAGAAGAACCAGCAGTGAGTTTCTCTATTGCATATTCCACTTCATGGGCCGTTATAGGGCTATTTAATTCCGCTTTTTGTGCTTCTGTAAAACTAACACCTGGCAGCTGTATAAAGTCTGTTTGTGGTTCCTGTGGTGTAAAGTCTTTCCCAAAAGTCTGTAGCATGTGATTATGTACTACTGTCAAAATATCCATATCCTGTATGTGCATATTACCGTTATCATCCATTAGTTCTATCATCAGGGTGTGATCCAATCTATGTTTGCATGCCATGAAAGGGTCTGCGTGGGGTTGTTTCTCAGTTCCATATTGCATTTCTGCCTCTAGTGTAGCCGCTCTGTTGTATTGAAACTGGAGGATATTATTTTTAAGTGCAGTTATATCTTGCTGATGGTGTGATCTGTCTTCATTAGCCAAAGACATTTATTTGTATGATTTGTTTTTGTTCCCTAAGTAAGGTACTCAGTATTTGACTTTTCCTTACCGATGCGAAAGAGCATAGTTTTTAATGTCAGATTTAGTGTCTTTCCACTCTCAAATATTCTCATACATGCAAAGAAGGATTTCCTAGCGTCTGAGATATTGTATTTCAGTTTTGACTTAATCCTGATCTAGCAGAGAAATGTTCATTCTCCACCGTTGGGGAGAAGAAAAAAATCTCGGTTGGGGGGATATTAGAAAGATTTAATAAACAATTCAGGTAACACATGGTCTGAAAATTTACTAGGAATTAGCTGAAATTTTTGTGGAGTGTGCAGTCTGGAGCAAAAAATAAAATCTATTCTGTTGGCGAGTCTATTTCTAAAATAAGTATATCCAGCATCTTTATGTAATGTATTGTAAGCCTCCATTAGATTAGCTGTCTGTACTATATGCTGTAATGAATTTGAATCACAATACACTTTTTTTTGTATATTGTCTTTCACTTTTATGTCAAGTCCACAGTTCATGTCCCCTTCCCATATAACATGTCTGTTGGTGTACAAACAAGGGCGTATCAGTTCAGATAGCTCCACTCCGGTTGCTTTAGTTTGAGGAGTGTAGGTGTTAATGAGTCTAAGAGAAAAATGCCTGAAAGAGCAATCTAACAGCAGTGCCCTACCTGGAAGTATATCCACTAGTTTGTGCAGTGTAAACACTGATCCTTTAAACAAAATTCCCAACCCATCTACAGCATCATTCCCAAACATCCAACATGATGAACCCCACATCCAGCTTGTTTTAGCCTGCTTAATGTGGAATAATGAATTTAACCTGGTTTCATGTAAAAAGATGATATTGTATGTTGCGTGTTGAAAATAGGAAAGAACAGTCGTATGTTTCTTGTAAATCTTCATACTATATACATTAAGTGAAGCCAGTTGTAGGTTTGCCATTTAACTAGAAAATAGTAGGGTGGTGACTATTTGGGACTAGCATCTATGGTAAAAGTTTTTCATTTTTTCCTTTCTTTTTCTTAGATTCCAGGAGTTTAACACCAGTATCCTCTTCCATGTCTGATATCTGACCTGATCTAGATGATCTGTCTGACTCTAGCTCTGATTTTTCTTCCCGATTCTCTTGAAGTGGCAGAAAAGAGTTGTGTACCTGTATTCAGGGAGGGTGGTGGAGGTGGTGATATCTGTTTCAAGGAAGATCTGGTAAATCTTCTGGATTTAGGCATTTGAAAATCAGATGGGGAAGCCATTTCTGAGGTGGATCTAGAAACTGTCATGTACAGTAGTTTCTTGTACAGATTCTTCTCCTAGAGGGGAGGGTAGCCCTTCTTTTATCAAAGGTCATGGCATCCGCCAAATTCTGTTGTTGGTGTTCATTAGAAGGAACTCCTGCAGCCGTAGTCCTGTGTTGGTTCTGTGTGCTATTGGGAGGTGTACCTGAGGGCTGTTCTGGGCGCTGTGGAACAGTGGGGGGTGGGGATCTTGTGCTATCCTGTGCATTGTTCAATAGAATTTTCTGATTCATACCATCACTTCTATTTTGCCCTGCCTAGGGGCACTGATGGTAAGTGTGACCTTCCTCATCACACAAATTGCACTTGTAGATATTGGTGCATGCCTTGCTAACATGGCAGAATTTGCCACACAGTGCACACCTCCTGCAATCACACGAACTGCTCAGGTGCTTGTGTGCTCCACATTTGTAGCAGGCCCTAGACTGGCCTGCATAAAAGCATACCCCTCAATCTCAGCCTAGAAAAAAGCTGTTAGGGATGTGCTATATCACAGTTTCATTTTGCAGCAATTTCAGTCGGAACCACCATACCCCAGTCCAAATCCCCTCTGAGTCAATAATAGCTTCTGGCGGACTTTGTACAGAGCACCTTTTTTTAAGCCAGAGTAAAATGTCATTGATGTTGACCCCGTCATTACGGAACACGAGTGCGACTGTTTTCATTAATGGCTTTCTTAGAGGAATAGCCATAAGAGTGGACCACAGAGTTGTGGACCGGAGCATGTTATATTTAGTCCAGAATTTCTCCAGACTTGCATGCTGCCTGAAGCTAATGTCGAATGTATCCTCTCTGGATACATGTATAACAGCATAGACATCAGTTGGATGAAACAACGTGGATTCCTTTAGTAGCTTGCAGGCCACATACACCCTATCTGGGTGTTCTTGTAATCCTATCCTATATCTCAAGTGAAGCGCGTTCCTCTGTGGAGCCTGAGATAAGTTGTGCCGAAACAGTTTGGAAAATGTAGGACCCCTTCTACTTGAGGGCTTTGTATTGTCACCTCGGGAGGGGGGTATGTGTTTCATCCTCTGATTCAGCCCTAGATGTAGATGCCGAGGGTGCTGCTTCCTCCAGAAAGCCTGTTTGAAAGTTCTCAGGCGTTATTGTGTTTAGAACTGGGGGTGTCTCCATGTTCATACTTCATCTTATCTCATATGTCTTCCCAGATTGTACATTGTTCCCATCCCCTGCAATATATACCTTAGCAATGACTGTAACAGTGGCATTTCCAGATAAATTAGGCTTAATCACCTTACTTGTATTGTTCCCGGTCTGCTGTTGATTTGTACATGAATGTTTCTTTGACAGCTCCTTTCGGGTTGTCTGCTGGTTGTTAATGGGCTAAAGATCCCCATCCTTGTTCTGTGCAGAGAGAATGTCTGCACTTTCTGAATCTGAGAACTCCATCCATGTTGTCACCAGGACCCAGTTACCTTGTTCTGTTCTTCTCCAGCCAGCTCCCTCAAGAAACGTTTCCGGTGACCAAGTGGCGAAATCAGTCAGTCGGTCTGTCTCTATTTCACTGTAAGTGCTCTGCAGCTTATTCGGTGTAGTCGGGCACTGCATTTTAAGATCCTCCTGCACATTGTTTGGCCCGGTAGCTCCTGCACTGCAACCATTTTGAGCTCCAGTCATTCCTGCATTAGCTCCCTGCGGAGTACGTCGTCCGCCTGCAGGCTGCAGGATCTCCATAACCAATCTTGCCGCTGCAGCTGCCCCAGCTGTGATCTGCTGCTGAGCATCTACTACACTCGGTTTCTCGGTTTGTCCATGTGTTGGACCGTGTGCTTCCCCAGTGGGCTTTCCTGATGTTTCCTGCTACAAATCCACGGTATCCTGTGCACTAATCTCTATTGTCATGTTCTGAAAAATATCGTTGTTTGAACCAAAGCTTACTCTCTCAATGTCCATAAGATGCTCACCAGCTTGATGATACATCTCCTCCTTCTCCTCTGACCCAGAATCCTCCATCTTGGTTTCGGAAGCCAACAGCGCCCCCTGCCAAGAATAAGGGAATTTCCCCAGTTGTGCTGGCCAAATTTCCACCATTCACTAAAAGGACCACCAACAGATTTATTTATTGAATTTTGGTAACCGATTGGGCTCACTGAGACAAGACAGTCCCCTTTTCAGGGGCAACCCGGGAAGTGCAGTACATTGACAGTGCCTTGTGTTGAGAACAAATACTCAGCTTAACCTGGTTCAATGTCAGTTGGCATTCATCTGTATCCCTCACCCTCAGGATGAGGCTGAAAATAGGCAGAATTGTCTAGTCCTTTCCTGGTCAATAGAAACTAAATAAATAAATCATTGGATTAAGTGGACGGGGGAAAGGATGGAGAGCAGAAGACTGAGGTGCATGAAGAGTGGCCAAACGACAAGCCCTAGCTGTCTGGAGAGGGAACATGAAGGTTTTGTTGAATTTTGTTGCCTTTTTTACAGCTTCTGAATATTTTCCCCAAATACGCTTGAATGGGGAAAAATACTCAGTACTGAGTCAAATATCCTATTATTAGTGATATTCAAGAGTTATTTTGGCCACTCCCTTAGAAACCACATGCCTAGAAATACACACACACACCACAACAACAACAAAACACATTGTGAAGAAATGAAACTTAACAGAAAAAACTAATCAAACACTAAAAATAAATTTCTCTAGACTTTCCTTTTGCTGTTGCATGAAAGTACACCCCCCCCAACATGAACAGAAACATTGCAAAGAAGAGAGACCTGCAGAAATGATGCTATTAAACAGTAAAACACTCACACTGTGTCCTCCATTCTCCCCTGAACAGTTGAAAGACCTCTCAAAGCCAGGGCACCATGCAAAACCAAGGCACTGACTGAACGTGTCCTTAAAGCACTCTGATTCATTTATCATTAAAAATAATTTTTTAAGTGGAATAATGCTTCCTATACTGGGATTATGCTTTATAAGTAACCTCTGTCCTGGTGGTTAACACCCTTGGTCACAGAGACACTACTCAGGATGTTACTATAGCATAATCCCCACTCTGCCATGTATGTTCCTCAGATAACTCTGCTCCTGACCATGCCTTAATACTTAAAATGTACAGCCCTGATTGGGGGGAAGGGGGGATGCTTGGAAACCACCAGGCAACTCTAAAGGGCTGCCAGGGGCTCTGAACACCTACGCATGGTTCATAGGTCCTGTTGCAGTTGCCAAAGCAGAATATGGAGATATAACTATCCTAAATGCATTTTACCCTCGTGTATACCATGAATAGAACAAACTGCCTCAACCACAGGAACCAGCATTCAACAATGCTGCTTTCCCTTGGGGATAGAGCAGTAAAACTGAGTAGCCACATGGATGTGACCTTTCAAGGACAGGGATAGTACTCAGTTTTACAGCAGCACTGGCACCTGAGGAAAAATTATTATTTGGACTGTACCTGACCATTGTAGTTTGTTGGCCAGCGTTCACTGTAAATGATTTGAGAACAAGTGGGCCATCACCTGTTTGTAGAAAACTTGATGTTAGAAGAATTCAGTAAAATGTGTTTATAATGTGCTGACCCATTGCCGCAGTGGCATGGCTGACACTCGCCTGGGTTTGGGAATGTGCCCGAGTTGTCTGCAGGCCAGCACAGAGAGGAGGATTGAGTGCCTCAGAGGATGCTGTCCTCCTTTGGAAAGGTGGGATGTGCCTCCCGCCTCAGTACTGTTACCTGGGTGATCACAAGTGACAGTGTAGTCAGGAGACTAGGCATGCTTAGGGTGTTGGGCTGGAGTGGGACTCCATTGTAGGTAGAAAGCCAATGGCCATGGTGAAGGGAGGCCCAACTGGTTGGACCTCAGGAGAAACGGAGGACAGGCCCACTAAGATGGAACTTCCTGTATATAGTGGAGTTCCGTCAGGGACAGATACGGTATAAAATAAAATGGTGCACATGCAGTTATATATTAGTTGACAGGATGTTTAACACAGTCCACCTTTTAATGTTCAAGTTTTATGCTTGAAAATCTGAGAACTGGTGACATTACTGCATGAAGGCGAGAGCGACTTCTATGTATAGGCAGAAGAGTATCCAGATATTAGTGTACCAAACTTAGACTTAATTTTAAATATAGAAAAAAAGCAGTTTTCATTGTGTATTGAATAATTGTTACAGCATGGGTGTCATAACAGGAAGTTTCAGTCAGTTCATCCAGTCTGCACTAAAATGGAAGTGTGCTGCTTCAACTTCATCTCCGCCATAGATTCACAGACGGACCTTGCCCTGGCTCCATCTGTCCGCCAGCATTACCTCTACTTTTATTCTCGTGGATGACACTTCAATTGGGGTACACCCATCACAGCTCCTGCCAACAGGCTGCACCATTCAAACTGACTTGAATCCATGTTGGCTCCTCCATTCAGTCACTGGAGGTAGCTTGGTACTCAAAGAGCACCACAGATGGCTTGGTTGCTCTCCACATTTTGACAAGGCACTAATAGGATGTCAGCTTACACGATCGATTATTACCCCAATATTCTCTTCATGGACTATAATATTTTTCATCCCAGCCGTGGAGTGGGCGAAATCCTGAGTGCTGTCAGAGAAAAAAGACAACAAAAAAATCAGAAGGTCGACTCACGGGAGTCTTCAAAGCTCACTCTTCCCCTGGCCACAGTAGCTTGCCTGTTTTTGGTTACAGTAATCCCTGTTTTGGTCAGAACTGGTGCCCTTGCTCAGGTGGATAATGTGGATTTACACGGGGACACTCTGCATACCATTTGGTCATTTTCCCCCCACCTCAGCCCATGAAGAGAGTGTCCCAGGAATCAGGTCTATATTCTCCCAGATCCACCAGAGATAGCACTAGATTGAATTAGGCCTCTTTCCTCTGGTACCTCAAGCCCTGCCATTCATGCTGCCTTCTTGACTTTGCAACTGGATTTTGGTTTTGGGCTATCCTGGATTCCATGACCAGTCAACAGCTCACAGGTGTAGTTGCACTAATTCCACCCTTGTGCTGATGTTCTCTCACCCAGTCAACACATGTGAAATCACTCTTGAACTGCAATGAGTGGCTCCATGGAGAGTATTAAAAAAACATCATGCCGCATGGACCATGTAAAGTCAAACCGGCATTAGTCTTCAACATTGTCAGTCTTCAGGCATCACCCTTATGACAGCCCATAGCGTTCTAAGTTCTCACTACCTAGACAACGTTTTCATTAGACATCAGTGAGACTTGGCTCTTTACTCGCCAGTGGAGCAGAAATCTTGACAAGCCTTGCTTTTCTATCAATATACCCAAGAGTTGCAGGATATCCAGTCAGTGTTTACTGCCTTGGGGCAGAATTTGATTACAACTCTAGATGTGTCTCTGCCACACAGAACTGTAGTTACTGACGGTCCACTGACTCCGTCCTCAGGCTTGAGAAGTGTCTTCAACTCCTGGCTTTACTATGCTGCAGCTCTAAGGGACTTGGGGTCTCTAGTAGGAATGGCCCTGTGGGCCAGACTGCATAGGAGGTTGAAACTGCTATGGCAGTCATCCACTCATCCAGAAAATCTAGATCCAGCATCAGCAATGCCAGGCAACAGGTGACACAGTATTTTTCTGACTTCAGAAGAACCCACACCAGGTACTTGGGGTAATACTCATAACTGGCGAAACAGTGCAGTACGAAGGAGGTGCTGCAATGTGGAGGTGCCATCTGTGACGTAGACAGCCAGTTCTGAGTGCTGTATCATTTTTTATTAATATAAAATGTATTACTAACTGTCTCTGTTGAAAATCTGATGCTCTTAGAATGACCTCACTCATCCCCCCTTCCCCAGATTTGAGCTAAAAGATGAAAGCCATAAGAAAAATGCTGGCAGCATGCGAGTTCACACACCCTCAGGTTTTTAGAGACCATGTGTTACATGTAAAGCCTTAATTAAGGATCCTGTTGGTCTGAGTTAATTACAACCATAGTTGCTATAACATATCCATTTTATGACGTTGGAAGGAAAACCCAGGTTATTACATAGAAGTGCGAAATCGTAAAGATGCTTTTCTGTCCTGGAAGTGGGAAGCTTATTATGAGATCAAAAGAAGTGTAATTTGAAGGACATTAATTATGCTGAAGTTGCAGAATGTAATACTTTTGTATAAAATATATATTTTCATATATCCTGACAGAGAGGAGCTAGGTGACCTCCTGAAAAGAGATGGGGTAAAAGCCAGCATTTAATTTAGTCTATTTTACTTCACAGAGAGACATTTTTACCTAGGCTCTGACCACAAAACATCTTGGGATCACTTTTAAGCAAGTATTTAGAGGCTAAATACTGTAGTAGGAGTTGCACTGTTTAAAACCTTGTTCTTTTAATAGATTTGTATGTCTTGTGATATAACAGTTCTGTATTGTTGTGTTTTACATATTCTTATTTATTATAATAAAATTATTTTTAGAACTTAATTGGTCTGTCTTTGATTTCTTTTTTTTTATTTGTAAGAGAAGTACATGGTTATAGCAGACAATAGACATAAGTTTGAATGGTAATACCAAACTGGAAAGAGAAATGTTTTAAATGTGAGGTCTTTATTAAAGTTTTAAAGGGTTCATCTCTGTATACCTGGTTAGGTGCCCATAGGCAAAGATATCTGGCCCCCCGAAGACAGATATATCTGAGCCTGTGCATTGGGCATGCTAACAAGAGGTTAACAGTTTGAATCCCTCCAGAACTTGAGACCAAAGGTTGATCTGAACTCACAAAACAGACAAGAGGGTTACCTTGTCTGTTACACTGTTCACATGACTGCGCTCAGAGGTTGACACTTTGGGAGTAGAGGGCCTGACCTGCTGAGTGGGTTTGTGACACCGTCCTTCTGATGAGATGTTAAATCCAGGTCCTTTTTGGGCGCCACTAGTCACCGTCCAGGTGGATGTTATCGATCCTATGGCATGGCTGGCCCGGTGTTATGGTGGTACCATTACTGCCTATACAACAGCGACCTGACTTCAGTGGTGAACTCAAGTCACGGGGGGGGGGGCAGCCCTGAGGGAGAGGATTAAGCATCTGGAGGACTTCTGTACTCTCCTGGGCTAGGTGGGTTGTGCCTTCCATAGTACACCTGAAACCTAGTGGAGGCTAGCTGTCTTGGACATAGGAGACTTTCTGTCTTGGAGATAGGCGCACAGTAGCCAACAAAGATACACAAGGCTCAGGGACCTCCTACTGTTTCTGCTTTGGGTGACGGAACCTTTTCGCAACCTGTTGGTGGTGTACATAAGTGGCCACAGCAACGTCTGAACACATTGGCTCAGTTGAATATTTATTCTTCCAACCATCAGGAATTTCATGTGGATGCCTTCTCTTTTCTCACAGATCTATGAAAGCACCCAAAGGCACTGTAGATCAATTTGCCAGTCACAACACTACTGAAGTAAAACAAGTCTGCTCTTTTTCCAGGGCTCCACAGGCCATTTCCCTACCCTGCGGACAGGTGGGGCTCCTGTATGCAATTCCATTATTTCTTTAGCTACCCAAAAGCCTCTGCTACATACCAGCAGATCATGACACACCAATTCTAGAAGGCCTTGGTCTGCGCTCATCTATCTGTCTGTCTATGGGCCATTCCTGGCTCCCTAAATTTGCATGACATATGCTTCAGGGTGTTTGGGAAGGACATGTTATAGGGACAAAGATCTTCACCCACGTACTATCAAAGTTCAGAAGTCTATGTCCCATCACAGTCAAGATTTAAGGGTCGGCTACCACATCTTTGCTGTGCACATGCTCCTTTGAATGACCTTCTCACGAAGGTCACCAGACAGGCCCATTGTACCTCCATGGAACATCACCATAGCTTTTTCTGGTGTCTCCAAATCTCCATTTGATCTAATTTCCGAATACTTCACTCCAACATGATGAGTAAGTACTTTAGACAGTTTTCTTCATTCGTGACCTGTATGTGGTACTTGAACAGAACCACCTAGTGTGGTCATAAATTCATGCACTAGGGACTTCATGGACAAAGCTCAGGGAGGTGTTCACACTCAGCACCTGTAAGGTGACCACCTAGCGATCTCTGCAGTTGTCTAAATTTTCTATATCGGACATCACTTCTGCCATTGACCACCTTTGAGTGCAAAGAATTTGAGGCAACTTACATCCTAGGATATTCAGTTTTCTATTAGCCCACCTGCTGGTCTTGAATTTCACTTTTATCAAACCAGCATTGCTGGATGAATAGAGACTAATAGCTGTGACAGGAAAGAGAAAACAAAATTTCAGTACTGTAAATTTTCTTTTACTGAGTAGGCAGCCACTAGTTTTGATACCTATTTAGTTATTTCATCTCTGCATGTCTGTCTGTTTCTCTCAGGTAAACAATTGATGAGCATATGCGGAGATGTTTTAGACTAGTTTTTGTTCAACAATCTGGAACTTGAAGAGAAGACTGAACAGTCCTATAGTGTTGCTCCAGAAGTCTCTGTGGAAGCATGTAAGGAACAAACCTATTTTCAATGAATAAACGAGGAAAGTTAAGAGCCAGTAAAGGAGATTGGGGAAGGGTGGATATAAGGGTAGCCTAGATGGGCCGGTGTGGTATTCTTCTGCCGTCAAATTTCTGTGATTCCCTGAACACTGATGGCTGTTTACCAGGAGGAAGAGACTTTACCAGCATGGAAATCTCATTTTTCCTTTGAGCTGTAATAATAACACCACTTCCACTTTAATTATAAAGGCACACTGAGTTGAGAACCACCACATAATAGGAATTTCAAGCCATTCTCTTCTTCATTAAGGATGTTTTCTTGAAAACGGAATATTTGGCCCTTACATTTCACTTAAAGGTAAGGCTTACTTGGGAGCCGAAGTCATAATCCCCAGCTTGTGACATCAGTCTGTTGCTATGGCAATGGCTGTGATGTCACAAGCAGGGGGTTATGATTTGACCTCTTGAGTAAACCTCAGCTGTAGACGAACTGTAATGCACACAGCTCCTTTTTTCATATAACTACTGGGGGTCATTAAAGAAAAGCTGGTGGACTTCGGGATGCAAATAGATTCCAGGACAATTGGCAGCATGAGTTCAGCAGAGGGAGGTCTTATCAAAATAATTTGATAGACTTATTTGACTGGGTCACGAAGGTGGCTGACCAGCTCCAGGCAATAGATGTTCCTGGATTTTAATGAAGACTTTGACTCTGTCCCACATGAAAGGATGGTTAAAAAATAGAAGGATTTGGGGACTGGGGACAAAAATCACAGGGTGGATCAGAAATTGGTTGGGGGTGGGAGCACAAAGGGTCGTCTTGAGTGGTGAATTCTCATAGGTTAGGGAGGCTACCAGTGGGGTTCTCCAGGAACTTGTCTTAGGCCCGATCCTATATAATATCTTTGTATGTGACATTGGGGAGGGGATTCAGGAATGGTCTGCCTCTTTGCAGATAACAGAAAACTCTGCAGCAAGGTAGACAGCAAGAAGGGTGTATGATCACTGTGAAGGATCCAGAGTGGCTGGAGAAATAGTCAAAAGGTCTGGCAAACTGGGAGGAGGGTGGTTGAGGACACAACGGGATGGCGCCAAAGCCAAAGAAACAGTCACAGACAAATCCAAAGGGTGCTTGGCTCAAATATCCAGGTAGAGACAAGTATCAATGCTAGGGCATGATAAAAAAGTGTTTATCGCCGGCCCGGTGGTGCAGAAGGCTGAGGCACTGGACGCCTTGCCTCGCACCACACCAGTGACCCGGGTTCGGGAACGGACTCAGGTCGCTTGAGGGTTGGCCGGGACGAGGAAGGATTGAGTATCTGCTGACAGCACTCCTTCCTCTGGGGTGGGAGGGACTCCGCATCGCGCTGTAGATTGACACCCAGTGGAGGCTGGGGGGTCAGCACAGACACTATGTTAGAAAGGGGTGGACCCATGCACAGGGCGTAAAACTGTCTCCACAGAGGTGGAGACAGTCGCCCCGTCCATTGCACATGCGTGGGTCCAGGGAGAAAACGGAATTGGAGCTGGCAGACTCCATGATGGCAGACTGCATCCGTGCCTCCCCCCGGCAATCTAGATGTTGGCTTCCAGGGGTGGGGGGAGGCTGGCACCACTCACCACCGGCACTGTCACGAGGGGGGACAACCTGTGAGGGATAGCCAGTTGGGATGGATGTAGGGAAAGCCTCACCTGAAAAATAAGTCTCCCCAGGAAGGGGCCAGAATCGCCTGCCAGCTCCACCAGAGAAGTAAACTACATATGGGGAAAAAAAGTGTTTATCGATTTTTAAAAACACTCAGATCCACACAGGGTATACTGTAGTACAAATGCAGGGTAGCATCCCCACACACAAACTGTCTGTTAACGGTCTGTTAGCTGAAATTTTAAATTAAAAAATGCAAGGTCGTGCACTTTGGGGTCAGGAACCTGAAAACAGTACAGTATTTGGGGTGTGGTATTAGAAAAGACTTCAGAGGAGAGAGAGAGAGATTTAGGGGTGATAATAGCAGACAACTGAATGCGATTGGCAATGGTGCAATGTAACAAGGCAACAGAAAGTGTAAACAGCAGGCCGGGTTGCATTGGAAGGACTGCACTTGGAATTCTCTGTGCAATTTATGCAGTCTGCACTTGAGGAAGGACAGAGAGAGGGTAGAAGTAAGAGGGTACCCTTAGCTGCCTATTCTGAATTTGCTGTTTAACTCACTGTTATGTCTCGAACTTGATTATCTGAATTTGCTGTTAATTCAATGTTATGTCCCCCTATACCTTTAATCTGACTGTACCGTATTGTTGAACTGTACTGCTGACCTGCAACTTGTCTTGTGTATGTATTTTCGTTGTCCATTCTTATGATGAGGTACCTTTGTAAATGAGCCCCTGGCTCAAAGGTTGCTAAACTGATGTTAAATAAATAAATAAATAAAGAAGTGATGCAGAGGAGTGCTATCAGAATGATCCCAAGACAGCAAGGCAGGTCCAAGAGAAAGGTTTGAGGACCTCAGCAAGTAAACGCTATAGAGGCCAGGAAGGAGAGGGGAGACGAGCTCGAGACATGCAAGTTTCTGCATGGAATAAACAGAATAGAGAGCAAGGAGGTGTTCACAGCGAGCCCAAACACGGGCCCAAGGGACAACTCCATGAAACTGGCGGGAGGGAGATTCAAAAGGATGTCAGCAAGTATTTCTTTACAAAGAGGTTGATGTACACATGGAGCAAACTGCCAAGGGAGGTGATCTGTGCCAAATCAGCGGTGGGATTTAGGCATGGGTGGGATAGCTATCCTTGATCCCTACCCTCCAGCCTCACTGAAACACGTCGCCACCGCTGACTCAGAGCTGCTGTGGCTGTCTCTCCACCCAACAGGAAGGCCCCCCGATGCAGGCGCTGGGCACCCCACTGTATCCAGGCTTTTGGATGTTTAGCTTTGGAGGCCCATTGTGGCGGAGGCAGGGCGATGCAGAATGGAGGGAGAGGTGGCTTCATTACCCAGTTACTGTGTGTTTTTTTTTATCCCCAGTGTTTATTTTTCCTCTCCCCCATCTTACTGGGGACATTCAGACACTGCATTTAACCTGAGTGTGGAGGGGAGCCAGACTTTATATGGTCACCTACGACAGCCAGTGCTTCCCCAAATCCACCACAGACAGGTGCTGAAGCTTCGTGGACTTCTTGGCCCTCCCACTTGAGCCCAATAGCTCAGCCACTGCAGTGCTCCTGAGGTTCACCAGCCCTGGGTCAGATGGATTTACACCATATTCTCCATCACACCCACACCCACGCACACCCACACACGCACACACACGCACACACCCGCACACCCACGCACACCCACACACACACACACCCACACCCACGCACACACACACGCACACACACACACATGCACACACACGCACACGCACGCACGCACGCACGCACACACGCACGCACGTGACACCCTTTGCATGTGCCAGTGCCACTGGACCTGGCTTACTTGTTTTGCACTCTGTTTATCCAAATGTGCTGTTCCATCACATTTTCAGAATATCAGCCATGGTGAATTAGGTGACTTCTGACTTGTACCATTTTTGATTATATTTTGAGAAGCACTTAAGCCATTGTGATCAAACATGGCTTAGACTAGATATACCTTTCTACTAAAGTATACCTTGTCATTTTCTGAATCTCAGCCATGGTAAACTAATTATGCATGATTCCTGACTTGTGATTGGCTGTTACTTTTTTGGATATCTTTTAACTAACTGTGGTCAACTTAGCATAACTTCAGCATTTATTAAGCTGCAGCACAGTACCCTGACGTAATCCCGGTGATTAATTAAGGTACAAACAATCACAGTGACTGCAAAACACACACAGAAAGGTGTCAAAGTTTAGATGGAAACTATTTATTTATTGAAATCACAGATTAACACCTTTGAGCTAAAAGCTCTTTACATAGGTTCTACACCAGAAGATTAAAAAACAAAGAAAACAATACAATGCTGGTAGGAGGCTAATACATAAAGAACTCTACAGATGCAGAAGGGTAACCAAGAAATAAATCACATCAACATTTGGAACTAGAGAGAGCTGGTATACGTGGCATTGTACAATGTATGCCACCGTGCAAAAATACAATACAGAAAATTGGGAGACGAGAAGGGGTAGACAGGAACTACTACAAGGGGGAAGAGAGGATCAGTCCATGAGGCCTAGTCAAAAGGGTGGACATTTATAGACAGAGAACTACTACATTAGGGGAAAAGAGAATCAGCCCATGAGGCATCGTCAGAAGGGTGAAGATTTGAAGATGGGGACAACTGTAGGGGAGAAAGAGAGGATCAGCATGGAAGGCTTAGTCAAAGGGTGAGGAGGGTAGGTGAGGTAGGGTGCATAAGTTAGGTGGGCATGGAGGGTGAAGGGAGTGGGTAGAGGAGATTTGAGGGAGGCAAGGAAGTATTAAGAGTTGTGAAGATCCAGGAGGGAGGCAAGAGTCAGAAGGTTAAGTGCAGAACACTGATTGGGACCAGCTGGTGGAAGCAGTCACAGCTGGCATTAGCAACTAGATGTTGTCTAAGCGTCCATTTAGAAGAGCCCAGTGTGGATACAAAGGATATGTCAAGTGAAGGGAACTGATCCAAAGTGGGCTCAGTGGGTGAATGACCTTTGACCTTGGGAGGTACGACAACAGGAAATATTTAATACCTGGCTATCAGAGCTTCTGGTGTGACAAGAGTTGGTGCAAGGGATGAAAAGCTCCTGTGCCCCAAGGGAACCATCCCAAGACTTACTGTTTTTGCCAGCAGACATGTATGGTACATAAGTCTGCCTTTGAACTGGAGCCAATTAGCCTGAGCATGCAGGTCGCAGGTATGAGTCAATCGCGCGGAACCAGTTAGGAGCTGGCAGGCTTTAAGTACTGTTTTGATGCGCTGAAGGGACGTTTCTGTGGCTGACCCATAGAGAACTAGCCCGTAGTCAATGAGTGAGACCACCAACCACCATAATCATAAACATTCTGAATGAGGGCCAGATGCAGATCTTCGAAAGGCCTTTCATGCAGGCAAGATCCTAAAATCAGAATATTCAACAAATGGTATTTACACAGAGCTTGTCAATTAGTAATGCAGCCTGATGATGGCAGTCGATGTTAAATAAGGATGCCACGGAACCTATTCCCCAGCATCCTGCCTCGTACTGGCCTTTATGGGTAGCTTCGCCCAAACACAGTATTAAGACACTTTTCTTTGGGGCCTGGAAATTCATTTGGATGCTGGGACAAATCCTGTTGGAGAACAACATGACAGTTGTAGTACATTTCCTCAGAGCCACAATCCAGGATTCAGGGTTCTTTGGATTGAATTCCTCCAAGCTTGTGGGCTAGGCACAAATTGATCCTCTGGTGGCTGCCTGACTAATAATGAAGATGATATGCCTCTGTTGCTGTGGAGACTGTGGCATAATGGCCGACTGACAGGTATGACAAATGAGGCAGACTTCCTCGGAGATCCATGCCTGTCCCAAGGCCTATGGTGGCCAGACACTGTCGATCACAGCTGGGCAGGGATCACCTCTTCTCTCAGTAGGTGTGGTTACTCATTTATGCCTTCTCTCCTCCAAAGCCATTCCCCCACTTTGTGGATCTCTGGGCGCTTACATGCATATCATCATTCAGCCCCTTTAGCCATCACTCCCTGTGTCAAACATAGAATCTGACCAGGAACCCAGCCTTTAGGGCTGTCATGGTATGACGGTGTCACAGTATACCGTGTACTGATACCGTGGACAATTTCTGATACTGCGATAACCGTGATTCACGATATGCCGAGGTATTGAGATCTTTCAGCTAGTTTTTTTGCATTTTTCAGGGACAACTGTCCTTTACATGCCAATTCTCCCTGATGCAAGAGTTTGAGGAGGCTTCTTTTTCGTGCAAAAATTGTTTTGTGGATGCGACGTCCACTGTCTGCTGCAGTTCTGTACAGATTAGTAAGGTTAGGTTTAGGTGTCCTCATATGTCCAGTCCATAAGTGGACTGATGAGGTCAGTTAAGAGACCTTCAATAAAATTTAAGTCAGTCTTTTCACTTCTTCCTTCAATTTTTTAATTTTCAATGTTCAGTTTCAGGACACTTTTTTTTTTTTTTTTTTTAGTCATCATTTAATTTGTGTGTGTCACACAGCGTGCCACACAAGGCACACAGAGGCCAAGTGAGTATTAAGCCACGAGTGATATACAAGTAATAACTGCTCATTTTTTTTTTTTACTCTCTTTTTAGCCCGCCGCCTCTTTCTACCCTCAGCTCTCTCCACTCAATCAGAGCTCTCAATGCACCAAGCGTCGCGACCTCCCCGACTTCAATGTCTTCCCCTAGAGTACCTCAGCTCGACCCCCCCCTTATGCCCTTGATGGCCCGGATTACCCCCTGAGTGGGGTGAGGAAAGGTTCCCCCTTACCTTTTCCCCTGAGTGTTCTCAGGGAGAGAGCTTTGTACAATGGAGTCTGCCCTGATGTCGGTGGTGGCACGCTTGCTGCTGGAGAGATTGTCACCTAGAAGAGGTGAAGGATTTTCCCTCTGATCCCTTGTATTACCCAATCCCCTGAGACGCTGGTGCAGAGAATCAACGTGCAGTGGTATGCTCTTCTCAAGTGCCTAACAGCATCCCCCCTCCCGGCTCTGGTAAGCGAAGCCGCCATGCCCCTCAAAAGCTGGTGCATCCACCAGCTTTCTCAGGATGTCGGGCGCTATATGGCACCCCTGGTATCCCACCCCAAGGGGGGAGAGCATCCGTTGGAACACTTCATCCCCCTTCCCCGACCGACCCCCACCAACCTGAGTCCGTTCCCGAACCCGGGTCACCTGGCATAGCGCGAGGTGTGGCGTCCAGCGCCTCAACCCTCAGTGCCACCGGGCCAGCAATAACTGCTTCCTTAATGGTAAATGGTGAGGACAGACTGTGCGCAACAGCACACAAAAGTCAGTGTGTTGTGTGAGTGTACTGTATCACTCACAGAATGCACACTAACTGTGCAGTACACACGAAGAGCAGCACACTGCTTGCACAAAAAGCCACACTGTAAATGCACAGTGTGCATCATTATTGTCCTTCCTCTGCTGTTCTTTACATCCCTCCAAAAACGTTGAACAACAAAACATGTTTCTTGAGGGTTACATCCCCCTAGGGACAATTCCACAGCACCGGACACGACAGCGACAACAGCACCAGGTCGCTGTAGTGTTGGCACGGGACCCCACCACTGCATTCGGGGGTACTGCACCCCCTTCCCAAAACCACTCAGACTCGGAGTTGGTTATTTAAGTAGCAGGGGGTAAGGGGGACATATGGGTGTCGACCAGCCATCCTAAATCCATTTGTTGATTGGGTTTGAGCAATGGGCATGGAATGGGGATGAGGGAAGGATAAGCAGCAGTAACCAGGCCCAGCATCAAAATCTGTTATGTTATTTTGTTAACAGTAACACTGTAATGTGTCATCTGTCACGTCATGTAATGATCATCATGTTAAGTTTTCTTACCTTTATGGGTAACAGAACAAACTGCCTGTGGTTGGTTGTCACTATGTGTACAGACTCAAACTGCAGACTGGTCAGTCACCTCATCGGCGGGGCCAGTGAGTGACAGATGAAGCCGCAGTGATCATTCATTTATGTTACTGTTAACCATTGTGCTGCTGGTGCTATGTCTCAAGTGGTCATGCGTGTTCATGTTCATTCATTGTAAGTCTGAACTATAGAGAGTAGACAGTCCTGTCCGTCTGTCAGAGGCACAAAACTGTTAAGGTTAGTCAGACAGAGAATGAGATACACACCAAGAACTTTTTCAGGTTCATTTTTTATTGATAAATAACAAAATCGCCATGATGCCAGTGCCATTTGCATTTGCAAATCACAGTTTTGCATTACACTTACACTGTGTTTTTCAGTTTCAGTGATAAGAACTGGCACCAGTAGTCTATGTGTTCCTTCAGTTTTCATTCCCAGTTGTTCCCTGCCCCTCCCTCTATCTGATTCTGCAGCACAAAGTCATTGCTGCCCAGCACACCTACAGTGTGGATAACAAATTTGACGCCCGCCAACACATGCCATATCCGGAGTGCACTCTGCTCGCTAATCCAGGTTCTCTCTGACATCTGCTGCTGCTGTTATTGCTTCCTGACTTCGAGTCTGAGTCTTCAGCTCCCTCCCTGTCCTTCTAATGTGATTTGTGATATTTCATACTTGCCATTGGCTATTCAGCTGAGCTAGCACATTTAGTGAAGTTGCTGTCTTGTCTCATCTGTCTGCTTGATGCACCCCGAGCTCCTCCAGTCCAGTTTCACTGTGGACCACTTCATGTCTCTCCCTCTGTCTGCTCGCCTGATGCCCCCACTAGAGTGGTCCCTAGGACGGAGTGAGTCCTGATGAGTCCTCTCTGACTGACTCATGTCATCTGTGTCACAAAACTTTAGTTTGCTAGCTCAGCTGAGCTCTTGGTTGACTGTGGCTGGGGGTTTCCTAACACAAAACCAATAAGAGAAATTACTTTAATTGCGTAATTACCCTTTACCTAGCTGCTAGCTTAACAATTATAGTCACTTGACTCAGCAGTCACCAACCATGGCGTTGAGGATATATAGGCTAATTCCTTTAATGCTATGCAGGACTCCAGTCCTCTTGAATCATTCAATATATCACGAAATCCGCACATGCGCAAAAGTGGAACACTACTGCGCATATGTGTGTGATATCTTGTCATCCCTCTTCGCGCCTGCGTGAGATTTAGCGACTCCTTTCAAATGCATTTGTTGTCTTTTCAGCACTCGGTCTCAGTTAAAAAATGGCAACTCTAGTACAGCATTTGAAAATACATGTTGCGTTTATCTTTTCATTATGGCCATGTGCAAAATCGATATTTGTGCACAGTGTCTGATGCACGCTCTCATCTTGCTTCTGCTTCCGGTGCACAGCGTAGTTATGGGGAACCCGAGGGAAAGTAAAATATCATGAAAACTACAAAAATTGGTAAGAATTCTCGATTATGTTATATATAGTGGTATTCTGTGGACCATATGTGATCACTGTGTCCACAGAGGCACACTGATGTTTTGTGGCAATAAAACGAGGGACAAGGCTGACAGTGCCCCTTTAAATAACTATTACCTACCTTAAAAAAAGAAAGCAGCCAGTGAGTTCCTGCCACCGAGGATATATAAACTGATTCCTTTACTGTCAGACTTGACTCGTGTCACAGTCACACGACTCGACTTGGGTCACAGTATAGCATGACTGACTCAACCTAAGAAAGTCAAGCAAGCAACTCACATTGGCTCACTGCCTCAGCTGGAGGCTACTGTAGCTAAATACCTAGTATATTAAAAAAGGAAAAAAGCAGCCAGGCAGCCACCATGGCATTTAGGATATATAGGTGAATTCCTTTAAATGCCACCATCTCTCACAGTTGACTTAGCTCTGCTGATTGGCTCTGGCTGTTCGCTTGGCTTGGGCTGGAAGTCTTGGACACAGTGAGTGGTGAGTGCAGGCAGGAGTTGTGTTGTGGTTGTGGTGATAGGGTACTACATTGAGAAAGTAAATATGAAGAACACAAATCTCTCCAAATTTATTTGCACTACTTACTATTACTTTTACTAACTTAACTTGAGGGGACTGGGTCTTGGAGGGAGTCCCAGGCTGTTAGGTGAGGATGGAGGAGGGACACACAGCCTAATCATAACCAGACAGTGAGGCTTGATTCTCCAATCAGAACTGTGCTGATTCTAAGTAGTGCTCTTGCTGTGCCTGCCTTTAAAACTAGTAGCACACTACTTCAGTGAAGTGCAACTCTGTCTGCATCTGCAACTCTAGTCTGCACCACCACCAGGAGTGGAGTGACTGGACATTCCTTTCGCATTCATCAACTCTCACCTTGAAGTTATTGACAATTTAACACAACAAAAATGTAAATCAAACCACTTACTACTCATACTCACTGTGCTATTTTTGTGTAGTACTTTTGGTATTGGTAGCATTTTGTGCTGTAAGCTAAGAGTACAAGAAAACACTTTACTTATAACAGTATGTCACTCACATTTCAGACTGCAATGAATGAAATTTATTTTTTATATAAATCTACTTGTAGTGCTCGAAGCTCCATCCTCATCATCAGGTCAGGAGGAATCTGACTTGGTCAATAAAAATATATTTCTCTTGCACATACTTGACTCGTTATCTTTACTTTCTCACATTAAATTCATAATGTGTCATTTACTAGTATTTTAACTGCTTTTACGTATAAAATTTGGTTAAAATGGCATGATTTTTGAATACTGTAGGTTTTCCCATTGGAATGCATTATACACAGAGTCACACAATCATGTATCACACATCATGTTATGCTGGCCAAAATTTCATACCTTGACAACCCTACCAGCCTTAAAGTGATATACTAATATTTAAAAATTATTGTATAATATTTAGACACAATACAGTTTATATTTCATTAATGCTCTGTATTTATCTCCCTCACTCTTTACTGCTGAGGGACATTTGCATGAAAACTGTATCTTAGGCCCCCAGATTTCATCTTATCCTCCTCCTTTTCCCTCATAATGCCCTGTTTGTGACATCACACTCGCTGGAACTTGACTGTGATGTCATTAACAGAGCATTATAAGGGAAAAGCAGGAGGATAAGATGAAATCTGGGGGTGTAAGATCCAGTTTTCATGCAGATCTCTTCAGCAGTAAAGAATGAGAGAGATAAACATGGACCATTAATAAAAAATAAGCTGTGTTCTGCCTAAATATTGTATTTTGAAAAGTTTTCCAGTATTTGGTAAGAATCACTTTTTTTTTTTACTTGCTGTTTTATCCTCCCCCTGCCCCATGTGGGAGTTGCCTATGGCATCTGTCCTTGCCCTTTTACCTGGAGCCTGAAGTGGTGGTTCCCCCATGTAGCTTTGGTTTGCCCCACAGGCAGGGGATGAGGTGGGGCCTGTTCACCCAGAGTTCCTTAGTGTTGTCGAGACACCAGTCCAGGGCAGAGAGGAGTATTGGGGATCTGTGCCTGGTGCTCCATCTACCGGGAACACAGCGAGCCATTTTCCTGTGTTCTCTTGCGTGATGTGCACCCTGATGTCAAGGCACAAGCGCCGACATCCGTCACACAGGCCCCTTTTGTGTGTCTGGGCTTGCTGTACCTCAGGCCTCCGCCTGAGGTCAGCCGAGACACAGAGCCCCAACCCCCCTCCCTGAGAAGGTGAACAGTCCTGGGATGCTCAAGCCTCCTCCCCCTGGCCGGCCCTCTGGCTCGTTCCCAAACCTGGGTCACCTGTGTCATGAGCAGTAGCACTACCACTGCGCCGGTGGGCCAGACCCTTGGAAGAACCATTTTAAGGTGACTCCCCAAATTATGGTACGTTACCTCTAAATGGCCTATTTATCTCTCTATCCAAATCGTAGTACTCCTTTAGATCAGCTCTGGGTAACAGACTACAAACCCCCATACCTCTGAACCTTTTGCTGCTAAAAGTTGGAACACAGACATGTAAAATGAGGGACAGTGAGGGATACTGACCCTTATAATGAGAGAGACACATCCTCAGACATGAGGATACAAGCTCAGAACACTGTGGGAACCATAGTGTTTACTTGTACAAAGTTTATTTTGAATTTAGCATCTTAGAATATTTTGGATTTCTGCATTGAAGTCTGAATTTACAGCACATTACTGTGTGGGCAGCACCTCGTTTATGAGGGACAGAGCAATTTTGAGGGTAAAATGAGGGACGTCCCTCGTGATCAGGTACAGTTGAGAGGTACACAAACCCCTCATTGTGCTGGGAACTTTGGTCAAGCCTTCTTACAGGCTTCCTCACCTGTGAAGTTGCTTACCTACCTCTATACCTGTAACTACCTTACCTGGTTTCTGGCCTGCGAAATGTTTGCTGAAGCAGCACCTCAGCACTCCAGTGCATCTGCATTGGCTGACCACAATCCCTTCCCACCTGACATGTTTTTGATGTACCTATCAGAGCTTTTGGGCACATAGGTACCCTGAGCAGTTGTGTGATATGAATGGTTCGTTGATGTGTATCCTTGAGAGGCACAGTTTAATGGGCCAGGATTCTGTCTGTAACTCATTCTTTCAGGACACCTGTACCTCCTTAAATATAGTAAAACCAACCTTGCCTACCAACCCTCTAGGCTATATCGCCAGACCTGATTTCCATCTGAATAATGAACTTTGTTTTTGTTAAAGCCGATGGACTGCTGAAACTGGAATCCGAGACTTCTCGTTCCGCCTTCCTTTAATGTAGCTACGAGGTCACTGTAGCTCGGGGCCGCCGTATATTAAAACTTGTAAAAGAGAGCCCAGAACACAATCCTGAGCAAATATAAAAAGATTGCCAAGTGTGGGAAACAGTGATGCTGGCGAAACACCGACCGAAAGAGACTTTACTGGAATATTTAAAGCCTAATACTAGAATGGACAAAGCGAGACACAAGGGCCGCTAGCCGCACTAGATTGGCCCCTCAAGCCTCAGGCACCCATAGTGAAGCCAGCGATGATGAGGGCACAGAGAACTTTACTGTTACCTCAAAGTGGCTTTTCAGGGAGCTGGGTTGCATAGGTGACACTAATGACGAGGATGGAAAAAGCAGTGGCAGAAAACAAAAACAGCTTGCAAGACATTGCCCATCGTACAAAGAACCTAGAGAAGGGACTGAGTGAAGCATCTGAGATCATGGAGAAGCATGAGTTGGTGATCCGGTTCCTGCTAAAAAGAGAAAGGGAAATGACTGAAAAACTGGATGATCAGGAACTGAGCCAGACGGGACAACCTGTGACTTTACAGTCTGCCAGAGGACACTGAAACTGGTCAGATGGAGACATTCCTGGACTCATTCCTAAAGGAACTGTTAGATTTCCTGCCAGGCACCAGTTTGAACATAGTGAGGACTCATCGGGCTCTTTTCCAAAAGCCAGCAGACCCGAAGGGAAATCCCAGGTCCACAGTTATGAAATTCTTGGACTTTAGGACAAAAACGATGGTTCTACAGAAAGCATGGCTAAAAAGGAGATCCACTTTGGCGATCACAGGCTCTATTTCGATGAAGAGTTCACCCCCCACTCAGCAAAAATGCCATACCCTCCTAGTGGTGAAGAAGCATTTAGCAGCAAAGGGAATTTGAGTACATGTTGCTGCACCAGCCCAACTGAAGATTTTCCTGCCAGAGGGACCAGTGTTCTTTAGCACACTGAAAGAGGCGAAACCCACACTGCATAAATTAGGGGTTCCTCCCGAACTGTATGCCAGGCCGGAGGATGCTGCCTCTTCAGAACCTGGGGACTCTAACCCAGGACATGGCAAATGGAACCGAGTAGCCAGGCAACACTCAAGTAAGGAGGTCAACCCAGATGACGCTAATTGCCCCAGCATGACCAAAACTTGACTTGGTGGTAAATAACAGATACTCACAGCCTTCCCTAGGGTGACTCCGGTGTGTGCGGCCTCCTTGACCAGAACTCCTTGTGGTGAAGGGAGAAGCAGGTGCCATCTTGAGAGAGACACATGGAAAACCCTGAGGATGAAATAGACACTGTATTTGGACTGCCAAATGTTTTTGGGGAGGAACTGTTTAATGTGATTGGGGAGTGGTGTCCGGGTTCTATCTAAGGAATATTCTAATATACACCTCTGCGAGAGGCAGAATTAGTACATGCACCTGACATATATCTGATTGTGGGTAGCGTACGATCACCTCCATTCATTAGAATCCTCTTGGTTTTTCCCGTTTCCCCCCTTCCAAGGATCACAAGGCCTGGTCAGAAAATCCGCCTGGAAGTGATAAACTTTAAAAAACTTAAAAGAAGACAGGAAGATCGGGTCTGGAGTCACCGCTGCATCAAGTAAGGCTACTGCTGGAGAGGGAGAGGCTGGAATGGGGCTGCAGAACACTCTCGAGTTTGAGCAGGGCTGAGGCTGCAGAGTATCCATGGTGGACCCAAGGGGGAGAGACTCAGAGAGCAAGTTGCACTCGAGGAGAAAATTTTCGACTTTGAGGCAGAGCACAAGACAGCACTAAGTGAGGAGAGAACTAGAGACACAAAGAGCCAGATTAAACAAGGTGCTAGATGACAAAATCAAGTGGGCTCTCCAGTTTTTTGTTTTTTTTTTACCAGGAGAGATACACTAAGCTGAAAGTTTGTTTATAGATGTGACCTTGGAGCACAAGGAAGTTGTGACTTGCTCAGGGTCACACAGTATGCAAGTAGGGGCTGTGGGATTCAAACCCAGGTCTCTGGGTTTGCAGCTCAGAGCCTTAAACCACTGCGCTATACTGCCTGTTGCTTGAGACAAAGATTTTATGAGGTATGAGGCAGGGAACAGGGTGGGAAGGCTCCTAGCATGGCAGCTGTGCAGGGAGGCAGTGGGGCAAGTGGTCATGAGAGTGAGACAGCACCATCAGCCCACAGCATATACCTCGGATCCCTTGAAGATCTCATAGCACTTCCAGGAGTTTTATAGAAACCTTTATTTGGGGGATCACACTGATAATTTCACAGGGAAGCAGACATGTTCTTTAACAAAATAATGGTCTCGAAGCTAACTGAAACACAAAGAGAGGAGTTGGAGGCATTGATAAATCAGGGGGAGGCAATCCATGCGATAAGAAACCTTAAGAGATAGAAAGCACCAGGACTGGATGGACTGCCTGCTGAGTGGTACAAGCCTTTGTGGTGGAGCTCTTTCCACACCTTGGTGTGGTATGTAGAGCCATACAGGAAGGGAAGGGAGGGGCCGGCCTGGTGACGCTGAAGGTTGAGGCGCTGGATGCCACACCTCGCGCCACACTGGAGACCCGGGTTTGGATGCGAGCCCAGGCCACCTGGGACTGGCAGGGGAGGGATAGGATCGAGCAACCGTAGGGCTGCTCTCCTATCCAGGGAGGGATCAGGAACCACCACTCGGCGGCCTGGGATGACCGGGGCACTACAGAGTGATGGCATCAAGAGGAGGTGGAGCGCAGCAGACGTTGGCACGTAGTGCCCAGACGTCATGGCATGCCCGCACTCCACAAGGGGTGAAAATCAGGCGGAAAATGGCGGAGCGACGATCTGGTGGCTGATGGCCATGCCGGCACCCCCCCGGTTCCGGAGAGGATCCTGCCACAGAGTGCATGAGTGATAATGGCTGGCTCTGTGGGGGTGCCAGATCAGGCCCGGGGAGAGTGGGTGCTGGCAGCTGGAGATAGTGGAGATCCGCTCCGCGTGCGAGGAGGACAAATAGAGATGTTATTAAATAAAAAAAAAAAAAAAAAAGGAAGGGAGAGCCTCTCATGGAGCTACACCCAAATATCGGTCATCCACAAGACAGGGGAAGACCCCACATTATGTGGATCATACCGCCCCATTTCCCTGCTTAATGTTGACCAAAAAATACCCACCTCAATACTGGCTGGGAGACTGCAGGAGGTGGTGGGGACCCTGGTTCACCCAGATCAAATGGGATTCATTAAAAGAAGGTCAATTCATGACAACATACACCGGCTACTTAATTTGTTGACCTGGCAGCAAAAGAAAAATGATCCTTCCTTAGTAATTTTTATGGATGCTGAAAAGGCGTTCAACCGGGTGAACTGGGGTTTCCTCCACAGGACACTAGAGGTAATAGGACATGGGAGTAAGTTCCGAGACAGCATCAGGGCACTGTATGCATCCCCACAGGCCACAGTGAGGGTCAATGGGGTGTCATTCACAAGGTTCCACTTGCAGCATGGAATCAGGCAGGGATGCCCACTTTCTGCACTGCTCTTTACACTATGCATAGAGCCGTTGGCAGTAGCCATTAGAAACAATGAGGCTGTCAAGGGCGTACCCATTGCGAGCACTACACACAAGATATCCCTGTATGCAGATGACTCTCTTTTCTTCCTCACCTCCCCATAAATATTGGTACCTGCCCTGCTAGATACCCTTGAGGAGTACAGCCACATTTCTGGTTACAAGGTCATCCTGGATAAGTCCGAGGCAATTGCAATGGGAGGTGGCATGAGACAAGAGAGACTATTGAACTTTCCATTTAAATGGGCCCCTAATAATGTAGTGCGGTATCTGGGGGTGTGAATATCCCCTCAGAAGAACTCACTCTTTAACCTGAATTGCACCAAACTGTGGGCAAAGAGTCAAACAGACATGAACAGATGAGATGCCCTGCCGCTAACGCTAGGGGGTAGAGTGGACACCTTTAAAATGAATATCGTGACACATCTCCTCTTCTTGTTTCAGGCTCTGCCCATTGCAGTCCCATTATCATTTTAGAAGGTGGCTAACAAATCTATAATGTGATTTGTGTGGAAGGGTGGGAAACATAGAGCCTCGAGCCATGTGCTTGCCCTTCCTAAAGAGAAAGGAGACTTAGCCACGCCTGATTTAAAAACGTACTATTGTGCAGCACAATTGATACCAGTGGTCACGTGGATAAAGCAGGGGGACGACTCAGGGTGGAGGGAAATTGAGGCTCTACAGACAGGCGAGGTTCCTTTTGTTCACTCTGCCCCATGTGACTTTCACAACTAAGGTATGGAAGGTAGTGCATAACCCCTGGACCAAACACTCGCTGCGGGTTCTGGCTAAAGCCAGAGCTCTCAGAGGCACGTCTAATGAGGTGGATCCTCTTCCCTCTATAATAGGGGATCTGGAGTTCCCTCCAGCAACATCTGACCCGGTGTTCCATAGATGGAACCAAAGGAAGCTAGTAAGTTATAGATCCCTGATTCAGAATAAAAATGTAATTATGTTTGGAGGGCTCAAGACAAAACTCAGGCTTCCAAACTCGGATCTGCACAAGTTTCTCTAGGTCAGACATTACCTGCTAACAAAGTAAATAATCTCTAAAGTAGACAGGGACTTGATCATACTGGGGAACTACTTATACTGGTTTGATAAAATACAGAACCCAAAGGGCAAAGTGTCAGGGGCTTACAAAGCCCTACTAAGCCCATATGACACGACACTTGAAGATCTCTGAGGAAAATGGGAAAAGGAAGCAGGGTTGGTAATTCTGGGGGAGAGCTGGAAGAGAGCATGGGAAAGGTGTTGGAGAGTGATAGTTTCTCCTGGATGGAGAATTTAAATGGAAATGCATGACTAGGCTCTTTCATACCCCAACGATCACTAGAGACTTCGTAACTGGGAATTCAGTCCTGTGTTGGAGAGGATGTGGACAGGTGGGAACTCATCACCACATATTCTGGGCATGCCCAGGTCTGAGAAACTACTGGGGCAGAATACAGGTAGAGGTATCTAAGCTATGTGGAGCCCAAATTCCAAGTGACTTTCGTTACCTGGTCTTGGGCCTGGAAGTAAGAGAGCTGAATGACCCAAGCCTCAAATACTTCCTTCAAATTCTTTGCCTATCAGCCCTAAAAGAGATAACAGCTCAGTGACTTAGGACCAGTCCCCCAGAGTTTGAGTTCTGGACCCAAAGGGTTGAGAACATAGAGAGAATGGAACACCTCACAGTGAAACTTAGGCTCCAGATAGACACTCATAGGGATTTATAGAATAGATGGCTCACTACTTGGGGGCAAACACTAGAACAGGGGCAGAAAGCTTCCTCAGGGAGACTGGAGGATCCTACATAAGGGGAACTAAGGACGTTGGGTAGTGACCAGAGAGGCCGGGAGGTTCAGGGATAATACAGGAAAGTTGGAGGACAACAACTTTAATGCACAGAGACAAGAGATGAGGGCTCTCGAGGCTTGGTAACCCCCCCTTCCCCCCTCCGGAGAGGCCGGAGGGGGGATTGATGAGCAGCCCAGGGCATTGGAATAGTGGGTGAGCGACTCAGGCGGAATGCCTAAATGAAGAAGAAGACCAAGGCCTTATGCCAGTGTTTAGTTTTATAGTGTATTAGTTTTAGTAGTTTAATAGGGTTATAGTAATGTTGCGGCTGTATTTAACACCTCTATTCACCTCCGTTCACACTTCTCCCCATTCTGCAAGCAGAAAGCAGCATAGAAAGAAAGAAAGTAATGCTGACCTTTTGGCAGAAAATCTCAGTGCTCTAACACTTGGAGCAACCTAATGTTAAACGAACAGATGTGGCAGCAGAGCGTTGAAAAGCAAAGAAAGGCTGGAAGTGTTCCGATAATCAGAGCCGCAAATGCCGACATGTAGGATTATGTCATTGTGTTTATTGTAGGTTTATCTGTTGTTATGTGCATGTTCCAGAATTTAATCTGAAGCTGTAAATGCAGGTGTAAACTGAACATGGATCATTACATTTTTTAAATGTTTTAAATGTACGATACTGTTAGCTGTTCAAACTTAATGCAGTGTATATAATTGAGTAGCAGCAGGATCTTGGCTTTTAATGTTTCATTTTAAGATTTTTGGGGGGCAACTAAAATTGTTATGCTTATCATGGCTCTTTAATCAAGCCACAAAATGTCAGTTTCAGGTCAATTTCGGATAAATGCACGTTCTGCTTAAATGCACATTTTCTGTGTGCAAAACGGGTGTGCATTTAAGCGGATTCCACTGTAGCTCATAGTAGGTTAGGAACTGGCCTCTTGGTCCTTGTGATGGGGAAGTCAGGATCGGCAGAATGGCACTTAACATTAAGGATGTTGGGGGGGAGGCAGAACTCATACCAAGACAGCACACTTTCTTAGTCATGGGCCCTTACAGGGCAGGTAATAAGGTACAGGGGACATGAACCAGAGAAGCAATATATGCATTGGTTTAACTTCACCTGCTGTTTATTGTTTTAATGCCTACATTGTATGCCAAAGTATTTCAGTGGTGATGGAAAAACTATGATATGTACAAGTGTCTGCTTATTCCAACTTTTCCACAATAAAAAGGAGTTTGAAAAAAGAAACTGGAAACCAAAGCTGTATTTTTAATCAAGGGGTTAGAGTCCATGTCAGTAGTCGCAGGGTAAGCTTAGCAACACTGCTTAACGACGGTACTTCAGTGGTCACTAAGGTCCTGCGTGCATGCGTGCGTGCATGCAGTCAAACAAAATAAAGCCCCTGGTGAGGAAAGAACCCAGGTCTGTGGGGGATGTTAGGTTTTGGCTTCCAGTGATCGCAGAAGTATTTGACGCTACAATTGAGATAGGAATATAACCCTCAGGACATTAAGGTAATAACATGGTGCTAATTTTAGGACCAACATGCCTTGAAATACCGGTTTAATACACCTGTTTTCATGTTGTGTGGCAGCCGTTCACCTACTCTGTGCTACTGTACTACACCCATTGTTTGAGCTGCAGTAGTTCCAGTTGCCATTATTAGCTCTTTAGATTTTCTTTCACTTATACCATTGATGGAAATAACTTTACCTGCTATAGCAACTGTTACATGACACTGTTTATGCATAGCAGTCACTTACTATGCATCTGATACTAAAGTTGTTTCACACGTTACCTGCAAAAATTTAACACATCGTTTTTTTCTGCTGCTACTCAGATTAAGGTTTGTATCACAGCAGTGGCTTCAGAAACATTTTCAAGTAACATTTTCTCTGACCATTGCAGTTCATCTGTGGTTAGAGACAACATTCTGAGTAAGTGTGGTGGGAGGGGGTAACCCCAGTTTGGTGTTTTTTTGCCCCCTAACTGGTTTCATTTTCTACTTTTCTTGATAAAGGGGACATCATCTTAAAATAAACTGATTTACTGTGTGCAAGGGTTAAATATATTGTATTTATTTATTTTAGGAAAAGCAGGAATTGTCCCATCTTGCTGCATGCTGATGTCTAAATTGGGGTGCCGCTGCAGATTTTGTCAGCGTACTTGAACATTGTAGGTGGAAGGAAACAGAAATGGCTGTCAAGACATGGTCCTGTCTGGCTATAGTGCTGGCGACTCTGCTGTGTCAAATACCCAAACCTTGTACCAGCGAGCAGTGCACAGATGTGCGAGTGAAGGATTCTATAATTGATGTCAGTGTTGCCCTGGTGAAAGGGGTGAAGAGTAAAGATCCAACCCATGTGGAAACGGAAGAAGCCTGCACTGCTCTTTGCTGCCTTGGTAAACCAATAATAGGTAAACCTCTCTTTGTCCCTTCTTATTGTTGAAAGAGGAATGTGTGACCAGACTGGAATGGATTTTATTATTGGTGCAAAATGAAACTGCATCAAAAAGTTATCACAGATTATTTATTAATTTTCTTATTTATTTGTTTATAGTTTGTGACCAGGAAAGGCATCATTTCCAGGCACGTCATGGGGGGTTATGTTTGTCACAAACCCACTCCTGGGGGTCAGACCCACTGAGCTCATGGTGCCCACCCTTAAGTGCAATCCGTTACGGGGGACAGGGACACTCTCCTCGTCCTATAGAATGTTTGCCGAGTTCACGACTGCACCTCTGTCATGAAGATCTAAGGTGTCCCTCTAACTCTGGATAAGGGCACAATACCAGTCTCGAGTCTTAAGACACAGGCATCATACTCTCTTCGGGGTAGCAGTGTAAGCCTGATTGGGCCTTCTCCCTACAGGACATGCAACAACCTGGTTCAAAATCTTTGTAGACTCTGGTATTCTCCCTGTTCTTCCCAGATGTTCCTTCCAGACCCCTTTTCAATTTGGTTGCTTATGGTGGCCCCTCTAAGCAATTAAAAGTTGTAACAGATTATTAACCTTCTACAGTCACACATACCATATAACGAATTCTTGCTCGGGCAGATATTCTTTAGAAGTTTTACTAAAATACTTAAATGCAGACAGTTGCAACTAGAAAGAGAATATTAATTTGGGTTACAGTATACAGGAAAAAATGTACAGTGAAACACACTACAACTGTTAGCTGAAAGGTCTATCTTATTATTGCAGTGAATTGAAGATCAGAAAAAGTGGATGAAAGTTTTCAGTTCCTTTAGTCCTTACAGCCACACTGGGTTTCAGCAGTTTGGCTTCTGGTGTGTGTCAACCAGAGTATTCAGATGAAAACGTGAGTCCAAATGCCCTGAGCTAGGGTTATTTATATGCATGTGTGAGGATAAAGACTGGTCCTTCCACTTTAGGCCACCGGGTGTCACTCTTGTGCTTCCCCAACACAATGGTCTGCCTCAATGATTAACCAGTAACATGACTATCAAAGTCAAAACTTTGATGCCTCAGTATAGCACCCTATAAGCTAATTCACAGTGTCCTGTTAGAATTTCACACAGGTCTGATAGAAGGATATTTTCTTTCCTGTTACCTCATAAAATGTGATATACTATAATAGTTTCCTGGGACAAAGCATTTGGCCTTTGAAATGTATGGTCCATGACAGGAAAATGGATTTTGGCATATCTCTGTTAAAAAAAAACTGGGAATGAAATCTCAATCCCTGACAAGCAGCTGGCCTGCAGGTCAAAAGAAGGTCAAGCCTTTTTTATTTTATTTTTTTAAATCTAGTCTTTTCCCTATGTGCCTTTGTGCTGATGCTGCTATGTACATATAATTACATAAAAAACATACATACAACATAATGATATCTACAAATAAGGGCTAGCAGCCAGGCAGCTCGACACAATGTTACTTGGACCTGTTTTTCACTGATGGGGAATGTTGGCCATGACACCTGGAAAACTCCCATACTTGTCTGAGATAAGTGCCATGGGATCTTTAACTTTCACCTGGATAGTGAGCAGAGATCAGCAGAAGGGACCTTGGTTTAACGTTTGATCCATAGGATGGCACTTCAACATTGCAGCCCCACCCCCCTTTGTATTGCACTGCAGTGTCAGTTCTGTTACTCCAAGTGCTTGGTGTGAGACTAGAACCCATGACTTTCTAATCTTCCAGTCACAAAGGTGAATGTGCTACTTACTGAACCACTGATATTGATTAGACAGCAGAATTACATTCCAGTACCATTTCCTTTTAAACTGTGTCTTTTTCAAGTGCCACACCTGTTCCCTGTCTTGGACTCCTTTCACTAACCCCAGAGGACGTAGGGCTGGTTGCACCTATAGAGGGGTCATAATTAGCCCCAGGTGACCACTCGACCCAAGCTTCTGAATGGGTCCTTATGCAGGGAGGGCCTTCCAGTCTCCGATTGGAGTGGTGCCTCCTGCAGAGCTAGCTTTCTACTCCTTGTAGCGCTCTCTGCAGCTTATTGCAACCACATTTGGTGCTTAAAAAAAACATTAACCTGTCGTACATCCTTGAGTTCTCGGGCATAACTTGAAATTAAGTTTTCCGAATGGAAAGGATCATCATTTTTCTCTGAGGAGCCAGTCACTCAGTTCCTTCTTTCTGGAGTGCCATCCCTGCCCCCACACTCCAATATTTTATAACAGAAGACTTTGGAGATTGTTGGGGCACACTCCGTTGAAGTCTATGGGAGCTGATTTTTAACTTTCATTTTTTTATATATACATATTTTAGAGATCCACTAGGGGCAGGTCCAAGACCCCGCTTAATGAAAAAGACAGCAGATATAGTATACAAACTCAAAATATGTTTTGCTTCTGATAATTAAAATCCTCACTAAAGATCTGATGGAAAATAAACTTTGTAGCCTTTTCCTAAAAGCAGGAAAAGTGGGTACATCGCTTTTATAGCTGGGAAGGGTGTTCCAGCTGCAAAGCACAAAAAATAAAAATTCCTGCTTCCCCCAGCTCATTTAAGATGCACAGCTAGAACGGAGAAGAGCTCTTTTCAGCTGGAGAGGGGGCACATGTAGCAGAGGGCAAAGAGCAGGAACGTACACCACGAAGGAGTGGGTGGGGTTGAGAGGACATTTTTGTTTTACTCTTTGGCAACCAGGTAAGGCCTACTGGGCACAAAGCCTGTTTTCAGGAATGACCCAGGAGCACTGGGGAGGTTATGTGACTTGCTCAGGGACACACAGTGTGCAAATGGAGGCTGTTAGAATTAAACCAGGTCTGCCGGATATACCAGGGTCGTACTGAGTCACTCCTGTAGACAGGCCTTTCTGACCAGTGGATCTTACCCGATTTACCAGAGAAGAAAAAAAAAATAGAATTTGGTTCGAAAGCCGATTTCCACCAATAGTGAAAGTATCAATGTTTTTAGTCATACTGATCCCTGATGATTCTTTGCATAGTGTTTATTATTTATTTTTTATTATTATTATTATTATTTATTTTACATTTTTGTTTAGGAGAGGACACACTGAGCTGCAAATAGTTCATTTTTAGGGGTGCACAGTGGTGAAGGCACATGGGATGAATGAAAAAAATACAAAAGTACAATAATTCAAACAGTTAAAAAAAACAAAGCACTGCAAAGATGGAAAATAACAGCTTTTACATACAAATAAAGACCAAAAAAAAATGATACTAAAGTGCAAATACAGAATAAGGAAAAAAAGTGAGAATAAATTCAAAAGCAGGCTCTCTTAAAAGACAGTGTGAGCGACAAGAGATTCCTTTCTTTTATAACCACGCAGGTCCCTTTATCAGATGCCAAGGGAGTCATTAGAAAGGAAGCAGATTTTAGACTAAAGGTTTTAATAAAGGATTTGCCCTATCCCACCAGTACAGTCCTTTATTACCAGCACCCCTCTCTTGTGGGGCCAGTCAGCTCTCCCTTTCCCTCTTCCTTTGAGACTCACTCATTGCTGTTGCCTAGGGACCACCCGGACCTCCGGTGTGTCAGTTACCTACTTGGGGACAGCTTGTCCCTGCCGAGACTCCTCCTGTGGCCTACTGGAAGAGTCTTTCTTTGCTTCTTGACTTCCTCCTGGTGCCGACTTGTCCTGCCAGGGATGGGTTCTGATCTGGAGGAGGAGGAGCATCTACATACCAGGAAACTGACTGCTGAAGAGATCTCTTACAGTGTGCCAGAAAGTTTGTGGCTTGGGAGAGCGATGGTGGCCATCACTTGGCATGCTGATGTAGTCTTTCTGCCACTTTTCCTCTGTCCTGCCCTCCACATGCTCACACACGCTGTGGCTGGCCTTTGGAGTGCCAAAGGAACAGGGCCTCTCATGCTATAAATGACACTTCCATCTTACCACCACCAGGAGGTGCTGTGAGAGCGGTATACCAAGTGCACCCCAGGAGGAGAGCATCCATCTTCCAGCTGACACCCTGAGCCCTCCCTATTGGCCTGCACCTTTGACATCCTGGGCTCAGAGCATGAACCCAAATCATTGGTGCCATGGAGCCAGCTGTAAAGCACTTGTTTGTTTTTTTGTTTGTTTTTAATTTTTATAATTCCTAGTTTATTAAATTTTTCTGTTATACAGCCAACATGCAAGTGATACCCTTCATAGTATTTCTGACTGGAGCTTAGTCAAAACTGCCTTTCATGGAATTGCAATAGTAAACCGTTATTTGTAGCTGGCCTGGTGGTGCTGAGGGTTGAGGCACTGGATGCCACACCTCGTGCCACGCCGGTGACCCGGGTTTGGGAACGGGCCCGGGCCATCGGGAGTTGGCAGGGGAGGGAGAGGATTGAGCGTCCAGAGGACTGCTGTCCTCTCCCAGGGGTGGAGACCATGGGTTCCCCGACACTGAGCTGGAAATGTGGGGTGGGGTGGCAGCAGACATCAGTGACCCAGTCGTGCAGACATCATTGCATGTCCGCATTCCGGGGGGAACCTTACATACGGAAAATCCTCGACCTCGGGGATAGGCGATGGCACCATGCCCTCCAGCATATCGAGTGCGCTCCTCTCTGTAGTCGCCCAGCCTGACTTACTACATTCTAGATAGAGCTCCCTGGGTGGATAGGGCGGCCCCACCTCGGGGGGGGGGGTTCAGATCCGGGGGGGGGTCCATTGGGCTGGCAACAGGAGTAGGAGGCACTTTAGGTAGGAGGTGGAGCCTGGTAGATGGTGTGGATGCTGGAGAGAGTTCCCCGGGGAAGGTGCACAATAGGTTTAAAAAAAAAAAAAAATTTACCTCCGGCTCCCCCAGAAGGTATTTTAAACTTTTCCCAGCCAAATTGCTAGAGCATTTAACGGTATCTCCTTATTAACTGGGTCAGACAAACTATAATTAGGAAGTGGTAACAGCTCCATATTATGCACCTTTGACAGGTATCATGCTGCTTACTGGAGGTGCGGTCAGATCTGGAATAAGTCCTTCCAGCACTAATGAGGACTTAGGCCTGCACAGTATGTTGTTTAAAGCATGTGTAAAGGGCTGGCCCAGTGTCCGTTTGGAACCTGAGCTTGTGCTTCGTGTCCATGATCCCTGCCAGCCTAGCAGTATGCGACATAATCCAAGAGGATGAGCTGTGCCTCTGGAGAGAAGGTGGCATCAGCACTGTTGCATACTGCCTCCTGGTGGCCCAAGGGGATAGGTAATAGTTACGCAGCAAGACCATGCCCCCTCCCTCTTTACAGACAGTGCATTGAAGGCATCTGGCATGCTCAAAAGACACTGAAGTAGAGTGGTGGGAGGTACACTGGGAAAAATATGAACAATAATAGGGAAAAATATGTGTAGCGCAAGAATCATTCAGTCTTGAAAAACATTCAGCTCCCATTAGCTTCACACAGTTTTTGATAAATGGGCTTGTAAGCTCTGATTCAGCATAATGATACTTACTGAACAGAACAGCAGTTCCTCAAATATTTTAAAAATGCCTGTCGGGTACTCTGCAGACCTTGTGACAACAACCTATGTAGCTTTATGGTGCTGTGACATAATGCCTCCCAGCAACACAAGGCTGATCGGAATGTTCTTCCAATCTGCACTTTGAGTCATATATAGACCGAATGTAAGACGAGTTTATGATAGGCCAGCTCGTTAGTGCTGCAGTAGCATTGCTGCTTACTGTACTCTTGACCCGAGTTGGGAACAGACACAAGTTACTACGGGCCTGCAAAGTAGGAGAAGGAGAACTGAGCATCCCTAGGACAACTGTCTGGAGGAGCATGCATACCACTGCATGCTTGCCAACTAACGAAGCGGGGAGTGGTGGGAGACAGCGAATGACGTGCATTACAAAGAGGCCTAGCGCAAATGATGACAGGATGCTACATGAGCATGTGTTGCCGTACATCGTTGCACTCGAGCAGAGCTCGGGGGCAAATGGGTGGGAAATTCCTGACCAGCAGGATGATGGCTGGCCTACCGCTGGCCCACACTGCCAACTACCACCACCTTTGAGTTGGTTCCAGACCCCCAATGATGGGGAGGCCTCTCGAGACCCAGCCATGGGGGGGCCAAGCCAAGAGAAGGAGGTCAGGGTAAGTACAGAGGAAGGTGCTGATGCAGCTGGGGACCATCCAGATGGGGGCAGGTTGGCAGCAGGCGGATAACTAAATAGTTGGAAAAAAAGTATTTTTCTTTTTCTTCTCCCTCTCCGCAGCTGCCACATATGCCTACCTGGCAATCTCCCAGACCCACCCACAGTGTCTCTATTGCCTACCCTACCCCCTACATGATCCCCCGAGGTGGAGGGTGAGGCCAGTTTCCCATTGCAGTTCCGGGGGGGCAAGTGGACAGTTGGCGTGTCGGGACCTGAGAGTACCAGGTGTATGTCATCCCACATTGGTGCCAGTATTTCCCTCCATTGTTTCTCCCTCCACGCCTTTGGAGATGCCAGGTCAGGCTGTGAATAGACGTGTGCATGCAAGGTGTGGCGATACATTGACCACACTGCCAGCCAGTCTTCACTGGGTCTCAGTTGCACGGCAGGATGCACAACCCATCCTCCCTGCAGGAGGAGAGCAGTCCTTAAGATGCTTGATCTTCTTCCCACAGCCAGTCCCCGATGACTCATACTAGTTCCCAAACTCTGGCCACCAGCATAGCGAGCAGTAGTGCTATGTCCACATTACCAGGCTGTCCCAGGATTCAGGTACAGTATATCTTTAATTTAATGTATAACGTCGCTGATTTATGTTTACTGGTTCCAACAGTTATTTTTGTTCAGCACTAATGTGCAGGGTTAGAGCACCCATCTGGGGGTGTACTTAAATATAGATCATTACTGATTTGTTTCCTTGTAATGTGATTGCATGCTTGTACAGATTGAATTGATTATATTACTCTTGCCCTGTATTTTTAAACTGGGGAAAAAAGCTCAGAGCATGGGATTTTTGATCTAAAATATTAGTGTGCAGTGTGGGACAGCACTCTCTGTGGGGCACAGAGGGCTTTTGATGGATAAAATTAGTAACTATCCCTTGAAATGTGGGACAGCTAAGAGGCTCTATGGTAACGCCCTCTGATTGCTTATTTCTTTTAGAACAGAAGTTGTGTAACTTGGCCATTTTCAGCCCAAAAAAGACTGGCGAGCACCCCAACTGCTACCTGTTTTACTGTCCTAGTACAGAAGCCTGCCCAATGAAATCCAAGAAAGGTGCTACAAGTTACTGGGTAACCAGAGGTAGGCGCAAGAACTTGTTACTTCTGATTACAATGGATTATTCCAAGTTTGGGGGTTATCTTTCCCAGTTATTTGTTCTTTCAAGTTCTGTATCTTTTGCCGGACCGGTAGCGCAGATGACTGAGGCATTGGACACCTTACCTCGGGCTAGCCGGCGACCCGGGTTTGGGAATGACCTCAGGTTCTCGGGGAGCCGGTTTTGAGGGGGGGGGAGCAGGATTGAGCAGCCACACTGCAGCTCCACTCTCCTGGGTGAGGTGGTCACCCCCTGTAGTCCCACCGCCACCAGGTGGAGGTCCAGTGTCAGTGCAGGCAGAGGGGAGGCATGAAAGGAGGGTGTCTCGACACACAGCATGTGTGTGCCTCCAAGAGACGGGAGTGGGAGTAAAACAGGGTAAAAAGCCTACAAACTAGGCTGGCCCGGTGGTGCTGATGGTTGAGGCGCTGGACATCACACCTTGCGCCATGCTGGCGACCTGAGTTTGAGAATGAGCCCGGGCCACTGGGGGTCAGCGGGGGGAGAGAGGATCGAGCGTCTGGAGGACTGCTGTCCTCTCTTGGGGGAGTAGGGAGGAGGCTTGTGGTCCCTCGGCTGACTGCCCTGGCGATGGCCCGAGAGGACAGTATGGAGTCAGGAGGCACATTTCGACGAAATTGGAGAAAAAATGGAAGAGGAGAAGCCCTGGCAGGCGCTCCGTGATGGCTACCGCACCTGAGGGTTGACCCGGCTTCTAGATTGGGTCTCCAGGGAGGTGTAGTGTCGCCTCCTTCCTGGTCCCACAGTGTTGGGGGCAATCAGAAATACTGGGATCAGTAAACAAAGGGTGCGGGCAGGTCAGGAGGGTGTCCCTCCGTCAGGAGAGCAGAAGCCGCCTGTTGGGGAGTTTCCGAGGAGGAGGTTAAAAAAAAAAAAAGCATACAAACTATATATAGAAAAAAGGTTCTGTTTCATTCAGTGGTGTGTGACTGGTCCGGAGCTCCCACTTCAAACAATTGGAGAATGCTGCACTGCTGGATAGATTGAGGAGAGCGTTAGGAAAGGAAATCCATTGATGCAAGTGGTAGAGGTCTGCATAAATGTAAGCAGTAGGGGAAACTTGGCCAAAAAGTGGCCCCTTGGCTCAACAGAAATATAAGACATTCTAAACAAAAAGAAGGTCTGTGACTGCTGGAAGGAGACAAATTGCCTCCAGACCTGAGAGACTGCAGGATTAGAATTGAGAAAGACAAGGAAGGTCTGAAAGCCAGGATAGCAGCAGGAGCTGCAGACAACACCAAAACACAAAAACAATACTGTGGTTATCATGTAGCATGATTTATCTCAATAAATAGTCTTGATTTTCTCATCTCCACTGCTCTGGTGTTTTGGTGCAACCATGATTTCTGATTCTCCACCTTCTCCACAATCAAATTTACACTCTCTCTCCACCCTCCCCACAGATTTACACTCTGTTTCTTAAGATAATCAGTATATTTTGATTCCCCCCACAAATATTATGGAACTCTTAACCTGATATCATGACATCCCTTTGCACTAAATTGCAAAACTATCATTTGAAATTATTTTATTTTGTATTACTCCGGGTATTTACATAAACACTGGATCTTTGTCCCATACAGTTTATCTATAGCTGAGGCTAATTCTAGGTTGAAGTCTCCTTTTTTTTCGATAGAGCTTTTTCACACGTGGGTTGCATCCAGCTGCACACACCCCCAGCCTCATCACCAACCTTCTCACAGACTTACAGGTTCTCCACCGCTTGCCCAGTGCCATTATTTGGTGAATAACCAGCAGTGTTGGTCATGCGAGAGCCTGCGGGGAGTGCCACCTTGGACAGCCGGCATTTTCCTCCTGGACTACTAGTTTTACTTCCGGGGGTGCCGGCATGCAGTGATGCAGGCATGCATGCATGTGTTGGCACACATGCATGAAAGGATGTTCATTGGTAACCCCCTCCCCTTCCCCGATGCTCCCAACTGTGCTTCTGACTAGTCTCTACCAGTTGGGATCCATGCTGTGGGAGCAGCATCTTCCCCGAGGAAGGAGAACTGTCCTTGGGACTCTCGATTCTTTCTCTCCCCTCCAGCCAGCCCTTAATAACCCATGCTCATTCCTGAACGTGGATTGCCAGCATCGCAAACAATAGTGATACCGCTGTGCCAATGGGCTGGCTTACTGCGGAAGTCTTTATGCTCTGTATTTCCTAGCCAGCCTGTCAGCCCAGTGATAGTGCTACTGCATATGATGCCAGCAACTGGGGTGGAAGCACGCTTTGGGTACCAGGGTCATGCTGGGGAAAGGAAGATCCTGCATCCCAGAGGATGCTCTCTTCAACGCTGCTGCCTGGGTGACCACAGGCAGCAGTGTAGGGGAGGTACAGAAGGGAGTAGGACATCCTCCAGGCTCTGCTCAAGCACTTATTACGTGATTGAGCGTGATGGGAGCTGATGTCTTGGGGGTGGGCCACACCAAAATAAATACCCTGGCTTGCATGTAATGATCCCATGTGAGCTTGGGCCCCACCCCCTGCCACACTGGCTGTTAACCCAGGGGGAACTCCTGCCTCTGCAGTCAGGAGGTGGTGGGAGTCTCGCTAAGCCAGGCCCAGCCACAGGGGAGTGGACGACCATCGGGTTGAAAGTGGAGAGGAGTAAGCACCAGAGATGTAGGGTGATGGGACTGGACCCAACCCAAGGGATGGGGGGCCAAGCCAGAGACGAGAATAGACCATAAATAAAAAAAAAAAAACCCTTCATATGGTATCGCAGCCATATCCACAACAAAAGCTTGTGATGTAACAAGTAGGGGAATTGTGTCGGGGGAGTGGGTATGGTCCTGGCAGAGGGTTATGACTTAAGCTTCTGAGTAAGTCTCAACTCTAAATTAACTGTTATGAGATAAAGATCCCATTTACAAATAGGTGCCCTTAAAATTAATTATGGAAAACTGGATGACATGCAAATTGATGGGAGGGGATGTTATGTAACAGAGTTCTGCAAATGCCAGTGGTGACTTTTTTTTTTCTTTGCTGTGACCACTTTAAAGCACTAGCACGTAACGGAGTATGTTTTTTTTATTGAGTATTTATTTTAGTGTTTGGTAGCCAGGTAAGTACACTAACAACAGTTACAGAATAATGTATGGGAAGTGCTGTATTATCAGATCTTACTTAGAGAGGGCTCTTGCAGTAGGTAATTACACATAGGACTGACGCCGGCAGGTGTCAAGACCCCATGGAAAAATTTCTAGCTAGCAGTCTCTGGCGAGGACCCCCTCGTCAGGTGACCGACATCATCGACATCAGTATAAAGGCGGTCCCCATCCGCCTTCAGTTCTTTCCGCGTTAGCTCATGTCAGCGCCTCGCGGAAAAGTTCAGCGCTCGTCAGCCTCAATTGTCGGTAGTTTTTACTGAGTTATTTTCGATTTTTTGAATTTTTGTCAGGTATTCGCCGGTGTATGTCATCCCCTACACCCTCTGAGCACAAGAACAAGTGCGACTCGTGCGGCATCCAACTCCCCTACAAAGACAGCCATTCCCAGTGCCTCTTCTGCCTAGGCCCAGATCATCGGGTGGAGAAGTGCCAGCACTGCCTTAAATTCAAGCGACCACCCAGACAGCGGCAACAGTCCCTGGAAGTCCATATTTTAAAGAAAATGTCCTCCATGGAGAAGGAGTTAAAAAGCTCGGCAGGCGTCCACTTCCCGAAGGCCGCCATGAAAAAAGACAAGGAGAAGCACGGGACAGGGGCTCCTCATCCACGCATCTCCTCGGAGTCGCCGTGCTCCAGATGCGTCCCGAGGACCCGATCTGCAACGGCCGCCGTGGAGGTTTCAAGGCAGCATCAGCCGCCCATCTGGCTCGCGCTTGGGCCCTTCAGGCACCTCCTGGCTATTGGAGGCCTCAGCTCCCGGTAAAGCTGCCACTGTGCGGCCTATTGGTTCGAGCAGCTCCAGTAAGCTGGATGTCGGCTTCTCTGACGCCCGCACAGAGAAAGTCGATAAGTCGCCCGACCCCTTGGTGCGGCACACAGCCCTTCCTCCACCCAACCAGGCTGCCCCTCCTTCATGACCTGCCTCTGGCGACTGGTCCACTAAGTCGGACGTCAGCTCCTCCAGCATCCACCCGGACCCCGCTGATAAGTTGGACATCGGTTTGCCCGACGTCTGCATGGTGGCTGAGCCAACACAGACCTTCCAACATCTGCTGTTTCCAGCTCCCCAAAGCCTTCGCTGCCCTCCAGGGACCCTGGGTCTCCTCAGCCTGACCCTGGGGATTTTTCTCCTCCATCCCCAGGCGATGCCGAGGTTCCTGCTGTGCCCCCATCAGACTGTCCGCCCGCTGGGCCGACTGACCTGACGTCTGCTCCCCAGACACTGGCCCCGACTCCGGCTCCCCGGCCCCAACACCAGTCTTGCCGACCCCAGGCGACATCCCGCTTCCGGATGCCGCTCCAACACTGGGTCCTTTGCCAACTGGGCCTTCTGCTCCAGACCCACCCGTGGGCCCTCCGGCTGGGCTGTCTGCTCCGGCAGGCCCCTCGGTTCCCTGGTATCTGACCCCGTCGTATCTGATGCCATCTTACCCGGGTCCGCAGTATCCGATGCCCCAGTACCCGACGCCGGCCTATCCGATGCCGCAGTACCCGGGGCCTCAATACCCGATGCCGGGCTTCCCACCGTCGGGTTATGGATACGCGCCTTATGGGTATAATCCATACCCGTAGCCCCCTCCTCCTCCTCCACTGCCCCCTCAGCCGCTGGTGGACTTGAAGGAGACTCTGGTCTCCTGGTGGGCTGAGGCCAAGGCTTAGCTCACCAGAGAGGTGGAGAGTCATCTCCCGACGACAGTGCCGGTTCCAGTTCCCATACGTCCGCAACGACAGACTCTCTCCCCACCTCTGGACACCAGGGCTGTGCCCTCTGGTTCCAGGGCGGGGCAGGACACGCTTCTCCGAGGGCTTCCTAAGGAGTACGTTCCTCCCCCACGCTGGTAGAGGGAGTTTTCCTCATCATCTTCTTCTTCCTCCTCAGACACATCGGATGACTCCTGACGGTTGTTCCGAGCCGGACAACGAGCCACACTCTCCGTCTAAGCCCAGCCCAAGAACTCCTCCGGAGGATCCTTCTTTTACGGAGTTGCTACACAACATCCAGGAGGTTCATAAGTGGCGTTCCTTGGAGCTGGATCACCAGCATAAGAAATTCACTGAGCATCTGGATCTGCCCGTGACAGCTCCAACCTTGGTGCCACCCTGGATTGAGCCTCATACCGATCTTGTTTCCATTATTTGGAGGCAACTGTCGGCTTTAGCCCCACTTCCTCGGAAGTCGAACAAGCTGTATCAGGCTCCCGAGGGTGTTGACTTTTTAGATTCTCACCCTCGAGCTGATTCAGTAGTGATTAGCGCCGCTCATGGCTGAACAGCGAACTCGAAACATCTGAGCTCATCTCCACCTGACAGAGGATCCAGTCTTCTGGACCAGTACGGGAAGAAGATGTATGCTTCTTCCACTCGGGGTATTAGGGCCCTAAATTATGTCGGTGACATGGGGGATTACCAGAAGGCAATCCTTAATGAGGTGGAATCCAAATTGGACTCCCTTCTGGACTCTCAAGTCAAACAGGAAGTGGCTGACCTCATCTGCTCTGCACGTTCAGCCAGTCGGCACATCCTTCGTGCTACTTACGATGCAGTGGACACTGCTGGTAGGAGCTCCGCTTTCGCCGTAGGCTTACGGCATCATGCCTGGCTCCATGTGTCAGCGTTGGTCCCGGAAGTGCAGTCCACTATTCAGGAAGTGCCCTTCCGGGGTTCGGTGCTGTTCGGTGGTGATGTCAGGACATTATCGCGATCTCAGATAGAGGGACGCTCTGAAGTCTGTGGACTCCATGTACCATCCCCATCAAACGCAGTGCCGTCCCTTTCGCAGATGGAATCGGCAAAAGGCGAAACCCCAGGAAACGTGGGCCACTAAAGGCCGGGCCCCTCTGGTTGCCAAGGCCCCTCCGCCCAAAAAAGCAGCGGGTGCTTCAGCCGCAGCGCTGCCCCACACCACCTGACTCCTTTCCTCTCCCACAGCCTCTGGGCCTTCCGGAGGAACCGGTAGGAGGAAGGTTTCCCTCCACCTCATGGGTTGGGAGAGGATAACTTCAGATTCCTGGGTGCTTCAGCTGATCGCAGAAGGATGCTCAATAGAGTTTCTCCAGAAACCACCTCATCACCCTCCCCCAAGGTCATCATACTCTCAGGAACACCTTCTGGTCCAGGAAGAGATTTCAGCACTTTTGCTGAAGGAGGCGATAGAGCCCATCCCCCTTCCTGTTCAGGGAACAGGTTACTATTCCCACTTCTTCCTGGTCCCGAAGAAGACAGGAGATGTAAGGCTGATTCTCGACCTCAGTTCCCAGAACTTGTTCGTGGAGTAAAAGAGGTTCAGGATGCTCTCTCTATAGGGCCTCCTGCCCCTCCTTCGGCCGGGACAATGGCTGTGCGCTCTGGACATGCAGGATGCTTACCTACACATCCCTATCCACCCTTCTCACCACAGATACCTCCGTTTTTGCTTTCCAAGGGGACCACTTCCAGTTCAAGGCCCTTCCATTTGGTCTTTCCTCGGCACCCCGGGTGTTCACCAAATGCCTTTCGGTGGTAGCGGCCTACCTGCGTACCCATGGGTTGCAGGTTTTCCCGTACCTGGACAGTTGGCTTCTGGCGGTCCCATCCAGGAAGGATCTCCTGCGCTTCCTTTCCCTTACCCAGGGGGTGTTTTTCTCCCAGGCATCACCATCAACCACTCCAAGTCCCACTTGATTCCATCCCAGAGGCTTCAGTTTATCGAGGCGATCCTGGACACGACCTCTGGCAGGGCCTTTCTGCCACCGGACAGGGCGGCCACACTCCAGGCTCAGGTCAGCCTGGTGTCCAGCTGCAGGCGGGTCAGTGCCAGGTCGGTCCTTCACCTCCTCAGGCTTAGGGTGGCTGCAGTCCCAACAGTCCGTCGCTCTCAGCACCACATGAGGATCTCTCAGTGGACGTTTCGGTCTCAGTGGGATCAGTTGGTGGACGACCAGGACCAGCTTGTCCTAGTCTCCTCTCCCATGGTTCGGGACTTGCAGTGGTGGATGGTTCAAGAGAACCTTTCTTGGGGAGTTCCCTTCTGTCTTTCTCCCCCCTCCCAGACTCTGACCACAGACACGTCAGGCAAAGGTTGGGGAGCCCATATCAGACCTCACAGGACCCAGGGCTCCTGGTCCAAACTCGAGAAAACACTTCACATCAGTGTGCTCAAGCTTCGGGCAGTGCTTTATGCTCTTCAAGCTCTGCTTCTGCACCTCCTTCCCGGCCACTTAGCCGTACAGATGGACAATATGTGTGTGGTATGGTACATCAACAAACAGGGACTCGTTCCTACTCTTTTTGCAGGGAAGCGATGCTAGTTTGGGATTGGGCAGTTCAGCACAACCTCCACCTCACGGCAGTTCATGTCCCGGGGGTCGAGAACACCTTGGCAGACAAACTCAGCCACTTGTCTGCTCAAGCTCACGAGTGGGAACTGGATCAAGAGGTCTTAGACGACATCTTCCTACGTTGGGGAGCACCACAGATGGACCTGTTCCCCTCGCCTCTAAACGTAAAGCTTGCCGACTTCTGCTCACTCACTCCAGAGCGTGGCATTTTTTTGGAGAGATGCTCCGTCTCTAGATTAGAAGAATAGATTTGTCTATGCTTTCCCCCCGATCCCTTTGATTCTGAGAGTCTTACAGAAACTCGTTTCAGAAGGAGCGCGAATGATATTGATCACTCCTTTCTGGCCCAGGCAAGTTTGGTTCTGTCTTCTGCAACAATACTCAGAGGAACCTCCTCTTCCTCTGCCTCTGTCGTGACTTTTGCTGACCCAAGATCAGGGGACCCTGGTCCATCCAGGTCTTAAGTCACTTCAACTGCATGCATGGCTCCTGCAGACGTAGCTCAAGCCCAATTTGGGGTTTCACCCAGAGTGGCTGAGATTCTGATGGAGGCTAGAAAACCCTCCACTAGGTCTACCTATGCCATGAAATGGAAACAGTTCACGATTTGGGCTGCTTCAAAAGATTTCAAGCCTTTCTCATGCTCTGTTGGGCAGCAGCTGAAGTACCTGCAACACCTCTTTGATCTGGGTCTCAGCCACTCGTCCTTGAAGGTACACATGGTGGCCATTTCGGCCTACCGTGTCCGTTTTGCAGACAGGACATTTGCTCAGCTGGCGGTCTCCAAGACTTTCCTTAGAGGGGTTTTCCAGTTGAGACCCCCTATCTGGGTTCCTGCCCCTCCTTGGGATTTGAATTTCATCTTCGAGAAGCTTACTCTACCTCCCTTTGAACCGGCAGCCTCAGCTAGACATAAAGTTCCTCTCATGGAAGACTCTCTTCCTAGTGGCCATTACTTCTGCTCGACGGATTTCTGAGTTCCAGGCCCTGATGTGTAAAATCCCATGTTTGATTTTTCACAAGGAATGTGTGGCTCTGAGCACCAACCCTAAGTTTCTCCCCCAGGTGGTAGCGGAATCTACATTGAATCAGTCCATAGAGTTACCTGCTTTCTTTACGTAACACTCCAATCAAGGGGAGTATCTTTACACACGCTGGACGTCTACCAGATTCTGAGATACTACACTAACAGAACAAAAGATATCAGAAAGACTGATCAACTGTTTGTCTCTTTTTCTCACAAAAGAGAAGGTAATGCTGTGTCTAAGCAATGCTTGTCCAAATGGGTGGCTCATTGCATCACTTTCTGTTATGACAAGTACAACAAGACCCTTCTGGGTCAAGTGAGAGGCCACTCCCAGAGGAGTTGCTGCCTCAGCGGCTTGTTTCAAGAATGTGTCAGCGGTGGACATCTGTGCTGCCGCCACTTGGACTTCCGTCCATACCTTTACAAAACATTACAGTTTGGATATTGCCTCTCACCGTAGAGCAGGCTTCGGGCTTGTTGTTCTGCAAGGCCTCCTTTCCTAAGGCCTTCACAGCTAGAAGATCTACTTTGGGTAGCTTTCCTCCTCCCGTTTGCTTTTTCTTGTTCCAGACTGCTTGGGATTCAGTCCTATATGTAATTACCTACTGCAAGAGCCCTCTCAAAGTAAGATAGTACATTTACGTAAGAACTTACCGTAACAGTAGATCTTCGAGAGAGGCTCTTGCAGTAGGTAATACCTTCCCGCCCTCCATCCCTCTAAGCTTTTTTAGCTCCTTTTTCAGGTTGGAAAATATCCACTTCTCTCTCGTCTCGCCCTTTTTGGCCTTTGGTGAGAAAAAACTGGAAGGCAGGCGTGGGGGACCGCCCCTTTATACTGACGTCGTATGACGTCGGTCACCTGACGTGGGGGCAGTGCCCCACCAGAGACTGCTAGCTAGAAATTGTTCTGAACAACTGTTATAAATCAGAATTTAAACTAAAAAGGACGGGGGAGAATGGGACAATGCCCAAGTCTCTAAAATTCAGCTCAACAACTGCATCCAAAAATACATGTAAATTTCTTAGCCTAAATGCAAGGTCACTTAATTTACTCAAACTGGGGGAATTGGAAGCAAAATGCAACATTTTGAATTTGGGTATTATTGCAGTGACTGAAACCTGGTGGGATTCTGCATCCATATGTTCTAGAAATATCCCCAACTACAAACTTTACTACAAAAATCAACTAGATAAACAGGGTGGTGGAGTATGTATCTATGTTAGGAATTACATCCCTTCTTATGAACTTTATTTTCCATCTTCGACTGAAAATTTATGGGTTAACATTCAATTAAAAAATCAGTCACATATCACTATAGGAAACTATTATAGACCCCCCCTCAACTAACCTGGAATACACCACTACTCTCCTTAAAGATATCCCTATATTAGCAGATAAAGGAGATGTTGTCATCTTGGGTGACTTTAATATGCCATCAATCAATTGGAATACTCTAACTGGTCACACCAATATTGAAAAATACTTGGTAAATATCGTTATGGAAGCAGGGCTTGAGCAAATTGTCAAGGAACCCACAAGGGGTCAAAATATTTTAGACCTTATTCTCACCAATATTGAACAAAAAATAGATAATTTTCATATTGGTGACCCCCTTGGGAATAGTGATCATTCCTCTCTTCTATTTGAAATTCCCTTTGAATTTGCACCCCTAGAGGGCACCGATTTATGAAAGATTACAACAAAGCCAACTTCTTAGCTATTAATAAAGAAATTGCAAATATTAACTGGGAAACTTTACTCTCCAAATTATCTACTGAGGAGGCTTGGAATTCATTTAAACATATAATTAACAATTTAGAGAATCAGTATATACCTAATAAAAAAGTTTATAATAACAAAGGGAAGGTTCCAGTATGGTTCAATAAAGCCATTAAATCTCAAATCAGACTTAAAACCAAACTGTTTAGAAAACTTAAAACAAGTTCAATCTCAAAAAGACATATTTTTGACCAAATATAGAATAGCAAATAAAACATTGAAAAACATGATAAGAGCAGCCAAAGTTAAATTGGAATTTAAATTAGCTCATACCAAGACTATCATAAGTCACTTTTTCCTACCTAAACAATAAAAAGGTAATACTAGGAAATTGGTCCAATATTCAATATGGGAATTAAATGTGAATCAGACATCATTACTGCAAATCTTTTAATAAATATTTTGTTCAGTCTTTTCTCCTGCTGACAATAGGGTTCATAGAACCGCTCAGTCCTCACCTTACTCAACTATTCACAAATTAATATGACTAATATTTAACTAGCGATTAGTAAACTAAAATCAACCACAAGCCCTGGCCCTGATAATATCCATTCAAAATTTCTTAAAGGCAACCTCCCAGTACATCTCCCTCCCTTGTTAATCATTTTAATAAATCGTTACAGGAAAGTGAATACCAAATGATTGCGTACAGCTACTGTTACACCAATATTTAAGAAGGAAATCAAGGCAAGGTTGAAAACTATCGTCCCATTAGTTTGACCTCTGTTGTGGGAAAACTCATGGAAGAATAATCAAAGAGAAGTTAGAGGGTGAGATTACAACTTTGGGCATAGCTGATTTAACTCAACATGGCTTTATGCCAGGTCATTCATGCACCACAAACTTAATTGCATTCTGTAATACAATTAGTGGACACCTTGAAAGGGGCATTCCTACTGATGTAATACAACTTGATTTCAGTAAGGCATTTGACAAGGTACCACATACTAAACGTCTCCAGAAATTAAAAAACATTTGGTTTATCAATGTACCTTGTTGACTGGATATCTGATTGGCTCACATGTAGGACCCAAAAGGTTAAATTTAATAATATACTATCTGACTGGGGCTTGGTGATGAGTGGGGTCCCCCAGGGTTCAGTATTAGGACCCACTGTGTCTTATTTATCAGCGATATGCAAGCTGGACCATATAACTATCTCTCCAAAGTTCTACGGATGATACCAAACTGGGAGGTAAAGTAGCGACCTTGAAAACTTAGAGCCTTAGTTGCCAATTTTAGGAAAATAGAACAATGGGCAATTGAGAACGGAATGTTTTTCAATCATGAAAAATGTGTGGTTCTTCACTTTGGAAGAAATAATCCAATGAATAATTACTATCTTAATAATATTAAACTCAAAACATCAAGCGGTGAAAAAGACTTGGGGATCCTAATAAATAATAAACTTACATCTAGGGAACATTGTTTAAAAATAACCAAGATGGCAAATGGTCTCTTGAAACAAATCAGACGTACCTTTGTAACCCGTACTGAACAATGTATTATTCCTTTGTATAGGACCTTTATAAGACCTTATATTGATTATGGGTCCCAATTTTGGAACCCATACCTTAAGGGTGACATATCTTGCCTGGAACAAATCCAGAGAAGAGCAACTAAAATAGTCCCAACACTCAAACATCTTGACTATATAACAAGACTAAAACATACTGGTCTATACTCTTTAGAACTTAGGAGAAAAAGAGGTGATTTATTACTGATTTATAAAATATGTCAATCACCTACTTTAATGACCCAATGTGGACTTGTTTACTCATTAAGAAAAATAGTCCCTAGACTACATAATAAACAACTTGAACTACAATCTTTTCGCACTAACAAGAGGGAAAGTTTCTTCAATATACGAGCAGCAAGATTGTGGAACATCTTACCCAAAGAATTAATCTGTAAACCTAATTTCAATGCTTTTAAATATAACTTGGATTTGTGGATAAGGGAGAACTTATAATGGGTCATAATGTCCCACAATTATGTGGGGGACAATCTCGATGGGCCTTGGCCTCCTTTTGTCCCTAAAACCAAGTAAGTAAACCAAGTAAGTTCCGTGGGGTCCTGACGCCTGCTGGCATCAGTCCTATATGTAATTACCTACTGCAAGAGCCTCTCTCTAAGATCTACTGTTACGGTAAGTTCTTACATAACTGTACTTTATTTTTACACACCTGAGGTTTAATAGGAGGAAGCAGTATAACGCAGTGGTTTAAGGCTCTGAGCTGCAGACCTGGAGACCTGGGTTTGAATCCCACAGCCCCCACTTGCATACTGTGTGACCGTGAGCAAGTCACTTAACTTCCTTGTGCTCCCAGGTTGCACCTGTAAACAAGCTTTCAGCTTAGTGTGTGTCTCCTGGTAAAATAAAATAAAAAAATAAAGACATTACACACCGTGTTCATGTAAACAAAAAAAAAGTGCTACCACTTGGCTTCTCATATTTAATTTTTTATAATTACTGGTCTGTGCCAACATTGGTAAAAAATGCTGAACATTTTCAGGGCTCCATTTTTCCCACAGGGAAACCAAGTTATAATTTGAAGTTATAATGGCATTCATGTCCCAGATTTTCCTAAGACCCCACACACACACACTCAAGCTGCTGCAGTGTACGTGGATGGAAGGTGAAGGTTCCAGATGGCACTTTCAGCTCCTAGCCTGTACGGAGTTTAGGCTGTGGCCTGCTCCATGCAGGTGGAAGGGAGGCTTGCAGCAAAAAAAACAGAGCCCAGAAATTCTATAAATGAATAAAGCCTGAAGACTGTGTAAAACTAAAATTTCTTACACACCCTTGGTGTGGTAAACTGCTTGCGCTTTTCTCTCAGGGATTAGGTAGCTTCCCACACCTCAGGTGAATATAAAATTCTCATTATACACAGTCCCACAGCCATAATTGTATACATATTGTTAAGAGTAGATTGAGGTGGAAAATACTGTAGTAAGAGACCCAAACTAATACAATAAGTCTTTTAAATTGTAAATCGCTAACTGGTTAAAGGATTATGTTGTTTGGTTAGCTTGATTTTTTTTTTTTTTTTTTTTAACAAAATGTTTAGGTGAAAATATATCATTGTTCAGAATTATTATACCCAATTAGAAAATGAAGAGAAAGAATGCTAGTCTCTGATTGGATGAGACCCTTGCCTGGTTATACATTTTTCTGGCAACAGAGCCCACCGAAGAATTGGATCTAGTGCCACCCTGCCTAGTTGCATACTGGTATCAATGTGCCAGCCTTAGAATTTTCAAAAAGTGGCAAGAAACCATATTTTTGTCTGCACCCACCTCAAGTGAAAAACACCCACAGAAATATATGACTACCTGAAAGTTTCCTTTAGCCTACTGGGTGACCCGGTGATGAACCAGCTGCTCAGTGGACCTGAGGAACAGGAACTTGGCGACACCACCTGAAAGACCATATAGAGACTGAAAGAGAAGTAGAGAACACTAAAAAAAAACACAATCTGGGCTGTGAAAGTGTTCTCTGACTGGCCCACACAAAAGAACTGTGCAATCGACTTAATGATTCCTATAAGCATTTAAGTAATCTGTCAGTTTTATGTGGAGGTGTGACCCACATCGGGAGTGCAGTATTCTGTCTCCTGCTACATTGCTTTCTATTCAAGCATCAGTCAGCACTTACATACCAGTACAACGGCCTGCAATGTCAGCATTACTGGAGACCCTCTGTTGAAATCCTCCAACAGCGTTTTCCAGTCTCTTTCAAAACAGTATTGCAAGAAAACAAAGATATTGCTGCCCACCATCCTGCTATAACTACTGCTGATCTCCAACGCCTCCAAAAATCACCAGCTCTCTCCTCTGATACTGCCCCTGGCCTCAAAGTATGGTTCGACATGCAGCTGCATATGACCAGGTGCAGATGTGCAAGACATAACTCCTACCTCTTCTGTGGTTGAGACAGATGAAAATGGGCACCAATACCCCTGTCACACAGTCCACAAACAAAGAACCACAAAAATCCTCTTGAAGCAAACAAGCAATCTAATTGCATATTCTTGTACTCTGGATCTGAAAATCTACTGTATCCTGTGTGACCGTTTTTAAAATATGTCAGTAGAATGCTGCCTGATGTAGAGGCATTGTACCTGCAACCCTGCCACGAACCCCAAGCTTACCTGGTCACACAAGACCAATAAACCCATGGGCAAGAATATTTAGGCTCACTAATGCCGAAATTAAGTGTGGATGCAAAATTGTCCAAGAGATATTCGAACCACAGCATTCACCTGACTGCAATGCAGCTCCTCTCCGAGGCAGGACTCCAAAGCCGAGAAATTATACAGCGTCACAGGTCACTGATATGAGAATAGCCTGTCAAACTATTGGTTGGCATGTGCATGTGACAGGAAAGAAATGGAGTTTGATCCTGGGTGAGCAGCTAGTGCACCAGTTGAAACAAGAAGGGGGGATCAAACAGGAAAAGCCAATCAAACAGGAGCACCAGATCAAGCAAGAATTCCAAGGAGATAGCTCATCTTCTCTGCCACGTGCAGGCAGCAGCAGTGCTTCAAATTCTTTCAACCTGATCCAACTGCACCTTTATTACTCCAGTGCACTTTAGCAATACAAACAAGTAATGGGCTCAGTTTTATTATTTTAGCCACAGCATGTGATTAAAGCGCAACAAGGGTTTAACACTTTTTTTTTCTTTACTCACTGCTCCTAAAAGGGACTATTTTTTTGCTTCCCAAGTTAAAAAGTTAAAGTTCAGTAAACTTACTGTTCTTTGAGTGTCACTAAATTTTTCTGCTTGTTTCATTCTTCACTAATTCTCCCCATTTTCTAAGCACAATAATACCGTCCAGGGCATGCAGTATGGGCTATACCAGACATTCCAGCGGCTATATGGCCCTCTACCTGTGGCACTGGGCCTCATTACACCCCTGGGTAGTCTGGCATAACCCAATACTGCCTACCTTGTTGGGTACTATTGCTAACACATGTATTATCACTCTTGTAAAAAGGGATTTGAAAGCATTCAAAATCAGGTTATCGAATATAGTAAAGAGTAATTATATGCCTATTTTTAGAAATGTGACAGATAATACAGAGCACACAATATTACATAAAAGTACTTGGGTATAGTTCATAAAATTCATATTTTTTTTGCCAGTAACTTTTCTCTATTGTTAATTCCACAACATTAATGGAGGTTGAAAATGTTAGTAAATCTCCATTAGTATGTTTCCCTACATGCGCACGTCAGATCTACTATATACCTATGAGGTGGCATTCTGTGGCACAGACAGCCCCTCCATTACACAGACACAGACCACTTTTATGACTGCTCCACCTGAGAAGTGTCTAGCCAAACCAGAGCCTTCTATCAAATTGAGTCCAGCATCCCCAACTCCACCCCCCACCCAACCTCCCCCAACCCCAATTTTGTAGGCTAGAAACAAGTCTGGCACCAGTATAAGGTGCTTTTACACGCTGGTGTCCTGAACCATGGTAACATTACCTTGTTGGACCATTGCAGTCCATTTCATTCTGTGCTCCGACTTACACGCGACTCCTGTTTCAGCAAATCTGCCTCTCCGTTCTGTCTTTTTTTTTTTTTTTATTCCAGTGTCCCCACGGAAGTGTGATCCTTAACTGAATTCCTCAGGAGGTAACGGAAACTCCTGATTACATGGCGGGGTGTACCTGCACACATTGCGGCGAACCATGGCAAGCAGAGAATGCATTTTTGGCTGAATGTTCACTGTGGTAGTGAAAGAGATTGCTTTACACATTAACAGAGGTAACGTTACACTGGTTCTGTAACGGTCATTCCGTTCCAGACACCGGTGTGTAGAAGTGCCTATAGTGTCAGCACCCTGTGGGTTTTCTCCCCTCCCCCTCCCTTAAACCTATTGGGCTCAGACTTGCTGTTGGTCATCTGCAGGCATATCTCTCAACCTTTTGTTACTGAAATGAGAGATACTGACACTCCAGATATGGGACAGTGACCTTCATAATGTAGGACACGTCATCAAACATGGAGGTAAAAGCTCAGAACACTGGGAAACCAGTATCTTCATTGGGCAAAGATTAAGTTTAATTTATCAAATTAAAATATTATGAATATCCACTTTAAGTGTCTGAATTTCTGATTGTTTATTTTTTTATACTGGAAAGGCATGTGAACAAAATTGCCCGTTTTCACAAGCGTCTAGTTACAGACATTCGAAAAACACAGTACGTGGTATACAGGCAGACAAAAAATAAAAAATCTGTACAGTGATGGTACCAAAGACATAATATTGGGGTGCACAGGTATATACAAGTAAGTACATATTAATAAAGCGGGCAGCATTCATAAGGTGTAAGCATAAGCATAAATGCAATCAGTCAAGTGCATTTACAGACACTTTAGGTTGTGCTTGAATGATGCGATCAAGGGTCATTAAACAAGTGATGGGGCAGGCTGTTGAAGAGTTTTACACCCCTGTAGGAGAGGGTTTGCTGTCCTTGAGTAGTGTGGCAAAAGGGGAGAGAGAATGAGTAAATGGAGGATAGTCTGGTGGGCCTAGTGGAGGCAAACCTAGGGAAGAGGAAGACAATACTGCTGGGTAAGTGCCCCCAAAAGGAGTTTGTAGAAGAAGGTTAGGATTTTACCGTCCATCCTGCTCTCCAGATGAGGCCAGTTTCCTGTTTTGTATAGATCACAGTGGTGAGTCAATCTTGGGAGGCCTGTGGCAAACCAGATAAAATTGTGATTGGTGGCCCATAGCATACGAGACTTTTCTGAGAGAGGGAGGGAGGAGCAGTATATTAAAGCACCATAGTCGAGGATGGGGAGGAGGAAGCTGTTGACAAGGAGGACCTTGGATTCAGAGATTAGGAATTGTTTAACTCTGTATAGCATTCCAAGTCTTTAGTGGACTTTTTTTATGAGCTGATCCAAGTGAGGTTTGAAGGAAAGGTGACAGTCGAGGAGGAGGCCGAGGTATTTGAACTCAGAGGCTCCGTGAATTTACAACTCCTACTCTATGTGAGCTGCACCCTTCCCATGTGGGATGGATGTGGGACAGAGCAATTCTAAAAGAGAAAATGAGGGGCATTTGAGAGGTATGCCTGCAAGTATCTTGTGCCAGAGAAGCCCACGGAAGCTAGATAGAAATTGTCAGAGTTTGTGAACCTGAAAGGGCTTCACTTCTTGTTTACATTTGGTCATGTTCCCCAAAAGTGCTTATATAAGCTGAACAGACCCAAGCTTCATTTATCAATTGGGATTTCTTGAACCCTTTCAGCACTGGGGCTCTATTACTATCTTACCAGTGTTTATAGATGCAAGGACTAAGAGTACGTGATTTCTGTTTCATTTCATTCAGAAGGCGAGATAATTTTTTTAAAAGATTTGTGTCCCCTAAACCCTTCCAGTACCCATTATGATAAATCTGAGGTAGGCTGGTTGATGCTTTGTGGCAGGTGATCGGATGTACAGAAAGAAACTCCAGCATCACCCATGACACACAAAGCTAAATGAAGCTCACGACATATACAATTCAGTAACAGGAATATATTTATTAAATACAAAAAGCCAGAGAATAAAGTCGAGCCCAAGAATCAAAAGGGACACACAGCAAGAGCCACCAACCTCCTACCAGTTTCGGCTCAGAGCGTCATCAGGGAGTGTTCAAACAGGTGAATCACACAGTTTTTTTTTAAATCCCCTTCTTAAAGTGACAGTGTGCAAATAATTGCAAGAACATGATGTGTAATTCACCAGTGTTAAAAACAGGCTAGTAAAGTGAACAAACAGCAGTAATGCTGGACTGACACGAAGGTGAAGTATTTCATTGTCTCATTAATAATAATGATAATATTAATAATACTGCAGATGAAAATTCACAAAGCAGGTGAGGAATTCTCAAGCTATAATGTTAATAATATGTTGACATTTCTATATATACAAAGACATTTAGAGCTGTAGCTGAAAGATAAAGACTGTATAAATAAAATAAACTAAATCACAGAAGCAGTCTTAAAGACATAAATATATGTCTATTATCAGTAGTGCATATACAAATATAAATGTATATACACATACACACCTGAGGGATGTGTACATCAAAAACCCAATGTATATTATAATATCACTAACAGATTATTTAAACAATATTGAATATGTATATATCATTCCCAAACATAATTCAGCATCTCTTATTCTTTAAGAATTCATTCAAACCCAGTGGGTGCAATGCACCTAATTTATAAATCCAATACTGTTCCCTCTGTGATAGAAGCAACTCCTGGTCCCCACCTCTGGGACCCAATCTAACCCTCTCTATTCCACAAAAGGAAAAGCAATGAGGTGTAACCAAATCAACATTTTTTAAATGACAGTACAAAGTGTTCCTGTCATCCCTTGTTCTGATATCACTGAGATGTTCCCCCATCCTTAGTTTAAAGGTCCGTACAGTCTTTCCTACATAAAGTGTCCCGCATGTGCAGCTTACCAAATAAATCACACATGGAGTACTACAATTGATAAACCCTCTAATGTCAAAACTTTTTCCAGAATTAACAGTAGTAAAGCTTGTTGTTTGTTGGATTCTGTGACAATAGATACATTTACCACACCGAAAGCAACCCATTGGTACTGTTGGTAACCATGTACGGTTATGTCGGAATGGAAGAAAACTGCATACTAATAGGTCCGAAAGATTCCTAGATCTTCTATACGTAACTTTTGGGTTTTGTGTAGTCACCATATTTAATGCAGGCTCAGTGGTCAGAATATGGCAAAACTTATCTAATGTTTCCTTAATTATAGTACTCTTAGCACAATACCTAGTTACAAAATGTACACCTTGTTAAGGTCTTCTATAAGAGACTCAACACAGATTTTGAACACCCTGGGGGATCTACAATTAGAACAGGATTGGGCCTTAGCGACGTTAGATGTTGAGGCCCTCTATTCTAATGTTCCATACAAGGGAGGTCTTGCTGCACTTCGTTTTTGGTTGGAGGGATTCTCTGCATGCACTTTGGATTTTACAGATTTTCTATGTCAGTTGGCCCAATTTGTGTTAACCAAAAAATTCATTTTTTTCCAGGGACAATACTTTTTGCAAATCAAGGGTACAGCAATGGGGGCTACTTTCGCCCCCACATACATAAATTTTTATTTGGACAGATGGGAAATGATGCACATTTATGATTTTAATTTGAATTCATTTTTTTGACATGATTGATTTGTGGCGCAGATATATTGATGATGTGTTGATGGCGGGGGGGAGGGGCACTGCTCAGCTGGCATATTCTGTCCAGTACTTGGAGAGATCAGATTCTAATCTTAAATTTACGGTTCATCTTAGTACAGAACGAGTGAACTTTTTGGATATCAATATTCATAAGACAAAGGATGGTCTTATTGAAATAGATTTGTTCAGAAAATCTATGGGCAGAAATAGCCTTCTATTTGCCAGTAGCTGCCACCCCCGCTACACCATCAACAACATCCCAAAATCACAGTTTATGAAAATTAAGAGAGTTTGCTCTGATGATGGAACATTGAGCAAAGAAGTCGGGAACTTAAACAGTGTTTCCTTACAAGAAGATATAACCCCCCACTAGTAGGCCAGAAAGAAATGGAGGTCCGACATATTCCTGTGGAGAATCTGTTAACATATAAACAGCAAACATCAGAGGACCCTGAACAAAGTGTACAGTACAGTACTTTTGTAACCAGGTATCGTGCTAAGCGTACTATAATTAAGGAAACATTAGATAAGTTTTGCCATATTCTGACCACTGAGCCTGCATTAAATATGGTGACTACACAGAAACCCAAAGTTACGTATAGGAGATCTAGGAATCTTTCTGATCTATTGGTACGCAGTTTTCTTCCATTCCAACGTAACCATACATGCTTACCAACAGTACCAATGGGTTGCTTTCGGTGTGGTAAATGTATCTATTGTCACAGAATCCAACAAACAACAAGCTTTACTACTGTTAATTCTGGAAAAAGTTTTGACATTAGAGGGTTTATCAATTGTAGTACTCCATGTGTGATTTATTTGGTAAGCTGCACATGCGGGACACTTTATGTAGGAAAGACTGTACGGACCTTTAAACTAAGGATGGGGGAACATCTCAGTGATATCAGAACAAGGGATGACAGAACACTTTGTACTATCATTTAAAAATGTTGATTTGGTTACACCTCATTGCTTCTCCTTTTGTGGAATAGAGAGGGTTAGATTGGGTCCCAGAGGTGGGAACCAGGAGTTGCTTCTATCACAGAGGGAACAGTATTGGATTTATAAATTAGGTGCATTGCACCCACCGGGTTTGAATGAACTCTTAAAGAATAAGAGATGCTGAATTATGTTTGGGAATGATATATGCATATTCAATATTGTTTAAATAATCTGTTAGTGATATTATATTATACAAAATCACACATGCCCCCATAATGCAAAGCATCATGGGCTGCATATGCAAATCACCACAGAATGTTATGCTGGTCCAACTTTAAGCAGAATTGCATGGTGCCGGAAGGCCTCTCACACAGTTTGCAAAGGGTGCTAACAGAAGACATAGACACATGTTTCGTCCTACCAGGACTCATAAGTATGCCTCGTCTGTTTGACACCCCAGTGGAATGGACCAGCTACCCCTAATATTATACATTGGGTTTTTGATGTACACACCCCTCGGGTATGTATGTGTATATACATTTATATTTGTATTTGCATTACAGATAATAGGTATATATTTATTTCTTTAAGACTACTTCTGTGATTTAGTTTATATTATTTATACAGTCTTTATCTTTCAGCTACAGCTCAAAATTTCTGTGTGTGTGTGTGTGTGTATATATATATATATATATATATATATATATATATATATATATATATAAATATTAACATTATAAGCAATTTCTCACTCACTTTGTGAATTTTCATCTGTAGTATTATTATTAATATCATCATTATTATTAATGAGATAAACTTCATCTTCGTGTCAGTCCAGCATTACAGCTGTTTGTTCACTTTACTAGCCTGTTTTTAACATTGGTGAATTACACATCATGTTCTTGCAATTATTTGCACACTGTCACTTTAAGAAGGGGATTTGAAAACTGTGAGATTCACCTGTTTGAACATTCCCTGATGACGCTCTGAGGTGAAACCAGTAGGAGGTTGATGGGTCTTGCTGTGTGCTCCTTTTGATTTTTGGGATCTATTTTATTCTCTGGCTTTTTGTAATTAATAAATATATTAATTTTACTGAATTATATATGCTGTGAGCTTCATTTAGCTTTGTGTGTCATGGGTGGTGCTGGAGTTTTTTTCTGTACTGCCGCTTTGTCTCCTATATAGCACACCCGGCTGTTGGCGCAGCTTTCTGGTTTACTTTAGGTGATTGGATGTACCTGCTAGCATCACTCTGACTTGCTTACATTGCGGACAGTGTACACGACTGAAGGGTGGCCACATGTTTGTCATAGTGAGACACTAATTACCAAACTGTTATCCAAAACTGTTTAAAACTGGTCAAATGAATGAAATATATTACAACACAGATTCTAAGGAAGTTGTCAGTTCACTGCTGTCAAAACAAATATGCTGTACAGGTTTCCCGGCTAACAAAAACTGCTGCTTTAGAGTGCTGTTTTTTTGTAATTCTCTTTCTCTCCTCCCTTAAAGATGCATTTTTGCAGCCCTTACTTTCCTGGCTATACTTTATGCTTGCTGGTGATTGGCACTCTGGCTGGTAACCGGCAATCCTGGTTTGTGATTGGCAGGCTTTTGGTTGTCGACTGCTTGGCTGATGTCACAGTGCTGACTAGCTGTTGACTGGCACATGGCTTTCTAGTTGGTGACCGGACCATTGCTTTCCTGTTGGCGATATGTTGCCTGGTTGTTGCTGACTGGGAGGGCTGTGCAAATACTTTATCCCAAATATTCAGCTGGTACTTCTATTTTGGTCCCCCAAGTATTTGGGTATTTGGTATTTGTGATTCGGATTCGTGATTCAGGTTATGTTTAGAAAAAAAAAAAATAGTCCCTCAGCCTTCTCCCTAGCTTGAATCCTTTAAAATATAGCAGCACCCATCCCCCCAACCTCAATTAGAACTCAGTGCCACCCTCCTCCCCCTTAGCACCTACATTTTGATTATAAACCTATGCATTTTGTTGTATTGTAATTCCAGTAACTAGCATGACCCACCTGCTTCCACAAACCTCCCGACTTTCAGCGCTTTACAATGCGCTGCCCCCACCCTTGCAGCAACCCCCCACACACACATAATTCAGAAGGGTGAGCGAGAGGGAAGGAAGCATCCGACACAGCCTGCCCTCCTCCATGGCCTGCTGCCTCCTTCTGAATGAAAGCGCTTGCTCACATGTTCACACAGTAAAACCAGAGCATGCATACATGTGCTTTCATTCAGAAAAAGGCAGCCAGCCATGGAGGAAGGTGGGCCGTGAGGGTCACCTTCATCCCTCTCGCCCTTGCTCACGATGCAGGTGGCTATCAGTCCTGACCCTGCCATCCCCAACTAGCCACTGTCTCTCCCAGAATGTGCCTGACTGATAGAGCCCCCCACAGATTGCCCCCACCCAGGTGGTGCTTGGAGGACGATCCCTCTCTCCCCAGAGACACATCCTGATTTCTGGGTCCGGTGTCCTGGGACGAGAACAGGTGTGCAAGGCTCCATTAAGCCTGTTCGCTATTTTCCATTTTCTCTCCAGTCCCCTGCTGTGGCACAGATGTCCTTGCATGCCATGTGATGGCACACATGTGCTGCATCAAACCTGCAGCCCCTTCCTGCTGCATGCACATGCACTACCACCAGGTCTCCACTTGGTGGCACTCATGGACCAAGCAAATGAACCTCTCCTCCCCAGGAGAGGAGTGCAGTCCTGCAGATGCTCAATCCTCTCCTACAATGGCCAACCCAAAGCAACCTGAGCCCGCTTCCAAACCTGGTTTGCTGGTGTGGCAGGTGGTAGCACTACAACCGAGCCACTAGGCTGGCTGGCTCAGTGGTTTCAATATCATTCCATGGCTTTCCAATTATCATGGTTGATGAAAATAATGATATATGCACTTCAAAAAAATTCTGAATATACTATAGCATTGTTTAGCAGTAATTTCCTGATGATTATCAGTTACTACTGGTTGATCTCTGAATACTTATTTTTAATATGTCATTCAGCTAGCCCAGTTGCTTTGCGACATCTGGTTACCACCTGGAAGACCACAGATCGACTACAATCCCCCAATGGAATGGGCTGGGGGCCAAGCATGTTGCAAAAGTGAGACACTCCATTCCAGTGAAAGAACAGCACAGGCTGCATGAAATTCATACACCCTGTGTCGGCAATTCAGGGAGCAGAACCCGCATTGGCTGTGAAGGCAGCACCTCCCCCAATCAGGCTAAGGGTGGAGCCATGGCTACCCCAGTTATTGGGGTGAGGAACAAGTTCAAATATACCAATCAGTCTGGCCCGGTGGCATGGTGGTAGTATTACAGCCTGCCATGCTGGTGACCTGGGTTCCAAATTGTACTTGTGTCAGTGGGGGTTGGCCGGAGTTGAGAGAACTGAGTAGCCAGTTGACCGTTCTTCCTAGGATGGGGGAGCTTGCACCTTCCACAGTGTGCCTGACACCTAGCACAGGGAAAGGGGTCATGGCAGATAGGAGTCCCAGAAGGATGAAGGATGTCAGCATATGCTCTGCATCATTGCAAATCATCATCCTTATGGTGCGACAAACCAAGAAATGGAGGGAAAACGTCCTGCTATAGTAGGATGATGGACAGCCCTCCAGCAGGCCTGGCACGACTAAAAGGGCATCTCACTGGATCCTTTTTTGGTTTTGTATTTAAATTTACTATGCTCTTTAGGCTTCGTTTGACTGGCCATGCACTGGCCTTGTTCATTATGCCCACTCACCATCACCCCTGACCTACCTCAACTCCCAGGCACCCTGGCTCCCGATGGAGACTCCATTGGTACTTAGAAGAGAGGATTTACAGTCAGCAGCATGCAGCAGACATCCTGGTGCATGGTCAGATCATTTTTCTATCTTTTGTGCCCCAGGGAAGCGTGGCGTGTATGCCGCATGTCTGGCATGCCTCCCAACATTGCCTAGCTTTGGCCATTGGATCCCTGGCCTCCACCAGGGGTCAGTCGAACTCCAGCAGCTTCCCCACCATGACCCCCCCCCCCAGAGGAGGAGAGCAGTCAGTGGGATGCTCGATTTTCCTCCCCCTGGCTGGCCTCCCATCATCCTGGAGCTCATTACTGAATTCTGGTCACCAGCATTGTGAGCAGAAACCCCCTACCGCTGTACTGATGGTCCGGCTTGTCTCACTGGATCCTGATTTGGAGAGCAAGGGCAAGTCCCCCCCACAACCCACCACAAGGGGCTAGTCGTTGGAGCACAGGGGTATGTCCTAAAGATGGCAGGTGACTGGGTTGGGAAGGGCCATCCTGATGATGTCTGGCAGATAAGGAAGGAGATAAATGCCAAGTGAAAAAAAATTATTTATTTCAAAGGTTTTATGAGGAAAGACATACTGAGCTAAGAAAGATTGTAATCTGCATGTGTCCAGTGGGGTAGGGGATGAGGAGAATGCAGCAATAAGTTACAACAATTGAGTTACATAAAAAAAAAAAAAAATGTGAGTTACACAATTAAGAAGAACAAAGTGAAGAAGTGCAAAGTACAGCAATGAAATGCACGGTGAATAAGGCTCTACTGTGAACAGCAAGAAGTGGCCTAGACTGGGGGTGCTGGGGGGAACTGTAATTAGGGCATGAGGGGAGAGAGGAGTTTGGCGGTCAGCCTGTTGAACCTGAACCCAAGATCACGGGCAACTGCAGCAGTGACTAGTAAATTCATGGAGGAGCAAACAGAATGTTGGCTTGTGTAGGGAGGGGCATAAGCAGGAGGAAAGAGGTGGTGGCCACTGTACAGCTCACTGGTGAGGCCTCAGCTGGAGTACTGTGTCCAGTTCTTGAGACCACATCCCTGGAAGAACATTGACAAAATAGAGGCAGTCCAGAGAAGGGCAGCAAAGATGGTATATGGACTGCACCAGAAGCCCTACAAGGGAAGACTTAAGGACCTTAATATCTATTCACTGGAGGAAAGAAGGGAGAGGGGAGATCTGATAGAGGCTTTCAAGTACCTTTGGGGCATATACAGGGTACAGATGGAAAGCATATTTCAAAGAAAACTCTGCACAAGAATGAGGGGGCATGATATGAGGCTGAAGGGTGGAAGGCTCAGGGATAATGTTACAGCCTTCCAACAGAAGCGGTTGGGGTGAAAACAATACAGGGGTTCAAGAGTTCATAGGATAGACATAAGGGTACCTTGGAGATGTGCAGAGCAGCAGAGCTGCAGAGCAAATAGGATCTGGGGCTACAGCTGTGAGAATGGAAATGGGTAGACTAGGTGGGCCGTATGGTCCTCATCTGCTGACAGATTCTATGTTTCTATTTTAGTGTGGAGAGAGGAAGGGGCAGCATGAATATTATGGGGGGGTGGAGCCCAAAGTTTGAGGAAGGAGAAAGCAGTTTAGCCAATAGAGAATTGTATAGGTGGGGAGTAAGAGAGGGCCAGAGTTGCAAAGTAAGTAGAAGGAGGAAAGATGGGAATTGAAAAGGGAGGAGAGGTACGAGAGGAGGGAACCAAGCAAGAATTTGGAGATGAAGGTGGTGCCATGGCGCGCCTGCTGTCAAGGGAAGGAAGGGAGAGAGAGGAATAAAGTGAGCAGTGGTGGGTTCTGGGAGGACAGTTTAGGGCAAAACAACAGAAGGAGTGAAAGAGGGGTCCTGTTTGGCTAAGGTGCACTTGGGAGCAGTTCTGTAGACAATGTCACCATCGTCCAGCATTGGTAGAATCATCTTTGAGACGATTTCTCTATGGGCAGGAAGTGGTTTACTTACTTCATTCCTGTAAAGTTTATCTTTTTGGTGGTGAAGCTCCTGGTGAATAGCGTTCGCCTGAACTGAGTAATCAAGGAAACGATCCAACCAGACCCCAAGGTATTTAAAGGAGGAGGCATCCTCAATCACAGTACCATCAAGGGAATGGAAGAAGGTGAGGGGGTGAGTCTGGCAAGTCTCTGCCTAGTTCCAAAAGTCAGGAAGACCATTTTCTTGGCATTGAGGGACACCTTATTTGCCTGGAACCAGTGCTGGATGTTGTTAAAATCCAGTTGGAGCTGGGCCATGAGGTCAGAGGCAGAGGAATGTAAGGCATAAAGTACCGTATCATCTGCATACATGTGAATGGACATAGAGGAGCAGAGGGGAAGATCATTCAGAAATATTGAATAATCAAAATAGTAATATGTGAATAGGCTGATGCAGTGAATTGGAAACAAAGTGTAACTAGCATTCTGTGTCCAGCTGTTTAATTCCAGTATCAAGTTTCTTTTTAGCTTAAATAACCTTACCCGATACTGGCTAGCATGATGCAGTAACGAAGCTGTCAATATTTTTTTTTTTTTTAGATGCAAAAGCTTCGGGAGAAAATCATGTGTTAAATCAAGACCAACATCTGACAGGATCAGATGGGAACGTACAACATTTACCTGAAGAAGATGACATTCCGCAGCATAAATCTCAAAGCCCCAAAAAACAGTCTAGCCAACTTGATTCTAACACTGCTCTGCAGGAGAACATCACTCTTCACCTGCTTGACCTTATTGGCAAAGTGGAGAAGAAACTCGACAAAATTGAGGAAAACTTCAATGAAGCTCATTCTAACCACAGTTTAAAAAAACAAAGTCAAGTTCATAATCCAGCAAAAGTTTCAGCTACTGGTCAGAAATTTAAAAAAACTACACAAGTACCACCTGTAACGTCCCCACCAACAACAATCGCTGTTACTGTCACATCTCCGGCAAAGGCAACCACCTCTACAACATCCCAGCCAACAACCACCACTTCCACTACAAAATCCCAGCCAACAACCACCAATGCCACTACAACACTGCAGCCAGCAACCACCACTACAAAATCCCGGCCAACAACCACCAATGCCACTACAACACTGCAGCCAACAACCACCACTACAACATCCCAGCCAACAACTACCACTACCACTACAACACTGCAGCCAACCACCACTACCACTACAACATCCCAGCCAACAACCACCACTACCACTACAAAATCCCAGCCAACAACCACCAATGCCACTACAACATCCCAGCCAACAACCACCACTACCACTACTACATCCCAGCGAACAACTCCCACTACCAGACTCCAACCAACAACTGTTGCTGCTGCTACTACTACTACTACTACTACCACCACCACATCTAAGCCATTGACATCTAAGTCCAAAATCAGGATTTGGGCTCTGACAGCTGCTGCCACTACCATGTCCCATAAAGTGAAAAAGACTACTACATCCCGGCCAGCAGCAACTGGAAATGTTATCATGGCTACCAAGTCTGCAAGGAACTTAACAGGGGATACAAGTGCTTCTGAAATGAATGCAAACATTACTGTTACAGTCCAGAGCATTTCCCCCTCTATTGCTTTGAAAAATGTAGACACTGTCCTAAATGACAGGATCAGTGTTAAAGGAATTAAAACAGTTGATTTTCAGGATGGTTTCAAGAGAGGTCTTGTTGCAACTTTGTTGTTTGGAGTGTTATTTCTGGCACTAGTTCTGGCAATTTTTGGTCAAAGAGCAGTGGACGCCTTTAGAAGAAGAGATTATACCAGATTTGATTATCTAATCAATGGAATGTACATTGGCGTTTGATGATGAATGCAAAGTTACAATCACAGTGTTTGTGTCTAGTGTTGATGGGTTTTTTTGTGAGTCAGATATCCATTTTCCCTCAGTTCCCCCCATCCCCCACTTTGGTCATCAGAATTGCTATGAACATAGCTTTATCTCCAACCGTGAGAGTAGGCGAGAGCTTCATAGACGATATCTTCCCATGTTGCACGAGTAAGGAGTGCCTAAAGCAGCAGAGTAATAAAGGGGCCTATTCTGATTCAGCCCCCCCTTTGTTGTCACTGGCTTAATAGAGTTATTTTTAGAATACTTATACATGTATAAGTAGTTATAGTTGGATTTTGAAATACTTTCCTAGTTCGAGGTGTAGACTATTGATTCCACAACACCCAGCCCCCTTGTGTGTGCTGCTAAAAGTGTTCAAGTTTACATGAGCAGCCTCAGCATTGTTGGGTCAATGGTTATTGCTATTTCCATTGCCTTTCAGGTAAGTATTTTAAAATCTAAACATCACTAGTTACTCTTTAATATGTATAAACAAATAGTACTGTTGAGCTGGTGGCATCAAAGGTGGTCAGACTGCAATGTGATCCTAATTGGCGAACGTTTAGTTATACTGCTGCTGTAGTGGGGGCCTGTGTCATCCTGCACTGTGAGCTGAGCACTTCAGAGCCATGAAATACCTCAGCTGGTCCCAGGGCAGATGACCTGAGTTTGCTCACAAGCCCCTGATGTCACCAGTGGCAACATGGAATGCTGCTGGCATACTATTAGACAGGACCATGCTGGAATTCCAACTGTTAAAACAAATGACCTTAAAATGTATTGTGGCAGGGACAGAATAGTGGTGCTGAGCGCTGAGGTGCTGGTGCCTTACCTCATGCCACGCCGGCGACTCAGGTTCAGGAACAACCTTGGGTCACGGGAACTGGCCGGGGGTTGGAGCGGGATTGAGCCTCGGCTCTCCCCTTCAAGGGTGGACGCCCGCTCCTCCGTAGTCCTGCTCCCATTGGGTGGAGGTCCAGTGGGACGCATAGGTGGCAGAAGTGGCGACACAAGTCGGGGTGGGGCGGAAGGGGCCACCGGATCCTGGAGTGGGCATGCACCTCCATGCACGTGCACGCATGTGTACGCCATGGCCCATGGAGGGAGAAAACACGGAAAAAGGTAAAAAAATGTGTATCTATACAAAAAAAAAATGTATTGTGGCAAAGCCAGCCCAGTAGAGTGGAGGGCTGAGGCACTGCACACCTTACCTCTGCTACACTGGCGTCCCGAGGTCGGGAATGGACTTGGGTTGCTCAGGGGCCGATGGGGAGAGGAATGATCGAGCATCCCTAGACAGCTCTCCTTCCTCAGGGAGGGGGATTAGTAGGGAAGGGATCCCATGTTCAGGGTGCCGGTGCCGCCTCTGTGGAGGCCGAGCTTGGACATTGCACCCATTGCATGTCCGTGGGCCCAGTGAGAAAATCAGAGGAAAACCATCCCAGGCAGCAGGATGATGATTGACCCTCCACAGGCCCTGCACCAGTGGCCGGGCACAACTACAGTCCTGAGCAGAGGATGCTGGTGAAGGTAATTCCCAGAGGAGCCAGTAACGGAGCTGGGGGGTGCAGTTAGAAGGGGGCTGCTGGGGAGATTAGCAGATAAATTATATATGTGAAAAAAATGAATTGTGACATTATAGAGTGAGGTGTTATGTAAGACAGACATCATCATTGATCATGCATTACAACTGACCAGTTCTATAGCTTGAATTTAATCATTTTCAGCAGCATTCTGAAATATGGTCTACTTGAGTGAATACGGGTATCAGAAAACATGCTGCTGTAATTGTTTCCATAGCTAAAAATAAGTGTACTGTGGTTGTAACACAGAAATGTGAATCATGGATGGCCTTCATGGTGTGGAGCAGTAAGGGATTGCTCTGGCATTCTGGTAACACAGGGACATGCTTCAGGTATACCGACCACACAGTGACGGGAATACTACGAAGACCATCACAGCTACATTATCAGCAGTTTGCTGTGATGGTCTCCACGTTCCCGACACTGTTGCCAGTGGGGTGTTTGCCTCCCTTCCCGAACTAACTCCTACTGGAGTTAGGAATCTGTGGCGCGTGGGGGTGGGGGTGTTGATCCCCAGGTAACAGCACAACACCAACACCAATTGGCGGTGTTGTGCTGTCACTGTGTCGATGGGCGAAAAATTTCTTGTTGCCACAGCATAGTGGAACCCATGCCCCGAGCCTTGAATGTCAGAAGCAGAGGCCAACAGGGAGGACTCTGGACATCTGCCCTGTGGAGTGACATTGGCAGCACAGGCGACAGCTCATTGGCTGGAACTCCTTCCTCTAGGGCAGTTGTAGCAGGCACTCACACAAATTTGGAGGGGGCAGACTTTAATGGGGAGGAGAAAGCCCTACAGCTGAAAGCAGCGTGATGGATGGCCAAACACTGCCCACGTCCAATGGTACTCCAAAAGGCTGGCCTCTCTCCTGATTCTGTTACTGTGGAGCAGACTTACCTGTCTGCCATCTAGGATGCAGCCATGCCAAAAGGCAGGTGGAGGCCAACTGCAGGAGACACTTCATGGTAGTCCAGAAGGTCGGGTGGGTTATGGGTGAAGGCGGTCCGGAAGCTGATGTGTGAGCTGGTGTGGGTTTGAGTCCAGCCAATAGGTAATATGGAGATCAGTAACACAAAAAAAAAGAACTGAACCTTAAGACCTGGGTTCAAAGCCTGCCAAAGTCATTTACTTGCTGTATGACTTTGAACAAGTCGCTTAACCTCCCACTATTTTAGTTCACACAACTGTAAATTGGTAGAGGCTAGACCCCCTTAAAAAATTAGATGTTGCATCCCAGCTGTCCTGTCCTGTATGTAAAAAATGTTTTCTTCTTTTAGATCTTTGTTGGTTCAAACCACATAATACAGAAAACGTTATCAGCTGCTGATTGCAGGGCTGTATTTCCATTAGGGTTCACACCCTTTGATTGAGACCAAGGCTAATTACTAGAGTTCCTCCCCATTTCTTTTAGACCGGCCCCTTTCCTGCTGTCACATACCACATAACCAGCTACCTAAAAATCAATGAATAGCTACAGCAAGCTACAGACATTCAAGAAATGGCTATAACTTGCATGTCTGCATTTTGTCTAGAATGATGGTTCAAATACTGGTCCATATTCTCTTATTTTACCATCTTTACTGGTCTTTTAATTCAGTGGGTGTCTCAGTGTGTCTGTGTTCTGCTATAGAACTGTGTGGTTCAGATGGGGATCAGCTGCATCACACTCTTCTAAAATTGAATAAATCACCGGTATGTAAATTGGCAGTATTCACAGAGTTATCTAAAAGGCCAATAAATTTGAAACAATAACAGACGTGAACCAGTAGTTAAAAAAACATTTATGACCATTAAACACAATTGGAAAAGCAAGCTTTCTTCCTTTCTGTCCTTTTTTGGGGGGAAACTTTTTAAAAAACATGTTACGCAGACTGGGACTTTCTCCACCACGTTTTCTCCCCAGGGTACCTGTGTGTAATCGGGCTCATGCATGCGCACAATGACATGCACGCATGTTGGCATCTGGTGGCGGTCCCCTCCCCTGCAGTATATGACTGTTGCAGTACACCTAGCATCCACCAGGTGGCAGTCAAGCAGCGGGAGGCAGTCTTCCCCCCTCCTGAGAGAGGAGAGCTGTCCTTGGGGTTGCACAGTCCTCCCTCCCACAGCCAGCCCCTGAATGCCCCAAGTCCGTTCCCAAACCTGGGTCACAAATGTAGCTAGCAGTAGCGCTACCCTGTAAATGTGGGTGAAGTGAAAACATAGAAACATAGATTTTGTTGTGGGCAGAAAAGGACCTTTAGGTCCATCCAGTCTGCCACTTGTCCCTGCCTGTTCCATCACCACTGACCCTAGTTAGTCATAGGTGTCACTCCCTCCCCCCCCCGTTCCTCTACCTGATATGCCACTGTGCCTATCCCACGCATGTTTGAAGCTCCCCACAGTCTTTGCCCCCACTAGTTTCTCTGGCAGGCTGTTTCAGTCCTCCAGCACCCTGTCCTTGAAGAAGTATTTCTGCACATCTCTTCTAAACTTTCCCTCTCTCAGCTTCTTTGCGTGCTCCCTTGTTCTAGTGCCTTCCTTTCTCTGGAATACACCCTCCACTTGCACCTCGTTCACTCCTGTGAGGTACGTGTAGGTTTCAGTCTCGTCCTGTCTCACTCGCTTCTCTTCCATCGAGTACATGTTGCGTTCCTGCAGCTTTCCTCATATGGCTTCTTGTGCAACTCCCCTCACCATTTTGGTTGCCCTCCTTTGTAGCGACTCCACCCTTTCAGTGTCCTTGCAGAGGTGTGGCCTTCAGAACAGGATACAGTACTCCAGGTGGGGCCTCACCAGTGAGCGATACAATGGCAGCACCACCTCCTTCCTGCTACTACAAATCCCTCTCCTAATGCACCCCAGCATCCTGCTAACCTTTCCCACTGCTTTCCCACACTGCCCAGCAACCTTGAGGTCAACATATATGATTCACATAGCATAGTGTGCAAAGTTGCATAGTAAAATCTTTGCAATTGTATGAATTTTACTATGCGAATTACCACACTGCATGCACTACGCAACTTGCAGTGAATTTTACTATGCAGATTGCCACACTTGTATCAAATATTTGATGCAGAGTGCAAATTGCAGCATTCCACATAATAAAATTCACTGTAGATGCAGCAAATTATGTAGTCGGGAATTCACAAATACTACACGTAGCAGGTAGCAGCTAAATTCTTTGCAGTATGCAGGAAAATTTTGTCTAGTATGTCCAGGCCCTGACCTGCCACTGCACTGCCTCCTGACTTTGAACACTTCCAGGGGTAAATGTCCCATGCAGCCTCACCTGGGGGAAAATCCAGGGCTCTGAGTAGCACCGGTGGTGTAAGGTAGGCAGAAGCAGGGCTCCGTGAGTATTTTGGAAGATCCCAGGGGAGTCGGGTATCGAGGCCAGATGGAGAAACACAAAGTACAAATAAAAAAAGAAAAGAATAACCCAAATAAAATTAAAATCCCTCAAATAAAATAAAAATGCCTGGGAACTGTGGTCCATACATTCAACAAGGCCATTTTCGCAGTCTGTGGAGGTATAATGTAGCCGGTGGGGATTACCACTATTTTTGGAAATACAAGACACGAAAACCTTTCTGATCAAAAATAGCACAGCAAGTTACCAGAATAGCCCATAAGCCTGTAGCCGACAACCCCCTGTATGCTATTAGGGTGGAGGAGACAAAAGAAGAGGAAGAGTGGACTCCGAACTCATGAGTTACTCACATCAGACAGGTGATGACTAGGCAATGCATTCAGAAACATGGCTAAGATCACTCCTGCTAAAGCCCAGTGGAATGAACTGTTAAAGAATAACCCTTAGAAAGACTTGCATATGAATTGAGGGGAGGGGTGGAGCTATATGATAACAATTGGGGGCCCTTTCAGAACTCCCTTCCAGTGAGCAAGGTATATTTAATCAGAAGAGGGATCCCTTAACTGAGAAGTAGTAGTGAAGTACGATGAATACAGTATGAACATGTATTTGGCAAGACCACCTCTTGCATCCAGATTTGTCAACTGTTGTATAGATGTGTCTTAGTTATGAAATGAATTATGAAAAGAATGAAATGATTGATTGTTATACCAGTCGTGCACCCTTTTCTGTTGTAAGTATCTGTATGTTTCTGTAATGTATGGCTGAAAATGAAATAAAATACTTTTTAAAAGCTGCCAAGGACAAAGGTCAGGATTGGAAAGGGAAGTACATCTTAAGAAATTAGAATGTATGCCACTGTATACTAAAATGTCAGTGCTATAAATAGAGAATAATAGATAGGCAACTGTGTGTTATGAATTTTTTTTTACACACCCAAGGTGTGTGATGACCCATAAACCTCGAGAGCCAAGCTCGAGGTTTATGAGGTCATCACACACCGAGGGTGCGTGGAAAAAAATCCGTATACACACAGTTGCTTATTTTTTATTTTTTATAATTACTGGTGCAGAGTTTGCTTAGTGTCTCAGTATATCTGCTATTAATACACACACACACACACACACACACTGTCTCACAGACACTGTCTCTCACACACACACACACACACACACACACACTTTCTCTTTCTCCCTTGCTCTGTCAGACTAACCTTTTTTTTTTTTAAACTGTCAGCTGTGGACTGGTACTGGGGTCCGTCCAGCATTCAGCTTGGAGTCGACGACTCCATCTCCCGATCCGGAGACACGGCGGGATCAACCAGATAGTCATTTTGTATTTGGAAGGTGGGATCAACCAGATAAAATAATACAAAATCAAATAAAGAATGGGGAGGTGGTAAATAAAAGCGGCTTCAGTCGGCAAGCGGGAAAAGCAAACCGCCATTTTTCAAACTATTCAGCCACACACACAGGCATGAGCCAATGAAAAGGCCAGAATTCAGTGACACACAAAGGAGATAGGCGGAAACGAGTTATTATGGCGTTTTGAAGAGCCTTGAAAACCGTTTGATAAAGGGGTCACCAGTAATTATATAAGTAATAAGCCATGACAGGAGTGTGCATTAAAGTTTAATACCGCCCCCAAACTACTAAGACACGCAGGCCAAATGCAAGTGTCCTTACATATGGGAAGTGCATTAAGTAAGTAATAAGCCATGACAGGGTGTGCATTAAAGGATTTTAATGCATGTGGCCAAAGTCTGAGTGTCCTTACACCCCTTGGAAGTGCATTAAAATCCTTTAATGCACACCCTGGAGTGGCTTATCACACTTATAAAATGGGCCACTATCATGAAAGAATTAGTTTGATTTACTCTGATAGGGATTAAAACATATTTACTATTTTCAAAAGAGTGTGCAATACATTACCACTACAACATCTAAAATCTGAAAAAAGTAGTCACTATTAATGAATAAAATGGCATATCTCAGCAATAGGTTAACTAGTATATTACTCTGCAGTAAAAGTATTCATTAGTAGAGTTGGTTGAAAATAAATATTTTCTCTGTAACATGTAAATTATCATATAAATGCGCTGTAACATCTGTAAACTTGTAAAACATAAGAAGTATCTAAAACTTAATTTTCATTACACTGTAGTTTTACTTTCATTGAAGGCAACCTCTTTATTTTTGTTTTTTACTTATGTGTTGTGGTCTAGTACATAAAAGGAAAACTGCTATAGGATTGAGGTGAAAGGTTAGTAAGAAAAAAACTTTAAACCTGCCAAGTTGCCTTTTTTTTTTTTTGGTGGTGGGGGGTAGATTTTACCTGAGTATACCTATATATAATTAAAATGTACGTGCTTTTATAAACATTACCAATGTAGTTGAGCAGTTTGGATCTGCCTCTGCCTATGTAACTATGTTTTCCCACCTTTTCTCTTTGTTTATAAAGTATTACTATATTGCCTACTTTCTTCATCCTGTTTTTTTTCTGTTTTTTTCCCTACATTCAAGACATAGAATGTTTATCATGGAATGTTTACCATGGAATACAGGGATTCAAAATTCTGCTCAGTTCCACAGGTAGAATGTTACTCTCTTAACATACTGTACATACAGACTACAAAGGCCTGTTTTAGAGTCAGAGACTCAATTATCTCACTGTCAGGGCAAGCAGAAGAGAGTTCCCTGATAAGCAGGTAACGATAGAAGGGGGAATTTTCACTGCCAGTAAAGAAACAGTTGTAATGAAAACTATAAACAATACTTAATGTTTCTAATTTGTGTGTCTAAGGAGAGTGTGATGATCGAGTAAACATTTAATTTGTTTTAATTTTTATTTAAGGTGGTTTTATTTTTAGGGCCCAGTTAAAGGTTTTTACAGTGTAAAGGTAGCAGCCATGTTTGTGGTGGAAGATCACATCTGGTTTCAGGGGGACTGATCGAAGATTGTTCTGGTTGTAGGAGAACTGATTTGCTCATTGTGTGATGTGGTTTAGGACCAGGATGACTGTGCATATATAGAGATTTAATGTACGGTCAGCTGATTTCTCTTGGCCAATGAGATTTCTAGATTTTTCTTGCCTTTTTATAAGTACGCACTGAGACCTGACACGCATAGGTGCCGGAACAGGGGGGGCCACTAGGGCCATGGCCCTACCACTTTCATAAGTGGCCCTATCACTTTTTGCTATCACGGTAATATATTTAATAGGGGAAAATTTACCCCTTATGTCCTTGGCCCTACCACTTTTCAAACCATTCCGGCACCACTGCCTGACAGGGTGTGGGGCATTGGTGGATACCCGCACACCCAGGGCCATAATGAGGCCAGACACTGCAGGTGGAGAGCCTTACAGCCCGGGAAGTGCAGGTAATCCACTAATACCTAACACCCTGAAGGGTCTTACTGCACATAGAGAATGGATTGTGCAAATTTAAAAGACAGTCTTTTAACGATAAAAAAAAGACACAAAACTGACACAAACTATTGTTTACAAAATGTCAAATAGTCACTCTACAGATGGTTTCTGCCTGTCAGTAATCTGTCTTAATGCACATTCAACAGAAGGTGTGTTGATATACCATAGAATATAAGAATTCAGCATTCTGTAGTATTCTTCTGGTAGAATGCTCACCCCCATAAACACACACAAACATGGAATGTTAACATAGAATTCATGGATCCAAAGTTCTGCAGTATTTTACTGGCATACACTCACGCAAACACACACAGGCCCATGGAGCCAGAGGTTCAAATTTATCTGTTGCATGGTTTACAGCAGAGATTGCTCTGTCAAGCTGGTTAGGATAGGAGGAGTATTTTTCAAAGAAACACTGCAAATGAAAACTCTCAATAGTGCTTAATTTTTTTCATTGATATGTATAAGGAAGTGATCATGAGTGGAACAAACATTGAATTATTATTATTTCTTTTTTTTTAATTTAAGGGAGTTTTATTTCTAGAATCTAGTTGAAGGTTTTTAAAGTAGTAAAGTTGGCAGCCATGTTTGTGACGGAAATCAGGAATGAGTGAGTAAAGTGACTTATAAATTCTGTATGTGATTTGTCCAAATACCAGACCACACATTTTTTTCTTTAATTAAAGAACACTGTTGGCACCTAGATAGATGCCAGTGGGATGACAACAGTCAAACAGAATACAGTATTTCAATTTCACATTTTCTAACTGGCAATAAGATACTTAAGCAATAGGGCATGACAAGGTGTGTGTTATTGTGTAATAACGTCACTCCTCGGGTGGGTTGAGGCATGAGGCAAGCCGAGGATGCTTCCACCACCCAGGAGTGACCTTCACCCCACCCTAATAACACCACGAAGATACTTATTACGATATACAATGGTTCGATGTTATACAAAATAAAAAAAAAATTTAAAATGTTTTTAGAAGATTTTTTGTGTTTCTGAAGAGACAACAGCGATCTATCAAATGGTCCAATAAATCAATACAGTGATGTTATTGTGTAATAACATCACTGTCTCAGGCCCCCACTGACCAATCAGAATACAGGAAATTTCCTTGCCATTGTATAATTTAGGATATATTGTACCAGGGCAGTGTCACTCTGTGGGTGACTTCATCACCATGTCTGCTGCTGTCCTAACCACTGCCTTGCTGTTTCAGGTATCCTCCAGATTTAACCACTGTCACCACAGTTTGTCCTTGTCCTCCTCTTCCTCCAGGTGGGGCCTGTTGGTTGACTGAAGTCTATCCTAGAGAGTTTCCATCTTGTCCCATGGTGGAGTGCATAAGGTGTCCTATAAGAGCAGAATCAGAAAGATTGGCACACACGCAACTGGAAGTAAATTGGAAAGAAAAAAAATACAAAGCAGTGCATTCAACAAGGTAGAATATATGCCAACAGAGATGTAGACGACCAAACCCTGATAACTAGTGCAGAGCACTACTGCTTCATCAGGTTACAGAGTCCGTCAGTCCATGACTATTCTTACTCAACTTGTATCATCTTGTTTTCTAAAACTTATGTTTTATTGTTTCCAGTAAAGTAGTGCATGATAGTTCCACACCATATAAAGCATTATTACATCTGATGTCAAATTATTCACATAAGAAACAATTGCATACAGTAAGTAAATGGGAGCCCCATGCACATACATTAAGGGGGGATCCATACCAAACCAAGTCAGCAAAATAGGGAAAAATGTACAGTTATGCTCTTTGGAAAGAGCAACATAAAGCAGGAATACAAGCTTGGCTGCAAAGAACTGAAATCAGTAAAACAAGACAAAGTTCTGGATATACTAATAAGTAATAAGCTTGAATCTAATACACAATGCAGTGAGGTGATAGCAAAGGCAGAGCGTGGTGGAAAATTATTAAAAGATCAGTAAAAAGTAAAGACCCCTTGGTAATAGGATCACTATGCAGGGCCTAAATATGCCCAATATTAGCCCATGGTTCCCTTGTCTGGACCACTTATAAACAAGGAGAAATAAAATCTGTAGAAAAGGTGCAAAGGAGGGTGACAAAATCAATCCAACAGATGAGAGATCTAACATGCGAACAAAGGCTAGAAAACACTAGGTTGATGCCCCCACAACTTAAGAGAATAAGAGGGGACCTGTTTGCCCCTCTTTGACATAGTTCATTATTCAGAACTAATGGTGACCCTAGATATCAGTTAAGCAGGGTAACATGGTCACTAGGTGACATCATCTGCAATTACACAGAAAAAAAGTAATAAAGTACTTTTTCACCTCAAGGGTAATTGGTGTTTGGAATGACCCACCTTTAGGTGTTGTCATAAGCAAAAAAAACAAATCTGATTTCAAGTCAAATCTTGATAGAAACATGGTGTCAACACACAATTACAGAATACTACCACTGAACACCTCCAGAACAACTTACTATCCTAATGAGGCAGCAGTTTACAAGGGCATCTAGCCTCTTCCAGCTCCATATGAACCATAGTAGTATGAAATAGACTGTAAATGTAACAGCAGAGAGATTTATCACAGAAAGTAACACATTCTTGAAGGTAAAACTAGATGCTTTCTTTATGAGCTGCTGCTGAGTGCTGACCAAAAATATGAATCCATTAGTGCCTAAAAAGCACCATTAAACTGCATAAACGTGTTAACAGTTATGAACTTATTATGGTACCATTCCCAAAAGCTATTTTAAATACACAAACCATCCTATAACACAACTTATGCCTCATAGTCACGCTATTGAAGGAAAAAGTTAAGGCAGGGCATGGCGCTACAGAACTGGGCATGTCAAAACAGACAGCAGGAAAAAAAACATGCACCATGAATGGGATGTCATTCCACAGTCTCAAGATCCTGCCATGAGGTTGTTGCCATTTTTGTTATCAGCCTCCTGGGAGGACGGGCAAGCAGCTCTTTACTACCAAGAAGGCTAGTAGGCAGTGGAATGGGTGAATGCTGGGGGATCCATGATGTCCGACACTGAAATCCAAGCAACTCACCTCCACAGTGCACTCAGCCCCCGGGTGGCTGGTCCAAGTATGGGATTTGAGGAGTCTGACATGGAACAGGGACTCTTAACCACTGGGACAAAGGTTTTTTTCCCCTCTACTTTGTTGGGTGAAAGATTCAGATTTGCTTGGGTTGACTTGTCAAGGTTAAAGCACATTATAGTTATACACACTGCATTACATCTAGAACAGTTTGGATACTTTGTTCTTGAATACTCTTTTGGAAGATGGCCGCCAGGCTGGGCATGCTATTGTTTGCTCTCTAAGATTTATGTTGCAGTGAATGGTTTTTATTCGTTTAAAGCTTCAAAAATATATATATATATATTTTTTTTTTTTTTACAGTGGCACTTTAGTCACTTCGTTTTAAAGTTGGTTTACTTGTTTGTAGGCGCTGGTTCGCCGGTCTGTCGGCTTTCTATCCCTGGATTGGGGCTTTTCGAGGAGGATCTGTGGGCTGTTGCGAAGTGGGCTGCCCCCCTCTCTTTCCTGACTGTGGCTTAGTATCGACTCCGTAATATCTCCTTCAGGAGCCTGGTTGAGTGATATGCATGTTGCCTGGTACAATTGTGGCGCTTGGTGTGAACGTCGGACTTGCTTGTTTCTGGAATATAGAACGGACAGTTTATTTTGCTGTCTGTTCGCTGGATATTTGTGGGCCCAGTGATTTTTGACTCTATACGGGAAGGATTTCTGTATGCTGTGAGCGTTGGACTTGTCAGACTTCCTGGATTACTTTCCTATCCTGGATTACTCATCTGGTGCTGTGAGTACTGTGGGCCGGGGTCTACATTTGACTCTGGTCTTATCTCTGGTTTCTATGCCCTGAGTTTACATTATTTCTGGAAGGACTGCAGATTTGGATGAAGGTGGAATCCTTTTAGGTCCGACTCCTAGTGGTGTTTTTTTGGGATTACTTTGTGGATTTTATCTGGGATGTGGGGACTTTGGAGCCTAATTTCCTGCTATTATTGCCCTATCTGGTGAAATCCTGCTTCCCAGACTGTAGTGGTGCAGAGGTTGGGCCTCCATTGCTGGGGAGTCAGCGAGTGGCGGTCTTTTCCTCTAGGGAACCCCAGGGAACCTAACTTGTTGGGTTCCGCTGGGGTCTCATAGCAACTACTGTAGCCCAGTGGTAGGCTAGGGTTTTACTTTTGGGTTTTAGTTTGGGAATGAAGCTAGTCCTGAAGATGTTTTAGTGTCTGCTTTAGTGGACAGACTGTTCTACGATATAAAACCCCCATCTGAATCAGTGAGAGTGTTTCTGGGATTTCTATCCTCTGGTTATGTGTTAAGTTCTTGGTCCAGTCGTTTTCCATCATTAACGTACTTTCGGATGGACAATCCCTGTGCCTTCAGAAGTTCTGGCAGTGAGAGTGCCTAGGATTAAGGATTTCTTGACGTGTTTTCGGTGACTTTGCATAAATATTTTGTGTTAATTTTGACTTTCTAGGTTTTGTTATTTTTATTTTATTTTTGTATCATTTTCTACAATTACATATGGTAGTGAGAGTACCATTCAGTTTCTCCTGGCTTCCATAGTGAGAGTATTGTGTAGCCCCAGGGTTTATTTTATTTGGTTTTTGGTTTATTTTATTTTATTTAGTAATATTTAGATACGGGTTGTTTTTGGGGCACCAGTTAGAGTTCCTGGTACCTGAGGACTTTATTTCATTTTGTTATTGTTTTGTTTCATAGTTTGTTCATTTATATTTTTTATTTTTGTTTTGTTGGTTTGGGGATTTTGAGGTGTTTTATGTTTTTAATGCCTTTTAGGAGCTTTTTTAAGTTTAGACCGCAACTTTATCTCTGATTGTGTTAGGAAATTAGAATTATTTGTGTTGTTTTGCCACAGTTTTGTGGCATTTTGTGGGAAAGTGCCTGCTTGCTCCCCGAGTCCTGTGCTATTCGGCCTCCTCTCTCTGTGCCCTCCACCCATTCTCTCCCCCCCACCTGCCTCCATTTACCAGTGCTGTCGGGTGCTGGGGATTGCTCGTGGAGGGGGTGGGCGGGCAGGAGGGCGCAGATATTGGAGCTCAAATGAGCGGGTCTCTCCCATAGAGGTTGTTAGGATCAGAAGACGCCCTGGTGCAAAATGGTGTTTGGAACATGGTGATCCATGTCTAGTCCCCATACCCAAGGGCACCTCCTTTTCGGGTGGGCAAGTAGCCGGGACGGCTTATGAACATCATCCGACCTGGGTGTTGTTATGCAATGCCAGATCCATTGAGAACAAAACTGCACTTATTGCAGATTTTGTTGGAACAGCAGATCTGGTTTGCATCACCAAGACTTGGTTAGATGGAAATGCTGCCCCAGTTTTGGAGGCAGCTAATCCTCCCAGGTACTCGATGATACATCACCCGAGATTGGATCGTGGGGGGGAGGAGGGGGTAGCGGTCTGTTTCAGGACTGAATTGGGCCTCACTGGTGTACTGGTTGAGGAGGTCAAATCATTTGAGTGCACTGTGGTAACTGGTGTGGGGTGCAGGATAGCTCTCATTTACCGCCCACCAGGGGATGAAAAGCTGTTCCTGCAAGAAGTAGCAGACTTCACCGCCGACATGGCATTGGAGTCACCCAGACTGATGGTTCTGGGTGACTTCAATGCCTGGGTCGACGACGAATTCTCAGTTTTTGGACAACACTTCCTCCAGTTGATGATATCACTGGGCTTTACACAGGTTGTTTCCTCAGCTACCCGTAATGGTGGTCACTCTCTTGATCTGGTCTTCCTCCTGGGGATCGAGGCCTCCAGTTTGGGGGTGGAACCTATTGGTTGGTCTGATCACTACACCGTGAGGTTAAATTTTCTGGCCTCCTGGGTAGGTCTGCCCCTGTGGAGATGGTCAGTTACCGCCCTTTGTGGGATGTGGTCCCTGAAGATCTGGCAGTGGTGATTGACCTCTCGATGTTCGGTGAGACCAGCACAGATCCACAACTGTTAGTCATGTCCTATAATAAGGTTATTTCTTCAGTTCTTGACTTGATTGCTCCTGTCCATGTTCGCCCCCTTCTGCTTCGCACTCGGGCCCCATGGTTTGATGGGTCTCTGAGGGGAAATCCAGGAGGTTGGGATGTAGGTTAGAACATTGCTGGTGGAAATCCGCCTTGGATGCCAACCACCTTATTTTGTTAGAGCATTATAAACTCTTATCAATCAGCGATTTCCCATAAGAAGGCAGAATTCCTGTCCAGGGAAATCGCTGTTGCTAGGAATCAACTGGCTCAGCTCTTCCGAATTGTGGACAGGTTGTGCAACCCAGCCTGTCTGCAGCTCTGTCGATTTTTTTTTTTTTTTTCACAAATGGGTGTGATGAGATTACTCGATTCTTTGCGAATAAGGTGGCCGACATCAGGCAGGAGATCCATCAGTCTTGTTCTATGGGGGATGCTGTTGGTCGGTGCTCGATCACTATGTCCGGTGTTTCCTGGAGTACCTTTGACCTGCCGGAGTTCGTTGACATTATGAGGATTGTCCAGGGATGCGCCCCACATGCTGTAGTTTAGACCCAGGCCCTACCTCCCTGATTCTGGGTTGTAGTGATATCATTGGCCCAGTTTTAGCTCAGATTATCTGGTGCTCCCTGGAAATGGGTGAGTTTCCAAGCTCCCTGAAGGAGGCGGTGGTGACACCTCTTCTGAAGAAAGCTTCTTTGGACCCAGAGACCCTAGTGAACTACAGAGCCATCTCAAACTATCCTTTTGTGGGAAAGGTTATTGAGAAAGTTGTGGCAACTTAACCTTGTTTCTCCAGTTCCCTGTCTGCTCTAGTTGTCCCCTCCTCCCCTCCCCTCCTCACTGGATTCTACCCTCACATCTTGGTATACCCAATGCTGCACTTTTCACCCTTTTGCCACCTTTCCTACATTCCTTCTCCCCCCCAACCCTCTTCCCTCTCCCTATGACTGTGGCACTTCTTATCTGTTGTCTATTTTCTCTGACAAATGCCGCTGGCTGCCTTGTTACAATGCTACCCTTGGACTGTATTAATCTGTACTCTGTTTGCAATGTCCACATTGTTGTAATGCCTGTCTTGATGTTCCCCATAATTTGTATTTCTCTGACGTGGAACCTTTGTAAAAAGAGCCATGGCTCAAAGGTATTTGTAATCCTAGACTTGATAAATAAATAAATAAAATAAATAAACTCAACTGGAGAACCATTTAACCATCCATAATTTATATGAACCTCTCCAATCAGGTCTTTGTAAGAGGCCTAGTACTGAGACTGCTCTGGTTCGGGTGCTCAATGATCTCCTGATGGTGAGATATCGGAGAAACCGTTCCATTTTGGTACTCCTTGATCTCTTTTCAGCTTTTGACACTGTGGACCATGGGGTTCTGCTCGAGCTTCTGAGGTCTATCTGTGTGCTGTCTGGTACAGTGCTCAGATGGTTTTCATCTTTTCTCACCGGTAGAACTCAAGAGAGTTATCTTGGGGATATTTTCTTCCAAGTCTTTCTCTCTGCCTTGTTGGGTGCCCCAGGGCTCGGTGCTGTCTCCCATGTTGTTTGCAGTGTATATGTTGCCCCTTGGAGACCTTGTAAGATGGTATGGGCTGAGGTTTCACTGCTATGCTGATGATGCCCAGCTCTACCTGTTTCTTGCTCCCGACCAGGTTAGTGCTATCTCGGTATTTAACAGCTGCCTTGTTCGAAATCCAGGATTGGATGAGTTCCAGCAGGTTAAAGTTGAATGCAGGAAAGACTCAGGTTTTGGTGGTGGACCTGGGTCGCAGGACAGAGGGGTTGAGGATTGATCTGCCCTCTGGTCTATTTTTGAGGGGCGCTCAGATCCTTACCTATGAATGGGTGCGTGACCTGGGAGTGATACTTGACGATGGGCTAACCCTTCATCATCGGGTGTTGGCAGTCATCAAGTTAGCCTTCTACCATCATAGGAACATTGCCAGGATCAAGCATCTCATTCCATCTAGTGACTTGGCCGTTTTGATCCACGTCTTTGTGACCTTGCACCTTGACTAATGTAACTCCCTTTACTTAGGGCTTCCTGGGGTTGATATCTGCCGCTTGCAGCTAGTGCAGAACACTGCTGCACTTTTATTGACTGGGGCCTCAAGGAGATCTCATATCACCCCAGTGCTGCGTGATCTGCACTGGCTGCCAGTTCAGTGGTGGATCACCTTTAAGGTAGGTTTGTTAACCTACAAAGTCCTACACGGACTTGGTCCTGACTACTTGAAAGAGCTTCTGATTCCCTACACCCCTATGTGACATCTCCGCTCGGCTGACGAGGGGTTGCTGGGGATTCTGAGGGTTAGCTTAAATTCATCTGGGGCCCGCGCTTTTGTGTTTGTTGCCCCAACTCTCTGGAATTCTCTGCCACGTCAGCTACGGGAGTGCAGGACAGTGGGGAGCTTTAAGCAGGCACTGTAGACTTTCTTATGGAGCAAAACCTTTTCTGATTTTCTGTAATTTTATCAATATTTATTGAATTTACTGAATTTTGTATGTATCTGTGAAGCACCTTGATATTATGAAAGGCACTGTATCAAATAAAGTTATTATTATTCTATGATTTATGTACCCCATATAATGGCATTGTTTTTGCCCAGATTTTCCGGCCAGCAATGCTTGCATTATCTTTATCATTATTTGAAATTATTATATTTATTTTTCATTTTGTCCTACCAAATATCAATATCTGATTGGCTCTGGATAATTTATTTTACCTTAGAATGTGGGTGGGATATTCAATACATCAAAACACCTCTAATTCCACCCTACAGGAAAGGATTTAACAAAACCTGGACATTTTTTCAAGTAAGAGTATGAGTGTCTGTAAAACATACAGTTTCTTCCAGGCCCATATCCATAGTCATCGGGTCCTACATATTGGGATTTTTTATTTTTGTTTTTCCTGTGTCCCTCATGTGTCCTTCAAGACCCACAATAGCCCTGCTGCCTGCCAGACTCACCTCCTGAGTTTCTGAATTTCCCACTTCTAGGCTGCCCTCGGTGATCTGTGTGCTCTGGGATCTGATGTATCCCTGCCAGGGGTCTCCTATGCCACCACCACAGAATATAAGCTTCAAAGAGTTTTGTAGCCGGTGTGGGGGAGAGGGGTCAATGTCTTGAGGGGGTTAGGTGGCATGGTGGGAAAACTGTACATTTGAATGTATATTTTGGACTACATTACAAAGTATTACACATTTCCATCTTAACATTTTGTGGTAGTGAACAGCAGAGGTGCAAATTACAAGATTAATCAGATTTAAATAATGAAGAATTACAGGCTATTGTTGTATCCTTTATGGGAAGTCCACTTCATCTATTCCATGGTTAGAGCACATTATCCTGGTACGCAAACCTGCAAAAGATAAGTTGCTGTGGGACAATGTTCCTTGGTGCCAGGGTGTTCGATGTACCAAGGCAATCAAACAATCTTCTTTACAGGGTCTTTTTTTTTTTCTATTAAAACTCAAGTTTAAGTGAGCGTTACAGACTGGAACAGACTAATAAGAAGAGGGTAGTTTGTTTCTCTTACTGATCCTGGGTGCTATGTGTATGAACCCATGTCTGCTTAATAATAATAATTTTGATGGTGTTTGCTCTGATGGAAAAGGTCATATTAAGATTGTAAGTTCATCTGAACATTAATAGCATTGTAATGTTGCCTGAGCATCTTAACAGCTGGGTGACAACATAATCTAGACATTATTGCAATTACAGAGTAATAGTTATCATCTACAATTAATGACCCAAGTATTGCATTTGGGACATATAAAATAGTTATGAAAAATAGAGTAGGAAAGCAAGGTGGTGGTTTGATTTACAGTTTGTCAAGGAACATTTTAATGCATCTAGGGTAGAGGTGGCTGATTTTTACTAGTGCAAATTTTAGCAGTTAATTTAATCCTGGGTGATGTTATAAACTTGCTAATTAAGCTGGTTTGTTTCCCTTAGTAAGTCAGAACATGAGCTAATTCTTTCAGTAACTAATGTGGTAAAATTAGTCAAAACAGAGAATTAGTGATGCTAGGAGACTTTAGTATTAACTAATTAATTGAGAAGAAGAATATAGCCCATGTCAAAATAACATACTCACACATTATTGTAATTGTTGAGTAATGGTTAACATTGGAAATTAATGATGCAGGTATTGCAGTGGGAGCATATAAAATATGTAGGAAGACTAAAGTAGAAAAGCAGGGCAGCAGTGTGATTGACGCAGTAAGTCAACTGGCCTTATTCTGCTGACAGATTCTATGTTACAGTATGTAAAAGGACATTTTAATATAACCGCGGTAGAGGCTGCTGATGATTGTTACTCAAGCAAATTTTTAGCAGTCCATATAATCCTGGGAAGTGTTATAAGCCTGATAATTGGGATGGTCGTTTTGCTTTGGTAAGTCAAAAAATAGGTTCATTTTGTAGTATCTGTTGTGGTAGAGTTAGTCAAAACAGAGAATTGGTGATGCCAGGAGACTTCAGTATTGACTGGTTTGTTGAAAAGAAAATATAGCCCGTGGCAAAATAAAGGAATCAAATTGTATCCAAGTCACCTCAGGTTCTTCCTGTTTAAATTATAAAACTAATTCACAATCCCTTACAGATTGGATTTTGGTCCTTGACCAGATAGGATAAAGTTCTGTGGCATTATGCCAGATGTATTGAGTGGCCATTGCCATGTTTCTTGCAACTAGAGTGCCAGGAAACCAAGGTTGGAGCCTAAAATTGTAGTTTCCAGGAAACTATCAAATATGGATGTCATTTAAAGATGAAACTGTTAACACAGATTGGCAATTATTAGTTAACAAAGTTCCTGATATAGATACAATGTTGGATTTGTTTACACCCCAAAAAACCTATTAGAATTCATGAAGATTCTTAAGATTGATCACCACCCCAGCTTAATAAGGGTTATACACACAAAAGGTAAGTCTTGGAAGATGTTTAGACAGGATGGAGATAGGTGTCTGTTAGTTAAATATCAAGATTGGAGAAAGAAATGTGAAACCGCAGTATTTTTTACGTTCACCATGCGCATGTGTGTGCAGAGAATGTATTGCAATAGTACTGCTTTTTGATGGGTGTGACACTGTCCATCCAATGCTGAGCAGTGTTTTCTTTTTTTATTTACAGTTTTTTGCATTTTTCTACCTGCCCAGGACCCCAGCAGACACGTGCATGCATGCGCGTGGAGGTGCTCATGCACACCGGGTACTGGCTCGGTCCCTTCCGCCCCACCCCTGGCTATCATCTGCCCCCCCTCCACCTATGCTTCCTGTCGGACCTCTGCCCGATGGGAGCAGAACTATGGGGAGGCAAGCACACATTCCTCCCCAGGAGAGGAGAGCAGCCTCACGGCAGCTCAATCTCCTCCTGCCCCTCCTGCTGACCCCTTACAATCCAGGCTTATTCCCAAACCCAGGTCACCGGCATGGTGCAAGGTGTGGCATCCAGCACCTCAACCCTCAGCACCACCAGACCGGCCACAGAGCAGTGTTTTATTGTTTTAGGGGTGAGTCAGTGGCACATCAATCAGCAAAGCTGCTTATGACAAGAGTTGTGACGTGCTCAGAAGAGATGGCATGAACTTGAAAAGGAATAGCCATCCATGTCATGGGTCAGCTCTTCCCTTTGATCTGTGTGGTTCCACCACTTCAGGGCGCCAGCGGTAGTGCGTCTGGTCATTACGGCGCCAAGTGGTAATTTCTCTGTCCTCTCCTTTTGCAAGGGGCTGTGACCTCCGCACCACCCACACATACACCCCCTTTCTAATTATTCTAACTCCCGGGGGCGGACCTATGGAGGGGGCAGCAAATCAGAAAATTAGTGCCATAATGACCCAGTGCTGTAATGCCAGCACCTTAATGGCCTGTAAGGGATCTGCACTGCCCAACAAGCCAAGCTGATCCATCATAGTCAGCCTGGAATATGTGGAATGTCTGCCAGCTGTCAGAGGAAACCATCCATCGATGTCTGTTAGTGGTGGCCCTGTGACTGTCCCGCGCACCCGACTCTCCCTCTCAGCAACCCCCCCAAAACATAACACTGACACTGGGGGTGTCCAGTCCATCAGTGTGGCCACCCCATAAATGAGACGCGCACACACACACACCTGCGCTCCACTACCACACTGCTGCCAGTGTGTGGTCACATTTCTGTGTTTTTTTATTTTTTTGTTTTGTAATCCCACCTACCCAATCCTCTCCCTCTGCACCCCCCCCCACACACACACACACACAGACATAACAATGACATTGAGGGTGTACAAACCTCCAGTGTCATGATCAGGAAGCAACACATCATTCGGGTTGTTTGTTTTTTTTGTTACAAACCCTGTGAAACGAAAACCATCCATCGATGTCTTTTGCAGCCGTTACTGTCCCCCACCCTACCTTCCACCCCTATCCCCCAACCCTTACTTACCTCTGGGGGTCCAACGCCATAATCGTCTGTGGACTGCAGATATGTCTTCACTCTTCAAAGCCGGATCATGAACTGAAGAAACAGACAATGCGTTTTAGTGTATTTCAGTGAGGTTTTGAACTTAGTCGCATAATTTGGCCATTTGTGCATATTTTTTCCCAAAATTTTCAACATGCCATTTTTGGGACCCCACCTGATGAACAATTGCAGTGACATTAGGCAAATCTTCCCAAAAGGTCATTTCACGGTTCCTCTACAAAATCACCTTTTTGGCAGGAGTTGAAAATTTTCTCTGCCTTTGTTCATGATGTAGTGTCATAAGAAGGCTACGCTGAAAATTTGGTGAAAAAATTTTAATAAATTATGTTGAATTTTTCAAACACAGATTCATAACTTGGGGGAATTTTCAATATTTTTGCCCCAAATTTACAACATAGCCATTTCTTTACAGTACCACGTGAATGTGACAGCTGTCATTTTTCAACTCCAGTCCAAAATGCATTTTACATCCTGAAAGGTGATTTCACGGTCCATGTGCAAAATCACCTTTAGGGCAGGAGTTAAAAATGTTCTATGTCCTTGTTCGTGAGGCGGGGTCATGAGAAGGTTATGTTGAAAATTTGGTATAAAAATATTAAACAACAATGTAATGTGCCTATGTTGAATTTTGTAAATGCAGGCTTGTAACTTTGGTCATTTTCAATATTTTCACCCAAAATTTACAACATAGCCATTTCTTTACAGAACTTCATGAATGTGACAGCTGTCATTTTTCAAATCCTGCCCAAAATGTGTTTTTTAATCCCAAAAGGTGATCTCGCAGTCCTTGCGTGAAATCACCTTTCAGAAAGGAGTTGAACATTTTCTGTGCACTTGTTCATGAGGTGGGGTCATAAGGAGACAATGTTGATAATTTGGGGCAAAAGTATTAAAACACAACAAAGTTAAGAGCCTGCATTCAGATTTACAAATGCAGGTTCATAACTTTGGTAATACACAGTCCACACAGTGCACCACAATGCAACCAGTACCCCAGGGCTTCTATACCAGTGACATAACATCCGGCATTGTCAAATGTTTTTTTTTTTTTATTTTGCTTCTATCTTTTTCCCCCAACCAGCCACTCCTTCGGGCCACACATTGCTTTAACACCCTCCCACCAGCCATCCCTCTTCACCATCAACTTCATCCCCATTGGTCTCATGTCCCAGTAGATCCAGCGTATCCCTGCCGGGGGGGGGCCTTCCCCCAGTGGGGCAGAGGAGGAGGGGGAGTGAGTTCTGCTGCCTTGACCAGGAATGCGGGGGGGGGCAAAGGGGATATGAGAGGCTGCATGGCACGGGGAATGTGGCTGCCACCAGCCAAGCAGGCAGATTTCCACTTTGTTGGGTCCTCTCCAACCTCTCACAATTGTACGGCCGCAGCAGTGTCCTGGGGGCGAGGACATTCGGCAGCGTAGGGAGGCTTATGCCAACTATAACACCTCCTGTACCCACCTCCAGGAGCCACCTAATGAGTGGTCCACCATGGCCCCCCCCCGAGGGAAGCGACCTTCCCCAGTAGTCTCCATTTCTTGCATCTGGGTTCAAGGTTTGAACCCAGGTCACCAGCATACCAGAGCGATACCCCATCACTCAGCACCATGGAGCTTGCCACAATATTTTAACACAGATCAAGGATAAATTATTTCAAGATAAACATAAAGATACCTCCTCAAATCCTGCCAAGGTTTGGCAGAATATTAATAGTATGCTGGGGAGGAATTCAAATGGCATAACCCAAATTATTAGAGACTCCTTGGAGCATTTTTGTAGAACCGCGTGTGCTGGCTGAGTCCTTTAACTCCTGCTTCTCATGTGTGGGGAAACATGTACCAAAGATATATAAAAATATCAAAATCATGGATGCAGGTAATTTCAAGCTCAGAAGAGATGTTGACTCGGTCAAGATTTCAAGGATTTTAAAACATGTATTTGGGCTCAACTCTGACTAGTCTGGGGCTTAGTCTAGATATTAGATTTGTAAATAGCTGCTCATGATCTTGCTTTCCCTATAAGTAAATTATTATACCAATCACTACCTGCCGGCCCACTTGCGATGCCAGCAAACCGGGGTTGGGAACGAGCCTGGGTCATCAGAGGTCAGTCAGGGGAGGAGGAGGAGGAATGAGCGTCCCAGTGGATGCGCTCCTCCTGGGCAGGTGGAAAGTGGGCTTCGCTGCACTGCCACCACCTGGAGGACCCCAGGTGGTAGTGCACGTGAGTGCTGCTCCATGGGGGAAGGATGCTGCCTGATATTAATGCAAGCACATGCAGCATACATAATGTCCCTCGCTGGCAGCATTTATGGGGCATGGAGAAAACACAGGAAACCACCCTGGCCATTGCAGGTTGAAGGTGGCCGCATTCCACAGTCCCCTGTCCTCTGCAGCAGATTCAAATTCCACTTGGGCATATCTCACCTCCAAGGCCCCGCCGTGGGGGCTAAGCCATTGGGGAATAGGAGGTTAAGGTAAGTCCTGGAAAAGATGGGTGATGGGGCTGGGAGTAGGGTTACCACCTTTGGATGAGGTAAAAACCGGATCCAAAACCACACCCCAAACTCTGCCTCTGGCTCCACCCCTTTTTTATGACTGGCGAGTATATCACTCCTCCTCCTCCAAAGCCATTTGTAATGTTGGAATAGACATTACTAGTGATAGGAAATTATTTTTATACTGTTATTTATTTGATTTATTTATTCAGTTATTTATTTTTATTCTTTGGCAACCAGGTTACCTCCCATAGGCCACATAGCCCATTTTACAGGAGTGACCCAGGAGCACAGGAAGGTTAAGTGACTTGCTCAGGGTCACACAGTATTTAAGTGGAGGTTGTGGGAATCAAACTCAGGTCTGCTGGATGTGCCAAGCTCAGCCACAGCTTATTGCTCAGCCCTCTGTTAAACATTCTCCCATTTTCCTTTCCATGTCAGCCATGTATTCTGATTCTTTGACCAATTTTTGATAGCTTAATTATCAGTGCTTGTGGTACCCTTAATACTGCACTGTGTTCCCCTTTACCTCAGCAGCTACTGCTGTTTCTTTTCATATTTCTAAGACATTCCACAATTTCAGATACACCATTCCATGCTGTTTATCTGAATGACCTGTCAAAGTGTAGCTAATATCATGGAATGTTCAGGTAATACAAAAAATTAGAGCAAATGTAGTAATAAAAGCAATAAAAGTTAGAGTATTAATTTAACAAAAATGGGTCTAAAACTTACCATAATATAGAACAAACAAAAAGAAACACATGAGAGCACATAAAGGTGTAAAAACTGTTTCCTGTCATAGCAGTAAAAGACCGTACTTAAAATTCAGAGTGGAAAAGAATAGGTTAATTTACTGCTAATGATCTTAATGGCCATACTTTACACCTCTCAGACAGTCTGGTTTTACAAACAAAGGCAGGTCTGAATGACTGTCACAGCAGAACTTCTTTGTAATCTGGACATGTAATGCAGCCAAAACAGTGAATGATTTGATACATCAGTTTTAAGAGTATATGAGCACTCAAAATGGCCCAAAAACCAGACTGCATGTAACCAAAACCGAATGACCGGATAAGGAACCTAAAAACCGGATTATCCAGTCAAAAACCGGGTAGGTGGCAACCCTAATTTGAGGAAGGATGTAAATGCTCTTGAGAGAGTTCAGCGAAGAACAACAAGGATGATCAGAGGCCTTTCTGGTGTACCATATGAGAGTAGATTACAGAATCTTAATCTATACAGTGGTAATGTGAGGAAGTATTTCTTCACAGAGAGGGTTGTGGATACATGGAACAGCCTTCCTGAGGAAGTCGTAGAGTCAAAAACAGTGGGGGAATTCAAGAATGCATGGGACAGACATAAGGCAATTCTAGTGGGGGGGTAGGAGGAAGTAGGCTGCTGGTTAACTAGGATCTGCAGCTTATCCGTTAGGTAGGGAAATGGGCAGACTAGGTGGGCCAAGCGGTCCTTATCTGCCGTCAAATTCTATGTTTGTATGTTTACACTCTGGAGAAGAGATGACCGAGAGTCGATCTACTTCAAATGTTTAAAATTTCAAACGATATAGTGTTGATGGAGGAATTTGGTATTTGTTATTCAGTTCATAAATTCAATCTCAGGAGCCATAATAAGCAAATTAAATTAACATATCCACGTAATAATAAGAGTAGACATTTCTTCAGCCACAGAATCATAAATGCATGGAACACACTCCCCTTTGAGATTGTGAATTCTGATAACATTGGTGTATTTAAAAATAAACTTGATAGATATTTACTATCAAGGGCAGGGCAATAAACCCCTTGTTTAGGGGAGTCAGACATAATAAGCTATCGACTCTTCTGCCTAACTTAATGTCCAAGTATAGTACCAAGTATAGCCTTTGCTCCCTTGTGCCCCCCTACTTATGTTAAATAAATTCTTATGACATTGGCTATTCTTACCCCTAAAAAGATTTGCTCCCCTCTTACTGAAATGAAGAGGAACAAATCTTTCAGTGGATAAAGACAGATACCGACAGAGTTGTTTAGTGCTTTTCTTGGGCTAAAACTGCTCCCCTGGCGTGGAGGGCTGAGGCGTGGAGCAGCTCAGCCAGGTGGCAGTGGAGACAAGGGTTCTAATCCTGGTCTCCATAGATTCCCCCCTCCCCCACCTTCATATTTCTCTCAATGCCTCCCTTAGTTTCCCCAGCCATGTCCCTCCATCTCCCCCAACCCTACCCAGATCTACATGCACCCCCCATCCCCCTCGCTCCCCTTCTGTCTACTCCCTCATCCTCTAAATTTTGACAAGGCCTACTTGGCTGCTCCAGTCCTTCCCTCATCCCTCTCTTAGTCCTTCCTTCATTATCCTCTCCTCCCCTCGCCACCACTCCCTTCCCATCCGTGGTCCTCCCTCCTTCCTGACTTGCATTATTAGTGCACTTGTGTTACATGTGATTTTGTTGCTGCATATGCTGTACCTTAATATCTGTACTTTTACAATCCTACATGTTAAATGGTTGTATCTGAATTGCCTGTTTGTCTTCTTTAACACTGTTTTGAATTGTATAATTGAACTACTGTATCCCTGTTTTGTCATGATGTGGAACCTTTGTAAACGAGCTTCCAGCTCAAAGGTTGTAATCCGAGATTTCAATAAATAAATAAATAAACGAACTGTGCATACATAAATTAATAAACAGAAAAAAATGTACAAACAGCAGAATAAATCTAATCAGGAAATGCAGTTAATACAAATCATTCACAATAAAACCTTGACATTTTTCATAAAGGATGCAGCAGCCCAATCTAAAAAATATGTAACATTAAACCTCCGTGTCCTCTGCTTTGTGGCGGTCTGTTTGGACTAACTCAGCTAAAGTTTTCACTCTGCCTCACTCTCTCCGTTTAGTTTTTATCTTACGAGTTGTAAGGTAAATTGTCACTAGGTGGCAGTAGTAGCCACAAAATTTTCTCTCAAACAAGCCGGCTAGGTGCAGCTAGACACATTTCTGCTCATCCCTCGTTATTGTGGATTGATTGTTGTTTTGCTAATCAGATTTTTTTTTATGAAAAAGTCTCAAACTATTCAGAATAATATTTGTTGTTTTGCTCTGTTGGCCCTCCCCTTCGGCCATTATTGTGAACTTTACAGGAACTTGGTCATTTTTCTGCCTGTATGCAGAATTAAATTTGATCCTGGCTACCTTAGTTCATTGTATTTATACATCTTCTACACCTCTAGAAACATACAAACATAGAAGGTGATGGCAGATAAGGACCGTGTGGCCCACCTAGTCTGCCCCTTTTCCCTACCTAATGCAATACCACAGACCCTAGTTAATCTGCGGCTTATCCTCTCTTCCTTATTGCAAGAGTACTGTTATGTCTATCCTATGCATTCTTGAATTCCCCTACTGTTTTTGCCCCCACTATCTCCACAGAGAGGCTGCTTCAAGCATCCACTACTTTTTCTGTGAAAAAGAACTTCCTCACATTGCCGCTGAGCCTACCCCCTCTAGCCTCATATCATGCCCCTTTGTTCTTGTACACATTCTTTTCTGAAAGATGCTACCCTCCTGTACCTTGTTTATACCCCTGATGTACTTGAATGTCTTTATCATATCCTCCCTCTCTCTCCTCTCCTCTAGGGAATACATATTGAGGTCCTCTAGTCTTTACTCATATGACTTTTGGTGCAGTCCTTGCACTGTTTTTGTTGCCCTTCTCTGGACTGCCTCCATTTTGTCTATGTTCTTCAGAGATGCAGCCTCCAGAGCTGGACACAGTACTCCAGATGAGATCTCACTAGTGACCTTTACTGTGGCATAACCACCTCCTCTTTTCTGCTGGTGATACCTCTTCCTATGCACCCTAGCATCCCTCTGGCTCTCCCCACAGCCTTCTCACATTGTTTGGTTACCTTTAGGTCATCAGATATGATTACTCTAGATCTCTTTCTTGATTAGTGTCTGTCAATACCTCTCCCCTCATCTTGTACTCCTCCCTTGGATTTCTGTGCCCAAAATGCATGATTTTGCAGTTCTTTGCATTGAATCTTAGCTGCCACACTCTCAACCACTCCTCAGGCATGTTTTGGTCCTTTCTCATTTTTTCCACCCCCTGTTGCAGATCTTAGTGTTGTTTGCAAAGAGGCATACCTTCCCCTCCAGCCCCTCTGCAATGTCACTTATGAAAACACTAAAGAGGGCTGGCCCCAGCATGAATCCCAGTGGCACCCCGCTGGTCACCCCTCCCCTCCTCTGACTGAACGCCATTTACCACCACCCCCTGTGTCCTGTCACTCAACCAGTTTCTAACCCAGTTTACCACATTGAGGTCCACTCCCAGGCTGCCCAATTTATTTACCAACCTCCTATGTGGGATGGTGTTGAAGGCCTTGCTGAAATCTAGGTAGGCCACATCCACCGCTCCTCCCTGATTGACTTCCCTGGTCATCCAGTCAAAGAAATCTATCAGATTTGTTTGACTAGACCTTCCCACTGTGAATCCATGCTGCCTCGAATTCTATGCTCTGCTGGATTCAAGAAATATCACAATCCTTTCCTTTAGTAGTGACTCAATTAACTTCCCCACCACCGAGGTCAGGCTGACTGGCCTGTAGTTGCTAGCCTCCTCCTTGTTCCCAGTTTTGTGGAGGGGGACTACATCTTCCCTCCTCCAGTCCCCTGGAACTACCCCTGTTTCTATCAATTTGTTAAATAGGGCTGTTAGTGGTGCTGCCAGAACCTCTGTAAGTTCTTTTAATATTCTGGGATGTATCCCATCTGGCCCCATAGCCTTGTCCACTTTCAGATTCTCGAGTTCCTTTAGGACTCTTTCCTCCATAAATGGGCTGGTGTCCACCTCTCTCTCCCATTGGTGCCCCTATCATCCAATAGTGGTCCTTCTCTTTCTCCTTCTGTGAATAGTGAACAAAAATATTTGTTCAGGATTGTTGCTTTTTCTAGGTCCCCCTCCGCATACACCCCTCCCTCCCTTTTTAAACCTCACAGTCTTACCCCTGGTCTTCTTTCTTTCACTAATGTATCTAAAAAAAACAGCACTAGCACTGTTCTCCAATTTTGTAATTAAATTCTACTTTACATTATCCTTGGGATTCTAAGCCAACAGCATTTAGGTAAAAACTGCCTAAATTACAGGTTGGTAAACAATCTTTATCCTGGATGGGACCTAATATCTTGAACAGTCTGTCTCTCTTCATCAGTACCGGTTACATAGAAACATGCAAAATGACGGCAGATGAAAGCCTAGCGGCCCAACTTGTCTGCCCGAGCCTGACTTTTTAAAAATGTTTTATTTATTAAAGTTTGCATGAAACATGCAATAATAAAAAGCAAGGGGATGCTATAAGTAGGTCTACAATCCAACAGTTAATTAGTAAAACATTAAGGACACTCCTAAAGTACGTAGATGTAAGAGCCTCCCAGCTCACCTTGATTGTCCCGGGGCCCATGGGGTCCATACTGTACTCACCTCCTAGGGAGCCGGCCTGGGTTCACTAGTTAGTGTGCTGAACTGGAGTAGAATGGCGCGATGCCTCCACCTAGCGTAGTGATAAGGGATGTTTAATGAGTAAAACGCAAGGTTTTCACCCCCCAGGAAAATACAATAACTGCTCCCACAGTATCTTCCCCCACAAAGTAACAGTACACACTTGGCAATAATCAGTAACACCAAATTGCAGCATCAACTAACTTTAATGTTATTACAGGGAGGGGTAAAAAAGGGAAAAAAGCACAAAACAGTAACTTGTAGCAAAAAGTCATACCCCACATTGTCCCAATATCTCCCCCCTGCTGCACCGGCTTTCCTCAATACTCCACTATTAGGTCATAACTGTTAGTCTGTTGTGGTGGGTACCACATCGGGGTGCTTGTGGCCAACCAGAGGATGCAGGTACTGTGCACAGTGGAAGTAAGAATTAGGTACAAAAACAGTTCTTGAACATAAACTGCAGAACTTGGCAGGGCCCCAATAAAATTCAAACATTCTCCATAACTTTCCAGCTTTCTGCCTGGGCTTTTCCTGAAGATTGTAATGTCCTGCCCAGGACTTCAGCTCTTTAGCACCTACTGTATCTATCTAAGCTAGCTAAAATGCAAGAAGACTCCTCAGAGCTGCAGTTCAGAGGTACTTACAGTTTGAAGGCCTCTGGGGTGATGGGAAGCACAGATAATTGGTACCGTTATGGTCTCAGCAAACAGTCTGATGGTGCACCATGGCAAGGCTGTAGATACGCAGCAGAAGTCTTCACCCATCAGGCCTTTTCTGGCTTTGCCCCTGGGGCCTTTAGGGTCTTCACCTGACAGGCCTCTCGACGTCTTTGCCTCTTCTGGCCTTTCGCCGATAGTCTCCACCTCTCCTGGCTTTCATTGATCTGGGGGCTGTGGCAGACAGGAAGCCACCCCGGACATATAACTAGACACACAGCTTCTCGGGCTCTTATCACACATCTGGGCTCCAAGACAGCTCTGAGCCCCAGCACACATACCTTTTCTTCCGGAGTCCAAATAGTCTCTTATACATTCAGGCAGCTCACTACACAGTACAATGCAGGTTTGATTCTCACACGGGAAAAATCCACAGACTGCTTTGTCCCTATGCTGCTAAATGACTCTTTTAGGCGCTCTGCCTAAAGTTGACTTTTGTGGCTAGAGGGGCCTAAAGGCACCCGATGTAGCCTGTGGGTTAGAAGAAGCCCCACTGCAGCCTCTCCTCCTTGGATCTCTTGGGGATCTCTCTCTTTTGGCGGGCAAGCAGGCTCCTTTTATGCATTCCCCAGACCTCCCTGCTGATTGGCTGGAATTCTCCCAGGCTGTGCTGTGTGCCCTTTCCCAGTGGCCCCTGCTGCCCAGAAACTGATGGGGCCACCATTGTTGTTTACATGCCCACCATGTATAACGGCCCTTAATTTTTATTTTATCCCCATCTTGGGGCAGTGCCCAAATGTCCACACCCACGGGTGTTCCCCATTCAATCCCCGGCTCTGTTCCCTGCCTTGAAGCTGGTAATACCCCTTTTTAGTGCCCCAAAACAAAGTTACTGTTTTTGGAGCCATGGCTCCTTAAAGGGTTTTGGCTGTGCATGTGCAGAAGGCACATGGTGGCCATTTTTGTTTGTTTTTGCTTGGTCCGATTTTTTGAGCTCTAACAGACAGAACAACTGTCCTCACACACACACCCGGAGGTGCGGAACAACCCCCGGACCTCAGCCCCTATCTGGCATGAGGCTGAGGAACCACTGTAGCACGTGGCAGCCACCGTGAAAATCGGGTGCAAATTCTGGCCTGAATCCCTCCCAGAGTCACTGATGAGGACACTGCGGGGCCATAGTGGCATTAAGGTAAGCCCCGCACGGGAGTGGGGGGGGGGTGGGACTTGCATATAGCCATGCGGTCTACCAAGAATTCTAAATTTATTTTTCTTTTGTAAATATCTGTTTATTAAAATATTTTTTCTTTGTTACAGATACAGAATAAAGATAACAAGAGCAACAGCTGCATACAGAAGACAGCATTGTGCAGAAGCTGCCTTATATTACCGAATTAGGTTGTAGTGTGTTTAAATATCCATCACTTTCCTGTCACAGTACCTCCTGACATCCTTCTTAACCCCACCCCCTGCCAGTTTCCTACCCCTGGTATTGGGGAGGAAATCAGGAGGGGGTAACAAGAATTATCTTGGCAGCTGGCGGGACCTGAACTCACCAGACACAGACTGGAATACCCTGTGGCTAAGAGCACCAGGAGTCAGGCACTGCTGGACACATTGCAGGACTGTTTACTGGTGTAGCTGGGCCGAGATCCCACATGGCAGTACACCATTCTTGACTTGGAGCTCACCACCTTGGAAGTGGTGATGGTGGGGTGGCAATAAGGAACCATCTGGGGAAAGCGGAAAAAGCTGGACATTCACAACTGAAATGACTGCACAGACACAAAGTTTTCAGTGCAGAGTTTTTATTTTTCATTATTGAAATGTGCAGGGTTTAAAAACAAGACCCACTGCACATCACCCGATGCATTTCATCTCCCATAAGACTTTGTCAAAGGCTCTTGTTAGTTAGCTGTGGCTTTGCTTGGACCCCAGTGGCCCACAAAAAAAAATTAATTTAAAGCATGCTCCCATTGATATTAATACAGCATGCCCCCATGCTCTGCAAACTAATATGTCACAAAACATCTGAGCGTGGGGGTGGCACTGGGGTAAATCTTTGAAGAATCGTCACCAGGAAGGGGAAGGGATTGGGCGACCAGTTCCTCCAAGTAAGGACTTATGACCTCTTCCCCTGCAAAACCTAACAATAAGAAATTCTGCAAAGTGGACTATTTATGTCAGTTTGAGGTAAGCTATCAGTGGGGGGCTTTGAGGTTTTTTTAATAAAATGAGCACTAGTGTTCTTTAAGGCTTCAGTGGCTCTGTTGGTAGGCTGCTCCACAGAGTCTCCACCCAATGGGAAAAGTGCTTCCTAATGTTACTCTTGAATTTACTACCTCTGATCTTCAAGGAGTGTCCTTGTGTAACCCCAGGATCCCTTCCGATTCCTGGTGTAAAACTGGTAATTCCAGACTACAGACAGTAAACTCCTCAGAGCTGGAGTCTGTCAGTCACTGCAGTGGGCGGGGCTTGCTGCAGCAGCATAATCCCCAGTTAAGTTTGTCAGTGACAGCTCATGAGAGGGCGTTGAGTTGCTAACATCTCATATCCCTACTGCAGGTCCACTGTGTGTGAGAAGGAAACCCCACCAATCCAGAAATACATAGCAGCCGCTGTTCAAAAAGCAGTCCAAGATGGGGCACAGCCTGCCTTGCATCATCTCTCCTGTGGGAAGATGAGTAAAAGCCTGATGGCTTTCCTGTGAGGAAAAGAGACTTTGGCACCATGTTTAGCTTATTTAAAAGCTGTGTTCAGTGTCCAGCTCGGACATCAGATTTGAAAATTGAAGAGACTGTTTTTGGACTTTTGGGGCCCCTGTCCCCTTGGGGCTGGCAAGGTGGGAGGTGGTAGCCATGATCCAGCTGGTCCCATATTAGGATCTTGTTAACTTTCCTGAGAAGAAAAGCCCTGCCTATCAAGAACTGGCAGAGAGGGAGAGAGGGAGAGAGAGAGAGAGAGAGGGAGGGGGAGAGATAGAGAGAGAGATGTTTCAGCTGTAGGTTAAATACTAAATTATAGTGATTCCCCCCCCCCCAATGGGAGGGCATCCCACATTTCTGCTGACCACCTACACCCCTAGACTCTTCTAAGTGCAAGTTAGGAAGAGGGTTAATACCCTATGTCCACTGGTGCTGAATGGTTTAAAAAGTGGTAGGGCCAAGGATGTAAGGGGTAAATTCTCCCCTACTAAATACATTGGCATAATTGCAAAAACTAATAGGACCACTTATGAAAGTGGTACGGCCATGGCCCTAGTGGCCCCCCCGTTCCGGCACGTATGCCTATTATCTGCCCCTACCTGTGCTGCCTGAGGTAGGGGGAACCCATGCTTGACGGGAGTGGTGTGAAGCCTGTGGCATCATGGTGGTTGGAATAACAACCCCCTAGCACCCTTTCATTTTATTTATTTATTTAGTTTTTGTTGACTAGGTAAGTGCACTAGACAAATTCTGCCTATTTTCAGGCACGACCCGGGGGACGGGGATACAGATGAATACCAACTGACCTTGAACCAGATTAAGCTGTTGGTGGTGTGTGTGTAGTGAATGAGGGACATTTGGCCAGGACACCAGGGAAATTCCCCTACTCTTTTTCGATAAGTGCCATGGGATCTTTAACATCCATCTGAACTACCACCCATCCAGGTAGATGGGACCTCGGTTTAATGTCTCTTCCGAAAGACGGCACCTCAGAAGTGCAGCACCCCTCTCATGCTGCACTACAGTGTCAGTACTGGGATATTAACCCAAGTGCCAGATGTGGGAACTGAACCCACAACCCTCTGATCTCCTAGCCTCAGAGGCGAGTGTGCTACCTACTGAGCCACTGACACTCCATCATTGAGGGTGATATCCTCAGGGGTCTCACCCAAGTGCGAGCTGCACTTGTGCTGGGGCAAATGTTGAGATGTGCTGATGTACTGGGGGATATGACATGTGAAAGAAATATGGTAAGGGCTTCCAAAAATAGTCCGACCCAGAGCTGAGGGTTTTGACCATCCTTGCCAGCCTTTTTGTAATTACTGTGCCATACAGACTGCCGAGCAGCCTTGACCTGAATTGTGTCTGTGACACCGGAAAGACCTTCAGTTTCACCAACTGAAGCTCTTGAGTTTGTGAATTAGGAATGACGGGCCCTGTCTCAATGGAGGTGGGGAGGGTGAACCCAGAGATTTAACTGCCCAAAATGGACTCTGAGTATGCCAAATGAATGGCCATCTTGTCTGTAAGCTATATAACAATTTTTGTGCTGAGAAAAAAATAAATGAGCTCTCCTGTTTAGACTCTACCCTTCATTGTGGATCTTGGTTTTGTGTCACAAGAACTGTTCTCCCACTAAGTTTTGCTTTGTAGCCCCCTCCAGCAACCCATGAAAGAGCACCTTTCTTGGGATTTGCCATACCTAAAAAGCAGAAACGGAGGTCCCTTATCTCATTGGGAGTACCTCTATGATGTTTGCCAAATTTTGTAAGCAGCCCCAAAAGGAAGGGACGGGATCATCATTTGCCCCCGAGGGGCTGGCTGCATGATTTCTTTCCATTTCCAGACTCTCTGAACTGTCCCCATGCTCTGACATTTTTTTTTATCAAGCTTTGTATCCCCGAGAGCCCTTGGCAGGTGGCTATGGTCTCTCCTAATGGAGAGACTCAGTCTCCAGCTTCATGCTGCCCTGTATCGCCGGCTCATGTGGTTCCCCACAATTTGCCCCCCGCAGCTGGGCCAGGAGAGAGGGGCCAGCACATCCTCTCCCCAGAGACCCAGTCCAGATTCCCGACTGTCCCTTGTGGCTGCAGGAGCCATCATGGACCCTGCCAGGCTCCAGTTTTCTTGTTTTTCTCCCATCCCTCCTCTACTCACGTGATGACGTCAGCATGTGCTCTCCCTACCTGCGCTGCCCTTCAGCCATCGCCAGAGGGCAGTCAACAAGCGGGATGACAAGTCCCCTTCCCCCCAAGAAAGGAGAGCAGCCCTTCGGATGCTCGATCCTCCCTTCCCCCTGCTGACCCCCAGCAGCCCAAGCTTATTCCCGAACCCGGGTAGCCGGTGTGGTGTCCAGCACCTCAACCCTCAGCGCCACCAGGCTGGCTATGCTCTGACATTTTGTGATATCTTTGTAGGTCGAGCATGGGGTCATGATCCAGTCTCTTCAATGGAGTGTCTTTTTCTAAGATGATTTTCCAATTTTAAATAGGGATTTGGTACCAACTGATGCCAGGTTTCAATTAACGCCTTGTTAGTTGAAACCTGGTGTCAGTCAGTACCAAATCCTGGTGCTTGACCTATAAAGACATCACAAAATGTTGGAGTGTGGGGGCAGATCAGAGAGTGGCTCACTAGGTAGCCCACTTGCCTTTGTGTCAGAAGATCAGAAGGTATGGTTTCTAGCCCCACACCAAGTAAGTGGGATAATATCCACAACTGACGCTGTAGAGCAATACGAGGAGGGATGCTGCACTGGTGAGATGCTGTCCTTCAGATAAGATGCAAGACTGAGGTCCCTTCTACCCATCTCTGGTCACTGTCCAGGTGGAAGGAAAAGATTAAATGGCAGTTTTTGAGGAAGAGCAGGGGTATTTTTTATTGAGAAAACAAAACATCAGAATACAACTCAGAATATAATGGCACACAAAGACATTGAAAACATGGGGTGGGATATTCAGAATGCACCAGGCAGAGGTGAAAGCCTGGGTGCAGTGCAACTGGGCTGCGCCAGGGCATGAACCAGGAGATCTTCAGTGGTGCTGCGCCATGGCTCAGCACCATTGAATATGGCACTGGGGGCACCCGCACTGCACATGGCGCAGTGGCAGTGCGCCAGCGTAAGTGCAGCTGTGCTAGGTGCAGCAAGGCATGTTCAGGCGTGAGCATGCATATAAAGAGACATTATGGATACCATGACGCGTGCCGCGATAGGGTATTGCATGTCATTGCCGCTGGTACGTCACAGGTGTGCGGTCAGCGGCGCAGCTGCGAGCTGCACGCCAGTCGAGGGATTGGCGACCCTGCCCTCGGCGAGCAGCGTATGGCGCCCGGTCGTGAGCAAGTAAATTAAAACAATCGCCGGTGGTCCAGTGAACCTGATCCCCAGCCAAAACACGGGCCTAAGTAACAAAATATTCCTTGGTAGTCCAGTGGATTGGTCCCCAGCTCAATCATGGGCTTAAGTAAATTTAAATAATCACTGGTCCAGTGGACCTGTTCCCATGCCTGATCGCAGTCTTTGTCAATAAAATTAATTCCTGGTGGTCCAGTGGACCTGCTCCCATGCCTGATCGCGGGCTTTGTAAATATAATTAATCCCTGGTGGTCCAGTGGACCTGCTCCCATGCCCGACCATGGGCTTTAGAAATGTAAATATTCCCTGGTGGTCCAGTGGACCTGAACCCAGCCAGATCACAGGCTTTAGTAGTACATAAATCCCGGTGGGCCATCGGTGCCCCTCACCCGCCCTCAGACCCTGCCGCTCCCCAGTCAGGCGGTGGGCGGCAGCTCACCTCCGCAGCCGCCCAGCTGCCCGCCAACTGACAGCGTACAGTACGGCTGTATGCCCATTGGTCCCCTGCGTGGGCCAGTGGGCATGCAGATTGTACTGTACTACATAGTCCTGAAATGTACCATTCACATTTCGGGACTGTGTAGTAGTGTAGATTAGCACCTCCCTTTAATAGTATCTTTTTGCTTTATCAAGGTTGGCTGGGCTTCACTTTTTCCTTATCAGATGTTCCCCAGAAGGGAGAGCTGCTCAATCATTTAAAGTCTGGGTCAGACGTGGGCATTCATGTTCTGCGTTCTTCCTGTGATTCAGCAGAGACAGCAGCTCGGGCTGCAGCCACAAGTGTCTGCATAAGAAGGCATTCCTGGCTCCGGGTCTCGGGTTTCTCCCCAGACATCCAAGCTGGCATCATGGACGCCCCTTTCAAGGCCCTGGTCCTATTCAGTGATGAGTCCGAGAAAATAATTACTTGGCTCCAGGATTCTGGCAAGGCTATCTGGTCTGTACATACAATGTACCAGTCTAATCAAAAGCCCTTTAAGCGTCAACCCTTCCGTCGCTCCTCTGGTCAGCAGCCCCATGGACAGCAGCAACAGCGAGGTGCCTTTAAATGAAAGGCCACCTCTCAGAACCCCGGAGGCACCACTCCCAGGGCCACCAGGTCCTCCCAAGCTGCCCTGCCCACTCCATGCGCCTCCACCTGACTCCCTGCCTGACCCCCCTCCCCCAGCTGAATCTCTAGGGGAGGCAGTGGGGGGGTCGCTTCTCCCTCAGGCTAGATGGTTGGAGCAGGATCACATCAGACCATTGGGTCCTGCAACTGATAGAGAAAGGACACATGGCAGAATTTCTAGAGGTGCCACTGGACAATCTTCCTCTGTCCTCTCGCTATTCCCCATCCCACGCAGTCCTCATCCAAAAGAGTTCCAGGCACTTCTCTGCAAACAGCCCATAGAGCCAGTCCTAGCTACCCAAAGAGGGAAGGGCAACTATCCCCACTTTTTCTTGGTTTCCAAAAACAGGGATCTACGCCCCACCCTGGATCTCAGCAATCTGAACATACATGGAGTACAAAAGGTTCAGGATGGTTACTCTTCTAAGCCTGATCCCCCTTCTTCATCAGCGAGACTGGCTCTGCTCGTTGGACATGCAGGATGCATACCTTCAGATCTGGATTGCCCAGCCCCACAGGTTTCTGCGGTTCCTTTTCCAGGGGCACCACTGCCCATTCCGAGCTCTGCAATTCGGCCTATCCTTGGCTCCTCTGGTCTTTACAAAGTGATTTGTGGTAGTGGCAGCAGCCTTAAGGAGGAAAGGTCATTACGTCTTTCCATACCTGGGCAACCGACTTTTCACAGCTCCCTCCAGGGAACAACTGTTAACTCCATGGAAGACACCTTTACATTGTTCCGTGAGCTGGGAATCACATTGAACCTTCCGAAGTCCTCCCCATGGCCAAGCCAGTGGCTATAGTTCATTGGGGCATTATTGGACACCGTCCAAGGCAAAGCCTTCCTGCCTACAGACAGGGCGGATCACCTCCAAGCTCATGCTTGGGAGGTCTCCTCTGCTTGCCTGGTTCTGGCCACAGCAGTCCTCAGGCTTCTGGGTCACATGGCTTCAGCCATTGCAACTGTTCCATTGGCACGACTGCACATGAGAGGGCCTCAATGGAACTTGAGAGTTCAGTGGGATCAGCGCATGGATGATTTGGACCAACTTGTGAGAGTCTCAGAGCCAGTTAGACAGACTCTACAATGCTGGTTAATTTCCTCCAACCTCTCCAGGGAGGATACCCTTCCGAGGGACGCGTCCTCTCCAGACCCTAACCACAGATGCCTCCAGCCTGGGCTGGGGAGCTCACTTTGTAGACTGCTGGACTCAAGGTACATGGTCAGCTTTGGAGAAAACCCTCCACATCAATGTGTTGGAGATGATGGTGATCCTCTATTGCAGGCTTTGCAGACCGATCTAGCCCCAGGCCACCTCCTTATCCAGATGGACAACATGTCAGTGGTCTTTTACATAAACAGGCAAGGGGCAACTCATTTGTACCCCCTCTGCAGGGAAGCTATGAGGGTATGGTATTGGGCCATTGAGCATCAGCTGGAACTCTCAGCCGCGCATGTTCCAGGTGTCCATAGCACCTTGGCCGACAACCTGAGCCGGTCTCGGTCCAAAGCTCACAAGTGGGAACTTCTGCAATCAGTGGCAGAGGAACTGTTCATAAGATGGGGTCGTCCAGAGTCGGACCTCTTCGCATCCCCACTCAATGTCAAACTGCCCTGCTTCTGCTCGCTAGATCCAGGGCCTGATGTTTTCTGGCAAGACGCATTGCCCCTTTACTGGACAGGGAGATTCTTTTACGCTTTCCCTCCCTTCCCACTAATCCAGAGGGTCCTTCTCAAATTGCAGTCAGAGGGAGTGGACATGATCCTGATTGCTCACTAATGGCTTTGACAGATTTGGTTCCCTCAACTTCAGCAACTGGCAGTGGAACCCCCACTTCCTCTTCCTCTGATCTTGTACTTGTTCTCTCAGGAGACAGGGACTCTGATCCATCCAGACCTCAAGTCACTACACCTGCATGCATGGCTCCTGCAGACTTAACCATTTCCAGATTTGGGGTTTCCCCTAGGGTAGCAGAGCTCCTCATTGCTGCTAGAAGACCCTCTATTAGGACCACCTATACTATAAGTGGAAGTGGTTCTGTATCTGGGCTTCTGCCCATCACCTTGATCCATTTACCTGTCTAGTAAACTCTGTCCTCGAGTACCTCCTTTCTCTGTCAGACTCGGACCTTAGCTACTTTTCCATAAAGGTGCATTTGTCTGCTGTTTCTGCATATCATGCACTGGTGCAGTGCAAAGCTCTTGCCCAATTAGATTTATCCTGCACTTTCCTGTGAGGTATCTTGCATCTGAAACCTCCCATCAGGGATCCTATCCCTCCATGGGACCTTCTGTATCTTTTGGAGAAACTCACCTTGCCTCCCTTCGAGACAGCTGCGGATTGCGACCTGCACTTTCTGTCATGGAAAGCATTGTTTTTAGTTTCTGTTACTTCCACTCAGAGGATTTCTGAGCTCCAGGCTCTGATGTGCAAAGAGCCTTATTTAGTTTTCCACAAGGACAGGGTGTCCTTGAGGACAAATCATAAGTTTCTGCCTAAGATGGGGTCCGAATTTATCCTTGATCAAAACATCCATCTTCCTGTTTATTATCCAGAGCATTCAAGTCAAGGGGAGGCTTTGCTGCTGTTCACCGGGTTCTTCATTATTATTTGACTTGTACCCAGGATCTCAGAAAATTTGATCAGTTGTTTGTTTCATTCACCCTGAAAACTTTAGGGGTGCCTGTTTCTAAGCAGCCATTGTCCAAGTGGTTGGTTCACTGCATTGTTTACTGCTACTAGATGTACGACAAGCCTTTACCGCACTCAGTTAAAGGCCATTCTACCAGGGGACTCGCTGCTGATTTTGCATCTTTGCATAACTTGTCAGCGACAGATATCTGTGCAACTGCCACCTGGAGTTTGGTCCACACTTTCATTAAGTACTATGGTTTGGATATTGCCTCCAGGCACAGGACAGGCTTCAGCCTCGCTGTCCTGCAGGGTCTACTTTCATGAGGATCACAGCTTTTTGCCCTTTTTTCCCTCCATCCGTCTGTCCAAGGTAGTCCTTGTACTGCTTGGGACTCAGTCCTTATGATGTAACCTGCTGCAAGAGCTCCCCCTTGAAGTGAGATAGTACAGTTATATAAGAACTTACCTTAACAGTAGATCTTCAAGAGAAGCTCTTGCAGCAGGTGTTGCTCCCCCCTCCTGATTTCTGCTCCTGCATTATCTACTAATTTCTCTTATATCCTCTGTTTGAGGATCCTCCTTGGTTTGCCAGTCCTTTCCTGTGCTGGGGTCTCCAGCAAGTGAACTGAGGTGGGGCTGGGGAATCGTTCCTTTTATACCACTGGCCGATGTTGAGGCGGGCCGATGTCAGGGATCGGTCCCCCGCCATACACTGCTAGCTAGAAGTTTTCCATGGGGTCCTGGCTCCTGCTGGCTTCAGTCCTTATGGTGTAACCAGCTGCAAGAGCTCCTCTCAAAGATCTACTGCTACTGTAAGTTCTTACGTAACTGTACTTTTTCTCATTTTTACCACTTAACTGAACAATCTAATTAGTAAAACCCCAGCATTGTCTTCTGGTGTATTGTATAGAAGGAACTGAGGTTACAGTAACTTTCTCTAGTTGAAGAGCTAACATACGTGGCTGAGAAACAAAAAAATTACTCAGAAAGTGACTGCAAGAAAATTACTGACTACGAACAATATGCACGGAAAAGAGTAGAACCAATTAAGATACAGAAAACAGTTGACACATCAACTCCTAAGAAACAATCGATAAGTACACAAATAGATGATCCATATTCTGAGATTTTTGACATAATCAAAAGAGCGGAAACACAGACTGTTACATAAAAGTGCTCACAGGAAATTCTTATGAGCAGATCAGCACCACAGTTAGAGTGGAATGATAAAATAAGAACTAAAAAGGAGAAACTGGGTCATAGTCAAAACTAGAATTTTGAAGAACAGGTGAAAAAATAAACAATCCATATAATGATATTAATAAAATTGACTCACCGATGGGCCAGCCTGAAGGAAAAAGTGCTGATAATTTTCTGCCAGACTTTGACCAGTTTATTTCCTCGTATGTTCAAAGAGTTGAATTAGATTCACCCTCGACTAACCAGAGAGTGATACCTTTTTTATGGTCTGAATCTTTAGAAACAGGTATGGGTTCAGTACAGGATCAACATAGGGACACCATAATATCTACTCCTAAAGTACACTGCAGCACAAATGGATTTACAGATGGGGAAGGACATCCATGACCTTAAGACTGCTCTATTGCAAAGTCATTTTTACTTAAAAGAAATGTTGGAGTTACCAGGTTGCAAAGTAAACAAAATCTTGAAATATTGACCTTACTAAGAACCTCAAATACAATGCAAGATGGTTTACAGAATAAAAATATTAAGGAAGGGAAAACAGAAATAAAACAAAAAACTATAACGCAGATAACCAAGGAAATAGTGGAAAGAGAGGGGAAAGAAATTCAGGACTTGATACAACAATCAAGAAAGAATAGAACAAGACAAGTGACAAAGAAAAATAAATCATTACAAGAAAGTAAGATCAGAGGTGAGCATGTACACATGATAAACAAGAAACAAAGTAAAAATAATACAGCTACGTAAACAATACATGAGGTGGAAGTGATAGTAAGAAGCAATAAAGAACTTCTAGCACATCAGGAAAAACAGCGAACAAAAAACTTTTCTGTCCAAACAGAAGTCCAAGGAAAAGAAAATACTACAAAACAAACAAAACATAAAAATCTATTGCCAACTACATATTTCACTGGTGTCACAAAAGATAGAAATGAAACCCGGTACAAACTATGAGTTAAGATACACAATATTCTGAAATCTTTTATGAATGATAAATTGCTTTGGGAGGATCTTGTTTCTGTCTATAGGTATAAGGCAGAGCCCAATAAGGGTAAAATATGTGTCCTGTTAAATTCAAGTTAGTAAGTAAATATTTATTTATACGATGCCCAATCCCAGGGGCTCTGGGTGCCTTACAAAAAGTCACAAGCAGGGTAGCACAGACAAGCATATTGGGTATATAAATTATACAATAAATTAATTAATGATAAAATAACAAGTAAAGTCACATTACAATCAGCAGCAGTTTTCCAAATATGCTTTCTTAAAAAGGTAGGTTTCCAGACCCCTCTTAAATACCTCCAAAGATGGGGCCTCCCTCAGAGGTCTGAGGAGCAAGTTCCAGAGGACCGGGCTGGCCACCTCGAACGAACGATCACCTGAGGTTTTCAACCTGGCTCTTGGAACCACTAGGAGGCCCTCAGTGTAGGAGTGGAGGGAATGTACCAGGATAACAGGTGTAAGGAGGTCAGACAGGTAGCCAGGGCCTGAATCATTTAGGATCTTCTAGGTGAGCAAGCTCACCTTGAAGATGATCCTCCACCTGACAGGCAGCCAATACAGATCTCACAGGACCGAGGTCACATGACAAGACCTAGACAGGCCTGTCAGTAAACTAGCTACCATGTTCTGCACTAGCTGCAGTCGGTGGAGGTTCCCTCCACTGACCCTGAAGTACAGAGTGTTACAGTAGTCAAGCCTGGATGTCACAAAGGCATGCACCAGTGATAGCAGGTCCTCGGGTGGAATTAGGGGTTTAATCTAGGTGATGTTCCTTAAGTGGTAAAAAACACTTTGGACAATAGAAGACACCTGTGCATCAAGTGTCAGCCTGTCATCAAGGAAGATGCCCAGATTTTTCACCCTAGAGGATGTCATCAATGGGATAGATACCAGGACCAACGCTGTTACCACCTTGGAGGCAACCACATCATGCCCACAACCAGGCTGAATCAACAGTAGTACCTCTGTTTTGTCGATGTTCAGCCTTAGCCAGTTTGTGTTATTTGTTCCAGGGGCAAATGACATGTACAGCTGGGTATCATCTGCATAACAGTGAAAACCCAGACTGTAGCATCTAATGAGCTCTCCCAGGGGCAGCATGTACACCATGAATAATATCGGTGATAGGATCTAACCTTGAGGAACTCCACATGACAGGGCTTCAGAGAGGAGGAGAGATTCCCTATCACTACCCATTGCCTTCTGCCCTAGAGATAGGACTCAAACTAGTGGATGACAGTTCCAGCGAGTTCACAATACTCTCTCAGGTGATCAGAAGCACAATGTGGTCCATGGTGTCAAATACTGATGACAGATCGAGGAGAACGAGAATTGACCAGTCTCCTCTATGCTCACCCTAAGGAGGTCATTTTGTACCTGAACCAATGCTGTCTGAGTACTATGCCTAGCCTTAAATCTGGACTGGAATGGCTCATAGATGTCAAAGGCTGCAAGGTGTGCCTTGAGCTGCAGGGCCATCAAATTCAAGGGAAATAAGACAACATATCCTGGACAGAAGGCACCATTTAAGAGAAAATTATATTAAATTAGATGTTACTTTATCACAAAACAATGAAGTAAATAAGAATCCAGAAATTAACACATTAGAAAAGAAGCAAAAGGAAGGGAACAATAGAGAAAATATAGAAAAGGACAGAAAACAAGATGTGATTACAAAATACTTGATAAGAAAAAAATGAGGAAGAACTGACATTCGAAGGATCAGAAGATGGAGTCTACATTGGGGGAAGGAAAAGGAGAGGAATAAGAAAAAATAGCAGTGTAATACTGGAATCTGAAGAGGTGACACTGGACACTGAGAAGTGAATAGCCCAGACCAAAGAAAGGCTGTCACTAGGACAAGATATAATAGTTGGAGTGATTCTACCTCAGTTGTGTATCTCTCGGACTGATGTTTAACAGAGGGTGACCAATCCTCCGATAATAAAGAAACAACTCTTTTGTCCTGGAATATTTCAGGGTTGAGATCAAAACTTAATGACAAATCTTGGTTAGAATTTCTCAAAAAATCTGATATCATACTTATGCAAGAGACATGGTCAAATAATTATGAAAACCAAATCTTGGAGGGGTACATTCAGTTTGAAATAAAAGGGAAAAAAGATAGTAAAATGGGTAGGCATAAAGGGGGCTTGGTCACCCTGATAACATCTAATCTGAATGCTGTGGGGGGTCAGGTAGATACATATTCTGAATTTTTTCTTCTGGTCATCTTAAAAAATAGAGGCAATGAAAGTATTGCCATCTTGAATTGCTATTTACCCCCATATTTGAAACTTGAGGAGGTTAACAATATATTTGAAAAGCTAGAAAATCTAATGCTGCATGAACTAATTAGTAGACAGATAACCTTTATTATCTTGGCAGGGGATTTCAACGCCAGAATTGGAGAAACAATTAGGCCTTTCATCTATCACCGGAGTGGGGGATAGGCAGGCATCTCGCAATCCCAATGAGATCCCCAAAAGACAAAAAAAAACTAAAACTAGAGGAACTAAATTGCTATTTTTCCTAGCAAATAATAATTTAAGAATATTAAATGTTAGAACACTGGGAGACGCTGCAGAAAATTTTACTTTTGTTGCTAAAAGGGGAAATTCAGTAATAGATCTAATAATCACAGATGTCTTTTCAATTTATAAGACAGTCTCATTAACTATAATTCCAGAATGTTCAAGTGAGCAACAAGGTACAAGGTACAAAAATTTTTATTTGTTCGACAGTCATTACAAATTTTAAAAAGTTAAAACGTACATGTGGAAATATCAATTTCCATGATCCATCATATAAATACATTCACATACCATTACATAGAAACATAGAATTTGATGGCAGATAAGGACCGCTTGGCCCACCCAGTCTGCCCATTTCCCTACCTAAAGGATAAGCTGCAGATCCTAGTTAACCAGCAGCCTACTTCTTCCTGCTCCCAACCCCTAGAATTGCCTTATGACTGTCCCATGCATGCTTGAATTCCACCACTGTTTTTGACTCCACAACCTCCTCCAGAAGGCCGTTCCATGCATCCACAACCCTCTCTGTGAAAAAATACTTCCTTAAATTACCTCTGAGCCCCATCTTCAAATTGTGCCCCCTTGTTCTTGCACACCTCTTTTTTTGAAAGATGCTACCCTCTTGGACTTTGTTGATTCCCTTGAGGTACTTGAAAGTTTCTATCATGTCCCCCCTCTCCCTCCTTTCCTCAAGGCTATACATAGTCTCTCTTCATATGTCTTCTGGTGCAGACCCTGCACCATTTTAGTTGCCCTCCTCTGGACAGCTTCCATCAGCTTACAATTTAGTATTACACCTTCACAAAGGTTTTTAAAGCAATCAAAACAATCATTGCACATACAATTAAGTATTTATAAATGAGTAGACTGTAAAAAACCAACTACTTTCTGTAATATATGTAAATTTTTATTACTCATTATTTCACAATTTTATCGGGGGGAAGGTCGAGGTTTGCCATGATGTCACCAAGCCATGTGAAACAGTGCCCCTTGTATAACGGGCATAAAAGTAATATATGCTTTAGATTGTCATCTGATGACTTATCACATTTGCAGAATAGGGTGGGGATATTTTCCCTGTTTTGCTTATGAAATACACAATTAACATTATATATTTCAAATCTGAATTTAGTTATTATTCTTCTCTCCTTTGGATTTATTAATTTGACCAGATAAGGCTCCAAGCCATATGTTGTTTTTATCTGTTTGTACCATCTGTATAGCTTAAACTGTTTTAGTGTTATTTGTGAATTTGTTATCTCCTGATCCCTTAACCTATTCTTCACATTTTCAGCTATTATTTGCCATGGATGTGCAAACATACTCCATAAAACATGTTCAAGTCCGTTTGGAAAGAGAAATCGCCTAAAGATTTCCAAAGTAGGGAAAATCTTCCTTATCAAGGTATATTTGATTTCTTCCTCCAAACATTGTCTAGGTAATCTATTTTCTTCAAGGAAGAATAGCTTTAATGAGGATAAAATCAGTCTTTCTTTCATTAATGTTGAAATAGAATATTATCCCAATTCTGAATTTACTATTCCTGCTGGCATTGATTGCAGCACCATTAGGATATGTCTTTTCATTTTATTACACAATACTTCTAATTTATTTAAATCTGCTGTACCCCATATTTCTGCTGCATAGAGTATGCTCAAATTTATTTTAGCCTCCAAAACCCTCAGAACTCCTTTAACTGATATTTGGTCCATCTTTACGTTAAATATTTTGAACTCATTAAATGCTTTCTTTATTTTCACTACAGTCTGTTCTATCTGATCTTTCCATTTTAGGGTTTGGCTAAATCTAACAACTAAATAGTCATAGTATTTGACTACTCCTACTTTCTCTGTGTTTATCCACAGTGGTTTAAGATGGTTTTTGGTACTCTCAAATATCAGTATCTTCGTTTTGGACATAGTTATCTTTAATTTATGATTGTCACATCATTTTGAGAAATAAGTGAGTTTCCTTTGTAGTCCTAAAGCAGATGTTGATATCAACACTAAATCATCGGCATACGTCAGGCAATCTACTCTGGTATTACCTATTTTTGGCACATGAAAAACTGGGTTTTCTAGCTCTTTCAAAACGTCATTAATATATATATTAAGCAAAAAAGGGGCCAATAAGCATCTTTGCCTGACACCACGTGTCATTTGAAATGACCTGGAGATGTTCCCATATTGCTCATATTGCACTACTCCTCATGTATCTGAGTGCAGTCTTATTAGAATATTGAGAAGTTCTGGGTACAACCCTAATTTCTTCAACTTATTCCATAATATTACTCTGCTGATGCTATCAGATGTCTGCTGATGCTATCAAATGTGGACGTAAAGTTCACACAACAGCAGGAAAGTTTAGTCTTTTTCATTTTTCTGTATTTCCAAACCAGATGTTTAAGTGTATACCAATGTTGAATTGTAGATCTATTTCTCCAAAATCCATTTTGTGTTTCATGTAAAATATTATGGTCTGCCTATTCTTCTAATCTCTTCAGAATAATTCTGGTAAATATTTTTTGTGAGATATATATTAAGCTTATTGGGCGATACATTTTGGGATAGTTTAGATCACCTTTCTTAAAGATCGGAAATATAATGCTCCCCTTCCAGCTGGTAGGATACTCCTGTCCTTGTACAAAAGTATTATATAATTTCTCCATTACTGGAGCCCACCAGTCTGTATAATATTTATACATGTCTCCTGTTATTTTATTCGGTCCTGGGGCTTTATTAGTTTTTAGCCACTTAATTGCTGATTTTATTTCTTCATTATCATGGATACTGGGTATGTAATTCTTGAGTCTTTTACATTTTCTGTTTCCCTTAATATTAACTCTTCTTGTTGAGAATAGTAAAGTTCTGTGAAAAAAGAACCCATGTATTTGAATGAACATATGCTTCTATTGTCTTAGCATATTTATTGTAACCTTGACTAACCATTACCCAGAATTTTCTTCCATCTTTTTCTTTCACTGCCTTCCTTAATTTTTCCCATAGGATTTTAGTGTAATTAAATTTTTCTGTCTCTAATATTTGTTTATATTTTCTCCTTTCCTTATTTATATCTATTCTGTCTTTACTATTTTTAATTGTTTATTCTTTTTATACTTTCTAATGACTTTGCTCAGTTCTTTTTTTTGCTTTTCTACATTTTCCATTAAACTAGGCCTTACCTTGTCTAATCTTTATTTTCCCTCCATCCTTATTGCTCATACAGTAAAATCTAACCAGGCTATTCAAGTCAGCCTAGTATTTTACTACTGTATTATAATTTGTATTCTCAACTATCGTAGATCATATATCATTCATTGGGCCTTTAAATAGGCTATCGAATTGTTTAATCGTATTCGAGTTCCATTTAATCCTCTTTTGATTAATTATTTCCAAGCCTTCATTTGTTCTTAATTTGTCTTTACCTCTCTCCATATTTATGTTTGTTTAATCTCAATTGTTAACCCTACTGGGTTATGTGTAGATTCCATCCTATCAATTATTTTCATGTCTTTAATCATTTTCACTCCCTCTAGGTTACTCCATACATGGTCTACAATTGAGGAGCCTCTGGGTCCAATATATGTCAATTCTCCCTCTTGATCCCCCAGTGTTCTCCCGTTTATTAAAAGCATATTTTTGACAATTAAGTATGAGTTTATGAGTCTCCCTCTCACGTTGTTCCTACTTTCTTTTGAGGCTCTATTCCATGTTATTTTGGGGTTCAATTCGGTTATTATATCCATATACCCTGGACCTTCTGAATCTCTTCCGATCCTTGCATTAAGATCTCCTATTATATAGATTGGGGTGTTCAACTCCTCATCCATCAACTGATCAAATATTATTTTTACTCTAGTTAATGTTTTATCTATGTTTTTATCCGTTGGTGTTAGGTATATGTTCACTATTATAAATTTAATTTTTCCTTTTATGCCTTCTATTTTCACCATCAACATATTTTCCAGAGTGGAGTATTGTCTAATAATTTTATAGTTATTTTTAGTTGTTAAATATATTGCAACTCCCCCCTTATTTCACCCATATTTTTCCCTTGGACTGCAGATTTTGAGATATTTACATATCCCAGGATTTTAGGTGCCATTTTTGCTTTACACCAAGTTTCTTGGAAACAGATCAAGTCAAAAGTTACAAAGAACCATTCAACTTCAGGGTCTGCAATTTTTAAATAGAAACCTTCTATATTCCGTGATAGGATTTTTATTTTTATTATATTGTTTTGTTCTCTCTCATGGGTAGTCCTTTTTAGTTCCTGTCAATCTTCTCTTTTTCTTTTCCTTTTTCCATAGCCTCATATCTATTATGTCCCATATACTGTTTCCAACTATCTTCCATCTCCCTGTGCTCTTTTCTTGTTTCTATCTTTCCATTTCCATCCTCCTTTATATTTTCTTCTTTAGTCCATTCGTCATTTGAAATTGGGTAGAGTCCTGCTTTTTCAAGTAAATGGACTTTCCTTAGCAATTGTTGAACTACCTCTGCCCTCTTAAATGTAATATCTATCTGTGATGTTAACTTCTTTCCTTTGTGTATCATTATATATTCTATGATATTTTTAGATATATTTAATTTGGTGATTCTTGAAATAAAGGATGTCATATCTCATTTTATTTGTCCTATAGTATCATTTTTGATTGTTTCCCATCCAAATACTGTCAATGTCTTATTTTTCAATTTCTCCTGTTGTTTTTGTTCAAATTCCTTACATTCAAGTGAGCATCCCCCGTCTTAAGCTATACCTCAATGTTTTAAGAGAAGACAAGAATTGCAATATCATTCAGAATGAAAATAACAATCATATGGAAATCAGAGAGGGGTATGATACTATCTTGGGACCATTATTATCAGAAAAAAATTAAAAAGGTATGTGATAAAGAAGAGATTAAACAATTAAGAGAACAACTGTTTAAGATAGATAAAAAAGGCAAGATCATTGAAATATACGAATCCATTGAAGCAATTTTTAGGGACCAACTTAAACATAATTCAAGAAGATCTCATACATTAAATGATATTAGAGGAAAGGTACCATGGTGCAATGCTAAATGTTATAGGTTAAAAAACATTGAACAAATTTGCTAGGAAGAACATGGAAGCAAGATATAGTAGAATATAAAGAAGCTTACATCAATCTGAGGAAAGAATATCGTACTTTTTTATCTAAAAAAACATAAAATGAAATTATGGAGTAGTTTGCAATCAGCAATATGGGACATAGACACTCAAACCTTTTGGCAACTCATTGCAGTTGGATCTAATAATTCTAGAATAAATATCAATCTGTGCATTACTAAACTGGCATGGACCCAGTACTTTGAACAAGTGGCAAAAAAAAAATAATAATATAGGGCTTTCTCCATTCTCAACTGCAAACACCGAAAAGGCCCTGGATTTTATTACAGAGGAAGAAGTTTTTGAAGCAATAAATCAACATAAAAACAGTAGGATATCAGGTATTGACGGCATCCCAGCCAAAATTTACAGGAGTACCCCGACTTGGTGGGTGGTTATACTTACCAGATTATACAATTGTATTCTTTGGACAGGTAAAATACCAGCTTTATGGAATATCACCGAAACAGTATCCTTGTATAAAAAGAGATCAAGAAGTAACCCTTCATCATATAGACTCATATCTTTATTATGCATTTTACAAACATTTTTTACACGTATTCTCCTGAATAGATTACAGTTATGGATTGACAATAATAAGATATTGAGTCCCTACCAATTTGGTTTTAGGAAAAATAAATGGACAACAGATTGTATTTTTATAGTGGATTATCTGATTAACACATATACTGTAGGATCCAAAAAAGGTCAAGTCTCTTCATGGCATTTATTGACATAAGGGGGCTTTTGATAATCTTGATAGATCTATACTCTGGTCGACCTTGGAAAAACAAGGTTGGCTCATATTTTTTAAAACTCTTACAATTGCTCCATCAAAATACTGTATTCAAAATCTGATGCAATCAAAAGGGGAATCTTATAAATGATATTCATATACAAAAAGGAGTTAAGCAGGGCTGTTTACTCGTCCCACCTTGTTTAATCTTTATAGAAATAAGTTAATAGAAAATGTCAATAGCTTCAATGCAGATTTTCCAAAGATATATGACATACCCTGTGGAATTATAATGTATGCAAATGATGCATTAATAATATCACGTACAGCTTTGGGGTTGCAGACAATACTGGACAGGATTGCAAAGACCATGTTGGAGTTAGATCTTGAATTAAACATAAATAAAACAAAAGTAATGACATTTGCAAACAAAATTATTTAAACTAGTACCTGTACCTATGAGACTGAGATATTGAAAAAAGTAAATAATATCAAATATCTTGAAGTTATAAAATCTAACAATAGTAAAATATGGCAACAACAGGTAGAGAATAAGAAAAGGGAACTACAGTGGTGTCCCCCAGGATGAAACCCACCTTTAAAGTACTCTGTAGTATGCTGCAGCAGACCTACTGAATAAAGCAATGTAATTTCAATGGCAATTAGTCCCTTTTATCATGCAGGAAACTGTGGCATTCACTTCATCCAGGCAGTGTCACATTATTAGAATTTATAAACAAGTTCTCATCTACAAACAGTGTCATACTCATGGGGGATTTCAATTTACCAGGAATAAACTGGAGTACACTTCAAACTAAAACCCCTGTAAAAAGTACTTATTTAGAAACATTCCTAGAGACTAACATGGATCAAATAGTTAAATTAAATACTAGGGGTGAAAACATTTTAGATTTAGTTTTGAATAATCTGGGCAATAATATTATAAACTGTAAGGTCATCCCCCCACCCCCCAGGTCCAGTGATCACGCCATGGTTAGCTTTACTTATAAAGTAAACTTAGGATATGATACCAGTAGTACAATCGTATATCATTTTAATAAGGCTAACTTTTTGGATTTTCGAAATGAAATGGCTAATTGGGACTGGAAATTAGATTTAAAATATAAATCACTTTCAGAAATGTGGCAGATTCTAAATACCAAACTTTCTATTACCACCAAAAATTATATACCCCAAATGAAGAAAATAGAAAATAAAAAACCCAAATTACAGTGGATGAATGCAATGGTTAAGAAGCACATAAAAAATAGGAATAAAGCATTTAGGAAGGCTAAACTAAGTGGTACCCCTGAAAATTGGGCAAAGTATAAAGATCAGCTAAGGATGACAAAAAATAGCATCAGAAAAGCCAAATGAGATTATGAATATAGGCTTGCCGTAAATGTAAAAGATAACTACAAAACATTTTATAAATACATAAATAAAAAGAAAGGTGGTACGCCTATTATAGGCCCATTAAAAAAACAGACTGGTGACTTACTAACTGATAAATCCCAGATGGCTACAGCATGTAACAAATATTTTTCTTCAGTTTTTAATATTAAAACTAGACCAAATGGAAGTCACAGTGATCAACCAACAAATGAACAATATACAGTGGGAAAAATGGAAGTTGAAAAATTGCTACAGGGACTGGACCCCAATAAATCAGCTGGCCCCAATGGACTCCACCCTCATATTTTGAAAGAATTAGCAATTCCCTTATCGGGTCCCGTTGCTGCACTCTTCACAAAATCTATTACAGAGGGTGTAGTTATTGAAGCATGGAGACAAGCCACAGTGATTCCCGTTTTTAAAAAAGGATCTAAGCAAGATGTAACTAATTACAGACCAATTAGTTTAACGTCCATTTTGGGTAAGATTCTTGAGGGCATAGTTAAAAATCATATTGGTAAAATTATGCAGCTTGATACTACACAACATGGCTTTGTGAAATCGAGATCATGTGTAACCCCCTTGCAAATGGGGGTTCCTAAAAGCTTCCCCGGAGCTTGGGTAAATGCTCCATGCCTGGTTGGAGTTCGTCGTTAAAGCCGTTTAAATGGGAAGCCAGTGAGCACTTTAAAAGGCCTCCGTATACTGTCTCTTTAAGGGCTGCTTGGGATTGCAGTCATGATTGATCAGGGAGGGGGGTTTGAGTGTTGTTATGCTCGAGTCCTGCCCGGGCTGCTGATTTTTGCTCCGTTTCTGCCATCGTTAGTGGTGCAGAGGGAGCTCTACAAGAGGATGTGAATGTTGGCTTTAAATACTGGGAAATAGTAATGATAATGCAGCTGTTCTAACCTGCCTTCTTTTGCAGCAAACACTGTTTCGATTGTCTCCTTCATTTTGGTCCAGAACTGCTGAATTGGACCAATCAGTACCTGGGGACCCTAGAGTCGGTTGACCAATAGAGGGACTGTTTGTAGTGGGAGGAAAGGCATTATGGGCTACAGGCGCTCTTTCACACCACTGAGAGTAGGAGGAAATGACTAGCATGTACAGCCAGCCAATGAGGCATGGTGCCTTGAACTGAGAGGAGAGCCCCCTTGCTGTTGGGGGTTAGATCGTTGTGGCTGGTGAGAGTGAGGGCTTCTGTGCTTCTGCAGCTGGGAAGTGTTAGCATGGGAAGCGTGAAGGCCTAAGTCGGCCGTTTTTTTCTCTCTGCAGTTGGCTCTGAGAAATCCTGGCCGGGCGGTCAGAGGGAGGCTGTGCCCTGTACAGCTACCCACCAGGCTCGACCTGTAGGAGGACTGGAGAAAATTGCTGAATTGTGCTCGGTCCGAAGGAAAAGTGGAAGCTGCTGTTGCAGTATCTCAGTGGCTGTGAGTTTGTGGGAGCATTGGAAGCAGCTGCCTGGTGTGGTACCCCTCTGTTGCTGTTTACCATATAAATGTGCGAGAAGGCTGGTGAAAGTCAGGCTCCATCCTGGTAGCGGTGAAGGAATCTTTATTTGCTGGGGTTGTGAGTACTAATTCAGGGTAGCTCCCTGCAGCGTGTTTATGCCATGGTTTCAGTGCACTATTGTATTGCTGACTGCCTAATTAAACTTTCCTCCTACTTTGACCTGCTCAGGACTGTTATGTTTGTCTGTGCTAAGGGCCCCAACCAGCTGCCATGTGTGGACTAGCCATTAGGGCTTGGGTACCCCGGGACAATAAACCGTAGGGTTAGGCCTGTGCACAGAGCCCTAGGTAGACAAGTATAGTGATAAGCTAATCAACTTGATTCCCCCTGTCCTTGTTATTTTCCCCCTGAATAAATCAGATTGCTTTTTGTACAGCTACATCCTGGCTATTGTGTACATTAATGGTGAACTGCTGCCTGGTGATTGCAACATAACTGTGCCTTACTTTACAGGGGTTCCCCAAAGGTAGCTGGAATATATTATCCGTGGGGTAAGTGTACTGGTGAACAGAATTGTTGGTACCCAGTGTGAGTCACTAGTGGGACGAGGGGTTGCAGTAGCCAGAGGCTGGAACCCGAGTAGTCTGGCATGGCTTGACTTCTGGGTGGAGGCACCCATCAATGGATCTGGGCCCCTCACCCTGCCTCCATGGGGGCAGACAGGGGTAGTAGCCCTAAGGGTAGCGCCCCCTTGGGGTTACACATGCATGACTAATTTGTTACATTTTTATGGTGGTGTTAGTGAGGCATTAGATAAAGGAGACGCTGTGGATGTTATCCTTCTGGATTTTTCTAAGGTCCCCCATGGTGAATTAATTGATGGAACTATAAAATTGGGTTTAGAGGGGAATATTACTAAATGGATAGAATGCTGGTTGACTGAGAGAACTCGACGGGTTTGCATAAAGGGCTACTATTCTGATTATGAACAAGTGACTAGTGGGGTTCCTCAAAGATCAGTTCTGGGCCCCTGTCTCTTTAATATCTATATTTCTACATTAACTACATATACGGATGTTTGGTTAACCAAATTTGTTGATGATACTCACATAGGTTTTACAGTTAATAATCCCGAAGACATCAACACTTTACAATACGCCTTGGGTGAATTAAAAAGCTGGGCGAATGTAAAGGAACTTATGTTTAATGTAGATAAATGTACTGTGATGCATTTTGGGAAGAGAAATCCAAAAGCAAATTATATAATGGTGGTAGATTACCTGAAGCTGTTGAGGACAAACGGGATCTGGGAGTTAGGGTAAAAAATGACCTAAATTTTGGACTACACTGCCAACAAGTAATTAAAAAGGATGGGGGCATACTCCATTGTATAAATAAACATATAAAAAGTACAAGTAGTAAGGTTTTGCTCCCACTGTATTCCTCCCTTGTTAGGCCACACCTTGAGTACTGTGCTCAGTTTTGGGCACCAGGAGATAAGCGTTCTATAAATGCCCTGGAGAGAGTTCAGAGGAGGGCAACTAAAAAAATTGATGAAGTGAGGGGATTAGAGTATGATGATAGACTCCAAAAACTCAGACTTTATACTCTGGAGTATTGTAGATTGAGGGGAGATTTATGTATGGTTTACTGTGCCTTACATGATCGTTTATGGGAAATTTGGGGTCTGGTACTCAGAGAGGTGGTATATGAAACCAGAGCTCATCCATTACAATTAATGGTGGAATGCTGTAGAACAAAACAGAGAAGTTCATGGTTCTCAGAGTTTCTAGAATATGAAATGATCTGCCATTAGAAGCGGTTGCCAGTGAGAGCATGTATCTTTTCAAAAATCGACTGGATGTTTATTTAAGCTCAAATTCAGTCAAGGGTTATAATTAATCTATGGTGAGCAATATGGACCCTTGGTCTTTTTTGGCTCTGATTAACCTATGACCTATGAACTGAACTCAAACTGCCCTGGAGAAAAACAAACACATGAATCTGGCTAAATGGGTCCCATTTAGCTCCATTCTGGAGCTTGTTTTGGGACATCCCCAAAATTCATACCGAGACTTGTTTCGTGAGCTGAAATCCTTGTTTCGTGAGTCTCACAAAAGAAGATTTCCATCTCATGACAGAAGAATCTCGTCTCACGAGAGAAGATGGTAGACTTAGTATCTCTTTAAATTGTTCTTTCATGTTCATGGTTCATGAAAGAACTCATGAAAAAAGAATCTTGGCTCATGAAACAACTATGAAAAAAAACTATGTCCACCATCTTCTTTCATGAGCCGAGATTCTTCTTTCATGACTCATGAAAAAAGAAAGTTGGGTCATGAAAGAAGGGGGGAACTTAGGGTTTTTTTCACAGTTCTTTCATGAGGTAAAATGAAAGAACCAGTGTTCTTAAGTGTGATCTCACTAAAGAACTGTCTGTGGACCATCTATCTATCTATCTATCTATCTATCTATCTATCTATCTATCTTTGTGTATCTATCTACCTCCCTTCCTCCCTTTGTATTGAAGCAGACTGAGGTGCCCACCTCTGGTACCACTTCTTTTGCATCCCTCTCCTCCAGGTCACCTTTCCCTTGTTAAATATTGGTAGTGGCACTAGGATGCCCACCCATGGTGCTGCAATAGATCATGCCAACACTGGGGTGCCCAATCCCCAGTGTTGGCTTCTGTTCCACTACAATAAAGAAAATCATCCCTCACTGATATGTATATTTTCTTACCTAAATAAAAAAAAGTCCTTTGGCGATCTGCCCCCACCACACTGCCACCTGTCTGTTTGTCTGTCTATCAATCTATCAATCCATGTTTTGAAGCACACTGGGGTGCCCACCCCAGTACTGCTTCTCTTACCCCCTTCCCCTCCAGGTTGCCCGTCCCTGTCTTATCTGTACCGGCACCAGGATGCCCACCCCCAGTGCCACCCGAGGTCCTCCTGACACTGGGGTGACCAATCCCCAGTGTCTGCTTCTGTCCCCCTAAAATAAAGAAAACCATCCCTCATTGATCTTTTTATGTTTTTTTTCCTTTCCCTAAATAAAAGTCTCTTGGCGATCTGCCCCCACACCACCACCACCTGTCTCTGTCTGTCTGTCTGTCTATCTATCTATCTATCTATCTATCCATCCATCCATCCATCCATCCGTCTATCTATCTATCTATCTATCTATGTATGAAGTGGACCAGAGTGCCCACCCCTGGTACCGCTTCTCTTGCTCCCCTTCCTCCTCCCGTCCAGATCTCCCATCCCTTTCTTATCTGTGGCATCATGGGGGTGCCCACCCCTGGTAGTGCCGGAGGTCCTCCAGACATGGAGGTGCCAATCCCCAGTGTAGGTTTCTATCCTCCTACAATAAAGAAAACCATCCCTCAGTGATCTTTTTTTTTACCTGCAAAAAAGAACATGGTCCATCTGCAATTTGCCCCCACAAGCACCCCGCCACCTGCCCCATCCTGACCCTCAGTCATCACCCACCAACCATGCCCCACCACACACACCCTCACTCACCTGAACAGATCCCATGATGTAGAGCCACTCTCCAATTGAAGACACATCTCGCTGCTGGAACTGGCAGCTGCAATATGAGAACATAACGTAAGCATGGTTTAATGTATTTCAATGGGATTTGAACATTTACTCATAACTTTGACATTTTTGAACATTTTACATCAAAAGTTCAACATGGGCTTTTGGGATGACCCCATGAACAATGGTGGTGAAATTATGTAAATCCATCCTGGAAGGCGATTTTGCGGTCGCTGCGTGAAATCACCTTTTGGGCAGGTTTTAAAATGTTTTTCCACTTTTGTTCAAGAGGTGGGGTTGTCAGAAGGCTATATTGAAGATTAGGGTAAAAATATTGAAAAACAACAAAATTATGAATGTACGTTGAAATTTTTACATACACGCTCATACTTTTGGTAATTTTCAATATTTTGACCCCAGATTTTCAACATACCCATTTGGTCACACCACCTCATGAACATGATAGCTGTCATTTTTGAAATCCAGGCCAAAACATGTTTTCGTACTTGTGGCATGAAATGACGTTTCAGTCATTATTCCAGAATTTTCACCTACCGCTTCACGAGGTTGGGGCCATAACACGGCTATGTTGAAAATGTGTGGTCAAAATGCTGAAATACAATAAAGTTATGAGCATATATTGAAAGTTTTCTATGCTCACTCATAAGTTTGGTAATTTTGTTTTTGACCCCTAATTTTCAACATAGACATTTTTTTCACACCACCTCATGAATATGATAGCTGTCGGTTTTTCAAATCCTGGCCAAAATGTGTTTTGACACCTCTGGTGCAGGATGACATTGTGGTTGAGATTTGACAATTTTCCTTTACTGGGCTCATGAGATGTGGTAATAACAAAGCTATGCTGAAAATTTGGTGTACAAATATGGTAAAATGCCTAGGTTATGAGTGAATGTTGCAATATTTCAACATTCATTTATAACTTTGCTAATTTGCAATATTTTAATTCCAGACTTTCAAGATATCAATTTTTCCATACCACCTCGTAAACATGACAGGTGTCATTTTTTAAATCCTTGGCAAGGCATGTAATTGCATCTGTGGTGCAAAATGAAGTTTTGGACACCTGTACTATAAATGCCACATGTCATGATTAGAAGGGGAGTCATAAAATGACTATCTTGAAAACTTAGGGTCAAAATAAAAAGTAAAATTATAATTATTAAGAAACTTTGTGTGTACTGCCAGTCTTCACCCCAGCAGGCATGCTTTGTGATCCTGTGCTGGTGAGCTGAGTTCAGGGGCAAGCTCAGTGACTCAGCTATGTGGGTGAGGGTGGTGGGATGGTGCTGTTATGTGACACCTCCACCACCCGGGGAATGAAAGTTGTAGGGTTGCCCGCACAGCCCTGAATACCATATAGTGAAGATCGCTCTTCTCTTGGCATTGAGCCCTACATCTCTGCATCTGTGGGTGACAGAGTGCCCTGTGCATTGGCTGATAGATGGACTCTTTGCCCTGTGTGACTGTATCTCCAGCCACATGGAAGCATGGGGACCAAAGGGCCCTGTGCTTCTGCAGTCCACCAGATATCCCTATGAATTCTTTACATGCATCGCTGCACTTCTGTAGGTGGACTGAGTCTTTCCTTGGTGCGAGACCTAAAGGGCCCAGCATGTCTGCATCTGCTTATGCAAGTCCTGAAGGGACCTGTGTAATGAGGATATGATTCCACTGTCTCAGAAAGAAAGGAAATTGTTTGCAAAAAAACTTTGTGAATGCACCAGTTAGGGTCCACATTAATGCCACAAAAGTAGGGAAATGTGGTGTTAGGGTTTTAAACCCTAACTCCCCAGCACCACCCCTTAGCCACAAAAGTAAAAAAATCTGGGTTTTGGGTCTCTGGAGTCTTGGCGAATTAGTGGTGGGGGTCTTCCTTGGGGTTGTCAACCCTAATGTGCACCCTGTTCTCTGAACAAGCAACATTAGATGTGATTTCCTTTCTTCATGCAGGGCCCACAGGGCCTTCCATGAAGAAAGCTACAACAGATTATGTTGGCAACATGTGGTGAGGCATACTGTACATCTCTACCTTTTGAAGAATGTGTCACTATGAGGCAGTGGCTTCGAGCTGTACCTTCAGCTTTGGACAGGAGGCTACAGGATGAGGGAGGAAAGGATGAGCATTAGGGTTGACAACCCCAAGGAAGACCCCACCACTAATTTGCCAAGACTCTGGAGACCCCAAACTCTAATGTTTTTCCTTTTGCTGTTTGGGAGGTGGGGAGTTAGGGTTGGAAACCCTAATGGCACATTTCCCCATTTTGTGGCATTAGCTTGAACCCTAACTGTTGCATTAATAATGTGTTTTGCAAAGAAGATATGTGTGTGTACACACACACTGAAGTATACCTCTAAAATTGTGGTTTTGTCACTGCTATCTCTGCCTGAGTTCTCAGAGCGAAAATGTTCTGTGGGAAATTGTATGATGTCATTTTAGATTCAGCTAGTTTCCTCCTGCTAAACAGCGATAAATTAGACAACTTAGCACCCAAACTGAATCCTGCTACTCTAAATTTAAATCTCATTATTTTTTTTAAAGAACAATTTTTCATGAGGTAAAATGACTAAAAAGACATCATTAAAATATTATGGGCCTTAGAGATCGGGAAAGGAGCAGCAATGAAAAAAGCACATTAGTACAATGCCATAATAAGGCTGAAAAAACTTTTTTTTTACTTTAAAACCATTTCCATTGCTAGTACATGCTACCAGTAAAAGTAAAATAACCTATATTTTGAATTTCCAGTGATCTTTAAAGAGCTGCTGACACCTCAAGGAAAATGTTTAAAAATGATATTTGGTCACAGTTCAGCTTGTATTTCTTGTCTCTTCTGTGGGTTTCTCCTCCCCTTTTTATATTACTGAGAAAATTTGCACAAAAACAGGGCATTTTCCCATAGAGTTCATAAGTTCCTACATATTACTGCACACTGGAAGTCCTAATCCTCTGTTGTGACATCACAGTCTGTTGTCATGGAAATAGCTGTGATCCAACAGAGTATCATGTATCAGGTGAAGAATAAGCCACAGGAACTGATGAACCCTCAAATAGCAAAGATCCTGGGCCAGATTTTCAAAAGCTGTGAGGACTTAGTCCCACACTGCAGCCCGGCTGCAGGATGAAATCTCTGCACCAGCGGAGATTTGTATTTTCAGCTGGCATAACTTTTCCCCATAGCTGTGCTGAAAAAACAGCCTCAAGCTGCCATAAATTATAGAACCAGTCACAAAATGGCTCCACTTTTACAAATACCATAGCTGCTGAAAAAACTGCAGCTCCGTAAGAGGAGTCCCACTTGTGCCAGTTTTTTCCCGCAGCTGTAGGAGTTCGAAGGAATTTGAAAATCTAATTCCCCATTTTCATGCAGATGATTTCAGTAGTAAATAATGAGGAAAAGAAATACAGAGCTAATGTGCAGTATAAGCTGAACTGTGTCCAAATATTATGCTTCTCAGAGTTCCACTGGAGGTGTCGGTAGCTTGTTAAACACAGGGAGGCTGGCGTGCTCCAGGCCATTTAGTGAGTACGTGGCATTGGTGGGAATCTAACCTGGCTCTCCAATCATTAGGCTACATTGCCTGCCTTCCAATACCAGTAGTAGTATTGTTATTGTGATATAAGTTTAGGAAGACATTTTGGTTCGGTGGTTAGAGAACAAAACTACAAACCAGGACATCTCTAGTGTTTATCCCACTACCATCACCAGCTCACTGTGTTATCCTTTCTTAGGCAAGTCACATTACCTTCCTTTTCTTTAGTACCCCCAGCTGCAAAATTGGGTAAAAGCAGGGCCCAAGTGAAAACAGGATGTTGCTTCTCAATTGGACTGTCATGGGTAAATAAATTGTACAAGATAAAAAAAAATATCTTATGGCTTGAATTTGCCAATCATCAAAGGTACACTAGGGCCCTCACAATCAACATTTGATAGGTAGGTAGGTAGGGCTGGGCAGACTCGATGGTCGCAGGAATTTTTCTGGTGATAAGTTCTATGTTTCTATACCCACAGTAGCCACATAGCATGTAGCAGTACTGGGGAAAAGGCTGTTTTAACAGCAGTTGCTACCAAAACAACATGGCATAAGTACTCAGGCTGGAATATAGAGGGGTGTAGCCAGAGATTTCAGATCTGCACACCAAGTGGGCTCACTGCTACCCCCCCCCCCTTGTTAGGGTGTGTTACCCCCCCCAACCGGATGTAGCCAGACAATATACAAATTTACACCAGGACCATGTTTGTTGCCTCATTTGGCACAATAAATACAACTTCTGTATCTCATGACAATGGTTGTTGCCATGCATGGGTAAATACAAATGCCATGCATTGCTCCCTAACACAACCACATACCAGCCCAGAGCCTGTAATGTTGTATTGTCCTTGGGATGCAAAGACAGTATTAATAGCCAGTCCTTCTAGTTTCGACTCCTAGGAACAAAATTACAGAAAGGTTCAGCATTTTTTTTTGTTAGTTTTCATGCAAAAAGGAAGCAGTTCAGAGTCTATCTGCTACCCCCTTAAATAAAACTGCACACCATGGAGTACTTGGAGTATGCCTGCCTACACCCATGTAAACTGCAGTAAACCAGGGTGATGAACTGTTTGTGGCACATAGGCACATGGTATTTTCAGCACTGTCAGTGCACAAAAACTAACTAAACTTAATTTTCAATATAATATGGGTCAAATAACCTCTGTTTTCTAAGGTCTAGAGAGCACATAGGGATTTATAAAATGTAGAGAGGGTTTGAGTTAGGTAGAAAAATGCTGTTGCCTATGTGGATGCAGGCCTTTGTTACTGTCCTTCAGTACTGTGGGTGTGTGTGTGTGTGTGTGTGTGTGTGTGTGTCTGTGAGTTTGCAGTGTGCACAAATTCACAGGTTTAGTGTATGTGTTGTGTGCACTAAGTCACAGGTTTACTGTGTGTGTGTGTGTGTGTGTCTGTAGTTATACAGTAGGCACAAATTCACAGGCTTACAAAACAGAAGCAGCGAATGCATGAAGTTATACTGCGTCTGAGCTCACTCACACTTCAAAGTCTCCTTAAATTTAAATCTTCAGGAGTTCAGTATAGAACAAATAAGTGTTAACATGAAAAAAGAAAAGAATTCCCAAAATGTGGTCAAGTGGGTAAACACCGCCTACATGACAAACTGTGGACCTAAAATAGTAGAGCAGTGAAAACTGATCATTTTCACACTATTTTGGGCTGCTTGCTTATGTCTTTCCAAGCCTAAATCTGGCACCCAACATGAAGTTAAAGCACGTTCTTAACCATCCCATTTTAAGTCAACTGCTTACAATTATCATACACTGTGCAGCCATTGTGTTCAAGTAAAGTGAGGGACGCCCAAATGGTGAAATAATGCAACATGAAACTGCAGGTATGACCCACAAATCACTTGCATTAGGTTCTAATCATTATGTCCTAAAATGTGACACCAGCGCATTAATAAGCATGGCCAGCAGAGAGCTCCAGCTGTGGGTTTCTTTTCCTCATAGAAACACAAATGTTGCTGGCAGATAAAGTCCAAGGGTCATCCACTCCTGCCCAGAAAAATTGTGTACCTATCCCCCGGCCTACCATTTTACTGGGGGTATTTAGCCCTAATGCCTACCCCCTACTCCTCAAAAAACTGGACCCATCTGAAAATCTTTTTGATACAAGGAAACATGAGAATTTGTTTCATAACATGCCATGTTTTTTTTCTTAATTTACCCTACAGATGATGAGACTGAGGCATTGGCTTGGAGCTGTATCTTTCTTTCCTTCTTTCTTTCTTTCTTTCTTCCCTTTCTTCCCTTCCTTCCTTCCTCTCTTTCTTTCTTCCTTTCTCTCCTTCTCTCCCTCCCTCACTCCCCCCCCGGTCTCTCTCACTGTCTGTCTCAGTGAATAGATTTGCATGTAATTTTCCATGCCAGTGTGGAGCTGGTTATTTTTTTGTTGTTTTGTATTAGTTCTTTATTGTGCCTTACTGGTACACTGGCTACCAGCTCCCATCTCAGGGCTCCGCTTACCCTGTCCTGCTCCTCCAGTCGAACATGTTGCCTTGCCCTTGGCTTAACCCCCAGAGGTGAGTGCCCACTTCCACCCAAAGCTCCATGGCCGACGGCATACTCTTGGGCCTCAACGGATCATCACACCAATGGCCCTGGGAGAACAGACCTGTCAGCTTGCCCAGGGCAACTGTTGGGCAGAATAGCCACACATCATGCTGCTGCTAACAAGGGATGTTTTTCCTATTTTTTCCCCACTCCCTTGCAGTAAGTGCTGACTCGCATGGTGAACTGGTGGGGGGGGGTGGCCAACATCACATTAACAGAACCACTGCTGCACCCCCTGGTGAAGAGAGTGTCCTCTGGATGCTCTGATCCTCTATGCTGGCCTCCACTCCTGCTGTCCTGGGTGTGGGACACAAACCTGGGTAGCTAGCATGCCACAGCAGTCCCCCGATGCTCAGCGCCATGGAGCCAGCCAGTGGTGGCTGTTGACAGCATAAAGTCTGTTCCACTTGACTGCATACAGTCTCTGCTTTTCCAGTATCTAACCTGTTGCTTTGTGAAGTGACTTGAAATACAGGCAATATGAAGGGCACTATATCGAACCAAATTCTATTCTTTTTTCAGTTCTATTCTTTTAAATTCTTTCTTTATCTCCTTGCCTGCCCTTCTGGCCCCCATCTTCAGGAACCCACCAGCCCTGTCACCCAAGCAAAGCAATAAATCATCAATTATGTTTTTTGAAGGTCAGTCATTAGTGATTCATAAATTCATAGATTCTGTCAGCAGATAAGGACCACCTGGCACCCATCATGTCTGCTCGTTTATGTTGGCTCACAAAGCAACCAGTGACCCTTATTGGTCATTGGCTAAGATTTTTCTTCCTATCTCTATTATACCTTTGTTTCTGTCCCATGCATGTTTAAAACCCACCACAGTACAGGCTGCCACCACCTCCTGGGGCAGGCTATTCCATGCATCCACCGCCCTTTCCATGAAGAAGAACTTCCTAATATTTCCCCTTATGCGGCCACCCTTCAATCTCATGTCATGTCTTCTTGTCCTGGCACTACTTTTAAGTTGAAATATGTTGTCCCCTTCCACCTTGCTTATGCCCTTGAAGTACTTGAATGTTTCTATCATGTCGCCTCTTTCCCTCTTCTGTTTCATCGTGTACAAATTTAAGTCCCTCACTCTCTCCTCATAAGGCTTGTGATGTAATCTGTTGACCATTTTGGTCACTGTCCTCTGCACTGTCTCCATTTTGTCAATGTCCTTTCAAAGGTGTGGTCTCCAGAACTGTACACACTATTCAAAATGAGGTCTCACCAGGGTCTTATGCAGTGGAACTATTACCTCCCTCCTTCTGCTTGTGATTCCCCTTCCAATACATCCCAACATCCCACTGGCCTTTCCCACCAACTTGGCAGTCTGCATAGTGGCTTTTAAGTCTTCTGTGGTTAGGACCCCCAAGTCTCTTTACTGTCAGCAGCTCCCCCCATCTTGTAGCAGTAGCACGCTCCAGGGTTCCTGCTCCCCACATGCATGATTTTGCATTTCTTTGTGTTAAACCTTAGCTGCCATACCCCTGACCATCTCTCCAACCATTCCAGGTCTCTTCTCATCTTTTCCACCCCCTCCGGGGTATCCACCCTGTTGCAGATCTTGGTGTGGTCCACAAACAGCCAAACCTTTCCCTCTAGCCTGTCTGCTATGTCACCGATGAAGACACTGAAGAGGACTGGCCCCAGTACTGGCCCCTGAGGTACCCCACTGGTCACCTCCCTTTCCTCTAATTGGGTTCCATTTACCACTGCTCTCTGTTTTCTGTCCCTTAACCAGTTGCCAATCCAGTTCACCACTTTGTGTCCCACCCCCAGGCTGTCTAGCTTGTTGACCAGTCTCCTACGTGGGACCATGTCAAAGGCTTTGCTGAAGTCGAGGTAGGCAATGTTTACTGCCCTCCCACCCTGGTCTACTGCTTTTGTCACCCAGTCAGAGAAGTCTATCAGATTTGTTTGACAGGATCATCCTGCAGAGAACCAATGTTGCCTGGGATCCACCAGCCCATTGGCTACCAAGTGTTCCACAATTCTTTCCTTGAGGAGTACCTCCATTATCATCCCTACTACAGAGGTTAGACTAACTGTCCTGTAGCTCCCTGCTTCTTCCCTACTGAGTACCTAGAGGCCAGTGGGGCACAGGACCCAAGGCAGCATGGATTCACGATGGGAAGGTCCTGTCAGATGAATCTAATAGTTTTCTTTGACTGGGTGACCAAAGTAGTAGACCAGGGAGGGGCTGTGGACATGGCCTACCTAGATTTTAGCAAGGCATTTGATACAGTCCCACACAAAAGATTAATACACAAGTTAGCCAGCCTTGGAGTGGGCCCCAAGGTGGTAGCCTGGATAAAAAATTGGTTAGACAACAGGACGCAAAGGGTAGTAGTAAAATGGGTACACAGTGAAAAAGGAGGGGTTACTAGCGGGCACCGCAGGGTTCAGTACTGGGACATGTCCTTTTAATGTCTTTATAAAGACATTGCAGAGGAACTGGAAGGAAAAGTATGTATCTTTGCAGACGACAAAGATCTGCAACAGGGTTGATACACAAGATGGAGTGGAAAGGATGAGAAGGGACTTGGCAAGGTTGGAGGAATGGTCAAATGTATGGCAGCGCCAGATTCAATGCAAAGAAGTGCAAGGTAATGCATATGGAAACAAAAATCCAGGGGAAGAGTACACAATGGGGAGTGAAATACTGACAACAGTAAAAATGGAAAGGGACCTGGGGGTAATTATATCAGATAACCTAAAGGTGGGCAAGCAATGTGAGAAGGCAGTAAGGAAGGCTGGGGGGATACTGGGATGCATAGGAAGAGGCATCAATAGTAGAAAACAGGAAGTTGTTATCCCTCTGTACAGACAGTTGGTGAGACCCCATCTGGAGTACTGTGTGCAGTTCTGGAGACCCCATCTCTGCAAAGACATAGACAGAGTGGAGGCTGTCCAGAGGAGGGCAACCAAAATGGTGCAGGGTCTTCACCAGAAGACATACAAAGAAAGACTAAAGGAGCTTAATATGTATACCCTTGAGGAAAGAAGGGAGAGAGGGGACAAGATAGAAACTTTCAAGTACCTCAAGGGAATCAACAAAGTCCAAGAGAGCAGCATCTTTCAGAAAAAGAGATGTGCAAGAACAAGGGGGCACAATTTGAAGATAGAGGGGGGATGGCTCAGAGGTTATGTGAGGAAGTATTTTTTCACGAGAGGGTTGTGGATGCATGGAACAGCCTCCCTGAGGAGGTTGTGGAGTCAAGAACAGTGGGGGAATTCAAGAATGCATGGGACAGACATAAGGCAGTCCTAGTGGGGGGTAGGAGGAAGTAAGCTGTTGGTTAACTAGGATCTGCAGCTTATCTGTTAGGTAGGAAAATGGGCAGACTAGGTGGGCCAAGCGGTCCTTATCTGCCATCAAATTCTATGTTTCTACTACCGTTCTTGTAAATAGGGATGACGTTTGCCCTTCTCCAGTCCTCTGGGACCTTTCCAGTGTCTAAGGACTCGCTGAACAGGGCTGCCAGTTCATACTTCAGCTCCTTTAGAACCCTGGGATGTATGCCATCTGGTCCCATAGCTTTGTCAACCTCTAATTTTGCCAGTTCCTCTAGGGCCCTCTCCTCTGTGAATGGATTTTTGTTTACCTCCCTATCTTTAACTCCCCTGAAGTCCAGCTCTGGGCCTTGCCCATCCCCTTCCAAAGTGAAGACTGAACATAAATATTCATTCAGGATCACTGCTTTTTCCCCGTCTCCCTCCACTATCTCCCCCCGTCCCTCTAAGCTTTGCTCTTCCTCCCTTTGCTTCCTTTTCTCACTGATGTACCAGAAAAATGCCTTGCCCCCCCTTTAACCAACTGAGCTATTCTCTCCTCTGTTTGCACTTTAGTGCTCCTTACTGCCTTTCCTGCCTCTCTCAGGCACTTATGGTACCTCTCCTTGTCCTCCTCATTTTGTGTCTCCTTATACTTCCTGAAAGCTAGCCTCTTGGCCCTTACTTTTTCTGCCCCCCCGAGAACCAAAGAGGTTTTCTTCTCATTTTACTCTTGTCTGTAGACCTGACACATTGTTCTGTTACCCCCACTATAGCCTCTTTGATGTGTACCCATTTCTCCTCTACATTCCCACCTACCCCTCTCATTTGCAGGGTTTCCTTTAGCTGTAGTCCCATTCTGGTAAAGTCCACCCTTCTAAAGTCTAAGACTCTTGTTTTCATATGGGTTGCCTGGATCCCCTTGTCCAACTTGAACCACACCATATTGTGGTCACTGGACCCTAACTGTCCTTCTACCCTGAGATTTGATACCCTGTCCCCATTAGTCAACACCAGATCCAGGATTGTTCAGTCCCTGATAGGTTCCTGAATGATCTGTGTAAGGCCAACCCCCTCAAGGGAGTCCACAAAGTCTTATGTCCTCACTGAGGCCCCTCCGGGGATGGACCAGTCCACTTCTGGCATGTTATAGTCACCCATTAGCAGTACCTCCCCCTTTGCTGCCATGTCATGCATGTTTTCCAGCAGCTGCTTGTCAGTTTCCTCGGCCTGAGCTGGAGGTCTGTAAGTGACCCCAGTGCATATGGCAGTTCCATTGCCTGGTTCAAGGGTGACCTATATTTCCTCTGTTTGCTCATGCCTGTTAAGAATTTCAGTCAATTTTATGCACTCTCTGACATAGAGAGCAACCCCTCCCCCCCCCTTTTACCTTCCCTATCTTTTTGGAACAGTGCACAACCCAGTACACTTATGTCCCAGCTGTGATTGCTGGTGTACCATGTTTTGGTTATTGCTACTATGTCCAGATCAGCCTCCATCTTTATTGCCACCAGGTCAGGGACCTTGTTCTCCAGACTGCAGGCATTTGTGTACATGATCTTCCATGAAGAATGGCATTTTTTTGTTCCCTCCTTATGCATCACTCCCTGCTTCATCCTTCTTTTCCCAGAGTGTTTTTTGTTTTGCCTCCTATTTATTACACTACCGGATGCTTGTGGTCCAGGTCCAACTTTTGGTGGTGACATTATTATGTCCTGAGCATATCCTATCCCTCCCTGCATATCCACCCCTGGGTTGAAATCCTGGCCATGCTCTATGTGTGTGCACTAACCTGAAGGGGTGGGCTGCCTGAATCTGCCTGCACCTGACAGCCACCCCCCAGTGGCTAGTTTAAATGCTTGTGCAGGAAGCATGTAAACCTCTCATTGAGGACAGACATGCCCTCCACAGAAGGATGCAAATCGTCCTTCTTGTAGAAGCATGCATCCTCCCAGGTGGCACCCCAGTCCCCAATATAGTCAAAGATGTTGCCCTTGCACCAGTCCTTCAACCATTTATTGAAGGTGCTGATGTGGGGGTTCCTTCCCCTCTCCTTCCCCTGACTGGTAGCACCTCTGAGAATGTTACAGAGTTTGCCACACACCCCCAAGCTCCTTCCCAACTACCTAAAATTCTCCTGAACCTCCTCCAGACTCACCCTTTCTTTGGCTAGGTCATTTGTCCCCAGATGGACAATGATTTCCAGTCCCCCCCCACCAGCCAGGGCCTTTGCGATCCTCTGGATATGCTCCCCCTCTCTCCAAGCCATGCCTCCTGGGAGGCACATGACCTCTCTCTCTCCTGATGTCTGATCCTATATCCATACTCTGAACTATTGAGTCCCCCACCAGGAGAATCTTTCTTCTCCTCTGGGGTTCTCTGGCCCCCTTCCCTGTGCACCCCTTCCAGTGGGTCTTCCCATCCCCCCCAGTCACAACCTTGGGTTCCCTTTCAGGGATATCCCCCTCCTTGAGAACATCGTACCTGTTCCTTAGTTGTACTGGTTGGGGGGGTGCCTGATCTCCACCTTCCTTAACCTACCTGAGCCCACCATAGTCCATCCAAGCCTCTGTCTGAGTAGCCTCTGTGGCAGTGACTGGTGTTGTGGTGGTCCCTGGGTGGGGGCAGAGGACCCCAGTACTCCTGCCAACCATGCTCAGAGCACAACAACCTCCTCCCTCAACCCAGAGAGGTGCCTGCAAATAAGGCAGCACCACAGTTCCCAGAAATGCTCCTGAACACTGCTGCTCGACACTCACTGCACTGCACCACTACTTACATCATCCTTCATACTCTCTTAATATGGTCCTACCACCTTTTGTTGTTGTTTTTTTAAAAACTTACTTTACTCTCTATCACAGAATTTCTTTATGTAAGTCCCTAAAATGTTTATGGGCCCTGGTTACCCTGAGTAGCTCAATCCCCCAGAGAAATCAGTGACCCACTCAGAAGCCTCTGACCCTCAAATCCTGTCCTTGATTCATCAGATAGTTTTCCTGGGGTAGAGTACACACTTCTGTGCTGAGGGCTGGTTTAGTCCCCCTTTATGCCCCTGCCACTCAGCTGCCCCTGCTATTCACTGTTCCTTGCTCCTGTCACTCAGATTCAACAGGGCATTTAATAATGTGTGGAGGCGGGGGTTGGAAGGGTGGGCAAAAATACCAGAAAACACTTGCTCACTTAAAATACCAGCAACCAGTAGCTAACTTAAAATACCAGTAAAGCTAACTTTAAATACCAGCAAACAAAAGAATAGGTCACTAAATATTACCTCAGCCCCAAAAAAGAAAACAGAACAGTATAATGAATTAAACAACAAATTAAACAGTTGAAATCAACACTTCCCTCTTTCTCCTGTGGTTTCTTGCTTCTAAATGATTCAGATTAGCTCCAAGTCATTAAGAGGGCTCATAATAGTTCCTCTTCCCCCACTCAGAAGACAAACACCAGCAAAAAATACCATCAAACACTTGTTCACTTAAAATATCAGCAACCTGGATGGCCCGGTGGCACTGAGGGTTGAGGTGCTGGACGCCACACTTCACGCCACGCTGGCGACACATGTTCAGGAATGAGCGTGGGCCACCGGTGGTCGGCAGGGGAGGGAGAGGATTCAACGTCTGATGACAGCTCTCCTCTCCCAGGGAAGGGTGGGTATGTCATCCCACTCCTTAGTTGCCCTCTGGTGGAGGATGGGGGGGTAGCATGCCAGAGCTAGGGAGACAGGTTGTGTGGCATTATGACATGCACGTGTCTCCATTGCCGTGAAGGGGAGGGAATACAAAAAGGAGGAAAAATTGGCTGCCGGATCCATGACAACCTCTTCAGTACTCCAACGCCACGGCCTCATGGAGCTCTCAGGCCCGCTCTGGTGATGTGCTCAGGAGGGGGTAGGAGGGCCCTTTTCCCTTCCGCCCTGCCATGGTGGTAATCTGTGGGGGACACAGGGCCTAAGGGGTGCCGGGGGGGCATGGTGGTGACTGGGGCTGGCAGGAGGACAGAGGTGTACTGGCAGGCCGCAGGAGGATAAACATCTGAATTAAAAAAAATAAATAAAAAATGCCAGCAACCAGTAGCTAACTTAAAATATCGGCAAAGCTAACTTTAAAAACCAGCAAACATAAGAATAGATTACTAAATATTACCTCAGCCCCACAAAAGAAAATAGAACAGTATAATAAATTAAACAGTAGAAACCAACACTTCCCTCTTTGTCGTGTGGTTTCTTGCTTTTAAATCATCGTTCATCGTTAATCGTGATCATCATTAATCATCAAATGTTACCATATGATCATCAAGGGAGACTGTGATCTAAGATCATCTTCTAGATCATGATTTAATCATCAAACATGAACTTTCAAATCACCAACTGATTATTACTTATTATTTTTGTAAGCTTAAATCATCGTGATGGTTGTTGATGATCTGTGGATAATCAAGGGATGATCTCTGATGATTATGTTAGTTCTGTGTTATAAGACTGTAAGTCACGTGAGTAATAATTGACAAAGTTTTCTGTGTTACTGTGATGAAAATATGAACGTCACTTATAAACAAAGGCAAATGTACTGTAATGTAAATTATATGAAGTCAAGTTTTAATCCCTTTAGGAAGAGTACATGCAATGCTAGGTATAGTACGTATATTTGCATAACAAACTTGCATATTTCAAAAGCACAGTTTATAGACCAAAACAATAGTAATTTCTATTTTATTTTTTTTATACGTATTTTATTGTACAGTTTACACAATACACAGGCAATACACAATTGATTACTGGTATCTCAACTTTGATACATTGTAGTTGGTAAGGTTGCCATAATGAGCCAAAGTCCCATTGCAATCCAGGAATTAAAGTACAATCAGTGCTTCTGCTTTCCATATGTATCTGGAATTTGGACTCCTGTTAGTTTTATACAACTGTGCTACAAATAAAAGGGTTATTCAGGATAATAAGGACGAACAACAGACATACAGAACAAGAAACAAAACTGTCAGCTATTGTCTTTTGTTCAAGTTAATACAATGCTCTTAAGAAGGTACATTCAGTCTCTACAGTTTATGTATCCCATAAAAATAGAGATTTAATGTTAGGGCTTAAACAAAGGTACTAAAATAAAGTGAGACTCAATAAAGTGCAGGCTTTACTACCAGATATCTAATAGGGGGCAGCAGTTTGGCTTTCACGCCATTCCCATTAACCTAGAAAGCCCAGGTCCATTATTATTACTTTACCACAGGTGCCAGCCTAGGTTATCTGTTCAATTCCCATCTAGTCCACCGGTTTTGGTATGCTGCAGAACTGTTTTGCAAGTTATGTGTTAACTGCTCAAATTTTTGTATATAACTTATGATGGTCTGGCACTCCAAGAGTGTAGGAGGGTCTGAGAGTAGCCACTTCTTGGTGATTGATTTATAAGCCACAGCCAAACATATAGACCAAAGATAGGTGGCATCTTTGTCTCTAAGAGTTTTGGGGGGTATACCAAGTAGAAGGTTCTGTGGAGTTAATGGGTCCTGGATAGTAAACATAATGTCCATCTGGTGGGTAGCTGACTGCCAGAACGGAATAATTTTAGGGCAAAGGAGGAACACATGGGCATGAGAGGCCTCAACCGCTCCACATTGTCTCCAACATCTTGAGGATGCAGCGGGGTTACGCCTGGCTAAAAATTGAGGAACAAGGAGGTATCTTGTGTGTAACTTCCATACATACTCCTTCCAGCTGGGAGACAAGGTAGTAGACCAAGTTGATTGCCAAACCCTAGGCCATACCGGTTGTAGGAGTGGGCAGCCCAAGTCTCGCTCCCATCTATGTTTTATTACGTCAGTGAAATGGTGCTGGTAAATAATCAGGAATTTATATAACAATGATATCGCATGGTCACTTTCAGTTGTTGCCCATATTTGAGTAAAGGGACTAGTGTCCTCTTCCTCTAGTGATCTTGAGGTTTGAAATTTTAGTTGTGCATTTACAAAGTCCATGATCTGCAAATAGTACATATAGTCCTTTGGAGCCCAGCTAAATTTTATCTGTGCTTCTGGAAAGGAAAGCACAGAAGTGTGGCAAAGTATTTACCATGGCGCCACAAAACCTCGAGAAGCCTGGGAGGGATACCATTTATATTCTTGTGCTGGAAGGAATGCAGGGTTTGTAATGAACCAAACATATTTCCAAGCATGGTGATTGAATCGTTTTTGGGGGTAGCTTCTCCTCCAGCCCTCGAGGATCAAACCTGTACTATCTGTAAGTGCATCTTGGAGCTGTCTCATTTGGGATGAGACAAAGAGGGTTGCTGCTGGCTGGAGTGACAGGGGTCTGTTAACATCTATTTGTTTCCAATGTGCTACATAGTGGTCATTTCCCCAAAGACGGGCCAGTCGCATTTGTGAGGAATTCCAGTAGTAGTGCAAGTTAGGGAATGCAATTCTGCCTAGATTTTTGGGGAGCATTAGTAGTTGGGATTTCAGCCTAGGCCTTTTACTGTGCCATGGGAAATCCAGAAAGGTACGTTGCCATCGATTAAGAGATTGTGCAGGTACCTTGCATGGTACAGATTGGAAAAGGTATAATAACCTGGGTAGGCCATTCATTTGAAGGGCTTGATTTCTAGCATAAAAAGATAAAGGTAAGACAGTCCATCGCTTGATATCTATTTTAAGGGTCTTTATGAGGGGGTCATAGTTCAAATTGAAAAGGGATTTGAGATCACAAGGGATTTGAACCCCTAGGTACTGGATTGCTTGGGAGTCCCTTTTAAATTGAAATGTCTTTCTGATCTGTTCTGTGGGGGAATAATTAAAAGCTAACAGCTCAGTTTTGTTGGTGTTTAGTGAGTATCCTGCTAGGAAAGAAAATAATTTAAGTTTTTGTAACAAATGGGGGAGGGAGACATCTGGGTTAGTGAGGTATATTAGTACGTTGTCTGCAAATAAAGTTATATTCTGCTCTGCACCAGTCGGTTGCATTCCAGGGAGGTTGGGGTCTTGTCTGATCAAGTATGCAAGGGGTTCAATATAAAGGACAAAAAGTAAAGGGGAGATGGGACATCCCTGCCTGGTTCCTCTATGTAGGGCACATTTTTGGGACAAGTGGCCATTAGGACTAATATATGCTTGGGGCTATGGTAAAATTTAAATAGGAGATTTATAAATTGGTTTGGAATTTGAAAAGCTGTCAAGACTTCCTTTAAAAAGGGCCAAGAAATCATTTCAAATGCCTTTTCAGCATCTAAACTAAGGAGGAGGAGGGTGGGAGTTTTTTGGTTTTGAATATGTTCAATCAGGTATATAGTTCTTCTAATGTTGTCTTGGGCTTGACGTCCTTGAATAAAACCAGATTAGTTCTGACGTACTAGGGAAGGCACTCAATTTGCTAGTCTATGGGCTAAGATGGATGCCAAGATTTTGTAGTCCGTGTTTAAGATAGATATGGGACGATAGGAACCAGGCAGAGAAGGGTCTTTACCGGGTTTTGGGATTACTGATATTATTGCATATTGCCGGGATGGGGGATGGGGTTTTTGGGAAGGAATATATTCGTGTACAATCAATGCAAAAGGGGGGGGGGTATCCTGTTTGAAAGTTTTGTAAAATTCCCCTGGTAATCCATCAATTCCAGGACATTTATTGGTTTTAAGATTACCTATTTCTGATTCTATCTCCCAAACTGTAATTGGGGCAAGTAGTGTTTCTGCAAGGGTTCTAGAAAGGATGGGAAGGTTTAGGCCTTTAAAAAAGGTATGGGTTTGTTCTGGGGGGGCTGTTGTTGAGGTGCAGTGTATAGGTCATAATAATATTTGACAAATATGTCCGATATTGCAGCTATGGTGTATTGGATGGGGGACCTTGGGGGAGGGTCTCAGAGTGGAGATCATGGCCCTGGCCTGTTGTATCCTTAGCCAAGGAGCGAGGGCCTCCTTCGTAATATTTTTGTCTAAGAAATAACAACTTCTGCTCCACGTAATAGTCTAACAGGGAGTTAAGGTCCTGTTTCAGGGTCTTTAACTGGTTGGTGGCCGCAGCTGTGACTTTCATATTTTATTGCTCTTCTAGGTCTTTTATTTGAGAAAGTAGAGAATTTCTTTTCTGTTCCCTTGGTTTTTTTTTTCTGTGCTGCAATAACAATACATTTTCCTCTGCAAATAGCCTTGATTGTGTCCCACAGTGTGGATATGTCTGTTCCCTGTGTGTCATTGTCTAATACAGCTTGTTTAACTGTATCTTTCAATCAATCAATCAATCAAAATCTTTATTTATTCAGGTGAACATCATTGAGCATAGCTCATTTACAAGATGGACCTGATTGGTCATAAACAACAAAATGGTTTAAACTCACAAATATACAAATATAGAATGAGTACAGTAACAAAGACTTTTTAAGAATAAACAACAAAGAATGAACAAATGCAATAATATACACATATATACAAGGCAAGTAAACAGTGGTATTGGGCACCAGAGCAAATATAGAAAAAAAAGTAATGAGTAGGGGTTTAGGAGGTAGATAATATAGAAGTTAATGGATGAATGCATGAACAGATAAGGGAGGGGGAATCTAATGGGGGCAGGGGTGAAAAGGGGTCTGAAGAGGCTAGGAATTGTGGAAGCAGTTGCATATCTCTGGGAAAAGATTTAGGTACAGCTTTTTGAAGGAGACTACAGGAATGAAAGTGTTCAGCTTCAGGGTCTTTGTAGAGAGTTCCAGATGTGTGCTAGAAAGTAGTTGATTGCAGCCCTTCCATGTCGGGTACATGCCTTAGGTAGATTCAGCAAGATGAGGTTATTGCTTCTTAGGCATATGGCCTTGGAGTAACACGAGAGAAACAATCAGAAATGTAGGATGGTAGTTTATTTGTCAGAGCTTTGTATATCCAAAGAGCAGCATTTTGTTCCTTCTGTGATGTAGGGATGTCCAGCCAACTGCAGCATAGAGAGAACAGTGGTGGTACTGAAAGGAAGGTCAGTGATGAACCTTAGAGCTCTATGGTACAGGGTATCCAGTTTATTTAGGTAGGACAGGGAGCAGTGGCCATATAGGAAGTCTGCGTAATCAAGGAGGGATATAAATGAAGCCTGGATTAATCTCTACTTAGATTCTCTGTTTAGAAAATGTTTGATCCTGAAGAATAGGCCAAGCCTTTGCCTTAGTTTTTCAGGAGCTCTTCAATGTGCTGGGTGAAATCAAGCCTGTTGTCAATCCAAACCCCAGATATTTGAATTTATCTACATAATCAAGGCTCACACCAAGGACGGTAGAAAGTTGGGGAAGAATGTTCGTGAGTAGGTATTGGTGGAGATGAACATAGCTTTAGTCTTCTTGGCATTTAATGAAGCTTCTTTTCAAGTAATTTGTGTTGCAGTAAGGAGAAGTCAGCTTGTAGTAGAACATAGGCCTTTTTGGTGATGGATTGCTTACATAAAGGACAGTGTCATCTGCAAAAGGTGAACATTAGAATTTGTGAGGCCTGAGTCAATGTTATTGATGTAGATGGCAAGAGGATAGGGCCCAAGATGGAGCCTTGAGGAACTCCTCTTGAGAGTGGTTTTGAGGAAGAAAGGTTGCTCTTCACTTTTACCTGCTGCACCCTACCAGAGAGGTAGCATTTGAACCATTTAAGAGAGATAGGGTCTAGGCCTAGGAGTGCAGTGAGGAGATTAGAAGATCATGATCCACAGTATCGAATGCTTTACTTAAATCCAGAAATACAGCACAGATATTATTTTTTTTATCTAGTTCAGTCTGCCAGTCATTTGTAACTTTTGCTAAGGCAGAAATGGTGCTATGCATGGCTCTGAACCCAGATTGAGCAGGGTTAAGGAGGTTGTTAGCATTGAGGTAGTCATTTAGTTGGATGCTTACCAGTTTCTCTAACATCTTGGACAGCACTGGAAGGATGGAAATAGGCCTGTAGTTGTTGAGATCCATGGGGTCCCCTGCTTTAAGGAGGGGAAACACTTGTGCTGTCTTCCACAAAGAAGGAATAGAGCCAGTAGATAAGGACATGTTGAAGAGGTGAGTTAGGGGGGCTGCAATGGCATGCAGTGAAATTTTTAAAAAGAAAGGGTCCAGAGAGTCTGCACCAGCGCTTTTAGTTGTATCCAGGCAGAGCAGTAGGTCTTCTACTTGTTTTAATAAAATTGGCTTGAAAGAAAACGTAGAGGTAGCCTTCTGAGCTTCAGTGGAATGGAGAGTAAGTTGAGAGCGCAGCAAGTTTGCTGGAGATGAGTCAAAAGCTAGGCCTGCTGTAGTAAAATGATTATTGAAAGCATCTAAAATTTCATACTTGTCAGTAATGATCACATTGTTGAGGATCACTTGAGATGGTAAAGAGGTGCTAGAGTCTTGCCTAGGATTCCCTTGATAGTGCCCCAGAATTTGGCTGGGTTGTGGTAGGTGGCATCCAGCTCTGCTGTATAGAAGGCAGCCTTAGCATCTCTCACTTTTTTAGTGCAGCTGTTCCTGGCTTGTCTGAATTGTACCCAGTTGTTTGGATCTTTGGTCTTCCTTGCCTTTTTCCAGAGCTTGTCTCTAGCAAGCAGTGCAGATTTAAGTTCAACAGAGAACCAGGGACAAGATTTGCATTTAATTCTGACACTGGTGACTGGTGCATATGTATTGAGAGCCCCTAAGATTATGTCATTTAGCACCTGCAGTGCTGACTCCACAGAAGCTGAGAGGTAGAATTCTTGCCAGTGTTTGGAGTGACACAGATTTTAGAGATATCTCAATGTTAAAGTTCTTTTAGACCTTCTTGGGAGGAATTTTGCAGGGTTAGCAGGCTTGATTGAAGATCTTATACCAGCTATGAGGCAGTGATCACTTATATCACTGAATAGCACTCCAGCGTGAGAATATAGATGGGGCTTATTAACTAACATAACATCAAGTAAGGTGCTGTTACTTTTGTTTTTTAGGTTAATCCTTGTTGGTTCATTTATTAGTTGAGTAAAGCCATGGGAGTCACAGAAGTATACTAGGGGTGCAGAAACATTGGATAGCCAGTTAAAATTCAAATCACCTATCTTTAATTTCTTGAATTATTTCTTTATCCTTAAGAAGGGAAATATTCAGTCTCCACACTGTGGTTTTCCAAAAGTGGTCATTTATAAAACAAAGGTACTGCGGAGCGTGGTCCGAGATGACATAATCTCCCTGCCAGGCCCTTTGGGACATATGTGCATGCTCTTGTGACACAAGGAGGTAGTCAATCATGGAATAACGCTGGTGAGCTTGTGAAAAGAAGGCGTGATGAGTACCTGGGCCATTGAGATACCTCCATACATCGACAAGACCCAAGTCCTTGAGTAATTTAACCAGTTCCTTGGTCTTCTTAGTTACCTTATGCTGCTGGGATACATGTTCATAATTTGACTCAAATTAAAATTAAATCCCCACAGACAATATGCTCTTCCGCCCACTGCATTAGTAATAAGAGAAGGGACCTGTAGGTGGAAAAGTCAGAATTAGGAGGGAAGTACATTGACGCCATTGTGATAGGTTTCCCATTCAGTTTCCCTTTATTAGGACATATCGGCCCTCTTTATCAATTATTTGGCCCATGGCCTGAAAAGGGACCCCGGTGGAATTAAAATAACAGTGCCCCTTCTCCAGCCTCCTTTGTAGGAAGAGGCATAGACCTGGTTAAATGCCAAATGCTCGCATTTTTGGTGTTCTAGGCTTGAAAGATGGGTTTCTTGGAGCAATAAAATGTCAGCTCCAGCTCATTGTAGTGAAGACAGAACTTTCGAGCGTTTAATAGGACTTGTCAGTCCATGTACATTGTAGGTACAAAATGTGTAACTCATTTCAGCAATGTTAGAAGAAATTCAGCTGTTAAGCCCCTTTGTCTCCTAGGAACTAATTCACCATATCTCAATTTATGTTGCATTGTTTCAACCTCACACCTGAATAACCAAGACTTCAATAACCCATATAAGTGTAGGTTATATAAACAAGCTGATAGTAACAGTAAGAAACTAGATGGCGCCAACCGGGCACCGAACTTTAGAAACATAGAATTTGACGGCAGATAAGGATCGCTTGGCCCACCCAGTCTGCCCATTTCCCTACCTAATGGATAAGCTGCAGATCCTAGTTAACCAGCAGCCTACTTCTTCCTACCCCCACCCCCTAGAATTGCCTTATGGCTGTCCCATGGATGCTTGGATTCAATCATTGTTTTTGACTCCACAACCTCCTCCGGAAGGCCATTCCATGCATCCACAACCCTCTCTGTGAAAAAATACTTCCTTACATTACCTCTGAGCCGCTCCCCCATCTTCAAATTGTGCCCCCTTGTTCTTGCACACCTTCTTTTTTGAAATATGCTACCCTCTTGGACTTTGTTGATTCCCTTGAGGTACTTGAACGTTTCTATCATGTCCCCCCTCTCCCTCCTTTCCTCGAGGCTATACATATTAAGCTCCTTTAGTCTCTCTTCATATGTCTTCCGTGCAGACCCTGCACCATTTTAGTTGCCCTCTTCTGGACAGCTTCCATCTTGTCTATGTCCTTGCGGAGACTGGGTCTCCAGAACTGCACACAGTACTCCAGATGGGGTCTCACCAGCTGTCTGTACAGAGGGATAACAACTTCCTGTTTTCTACTGGTGATGCCTCTCCCTATGCATCCCAGTATCCCCCCAGCCCTCCTTACTGCCCTCTCACATTGCTTGCCCACCTTTAAGTCATCTGATATGACTACCCCCAGGTCCCTTTCCATTTTTGTTGTTGTTAGTATCTCACCCCCCATTGTGTACTCTTCCCCTGGAGTTTTGTTTCCCAGGTGCATTACCTTGCACTTCTTAGCATTAAATCTAAGCTGCCATACATTTGACCATTCCTCTAACCTTGCCAATTCCCTTCCCATTCTTTCCACCTCACCTTGTACATCAACTCTGTTACAGATCTTTGTGTCATCTGCAAAGAGACATACTTTTCCTTCCAGTCCCTCTGCAATGTCGCTTACAAAGACATTGAAGAGGACCGGTCCTAATACTGAACCCTGCGGCACCCCTCTAGTAATCCCCCTTTCTTCAGAGTGGACTCCACTTTAAACCTTGTTGTGGCTTCCAAGGTAGGAGGTCTACTATAAAGAGTGACCTCTGTACCCACCCTGGTGTTAATTTTGGCAGGCAAAAGAGGGTAAGACTCCTCCTGGTCGGGAGGACCTCTTTCTGGGTCAGAGTAGTACTGGACCCAATAAACATAGTGATTTGTGGCTTAATATAACATTCAGCCCAATCCACTAGACAAAACTATCTCATGTTGTAAACTAGAGGGTGTTTTGTTTCAGTTTTTGTCGGGGGATAGGGAAGTGGGGAAATTTGATTTAACTCTAGCGTTCTGAAAAATCCCATGATGTTTCTATTCATAGACCCCAACTTTTCCTCCAATCTGTTTCAACATTTAGCTTTGTGGAACAGCCAAATTGCTCTTTCAATGCAAAGCCCCTGAAATAAAGAAAAGGCATGGCCTTTCAATATTGTCCAGTAAGCAGGGAACAGAACATAGGTTCCTGTTTCATCTTAATAATTTGGGCTTATTCTACCTAGGCCTAGACATCGCATCAGCATGGCCCTGCGTAGTGAATCTGGGTAAGGAGGGTAAGTTCCTTTGGATCATGTTCTCAGCTACTCACTGCACATCATCGAATGGGTAAAACTCCTGGCAATTATACACCAGTCAGCCTTCCATTTGGAGAAGATTTTGATTGGAGATTCCAGAGAGCTTCTTAAGTAAGTCCCAAAAGAATATGACAGTCTCTGAGCTCGTGGACATGGTTGGGAATTTGTTTCTTTTTGCAGGTACTGTTTGCCAGGTTCTCTCTCTTGATCCCTACGCTTCTGGCCCACTGCAGTCAGCTGATCTGGAACCTCAATGCCCTTTTTAAGTATGGCCTGTCACACCTCTTGAAAAGTACTGTAGATTTCTGTGCCTTCTTTCCAAAAGACTCGTAGTATAGAGGGATACAGTGTTTGTATACGCAGGTTTTGAGCACAGAGAGCTTTAATAAGAGGGGCATACTCCTGTCGCTTTTTCTGGATGTTGGGGGGGATAGTCTTTGTCGAAGAAGAGGCGAGAATCCAGGTATTTGACCTCTCACTATTGCCAGGCTCTCTTCAAGATATCCTCTTTAGTCTTAAAGCTATGAAATTTAATGATCACCGAGCGTGGTATGGCTGACTGATCTTTTGGTTTTGGTATAAGGGTGTGGTGTGCTCTCTCAATTTTTAATTTATAGTCTTGTGGGAGATTTAGCACATCACGAAGCATGTCTGTGAGTAATTCAGACATATCGCCCTCTTCTGCACCCTCTTTCAAGCCATACAGGTGCAGATTGTCCCTCCTTGACCTGCTCTCTAGATCTAGGTATTTCTGCTCAGTGGTAATTGCATGTAAGCACAATGCTGAAACCGTTCAGCCGATGTGTTGTAGACCATCCTCTTTAGTGGCAATTTGGTCCTCAGCCTCCTGTAGACGATTCTCCACCAACGATAGTATCTGGTTCAGTTGTTTAAATTCTGATTTATTTTCTGCACACATGTCCTTTAGCTCCCGCATCAACGACTCAAATCTAGATCTAGATAGTTGTTTGGTCTCCTCGTCGGTGTCATAAGTCGGGGCCGGGTTGTTGTAGTGTGAGGCAGTAGCAAGACCTCATGTAGTGAGTTTTGCCTTGAACCATGAGATTCTTTTTCTCCCCTCGGCTGTGATGCATGATTTCTGGACCCTCTGTCCCTCTGCAATCCTCCGAATGCCATTTCAAGTACTTTCATTAACTTTTAAGGGTTTTTAGGATTAATCTGCAGATCGGGTTGGAGTGGCTCTCTTAGCTGCTTATCAGAGCCGAGCCAGAACCAGAACTCATAATTTCTATTTTAAAAATAATTTTGTAAGCCGGCCTGATGGCTCTGAGGGTTGAGGCGCTGGACGCCTTACCTCATGCTACGCCGGTGACCCAGGTTCGGGAATGACCTCAGGTCATCGAGGTGCTGGCCTGGGGGGGGGAGAGTGGGATTGAGTGAACCTTCGGGCTGCTCTCCTTTCCCAAGGGTGGTGGAGGGTGGTTTGTCACCCCTCCGGTAGCCCCGTGCCCACTGGGTGGAGGTCCTGTGGGGTAACATAGGCAGGTGGGGGCAGCAGTATGGGTGGACAGAAGGGGCTGAGCTTGCTTCCAGTGTGTGTACACACCTCCACGCGCATGTACAGCCGTGTGCCAGGGCCTTGAGAGGGATGTGGGAGAAAACCTACAAAAAGCCTATAAAAAGCAATATAAAAAACTAAATTAATAATAAAATTGATAGAATTAGTTTGCAAACTGTTAGGAAAGGTTTTGAGCACAAACCAGGTGGTTGTAGGAATTCACCATGACTCTAAAGGGAACCACTGAATGAAGCTATATAAACCAGTTTGAGCCTTTTTAATGCTAGTAAGAAGCAAAATGCCACAGTAAGTGTAATTGCAAGCAGCGTGTTTGTATAGAAGATGTATCATAACTTATAATTCCAGTCCAATAAACATGCCTACCTCGTGGCTTTCCCATACAGAAAGCAGCATGTGTTCACCGTTATAACCAGCTGGTTGTAAGTAGAGAATACTGGATGGGCAACTATGCACAACTAGTGTGTTCTGCCACAGAGGGGTTCTGATTCCCTCTGACCTCGAGAGCAAAGCTCAAGAGGTCTATGGGAATCAGAACCCCGAGGTGGCAAAACACACTGGTTGTGCATAGAGTTGCTCATCCTGTATTTTTTATAGTGTATAGTACTGTGTGAAGTATGTGTTTGTGAGTTCTTTTGCTTTCAAAATGAAACTGACTCATGCAGTCTTCTAGAGGTTCTAGAATGCTGTTCTACCACAGTAGGGTAGAATCACATTCCATGACCTTTGAACTGTGGTACAATAGCATTTTGAAAGGGATGGAATTCTATACAGAGCAACAATCCACTATACACTATACACTACATAGAGGATAGTGCATGGGCAACCATGCACAACCAGCCTATTGTGCCACAGAGGAGTTCCGATTACCTCAGACCTCAAGAGCGAAGCTCGAGAGGTCCTAGGTAATCGGAACCCCAAGGTGGCACAAAAGGCTGGTTGGGCATGTGGTTGCCCATGTACTATTTTTTTATAGTGTATAGTCTCCCTTTCCAATTAGGTTTTTTACATTTTTTAATTTTTAAAATACAAAAAAAACGAAAGGTTTGCTGCTATGTCGTGCTCGTCGAGTTAGGGCTGCTTGTTAGGTGTTGTGCATGGTTGCTAGAGAGCAGGCACGTCCATGTTAGATGCATAGCCTTCTACTGGCTGTCAGTTCCGTGTGGGAGGGATTTTCAACAAAAATTAAATGGCGGACATAGTTCTCGCTAAGCGAGAGAGAGTTGGATCGCTCATTTTCTTGTCTTTTTTTTGTTAACTAAGTCTATCTGGTTGATCCTGCATTTTAAAAATATCTGGTTGATCCTGCATCTTGATAGACTCCAATGCAACTGCTTCTACTGCCGCCGCCGGGAGTGTAGAGCCTGCCGTTTTCTGCCAAGTAAGGGTAAGAGACTGAGCACGTGGAACCTCTAGAAGTTTTCAAAATGTTGTTCTGCTGCAGTATGGTATAATCACATTCCATGACCTTTTGAACTGCAGCAGAACAACATTTTAAGAACCTCCGGTTTCCATGTGCAGTAAGGGTCCACTATACACTATTGGCAAATTACAACTGTTTTTTTGTATGGGAAAAAACGCTCAGCAGTTATTATAAGTAAAGCAATGGACATCAGTGTTGTTCTCAGTTGTTTTTACCCCCCATGTGTGATACTTTTATGAACAACTTGAACTTCACTCCCATGATTCATGTAGTATAACACACTTTGGGGTATAAAAACCTTGTAACACACTGGCATCCATACATTATTCAATATATTGTAAAACGTTTCCCTGGACATTGGAAAATCCCCTTACAATCTCTGAAAGCAATAATCATTTTTAAAAGAGCAATGCTGCCACTTTTTATGTCTGAAGCATTTTTTTTATTTTGCTGATTGGCAGATGCTCCAAGTGAGAGTATGTGGTGTCATATGTGGAGCAGTACTCTACATGAAGTGCGACGTGCCTATTGCTACTCCCCATTGTGACCTCACTGATTATGACATCACAAGTGTCCAGGGAGAGTCACTTACCTTCAGCCCGCTTGGTCGCTAGTGATACCACAATGGGTGGTGTCATGCTGCTGAACTATGAGAGGGAATAAAACTAAGCATATCTGCTTCCAGGTACAGACACGTCAATACATCACACCTAGTACGATTAGGCAGATATCTCCTAATTAAGAATAGGAACAAGAAAAACAAATTCTGACATAAACAGTAACTACTGGCTACTTTTAGAAATCAATACCATTTTCTGTTGGCTGTTTTTGGCAAAGCTAGTAGCCCTTTAAGTCATCCCATTATTTCCATTTTGATCCTCTCTTGTTTTCATCTGGAGGAGCAAAAAGGAAAGGCATGGTCGACCTGAATCCAAGCATGAGTGATTAAAAGCTGCCTTGTGAACCAGAGAAGAAAAAGTGCTTTGAAATATTCTCTGTCTTAATGTTGCCAAAATAATTGTTTTTGTTCTTGCCTCTGTCACAGTCTCAGCACTCCATATACTTTAAATTAAGACTGTCATTCTCCATGAAGCTCTGGCTTTAATTTACTGAGCTCTGGTAAAAAGAAGTGATTGAGGGAGTCTCAAACACAGCTGTTATCCAGTCCTTCTTGCAGAAATCAAGCACTGTCATGTGCAAGACAATAAAAGATATAAATATTAAACTTCCAGGAAGCTGATGAATCTTCCCATCTAAAATGGAAAACGTACAAAGCAGGACTAGTAATGCAGTGGCTGAGGAGTTGCTTGCCATGCTGGCAACTGGGGTCTGGGCCACAGCTATGACTCTGGGCCAGTTAAATGAAGAATGAAGCATCCCACAGGATACTCTTCCAACGCAGTACTGCCCCCGGTGCACGTAGCGGGAAACAGCTGCAGAGTCTGTTGTCAAAAGGAGGAGCTGTGTGGAGATGGGGCTCTGCATAACAATGGGGCCAGATTCTCAAAAGGTTTTGGGACTAAGTCCCACACTGCAGCTCCAGTTGAGGACCAAAATCTCCACAGCTGTGGAGATTGGCATTCTCATCTGCAGCAGCTCTGGAAGATGTTATGGCTGGTCCCACTGGCCATAACATTTTTCCACAGCTGCGGGGTTTTCTATGGCAAACACCACCCTACAAGCTGCTGTAAATTGTAAATTTTGAGAATACCATAGCTGCAGGAGAAACTGTGGTTCCGCAAGTGGCAATCCACTTGCATCAAGTTTATCCCACAACTGCGGGATTTTCAAGAGTGTTGAGAGTTCGGCCCGTGGTGCACAGACCTTTCAGGGTCCACATGGCGTGTTCCATATAACCAACGCACCGCACTTGACTCAATACTGGTGAAATCTCACGTCCCCCTTGTAAAATGGGTAGATATGCACATAAGCCATACAGAACATACAAGAACACAAAGAATAAGGGTGTCCTGACATGCTAAAAATGTTTAAAAGTTTGTTTGTGTATCTTGCTGGTCTGTCGGCACAGCAGTAGGGCTACTGCTCACAGTGCCAATGGCCTGACTTTGGGAACAAGTTTGGGCTGTCAGGGGCCAGCCCGGGGGGGGGGGCAGAGATCGAGCATCCCAGAGGATGCTGTCTTGCACTGGGGAGTAAGGGCTGTAGCTGTCACTACTACACTGCCAGCTGGGTAATAACAGGTGGTAGTGCCATGGCAGCACAAGTGGGAAGGAGGACATCACCCAAGACCCATGTAAGGCACACTCAGAGTGCGTCTTCTTGGGCCTTCCAGCATGCCAACATCCCGGGGGGTCTGGGAATGAAAAAAGGAAAAGCCTGCCTCAAGCAGAATGAGCTCAGGGATGCTTGGGCCTGATTCCAACCTCTATCCTCTGCTTCAAACCCCAGTAGCTCCCACCTCTGTGATCCAGATGAGGCAGGAGGTTGAATACAGCCTTGCTGGACTGCACGATGGTGTGAGGAGGGGTAGTAAACCTATGCGGTTGGACACTGAGGCAGGTGAATGGTAGGGACATTGGGGTGTGGATCTGGGCCTGACCTGAGGGGATGGGGGCAGTGACATGAGCAGGGGAGCAAACACAAATGACGAAAAAACAGTTTTCTTTTCCTCTGTTGTTTTTCTGCCATGAAGGGGTTCTGGATGCTCTTCTTCTCCAGGGAGAGAGGATTGTGCGCCCTGCTGTGATACTGCCATCTAGGTGACCACAGGTGGCAGTGCACTCATGACATCCAAAAGGAGGGAGGGCATCACCTGATGTCAGTTAGGCTGCGCACCTGAGTGTGCGCATCTACCTTGATGTTCAAGTTGACATCCTAGGGGTGGGTGAAACATGGAAGCAAATCTCCACACAAAAGCAGGATGAAGACTCCTCAGCACACTTGGACCCCCTCCATCTCTAGAACCAGTGCTCCTGAAAAAAACTGAGAAATCTGGAGAGGATACGCCCTGCTCTCTGCCCCCACCCAGAGGGGGGAGAAACCAAGGTAACATGGAGGAACTACTTCAGGTAGGGGGGTTGATGGGGCTGGGATGATGCTGTGGGGAGGTGGCAGCACAGGTGGTTGGCCAGATTTAAGGTGCAGAAACAGAATGTACAAAAATACGAGAGGGTCAAGGGTCACCTGATGGCCCACTGGATAGCACGTTGCACTTCCATTCCGATTATCCAATTCGGGAGCAGACTTGGGAGCTGGCAGGATGATGCTGGGGTGGGGGGATGGGGAGGCACTGCTGCTGTGCAGTGGTTCCAACCAGGGGTGAGCTGACACTAGGTTCCGCTGTGCAGCAAAGCCTGCAGTGGATCAAGGATCTTTCCTCCTCCGCAGGAGGATGTGGCATGCATGTGAGGCCTAGCACTGCAGGATGGTGGAAGGGAAGGAAACCTAAAACACCATATATCCAGTGAGCTGTCTATGTGATGGTCACTGGTGTTTTCTCAGGCCCGGGCTTTGTGTGGATACCATTGGCCATGACAGCTTGGGGTGGTAAGACTCGGGACTGGGGGGGGGGGTTGCCAAGACCTCAGAAGGAGTGAGGTCATCAGCTCAGGGACAAAATATTCTACAGAAAACGAAGAGAGAACAAAGCCAGCAAGAGTTTGTTTTGAACTTGGAGGTACTTTACATTGAAAAGTTAACAGTAAAGTTAGTGTTGTTTGTCTGCTGCAATGCCTGAATAAACTACAGAATAAAGATATACCAGATCAGGCATTTGATCTGATCAGTTTCTTTCTCAAGTCAGTGCTACTTACTTCACCCCATGATGAAGTTGTGGTGTGCAACAAAGTTCTGGGATGTGTGTCTCCTTAATGAAGTCCTTTTAATAAATCTAGCACTTTGCATCAGTATCTCCTGGAGTGTGCTTATAGGTGCTGGAACCTATGAGTAAGAAGGGAAGCAGCCCCCTCACTTTTGCCCAAAGCATTCAAAGTGCTCCTCTAATGCATGCAAGGTCAGAATTACTACAGTCCCCCCCCCCCAACACACACACTTTTCCCCATGTTCTGGCACCCATGAGTGTGCTACTGTTTTGTTGTTGTATTTTTTAGTCTATTTTTATCCTATGGCCCTCTGGTTAGGACCTCCTTCTGCCACTTGCCAGCACCTCCTCCTGTCCATAGAAGCACATCTTACCTGAACCCCCAGGTCTCCACGGATTTCCAGTGTCTCATTGCTGCATTGCCCCCTCGACTTTTCACCCACCCCCAAGGTGGAGTCTGCCATCAACTCTGTCAGTTCCACCCTCCTGCATATAGCCACCCACGATGGAGATGGAGCCCAGGAGTTTCCCCAGGTGTCAGGAGATGGGCCCAAAGGTGGACGTAGGGGCAGGCAGGGCTGCATCTGTCTGGCAAGGGCCAATTTTCCCCATTTCAGGTTTTTTTTTGGTCCCTTTGGGACATGAGCATAAATGACACCCAAGGCAGTGCCTGCACATGTGCGGATCATGCCAGCGTCAGCTGCATTCCAGCCCTCTCTCACTGTAGCTACTTCAGCCTTACTGCCACCCAGCCCTTCTTAGGTGGCAGCCAAATGGCAGAGCTGCTCCAGCCTCCTTCCCCCTGCCAGCCCCCCATGGCTTACGCTTGTTCCCAAAGGTGGATCGCTGGCATCGCAAGCAGTAGCGATATCATTACACCAATGGGTCAGCACTCTTTTAGTTGCTTTTCTTACATCAGCTTGACCTTATGTAACCCACTCCTCCCTTGGGCAACATGATGACCATCCTCAACCTTTTCTCGTGGGCGATTACCTAACTCATTATCTAGGGAGTCGGGCACATAACAACATTTCTATTTACTCCGAGTCCCAGGGGAGATACCTTGGCAATGGTGGGTTTGCACAGTCTGGGGGGCCATGGAAAGTCACACAGGTCTCACACAAAATCGTATGTCCTCAAAAGGCATAGAGTCATACAGTATGGTTTTATTTCTGACATGATGGTCAGTCAGAAAAGGTCCAGTATTCCCTCTCCTTCTCACCCTCCCACTGGCTCCCCCCCCCCTTACTGCACTCTCTTCTCTCTTCTGCTTTTCATTGGTGACATTGAAAGTAACACACACATTGACTATTCCAACACTACCTGGGCCCGAACTACTGGGCTAAGAGTTGCTCGCTTGAACATCTGTAGCCTTCCTTCCAAATTCCCAGACCCCTGGGTTTCCCTTTATAAGCCTTACATACTCTGGCTCACAGAGACCTTGCTGAAACCTCACTTCCCTGATGTCACTTATCCACTGCCGGACTACTCCTTTCTTCACCTAAATATACCTCGTAAAAAGAAGAGTGATGGAGTGGTTCTGTATGTCAAGGACCCCACCACACCTACCATTATTCGCTGCTTTGAACCCCCTATTCCCCAGTGAATGGATCTTTGCTGAACCAACTCTGGGTTCTTCAAAGAATTCTATATGGGTTGCTGCTACAACCACCCAGCTGGCGGCATCACTGGCTTATCAAACTTCCTGGATGGTGTGGGTCAACTCACTCCAACCAGGGACACTATACTATTCAGTGACTTCAACCTTAATTGGTTAAGTGCCTTGGAACCCGATTACTCCAACCTTCTAAAGTGGCACAACCTTGTACAAACCATCTCCAACCCCAGCAGGCACAACACTGAACACTTAACCACTCCTTGCTTGACTGGATTGCCACTAATAGGGAGGACATGGTCCTTCAGGTGCGGACTCTGTCAGATTCTATAAACAACCATTCCCCTTCATATATCATCCGGTCCACCAAGACCAACCCCCCCCCCCCCAAAAAAAAATACCTGTCCTTCAGAAACTTTAACTGCCTTGACACCACCAGTCTCCTTGAAGAAGTCAGAGCGGTGAGCTGGCCTGCCCTCTACTCTCTCTCTGATGTATCATCTGCAGTCTGCTTTCTCACGGATACCCTCCTCCAAGTACAGGACCGCCACTTCCCGCTCACTACCTGTAGGGTGAGGGGGGGCTGTACCCACTCAATCACTAAAGAGTTGCTGGCTCTGATGAAAGAAAGGGACAGCAAGTGGACAACCTATAAAATGTCCCCCTCCCCCCCAACTCTGGAATGAATACAGGCACCTATGTAACGCCTGCAAACAAACAGCCAAACAACTGAAACGTAAAGTTCTACCTTAACTTACAAAGAGACAATCTTAGTGAACCCTGATGCTTCTGGGTCTTTATCTGTTCCTTACCCAATCCTCAGACCCATTGCCCAGTCTCTTAACTTACAACCCCCTCTGACTAACCCCTCAGAGGTTATGCAGGCCTTCAACAAGAAATGTACTGACCTAACCGCATACCTCAGCAAACTTCCCACCTATCCTCTTCCTAGTCCTGATGGACTTATTAAGTGCTACCTGTCATAGGGTGTGGGATAACAGATGGACACTCACAACCAAGGTCAGTTTCAATGCATCGTTGGCTCGGTGCGATGTTTATTGCTTCATAAAAAAAATAAAAATAAAGTATATGAAAGGCTTAAACTGTAAGCAAATCAAACATTAAATGCAGCAAAAACAGAAAACCTTCACAGCCGTGGCAAACTTTTGTGGCTAGTTTCCACTAGGGTGCTAGGACTCCTTCAATCCTTCACCTACCCAGGCCAGAAAGCTCTGACCCTATCTACAAACATGCTGAACAGGTTATCTCTTTATACTCGCCCACCAAGTCATGTACTTCCAGCATCATCAAAAACAAAACATCTTTTAGACAGCTCCTTTTAATTTATACAATACCACAGAGCTCCTAGTTAGTTTCATACAGTGCTATTATGCCAAGAGGTACAAATTAAACAATGGAGGGCTCAGAAAGGAATGTAATACTTTTATCCTATCCTGATTGACAGCAACCGTAATATAAAAAGAGGCACTAGGGGCCGCTGCCGCCCTATAATGTGTTCAGGCAGAATCTGCTTGGCAACAGGGAACACCCAAAGTGTACAGGAGTCTCCTCTGTTTTTCAAACAGTAAGTACCTTTTACCTTTTGTACACTAACATTCGCCCCCTAAGAGCAAGAGCAGTCTTTAATGTGGTGATGCGTGTATTCTATGGAAGCAAAGATTTATCCGGCCCTCCCAATGGCTGATATTTCATTCGACGGCTCAAATGTCACTATGAATATTTAATTGTTACAGGATGCCATTCAAATGTGCCTCTCCCGGTTCCATACTGCAGGGGAACTGGTAATGTTTAAAAAATATGCTTCCTGAATCTGCAGGAGGACTAGCGGGTTGCAAATGTCCAGCGTTCGCAGACCCGAAGGGAGAGAGACATACTTCACAGTGCACGTCTAACCTGCAGGTGAGTCCAGCGTTCACAGACTCGAGCTGCACAGGGCTAAACAGGATTATCACTGCAGAGCTTAGTGCCTTCCTGCACAATACACTACTAGGGTACTGTGGCATAACTTTACTTGATACGGAGCAGTGTTTTACACGGGCAAACATAGTATCAGGAACACAGCTTCGTTCGTTTCACCACTAACGTTTCATTCTCCTAACCCAATTTAGGAAACCTAATTTACCTAATGGCAATAAATAGTTTAATACTTTAGTGCCTTTTTATCATTTTAGACCTGCAAGGAAGAGACAAGGGAAGACCAAAGTTCTTCCTAACTCTCAAATCTGCAATGGGTAAGCTAGCAGAAAGAACAACAAGGGAAAACAGTCATTCAAATGCGTACCAAACATGTAATCAAACATTGCAACTGTCCTAGTTCTGCTAGGCTAGCATTGTGTTTCATAAGTGCATTCCTATACTATGAAGACTTGTGCGGTTTCTTTACTTCTGTTTTGAAACGTGTAACGAATAGACGTGCACCCTTTTTCAGGACTTGCAATAAGTACGTCTGTGTAGGACTGTATTTTATCTTCCTGCTTACCACACATATATGCGTAGTGTAAGGTCACATTCTGACCTCATATTGACAACCTTTCAGTGGACCTAGGTAAAAATGGAACATACAGAGGAGATAGTTAAGTGAGAGATGGAGGGGTTGGGGTGCACCCGGAGGTGGCCAACCATCTGAACTAGAACTTCAAAGGATAGCATAGAAAAAAGGACAGAACTGTTGCAACAGTAGTTTTAGATGAAGAAGAATAAATAAGGTCCACATCAAGGGACAGGGCTGATCCCTGTCACACTACCCTCCTGCCAGCATTCACCCCCCCTTCTACTTTAGAGCCATCTGCCTAAGTGATACTCTCAAGCTTCCAAAGACCCTCACCAACAGGGGCAGTGCTGGCAGTGATGGTCTTTTCCCCTCTTTCCTTAGGCTCATCTCTCCTGCTATCACAGAACCCCTCACTTTCATTTTTAACCTGGCCCTGATCACTTCCTCCATGCCTGATTCCTGGAAGCATACCAAAGTAGTGCTGATATTCAAGGCCAGTGACCACCTTTCTCCAGACAGCTTTAGGCCCAACTCCATTCTCCCCCACCTGAGTAAACTACTGGAAAAAAATGTGCACTACCAGTTCTCTGAGCACCTTGGAAAATATAACTTGCTGTGCTCCCAACAACACGGGTTCTGTAAGTACCATAGCACCACATCAGCCTTGGCCCACTTCACAAACCACGTCCTCAGAAACATGGACTCGAGGGAGGTCACTGATGCTGTATTTGTGGATCTGACAAAGGCCTTTGACCTCATTGGCCACACTCTCCTCTATGCCACTTTTCTCCACCTTGACTTCTAAACTGAGATCTCCTCTTGGTTCTGGAGCTATCTCATGGGCAGATACCAATCAGTCAATATTGGTTCAGCCTCCTCCCCTACCCTGCCTGTCTCCACCAGGGTCCCTCAAGGCTCCATCCCTGGTCCACTGCTATTTTCCATCATAACAAACACCCTCCCTGCCGAGAGTCTATCATGTGAGTCACTTCTCTATGTGGATGACCTTGTACTAATCCACAGTGACAAGTCCCTCACAAACATTTCCACCACACTAACCCTTAAGTATGATGCAACTCACAATTGGTTTCTGTCCAACAAGCTGTTGGTCAGTGAAAAGAAAATGAAAACTATGCTCCTCAGGTCCAAACTGTTCCTTACCAACATCTCCAAATCTAATTCCTCACTCTTTGTACGTACACTGGAAGGCTCCCCCCTCCAAAATGTTCTCAGCTTCAAATACTTAGGTGTCCCCTTGACACCTCCCTTTCATTCACTGAACATGTCAATAACATTGTGACCAGAGTAAACCAGAAACTAGGGGCTGCCTACCGCCAAAAACAGTTCTTGACCTTAGAGGCACACCTAGCGATTGCCCAAGGCAACCTTCTCCCCCTTATAGACTACTGCTCCCCCATCAATTCTCAGGTGTTCTGTGCTCTGCTTTCCAGGCTAAACTCCATATACAACAGTATTTGTCACTTTGTGTTACAGTCTCCTTACTCTACTCACCACTGTGACTTGTACCAGTTGCTAGGATGGCTCCCACTACAAGGGCGGTTCGACTATGCCCTTGGGTGTATTATAGACAACACTCTCAAATTGGTCAACTGTCCCCGTACTCTCCCCTCCTCAAGGGCAGAGTGGCATTAAGGTGCCTATGTGAATCCTCTGTCCTGCCCCAGAAGTCCCTAGAATACACTCTGCAATGGGCTATAAAGCCCTTTTCTTCTCTGCCCCCACCTTATGAACTAGGCTCCTTATATCGCTCTGCTCGACTGACTCTCACCCCACCTGCAGAACCCACCTCAAAGCTTGGTTGCTGTCATAAGCCACATGCATTTGCCCATCAGGGTAATGAGTGCACCCCCTTCCTCAAATCCCCCTCCACTGTACCAATGTCATACCTTCTCTGGAGGCACCCTCTCCCTACCTGGCTCTGTACTCTCCCCTTTCCTGCCTCTGCCACAGCACTTATTCTATGTAGATGGCATGTAAACCCTTCTCTGACATTTTTGTATCATTACAGAGTTTCGACCCGATTACTTGACTTGGTTTCTGACCATGTACCCCACTGTAATTAATTGTATGTATTGTCATTATGTACCTTTTTTCTGTAACCACATTGTGATACCTGTTAATTGCTGTAACTTGTATTTGTTCTACTCAGTGTGCCATGAAAATGGCCCAGGTCGTGCCTGGAAATGGTCCACTGAATCAGTGCACCCACCCGGTTATCAAAGACATAAATAAATTAATTAAATAAATGGTGGTGCCACAGAGGCTTTTGCAGGTGCAGGGCAGAGTACACAGAATGAATCCACAGGCTGTAAAAAGTTACTACTAGTACCAATGATTTGAACATCCATTCCCTCTTCTGGGCAATGGACTGGGACCAGGATCCTCACACATTTTTATAGCACCTTCACAATGGGCAGTCCCAAAGCATGTAATGGAGAACACAGTTGCAATGGACAGACCCAAAGCACAGGGGGAGTTACCACGCAGACATACAGTCCCAAAAACAGCAGCAGGGAGGGTAGTGCCTGACTCTCCAGCTACAACAGGGAGGGCAGTGCCTGACTCCCCAGCTACAACAGGGAAGGTAGCGCCTGACTCCCCAGCTACAACAGGGAGGGTAGCGCCTGACTCCCCAGCTACAACAGGGAGGGTAGCGCCTGACTCCCCAGCTACAACAGGGAGGGCAGCGCCTGACTCCCCAGCTACAACAGGGAGGGTAGCGCCTGACTCCCCAGCTACAACAGGGAGGGCAGTGCCTGACTCCCCTCTGACGCTGGACCAAGGCATTCAGCTTGACTCCAGTCAAGATCAGTCAATATTAAATTCACATAGAATCACGAACTGTGACAGCACTAAATTGCTTTTAGCTGTTCCATTTTGGTTCTGACAAGAAACACTATGCATATCAATGCTGACAAAGTCCAGCTTGGCATGAAACTATCCCTCACAGCAATTGAAGAAAACACAGTCCCCAGACCTCCAGGCACCCCTTGCTGGAGGGGACATCTGCTTTACAGTCCTGAAGTGACAAATTCCAAACACATTGCATTTTCCATGACTGGAGGGCTTGGATTGGGCCAAACCAGTTCTGGGAAGCACTTTAACTGACTTTACAGATGGGGGATGGCCCCAGCAGTTACTCACTGTTACTGGTCCCACAGGCACTTTCTGACAAAATTCATCCCCTCAGGGCATCAAAGAAGATGGCAGCCACTATGACCTGGTGTCCAGACTGTTCCACTTACTGACTAAGATGAGAAAAGAAAAAAAAGAGGGGTGCTCCCCTCTGGCAATCAGTCTGCCTACAGGCAGAACACTGACCAAACTCACTCGAACTCTCCACTGAACTGAACTGACTTCAGATCTCAACTGCAGCACTACAAGTCATGAGTCATGCTGCTACAAGAGTTCCACATTCCAATTTAGAACCCTATGACCAGCAGAGCTGGCCAGGTGACTTAAAGAGATACTGACGTCTCAAAGAAAACTTAAAAAACCATAATAATTAGGTACAATTCTGCTTGTTATCCATTTATATTCTGTATATTTCTTCTCCCCTATATTTATTACTAAGAAAATTTGCATGAATATATGATCTTTATTCCTTAGAGTTCCTTTAGAGTTCATCTGCCTCTATAGTTAAATCCATACTTTAAGTCATAATCCTTTGTTGTCACATCACAATCTGTTGCTATGGGAGTAACTGTGATGTCACAAGAAGTGCATTATTGACCTCAGGTGGAGAGAAAGCAACAGCAATAGATGAACTCTTCAGGGGCAGACATCCTGTTTTCATGCAAATTATCTCAGTAAAAAATAATGGGGAGGAGGAATGTAGAAGTAATGTGGAATACAACTGTGTCTAAATATTATGTTTTGTCAATGTTCTCCTGAAGGTGTCAGCAGCTCTTTAAAGGAACCCTACAAGGATTTTACTCTTGTGCTGCCCAGATCCTACCTAAACTATGCTACAGAAGGCATTCTAGTAACCTAGTGGAACCCAGGTGTTACACTTACCTTTCACACTGTGCCCATGGGGGGCAGTCAGAGAGAAAATACTCAGATACTTCTGGTCTCTCCTGGTCTCTTTCCCCTTATGAGCAGGGGAAGGGATGGAGATATCTAAATGCCAGCTGGAGTGACTAACCACCAATGTGAATTGGAAAAGAGGGGTTGAGTATTCAAGTAGCATTGTACTAGAACAAAGGCATGCGGGGTGATGTGCCAAGACTTGGGTCCGTGTGAGAGACTGAAAGAGTACAGTGGACATCTGCTAGTATGAAGAGATAGAGATTTTGAAAAAAAAGAAAATTCCCATACTAATCCATAACAACATGACTGCCTTTTTAGCAGTCTGGCTGATGCGGTGTGGCCTAAATTGTTCCTTGTCTGTTATGTAAGCAATAAGACATGAAAGGGTGTGCATTATGGTGACATAATCTCATGCCTCAGGTGAGTTGTTAGGCAGGAGGCACAGCTGAGTTCCATTAAATGCACCTGAGAAGTGCATTTTTTTTACCATACTGGCACACCCAGGAGTATCTTATTGCTCTTATAAAATGGCATTTAAGTATTTGACTTAAAACGAATGAAAGTAAGAAGAAAGTGTTTCAAAAAGATAACAATTGGACCTTTAAAAATAGTCCATATTCTGGTAACTGGGGAGTTAGCAAAAAACAGTAAAACATAATTAAAACCATGTGTGGCACACGTTTTTCTAAGAAAAAAAAAACATGTTACCTTACGTTTCAAATCAATACAAGTACTGTATTTTAATGGAAATGTGTTCAAAACTTTAAACCTGCCAGGTTGCTTTTTTCCGAGGGTTGGGGGAATTTCACCTGAAACACCCATATACCATTCAAATGTATGTGATTTTATACATTTCAGGAATGTATTTAAGCAGCTTGGGTCTGCCTATGTAACTGTTTTTCCCCCACATTTTCTCTTTGTTTATAAAGTATTATTGCCTTCTTTCTCTATTCTGTTTCTTTATTTTTTCTCTGTCTTTCCCCACAGTCAACAAATAGAATGTTTACCATGGAAAACAGGGATTCAAAATTCTGCTCTGTTCCTCTAGCAGAATGTTCCTCTCCCAAGATACTGTACACACACAACACAAAGGATTGTGTATGATCAATCATACACAACAACGCTATTTTTCCATTGAGAGGTTTCAGTGGTAACAAAAGATCTCAAGAACGCAGCTTGACAGGTCTTGTTACCATGAAAACATCGAAAGAGGAAAAAAAGGGTTGTCTATGTATGGTTGCTCATACACAGTCTTTTATAGTGTATGGGCAACCATTATTTCCATCTAGTTTCCACAAAACAAAAAGGTTCCCCCAGTACTCAAAGTACCTTACTGTTCTGTTTTTTTTTTCTGTGCCGTTCACTTCCTGGACCTGCTGTCACCACCGTGGACATGTCATCGAGCATACGCGAAGACGTTCAATCTTGTTGTGCTGCAGTCACGATGTCCTCAGTGCAGCACAACAACATGATGACATCACTACTGCAGTACAAGGAAATTGCAGTAATCAATTACCATGTTCCACCATACATATATGTAGAATAGTGTATGAAAGCCCATACACAACAATGTTATTCTTATACTGAGTGGTTACCATGATAACAAGTACCTCATATTGGGGCTCTCATTCACTGTTTTATATAGTGTATAAAAAAAATCGCTTACTTTTTGTGTTTAATGCAGTCTGTCTCTACCCTCCACTGCCCACACTTTGCTGCCATCTGCCTACTGGACAGCTTGTGTACATGTCACATCAGCCGCCCAATGAAACGATGATGATGGGGATGCTTGTACGGTGGTGTAGCTACTACAGCAGAACGAAAAGTCATCCTACCATAGTAGCTATGTCACTGCTGCAGCAGAATGACTTTGCAGGTGTATGAATCTTCATACACAATGTTCCACCATACACTGTAAAGGCCTCTTGTAGAGCCAGAGACTCAGTTATCTCACTGTCGGGGCAAGCAGAAGAGATTTCCCTGATAAGCAGGTAAAGATAGAAGGAGGAGTTTTCATTGTCAGCAAAGAAACACTTATAATGAAAACACAAACAATACTTAATGTTTCTAATTTGTTTATGTGTGTAAGGAGAGTGTGATAATCAGGGAAACAATTAATTAATTGATTAATTTAGTTTCTGTTGACCAGGAAAGTAGGGCTGGACAATTCTACTTATTTTCAGCCTCATCCCAGGGGAAGAGGGAAACACAGATGGTAATCAACTGAAATTGAACCATATTTAACTGTTGGTGGTATTTATTTTCCTTTTGCTATGCTTTCTTTTGCAGTGACGGCCTGACCCCCTCGGCCCCCCCAATTCCACGAGCAGACCCAGGATCTCCCCACCCTCAGTGCCTCCTGGATTACCCCCCAGGGTGGAGCCACCAGAGCCCTTCCCCACTAACCCCAGCGGATCTGTGTCTGGGATGCGACGGGCACCCCAGGGTCGCCATGGGTCGGAGGGTGTCATTGGGCTCGTCGGGGAGGATTTTCTTTAGGTGTGTTTGTCAGGGGGCATGTCAGGTGGACGCCATGGTGTATGAATGCCGTGCATCCAACTCATCCTCCCCAGAGTTAACTGGTGCTCCAGTGCCGGGCATCCCGTGGTCACCCAGGAGCCCCAGGACTGGAGGCACTCTACCCCCCTCCCCCCTCGGAGGTGGAGAGCATTCAACAGCTGCTCAATCCACCTCCGCTCTGGCTGGCCCTCGAGCATCCCGAGTCTGTTCCCAAACCTAGGCCACCCACATCGCAGTGATAAATCTTTCTGCTGTGCCTGCAGGCCAGCTGTTGGTGGTATTTTTAGTGAATGGGGGAAATGTTGCCAGGACATTGGAGAAATCCCCCTCACCCTCTTCTGTTAGGCAACTGCATAGCAAAATATCAACGTTTCACTCAGGCATATTAGTGGTAGGCTGTGATTTGAATATGACCCTAGATTCCACCAGTCTTCAACCCCTAAGTTCATGTCAGTGCTAAAGACTACGTGGGCCTTTTTTAAAAATGTGGGTTGGACAGATATCTGGTGGCAGATTCGTGGAATTCATTGGAATATACAAGCACAGTTAAGTTGCTGGAGCCTTTATAGTGCTTGCCATTTCAACAATGTTTGTATCCTTGGATACATTTTACATCCAGGTACTTGTCCATCCATCTGCCAGAACTCCGCACCACATGACATTTATACCAGGATGTCACAAGAGCATGGCCATTTAGCGGTAGAGTGCCACATGTTACCTATGCTGCTCTGTGTTCTTGCGCCTCTTTGTCTAGAAGTAAGCCTGAGTCACTTGAGGGGCACCACACTCTGGACATTTAATAACTCACTTTTGAATATCCCTGATTTTCGTACCAAAATTGCTGCGAGATTAGGTCAAATTCTACAAGAAAATATGACAGAAGAAATTTCCGCCTCCACAGTGTGGAATACCCTCAAGGTGGTCATACGACGGGATATAATCAAATATGCCTCTCATCTTTGTAAAATCAGAGAGGCACATTAGAAGGAGCTCCAAAACTCCCTGGCTACTTTATAGCATCGACATACGGAAGGCAACCGAACAGTTACATCAGAGTTAGCTAAGACCATCCCATCGAACACAAAACGGTATCAAACGAACCCTGCACATCCTTCACTATGCCGCCCGGTCAAATGTCCCATTTTTATTGCTAAGTCTGGATGTAGAGAAGGCATTCAACCAGGTAGCATGGCCCTTTTTATTTCATACTCTGCAGCGATTTAATATCCTATCACAATACATAATTTTGCCTCAGTCCTTCTGTGATAACCCTATTTCTTATAGGTATGTTAAGATGAATGACTGTGTAGTTCCATCTTTTACTTTAGAACTAGGCACGGCTGTCCTCATCCCCCCCCCCTTTTGTTTGCACTTTATCTAGAACTCCTAGCCCAACTCCTTCACTCTAATGCGAATATTCCTATTTTTTTCTGAACCTGCGCAAACAGAAAATCGCTCTCTATGCAGATGATCTACTTATCTATCTAACCAACCCAAACGACTCGTTACCCCACCTTTGGGACACACTGCCTTCCTCTGGACAAACTGCAGGCTATAAATTTAATACCACAAAAACAGACATCCTGCAAATTCATTATGTGCATACACCTGAAATCAAGGCTAGATTTCAATTCCATTGAGTTTTATCACACCTGAAATATCTTGGAGTCCTTTTATCAGTAAATGCTAAATCAGTATGCACTCTTAACTATGATAATATTACTACTCAACTCTGTAGAGATATTGAGACCTGGATGAATCTTCCTCTGCCTTTGATCCAACATATTGATAGTATTCGGATGAACTTTCTACCCCAGATTCTTTATTTAGCAGAGACTTTACTGGTGGACCCCCCCCCAAAGCCACTTCACCACATGGACTAGGCAGATAACGAGATACGTTTGAAACAGGAAAAAAAACTCAAATTAAACTTGTAATTCTGCCGCTCCCTAAGGCCCGGGGGGAATGACCTTGCCAAATATTTCCATTTATCATATGGCAGCCCTGCTGCACTCTGCACTTTATTGGCTCTCTACTCAATACAGATCTCACTGGAAAGATATTGAGCTGTAAGAGGAAGAACTCATCAACCTACCTAAAATTTGTATTCTCATCGGTGCATGGTAGGGCCCCCCTGGATATTGATAATCCTTATACCCAAAGTGCTATCACTCACTGGTATGTGACATTGTGCTTAAAAAACTTTTCCCATTCTGCTATCTCACATAACAACTATTCTCCACACAACTGATTTTCCTTCTGCCAGACTGGATGCTGGCTTCCTTGCCTGGGCTTGGTTAGGTCTTGTCTGCTGGTTTCAGCTACTCAGAGACTCGCAGATTCTCTCTTTTGAGGATCTAGCGCTGGGTTTGATATACACAGAACCCAATTTTATGGATACCTACAAGCTCAGAATTTTTTTTTACAAACCATGAGACAACACAGTGTGTGGCAAGGTACCAGTCCACAACTAATCCAAATGGTACTAGATACCCTGACAGGTAGGGAGATCATGGAGCACCTGATCCCCAGACTATATCAGGCCCTGCAACTCTTACAGGACACAACTGTTCATCATATTCGTAAACTCTCGGAGCGAGACCTTCAAGCTACGCTCTCAGACAAACAACGGGATTCATGTTTTCAATCACAAGAGTGTGATGTGCATATTTATGTAACACATATAAACAGAGGAGAGAAAGAAGTAAGTGCTTCAGCTGGGACTTGAACCCAGGCCACCTGGAATACCATTTCAGTTGCGTTACCAGCACCAAGACAACTGGAAACTGGGCCATCCCGGAGCACATTACTTTTTCTCCAATACACAACCTTGTGCTGCACTGATAATTGCATTTTGAATCACAAGAGTGTACTGTGCATATTTATAGAATACATACAAACAGAGTATTCCAGGAAGCCTGGTTTCAAGTCCCAGCTGTGGCACTTAATTCTTTCTCTCCTCTGTTAGATATGGTGGGTGAGGATCAGGTGGAAATAGTTGAGCTGAGTTATGATTCTGCATCTGCAGTGCAGCTGTGGGCTCTGCTGTGTCCTGTGAAAGCGCTGAACAGTTTATGTGACTGGGATATGGTTTCAAAGTACTCTGTAGCTGTAGAAAGTTAACACCCCAGGCCCTGGTGCTATGGTGACTGTATGCACTCTCACTGAACACTCAAACAGTGGCTGACCAATGTGGTGAGAGGGCTGTGCCGATCACCATTTCAGGTGTCAGACATGTCTCCGAACCCACCAGTAAGGGGGGGGGTTGACTGGGTGGTGTTCTGGGTGCAAGTGGGATGGGCGGAGGGATGCTGGATGGCCAATGCTTACAGGTCCATTTGTCAACAGCAGTCAGGGGTTGGGGTTGGGTACCACTGGACAGCAATAGTATATGGTACATGGGCTGGGTGTTCTGCAGTCAGGAGTGCCACTAGACACCAGGTATATGTTTATTTATTTTTATTTATTTATTTTGTTAACCGGGTAAACATATGAGCCAAGGCCCTTTTTCATATGCGACCCGAGACTATAAAATAGTCACAAGATGTTATACAAAAAGATAACTTTTACATTCACTTAATACAGGAATACAAATACATGACATATAAATCGTAAAAAACAAAAATGAGGCACTGCGTCTGCATGTGGTCTAAAAGCAAAACAAAATGGTTATATTAAATGCACGCCGAAAATAGAGTTAAAAATCTACGTTTCGACCTTAGGTCTTCTTCAGGAAATATCTAAAAGAGAAAAAAAAACAAAGTTAGTGTAGCCATGACATGTGTGTGCCTGTGCCACGACATATAAGACAAACAATATAATACAAATTATTTAAAATAACAGTGACATTGCAAACTACTCAATAAATGATGCTTCAATTTCTTTTGGAATAAATTACGACTACTCATAGTTCTCAATTCAATTGGAAGATTATTCCAGTATTTTGGTGCTTGGATAGAAAAAGCTTGAGCACCCATTTTAGTTTTAGTGACTTTCAAATTTAAACAAGAAAGTAAATTTGATCTCAAGTTTCTCGGAGCTTCCCTTACAGATATCAGGGAATACAAGGGAGAGAGACTTTTTTGTTTCAATACATTATCCGTTTTACAACAAAGAGAGTAAATGGAACTCAAGTTAGGCGGTAGAAACCCTGAAACTTGATATAAAGTACAATGATGTATACTAGAAGGCAATCTATAAACAAATTTACAAATACTGATGTAACCCCTAAGTGGCGCTATCCCAAGGGCTACTACCCCTGCTTGTTTGACTACGGACAGGTTGAGGGGCCTAAGTCCTATGGTGAGTGCCCCCACCCAGAGGTCAGGGTTTGCAGTGGTTAGACTAGCTTGGTCACAGCCCTCTGGGACACCGAGAACCCCTTTTATTCCCTCTAGTGGCTCACACAGCACCCCGGAGTTACAGCCCCAATACCCCATGTATACACACTGTTCACTCATATAGACACCACTTACCCTCAAGACTGATTCTGCAGCACGTCTCTGAGGACCCCCTGTAAAATAAGGTTAAACAACATACACAGCAAAACACAATACTGTTTCCGTAAGTACCAACACTACAGACAGTAGATAGTATAACAACAACAAATCTGATTTATTTAGGGGGCAATAACATGGGAGGGGGAAATCAAGTTAATTGGTGGCATTAAATCTCAGTACTGTGCACACATTCAGGGTCTGAATAGTCACACTTTGGGTATCCAGGTTGGGGGGGCTAGCCAGGTCCGTTGCCCGGGGTTGGCCGGCAGGTGCAGATGGATGGGGCCCTGTAGAAGAAAATATATGCACAACACCCAATTGTAATCCGGAGCTGGATGGCTCAGTCCATGAAGCAGGGAAACAACAAGAATTAGATAACACACTTGTGATTGAAAACAGACTGCAGGGGAATATCCTGATTTGTACTCACAATACCCAAGCTGAGGACCGGATGGTAGATGTTCTTCTGGATTGCCAGAACAACAGGGCATGGAGACAAGGTCCTTGTGACTGGACCCCACTGCAGTTGATAGCAAACGTATTTAGTCCAAGCTAAGCTGGGGTTTGCTTCCAGCTTCAGCACACAGCACACAGCACGGGGGATTGGAAATAGCGATTCCCCACAAGCACTACACACATTCATATGTAAAAAGAAAGTACTATACCAGGCAGGCTGCTTCTCGATCCTGATTGCAATTACTGCAAAATACCTGGGAGCACACACAGCAGCTTCAGTTCCTGACAGACCGAGCGCGATTCAGCAACTTCTCCAGTCTTCTACAGGGTGAGCCTGGTTTCCACTCTTCAGACTCCCTTCTTTCTCCTCACAATCAGATTCAGTCCGAACTGACACTTGAAACGGCTGCAGGCTGAACCTCAGGGACTCACACGCACTTCCTGCGCAAAACTATACACCGCAGAAGCACAGAGCTCCTTCTCTCTTCACTGTCACAACTGATCTCAGCTTTCCGGTCACAGAGCAAGGCATTTCCTTTAGTTCCACACCATTCTGTTGTTTGGGTTCAGCTGTCACTCACAATAAGACTCTCTCTGTTGGTGGAAAAAGTCACCAAGGTCAAAACTACATTTCCCAGAGTCACTGTCCATACAATCCCCTTGTGGCTAGCTCAAAATTAAGAGTCCTAGTTCTGATTCGTCCACAGGCTCCATTTTAGGGCTCCCTTAACCCAATTGGCCCAGCACAGCAGTTCAGGACAAAAATGAAAGAGCTACCCTGAAACAGTTCGTGCTAAAATAAAGACAGGTTAGACAAATTACATTTTCTCAGTCACTCTAAATGATTTCTGGCAAACAGTCATATCTTTCAACAAGGCTCCCTCTGCACATGTAGCGACGGCAGAAATGGAGCGAAATGGCAGCAGCTCGAGCGTGATTCGAGCATTAAATACACAGTCCCCCCATACAAACTAATTAAGTCTGCAATCAGACAGCTCTTAAAGAGACAGTACGTGGAGGCTCAAATAGCACTCACTTGGAACCACATTTAAACAGCTCAGACACCGAACACTGCCCAGACTTGGAGCATTCAGGCAAGCTCCTGGAAGACTTTTGGGAACCCCCATTTGCAGGGGGGGTTACACCCTTCCTGGCCTGGAAAAACTTGGCATCTGTGTCAAGTAAATACCCCCATAAATTTCAATATAACCATATACATTTACATCAATACCACATTAGGCTTATACATGTAATCATCAGTCAACATATCACCTTACCAGAAACACATTTCTGAAACTTTTCAGTACATCACTTTTTTTCACAGTATTATACACACATTGTACCATAACTCAGGTTATTACCTCCTGTACATGGAACCTGAAGAGAGAGTACCCTTCCCTATCAGCTACATTGGGGCTGAATGGGACAGGGGCACCATACCTAGAGGGCAACACAAGTAACTTGGAGTTAGCACTGATGTTCAGTTTGGGCAATGAGCTCGGGGACACATACACTCCTTTATGGACAACATTGAGATGCAAGTCCACAGGCCTCCCAGGGGAATCATAACTGAGATGCACCACAGGCTTTACAGCTCAACCAGTCTTTCTAGGAGGAACTGTTACAGTCTCTGCACCCTGAGCCTCATTTTCAGCATTGTCCTCACTTGTCAGGGGAGTCTCCATTGGGGTAGAGAGGCTAGAACTTGGGACACTTTCAGCTCCAGGAGTTACAATTGCTGAGTCCTCAACACTTGGCTCACATGGGGAGTTTTCTGACACTGACAGTGAATTATCAGGGCACTCAACACACTCTTTTTGTTCTGGTATATCACCAGTTTGTCCCAGTCCATCATTTTCCTCCTCTGAAAACTCAAAAAGTTCAACACAATGATTCCATATAATCTGACTTGATGCTTTGAACTTCACTTTCTGGGAGCATTGGCTCCAGGGACAAAGCTGGGGGCTTAGACAGTCCAGAAGGCCCAGCTTCATCTCCGGGATTGACTAGGGGATTACCCCGAAACAGCTGACTCAGTTTGTAAGAAGGGTAGTATTCAAAGCCACACTCACTTTCCTCTGACATGGACTGACAGTCATGTTCAACTAGGACTTGTGGCGGGGAACACTTTAACTCAGCTTCTGTAGATGCAGGCTTTCTTGATTTTTGCGTAGCAGCAGCTCTAGTCACTGGTCCAGAGGGGGCATTTTCTGGGGGCTCAGACTCAATCAAGATTTGTCCAATGGGCAGTAAATGATTTCTATGCATTGTTTTCACATCTTTTGAATTATTCTCAGGCCTTACTTTGTACACAGGCAGATCATCTAGTTTGCCCACTACAATGTGAGGGAGATGGTGCCAACTGTCAGCAATCTTATGTTTGCCATGCAGTCCCAGATTTCTTAGCAATACCCAATCTCCCGCCTGGAGTTCCTGTGCTTTCACCTTTTTATCATACCTTTCTTTGTTGGCCAGATTTCTTTTGGCAGCCATGGTTTGAGCCAGTTGATACACATGATTTAGCTGGTCCTTTAACTTTTGCACATACTGTAAATAGTTGTCAGCTCGAACCCCATCAGGAGAAACTCCAAAACATACATCTACTGGCAGTCGTGCTTCTCTTCCAAATATCAAGTGGTAAGGAGAGAACCCAGTGGCATCACTTTTGGTGCAGTTGTAGGCATGTACCAGGGTGCTAATTTGTTGGCTCCATCTAGGCTTGTCCTTTGGGTGGAGGGTGCCTAGCATATCTAGCAAAGTGCGGTTGAAATGTTCAGGCTGTGGGTCCCCCTGGGGGTGGTAAGGGGTGGTTCTGGACTTTCGCACTCCCCACAGAGAAAGCATCTCTTTGATCAGACGACTCTCAAAGCCTCTCCCTTGATCAGAATGGATTCTTTGTGGAGCCCCATAGTGAACAAAAAATTTTCTACAAGTACTTTTGCCACAGTGGATGCCTTCTGGTCCTTGGTGGGGAAAGCTTGGGCATCTCTCGTAAAATGGTCAGTGACCACCAGCACATTACTGATATTTCTTTGATCTGACTCCAAACTCAGGAAATCAATACAGACCAGCTCCATGGGGGCACTGGTGGTGATGTTAACAAGGGGGGCAGGACTTTCCTCTGTAAACAGCGACTACAAGTTTGAATGTGTTGCTCAACATCAGCCCCCATCTTAGGCCAATACGAACATATGAAATTTGCCAGCAGATAAAGGCCTAGAGGTCTATCAAGTCTGCTCGAATGTGCAGCTAGCACCCCTTATTCTGCAGCTGCCCCTTCCTTCCACCCTTCCCCTTCATTAACCCTCCTCCTTGTCCTATCCCATCCTCGTTTGAAGCAGTCCACTGTTCTACTGCATACCACTTCAGGAGGTAACGCTTTCCACCCAGCCACCACCCTCTCTGTAAAAAGTATCTCCTCATCTCCTCCTGAACCTTCCTCCTCCAGTCTCATATCATGGCCCGGTGTCCTCCCTCCCTTACTTTGAACAGCCCTCTGTACTTGTCTTGTTTATTCCTTTCATGTATTTAAAGGTTTCAATCATGTCACCCCGCCTCCTCTCCTCCAGTGAGTACATGTTCAACTCCTTCAACCTCCTCTCGTATGATAAGTCCCCCAGCCCCTTGATCATCTTTGTCGCTCTGCGCTGCACCCCCTCCAGTAACTTAATGTCCCTCTTCAGATACGGATGCCAGTACTGCACGCAGTACTCCATGTGTGGTCTAACTAATGACCTACACAGTGGCAGAATCACCTCCTCCCTCCTCGAGGATATACCCCTTGCAATACAACCCAGCATTTTGTTGGCCTTTGCAGCTGCCTTCCTACATTGTGCCGAGTTGTTCATTGAGCCTGTAATGAGCACACCCAGATCCTTCTCCTCCTCTGTCTGGGCTAGCTGCACTCCCCCTAGCTGGTAACTCCTCCTTGGGTTCTTCATCCCAAAATGCAGCACCTTGCACTTTTTGGCATTAAAACCCAGTTGCCAGGTGTCTGACCAGGTTTCAAGCTTTGCCAGATCATCCTGCAACCCTTGCCATCCCCTAGGTCATCCACCACCGCTCTACCTTGGTATCGCAGCAAACAGACTGATCTTGCTCTTGATGTCCCATGATATGTCTGCAATGAATATCCCAAACAACACTGGTCCCAACACCAAGCCCTGTGGAACACCACTGTCACTGCCCTTGGGTGTGAGCTCCCCACCCACCACCACCCTCTGTTGCCTTCCTGCAGCCAGTTTCCTACCCATCTCACCAGTTTTGCACCCGCCCCTGTGCCTACTAACTTCCTTCCCAGCCTTCCATGTGGCACTGAGTCGAATGCCTTACTGAAGTCCAGATACAGGACATCCACTGCATGGCCCCTGTCCAGTTGCCTAGTTACCCAGTCATAGAACTCGACCAATAGAATCTGGATCTCACCAAGTCAAGTGTTCTGTCTATACCAAGGTGCCCCATGTGGTTGTGTAAGGACCTCAGTACTGAGTCTTGAAAGGCAGTGGGCAGCACAAGTTGTTGTTTGTCTATTTGTCCCCCTCTGTCTACTGTTTCTCTGTATAACAGTCTATTGATCAGTTTCAACTTAGGACCTTCCTTGTATAACAATGTAGTTCTCAAATCAGTGGAGCGTAATTTGGACACATCTTTCCCTGCGTAGAGGGCTTCTAAAGCTGATTTGATCATGAGATCTCAGGATTGAGCCCACTGAATACTGTCATTGTCCAGCTGAGGCAGTGCACCAATGTCTGTTGCAGAAAAGTGGCAATAAGCAGCAGGTATGCAATTCTCAGAGGGTCCCAAACAATCCACCATACAGTCCACTGCGTCCGTGACATTTGTTCCTCCCTGTCAAACTTCCGCAGAGTGCTCAATATCAGGTTCTGACAGTCTGACCCAGTCATTCCAGGGAACAGGCCTCCGGGAGAGAGCATCAGCATCTACATGGTTCAGGCCTGCTCTGTATTCAACAGCATAGTCATATGTAGATAATGCAGAAAGCCACCTATGGCCAGTGTCATCCAACTTAGCTGAAGTCTGCACATAGGTCAGGGGGTTATTGTCAGTTTTTACTAGTATCTTAGCCCCATACAAGTACTCGTGGAACTGGTCAACAATGGCTCACTTCAAAGCCAGGAACTCTAACTTATGTACAGGATAGTTCTTTTCAGATGGGGTCAGGCTTCTACTGGCAAAGGCCACTGGTCTCAGGCCATTCTCGTGCTCTTGGTACAATACAGCCCCCAAGCCTTGCAGGCTAGCATCAGTGTGCAAGACATAGGGCTTCGCTGGATCTGCATAGGCAAAGACAGGAGCGTGGGTAAGTTGATATATAATCTCATGAAAATCAGTTTCACACTCAGGTGTCCATCTGGCTCCAAATACTTCATTAAGATGGAAATACACTCTCTCAGGCTCAGAAGAAACTGACCTCTTATATTTTTTGTTAGTAGAAGGGTAACCTTGAATAAGATTAAGTAAAGGATGAATCACTCTTGAATAGTCCTTGATGAACCGGCGATAGTAAGCACAGAATCCCAGGAATCTCTGCAGTTCTTTTAGATTGTGGGGCTGTGGCCAGGTGGTCAAGGCCTCAACTTTACTGGGGTCTGTTTCTATTCCCTCGGTGGATACTATGTGTCCTACATACTTTACAGAGGTTTGGAAGAACTGGCATTTATTGATGGATAGTTTAAGGCCAAAGTCTTCTAGTCGGTCCAACACCTTGAACAATCTGCTCTCATGTTCCTCCAGTGAGCTGCCAAACACAGTAACATCATCTAGGTATACCAGGCACTCTACAAGTTCATGTCCACCACCGCACGCTCCATCAGTCATTGAAAAGTGGCTGGAGCACCTGAAATCCCTTGAGGCATCCTCATGAATTCATAGAAACCAAGCGGACAGATAAAGGTTGCTTTTCATGGTCTTCTGGGGTCATCGGGATCTGGTAGTACCCATTGCGAAGATCCAACACTGAGAACCACTTACTACCATTCAGGCAGTCTAAGGGATCCTGAATGCGGGGGCATTGTATACTGATCAGGAATAGTCTGCCGGTTCAAGGTGCGATAATCCACGCACATCCTTACTGTCCCATTCTTTTCCTCACTACCATGATAGGTGAAGCATATGGGCTTCTGGATTCTTGTATCACACCAGCAGCAAGCATCTCTTGCAGATGCCGTCTCACATCATCTATGTCAGCAGGTGCCAGGCGTCGAGATCTCTCACAAAATGGCCTTTCAACATGCAGCCGGATATGGTGCTCAGCTCCTTGCATGCATCCTACATCCCATTCCTTTAAAGAAAACACCTGGTCTCTCTGGCAAGCTTCTCACTGATCCTCACTTTCCATTCAGCTGGCAACGGGGAGTCACTGAAATGAAACAAGTCAGGCATTACTCTGTCATTCTTCCCCAAACTCTTGCTACTGAGTAGCACTGCACTGTCTGCACAATGCACATTAGCCAGGGTGCAACCTCTGTTTACTCGAATCTCTCTGTCAGACACATTATGAACTTGAACCATTACCCTTCTGGCATAAGCATGGGCTCTAGCAGGCAAAATACTAGGCTTGATCAGCAGTCCCTCTGGCAATTTTCCATTGCCTGGTGCATCCAACATTAACATTTTATTCTTGACATCCTTTCTGATACGGACCTCTCCCTCTAAGGTACACTAGGCATTTGGCACCAGGATCAGAGACTCAGGATCCTTTTTCCAGACAACTCCAACCGGTTCCTCTGGTTCCACTTTGTCAGCATCTCTCTGGGCATCGTAGGCCTTCCTGATCAAGGCCAGAATTCTTAGAGCTCTACCAGTCCAGGACCCCTGTTTTTCATAACACAACTGTGCCAGCCATCCAAACATATGTGCATTAGTCCCAATTAGTAGAGGAACCCCGTCATACGTCCGGTAGGGGGACACACTAAGGCCAGGGTCTCTACTTGCTCGGCCACTCCAGCCACGGAGGTTGGATAAGACAGCCAAATTCGGATATATCCAGAGTAGGGGTAGGCCTTCTCACTTAACCTGCAGACATGCAGCCCCTCCAACGGTTGTAAGGGTACATCAGTCAAATGCTTCTGATACCAGTCTTGGAACATAATTGTCACTTGGGAGCCACTGTCTAATACAGCTCTTGTAGACACTCCATTCACCTTTACAGTGGTTTCCATGGAGGGACCCACTATTCTGGACCAGTCTGGAGAGGCAGTAGTGGGGGCCTGGGCAACTGCTCTTGCCACAAAGGGACGTGAATTAGCATTTTTGGGGCCCTCACTGGGATCATTTCGTGCACCTCTTAACCACTGATTTGTTCTCCGAAGCTCTCCTTGTAGCCTATATGCAACTTTGTCTGTGTCTTTTGGGGACCGGCATTCTCTCTTCATGTGCCCATCCTTCCCACAATTATAGCAAAACATACTTTCTGGAGTTTAAGCTGGCCGAGGCGTCACACTGGGAGCCAGGGCCGGGGTGCTACTAACTGGAAACCTTGGTGCCATCTCTCTCTGTGGCGTGATAAGCATTTGGAGTCATCTCACAATTTCCCACTTCCATGGTCAAGACATCGAGTTTTGAGCTGTTGTCAGCAGGAGATGCATGGTGGGTACCCCACCCCATAGCAGATGCACAGTCGGATGAAGGTCAGGGCCTGTACTTGCAGGAGCGGCCTTCATAAAGAGACTGTTTTTTATTTCCCTGAACTCTCTCAGCAGTTCACCCCATGGTGGCACACCCTCATTGGTCCCCACTTCACAAGGACCATCCGATGCTGTGATCACGTGGGCTGCGCTCACCCCAGAATTAAAATCCCCCTCCTCATCTTCAACCTCCCAAAGTTCTTTTATTAAGTCACAGTAGTCCTGTGGGTTACCCCTTCTATCTGGGACCCTTAATTGAAGGAGCTGCAATTTAGAATGCTTTGCATGTTGTAGTAGGTGCTCCAGCCTTACACGGTTTAAGTCACTGGCGGCCACCCCCACCTTTTTGGTAAGCCTTCTGCAGAGCTCTTTCCAGATGAGTAACATATGCAGAAAAACTTTCCCCTGGCCACTGTTTTGTACCTTGAAATTTCCATATCAAGCTCTCCCCTGACTCAATGCTCCCAAAATTTCCTTCAAGTACAGATAGGTACTTCTGGGCAGATGCATCAGGATTTGTGGACCTCAAAAATGTTATGGCTTCTAGAGCAGGACCCCTCAGACTTTCTATGATTCTTTTTTGTTTCTCAGCCTCCGCACACTGCCATTCAGGTATCGGGGGGGGCAACACAATCTATCCAGGTGTCCCAATCATCCTCCCCCTGTGGGGTGGGGAAGGTGCCAGAGAAGATCCTCAACCTTCAGTAAGAGTCATGACTAATGGCAGGTGCAGAAATAGGAGCCTGCATTGGTTCAGCCACAGAAAGAGGGGCAATAACGGGTGCTGGAGTAGGAGGGGGTGTTGGGGGAGGAACACCCCCAGGTGGCAGAAATAACTTCTTTAAGTCCTCCACAGTTTTCCCTTCCTCCAGCAACAACTTAGCAAATTTCTCCTCAAAAGTTTCAGATAGTGGGAGGGGCTCATTTCCCCCCCAGGTCTTTACTGTCCTTAGTTATCACTCTCCAGGCAGTGAGGGCTCCCTCTGGGGTAATAGTCTATGGCACTTTGGAGCTATCTATGGGGTCTTTATGTTCTACGAGGGCCATGAAAGTGTGGGTGAGCAGATCAGCATGTCGACCCACCACCACAGGGTTTTGCAAACCTTCCACCTTGGAAAGTACTCCCTGTACAGTGTCCGTATTGATACTCAGGGGGATGTCCAGGATAAGCATAGCATTTTGGGGGTCGATCTCCTTCCCAGTACACCACTCCACCAACTGGTGCACAGCCACTTCTGTCGGGCTACCCATTTTTTTTTTTTTTTAACAGTGGTGCATAAACGTGGCCACTAGAGGACACAAAATCCCAGCGGTGAGCCTCCAAGATGTAACCCCTAGGTGGCGCTATCCCAAGGGCTACTACCCCTGCTTGTTTGACTACGGACAGGTTGAGGGGCCTAGGTCCTATGGCGGGTGACCCCACCCAGAGGTCAGGGTTTGTAGTGGTTAGACTAGCTTGGTCACAGCCCTCTGGGACACCGAGACCCCCTTTTATTCCCTGTAGTGGCTCACACAGTACCCCGGAGTTACAGCCCCAATACCCCACATATGTACACTGTTCACTCATATAGACACCACTTACCCTCAAGACTGATTCTGCAGCACGTCTCTGAGGACCCCCTGTAAAATAAGGTTAAACAACATACACAGCAAAACACAATACTGTTTCCATAAGTGCCAACACCACAGACAGTATATAGTATAACAACAACAAATCTGATTTATTTAGGGGGCAGTAACACGGGAGGGGGAAATCAGGTTAATTGGTGGCATTAAATCACAGTACTGTGCACACATACAGGGTCTGAAAAGTCACACTCTGGGTATCCAGGTTGGGGGCTAGCCAGGTCCGTTGCCCGGGGTTGGCCGGCAGGTGCAGATGGATGGGGCCCTGTAGAAGAAAATACATGCACAACACCCAATTGTAATCCGGAGCCAGATGGCTCAATCCATGAAGCAGGGAAACAACAAGAATTAGATGACACACTTGTGATTGAAAACAGACTGCATGGGAATACCCTGATTTGTATTCACAATACCCAAGCTGAGGACCGGATGGTAGATGTTCTTCTGGATTGCCAGAACAACAGGGCATGGAAACAAGGTCCTTGTGACTGGACCCAACTGCAGTTGATAGCAAACGTATTTAGTCCAAGCTAAGCTGGGGTTTGCTTCCAGCTTCAGCACACAGCACGGGGGGATTGGAAATAGCGATTCCCCACAAGCACTACGCACATTCATATGTAAAAGAAAAGTACTATACCAGGCAAGCTGCTCCTCAATCCCGATCGCAATTACTGCAAAATACCCGGGAGCAGACACAGCAGCTTCAGTTCCTGACAGACCGAGCGCGATTCAGCAATTTCTCCAGTCTTCTACAGTGTGAGCCTGGTTTCCACTCTTCAGACTCCCCCTTCTTTCTCCTCACAATCAGATTCAGTCCAAACTGGCACTTGCAACGGCTGCAGGCCGAACCTCAGGGCCTCACATGCGCTTCCCACGCAAAACTATACACCGCAGAAGCACAAAGCTCCTTCTCTCTTCACTGTCACAACTGATCGCAGCTTTCCGGTCACAGAGCAAGGCATTTCCTTTAGTTCCACACCATTCTGTTGGTTGGTTGGTTTGGCTGTCACTCACAATAAGACTCCCTCTGTTGGTGGAAAAAGGCGCCAAGGTCAAAACTACATTTTCCAGAGTCACTGCCCATACAATCCCCCCTTGTGGCTGGCTCAAAATTAAGAGTCCAAGTTCTGATTCATCCACAGGCTCCATTTTAGGGCTCCCTTAACCCAATTGGCCCAGCACAGCAGTTCAGGACAAAAATGAAAGAGCTACACTGAAACAGTTTGTGCTAAAATAAAGACAGGTTAGACAAACTACATTTTCTCAGTCACTCTAAATGATTTCTGGCAAACAGTCATATCTTTCAACAAGGCTCCCTCTGCACATGTAGCGATGGCAGAAACGGAGCGAATTGCCAGCAGCTCGGGTGGGATTTGAGCATTAAATACACAGTCCCCCCATACAAACTAATTAAGTCTGCAATCAGACAGCTCTTAAAGAGACAGTACGTGGAGGCTCAAATAGCACCCACTTGGAACCACATTTAAACAACTCAGACACCAAACACCGCCCAGACTTGGAGCATTCAGGCAAGCTCCTGGAAGACTTTTGGGAACCCCCATTTGCAGTGGGGTTACACCATGAAAAATCATTGTTAAGTTATTTACCGTGGGCGGGATATTCAGAAGGGTTGCACATGGCGCATACAGTTGCGCCATGCATAACCACTAATCTTGGTAGCGATATTCAAGGAGGATTGAGCCTGGCACAAGTCCGATGCACCGGAGCGCATCAGTAATGTATGCGGCGCAGATGGGGGGGTGTGCCCATGCATACTCCGCACGTCCTGATATTCAGCCCGGGATGTGCTGAGCTCATGCATGTGCAACCCTTACCTGCGCTGCACACAGCTGAACCAAAAAAAAAGGAGCAATAGCTGGCCACCCACAGGTGAGTTGCTGTATTGCAGGGTGCAACACGGCAGCTGCCACCTGTGGGTGGCCACCCGAGCTCTGGCTGCACCTTTGTGGTGGCGCCCCCCCGCCCAATCGCGGGCATATGTAGAAAAAGGATAGTCCCATATCCCTGGTGGTCCAGTGGACCACTCGCAGCCCAATCACGGGCATATGTAGAAATGATTTACAGTCCTATATCCCTGGTGGTCTAGTGGACCGCTCGCAGCCCAATCACGGGCATATGTAGAAATGATTTACAGTCCTATATCCCTGGTGGTCCAGTGGACCGCTTGCAGCCTGATCACAGGGATAAGTAAGTATTAAACAGTTAACACTATCCCTGGTGGTCCAGTGGACCGCTTGAAACCTGATCGAGGGCATAAGTATGTATTAAACAGTTAACACTATCCCTGGTGGTCCAGTGGACTGCTCGCAGTCTGATCGCGGGCATCAGTAATAAATAATTACACATCAATCCAACCCTGGTGATCCAGCGGTACCCCCTCCCCACCTGCCCACTGAGCCCCTCCGCCCCTCCCCGGTCAGCGGCGGGCAGCAGCTCCCACCTGCTTGCCACCCGCCGCGACTGACTCATATAGTAGGGCTGTATGCCCATTGGTCCACAGCACGAGCCAATGGGCATGCAGCCCATACCGTACTACACAGTCCAGATATGTGAATGGATCCAGTCGGCGGACAGCGGGGCACCAAGCAGGTGGGGAGCTGACACCCGCCACTGATCTGGCGGGAGCGGGGTGGTGGGGCTCAGTGGGTGAGTGGGGAGGGAGGTACCACTGGACCACCAGCATTGGATTGGTGTGTAATTATTTATTACTGACGCCCACGATCAGGCTACGAGTGGTCCACTGGACCACCAGGGATATAGGACTAATATTTTGCTACATATGCCCGCGATCGGGCTGCAAGCAGTCCACTGGACCACCAGGGATGGAGTCAACTGTTGAAAACATACATATGCCTGTGATCGGGCTGCAAGCGGTCCACTGGACCACCAGGGATGGAGATAACTGTTGAAAACATACATATACCTGTGATCAGGTTGCAAGCGGTCCAGTGGACCACCAGGGATATAGGACTGTAAATCATTTCTACATATGCCTGCGATCAGGCTGCAAGTGGTCCACTGGACCAACAGGTATGGAGTTAACTGTTGAAACATACATATGCCCGTGATCAGGCTGCGCGCAGTCCACTGGACCACCAGGGATATTGGATGTGTTCTTCACTTCACACATGCCCGTGATTGGGCATTGGGGCACTGCCGTGATGTGCAGGGGGCGACGGTCCCCGACGGCTGCAGCCTGGCAGAGCGCCAGGTGCAAGTCGCCAGGGATCAGTGCACCTGCATGCAAATGGGGCCATATTAACATGCAAATGACCCCATCTGCACCTTTTGCACATTATGGCCCCATTTGCATGTGCACTTTTGAATATCATGGTGGTTGCGCCTATCACAATGGCACTTGCACTTGCGCATCCCCCCTGCTCCACTCTGGCCATTTGCGCTGGCGCAGTGCCACTGCACCATGCGCACTGCGGGTGGCCAAGGAGTGATATTCAATGATGCTGTGCCATGGCGCAGCTCCATTGAATATCACCCTGTCAACGCCCCTACGCATCCAAGTTGCGCTTCGCCCAGGCTTGCGCCACAGCCTGGCGCAGTCTGAATATCCTGCCCCACATGTTTAGACAAGCTAGTAAACAAAAATGAATTATAATTCAGTTGAGAAAGTAGTATACTTTGGGCTATATGTTTCCTGGTTTGTAAAGTTAACACATTCTGTAGTCTGAATAAAACCCCTAATTTTTGATTTACTGATTTTGTTAAAGTCAATATATGATTTGAAAATGTTAAATTTGAGTCCAAATTCATTCCCAAATATCTAAAACATTGCACCTGCTCCAAATTAGTTCTATTTTTACCAAAAATATTCAGTTTCCCTAATTTAACCAACTTTTGTTTAGAGGCAAATATCATACTCTTGATTTTTGAAATATTCAATGATAATTTTAAATCCAACAAACAATTTTCTAGACTATGAAAATCTACAGTCAAATATTGGTCAATTTTATCTAATGAATTAGAACTATTATATAATATTATATCATCAGCATATTAGATTGTCTTAGCCTTAAAAATTTTACTTGGTATAATATCCACAAATATGGAAAACAATAGGGATCCCAAGATTGACCCTGGAGGTACACCCTTTTCTAAAATTCTACTCTTTGACACTGAACCCTCATAAAGAACTTGTAGTTCCCTACCTGATAAATAACTCTCCACCCATTCCAATGACAATCTGGATAATCCCTTGGCAGCTAGGCTGCTGAGCAGCAGGTCAAGCAGAATCAATGTCTTGACAGGTCCACAAAAACAGCACCAGTGAGCTCACCCCTCTCCATAGCCTCACTGATTTGGTTTGTGAACCTGGCCAAGGCAGTTCCTGTACTATGAAATTTCCTAAAGCCATGCTGCTCAGGAGCCTGAAGCCCAGTCAATTGTAAGTAATCACTAATTTGTACCTCTGTTATCTTTTCTAAAATTTTACCTAAAGGATAGAGAAGAGAAATGGGCAGTAATTCCCCAAATCTTTACTATTTCCCCCCTTAAAAATTGGACTCATTACAGTTTTTTTCCATTGTTGTGGAAAGATCCCTATTTTTAAGGACAAATTAAATATTTTTGTCAAATGTTTATAAATGTATGATGATATTAACTTCAAAAACCTTGGCTAAATATCATCAATTCCAACATTTTTAAAGGAATTTTCTTCAAAATTTTCAGTACCTGATCGGGTTCTATTTCTTTAAAATGGAATATTAAATCATTCTGAGATGCTATAACTATGTCCTTTAAGTCCTGATCATCCTTATCTACACTATATTTACCCATATCCAAAAATTGTTGTAAAAATGCTGTATTTATTTCTTGTGGATCTTTTATTGTAACTCCTTCAACAAGGAACTCACCTGATTGTACGTCTATGGGAGGAGACACCAAAGATTTGATTGAAGACCAGAATTTTTTTGGATTTGACAAATTTAGATCTTGTTGTTTTGTATAATAATCAGATTTACATAACCTTAATTTTATCTTACATTCATTTCTTAATTTCCGATAGCTTTGAAAATCACTAATATTTTTACTCAAGCAAAATTGTTTCCATGCTTGATCTCTTTGTTTCATCAATTTAAACATCTCCGGAGTAATCCATTTATTCACTGTTCCCCTTACTCTCCTTGTTAGTATTGGACAGAATTTATTTTGTAACTCCAAAATTTGTGATGTAAAGTAGTCTACTGCAGACTCTATGCAAAGTATTACATCCAAGTAAGACCGATCAACATCTCTTAAATCAGACTTTAATCCATCATCTAAATCTTTGGGATACTTTCTATAGGTAATCAGACAAGGGGGAGGCTTTATTTTCTTTGATTTCCAAGTACAATATATTGCCAGGTGGTCACTGATAACATCTGGTAAGACTCCAATCTTAATAATTTTAGTATGAATATTAGTCAAAATCCAGTCCAAAATTGAGGGATTATTTGTGTTCAGGTTCATGCATGTAAAAGTTTGTACTATCTGACACAAACCTGCATTCATCAACAAGGACTCCATATTAGAAGCATCACAGGAGTCCCAATGAATATTAAAATCACCTAACACTAAAAAGTCACCACTAAATTGGTAATTTGAAACAAATTGTAAAAACTCTTCAAGGCCTTTACGTGCAAATTTTGGTGGATTATAAACAGTGCAATGTTTAAGTTTATAATTATCCCCCTGTTTTATTTCAATCAATAACCATTCACACTCTAATGGGGAATCAACCTTTAACTCCAGTTTAGACACAGTTAATTCTTGTTTGTAATAAATAAGTATACCTCCACCCTTTTTTTTGCCTGCCCTGTCTTTTCTTAATATTTTATAACCATCTAAGGCCAAAACACCATTTGTTACTGAAGGTTTTAACCAAGTTTCTGTTAAACTCAAAACATCAGGTTCATATTTTAAGACCCAAGCCTCTAACTCTTGTTTTTTGGGAAATAAACTACGAATATTCAAGTGTGCCACTCTTAGGCCCCCCTTCCCCCAAATTAAGTGATCACCATACAGATTGGGACCTGGGTTTACTTCTATATCCCCAGATAGAGTTAACAATAACCCAATACAAAAAGACAATACAATATTTGGGCATAAGTTAGGAATTGGTACACTATAACCACCTATTCTATACTGTGACTTTTTGTTCAACAACCCTACCACTTCTAATTTTAACATCATATTATGTCTAAATTCACAAAGAAGATTTATATCATGATTAAGATTAATATCATGGTCCGGGCGATCAGGGGGTGGGGCTTTTCACTAGACACCAGTGTTATGGTGAGCTACTATGGGACAGGCATTCAGGGAGTGCCACTAAACACCAGGATAATGGCATCAGAACTCAGGATGGGTAATTGGGGGTAGGGGTGCCACTGGACACCAGGGATATTGCCTGCATTCCCAGGATTGGTGTTCAGGGGGTTGGGGTGCCAGTAGACACCAGGGATGTGTTTAATATGGGATGGGTGATCAGGGGGGGGGTGCAACTAGACACCAGGGAAATGGCTATGGAACACGAGATGGGTGACTGAGGGTGGAGGGTGCCACAAGACTCCAGGGAAATGGCTACGGAATTCAGAATGGGTGATCAGGGGTGGCTGTGCTGCTAGACACCAGGAAAGATGTGTCAGGCACCCACAGGATGGGCACTAAAGGGCCAACCCTCACCATGCAAATGATCCCATAATCAGCATGCAAATAGTCCCTTAACACCTTGTGTGCCCAGTGGGCTTATTTGCATGGTGTGACTGAATATAGCCAGCATGGCTCATGGCACCATCTGATCCGGGAGTGCTATTCCCTGTGGGCTGGATACAGCCCAGGTCCATGTTTGGGCAGTGCAGCTTGACATAGTGCTGCCCTGACATAGGCCGATTTTCAGTCGGATTGCGCCAGTCCATTATCTGACTGAATATAGCAGCCACAAGGTCGGGCGCAGGCACAAGAGCAGTGCAAATATTTGCACTGCACTTGTGTTTCTTTTTGAATATTTATTTTTATTTATTTATTTAGATTTTGTTGACCAGGTAAGTGCACTAGACAAATGCTGCCTATTTTCCGGCACGACCCGGGGGAGGGGGATACAGATGAATGCCAACTGACCTTAAACCAGATTAAGTTATTGGGGGCCTGATCTTATGCTTACTGGTTCCAGTGTCCTTCCAGGGCTTAGTACAGTCACAGAGGACTCTAATTATCCCTTAGAGAAAAGTAAAAGGTATATTTTTTCTCCCCAGCTATGCTTTGTATATAGGAGAATGATATCTGAAACAATGATACAACACTGGAGGGGAAAACAGAGGGTACCTGGAGTAGCTATGGACAGCAGGCAGGTGATGAGGCCTTGGAAGGGGGATTTAGTTGCAAGACCTGAGGGTCAGAGACCCACTCCTCCAAGGTAATCTGTGGAGGTTTGTAGGCTTCCAAGACTGTTTGAGGTTTTTGGTACTCCACTCTGAGCTGATGGTAGCATAGAGCATAATACATCAGCTGTAGAGCAGGTTTGAGTGGGGGATGGGGATGTCTGCTGTCACTTCTTTCCCCCACTGTTCACCAAGGGACTGCAACCAGTGTTTGAAGGGGGTGATCAGCAGAGCAGACATTTGCTACTTCAGGACAGGGTAGGGGGCTCTGTAATAGCATCAAACAACTACTTCTCCCCCTTGAGGGATGCAGTGCATGCTACTCCATGGTGAGGGAAGAGTACCCTTTTATCCTGGTGCCCCTAGGGTCCCAGCAGCAGCAATGCCTGCTGTGGGGGGTGCAGTCAGAAGGGAACATCAGTTAGGGTACTGAGATGGTAGTCTGTTCCACAGACCAGGCAGGGAGGGTGATGTGCTGTGGATCCATGACAGGAGTCTGACAAAAATTTTGTCGAATGCCCTGTCAGCAACACTGGCAGGTCAGCCGCATTCTGCAGTTGGCTGCCAGTTCGTTATTTGTATCTTTGCTTTCTTAGCGGGGTCTTTGCCCCCGAATCCCCCACGCAGGGGGCTGTGCCCCCACCCCCCCCCACTTAAGGATTCTCAACTCCAGTCAGAGTTGATTGGGGGGTGCAGGACCCCCAACAGACAGCGCCGGGTTCCAGCGGGTCTCCCACCATGGCTAGGCACTGTAGTCACTGTGGGGGACCTCGCTGGTGAAATGTCGCTGTGGGGGGTAACCGATATGCTGTTTCCCAGGGAAGACAGCAGATAAGGTACTCCCTAGGATAGACAGGTTTGCTAGAGAAGTGAGGGGAGGCCAGAAATTATTGTCCATCTTGGGATGAATAATCTGGATGGGAAGCCATTGGTAGCAGTTAAGGACAGTTTCAGGGCACTGAGGGCCAAGATCATTGGCTGGTACTGTGACCTTCTTGGAGGTCCACACATTGAATGGAAAGGGAGAGGCAAGGAAGCTGAAAATCTTCCACTAGTTGAAAGGGTGTTGTGACAAAGAGAGGCTTCACCTCTTGGGAGACTGGACTGCTTTTAGCAGGACAAAGGCCTATTTAAACTGGATGTCCTTCATCCTGAAAGGGGCGGAGAGAAAAAGGGAATTGGGACACAGGTTTGAAGCTTTCTGGGGGGGGAGGTTGGATCTATGGTCATTTATATGGTAAAGTGGGTTGTGGGAGACCTAGGTAGCACTCCCCTGGCTAAAGGAGACAATCAAGGAACAGGGGATAACATAGATTGGGTACATTTCAAAATCACACACTCAAAAGTGAGAGGGGATACAGACAGAAATAAATCACAGGGAATGGGTAAAATAGGTCTGGCCAGTAAATGGGAGAAGGGCAATAGGCTGGGTTCTTGGAGGGTGATCTACTTAAATGCCAGAAGGCTTGGTAACAAAATGAGCAATCTCTAGGCTATAGAGATGGATGGGAATAAAAAAAAAAAAAAAAGAGCATTACGATAATCTTCATCGGGAATGAAAACATACTTAGATATTATCATCTGTGCTTCAGGGGTCGATGTAGTTTATTCCTATATATAGGAATCCCAGTTTTTGAATATTTTTTTTTTTACGGCAGCATAGCACTAGCTATGCAACATGTTGTTAACAAGAGGGCAGGGCAGACAGGAATGGGAACTGACGTATATTACCATCTACTTCCACAATGGAGTTTTATCACCTCAGTGGTGAGCAGGAGATTCCTGCTCTTTTATGTCTGTCTGTGTCCCCATTCCCCTCCCCCTCCTGTTTCCCCCATCCAGATCTGTTTTATTCATGAATCTATGAGTGTGGCTCTTTTTTCTGTTTCCTGTGCTACCACTGCAGCTGGAAGAATACTGCTGTGTACACACAATACTTAACATACTGTAGCAGGAGCTAGTGTCACTGACCGAAGAACTATTCTATCATCAACTAGTGTAGGTCTGACATAGCAGAAACAGTTTTTGTTTTACCTCCACAGTATGCACTGTAGTGACAGAACAGACAACAGGTGGAGAAAGAGACAGGCTGTCTGTCATTAAGCTGATAATGACTCAAATTTACATAGGTATGCAAAGAGTGGTGACATAAACTGAAACCTGAGCTCTGGTTTGACTGTTTCTCTGCTGCCTATCTGATCACCAAGGAACTTTACCAGTCCAAGAACACAATACAAGTAATTACACTGCTTAACATCGGAATAAAGTAGATGAAAAAACAACACATAATAGGTTGTTGGTGGGTGATACCTTTTCTGGACTTCTTAACTCTTAAAAGCTAGTCTCGAACACAATTTTGTTAGTCCAATAAAAGGTACTACCTGCAACATATTTTTTTTTTCCTCCAATGTCATCGAATGCACTAACATGGCTGCCACATTTCCTCATCAGAAGAGTCCAAATTAAATCCAGATTGTTATGCACAATATTTTCTGCAGAAATCAGTGGTGGATGGGGAGGGGTGAAGAAAGGATTAAAAAGTGAGTGCAATAGTTTTGTTGGGAAAGTGCACTGCAGCACCTGCTTTTTTTTTTTTTTTTTGCTCCCTCCCAGCTCCAGGCCAGCCTCTCCTTCAGGCCATCTATGCCCTCTGAGCCGCACTGCCTCAGATCAGCCACCTCTTCACCCCCCACATTTGCAGCTCCCTGGGTGACCTCCAGACATAACCCTTCACCCAGTGGGTCCCCCTCGAGGGGGACGGTGCCAGTGGGGTGGCCAGCGCCAAACCTGTTCCGGGTGCTGCTGGGGATGGTGCGTGCACTGTCCTTGAACTCGCGGTAACAGGAGCTAGCGACCGTCATCGGGTTGGCTACAGGGCTCTTTTCCTATTTGCTCCCTGTGGGACATGGTGTGCCACGAATGTAAGGCTGGCATCAACGTTCACTATGCCCCCTTAGTATCTGGGACCCCGCGCATTGCCATACCCCCAGCCTCTGCTAGGAGTCAGCAATCACCGGGTCACGTCCCCGCCCTCCCCTCGAGAGAAGGCGAGTTGTCAGCCGATACTCAAGCCCTCTTTCCCCGGCCAGCCCTCCAGCACCTGAGTCCGTTTCCGAACCCGGGTCGCTGGCATTGCAAGTGGAAATCTAACCGCTGCGCCGACGGGCCAGCCTAGCACCTGCTTCTTAATAGAAACAGATGAACCCCCAGTTTAACTTGTTGCAAAACACCGTACTAATTCCTAATATCTAGAACCTTGCTGTCACACTTAGTTACTGCAGCTTCCTCGTGATAACAGTGAGTAAGTGGCTCTAGCAGGATCTGAACTTGAACTTGCTGATTCTCAAGTTTATGATCTAACTGCTAGACCCCAATACCATCCCTCCATCATATTTGTAAGGCTGCTTAGTGAAACTTAAAGCAGACAGTAGTAGAAATGGATGGGAACCTGTGGAAACTCAGTTCTGAGAGTGAAATTAAAAGTTTGAAACAGTTCCAGAAGTAAAATGAGGAAGAACTTCTTCTATGTAAATTACACACCCCTGAAGGCATACAGCTGACTAGATAAAGTATAAAAATGAAACATTTAATGAAGAAACATAAGTCCCTTTTCCAGTTATTTTCCCCCATAACCCTGGCTGTGGCGACATGTAGGTACATGCACATGGCGGCACACACATGCTACAAAACCATGGCCCCCTCCCTTATCAGTGTATCTTGGCTGTGCCCTGCCACCAGGCCTCCTCTCAGTAGCAGCCATGGGCCGAGACGGCATGCCTCATCTTCCTAGGAGGAGAGCAGTCCTGCAGACACACAGTCCTCTCCCACTCCAGCCAACCTCCAGCATCCTGAGTTCATTTCCGAACTTGGGTCACCGGCATGGCAGGAGGTAAGTCACCCAGAGCCTCAGCCCTCCATGTCACTGGGCTGGCCCCATTAGCTTTTTCTTTATTTTTCCATTTCCAATTTACATAATACAAATCAATTTTGACGTCTATCAAAACTGTTGTAGAATAAGTTGAAGACACTCTCCAGAGAGTCCTGAGTTGGAAATGACCATGTTGTCTGCGTACATGATAGTACTGACTGATTTATTTAGTTCTAGCGAGTATTTATAAAAACAGAAAAAAGAAGGAGGCCTAGTACTGACCCTTGGGGTACTCCAGACTTAACCAGATTGAATTCCCATAGAGTACCCCTGTTTTAACTCTTTGTCATCGCAAGTTCAAATAATTCTCCAAACCACTCCAGTGTGTAGTTTGCTGTTCCACACCTGGGCACAGGAGGCATGTGGCACTGCCTCAGTGCTGTCACTAAACAGAAGCCTCTCCTGGCAATCATCAGGTCCACCAGGTGGGTGAGCATATCTGGTGTAAACCTAATGTCCCTCTGCTTGCTCCTGTGTGCCCTGGAATGAGATCCTTCCTTGGTAGTCACAGGGCCTCGTTCACCATTCCTACGATTCCTTTGAGGTCATGAGGTATTCAGAACTTCTGCCACTCTTAGCATCCTGACAGCAGCTGGCAACCAAATCCTGCTGCATTTTCAGCAGAGAGCCTTCCCTCTCTCTCTCCATACCTCCTGTGCCCTGGCCTGTATTCTCCAACCAGTCCCCAGCCAGGCTGAAAAACCTGGGTACCTACTGTCCCTGCAGCTGTGAGGCAAAAGTGGCTAGATGGGCATTTCCAGTTTCCATCCTCCCAGGCAGAGTAGAAAGGCATTCATGGTATCTCAAAGGTAGTATGGCCCTACCTGCCTCCTGCTGGGTGTATCTCCTGCTCTCTAGTTGGAACCCATGCCTAGGGTGGTCCAGCCAGTATCCACCTATGCCCAAGCGCGTCTGTCAGGCAAGGTAACCTAGGAGCTTTGAAGTTCCCTCCAGACTCTTTCTACACTTTTCTCTGCTCACCAAAAGACCGGTGCCTCAAGAGTACCCTACATTTATCTGCCTAAAACTCTTCTCAGCATCTATATCCTCGGGGGATGATGCCAGAGTGCCATTCCCCTTTTGGTTTATTACTGTGGACAACCACCGCCCCCTTCTGTAAGGAGGGGGTAGCTACATGTATGTAATGTTACTGCTTATCTGTGTAATTTTACAATTTATTAAAAAAAATAATTATCTTCTCTTTTCTTCTTCCCAAGTAAACTCTGGTTTGAAGAAAATATCACTTGCTAAAGCATAACAGAAAGTTCACAATGTATCAAATATTGCACATTTTAAGTTCAGCAACATGGCACTGAGAAGCACGGGACTATTGTGGCAGGTTGTAGACTCAAGTTCTTGCCCCCAGTCTGGGATGGCAGGAGAGAAGGTCAGTAGGAGGAGCAATGGAACTAGTAAGAGAAGAGGGGAGACTACAAAAATGGGGGCAGATAAACTAAGCCAGCATATGACGTCCACAGCTTGTCAGCCATGTTACCAGGCTTACTAGCCACTACCGGCTACTCCTGCCCACATTGTCCCTGCAAGCATTTTTGTTCTGGGCCCATGGCCTGGCTGGGCCCTACCATGGTAAGGACTTTGCCAACAGTTATGGATTTGCCTTCGTGTTTTATAGCCTGCCCTCCTTCCTCACTAGGCTGCACACACTGCAGCATCTTGGGGGTTGGGCAGTATCACATGGTTTCCCACATACCAAGTACACCACCAGCATGTCACCTTCTTTCCTTTTGAAATATGAAGAAGGTAAATGATCTTTATATTTATGTGATTCCTGACTATAATTGTTCTCCCTGTACTGAAGTAAGTCAGAATGGGAACTCACTGGGAATGAGTTTCGGCTCAACTGAGTCACCCTGTTCATATTTTGTGAGAATAAAACTTTTACTACTATAACCACCAAGAGCCAATCTGAAGGACCCTACCTTTTGCCCTTAATTTATCGAATTGGCAGGGGGTTAACCGATTATTTACTCGCATAAGGGGACGAGTGGGTTGGGGGGAGAGAGAGTAACTCAAAGTAACAATTAATGTCTAAAAGGAGTTAAACTAGCATTGTACATTTAAGGGCCCTATATGTTATGGTAAATATTGACTTAACTACAAGGTTAAACGATGGACTTTTTCCACCCCAAAGTAAGACTGATATCAGGGAGAAGGACTTTTTTCTGGCAATAATTAAATTTAGCCAATGGTAATTGCCCAATTATATTTATATCCCTAGGAAGAATTATTTTACTGACTGCTCTATGCTGCTGTCTGCTACCTTTTATATCTCAACACATTGTACAGCATCTTGACATGTATGTAAAAACTGCTATAATAAAAGAAATTTAAAAAAAAGAGCCATTCTGAAGCGGAACATAGCTCAGTCCTCCACAGCAGGGGGCAGTCACGTGGATGCTCCATTCATTTCCCTGTGTCACTGAAGGAAGTGTCTATTTCTTTTGGAAAAGACAGAAAAACTGAAAAACGCTGGGTTCCTTAGTAGTTGAGATTAATATGACATCCCAACACCATAATCCTACTGAATTCTTTTTACTAGTAGTTTGAAAAGAAAAAGTGAAAACCTATGTGTTTCATTGCACAAAGTAATTAGTATAGAAGTGGAAAGTGTTTTACTAACACATTAAAACCAATTACTGTAATAAAATAGCCATTTGCCTATTTAACCCTTATTAGACTGTCAACAGAATTAGAGCACCTAGGAATTCTGGACAGATATATCAGTCTACAGCATGGGTTAATAGAAGTGAACACCTCGGGCTCGATTTTCAAAGTGAGATGCAAGGCTTGCACCACGGCACTTAGGTTCTGGTGGTGCACTGAACCCCTATGCTGCAACTGCTCCCGATTCTCAAATCTTAGGCAGAGTTGCAACAGTTTCTACATTTTATGGCAGCTTACGCCAAATATCTGGCATAAGCTCCATGTCAGAGGGTAGCCCCTGGGTAAGAGGCTGAAGGGATTCGTCTCACTATGATCAACCCATTTCTTCAGGAGGTTGACATGGTACACCTGACATTTTCTTCTTTTCTTCACCCTCTCTCTCTTCATCTTTCTTCGTACATCTCCCAGCCCAGGTAACAGAGGCTCTCGAGAAATCTCCTCCACACGGCGGGTCAGGACCCTGCTTGGGCTTGGTTGTGTGGTCACTGCTGGGTCTTTATGAACCTCTATCTGAGTACCAGGTTTGATACTCCACATTGATTCACCAGTAACTGGGGTGCCTTAATGAATCCCACCATTGCCTTCCCTCTTTGTGCATCCTGAGAAATCAGCCTCTGAATTGGGAACAGGCCATAGCTCCATCCCCTTCCTGGGAAAGAGAAGAGGATACTTCCTGCCACTGCACCCTTAGTGGGTAGGTATGACAGTATTGGACAACCGTAGGACAGTTGCCGTCTTGGATGGAGAGATGTGTCAGAGGGTGGCCCCTGGGTAGGAGGCTGATTCTTCTCTTCTTTTCCTCCCCCCCCCCAAAAGAGAAGTTCTGACTAATGTTTGTTGCTAGCATACATGGGCAGCAATGAAATGCATGAGTGCAGAGGGATTAGAGTGCTTAAAGTGCCTAATTAAGTGAAACACTTAGAAATGCTGTGGACACGTGACTGTGTGGGCAGTTATAAAGGGCTAACCTGTTCAGCCTTTTTTTCAGATATGGTCAGTGTTTTCTGACCAGGGAGTGAGAAGGGTCGATAGACCTTATCACACAGGTGGAAACGGAATGTTTAAGTTTGCCATAATGGTACAGAATGTTATTCACTTTATGTAGCCTTTATTTTGCTCGCAGTTTGAGCCTTTACATTATTTCCTTTCTGTTGGTGTTGGAACAAATAAACATTGCGCCTTGCCAATGGTGCATTGAACTTTATACCAGACTGTTGTGTCCATCTGTTATCTCACATCCTATCACACTCCATAAAAACAGCCCTCAGGAATGCCACAAGCTAGCCAGCCCAGTGGCACTGAGGGCTGAGGCGCTGGAGGCCTTACCTCGCACTGCGCCAGCGACCCGGGTTTGGAGTGACCCCGGTCCGCCGGTGTGCTGGCATGGAGGGGGAGTGTGGGAGCAGGATTGAGTGAAGGCCTCCTCTCCCGGAAGGGGGTCACCCAACCATACTACCACCATCACTGGATGGAGGTCTGGTACTAGGCGCAGACAGCAACGGTTTGACTGGTAGGGTGAGGGCATCCCATAAGGCACGTGTGCATGTCTCCACATGCATGCATCACATCGAATGCGGGAGGACTAAAAGGAAAAAGCCAAAAGTACATATGAGAAAAATGAATGCTACAAGCTAGACCAAAAAAAGTTGGTCTAACTTGCGGCTCCTGGCACACAGGTTGAAACTCCCAATCGTTGGCCAGGTGATTGCTGTAAGCCCCGTGCACCATATCTTCAGTGCACCTAGGGCTTGCAGCAATTGGGGCTTTGAAAATCGAGCTCCTGCTCTTTAAGCACAGCTTGACCAACCATAACATCTCTTCCTGCCTCAGGTTTATATGGTGTGGTTTCTACCTTGTTTTAATGTATGACTGATTTAGATATGAATATTTCTGGAATACTGGCACCTACAAGTAAGCTCAATGCCTCATCTGAAAAAGCTTTTCATGGGCTTCCACTTGTTAAAGGTCCAGGAATGATTCCTTCCCCTTTAATACTGACAGTACCCATCCATCAAATTACAGATGTAAAAATTATCCATAGTGAGTCTGGCAGGGAAATTTTGAAGGTGATTGGTCTCCACCCTGCACTCTGCCATCCCCAACTGGTGCTCTGCCAAGCTCTCCCTACATGTCGCCCCCCCATCCCCAAGGGAGGGGTTAGGGGAGCAAACCAAACAGACAGCTCAAGAGCAGATGAAGTCTCCCATCCCCATGCTGAAAGAGAGCTTACCATGCTCCACCCCTACTTCATGACTTCTCCCACTTGGCTCCAGTGGTTACATCAAAGTCACTCCTGGGGAGCAGGTCACCCCCTGTGTTCTCCCAGTGTGGGGGCAGTACAAGCCAGAGGTACTGGAGCTGGAAGTAGGAAAGTGCAGCAAAGACCAGTCAAGGTTGTATACTGCAGATTCCTTGGGTGATACAAGAGATTACGTAGCATGAAGAAAGATCCTGCAATGGCCTGAAGAAAAATCATAGAGAAAACATTTAAAATATAGAAAACTGTAAAAAGTAAATTTCACAAAACTGAGCAGCTGAAGTTCACTGGCCTACATTTAAACTCCAGTTGGTATTACAAAGACTTAGTTGTACATAACTGAGCTGTCTCCCTACAAACGTAGTCTCGACCAATTGAAACTGCCCCATAAATTTATTATGAATTTCAGAATTGACTCTACAGATATAATCAAATTTCATAAGAGACTTCTAATAGCTTTAGCCCATCTGTCAGAACTTGAAGTGTCTTACAAAATTGGATTGAGCGATGGGACACAACTGGGACTATTCAAGATGTGATGCATAAGCACTTATAAGTTCATTTCAGGGTTTTCTTTTTCATTCTGCATCATAATTCTTACATAGCATAAACCACCAAGAAAATAAACATTTGAACTTGTGGCTGCTGTTCCACAGACACGGAGCAAGACCAGCTGCGAGGTGAAATGTTTATTCTGTTTCTTGGCTTTTTTTTTTAAATTTAAACTGAAATGATGAACGGGAGCTTTTATGCGAATGTTTCAGAAGTGGACTTGCTTCTAGTTAATCACTCCACACTCACCCTAGAGTGAAAATCCAGTTTGTCATTATTACAACTAACCACAAACCAGCAGTGGTTTGATGTTGGCATCCAGAATGGAGTGTTTCTAGGACTACTCTGTTGTTTACCGTGGGTTTACTGTGCCTTGAAAATAAAAGATTGCTCCTGCTCAGTAGTAACCAGGGCTCTGGATTTCTTCATTTGGTGAGTTTTACTTTCCTGTCTCTCCCACACAATGTAATGATTAAATGAAACGCTGGCTGTGATCAAAAGCTTTCACATAAAGTACCACCTCAACCACTCCTGGATGAACCAAGCATAGATAAGTAAGTGATAGTACATGACAGGGTGTGCAGTAATTTTGTAATAACCACACATTCTGGATGGGTTGGGAGGCACAAGGTATAGACAAATGCCTTCAACCACCTGGGAATTGGAGTTACTGTAGCGTAATCCACCTTGCGAAAGTCACAAATGATTGGGTCACTGTGCATGATGCCAAAAAGGTCACTGGGGCCATTTTTCTAGATCTCAACAAGGCGTTTGACACCATCAACCATAACCTTGCTATAGACAGTCTCCTCAGTCTAGGTGCCTCACTTTCAACAGCTCAGTGGTTCACAAGCTGCCTGTTGGGTAGAACCCAGAAGGTCAAGGCTAATGGCTGCTTTTCAGCCTCCCTACCCATTAACAGGGGTGTCCCCAAAGGGTCCATTCTTGCCCCATTCTATTCTCCCTCAATATCAATAACCTTGGCTCCAATATCATGAACTCCAAACTCCACTTTTTTACAGATGATACAGTGTTGTATACATCCAAACCAACATTAGCCAAAGTCAGAAATGAACTCCAAATAGATTTTGCCCGACTAGAACAGAACCTTATGAATTCCAAACTTCTCCTCAATGCAAAAAAAAACAAGGCTATGTTCTTCACCCTTAACAACTCAGTACCTTCAGCTTCAACTCTATTACATAACCACATTTTCAGCTCCTTAGGCGAACCGCTTGAGGTTGTGCCCAAATTTAAATACCTAGGCATGTGGCTTGACAGTAACCTCACCTTCAATGCACACACTGACAACCTCACTTGCAAACTCAAAGCTAGACTAGGCTTCTTTTTTAGAAACAAGTTTCTATTTCTGCCTGAGTTTAGAAGAAGGCTTGTCCAGGCTACCTTTCTGCCCTCACATGATTATGGTGACATAATCTAAAACTCCATCTCTGCAGCCAACTCACACAAACTGGATGTCTTCCTTCATAGAGCCCTTCAGTTTATAACAAACGCCCCTTTTCGATCTCACCATTGTGACCTATATTCATCTGTCAGGTGGACGTCACTCTCAACTAGATGCATGATTCATGCTGGGACATGGACGCTTAAAATCCTCTTGGATAAGCTTCCAGGATACTTATCCCCCCTTGTCAATATCTCCCACTGTACATACTCCCTCAGGAAATCAGACTTTTTACTTCTAGATATCCCATGGACTAATACCACCTTTAGTAAATGGGCTATATCTTATCCCTCCCTGCTGCCTGGAACCAGCTTCAGTCTGTATTTAAACTTATCAGTTTGATGTCTGTTAAAATCTTTAAAACCTTAATTGGAAATAAACTGAAACATATATGCAGCTGCAATTAGTTTGGCCGGTTCCACAATTTACTATGACTAACCCTTCCTTGCTCTACGTTCACTCAATCTCCTCTCCCTTCAGCTTCCTCATACAGTTAGGTAGTCCAAAGGTTGCTTTGTATATATGTGCCAGCAAGTTATATATTATGTACACCCTTGTACTAGTAATTAAGCATCATGACTGTGTGTGTTTTATTAGGTCTTTATGTCCTTGTATGTATTTGCATCCTTAATATGTATTCATTATGCCTTGTATATGTATATGCTCCTGATTTATGCTCTCGGGACCTCCTGGTGGTTGGGCAGAGAGCGACAGTGAAAAAGCAGGGATACTGAATGAATACTTCTGCTCAGTATTCACAATGGATAAGGCAGGGATACTGAGGCTGAATAAAGAGGAAGGTGGTTGGGCAGAGAGCGACAGTGAAAAAGCAGGGATACTTAACGAATACTTCTGCTCAGTATTCACAATGGAAAAGCGGTGGGGAGATACCTAATCCAGTCAATAGAAGCAATCTGGATAGGGGTTGATATTAGTCCTTTCACAGAAGAAAGGGTTCTGAAAGAACTCTTAAAAGTGAAGGTGGATAAAGCAATGGGGCCTGATGGGATTCACCCCAGAAATCTAAAAGAACTAAGGGAAGAACTAGTAACACCACTGACTACCCTTTTTAATAAATCATGGGAGGATGGTGTGGTACCTGAGGACTGGAGAAGGGCAGATGTGATTCCTCTTCACAAAAGTGGGAGCAAGACAGAGGCAGGAAACTACAGACCTGTCAGTTTGACCTCAGTGGTAGGGAAAATGATGGACTCACTTATGAAGGAAATTATTGTTCAGTACTTAGAGGCCAGTGGGGCACAGGACCCAAGGCAGCATTGATTCACAGCAGGAAGGTCATGTCAGACAAATCTAATTGATTTCTTTGACTGGGTGACCAAAGTAGTAGATCAGGGAGGGGCTGTGGACATGACCTACCTAGACTTTAGCAAGGCATTTGACACAGTCCCACACAAAAGATTAATAAACAAATTAGCCAGCCTGGGAGTGGGTCCCAGGGGGGTAACCTGGATAGAACACTGGCTGGACAACAGGACACAGCAGGTAATAGTAAATAGAGTCCACAGTGAAGAAAGGGGGTTACTAGTGGGGTACCGCAGGGTTCAGTACTGGGGCCGGTCCTTTTTAATGTCTTTATAAGTGACATTGCAGAGAGACTGGAAGGGAAAGTATGTCTCTTTGCAGATGACACAAAGATCTGCACCAGGGTTGATATGCAAGATGGGGTGGAAAGGATGCAAAGGGACTTGGCACGGTTGTAGGAATGGTCAAATGTATGGCAGCTTAGATTCAATGCAAAGAAGTGCAAAGTAATGCACCTGGGAAACAAAAACCCAGGGGAAGAGTACACAATGGGGGGTGAGATACTGACAACAACAAAAATGGAAAGGGACCTAGGGGTAGTCATATCAGATGACCTAAAGGTGGGCCAGCAATGTGAAAAGGCAGTAAGGAGGGCTGGGGGGATACTGAGATGCATAGGGAGAGGCATCACCAGTAGAAAACAGGAAGTTGTTGGCCCTCTGCATAGGCAGTTGGTAAGACCACATCTGGAGTACTGTATACAGTTCTGGAGACCCATCTGCACAAAGACATAGACAGGGAGTAGGCTGTCCAGAGGAGGGCAACCAAAATGGTACAGAGTCTGCACCAGAAGACATATGAAGAAAGACTAAAGGAGCTTAAGATGCATAGCCTTGAGGAAAGGAGAGAGAGAGGGGACATGATAGAAACTTTCAAATACCTCAAGGGAATCAACGAAGTCTAAGAGGCTAGCATCCTTCAGAAAAAGAGATGTGCAAGAACAAGGGGGCACAATTTGAAGATAGAGGGGGGACATCTCAGAGGTAATGTGAGGAAGTAGTTCTTCAAAGAGAGGGTTGTGGATGCATGGAATGGCCTTCCTGAGGAGGTTGTAGAGTCAAAAACAGTGGGGGAGTTCAAGAATGCATGGGACAGACATAAGGCAATTCTAGTGGGGGGTAGGAGGAAGTAGGCTGTTGGTTAACTAGGATCTGCAGCTTATCCATTAGGTAGGGAAATGGGCAGACTAGGTGGGCCAAGCGGTCCTTATCTGCCATCAAAGTCTATGTTTCTATGTTCTGTTACTTGTGAATGAGCCTGCTCAATGGAGTTATTCGTGCAATAAACTTGAACTTGAACTTAAGTGGGCTCTACCTTAAGGAGCTGAGTTCAGCTTGTGTTGTTCCGATCAGACTAGCATAGGAAATAACTTGGCAGTTTTTCCTTCAGTTTCAGTTTTTATCTTGGAGCTGAAAAGAAAGAGATAGAGAGGGGCAGGACTGGTTGTAGCGTGCTCTGGTTGTATTGTGTGTGGGCTGGAGAGGGGTCAATCTGGGCCTGGGAGCTATGCCACCCTGAGTCTGGGTGGCATCCTGACCCCTACTGCGAGCCAGTCCCTAGGTGCTCCATGCCGGCCTCAGCCCAGTAGCTCCAGGGCAGCCAGCTCTACTTGGATGGGGGAAGGGCATTATTCTGCTGTGCAACTCAAGAGATGTCACATTTGTGATGTGCTCCAGAAGCTAGGACATCAAACAGAGTCCTGCTACCACAAGCATTCCGGGATCTCAAAGCAGCCTTAGTTATACCAGATGCCTGATGAGAGTGCCTGATAGACTCCACAGGTAGCCTGTTGTCCCACTGAATGTTGGGGTATGAAAGATGTTGTCAGGGCATGGACTCCCCTGCTTCAGAGACTGAATTTTGGGAATGTCTGATGGCAGCAGTGGACATTTTGAACTGTTAACCTCTTTCTTATTGTTTGTGTCAGTCCTTTGTATGGGAAAATGGATTTTGGGTTGCCCACTAACCTATTACCCCCCAAAATAAAATGCTTGCATTCTGGTATTTGCTGCTTGTTGTAACTAATGCTTCATGTTTAATATGTGCCCTCGGCAGGGTAAGAACAAAGGATTGTTTGCTCCTCTGTTCTACATTGGATCTGAAGGTACAGAGGCATTGCATTTCACTGAGAATCCAGCTACATCCACAAGTATTTATAAAGATATACTGTCTGAACCAGTCTTCTTTCAAGACAATAATTAGTCATAATACTTAGGGGTGTGGCTGGACTCTCAGTTAAATTGGGATGTCCATATTTGTTACTAGCAAAAAAAGCTAAGACTCAGAGTGGGGTACTTGCAAAGAGCATGTCATAGTCTGCCCCCAGGAAGCAATACTTTTTTTTAAACTTCCTTTTATTTACATTTATACACATTGTTTTGCATATTATGAAGATTAATTATAAATAACGTGAAATTAAAATGAAATCAAAACCATTTAAGCCAGCCCAGTGGTGCTGAAGGCTGAGGCATCCATGCCTTACCTTACGCTATGCTGGTGACCCGGGTTCGGGAATGACTTTGGGTCATCGGGGAGCCAGCATGGGGGGGGATGGGAGCAGGATTGAGCAGTTGCTCTCCTCTCCCAGGAGGGTGGGTCATCCATCTGCAGTCCCACCGTCATTGGATCGAGGTCCAGTGGCAGTGCAAGTGGCTATGGGTGATGGGTAGGGTGGGACATCCCACAGTACATGTCGTGTGCATGCCTCCACACGCGCAAGCTCCACCAAGGATGTGCAGGTGGGGGGAGCGGGAGAAAATGGGAGAAAAAAATCAAAACCATTTATTAATAATAGACTTGTCCTAAAACAGAAGGTGAGCCTTAAAGTAATAAATACCTTATTGCTTCCACTGTTAGACAACAGAGACTTCATCTATGGTGGGGCTACTGTTATTTATCTAGTAGACAGGAGGTCTTGTCTTATTGACTGGTGCAGTTTGACTTGGATATGCCCGGTGACACCCATAAGTCTTTATGCCAGGCTGAAAAGGACATCTGTTAAGGTTAGGAGACGGGCCTATTTATTAAAAAAGGTTTCACAAGTTTGTAAAAACAAGGGTGGCAGATTATATCTTTGAACTGCTGACCCATGGGCAAATTAAAACCAGTCTCAGAATTTCCACTGGCTGGAATTTGTAGTACCAAAGATGCAAAGTTCAAAGGGCAATCAAGCTTTCGCCATTTCTGGCCAAATTGTGGAACTTAGTACTCATCCAGCTTTGTCTACAACATGGGGGGGGGAGGGGGGATGCTATTGATCAGCAGTCATTTCAGTTAAAGAAGTCGAAAACAACAAAGATTGCACTCACAGAGAGAAACCTCAGGCAGGGAACAACTTTTAAGTTATTTATTCAAGCTTATGGTACAAGAAGATGCGATATGGCGACCCCAGTGCTTCAACCATTAGGTCTTCTTCAGGGAACGGCCACATGTTACACAGGTTCTGGAAAGCTCGCACTCCTCTTGCTGTACTAATGGCTGTCTTTCAGTTTTCATTTGGGAAGAATATAACAAGAATCATTCTGCCCACTGATAACTTCTGAACTCCGCAACTGTGCATTTACTGAGCATTAATAAAAGGTCAGGTGACGGTGTTTCACCAATTGGGTTTCTTATTTTTCGTGCCCCATGTTATAAAGGACTGAAATGCAACAGCTTTATTCTGTAATTCTGAAGTTTACTCCAACAATGGCTTCCCCTTCATTTCCCCTTATCAGTGCTACTGCACCCTCTAGTGGCTGATAGCAATATCACAACATTTCCGTTTTAAAAAAAAAAAACATTTTACTGATTTTTTGTACAAACACCATTACAATAAATCCAAGCAGCTGCTGTAAGTACCATTACATATGTTGAGTAACAATAGTATTTGCACATTAATTATAACACTAAACTCAAAGACATTTCCCCTTTTTTAAAACAGTAAACCACAACATTTGCACTTTTTTTTTTATTCTTTGGTAACCAAGTAAGGTCCACTAGACACAAGGCCTCCCAGATGACTGTTGGAGCACTGTATTGTGTACAGTGCATACTGTGCATGGGCACTTAGCTCAGCTGCTAAGGACCTTTTTCTATTGTTGTTTGTGGCTCCGCACCAAAGAAGAAATTTAAAAAAGAATGTTTTTATTCAGGCTTGACAATTAGTGAGTGAGACTTGTCAGCTCACTGGCATGGCTGGGCTCAGGTCCCTCCCTCCCACTTATGCAACTGCGAGTGCACTGCAGTTTTTGTTAACAGGTAGGGTGGGACTAGTGTGTGTGTGTGTGTGTGTGTGTGTGTGTGTGTATACTCAAGACATTGCTGTACTAAGTTTGTGATTTTGTACCTATACATAAATTTAAAAAAAGCATGATTTTTCTTCAGCAAATTTATTTACCAGTCACTTAGTCAGGCTTGACTCCAGTCAGTGAGACTTGTCAGCTCACTGGCATTGCTGCAGAGATTGGCTGTATGTCATAATAATATAACTTAAATGTAATTTAATCTTTTTGTGAGGAACCCGGGCTCAGGTCCCTCCCTCCCACATATGCAACTGCGACTGCACCACCATATTTGTCAGCTGGTAGGGTGGGACTAGTCAGCTGACTCCCATCACTTCTGGGCAGCTAGCTACCGTTTGTTCTGTATGTGTGCACAGTGTGCACTCAAGACATTCTTCTAGTAAGTTTGTGCCTTCGTGTCTAACCAAAAATTAAACAATTTTTTTTTCTACAGAGAATTTATTTACTAGTCACTTAGGCTGGACTATAGTGAGTGAAACTTGTCAGTTCACTGGCATTGCTGCAGTGACTGTGACTATATTTCATAATCACAATTTTTTTATTCCTGTGTTTTACTGTTTATTCAATTTATTAATTGACATTATAAAAAGTCATTACAGTATAAGTCCATATATGACATAGAGGATAACGTATGGTCATCGGGGCATAACCATGCTATGCTTGCCATCGAGTGGTTCCCATGGCAGCTCTGCTAAACCTCGAGAACACAAGCTTAGCGTGGTTATGCCCCGATGACCATATGTTGTCTTTTATAGTGTATGGTCATCGGCGTAAACATGAAAAAAAAGTTTTAGAATCACTGCACCTAAATTGCAACAGGCTGCTCGCTTACCTTGCAACACAGGAAGACAGACGCATTCGGGTGGTTTGACATTGAGCAGGTTTAATGGGAACGTTAATAAAACTTAAAGCCAGGGAAACATTAAAAAAAAAATTACAGTTACACTATTCTTCAGATTGCCAAAATACATGCAAGCTAAGATTAAATTCCCAACAGTCAACTGCTTTGATCATGTGGTTCATTTGGAAGTGCTGTACTGTATGGTATGTGTCACAAACTCTGCTCCCATATAACGCAGATCTGCAAAGACACAGAAGAAGAAAACTACAGTGTTTTAGTATTCAGTTTAAGGTATTTTCTGCCACTTCTAGTACTCTAACTGCGGCTGTGTTTCAAGCCGTGGTGACTGCTGGTCATTTTCTGAACATAGGAATGTTCGGCTGTTATGGGGGTCATGGCAACAACATCGCGTGGTGGTTCGAGTTTGTTACACCATCGATGTGATGCATCATTGAATGTCTAACAAGAGCGTGACGTCACATCGATAGTGTAACACTGTAAAAAGTTGATTTTTGGGCCATAACAGCATTCTACCATACATTATAAATAAATTACAGTAAAATATACTAACAAACTCTTATAAATAAGGTCAGACAACTCTTATACATAAAATAAAAATAAAATCTCCAACTGTATTATAAACACTTTACACATAATGCTAAAATTCCTGCTTGACATCTAGACACATAAAAATACAGCTTTCAGAACTGGCTGACAGTTAGTCTCCACTTTACAAAACTTCTGAACATTCTTGTGCTAAGTACATTTCTGTAATCTTTTTTTCCGAATTCTGTAGATTTCTCTAAAGTAATTAGCTAATCTTGTAATAGACCATTTATCTTCCGTATAAATCAAAATTGTTGTAAGTTGAGCTTTGGTTAGAATGTCCCCAGTCATAAAAGGTCCAAGCTAGAAACGCCTAAGTTTATCATACCAAGAGCAAACCATAATACATGTATTAAGTCTTCCTTTTCCTCCATGTTACATATGAACATACATACGAGCATACAATAAAACCAGCAGATATAGGCCTTACGGTCTATCAAGTCTGCTCGAGTGTGCAGCTCTCAGTGTTGAGTACTGATGTTGACAATTACATTTTTGTTCAGTAGAGGGTAACTTGTTTTATCTAGTCTTCCATATGTTGTTAGCAAAGAGTTCTAATTTGGCTTTAATAAAAGTAGTTCTTAGGTGTGGGTCTATTAAGACATCCAAATAATATTTATATCCAAAATAAAAATTATTTTCTGCAAACCAATATGAAAAACTTAGGTGTGGCAATTTTTTTCCCAAATCTGCTTTGATCCCGTAATTAGAGATACTTGTTTTACTATATTTTTTTATATAAGAGTTACATTTTTTTGAAATATGTGTTCAGAGCAGTCAGATTATATCTGTCCAAGTTATTATGCAACTCTTTTAGCCAGCTTGTGAACACGCATCCAAGCTGAATCCAGGATTCTTTTTCAGTCAGACATTTACGAGGCAGCCTTTCCTGCAGGAGTCTGGTTAGAGGGAGCCAATAATTGATTCTCCTGGAATCTATATTTGCATTTATATTTATAATGCCCAGTTCTGATCTTAAATACACTGCCAGGCATGAAAAAGGGACCCCCTTACTGCAAACCTCAATAGCTAATAAACAGGTTTTTTCTTATTTTTAACATGCCATATTTCTGAGCCATGTAGTATATGGGAGAAATATTTTGCTTTTATTACATTAAGAAGTAGTCTAATTGTTAGTCCGCCATGATCACGGTTGAATTTCCTAAGGTCCAAAGCAGGGTTTTTTGTATTTTCCATCATTTTTTGTATATGTTTTGTCCAATGGCCATTTGAGGAAAAAGTCACTCCCAGATACACATACGTATCTGTACTATCCAGTTTCTGGTTTCCAATATAACAATATATTCCTGTAAGGAATACCACCATGGCATACAGAGGACACACTAGATAACATAGCTGGTCCAGTAGCCCAGCAAAGCTGCAGTAGGGGAAGAGCAGCAAGCAGCAGGTGAGGGTGAGAGTACTGCAGAGTGACACTCAAGATGCATTCGCTGCACAAAATTATTTTTTACCCAGTCAAAGCCTGCTGCCTCCAGCACCAGTATGGCATTGGCTGACACCAGGGAAAAAAGTACTATTCGAACTAGTAGTGCTGCTAGGAGGACATTGTCAGTTGCCACTGATACCGTCAATGTGAATGTGTCTTTTTCATCCTTTGTCACTGCCGCCAGTACCACCATCACCTTAGCCTTAATAACCATCACTGCTCTGATCCACCCATCCGCTGCAACTACTAGCATCCCAACTTCTGCTGCAATAGCGGCCCTGCCAGCCACTCCTGCTGCTATGACTGAGACCACTCCTGCCATTGTGACCAAGACCACTCCTGCCACTCTGATCCAAACCACTCATACCACTGTGACTCAGACCACTCCTGCCACTGTAACTGAGACCACTCCTGCCACTGTGACCCAAATCACTCTTGCCACTGTGATCATGGCAACCTGTACAGCTACAGTGACACCAACCCCTGCTACCACTGCGGCCCCAGCTAGTAGGGACAACTATTTCCAGTACTGTGTCTATCCCTGCTGTGACACCTCTTACTTCTCAGCCTGTCCTCAGCTCTGTAGAACCTGATTTTGCAGGTAAGTAGAAGCACTCATCTGGGTCTAAGTAATTTCCACCAGCAGAGGAACTGCCCACTGACACATCATCAGAGGAGGTTAACCTAAGCAGCTTTGATGATGAGGCAGAGTATGGGTCCCGTGTCGACCCTGAAAAAGGGACTGCAGTTGTCTCAGTGGTCCTACTCGGTTACCAAAATTCAGATAAATAAATACAATTATGTCCCCCCCACCCTTGCAACTCATTGTTAATGGAGCACCCTCCCAGGACCCCTTAACAATAGCTGACACCCTTAACACCACGTTCTCAGACCTCAGCAGTGTGCTCCCTCCCAATTTTTTAAACCCTACCACACATGTTCATCACCCACCCCTGGTTAATGTTCCCCCTTTTAGGTTTAGGACTGTCTTCCCCATGAGGCTAGGTCTTATTTTTCAAGAGCACTGGGTAAAACAAGGCATAGCGAAGACTCCCTGGATCTAAAACTCCTTCACCTGGTACTTGATGTTGTCCTTACCCCTCTCAACAATATTCTCAACCTCTCCCTCTGTCTTGGCCAATTCCCCTTCCTCTGGAAATCAGCTGTTATCATCCCAATCCACAAAGGGGGTGACCATACCTCTCCCAACAACTACCATCCCATCTCTATCCTCCCTCCCCTCTCTAAGGCTCTCGAAAAAATTGTCTCGGACCAACTTATCAAATATCTGTTGAAGCACGACCTCCTATACAGGAACCAACATGGCTCCAGAAAGGGCCACAACACAACCACCGCCCTTTTAGAGTTCACCACCTTTATCCATAAAGCCTTGGAACGCAGACACCTAGTTGGGTCTGTATACATAGATCTGACTAAGGCGTTCGATACAGTAAATCATGCCCTCCTGCCAGAGTCTCTACCCTCTTTAGGCCTAACTCCTGACACCATAACCTGGTTTGAAAACTACCTTGGTGGAAGACTGCAACAAGTCAAATTAAACACCACCCTATCCTCCTGCTTGCCTGTCTGATCTGGCATCCCCCAAGGATCAATCTTAGGTTCGCTTCTTTTTAGCCTTTTCCTGGACTCTCTTCCCAATGCCTGTTCTGATCAACTGCTCCTGTATGCAGATGATGCAGTACTTTATTGCAGTCATCCTGACCTCCGCTCCCCCCCCCCACAAAGTGCCCTCCAGACCTTGTTCACCGAGCCTGAAGCCTGGTTCACTGAACATAAATTGGTCTTAAACTACAAAAAAAACAAAGTTATGGTCTTCACACATTGCCAAAATAAATGGAGTAACACTCCCCTCCACATCCTGAACTGCCAGCACTCTCCTCTCGAACAAGTGACCTCCTTTAAATATCTGATGATGAGGTGGAGTATGGGTCCCGGGTCGACCCTGAAAAAGGAACTACAATTGTCTCAGTGGTCCTACCTGGTTACCAAAATTCAAATAAATAAATAAAACGATGTCCCCCCACCCCCTGCAACTCATTGTTAACTGAGCACCCTTCCAGGACCTTCTAACAATAGCAGACACCCTTAGCACCACGTTCTCAGACCTCAGCAGTGTGCTTCCTCCCAATTTTTTAACCCTACCACACATGTTCGTCACCCACCCACCACCCCGGCTAATGTTCCCCCTTTTGTTGGGAGGTACCTGCCACAGGTGATTCTCCTACTGGCCTCCCTGCCCTGCTCCCCATTTACTTAGCACTTATACCTACAACTTCAGCACTTCTCTGCACATCTCCCTCTGTATATTCTTCTTATCCCCTGGTCTTACTATGTTCGTGTCACCTCCCCTCTAGTGTTGACATCCCCCTCCTGAATCCCCCCTTCCCCATCCATCTCGGCTAAGGGTCAACCCTCCTGGTCAGTCCAGTCATGCCTTCTTGTTCTATTGTTTGTATAATCATCTTACCATACCCTGTTACTTCGATTGCCTTGTTTAGTATCCCCCCTCAGACGCTGGTGTTACCTTTAATTTAATGTGTTAACAATCTGCACACTATGTATTATCCAATGTTGTTGTTGCTATTTTTTCATTTTTTCTTTTACCGTATGTATCAGCCTGCACTAAGTGTCCAATTGTATTGTTCTTTGTTCTGTTCCCTTCTGCCAGGACCATCTTGAAAATGAGCTTGCTCAATGATGACTCTGCCTGGTTAAATAAAGTTTTGATTGATTGATTGATGGGGGCCACCCTTAACTCCTCACTTTCTTACCATGATCACATTCACCACCTTAGCTCAGCCATAAATACCAGACTAGGCCTTCTGTATAGGCACAAATGGTGCTTACCTACTGAGGCATTCCGCCTAGCCATAACCTCCCCCGTCCTCTCCTTGGTAGACTATGGAATTATCTGTTATGGGTCTGCAGACCACACTGCTCTACACAGGGTCAAAGTTGTTGTGAATAAAGCCTGCCAACTTGTAACAGGGTGTGACAGATGGACCCACACATGTGACCTCTATCAGATAGCCAACTGGCTGAATTTTGATGGGATGCTTAAATGCCACACGTGCCTCATAGCCAAAAAGGTCACCCGCGGCCTCCTACCCTCTGCCCTAAACAGCCTTATACAACCTGCGCTAGTGCCCTGTGCCACACGAAGATCCACCAAAACCCCCGTGTTTGTACCTCACTGCAGGACATCGTTGGATCAGCAGGCCTTCTACTATCAGGCCCCACTATGGCTAAATGAAATGCCCACTTACATATCTGCTGAACCCAAACTTGGCCCTTTCAAAGCCAAGCTCAAAGAACTACTCTACTCCTCTCTCTGTGACTGCACATGACACTGCCCTCCAACAACCTACTCCACCCTCCTCCCTTAGAACAATTTGTGGTGCTCTGATGATGGTGAGGAACACCAGGGTCCGAATAAATGAGGATAGATGAAAGTTACCCAGACAAGGAGAGGCAGGAGTCATCCATGAAGTTTGATGCCCACAGGGCTTTATTTAGTAACAATGGGTAGGATGACACGGTCACAGGAGGAGTAGGTAAAACAGCAGTAGAGAGAACAGTACTGCTTTTATCTCACACTACTAAAACAACTACAAGAAAATATGTTGATGTGCACCGTGCACCTCAGCCTAATGCCACTATACTCTAAGATGATTTCCTAAAAGCTAGCTGACACAGAAAACTATACTGTATGTCGTTCTAGTACCACTCGGAAAATCAGATGACATTTACTACCCCAAAAGAATTCTTACAAGATCTACCTAGGTGTATTACAGCCATACAATGATAACAGAGTCCAATTGTCTCAAGACTGACGTCTTTGTGCGCTCCGTCAAATACCACTGGTAGCTACAAGATAGGCAGAAAAGAACTTTAGGATATTAAGGCAATGATCCCAGCACAGGCCTGGTTAAGGCCACTGGGGTGGTGAGAGGTTTTGTAAACAGATCATAGGTTTCTCGGCATAAAACCCACTCTCTCCAAGGCTGCCAGCAACAAAAGACCAGAGAAGCTGGTTCCTGGAATAAACCCACTTGCAGGTTGTTAGATTCAGCACTGGATGCAAAGAGTTCCCCAGCCAAAACCCACTTCTGGGGCCACCAAGGATGAAGAAGAACTAGAAGATGCGTGGTGATGAATCCACTGGAGGATTACCACGACCTGGACGATGCTGCAGCACTTCAGGGGCCAGCAAGAACTTGAAGGATCTGAGGTGAAGATGGATCTCCGATGCAACCAGGAACCAGAAGGATCTGAGGTGAAGTCAGTTGATTCTGAAGTATCGCCACCAGGAACTGGAACAAAACAATTAAATGGCGGATGCGTCCCGCACTGGGCTTCGGCGGACTTGACTTGCAGCGAACGACCAGGGGACACAGACCAGGTTCTTCCAGGATGTGCACACTCTTTTGTTGAGGGTGACCAACTTCGGGACATCCAGATCAGGAACCGAAAGACAACACTGGCACGGCGGACGTGATGCACTCGAACTTCAGCAAACTCGACTTCGATTTGAGGAACAGAAGGAACGGCTGGTGCGACTTGCATGGATTTTGATGGACTCGACTTCGGTCAATGACAAGGATGGAGTAGATGATCTGCTGGACAGACACTTCCTGAAAAAGTAGGATGATGATGACGTCTTCCTCCAGGTAGAGACTGATTCTGAATACATGGAATGGCAGACCACACCATGGAACATCAACATGGCAGAAGATTGAGTCTATTCCCATACGCTGGCAACACTACAGCTAGTAGACACACCTTCTCACTATACCAAGAGAACTGCTTGAGGATAGGGTAATTTGCCAGGAGCAGTGGCAAATTATCAAGATTTGGGGCAATTGTTCACTTGTGGGGGCAATTGCAACAATTCTGGAGTAATTGTTCAGATGCCAGGGCATTTGCTCGGATGCATGGGCAAATTGTTCGGATGCCAGGGCCAATCGTGAATGGCCTGGGCTGCCCTAATTACTTCGGGGCCTGGCTTTCCCTAACGGCTGGGCCTGGATGCCCTAATTACTACTGGGCCTGGCTTACCCTAACTGGACTGGGCCTGGATGCCCTAATTACTTCGGGGCTGGCTTGCCCTAACTGCTGGGCCTGGATGCCCTAATTACTTTGGGCCTGGTAGCCCCTCACCTTACTGGGCCTAGCTGCCCTCCTTAGTTTGGGCCTGGTAACCCTTCTAATTACTTTGGGCCTGTACAGCCCTTTTTACTTTGGGCCTGATAGCCCCTCACTGTACTGGGCCTAGCTGCCCTTTAATTCTTTGTGCAGCTTTACTGCGGTAGGGCCCCTTTAATTTCTAAGGCTCGGCGAGCCAGCTGTTACTCTGTACTGTTGACCCCGCCTTATTCCAACACCCTGTTGAATATTTAAAAGGTCTCCTATATGGCCTCTCTTCCTGGCCCCTCCCCAAGGGCATTGCTAGCCTGTCCACTCTTTAAATATTTAAATACAGGGTCCTTGCTCCCCGACCCTCAGGAGCAGCGCTCAGCCGCTCCTGATTGCGCCTACAACGTGCTTTTTAGATAAATAAAAAAAACAGTCACTCTCTCCAAATAGGCAGACAGCACGAAGCAGCGTGCTGCTGCCAACTCACCACATCACTAAGGATTGAGGAGGCAAACGGGAGGCGGGAGGTGTGCTGGCAGTAGGAGGGAGCTAGTCGGGCAACACGGCAGACAACAGGAGGCCTCTGGATGGCCAACAAGCAGGACGGTGATGCGGCTCTGACTAACCGCTGACAAGGGACCAGGGAATCTTTTAAAATAACTTAAAAAATAAACAAACGGGGCAACGAGCCCACACTGCAGCAGGGGACCAAATTCTTCTGGTGCCCACGATGGCACCGCAGACCGCCGGACTTGATCGCAGGACACAGCACAGCAGCAGAAACAGCAGCAGGAAACTTCACTGGCTAGAGGGGGCACCAGGCAGAGTCAATGAGATGGCTTCAACCAAGCTCACGTAAGCCCCTGTCTCCGTTGCACTCTGTAGGTGCTTCTCTCTCCACAGCCAGCCCGAATCTGACTCAAACGGCTAAAGCTCAGTTTTAAAAAGTGCTCGGGGTTCTGATTCTGGAACCCCGAGCTCGAGCCAACACAAATGGCCAGGGACTTGAACAGGGCACCACGTGCTGGCCAGGAGCAGCAGTCCCAGCACGTGGGTGCCCATTCTTCTGCTGCCTGCTCTGGGAGGGGGGGTGGAATGGAGCAGGCAGGCAGCAGACAGAAAGAAAAAAAAAACTCTTTTTTCTAACCAAAACGATGCTCTGCCTGACACTTTTCTGGGGGTGAAGCACTGCACAGGGACTCCCACCACTAAAGCCCTCATGCTGCACAACACAGGGTTGTGTGTAAAAATGGATCCATTCACATATCGGGACTGTGTAGTACAGTACGGTCTGCACGCCCATTGGCCCACGCTGCGGACCAATGGGCATACAGCTGTACTGTACACTGTCAGTTGGCGGGTAGCCAGGCGTATTGCAGGTGGGGAGCTGCTGCCTGCCACTGACCAGGGGGAGCGGGGTGGTAGGGCTCAGTGGGTGGGTGGGGGGATACCGCTGGACCACCAGGGTGTTTTCATGTACTGTGCCTGTGATCGGGCTTGGGACGGGTCCACTGGACCACCAGGAATATATTTCTTTATTAGGAGCCCTCGATCGGGCAGGATTCGGTCCACTGGACCACCAGGGATACTAGTACTATTGCATAGCCCGTGATCAGGCTGGGGAGCAGGTCCACTGGACCACCAGGGATGATACTTTTGGTACAAAGCCCACGATCGGGCTGGAGATGGTCCACTGGACCACCAGGGATGACAATATATTTACAATGCCCACGAACGGGCATTGGGCACCTTGCCGCAGAGGGGTAGGGGCATCAGTCCCCAATGGCTGCAGCCTGGCAGGGTGCCAGGTGCAAGTCGCTGCGGATTGGCGCACCTGTATGCAAATGGGGCCATGATGACATACAAATGGCCCCATTTGTGCCTTGCATGCATAATGACCCCATTTGCATACCCACCACTGAATATCGCAGTTCCTGCACCTAGCACAACCCTACTTGCGCTGGCGCATCCCCCTGCTCCTCACTTGCCACTTGCGCTGGCGCAGTGCCACTGCGCCATGCGCAATGCGGGTGGCCACTGTGCCATATTCAATGGTGCTGAGCCATGGCGCAAAACCATTGAATGTCGCCCAGGTGACGCCCTGGTACATCCCAGTTGCACTGCGTGCAGGCTTGCACCCAGCCTGGCATGGTCTGAATATCCAGCCCTCTGTGTTCAACCTTCTCAACATCCCTGGTTACACTACACAAATATTGTATAACTTGTTTCATTTGCTTGTTTAATTGTAGCTTAATATTTGTTACTTGCTTTTCCTCCTGGCATGTAATTTTATGTAATTTTTATTGCTTATGATTGTTCTCTTTTCCCAATTACCCCTCCCTCCAGGGTACATCTGGAAATAAGTTGATATCAGCTCAGTATGTCTCTCCTGGTGAAACTTTTCAAACAATATCACTCCCTAACCACACACTGATGTGTAAAAGCCTGTTTTCTGTTGCTGATTCCTCTTTCTCTCCCTGTGTCACTGACTCCCTACATTCCTTCACAATCTGGCAGTCACTGCAGGTTTGCTTTTCTGAATGTGGGGCTAATGGAGAAAGACCACACGTCACTGAACATCCTGGCATTCATTCATAACATGCTGCACTTTTGGACAGTTGGTACTAATCTACGTGTTTTGTTTCATCACGGATAACAGGACAAACATGGTGAAAGCAGTTAGTGATGGGAATTTCAACAGCATTTGTTGCTTTGCCCACACCTTAAATCTAGTAGCCACATCTGCGCTACATAACAGTTCTAAGGCTACCAAGACGGTCTCTATACCATGCTCCATCTGTGCTCATTTTCATCCCTCTGTAAAGGCGACTAACCAACTAGCAGAAGTGCACCAACGCCTTGGTCTTTCTCAGCATCGATTGATACTGGATGTGAGTACCAGATGGAATTCATCATACCTGATGCTGTCTAGACTGCTAGCAGACAGAAGCAGGGACTTCAGAACATGCATAAAGCCTACAAAAACAACATTCCCAAAATCTTGTTTTATTTAAAGACCCACATGTCACCAGTGTTTTGCTGATAGAACTTGTTTAGGGGTACTGTTTTTACTGTTTTCAGCATTTTGCTATCATTTTCTTGCAATAATTTATCTTATAAGTAAAAAAAAAGTTTGCTTGTTTTTATTGCTCTTTTAAAGACATTTTAAAATGAAAACGAAGTAACTCCCTTTTACGTAAAAAAAAAACTGCCAATTTAGGCAGAAGGTCATTTTAACTTTGTGGATTTATTGGGGGGGGTGGAGTGCACTGGACTCTGTTTGTTAGGATTTATTTCAGTCAGGCCAATCCCCCGACATACAACCCAACCCTACTCCTGAACATAGCCCATTGCGGCAGCTACACAACCCAAACATTTTGACAGTGCCACGTTGGTCTACTGGTGGATTGGGGATCCCTGCAAGGTGACCAACATGGCTCTTTATAAAAATGTTCTGAGGCCATGCCCTTGGGCCCTCCTTAAAAATGAAATGAAATGAAAGGGTGTAGAAAGTGCCATAAAAGCAGGCAGCCTTTTTTAGCTGTGTGATAAATAACTATTAGCAAGACAGGGATAGCAAAATTATGAAAACACTAAAAACACTACCTTAACAAGCCCTATCGGCAAAGCACTGGGGTTAATATTTAATTTTATTTATTGATTTGTTTATCAGGTTGTTACACTGGCCAGACCATTTTCAAGCACAACCCAGGCCATAAAGATATATATATATATATATATATATATATATATATATATATATATATATATATATATATATATATATATGTGTGTTGTAATGGAAAAATATAACAACTTGTTATTGGATATGTTCTCCTATTTTTTTGGCTTTGTGCAAATTGCAACTGCTGACTGAGTGACCCCTCTGCAATACTACACTTAATGAGATCTTTATCATTATGCCACAATAAGAAGGATCTGCAAACCTAGGTTGCCTTATTTACACTGGTGTCTTGCTTCTTCATTTACTGTGTCTTGTAGTCATTAACTTTGTTCAAGTAGTCTTTTCGTATGCTGTCTGACCCTGTGACTTGACTGCAGCATGGCATTATTGTATTACTGTCACGTAAAATGCTTTTCTGGCACAGGCCAGCCTGACCTGTCACACTCATCATTGTAATTATGTACATTTTTGTGTATTATTACTTAGAATCATAGAAACACAGAAGTTGTTGGCAGATAGGGGCCTCTTGGCCCACCTAGTCTGTCCTATATTCCCTACCTGTTGTGCCACTGCAGACCCTACTCGATCTCTGGTCGTTCCCCTTCTTGCCTTACTTCTAAGGTACCCTTGTGTCTATCCCATGCATGCTTGAATCCTGTTACCATTTTAACACTCACCACCTCTGCTGGGAGGCTGTTCCAGGCGTCCACCGCCCTCTCCATGAAGAGGTATTTCCTCACATCTCTTCTGAGCCTCCCTGCTCCACCTTCATAGCGTGACCCCTTGTCCAGGAGCATCTTTTTCTATGGAAAATGTTACCTTCCTGTACCTTAATAATACCTGTGAGGTATTTGAATGGTTCTATCATATTCCCCCTTTCCCTCCTTTCCTCTAGAGAGTACATATTTAGTTCCTTGAGTCTTTCCTCACTGGATTTTTGATGCAGAACCTTCACCATTTTGGTAGCCCTCCTTTGTACCGCTTCCACCTTATCAATGTCCTTCTGGAGGTGGGACCTCCAGGACTGGACACGGTACTTGAGGTGCGGTCTTACCAATGATCTATACGGGGTAGTACTACCTCCCTCTTTCTTATTTTTTTAAAGTTCAATTTTTATTATTTAAATGCATAAAGCATATAGTACTAACAGGAAGAATAAATTAAGCAACACATATAAATTATTCAATAAGTCTATCAGAGATTCAATACATATGGGTATTCAAAATTAGATAATTTGACTCCTAATATTTCATGAAAATAAAACTCCCGAAGACAGAGATAGAAGGAACTTCAAGTAGTATAGTCTCTAAGATATGGTGTTGTTCCAAATTATGAGTCATTGATAACTTCTGTTGAATTCAGCCATGTCTCTACCTCAAACAGAAAAAAACAGCTAATCTAAGTTGATTATATCTTCCCTTTGGAGTCTTTCAGTATTTTCATAACTATCCCCCCCCCCATGTGTCCACTCTGTTGCAGATTTTTGTGCCATCCGTGAACAGGCATACTTTCCTTTCCAACCCTTCTGTAATGTCGCTAATAAAGACATTGAAGAGGACCGGGCCTAATACCGACCCCTGTGGCACCTTCCTGGTCACCATGCCTTCTCCAGAGTGGACCCCATTTACTACCACCCTCTGACTCCTATTGTTTAGCCAACTTCTTACCCAGTTTACTACTTTTGGATCCACTCCTAGGTTGCCCAGCTTGCTCACCAGTCTTCTGTGTGGAATGATGTCAAAGGCCTTACTGAAATCCAGGTAGGCAACATCTACTGCTCCTCCCTCATCCACTTTCCCAGCCACCCAGTCAAAGAACTTGATCAGGTTTGTTTGGCAAGACCTCCCCCCTGTGAAACCATGTTGCCTCAGATCCTGTAATCCACTGGTTACAAGGTATTCCCCAATCCTTTCCTTCAGTAGCAATTTCATTACTTTACCCACTACTGAAGTCAGCTGACAGGTCTGTAATTTCCTTTCTCCTCCCTATTTCCACTTTTGTGTAGTGGGACCACATCTGCCCTCCTCCAGTCCCCCAGAACCTCCCCTGTTTCTAGTGAAAGGTTGAACAAAGCTGTCAGAGGTACAGCCAGCACCTCCCTGAGCACCGTCGGTATCCTAGGGTGCATCCCGACAGATTCCACTGCCTTATCTGCTTTAAATTGTGCTAGTTCCTTGAGGACTCTCTCCTCTGTAGAAGGACTAGTGTCCATCTTCCTGCCTGTAATGCTCTTGTCCCTTATCTTTGGCCCGTCACCTACCCCTTCCTTCATAAATGCTGATCAAAAATAATAGTTTAATATGGCTACTTTTTTTGGTCCTCTTCCTCACAAACCTCTCCTTCCCCCTTTAGCCTGACTATCCCTCATTTGGTCTTTCTCTTCTCATTTATATATCTAAAGAATGTTTTATCCCCTTTTTGTACTGACTGGGCAATATTCTCCTCCGTTTGTTTAGTTTTAGTTTATTAGTCTAGGAATTAATACCTTTGAGCCAGGGCTCTTTTACAAAGGTTCCACGTCACAAAGAACATTTAACAAAGCACGATACACATTACAGGTAATGCCTTTGCACCTTTGCACTTTTGCCTTTGCACTTCTAACTGCTCTCCCTGCCTCTCTTTGTTTCTCCTGGTAACTCTCCCTAGCCCCCTTCTTCTGTACATTCTAAATGCTAGGGGTTTTTTTTTGCCCTTACTTTTTCAATTACTTCTCTGCAGAACCATAGTGGCCTCTTTTTCCTCTTGCTTTTGTTAACCTGCCTGACACAGAGATTTGTTGCTTTTTCAATGCCCCCCTTTATTTTTGCCCATTGTTCCTTGACTCCCCCCAGTTTCCCTATCGCTGCTAGGATGTCCCTGAGACATTCTCCAATTTTCTTAAAATTATTATTAATATATGCCCCAATAATGGAAGACTCTACTGTAACAAATCCCAAAGAGATGGCAGAATCTCTTCATGTAAAGTTCACTGATCTTTCTGCTTTAAATTTTACAAATGGTACTACCTCTCAATCTGACCCTAACGTTGCTGGTTTGGATAGTCTTGGTTCTTCTCGGCACCATCAACTTTATTTTAAGAAGGTTTTGACTAGGGAAGTATTTAAACTTATTGTCTCAATTCCTACTAGAACTGGTGATAATAGTGATGGTCTTGATGTCAGATTTTTGAAAATAATTCCCCCCAATATAATTTCCACTTAGTACTATTTTTAATTTGTCATTTGTTACTCAAGAATTTCCAACTGTTTGGAAATGTGGGTGGGTGATCCCTGTGCCAAAAGTCCCTAACTCTTCATCTTTTAATCTCGTTCACACTGTTTCGATTTTAAACCCAAATGGTAAAATCTTGAGAAGACTGTCTTTATACTTAGAGAATTATGGGCAGTTCTGCTCACAACAACATGGTTTTCAGAAGGGGACTGGGACTGGGACTGGGGCTGCCTTGGTCAGGTTCACAGACTCTGTCCTCCGTGGTATGGAAGCGCAACGTCCCATGGGGGCAGTGATCATGGACCTGTCCAAGGCATTTGACCTTATTGATCACAAGCTGCTTTGCAAAAAGTTAGAGTTTTGGATTAACTGCAAATCTTAGTTTCTGATTACTAAATTGTTAAATAGGGCATTCCCAGTCTGTGGGAGCCGATTCCTCTTTTTCTTCATCTTGTATAGTTGTTGGGGGAGAAGTACATCGGTGGTACTTTCTTGGACCCCTGATGTTTACCCTCTTTGTCAGCTGTATCCCAAATATATGTACAAACTGTGATACTTTGTTATATATAGGCGATTTGATAATATACTGTAGATTGAGAGATGTCGATGGGATTTCTTGTCATCTAAGAGTTTTCTTGCTGTATGCAGTTGGTTCAGTCATAATTCTTTGGTTCTTAGTGCAAAAAAAAACATATGCTTTTTGAGTCTAAAACCCTACTGAATGGTAGTCCTTCTCTTCAGCTGCATGATGCTGTGGGAAATATCGTTGAGCAAGTGCAACAGCTTAAATACTCGGGTATTTTGTCAGCTCTTCATTGTCCTTTTTTAGTTAGGTTCTGTCAGTTTGCAAAAATAATAATTAAAACTTGGATGTTCTTTTTAAACTGAACACTTTTTTCTTTTCAGACTCATAAATCTATTGCCATTGGGTCATTACTTCCTCTTTTTGATTATGTTTTACACCTGTTTGTGATACGACTTGAAAGTGTTACAGCTGTTAATACAATAGTTACTTATAATAACATCTGTCACTTTGTTCTCCTTGCCTCAGCGCACGCCTACCACTGTTCCCTTTATGCTAATTTAGGCTGACTTTCTCCAGTTGGTCAAATGAAATATTTCTGGGATGTAATATTTGCAAAGCAATTTTTCCACCTGAAACTTTTGCTCTTAATGATATGATAACTGCAAATGATTCCAAAAATAATTTACACTCATCAAAGGCTGTGTCATTGCAAATTTGACTGTAGAATCAAGATGGGAATCTCATGCTTTCTCCATGGCTGCTCCTATTTATTGGGATAAGTTACCCAACTCCCTTCGCAAGTCAAGTTCTTATGACATATTTAAAAAACACTTGTGCCAATATTTGATGACTCAAAGCTTTTGTAATTATGTATGAAATGACTTTAATTGTTTTTCACATCTGTTATTGTAACTGCTTGTATTCATGCTAGTCATGCTTCTGGCCTGGGTCAAGCCTGGAAAAGAATGTTGGTTCAGTTGCTCCCACCCAATAATCAAATTTCAAATAAAACAAATAAGTAAACAATAAATAATTTGCACTCATGCCCGAGAAAGTAAGTTACTTCTCTATTTATTATTAAATCAGCAAATGGCGAAAACAGTAAACCAGCACCCCCCCCAACATGAGACGTTTGTGGCGGTGTTAGATTGCTGTTTTACACCATCTGCTGTTTGAATAATACATATATTATACAATGGCAAGAAAAAATCCTGGACTCTGATTGGTCAGTCTTGGGCTGGCCCCATGCTGTTATCCCAGCACAACATCACGGCTCTAGTCTCAGCCTCACTGTGAACCTGTACATGAGCTATATGATGAGCTAGATCACCTCTTTTTTTGTATCTCCTCTTAAGAAACAAAAATATTTTTCTACACTAAAAAACATTCTTTAAAATTTTTTTTTATTTTATATATAACAACGAGCCATTGTATAATAGCAATAATGCTCTTCAGGGTGTGTGTCATTTGGGATAACGTCACACCTCAGTTGTTGGACACACTAGGCCTGCGGCCTTGTGCCCAACCACCTGAGGCGTGATGTTATCCCAATACGACACACACCCTGTCAGACATTATTGCTTAAATAATAATATATAGAGAAGTAACTTACTTCCTCTGGAGAGAGTGTGGGTTACTTGTATTTTTAGTGCACTTGTTTGTAACTGACATACCACTAGCTTCTGAGCTGCCTTTTCTTTTTGTGTAAAATAAATAAGCGTTAAATAGCATGAAAAACCAAAAGCAGGGACAAGGGAAAGCAAAGCAGTAATTCTGAAAGCTCGAGTGGCGGCCAGAACCTGAGACCATGGTATGAGTCATGTCAGTATTTTTCAGAACTGGAGTAGCTTGAGTCCTACTGCTGTACAGAAACTGATATTACCTATGATTCTGACTGCATTTGATTTACCCTGTGAGTTCAGCCCACCACCACTGATGTGATCGATGATGAGATGAGCGTTACTGGACCGCCACTACTGTGCTGCTGCTACTTTCCTGCAGATGCCAGACAGGATCTGGTGATGATCTTCATAATACCATGCTGTGTCCTACCAGCAAAGGTATTATTTGAGGGCATTTGTGGGGGGGGGGGCTGCCATAGGTGGGAAAAGCTTAACACACATTGTGTCCTGTTAGCAAAGGTAAGAATTCAAGGGTTTTCTGTTTTTTTTACTGGGAGGAGTGGAAGGGGAGTGGAACTACAGATGGGAAGATTTTACTTTATCTGTACAGTCTGTCAGCCTCTTAAACATGCTTGTCCTCCTGTCTCTTATTCTTGCAGGTACAGATCAATGGGAGATGACAGATCTTGTTGCTGCGTAGTTCTGGCCTGGATCAGAACTGATGTGACTAAATAGCATGATGTGATGGGGAAGGCAAACAGTAACATTGCAGCATGTTGCAACAGAACCATATTGAAACAATACATTGCAAGGGAACTGAGAGACAGAATTCAAGACTCTGAGAGAGAACTCAAGAATGAGCGTGACAGACATCAGGTTGTGGCAAAATGCAACCCCCTGCCCTGCCATGTCAGAAATATAAAAAAATAATAGAAACAGAATTTTCTGGCAAATAAGGTCCTCTTGGCCCACGTAGTCTACCCATTTTCTCTACCTCTAGTATCATCGCAGATCCTACTTGATCTCCGACCCATTCACATACCCCTTTCCTTTCTCTAAGATTTCCTTATGCCTGTCCCATGCATTGCTGAACCCCATTGTTTTCGCCTCCGCCACCTCCACTGGGAGACTGTTCCAGGAATTCACCACTCTTTCTGTGAAGAAGTATTTCCTCACATCTCTCCTGAATTTACCCCCCTCCAGTTTCTTATCATGCCCTCTTGTCCTTGAACATCTTTTTTTTCAAAAAATTCTTCCCTCCTGTAGCTTATTTACCCCCCATTAGGTATTTAAAGGTCTCCATCATATCCCCCCTCTCCTGTCTCTGTTCCGGGTATACATATTTAGATCCTTAGGTCTTTCCTCATAGATACATAGATACATAGACAGTGTCGGCAGATAAGGGCCTATGGCCCACCTAGTCTGCCCATTTGAGCTTGTAAGTTCAGTTTGTTTTCCTAGAAGTCTGTTTCCCCTTACCCCTGCCCTCTAGAATTCTTTTATGTCTATCCCATGCATTCTTAAATCCCGTGATTGTTTCAGCCCCCACCACTTCCTCTGGCAGGGTGTTCCACTTGTCCACCACCCGTTTTGTGAAGAAATTCTTTCTCATGTTTCCTCTGAATTGTCCTCCCTCCAACTTCATCCCATGCCCTCTAGTCCTGAAACATCTTTTTCGCTTAAAAATAGTGTTTTCCTGCACCCTGTTCCTCCCTGTAAGATACTTGTATGTCTCTATCATATCCCCTCTCTCCCTCCTCTCCTCCAGGGAGTACATGTTCAGTTCCTTCAACCTGTCTTCATAGGACTTGTGATGCAACCCATGCACCATCTTTGTTGCCCTCCTCTGAACCTTCTCTACCCTGTCTATGTCCTTACGTAGGTATGGTCTCCAGAACTGTACACTGTACTCCAGGTGGGGCCTCACTAGTGTCTTGTATAGCGGAATTATGACCTCCCTTTTCCTGCTGGTGATGCCCCTGCCTATACATCCCAGCATCCTATTTGCTTTACCTGATGCCTTGTCGCACTGTTTCCCTACCTTGAGGTCATCAGAGATGACAAACCCAAGATCCCTTTCCTGCTTGGTGCATGCTATATCCTCACCACCCAACTGATATATTGTGCCAGGGTTTTTGTGCCCCATATGCATTATCTTGCACTTCTTTGCATTGAATTTCAACTGCCAAACCCTTGACCATTCTTCAAGTTTCTGCAGGTCCCTTCTCATTCTGTCTACACCCTCTGGTGTGTCTACTCTGTTACAGAGCTTTGTGTCATCAGCGAACAGTGAAATTCTGCCTTCTAGATCCTGTGCAATGTCACTCGTAGGGCTTCTGATGCATACCCTGCACCATTTTAGTTGCCCTCCTCTAGACTGTCTCCACTCTGTCTAGGTCCTTCTGGAGATGTGATTTCCAGAACGGGACACAGTACTCTAGGTGGGTTCTTACTAGAGATCTAAACCAAGGCAATACCACCTCCCTCTTTCTGCTGATGATACCCAGCCCTATGCACCCCAGCATACCACTAGCCCATCTGACTACCTCCTTGTCACACTGCCTGGTCACCTTTAGGTAATCAGATGATTACCCCCCGGTCTCTTTCCTGCTTGGTGGTCATCATTATCACTTCTCCCATTTTGTACTCTGCCCCTGGGTTTTTGTGCCCCTAGTGCATTACTTTGCACTTTTTACATTAAAACCTAGCTGCCATACCCCTGACCACTCCTCGAGTTTTCTCAGGTGTTTTCTCATCCTTTCCACACACACACCCCTCCCCAAGTGTCCACCCTATTGCAGATTTTGGTGTCATCCACAGAGAGGCAGACCTTCCCTTCCAGTTCCTCTGCAATATCACTTATAAAGACATTAAAGAGGACCGGTGCCAGCACTTATCACTGTGGCATCCTGCTGGTCCCTCACTACCCTCTGCCGCATATCCCCTAACCATTTCTTACTCAGTTTACCACCTTTGGACCCACTTCTATGTTACCCAGCTTGCGTACTAGCCTCCTATGTGAAACAGTGTTGAAAGCTTTACTGAAATGTAGATAGGCCACGTCCATCACTCCACCCTGATCTAATTCCTTGGTCACCCAGCCAAAGAAATCTATCAGATTCATTTGACATACTCCTCCCCCACAGGAATCCATGCTGCCTCAGGTCTTGTAACCCACTGGATTCAAGATCCTCCACAGTCCTTTCCTTCAGCAGTGACTCCATTAACTTTCCCATGAGTAGCATCAAGCTAACTAGCCCTAATTGCCAGCCTCTTCCCTTCTGCCACATTTGTGAAATTGGACTACATCTACCCTCCTCCAGTTCTCCAAAACCACTGCTGTTTTCAATGAGCTGTTAAATAGGACTGTTAAAGGTGCAGCCAGTATCTCCCTGAGCTCCTTCAATACCCTTGGATGCATCCCATTTTGCCCCATTGCTTTGTCCACTTTCAGATTAGTAAATCCCTTCAGGACTCTGTCCCCTGAAAACAGATTTGTGTCCACCTTTCTTCCTCCAAAGCTCCTGCTACTTTTTTGTGGCCCCTTCCCTTCTCCTTCCTCTGTGAAAACTGAACAAAAGTATTTGTTCAGGATGTCTGCATTTTCCTGGTCCCAATTTGCACAGCCCCCCCCCTTTTTTTTCACATGTAACCTTACGAACCCACCCCTGGTCTTTCTCTTTTCGCTGACATATCTAAAAATGTCCCCCTTGTCACCACCTTGATGTTTCTGTCTTCACTTTGTCCCTTCACAATCCTTACTGCTCTCCCTGCTTTGCTCTGTTTTCCCTGACAGACCTCCCTATCCTCCTCCCTCTGCATCTCCTTATAACTTCTGAATGCTACCGTTTTAGCCTTAACCTTTTCTGCCACCTCATTTGAGAACCACAGCAGGTTTTTTCCCCTTGTTTTTGCTCACTTGCTTCATGCAGAGGTTTGTTGCCTTTCCTATGGCTCTTTTTAGGGTGGGGACTGTTTCTTTTTTTTTTTGTCTTTTAAATAATAGTTTCCAAATAAGAATAGGTATGAATATTGCAATTCTTCATTATTTGGATCTGAAAAACGAATTGTGCATTACTTGTGTTATTCAGGGAATACTATTTGTTACTTGCACACATCTAACTTGTAGTTCTCCTGAGAAACACTGAAATATATCACACAAAGGTTTAAAAGAAATTACTCTGATTTGGGATTTAGAAAGGGAACCAAAAACCTGTCAAGATTTCTGCTTTTTGGCAAGTTTTAACAGGTGGATGGAAGTAGATTGCTCTTACACAGTAGCTCAGATGTCTGTCTCTTGCCTGTAACTTCTGCAAGTACTGGGTCACATGGGATGCCTTCAGTGAGCTTCCAAAATGGCTTCTGATTAGAAAAGAAGTCTCAGGAGATCTTAGATTCTCACACATTGTTCCAGCAACCTAATAAAGAATAACACAGCATTGATAATGAATAGCTGGGCCCCCAAATATGAATATGTAGCTGAATATTCAAAATAATGTATTCGCACACCCTTGGCAGATGCCATCTTTCTTAAAAGAAAGATGCTGAGTGGTTCCGTTGTCACACAATGTTTTAAATGTCTCTGTGAGGCCAATTAAGTGTTCAGTGCATTTCAATACACTTCAGTAAACTGAAACATAACCAACTTTTTGAGGTAAACAGCAGACACCTCCATGTCTTACCCCAATTTCAATCAGGCAATAATAGATAAACAGGTTAATGCAGGGTATCGGTAACACTCAAGTCAATAGTTCTGTAATCATGCTTCAGTCTTTGTCTTGGGTTATATCTTTGGCTAAAAAAATCACCTCAAATTTTCTCTAGTTTCTTACCCACTTCTGAGGGATCATAAGAACTGGTTGCAGGCAAACTTGAGTTTGTTTGGTCCAAAGCTACAGTGAGTGAGAAATCCCCAACTCTCTCAGCTTAGACGGCATCGAATTTACAACAGTCTCCCTTGTTGAAAAACTTCAGCCTGGGAAATAATGGATCCTTGTTTCACCCCGCATATATAGTTCTCCAGTTTCCCCTGTCTTCCCCAAAATTCTGTCTCTAATGTGCATTCCACCCATGACCACCAGGACGATTCATCGGAAGTTCCCAGATGGGTTCTTTTTCCATGGCGTGATCCACTACCATACCTCTCAACCTCTTACCTCATAAATCAGGGACAAGGCTTAAAAACGGTAATACTCACTCAGAAAGCTGTTAGGAATAAGGGAATTAGTGCAAGAAGCATTTTCTGATGAAGAACTAGTCTGTAACTTTAATGTTTAACATTATTTTATGCTTACAATCCCCACTGTTTAGTGACAAAAACAAAAATTTTACCAGGGACAGAGGAAAATTTTGAGGCAAAATCAGGGACGTCCCTGAAAATCAGGGACAGTTGAGAGGTATGTCCACTACACACAAAGGACTTTCAGTCCTTCCATGTCCCCAAACACTGTCTTGAACAAATCCTTAACAAATTCGACCATCCCAGAGCCTTCTTCCTCCTCTGGTAAGCCAATGAGTCCAATGTTAAAAGCTCATGCCAAGTTCTGTAATTGTTCTAAATAGAGCCTAAGATTTTTTTTACTTCACCACGCCAGTCCTTCACTCTTCCCACCCCAGCTGCCAACAGCCAGACACAAGTGTAGCTTATGCTGCTAAAGCAAGCCCACCTTCTGGCAGTGGCACCATACCCAGCTCTGGGGTTTCACCCTATAGTTCAGGTATGAAGGCAGCATGGCTATTTAGTTGGTTAGTTTTTGTTTACTGGGTAAGTGCACTAGACAGATTCTGTCAATTTTCAGGCATGAAGGTTAACAGTTACATACATAGGAGCAGCAAGTACAGTGAACAAGGCAGTGCAAAATAATTGACAAGGAAACACAACATAAATCACAATTGATGAAGGGAGGCAAACATAAATGAAGTACAGAGATCACAACCTAGAGGTGCATTTAGGCAGAGTAAACTTTACAGATGAGTCAGATTCCTGAAAATATTCTATTGCAAATGCAAGACTACCAAGGGTGGGTAGAATTTTTAGGAGGGAGTGCAGGGAACAGAGCAAGAGCATTTGTCATTTGCCAAGAGAAAAGAGCAAAGTTCTTTCTTAAAGGTCTGGTGTGACTGGAAGCTTCTGATATGAATAAGAAGGAAGTTCCAGAGCCTAGGGGCAAAAATAGCAAAAGCAAGCTCTCCCATCTTAGATGCACATCTTGGAATATGTAGAAGCGACCTCTCTGCAGACCTGAGTGGATATGCCTGGGAGTTAAGGTTTAACATGTTGGCTAGTGACTCTGGAGCTCCAGATCTGATAATGTTGTCTATTAAGCAGCCCGTTGTGTATTGATGAATAGAGGTGGGGGAGAGCCAGCCCAGTCTGGAATAGAGTACACAGCAATGTGTAAGTTTAGGTATGGCCAGGGCAAAGCGACAGACATTATTATAACACGTGTCCCATTTCTGCAAGTATGGAGGCAGCATGCATTGGAGGCATGGGGGTAGCCATTGATGGCTATCATTTGGCTGTTACAGCAGTGCTTGACCCCATAATGCCAATCTGTGCCTGCCCACTGACCTCCTGATGCAGCTTGCCATGGTATAATGACAAATTGAGCCAGTTGAAGGCAACAGGGCAGAGGTTGGGAGCTCCTGAAAGAGGTCAGGCTCGATGGATGACAGGATGGCTCTGAGTCAGCGGGCAATAACCCTGAAACAGGCAGAGTTCCTATGACGAGTTATCACATCAAGAGGAAATAGGCCTGCTCAACTCTTCCACACTGTAGACAGGTTATTAAACCCTATCTGTCTGCAGTCTGGAGGAGGGTTGTCTCAAGAAAAGTGTGAGGCGTATGGGTCTTCTTTCCTGGACAGAGTGTCCTTCATTCGAGCTGGGATCTCAACAGCTGGCCTGTCAGGGGCCAGCAATGTCAAGAGGGATAGGCGCTGGAGCACTCCAGTGGTTTGGAGTGAGTTTTGGCCAGTTCTTATGGAAGATGTCCTCAAGGTGATTGCATCGCTGCAGACCACCTACTGTCAGTCGGAACTAGGGCCTAGTCAGCTGTTGGTCAACCGTTGGGTGGTCCAAGGTCCAGTGTTTGTCAGCATTGTTAAGGATTCCTTGCAAGAGGGTCATTTCCCACTTGTTCTTAAAAAAGCCACAGTGACAGCATCCTAAAGCAACCATATTACAGACCTGTCTTGAACCTCCCTTTTTCAGGGAAGGTTATCGAGAAGGTGGTGACAGTACAGCCTGAGTCTCACCTTCAGAGTCTATGAGCCACTCCAATTGGATTTCAGGCCTCATCACAGAATGAAGAGACCACACTCCCCAAGGCATTTGATTATCTGCTCCTAGTGGGAGACAGAAGGAAGTGCTCAACTGTCATTCTTGTTGATCTCTCATCAGCATTTGACACTATGGACCATGGGGTTTTGATGGAGCACCCTGGGGAATATGGGAGACTCACCAGGACAACTTTAAAATAGTTTGAGTCCTTTCTTACCAGCAGAATGCAGCAGTCTATGATAGGAACTTTCTCGTTGCAGCCTGTGGCATACAGCTGTGGGGTTCCCCAGGGGTCAATTCTGTCTCCCATGTTTTCAAGGTGTGTATGCTGCCAACAGGGCAGGTTGTTAGACAGTGTGAGTTTTTACTGATATGCAAATGATACTCAGCTGCACATGTCCTTTACATCAGATGGGCAGGTGCCAATTCCTGTGTTGGAGCATTGCCTCAAAGAAATCACTGATTGGATTGCTTCCTGCTGGCTGAGTCTTAATCCAGCCAAGACTGGGTTGCTACTGGTGGAGCCAGGTCCTGGAGAATTGGCAGAAAGATGTGATGCTGTCAGATTACCATCTCTGAATGCCACATTTCTGACAGCTGTGGATAGAGTCAAGAATCTGGGAGTCATTGTGGATTCATGGCTGATGCTAGAACATCAGGTGTCGGCTGTGTTCCGTAATGGGTTCTTCCAACTGAGGAATATCCTGGTTCAGAATCTATCTAGTGCAAGAGGACCTAGTGACCCTAGTGCATGCCTTTGTGACTTTGAGACTTGATTACTCTAATGCTTGCTACCTAGGGCAATCTGGAGGGGTGGTGCATTATCTACAGCTGGTGCAGAGTGCTGCAGTCAGGTTGGTGACGGGGGTTTCCTACAGAGATCATATCACACCTGTGCTGTGGTAGCTGCATTGGCTTCCCATAATTAGTAGCATGCCACCTTCAAGCCTGCCTTGTTGGCCAGCCTGCCAGTGCAGTGGTAGAACTATTGCTTGCAAGGCTGATGACCCAGATTTGAAAGTGAACTCAGGGCATCAGAGAGTGGCGGGGGGGTAGGAGGATGAGCATCCGATGGACTGTTCTCCTCCTTTGGGGAGGGAATGTCATGGAGCCAGGTGATATACCAACCCCTGGCAGCAGCCAGGGTAGGTGAACCAGGGACCAAAGCAGACACTGGGATTAGTTGAAGTGGCAGAAGTTGGCACCTCAGGCACAGGAGCACATCCAGCATGCCAGGCTGTCATTGCATGTCTACTCCATCAGGGCTGGCTACCTTCTAATCCCACGCCAAAAAAAAAAGCCTGCATAAGTCTCAGATGGGACTCCATGGTTGATTTCAGTCTCTCCCTCGGGCAGCCCCCCATGAGGGGTAAATCACAGGCCACCCATACGGGTAGCTTTGGTAGATTGCCAGTGGGGAATGCAGGGTGTGTGTGTGGCCTGGGCAGATATGGGGTACATCCCCACCTGGCTTGACAGCCATAAACAGAGTTGGAAAACAAAGATTGCTTTGTTAACATACAAAATACTGCATGGATTGAGCTCTGCCTATCTCAAAAACCTCTTATCCTGGTATGATCCTGTCTGCTCTCTGCGTTCCACCAAGGACTTGTTGCTCACCATCCCAAGATCTTGTTTGAAGCAATCCAGAGATAAGGCTTTCTCAGTGGCAGTGCCTGCAATGTAGAATTCCTTACCATAGCATCTCAGGAGTTCCCCCTCAGTGGAGGCATTTAAACAGGGCCTGAAAACCCACTGGTTTGAATTAGCATGCAACCTGATAACAGATTAGGTGGTATTCATACCTTTGTTGATTTTATTCATATGTGTGTAATTGATGATTTTATGGTTTCATTATATGATGTTTTTACGTTAAGTGCCCTGAGCCCTCGGGATAAGGGTGCTATAGAAATAACATTTCCTTGCCTAGTGGCCAGCTGACAGCCTGCCTGCACAGCAGTGCAAACACCCCTGGAGGTGTAGCACCACATCCCTTTTTTTTTTTATATTTTGCTCCCCGGGCCCCCAACCTTGCCACTCCTTTGGGCTGCATAGCTCCCTGTACCTGCCATCTCAACTCCGCTGCCTCCCCTCCACTGGTCACGGTCCGGTGAGTCCCCACACCCAGGGCTCCAGCACTAACCCTACCAGAAGGACCCCTCCCTTGGGGAAGGGAGGAAAATGCAGAGATATGGTGCCCATGGGGCAGGTCCACATGGGAGATGGAGGAGGAGGTGCACTCTGGGGACCAATGTGGAGGGAGTAGGAGCGGCCATCATCTGGCCAGGCTGGGACCATTTTCCTGTTTTCTCCCCCCGAGAGCATGATGTACCACCTGACATCAAGGCCATAGCCAGTGTCCGTCACACTCTCTCTACAGTAGAGCCCAGTATAGTGTTGTGCCTCCAGCCTTCACCAGGGACCAGCAAACGCCGAGACTCAAACCCCCCCTCCCTCCCTGGAGAAGGCAGGCAGTTGTGGGATGCTCAAGCCTTCTCCCCCTGCTGACCCTCTGACTCCCGGGTCTGTTCCCGAACCCGGGTTGTGAGCATTGCAAGCGTAAATCCAACTGCTGCATCGGCGGGCCGGGCACCACATCCCTTTTAATGCCCGTTTCAGGATGGGAGCATTATAGTGGGTCCATGGTGCTGGCAGTACGGCAGGCCCCAACGGAAAAATAAAACATCGATAAAAAAGTTGCAAATTGGACTTGGTTCCAAGATAAAAATGCTGGGAAAGAATTGCTGCTTTGTGCATCACAGGGAATGCAAAATCTAAAAATAAAGATACAGCTTACCAATTTTTATAGAAAATTTGGCCCCTCCCCAAATACATAAATTACCCCCAATAAAATGTTAGCTTGCAAAACTTTATTTTTTCTTTTTACCATTTATTTACACAGGATGGCCCCGGTGACATGCAACTTACCTCAAATCACTACTTAGGGTTTCCTCATCTGTTCAGCCACTTATGTCAGTGCAGAATGGGGCAGCATCCAATTATGTATCATAGTAATCTTCAGAATTTTAGGTTTTGGGCTGAAGATAAATGATGTGCATCATTCTCGTCTACCAAAGGCCTGTTTGCGTGAAAAATGTTTGTATTTACAAAAAAAGGTTTTTTTCTCTTTTGTTTTAATTCTGTTATAGAGCAACTAAAATTCTGCCAACTGTATAATCTGTGGCTGTATTTTATCCAAGGTATGGAGATTAATAAAAACCACGTTAAAGTTATAAAATGATTGTGTGACATCAGCAAGTACAAGTAGACAGCACTGGGCCTCTAGGTGTAAAACTGCAAAAAAAAGTAGTCTCCCACTCAAGATACCGAAGGTCCCTCTTTATTATGTGCAAACCAAGCAGTAATACACAAAGAGGTACATTAAAATATGCTATGTAGCATGGCAAACAGCACTCTAATCTCCAATGGAAGAGGACATGACAATACTCATGAATCATCACACAATATTCTGATTTATCCCAAGCAAAATTACCATGATGGGAGGTAAATGACACTGCAAAAGATCACGCAATATATTGGCAGACACATGGGACAGTTTTTAATATGTATGTATATTGACTCTATGTGTTTTGGGTGTTTTTGGTTTAGAATGTGCAGTGATGGATTTCCACCTAGGATTAATGGAACCAGGAAGCACTTTTTAACTCACTTCTGTTTAATTCAGTTAATCATTTGATTCTGTGCTCTGTGCTTGCAACCCTGGTACTACATGTGCTTAATGTTAAATAATGCATGCAATTAAATTATTGTATTTAAACAGAGTGAGTCTGGTGGGTGCCACCTCTGATGAAGCTCATAGCGAAACCTAAGGTAGAACATTGGGATGCTGGCAGCCATGCTACATAACATTTACATATTTTCCCCTGGAAACTCCATGTAAGCTATTTTATAGTACCACAGATGAAGACCAAGTGGGATCCCACTTTCATAGTCACTTGTTGGCATCAGTGTGGAAAGGATATAGCCTCACAAGCCCATGATTTCTGGTTTTGTCCCCAATTGCATGTGTTTTGGGATTCAATTACAGAGCGTATTACACAGATTTTGGCTATTCCGATGCCCTTGGGTCCGTACCAGCTGCTTCTGGGGATTCCCCCCTGCTCCCTTAAAGGCCGAGAGGCCCAGTATCTATGGTCCATTCTCACAATAGCAGCTGCAAAGGCTATAACAAAGAAATTGCTACAGGTAGACCCTCCCACGGTTCAAGACTGGACTACCATAATATATCATATACAGAAAATGGAGCGAATAACTTTTTCAGTTCAAGGTAGGCTACCTGCATATATCAACAGGTGGACCAGATGAGATTTCTTCCATGAGGAATTACCATCTCATGAGATTTAATATTCTGAAGATACTGGAACTGTACTTCTGCTACTTAAATAAGTTAGAAAGGACCTTGCTTTTAACTTAATTTTTCCTCAGTGATGTAATGGTACAGTCTAATGTGGTCTACTTCAATGTATGATCCCCTTCATAGATTGTAAAAACGAATTAGGTGACAGCTAGGTTGTTGGTATTCTTACATTGTTACTTAGATATACATGATGTAAATATTACAGAGAATTTTTTTTGTACATATTACTTTTATTCTTTGGCTGACATTGTTATAAGGATTTTTTTCTAATGCTATTTCCGGTTGTCATATTTGCATTTACTTAAACAAGTATAAAAAAAAAATTAATGTGTCACTTTTTGTTTCACCTCTCAGTTTACGCACAAGAAAGAGGCACCTTCAGTATCTTGAGCGGCTGAGTGCTTTATGTTGTGGTTTTACAGCTAGGGGCCGAGTTCTGTCTCCTTGTATTCACTCATCTAGCTGCTGGAAACACTGCACCTGGGACAGAGGCGTGGCTCTTTTGCTTGTTATGATTGTTTGATATTGACAAACACTCTGATCTTGTGCTAATTCATTAATAAAAATTGTCTCACTAGTTCACGCAAAACCAAAGCAAGTCATGGATTTAAATCTTGTTTGTTATTGCTTAGACCCCGTGAAGATCGAAAAATACCGAATTTGTTCAGATTTGAGCCTTTTTCCTTCTAATATGCTGGAAAAAAACATTACAATAAGAACACTCTAATATCGCCCAATTTTGTAAATGTGAAAACCAATGGTGTAGAGGATTTGAAACATGTATATCTTTATTGTAATTGGTATAGCAAGTTCAGAATTAAATATCTCTCAAACTTTATTACCCACCATTTTCTGACCATTAAGGGAACAGTGGCAGTTTTGTTCACACCAATTGATTAAGATATGGTAGAGAAAACTGTATTTTTGAAGATGTGCCTAGGGGCTTTATCAAATGAAGGATACTAAATAGGATTTATGCAGTCCTTTTGGATTTCTCCATTTCTTAATGATATAAATTTATCTCTATTGTTCTTCTTGTCATCAAAGAGAAAGGATGTTTAACCCATGCTCTTGAAGAATTTATGTACTATTTTTTATACGGTTATTGAGATTTATATCATTTGTGTTATAATGTTGTGCATTATAATGTGGTTATATAGTTTGTACTGTTATTTTACGAGCTCCATGTACTACTGTATGTTTTTGTTAACTTGTAAAGACTCTAGTAGTCAAACAAATAATGATATCTGAACTGTAAGATGCAACATCTCTTTTCCAGTGGGGTCCTTCTTCTCCCCATTTCCACTCATAAGGACACAGAAGGTAGATAAGTCCACCTCAATTGCTTATCCTCCTAGGTCCTTACCTGACCCAGTAATGCATGCTGCAGAAAGCTATATTTTATTTTATTTATTTAACAGACTTTAAAATTACAACCTTTGAGTCAGGGACTCATTTACAAAGGCTCCGTGTCAGAAAAAACAAACATAAACACTTAATACATATAAACATAGAATGGCAGCTAAAGGTTACAGTTTTTTCAGTTATACAATATTTCAGAATCAAGATCGGCTATACATTGCATTGAACGTGTTAGTGAGAGCTGTATTTTACAGTTTTCCAGAGAACAATAAGTTTGCTGATAGAGGGAGGGGGTAACAGGTTAGTTATTTACAGTGAAGTAGAGAATTAGACAGATATCCTGCGAGTGCAGCCAAAGGAGACATTGTTAATAGGTAATGCTTGGTAGCCCTATCGGTAGGAACTCAGTGGCGGGGTGGTCCCATAAGATGAAAGACAGATGACCCAGCACTAGCTGGTACATTGGCAGTGCCGTGAAGTGGAAATGTGCTCTTTCAGGGCTGACTTGAAAGGTCCTAATTTGGAGAAGGCGCTATATATAGCTATTATATGTATAGCTACTATAAGCAAAATGTACTAGGTTTTATTTGGAATTGAAAGGGGTGGAAGTCAGGTGCAGCTTCCTGGCTCAGATACCTGGAAGGAATTCCCATTTACTTGCCTTTCCATCAGAAATAGTGTGGATAATGAAATGTTTTGTGAACCACAGGAAAACATTCAGTGTATTTAACTTGCCAATTGCTACTCGATTACATACTTTTGATTGGGAGAAGGCACTTTTTTGATGTGGGAAAACAAAGCAGCTGTGATCTGCACAACACACAGATATCATAGAAATGAAGTGGCTTTTTGTTTAAACTAGTGGTCCACTGTTGTCAGTTACGAACTGCTAGGTAACCAATCAACCAATGGATTTTCTCAGGCTGGAGTCCTGTTTGGTTTATAAATAAGCAATAATGACTGAACAGCCAATACTTTCCTGGTGATTAATGACCTGCTGGGGAAAGGATGGCCCAAGGTGCACTCTAAAGCTATAGTTTAATCACAGTAACGAGGTGTTTTGAGGTGTTTTAACTTTCTTTCTGGATTTTTTTCCCCACATGGTCTCACAGACACCAGTGCTTGTGCAGTCCCAGTGCTGCTAAGGCCAACTCGCTGTTTGCCAATACAAGAAGAAATTGTTGCTGGTGAAGTTGAGAGGTAGCAGAAAAGCACTGAAACAAACACAATTGCACTGTTACTCCAAGGAGTTTTTTTTTTTTTTTATTTAACAAGCCAAACAATTGCTAAAACACTCTAACTTGGTACAGTACATACAAACATGTAACATAACCAATCTCATTTGATGGTTTGACTGCCATGATGAATACTTAGTGAGTTAAAATGTAATCTGACATTTTTCAACTTTGTAGAGGTAGTGATTGTGAACTGGCAGATGTTGCAGTTCGACATATGGCCGTGTGAGACAGGCTTCAACTAAAAACAGCTGTCTTGCTTTGGCGCCAGGGGTGACAGCCTAATAGGTACAATCAGCTGTGTGTGGTGGTTATGCCATGCAATTCTAAGAGATTAACACCCAGCACAGTAGCCAATCAGACAACCACTTTGGCACATGAATAATTAATTAGACTTACAATTTATTTTACATGGGGCACAAAACTGAAACCCTGTTGGCATAATTTACATCACACAGGCAACACAGTACACTTGTTCAATATATACATACCATTGATGAACAAAAACATCATTGTACGCTGACAAAAGTTTTCTCAGCATCAAGAGGCATGGTCATTACAGTAGCAAAGTTCTCTTTTGGTGCTAATTATCAAATCACTATAACTGCTGGCTTTGTTTGAAGTGTATCAGTAGTGGAAATAGATGGGGTTGCCCAGGAATACAGTTCTAATAATGAAATTGAAAACCGGTGGACTGGTGGTATCTGATTACTACAGTATTGACTTTGGTGATGGGATTGGGGTTCATTCTGATCACTAGGAGAACTGTCTTGCATGTGAAACCCCTTCCCTTCAATCTGGTACCTCCAGCCACATCAAATCCTGTTGTCTTGGTGTAAAAAACTGTCCTGGACCCAGCAGGGTGTGCTCACATGATTAACTAACAACTGTAACTCTGTACATACTGGTTCAACGTCGGTCATACGTTCTGTAATGTTTCTCCATTATATGTCTTTATTATCGCTCCTCTTTCCCCCAGGACACATCTGGAATCGAGCAGTCTTCTGCTCAGTATGCCTTCCTGGTAAATCTCTTTGTCTCTCTGTCTCTCTCTGTCTCTCTCTCTCTGTCTCTGTCTCTCTCTCTGTCTCTCTCTCTCTCTCTCTCTCTCTCTCTCTCTCTGTCTCTGTGTCTCTCTCTCTCTGTGTCTCTCTCTCTCTCTCTCTCTGTCTCTGTGTCTCTCTCTGTCTCTCTCTCTCTCTCTCTGTCTCTCTGTCTCTCTCTCTCTCTCTCTCTCTCTCTCTCTCTCTCTCTCTCTCTCTCTCTCTCTCTCTCTCTCTCTCTCTCAGGAAGGGACAGGGTGCCCCAAAGTGCTGAGGCTGTATGCTTTCTGGCCATAGGGTTTGTTACTACAACACAGTGAATTAATAAACTTGTCATTTTGCACTGTAGTTCTCCCTGTGTGCAGTGTTTTCATTCTGTTAGCTTTGCTTTAGCATCTTACCTGGGGAATGGCGCCAGAATTAAATTTCGAAGCTTGATCTCCCGCAGCTGTACCTCTGGGCCAGGCATTGCCAGAACTATTTGTAAGTTACACCTTTTGGCCCAAATCCTTGCACGTATTTTGCAATCATAGTGTAAAAGGGAAACTGATCTGTAGTTGAAACAAATATGAGGATCCCTTCACATCCAGCTGAAGAAGCCAGGAAATGAAAACCATATGCATGGTGCTGGAAGTTTGGAATGCTGGAATGAAATGTTTACTATTTCTGTTAAAAGTGGGGTGATGACTTTGCTGTTAATTTGTAACATTCAGCAAAGAAGCTTTCTTCTCCTGGAACCTTTTTTTTAATTGGGGTTGTTTGCTTCTATACATTGGGTGCCCAACTTGAGCTTTTACTGGTGACCTCCCAGCCCTCCCCGAGTCAGTCATCATTACAGCTTGTTCTCTGTCACAGGGCCTTAAAGGACATCCCCTCTCCAAAGCACAATCCAGGTCAGACCAGGTGGTGGAGGCCCAAATGTACCAGTGCCATCCTTCTGTAGCCAGCATAGTTTGTAGTCCCATCCCCATTTCTGGTGGGCAGACATTTGTACTGAAGATCAGCTACACATAATTTAATATAGTTCAGATAATCTTTGGTCAAATGATGCCAGGGCCAGACTGTGACATGGGGGGCTGCCTGGACAGTTGGTACTGGGGGACACCTGACAAGTGTATGGGGTAACATTTTGTATAACACCTCTATGTTTGCATGTTATATTTTCTTACAATGATCAGAAAGCCCATTTCATGAAAAAAAAATAATATTTACATATGCAAAGCCTTGCAAAGTCTGGAAGATGGAGAGAAATGTCCAGGTGTCCAGATGAACCAGACTCTTTTTAAATGATGCCTTATATGGAATACACAGTGGCTTTAAATTTCACTTTCTCTCAGGAGGGGGCGCTCTCTGAAGACTATAGGTCCGCCGGTAGAATTCTGTAGGAAAACTACATAGTATGGCACCCACCTGTGCCATACCTAGCTCACAGAGAATCAGAAAGAAACAGCTTTGTTTTCACTGATCTCTCACTTTTCATGAGCACTAAATGAATCATTAGTATATCATGAAAATCCAGCTGAACAGTCTTATTAAGTAGCATGGCATGGCAGGCCCACCGGTGCAGCAGTAGCAATACTGCTTGAGGCGCAGACAACCCGAGGTCAGAAGCGACCTCGGGAGTTGGAGGATAGGCCAGTGGGGTGGAGGATCAAGCATCCCAAGGACTACTCTCCTCCTCCTCTGGAGAGGGTGGGACCAGTGGCCAGCATTAGCCTAGGCCCTGTTGGTGGCTGGGGGCTTGGCATACTGACACTGTACAAGAGGGGGGCAAAGGCAGGGCAGACACCCGGCATGCTGTACACAGAAATATGAATGGCAAAGCCAGTGGTATCACTGCATGCCACTTCCTCTGCATCAGGGAGAAAATGGTGAAAACTGCTGACCGGTAGGATGACACTGGTCTCCCACAGGTCCCACATCCTGCTATCTGGACATGTCCTGGTGAACCAGATCCTGTTTCTGGTGGGGCTTGAGGGGGATACCACCAACCCTGCCAGGGGGGGCAAGCCCTGGGGGAAGAGCCAAACAAGATAGGTCCCAGAAGACGTCAGGGAGACAGGGCTGGGGGAACCGGTGGATTGCAGCCTGTTGGCAAAAGGGAGAAGAAGTTAATGGAACAAGCAGCAAGGCATGCCAAGGTGTGAGTTATGCAAAGAATAACACACACCAGGGTGTATGGTTGTGCTAACATATACAGACACATTTGGAGCATGGCAAGGTTCAGGGAGACATGCCTTCAACCACAGGAAGTGTCCAAGTACCTAGCACTATGGAACATCCTGAAGCAAGTTATTCCACTCAAACAATTTAAAAAAATCAATAAACTGAACAAGCAAATCATCCTCAAACCCTGAGCTGTATGGTTATGCTGACATAACCATGCACCATGTGATAGTTCTTAGCCATTCAGATTGTTGTTTTTTCCATCTTGTTTTATAAGGTCAGGTAATCATTGCTGGAGTGCCTCAGGTTTGCACAATAGAGTTAGATTACAAAAGGCAACCCACCCCTAGAGTACCAAAAGTAAATGAACTGCACTCCAGTGGTGATAGCAGAACGAGAAAAGACACCACACTCCTTCATGGGTTGCAAAATATTTACTGTGAGTACAAAATAAATGAATTGTTTCCCAGTGAGGCCAGTCACCCGAGAGGAACTGCTCCAGCGCTTCACCAGTAAGGCTTCATTGGGGGCAGGGTTCCAGAGACTACCTTACATTTAAATACAGTTCATGTGATGACATCATCATTTACATCATAACCTTTCTAAATCACTAGTGACCGGTGTTTAAAAAAAAGCACAAATTATTCAAATTCATCTCATACAAAAAAAAATCATGCCATTCAGAACACGAATAATTCTATACACCTATATATCTATTATGCCATTGAGCTATTTAAACAGAGTCCCATCCCAGGATAATCAATCAATCAATCAAATCTTTATTTATCCAGATGGGCACCATTGAGCAAGGCTCATTTGCAAGATGGACCAGGTCATATAAAAATCATAGTACAGTAACATGGTAAAACATAACGCAATATTATACAGAGAAGAAAAATATAAATATGTACAGAAAGGTGTCATTTATACATATAGCCAAGTTATAAACATCAACATTTGAGCGAAAGGGCCTTTACAACAGATAGGCTCATAAATAGGTATAGCCGGCATGTTCACTTAAAAAGAAAAACAAAAAAGGGATACCAGATTAGGAAGATAATTACGGGGCTGGTATAGTTAACTGGCATACATCAGGAAAGGAGGTGGCACTTGGTCATGGCTAAAGTGAGACAGAGAAGAAGGAGAGTTGCCGTTTTTTAGTAAGAAGAGAGAGGCAAGGGCAGAGGCTGGGTGGAAGGCAGGTTAGACAGGTGGGATACTGGAAAAGAGGTGAGCTAGCGATGTGGGAAACAATTGCAGGATTCCTTCATGGAGCGGTCATAGAGTGACTTGTATATATTCAGGCTAACAGGAAAACTCAGCTTCAAGTTTTTTTGCATATTGTTCCACAAGGAAGGCAACGAGAAACTTATGGCAGCTCTACTGAAACGAGATTTGACCTTAGGTAATTGCAAGGCAATTAGGGAATAGCTTCTTAGAGCATAGGTACCTATCACACTCAGGAGAATACAATCAGAGAAGTATAGGGGGAGCTTTTTGGTAACCGATCTGAATGCCCATAGAGTGGATAAACAGTAGCGATCACCCACAGTTCTGTTTTTTTTTTTTACTGTGGTAGCTCAGGGGATCCGCTGGACAGTCCTTTCCATTAACCAGATCACACTGATACAGTTCAGTGGACAACATTTCTATAACGTTATCCCGGTAAGCAAATTCAAAAGGAAAGGAGTGGAGGATTATTGGGAGACTTTTAAGAGAGAGACAATGAATCACTTATACAGTAGTTAAAAATTCACTGTATTGACACAGTATTACTGTTAAATCTCATACAGTTAGAAATGAACTACAATAGCACAGCTTTACTTTAAAAAGCACTTCAGATCCCACATTTCATTAAAACCCCTTGGGGATAACTCTGATCCTAAGTTCCTGAAGTTTATGGGCCTAGAATGTGTGAAGCCTCATTGGGGAAGGTGGGGGGGGGGAGACAGAGTCAAAATGCTTTTGCAGGGAGAAAGCTTTTGGATTTTTCATCTTAAAACAGTTAACTGGTGTCAGTATGCTCTATGGCATATTGCCTGTATAGAATTCTTCATGTTCCGAATGGAATTATTTTTTTGTATGAGATGAATATGAATAATATGTTTTCTTTATTTTTAACACCTGATTTTGCACTGCCCTCCCACTTTTCTAAGTGTGGTTACATGACTTTGTTGTTTCCTGCCACCCCAGAGTAGTTTATTGCTATTATGAAACTTGAAGAGCACCTTTCTCAGTGCAGTACAAAACAAACAGGAGGCTCCCTTACCTGCATAGGAGTTCCTCCATCACAGTTTTAAAACATTATGTTTAGCCCCCTAAGGAAGGGAAGGGATCATATTTTGCCCCCCCCCAGGGGCTAGCTGCTTGATCTCTTCCGCTTCCTGACTCTGCAATCCGCCCCGTACTCTGACATTTCGTGACGTCATCATAGGCTCTTTACATCAAGGAGGGAATTGATGTGACTGGGGCACAAGGAATGCAGCGGAGGGCAGAGGCACTGTAGGTCACCCGAGAGATGGGCAATGGCACAACTATTCACAAGGGCATGATTTACAGACCCCCAGCACAAGGGGAGGAAATGGACAGAGTTCTAGTTGAAGCCATCCATAAGATGGCAACTAAAGGGGAGGTGCTGCTGGTAGGTGATTTCAATCTGCCGGATGTTGATTGGAGCATCCCAGTGGCTGCCACAGCCAGGGGCAGGGACATCCTGGATTCCCAGCAAGGGGCATGCCTCAAGCAGCTAGTGCTAGAGCCCACCTGGGAGGGTGTGATTTTTGGACCTGGTACTCACCAACAGGGGCAGAATTATAGATGTCAGGGTGGGTGAACACCTGAGGTCCAGTGATAATCGCACAATGTGATTCAATATGAGTACTGCAGCAGGGTCAAGTCACATGACAGCGAGGGTCCTGGATTTCAGGAGGGCAGACTGCGCTAGGATGGGGGTATGTCTCAGGAAAGCCGTAGCAGGGGGAGGAGTTGGGGGGGGGAGATGAGGAACAGTGGGCCCATCTAAAAGAAGCTATAGCAGGGGTGACAAACATTTGCGTTTGGCAAATACACAAAGGCAAGAGAAACAGAAAACCACTATGTTTCTCAAAAGGAACCAGGAAAGTAAGGGCAAAAAGGTTGGCTTTCAGGAAATACAAGGAAACACAAAAGGAGGAGGAGGAGGACAGGGCAGTGTATCTAAAGAAGCAAAAGAGGGCAGGAAAAGCAGTCGAGCACAAAGGTGCAGACAGAGGAGAAAACAGTACAAGAGACGAAGAAAGGGGACAAGACTTTTTATAGGTATGTTAGTGAAAGGAGAAAGACTGGGGGGGGGTTGTTGTTTAAGGCTAAAAGGAGAAGAAGGGAAGTGTGTGGAAGCAGACCAGGAAAAAGCATCAATCCTAAACAAATATTTTTGTTCAGTATTCCCAGAAGAAGGGGAAGGGGAGGGACCACAGGTAAGCAACAGGATTGGGAGAGAGGTGGACACCAGTCCATTTACAGCGGAGAGAGTCCTTAACAAACTCACAAAACTGAAAGTAGACAAGGCAATGGGACCAGATGGGATACATCCTAGAATATTAAAGGAGATAAGGGAGGTGCCGACAGCACCATCGGCAGCCCTGTTCAACAAATCTCTGGATACGGAAGTGGTTGCAGAGGACTGGAGGAAGACAGATGTAGTCCTTCTCCGCAACAGTGGGAGCAGGGAAGAGGCTGGAAACTATAGACCGGTCGGCCTGACTTTGGTGGTGGGGAAAATTATGGAATCACTGCTAAAAGAAAGGATAGTGGAACACCTTGATTCCAGTGGTGCACAGGATCTGAGGCAGCATGGATTCACAGCAGGAAGGTCATGTCAAACAAATCTGATAGACTTCTTTGACTGGGTGACCAGGGAAGTGGATTGGGGGGAGCGTTGGATGTGGCCTACTGAGATTTCAGCCAGACGTTCAACACCGTTCCACATAGGAGGCTTGTGAACAAGCCGGGCAGCCTGGGATTGGGTCACAAGATGGTGGAATGGATTAGAAATTGGTTGAGGGATAGAACACAGAGGGTGGTGGTAAATGGAGCTAAATCCATGAAGGTGAGAGTGACTAGAGGGGTGCCTCAGGGATCAGTTCTGGGGTCAGTCCTGTTTAATATCTTTATTAGTGACATTGCAGAGGGGCTGGAAGGGAAGGTATGCCTCTTTGCAGATGACACTAAGACCTGCAATAGGGTAGACACTCCGGTAGGTGTGGAAAAAATTAGGAAGGACCTAGCTAAACTGGAGGAATGGTAAAGAGTGTGGCAGCTAAGATTCAATGCGAAGAAGTGCAAAATCCTGCACTTGGGGTGCAGGAACCCAGGAGAGGATCACATGTTGGGTGAGGAGTTACTAACGGCCACTAAACAGTAAAGAGATCTTGGGTGATGATCATATCTGATGACCTAAAGAGGCCAAACAATGTGCTAAGACTGTGGGGAGAACCAGTGGGATGCTGGGGTGCACAGGGAGAGGTATCATCAGCAGAAGAAAAGAGGTGCCACTGTACAAATCATTGGTGAGACCTCATTTGGAGTACTGTGTCCAGTTCTGGAGGCAACATCTCCATAAGTACATAGAAAGAGTAGAGGCAGTTCAGAGAAGGGCAACAAAAATGATGCAGGGCCTGCACCAAAGGACATACAAGGATAGACTGGAGTCGCTCAGTATGTATATCCTGAAGGAGAGGAGAGAGAGAGGGCAGATATGAAAAAGACCTTCAAATACCTAAAAGGGCATAAATAAGGTACAGAAGGGTAGCATCTTTCAGAAAAGGAGATGTTCTAGAACAAGGGGGCATGACACGAGACTGGAAGGGGTAGACTAAGGGGCAACGTGTGAAGGTACTTCTCCACAGAAAGGGTGGTAGAGGCATGGAACAGCCTCCCAGCTGAGGTGGTGCAGGCAAAGTCTGTAGGGGAATTCAAAACTGCATGGGATAGACATAGGGGAACCCTAATGATACAAAAGAGGAGGTAAAGCCGGAGATCAAGTAGGATCTGCGACTTTTGTAAGTAAGTAGGTAGGGAAAACAGGCAGATTGGATGGCCCTATCGGTCCTTATCTGCCATCAGTTTCTATATTTCTGTGCTGGCCCAGTGGCACTAAGGGTTGAGGCACTGGACGCCACATCTCGCGCCATGCCGGCAACCCGAGTTTAGGAGCAGACTTGGGTAGCCGGGGGTCAGCAGGGGGAAGAGCGGATCGAGCATCCAGAGGACTGCCCTCCTCTCCTGGGGTGGGTTCCGGGGGATTTCCCACCTGGTAGCAGCTCCTGGTGTAGGCTGGGAGGCACAACATCTTAGGCAGGGACAGCCAATGGGTACTGGTGTTAGCAGGCATCTGCGAGAGGGAGAAGGTGCACTCCCTGCATGCGCTGATGCCACTGCACATCTACACCAGGGGGCAGAACAAGGAAACTAGACCTAGCTCCCAGTAGACGAAAAGGTGGGTTCAGTGCATGGCTCCCACACCCAATGCCGGGTCCTTCCAGTCTGCCACTGGTTCGCCTCTGTGCCTGGTCACTCTATAAGATTCTAGACAGAGTGCTAGAAGGAGTCAGTGGTCCCACCTCAGGAGACTCGGAGCCGGGGGGGGGGGGTAAGCAGTCAGGTTGTGGTGGAGTGGGTGCAGCCAGAGATAGGTCTGGAGGACTTCAGGTGGGCGGGAGATGGTCATGCCGAGCAACCCACTGGAGAGAGTCCAGGAGCTAGAGAGAGAAATATAAAGAGAGTTAAAAAACATTTTTATGTTTCTATAGGACCAGTGCGGGGGTGTGCTCCATGCAAGTCTATGGAGTGTCATTTTAAAAGCTGTTTTTCTGATTTTATTCTGACTTTTGGTACAAACTGAAGCCAGTATTCAAGTAACAAGGCCATTCCTGTAAAGCTACTTAATTCTAATGCTCCAGGAAGCTTTAAAACAGGGCTTAAAGCCAGGGGTCAACCTTAACCTTTGTTTGCACTTGCCAGCAGGGCAAGTTGATTCAAAATTACACTAACCCGCAGATGGTTGCACTAGCCCTTAATTACAATGGTAAATTTTGATCACTTATACAGAAAAAAATGCAAGCAAAGCCAAGAATACTCTGATTATTGCACATTTATCCTGCTCCCACATTGCTTCCAGCTCCCCAGCAGAAAAAAAAGATTACACTGCCATCACAGACAATGAGTCCCCCCCCCCATTGTTTTGTACCATGGCCTCCTCTCTTCCTCTTTCTGCCCCCCTAACAAAAAGAGGACATCACAACAGCATATGTTCAATCAAGCAGTCCTAGCTCTGTGCGCACAATAGCCGACTTCATCATGCACCTCACCACAGTGTCACCACTACCCACAGGGCAATGAACAGAATCAGGCAGAGAAAGTCGCTCTCAGCCCCACCCTATAGTCAGCTGGAGACCTGCACTTCTGAAAGTTTTTATTCAGTCTCAAATGAGCCAGGAGCACATCTAATGTTTCTTTGGGGTGGGGGCTAGACAACCCTAAGGGGATTGGGAAATAAAAAACGATGACATTTTTATTTGTAAAAGCATTGATTTTAATATGCTCTGCCTCAACAATAACAGATTTTTCTATAACATTGTCCTTTCATCAGCCCAGGGGAAACAGTACACAGGCATAATGCTGTACTATCTCTACTTCTGTACAGAATGATCTATGCACCCCAAGAATGCCTATTTCAAGGTTTCAAATTATGTATTTTATCAAGGTTTATTTTTGTACCATACATGATCCAAAGCTTTGTTTTCAGGCTGAAAGGACGTGCTGAGTGGGATACAGGTGGAATTGTATGGATGGTGATGGCTGGCATGGTCCATTTTGAAAAGCTGGGGACCCCCTACACTTGCCAGTAATGGCAGCTATGGATTTATGGATGGTCACTTCAGAGTCTGGTCTGCAGTGGTGTCCAGGGAAAGAACAGAGCTAAGAGATTTGGAGGGGAGAGGGAAGTTATGGTGAGGCTGGAATAAAACCCACCACCTGCAGGGCCGATCCTGTATACCTCTTTGCATTTTGTCACTGAAATATTGGATACAAACACTCAAAATGTAGAGAAATGAGGGGCACTGGTCCTAATAATATTGGACAAATTGTTAGTCATAGACACATTCAGAAAACTGGAACCTAGTGATTTAACAGCACTCTACCCTTGATCACACCCTGGACACTAGCTGAAAGTCTTAGCAGTGGAGTGATAATGACTCACATTGAGTCTTTTGTGGGATACCTCTCCTGAACTGCCAGATAATTGCAGCTCTTAATGATCTGTTAATCATACCTGGTGATCTGGAACATTGAGACAGATTAACATGAGGATTAGAGAATGCTAAAGTACAGACTTTTTTTTTTTTTACTTTATTTCTTTTATCTCCTTCCCTACTCTCGGAGCCCACTCCTTCCTTCCTCTCATCCCTCCATTCCACCTCCGGTGGGATCTGCCCCTAGAGTGCTTCCTTCTCCCTTCCTGCACAGTGGGGTCTGTCCTCCTCTTTTTTTTTTTTGGTGGTCCGGATGGTACCCGAGAGGCTATCATCTAGGGCTGCCGAGAGGGTTTTTCCGTTTTCTCCCCTGATTTCCCCTGCCCTCTGAGATGTCGTGCACTAGGATATACGTCCCGAGTGGTGGCGTGCTGATGCATGCCAAGCCCTCATGCCACCAGCGTCCCCCTCCCGGCTCCGGTGAGCGGAGCGCCTCCATCCCTCATTGTCGGTTGCTTCCACCAGCTGTGAGGTGATGTAGGCTCTGAAGCGTTCTTGGTTCCCACCCCTGAGGGAGGAGAGCATCCGTTGGGACGGCTCGATCCTCCCTCCCCTGCCGACCCCCGCCACCCGAGTCCGTTTCAAATTCCGGTCGCCGCATAGCACGAGGTGTGGCATCCAGCGCCTCAACCCTCAGCGCCACCGGGCCGGTCTAGTAGAGACTTTTTTAATTTCATTAACAGCCATGAAAATCTGCACTAGTCAAGATGGGCAAGTAGAGAGTTAGCTGCACTAGCCCTGGTCAATTTGCACTAGTGTTTGGGCTAGTAAAACAATGTTAAGATTGATCCCTGCTTAAAGCCTGTCTATTAGAATGCTGTCAATATAGCTGTTGTCGCTGATCCTCCCTTAGTCCATCTAGCTAATATATTGTTACCTCCTCATACTGTCAATTCAATGTATGGTATATTGACCACTGGTGAATTACTGTTTTTCCCAATTTATATGTCTTTATCACTGATATTCATATGTATTGTATTATTTATAAGTTATAGACATCATAAGATACTGTACAATTACTGTTTGTAACTAAATCTCATCGTCCTTGTATGTAGTTGTACTACTGTCAATATCTTGTTGTTGTATATTTGCTTGTATCCAATACTTGTAACTAATTCCAAGTTGCCCCTGAAAAAGGGACCATTGGTCTCAGTGGGCTTACCCAGTTACCAAAATTCCATAAATAAATAAATAAATAAACATTGCTATGTAACTGTCTAAAAGATTAGCATTCCAGCTGTTTGTCTGTCCTTTTAGAACTCACTTGGCCAGGCATATTGCTTGTTTTCTACTTGCAGTTTTAGTCTTACTTAAGTTATGGTGGAAGGTCAAATACAACTCATAAAAATGTAATTTTATCATTTCATATTTAAGACCTCCATGCAAGAAACAGCTGACAAAGTCCTACTTCAATATTTTGACATGTCACATTTGTGAACCATTAGCATTCCAGGACTCCTGTAACAAAATTATACTCTTGGCTTGAAAATATGAGTAGATGTGAATTTGTGTCAATCACGGATATACTTAATGGAACAATTTTTTTTTTTTTTGTGGGAAACCGGACACGTAAAGTTTGATTACTGGATCTCCCAGGTGACATTCCCTAAATTAAACCTCTAGTGTGAGAGTAAGCAGGTTTAAATCACATTGAAGCCAATGTAAAGCATAAATCTGAGAATCCATGTGGTCTTGTAAGATTGCCCTACTTTTTCCCCATTAAATTATCCTTAGACCTTGCAAGTGTGACAACTTGCAATCTGTTTTTTTTTTGTGTGTGTTTGAGTTCTCAAGTATCAGGAGGGTTGACGATCTTGATTTGTTTTTTTTAATCTTTTGAGAGAATTTGTGAGAAATTTGAATTGGACAGGGCTTCCTGGGCAACTCACCTTGTGCCACTCCTTAGGAACAGTGCACTAGAAGCCTTCACCAGGATGGACAATGAGTACTGTATTGACTGTTTCACTAAAAATACCACCAACAGCTTAATCTGGTTCAATGTCAGCTGGTTTCCATCTGTATTCCCCTCTCCTAGGACAAGCATGAAAACAGGCACAATCAGCAAAAACTAACTAAATAAATAAATATAACTAAGTGAAAATGCCTTGTTGCCTCAGTGCCAATGGCCCACATCTTTCTAAGCTGGGAAGGTGGCCAGGGCATATAGGAGGCGAGTAATTACACTGGACCTGCCCATTGATGAACTTATGGGTTATGGCTTTGACAGTCAGGCCAATATTGTGTGTGTCATTACCCATCGTAAAGTTAGGGATTTGGCTCCTGAGGATACAGAGAGGGCAGTGCAGCTGAAAGCAACCTCTCCCTCAGCAGTATGGGAAGTTGTAGCTGAAGAATGAGCTGGGAGCAGCAGTTCTGAGCCACATCTACAGACTGGGGAAAGCCCAGCTATGGGTGGATCTCCCTCAGGACAGTATGTTTTATGAAAAGTCAGGCAAGCAGAGCTGGGGATAGCTCAGCAATTTGAGCCATCCCTACAGAAATCAGGGTGGTTGGCCACCAGAGTAGAAAGTAACTCTCAGGGTTCAGAGAAAAGGGACAACTGAAGAAAGAGTAACTCCAACATATAGCATTTCCTAAGGCATATAGGAAGCAATTTCTGGCCTTAGCCCACTATATACCCTTTTCTGGATACTTAGGAGTCAGCCATATGGAAAGGCAGCCACCTAGCAATTTTTATTGACTCAGTATCTTTACAGACGTGGCAAACTACTGCCTGACTTCTCTGCAGTGCCAGAGGGTGGGTAAGGCTGAGGACAAAGCTAAGGCAGCTTTGATTCCCTGCCAATAATTGACTACCCATTTCAGGGAGTTTCTGTGGACATTGTGGGTCCACTCAGCACCCCAAGCCACAAAGGCAAGAGGTACATTTTGTGGTCGTGGTTTATGCCACCATATTCCCGGAAGCTATGTCCTTATCCTCTACTAAGGCAGAAAAAGTAGCTGACAAACTGCTGAGGATATTCAGCTGGGTGGGTTTTTCCCAGGAGAATCTGTCAGACTGGGACACCAATTTCATGTCTGCCCTTATGACTAGTCTTTATAAGAAGTGTGGGGTGGTGCTGTTCAGTGTCTCCCCATACCACCCCTTGACTAACGGTCTAGTCAAGCAATTTAATGTGTTGCCTAAATATATGTTAAAGGCATTTGCTGACTAGCATGTGAGAGAGTGGCACAAGTACTTACCCCAGCTCTTATTCGCATATAGGCACGTTACCATGGAGTCCGTAAGTTCTCACCCTTCGAGCTCCTGTTTGGTGATACAGTAAGGGGTCACCTTGATTTGGTAAGGGATGAATGGGAGGGTGAGTTTGCTCCTCAAGGGGAATCTGTTGTGGAGTACATCCTGAATTTCAGGTCATGGCTCAAGAAGCTCATGAGGTTTACCCAGGAGCACCTAGCCACTGCACAACAGAGACAGAAGATGTGTTATGACTAGCAAAGTTGGACAATGGGTAATGGCACTCATCCCTGTCCAAATGGATACATTTCAGGTGGCATGGGAGGGTCCTTTCTTGGTGGTCAGGGGGGTGAATGATGATAATTACATGGTGGAGCTACCTGACAGAAAGGTACAAGTAGAAAATCTACCATGTAAACATGATGAAACCCTACCATGACCTGGACAAGATGGTCCTGGCTATCAGTAGTTATCTGGAGGAGGAGGCAGAAGTAGACCCACTGGTGTATTACCTTGAAGAGGTTAAGGGAGAATCCTCGGTGGACGCTGTCACCTCTCAGAGTGGCTTACACTGGTCCAGGCTGCTGAACTTTGTGGAGTGCTGCATACATTTGGGGGGGATATTCACAGTGAAACTGGGGTATACCACACTGGTGGAGCACCACATGGATACCGGGTCCCAGGTCCTGCTGAGGCAGCCACCATACAGAGTCCCTGAGGGAGCGAAACATGTCATGGGGGGATATCAAGGCAATGCTGGCTGTTAGAGTAATCCAGGAGTCCAGTAGTCCCTGGGCCTCCCCAGTAGTACTGATCCTCAAAAAGGATGGGACCACAAGGTTCTGTGTTGACTACTGCAAGCTCAGCAACTCTATGGAGTCGGCACATACCCCCTGCCCAGGATGGATGAGATGTTAGAGAGGTTAGGGGGAGCCATGAACTTGACCATTATAAATCTGACAAATGGTTATTAGCAGATAACCCTGACCCCTAAAACAAGAGAGAGAACAGCCTTCCGTCACTCCATTTGGCCTATTCGAGTTTCAGGTAATGTCATGTATGATGAAGAATGCACCAGCCACCTTTCAATGACTCTTGGACCATATTCTGCTTAGGGCAGGAGACTTTACTCTCACATATATGGATGACACTGCCATCTACAGTCAGACATGGGAGGATTATGTCAGGCACATCACTGAGGTGCTCTGCTGATTTAAGGTTGCAGGGCTGACAGTCAAGGAAGAGAAGTGCCAAATAGGAATGGAAGAGGTGTCATACCTTGGGCTCAGGGTAGGGAGTGGGTATATCTGGCCTGAGCCAGCAAAACTTGAGGCTATACAGGGATAGACCACATCTACAACAAAGAGAAAAGTACAGACGTTCCTAGGGATGGCAAGGTATTATCAAAAGTTTGTTCTAAACTTCAGTAGCATGGCCAAATCCCTGTTCAATTTCACAAGTAAGAAAATACCAGAAAGGTTCAGTGGATGGGTCACTGTGAAACAGCATTCCAACAATTGAAGGAGGCATTGTGTTGAGCACCTGTGCTTGTGAGCCCTGCCTATTCTCCGGAGTTCATTGTGCATGTGACTACATTTGATCATGGTCTATGGGCAGTTCTCGCCTGTCATGAACATGGGGCAGGAACACCCAGTCATGTACCTGAGCTGGAAGTTGATGCCCAGAGAGAGGGCCTATGCTACAATTGAGAAAGAGTGTCTGGGTATAGTCTGTGCTCTGCAGAAACTTTAACCATATTTGTATGGGAGGGTGTTCCACTGGTTACCAGCCATAATCCCCTCATATGGCTGCATAGGACCAGCAAGTAAAACCCCAAATTGTTAAGATGGAGCCTGGTGCTTCAGTCCTGTAACATGGGCATCAGGCATCACAGTGGGTCATAGCATAGCAATACAGATGGTTTGTCTAGGAAATGACCAGTTGCACAGTAAAGAATGGGAGGTACCTTAAAGAATTAACAAAAACTGTTAAACCAGAGAGAGCACTGGGGCATTACAGGTACAGCAAACCTACTAACATGGAAAAAAACATCATTTAAGAGTGCTAAAATATATATTTTTTAATTTTTCCAGGGGATGGAGATGTAGTAACTTACAATGTATTTTTTGGGTATGTGTTTTTATTTTTATTATCATCATCTATGCCTCTATAAAGTATTTCAGCTGAGGTGGGAGGTCTGGTGGAAACTTAAAAAGATGTTCCTCAATAGCCCAAGCCTTGGGGCACTTAGCTAAGAGTGACTTTTCTTTCCACAGACTTTTCCTGTCCTGTAAACCCTTTGTTTTCAGTACACATCAAAGGTCTGAGTCCCTTTCATTAAAAAAAAAAAAAACGTTTGACTGTAAAAACAGGACCAAGGCAAAGTAAGACATTTCCAGTTGTGCTAGACAGCCAGGATAACAATGCAAGTTGGAGCAAATACACAAATCCAGTGTGGACCAGTCTGGGAAAAAGGTGGTCCCCTGAGATCAAAGGCAGAGACAGGGTGTGATGTCAGTGAGACCTGTCCAGCTGAAGGTATTTCTGTTGTAAGTTTGCAACCATTCAACCAGATAGAGGCATGGCCATCTGCCGAACTAGTCAAAGCATTTTGACTGAGCTCCCTCTACCTTAAACCAAAACTGGGTTAGAATTGTCCTTTTCAGCTAGGAAGCATATTTGGAAGAGAGCTACAGCTTCTAGAGACTGTAATGAACAATCTGGTATACATTTTAAGTACCTCAGAACATCCACAATGCAACAATGGTGTGAGGCAACAAGTTGGTAGCTAGTGTTGAGGGAGCCCCGCCATAAGAACAATGACTGAAAACTTGCAAGAAACCCACACCAGCGGCTAGTGACATCGGTCTGTCCCAGCCTTCTAATACAGCATTACTGAGGGCAATAAAGAGTCTAGATCAGAGAGTGGAGGTTCACAAATGAAGGATATGGACACAAAGGCTGGGCTAAAGTGCAACAAAGATGGCAGACAAGGCCCTCATTGTGTCAGCAGGCCTTACTAAGAACAGACTTATTTGAAAGAGGCTGGAAAACCTCAAGAATGCTGACTGTGCGACTCACATAGACTGGTGGAGCTCCTGGAAGGTACGAGGGGGATTTACTAAGATACTTTTTAAACACACTGGTTTAAGAACACTTTTCAAGTAAACAATGACTTCATGATCCTGAAAGCCTTCAGGATCATGTCACGGAGCAGGAGAAGCCATGCAGCAGCAGCTATGGACAAACTGAATCCTGTATCATTCTCATGGTTCATTAGGCATCTCTGGTGTGCAACCTCATTTTACAAAGTGCTAAGCAAAAGGGCCCTTGGTGTGGAACAAGTCAAATATTCATGTGTTTCCAAACAACTATCACAACTAGCACAAATAAGGAGGAAGAGCTTTGATAGGGTTTGGATCCATCTACAGGAACTAGGAATCCATCACATACTCTTGACAACAGCGAGCTTAAAAAATATTATAAAAAAGCAAAACATAACAGTTTGCAGATGCCACTGAAGTGGCGAAACTCATGGAGAAAACTGAGAGACAGTTCTACACACGTAAAGAGAAATCAGAGTCCAAGTGTGAGGACAATGTTTGTGGTACAGTAAGAACTGTGGGGCTGATATTGAGGGTAGGGAGCTGCGGTCAGAACATTAAGAACTCAGATCGCAAGAAGGTGTTGCACTGCTAATCCCAGAGACATTTTGGGACTTAATGAATAGCTTACATTTTGGTTGTTTGGAGCCACTAATAGCAACATAGTCCTGGGGCACAGCAGGCACAAAATGACACTGAATGGTGCTACTTGCATTCAGATGGCACAGACCCTTCCTCCCTCTTCTCCTAAGTTTGACTCCTTCTGTTGCAGCAGTGTAAACTTTGTCTCTGTGACTCTACCACTGCAGCGGTGTAACCACTCACACTTCAGACTCTGTTCAGCAATGTATAAGTATTAATGATAATTTCCAATTAGAGCCAACTACTGAAAATATTATTTTTGCTCACAGCATTTTGCATTTCTTCTGTTCTAAACTGAACTACCTGCTGCAATAATAGAGGATCCTATTCTGCTAAAAGTTAGGCTGGGTTACTGCCATTTTAAGTTACAGAACTGTTTGATCACTATTATCAGTGTCTTATATTTAATCAATAAGGGATGACAGGGTGTGGTATATCATAGGATATCATCTTGCCTCGGCTGCAGGCCAAGTGCATCCAACCACCTGAGAAGTGACAATATCCCATGATATACCACACACTGGAGTGACTTATTGCTATTATGAACTGAGTTTCAAGTTTTTTAGATAAAAAAAAATAAAAGAAACAGGTTTTAAAATGTTTCATGAATGAGTTTTTGGGTGGTGTAGGAGTACATTTAGAAAGAATAGTTCTCAGACAGTAGAGAGCAAGGAGGCTGGTGGCACTGGAACTTTTTTGAAGCCGTGATGATGTATCCTGATATCATCACAGCTTCAAAGAGCTTTCAGCCAATCAGATTCCTCTATTTATGATCTTCAGTTCATAATATTACATATCCGTGCCCCGTTATTGGAGAGGTGGTCTGGGATCTGGCAGCTTGGCTTCAATGCCAAGAAATGCAAAGTTATACACATTGGAGCCAAGAATCCCAGGGCAGAGTACTACTTAGGTGGAGTCCAGGTATCTGCATCAGAGGAGGAGAAGGACCTGGGAGTGATGATCACTAGTGACCTGAAGCACTCCATGCAGTGCAAGAAAGCAGCAGCAAGGGCAAACAAGATGCTGGAATCCATAGCTAGGGGGAACAGTAGTAGGAGAGAGGAGGTTATACTATCATTGTACGGGTCACTGGTGAGGTCATATGTAGAGTATAGAGTTCAGTACTGGTGCTCACACCTTAAAAAGGACATTAACCTGCTTGAAAAGGTCCAGAGGAGGGCTACAAAGATGACAGTGGGTTAGCAGGGTAAGGCATATGTGGAGAGGTTGAGAGCACTGAACATGTACTCCCTGAAGGAAAGGATGGAGAGAGAGGACATGATTGGGACCTTCAAGTACTTGAAAGGGATAAATAAGGTGGATAAGGAGAGTCTCTTTAAGCTGAGTGGCAGCCATAACATGAGGGGACACAGTCTTGAGCTGGAAGGGAGGAGGTTTAAGAGGGAGGTCAGGAAGCACTTCTTCACAGAGAGGGTGGTATACATGTGGAATGTGCTGGCAGAAGAGGTGGTCTCATTGAAGACAGTGGGCAGCTTCAAGAGAGGCTGGGATAGGCATAGGGGGATGGTAAGGATCATGGATAGGGAGGATGGGAGGAGTGGGGAGGGCAGGGAGAGTAGCTCAAACTGTGGATCCTGCAATATGAGCAGACTAGACAAACCAAATGGCCTTCTTCAGCTGGCTTCTTCGTATGTTCATATATCAGGGTATATCCTAGTTTCTAGATGATGACATTTTTAGGGACACTAGTTAGTGTCTAATAGTTGTTTTCAATTACCATGGATGTTTGGTTGGTGGAACACAGTTTGAAATGCTTCCACTAATATTGCTTACAGTTTTGAAGACATATTAGGGATGTTTAGCCCATTTAGTAGGGTGCACAATGTTGTTTTACACCTATTAATATCCTTGCTCATGGCAGTACTGCCCTTAATTATGCATAAATGTTGGGTATAAATACAAAATCACACATACCCCATAATGCAAAGCATCATGGGATGAATATGCAAGTCACCATGAAATTTTAGGCTTGTTCAGCTTTAAGCAGGAATGCATGGTGCCAAAGGGCCTTTCACACAATCTGCAAAGGGTGCAAATAGAAGACACAGACACGTGTTTCATCCTACCAGGACTCATCAGTGTGTCTCGTTTTTATGACACCCCAGGGGAAATGTTTAATTTAGTTTAGTTAGAAGAGAAAAACTGGCCATTTACTTAAGGCTTTTCAAAGTAAATGTAATTTTAGCTAAAGGTAACATCAGAAATAATAAGAAATTGATTGCATAATCTTTTAAATGTTTTTATAACTTATGATAAAACCATAAGAAACTCATGACTACACCTATAGTTTTAAAATAACTTGTCTATTTTTGTAAAAGACATGTTGCCACAACCCGAAAGGACATAGTCAGAAATCAAAGAGTGGGTATTAAAAATACGCCCCTAAACCCAAATGATAATTTAAACATACCGAGCATCAGTCCTTTCGTGGAAACATACAAAGGTTAATATTGACCACTTGCATAGATTAGTAAAATATCAGGTAACAGCTAGTCCCTTAACTCAGGGAGCTGGTTAGGAAGTTGTAAAAGAGTATTAGTAGCATCATATCAATTTTGTCCTACCGTTTTAGGTGTAAAAATACAAAGATCTCTTTTCAGCATTTAGAGCGGAGAGCAACCTTGAGGGAGTGGACTAGCTCAACCTGAAACAGATCAGACAAGTGAGGTGGAGAGTGGTGGCAGAAAGGTCTTTTAGGTGTAAGACGTTCCTTGTATTTAATAGACACAGTCAAAAGTGACTGTGCATAACCTTAGTTGTACTTCAAAAGTGCAATTTAGGATTTTATTCATTACATTTAAATAACTGTGAACACTTGATTTTTAAACAGTAAATTACGGAGGGTCACAATGAAGGTATTAAATGGAATGTTGTTTATTGTAGCTGTTTTTTTATCCTATAACTTCATCTAATAAACTGATTGAAAATACAAATGCAATAGACATAGAATTTAGGACAGTTTATAATTCGGGATATGCCCAATCAAATAAAATAGTTCACAACTTAGGGAACAGAAGAAATTCCTTTAGTTTAATTCGTAGACAAGTATTTACATGCGACAGGAAAAGCACACATATAAGCTTGAATCTGCAGGATAAAGAACATTGCCTGCCGGCAGCCTTAGTATTTGGGGGGATATAGAATTAAACCTAGTTCCAAAAGAACAAAACAGAATTACAATTATGTACAACACTAGAAGCCTAAAAATAAAATTGATTTATTGAGATCATGGATAGCTACTGAGACCCCAGATATGGTGTCTTTGATGGAAACTTGGTTAACCCAGAAAATAAACTCGACTGAAATTGATATGGAAGGTTTTTATGGCCACAGATTGGATAAGGTGGGAAAACAAGGAGGTGGGATCTTATTATTTACAAATTAGGATTTGGGCCAGACTAAAGTTACCTATTTGGGTAACACAGGGCTAACAGAGTGTATATTGGTCAGTTTGCAAAATCTAAATTTGACCATTTGAGTGGTTTATTCGACCCCTAGGACTAAAATAAGTGATTTGATAAACTTTCACAAGAAATTCAAAACATTACCATGGGTACAGATTTGATACTAGCTGGGGACTTCAGTGCAGCCTGGGGCAAACCAAGAGGAAAAGCTTTGTCACAAAGCTTTAGAAGCCTGGAGATAAATCAAGTAATATCATCACCCAAAAGAAAGACAAATCAATCCAGAAAGGGAAACATATTGGATCTAGTATTTACTACAACAAATATAAAAGCATTATGTGCTCAAATAAATCACAGATCCAGAAGCAAATGGGTTGATACCTTTTATTAGACCAAAATAGATGTTACAACTTTGCACACTTTGTTCTTTTGTTGTAACATCTATGTTGGTCCAATAAAAGGTATCAAACCATTTGCTTCTGGATCTGTTCTTACTAGGACCAATACGGCAACTACACTATTTGTTTGTCAAATAAATCACCCTATTTTAGGAGACCACTGCTCCATAAATTGAATTTGTGAGATTTGAAATAAGAAATGGAGTAAGCAGAAATTGGATGATCCCAAAATAAGATGTAGAACTTACAAAAATTACAATAAAAAGTTATTTATCCATAAACATGCGAAAGTAAAATGGGAAAGATTGTTGCTCATACCAAATCTGGATTTGGCTGTTAGTGAATTTACAAAGTTATTTTCCGCAGTATGTGATGAAATAGTACCAAATAAAATCTTAAAGCTAAGAAAAGAACGTGTCCCATGGATTACAGAAAAAATTAAAAAAGAAATACAAGTTAAAAACAGACTGTGGGCTGGCCCGGTGGCACTGAGGGTTGAGGCGCTGGATGCCACACCTCGCACTATACTAGTGACTCGGGTTCGGGAATGGACCCGGGTCATTGGGGGTCAGCAGGGGAGGAAGAGGATGGAGCATCCCACGACAGCTCTCCTCTCTCTCTCTCTGGGGTGAGCAAGGGGGTTTGCGTTGCTCTGTAGTGGCACCTGACAGAAGTCAGGGGCACTACAGGAGTGGTGCACAAAGGGGGTTGGAGCATGGTGGCCATTGGCATGCTAGTGCGCTGACATCACTGCACGCCCGGCTCCAGTAGGGTGTAAACACCAGGTGGAAAATAGCAGGGTGGTCATGGCGGCTAATAGCCATGCCCCCAGGACCTAGAGTGGTGCACCCCCAGGCATTGAATCCAGGTCTCCAGGGGGGGTACTGTGTGCCAGCCTGTGTGGAGGAGAGCATGTCACTGGCTGACCAGACCTGGGTCCGGGGCTGCGGGTGCCAGCGGCCAGACTGCCTGCCAATTCCACTCCACAGAAGGAGAGGAAAAAGTATGATATGGAAAAAAAACAGACTGTGGAAAATGACAAATAGATCATTGAACCTTGAGGACTGGGAAAACTATAAAATGGCAAGAAATGCTCTAAAAACTAAAATCTGAAATTCCAGAAGGAAATATTATAGTACCAAAACCTCAGAGACCACTGATCTATGCCAATACTGGTCTCTTATTAAATCTTTTGAGAGACCAGTGGAAAACCGGTTACCTATCCAAATGCAAACTAATGGAATACTCCAATCTACAAAATCTTCAGCAAATATACTAAATGACTACTTTGTGACTGTGCTTGACATCGAAATTCCCCAGAGGGAACAATGTTTAAATCTGAAAGATATTCCGGCAGTGTCTCAAGGTATTCCAAAATTCAGATTTAGAGGCATCACATGCAAGTATGTCAAATTTGAGAAAAAGAAATTAAAAACAAAGAAAGCATTTGGGTTAGATGGTATTGAAAATGGATTCTTAAAAGACTCAGTCGATACTATTGCACTGGTACTGATAAAAATCTTCAATGGAACCTGATGGAGGGTCATTTCCCAGCACAACAGAAAAAAGCCAAAATTATCCCTATTTATAAAGGCGGACAAGCCATAGAACCCACAAATTATAGGTCCATAGCTCTTCTGTCCATTGTTTCCAAAGGGATGGAAAGACTGTTTCAGAAACAACTGAATGGGTACCTGGACAAATATTCTTAATTGTCTGGATACCAGTCAGGTTTCCAAAGGGAACACTCCATGGACACTGCACTCACTAACCTAGTTGACATCATAGCATCCCAATTAGAAAAGGGTAAGGCGGTGGGTGCAGTGTTCAAGGGCTTCTCCAAAGCGTTCGATACCGTGGACCACAAGCTTTTATTACAGTGGCTGCTTGATCTTAGGGTGGCTGAAGGCACTTCTGAATGGTTTAAATTATATCAAACAAACAGAACCCAGCAGGTTCAAATAGGGAAAGACCTATTGAATAGGGCAAGGGTACAAAGAGGTGTTCCCCAGGGCTCCATATTGGGGTCTGCCCTATTTCTGATTTACATAAATAATCTGGTCAAGGTAGCAATTCAAACTAATATAAGACTGTACACGCAGATGATACAGTGCTCTTGGCTAGTGGGAATACTGTTGAAGAAATGGAATTGGGGCTACATAAAGATTTCTCAAAATTAGATACGTGATTTACACATCTGCACTAGTATTGCACAGTAAAAAACAAGACTATGGTTTTTAAACCAGCAATTAAGAAAAATGTAAATAAAAAAACAAGAGATCAAAATAAAAACTAATAAAAATGAAATATTGGCACAGGTAAATCAATACAGATACCTGGTGTTTGGATAGATGAGGGCCTGAAATTTGACCATCACATCAAAGATATGCTGGGAAGTGTTAACAGAAGATTAGGTGCATTTAGACAATTAGGTCACTGCATAGACAGAAAAATGAGAACTACTATTGTAAATCAATTGCTGGTGCTTGTTCTTGACTATGAAAGCCACATGTATGGTTTATCGAGTAAGACACTATTGAAAAGGGTAAATGCCGCATATAATGGATTGGCCAGGCTTATTCTGGGGTGTGACATTCATACCCATCACTGTGATATGTACAATGCACTCGGATGAGTGACTCTTGAAAATAATAGAAAAATAATATGAGTTAATCAATTATATAAAACTTTACATTTTAATCAACCAAAGTATTTGGTTAAAAAGATGGAAAAGTCTGAACATAAACACAAGAATAACTTAAGAATTACTCAAATGAGAACTTTCAAAACTCCAAACTCAAAGAATAAATATGGAAACATGACATTCTTAGTAGTCTCCACATCCCTATGGAATTCAATAGATAACTCCATTAAGGGGTTTAAATGTAAATCCAAACTCTTTATGAGAACATTGAAACACAAATTGAAAACTCGTAGTATGTGTAATGGATAAAGTGAGTCTGAAAGGGGAACACTCAAAATATACCTGGTCTAGTTATGAATTATGTGTAATAAATATGCATTTGACTGTAGACTTTGCATTTTTAAAAAGTTGTATGTCTGTACCTTACTGTAGAAACAAATTGATATGTATGGAATTTTATATAAACAGGACCATCTTGAAAATAGGCCCTTCGCGACCTAATGATGTATGTATGATCTTACCCTGTATAGACAAAGATTTTGACTTACTTAGTTACTTACTAGCTTTTGCTACAGTATACCTGTGATGTATGCTGATTTACGCTACTGGTAATATTCTCACCCCTAATGGTTTGACACTGGGGAGCCCAACCCCGGTTCAACCAACAGTGACATAATCCCCCTGATACATGTGTGACACTAGAGTGCCCACTCCTGGTGCCACTAGAGATGTCTGACACTGTGGTGCCCAATCTCTTGTGTCAGTCCAGTCAACTAGTATTGGTCCTCCCCTTCAAAAAAAAGTCCCTCATTATTTTCATTTTTATTTGCACTTGTAAAACAAAAAAACTGCCCATCAATGTCTTTTGCACATTTTTTTTTGTAATCTCTCCCACCTACTCACTTAGGACTCACCACCCCACACCCTTTCACGCCCTCACTTATCTATATAAGGTCCAAAACAATAAATCCACTCTCACCCAGACTGTAGACACGTCCAGCAACTTTGGCTCCCAACCGTGAACCAACTGAAACAAGGTAAGTGTGATTAATGGCTTTTCAGTTCATTTTGAACATTCCCTTTTTCAACATGGCCTTTTAAGGATCATACCTCATGAAAAAGGTAGGTGAATTTTTTCAAATCTGTCCCAAAAGGTGATTTTGTAGTCACTCCATGAAATTACCTTTCAGGCAGGATTTGAAAATTTTCACATACCAGGTTCATGAGGTGGGGTCATAAAAAGACTATGTTAAAAATTTGCGGTCAACATTTTAAAAGTCAATGAAGTTATAAAGGTACATTGAAATTTTTCAACATTTACTCATAACGTTGGTAATATTCAGTATTCTGACCCAAAATTTACAACATAGCCATTTTTTTCCACACTACCTCATGAACATGACAGTGTCATTTTTCAGATCCTGGCCAAAACATGGTTTTGCACTTGTGATATGAAATGATGTTTCAGCCAGTATTTTATATATAACACCTGCATGTTCAGAAGGGGGGGGCATGAAAAGACTATGTTGAAAATTTGTTGTCAAAAAAAGCTATGAAGAAATGCTATGTGCAGGACTAGGTGCTGGCCCAGTGGGTAGTGTGTTGTGTTCCCATATTGGCAAATAGAGTTCAGGAAAGTTCAGGAACAAGTGCAGGGAGCCGGCAGGGCAGCACGAGGATAGGGGCTGGCACTGTCACATGCCATCATTCCTAGTCTGGAAAGAGACTGTGCAGTGTTCTGCTGCACAGATGACATCTTGTGGTGGGTCAGGGACCCTTCTCTCACATGGGGCTGACATGCAGGTCAAGGTCTGACGAGCCCACATACTGTATCGGAAGAAATGGGTTTGTATGAAAAATATGGCTTGAATTATCTCCACTGTTCTGTTTATTCCATTTTGCTCCAGTCCTGAAGGGACCTGGGTGAATGAGGATATGATTTCATTATCACAAAAAGAAGGAAATTCATTACAAAAAACTATGTTAATGCAGACAATATGACTGAAGAATACAAAACACACAAAGTAAGGAAATGAATCAGCAAAGGTTTGGTCAATTTAAGATTGGTAAAGTTGAAAATAGTATATTCTCAAATTTACGTTGAGTATAATATATTCTCAAATTTGACAATTTCAAATTGACCAAACTTTAGCCAATTCACTTGATAAACATTTTCCTTCAAATTCCCCAAATTAATGAACATTATAAAAATAAACTCACCCTACCAATTTCTCATACAGAAATTGTAAAAACAATAATGGAGTTAAAAGCAGGCAAGGTTCCAGGCCGAGACAGTTCTAGTAATGACTATTATAAAACAAACCTCATCTATGGTGAGATAAAAAACAAAGACTGATGAAATCATGGTGGCGTCTGATGCACAAGGTTTTCAGGGTAACATGAGAGTAGTACTGACTGTGCAATATTTATTTATTTAGTTTTTGTTGACCGGGTAGGTGCACTAGCCAAGAAATGACTATTTTCAGGCATGTCCCAGGAGAGTACAACAAGAGAAACAGTGGAACAATAGCAAACATGGGTACAGTAAATGAAAAATAAGGGAAAATAATACATCAGTACATCAGAGATACAAGGATACAATACGTAGGAGCAACAATACATAACAGTGAGTTTTGTCAAAAATAATGGCAAACAAGATTTAAATTAAGTGCAGCAACCATGGATGGGACCTGTGGAAAAAATGGGATAATAAGAGAGTAAGGAGGGAGGGGGAGGGAGGGAGAGGGAGAGGTGAGGAAAGTGTGCAGGGATTACAAGGAAGACAACAATAGTTAACAATTAACAATAGTTAATGGAAGGCCAAAAATGTGTGCAACGATCTACTGGAAGAGGGATAATTGCAAATTACCAACAAGTACCCTTGACTCAAAAGGTAAATAATACCTAGCGCTGCAGTTCAGGGTTAGATATTCTCAATATTAACTAGCAGGGATTAAGTGGTGAGCTCCAAAAAACTGAAGTGCACTTGAAGGTTTTCAGGTGCCCAGAGGGTTTACCATGCATGTTTTGAACAGGTGTTAATGGAGGGCAAAGTCTGTGAACAGGATTCACTCCACAGTATAAAATAATACAAGAGAAAAAGAAATCTATTCAACATGTTTATCTGTTAGTCATTTCACACAATTCTACAGTTTCTGACGTTTTGGCACTTCACCTTATTATACAGTTTAATGTTTCCAAAAAAATGTATGTATGGATATTGATGGTTAATATGTTTGTCACTACAATTCTATTTGACATCTACAAGGTTGGAGGGTGTGGGAGCCCAATTTTAGCCACCCCAGATGCACAGTGGGGTAATTATTTTTTTTCTTTTTACAATTTTTGGTCAGGAACAATGCACTAAGCAAAGGTTTATGTCCAGGTGCATCCTGCATCCAGAATTCTAAAAGAACTAAGGGTAGAACTAGTGACACCACTGACTACCCTTTTTAACAAATCATGGAAGGATGGGGTGGTACCCGAGGACTGGAGGAGGGCAGATGTGATTCCCCTTCACAAAAGTGGGAGCAAGGCAGAAGCAGGAAACTACAGACCTGTTAGTTTAACCTCAGTGATAGGAAAATGATGGAATCACTTCTGAAGGAAAGAATTATCGAGCATCTAGAGGCCAGAGGGCACAGGACCCAAGGCAGCATGGATTCAGCAGGAAGGTCATGCCAGACAAATCTGATAGAATTTCTTTGACTGGGTGACCAAAGTAGTAGATCAGGAGGGGCTGTGGACATGGCATACCTAGACTTTAGCAGAGACTGACACAGTCCCACACAAAGATTAATATACAAGTTAGCCAGCCTGGGAGTGGGTCCCAAGATGACAGCCTGGGTAAAGAATTGGCTGGAGAATAGGACACGAGAGTAACAGTAAATGGAGTCACTCAGAAGAAAGGAGGGTTACTAGTGGGGTACCGGAGAGTTCAGTATTAGGACCGGTCCTCTTCAATGTCTTTATAAGCGACATTGCAGAGGGACTGGAAGGAAAAGTATGTCTCTTTGCAGATGACACAAAGATCTGCAACAGAGTTGATGCACAGGGTGGGGTGGAAAGGATGAGAAGGGACTTGATGAGAAGGGCAAGGTTAGAGGAATGGTCAAATGTATGGCAGCTTAGATTCAATGCTAAGAAGTGCAAGATAATGCACCTGGGAAACAAAAACCAGGGGAAGAGTACACAATGGGGGGTGAGATACTAACAACAACAAAAATGGAAAGGGACCTGGGGGTAGTCATATCAGATGACCTAAAGGTGGGCAAGCAATGTGAGAGGGCAGCAAGGAGGGCTGGGGGATACTGGGATGCATAGGAAGGCATCACCAGTAGAAAACAGGAAGTTATTATCCCTCTGTACAGACAGCTGGTGAGACCCCATCTGGAGTACTGTGTGCAGTTCTGGAGACCCAATCTCCATAAAGACATAGACAGGATGGAAGCTGTCCAGAGGAGGGCAACTAAAATGGTGCAGGGTCTGCACCAGAAGACATATGAAGAGAGACGAAAGGAGCTAATATGTATAGCCTCGAGGAAAGAAGGGAGGGGACATGATAGAAACTTTCAAGTACCTAAGGGAATCAACAAAGTCCAAGAGGGTAGCATCTTTCAGAAAAGAGGTGTGCAAGAACAAGAGGGCACAATTTGAAGATAGAAGGGGCGGCTCAGAGGTAATTTAAGGAAGTATTTTTTCACAGAGAGGGTTGTGGATGCATGGAATGGCCTTCGGAGGAAGGTTGTGGAGTCAAAATCAGTGGTGGAATTCAAGCATGCATGGGACAGTCATAAGGCCATTCTAGGGGGTGGGGTTAGGAAGAAGTAGGCTGCTGGTTAACTAGGATCTGCAGTTTATCCAGCAGGTAGGGAAATGGGCAGACTGGGTGGGCCAAGCGGTCCTTATCTGCCATCAAATTCTATGTTTCTATATTTCTATCCTGAGAGTACAGGGAAGCTAAGTGACTTATTCATGCTCACACAGTACACAAGTGGTGGTTGTGGGATTCAAACCCAGTTCTCCAGGTTTGCAGCTCAATGCTCTCAACCACTATACTATACTGTCTCCCCAAGTTCTAGGGTGGAGGGGAGGGCGGCTATAGTACTACAAAAAAAGTATCTTACAGGGAGGAACAGGGTGCAGGAATACACTATTTTTAAGCGAAAAAGATGTTCCAGGACTAGAGGGCATGGGATGAAGTTGGAGGGAGGATGATTCAGAGGAAACATGAGGAAGAATTTCTTCACAGAATGGGTGGTGGACAAGTGGAACACCCTGCCAGAGGAAGTGGTGGGGGCTGAAACAATCACGGGATTTAAGAATGCATGGAATAGACATAAAGGAATTCTGGAGGTCAGGGGTAAGGGGCAACAGACTTCTAGGAAAACATAAACTGAACTTACAAGCTCAAATGGGCAGACTGGGTGGGCCACAGGCCCTTATCTGCCGACACTGTCTATGTATCTATGTATCTATGTAACCATATGGGGAAAGTTAATCACAGTGCTAAGTCCTCTAGATATATATATTCTAATATGGTCATACATTGCAAAAGCTTTTAAAAATGGATACCTTGAGAGGCATAGTACTGAAAGTCACATAGCAAAAAGAGCGAGGTACCTTCTAGGAAAAGATCACCACTTCTATGTTAAAAGGGATTGAATCTCTGAAGAAATACTTGAAGAAGAAAAGGTATCACTACTGCTTTTGTGAGAGTAGCCTTATGTGGCTCTAGAATCAAAATGTGTAACATGGAATGTGAGAGGATTAAACAGCAGGGTCAAATGTTAAAAGGTTCTAGGGTTCCTAAATAATTTTAGTATCAATATTGCATTCACACATGAAACCCACTAAAAACAGAAGGATTTGTTATTGATGAGAACAGAATGGGTAGGGTAAGTATATAGAATAGGACTAAACTCTAGAAAAGCAGGAGTGATGATTTTAATGGCTAGAGAAGTACATTTTATTTTAGAACAAAATTATTGAAAACCCCCAATTTTGTTTAACATAGCAACTTTGAAACGTAGTACATGGGAGGTTGAATAATTCCTTGATCACACTGGCCAATGTATATGGCCTTGCAATGGAACTTATCAGATGTTCAGAACAATAGTGAACCTTTTGCAACCATTTCTAAATTCTAAAATTATCTTGGTGGGGGACACAAACTGCATTTTGGATCCTACCTTAAACAGACCCTCTATCATATATATACTTAGCAAATCGGACAAAGATTTAATTCACATGGCGGTTGGGTTGGATTTGCTAATAAGCAGAGATTGTTGAGCCCTGGATGCAAAGGTTTATGCTTTCTATTCACCTGCTCATAATTCAGGCTCAAGAATAGATAAAATATTTATTATTAAGGATCATGTGAAAAGCATTTTTGATGTTGAAATTCAGCCTATAGTGATTTCTGACCATACACCTGTGTGTACCTGCATCAGAAGTAGTGATGGAGCAAGAGGCTCAAACAGCTGGAAAATTAATAACCATGGATTACAAAATGAGGAAAACAGGAAAATCATTAGCTCCAAGACAACATGATTTTTTGAAATAGTTAAACCCACTGATACTTCCTGGATGAATACATGAGAAACATCTAATGTGTGATAAGGGGATGTTTAATTAGCATGGCATCTAAACAGAACATGGAGAGAGGAAAAACACAATTAAAGAAAAAATTGGAAGTAATTAAGGAAATAGGAAAGAAATTGGTTAATAACACTAACCCAGGTTTATGGAACAGCTGGTCAAAAGAAAAGCTCCAAATGCTGAATTAATGACAATGAGGCAGAATTTGCCATCAGGAAAGCACACAGATTCAGGGTGCAAAGCTAGTTCAAGTTCAAGTTTATTGTAGGAAAACTCCGTTGAGCAAGTTCATTCACAAGGAGGTCCTAGATCATATTAACAGTCAAGAGACTTAGCATAAAAAGGCAATATATACAGAGTAACATGAAAGAATATACCCATAAGATTAATATGCATCAATTCATATAATTGCATTCTAGCAAAATGAGGTACAGTAAGGTTCATGTAATACCTGGTGCAGAAATTCAACCGTACAGGTAGGGATTATTAGCATAAGATAGTGGGGAGCTGGGCAGGTGGGGAGTGTACTGTGACAGGAGAGAGTAGTTAAGTAAGAGGAAAGGATAACAAAGACAGGATAGGGTAGTGGAATAAGAAGGAGGGAGTTGAAAATATGAGATGAGTAGAGGAATAGTGCTAGGGAGAGTAGGGTGAAGAGGATAAAGATAGAGAAGGCAAGAGTAGGGGAAGGTTTAGTGGTTAACCGATTGGTTTCATGTCCTGGCAGGTACAGGTTTCAGGTGATTGGTCTTGAGGCTATAAGGGCCCAGGGAGAGGCTTAAAAGCAGCTACATATATCTTTTAATTTGGACTGCCACTGTGTAGTGCATTGGCTTGCCCCCACCTGGAGTACTGTGCCTAGTTCTGGAGACCACACCTCAGAAGGACATTGACAGAATAGAGACGTTACAAAGGAGGGCAACAAAAATGATACTTGGAATACACACAATTCCATATGAGGACAGGTTGAAGGAATTAAACGTACTCTCTGGAACAAAGGAGGGAGAGGGGGGACATGATCAAGGCCTTCAAGTACATCAAGGAAACAAATAAGATCCAGGTTCAGGAACTATTCAAGGCCAATGAGGGCAGCAGAACACGGGGTCACAATCTTAAACTAAAAGGGGGCAAATTCAGGACCAACATTGGAAAATTCTTCTTCTCAGAGAGGGTGGTGGACACCTGGAACAACCTACCATCAGAGGTCATAGGGGCCAAAACAGTGGTGGGGTTCATGAACGCATGGGATAGGCAAAAAGGTATAATACAAATGAGGGGGTAGCGGTGAGGGGAGAAAGTTTTTGTTTGTTGAATTTTGTTGACCCAGTAAGCCCACTGGGCCTAGAAGTCCCTTTTTCAGGGGTGACCGGGGGGGGGGGATACAGATGGTAAGCAACTGAAACTGAACCATATTAAGCTGTTGGTGGTATTTGGCCAGGACACTGGGGACATTCCCCTACTTTTTTTCGATAAGTGCCATTGGATCTTTAACATCCAACTGAACTACCACCATTCCAGGCAGATGGGACCTCGGTTTAACGTCTCATCCGAAAGACGGCACCTCAGAAGTGCAGCACCCCTTTCATGCTGCACTACAGTGTCAGTATTGGGATATTAACCCAAGTGCCAAATGTGGGAACTGAACCCACAGCCCTCTGATCTCCTGGCCTCAGAGGCAAGTGTGCTACCTACTGAGCCACTGACACAATGGGGGGGATACAAGTACACCATGGGCAGACTAGCTGGACCCTGAGGTCCCCTTCTGCCATCACATTCTATGTTTCTAAGCAAGATTTAAGCCACAAGATTAAAGCAGAATGTAAATAGATCTCAAATTCAAGCTATTAGGAACATATAATGGGTACCACACTGACTGTGCAATGCAGGAAAATCAAACACTTCTAAAACTTTTATTCGGAACTATACTCCAAACATGCAGAACCAAACACACATAAAACTGACAAATTCTGTGATGATCTAGATATTCCCCAACTAAAAGAAGATGACAACCAACATCTGTGCGAAGGAAATGAGTAAAAGCAAAAGGAAAAAGAGACAGTTATTGTTCTTTGAGGAAGTGGCAAAGGTGGTGAAGGAAGAAAAGGTGGCACTCAGGTGGTAGAAGGAAACACAAGGGAAGGAGGACAGGCAGATATACCAAGCAAAGCAAAAGGAAGCAGACAAGACGGTGAGGAGAGCAAAGGTGTAGACAGAGGAAAGGATCGCCAAAAGTGTTGCTAAAGGGGATAAGACTTTCTTCCAAAAGTTACGTGAGAAGATGAAAGCAAGGGCAGGGACAGTAAGGATGAGAAGAGCAGAAAGAAGAGACTGCAGGAGAAGGCCAAGAAAAAGCTGACATCCTAAACAGGTACTTCTGCTTGATCTTCACAGTGGAGGGAGAGGGACTCACCAGGGAGTAGCAGGAATGGGAGGGGATACAAGTCCATTTTCAGAGGAAAGAGTCAAGAAGGGATTTGCAGCTCCGAAGATGGACAAAGCTATGGGACAGGACAAGATACAGCAAGGGGTGCTAAAAGGACTCAGGGAGGTGTTAGCAGCCCCAGCGACAGCCTTTTTCAACAGCTCATTGGAACAGACATGGTTCCAGAGGACAGAAGAAGGACTGACATGGTCCCTCTACATCTAAGAGCAGCAGCAGGGAGAAGGTTAGCAACAACAGGCCATTCAGTCTTACTTCAGTGGTGGGGAAATTCATGGAAACCTTACTGAAGGAAGGTCTGTTAGAATATCTTGAATCCACCACAGACAGCATGGATTCATAGGGGGAAGGTCATGCCAAAAGAATATGACAGATTTCATTTTTTTTTTGTCTTTTCCCTCTGGTCACGGCTAGGGGAACTCTCCTGTAGCCTGCCGCCTGGGTTCCTCTGGGTCTTTCCTCTCTCTTCCCCCTGCTGCCAGCACCCCGGTTTGACCCACCCCAGGGAGAGGTAGCCCACCTCCTTCCTGGGCTCTCTTATTAACGCACACTCTGGCAAGCAGGTGGGGCTCAGGTGGAGTAGTGATGAGGTCTGGCTGAGTCAGACCCTAGCTGAGCATAGAGGATAGGTGCCATCGCCTATCCCAGCAAGGCCGGGTTTTTCCTTGTTCTGTCCCTTCCCCCCGCGTCGCGCATCCCGATGCTTGGCGAACAGCCCTGCCAGCTTTCGGGCATGCTGTGCGTAGCCACGCGCTTCTGCGGTGCCCTTATCTCCACCAGGGGCTGCCGAGTGCTGGGCATCCCAAAACCCTCCCCCAGGACAGGAGAACAGCCCACCAGGCGCTCAATCTGATCCCTTCCCTGCTGACCTCCGGCACCCATGCTCACTCCTGAACTCGGGTTGCCTGCATGTCGCGAAGTGTGGCATCCAGTGCCTCAACCCTCAGCACCGCCGGGCCGGGCAATGACAGATTTCTTTGACTGTGCGAGCAGGGAAATAGATCAAGGGAGGGCAGTGGACACAGCGTATGAGAACTTTAGAAAAGCCTTCAACATACTGCCATACAGAAAGCTGATAAAGAAATTAAACAGCCTTGAGGTGGGATCCAAAGTGGGGAACTGGGTTATAAACTGGCCAATGGATAGGAGACAAAGGGTGGTGGTTAAAGGCAATAACTCTAAGGATGGGAGTGTGACCAGTGGAGTGTCACAGGGCTCAGGATTGGGACCAGTCATCTTCAGTGTCTTCATAGGGGACATTTTAGAAGAACTAGAAGGGAAGGTGTGCCTTTTTAGAGATGATACCAAAATCTGCAATAGAGTGGACCCTCAGGAGACAGTGGAGACAATGCAGAAGGATTTTGGAAAACTCTAGGAGTGGCACTAAAAACCACCGTAAACACACACACACACACACACAAAAAAGTAATTAACCCTTCCCCTTCCCCCCCCAGCTTTTCTTGTCCCATTTATTCAGCCTGGGTTACTTTTTTATTAGTAAGGAATACACCTCTTCTGACCCATGCTGAGCAAGTATGCATTTTGAGGATATGAAACATTAGTGAAGCAATCATTACTCTATTTTTTTCTGGGTCTTTTATATTACTGCTTCTATTACAGATAGTTGTATATACAGTATGCAGTGAATTTCTCATTAATTCATGCTTTCTCAGCTTAAAATGAACTTTATTCAACTAGTACCTCCATCTTAAAACCTACTCTATTGATCAGTATTTTTGCGACTACTATTAGTATATTTGTTGTCTGCGCTTGAGGGATTATAACTAAATATGTGCAACGTAGCAGTAATATTTTTCCCTCTAGCACCTTCACAATATACTTCTCAATTATCTTCTATAGTACTGCTATACGTTTTTCAGATTTATTCAGATTTTCTAGATTTTTTATTTTTGTTGCATTCATGTGATCTATCTTTATATGCACCGTCTCTTTAAACACATTACCTTTATAATTATGATGATAATGGTGGCCAGTGGCATTCCCTGATGATGCGTATGGAGAAACCGTTCAGAGTTTCTGTGTTCTGCTGATGTCTCCAGCGAGGGGCTTACCGAATTGTATGTACTGCATTCCCTTTTGTTTTCCTTGTTTGCTTATTATGCAAGAGTAAACAGCATTCAATTACAAGTTTGTTTTCTGTCGTGCTTTTTTTTCTGTTATGGAGTGGATTTTAGTGCTGCACTATTTGCTTCAGTACACTTTTGTTTTTGAACTGGCACAGCCTGCAGTGGGGTGGTCCTGCTGCCTCTAAACTCTAGGAGTGATCAAAAGCATGGCGGTCGGGGTTCAGTGCCAAAAAGTGCAAATTCATGTACCTAGGGCATAGGAATATACGAGCGGAGTATAAGATAGGGGGTGCTAACAGTCACTAAACAGAAAATGGACCTAGGGGTTATCATCCAGAGTACTGCGTGTCCAGTTTTGGAGACCGCACCTCAGAAAGGATATAGACGGAGTGCAGGCAGTCCAGAGGAGGCAACTAAAACAGTGCAAGGTTTGTACAAGAAGCCCTACAAGGAAAGACTGAGGGATCTCAACATGTACACCCTGGAAGAGAGGAGAGTGAGAGGGGACATGACAGAGACCTACCAGCACCTCACAGGGGTGAACTGGGTGTGGGGGGAATCTCTTTCAAATGAGAAAGAGCACAAGGACAGGGGGCATACGATGAAGCTTGGGGGATCAAGAGATGTGAAGAAATATTTCTTCACTGAAAGGGTGGTAGATGCCTGAAATAGACTAGCAGTAGAAGTGGTGGAGGCTATAATAATGCGGGGTTATAAGCACGTGTGGGATAGACAAGAGGGTCGCCGGAGACTAGATAGGGTCTGCGTTGGCAGATTAGGCAGGAAACATCTGGGCAGACTGGGTGGGCCAATTAGTCCTTTTCTGCCAACAAATTCTATGTTTCTATGACAAAAAGCCCTACATAAGCCAATAACAGCTGCAGAAATCCAAATTCCTATATAGCAAATGAAAAAGAATAAATCTCCTGGTCTAGATGGATATTCACAAACTTGTTACCACAGATTTGCTCACCGTATTAGCCCAGTATTAAAATAAGTATATGACAGTGCCTTTTGGAAAGGGATTTTAACACAAACTATTATGCAGAAGCTCATTTCAGTGATCCCTAAACCAGAGAAGGATTCCACACTTTGTGGAAGTTTTAGACCAATTACTCTGATCAGTGCAGACAGACAAATCCTGTCAAAAGTATTAGTGAACCGGTTGGAAAGAATACCCAAATGAATGAGCACAGAAAAAAACAGGTTTCATTAATACAGGACTACTGCCTGCCTCCCCCCTAGCAGCAAAAGAAAGGGAGGCAAAAAATGCTCCCCCCCCCCAGATGATGAAGCAGTAGGGAGGGCCTTGGGGGATAAAACTGCCCTAGGGCAGGGGTGCAGAAAGGCAGAGATAGGAACAAGACAGAAGAAAAGGGGGTGTAAAACTCAGTTAAGAGATGGTACTGCAGAAATTCTATGTTTCTGTACTATGAAATGAAATGAAGAACATCTTTTTAGACACCATAGAACATGCAACACTAGATGCCTCCAGTATAAACATTGTAGGAGGAGATTTCAACAGAGCTCTATCCCGGACCCTAGATAAATCGGGTGCAGTGTGGGGTGAGAGAGATTCTCAGTCCTCAGTCACATTAGGCAGAATAATGTCAGAGTTTGGGATGCTGGATGTCAGGTGGTTTTAAATCCAAAGGTAAAAGATTATAGATGTTACTCACTAAGACATAACCAGTACTCCAGACTGCACTATTTTCTAATATCAACAGAATGGGCCCGCATGGTAGAGACATCTAAAACTGGGATCTCAACCATCTCAGATCATGCCCCAGTTAGTATGAATATGGTTTTTGACCCTCCAGCTGGAGGCTCCATCTGGCGTCTCAATGGCCAGTCTCTTAAACAGGGCAGATTTCAAGGAAATGGTGTCAAGTGAGATAAAATCTTTTTTAGAACTAAACCCCCTAGAGGGCACATCAGCATCTATATTATGGGACACTTTGAAGGCTTACCTGTAGGCGGAAATTATTTCCTTCATGACTAAGCTCAAGAAGGAAAGTATCCACCGCCAACAAGAATCAGAAACAACCATAGTTTCCCTGGAGGCTCAGCATAAGTCAGACCTGGATCCCAAAAATAAAACACAACTGGAGGCAGCTAGGAAGGAGTCAGGGAAACTGTTAGAGCACAAAATAAAGAGGAAGCTTAAGTATGCCAAGCAACACTATTATGAGTCGTGCAATATGGCTGGTAGACTGCTGGCAACCCAACTGCGTCAAGAGGCAGCTAACAGAGCAGTCCTAAAGACACATAGGGGAACAATCACAGAGTTTATGGCCAAACCTAAAGAAATAGCACAACAATTCATAGACTTTTAGAAGGCCCTATATAGCCCTGAAAGGGGACCATCACATGCTTCTGAGGTGATGGACTATCTGGATGGTATCAAGCTACCCTCTTCAAGGGAGGAAGAGGCTAACTTGCTTGGAGCCCCCCCCCCCCCAATCACTGAGCAGAAGCTTAAACGACACATTATTTCCCTAAAAATGTAAAAGCTCCAGGGATGGACAGTTTTCCAGCCAAATTTTATGAGATCTTTCTCGTTGATCTACTCCCCCTTTTTCAAAGTGCCCTTAATTCTATCATTACAGATGCAGAGCCAATTCCCCCCTCTTGGAAATATGCCCAAATTACTGTTTTACCAAAGCCAGGCAAAGACCCCCAGGAATGTGGCTCTTACAGGCCCATTTCCCTATTAAATACATACCTTAAGGTGTTTACAGGCATTCTGGCCTCTAGGCTGCAACCAATTATGAGTTCCCTTCTGCACCATAATCAGACGGGCTTTATAATGGGCAGATTCATACAGGACAATATCCGTAGATTTCTCAATATCATCTCATCTCAAAAGCAACAACAACATTTTTAAATAGCCATTGGCGTTGACACAGAAAAGGCTTTTGATCAGGTAGACTGGTTCTTTCTTCAACAGGTCCTGGTTAAATCTGGCCTGGGAAGTGGGTCTGTGGGGGATATAACAACTTTGTACAAGGGTCCAGAAGCGGTAGTAAAGGTTAATGGTCGTCTATCCGAGAGATTTGATTTGGGACGAGGGACTCAACAGAGTTGCCCCTTCTCTCCTTTGCTCTTTGCTTTGTTGCTTGAGCCTCTGGCAATGCAGATCCAAAACCACCCCCATCTTCAGGGTATACGGGCAGGTGCGGAGGAGCAGAATATTGCCTTATATGCAGATGATGCATTAATCTTTTTAAGGGATCCCTCTGCTTCTCTCCCCCACCTACTTCAGGTTTTGGAACAGTTTCACAATTTGGCAGGGTATAAAATCAACTTAAACAAATCAGAGGCCCTCACTCTTAGTAGCTCGCCCCCCCCCCCCCCAGCATCTTTTCCATTTATCTGGACTGAAAAAAATACAATCAGATACTTAGGGGTCCAAATCTCAGTTGACCTGTCCAAATTGTTCTCTAACAATTATTTGAAATTACTCCACACTCTTAAACAAGATCTGGCCAGATGGAAGATTCTCCCCATCCTTGTACGGCAGATCACAAGTAATTAAAATTAATGTCCTGCCCTGTTTTTTGTTATTCTTTCAGACACTTTCCATCTCTATCTCACAAAGCTTCTGGAAAGAGCTGCTCACATCCCTTAAACAGTTCCTGTGGGGAGGTAAAAGGCATAAACTTTCACACATCCTGCTGACTTTATCTAGAAACGGGTGGATTGGGGCTCCCAGACTTTAAAAGTTATTATTTGGCCACCCAAGGCCCTTGGCTCTTCTCCTGGCTGAGGCAGAGGGTGGATTTGGGTTGGTACGCGATGGAGAGGGATCAGGTGCCCCGGCTCCCCATCTGGACATTAGCCACAGGCAAAATTACCCAAACGCTCCTGCGTCAAATCACTAACCCCTGGGCTAAACATATGCTCACAATCTTGTGTAAATTGAGATGCCTGACAAGTACACCAAATGAACTGGGTCCCATGTCCCTGATCAGGTTCCCTGAGGATTTTCAGCCCCCAACCTTAGACAGAGGTTATGCTTTTTGGGAAGCACGGGGACTATTTTGTTTCTCTCAACTACTGCACAGGGGTATATGCATGGGTTTTAATCAGCTTCAACAAAAATATGACCTTCGTAGACAGCATCATTTCAGATTCCTACAGGTCAGAAACTTTATCCAACAGAACCCTCACCAAACCCAAATGTTAAGATCTCGAACTGAGCCGGAAGAATTATTTTACTGGTGGGTATGGCTGGCAACCAAAATGAAGCCCATATCACAACTTTATAAACTCCTGAGTTTACCCCCTCTCATTCAGACAAGTTACGTCAGACATGGGTAACAGAGGCGGGACAACCCATTTCAGAATCCAGTTGGCTTCAGAAGCTTGATAGGGGTTGGGCGGTCACCTCCTCCCCCACTTGGCGGGAGTTTAACTGGAAGGTCTTAACAAGGTTCCCCCCCCCACACACACACACACACACACACACACACACACACACACAAAACATTTTGGATCTACCTGCACTGATAAATGCTGAAAACTCTGTGGGGCAACTGGATCACATTGTTTATTTATTTATTTGTACAAGTCGGATTTACAACCTTTGAGTCAGGGGCTCATTTACAAAGGCACCTCGTTGCAGGGAGGGCAAGACAATAGAACATTGTGCAGATACAACATTGGACAACATCACAGGTGCAGACATTGAACACAGAATACACAGTTACATGTTGGTATAAAATGCAGGTTTGCAATTAAAGATATACAATTTCTCTGGAGTTGCAGTGGAATACATCCTTGTGTAAACCTAAGGGGGTAGGTAAAAAGGGGTAGGGGAAGATGGATCAGCAGTCCAGGAGACATTGTCGAGATTAGGGGGGCAGGCAGGGAAAGGTCCTGCAGTAGGACTGGAGGGGGGGCAGGTTAGGTGCAGCTACAGCAGCAATGATTCCACTGGCACATCTTTTGGAGCTGTCCAATGGTAAAGCCCTTGTGGCAGCAGGTGCACGCTCGGATCCAATCCATTTTGGGATTCCCATACCCGTTCACTTTTCAGGCCTTGGTCCTGGGCTTGGGAGAAGGGCTGGAGGGGGCTAAGTGACAACATAAGCTTTTTCCAGATCCTTAGGATGTCAACCCTTAAATGCATTACCACGAAGTGGCTTTTGTCAGAACCTCCTGCACTCTCTATGTGGAATCAGAGGGTGGAAGAGCTGGAAACCATGGAAAGCCTCATGGCCTAAATTCATCTCAGAACAGAGAAATTCCTAGACACACAGAGGCCCTGGAACTCCAGGAATCAGGATGATGGGGGGGGGTGTGTGTGTGTGACCCTAACCTAGACCATATCTAGGACCCAGCGGGTGTGGTGGGAATCCACACCTCAGTTGAGATACCCCTCATCCCTATCTACCCATCTGGGGGTTTGGACATGGGCTGTACCTACCTGCCGGTGAGGGTCAGAGGAGTAGTTAACAGGACTAGGTAGCTAATCAATGGGTTTTCCAACAACCTGTAGTTATCCCTATTCATCTATACACTCTACCATCGAGGCAAGTCAAATAACACACGGCACTACGTTAGTTGTTAAATAGTATATTTTATTTTGATTAATGTTTATTGATCATTTAGCTGAAGAGATATTGCTGTTATGTTCCTTGTAGATACAGCTGAACAGCTCAATCTGCAGTTCCTAGGACTATGGCAATGCATTTCAACTCCAGGGACTTCACTGAGGACAAAAGTCTTGCTGTGTATTGTTTCTCAGGGCATCCTGTAACTGACCATGCCTTTGGTTTAAGGTTATCTCCTAGAAATGTAAAGAGAAAATATAGAATCAAGTATTTTTAGCATGGATCTGCATATACCTGTATCTATGTACGATACTGTGCCTCTGAGGTGTATCGATTGTATAATTTGTAACAGAGAAATAAATATTAAGTTTAAAAAAGAAAAAGAAAAATATACTATAGAAAAAACACTAAAGGGTTAATCATCTTTAGTCCACCTTGTGATTTGGGCAAATAAATAATGTTGCACTTAACAGGGTTTAACCTACTAACCCACAGAGCATGAAAAAAAAAAAACACACTATACAATTTTGTTTCCATGGGGGGACATAACATATATACACACAAATGGGGGAGTAACAATATCTTAATCAGTGAAACTTAAAGTTTAAGTTTTGAGATCTTCTTTCCTTTCCTTTCCTTTCCAGAAACTGATTCTGGATTCTGCGGCAGCCAAGCAGCGGTTCCAGTTTTTCTCCATCATCTGAGTGGTGCCAAATGTTATTCCTAAAATAGTTACATCAGAAGGGACTATGGGCACTGAGGCAGTCCTGTCAGGGTGGTTCTGAACCACATCTCCCAGAGGAAAACCAACACTACTAGTGTAGTTTATCCGAGAGGAGGATGCTAAAGAAAAGGTGTCTAGTGCTGCTTGAATTCCCGTCCCAGAGTCCTGGTTGGCTGCTACTATAACCACATCATCTGTGTATGCTAAAGTTGTAACAGGAGGGTGGCCCAGGGACAAAGGAATGCCCTCTTGGGATTTAACCGAATAAAGCGGAGGAGCAGGTCTAAGCCAAAAATGTATAACAAAGGACTGAGTGGGCAGCCCTGATGGACCCCTCTGCATAAGCATTCAGGGTTACCCAACAAACCATTAATTAAGAAAGTTACCAGTGCTGTGCAATACAGGCATTCTACTTAGCCTACAAAGGAAGGGTGGAGACCGTATTAGCGCAATATTGTAAGTAAGTATTAATGGAACAGGCTGTCAAAAGCCTTTTCTTGATCAATACTAAGTACTTAACCCGTCAACTGTTTGAGCGATCCCCTGTAGAATAGTTCACGTAGGGTCAGTAAATGATGGTGAATAGACTGGGATTTAAGGGCACAGATTTGAAATGGACTAATGGCATGTTCCCAAAAGAAGAACAGTGCGGTCAGGACGAGGGTTGTTGGTGCGCACAAAGGTAGCTAGCACAGAAGTTGTGAAGATAAAGAATGGGTGCGCACTCACAACAAAAAAAAACACAACCAGAATTCAGCTTGAGTGAACTGAATTAAATATTTTATTCCAAGCCTGGAGGATGCTGAAGGTAAGGGCCCCAGCGCTTCGACCTGCAAAGGTCTTCCTCACAAACAATGAGCACATCTAGAACTATCACAGGCTTTGCTCAAGTGTGTCCTTGAGCCACATTTAAAGCAAGACTTAGGCTGTCCAGCATAGAACAACATTCCTTTATCTTTTCCTAAAATAAAGCTGGTAGGCAAATGTACCACACCCTGGTCAGAATTACGAAGTTTGACCCTTATCCTCCACCCCCCACTCCAAATCTGCTCAGAGTCTATAATAGGTTCTGGTTTATCCAAAACCTCACATCACTGATGAAGCCACTACAGAATGTCTGAAATACTGATGCTTTTGTTGCAAAAACTCATTGTGATTGTGTGACATACAGGTTTTGTCAGTGGGACAGCCAGGAAAGGGAGCCACAAGGGTGTGTCCTTAAGTTTGTTATACTGCTGCCGAAAGCAATCCAGGCTGTGAACCTGTTTAAAACTTACTTCATAACTGGCATCCCCAGCATGTATAAGAACATACATGTCTGAGGAAAACTATTTCAGAGAGTCTTTTAGCAGAACCCAAGCAATGTAAACCCTGTTGGGGACTAGTTTGCCTCTTTTACAAATTAGTCTGACAGCGTTTTTTCAGGCGGCAGGCTCCCCAGTAGCATGGAAGAAATCCAAATAGCTTCTAGGTTTAGGACGCGACCCTGGAGTTGGAGGAGGCAGTTCTTGTGGTGGAGGAGGCAGAGGGAGTGCTGGTTCTCCAGGCTGTTCAGGCCGGTGTAGAGAGGATTGCTGTGGAGTAATAGGAGGCAGTTCTGGGGAGGCTTGCGCCCAGTGTAGTATAGGTGAGGCAGGGAGATTCTCCTGCACGGTGTTAAGCCAGTGTCCAGGAGTTTTGTAGATAGCTCAGGAAAGTCTGCATTAACCAGTGCACGTTGTGACAAATCAGTAGTTACAGGTGGGATGTGTAAAACACTCACTGGCATCCGTTCCATTGATGTTCCAGGCAGGGAAGCAGCAGGAAAGCCCGGAAGTGCAGTCTCCTTGGAATCAGACTCTGACTGCACAGCTGAGCAGTTTGACAGGTCTGATGGTTGTGTCACTAAACTGGCAAGCAGATTATCCTTAGAAGCCAGCTCCAGCTGAACTGAATGCTGGTATCAATGCACCACTGGGTCCACTGCATCCGGGACCCAGTTGCCACTCGCAGCATGAATCCAGCCTGCTGCAGCCAACGCCATTTCAGGCGACCAGGTACTCCTTTCCTTTTTCTGTACTGTTCAGGGTTTCAGCCCAAGAATACGCTCCGAGCCCAGGACAGGTTTCTTAGGTTTAAAATTTGATGTATTCCTCAGACTGAAGGACCCCGGACATCGTCAGGAGATCCGTGGGGCTCTTAGGAGCAGAAGTCGGTGGGCTATGACCCATTTTGGCAGCTGCAAAGTTATTTTATAGTTAAAGAATAGGGAGGGTTCGCCTTTCGACCAGGACCAAAGAGGACCAAGAGTGCAGCAGGACTTCAGGAAGATGATGCCTCATCAATCTCTGGCCAGGGCAGCAAATCACATCAAGGAGCGTCATCATTCTCATGAACTTCGCCTTTTGGGGTTGCGGTATCACAAACTGTGGCTAAAATAGACTGAAATGTGTCCAGGACATTTACTGTTCATCTCGGGGATGGGGATGAAAAATGTGTGGTACAAAAAGTTCTAGATGAGTTGTCAGGGAAAAGAAACTGGTATTCATTTGTGCAGATGTTGTTTCACTGTTTAGGCTGCGCAGCCATGTTCCTAGCCATTTACCTTGTCGTTGATAGAGCCACTGATGAAATAAGAAAATGCAGTTATTTATAGTCCGCTAAATAAACTGGCTCTAACTTTTTTTTTTAACTTTATGTTTATTGTTTCCATAAACAAACATACAGTTAAAGACCATGTGCAACGTTTTTTACATATTTTTTATAGAAGCTTAAAAAGCTGAAATTCAAGTCCCTGTGTCATGATTAGTGTTTCCTGAACATTTCATTCTGTTTGGTTGTGTGGTTTTCTTTAAATCAGCATTTGTTTACTTGCTCTACAGTGGCTGAAAACAGTGCAGTTATTTCTGTCCTCTCAGTCAAACGTAGAGTGCGATGACATCATTTTGGAGTAGCTTGCTGTTTCAGATTCCCAATCAGAGCAGCACTCTGTAGAGCTTATGGTTTGCTGAGCTCTCCAGGTTTCTTACTAACCCAGTGTCTGGTTTGTGCTTAGATCTGCTTAAAATGTATCATTCTCTTCCTTTAAAAAGCTGATCATTTCATTTTCAATGATGAATTGAAGTAGTGGAAATCTTTTTCTGTGAGAAATCAGCTTGTCTGTATCACAGCTCTTGTTATTTGTAATCAAACCTCAATTCTTTTTCTAAGCATATAATGCAGGGTTGTTTAATGAATATAAAATAAATCTAAATTTTGTTCATTCCCAGAAACAGTTGTTCTTTGATGTAGCCTACATAAATCCAATCATGCAAGTACATTTTTTTCATGTCAGATTAACAAACAGGTGCTTGTCACACTCTACTACAGTATTTCAAGCACATGTACTGTCAGGACTCACAAATGTCAGTTCTTTGGCGGTTTCTGTGTGAAAATACATCATGTATGCGTATAACTAGAAACACTAGATGGCATCCTGATGCAACATGTCTCTGCCCCACAGTCTACTGCCACCAGTCCCCTGCCCTACAACCCCCCTGCCTTCTGCTCCACATTCAAGGTTGCTGCACCCTGCTGCCCACTGTGTTCTCCCACACAGTCAGGGATTGTGTACCCTGCTGCCTCCATCCCCTGCCTAAAGAATCAGGACTATTGCACCCTGCCGTTCCCCCACCCTCACAGTTAGTAATGCTGCACCTGTTGCCCCCTGTTCCTGTCTCCACAGTCAGAGCTGCTGTGCTGTGCTAATCTCTAGAGTGCCAGGTTCACTGCCTCCACAGCTGGGGCTGCTGCATCATGCTGCTCTAGCCACCAGAGGTGGGGCTTTTGTTGCACTCACTACCCACTTCCATTGCACCAAATGGTCAGGGTTGCTGCACCACGTGTACCACATCGCACAGTCAGAGCTGATGTGCCATGATTCCCCATGTGTCCTGCTCCACAGTTGAGGCTTCTGCACCATGCTGTCTTATGTCCCCTGTCACCACAGACAGGGCTGCTGCACCCTCCTCCTTTCTATATAGTTGGGGTTGCTGTGGCCTGCTGTGCCATAGAGCACCATGCCTCTGAAGTTAGGGCTGCTGCACCATGCTGTCACTTGCCACAAGAATCGAGGCATTTGCTGCGCCCTGTTGCATGCCTCCCCAGTTGAGGCAGTTGCACCCTGCTGCCTCCTTGCCTCCTTTGACAGACAAGCTGATTTCTCACAGAGAAAGATTTCCACTTCTTCAGTTCAGCATTGAAACTGAAATGATCAGCTTTTTATGTGGAAGATAATGATATATTTTAAGCTGATCTATCTAAACACAAATCAGACAGTGGGTTTGTAAGAAATTTGGAGAGCTCATCAAACCATTAACTCTACAGAGTGCTGCTCTGATTGGGAATCTGAAACAGCAAGCTACTCCAAAATGACGTCATCGCACTCGAAGTTTGACTGAGAGGACAGAAATAACTCCACTGTTTTCAGCCACTGTAGAGCAAGTTAACAAATGCTGATTAAAAGAAAACCACAAAACCAAACAGCATGAAATTTTCAGGAAACACCAATCATGACACAGGGACTTGAATTTCAGCGTTTCAAGCTTTTATAAAAAATATGTAAAAACCGTTGCACATGATCTTTAAGTCACAAGCACTGCATTACAATTTATACCCCATGAGGGCGCCACACCTCTCAGTACACTCGCTATAAAACCAACAGTACTTTAAGATACATCATGTGGGGGAATCTTTAATCTATTACCAATTAAAAATAAACACAGTATGCTGCATTTGATGAGCCCATGAGCTGCATGGTATCCAATCATGTTAGAATAAAAATACATTTATATCACATTCACTTTCACCACTAAAGGGTGAAGTGCCTACCATGCTTAAACTTAAAATTCAAGGCACAGTGTGCTTCAACATTAACATAAAGATGTCACCTTCAGAACTCAATATTTATATAAGAATGACAAAGGGATAAAATCCCATAGAACATTATTATCATTTAGAACACCAGCTGCATTAATTAGCTTACTTTAAGTTGCAAAACGAGAACAGTATTAATTACTTACTTTAAGGCTCCCCAACTTTAGAACACCCATCAATATTTAAACCCTCCTTTTTGTTACAATTTAATTCTTACAGGGCATCATTCCCAGACAGAGCATGTAAACATACGATGTGTAAAAGTCTCTAGTCCCAATATGCCCTGAATCAAATCGTTACCCCCATATAAGTTTGACCAAATAAAGAGTTCACCAGCCTGTACAAGGAATGTTCATGGGTCCTCTTCCTCCTCCAACGATGAGGCTTCTCGGTCTCCGACTCTGGGTTTCTGGATTGAATTCTTCTGTGCCCATTTCAGGGCATCCGTAGGCTCGGTAAAAAGATAGATCTTACCGTGATGGGCAAGACAAGGCCATGAGAGACCCCCGCCTCCCTTAGAACAGCCCACACCCCGTCAAACCTTTTCCTTCTCTGCCGGGTCACGTATCCTATGTCTGGGTACATCCAAATTGGTTCCCCATCCTGCAGTAGCACCAATTTACATTTGGCAAGGGCAAGAAAGAAGTCTCGGGATCCAATACCGTCGGGGATCGCCACCACAGCTCATGGCACCTCTGGATTGTCCTGTCTGCCACGTGGGGTTGCCCTGTATGCCTTCTGGATACGATGTGCTTGCTCCAAAGCTTCCTCTCCAAGCTGCTGTACCAGCCAGTCCTGGATAAAAAGAAGAAGGTGGTCCCCTTCGCAGCCCTCTGGGAAACCCAAAAGTCACAGATTTGCTGCCCTTGCCTGATTCTCAAGAGTCTCCAGGCAGGATTTCAGGTGGGTGTTCTCTTTAATAATCGAGGGCACGACTCCCATCGCCGCATCGGCCCATTTGGAGGCCTCGTTTGATGTTGTTTGGACTGAATCTATCATTGCTTCCACTCCTGCCACTCTATTAGTCAGCGCATCTATTTTATTAGATAAACCAGAAACTGATGAGATGATTTATTCAGTTTCAGCCCAATCATCTGAAGTGTTTCTTCTGGTGAGGCCTCTCCTTGGTCTGAAGGTAGACCCTGTTGGGATCGCGTGGCCGGCGGGCCAGCTAGGGTTTTAATTCTGGCTCCATCCCCAGGAGTTTTATCTTTACGAGGATTTCCCATAATGGTCACTGGATATTCAGCAGAGGTTAATAGTTGTAAAATTGCAGCTTAGTCCCACCAAAACCAGCAATTCTTATATTTAATACCGATCTAGTGGTAGAGCTCTAGAAGGAGGCATCCATCTTGCTCAGGCTCCACAGCGCTCCTCCCCGGCTCTAACTTTGAAAGAGATTTCTGCCTCGTGGTATTTCCTACAGCACTATTTTTTATTGTTATAGATTTTTTTGATAACCACAATTAATACCTGCCAGCCTTGTAACTAACCTTCCTTGTAGCTAGCCGGACTCCATCACCCAGGTAGGTGAAAGCAGGGTACGGGCAGGTGTTATAGCTCCATTGAGCACATTCATTTACAAGGAAGTCCTGGTAGGACAGCTTGGTACAAAGTATACACAATATTACAATACAATACACTACAGTGCAATTATGATACATCAAGTTCGAACAGTGTTGAGACAGGTAAACAGTGTACAGTAATACAATACAATACAACTGTGATACATCAAGTTCGAACAATGTTGACACAGGTCAACAGTGTACAGTAGGAGAGGAGTTATGGCTAAATTATATACATTTCAGGAACTAAGATAACAGGCAGGAAAGGAGAAAAGAGGGAAGCATGAAAGAAGTTTACATTCAAGTGCTTTATGAGACTATAACGGTTTCTCTGCTAGGAGGGCTACTAGGTGCTTTGGCAGTGGCAAATTTTTGTAAACGCTTTGTTGACCAGGGTTTTAAATACATTTAAGGAGACCGGTTTGGGGAGTTTTAGTGTGGCTTGTAGTTTGTTTCAGGTGGATGGGATTACATGGCTAAATGCAGCTTTACCATAAAGTGTGAGGGATTTGGGTACTTTTAGCAGTATGAAAGCATTGTTTCTCAGGGTGTAGGAGCTATGATAACAATGAAAAAGGAAGGTGATGTAGGAAGGGACTTTGTTCTGAAATGTTTTTAAGAGCCCAGATACTAATGCGTCCTTCTTGCAGTTAGGGAAGCACAACCTACAGCCATGTAAAGGGCACAACGGTGGGTTCTGTAGGGTGCATTAGTTATAAAGTGGATTGTGCGGTGAAACAGGATATCAAACTTATGAAGGCTGGTTACTGTGCTACTATTATAAATGATATCCACGTAGTCGAGTAAGGGAAGAAAGGTGGCTTGAACCAGCCTTTTCCTATTATCTAAGTGAAAAAGGGATTTGTTTCTGTAGAAAACCCCCAGTCTTATTTTCAGTTTCCTAGTGAGGGATTCAGTGTGGTATGTGAAGGATAGTTTGCTATCTAACCATACCCCTAGGTATTTGAATTGACCAACTTACTCCAGTGAGTCTCCTAGTAAGGTTAGTAAAGGCACTGATGTGGTCTGTTCTTGTAGAGAAGTTGGTGGATGTGAGGTAAATATTGCATAATTTTAGTTTTCTTGGCATTTAATAATAGCTTTGATCTTAGCAGGTTTCACTCAAACTGACTAAAATCAGACTGTAGTTGTGTTACGATGTCTGACAGTGAGGGCTTAGGTGTATAAAGGACTGTATCATACACGAAAAAGTGGAGTCTGGAGTTATGGATGTTGTCACTAAGAGATTTGATGTAAACTGTGACTTACGGGTCCAAGAATGGATCCCTGGGGTACACCTCTAGTTAGCGGTAGGGAAGAGGAAAGGAGTCTGTTGGTTTTGTTGCATTGGAGTCAACCAGTAAGATAGCTAGTGAACCAGTTTAGTGTGCAGTTATTCAGACCAAGGTCTTTGAATGTAGCTAACAGAGTGGTATGATTGACTGTGTCGAAGGCCTTGCTTAGGTCTAGGAAGACAGCATCAGTAGAGTTTTTATTATCCAGGGCAGTGAACCAGTCACTTACTAGGAGACTCACTAGAGTCAGTTGATCAATTCAAATACCTAGCTGTGTGGCTAGATAGGAAACTATCCTTCACATACCACCACACTGAATCCCTCACTAGGAAACTGAAAATAAGACTGGGGTTTTTCTACAGAAACAATCATTTGTCACTTTGGCTAGATCTGATGCTGTACTGTGGTTTTGCCGGAAGCCAGATTGGAGGGGGTTAAATAAATTAGATTTTTCGAGGTGATCCTTCAGCTGATTATTAACTTTTCTAGGCCACATACCTGAACAATAAATCAGATTAGGTTTTGCCACCTTTGTCAAATGACAAAAATTTATATAGCGTTATAAAAAAAGGAAACAATATTTATTGTATTGGGATTTATTGATAAGTAAAAAAAAAAAAATGCTTTTTGCTATTCATCTGTGGAGCGACTATAAATTTGTTCCAGTTTTGCATACCAGAACTCTGCCTAAATCCAGGCAATGTTCTTGTTGTTTGATGCCTAACTTAGCATGTGTAGTACTGTTGCCAGTTAGTGAGAGCCTGGATGAACAGAAATAGTAATAATGAAGATCATAATATTTTGTTAAAAAAAACTTTTTATTTTGCGCCTTATGGCCCAGCACGTGGTGCCCAGATATTTGGTACTGGTGAACAGGGCTGGGGAGCAGGCTCGAGCTGGGGTGAGACTGTCACATGGCAGCGCTCACAGCTGTGGGGGGACAGCGCTGTGGTTCCACTGCTGCAGCAACTCTTCCCTTCCTACCCCTTCCCCCCCACTCCAACCTAAATTTTCATTCCCTGTCATCCCTACACAGGAAACCCTGCTTGCCCTTTCCTCCTTCAACCTGCTAAGGTCTAGTCCTGACGGGCTTGATTCTAAACTCCTCCACCTCTCAGCTCCTGCCATTGCCATCTCTACTTACCTGCTTAACCTGTCATTCTTCCTCTGCCCCATTTCTCTGTTCTTGAAGGCAGCCAGAGTTCTTCCCCTTCACAAAGGGGGGCAACCCATCTTCCCCTGGCAGCTTCTGTCCTGTCTCCCTCCTCCCCTCTCTTGCTAGGCTGCGAGTGAAGCTAGTCTACACTAGATTTTAGACTACCTCTCATCATCCAGTTTCCTCTTCCCCCTTCCAGTCTGGTTTCTGGAAGTACCACTCCGCAGTCTCCTCCCTGCTGTGGGTCACTGACTACGTCTTCTCTGGGATGGATCAGGGGCATTTTCATTGATCTGGTCAAAGTCTTTGAATTGGTGTCACTCAGCTCCCACTGTTGACTGGTTCTCTTTCTGCCTAACAGGCCATCAGCAGTCGGTACAGGTTGGAGCATCCTATCACCACCTCTTCCCATATAGGCTGGAGTCCTGCAAGGTTGAATCCAAGGTACCATCTATAGCCGGATCATCTGGGGACCTCGGGGTTCACCTCTCTAAACCTCCCAAAGAGGCCGACCTGGGTTACCTGAAGATGTGCTACACTGGGTGCACAGGCATAACATGATGCAGTGCCTCCACCTGGCGTGACCGTATGGGGTATCTGGATGCTGAAACACAAGGCTATTACCCCACCCCCACTGCCCAGGAAACAGTGCATAAGCTGCCAACACAGTGCCACCCCCAGAACAAGTTTCATAGTAATCAGTTATGATCCCCGCACCATGAAATGCAATTCAAACAAATTATTTAAAAGGGAGGGTATGGAAACAAGGGGCAGCAAGGTAAAATGGGATCAATGGGGGTAGCAGTAATTCTGTAAGCAATCAATATGCCAATACTTTAGGCAATAAACTTCCCCTACGAGCTAACTCTTAAGGCTAATAGACAGGTGGGGAAAAGTTCAGACACTCAAGTGCTGCAAGTTTGAAAGTCTGCATACTGTACGGGTGGGGGTCATCTAGGTATAGGTACTGGTAGCTCGAGAAACTGTAGAACTACTGAGTTGGTAATTTGGCCTAGAAAAGACTGCTATGATGATGGGGAAGGGACCACACATCACTAGAGCAGGTATCTTTGGGTGGGTGGTTGGGTGCACAGGGTGCGATGCGGCCATGATACTGGACTGGGCTTGGAAGTTTGGGGGTTGTCCAGTGTGCTACCAGCTGGCACAGCTTAAGGAGGAAGTAGAGGGGATCTGAAGGCAGCTGGGGGTGCAGGGGGGGGGAGGATTGAAGAGGTAGGAGGCAAGCGGTCACCTACATAGAAGCACTAGGTGCTGGGGCCTCCCACACTGGAGGAGGAGTGAAGAGAGGTACTCACACTAGGGGAGGAGGGAAGCGGGGTACACAGGGGGCTCTAGGGGACCCTGGCAGGTGGGGCCCAAAAGGTGGAAATTTCCACAGCAGTAGGCAAGAGACTGGGGGTGTTCAGAGGAAACCAAGAGGGGTGGTAGGGTCGGGGGGGGCACTGGGATATGGGCTAAGTCTCACAAATCATTTTAACCATCTATGCCCACTGGTGGAAGAGGACAGCGTGGGGGGGAGGATGATGATGATGTTGCTGTTGGTGAGCTGGGGCAGGGATGGATAGAAAGGGTGAAGGGGGCAAGAGGCAAGGAGCAATAGAGGGGACCCAGACAGGACGGGGAAGAGGAGTGGGGAGGAGAAAGAAAGGGTCAGGGAATGAGGAGGCTGAGGGTATGGAACGGAGCACGACAGGCAGGAAGGCACAGGACGTAAATGGGATGATAGCAAGCAGAAAGCCAAGTAGGCAAACAGATAGGGTGGATGGATTAGTCAAGAGTGGGTAAAGAGATACAGAGAAAAATACTCGTATGGGGGGGGGGTTAAGAAGGCCAGGTCACGGGTGACCAGGGAAAATAGTAAAGGTGTTACCATCGACACCCAGATTGTGGGAGGTGCGAGGAGCTGGTTGGGAGAACCTGGACGAAGGGATGAGGAGGGGCATGGAGGAAGGGGAAACCTGAGGGGTGAACAGGGAGGCAAGGGGGAGGTTAGAGTACTGCTATTGGAGGACTCCATGATCAGAAGCATCCAGTGGGAGGGGCAGGGGGAAGGTAAAACCTGTCTGATCAAAACCAAATGCCACCCAGGCCTGATGGTGCACAAGGCCAAGCATGAGTTGTATTCACTGGCAAGGGAATGTGGGGGGACCCGGACATTCTAGTGCACTTGGGGACAAACAACATAAATGGTAATAGTGAACCAGAAATTCAGGCAAGGTTCCAGGAGTTGGCCAGGGTATGCATTTCTACAGGCTGTAAGATCTCCTTTTCGGAAATCCTGCCAGTGCCGAGAGCTAGTGGGGAAAACAAGAAGAAGATTAGGGAGATAAATCAGTGGCTTAGGGAGTGGTGCGGGGAATTGGGGTATGGCCTGGTGGGGGACTGGGGGGAGACCTGGGAGGATAAGGGGTTGTACGCTAGGGACAGGCTCCACCTTAATTTGCAGGGAAAGGAAATCCTTAAGCTCAAACTAGCTGGGTTCATCAGCGAAAGGTTGGGTTTAAATTTGTGAAGGGGGGAGGGATCAAAAAAGGGGCAGTGCCAGCAGGTACGATAAATGAGAGACATGGTCTCCATTCCTCTAGGGGGCTAGGGAGATATGGAAATGGGTCACCAGGTAGGGTGCAGGAGCTGAGAAATGGGAGCTCAAGGGGGAGAAAGGAGAGGAGGGAAAACGGGTGGAGAGTGGTCCTGATAAATGCCAGGAGCTTAGGAAATAAAATGCCTGAGCTCCAGGCGATGCTAGTTGAGGGGGAGGTAGATGTGGCAGCAATCACCGAGACTTGGGCCACTGAAGGGCATGAGTGGGACATAAATCTGGAGGACTATACTATGTTTAGAAAAGATAGGGGGGAGGGAAGGGGTGGTGGTGTAGCACTGTTAGTCAGAAATGGTGTGGGTATTGGAGGGGTATAGGAGGCAGAGGGGAACGTGGAGGCTATCTGGGTCACCCTGCTGATGCAGGGGGGTAAGCAAGTAAAAAGTGGAGTGGTATACAGACCACCAGTACTGGCAGAGATTCTGGAACAAAGTTTGGTGGTAAATCTCGAGGGACACTGTAGATTGGAAAAGGGAAGGGCAGTGGTAATGGAGGACCTCAACATGCCAGGAACAGACTGGGGAACTATGACATCACCAGTGGCCAGTGAGCAGAGGCTGCTGGATGTCTTCCAGGACTCGTTTCTGACACAACAGGTGGGTGAGTCAACTAGGGAGGCCCTGGACCCTGGATGTGGTCCTGGCGGACAGTGATCAGATTAGGGGCCTAGAGGTGAGGGACTCATTGGCGGGGAGTGATCATGCCATAGTCTGGTTCTTCCTGGACCTGGAGGCGAGGTAAGCCTAACAAGGATGGCAGTAACTGACTTTAGGGGTGTAGACTTCAGGGAGATGGGAAGGATCCTTAAAGATCATTTGGACAGGATAAGGCCGGATATGGATGCTGACAGCAGGTGGGGGATCATTAGGAGGGGAATATAGGAGGTTACCAGATCCTGTGCAAGGGAAAGGCGTAGGTTCAGTAAGGCCAGAAAACCCTGCTGGTGGACCTGGGAGGTACAGGAGGTGGTGAGGGACAAGAAGGTGGCCTATAGGCGTTTCAAGCGCTCAAGGAGTGAAAGGGATCAGGAGGAATATGAGCTGACAGCCAAGAGAGTCACCAGGGTGGTGAGAGCAGCGAAGGCAAAAAAGGAGCAGTCCTTGGCCAACGGGATCCAGGGGGGGGACAGGGGGCAAATCAGCAGGATAAAGATAGGGGATGGTTGGGCACAGGAGGCAGGGGAACAGGCAAAAGTCCTAAATGAGTACTTTACCTCAGTTTTTACCACGGGGGGCTGGAGGGGCTATGTCTTGCAGGAGGAGCGAGGGCAAACCGGAGGAAGGGGTGGGACTGATAGAGATCAGGGGCCCTGATGGGTCTGGGGAAAAGGAGTGGCCACCACAGACAGGTAGGGGGGCCAGCAGTACAGGGAGAAAAGGGGGAGAACGTGGAGGCTGAAATCCTGGTAGAGAGGTAAGGGAAGCCATCAGGTCCCTTCGGACGGAGAAAGCACCTGGGCCAGATGAGATACATCCCAGGGTGCTGAGGGAATTGGTGGATGTCCTGGCAGTCCCCCTAGTGGAGCTTTTCAACATTTTTCTGAGGACAGGGTGGGTGCCCCAAGACTGGAGGATGGCCCATGTTGTGCTGATCCACAAGTGGGGAATCAAGAGAGGAGGTGGGAAATTACAGGCCCATTAGCCTGACATCAGTGGTCGGCAAGGTGATGGAGAGTATTGTCAAGGAAAAGCTAGGGTGTTACTGGAGCAAACTGGGTATTTGGACGATAGGCAGCATGGCTTTGTCCCGGGAAGATCATGCCAGACAAACCTTGTTGAGTTCTATGACTGGGTGATGAGGGCCCTGGACCAGGGTAGGCCAGTGGACGTCCTCTTTCTGGACTTCAGCAAGGCGTTTGATTCAGTATCCCACAGTGACCTGCTGGCTAAGCTGAAGGAAATGGAGGTAGGGAGACAGTTGTTAAGATGGATAGGAAATTGGCTCTCTGAGCATACTCGGAAGGTGGTGGTTGGAGGGTTAGCCTCATCTCCAAGGTGGGTTACTAGTGGGGTGCCCCAGGGGTCAGTGCTGGGGCCACTTCTGTTCAACGCCTATGTCTCAGACATAAGGATGGGGATCAGGAGTGATATGAGTCTCTTTGCAGATGACTCAAAGCTGGGTGCAGTGGTGGAGGAGGAGGGGAGGGTGGCCTTGCAGGAGGACCTGGAGGCTCTGGAAAGGTGGTCGGGAAAACGGAAACTAAAACTCAATGTGGGAAAGTGCAAGGTTCTGCACCTGGGAGTCAGAAATCCAGGCCAGGGATATACCCTGGGAGGAGACACGATTCAAGTCACGGAGGGTGAGAGGGACCTGGGGGTAGTGGTAGATGTCAAAATGAACAACTCAGAGACCTGTAGGAGGGCAGCGGCAAGGGCAAATAGGATGCTGGAATGCATCACTAGGGGGATTACCTCCAGAAAGGTGGAAGTGATCCTCCCACTGCACAACTGCTTGGTTAGGCCACACCTCGAGTATTGTGTGCAGTTTTGGAGGCCACATTTAAAGAGGGACATTACACTCCTAGAGAGGGTCCACAGGACGGCAACCAGAATGATCTAGGGCCTGGGGGAGAAGGCCTATGAGGAGAGGCTCAAGGAGCTCGACATGTACACCCTGGAGGAGAGGAGGGACGGGAGGACATGATAGAAGTCTTTAAGTACATGAAAGGGATCACTAAGGGTGGCCCAGTCAGGGTGCTCCAAAGAAAGGAGGGTGGGGCAACGAGAGGTCACGGGTGTAAGCTGGAAGGGGGAAGGCTCAGAGGGGAGAGGAGGAGATGTTATTTCACTGAAAGGGTGGTGGAGCCATGGAATGCACTGCTCAGGGAGCTGGTAGAGCTGGAGACTGTGGATGGATTTAAGAGGGGATGGGACAGATACAGGGGGAGGGTAAATCTGACCAGGCCCAATACAGGTGGAACATCTGGGACCGGGGACAGTATAACCCAAGGGGGAGGGGGCACCAAAATCGGGCCTCAGTGCGGGTGCTGAAAATTGAGCAGACTCGAAAGACCATTAGGCCTATTCTGCTGGCATTGTAGTATGTTAGTATGTTACTAATAACAGTTCAACTTTTAGCGCCACAGATTCTGCCCACCCTGGCAGTCCTCAAACTTCCAATGCTGGTGCACTCTCTTTCATGTTGCAGTGGGTTCCACGCTGGGGACACTGTTGCTGCTACAAGGTGGAGCTCGGTGGTGCACTTTAAAATGCAGCAAGATGAAACATACTGTGAATATGTGTTGTAGAACCAAATAGAAATTATGTTAACTGACTGTAAATGAGTTTCAAAAGGAGACCCTATTTATAATCCACTGGGATGGGTGGCCAGTTGGCCTTCACAGGTCTTCTGCCTGGGCCTGTCACAGTGGCACAGTCCTGCCCAGGACTTCTCCCTCAGTCCTTGGCACAATAAACTTTCTCCCCAGCTGCAGGGTCAAACCCTGGAGTTTACTTGTGGTTTTGATGCCTCAAGCGATACCTCTAGATCAGGCAGCCAGGACAAGCTGGATGGATGCAGTTGCTCCCAGCTGGGACTCAGACTTCCCCAGGCTTGCTGTGGGCTTCTTTTCCATTTCACTTCTCTCCCTCTCTTGCTGTCTTTCTGAGGCTCAGGACCTGGAACAAGGCAGGGGTCTTCTTATATTGGAGCTCATCCCCAGAGGTGAAAAGTCTATGGGGGGAGGTCAGGAAAAACTCCAGCTCCAACTTGCCTTTAAAACTGCAGTTTTAGTTAACACTTCTTCTTTTCTTCATGCAAACACTTTACTGGGATCCCAGACACTTTCAGTCTGCCAGTCCTGCAGTGCCTGGACAGACAGTGGCACACCGGCCCACGCCTCAACACACTGCCACACGCTGGGCTATCTTACTGAACTGGCCACAGTCTGTGAAGACAGTCCCTTTTATCTAGGCTGACACTTGATGCCTGGGTGATCAGGCTTCTTCCCAGGCAAATCATGTAGGACAGGAAGTGAAGCACACTCCTTGACTCCCAAAGGTGCTGTTGTTAGGGAACATTTAAGTGCCAGAATGAATAAAAACTGCACAAACACCAGTTTTGGTACAGGCTATTAACATTTATTTGTGTAAAAATAACACAATGCAGGCAAAGCTGAGTCTCCTACATATTACCACACAAACAGCCTTCCAGCAGAAGTGGTGGGGTGAAAACAATACAGGGGTTCAAGAGTGCATGGGATAGACATAAAGGTACCCTGGAGATGTGCAGAGCAGGACAGCTGCAGATCAAATAGGATCTGGGGCTGCAGCAGTGAGTAGGGAGATGGGCAGACTAGGTGGGCTGTATGGTTCTTATCTGCTGACAGATTCTGTGTTCCTCGGGGGGGGGGGAGCTCGGCAAAAAAATGTGATCCTTTTAAAGGAAATGGGTGATGTGACACTTTGGTCTTCATAGCCCACTACCCTGGGGCAGTGATAGCTCCTCTGTGTGAAAATAAAAATGTTCTACTCACTGAATAAAGTTTGGGAAGGGATCATAATGTTTCCAAACCATGAGCTAGCAGATCCCTTCCCACTTCTTAGACTGCCTGCTCCACCCCCGCGCTCCCCGTTTTGTGACGTGGTACCAGGAGGCGCGGGACAAGCCCATCAATCTGGGGCTTATTTTCAGAACATTTTTTTATTTTAACTAACTTTTGATAGCCAAGACACCACCTCACTAATAGGGTAGTTGAGCGTGTCTTCATTTTATCAAAGTTAGTTTAAAGTTAAAAAATGTGTTCGAAAATAAGCCCCACAGACTCTGCATGGGTTGTCCTGCGCCTCCCTGGTACCACGTCACAAAACAGGGAGCGCTTGGGATGGAGCAGGCAGTCTAGGAAATGGGAAGGGATCGGCTAGCTCGCGGTTTGGAAACATTACAATCCCTTCCCAAACTTTATTCAGTGAGTACAACATTTTTATTTTTACACAGAGAGGCTATCGCTGCCCCAGGGCAGCAGGCTATGAAGCCCAAAGCGTGTTTTTTCACAACATCACACATTTACTTTAAACACCTCAACACACGTGTGCTTAATCAAACAATCACATTAATAAATATTGCATGTTTTCTGAGTGTAATATTGCAGTGTTCAAAATTAATTTCTAGTTGATGTCTTAATAAATATTCATCACAAATAACCAGTGAACAATTATAAAATACAGATCATAAATGTGAAAGAATTCACAAATATCATGCAATTACAAACAGTAGCCCCATTATTCAGGACCATGTATTCTCTTTGACCTAAGTCTTATTGACACACAGAAGTCCTGTGATTATCCTACCCTAATGAGTTTGAGATTGTCAGCAAAATATCAGATAGCCCATTTCAAAGTATTTCATTGCGTGTCTAAATCATGCTAATATAAAGGGCATCGCTAATTTTGCAGAATAAAAGATACCTATGATGAGACCATTCAATATTTATAATCTCCTTCTAACATCAATAAAGGAACAAAATCTTTTTAGTTCCAAAAAGCCATCATATCCACAGATTAGTGACTTTTGTCGATCATGGTCTGGTACTGTAACTCATTAATTGTAATCCATGATAAATTTATTAAAATCACTATGTGCTAAAAGTGGATACAGATGTAACCATCCTCACTGTGATAATAGAAAATCTATTTTAAAAACAATGGAACCAGTAGGATGAAGAGAGGACAATAGTGTGAATGAGACGCCAGATAGAAAACATAATTCGATTTTACCAATGCAGCCTATCACAAATGCATTAATGCATGTATTAACACATCTCATAGAGAGCTTAGAGAAGTTAAACAGATGGAAGGCGGTATTTCTTAAAAAAGTTTGCATTCCATAATCTCATTCAAACCTTAAGGTACTAGAGCCTCTAACAGAAATCCACTTGGTTTCTCTCTGCAGTAGAACTCTCTATCACCTCCTCTCACAGGAGAAGGGATATGTTCAGGTAAACAAAATTTAAAGCTATGGGGTTTAGAGCCATGTGCTCCCCTGAAGTGTGCACCCAGGGCAATGCTGATATTTTTATTCAAGATTGCTCTTACATGCTCCTGTATGCAACACTTCAAGGGCGGATCATATGACTGACATAAATAAGTCCACGTTCACACCAGCAAACATAGACGCAAAAAGGAGTTTGACAGTCCTCATATTCTTTTAGATAACACAATTTCACAGTGACCAGGGTCCCAATATTCAAAAGAGCACAAAGCAGAACACAAAACCTTGTACTGCACCTAGCAATTGCCCGGGAGCCAGAGGATGCTATATTCAGTCAAATAGTGCAGCGGCACTGTTCGACTGAATATAGGGCAATGGCAGCACAGCACTAAATCATCTGGCGCTGCCCCAACATAGATCCCAAAGTATGCCATCAGAATAGATAGCACCAGAGCATATCTGTAATATTCCGAGGGACCCATGCAAATGAGTCAATTGGGCATGCAAGGTGCTAAGAGGCCATTTACATGCCCATTATGGGCTCCTTTGCATAGGTAGCGAGGCAGGTTATTGCAGGCGCCACCTCCCCCAATTGCCCAGTCCCAGGCTTGTGTAGATATCACAGGTGATACTGGTCTCCCCCCTCCAATCGCTAGCCCATAATGTACAAGTAAAACTCCCAGGTGCTTGTGGTCCCCTTCCCCGATCATCAACCCGTAATGTAATAAACAAAAACTCCCTGGTGCTAGTAGTCCCTACCTCTGATCACCAGCCCCTAATGTACAAATAAAACTCCCTGGAGCTAGTGGTCCCCACCCCCGATTGCCAGTCTATAATGAAATTAAAGAAAATCCCTGATGCTAGTGGCCCCCCCCCCGATCACCAGCCTGTAGTAAAACCGAAAACCCTACCTGGCATCCAGTGGTCTCCCCTCCGGCACCAATCCACGGTACCACCTCACAGTGCCATAATCCCTGGCATCTAGCACCCCACTGTGGCACAAACTTCCCTAGTCACCTTATTGGTACCCTTGGTGCTGTGGGGTGCATCTGACTGGTGCAGCCTCTCCACACCTCCTCAGCCGGCCACCATATATCCAGGCAGGGAGCGTGCCGCTTATTTATAGGACAGGGTGATGTGTCCTGTAATTGAGGAGTGCGCTCCTTGCCTGGACATATGGCGGCCGGTTGAGGAGGTGTGAGGAGGGCTGTGCCGGTCACCATAAGCACCCGCAGCACTGAGGGTACTGGTAAGGTGACAGGGGGGAGGGGTTGGTGTTCGGTAACACGGTGGGGAGGAGCACCACTAGACACCAATGATTATAGCATTGCAAATGACGGTACCGTGGATTGGTGCCGGGGAGGACCACTGGATGCCAGGGAGGATTTTCCGTTTTACTACAGGCTGGTGATTGAGGGGGCACCATTAGTATTAGGGATATTTTTATTACATTATGGGCTGGCATTTGAGGAGGGAGACCACTAGCACCAGAGAGTTTTCTTTGTACAGTATGGACTGGCGATCAGAGTTGGGGGTGTCACCTGCACCAGGGAGTTTTGTTTGTACATTACAGGCTGGTGATCGGAGGGGAACCACTAGCATCAGAAAGTATTGTTTGTACATTACGGACTGGCGATCAGTTGGGGGGGGGGTTCATAGACCACAGAGAGTGTGTGTGCTCCCCTTGCGGCCAACCGAATAGGGGGCTGCATTACTTCCACCGGCCGCTAGGGTTGCTCAGAGTAAGTCATGGTTTTGTACGGCGGTATTTGCGCTAAGCAAAAGGACCATGTTAAACCCTTTTGCGCAATGCACAGCTGCCGAATATGGGGCAGCACAGCTATTTATGGCCATGGCCCTCCCCTTGCCCGCCTGCATACTGTATGTTTTATGTGGGCACTGACCTTCTTTGCCCACGCTACAGCCCCTTTTGAATATGCAGATCCAGCACAGACCCCAGTATGTGCAGGCAAAGACCTGTTAATGCCTACGCAAATTTTTGAATATCGAGCCCCAGAAGATCAAATGTTTCTCCGGTCTCTACAAAGCTGCATACATTGCATCTCCGACATTCATGAAACCACCTGCGCATACTTTGTGCTGTTCTTAGTTGTCCCTTAAAGTGGCTACTAATTACAAAATCTGCTACACTTCTCCCCTTCCTAAATTTATCATGGATTACAATTTGAGTTTTTGTGATTGTCTTTAAGGTACTAGACCATGATCAATAAAATGTCACTGATCCATGAATATGACAGTCATCTGGAACTAAAAAGATTTTTGTTCTTTTATTTATTTATTTATTTATTTTTTACTTACTTTGCTTTTTGCACCAGCGGCCACCCCCTTTGGTCCCCCGCCTCTGTGGACAGAGCCAGGACCCCTCACCACAGTGCCCCCTGGATTACCCCCCAAATCGGAGCCACCGGATCCCTTCCCCGTTAACTCCAGTGGATCTGTGTCTGGGATGCGACGGGCACCCCAGGTCCACCACGGGTTGGGGGGGCATCATTGGGCTCGCTGGGGAGATTTTTCTTAGGGAATTTTTCCAGAGGTATGTCAGATGGATGCCACGGCACTCACTCACCATGTGTCCAAAACGTCCTTACACATTGGTTGGTGCTCCAGCGCCGGCCATCCTGTGGTCACCAGGGAGCCCTAGGAATGGAGACACTGTACCCCCTTCCCTCGGAGGTGGAGAGCACATGATGGCTGTTCAATATCCACCTCTGCCCTGGCTGGCCCTCAAGTGTCCTGAGTCCGTTCCTGAACCCAGGCCACCCGTGTCGCAGTGGTAAATCTTTCCGCTGTGCCGGCGGGCCAGCCCTCTTTTATTGATGTTAGAAGGAGGCCGACTTGTCGGTGCAGCAGTAGATGTACTGGAGGCTTCAGCATCCCATATGATGTTCTCTGGGGGTTAAAGGGTGCCATGCTCTGCTGCAATTCTGCCACCTGGGTGACCACAGGTGTTAGTGTGAATGGAGATGGAAGGAAGGAAGGGTGGAACATCACGACACTAGCGTGCAGATGCAGACACAGTGTGCATGCACACGGCTTGACATCCTGCATGCAACGTCCCTTGGGGGCCAGAAACAGGGAAAAAAATACCGCGACACCAGCACCTCTGTGGCAGAGACGGTCCCCAGTAAATCTGGGTCCCCTGCCTCAGCAGTACAAGCCCCACCTGATGCAACAAGATGTCCGGTGGATAACCCCCACCCCAACCCTGCCTGGGGTGAAGCCAAGGCTCCATGGAAGTAGGTGGTCATGCTTGGGGGGCCGGAGGGATGAGGAGGTGCTGGTGGTTCTAAGTCATAGAGGACTGGTGTGCAGGGGGCATAAAGCATACATAAAAAATTGATGTTAGGAGGAGATTATAAATATTGAATGGTCTCATCATAGGTATCTTTTATTCTGTAAAATTAGCGATGCCCTTTATGTTAGCATGATTTATACACGCAGTTAAATTATTTGAAATGGGCTATCTGATATTTTGCTGACAATCACAAACTCATTAGGAGTAGGATAATCACAGAACAGCTGTGTGTCAATAAGACTTCGGTCAAAGAGAATACATGGTCCTGAATGATGGGGCTACTGTTTGTAATCGCATGATATTTGTGAATTCTTTCACATTTATGATCTGTATTAAATAATTGAGCACTGGTTATTTGTGATAGATATTTATTAAGACATGCAATATTTAATGTGATTTTTTTTTTCATTAAGCACACTTGTGTGTTGGATATTTAAATAGAGCATGTTTTTGTTTACTAGGCCTGTAGCTACAGGGGGGGCATGAGAGGGCATTGCTCCCTCTGTAAACTTCTTTGCCACCCCCATATGTTCCAGTTTCTTAGACCATACATGAAGGCAAGCACAGCTGCCCCCCCCCCGTCATGCATTTTGTTACTTTTGCAACAGTAGATGTTAATAATCTTTACTGAAGTCAGTGTGTGTACTGTTTTCATTCATTCTAGTACCTGTTTGTTCCCAGGCAAATAGTTTTTGGCACAAGCTGGCTTCTGATTGGCTGGAATTCGCAGGCCATGTTGTAACCAACTTGCAACCCCTTCCTGTGGTGCTTTGCTGTCTGTTCATTCACGGGAGCCACTGTGTTTGTTTACGTTAGAGTCCCAACATTGGCAGCATGCTGCTACTTTACACAAAGTCCCACAGTGCTGTTTTATGACTGCCCTGGCCCTGCTTACTGGTCTGCAGCTAGAGATATGCATATTTGTTGGGGCACAAAGCCCATTTGGCTTTCGATGCTTCATTTCAAAAGGTGGTTGTCCATGTCACTCTCCCTCCTGGTGCGCATGTGCATTTCATCCTTTTCAGCCCCGCTGCCAGTCCTGGGGCTGAGAGACATCTTGCTAGGCACCCAGTGGCATACTGGACCATGGATCCCAGCTCTGCTTCCTGCCCTGGAGCCAGGATTTTAGTTGGGAGCAGGTGCACTGCCCAAATTAGACACTGGAGCTTCTGCTGTGAATTGCGCTCTTCTGCAAATGCGCGGCAGCCCGACATACTGCCATGCTCCTCTTGGTTCCGTTTCCCAGTGCACTTGTGGCTCCTGGGCTCGGGGGAACCAAAGACTGCTGCTCTGACTTCTGTCTGCCCCCTACCTCGGTCCTGAGTGAAACTGGAGGGGCCTGAAGACAGGAGGGAACATGCAATGATGGCTGCAAAGAGACAGGGAGTCATGGATTTAATCCCACCAGGGCTCCTGGCTGCACATCTACTGTTCCTGCCAGTCCCTACCTTCAACAGTCCTGGGGGACCGGAGGGTGAAGGTCAAGATATTGTCTGGGCACCAAAGGAGGCAATAAGGCAAGCCCCAGACCTTTTTTTTGGGGGGGGGCTTACACATGCCCCCTGCCAGACTCTTGGCACCCTTGCCAAGTACTGTCCAAAAGTCCATATATCAGTGGCATGAGCCTTAATATTCATTCCTACTGTGCCTAGTTGTTAGACTAATTGAACACTGGCTATTTGACAATGCCTCCCCCTGAGGCAGCACCCCATTATAGGGTAGTAATTAAATCTTATGATCTCCTCTACTGTGCTTTAGCTACCACCTGTATAGGACAGTTTCCTGTCAATGTCTACTCTGGGGCAGCACCCCATTCTTTATTACCATACTTAAGTGTTTGCCGCTATTATACTTTAGCTACTACCTGTATAGGACAGTCTTTCCTGTTTACAATGCCCTTGCCTGAGAGGCTGCAAATTGTTATTAATCTTTGCATTGTACTGTATTCCTCATGCGTATTATATCCAACTGTAATCAAATGACCTAAATGCTGTCCTGTAATAATCTGTGTAATAATCTGTCTGTGATACTGTATTTGACTCTGTATCTGACGTGGAGCCTTTGGAAACAAGTCTGTGATTCAAAGGGTTGTAATGCCTATGTGATCTTAAATAAATAAAAGAAATAAACAAATATCACAATGCATACATTTCTAACTGACACCTGATGCCTAACTACTTGAGGTATTTTGTACATAGTTATACATGGGGCCGGATATTCAAAAGGGTTGCGACATGCGCAATAAGGTTCTTCTAAGTCCAAACTTGCTCCATTCTGCGATATTCAGCAGGAGGCAGTTGCACCACAGAAAACATGCTGAGCAACAGCGCAATGCAAATGAATGCATGCTGAACTGGAGGGGGAGGAACCATGCATAAACTGCACAGCCCGATATTCAGCCAGGCTGTGCAGAGTTGTGCAGACGCAACCCCCAACCTGCGCCTGCACAGCTATGAGCCAAAAAAAAAAAAGCTCAAGTCGAGGGCCACCCACAGGTGAGCTGCTGCATTGCAGGGCGCAACACAGCAGTTGCCACCTGTGGCTGGCCCCCAACCCACTCCCTGTGCCCCCCCTGCAGCCCGATCGTGGGCGAAGAGTGAAAATCCCACCACCACCCCCACTGGCCCGATCGCGGGCAACAGCAAAAATGTCCCCCCACCAGCCCGACCGCGGGCTGCATTGAATTTCAAAACAACCCCGAATACATCCCTGGTGGTCCAGTGGACCGAAAAGCCTGACGAGGCTGTATCAGTGTAAAATACAACCCCTCCTCCGAACATAGCCCTGGTGGTCCAGTGGACCGAAACTCCCGTTCACGGGATGTAAGCAGTAACCCCCGAACATAGCCCTGGTGGTCCAGTGGACCGAAACTCCCGTTCGCGGGATGTAAGCAGTAACCCCCCCCCAAACATAGCCCTGGTGGTCCAGTGGACCGAAACTCCCGTTCGCGGGATGTAAGCAGTAAATACCCCCAACACATCCCTGGTGCCTAGTGTCCCCCACCCACCACCCATGAAGCCCCACCACCCGCTCCCTCCCGGCAGCGGCGGGCGGCAGCATCCACCGCCTGCCGCCACCCGCTGACTGACTGCCGGTAGGGACTGCCGCCGATGGTGCAGAGCAAGAGCCAATGGGCGTGCAGCCTATACTATATAAGACAGTCCAGATTTGTGAATGAAATGAAATTCATTCACAAAACTGGACTGTTTTAGCGGTATGGCTGCACGCCCATTGGCTCTTGCTCTGCACCACGGCATGCAGCCCTACCGGCAGTCAGTCGGCGGGTGGCAGGGCGGCAGGCGGTGGATACTGCCGCCCGCCGCCGCCGGGGAGCGGGTGGTGGGGCTTCATGGGTGGGTGGGGTGGATGCTAGGCACCAGGGATGTGTTGGGGAGGTATTTACTGCATACATCCCGCGATCGGGAGTTTCGTCCACTGACCACCAGGGCTATGTTCGGGAGGAGGGTGTATTTTACACTGATACAGCCCGCGATCAGGCTTTTCGGTCCACTGACCACCAGGGATGTATTTAGGGGGTTGTTTTGAACTCAATGCAGCCCGCGGTCGGGCTGGTGGGGGGACATTTCTGCTGTTGCCCGCGATCGGGCCAGTGGGGTGGTGGTGGTGGGGATTCACTCTTTTGCCCGCTGATTGCTGCAAGGGCGCCGGTCCCGATGGCTGCTGCCTGGCAGAGCGCCAGGCGCAAGTCCTCGGGATCGGGCGACCTGCATGTAATGGCATGCAAATGGGGCATAATCAGATGCAAATGGCCCCCTGTGCCTTGCATGAATTATAGCCCCATTTGCATGTCACCTTTTGAATATGGGATTTTGCACATGGCGCATGGTACTTGCGCGCCAATGCGTTGTATGCTCCACTCTGACAACTTGTGGTGGCGCAAGTTCCACTGTGCCATGCAATAGCGCAACTCCTTTGAATATCGCCCCGGCCACACCCCTGCGCAACTATTTTGCGCAGCGCAAGGGCTTGCGCCTAAGAATGGCGCAGTTTGAATATTCAGCCCATGGTACATTTCTGACTAGACTGCTGAGGCCCAGTATTCAAAGCTTCGCCCAGTGGGCAAAGTGATTGCCTGCTGTTTGCTCGGGGTCTGTGCACAGTATTCAAAGGTCCAGGAGCACGTGATAAATGGGATAGCATATGCACAAAGATCAGTAAGCAAAGGGAGGGGTGGGGACACGAATATGTGTGCGGCGCAGTATTGAGCTCGTTTGCGCTGTGCAAAAGTAGTAGCGCCGATGACTTTGTGCAATGCAAGTAACACCAAAAAAAAAGGCAGACTTACTCTGGGCAGTCCTAGCAGCCAATGGAGACACTGCAGCCAACAACCAAGTTGGCGACTGGAGGAGCAGACCTGGTCCCTGCTTTAGTGTCACCCCACCACCTCCGAACTCTGTCCCTGTAACAGCACAAGCATTCCCTGGTGTCCAGTGGCACCCCCTCTGATTCTTGGCCCTGTGAAGTACAACTCATTCCCTGGTATCCCATGGCACCCTCTCACCCTCCGATAATTGGCCCCATATTATAATAAAATTCCCTGGTGGCTAATGGCACCCCCCCCCCACTTCTCTGAACCCTGGCCCCGTATTATGATACAATTCCCTGATGGACAGTGGCATCCCCCTATCCTCCTATCCCCAACCCTGTATTATAATAAAATTTCCTGGTGGCCAGTGGCAACCCCACCCTTTGATTCCCCAGCCTCATATTATAGTAAATATTTCTTGGTGTCTAAAGGCACCCTCAACCTCCAAGTACTGTCCCTGAAAATTGTACTATTCCCTGGCGTCTAGTGGCACCCTCCACCCACCGATTCCCGTACAAGTGGTCCCTGGTGTCTGTTGCCCCCCCTTCATTACTAGCACTGAGTAAAGCACCCTGCCAGCCCCCCCTTTATCAGCGCTGCCGGTGCCATGGATCCAGTATGAGGACCCACACAGCCCTCCTCTCTCCACCTCAGCAGGCTGCCATATGGACCGACAGGGAGCACATGTCCTCTGTACAGATGGATCAGTGGGTGGGGGTGCCACTAGCCACCAGGGAATTTTATTATATTACAGGGCCAGGGTTTGGAACACAGGGGGTGCCACTAGATAACAGGGAATGGGTTGTTCTTCACAGGAACAGTGATCAGAGGACGGGGAGGTGGTCTGTGGCCACCAGGGAATTTTATTACAATATGGGTCTGGGAATCAGAAGGTGAGGGGGTGCCACGAGACACCAGTGAATATTATTATAATACAGGGCCTGGAATCAGAGGACAGGGGGTGCCACTGGCCACCAGGGAATTTTACTGTAATACGGGGCTTGGGATCGGAAGGTGGGGGATGCCACTTGACACCAAGGAATGGGTTGTTTTTCAGGAGGACGAGGATGGAAGAACAGGGGGTGCTACTAGACACCAGGGAGTGGGTTTTACTTCACAGGGATGGGAGATCATAGTGGGGGGAGCTGGTTACAGGGGGTGCAAACCTGCCACTGTTTCCCATGCAAAGGAGCCCATAATGGATATGCATATGGCCGCTTAGCACCTTGCATGCTATATGGGTTCGTTTGCATGGTGCCAGCTGAATATTGCAGTAGGGGCCCCCAGTGCTAATGGTGTAGTGCACTTTCGTATGAGCTGCATGCAGCCCAGATTCCTTTCAGGCCTTCGCTTCTCGATTTTGCACTGCCCTGACATGACCCCGTATTCAGTCAGATAGCACTGGTGCACTGACTGAATATTGCATCCTCAGATTCGTGAGCAAGTACAGTGCACACCTTTGCACTCTGCTTTTGCCCATTTTCTATTGTCATTCTCTGGTGCCTATCTAAACACAAGACACAGTTGGTAACACCCCATTACATTCCCCAACATGGAACTGTATTTTTGATCAACACCTGGGAAAAATGGTAAGGTATACACCATGGGTGCTATGAATTTATAGGCCACGTGAATGGGGAGGTCAGAGGAGGCACAAGGGTGTCATAAGTGAGCTTGATAATGGGTTAAGGCTCACATGCAGACTTACGAGGTAACACCACTTCTTACTCAAGAATAGGGCAATCGCGTTCCTCTTCCGGCTCTGTTTCCAGCACAACAGCATTGTCAGGAATTACTTCAGTCTCTGGGGTTTGTTCCTTAAAATCCAACTGCACATCATAGTCCATAACAGGGTTCGCAAATTGCTTATTTTCCATTTCCTCTGGCACAAAGGGTGTCGCTTCTGGGTTCAGTGTTTGAGGGAGTTCATGGTTTACAAAGTCCTCAGTGGGGACAGTACAAGGGGATGGTTTTGAATTTCTCCAGTCCAGTTGCTGAAATTGCATACTCTGCATAAATTAAGTACTCTGATGCAAAACACGGTATTATCATCACTGACATCAGAACTATTGTACACTGGTTCTTGTACAGGGGCTGCATTAGGAACTTTGGTATCAACACTAGACACCTCAGCTCATTGTTGAGTTGTTTGACTCCGAGTTTTTAGTTTCCATGCTGCTGGGCATACAATTTCATTTGCAGGCTCTGGCACAGTCTCTCCAGTGGGTAAGAGGTAGTTCCTGTGGACAGTTTTTTCCAGGCCTCCACCTTTTCCTTGGCAATCTTGTAGACTGGCAAGTCAGGCATTTGTTCAACTACGATATAGGATTCTGGCACCCAGTGGTCTTGTATTCTGGTTTTCCTTTTAGGTCCAAGTTTTGCAAAAGTACATGATCTCCAGCTTGTAACACCTGCTGTCAAACTTGTTTGTGATACCTGTTTTTGTTTGGAAGGCTGTCCTTAGCTATGTCTCAGAGCTGAGCTGGTATGCATACTATAGTTGCTGACACAATTGTCTGGTGTATTCCAAATAGGTCTCTTCGGATGCACCATCTGCTGAAACTCCAAAACATAGATCCACTGGTAGCTGAGCTTCTCTGCCAACATCAAGTGAAACAGGGATCTCTGAGTGGTGTCATTTTGGGTGCAATTATAGGCATGTACCAGGAAACCTTCTTTCTGGCTCCAGCTGGATTTCTGAGCTGGGTCCAATGTTTCCGACATGCCAAGCAGTGCTCTGTTAAAGCATTCAGACTGAGGGTGCCTCTGCAGATGGTAAGGTGTGGTTCTCGACTTTCTGATACCATATGTTGCCAGAAAGTATTTTGCAAGTCTACTTTCAAAGTCTCTTCCTTGGTTAGAGTGGATCCTTTGAGGGATGCCATAATGAATTACATATTGCTGCAGTACTTTAACAACAGTGGTTGCATTTTGATCTTTTGTCTGGTAGGCCTGAGTGTATCGTGTGTAATGGTCAGTTACCATTGGGATGTTAACTTTCTATCCAGCTCCAGTGAGAGGAAATCCATACATGCTAGCTAAAGTGGCCCACTGGTTTTCATTTTGACCAAAAGCACTGCTCTTTTTGGCAACATCTTTCTTTTGATATAGCTGTGGCAGGTTTTCTAATGCTTTTCAACTTATTTTGCCTTTATGGGCCAATAGAAATGTGCTGGCATTAAGTCCAAAGTGTGACCAAATCCCAGGTAACTCATGTTGTCTTGTAGAGATCTGACGACAACTATTTGGTACTTCCATGGTAACACCAGTTGTTATCAAGGGAATTCTAGGTGTGCACTGTCCTGGCTGGTTCTTAAAAGCAGTCCATACTACTGAGGTTCATACTAAGGTGAAAGGAGCAAAAAAGGCCATTTCAGCCCATAACCGCTCCTGTCCGTTTACCTGTAGTACATTAGCTTGTGTCCCTCTAGAATGTAGGAATCTAGTCTTTGTTTAAATTGTACTTTATTTTTAGAGCAAATATGTTCAGGGAGTTAATTCCATGGGGCCACCACTCTTTGTGTAAAAAATGCCATCCTTCTGTTAGTATTAAACTTGATGTGTCTCAGCTGAAATGGGTGGCCTCTAGAACATTTTTCTTTGTTTTTGAATTGAAGGTTTAATTCAGTAAGTAGATAATTATCTTGCATTATGTTGAAACATAAATAATAGATCTCCCCTAACCCTTCTTATCTCCAGGGACATTAGTTGTAATTTGTTTAACCTTTCTGCATAAGTGTTATTTTTCATGTTATGAATTAGTCTGGTTGCCTCTTCTCTGCATCTTCTTGATTCTTTCCACACACCCCTTACTAATGGGTCACCACACAGGGGCTCCATAATCCAACAATGGTCTGGCATATGCCCTAAAGAGTGGCATGATTACCTTTTGGCTTTGACTTTAAAAGTTTCTTATGTTCCACATTACCCTTTTTGCTTTTAGAAACTCTTTGTCACAATGAGATTTATGTGTAAGTTTATTGTCTGCAAGTATCCCTAAGTCTCTCTCCTCAGCAGACTTCCGGGGAGGGTTACCATTCATAAAGTAATTAGTTTCACTCTTTTGATGGCCCAGGTGAATTGCACAACGTTTGTCGATATTAAAGCTCATACCCTTTTTGGTTGCCCATTTGTAAATGCTATCGAGATCTGCCTGTATTTCGGCAGCCCCACTCTTGTTGGTAACAATACCAGCTAGTTTAGTGTCATCTGCATATTTACTTATCCAATTTTGCGTTCCTCTGCCCATCTAAGTCATGAATACTCTAAAGAGTACCGGACCCAGGACTGACCCCTGCGGCACCCCACTAGTCACCTGTATTGTAGCAGAGTAATAACCATTTATGCACACTCACTGAGTCCTATCACCCAATCAGCTGCCTATCCAGCAGACTACTCTATGATCTAGTTTTATCTCAGTAAGACTACGCATTATTTCTAAATGAGGGATCTTGTTGAAAGCCTTAGCAATGTCCAGGTATATACAATCCACCAATTCCTCCCTATCCAATGCAGCCGAGATCTCATAAAGATAGAGCACATTTGTGACACATGCTCTACCCGACACAAATCTGTGCTGTTCACTATCCCCCAGATTTGCTTCCTCCAAATGGTTATTTATTATGTCTTTCTTTTTTTAACCTTTTTTCTGCAGCTCGATCAATGGGGCTTCCAGCCACAGGCCCCCAATGCACAGGAGTCAGCAGGCTCACTCGCATGGTGGGGTCTTGTGTGGCCGCACCCTAGCCCACCTGGGGGCCCCCCCATGCCTCTCTGTGCTGGGCTGGGAAAAGACCCCCAGCGCGATTCCACGACAGACCTCCCGGACAGTGTTGGGTGCTGCCATCAAGCTGCACAATCGTGCCCTGCCATTTTCTTGCCATATAGTGCCCCAGTTGGAGTGTGGACATGCAATGACATCAAAGGCACTGTGTGCCGACGTTCACCGCACTCCACCCACCAGTGTTCCGCCCCTGCAGAGCACCCGATCTCCATCGGGGGCCACTGTAGAGTGGTAGGAACCCCAGTCCCTCCCCAGGGATAGGAGAGTAGTCCTCCGGATGCTCAATCCTATCCCTCCCCTGCTGACCCCTGACGGCCTGAGCACATTCCCGTACCCGGGTCGCCAGCATGGCGCGAGGTGTGGCATCCAGCGCCTCAACCCTCATTGCCACTGGGCATTTATTACACCTTTCAATATGGATTCCATTAATGTGCCTGGGACAGAAGTCAGACTGATGGGCCTATAATTGGTGTGATCAGCTCCGTCTCCCTTTTTGTGGATAGGCACAGCATCCGCTGCCGCCAGCCAATCCCCCCGGGACCTCATTATCCACTAATGATTTCTGGAATATCAGTCTTAATGGGATGGCTATGCTAGGAGATAATTTGAACATACAATTTGAAATGTTGTCTGGTTCAGCGGAGTGTGTGTGTTTTAAGTTTTTTTTTTTTTTGCTTATGATGTCTTCTGTTGTCATTACAATATTCATTTCTTTATTATCATGAATACTGGCCTTTTCTACAAGTTTTTTTTGAGAAAACTATGCCAAAAATAGGAGTTAAAATATTAGCTACTTGACTAGGGTCAGATACTATCTCATCTGCCACTTTAATGGAGCACAGGTTATAGTTAGATTTTGTGAGGGAATTTACATAAATGTAAAATTGTTGCATGTTATCTTTTTTTGCTGAGCATGCCAATTTCAATTCGAGACTCCGTTTATTTCTCTGAATAATTTTTTTTGCATTTATTCTGTATTTCCTTAAACTTTTCCTTGGACTTTACATCCCCCAAGCATTTACTTTCATTATATAGTGTTTGTTTTTTTCATATTCGCTTTGATAAGGGTCCGTTTAACCATTTAGGTTTTCCCCCCTCTTGTTATAAATTTTGACTTTATCCATATGTTTATTACATATGCTGAAGATTTTGTTCTTAGTAATATTCCACATTTGTGTTACCATTTGATCCTGAAACATTGTTTCCCAGCTGATTTGGTCCAGTTCTTCCAGGACTTGAGTTTTATTTGCAGAATTTATTATATAAATTTCCCTGCATCCTTTACTTATGGGTGTATGTTGTTTGAAAGAGAAAACACACCCCATTGTGATCACTATTCCCAAGGGGCCGGGGGCTATCGTATGGCAGGATGTAATGTTTATACCTTTATTAGATAATACTATATCTAGTATCCTGTTTCCCCTTATGGGGCTTTTCACACTCTGTGAAAGTTCAAGTTTGTTTGTGAGTTCTAAAAAGGCTTTACTTAGTTGTTTATCTGCCTCTTTCTTTCCCCAAAGGATGTCACCATAATTTAAGTCTCCCAGAAATATTACTTTCCAAAGTTCACATGCTTTACATAATTCTCGGTTTATTTGGTTAGCAAGTTCCTTGTTTGTTTCAGGGGATCTGTAGCATATTCCCATGATAATATGCTCATTTTTGGTATAACCCCCCCAACAGTGACACCAATACAGTGACCTACATCGCTGCCGAGAAAATCAACAGTTCATTGACAGGTCGCTGTATTGGTGTGCCAGAGACAGGGGCATACTGTCTCCTGGTCCTGCACCCCCTCCCTGAATCAACTCTGTCTTGGAGTTGATTATAATTAGAATGGGGGGTGCAGGGGGGGCAGAGCCCCCCACACAGGGTGTTCAGGGGGCAAAGCCTCCCAATAGAAAAACGGACTGGGAGTCCATCAGGATTTATGTCGACTGCAGCTTGCAGTCGACATAAATTCCATCTCTGTGATGCCGGTTGATGAAATTGATATCAAACTGGCATCGTAGAGCCCTCATTTTTTCCAGCATCTATTTGAATCCATATTGTTTCAGAGCCATTTACATCACTTTTTATTTTATCGCTAATATTTGTGGTTTTGAGCGCATTTGATATATATGCTGCTGCCCCCCACTCTACCATTCCTGTCCAGGTGGTAAAGCTCGAATCCCGGTAAGTCCTTCGCCCATTCATTAGACTCTGCCCACCATGTCTCGGTGACGAAGGCCACGGCAATGTTTGTCTTGTCACTGATAACTGCCTCAGGTTCTTTTTGATTTGTTAAACTCCTCACTTTCATAAGTATACAATTTAGATAATTATTTTTTATTCAGTTAGGGTTTCTTTTTTTGCTTACTTTTGATAGACATTAGGCATCCCTCCCCACCCCCTGTGCCTAGTTTATAGGATCAGGAAGTGCCTCCTTTATCATAGTAGCCAATGTTTGGGTACCTATGGCACTCGGGTGAAGTCCGTCTTTCCTATACATTTCGGGAACATTTAGGAATTGATTCCAGGTATCAACATATTTACACCCCTTGTGCAACATCCATTGAATACTCTTCTGTTGACCCTTTGGATGGTGTCGTTTTTCTCCAGATTACAGCCGTAGTTGGGTAGTATTCCCTATATTATTGGTGTCTGACCTCCTGCCATTACTAAATCCACACATTCAGTTATCTTCTCCACAATATCCTTATGGTCCCGTCCTATGTTATTGCTTCCCACATGCATCAGGATTACTTGGGATTTAGGTTTTTTACTGAGAATTTTAGGTAGACAAGTTTTTATATCATTCACCCTAGCTCCAGGAAGGTAATTTACAACTGTAGTTGTCTTACTTCCCTCTGTTAGTACACTGTCTCTTCGCCTCAGTATGGAGTCCCCAGTCACCACTATGGCCACCTCGGGGGTTTCAATGAGGGGGGTTCATCTGTGTTAGTTTCTGGGGGATTATCTAGTGGTGAATATTTATTGAATAAAGATATTTCGGTATTCCCAAGTGCACATCTCCTTTTTTTGTATGTGGTTTTGGAGATGGTAGCCCAACTGTTTGGGTCAGAATCTTCCCCTGTAGATGAACTTGCCTGTTCTCCCTCCTGTCTCCCTATATCAGTATCAACATACTGCGCCTGGGGGGGGGAGGGTATTTATTTATTTGTACATCAGTTTACAACTTTTGAGCCAAAGGCTCATTTCCAAAGGTACCTCGTCACATAGAGGACAAATACATGACAACATTTTGTTACATCATTGAGGTCACAGATTTGGCAATCACTTGCTGTTACAATTTTGTTACATCATTGAGGTTACAGGTTTGGCAATCACATGCTGTTACAGTTATTAAGATAGGGAGAAACAGAATAACATACATTTGCATATACTTACACGCCGTAGTGTGCAGAGACAGCAAGGTGGTAATAGTTCAGTGGGCTAAGGATGTGGTTGGCGAGTGGTGGGGTGAGGAGCTGCTCAGAGAGCTTTGTCAGTGCATAGTGAGCTACGTCACCTTAGAGACAGGTGCAGCTACGTGTGTTAAGTAGCTGGCTCTGAAGTGCAGTTTTAAAGCAGGAGATCATGGGGGTAGCAGAGATGGAGGTAGGGAGCGTGTTATACCAGGAGGGAGCTCTGTAACAGAAGGACCTCTGTCCGTGGGTGGTCCTGGACCTAGGGACCAGTAGAGTGGCCTTGCAGGAGGTTCGAGTTTGAACTAAGGGTTGTGCTAGGCAGATGGAGGCTGTCAGCCTGGGCGGGGATAGCCCGAGAAGAGTTTTTTTCGTTATGAGGCAGGTTTGGTATTGGAGTCATTCGTCCAGGTTAAGCAGTATTGCCATGTCATAGAGCTGGCAAGTATGTGTTAGCCTGGGGGCCCCTGTAATTAGCCTACAAGCCCTGCTCATGGTGAGGCGAATTTTATTGAGGGCGGTCGAGTCAGCAGCACCGTATACTGGCAGGCCATAGTCCACAAGGAACATTATTGAGGATGTGACCGCTAGTCAGAGGGCGTCGGGGAGACAATGTTTGTAACAGTATAGGATACCTAGCCGCACATTGGTAGCTGAGGCAAGAGCATCAATGTGGGCTTGGTATGTGAGGGCTGAGTCAAAGGAAACCCCGAGGTACTTGTACGAGTGGACTTGTTCGACAGGATGTTTGGAACTAGGGAGGATGTGGAGTGGGAAGTTGCTGGCTTTGTTTTGGGGATGGGCAAAGAGCATAGTTTTTGGTTTTTTGAGATTGATAACAAGTCTATGCTCTTTAAACCAGGTTTCAGCATCATTAAAGGATAGTTGCAAGGTGTCCTGTAGGGAGATGGGGTTTTGGTGGGTGGCAAAGATGACGGCATCATCTGCATACAGCAGAATTTTACCAGTGCATGCACTGGGCAGGGTGTTGAGGTAGAGCAAGAAGAGTAGAGGTCCCAGGATGGAACCCTGGGGAACACCTGAGCAGATGGGACATGTTTTGGAAAAGGTCCCATTGATTTTAACACGCTGGGAGCGGGCAGATAAGTAGCTGGAGCACCAGGAGACCGGCCTAGTGGCGAAGCCGGTGTGACTGAGGGCATCCAGCAGGAGGGGATGGGAGACAGTGTCGAAGACCTTTGAGAGATCAACGTACACCGCCCCGGCTAGTGAGCCAGAGTCCAGGGAGGAGTGTAGAAAATTTGAGAACTCTATGATGGCAGTGCTGGTACTGTGACCTGCATGGAAACCGTGCTGTTCTGGGCAGAGGATGTTGTGTTTGGTCAGGTAATCAGTGATTTGGGTGGCCATCAGTTTTTCTAGGGCTTTGGAGAGGGGTGAGAGGATGGAGATGGATCGGTAGTTCCCCGCCGTGGACCTGACACCTCCTTTGTGTATGGGTGTAACTGTGGCAGTTTTCCAGGCTGAAGGGAATTGCCCCAGGCAGAGGGATTTATTGAGAAGGCTAGTGAGTGGAACAAGGACCTGATCCAGCACCCGCCGGAGGATACTGGGGTCCAGGGAGTCGCTCCCAGTACTGTTGCTCTTTAGTGCTTTAATCAGGTGGGGTCTGACTTCCTGGGCAGTTACCCTGCGTAAGTGGAAACTAGGGCGTTGGATGACTAGGGCAGGTAGGGAGGGGGGTGGGTCAAAGAAATTGCTAGGGAGGACCAAACTAAGGTCCGTGAAGGATGAGTTTAGGAAGTTAGCTATGCAGGCTGGGTCGGTGGAGATAGAGCCGTCTATGGTGATCTGGGGGGAGGGAGCGCACGCTCCCATTTAATTGTTTAATGTTGTCCCAGAATGTTTTTGCACACCCCCCAGGAGGAGGTGAGCGTGGCCTGGTAGTAATCGGCCTTTGCTTTTCTGATGGCCCAGGTGCATTTGTTTTATGCAGCATTGTATGCCTGTCTGTCCGCCATCCGGCCTGTTTCTGTGGCCAGTTGCCATAGGTTATCCCTGTGCTTGAGCAGTTGAAGCAGGGTAGGAGTAACCCAGGGTGCATTACGTATTTTGGTTCGGGCTTCTGTTAAGGGTGCGAAAATGTCACAGGCTTTGTTGAAGGTTTGGGAAAAAAGGTTAGGGCAGTATCTATATCAGGGACATAGTGTATGGGTGACCAGTTTATTTGGGCAAGAAGTTGCTTAAGGCTTTTTAGTCCACCTGGTCTGAGGCGCCGACGTAGTGTGGATTGGGTTGTGGGTTTGGGTGTGGAAGTCACCCAATGGAACAGGATAGGGGAGTGGTCACTAAGTGAGTCAGGAAGGACCTGGATATCACGGACTTGTTCGGGGTGGTTGGTGATGACCACATCGAGAAGGGTGCAGGTACCTCTCTTTGTGTTTACTCTGGTGGGTTGGGAAATGAGTTGAGTCAGATCTATAGCTGCGAAGGAATCCCGGGTGGTGGAGGAGGATGTGCTGAGCCAGTTCACGTTCAGATCACCCACAGGGATTTGGTCAGCTTTGTGATGTAGGGTTGTAAGATAATCTGTTAATAAAACCAGTGCCAGGGTTTGGTTTTTAGGGGGAATGTAGGCAGTGGTGAGATATAGGGGGCCTCTGGAGTGGTCCGGAGTCAGTTTGAGGGTTACGGCTTGCGCCCCGTATACGAGAGCTAGGGCAGGGAGTGCTTGTCCAGTGATAGAGTCCCTGGTATAGATTGCACAGCCCCCCCCGTTTACCTACACTATCCTCCCGGTAAAAGGTGTACCCTGGGAGGGAGACAAAGGAGTCAGGGATGGACTCTGATAGCCAAGTTTCCACCAGTGTTATGACATCTGGTTTATGCAGTGTGACCCAGCATTGGAGGGAATCAAGTTTTTTCAGAAGGCTGCATATATTCATAGATGCTATGCAGAGCCCGGGTGACCCAGCTGGTGGGCTAGTATGGGCTGGGCCTGGGTTGGGATGTATATTGCCAGTTAGGAGTAATAGGATGACCACTGCTCTGGCCAGGAGGCTAGCACTTATACCAGCACTTGTACTGCCTAGCCCTTCTTTTAGGATTTTGATTTCTTTTTTTTTAGTAGCTCATTGTCTTTACATTTTAGACAAATATAGCTCAGTTTTGTGCACTCTAGTACAATTTTTGTGTACATGCCACAGCTTCCACATTGCCTCAGGGTTCCTTGTTGACACAATGTCTGAAGAAGGTGGTTTATATCTACCTGGGCCATACTCGATATAACACTTTTCTAGAGTTTTCCTGTACGTCGGTCTAAAGTTCCCTTACCTCCCTTCGGTGCGCTATTACTCTACACCAGCAACTCCAGCAGCCTCTGGCCTTCCTCTGCACCCACAGGACACACAAGATACGTGCTGACGTGCTTGTCTCTGCATGCTGGCCCGCTCAAACTCGTGCCACTTGCTGTGGGTACTCAGTTTTATGCCCGGTGGACCAGAAGTGACGTTACTCTGGTCCCGTCGAGCTGTAAATCAACAACTAAACGTCACGCTTAAAAGCGTTATTTGGGGTCTAAAACCCAAACACAAGTGGGCTTTCCTTCAGCCCTCTAGCCCCAATACGATGTTTAAATTATTTTACCGACCTCTGTAGTCCTCAGTTCAGATTAGGACTACAGATCTACAGTGACTTCCTTGCTCCTGAGTTCCAGGAACTAGCCCCCTCTAGTCAATCTCTCCCCAGTAGTATTTCAAAGATAAATGTTTAATTCTTGTTCGTTAGACACACTGAACAGGCTCATGTGCCCTTTTTTAAGTGTGTCGAACCAGTTCAATGCCTCAGCTCCTTTCTGAAGCGCCGCTCGCTGTGGGGACTCGGTTTTATGCCCGGTGGACCGGAAGTGATGTTACTCCGGTCCCGTCGAGCTGTAAATCAACAACTAAATTTTATGCTTAAGAGCGTTATTTAGGGTCTAAAACCCAAACACAAATGGGCTTCAACTGTGTCCATCTTTTAGAGACACCCAGTTCCATTCTTTCAGTAACAGTGGGATATCTGGGCGAGTTACTGGCACTTGATTTGCATCATGTCCTTTCTCCAGGGCACGTATCACTCCACATAAAACACAGTCTTCTCTTTGAGCCTGCTGGAGTTGAAGCCAGATAGGCTGATGCAAATATGAGAGGTCCAAGCTGGTGAGATTAAGGTATGCCTTGTTAGTTCTTGTTTGTGTGAAATGACCGCACCTAGGATATGGTGGTGCCAGGCTATAAATAACTATCAGATAAAAGATTTTAGTTAGCCAGCACTCACTCAAAGGCACATCTAATATATAGGCTCTCCAAATCAGAAATGGACACTCATGGGCCGGCCCGGTGGCGCTGAGGGTTGAGGCGCTAGACGCCACACCTTGCGCTACGCCGGCGACCCGGGTTCGGGAACGGACTCGGGTTGCCGGGGTCGGCAGGGGGAGGGAGAGGATTGAGCTGTCCCAATGGATGCTCTCCTCCTCAGGGTGGGAGCCATGACGCGTCACGATCTGCGTCACTCTCGCGGCGGTGGAAGCACCGACCAGGGGAGGGCGGAGGTGGCTCCGCCTCGCCGGAGCCGGGAGGAGACGTCAGCCACGCATGAAGGGATGAGCGCAGCGCCAGCACGCCGCCCGGGACGATGTCCAGCGTGTCGCCTCAGAGGGATGGGGAACTAGGGAAGAAAGCGAGAAAATCCTCCCAGTAGCACTAGATGATAGCCTCTCGGCACCATCCCAGGACCACGGAAAAGAGGGACAGACCCCAATGTGCAGGAGGGACGGAGGCACTCTAGGGGCAGATCCACGCGAGGTGGAAATGGGGAAGTTGAGAGGAAGGAAGGAGTGGGCTCCGGGAGTAGAAGGGGGTATAAAGATAAAGTATAAAAAAAAAAAAAAAAAAGAAATGGACACTCATTAGATTCCACTCTGTACGCAAATTTTAATAATATATATCATTACACAGTTGCTCAAACAGGAGTCATAGTTTACTCACTCATACAAAAGAGTCCTTCAGATGTGAGTAAAGAGCCCATTTCAGAAATCCAAAGTCCAGCAAATTCAATTAAAAAGCAGGCTAACACAGGCCAGCATCCAACATCCAACTTGCAGCTTGCAATAGCAAGAATGGAGGGGGTACGCCTCCCAGAGTCACCTGATGCGTTTCGTACTGTGATCAGCACTTTCTCAAAGGATGACCATTAGCTCATTACCTCATTACCTCCACCTTATCTATTAATGTCTTAAAGAGACATCTCCCATAAAACATCACATATAATGAACAAACTGTCCTCATACCTTAAAAATACACGTTCAAATAACAGTTTACATTATTCCAAACTATACACATTAATCTAAGCAGTATATTGCTGCAAAATAAGTTAAATATAGAAAAATACTGTGCTAACCATACTTTATAGAGCACCAGCAAAAAAACTGCAAAGAACTTCTTCCAACAACTTAGATGTACGTTAGGTGCTTTTTGTCTCACTCTGGTCAGTGAAGACTAGCTGTGCAAATGCTGTAAAAGGTAGAAAATAAAACTAATTAATACACAACAACAATAAAAATACAAATCAGACATACAAAAATGTTGTTTCCTTTCAGAAAAGGCTTATAATTTCTATTTTATCATTTAGCCCTGGTGGCTGCATAGCTTTCATTGAAAAAATCCAGTACTGTTCCCTTCTAAGCAACAGATTATCATAGTCACCACCACGTCTTGCAAGAAATGGCTTTTCTATGGCTGTGAGCATAAATTCATGTTCATGTCTATTTTTTTGCTTTCAATACGTGTATGGCCAGTGCATTTTTTGAGGTCCAAGTTAATAATTGCTCGGGCGTGTTCCCCTATGCTAGTTTTAAACTGTCTTTTTGTTTTACCAATAAAGTAACTGCCACATTTACAATCTGCCATATAAATAACCCCTGTTGTACTACAAGTGATCGACCCCCCTTACCTTCACTTCTCTTTTGGTAGCAGGGTTTTTAATGCTTCTATGCCAGACAGTGTTTTTTTCCCCTGCATGAAGCTCCTTTGTTCCTGCTTTTGACCTGAGATGCCCGGAGTTTGAAGTAACTAGTTTGGACTGTGTAGAACGTCATGAATGCCAGCGGGTGTCTTGATTTAATCGAAAAAAAATTATTGGAACTTCCTCTCACTCCTCCTTTGGTTGGACTAGCACGGTCCAACAGCTCTGTAAATACTTAAACTAACTTACTTTTCCTAACTAAAAACTAGTTTCTATCTAGGCAGTGATTGCCCCCTCACTGTCTACCCTGCCACTTTAAACTTTTCCTATTTTTTTTCTTCTTTTTTCTTCAGAGGAGTTGCCTGTGGCCAAGCCCTCCCACAGCACTCCTGTCAGCTTCTTGAGGAGGAGAGAAAGACACTTGAGCTACTCCTCCTCCACCTTTTAGCCCACCCCACCCTACCCTACTCGGCACCCGACTGGTGCTTTTAGCTGCCAAGGCCTCTGGCAGCCAATCAGGAGTGAGCTCGTGCTCCCCTAGAGGCGGGAGCGTCTCGAGCTGCTCCTCCCAACTGCTGCCCTTGGCCCACTTTGAAGCCCCTTATTACCCACTTTCTGAGGTAACACTGCCAAGATATGATGTGGGTAGATAGGGCTGGCGATTCCCCAACTACCCCACTTCACACTTTTTTTTTTTTGTAATCTCTTTTTACCCCTCCTATACGACCCCCCAAGCTCTGCACCTTCAGGATCCCAAATGGAGGCTACCCCCACTCCTGCCACCTACCTGCACCATCCAGATTCCACCACGGAGCCGCGGCTATACCCTCCAGGCAGGGATGGGGTGGGGCCCCAACACCCCGAACTTTAGCGTTTCGTCGGGATCCAGAACCGGCCAGGCAGGCGGGAGCCATGAGGGTTTTTTGCTCTGGGAATCTGTCTACCGGAGCCTGGAGAGTCCTTTTTCTGGTGTTCTGGCTGGGTGTCGTGAGTACCCCAAGACACCAAGGCGCATAGCGCCGACATCCTTGACGTCCTCCTTGCTTCAGCCTCTGTGCCGCTGCCCCAAGCCTCCGCCTGAGACTAGGCGTGTGCCAAGATGCTATCCCCCGGAGAAGACGAGCGTCCTGGACGCCAGCCTTCTCTCCCGAACGGACCTCCAGTTCCTGGGCTCGCCTCCCTAATCTGTCGCTAAGTGCAAGCGGAAATCCAACCGCTGCTCCGTCACTTTACACTTTTTTTATTTAAACTGTCATTTTCCCATTGGAAACCACTGAAATTCAGGCCACCTCTTCACTTTTCATCATATCTGGCTGATCCTACCTCCAATGCTGATGTCAGGACTTCCTAACAACGTCCGTATCAGCCAGCGTGCTCCCATAAACATGCCCTGCCTGATGCTACCTGGAGGACTGCTTGCTTCTGCCCCCAGGTAGCCACCTATTTTTATACATATTTATTGTTTAGCCTCTTTTGGGCTTTGCTGCTGCTACTTGTGTGTGGGGTCTTATAGCCCAAAATTGCCTCTCTCTCTCTCTCTGTTTTTCTCTGTTTCTCTCCCCCCAGTTTACATTTCCAGCCCCTCGGGGCTCCCACACCAGCGGCCGTGCGGCTCTTTTATTTTCTCCCCTCAGGGAGCACTTCCCTTCCTTTGCCTGTGCCCTGCAGGTGTTAACTTTTATTTTAAACATTGGCCTCCCTGACCACTCATCTAGCCACGGTGCGGCTTTTAAGTTCTGCAGTGCTCGCCGCTTTGCTGCTGCTGCCTCCTGCTTCTTAACATCCCCCACAGGCTTCGTAATCATGCCTCAGTGCAGCGTTACTTCTGGTGGCCCCACTGCCCAGTGTACTCTCCGGGACCCCCCCCAGCAGTTCTCTCCAATGCCACGGAGCGGCTTTTACTTAATGCAACATCCTTGCTGCTTCTGGCTGCTTTTAGCCCCTGGCTACCCTCTCAAGCCCCGCAGTGCAAAAATAATTAAAATACTGCTGCTGGAGCGGCGATCGGGAAGGTGGGAGGAGGCGCTTCACTTCTGGCTCCTCCACCTCCCGCTGGCTTCACTTTCTGCCTGCCCCATCTCCCACCCGTGTGAGTAGGCTGCAGCCTGCACTCCATGTGGGCTGGGAGTTTTACAGTGCCTGCAGGCACTCTCTGTAGTGCGGTCGTGCTAATGGCTGGCTGTAACTTGCAGCCCAACTTGCTTTCCTGCTGCCTGCCACCCAACCATCGCCCACAGCAATAAAAGGGCTCAGGGAAGCCCCCAACAGAAGGGTTTTAAAATTATTTAGAAACAGATACTGGCCTCCTACACCTGAGTAGTAGTCCACTAGACTACCAGGGCTATCTAGTACAACAGGCCCCCCCAAGGCATTTCCAAGCCCACAGGACCACCAATGCCTCATTTATTTCTACAAAAGGCTACTAGCCCCCCCACTATCCTACTTGGGCTACTAACTAAAATATTGGCTACTCTGCCACCACTAGGGGCAAAAGGGTTTTGCGGAGTCCTCCTTCCCCAAATCTCACTCTCTTCCCTCTATTTCTTTTTTTTTTTTTACTTTTTCCTTTATCTTTCTAACCTTTTTTTTCTTTTTATTCCATAGGTCTGACAGGACGAGGGCTCCTACCTATTAGATAAGTAGTACTTTTATTTCTATCCTGTCCCTTCTGCCCTGCTGGAGCCACTTAAGAGCTGCAGCTCTTCTGTGACCCCTTTTCTATCTTTATTTTTACAGATACACAGGCGTCACTCCTTTGGACTCCTATCCTCACACCCTGCGGCATGTAAGTCCCTCTATTTTACTATTTATTTTGATGGGTTGAGTGTAACGGGTGGCTGTGCCCGTTACAGAGTTTTCCTGCAAATAAACTTGAACTTCATCCCATCTTGCTCCAGTTACATAATATATGGCCTTCCTCTTCTCTGCTGTTATGCCTGTAAAAGTGTGTAATCAGTGTACTACTGCTGATTTGTTTTGTTGAATTTTTGTTTCATTTGCTGTGTACTTCTCTCCCATTCCCCCAAGTTGCATTGGTGTTGTAACCGAGATTGTTATACTGTACGTCTGTGTGTTTATCTGGTGAAAAAGTTATATATATATATATATATATATATATATTTTTTATAAAATGGATAGGGAAATTGTTCTTTTGTTATTGGATGATGAGTATCACATGACCGTGCGTATATCAAATCTGACCGCACCTGCACTTTACCCCTCAAAACAAATTTTACATTTTATAAGATAGATAAACCACTCTAAGATGTGCGGTCGCGCTCTGTTATATGCATGCCTTGGGTGGTTGGCGCGCAGCCCTGCGGCCTCATGGTACACCACACCAAGGCGTCTGCGATATATCAGGCGTGACCCTGAAGTGGTATATCTACACATATAATAGATAAACCACTGTGAGGTCTCGCAGGTGGCACTCTGATATACACACGCCTTGGTGTGCATTATTACATGCGAGGCCGCGGGCTGGTGCATCAACTCACCAAGGTGTGCGTATATCCGGCGGCCCGCACACCTCAAGTGGTTTATCTATCACTAAAATATCTAAATTGTTTTGGAGGGGTAAAAGTGCGGGTGTGCAGTCGCTCTGATATCTGCAGCTGTGATGCTGTTCAGCTAATGATATTGCTGCCAAATGGTAGGGAAACTGCAGCAATATCATTAGCTGAACAAGCATCACATGACCATACGGATATCAGAGCGCGACCGCACACCTGCACTTTTACCCCTCCAAAACAATTCTGACATTTTATAAGATAGATAAACCACTCTGAGGTTTGCAGTCGCACTCTGATATACGCACACCTTGTAAGCAATAAGCCATGACAGGGTGTGCGTTAGACACTTTAACACACGGCTAGGAGGTGTAGTGAGGCACGAGGCCACTGGCCAAGTGCGTCCATCCTCTTAGCCATGTGTTAAAGTGTCTAACGCACACCCTGGAGTGGCTTATTGCACTTATGAAATAGCCATCTTTAGTGCAACTGCATTTGGTAGGTTAAATTTCCAATTTAAAGTAGGAAAAAACATGTATGTTTGTGTCATTTTTAATAAAATAGTTCCTCCACCTAAGTGTCCTGTGTTTTTTTTTGCACTAATGAATTTTGTCCTAAAAGGCTTCTGTACTTTAGGTCTGGTTGTCATGGCAGTATTCACTTCACCCTGCGCCCACCCCATGCTGTGTGGAGACAAGTGAAGAAAAAAGAGTAAAATATATCTTTTTTTTTTTTAATATAATTAAAAGTTCAAACTTCAAGAGCGAGTGAGCGGGCGGGCTGGTAGAGAGATTGCAGTTGTTCCGTTTAAAAAAAAAATAGATGAACGAGCAGGCAGGTTGGGAGAGACATCACGGCTGTACTTTCCAAATAAAAATAAGAATTTCAACAGCAAGCGGGTGGGCTCGAAGAGAGATAGAGGAGCGGGTGGGCTGATGTACAGATTGTGGTTGTTCTGTCCCCCCCCCCCCAAGGAACGAGCGTGTGTGCAGTTCATTTCATGCTATATTCAAACACTGGGGAAATCTGAACAGGAGGTCAGAGGTATTTGTTTTATTTGTTACAGTTCAGATGGCACCACTTATGGCACAAACAAGATGGCTGCGTTTTGTTTTGTTAAGGTTCTGAGTGGGCAGCATCACCTATATCAATGCCCACTGCCCAGTGTTGGACCTTTTTCCTCTGCATCAGACTGAATATCACATCCCTAGCAGCCAGAGATCCTATTTTATGATGCCCATTTCATAAGGGTGGTTGACACACACCAAGTCATACGTATATCAGAGCGCGACCGCACACCGTAGAGAGGGTTAACTATCTTATAAAATGGCAAAATTGTTTTTTTGAGGGGGGTTAAAGTGCAGGTGTGCGGTCGCACTCTGATATACGCATGGTCATGTAATGGAATCCAACGAATCGGCAGACATAATTTTTCCTACCCATTTTATATATACATATATATATACATATACACATACATTATACAGTATATATGTAAACTGATGTATAAATAAATAAATAAAATATATATATATATATATATATATACACACACACACACATATACATATACACACAATTTTCCTTAGTTGCATTTTTCTCAGGACATGCTGAGAAAGGTGCTCAAGCAAAAGAATACAGTAATAAACTGGAGGATAGGAGAGATGTGAGGAAGTACTTCACAGAAAGTGGTGGATTCCTGTAACAATCTTGCAGGCTGCAGCGGAGGTGATGAGGGCGAAAACAGTGTGTGGGGGGGGGGTTCAAGAATGCATGGGATAGGCATAAGGGAAACTCAGAAAAAGGTAAGGGGAAGAAAGGGCTGGAGATCAAGCAGGATCAGGGGTGATATTATAGGCAGGGGAAATGGGCAGACTAGGTAGGCTAAGTGATCCTTACCTGCCGGCAAATTCTATCTACTATATGTCAATTGTCAGGTCGGTGCGTGCCTATTAACCGCGTCGCGTATTATTTTTCCATGGTAGATTTATAAGCGATAATAACTCGCCAGCTGTTTGCCGTTGCTCCTCAGTGCCAGCTAGCCACCAGCCGCGAACTCGCTACCTGTGAGTAGCACAAAGGAGACTGGGTGCACTCGCGCTTGGGAAGGAAGAAAGTAGTCCCACAATTCCAGTTACGGCACTGTGTTGTTCTGTAACGCACAACAGCACTGTACGGCAAAACGGATCAGTGGGCGAGAAAGCGAGAGAGAAAATAATCCATCGGGAACGTGTGGTTGTAGTTCCCAGCGAGCTTGCGCGTTTGTGGGGAATCTGTCTTCTCCAAGTTAACAGGGTTCTTCTGGATTTGACCTTAAGTACCGTCGCGCCGCTCCGGCGTTTGTGCCGTTGTTTTATTTGTATTGGGGGTACAGAAAGTGTTGGGGGAAGGGGCAGCCGTTGCGTTTCGGGGAGGTTGCCTGCCTGGACGCGGAAGGAGATCCCTCGTTGGCTGTGGCCGGCTGCTTGCGCGGGGCCTCGACGAAGCCGACTGAGTTGAGAGGAATTACGGAAAGAGCTGAGGCGAGAATGGAGGAAGAGGTTTTGTGCTGTTACCGCGCCGCCGCAAGCCGCTGAAGTGTCGCCTCCGTCCCCCCGAAAGCCATTCTCCCACCGAAAACAAGACCCCCCCCCCCTCCGAAGCTATGAGTTCGGCGACTTCTCTTCGGTGAAAGCAGACGGCGGGGGGATAAACATGGGTGCCGTGCTTCGAAGTCTGCTCATGTGCAGCTTTTGCTCGCTGATAAGAGGTGAGGACTGGAGGAGGAGGTGGGGTGGGAAGAGGGGAAAAGAAAAGTTAAAAGGGTTTGTTGGAAGGGGCCATTTTTGTGGCTGTGTGTAAAAGTAAGGCCTTGTGTGCTAGTGAGAGGGGGGCCCTGGATAGGGGCATTCCGGGCGCAGCAGTGATTTATTTTTTTTTGTGTGTGGAAAAGTCTTTCTCTATACATTGAAAAGCTCAGCTGCATTATTTTTGTCCTGTAGCAAACACCGAAATGCACAGACGATAAATGAAACCTAATGCTTGACTTTGTGTAAATACACTCACTGATGTGGACCTTACTGAATTCTGCAGGATTGGGGGAATCTGAGGGGCTGGGGGAATGTTTTTTGTTGAAACTTGATTGCTGTATGGGTTGAATGTATGACTTTTTTGTACAACAGGCTTGCCTTTTAGTTGTGTTCTTTTTTTTTTTTTTCTCAGATATGCACATTATTTGTTTGTGCTGTCTGTGTACGTTGGAATGGTTTTTGAAAGTTAGGTGTTGATTTGTTAATGGACATTTGTATCGAGACCTGCAGAAGGATCGCTAAACATACTAAGTCTTGAGGATGTTGACTAGTTAAACACAGGGCAGGTTTACAGTTTATTAAAATAATTGCTTCCCACGTCAATTGTGAGGTTAAAAATGTCTGAAATTGAAGCAGCACTGAAGTTTGCATAGATGAGCATACTGTTTTATATATTGTATATGTCCATAAGGGGTTCCACAACTCCAGTAACTAGAGCTCCATTGTTTTTATAATCTCTCTTTTCACATGATCGTAGTGCAGTTATTTTGTATTATTGGTATAAACTTTTATGAAGCTTTGCTTATTTAAGGTTGGTGTAAGGAAGACTGGTGTATCTGTAATATGTTTGCATGTGTGTAGTCTTGGAAATTTTTGTCTGCAACAAAAACAAAAATCTGGCTAATTTGCTACAAAGGTGTCTTAAGTAGCTGCAAGTGTGTTTAAACAAGTCTGCAGTAAGATTGTGGGGAGAGTGCACTAGAAAGCCTGTTGACTGATTTGGAAAAGATGGAGTTGGCACATATTTGTTAAAATCTGCATGCCATATTGTCTCTTATTCCCAAGAGGAAACATGCTAACTAGAGGTTTCTGAATTGCTGTCATTTTGCAGTCCTTAGCAAATAGTGCTTCTTATTCTATACAGACATTCTGTGCAGTCTAAGGACATTAATTTTATATAGTTGTTTGTGCTGCTTCTGCTGAAACTTTTTTGTTTGTTTTTTTATGATTGCTCACTTTGTGCTTGGGCAATGTTTCTTTGAATGCGAAACTAGATTTTTTTGTAACATATCTGAGGTGTGTAACGCTTTTTGGTTAAAGCTATAATTTAACCAGGAAAACTTTTTAATAGAAAAACAAGTGATGACTTATTTTCATTCAACTTGGTAAGTTGTTCCAACACTACCAGTAATTTTGTTTAACATATAAATCTGTGATAAAGGAATAATTTAAATTTCTGTCAAATGTCAGAAAAGGTGAAAACAGTTTGAGATGTCCGCACTAAAACAGAAATTGGGCCTGTTAAGTTTTTCTGCCTCACTTGTGAGGATGTTACATAACACTAATTGGGTTTTTCATTTACTGTGCACTTCTGTTTGACTGGTTTCCCCTCCACATGCCGCTCATCCCATTGCAAGTTCATTCAGGAAATAAATATACATTTGCATTTATTGTGAAGTGCTCTAAGCTCTGGAAGGGCACTGTGCTATCTGTCTTATTTCCATAGATCAGAAACACTCCAGTAAAACAGCTTCTGTCAAAAATGGTTGGTGATGTCAAAGTTGAAGAAGAATGCAGCATTATTAAAAATCGGCACAGAACAGATTAAATTCAGTATAAAGAGGTTAAATCAGCCAGATGGGCTTGGAGCCATGCACTAATTCAAAAAAATGAAGGTGGTTTGTAGTTTGAGAAAACTTTCAACAAAAAATGTGCTGAATCTTTTCCTTTTCATAAGTGCTGGAGGGACGAGTGCCCAAAATTCGGGTAATTTTTTTTTTTTCTATTTACATTTGGCAGGGGGAATGAATAAACTTGGCAAGGCTTCATTTAACTGTCTCTGTTCATCTGCTTTATAAATATTTATGTAAGGAAATTCACAGTGTGAGAGAATTAGCGAGTTGCTCTATGTGGACATTAGTTGATTTGACCAAGATAGTGGCTTGCTGATACTGGCATGCAAAAATCACCAAGTCATTTGAGGTGGTTCCTCCAACAAATGTATATCAACTTTCTTAAACAAATATATTCACATACCTATAAACTAAATAAAATACAAAAGTTGTAGAACTACTTGTATTTTCACTGGGGAAGCAAATCAGAAGTTTTCCTTTGCATTATGAATTCTGCCAAGGTGCAGGATAAATTTAAAATTGTTGCTTGCTTGTGAATCCATGCTCAGCATCTCATTTTCATGCAGGTCGTAGAGGACAGTAGTCAAACCATCATCTTACAGTTTCAGAATACTAACATACTAAAATGCCAGCAGAATGGGCCTAACGGTCTTTCGTGTCTGCTCGTTTGGTCAGCCCCCACCCTGCGAGCTGACCTTGCTGCAGTGATACAACATGCAAAAATCCTTCATAGTTACTGACATAAAGCACAGAGGAATAAGAATTTTGGTTTAAATCTGTTAGGTGCATGTGAAACAGCAACAGGGTTCATTAATGTTTAGCAGTAGTGGCTTTTTGAAATTAACTTTTACCTTTCCAGATCAGTAGAATTTATTTTAAAGCAGCATAATTTACTGGAGTTAGCACAAGTAAAAATGAACACATACTGATTTTGTTTAGTCTTATTTCAAATCAAAATTTATTTTATAATGCGCTTTTCTACATATCAAAGCGCAATTACGTACCAAAATAACATCGACCATAATAAATAACAGCATAAAAACAATAAAAGTAGCAGTAAACTTATTCAAACGCTAATTCAAACAGATAACTTTTCAGAGACGCCTTAAATGACTCCGTGGACGGACTCTCTCTAATCTGACGAGGTAGAGAATTCCACAGGGTTGGGGCCATAAAAGAAAAAGCTTTGGCCCTAGATGACTGAAGACAAACCCTGGGAATCTCTAGCAATCCCTCGTCAGCGGAGTGGAGTGGGCGAAGAGGGTGGTAAGGTCGAAGAAGATCTTGCAAGTAGCCTGGTCCCTGACCGTGTAGGGTCTTATAGGTCAGCAACGCGATCTTGAAAGTGATTCTCCATCGCACCGGCAGCCAGTGCAGTTCGCACAGTACAGGTTGATGTGGCAAGTTCTTGGTAACCCAGTCAACAACCTGGCTGCATCATTCTGCACCAGCTGCAGGCGACGGAGATCCACTCCCGGCAACCCTAGATATAGAGCATTACAGTAATTTCCATTATAGAAGTGTGATCTTGCATGTGATTTGGAAATGCATAAGTTATCTCTGTCTTTTTGTCATGTCCACTATGAGCAAAAATCTAAGCACTCTGGTAAGGTATTTCCCATTAGAAACATCTGTTGGCACCATCGTAACCTGTCCCACGGTTCTGTATATATCTAAAACTGCTGAAGTTAGCCATATTTGACATTGGTCAGTAATTATAAACCCAGTAATTAAACATAAACGGAAGGAATTCTGAAGACTTTGATGTCTTTAAAGATATTGGGAATACATACTGATTATAAGCATGGTGAAGTTTTTAGCTAACAAGTATTGTTGCTTTCATTGAACAAAGAAAAACAGTATTCAAGAGATGTAAAAAGGCTGTGGGGTCAGTGTACTCGTGTGTGTGTGTGTGTGTGTGTGTGTGTGTGTTTTTTTTTTGTGTTGTGTTTTATGTTTTTGTGATTGATTTGTTCTTTTAAATGTTGTTATGCCTCCTTCAATACTGGCTTGCTCCCTTTCCTCCAGCTCCCCCTCTGCCCTGTGTTCTCTGTGACATGACATTCTGTCCTCTGGGTCCCCTTGGCTTACTCCTTGAGGGAAGACCATTCACACACTTTTAGGCAGAGTGTGGCCACTACACTTACTGGTTGCCATTCTCCCTATTTTTCCTGCCCCCAACCTTTACAATAAATAACTTTTACACAGAATGTAGTTTGAAGTTTACTCAAGAAAAAAACTTAAAGGATTGGGACATTTGTCAAGCTCCATTACTAGTAAGGCCAATGATTTTCTGTTTTCAAGCAAAAACTCAGGTAAAAAAAAAAAAAAGAATCTGACATTTTTCCTAGTACATCTAAGAACAGATGACTTGGAGGGGAACAGTGAAATAGAAATCCAGATGAGATTCTGGGAACTGGCCAGGGTTTGCCACTCTATAGGAAGCTCAATCTCCTTCTCTGAGATTCTACCATTTCCTAAGGTGTCCGGGGAGACCAAGCATAAGCTTGGAGGGCTGAACCAGTGGATCAGGGACTGATGCACAGCAGAAGGGTATGGTCTGGTGGGGGATTGTGGGGATACATGGGAGGACAAGGGGTTGTATGCTAGGGATAGAATGCACCTTAATTTGGAGGGGAGGGAGATCTTGAAACTAAAACTTGCTGGATTCATAGCTGAGGGGTGGGGTTTAAACTTATAAAGGGGGGAAGGTTAACTAAAAGTATAGCTCCAGGGGGGACAGCTCGAGGATCTAGAGCACGTAAAGAAGGCAGGTGACAGAGTTGCAAATCCACCCAGAGCTGGGCAGGCAAGGGCGACTAGGGAGGGAGGGAGCCGGGCCAAGACGACTGGAGAAGAGAGAGAGAGGTCAGGGTGGAGGATGGTCCTGATCAGTGCCAGGAGCAAGGGCAATAAAATGCCGAGCTCCAGGCAATGCTGGTTGAGGGCTCAAGCGGATGTGGCTGCAATTACTGAGACGTGGGCCACACAGAAAAAATGAGTGGGATCTAAATTTGGAGGGCTACAACACATTCAGGAAGGATAGAGGAGAGGGTGTGATGCTGAAAGTCAGAAATGACATAGTGATTATTGGAGTGGTGGAGGCGATTTGGGTAACCCTGCAAACAAGGAGGTCCTAGAGGACAATCCAGTTGAGAACATCAAGGGTCACTGTGACCTTGGAAAAGGTAGGGTGGTGGTCAGGGGTTACCTCAGTATGCCGGGGGCAAACTGGGACGCTGTGACATCCTCTGTGGCCAGGGAACAGAGACTGCTGGATGTGTTTTCAGAATGCCTTCCTAGTCCAGCAGGTAGGGGAGCCTACTAGGGAGGGGCGGATACTGGACGTTGTCCTAGTAGACAGTGACCAGATAAAGGGCCTGGAGGTGTGCAGCCTGCTGGCAGGTGGCGACCATGCCATGGTCTGGTTCCTGCTGTACCTAGGGAGGAAGGGAGGAAAACCGCACTAAAACGGTATTAGTAGACTTCAGGGGAGCGGATTTCGTGGGCATGGGTAGGATTCCACAGGGGACCTTGGACAAGGTTAGGCCGGACATGGATGCAGGTAGTTTGTGGGAGACCATCAAGAAGGGGGTGCAAGAGGCTACTAGGTCCTGTACTAAGGTAAGGCGTAAGCATGGTAGAGCCAGCAAGCTGTGTTGGTGGACCAGGAAGGTGCAGGAGGTGGTGAGGGATAAAAAGGCTGCCTGTGCACGTTTTAAGTGCTCTGGGGTGGATAGGGAGAGGGGTGATTACGAGTTGATGGCCAGGAGGGTCACCAGAGTGGTGAGGGGAGCCAAGGTGAGGATGGAGCAATCCCTGACTAGGGATATCCAGAGGGGGGAAGGGATTCTGTAGATACATAGGGGAGAAGAGAAAAGGGAGGGCACAGATCAGCAGGATTAGCACTGGGGAGGGCTCAGGAGGCGGGGGAACAGGCTAAGGTGCTAAACGAGTACTTTGCCTCGATATTTACAGAAAAAGGCTGGGGATCCCTTCAGCCCGACGAGAGGGAAGGGGAGCCAGCAGAGTCTAGAGGTCGGATGGAGTCTAGGGGACAGAAAAGGACAAGGGTACAGGCCGGGCAAAGTCTGGAAGGGGATGGAGGGTTGAATGAGGGGGTGAGCTGGGAGGTAGAAATCACAGTGGCTAGGGCGAGGGAGGCCCATCGGACGCTAAAAACTGATAACGTGCCGGGGTCGGATGAGCTGCATCCGTGGGTTATGGAGGAACTGGTGGATGAGCTAGCATCTCCTCTGGCTGCACTTTTTAATACCTCGCTGCAGACAGGATGGGTGTCTCAAGATTGGAGGGTGGCTCATGTGGTGTCTGTCTACAAAGGGGGGCCTGGAGAGGAGATACTAACATACTAAAAGCAAGCAGAATAGGCCTGACGGTCTTTCGTGTCTGCTCGGTAGCCAGCACCTATTGGGCGCTCGCTCTCCCACCCCCTGAGAGGGTCATCTTCGGCCTCAGTTTACCCATACACCTATCCCACCACCTCTTGAAGCCTTTCACTGTGCCCTCCTTCACCAGACTCCTGGGCAGTGCATTCCATGGCCCCACCACCCTCTCAGTGAAGTAATATCTTCTACGTTCTCCCCTGTAATTTGCCCCCTGGTTGTACCCCCTTTTTTTTAGCCTGAACATTTCTTTGGCTCCGCCCTGTTTATCCCTTTCACATATTTGAAGACCTCTATCATGTCTCTCCCCCCAGTGAGTACAACCCAAGTTCTTCCAGCCTTTCCTCATAGGTCCTTTCTCTCATGCCCTGAATCATCCTGGTTGCCGTCCTCTGGACCCTCTCCAGCAGTGCTATGTCCTTCTTGAGGTGAGGTCTCCAGAACTGCATGCAGTACTCAAGATGCGGTCTGACCAAGGCATTGTACAGAGGGAGGATCACCTCCCTCCTCCTGGACGTAATTCCCTGGGCTATGCAGCCCAGAATCCTGTTGGCTTTTGCCGCAGATCTTATGCAGTTTTCAGTGTTATTCATTTTGGTGTCTACCACCACCCCCAGGTCCCTTTCACTTGTGGTTTGCAGTGAGACCCCCGGGTGTATACATGACCTGGGTTTCTGACCCCCGATGCAGCACCCTACACTTCCCTGGATTAAACCTCAGTCCCCACCTCCTTGACCACCCCTCCAGGGTATCCAGATCCCTCTGGGCTGTCTCTCTCGCTTCATCGTCATCTGCAAAGAGGCTCATTCTACTCCTAACCCCCCTCCCTATAGGTATTGAACCGGAGTTTCCCCAGTACCGAACCTTGGGGAACCCCACTCCAGACCTTCCTAGGGGAGGAAACTATCCCACCAACCACTAACCTCTGTGTTCGCCCTGTTAGCCAATTTTCTACCCATCTAAGCAACTGTCCTCCCACCCCATTCCCCCCCAGCTTTGTCAACAACCTGATGTGGAGTACCGAGTCAGATATAGGACGTCCACCGGTCTTTGTCAGTCAAGGGTCCCCATCACCCAGTCGTAAAAATCTGAGGTTGGTCTGACACAATCTTGCCGGGACAAAACCATACTGTTAGTCATCCAGGTGCCCCAACCTTTCCAGTTGCCTCCCGAGCTTCTCCTTGATGATGCCCTCCATTAGTTTGTCTACCACCGCCGTTAGGCTGACAGGCCTGTAATTTTCCATCTCCTCCCTAGACCCCCCCCCCTTTTGTGGATAGGCACAACGTGAGCCATCCTCCAGTCTTGAGACACCCATCCTGTCTGCAGAGAGGCATTGAAGAGTGCAGCTAGTGGGGCTACTAGTTCGTCCGCCAGTTCCTTCAGAACCCTCGGATGCAGCCCATCCGGTCCCGGTGCCTTATCAGTTTTTAGCGCCTGAAGGGCCTCCCTCACCCTGTCCCCTGTGATTTCTCCCTCCCAGTCCACCCCCTCACTTAAACACCCATCCCCTTCTAAGCCTGACCCACCCGGTGCCTCAGCCTCTTTCGGTACTCTCAACTCCATCTGACCTCTCCGCTCAGCTGTCTCCCCCACCCTCCCTTCAGGCTAAATGGATCCCCTGTTTTCCTCCATAAATATCGAGGCAAAGTACTCATTTAGCACCTCTGCCTGATTTCCCGCCTCCTGAGCCCATCCCTTCCCGGTCTTTATCCTAGAGATCTGTGCTCTTCCTTTTCTCTTCTTCCCTATGTATCTATAGAATCCCTTATCTCCCCTCCGGATATCCCTAGCCAGGATTTGCTCCATCCTTGCCTTGGCTTCCCTCACCACTATGGTGACCCTCCTTGCTGTCGACTCGTAGTCGCCTCTCTCCTTTACCCCCCCCCGGAGTGCTTAAAACATGCATAAGCAGCCTTTTTATCCCTTGCGCCTCTTGCACCTCCCTGGTCCACCAACACGGCTTGTTGGCTCTACCATTCTTACGCCTTTCCCTTGTACATGAGCTAGAAGCCTCGTGCACCCCTGATGGGGATGGGATGATGGGGAATTATAGGCCTGTCAGCTTAATGTCTGTGGTGGGCAGAGTAATGGAGGGCATTATCAAGGAGAGGCTCAGGAGGCAGTTGGAATGGTTGGGGCACCTGGATGACAAACAGTACGGTTTTATCCCGGGGAGATTGTGTCAGACCAGCCTCACAGATTTTTATGACTGGGGGCCCTGGACCACCATAGTCTGGTAGACGTCCTATATCTGGACTTCAGTAAAGCATTTGATTCGGTACCCCCACAATGGGCTGCTAACAAAGCTGGGGTGGGGGTGGGAGGGCAGCTGCTCAGATGGGTAGAAAAGTGGCTAACGAGGCGAATACAGAGGATATTGGTTGGTGGGATAGTCTCCTCGCCCAGGAAGGTCCTCAGTGGGGTCCCCCAAGGTTTGGTACTGGGACCACTCCTGTTAAGTGCCTACATCGCAGATATGGGGGGGGGGGGTAAGAAGCAGGATAAGTCTCTTTGTGGATGACTCAAAACTGGGAGCACTAGTAGACAGAGATGAAGCGAGAGAGACAGTCCAGAGGGACCTGGATACCCCGGAGGGGTGGTCAAGGAGGTAGGGATTGAGGTTTAATGCAGGGAAGTGTAGGGTGCTGCATCTTGGGGTCAGAAACCCATGCCATGTATACACCTGGGGGGGGGGGTCTCACTGCAAGCCACATCGAGCAAGAGGGATCTAGGAGTGGTGGTAGACGTCAAAATGAATAACACTGAAAATTGCAGAAGAACTGTGACAAAAGCAAACAGGATACTGGGCTGCATTGCCAGGGGGATTACGTTCAGGAGGAGGGAGGTGATCATTCCTATGTATAATGCTTTGGTCAGATGACATCTTGAGTACTGTGTGCAGTTCTGGAGACCTCACCTCAAGAATGACATAGCACTGCTGGAGAGAGTCCAGAAGAGGGCAACCAGAATGATTCAGGGCATGGGAGGGAGGTCCTACGAGGAAATGCTGGAAGAACATGGGCTGTACTCGCTGGAGGAGAGACGGGGGAACATGATAGGGGTCTTCAAATATGTGAAAGGAATAAACAAGGGTGGAGCCAAAGGGATGTTCAGACTAAAGAAGGGGAACAACCAGGGGATGAGTGGAAGCTGTTGGGGGCTACGGGGGAACGAGGAGGCATTACTTCACTGAGAGGGTGGTGGAGCCATGGAATGCACTGCCCGGGAGTCTGGTGAGGAGAGCACAGTGGAGGGCTTCAAGAAGGGTGGGACAGGAACAAGGGAAAACTGAAGCTGAAGATGACCCTCTCTGGGGGGCTGGGGAAGTGAGCACCCATTAGGAGGCTGGCTACCGAGCAAACACGGCAGACCATTGGGCCTGTTCTGCTGGCTTCTAATATGTTAGTATTTTTAAAGCACTTGGAGTCATTTTTTCATGAAAAATTGCACCACTTTATCATGCAAACAGCTCCACTTTGTGTCAGTTTTTTTGTGAAAACTCTCCCATTTTGAGCCATGTTTTTTGTACAAAACACATTGATTTGCCCTCCATTTGGGAGAAAAAATTAGAAATGGTGGATTTTAAGATTCTGTCAAACTGAAGTAGTGACTTTTTGAAAACGAAATATCACCCTACCCTAGGCATGATGCATGCTGTCTGTCGCCTTTGATTTTTTTCCCCTCCTCCCCCATAGGTTTCTCCTGGTCCTTTGACTTTTCCTTTTTGTGTGCACTTTTTATTACTATTTGTTCTTTCCTTTCTTGTATTCTTCTCCTCTGACTCAACAAATGCGTTCCCCAGTTGTACCCCATCTCCTACTCCAGGTTGCAGCTTCTGCAGCTTGAAGTGTGTGCAAACTGCTGCATTCACAGTTGATGCCAGTGCTCTTCCTTTGTCCACTAGAAGGAGGTGCATGAATTGGGAGTGGGGGGTAGCTTGTAGCCCTCCTCCCCAACACCTACACAGTGTGCTTAGCACCCCATGACCACCAGTGTGAGACTCCGGAGATTTTGTATGAGTGTAGGTGGCAGCATGATGTGCTACTGCTGTGCCATTGGGTTTGCTCCATACTGCTGTCATCTGAGAAATACTGAGTTAGACAACTGCTGACTCCTGGGCCAACACTGGAAATTTAACGTGTCATTGTTGATTAAGTTCTTATTACCTGTGCTCTAGCCAGAGGCATTGAGATTTTGCAGGAGAGAACAGTCACAGGCTGTCATTCTGGAAGCAGTCTATTAGCAGTTTGACTGGCAGTGGTCGTGGACAGCTGTAGAACGTGGCACACTGTCTAGCCTCCCATGTCATTGCAAAATAGTGTTCTGCTGTTCTGTAGCCAGGGTAATCCCCCACCCCCAAAAACAAAAAACAAACTGGTGCTTTATAATTGCGGTCCCACATATGCATTGTATACTTCTGCATACATTTTATTTATGTATTCAGAAGTTGATAACCGGGAAAAGCACCATGAGCCGAAGCTCGTTTCCAGGTGCAACCTGGGGGGAGGGGGTAACGGGTGGATGACGGATACAGCTGCAAATATAACTCAATAACAGGCAGTGACGAAAACAGACCAAGTAAAAAGTACACATGTATAAACTCGGAAACTATGTATAAACACACATAAACTTGGAAACTATGTACAGATAGATACAAATTTGAAACTAATATATATATATATATATATATATATAAAAAATACGATGATGAGTGCAGCTCTTATACAGTGGTTTGTCCCAGAATGGCGTGGAATTAGGGCATAGTGTGGTCGTAGGGCTAGGAAGGGGTACAGTTGCAGAAGGTGACCGGGGTTGGTCTGAGTAAGTGCCTGAGATAGTGGAAGGAGGGTGAAAGACTGGTTGGGGGGGGGAAGGCTATTCCAGAGGGAGAGAGACTTCTAGGAGAAAGAGAGTTTGCTCGCCTGAAGCTGGTCTCTGGGCTCATCACTTCTGGAAGGTCCTTCCTGGAACCACGTGACAGGAGGTATACAGACTTCTGCAGGACGGTTATACCCTTCCACTCATTTCCTCCAGACCTTGGTTTACTTCCTGCCTGTCTAGTGGCAGGAGCTCTGCAGGACTTCTGTCACAGAAGTGACAGACCCAGAGATCAGTGAGTCTGCTTCTTTTCTCTCTCTCTCTCCTAAGCTGGTCTCCGGGCTCATAACTAGTGGGAGGTCCTTCCTGGAACCACGGGACAGGCAGGAAACAGACCTCTGCAGGGGGACCAGATCCTCCCCTCTGCATCCTGTAGCTCTGTTTACTTTCTGCTGCCATGAGGCAGGTTCTCTGCAGGGGCTCTGCCACTGTAGTGGCACAGCTGAAGACACCAAACTGTAAGTGCAGTTATTTTCTCATTAGAAGGGGAATTTTCAAGGGGGAACTTCACAGGAGCAGGTTGTGAGTCTACTTTTTTTTTTTCCTTATCTAATAGGACTACTGATTAGCGCTCCGGAGCGCTGGTGCAAGAGACCCCAGTCTCAGCCTTGCAGCCTGTACAGACGGGCTCCCTGCTCTTCCTCACCACGCAACCATCTTCCTGTGCTTGAGACCCCACCCCCCAGAGCATCGTGGATGCAGTTGCAGCGTGCCTGGGACCACGAAGCAGAATTAGTCCCCAGGCATCACCAGGAGCAGCAGGTGTCTCATTGATTGAGCAAAAGAAGGATTCAGCTCATTGACGAGTGCCTGGAGCTTCTCTCTTGATCGGCGCCACAGGACGCCAGCCGTCGGCGCGCTTCGCGCCGTCGGAGAGAGCTGCATTATCGCATTCGCTCTTCTGGACGAGAAAAATTAGCACGGGAACAGTAGCACTACAGTGGCAGGCCATTTAGAGGGGCAGAGGGAGCAGACAGTTCATCTACTCGTTGACTAGCATTGTTGCTTAGCTCGTCGACGGATCTTGGATTTTGGGGGGCACCAAGGCTTAAAACAGCACAGCAAAGCACCAAGGCATTAAAGGGGACTGCACCAAGCACAGTTCCTCACAGCAGTATCCAACAAAGCCTTAAAGGGACAGGATGGCACTAAGCTCAGTTTGCAAGGCAATATAAAATTGTTCTTTCAAATTCTTTATATCAAAGTGTCATGGCCTCCACTAAGGACAGACCACCAGGGGCAGAAAGTGCCACAAGTGCAGAACACCCATGCTGGCCACATTCACAGGGTCTCTGTGTGTGAAATATGACAGTGCAACCTCTCCAGCTCAGGACGAGGCATCCGCTGCAGAATCTCAGAATCCGCGAGACCAGCTCAGGGGTCGGGAGCAGTCCCCCACCTTAGAAGGATGTCACCACTCAGCTGGGGCCCTAGCCCCAGATCTGATAGAGAAACTGAATAGAGCCTTCGCCATCAACCCCTCATGTTTTGATGTCCTTCAGCAGTCTGAGACCGGGGTCCCTGCGCTAGCGCTCTGGAGCACTAATCAGCAGTCCTGTTAGAGAAGGAAAAAAAGTAGACTCACTGATCTTCTGGTCTGTCACTCCTGTGACAGAGGTCCTGCAGAGCTCCTGCCACTAGACAGGCAGGAAGTAAAACAGAAGTGATGAGCCCGGGGACCAGCAGTCAGAGAAGGACATTTTATAGATATTTAAATTTCTATGTTCGGACCAAGTTCATAACGTAACTGAGCGCTAGTGCAGGGACTCCCATCTCGGCCTTGCAAGCTGTACAGACAGGCTTCCCTGCTCCCTCTATCACCACGTGCAGCCCTTCTCTCTCTCTCTCTCCCGGGCAATGAGTCACGATGTGACAGGGCCGGCAGGATCAGCGCTCTTCACGGTGCACATCGCAAGACTGCAGGCATTTTCTGGCACAGCAGCCGCCTCGTCAATGAGCACACAAAGGATTCGGCTCGTTGACGGGCGCCTGGAGCTTCTCTCCTGTCGACGGTCATGGGACTCTTAGACCGCGCCTGCCAGTCGGTGAGCCGCATGGTCGCATCGGGCTCTCTGACGCCAGACAACTTGCGCGGGAACATTAGCGCTCTTCAGTCAGGCAATTAGGAGGGTGAAAGGGGGAAGATCATTACTCTCCTCGTCGACGAGCATCACCTGCTCAGGTCATCTGATCTTGTTGGGGGGGACCAAAGCCTTGAAGGGACTGGAATACACCAAGCTCAGCTTTCAAGACAATAACAATATTTAACTCTGTGTGTGTGTGTGTGTGTGTGTGTGTGTGTGTGTATATGTATGTGTGTGTGTGTGTGTGTGTGTGTATATATATATATATATATATATATATATATATATATATTTGTGTGTATATATATATATATTTATATGTGTATATATTTATTTATTTTAAATAGTAGTATGGCCTCAACAAAGAACAGATCCCCCACCCCGAGGCAGAAAGTGCCACAAGTGCAAAACACCCATGCTGGCCATCTTGCAGGTCTCTGCGTGTCCAAATGTGACAGTGCAACCTCTTCAGTCCGGGACGAGGCATCCACTTCTGAATCTCAGGATCTACGAGACCAGGTCAGGGGCAGTCCCCCACCCTAGAGGGGCATTGCCACTCGGCTGGGTCTCTAGCCCTGGATCTAATAGAGAAACTGAAGCAAGCTTTTGCCCTCAGCCCCTCATATTTTGACATCCTTCTGAAGTCTCCGGAGCCCAGGACCCATAGGAAAGCCCCCTGCAAGTGCACTCCTTCCTCATCCTTGGACAAGGATACCCCCCGCTCCTCACAATGCGACAGGAGGAGGAAGAGGCCCAGATCCAGGAGTAGATCCAGACCCAGGGACACAACCCATGAGAAGCACAGACGGGACAGGTCACCCTCAGGGTCCGACTATTCATCCCTAGGAGAGGGGAACTCCCAAACCCAGATTCCGACTTGTACTCCTCACCAGCCAGAAACTTTGATTTGGAAGATCTAGATTTTTTTCTTTAAAAAGTTGTCGGAGGAGATCCACCTGAGCTCACCTTCTCCAGAGCCCAACCGAGCGAAGCCAGCATTCCGGCTTGTGTCAGTTTCAAATCCAGTGACTGCTTTCCCCCCTCCCTCTGGCCATAGAGGACCACTGAAAGGAGGGTGGCAGGTACCCGAGCGGTTTTTTCCCTGTCTCGCCGCCTAACCAAACTATTGAAATTCAACAAGAAGCCTTCGGAGAAATGGCTCGACTGTCTTAGGATAGATTCTCTTATCCCAAACCTCAAGAAAAAGGCAGTTATCCCAGCAGAAGGTGGAGCCTCCCTGCGGGACCCGGTGGATAGGAAAGTGGACACCTCTCTCAAGAAAGCTTTTCGGTCCACTGCAACCTCCCTCAAGGCAGCTACCGCTAACCTCTACTCAGTTAGGGCTGCGCTCTTCTGCACCACTGATCTGGCATTCCAGCTCACTGATGAGCCAGAGAAGAAGCATCCCATTTTACAGCATTTGCAGCTCATGGGGCTAGCTTTGGCCTATTCGGCTGATGTATCGCAGGAGGCAGTCAGGTGTGCAGCAAGGGCTGTGTTTTACCAGATCTCGGCTCGACGCAACTTATGGCTGAGGGCTTGGCAGGTGGATGCCTCCTCGAAGATGCATTTGGTAAATGCCCCTTATGAAGGAGGCCTTCTTTTTTGATTCAGCTCTAAAGGAGGCGGTCAAGGAATCTGGAGAAACGGCGAAAGTGCGAATACCGCAATCCTGGGGAAGGAACAAGCCGTGGGCCTCAGGATCCAGACAGAATTTTCGTGTCCAAAATTATTCCAGGGGTCAGAACAAGCCGACTCCAGGCAGACTATCCTGGTTCAACTTGTGCAACCAACATAGCTTCCGAGGTGGCAGGGAGAGGTGCCAGAGATGCCGAGGGCAACTCCAGAAAGTCTCAGCGAGGACTCTCGGACCCATGCTTGCGTCGGGGGCAGGCTTTCCAGCTTTTTCGAGGAATGGTTCCACACCACCATAGACAAGTGGGTGTTAGACGTAATTTGCAAGGTGTACTTTGAGTTAGATTCCTGGCCCCCCTGCCCCACATACTGTCCTCGCCAGTCTCAAGCAACCCAGTAAAACGAGCGGCGACCCTGCAAGCGATTATAGAGCTCTTAGAGGCAGTAGCTATCAAACAAGTCCCCACTCCAGAAAGGAACAGGGGAGTGTATTCCCTAGTCGTCTTAGTGCCAAAATGCTCAGGGGGCTTCTGGCCAGTGTTAGATCTCAAGTTTCTAAATGGCTTTGTTCATAACAGAACATTCAAGATGGAGACCCTGTTCTCCATCATCTGAGAAATCCATCAGGGGGATTTTTTGGCCTCAGTAGATTTACAAGATGCTTATCTGCACATTCCCATACAGAAAACACACCGGCAATTTCTAAGATTCAAAGTGGAAGGTCACCATTTTCAATTCACGACGCTGCCCTTTGGCCTGTCCAGAATCTTCTCCAAAGTCCTAGTGACAGTGGTCGCTTACCTCCGAATGCAAGGGATACAGCTCTTCCCATACCTGGACAACATTCTCATCAAAGCCCCAGGTACGATCAAGTAGTCCAAGCAGTGACGGAGGTCACCCAGTGCCTTTCCTCTCTGGGGTTCGTAATCTACCAGAAGAAGAGCTCCCTCTGTCTCTGAGCCATCTGGGGGTGAATATCAATACAATCCAAAACAAAGTTTTCCCCACAGTCGAAATTCAAAGAACTGAGGGCTCTCATCTACAAATTCCAAGCAGCTCAATCTCTGCCAGCCCGCTTCTTCATGCAACTCATAGGGACGATGGTCTCCCTGTCAGACTAAGTCCCCTGGGCACTAGTCCACATGCGACCTCTCCAGTAAGGTCTCCTCTAGCAATGGTTCCAATCAAGGGGCACAATGGACCAGAGGATTCAGGTATTTCGCCAGGTGAAGAACTCCCTGATATGGTGGATTCAGCAGAGCAACATCATGAGGGGTCTCAGTCTGGGGCACCCTCACCAGATCAGTCTCCACCGATGCCAGTCTCTGGGGCTGGGGGTGCATTCGGAATAGCTCTCGACACAGGGCAATGGTCTCTGGTGGAGTCTTGCTACAGCATCAGTGTACTGGAAATGCGGGCAGTCCGCCTGGCACTGTAGCAGTTCAAGACACCGCTTTCCCACCAGGACGTCCTCATTCTCACGGACAGTCGGATGACAATGGCATACATCAACTGCCAAGGAGGCACAAAGAGCTCTTGGATGCTGCAAGAGGCTCTTCTTCTCTTTCAGTGGGTGGAAGACAACCTGGGAAGTCTATGAGCGGCATACATCCCAGGCCAGGAAAATGTCACAGCAGATTGGCAAAGTTAAAAGGACATCCTGCCAGGGTAGTGGGAGCTCAAAAACACAGCACGGTGGGGCCACCTGCAGGTAGATCTTTTCGCCTGCTGAAAAAATTGCAAAGTTCCACAGTTCTGCTGTCTCATCAGGTACGAGAAGGCCATGGCACAAGACACCTTCTCCATCAACCGAGGTAAGTTCGATCTCTTGTATGCCTTTCCTTCAGTTCCAGTCTTATCAAGGGTACTGCATAAGATTGCCCAGGATCAAGCAGAGATGATTCTGGTTTGCCCATGCTGGCCCCGCAGACTTAGTTTCCCTGATTTTAGTCCAAATGTCTCTTCATTGTTCCCCTGGTGTTTCAGGTAAACCCAGACCTACTACATCAGGGACCGGTGCTGCACCCCCAGTCCTCACAATCTGTCCCTCTCGGTGTGGAGATTGAGCAGGAAACTCTCAAGTAGTTAGGTTTCTCAGCACCTGTCATAGAAACGATTCAATCCAGGCGGGTCTCATCCTCAAGGGTTTATTGTAGGATTTGGAGAAAATTCCTGTTCTGGTTATGAGATACCTCTCTACTGGATGATTCTGTGTCTCTACCTACCATTCTTCAGTTCCTTCAGGAAGGTTTCAACAAGGGCCTCCAACCGGCTACCTTAAGAGTCCAGGTGTCTGCTTTAGGGGCGCTCTTGTTAGTGGACTCGGGTGAATCTTTAGGAGCTCTTCCTCGTGTTCTATGTCTGAGAGCGGCAACCTTGAAGCGTTCTCCAATAAAACCTGTAGTACACCTTGGAGGCTTAACCTAGTGCTCAAAGCACTCACCAAGCCCCCTTTTGAGCCCTTAAGGCATCCTTACTTCATCTCACCATGAAGGCCGTCTTTCTTATTGCAGTCATCTCAGCCCGACGCATGAGTGAGAAAGAAGCCCTATCATCTAAAGAACCTTACACTATATTTCATCAAGACTCAGTAGTTATGCAGACAGATTCGGCCTTTTTACCAAAGATGATGTCTCCTTTTCACTGCAACCAAGTCTTGAACATTCCCCCATTCAGTCCGCACCACAAGAATAGAAGGAGAGAGAATTTCACATGCTTGATCCATGGAGAGCACTCAAAAATTTACATCAGGCCCCTCGGTACAGCGGTTGGATTCCTGCTTGTGATGTCGGCGACCTGGGTTTGGGAATGGACTCTGGGTCGTCGGAGGGTCGGCTGGGGGAGAAGGTTGGAGCGTCCGCAGATGGCTCGCCTTCTCCAGGGGGGAGGGTGGGGTTGCAAGCCGGGCACCTGCTGGTCCCTGGCGGAGGCCAGGAGCATAGCAGGGTGTCGGGGTTCTAATCGCAGGGGGAGTGACAGACGTTGGCGTTCGCCTTGACGTCAGGTGGCACATCACTCTCCAAGGGAGAAAACAGAGGAAACTGCTCCCTGGCTAAGCCAGATGACGGTCTCGGGGCCCCCCGCTGCCACCAGGCTTCACGACCGGCCGCCTCAGCAACACCTGGAGCCAGTTGCCGCAGTGTGCTGGACAACCCCCACCGGTGCCTTCCCTCTCGGAGGAGGGGGACCCACCCGGCGAAGGGAAATGCTGGGCTACCTCCAGGGGGTAGCAATATGAGGCAGGGTCGGCGTCTGAGATGGTGGGCAGACAGAAGGACCTCAGGGGCCCTGAAGGAGGAGCTGGCCAGGGGAGCAGAGGAGGGGGGGAAAAATCATTTACGTCAGGAGATCTGACTCAGTCCGTAAGACTTCAAGTCTATTCATCCTTACATCAGGCCCAAACATGGGTAAGAAGGCATCAAAGGACTCTGTTGCTAGGTGGATTCTTTCCACCATCCCCATGGCCTACCAAAAGGCCGGGATCAACCTGCCAGGACCAGTGCGGGCACACTCAACCCGAGCGATGACTACGTCCTGGGCAGACTTCAGAGAGGCTTCCCCGGCCGACTTATCTAGAGTGGCCACATGATCATCCATCCATACCTTCGCAAAATTCTATGAATTGGATGTCGCCACCTCGGCCGAGGCGTCCTTTAACTGCAGGGACCTCCAGGCAGAGGTGGACCCATAGGGACTATGGACATGCTTCCCACCCAGGAAGTGGAGGGATGTATTGCTTCAGTATATCCCAGGAGTGATGAGCCCGGAGACCAGCTTTAAGGGAGAGAGAAATAGAAATTTAAATACCTGTAAATTTTCTTTCTCCGACTGCTGGTCTCTGGGCTCCCTCCCTCCCAAAATGCTGAAAGTCTGCTTCCGGACGCAAGTTACACTAACTTTTCGTTTGTTTCCAAGTTATTCGTTTCCTCAGAGGACAAAGACTATAGAAGTACTGATGTCTGGAGAAAATATGTGGGAGGGTATAACTGTCCTGCAGAAGTCTGTATACCTCCTGCCTGCCACGTGGTTCCGGGAAGGACCTCCCAGAAGTGATGAGCCCGGAGACCAGCAGTCGGAGAAAGAACATTTACTGGTATTTAAATTTTTTTTTTTTACCAGCTGAGGTTCAGATACAAGGGAGAGAAAAGGCGTGGGCATAGCTGGACTGAGAGTTATAGGTTGTGGGAGATGCGGATGAGAGGAGGGAGGCAAGGTATGTAGGAAGAGACCCAAACCAGTACTTGGCTATGAAGGTAGAGCAGTGAGAGGAGCACCTCTGCGCAATTGACTGGAGAGAGAGGGTGGAGTAGAGGTTGCAGTGGTGAGTTGGGGGGAGTTGGAGGCAAAACGACAAAAAGCATGGACTAGGACATCCAGTTTAGCAAGAGAGGTGGCTGGGGTGGCACTGAAAACTGTCAGCATAGTTAAAGGCAGGGAGGATCCATTTGACTAACGGATCGTGTCTTTCGGGGAAGGAGAGGCTGGCTTTGTGCTGATGGAGTAACCCAAGTTTAGGGCGCAGCTTGTTGTGGAGCATGCTGAAATGGGAGGAAAAATCCAGGGAGGGGGTCGAGCCAGACACCCAGGTATTTGTAAGTGCTGACATTGTTGAGAGGGGTATCCACTGCCGAAGAGAAAACTGGTAGTGAAGAAAGTTTGACAAATATTTATGTGGAGCCGAAGGTCATGGCAACAGTTTACTTGGTGTTCAGTTTAAGATAGTTGGTGTCAAACCAAGCTGTGACTGCTGAGAGTGAAAGGAGACCAAGTAGGTGAATGTACCTATTTATCTAATAGAGGATCCTCTGTGATAGATTTGGCATTATGGGCAGGTTCAATAGAATTTTGGGAAAGCATGACTGTTTAAATTAAGATCAGAGAGTGACCATTACCCTATGATTCTTAAGAGCAAAATAAAAGGAATTAAACTATCTGTACCCAGACAAATGATTCAGATACAAATTGGAACAAACAAAACAATTATATGGAGAACAGAGGCATCTTATAATATTTTGCATGTAATTAGTAAATCATTTTTAACAGAAAATTTAGAACTTTTGAAATTATATACTGCAGAACAACTGATCAATAAATTCTATGAGCTCTTTGAGAGAATAAGGAATGAGCTAGAAGTTATTGTTAATATTAAGAGCAATAGAAGAAGGGGATGGTTTGATTGTTTTAAAGAATTAAGAAAACTAAAACAATATATGAGGTCTAAAAATAAAGATTTACTGAGGGTTATCAAACAGACAAAGAAAAAATATAAGGCATTTTTGAAAGATAAACAGAAAAAAATATTAATGGGAAGAAATGAACAAAGTGATTTATAAATAAAGATCAAAAAGGTTTCTGCCAATTGGTAGCGAGGGGTACCACAAATTATAAAGAAGATATGGATATTTATATACCAGAATCTGTCTGGATTAATTACTTTGCCCAGATTTTTATCTACCCAAATCTGGGTAACAATATAAATAAAATAAAAGACCAGAAAAAATTTGAAATCACCTATCAAGAGGTGTATTTCTCTATTAATTCATTGAAATTGCAAAAAGCTCCTGGCCCAGACAATAGTATATTTATGTAATACTGGTTTATGGTGTAAAGTGTTGACCACTCTGTATAATAAATGTATACAGGAAAATAAATATCCATATACTTGGAAAGGAGCACACACAATACCTATACTTAAAAAGGCAGATAAAGCGAACTCTGTTATGTATAGGCCAATTAGTCTATTGGATAACAACTTAAAAATATTTTCTAAAATAATTCTTGAAAAATTAAATGAAGTTATACAAGGTACAGGTGGGCTTTCTCCATTCCAATCTGGTTTCTGGAAGGAATTTTCAACTTTGGATAATATCTATATACTGTATCATCTAGTAGAGGAAATGTATGCCTTAGAAAGCAAAAACTATATATAATATTTGTAGATTACTCAACAGCATTTGACACCATATCTAGGAAAAAGCTTTGGGATATTTTATTGAATTGTGGCATAGATAAAGAACTGGTCAGTATTATGTATAATCTTTATATGAATGATTGGCACAGGTACGAATTAGCTTGAATGGACAACTTTCGGCCCCTTTTGAAATAGAGGGGTCAGACAGGGTTGTGTTTTGGCTCCTACTTTATTTGCATTATATATTGATGGGCTATTAACAGAATTAAACAATGAAACTATAGACTTTCCAAAAATACAGGATCAACCATGCATAGCTCTTGCGTATGCAGATGACATAGTTTTATTTTCCCTGACGCAGAAGGGGCTTCAAGAAAAAAATTAAAATACTTGATAAAAGATCTAGAGAATTGAATTTGAAAGGTAATCTAAGACTAAAGTACTTATTAGCCCTAAAGGTAGAGATAAGAAAGGAGTTTGGTTTCTTCAGGGTAATAAATTAGAAGTAGTGAAAATATGTTTATTTAGGGGTTGAATTCAGTGATAATGGGTTTTGGAATCATCAATTCCAAAGATATGTGTGGAAAGCTCGTCTAAGACTATGCAGGGTTTAGTCCGTTTTAATTATAGATATGGTGGAACCAGTATTAAACCCAGATACAAGTAATTAAATATGAACTTGAAACAAAATTGTTATATGGCACTGAAATATGGAATGTTCCCCATATGTAGAAACTTATTATCCCTATGTTTAAAGGCTTAAGAAATCTATTGGGAGTGGGGAAGTCATGCCCATCTTCCTATATAAGATCTGAATTAGGAATCATTAATATCAATGCTTTATGTGATACTAGACAGGTTAATTTTTGGATCCGGATAATTAGACTCTTAACAACTAAGTAACGGTTTTATGTATGGAGGAAAAAATGAAATGGCTCGATATGGGATATAGACAGGGATTTTGGTACACAAAGATCGTTCAATTATTGAAAAAAAATAAATTGGAATTTCTTGCAGGGCATGTTAGTAAGTGTATTCAATTAAGTACCAAATATAAGAAATATGTTACTAAAAAAATAGGTAATTATTGGAAAGAACAAGATCTAGGATTAATTAAAAACTCTGCCTATTCTAAATGGTTTGCTCTTTATAATCATAACTTTGGATATAAACCATATTTGTTATTATATCTGGTCTTACTTTGCATAGAACATTCTCCATGTATAAATTTGAACAGTTTGATAGTAGTGTTCTCAGACTTTGGTATAAAAAAAAAACTACAGATGAAAACTGTAGTTGTATAGTTGGAGGACGTGAAGATTTAATCCATGTTATGTGGCATTGTGCCTGGTACAATAAAGAGCAACTGTATTGGCTGGGTCCCTTTGTAAATACTAGGTATAATGTAGACTCTGTAACTCTGACTGTCATATTAATAAATACACAAGATGCAGACTCTGTTCTAAGAGTAGCAAAATTTTTGCAGGCGGCAAGCAAGATTAAAAAGAAAATTAGTAATCACAATGGCTGGATTTTAAATAGAATAATTCACATTTATAGTGTTTATCTTTTTTATTATTTTCTATATGTGTGTTTGTATACGTATTTATATATAGTATTGTTTGTATACGTACTTATTGATGACTTTTATAGTCGAACAATAAACTTAACTTGAACATAAAGTCTAAATAATGGCATTTCAGTGTGCTTTGTGATTATAGCCTCTTGCCTCTGATTTTGAAATTAAGTTGTTCTGGTCCTTCAGGATATCTTAAGAGGTGTAATAATGCTAATTGGTTAGTGCTGAATATGTACAGCTTTCTTGAATTTACAATTACACTCAAGTTATATTTAAGAGACTGATTTATGAGTATGATTGCTTATTCTGTAATGAGTTGGATATGTAAAATGTTTTTGTATCGTAATGGCTTATGTTGAACGAATAGTCATTTTGAAGGGGGGATTGGACGGCTTAGTGAATAGACCAGTGGAGCGTAATTTAGAAAGTAGAAGGGGGTTGGAGACTGAGTCAAAGGCCTTGGCTAGGTCAATGAATATGGATGAGGTGATATGGCCAAGATCCATAGCTGTGTGGATGGCATTGGTGAAGCAGAGGAGGGAGAAGGTGGTGGAATGGGGTTTTCTGAAACCAGACTGGTATAGGGAGAGGGTACTGGAAGTGAATAGGAAATTATTGAGCTGGTGGAGAATGAGGGATTCTTGGACCTTAGCAAGGGTTAGTAGGAGGGAGATAGAGCGATAGTTGCCAGGGATGGTGGGATCACCCCTTTTTTTGAAAAGAGGGAGGACTTTGGCAAGCTTCCAAACTGTAGGAACTGTGGCAGTGGAGAGCAAGAGGTTTAGGATATAGGTTAAAGGGGTAACTATCAAAGGAGCAGTGGTTTTTGAGGAGCCTAGGGTGCAGTCCATTGGGGCTGGACTTAGGGTTTAGGGAGGTAAGGGCCCTCAGGACCTCATAAGGTTGGTGGTAGTTTAAACCCTGAGAGCTGCGGGGGAAGGTGGGGAGAACTAGGTCCCAGGTGGAACAGCACTGGAGGTGAGATGCTTATTGAGGGCTGCAGCAACAGGGGAAGGGTCAGAGGTAAGTGAGCAGTCAACCTGGATAGAGGGAGGGGGGAAGACAGATTGGGGGGTGCAGGTGTTAACGGAGATCCTGCCAGAAGGAGAAAGGAGTACTGTTGGGTGCAGACGGGATTTAAAGAAATCAGATTTGGCATGGCGGATGCTTTGGGTACAGCTGGTTTGAAGGGAGGCTTGGCTGCCTGAAGATTAAGTGGTGCCAAGCATGATCACAAGCTTTGCACTTTGCCAGGATATCAGGGGTGATCCAAGGATGGTGGGCATGTTAAACTCTGGATGTTTTTAGAAGGGCATGGGTATCCCATATGCTTAGGAAGATAGAGAAGTGGGCGAGGGCAGTGCCAACTGAGACGGTGCTGAGGACTGGGAACCAGTTAGCCATTGACAAGTCAAGGAGTAGTTTATTTACATGATGGGATTTAAGGGGGTGATGCTGGATGTATTTAGGTGGGATGGAAGGGGGAACGGCACTTCCTGATACAGAAGGTAGGACAGTGGTAGTTTGGTAAAGTACCAGCGGAGCAAATACGGTGGTGGTGGGATGAGCACCCATTCAAAAAGGGAGTGTGATTGACTTCTTGGGTTGGGGTGTGTTGGTTCTTTAATCAGCCGGGAAAGGTTTAATGCTTTAATTTGCTGGCGTGGGCTTAGAGAAGAGGGGGAGAGCCAATCTAAGTTGAAGTTGACAAGAAGGATTAATTTGAGCGTGTTCACTATCGTGGAGATGCAGGGGACCAGGGAGGCTGGGGGGAGTTTTGGAGTGGCGTATAGGAACCCCAGTAGGAGGGGAGATGAAGGAAAGGTGAGATTAAGGAGGAGAACTTTGTGGGAACTGGGAATTGCTTTGCTGTGGAAGATAGCACAGTTTTAAGAGTTGCGGAAGTAGATAGCCACCCCTCTACCGCGATTGCCCTGGTCTTGCTTGAGAAGGCTGAACTTAGGTGGGGCTAACTGTGAATCAGGGACTCTGGAGGGTAACCAAGTTTACAAAATGCAGAGAATGTCAGGGGAGTGTTGAGTAACCCACATTTTCAGGTCATCTGATTTGGGGAGAAGGATGCGTCCATTGGTGTGAAAGATCTGCAGGCCTTTAGTGAGAGCTTCCGTTGAGGTGGTGGCAAGGCTGATGGGGCCAGGATTTGGTTCAGTGTCCCCAGCTAGAAGTAGCAAGAGGACCAAGAGGTGAGGTAAAGCGATGAAGCGTGGCTTCTACGCTTGATGCGGCAGACTAGCTGGGGTGTACACAAGGGGGGTGGGGGGAGGAGTTGATGGATAGCTGCTAGGTTAAGGAGAGGGCAGCTTAGTAGTCCCAGGTGGATTGGGGTGAGGGGGTGGAGGGTAGCAAGGGTAAGGCGGGTGAAGGGATGCTGTGGTGGGAGTAGAGTGGTTGCGGAGTGGGCAGAGGAAGGAGGAGGAGAGTTAGGACGGGGGGTAGAGGGATGGAGGAGAACCAGGAGGGGAGGACAAGAGTGGTCCTCATTGGGATGATGTGAGTGAGGAGAGATGGGGGGCATGGGGCCAGTAGGTGGAGAGTAGTTGAGGTTGAGGGAAGAGGAGGGAGGTTGCTTAACTATTCAGGAGTTGACAGTTGGGGAAGGGGGGTGCAGAGACAGAATAAGGGGCCCAAAAAATCAGAACAAATTGAGGCTGCTGCAGTGGTAGTGTTAATACCTCCAGAGCAGAGGGTTGTGGGTTCGAAACTCTGGTGGGTCGGGTTGAGCAGGAAGGGGAAGCAGTAGGAACAGAGGTCAGTGAAGGGTAGGGTCAAAGGGTGGAAGAGTAAGAGAGGGTACTAGGACCAGGGAAGAGCGGGCAGTGGAAGGTCTGAGGTTTTAAGGTACAGTTCTCTCTTGCCATCCAGGAACATGCTAGCTGTCCCGTGATGATCGATATAGAGGCCAGAATGGCGTGATTCTTCAGTTCCCCCTGCATACATTCAGAAAGCCCAGAGCAAGAGGCTGGTGGCGCCAACCTTCCTGTTTGTCACATTGTTGCAGTTATATATGTTGAGTTCGGGTGGGAGGCAAAATGCAAATTTCATATGCTTTTTGCAGGGTGCTTTTATTAACACGGTCTTTTACATACAAACATAGCTCATATGAACATACGTTTTTCACCACATAGATGTACATGTTGGCCGCGTGTACCACACCCTTTCAGTTTTGTATGTATGTGGATTTAAGGCATATTGTTATCGTGCTGTGGCTAACTTCTGTTCACCCTTAAGGAATGGCTATATTTTTGCGATTGATGTGATTGAACAGTTATAGTGAGCCATCTCTAGTTTCTAATATACTGATTTATTTATTTATTGCTGTAACTGGTAGTTGTGTGTCGGCTCTTACAGGCAGGCAGGTGGTATGGGCTGTCCTCCCCAGCTAGCTGGGCCTGATTGTAACAGTCTGATAGAAGTCATAGGGACATGCCCATTCCCACATTGCCTCCGTCTTTGAAATCTGTCCTAGCTAACAGAACTGCTCTGCAGTGATACTCTTCCCCCACCCCAGCAAAGTAGATTTTTTTTTTTCTCTCAGGTTTTTCCGCCTAGTGTTTTACTTAAGTTTTTTTTATCAATTTGCATGCTCTGTTTTGTTTTATTTTGATTCTGTATTGCTTGATGTCAGTCCCCTGACATCAAATCTAGTCTAGCTATTGCCACACTAGTAAAGAAAACTATGCATACTGGGACACCTGCCTAGCTCAGTAGCCAAATCTCTTATCATCAACCTTCCTTCCTTCCTCCTGCTCTGCAACCAAAAACATAATACCCAGGTTTTGCACAAATATGGGTCCACTCTCTCTTAGTTATAGTGCAGCTTCAGTTTGGAACTCCCTGCCTCCTGTCAAAACATCTTCCTCTCCCTATGCCGTTGCCAAGCTCCTAAAGTCACTACTCCTCAGTCCAAGCCTGCTCTTGCTTTTGCTAGCCTCCCCGTCATGACCTCCCACCTTATACTAGCTAATCGCACCCATTGACAAATCTGAGTCACATTTTTCGTTCTCCTCCTCCTTTCTCTATCCTCAGCTCTGCCTTTGTTTATTATCTTACAAGCAGTTTTGTATATTACATTGTATATTGCATTGTATAATATTAGCACCATATGTGTTCATTTTGACTACAACTTGCTGTAAACTTGTATGCATTCACTGTAATGTGTTTTCTTGTTTGTGCACTCACCTGGTAAACAAAATTAAATAAATGACTAAATCTCGATTTTCAGCCTGTGCTTGTACAACATATTTAGCATTTTATCCAGCTCCCCGTTTCTACCAGTTATGTATTCTTGCTAATAACTGACTTCACTTTATCTGTGTCTTGTAAAATACTGCACCATTACACTGTTTACACCTGTAACCCTTTCCCTGAGTTGCACCTGGAAATGAGCCTCTACTCAGTGTGCCCTTCCTGGTTACCAGTTTTCAAATAAATAAATACAAATTTTGCCTAGTGTTTCCCTTACCCTGGAAATGAGTCGCTTATGGCTTGGTGTGTCGTCTTCTAGTCAAAAAGGTAAAATAATACTTCAGTAATGACATCTTGACTGTAGACCACAATTTATAGATGAGGTTAGAGGTTATAGCACAGAGCTATGAACAACATTTTTTTTTTTTTAATTCTTTTTATTAGCATCCCTAGGCCTGACATGAGGATCGCCTTCCGTGTCTGTCTTCCCCCACCCTTAAAACCCCATGGCAAGCAACCCTTCTTGCAGGTCTTCTCTCCCCCCTAAGTTTGGCTCTCCAACTCTGTCCTAGAGCAGTTCTCCATTTATTTTTTTCTTTTTGCGCCGTAACCCCACTCCTTATCCCTCGATATGTATGCTTCTGTGATGCGATCTGGCATTTGTTCAGACGGGCCTGTCAGAGGGCTGAATGAGCCCAGCCTCTCCTTTGGAACTCTCCTGCTGGCCCTGTTCTGGGCATACAATGCCAGTGTCATACCCCAGGTGAGTGGGTGCTTGCTGACGTAAGGTCACTCCGCTTGGGACCACGTTTGTTTCTTCAACTCCCCACTTCCCCCGGGGCACCAGGGTTCAGTCATGTATTGGGAACAGTTGCCTTCCCTCTTGAGGCAGTGGGCATACAGGACCAAGTGTCCCACCTCTGGGCATGAACCCAGGTTGTCTGGATGGCAAGCTAGCCATCCCGTTTAAGTATTTTAGAAGATCTTATTCTACAGCTAGAGGCAGAACCAGGCCAGGTATTTTACAAGCTAAGTTCTGTTCTGGTTGATGTCCCTCTAACAAAAAAACAAAACGAAAAAAACATGTCAGTGTTGCTGTGAAAATTTGGTTTTATGTGGCTTGCCATATGACTTTCTCAGATCTATGGCAATATGAATGTGCATGAAATGATACCCAGTTGACTGAAATGTCTGTCTGTTTGTTCTAGCGACTCCACTTCTGCTGTATGCAAACCGTCGAGACCTGCAGTTGGTGGATGCTGCTGGCGGGAAGGGGAATGCCACAGTTGTGGTCAGTGGGTTGGAGGACGCAGCTGCGGTGGACTTTGTTTACTCACAAGGCTTAATATACTGGAGTGACGTAAGTGAAGAAGCAATTAAATGTATAGTGTATAACAAAACAGGAAGCATACAGAATATCGTTGTTTCCGGGCTTGTATCACCTGATGGACTAGCGTGCGACTGGCTTGGAGGAAAATTATATTGGACAGATTCTGAAACCAATCGAATTGAAGTTGCTAATTTGAATGGATCATTACGGAAAGTGTTGTTTTGGCAAGAACTGGATCAGCCTAGAGCTATTACTTTAGATCCTACAAGAGGGTAAGCAAGTTTTTTTTTTTTTTTTTTGGTTTACTTCCGAACTTTCTGTCTGAAGTTGGTTCTTGGCACTGTATTAATTGAGGTGATGACTGATGTGTTAAAAGAAGTGTTCCATTTTCTTGGGTTGCTATGATATACAGAGTTTGAGGTTACCTTCTCCCTTTTCTGAGGTCCAGGAAACTGTCACCCCTCCACAAACAATTAAATGTAATACCTTTACATTTGTGGGTGAGGGTGGGTACAATGTATTTTCACCCCACCAGTGGAGTCCCTGTCTGTCTGGCTACCACCTAGCTTTGTCAGAACCACACGGTCCCTACCCTCCCGGGAGTCCCCGATGTGGTCCTTTGGGGGAATACTCCCCTCTAGTCACTGCTGACCAGAGGATTTACCACCCCACCCCTGAGACCTGATTGTGAATGTGTAACGTACCATGCAACAGGCGTGCATGTTGTGAAGCCTTGGCATCTCCCTTCCAGTGTTGTCCTCAGTTGACTGGCTCTACCTGTTGGCGGTAGTACAATAAAGGATTGGTTATCTCCCCCCACCCCAGGATGAGTCTTCTGTGCGACACTGAAGCCTCCCCCCCCCGACCCTGCAGTGCCCTGGGCTCATTCCTGAATCCTGATGCTGGCACTGGTGGCTGCTGTATGCTGAAGGGTGGGTGTACATCCATGCTTTATGTAATGCTTTAGTGTTGATCTTCATTCCATTCCTTTGCAAGCATAGTTCTCACAAGAGGAAAATAAGAAATTCGAAGTGAGCATTAAGTTTTTTTTTTTTTTTTTTCCTTGTTTGGTACAACGGTTGGAAGAGTCAGCATGTACACCACAAAAGTATTGATGGATACACCCAGTTGAACTAGTCTGTGTTAGGTCTGTCAAAACAATTTGTTCTATTAACAGATCCAGCTGTGGAGCGAAGCAGCTACAGCTACCCCCTTAAGGCAGCAAACTGCAGCTGGTTTTGCCAAATAGGAGTTCTAAAAGGGGACATTTTACATTGTTCTGAAAAAAGTGTTACTCTGATAGGGATGTCACAGTATGAGAACAGTCACATTTAATACAGTGGTTACTGATACACCGTGGTACATAGATACATAGACAGTGTCGGCAGATAAGGGCCTATGGCCCACCCAGTCTGCCCATTTGAGCTTGTAAATTCAGTTTGTTTTCCTAGAAGTCTGTTGCCCCTTGCCCCGACCTCCAGAATTCCTTTGTCTATCCCATGCATTCTTAAATCCCGTGATTGTTTCAGCCCCCACCACTTCCTCTGGCAGGGTGTTCCACTTGTCCACCACCCGTTCTGTGAAGAAATTCTTTCTCATGTTTCCTCTGAAGTCCTCCCTCCAACTTCATCCCATGCCCTCTAGTCCTGGAACATCTTTTTCGCTTAAAAATAGTGTTTTCCTGCACCCTGTTCCTCCCTGTAAGATACTTGTATGTCTCTATCATATCCCTCTCCCTACTCTCCTCCAGGAGTACATGTTCAGTTCCTTCAACCTGTCTTCATAGGACTTGTGATGCAATCCATGCACCATCTTTGTTGCCCTCCTCTGAACCTTCTCTACCCTGTCTATGTCCTTACGTGGTATGGTCTCCAGAACTGTACACTGTACTCCAGATGGGGCCTCACTAGTGTCTTGTAAGCGGAATTATGACCTCCTTTTCCTGCTGGTGATGCCCTGCCTATACATCCCAGCATCCTATTTGCTTTACCTGCTGCCTTGTCACACTGTTTCCCTACCTTGAGGTCATCAGAGATGACAACCCCAAGATCCCTTTCCTGCTTGGTGCATATCCTCACCCCCCAACTGATATATTGTGCCAGGGTTTTTGTGCCCCATATGCATTATCTTGCACTTCTTTGCATTGAATTTCAACTGCCAAACCCCTGACCATTCTTCAAGTTTCTGCAGGTCCCTTCTCATTCTGTCTACACCCTCTGGTGTGTCTACTCTGTTACAGAGCTTTGTGTCATCAGCGAACAGTGAAATTCTGCCTTCTAGGTCCTGCGTAATGTTACTGATGAAGATGTTGAATAGGACCGGTCCCAGCACTGATCCCTGTGGTACCCCACTGGTCACTCTTCCTCTGTGGGTGACAGCCATTACCACCACCCTCTGTGTCCTGCCACCCAGCCAGTTACCTACCCCACCACACTACTGTCCTGCCCACACCCATATTCCTCAGTTTGTGTAATAGTTTTCTATGTGGCACAGTGTCAAAGGCCTTGCTGAGTCCAGATAGGCCATGTCCATTGCCCTCCCTGATCCACCTCCCTAGTCATCCAGTCAAAAATTCATTGAGGTTGGTCTGACGCGGCCTCCCCTGGTGAAACCATGCTGCCTTGGGTCCTGTGGTCAGTGACACAGATGTTCACCAATCTCTCCTTCAGTAGTGCTTCCATGATCTTCCCCACTACCGAGGTGAGCTGACTGGTCTGTAGTTCCCTGCTTCCTCTTTGTTCCCACTTTTGTATAAGGGACTACATCTGCTGTCCTCCAGTCTTTGGGTACCTCCCAGTTTCAGTGATCGGCTAAACAGGATAGCCAGAGGTTCAGCCACCACCTCTCTAGTTCTTTAAGGACCCTGGGGTGCACCCCATCTAGCCCCATTGCTTTAAACTCTATTACTTCCAGTTCCTTCAGGACCCTTTCTCGTAAAGGGACTTGTGTCCATTTCTGCACCATTCTCACCCTTGTACTCCTTCAGACCCATTACCCTCCTCTTCCTCAGTAAAGACTGAGCAGAAATACCTGTTCAATATGTCAGCTTTACTGTTGTCATCCTCCACGCGGCCCCCATCCTCCCCCTTCAGTCTCACTATCCCTCCCTTTGTCTTTCTTTTTTCACTTATGTACCTGTAAAAGGTTTTGTCCCCTCTACCCACTGATTTTGCAATGTGTTCTTCTGTCTGAGCTTTGGCTTCCCTTACTGACCTCCCTGCCTCCCTTTGCTTCTCCTGGTACTTCTCCCTATCCCCTTCTGCCTGTGTCTTTTTGTATTGCCTGAATGCAATCTTTTTGGCTTTCACTTTCTTTGCTACCTCTTTGGAAAACCATAATGGTGGTCTCTTCCTTTTCCTCTTGCTAACCTGCTTAATGCATAATTCTGTTCTTGTAATTCCCATTTTAAATACTGCCCACTGTTCCTCAACCCCTGATTCCTGTCCCATTCCCTTAATGCCTCTTTCAAGTATCTCCCCATTTTCCCAAAGTCTGCCCCCTAAAATCCAGGATACGTGTTTTTGTGTGGTTTGGTTCTGCTCTTTCTGTGATTTCAAACCACAATGACTGGTGGTCACTGTTACCCAGATGCTCCCCACTGTTACCCCCATCACACTGTCCCTGTTTGTGAGCACAAGGTCCAGTATTGCCTTCTGCCGAGTTGGTTCCATGACCAGTTGCTTGAGGAAGGCACCCTGAAGGGAGTCCAGGATAAATCTGCTCCTAGTTGATGCTGCTGCTGGGATGCTCCAGTCCACGTCGGGAATATTGAAGTCTCCAACCAGTACTACCTCACCCTTGTCTGCCATCCTTTGGATGGCTAGCATCAGCTCCCTATCTGTTTCTTCCTCCTGGGCTGGTGGCGGTATTACTGAAGATGTAAATTCTGTACAAAACAGCCTTCTCAAACTCTTGCATCAGGGAGAGTTGGCGTGGAAGGGAATGTTGTATTTTTTTTTTTTTTTTGGTCCCTGTAAAATACAGAGAAAAAAAAATTTACTTGAAAGGGCTAAATACCTCGGTACACTGTGAATCATGGTTATCACGGGATCTGAAGTTGCCCATCATGATATCAGTACTGTGACTTCAGATACCACATGTACCATAAAAAATACCAGGAATGAAAAAAACAAATCTGCATTGGTCCCGTTAGTCTGCCTTAAATTGTCCACTTCTCTCTCTCCCCTAAGCTGGTCTCCGGGCTTCCTTAGGCCTGGGGCTGTACCTCCTGATGCTGGTGGTAGGCAGGGCTAAAGCTCTGCAGCAGGGGGATAGGAAGCCCTCCACATCCTGTTGTCTCCAGTTTACTTCCTGCCTTCAGTCTGGCAGGTGCTCTGCAAGCAGAGCTCTGCCATGTGGCAGAGCTAAAGACAGCAGACTGAAAGTTCAGAGTTTTTGATTTAATGGGGATATTAGAAATCTCAGCGGTGTGTAAGATCTCCAGTGTGGGTGCCAGTCTCAGCCTTGCAAGCTGCACAGTCCGGCCCCATTTCACTGGGTGGTTGTTTTTCCCCGCTCTTATGGCACTCAGCATGGAATGCTCATTCTGTGCCTGAAAGTGTGTGTTGGGGGAATTACAACAGGCACCGGAGTGATCACAAGTCTCTTTCGGGGAATCAAAACGGCACTGGAGTGCTCAGTTTCATTGTGGTGCTTTCACCCGCGATTCGGCAATGTCCAGGCCAGAATAAGTGGCAGCCACCATTTTCACTGTGGTGAAGGTCTTGGCTAGGGGAGTGAAATCAGCACCGGAGAGCCCCAGTGAAGTAAAAGTTACAGTAGTGAAGTAAAAGAGACACCGGAGGACTTAGGGAAGATTATAGCCCCTCAGACTGCAGCCCCATATTTTCTTTTTTTTTTTTTTCCATCGATGACAGCATCTTATGGTTTCAGCCGCTTGTCGATGGCGGGCCAGCAGCATCAAATTGTCCACATCTTCTGCAGTAGCTAATTTAAGTTACTGGGTTGAATCGGCATTACCTGTTTAAAGTAAACATGAAAGTGTTTATTCTCCCCTCAAATAATTAATCCCCAAATAATGTATACACCTGATTATGGCAAAATGCTTTTTGTATTCTCCTTTCTCTCACCTCTTCATTAAGATCAATAATTAGTTATGAAGTGAGTCAACATTTTACTTCATCATCATCATCATCCTCCCAATATCTTTCCATCTGGCTACCTGAGGCACATGCCAGTGCTTCCCATAGAATATATGTCTGCTGTTCCTGCCAAAATTAAGTGGTTTTGCCTTTGCGGGGAACAGCAGGCCTACTCTCGGAGCTCCTGTGCTCTGACTTTCCTTAACTGTAAAGGTAAGGATTTTCACTATGTTTTTACTGGCATGATTTACATTTATGAAAGGTTAACTTTTAGGTTGTTTATTTTGTTGATTTCCTGCCCATTAGCCATGAGGGAGCAGCTGTGTTAATACTGCTCATCGATCTTACAGTCAGCGTTGAAACTAGAAGTGCTTTGTGTTAATCAGGGATTGTGAGGATGTCACTAGAATGGATTTCTGCCCATCATAGTATCTTTTTGGTGGCTTATAGCAGCAGTACTGGATAATTGGGAAGCGATTTATTAAATTTTATTTATTTTTTTGTTTATTGAAGTCTTGGATACACCTGTGAGTGGATGCTTGTTGAGAGGTTCCACGTCAAATGCATTAAACAAGGCAAAAAAAAAAAAGACGGGACAATTTACAGATAATACAATGAGAGTTAAGCAAACATAATGAGAGTATTAAACATAACGGGTACATAAAATCTGGACAGGAACAGGTAAGCTGTGGCATTATACAAAGTATGCCTGCGTCAGTAGGAGGAGAGGAGAAGGAAGGGGGAAAGAGAGACAGGGTAAGCAGGGCAGTGTGGGAAGAGGCAGGGGTTTGACTGGGACAGGATAGGGGTACAAGAGATTGGGGGGGGGATTGCTAAGTGCCAGGGTTTGCCCAAGGGATAGGGACTGGGAAGTGCTGGTAGTAGTCAGTTGGTGTGTGGGGTGTCTTGGCGGTGGCAGCTGCAGGAACTCTTGTCAGTAAGGTGTTGGCGCAGTCTGATTTTGAAGGATCCAAGAGTAGTAGTGCCGGAGATCAGGCGGTAGCGCGTTTGTCCAGAATGATGCCCAGTAGGAGAAAGCACGTTGTGCCATGGATGTGTGGTATCTGTGCACATGGAAGGTTTGTGTGGAGGACCTCCTGGTTTGTCTAGTTTTAGCGGTAGGGACAGTAGGTTCTGAACTCCAGGAGAGGAAGCCGGTTTAGTGTAGCCTTTTTGGCGAGAAGGCAGGTTTGATATCTTATTCTGTCCACTTGGAGCCAGCCAGCACAGGTGTAGAGTTCGCAGGTATGGGTTAGCTCAGGTGCGTTTGTAAGCAAGTTGCAGGCTTTATTTAGGGCAACAGCGATGCGTTGGAGTGCCGTGTCAGTTGCAGATCCGTATATTGCCAGTCCATAATCTATAAGAAATACAATTGAGCTTATTGCCAAATTCGACGCTTCATGGGTGAGAGTTTCTGTGTTGGTAGAGGATGCCAATTATGGTGTTGATGGCTTTAGCAGTGTTGTCTGTGCTGTGTGAAGGACATGGAGGAGTTGATTGTAACACCCAGGTATTTGAAGTGTGTGACGAGTTACAGGGTGCTACCACTGTCATTCCATACTGCCAAGGGTAGCATGCAGCCATAGTTCTGGTTTCCATATCTGTAAATATTTTTTTTCTGGTGATCTTTAGTTTTTAGATAGTTAAAATGTATTTCCATTGTGGATCAACAGTAAATATGGCTGCTACCTGATTTGGAGCTGAGCTGCCCTTCATGTTGCATCATGTCTTTTATTTTCATTGGACCCTGTGCTGCACGTTCCTGTGTGGTACTGCGACTCATGCGCACGCATGGTTGGCCGGAGAGGGTTCCAATTCAACATGGGGGGTGGGAGAAATATAAACAAAAATAAAAATGGAGCAAATTATGGGGTGATAGTACAGCGAAAACGAGAAAGATTACCAGGTAAGTGCTCAACAGAGCATAGGAAACACTAAATCACACATGGCCCCACAGTGCGAACCATCTTGGGCTGCATATGCAAATCACCACAGAATATTATGCTGGTTCTACTTTAAGCAGAAATGCATGGTGCCGAAAGGCCTCTCACACAGTTTGCAGAGTGCCAACAGACGATATAGATACGTGTTTCGTCCTACCAGGACTCATCAGTATGCCTCATCTGTTTGACACCCCAGTGGAATGAACCAGCTACCCTAAAGATGGTCTGTCTGGGTTATGTTGTGGTGAACCCAATTAAAACAAAAATTTAAAAGACAAGGTTTTTTGTCTATAGGAAACACTGTTGCAAGAGATCCCACTTTTTTTTTTTTTTATATTATCTAATACTGCTACTTTAAAGCAGTTTTTACTTTAGATTGAAAGTGAGTAGATAAGGTGAGTGTTTGGAGCAGTTCCTAGAGAGCAGAATGTCTCTGATTTATTGCGACTTTGTATTGCAGAGAAAAGGAAAGTGCTTGGTGTGGACTTTCTCATCCTGTCACAGAAATGTGGATGGAACTGCAGTGTGAAGCCACTTGTTAGGTGTTTGCTTTTTTGTTCGTGATATCAGGCTAGTAAAGAGTGCAGATGAAACTTAAGTGTGTAGAGTGGCTTCATAGACTTACAGTGTGGCCTGTGTCTGAACATGCAGCATGGTGGTAGCTCCCCTCCCTGGAGTGGGCACGCTGCCCTACTGTGGCCAGAGTTAACAATCTTCTGACCTCAGCGTTGCACATAGCAAGGGATCAAGTCAGCAGCAGGTTCTTCTCTAGGTCTATGTGGTGTCTCCACAGTTATTCCAAAGAGCTGTTGACTTGTCAACTGGAAACTTTAGCAGGCCAGGCTGTGGCCTTGTGTGAGTGGGAAGCGTGGGGAACACCATTAGATCAGTTGCATTCTGCAAGCTGCCGGTGCTTAATCTTTGACATCAGCTTATGGTGTGCCACCATCACTTGATAGGTCTTCAAAGCCCTCTGTCCTACTTATTAACCTTTGCAGGGCCGCGGACTGATATCAGTCCAAAATTTCTATTCGTTCTAATTCTGTCGGCAGCCTAAGGGTCAATGATCATACTGTCTTCCAGATAAAATTGAGGAAGAAGATTCAACCCATTTGGTAATGCAGTCATTCTGATGATGAGCTCACATGAGCCGTCGTCTTTCTCTAGCCCAGAGGAGTTCTCTGCTAGGGACAGGGAACTCATCAGTGGTCATTCTAACCCCTTCAGGCATTTGATAGCAGTTATCGGCCTTGTCATTCTAAAGGGAACCAAGCTTCAGTCCATGTCTGATCTGGTGCTATAGTGGAAGGAGTGGGAATGCTCCTTGGAAAAGCAGCCTCCTTGTTTGCTATATGATTCTGCAGTTGCATGCCGCTCACAGATTTGGCCCTGGTGACTTATCTTCTGAGCATCCTGGCCTGTGGCAGGCGGTGTGGTTCCCAATGTTCTACATGTCTTAGTATATAGATAGTTCTATGTATGAAGTCCCGTTTCATTGTGATAATGTCCTTCAGGATAGTCTTCCATTTGGTGTGTTTGGATTGGGAAGCAGCATCATGGCTACCTGACCAGGGCATTGTCCTTCATGGAAGACTCTATCTTGGATGGGAGTATCCCTTAGACCTGCTTAGCCTACCTGTGGCCCTTAACCGAAATGCAGTGGGCACAATCCTTATCTGGGATCCATATGTTTTGGGAAACAGTTGTTGGGCATGTTTCATAAGATTCAGATTTCTCAAGGGCATAGACATTCTTTGTTTTCATGACATTTAAGAACAAGAGTGCTGTGACCCAGTTGACTCTCCATCCCAAGTGGGGGTTGGGGTGGTGTTGATGAAGAATCGGCTTGGGAAAGGTTTTCTTTCAGAACGCTGGTTGATAGGGGACACAGACCAGACTTGGTACTTCAGATGAGAGCACGCTATAGGGAACTTCATATGAATATACCAAAACGCCAGCAGAAACAGGTCCCACAGTATATCTAGTCTGTTTGGTTGTGCAGCTAGCCCTCAGTTTGCTGCTGCCCACCCACCCTCCCATTTTCATAAATACCCCCCACCCTTTCCCAATCCTCTTAAACGGTCTACCATGCTGCAGGCTACGACCTCCTCAGGCAGAGCATTCCACCTATCCACCACCCTCTCTCTGAAAAAACATCTCCTGACTTCCCTCCTGAATCTTTCCTCCCTTGTGACCCTCCTCCTCCTCTGAAAAATCCCTTCTGTACTAGTCTTGTTCACCCCCTTTAAGTATTTGAAGGTTTCGATCATGCGCCCGCCTCCCAAATCCCTCCTCTCATCCATGGAATACATATTCAGCTTGCACAGCCTCTCGTTATTGGAATATCCCTCTAATCCTTGGATCATCTTTGTCGCCCTCTGCTATACACCCTCCAACAATCTGATGTCCTCCTTCAGGAATGGTCGCCAGTACTGCACACAGTACTCCAGGTGCAGTCTGACCAGTGACCTGTATAGTGGCAGGATCGCCTCCCTATTTCTGGAGGAGATTCCCCTCATTATACACATCAGCATCCTGTTGGCCTTTGCTGCTGCCTTCCTGCACTGTGCTGAGTTGTTCATACTCCCCGTTATAAGCAGCCCTAGATCCTTCTCCTCCTCTGTGCTTTCGAGCTGCACCCCCCCAAAAGCTGGTAGCTCCTCTCCTGGTTTTTAGCCCCGAAGTGCAATACCTTGCACTTTTTGGCATTAAATCCCAACTGCTATGTATCCGACCACTCCTGTAGTTTGTTCAGATCCTCCTGCAGCCCCTTCTACCCATCACTGTCCTCCACCACCTTTCCCATCTTTGTGTCTTCTGCGAAGAGACTGATCTTGCTTCGGACCATGTAGGAGATATCAGCTATATAAATCCCAAACGGCTCTGGTCCTAATACAGATCGCTGTGAAACCCCGCTCGTCGCATCCCTTGGCGTTGAGAGCTCCCCAACACCACCCGTTGCTGCCTTCCCCTCAGCCAGTTGGTGATCCAATTAACCATCTATGTTCCTACCCCTATTTATTCCAGCTTCCCTCCCAGTCTTCCATGTGGCATGGAATTAAAGGCCTTGCTGAAATCCAGATACAGGACATACACTGCATGGCCTTTGTCCAGTTCCCTTGTTACCCAATTGTAGTACTCAATCAGGTTTGTCTGGCAAGATCTAGCCGAGACAAACTCACGCTGCTGACCATCTTGGAGACCATTGTTCACCATGAAGACCACGAGCCTCTCCTTTAGGATCGTCTCCACGAGTTTACCCACAATTGAGGTGAGGTTCACTGGTCCGCAGTTGCCTGGTTTGTCCTTAGGACCACTTTTGTGAGTGGGCTGCACATGGGCCATCCTCCAGTCCTGTGATATGCATCCTGTGTCTAGGGAGGTATTGAACAGGTCAGCCAGTGGTCCCACCAGGACCTCAGCTAGTTTCCTGAGTACCCTAGGGTGAATACCATCTGGACCCAGTGCTTTATCCCCCACTGAGTGCCCTTAATCATTTCAGCACCCTATCCTCTGTAATCCCTATATCAGTCACCCTCCCCCCCGCCCATGCTTCCTCTCCAAGGAGGTGTCCCCCTTTCTCTTTGTGGTCACAGGAGCAAAGTACTCGTTAAGAGCCTCTTTCCTAATATATCTGAAGTCCTTTTCTCCATTCTTAATGCCCTGTGCCAGGCTTGGTTCCCTAACCAGCCTGGTAATCTCCGGACATCTTGATATACATCTCCCTGCCATCTCCCCCATTTTTCTGCACCCTCAGACCTGTTCGTGACATGACTGAAATCATGCGGCAGATCTTCACAGATCAGATCCATTTGTGGCAGGAGGGTACAGTCCTGCAAAGTGTAGACAACACTGTGGTGGACTGGGTCCTGTGTCATAGTTTTCTTTCCAAGGGAATGATAACAACCCCTGTAGGCGTTAGTTGTCTAACTCACTGCAGGATGTCTGCATTTAGGGAAAAAATCCTCAGATTTTTAAATCCTTGCTTCTGATTCCACAACCAGAGGGCCTGGAGGGTGGATGCTATTCAGAGGCCTTGTGGGGAAGGGGATCTGCTTGAGGCTTTCCCCTGTTCTGCTCTCTTGGCAGGTCTCAGAAAAGCAAGGTTGGCAGGAACAAATATGATTGTTATAGTTCTATATCGGTGCAAGATGCTGACATCTCCTGGAAATGCAAATCAAAAGCTGGAGAGTTAGAGCATCTGATATTTCTCAGAGTTGCTTTCTGTCTCCTAAATACTAACATATTAAAAGCCAGCAGAATAAGCCTAATGGTCTGTCGTGTCTGCTCGGTAGCCAGCCACCTAGTGGGTGCCCGCCTCCCCAGCCTCCAGGAAGGCCTTCTTTGGGGAGGAGGGGAGGGTTGCCCTACAGGGGGACCTGGAGGCCCTGGAAAGATGGTGTAGAAAGTGGAAGCTGAGGTTCAATGCAGGGAAATGCAAGGTACTCCACCTGGGGGCCAGAAACCCAGGTCAAGTGTACACGCTGGGGGGGGAAATGCTACAAGTCTCGATGGCTGAGAGGGACCTGGGGGTGGTGGTGGATGTCAAGATGAACAACTCGGAGACTTGTAGGGAGGGCAGCAGCCAAGGCCAACAGGATGCTGGGATGCATCGCTAGGGGAGCACCTCCAGAAGGAGGGAAGTGATACCCTCTGTATAACTGCTCTGGTGAGGCAGCACCTTGAGTACTGCGTGCAGCTTTTGGAGGCCACACTTAAAGCGGGACATAACCTCCTGGAGAGGTCCAGAGGAGGGCAACCAAAATGATTTGGGGCTTGGGGACAGGACCTATGAGGAGGCTCGAAGAGCTAAATATGTACACATTGGAAGAGAAGGGACCGGGGACATGATAGGGTCTTTAGGTACATGAAGAGGGTAAATAGGGGAGGAAACAGTCAGGGTTGAAGGGAGGAGGAAGGGGCCACTAGAGGCATGGCTGGAAGCTGGAGGGGAAGATTCAGGAGAAAGGAGGAGGTGCTACTTCACTGAGAGGGTGGTGGAGCCATGGAATGCACTGCCTGGGGGCTGGTGGAGGCAGAGACAGTGGAGGGGTTCAAGAGGGGTGGGACAGGTACAGGGGAAGGGTTCTGGAAGCAAAATCAATGCAGCAAGAATATCCGAACTGGAAGGAAGAAGCCAGAGAAGTCGAGGGGACAACAAGGTCAGCTCCAGGGTGGGGGCTGACCAAGCAACAAACACAAAAGACCACCAAGCCTATTCTGGCATTTAGTATGTATGTATAGTATGTATGACTCAGTTTCCCCTTGTACTTGTCCCCCTCTTGAAGCCCTCCACTGTGCCTTCTCCACCAGCCTCCCAGGCAGCGCATTCCAGGATCCACCACCCTCTCAGTGACATAATGTTTCCTAGCCCCCCCAATAATTCCCCCTCCAGCTTCCACTCATGCCCCTGGTTGTTCTCCCCCCTTCTTTAGTCTGAACAGCTCCTTGGTTCTGCTCTCGGTTATTCCTTTTACGTACTTGGAAGACCCCTATCATGTCTCCCCTGTCCCTCCTCTCCTCCAGTGTGTACAGCCCTAGCTCTTCCAGTCTCTCCTCATAGGGCCTCCCCTCCATGCCCTGAATCATCCTGGTCGCTCTCCTTTGGACCCTCTCCAGCAGTGCTGTGTCCTTCAGATGAGGTCTCCAGAACTGTACACAGTACTCGAGTTGTGGACAGACCAAAGCATTACATAGAGGGAGGATTACCTCCCTCCTCCTGGACGTAATTCCCCTGGCTATGCAGCCCAGTATTCCGTTTGCTTTGTCTGTGGTTACTAACATACTAAAATGCCAGCAGGATAGGCCTAATGGTCTTTTGTGTTTGCTCGTTTGGTCAGCCCCCACCCTGGGAGCTGACCTTGCTGCCCCTCTCACCCTCTCTGGCTTCTCCCTTCCCAGTTCCGGATATTCTTGCTGCACTGGATTTTGCTTCCAGAACCCTTCCCCTGTACCTGTCCCACCCCCTCTTGAACTCCTCCACCAGCCCCTTGGGCAGCGCATTCCATGGCTCCACCCCACCCTCTCAGTGAAGTAGCACCTCCTCCTTTCTCCCCTGAATCTTTCCCCCTCCAGCTTCCACCCATGCCCTCTAGTTGCCCCTCCTCCTTCCTTCGAAGCACCCTGACTGCTCCTCCTCATTTACCCCTTCATGTACCTGAAGACCCCATCAAGTTCTCCGGTCCCTTCTCTCTTCCAGTGTGTACATATTTAGCTCTTCGAGCCTCTCCCCGTAGGTCCTGTCCCCTAAGCCCCAAATCATTTTGGTTGCCCTCATCTGGACCCTCTCCAGGAATTTAATGTCCCTCTTTAAGTGTGGCCTCCAAATTTGCACACAGTACTTGAGGTGCGGCCTCACCAAGCAGTTATACAATTCTTCTACAGTTTTCGGAGTTATTCATTTTGACTTCTACCACCACCTCTAGATCCCGCTCGCCCACTGAGGCTTGTTGTGTGACCCTTCCCGGGTGTATACATGGCCCGGGTTACAGACCCCCAAATGAAATACCTTCCATTTCCTGCCATTGAATTTAAATCCCCCACCTCCTTGACCACCCCGCCAGGGTATACAGATCTCCCGGTACTGTCTCCATTGCTTCTTCCCTATCCACCAGTGCTCCCAGTTTGGAGTCGTCCACAAAGAGACTCCGTCTACTCCTAACCCCCCTCCCTATATCTGAGACATAGGCATTGAACAGGAGAGGCCCCAATACTGAACCTTGGGGGACCCCACTGATTACTTTCCTGGGGGAGGAGACTATCTCACTAACCATTACCCTCTGTATTTGCCCTGAAAGCCCATTTTCCACCCACTTGAGCACCTGTCCTCCCACCCCATCCCCCCCAGCTTTGCTATCAACCCATTATGGGGGTACCGAATCAAATGCCTTGCTGAAATCCAGGTATAGGACGACCACCGGCCTATGTCCAGGGTCCCCATCACCCAGTCATAAAACTCTGTGAGGTTGGACTGGCACGATCTCCCGGGGACGAAGCCATGCTGTTAATCATCCTGGTGCCTTAACCTTTCCAGCTGCCTCTCAAGCCTCTCCTTGATAAACTCCTCCATTACTTTGCCTACCACAGACATTAGACTGACAGGCCTATAATTCCCCATCTTCTGGTCTCTGGGCTCATAACTATTGGGAGGTCCTTCCTGGTACCACGTGATAGGATAAAGCTCTCTGCAGGGAGACATCTTCCCCTCAATTTTCTGTAGCCATCAGTTTACTTCCTTATGCTACCATCTAGAAATATATACTTTTAAGTGGTATTTGAGCTTTCTAGGATAGACACTAACATATTACAGGGTTGCTTTTAGCTGGTAATAACTGCCTAGAGCTGGTTGGTCGTAGTAATTTGGTCTCACCATGGAATCTCAACCTGTTTTATAGACTCGGTGGAAATCTGTTCCTCCACCTGTACTGTCTCCTCGTTAACACTGAACATTCACCACCACCAGCTTAATCTGGTTCGCTTTCGGTTGGTTTGCATCTGTATCTCTTCCCCTACCCCTGGGACAAGTATTGTCTAGCCCACCTTTCAGAGCCAACAAAACCTTTACGTGTCTCTTTTTTTTTTTTTTTGTTAATGTGGTAGTCTTGATAACTGCCTTAACCAGGTGGGTAGGTGAGATTGGTGCACTTAGTGGCATGGGACAGTGCTGAATATTCCTGCTTGGCAGATAAGGATATACAATGGCTCTGAAGTTAGTGCTAAAAGGAGTCGTCTCTCCTTTTCACTTGAATCAGAAACTAATCCATCCTTCCTGGTGATTGGCTAATAATTAACAAAAAACAAAACTGCATAACCTGGAGGCCGGTAGAGCCCTCAAATATTGCATGGATAGGAAAAGACATAGAGGACAACCTGTGATCTGTTGGTGCTAGTCCTCCCTGCAGTCAAAGGCTGAAAATCCTTTGCCTCTTCTATTTTCAGGGGGACTGATATCCTGTATTAGCGAAGTGTGTAAAATAGCAGGACAGCAGGGCATGGACTCCACCTTGGAGTATGCAACTGGAACAGTGTCCATGGCCTAGGTAAAAAAACATCTTAGAGACCCACCAAGATGATCCACGCACCTACACCATCTTTATAGGTGCCTTGCCACCAAAGGTTCTCCCATAATATCCTTCCATGTGGACCCCCTCTCACCCCCTCCCACAAAAAAAAAAAAAAAAAATTTGGTTGTTGGAAAATGTGGTGCAGGGATGCCAGTAGGGTTAGGGATGTGTTTTGTAAGGCACAAGTTTTTTAAGTTTTCATTCAGTGCTTTTCCTGTGTTCTTGGTTATGGCAATTAGCAACTGATCCAGTGGGCAGGAACGGTAGGTACTTGTAGGAGGGCAGCGGCCAAGGCCAACAGGATGCTGGGATGCATCGCTAGGGGGATCACCTCCAGAAGGAGGGAAGTGATACTACCTCTACAACTGCTTGGTGAGGCCGCACCTGGAGTACTGCGTGCAGTTCTGGAGGCCACACTTAAAGAGGGACATTGAACTCCTGGAGAGGGTCCAGAGGAGGGCAAACAAAATGATCTGGGGCTTGGGAGACAGGACCTATGGGTAGAGGCTCGAGGAACTAAATATGTACACATTGGAAGAGAAGAGACCGGGGGGACATGATAGAGGTCTTCAGGTACATGAGGGGGGTAAATGGAGGAGGCGAAGTCGGGGTGCTTCAAAGGAGGGGGCAACTAGGGGCATGGATGGAAGCTGGAGAGGGGGAGATTCAAGGGAGAAAGGAGGAGGTGCTACTTCACTGAGAGGGTGGTGGAGCCATGGAATGCGCTGCCTGGGGAGCTGATGGAGGCAGAGACGGTGGAGGGGTTTAAGAGGGGGTGGGACAGGTACAGGGGAAGGGTTCTGGAAGCAAAGTCCAGTGTAGTGAGAATATCCGGGACTGGGAAGGGAGAAGCCCGAGAGGGCGAGGGGGGCAGCAAGGTCAGTTCCCAGGTTGAGGGCTTCATGTACCTGAAGACCTCTATCGTGTCCCCCCGGTCCCTTCTCTCTTCCAATGTGTACATATTTAGCTCTTCGAGACTCTCCTCATAGGTCCTGTCCCCCAAGCCCCAAATCATTTTGGTTGCCCTCCTCTGGACCCTCTCCAGGAGGTTAATGTCCCTCTTTAAGTGTGGCCTCCAAAACTGCACGCAGTACTCAAGGTACGGCCTCACCAAGCAGTTATACAGAGGGAGTATCACTTCCCTCCTTCTGGAGGTGATCCCCCTAGCGATGCATCCCAGCATCCTGTTGGCCTTGGCTGCTGCCCTCCTACAAGTCTCTGAGTTGTTCATCTTGACATCCACCACCACCCCCAGGTCCCTCTCAGCCATCGAGACTTGTAGCATCCCCCAGGGTGTACACTTGGCCTGGTTTCTGGCTCCCAGGTGGAGTACCTTGCATTTCCCTGCATTGAACCTCAGCTTCCACTTTCTAGACCATCTTTCCAGAGCCTCCAGGTCCCCTGTAGGGCCACCCTCCCTCCTCCCATCCACCACCGCCCCCAGTTTCGAGTCATCTGCAAAGAGACTCATCTCACTCCTGATTCCTGTCCTTATGTCAGATACGTAGGCGTTGAACAGGCTTGATGGAAGAATATGTGAAACTCTGGGAAACCCAAGTTCCATGTGAAAAATTCTCCATTACTGGAGCTATGTATAATTTTGTCTTGTTTTGCCTTGCTTTGGTTGGCTGGAGGTAGAGAGATTCATGAAATGGTACTACTCTTATGTTTGGTGTTAACGTATTTCTCCTGGGATGAATGTGATATATTTTCTGTTATTACCCAAGTAATTTTTTTCTCTCAAAAGAAAATTATGGTATGATCATTGCTGCAGGTAATCTTTTTGTTCAAGTTTGTGGCTTTCACAACCATTTGTATATTGGTTAATTGTAAAGCTGACCCAATACATTTTGCTGTTGTGTTTTTGCTGAGCAGTCCATAGTTGCATCTGTTTGGCTGCAGAAATCACCTGGTGTAGGGGTTGACACATTAGATTTTTATTAGCCACAGGCTACTGTGACTATCCTTGGCACTTAACCCGGAATCTAGCTGTTCATGATAACCAAACGTATTACTTATTCCACTGTACAAGACCACCAGAATTTGGAATAGTTAGCCATAAATGTTTGCATAATGTCAACACATTCAAAACTAAATTCTTTCAAAGGTTTTTTTGTTGAATAAAGATGGTGGAGACAGTGGTCCCAGGGTGCCTCTGAAACGGCTGTGCAACAGATCTTCTGGGTGAGGGGTCTGAACAAAAGAACAGGAAACATAATATTATGCTGGTGTTGAATTTTGAAGTTTGCTGAATGTATCAAAAAGAAGCCTATCAGGATTCTAAAGGAACAGATTCAGTGTAGCATAACAACTTGCTACTAATGATGGGATCTAAAGTATAAGGAACTAACCTTGTGCTGTTTCACACATTCCTTTTTGTTGCTACAAAACATTAAATACAGCTGCACAGCTGATGACAAATCCAAAATGAAGCTGCAGACTAGAAAAATAATGCTGCAGGATTCTTAGAATATGAAGATCTGATTTGTGCGATTGAGGCAAATGGGGACGGCAGCAAATGTTTTGGGTCACTATTTGTCTGGGTTCTGTTAACTTTCAAAACATTGTTTTTGTTCCTTTTGGGTCCCTTGCCCCAAAGTTATTAGGGTCAACATGGCTGAACCCTTCCTCCAAAACAGGAGGAGGAGATTGTCTTCTGGGTTAGCACCAGTGCTGCCCCGAGGTTTGCCACGAGGTAGAGTTTTTTTTCGGGGGGGGGGGGGTATACTAGTTAGTACTGGGAGGCCTGCCCCATCCCTGTAGCTGAGCACCTTTCTAGGCTCATAGAGAAGGTACCTAGAAATAGTCCTTTTTACTTGAACAGATTGTTCTTAATTGTTTTATTTTGAATAAAATGTACTATTTAGAACTCCACATGTCATTGCTATGGATAGCTACTTGGTGAAATTCCAACTGAAAAATGAATAATTCTGGAAAAGTTTCTGTCCTCCTTAGGATTCAAACCATTGTCACTTTCTGGAAATAAAAAATATTGTGCTGCTACCTGGGTTCAAACCACTGATCCTTTGCTTTCTGATGGAACACCTCTCTGTACCACAGAGCTGCACAAAAGTAGATTGCAGCTCCTGTGGTGTAGAGGTTAAGTCACAACCTATGAAGCAGGCGACCAGGGTTCTAATCCCAGCAGAGGATTTTGGATTACATGCTATAGAAAGGCTGAGCTGACCTGACCAAACTGTTTCATGGTACATTTACTACCAGACCTCACTTCTTCGCAGTGTGCCAGCCCACCTGCTGGCTTCAGCATTGGTTTTTGGTGATCCCATACACAAGCTCTGGGCTCGCAGGTGGCACTGCACAAGGCTGGCCTTGAACATGCTGTTTTACATTCAGACACCGTAGCTTTGTTAGATACGTAAGCAATAAGATATGACAGGTTGCTGGTTATAGTGTCACAACTGGACGCCTAGGGGCATAGTAAGGCACCAGACTGCAAGCAGAATGCCTTCAGCCCTTGGAGGTGTGGTTATGACAGCACAACCAACACCCTGGAGTGTCTTATTGTACTTAATAAAATGGGAATGTTAAAAATAATTGGAAATATTGATGAGACAAATTATAAAATAGTTTTAAAGTGCTGTAAAATAGTTGGTCTGCCAATGTATGCTACCAGGGGGCACTGGCAGATATTGCAGTCAGAGGTGTGTCTGTAATTGTTGGTCATTAGGTATTGCAGAAAGTGTTTGTGTTTTGAACAGTTGTGAGTGTTATTCTTCGGGTCATTCAGAGTGTGAGGGAACAGCCTCCGTGACTTGATCATTTTTGTTTGTTTTATGAGGAGTTGCTTGGTGGATGAGGAAGTTGCAAGTGTCTAATGGAGTGAAGCAGTGGGACACTTAAGGCGCAAGAAAGGATTTTAAATGCTGTGAGGGTTGGTATGAAAGATGATTTTTAAGGACTGCAGTTTTTTTTTTTTCTTCTTAGGTGTGTGGTTGTGGCTGTGAGTTAGGTGCTAAGTAAAGTTAGATGAGGCTTCAGACAGAGAGGAAGGAGTAATGAGGACAAGGTTATTGTATGGCAAGTTGTGATGGCCTTTTTTATGCCCTTTTTTAATTTTTATTTGTGCCCTGTTCTGGTTAAAACACACACGTCGCACACCATAACGTCTTGGCACACACCACACACTCTAACAAAGCGTCTGAATTTTTGGGGGAGGGTAGCAATAATAGTCAAAAACTGCATTGCCATAGGAGGAGTGGAGGAGACGGAGGGAACTGTGGAGGCGATTTGGGTCACCTTGATAACAAGGGGGGGCAAGAGAATAAAAATAGGAGTGGTGAATAGACCCCTTGCGCTGGCGGAGGAGTTGGAGGAGAGTCTGGTGGCAGATGTTGGGAGACACTGCAGATTGGGCAGGGGAAGGGTGGCACTGTTGGGGGACTTAAACATGCCAGGAACAGACTGGGAGACTATGATATCCTTGGTGGCTAGGGAACAGAGGTTGTTGGATGTCTTTCAGGATGCATTCCTAACTCAGCAGGTAGGGGAACCGACCAGGGAGGCACGGATACTGGATGTGGTCCTGGCAGACAGTGACCAGATTGGGGGCCTGGAGGTAAGGGACCTGTTGGTGGGGAGCGACCGTGCCACATTCTGGTTCTGCCTAAACCTAGGAGGGGTACAAGATTGTACAAAGACGGAGGTAACTGACTTCAGGGGGTGGATTTCAAGGAAATGGGAAGGATCCTTAAGGAGCATTTGGATGGGATTGGGTCAGACATGGACACTGACAGCAGGTGGGGAAATCTTCAGGAGAGGGGTGCAGGGTGCTACCAGCACCTGTGCAAGAGTAAGGCGAAAATGGTGAGGGCCAAAACCCTGCTGCTGGTCCAGGAGGTTCAGGAGGTGGTGAGGGGAATGAAGGCGGCCTATAGACAATTCAGGTGTGAAAGGGATCGAAGGGAGTACGAGCTGATGGCCAGAAGGGCCACTAGGGTGGTGAGGGTGGCTAAGGCAAGGAAGGAGCAGAACCTGGCCAGGGAAATTAGGAGAGGGAACAAGGGGTTCTTTAGATACATTGGGGAAAAATGAAGGGTGAAGGGGCAGATTAGCAGGATTAAAACAGGGGCGGGATGGGCAAATGACCCAGGGGAACAGGCTGAGGTACTAAATGAGTACTTCACCTCAATTTCACCAAGGAAAATAGGGGCTGCATCATACATGGGAGGAGACAATGAAATTGGGGGGCCCTACTGATCGGCAGGTCTGGAGAGGGAGGCATCACTGGCAGGTGGGGGGAAGGCAAAACAGGGGGACGAGGTAGTGGAGGTGGAAATCTCGGCAGAGAGACTGAGGGAAGCCCTCAGGTCCCTTAAGACTGAGAAAGCACCGGGGCCGGATAAATTACATCAAAAGTGCTGAAGGAACTGGCGGATGTCCTGGCAAAACCCCTGGTGGAGGCATTCAGCATCTCTCTGAGAACAGGGTGGGTGCCCCAGGGACTGGAAGGTGGCGCATATAGTGCCTATCCACAAGGGGGGAGCAAGTGAGGTGGCAGGGAACTACAGGCCCGTCAGCCTGACATCAATGGGGAGCAAGGTGATGGAGGACATTGTCAAGGAGAGACTGGGGGGAACCTGGAAAGTTGGGGTGCCTGCACGATAGACAGCATGGATTTGTCCCTGGGAAATCGTGTCAGACAAACCTTGTGGAGTTCTATGACTGGGTGACGAGTGCCTTGGATCTGGGTAGACCAGTGGACGTCCTCTTTCTTGACTTCAGCAAGGCGTTTGACTCTGTTCCTCATGGGGGCCTGTTGGATAAGCTGGGAGCAATGGGGGTGGGGAACCAGATGATCAGATGGATAGGAAATTGGCTGCAGGGCCAGACCCAGAGGGTCGTGGTGGGCGGGATAGTCTCATCCCCAAGGAGGGTCATTAGTGGGGTCCCTCAGGGATCGGCCCTTGAGCCCCTCCTGTTCAACGCCTACGTCTCTGACATAAGGGGTGTATCAGGAGTGAGATGAGTCTCTTTGCGGATGACTCAAAACTGGGGGGTGGTGGATGGGGAGGAGGGAGGGAGGTGGCCCACAGGGACCTGGAGGCTCTGGAAAGGTGGTCTAGAAAGTGGAAGCTGAGGTTCAATGTAGGGAAATGCAAGGCACTGCACCTGGGAGCCAGAAACCTGGGCCAAGTGTACACCCTTGGAAATGCTACAAGTCTCGATGGGTGAGAGGGACCTGGGGGTGGTGCTGGATGTCAAGATGAACTGCTCGGAGACTTGTGGGAGGGCAGCAGCAAAGGCCAACAGGATGCTTGGGATGCATCACTAGGGGGATTGCCTCCAGAAGGAGGGAGGTGATACTCCCACTGTATAACTGCTTGGTGAGGCCGCACCTCAAGTACTGTGTGCAGTTTTGGAGGCCACATTTAAAGAGGGACATTGAACTCCTGGAGAGGGTCCAGAGGAGGGCAGCCAAGGTGATTGGGTCCTTGGAGGACAGAACCTATGGGGAGCAGCTCAAAGAGCTAAATATGTACACATTGGAAGAAAGAAGGGGGGACATGATAGAAGTCTTCAGGTACATGAAGGGGGTACATGGGGAGGAGCAGTCAGGGTGCTCCAAGGGGGGCACAACTAGAGGCATGGGTGGAAGATTTGGGGAGAAAGGAGGAGGAGGTGCTGCTTCACTGGGAGGGTGGTGGAGCCATGGAATGCGCTGCCCAGGGGGCTGGTGGAGGCAAACACGGTGGAGGGGTTCAAGAGGGGGTGGGACAGGGACAGGGGAAGGGTTCTGGAAGCAAAATCCAATGCAGCGAGACTATCTGAGACTGGGAAGGGAGAAGCCAGAGAGGGAGAGGGAGGCAGCAAGGTCAACTCCCAGGGTGGGGGCTGAACAAATGAGCAGACACGAAAGATTAAGCCTATTCTGCTGGTATTTTAGTATGTTGGCATGAGAAGTCTGGCAGCAGGAACTTGTTCATACCCATTCATTGTGCTGTCCCATAAGAATGCAGGATTTTCTCCACCCATGTTGTAAAACAGGTACATGTTTCTGTTGTCTGTTGCAGTCCCAAAGAATTGGTTTATTTTTAAATAGTTCTCTAGGTTGCAGCTGTATCGTATTTAAAGTGAAAGTGCATTTCTTTTTTTTATTGGTGGTGGCTGTATTACGAGTTTAGTGCAGTACCTTTAGTGTACAAACATCTACATTGTACAGATGTCACAGTTGTAATGTTTTCAGGACGTCACTGGTCCTGTTGGGTATCGGACTATACAATGATTCTGTTTTTCCAAGGACCAACACAACTGCCCTCACAAACTCCTGGGGCAATGGTCGGGAATTCTGGAAGAACATAAAGGAACTCGCCGGGAATCCACCCCAAACCCCCTCATCAATACTCAACATCAACGGAACCACAACCCTCAACCCAAAAACCATTGCGGATACCTTTAACAAAGCATTTACCGACTTTAGCGCTGTCCTACCACAGGACTACTTCAAAGATGGTGAAACCCCTCTGTCTGCAATGAACACTACTCACACCAGCTCCCCCCACTTCTGCTTCAAAGCAGTCAAGGCTCACCAAGTATGCAAATATGTTACTAAAGCCCTTGGTAAATCAAGATTCAGTAATGACTCCCTCGATCTCAAAATCCTGTCTCTCTCACTTGATGAAGTGCTTAGTCCTCTGACCAGAATTTTGAACCTCTCCCTTAGCCTTAGCCAGTTCCCAGACAGATGGAAATCTGCCACTGTTACCCCAATCCATAAAAGTGGTGACAAAACTGCCCATAACTGCAGACCTATCTTCCTACTACCCCCGCTCTCCAAGGCACTAAAACGCATTGTCTCGGACCAGCTCACAGAATACCTGGAAACGTACAGCATCCTGTGCAAGCAACAACACGGGTTCCACAAAGGATATAGCACCTCCACAGTCCTTCTTGAATTCACCGGCGCAATCCACAACGCACTTGACTCCGGTGAACTACTAGGCTCAGTTTACATTGACTTAACTAAAGCCTTCAACACCATCCTCCTGCTTGTCCAGCTTCAGAACACTGGGCTGTCAACCGACTCCATTGGCTGGTTTAAGAGCTACCTTGAAGAACAGTCCCAAACAGTAAGAATCACTGATACTCTTGGACCCTAGACCAGTCCGCTCGAGAGTCCCCCAGTGCTCCATTCTGGGACCCCTCCTCTTCAGGCTATTCTTAAACTCACAACCGGACAGCTGCCCAGAACAAATGATTCTCTACACCAACGATGTGATCCTCACCTCTGACCCTGATCCAATCCAATTACAAAATAAACTTCAGCGGGCCTTCTCCTCCATCGAATCCTGGTTCCTAAATCATAAACTGCTTCTTAATCAGAAAAAAAAAAACAAGTCTCTGGTCTTCTGCAGCGCCCACAACAAAAATAAACAACTCCACCTCTTCATTGCAACCGAACAAGGAGCCATCCTAGAGCAAACACAATCGTTCAGGTACCTTGGCATCACCCTTGATTCACACCTCTCGTATGCGGTCCATATCAACAACATTGCAGAGTCTACCTGTGCGTGGTTAGGCATATTATTCTGGCACAGGAAGCGCCTAACCCCAGAAGCACTGTTAGTGGCCGTCCAAAGCTCCATTGTCAGCATCATAGACTATGGTCTTATCATATATGGGTCTACAACTGCCACTGCTCTCAAAAGTATCGCAGCCTCCCTGAATAAGGCCTGTTGTCTCATCACTGGCTCACATCGCCGTACCCACACATGTGACCTTTATTCCCAATCTGGATGGCTTCAACTGGATAAACGCATAAAATGCCAAACCTGCTTCACGGCCAAGAAAATTATAATGGGGCTTGCCCCACCTGGTGTCTGTGCCCTCCTTAAGCCTAGACATAGGAACGTCACTACAAGGAGATCCAGTTCCCATCTACTACATGACCCACGACCCAAGGACACAGATCATTCGCCTATCGGGCATCCATCTGGCTCAACTCTCTTGGCAGCGACGGTGACCGCTCCAACACTCTGCCTCTTCAAGTCTAAGCTGCGCCTCTCACTGCTTGTATCCCGCGATTGCCCCATCCTTAACATTTTCACTGTTTCAGCTGCACATGCCCCAGCACCCAGCACTTACAATCAGTCTTTGCACCCCTAGCACCTTACCTGTCATATTCCCTCGACAAGGCTCCCTGGCTGCACTGTCTCCTGCCCCGCCCAGATATCCACTCCTGCCCCCACCTCCCGCATCACCCCATACCCCTGCACCTCCTACCCCCTTGATCTCCTACCCTCACTCCTCCCCACCCACCCCTCTTCCCTTGTCTTGCTCATAGCTCATGTCTTTGTACTGGTTATTACTTGTCTGTAAGTCAATGACTATATGTTTGTAACTAAAAATGGTGACACTTGCACACGCTGACATGGAACCTTTGTAAAAGAGCCTCTGCTCAAAGGTATTGTAATCCTAGATGAAATACTAACATACTAAAATGCCAGCAGAATAGGCCTAACGGTCTTTCGTGTCTGCTCGTTTGGTCAGTCCCCAGCCTGGGTGCTGACCTTGCTGTCCCTCTCGCCTTCTCTGGCTTCTCCCTTCCCAGTTCCGGATATTCTTGCTGCATTGGATTTTGCTTCCAGAACCCTTCCCCTGTACCTGTCCCACCCCCTCTTGAACCCCTCCACTGTCTCTGCCTCCACTAGCCCCCTAGGCAGTGCATTCCATGGCTTCACCACCCTCTCAGTGAAGTAGCACCTCCTCCTTTCTCCCCTGAATCTTCCCCCCCCCTCCAGCTTCCACCTTCCTTCAAAGTACCCCGACTGTTCCTCCCATATTTATCCTCTTCATGTACCTAAAGACCTCTATCATGTCCCCCCCGGTCCCTTCTCTCTTCCAATGTGTACATATTTAGCTCTTCGAACCTCTCCTCATAGGTCCTGTCCCCCAATCCCCAAATCATTTTGGTTGCCCTCCTCTGGACCCTCTCCAGGAGGTTAATGTCCGCTTTAAGTGTGGCCTCCAAAACTGCCGCAGTACTCAAAGGTGCTGCCTCACCAAACAGTTATACAGAGGGTATCACTTCCCTCCTTCTGGAGGTGATCCCCTAGCGATGTATCCCAGCATCCTGTTGGCCTTGGCTGCTGCCTCCTACAAGTCTCCGAGTTGTTCATCTTGACATCCACCACCACCCCAGGTCCCTCTCAGCCATCGAGACTTGCATTCCCCCCACAGGGTGTACACTTGGCCTGGGTTTCTGGGCCCCAGGTGGAGTATCTTGCATTTCCTGCATTGAACCTCAGCTTCCACTTTCTAGACCATCTTCCAGAGCCTCAGGTCCCCTGTGGGGCCACCTCCCTCCTCCCCATCCACCACCGCCCCCAGTTTCGAGTCATCTGCAAAGAGACTCATCTCACTCCTGATTCCTGTCCTTATGTCAGATACGTAGAAATAAAATATATAAAACATACTTTTTATCTTCTGTATTACTGTGAAATATTAGAACATTAACATGTTTTCTGTGTTTTGGAAGCATATAGTTCCCTAATCTCAAAATGTTGTTTTCCAGTTCTCCTCTTCTTTTAGTGATGTGAAATACTACTAACATACTAAAGAAGCCAGCAGAATAGGCCAAATGGTCTGTCTTGTCTGCTCGAAAGCCAGCAACCTAATGGCTGCTCGCCTTACCACCCCACCAAGCCCCAAGAGGGCCTTTTTAGTTTGTTTCGCCTTGTACATATCCCACCCCCTCTTGAATCCCTCCACTGTGCCCTCCTCCACCAGTCTCCCAGGCAGCGCATTCCACGGTTCCACCACCCTCTCAGTGAAAAAATGTCTCTTACGCTCCCCTCTGTAATTTCTTCCCTCCAGCTTCCACCCATGGCCCCTGGTTGTTTCCCCCCTTCTTAAGCCTAAAGAGCTCCTTGGTTCCGCTCCTGGTTATTCCTTTTACATACTTGAAAACCTCTGTCATATCTCCCCATCCCTCCTCTCCTCCAGTGAGTAAAGCCCAAGCTCCTCTAGTCTCTCCTCATAAGGCTTTCCCTCCATGCCCCAAATCATCCTGGTCACTCTCCTCTGAACCCTCTCCAGCAGCGCTATGTCCTTCTTCAGATGAGGTCTCCAGAACTGTACACAGTACTCGAACTGCAGCCTGACCAAGGCGTTACACAGAGGGAGGATCACCTCCCTCCCACTGGACGTAATTCCCCATCCTATGTAGCCCAGTATCCTGTTCCCTTTGGCTGCAGTTCTTCTACGATTTTCAGTTATTCATTTTGACATCTATCACCACCCCTAAATCCCTTTCTCCCAATGTGACTTGCAGTGTGACACCCCGGATGTATTCATGACCTGGGTTATTTACCCCCAAATGAAATACCTTACATTTCCTAGCATTAAATTTCAGTCCCCACCTCCTTGACCACTCCTCCATAGTATTCAGATCCCCCTGGACCACCTCCCTCGCTTCTTCACAATCCACCAGAGCTCCCAGTTTTGTGTCATCCGCAAAGAGAGACAACCTATTCCTTACCCCCCTCCCTATATATCCGAGACATAAGCATTAAACAATAGCGGCCCCAGTACCAAGCCATGAGGGACCCCACTGATTACCTTCCTAGGAGAAGAGAATTTCCCACCCACCATTACCCTCTGTAAACGGCCCGAGAGCCAATTTTCAACCCAATTTAGGTCCTGCCCTCCCACCCCCATCTCTCCCAGCTTTATTAATAGCCCATAGTGTGGTACTGAATCAAACGCCTTGCTGAAATCTAGATATAGGACATCCACTGGCCTATGTCTATCCAAGGCCCCAGTCACCCAGTCATAAAACTCTTTACAAGATTGGACTGACATGGTCTCCCCGGAACAAAGCCATGCTGTTTATCATCATGATGTCCTAACCACTCTAGCTGCCTCCCAATCCTCTCCTTGATAAAGCCCTCCATTACTTTGCCCACCACAGACGTTAGACTTACAGGTCTATAATTTCCCATCTCTTCTCTGGATACCCGTTTATGAATAGGTACTACGTAAGCCACCCTCCAGTCCTGGGGCACCCATCCTGTCTGCAAAGAGATATTAAAGAGTGCAGCCAGTGGAGCTGCTTGCTCTTCCGCCAATTCCTTAACAACCCTCGGGTGTAGCCCATCTGGCCCCAGTGCCTTATCAGAGTTTTTAACTTCCGAAGTGCCTCCCTCATGCTGTCCTCTGTGATTTTCCCCTCCCTAGTCCTTTCTTCAGAAAAAGCCCCATCCTCTTTCGGACCTGGCCTGCCTGGTGCCCTGGCCTCTTCGATCCTCTCGTCTCCCTGTACCCTATCCTCTCAGCGACCCTTCCCCCGGTTTCCTGATACAATGTAGGCCATGTCTCCTCCCTAAAAACCAAGGCAAAGTACTTATTTAGTACCTCTGCCTGCTTCTCCGTTCCTGGGCCCATCCACCCCTAGTCCTAATCCTGGGGATCTGTGCCCTCCCTTCCTCTTTTCCCCTATGTATCTGTAAACCCCCGATGTATATCCTTAGCCAGGTTGTACTCCATCCTCGCCTTTAATACCCTCACCACCCTTGTGACCCTTCTAACATACTAAAATGCCAGCAGAATAGGCCTAATGGTCTTTCATGTCTGCTCGTTTGGTCAGCCCCCACCCTGGGTGCTGACCTTGCTGTCCCCCTCGCCTTCTCTGGTTTCTCCCTTCCCAGTTCCGGATATTCTTGCTGCATTGGATTTTGCTTCCTGAACCCTTCCCCTGTACCTGTCCCACCCCTCTTGAACCCCTCCACTGTCTCTGCCTCCACCAGCCCCTAGGTAGTGCATTCCATGGCTCTACCACCCTCTCAGTGAGTAGCACCTCCTCCTTTCTCCCTGAATCTTCCCCTCCAGCTTCCACTATGCCCTCTAGTGGCCCCTCCTCCTTCCTTGAGCACCCTCACTGTTCCTCCCCTATTTACCCTCTTCATGTACCTGAAGACCTCTATCATGTTCCTCCGGTCCTTCTCTCTTCCAAAGTGTACATATTTAGCTCTTGAGCCTCTCCTCATAGGTCCTGTCCCCAAGCCCCAAATCATTTTGGTTGCCCTCCTCTGGACCCTCCAGGGCGTTAATGTCCCTCTTCAGTGCGGCCTCACAAGCAGTTATACAGAGGGAGTATCACTTCCCTCCTTCTGGAGGTGATCCCCTAGCGATGCATCCCAGCATCCTGTTGGCCTTAGCTGCTGCCCTCCTACAAGTCTCAGAGTTGTTCATCTTGACATCCACCACCACCCCGGTCCCTCTCAGCCATTGAGACTTGTAGTATTTCCCCCAGGGTGTACACTTGGCCTGGGTTTCTGCCCCAAGGTGGAGTACCTTGCATTTCCCTGCATTAAACCTCAGCTTCCACTTTCTAGACCATCTTTCCAGAGCCTCCAGGTCCCCTGCAGGGCCACCCTCCCTCCCCATCCACCACGCCCCCCAGTTTGAGTCATCTGCAAGACTCATCTCCTCTGATTCCTGTCCTTATGTCCAGATACGTGGCGTTGAACAGAAGGGGCCCAAGGACTGATCCTGTGGGACCCCACTAATGACCCTCCTTGGGAAGAGACTATCCCACCAACTCGACCCTCTGGGTCCGGTCCTGGAGCCAATTGCCTATCCATCGGATCATCTGGTTTCCCACCCCATTTCTCCTAGTTTATCCAACAGGCCTACGTGAGGAACAGAGTCAAATGCCTTGCTGGAAGTCTAGAAAGAGGACATCACTGGTCTACCCAGGTCCAAGGCACTTGTCACCCAGTCATAGAACTCCACCAGGTTTGTCTGACACGATTTCCCGGGATGAATCCATGCTGTCTATCGTCCAGGCACCCTGACTTATCCAGGTCCCCTAGCCTCTCCTTGACAATGCCCTCCATCACCTTGCCCACCACTGATGTCAGGCTGACAGGCCTGTAGTTCCCTGCCACCTCCTTGATCCCCTTTGTGGATAGGCACTCTATCGCCACCCTCAGTCTTGGGGCACCCACCCTGTCCTCAGAGATAGTAAAGCTCTGCCAGGGTTTCGCCAGGACATCTGCAAGTTCCTTCAGCACTCTAGGATGTAATTTATCCGGCCCGTGCTTTCTTCGTCTTAAGGGAGCTGAGGGCTTCCCTCACTCTCTCTGCTGTGATTTCCACTTCCAGTACCTCTTCTCCTGCTTAGCCCTCCCCACCTGCTAGTGATCCCCCTCTCCCTGACCTGCCGATTGGTAGGGCCCCCCCTCATTATCTCTGTCTCCTCCCATGTATGATGCAGCATCCCCATTTTCCTGGTGAAAACTGGGGTGAAGTACTCATTTAGTACCTCAGCCTGCTCCTCTGGGTCTTGTGCCCATCTCTTCCCTGATTTAATCCTGCTAATCTGCCCTTCACCCTTCGTCTTTTCCCCAATGTATCTAAAGAACCCCTTGTTCCTCTCCTAATTTCCCTGGCCAGGTTCTGCTCCTTCCTTGCCTTAGCCACCCTCCACCACTCTAGTGGCCCTTCTAGCCATCAGCTCCTACTCCCCCGATCCTTTCTCCTTGAGCACTTGAATTTCTTATAGGCTGCTTTCTTTCCCCGCACCACCTCCTGGATCTCCCTGGTCCACCAACAGGGTTTGGGCCCCTACGCATTTTCGTCTTACTCTTGCACAGGTGCTGGTAGCATCCTGCACCCCTCTCCTGATGATTTCCACCTACTATCAGCGTCCATGTCTGACCCAATCCCATCAAATGCTCCTTGGATCCTTCCCATTTCCTTAAAATCCACCCCTGAAGTCGGTTACTTCAGCCTTGTGCAGCCTTATACCCCTCCTAGGTCCAGGCAGAACCAGACCGTGGCATGGTCACTCCCGCCAATGGGTCCCTTACCTCCAGGCCCCCAATCTGGTCACTGTCTGCCAGGACCACATCCAGTACCCGGCCTCCTGGTCGGTTCCTCACCTGCTGAGTTAGAACGCGCTTGAAAGACATCCAACAACCTCTGTTCCCTGGTCACAGAGGATGTCATAGTCTCCCAGTCTGTTCCTGGCATGTTTTAAGTCCTAACACCACCTTTCCTCTGCCCAGTCTGCAGTGTCTCCTAACATCTGCCACCAGACTGTCCTCCAGCTCCTCCGCCCAGGGCGGGGGTCTATACACCACTCCTATTTTTACTCTTGCCCCTTGTTGTATCAGGTGACCCAAATCAGCCTCCACGGTTCCCTCCGCCTCCTCTACTCCCCTATGCCAATGCAGTTTTTTACTATCATTGCTACCCTCCTCCCTTCCCCCCTGTCCTTCCTAAACATAGTGTAACCTCCAGGTTCAGGTCCCAGTCATGTCTTGCAGTGGCCCAAGTCTCAGTGACCGCTGCCACATCCACTGCTCCCTCAGTTAACATCGCCTGGAGCTCAGGCATTTTATTGCCCAAGCTCCTGGCATTTGCGGACTTCCTTCCACCTTTTCCTATAGTTCCATTTCCCCTGCTCGTGTTCCCTTGGGATTCTGTTTCTCCTGGTCTGCACTTTGCCAGTTGGTCTTTTCCTGCAATCCTCCTGGTCTCAGGGGGTGGAGACAGAGTCCCTCCCTTTATCGCATCCCCTTGACTGCCCTTTTCTCCCATCCCACCCCTTCACAAGTTTAAACCCCACTTTTCACCAATGAACTCCTCTATTTTCAACTTAAGGATTCCTCCTCCAAATTGAGATGTAGTCTCATCTCTAGCATACAGCTCCTTATCCTCCCAGGTCTCCCCAATCCCCATCAACCCATGACCTCTGGCCTCACACCACTCCCTGAGCCACTGGTTTATCTCCCTAATTTTTCTTTGTGTTCACACTAGCCCTTGGCACTGTGGGATTTCTGAGAGGAAACTGTGCATCCCTATGTCATGACAGACCTGGCGAGTCTCCTGAATCTTGCCTGTATCTCTAGCTCGCTATTTCCCTCAATGTCATTTGTGCCCAGGTGGACCAGTATGTCTGGGGAACCCCACAGTCCTTTGCCAGCTGATGTACCTCGTGCTTAGCCTCTGGCACCATTAGTCCAGGGAAGCATCTTGTTCTAACTGGCCAGGCTTCTCCTCCCTATCCCATTTGATACCCTGATCATAGAATCCCCAGCAGGAGCACTCTGACCACTCCTTTTCCTCCACCCCCTTCCATGTCCTCATCCTTTCTACGCCCTTCACCCAGCTGGCTCCTTGTTCCTCCCCTATCTGTGTGCCCATGCCACCGCTCCTTATTTACCACCGGCCTCCTCCCCCTCAATCCTATACCCTCTCCTCCTTCTGAGTATCCTTCTGTACCTTGTTAATTCCCCCCTCACTGCTCACAACTGGTCCTTCTCCCCCATCTGCTAAACTAGCCTGGCTCATCCTCCCTTCCTTCCTGTCTCCATTTAGTTCCTCCTTGCTCGTCGTGCTCCCCTGGCCTACCCCCTCAGCTCTCTTTACTGAATCCTCCTTGTACTTCTGGTCCTTCTTTACCTTTCCTCCCAACTGGTCCTTCTCCTTGCGCTTTCCTCCCTCTTCCCCCTGCCCCTCCTGCTCCGATTCACTGCTACCCATTCTCCTGCATTCCAGGTCCCCCCGTTCTTCCTGCTATCTGGCCCCTGCCTCCTGCCCCTCCCACACCCTTTCGGCTCTAACCACTCTGTCGTGGCTACATCCCCCCATCCTTGAGCAGAAGAAGAGATGAAGTGGTTACTAAGTATAAGGTCTGATCCACCTCCCTGCCTTGCTTCCTTCTGTCCAGCACTGGCTATCCGCCTACTTCCCTGAGAGATGTTGTCCCTCCGTCCCCCTGCATGAGGGTCCCAGTTCTACCTGCTTCCTTGGTAGTGTCCTTTTGGGCCCCCTCTGCCAGGGTCCCTATGTGACCCCTGAGTATTCTCCTGCCTCCTTTCCTATACCCCCGCCCAGTGCTTGAGAACAACCTTGTGGGAGGAGATTTTCTAGCCCTTTCCTCAACTATACCATTTCACTTCAGCCTCTCATCCTCGCAACCCTCCTCCTAAGCTGTGCTAGTGGTAGCACACTGGGCAACCACCAAACTTCCAAGCCCAGTCCAGTATCATGGCTGCTCCACACCCTAGCACCCCACCACCCTCCCAAAGATGCCGGCCCTAATGATGTGTGGTTCCATCCCCTTTCAAATAGGTTTCCTTGGGTGAGCCACCAGGTTCCCCTATTCCAAGATACCCCTGCTGCTAATTAGGTCACCCACTAATCCTAGAGACAGTCCCACTGTACACCAGTAACTCTGTTACTGGGTGCAGTACAACACATTAAACATGTAAGGAAAATGAACAACTCCCTAAGCTCCTCTCTCCCGGCCTTTAAATTCAACCCCCAGTGGCTAGAACTACATGAGCTGCACCAGCAGCCTTTTCCTCCAATTGCAGGGCAGGTCTTCCCCTATAAATTTGCAGACTTCTGGGGAGGGAGGGTCTTGGGCAGACACCTGACAAGAGAGAGTGTATCAGCCCGGTGTCTCCCCTCCAAGCCCTGCAGCTAAAGAACCAGGCCCAAGCAAATCCCACCAAACAGGTTTTAAATCAGAAGAAATAGGCCTCTACCAGCGCAGCCTGTTACAAAGTGAAACATTCACAAAAAGAGCCCCACTTACAGCCACTAAATCAGTTTACAAACATCCAGGATCCCCAGAACAATACCCTGCTAGCCCCTTAGAAGCAAGAAAGAAAAGAACTAACCTACCAAGTAAAATCCACAAGAACCCTGTGAAAACAGCAGCTACTGTCCTGGAACACAACTGATCCTGCCCCCTTCCAGTTCTTTCTATACCGCCAGCTCGTAGATTCCCTCTCTCTCCCCCCTGGTACGTCTTTTAAATGTGTAGGCAGCTTCTTACCTCTACCACCTCTTGCACCTCCCTGGTCCACCAGCATGGCTTGTTGGCCCTGCCTTTTTTGCTCTTACCCTTGCACACAAGCTTGTAGCCTCCTGTATCCCTTTTCTTAATGGCCTCCCACAAACTATGTACATCCGTGTCTGTCCTGACCTGGCTCAAGCTCCCCCTCAGTATCCTGCCCATGTCGATGAAAATCTGCCCCCCCCTGAAATCAATTACCACTGTGTTTGATTGGTTTTCTTCTCTCCTCCCCCCCCCGGCACATCATAAACCAGACTGTCATGGTCCCCTCCTGCCAGCGGGCTACCCACCTCCAGATCCCTTATCCGGTTGCTGTCTGCAAGAACAACGTCCAGTATCCTACCCCCCCAGTAGGCTCCCCCATCTTGCAAGTATAAGAGCCGTGTACATACCAGGACAGGAAAATGTCACAGCAGACTGGCTACGTTGCCAAGATGTCTTTCTAGGAGAATGGGAGCTGAAGGACAGCGCCTTTCAACTCCTAACAGAGCAGTGGGGCAATCCTCGGGTAGATCTGTTTTGCATGCTGGCGAAACTCCAAGGCAGAGTAATTCTGCTCCCTGGCCAGGGACAAGCTAGCAGTAGCTCAGCATGCTTTTTTTTCCCTAGCCTGGGGTCAGTTCGGCCTCCTGTATGCCTTTCCCCTGATTCCACTGCTTCCAGGGTCCTGCACAAGGTGGCCTGGGACATGGCAGAGATGATTCTAGTCTGCCCCAGATGGCCTCGCCGTCCATGGTTCCCACTTCTCATTCAGCTGTCAAAGGGGACCGCCTTTAACCTTCCAGCTCAGCCCAGACCTTCTCCATCAAGGTCCAGTTCTGCACCCCAGTTTGAACAATCTGTCCCTCTCGGCCTGGAGATTGAGCGGGAAACCTTCAAAGAGTTAGGCTACACAGCTCCAGTTATTGAAATGATTGTGAACTCAATGGTGCTCCTCTTCCGCTAAAGTGTAAAAGTGTATTATAGAATTTGGAGAACATTTTTATTCTGGCTCCAATCCAAAGATATACAGGATCACCCAATATCATTACTGGTGCTATTGCAATTTCTTCACGAGGGGTTTGACAAAGGGCTGCAACCAGCCGCCTCACGAGTTCAGATCTCTGCACTGGGGGCATTTTTGTTGGTAGACTCAAGGGACTCACTGGGATCACACCCTCATATCAGGAGGTTTCTAAGGGCAGCAGCGTTAAAATGCCCCCCAGTCAAGCCCAAAGGTACCACCGTGGAGACTTAATCTGGTTCTCAAGGCCCTAACCAAAGCGCCTTTTGAGCCTCTGAAGGAGGCTTCCCTCATGCGTTTTACAGTGATTGTGTTTTTCCTCACAGCTATTACTTCAGCCAGGAGAATCTGCAAACTAGGGGTGCTGTCGACTAAAGAGCCGTATACTGTTTTTCATCAGGACCTTGTGGTGCTTCATACTTCATGAATACACCCTGGGGGGGTCACAGTGCAAGCCACATTGGGAGAAAAGGATTTAGGGGTGGTGATAGATGTCAAAATGAATAACTCTGAAAATTGTAGAACTGTCGCCAAAGCAAACAGGACACTGGGCTTGTTCCGTCTGACTCCTTGTCAACATTGGTCCACGCCTTTGTGTCCTCGCGCCTAGACTACTGCAACACTCTTTACTTTGGGCTTTCTGGGGTTGAAATCCGCCGCCTACAGCTTGTGCAGAACGTGGCAGCCCGGGTTCTGACTGGGACAAGTAGGTCCTGCCATATTACCCCGGTGCCGAGCGAACTGCACTGGCTCCCAATATGGTGGCGGATCACCTTTAAAGTCATTTTATTGACTTTTAAAGCCCTTCGCGATCAGGGTCCGTCCTATCTGAAAGACCTACTGGTTCCTTACTGCCCCGGCCGATCACTCCGCTCAGCCGACATGGAGTTGTTGGAGATTCCAAGAGTGAGTTTAAAATCTTCTGGCAGCAGAGCATTTTCTCATTCTGCACCCACTCTTTGGAATTCTCTACCATGCCGGTTACGGGAATGCACCTCCGTGGAGATATTTAAGAAGGAATTGAAAACTCATTTGTGGAGAATGGCCTTCTTGGAACGTTAGTGTACTGTAATATGTCTGAAATTTTATTGTAATTTATTATGTTTTTATGATGTATTTTATCATGTTTGTGGTCTTTGATGTTTTGATGGAATGTTGAAGTTTTAATCAGTTTGTTCAGCGCCTTGATATAGCGAAAGGGGCTATATAAATATTAATATTATTATTATAATAGCCAGGGGAATTATGTCCAGAAGGAGGGAGGTGATCCTCCCTCTATATAATGCCTTGGTAAGGCCGCAGCTCGAGTACTGTGTACAGTTCTGGAGACCTCATCTGAAGAAGGACATGTTGCTGCAGGAGAGGGTCCAGAGGAGAGCGACCAGGATGATTCAGGGCATGGAGGGGAGGCCTTATGAGGAGAGACTGGCAGAGCTTGGGCTTTACTTGCTGGAGGAAAGGAGGGATAGGGGAGACATGATAGAGGTGTTCAAGTATGTAAAGGGAATAACCAGGAGTGGAACCGAGGAGCTGTTTAGGCTAAAGAAGGGGGGGAACAACCCGGGGCCATGAGTGGAAGCTGGAAGGGGGAACTACAGGGGGGAATGTAGGAAGCATTTTTTTCACTGAGAGGGTGGTGGAGCCGTAGAATGCGCTGCCTGGGAGGCTGGTGGAGGAGGGCACAGTGGAGGGATTCAAGAGGGGGTGGGACAGGTACAAGGGGAAACTGAAACTAAAGACCCTCTTGGGGGCTGGGGGGTGGTAAGGTGAGTTGCCACTAGGTTGCTGGCTTCTGAGTAGTCAAGACAGACCATTTGGCCTATTCTGCTGGCTTTTAGTATGTTAGTATACTGAGCCAGGATTTTTACCTAAAGTTATGTCTCCCTTCCATTGCAACCAAGAGCTAATTCTTCCTTCCTTCTGCCCTCACCCGAAAAACAAAAAGGAACGGGAGTTTGATACACTAGACCCAAGGAGAGCGATCAAAGGGTATATTAAGAGAAGAGAATAGAGGCTATTTGCAAAACGTGTTTATTCATTTTAACGGCAGGCTAAAATGTGGGTAAAAAAGCTTCAAAAGACTATAGTCAGATGGATTAGATCAGTAATCACGAAGGCTTACGATCAGGCTGGAGTAACTCTACCTGGCTCAGTGAGAGCCCATTCCACCAGAGCTATGGCTACTTCATGGGCGAACTTCAGAGAAGCATCTCCTGCAGACTTGTGCGGAATGGCCACTTGGTCATCCATTCACACACTTACAACATTTTACAAACTGGATGTGATGTCTTTGGCGGAGGCATCCTTTGGCCGCCGAGTGCTACAGGTGGTGGTGGAACCCTGAGGGCACTTGACATTCCTCCCACCCGGGACATCTAGGGATGTACTGCTTTTGTATATCCCAGGCGTAAGGAGGCCTGGAGACCAGCTTAAGAGAGAGAAATCAAAATTTAAATACTTGTAAATTTTCTTTCTCCGACGGCTGGTCTCTGGGCTTCAGATTCCCTCCCAGAATGTACAGTGGCATGAAAAAGTATTTGCCCTCTTCCTGATTTTCTCTATTATTGCATATTTGTCACACTGGATGTTTTCAGGTCTTTAGACAAAATGTAATATTAGATAAAGGGAACCTGAATGAACAAATACTGTAACACGTGTTTTTTTTTTTTTTCTTAACTTTTTTCATTAAATAAATGAAATAAGTAACCAACACCAACTGGCACTGTGTGATAAAGTAATTGCCCCCTAGTTAAATCAACCCAATTAAAGGGATAATTAGAGTCAGCTGATTGAACACAGCCAGGCTTGATTACAACCAGCCCTGCTCAATATAAACCTCACTTATTTTGACCCTTACCATCAGAGTCACGTTGCCAGCACAAAGATTCAACAATCACATTATGCCACGATCAAAGGAAGTTCCTGAAAAGATCAGGAAAAAAGTTGCTATCTATCAGTCTGGAAAGGGTTACAAAGCTATTTCTAAGGCTCTGGGACTCCATCGAACCACAGTGAGAGCCATAATCTCCAAATGGAGAACACTTGGAACAGTAGTGATTCTTCCCAGGAGTGGGCGGCCTGCCAAAATTACTCCAAGGGTGCAGCGTAAAATCATCCAGGATGTCTCAAAGGATCCTAAAACAACATCCAAAGAACTGCAGGCTTCTCTTGCCTCAGCTAAGGTCAGTGTTCATGACTCCACAATCAGAAAGAGACTGGGCAAAAATAGGCTTCATGGGAGAGTAGCAAGGTGGAAACCACTGCTAACCAAGAAGAACATAAATGCTCGTCTTTCATTTGCCAAGAAGCACCTGGATGATCCACAAGCCTTTTGGGAAAATGTTCTATGGACAGATGAGTCCAAAGTGGAACTTTTTGGATGACATGGATCCCATTATGTCTGGCGTAAAGCAAACGCAGCATTCCACAGTAAGAACATCATACCAACAGTCAAACGTGGTGGTAGTGTGATGGTGTGGGGATGCTTTGCTGCCTCAGGACCTGGACGACTTGCCATAATTGAAGGAACCATGAATTCTGCTCTGTACCAGAAAATTCTTAAGGAGAATGTCCGGTCATCCGTCCGTCAGCTGAAGCGTAGTTGGGTCATGCAGCAAGACAATGATCCAAAACACAAAAGCAAATCCACATCAGAATGGCTGAAAATAAGTAAAATTAAAGTTCTGGAGTGGCCTAGTCAAAGTCCAGACCTAAACCCAATAGAGATGCTGTGGCAGGACCTGAAACGAGCAGTTCATGCTCGAAAACCTACCAATGTTACTGAATTAATGCAGTTCTGCGAGGAAGAGTGGGCTAAAATTCCTCCACAGCGATGTGAAAGACTGATATTGAATTATAGGAAGTGTTTGGTTGCAGTCATTGCAGCTAAAGATGGCGTAACCAGTTAAGTGTAAGGGGGCAATTACTTTTTCACACAGTGCCAGTTGGTGTTGGTTAACTGTTTTCATTAAATGAAATAAGTTTAACAAAAAAAAAAAAATGTCATTTGTTCACTCAGGTTCCTTTTATCTAATATTACATTTTGTCTAAAGACCTGAAAACATCTAGTGTGACAAATATGCAATAACAGAGAAAATCAGGAAGGGAGCAAATACTTTTTTCATGCCACTGTATATAGTTGGCTGGCCTCGTGACCATTTATGCCTTAACTTTTGTAAGTTTTGTTTCCAAGTTCTTGTAGTATTGCCAGATTGGGACTGTGTTAGGGACAACTGGATGTGGAGGGCTAGATGGCCCCCTGCTGCAGAGGTTTAATCCTGCTTCCAGCCAACATCAGGAGATACAGCCCAGGCATAAGGAAGCTCAGAGACCAGCCGTCTGAGAAAGAAAATTTATAGTATTTAAATTTCGATTTTTCAGTTTTCGTTTGAAGAACTACATGCTGTGCAGTTCTTTTCATGGAACTGGTGGTTCAGAGTTTTTACTATGTCACAGTTTGTGTACACATTATTAATTATGAGCTGCTGACCTATAAGGACCTTGCTCAGAGTTCTGTGCACTAACTGTGACATAGTTAAAACTAAGGATCACTGATTCCATGAAGAGAACTGTAACAGAATACTGCCCATAAAAAGAAAACAATGCAAAATACAGTTTTTCACAACAGTTTTTATTTAGGTATAGTTACATATGGATACTTTAGGGAAATCAGTATAATTTCTGAAAATAAGAACTTTATAAACAGATGCCAGTTAGAAATGATTTCCTGTCTTCTTTAAAATATTTTTATGTTTAACCAGCATGTCAGAAAATTTAAATGTGGCCTGCACTTCTGTGTGCTCCAATATTTTAGTGTATATTCATGCACGTTAGGCAGATCTGGGGCTAGATTCACAAAAAAAAAAAATCACATAGCACAGCGCAAAATTTTGTATTGCGCTTTGCAGGTTTCCAAAATTGCTATTCACAGTAGCGTTGTCTGACTGTGAATAGGGCTAGGTCTAGGCAGCAGTAATCCCAGTACCGCTAGCGCTGTCCCGACATGCAGCAAGGAGTATGGGCCCGTGATGAATAGTGCAGGTGTGCTATTACCAGTTCACAAAGGCAGCCATGCAAATTAGCCCATTGGGCATGCAAGGCGTTAGGTGGGCATTTGCATGCCCATTATGGGTCCATTTGCATAGGCTGTGGGATCTTAATGTGCCCCCTGCCCTATGTGCAGCTGCAGTAAGTTTTCTCTGGTGGCTAGTGGTACCCTCCCGTTTGATGATCTGCAGTAGGCATGAAAAAAATTAGGTTTCTCTGGTGTGTCACCATGCCCAAGCTGTATGAATTATATCCCCCCTGCCGGTCACCAGCCCGTCTAGAGAGAATGCGTTTTCCCTGGTGGCTAGTGGTCCCATCCCCCCATCCGCACCCATGCCCGATATACAAAAATTTCCCTGGTGCTAGCGCAGGGGTTGAAATTAACTTTTTCAGTCACTAGTTGGCAGGGCTAGTGACTGAAAAAAAACACCGGCCCGACAGGATTTTCACTTACCCAACACAGTAATTACTCAATTGTATTTTTTTTTTTTCCTAGAAAACAAGTTGGTGTTTTTTTTTTTTTTTTTTAAACTCTGTATTTATGCTCCTACTTGCCTCCCTTCTCCACTCTCTCTGGCATCCTACTACCCTCCGGCTCCACTCCCCATCGAGATCTGCCCCTAGAGCACCCAACGCCACACACAATCTTACCCCTGGTATGCCCCCCCGGGTAGGGGTGGGGAGGGACTCCTCAAACCAGCATACTGAAGCTTGTGGGGTCGGTGCAGGGGAGTCTGTTCGATGAGCCCGGAGACCCGCCAGTGAGGTGCCATCGCCTAGGAGAAGCCAAGGTGGTTTTCCCGGTTTCTTTCCCCCGATGTCGACGTGCAGTGAGGGGCTATGAGCTAGGAGGCATGCTGAGACGTACCTTTGTGCTCCGCCCCTCTGCCGACATCCACCCATCCCCTTGCAGCTACTCCACCTACCGCGCTATCCACCTGGGCTCCCCTAGGTGGTAGCATTGCAGCAGGAGCCTGCTGTGCCCCGAGAGGAGGCTGCTGTCAGGTGCTCAATCGCTGCCCCTACAACCCCCGGTGACCCAGGCTCGCTCCCGAACCCGGGTCGCCGGTGTGGTGCGAGGTGTGGCGTCTAGTGCCTCAACCCTCAGCGCCACCGGGCTGGCTTGGAAAACAAGTTTTATTGCAGTTTTTAACAATAAGTATTAAACTTTTAATGTAAAGAAAGCGTTTGTCTTTATTTTTATTTTTTTTTTCTGGAAAGGGACTGAAACATGAACATGAAAATAAAGTTAGTGTTTAAGGAGAAAGTATGGGGCAATACAAACCTATCCAGGAGGGACATCAGCCAGGAAAGGGCAGTTGTGACACAGCTAGAAGTGCACAGCTCAGACCCAGCTAGGATCATAGTATCATAGTAAAAGCCAGCAGAATAGGCCCCATGGTCTGTCGTGTCTGCTTGGATGCTAGCCCCCTACTGGGAGCTCACGTTCCCCCCCCAGCCCCAGAGCTGGCCCTCCCTGGCCTCAGCTTCCCCCTGTACCTGTCCCAGCCCTTCTTGAATCCTTCCACTGTGGTCTCTTCCACCAGACTCCTGGGCAGTGCGTTCCATGGTTCCACCACCCTTTCTGTGAAGAAGTGTCTCAGTGAAGAAGGGTGCAGCAATACAACAGACTCAGCCAGGATAAGGCAACTGAGGATACTGTGACTCCTTTCCAGCTTGCAGTAATTGTCACCCTTGTCCTCTGAGCATTCTGGAGCTCCCATTGGCAGTTTCCATTGACCGCACCTAGCGGCCATGCCTGTAACTTCATTGCCTATATACAGTGATAGTCATGCAAACATTGACCATTAGCACAATATACTGCATGGTGCATGTAGTAGTGCAGTAGCGCAATACATGTTATTCAGTGGCTACCGCATTAATGTGCCATGCAGTATATTGCGCTGTCAACTTTTGGGTGATTACCACCGAGGTGCCCGGTAGGGCTCCTGTACTAAGTTACCGCCTGGGGTGAAATCTACGCATTTAGTGGGCGGGTGTCTATTTTGAACCCTGTGGCCCCCCCCCAAGGCATTGCCGATTGCCAGCCTGAGTATGGGTTGTGTCCCTGGTATCCAGTAGTCCCTCCCCCACCTGATCAGCTGCCCAACATTGACAGCATATTCCGTGGTGTCCGGTGTAACCCTCTCCCCAACATCCCAGTTCTTTGTACAGTGAATTAAAATCTTTCCCTGGTGGTCTAGTGGATCTCCCCCATCCCCGAGACGGCGACTCTCCACCACAGTTGGCGGCTAGCCGTGGTGGAAAGTGGAGGGCTGTGCCAGTCGTTGGCTCGAGGGTGGGACGGGGAGGGGGAGTGGGGTGGTGGGGCATTGCCTGCCAGGGTGGTTGATCCACTAGACCACCAGAGAAAGGTTTAAATTGACTGTACAGGGGATCAGGGATAGGGTGGGGTGGGGGGTTCCACTAGACCACCTGGGAAAGGTTTAAATTCAGTGTACCAGAGATTGTGATGTGTGGGTGGGTTACTCTGTACAACAGGGAATATGCTGTCAACGTCTGGCGGCTGATTGGTGGGGGAAGGGACCACTAGCCACCAAGGAAAACTTTTTTCCATACTCGGGCCGGCTGTCAGCAGGGAGAGGGACGAGTAGCTTCCAGGGACAATTCATAGCTTGGGCATGGGTGCGGGTGGAAGGAGGGACCACTGGACACCAGGGAAACCTATTTTTACATACTTGGGCTGGCAGTCGGTGGGAGTGGGGGCTGCAGTGCCTCCGCCAGCCACTAGGGTAGCAAGGAATTAAAGCAAGTTCTCTGGTGGCACTTGCTCTGCACAAGGAGGTCCTGCAAAAGGCCTTTGTGCGGAGCAAATGCTTTGTGTATCGGACTGTGCCGATACGATATGCAGGTCTCCTCTCCCTCATTTGCATTGTGACCCCCTCCATACTTTGCCCTGGTGCAAAACCAGTTTGTGCCAGCAAACTGGGCCTTTGTGAATTCTTGCTTGGCACAAAACTGGGTTTGGGCAAAGTTTTATGAATCTAGCCCCTGGAGTTTTAAAATTGTAGTGATTGCATAGAGGACAGTTACGGTTCAAAGGAGCTGGCTAATATCTTGGCTGTACCTCTGGCGGTCATCTTTAACTCCTCCCTTCAGACTGGTAGGGTGCCACAAGTCTGCAGGATGGTCCACATCATGCCTATACACAAGGGAGGCTTGAGAGCAGAGTTGGGTAATTGCAGCCAGGCCAGTAAGCCTGATGTCGGTAGTGGGTGAAGTGATGGAGATCATCTTGAAAGAGAGGCTGGAGGGGTTTCTGGAGGCGTAGAGCCACCTAGATAATCGCCAGCATGGCTTTAATGTACTAACATACTAAAAGCCAGCAGAATAGGCCAAATGGTCTGTCTTGTCTGCTCGAAAGCCAGCAACCTAGTTGCTGCTTGCCTTACCACCCCCCCAGCCCCCAAGAGGATCGTCTTTGGTTTGTTTCCCCTTGTACATGTCCCACCCTTTCTTGAATCCCTCCATTGTGCCCTCCTCCACCAACCTCCCAGGCAGCGCATTTGCAGCTGTCCGTTGGTTAGAGGCATGAGACAGGCTGGCGTACCCTTAGTTGGAAGATGTTCTGTCACAGTTGTTTCTGCTTCTGTTCCTGTTGCCTCTTCCACCACCACTATCTTTCTGTTGGTATCCTCTAAAGTATATATAAACAGGAGGAAACCAGGCACTCTTGACTCTTCCACATGCTTTTGCAGAAGGAACCATGCACCAATCTCCACAATATAACCTCCCAGTTGTTGGGCCTGACAGCCATTGGTGGCAGCTGCGTTGAGAATAGTCGGTTCCCAGTGACAACCATGGTGAAAGAATTTGGTCCTTGGCACCAGTGAAAAAGAGGCAAAAAGCAGTAACCAGGGTGGCTTCCACCAGGACAGGCCAGACCACTTCTCGAAGGCAGCACAAGGCTGGAGGCAGCTAGAAAGATAAGGAGCAGGGGGAAGGAAACTGCCTAAATTACACTGTATGTGGAGCTAACCAAGTCTCTGACCTACAACCTGCAAGGCAGAAGACTGGCAAGGAAGTTATTTATGGTGGCCTCTCTAGGACACCACATGGGGGTATCTTTGCTTTGAAATCTCCTTCCTGCCTGCAGCAAGGGAACACCTACCCAGGCTTTGTCATTATCTGCCTACACTAGATCAAATATACAAGCATGTTTAAAAGGCGATGTCTGTTCTGGTGACGCTTTCAGCATGTCTTGAGCAGATTTTTGCATACCCACAATGCTGTGCTCTGGGAATGAGGCTTGACAGTACTTGTGGTTTGGAGAGATGCACAGACTTCTGTTTGGCAGGGTGGAACGCTCTGCAAAAGGAAGTTGTATCACTGCAGAGTGTTTGGGGGGCTTCAAAAGGGGGTGGGACAGATTCAAGGGGGGTACAAACCGGGGGGTGTGAGATGGGGGAGCGGCCGCAGTCTAATGGACCGAAGTGCTGCACACTGTAGCAGACTGGATAGACTGAATGGCCTGTATCTGCTGGCAGTTTCGCATGTTCGTATGTTTACTTGTGGGAGTCGCAGAAAAGGCATTACTGGGAGGTAAGACTCTTTTTTTTTTTGTTATAACCTTAGGCCTGTGTGTGTGTGTGATAATTGGATGGCAAAAGTATGCTGTTACGCACATATGACTTAATCAAAGTATTTTAATTGCGGATGGACCAAACATGCTCCAGCATTTGTCATTAACAGGATGCGCAATTCCTATACCTTGGGTACCCCAGGGCAGATACTGTTGTGTCAGGACACGTAGTGCTGTTTAGTGCCTGCCCAGTTGGGCACCTACGGTATAGGTGCAGTGCAAACAGTGCAGAGCTCCATTTTTTACATCCTTGCCCTGCGTTCCGACTGTCTTTTTTTTTTTTTTTGGCTGATGTCTTTCGGGGTGGTGGCGTCTGAGATGGACAATTGCATGTGCAGTGCTGACACAGTCACAGAAATGGTGTCGGCTAACAGGCTCCTCCAGGGTAGAGAAAACGAGCAAGTTGCAGTCCCCCTCCTTAGACTGGCAGCAGCTACAGCCAGTCGAAAGTGTTGGGACCATCTGTCGGACTGGAGGCGGGCTGCAGAGTGGTAGTTCGCCCGCCCACTTTAATCTGTGTCTCGAGGTCTACTGCAAAGCATGCCATTCCACTGCTCTATAGTTAAATGCATCATGATGTGCAGCGCTGAGCCTGTGACAGTGCGATCAGTAATGTACTTGGAGGATTCATTCGAATCGCCAATCGCGGTAAAACTTGTGTTTCTGTGCGCAAAAATAGTAAAGAACTAAATGGTCTTTTAAGAGCTCTTTACTGCTTTGGGGGTGTAAAAAGGGGAACGGGGGACAACTTGTTAGGCAGGAGAGGAGGTGTGTGAGACTGTGAAGGTCTGCATCGGCAGGGAGGAGATCAGATTCAGCAACCACAAAAGAAATCAAATTAAGTGTTTGGTCTCACTCAAGCAGGAGGATCAGGATTAGACCCTGTGAAGGGGAGGGAAGGGGACATCGTCTTTGCCACTTTGCTTTTATCAAGTAAAACAAAAGAAGTGTGACAGAGAGGAAGGGGGTTGGGAGACTATTCCAAATTTCAGGCGCTGAAACTTCAAGCTCTGAGATGACCACTTTGAGCAAAAGTGTTGGCCTCCTGCATAAAATATTGATAAGTGTACCACATTTCTGGGACCCTAGCAGCAGCTTCAGTCTCAACTTGGGTAGTACTTTAGGCAACTAAACTGCAACAGAGTAGTGTGACTCACAGGTGGCCATTCCCAGTCAGGTTGCAGTCTGCAGCTGTCTTTTTTTTTTCTTGTCAGACACTGACTAGTTGCTGAGCTGGACTTGCAGGGAAAATCTGTATTCTCTCTGTCATTAAAATCTAGACTGTCTACTCTGTTTTGTTACCCTTACCTTACCTGCTAGTAGCTACCTTACCTAGTATAAAGAGCACTGTATAACCTCTTTGAGCTGAGGAAGGTAGTAGCTATTTGAAAAAAAGATTGTGAAGAGAGCTACAGCTACTGAGACATTTAAAATTATGTAAACTAAGGGACGGCATGTAAATAGCTTATTGGGCATGTACTTTTTCTTATTAATGCCCAGATGGGCATGTACTTTTTTTCACAAATTTCATACCCTGGTCATTGACCTCATGCCGGTATTTGTTTTTTTGTGCTTACACCTTATCATTCTGTTGGGAGGGAGAGTGATTGCCTTCTCAACCAGTGTGAGTGCCACGCCATCATGTACCATGCTGGTGTGTGAAATGTGTCGGGGTGGTCACATTGCAACATCGCTTCCCGTAAGCAGAATTCCTGACCTCTACTTTGGTTTCCCCCACAGTGTGCCTTGTGCCAGTGAGGGAGGTTAGAGTCTATTGAAGAGCCCAAATCTCCCAGTGCACAGGGTGGAGTGTTGGCACCTCTCAACATTTTAATATTTATAGTCTATTGTTTCTCTAATCTAGTTTTCTTTATTCCACAGACTAAATTAGATATACTAACATGCTAACATACTAAAATGCCAGCAGAATAGGCCTAACGGTCTTTCGTGTCTACTCGTTTGGTCAGCCCCACCCTGGGAGCTGACCTTGCTGCCCCTCTCTGGCTTCTTCCTTTCCAGTCCCGGATATTCTCGCTGCACTGGTTTTTGCTTCCAGAACCCTTCGCCTGTACCTGTCCTACCCCCTCTTGAACCCTTCCAGCGTCTCTGCCTCCACCAGCCCCCTGGTCAGCGCATTCCATGGCTCCACCACCGTCTCAGTGAAGTAGCACCCCCTCCTTTCTCCCCTGAATCCCCCCCCTCCAGCTTCCACCCATGCCTTCTAGTTGCACCACCCCTCCTTCGGAGCACCCTGACTGCTCCTCCCCTATTTACCCCCTTCATGTACCTGAAGACCTCTATCATGTCCTCCCCCCCGGTCCCTTCTCTCTCTTCCAGTGTTTACATATTTAACTCTTCAAGCCTCTCCTCATAGGTCCTATCCCCCAAGCCCCAAATCATTTTGGTTTCCCTCCTCTGGACCCTCTCCAGGAGTTCAATGTCCCTCTTTAATGTGGCCTCCAAAACTGCACACAGTACTCGAGGTGCGGCCTCACCAAGCAGTTATACTGTGGGAGTATCACTTCCCTCCTTCTGGAGGTGATCCCCAGTGATGCATCCAAACATCCTGTTAGCCTTTGCCGCTGCCCTCCTATAAGTCTCATTGTAACACGGCATTATGGACAGCCATGCCAGGAGCCCAGCGAGTAGATGATAGCAGCCAGTCACGTGGTGCAGGAGCAACCACGGCATTGTGAGCTGATAATGGCGTGTTGGTGTTGTGGGAAGCGAGCACGAGCCCAACTCAGCATTATTTCTTATAATGCCGTGTTGTTCTTGCGCGTTCCCGAGCCCAACACGGCATTATCGTCTCATAATGCCGTGTTGCTCCTGCAGTGGCCACGACAGCCACTGGGTCGCAAGTGGCTCTGTGCCAGCCGGGGGTTAGCGAGAGAAACGGGGGATGGAGCCAGCGAGCAGCGAAACTGCCGCAGGAATGCAGGACACACATAGGGAGAGAAAGGTAGTGAGCCCTAGACCTTGTCCGTGTTACAAGGGCATTAATCACCGGCAGCGTCGGGCTCTACTGGTGATTAATGCCCGCTGGGGGGTTGAACCCTCGGGCTTCGCCCTTGTGCAACAACCCCCAGCGGGCATTAATCACCGGTAGAGCCCTCCTCTGCCGGTGATTAATGCTTACGAGTTGTTCATCTTGACATCCTCCACCATCCCCGGTCCCTCTCAGCCATCGAGACTTGTTGCATCAGAATGATGTTGCCAATCTAGACATAGTGTGTGTGACTTTTGGAATTGTGGATTTAAATTTAATGACTGGTTTACAGGTTTCTAATTTTAAATCCTGTATGCGGAACATCTCAAGGAAGCTGCAGATAATTTTGGTCAGCTGCAGATAGGAGTAAAAGGAATGCTTTGCAGCAGACTTGTCTGCTATAGCCTTTAACCGCTCGCCAGTCCCCCTTGGGACCCAAGGCAGAAAGTTATCCCTGGAATGAGGTTGGAAGTTTGAGTTTTTTGTGATGATCTGGTTCCTATTTAAGCTCTGCCTCTGTTGCTCCTTTCCTTTGATGCTTGGCCATGTGCAAACAACTGCTAGTAATCTTGGGTGAAGTTGTTTGGACTGGATTTCTCATCAGAGGCATTGAAAGGATTGTTGTCTTGTATGTCTTTCTCTGATGATAGGTGGGAGAGCCAGTTTTCAGCCTTTCCTCCTTTTCTTTTCTCTGCAGCTGGTTGAATAATCTGTTCACCTCCCCCCTCCACTCCTCCCCCTTCTTCATCTTTGTTCTGGTGCAAGTAAACAAAGATAGTGCTTGGGATGGGGGTGGCTGAGAGTACTTGCATGTATGACATTTCAGGGGTTAAAGTAAGTTTGTGCACTGATCTTTCTGTAACTTGATTAGTGTTTGGAGAAAAGAAATTCCTGTGTTTCTGAAAAGGCAGTCTGGATACAATTACATAATGTATATTAGTTTCAGCCTAAAAACATATAATGAGGGAATGCGCAATTTTACTGCGTTGCTCTGTCAGGCAGAAAATGAACCTGAAAAGTACAAGAAGGGGGCATGCTGTTTGCTTATGGAATGTTTCTTGTGAATGCATGTTGTTTTATCTCGTACAAAAACTATAATTGTACTATCCCCTTCCCCTTTCTCCCCAGGACTCATCTGGAAATGAGCTTCTAGCTTAGCATGCCTTTCCTGGTGAAACATTTGAATTAAATAAACAAAACTGAATTCACTGAAAATTATTTATTTAGATTATAGTTGGTAATATGCAATCATTTTCCCCTTATTTTAATTACAGATTTGCTGAACATGTGGAGTGTTGGTACCTTAGTAAAGAAAAAACAGTTGTCTTTTCAGGTGCACGTTAGGAGGTAGATATTTAAAAAAAAAAAAAAAAAAAAAAAAAAAAATTCAAGTGACTAAACTTGCAACAGTAATAAGGTAACTACTCAAAAGTAGTACTGCTTTTGAATTCCCACTTCTGTCTGTGTTATGGACTTCTAGCTATTCAATTTCCATCTGTTGGCGGCTACCATGTAGAGCTATGCAAAATGTTTAGTAACACCAGTGAAGCCGGTGTGAAGGTGCATTTGTTTTGTTGTGGGTGTGTATGTGGTGTGTGTGCAGATAGATACTTTATTTGTATAGCGCCCCATTCCAGAGACTCTTGAGCGCTTCACATTTACATATTAAAATCAGCGCACACACATAAAATAGCAATTAAAACATCACTCACATAGTCCCGGTGGCGCTGAGGGTTGAGGTGCTGAACGCCACACCTCGCACCACGCTGGCGACCCAGGTTCGGGCCGCCGGGGGCTGGCTGGGGAGAGGGAGGATTGAACGTCCGACGTCTGCTCTCCTCTCTCTGGGGTGGGTAGTGGGGTTTGCATCGCCCTGCAGTGGTGACTGGCGGAGGCCGGCCACACTACAGTGGCATGCCAGAGTGAGGGGAGAGCGCAATGGGCGTCAGCACTATGTGCTCAGGATGTCAGTGCACGTCCGGCTCTCCATAGGGAGAAAAAAGTTGAAAATGTGGAGGGCGATCTTCGCGGCTGGCCGTGTCTTGCGCTCCTGGAGAGATCTGAGAGGGGCGCGTAGCCAGTGGGTGTGAGAGCGATAAAGGCCGTCCCACTGGGGGAGTGGGTTCATGTGGCCTGCACGTACGACTGGGTCCTGGGGTGCAGGGCCGGCGGCCGGAGATCGTGGGGCTGCTCTGCCGAAGGAGGAAAAACAGAAGTAAGATTAAAAAAAAAAAAATTACTCGAATTCAGATGGAGGGAATCGGCAATATTAAAAACTAACTATAAACTTGAAAAGAAATCTTGATATTCTAAATTAAACACTTGTTTAAACAGCAAAGTCTTTAGACCATTTTTAAAGGTTTCCACCGAGGGTGCCTCCTGAAGATAGTTAGGCAGTGAGTTCCACAGGGTAGGCGCGGCAACAGAAAATGCACAATCACCTGAATGCCACAGCCTAACCCTGGGAACTCCTTAGGAGGCAACCCTCGACGGAACGGAGAGCCCGGGATGGGCAATGGCGCACAAGGAGATCTTGCAGATAAACTGGTCACCCTTTGTGCAGGGCCTTATAGGTCAGGAGCCCGACCTAGAAAACGGTTCTTCACCTGACTGGCAGCCAGTGCAGTTCACGGAGGACAGGCGTAATATGGTCACATCTTCGTACACCTGTCTGTAATCTTGCCTCCCCATTCTACACCAGCTGCAGCCGACGGAGCCTGGTCAACAAAACTAACTAAAACAAAAAATAACGATGGCCCTAGGTACAGGGTGTTACAGTAATCCAACGTGGACGTAACGAAAGCATACACCAGCATGGTCAGGTCCTCGGGTGATATCCGGGCCTGGTTCTGGGCGATATCGCTGAGGTGGTAGAATCCCATTTTGACAACGGCTGACACCTGAGCATCAGGTGTCAGGCCGTCGTCAGGATGATGCCAGATCCTTCACCTGAGTGGATGGGGTAAGTGTGATTTCCCCGCCCGTGCTAAGTCAAAGGGATCTCCAACCTCCCTCCCTCCCCACACAGCGATGACCTGGATCCACGGACGAGTACCAGAGTCTTGTCAGGATTGAGTCGAAGCCAGTTTTGAGACATCCAAGTCTGTATCGCCTCTAGGCAGTTGTTAAATACAGAGGCCGCCATCTGGTTTCCAGGTGCACAGGACAGGTATAGCTGGGTATCATCAGCATAGCAGTGAAAACCCAGCCCGCACCACCTGATAATGTCTCCTAATGGCAGCACTACACCGAAAACAACAAGGGCGACAAGACTGAACCCTGTGGAACTCCACAGAGCAGAGGCTTCGGGTTAGATGAGGATAACCCAATCATCACCCTCTGCCTGTCGGGCATGACCTGAACCAGTTGATGACATTACCAGACAGACCACAACAGTACCGCAGTCGATCAAGCAGCACCTAGTGGTCCACAGTGTCAGATGCCGCCAAGAGGTCCAGGAGAACTAAGATGGTACGCTCTCTCCTGTTCCTCGCCATCAGGAGATCATTAAGTACCTTCACCAGGTCGGTCTCTATACTATGCCCAGCTAAGGTGTGTGTGTGTGTGTGTGTGTGTGTCACTGTGTGTGGGTGTGTGTGTGTGAGGGGGGTCGCTGTGTGTGAGGGGGTCGCTGTGTGTGTGTGTGTGTGGGGGTCGCTGTGTGTGTGTGTTGGGGGTCGCTGGGTGTGTGTGTGTGTGGGGGTCACCCAAAAAGGCCTCGGCCAGTGTTTGTACAAAAACCTAGGGCTGACAATATTATCAGGGTATGAAATTCAAGAAAAAAAAATTACCTGCCCAGTGGAACGCCCAAGTCCAACAAATACATATCTATTTTATTTTTTATGTAGTTGTGGTTGACTGGGAAAGGACGACTAGACAAATCTGCCTATTTTCAGCCTCTTCCAGGGGGTGGGGTGGGGAAGATGCATACTAAAACACCAGCAGATTAAGCCCAACGGTCTGTCGAGTCTGTTCGTGGATCACTGCCCACCCAGGGCACTGTTATAGCCCCCCCTCCCACAAGGTCCCTACCCCCAACCCCTGGTGAGTCTCTGGGAAGCACCCTCCCCCTGTACCTATCCCAGCCTCTTTTGAACTCCTCCACAGTTGCAACAGCCACCAGTTCTGCAGGCAGCAATTTCCAGGGCTCCACAACCCTCTCTGTGAAGTAGTGCCTCCTTGTCTCCCACCGATCAGCCTCATCGAGTGCCCCCTACCTCCCTCAGCTGCAGCACCCCCTCAAGGTTGACCTCTATCATATCCCCTCTGTTCCTTCACTCCTCCAGCGAGTACAGGTTAAGCTCCTCTAGCCACTTCTCATCGGGCTTTCCCTCAGACCCTGTATCATCCTGGTCGCCCTCCTCTGGACCCGCTCCAGAAAAGCAATATCCCTTTTTAAGTAAGGACGCCAAAACTACATGCAGAAACAGTATTCAAGGTGCGGCCTATCCAGGCAATTATACAGCGGAAGGAGCACCTCTCGGCTCCTTGAGGTTATCCCCTGGTAGTGCACCCCAGCATTTTATTTGCTTGGGCTTCAGCCCTTCTACACTGCTCCGAGTTCATTTTGGCATCCACCATCACCCCGAGGTCCTTCTTCCCCTTAGAAACCTGTAGTGTCTCCCCCCAAGGTGTACACATGAGCCGGGTTTTGGCTCCCAAGTGGAGCACCTTGCATTTCCCAGTGTTAAACCTTAGTCTCCAGGCGCAGGACTACCTCCCTGGGGTCTCCAGGTCCTCCTGGAGAGCCAGCTTCCCCTTCTCCCCATCCACCACCGCCCCCAGTTTCACGTCGTCAGCAAAGAGGCTTATCCCACTCCTGATACCTCTTCTGATGTCTGAGATATAGGCATTAAACAGGAGTGGTCCCAGCACCGAACCCTGTGGGACCCCACTAATGACTCTCCTGGGAGATGAGACCTCCCTCCCCTCACCATCACCTTTTGTACCTGCCCTGCTAGCCAGTTTCCTATCCACCTGATCAACTGCCCCCCAACACCCATATCCCTCAGCTTCCATAGCAACCTGGGATGCGGCACCAAGTCAAACGCCCTGCTGAAGTCTAGAAAGAGGGTATCCACTGGGCTGCCCTGATCCAGCTCTCTTGTCACCCCTTCGTGGAACTCCACCAGGTTGGTCTGACACGATCTGCCCCTAACAAAGCCATGCTGGCGATCATCTAGGTGGCCTCATGCCTTCAGGAACCTCTCCAACCTCTCTTTCAAGATGACCTCCATCACTTTGCCCACTACCGACGTCAGGCTTACTGGTCTGTAATTACCCGGCTCCTCTTGCAAGCCTGCCTTGTGTACAGGCACGATATGGGCCATCCTCTAGTCTTGAGGCACCCTCCCCGACTGCAGGGATGGGTTGAAAAGGCCCACCAGAGGTGCAGCCAAGGTATCAGCCAGCTCGTTAAGCACCCTGGGATGGATCCCATCTGGGCCTGGTGCCTTGTCTGCTCTTAGGGCCTTGAGTGCTTCCCACCCCTCCCAATGGGGATTTCCTCATCCATTGCCCCTATTACATCTGCCTGTCCCCCTTCCCCCTTCCCTTGCAGTGTCGCCACCCCCCTCCATCCTCCTTGGTGAAGATTGAGGTGAAAAAAATAATTTTAGTACCTCCACCTGCTCCCCTGCCTCCTCCACCCACCCACTCCCTGACCTAAGTCTACTAATCTTCCCCTTCCCTGGATGCCAGTTGACATTGAACCAGATTAAGCTGTAGGTGGTATTTTTAGTGAATAGAAGAAATTTGGCCAGGGCACTGGGGAAATTCCCCTACTGAGCTGTAGGGGGACCTGCCATCCGTTTGAGGGATGGCACTCTGGCTGGAGCACCGGAGGGTGCAGACATCTTGGAGAATGGAGAACAGGCCTCCTCTCCTTTCCTGGACTTACCAGAGGCTGAGAAAGTTGGTTCTACACATATATTGGAATTGATTCTGTTGAAGACATCGCCGATGTTTATATTTCAGCAGAGGATTTATGCAAACCTATACTCACTGATGAAGAAAAGGATTTAGCCTGTAATTTGGATGTGAAACAGGAAATTCTGGCTCTGGTACGCTTTGAAGAACAACATCAAAGTTGAAAGCGAACGCCTTGCAGCACGACTTGCTTCACTGGATGGCGCTCGAGATCTGTCCGTCATGCCGGTGAGTCTAATGCGGTTTGTTCCAACGGGATTCCTCGCAGGCTGACAGTCCTGACAGCAAACGCGGTGTGTGCCTAAAGCCTGCAGTACCTGACTTCTTCTTTCAAGCACAAAATAGTGAGGCGGCTGAGATTTCAGGCGAGCAGAGCTTGTGTCTTGACCCGCTTGACAGAGTGGCTGCTGTCAAAGCTCCCCCCAATCATTACACTTTCCAAATCAGCTGGGTTTGTTTTTAAACAGCCACAGGTTGTGGGGAATGCATAAGATATTGCTTATCAGACCCGGGAAAATGATCAAAAGGGACTTACTGACTTTACATTTCATGGAGCAAGTTCCAAACAAGGGAGAATGATTGATGTTAGAGATAAAAGGGATGCTATTCTCCTTGCTAACAGAAATATTGCTGACTCTCCAGACAAAGCACTAACATAGTAAAATGCCAGCAGAACAGGCCTAACGGTCTCGAGTCTGCTCGATTTTCAGCACCCACACTGAGGGCCTATTTTGGTGTCCCCCCCCCCCCTTTTGTTATACTGTCCCCAGTCCTAGATGTTCCACCTGTATTGGACCTGGTCAGATTTACCCTTCCCCTGTACTTGTCCCGTCCTCTCTTAAACCCGTCCACAGTCTCCATCTCCACCAGCTACCTGGGCAGTGCATTCCTTGGCTCCACCACCCTTTCAGTGAAATAACATCTCCTCCTCTCCCCTCTGAGCTTGCCCCCTTCCAGCTTACACCCATGACCTCTTGTTGCCCCACCCTCCTCCTTTTGGAGCACAATGACTGAGCCTCCTTTATTGATCCCTTTCATGTACTTAAAGACCTCTATCGTGTTTATTGCTATTTGACCTTGTGGGGTGGGCAAAAACCAAAATTGGTTCTGCAAGCGGTTCGCACTGCTCACACCAAAATGAGGGTGGATTCGGGGTGGGCCAGAGCAGGCATCTTCGGCAGGGTGATTGAGTGTACGGGGTGCGAGGCAGCAATAATCTTAAATTGGGCATGGAGATTCGGACGGTGTCCAGTGTGTTTTCAGCTGACAGGACTTAGGGAGGAGGTCAAGGGGATCAGAAGGGAGCTGGAAGGCATGGGGGGGGGGGAAATGGTCACATGGAGGAGAGGCCACTATAGTATACCCCAGGAAGCAGGTAGGCATGGGCCCTATAGAAACTCCGGAGGAGTAGGGCGATACAAGCAACGGATGGAAAAACACCTCACAGGAGGGGCCGATCAAGGAGCAAAGAAGGAGTGGGGGTAGGAAAATGTGCCGGGGCAGACATAACACTTAGCAACAGATACAGCATGCTGCACGCAGGTGAGGAGGTGGATGAGGCTGACGGGAGGGGGAGCAGGCGGTCGGAGAGGGTTTGGTCAGCAGGGGGGGGCAGGAGAGGTAGCAGAACAGAAGGAGGGCAGGCAGTGAGAGGGTGAGTAGCAAGCTGGGGCGGGTTGGAGGCAACGGAGAAGATGGGGACGGGGGGAAACTGGGGTCAAGCAGGCACTCCGGCTGTGAAGTCAGCAGAGGAGAGGGGATAGAGAGTACTCTGTAAAGGCCAGCATCGGAAAAATCTGAGCAAGGGAGGGGTGAGGAAGGGGGTAGGGAGAATATGCCACATGGGATGGGGGACAAAACTGGAAGGGGTGGAGGCAGGAGGGACACAGTAGAAGGGTGTCTGGGGGGACCTGTGGATTCTGACCCTAAAAGGGAATCCGGGGATCGAGGGGCAGTCTCCAGGAGGTTGGGGGGCTGAGGAGTAAACTGGGAGCTACAAGCAGAAGAAAGAGCATGGTAAGACACGACAGATAGTGATCCCCGACTGAAGGGGGTGGGAAGAGTAAGCTGGGGATCGATGAAAGAAGGAAGAGCCTGGAAGGGATCAAAAGGGCCAGTAAGTTGGGGGGGGGGGGGGTGAAGATGATCCTGCTGGGGGACTCCATGGCCAGGGGCATCCAGTGGGAGGGAGTAGGGGAAGGAAGAAGCAGCCAGGTCAGGGCTAAATGTTGTCACAAACCCACTCGGCAGGTCAGGCTTTCTGCTCCCACAGTGCCAACCTCCGAGCGCAGTCTTGTGAACAGTTAACAGAACAGGGTAACCCTCCTGTCTGTTTTGTCAGATCAAACTTTGGTCTCAAATTCTGGAGGAATTCAACTGTGAACCTCTTGTTAGCGTACCCAATGTACAGGCTCGGATAAGTCTGCTCTTGGGGAGACAGATATCTTTTTGCCTATGGGCACCTAACCAGGCGTACAAAATGAACCCTTAAAACTCTTTTAAAGACGTCAGAATAAACTCTTACCGTTTCTCAGTTTGGTAAAACCAGTAAGCTTTGTACAGTGTCAGCTTTAATCATGCATGCTTCACTTGTCAAGAAAAATAATTTCAAAGGCACACCAAGTAGTCTCTAAAGTAGAGGTTTACTTAAAGATAGATAAAAAATGTAACCTGTAAATACTGAACCATATATCACAAAAACATACAATTATTTGAAAGAACAAGGGTTAAAAAAAAGTGCAAAATTCCTACCACCAGACAATTAGACTTATATCTAATGTACCTCTTCTAATAGTGCTGATAGACGGATGTTGTCAAGAGAGTTCAAACGTGTGTCTTTACAGGTCACTCCGCATAATTAAAGCACTGTCTTGAGTGTGCCTTCTCCATGATGTCACGCAGCTCCTCCTCTGTTTATTAAAAATTATACAATCAGGATGTCATCACTCAGAAGGTAAATTAAATAAGGTTAATTTCTAAGTCCTCTTTCATCCATGAGCAACATTCTGCTTTTACAGACATCAGAGGAACATTTATGACTTCGTACCAGTGTGACATAACCTGGTTATCCTCCTCTAAACGACATAAAATGGATATTTTCTATCCTGTCAGCAGGCAAGCTACAATTAAGCTAGATAAACAGGAGATGCTTAATTTAGTCTCTTCTAGCCTGTAATTATCTCCCGGCCTTCCAGGTAACACCTTGTAGCTAAAACCTGGGAGGGGGATGTCATTCCACAGGCTGTTTCAGCATGTCTCATGAGAGACACTCAATAACACATTTTTATATTACAAAAATCATAGATTAATCAGAACCAGCTGTCTAAGTGTCACAAATGTATCCCGGGCCTATCCGTTCACAAGGCCAAATTACAGCTATATTCATTAGCACTGGAATGCGGGGGATCCCCAGATTTCCTAGTACATCTGGGCACAAATGATTTGGAAGGGAACAGCGATCTGGAAATCCAGACAAGGTTTCGGGAACTGGCCAGAGTCTGCCATTCTATAGGAAGTTCAGTTTCCCTTGTCGGAAATTCTGCCAGTACCTAGGACATCCGGGGAGACCAAGCACAAACTCAGAGGTGTGAACCAGTGGCTCAGGGACTGGTGCAGGGCAGAAGGGTACAGGCTGATGGGGGACTGGGGGAACAGATGAGATGATAAGGGGTTGTATGCTAGGGATAGGATACATCTTAACCTAGAGGGGAAAGAGATCTTAAAACTGAAACTTGCTGAATTCATAAACAAGAAGTGGGGTTTAAACTTGTAAAGGGGGGAGGGACTAGTGAAAAAATGGAGTCAATAGAGCAGCTCGAGGTCCCAGGTCTAGGGCAGAAAATGAGGACAGGTGACTGCAATGTGAACAAAGCAAGAGCTGTGCAGGAAAGGGCAAAAAGGGAGTGCGTGGAGCCGAGTCATTTGGGTAGGGGATGGGGTGGAGGACAATCCTGATCAATATCAGGAGCATGGGCAACAAAATGCCCGAGCTCCAGGTGATGCTGGTGGAGGGATCAGCGGATGTGGCAGCAGTTACATGGGCCACCCAGAAAAATGTTTGGGACCTAAATTTGGAGGGCTACACAATATTCAGGAGGGACAGAGAAGAGGGTAGAGGAGGGGGTGTAGTGCTGATGGTAAAGAATGGCATAATGGTTAGTGGAGTGGATGAGGTAGACAGGGGAGTGGAAACGATTTGGGTAACCCTGCAATCGAGGGGAGGCAAAAGACTGAAAGTAGGGGTGGTATACAGACCCCCAGCAATGGATGAGGACCTGGAGGGAAACTGATTGAGAATATCAGGGGGCACTGTGACCATGGAAAGGGTAGGGTGGTGGTCATGGGAGACCTAAATATGCCAGGGGCAGACTGGGACACTATGACATCAGCGGTGGCCAGGGAGCAGAGACTGATGGATGTGTTTCAGGATACCTTTCTGGTCCAACAGATGGTGGAACCTACGGGGGGGGGGGCATACTGGATGTTGTCCTTGCAGACAGAGACCAGTCTGGAGGTGTGTAGCCCGCTGGCAGGAGGAGACCATGCCACGGTCTGGTTTCTGCTGTGTCTAGGGGGGTAGGACAACTGCTCAAACACAGTAGTAGTGGACTTCAGTGGGGCAGACTTCGTGGGCATGGGCAGGATTCTGAGGGGGAGCTTGAACAAGATTAGGCCAGACATGGATGTTGGTAGTTTGTGGGAGACCATTAAAAATGGGATGCAGGAGGCTACTAGCTCATGTACAAGGGTAAGGGGTAAAAATGGTAGGGCCAACAAGCCGTGCTGGTGGACCAGGGAGGTGCGAGAGGTGGTAAGGGATAAAAAAGCTGCCTATGAACGTTTTAAGCGCTCCAGGGGGGACAAGGAGAGAGGTGAGTATGAGTTGACAGCCAGAACGGCCACAAGAGTGGTGAGCGGAGCCAAAGCGAGGATGGAGCAAAACCTGGCTAGGGATATCCGGAGGGATGGAAAGGGATTTTTATAGATACACAGGGGAAAAGAGGAAAGGGAGAGCACAGATCTCCAGGACTAGGACTGGGGAGGGATGGGCTCAGGAGGCGGGGGAGCAGGTGGAGGTACAGGGCAGCCACGGGCATGCTTCAAATGTGGCTGTCGGACACATCTCTCAGGTACTTGCGACAGGCCCAAATGCCATAATTGTGGTGTGGTTGGTCAAATTACAATGCAATGTACACAATTCAGCAAACAGCAGAGGATGTACTCCTCCTGGGGGTGGGTGATGGTTGAGAGCAGAGAGCTGTCCATAGGACAGTCATCCTCCTTTCCTGCGTTGGACTCTGACCTCCTACCGAACCTGGCTCCTTAGAGCAGCGAGCTGAAGTGCTGCTGCTGTGCTACCTGGCAAGCAGGTTGCTGCCATGTTTAGGCAACATTTTGTTAGCTGTCTCCTTATGGCAAATGAACTAAACCACCATGATGGTCCTTTTGTAGTAGAGAATAATATGATGTTTTTGTAGCATCCAGCATCTTGGATGTGTGTAAAATTCTGCTTACACCCATGTCTTGTTTTTTATAATTACTATGAGCATTGTTACTTACTGTGGCAGTTGTGTGAGTAAGCAGTAAGACACAACAGGGTGTGGGTAGTTACGCGATAAATGCGCCCCCTGGTGCATTGTGAGGCATGAGGCTTTTATGTTGAGTGCCTTCAGCACCTGGAAGTGCAGTTTTCACATAACTACTACCTACACCCTGATGTGCATTATTATGCTTATAAAATGGGTAAACTAAGATCTTTTAAACTAAAAAAAAAAAAAAAACAACTTTTCTTTATTAAAAACGGGTATCTTCTTTTGTTAAAGGTAACTAGTAGATAGATAGATATTTTGTTTAGAAGAAGAATCAGCATTTATATAGCGCTTTTCATACACAGTGTATCCCAAAGTGCTTTACAAGCAATGCTAGACTGGTAGTGAAGTGACTGAATGTGTGGTGGCAGCCATATTGCACATCATCACCCACACACAGCCTGGATAATTGCAAGAACCGGTTTATGGGAAGGGGAATGTTGGCCAGGACACCGGGAATGTTCCCTAATCTTTGCGAAAAGTGCCCTGGGTTCTTTTACTTCCACCTGGACACCCACCAGGACAACACCAGGATGGGCAGCAGGGACCTCGGTTTAACATCTCATCTGAAGGACAGTACCCCCAAATACTTCACTCGGATGCCAGCGATTTTTAGGTGCAAGTCCAATCCCGGTAGCCAAACAAGGCCATTACAAAAGAGAAGACAGACATACAATATAAATAGAACACATTTTTACAAATATCTTACAATAAAATCCCCTTAGTTCAGAACTCAGTCACCTTAGATGTATAAAAATATCAAGATAAAAATGTAAGGCACATAATTCACAAATTCAGTTAATGGACAAAAAGGGAAATGGAGACTCCGACAATCACATAAAAATATCAAGGAAGCAGCATACTTAGTATACTAAGCAATATTATCAGAAAAATGTCACACTAAAGAGCACATTTCACTCTGATAGAAAGAACTATCGAACAACATTAGTAAACACAAAAGTAAATCATCCATCATAACACAGCCTGTTCTGGTTATAATAGTGATTCTAATACTAAAGATCTAATCACATCCATTATATGATCTAACTTGTGATATTAACAGTAATATCTCTCTGCTTTTCTTTTCTAATTTTGAGAGCGTATTTAAGATGGTTTACTATTCTTTTGATAGTATTTTCATCACTTGTCATAATAATGAGTGTAAGTTCACTTTTTGTTATATTAGGCCAGTCGATGAATGGTTCTAATCAATACTGTCAAATTCTATTATACCATGGACAGTGCCATAAGACATGAATAAGATCCTCCCTTTTTTCCTTCTTGCAGTCACAAATTTCATGCTCCCTAGAGATTTTATGATATCTAGTTCTCAGAATATTATTCTCAAAAGGTTCTAATCTAGCTTTGAGAAAAATATTCCTATGCGCCTTATTTTCCAGTATATCCCAATAACTCCTATACTTAAAATTATCAATATTTAAAGCATACCAACTAGAAAATCTAGATAAACGGATTTTCTCTAGATCCTGATTGATCCAGTATTCATTGACTTTTTTTTGATAAATGGCTTATAACTAGTGCTGATTTTAATATTTCTTATAAAGTATAATTTTAAAGATGTTATCCCATACTGATCTAATTTACTGTAAATATCTTGTAACCAGCAATTCTCCCCACAGTCATATTTAATCCAAGAGAGTTGTTCTAGGAAACACTTTGCTAATTTGTCTTTATCTCATCTAGTTAAGTATAACCAATATTTAAGTTTTATTCCTTCCATGAGTGCATTAACATTTCAGTCCAAATTCAGCTTGTAAATAAACTGATGGACAAGACGGAGGAACCTGTAATTCAGCCCGCAATACGTTATACACCAGGGCCATGCATATTTCAGCATCCTTAAGCTTCCATACTTCAGTTGTGCAAGTCATTTGTGCCCAGCACTTAGCTTTCATAGCACTAAGTAATGTTTTTAATGGAAAGCCCCCATAGGAATAATTACATTTTCTCAAACCATTCAGGTTTTTTTTTATTTACCAAGTACCATCTCTTGTTGTTTCCACATTATTATTTGTGAACATTAATCCCAGATATGTGTTGTTGTTTCACAGCATCTATTCTGTGATTTCCCAATTTAAAACAAGATTCGACAGAATTGGTACCAAAAGTTATAGTTTTTGTTTTTACTAACATACTAAAATGCCAGGCAGAATAGGCCTAACGGTCTTTCTTGTCTGCTCGTTTGGTCAGCCCCACCCTGGGAGCTGATCTTGCCCCCACCTCTCTGGCTTCTCCCTTCCCAGTCTCAGATATTCTCACTGCACTGGTTTTGCTTCCAGAACCCTTCTCCTGTACCTGTCCCAACCCTCTTGAACCCTCCTCCGCTTCTGCCTCCACCAGCCCCTGGGCAGCGCATTCCATGGCTCCACCACCCTCCTCAGTGAAGTAGCACCTCCTCCTTTCTCCACTGAATCTCCCCTCCAGCTTCCACCCATACCTCTAGTTGCCCCCGGAGCACCCTGACTGTTCCTCCCTATTTACCCCCTTCATGTACCTGAAGACCTCTATCATGTCTCCCCGGTCCCTTCTCTCTTCCAATGTGTACATATTTAGCTGTTTGAGAAAAATGTATTTTTAATTTCAAAAAAATTACCCCTTTGTAAAGTATCCAGTTGCCTTTGAAGACCACTTTTAGTTTGGGAGATCAACACTAGATCATATGCATATGCTAAAATAGCTGTCTGCCTCAAATTGGCCTTTGGAGCATCTTTTATCACTTTGTTCTAGCTCCCTAATAAGAGGGTCCATGTATAAATTGAACAAAGTGGGAGCTAATATACTTTGTCTTACACCCTAATTAATTTAAAAAGGTGAAGATGTCTCTCCCGTGATACCAAATCTGATCAGGTAACTAGTAAAAAATTAGTCCATCCCACCTATCATTTGTCTTTCCACACATTCGGTAGATGGAATGTTTATCGTGGAATGCAGGAATTCAAGCTTCTGCAGAAGTCTTTTGGCAGAATGTTCACACCTTCCCACACAAACGTACAAACCAGAATGCCTCAGTAAAGTCAAGGATTTAATTTTATCTGGGCAGGGTGAGCAGCAAACATTTTTCTGGTAGGCGGGTAAGGATCGGAAATTTTTTTTTTTTTTTTTTTGGGTCAGGAAAGGAGCTCGAGAAATTAAAGCTACTAGTAGTACTTCATTTTTTTTTTTTTTTAATTAGTGTACAGTATGTCTGTAAGAAGGGGATTATAAAATGAACATTTAGTTCATTTATTTATTTCTGATTTTGAGGGAGTTTAATTGCTAGGGCCTATCTATCTGACTTTGTGAGAGTGAAGACAACAGCTATGTTTGTAGTGGAAGTCGGGAATGTTTTGCAAAAGGCATCGATGATGTTAGTGTGCTTGTCCTTATTACCAGCACTCCTGGACCAGAACAGTATTCTTAGGTGCTTCTTTGTACTTTATTGCTCCACAAGTTCAGGGAGCAGTGTCTGCTGAATGCTGGTTCATCTTTGTCACAGAGTGCTGTTAAACAATCTGTGTTCAAAAAAACAATAATGACGAAACCTAGACTGAGCCATATTAAAAGGTGTACTCCTTTCAAATGTAAAACAGAAAGTACATTTCAAAACTGGCTGAAAAATATATTGCAATTTAAGCAAATGGAAGCAGTTATAGCCAGATTAAACCTTCCAATAGATAAATATAATACTAGATGGCTACCGTTTTATGCATTTATAGAGGAGGTGGACAACATTCCTGTATTAGACCAATATTTATGCTAAGGAGAGAGAGAGAGGTTGTCATGGCTCGGCAAGTGTGCCCAAAAAGGGAGTGGGATGGATTTGGTTTATACATGTAAGATGAGGGGATAGACAGAACACTGTCAACATCAAAGAGAAATTTGAAGGTATTTCAGGATGAAATTCACACAGCAGAATCATTTGTTTTGTTTGTAAAATGTTAGTTTTATTTAAAAAAAAAAAATAAATAAAATTGTGGTTGTAAGTATTTTTATATTTGTACTGTATTGTATGGGCTGCCCACGATAGATCTAGAGTCAGAATTCCTATACGTTCTAATTCTATCAGTCCGTGGCACAGCGAAGGGTTAATAGATACTAATATTGGCAGAGATAAGTGTTTTTTTTTTTTTTTTTTTTTTGAGATGGAGCCACGCAAGCCAGAGCTTAGTGCCTGGCTCGGCCCGATCTCTATAAGCAGTTGAGAGCCAGGGTCAAGCCAAGCCAGTCATGGTCAAAGTAAGCATTTTTGTCAGCCTGAGCAGTTAGTGTAGTGCCTGAAACATTCAACTCCTATGTAGAAAACAGCCTGAAGTAGCCGGGGCTCAGCTCGTGTTTCGGCTCATAGTCAAGCCAGACTTCTGGCTTGGCTGTAGGTGAAAAAATTCTGGCTTACCCACGTCTAGTTGGAGGGTCCAAGTGGGATAAGACTGAAGACTCCACAGTTAATATTGCTCGTTAATGAAATACTCATAAGTCAGATGTTCTGGGTGGGAACTTCATAGTTGGTCTGGAAACTGAAAACAAAGGAAAGGTCAATGGAACATTAAGAACAGCTTCCTTGGAAAAGACCAACAAGCAGAGGACATGGTAATAATATTATCATATGGGGGAAGTGTGTTATAAGCCCCGTCCGGGAATCGAAATCCAGTTAGCCAAGGAATAGGGCGAGGGCCTCGTTGGGTTGTTTGGCCCAACAGTCAGGTGACTGACCACAAATTTCAACACAGGCCAATCGGCACCGGCAACTGGAAAGTTTAGAGAGAGTCAGAATAAAGGGGAGGCTCTGTTCCCCTTCGTGGGTACCACCGAGTGATCAGCAGAAAAGAGACGGACACAAGAGAGTCAGTTTCAACAACAGTTTACTGAAATCTTTTTAGACATTAACAAACACGAGGAATAGTGAGGAGACCTGTACTCTACGGGGAGGGAAAGGTAGAACAAAATACTAGATTCTAAGAAAGAGGGAGATTTCAACAAGATACGAAAGAGTCTTAGAGTCGATGACTGGGAGAAGCAGCACATCACAAGCACTGGCTTGGCAAATTCTTGACCCAGGTGCCAAGAAAGTATGAGGTGGGGCAACTGCTACGGCGCCAGCCCTCTTCTAGCCACCCTCGATGGCCTCAACTTGTCCCCAACGTGACCCACTGTGTGCGTTGGGGTGAACTGCTAAGGCGCCAGCCCTCTTCTGACCACCCTCGATGGTCTCAACTTGTCTCCAATGTGACATGGTTCTGGATTTCTGTAATAATCCTTCAGCCTAGAACCTTGGATACTAAAATGCCAGAATACTAGCCCTGTGGGTATGGACCTCTGGGCCTCCAGGACTGGACCTCTAGCAGTGGACCTCTGGACCCCCCGGCACTCAGGACTTCCGGCCTTGGTCCTCTGGACCTCCGGCACTGGACCTCCAGTGTTCTGTCATTTGACCCCTGGACCTCGGACCTTGGATCTTAATTATAGCACTCTGACCCTGGATTTCTGACGCTGCATCTCTGAACTTCCAGCAGTTCCATCGTTGGTAGCAGTAATAGCCATGCCAATACAGCCTTAATTCTTATCTCAGTGGTTCATAGATCAGTCTCAATGTTCAGACCACAGTAAATGTACAGGCTGTACACTTTTCTTGGTGAACCCTAGCACTGGTGGACCTAACTAACAGGGGTCCCTCTGACTAGATTGGGTTCTTCCTGTTACTGCGGTTCTGTAAAGCTAGTTAGACTCCTTAACTGACTGGGGTCACTAATACCGTTAGGCCCCTCTAACACCCAGGGAATCCAAATGGCTAGCAGTGGACCTAACTTGTCCCTTTTAAGAAATGGGCCTAACATGACTGGGCCCTTTAAGTAGCAGTGGGCCTACTTGACTGGGCCCCACTTAAACCGTGTCCCTACAAATACACAGGGCCTCTCTGCGAGACATAGCCCCTTTAAATACTCGCTGAGTCTCTCATGTAGTGGGCCCCTTTAACACATAATGAGCCCCTCTATCACTGGGCTTCTTTAAATCAAAGGGCTCCTTGCCTCTTTAAATATCTGGGCCCCTTCCAAATAAGCCCCCTTTGTGTTTGATTATTATTGTGCTGTGTTGTATTTATTTGATTGTTGTACGGCGCCCAGAGCCTCCGGGATGGGCATCTTTTTAAATAAAATTTGCCTTGCCTGTAAAACGCTGGGCCTCCCTTTAGCTGTGCCCCTTGCAAATACAGTGGGCTTGTCTTAATGATCCCTTTTTACATACCTGGGCCTGCCTACTGAGCAGGGCCCCTTTAACTGTGCTGGGCTGGCTTGGGTTAAACTGTCACTCACTCGCCCAACCACGCCTCTCTCACAAATATTCATGCATTTTACCAAACAGTGTTTGAGCTGTTTCTGCACATAATGCTGCCATTGTCTATGACTACATCGTTGATACCTCTGGCTGGTCCATTGGCAGTTGTACCATCGATTTCTTCCATATTCTGCCCCTGCTTCATGCCTGGGTTCAGACAGGCAGCTGTAGACGGGTCTTACTTTGGTGCCTTATTCTGTTCCTTGTCCTGTTGTGAGCCCAGTTGCCTATAATGCTAGACATCGAGGACCTGGAGTATAATCCAGAATACACAGAAGAAGAGGAGGAAGCCATGGCATAAGAGATTATAGATGTGGTTGGATCAAGCTCCACTCTACCCTTCTGCTCTGAAGAGAATGTAGTGAAGACACCCAAGTCTCCCCCTGAAGATGCCTCGTTTCAGGCCTTCCTTAAAATGCTACAGGTCAAATTGGGTTCCAGGCTGAGGAAAACGATTTTTCCAAGAGATAGCTTTGAGTTCTTGGGAAGTCTCAGCCTCTACTACTGTGAATCTTCCTCCGCTGCATTGAGCCCTGGAAGATGCTACGTTAGCTGCCTGGCATAGGCCTGCACAACTGCCTGCTGTTCCTAGAAAGGTGTATTAACAATATCCTGCCACTACTGCTAAGCCGTACTATTCATCACAGCCTGAAACCGATTCATACTAACATACTAAAATGCCAGCAGAATAGGCCTAACGGTCTTTCGTGTCTGCTCGTTTGGTCAGCCCCCACCCTGGGTGCTGACCTTGCTGTCCCCCTCGCCTTCTCTGGCTTCTCCCTTCCCAGTTCCGGATATTCTTGCTGCATTGGATTTTGCTTCCAGAACCCTTCCCCTGTACCTGTCCCACCCCCTCTTGAACCCCTTCACTGTCTCTGCCTCCACCAGCCCCCTAGGCAGTGCATTCCATGGCTCCACCACCCTCTCAGTGAAGTAGCACCTCCTCCTTTCTCCCCTGAATCTTCCCCGCTCCAGCTTCCACCCATGCCCTCTAGTGGCCCCTTCCTCCTTCCTTCGAAGCACCCTGACTGTTCCTCCCCTATTTACCCTCTTCATGTACCTGAAGACCTCTATCATGTCCCCCCGGTCCCTTCTCTCTTCCAATGTGTACATATTTAGCTCTTCGAGCCTCTCCTCATAGGTCCTGTCCCCCAAGCCCCAAATCATTTTGGTTGCCCTCCTCTGGACCCTCTCCAGGAGGTTAATGTCCCTCTTTAAGTGTGGCCTCCAAAACTTCACACAGTACTCAAGGTGTGGCCTCACCAAGCAGTTATACAGAGGGAGTATCACTTTCCTCCTTCTGGAGGTGATCTCCCTAGCGATGCATCCCAGCATCCTGTTGGCCTTGGCTGCTGCCCTCCTACAAGTCTGAGTTGTTCATCTTGACATCCACCACCACCCCCAGGTCCCTCTCAGCCATCGAGACTTGTAGCATTCCCCCCAGGGTGTACACTTGGCCCGGGTTTCTGGCCCCCAGGTGGAGTACCTTGCATTTCCCTGCATTGAACCTCAACTTCCACTTTCTAGACCATCTTTCCAGAGCCTCCAGGTCCCCCCGTAGGGCCACCCTCCCCTCCTCCCCATCCACCACCGCCCCCAGTTTCGAGTCATCTGCAAAGAGACTCATCTCACTCCTGATTCCTGTCCTTATGTCAGATACGAGGGCGTTGAACAGAAAGGGCCCAAGGACTGATCCCTGTGGGACCCCACTAATGACCCTCCTTGGGATGAGACTATCCCACCAACTACGACCCTCTGGGTCCGGTCCTGGAGCCAATTGCCTATCCATCTAATCATCTGGTCCCCCCATTTCTCCCAGCTTATCCAACAGGCCCACGTGAGGAACAGAGTCAAATGCCTTGCTGAAGTCTAGAAAGAGGACGTCCACTGGTCTACCCAGGTCCAAGGCACTTGTCACCCAGTCATAGAACTCCACCAGGTTTGTCTGACACGATTTCCGGGATGAATCCATGCTGTCTATCGTCCAGGCACCCTGACTTATCCAGGTCCCCCTAGCCTCTCCTTGACAATGCCCTCCATCACCTTGCCCACCACCGATGTCAGGCTGACAGGCCTGTAGTTCCCTGCCACCTCCCTTGATCCCCCCTTGTGGATAGGCACTATATGCGCCACCTTCCAGTCTTGGGGCACCCACCCTGTCCTCAGAGAGTTGGTGAAAAGCTCTGCCAGGGGTTTGCCAGGACATCTGCAAGTTCCTTCAGCACTCTGGGATGTAATTTATCCGGCCCCGGTGCTTTCTCTGTCTTAAGGGAGCTGAGGGCTTCCCTCACTCTCTCTGCTGTGATTTCCACTTCGGTACCTCTTCTCCCTGCTTGGCCCCTCCCCCACCTGCCAGTGATCTCCCCTCTCCCCAGACCTGCCCGATCGGTGGGTCCCCCCTCCTCAGTATCTCTGTCTCCTCCCATGTATGATGCAGCACCCCATTTTCCCTGGTGAAAACTGAGGTGAAGTACTCATTTAGTACCTAGCCTGCTTCCGGTCTTGGTGCCTATCTCTCCTGATTTAATCCTGCTAATCTGCCCTTCACCCTTCATTTTTCCCCAATGTATCTAAAGAACCCTTGTTCCCTCTCCTAATTTCCCTGGCCAGGTTCTGCTCCTTCCTTGCCTTGAGCCGCTCTCCACCACTCTAGTGGCCCTTCTAGCCATCAGCTCGTACTCCCTTGATCCCTTTCCTCCTTGAGCATGAATTGCTTTAGGCTGCTTTTCTTCCCCCTTACCTCCTGGACCTCCCTGGTCCACCAACAAGGTTTTGGGCCCTACCGCATTTTGCTCTTACTCTTGCAGGTGCTGGTAGCATCCTGCACCCTCTCCTGATGATTTCCACCTACTGTCAGCGCTCATGTCTGACCCAATCCCATCCAAATGCTCCTTAAGGATCCTTCCCATTTCCTTAAAACCGCCCCCTGAAGTCGGTTACTTCAGTCTTGTGCAGCCTTCTACCCCTCCTAGGTCCAGGCAGAACCAGACCATGGCATGGTCACTCCCCGCCATGGGTCCCTACCTCCAGGCCCCCAATCTGGTCACTGTCTGCCAGGACCACATCCAGTACCCAGCCTTCCTGGTCGGTTCCTCACCTGCTGAGTTAGGAACACGTCTTGAAAGACATCCAACAACCTCTGTTCCTGGTCACAGAGGATGTCATAGTCTCCCAGTCTGTTCCTGGCATGTTTAAGTCCCCAACACCCCACCGTTCCTCTGCCCAGTCTGCAGTGTCTCCTAACATCTGCCACCAGACTGTCCTCCAGCTCCCTCCGCCAGGGCAGGGGTCTATACACCACTCCTATTTTACTCTCTTGCCCCCCTTGTTATCAAGGTGACCCAAATCGCCTCCACGGTTCCCTCCGCCTCCTCTACTCCCCCTATGCCAATGCAGTTTTTGACTATCATTGCTACCCCTCCTCCCCTTCCCTCCCCTGTCCTTCCTGAACATAGTGTAACCCTCCAGGTTCAGGTCCCAGTCATGTCTTGCAGTGGCTCAAGTCTCAGTGACTGCTGCCACATCCACTGCTCCCTCAGTTAGCATCGCCTGGAGCTCAGGCATTTTATTGCCCAAGCTCCTGGCATTTAGCAGGACTACCTTCCACCCTTTCCCTATAGTTCCATTTCCCCTGCTCGTGTTCCCATGGGGATTCTGTTTTCCCCTGGTCTGCACTTTGCCAGTTGGCCTTTTCTTGCAATCCTCCTAGTCTCCAGGGGAGTGGAGACAGAGTCCTTCCTTTATCGGCACCCCCTTGACAGCCTTTTCTCCCATCCCACCCCCCTTCACAAGTTTAAACCCCACTTTTCACCAATGAACGCCTCTATTTTCAACTTAAGGATTCCCCTCCCGTCCAAATTGAGATGTAGTCTGTCGCTAGCATACAGCTCCTTATCCTCCCAGGTCTCCCCAGTCCCCATCAACCCATACCCTCTGGCCTCACACCACTCCCTGAGCCACTGGTTTATCTCCCTAATTTTTCTTTTGTGTTCCCCACTAGCCCTTGGCACTGGCAGGATTTCTGAGAAGGAAACTGTGCATCCTATGTCATGACAGACCCTGGCGAGCTCCCTGAATCTTGCCTGTATCTCTAGCTCGCTATTTCCCTCAATGTCATTTGTACCCAGGTGGACCAGTATGTCTGGGGAACCCCCACAATCCTTTGCCAGCTGATATACCTCGTGCTTAGCCCTGTGCACCGTTAGTCCAGGGAAGCATCTTGTTCTAACTGGCCAGGCTTCTCCCTTCCTATCCCATTTGATACCCCTGATCATAGAATCCCCCAGCAGGAGCACTCTGACCACTCCTTCCTCCATTCCCCTTCCATGTCCCTCATCCTTTCTACCGGCCCTCCACCCAGCCGGCTCCTTGTTCCTCCCCCTATCTGGGTGCCACATGCCACCCCCTCCTTATTTACCATGGCCATCCCCTCCAATCATATGCCTCTCCTCCTCCTGAGTATCCTTCTGTACCTTGCTACATTCCCCTCACTGCTCACAACTGGTCCTTCTCCCATCTGCTAAACCAGCCTGGCTCGTCCTCCCTTCCTTCCTGTCTCCATTTAGTTCCTCCTTGCTTGTCATGCTCCCCTGGCCTAAACCCTCAGCTCCCTTTACTGAATCCTCCTTGTACTTCTGGTCCTTCTCCTTTACCTTTCCTCCCAACTGGTCCTTCTCCTTGCGCTTTCCTCCCTCTTCCCCCTGCCCCTCCTGCTCTGATTCACTGCTCCCCCCATTCTCCTGCATTCCAGGTCCCCCCTGTTCTTCCTGCTATCTGGCCCCTGCCTCCTGCCTCCCACTCCCTTTCCGTCTCTAACCACCCCTGTCGTGGCTACATCACCCCCCTCATCCTTGAGCAGAAGAGAATTGAAGTGGTTACTGAGTGTAAGGTCTGATCCACCTCCCCGCCTTGCTTCCTTCTGTCCAGCCCTGGCCATCTGCCTACTTCCCTGAGAATGTTGTCCCTCCGTCCCTCTTGCAGGGTCCCCAGTTACCTGCCTGCTTCCTTGGTGGTGTCCTTTGGACCCCTTCTGCCAGGGTCCCTATGTGACCCTGAGTATTCTCCTGCACTCCTTTCCCTGTGCCCCACCCCCAGTGCTTGGTGCAACCCTGTGGGAGATTCTCAGCCCCCTTCCCCAACCATACCACCCCCCTTTCCCCAGCTTTCTCCTAATCCCCGCAACCTCCTCCCTAAGCTGTGCTAGCTGGTAGCACACTGGGCAACCACCGAACTTCCAAGCCCAGTCCAGTATCATGGCTGCTCCACATCCTGTGCACCTCACCACCCTCCCAAAGATGCCGGCCCTAATGACGTGTGGTTCCATCCCCTTCCAAATAGGTTTCCTTGGGTGAGCCACCAGGTTCCCCCTAGTCCAAGATACCCTACTGCCTAATCAGGTCACCCACTAATCTTAGAGACAGTCCCACTGTACACCAGTAACCCTGTTACTAGGTGCAGTACAACACATTAAACTTATAGGAAATGAACAACTCCCTAAGCTCCTCTCTCCCAGCCTTTAATCCAACCCCAGTGGCTAGAACTACATGAGCTGCACCTGCGGCCTTTTCTTCAATTGCAGGCAGGTGTTCCCCTATAAATTTGCAGACTTCTGGGGAGGGAGGGGTGGGGAGGGCAGTCCTGGGCAGACACCGACTCGAGAGAGAGTGTATCAGCCCTGTGTCCCTCCAAGCCCAGCAGCCAAAGAACCAGGCCCAAGCAAATCCCACCAAATAGGTTTTAAATCAGAAGAAATAGGCCTCTACCAGCGCAGCCTGTTACACAGTGAAACATCCACAAAATGAGCCCCACTTACAACCACCAAATCAGTTTACAAACATCCAGCAGCCCCCAAAACAATACCCTGCTAGCCCCTTAGAAGTAAGAAAGAAAAGAACTAACCTACCAAGTAAAATCCGCAAGAACCCTGTGAAAACCTCGGTGACCTTGGTGGTGGGCAAGGTGATGGAGGGCATTGTCAAGGAGAGGCTAGGGGGGGACCTGGATAAGTAAGGGTGCCTGGACAATAGACAGCATGGATTCATCCCAGGGAAATCGTGTCAGACAAACCTGGTGGAGTTCTATGACTGGGTGACAAGTGCCTTGGACCTGGGTAGACCAGTGGATGTCCTCTTTCTAGACTTCAGCAAGGCATTTGACTCTGTTCCTCACGTGGGCCTGTTGGATAAGCTGGGAGAAATGGGGTGGGGAACCAGATGATCAGATGGATGAGCAATTGGCTCCAGGACCGGACCCAGAGGGTGCGAGGTTGGTGGGATAGTCTCATCCCAAGGAGGGTCATTAGTGGGGTCCCACAGGGATCAGTCCTTGGGCCCCTTCTGTTCCAGCGCCCTCGTATCTGACATAAGGACAGGAATCAGGAGTGAGATGAGTCTCTTTGCGGATGACTCGAAACTGGGGCGGTGGTGGATGGGAGGAGGAGGGGGGTCCTACAGGGGACCTGGAGGCTCTGGAAAGATGGTCTAGAAAGTGGAAGCTGAGGTTCAATGCAGGGAAATGCAAGGTACTCCACCTGGGGCCAGAAACCCAGGTCAGGTGTACACTCTGGGGGAATGCTACAAGTCTTGATGGCTGAGAGGGCCTGGGGGTGGTGGTGGATGTCAAGATGAACAATTCTGAGACTTGTAGGGAGGGCAGCAGCCAAGGCCAGCAGGATGCTGGGATGCATCGCTAGGGGATCACCTCCAGAAGGAGGAAGTGATACTCCTTCTGTATAACTGCTTGGTGAGGCCGCACCTGGGTACTGCGTGCAGTTTTGGAGCCACACTTAAGCGCGGGACATTAACCTCCTGGAGAGGGTCCAGAGGAGGGCAACCAAAATGATTTGGGGCTTGGGGACAGGACCTATGAGGAGAGGCTCAAGAGCTAAATATGTACACATTGGAAGAGAGAAGGGACCGGGGACATGATAGAGGTCTTTAGGTACATGAAGAGGGTAAATAGGGGAGGAACAGTCGGGTGCTTGAAGGAAGGAGGAAGGGGCCACTAGAGGGCATGGGTGGAAGCTGGAGGGGAAGATTTAGGGAGAAAGGAGGAGGTGCTACTTCACTGAGAGGGTGGTGGAGCCATGGAATGCACTGCCTAGGGGCTGGTGGAGGCAGAGACAGTGAAGGGTTCAAGAGGGGTGGGACAGGTACAGGGAAGGGTTCTGGAAGCAAAATCCAATGCAGCAAGAATATCCGGAACTGAGAAGGGAGAAGCCAGAGAAGGCGAGGGGGACAGCAAGGTCAGCATCCAGGTTGGGGACTGACCAAACGAGCAGACACGAAAGACCATTAGGCCTATTCTGCTGGCATTTTAGTATGTTAGTATATAAAACAGCAGCAGCAGCTACTGTCCTGGAACACAACTGATCCTGTCCCCTTGCAGTTCTTTCTGATTCAGTGGTTATAATGGTTGCTTATATGATGGATCTAAAGTGCCTAAATACTTGAACTCCATGCCCATAGACAGGAAGTCCAGGAAGCTGGATGTCATGGGTAAGAGCAGTTTTGCCTTAACTACCCTTGGCCTAAGGATTGCAAACTATCAGGCATATGTGATTAAATAGAATTGCCTATGTAAAAAGCGAAATTATGTATATAATATAGCCACACTCTCTGAAAAATTGCTCAAAGGACAGGACAAGATATTGGCTCAGCAAACAATTGCTGATGGCCAGGAGGATGGGAAGCATCTGGCAAGATCAACATATGGTGCTTCTGATGCTGCTGCTAGGACTGCTGCCATTGGTATTTGCTTAAGATGCCTCTTGTGGCATAGTGTGTCTGCGTTTTCCTTGGGTGTGCAACAGTCAGTAATGAATGCTCCTTTCAGAGGAAAAGAGTTGTTTGCAAATGATAAACACTTTACATGTTCTGCAGACTTCCAGAATGACTCTCCAGTCTCTGCACATTTGAACCCTAAGCCCAGGGGAAGGGGTCGAGGTTGTTTTCATAGGCCCTATGCCCGTCTTGGCAGAGGTTATTCCAGAGGCCCCGGCCATGAATCACAGAGGCCTCACCCCTTTACCTCTCAGGCCACTAACCTGTTCCCTGGTGCCCATGCTCGCCTTAACCAAAAGTCTGACCATTACCGGAGCCCTTGCTACTCCTGATACCTTCTGACTCCACTCCCTTTTCTCTGGCATCACTGCCTCAAGTGGTTTTGGTGGGAGGCTGTCTTCCCCTTTCTAGAAAAATGGAGGGAGATGACTAACATACTAAAAGCCAGCAGAATAGGCCAAATGGTCTGTCTTGTCTGCTCGAAAACCAGCAACCTAATGGCTGCCCACCTCAGAACCCCCACAGCCCCCAAGAGTGTCTTCTCTAGATTTAGTTTCCCCATCAACCTGTCCCACCCCTTCTTGAAGCCCTCCACTGTGCCCTTCTCCAGCCTTCCGGGCTTCGTTCTGCTCCACCACCCTCTCAGTGAAAACGTGCTCTCCTACTCCCCCTCCAACTTCCACCCATGGCCCCTGGTCACTCCCCCCTTCTTCAGCCTAAACAACTCCCTGGTTCCACTCCTAATTATTCCAGTTACGTACTTGAAAACCTCTATCATGTCTCCCCTATCCCTCCTTTCCTCCAGTGAGTAAAGCCCAGGCTCTTCCAGTCTCTCCTAAGAAGGCCTCCCCTCCATGCCCTGAATCATCCTGGTCATTCTCCTCTGGACCCTTTAGAGCAGCGCTGTGTCCTTCTTCAGATGAGGTTTCCAGAACTGCACACAGTACTCCAACTGTGGCCTGACTAAGGCATTATATAGAGGGAGGATCACTTCCCTACTTCTGGACATAATTCCCCTGGCTATGCAACCCAATATCCTGTTTGCGATGGCTACAATTTTTCTACACTTTTCAGTGTTATTCATTTTAACGTCTACTACCACCCCTAAATCCCTTTTTCCCAATGTGGCTTGCAGTGTGACCTCCCCTCCCAGGGTGTATACATGGCCTGAGTTTCTGACCCCCAAATGAAGTACCTTACATTTCCCGGCATTATATTTGAGTCCCCACCACCTTGACCACCCCTCCAGGGTATCTAGATCCCCCTGGACTGTCTCCCTCGCTTCCTCACTATCCACCAGTGCTCCCAATTTTGAATCATCTGCAAAGAGACTCACCCTATTGCTAACCCCCCTCCCTATATCCGAGACGCAGGCATTGAACAAGAGTGGCCCCAATACTGAACCTTGAGGGACTCCATTGATTACCTTCCTGGGGGAGGATATTATCCCATCCACCATTACCCTCTATAAACATCCCGAAAGCCAGTTTTCAACCCAATTTAGCTCCTGTCCTCCCACCCCCATCTCTGCTATCAGTCCATTATGAGGTACTGAATTGAAACGCCTTGCTGAAATCTAGGTATAGGACATTCACCGGCCTATGTCTATCCAAAGCCCCCGTCACCCAATCATAAAACTCTACGAGATTGGTCTGACACGATCTCCCCGGGACAGAGCCATACTGTTTATCATCCTGGTGTCCTAACCTTTCCAACTGCCTCCCAAGCCTCTCCTTGATAAAGCCCTCCATTACTTTGCCCACTACAGACATCAGACTGACCGGTCTGTAATTCCCCATCTCCTCCCTAGACCCCCCTTTATGTATAGGCTCTACATAAGCCACCCTCCAGTCCTGTGGCACCCATCCAGTCTGCAGAGAAATGTTAGAGTGCAGCCAGTTGGGCTGCCAGCACATCCGCCAATTCCTTCATAACCCTTGGATGTATTCCATCCGGCCCCGGCGCCTTATCAGTTTTCAGATTCCGAAGGGCCTCCCTCACCTTATCCACTGTGATTTCTCCCCCCCCCAATCCACTCCCTCATGCAACCTTCCTATACCTTTTTGGTCTGGTGTAGCCTGTGCCCTAGTCTCATGCCATCTTATGGTCTCGGACTGAGATTGACCTCTCACTTTTACTGGCCTCTCATCCCTCCCATCAGGCTGTAGGGATCCTTTGTCACCCTCTGCAAAAATTGAAGCAAAGTGCTCGTTTAGCACCTCTGCCTGTTCCCCTGCTTCCTGAGCCCATCCCCCACAATCTTAATCCTGTTGATCTGTGTCCTCTCTTTTCACTTCTCTTATGTATCTATAGAACCCCCTCCCCGGATATCCCTAGCCAGGGTTTTTTCCATCCCTGCCTTAGCACCCCTCACCACTCTGGTGACCTTCCTGGCCAATAGTTCATACTCCCTTCGCTCCTTATTCCCCACTTAGAACGTTTGAAACGTTCGTAGGCAGCCTTTTTATCCCTCACCGCCTCCTGCACCTCCCTGGTCCACCAACATGGCTTGCTGGTTCTACCATGCTTACGCCTTATTTTAGTACAGGACCTAGTAGCCTTCTGTACCCCTTCTTTAATGGTCTTCCACAATCTTCCAGCATCCATATCAGGTCCAACCATGTCCAACCTCTCCCTTAGAATCCTACCCATACCCACAAAGTCTGCTCCCCTGATATCAACCACTACTGTATGAGTGCGGCCCCTCCCCCCGATGCAGCAGGAACCAAACCGTGGCATGGTCTCCACCCGCCAGTGGACTGCACACCTCCAAGCCCCTAATTTGTTCACTGTCCGCTAGGACAAAGTCCAATATCCGCTCCTCTCTAGTATGTTCCCCCACCTGCTGGACCAGGAAAACATCCTGAAAGACATCCATCAGTCTTGTTCCCTGGTTACAGAGGATGTCATTGTGTCCCGGTCCGCCCCCAGCATGTTAAGATCACCCATGACAACCACCCTTCCCTTTCCTAGGTCACATTGAGCCTTGATATTCTCAACCAACTTATCCTCCAGAGCCTCCTCTATTGCAGGGGGCCTGTATACAACCCCCGTCTTCAATTTCTTCCCTCCCCTCATTTGCAGTGTTACCCAAATCACCTCCACACCCCCTCCAGCCTCCTCCACTCACCATTATATCACTTCCATCAGCGCAACCCCCCCCTCCTTCCCATTCCCCTATCTTTCCTGAATATCTTGTAGCCCTCTAAGCTTAGGTCCCACTCATTTCTCTGAGTGGCCCATGTTTCTGTAATTGCTGCCACATCTGCTGTTCCCTCAGCCAACATAGCTTGGAGTTCAGGCATTTTATTGCTCATACTCCTGGCGTTGATCAGGACTGTCCTCCACCCCAACTTCTCCCCTCTCTCCAGTCCCCTCAACCCTGCGCAATCCCTTTTCTGCCCAGTTTTCCTAGAATTCTTAACATAGTCTCTCCCACTCCTCACATGTCCTAGACCTGAACCCTCAAACTGCAGATGCATGGGTTCTAGAAGTGATGCAGCAACCAAGGACATGCCCTAGAACTATTGACTGTTCCTCCAGTTATTCCCCCACTGCCATACCAGTATCTCTTGGTCATTTTGCCCTTCTGTTGGAAGAGGTTCAATCCTTCCTCCACAGAAGGGCCATAGAAGAGATCCTGGCTGCAGAAGTTAACCAAGGTTTTTTTTACTTTTGGTATTTTCTGGTTCCAAGGTAGGCAGGAGATTTCTTATACCTGCTGCACCTGAACGTGTATGTAGAATTCAAGAAGTTCGGAGTGGTGTCCATGCAATCCCTGTTACCTGAAGGATGCTGACATTCATGTCAAGATAACATTTCATGGAAGGTGTCTGTGAGTCATGCTTCAGGGCTGTCACTATCAAATTTTTGTCTTGCCCTTTGGCTTAAACTCTGCACTGTGTCTCTTTACCAAAGTATTTACAGTGGTTGCAGCTGCTCGCTGCAGAGAGGGTTTGTATGTCTTCCTGTATATACAGTAGATGACTGGCTAGAAAAGGCCCTGTCTCTGGAAGCAATCGTGTACACACTGTTTTGGAGCAGACAACTGTTTGACCAACTGGGCACATTGGTCAGCGAGCCGAAGTCTGTCCTTACACCCTGCTAATGCCTCCAGTACATTGGTGCCATTCTGGACACTGGTCTGTGTTGGGTATTTTTGGCCTCAGACCGTGCCACAGTACTAGTTGCACAAGCAGAGCCAGTGATCTCCAATGATTGTGTGTTGGTCCATTATCTCTTTAGACTAATCGGTCTGATGGCTACTGCCATATTTTTGTTAACTTTATTTATGCCCCCTCAGCACTGACCCCTTAGACCTTCTCTCAGGCGAGGATAGCGGGTCACGGCTTTCTTCAGCTCCGCCAAGACCTCCGTCCTGGGATTGCTCCCCCCCCCCTTTGCTCTGACTGACCAACCCACTCCCTGGCTCTGATCCCCATGAGGCAAGGCCACCACTCCTCAGGCTCCCTGTCTAGAATCTAGTAGGTGGCTGGAGCAGAGTAGAGGGGAGAGCTGGAGGCTGGTCGGAAGGGCCCGGCATTACGCGGGAGTGCTGTATCATGGATCCCGCCATCGTCTGTCCGGATGCCAGGGATTTTCCTGTTTCTCCCCCCCCCCCCGATTCCCGAGGGCACGGACCTGCAATGACATTCAGCGTGTGCTCTCCTGCCTGCAGAATGTGCGTCGTCACCCCCATAGCCCAAAGCATGCTGCCTGTTGCGATGCCCCCAGTCGCAACTGGGAGCCTCTGCACTACAGGAGAGATGACCCAGACTCCCCCAGGAGAGGAGAGCAGTCCTCTGGATGCTCAGTCCTCTCCTGCCCCTGCCGACCTCGACAACCGGAGTCCATTCCCAAACCCAGGTCGCCGGCGTGGTTCGAGGTGTGGCGTCCAGCGCCTCAACCCTCGGCGCCGCTGGGCTGGCCCAGCTACTTCCATATTGATAGTTCTGCTGGCCCGCCTTCATATGTGAATCCCACAGTGGTTTCTCCGGGCTCTGTGGGCTCAGTATTCAGATGAGTTGGAGTGCCTTATTTATTTATTTTGTTTTTGTTGACCGGGAAAGTAGGACTAGACAATTCTGCCTATTTTCAGCCTTGTCCCAGGAGAGAGGGATGCAGATGGATGCCAACTGACATTGAACCAGATTAAGCTGTTGGTGGTATTTTTAGTGAATGGGGGCAATTTGGCCAGGGCACTGGGAAAATTCCCCTACTGTTTTCGAGAAGTGCCATGGAATCTTTAACATTCACCTGAACTACCACTAGAACAGGCAGATGGGACTTTGGTTTAACATCTCATCTGAAAGATGGCACCTCAGGAGAGTGCAGCACCCGGGGGGCATGGCTAGCAGCTGACAGGATTAGACGCCTTTCACGCGGCTCCAGACCTATATTACAGTAAAAGTTTTAAAACTCTGAATTTATCACTTTGGACCTTGAACTAAACCAATCGTCAGTAAACAGCAGTGCTACAGCCTCTCTTGGGACAAACTTAAGTTGATTTCGACGATGGGAAGAACCAAAAACGAGACTTACAAAGATCCAGGTCGAGGGAAAGGCCCCACGCTTACCTGCTAATGGTGTCCCGAATGCCGCACAGCCTAATGAGAAGTCCAGGGACTTGGAGGTGAAGATAAATGCCATTCTCCAAGCAGTCCAGCAATTAGATCAGAAATTGGATACCTATAACACCAGACTGACTACTGTAGAAACAAAAGTTATGGCTCTAGAAAAAATTATTCTGCTGTCAGTTCAGCCGTTACAAAAGCAGCTACGGTGACCGATGGAGTATTGAGGGAAAATGAGCTTTTACGTACCAGGCTAGAATACCTAGAGAACGGAGCTCGTTCCTGTAACCTCCGATTTTTGGGCATACCTGAAGGAATTGAGGGAGCTAACTTGGTGAACGACATGCATCAGTTCCTACAAGATGTTCTAAAATTGAATATGGAATGTCAGATCATTCGGGCCTACCGAATCACCCCACGTAAGAAGCCTAACAACCCCAAGCTTCCAAGGACTGTTTTGGCAGTAACCACAGGAGTCCATATGTGGGACATTATTCCTCAAAAAGCTAAATCGATAGGGGCTCTTACCCTTCCAGATGGAATAGTAGTGCACTGTTTTCCTGATCTCAGTTACTCAACAAGAATCAGGCGCCAAGGATTTGACTCAGTCCGTGCAGGCCTTAGGGAACTCGGGATTAATCACGCAGTACAAATGCCAGCGAGGCTGAAAATCATATACAGTATGCTGGAAAGACCTATGTATACAACGATCCAGCAGACGCAGGTCGGAGGTTGGAGATGATCCGGGAGGATTTTACCAAAACTGGTCATTCGTATCTAGAAGAGGACATTGATGAACCCTGATAGCTTGGACTTGAGTTTAATTTACTGGTTGGTTGCTTAATACTGAACTGCTCCTAATAATTATATTACTGGGGACTCTTGATCACAGATGAGAGGTTTTATGACAGTTTAAAAGCATTAACATTAGTTATAAAAGTGTATCAGAGCCACCTATGGTTATCTTAAGTAAGTTTGTTATTACAAACAATATATTAATGGAATTAGCAGCTATATTAGGGTAGATTTGGAGAAAGTGTCTTTTTTTTTTTTTTTTAAAGATTTTTGAAGCTTTTATTGTTATTCACCTAGAAGGTATTTAGTATATTGAAGGGGAATGTCTGTGAGCATATCAGAGAGGCATCTTTATTAATTGTGTAAAAGGGATTTATTCTCAAGTTTTGCTATACTTCATGGACTCCTGGGCCAAGTCTGTAGACAAAGGCCTTTCTGAAAAATGGGACTCCCTGGACTTATTTTTTAAAGTATCTTTGGAAGGGTAGTCCATGGTCTTGCTGCATAAAGCCAATTTTGGTTAACTTTGTATAGCTTTTTATTTTCAATGGATGTATTATGTCCCCCCCAATGTTGTAACTACGAGAGATGGGCTCTGTATTACCTAACATAATATTTCCTGTAACCATTCTTGTACCTGGAATCAAGGAATATTTTCTTTTGTAAGAATTATTACAAAATGGAAAAATAAAGTTTAAAAAAAAGAGTGCAGCACCCCACTCATGCTGCACTACAGTGTCCAATATTGGGATTTAACCCAAGTGCCTGGTGTGGGGGATAGAACCCATCATAGCCTTCTGATCTTCCGGCCTCAGAGGCAAGTGTGCAACCTGCTGAGCCACTGATACTGATAGCACTTATGCAGATTACTTTCCCACTTCGTTCTTCCTTCCTCTGGTGGCTAGACAGATCCAGCTTGCAGACAAGGATGCCATTCCTGCCACAATTCCCACTGCTGGTCATGACCATGGATGCCTCAGGGGCGAGTTGGGGGACTCATCTGGGCCCCTTCAGAACCAGAGGCTGAGGCCCTCTGGATTCGGTGCTTCACAGCAAGAGATGAGTGCTGTTCTTCGTGACCTACAGCCCTGTAGCTCCCTCCTTCTGTGGAATCAGCTGTTTGCACATACAATATGTTAGTGATGTACTGCAACAGTCAGCAGGGCAGAGGTCATATGCACTCTGCAGAGAAGCAGTGAGAGTTTGGCACTGGGCAGTGGAATGCAGTGTTCTGTCAATGGTGTTCAACCCAGGAACCCTGAATGCACTGGTGGATCACCTCAGTCGATCCAGTGCACTCTGCCACTAATGGGAACTCTTGGGCTTCTGACTTCATAGTAGATGGCTTATTTGAAAAATGGGGTTGTTTGGGCATATACCTGTTTTTGCGTCTCCATAAAGCGCAACACTGCCACATTTCTGCTCGCTGCACTGCCTGGAGTTTTCGGGAGAGAGATGTGTAGTCCCTCTCTTGGAAAGGAAGGTTTCTGTATGGTTTTCCCCCCCATTTCCCCCTCGTACAGAGGGCCCTGTTGAAACTGCGGGCTGAGCATGCCACCCTGAATGTTGTGGTCCCTCACTGGCCCAGGCAAATTTGTGTTTTCATTTCTCCAGCAGCTGGCAGTGGAACCTCCTGTCCCACTTCCCTTGCAGGTGGGCCTTCTGACACAGGAGCAGGGTGCTGTGGTACACCGAGATCTTCGATCCCTGCACTGTCACGCTTGGCTCCCGTGAATGTAGAGCTCTCGCAGTTTGGTTGTTCTCCAGTGGTAGCTGATGTCTTCTTAGTGGCTAGAAAGTCATCTGCATGGTACACTTATTCACAAAAATGGAAACTTCTTATTGTTTGGTGTAGTAGGCATGCATTGAATCCCTTTACATGCCCAATTCTTAGAATTCTGGGCTACTTTCTGTCCCTAAAGGACTGTGGACCAGAGTATTTCTCCTTAAAGCTCCACATGGCAGCATTTTTGGCCTTTCATGTGCTGTCTGTGGGTAAGACAGTGGCCCAGTTGGAGGTTTTCTGGAGATTAATAAGAGGCATCCTCCTTTTGCACCCTCCGGTCCAAGATTGGTTCTGGTATGGGACTTTAATTTGGTCTTAGAGACCCTTGCTGCGCCTCCTTTAGAGCCTTTGGCTACTTGTGAGCTGCGGTTCTTCTCTTGGAAGACACTTTCTCTAGTGGCTATTAAGTCTGCTTAATGAATCTCAGAGTTATAGGCTGTGGTCACAGATCCTCTGTTTATTATTTTTTACAAGCATAGGGTCACATTATGTGCCAGTCCTCATTTTCTTACGAAAGTTGTGTCTGAAAGAACACTAAATCGGACAGTAGTTCCCCTTAGAGGCACCCATCAGGGCTGCCCTTTTCGCCGTTCCTCTTCGCCCTCTACCTTGAAACCTTAGCTGCTGAAATTCAGGGCAGTCGGGTGGTGGAGGGGATTCCCCTAGGCAGCTGACAGTATAAGATCTCGTTTTTCACAGATGACGTGCTGCTCACTCTAACTTCCTCGGAGGAGTCCATCTTGGCTGTCTGGTGGGACCGCCTCCATAATTTTGGGCAGCTGGCTGGAAACAAACTGAACACTCTTAAAACAGAGGTACTTTTGTAACTTTATTCCTTCACTGTAGTTAAAATGCAGTTTCCCCTTTAAATGTCATAAACTGGCCATCCGCTGTCTTGGAGTCAAAATCATCAGGAACGTGGCCCATTTAGAACTCCTTATTCATGAACCCTTTACACAGCAGGTCACTGAAGATCTTTCCCAGTGGACCCATGTCACTTTGGGACTTTTCAACCGCATTGAGGTAATACACCGGAGTATCCTCTACTTCCTACAGACCCTTCCCCTAATGCCGAACAAAACCTACTTTCAGGATTGGGACAAAATAATTTCTCGATTTTTTTATCTGCGAAGGCTACAACCCCCCCCCCGATCTGCTGTTCCATTTTACGGCTCCCTTGGGATAAAGTGGGGAGTCAACCTGCCCAATCTGGGCTGGTATACACCTTGGCCTCACACCTCAGGATTGCCTGCCTCTGGATTGCACAATCTTAACAATAACACTGGAAACAAATAGAGCATACCCTTAATGATACCTCTGGTCATACCTGCTACCTCTTTGGCAATCCACCTGCTTGTACCCCTCTTCATAAGTTCCACAAGTATATGGCGGAAACCTACTGGCAATGGCTGTTTACGCAAAAACACTGTCTTGCCCCCATGGACAGACTTCATCTCCAGGCCTGGTGCAAGTTATGTCTTTTCCCCCTAATAAACTTGATAAAGCTCTCCTGTGTTGGAGTGGCCATGGTATCAAATATGTATTCCAGCTCCTCAGTCTGATGTGGCTCTTACCCTTTGTAACTTTACAAACATCTTTCCACTTTCCATTCTCTGAATTTTTCATAGATATTTACAGCTCCGCTCATATCTCCATCCTCTGGAGGAGGCTCTCATTCAAATAGCTGAAAAACCTGACCCACTAGTCCACCTCCTACAGTCCTATTTGCTGGGAGACACCTGGGAACATCTTATTAGCCATCTCTACAAGGCACTACAAGCCTCTTCCACCACCTCTACTGTCTCCACTCTCAGCAGATGGAACACTGAACACTGAACTGGGCACTGCCCACTCCATGGAAGTGTGGCTTAAATACACCACCCCTCTCACAAGGTGACGTCTGCCTCCTACTAGAGGGAATATTCCTGGAAGTGCCGACATCAGTACTTTTTTTACCCCAGCTGTAATCACTAAGTATGTAGGCCTCCAGGTGGGGCATTGTTGGCATCAGTGTGAACATCCACAGGCCGATCAAATCCATATTGTTTGGGCCTGTCTGTCCCTGCAGTGTTATTACCATGATTTCGTCCAAGAATTCGAGGAAACCTTCAGTTGCCCTGGTGTGCTCACCCCTTCATTCATACTAGCCACTCTTCCCCAGAACACTGCTCCTTGAGCAGACCATCCCTAAAATTGGTCATCTTACTTCTCTTAGTGGCCCAAAAAGCTATCACTTGGCTTTGGTGCACAGAGAATATCCCCAGCCATGCCACCAGGTGGGAAATCACACTCGAATTCTACACCTTGGAAAGAATTTCTGCCTGCCTCTTGAACCACTTACCCTCATTTGAAATTCAGTGGCATAAATGGGTTCTTTATCATTCGGACCACTACCCTGATTTTTTTCCATGAGGCAGAGTCTCTCCTCTCTCTAGTCCTTGCTCCCTTTGTTTTCAGAACCTCAGTTCCTCTTTGCTGTTTTCTTTCCTCTGACTCCTGAAACCCTTTTTCTTCTTCTGTTCTCTTTCTCTCTCTCTGCTAAACTGGTCCTGCTGTGCATACATATATATCTATATCTACGTATATGAATAGTTGATTACCCACAATTTAATAACAGTGTTTACAGTCTGTGCGTTGACTTTGCAAACACTATTATGTTGATTCTGTATGAAAGGTGCAGCTAGATGTTATATTGGAAGATTTCTGATTTTGTTTCAGACTTTAAAAGTGCCTTCATGCTGCCACAGCTCACTGATTGCACAAGGAACAGTGCTAACTGCCTCTTTATGCACTGCTTATCAATTTTATTTCTATATTGTTTTGGAACATGTGACCTTTTACAATAATCTTTTCTCTGCATCAATTGTGGGATCATAACTGCTCTGTATTGGTATGTACCATCGTTGTATTTTATAAAAATAAAAACAAAACATTTTAAATAAATCCGACAGTAGATCTTCCTGTTTACTTTTCCTGTCCCACAGATAGTGATGAGGATTGATTACATACACTGGATGTCCGTACAATTCTGCGCTGGTACCAGGATCATACTAAGGATTCAAGAAAATCCTCTCAAAGGTTTATTGCTTTCTCCCCCCAGAATGTTGGGCTGATTTCTAAACAAGGCCTATTTAAATGGCTGGCCAGTTGCATTACTTTTGTGGCCAGAAGCATGGTAGGCAGCTTCTTGTTCCTGTACATGCTCATTTCACCCATGGGGTGGCCACCTCGGTGGCTTGCTTTCAGAATGTGCCTGCTGCTGAAATGTCTGCTGCTGCCACTTGGAGTAATGATCATACATTTACTAATCACTACAGTCTGCAGATTCTTTTGTAGACGTGCCGGCTTTGGTCTCGGTGTTCTGCAAGTTCTGCTCACTCAGGATCATTAGGTCCTTTCATCTTCCCTCAGTGCTTGGTACTGCTTTGGAATAGTTTCATGATGTGGCTGAGTGGAGGGAGATATCCTCGGAGAAGATAGAATAGTTACGTACCGTAACAATAGATCCTCTTCGAGGATATCTTTTCTATCAGGCCACGCCTATGTAATTATAGCCACTGGGCACTAGGACTACACAAACTTTCTGCAGGCAGTCCGCTAGGGGCCACCCACAGTGACGTCCTATGCTGGCACATACTAACATACTAAAATGCCAGCAGAATAGGCCTAACGGTCTTTCGCGTCTGCTCGTTTGGTCAGCCCCCACCCTGGGAGCTGACCTTGCTGCCCCCTCGCCTTCTCCCTTCCCAGTTCCGGATATTCTCACTGCATTGGATTTTGCTTCCAGAACCCTTCCCCTGTACCTGTCCCACCCCCTCTGAACCTCTCCACCAGCCCCTGGGCAGCGCATTCCATGGCTCCACCACCCTCTCAGTGAAGTAGCACCTCCTCCTTTCTCCCTGAATCTTCCCCCTCCAGCTTCCACCCATGCCCTCTAGTGGCCCCTCCTTCTTCCTTCAAAAGCACCCTGACTGTTCCTCCCCTATTTACCCCCTTCATGTACCTGAAGACCTCTATCATGTCCCCCCAGTCCCTTCTCTCTTCCAATGTGTACATATTTAGCTCTTCGAGCCTCTCCTCATAGGTCCTGTCCACCAAGCCCCAAATCATTTTGGTTGCCCTCCTCTGGACCCTCTCCAGGAGTTTTTTTTTTTTTTTTTTTTTTTTCGTCTTTATCCCTCCTTACTACCTCCGGTGCCCCCTCCTTCTGTCCACTCGTGTCCTGCCCCAGGTCATCCTCGGGATCTTCCCCTAGAGTGCCCTACCTCCTTCTCCCTGCACATTGGGGTCTGTCCATTGGTGGTCCGGGCGGGCTAAGGCGGCCTTCATCTAGGGCTTGCTGGAAGGTATTTCCTGGTTTTCTCCCCTTACGTCCCCGCCCCCTGAGACGTCCGGTGCTTGGGACGACGTCCCAAGTGGCAGCGCATTGACGATGCGGCTAGCCCTCACACGCTGCCAACGCCTCCCTCCCGACCCCGACAAGCGGAGCCGCTCATCTCTTGGTCTGCAAGCTTCCACCGGCCGTGAGAGCGATGTAGACCACGGAAGTATTTCCGTGTTCCATAGGTTCCCACCCCTGAGGGAGGAGAGCATCCGTTGGGACGCTCAATCCTCCCTCCCCCTACCGACCCCCAGCGACCCGAGTCCGTTCCCGAACCCGTGTCGCCGGCGTAGCGCGAGGTGTGGCGTCCAGCGCCTCAACCCTCCGCGCCACCGGGCCGGCCCTCTCCAGGAGTTTAATGTCCCTCTTTAAGTGTGGCCTGCAAAACTGCACGCAGTACTAGAGGTGTGGCCTCACCAAGCAGTTATTCAGAGGGAGTATCACTTCCCTCCTTCTGGAGGTGATCTCCCTAGCGATGCATCCCAGCATCCTGTTGGCCTTGGCTCCTGCCCTCCTACAAGTCTCCGAGTTGTTCATCTTGACATCCACCACCACCCCCAGGTCCCTCTCAGCCATTGAGACCTGTAGCATTACCCCCCCCCCCAGGTGTACACTTGTCCCGGGTTTCTGACCGCCAGGGGCAGTACCTTGTATTTCCCTGCATTGAACCTCAGCTTCCACTTTCTAGACCATCTTTCCCAAACCTTCTGGTCCCCTTGTAGGGCCACCCTCCCCTCCTCCCCATCCACCACTGCCCCCAGTTTTGAGTCATCCGCAGAGAGACTCATCTCACTCCTGATACCTGTCCTTATGTCAGAGATGTAGGCGTTGAACAGGAGGTGCCCAAGGACTGATCCCTGTGGGACCCCACTAATGACCCTCCTTGGGGATGAGACTATCCTGCCAACTATGACCCTCTGGGTCCAGTCCTGGAGCCAACTGCCTATCCATCTGATCATCTGGTTCCCCACCCCCACTTCCCATATAAACATGGGCGGTCCCTTACCTCCTTGTGTTTTTTTTTTTTCTGTCATCGACCATACTTGTCTGACCCTACATGGAAACACTACCGTTACAGCCGACAGTTTTCTCATATTTCTCAGTTTAGTTAAGTATCACTTTTTATAAAGTGATTTTTGACGTTGTGTATGTCAACTAAAGAGCCGTCAAAGCTGTTTAGATACTGCGAATGCAGTGAAAAAAAATTGCTCAAATGATTCGCATGATGCCTGCGTGTGCTGTGGCTCAGACCATAAAGTGAGAGCCTGCCAGATATGCTGAACATTCAACACTGTTACCCAGCGACACAGAGAGAAGGCTTTAGAGATGCACCTTCTGAAGCAGCAGGTAGCCAGAATGGAGAAAGCTCCAGTAGAAGAGCTCCACCGTGTTCTTGGCCTGTTCTTGGGCTCTCATTCATCCAAGTCCCCGGAGAAGACCTCTGAGCAGCACAAACATAAGCACCAGAAGAGGGAGCACAGTAAGGACAAGGCCTCCCTGGTTCGCTCAGTGTCACCCTTACCCTCCAGTGCAACCACTTAAGCAACATTGACCGCTCCGGCCAGCTGCCCAGACTGACCCTCCCAGGTCCGAGCAGGCTACGAGCGCCACCAGGCCTACTGTAGCTGATGAGCCACCGTCTGCATCCGGCGGGGGGGGTTATGGGTGTCCGCCTCAGTTGTCAACACCATCCAGTGTTTCCAGTGACCATATAGGTGCTGTACTCTTGTTCTTCACAGACATACTTGAACATCTTCTACCTCCTGCTGTACCAGGAGACACATCGACGGGGCCTTCACGTCAAACTGTAGTATTGATGCCTGCTAACTAGACGTGCCAGCTCCCATCTCTAGCATCAGCGGATTCACCTGCTCCCTCTCTGCGTCCCATAGAACATGTCAGTGAGGGTTCGGGTGTACAGCTCTGACCTCATTATGCAGGAGGAAGAGGATTATGTGGACTTCTGTGAGTGGACCAGTTCCACTGTATCCACAGGAAGCGAGGACTCTATAGTATGCACACCCAGGTCCCCCCTGAAGATCCCTCTTTATCACCACGATGCAGGAACTGCAGACTGCCATGGGATTTGATCTGGAGGAACAGGACATTGCTAAGAAGAACTTGGAGTTCCTAGAATTGCCTGATACCCCACCCATAATCATCGCCTTTCCTGCCTGTGTTGGAGGATGCCACCCTTGCCTGGCATAGTCCCTACATGATACCTGCCAAACCTAGGAAGGCTCCATCAGGCAAGCCCCTGATTTGGTGGTCATACATTTAATTTATTTATTTAAAATTTGGTTACCGGGAAAAGCACACTGAGCCGAGGCTCCTTTCTAGGTGTGACCTAGGGTTGGGTTGCAGAACAACACAAAGTACAGTACAATACAGTAAATACAATTGTACACAAAGTGCCACGACCCGGTGATGCTGAGGTTGAGGCGCTGGGCCTTCCACACCGCGGTGACCCAGGTTAGGGAGGCGGACTCGGGTAGTCGGTCAGTCGGCCGGGGGAGATAGGCCGGAGCGTCCAACAACAGCTCGCCTTCTCTGAAGAGGGATCAGGCCGATGCCCGCCACTTGCATGACCCCGAGCAGAGGCTTGGGGAACTGCAAGCCCCCTTAGGGGATGGGATGGCCATTGAGCAGCTTGGACATTGATGCTTGCATCATGACGTTGTGGGAAGTCGCTCGCTGCTCGGGGAGGGTGAAAAACGGAAAAAAGCCTGCCTCAGCTGGGAAGATGGGAGGACCGAGGCCATGCCCATGATTTTCCCGTGCCTGGCCAGCAGACCTCAGGACCGACGAAATGTAAGTTACAGGGTGTCTGACCCCCCTCCTCGTCCCTGCCCAAGGGGTAATCCGCGGCTCCATGGGGGCTAGAGGTCTGCTTGGGTAGGGTTCCGGGCAGTGGGATGTCCAGTTGTCCCCCTGAAGAATAGATAAGCTATAGGATAAAAAAAAAATGTAGACATTGAACAGGCTTGGTTACGGGCAGCGTAATGGATTTGGAACAAATGTAATTCAGTGGGTTCTGCATCATGGTTTGAGAATGGGATATTTATTTATAAATGCTGCCCATAAAAGATCTAAGATGCCAAAACATCTGAGTTATCTCCCTTCTGATAAGGAGTCCAGGAGGCTTGATGTCCTGGGAAAAAGAACCTTTGCCTGTGCTTCTCTGGGCTTGAGAATCCCTCTATATAATGCTTTGGTCAGGCCGCAGCTCGAGTACTGTGTACAGTTCTGGAGACCTCATCTGAAGAAGGACATAGCACTGCTGGAGAGGGTCCAGAGGAGAGCAACCAGGATTATTCAGGGAATGGAGGGGAGGCCTTATGAGGAGAGACTGGAAGAGCTTGGGCTTTACTCACTGGAGGAGATAAGAGATAGGGGAGACATGATGGGGTTTTCAAGTATGTAAAGGAATAATAGGAGGTGGAACCAAGGGCTGTTTAGGCTAAAGAAGGGGGGAGCAACTAGAGGCCATGAGTGGAAGCTGGAGGGGGGGAAATTACAAGGGGAGCGTAGGAAGCATTTTTTTCACTGAGAGGGTGGTGGAGCCATGGAATGCGCTTCCTGGGAGGCTGGTGGAGGAGGGCACAGTGGAGGGCTTCAAGAAGGGGTGGGATAGGTACACGGGGAAACTGAACCTAGAGAAGACCCTCTTGGGGGCATGGGGGGTGGTGAGGCGAGCAGCCACTAGGTCGCTGGCTTTCAAGCAGACAAGACAGACTATTTGGCTTATTCTGCTGGATTTTTAGTGTGTTAGAATTGCAAACTACCAGGCCCATATAGTTAAATACCAAAATATCCTCTGGAGGAAGGCCAAAGCAGCTGCCCAAGCCCATCCATAATGTACACCTAAGCAGGAGCTGCTGAGGGCTCTAACATCAGGGGCATACATCTCCTACATTACACATATATTTCTGATGCTTCTGCCAGGGCAGCATCCTCTGGAGTATGCATCCCGAGGTATTTCTGGCTCAGGGTGGCTGTCTCTACTAATGATGTTCAACAGTCCATTCTCAGTGCCCCATTCAGAGGATCTAAATTGTTAGGTGCAGATGTGAAGGATATCATCGCTAATTTACAGGCCTCAGGCAGAACGCTGAAATTGGTGCATTTCCTCTATTATACCCAGCCATAGAGTAGACAGAGGGTGCCTTGTCATCCGGCCAGTAACAGACACCTTTCTACTGCTGAACAGGGTGAGGGTAGAGGAATTGGAATCCTGCCTACCCCAGGTGCCTATTCAAAAGCCCCTAGAGGTGGCACTGCAGCAGCAGCCACCACATCAGCTGGCTCTGCCTGACTTCTTCAACCCCCAGCGCCTCCAGGAGTGGCTGTTTGGGGGTCACCTCTCCCTCCACCTGGATCAGTGGAAGATGGTAACATCAGATGTTTGGGTCCTGCAGATTAATAGCACAAGGTCACAGTCTGGAATTTCTGGAGTTGCCTTCAGACTATCCAACATTGCCCTGTCAGTATTCTCCAGAGCACGTCCCATTGCTTCTGGAGGAAATTCAAACTTTACTTCAGAAAAGGGCCGTAGAACCTGTTCCCTGGGAACAAAAGAACATAGGGTTCTGTCATCAGTACTTCCTAGTCCCAAAGTGGTCAGGACATCCGAGACCCATTCTAGATCTCTGGGACCTGAACTTTTTGATTGAAATACAGAACGTTCAGAATGGTCACTCTGCAAGGCCTACTCCCACTACTGGAAGTAGTGGACTGTATTTGTTCCCTGGACATACAGGATGCTGACCTCCATATCAAGATTTCCCCTTCCCCTCACAGGAAATATATGTGGTTTCTGTTTTGGGGGGAACATTACCAGTTCAGGGTATTGCCCTTTGGCTTATACGCGCCACGGTCTTTACTAAATGTTTAGCAGTGGTGACAGCTACCCTCAGCAGTGAAGGCCAACATGTCTTCCCTTGCCTGTATGACTGGCTTCTCAAAACTTAATCCAAGGAGCAGCTTTTTCATGCCCTAGCATGCACCAGACACCTGTTCGATGCTCTAGGGATTGCTGTCAATGTGCCGAAGTCAGTCTTGACCCCTTGCCAGCATCTGTAATACATAGGTGCAGTCCTGGATACAGTCCAAGGCTTAACCTTGCTGCCCCAGGAGAGGGCCAAGCATCTAATTGCACAGGCTCAGCTGGTCTACAACAGATATGCTACAGCCAGGACATTCTTGAGGCTCCTAGAGCTGATGACTGTGGCCATTTTCACATGCCACTGGCCAGGCTGCATATGAGAATCCCACAATGGACATTGAGTCTAGTGGGACCAATGCACAGATGACCTAGAACAAAAGGTTCTAGTAACTTCCCCTTTCTGAAAGGTACTGGAACCCAGCCATTTACTGGAGGGGGGGTTTCCCCTTCCTGATTCCCTCCCCTCACCAGATTCTCACTACAGATGCCTCTGGGATGGGCTGGGGGGGCACATTTGGGGCCCCATCCAGCACAGGGTATATGGACCAAAGTGGAGAGCACCCTCCATATTAACGTCCTAGAAATGAGAGCTGTTCTGTATGGCCTACAGGCTTTCCATTGTTCTGTCACTGGGTTCTTTGTTAATACAAACGGACACCATACGTGTAATGCATTACATCAACAAGCAGAAGGGTATCTCATTCCTATCCCATGTGCAGGGAGACAGTGAGAATATGGTATTGGGCTCTGTAACATGGTCTAGAACTGTCAGCAGTACTTGTTTAAGGGATACAAAATGTCCTAGCGGACAGACTGAACAGGTACATGATATACTGCAGTATACCGTGATGCATCGTCTTCGAGTCCACTGCACTGGCAGCATTTCCTCCACCAAATGCAACCAAATGTGTTGATGTCCCTCCTCCTGCTCATCCAGTTTTCACTCTTTTGCAGAATTAGAAATGATTGTTGCAGGGTTTTATGTAACTCTAAAACTTGATTAGCATTTTGCTCACAAAAGTGCTAAAACATTGTGAAAATGCATAGCACTTGCCTCACTGTGTTTAACAAACATAACACTTCTAGAAAACCTATATAAATACTTTCTGTACAGTTAGTATTGTCCCAAGAAAAAAACTGCTAATCAATTATTTAAAACCCTGTTGTTGTAATCAATATTGTATTTTGTTTTTGTAACACACATCTCAATTCTCAAAATGTTACATTGTGACATTCTAGTGTTAACCCACTGGAGACCTTGTACCACCATCCCAAGAGGAGGGATGAAAACCAAGAAATAATTGGGCCGACAATGATGATAGTGGTACTTTCTCTTGCTTTGCACTGCCATGTGTCTGAGCACTGGATCTAGTCTACGAAGGGGCTAAATCTGGAGGCCCCCCAAAAACCCACTGTGGGAGGGTAAGCTCTTTAGAGTCAAGCGATAGGGCTGGTTACTAGGATTTTAATGACGTGGGAGCCAGTAGGCCCATTTTATGTCTCCCACATAAGTGGGACAATTATACCAGTTTATAAGTATTATAATAGGTTCTGTCAAGATAGTCCTTGAAGGATTCCAGACTAGAACTGTCGCTGCCCGGGGGAGTTTATTCCATAAGATTGGAGCTGTAATTGTAAAATAATCGTCCCTTTTAGATGTGTTAGCATGTTCGCCCAAAATATTTTGATTACGTGACCGTAGATTGTTCCTAGTGTAGCTATGTTGCAAGTTAAATTCATTTAGACTAGAGTCACTGTGGTCTAGTTTATACAGCTTCAACAGGTCTCCTCTTTGTCTTCGTGCCTCTAATGTATGTAATCCAGACTACTGTAGTCTTACATGGTATTCCATTGTTTTAAGTCTAGGGATATATTTAGTTGCATTTTTTTTGGGACCCCTTCCAAAATCTTGATATCTTTTGTTAAGTAAGGTGGCCAGAATTGAGAACCATTGTCCATAATAGGTTGTACATTAAGTTTTATACAAAAGTATACTAAGATGTTCTGTTCTGTTAACACATGCACGCCTTATCCTTGTTAAAAAGGACTGCTGTTTTGGCTGTTTTTCTGCAATGACTATCAGATGAAAAAGTGTCAAACAGCTATACCCAAGTCTTTAACACGTTACTGATTTCAAGATAGTTTGATTTAGGATATAGGAACATTCAGGATTATTCTTACCAACATGAAGAACTACACATTTATCAGTATTACATTTCATATCATTTTTCCTTAGCCCAGATTTCGATCTTAGCTAAGTCTGAAATCAACTGAAAATGTTTATGAATAGTGTTAACTTCACCACCCAGCTTAGTGTCTTCCACGAACTTACTTATACAAGTTTGGATATCATTGTTCATATCTTGAACATAGATACTAAACAAAATGGGTCCAAGCACCGAACCCTGTGGGAGACTCCACTGCCCACAAATCCCTCATCAGAAAGGGTACTGTTAATGTGCACTTTTTATTTTCTATTTAGTCACCAATTGTATATCCACTTACTCAGTAAACTGTTAACCTGTAATGTAGTAAGTCTGGTAATCAATTTGCCATGAACCACTCTGTCAAAAGCTTTAGAAAAATCTAACAGTATTATATCTGAAGGAATGCCTTTATCAAGACTCTTACTAATGTTATCAGATTGGTAATACACGATCGTCCCTTGACAAAACCTTGTTGTTTACCATCAGTTTGGTCAGTTTTTTTTAAATGCAGTGGTAACCTAATTTTAATAAGGCGCGTCAATAATTTACAATACGTAGCAGAAGGATGAAGGGGGATGCTTTGAAGTTGAAGACTAGAGAGTAAAATTAAAAAAAGAAAATAGAGATGTCTGGTGCAGTTTACGCAAGAGGATCAGCCTCAACTGCACAAGATACCATTCCTGTTTAACAAGAGTAGCCAGTGTAGTCCTGTCTTCAATAAGGGGGCAAGGTTGGATGTCTGCAACTATAGGCCAGTCAGCCTGACATCTGTGTTTGGGCAAAGTCCTGGAAGCCTTTATCAGGAACAGAAAAATGGAGCATCTGGTTGCGCTCAAGTTTCTTACCCCCCAACCGCACCCCATGACTCAGTGACTGATCATGCCGAACCAACTTGATCATTGTTTTCAGTGGGGTAACCAGGGAGGTGTACAGGGGGAGGACCATACACATAGGCTGTGTCCACACTAGAAGTCCGTTTAAATATTTTCCTTGTTTAAGCATGGTTGTTCGAGCATCCAGGTTGTGCTGTTGACATCATGCTTGCCTGAGTTAGTTCCCAGGGTGTACAGTGATGTGAGAGTATCTATCAATCTTTATTTTACCAGGCGAAACACCATTGAATGATCTCATTTACAGAGTAGACCTAGACAAATAACATCTAAGTTATACATCACAGAATAAATACAATGAATACATATTGGGTACAGTCATTATTACATCATACAATTAGTGCAGATCCGCACAAGCATTGTAATACATATCAGCTGTGGTACAGAAGAGGGTAGTACATGAGTTATAGCCCCACTGCCAGAAAAAGGTGACATAGGGATAGGGACAGGTAGGAAGAGAAGAAGCTAGCCCACTAATTCCACAACTCCCCCTTTCCATCCTGACACTCGCCATGTTTCTACCCCTGGCTCTCACTGTTTCCCTGTTAACTCTTCCTGCTGCACCCACCCTTCCCTGTCTGCTCCAGCCTGGCTAAAATCCCACCCCATCCATAGTAGTATCCCATTTATCTACCCCTCCTCTGTCATTATCATAATAAACAAGTACACGACAGCCATCGTCACTTTCTGTGGTTTACGCTGAATTTTTCCCCCAGTTGTCGGTAATATATCCCTCCTCCTCTTTACCTCTCTAACCTACCACCCCATACACGGCCTCTTTTCCCTATATGTGTAGTTGTCGGCTGCCTCACTCAAAATATCTCTGCTTATAACCCCTGTATGCCTATGGTTGATTGTACATCTGCTGACTTCAGTTGTAAAATAATGCTGTTTTTTTTTTTATTTCAATCTTGTACTGTACTGTATATACTTTTTCTTCCTTGTGTATTATTGCTTTTTGTTTACCTGCTTCTGTACTGTACTTTGATATATTCATGACTAGGTCCACCTTGCAGATGAGCCTTGCTCAGTGGTGCCCGCCTGGATAAATAAAGATTTTGATTGATTGATTGAAGATGGGATATGGTGATAGGCGAGGTGGGTTAGGCGCAACCATATCGCTGTATTGTTCAGGAGGCTAGTAGCTAGACGGTAGCGTAGCACATGCGGTGCCTTGGTCTTAACATGGGTTTAAGAATAGCAGTTGCAGGTGTCCTTCGGGGAATGCCTGAGTAGGGTTTTGAAGGTTGCCATTCTAACAATATTTGAAAGTTTCAGAGATTTTTGGAGTTTGTTCCATAAGGTAGGGAGAGCATGACATAAGGAGGATGAGCCATAGCGGGTTCTGATTCTGGGAATCAGTGGCTCACCGTGAGCTTGATGTGCGTCTCAGTTTGAGCGACTCTAATACTGCTCGTACTGAGAGTGAGTGGGAAAGAAAACGGCCAAGCGGGTTATAGCGAGTGTAGCAGCGAGCTGCATTCGCTGGAACAAGATATAGCCATTTGCTTGGCCAAGCCCTGCCGAGCTGGTCATTTGGCGTAGTGGCTAGAGCCACCGCCGCTTGAGCTGGTGGACCCGGGTTCGGTCTCTGGTCTGGCTGCAGGAGAGATTTTATGTTTTTATTTTTTATTTTTTTTCCCCATCATTTCTCTAAGTCCGCTCCCCCTGGAGTTGATAATCTTTAGATTGGGGGGTGCAGGGCTTTTCCCCCTGCATAAAAATCATTTTGTTTTTGCACTGGGAGTGAACGTAAGTGATTGCCGCTGTTTGCAGTAATCGCTGTTATCCTGCTCACCCTTTTGACGTCAGGCACTCTTTGATTCACGGTTTGCGGTCGGTGATATTAAGGAATCACTGTTCTCGCATAAAACCAGCTCCCAGGCATGATTGCAGCACCAGTGCAAATCATTGCAGGTACAGTAATGCATCATATCATAGGGCGCACTAGCAAACTTTGGGAAAAGTGATGGCAGTCAAATCAGTGGCTCACTGCGAGCTTCATATGTGTTTTTGTATGTCATAAGAGCCAAAAAACATTTTATGTTGCAGCTGTCGGTATCTTAATATCTAGCACCTATAGAAATAAAATAAAAAATAAAAATCTTTGCTGCTGCTCTAAATAACCAACTAAGGATGGTCAGACTTCAAAAACAAACTATTTGGCTTGCTAAGAACAAAATAGATTCATTAACAGAACAATATTTGTATCTTCCTATAGCTCCGAACATTCATACGGTTATAACACAGGCAAGATTTGGAATAATTAATTATAAATTTACATATTATAATCGCTTTCGCTCCCTCACAAATCATAACACTGAAGAATGTCCTCGTAATAAAGGGTTTAAGGAAACTTTATATCATATAGTTTTGCAATGTCCCTTGTATAACAAGAGAAGAAATCTGATTTTAGCTGAATTTTTACAAAGATATTTAAATTTGGATTATGATCCGATATTTATTTTGCTCCATCCTGGGACTGTGAACGATGCAATATTATGTCTGAACTTTTTTTCAACTGTAATTAGTTTAAAAAAAAAACCAAAAACGGGCGTACCAGAGCAGAATACATCATGAACGAACATTGATGAAATTTTAGAACGTTAGAATGTGTTTTGTATAGATTGAGTTTTTTTTCCATTGTATTTGAATCTTGAAATGTCCAAAATTTTAAATGTATTTTGGAAGAACAATAAATGACTTGGACGTTACGGGTGGTTTCCTTAACCTGGGTTACAGCACTGATCGTGTCCACACTGCTGTTAACATGGGTTAAAGCAGCCATATTGGACTAAAACTGTGCTCAGGTCTACCTTTGTGCAGGGTTTGAGCACTGTTGGAACAGGTTTTTACTGAGCTACAAGGTGGATGCAGACTAGTTTAACCATTTAAAGAGTTAAAATGGTTTAAAAGTCCTTATGTGGGTGTGGTCTATCCTGACTTCAGCAAGGCCTTTGACACTGTAGCATATCACAAGCATCTGGGCAAAGTGAACCAGTGTGTTATGCACAAGGTGACTTGAATGGCTTTGGGCAGGAAACCAAGGGTTGTGGTGGACAGTTCTGAGTGGAGAAGGGTGCTTGGCAGCATCATTCAGAGAATGGCGTTGACACTGCAGTGATTTGGAAGCTGGGGTCTCCATCGTGCTGTTTAAGTTAACTGATGCCACTAAGCTGGCCAGGGTGGTAAACTCCCTTGAGGGTGGGGACATACTTCAGGAGGACCTGAACAAACTGTATGATTGGTCGGACTCCTACCAAAATGGAGGATGCCACTCATGAAGGAGGAAAAACAAGCAGGACTTGCATACTATGAGGGGCAGTTGCTGCAGTGGAGGAAGAATAGGATATCAGGGTCACAAAAAACAGTAGGACATGGGGGTTACAAAAGACAAGAGGCTGAAACTTGACAAAGTGCTTGAGAGACTGCAGAATGCTGGATGCATCAAAATGGTACTGACAAGGCAGGCAGTCCTGCCGCTTTACAAGGCCCTGGTAAGGCTGCATCTGGATTACTGTGTGCATTTCTGGGTTTGTCAGTACAAAAAGGCCATTATGGCAGTCTGGAGGCTGCAACACAGGGCCCCCAAAATGATCGGGGAGGCGGAGGGTATTACACTAAAGTGATGAGAAATTGCTGGTGACCCTCAATATGTTCCTACTGAAGTAAAGGAGGCTGAGGGGGGGACATGATCTCAGTCTTCTGCATGTTTGAGGGAATCGACAAGATCAGCAGAGAGATGTTTGATCTGGTGTCTCCCAGCACGATGTGGGGCTGCCACACACTGAAGCTCAGAGGTGAAGGCACTTCTCACAGAGGGCGGTGTATCTAAGTAACAGTCCATCAGTGGAGATTGTGAACGTGAACACATTACAGGCCTTTAGGGTGTGCCTGGACTGATTTCTGCCGTAAAGTGGCAATAGTGTTGGTATGGAGCCCTACGTGTTTGCACCGCTCTAGACAGAGCTGCTCTGAAATCCGTTCCTGAGAGCAAGGTGCTTTTCCTTCTTGCACCTCATTCCCTTTATTGTATCTTTACTATTCTAGCAACACCATGGATCTGCTTTGTAGTGCAGTTTCAGGGTTCGAAATTGGCACTGGCCCACTAGCCAGATGCTGCTAGATTTTAAATTGGGCTACAAAATTTCACTTAGCCCTGCGGGCGTGCACCGGAGAGGGTAACATTTCAATAAGTACACCAGCTAGGTCAGTGGAAAAATCTGTGGGGCTAGTGGATTTTCCCAGTCATTAGCCCTGCTGGCTAGTTGCTGCAAAACTTAATTTCGACCCCCGAGTTTGAGGTTAAAGGAAAAATGGTGGGACTCTGAATTCAAACCAAGATCTTCTGGTTAGCAGGCCTGTGCCATTATTGCTTAATTATACTGGCTGCTGCATTGAATGCTTGTTTTTAGACAGATCTCTGACACACACTGATCCTTTCTATACTTGCTGCCAGCAATCACGTTGATAATTACAGGAAATGTTTCCTGATTTATTACAGTTTACTTTACTTTAGACTTGGATCCCCAAGCCTTATTAGGAATTGTAATAAAGAAAAATGAAATCAGTGTATAGTAGACTTAATTTGGGTTTTTAAGGTTTTTGATTATGTAATTTTTTTGCTTTTCTTCCTAATGACTGTTCGTATGATGTAATTTGTTTTGTTTAGAATTAAGCATAAAAATCACTGAAGGTCACAGCAGATAACTTTCTTGTTCATCAGGATTTGCTGCTTGTAATTTATTTATTTCATAGTTGCACTTCCCCTTGCCCTGTCCCCTTTTCAAGAACTTCCTGACATGTAGTTGCACCCCACCCCTCTCTCTGTTCGTGTCTATTGGCATCACTTCCCTATCCCCTTGCAAGTTCTTCTGATGTGTAGTGGCACTACAGCCCCAATTCTGTAACAGTGACTGGTGCTACCCTCCATTTACATCTGTGGTTAGGCACCATCTGATTGCAAATAACATAAACCATCAAGTTTTGTGATTTGTGGTATTTGCAATCACATGGCAGCTGGCTGCTGGAGTGAGTAGAAGGTTGTGCCAGTCACCATCATGGACCCAGGGTGGATGGGAGAAGGGCTGCCACTACACACCAGTGAGTACTTGGAAAGGGATGTGGAGCGTTGCCCAGGAGTACTTGGAAAGGTAGGGAAAGAGGGAAGGAGTGCTACTGGACACCAGGAAGTTCTTGGAGAGGGAGGGGGTGACACTGGACACTAGTGAGTGCTTGAAAAGTCACATGGAGATGAAGTTGAGTGATGCAGCACTAAGGAGTGCTAGGAATGGGCAGAGAAAGGTGCAACAGGACGCCATGGCGTGCTCGCGATGAGAAGAATACTCTGGAGGGAGTGGTTAATTAAAGAAAAATCACTTCACTGCTCCACGATTTTAGCTAAAAATCCTAGGATTTTTTTTTTTGGCCTAATGGAAGCATTATAAATAGACTATTAATCGGTGTTAATGGCTCATTTGGTTGCATGCTCGCCTCTGGGGCTGAAGCCAGTAATGCGTATGCCCCGAAGTCCAGCTTCATTTTTTTGCACAGAAAATAAAACCACTTACAGCACTCGCTTCAGAATAGGAAAATGTTTGACCTACTCTGTAAGTGCCTTTACATACTGGTGTCTGTAGCGGAATGACTGTTACAGAGCCAGTGTAACGTTACTTGTAACGTTACGTCCGTGCGTGTGTAAAGCGGATCTCTTCCGCTACCATAGCAAACGTTCAGAATGCGTTCTCTGCTTTCCACGGTTCACCTCGATGTTTGCTGTTACCCCGCTGTGTAATCAGGAGGTTCCGTTACCTTCTGAGAAAATCAAATAAGGATTGCACTTCTGTGGGAACGCCTGAATAAAAAAGTAAAAATGAAGGAGGCAGATTTGCCAAAATAGAAGCCGTATGTAAATAGAAACACAAAATGGAATGTACTGCAACGGTTCGAGGAGCTAATGTTACAGTGGTTCAGAACACTAGCATGTCAAAGCGCCTTGTGTTGTAACATATAACAGGTGAGACCTTTTCTGCTTTTCAGACCCCAAATAAGTATCACGGTCATGAATGAGCTTACTTTCAGCTCCGTGCTACTGTAGTAGTTTGTGCCCGTGTGGAGCCGGCATTTCGGGTGGAAAGTAATGTTTATGAAAATAGTACACCCTAAGCACTTCTGTGAGCTTTTAGTGGTATTTATGCATTTTACATTAGAAAGGCTTGCTCTTGACACCTTCGTTCTTACGCTCTAAAATTAGACCGAAAGTTTGACAATGTTCCTTTGATAAAGTGCACAAGAATTGGGCGTATACAAGTTTGTTTTTGTTTTTTATTTCAAATGTTGGGGGAAGTGGCAAAGCAGACTTGGTGGGGAAGAAGGGTATCCATCATATAAGGCAGTAGGTAAAGGATGCACTATTATAAATACAAAGTATAGATCATAGTAACATGCACTAGAGCTAGAATTTCAGTAAATATGGCATTATGCATGATAAAAATAATGTTGATCCCAGGGATTCGTGTCTCTAAAAAAAAAAAAAAATCCTTCTGTGTGGTACATGGATATTTAGCAAATTACAGCATGGCAGGTAAACACAGAGTTTGATTCTGGCATTCCTGTTGGACAAAAGATGCAAGTCGTTTTGCCACTAACAAATTTATAAAGTCTTCTGTAGGAAACCAGTTTTACTCATGGCTCCAGGAAAATGCTCAGAAAACTCTGAGCATTATATTCTATTATTTTCTGTCCTAAACTGAACATTTACAAGTAAGTTACATTAGAAAAGGATGAGTGGGAAATGGGGAACTTTGGGTTAAGTTGAATTTACTGCAGGATGCAAATTAGTTCAGACTTAAAACTTTGTGTGCGTGTGCTTAAGGTCTGAACCATGCATGTTAAAAATCATATCAGTTCCATTGAATTACAACTGAGCTGGAAACTACTTTGTAGGTACTCTCCTAACCAATAGTTTAAAATATCAAAAACTGATTTGTGATATACCTACAACTTATAAAGTGTTACAAATGCCAAAATGTAAACAGAATTTACCAGCTCTTCTGTAATAGATTTTTATCTTAAATTGACAGTTGTTTTGTCTTAATATAATTGCCAGAACTCTAGATTTTTGTGGCTTGGTGGGAATTTTCTTTTGTTCACAGTTGGAATAATCCTTTCCTTGTGAATGAGACCCATGCATGGTATTTGGGATGGGGTGGGGGTTGGGGATTGTTTTGCTGTGCCTGACTAGATTTGTATGCCGTGTGAGAAAGGGTCCATTGTGTAGACTTCTGGGGGAGCAGGTAAACCCTTGCATGGATTTTAGAACTGCGTCAGTTAAGTCATGTGCAGTACTTGGCATGGCATGGCAACAACCTTCATGCACAAGTTTAGAGGACACTATCAGCTCTTAAGGATTCATACTATTTGTAGATAAAATGATTGCTCCCCTGCTGCAGACATTGATGTAGCTGGTCGTTTTTTTTTCACTGCTTCTTTTCTTTTAACTGAAAAAACTTCTATAAGGCCAGGAGATCAGAGGGCTGTGGGTTCAGTTCCCACATCTGGCACTTGGGTTAATATCCCAAGACTGACACTGTAGTGCAGCATGAGGGGGGTGCTGCACTTCTGAGGTGCCGTCTTTCGGATGAGACGTTAAACAGAGGTCCCATCTGCCTGGATTGGTGGTAGTTCAGGTGGATGCTAACGATCCAATGGCACGTATCGAAAAAGAGTAGGGGAATTTCCCCAGTGTCCTGACCAAATTTCTCCCATTCACTGAAAAAACCACCAACAGCTTAATCTGGTTCAATTTCAGTTGCTTACCATTTGTAACCCCAACCCCTGAAAAGGGACTTCTAGGCCTAGTGGGCTTACCGGGTCAACAGAAGTCAATAAATAAATAAATTACGGTTGCCACTTGAGGTGTTTGTGGAGAACGTTGGACCGCTCGTGCGCTTTTCTGAAAACTCTGCATACTACGGTGGGGCTGCGATGGCGCAGGCGTAAAGTCTAACATCCTCCACAGAGTTGCACAGTTGCAGACAAAAATAAACTATCACATTATAAGAATTATCAACAAGAACACAATTTATACAGCATACCGAACACCACTGCTATTTGGGGTCCCAAATGCACAATAACAGGTAATTGCACAGCATCTCAATATATCCCCGACTACTCCGGGACAATATTACACTCATTTACACGTTGTTGAATATTACATTATTCCGGGTTTTGATTTTCCTCATTCTCCTCTACTTATTTGGCAGCCTGGTACGTTGCAGTGCGCTCAAGCAGATTGTTAAATGCAAGATTCGCCAATAACAAGTTTACATTTTTATCCCCGTTGTCAGTGTGATGTGTCGAGTTAAGTTTTGTGGTGTGAATGCTCAAAGCGATGTGCTTGTCCACACCTATCTTTGTGCTGCATATACTGCTAAATAGTTGTTGCTAATTCAAATGCTGTTATATTTCATGATACTGTTGTTTCTGTAGGGGTAAAAAAATACAACTTCATTGGTGCACCCTGGGGGTGTTTGGGGGGGGTGGCGCGGAGCGCCCACAGAGAAAGAATAATATCAAGAAATATCACAATTACATCAGTTCACATCTGTGTGCAAGGCTTACAACACTGTGCTTCTGATGTATGCATAGATGCGTTCTTGGTGATGCTATGGGTGTCTGGTACAGTAAATAACCTAGTACGCACCCACGGTCCAACGTTCTCCACTAACGCCCCACCTGACAGTTTTATTTTTACCTGGTAATCCTGTTTTATGGGTCTTTATCTGGTAATCTGATTTTGTTCAGAGAAAGTCAGGTGTGTGTTTTTTTTTTTAACACTATATTTATCCACCTGATCTGCCTCCTCCCCCCACTCTTTCGGACATCCTCAGTGGAGCCCCAAACCACCACCATGGTCTGCCCCTAGAGTGCCTCGATCGCATACACACTCCCCTTGAAGATCCCCCGGTATACCCCCAAGGTAGGGGTGGAGAGGGGACGCCACATGCTTACCTCTCCAAACCAGCACTCTATGCGTGTGTGTGTGTAGATCCGACACAGTGGAGTCTGCCCTGATCGGTGGTCGGAGAAGTCCTAGGGAGGTGGTGTCACCTAGGAGGGAGGAGGTGTTTTTCCTGGTTTCTTCCCCCTGACATCGGCGTGCAGTGAGGGGCTGTGAGGTACGCTGAGACGTACCTCCTGCTCTGTCCCTCTGCCGACAGTCACCCAATCTACTTGCTGCTTCTCCACCTACCGCGCTATGGTAGCATAGGTGGTAGCATTGCAGTGGGAGCCTGCAGTCACAGCCCCCTCCCCCGAGAAGGAGAGCTGCTGTCGGGTGCTGTATCCTTCTCCGCCTCAGCCGACCCCCGGAGACCCATGCTCGTTCCCGACCTCAACCCTCAGTGCCACCGGGCCGGCTAAAGTCAGGTGTCTGAGCCATTTTGAGTGATCACATACTCTTAAAAACATATTTTTGTCATTCATTGTTTCAGCTGCATGTCCAAGCTACAAACAAGTCCTGTTGTCAGTAGAACCCATTTCTTTGTAAAAGCAGTCCGCCTGGGAAGGCCATTAAAACCATTAGCAGATACTTAACCTAATGTGTTCTACTCTGCACCTTGAAGCAGCACAGCAGCAAAACTACCTTTCTTTAACAGTAAAACATTATCTTTCACTTTCCTTCGCTGGTAAACTTTTCCATTTCTACCAGAACTGGAGCATTGTTATATGTTTTAATATTTTTTTTTTCCCCCTCAGAAAAAGTGTGATCACTTCTTTTGGCTTTGAAATAGTATTGTGGACATGAAAAGGAACTGGATCCGGAGAAAATATAAAGTACACGTTGTCTTATAGAGCACATGCCTTCGTTCACCTGAACCAGACTTCAGACAAGAGCGAGCTTTGGAGAGAATGGCAAAAGCCATGTATTTATTAACCAATTAATAGTTACACTATAACCTTCTTGATGAGTGCAGCTAGGTAGCCTTGGTTGGTAATTATCAATGATATCTGGTAAACTTATTGGTGGTCGACCCTACCCCCACCACGGGGGGTGCCTTACCACCAATCACACTACCGCACGGAGGCATCACCTCTGGGGCATGAGGGATGGTTCTCCTCACCGGCTGCAGCCTAATCCTCTCCTGTCAGAGGACCCGCCATGCCACGGGCAGATGCTCGAGGAGGCTGCCATTCCGATTACCCCCCCTTTGAGGGGAGGGAGCTCCAGCTGTCTGTCCCCACCGCCCCTGTCGGCCTCAGGGAGATCTGTCTTAAGACTAGTGATCCCCTGTTATCCCTCTGTACGTGTTCCAAGGCTACCAAGCCGCCACAGGGTGAGCATTGCCCTGCCCAATCCCCCACAAGCACTTCACGCCAATTCTTTCTCCAGTGCTCTTTGTATATCTACTAAAAATCTGCCTAACTCTTCTTCTGACAAATGCACCTCATCCTTTTGATAAAGGCCGGGCCTCTTGATTGCCAGGTCTGGGTGTTTCATGATTGACCCCTTATAGAGTCCATAAATCATGGCATAGATGAGTTATGCAGTTGGTGCACTTTTTCTGTCATCTTGGGGTTGCATGCGTGCCGCCATTGCTGTCGTTGCATGATGTCTGACCAAATAATGTGCACTTGCAGCCACCTCTCTTTCAACCAAGCTAGGTCCATCTGCATGCTATGTTTCAGCTTCAGTGCTGTCATGGTACCCAAATAGTTTCCCCCTAGATGGATCACCAGTACCTTGGGTGGCTCCCGTTGCCGGGCTTCGGCCCGTAACCCTGGGAGAAGCTCACATTATCTCATCCCCTGTTGATCCCATCCCATGCACCTCTGCGTGCCTGGGAGCCAGAATCGGGTTCGCTCCCCCATGGTACTGCCTGGCCTGGACAGCTGCCCAGTGTATGAACAAGTGGCCACAAATCCAAATCTGTGCTCTCTGGACTGCATCACATGTTCAAAACAAAGCAAATACATTTTAACATATGAGGTCTAGCGTAGCTTTCAAATGCCTGCGACCTCCAGTGGCCTAACCACTGGATCTGACTGTCAACCCTTCTGCTGTTGCATGCGATGCTGCCCCAATCCTAAAGGAATGGTTATTTAAATGCTGCTCATCGTGCACTAACTGACGCAGGGTCCTTAGTAGTACATGCCTAAATTGGTATGTCAGTGGTTTCACATCCACATGTCTAAAGAACATACGAAATTTGCCAGCAGATAAAGGCCTGGAGGTCTATCAAGTCTGCTCGAATGTGCAGCTAGCACTCCTTATTCTGCAGTTGCCCCTCCCTTCCACCCTTGCCTTCCATTGACCCTCCCTTATGCTATGTCCCAGCCCTTTTTGAAGCAGTCCACTGTTCTACTGGATATCACTTCTGCTGGTAACGCATTCCACCCAGCTACCATCTTCTCTGTAAAAACGTGTCTCCTCATCTCCCTCCTGAACCTTCCTCCCTCCAGTCTCCTATCATGGCCCAGGGTGTCCCTCCCCTTCCTTATTTTGAACAGCCCCTCTGTACCTGTCTTGTTTATTCCTTTCATGTACTTAAAGGTTTCGATCATGTCCCCCCTTCCCCATCTCTCTTCCAGCGAGTACATCTTCAGCTCCCTCAGCCTCATCTCGTACGACAATTTCCCCAGCCCCTTGATCATCTTTTTCGCCCTGTGCTGCACCCCCTCCAGTAACTTAATGTCCCTCTTCAGATATGGGCGCCAGTACTGCACGCAGTACTCCAGGTGCGGTCTAACTAATGACCTATACAGTGGTAGAATCACCTCCTCCCTCCTCGAGGATATACCCCTTGCAATGCAACCCAACATTTTGCTGGCCTTTGCAGTTGCCTTCCTGCATTGTGCCAAGTTGTTCATTGATCCTGTAATGAGCACCCCCAGATCCTTCTCCTCCTCTGTCTGGGCTAGCTGCACTCCCCCCAGCTGGTAACTCCTCCTTGGGTTCTTCACCCCAAAATGCAGCACCTTGCACTTTTTGGCATTAAACCCTAGTTTCCAGGTGTCTAACCAGGTTTCCAGCTTTGCCAGATCATTCTGCAGCCCCTGCCATCCCCATGGTCATCCACCACCGCGCCTACCTTGGTATCATCAGCAAACAGACTGATCTTGCTCTTGATGTCCAATGACATGTCTGCAATGAATATCCCAAACAACATTGGTTCCAACACCGAGCCCTGTGGAACACCGCTCGTCACTACCCTTGGGGATGAGAGCTCCCCACCCACCACCACAATTCTCTGTTGCCTTCCCTGAAGCCAGTTCCGTACCCATCTCACCCGCTTTGCACCTGCCCCTGTGCCTTCTAGCTTACTTCCAGCCTCCCATGTGGCACAGAGTCGAATGCCTTATTGAAGTCCAGATACGGGGCATCCAGTACGTGGCCCCTGTCCAGTTGCCTAGTTACCCAGTTGTAGAACTCCACCAGGTTGGTCTGGCAGGATCTGCCAGTATGAAACCATGCTGTCTGCTGTCTTGTAGTCCTTTGGCCTCCAGGAGGGCCACCAGCCTCTCCTTCAGGATAGTCTCCATCAGTTTACCCACAATGGGTGTGAGGCTCACCGGTCTGTAGTTCCCTGGTTCATCCTTGGTGCCACTCTTGTGGAGGGGCACCACATGAACCCCGCCCTCTTTTGGCTGCTTGGTTATGTAATCCTGTGTCCATGCTTGAATATCTCAGTGTACTTCTGGGGGCGCGCTCAAGCTGCACCAACACCCTCGGGCGCCCTTATCGGTGTTGCTTTTCCACAAATGAGTAAAGACTCCCAACAGAGTAATCACCACATTTTCATTTCTCAATGCCAGTGGCAGCCCCTTGGCCTTATTTGGCAGTACAATCTCAGACACACGAAATGCCCCTCAGAATGCCACCAAGTAGGCTGTCCTAAACAGGTGAGTCTCTGTAGAAGACACATACCTTCGGGAGTTCGCCCCATATTTGTTTAAATAGGAGAGGGCTAATAGGGCATTGGCTATCCTGGCGCTTTGGCTCCTACCGTGCCCACCCCTGCTACATCTTGCAAAGGGGAAATGCCCTCGTGGTAGCTGCATAGCCCCTGGCTTTCTGAAACCATGCTATGCCTGCCATGTGTTCCAATGTGGCCAGTGTAGCCCCTTTGTGTTTTTTATGCAGGACATATGCACACAGCTGGTCCACTGGGATTGGCCATGCCCTCATCACCCCTGTGAGTGCTGCACCCCTTAAAATGTGTCTAGCGCACTCTGGTACGCAGCCTGCGCCCTAGGTGTTGGTGAATTCCTAAGCATGTCCCAGGCTTCTGCATTATAAAATCCCATAGGTATGCTGGGGCTTCCCTGGGATGGTTGTCCACTGCTGGTGCCAGCTCTCGAAACCTCTGCCACTGTGAATGAGATAGAGCATCAGCAGTACTGTTATCAACAGCTGAGACATGCACAGCTTTAAAGTGAATATTAAGCAGTAAACATTTCAGTACAAAGACCTGCATGAGGTTGCCCATCTGGCCCTTGTCCCCTAGCTGCCTATTTATGGCGTGAACAACCCCAGTATTGGTCCTAAAGCTGATAATCTTATCTTTGAGATGCTCCCCCAGACCACCAAGGCTACCAGTATTGGAAAAAATTCCAGCACCGTAATCTGACTCATTACGCCCAACTGTCCCAGAGCAGTCGGCCACTGGCTGGCGCATCAATTTGACTTGGAAATAGGTCCTGAAACCCAGACCACCTGAGGCACCTGTAAAGAGCTCTAGTTCCTGGCTGGACACTGGGACCGAACTGGGAATGGTCACAGGGCCACCTCATCGAAGTACCGCAAGAATGTTTGCCAAATGCCAAAATTGTCCTTCATAGCTGCTGTGACGCAGAGTCTGTGCTGTGGCTTAGAACATCCGGCCCCCACTCCTGCCAGCCACCTCATGAAGGTCCTTCCCATGGGAAGGACCTGGCAAGCGAAGTTCATGTATCCAACCAACTGCTGGAGCTCGCACAGGGTGACCTGACAGGCCTTGGCCACCAATTCCAACCGGACCCTCAGGGCTGCCAACTTTTCTTGGGGTAACCAAAATACCCATGCCACCCATGTCAGTTTGGATGCCCAGGAATAAAAGCCGCATACATTGACCCTTTGTCTTGTCATGTGCCAATGGCACGCCCAGCTCGGAGCATGCTTCCTGGAAGGCCTCCATAAGTTGTGCACAGTGGCTGGTGCTGGCCTTCCCCACAAACAGAAAGTCATCCGGATAGTGCACCATGTGGTTAAGCTGAGCTTTCTGAACTATCACCCAATGCAGGAATGTGCTGAACTGCTCAAAGACAGTGCACGCTAACGCACACCCCATGGGCATGCAATTGTTGACAAAGTATTGTCCTTCAGATTTCATGCCCAACAGTTCTCGGTCAGCTGGGTGAACTGGCAACAACTGAAAGGTTGATTCTATGTTGGTCTTCCCAAGAGGGCACCCTGGTCTGCCTGCTGCACCACTTCGACCGCCCTGTCAAATAATGCATATGACACTGCTGTATGCACTGGGTCGATGTAGTGGTTGACAGAGTCTGCTTCCAGGTATGACAGATGATTTATCATCTGAAACTCACCTAGCACCTTCTTGCTGACCAAGCCAATTGGTGACATCCTGAGTCGAGGGGCTTGTGGGTGTGGCAGTGGGGACACTGATCCTTCCTGCTTTTAATTCTTTCTGTAGCTTTGTTCACATGACCTTCAGTCACTCCCTGGGAGATTTCAGGTTGTCTGCTTTGCATGCCCTCCTTGGCCCTACAGATGGGATGCGAAACCCCACCCTGGACCCTTCTGCCAAAGAGCAAGCGGCTGTCCTATTTGGGTAGCTAGCCAGCAACCCCTTAGTACTTTATACCTCTAAGTGCTGGGAGCTTTGGCCTCTCCTTTCCAAAAGAGGCGAAAATTACTTGTTCTGTCTCCTAGGCTGGTCTCCGGGCTTCCATACAAATGGGCTCTACCTCCTGTTGCAGATATGCAGGCAGGAACTAAGCTCTGCAGCTAGGTATATCCCAGCCCTCCACTTACTGTTTCCATCAGTTTACTTCCTGCCTTCCAGCTAGCAGGTGCTCTGCAGCAGAGCTCTGTCACCATATGGCAGAGCTGAAAACATCAGACTGTAAGTCACAAAATTTAATTTGTCATTGAATTGCTGAAGAAACGCAGCACTTTAGAGCACTCCTGCATGGATCCCAGTCTCAGCCTTGCAAGCTGCACAGACTGGCCCCACTTTACCACCGAGGTTTTTCCCGCGATTCTGGGCTCAACTCAGTTTATTTTAGCCTTGGAGTTCGTCGACGTGTGCCATTTTTTTGGTGATTGGACATTAATACCACCTCCGTGCTCTGAGAGGATTCTCTCCTCGTCGAAGGCAGTGCCATTTTTCTCCCATCGACGGGTGGCTCCTTGACTCAGTCACTTGACGGTGGGCCTGCAGCTCTAATCAGCAGCTCATCGACAGTCCAGTGTTCTCTTGTCGACGAGCACGGCAGTTCATCAGGAGTGCTGCTCAGGACATGACTGAGCTTCTCACCCATGCTGCAGGTTCCTCACCCCCAGCAATAAGGCAGCAAGAATGAACTGACCAGGACCAAGGTAGCAGTTTAATCAGCTCAGTTTTTTGCCCTTAGAGTCAGCAGCAGTGTTCCATCAGAGCTTCAGCCTTCTTCTGGACAGCCTCCTGTTTTATCAGGAATCATCTGGGGAGGGTACACTGAATCAAAGGGGATTAGAACCATTTTCAGTCATGGCCTCAGACAAGCCTGCCAGGGGCAAAAAATGCCAGCATTGCAAATTCCCTCTTCTAATCACCTTTGCAGGTTCGCTGTGCCTAAAATGTGAGAAGGCAGCATCTGCAACTGGGGAAGATATGGTGGAGACCTCCCATGCCTCTGCTCAGACTGATAGCCAGCAGACAGCAGGTCTGAGAGAGCAGCGGCCACCAGGGAGACCCAGCAGTCCGCAACCCCCTCTCTGGCCCCAGACCTCATAGACGTGCTAAATAGGGCCTTTGCACTCTACTCTGCATGCTTTGACTGGCAACCTCCGGGGTCAGCAGATGTGCGACCTCACAAGAAGGACCCCATCCCTGTCCTCATCTGAAGAGGGACAGCTGCCCTCATATCATCTTGATAAAAGAAAGAAATCCCAATACAGGAGAAGATCCTCGGACGAGGAGTATCAGCATTCCTCACACCACAAGAGGAAGAAAATATCTCGTTCACGGAGCAGATCTAGGAGTACCCACAAAGGGAAGCATCACAGTAACTCACTGTTCCCCGGGCTTCTCAGATTCCAGTTCTTCTCCAGAAGAGGGGGAGCTAGTGGACTCATAGTCTGACTCTGACTCCCTGTCCAGAAACTTTGACCTGGAGGACCTAGACTTTTTCATTAAGAAGGTCATAGCTGAAATTCATCTTGATTCTTCTCCAGTGGCTCCAGCACAGCTGAGACAGGCCTTTCACTTGGCATCTGCCACCAAACCGGCCACAGCCTTCCCTATTCCTCCAGCCATAGAGTACTTGCTAAAGGAGGAATGGCAGGGTCCAGAACGCACATATCCAGTGCCCTGGCAGATCTCTAAACTCCTCACGTTTGACAAGAAACAATCTGAAAAGAGGCTAGACCCCCCCCAGAATCGACCCTCTGATTTCGAACCTCACCAAGAAGACGGTCATCCCAGCCAAAGGAGGGACATCACTAAGGGACTCAGTGGAGAGGAAAGTGGATGCCTCACTCAAGAAGGCCTTCCAAACATCAGCAACGTCTCTCAAGGCAGCAACTGCCAATCTTTTTTTGGCCTGAGCCGCTCTGTCGTGGGCCTCAGAATTAGTGTTTCAATTCACTGAGACCCAGAGAAGAACAAGACTATTATTCATCAGCTGCAGTTAATGAGTTTGGCATCGACTTATGCAGCAGACATATCAGAGGAGGCGGTCAGGTGTGCTGCTCGGATCATGTTTTGTCAAACTTCGGCTCGCTGTAACCTCTGGCTTCAGGCCTGGCAAGCAGACGCCTCTTCAAAGAGCCATTTGATAAACGCCCCCTATGAAGGTAATTTCTGGTTTGGCTCGGCTCTGAAGTAGGCAGTGAAGGAATCTGGGGAGACAGCTAAAGTGCATATACCTCAGTCACATGGCAAGGGCAAATCATGGTCCTCAAGCCCCAGACACAATTTTCATGACCAAGGTTACAAGGGTCAAAATTCTTAATTTCTCTGGAAAGAGAACATGATTCTCCTCGCATAACTTCAGAGGAGGCGGATCTGGTGGTGGTGGTGGCACCAGAGACACCAGGAACAGCAACAAGAAGTCACAATGAAGCTATCCGGGCCCATCCTCAAGTAGGGGGTAGACTTTCATTTTTTTTCTAGGAATGGATCCAAACAATGTTGGACCTATGGGTCGTAGACGTCATCAGCAATGGTTGCCTAATAGAATTCGAATCTAAGCCTCCACAACCTCATGTGGTGCCCTCCCCTATCTCGGGCAACCCGTCCAAAAGAAGGGCTATGTTACAGGCCATTACAGACCTTCTTCAAGCAGGGGCTATTGAGCAAGTTTCCGCCACAGAGATCAGTCCGGGGGGGGGGTCTACTCCCTATTCTTCATCATGCCAAAATGCATGGGGGGGGGGATTCAAGTCAGTCCTAGACCTCAAATTCCTGAATCATTTTGTCCGCAGCGAACCCTTCAAGATGGAAACCTTATCAATCAGGGAGTTGCAACAAGGGTTTTTTCTGGCATCCATCGATCTGCAAGATACCTATTTGCATATTCCCATCCAGGAGCTACACAGGCAATATCTCAGATTCAAGGTGGGTGAGCAGCACTTCCAGTTGAAAACCCGTGCCATTCGGGCTTTCTTCAGCCCCAAGGACTTTCTCCAAGGAGCTAGTAGCGGTCATAGCTCACCTTTGGAACAGAGGAATACAACTTTTCCCTTACTTGGACGATATTCTCATCAAGGCCCCACAGCTCGACCAAGCCATACAAGCAGTGGCGGAGGTGGTTCAGTGCCTGTCTGCATAAATATTTGTCATCAACTGGAGAGAGAGTTCCCTAACTCCAAACCAGACTTTGAACCACCTGGGGCAGACTTCATGACACAAGCCAACAAGATCTTTCCCTCAGAAATGAAATTCAGGGACCTGCTGAAGCTCATCAGGAAGTTTCATACAGCTCCTCAGGTGCCGGCTCACTCCTTCATGCAGCTAATTGGGACTCTAGTATCGTTAGTGGATTCAGTCCCTTGGGCCCTAGTCTACATGCGACCCATTCAAGCACACTTGCTCAAGCTGTGGTCCCAGTATAGATACAGCCAGCACCAACTGATCCCAATTTCTCAACAGATAAAACTTCCCTCCAGTGGTGGACTCAGAGGTCAAATGTTGTGAGGGGTCGCAAGTTGGGCCATCCACACAAAATCTGAATCGCGGCCGATGCCAGCGTCAGGGGCTGGAGGGCTCACTTGCATCAGCTGTCAGCTCAGGGCAAGTGGTCGCTGTTAGAAACAAGGCACCGTATAAATGTCCTTGAGATGAGAACAGTACGCCTAGCCCCGGTGCAATTCGAACAGCAGGTCCTCAATCAGGATGTTCTGACTCTGACAGAGAATTGAACAACGATGACATACATCAACCATCAGGGCAGAATAAAAAGCTCCAAAATGCTATGGGAGTCCCTTCTTCTTTCAGTGGGCCAAGCACCACCTGGCAAGCATATGTGCAGTGTACATTCCAGGACAGGAAAATGTCACAGCAGACTGGCTCAGTCTCCAAGATGTTCTGCCAGGGGAATGGGAGCTGAAGGACAGTGCCTTCCACATCCTAACAGAGCAGTGGGGCAATCCTCAGATCTTTTCGCCTGCTGGCGAAACTCCAGTGAAAAGCAAATTCTGCTCCCTGGCCAAGGACGCACTAGCGGTGGCTCAGGATGCCTTTTCCCTAAACTGGGGTCAGTTTGGTCTCGTGTATGCCTTTCCTCCAATACTGCTTCTATCCATAGTCCCTCACAAAGTGGCTCTGGACCAGGCAGAACTGATTCTAGCCTGTCCTAGATCACCTTGTCTCCCATGGTTCCCACTTCTCATTCATATTTCAAGGTGACCACCTCTGTCCTTCCAGATCAGCCCAGACCTTCTCCATCAGGGTCCGGTACTCTACCCCAATCTGAACAACCTCTCCCTCTCGGCCTGGAGATTGAGCGGGAAACTTTCAGAGCTAGGCTGCATAGCTTCTGTTATTGAAATGATGGTGAACCCACGTTGCCCCTCTTCCTCTAAAGTGTATTACAGAATTTGGATGTAAATTCTTGTTCTGACACCAATCCAAACACATACAGAGTCAGCCAATATCATTTCCTGTACTACTGCAGTTTCTTCAGGATGGATTTGACAAAGGACTGCAACCAGCCACCTTACGGGTTCAGGTTTCCACCCTGGGGGTGCTCTTTTTGGTGGATTCCAGAGAGTCATTGCGTTCACGTCCCCATGTCGGGAGGTTTCTAAGAGCAGCAACATTAAAACGCCCTCCAATCAAGCCAACAGTACCACCTTGGAAGCTTAATTTGGTTCTCAAGACTTTGACCATGGCTCCTTTTGAGCCTCTCAAGGAGACATCCCTCATGCATCTTACAATGAAGGTCACTTCTCTCATAGCTATTACTTCGGCCAGGAGAATCGGCGAGCTAGGAGCCTTATACACCAAAGAGCCGTATACTGTGTTTCATCTCAGCACTCTGTGGTGCTCTGAACAGATCCAGTTTTTTTTACCAAAAGTTATGTCTCCATTCCATTGCAACCAGGAGTTGATTCTGCCTTCCTTCTGCCCACACCCACAAAATGAAAAGGAAAGGGAATTTCACAAGCTGGATCCAAGAAGAGCGGTGAAAATGTATGTTAAATGAACGGATTCTATTCAGAAAAACTGTTTGTTCATCCTAACTACAGGTCAGAATATGGATAAGAAAGCTTTGAAGGACTTTATAGCCAGATCGATCCGTTATGTCATCACCACTGTGTATGATCAGGCTGGAGTAACCTTGCCTGGCCCAGTGAGGGCCCATTCTGCCTGGGCTATGGCCACTTCGCGGGCTGACTTCAGAGAAGCATCTCCTGCAGAGCTATGCAGAGCGGCCACTTGGTCATCCATCCACACGTTAACATTTTACAAACTGGATGTGACGGTCTCGGCGGAGGCATCCTTTGGTTGCCGAGTTCTTCAAGTGGTGGTTGACCCTTAAGGGCACTCACATTCTTCCCACCCAGGATATTTGGGGATGTACTGCTTTTGTATATCCCAATTATATGGAAGCCCAGAGACCAGCTTGAGAGAGAAATGAAATTTAAATACCTGTAAATTTTCTTTCTCCGCTTTGGTCTTGGTCTGGGCTTCTGCTTCTCCCCCAGAATGTATAAAGTTGGCCAATTGGCCATGAATGGCTTAATTTCCTTGTTTGTTTGTTTCCAAGTTCATGTAATATTGCCACATTTGGACTGTTTTCAGAAGAACTGATGGCAACAAGAAGTGGATGTCTGGATACCTCCAGCTGCAGAGCTTGGTTCCTGCCTGCATATCTGCATCAGGAGGTGTAGCCCATTTGTATGGAAGCCCGGAGACCAGCCGTCGGAGAAAGAAAATTTACATTTCAAATTTTTTTTTTTTCCCCCCGTCCCTTTCCCTTTTCTGCATCGCTGGAGGGGATGCAGTTTCCTACAAGTCATGCAGTCCTGTTTGTACTTGCATCGCTCTGTTCTGCATGATCGTTGGTTATAATTAAAGCACTGCCCACCCCCTCCCCTTTTTCTGCTATTACCCCCATGGTACCCCTTTTTAGGTGAGTGGGGGCTGCCGGACCGGAAAATCGCTATCCATGTGTTGAATCCCCCCCCCCCGGATGTCTATAGTCCACAATAACGGTAGGTCCAACATAGCCCATGACCTTTCAGTATGATTCTGCTTTCTCCTCTGGTATTCTTCATCATATTCTAGACCCCCCCCCCACACCACACCTGGCTTACTAGTGTGCATTGTCATTATCCTACTGTAGTACACCCAGAGCCCCTCGACTTTTCCTGAACTGCCTTGAGTGAGCTTTCCCGCATGTGTTGTGAAGCCTGCTACCCAGTTTTCCCACGGGTGACAAACAGTCTCCTTGCACTTCTGCTGTACCCGATCGTCATGTTCCTTCTCATCTTTTTCTTTCTCCGGTTCCTTGGGCCGGTTGAGCAGGGGAAAAATGTTGACGTATTCCCCATTTGTTGCTGCACTTTGTCTGGCAAGTGTGACCCAACGGGTTTGCCCAGTGACAAAAAAATTACAGCCCTTTGCTGCCCTGTGGTCTGTGTTTGTGTCATTGCCACTGCCCCTCTCTTTCCTCCTTGCTCCTCTTCGGGAGCTGTGGTCATTTGTCTCATACCTGCCTGGGTGTGCCCCTGCTTGGCCAGTAAAGCTATCAAGCGGTCAAGCTTTTGTTCCACCCCTGACTAACTCTGGCCCTGACACCCCTTCCTCGGCGGCACCATCATCCTGGGAAGATTTCTGAGCTCCCCAGGAAACTGTGTACTCTGCCTGGCCTGCATCAGCTGCTGGGGTTGCCACCATCCGGGGGGGGGGGGTTAAGTGCCTGTGCCATACCTGGCTGCACCTACCCCGCCCTCTCTGGTACTCTTAGGCTCACTGGCATCTGACTGGGAATGCCCATCGTCTGGTTCCCCTGAGCCTGGTGTTACTTTTTCTCCTATTCCACCAGTCCCTGTTTCCGCTCCTCCTAGGGCTGCCTCTGTTTTGCCAGATGTGCACCTTATCCCCCTTAGCAGAGCCTTCAGTTCCTCTGCCGACAACTGCTCTGTCTGGTGGTTGATCCGATGCCGGCACTGCTTGCTTGCCTCTTTTGGCGCGCACTTTCTTGGGCGGTGGTGGAATCACTGGCTCATCCTCCGGTGTGTGCATCGGTCTACCCAGCACCTGAACCGGTCCCCCTGGTGCTTCCTGCGGGGGTACAGTGTCTGCAGGCTGCGGCTGGGTGACTGGCTTTGGAGGCTCCTCCCCGGGCGACACCATTTCCTCTGGCTGCTTCTTGGGGACAGGCTCTACCGGGCTGCTGGGCTCAGGATGAGGCGCCAGCTCAGATGGCCCTGGCGCCTCCCCTTCACCCTTGGTCCCTGAACAGAGCATCCCTCCATGCCTCGCCCTTCCCCCGCACAAGAGTCGCCAGCTGCTTCTCCAGCTCGATGCTCATCTTTGTTGCCTGCCACCTGCTGTTCTGAAATCTTAAACATAACCACTGCCACGCTACCCTTGTTGCAGCTTAAGCCTCCACTGCCACCACAATAAAGGGTCAACTGACCGTTAGTGACTCTTTAGTATTCAGCAGTTTATATCTCCAGCGTGCCAGCTGCCTATCTTTCTTGGATTGGGGTTGTGAAACTAGGGATGCCCAATGCCCCAGTTACTTCCCTGCTTGTATATTTCTGGACATTTGCAAGACCTCTCTGGATTCCCAGTCTTCTGCTTTAACCAGCTAAGGCACCAAAGGGTTAACACTTCACTACCTGAGTTCAGCCCATTCTTTAAAGTCCAAACATTTTCATATGGTTGCAGGGGTTGGTATTTTCCATTCTGAAACCCCTGCCTTCTATATGTCCCCCTACTGTATACGAAAGTGCACTTTTAAAAGCCTTGCTATTACTGACGCCTTGTACTCTTGCATTAAAGGCCACATCCACATGGGAACATGCTGCTCACTGGGGAGGTTAAGTGACTTGCCCAGAGTCGCATGGTATGCAGGTAGAGGTTATGGGAATCAAACCTGGGTCTGCTGAATTTACCAAGCTCATTACCGAACCACTAGGCTGTACTGCCAGTCCCCCAGTTTGTGCCTGCCTGCCCATCTAAAATACCTCTGTTTTTGTAGCAGAGATTTGAGTTTTTGCATTCGATATGTAGTAACATTCCAGCTATTGACTGAGTTCAGGTTCACGCCGAATGGAAGCAGAGGGTGCATGAATCAACCTAGGTCTGCTGGTTGTATTGCATGCATACACAACATTTTACTCTAACCTCTAGGCTGTACTGCCAGGCTTTTATTATTTTTATTTATGCTTTCAGAAAGACCTTTGAACCAGTGGCTCTTTTTTACAGAGATTCCATGTTAGATAAACTGAACGAATAACAAGTATCTAACACAGAAGTTACTGACATATTCAGTAGTAAAGGGAATGTACAGGCGAGTAAGACAATATGCATTAGAATCAAGCATGGGTTATGAAAAAACATCAGAAATGTTAAATACTAGGTCTAAGGCGAGGAGAACATAGGACTGAAGTTAAAAAAACAAACAGTACTTTTGTCGAAGTGCTGAGAGGTTTTAAAGGAGTTCTTAACATAAGTGCAAAGATTATATACCAGGCTGGGTTTAGACGGGGGGGGGAGTGCAAGGGCACTAGGGTGGGGTTATGGGAGAGGGCCACATGGAAACGTAGAATAACTGAGGGTAGAGGACGCAGGAGCTGCCGAGAGGGGTGGAGGAGGATAATTGGGTGGAGGTAAAATACGCTAGGCAAGAGATGGGTGAACTCTAGGGGAGAGGGCTGAGGGGAGTTGTGGGGGGGGGGGTGCCATGGATGGGAAATACAAGAGGGAGTGACGCAGGAAGTGGAGCAGACAGAGCAGACAGTGTGATATGGAGAGGTAAGGGCAGAGGGGAAGAAAACAAGAAGGGAGAGATGCAAGTAGGGGGGTTGACAGTGGGGTGGTAGAGGGCAGAGGATAGCATCAGAGGAAAGGAAGGTTGCTGGGACGTTTTAATTTTAAATATCTATACAGCCTCTTTTGTGGAACCACAGTCAAGGAACAATACTCTGAACTCTTGGGGGCACCGTGGTATTGGCGTCCAACCACCATACTCTGCATTCTAGCCTGATGCCCTACCACTCACTGTCCTCTTAGCCTGCTCCTTCCCACAGAACTTGCAGCTGAATGACTGGGGGTAACCCCTTTTGCCTCACTTCTGCTCGGTTGGGGGGTACTCATAGAAAACAACCACAGCTCACCACCCCCACTGCTCCACTGGGATCGGCGTCCACCACGAGGTGCCCCCCCCCACTGCATGGCGAGCTGGTACACAATTCAGTTGGCCCCTCTTCCCAAGTGGCTTGTTGCCAAGACAAACTACACTGGACTCTTCCAGACTAAGCCAGGACTATGCTGGCCTCCCTCCGGAGAACTGGACCCCCGGGTGGCATCATCTCGGCCACAGTATGGAACACCGGTGAAGAGGGCCTGCCTGGGACTGACTTCTCGGCCCTGGAGGCCCCTGTGCTCCCTCCTAAGGTAATCCATTGGGGGCCAGGGAGGAACATATCTCGCTGCCCGGCTGCCTTGAAGGGGATTGTGATTTTTTTTCTTTTTTTTTTGGTTAATATATTGCTGGACGCCTGGTGAACCAGAGCAGCAGGAGGGTGAAAGGGGGACCGCCAGGGGATTTTCCTAACCTACCCTAAACCCCCCCTGTACTTGACCCAATGCCCAGACTGCCACATGGCACCCCCTCAAGCTAATCTGACCCAGGACTTCTAAACAGTCTTGGAGCCATGCTACCACATGGCACCCCTAAGCCCCTGAAGCTTTGCTAGAAAGGCAAAGACACACCACTAAAATCCTTTGGGCATCAAACCACTGACCCATAGCCTTAACCTTGCTGTATATTTTGAAGAGGAAAGCTGCCTCCTTCTCTTGGGGGGCAGACTTGCAACATGTCCTATCTGGGATGTAACCAGCCGCCCAGAGACCCAGAGGCAGCAGCTTCAATCATCCAGCCAGAAGGGAACCAGGCCTTACCTCTGCCTTGAGTGTTTCTGAGGATCCTGGCTTTGTGCTGGCTTCTTCCACATCATCATCTTCCAACCTGAGGTGAGAAGAATGAGGAGGAATCTCTCCTGTGCAGCCCCTTTTATGGGCTTTGCTCCTCCTCCCTGGCCATAACCCCTCCTTCCCCCTGGGAATGCCTACCTGCCCATCCAGTTGCCGTTCTGCCATGCCCACCAGACAAAGTCCTGCCTCGTGTGATGCCTGTATGCTCCTTCATTTTCTCAGTTCTGTGCAGTTGCAGAGCACAACGGATTAGCAGTAGCTCAACGACCAGAAGCTTCATCCCTCCCAAGTCTCCCATCTTCACTTCTACTGCTGCATGGCCATCCAGGCTGTATTCGATCGTGGTGTTAAAGCATTAGAGGAAATGGTGCAAGGGACCAGTTACAGACATAGGGGAGACACATGGCCATTAACCTCCTGCCTTAAATACTCAGACAGGACCAGCAATTGAAGTCTAAATGGTGGAGGTCTGCCGTATTCCTGGCAGCTGGTAGATTGTTGAGTGCTTTGACAAGCTCCAAGAGGCTTACATAACAGACTATGAAGACATTCAGAAATAAGATGGAGACATGGACCATGGAGATGGGCTGGTTTAGTACCTTCTGTAGCAAAACATAGGTCATGTGGCAGGTCTTCACTCCAGCATTTCTTTATTTCCCATATAGTTCCCAGGGCTTACATTAAGGTAGAGGTGTTCATTCGAGTTGGTAGCTGGTGCTGAGAAGAAGCTTCTTAGTAAGTGGGGCTGCTGTCTTTTTACCAGCTGGGGAGTAGGCGGCAGTACTTGTAACGCTGTTAGCCCATCCAGATGGATGACTCCAGGAGATTGTGCAAAAGGCATGCCTCCTAGAATACAGTCCTGGCGTCCAGTCCCTGCAGTGCACCCATCTCCGATATCATCCAGTCCAGTTAGGGGAGAGCAGTACTGCAGGCCACAGCAGGCTGTCTTTCAGACAGAAACTAGTGAATTAATTCCACTACAAGAAAGGTACATGGGAGTCTTACTTTTTCTTTGTCACAAAGCACCCAAGCAGAGTTGAACCCATCCAGGATCTGGCATTCCTTTTTCAGTAGGGTGGACCAGATCATTCAGCATGGAATCCCTTTCATCCATCATCAGGGAGATACAAAGAGACATGGTCCGGCCTTCCTAGATCTGCTGGAAAACTGTCTGCATGTCTCCATCCAGGAGGCTGTCTGACAGTTGCTGAGTTTCAAGGCACTGGGTTGGCATTTCTAGTTCAAGGTCTTGACCTGTGATCTCTCATCCATCCCCTAGAGTCTTTTCAAAATTGCTAGTGACTGTCATCTCTTGTCCTTGGAGTCATGGGAGCCAGTTATTCTCCTGTTGTATGACATTGTTCTCTGAGCCCTATGTTACCACCTGGCCCGACAAGTGGCATCTTCTTTGGGTGCTTATTTCATGGCATACAGTTTTAAACTCCACCATTAGATGACTTTGCCGACTCCAGCCCAAAGTCTCATACATGAGTGGCATTCAAGACTCAACAGGGCACGGTTTTCCTGACAACCAAGAAATTACCTGGCTCTGTTATGGCGCATCCACCGGTTTTACTGCTAGACACCACCACACCATCATGCTCAGTGGTATCTACTGCTAGGTGGAAGAATGGTTTACTTGGCAGATACAGTACTCTGTGCCATGATCCTCATGACCAAATGCCATCCAGGCAACTGCAGCAATGGTCTTCAACAGGACCAGTAAAACTTCCAGTATAAACTTCCAAACTTTGAGTATCCAGACAAGTGAAGTTGAGTCTAAGCTGATGGTCTACATGAGTTAACGTTCTGAAGGGGCACAACAGGGGTTATCGCCCCCATCACCCCTACGGATAATAACTGACACCAGACTCCGCCTGGGAGGCATAACACGACCAACCTTCTACACTGAGCAGGGGTCCCGAACTGATTGAACCGAGCTTAAACACCCTATAGTTCACATCATTTTGGAGAAATCCTACTGGACTTTAAACCTATAGCAGCATTTTCTTTAGCAGAATGAACACTGCACAGTTAAGCTGTACTGAAAACCGAAACTGAAAGTGCATACAACTCAACCAAAATGGTAGGATCAACCAGAATAAGTTCCACCCCCCCTCACATTTTAGCCATCAAAACTGATGGCAGGATCAACCAGATAAGTGTTTGCAGTGTGGGGCAGAGCAGATGTATAAGTATGCTTGGTTACGGTTGTGGCAGACTGTGTGCCAGGTTTGTGTGTGTATGTGTGCGCCAGGTGTGGAGTGATCTCGCTGCTAGTGAGAAGGTTCTGAGGGATGGAAAGTAGTGCAGGCGTGCAGTCATTGTGGGATAATGCGTAGTCATGGGATGTTTTATCCAGTTAGGGAACCCTGTTTTCAGATTTTTTTCCCTAAACATTTCATAAATGTGTGTATGTATATTTTGTGTGTGTGTGTGTGTGTGTGTGTGTGTGTTATATATATATATCATTGTGGGGGCATGTGTGATTTTGTATTATATGTGTGTGTGTGTGTGTGTGTATAGCTGTGTGTGATATATGTACTTTAATGTGTGTTTATATATTTAAAAATTGGGTAAGAAACATCTGTGAAAACCTAGTGTCGTGATTGGATGAAACACACCACATGATCTGCATTTTTCTACAGTGACCGCACGCCTGCCCTTTTTTCCAGTGTAGGGCTGCATTTCCTTCTTCCTTTTGTCCTGTACACTTCATTGTGCTTCATCCCACTGTCTCTGAACATGTCTAATCGGACACATAGGTCTGTGCAGCTGAAATAGCCTAAGGCTGTGAAATGTGGGAGAGCTGTGCAACCCAAATATCCTCATCGCTGTGCCATTTCAGTGTTTGTATCGCTCACAGCCATTATAATAGGCAGACAATAGAGAATTTATTTTTTTTAAAGCTCACTCATTGGGCATGCCAGTGATATATTGCAGAGTGGTGGGCAAGTGGTGTCGTCAGAAGTGAGCTAGTAAGCTCTCCTGGGTGTGGCTGTTTTATTTATTTTTTGTTTGTTTTTCTCTCTGTGGCGGCAGGAGAGAGAGAAGCTGGTAGGTTCTGTCTAGTAAACATCTTTTTTTTTTTTTTTTTAAATAGTGGATCGTTAATGGTGAGGTCTAGTCCACACTAAGTCGGCGGCAGTGGTTGGCAGTGACAGTCACAGAAGGAGGGGGCCTTCTTAAGTGCTAGGTGGCTTAGAAGTGCATGCAGGAGCACTATCGGGTCCAACAACTGAACTTAACTACTAATAACTTGGAGTGTCTCTGAGTTTGATAGGTTTTGTTTTTAAGTTTCTTATTGATTTGATAAAGAAGCTTAAATGCAAAACTTATTGTACTGTCCAGAGACGTTGGCCAGTTGTGGAGATGGTTGGCAGATTACAGCCGCAGTCTCTAAGTGAATAGGGAGGAGGAGGAGGACGTGAGTGAAAACAAAAGGGTGGGTGGGTCACTAGAGTGCCAAGGCATGTGAAGAGGGATATGGAACTACAAGAGAGATGGAAAAAAATTCTGTATTTAAAAAAACTACAAAACTTGAAAAGCTTTAGTGTTACAGTAGAGTACAGGGAACTGATGTCAGTTTTGATGTGGGGAGGGGGGAGTGTGTAGTGAAGAGTGATTGGCAGGTTGACTGGGCAAAAGACTGTTGTCTGATCTAGTGAACTATTTTATCAGTTTCAGATTGAAACTGGTCAGTAGTTCAAAAATGTTCAGTGTCATGTGACTGGCTGCGGATCAGTCAGGTTTTATAAATGTGTGTATGATGTATTTATGTATGTATAAATGTGTGTGTGTGTGTGTGTGTGTGTATATATATGTGTGTATATATATATATATATATATATATATATATATATATATATATATATATATAACACATATACATACATATACATACAGGTATGTGAATTTTTTGCAAAAAAAAAAACCTGCATGAATGCACCAGTTAGGGCTCAAGTTAATGTAACAAAAGTAGGGAAATTAGGCCTTAGGGTTTCCAAGCATTGTTATCATCACTAGTGCTGGTAGCATCTGCATGCAATTTTTTTTATTGATTTTAATTTTATTTTTTCCTGCTTGCAAGCCCTCATGTTAGTCACTGCCTAGTGCCATCCTCAGTCCTTTAAAGGCTGCCAGTATGTACCTGGTCTCGATATACCACTGGGATATGTACTTTGGAAACCGGAGCTGTTAATAACTCTGTTTACTATGGCTGGCAATTGGCACACCCCAGGTTGCTCCCCATGTCAAACTTCACACTGGGACAGCTGCGGGTTGGAGGGAGGCAGGATCAACCAGATACGAGGGAGATACAGTGGTGCGAAAAAATATTTGCCCCCTTCCTGATTTTCTCTTATTATTACATATTTGTCACACTGGATGTTTTCAGGTCTTTAGACAAAATGTAATATTAGATAAAGGGAACCTGAGTGAACAAATAACACTTTTTTTTTTTTTTTTACTTATTTCATTTATTTAATGAAAACAGTTAACCAACACCAACTGGCACTGTGTGAAAAAGTAATTGCCCCATTACACTTAATAACTGGTTAGACCACATTTAGCTGCAGTGACTGCAACCAAACGCTTCCTATAATTCAATATCAGTCTTTCACATCGCTGTGGAGGAATTTTAGCCCACTCTTCCTCGCAGAACTGCTTTAATTCAGTAACATTGGTAAGTTTTCGTGCATGAACTGCTCGTTTCAGGTCCTGCCACAGCATCTCTATTGGGTTTAGGTCTGGACTTTGACTAGGCCACTCCAAAACTTTAATTTTACTTCTTTTCAGCCATTCTGATGTGGACGTGCTTTTGTGTTTTGGATCATTGTCTTGCTGCATGACCCAACTACGCTTCAGCTTCAGCTGACGGACGGATGACCGGACATTCTCCTTAAGAATTTTCTGGTACAGAGCAGAATTCATGGTTCCTTCAATTCTGGCAAGTCGTCCAGGTCCTGAGGCAGCAAAGCATCCCCACGCCATCACACTACCACCACCATCATGTTTGACTGTTGGTATGATGTTCTTACTGTGGAATGTTGTGTTTGCTTTACGCCAGACATAATGGGATCCATGTCGTCCAAAAAGTTCCACTTTGGACTCATCTGTCCATAGAACATTTTCCCAAAAGGCTTGTGGATCATCCAGGTGCTTCTTGGCAAATGAGAGACGAGCATTTATGTTCTTCTTGGTTAGCAGTGGTTTCCGCCTTGCTACTCTCCCATGAAGCCCATTTTTGTCCAGTCTCTTTCTGATTGTGGAGTCATGAACACTGACCTTAGCTGGAGGCAAGAGAAGCCTGCAGTTCTTTGGATATTGTTTTAGGATCCTTTGAGACATCCTGGATGATTTTACGCTGTGCCCTTGGAGTAATTTTGGTAGGCCGCCCACTCCTGGGAAGAATCACTACTGTTCCAAGTGTTCTCCATTTGGAGATTATGGCTCTCACAGTGGTTCGATGGAGTCCCAGAGCCTTAGAAATTGCTTTGTAACCCTTTCCAGACTGATAGATAGCAACAACTTTTTTTCTGATCTTTTCAGGAACTTCTTTTGATTGTGGGTTAATGTGCTTGTTGAATCTTTGTGCTGGCAACGTGACTGTGATGGTAAGGGTCAAAATAAGTGAGGTTTATATTGAGCAGGGCTGGCTGTAATCAAGTCTGGCTGTGTTCAATCAGCTGACTCTAATTATCCGTTTAATTGGGTTGATTTAACTAGGGAGCAATTACTTTATTACACAGTGCCAGTTGGTGTTGGTTAACTTTTTTCATTAAATAAATGAAATACCTGTAAGTAAAAAAATGTGTTATTTCTAGGGACATGGATATGTTGTTCATCCACACTTATTGGCAGGTTCCTTGCCGCTTTAAATCTTGCCGGAAGGTCTTCAAGCTGGCTCCTCCCACCCACCCGGGTGGTAAAACTCTCGGCTCCACCCCATGACGCCAGATCTTCCTTGCCGCTTGGAAGCTCAGGTTCCCTCCTTAACGCTTTGCGATTAAGACTGGTTCCTAATTCTTCGAAAGTTCGAAATCAGAAAGTTTTTGCTAAGAAGACTTGATGCGTCTTCTCCTCGTGGCTGCGATGGACAAATCGACTCCCGGTTTCCAGAGGTGCCCTTGCGGGCAGAAGATGTCTAGGACGGATCCGCACTCCACGTGCGTCTGCTGCCTGGGCCTTGAGCACGACCCGCAGGCCTGCGACTTGTGCTCTTCTTTTTCGGCCTATGTCCTTGAAGACCGTGATGCCCGATTACAACTGGGGCGCAGAAGAGAATTCCACTGGTGAAATCTAAAGAGGCCCAGTTGGCGGTGTCTGCGGCGGTGGGCTCGGCGGATCAGCTCTAGCAGATGATCGCCCTCGAAGAGGAGGCGGCGTGGGCCGCTTCTACCTCGGCTGCGGCATTTGTGCCGCTCTCTCTCGGTGCCTCGTACTCTGCTTCTTTTAAGGAGCTTTGTCATGCCCTCTCGGAAGGTGAGGGTCCAACTTCTTCGGACCTTTCCAGGTCCAAAAGAGCAAAAAGTAAGTCTCTCCGAGCTCTTGGGAGGCGGAAAGATCCCCTCCTTGTCGACAGTCTACTATTAGCCCTCAGCTCGGCAACTGGCTTCACGGTGTCCCGTCAGATCAGTTGACCGAGACTCCAACGACCACGTCGAGATTTTCTCGACCCGTTAGACTGGTTGTCGGCTGGAGAAGCTGAATCACTCTCCCAGTTCCCCGGTGAGAGTTGAGGATCCGTCGGCTCGTCTGTAGCCTCGGTTCCGGGCCTTCGGTGGGATCGTCCGAGCCGAGGGAGTGCGGTTCCCGACACTGTCCCCTCTCAGCCTAAGTCACGACTCTCGTCTCGGACATCCTTGCTGATCCGACCGATCCGCCGCCATAAGCCGGTCTCGTCTCGGCACCATGGCAGCGCCGCCGCTCTTCTTCTTACTCGGACGAGGGAGGCTTGGCCGCCAAGTTGCGCCGTCGGTAAGGAGGAACTCATGTGGCAACAGCTCCTTTTGACCGGGAATAAGCCGACTCAGTCGTCTTCCCCGGCTATTAAGTGGCTGTCACCGGAGCGGCCGAAACAACCTCTCATTATAGCCGAGGAGCCTGTTCCCAGGCCGGTTGTTCGGCCGATTCCAGCTGCCCCACCGATTCTGGTGGAACCTCCGCCTCCAGCCATTAGTTGGGGCTCCGACCAAAATTCTCGGTCGGCCTTGGGTTTGCCCCATAGGCTGTCTGTCACCCTCACTCCCGATAAACCTGCGGCAGGTGGAGGGTGGCTCAGGCCGAGGCAGCTCTTTGAGGACTCTTCGAGTCGATGATGGTTCCTCCTCTTCTCCAAAGCGCATGGACTTGGGTCCTCGGGAGGGCAGTCAGTGGGGCGATAACCCTCATCCTTCTTAGGGTTACTTCGACTCATCTCAGAGTCCACCGGGATGAAGCTCGAACCCCGTTTCTAAATGGGCCAGTATCCCCTCACGGAGATTCTGGACGGTCCCCTCTGAGGCCTTTCGGTGGCGAAGCCATAGTGGGTCTAGCCTTGGAACTGTGGCGGCTCCTGCTGCTTGCCCTGCGCCGCCGGCCAGGATGGCCAGGAGTATGCGGTCCCTACCGGTTCCCTGTCGGTTTTGAACACCCCTCGGCCGAGGTTGGTTACGACAGTGTTTTCGGTGTGCAGAGGCACGAGATTGTAAAACCTCCCGACAAGGAATCCAAGAATGGATTATGCAGGCCAAATGTCTCGCTGTGTCCTCTCTTGGCCCTTAGTCAGGCCAGTTCAGCTGTCCTCATGGCACATTTTTCTCACACCCTGTTGGGCTCCCTGGATGAGGTTGTCCCTCATCTTCCTGCAGATCTGCAGACTACCGTCAGGCAGGTGCGGGACCAGGGCAGTGGCTAAACAGCAGCTCCAGACTGCGTTAGACATCGAGGACTCATGTGTCAGGTCTGTGGCGGCCGCAGTGGCCATGCGTCGTCGGGCTTGGCTGAGGATATCCACCTTTACTTCGGATACCCAGCACAAGTTGGCGGATGTTCTCTTTTTGGGGACTGACCTCTTCGGCCCTGGGGTGGAAGGTCACCTGCAGAGGATCGAGAAGTCCAATGCTACCTTGGACTCTGTCTCTTCGCTCAGAAGGACAAGGCCGCAAGCCACAGCCTAAGCCCTTTAGTCCTTCTTGTGCCGTAGAGCTTGACCCAACAGCGTCAGGGGCCAGGCCAGGCTGACCTTGGTGTCCCAAGCCCAAGCCGTCAGCTTCCTCCACAAGGAGCAGGAGGTAGGCCAGGAGGTCCCTCGGCGGTCCCTCCTCCAAACCTGCCCAGTGACGGGCTGAGGGGTGTCGCCCCATCCCGTCACCTTACCCTGGTTCCCCATTGAGAGGCGGCTCGACACACTTTCTGCCTGGTCGCTGTTACCACGGACAGGTAGGTACTGAAGTGGTGGGAAAGGCCTGCCTCTAGATCGAGCAGGCCCCGCCCTTCAGAGCCCGTCGCACCTCGGGGGGCTAAAGCTCGCAACCTCACTGGCGGCTCGTCGAACCTACATCCTCTCCTCCTCCAAAAGGAGGTGATAAGGAGGTGAGGACCCCCACCTCAGACCTGGGGTTCGTGTCCAGGTATTTCCTGGTTCGAAGCAGACGGGGGCTGGCGCCCATTCTAACCTGCACGACCTGAACAAGTTCCTAAGGTCTCAAACCTTCAGAATGGTCACTCTGGCACAGATAATACCATCTCTGGAACACGGCGTGTGGTTCTGCTCTGGACCTACAGGACGTTCTTTCACGTCCTATCCGTCCGTCACCGCCGGAGATTCCTTCAGCTTTCGGCGGAGGATCCCTCTTGATTCAAGCCATGCCCTCGACTTATCTCCAGCTCCCAGGTCTTCACCAAATGCATGGCAGTGGTGACACCATTCCTACTTGGCGCTTGAGGGGTCAGGTGTACCTCTGCTTGGGCGATTGGCTGATACCAGCCCCTCAGGCAGGAGGTGGGCGGTCCAGAGATCTGCCCTCAGGTTTGCTCTCAAGTCGGCCTTCTCATCAGAGGCCAGAGTCAGACTCGAGGCAAAGCAGGTGATCCTGTTCATGGGGCAGAGCTCGACTCTCTTGACCAGAGCACGGCTCCGGCGGACAGGGCGGAGGTTCTTACCTCCTTTGCCCAATCATTTCTGGTTGGGCAATCGCGCCCTACCCGGGACTTCCCGCCTCCTGGGTCTCATGGCGGCCTGTACCAGTGTGGCCGTTGGGCACGCTGGCTCGTCGCCCCTTCAGTGGGGACTGGCCAGCCAGTGGTCACCAACACTGCGATCCATTGGACCAGCTAGTGATAGTGACCCAGGAGATGTGGAGCAGCTCTCCAGTGGTGGACCGTTCCATCTCATCTGCAGGAGGGCATCCTGTTTGTCCGCCCGAGCACGAGTCTCTCTATCGACCGATGCCTCTCTGATGGGTTGGGGTGCCCATCTGGGGAACACCGAGTGCACAGCCTCTGGTCCCCGCAGAGTCCGATGGCACATCAACCTGCTGGAGCTCAGGCGGTCCGCCCAGCTCTCACCGCCTTTGCTCCGTTTCTCCGGGGTCAAGTGGTCCGAGTCCAGACGGACAATACCACGACCATGTACTACCTGAACGCCCAGGCGGGGGCGCTCCATGCTTCTATGCAAGGAAGCTCTCCGCATTTGGTCACTCGTGCGCAGCCTGGAGGTGGATCTCCTAGCCATTCATGTGGCAGGAGCCTCCAACACCCTGGCCGATGCCTTGAGCCGGATAGGGGCTGCATCTCAAGAGTGGTCTCTCCTGCCGGAGGTAGTACAAGATCTGTTCTCCCATTGGGGCACACCTCAGGTGGACCTGTTTGCCTCCAGGGAGACAGCGAAGCTGAGGCTGTTTCATGCCCGCCCCCCTCAGCAGGGCTCGCTGCAGGGGGATGCCTTCTCGAGGCTGTGGACCCCGGGCCTCTTCTACGCCTTTCCCCCATTTCCCTTGATTCACAAGGTGCTTCTCAAAGCAAGGAGGGACAAGGCGCAGGTGATCCTGATAGCCCCAGACTAGCCACGCCAGTTCTGGTACCCAGATCTCCTCAGCCTCAGCTCCAGGCTCCCGAGGCAGCTTCCAGCTCGCCTGGACCTGCTCTCAGTCAGTCAGGGGAAGGTGTTCCATCCGGACCTTCAATCCCTGCACCTGACAGCCTGGTTCCTGAGCTGCTAGAGTTCCAGGCCTTGGGTCTTTCCGAGAGGTCCTCAATGTTGTTGAGGCGTCCCGTAGAGTCGACCAGAAAATGCTACGCCTTCAAATGGAAGAGATTCTCCATTTGGTGTCAGAGCAAGGGCTTGGATCCTTCCTCCTGTTCTGTGGCAAGCATTTTGGACTATTTATGGTCCCTTTCTAGTCAAGGGCTTGGAGTCGGCTGACCCTAAAGGTGCACCTGGCAGCCATCTCTGCTTACAGCGCGGGCAGGAAGCAGTCAGTGGCGAGGAAAAGGTGGTCGGGCGCCAAAGGCCTTGATCACATTTCCTCCGGTGCGAACTCTCCACCTCCGTGGATCTACTGCTGGTATTGGCAAAGCTCATGGGCAAGTCTATTCGAACCAATGCACAGGTGTGAACTCTCTCACCTGTCATGGAAGACCGCCTTCTGGGTGGCTATCCGTCAGCCAGAAGGATGGGAGAAACTCCAGGCGCTTTGCATCGAGTCTCCTTACCTGGTCTTCCACAGGGACAAGGTTGTTCTGCGCCCACCGAAATTCCTTCTGAAGGTGGTGTCGGAGTTTCACCTTAACCAGGTGCTGACTCTGCGGTGTTCTACCCCAATCACACCTCGGAGGCCGAATATAGGCTCCATACTCTGGACCCTAGAAGGGCGCTCGCTTATTATAAGGAGCGCACGGCTGAAATTCGGGGAGAGGTTCGCCAGCTGTTTGTCACCTACGCTGAAGCCGCACCTGGCAGACCTGCAGCCAAGCGGACGATAGGCAGGTGGGTCACCTCCTGCATAGATCACTGCTATAAGTTGGCGGGCATGGAGCCTCCCAGAGGGATAAGAGCTCATTCTACCCGTCATACTGCTGCATTGGTGGCTGCTTCCAGGGACGTCCCTATCCAGGAAATCTGCAGGGCTGCTACCTGGAAGTCAGCACACACCTTTATTACCCATTACCACATCGACCTTGAGTCATGCCGGGATGCTGGTTTTGGGGCCTCGGTTCTCCAGTCCTTATTTCCCAAGTAAGTATTGGGGTGTGCGCCTTGCCTCCCTCCTCCCGGAGAACTGCTAGGAGTCTGCCAATAAGTGTGGATGAACAACATATCCATGTCCCTAGAAATACAGGTTACTCACCTGTAGCAGGAGTTCTAGGAATGGTATATGTTGTTCATCCACATGACCCACCCGACTCCCCGCCTCGATGCACAACCTGAGCTTCCAGCGGCCAGATCTAGGCCATGGGCGGAGCCGAGAGTTTTACCACCCGGGTGGGTGGGAGGAGCCAGCTTGAAGACCTTCCGGCAAGATTTAAAGCGGCAAGGAACCTGCCAATAAGTGTGGATGAACAACATATACCATTCCTAGAACTCCTGTTGCAGGTGAGTAACCTGTATTTGTTCACTCAGGTTCCCTTTATCTAATATTTATTTATTTATTTGTTTGCTTTTGTTAACCGGATATTACATTTTGTCTAAAGACCTGAAAACATCCAGTGTGACAAATATGCAATAATAGAGAAAATCAGGAAGGGGGCAAATACTTTTTCATGCCACTGTATTTAAACAGTAAGTTAAAAATGTTAACTCACTTTGTGAAAAAGCTAATCGAGCCATGTCTTACACCCAGGCATAGCCCGATTTATTGATGGACCTTTCCCTTTAAAGCTGGTGTTTCTGTCTGCTGTAAACTGACTCCTCCCATCATTTACAGGCAGGTATGGCTATCCATCCGAGAATGGGACTGTCAGGAAGCCTGCTTGTCTCGTCTACCCAACTGCCTGTCAGCTGATCGCTCCACTTGCTGAACACTTGTGTCCTAAGACTGTGGGCGTGAGCACTCCTGGACGACCCTCCCCCCAACCCCCCAATGATGCCTGCACACACACAAAACCCAAAAAACTGTGCACAAATACCTTGGGTACACCAGTGGGCAAGCACCAAATAGCTATAGGTGTCCTGAGACAAACGTGTCTGCTCTGGGACACTTAAGGTATAGGAATTTCGCACCCTGATATTAACCAGTGGGATTGGATATTAACCAAAAAAACTACAAGTAGCAAGTTCAGGTTAGGTAATGGGTTTCCTAGATTATTCTGATTGTGGATCTCCAAATTCCTAAAGTTGTCCCTGGTAGACAGGTGTGTCATGGGGAAATGGGAAAATGGGAGTTTAAAACCATACCCAGGCTGGTAGACTAGAAGTAATGTTGGGTGGGTGTTGCCTGTAATTTGGGATTCTTGAGACATTCAGAGTGTTCAGTCTTGGCATTATTGTATTGGCCCAGGGCATAGTGCAAATTGCCTCAGGCTAGTACGGTTCACCTTAGACTTTCCCGTTCTGGCTGTTGCAGTTTAGCCAGCTAATGGGACTGGACGTGTGCACCCAGATCGATAGTTTTAAGAAAACTGTGGTTCAGGTGTTCTTATTTCACATTAAAAAAAAAAAAGTTTTGGCTTGGAACTGCAGATCCTAACGGGCAGGCTAAGCATAACATTTTAATTAGATTACTGTCCGGCCATACCTAATTGGATCTGTAGTTTGGTGCCAGTGGCGCCTTGTATTGGTTGGCAGCAGGCTTTCACACCATCTCTCTTCTCCAAATGCGTCGTCTTGTGTGAGCAGAGCAAGATCTCTGCATCATTTTGGGAGTGATACTGCTGACTACAGTACTTCTGTGGAGAGCAGAGTGCCTGATGAGTAATGTGACTTGAGTGCTGCACTGAATTTTCTTAAGATTTGTAGTTGTTTGCCATTTCATTTGTTTAGATTGGGAGTTGTCACAAAAAAGCAGGGTAGAATGTTTAATTTTGTAAATTGCGACTGATTGCATTGGGCAGTTCAGACAAGACCAGTTGCTCATCACAGCTGAGAGAGGAGTGCGAGCTCTGTAAAAATGTATTTCTTTTTAAGCTATTCTGCAGCCTCTGTATAGCTAATGTTTATACTTTGTGACCACGATACTGGTCTTGGCATGTTAATAGTACAAACCATATTTTAAAATTAATTTATATAAACATATGCATCATGTAGATGGACTTGTATGCTTCATCGTTTTAGACTTGCGGTCTGTCATTCTACAGGAAGTTGTTTAAGGATAGGGAAAATGTGCGCCGTGTGTGGCCTCTACATTGTGTGGAGCTATGAACTCATGGTACTGCTCAAAGCCACACAGCTGCTTACACACAGCAGCAACCTGGCTGTGTGTGTGTGTTTTTTTTTGTTTGGGGGGGAGCATAATATTACTCTGTTTTTAATTTTGTTGTTTATAATTGCCACTTGACTCTAGTTCCTTGCAGATGCCCACAGGCAGCAGACACCACACCATGTGGACTGTGGTGGTAAATGTTGGACTGGGGTATTGGGCAGTCCAGTTCTGTGTTAGGAAAATAGACACTTGGGCTTTCTGCTTTACAGGATCAGTATAACCAGACTAGTGGTGTGTTCTATTGTGTATCTGTCTGTTGGGGATGAGGGTCCTTTAAAACAGTTTTAACTTTTTTTATTTTTGCCATTCCTGGTCCATGCAGCTGAGAAAGACAAGCTGCAGACCTAAAGTAAAACTGTTCCTTTAGTTCTCTGCATTTTTTAGCTTGAGGCCAATGCAAATCTCAAGGGGCCAGTGCAGTTGGGTGCCTCATTCCTTGCTGGACAAGTGCAAGACAAGTAGTGTGAACCCTGCATTACTGCCAGATTATTTATTCATTCATTTCAGTTTCAGATTAATACCTTTGAGCTGGGGAACTCTTTTACAAAGGTTCCAAGTTGTAGTTACATAGGACAAGACAATTGGTACATGAAAGCACAAACTGGATCAATACAGTAAAACATATAGTTCAGAATTTTGATTGAAATAATTACACACGTGCATTCATAGTTGCTGAAGCAACTTGTAGGAGGGAAGGGGAAGAATGGGGGAGAAAAGGGAGCATAAGGATTAGAGTGAAGGGGGTGGGGGGATGTTGGGAGTTGCAGTTACCTTGTCAGGAGGGAAGGAGTAGAATGGGGGGAGAAAGGAGCATTAAGGTAAGAGTGAAAGGATGAAGTGGGAGGTGAAAATACAAAGTAAGGTGATAGGAAAATAAATTGGGGTCACACAAGTGTGAGGCACTATAGATGGTAGCAGCCAGAGTAGGCTTTGTCAGGGGGAGGTTGTTTAGGAAGGGGGAGGTGTGTGGGAGAGTCTGATAGGAATCGTAGTTTGGGAGAGCCAAAAGTTAATCTTGGACAGCGGGTGACTAAGTAGGACAGACACAGCAACTTGTCTGCGATAGCAGTAGGTGGAGCTCTCTTTTGAAGCACCCAGTTTTTTTGCAGTCAGTGATGGAGGCTACGAGGTAATTGATAAACTGAAGCCCTCAGTAGGACAGTGCCCGCTGAGCAAATGAGGTTCATCTGAATGCGACATGGAGAACACCCTTTGCAGTGCTATGTGTAGTTTTATTGGCAAGGGTGCACTGGAAAATGCCAGGCAAAGAGGCAGGGGATTGTCCAAGCAGGGCCTTCTTCCCAAATTAGGCAGACCTGCTATTTTACCCTTTCCTGTAATGGGAGCCACCTTGTCTCAGAATAACATCTGCAGGTATGTGTCATATATTCAGCCCCCAGGACCAGACTGCAGTCCTTGTTCAGGAGTGTTTTGACTTTTTTCAAGGCATTGCGAGTCCCTGCACTATAGATTACCAGCCCGTAGTTGATGATTGATAGTACCGTACTCCTGGTAACGAGGTATAACGCCTCTGGGGTAAGAGCATGACTTTGTTGATAGAGCATTCCGAGTTTGACATTTGCCTTTTCTCTCTCCTAAGATGGTCTCCGGGCTTCCATACAAATGGGCTGTACCTCCTGATGCAGCTATGCAGGCAGGAACCAAGCTCTGCAGCTGGGGATATCCAGCCCTTCACTTCCTGTTTCCATCAGTTTACTTCCTGCCTTCCATCTAGCAGATTCTCTGCAGCAAAGCTCTGTCACCACGTGGCAGAGCTGAAGACACAGACTGTAAGTCACAAAATGTCATTTCTTATTGGGATTGCTGAAGAAATGCAGCACTTTAGAGCACTCCTGCATGGGTCCCAGTCTCAGCCTTGCAAGCTGCACAGACTGATCTCACTTTACCGCAGAGGTTTTTCCTGCGATTCTGGGCTCAACCCAGTGTTCATTTTAGCCTTGGAGTTTGTAGACTGTTGGATTTCGTTGACATGTGCCCTTTTTTTGTGATTGGATATTAATAAGCACCTCAGTGCTCTGAGAGGATTCTCTGCCTGTCGAAGGCAGCACAGTTTTTCTCCCATCGATGACCGGCTCACTGACTCTTTCAGCCGCTCGTCCACGTTGGGCCTGCAGCTCTAATTAAGCCGCTCATCGACGGTCCAGTGCTCTCTTGTCCACGAGCGCGGCAGTTCGTCAGGAGTGCTGCTCAGGACTTAACAGAGCTTCTCACCCCACCCCTGCCCCCCAGCACTAAGGGAGCAAGAAAGTCCTTAACTAATCAGGACCAAAGCAGCAGTTTAAACAGCTCAGCTTTTTGCCCTTAAAGGGCCAGCAGCAGTGTCCCATCGGAGGTTCAGCATTCTTCTGGACAGCCTTCCATTTTATCAGGAAGTCTTCCGGGGGTGCGCTGAATCAAAGGGGATTATAGCCATTTTCAGACAAGCCTGCCATGGGCAGAGAATGCCAGTGTTGCAAATAACTTCTAATCACCTTTGCAGGTTCACTGTACCTAAAATGTGAAAAGGCAGTGTCTGCAGCTGGGGAGGATATGGCGGAGACCTTCCATGCTTCTGCTCAGACCGATAGCCAGCACACAGACATGTCTGAATGAGTAGCAGCCACTAAGTCTGAGAGAGCTGCGGCCACCAGGAAGACCCAGCAGTCTGCAACCCCCTTTTCGGCCCCAGAGCTCACAGTCAAGCTAAATAGGGCCTTTGTACTGGACCCTGCATGCTTTGACTGGCAACCTCCGGGGTCACCAGATGTGTGACCTCACAAGAAAGTGAAAAGAAAGAGGAGCCCATTCTCCTGATGAAGCCTGAATTGCAGGTGAAACGCTGTGAACATAGGCCGTATGAAGGAAATTGAATAAACATTTATAATTACAAGTGAACCTTGGGACTCCGTCCATTTTTTTGTGTTTTGCGCCCCCCAACCCCATTCTCACTGAGAAACTCTTACTGTGGATTATCACACACCAGGGAGGCAGCCCATGAACTCTTAAGTCCATTTTCCTTGGCACAGCTGGGGACTTGATTCCAAGATTGTTAGAAAAAACCTCGCAGGTCACCAGATGTGCGACCTCACAAGAAGGTGAAAAAAAAGAGGTCCCTGACCCCATCCGCATCTGAAGAGGGGCGAGTGTCTTCACATCACTTTGAAAAAAGAAAGAAATCCCGATACAGGAGCAGATCCTCGGACGAGGAGGATGAGCATTCCTCCCGCCACAAGAGGAAGAAAATATCTCATTCTCTGTGCAGATCTAGGAGCACCCACAAGGGGAAGCATCGCAGGGACCATCCCCTTGGTTCCTCAGACTCCAGTTCTTCTCCGAAAGAAGGGGGGAGCTAGTGGACTCATCCTCGGACTTGGATGACTTCCCGCCCAGAAACTTGACCTGGAGGACCTAGACTTTTTCGTTAAGGTCATAGCTGAAATTCATCTCGATTCTTTCCCCAGTGGCTCCAGCACAGCTGAAACGGGCCTTTTGCCTGGCATCTGCCACCAGACCAGCCACAGCCTTCCCTATTCCTCCAGCCATAGAGGACTTGCTAAAGGAGAAATGGCAGGGATCAGAATGCACATATCCAGTGCCCCGGCAGATCTCTAAGCTCCTCAAGTTTGACAAGAAACAATCTGGAAAGTGGCTAGACTGCCCCAGAATCGACCCTCTGATTTCGAACCTCACCAAGAGGACGGTCATCCCAGCCGAGGGAGGGGCATCACTCAGGGACCCAGTGGACAGGAAGGTGGATGCCTCACTCAAGAAGGCTTTCCAAGCATCAACAACGTCTCTCAAGGCAGCAACTGCCAATCTTTTTTCCGCCCGAGCCGCTCTGTCCTGGGCCTCAGAATTAGCTTTTCAATGTAATGAGGGCCCAGAGAAGAACAAGGGTATTATTCATCAGCTGCAAGCAATTAATGGGTTTGGCATTGGCTTATGCAGCAGACGTATCAGAGGAGGTGGTCAGGTGTGTTGCTCGGACCATGTTTTATCAAACTTCGGTTCGCCGTAACCTCTGGCTTCGGGCCTGGCAAGCAGACGCCTCTTTGAAGAGCCATTTAGTAACTGCCGCCTATGAAGGTAATCTCCTGTTTCTGCCGCCTATGAAGGTAATCTCCTGTTTGGCTTGGCTGTGAAGGAGGTGATGAAGGAATCCGGGGAGACAGCTAAAGTGCGTATGCCCCGGTTATGTGGCGGGCAAATCATGGTCCTCAAGCCCCAGACGCAATTTTTGTGACTGAGGTTACAGCAAGGGTCAAAACTCTTAATTTCTGTGGAAAGAGAACATGGTTCTCCTTGCATAACCAGCTTAGCTTCAGAGGAGGCGATCCGGTGGTGGTGGTGGTGGCACCAGAGACACTGGGAACAGCGACAAGAAGTCACAATGAAGCTATCTGGGCCCATCCTCGAGTAGGGGGCAGACTTTGATTTTTTTCTCAAGGAATGGGTCTAAACAACGTTGGACCTATGGGTCCTAGACATCATCAGCAAGGATTGCCTAATAGAATTCAAATCAAAGCCCCCGCTATGTCATGTGGTGCCCTCCCCTATCTCGGGCAACCTGTCCAAAAGACAGGTTGTGTTACAGGCTATTACAGACCTTCTTCAAGCAGAGGCTATCGAGCAAGTCTCCCCCCACAGAGATCAGTTTTGGGGGGGGGGTCTACTCCCTGTTCTTCATCATGCCAAAATGCATCAGGCCAGTCCTAGACCTCAAATTCTTGAATCACTGTGTCTGCTGCAGACCTTTTGAGATGGACATCTTGTCATCAATCATCAGGGAGCTGCAACAAGGGGATTTTCTTGCATCCATCAGTCTGCAAGATGCCTGTTTGCACATTCCTATCCAGGAACTACACAGGCAATATCTCAGGTTCAAGGTGGAGGAGCAGCACTTCCAATTCCAAACACTGCTATTCAGACTTTCTTCATCCCCAAGAACATTCTCCAAGGTGCTAATAGCAGTCATAGCTCACCTTTGAAACCGAGGGGTACAACTTTTCCCTTACTTGGACGATATTCTCATCAACGCTCCACAGCTCGACCAAGCCATAAAAGCAGTGGTGGAGGTAGTCCGGTGCCTGTCGGCACACAGATTTGTTATCAACTGGAGAAAGTTCCCTAACTCCAAGCCAGACTTTGAAACACCTTGGGGCAGACTACATGACAGAAGCCAACACGGTCTTCCCCCCGGAAGCGAAAATCAGGGATCTGCTGAAGCTCATCAGGAAGTTTGATACAGCTCCTCAGCTGCCAGATCACACCTTCATGCAGCTAATTGGGACTCTAGTATCGCTGGTGGATTCAGTCCCTTGGGCCCTAGTCCACATGCAGCCCATTCAAGCACACTTGCTCAAGCTGTGGTCCCAGTCCAGATACAGGCAGCACCAATTTCTCAACAGATAAAATCTTCCCTCCAGTGGTGGATTCAGAGGTCAGATATCATGAGGGGTTGCAAGTTGGGCCATCCACACCATATCCAAATCACAACCGATGCCAGCCTCGGACTGGGGGAATCACTTGCATCAGCGGTCGGCTCAGGGCAAGTGGTTGCTATTAGAAATTGGGTACAGCTTAATCGTCCTCAAGATGCAAGAAGTATGCCTAGCTAGCCCTGATACACTTTGAACAGCAAGTCCTCAATCAAGACGTTTCTAACAGACAATCGAACAACGATGGCATACATCAACCATCAAGGCAGAACAAGAAGTCAAAAAATGCTACGTGAGGCCCTTCTTCTCTTTCAGTGGGCCGAGCACCACCTGGCAAGCATAAGTGCAGTATACATTCCAGGACAGGAAAATGTCACAGCAGACTGGCTCAGTCGCCAGGATGTTCTACCAGGGGAATGTGAGCTGAAGGACCGTGCCTTCTGCATCCTAACAGAACAGTGGGGCAGTCCCCAGATAGATCTTTTCGCCTACTGTTGGAACTCCAAGGTAAACAGTTCTGCTCTCTGGCCAAGGACGAACTAGCCGTGGCTCAGGATGCCTTTTCCCTAGACTGTGGTCAGTTAGGTCCCCTGTATGCCTTTCCTCTAATACCTACTTCTGTCTAGAGTCCTACACAAAGGGGCTCTGGACCAGGCAGAACTGATTCTAGTCTGTCCTTGATGGCCTCATTGCCCATGGTTCCCGCTTCTCATTCATCTTTCAAGGTGACCACCTCTGTTCTTCCAGATCAGCCTGGACCTTCTCTATCAGAGTCTGGTACTGCAACCCAATCTGAGCAACCTCTCCCCTCTCGGCCTGGACATTGAGCGAGAAGCTTTCACAGAGCTAGGCTGCACAGCTCCTGTTATTGAAATGATGGTGCACTCACATCGCTCCTCTTCCTCTAAAGTGTATTACAGAATTTGGAGGAAATTCTTGTTTTGACTCCAATCCAAACACATACAGAGCCAGCCAATATCATTGCCTGTATTACTGCTGTTTATTCAGGATGGATTTGACAAAGGAGTGCAACCAGCCACCTAACAGGTTCAGGTTTCTGTGCTGGGGCACTCTTGTTGGTGGATTCTGGAGAGTGATTGGGTTCACAACCCCATGTCAGGAGATTTTTAAGGGCAGCAATATTAAAGTGCCCTTCAGTCAAGCCAGCGGTACAACCTTGGAGGCTTAATTTGGTTCTCAAAGCTTTGACCAAGGTTCCTTTTGAGCCTCTCAAGGAGACATCCCTCATGCGTCTTGCAGTGAAGGTCGCTTTTCTCATAGCTATTACTTCAGCCAGGAGAATCGGTGAGCTAGGAGCCTTATCCACCAAAGAGCTGTATACTGTGTTTCATCAGGACTCTGTGATGCTCCAAACAGATCCAGGTTTTTTACCAAAAGTTATGTCTCCAATCCATTGCAACCATTAGTTGATTCTGACTTCCTTCTGCCTACACTCAAAAAATGAAAAGGGGAATTTCATATGCTGGATCCAAGAAGAGCGGTGAAAATGTATGTTAAACAGATTCTATTTGAAAAACCCAGTTTGTTTATCCTAACTGCCAGTCAAAATATGGGTAAAAAAGCTTTGAAGGACTCCATAGCCAGATGGATCCATTCTGTCATCACCACTGCCTGTGATCAGGCTGGAGTAACCTTTCCTGGCCCAGTGAGAGCCCATTCTACCTGGGCTGTGGCCACTTCATGGGCAGACTTCAGAGAAGCATCTCCAGCAGACCTATGCAGAGCGGCCACTTGGTCATCCATTCACACGTTCACAACATTTTACAAACTGGATGTGACTGCCTCAGCGGGGGCGTCCTTTGGCCTCCGAGTTCTTCAGGAAGTAGTGGGCCCTTAAGGGCACTTACATTCTTCCCTTCCGGGTTATCTGGGGATGTACTGCTTTTGTCTATCCCATTTATATGGCAGCCAGGAGACCAGTTTAGGAGAGAGAAATCAAAATTTAAATATCTGTAAATTTTCTCTCTCTGACGTCTGTTCTCCGGGGCTTCTGCTTCTCTCCCAGAATGTATAAAGTTGGCCAATTGGCCATGAATGGCTTAATTTTCTTTTTTTTTTGTTTCCAAGTTCATGTAGTGTTGCCACATTTGGATTGCTTTCGGAAGAACTGATAGAAACAGGAAGTGGAGGGATGGATATCCCCAGCTGCAGAGCTTAGTTCCTGCCTGCATATCATCAGGAAGTACAGTCCATTTATATGGAAGCCTGGAGACCAGCTGTCTGAGAAAGAAAATTTACAGGTGTTTAAATATCATTTTTTACAACATGATCGATGTGACGAGAGAAGGATAGGGTGTCCAGGTAAACTCCTAGGTAAGTGAAGGAGTTAACTTGCTCAAGTGTTCCCCCTTTTTGGCTGCTAACAATCAGCGGGCTGATTCTTTTTTCGCTGTGTGGCATGGAAAAAAGCATAACTTTCGTCTTTTTATGATTAAGGAGGAGCTTGTTATGTGTGATCCAAGCTTCAAGTCTATGAAAACTGTCTTGTAGGGCCGAAGTAATGTTGGGTAGCTTTTTTTCCCAGGACTGAGATTACAGCGTTGTCCGCATACAGTAACATTTTGGCAGGGCATGCAGAGGGAAGAGAGTTTATGAAAAGGCTGAAAAATAGGGGTCCAAGTATTGACCCTTCCAGAACACCCATGAACACCTTCCTAGTGTTGGAGATTGCTTTGTTTAAGCGAATGCACTGTGTTCTGTTTGAGAAGTAGCTTCCAAACCAAGATACTGCTTCTTGGGATAGGCCAAGGGACAGAAGGTTTATTAAGTAGGATCTGATGGTTCACAGTGCCAAAAGCTTTTGTGAGGTCGATGAAGATGGTCCCCAATGTGAAGCCATTGTCAAGGGCATCATACAGGTGTGTGGTGAAGTCAGTAAGCACAATCATGGTACTGTGGTTTTGTCGGAATCCATGCTGTTCAGGACAAAGTAGGTTGTATTTGTTCAGGTAAGCAGTTATCTGATCGGATACAGTGCGTTGTAGAGCCTTAGACAATGGAGATAGTATAGAAATGGTCCTGTAGTTAGTTGGCTAGAGAGGTTTTGTCACCGCTTTTGAAGACCGGTATAACAAGTGCAGTCTTCCACTTATCTGGGAAAACTCCTGTTCGTAGGGATAGGTTAAATATTTAAGTGAGGTGCTCAGCCAGGGCGTCGATTAAGAGCAATGAGCTTCATATCAGTAGAGGCAGCACCTGTCCTGGTTTTACAAAGGACCCCGTTTATGTATTTTATGGTTTGTGTCCTAATGATTTGTTTGAAGTAAATGGGGGAATTACCAGCGTATTGAGGGGGAGTAGGTTTCTCTGTAGTGTGTTTGTGGGACTGTTGGGCTGTTTGGTACTCCAGGGGAATGACAGAACATAGATCCGAGCAGACAGTGTTGAAAGCATTTGACAATTCCATGGTCCCTGCAGCATGCCATTCTTGGTAACAGGTCTGGTGGAATTTTGGAGTCCCTCCTAGTGAGGGTTTTTACGGTGGTCCAGAAGTCTTGTCCCCCTCCCCAATTGCTGGCGAGCCTTTCTTTGTAGTAGTTTGCTTTAGCAAGCCTTATCAACTTGGTGTACTTGTTTGTGGCTGCTTTATAAGACATGTAGTCTGAATGCTTGCAGGTTGCCCTAGCTTTATACTAGAGATTATCATGGATGTTCATTTGCTCCAAAAGGGATCCTGAGAGCCAATGGTTGATGGACCCTTTGACGTTCGAGAATTTTATTATTATTATTTTGAGTCGTACAAATTTAGGACCTATAAAGATCATGCAGATAGAATTCTCCCTTGCACAAAAGTGGAAGCAAGGAAGAGGTAGGAAACTACTGCCCAGTCAGCCTGACAGGTATAGTGGGAAGAATTATGGAGACATTACTAAAGGAGAGAATAGTTGACTACCTAAAGGAAACTGGAAAACTCGACCCCAAACAGCATGGCTTCAGAGCAGGGCGTTCGTGCCAAACAAACATGATTGATTTTTTCGATTGGGTTACTAGAGCAGTGGGGCAGGGCAGTGGACTTGGTGTACCTAGACTTGAGCAAGGCCTTTTGACACCGTTCCCAACAGGAGACTTGCTAACAAACTAGAACACACGGGAGTCTGACAGAAAATAGTAAACGGGATTAGAGAATGGCTGCAGAATAGGACCCAGAGAGTTTTGGTCAATGGGGCATTATCAAGAGAGGGAGGGAGGTGTGACCAGTGGTGTTCCACAGGGATTGGTGCTGGATCCAGTCCTTTTCAACATATTAGTCAGTGACATCATTGATGAACTGGAGGGGAAGGTTTGCCTGTTCGCAGACGATACAAAGCTTTGCATCATGGTGAATGTACTAGAGGGGGGCATTAGGTATGGAAGTTGAGCTAAGGAGACTGGAAGAATGGTCCAGGAACTGGCAGTTAAAATTTAACGCCAAGAAGTTTAAGATAATGCACCTGGGGAAGCAGAACCCAGGGAAAAATGTACGTATTAGAAGGGCATCAATTAGAGGAGACAAAGATGAAACGGGATCTGGGTGTGATCATTACCAGTGGCTTAAAGGTAGGAAAACAATGCGAAACAGCAGTGCAGAAGGCAGGTGGTTTTCTTGGATGCATAGGAAGGGGTATTATGAGCAGAAAGCAGGAAGTTATCATGCCCCTCTACAGATCCTTGGTGAGGCCACACCTCGAGTACTGAGTCCAGTTCTGGAGGCCTCACCTAAAAAAGGAAATGAGTCTGAAATGGTGCAGAGAAGGGCCACAACGATGGTATAGGGGCTGGATCATGAGCCATACGAGACAAGACTGAGACTAAAATTTATTCTCTCTCGAACATAGAAGAAACGGGGGGACGTGATAGAAACATTTGCGTACGTCAAGGGAATTGACACAACTCGGAAGGGAAACCTCTTCTATGAAAACAGGGTGGTGCGTACAAGAGGGTGCAACTTGCACCTGGTGGGAGACAAGTTTAAAAGGAACTATCGAAAATATTTTTCACTGAGCGAGTGATAGACCCATGGAGCAGCCTACTACCAGAAGTGGTGGCATCAAAGACTGTAAGGGAATTCAAACTCGCTTGGGACAGACAGTGTGGGCAACTTAGGGAAGGGTAGCCACTTTGGGCAGACTAGATGGACCACATGGTCCCCATCTGCCGATACTTTTCTTATGTTCTTAAATACTGCCAAACTTTGAGCAGCTTGCAGGCAGAAATGGGAGGGGAAGCATGAAAAGTAGAAAGTAAGAGTTGAAAAGGTCATCATTAATTCCTGTAGGCCATGCCACACAAGGAAAGCGCTCTTCGGAAATCAAAATGAGCTACATTAATAGACTGTTGTGGTTTCAGGCTTCTGGGAAATGTTGCTGAGGTTTTCTAAAGGTGAACTGAATGAACAAAAACCATGAAAAAAACTCCCCTTCACCCTAGTTGTTTCCACTGGGATATACATTTCCCTGCATAGCTGGTCTTACTAACATACTAACATACTAAAATGCCAGCAGAATGGGCCTAACGGTCTTTCGTGTCTGCTTGTTTGGTCAGCCCCCACCCTGGGTGCTGACCTTGCTGTCCCCCTCACCTTCTCTGGCTTCTCCCTTCCCAGTTCCGGATATTCTTGCTGCATTGGATTTTGCTTCCAGAACCCTTCCCCTGTACCTGTCTTGCATGTTGCTTTTTTGATGCAGAAATACCAAACATCTAAAGTGGAGCAGAGTAAGATTATTTTCTTGGGCTTCTGCCAAGCTTTTCAATTGTTCAAAATAATTAAATAAAAATGTTTGTGTAGTATGGGTTTATCATCTCCATTGAACACGCTTAATGAACTGAGTAATCGATCTGGGAAACTAGTCTGAAATGTATGATTGAGGCGAGATCAGATTAGATATTTGAAACTCTTTCAGTGCACCTAAGCATTGTATTTTTTTAATTTTTCTTTTCCAAATTAATTAGCTATTTGATTGGCCTGTTATTGGAAAATCACACCCCAGGGAATGAGACAGTGAAATTCATAGTGGGATTGTTCCAGGATATCCCATTGCGATGCCGCTTTTTATATATGGGAACTTCTACTCATAATCACTGACGGAAAGACTTGAAAGAACAGCTTAGAGAATTAAATAATTTGGTGGCTCTCACTTTTGTACATGTTAACTTTGGTGGCTTTTGGGCAACTACTGCTGAATTAGGGTAGCATTTTTACAGATCAGGTGGACGGTATCCCACATCAACATAGAATAGGTACAGGGAAAATGGGAGTTGGGCTTGCACAGTTTGTGCAAGGAGTGGGGGTTAAAATGTTTAATACAGTGATCCATTTTGCTAGGTAGGGGAGCTTGTGTAGCTGGTAACTGTGTTGGGCAGGTTCAGGTTACTTGTACAGTTGTAATGGGGTGAGAGTAGGGGGAGAAATTTGTGCACCATGGTAGGGTAGATTAGCTGGTTTTTAAGTCCTTTATTTACTGTATTTAAAGGAAGACTCCGGATACTACAAAAATAGCAGCAGTTACTATGGCGACGTCTGATTAGGGCTTTTAGCATTGAAATAAATTTTTGTCAGTACCTGTTTAAACATGTTATTTAATATCCAAAGACGCGTGCCGACTGTCATGTCAGATGAGTTTCCGGGTTATGCTCACAAGACAAAAGAAGCTTCTAGCTTGTGTGGGTATGCTAATGAGGACTATCAACTAATGGTAGAATTGCTAGCCCTCATTAGCGTACCCAGCATGCCAGAAGCTGCCTGGTGTGCGCTAGATGGCCGTTGGTGCGGATCTTTGGATATTAAGTAACATGTTTAAACAGGTGCTGACAGAAATTTACTTAAATGCCAATGACCCTAATGAGGTGTTTTTGCAGAAACTGCTGCCATTTTTGTAGTAGCCAGAGTTTTTCTTTAAACTTTACTTCCAACAAGAGTGTAGACCAGGCCCATCAGTTATAATCTCTTACTTTCATGTGGGTCCTTGGGTATAGTAGGTTGCAGAACAAGTAATTATATGAGTTGCCTTTAGGTAAAACAGTGTACTGGACATACCAATATATTGGGAGTATTCTGCCAAGAAATCTGGTATTCTCTTTAATTTTCTGGATTGTAAGTGCTTTGGGTTACGGTGTTGCAGTCACTCACCCCTGCCTACCTTACAGACCGTCAGTGATTCAGGGATGGAGGGGAGGACCTGTGAGGAGAGATTGAAGGAGCTTGGGATGTACACACTGGAGGAGAGGAAGGACAGGGGAGACACAAGTCTTCAAGTATGTAAAAGGAATAACTGAGAGCAGAACCAAGGAGCTGTTTAGGCTAAAAAAAGGGGGGGAACAACTAGGAGGCATGAGTGGAAACTGGAGGGAGAAAATTATAGGGGGGGCCTTGGGGAAGCATTATTTCACTCAGAGGGTGGTGGAGCAGTGGAATGCACTGCCCAAGAGGCTGGTGGAGGAGGGCACAGTGGAGGGCTTTAAGAAGGGGGTGGGACATGTACAAGGGGAACATCTAGTCTGCAGTCAGCTGCTTCTTTCCACATTCTCCCTTTTAGCAGTTGGCAGTTCTTTTGGGGGGTTTTTTCTTATTTTTCTACAGGCTCGCAAATGGCCCTGAAAAGGGCTATTTATCTTCCAATGTAACTTCCCACTGTGTGCCAAAATAGAAGATAGCACAGCAGTAGTCCTTGGCCTGCCTCTCTCTCTTCCCCATCCGCTTATTGGGACACTCCAGCCCCCTCTCTAGCTTTTTTCTAGGATGGTCTGGCTCTGTATCTTTTTAAAATAATCCTTCTATCCCCAGAGCCCTGAAAAAGGGCTGTATTTATTTTCAAGTCGAGAAAGATTAGAGTTGACTTGGTCATCAGCACAGTGTGCTGTGCTCCCTCTGCATTCTGTCTGATGTTCAGATATGCATTGAGGAGAGGTGAGGACACCCCAGCTGTGTATGTGCAGTGGCGAACAGCACATGCGCGATTGAGTGTACGATCTGTACTCTTGCCTGCCACACCACCTGAAGTCACTACAGAGTCATGTGACGGTGAAAAGACTACTCAAGACTGTATGTGAAAGTGGCAGAGACAGGCAGTGCAGGCGGGCAGCGGTGCATCCTGACGTCACATTCCATTATGCCCAGATGCCTCATTCCTCCTTCCTTGTCAGGCCGGCAGCTGGGTCCTTGTGCTCATTAGGTAGTAATAACTGCCTTCAGTGAAATTGCCTGTCCAAAGAACAGGTAAACTAAACCGGTTGTTCAAGATGGGCAGACAGCTGGCTATTTCAATTCCTGATTTACTAACTGTTTACTGTAGTATAGTAGATTGTATCAGTACTAATTTTGCGTACTTCTAGGGTGACATCTTCTGTAACTACAAATCCCAGAATCACCTTCAGCTAATGTCAGAGTGGTAGTGCTGCAGTGGGCGATTCAGTAGTCTGCAGTGTATGTTAGCGTTTGTATAAGCTGTGATCTTTTGTTTGCTAGTCCCACAGTACTCCAAGGGCTAAATACAGTCACAGAAGACTGTACTTAGCCCCTGGAGTAAAGCAGAACAGGAAAACATCTGACGGGAGATTATAACAGCTCCAGCATGCACTGCTGCAGTACTTCTGTGATGTCATATGCAGGGGATTCTGGGATTTGTAGATCATCTTCGAGGATATCTCTTCCATCAGACACACCTATGGAACTACAAGTCACTAGGAGCTAGGACCACATGGAAACTATGCAAGTGATCAGCCAGGGGCCGCCCACAATGACATCAGATGTTGGCTCATACATAAATGTGGGCAGCCCCATCTCAGTTCTTCTACTGCTGTTGACCATGCTTGTTGGACCACTGAAGGAAATACCGTTGCAATAGCCACCATTTTATTTATTTTTTTGGGGGGGGGGAGTAGTAACTTTTGTAGTGATTTTTGACAACATATATGTTGCGGAAGGAACTGTCAAAATTGTTATGGTATTGTGCCTGTGATGAGAAGATCTACACCGACGACTCCCACAAGCACGGGTCCTTTTCATCTAGCTGGTGTCACAGTAGGCAGACAGCAGGGCAAGGGAGCAGGAGCTTTGTCAGTCCCCAATACCAACCCAGGTGCCCACGCAGAAGCCCCTAGAGGAGGTGACACAGGGGGAGCCACCCCAACCGGCTCCATCTGACTCCTTGTACACCCCCAACCACCTTTACCTCCAGGGGTGGTTGTAGGATGGCATCTATAAATCTATATATGTCATCTTAAACCAGTGGAAAGAGGCGACAACAGATGCATGGGTTCTGTAAATCATAGAAATGGGGCCATGCTCTGAAACTTCGAGAATCCCTCTAGATCAGGGGTGGCCAACTGGTAGCTCATGAGCCACGTGTTGCTCGCGAAGCAGTTTGATGTGGATAATGAATAGTTTGTCAGTTACGCATCAAGTACTCGTCACAGTTTCCGCCGGTACTTTTGATGTTCGTCCGGCAGCGCATTTGATGTTCGTCTGGACTGAGCAGTTTAGTGAAGTCATCGGTGAGTGCAGTTCCGAAGTCGGGATGGAATGGCTCAGGATGAGAAATCTCCTTGCTGGGGAGAGGGGATGGGCTATAAGTTGCTCATCTTTCGATTAGTCTCATCACGGCTGCTCCTGAGTCCTCATTGTTTATCGATCTCAGTTTGATCCTGGTCTAAATAAATGTAACCAGGCAGGACCTTAGAAAGGATTAGGAACCTTCCCCAAATGAGCCTGACTCCTGTAGTCCAGCTGCTCACTCTCCTTGACCTCCTCTAGTTCTGGAGACGGAGCAGTCAGAAATGAATGGACGAGGAAAGGACCAAGGAAAACAAAACTGGGGTGGTTGGGTCTAACAGGAATTCAAGCAAATGACACAGACCCATCCAGGTAGCTTCTGTTCACCATCACCAATTGGATATCAGACAGGAGAATTGTGGATCGAGTCATCTCACATTCACAGAGAGGAAACAAAAACAAACTGTTCTTTTTTTGGAGATGGGGAGGGGGTGAGGCTAAATGAATTCCGCCTACTCTAGAGCTGCTCTGAATAACTATTTTAAAAAATACAACTATTTAAAAAAAAAAAAAAATAAAATAACATAATACGATTGACTATAGACTGTTATTATTTTAACTCCTAAATATGGGTATGGTACGGGCCACACATTGTTGTGGCTCGTGTCTTAGTCAGAAATTTAAAAGTGGCTCACGACCAAGAAAAGGATGGACACCCCTGCTCCAGATCATCCCCCACTAGTAACCCACAGAGAGATGCTCCAAGCATGCTCTCCGGTGGGGAACTGAGGAGAGAGGGGGGCTGCCCATATTTATGTATGAGCCTGTGTTCGACGTCGTCATGTGTGACCCCTGGCTAACTGCTTGCAAAGTTTTTGTGTGGTCCTAGCCCCTGCTATAGGTATGGCCTGATGAAAGATATTCTCTTGAAGATCTACTGTTACGGTAAGTACGGAACTACCCTTTACAGAAGATGGTGGCTTTGAAGGAAACAAAATTAGCCTGATAAAATCTAGTGTACTACAGTAAACAGTAAGCAAAACAAAATGTTTTTGCATGCAGTGTACATTCAAACCAGCTCCACACTCTGGGGGGAGGGGGGGGGGTGTACCTTTGTGCCGACTGTTCCCCTTTAAAGAGCTAGTGAACTTTCAGAAGTAGTCAGCTATCACTTGTTACTTTTCAGGGTATTAAATAAGCTTAAAAACTTGATTAGTTCTTTGCGTGAAAGTGGTAGTCAGCTGTGAAAATGCATAGCACTTAGCACAGAATGATAGCAAAATTTAAAAAATATATATTGTTTTTATTCATTTTATTTATTGTGCCATGATGGACTTACTCAAAAAATGGTTAGCAGTTTTCTACTATGCATTTCTGGAAACAGCATTACCTCCTATTTTGTATACCATTTTGCTATACCAGCTATTTAATGCCCTACATTTCAAGTATTTTTTTTTCTGTTTTGCTAATTAGAAGATTTTCTACCTGATCAGTTCCAGGTGTGATGTCCCCCCAAGCGAGAGGGAGAGAAACAGGCAAGCCAAAGAGTGCTGCTGTAATCTGGAAACTGACATGGTCCGTTATATTCCTCCCGATACATCAGAATTTTGACCTCACTGACTGTGGCATCACTAGTAACAAAGAAGAGCCAGTCTCCCTGCTGCTCAGTTGGTAACTTGTGACATGTGTTACCAGTCAGGCAGCAGGGCTTGTGATGTAACAGTGAGTGAAGTCACATGCTGATGAAGTAGTGGGAGGAATTTATTAGTGTGAGCCCCCGCATCTTTACTCTGCTTTGTGGATACTATTCTGCTTGGTCTCTCTGGTATGTCTTTTATGAAAAGACTTAAGCTAAGAATGGTTTATTCCTACTTCGACCGTATCACCTTTTTCCTAAACTAATTACTTGGTTCACAGTTGTACATGAATATTGTTTATCTTGGTACAGTCTATTGCTAAACCCCACCCATGTTTGAATGATTGATGTAGCCATCATTTATTGTGTATAGCTTTACCTTGTGCTCTTTAGTCTACAGTAATTTACAATAAAGCATACTCCGTTTAAGAAAAAAAAAGTGTTAGCTTAAAGGTAAAGCATTGCTTTTTACTTCACATCCATTACTACTAACTAGAAAACCATTTAATAAGGGCATAAAAAATATTTCAGAAATAAAAACTAACTGGCTACTTTTAAAAATTACCAATATTTTTAGTTAAAGTGCACTGCTTTGATCTTCATCCTCCTCAACTCACCACTGGGCATTAATGCTGGTAATGTCATCTGTTCTGGCTAAGCACAACTCGGATAAGATCAGTATTCTGACCTGATGGTGATACAAAGAGAATGAGGATCTTCGCACTGCTTTGGACTGTTGAAGTAACTACAAGGTGAAAGGTGGGTGTTTCTGAATATTTAATATGATTACGTCAAGTCTGATAATCCTGGCAGCTTACTAGCAGGGCAGTTTTGTTATTCTACAGCAAAACAATGATATCCAGAAAGGAAAGACACTAAGATTTTGATGTTATCCTACAGAACAGCACATCAATCCCAGATATATATACCTCTTCCCCTGTCGTGTGCAAAAACTTGTTTACATTAAAGCAGCAGGGGTGCTGGAGTGGGGAGGTAGATACAAGTCCCTTTATAGATGAGAGAATCCTGAAGGGGCTCACAAATCTGAACGTGTACAAAGCTGTTGGGCCTGATGGGATAGACACCCAAGGGTACTGAGGGAGCTCAGGGAGGTACTAGTGCACCTCTGACAGTCCTTTAACAATTCACTGAAACAGGAGTGGTTTCAGAGGACTGGAGCAGGGTAGGTGTAGGCCCCGCTTCACAAAAGGGGCTTCAGGGAGGAGGCTGGCAACTGTAGGCCAGTGAGCCTAACATCAGTGGTTGGGAAGCCAGTGGAGTTGCTTCTAAAGGAAAGTATTGTGGAGTATCTTGAATACAGTGAATTAGAAGAACTGAGACATGGATTCATGGTGGGGGAGAGAGTCATGTCGGGCAAATATGATTAGTTTTTTACTGGGTGACCAGGGAAATGGATCGGGTCAGGCGGTAGATGTGGTCTACTTAGGTTTCAGTAAGGCTTTTGACACTGTTCTACATAGGAGGCTCATAAGGAAACTGGGCAGCTTCATAGTGGGTCAAAAGGTGGTAAACTGGGTAGCAAATTGGTTAAGGGATAATTGACAGAGAGTGGTGGTAAACAAAGTTTACTCTGGAGAAGGGAAGTTGACCAGTGGGGTGCCACAGGGTTTAGTACTAGGACCAGTCTTCTTTATTGTCATTATAAGTGACATTGCAGATGAACTGGAAGGGAAACTCTGGCTGTTTGTGCATGACACCAAACTGTGCAATAAGGTGAACACTCCAGAGGGGGTGGAAAGAATGTGAAGAGACCTGAGAGAACTGGAGGAGTGGTCAAGAGCATGGCAGCTAGTTTTCAATGCAAAAAAGTGCAACATAATGCACTAGGGGCACAGAAACCCAGAGGCAGAGTACAGTATGGGAGAAGCGGTATTGACTGTCACAGTGTCACCAAACAGGAAAGGTACAAGGAGTAATCATACCTGATGACCTCAAGGTGGCGAAGTAGTGTGACAGTACAGTGGGTGTGGCCAATGGGATGTTGGGGTATGACCAGCACAAGGAGGGAGGTGGTGTTGCCACTGTAGATATTGCTGGTGAGACCACACCTGGAGTACTGTGTCCATTTGTGGAGACCACATCTCAGGAAGGGCATACATAGTGTGGAGGCAGTCCAGAGGAGGGTAGCTGAAATGGTGCAGGGTCTGCATCAGAGCTCCTGCAAGGAGAGACTGAAGGACCTCAATGTGTACACCCTAGAAGAGTGAAGGGGGATATGATAGAGACCTATAAATACCCCACAGGGATAAATAAGGTATAGGAGGGGAATATTTTTCAGAAGAAAAAATGCAAGAGAACACACAGGTCCGTAACAGTAGTGCCAGCCTCCTGTTTAAACACTGTCAGATCTAAGGAGCTGATACATTTTTGATCGACTTTCATCATGAAATGCAAATCATGATTGTTTTCTTGCAGAGACAGAATTCTCCAGATCCTTCCTGTCACCCTTCTACATAGAAAAATGTCATCTGTGTACTGCTTCCAGAGGTCAATCCTGCGGTAAAAAGATTGACTTCACTGTTTTATACCAGTTCTGTCTCCCACTGTCCCAAATAGTGTCACATATTTGGGCACAAAAGTTGCACCCCTTGTGGTTCCTTTAATCTGCAGCCAGACCTAGTCTTCAAAAGCAAAACAGTTGTAGGTTAGGACATAACGTACACATTTCAGCAAGGAACTCCTGAATTCCTGTTCCAGAGCAGTTTTTTTCTTCCAGAAAATGACCTTGTGTATCTGCGCCCCCCCCATGTGAGGGATGTTTGTATATAATGATGCATCAAGAAGAATTGAAGAATGACCCTACTTTAGCGTTTAAATATGAAGTCAATTCTTTACTAAACGAATCGTAGAGAGTCATATCAGATCATGTATGTATCTTACTGTAGTACACCCCGTGTGAGCCACATTATATTTACTTCTTAAGATCCCCAAGAATCTGCGTAATTCTCTGGGATGGCCTGCTGTATCAGGTATACAGTTGCTGACTGAGCCCCTGTCCAAACTAGTTGATGGCCGTATCAAGGATATGGTTACTTCCTGACTTCATCTGTTTGGGACACCGGACTTGTATTAAAAATCTTGGGTGGTATGCAGGTCGCACCACATTGGTGGCTTGTATCTTGTTGTTGAGCCATTACAGTGCCTTCAAAAAGTATTCACCCCCCCTTGGGTTTTGTCACATTTTGATGTGTTACTATCAGAATTTTTAATGCATTGAAATGATTTTTCCCCCCTTGATTCACACAGCATACTGAACAATTTAAAGGGGCAAAAATATTTTTATTGTGTAACAAAAATTTATGAAACATTAAAAACTAAAATATTTTGTTTACTTAAGTATTCACCCCCCGAGTCAATACTTTGTAGAAGTGCCTTTGGCAGCAATTACAGCTTTGAGTCTTCCTGGGTATGTCTATCAGCTTTGCACATCTGGATTTGGGGATTTTCGACCATTCTTCCTTGCAGAGTTGCTCAAGCTCTGTCAAGTTGGGTGGGGAGCGTCGGTGAACCGCAATCTTTAAGTCTTTCCACAGATTCTCAATGGGATTCAAGTCTGGGCTTTGGCTGGGCCACTCCAAGGACATTCACCTTCTTGTTCTGAACCCACTCCAGTGTTGCTTTGGCTGTATGCTTGGGGTCGTTGTCCTGTTGGAACGTAAATCTTCGCCCCCAGTCCAAGGTCTATTGCAGACTGATGCAGGTTCTCCTCAAGGATGTGCCTGTATTTGGCTCCATTCATTGTTCCCTCTATCCTGACAAGTGCCCCAGTCCCTGCCACTGATAAGTATCCCCATAACATGATGCTGTTACCACCATGCTTCATGGTAGGGATGGTGTTACACGGGTGATGAGCTGTGTTCAGTTTGCGCCAGGCATAGCGCCTTGCATTCAGGCCAAAGAGTTCAATTTTTGTTTCATCAGACCAGAGAATCTTTTGCCACATGGTCTGAGTCTGCCATGTGCCTTCTTGCAAACTCCAGGCATGCTATTATGTGGCCTTTTCTCAGGAGTGGCTTCCGTCTAGCCACTCTCCCATAGAGGCTACATCTGTGAAATGCTGCAGAGATTGTTGTCCTCTGGACAGGTTCTCCCATCTCAGCCATGGAACTCTGTAGTTCTGTAGTTCTGTCAGGGTGGTATGCAGACCCCCTTCTCGGGGAGGAAATGGACAAAGAAATGATAGAAAGTATACTTAGAATGGCAGAAAAAGGGGAGATATTGCTGATGGGTGATCTGAATATGCCAGATGTTAACTGGAGTGCAGTTGCAGCAGCCACTTCGAAGAGTGGGGTTATTCTAGATGCCTACAGGGGGCATGCCTTAGACAACTAGTATTGTAGCCCACTCGAGAGGGAGCAATCTTAGACCTGGTTCTCTCAAATGGAGATGAAGAGAGGATCACAGATGTAGAAGTGGGTAGCCATCTGGGAACTAGCGACCATCGAACAGTATGGTTCACAATAAACACAGCAATAGAGTCAAGCCATACAAAGGCAAAGTACTGGACTTTAGAAGGGCTGACTTTGCCAAAATGGGTGAGTGCCTAAGGAATGCACTAGCAAATGGGCAGGAAGGAGGGGTGGAAGAACAATGGGGAATAATAAAAACTGCCATCACAGAGGTAACAAGCATTTGTGTGAAGCAAATAAACAAAACAAAACGATGCAAGAAACCACTATGGTTCTCAAAGGAAGTGGCAGTGAAGGTTCAAGAGAAAAGAAAGCATTCAGGAAATACAAGGAATCATGAAGGAGCAGGACAGAGAACTGTATCAGTTAAAGCAAAGGAAGCTGGGAAGGCAGTCAGAACAGCAAAGAGGCCCAAACCGAGGAAAGATAGCCAACTCAGTTAAGAAGGGGGATAAAACCTTTTATAGGTACATCAGGGAGCGAAGGAAGACCAAGGGAGGGATAGTGAGGCTTAATAAAGGGAGGAGGGTGGGCAGAGGGTGACTGTGAAAAGGCAGAGATACTAAACAAATATTTTTGCTCAGTATTTACAAAGGAAGAGGGGGAGGGACCTAAAACAAACAGTAGAAACACTCTGGATACAGAAGTTGATACCAGCCCATTTACAGAAGAAAGGGTTCTGAAAGAACTCTTAAAACTGAAGGTGGACAAAGCAATGGGGCCTGATGGGATTCATCCCAGAATTCTAAAAGAACTAAGGGTAGAACTAGTGACACCACTGACTACCCTCTTTAACAAATCATGGGAGGATGGGGTGGTACCCGAGGACTGGAGGAGGGCAGATGTGATTCCCTTCACAAAGTGGGAGCAAGGCAGAAGCAGGAAACTACAGACCTGTTAGTTTAACCTCAGTGATAGGGAAAATGATGGAATCACTTCTGAAGGAAAGAATTGTCGAGTATCTAGAGGCCAGAGGGGCACAGGACCCAATGCAGCATGGATTCACAGCGGGAAGGTCATGCTAGACAAATCTGATGGATTTCTTTGACTGGGTGACCAAAGTAGTAGATCAGGGAGGGGCTGTGGACATGGCCTACCTAGACTTCAGCAAGGCATTTGACACAGTCCCACACAAAAGATTAATATACAAGTTAGCCAGCCTGGGAGTGGGTCCCAAGATGACAGCCTGGGTAAAGAATTGGCTGGAGAATAGGACACAGAGAGTAATAGTAAATGGAGTCCACTCTGAAGAAAGGAGGGTTACTAGTGGGGCACCGAGAGTTCAGTATTAGACCGTCCTCTTCAATGTCTTTATAAGTGACATTGCAGAGGGACTGAAGGAAAGCATGTCTCTTTGCAGAGGACACAAATATCTGCAATAGAGTTGATGCACAAGGTGGGGTGGAAAGGATGAGAAGGGACTTGGCAAGGTTAGAAGAATGGTCAAATGTGGCAGCTTAGATTCAATGCTAAGTGCAAGGTAGTGCACCTGGGAAACAAAACCCAGGGAAAGAGTACACAATGGGGGGTGAGATACTAACAACAACAAAAATGGAAAGGGACCTGGGGGTAGTCATATCAGATGACCTAAAGATGGGCAAGCAATGTGAGAGGGCAGCAAGGAGGGCTGGGGGGATACTGGGATGCATAGGGAGAGGCATCACCAGTAGAAAACAGGAAGTTGTTATCCCTCTGTACAGACAGCTGGTGAGACCCCATCTGGAGTACTGCATGCAGTTGAGGAGACCCAATCTCCGCAAAGACATAGACAGGATGGAAGCTGTCCAGAGGAGGGCAACTAAAATGGTGCAGGGTCTGCACCAGAAGACATATGAAGAGAGACTTAAGGAGCTTAATATGTATAGCCTCGAGGAAAGGAGGGAGGGGGACATAGTAGAAACTTTCAAGTACCTCAAGGAATCAACAAAAGTCCAAAGAGGGTAGCATCTTTCAAAAAGAGGTGTGCAAGAACAAGGCGGCACAATTGGAAGATGGGGGGCCTCAGAGGTAATTTAAGGTATTTTTTCTACAGAGAGGGGTTGTGGATGCATGGAGGCAGCCTTCCGGAGGAAGGTTGTGGAGTCAAAAACAGTGGTGGAATTCAAGCATGCATGGGACAGTCATAAGGCAATTCTAAGGGGTGGGAGTAGGAAGAAGTAGGCTGCTGGTTAACTAGGATCTGCAGCTTATCCATTAGGTAGGGAAATGGGCAGACTGAGTGGGCCAAGCAGTCCTTATCTGCCGTCAAATTCTGTGTTTCTTGGGTTCTTGGTCACTTGCCTGACCAAGGTCCTTCTTGCCCGGTTGCTCAGTTTGGGAGGATGGCCTGCTCTAGGAAGAATCTGGGTGGTTCCGTAATCTTTCCATTTCCTAATGATGGACTTGACTGTGCTCCTGGGAACTTTCAACACCCTAGAAATGTTTTTATACCCCTCCCCAGATCTGTACCTCCTCACAATTCTATCACGGAGTTCTGAGGACAGCTCATTGGTCTTTATGGTAGAGTTTCTGCTCTGACATGCACTGTCAACAGTGGGACCTTGTATAGACAGGTGTATTTCCTCTGAAATCATGTCAACCATTTGAACTGACCACAGGTGGACTCCATTCAAGTTTGAGTGATCTCACAAGGAAATTGGATGCACCTGAGCTCAATTTGGAGTGTCATAGCAAAGGGGGTGAATACTTATCAAATCAAGACATTTCAGGTTTTTATTTTAAATTACATGTACAAAAAATTCCAGAAGTTTCATTCCACTTTGACATTATAGAGTAATTTGTGTAGCTACGTGACAAAAAAATCCCATATAAATGTATTTTAATTTGAGTTTGCAACATCACAAAATGTGACAAAATCCAAGGGGGGGTGAATACTTTCTGAAGGCACTGTATTTACAAACATCCTCAACATTGGGGGTTGGATACACTGTCATGTTTTGGATGAAAAAAAACTGATCTGGAACAGGAATTAGTTTCTTGTTGAAATGGGTACATTTTGTCCTAACTTGCAATTGCTTTGTATTTCAGGATGAGTTTTGACAGCAGATTAAAGGGACTGCAGTGGGTGCAACTTTTGCACTCAGTTATGCAAATCTCTGTATGAGTAAGTGGGAAATAGAAGTGGTCTGTGGCAGTGAGGTCAATCATTTTTACTATAGGATTGACCTCTGGAAGTGGTACATAGACAACATTTTAATTGTGTGGAAGGGTAATGGGGAGGCGTTACAAAATGTTGTCTTACCTGCAAGAAAGCAGTCCTGATTTGCACGTAACGGTACTGGCCAACAAAAATGTGTCCGCATTTTCGATCTGATGGTGTTCAGAGGAGGATGGCACTATGGGTATGTACCTGTATCGTAAAACTACTGGCAAAAAACATGTTGTACTTCTCCATCAGTCACCCTAGACCAGTAGTTATCACACTTTGCCATCGTGAGCCTCCCCCAAGCCTTGGAAAAGATGTTGAGCCTCCCCCCAATATAAAAAAATGTTGGGCCTCCCCATAGTCAGAACAACTATCATACTTTGCACAGTATACAAGGAACACAGTGAAATTCCTTTGAGTAGTTGAGTTTATTCTCATTTTATTGAACTTATTATTGTCCCTTTGTATAAACCCCCTTCCTCATGTCAGCCTACTGTCTCCACACTTCTGAGTTTTGGACCCTATTTACCCCTTGTTGCAATACCTCCATGAGTCAGATTGCTTTCTTTGTCAGTTTTACCTTGTTCTGAAACACCTTCTCGGGGGACATTTTGCTTTGTCCTGCTCTTGCTTCTAGTAGCTCTCCACTTAACCTTTGTATTTGTACTTTTCTGCAGCCAGTATAATGGGTCAATTGTTACCTTGTTCCTATTAATTTGTATTATTTTGCATTTTGTTTTGCACAGTTTCCAAGAATTGTATTTCCTCTATTCAGCTTTCCCAGCTGTCACACCAGGAAACAAATGTTTGTTGAGTGCCACTTTCCTGGTAACCCATTTTGTACATAAATTTGCATGCCATTATTCACTTTCAGTTTGCTGCATCTTTTCACACAAAGCATCCCAAACTTAACATTTAAATATAGTACATGTTAAGGCTTGCTTGAGCCTCCCCTTGAACAGGTTGGGGCCTCCCCTGGGAGGCTGGCCTCACCGTTTGAGAAACCCTGCCCTAGACATATTGTTGAAAACATCCCAAAGTCCCAGTTCTTACATGTCTGCTGCAGTTGCAGTGATGTTAAAGATTTTGAAACATATAATGACAATTTACAACAGAGATTTTTTGCTAGGGAATATAACAGAAAGGTAATAATCTGGGATAGGGATATGACGAGGTGGAAGAATAGGATGGGTCTTTCATGAGGCTCTACAGGACCACCCAGTGAGGCACAGCAGCCACATTTTAACTTTATCACCACATATTGTAGACCAAGTTCCATGATTAAAAACATCATTCATCAGAAGTGGTCTACACTGAGGTCTGATCCTGTTCTGAGACATTTTACAGCCCAACAACCATGCACGGTGCACTAGAGGGGTACTGACTTAGTAGACACCCTTGTACACAGTTTTCAACCCTCAATTCTAATGCTCAGCAATTCAAGTTTTGTGCCATTGAGCGAGTCAAGCTAGAAAGATGAACGTGTGACTTGGGTGTGTTAACTTTCAAAAGGGACGGTCTTTGACTTGTTCAGTTGGGTGCACTTCATCCCCCTGGATTAAATGAACGAATTGAGTATGCACTGTTTTTTGAAACAATTAATCCAGTTTTCTTATGTCCTATTTTGTAGCAGTGATTTTATATATTGGTGCAGTAATGGATTTTGCTCTAATACTTTCTGACTTCTCTCTCTTTTTGAAGAATGTACCAAGATGTTTCGAGATACAAGCAGTATTAGTTTGTGTGCTGTCCAGTACTGAAGCCCATATTTTAATAGCAAAGCTATTAAATGAATTGCAAGCATTAATTATTTAGGCATTGTGCATGATTCCTCAAAAATGCAATGCTAAGTATAGATAGGCCGCAGCTTGAGTACTGTGTACAGTTCTGGAGACCTTATCTGAAGAAGGACATGTTGCTGCTGGAGAGGGTCCAGAGGAGAGCGACCAGGATGATTCAGGGCATGGAGGGGAGGCCTTATGAGGAGAGGCTGGAAGAGCTTGGGCTTTACTCACTGGAGGAGAGGAGGGACAGGGGAGACATAATAGAGGTTTTCAGGTATGTAAAAGGAATAACCAAGAGTGGAACCAAGGAGCTGTTTAGGCTAAAGAAGGGAGGAACAACCAGGGGCCATCAGTGGAAGCCGGAGGTGGGAAATTGCAGGGGGGAGCGTAGGAAGCATTATTTCACTGAGGGTGGTGGAGCCATGGAATGTTCTGCCCGGGAGACTGGTGGAGGAGGGCAAAGTGGAGAGCTTCAAGAAGGGGTGGAACAGGTACAAGGGGAAACTGAAACCAAAGAAGACCCCCTCTGGGGCTAGGGGTGGTGGTAAGGCAAGCAGCCATTAGGTTGCTGGCTTTCGAGCAGCAAGACAGACCATTTGGCCTATTCTGCTGGCTGTTAGTGCAAACATACAAAACATGGTCAGTGCTTAAATAACATACTAAGCATTGTAAGCACTTTTGCACACTGTCACTTTAAGTACCCGTCTTTCAAGGGCATGTGGTAGCAACACACAGGTTCCTTCTGACAAAGCCAAGTGTGAAACCAGTCAGGGATTTTTCTTTGCTGCCTCTGCTGTATTTGTGTGTAAGCTGCACTAATTCGCATTTTTAAGCACAAATGAGCCCGTATGTCACTGTACATTACTGGAGCAGGGTATTAAATAAGCTGAAAAACAAATTATTAGCAGTTTTGCACACTAAAGTGCTAATCATCTGTGAAATGCATAGCACTTGGCATAGAATGGTTAGCAAGATTTAAAATTATAAGTACAGTTTTATTAATTTTGTCTACTGTGCCATAGACTCTGAAAAAATAGTTGACATCTACTGCTACTCATTTCTGGAAATGGTTAGCAGTACTTCCTGTATTGTGTAGCATTTTGCTATGCTATATCAGCTATTTAATACACTGCTGGTGCCAGCCTTTTTGTTGTATTGTTGTTTTAGCTGCCTCGGCACAGTTTGACTATGGAGCAACCATGTTGTTCAGGGGAAAAACAGTGGGCTGACTGGGTAGGCCACACAGTGCTTACTGGTTGCCAAATTCTGCGTTTCTGTAGGTGAAGGTGTAAAACCTTGTGACCACTGGACTAAATGTTTTATTTGTCAAAGCTTGTAAGGTTGGCCCTTTCATGCTTTTGTACAGGGTAGGCACCCAAAGCCTAATCTTCAGTGGCCACTGATGACTTTTAGGGGTTATTTCAGCACTTATAGAAACTCGGTGTTAGAGTCTCATCCTTTGCGTAACAGCAGCCAATCAGAATGCAGCAGTTGTCAGTAATTTTTGTCTCGGAGATGTGGAGCAGGTCATTCAGGATGTACAAGCAGCTGCTTGGTGCCATTCTGCATACAAGTGAGCCATGTTGATACTCGAAATAGTGCCACCGAGTGCGCCCATTGTTTACATACCAAGGGGTTTCATACACAGAAATAAAGCTGCTGCAAGGTAATTTATTCAGGTGAAATCCCTTATCGGGGGTTTATCTGGGTGGTTGGGTTATTTCATTAGATACCATTCTCTTTTAAGCCATTTGGCAGATAAAAAGATCTCCTAGCAATAAACCACCACCACAGTAGTATAAATCTTATTTTAGGAGGTGGAGTGCAGGTCTTGCAGCATGATTTCTACCACTTCCTCATTAGGGACATCTCTTTGCACAAAAATCATTTAATCACACCACTCCAACCACAGCTGAAAGGTGTACTTAATTGAAGACCATGAGCAGGTAATCTGTAGAACAGGAGATGAGATCCCCAGGCTAAATTCTCATGAATGAATGACTCTAGTTTTTTTCTGCAAACACAAACCTAAATGTTTATATTAAACAAACAAATCCTGGTTTTGGAGTCTTGAGTTTTTGTCATAATCATCACTGATGAATTAAAGGTAGGAGAACAATGTGAGAAAGCAGCACAGAAAGTGGGAATCATCCTTGGATGTATAAGTAGAGGTATTCCAAGTAGAAAGAGAGGTTATTATGCCCCTCTACAGGTCCTTGGTGAGACCACACTTGGAGTACTGCGTTCAGTTCAGGAGACCTCACCTCAAGAAGGGCATCAACCATTTGGAAGTGGTGCAGAGAAGGGCTACTAAGAAGGTGCATGGACTGCATCACAGGTCGTATGAAGCAAGACTCCGGGAGCTGAACCTATACTCCCTGGAGCAGAGAAGAAACAGAGGGGACATGATTGAAACATTTAAGTATGTGAGGGGATTTAATGCAGCTCAGACAGGCAATCTATTTCAACAGAACACGGCAGCACATATGAGAAGGCATGATATGAGGCTAGTTGGAGGAAGGTTCAAAAGCAACCTCAAGAAGTACTTATTCACAGAGAGAGTGATAGACCCATGGAACAGCCTGCCCCAGGAGATGGTAGCATCAAAGACAATCAGGGAGTTCAGACTCGCATGGGACAGACATAAAGGACAAGTTAGGGCGAAGGCTGCATAGGGATGAGGTAGTTTCTATTGCAGATTAGAAATATCGCACAGTCCCCATCTGCCGACGCTTTTCTTATGTTCTTACAAGCTGCCTCAGACTTGCAGCTGTTAGGGACTGGCACGAGTTGTAAAATCAGTTTGGACTGGAAAGACAAGAATATGCACATTGCTAGTGGCCTGCAAACTCTACTTTCTCCTCTAAAATCCCACTGACCCAACCAGTTTAAATAATATCTCTTGTACTGGCGCCACACCTTCTCAGTGCGTTTCTCTCCTTTTCACCTATCTTACCTGGTACGTATCCCCCACCTTCTCAATGCATTTAGCAGTTTATTCCCCACCTTTCACCCATATACATGATGTATACCGTACCTTCTCAGTGCATTTCCCCACCTTTTACCCATCTTACCAGGTACATACTGCACCTTCTCAGTGCATTTTCCAATCTATTCCCCACCCTTTCACCCATTTTACCTGGTACATACCGCACCTTCTCACTGCATTTACCAATTTATTCCCCACCTTTTCGCCCATCTTCAGCCACAGCAGAAGGGTTACTCGGTCGGAGGTACGGCTGTTGGCTGTAGGGGCTGTTGAGGGAGGGAAGAATTTGATGGCAGTGCTTGTGTGAGTAGGGTGTGGAATTTAGTATTGTGTATCAGAAAATTGGCTGTATGTGTGTTTTGGAGGGCACAGTCCAGCTCAAAAAGGGAGAACTTTTCAATGTGGATGCCGCTTTTACTCTGAGAGGTTCAGAGTTAGTTGGAGCCGGCACGCTGGTCAGCTTGGAGCAGTGAAAGTATTTCTTCCTACAGTATGGATATATTCTGGCAAGGGGTACGTGGCGTGAGGTTAAATGCAATATCCTCAGTCTAGGTCTGACCAGCCTCTAGATATTGCAAATATTTGCCTTAAATTTATCCTCGGAAGCATTGCATAAATAAGGATATGCCATGGCCCTACCTGACATAGCACTGAGAACTTTCCGAGTGCAGTTTGACCTTTAAGAGTACGAGTGGGGAAGCCATGAGTGTTGTCATTGGTCAAACTACACGAGAGAAGTATCAGTGCTATTTCAGGTAGGGCCACGGCATATTCAATTTATACAAGAGCCTTTTTCCTTTCCTGCACTTTTTTTAATTTAAAAATTGTTTTTTTATTTTGTATGTAGGATGACAGTGTCATTTAGATGACTGAGGAGGTTTGTTTGTTTTTGATGCACTCAGTGCTACTGCATATATAAATTTTGTGTGTGTGTAGGGTGGTATACAAGGATATATATATACCCATTGGGGGGCTAATTGGGGCTGTAAGGCCATCAGTCTGAAGGGCAAGTGACTTTATTACCCTAATTAGCCCCCAAGATGGGTATATGCCTGAGTGTGCCACACCCATACCTGTTTGTTGTATATACAGTGCAGCTCTCTTAAACGCATACCCTTGGGACCAGCAAAAATAATACGTTTAAGAGGGCTATGCATTTATGAGATCTTGCATTCTTTTAATGGTGAGTGTAACTTGCAGTATGTGCCAGGGAGCTGGGTAGGGAAAAGAAATGGCAGCGGAACTTTAGTGCTTCTTTGGTTGGGATAGAGTGATTTGTGACATGCTGTGGCATTCTTTAGTCTGATTCCTGTGTGAGGGATGGTGCTTCTGGGTTTCATGTGAAGTGCTTCTGTGACATTCTTAGGGGCTCTTTGCTTTGATTTCAGTGGGAGGGGCAGGGTGCTTCTGTGACTTTGGGTTTAATGACTGAAATAGGTGAGCAACACCTCATTTTAATAGAGCAGACCACTAATAGACAATTATTTGCAAATTAGTATGGCAGCACATGCAGTGTCAGTAAAACTGGGCCAGTCCATCCACACTTGAACAGCAAATCTAAGGGAAAAAATATGCATTTAAAAGGGCTCCTTGTATGCGTTTAACAGATCTATTTAACATAGGAAGCATAGGAAAAAAATTGGGACTCTTGGCCCGGTGGCGCTGAGGGTTGAGGCGCTGGTCGCTACACCTTGCGCCACGCCGGCCACCCGTGTTCGGAACGGGCATGGGCTGCCGTCAAGGGAGGAGATGGATTGAGCGTTCGAGGACTGCTCATCTCCTCGGGTGGATCTGGGCGGGCCGGTGCTTGCCTGACCCCTGGAGGAGGCTGGGGATCGACAGCACGCAGCCGCAAGTCGAGGGGAGGCGGGACGTGGGCAGACGCTGACTAGTGCGCGACGGAGCGCACGCCTCAGTCACTGACGCCATTGCACGCCATATCCTTCGGGAGGAAATACAGAAAAATGGAGCCCGGCAGCACGACGTCGTTTCTCGCTACTTATTTCGGAGGACGCCCTGGCATGGACCCGCTATGGGTCGAAGCCGCCCCTGACTCACCCTGCCGCCAAGGGTAAGTCGCTGGGTGCTGAAGGAGGGGTCTCATGTCCGGGATGGCGCTGGGAACGATAGAGTGCGGGGTTGTAGCCGAGCTCCTGGAGAAAAATATCCACAAAAAAAAATTGGGACTTGGGGAATTTTATGCATTTGCGGCTATGCGTTTAAGTGGGAGGCACTGTAATACATAAGGATGGTTGTTATACTGAGATCACATTTGCAATCACTTCCGAGTTTGTCATTTTTGTTTTTTGGCCCAGCTTATTTTTTATAGTACATGGTTCTCCTGTATGAGGAATTCTGATTGGGCCGGCCTACCCCATAGTTTTTAAATGTGGTTGTGAGTGGCATGCGGTTGCAGTTGGGAATAGCATACGGTTGCTGTCAGGACGAAGTGATGTGAATTTGCGATCGGTAAAGACTTTTTTGTGAGTTTTGAAAGTGGCATTTGTGGTTGGGAGCAGCATTTGCGGGAACAACATGGAGAGCATGTCATTTTAGGGGAGAGCGAGAGCAGCAGCTTCGAGGGACATGGCTGTTTGAGAAATGGGGGAAGTGTAAATGGTTTGATGATGTGTTAGTAGTAATAGTGTGATCCCATAGGGTTGTATTTAGTATTTAATTAGTGTAGGTACATAGCAGTAATTATTTGATTGATGCAGGTATTTAGCTTTAATTAGGGTAGGTATATAGCTGTAATTTATTAGAGCAGGTTTCTACTTTTAATTAGTCAGTCACAGGTGCATACAGGGAAATAAATGATGGCCTTTTCAATGTGGGGAAGTTCCCATTCATGTATTATGTGTATGGGTATACAATAGACTAACCACAATATGCAGTTTCTCTTCATGTGTGAGGGGGCCGGACCATTACTAATGACTGACAGAGCCAAAAGTGAGTTATGAAAGTTCTGCCCCCTGACAAGTGATAACCTGTGTATTTTGAGTTTGACCATTGCATATTTGATTTATTCAGTATCCGTTTACTAGCTCTACTTTTAAATTTGCTCTCTGTATGAAGATATGGCTTGTTTTTTTATTACAGTTGCTGGCTTCAGTGTGGCACTTAGCTATTATGATGGTGTCTTCATTGTGGAAACTGCACTCTGACTGGTTCAGAGCCATTGTGACGTACCTTACTTTGCAAGATATTATCTTGCTATGTTGGGTCAACATAACACTTTATCTTGCCATTTATCAGTACACGTGTTGGCTAAATATGTAATAACTGGGTTTTGCTTTTGCCCCATAGGAAAACCCGTCTTGTAATTTGCCGTTAATAAAGGAGTATTTATAATGGCAAACACACGTCGGGTTTCCCTTGTTTTATGCATGCGCCACCCGCAACTCTTCCATGTTCTTCACCCCTCGCTCCCCTGCCTTCTCATCCAAAGCTGCACTGCTACTTTGACTCTGCGTTAAGTTATTGTTTTTAGTCACTGCTCTTTCAGAAACCAAGTACCAGAGGAAAAAAAACACACCAAAAAGTAACTGTCAGTAGGCGACCACGGACTGTGCTGAAAGCCAACTGGACCACGGTAGCACCGGATGGTCTCTTATGTTATATAATTGGTGTGACAAAAAAGCGAAACCCAGCAATTTTATTTTATATAATATGGGGTGGAATGTGAAACTCAAATTCTACACACACCCTCGGTGTTAGATGCCTAGATAAACCACTCAAGCTTCGCTTTCAGGGATTGTGGCATCCAGCACCTTGGGTGTGTGTAAAATTGTTGTTACACAACCCCATATATTATTCTATATAGAATAAATGATGGGCAACTGTGATATACAAGGAAATAAACCCATTGAGGGGGCTGACCAAATCATAAAGCCACGAGCCTGAAGGACGAGTGGCTTTATAATCTGGTTAGCCCCCTCATTGTGCTTATGTCCTTGTATGCCACACTTACTCATCACTTATTGTATATAATGCATTTGGATGATTACTGTTTTAATTGTGTATACAGGGAAATAATCGCTAACCACTTCTATGGGGAAAAGGACCCATCCATGTATTTTATACATATGTGTGTGTGTGTATGTATTTATGTGTGTGTGTATATGTGTGTGTGTGTGTGTGTGTGTGTGTGTGTGTGTGTGTGTGTGTGTGTATGTATATATATGTATATATATATATATATATGTATATATGTATATATATATACACACACACACACACACCAACCTCTGTACAATAAAGCTTTTACGGCCCTCCTGAACCACCCCCAGCTTTCATGCTACCTTTGTTCCAGATTTGCTTCTCTGAATATTTCCTTCCATTTTGTTGTTTTTTGTTTTATTTGAATTTTTTCCTGGGTTTTTCCCACCTGTTTTGTCAAGACCCCTTGTCCTGGCTGCGTTCATGTGCGGGGAGGCACTCGCACGCTGTGGCACCAGGACACTTTCCCACTGCTTTTCTGCCTGTTCGCCTGTACTGCCCGTGGACCTCCATCTGGGGACAGTGGAACTATGACTGGTGACAGGGTTCTCTCTAGGAGAGGAGAGCTACCTTGTAGTCACTCAATCCTGCTCCCTCTCCCCGTAGCGGCTCTCCGACAACTGGGGCTTGTTCCCGAACCTGGATCGCTGGAGACGCGAGGTAAGGCGTCCAGCGCCTCAGTGCCACCGGCCCGAATATTTCCTTCCATTTTTACGTTTTCCATTTCCTTTCAAGGACTTGAAGGCCTCTATCATATCACCCCTCTCTCTTCTGGCCTTGAGCCGAGTGGATGTTCAGTGTCCTCAGGTGATTAATAATCATAATAAAGTCTAGTGGCATTTTGTGCTCCCACCTAAGAGTTTAACATTTGTGTGCAAGCCCCAGGCACCTACACTGGGGCAGGCTTGGGGCCACGTACATTGCAGAGGTTGGGTACTTGGTTCCCCATGTTAGATAGCTTGGGCCGCCTCGAATTCCTGCATCCCCTGTCAGCCAATCAAGGAGCAGCATTAGTGACTTGAAAGAAGCTACTGCATCCAGGGTTGTCAAGGTTGGGCATGAGGTGGGGCAGGGAGAAAATAATAAAATTCTGAAAAATTGTCAAAAAAGGCTAGGGCCATCAAAAATGGAGAGTAATGAGTATCAATGCTAGTAATCTAAGTAACAAGCTCCCTGAACTGGTGGCCTTGATGGAAGAGGGACACTAGGATATTGTGGTAGTCACAGAAATGTGGTACAGAGAACCATGACTGGGATGACAACATACCAGGGTACACAATCTACAGGAGGGACAGAGAGGGTAGAAGAGGAGGAGGAGTAGCTCTCTACGTAAGGGAAGGGATCAAAGCAACGGAACTAAATGGTAAACGGGGAGGAGAGGAGGCACTATGGGTCACCCTGGAGACTGGTAATGGCACCACAGTTGTCATGGGGGTTGTGTACAGACCCCCGGTTTGGGAGGAAATGGACAAGGAAATGACAGAAGGCATCCTTCAGATGGCAGAAAAAAGGAGAGATATTGTTGATGGGGGACATAAATATGCCAGATGTTAAAGGAAAGCACTCATTTGCAGGGGCTTCTGCCCTTGCAAAGCTTACCCTCCAGTTTAGTTTTTATGAGAAAAGCGTTTTTTTTTTCGTGCCACAAAATAGTTTAATTCAGTTATGAAAAGTCTGCTACCCAGAAGTATGGCAGATGCTGGGGCTGTTCCATTAATTGTAAAGGTGCAGCGCCGCACCGTGCGCATCAGTGGATTTGTATTGAAATGGTGAGGTACTGCACCTTTACAGTTAATGGAGCCTCCCTAGTGTCCGCCATACTTCCGGGTAGCAGACTTTTCATAAGTGAATTAAACTACTTTGAGGTGCGAGAGAAGAGCCACTTTTCTCATAAAAGCTAAACCCGGAGGGTAAGCTTTACAGGGGCGGGAGGCATGCCTCAGACAGCTAGTGTTGCAACCCACTCGGGAGGGAACAGTCTTAGACCTAGTACTCTCAAACGGGGATGGAGAGAGGTTCTCAGATCTAGAAGTGGGTAGCAATTTGGGAACAAGTGACCACCAAACAGTGTGGTTCACGATAAACACAGCCGCAGAGTCCAGCCATACAAAAGGGAGGGTACTGGACTTTAGGAGGGCTGACTTTGTCAAAATGGGAGAGTGCCTCAGAAAAGCACTAGCAAACAGGCAAGAAGGAGGGGTGGAGGAACAATGGGGAAACATCAAAACTGCCATCACAGAGACAACAAGCCTTTGTGTGAAGCAAATAAATATATCAGAATGAAAGAAAAAAACACTGTGGCGGAGAAGGTTGGAGAGAGAAAAAGGATAGCATTCAGGAAGTATAAGGAAACATAGAAGGAGTAGGACAGAGAACTGTACCAGTTAAAGCAGAAGGAAGCAGAGAAGGCTGTCAAATTAGCAAAGGCCCTGAGGAAAAGATAGCCAACTCGGTTAAGAAGGGGGATAAAACCTTTTACAGGTACATTAGGGGGCAAAGAAAGACGAAGGCAGGGGTACTGAGGCTGAATAAAGAGGAAGATGGTTGGGCAGAGAGCGACAGTGAAAAAGTAGGGATACTGAACGAATATTTCTGCTCAGTATTCACAATGGAAAAGCAGGGGGAGATACCTAATCCAGTCAGTAGAAGCACTCTGAATAGGGGGGTTGATATTAGTACTTTCACAGAAGAAAGGATTCTGAAAGAACTCTTAAAACTGAAGGTGGATAAAGCAATGGGGCCTGATGGAATTCACCCCAGAAAGCTAAAAGAACTAAGGGAAGAACTAGTAACACCACTGACTACCCTTTTTAATAAATCATGGGAGTATGGTGTGATACCTGAAGACTGGTGAAGGGTGGATGTGATTCGCCGTCACAAAAGTGGGAGCAAGACAGAGGCAGGAAACTACAGATCTGGCAGTTTGACCTCAGTGGTAGGGAAAATGATGGAATCACTTCTGAAGGAAAGAATTGTTGAGTACCTAGAGGCCAGTGGGGCATAGGACCCAAGGCAGCATGGATTCACAGCAGGAAGGTCATGTCAGACAAAATCTAATTGATTTCTTTGACTGGGTGACCAAAGTAGTAGACCAGGGAGGGGCTTTGGACATGGCCTACCTAGACTTTAGCAAGTTATTTGACACAGTCCCGCACAAAAGATTAATAAACAAATTAGCTAGCCTGGGAGTGGGTCCCAGGGTGGTAGCCTGGGTAAAACACTGGCTGGACAACAGGACACAACTGTTAGTAGTAAATGGAGTCCACAGTGAAGAAAGGAGGGTTACTAGTGGGGTACCACAGGGTTCAGTACTGGGGCTGGTCCTTTTTAATGTCTTTATAAGTGATATTGCAGAGAGACTGGAAGGGAAAATAAGTCTCTCTGCAGATGACACAAAGATCTGCAACAGGGTTGATACGCAGGGTGGGGTGGAAAGGATGAAAAAGGGACTTGGCAAGGTTGCCGGAGTGGTCAAATGTATGGCAGCTTAGATTCAATGCAAAGAAGTGCAAAGTAATGCATCTGGGAAACAAAAACCCAGAGCAAGAGTACACAATGGGGGGTGAGATACTGACAACAACAAAAATGGAAAGGGCCCTGGGGGTAGTCATACCAGATGACCTAAAGGTGGACCAGCAATGTGAGAAGGCAGTACGGAGGGCTGGGGGGTACTGGGATGTATAGGGAGAGGCATCACCAGTAGAAAACAGGAAGTTCTAAGGACATGGATATGTTGTTCATCCATACTGTCTGGCAGGTTCCTTGCCGCTTTAAATCTTGCCGGAAGGTCTTCAAGCTGGCTTCTCCCACCCACCCGGGTGGTAAAACTCTGGGCTCCGCCCCATGACGCCAGATCTTCCTTACTGCTTGGAAGCTCAGGTTCCCTCCTTAACACTCTGCGTGTAGACTGGATCCTAATTCTTCGGTTCGCCCGAAACTTATTCTCAAATTTTCAAGACTTTGGTCAAATTACTCCCTCGTGGCTGCGATGAACAAATCGACTCCTGGATTTCGGCGGTGCCCATGTGGGCAGAAAATGTCCAGGGCGGATCCGCTACTACGCATCTGCTGCCTCGGCGTGAACCACGTCCCGCAGGCCCGCGAAGTTATGCTCCGTTTTCGCCAACGCCCTGAAGACCACGCCGTCTCGACCAGCGCCTAGCGCCTGAGAAGCGCCACCCGCCAGTGACGCCGAAGGAGGCCTGTTGGGCGAGGCATGTGGCTGGCTCGGCTGAGCAACCGAGCAGATGATCACCCTTCGAGGAGGAGGCGGCACAGGCCGCATCATCCTCTTCCTCGGTCGCGGCATTTATCCCGCTATCTTTGGGTTCCTCCTACTCTGCTTCTTTTAAGGAGCTTTGCCAATCCCTTTCCATGAAGGTGCAATGAGAAAGAAAGGCAACATTTGCAAAAAGTAGGAAAATGGGGGAAGGCTGGACAAAATGAAAGTTTCAGTAACAGTAAAATCCACTTATAAAAAGGTAACAACATTGAGTAGGTTTGGACTGCAGATTACATTGGTGATTTATAAAACGAGTCATTGATGGCCCCCTCAAATGATCTGTTGCTGATCAGGTAGGAAGTATGGAGTCAAGAATCAACCTGTATATATATATATATATATATATATATATATATATATATATATATTTGTTGTTGACCCAGTTGATTTTGCTAATCAGGACTACCTTGTGCTATTACTTTGATCTGCAGACCTCCCAGTGTATGTCTACCCAGCTTCAAGACAGCTGGAAGTAGGGGCCTATGGAAAATAAGCCGTGTCCTTGCTGGGCTGTCCTGGGAAAGCAAATGGTTAAAAAATAAACCTAATAATTAGACTGTTATAAAAATGGTTCAATAAACTCAAGATATCTCTCCTTAAATAAAAGTATTTATGGATAGCAGGTGTCAGCGTTGCTCAGTTGGTAGCACATCCACCTCTGGACCAGAAGGTCGTGGGTTCTTGTCCCACACTGGGATTGGACTTGCACCTAAAAATCGCTGGCATCAGAGTGCAGTATTGGGGATACTGTACTGCTGGGGTGTGCCGTCCTTCAGATGAGACGTTAAACCGAGGTCCCTTCTGCCTATCCTGGTGTTGTCTTGGTGGGTGTCCAGGTGGAAGTAAAAGAAACCAGGGCACTCTTCGCAAAGAGCAGGGAGTATTCCCAGTGTCCTGGCCAACATTCCCCTTCCCATAAACCAGTTCATGCAATTATCCAGGCTGTGTATGGGTGATGATGTGCGATATGGTCACCACCACACATTCAGTCACTTCACTACCAGTCTAGCATTGCTTGTAAAGCGCTTTGGGATACTGTATATGAAAAGCGCTATATACATGCTGATTCTTCTTCTTCTTTTACATTGCTGCAAAGAAAGGGGGGGGTTGGCATTTTTTCTGGTTAACTAATACTGTTTTATGGGAACACCCAGCTTTTAGCTGTAGCCCCCTCTTAACACTACCTCGAGATATCTCTGTTCATGAGCATCATACAAAAGGTATTTTGTTTATCAGAAAATGAGCAGTTAGGTTTTTGGCGTTTTTATAATGTTAACTAGACCGACTTTGTCCTGGGACAGCCACACGCTCCCATGCATGCACTGCAAGATGGCCACAAAGCGCATGTAAACTGCACGGACGAGTTTCTTTTCTTTTTTTTGTGTCAAATGATTTTCTAATAGGAGCTGGTCTTATGAGCACAAGTAATCTGCCACCAAAATGAGTGTTCTGATATGTTGTAATATATGGATAAGCCATAATAACATCCTAACCCAGGTTGAAGGAACTGAACATGTACTCCCTGGAGGAGAGGAGGGAGAGAGGGGATATGATAGAGACATACAAGTATCTTACAGGGAGGAACAGGGTGCAGGAAAACACTATTTTTAAGCGAAAAAGATGTTCCAGGACTAGAGGGCATGGGATGAAGTTGGAGGGAGGACGATTCAGAGGAAACATGAGAAAGAATTTCTTCACAGAACGGGTGGTGGACAAGTGGAACACCCTGCCAGAGGAAGTGGTGGGGGCTGAAACAATCACGGGATTTAAGAATGCATGGGATAGACATAAAGGAATTCTAGAGGTATGGGGTAAGGGGCAACAGACTTCTAGGAAAACAAACTGAACTTACAAGCTCAAATGGGCAGACTGGGTGGGCCATAGGCCCTTATCTGCCGACACTGTCTGTGTATCTATGTATAACCCATACAAAAAATTCCTATAATACATTGCTCCCATCCTGATAATACTGTCGCTGGAGCAGTGATAATACTATCGTTCAGAGCTGATAAAACTATTGTTTCAGCTCTGAACGATAGTATTATCACTGCAACACAGCAGCACGAGAGCAGTGAACGGCGCGTGCTGAGCAGGAGACGGCTTTCACTGTAACTGTCCCCTGCAGTGAAAGACGACTTACCACTTGCTGGCAAACCAAAAACATCTAACCTGCAGTAAACAGTAGGTTTCTTTCTCACTCCAGATCCTAAAAAAAAGTTTCCTTTTTAAACTGCCCAAACATAAAGCCACATTGAACAAAGAAACAAAAAACTAGTGCCTCCTCAACTACTCGCTAAGACGAGCTGCCATGTTGTCGAGATAATTATGCATAAAACAAACAAGCACCAATAGAATCACATGCTAGCGCCTTCAAAGGTGTCATGACGCTCTCGTGTCCATGGCAACACATGGAAACCAGATACTCTTAAAGAGACGATCGTATACACTCTTTACCTCCCTCTGAGCTTCTTACCACATCTCAAGGGAACAGTAAAAGCAACTCTGATCCATATATTACGGAATATAAAAGATAAGTGAGTATTTCAAGGCAGTAAAACCATCTCGAGGTTTTGGGGACTTTGGGAACCTCTGGAGCCTCGCTCTCGAGGTTCCACATCCCCAAAACCTCTCAATGGTATTACTTCCTTGTAATACACATTTATCTATCATTTATCCTAGCTTTAATGTGTGTGCCCTGAGTCATGGCTTTAATGTTCATTTACAGAATAAAACGTGTTGGAACACTTATTTTGGCGGTGGATTATTTTTTTGTGCTCAGGACACAGACTCCTGTTAGAAAATTGTCTTGGATGACACTTGGTTAAAAAAAAAAGTAAACTTCTTTATACACCAGTTTACACTCTCTTTGTGGCCATCTTGCAGTGCATGTGTGGGAGCAGGTGGTTTGCCCAGGATAAGTTGAGACGGTAAATATTACAAAAAATGCCAAAACCCTCTTTAAACTGCTCATTCTGTGATAAACTATTACTTTTATATGATCACTAACAGAGATATGCGCAGGTAGCATTTTTAAGAGGCCAAAAAAATGCGCTAAAAGCTGACGATTGTCCCTTTAATTTCTGGGAAGAAAAGTAATATTTCTTTAGCGAGCGTAGTGTGCTTCTGTCACTTCTAATATGGGTAGCTTCACGCTGGTTATAGGTGGGAGATCAGAGCTGTAACTTCCCATGTGATCCCTCTCTTGCCACTGTAGGGTGAGCAGGTTAGGGGGTGTTCTTACCCTTAAAGCAACAGTATTCTCTCTCCTTTTGTTGGTCGAAGGGCTCCTTAACCACAAGAATCTGTAGATCATAGGCTTCTGTAGAGGCAGGAAGTACACTTGTAGCACAGGAGACCCAGGTCCTACCTCAGATGCATTGTGCCAGTCTTCCTCCTGCCACCACAAAAGCAGCAGCCTAAGGGATGTGGCTTGTAACTTTGTGATACAAATACAGGATCTTGTTTATTACTTTTGCTGTCCAGCATACTGCTCTGTTGGTGTTAGGGAGTCTTCCTTGATTGGAACTACCCTGTACTGTGGCCAGCTGTCCTGTATAACTAGCCAGGGCTCACCAGACAGAGCTGAACTGTGTGTCTCTGGTGCACCCCCCCCCCGCTAGCACAAAGATTCTAACTCCCGTTGTTCTCTTGTCATTGTAGGGTGTTACTATTTAGATTGGTTGTTTGGCATCTCTCACCCCTCCAACAGGCAGCCTCCGTCACAGCATGTGTTGGTATACCTTCTGTGCCTAAAGTTTTGTCAACATCATGCTTTTCTACTGTGTGCATTGTCAGCATCAGGCTTTTCCACTGTGTGCAGCATTGAGAGTTTGTATAAGCTCTGGTCTCCACCTCCCTATGAACTTATTCTAAAGCAGGCAGATGGGTGCTGCAGGCCTTGGCTTCCATGCTTGATGTGCACGTTTGCGCCTTTACCCTGGAGGAGTAGCAGGTTGTTTGTGTTCCGTGCACTCTGGGTGGCAACTGCACAGCACAGTGGTGAGCCTGCCAAAGAGCAGGGCATTCAGTGTGGAAGGAGCAGACTGATGGAAATGGTACTTTTTCGTGTAACCGTTTTGACCACCAGTCAGAAATCTAACTGCCAAAGCCACATTTCACAATTAAATACTGGTAGTTCTATAAAAAATAAACAATGTTTTGTGCTTTTTAAAATTTTACTGCTTGTATTTCAGGGTGCTAAGCTGGCCATGGACTCTCTAGTTAGTTTATACCACATGACTGAAATATTAATGCATAACCCACAGTAAGTGATTTTTTTCCCCCGGTACCTGTAGAACTTTTGTTCTTTTAAAGAAGTAGTATACCCTCATATCTTGTAAGTGTTATTTGTTTACTTGTCAACAGATAGCTATTTTCGTTAAGCTGTTGGGGAATATGTGTTTGCTTTAGTTTGTTTTCAGTGTTCACACCAACCCTGTTACTAGCCGGGGTCCTCCATTTTCTGGTTGTTTAAATCTCTTTGTCCCTGAGAGCTACATTAGCATATGAGAACATGATGCCACAGAGCGGCACCCATTTATACCGTGAGCTAACTTTTAGAGCCAGAGAATGCCACAAGCTCCAGGTGCGTTGATTGTTTGTACCTGGGACTTGTGGCATTCTTCTGGCCGTTGATTGGGCTTTTCAGTCCCGAATGTGGCAAGTTAGACCGGCTTTTCCCTGGTCTTACTTGCGCCATTTCGGGGACCCTTTGGCGCAAGCTGCTGTAAATTGAGGAAACTGTTGCAACTATGCCGCTGTACTAAAATTGGGTGCAGTTGTGTCAAAGGTGTTTGGTGCAGCTATGCCAAAAAACAGATGTGACACAGGGCTTGATGCAAACCCTGCATCACCCTTTGAAAATTGAGTCCTATGTCTTTTTATGCTGAAAGCATAAAACCCAAAACACTCTCTGGAAGCACACAGACTGAATGTAGTTTAAAGGGAAAAAATTGTATTATGTCTAAGATGGTTTGTAAAGCTAATTGAAAGTAAATGTGGTATTTCACACCTTGCTGTAGCTCGTTTTGTTAAATTCTAAGTAAGCAGACAGGCATACTGTGTGGTCTAAAGGGTGCTGATGCATCATGTTCTCATATGCTAAAGCAACTCTCTGGGACAATGAGATTTCAACAGCCAGAAAATGGAGACCCCCATGCTTCAACAAAGTCCAGGAGGGTAGCATCTTTCAGAAAAAGAAATGTGTAAGAACAAGGGGGCACAATCTAAAGATAGAGGGGGGACAGCTCAGGGGTAATGTGAGGAAATTTTATTTCACGGAGAGAGTGGTGGATACATGGAACAGCCTTCCTGAGGAAGTTGTTGGGTCTAAAACAGTGGGGGAATTCTAACATGCATGGGACAGACTCAAGGCAATTATAGTTGGGGGTTGCAGGAAGTAGGCTGTTGGTTAACTAGAATCTGCAGCTTAACCAGTAGGTAGGGAAATGGGCAGACTGGGTGGGCCAAGTGGTCCTTATCTGCCGTCAAAGTCTATGTTTCTGTGTTTCTTGTTACAAAGACTGCTGTGAACGGTGAAAACAAACTAAAGCAAGTGCATATATCCCCAACAGCTACATCAACAGAGTTCTGTCTTGCTAAGGAAACAAATAACATATACAACATATGAGGGTGTTCTACTCCATTTACCTTATTATTTAAAACAACGAAAATGTCTAAATAAACCCATTTTCTAAGCGCAACAGCACACTTGAGAGTATGCCAGTTGAGCTTCTCTATGAATGGTTGAAGGCACTGGGCTTTGCCTCATGACTCCAGTGCCCCATAGCTTGGGTTGTTACAGCACAACCTGCACTTCTCTTATGTGTAATTGTTCACTGATGCTAGCCAGATAGAAATTAAATTGTATTTTGGCTACCAGCCTACTCTTTTGGTGGCTGTGTGCACTGACCTTGTATGTGCATCACACAGACTGGGCCAAACTTGCTAGAGCAAAAGCATCAGCCTGTGGTATTATGTGGAATTCCGTGGGGTGGGGTTGGGGCATGAAGCCAGCAGCACATGGAGAGCAAAAGAAACAAGCTGCTAGTAAACTGGCAGTCCTCCCAAATAAGCCATTGCCAGGCCCTAAAAAATCAAAACAGCTTTCAGACTTTCCCCTTGGCAAGCTTTCAAACTGCCATGTTAATGAGGGATCTTTCAAAGGCTGGCATAAACGGAACCCCCTGCTGTTTCAGCTGTCGGCCATATCACGCTACTCTGTCCTTCCTCATTTAAAAGAATGTATACGCACAGAGGAAAAGAAACAACAAATCCAGTGGTTTTAATGGCTTAATTGTGTATCCAGCTATTTCACTCTGGTCACAGAAGCAGACAAATGTGTAGCATTTATGAGCTATAAATCGTGAGATATAATCATTAGCCAGGGCTTTATAAAACCGATTTAAGGGTGTGGGATGCGTAGACTAATGATGCAAAAAAAAATTTGATCGCAGGAAAACTAGTTGGATTTTATTAGGCAAAATATCTGAAGATTTCAACAGGGTTTGCATTACTAGGCACTGTAGAGTATCACAGTTGGTTAAATGGTGCCTTTCATAAACACTGTATCCCTAAGTGCTTTACATGTGATGAGAGACTAGTAGTGAAGTGACTGTAACATGTAGTGGTAGTGGCCGGCCCGGTGGCACTGAGGGTTGAGGCGCTGGACGCCACACCTCGCGCTACGCCGGCAACCTGGGTTCGGGAACGAGCCTGGGTCGTCGGTGGGTGGGCAGGAGGAGAAGGATGGAGCGTCCGTAGGACTGCTCTCTTCTCTGGGAGGGGCGGGTTGCCATCGGTGCTCTAGCGGCCTCTGGCTGGGGTGGCTGTAGAGCACTGGCAGGGACTTGGAGGGAAGCGTGCTGGGGCAGTCGCTTGGCTTGGAGTCTGTCGCAGACCAGCGGTTGATTGGCTATGGCGTCAATTGCATGCCTCAGCCGTTGGGGAGAAAAAAGTGAAAATTAGGGGCACTTGTCGTGGCGGCATGATGGCCATCTCCAGAGGGGACTCGATCGGCACCGAGGGCTCATGGCATTACTGGATCCTGATCTGGAAGGGTTGAGCTTGGGGGACAGCTCCCTTCCACCTCGCCGCGGGGGGTAAGCCACGGTTGTAGCTGCAGACCCGAATGTGGAGCTGGAGAGTAGTCCCAGGAGGTGGCGGCCTGAATACCCAGAGGATACCAGACATGTAGAGGTAAGGCAGACTGGTGGCCCTAGGGAGAAAAAGTATTTAAAAAAAAAAAAAAAGTAGTGGTAGCCATTTCACACATCAGTATCCACACACCTCCTTGGACTATTAGATATTGGTTGTGCAAGGACTATATGCATTACACATATAACAGCACTTTAGTGTGCTAATCACACACACACACTCCCTCACAGCCAAATTGCATGCAAATCGATTGTTCAGTGCTGCTCCGTCCAGTGGCAGTGCGCCACTTGCAATGCTGGCGACCTGGGTTCGGAAACGAGTCCGTATCTTTGGAATGGGGGAGGAGAATTGAGGGTCCCATAGTTCCCCTCCTAGGAGGGTTATGAGCCTGACTGTGCTGCACCACTGCTATCTGGGTGACCACAGGTGATGGTGCCAGCTGGGGAGAGCACTGGCTGGCTGCATGCATCAGTATACACATGTGTGCACTAAAGCCCTTGCTGCTGATGTCCTGGATGATCTGGCAGCCCACTAAAGGAGCAGTGGATTTATGTTCTGAGAAGTTTGTGGTGCCACGAGAGTACATCCTGTGGATTTTGTTACTTAAAGAGCAGCTTCCTAGTAGCTGCTTACCCAAACATATATCACAACTGACCTGGTAAGGAGTTGCTGGATACTGCAAACTTCTTCTATTTTAAAAAGTTATTCTACTCGTAATTTTATTCCCAGACCTCTCCAACAAAACAAGAGTTGCTTACCTAAACTGGAACCACGCCCCCATGTTGGCACACATAGCCCCGGTTTGTGATGTCAGTAAACGAAGGCTGCATGTGTGTGCCCCATTGATTTGAGTGGGGGCTATTTTCTGATACGTATTAGTACTATTTAGCATTGGGATTTTAATAAAGCCACCGCTCAACTAACAGAGTCCGTTTGGAAGCAGTCATTGAGGTCAGCCTGAACATAAGTTCCGGATATTCTCGCTGTACTGGTTTTTTGCTTCCAGAACCCTTCCCCTGTACGTGTCCCACCCCTTCTTGAACCCCTCCACCAGCCCCCTGGGCAGCACATTCCATGGCTCCACCACCCTCTCGGTGAAGTAGCACTTCCTTTCTCCCCTGAATCTCCCCCCTCCAGCTTCCACCCATGCCCTCTAGTTGCCCCCCCTCCTTCCTTTGGAGCATGCTAACTGCTTCTCCCCTCTTTACCCCCTTCATGTACCTGAAGACCTCTATCATGTCCCACCCGGTCCCTTCTCTCTTACACTGTGCACATATTTAGCTCTTCAAGCCTCTCCCCATAGGTCCTATCCCCAAATCATTTTGGTTTCCCTCCTCTGGACCCTCTCCAGGAGTTCAATGTCCCTCTTTAAATGTGGCCTCCAAAACTGCACGCAGTACTCGAGGTGCGGCCTCACCAAGCAGTTATGCAGTGGGAGTATCACTTCCCTCCTTCTGGGAGGTGAGCCCCCTAGCGATGCATCCAAGCATCCTGTTGTCCTCTGCGCTGCCCTCCTACAAGTCTCCGAGTTGTTCATATTGACATCCACCACCACCCCCAGGTCCCTCTCAGCCATCGAGACTTGTAGCATTCTCCCCAGGGTGTACACTTGGCCTGGGTTTCTGGCTCCCAGGTGCAGTACCTTGCATTTTACTGCATTGAACCTCAGCTCCTGAGTTTTGGAAACTGTGGAGAGATGGGAGGAGGGAGGTCAACAGCAGTGGGAGGGTCCGGGAGGAGGGTATGGCCTTGCACGAATGGTGAAAGGCGTACTGGTCTTGAGGAGCAGTGCATTCTGGCTCCCCTGAGGACCAATACAAATCATGCTAAAACTCTGATACTATCAGGGTTTAAACACTGTTTTCTAACACAGTTTGAAAACGTTACCAGTGTGGACGTGAACCGTGTTTAGGGGCTCCTGTAACGTTTTCACATGCCTGTAATGTAACTGGAGGCCGAGTGTGGACAGAGCCTTAGTCACGACCCTCTTGGGAGACCAGTGGGGAGGGGAAGAGAAGAGGTTGCAAAAGTCAGAAACTCTCTGTTACATTTAATCAGTCTGTGTCCCTATTTTGTTTCAAAGTTTTTTGTTTAGTTAGTGTTTTTTTTTTTATTTTATTTTAATATTGCAATATGAACAGTCCATGGATGTTGTTTCGATAAACCATTGTTTTGACTTCATGTATTTAGCAATAACCTCAGAGCCAGTCATTTCCTAGAGATTAATGACCGGCTGGGGGGGCCACCCAGCCGGTCACTAAATCGAAAGGAAATGACCAGCTCTAAGGTCATTACTGCAATTATAAGTCTAATCACAATAATGATCTATTTGCTTTCTTTTTAACTTGCTTCTTTTGTCAAGTCTGCCCCACATTCCCAGGTTCAGCCCTTGGTTCCCCTTCCACTACTGGTTACAGTGGCCATGGGCGCCAATAAACTGCTCGTCTGACCCTCTGGCGAACACCTGACCGTTACACTCATGTTGGGCTCTGGCGTGAGCCCTGACAACGTCCGGCCGGATGAGAGCAGCCCTCCCCAGACCAGCGGGAGCTGGAGGATGATGGTCATTCATTGGGTACCGTAGTTCCTGGTTCACCCCCGGACCTAATGTTGGAGCTTCCGCAAGTCCCTTACCTGGTTCTTCCAGCGGGGCCGTCGGCACCATTGCCGGCCTTACCTCCTGCCGGCCCCATGCCTGACTCTGCTCCTTTGGGCCCTTCTGGTCTGATTTTCAGGCCTCGATCTCACGTCTGCCCCTGAATCTCCTCTGTCGGGGGTCTCTGTTGGGTTACCTTCCGGCTGGATACCCGCCCTTTCATCAGGTTCCCGGGTATGCTCAGCCAGGCTAACAGACATCAGGCTTTCCGATGTTGGAGTATGTTCCTTCTTGCCCTTTGTTGGGTTACCCGATGACTGAGTACCCTTCGGGGTTCCAGCCAGTTTACCAGCAATCTGCGTCTCCTCCCCAACCCAGGCAGATTTTTAAGGCTATTCTTGGTGGTGCGAGACCAAATCTCAGCTTGTCTCGGAGCTGGACAGCCAGCACCAGGCGAGAACTACCTCCCGGTCCGCCCAGGTCAGACTCCTAAGTCTGCTTCTCCACTGGAACTGCATCAGTCTACGTTGCTCCTGATGAAAACTCCTCCATCGGACCTCGTAGTGTTCCTCCTAGGACTCAGGAGGACTGTCACCCCGACGTTGGTCTTTCAGACTCCTCGGACTCGGAATCAGAGTCCAAGTCTTCCTCCTTGCTTTCGGGGTTTGAGACTCCCCCTACGGAGGAACCCAAGTCGAAGAAGTCCCCCAGATCATCTCTGGAGGATCCTTCTTTCACAGACAACCTGAAATGGATCGTGGAGGTCTACAGTTGGAAAGCCGATGCTCAGGGCCCCAAACGTCAGAGACTTGCTGAGCACTTGGACATCCAGGAAACTGCACCTGTTCTCACACCTCCATGGCTGGAGCCTCACAAGTATTTGGCCTCCACTATATGGATGATGCCTTCCTCTGTTCCGGCTATGGCGAAGGCCAACAGGACCTGTAGGACCCCTGAGGGGAAGGATAGCAAATTGCATAGTTTATTGCTACCATAAGTACAACAAGGACCTTCTGAAAGTGTTTAAGGGCCATTACACCAGGGGTATGGCCGCCTCCACAGCTTGTTTCCCGAATGTTTCTGCTGTGGGCATTTGTGCAGCTGCCACCTGGAGATCTGTCCACACCTTCACCAAGCATTACAGTCTGGACATTGCCTCTAGGTGCTGGGCCAAATTCAGCCTTGCCGTCCTGCAGGACCTTCTTTCATAGGCCATTGACCGCTGTCTACCCTCCTCCCAGTGCTGCTTCCTTTACACTACTGGGACTGCTTGGGACTCAGTCCTACTAGTGTTAGCCTTATGCAAGAGTCTCCCCCGAAGTAAGATAAAATGGTTATGTAAGAACTTAACGTGCCGGCCTGCCAGTGCAGCGGTTGGATTTCCTCTTGCGATGCCACCGACCTGGGTTTGGGAGTGGACCCAGGGAGCTGGAGGGCCAGCTGGGGGAGAAGGATTGAGCGCCCTCTGGGCTGCTCTCCTTCTCCAGGGAAGGGCTGGGGAGACTGCCCAGTGCGCGAGGACTCCTGGCAGAGGCCAGGAGGAATCTCAAGTGCCGGCGCCGGTTACGAGGGGCAGGGCGGATGCGGGATGTCGTTTCACGTCCCCACCCCTGGGGTTCAAAACAAGGAAAAACCTTGCTTGTGGCCACCATGCATGACGCCAACCCCTGGCCCTAATCAGCCTCCAGGCCGGCTCCCAATTCTGCTCCCATGTTTGTGGCACTGAGCTCAGGTGCCGCAACCCCACCCCGAGGGGAAAAGCCGGGGGTGTCGAGAGTCGCGGCCAGTATGGAGGTGGGGGTCCGGGGTCCATGACCGGGCTTAGGACCCGGTGGCCACGGGCAGCATAAAGAAAGAAAAACAGATTTTCGAGAGGAGATCTTGCAGCAGGTCCTATTTTTCCCTCCCTTCTTCCCCCTTCTTTTCTCTGCTGCATTCCTTTTTCATTAGCACTGGTGTTACGCTTCCCTTATGCTATTTGACTGTCGGTAACCTCCTCGCTCTGGGTCTCTGGCGGGAGAACTGAGGAGGATGTGGGGGACTGCCCGCCTTGTAAAAGATAGACTGATGTCAGAGGGTGACGTCGGCAGTGGGAGGTCTCCCCCCCGGTGGTATACTGCTGGCTATAAAGTTTACCATGTCATCTTGGCACCTTGCGGTTTAGTCCAAAGGTGTTGGCCTGCTGCAAGAGCTCCTCTCAAAGATCTACTGTTATGGTAAGTTCTTATGTAACTGTACTTTTCTAAACAGTGCTTGTCCAAATGGATAGCAAACTGTATTACTTTTTGTTACAGGAAGTGTATGCATACCTCTCAACTGTCCCTGATTTTGCCTCAGAATTTTCCTCTGTCCCTCATGAAATTTGTGTTTTTGTGACTGAACAGTGGGGACTGTAAGCACAACATAATATCAAACATTAAAATTACAGACTTGTTCTTCTGAAAATGCATCTTGACACTAATCCCTTTATTCTGTCTGCTTTCTGAATGACTATTACCAACTTTTAAGATGTGTCCCTGATTTGGAGTCTTTGTTTCTGATTTTTTTTAAGCCTTGTCCCTGATTCAGGAGACGAGGTTGAGAGGTACGAGTGTATGGTAAGGAACTTCCTGGGGTGGTTCATGGTCGTTCCCCAAGATGCATGTCAACTTCTGTTGCTTGTTTTTTTAAGAATGTGTCTGCTGCAGACATCTGTGCAGCTGCCACATGGCGTACCATCCACACTTTCACTAAACACTGCAGTCTGGACTTTATCTCTTGAAAAAAGGCTGGCTTTGGTCTAACTATGCTTCAGGGCCTTCTTTCTTTGGCTTGTAGGTTCCAGCGATCCAGACTGTTAATGGTCAGTACTGCTTAGTACTTGTTACATAGGTGTAGCCTGATGAAAGAGATATCCTCGAAGAAGATAAAAGTTACGTATTTATTTATTTGGATTTTGTTAACCAGGTAAGCCCACTGAGACCAAAGGTCCCTTTTTCAGGGGCGACCTGGGGTGAATACACCACCAACTTTACATAAGGTGCATTATACAGCTTAAAAATATGTATACAGTTTGTACAAACAGCTTCAGAGAAAAAATATATATATACAATTTGTACAGGAGGATTATACAACAGTAAGGCAGAGACAGAGAGCATGTAACAAGTAAACATCATTCAGAGAAAAATTGCATTGCTCAGGGGGAAAAAACAAAAGTCCATGGGTCAATTCAAGAGGAGAAAACATAACATGGTTTGTGAAGAATATTCAATTAATAGAGGATTTTTTGGTGCTTGGGGTGCCAAGGATTAGTAGATAGCCAGATTAGGTCATAAGGGGTAGTGAGCTTATCTAGCGGTTGCAGCAGCTTACTGCTTACAGCTTACATACTTACTGTAACAGTAGATACTAGAGAGAATCTCTTTCCCATGCTGTCCCACCTTTCTCCCATAAGGGTCCTGAGACTCTGATTAGTGCTCTCTTTCTCCATGATGTTCTGCCTATGGCTGTCTGCCTTGCCTGGTTCGCAAAGCACTAGGGTTCTTTCTTGGTTCCCTATGGAGAGGTCCTCCGAGCATGATCTCTGGCAGGGAACTGAGGAAAGAGTCCGCCCACGTTTACATACCAGCCTCTGTCTGACGTCGTCGTGGGCGGCCCCTGGTGGACTGCTAGCAAAAGTTTCCATAGTAGCGCCTGGCGGTGGCTTATAGTTCTATAGGTGTGGCCTGATGATTCTCTGGAATATCTGTTGTTACAGTAAGTACTTAACTGTTCTTTTTCCAAAGTTCCCACTCTGTGCCGTGCCCACCATAAAAAACTTGTAATATCATGGTACAAGGGTGTGCTGTTTACCATCAGAAACATATGGTAGTACCATCCTAATACATCTACAGTACGAATTTAGCATGTACATTCAACAGGTAACCTCAGCACAATAGATTTTTTAAAGTTGCTAGTGGCATCCATCGGAAGTATGGCAGCTAGGATTCAATGCAAAGAAGTACAAAATAATGCACCTGGGAAACAAAAACCCAGGGGAAGATTACACAATGGGGAGGAGGTAGTAACAAAAACAGAAAAGGAAAAGGACTTGGGGGTAATCATATCAGATGACCTTAAGGTTAGCAAGCAGTGTGAGAAGTGAGTAGGGATAGCTGGGGGTATATTGGGATGCATAGGGAGAGGCATCACCAGCGGAAAACAGGAAGTTGTCATCCCTCTGTACAGACAGTTGGTGAGACCCCATCTGGAGTACTGCGTCCAGTTCTGGAGACCCCATCTCTGCAAAGACATAGACAGGATAGAGGTGGTCCAGCGGAGGGCAACTAGAATGGTGCAGGGTCTGCAAGAGAAGCCATATGAGGAGAGACTAAAAGAGCTTAATATGTGTACCCTTGAGGAAAGGAGGGAGAGGGGGAACATGATAGAAACGTTTAAGTACCTTAGTGGAATCAACAAAGTCCAAGCGGGTAGCATCTTTCAGAAAAAGAGACATGCAAGAACAAGGGGACCCAATTTAAAGATGGGGGGCGGTTCAGGGGCAATGTGAGTAAGTATTTTTTTCACAGAGAGGGTAGTGGACGCATGGAACAGCCTTCCTGAGGAGGTTGTGGGGTCTAACACTGTGGGAGAATTCAAGAATGCATGGGACAGACATAAGGCAATTCTTGTGGGGGGTAGGAAGAAATAGGCTGTTGGTTAACTAGGATATGTGGCTTATCCTGTAGGTAGGGAAATGGGCAGACTAGGTGGGCCAAGTGGTCCTTATCTGCCGTCAAAGTCTGTGTTTCTGTGTCTTTAATGACGTCAGTCATTAATTACAAAATTAGCTATAAAAGCTGTTTTAACAAAATCTAAGAAAACTGAAAATACACTGAGCATGGAAAAGGATTAAAAACCTTTATTTCCCTCCACCTGCTCACTGCATTCAAAGTCAGATAAATAAACAAAATCATGGAGCCTGGGGGTTTAAAACATTTATTCCTGGAAGGTCCTGCTGCGTCAGTGGCATCAGTGTGACTGGTCTTTTGTGTTTTAGCCTCTTCCTCCTGTCTCTCTTGAATGCAATATTCTTTAGCATTTAAGTCACACACAATAAGCCACATCCTTCCTCCCTGTCTGGGCACTAAAGTTCAATTTGTGACATTTATTTATTTACTTATTTTAAAGTTGACTGATTGCTGTTGCCGGAGTGCAGTCAGACTGTCTAACTCAACGGTGTGTGTAAGCATACAGTGCTTCCTTGCTTTATTATATAGGTGTCAGAAAGGCACACATGATTGGGCATTGGAGCGTCTGTGGACCTGTGTGCTGCAGTTTTGGTATTGTACGAGTTTTAATGCTAACATGAGACTCCACGAGTTAAAACATTCTGCATATAAAGATCATGCTCCCATACGGCACCAGTATTTGTGTCTTTACACTGACGTGCACACCCACTCTGATCCGCAACATCCCTGTGGTCACATAGTCCACAAGGGAGTGTACTCTGGGCAACACTTCTAGTTGTGTGTCAAGTCTCACAGACTTATGGATGCCCGGGACAAGTGGCTTTGTGCAGTGTACCATTGGTGCAATCCCATGGCCTGAAATTAACACTGACCTCACCAGTCAAAATACAGTTCAGGTCGCTTCAGCCGTCAGCTAAGAGGATTGTGTGTGCAGTCGTAGTGCTGTCACTGAATCTACTGAGCTAGTGTGAGAGCCCTGGGTTTGGGGGGCCGCACAGAGAAATAAATGATTCACACTTACCGTAGATCAGTCTAAAAGGTAATTATTTTTGTCTGACGGGCTGTCAGATCTGGCTGAATGAAACACGTACACTGCATCTTTCTATACAGGCCCTCTCAGCTCCACTAGAATAAAAGCTTAAAACTGTATTGCACAACCCTTCTCATGATTTTAGTACGGTACTGTAAAGAAAGTCTTCAAAAACACATTTTGGAGCATTTTGGACAGAACTGTAGTAGCTGAGGAAGAAGACTTTATTCTATAAGATTCTGAAATTTGATTTAAATCCCGTGGAGGACTTGTAGGGAGTGTTCTTAACTGCACCAGCAGCACAGTTCAATACAAACCATCCTTAGAGTAGGACACTGCTCTCCCTTGGAAAAGACTGCCATCGGACATCACAGCAGTAAATAAAATGCTTCCTTTATCCAGCTGGTCATGTTATTGTGGCTCTGATCCTGAGAATCATCTTATCTTTTCAAGTCCCTCATGGCCTTCCTTGCCTAAACCGCTGCAATATACCCTTTGACAAATTGTTCATTAGTAGGCATGTAATGCCTCATTTACATAATGTAATTCTTACCACTGCTGTTAATTGCATGTCTCTGTTTTACAGCAAGTGAGGCATCAAATTCTGTCTTGTCAAACTTACCAGTGCCTGAAGGCTACTAGCCAGAGTAGTGCAGCTGCAGTTGTACCAGCCAGTAGCCCTTTCTTATTTCTGAACTGTTTGTGGCATGTTTGGAGGCCCAACTTGTTTCTCAATAATAGGAGTAAGTTGTCCAGGCAGCAAACAATTTTAGCTTCTCTGCTCCCTGATCAAGGAGTTGCCAATGATTCAGCAGTTTGAAGTGGTAGTATAAATGCAAGCAGTGTCCTCACATGTTTTGAGGCAAGACAAACGCCAAAATACACCACAGCATTGTTTTGTGTGGAGGGCACCATGTAGGAGACTTGCATTCTTTGTTGTTCCAGGTTGTCACTGAGCTACACTTCACTGCTGCGAAATCATGTCCTCCAGTACACACAGACCCACAGGGAGAGGGAGAGAGACACACATGTTCACAGATACAGATCCGCACAGAGATGCACTCGGGCACTGACACAGATAGACACGGACAGACTCATGTGCAGACAGGCGCATGCGCACAGGTGCATGCAGAGAGGATGGTGCATAGAGAGGATAGTGCAAACAGGCGCGCCTGCAGAGAGAGACACACACACTCTCTTCTCTATCGTTGTAAAACCTAGGCTTCGCCAACATTCTGTGTGTCATTTACTGGTTTGAAATCATCAGTGCTGTTGCTTGAAGGACAAGTAGCTAAATTTGTTGGTCTGCTAGTTGAATTGTGCAGTATCATTTGCGCTAGTGTACAAACACTACTGTACACCAGCTCAAAAGCCGACAAATACTTTAAACGATCATCAAGCCATAAATGAAAACGAACATTTGAAAATAGCTTGTAAAAATAACGGAGTGAGGGGGAAAAAATGTATTATACGAAACTCAAAATTTCCTGTATTTTGCGGATGCTAAGAGTGGAGCAGCAGCGCAACCATCTTGCTGCTCTACCCCTCTCATTGTAATTACAAAACTTGAATAAAAATAGTTATATAAACATCTAAAGTTATTTAAAATCTACTGATGATGAATCTAACGTGTCAGGAAAAAAGAGAAAGAACCTCAGAATGTCAGATGTGCATTATATATATATATATATATATATATATATACATATACATAAGATATATATTTATATGACTGCCTAGTTCTACTCTTAAGTAATTCCTATTCACGTTAACAAGCCGCTTTGGTTATTTCTGTACAGTACCTACCTGCATTGTGGTCTACACTGCCCAATGTCTGCTCTGTATAACTGTTGTACTTTCCCAGGTTGTGCCTGAAAATAGTTATTTTTTGGCTAGTGCACTTACCCGGTTAATAAAAACTAAATAAATAAATGTATATAGTAGCGTTGGGGTTGAATAGGCAGTTTAACTGGGATGCATCGCCAGGGGGATTACCTCTGGAAAGGCAGAAGTGATCCTTCCACTGTACAACTGCTTGGTTCTCCTCCCAGGGTATACCCCTGGCCTGGATTTCTGACTCTCAGGTGCAGAACCTTGCAGTTCCCTGCATTGACTTTTAGTTAAACTTTTGCAAATTTTGCACTTTAATAACTTTGCAACCATTCAAAGGATTTACGCGAAATTTAACATGCACAGTCTTGTGGGGTAGATCTCTTGACACACCAAGTTTAATTTCGATAGGATTTGCAGATTTCATGCTGCGTATAATGAAAAAACAGTAAAAGTCACTTTCTTCACTTGTTTTGGCAGTTTTTTCCTCATTGTGCTGCGACACACCGTTTACAATTTTGATCTGAAATTTTCAGGGTAGAAAGAGCTTGCCCCAAAGAATACGCCAGCATTGATTTGATGAAAAAAATATTAATCCATTCCAAAGTTATTTACTAACATACTAAAATGCCAGCAGAATAGGCCTGTCTTTCGAGTCAGCTTGATTTTCAGCACCCGCATTGAAGGCCGGTTTTGGTGTCTCTCTCCCCCCCCCCCCCCTTGGGTTATACTGTTCCCAGTCTCAGATCCACCTGTATTGGGCCTGGTCAGACTTACCCTCCCCCTGTACCATCCCCTCTTACACCTGTCCACAGTCTCCACCTCTGCCAGCTCCCTGGGCAGTGCTTTCCATGGCTCCACCACCCTTTCAGTGAAATAACATCTCCTCCTCTCCTCCCCTCTGAGCCTGCCCCCTTCCAGCTTACACCCGTGACCTTTCATTGCCATACCCTCCTCCTTTTGGAGCACTCTGCCTGGGCCTCCCTTATTGATCCCTTTCATGTACTTAAAGACCTCTTATCATGTTCCCCCACAGTCCCTCCTCTCCTCCAGGGTGTACATGTTGAGCTCCTTGAGCCTCTCCTCATAGTTCCTCTTCCCCAGGCCCCAGATAATTTTGGTTGCCCTCCTTTGGACCCTCTCTAGGAGTGTAATGTTCCTCTTTAAATGTGGTCTCCAAAACTGTACACAATACTTGAGGTGCGGCCTAACCAAGCAGCTGTACAGTGGAAGGATCACTTCTGCCTTTCCCCCTGGCGATGCATCCCAGCATCCTATTTGCCCATGCCGCTGCCCTCCTACAGGTCTCTGAGTTGTTCATTTTGACATCTACCACTGCCCCCAGGTCCCTCTCACCCTCCGTGACTTGAATCATTTCTCCTCCCAGGGTATACCTCTGGCCTGGATTTCTGACTCTCAGGTGCAGAACCTTGCACTTCCCTGCATTGACTTTTAGTTTCCGTTTTCCCGATCACCTTTCAGTTTTGAAATTTTAGGTTCTGAGCATGCTCAGTTCAGTCTTTTGGATAGCTGCACGGTGCGAAAAGGGATTCAAAGCTCAGTTTTGGCAGCTCATGAAAAGGGATTCTTAAAAATCCTTTTTCATGAGAAGAAAATTCCCTTTTCGCAAGCAGCTGCTTTGTTTTCATTTTGGAGCCCAAAGAAAATATTACGTTTTTGCCCAGGGATATCTTCTGGAGACATCCAAACATGTATTTTGTTCATGGGTACGCCCTTTACAGTTCTCTCCCTTTGGTTTACTTTACTGTTGCCTCAGGATGCTTATTTTAAATTTTAAAAATCCCTTTTCACAACTCTCTTCTGATCCCTTTTCATGATGCGAAAAGGGATTTTGACACCTCACGAAAAGGGAATTGCATCTCACGAAAAGGGATTGCCCACAGGGCCAGCTGATCTGACAACTCCTAATCTCTTTTCTTCAGTTGTCAAACTCTTTTATGAGCTGAATCCTTTTGTGAGGTGTCAAAATCCCTTTTCGCATTAATAATTAGAATTTCTGGGACAGATGGGCCTGCGGCAATCCCTTTTCATGAGGCGTTCACTTTGTAAGGTGTCAAAATTCGACAGCTCAAGAAAAGGGATGGCTGGCAGGGTCATTGAGTCCTTATTAAGTCCAAATCCTTTTCACAATGTGAAAAGGATTTTGACATGTCATGAAAGGGCTTCAATCCTTGAAAAAGGATTTATTAGTTTCACAAAAGGATTAAAAATTAATCCTTTCGTGAGCTGTCAAAACCTTTTTGCGAGCCGAATCCCTTTTTGTGAGGTGTCAAAAATTCCTTTTCACATTGCGAAAAAGGATTTGGACTTGTGGGACCAGATGGCCCTCTCCTTAATCCCTTTTCATGAGACAAATTCCTTTTTTGTGACCTGTCAAAATCTCTCTTCACATCACAAAAAAGGATTTTGACACCTTACGAAAAAGGATTTTTAAAATGTACTGTTCATTTGTCACTTCACTGCAAAGAATTGGTTAGGATTTTCGAGCTGAAATTTTCAGGGTACAAAGGGCTTGCCCCAGAGATGTGACTTTTGGTGGTTTGGTGATAAACTTTACATTGCTTTCCATACTTATAAAATTTGAAGTTTGAAAATTTCCCATAGGTTAACATTATGGCGAACGCAGTACCTTTCAGTGCCTATATCTCAAACGGTTTGAGATGCGGATTTTTTGCTAAACGCAGTTTAGTGCACCTTTAGGTGTACTATGCAGCAATGCAGGTTGCCAGTCCATGATTACAACTGCTGTGGAATTTTTCAAATGATTCTTTGGTTATTGAGATACCATTTGCAGCACAAGGCTTACTTGGAATGTCTCTAGGCCTGTGCTGCGTCTCTACGATTATAGGTGGATGGAAGCACAGTGGGTACCCTTATGCAGTAATGGGACTGTGGGGCCTTCCATTATGCAATAGTGGGAGATGACAGTTCATTACAATGTTTATACACTTATGGATAGATGGGTGTGCAGAGTGCATAGGGCCCTGCGTTCCCACAAACATATAAGGGTAAGATTACACTGTCTCAAAAAGTAAGGAAATTCATTGCAAAAAATGTTAATGCATCAGTTAGGGTTAAAGCAACAAAAGTAGGGAAATGAGGCATTAGTGTGTTGAAACCTAACATCCCTGACCACCCCATCCCCACCCTCCACACACCAACAGGCATCGGGGTGTGCCTTGGGGTCATCGGGCCCAACTCCTACCCCATTCTCCTATCCTGTACCATCTCCGCTACTTGGTCATGGAATGGGTAGGAGTTGGGGCTGACGACCTCAAGGCACACCCCAATGCCTGTGGGTGTGTGGAGGTGGGTGGTGTTAGGGTTCAAAGCCTAACGCCTCATTTCCTACTTTTTGTTGCTTCAACCCTAATGGATGCATTACTAAAGTTTTTTGCAGTGTGTGTGTGAACGTGTGTGTGTGTGTGTGTGTGTATATATATATATATATATATATATAAAAAAAAAAGTATATGTTGGTGTGTGTAACGAGAAGGTTATACACACCCATGGGGTTAGATGCTATGTAAACCCCGAGAGCTTTGCTCTCAGGGTTTATAAATAGCATCTACTCCCAAGGGTGTGTGTGAACTTCAAGATTAAACACATCGGCCCATATTTTATTATAGATAATTGCTGGGTTTCCCTTTTTTGCTTCAGCAATTCTATAAAATAGAGATGTTGCCGGCTGCCGTGGTCTGAATTCAGTGCAGTCCACGGGAGCCCTTATTTATTTAAATATTTTTGTAGTTCTTTTGTACGGCGTCGCCAGCCTACAGTTAAGTTTTTTTTCTCTGTGGTAGCAGTTTGTTTAGCTTGAATTGATTCTACCGCAGAGTCCGAGAGTGGCGGCTCAGTCTCCCGGAAAAGACCACGGCGCCAGCGGTCCAAAGGAAGGGCTGAAGCAGGTACGCGCAGAGTGACGGCAGTCAGATGACGCGGTTTACCGAATGAATACCCTTCATTACGGCAGATTACGCCACGGTTTCCCTACAGGAAAAAAAGGAAACCAGTTATATTATATACAGATATATAGATGGCTATAGAGATATAGATATAGACATGTATGCGAAATAGATATATATGTGAAAACTTGATGAAGTAGTCTGCTGGTCAACAAATGCTGGTGCTTTAACAGGAAAAAAATGACAGGCTAAAGAAACTAATGTTAAACATAACTGTTATAAATATTAGTCTTGCCTTTTACTTTAGTAGCTACCACCTCTGAGTTTTGCAGTTAGGCCCTGACCAGCCTAGGGAGCAGTTAGAGCTGTTCTTGAAACTGGTATAGTTAAATTTGTTGAGTGTGCCCATATTTGAAAGAAAGGGTGAACTGAACTGTACTACTGCATCCAGACTGCAGCTTTAGATTGGTTGTATGTTTTCAGTTTATATCTCATTGTATGATGGGGATTCTTATGATGGCTGTGGTGGTTTGGAGGTCTCTAACACTGTTTTACAAAAGCACCTCTTCAGAGTGTACGACAGTCATCTAATGATACTCTATTAGCCTCTTTTTCCAGTATTTCTGAAAAGTTGTTTTTATTTGAATGTGCATAATATTTCACAGGTGCTGCTGGTTAGCAATTGAACTTGTTAACTTCAAAAGCTAATCAACACCTGAAAGTGGGAGCGGTTCACCCAAGCACCTTCAAAGTGAAACTAAGACAAGCGATAGCCCATGTAGACGGAATACTGATACTTTGTCAAGCTGGAATACTGACAGACCAGCTCTCTTTGAGGAAACTGACAAGTCTATTTGGGGGGAAAAAAAATGTGCACGTTGTATTATATACAATAAAAGCAACCCCGAGAGTAAAGAATAGACCTGGTTTTTACACCTCTTAAAGTGCTGTCATAGAACACTCGAGCTTTGCTGTTGTGCTTTATGCCATCACTTAACCTACTCTGTGTGAGAACCAGATTATTCTTTGCACTCGGAGGTGCAGTATTCTGTATATCTAAAACAGTTTGTGTGTTGACTACTGTGGGCAGCCAGATAGAATGGGCTGTCCTCTACTGCTAGCTGGGACAATAATATGTAATATATAGTAGCCCATGCATGTAGAATTGCTGGCACAGATACAGTAAACGCATTTAGACAGCCCCCCTTCCTCAAACCTATTACTATCTACATTGAGTATCTGCAGCCCAATTCTCTACTTATGTGTCATCATTATGCTTATTTATTTATTTAGATTTTGATAACTGGGTAAGCTCACTGAGACCAGAGGTCCCTTTTTCAGGAGCGACCCAGATTAGTTATAGACAGCAATTACATATATTGGCAGGAGTACACAGTAGTACATATATTGGTAGGAGTACACACTAGCTGGAGCATACATTGGATAGGATATAGAGTACATTACAGAGCATGTCAGTTACATACACATAATAACATAGCAAATAAATCGGACATATGACATCTTAACCAACAATGCTTTAGGGGAGAGGTGGTAACAGCAATATGCAGGATATATTGCCAGCCAGTAGGCTGACTGCCGTGGGGCAAGCAAGTTTCAGCCACCAAGACTAAGTTCCGGGCTAGCGGTTGCAGCTACAGAGACTGAGCTCTAGCAGGTATACTTTCAGGCCGGACTTAAAACCCTGAATAGTACAACAGTTAGCCAAGTCAACAAGGAGAAGGTTCCATAAATGTGGGGCAGCGTACCTAAAGGAGCGCTTGCCATAGTTAGTTCTGACACGAGGGATGTCTAGGGGGTGGCCAGTGGAGGATCTCAGGTTCCGGCCCTGGACTTTGGGATTTAGCAGCCCATGCAGGTGAAGAGGAGGGCTAACAGTGGTAAACTTGAAGGCCAGGCTCAAGGAGGAGTAGGCTAGTTTTGTCACATAGGCCAGTGGAGATCAGCGAGGACCTTGCAGTGGTGCCTTCTGGGGGAGTTGGTGGTGAAACGAGCCACCCTGTGGTAGAGTGTAGTATGCTTTCTTTGTTCGCCCTCCCTTAGGGAATACAGCAGGGGAGCCCCATAGAGGAGGGAGGGGAGTAGGGTGCAGTTAGATATGGCGCAACAATCCTAGAGAGAGTCACCCAGCCTATAAAGAAGTCCTAACTTCTGGTGGGTGGACTTAACAACAGAGTCCATATGATGCTGGAAGGTCATCACGTGATCAAGCAGGACTCCGAGGTACTTGATCTTGTCTGTGATCTCTAGTCTCTTCCCTTGGGCAATATGAAGCTGCAAGATGCCATGACTGTCTGAGCCAAGGCATCTGGACCCAAACAGGACTGCCTTCATTTTTTCTTCATTCATTACAAGTGAGTTTGCGGAGAACCAGGCTTCCAGTGCAGCAAGACCAGCCTGGAGGTTGGCACTGATTACGCTAGGAAGTGGATCACTGCAGTAGACGACAGTGTCATCTGCATAGAGGATAAGGTTGTTCCTTCCACCAACCCCCTCTATATCATTGACAAAAAGAGTAAATAACAGGGGAGCAAGGATCGAGCCCTGGGGTACCCCGGAGATTACCTGTTTAGCACTAGACTGGGTTCCTCTCCATAGGACTTTTTGGGTTCGGTTGAGCAGATGGCTCTCGAACCATGTAACAGAGAGCCCGTCCAGTCCAAGTAGGTGAAGTTTAGTGAGGAGAAGTTCATGGCTGACCAAGTCAAATGCCTTGGATAAATCAATGAGTAGAGCCCCCATTGGGGAACCTTGGTCCAGTGAGTCAAGGATGTCCGATGTGAGCCGGATAAGGGCAGTATCAGTGCCATGGCCTTTCCTAAAGCCATGTTGAATGTCAGTTAGGAGTAGGTGCCTTTCGAGGTAATCCTGTATTTGATTGTAGACCAATCTCTCCTGCACCTTCGTTAGTGGACAGAGAATGGAGAGTGGCCTGTAGTTCCCCACATTGTCCCGAGGCCCTTTTTTGTGAATGGGGACAGTGGTTGCCACCTTCCATTTAGCCGGGTCCTTTCCTTCGAGGAGGGACATGTTGATAAGCAGGGCAACTGGATGGGAGATGGCTGGAGCTGCAGCCCACAGGAGTCTAGGTTCAAGCAGGTCATGTCCCAGAGAGGAGTCCGGGTTTATACGTTGCAGAAGGGGAAGTACCTTGGAGGACTTGACCAGCTTCAAGTGAAACTGGGGTCGGGAGTGTTCCCAGGTGGTGCCTCTGTTGCTGAGGGGCACCTGAGGGCAGGTGGGGTTTGGTTCCTCCAGGATTGGAGAAAGCAGCACTAAACGTCTCTGCAGTTAAGGTAGGATTATTGGTTAGGGTATCACTGACCTGGAGCGCACCCTCTTGGGCATTGGGGGCACCCTTTATCAGCAGGTTAATTTGGCCCCAGAATCTCTTGGGATCCCGCAGGTGCCTAGACTGGAGATCTCATAGGTATCTAGATTTAGCCGACTTGGAGGCTTTCTTGCACTTATTCCTCAGTTCTCTATATTTCTCCCAGTCGGTTTTCTGGCTTGTGGATTTGTATTGACCCCAGGCCCGATCCCGAAGCAACATGCTCCATTTGAGGCTAGGGTTAAGCCATTTGTGGCATTTACTCTGTACCCTCAGTTTCTCGTGGGGGGCGTGTATATTGGCCACCGACATAAAAGTGTTGGTAAAGAAGTCAAGCGCCTCATCTAGGGTAGGGAGGGAGATAAGTGGATCCCAGTATACGGCGCATAGGTCAGAGCAGAGATCCTCCGAAGAGAAACTGCTGTAGTTTCTGGCTTTGATTACTTTGGCAGGCAGTTTGGGAGGCCTGTTGGACTAGATGCAGAAAATTGGGGAATGGTCACTCAACGAGTCTGCCATGACCCCAGCAGCCTGTATGCGGTCCGGGATGGATACTAGGGCCCAGTCAAGCAATGAGTGGTTACCAGTCGTGGCATTGTGCCTTGTGGGCTGGTGGATAACTTAGGTCAGATTGGTGTCATATATAGGGTTCTTGCTGGCAGAGGTCTCTAGTGAGAGCCAGTTTTGGTTAAAGTCCCCCAGGAGAGTCAACTCCCCCAAGGAGTGTTCAGCCAAGGCATGAGTTAGCCATTCGAGGGAAGATGTAGCCGTTTGGGGTGGGAGGTAGGCACACACTATGTACAGGGGTTTGGTGTCTCCAAGGAGCACCTTCACAAATATCTCATTCACAGAATTGCAGAGGGGAGAATGGTCTATCTGCATTGCATTAAGACCACTCCGAATGTAAATGAGAACCCCCCCCACCTTTCTTCCCAACACGGCCCTTCCTGAAAGCATTAAAGCCAACTAGGTCCGTTTCGTGAGGAAGGATGCAGGATTTGAGCCAGTTATCAGTCACTGTAAGTATATCGGGTTCGGGTTTGTAGAGTGTTGTCCAGGCTTTGAGGGCATGGATTTTGTGCATTAGGCTACCTATGTTCATGTGCACCACCTTGAGTCTCCTGGCACTGGTCCAGAGAGGGCAGGTGGGGTCGCTGAGTATGGTATTTGAGGAGTAGGGACCAGGGTTCGATTCCATGTCTCCCCCCCCCCAAAAAAAGACAAGCTTTAGCCAGGCCAGGTAATTGATAATTCTGGTAGGAGTAGGGAGGAGCCTCTTTATGTCACTTAGAGAGAGGTGGTAAAATAGGTTATAGCAGTTACCATGTCTGGTTAAGCCGTGCATGGATAGTAGTAGAGCATTGTTCCCTTCCTCCAGGATATCCAGGGATACTGGGGAGTGGCGACTGGAACTGGCTTCCGGATCAGTGGGACTGTAGCCCCAGGTCGGTCCCCAGTATTAGCACCACATAGGTAGCAGCAGACATAAAGCCCACACTCCGCATGATAGAGTTGAGGCAGTAGGTGGGTGGAAAAAGGAAAACTTCCCCTCACAGTAGTAAAGGAATACCCTAGACTAGGTGTAGCTGGAGGGGCAGGTTCAGAAAGGAAGATTAAATCCAGCAGCTCCTGGTTAAGGGATACACCAGGTCAACTGTAAGCGGAGCAGGGGGGAAAAAAGTAGCAGTAAGGATGGCAACGTGCAACTCGGACACTTTAATCCCAAGCCCGCAAAAAACAGGAGTTAAAGTATGGTGAATACTTCAGACAAGGATTCAAACAGAGCTGTAAGACCACAGCCAGGGAAACAGAGAGCAGGCTTTAAGGAAAAAGTGTCTTATAGTGAAGATGTCTTTAAGAGGAGGGCAGGATCAAGATCAACAAAGGGGGTGGGGAGACAGAAAGCTTTAAGCTCAGAGCACTAGTACTGGGAGCCAATGGGGTAGGGGAGGGAGGAGCTTAAGTGTATTTAAGGGTGGGCTGGGCTAAAAAATTTGTCAGCCAGAGCAGCAGCCTCGCTGTCTATAGGCCGTATCTGATGCTTGATTCCAGGGGGCTGGTGGCAGCAGGCTCGTTGGTGCCGAGAGGCGCGCAGAGTGATGTCCGGGCATGCAGGAGGCGAATTTAGGAGTGGGGCTTCAGCAATTGACTCGTATATTACAAGCCGAGCATTAAGTGGTGAAAATTTAATTTCTGCTGCACAACATTTTTCAGAATATGACTAACTCCTAGGCAGGCCACTCTTTGATATGGGTTGCCTGCATGGAGCATGTCAGCGGCTCTTTAAACCAGCAGACCAAATACATTAACTGCTATACTAATGCAGTTGCATAGCAAAGGATTTTGTGTAAATAGTACACTCTCAAGAAGCAGGCTGAAACTAGTGGCAATTACTGGGCCCGTGGGGCCCCGCATCAGTACGTTCCAGTGTTGGAACGTAACATTGGTCAGTACTTTGCACCACTGAGGTGTGTTAGCGGAACTTAAGACTGAAGGCCGCACAAGTCTCTGTTGGGTGCCCACCTACTCGGTAGCAACATGTACCAGGACTGCTCTGGACTTCCGGGATTTTGGTCCAGAGCCCCCAGTTCTCTTATTTCGGCAGTCCTGGACCCGCTGGTGGGCAGATGTTAAAACGTCCTGAATTATGGCAATGAGGGCATATCAGGTTATGCCCACTGACCTTGCAAGAGTATGTCCTTGATACCACAGGACAGCTTCCAGTTTTTCCCAGCTCTCTCCAGTAGTATGTTTAAAAGATTCCAGTTAGTTTTCAAGTTACAGCACTGTTTCTCTGTGCAAAGTGTGATATGTATTACAGTACTTTATGTGGAGAAGGCCATATCTCATGCGAATCTACTCAATTTCTCATCAGCATTGATCTATTTAAAATTTGGTGACTGGAACAGGCACACTGAGCCAGGGCTCATTTCCGTGTGCGACCCAGGGTAGACGATGCAGCAGGGAGTGAAACAGTAAATAGTAAGTGCATGAACATATACAAAAAGAAAAAAATCACATTATACATAAGGAATTTCGGAGAACTAAAAATCAGTGTAAAGAAAGTACATGTACGTTGGCTTTGGGGTAGACCAGTTGAGAGTTAAAGGACCCTGATGCCAGTGTTGGGCAAGGCATTTGTACAGAACTAGTGAGGCCTGAAATTCAGATTGGAGTATAATCAGTTGTAAGCTAAGCAGTTGATTAGGCAAAATGGGTACAATAGCAGGGGTCGAAATTAAGTTTTGCAGCCACTAGCCAGCAGGGCCAGTGACTGGGAGCATCTTCTAGCCCCACAGACTTTTCCACTGGCCCAGCTGTTTTACTTATTGAAATGTTACCTTCTCCTGTACAAGCCCGCAGGGCTAGTTAGAAGAAATTCTTACTAGCCCAATACAAAAATCTACCAGCATTCGGCTAGTGGGCCAGTGCCAGTTTTGACCCTGCAATAGCAGAGGATGGATGGATGGAGCATGAGTTATTGTAATGAGGAAGAATATCTGCAGGTGCATTCTGTAGTGAAGTGGGATAGTGTGGTTAGAGAGAGTGGAGGGTGCAGGAGATACGGATGGGGAGATGGATACTGTTCTAAAGTATAGGAAGTCAGATAGAGAAAGCAAGCTGGCCTGCTGCAGATTGACTCTGAGGGATAGAAATATAGAATTTGCTGGCAGATGAGGACTGCTTGACTTCACCTAGACTGCCCATTTTTCCCTGCCTACAGTGTCACTGCAGATCTACTTGATCTCCAGTCTGTTCTCCCACGCTCCCTTCCTTTTGCCTAAGATTCCCTTATGCCTCTCCCATGGTTTCCTGAACGCCACTACTGCTTTGCCTGTAACCCTCTGTTGGAGGGCTTTTCCAGGAATTGATCACTCTTTCTGTGAAGATGCATCTCCTCACATCCCTCCTGAATCTGCCCCCCTCCAACTCCATGTCATGTCCCCTTGTTCTTAAACACTTTTTTTGCTGAAAAATACTTCCCCCTCCCCTGTACTTTATTTACCTCTGTGAGGTATTTAAAGATCTCTTGTCATATTAATAGGATAGGAAATTGGCTCTCTGAGCATACTCAGAAGGTGGTGGTTGGAGGATTATTCTCATCCCCAAGGTGGCAAGGTGGGTTACTAGTGGGGTTCCTCAGGGGTCAGTGCTGGGGCCACTCCTGTTCAACGCCTATATCTCAGACATCAGGAGGGGGGGTCAGGAGTGAGATGAGTCTCTTTGCAGGTGACTCAAAGCTGGGTGCAGTGGTGGATGGGGAGGAGGGGAGGGTGGCCTTGCAGGAGGACCTGGAGGCTCTGGAAAGGCGGTCAGGGAAAATGGAAACTAAAATTCAATGCGGGGAAGTGCAAGGTTCTGCACATGGGAGTCGGAAATCCAGGCCAGGGGTATACCATCTGACACATGATTCGAGTCACGGAGGGTGAGAGGGACCTGGGGGTAGTGGTAGATTCAAAATGAACAACTCAGAGACCTGTAGGAGGGCAGAGGCAAGGACAGATAGGGTGCTGGGATGCATTGCCAGGGGGATTACCTCCAGAAAGGCAGAAGTGATCCTTCCACTGTACAACTGCTTGGTTAGGCCACACCTCGAGTATTGTGTACAGTTTTGGAGACATTTAAAGAGGAACATTACACTCCTAGAGAGGGTCCAAAGGCGGGCAACCAAAATGATCGGGGGGAGAGGCTCAGGGAGCTCGACATGTACACCCTAGAGAAGAGGAGGGACAGAGGGGGGACATGATAGAGGTCTTTAAATACATGAGAGGGATCAATAAAGGAGGCCCAGTCAGGGTGCTCCAAAGGAAAGAAGGTGGGGCAACAAGAGGTCACGGGTGTAAGCTGGAAGGGGGCAGGTTCAGAGGGGAGAGGAGGAGATTTTATTTCACTGAAAGGGTGGTGGAGCCATGGAATGCACTGCCCAGGGAGCTGGTAGAGGTGGAGACTGTGGACGGGTTTAAGAGGGGGAGGGTAAATCTGACCAGGCCCAATACAGGTGGAACATCTGGGACTGGGGACAGTATAACCCAAGGGGGGGACACCAAAATCGGCCCTCAGTCGCGGGTGCTGAAAATCAAGCAGACTCGGTGACGTTAGGCCTATTCTGCTGGCATTTTAGTATGTTAGTATATTCCCCCTTCCAGAGTGTACATATTCAGGTCCTTTAGTCTCTCCTCATAGGGCTTCTGATGCAGACCCTGTACCATTTTAGTTGCCTTCATTTGAAACCACCTCCACTCTGTTCCCTTTTGGGGATGTGGTCTCCAGAACTGGACACAGTACTCTAGGTAGGGTTTTACCAATCATCTATACAGGGGCAATACCATCTCTCTCTTCCTGTTGGTGATATCCCTTTCTGTGCACCCCAGCATCCCACTAGCCCTCCTGTCTTGTTGCACTGCCTGGTCACCTTTTATTTAAAGTTGGTAACCTGTAAAGAGCAGTGGACCATCAGTCCTTTTTCAGGCTTGCCCCGGGCCGAAGGCATACAGACTTAATACCTTACAAAAACAATAACATACAACAAATGTTACAGATACATAGTATAGTACAGAAGTCAAAAACAGTTAACATTTAGAGATTCAAGCAAATAATGAGACAATCCAACTTTAAGTATGCAATAAGACTTTATGTAGGGTGCATCGTACTGTGATAACTTCACTTTCAGGGGCGTAAGGCATGAGGCTGTAGGCCAAGTGCCATCTGCCCCTGAGTGAAGTTATCACAGTACAGTGCACGACCCCGGAGTGTCTTAATGCACTTATAAAATGGCCATTTATTTTTAAAAGCAGTTTTTTTTAATTCAGAAATACATTTTTAAACATGTAAAATCGTAAATGAATGTGTGTGTAACATAAAATAGTCCTGCCTACTGGTACTAGCTTAAATCAGTGATAAAATTACTAGAATATGATGGTGGTGGTAGTAATAGTGATTAAATTTAGTTACAGTGGTTGTAGTTTTGTTTTACTTCCCCGGTGATTGCCTGACTTGCTCAAATAAAAATAGATACGTGCATATATCCGTAAAGCCACCAAACAAGTTGCCACCACAGGTAGAAATTAGCGGTTTTGAAAACATAAGAAACGAAACTGCTCTGTATGGTGTCGCTTAAGTGCGCTAAACTCCGAGAGTCCAAACAGGCTGCTGGCTGCAAATGTTAAAGTAAAATAAAAAGGTTGCCAACATCAAATATATCCTGCAGCTTCACATTGTGATTTGCAGTGAAAATTGGGTAACAAGAATTCAGAGCACAGACGGATAGAATTGGATGCCTGTGAGACAGCATTGGGAGGATAGCGTTGAAACTGAGGATGTCTGGAGATGGTGTTGGGACAGTGTGTCAGGACATGAAATTTAAGCATTGGAAGCTTGCAGCAGTTTTCCGTTTTAGCTTTTTTCAAACAACGCACCTAACAACTTTGGTGGGGAGACACAGTTTGACCACGTCATTGGAGAGACATTTAAGGTAAAAATTAGGCCAGAAAACATTAAACTACTGCTATTGCATTTGACAGTTGTTAGGTCCCGAGTCACCTTCACCTCCCCCCATTACGCAATCGTTAATTGTTTCTGTGAGGTTTTTAATGGATGAGTAAGGAAGTGAAGCTGTTACTGGAGCTGATGGAGACATATTCAGTACAGGTAATTAAAAGGTACTGGATTAAATAAGAGCAAAGCTACCAACTTTTTGAAGCCTAAAACTGGGACTTGTCATAATTTGGAAATAACTCCCCTCCCCCACACACACTTTTTTTTTGTTTGTTTTGTTTGAGAAACCCTAACTGTAACCTCTAATGCATCCCTTCCCTCAACACTGGTAAACATATTTTCATACACAGTACGGAAGCTTTCAGTTCTTAGTGAAATGTGACTGTCTGACTCCGTCAAACTCTAATGCCATGTGCCTTCCAAACATGGCTGCTGCAGGGCTGAGCTAAATTGATTCCAATATTATTTCCAAAAAAAGATAAACCTCTCCTAAAACCAGTGGAGCGCCACATCATATTTGCAAGTGCCCTTAGAAACCTCTGCGCCTGACGATACAAAGTGACCTGACCCCCCAACCCCCTGGGTGCACTTGCCCCTAACTGGGTGGACAAGGCTAAAATATGGAGCTGAAAAAAGAACCTTGTTTTCTGCACTCATAACCCCACAATGTCACTCACTCCTGACTGGGCAGACAAGGGCTAGATGTATTCATTCATTGCCGCTTTGCTCTGACCCCGCCCACCACTTAACTTTCCTCCCTCCAGCACCGGATCAATCACACAGCCACTTTCTGAATCAACATATGGTACCTTCTTCACGATGCAAGCAAACAAACACCTCCCCAGTCTGACTCTGGAGACTTTCAGCTGCTGACAGACAGATGGCCACATATGCTCGCATTACCCAGTCTGTTTAACCCGGAAAGAAAGGTGCTTATGGTGCTCCCTCTTGCCGTTTGACTACTGCCAAAGTATCTTTCACGACGCAGCGTGGGTAGGTGCAGATGGAAATTGCTGTCCAGCTCAAGCAGTGGCCATGGTGGTGATGAAATGTGAATGTCACTGGGCGTAAACAAAACACAGATGAAAAAACAGGACAGAAATGGGGCAACCAGCAAAAACTGGGACTAAAGTAAGATTCTGCAAAACTTGTTTGGACACCGGGACATGCTACCTAAAATCGGGACTGTCCTGGGAAAATCAGGACAGTTGGTAGCTTTGAATAAGAGTCCACTACTGTGTCTACGTTGTGAAGGAGTTTTAGCGAGGACAAAAATGGCTACCATCAAACTACTACAAATTTCTAAATAAAATCCCATAAAAATGGATCACTGAGCCATTAGAATCTATGCTGTGGCTGTTTTACTGGGACTAGATATTTATAGTGCTACATTGTACTATAAATAACCAATCCGATTAGTTCATTGCTCCATGCCATTTTATAAATAAACTGAAAAAAGTGATAGCATACAGAGAAACAGGTGGAGCGTTCCAAAGACCAGGAGCAGACAAGGAAAAGGGCTTAGAATGAAGTGATAGAATGCAGAGAATCTGGTAGAGCATTCCAAAGACCAGGATCAGACATAGAAAAGACCTTGGAGCCCATTTTGATTATACATATGGGCGGACATTTTATGATAGTTACCTCCAGGACTCTTTCCTACATGGTGGTTGCCAGTATTACCCCACCCATTCTATACACTGCCCCTGGGTTTCTGTGTCTTAAGTGCATTATTTTGTACCTTTTCGCATTGAAACCAGAGATACCATACCCTTGACCACTCCTCAAGTTTTTGCAGGTCACTGCTTATCCTTTCCACCCTATTGCAGGTTGTGATGTCCTCTGTGAAGAGGCATATCTTACCTTCCAGGTCCTCTGCAGTTTCACTTATAAAGACATTATAGAGGACTGATCCCAGCACTGACCTCTGAGGCACCCTGCTGGTCTCCCTTCCTTTCATGGAGTCAACTCAATTTACCACCACCTTTTGCTGCCTATCCCTAACCAATTTCTTATCCAGTTTACCCACCTTTGGACCCCGCTCTTAAGCTACCAGGCTTGCTTACTAGTCTGTGTATAGTGGTGTCGAAAGCCTTACTGAAATCTTGGTAGGCTACATCACCCGTTCCACTCTGATCTAGTTCCTTGGTCACCCAGTCAAAGAAACCTATCAGATTAATTTGACATGACCTCCCCTTGTGAATCCATCTTTCCTTGGGTCTGGTAACCCATTGAATTCAAGATATTCCACAATCCTGTCCTCCAGCAGTGATTCCACTAACTTCCCAACCACCAACGTCAGGCTGACTGGCCTGTAGTTGCCAGTGTTTTCTGTCCTACCCCTTTTCTGAAGTGGGACTACATCTTCTCTCCTCCAGTTCTCTTGAGCCACTCCCATTGCCAATATGATGATGAATAGGACAGTCAGAGGTGCAGCCAGGATACGAAAGGAACAAGCAGCTGATGAATGAAGGGAGCAGAAGGGGATGACAGGGCTAAGGAAAGGGAAGTGGGAATAGCTGCAGGCTAGTATTTGGCCATGAAGAAACAGTGTGAATGATGTCCAGTGTCGAGAGGGGAGATGGAGATTGACGCGAGTGAGAGATGGAGCAGCAAGGGCAAACCAGCATGTCAAGCCTGGCAAGTGTAGACTTTGGAGCAGCACTGTAGACTACATCTGCGTAGTCACACAGGGAAGACCATTTTAAGGATGTTCTCACTGCAAATTAGAAAGGAAGGCCTAATTTGTTTTGGTACAGCACACCAAGCTTAGGGCGAAGTTTCTTGTGCGTGGCGTTAGTATGGGTGCAAAACTGGAGTTTCTGATCCAGTCATACTCCCTAAGTACTTGAAGTGGGGTACCTGTTCAAGCAGGTTGCCAACTAGTGTTGAGAAGACAGGTGTATGTTGCAGCCTTGCTGATCTATTGCTGAATGTTTGAGCGACCTTTTTTTTGGCATTTAGTGAGAGCTATTTTGTTAGAACCAGTGCTGGATGTTCTCAGTCGTGCCGGAGTGAAGGGACCAAGACGCCTGAAGAAAATAGAACTGTCATCTGTATACATGTGCATGTGGGAAGAGACACAGGTGTAAGGGAGGTCGTTTAAGAAGATGGAGAAGAGACTGGGCAAAGATGGAGCCATTGGGGGCACCGGGCTTGATGGTCAGGAGTGGATAGGGCATCACCACCTTTAGCCCATCTGAGAGGTAAGAGCAGAACCACCTGACTGCTGGGTCAGATCAATCCACAGCACCTAACCTATCTAAGAGACAGTGGTGGTCCACTATATCAAAGACCTTTTGAAGTCTGTGACAGTGGCCACAGTGAACAGGCCCTGGTCTATACCTTTTCAGCACAGATTCTGTAAGTCTGAGGAGGGAAGAGATGGTGAAGTCGTTCTTGCAGAAGCCAGACCAAAATGGGGAGAGAAAAGAAAGAGAAGTCAAGGTAGGTGGATAGCTGGGAGAGAACAGTTTTTTCCTGCACCCTAGTCTGGGCAGGGAGAAGCGAGATGGGCTGGTGGTTATCTGGGGAAGAAGCATCACCCTTGAGGATAGGGATTACTTTAGCCTGCTTCCATGACTGGGGAACTGATCCAAGTTGGAAAGAAAGATTGAAAAGAGGCAAGGGGGCAGCGATGGCTGGTGCAGAGAGATGGAGAAGATTAGCATGCAAACCATCAGGACAGTGCCCCTTAGTGGAATTAAGATAGAGTAAGTCAGTGAGGGTGGTCACTGTGGAGAGTAGAGAGAAGGAAAGATGCTAGGATTGAGGGTGAGGAGATGGACATTTGGGTATAGACATGGCAGGCAGGAGGGGGAGAATGGTGGGGAAGAGGAAGAAGAGAGAGGGCACTGGAAACTAAAACTGCTGACATGGCCATGGCAGGGGTTGAACCTGCAATCTTCTATTGACAGACGTCTTACAATTAGGCCACGTGACCAGAGTCCAAAACACAGAAACAAAGACACACACACACAATCTTAATTGGTATGCTAGAGAGCATTTTGGAGAGGCACAAAAGGCAGAAGTTACATAGAAACATAGAATTTGACGGCAGATAAGGACCGCTTGGCCCACCCAGTCTGCCCATTTCCCTACCTGCTGGATATGCTGCAGATCCTAGTTAACCAGCAGCCTACTTCTTCCTACCCCCAACCCCTAGAATTGCCTTATAACTGTCCCATGCATGCTTGAATTCCACCACTGATTTTGACTCCACAACCTCCTCCGGAAGGCCGCTCCATGCATCCACAACCCTCTCTGTGAAAAAATACTTCCTTAAATTACCTCTGAGCCGCCCCTATCTTCAAATTGTGCCCCCTTGTTCTTGCACACCTCTTTTTTTGAAAGATGCTACCCTCTTGGACTTTGTTGATTCCCTTGAGGTACTTGAGACGTTTCTGTCATGTCCCCCCTCTCCCTCCTTTCCTCTAGGCTATACATATTAAGCTCCTTCGCCTCTCTTCATATGTCTTCCGGTGCAGACCCTGCACCATTTTAGTTGCCCTCCTCTGGACAGCTTCCATCCTGTCTATGTCTTTGCGGAGATTGGGTCTCCAGAACTGCACACAGTACTCCAGATGGGGTCTCACCAGCTGTCTGTACAGAGGGATAATAACTTCCTGTTTTCTACTGGTGATGCCTCTCCCTATGCATCCCAGTATTCCCCCAGCCCTCTTTGCTGCCCTCTCACATTGCTTGCCCACCTTTAGGTCATCTGATATGACTACCCCCAGGTCCCTTTCCATTTTTGTTGTTGTTAGTATCTCACCCCCCATTGTGTACTCTTCCCCTGGGTTTTTGTTTCCCAGGTGCATTACCTTGCACTTCTTAGCATTGAATCTAAGCTGCCATACATTTGACCATTCCTCTAACCTTGCCAAGTCCCTTCTCATCCTTTCCACCCCACCCTGTGCATCAACTCTGTTGCAGATCTTTGTGTCATCTGCAAAGAGACATACTTTTCCTTCCAGTCCCTCTGCAATGTCGCTTTATAAAGACATTGAAGAGGACCGGTCCTAATACTGAACCCTGCGGTACACCACTAGTAACCCTCCTTTCTTCTGAGTGGACTCCATTTACTATTACTCTGTGTCCTATTCTCCAGCCAATTCTTTACCCAGGCTGTCATCTTGGGACCCACTCCCAGGCTGGCTAACTTGTATATTAATCTTTGTGTGGGACTGTGTCAAATGCCTTGCTAAAGTCTAGGTAGGCCATGTCCACAGCCCCTCCCTGATCTACTGCTTTGGTCACCCAGTCAAAGAAATCTATCAGATTTGTCTGGCATGACCTTCCTGCTGTGAATCCATGCTGCCTAGGGTCCTGTGCCCCTCTGGCCTCTAGATACTTGACAATTCTTTACTTCAGAAGTGATTCCATCATTTTCCCTATCACTGAGGTTAAACTAACAGGTCTGTAGGTTCCTGCTTCTGCCTTGCTCCCACTTTTGTGAAGGGGAATCACATCTGCCCTCCTCCAGTCCTCTGGTACTACCCCATCATCCCATGATTTGTTAAAAAGGGTAGTCAGTGGTGTCACTAGTTCTACCCTTAGTTCTTTTAGAATTCTGGGATGAATCCCATCAGGCCCCATTGCTTTGTCCACCTTCAGTTTTAAGAGTTCTTTTAGAACCCTTTCTTCTGTAAATGGGCTGGTATCAACTTCTGTATCCAGAGTGTTTCTACTGTTTGTTTTATGTACCTCCCCCTCTTCGTTTGTAAATACTGAGCAAAAATATTTGTTTAATATCTCTGCCTTGTCACAGTCTCCCTCTGCCTACCCTCCCTCCCCTTTATTAAGCCTCACTATCCCTCCCTTGGTCTTCCTTCGCTCCCTGATGTACCTATAAAGGTTTTATCCCCTTCTTAACTGAGTTGGCTATCTTTCCTCGGTTTGGGCCTTTGCTGTTCTGACTGCCTTCCAGCCTCCTTTTGCTTTAACTGATACAGTTCTCTGTCCTGCTCCTTCTGCGATTCCTTGTACTTCCTGAATGCTTTCTTTTCTCTTGAACCTTCACTGCCACTTCCTTTGAGAACCATAGTGGTTTCTTACATCGTTTAGTTTTGTTTATTTGCTTCACACAAAGGCTCGTTACCTCTGTGATGGCAGTTTTTATTATTCCCCATTGTTCTTCCACCTCTCCTTCCTGCCCATTTGCTAGTGCATTCCTTAGGCACTCACCCATTTTGGCAAAGTCAGCCCTCCTAAAGTCCAGTACTTTTGTCTTTGTATGGCTTGACTCTATTGCTGTGTTTATTGTGAACCATACTGTTCGGTGGTCGCTATTTCCCAGATGGCTACCCACTTCTACATCTGTGATCCTCTCTCCATCTCCATTTGAGAGAATCAAGTCTAATATTGCTCCCTCTCGAGTGGGCTCCAGTACTAGTTGTCTAAGGCCTGCCCCCTGTAGGGCATCTAGAATAACTCCATTCTTCGGAGTGGCAGCTGCAACTGCACTCCAGTTAACATCTGGCATATTCAGATCACCCATCGGCAATATTTCCCCTTTTTCTGCCATTCTAAGTATACTTTCTATCATTTCCTTGTCCATTTCCTCCCCCTGAGAAGGGGGTCTGTATACAACCCCTGTGCGGATTGTGGTGCCATTGCCTGTCTCCAAATTTACCCACAGTGCTTCTTCTCCTCCCTGTTTACCCTTTTGTTCTGTTGCTTTTATTCCTTCCCTTATGTAAAGAGCTACTCCTCCTCCTCTTCTACCCTCCCTGTCCCTCCTGTAGATAGTGTATCCTGGTATCTTCCCTTGTCAATCTTCACCATTCATTACTTCCTGGGTGTAAGCCGGAGGCGCGCACCCGTCACGGGAGCTTTTTTTTTTTAAACTTTGGCTTCTTGGCACCGCCCTCGAGTAGACGTCATCGCGGGGGCGGCTGTTAGTGCGACCACTCCTCCTCCAACTCAGTTCTGTTTTCCACCGCCGAGGCAGCACCTGCTCAGCAGTGAAGCGGCCCTTAACTGCGTGGCAGTGCACCGACTCCTGGTTTTTCTTCCTTCGACGCCGATCTGGTAAGACTGTTCCTTTTTCTATCTAACGGCGCGGTGTGTTTCCTACTGTGTTTTAGTCTTGTTAATTTCGCTATGTCCGGTTCGGGAGCTTAAGCGCTTTTTCTAAGACGGGTCAGCTCTCTATGCGGCCGGTGCTCCTGGCCGCATTTCTCCGCCTCGGACCGACATGACGCTTGCCTCGCTATGCCTGGGACCCAACCATGATATGGATTCGCATGATGCCTGTTTCTCGATGGACCGTCCTCTAAATCAGCTGGCTAAGCTCGGCAAGGCCCCGCCGACCTTCGGGGAACGGCGTCGCTCTCGGGATTCTTGGGCAAGGTCGTTAGGCCCTTCCCCGGGTCCCCTCCCGGGCCTATACGGTCCGAGGAGGAGGGGGTCTCCTCGTCTATTCTTGCCGAGGAGGAGGCCTCTTCTGCGGTGTTGGGGAGCGTGAGTCCTCCCGGGGCCGCCACGCCGGACACCGCCGGGCAGTCACCTCTTCGGAGGTGCAGACTTCTCGTGTTGAGGCCCTCGACTTTTGGGCCTGGTCTCGGTGGACCTCGACGCGCCCGCGCCGCTGGATCTGTGCCGTGATCGGCGGCGCCCGTTCCCAGCGCCGTTTGAATCGGCGCTGTTAGCGGCGCCGGTGATCGAGGCAGCGCTGTTAGCGCGCCGCTTTGGATCCCGGCTGTTAGCGGCGCGGTGATCGGCGGCGCCATTGGCAGTGCCGCTTTGGGCCTCGGCGCGATGGACATGGCGGCGCCAGCCGGCTGATGCCGCACCGCCTCCAGCGCCCGGCGCCGTGAGGCCTTGTCCTTCCTCCAGGCGGTGCCGAGCCCGCTGGCGCGATGGTGTGGAATTAGGCCTGGCTGCTACCTGGCGGTAGAGCGGCGGCTCACCCTTGGTACCGCTCAGAGCTCCGGGTGGCCTCGGGACCCCTGGGGTGGCCAGCATCGAGGTCCAACTGGTCTCGCCCTCCTCTGAGGGCGATGACTCGACGTGGACCCATCCTGGCACCCCACTCTTCGAGGTCTGGGTCCCGTGGCTAGGGGTGCCAGGCGGCACGATGGACCCTCCTCTGTCCCCCACCGCTGCCTCCTGAGGGTTCCCGGCTGGGGTGGCCGGGAGCCCGGGGGCAGGCGTGGGGGTGACGGAGGGGAGGCCCTCTGGAGGCCGGTGACAGCTACCCCGGGGTGCTGTTGCCCCTCTAGGGACAGGGGACACTGTGGTCGAGGAGGAGGGCCCTCGAGTCCGAGGGGTTGAGGTGCAGGGGTCTGCTACTGGTCTCTTGGCCACCTCAGGGGGTGGCCAGGAGCCGAGTGCAGAGCTCGCCCCTCCCTCCAGGGTTCTAGGGTGTCCTCTGGCGGCGCTTGTGCGGACTGTCCCTGGATCCATGCAGTCCAGCGTCGTCACAGGGAGGTTCTCCCCAGGGCTCTTCCAGGCTCCGCTTCCCCAGAGTTCCGTTCTGCGGCCTGGTCTGATATCCGGGATCCCTCCTACTAGGGCTCCTTTCCCCGGATTCCAGAGCCCTCGCAGAGAGCAGTTGCCTCCTCGGAGGTGCCCCTCTCCCATCTCTCTGCCTTCACCACCCCCGCTCCCAGGCCATGTCGGTCCTACGGGTCCGTTATCCTGGGAGCAGTTCAGGGGTTCTGCGGCGGCCTTCCCCTCATATGTTAGATACATGCATGAGCGGGTCTTTCGACTCTCCCCACCGCCGCAGGAATCCTCTGGACATTCCAGCTCCCCATCATCCTCGTCTCCCTCCTCTGAGGGAGAGGAACCCCCTGCTCATCTTTCCTCCGATGCTGATTTCACAGAATATCAGCGTTTCCTCTCGAGGATGGTGAGGGATCTTCGGATTCCTATGTTCGGAGAGACAATACCGAACGGGAGACGCGAGAATTCCTTGGTGAATTCAGTGCCCAGCATTTGGTGGTACCTTCCTGGCCTATCCTTCCAGGAGGCGCTATCCGGTCCTGGCAGTCCCCAGCCGCTTCTTCTCCAGCCCCGCTGACTGTCAGCGTAGGTATTGTGCCCCTCAGAGTCTCTAGGTTCCTTCCCAACCCGCCTCTGGTTTGGTTTACCTAGATACTCCTTCTGACGCGCTGCCTGGCGCGACCGCCCACGGATGCGGACTGTCTCCAGTTCGACCGCTGGAGCTAAGAGTGCTCTCTTCTTCTCATGAGAATGCCTGTATTGCATCTCATCAGGCTCACCACGCTGCCTACAACCGGCATTTGTGGTCGATGATGTCCCAGCTGTTGGCATCAATGCCTGACACGGAGCAAACCAGACAAGCCGTTGCCCTCTCCGCGGTAGGCCTGGAGCTGGCAAGACACCAAGCAAGGGCATCTTACTAACGCCAATGAGGTGGCTTCCAGGCTAGTGGGGACAGCGATCTGCATCAGGCGGACGGCATGGCTTCGTCTTTCCAGGTTGTCACCCCTGGCCCGGCGTAGGGTGATTCGCTCCGCCTTCCGGGGACCCGTCTTTTCTCCTCTAGAGCTAGGAGACTTTTACAGGGGCTCCCTCCGTCTCCTCGTCCTCGGGAGGCACCTCCTAGCTCTTCCCCCACTTAAGCTTTCTGAATAAGCCAGGGTCTTCTCCTTCTGTTTCTCACCAGCAGAAGGCTGGGGGTCTTGTTCCCTCAGGGTATGGCCTCTCCCCGGGAAGAGGAGCTTGGTACTCACCCAGGAAGTAATGAATGGTGAAGATTGACAAGGGAAGATATGAAAATTACGTACCTACCGTAATTCTTGATCTTCTCTTGTATCTTCACCATTCATTACTTACACCCGCCCACCATCCCCTCAGTGGCCTCTTCCTGTGGCTTCTCCACCTCCCGTCTCCTTCCTCTCTCTGCAAAATAAATATAAAAAAAAAAAAAACTATAAAAGATAGGAAGAGTTGCTCAATTTTTAAAAAAAAAAAAAAATATATATCTTGGGGAGGTTCTATTTCTCCAGAAAATTATTTACTTTAAGATTCTTGGGCCATCTCGTGGATTTGCATTGCGATCAAACTGCACAACTATATCTTGCCATCCTCGGCGAGATACCTCTGGGGTTTTAGCCTGGCTCAGGCTATTCAGTTTGATCCTGCAATCCCGTGCTCCACTGTTGCGCCCTAGAATCAAAAACCCCTCCCCCTTCTCTAATTCTTGCCTTGCAGAGCGGAGGAACGGGCACGTCTGTTTCTTTTTTTTTCTAAAAAAAAAAAAGAGGAAAAATGCTGAGGGAACTCTCTTCGACTGCTATAGGCATTCTTGGTATTGGGGTCATGCTCCTAGCCTGCAAATGATTATCTGTAAAAAAAAAAAAAAAAAAAAAAAGGGAAAACAAACAAGAAGGGAGATGAGAGGGCAGGCAACCCTTCTCGTGAGATTTTGATGATTGGTTTTTCCTTTCAAGTGTCCTCCTGGACAGTTTTACAGAAGAGCAGTGCTGACCATAACCAATCCCAGCCAGCCTAAGCCTCTGGCCTGCCTTGGCGAGTCCGTCTGAGTCCCACTTCTATGCTTAAAAACGCCTGAAAGGCTTACATTTTCCATTTCTAAACCCCTGAGCAGCGCTCTCATGCTGCCTGGGGTTTATTCTTCCCTTCTCGGGTGCCCTCCGGTTAAAGGCCTTCGCGGCCAGGAGCCCGAAGGTGGTATCAACAACAATGGCATGTTGAAGATGAGGACTATGCCCTCCTGAGTCTGTCTAGCGGGTTTGGTGAACCTTCTTTTCAGCTCTGTCTCCGGGGATTCTTGCTTCCCTGTTAGTCGAGCCTTGAGCTATAAGATAACTATGCTCGTTGGGCATTCTGGTCCCTTCAACATCCCATCTCTCTCTTCTCCTCTTCTTCTTCATCTTTCTCATTTCCTTCCTTTTCTCTCCTCCTAGAGTCGCCCAGGTAAGGAGGCCCTGCAGTCCCTAGGTTAGGGATACTCTTATCTCCTCTGTCCTTCCTCCATCGGCTTATTCCTTTTTCAGTTCATTCTTCCTTGCTTTGCTATCCCTTGGCTATCTTGCCTCGCTATCTCTATTCTCTGCTTTCACTTTTGCCTCTCCGGCTCACAGAACTGAGTTGGAGTAGGAGTCGGTCGCTACTAACGGCCGCCCCTCGCGCATGACGTCACTCTCGAGGGCGGTGCCGTTAGCCAAAGTTTAAAAAAAAAAAAGCTCCCGTGACGGGTGCGCGCCTCCGGCTTACACCCAGGAAGTAATGAATGGTGAAGATACAAGAGAAGATCAAGAATTACGGTAGGCACGTAATTTTGATATGTTTACGTCCCAGTCATGGTTTTGTGTGTACCATGTTTCTGTGACTGCCACGATGTCCAGATGTTCCTCCTCCATCAAGGCCACTAATTCAGGAAGCTTGTTACCCAGACTGCGGGCATTGGTACTCATTGCTCTCCATTTTTTGATGGCTTCTTCTGTTGCAGCATCCCCCACTGACTGTTCTACCTCGGTCTTTTTCTCATTTAGTACCCTGTTTTGAAGGGAGAGGCTGGGATTTTCCTGCTGCTTGTCAGTGCCTCCCCCTTTGACTAGTTTAAAAGCTTGCCAATGAAGCATTTAAACTGATTGCTCAAAGACTTGTTCCTTCCTGGACAGATGCAGACCATCCTGCCAGTATAGGCTGGTGTCCCTCCAGGTGGAACCCCAGTCCCCAATGAGCCAAACCCTGTGCTCCGCACCATTTTTCAACCATTCATTAAACTGCTTGGTGCTAATTACCCTCGCTTCCCCCATGCCTTCGACAGGCAGCACCTCTGAGAAGGATACTGTGTGTGCTACTTGTCTTAGGCCCCTCCCCAACTCTGCAGTGTCCTCCTGCACTGCTCTAATCTCATGATGAGCCAAGTCATTTGTCCCTAGGTGGACAATTATGTCCAGCTCAGACTCCCTTGCAGTTGTTCGCGTGATCCTGAGGATGCGCTTCCTGTCCCTCCAAGCCATGGCACCAGGCAGGCACCTTACTTCAGTTTTCTCAGCTCCCCCCAGTTCTATACCCCTAATAATTGAGTCCCCCACCAGGAGCTGCTTCCTTTCCCTTTGGTATCCTCTGCCTCCTTCCTGTGGGCCTCCCTTGTGACAGTTGTCATCAGTCTTCTCTGCGGATGCATCCATAGGGGAGCTATGCTCCCCCAGAATGGTGTATGGATTGTGGAGTGGAACAATTGACTGGGTGTGCCTCTGTTCCACCATCCTCACCCTCCCTGAGCCCACTGTGGTCCAACTGCTGTGCTTTCTTCGCAACCTTTGAGGTAGTGGTGGTGGCGCTAGTGCTCCCTGGATGGGGGAGGTTCCCTTCCTACTGTCCAGTGTGGCCTGGGGGAAGATTTCCTTACTACTGTCCAGTGTGGCCTGAAAACGGGCAACTTCCTCCCTCAAGGCAGATAGTTGTCTGCAAACAGGGCAGCATCTCAGCCTCCAGAAAGACTCCCGGAAGTTATGAGGGGCTGATGCCACTGAGCACAGAATTGTATAGGCATCAATTGAAATTTGGTACACAGCAACGTGGAAGGAACCTAAAGGCCTTGATAAAGTGTAGTGATGACAGTGAAGGTCCAAGAGAATGTTGCATCTCCTGAACTGATACACATTATATATAAAGACTGACGCCACACTATGTATACACCGGAGGAGATGAGAGGAAGTGTACACATGGTGTAAACACACAAATATGGTACTGGATGTAGTTATTCATCAAAATTGTGATGGATGCATGATATAGAATAAAAGCGGAGATGTTTGTGGCAAACTAAATGGAAACTGGAGGACCTGGAAACCCTGGAGAGAAGATCTCATGCCTGGAAACTAAAGTTTAACACTGGGAAATGCAGGGTTCTTCACCTGGGGGCCAAAAACCCGGCTCACGAGTACACCCTGGAGGACACTGGAAGTGTCTCCCGGCGGGAGACGGACCTTGGTCTGGTGGTAGATGCCAAAATGAATAACTCGGAGCAGTGTAGAAGGGCTGCAGCCCAAGTGACTAAAATGCTGGGGTGCATAGCCAGGGGAATAACCTCAAGGAGCAGAGAGGTGCTCCTGCTTCTATAATTGCCTGGTTAGCCGCACCTTGAATACTAAATGCAATTTGGCGATCTACTAAACATCGCGACTCGCATAGCACCTTTCCCCCACACCTCACTTGTCCTCCCCTTTCTGAACTATACTAGGCCTCTGGGTTTCCTCCTCTGCCCCCCAACCCGTGCTGCCTGTGCCTCTGCTGTCAAAGCCATACACTGGCAGCTCCTCTACACCCTTCCAGTCTGCCAGTAGTTTGTTCTTCAGTATTCTGCCTTTCCCTACTCTGACTCTAAGCGCCTCTACACCCTGGTCTCACTCTCCCTGTACCTACATCTCAACATCCTAACTCGCTTATGTATATTCAAGTACTGTTGGTTCTCCTTAATTGCCTAGTTTCAATGATCTCTCTTCAATACAGTCTGCTACTGTGTAACTAGTTGTTTTTAAAAAAAAATTCTGTAATGACTCAAATGCTCTGTATTGACTCTGTATCTGTGTGTTGTTTGTCTGCGTACCTCAATTGACTTGGAACCTTTGTAAACGAGTCTCTAACTCAAAGGTGTTAATCCCAATCTGGAATAAGTAAATAAGTGATATTGCTCTGCTGGAGAGGGTTCAGAGGAGGATGACGAGGATGATTCAGGGTCTAGGGGAAAAACCCTATGGGGAGCGACTAGAGGAGCTCACCTGTACTCGCTGGAGGAGAGGAGGGACAGAAGGGATATGATCGAGGTCTTCAGATATCTCAAGGGAATAAACGGGGTCAACCTTGATGGGGTGCTACAGCTGAGGGAGGTGGGAGCCACCATGGGGCACTTAATGAGGCTGGATGGTGGGAGACTAAGGGGGGAAACAAGGAGACATTACTTCACTGAGAGGGTGGTGGAGCCCTGGAATGAGCTTCCCGTGGGGTTGGTGGCTGTTACAACTGCGGAGGGGTTCAAGAGAGGCTGGGATGGGTATAAGGGGAAGGTGCATACCAGAGCCTTGCTGGGGGTTTTGGGGGGAGGGAAATCTTGTGGGCAGGGGAGAGGGCTATGACGGTGCCCTTGGCAGGCATTGATCCCCAGCAGACTCGATAGAACATTGGGTCTGATCTGCTGGCTTTTTAGTATGTTATGTAAAACTAAATGTGAGATTTCACATGGGGAAATGAAGCTGGAGAAGTTATATCATGATGCCACTGTTAGGATCCATGGATACTTACTATGCCTACTTCAGGACAGTAGTGGTTACACATCATTTGAAGTGAGACATCATTAAAGAATAAACATAGATAACTTTCTTTTGTTGTGTCCCAACAATTGAGAGATGCACTAATTGCCATAAACAGTGGTGTGTGCCCATAGGTGCGCTGTGTGAATATGATGTTGATTTGCATTGTCATTTGTCTGATGTCTGTGTGTTTCATTAGTGGAGTATCACAACTACTGCTGTGAATTTGTAAGTACACAAAGGCACAAAAATAATTTCAGTGAATGACATTGCCGCGATATTAGGGTAGATTCAGTCTACGAGCAAGAAGCAACAGAGGGTGGATAGTGGGTACAACATGATGCATTATAAAACCTGATGCAGAGGAAAACAGCTGACTGTGGGAACATCATGGTTCATTTCGGTGAGCTGGTGGGAGGATCAGTTCTTTGCTATACCTGCAGGACAGAAATAATATGATATTCAGGCATAAGAGTATAACGACACATAGAAAACCAGCAATAACACTGCAAAAATGGAGCCGTACTGGTGATTGGTGTATGTTGTGGGTGTGGGAGTGCGCCAGGGATTACACTGAAAAACTTCCAGCAGGAAAGATTGCATGTCACACTGATCTTAGTCGGTTTGAAGGGTGACACTTTGGTACAAGCTGCCGGAGGTGATCTACAGTATATGGACACACAATTAAAAAAAATCCAAAGCAAGGTTTATATTGGAACAAGACTACAGTTCGGTAACTACAGATTGGTTGCTGTCGTGGGGGTGGGGTTGTGCACTGAACTCGTACTTCATGAAATGGAAGCAGGGACACATGTCTTGTTGTAGATTTTGTTTTTTTAAGGGGGCACAGATTGCGGTAAAAAAAAAGGCAGCAGGACGTGATATTACTGGGTAGGAATGGATGCACTTTGTCGCTTCAGGTTTGTCTCGCAATGCATTTGGAATAAAAATAGCAGCCTTTCTGGGGGGGGGGTGCAACAGCAGGTTAACACAGCAAATGAATTGCGCGGGGGGGGGGTTGTTGTAGAAACAGGAATATACAAACACGGCAACAAGCAATATCACAACAGCTTTCAAAATTACCAGGATGTCTTTCCAGCACACCACTCACTGCCCCAGCGTGGTGACCATGCATCATCGTCTTCAGACGCATCCGAAGATCAACTGCTGCTGGCATTTGAATCAGATGATTCATAGGGATCGTCACGGTATGAATCAATAATATTTTGAAGTTCAGCTCCAAAAGAGGAAAGTTCAGAGAATTCATCTGCCTCTGAATCGTAGCCAGATTAGCCTGTCTCTGATAACCGGATGGCCATTTTGTTTCCTGCCCGTGACGTCAAGCTGTCAAAGCCAGGCGCAGCATGAAATTACAAGGGGGCATGGAAAACAGTGAACTAGCGAGGAAACAAAACTGCTTAGAAAAATAACTTGCAGTATGATTTATGAAGAAATAAAAACGGACACCTAGAGGAGGGTACATACATAGATACATAGACGGTGTCGGCAGATAAGGGCTTACAGCCCACCCAGTCTATCCATTTGAGCTTGTAAGTTCACTTTATGTTTTCCTAGAAGTCTGTTGCCAACTGTAATATATTTATTGGTACCAAATCTAAGAAACCACTAACAAAAAAAAAAAAACTTTGTCATGAAAAGCTCAATTTTTTTGAGGGGGGGCGGATTAGATTCAGATCAGCACAGCTTTCCTTTATGATATAAAGTTTCCTGTGCCTTCATAGTATCATAGTAAAAGCTAGCAGAATAGACCCCATGGTCTATCGTGTCTGCTCGGAAGCTAGCCCCTTACTGGGAGCTTGCTCCTTCAGCCCCAGAGGTGGCCCTCCCTGGCCTCAGCTTCCCCTGTACCTGTCCCAACCCTTCTTGAATCCTTCCACTGTGGTCTCTTCCACCAGACTCCTGGGCAGTGCGTTCCATGGTTCCACCACCCTCTCTGTGAAGTGGTGTCTCGTGCTCCCCCCTCCCTTCCAGTTTCCACCGCCTCCCCTTAAGCCTGAACACTTCGCTGGCTCTGCCCTTATTTATCCCCTTTACATGCTTGAAAGTCTCTATCAAATCCCCTCTGTCTCGCCTCTCCTGCAGTGCGTACATATCGAGTTCATCCAGTCTGTCCTCATAGGTCCTCCACTCCATGACCTGAATCATCCTGGTCACCCTCCTCTGGACTCTCTCCAGCAGTGCTATGTCCCTCTTATGATGGGGTCTCCAGAACTACATACAGTACTCAAGATGCAGCCTAACCAGGTCATTATACAGAGGGAGGATCACCTCCCTCCTCCTGGAGGTAATCCCCCTTGTTATGCAGCCCAGTATCCTGTTTGCTTTTGCTGCAGCTCTTCGACAGTTCTCTGTGTTATTCACTTTGCTGTCCACTACTATCTCCAAGTCTCTCTCGCCTGATGTGACTTGCAGTGTGCTTTGGTGACACTGTATTTCTCAGGACTTGAAAGATCATAGAATGCAGCGTTGTCGTTGCCCTGCCTTTGGCACCCTACTCCAAGCATTGGTGTGAGTATTTCTCCATGCTTGGAAAGACCGTGTCAGAGTTGGGAAATTTTTTTCCTGTTTTATGTCCTCTCCTGTGTGCCTGGTTTTGATTTGCCCAGTCCTAGCTGGTTTGATAATGCTCTGAGCTAGCCTTCGGCAGGGCACTGAGGAATGATGAAACTGACAGTATTACATTGGCAGCGCAGGCATGCAGCAGCATGGGGGCCCCAGCTGGCAAAAGTTTCCAGGTAGTAGTGATGCTGGTGGCTTACAGTTCCAAAGGTGTGGCTCAGTAGAGGAGATGCACTCGAATCTACTCTTGGGTTGAGCAAATGCACTCTCGAGAAGTGCTCCATTAAGTAGCTGTTTTGTTCTTTAGTTTCTTTAATATGATTTGGAATTGTGTTAAACATCTGTTGTCCATTTAAGTTGCCTAGTGCTATTGGCATAACATTAATTTCAGTTCTGTTTATAATAAAAAAGGAAAAAAAATGGAACTGGTCCACCTTGAGATTATATTACATTGCCAGATACTGCGGTTTCAGATGATACAGAATGACTTGTTTTCTTGAAGTTTACCACACTTGTTCATATAAGGCCAGTTAAAAGTAATAAATGCTCAAGCTAGTCATAATAAATGAGATTTTGGGCAGGCATATTGAAATGTGTGCGCTGTCTAGACTTTTTGGGTGGGGGGGGGTTAAGAATCTGCTTTAATATGTGAGATGTTTCAGTTAGCAGTTTCTTGCATTAAAGTGGTGAATGCCTTTCCTTTGGTTAACAGCTCATGAGTTTGCTGGTTTAACATGCTGTGAATCACAGTTTGCCAGCGGACTCCCCAGAAGCACCTATTTCTCTCTCCTAAGTTGGTCTCCGGGCTGCCTTACTCATGGGCTGTACCTCCTGATGCTGTTAGACAGGCAGGAATCAGATCTCTGCTGCAGGGGACATCCAGCCCTCCACTTCCTGTCTACCTCAGTTTACTTCCTGCCTGCAGTGAAGCAGGTACACTGTAGCAGAGCCCTGTCACATGTGGCAGTGCTGAAGAGACTGAGTCACAAAATCTGTATTCTACACCAGCAGCAAGTGTATTTATGGATTACTGGAAATGCTCAAGAAAGAAATGCTCTAGCAACAGGAGCAGTATTCAAACACTCCAAGGTGGGATCCAGTCTCAACCTTGCAAGCCACACAGACTGGCACCACCTCTCACTGGCTCGTTTTTTCCCCCCACGGTTGGGGACTTATTCAAGGGGGAAAATGACACCGGAGTGCGTCCCAGGAGCTAGGCACCAATAGAATCTCACGAGGGAAAATGTATGTGAGTGCTTCCCATGAAACAGGCTGCCACACAGTGCCTTCCCATTGACGAACGGCTCTTTTGAAAGCTTCAGCCGCTCGTCGACGGGGCAACTCGTCGCGCTAATTAGCCATCTTATCCCCAGATCAGAACACTAACTTCTCGGAGAAGAAGGAAGGAAGGGTGAGAAGAGAGGGGGAAAAAAAAAAAAAAGACTCATGCCCATCCTCATGTAGGGGGCAGACATTTATAATTTTGTAGAGGAATAGGTCCAAACCAACTCGGACAGAGGGGTACTAGACATCAAAGCCCCCACTCCCTTATGTGGTGCCCTCCCCCATCTCTGGCAACCAATCCAAAAGACAGGCGTGGTTGCAGGCCATACAGACCTTCAGCACGCAGGGGCTATGGAGCAAGCTTCCACCTCAGAGATCAGTTGGGTTTTTTCTCTCCCCATTCTTCATCGTGCCTAAATGCACAAGGGGATTCAGGCCAGTCCCAGGTATCGAATTCTCAAATAGTTTTATCCTCTGCAGACCTTTCAAGGTGGGACCCTTGTCATCAACCATCAGGGGGTTGCAACAAGGGGATTCCCCGGCATCCGTGGATCGGCAAGATGCCTATTGGTATATTCCTACGCAGGAATGACACACATACACTTCTGTTTCCAAGTTCTTGTAGTATTGCCACATTGGACTGCTTTAGGAACAACTGAGGGAGACACGAAGTGGAGGGCTGAATGTCCCCTACTGTAGAGGTCTGACTCCTGCCTGTCTATCAGCATCAGGAGGTACAGACCATGAGTAAGGAATCCCGGAGACCAGCTGTCAGAGAAAGACAATTTACAGGTATTTAAATTTCAATTTCCTCAGGCATATGCAAATTTAAGTGTCTCTGTAGTTTGGAATCCAGAGCCGGTCCAAGTGCTCTTCCTAATATCACTCTGTTCTCCAGCGCAGCAGGTACATCTCTCACTCTTCACATGTGGGGAGCTGCTGTGCCCTCTGCACAGTGCATCAGATAATATTGTCAGGCAAGAGTAATTTACTTACCAGCTTCAAAACATTTATTCAAATTTTGTTAACTGGGTGGACCCGATGAGATGGAAGAGTCCCTTCACTGACAGTTATAAAAATATTTTTACACAACTTTACAATAAATATTTGTACACACTTTACATATATTATTAGAAAATGATGTTTACACATAGAATGGAAAAATTGTAAGTTACAAACGAATAAGTGCATCTGGTAATTTAAATAGTGGAAGCTATAAAGGCAAGGTAGTTTCATAATGAGGCTCAGATGGAAGTATGTCGGCGACAACAGTTGCAGATGCTTAGTTCTAATAGACGAGCCTTTAGGTCAGCCACCTAAAGATGAGCATTCCTTTCGGCTGTTTGGGAGGGCATTCTGTAGGATTGGAATGGTGGTGGCAAATGACCTGTCAGCTACTGTGGTCTTTGTTCGTGGGACTAATAGCAGGGTTTGGTTGGCAGATCTGAGGGCCTGCCTGCTAGATTTGGCTGTTAACAGATCTGTTGGGCTAGGGGAGCATTGTTTAGCTGAATCTTGTATGCTAGACATAGGGGATGGTGAGCTAACTTCCTTTAGAGTGTTGGCCAGTTTAGTGAGTGCAGGACGTTGCATTGGTGCTCCTTGGGAGGGGCTGCATTAGCAAACCAAAAAATTCTGTGGTAGAGATTTTAGCTTGTCCAACTATATACTCCTGAGGGAGCACAGTACTGTGGACCCATAGAGCAGAGTAGGCAGAAGGAGGCTATTTGCAATGTGAAGCCGAGAGTCCATAGTAAGGAAGGGGACCAGGAGATGCAAGAGACCCAACTTTTGATTCAGAGATTTGGTTAAAGTATCTAACATAACATACTAAAAGCCAGCAGAATAGGCCAAATGGTCTGTCTTGTCTGCTCGAAAGCCAGCAACCTAGTGGCTGCTCGCCTTACCACCCCCCTAGCCCCCAAGAGGGTCTTCTTTAGTTTGTTTCCCCTTGTACCTGTTCCACCCCTTCTTGAAGCCTTCCACTGTGCCCTCCTCCACCAGCCTCCCAGGCAGCGCATTCCACGGCTTCACCACCCTCTCAGTGGAAAAAAATGCTTTCTATGCTCCCCCCTGTAGTTTCCCCCCTTCCAATTTCCACTCTTGGCCCCTGGTTGTTCCCCCTTCTTTAGCATAAACAGCTCCTTGGTTCCACTCCTGGTTATTCCTTTTACATACTTGAAAACCTTTATCATATCTCCCCTGTCCCTCCTCTCCTCCAGTGAGTAAAGTCCAAGCTCTTCCAGTCTCTCCTCATAAGGCCTCCCTTCCATGCCCTGAATCATCCTGATCACTCTCCTCTGGATCCTCTTCAGCAGTGCTATGTCCTTCTTCAGATGAGGTCTCCAGAACTGTACACAGTACTCGAGCTGCGGCCTGACCAAGGCATTATATAGAGGGAGGATCACCTCCTGCCTTCTGGACGTAATTCCCCTGGCTATGCAGCCCAGTATCCTGTTTGCTTTGGCTGCAGTTCTTCTACAGTTTTCAGAGTTATTCATTTTGATGTCTATCACCACCCCTAAATCCCTTTCTTCCAGTGTGGCTTGCAGTGTTTACTTGACACAAAGTGGCAGCCCAGGTAATATTGGGTTAAAAAAAAAAAAAAGTCCTGTTTTGTATGTGTCCGCTAGATGGTGGTGTTCTTTCGTGTACTGAGGTTTATGTTCTGCGACTTTAGTTGTTAGTGATTCAGTCCCCCCACCCCCCACCCAAAGCTGTCCTGTATCTGCATGTGTTTTTTTTATTATTATTATAAATGTTCTTGGTCCCGCTGCCTGCTCATGAAAACTTGTTACATTTACAGGGAGCCAAAGTACAATTGCGATCTGCGAGGGAGCAGAGTAAAACTGCCATGGAGACTTCTGGTTCTTAGGTGGAATCGGGCGACTTCTTTCATGTTGGGTACATTTTGGACTAAGTAATTAGTACAAACATGTTATTTTTTTCTTACAAAAAAAAAAAATTCTGTCAGAATTTAATGGTGTGTGTATTTATAAAAGAATGGGCGGCTGAGCGTGAGTGTCTGTCAACTCAGCTATCTGAATGGTGGAGCTGCATGCGATGGCAGTTATAGGTACAGCTTGCAGGTTTACAGCGCTGTAAGCAGTGCTGTTTTAGGAATAGCTTGCAGTTTTGCATCGAGTTGGAGTTGTAAAAATGCAGTAAGATTTGGCAAGGGGCTGGTGGTTTCACTGTGATCTGAGGCAGCAATCGAGGGAGGCTTGGAGATGCAGAGGTGAGCTGTGTCTGCTTCGGAGTAGTTCTGCAGGGAGGGATATGCCTTGGTGTGCTGCGATCATCTTTCTGCTTGCCCTAGATACAGTGATGTGCTATAGTCTTAGGAGGCAGTATAGCACAGTGGTTTAAGGTTCTGAGCTGCAAATCTGGTGACATCCACCAGACCAGACCTGGGTTTGAATCCCACAGCTTCCACTTGCATACTGTGTGACCTTGAGCAAGTCACTTAACTTCCCTGTGCTCCCAGATCGCACCTGTAAAGAAGCTTTCAGTTTAGTGTGCTAGTCCTGGTTAAACTACTAACAAAAAATAGTCTAATAACATCACTATGTCTTGGGGTCAGCAGCAGCCAATCAGGTTCCTAGAATTTTTCTTGCCATTGTATTATAATAGGGCATTACTCATCTTATCCAGAGCACTGCCTCTGCATATGTTAGCCAGGATCTCCAAGTTGTGTCATGGTCTTGGGTTATCCCCCCTCGGATTCTTCTGCAAGTTTTATTCCTGCCTTTTTTAGCAGTTAGTTGTTTGGCACATCTCTTCAGCTATTTCTAAAGCTTATTTTAAAGTTTTCCACCTTTTCCCTCCTTTTATCTTTGCGGTGGTCACATCCCCTGAGCTTTGAGTAATGCAACTTGCAGTTATTTCAGTAGTCCTAATCTGAGAACCATTTTGATGAGCAGTCCTTTAACTAAAGGTAAACTAATTCTGTTATCTAACTGTGCGGACCAGTTCAGTTTGTTTGTACATTATTTCAGTAAGAACATAACTGTCTGGACTTAGCACATTGTTTTGGCTTTTCCTGGCATTGGATTATTTGTGTGTGGAGGGGTGAACTATGCTTTAAATGGATGTTACCACCACTAAACCTAAAACAAACTGATTTTGGTTCTGTTAAATTAATATTGGGGGGTGGGTGTGACGGTGTCTTTAGTGCCCAATTTATTTGTTAGACTTCTTAAAGGGACATTGTCAACTCTTTTTGCATCCTACTATTTCAGGTTGAAAACATAAATTTTATAATTGCTTACTTTCTCTTTAAATTCATTGGTGTTGCTGGTGGATTAATCTGCCTCCTTTCTTAGCAGAACTGAAATGCATGGTAATTGTGTAATTGTTACCAACCTTGTTTTGTTTCAAATCCTTGATCTATTCTTAGTGCTCACTTTCTGAACATTAGAAACACCCCAAGCAGTGCAGCCTCTCATGATGCAGTAGTCTCCTTTGCTCCCTCTGCATCTCGAATGGCTGGATTGCATTGAGGGTGTTCCCAAGTCCAGGAAAGATGCAGTGGGAGTTGATTATGGAATATAAACAGACACATTTTTGATGTCATAACACCAGTATGGTGGGCAGTCAGTTTTTCACTTTTAGAAAGAAGAAAAGGAATAGGAATCAAACTACCAGCCTCATCAGCAGATTCTACAGAATGCAAACGATCATAAAAATATGTTGGTAAAAAGTTGTTGTACCGCTCAGTTTAGTGTAAAACCACTTAGAGGCTTGTCTGTGGTGCTCAACAGCAGGGAATTATAGTTATTTAAATCATGTAAAATGGTAACCATAAAGTGCTTTTCTTACATCATGTTCAGTTTAGCTTCTCCATACATTTATTAGCTCAGTTGCCTATTCCATCAAGCTTTGTAAGCACCTCTGGCTGCTTACCGAACATGTCAGCACATACTTTTAGTATAGAGTTCCGGGCTGAAAGCATCCTTCCCAGGCTGGGGGCTGGTTCTTGGAACTGATACCGTGCCAGGAAGGTGTTGGAAAAAACGTGCTGACGTTTCAGAGTCTTGTGACTCCTTCAGAGCTGCAAGAAAAGTACCATTGGTTACCATTTGAAAGATGATGCTGCCGTAGGAAATTGTGTACCTGTATGATTATGGCAAGTAAAACAAAATTCACTAGGTTTACACAATGTCCAAGAATGTTTGTTTTCTTGAGAGCCGACAGACTTCTTGCACACTTTTTGTCATGAGTTAAAGAATCATAAATTTTTTTTCTTTTTAATTAAGGACAGTTTGAGGCCTAAAGAGGTTAGCGGTGTCCCTTCAACAAGGTCCAGTATTTTAAAGCCCCAAAAAAAAAAATAGTTGCTGTAGTCAGGTGATTACACCAAAACACAGATCCATTTAGTTGTATTGATTTGGCATGCATCAAATAAATAATGCTGTTAGTGTGCTATTGTATTAAAACTAAAGGCTGGACCTGAAGAGGTTGTGAACATAAAGAGGTAGTATACTGACTTTTTTTTGTTTACTATCCTGCGTTTTGGAGTCCGTAGTTGTACACTTTAAACATTGTGCAGCACTTCCTGGCTTTCTTCATTTTTTGGGATGGTTCATTTTCAAACGCGGTCTTTGGTATGCAGCTGCCTGAAACAGTCCATCTCTGTCATCTGTGAGCTCACTGTGGCTGAAGATGGAAGTGATGATATGGGGGGTGGTGGGTGGGAGGAGCAGTGAATACATGAACATCAGTGAATTTGTAAGTAGAGGGCTTGGCTTGATTGTACAGTTAGAACCACTTTAAAACACAGCTGCATGCCTAACTGGCTGTCATTGCCTGAATTATCTCCATGTCAGAGCTGCGTTAGTGTTGTCGTTGAGGCACAGCAGCAGTTGTCAAATTCGGAAGTAGCATTTTATTATCAATAATAGTAAAATAAAAATTGTTCAGTAGAACTATTTACAAAGGCAGTACAAACAAAGAAAACAAAGTCCTTAATCTGAGGGAATCTCCAACTCCAAGTTTTAGTCTCTATCTAGTAAATGTATTGCTGCTCTTTTTATAAGTCTCTGCCTGGGAACTCGTTAAGGAGACATCCTATTTTTCAGAAAATGTTCTTGTCAGTTTTCTTCTTTGTAGGTGTAACAAAATAGTACATGGTGTCCCGGAACCGACCTCCTGTTGACAGCTCTGCAGAAAAGCTAGTGTTGCATTCCAGGTTAACCCCCTAAGTTCCAAATAGCTTTTTGCAATCATTTCAACACTATAACTATATACACTTTCAAACCAAAGGATCCCAGTTTCACATAATGATTCACACATATTTTATAACTTCAGATATGCAAGGGGAAAGAAAAGACAGAAACAGCAAGTGAAGACAGAAAAATTTGACTGTGCAGTCAGACGAGGCAGAAAAGAGGCTAGAACAGATACTTGCATTCAGCTCCTTCTGCATAACAAATGGGACAGGTTCTTATTCAACCCTGTCACATAACCCCCTCTTTAAGAGGAAACCTGTTTTTAAAAAAAAAAAAGTTTCTGAAACTTTCTTTAAATTCTCCGTTAATGTTAGCTTATAAGCTTTACAGTTCTCAGCTGTTAGGGAAGGTAGTATAGCGCAGTGGTATAAGGCTCTGAGCTGCAAATCTGGAGACCTGGGTTTAAATCCCACAGTCCCCACTTGCATACTGTGTGACCCTGAGCAAGTCACTTAACTTCCCTGGTGCTCCCAGGTCGCACCTGTAAACAAGCTTTCAGTTTATTGTGTCTGTCCTGCTTAAACAATTGAAAAAAAAATGTGCAGTATTCCTTTTCTCTATAACAACCAGTACGGCAAACAGTTGAGCTTAAACCCACACATTTTTTCCAACCTTCTGAGTTCTTATTTCTAATGTTTCTAATTTATCAGTTTAGTCCTTAAACATTGTAGCAAAAACATTATACTGTTACCCATTTACAGTATCTCTTTTCTTTACATATCTCCCAGCCCTGGAGGAAGCATACCTATTTTCCCAGAATGTCACCTCTTTCCCCAGGTGATCTTCCTTTGTGGACCTTCTGCTTCTCCTAGTCTCTGGGAGGTGAAGGCTTTTTTTCTGCAGGGTTACCACACCCTTCACTTTTGGGGCTGCAGCCAACATTAATTGACGGGTACTGCGGGATCTATAGTAAGTCGCTACCTGCCTGTAGACTCCTGGCCAGTAAAAATGTGGCAGAAGGTTTGCCAAGGTTTCTCTCTTACTTAGCTGTCTCCCACTGTGATCAGTGTGTGCCCACTGCATCCTACATTTAGAGGGAACAACCCCCTGCTCTTCCATCTCGTTTAACCTGGGGTTAGGGCGTAACCTGAATAGTACTGCTTTCTTGACAATATAATGGCGACAGGCTCTGTTAACCACCCCAGGACCATCACGTACACCATCAGTACTTTTCACATACTGGTATAACCTACAAACGCGTATCCCCATTTTATAGCATACCCCAGTCTCTGAATCTCCGGGGAATCCCTGGTTTAATATAAAGATCAGTCCCTTCAGCCATCTTATAGGTTTCTTCCTCACCTTTCAGCTGCTGTACTAAGGGGGCCATTCCTCCATCTCGGATCACATGATCTGCTTCTCGGGGTGTTCCTTCATCTCTACCATGATCAAGCACCTCTTCTTTGGCAGTCTCTGCACCACTTGCACCTGATCCTCCATGACCGAGCACCAGGCGTTCTTCCAACTGAGTCTGGATTGACAGGGTAACACCCAGGAAACACAGGGAGCTCTCAATGCACCATCTCCATTTCTGGTATCATGGCTCTGAACTGGTTCTCAGTACTTGGACTGGACTCCCTCTGGCCTCGGTCTGCAACAGATAGGGCCTCTTCTCACCTCTCAACCTTGTCTGAATTGTTCAGGGGCTTGCTTTTCCTGGCAGACTCAAAATGCTGCCCTTGGTGAATTACTTGTACCCCTGGGTATCTCTGCTCAGCCTCTGCCCATCGTTCTGTGAGCCAGTTCACCAGTTCTGTTAAGGTTTTCACTATCTATCATTTCCATCACTGGTTCTGGCTGTACAGTCTCAGTCTGGATTTTTGTTTCTGCTTCTAGTTTGTCTGTCATTCCTCTGATAGTCACTCCTGGGTTTGCTGCTGCAGAATCCATACCTTTCTTCTGTGCTTCCCTGGTGCTAGATCTAGTACCCACACATAAAACTCCTGTCTTGGAGTATGCATGGCATAAATCCCACTTAGTCCGACACCATCTGTCATCGAGGCACAGGTCATGACGCATAGGAAGACCAGGAGCAATTGTCAAATTCACAAGTAGCATTTTATTATCAATAACAGTAAAATAATAAAAATTGTTCAGTAGAACTATTTACAAAGTAGTACAAACAGAGAAAACCGTCCTTCATCTGAGGGAATCTCTAATTCCAAGTTTCAGTCTCTGTCTCTCACTCTAGCAAACGTATTGCTGCTCTTTTTATAAGTGTTTGCCTGGGAACGCGTTAGACACATCCAGGTGCAACAAAACAGTACATGGTGTCCCAGAACCGACCCCCCTCAACAGCTCTACCAAAGAGCTAGTGTTGCCTTCCAGGTTAGCCCCCTAAGTTCCAAATAACTGTTTGCAGTCATTTCAACAATATAACTGTATACATTGTCAAACTAAGGTATCCCAGTTTATCATAAAGATTCACACATATTTTATAACTTCAGATATGCAAGGGGGAAGAAAAGAGCAAGTGAAGGCAGATAAAAATTTCACTTGTGCAGTCAGGCAAGAGACAGAAAAGAAGAGGATAGAACAGACCCTTGCATTCAGTTCCTTCTATATAACATATGGGACAGGGTCTTATTCAGCCCTGTCAGGTATGAATTCAGAACAAGTACTGTTAAAAAAAAAAAACTGCATATAAATGCCTGCTGCAGCCTTGCAAGGAATATCAGCCTTAGCCACAATCTACAGTGCAAAAGATGAATTTGTGAGTTTTGTAACCAAAACAACCTCACATTTGTAACTCCAAGAAACTAGCACCACAAAACTGCAAATCATAATGTTACACTAAGGACCCTCCAAAACTACCCGGTCATCAGAAACAAATACAGCACACAAGGAAATAACAGGTTGCTCTGAGCCAGCCGCCATCCTTGGAAGCGCAATATTTCTGCCGGTGTTTGTGGAGTGCACTTGCTCTCCCCGTTATTTATTGAAAATGTATTATCTGGTTTGCTCATCCTGTGTATGTTTGTATTCTATTCCATTATGCACCATTTTTTACTTTTGCTGACGTACTTGCTGCGTATCCCTTTCCCCATTCCCCCAGGATGCATCTGGAAACGAGCATGTCTGCTCAGTATTTCTTTCCTTGTGAAACCTTTTAAATAATGTTATTTGGTAGCAAGTATAATAATAAGCTCATATCAACAGTCATACTCAACAACCCCCCCACCCCGACCGGGTACACACAGCCAGACACCAACACGCCTTTTATTTGGCTCTAGCAACACCATGTAGCATAAGGAAGAATTGGCAATTATTCCAGACTGTTTTTTTTTTTTGTACAAGTCAATATGACCCTCCCCCCCCCAAAAAAAAAACACCCATCCCTTGTCTATTGCAATGCTTGTACTCTCAGCACGATCCAATGTGATCCCCTGGCTCCATCCCTTAGCTGTTGCTGTTGTATGTGCATTAGACTGGGCATATAGATGTAGCATCGTTAAAAAGAGAGTACTTTGCTAGAAGTTGTAGAGGGCAACAAAATACACTTGCTGAAGATAAACTGATGAGGTAAATTGTTTCCCGCACTGCACTGTGAACTGCCTCTGTTTTGTGCGATGGATTTGAGCCATTATGCAGACTTGCATTACAGTACTAATGGATTTGGTAACTACAGATACTCTAGTTTAGCTGTGTGTGTGTGTGTGTGTGTGTGTGTGTTGGGGGAAGGGGCGGCAACTACCAAAGTGAATGAGACTGCACAAGCACAGTGTAAACAAACAGCACTGACTCTAGCTCCTTCCCCCTTGTAGGTCACTTCCAGTTCTCTGATGGCGATTTGCACAGCACAGAACCCAACAGTGTGTAAAATGGTTAAAAAAAAATCACAAAACTTCATGTCAGATGCAAACAAGACCATGTTAGACTGTCACACGTAATAGTTTCCATCCAAAGTCAATATCTTTCCACCCTATATAGCGAACCTGATCCACCAGCTCCAAATGTTGCATTTTGAGGCTGTATCTATCTCTGTAGTCCAAAAGGGCTGTAGTTGACTTAGAATAGGGTGGCCATGTCCCTTTAAAGAAGTGCCCTTCCAGTGTACTTTTCCTCAGTGGATCTAGTTAACATATTAACGTACTAAAAGCCAGCAGAATAGGCCAAAAGGTCTCTGTGTCTGCTCAAAAGCCAGAAACCTAGTTGCTGCTCGCCATAGCCCCCCCAAGAGCGTCTTCTCTGGTTTGTTTCCCCTTGTACCTGCCCCACCCCTTCTTGAAACCCTCCACTGTACCCTCCTCCAACAGCCTCCTGAGTAGTGCATTCCACGTCTCCACCACCCTCTCAGTGAAAAAAATGCCTCCTACGCTCCCCCTATAATTTTACCCCTCCAATTTCCACTCATGGCCCCTGGTTATTCCCCTCTTTTTTTAGCCTAAACAGCTTCTTAGTTCCACTCCTGGTTATTCCTTTTACATATTTGAAAACCTCTATCATATCTCCCCTATCCCTCCACTCCTCCAATGAGTAAAGCACAAGCTCTTCCAATCTCTCTTCATAAGTCTTTCCCTCCATTCCCTGAATCATCCTGGTCGCTCTCCTCTGAACCCTCTCCAGCAGCGCTGTGTCCTCCAGATGGGATCTCCAAAACTGTACACTGTACTCAAGCTGCAGCCTGACCATAGCATTATATAGAGGATCACCTCCCTCCTTCTGGACGTAATTCCCCTGGCTGTGCAGCCCAGTATCCTGTTTGCTTTGGCTGCAGGTCTTCTACAGTTTTCAGAGTTATTCATTTTGCCGTCTACCACCACCCCTAAATCCCTTTCACCCAGTGTGTCTTGCAGTGTTACCCCCACCCCACCAAGGTGTGAACAAGGTCTGGGTTATTGACTCCCAAGTGAAATACCTTACATTTCCCAGCATTCAATTTCAGTCCCCATCTCTTTTTTTTTTTTTTCCTTTTTGTATTCCATATCTGTGCCAGCCTTGCACATAGACCTCCTCTGTGGGAAGTGGGCTAGTGCAGATCTTAGTCCCCTTATGACTGAACCCTAGTCCCTCCACCCTCCAGTCAGAATGCAGAATTACTGGGTGGTGTACAAGACATCCATGAGCTTCAGGAATTCAGAGCCCATTATGCCCTTGCTGTGTAAAACTGTCAGCGCCATTGTTATCTTAACCCAAGCTTCTTGTAAATTTGATCTGAATTTAACTTGTGATTTGTGTTTTATTTACAAACATTCAAACACACAAATTATCCAGCACAAGAAGGCCGTGAGGTTTATAGAGTGTTTTTTTTTTGCATATCATTAATCTGCCTTTTCACTGTAATCTCCCAAGACATTCCTGAAAATAGGCATATTTTTGTCTAGAGTACTGTTAGAGCAAGGTGACCCCATGTGTTGCATTACAACATTCACAACAACCTTGGCAGATATCTAAGAGAGAAAAGCAATGTGTGTCACAGACGAAATATGGGTAGTATTCCAGTAAAAAAGGAATTCTGCCACTTTTGAGAACGTTGAAATGCATAATATTTTGACTAAACTTATTGGTATATTGACTAGTGTATGCATTTCCACTTGTTTGTCTTTAGCATTATTTGAGCAGAGACCTGAGAAAATAAAAGGAGTGGTCCATGGTGTGGCAGCTGGGTGTCAGTGTGAAAAAGTGCAAAATAATGTACTTGGGGCACAGAAACCATGGGGCAGAGTACAAAATGGGTGGAGTGGTATTGATGACCACCAAGCAGGAAAGAGACCTGGGGATAATCATATCAGATGACCTAAAGGTGGCCATGCAGTGCGACAAAGCAGGGAGTGCTAGTGGGATGCTGTGGTGCATAAGGTGGGGCATCACCCACAGAAAGAGGAGTGGTTTGATGTCTCTGTATAGGTTGCTGGTAAGATTCCGCCTAAAGTACTCTGTCCAGTTCTGGAAACCACATCTCCAGAAAGACATAGTGGAAGTGGAGGCGGTGCAGAGGAGGGTAACTTAAATGGTGCAGGGTCTGCATCAAAAGCCATGCGAGGAGAGAGAATAAAGGATCCCAATATGTTCACCCTGGAATAGAGGAGTGAGCGGGGGGGGGGGTATGATGGAGACCTTTAAATACTTCACGGGGGTAAATAAGGCACAGGAGGGAAGTATTTTTCAGAAGAAGAAAATGCTTAGGAACAAGGTGACATGCTGTGATGCTGGAGGGGGCTAGATTCGGAGAGATGTGAGAAAGTACTTCACAGAAAGAGTGGTGGATTCCTGGAACAGCCTTCCACTGGAGGTGGTGGGGTTCAAGAATGCATGGTATAAGCACAAGAGAATCATAGTGGAAAGGAAGGGGGAGGAAAAAAGAGCTGTACATTGGGCATGGTCTGCAGTAATAGGGTAGGAAGGGAGAACTGGGCAGACTGGATGGGCCAACGGTCCTCATTTGCTGTCAGATTCTGTGTTTTTATGTTATTAGGTTAATTGTCATGGGAAACGGGTCCTTTTAAATAGCACAGAAGAAGCCAGGTCCTTCTCCCTTAGTGTTTATCTGCTTCTGCTGCTTAGTACTTTGCTGGTCATAATCCTTTGTTTGTGACATCACAGTTTGTTGCTGTGAAAATTATGATGTCATAAGCAGCAGACTGGACACTTCAGCAAAGGATTAAACATCACTCAGTAGCGAATCAGCTGCCGGGACAAGGAGCATGTTGCCATGTAAATTTACCTACTGATGAATAAAAGGACTAGAAATACAAACAGAATCTATTGCATTGGGGAGGTCTTATGAGGAGAGGCTGGAAGAGCTTGGGCTTTACTCACTGGAGGGGAGGAGGGATAGGGGAGACATGATAGAGGTTCTCAAGTATGTAAAGGGAATAATTTGGGAGTGGAACCAGGGAGTTGTTGAGGCTGAAGAAGGGAGGAGTGACCAAGGGACACAAGTGGAAGTTGGAGGGGGGAAATTACAAGGGGGAATGTAGGAAGCATTTTTTCACTGAGGGTGGTAGAGCCGTGGAATGCGCTTCCAGGGAGGCTGGTTGAGGAGGTCACAGTGGAGGGCTTCAGGAAGGAGTGGGACAGGTACAAGGGGAAACTGAATCTAGAGAAGTCACTCATGGGGGGTCGTGAGGCAGGCAGCTATTAGGTTGCTGGCTTTCGAGCAGGCAAGACAGACCATTTGACCTATTCTGCTGGCTTTTTAGTATGTTGGTATATAAGCTGAATTGTGTCCAAATGTTAGTATAAAAAGAAATGTGGTAGCCGTGTTAGTCCAGTTAACAGTGTAGAGAAACAAAACTAATATGTTGCAGGTGATGATATTGGACTAACAAAATTATTTCAGCTTCAACACCGACATTTACCTTCAAAATATGGGAACGGCTGTGGGCACCAGGATGGCACCACAGTACGCCAATCTGTTCATGGCTGATCTAGAAGAAAAATTCTTCAGCATACAACATCATAAGCCATTAAAATACTATCGCTATATTGATGATATCTTTATCATATGGACAGCAAGAGAGGAAAACTTAAAACAGTGTTTTGACAGCTTCAAAAACTTCCATCCTTCCATTAAATGCCAAATAAAGTGCATTTCCTGATACCAGAGTCACACTAAACAATGGAACACTGCAAACATCTGTGTACAGAAAACCTACAGACAGATGCAGTTACATGCACAGCTCAAGCTACCATCCCTCCCATACCAAAACGTCCATTATACGCAGCCAGGCCATCCGGTACCATCACATTTGCTCAAATCAAGATGACAGGGACAGACACCTTAATACACTAAAAGAAACTTTCAGACAGAAGGGATATAAAACCAGCTCCATTGACAGGAATATCCATTCTGCACTCCGTAGGCCTAGGGAAGAACTACTACGGTGCAAGCCACAGAGAACATCTGATTGCATACCTCTGGTAATAAACAACCACCCAGAACTGGAAAAACTACGGAAAATAAAGAACTACAGCCACTACTGTCTGAAGATGAAACTCTAAAAAAAAAAAAAATATATATATTTCCCACTCCATCAGTTTAGTTCCTGCCTTCTGCCAGCCACCAAACCTGAAGCAGAAACTGGTGCGAAGCAAACTTCCCTGTGAGCTCCAATTGGGTGACAAAGGTACAAAACCATGCAAAGCACCTTGCTGCAAACTCTGTACACATACCTCTCCTGAGACATGTCAGCCATAATGGAAAAACATTTACAATCCAAAACTCGTGTACTTGTTCTTCTAGCAACGTAGTATACATGATACAATGTAGAAAATGTGAGGAGGGCTGCTATATTGGTGAAACCAGACAGGAACTCAAAACAAAAATTAATCACCACAGATTCACAGTTACCCATAAAAATGAAAATACACCAGTAGGGGAACATTTTTCAAGACCAGATCACTCCTCCAGTGATTTTACTGTCCGAGTGTTAAAAGGGGACTTCAAAAATAGCCAGGATCGGCAAACATTTGAAATAAAAATGATACAATATTTTGACACTAAAGGAAAAGGACTTAATAAAGATGTTGTTTTTTTTTTTTAATACACTACCAGTGATTATGCTTAAAGCAGTGCTTCAGAGTGTTTTTTTTTTTTTTTTAAACCCTCACATCAGCACCCTCTGGCTCTTTTGACAGGTACTTTCTTAAAACAATGGTTATGTATTTTTTTCTGCCTTGACTTTTTAGAAATGTTAGTTGATGGTCCAGAGTCAGAGTAAAATTAAGCAGCCCTCTGATCTTACAAGTTGATCTCTCCAACAGACACACTCCAGTGAAAATTAGTCTTCCTGTTTGTTAGAGGTGCAAATTGACTGCAGTGCTTTGATCTGTAAACTGCTAGTCTATGTTTTGAATCCACATCCAACCTTTATATCTGTCATACTGCTCAGCTGTTTCCACTTTGACCTGAGGAATAGTGTTTTATCTCTCGAAAGCTAGTCTTAGAAATAATTTTGTTAGTCCAATAAAAGGTATCGACTGCAACATATTTTTTTTTTCTCTACATTGTCCAAATGTTAGGATTTTCAAAGTATTCCCAAATGTGGCAATCACTTTATGTTTGGATGTGTCTGTCAATAGTCGGATTGGCATACAGTATAGTCCATGCCATGCGACAGGATGAGCAGACAAGATGGGAGGCTGTTCTGCTACCTGCATTTTGTCATTCTCTTATGAATTTTTTGTCATCACAGGGTATCTGTATTGATGCTGTTGAGGTGTTTCCATTGCGGGTTAAGATGACATCATAGACCTTGAGAGCCAGGCTCGAGAGGTCTCTGTGATATCTCGCCCCGAGGTACATACATCAATCAGCCTTGTGGTCTATGGTTCTCCTACATTATTTTGTTTTGTATATTTTTAATTCTGTTATCTTTCTAACTGTGTCTTGAACAATGGTCAGATAAACAGAAACCGCAAACGGGATAAGATTAAAAACACATGATTTAAGTAATAGGCACGTGACCTGGCCACATTTCTAGTAGTTCCTTTTATCAGTTCATTTGAGTTATTTTCAGTCATGCTCATTGCTTTATTATGAGGAATCTGCAGTGTAGAAAAACATGAAGAATTTTAATAGATGTGTGATTCTGTGCTGTTGTACCACAGTGGTGACCTCTCCACAGTAGTGACATCGCTACTGGGTGATACATCATTCTGAAATCACTACTGTGGTGCAGCAGCATCTGTAAGTGTATCGATTTCTGTACTCACTACTGAACCATATAACTGTTCATTATGGTCCAAGAGTTGACCATCTCGGGGCCGGGAGGAGGAGGAGCAGAGCTCAATAGGGGCTGGCTACCGAGCAGACACGAAAGACCGTTAGGCCTATTCTGCTGTCTTTTAGTATGCAAGAGTGCTATCTAATGGTCCTTTTAAAATTTCTACACATGCAGTTTACTTGTTGTAGTTTTTGGTTTTCTTCTTTCAAAGTGAGATGAAATTTGCAGGTCTCAACTAAGTTAACATTGCAGTGATGTGTATTTGACTTGCTTTAGATTTAAAATGTGCAAACTGTTTTTGTATTATAGGTACATGTATTGGACAGACTGGGGAGAAGTACCAAAGATAGAAAGAGCTGGAATGGATGGTACAAGTCGATCGATCATCATTGACACAAACATTAACTGGCCAAATGGACTAACCCTGGATTACGAGGAACATAAGTTATATTGGGCAGATGCAAAACTAAGTTTCATTCACAGATCGAACTTGGATGGATCTCATCGGTAAGAAATGTATCGAGTGCATTATACAAGTTGATGCGGTTCTGTCATGGGTCAACTTAAACTTTTTTTCTGGGAGGAGGGGTTAATTAGTATTAGTCTGTATCAGTTTTCAGTAGTTTCCACTTCCTTAGAACAGTATTTGTTAGCTATTCACCATGTATAATATATATATTTTTCAAGCAATAATATTTCTCCCTTGTGCTGGTCGCAGTGCTCTAGAACCACTGGGATCTCCCTCCTGTGCTCCTCTGTGGGCATGGAGTCAGACTTGGAGCATCCAGGACTCAGCACCTCCCTTTTAGATTGTGCAACATGCTTTTCTGGCAAAAATATCAAGATGCCAGTTTTTCTTTTCACATTCTGTAATTCCTGAACCAAGATACAGGATGTTGAAGTTTGTACCCACTCGTGTGCTATGTCTGTCATGAAAAAAAAATTGTCTTACAGTGCTGTGCTGTTAACCATCATAAACGTTTGGTAACCCCATCCTAACACATCCATAGTATGAATCTTGCATGAGCATTTAATGTGTAATTTCAGTTGAAGAGATTTTTAAAAACTGAGTGGTGGCCATCTTTAATGATGTGAGTCATTGGTTACAAAATAAACCATTAAATTTGTTTCAGAAACATCTGCAAACTAAAATTACCCAAAGGAAACAATACACTGAGGATTAATCTAAGCATGTCAAATACATTTTTGCTTAAAAACTACCATATATACTTGCATGTAAGTCGACCTCCCCATCCCATGTGATTTTTAGCATTTTTTTTTAGATACACCTCGTAGATAAGTCAACCCCATATAGCCAGCCTGCCCCCAAAAAAAAACAGAACAGTCGTAAACAGAAATGGAACCTAGTGAGCACTATGCAGCCAGCCTGCCTGTCTCCCCCTGCTTTCTTACTTGCTGCCCCCATAGAGTCAGAGAGATGGGGAACAGTTTGACTTACAGATCTATCAACCTGCTCAAGAGTACAGTTTAGTAATCAGCCTGGCTCAGCAAGTATGGCAAATAAGACTGGAGTGAAGACTGCTCTTTCACTCTCTGTCAGTAGTAACTGCTTGGGTGGGCCTTCACAGAACAGGAGGAAGGTGAGGGACCACAATTAAGTGGCAGGAGCAGTAAGGGCAGGGAGGTGGACACCAGTCCATTTACGGAGGAGAGTTCTAAAGGAACTCACAAAACTGGAAGTGGGACAAAGCAATGGAACCAGATGGGATACATAGATTCTAGGGACATGGATATGTTGTTCATCCACACTCATTGGCAGGTATCCTTGCCGCTTTAAATCTTGCCGGAAGGTCTTCAAGCTTGCTCCTCCCACCAACCCGGGTGGTATAACTCTCGGCTCCGCCCCATGACGCCAGATCTTCCTTACTGCTTGGAAGCTCAGGTTCCCTCCTTAACGCCTGCGCTTGAGACTGGTTCCTATTTCTCCGCTTATGGATTTAAAATAAATTTTATGAAAAGACTTCAGTCTTCGATCCTCATGGCTATGGACAAATCGACCTCGGATTTCGAGATGCCCATGTGGCAGAAGATGTCTCGGACGGATCCATACTCCACGTGTGTGTCTGCTTAGGCCTTGAGCACGACCGCGAGCTTCGACCTATGCTCATCTTTCTCGGCTTCGTCCTCGAAGACCCGTGCTGCCGATTGCAACTGGGCCGTCCGGAAAGCGTTCCCTCGGTGAAAGTCCAAGGAGGCCCGGTTGGCGTTGTCAGCGGCGGTCGGGCGGATCAGTCGAGCGGATGGTCGCCTGAGAGGAGGCGCGCGGGCGTATCTTCCTCGGTCGCGGCATTTATCCCGCCTCTGGGTTCTTCCTACACGGCTTCTTTTAAGGAGCTTTGTCTGTCCCTCTCCACTAAGGGAGAAGGGCCTACGTCTGCTGGACCTTATTCTCGGTCCAAAAAGAAGGACTGGGGTAAGTCCCTCTGTCGACGCTCTTGGGAGCGGGAAAGGTCCCTCTCCCCGAGCCGTCGGCTTCGGCCACTGGCCTCACGGTGTCCCCGTCAGGTCAGTTGACCGAGACTCCCACCGACGAAGTCGAGATTTTTCTCGACCCGTTGGACGGGCTGTCGCTTAGCAGCCGAGATTCCTCTCCCGTTCCCCGGAGGAGTTGGGGATCCTGTGGCTCGCCTGTGCCTCTGGTTCGGAGCCCTCGGATGGACCATCCGAGCCGAGGGGAGTGCCGGTTCCGGCCGACACCTCCCCGCACCGACCTCGGAAATTCCGGGACTCTCGGTCTCGGACCTCTTCGCTGTCCAGCCGATCCCACCGTCATAGGCGGTCTCGGTCTCGGCACCGCGGTAAGTGGCGTCGCCGCTTGTCCTCCTCCTCGGACGAGGGGAGGCTTCGGCGTAAATTACGTCGACGGTACGAGGACCTCATGTTGCAACAGTCCTCCTGGCCGGGAGTAAGCCTCACCGCCGCTCCCCGCCATTAAGTGCTGTCACCGAGCGGCCGACACAACCCTCGACTTATCCGAGAGCTCATACCCAGGCCGGTTGTTCGTCGAAACCAGCTGCTCCACCGATTCCGTGGAACCTCCGCCTCACAGCCACCTATTGGGGCTCCGACCAAGGATTCTCGGTCGGGCTAAGGTCTACCCCATCGGCTGTCAATTACCCTCACTCCCGACCGACCTCGGCAGGTGAAGGGGTGGCTCAGGCCAGAGGCAGTTTTCGAGGACTCTTCCGAGTCCGAAGATGATTCCTCCTTTTCTCCAAGCGACTGGACTTGAGTCTTCAGGAGGTCAGTCAATGGACGATAGCCCGTCGTCCTTCCTAGGACTGCTTCGGCTCATCTCGGAGTCCACCGGGATGGAGCTCGAACCCGTTTCCAAACGGGCCAGGTATCCCCTCACGGAGATTCTGGACCGAGGGGATTCTCCGACGGAGGCCTTTCCGGTGGCCGAGGCCATAGTGGGTCCGGCACTGGAGCTTTGGCAGCGCCCTGCTTCCTGCCCTGCGCCTTCGGCCAGGATGGCCAGGAAGTATGCGGTCCCTACCGGTTCCTTGTCCGGTTTTTCGGAACACCCCTCTGCTGAGGGGTTGGTTACCGACAGCTCGGGCGCGCGCCGGGCACCCCAGGATGTGGACAAACCTCCTGACAAGGAGTCCAAGAAATTGGACCATGTCGGGCTAAAAGTCTATGCTGCGCCCTCTCGGCCTTCGCAGGCCAGTTCGCCGCCCTCATGGCACATTTTTCTCATGCCCTGTTGGGCTCCTGGATGAGGTCATCCTCATCTTCCCGCCGATCTGCAGACTACGGTTAAGCAGGTGCGGGACCAGGCAGGGCAGTGGCCAAACAGCAGCTCCAGACTGCTGATATAGGGACTCATGTGCCAGATCGGTGGCGGCTGCAGTGGCTATAGGGTCATGGCTTGGCTGAGGATATCCACCTTTACTTCGATACCCAGCACAAGTTGGCGGATGTTCCCTTTTGGGACTGACCTCTTCGCCCTGGGGTGGAAGGGTCACCTGCAGAGGATCGAGAGTCCAATGCTACCTTGGACTCGGTCTCTTCCGCTCAGAAGGACAAAGGCCGCAGCCACAGCCTAAGCCCTTTCGTCCTTCTGTGCCTCGGCGCCCGCCCAGCAACGCCAGGGGCAGCAGGCTCGGCCTTGGCATCCCAAACCCAAGCCGCCGGCTTCCTCTAACAGGAGGCAGGGAGGAAAAGGCCCAGGAGGTCCCTCGGCCGGTCCCTCCTCCAAGCCTGCCCAGTGACGGGCTGAGGGTGTCGCCCCATTCCCGGCCACCTTACCTCTGGGTCCCTCTGGGGGACGGTCTCGCACTTCCGCTCCGGCCCCCTGGTCCGCTGTTACCATGGGACAGGTGGGTCTTGGAGGTGGTGGGAAGAGGCCTGCCTCTGGAATTCGAGCAGGCACCACCTTCAGAGCCGCGTCACTCGGGGGCTTCGGTCCCCAGTTCACTGGCGCTCGCGAGCCGACATCGCCTCCTCCTCCAGAAGGAGGTGATAAGAGAGGTGGCGACCCTCCTTCAGACCCAGGGTTTGTGTCCAGGTACTTCCTGGTTCGAAGGACGGGGTTGGCGCCCATTCTCGACCTACACGACTCTAAACAAGTTCCTAAGGTCTCGAACCTTCAGGATGGTCACTCTGGCTCAGATAATACCATCCTTGGAACGCGGGCGTGTGGTTCTGCTCTCTGACTTGCAGGACGCGCTTTTTCACGCCCCTATCCGGTCTGTCTTCACCAGAGATTCTTCGCCTCGAAGCGGAAGGATCCTTTTCGAAGTTCCAAGCCATGCCCTTCGGCTTGTCTCCAGCTCCCAGGGTCTTCACCAAATGCATGGCAGTGGTGACAGCATTTCATGGCGCCGAGGGGTCCGGTGTACCCTTACCTGGACGACTGGCTGATAGCAGCTCCTCCAGGAAGGAGGCGGAGTGTCCAGAGATCTGGCCCTCCAGGTCTGCTTCTCAACTGGGCCTCCTTCAACGAGGCCAAGTCGGAACTCGAGCCAAAGCAGGTGATTCTATTCATCGGGCGCAGCCTCGACTCTCTCAGCCAGAGCGCTGCCCCGCGGGACAGGGCCGGGTTCTTCCTCCTTGTCCCGATCATTTTTGGTTGGGCGCACTGCGCCTGCCCGGGACTTCCTGCGCCTCCTGGTCTCATGAGGCCTGCACCAGCGTGTTCACTGGCCCGCTGGAACATGCGCCCTCTTCAATGGGGACTGGCAAGCCAGTGGTCACAACGCTGCGATCCTTTGACCAGCTTGTGTCGGTGACTTAGGGGATGTGGAACGCCTCCAGTGGTGGACCATTCCAGATCATTTGCAGGAGGGCACCCGTCGTCGCCCCAGCCGACGGTCTCTCTATCTCCACCGATGCCTCTCTGATGGGTTGGGGTGCCCATCTGGGGAACACTGGCTCATGGCCTCTGGTCCCCGCGGAGTCCCGATGCTATCAACCTGCTGGAGCTCCAGAGCGTCCGCCTAGCTCTCACCGCCTTTGCTCGCTCCTCCGGGTCAAGTGGTCCGAGTCCAGACGGACAATACCACGACCATGTTCTATCTAAACCGCCAGGGCGGGACGCGCCCATGCTTCTATGCAAGGAAGCCTCGTGATTTGGTCACTGTGGAGCCTGGAGGCGGATCTCCTAGCCATTCATGTGGCAGGAGCCTCCAACACCCTGGCCGATGCCCTGAGCCGGATAGGGGCTGCATCCCACGAGTGGTCTCTCCTGGAGGTAGTACAGCATCTGTTCTCCCATTGGGGCACACCTCAGGTGGACCTGTTCGCCCAGGGAGAACGCGGTTGAGACTGTTCCATGCCCGCCTCAGCAGGGCTCGCTGCAGGGGGATGCCTTCTCGAGGCAGTGGACCCGGTTCTTTACGCCTTTCCCCATTTCCCTGATCCACAAGGTGCTTCAAGGCAGAGGGACAAGGCGCAGGTGATTCTGATAGCCCCAGACTGGCCTCGGCAGTTCTGGTACCCAGATCTCCTCAGTCTCAGCTCCAGGACTCCCGCGGCAGCTTCCAGCTCGCCCGACCTGCTCTCAGTCAGTCAGGGGAAGGTGTTCCATCCGGACCTTCAATCCCTGCACCTGACGGCCTGGTTCCTGAGCGGCTAGAGTTCCAGGCCTTGGGTCTTTCCGACAAGGTCCTCAGTGTAGTTGAGGCGTCCCGTAAGGAGTCGACCAAAAAATGCTATGCCTTCAAATGGAAAAGGTTTTCCATTTGGTGTCAGGGCAAGGGCTTGGACCCTTCCTCCTGTTCCTTGGCAAACATCTTGGACTATTTATGGTCCCTTTCTAATCAAGGGCTTAGGTCGACGACCCTAAGGGTGCACCTGGAAGCCATCTCTGCTTACTGGGCGCGGGCCGGGAAGCAGTCGGTGGCGCAGGAGAAGGTGGTCTGGCGCTTTTTCAAAGGCCTTGATCACATTTCCTCCAGTGCGGGAACCCCACCCGTGGGATCTACTGCTGGTACTGGCAAAGCTCATGGGCAAGCTTATTCAACCTATGCACAGGTGTGCTCTCTCTCACCTGTCGTGGAAGACCGCCTTCTTGGTGGCTATCACTGCCAGCCAGAGGATGGAGAGCCCAGGCGTTCCATCCGATCTCCTTACCTGGTCTTCCACAGGGACAAGGTTAGTCCTGCGCCCACCGAAATTCCTTCCGAAGGTGGTGTCGGAGTTTCACCTTAACCAGGTGTTGGCTCTGCCGGTGTTCTACCCCAATCACACCTCGGAGGCGTCAACAGGCTCCATACTTTGACTCCTAGGAAGGGCGCCGCTATTATAAGGAGCGACGGCTGAAATTGGGAGAGGTTCGCCAGCTGTTTGTCACTCACGCTGAAGCCGCACCTGGCAGACCTGCAGCCAAGCGACGATAAGCAGGTGGGTCACTTCCTGCATAGATCTCTGCTATAAGTTGGCTGGCATGGAGCCTCCCAGAGGGATAAGAGCTCATTCTACCCGCCATACTGCTGCAGCGTGGCTGCTTCCAGGACGCCCCTATCCAGGAAATCTGCAGGCTGCTACCTGGAAGTCAGCAAACATCTTCATTACCCATTACCACATCGACCTTGAGTCACGCCGATGCTGGTTTTGGGGCCTCGGCTCTCCAGTCTTTCTTTCCCAAGTGGGTATTGGGGTGTGCGTTTTGCCCTCCCTCCTCCGGAGAACTGCTAGAGTCTGCCAATGAGTGTGGATGAACAACATATCCATGTCCTAGAAATACAGGTTACTCACCTGTAACAGGAGTTCTAGGAATGGTATATGTTGTTCATCCACACGACTCCACCCGACCTCTCCGGCTCGGACGACAACCTGAGCTTCCAGCGGGCCAGATCTGGCGTCATGGGGCGGAGCCGAGAGTTATACCACCCGGGTGGGTGGGAGGAGCAAGCTTGAAGACCTTCCGGCAAGATTTAAAGCGGCAAGGATACCTGCCAATGAGTGTGGATGAACAACATATACCATTCCTAGAACTCCTGTTACAGGTGAGTAACCTGTATATATTGAAGGAGCTTGGGGAGCTGCTGGCAGCACCACTGGCAGCCCTGTTCAGTAAATTGCTGGAAACTGGAGTGGTTCCAGAGGACTGGAGGAGAGCTGATGTAGCCCCTCTACACAAAAGTGGGAGAAGGGAGGAGGCTGGAAACTATAGACCAGTCAGTTTGACCTCGGTGGTGGGGAAAATAGTGGAATCACTGCTAAAAGAAAGGATTGTGGAACATCTTGAATCCAGCAGACCACAGGATCCAAGGCAGCATGGATTCACAGAAGGAAGGTCTTATCAAACAAGTCTGATGATTTCTTTTGACTGGGTGACCAGGGAAGTGGATTGGGGAGGAACAGTGGATGTAGCCTAGCTGGATTTTAGCAAGGCCTTTGACACCATTCCACATAAAAGGCTTGTAAGCAAGTTAGCCAGCCTGGGAATGGGCCCCAAGATGGTAAACTGGGTTAAAAACTGGTTGAGGGCTAGAACACATAGGGTGGTGGTAAATGGAGCTCATTCCAAGGAAAGGAGGGTAACCAGCGGGGGTGTCACAGGGGTCAGTTCTGGGGCCAGTCCTATTCAGTGTCTGCTTAAGTGACATTGCAGAAGGTCTGGAAGGGAAGGTATGCCTATTTGCAGATAACTAAGATCTGCAATAGGGTAGACACTTCAGAAGGAGTGGAAAAAATTGAGAAGGACCTGCGTAAACGTGAGGAATAGTCAAGAGTGTGACAGCTAAGATTCAGTGCAGAATCATGCATTTGGGGCACAGGAACCCAGGGGAGCCTTACATGATGGGGTAGAGATACTGACGGCAACCAAACAGGAGAGGGTTCTTTGGGTAATCATATCAGATGACCTAATGGTGGCCAAACAATGTGAGAAGGCTGTGGAGAAAGCCATTGGGGGGGGAGAACTGGGGTGCATAGGGAGACGTAACACCAGCAGAAGAAAGAAGGTGGTAATGCTTCTATATAAAAAAAAAAATAGTGAGACCTCCTCTGTAATATTGTGTCCAGTTCTGGAGGCCATATATACGTAAAGTCATAGAAAGGGTGGTGGCAGTTCAGAGAAGGGCAACAAAAATGGTGCAGGGCTTGCACCAAAAATCATATGAGGAGAGATTGGAGGACCTCAGTTTGTACACCCTGGAGGGGGGGAGAGAGAGGGAGGGAGAGACAGTATGATAGACCTTCAGATATCTCAAGGACATAAAAAAGTCATAGGAGGCTAGCATCTTTTAGAAAAAGAGATGTTCTAGAAGAAGGGGTCATGACATGAGGATGGAAGGGGGTAGATTAAGGGGTAACGCGATGAAGTATTTCTTCACAGAAAGGGTGGTGGATGCATGGAACAGCCTTCCAGCAGAGTTTGTGGGGGAAAATTTGGTAGGGGAATTCATAAATGCGTGGGATTTGCATAGGGGTACCCTAGCGATAGGTAAGGAGAACAAAGCCGGAGATGTGCTTTGGTTTAGAGAGGAATAATAAAACCATTCCAAGAATAATCATAAAGACCCAGGAAGGAAACATTTTGGAGCAGATGTCTGTATATAAATATTTAGGCATTCAAATTGATCAACATTTAAGTTTTGAACAACATGTAACTGAGTTAATAAGGAAAACAAATGCAAAAATTGGAGCAATGAGACATGTATCAAATTGCATAACTTAAATGCGTCTTGAGTATAGTAAATCAGTTACTACTACCAGTAATTGACTATGGAAGTCATATTTATAGGCATACTTTCAAAAAACGATTACAAAATTTGGGGGTACTTTATAATAAATTGGCGAGATTTATATTAAGATGCGATATTAGTACTCGCCATTGTACAATGTACATTAAACCAGGATGGAATTCATTACATCAGCGGGCTATGGGTATCTGGTTAAACCAGATTCCAGGATTATTTAAAAATAGATCTCAACATTAATTGGTAGATAAACTTCAAAAACCAAAACATGGATTGAATCTACAGAAATCAGGAGCTAGAGATCTGCTGATTCTGAAAATAAAAAATAGTTCTAGCAACATGACCTTCCAGTACAAGGTCGTTTCAAGTTGGAATGAACTTCCTCCTTTCCTTCGCAATATAGAGCTATCCACTACAGAGTATAAAACCGCAGTAAAGCAGGAGTTATGTTTTAGATGCCAATGCAATAAGTGAATTTTCCACACGTGATACTTATACATGATATTTTATACAAGTTGCTACAATTGTATGTGCTTTTTATTTTGTATTATGTATTTAACATTGTGATATATGTATCAGTTAAATATGAATGCTAAGTTTTGTATGTTTATTGTGTACTGTAACTTTTGGAACTTGAACTTTTGTACAAACAGGTACGCCTTGTAAATAGGGATTCTTTGAACCCTAATGGCTGTAACGCTGTATAAATAAATTTTTACATACATACGTACAAGTAGGATCTTTGGTTCTTGCAGCAGATAGGAAATATGGACAGACTAGGTGATCCTTATCTGCTGTCAGGTTCTATGCATCTATTTATCCTAGTCAGCAGCAGGGAAGGGCATCCACCTCCATTCTGAATAGAGCACTCACTGCTCAGCTCTGCAAGCATGCTGAGGATGCTTTAGTTGAAAAATTTGGATGTACTCTCAGGCACATCAGGATTGCAGTCCGGTGGCGGGTGGAATCTCTCTCCAGGAGTAGGAGTGGTGGGCCTCTCTCTCTCCGTCATGTACAGTATTGGCTACTGAACTAATAGTGGCGCCTGACACTGGTGGTGAGGGTTGCAGTCTGGTGGTGACATGCTGAGTGTCTCTCACACACTCTCTCTCTCTCTTGTCAGATCATCTGGTGGGTCAAGATCTCTCCCTTGGTGGTCTGTCTCAGTAGTGGGGGGTTGTTTCAGATAGCTCACACTCAGTCCCACAACAAAAGGAAAGGAAAAAGGAAACAGCTGAGCAAGTTTGATAATTTAACGGGACTGCTGTGCCTATACCTGACTGGAGAGTTGAGGATTAAGAGAGCAACAGTGCAGACAAGTTGGCTGTCTGAGATAAAAGGGTGGGGGGAGGGGGCGGTTGAAAATCTATCATGTCAGACGCCTACTAGTTTGAATGAAATCGCCAACTTGGGCCACACAGTGGCTGGCAGGAGACTCTCTCTCTCTGTTGCAGGTGCGTGTGTAGTGAGAAAGTGAAAGTGCTGCAGGCTAAGGAGGTAGAATGGCGTTTTGGACCGTTTTGCCTCAATTTAACCCTTTCCTTCTACAGGCCGGTACAACACCCGCAACCTTGTGTATATCGTCCCTATTCTTTAGTGCCTATTTCTGGCACTGAAAACTCGACTTGTATGCTAGTATATACAGTATAACATTTTTTGCCAACTCACACATCAGAGGTGCAAAGGCTTTGACAGTGTTCAGGTTAAAGGCAGGTAGGGTGTACACCATATTCTCCTTATGCTGGCAAGTCTAAAGGCACTGTATGGGGGCAGAGCATACCAGTTCAGTGATCCGGTTGAGGCTGGCAAATTGCACTTCAGGGATAGAAAGGGAGATTTCTGCAAGACAAGGGGATTCAGGCTCCAGTGCTGAAGAATGGGACTGATTAAACTTTGAAAATTTAAATAAAACCAGATGATCTTCAGGGGCATCTCGGTCATCAGGTCACACTGTAGGAACTTCACAGTTGGTGAAGCAGGATCCATATGGAAGATTTTCAGCAGTACAACTGGGGCCGCCCATGCCATTGGATGACGTCACCAACCCTATAAAGGCGTGAGTGACCCCACTTCCTCCTCAGTAGTTTAGCCCCATCGATTTGTTCACATGGGTCTCCATGGGAGCTCTGATGCAGTTTTGCGCTATTTTTTGCCTACGGCTTTTTCTTGCCTATGATATTAGAATCTCTCTTTATAAAGAAATTTCTTAATTTTATATTGAGAATGAATCCATTGACTTCTCTATTCTGTTGCTGCCGCTGCAGAAAGATTTCCTCTACAGATGAACACTCTCTCTCTCTCTCTCTTTCTCTCTCTCTGCTGTCTTGGGCCTGACCACGAAGTCTCTGACTGTGAGCTCTGCCAGAAGTTTAATCAAACCAACCCTCATGCGGTGCAAAAAGGCACTCAGAAATTCCTCCTGGATCAACAGGTAGCCATTTCCGAGCAGGGGTCCTCCAGGTCCCTGCTTCCCAGTCACTGGCAGGGTCATTGAGCTCCCAAGACACTTTTAAGGTCCGAGACAAGTCCTTTGGGAGGGCGGGGCAGTCTGAAAAAGACCATAATTGGGACTGCTCCTTCGCGGCAGTCCCACTCCCGACTGCCTCTTCTTCCTCATCCAGGGTAGTTCGTTGGCTGTGGCTGTGCTGATTCACAAATCTGCTGTCCAGGTCTCTGTCGCTACCAGACCCTACTGTGACAGTGCCTCCACCAAACCTTCAGGGCAGCTGGTCATCAGCCCTCTTCCTCATCGAGGGACAGGGTCGTCATCTGCTCTAGCGTTGAGGCTTGATGCTTCCCCAGGCCCTCTGGCTGTGGGCTCTTCAGGCTCCAGGGCCCCTCTGGCAGTTCGTCACTCCCTGTGCTGTCTGCCCCTCCTCTGTCGTTGCAGCCTTCTGTGGTCATCGACCTCATTGAGATTTTGACTAAATGCACTTCAGTGATAGTCCTCCAGTTAGGCACATACAGGCCTTCGTCGCCTGCAGTGTTGACGGCACTGCTATCTTGGCCTTTCATGAGCCTGAGGGTGACCGCACCATGGCTCAGTTGGATGTCTCCCATACCTTTTCTTAGGGGTTTCCTGAGGGCTTCTAGGGTGCCTAAAACCTCTAATCCATTCCCCTGTCCCGGCTTTGGGCTTAAATTTTCTTTTGGAGAAGTTGACCCTGTCTCCTTTTGAGCCAGCCGCTACTGCAAGCTACACTTTCTTTCCTGGAAGCGTTATTTTTGGTTGCTATTACTTCTGCTCGAAGGATTTCCGAGCTTCAGGCCCTCTGGTGCAAGGAGACTTATTTAATTTTTCACAAAGACAGGGTGTCTGTATACAAATCCTAGGTTTCTTTGTAAGGTGGTGTCTAGGTTTGCTCCAAACCAATCTATCCACCTACCTGTTTATTTTGAAGTATTATCTTCTCTGAACTAAGGAATGCAGACGGTCAAGGCAGCTTTTTGTTGCTTTCACCCCAGGTGGAGAGGGTGTTCAGGTTTCTAAACAATGTCTGTCCAAATGGTTGGCACATTGCATCGAGTTCTGCTACAACAAGCATGGCAAAGAGTTGGCAGGGTGGTGAAAGCCCATTCCACAAGGGGCATGGCCACCTCTGTGGCCTGTTTCAAATGGGTCTCAGCTGCTGACATTTGCGCTGCTGCCATCTACTTTCACCAAGCACTACAATCTGGTCATTACTTCTAGAGCCAGAGCAGGCCTTGGCCATGCTGTTCTTCAGGGCCTCCTGTCTTAGGCCTCTGCTTGCCTGCCATCCAGACTGTTTTGCTGTTACTTTTCACTCATTTCTATGGTGTTACCTGATGACTGAGATACCCGTGAAGAAGCTGGAACAATTACGTAAGAACTTATCGTAACAGCCGATCTTCGAGGGGATCTCAGTCACCAGGTCAGCCTTCCCTCCCACCATCCCCCTTTATGGGGTCTTACTCAGAACTGGCTATCCAGTGTACCCAGCCTTTTATTTAGGCCTGTGCACCTCTTGCTTCTTTCCTCTGTCCCCATGGCATGAGCTTTGCTTCCTTAGTCTCCTGGGGAAAGAAAGGAGGAGGAAGTGGGGCCACTCATGCCTTTATAGGGTTGGTGACATTGGCGTGCATGGCCCCAGTTGTAATGCTGAAAATCTTCCTTGTGGATCCTGCTTCACCGACGGTGAGGTTCTCTACGGTGTGACCTGATGACTCAAAAATCTACTGTTACAGTAAGTTCTTGCATGACTCTTCTGTCAGATTTCATCTCATGACTTCTATAGTGCTATGACTGTCAATGGCTCGTTAGGCTGCACGCTTACCTCAGGTGGCAAAAGATCGAAAGGCTATGGGTTCTAGTCAACACCTGGAACTTGAGCTCTTACTTAGTAGTGAAATAGTGTGGGGGGATACTGCACTGTTGAGGTGCCGCACTTTAGTTGAGACATTAAACTAAGGTCCCCTCTGCCAGTTTCTGGTGGCAATCCTGGTGAACGTTACCCATCAGGAGAACAGGTCCATGTAACTCCTTCCCCCACCCCACCCCCCGATGTACTCCGAAATGAGCTGTGTTTCCTGGTCAGAACTTTTGTTTACAGAATAACAGTGAGAATTCATGTAGACTAGGGACTGAGAGAGAATTGTTGAGGTTCTTTGGCCCGGGGACAAATATCTGTCTGAAACAGTTATTTTGAGTTACTTATTTTCTTTCTTTTCTCATCAGGGAAGTGGTGGTTGAGGGCTCCCTTCCCCACCCTTTTGCGCTGACATTATTTGGCGACACTCTGTACTGGACAGACTGGACTACGCACTCTATCCACTCATGTAACAAGAACAATGGAGAAAATAGACGTGAAATTCACACTAACATCTTTTCTCCCATGGATATTCATGTTTTTAGTCAACTGAGGCAGCCAAGTGGTAAGTGATCCTGCTTGTCTTTTGATGCTGCAAAGCATCCCTTTGTAAACCTGTGCTGTGTAAAAATTATATAACCTAAAATAAGCTTTTTGTTTTGTTTGCTCATTCATGTGTTGGCTGGTGAGAATTTTTTCCTTAGTTAATGAATTTCAGATTTTTATTTTTGTAAATTTAAAGCCCTTGTATGAATTATTTTCTGTGGTAAGTGAAATGCCTCGGAGAAAGTATATCCGTATCCTTAACCACCCTAGATTCAGTTGCCAAGTTTTTAAACAATGAGCCACTTGTTTGTCATAAAGATACCTGGAAAGCTGTATTTTTGTCCTGGAATGAAAGTATTATTTGTTTGGTTAAAGAAGTTGCAGAATACATGGTTCAGTCATAGTGTAACCATTCATGAATCACTACAGATCTTTTTTTGTCTTAAGTGTTCTTCACTGGCGTGTCTGAACCACTGTAGAATTTTTCTTTCCTCTCGCTGCTCCTCCTCCTCCAGGCACTGCCAAGTTGCAGACTTTCCTGCAGTGGACACCGCAGCTGGTCTTCAACCTCTCTGGATCCCCTAGAGGTCCTTAGCCTCCATCCCTTAGTGACATGCCTGTCTGGGGTGGGTGAGGGGGGGTGTTTGTGTTTCGCTGTGGGTAAGTGGAGAATGTGGAAGTAAGTGTGTGTGTGTGTTTCTCTGTGGTAAGTGGTGAAGGTGGAAGCATACTGTAAGGGGTGGAAGAGACCCTCAATGGGGTTTGGGTCCCTGCAGCATGCAGGCCAGCGAAAAGAGGAAAGCAAGTGGCTATTTATTATCTGGCAGGAAGTGACAACTTTCTGTGCCCCTCTGACGTTGAATGTGACAGCACACTCTACCAACCTTGGGCTTCCTAACATCCTCACTTGCCATTTTAGAGTATTGTGTCACTGCCTCCCACCTAGAGTTTGGGGCCAGCTAAGCAGCGGGTCATGCCTAACTTGTTTTCTAGGAAAGGAGGGCATTTAAAGTGCATATGTGGCCATCCTCTGTTGGCTTGTATCTGACCTGGCACTCGGGACACAAATCATCAGTGTACCAAATGGTACTCTGTGACTTGGCACCAAAGAGCCGGCTACTCAGAATTTTAATTAACAGGCTGTCTGTGACCACTGCAGGTATTGCTGTAGCATTAAAGCATTTTAGAGGCTGTTGGATATCTGCTTGAACAAGAGGAGTTCAGATTTTGCAGTTGCTCTTTAGTCCAACAAGATAGAGCAGAGTTTCAGTACAACATGCTGCACAAAGGTGATGGAAGTTATGTCATGCTTTCTGCTTTTGCTGTCATTAACTTTTTTATTTTCCTTTTTATTGATTCCTAGGTTTGTTTATTTTTTGTGTGAATTTTTTTAACATTTGATGGGCTGAAATTGGCACCGACCTGCTTGCCAAATGCTGGTAGATTCTGTATCTGGCCCTGCTGGCTTATACTGGAGAAGGTTATATTTTAGTTAGTATACCAGCTGGGCAGTACAAAAGTCTGTGGGGCTAGTGGATGTTTCCATTCACTAGCACCACTGGCTAGTGGCTGCAAAACTTAATTTTGACGCCTGTTTGAGGTTGGCTACTTCATAATGGGGCACTAATCTGAGTGAGTTGTGTCTTACAGCTGTTAACCCATGTGGAACCAATAATGGCGGCTGCTCCCACCTGTGCCTGATGTCTCCAACACAGCCTTTTTATCAGTGCGCCTGCCCCACTGGAGTGAGACTACTTGAGGACGGAAAGACTTGCAAAGACGGTTAGTGTCATCCAGAAATCTTGGGAGGAGGCTAACTGACTCTTTATTAGATTATTGTCCATCTTTGCGTGCCTGATGATTTACTGAGCTACTGAAATTTCATTGACAGTTTTTGTATTGACGCAATTTAGCTTATAGTTTATGTATCATCTGAATTTATTTCCATTATATTCTTCATTTATAAGGAAATTCATGCCATCCTGGTGGCACAGAGGGTGGCGCCATCATGCCTTGCCTCACATCACACCGGCAACCCGGGTTTGGGAATGACCTCAGGTTGTCGGGGAACCGGCATGGGGAGGGAGGGAGCAGGATTGAGCAGCCTATCGGCAGCTCTCCTCTCCTCTCCTGGGGAGGTTGTCACCCCTTCTCCCTGTAGTTCTGCTGCCACCGGGTGGGGTCCGATAGCATAGGTGGGGGTGGGAGTAGGCAGGGCATCTGGAAGCACGCGTGGTACATGCCTGGAGAGGGGGAAGGTGTAAATCGGGGGAAAAAATGCTATTAAAAAAAAAAAAAAAAAAAAAGGAAATTCATGTCGAAATAGGGTGCCGGGGTGCATAGCCAGAGGGATAACATCAAGGAGGAGAGAGGTCCCACTGCCCCTGTACAACTGCCTGGTCAGGCTGCACCTAGAGTACTGTGTGTAGTTCTGGAGCTCATACTTGAGGGATGTTGCCTTTCTTGAGAGAGTCCCAGACGAGTGTGTCTGATTCACGGCCTGAGGGACCTGTCCTATGTGGAGAGACTACAGGATTTTAACATGTACTCCCTGGAGGAGAGGAGGGATAGGGGGAATATAATAGAGGTCTTTAAATATTTGAAGGGGATTAACTGGATCAGCTGTGACTGACTGTTCCATTGGTGGGTGGGAGGTTTAAGGGGGAGGCGAGGCGTCACTACTTCACGGAGAGGATGGTGATGCCCTGGAACTCGTTGCCATTGGAGTTGGTGGGGATGGAGACAGTGGGAGGATTGAAGAGGGTGGGATGGACAGGCAGGGTAAAGTCCAGGTGGGGGGGAGCAGGGTATGGAAAAGGTCTGCAGGGGGGTCACAAAGGGGGAGTGGGGGCAGCCGGAAATGAGTAGACTGTGCTGCTACTCAAGCAGACTCGATAGACCACTAGGCCTAATCTGCTGGCAGTTTAGCATGTTAGTATATTAGCACTTACATCCCAAAATACATAGTGATAAGGAACAACATAATTACAATAGAAATGTGCTATGCAACATCCTAGGTTAATAACCTCATTGGGGTAGAGAAAATCATTTTACCACACAAACTAAGAGATAACCCACAAAAAGACAGAATTTACCACAAGAGGGACACCAGTTACACATACATGGTACAGCATATCGGAAAAATGGCCAATAGAAAGCTTGTTTTGATCTTGTGTAAAAGAATCTCCTATGATGATCAGCATAGTGGGCATCTGTCTCACTGTCACCCTTCAACCAGTAGACCTTAAAGGTGACCTGCAAAGTAATTGTTGCAGCCCGCTCCCATCCAACATACCTTTCTGCAGTGCTGTGGAAGTCCGTGGCTGCTACGATGAAGATTTTTCGAATAAAAGTAATATTTTTTTTATTTATTTTCACCCCTCATGCCCCTCGACCCACCACTCCTTCAGGCTGCCTAGGTCCTTCACCCACTCCGCCTGTCCCATCCTGAGCCCTCCAGCTTCACATCGCAGCCACCTCTGGGGTAACCCGGATGTAACCCTTCACAGGGCGAGTCCCCCTTCTCCGAGGGGGAAGGCACCATGGAGGGGCAACCAGCACATACTTGGCCTTAGGGTGCTGCTGAAGTGGAGGGACTCTTTTCAGGGCATCGGCGGTAACGGAGGATAGGCAGCCGTCATCTGGTTGGTCGTGAGGTGGATTTTTCCGCTTTTCTATGCTGTTCCCCCTTGCGTCGCGTTCTGCAGTGCTCCTGGTCTCCACCAGCGGCTACTACAGAGCGACACCAACACACTACTCGCACCAGGAGAGGAGAACAGTCCCTACGGATGCTCAGTCCTCTCCTTCCCTTGCCAGCCCCCAGTGTCCAGAGTCCGTTCCCGAATCCCGGGTCACTGGCGTGGCGCAAAGTGTGGCGTCCAGCACCTCAACCCTCAGCGCCACCGGGTCGGCTATAAAGTTATATTTAAAAAAAGTGCCAAAACTTTTCGGCGAATGCGGAAGTGCCCGGTGGGTCCCGATTGAGCGGCGCAAGTTACTATGGGTATTGCACCCAGTTTGTGATGTGGCAAACACCACTGCTATGAATGAACAGCAGTGGCTGCAGTTTTAAGATTTATTTTATTGCTTCTAGGTGGATCTTGATGCATAAAATCCTACATACAGCAACACCTGGACAGGTCGTTGCTGTAAGTATGATTTTATGCATCAATATCCACATAAAAGCAATAAAATAAATTATATTAAACTGCAGTCACTGCTGTTCATTCATAGCAGTGGTGTTTGCCACGTCACAAACTGGGTGGAATACCCATAGTAACTTGTGCCTGCTCGATCAGGACCTGCCGGGCACTTCTGTGTTTGCTGAAAAGTTTTGGCGCTTCTTTTAAATATTACTTTTATTCAAAAAATCTTCATTGTAGCAGCCACGGACTCCTGCAGCACTGTAGAAAGGTGTGTGGGACGGGAGATGGCTGCTACAGTTAGTTTGCAGGTCACCTTTAAATGTAACAGTTCCGTAGCTCCTTGAGAGGAGAACCTAGAAATAGGAACAGTAAACATTTTAAACATTTAAGTAGGACCAGTGAAATGTCCACAAGTCTAGCACCCAACTAGCATTTGATATGGTGCAGCTCAGAATGTATCCTGGCCCTTCAGTAGGCGTAGAAATAAAGAAAATGATCTAGTGTTGGATGCGGAATACCAAAACTCCAAATTGTGTGTTTCATCTCAATATCTGGTATTCCACCTATCCAAAAGAACTGTCCTGCAGCTTAAACTGCAAAGTGGTGATGTGGTATTCCAGTCGGAATGCCATAATGATGAAAACAGTATTCTGCATTGAAAACTGGTACGCAAAACAGGGTGGAACACCATTAATCTGTAGCCCTGTCTGAGTTTTAAACATATTTAGATTTTTAATTTTCAGTAGTACCAAGTACATGAAAGCAAGAACCCTTGGTTCCAAGATCACAATACATAGTACATCAACATCACATAACTAGGAGTTAATACTGCACTCTTCTTCCTGTATTACAGCTAGTGAGGGTCACGTATATATAATATTACATAGCCTAAAAATGCCAGACCATCATAAGTCCAGAAGTTAATCCATGCAGCAGTGACTGCGTACGTAATATTGATACAGCTGTAAACATTTCAGCATACAGTATGTCAGAGGAAACTCCCACTCTAAAGCGGGAGACCTGAATGTCAGCAAGGTGGGAGGGGAAAGTGCTGCAGAGTGTGCCATGCGGCCAATGCCATCTTAAGACCTTAAAAAATACAGCAATGTGAAAAATACAGTAAACTGCACACAAATAATTGGGATACATCACTATACTGCCCCTATAGCTCAAACATGACAGTGCCACCGACTCTCCTGCCCCGATTCCAGTCCCCCCCCCAAAAAAAGACCTCCGCTACTCACGTGATCAGTTAGACATGTCCAAATAGAGTTCAGTCCCTTTCTAAGGTAGCCTCCCTTCTTCCAGAATAAAGTCTACCTGTATTTTTTGTGCGAGATTACCCACTGCCTGGAGGTCCACGTAGACATACTGTTTGCTGTCACGAGACCCTGGCCCCCAAACCCCGGGAAGTCTGGTAGGACCTCCTGTTTGCAGAGAGGATCCCCCTTTTCAAGAACTCGTGAACAGTAATAAGGATTCCGGAAGACTTACTAACCTTCCTTTTCCTAGTGGGAGGGTGGAAACTGTAGTTTCGAGTTCTCTTGACTCTGCACTACTTTCAGTGTTTGAATCCCACCACGGCCACTGGCTATGTCTTGCCTAAGTAGTTTGGTACGATAGTCGAGCGGTACTATCTTTCAAGGCACACAGTCTTTCAAATCCCTTCTGTTAAAATTGTTAGATCACACAATCAGACCCCCAGGCAGAGTTGATAAGAAAATCATAAAAGTTTACTTAAAATAAAAGCAATACAGAAAAGTCTACAGTTTGGAAGAACTTTGAAATGCAGTCAATATCAAAAGTAAAACTGGATGGTTTACAGAAAAAGACTAGATACTGTTGTTCTAAACTATATCTTGTTTTGATGTTAGAGTCCAGACAACATTTTAAATGTCCTTGTAGAGATGAGTCCTTAAGCAAAAGTTTGTATCCCAAGTCAGTTCCTCTGAATGTCCTTTTAAAAATACTTCAGGTGCTTCCGTGGTGAACAGTATTGGTTTCCAGAATTCTGACTTAAAATCAGAATTTTCTGTTCAGTATGTGAAAAGTCAAAATTTCCACACAGTCGGGTCTGGTTTTAGAGATTTTTTCCAGGCCTACACATATACTTCTGGTCTTCAAGTATATGCCAGCTGGACAGGCTATCTGACCCCCTCCGCTAAACTGTTTATCAACTGCTCTGAGTTCAAAATGTGTGTCTTGTACATACAGGCTGGTTATCTTCAAGCCACACCCACAGTGTGATGGGGTGCAACAGTTTACTTTCCCTGTAGGTGTCACTGTGGTTCCATGTCAGGTTTCATGTCAACTCTAGTGACATCTGGTCCATGCATTTGGCATAACCCCTGACCCCTAGGTCATCCCCCTGACCTCTTCCTGTCATGGAAAACTAGATACCCAGTTTTCTCTGAGTTATGATTTCCTGGCTCCATAAAACTGTCTCCCTTGTCTGGATACATACCAGATTCACCCTAGCAATTAGAACAATTAAGGCTATTTTTGTAAGTTCATTACTTAAAGCCTTTTAAAGAGACAGTGTCTTAATTCTAAAGTACATTGCAGCATATATAATACAAACCCACATAAATGGATATAGGCCTATCATGCGACACTTGCCACCAGCATAGATGATCTGTAACTTAGCTGGATATTGAAGGGCACGATTGACTTCCAATACGAGACACATCCTCCATGGTAACGGGCCCCTTTTTCATCACAAGTTTTTTTTTTTTTTTATTATTATTATCCTTCTGGTAACTGGGTAAGGCCCACTAGGCACAAGTGCCTGTTTTCAGGGGTGACCTTGGAGCACTGGGGTGGTTTAAGTGACTTGCTCAGAGTCTCACATTATTCAAGTGGAGATCGTGGGAATCAAGCCCAGGGCTGCTGGGTGAACCAAGCTCATTCACATCCGTTACTCTAACCTATAGGCTGTACTGCCAGCCCAGAGTTCTGGGATGACGTTTATGTGGCCCCCCCCGACTCACTGTGAGATGAGCAACATGTTGTTCAGTGTGCCTTTTCCTGGTAGAACATTTCAATAAATAAATGTGCATCCCTGATACTGTCAGCAAAGTAGTGTGAGGACTATTTTTCAGTCTGTGCATTTCCAGGGGTTAATGCGGTATACTCTGGGAGCAAGTCCAAATTCAAAGTTTGTTGGATCCACGTGGCAAAAAAGTTTGTAAGGTTCTCTCCCTCTACTCATTTTGGGAGCCCTAGAACCTGAATGTTGGCAAAGCAGGCTTTATTTTCCAGCAGTTGTACTCTGTAATGGAACGCTTTATTTTCTTTCAGGAGTCCCCCAGTCACTTGCAGGGCTGCCCCAGTTGCCTCTGTTGTCTCTGTGAGAGCAGTGTGAGATTGTATTTCACAAAGTAGGATTCTTGATTTGAAATTCCAGTTTTTGCATCCAGTGCAGTCACCCATTAAACTAGGGCCTCTGCTACTTTCAACATATCTTTGAGAGTTGGCTCTTGTCCACCTGTGGCAGTGTCTTCCGGGGTATGCTGTTCACCTCTACCCTCAGTTCCAGGTGCTGCCTTTTTCTTGGGGTTTCCGCTCATGAAACACAGCACTCAGTAAAGGTTGTGTATGTAATTCATTAAGATCTATGTGATTTTTGCGTGCAAAACATGGTATAAATAGTGAGCAGGAGAAGCGTGGAAGAGAAACTCATCTTTCATTGGTAGCAGTTAGCTTTGCCCCCTTGAGGGAGTGTTTTAGCACATTAAATTGCTGTGAGTAAGCCAGCCCATCGGTGCAGCAGTAGCGCCACCGCTTGCTGTGCCGACTCAAATTCAGGAATGAGCTTGTCATTGGGGGCTGGTGGGGGGGGGTGGAGGATCGAGCATCCTGGGGATGGTGTCCTGCTCTGGGAAGGGAAAACAGCCAGCTCTGCTGCAGTAGTGCCAGGCTGGTGGCCACAAGTGGCAGTGCAGTCGGGAGCGGCTTGTGGGTGGGAGGATGTTAGCTGGTGCTGCGTGCCTGCTTGTGCATCTTTGCTGCCGATGTCCTAGGGAATGGAAGAACATGTGAAAATACCCTGGCTGACCAGATGCCCTTGGGCTCTTCAGCTGGCTACCCAGGGACCTCCTACGCTTACTGGATCTGTTTGGAGCTTTAGGGTCCCTTCACCACCCCTGCCACAGGGGGTTAAGCTCTAGTGGAACTTGGGAAATGAGGATAAGTGCTGGGGGGAAGGCTGGGGTGGTGGTGCTGGGGCGGCTGAGCAGAAGGGGGCTGACCAGAGTTACAGGGACAGAAACAGCAGTGTCTGCAAAGAAAAAGAATAAACAGTGCTCTGTGTTTCAGACATATTCCCATCTACACATGCACAACATGTTGCATCTTTGTAGATAGTTTAACTAATTAAGGATTACTGACTGCCATCTTGGTACAGACTGAGCATGAAAGTGGCAGCCATCTTGCTATATGTTGTGCATGCCAGATTCGTCTAATGGTCAGCTTGTTACAGTCTGCATATGCTCAGTTGAGCATGTTGGCCATCTTGTGAGCAATATTTAGCACCAAAACGCTGCTGCAGTCTTTTTCTGGGGTATTTACACCCCTCATAACTTCAGAGCTGCCTGTTTCACTCAGCCTGCCAAAAACACTCCACGCAGGTGGCCATTGATACTAAACTTCCTCCAATATGAAATCCTCAAACGGTGCATCTAAGGAGACTGGATTTAAGGCTCCCAAGTACAAAGGATGCCAGACTATGCTCTGGTCCACAGAGGCTGACTCCTACTGTCCATCCTATAATAAGGCCACCTTCCCTAAAGTGAACAAAGCATAAAGCTCCTCACGTTCCAGTGTGAGAGCTGCCAAGCAAAGAACTGCCTTGGCATCCAGAACAAAATCCTCATTGTGATAGGAGCCCCTTCACCTTTCACTGGTAGCTTCCGAGAAGGAATTAAGATCTCCAGTCCCACGGAGAGTGAAACAGGATCTACAGCTTACCCTCGCAGAATTCATGAAGTCTGTGAATGTCCTCGAGACTGTGCAGATTGTTATAAAATCTCACAATTCAAGATAACTTAATGCTTTATTCTGTTCTCCAGCCAGGCTCTGTTAACAAGTGTGAAACTGAAATGGTATGAGTGGAGATGTATAAACCTACTAGCTGTAGTACTAACACTGTTATTAGTTCTGTGATTAGCGTAGCGCTAAACAGTGGACCAGTGTGAAACTGCGTAGCGTAGTATGGGAGTATTCTCCGCTACTTATCCTACTTAAGGTTAGTTAGGTATGATTGTATATAATGTGCTGGGGTGTGAGGGGTGAAGCTCCCAGCTCAAATAAATTGATTTAACCCCCCCCCCAAAAAAAAAAACATGCCAACTAACTCTAAGCAGTGCTTCTGGCGTAAGTGGTTCTGGAGACCTCCATTAACCCCAAAATGGGTACTTTGAAACATCTCCTTTAGGATTACCCTAAGATTAGCAACTTTTGGTAAAAATCTGTAACAAAAAAATACATTTGTACGTACGTACATACATAACACTAGCTTCCCATCTACCTATGGCTTCTCTTTCAGGGAGTGCTGTACTATTTTTGACATATCCAGGGAAACTTTATGTATAGTAGCTAAAGTAGTACTACTGAGACACACTGTGTTGGGTAAGTTACTTTTTCTATTACTCTCTGTTACGTTTGGAAACTTGTTCCATGAAGGCTCTGTGCAGACACTAGCAAGGATGGAGAAGTACTAGAAAAGATAATAACCTTACAGTTATAGTTACTTATTTCTTTTTATACAAAAATAACAAATAACTACAAAAGATTACATTTTTTGAAAGTAATAGGTTAGTTATTAGTTACTTTCAAATAAATGTAATCAGTTACAGTTGCGCATTTCTTTTATATAAAAAGACATAAGTAATTATGACTGTAAGGTGTATTACATTTTCCAGTACTTCTCCATCCTTGCTAGTGACTGCACAGAGCTTTCTGGAACAAGTTTACAAAAGTAATAGAAAGTAATAGAAAAAGTAACTTGCCCAACACTGGACTGAATACATGAGTGTGATCTCACGATTAATGAACGGAAAATGTAACTAGTGGAATTCTAATGGATAGAGAGGCTGCCTTATAATAAAAACCTATTTCAGAAATAAAAAAAAAATCTTTCACTCAGTAATTAGAAAATAATATTCCTAGATATTAAACAGGAGGACTAGTCTTTGCATTTACTATGTTTCACCGTCCCTGATTCCCAAGCTTCACTTCATTTTCATTTACATTTCTTTCTCTTCTTTCCCTTTTCCTATCTTTATTTACCTTAGTATGGCATAAACAAAATCTGAATTTGCACTGGTTTCTCAAGACAGGCCACACAACGTCCTCATGTAATGCACTTGTATACAGTGTATACAGCTGTCATATTTAATGTCGTAGCAGTACCTTTCATAGTTTATCTTTTTACTACTTGAGAAGTTGTACTTAGTCTTAAAATACCAATAAACTATTTTCTGCAAAAAAACACTTCACAACCACAACAGAGGAAGAGGACTCTACCCACACACCCTTATCTCCCAGGTCATCAAGTAGAGTTTGAGATACCACAGCCTAGAGAGAGCCAGTCCTCCTGGGAGGTTTCTCCAGCATTCCAGAAAGGTCTAGGAGTTTTGGCATAATTAATACCTCCTTCCATCTCACCATCTTGGACCTGGGAACCACTCCTGACCAGTCACCCTACCCAAAGAATGACAAATGCCCATCAGAGCTCTGCAGTATATTCCTTGCAGTGGAGTTTGACTGATGCTCAGGAACTGGCCAGGAGACTAAACCGTGCACTGAGGGGTGAAGTCTGCTGAAGAAAATTCAGTGAACCATCACATTGGGATGTGGGGTTGGGGTGGACTTCATCTGTCCACATGAACTCACATTTATTCATTTTCTCCCCATCTACAGTGCTGCACTGTGGGTGTGCCCCGATGTCACTTCTCCTTTTGTATCCTGCCCAGCCTGCGGGGGCCACCAGGGAACAGTCAAGTGGCAGGATCATCATTCCTCCCTCCCCGGAGGAAGTGAACATTAGCTCTTATTTGCCTTCTACTCATGACGTGGACGTCCAGGGCTCAAAGTGCGAACCCAGTTCACTAGCTCACCAAGTACAGCATGGCACCTGGTGCCACGAGACAGTGACATTGAGTTTGTTTTTGTTTTTTTAAATGTCAAAATTAGCACACAAACAATAGATAACTACTGGTGGTGTTTGCTGGAAATACGCTTTATATAGTTGACCAGGCCACTGTTTTGGTGTGATCAGACCAGTATGGCACCCTGTTCCATTTTTAGGGGATTTTGTTTAAAAAAAAAAAAAAAAAAATTGGACCATTACATGTTTTAATAACAGCACCTGTCATAGAAATAGAATTGTTTTGTCAGAAAAGGACTGCTTGGCCCACCCAGTTTCTCTGCAGACTCTGACTGGCCTCTGATGACCCCCTCTGCCTATTTACAGTCACGTTCACTTGTGTGTCATTTGGTTGTGTACACATTTTGGATGTATGCACACAATTCAGAGCTCCCAGTTCTGTTCCTATTTAGGAAGTGTTAAAGGGGCACTGTCAGCTTTGCCCCTTCGATTTACTTTCAGTTTGCAGATGATGATCTGTGGACACAAACAAGCACCAAGTATGTTCTGGAATGGCCCTGCATAAAAGTAAGTGATCAGTTTACCTGATATTTAATATTTTCACTTGTTTCTTTACATTCGTCCTGACTGAAAGCCTCCATCCACCGGATGCAGGTCCTGCGCCGAGAACGCATGTCTACTGTGCACGCTGTGCCGAGGTGCACATTTTAGGAATCCCACCCCAGCAAACATGTAATACAGCACAACTGATAAAATTAAAGTGCTGCTGGTATGTGTGACAATAAAATGAGCGCTGGATTAGCTGCAAAGTCCTACTGGAGTCTGGTGGTGAAATCCGGCGCATGCGCACCAGTGGCACATTCTCGCGAATGCGCAGGATTTTTCCTCTGACCGCAAGTGTGCATGCGCGGGATTTCGGTGCCAGACTTCAGTAGGATTCTGCAGCTAATCCAGCGCTTGTTTTATTGTCACACATATCAGCAGCACTTTAATTTTATTAGTTGTGCTGGATCATGTTTGCTGGAATGGGATTGCTAAAATGTGCACCTCTGCACAGCGTGCACAGTAGTAGATGTGCAATCTGCTTCCAGTGGATGGAGGCTTTCATTTGGGACGAATGTAAAGAAACCAGTGAAAAATATTAAATATCAGGTAAACTGATCACTTTTACTTTTATGCAGGGTCATTCCAGAGCATACTTGGTGCTCGTTTGTGTCCACAGATCATCATTTGCAAATTGAAAGTAAACTGAGGGGCAAAGCTGATAGTGCCCCTTTAAATCTTCTGTTTGTATGCAACCTGTATTTTAGTTGTATGCAGTTTTTACACTCCCTTGCTGCTTCCTGGCTGAATGTCACATTTCAGAATAGGTGTTAATTGGCGATAATGCCATCCAGCTAAAAGGAGCATCCCTCTGAGAACAATAGAAGTTTACCTCTGCCAAAATTGGGATGGTCACTTGAAAGACACTTAATGTTTGAGCAGAAAATAAAGCTGCAGGAGAGTCCAAACTCCCTGGATTTTCAAGAAAAGAGCTGGTCAAGGAGTTTGGCATCAGTGTATCCAGTGTGGGTTGTATCCCGAACCAAAAAAAAAAATATATGTGTGTATAGATATTGTTGGGGCCATTGACGACTCACAGGAATGCTTTTGGCAACTAGCTAAGGAAAGCAGTATCCTTAACGCTATACACTTGATCCTTGCGGCGTAGGCTGATGTTGATGGGACCACAGTGCAGTGCTGCTTTCAGAAGGCTAGCACTGGACTACACACAGATGCTAATTACATCATCGTACTACTGCCTGCACCTGCACAGCCATCAGCAGGAATGGATCAAGAAGGGTTTCTGGCATACACTGAGACTGACACTGCAGAACTGACTTTGAGAGTCCTAACAGACAAAGACAGCTGCTCTTCAGTTTTGAATACTGCCACCAAGGAAGATGAAGAGGACAAGGGGGACCAGGATATCATTCCGCTCAGTACAGCCTAGGTCTGGAAAACGATGCAGAAAATCTAGCATTATGTCAAGAGGAGAGGGTGCTGTGTCGAGACGTGCAGTGAAAAACAGGGCGGTCAGTAACTGTGCCGTGTGGTTCAGACCCGTGCTAGATTAGATATACTAACTCCGAAACTGCATGGCGCTGTTATGACTGCGTGGTTTATGACCGCTCGTATTTGCTGTCCTGGTTTTGACTGGACACCAGAGGGGAGAGATAACAAACTTTGTCTGGTTTTTATGGGTTTGAAAAGTGGTTGGAATCCCTGGCTGCCAAAAGTAAAAAGCTGCATTACAGCTTTGTTTTTTAAGCAAGACAGTAACTAAATGTTTAGATAAACTACTTTTTAGTGCCTTTAATACTCTACTTTTAACTGAGTTTAACTTAATAAAAGTATGTGACTTACATTCAAACTGTTATCCCTTCCATTATTTTAATACCATTCCGGTTGTATGCCACTTGGGATGTTTGCACAAATGTGAGTTGTCCTGAGCATGTACATATATCCAGAATCCACTGTACTAATATTCCTCTGTGTCTGTCCCACAGATTCTTGAAGCCCCTCGCTGTTTTCACCTCCACCACGCCTGCTGGCAGTCTGTTGCAGGCATCTACCACCTTTTCAGTGAAATAGTACTTCCTCACATCCTTCTTACTCCCCCCCCAGCCCGTTTCATTGCATGCACCCTGGTCCTGGTGCTGTTTCTCATTTGAGAGATTCCCCACCTATAACCTGTTCACCCCTGTGAATTACTTGTGGGTTTTACGTCCTCCTTGCTGCTCTCTCTTCTAGGGTGTGCGTGTTGAGATCGCTCAGTCTCTTGTAGGACTTCTCGTTCAACCCCTGCACCCTTTTTATTGTCAAACTTAACTTTTATTTAATGATCCTGTGGAAAGCAGCTATGTCTCATTTATCTGACCCAGATAAAGCCGCAAGTTAGAAGAAAATATGTGAGGACGTACTACTTCCCAGAGAGGGTGATGGACAAATGGAACAGTCTGCCAGAAGAGGTGGTGGGGCAGAAACGATTGTAGAATTTAAGAATGCATGGTATATGCATAGGAGATCCTGGTTTGGGGGGGGGGGGCAGCCTAGTTCTAAGGAAGCTTGAAGAAGCACAGTTACTAACATTCATGGGCAGACTCTAGGCTGAAGGCCCTTATCTGCCGACATCTATGTAAAATCAAAATCATAACTTTTGTAATGTTTTCTTGCATTTTCAGAAATGAATATTTTAAAAGGTATAAATTGCTTTGTGCCTTAAGTAAGTTTTTTGTCTAGTATGGATGCTTCATAGACTGTGTACATGTTTGTGATGAAGTGACAAGTTTGAGTAATTATTGGGTGCTGTAGATGAATGTACAATCATAGCTGGTTATGTTTGCAATTCTGTGCTACGACCGATAGTTAAATGCATTAATAAGCCTGGTTTAGCTGTGAGGATTGCACAACTTTGCAGTGGAGTTTTGCACTTCTGAATGGTAGCATTTTTTTTTTTTTTCAGTGAAAAGTGGGAGAGAGTTTTTTTTTTTTTTTACTTCATGTAAGAAAGTTTAAAAAGAGATACTCGTGTTCTAGCTATGTAACAGTACTTCCTGAGAAGTGGGAGACTGGTCTGTAGCTAGAACTGGTACTAGTGGAGGAAAACAAAAAAATGAGATCCTGTGTGTATACAGTATTGTCTTTATACTGCTTTGGCATTGATTAATGATCCTTGCAGCCAAAGGTGAAACAGTCTGACCCTGGTCAAATGACAGTCTCCATGACAACAACTGAGTTCGAATAGTCCCTGTTTACAGGCAGAATTGTTTTTAAATGCATCTCTACTGCGGGACAGAGGAAAGCTTCTTTTGTGCAGTGGTCATAGGGACCATTCAGAACAATACCGCTTTCTTTGCCTTTTTCATAGTTTCTTCTAGTTTTTGTTACTTCTAAAACTGAGATAGTTGCACATTTAGTCAAGCGTTGGGGGAGAGTCGGTGTCCTGGCCCTGCATTGAAGACTGCTGCTAAATTTCTGACTTGATGTATTTATTTTGGGGCTGGCCCTGAATTGAAGCTGCTAAATTTCTGACTTGATGTATTATTGTGGTGGCCCTTGTTATGCTATAATGCTGACTAGCTGGCCCTTGCACATTTCCTGTGCATTCATGTGTATTGAAAGGGTTTTCAGTCAGCTTTGAGATCTTCCATTGTTCTTAATGATGGGGATCAGTTTAATTTTCTGGTGGAAATTCAGATACTGTGTGTACTGTACCTGGCTCAGCATATCTGCCACTGTGTTTTTTTGTAATATCTGACTTTTATTTATCCCTTCTGAATCCCTCCTCCTTCAACAGCATCCCCTTCCCCAGCTTCCAGTATCTCTGTTGTAGGGAGGAGGCCAGTGTCTACCCACCACCTGTAAAGCCCTACAGTAGGGCTCCCCCATGTAGCCAGCGCAAGAAGAGACAACACATCTGACTTGCATTTGTTGGTGAGGGTACTTGTCTGATATCCAGCCTTGCACATGATGTCCGCCTATAGAATGGGTCTAATCAATGAAACCTAACTGGTAAAACCAGTCAGGTGATTGTGCATTGTTACAGCATAATGGATGGTCATCCTGATCCTGTACCTGACCGGATTTGTTGGTAGCCACAGTTGGGGGGCCATGCCCTGCTGCCAGAACTGACCTTCCATCACAAACATGGATGTTACATTTTAGTCATTAAAATCTTCAACTAGGCCCTAAAACTGCCCAGAATAAAATATTAAATGTTTTCTTGATGATCACACTCTGATTACATACATAAACAATTTAGAAAAATGAAGTACCTTTTATAATTTTCATTACTAGTGTGCATATGCTGACAAAGAAAAATCTTCCTCCTGTCTTTATCTGCTTACCAAGGAAATCTCTGCTGCTTACTCTGCTAGAGATAAACTTGAAGCTATTACTCCATGCGAGGCGTGTGTGTGTGTGTGTGGTTTGTCTGTCCGTCCATCCAGTATGTTGGGAAATAAACATTCTACCAGTGGAATTGTGTGAAGTTTTGAATTCTTGTATTTCATAGTGAACATTACAAATGTTGAATGTGAGGTAGGACAGCAAAAAAAAGATGTGTGGGGGAAAGATGCAATAATATAAACGCAGAGAAAAAGTGAAAAATACATAAGCAAAGGCAAATCTGAATTGCTTAAATAAATTCTTAAAGGAGATGGGAAATGATTTCTACATAGCTAACTGCCCTTCCAGCTTCCTTTCTATACCAGTTATGTATTTTGGTATGCTTTGATGATTTTTTGATTAAAAAATCTAGCTTTGGGGTACCTTCAGATCTACACTGAGTTCCACACTCCTCACCAGCTACTGCTCTTGATTTTCATATTTCTAAGACGTTGTGTGACATCACAGACTCCAGTTTCATGCTATTCATCTGATTGGCCTGGAATGGGTGTTTCTGATGTCATAGACTGTTCAGGCAGTATGAAAACAGAGAGTAGCAACTGGCGAGCAAAGAGGGATTCGGGGAGTTACAAAGGCAACAGCATTAGGTTATTAATTTAACAATAAATGTCAAAAACATTATCAGGATAGTGGGTAGCCAATAAAAGAACTACTAGAGGACATCTAGAGGTCTAAAAACTGTTTCTTGTCATCTTTAAAGTTGATTATAAAATGGGCACAAAATATCCTTCATTGTGATTGGCTGATAACGTCTTTCAGCTGTGTCCTTATCAGGACGTAACTGTACAACCGGCACTACTTGTGCCAAGCAAAACGCAGCACACGGAGAAATCAGTCTGTGCCACCACTCTCCTGATGCAGCTCGTCAACCAGCATCTGTCGGAACCACAACTGCTGTATCAGGAGAGCAGTGCCAGCAACAGAGAAACAGCAAACATATCACGCAATATATCCAGCCTCCCCCACTCACTTCCTGCATGACAGACATTTCACATTTAGTACCTTTATCTACTTTTCTTCGCTGCCCATCTCTGCCTAGCAACTGTATTGCTCCCACTCCCAGTATTTCAAACTGTGCCCAGGAATGAGTGACCATTACCAAAATCTCGAGCCTCTGGTCCGTTTCCACCATCTTAAGTCTCCATTCTCCAGCCCTCCCGCCCACCTCTTCTCGTCCATGACAGGACATAAAAAGTAAATTCAAAATTCCCTACCAGTAATGGCAGCACACAGCAGAAGGTTACATTTTGAAAACCCGATGCGAAAACCACACAGTACGGCGGCCGGTAAGGAACACGCTCGATCACAGACAAGCAGACCAGTGGCTGGAACTGGAAAACAACGTGTAAACAAAAGTAAATCAAAGTAAATTGTAAAAAAAAAAAAAGTGCATGTTGGGAGCAGAGAGACAGACACCACAGTGGAAACTGCTCCGTACCGCTCCCACTAAGTGACATGCTGGCTCATAGTCAGACTGGCCGGTGGCTACAACTGAAAAACAAAGCATAAAGAAAACTGAAGTAAAGTTAACAAAAAAAAAAAACAGTTTCTCTGTTTGAGAGACCGAGTTGGGAGGAGAGACAGACACCAACAACCTCTTTTAGCTCAGTGATATACAGATGGACTATTTTTCTATGTTCTGGATATTTAATGCTTTTTAGCATAATTTTTCTTAAATACATATATATATTCAAACAACATGAAGTCTTGCTGTATTCTGACTATATGCAGTTAGCCCCAGCACTTGAACTGCTCCGGAGAGTAAAGGGTTAACTCTATGCCAAGGCATAGAACATTGAGCTTGAGCTTGGTTTTCAAACCTCTGTTTGTGGTACCCTGAAGTATAACCATCAGATTTCTTACTCCCCCTAACTGTGAAGTCGCTCCGGAGATCCCTCCTGCGCTTCGGTTTGGTAATAGTTTGAATCATTCGTCTTTTTCAACCGCAGTTCTTATTTTATCGGTATTCTTACCTCTGTCTTGGTAACAGTAAGTGATCGTAGTAGGTAGTGATATTTTTTGTTCAATTTGTTAGAAATTGTTTTGTCTTAAGTTCTTTTCCAGTCGGTCTGGTTCAGAACCGAAATCTATTGTGATCTGTGTATTTTTGTATACATTGTGGTTTCCGTTATTTATCGGTTCCTGAAAAAAATCCAGATTTTTGTGGGATTTTTTTAACCGACCTGTGACACGGTTGGAACTGATAAGTGTTAGTTGCCTGACTTAACGCTGACAAGGGTGACTTTTTCTTGTATTCGGCATATCTGAGAAACCAAAAAAGAAAACCAGTCCCACTGGGTTTCAGCACTGTACCGAGTGTGGGGAAGCCTTTGCTAAGGTCGATCCCCACCTCGTATGTGTGTATTATCTGGGGTTTGACCACCTCAAGGAAGACTGCCAGATTTGTAAGAACTTTCCCAAAGCCACTCTTGAAAAACGTCCGAGTAGGCTGAAGCAAAGGGAGGCCGAGAAGTCCGCTGACCCAGATGGCCAGCCCGGTTCGGTTGCGACCGAACCTGGGCGATACCTCTTCGGGCCAAAGGAGAGCCGACTCTGTGGAGTGGGTTCCGGCTTAGAAAAAAAGAAAATCAGTTGGTTTGGATCCAAAACCCCATGTTCCGACTGCTGAGGAAATAGTGAAAGCAATTACAATAGTGCAGTCGCTTTGCCTGGTTCCGACCGGACCAACATCTGTTCAAAGGCAATCTGTTCGGTTGGAAGTTGTTGCCTCAGATATTGATCCAGAGGCATACTATGAGGGTGATTGGGAGGAGGAAGATGATGATGAAGGAGGAGAGTTTGAAGGCTTAGATGAACCAGTAGAGCCTGACATCTCCCCAGACAGGCCTTCCAGTGTTTCCTCTCCCAGGCTTTCTGAGTCCCCCTCCCACTTCTTGTTTTACAAGAAGGTGGCTGAGACTCTTCAGCTTCCTATAGAAGAGGCTGAACAGGAGGAGCCTGATCATGTGGAAATGATGGATGTTCCTGAGTCAAAGATGGTGTCTATCCCTATGCACAAATCCCTGGGGAAACAGACACAAAAAAATCTTGCAATTTCCCACATCCATTCCTCCTCTGGATAAAAGAATGGACAGGAGGTATGCCTTATCAGGACCTGGCACGGAATTCCTTTCAGCACATTGCAGCCATGTTGGGGTAGTGCAAGCTGCAGCCTGTGACAAGGCTAATATTCCTCGGCATCTTGCCCCCATAAGGATTCCAGGAAGTGGATGTCATGGCTAAGAAACAGTACTTGGCATCCTCTTTGGGGCTCAGGCAATTGAATTACATGGCATATACAGCCAGATACCAGAAATCTGTGTGGGATATGGTTCTGGAGCTGGCTAAGAATGCCCCTCCTCAGCTAGCCAAGGAGCTGGAGCAGGTAGCTGTAAATGGTATAGAGGCATCCAAAGTACAGTTTCATGCTGCTGTGGACTCGATTGATGTGCATTCTAGAGTCATGGCTACATCTAGTTCCATGAGGAGGTTTGCTTGGCATAGACGTAACAGTCTTTCGCAGGATACCCAGGCTAAGGCCATAGATTTTCCTGTTACAGGTAGTTCTCTGTTTGGAGAGCAAACAGAGAACTACATGAAGAAGATGGATGAATATAGGACCACCTATAGGAGTGCTGCAGCCAAGGAAAAGCAGGCCACTCCTCAGAGGCAGCAATTTAGGGCTGGCAGGGGCAGGCCTTTTCAAAGGCCTTTCTCCCAAGCTCAGACCTCCTCTTCTTTTTCTTTCTTACAGAGGGGGTTCTTTAGGGGAAGAGGCAAGCGTGGGATGACCAGAACCCCATCATCGCCTGCCAGACAGACACAATGAGGTGTCGGTCAGGGTTGCCTCCCCAGTTCCAGTAGGGGGCAGGTTGGCTTACAACTTTCAGGCCTGGGAGTCTGTTACTTCAGACAAATGGGTCCTGGAAGTAGTGAGCCAGGGACTTGCTCTCAGTTTCAAAAGGTTCCCAAAAATGAGAGCAAGGTCCTTCAGTTCTCCCTCTCCCTTGGAGACAAAGGCCTTAGAGGCAGAAGTCTCCTCTCTTCTGCAAGCTGTAGAAAAAGTACCTCTTTGTCACAGGGGAAAAGGACTGTATTCCAGATACTTCCTTACCCCAAAAAAGACAGGGGAGTGGTGACCCATCCTAGATTTAAGGTACCTGAACAAACATTTAACAAAACCAAAATTCAAGATGGTGACTCTGGGAGTAATTCTTCCCTCTCTGAGACCAGGAGACTGGCTAGCCTCTCTGGATCTCGAGGATGCCTACTTCCACATACCTATCAGACATTCCCAAAGAAAGTACCTCAGGTTCAAGTTGTCCTCAGGCCATTACCAATTCAGAGCTATACCTTTCGGCCTAACATCTGCTCCAAGGGTGTTCACCAAGTGTCTTGCAGTAGTGGTGGCATTCCTCAGGAGACAGGGTATCCTTCTGTTCTCACACCTGGATGACTGGCTCCTAGTGGGCCAGTCCTCAGACCAAGTCAGGTCAGACCTAGAGGTCACTCAGAGGCTTCTAGACTCCTTGGGCTTCATTCTGAACCTAGAAAATTCTGTTCTGGAACCAGTTCAGCTTCTCACTTTCATAGGGGTAGAACTAGACACTATTCAGGCAAGAGCTTTTCTCCCTCTCTCAAGGGTTCAGTCCCTTGTCACTCTGGCTTCCTCTTTTCGTCCTCTAGTTTCTCGTCCAGCCAGACACTTCCTACAGTTGCTGGGTCACATGGCAGCATCCACAGCAGTGGTTCAGGGAGCAAGGTTTCAGATGAGAGATATTCAGTTTCATCTCAGGGCTTATTGGTCTCAGAAAAAGGACCCCCTCTCCAAATTGGTTCCAGTGTCTCAAACTCTAGTTCAGGCCGTCCAGTGGTGGCTGGAGGAGGACAATCTTCAACAAGGTGTCCCCTTTATCAGTCAGGCTCCTTCAGTGATTCTCACCACAGATGCCTCTCTGCTGGGTTGGAGGGGCTCATCTAGATCAGCTTACAGCTCAGGGAGCCTGGTCCCACTAGGAGTCTCTTCTACACATAAACCTGCTCGAACTGAGAGTCTGAGAGAACTGCTGTCTTTCTGGCACTTCAGACATTCTCAACTGTTGTTCAGGGGAAAGTGGTGAAGATCAGGACAGACAATACCACAACCATGTGGTACATCAACAAGCAGGGAGGCACTCGGTCCTTGGCCTTGTGCACAGAGGCCAAGAAGATATGGTCCTGAGCTTATTCTCTTCAGGCTTCCCTGATGGCCGTGCATCTCCCAGGGAAGGACAACATTCTAGCAGATGCTCTCAGCAGGATTTCTCAGGGTCACCACGGGTGGACCCTGAATCCTCTAATTCTTCAGGTCATTTTCAAGAGGTGGGGCACTCCAGAGGTAAATCTCTTTGCAGCCCCGGACAATTACCAACTCCCTCTCTTTTGCTGCAGACCGCCTCTTCTGGGCCCTGTCCCTCAGGATGCTCTCTTGTTGAATTGGATAAGCAGGTTTCTGTATGCATTTCCTCCTTTTCCTCTGATATTCAGGGTCCTGATCAAGATCAGGTCTCAGCCTTGCAAGGTAATTCTGGTGGCCAGACTGGGCCAGGCAGCCTTGGTACCCCCTTCTCTTGTCACTGTCAGTAACAGTGCCTCTGTGTCTTCCCAGACAGTTCAATCTTCTTACCTCCTCACAGGGGAGAATCCTTTACCCCAACCTTCAGACTCTCAGGCTCAAAGCCTGCCTGTTGAAGAGCTAGAATATGCAAGCCTACATCTTTCTCAGTCAGTATTGGACATTTTAAAGGTTAGCAGGAAACCTGCTACTAGAAAGATTTACATCTCTAAATGGAAAAGATTTGGGTTTTGGTGTTCCCAGAAGCATGTCCAGCCAGAGCTGGCTGATATTGCCACTGTTTTGGACTATTTGGTGCATCTTAACAGTTTAGGTCTCCGGCCTACTACTACCAAGATTCATTTGGCAGCTGTGTCTGCCTTCCTTTCTGCTGGTAAGGGCGCTTCCCTAACTTCTTATCCAGTTTTTAAGACATTTTTCAAGGGTTTAGTACATGTTAATCCTCCTTTTAGGGAGCCAACCCCTTCTTGGGACCTGTATTATCTGTATCGCACAGCTTATGCAGCCTCCTTTTGAGCCTCTGTCCTGAGCTGAGCTGAAGTACTTGACTTGGAAAACGGTATTCCTGGTAGCCATTACCTCTGCCAGGAGAATCAGTGAATTACAGGCTCTATCAGTGGAGCCTAATTTCATTTTATTTCGCAGGGATAAGGTGGTCCTTCAAACCAACAGAAAGTTTCTTCCCAAGGTGGTATCAGACTTTCATTTCAATCAGTCTGTGTTATATGCTTGTATTTTTCACTGACCATTCTTTTTCTGGGGAGAGAAGATTACACAGTCTTGATGTAAAGAGGGCTCTTTGTTACTATGTGGGACATACTAAGGCCCATAAAAATGACTGTTCTCAGTTGTTTCTCACTTATGGAGAAGTGGGAAAGGGCAAACCTGACACCAAGAGAACAGTTGCCAGGTGGATTGTCTCCTGTATCCAGTTCTGCTATTCAAAGCTTGGGAAAGAGCCTCCCTCAGGCCTGAGGGCTCATTCTACCAGAGGTACAGCTGCTTCGGTTGCAGCAGCTAGAGATATACCTTTAGTGGAAATCTGTAAAGCAGCCACCTGGAAAACTGTTCTCACATTTACCAAGCATTACTCTCTGGACATTGAGTCAAGAAGTGATGCTAGGTTTGGCACAGCTGTGCTGCAGAGCGTGTTCCCAAAATAGGTTCTGTGACTCCGTCCTCCAAGGCGGTACTGCTTGGTAGTCTGCATATAGTTAGAATACAGCAAGACTTCATGTTTGAAGAAAAAATTACTCACCATAGTACTGTTATTTCTTCTAATAAAGTCTTGCTGTATTCTGACCTCCCTCCCTGCCTCCCCTCCTGGAACCTAGTAGTTTTGGGATGTGGGTTGGCAGGCACAGTGCTGCACCCCAGAGGTGTGCTTGGCATGCCTTTATTTTATTAAGGGTTCTTCTGGTTTATTTCATTATGAATATTTTGGGTTGTTTCTCTGTCTGCTTGGATTCTTTTTGGGGGTTCTCGACTTGAGTCTTTTGGCCCTAAAAATCTGTTATTGCCTTTTGGTATAAACATTTTAGAAACAATTTCTAATTATTGAGTTAGTTTAGCACTCGTAAGAATCTGACGGTTATACTGCAGAGTACCACAGACAGAAGTTTGAAAACCGAGCTCGAGCTCAACGTTCTATGCCATGGCATAGAGTTAACCCTTTATTCTCCGGAGCAGTTCAAGTGCTGGGGCTAACTGCATATAGTCAGAATACAGCAAGACTCCATTAGAAGAAACAACATTACTATGGTGAGTATTTTTTTTATTTTTTACTAGGGGAGTTTGGGGGGGTATTTTATAAGCATAAGAAGACACTCAGAGGTATAGGTTATGGCCTGATAAGAACACTTCCCAGGCGCTAAAGGCACTCTCCGCAAGTGCCTCATAACACCCCTGGGGCATGCTCTTACCGGGCCATAACCCACACCTCGTTGTGTGTTATTGCTTGCTAAAAGTGCATACGTTTGAATAATATATGGGTGTTTTCAGGAGAAATCCACCCTCCCAAGAAGAAAAAAAAAAACAAACTACCCTGGCAGTTTCAACAGTTTTGAGCACGTTTCCATCAGAATATCTGTACCGGTTTAAAATGCATTATTTTATTTATTTATTTATTTTTTAACAAAAAATGCATGCCACACTTTTTATTGAACTTTAATGTATTATCTACTTCTCGTTTACCAGAATATGGACTGTTTTTGTCTCCAGCGTTCAAATTGAGGCATATTTCAATGAAAGGTCCTATTTTTTTGTCTATTTAAAATAATTTCTTCTGATTTTAACTAATTTTAAATCAAAGTCTAACACCATTCCTGTCTTTGGTAATATAGGTATGAAAAAATGGACAGACTGGGTGGACCAAGTGGTCGTTATCTGTTGTCTGATTCTACATTTCTGTAATTCTAAATATTTAAATGCCGTTTAAGTGCAGTAAGAAACTCCAGGGTGTGCCATTATGGTGATATAGTGGCACTATCCAGGTGCATTTAATGTCACTCGGCTGCACCTCATGCTTAACAGTGCACCTCAGGCATGCAGTTATATCACCATAATGTACACCCTGTTATGTTTTATTGCTTACACGTAGTGGCAGAGATAGAGTTGCTATCAGAATTCTGCAGCTGGCCAGCAAGTTAGAGTTAGAGTGGAGGGGAGGGGAGGGGAGGTGCTTGTCTCCCACCTACCTGGATCACCATTGGGCAGCTGAGCAGCGGCAATAACCATGAACTTATCCAGAGACATAGCAGGGCTGTGCACTGCCTCTGCCAGCACCAGCTGATATCCTGGACTCTGAACGTGACCCTGAGTCCCTTCACATGTGATCCAGTGCTCTCACCACAGGGTCATCGAGTTGCTATCATTATTTGCTAGATTTACAGTCATATGTAATTTGTTCTTTTGGAACTGATGCATTGTAACCTGATTAAAATTAAGCCAGTGTTTACCTACACTTAGTAACAAGGTCAAATCAATCCTTTTTTTGTTTGTAGTGCTTTTCCAAAACTGAGTTTGGCGTGCTGAACAAGACATCAAAAACAGAACAAATAAGTGATTGCAATGCAGTTTACATGAAGTCTGTGACCTTGTAACTTCTGTAAAGAGTAATGCCCAAACAAGCAGGTATTTCCTGAGGATCAGCATCTGGTTTGGGGATTCGGGCTAGTGTCCTGAATCACAGCCAAGGACCATTAACCTCAGCAAGGACCTTAAGCCCAAGAAATGCCTACTTGTGAGGTTATTATTGCAATTATAAATAGAATAATGTATAGGAATCAATGTGTTACGGTGCTGTAATACCATCAAGGGATTCAGTCACATCATAAATCTTGTGAGAGTGAAGCTTGAAAGGTTTCTCATGTGATGTAATCTCGGGGTAAAAGGCCATAATACATTGACTTCCATACATTCTTTTTTGTAATGCATGGGAATCATTTGTACTTTATTTAATTTTTTTTCTGTTAAACTCAGATGTACTCACTCTTATGCAATCATAAGATTGATCAGGCTGCCATCATGACGATGTCATGATCCATGGTCCCTGCTGAGACCACACCAGGAGTACTGTCTGCAGTTCTGGTGCCCATATTTACAGAAGGATATCAAACTGCTGGAGGGGTGCAGCGAAGGGGGACCAAGATGATCCAGGGCCTGGAGGACAAACCCTGTGAGGGGAAACCAAGGGAGCTCAACATGTGCTTCCTGGAGGATGGGGGAGACATGATAGAGACCTTCAAATACCTAAAAGGTATGAATAAGGTTAGGGCAGTGGGTATGTTTACCTAAGGGGGGAGGGGTCCACAAGAGGGCACAGCCTGAATTTGGTGGGTGGAAGATTTAAAAGGGAAATGAGGAGTCACTGTTTCACAGAAAGGGTGGTGGCAAAGTGGAACAGGTTGCTGGAGAAACTGATCCCACTGAAAACTGTGGACAGTTTTAAGAGGGAGTGGGACAGGGTCAAAGCCTTTGACTCAAAGGGAGGATCAATTCTGTGGAAGGGAAGGGGGTAGGGTAGGATAAATCCAGGAGTGAAATAGGAGGGGAGCAGATAGAGCAGAATAACTGTGTGCTGCATACCCTGGCATGTTCGTATGTCCATGATAACTACACTCTGATCCATGGTTATGATGTCAGTCACTGCCCCACACCCCGTGCCAACCAGTGAGAAGCGCTGCCCCCCCACACTCTCCAAATCATTGACATGACAACCAACATGACGCTTTCTCAGTTGCAGTGAATACATATTTTTTTTGGGGGGGGGTTAGGTCACAGTTTCACAGAATAAGCACCTTTTCAGCTAATGTTTGCGGGATTGCATATCTCAGTGACTTGTCAGGTAAAGATTATTGCAGTGTGAGCTGGCCCAGTGGCGTAGAATGCTGAGGTGCTTCGACTGCCTTACCTTTCCCATGCCAGTAACCTGGGTTTGGTAACAGTCTTGGGTTGCTGGAGGTCGGCGGTGGGAGGGGGGTGCAGGCTGAGAGAGGATCGAGCAGCTGCTTGGCAGCTCTCCTCTCCTCTCCTGGATTTGAGAGGGGAGTCTTCCCTGTTCTTGGCTGCCATTGAGTGAAGGCTCAGTGGTAGCATCGAGCATGTGAGGGACTGGCGCTAGGCCGGGTGGATGGAGCAGGGTTGCTGGTTCCGGACCGCATGCACACTGCCACACGTATGCGCAACTGTGTTGCTGAGACCTCGGTGAGTAAGAGGAAATATATGTCCCCCGTCACCATATATGATGGCCCTTGGGACTCCCTAGTCCTGTATTGCGTGGATCCCATTCTGTATGACGGCAAGGGGAGTGGCAGATATGACTGGGGTCGCTGAGATCCGGCTAGACGAGAGAAGTGAGATGGTGACAGAAAAGTAAAAAGCTCCATTATAACAAAAAAATAAAATATCGCAGTGTCCACTATTTATTGCAGGGTCTCTCCCACCTGCACACGGTCTATGTAACATGCGACTGCTGTCCGGATTTTCTTTGTGCCATTGAAACTACTAAGGCATGTTTCTGAGTTTCTAGATCATAATTGCATTGCTCTGACAGCAGACTGATGCTGTTACAGTTTAGAACCTTAGAAGGTAGTATTACGAGTTTTGAAGTACCAAACATTCGTATTGAAAAATTCTCAAACAATGTATTGCAAGTCTAATTGTGTTTTGTTGTTGTTTTCTGTTGTTTTCATGGCTTAAAAAAGAAAGGAAGAAAACTCACTTCAGGCAAGTGAGTGCTCTCTACTAGTTGTACTGGGCATTTCTAAGAGACTGTCCAGAACAGGGGCATGAGACTTATATTTGGCTAAAGAGGTATAGAAACATAAACTCTGACAGCAGATAAGGACCGCTTGGCCCACCCAGTCTGCCCATTTCCCTACCTATTGGATAAGCTGCAGATCTAGTTTTACCAGCAGCCTACTTCCTCCTACATCCCACTAGAATTGCCTTATGTCTGTTCCATGCATTCTTAAATTCCCCCACTGTTTTTGACCCCACAACCTCTTCAGGAAGGCCGTTCCATGCATCCACCACCCTCTCCATGAAAAATACTTCCTCATGTTGCCTCTGAGTCGTCCCCCAATATTCAAATTGTGCTCCCTTGTTCCTGCACATCTCATTTTCTGAAAGATGCTACCCTCTTGGACTTTGTTGATTCCCTTGAGGTATTTGAAAGTTTCTATCATGTCCCTGTCTCCCCCAACACCTCCTTTCCTCGGTATATATATTAAGCTTGTTTGTCTCTCTTTGTATGGTTTCTGGTGCAGACCCTGCACCATTATAGTTGCCCTCCTCTGGACTGCCTCCATCCTGTCTATGTCCTTGCAGAGATGGGGACTCCAGAACTACATGCAGTACTCCAGATGGGATCTCACCAACTGTCTGTACAGAGGGATAACAACTTTGTTTTCTGCTGGTGATGTCTCTCCTTATGCATCCCAGTATCCCCCCCAGCCCTCCTTACTGCCTTCTCACATTACTTGCCTACCTTTAGGTTGTCTGATTTGACTACTGTGAGCATACAGCATCTGAACGTGTGCTACTGTAAAGGCAGATAAACATCACAATGATCCGAGTGTGCTCAGGGGCCTTTGGGTAACACCATTCCTGCTTACATGATCAGAGCAATCAAATTCTCAAGAACTGATGCACTTACACCTCTTCAGATGAATCTCTGTAGAACTTCCAGCTGAAGTCAGAATGAGTTTCAGTGCAGTGTCTGGAAGGATTTTTAAAATCAATTCCTTGAAAACTGAATTTCAGTATGCTTACTTTGTGCTTGTGAGAACTAGCCCCATGATCACCATACCTTAGAATGTCTTGCTAGGTAAAGTGTTTTATACCTAATTTGATTAGCTCCTTGTGACAGGGTGACCCCATCTCTGGGAAATATCTTTTAATGGGTAATAACTTTTTTGCTGTTGATGATTCCAGACCACATTTGCAAATACTCAGTCGTCCTCTTAAAACCCACTACCTCCTGGAACCAAGTGAGAAATGGGTGATGAAACATACTGTGGGAATTGAGGATACTCAAACTCACGGATTTAAATTCATAATCATCCAATCATGTTCCTTTTTGTTTTTTTTAGAATTAGGATCTTCAGAATACAGAAATAGTTATTCCAGTAATCTCATTATTAGATTTTGGAATCATCCAGTTCCGCATCCGGTATTGGCCCTGGTGGGCTAAGTCTGTGGCACCCACCTCACACATTACATCAATTATCCCATTCCCTTTCCACACAACCTCAAGTGCTATGGGTACAGCACTAGCACCCCCCCCCACCAACAATAAGACACTTGCTGTGTGCATAGTCATACCAGATAAGCATGCAGTCATCCTCAGTAGCTGTCAACCCCCCCACCACCACCACTGAGGGCACACAAGGAACCACTGCCAGGCCAGTCCACTGTAATCAGCTGGGCTCCAAGTCCACCTCCGTGAGTGGCAGTCGATAACTGTCCTTATGTCCTCAAGAGTCTCTCTTCCTGCCCTTGTCACTACTAAAAGACATACCCCCCCTTGTCTTGCCACACGTAGAAATTTAAAACGTCAGTGATGTTACAGTTGGTGACCAGCACAAAGCCTTTCCAAGCTCCACGGCTGGCCGCTGTAGATAGAATGAATGCGAGATTGCTTGTCTGCATGCTTCCTTTCATTCAGTCTGTTGGCAAGCTGAAGAGATGGGAGGGACTTTGTGCTGGTTGCTCAGTGTAACATCATACATTTTTTGAATTTCTAAGTGTGCAAGATGACATGGGGGTACACAAAACCTGGTAAAAAGTTGTTGAATAATATAATTGCATATGTGTTGTGTGTGTCTATAGCATGTGCATATGCATATATGTGTAGATATATGTAGCTATATATGGGACATGACATGGGTGGGTATGGGGTAGTAGAAATTTCTTCACAAGATATACTTTAGCTTCTGATCTCAGGAGTGGCCAAGCCACAAGTGACGTCAGAAGGGGTCAAGTGGGGCTGGCCCGTCGGCGCAGCAGTAGGTTTACCGCTCGAGGTGCCAGTGACCCGGGTTTGGGAACGAACTCTGGTAACTGGAGGGCCGGCCGGGGGGAGAAGGATAGAGCGCCCATCGGCCGCTCTCCTTCTCCGGGGTGGGGAGTATAATAGTATGCCTCTTTACCATAGTTAAGAAACTACCCCATTTGACTTTTTCAAAGGTAAACAGATACAAAAAGATGTGGCCAACGGCCATGGCATTGTGATCGCTATGTCACCGAATGGGTGGATGACAGGCATGCTCACCTTCAAGTGGCTAGAAATAGTGTGGGTGGCCTGTCGTTTTCCAAGTGGATGCTTGTCTGGGATACATTCCATTGACGCACTTTATCCACTGTCAAACAGCGCTGCAAAAATAAAAAACACCATCATGTCTGCCATACTTGGAGGGTGCACAAAACTTCTGCAGCCTGCGGACACGTTATAGAATTCTGACTTCATATTGAAGTATAGGGAGTTCTACAACCATTGGCTGGCAGTGCAGGAGAAGGGAGCACACTGCCATTGGTAAGCCTTGAGCACCTTCAAAACAGAAAATGTTCAAGTATGTGAAAGAGACCGTGCTATCTGTCAGCAATTAGGTTCTTCTAGACTATCTCCTATGTTGGGCTACACATTTGGAACCATAAGCAGTCTGTGTAAGGACCTTACGGAAACTTTTCGCTAGCCAGGGGCTGCCTACAGAGACATGCAGCTTAGACACAGATATAATGTAGGTGGCCCCATCACTGTTCGGTTGTTTTTCCCACTGTTGATCATCTCTGTTGGACCTGTTGAAGAAAACAATGTTGAAAAAGCCATTGCTGCTGTTTATTTTCTTCAACAGTTTAATATCGTTGTCTCTATGCTGCCACAATCTAAAGAAACTTTGTTTAGATATTGCATTTACAGTTATAAAATCTACAAAGATGACACACACTCTGTGCTGTTTGGGCCTTTCTCGTAACATGAGAACTTGTGAGATTTGCCACAGCTTCAGCTAGGCTACAAGCCAACACCGTAAGAAGGCTGTAGAAAATTTCCTTGCCCAAAAAGCATTAAAAGCTATGGAGGAGTAAAAAGACTGAAAATCTGCTTCACCCTCATTGCCGTCTGAGGAACAGTCATCGAAATTGAAAGAAAAGGACAAGGCGAGAGCATCATCTTGGACCTCCTCATCCGGGCATGAACATAAAGACAAGACTGCTTTGCCGGTGAGGTCCCAATTGCTGTTTAAAAACAAGTACATCGTTGTCAGTGTCCGCTTTGGCGGCATTGGTGAAAGCCCCCCCTCCGACCATCGTTGAGACGGCAAGTTTGGGTTCTGACTTGAGCACCACCATACCTGCCATGAATGGTATGATGTCATCATTATCAGGCTACCGCCCTTTGACGCAAGTAGTCCTGGACCCTTTTCAGGGTGCCGTCAACTCCCAGGCTGTGCTGTCGTTCTCTGATGTGATTCGATGCATTCTGTCAGGGTTGCCATTACAGGCAGTTTTACTGCTGACAAGAGCTTTTGATACGAGGCCTCTGTCAGCTTGATTCCATTGGAACGCAGCAGATTCCTGCCTCTCTGCCATCGCTGGCTCTTTCTGCGGCCGACATCTGTGATGATGAAGAAATAGAATATAATCCTGCCCTCATGGCCCTTGAGGTGAAATTAGAGGAGGAATATGGGGGTGAGGAGCAGTATGAAGAAAGAAAGAAATCTGCCCTCTTGTTCTACCATCTCATCCTGCAGTGAGGACTTGTGGTTTATACCCTGAAGTTTCCTCCTGAGGACACATCTTTCCAGGCCATGATGCAGCAAATGTAGTCTGTCATGGGTTTTGCTGTGAAAGAGGAAGATTCTATTTAAAGTAATCTTATGAAGTTTTTGGAGGTGCCTTGCACCCCTCCATTATTATTCCACCAGCGTATACTGCCTTAGAGGATGTTAGTTTTGCTGCATGGCATAGACCTAATTCTCTGCCTGCAGTCCCTTGAAAGGCTGATAAGCAGTACACTGCCCCGTCTAGAGACACTGTTGAAGGAGAGTCTTGTGGAGCACCTGGAGGCAAAAGGGCTGTAGGACCACTGGCAGTATGGTTTCACAGTGGGGAGGTCATGTCAAAATAATTTCATACACTTCTTCGACTGGGTTACCAGGGAGGTGGTTCAAGGAAGGGCAATCGATGTGGCCTATCTGGACTTAACTACGGCTTTTGACACTGTGCCACACTAGAGGCTAGTTGAGAAACTAAGCCTGGGGGAAGGGGAGAAAATGACAAGCTGATTATCAAACTGATTAAGGGATATGTGACAAAGGGTGGTGGTAAGTGGCAGCTACTCTGGTGATAGGAGAGTGATTAATGGTGTGCCACTGGGTTCGGTGCTAGGACTTTAATGTCTTCATAAGTGACATTTCAGTAGAGCTTGTGGGGAAGGTGTCTGTCTGTGGATGATACAAAAATCTGCAACAAGGTTGACACTCAAGAAAGGGTGGCAAGAGAGAAAGCAAAGGGATCTGAGGAAACTAGAATGGTGTAGGGGTGCAGCTGGGTCAGTACCAGCAAATGCAAGGTTATGCACTTTGGGCTGCAGAACCCAGGGGCTTTGTGTAAGATGGGGAGAGTGGAGCTTATAGTCATCAAGCAAGAAAGAGACCTGGGGGTCATCATAGCTGATGACATCAAGGTGGCTGGGCAGTGTGACAAAGCAGTGGGATAGTCTAGCAGGATGCTGGGGTGCATTGGTAGAGGGGCTTCTAGCCGGGACGAGGGAGGAGGTGCTGCTGTTGTATTGCACACCGATGAGGCCCCAGTTGGAGTACTGTGTCTGGTTATGGAGGCTGCACCTTTGCAAGGACATTGAAGGATAGAGGCAGTACAGGTGAGGGGGTTGAACGAGAAGCCATATGAGGAAAGACTGCAGGAACTTGACATGTACTCCCTGGAAGAAAAGAGAACGGGGGACATGATTGAAACCTACAAGTACCTAACGGGTGTGAACAAGATGCAAGTGGAGGGTCTGTTTCAGAGAAAGGAGGACCTAGAACAGAGGAGTATGCAATGAATCTAAGGGGGCAAGTTTAGGAGAGATGTGTGGAAATACTTATTCACGGAAAACGTAGTTGATGACTGGAATAGCCTGCCAGAGGAGGTAGTAGTGGCAGAGGCTGTGGGGAGCTTCAAGCATGCATGGGATTGGCATAGGGACATATTGGGTAGAGAAGCAGGGGGAAGGAATGACACCTGTGACCAACTAGTATCAGTGGTGACGGAATAGGCAGGGGGGCAAACTGGATGGGCCTAAAGGTCCTTTTCTGCCAACAAAATCTGTGCTTCTGTGTTTCTATATCTGCTAAACCTTACTATACAGACCAGCCTGAAACTGACTGTAATCATTACAGTTCCTCATGTACGGTCTAAAGCCCTAGACACATGAGCAGGCTACCTCCAAACAAAGAATCTAGGAGACTGGATTTAATGGGCAAGTGTACATATGCTTCTGTCTTGTTGAGCCCTTTGCAAATTACCAGGCCCATATGATCAAATACTGAAACAGCACGTGGAAAGATGCTTTTAATGCTGCCCAGGCTTTGCGTGATGGTGCTGCCATGACTGCTTTACTTAAAACATTATCTGATGGTGCTGAGGTTGGCAGATGCTCAGCTTATTATGTCTCTGATGCTTCTGCCAGGGTTGCTGCCCCTGGTATTTGCATGAGGCATAATTCTTGGCTTAGAGTGGCTGGCTTTGTCACTGAAGTGCAAAAGACAGTTTTTGAATGCTCCCTTTAAGGACCCAGAACTGTTTGGTTATATGGAAGAAGACATGTGTGGCCTTCAGCCTCCCAAGATAACTTTAAGGTCTGTGAAGTCCCTGTACCTCACTCCCAGTAGCGGGCATGGTGGGGGTGTGTTTCTTAGGCCTGCTGCCAGTGGTAACCGTTCATATTGTCAGCAGGGCTGTGGCAGAGGTGCTGGTCCCCTTCCCTCTGGTGCCCATGCCAAAGCACCAAAAGGAACCAGTTCCGGTGGCCATGCTACCTCCAGTTCTGCCTGACTCTCTTCTGTGTCCCCCCCCACTGTTACCTCCAGGGGTGAGTGTGAGTGACTGGATCTCCTTCCATTTAAAACAGTGGTGGAGATAATTAGCAAGGAGACATGCTTCTGATCTGCTAGAAGTTCCTCCAGATCATCCTCTGCCTCCTTCCTTTTATACTGTGGACCATTTGTCCCTTCTAAAGGAAGAGATTCAGACCCTGTTTCAGAACTATGCCATAGAACTGGTTCCTCTGCAAGACTGGAACAAAGGGTTCTATTCCAGATACTTTCTAGTCCCAAAATGGACAGAAGATTTATGGCCTGTACTAGATCTTGGAGACTTCAACCTATACATCTTACAGAAAAAATTTCAAGTGGTGTAGCTGCAAGCCTTGATTTCCCGTTACAAAAGGTGGACTGGCTTTATTCTCTGGACAGATAGGATACATACCTTCATATAAAGATCAGAAAGTCCCACAGACAGTACCTTTGCTTTATGCTGGAGGCAGGTACAATCATTTCAAGGTATTGCCCTTTGGCTTTTCCTTCATGCCACAGGTCTTTACCAGATGCTTAGAAGTAGTTGCAGCAGCCCTTAACAGGGAAGGCCTGTGTGTTTTTCCCTTATCTGGACAACTAGCTCCTGAAAATCGACTCCAGCAAAACTCTGCTGCTAATGCTGTCATGAACCTGTCTGTTCTTTGATGGCTTTTGGGGGTCACAGTAAATGTTTTAGTCTGTGTTGTCTCTATGCCAAAGACTGCAGTACATAGGGGTGGTCTTGGACACGGCACAGTATTGTGCCTTCCTGCCCCAGAAGAGGGCGGACACTTTGATTGCTAAGCACACTTGGTGCACGGGTGCCACTACATTTCTGCACAACAGTGTTGCATCCCCTGGACCTCATGGCTGTGGCCATATTGACTGTGTCACTAGTCCAACTTTATATGAGGATACCATAGTGGACACTGAGTCCAGTGGGATCGGTTGACGGATGAGTTGGAACAAATGGTTTTCATCACCTCTCCTCTGTGCAGAGCATTATTATGGTGGCTGGACTGCGAGAATCTACTGAAAGGCTTTCCATACCTTGTACCAGCTCCTGTAGAGGTCTTCATGGTGGATGCCTTGGAGCCGGCTGAGGTGCTCATCTCGGCCTTTACCAGGCACGGGGTCACCGACTAAGGTGGAGGCCAAGCTGCACATAAATGTCAAATGCAGGCTGTCCTGTACAGCCTCCAGGCTTTTCAGAATCATCTCTGTCCCAGTCCTCTGCCAATCCAGACAGATGTCAGTGTTGATTCATTACATGGACAAACTGGGGCACTAGCTCCTATCCCCTAGGCAGAGAAGCGGGGAGTCTGATACTGGGCTCTGTTCTACGACCTTCAGCTGTCTGCTGTGTTTTCCAAAATGTCTTGGCAGACAGGGAAAGCAGGTCCCAGTCAAGTGGTTCAGGAATGGGAACTGCTGACTTCTGGGATAAATTAACTTTTCACAAGATGGGGTCATCTAGAGCCGGACCTTTTTGTGTGCCCACACAACAAAAAAAAACTGCCACATTTCTGCTTGCTCACTCCAGGGCCTGGAATTTGTAGGCGAGAGGTGTTCTTCCTCTCTTGGAAAGATAAATTCTTATATACATTCCCATACATTCCTCTAGTACAGAGGGTTTTGCTCAAGTTACGAGTGGAGAGTGCCAGTCTCATCCTTTCATTGCTCCATTCTGGCCTTGCTAGATATGGTTTCCACTACTTCAGCATCTGGCCCTGGAGCACTCTGTTCCTGTACCTCTGTGTCAGGGTCTGTTGTCACAGGGAAAGGTGTCCCTGGTCCATCCAGACCTGAGGCAGGGCTCTTGGATTTTAGTTTGGGGATCCTGGACTTTCTCTGAAAAAGATGGGGGTCCTCAGGTAAAATTTGGGGATCCCCTTGACATTTTTGAGGGTCCTCATTAAAATGAATGCAAGTCTGACTGCAAAGTTGGCTCCAGCCCTCTCCTTTCCTGTGTTCCTTGACTTGGCATATTTCAGCCCTCCTCCCATAATGTCCTTACCACATTGCCTGTTTACATACTCCCCCACCCACCTTTTACCTCCGTTCTCATGCTGTGTATCCCGCACCTGCTGCTTTAAGAAACAGCATGCCATGAAATTGACCCTAGCAGTAGCTCTGTGTGTGTGCAGTGTTTGGAGGAGGGGGGCATGTCAGAGCTCCACAACGAGTGATTCACAGAGCTGAAATGGGAGTGAGAACAGAAGAGAAGGGGCATGAAGTATGCGAATTACACACTTATGAGTTCCTGGGTTCTTGTTCTCTGAGAGCACAAGACCCCTCCCAGTGCCATTTAGGGCCATCTTTTAGTTTCTTTAAGTTGGTAGGCAGGTTTTATTACTATTTTTATGATTTTATATCCTATTCTTTGCAAGTAAACTGTGGTAATGCAACATTTAGGGTTTAGGTTAAAGTGAATAAAGTAGGAAAATGTGGTTTAAGGGTTTACAATCCTAAAACCCTACCCTCACCCCCAGAAACAAATCAGAGGTGCAGTCTTCAGTGGGGATGTCGACCCTAAAACTCACCCCATTCTGTACACTCCAGAAACATACACACCTAATGGGGGTGAGCTTTAGGGTTGACAACCCCAAGGAAGACTGAACCCATTATTTGTTTTAGGGTTGGAAACCCTAAAACCACATTTCCCTACTTTTTTTGCTTTAGCCTGAACCCTAGATGTGGCATTAATACAGTTTTTTGTTGGTTTTTTTTTTTTGCAAAGAATGTCCTTACTTTTTGAGAGAGTATAATCGTATCCTTATTTTCCTGTAGGAGTGCGCATTCCTCCATACTTTTTGAGACACTGTAATCACATCCTTATTTGCCTGTGGGAGCGCAGGGACCTATGGGCCCTGCGAACTTATCCTTTGGTAGAAGCATATATCTATGTTGCTGTGGAAGCTTCCATTTGTAGGACAAGAGCAACCCAAATTGTCGCGTCACCTCCTTACTGCTCCCTGCCAAAACTTGATTCCGCGCCACCACATTGTCATTCCAAGCCACAGGTTTGAAAACGCATTTTGACCAATATTTGAAAAATGACAGCTGTCGCTTTCATGAAGTGGTGTGAAAAAATGGGTATGTAAAAATTTAGGGTCAAAATATTTAAAATTACCAGCGAGCGTAGCAAAATTTAAACGGATGCGCATAGGTTTGTCATTTTAGATATGTTGACCCCAAATTTTCAACATACCCTTCTTATGACCCCACCTCATGAACAAGGGCATTGAAAATGTTCACGTCTCACCCAAAAGGTGATTTCACCAAGCGACCGCAAAATCACCTTTTGGGCTGGAGTTCTGTAATTCCACCACCATTGTTCATGAGTTGGGGTCTCATAAATGCCATGTCGAAAATTTGGTGTCAGAATATGCAAAAATGGCAAAGTTATGCATCAAAGTTAAAAACTCCATTGAAACTGCACTTGCCTTACTTTCTGATATAGCAGTCGCCGGTGCAGCATCTACACATGTTTTCGAATGGAGAGTGTATCTTCACCCTGGTAGCTGTTTACGGGAGTGAGGGTGTACGGGGTGGAAAACTGGATAGGCATGGTGATCAGTGGGTGGAGGGTGCCACTAGACACTAGGGAAACATTCATTAATTATGGGGACGGCGATTGGAGGGTGGGCAGTGCCACTAGACACCAGGGAAAAATTTAATTATGGGGATGGCGATTGGAGGGTGGAGGGGTGCCACTGGATACCAGGGAAAAAGTAGACTTACCAGGACTGGTGGGGGCGCCACTAGACTCCAGGGGGGAAAAAATACAGGGACGGTGATCGGAGGCTGAAGGATGCCACTAGACACCAGGGAAAATCATATAATATGGGGAATGGCATGCAAAATCCTTTTTTTTTTTTTTTTTTTTTCATTTGCAGGAATCCTTTTCCATTTCAAATGAAAAACTGAAACGAAAAAGGATCCCATCAAATGAAAAAAGAATTGAAAATAAAAACCTAAGTCCACAGTGTTTTTCCGTATGAGGGATCCTTTTTTCATTTGAACGAAAAAAGGCACATGGAAAAAAAACTAAGTACAAAATATTCTGCCGTATGATTGGAGCCTTTTTATATGAATGAGAAAGGGAATACAAAAAAAGTGGAAGCGAATCACAAAAAGGATATCAAAATAAAAAGATAAGCATGTTGGGCTGATTTTTACATAAGTGCAGTGCAGAATCCACCTAATGGAGTGAGTGCCAGCGAGCAAGATGCATGTCTTGGTCTTGATGCAGATGTCACCTTTGGGGGCTTAAAATATTTTTATTTTTTGGGAGAAGGAAAAAAAATAGGTGGCGGCAAATGAAGGATTTTTTCCAAATGAAAATGGATTTGCTGCATATGAAACAGAATTCTTTTTCATATGGACCAAATTCCTTTTTCATTCCAAGAATCTATCCTGAAATGCTTACTGAGCATGCACAGAAACCAACATTTTTAAATGTATTAACTTTGCAATGGATTAATATTTTTTCAATGAACCAGTGAAAGGCACATCTGTGGGCCAAGCCCTTTCTGCCCTGAAAATCTGATACCAAAATTTCAAACAGTCTAGGTGCAAGATGATGACAAACAAAAACAGCAATGAGTGATTTTTTTTTTTTAAGTTTGCTGTCTGCATCGCAGAATCCGCACATCCAACTGGAACAGAAATTGGCATGTCAAGAGATCTACCCCTCGAGACTGCATGTGCAAAATTTCATGCAAATCCATTGAATGGTTGAGAAGATATTAAAGTGCAAAATGTATGGTTTAACATAGAAGCTCCTACTCAACCCTAAATGTAATATAATATCCTTTTCCTATCCCTTTGGGCTAGGGGTCTAGCATAACTGCAGGAACATCTCAGAGTGCAGCAGACTGCCTCAACGTTTTGCCTTGCGTGCTTTGTCAAGAGTTTGCTGCACTCTGTTATTTCTGCCTTTATGCTGTATTGTATTTTTGAACCACAGCATAACAGCTTTGATCTTCCCTTGTCAATCTTCACCATTCATTACTGCTGGGTGTAAGCAAAGTGCGCCTTGTATGAGCTTTCTTGGGGAGAGTTAGCTGCATGGGCGCCACCCATGAGGCCTTCGACGCATTGTGGCACACGAGGGTTGGCGTTAGGGGCCTCAAACTCCTCCTCCACCCCAGTTCTGTTTCTCCCGCCGTCGAGGTCGCACCTGCTACGTGAGTTGATGAAAGTTCGCCTGGGTCACTAGACCTTTGCCATTCAACGCTATTTTTCTGCCTCTTCATCTCCATCCCTGTTCTGAATTCACCCGGCACCGTTGGAATCCAGTAAGCCTGTTCCTTTTATTTCTACTGATGGCACCAGGTCCTTTTTCTGTAAAGTTTGTTGACTTTCTTTTGTGTCATGTCTGGTTTGGGGGCTAAGAAAATCCAAAGCGGGCCGTATCCCCATGTGTGCATTAGTGCTCCTGCAGCTGGCATTTTTCCATTGTGGACCAACATGTTTATTTGCGTTGCTTGGATCCCAGTCACGATATGGACAACTGCAACACCTGTTTCTCCATGGACCACTATCTTCTTGAGATCCGCATGTTTAAAGTTGGCAGGGCCTCGCCGACTTTCGGTGGACGACGACGTTCTAGGGGATGCTATGGCAAGATCTCTTGACTCTGCCTCCGGGTTCCCTCCTGGGTCTATACGGCCCGGTGAGGAGGAACCCTCCTCAGATTCTAGCCTTGCTGTCAAGGAGGTCTCTCTCGCGGTGCTGGAGGAGCGACTTGGTTCCCTGCAGAGCCGGGTTGTGAGCACCGCCATGGCAGTCACCTCCACGGAAGTGCAGGCTCCCCCGGTGTTGCGGCCTGTGGTTGCTGTGCCCGGCACCAGGGGACCCTTCGGTACCGGTGATAGAGGTGGCACTGTGGGCGGTGCCGTATCCTGCTCTTCTGGGTCGCTAGTCTGGCAGTATACATGGTCTCTTCCTCTCCAGAGGCAGATGATCTGCTGAGCAATACGGACTGGCGTCCCGACTCCTCGGCCGTGGCACCAGGCGACCCAGTGTTCACCTTCCAGACTCCCCAGAGCCTGTGGTCCCTGCGGCCCCCCCCATGCCGATGCCAGCGTTGGGGGCGCTGCAGTGGATAGCAGTCTGGGGGGGGGCCTGGTGTGGCGGTCTCGACTGTGGAGGCAGCTGCCATTTCTTTTGCTGCCATGGCCTCCTTGGTGGAGACAGGGACCCCCTCTTCTGTGGCCTCCCTCAGGGGGCCTGCGGGATTGGAGGACCCTTTGTTGCTGGGTTTGAGGAAGAGGGCAGCCTCGGAGTCCGAGGGGTTGAGTGGCCGAGGTGAGGTGCAGAGACCACCTTCCACAACCCTATGGGGAGTGGGGAGGAGCCGAAGCGCTGAGCCACGCTTCTCCTTTTCTGAAACTTCAGGGTTTCCCTTAGTGGGCAGCGCTAAGGGTTTCCCTTCTGGAACCATGCAACCTCAGTCACACCACAGGGGAGATTCTCCCTCATGGCTCAGTCAGGATTTGTTTACACATTTGCAGGGTTCGCTGACTGGATCGACTCCCGGGTTCCCCCATGTGGGGGGATCTGCGACTGGGCCTCAGAGCCCTGGCAGAGGCCGAACACTTTCTGTGAGGTGCCCTTCCCCAGTTCCTCTGCAGACACCACCCCCGGCCATGTGGGGTCTACGGGTCCTTTAACCTGGGAGACGTTCAGGGCCACTGCGGTGGCCTTCCCTATGTATGTTAGAGCTATGGATGAGCAGGTCTTTTGCCCGTCTCCCCCGCCGCAGGAGGACTCCGAACAGCCCAGCTCCTCTACTTTCTCGACTTCCTCTTCTGAGGACTGCAGGAGGAGATATTGTGCTCCCCAGGAGTCTCTCGGTTCTCTGCCTCACCCACCCTCGGCGCTGACGGCTCTAGACACTCCTGCCGGGCTTCAACACCTGGCACACGACCGACCATCGGAGCAGGATTCCGCTGAGTTCGATCGGTGGGGAAGACGAGTTTTCTCATCAGCTTGCTTGTTACTCTGCATGAGCTCGCATCAGACTCTCCACACTGCCTACAGCAGGCACCTGTGGTCAATGCTGGCGCAGGTTTTAGTATCTTTGCCTGATTCGAAGGAATCTAGGCAAGCCATTGCCCTCTCTGCACAGGGTCTGGTGCTTGCAAGGCACCAAGCAAGGGCAACGCCACCAATCAGAGGGCTTTCAGACTGGCAGGGACAACGATCTGCATTAGGCGGATGGCATGGCTTCGCCTGTCTAGATCATTACCTATTGCCCGTCGTAGGGTGATTTCCTCCACTTTCCGGGGGAACCGTCTTTTCTCCTGCAGGGTGAGGAGAAATCTTCGGGGCGACTTCTGTTCCCCCTGGCAATGGGGGACACCACCTCAGCCTAACCAGCCTTAGGCCATATTGACCTAGTATGGTGGAAGGGTCACTCCCTCCTGCATCTCCCCCAGAATGCTGAGGGAATCTGTTCCCTCAAAGCAATGCCGGAGGGTGGGAGACTTGGTACCCACCAGCAGTAATGAATGGTGAAGATTGACAAGGGAAGATATGAAAATTACGCACTCCACTGTAATTCTTGTATCTTCACCATTCATTACTGATTCCCACCCACCTTCCCCTCTTGGGCATCAGCTCTTGGGCGCTGCCTCCACCCTGCCCGCTGTCCCCCTCTTCAAGGCCAGTTGGGGCAGAGTCTCCCTGGTACCTCAGGGCCCTCTATTTCATAGAAACATAGACTTTGACGGCAGATAAGGACCGCTAGGCCCATCTAGTCTGCCCATTTTCCCTACCTACAGGATAGGCCGCAGATCCTATTTAACCAACAGCCTATATCTTCCTGCCCCCCACAAGAATTGCCTTATGTCTGTCCCATGCATTCTTGAATTCTCCCACAGTTTTAGACTCCACAACTTCCTCAGGAAGGCTGTTCCATGCATCCACTACCCTCTCTGTGAAATAATACTTCCTCACATTGCCCCTGAACCGCCCTCCTTCTATCTTTAATTGTGTCCCCTTGTTCTTGCAAGTCTCTTTTTCTGAAAGATGCTACCCTCTTGGACTTTGTTGATTCCCTTGAGGTACTTGAAAGTTTCTATCATGTCCCCCCTCTCCCTTCTTTCCTCAAGGGTATACATATTAAGCTCCTTTAGTCTCTCCATACGGCTTCTCTTGCAGACCCTGCACCATTTTAGTTGCCCTCCTCTGGACTGCCTCTATCCTGTCTGTCCTTGGAGGTGGGGGTCTCCAGAACTGGACACAGTATTCAGATGGGGTCTCACCAACTGTCTGTACAGAGGGATAACAACTTCCTGTTTTCTGCTGCTGATGCCTCTCCTATACATCCAGTATACCCCCGCCCTCCCTACTGCCTTCTCACATTGCTTGCTAACCTTAAGGTCATCTGATATGATTACCCCAGGTCCCTTTCCTGTTTTGTTGTTGTTACTACCTCCCACCCATTGTGTATTCTTCCCCTGGGTTCTTGTTTCCCAGGTGCATTATTTTGCACTTTTTGCATTGAATCCTAGCTGCCATATCGTCAGACCATTCCTCCAACCTTGCCAAGTCCCTTTTCATCCTTTCCACGCCTCCTGTGTATCAACCCTGTTGCAGATCTTTGTGTCATCTGCAAAAGGCATACTTTTCCTTCCAGTCCCTCTGCAATGCCACTGATGAAGACATTAAAAGGACTGGACCCAATACTGAACCCTCGGTACCCCACTAGTAACCCCTTTCTTCAGAGTGGACTCCATTTACAATTACCTTCTGTGTCCTGTTGTCCAGCCAATGTTTATTCAGGCTACCACCCTGGGACCCACTCCCAGGCTGGTTAATTTGACTAATAATCTTGTGTGGGACTGTGTCAAATGCCTTGCTAAAGTCTAGGTAGGCCATGTCCACAGCCCCTCCCTGGTCTACTACTTTGGTCACCCAGTCAAAGAAATCTATTAGATTCGTCTGACATGACCTTCCCGCTGTGAACCCATGCTGCCTTGGATTCTGTGCTCTACTGACCTCTAGGTACTCAACTATTCTTTCCTTCAGAAGTGACTCCATCACTTTCCCTACCACAGAGGTCAGACTGACAGGTCTGTAGTTTCCTGCCTCTGTCTTGGTCCCACTTTTGTGAAGGGGAATCGCATCCGCCTTCCTCCAGTCCTTGGGTACCACACCATCCTCCCATGATTTATTAAAAGAGTAGCCAGTGGTTTCACTAGTTCCTTCCTTAATTCTTTTAGAATTCTGGGGTGAATTCCATCAGGACCCATTGCTTTGTCCACCTTCAGTTTTAGGAGTTCTTGCAGAACCCTTTCTTCTGTGAAAGGACTGGGATCGACCCCCCTATCAAGAGTGTTTCTGTTAATTGGATTAGGCACTTCCCCCTCCTCTTTTGTGAATGCTGAGCAGAAATATTCGTTCAGTATTCCTGCTTTTTTCACTGTCCCCCTCTGCCCACCCACCGTTTATTCTATTCAGCCTCACTATCCCTCCCTTTGTCTTTCTACGCTCGCCGATGTGCCTATAAAAGGTTTTATCCCCACTTCTTAACTGAGTTGGCTATCTTTTCCTCAGTTTGGGCCTTTGCTATTCTGACTTCCCTCCCTGCTTCTTTCTGCCTTAACTGGTACAGCTCTCTGTCCTGCTCCTTCTGTGTTTCCTTATACTTCTGGAATGCTATCTTTTTCTTCCTCACAGCCACCTCTCTTGAGAACCATAGTGGCTTTTTCTTTCGTTTTGATTTGTTTATTTGCTTCACACAAAGGCTTGTTGCCTCTGTGATGGCAGTTTTGATAATTCCCCATTGTTGCTCCACACCTCCTTCTAGCCTGTTTTCTGAGGCACTCTCCCATCTTGCCAAAGTCAGCCCTCCTAAAGTCCAGTACCCTCACTTTTGTATGGCTTGACTCTGTAGCTGAGTTTAACGTGAACCACACTGTTTGATGGTCACTTGTCCCCAGATGGCAACCCACTTCTAGATCTGAGATCCTCTCACTGCCCCCGTTTGAGAGTACGAGGTCTAAGATTGCTCCCTCACGAGTGGGTTCCAAACTAGCTGTCTAATGCCTGCCACCTGTAGGGCCCAAGAATGTCCCTGCTCTTGGATGTCGCTGCAGCAAATGTGCTCCAGTTAACATCTGGCATATTCAGGTCTCCCATCAACAGTATCTCCTTTCTCTGCCATTCTAAGAATGCCTTCCATTATATCCTTGTCCATTCCTTCCCCTGACATGGGGGTCTGTACACAACCCTGTGCGGATTGTGGTGCCCTTTCCAGTCTCCAAGGTGACCCACAGTGCCTCCTCTCCTCCCTGTTTACTCTTTTGTTCAGTTGCTTTTATCCCTTCCTTTACATAGAGAGCTACTCCTCCCCCTCTTCTCCCCTGCCTGTCTCTCCTGTAGGTTATGTACCCTGGTATGTTAACATCCCAGTCATGGTTCTCTGTGTACCATGTTTCTGTGACTGCTACGATATCCAGGCATCCCTCTTTCCTTCTCTAAAAAGTCACAGTGCGTCCATTCTAGGAGGGTGGCGAGTAGGATCTTCGCCCTGGCCTTTGAGGGAACTCCCTGGGATTCTCAGTGGGGTGCACTTTGGTATCCTCCTTAACTGGCACGAATGCTGCCTGTTTTTCTTAATCTTTAACTGGGGACTGCGTCAGTACATCTTGTGGGAGAACCCGTAGGGATTTTCCTCCCCCTTTCTTTTTCTCCCTCTACCTTCAAAGTCATTCTGGTGGCCGGCTTGGTGGCACTGAGGATTGATGCGCTGGATGCCACACCTCGAGCCATGCCGGTGACCCGGGTTCGGGATTGAGCCAGGGGTCGGCCGAGGAGGGAGAGGATCGAGTGTCTGGAGGACGGCTCTCCTCTCCCTGGGGAGGACTCCAGGGGCAGCTCGGTGTCCTAGTGACCCCGATGGAGATCGGGGGGTTCTACAGGAGCACCAGCTCAAGTTGTAAGGGGTGGGGGCAGCAGCCGCCAGCAGGGCAGCTGCACAGACGCCATAGCACGCCGCCTCCCGGGGAGGGGCAACAAAAGCTAGAAAATCCCTGTCCGGGATAGGCACGCACCACTGCTTATTGCCACATTCCACCTGCTGGACTCCTTCCACCTCGCGCCCAGCCCACCAAATTGTAGACAGAGCGCCCTGGGAGGAAAGGGGCGGCCTCTACCTTTTGCGGGGGCTCAGAGCCGGATTGCCACGCTGATGCCGGGCCTGAAGAGTTTCAGACACAGAGGTAGAGCGATGAGAGAGTGGATGCCTGAGAGAGTTCCCATGAGTATGGAGTATAAACAGGAGTTAAAAAAAAAAAAAATTCTAGACAGAGTCTTCTCCAGTTTAAGGGGCCCCCCCCCCCGACTGAGCTGTTAGGTGTTCAGCTGTAGAGGACCACGTCCCAGGTCTTTCATCCCAAATGTGGGGTTAGGGGTAAGAATGGGGGAGGGCTTCTCCGCCGTGTTTTATTTTCTCCAAGACCATTTCAAATTCCCCTTGTTCTGGACTTCCGTCCAATGGTCCCTGAAGTTGACAAGATCCTTGCACCTGTGTCTTCATACCTTTCAGGTGTTTGAGGCTAAAATAAGCTAATGGTTTTCCAACTCGTCATGGCTGAGGCCCCCCCACCCTTCTTCCCCTACGTATCCTATATCTTTCTCTTCTCTTTCTCCCTTTCCTACCGCCCAAGAGTTTGGGCCCTGTGGCCTCTTAGGGTAAAGAAAAAAAAGTCCAACCCCTCTGTCCTCTGGTTGGCTTCTTCCTTTTTCAGTTTATACCCTTTCCTTTTCCTATCCCTCGACTCTTTTGCCTCGCCTTGGTTTTCTGTATCCCTTTTTGTTTCATCCTCTCCGGCAGCACATAACTGAGGTGGAGGAAGAGTCTGAGGTGCCTAATGGCCAACCCTTTGTGCCACTTAATCATATTCAGGCGGCGCGCCGCCATGCAGACCCCCCAAAAGCTCCTGTACAGGTGCGTGCCTCTGGCTTACACCCAGTTATAATGAATGGTGAAGATCAAGAATTACGGTAGGTATGTAATTTTCATTTCTGTTGGTGGTCCCTGCTTATCTGCTTTAGCTGCTGGCATGAGTGCGTGTGTACGCGGTTCTCTTTCCCTAATGGATGGATGAATTGGTAGATGTGAAATAAATTACATACACCACAGTAATGTAAAGCATTGTGGGAAGTATATGTAAATCTTCATGAAAGAACTAAGGCTGGTTTCAGCTTTAACCAAAACTGAATGGTGCCAAAATGCCTTACAAACAATCTGCAAAGGCTGAAAACGGAAGACGCTACATCTGCCATCAGTTAGGGCAGTAAAACTACCCAGACACTCTGGAGGAGTACTTCTCAGACCAAACAGCATCTCATCCTAAAGCTCTGCAGGACACACTGTTTACAATCAGTCTGCTGTTGCACAAGCCTTGAGTTTTTTATTAGCATCTAAACTGGTGCTTCTTTTCAAGGGGGAGCAGTTACATCAAAGCAGATTATTGGCTAATTATTCGCCTTTGTCTGATGTTTAGCAGTGTTTTTGGTGCCTCAAACTAAATACCATGAAATCTTCTATGCTTAGCTTATGTAAACAGTTACAGTAAAATGCTTTAATGGTGGAAGGCAATGATTTACTTGTTAATTGAAGTGTTATCACCTACATTTCCTACTTTTACCTTGGTCTTAGAAGGCTACCGTGCAAGAAAAACAGATATTCTTTACAAAAAAAAAGGTGAAAAGCACAAGTGTTATATAAACCCCTCCCTCAACAGACAAATGGGGAAAAGATGGATAGTCTCGAAGGCCATAGTACACATAAGGGGTTGGTGTTACCAGTTTGGATGTGAAAAGTTTTTTTCATTTTTTTATTTTTTAGGGGTGTTTTGGGGGGGTGTGGTAAAGAAAAATTAAGCTATTACTGTTTAAAATTAGTTTTTTTATTTTTTTGCTCCCCTTCTGTATTTAACACCCTATGCCAGCGGGCCATTCCAAAGATGGCCCCTTTCTGCCCACTGGGCTTACTGCCTGTCACTGAAGTTGCCACCAGTCATCCTGTGTTCCCCTCTGCCACTCCTGCAAGAGCCAGTGCAGCCCAGCGTGGAGGCTCTCTGTGGGTGATTGAGGGGAGGGAGGCACCAAGTGGAGGAACCAGTAGTAGATGATTTTTTTGTTTTTGGGGGGGTGGCAATGCTTGGAACCACCATCCAGCATGTCCAGACAATGCTTTACCTTTTTATGTGGCCCCCTATGTTGGGTGCTGTGTGTCAGCACATGGTTACATGCAGTGACAGGGATGACGCCACCACTAGACACTTATGGAAACATTTATGGCATGTTCTGGCATGTTATCCACCCTGCTGGCTTCTGATGTCCAAGGCAAAGGGGGTGCAAACCTGTGTCCTGAGGGTACCAGAGTGGTCCCCCACTGCTTAGTGCCATAGATCCAGTTTTTTTTGTGTTTTTTTAATACAGTAACGTTTGATTCTACATACAAGACAGTCCACCTCAAAATAGCTGACAGTTAAGAACAGTGTACTTCATTCTGTACAGGCTAAATAGTTAACACTTTTGTAAATCTGTACGTATTCAGTTGTGCTTGTAACTACTTTTTATTTATCTTTAGGGTCCCAGGAGGTCCTTGCAGATGAATGTAAACTTGATGTCTTGTCCTGGTTAAACAATAAAACTCTGAACTAGTTATTTAAATTAGACATGTTTAATCCAGTTGACATTAACAATCATATAATTTTATTGATATATGAATTATCTGAACCAGTAACATGACCGGTCCTCTTTAGCTATGAAGGAAAGGAGTGGTGTAACAGCCCTGTCCATGCAATAAAGATTGTCACCTGCCTAATAAGGAGGGTGTGTCCCTTTGGGAGTGTATTGAGGAAGAGGTTCCGTTGTGTTTTAAATCCCTCAATCCATTCCTTTAGAGCGCAAGTTTTTTTTTTTTCCTTTTCAATTTATCAACCCAATATAGCCCAGCTAAGATGCAACATCTCATTTCCAGTGGGGTCCCGCTTCTACCAGTTTCCGGAGGTGAACTGGCTGGAGCACTGGCAGATCTTCTGGGGTGTATCTCAGTCATCCGGACACATCGTAGGAACTTCACCATCGGTGAAGCAGTATCCACATGGATGATTTTCCAGCAGTACCACTGGGTCCGCCCACGCCGTCACCTGATGATGTAACCAGCCCTATAAAGGGCATGAATGGCCCTGCTCCCTCCTCATTTCTTTTCCGCCATCAACTCTGTTTGTATTGGTCTCTGCGGAAACTCCGACGCAGTTTTGTGCCATTTTCGCCTACGATTTTTCTTTTACTTAGTATTTTAGAATCTCTTTTAAATAAAATATTCCTTTATCTTTTTTATGTTGAGAGTTAACTCCCTCCACTTCTCTTCCGTTGCTGCTACCGTTTGCCTCTTCAGAGAACCATAGCCTCTGTGTCGGCTTTCTTGGGCCTAACCATGACGCCTCTGACTGTGAACTGTGCCAGAAATTTAATCAAGCAACCCTTAGGCAACACAAAAAGGTTGTCAAATTCTTAATGGAACAACAGGTAGCCAGTTTTGGGCAGGGGTTCTCCGGGGTCCCTTCTTCCCAGTTGTTGGCGGGGTTGTTGAGCTCCCAGGCCTCTAAGGCCTGAAATAAGTCCACGGGGAGAAGGTCATAAAGACTGCGGACGGGACTGCTTCCCCCGTCTGCAATCCTGATCCCTGACGGCCACTTCATCTTCCTCTGGGGATACGCTGCTGTTGCACTGACTGCCACTGCTGTTTAGGCCTTGTTCTTCCCAAGCCCATACCGACAGCACCACCACCCACTTCTCATGGAGGCTGGCCATCAGCCTTCAGATCGTCGGCCCCCTCTTCATCGACCCTTGGGTCATCGACTACAGCCCCTCCATGGCCTGATACTTCCCCGGGCCCAAGGCCATCTGGCTGTTCGGGCTCCCTGGCCCTGATAGACAGTTCGTGGTGCCCTGTGCCGATGACCCCTTCGCTGTCGACACACCAGTCTACTGCTGTCGACCTCAGTGATATCTTGACCTGGATCACTACAGCCCTGGTCCACCAGTTGGGCTCCTACAGACCTGGGTCCCCTGCACCGTTAACAGCTCCATCATTGTCTGTGCCACTTCAACCTCCTTGTGCTGTGCCCCACGAGCAATCATCAGTCCCTCGATCGTTGCACCTTGAGTTAGAACAGGTCGATGTCGAGGAGGAGTACCATCCTGACCCCATCCTCCCAGAGGAGGAGGAGGAACCTCTTTCCTCTGATAGGTCCATGGCTTCTTCAGTGAGTGAGGACTCTGTCAGTCATACTCTCAGGTCCCCTCCTGAAGATCCTATCTTCTTTAATATTATAAAGCAGCTGTCCACAGCAGTGGGCTTCCATACTGAGGAAGAAGATGCCACCAGGAGGGAACTGGTGGACTTTATGGAGATCCCAGTCTTTCCTCCTAAGGTCATTCCTCCTATCCTCGAAGAATGTCACTTCTGTGGCCTGACATGGTTCCTGCCATGCCCCGCCAGGCGGATAAGCTGTGTCATGTCCCTCAGATCCTGCCTTACTACGCTTCCCAACTCAAGACCAATTCTGTGGTCATTAAAGCAGGACATGACAGGTCCAAGGTGCCTGAGCACCTTGGCTTCCTCCCCTCGATAGGGAGTCTAGGCAGATTGACCTTTGGGGCAAGAGGGTCTACGCCTCTGATACCTTGGGGTTTTGGATTGCTGACTGCCTTTATCATATGGTTAAATACCATGTGGAAGAAGGGCAAGGCAGCTGCCCAGGCCCTTCCAGAAGTAGGAGGTTGTCAAATGCTTACAGACCGCTGAGTATATTAGTAAGCATCTCCTCAGGGCCTTGTATGATATTTCTGACACTGGTGCCAGGGCTGCTGCCACGGGTATCTGCCTCGTAGGCACTCCTGGTTGAGAGTCTCAAGGTTTGCAGCAGATGTCCAGCAGAAGGTGCTCAGTGCTTCTTTCAGTGGCTCCAAGTTATTTGGGCCAGATGTCCAGGACATCAATGACCTACAGGCATCTAGCAGGCCTATCAAGTCTGTCCACTCTCCATCACATACAGTCTTGGAGCAGACAGTTTTCTCCCTTTCATAAGGCGTCCCACAAGTCTGCAGCAGCCTCCCATACTCTGGGCAAGAGAAGGACCACCTCCACCTTACCTATCCCCTCCTCCTCCGACACTGCTGCAAAGTACCCCAGGATTGACAGATCAGCCCCAGCCCAGAGACTCCTCCAGTACCTTCCACCTGCCCCCCGCTCATCTAACAGTTCTCCTTCTGTGGAAAAAGGCCACTGAGCCAGTGCCTGGGTGCCAAAGGAACAGGGATCTTAATTCAAGAGGTTCCTTCAGTAGGTCATCACATATAGGACTGGCGCCACCTGGTGTCGGGCACTTGACGCAGACTTTCAGCAATCCCTGATGGGGACCACTACCGACATCACTTGACTGGCGTCCAGCGTGACTGTATATAGTGGCGGCCCCACGCCTGCCTTCAGTTCTTTTCCTGTCACCTCGTGTCGGTTGCATTGCAGACTTCATATAGCGATCGTCGTGAAAAAGTCTTGCGTCGGATTTTCCTTTGCCAAAAATGTTCTTTTTTTGTACGTTTTCATTGATGTCTTCACCCAAGAAGAAGTGCTTGTCCTGTGGCATGCAGATTCCGCATAAGAATGGTCATCTTAAGTGTGTCCTCTGTTTGGGCCCAGACCACCTTGTCTCCTCCTGTCCAGAGTGCCTGACCTTTAACCAGGCCACTAAGAAAAGGAGACAGCGGGCTTTGAAGGCCCTTCTCTTGAAAGCCCGCTTGGCTTCTCTTGAGAAGATGAGAGATTGATTAAGAGAGTCCTCAGCAGATAAATCTTCTTCATCGAAGAAGCACAAGGACAAATCTCTGGAGCGGGAGCGCTCCGCGGACAACATGCGGCCCTCAACGAGCAAGGCCCAGCTGCCACCCAGGAAATCAGACGGCAAGTCTGGTAAGGCTGTAGTGGATCAGTCGATTGTCAGCCCCTCTGACGACCGCACCGCGCCAGCCGATAAGTCAGCCCCCCCCGGCTCCTTTGGGGACTGTGCAGCAGCCATTAAGCCGGATTCCCAGCCTGTGGGGACCCGCATGGCACCCTTGGATAAGTTGGACGGAAGCTCCTCTCCTGCCTGCCCGACGCCACCTGCTAAGACGCCCATCCGAGGCGGCTGCTCGGGTGTGGTTCCCCGTCGGGGAGCTACTGACGTCTCACCGATGTCGGCGAACCAGGAGGCCTCTTTCTTCGCCCATACCATCCTCTTTTCCGGTTGGTACCTTGAGCGAAGACAGCGGGGAACCCTCGACATAGTCGAATCTGTGGGGTCTACTCCACACTCTCCCCTTGGAGTGAAGGGGAAGGAGGCTCCTCCTCAACCGGCTGGCCTACCAGTGAAGGCCCCTCCTCCGGGTTGGATTCCTATAGAGCCGACTCCGGCCAAGATCCTGCCAGCAGACCCGGTGAATCCTGCCATGACGCCGGACGTCCAAACTACAGTTCCTCAACCGGGACCCAACGATCGGCCTCAGGCGTTTGCTCCGACACCGGATGTCCCAACGATGGTTCCTCAGCCAGGACCTAGCAATCGGCCTCAGCAGTTGGCTCAGACGCCAGATCCAGTCCTGCTGTCAGGGCCCCTTTGTCCGGCTCTGACGCTGGACCCATTGCCGGCGCCGGATCGGGTGGTGCCGGTTCTGACATCAGTTCCCCTGACTTGGGCTGTCCCGATGCCAGACCCCCAGCCTATTTATACCATGGCAGGTCCAGTGTGGGTACCCACACTGCCAGACCTGACGACGAGGATCTCCTCTAGACCCCGAACTGTCCCCCATTGGGTTTCCCTGGGGACCACTACCTGGCTGGCCCCCTCTGGAATTTCCGGACAGTTTTACCCTCGGTTCAATCCCTACCCTCATTACCAGAGATTCTAGGGTTACCATTACCCACCCCCACCAGTAATACCGTCTTGTCCTCCACCCCCTCAGCCCCAGCCGCCTCTGCCACCCCCTCCACCTCCTCCGGTTACACCTGACTTTAAGACTCTAATCCATTCTTGGTGGCAGGGGGCTCAGTCAGAGTTAGTGTCGGACCTTGAGACGAGACTTTCTCTCCCATGGTCTCCGAGGTCCCTGCCCCCGAGTAGTTCTTCAGTGGCTACGGTGCACGTCTCGGGGAAGGCTCGTCAGGACATCACTCATCCTGATATTCGCCACTGTCCTGACGAAGGGGCAGACGACGATAATGATGAGGGGGCCGACGACTCTGTGGAGGATGTCTTGGAGGAGCCTGAGGGCCTGTCAGGCACGGTTTCCCCGAAGTCCCCACCAGAGGACTCTGTTTTTTTGGACCTTCTGAGGTCCATGAAGGATTTCTTTGACTGGGAGTCAGAGGATCAGGATCCTATGAGACACAGACTCGCAGAACCTGGACTTAGAATCTCTATCTCTGGTCTCCATTCCTCCATGGATTGGACCTCATCAGGACCTCACCTCTACCATCTGGCAGATGCCTCATTCACTCCGGACTGTCCCCAAGAGGGCGAACAGGCTTTACCGGGCGCTGAAGGATGCCCCGTTCTTGAAAGCGTATCCAAAGGCCGACTCTCTTGTCATTTCTGCTGCTCATGACCGCTCCTCTGCACCCAAGCACATGAGCGCCTCTCCTCAGGACAGAGAGTTGAGGCAGATGGACCAGTTCGGGAGAAAAATGTATGCGGCTGCCACATGTGCTTTCTGGTCCCTTAACTATGTGGCCCGTATGGTGTCCCACCAGAAAGCTACCTTGGCCAGGTTGGAAGCTCGGGTCCAAGCCATGGAACCCTCGAGTTTGAAAGAGGAGCTTGTCAAGGATCTTCGCCTCTCCAAATTCTCTTGTAGGCATGCTTTGCGAGCCACATACAACTCTGTTGATTCTGTGGCTCGCACCTCGGCAACTGCTGTTGCCCTCAGACGGCACTCCTGGCTTCGCCTTTCCGGACTTGCTAATGAAGTTCAGTCGGCAATTCAAGATGCCCCCTTTAGGGGCTGTGTACTCTTTGGTGGGGACACCAAGAACATTATCACTGACCTGCAGGCCAGAGGTCGTGCCCTCAGGTCGGTGAGGTCTATGTATCGTTCGGGCAGCCAACACCAGCAGCCCTTTCGGAAAAGGACCTGAAGACTGAGAAAGTAAGCCCTGGCACATCGCCTGGGAAAGTGTAAGGCCACGGGTACAGCCACCCCTCCTGCCTCCAAGAACCAGAGACATGCGGGGGGGGCCCTCCCCCTGAATGTCCAGCCACTTGCTGATTTCCTCTCCCCACTGCCTCCTCAGTCTCTTGATGGGGAGCAGGTGGGGGGAGGTTTGCCTGCCACACGCAGGAGTGGAGGGCAGTAACCTACGATTAATGGGTCCTGCAGCTAGTGTCCGCTGGACACACGATAGTTTCTCGACTTTCCTCCAGAAACTCCGCCAAAAAGATCCTCCTGTGCCAGGGATCAGGCTCTTCTCATCCGAGAAGAGGTGAACAGTCTCTTGCTGGAAGAAGCAATAGAGTGCGTTCCCCTCCGGCAAAGGGGAAGGGAGTTTTACTCCCATTTTTTCCGGGTTCCAAAAAAGATGGGGGATTTCAGACCCATCCTCGACTTAAGCAACCTAAACCAGTTTGCCGAGTACAAAAAATTTTGAATGCTGACACTCCAGAGCCTCCCTCCACTCCTTCAGGAGAATCATTGGTTATGCGCTCTGGACATGCAGGATAATTACCTGCATATCCCCATTTTCCCCAGCCACCGCCAGTTCCTGCAGTTTCAGTTCAAGGGAGAACACTTCCAGTTCCAGGCGCTCCCCTTTGGGCTGTCATCAGCACCCCGCGTGTTTACCAAGTGCCTAGCAGTGGTCGCGGCATTCTTATGCTGCAGGGGTATTGTGGTCTTCCCTTACCTAGATGACTGGCTGATTTCAGCCCTGTCCAGGGACTCTTTACTGGATACTTTGGACCTTTTCAACAGACTAAGGATTACTGTCAGTATTCCCAAGTCATCCATGACCCCGGCTTAGAAACTTCAGTTCATTGGGGCAGTATTGGATATGGTCCATTGCAGAGCCTTCCTCCCTCCGGACAGGGTGGAGACACTGGTCCATCAGACTTCCCGAGTGTCTTCTTCCAGGACCATCCTGGCCTGGGAGATCCTTCGCCTTCTCGGCCTGATGGCGGTCTCCATCACCACTGTTCCCCTTGCAAGGCTCCACATGAGAGTAACTCAGTGGTCCTTGCACATGCAGTGGGATCAGCTCCTGGACAACCTGGACCATCTGGTACTGGTCTCCTCAGCAGTTCAGAAGGAATTGCTGTGGTGGAGGGATCCCTGCAATCTTTCTTTGGGTCTTCCCTTCCGGAACCCAGCTCCCTTAGCATCCCTAACCACAGATGCCTCAAACATGGGGTGGGGAGCACATCTAGGGGAGCCCCAAGCCCAGGGATTGTGGTCCAGCTTGGAGACTACGTTGCATATCAGCGTTCTGGAGATGCGGGTTGTCCTGTATGCCTTGCAGGCTTTCCAGACCCTCCTTCCCAAGGGATCACTTGTGGTCCAAACGGACATGTCAGTAGTTTGGTACCTCAACAAGGAGGAACCCGCTCGTATCCCTTGTGCAGGGAAGCGATGAGGGTGTGGAACTGGGCAGTCCAGCATAATCTGGCCCTTGTGGCTGTGCACGTACCAGGCGTTCTAAATGTCCTGGCGGACAGTCTCTGCAGATCTCGGACCCTAGCTCACGAGTGGGAATTACATCAGGAAGTGGCAGAATCCATCATCCTACGTGGGGGGCATCCGGAAATCTAACTTTTCGCCTCCAAATACAACACAAAACTTCCCAGTTTTTGCTGTCTCGTTCCAGGCATGGTGCTTTCTGGCATGACGGGCTGTCTCTCTCTTGAACAGGGAAATTTTTGTACGCTTTCCCTCCATTTCCAGAGGGTCCTCCTCAAACTTCAAGCAGAGCAGGCAAAAATGATTCTTATCGCCGCTCTCTGGCCGAGACAGCTATGGTTCCCACTGCTGCAACAGCTTTCCTGGGAACGACCGGTTCCACTTCCAGTGACTCATGATCTCCTGACTCAGGATCTAGGTTGGCTACTACATCCAGGGCTCAGGACTCTACACCTTCATGCATGGCTCCTGCAGACATAGTGATCTCTCGCTTTGGGGTCTCCTCCTGGGTCGATCGAGGCCAGAAAACCCTCTGCTCGATCCACTTATGCCATGAAGTGGAAACGGTTTTCCATCTGGGAGACCACCAAGGGTTGGAACCCTTTCTCATGTTCTGCCCCTCAAGTCAAGGAATACCTCCTCCACTTGTCAGACTCCAGTCTTTCATATTAATAGTTGAAGGTCCACCTTTCGGCTATTTTGGAGTACCACAAGCTAGTGGATGGTAAACCCGTGGCTCAGTTGGAAGTCTCTAAAACCTTTCTGAAAGGGATTCCCCATCTGAAACCCCCCATCCGCAGCCCAACTACACCTTGGGGTATGAACTTCGCTTTGGAAAGGCTCATTCTGCTAGAGCTATCACTGCTTCTTTCGCAGCCCTGAAGAGGGTACCAACAGCCGATATTTGTGCTACCACTACCTGGAGTTCTGTTCATACCTTCATCAGGCATTACAGCCTCGACATTATTTCCAGAAGCAGAGCAGGTTTTGCCCTCGCAGTCCTGCAAGGCCTGGTTTCCTGAGGGACCTTCCCTTGTCTTGCTGTTCCTTTCCTTACTGTCTCTTCTCCCCCCCCCCCAAAAAAAAGGGGTTGTTATATGTTTATACTGCTTGGGACTCAGTCCTCATTGTTGAACCTGCTGCAAGAGCTTCCTCTCGAAGTAAGATAGTACAGTTACTTAAGAACTTACCGTGACAGTAGATCTTCGAGAGAAGCTCTTGCAGCAGGTATATTTCCGCCCTCCTTCCCCCAGGGATCAGGTCCTTTTCAGGCCGGTCTTCCCTCTTTGAGGCATATTCTATTAATAGTTATTCTTCTGACCGCTGTCTATCGCCAAATTCTGCCGGGGCTTGTACAGAACTGGAGCACATGGGGAACTCCTCCCATATATAAGGTGACGCTGGGGGCATTCCCACGCCGTACTGCTGAACAAAAGTTGCTGAAACCACTGCCAGGGTGGCAGTCCTCATTCTGGAACCTGCTATAAGAGCTTCTCTCAAAGATCTACTGTTACGGTAAGTTCTTACATAACTGTACTTTTTCTGGCAAGATGCGTCCTCTCTTTTCTGAAAAGGGAGATTTCTATGTGCCTTTCATCCTTTCCTTCTTCTTCAGCAAGTTCTCATCAAGCTGCAAATGGGAGAGGGTGACCGTGATCCTCATTGCTCAATTGTGGCCTCGCCAGATCTGGTCTCTCTGCTTCAGCTACTGGTAGTGGAACCCTCAGTGCCCCTGCCGCTGTGCACAGGCTTGCTCTCCCAGGATTAGGGCACCTTGGTCCATCCAGACTGCAAGTCGATCCACCTTTATCTGTGGCTCCTGAGGACGTTGTCGTTTCTCGCTTTGGGGTACCTCCCAAGGTAGCAGAGGTCTTGGTGGCAGCCCGCAAGCCTTCCACCAGAGACACTTACTCCATGAAGTGGAAGTGCTTCGTCATGTGGGCTGCTTTGCACCGCCTGGATCCCTTCACTTGTCCAGTTAATCAGATTCTGGAGTACCTGTTGTCCCTTATTCAGACTCAGACCTGAAGCGCTCTTCCATCAAGGTACAACTGTCTGCTATCTCTGCTTATCATGTACCTGTTGATGGGCATCAGTGGCTCAGCTAGATGTGGCCTGTACCTTCTTAAGAGGTATTCTGCATTTGAAACCCTCAATCTGTAATTCCGTCCTGACGTAGGACCTCTGTTTTGTGTTGGGAAAGCTCACCCTACCTCCTTCTGAACTGGCTGTGAGTTGCGAGCTATGCTTTCTGTCGTGGAAACTTACTTTTAGTTGCTGTTACTTCTGCTCGGAGTATTTCTGAGCTTTTGGCCCTCGTGTAAAGTGCCTTATTTCGTTTTTCACAAAGACAGGGTGTCTTTACGAATTAGTCCTTAGTTTCTCCCTAAGGTTGTATATTAGTTTACTTGGAACCAGTCCCTCCATCTCTCTGTATATTATCCAGAGCATGCCAATCCATGGGAAGCATTGCTCCACACTTTGGATGTGCATAGTATTTTGCGTTGTTATATGCACAGGATTAAAGAGGTTAGAAAGTCCTCTGTCGTTTTCCCCCAGGAAAGAGGACACACCCATTTACAAGCAGTGTTTGTCCAAATGGTTGGCAAACTGTAATATTTTGTGTTACAGGAAGTATGACAAGGACCTTCTGTGAGTTCATGGCCATTCCAGCAGGGGTATTGCTGCCTTGGTAGTGTGCTTCCATGACATTTTAGCTGCAGAGATCTACGCAGCAGCCGCTTGGAGTTCAGTCCATACTTTCACCAAGCACTACAGTTGGGACATCTCCTCTAGGTACAGAGCCAGTTTTGTCCTTGCTGTTTTACAGGGCCCTGTTTCTTAGGTGATGTCCCCTCCACCCAGTCTGTTAGTTCTGTCAGGTTTTGAACTGCTTGGTGCTCATCATACATGTGATGGTTTGCTGCGAGGAATTCCCCCAAAGTAAGATAGTACAGTTACGCAAGAGCTTACTGTAACAGTATATCTTCGAGGGGATCTCTTCAGCATGCCTTGGTTTTCCCTCCTTCCTTCCCCCTTGGTCTGTTATCCTGTTCTGCTTCCTCTCCAAGAGGAGACCTTCAGCCTTACATTTCCTGTTTTTTTCTTTGAACCTCAAGTTCCTCCTCTGTTCCGTCAGCTGGGTAATATGGGGTCTCCGGCGGGAGGCCCCCTCTGGTAGACTGCTACCTAGAAAGTTTCCGTGTGGTCCTAGTGCCTCACGGCGGAGTCCTACGTGTGGTGACCTGCTGCAAGAGATCCCCTTGAAGAGCTACTGTTATGGTAAGTTCTTATGTCACGGTACGTTTTCCCTACCTGGACTGGCTCTTTAAGGCTCTGTCCAGAGAACAGCTACTCTGGACCCTGGAGAGAACCCTCCAGCTCTTTCTCTCCCTGGCCATCACTGTCAGTCTGCCCAAGTCCGTCCTGATTCCATCCCAGAGGTTGCAGTATATGGGGCGGTCCTGGACTCTGCGCAGGGCAAAGCCTTCCTGCCTCTCAACAGAGCGGAGTGCCTTATTGATCAGGCTCAGGAGGTTGCCCAGAGCCATTATATTCCTGCGAGGGTGCACCTGAGGCTATTGGATCTTATGGCCGCAGTCAAGCACACAGTCTCTTGGCCTGACTGCACATGTGTCCTCCAGTCGACACTCAGAATGCAATGGGACCAACGCATGGATGAATTAGATCAGTTAGTGCTGGTCTCCTCCCTAATCCGCAAGGTGCTAAAGTGGTGGATGTACCCACAGAACCTGTCATGGGGAGTTTCATTTCAGATGCCCCCCCCCCACCCCCCGAGCAGATCCTCACCACAGTTGCCTCCAGTTCGGGCTGGAGGTCGCACTTGGGTCCCTTTCAAACTCTGAAAACGTGGTCCCAGATTGAATCCTCCCTACATATCAATGTCCTGGAGATGCGGGTGGTCCTATATGCTATGCAGGACTTTCAGAGCCATTTCCTCCTGGGTCCGCTCTTAATCCAGTCCTACAATCTTAGTGTTGTCTACGATATCAACAAGGGGGGGGTGGACATTTGTACCCCTTGTGCAGGGAGGCCATGAGAGTATGATACTGGGCACTAGACCGCAGTCTGGTTCTCTCAGCAGTCCATGTCCCAGGCATGCTAATCACCCTGGCGGACAGCCTCAGGTGGACGCAGTCCAGCATGCACAAATGGAAACTTGTCTCATTTGTGGCAGCAGATCTGTTTACCAGATGGGGTCATCCAGAGTTGGACCTTTTTATGTCTCCACTCAATGCAAAACTGTGTAGTTTCTGCTCCCTAGATCCAGGGCCTGGAGCTTTCTCACCAGACGCGTTGTCCCTCTCTTGGAGCGGGAGGTTCCTTTATGCCTTCCTTTCATTTCTTCTGATTCAGAGGGTGCTAGTCAAGCTGCAGATGAAGGGGCTAGCATGATCTGGTTGCACCCTTCTGGCCACTACATATTTGGTTTCCATTACTGGAACAGTTAGCGGAGGCACTCCCAGTCCCTCTGCAGGAATCTGTTAACGCAGGCTCAGGAGACCCTGGTCCATCCCAACCTCGGGTCCCTTCATCTGCATGCCTGGCTCCTGAGGACATAGCCATCGCTCTGTTTGGAGTATCTGAGAGTGGCAGGTGTCCTTCTAGGTGCTTGGAAGCCCTCCATTAGAGCCTCATATGCCATGAAGTGGAAGAGGTTTGCCATCTGGGCTGCCAAACATCATCTGGACCCTTTTACTGGTCCGGTGAGCCGGATTGTGGACTACCTGATATCACTGTCGGACTCAGGACTCCAGTACTTCTCCCTCAAGGTGCACCGTTCGGATACTTCTGCCTTTCACAAGCCTGTGGGTGATCGTACCGTGGCTCAGTCAGATGCGTTTCCGTACCTTTCTCAGGGGCATCCTGCATCTGAAACCTCCAGTCTATTTCCCTGTCCTGGCTTGGGATTTAAATTTTGTTTTGGAGAAGTTCCCTGTCTCCGTTTGAGCCAGCTGTAACTTGCGAGCTATGCTTTCTCTCTTGGAAAGCATTATTTTTTGTTGCTATTACTTCTGCTCAAAGGATTTCTGAGCTTCAGGCTCTCTGGTTTGAAGAGCCTTATTTGATTTTTCACAAAGACAAGGTGTCTTTGCGCGTGCATTTCTTCCCAAGGTGGTGTCTGAGTTTACCCTGAACCAGTCTATCAGGAGTGGCTGCCGAAGTTGTCCACATTCACTGCAGACACTCCCAACAAGTTGGCTGATGACCCTTTCTTGGGCCCGACCTCTTTTGGCCCTGGGGTTTAAGGACATCTGACTAGGATTGAGGGAAGTCCAGTGCCACCCTGGACTCTGGCTTTGTCCCAAAAGGACCCTAAGGCCCAGAATTCTCAAAAGAAGCCTTTTCATTTTCAGTCTTCTTCTGCCACAGCACCCTTGGCGGCAGCAGCTCCAGCAGGGGCCATACCACACCTGGCATCCCAAGGCCAGGTTCTCTGACGAGGGCCAGAAAAGAGGTAGGGTAGGTGAAGTGATGCCCTTCTGTTCCCAGCGGCTGGTGCCCCCTCCAGAGCTGCCCAGTGATGGGGGGGGGTATCGAACTCCTGCCTGTCCAGTCCCTGCCACAGATCCTTGGGGTCAGCTTCACTGTTTTTGGCCACATTAGTCCGTCATTACCACAGATAAGTGGGTCCTACAGGTAGTTGGCAGAGGGTTGCCTCTTGATTTTGAGGCTCTCCCACCTTACCAATCCCATGCTTTTTGGGAATCTGCGGTGTTGCAGGACACACTGTCTGCCCTATGGATCACTGAGCCCCTGGTACTCTCACTGGAGTCTTCATTACTGGTCTTCCACAAGGACAAGCCATCCTTCGCCCACACTCGAAGTTCCTCCTGAAGGTAGTATTGGAGTACCACCTTAATCAGGTGATCAACTTGCTGGTATACTGTAATGGCCTATTTTTCGGATGCTGACCGCAGGCTCCATACTTTGGATCTGTTGAGGGCACTCTCTTACTGTAAGGAGCGTATGGCTAGCGTGCTGGATGAGTCTCACCTGCTGTTTTTAACATACGCTGAAGCCGTGCCTGGCAGATTAACAGCAAAGTGGACGACTGGCAGTTGGATCGCATTGTGTATCAACCTTTGCTGTAGGTTGGCTGGTAGGCAGCCTCCTGTATGGCCTTGGGCTCATTCCACCAGACATAGGACTGGTTTGGTGGCTACTTCCAGGAACATTCCTATCCAGGAATTCTGCAGGGCTACCATCTGTAAGTTGGCAGACAGCTTTGTTTCCCCCTACAGCATTGAGCTTGAGTCTCGTCGGGATGCTGCTTTTCAAACCCCAGGAATCCCTTAGTATGCTTAAACTATTGCAGTCAGCCTCCTGTGTTGAACTGCCCTGGAGAAAATGGAACATATGTAAACGGTGGAACCCTCATTGGCTCATGCCAGTTTCAAACTGCCGCCCCTAGTAACTGCTATGTTCTGAGAAATGCTCTGATTTCATTTCTCCACCTTCCTAGTTTAGACACCTCGGAGAGCTCTCCTCAGCATCTATTAACGTTGCTGTTTTTCTGTTTTGGGGAACGTTTTATATTTACTTTTTTCGATTGCTACCCCTATACCTTACTTTTTTCAGGTTAGTTTAGCGTAATTTAGTGGGGTTTTTTTTGTGAATTTTAGCAGTTCTTCAGCAATTCCAGGGAACCGTTACCTCAGTGTATTTTCTTTTTTTTTTTTTTTGAAATCATGCTTTTATCCCCCTTTATCGCTGGCACTGTCACCCGTCAGACCCCCAGACCACTGGGAGAGAGCCATGGTTTACCCCCCAGGCAGGGACGAGTCGGGAGAAGGGCCCCCCAGTTCAACCTCTACCCTCATACCGCTGCAATTTCGTTGGGGTCCTTGACCAGGATCTGGGCGCCGGAGGGTGAGAGATGTCCCTGGCTCTGTCGCCAGTGTCGCACCGGGGCCAAGCTTTTTCAGTGTACCCCCCCCGGAGACGTGATGTGTGCTTGACAAAACAGACGCTCATGAACAGTTGTACCGTTTCCCGTATACTTAGTGTCATTGCTTTTTTTTATTTTTTTTCCCCTCAGTCTTGGTGGGAAAGCCTCAAATGTGGTGGTAGCACAGTGAACTTCATATTTAGGTGTCACTGAGATTAAACAGCCTGGGGAGATACTGTAGTTGCATTATCTCACAAATGAAAGATCGCCAGTTTTTGATTTAAGGTAAAAAAAAAAAAAGGCCCCATTAAAATTTATACTCAAACTAGACTATTCGGTCTCTGGCTTTGGATATCTCTGTTCTTATTGACGTCCATGGCTGTCCATGGTAGTACGTAGTTGTAGGACTTACATTTCAATCAGTGTACCATATTGTGTAGCATGAACTGTTTGTATAGCTCAACAATGTATCCAATCACTGTTTTGTATGTATTTGTTTTATATATATTTCCTGTATGAACATGACTCTAAACCCTTTGGAAAAAAAAGGCACTGCCTAATAGGGTTTTGTATGGAATGAATAAAGTGCAAAAAGGGGTAAATTAAGTGGTAACATTAAGAGGCACTTTGCACTGAGGGTGGTGAATCTCTGGAGCAGCCCACCAGCGGAGATGGTAGACATAAACACAGTACCAGCCTTTTAGGATAAGCATAGACAAATTGCTGCTTACCAAGGAAATGAAAGGGTACCCTGGCTAGTTAGGAGAGTGGATGGGTAAGAAATCCCTATGAATTGGCAGATGTTTGCAAAGCGTACTTTTTGGTTCCTGTTTATGACTATGAATTGGACTTGCTGGACTTCCCTTTTGACCTTAAATTAGTATGTTATGTAAAAAAATCTCTGCTGCCCCCCCAAGCTATCATGCTAATTGTCCTTTGATGTGTTAAAAAATGTTATGTACCTAATTGGTACTTTTTTGTGTCTCTAAAGTAGTGCTGCGTAACTTGTGTGGAAAAGCGCTGCCACAGTCTTGAGTGCACCAGCCCTGTCATTGATCGGCAGCTTACACTAGGATAAATGAGTGGGGAAAGCACACTCTTGTCCTCTAAGGTGGGGCAGGTAGTGCTTCACAGTGCAAGTTACTGACTAAACAAACAAAAATTTAGCTACAGAAAAAATGTTTACACTTAAAAAGGACAATTCTCTGAGCCGGCCCAGTGGCGTGGAGGGCTGAGGCATCTGTGCCTTACCTCCTGCCACGCCGGCAGCCCGTGTTCACAATGCAAGCAGGCCTCTGGGGGTCTGCCGGGGAGGGAGGGGATTGAGCGTCCGGAGGACTGCTCTCCCGGGAGGAGTGGGGATGGAGTCCGCTGCATGACTGACCCCTGGTGGTGGCTGGCGCAGTGGACTCATAGGGGGTGGATGCAGGGCAGGTGCCCGGTGTGCCGCGCGCAGAAGCGTGCTTGGCCATTGGCATCAGTGCATGCCTTCTCTTCGCACTTGGGGTCGGGGAAGAAAATCTAGGAAAAACTCCGACCTGCTGGATGATGTGCTGATGCCCCGCAGGCGCCGTGCATCTGCATCTAGTAGTAGTAGAGGTGAGCTGGTGGACACTGGGGTGACGGGGGTTGGTTGGAAGGAGGAACAAAAACAGATTAATGTGTTTAAAAAAAAAAAAAAAAAAAAGACCTTCTGCAGGATAGCACTTTTTTTTGGGGGGGGGTTAATGATAGGGTTAACATAAAAAACAGTCTTCAGTGGTATTTTAAAGAAGCAGTACAACAAAACTTGGCAAAGAATTTGACCGTACTTTTTTTTTTTCCACTGTAAAAGATTCCAGGCATCTCCCAGTTTTATAAGGTGATGACATTTTTGAATTCCACTAAATTATTTTGTCTCGAGAAAAAAATATTTGGTGCCACATTAGGCTGAGAAATAGCATTGTAGACCTGGTAGTAAGATTGAGAAAAAAATACAGTGCACAGTATGGGAGGTACCTAAAAAAGTAGATTTGACCGGTATACTAATATTTTTCTTTATTGTAGCCAAAACTATCTTTTTGGAAAAACTTTTTTCGCTGCACTGCTGCTTTAAGAAATGGCTTTCAACTTTAGCTATGTGAAAGCAAGTCATAGTTAAACAAATGAAACATCTGCTTTAGTTTTATCTTATTATAGATCATGGGGAGCATTGTGGCACTCCTGACCAATCACAGTGCTTCTTTCAGTTGCCCGTGAGATATTCTTATTTCCGTGTTTCACAAGCAGTGTCCTAGTAACGGGCTTCTTGGTAGAGCTGCTCAGTCTGCAGAAAGGAACCAAATAGGTAATTAAAAAAAAAAAAAAAAGTTAATGTTGAGTGATCTGTAATATAGTAATACATTCCCAGGAGCCAGACGTTGCTGTATTAAGAATATTTTCACTTGCGTTCAGCTCAAGCCAGAACAGCTTGGTTTTGCTTCATTGTTCCCGCTCTAGTCAGACACATGTGGAACTATTCTTATACAGCAATGTGTGGCTCCAGAGGAGATACTACTATATTAAGGGTGGTCGGAAACTCTTACCTCCAAACACCCTTTTTTGTTTATTCGAGGAAGGAACTGATGATTTCTTTTCAGCACAAGTCCTGTTTACTGACTCTGTATTTCTTGTTCTGCATAGGTGCCACTGAGTTGCTACTGTTAGCACGTCGAACGGACTTGAGGCGAATTTCCCTAGACACCCCAGATTTTACGGATACAGTTTTGCAGCTCGATGACATTCGTCATGCCATTGCAATTGATTATGACCCAGTGGAAGGATATATTTACTGGACTGATGATGAAGTGAGAGCCATTCGACGATCTTATCTAGATGGTTCTGGTAGTCAGTTCATTGTTACCTCTCAAGTTGCTCATCCTGATGGCATTGCAGTGGACTGGGTTGCTCGAAATCTTTATTGGACAGACACAGGTACCGACCGTATTGAGGTGACAAGGCTCAATGGGACAATGAGGAAAATTTTAATTTCGGAGGATTTGGATGAACCTCGAGCTATAGTATTAGATCCCATGTCTGGGTAAGTGCTTCCTTTTTCAGTCTGTTTTTGTTGATTCAGAACTGTGGGAACATCCTCACATGACCATAATATATCCCATGCAATACACTTGATGTGGAATTCCTTTTTATTACCTGTCTGTTTTTACTTTATCCTCAAAACAAACCTATTTTACAAGTGTGCTAGAGCGTGAACATACATGATCAATGCTCTGCTGTACACACCTGATGGGATTAAAGCACTTGGCTATGCCTCGTGCCGAACAACCCTCTTCAGTGTGTGCATATCACGATACTGTGACTGACTCACAGCCTTTACTCCAAGAGGACGCGCACTGACAGTTTTCAAAACAAGCTGTTTTCTTAAGAAAAAAAGGAAACTTACATATTTGTTGAGGAAAACGTGGACTACTTTCTAAAATTCTGCAGCACAGAGAAAACCTTCAGTGGAATAAACAGACACCATTGTTGCTACGCTCCATGATGGTAGGGTGCTGTCCGTCTTAGAGCATACAGCTCTGGCTCACCCATGACTTGTGAATAGTGTGTTGGGCAGGATTTCTGTAACTAATTGCACTGTCAGCTCACTAAGTTCTTGCAAATTGAAGTCGCAAGCCTCAGTCGTTTTATTTGGTGATACCAGAACCCTACCACCGTGGAGTGCAGCAACAGCAGCAGCTTGTTGTCATATCTGGGGGTGAAGCACTCCAGCTGCAGCACTGGATCCTGGCACCAGTGGGTGCACAGATTCATCGAAAGTACCAGAGTAAACCATCAATCAATCAATATTTTTATTTATAAAAAAGTGCAGTTCACTATGGATCAAAGCGCTTGTACATAAGTTATAAAAACCTAACATTAAAATATCTAATAAATATCTAATTACATATGAGCATCAATTAACCTTACTCAAAACTCAGGGAATGCAAAGGTGTGTCTTGAGTGCAGATTTAAAACTCTCCACGGTCAGGCACCATCAGCTTGGGATTCACTGAACATAAAGCTCTACATAAAACTTGCACTGGATTCTGATATCTGCTGTGTTTCACTAATTTCCTGTACTCTGTTTTCTAAATGCTTTTTCTCCTAAGCATGTAATATAACTAACTGGACATGAGTGCCTATGATGAACTCGTGATATTTCAGCGAGTGACACTGGGGGCAGAATAACGTGTTCCTAGAATGAGATGCAGATGAGGTGCACTGAGTCCTGAGAAAGACTAATCACATGTCTGTCTCTCCTTTGCAGAGTGTGAGAAGGTGCCCTTTGGCACCATGCGTTCCTGTTTAAAGCAGAACCAGCCTAAATGTTCATAGTGGTTTGCAGATACCTATGTATATGTACTGTATGTGTATATATGTGTGTATAGATATAGACATATACATATATATATATATATATATACATATATATATATATGTGTGTGTGTGTGTGTATGCAAGCAATAATATCTGACAGGGTGGGTGGTATTTGGCAATACCGGACTGTCCAGGGGCATAGTGAGGCCCGACGCCGCAGGCGGAGGGCCTTATAGCCCCTGGAAGGTCCAGTATTGCCCAATACCGCCCGTCCTGAAGGATATTATTGTGCTTAGAAAATGGGCTCCCTGTGGCACTTTAATATGTGATTTAAAAAAATTAAAGAAACAATATAAAAAAAAGTAAAAAATTAAGCTTAACTGTTTCTCTTGTAAAATAACCCCTTCATTTCTGTTTTATTTCATGTCCTGTTGCCTGCTCCAGAGAGCCATTCTGTTGCTGGCTCTCAACAAGATACAGAATGTTTTGTGTAATGAACAGTCTGTCGGATCCATGTTTTACTAGAGATTCCAAAACAAAAGTATTTTGTCCTCCTAGCATGGCTGTCTTTTTCCTTCTGATGCCAAAACACGTTGGAGACACGGAAGCCCTTGTTGTGAATAGGCTGCTGTCCTTTGAATGAATGGAGTGTGAGTAGTCCGGTGTTGTCGTCATCAGTGGAGTTGTTGTGGTGTGAAACAGTACTGTGTCACAGGCAAGGGAAATGAATGTCCTGCTTTTGAATTAAAAAAAAAAAAAATATTTACTAGTGGAAATGGAGGCGGGGAGACACGTTTGCTGCTGCACATTAGGGAAGTCGGCGGGGGGGAGAAATGGGCACATTGATACTTTACTAGGTTGTCATGGCTGGCACTTTTAACTTACAGGGCTCTCACTGTAAGTTAATGTACCCCATGCCAGCCAATCGGATTCCTTTATTTTTAAAGCCCATCTTCCAAATATATTTATGCAACAGGTGTGAACAATAAATGCATGCCATAAATGTGTATTGTAGCCACTGTGTAAATAAAACCATTTACATGCATATTACTATGTCATCACTCATTTATATACACAGTTGCTATGTCATCAGCCAGTTTAGACTGTTCGACCTCAGTAGCAGTACTAATCATATTCAAATGCAAATAACTTTAAAGAGGACCTTCCCCAGTCACTTTGACTTTCTTGCATTAATTACCCCTTCTTGCATTGATTCTGGAACTGTATTTCATTAATGTCTGCTGCAGTTAGATCTTCCCTTGTCAACCTTGACCATTCATTACTGCTTGGTGTAAGCCGAGGCGACATCGCTGCGGGGATTCCCGGAGAGTCAGCGCCAATGGTGCCACCTCGAGTGACGATCCACATGATGCGTGAGGGTGGCTGTTAGGCGCCGCAGACTCCTCTTCCATCCCAGTTTTGTTTCTCCTGCTGTCGAGGCTGCACCTGCTGTAAGCGTGGAGAGTTTTAGTACTGCGCCATTGGCCTACTTTGGCATGCTGGCTACTCCTTCATCGGTTTGTTCCTCTCCCCACACCGATACTGTTGACTCGGTAAATCTGTTCCATTTCTTTTTCTACGGCGCCAGGAGCTTTGCTGTGTTTCAGGTTATTTTCACATCATGTCCGGTTTGGGAGCTAAGCGAAAGTCGAAAGCGGGCCGTGCCCCCATGCATCAGTGCTCCTGTGGCCAGCATTTTTCTGTGACGGACCAGCAAGATGTCTGCCTTTGGTGCCTGGGACCCAACTATGACATGGATAGATGCGATGCCTGTTTCTCGATGGACCACTGTGTTCTCGAAGTTCGCACGTTCAAAATTGGCAAGGCCCCGACGACTTTTGGAGGATGGCGTCTCTCTTGGGCCTCCCAGACCAGATCTTTAGACCCTTCCTCCGGGTCCCCTCCCAGGCCTATATGGTCTGGAGAGGAGGAAGCCTCCTCATCTTCAAGTCTTGCTGAGGAGGAGGTCTCTTTCCCGGTGTCAGGGGGAACCCCGTGGGGACACTGCCTCAGCAGTCACCTCTTCGGAGGTGCAGGCTCCCCCAGTGTCATGGCCGCGGTTGCTGGGCCCGGTGTGGGTGGACCCTCTACGCTGCTTTTCGGCTGTCTCGGATCGGGGTAGTGCCGTTTTGGCTCTCTGCACCGCGGGCCCAGTCGACTCCGCTGGTGGCGCTGTGTTGGGTTCCGGCGCCAAGGGCAGTGCTGGAGACTCGACTGGAGCCGCCGGCGAGTTGGGACCAGGTTCTGGCATTGTCTCCGGTGCGCTGATGCCAAACGGTGCCGTGAGTGGCACCGGCACCGTTCGCGGTGCAGTTTCTCAGGGGACTCCTGGGGTGGCCAATATAGAGGTCCTTCTAGTCGCCTCTTCCTTGGAAGCAGACGACTCAGACGTGGACCCATCCTGGCTCCCTGATTCCTCGGGATCGGAATCTTTTGTGGTACACGGTGTCAAGCGGCCCAGCATGCCCATTCTGCAATCTCCACACCGGTCGTCTTTTGAGGACTCTCAGGCTGGGGGTGGCCTGGGGTCCTTGGGAGGGGACGGTGTGGGGGTTGGGAGGGGTCTGTTCTCCCAGAGGGGGCTGTAGCAGCTGCCGTCCCCGGTGCTGCTGCGCCTTCTCAGGGTGGACATGGGGCCCTGTCTTCTGAGGGCTCCCCTGAGAGAACCCAGGATCGACGGGCTCTGTCGCTGGCGTCGAACGAGGGCATCCTCTGAGTCCAAGGGGTTGAGAGGCTGGTGTGACGCACACTGAGTTTCGCCTGCTACCCCTCAGGGTATAGGAAGGAGCCAGTGCCGAGCCCTGCCTCTCTCTCTTAGGCTCAAGGGGCCCCTCCGGTGGCGTCGCTGTGGTCTGCCCTTCTGGATCCATGCAGCCCCAGGTACGTCACAGGGAGGATCCCCTTCCAGGCTTTTCCAAGGTTTGTATCCCCAGGGTTCCGTTCTGTGACCTGGTTTGTTATCCGGGACCCCGCCAGCTCGGGCCCCGTTTCCCGGATTCCAGAGCCTTAGCAGAGGACAGTTGCCTCACTGTAGGTGCCCTACTCCCATTCCTCTGCAGCCACCACCCTCTCTTCCGGGCCATGTCGGTCACGGGCCCGTTATCCTGGGAGAAGTTCAGAGGCACTGCGGCGGCCTTCCTCTCATATGTTAGATGTATGCATGAGCGAGTGTTTCGCCATCCCCACCGCCGCAGGAGTCCTCTGGACATTTGAGTTCCCCATCCTTCTTGTCTCCCTTTTCGGAGGGAGAGGAATCCTCTGCTCACCTCTCTTCCGTCGCTGATTTTACTTAATATCAGCACTTTCTTTCAAGGATGGTTGGGGACCTCCGTATCTCCTTTGTTAGGTGAGACAATACTGAACGGGAGATGCGTGAATTCAGTGCCCAGCATCTGGTGGTGCCATCATGGCCTATTCCTCTCCAGGAGGCATCTATCCGTTCCTGGCAGTCTCCAGCTGACCCAATCCCAGCCCCGGAAGACTGCAGGAGGAGGTGTTGTGCCCCATCTGAGTCTCTAGGTTCTCTTCCCAACCTGCCTTCGGGATTGGTGTTCCTAGAGACTCCTTCCGGGCGCCGCCGCCTGGCGTACGACCGACCATCGGACTCAGGTTCTCTACAATTTGACCAGTTGGGGCGAAGAGTGTTCTCTTCCTCTCATGCGATGCTGTGTATCGCATCACATCAGACACAACATGCTACCTACAACAGGCATCTATGGCTGATGCTATCTCAGCTTCTAGCATCAATGCCTGACATGGAGCAATCCAGACTGGCCATTGCCCTCTCTGCTATAGGCCTGGAGCTGGCAAGGCACCAGGCACGGTCATCTTACGACGCCAGTGAGGTGGCTTCCAGGCTTGCGGGGACAATGATCTGCATTAGGCGGAAGGCATGGCTTCGTCTATCAAGATTGTCACCCCTGGCCTGGCATAGGGTGATTCGCTCCACTTTCTGGGGGACCAGTCTTTTTTCCACTAGAGCTAGGAGGCTTCTGCAGGGGCTTCCTCCATCCCCTCATCTTCGAGGGACACTGCCTAGCTCTCCTCAGCCTTAGGCTTCTCGTCTGATTAGTCCAGGGTCTCTCCTTCTGTTTTCCACCAGCAGGAGGCGAGGGTCTTGTTCCCTCAGGGTTTTTCTGTCCCCCCTCTTTGTGGGGGCTGCTATTACTTGCCGGTAATGAATGGTGAAGATTGACAAGGAAGATATGGAAATTATGTACCTACCGTAATTCTTGATCTTCACCATTCATTACTGATACCCGCCACCTTCCGTCAAGGGCCTCCTACTTGGTGTCTCCCCTGCTCTGCTTCCTCCCTCTTCTTCTTTGGCCTTTAAGCTAAAAAAAAAAAAAAATACTGATTTTCCATTCTTTTCTAGGCGAATTCTATTTCCTGAGGGAAACGAGTAGGACTTATTTCTATCCTGAGGGAACTGTTTCTGATTGCCCTTAGGGGTGACCTCTTGGCTTTCTTGGCCATGTTCTTGAATTCACAGTTAGAGACCGTCCCTCTTATGGCTCGGCCCTCTCTTCTAGGTTCGCTCTGGCAAGTCTCAATCTCCTATTGTGTCAGCTCCCGCTGGTTAGCGCTGTCCTGGCACCACAATTACCGTGAGCTGGTTTTCTTGCCTTGCCTTCAGGGAGTCCGATTTGAGTTCCCACTCTATCCTTTACATAAAGGGGTGCCCTCTGTAGGGCCCCCCTTCCCCCTGCACATTTCTGTGTTAGCACTTAACGAGGTGCTAGTGGGCTTCTTTCCCCTTCCTAGTTGGGAGCTCTCCTTTCAAAACAGAATTCTGCCTTAGCAATCTGTGAGCTCTCAGCTGGAGTTTTAAGGGCTTGGGGATGGCGAGAGGTGTAGAGAATCTTCCTTTTGTGTCCAGGCTGTGCAAGCGGTTCGGTTGAACCTTTTTCTTTAGTTTTATCAAGTGGGATCCTTGCTCCCTTGTTTTTGATTCTGAGCTTATAAGCCTTAAACCAATCTCTCAATGGGCAGAGTTCTCCCCTCCCATCATCCCTTTCTTTTTCCTCTCTTCTTCTTCCTTCTTCTTTCTCTCCTTATCTGTTCCTCCCTTGGAGCCGCCCCAGAAGTGAGGCCCTGCAGTCTCTTAGGGTAGGCATCCTCTTTTTTCCTATTCTCTACCGGCTTATTCCTTTTTCAGTTTATATCCTTTCCTTTTTCTATCCCTCGGCTCTCTTGCCTCGCTCCCTTTTCTTGTCCTTATTTCGCCTCTCCGGCTAACAGAACTGGGATGGAGGAGGAGTCTGCAGCGCCTAATAGCCCGCTTCACTTGAGCGATGCGTCACTCGGGTGGTGCCGACTCTCTGGGGGGGACTTCCGTGTGGTGCCCACCTCCGGCTTAACATCCAAGCAGTAATGAATGGTGAAGATCAAGAATTACGGTGAGTCAGTAATTTCCATTTTTTTGCATTCCGAGCTGCTAAAAACTGCAGGGTGTAGCAGAGCTTCTATAGCAAACCTGGCGTTGCCGTGGGCCCAGGTTTGTACTGCTGACATCATTGTAGGGCAGAGTCAATTTCACACACACAAAAAAAACAAAAAAAAAACAGGCATTTAGATTTTGGCATAATGCATTGTTAACAGGGTGTCTTGGGGAAGGGGGAACACAGTAGGTACACTGAGTACTGATAGGTTTCCCTTGCAACTGCATGGTATTGAACAGTGTGAGTCACTCCTCTATCCTACAGTGATGTCATCAGGAGCTAGCAGCCCAGCAAGCTGAACAGCAAAGGCAAGTGCAGCAGGGCTCAAAAACGAATCCAAATTATGGAAGTAGGCATTAAGCCACGACGGAGGTGTGCTCTAATGCTGGATTGATGCATGGGGGGCGGTGCGTGCCGAGGCGGGCTACCACCCGCCCCACATGCATCAATCCAGCATAGAGCACAACCACGGACTGGCTTAATGCGCTGTAACAGGGCAAAATAGCGCGACAACTTCTAACCCATCTACTGTCAGAGGAAGACAAGACGCGGAGACGGCAGCAACGCTTCGAGTGCTTTATTTTATAACAGAACGTGGTGTAGTACACCTTACGTACATACTAGTGCTGCTGCAGGCAATGGCCCCTGCAGCAGCTAAACCAGGCACACAACAGTTCTCATATCCCACGGTGTTCGTGCGGCTGGTGAGCTGGTATTCGCCCTCGGAGGTCTCCCACTGTCAGGTCCCGGAGTCTGCTGGCGCCGTCCTGCGCGCGGGGGATGCCGGGCTTCGCTACTTCCGGGTCCCGCAATCATTCCTGCCCGGGTAGCTTCCCTCACCAGTGCTCTCTCTCGTGCCGAGGCCACACTGATTTCCCCCTCTCCTGATCCGCAGACCCGCAGACATCAAAGCATGGTGTGGCGCGGTGCATTGCCACTCGCTGCGCACACTGGAGTGCTTGCATCAGCGCCTGGACCTCAGTCCTCTGCCCACACCACTGCCCCCCCCCCGGATGCCGTGGTGCTGTCCTCCGCTGCTGTGCCTGGCAGGAGCCGCTTCGTGCCGGCGGCTGGGTCTCCGTGCCACATCCAGACAGTGCTGCTAGGGCAGGGGTCTGGCGGCCACTGGTACTGCCGAAGCGGGCACGGCATATATGCTGGGTTAATACCCGCTTCCGCTGCCGTCCCGTGACCGGCCCCGGCCTATCCACTTGCTCCCTCAGACCTAGGCAACAGATGCCATGTTACAAGGCCGAATAAACCTTGGCCAGAAATAACAAATGCATACACCTTTTCAGGTCTAGTGCTGCATATAATGACTACAAGCTGTAACTTTTTGGACCATCAGGGAAGGTCCTCTTTAAAACGAAAAGTGATAGAAGAGCACAGTGAGGACAAAAGTTGTCCAGCACAAAAATGTCTACAAAATGAGTGGTGTTTCATTTATCCCACATTTTAGTTTTTGTAGTATTAGCAAAAAACAGAAAGTTAAGGGTTTTTTTTTTGCGGTTTTTCGACAAATACAAATAATTTTAAAACGAAAACTGATAGCATTGCGCGTTGAGCACAAAAATTGTTCAGCACAAAATTATCTACAAAATGAGGTTTCATATATAGATAACTTTTAGATTTTTTTTTATAATCGGCAAAAATGGCAGAAAATTCATTTTTATTCACTTTTTCTGACGAACAAATCCCCCCAAAAATGTAAAAACAAAAGAATTTTGCATCAAACTTTTTCATTATGTACTGTCCATAATGTAACATTGGAGCATCCATTGCAACTGCTTAGCAACCACTGTGCTAAGCCACGCTACCCTGGGAAAACCACAACAAGTCCATGTATGTTAACATGAAAAATTAAACAATTTAAAACAAAACTCCTTACACAATCCTAAAGAATCCCTATTGCATAAATGAAATATGTAACAGGGACCTTGTGGAATACATGATTTATTTTCACTCGAGCTGTTTGACCTTGGGCAGAGCACTCATGGCTTACGCCAGTCGTGAGATTACCCAAGGTCAAACAGCTCTTGTGAAAATAAATCATGTACTGCACAGGTCCCTGTTACATATACTATTATATATATAATTTATTACAAAATGACAAGAAAAAATTTAGTAATTTCATTGGTCGAGAGACGTCCGCTGACCGTACATTAAATCTCTATAAATGCACGGTCAGCTGCTGAATCTCATTTTCCTCCCACCAAAAACCTGCTTACTGACCAATATCACGAAGCCTCCCTCCAAACAGAAAAAAATACAGTAGCCACCGTATTGAAAATCCTAGCCTTTACTACCTCAATATTTTAAAGTAACTATTCAAAAACTGTTAATAGTATTCTAACAAACAAATTACACTGCCATACGCATAACACATTATAAAATAATTCACAATAAATGAAATCAGCATTCTCGACTGTCCAGTGCTTAAACTACAGTCTGTGGCCCCTGCCAAAAAGAACTGTCTTTTTCATGATCTCCCGCCAAGCACCGGCACCTTGCATCCTCGTGGCACTCATAAACTTTCTGCCAACACCGTTTTCTGTCATACCATATAAATATAATTGTAAATAACCATTTATCCATTCAGTTGACTAGCCAGCATGTTACCTTCCTTTCCTGGCTTCCTTTCATGTTTATTTCCTCCTCATATGGAGTGGGAAGGGAAACACAGTTGTTGAGCTGCCATGTCAGCTATGAATAGGTGGAGTGGGGCCTGCTGAGACTGACCCGCAGTCACAGTGGTCGTAACAGGTGGGCAGAGCAGTGCTGCACAAATTGCATAGAGGGGAGTGTATCCACTCCTGTCCACAGCTCATCCTTTTCACAGTCTTCTCTGTTCCGCTCTGACCAGGCGCATTACTAGGAGGGGGGAACTGGTGATCACGAAGTTGGAGCAAGACCTGGGAGTCATGGTCTCAGAGGACCTAAAAGTGGCTAGACAATGTGAAAAGGTGGTAGGAAAGGCTAGCCGAATGCTTGGATGCATAGGGAGAGTATCACCAGTAGAAGGAGGGAGGTGATTTTGCACCTTTATGGGACATTAGTAAGGCCTCACCTTGAGTACGGAGTTCCGTTTTGGAGGCCCCATCTGAAGAGGGACATAGACAGGGTGGAGGTGGTTCAGAGGAGGGCTACTAAAATGGTGCAGGGCCTGCAGGGGAAGGCCTAAGAGGAGAGACTAGAAGAACTGACTATGTATTCCCTGGAGGAAGGGAGGGAGAGGGGGCACATGATTGAGACATTCAGGTACCTCAGTTGTATAAACAGGGTACGGGAGGGGAGAATATTTCAAAGAAATAGTTGCTCACGGATAAGGGGTCACTGTATGAAGTTGGAGGGGGCTGGCTCAGGGGTAATGTGAGAAAGTATTTTTTCACAGAGAGGGTAGTAGATGCTTGGAATAGCCTTCTGGAGGAGGTGGTAGAGACTGACAGTCACGGGATTTAAGCAAAGATGGGACAGATGCATGGGTATCCTGAAAACAAAAGGAAGGTGTACAGGACTCCAGGATGTGAATAGGGTCTCACAGTAGGTAAGGGTCTGATAGGGCAGACTGGGTGGGCCAAGAGATCCTTATCTGCCGACAATATGTATGTCAAAATGTATTAAATTCATTTTATTCAATTATACTTACCCTTTTTTTTTTTTTTTTTTTTAATTAACCCCAAATTAGCAACAAGACATTTTATGTGAATTAAAGATTTTAATGCACCTCCCTAGAAACGTAAGACCTCGAGCCTGTGACACCATTACATAGCACACCCTAGTACATTAAAATTCCTTTAATGCATACCTGTTGTAGCTTATTACTTACATATATATATATATATATATATATATATATATATTCCCATGATGCTTTGCATTATGGAGGTATGTATGGTTTTTGTATTTCTTTGAAAGCTGACATTGTTGCCGGTGCTCTTTTTGGGTAACCCTTGCCTCGGTGCTTTTGTGCTGTTTTTTTTTTTTTTTTTTTGTCTTTTCATTATGCCTTTCAAACTTTCTTTTTCTGCTCCCAGCTTCACTCTATGAAAGTTACCACCTTGTTCTTCACTGGCACTGATGCATAATCCTTTATGGTTGCCCATCATATGGAGAACAAGTGGGCTGGGAGGGCATCACGTTTTGCTGAATTTCTGTGTGGTTGGGGCTATAAGACACTAGTGCACTGCTGGAAAAGCAGTGTTGTCTTTTGGTCAGAACACAGTGCTCAATCTCACCAGAGCCCCTTATGCAGTGTGTGTCCTTGTGCGAGTCAGTTAACCTCTCTGTACTTCAATCCACCCTGCTTTATAAATGGATAGAATTGGGACCTGACTGAAAATTGTACCGGATGGGGCATCTCTGGTCTGTCAGGGGCAAATAAAGAGCATGTATATAAGGAAAAGTGCCAGTTTAAAATGGCCGATATCTTCCATAGCACTAAACATTGATGCTGTAGTCTAGAAATCAGAAAGGTGTATGCTGTGAGCAGTGTGGCGCCGCACACTAACACTAGATGGCACCGTGCAGCGCCCGCCATGTTGCCTGCTGGCAGAATTTACGAGTATTGTAGTGAGTAAGTTCAGGTACTTAATTTCTTATTTTTCTTGCCAAAAGCTAAATCGGGCAGTTGGGGATCGGGGGGTGTGGAGCTTTACGTAAGTACTGTTCTCCTTTAAAGCTCCAACAGGATGGTAGCCTGTACTGCCACTGTCTGTCTCAAAGTGAAGTACCAATTGCATGACCTCATTAAAGCAGTAGTCAATATTTCACCTAGAATATACACCTGTAACTTTGTATTCCATTTTCTATAGCCTGTCTCCCCATGCTTTGTAAGATGCCCCTCATTTCCAATTTAATTTTGCTTTAGTGTTCTTAAATTTTAAATTGGTCAAAAAATTTATTTTTACACTACCTCTTGGCTCAGTGTTTTCTGACCATACTCAGTGGGTTTGCAAAGCCTTCTCTTTTTTTTTTTTTTTTTTTATTCTTTATCCTGCGGTTCCACTGTCGCTTTATCAGCCCTGGTCAAGGCCCCTGGGACTTCCACTGACATCAACTGCCGCCATCCCCAGTTATCCCCGGCTTACCCCCCCCCCAAGAGAAGAGGCGGGGCCGCGGCATGGACCCCTTCATCTGTGCCGCGGAACTAGTATCTGGTTGGGGATGCAGCGATGGCAGCTAATTGAAGCCCCAGGGAGGGCTTCACATAGACAGCGGACCCGCCCGCCATCTTTTTTCCTCGTTTTCTCGGAGGTGAGGACATTCAGTGACGCCAGCGTCCGCCCTGCCTCCCTGATACTGAGCGCTGGTAGCGAGAGTGACTCCCAGCCTCTGTCAGGGGTCCTCATTGCGCCGGACACTGTCCCACCCTCCCCCCGGAGAAGGAGAGCCAACCATGGGGCGCTCAGTCCTTCTCCCCCGGCCAGCCCTCCGACGACCCAGGTCCGTTCCCGAACCCGGGTCGCCAGCGCCGCAAGCGGAAATCCAACCGCTGTGCCGGCAGGCCGGTGTAAAGCAGTTTCTTTATGATCACCATTTTAGAAATGGATGTAGACAATTTCAAGAAAAGCTGCTCTGACTTTATTGGTTTGGGGGTTGCAGTGCTAATGCCAGCTCACAAAAGCAATAACATGAAGTGAAAACTCCATGTGAAGAGAGTTTGGAAAGGAAAGTGGGTAGGGGTGGGGATAGTGGTGGTGATAATGAACACATTTTTTTCCTTTAGTTCAAACTGCCACTCCTTTTTGGTACCCAACTGACAGGGGTCCAGATAATTTTTATGACTGGGAAGTATTTATTACTAGCTGCTCCAAAGGAGGGAGGGTGGGGCAACAAGAGGTCACGGGTGTAAGCTGGAAGGGGGCAGGCTCAGAGGGGAGAGGAGGAGATGTTATTTCACTGAAAGGGTGGTGGAGCCATGGAATGCACTGCCCATTGAGCTTGTGGAGGTGGAGACTGTGGATGGGTTTAAGATGGGATGGGACAGGCACAGGGGAGGGTAAATCTGACCAGGCCCAATACAGGTGGAACATCTGGGACTTGGGACAGTATAACCCAAGGGGGAAGGGAGGACACCAGAATCGGCCCTTAGTGCGGGTGCTGAAAATCGAGCAGACTCGAGAGACCGTTAGACTATTCTGTTGGCATGTTAGTATGCTTTCACCTGGTAGTATTTTCATCTACATGGTACTACTACCATGCATTGACTTGTCTCAGACCCCCATCTCTAAAAAGGTCACAGTTCGACTGGGTGTCTGCAACCACTGATCCTTCTCTGATATCAGTGAGGAGTCTTGAGATACTTTCCCACTGTTATGTAATGCACTGACCCTATTTTTAACATTTTATGTTGCAGCTGCCCTTCTTGCCATCCAGTGCACAGCTCCTCAGTCTCCTGCATGTACGCAACTGATACCTGTGCTGTTTTCTGAACAAACCACATCTGCTGACATTCTGTTAGTATGTGGGTCCATTGCTGGTAGCATTGAATGCCGCTGCCAGATTTGTGCATATATACCAATATACTATAAATATACAGGGTGGGAAACAAATTTCTAAAATCAGAAAGTGGGAGTAAATCATGCAAAACAGGTAGTAAAATACTCCTTTACTCCCATGATCTGTTCCTGTACCCACAAGATCTCCATTTGTTCATAAAAGCTGGAATTATTTTAATGATTTAATGTATTACAAGATTTAAAGTGAATAAAATGTTTAATTCCGTATCTGCCTAGGCTCTATTGTGCCACTATTGCTAACACTGACTTGCTGTCAGTGGCCAAGAATAGTAGCAGATGCAAGTCTTGGCTTCTGATTAATATGCAGTATTTGCTTGCTGCTGTTCCCTTTACTTACCGTTGTGGCCAGAAAATAAGAACAAAGCATCCGTATAATCAGCTAGCGAAAAAAATATTCATATCTTTTTTTTGTTTTTTTGTTAGTAGCAGTGCATTGATGTCATTCTTTGAAGTTACTCAGAACTGTCACTCCTTAGCTTGGCACACAATTCATAATATATATGCACGATGTAATGGTAATGCAAGCATGTTTTTATTTACCAGCAAAACAGTGCCACGCTGCTTCTAAGTGCATCCCTGACAAGGGAACAAGGGACTGTTGAAAACTTAATACCTAATGTGCATGCCCGGAGTCACGGATGTGGTTTTCAAACACAGAACAAAATGGGTTTGAATGCTCGTCTTGGGATAAGACTTATGTTGCTATGTCAGTAGTAACAGTGTGTACATTATTTTGTTCATCTGCAAAATAAATTACAAATTCATTTATGAACGAGCTTACCAGTGGGTTGGCACCATGTCGTATTGTGGATGCATGGGGAGCATTGGCTGATGGGCCTTCAAAGCAGGTTGTTTAAAATTTATAATAGAAAAAAATAACTGGTACTGTTATGTGAATCCCATGGAATTAAAAGGTGACACTGTCCCTTATAGTTTCTTTTTAAGTTTAAAAAAAAAAAAATCTCTTCCCACTCAGCCACAAAACACATTAATAAACCCCCCTCCTCATCCTGCCTTCTCCCCCTCCCACCTTCCTCCCCCAGTCAGCCCACTTCATAAGTTACTAACATACTAAAAGCCAGCAGAATATGCCCTGATGGTCTGTCATGTCTGCTCGGTAGCCAGCCACCTAGTGGGTGCTCACTATCCCGCCTCCCGAGCCCCCAAGAGAATCTTCTTCGGCTTCAGTTTCCTCTTGTACCTGTCCCGCCCCTTTTTGAAACCCTCCACTGTGTCCTCCACCAGACTCCCAGGCAGCACATTCCACGACTCCACCACCCTCTCAGTGAAGTAATGTCTTCTATGTTCTCCCCCTGTAATTTACCTCCAGCTTCCACCCGTGCCCCCTGGTTGTTCCCCCCCTTCTTTAGCCTGAACATCTCCTTGGTTACGCCCTTGATTATTCCTTGTACATATTTGAAGACCCCTATCGTGTCATTTCATTTTTTTTCCACAGGCCTAGAATTTCCTATCTCCTCTCTAGACACCCCCCCTTTTGTGGATAGGCACCACACAAGCCACCCTTCAGTCTTGAGGCACTCATCCTGTCTGCAGAGAGGTGTTAAGAGAGCAGCCAGTGGAGCTGCCAGCTCCTTCATAACCCTCGGATGTAGCGCATCTGGTCCCGGCGCTTTATCAGTTTTTAGCGTCTGAAGGGCCTCCCTCACCCTATCCACTGTGATTTCTCCCTCCCAGCCCTTTCCCTCATGCAACTACCCATCCCCTTCTAGGTTTGGCCCAGTCTGTACCCTAGCCTCTTTCAGTCCTCCGGACTCCATCTGACTTCTGGATTTTGTTGGCTTCCATTCCCTCTCATCAGGCTGGAAGGATCCCCTGCCTCCCTCTGTAAAGATTGAGGCAGAGTACTCATTTAGCACCTCTGCCTGTTCCCCTGCTTCCTGAGCCCATACCTCCACAGTCCTAATCTTGCTGATCTGTGCCCTCTCTTTTCTCTCCTCCCGTATGTATCTGTGGAATCCTTTTTTCCCCCTTCCGGATATCCCTAGCCAGATTTTGCTCCATCCTCACCTTGGCTCCCCTCACCACTCTGGTGACCCTTCTGACCATCAGCTCATACTCTTCCCACTCTCTACCCTGCCCCTTGAGTGTTTAAAACATGCATAGGTAGCCTTATTTTCCCTCACCACCTCCTGCACCTCTCTGGTCCACCAGCACGGCTTACTGGCTCTACCATGCTTTCGCCTTACTTTTGTACAAGACCTAGTAGCCTCCTTCACCCCCTTCTTAATGGTCTCCCACAAGCTTCCAGCATCCATGTCTGACCTAATCTTGTCCAGGCTCCCAGTAGAATCCTACCCATGCCCACAAAGTCCGCTCCCCTGAAGTTTACTACTGCTGTATTAGTGCGGTTATCCTCTCTCCCCCTCTCCCCCCCCCCTTAGATACAGCAGAAACCAGATTGTGGCATGGTCACCATCTCCCAGCGGGCTGCACACCTCCAGGCCCCTTATCTGATCACGGGTCACTGTCTGCTAGGACAGCGTCCAAAATCCACCCCTCCCTAGTAGGTTTCCCACCTGCTGGACCAGGAAGCAGGGTTTTATTTAACTCAAAAAACTGATTAGCGTTTTGCTCATAAAAGTGCTAAAACATTGTGAAAATGCATAGCACTTGCCTCACTGTGTTTAACAAACATAACACTTCTAGAAAACCTATATAAATACTTTCTGTACAGTTAGCATTGTCCCAAGAAAAAACTGCTAATCAATTATTTAAAACCCTGGGAAGGCATCCTGAAAGACATCCATCAGTCTCTGTTCCCTGGCCACAGAGGATGTCATAGTGTCCCAGTCTGCCCCTGACATATTAAGGTCACCCATGACCACCACCCTTCCCTTTCAAGGTCACAGTGACCCTTGATGTTCTCAACTAGTTTGTCCTCCAGGGCCTCATCCATTGCGGGGGGGTCTGTACACCACCCCTATTTTCAGTCTTTTACCTCCCCTCGTTTTCAGGGTTCCCCAAATCGCCTCCACACCCCTTACAGCCTCCTCCACTAACCACTGTCATTTGACTATCAGCGCTACACCACCCCTCTTCCCACTCCTCTGTCTTTCCTGAATATTTTGTATCCCTCCAAGTTTAGGTCCCAGTCATTTCTCTGAGTGGCCCATGTCTCAGTAATTGCTGCCACATCCACTGCTCCCTCAACCAGCATAGCCTGGAGCTCGGGCATTTTATTGCCCATGCTTCTGGCATTGATCAGGACCGTCCTCCACCCCGACCCCTGTCACCTCTCCAGTTATCTCTGCCCTGCGCAGTCCCTCGTCACCCTTTCCTGCACAGTTCTCTCTGGATTTGCAACGCAGTTCCCCGCCCTCGTTTCATGCCCTAGACCTGGACACTCGAGCAGCCCTTCTGGAGCTGTCCTTTTACTTAACCGTCCCCCCTTTACAAGTTTAAACCCCACCTCTTGCCTGTGAATCCAGCAAGTTTTAGTTTCAAGATCTCCCCTCCAGGTTGAGGCGTATCCTATCCCTAAGTTAAGGTACCTTCTTTCCCCCAGCCCAAGTAGCACCCATTTCAGTAGTGAAAAATTAAGGAATCGAGAATAGCTGGCCCATCGGCGCAGCGGTTGGATTTCTACTTGTGACGCTGGTGACCCGCGTTCGGGAATAGACCCGGGATGCCAGAGGGCCGGCCGGAGGAAGAAGGATCCTGCATCCCGAGGACTGCTCTCCTTCTCTGGGGGGGGAGAGGGAGGGATGTGTGATCGGTGTTTGATGGACCCCTGGCAGAGACCAGGGGTACCACAGCGACAGACACCAGAATGACACTTGAGGGGTGGACGCTGACGTCATTGCATGTCCCCGTCTACGGGGGGGGGGGCAAGCTGCGATGCCCTAGATGAAGCCAACCTCTGCTTCAACCAGCCTCCAGGACGGCCCCTTCGACCTATTCCGTCTGCCGCACCTGGGGGGTAAGCCAGGGGTATCGAAGGGGCGTGTCTAATGTGGAGGTGGGAGTGAGGGTCTGGGCCCTGGCTGAGGTTCCGAGTGGCTGGCGGCTGCAATAAAGTGTAATAAATAAAAAAGAAATCGCAGATGACTGGCTCTAAACCTCCACCAACCACATTGGCCAGTGACTGCTGAAATGGGTGCTGTGGTGCTGGAGGTGCTACCAGGGCTTGGAGAAGGAAGTTTACTTTAATAAAATCAATATCTGCTATAGCGGGGGGAGGATGGGAGTGGGCTAAGTGGGCTAGGGAAGGAGGGTTGTTATTTTGTTTGGTTGTTGGGTGTGAGTGAGGAGGGGGAATTAAGGTGCAACAAGTGTTTTTTTTTTTTTTTTTAGTTGTGTTAATCATGAAGTAGCTAATAGGCTAATTGACAAAGTCTGTGAAGCTACTTGTAATGCAAAGCTTGACACTTCACCCACAATTGGCCATTCTGCGGTATGGCCAGAGCAAGAGTACTGCCATGTCAGCCATGCCAATGGGGTGGAGTTAGGGGTATCAAGGAGAAAAAAGCTGATTACAGGGGAACATTTGCGTCTCTATGGCACCAGGCAATAGGGGGATCACCCGCACACTGGTGACCCGTGGTACGTGCCTGAGCTTGGTACAACAGGAATGGAGGCTGGTGGGGAGGATTTGGAGTATCCGAGGGCGCTCTCCTCCCGGGGGTCAGTGCTACTATCTCTCTTGAGTGGCACCTGGGGCTGATTGCGGCAACTCACTGCGGCGTGGATGACCATGCACCACATGTGCATTCATGCAGAACGCCCGTAACAGTGTGTCGATGTGGGAGGGATGGGCGGGGTGCAGATGGGGAAAATGCCTCCCGGCTGCTGGACCTCACCACTCAAGTCTGTGGTGGCCCTGAGGGTTGAGGCGCTGGATGCCACACCTCACGCTGTGCCGGTGACCCTGGTTCAGGAATGGACTCTGGCGCCATGGGTCGGTAGGGGAAGGGTTGATGAACAGGTGCCCATGTGGTGCTGTCCTCCCCGGATCAAGGGGGTGGGATGCCCCGGCGAGCCAGAGACCCCCGCTGGAGACCGGGTTGCTGCAGCAAGCCCGCACTAGCATGGCTGATGCAGGCAGGGTTGCCTTGCGCCAGAAGCGTCAGAGTGTGCCCACGCACTGGGAGGGAGGAACCACAGAACACAGGAAAAATCTGGTCCTAGGGGTAGGTGACGGCACCAACCCCCATGCCCACTGCCGGGTCCAACCTAGCCGACCTTCCTGGATTCTCTGCCCGGGGCCCACGTCTGCAGCTGGAGTCTGTGAGCAAGAGTGCCCAAGGTAGGAGGGGCAGCCCCAACCCGGAGGGGTTAAGCTGGGGGTGCCGGCGGCGGGGCAGGGGTGAGGAAGGTTCGGTCGGGTGGACTTCAGGCAGGGCAGGAATCAGGTTGGATGCCTGAGAGAGGCTCCTGGGACCACGACAAGGAGGGAAAAAGAGTCAACAAAAAAAAAAAAAGTCTGGGAGTGCCTGTGCCAGTCCTCCATGAACTCTGGCAAATTCTCGGTGCCTACGGACAAGCAGTTCCCCTCCTCGGTATCCTGTGCCGAGGGCCCCACCCCACCCATGAAGGGATACATTGAACAAACCATGGGTGTTGTGGATCTGGAGCGGCGTGATGGCGGCGGGGAGGCTGAGGGGGTGGGTCCTAGGCGGCCCAAAGGAGTTACCAATCGAGGAGATGGGAGGAACATAAATAAAGCAAAAAAAAAGGGTGGGGGAGACATTCAGCGTTAAGAGACCCACATTTAAATGTTGGACTGGTCCAACTTTGCACTTTTTGTGCCAAAAAAAGTTATATAATTTTTTTTTTTTTTTTTTACACTTACTGTTTACTGCAGTGTATTATAGTATATTATGCTTCAGGATGATCACTCTGTCTCTGATCATTGCATCCTTGGAGCAGAACACATGAATCTTCTCCCTGGATCTTCGGGATGTGTTCTTCCATGTTCCCATCTGTCCATCCCACTGCTGGTTCCTTTGATTCCAAGTGGAAGGGAGACTCTGAGTTCCAGGCCATGCCCTTCAGTGTCTGCTCTACTCGCAGGATCTTCACCAAGTACATTGCAGTGGTGGCAGCCTACCTGAGACATTGAGGGATCCGGTGGTATCCCTGCTTGGACGACTTGCTGATAGCGGGTCCCTCTAGAGAGGAGGTGGAGTGGTCCAGGGATCTGGCCCTCCAAACCTGCTTGACCCTTGGCCTTCTGGTGAACAAGGGGCAGTCAGAGCTCAGACTGCTGGGCAGCACAGTTCATCGGGCAGAGCTTGACTCGGCAGACCAGGCAGAGGTCTCTTCGCTTTGTCCAGTCATTTCCAGTTTGGGTAGTTGAGCTCTGCTTAGGATTTCTGTGCCTCCTGGGATTCATGGCGGTAACAATTATGTGGTCTGTTGGGCCTGGTAGAGAATGTGCTCTCTGCAGTGTGAGCTTGTCTGTCAATGGTATCAGCTCAAGGGTAACTTCAACCAGCTGGTCACTGTGACCCAGCTGATGTGGGATGCCATCCAGCGGTGGTTAGTCCTGGAACATCTGCAGGAAGGAATCCCCTTTGTCCACCCAGAGCCAACGATCACAGTCACAACCAGTGCCTCCCTTATCGGCTCAGATGCCCACCTGGGGAAGCACAGGGTCCACAAACTCTGGACCCCTGAGGAGCCCCGATACCATATTGACCTGCTGGAGCGTCTGGCAATTCAGCTGGCACTGATGGCCTTTGCGCCACACATTCGGGGTCTGCTCGTTCAGGTCCAGACTGACAACACCACAACCATGTACTATGTCAATCAACAAACAGGGCATGACACACGCTCTTCCTCAGTGCTGGGAAGTTCTCCGTACATGAACCCTCATGCTCAGCCTGAATGCTGATCTCCTGGCCGGCGTGTCCAGTCGGCTGGCAGATGCCCTCAGCCAGGTGTGTGAGGCTTCCCATGAGTGGTGTCTCCATCAGTAGGTAGTACACTGTCTGTTCTCCCTGTTGGGGTACCCTTCTGGTGGATCTGTTTGCCTCCAGAGAGAACGCAGAGCTGAGGCTGTATTGTGCCCGACCCCTTCAGCAGGGAATGCTGCAGGAAGATGCTTTCTTGAGGCCCTGTACCCCTGGCCTCCTGTATACCTTCCCTCCTTTTCCGCTGATCCATAAAGTGCTGCTCAAAGCCAGGAGGGACGGCATGGATGATCCTGGAGGTTCCGGACTGGCCCCGCCAGTTCTGATACCCAGATCTTCTCAGCCTCAGCTGCATGCTTCTGTGGCATCTTCCTCTATGCCTGGACCTGCTCTCATGCAGACAGGAGAAGGTGCTCCATCTGGACCTGCAATCCCTGCACCTAAAAGCCTGGTTCCTGAGTGACTAGAGTTCCAGGCTTTGGGTCTCTCCAATGATGTCCTCACTGTTGTCGAGGCTTCTCTGAAGGAGTCAACCTGAAAATGCTGTGCCTTCAAATGGAAGAGGTTCACCATTTGGTGCTAGGGCAGGGGGCTTAACCCCTTATCTTTCTCAGTGGCTAGCATTCTTGATTACCTTTGGTCTCTTTCCCCCTGTTGGGCCTTCGGTCGGTGAGCCTTAAGGTGCACCTGGCAGCCATCTTTGCATACCGGGCATGGTCTTGTATGCTGTCGGTGGCGCAGGAGAAGTTGGTCTGGTGCTTTTTTTAAAGGCCTTGACCACATGTCTCCTTGAGTGCATGAATCACTATCACCTTGGGACTTGTTGCTGGTGTTGGTAAAGCTCACGAACAAGCCATTTGAACTTACGCACAGGTGTAACATCTTGCACTTGAAGTGGAATACCACCTTCTTGGTGGCTGTCAAATCTGCCAGAAGGATCAGTGAGCTCCAGGTGCTCTCGGTGGAGTCTCCTTACTTGGTCTTTCATAGGGACAAGGTTGTCCTTTGCTCCAACCCCAAGTTCTTCCCGAAGGTTGTGTCAGAGTTTCACCTTAACCAGGTGATGACTCTCCCAGTGTTCTTCACCAGCCACACCTTGGAGGCTGAGCACAGTCTCCATATTCTGGAGTTGAGGCACGTGCTTGCCTACTATTAGGAGTGCACAGCTGGAGTTCGGGGAGAGGTTCGCCAGCTATTTGTCATTTTGAAGCCACATCTGGCAGACCGACAGCAAGGCAGACGTTTGGCAAGTGGATTGTATCCTGCATTGACCTCTGCTATAGGTTGGCTGGTAGGGAGCATCCTGTAGGGCTAAGGGCTTATTCCACCAGACATACTGCTTCCTTGGTGGCTGCTTCCAGGGATATCCCTATCCAGAAGATCTGCAGGGCTGCTACCTGGAAGTCTGCATACACCCTATTTCCGACTACCATGTCAACCTTGAGACACATGGGGATACTGGTTTTTGGGCCTCGATTCTGCAATCTTGATTTCCTAAATGGGGGGTGAGCTCCTTGCCCTCGCCTCCCTGGAGAACTGCTAGTAGTCTTCCAGTCAATCAATCAATCAATCAAGTCTTTATTTAACCAGGCGTTCATCGTTGAGCAGAAGCTCATTTGCAAGATGGACCTGGGTGGAGCATGAACAATTGTATATACAGGTCAACACAGGTATTTACAAGGCAATACAGATAATACTCTTTACAGAGAGGAAGAAAAAGAAGTTCATATGTACATAGAATTATACAGATATTGTACAGATTACACGGTATTTACATACATAGAAGTGTCTATAGGAAGATAAAGCAGGTTATCTAAGGTTGCAGGAGGAAGTAGCGGAAGAAAAAATAAAATATACACCAGGTAGAGGTGAAGGTAGGGGGGAAGAGAGGGAAGGAAGTAGGGGGAGAAAGGCTAGGAGGGCACGGTGCACAGAAAGGAGTTGGTAAAGCTGGATGTAGAGAAGGTGGATGGAGAAAAGGAGTATGTGTGAGCCCCGGGATTGAATGCTATAAAGTACGGGGCATGGTAGGATGTCACAACCCAGGGTAGTGAGCTCCTATCTGAGGTTGGGGATGGATGGGCCTAGTGTTGATAAGACAGGGGGATAAGAGAGAGAACAATTAGGCTGGTGAGGAGCAAGCTGGGGGGGTCAGTACTTAAAATTGGGTCTAGGTGTGGCTATATACCAGTGCAGACACCGGTACTGGGTCTGAGTGGGTGAAGCAGTTACATACTTCTCTGATTGTACGGAAATAAAGCATCTTGAAAGCATTATACCGATTAGAGTGCTTAATTTGAGGGTTTTTGTAGATCGCTCCATAAGGTAGGTAGCACAAGCTTATGGCTGCCCTCTGCTGAAGTGGGATTTGCTTTGGGTACTTTAAGTGTAATAGCTGAGTAACTTAACGCTGAGATTTCCCAATTATACTCAGGGAAGACAGCAGGAGATATAGTAAGGCAGCTTATTAGAGATGGCTCTATAGGTCCAGAGAGCGGGCGTTCTGTGGCGCCTGAACTTTAGTGATGTCCATCCCACTGCCGCATATAGGGTGCAGTGATGTGTCAAGGGGAGTCCCGTTATAAACCCTCAGTGCTCGATGGTAGAGTGTGTCCAGTTTAGCCATGTAAGAGTTGGGGCATTGGCTGTAGAGGAAGTCGATGAATCAACCAATGATAGGAAGATGGATTGGACCAGTTGTTTCTTGGCATCTCTGGTGAGAAATTGGCTGATTCTAAAACAGTCCAAGCCTTTGCCAAGTCGCTTTAGCAAGTCCTCGATATGTTCAATGAAGGAGAGTCTTTGGTCTATCCAAACTCCCAGATACTTGAATTTTGTAACAAATTCTAGTTTTCACCTAGAACTGTGGTAATTTGGGAATTGTCCCACTGGGCACAGGGTTAGCTGTACGGATAAAAGGAGAGAGGACCATCGCTTTAGTTTTTGGCATTAAGGAGTAGCTTTTTTTGGAGCAGTTGGCTTTGCAAAGGTTGAATTCAGACTGTAGGTCATTGCAGGCAGCTTCAGGTGTTGGGCGACTCACGTGAGAACTGTATCATCTGCAAACAGATGGATGTTGGCTTCTTTTATACAGTAGTCATGTTATTAATGTAGATTGCAAAAGTAAGGGCCCTAATATAGAACCTTGAGGTACCCCTCTTTGCAGAGTTTTAGGGGACAGGCCTCTTCGGCTTTAACTTGTTGAAGGCGCCCTGTAAGATAGTCAGTGAACCAACGAGAGAGGAGGGGTCCACACCTATGGTTTGAAGGGCGGAGAGGAGCAGACTACGGTCGACGGTGTCGAAAGCCTTGCTTAGATCAAGGAAAACAGCACAAATAAAGTTTTTGCTCTCAAGATTACGCTGCCAGTCGTTAGTAACTTTGGCGAGGGCTGAGATAGTGCTATGTTTAGCTCTGAATCCGGACTGCATAGGATTTAGCAGTTCCCTAGACTCAAGGTGAGTCCTCAGCTGTGCATTTACAATTTTCTCTAGGAGCTTGGACAGGACCGGAAGGAGGGAAATTGGCCTGTAGTTATTGAGATCGCCACGGTCACCTGATTTGAACAGTGGTATGACATGTGCTGTCTTCCATATAGGTGGTAAGGTGCCCTGAGACAGGGATAAGTTAAAAAGGTGGGTGACGGGTATTGCTAGGTGGTAGGCAATTTTAGGAAGTAAGGGTCAAGGAGCGCCCAGCATTCTTTTTCTAGTATCCAACTGAAGCAAGAGGTCCCTCACCTCTTTCAGTGTGGCAGGTTGAAGTGAGAAAGGCGGGCGGGTTATCGGAGTTTCTGGCAGTTGGCTGGCAGTCTGGGAGCGTAAGTATGTTTGCAGGGGAGTTACCAAATGCCATGCCTGCAGTAGCAAAGTGGTTATTGAATGCGTCAAGTATATCCATCTTTTCGGTTATAGTCAAGTTGTCAGAGGTAATCTTGGTCGGGAGTGAATTTCCTGGGGAGTGGCCTAGCAGATCACTGATTGTGTTCCAGAGCTTGATTGGGCTCTTTGTGGCAGAGTCTAGTTCAGATTTGAAGAAGGTGGATTTCGTAGTCTCCTGAACTGAAGTGTTGATAGTGCAATATATCCACGTCCCTAGTTCGAGGAGTGGTATATGGTGTACAGCCACACAACCCACTTGACCTCCCCAGGCAAGTGGCACACTGTATCTTGCTTCCAATGGTTAACATCTGACTTCACAGGGTGGTGCCGAAGGAGTTACCAGCGTGTGGGAGGAGCCAGCTTGAAGACCTTCTAGCCAGAGATTTAAAGGGAAAGGAATCTGCCAAAAGTGTGGATGTACACCATATACCACTCCAAGATCTACTGTTGCAGGTGAGTGACCTGTTTTTCTTAGCCACCGCCGGCATCACTGGTGCGCTCAGTGGCTTGCGTTAACAGAGGCGCAACCCTTGAGGTTGATTATAATGCTGACCTCATGATAGGGAGGATTATGAAGAAGAGGAGAAGGGATATGAGGGAGAACAGTGTGGGCCAATATCCAGTTCTGTCCTCTCCTCTTGCAGTGAGGACTCACTGGTGTATATCCCTAGATTTATTTCTGAGGACCCTACTTTTCAGTCTACAATGCAGCAAATGCAAACTAACATGGGCTTTGCTGTGGAGGAGGAAGACTTCATAAAAAGGAATCTTATGGAATTTCTGGAGGTCCCTTATACCCTTCATTATTACTCCACCACTATGTCTTGCCTTGAAGGAGGCCACTTTTACAGCATTGTGCAGACCTAACTCACTGGCTGTAGTTCCTTGAAAGGCTGACAAACAGTATCCTGCACCTTCTGCTACACATTACTGTGCTAACCAGCCAGAAACAGATTCTGTGACCAATATGGCTGCCTTTGATAGCTCCAGGGCACCTAAACATGGGGCCTATGCATGATGATGTGGAGTGCCTACGCCGGGCATAGCCACCCCACACCCATTGCGCTCATCACCGGATGCACTAACCGCACGCAACCCCAACACAGCTAACCCCCCCAACCGGCTGCAGACCATGTAAGGGCACTATCATGCACCAAGGTCTGAAGTTTCCACGGGCGAGGGAGGCATGCCAGAGCAGATTATGGCAGCCTGGACCCTGCCGTAATGTACTGCGTGCCCCCACGGACATGACCTTTCGTTTGAGGTGGGACTAGGATATAGCCCCCTTGCTGCCCCTGCACACCAGGCAGTGGGGGCGAGCTGTGGCAGCTGACTGGGTGAGTGGCTGCCCCAGTGGCACACAGGGTCCTGGTGTGGTGGATATGCACCCTGTGGTGGGCTGCCACCCAGTTCCTACGGGCCAAACCCCCCCCAACTCCCGCCTGCCTGACCCTAAGCAACTCCACACAAGCCCCCCACGTGGGATCATGGCAGCCCCGACTCCCTGTGGGAGACCCCCCAAAACACACTGGGGTGCCCTGTTGGCAGCTGTCCGACCCCAACACCACAGCAGGGCCATGAAACTCCTTGCCCCCTTCCACAGCATCGGCCAACCCCTCCAGTCCCTGTACCGGCTCAGTGTTACAGCCCTCCACACACTTCCTTGGCTGTCTGTCATTCATGTGACCTTGAGCACACGCCCATACATAGCAGTGCGCTCCGAATCACTTGGACATCTGGTGGCTGAGGAGGTGTGTGGAGGCTGTGCCACTGAACATGCCAACAGCGCACCCACAGGCAGGTAACGGGTGGGGGGCGGTGTGGTGCCACAGGGGTGGGGGACTACTGCCCACCAATGAAGGAACCGGGCTTTGGGATCGGGGCCACAGGCATGGGTGGAGGCATGCTGAACTGTACTGGGCTGGTTCCTGGGCATAGTTGCCCTGGCATGGGTAGCGCCATAACGGGATGGAGTAGTGATTTGGGGGTTATGTCTGGTGCTGTGCTGGGGCTGGCATGTGGGTGGGGGGCACTTGTACTGCAGTACCAAGGTTGGGGCTGCCCTGTGTTGGGGTTGGGTGTGTGTGTGTGTGAGAATAGCGGGTTTGGGACGGGCACCAGGTGTGTGTGTGTGGTTGGGGGGGGTCTGCTGTGCCCTGTGGGGCTCGTTCTGCTGGTGGGGAGATGACTGCCTTGGGGACAGGCTGCCATTTTTTTTGGCGGGAACAGGTGGTGCACAGGATGGGGTGGGGGTATGCGGCCAGGGATCAGTCTGTGCACTGGGCTGGCACCGTGTGCCATGAGCACAGCCAGGGGTGTACACTGCCTGACGTGGACTGGCCGTGCGGGTCCGGGTGCCTGCAGTCTTTATTTCCGCACCCTGACCCGCACTGTACTGCACAAAGGATACACTATGGGACCCATGCTGGGCATCGTCTGTGACTCTGGCCCCGGCCACCCTCCGGAGTCCTGCGTGCCTGGGAGGTGGAGCTGCTGACCGGTGGCAGCCATTGATGAATACAGCCGGTGTGCACCTGTCCGCATGTGTGGAGCTGCGCAGGTGGGATACATGCCTCTGGTGTGTAATTCCCACCTGGTAGTGCACAGGACCCCAGATGAGCATTTTAGCTCCTGATAAAGAATCCAAGAGATTGGATGTGATAGGAGGTGCATTTATGCCTCTGCCTCACTAGACCTTAGAATTGCAAAACTACCAGGCCCATATGATTAAATATCAGAATAGCCTGTGGAAAGCTGCCAATGCTGCAGTCTGGGGTTTGCCTGAAGGATCTGCCAAGAATGAATTGATCTTACTTCGAGTGGGAGCTCTTGCAGCAGACTGTTACAATAAGGACAGTGCCGCAGGCACTAGGGCCCGCCGGAAAACTTCTCAGCCAGCAATACCCAGCAGGGACTGCCCCTGATGTTGGCTCCACCCTGATGTCAGCCCTGGTATGAAAGGGGGCGGTTCCAGCTCCATCTCAGTTCTTTTCCCGCTGCGTCCTGCGCACGTGAAGAGTTCTTGGCTTGCCAGCCCAGCTAAACCTCGGTTTTTTCGCCGTTTTTCTCATGATTTTCCTACAGTTTTCGATGGTTTTTCATAGTACCGACTTACTGTATGTCATCCCCATCCTCGCTGTCCTCATCGGGACCTCACAGAAATAAGTGTAGTTGCAGCCGTCAGATTCCAGCAAAAGATGGCCACAGGAAGTGTCTTCTGCCTGGGGCCTAACCATGACACTGCGGCCTGTTCCTCCTGCCAGAGCTTCACGAGTAGGACCAGGATCCACCGCCTCAGGGCCTTGAAGGCATTCCTCCTAGAAAAGAAGATGGACCTCCACGCCTCCGGGGAGAAAAAACACAAGGATAAGTCCAAGCGGTCCTGCGACAAAGACTGCTGTTGGTCCCGGCACCAATCCAGGTCCCGGTCTCACTCCCGCTCGTGGCCCTCTCCCAAGAAGGCCCGCTTTTCCTGGGCTTAGGTGAACATTCCAAGACTAAGACAGGCTAAGGCTGGGCCTTCGGGGGAGAAGCCAGCAAAGCCTAAGGTGACCCTGCTAAGGGTCACCTCCAAGCCCTCGGAGGCGCAAACTTCGGCCCCTCCTTCCAAGGCCTAGGCGTCGCCCGACAAGAGCACGCCCTGGAGTCTAAGGACACTCCAGCGCCCCCTCCTCCGGGTAAGCTGTCGTCAGTCACGCTTACTGACGCCAGCGTTGAAGGGCAGCGACTTTGACGCTGGCCGTGCGGGCGCAGCGCCTTCATCCCCTAAGTCCTCTCCCCCGGGTTCTCCAGGTGGCTCTCCTTCCAGACCCAATACAGACACACCCCCTTTCCAGGGAAAGTGGCCTCTGTCTTCACGAAGGACGAGCTCCAGGAACTGTTTTCCTTCTGGTGGGGCCAGGTCCAGAAGCGGACCCCCTCGAAGCTGGCCCCGTCACCGGTACTGGACCCATCGAGTGAACTGCAGCCGGGAGATGCCTCTTCGCCGCAGAAGACCCCCAAGAGGCTGCCACCTCCCAACACCTTTTAAGGCTCATTCCCGATCTCGGTCCGCAGACAGACACTGGTGCTCACCATGGTCTGGTAGCCGACGCCGGGTCAGGTCTCGCACCAGGAGCCGTTTCTGTTCTGATGGACGGGTCCATTTCCAGCGTCGGTCTCCGCTCCGTCATCGGTCCCTTGACCGACGTCAGTCTTTGGACTGCCGTCTGTCGGTGAGTTACTGACACTCAAGTGGGGCTAGTCACAGGGACGGGTCCAGCTACTCGACACCCAGTAGCCGATCCACCTCTTCCTCTTCCATTTTGAGAATCGGGGGTTCCCCAAGAGAGAAGGACCAGCCCCACTCGCCTCCTGACGATCCAGCTTTTATGGACGTCATGAGGCACATCCAAGCATCCAACGAGTGGGATACGGAGGACCTGGACCTGGAACGCCATCAACTGGCAAAGTACCTGCGTCAGAAGGAGCCCAAACCTCTTGTGGGCCTCCTTTGGTGGACACCTTCCAGGATCTCACCCGGATCACCTGGAAGCGTCCAGCTTCGGTCCTCATGGTTCCGAAAAAATTGGATAGGCTGTACAGGGCCCCAAGGGATGAACCTTTTCTGGCTGAGCACCCTTAGGCGGACTCCTCCGTGATTACAGCTGCACATGATAAATCTAAACAGCCTAAGCACCTTAGCTCACAGCCTCCCGATCCTGAGTCTCGCTATTTGGACCCGGTGGGCAAGAAAGTATATTCTGCCTCCACCTGTTCCATTAGGTCCCTAAATTTTCTGACTCATATGGTCCAGTACCATAATGTGCTTTGGTAGCGGGGACAAGAGCTAGTGAATGCCTTGCCAGACTCCGAGAAGAAGACGGAGATTCTGGATCTTCTGAAATCGGGCTCGGACATAGGTACACATGTTTTGCATGCCTCATACGACGCTACAGACACGTCGGCCAGAGCAGCAGGGGTCTGTTTCCAGCGTCATGCTTGGTTGAGGGTCTCTGGCTTTCAACAAGATCTGCAGTCCGGGATCCAGCACCTTCCATTCCAGGTTACCATTTTGTTTGGGCAGGAGACAATCACCCATCTCTCTCGTCTCCAGGAGTCGGGGAAGTCCATCTGGTCTGTCCATCAGCTGTACTGAGGAGACCAGAGGAGACAAAGGAAACAGCCTTTTCATAAGCCCTCAGGAGCCTAAGCCTGTAGAAACCAGCAGGGCCATAGAGGTGGCTTTCGAAGGAGAGCCGGCAACCAGCAGCCTGGAGGCGCTCCTTCCCGTGGCCCCAAGTCCTCCCAGGCCTCTCTGCCCACCCCCGGCGCTGCCCAGTGACTCCCTCCAGACCCCCCAGCAGGAGTTCTAAGGGAGGCGGTAGGGGGTCGCTTCTCTCTTTAACTAAAGGGATGGAGCTCCATAACTGCGGACCAATGAGTCCTCGATATCATAAAGAGAGGACATACTCTAGAGTTCACGGAGATTCCTCCAGACACCCCACCAAGGTCCTCCAGACATCCTCCTTCTCACATTCCACTCATAGGAGAGATATGGGCCCTCTTGCAAAAAAGGGCAATAGAAGCAGTCCCCCTGCAGCAATGGGGGAAAGGGTATTATTCCCACTTCTTCCTGGTCCCAAAAAAGACACAAGACCTTTGTCCCATTCTGCACCTCAGCTCTTTAAACTGTTATATAAAGTACAGAAGGTTCCGGATGGTGACTCTTCCAGGACTGCGTCCTCTGCTGCACTAGGGGGACTGGCTGTGTTCCCTCAACATGCAAGATGCGTACATGAGGTTCCACTTCCAGGGGGAGCACTTCCGTCCGGCCTCGCCTCCGCTCCTCGAGTCTTCACAAAATGCTTGGCAGTAGTGGCTGTGGCTCTAAGGCGCCAGGGACATTATGTCTTCCCTCACCTGGACGATTGGCTGCTTGCGGCCCTGTCAAGGTCGCATCTTCTTCAAGCTCTCTGAGACACCTATACTCTGTTTCGAGACCTGGGGATCACCCTGAATCTTCCAAAGTCTTCCCCAGAGCCCAGTCAAAGACTCGTCTTTATAGGTGCGGTCCTGGATTCGGTCCAGGGCATGGCTTTTCTGCCCCCAGAGAGGGGCGATCGTCTGCAGGAGATTGCCGGATCGGTCCTAGTAACCCCTCAGGTCCAGGTCAGGACCTTCCTCAGACTTCTGGGGCACTTGGCGGCCATTCCAGTCACTCCTCTGGCTTGCCTCCACATGAGAAACCCACAGTGGATGCTCAGGGTGCAGTGGGATCAATGCTCGGACAACCTAGACTGCATGGTCAGAGTCTCAGAGCCGGTAAAGAGGACACTTCTTTGGTGGTTGGACCCACTAAATTTGGAAAAAGGGGTCCCTTTCCGTCTGAAGCCCCTGATTCAGACTCTGACAATGGATGCCTCGGATTTGGGTTGGGGCGCACCTGAGGGCCTGCCAGACACAAGGCACGTGGACCCCCACGGAGCACAAACTCCACATCAATGTCCTGGAGATGCGAGTGGTCCTCAGTGCACTTCATGCCTTTCAGGAGGACCTCGTGCCAGGCTCTCTTCTTGTTCAGACGGACAACATGGCGGTCGTCTTCTATATCAACAAGCAAGGGGGGACTCATTCTTATCCCCCTGTGCATGGAGGTGATGAGAGTCTGGTGCTCTGCCCTGGAACGGCATATCATACTGTCCGCGGTGCACGTTCCAGGCATCCTAAATGACTTGGCAGACAGCCTAAGCAGGTCTCAGTCCAAGGTGCACGAGTGGGAGCTACTGCAATCAGTAGTGGGTCAGCTGTTTGATACCTGAGGTCGTCCAAAGCTGGACCTCTTTGCGTCTCCACACAACGCCAAACTGCCAGTTTTTTGCTCATGAAAGCCCGCGCCTGGTGTTTTCTGGCCAGATGCATTGTCCCTTTGTTGGGCAGGGATGTTTCTTTATGCCTTCCCTCCCGCTCCTCTCGTCCAGAGATTTCTTTTGAAGATACAGGACGAGGGGGCTTGGATGATTCTAATTTCCCCGCTGTGGCCTCGACAGATTTGGTTCCCACTACTTCAGTGGTTGTCCACGGAACCTCCACTCCTGCTGCCAATATGCTCACAGTTGCTGTCCCAGGATCAGGGCTCGCTGGTCCATCCCGATCTCCGGTCTTTGCACCTTCACGCTTAGCTTCTTTGAACTTAGCAAGGTCCAGGTATGGGGTGTCTCCAGAGGTGGCAGATGTACTCGTTTCAGTGAGGAAGCCCTCTACGTGCTCCACTTATGCTATGAAGTGGAAGCAGTTCTGCTTATGGGCGTCGTCTCACTGTCTGGATCCCATTACCTGTCCGGTGAACTCAGCATTACAGTATCTCAACAAGGCTTGAGCTACTCCATAAAGGTGCACATGTGGGCCATCTCTGCTTATTACGCCCTCTTGGTCAGGGTTTTAAATAATTGATTAGCAGTTTTTTTCTTGGGACTCTACTAACTGTACAGAAAGTATTTATATAGATTTTCTAGAAGTGCTGTGTTTGTTAAACACAGTGAGGCAAGAGCTATGCATTTTCACAAAGATTTAGCACTTTTATGAGCAAAACGCTAATCAGTTTTTAGAGTTAAATAAATCCCTGTTGGGAGGTGGAACCTTGGCCCAATTGGATGTGGCCCGCACATTTTTATGGGGGATTCTTCACATGAGACCTCCCATTTGGGATCCTATCCCACCCTGGGACTTCCTGTTTGTGTTGGAGAAGCTTACTCTCCCCCGTTTCAACCTACCGCAGACTGTGAGCTGCGTTATCTTTCCTGGAAGGTTTGCTTTTTAGTTGCTATTATGTCAGCTCGAAGAGTTTCCAAGTTTCAGGCTGTGATGTGTAGAGAGCCTTATTTAATTTTTCATAGGGAAAGGGTTTCCCTCAGAACGAATCCTAAGTTTCTTCCTAAAGTGGTCTCTGAGTTGACCCTCAACCAGTCGATTGACCTTCCAGTTTATTTCCCTTCTTCCTCTAACAGAGGGGAAGCTCTCCTTCACACTTTGGATGTCCACAAGACGCTGAGGTGTTACCTTAAGCGAATGGCTAATCACTGTAAATCGGAGCAACTGTTTGTGGCATTTGCGCCACAACACTTGGGTGAACTGGTGTACAAGCAGACCATTTCCAAGTGGATTGTCCACTGCGTTACCTTCTGCTATGAGAAGCACAATATGCCCCTTCCGGGCCCGGTTAGGGGTCACTCCACCAGAGGAGTGTCTGCTGCTTTCACCGTTCTGCAGAATGTTCTTAGGGACATATGCGCTGCTGCTACCTGGAATTGGATGAGACGTTAAACCGAGGTCCCATCTGCCTGGATTGGTGGTAGTTCAGGTGGAGGTTAAAGATCCCATGGCACTTATCAAAAAGAGTAGGGGAATTTCCATGGTGTCCTGGCCAAATTTGTCTAGTGCACTTACCCGGTCAACAAAAACTAAATAAATAAATTCAGTGCATGTCTTTGTAAAGCACTATAGCTTGGACATTGCATCCAAAGGCCGTGCCGGTTTTGGCCTGGCAGTCCTTCAGTGACTTTTGCCTTGATTTGCTGTATCCAGCTTCTTCTCTTCCACCTCCCAGGATTGGATACCTCCTTGGCGAGGGACTGCTTGGGATTCAGTCCTTACTGTAATAGCCTGCTGCAAGAGCTCCCACTCAAAGTAAGACAGTACAGTTGCATAAGAACTTACCGTAACAGTAGATCTTCGAGAGGAGCTCTTGCAGCAGGCATTGCTTTCCCGCCCTCCATCCCCCAAAATGAGGTGTGCAGATCGTCATCTTCAGGCTTCGCCTCCTTCTCTTGTCAGGGCTCGTTCGCGGGTCTTGTTGGGGGAACTGAGGTAGAGCTGGGTCCGCCCTCTCTTATACCGGAGCTGATGGGGTGGCGCCGACGTTGGGGGCAGTTCCTGCTGGGTATTGCTGGCTGAGTTTTCCGGTGGGTCCTAGTGTCTGCGGCTTAGTCCTTATTGTAATAGCCTGCTGCAAGACCTCCTCTCGGAAGATCTAGTGTTACGGTAAGTTCTTACATAACTCTACTATTAAAATGTTAACTTCAAGGACTGAGGTTGGCAGACATTTGCTCACTTAGTGTATAATGTGTCGGATGCGTCTGCTAGGGTGGCTGCTTCTGGCATTTGTATGATGTGGTGGTATTGGCTAAGAGTTGCTGGTTTTGCAAATGATGTGCAGCAAGCAGTTTTAAATGCCCCTTTCAGAGGGACCAGACTATTTGGCTATGATGTTGAAGAGACACTTAGAGGCCTTCAGTGATCTAAAATTACCCTAACATCTGTCACATCCCTTTATCCCTCTTCTGCCATGGGAAGTGTAAGGGGATCCTTTCATTAGCCTGCTGTCAGAGGTGGCCATCCTTACCATCAGTCAGCAAGGCTGAGGTAAGGGAAGTAGGTCCTTGCCAGGTCCCCTTCCCCTAGGTGCCCATACAAAATCTCCAGAGCAGTTTGCGCCATTGGCTCTGCCCCTACTGGTTCTACGTGACTCGCTACAGACTCCTTCACCACCCATACTGTTACCTTCAGGAGTGGATGTGGGGGGGCAGACTCTCACTGCATCTCAATATACAAGTTAGCCAGCCTGGGAGTGGGTCCCAAGATGATAGCCTGGGTAGAGAATTGGCTGGAGAATAGGACACAGAGGGTAATAGTAAATGGAGTCCACTCTGAAGAAAAGGGGGTTACTAGTGGGGTACCATAGGGTTCAGTATTAGGACCGGTCCTCTTCAGTGTCCTTATAAGCGACATTGCAGAGGGACTAGAAGGAAAAGTATGTCTCTTTGCAGATGACACAAAGATCTGCAACAGAGTTGATGCACAAGGTGGGGTGGAAAGGATGAGAAGGGATTTGGCAAGGTTAGAGGAATGGTCAAATGTATGGTAGCTTAGATTCAATGCTAAGAAGTGCAAGGTAATGCACCTGGGAAACAAAACCCAGGGGAAGAGTACACAATGAGGGGTGAGATACTAACAACAAAAAAAATGGAAAGGGACCTGGGGGTAGTCTTATCAGATGACTTAAAGGTGGGCAAGCAATGTGGGAGAAACATAGAAACATAGACTTTGATGGCAGATAAGGACCACTTGGCCCACCCAGTCTGCCCATTTCCCTACCTATTGGATAAGCTGCAGATTCTAGTTAACCAACAGCCTACTTCCTGCAACCCCCCACTATAATTGCCTTATGTCTGTCCCATGCATGTTTGAATTCCCTACTGTTTTAGACCCCACAACCTCTCCAGGAAGGCGGTTCCATGCGTCCACCACTCCAGATGGCAGTAAGGAGGGCTGGGGGGGGATACGGGGATGCATGGGGAGAGGCATCACCAGTAGAAAATAGGAAGCTGTTATGCCTCTATACAGACAGCTGATGAGACCCCACCTGGAGTACTGTGTGCAGTTCTGGAGACCCAATCTCCGCAAGGACATAGACAGGATGGAAGGGTAGCATCTTTCAAAAAAAGAGGTGTGCAAGAACAAGGGGGCACAATTTGAAGATGGGGGGTGGCTCAGAGGTAATGTAAGGAAGTATTTTTTCAGAGAGGGTTGTGGATGCATGGAACAGCCTTCCGGAGGAGGTTGTGGAGTCAAAAACAGTGGATGAATTCAAGCATGCATGGGACAGTCGTAAGGTAATTCTAGGGGGTGGGGGTAGAAAGAAGTAGGCTGCTGGTTAACTAGGATCTGCAGCTTATCCATTAAGTAGGGAAATGGGCAGACTGGGTGGGCCAAGCGGTCCTTATCTGCCGTCAAATTCTATGTTTGTATCTGACTGTGTCAGGAGATCACAACAGATGAATGGGAATTAGAGATAATTGCAAGGGGGCATGCCCTGGAACTGTTAGAAACCTTCCAGATCATCCTTCGCTTCCTTCCAGTCATCCTCTGGGCCTTTTGTTTCTGAAGGAAGAAGTGCAGTCATTACTTCAAACATGTGCTATAGAACCAGTTCTTCCTCGACAGAGGAACAAAGGGTTCTGTTCCAGATACTTCGTGGTCCCAAAATGGATAGTGGATCTGCATCCTGTGTTGAACCTGTGAGACCTCAACTTCTACATGGAATACAAGATGGTTTGTATGGTCTTCTTACAAGCTCCGATTCCCCTGCTGCAAACCGGGGGCTGGCTTTGCTCCCTAGACATGAAGGATGCATATCTTTTTGTCAGAATCAGAAATGTTCACAGGAAGTACTTCTGCCTTATGCTGGAGGGGGAGTACTACCAGTTCAGAATATTGCCCTTTGGCATATCTTCTGTGCCAGAAGTTTTTATCAAATGCTTGGCAGTGGTGGCAGCAGCTTTTCACAGTGAACGCCTGTGTGTTTTCCCTTATCTGGACAACTGGCTGTTGAAGGCCAGCTCCAGGGAGGACCTATTACATACCCTGTATCGGATATGGTAGTTGTTAGATGATTTAGGGGTCAGAGTGAATGCACCAGTGTCTTGTTGGGATACCCTGCCAGAGACTGCAGTACATAGGGGCAATCCTGGATACGGAGAAGGGGTGTGCTTTTACTGCCATTAGGCAGAGCAGAAAACCTGATGGCACAAGCACAGCAGTCATCATGTCCCAGCAAGGACCATGTTAAGTCTTCTGGGTCTCATGACTGCAGCCACTGTGACTGAGCTACTGGCCTGTTTACATATTAGGATCCTTTAGTGGACACTAAGTGTAGATGGTGCTCGTCACGACTCCTTTATGCAGAGTGTTGCTATGGTGGATGGGCCACGAAAACCTGTTACAGGATGTTCCATTCCTTGTACCAGCTCCAGTACAGATCCTTATCATGGATGCCTCCGGTGCTGGATGGGGTGCACATCTTGGCTCTTACCAAAAGCAGTGGTCATAGTCCAGGTTGGAAGCCAGTTTACACACAAATGTCCAGGAGATGAGAGCTGCCCTATACAGCCTACAGATATTTCAGAAGCTTCTTAGTCCAGGCCCTCAGTTAATATAGATGGACAACACCAGTGTGATCCATTACATCAAGCAAGGGGTTGCGTTCATTCCTATCCCCTGTGCAGGGAAGCAGTGATAGTATTGTACTGGGCTGTGTCCTACAACTGTCAACCATACTTCTCCTAGGTCTCCGAAACGTCCTTAGTAAACAGTCCAGGCTGGTCACAGTCCAAGATGCATGAATGGGAACTGCTGATCTCCATGGTAGATGACCTCTTCACAAGATGGGTTCATCCAGAATTGGACCTTTTTTGCATCCCCACACAATGCAAAACTGCTGCGTTTCTTCTTGCTCACTCCAGGGTCTGGATTTTTTTGACAAGATACATTGTCGTCCTCTCGAAAGGGAAATTCCTGTACGCATCCCCCAAGTCCTCCAGTACAGAGGGTGCTAATTAAACTGAGACTGGAGGGTGCCACCCTTATCCTCTCTGCTCCATTATGGCCTCACCAGATATGGTTTCCACTTCTGCAGCAGATGGTAGGGAAGCCTCCAGTACCTCTGCTTTTGTGTCTGAGTCTGTTATGGGACAGGGGGTCCCTGGTCCATCCAGACCTGAAATCCCTTTATCTGCACTCATGGCTTCTGGAGACATAGCCATAACACGTTTTGGGAATCTAATAAGGTTTCAGATATGCTGGTTGCAGCTAGAAAGCCTTCTACCAGACATATTTATCCCTTTAAATGGAAGTGATTTGCTTTGTGGACTGATTTCAGGAATTTGGACCCATTTACATGTTCAACAAAAGTGGAGCTGCAATACTTGCTGCCTCTGTCAGACACTGGTCTTCCTCACTTGAGGTGCATTTGGCTGCTTTATCAGCTTTCCATGCACCCTATTAATGGTCGTACGATTGCCCTGTTAGAGATATTCCATGCTATTTTGCGTACGAAACCTCCTATCCACAATCCAGTCCCGCCTTGGGACTTGAATTATGTGCTTGAGAAACTGGTGTTGGCTCCTTTTGAGCTTGCTATAAGTTGTGGCTTACTTGTCCTGTCATGGAAAAAGTTATTTTTTGGGGGGTTGCAGTGACTTTTGTTCGAAGGATTTCAGAGCTACAGGCTCTGTGTAAGCCTCCTTATTTGATTATTCACAAAAACAGAGTTTCTTTGGGTAAAAACCCTACATTTTTACTGAGTATTTACACTGAATCAAACAATACATCTTCTGTTATATTATGCTGAGCATGCCAGTTGGGGAGAGGCACTGCTCTATACTTTACATGTACGTAGAATACTGAAATACTATGTGAATCGCACCAGGGGCTGTAGAGATAACGCCAGAGAAGTCAGCAGGAGGTGTTGAAGGACCTAACAAAGGCCAGATGACGGGGGAATTAATTTACATATTAACAAAGACCAGACAGCCAGAAGAAAGAATTCATATTACAGTCGTGGCCAAAAATATTGGCGCCCTTGCAGTTTTTTCTAATAATGCACCATTCTTTCCAGAAAATTGTTGAAATTAAAAAATATTTTGGTATCCACATATGTATTTCTTTGGTTTGCAGTGGAATAAAACACAAAAAGCAGAAAAATTTACTAAGTCTTAGCTTATTCCACACAGAAATCCTTAAATGGCCAGGACAAAATTATTGGCACCTTTTAGAAGTAGTTAGAAATAATTAGATTTCAAGCAGGTGATTCTCTTTCACTTTGGAATTGAACTCGCCTGTGGTGAGTTGCAGGTGCCTGCAGTATAAAATCACTCATTCAACCAGTTTGAATAGAGAAAAGGACTCATTCTCCTGTTTTGTGTCACTGTGTGTACCGCAGTGAGCATAGAGAAAAGAAAGACAGCCAGAGAATTGTCTGAGGAGGTCAGACAGAAGATTGTAGCCAAGCATGGACAATCTCAAGGCTACAAATCAGTCTCCAGAGACCTTGATGTTCCTGTTTCCACCGTACGTAATGTTATCAGGATGTTTAAGGCCCATGGCACTGTAGCCAACCTCCCTGGACGTGGCCGCAAGAGAAAACTTGATCGAAGATTGCAGCTCAGGATTGTTCGAATGGTGGAGAAAGCACCTTGATCAACTGCCAAACAGATTCAAGCTGACATTCAGACACAAGGTACGACAGTTTCAACTCGCACCATCCGTTGCCAACTCAATGAAAGGGGGTTATATGGTAGGAGGCCCAGGAGGACCCCACTGCTGAGAGAGAGACATAAGAAAGCCAGACTGAGGTTTGCCAAAACACACCTGAACAAGCCAAAATCCTTTTGGGAGAATGTCCTGTGGACAGATGAGACCAAATTAGAGCTTTTTGCTAAAGCACATCATCTCTGTGTTTACAGAAAACAAAATGAAGCCTTCAAAGAAAAGAACACCTTTCCTACAGTCAAACATGGAGGAGGTTCAGTGATGTTTTGGGGTTGCTGTGCTGGCTCTGGCACTGGGTGCCTTGAACGTGTGCATGGCATCATGAAATCTGGAGATTGCCAGGCCATTTTGGAGCGCAATGTTGAACCCAGTGTCAGAAAGCTGGGTCTCTGTCGAAGGTCATGGGTCTTCCAGCAGGACAATGACCCCAAACACACTTCAGAAAGCACCCAGGAACGGTTCAAGACAAGACGCTGGACTGTTCTGAAGTGGCCAGCAATGAGTCCAGATCTAAATCCCATTGAAAACCTGTGGAGAGATCTGAAAACAGCAGTTGGGAGAAGGCACCCTTCAAATGTTGGAGAACTGGAGCAGTTTACACAAGAACAGTGGGCCAAACTGCCAGTAGAGAGATGCAGGAAGCTCATCCATGGCTATAGGAAGCGGTTGATTGCAGTTATTTTGACCAAAGGCTGTGCTACCAAATATTAAGTCTAGGGTGTCAATAATTTTGTCAATGCCATTTCTTTTCATTTTCTGATTTAAAAGGATATATTAAAATCTGAATCAAAAACAAAGGTTCTGTAATATTAACAGAGAAATAAAGAATTGTGGAGACCAAATACTGTACTGTTAATTTCAACTTATGTTTAGATGAATTGTGAGTTATTTGAAAGTGCAAGGGCGCCAATATTTTTTGCCACGACTATATGTTGGCTATAGTATACATTGTGAAAATCCAATGCATAGCGAGTATGGGAATGAATTGAAAAGGCAATCAAGGAAGTACAAAAGAGGACCATGATCTCCCTGAAGAAGCCCATATATGGGTGACATGTTGGGCAAGAAAATCATGGTCAGAACCAGAAGTGAACATTGAAAACAAAGAACCCTATGTTTGAAATCTGATGCAGTCGTTTGACTGACTTTTTTCACACTTTCTGGTCTGTAAAGGAGCCCTTGTCAGCCCCTGAAGAAAACTGACTGTACAGCAGAGTTAAAGTGTGAGTATCCAGGGGAACCACATTTCTTCTGTGCATCATCTGTAGAAAGTCCTCTCAACTTTTTGTTTGCCTCTTGGAAAGAGGACACTTCTGCTTGTTTCAGAAATGTTTCTGCTGCTGACATTTGTGCTGCATCCAGATGGAGCACTGTCCATGTCCACAACTTCACTAAGCATTACAGTCAGGACATAGTTTCTAGTAGACGTGCTGGCTTTGGGCTTGCTGTACTGCAAGGCTTACTGTCCTGGATATATACTAAGATAAATATTTATTTATTGAATTTTGGTAACTGGGTAGGCTCACAGAGATGATACAGTCCCTTTTTCAGGGGAGACCCGGAGTGAACTGTACAACATATGAGTACAACTCGTACAGGTGAGCAGTATAAACAATAATTTGATACAGTAACATACAAATACAAAAACGGGTACAGTTGCAAGGTGGCCTTGATGTTAGTCTTTAGTACAGCATAACAAACTTGTATTAGGCTAGGTGCAGTCAACATAATCTGAGTTGGAAACATTTACCTGAAGGTATTCATGTGGACAGAGGAAAGTACGATAGGTGGGCTAGTTCATATTGAGGCAAGAGACTAGCGGAACAGGTGCAGGATGGAGGGACTAGAAGGTAGCGTGATAGATTGTGCTTAAATTGTGTGAGGGAGGTGGATGAGGGAATCTCATGTCGAAGTGAGTTCCAGGCAGACATTGCTATAAAGGTGAAGGACCGTCTGTCAACAGCCAGTTAGGGGTTGGGTATAACCAGGAGGGGGAAGGCCGTAGAGTGCAAGGTACGCTGGCTACGTTTACAGTTGATGAGATCACTCAGGCAGGGTGGGGTAAAGCAATGTACCAAATTAAAAGGCACAATGTGGGGTACAGGAATTTGCTTTCTAGGGGTGCCCAGCTCAGGGAGGATAGAACTTCACAATGATGAAGACTGGGTCGGTACCGAGTGCATAGCTCCCGATCCTCAAGTGAAGTTCATTAATGCTTGAGAAAGTGGATGCCCATGTACGGAGGAGCAGCAGTGCGCCATAAGCAAGTAGTGGGAGAAGAGTAGATGTTGCTGTTTTTAGACATAAGGCTCAAGTTAGGAGGGGACGAAGGCAATATAGCAGACCAAACTGCTGATTGTTTTCTTCAAAACAGTGACATGATCCTCAAAAGTGAGTGAGGGGTCCAAGGTGACCCCAAGATATTTGAAAGAGGTTACAAGTTCCAGGGTGTTGCCATTCTGCAATCTGACCAAAAGGTGGTGCTGTGATGGGGTGCAGCCCCCGAATTATGAAACCGCATGGTCTTGGTGGTCTTTGTGTTGAGGACCAAATGTTTCTCAAGGAACCATGCCTCAAGGGCATGAACATTGGATTTCAGATTCTGGTTTATCCAGCCCAGGTCAGAGGATGAGCGATAGACAGTGTCATCAGCATAGAGATGAACTGTGGCACCTCCTCAGTTAAGTGGCAGGTAATTTATAAAGAGCAAAAATAATAGCGGCCACAGTATGGAGCCTTGAGAAACACCATACTGGATTTGTCTGAGATCTGAGAAGGTCCCTGACCACTTGAACCTTTGAGAGCAGCGTGAGAGATGGTTACAGAGCCAAGTCAGGGCACTAGGATCAAGGCCCAGGGCGTGGAGTTTGCACAGTAGAAGATTATAATCAACTAGGTCAAAAGCCTTTATTAGGTCGATGAAGACAGCACCCATAGCCTGACCTTGATCCAAGGCGGTGGATATGTCCACCGTAATTTTATTAGAGCTGTCAGGGTGCTGTGTTTCTTCCTGAAACCGTGTTGGTACATGGAGAGGAGGTGGTGTGATTCTAGGTAGTTCTAAAGTTGATTATAGAGAATGTGTTGTATTTTTTTGCCAGTGGGCACAGAATTGAGATGGGTCTGTAGTTTTCTGCTAATGTAGTTGGACCACCTTTATGGATTGGGATGACCACTGCTACCTTCCATTTGTCAGGTACCGTACCTGTGAGGAAGGATCTGTTAAGTTCCGTATTAGTGTGGTAATGCCCTCAGCACCAAGTTTTAGGAACTTGGGTTCCAGGCTATCATAACATATATACATATGTGTGTGTGTGTGTGTGTGTGTATGTATATGTGTGTGTGTGTATATATATATATATGGTGCGGTCACACCCCTATAGTTAGGGTTGAATATGCAGTTCAGTGTTAAATCCTAAATTTTTCACTTTAGTAACTTTGCAACCATTCAACGGATTTGCATGAAACTTTCCGTTCACTGTTGCCCAGGGTAGCTCTCTGGATGTGGCAAGATATGCTACGGTTGGATGTGCAGTTTCTGAGTTCCGGAGAGATGAAAAACGCACTTTTCACTCATTGGCTTTGCTGGGTTTTTCTTTCAACTTGCCTACATCCCAGACAGTTTGGAATCTTGGTCTGAAATTTTCAGAGCAGAAAGGGACTAGCCCACAGATGTGCCTTTTGCTAGTCTGGTGAAAAAATAATACGTTCCAAAGTTATTTAATTTTTATATTTTGAAAAAGGAAAAATTTCTGAGCATGCTCAGTAAGCACTTCAGGATAGCTGTATGAAATGAAAAAGGAACACTCTTTCGTATTCGTCCCTGCTATCCCACACTATGAAACAAGCTGCCCACTGAACTGCGCACCATAAACACTCACCGCCAGTTCAAGACTCGCCTCAAGGACTGGCTCCTGTTGGCATCCACCTGCCACTGCTTTAAGGACTAGCTCCCCTGCCCCCATAGGTTCCGGGGTAGGACCAAATAGGTTCTCTTATTTACTGAAACTGTACCACCATGAGCCTTACTTTGCTTTATTTGTTGTCCCTCAACTACTCCCACCATGTATTGCCAAATGTAACAACTGTAACCTTTCACTATGTATTACTTGCTCTTGTTATGTTCTTGTTATTCTGATGTTTCTACTCTGTGCGGACTTACATGGCCCAGGTTGTGCCTGAAAATGGTCCCTGGGATCAGTGCACCTACTTGGTTAACAGTCATAAATAAATTAAAACAAATCAGAATATTCCTTTTTTGTTTGCCATGTTGTTGCCATTAAAAAAAAAATTTCAAAAGCTATAAAACTGGCATCATTGAGAGATTCCAACACATTTGTTTGGTGATTGGGACCCATTTGGGTGTATAATCTGCGCTTCACAATGGCAGATGTGCCCTAGAAATGTTTTTTTTTTTTTTTTTTTTTACTATTAGGAATCTTTTTTTCTTGACTGCGTTTATACTAAAAAGAATCTTTTGTATCACGAGTCATGAAAAAGGATCCTTATTCGTGAAGATTGAACCTTCGGATTAAATTCTTCTGCCATCTCCCATCTCATGTATTTCTGTGGTGTCTAGTGGCACCCCCCGCCCCTGATCTCCATCCCCTGCCTCCGTTTGTTTTCCTGGTGTCTAGTGGCACCCCTCACCCGTCGATAGCCTTCTCCCTTACAAAAAAAACATTTTTTCCCTGGTGTCTAGTGGGACCTGCCGATCGCTGTCCCCCTTGCAATAATAACATTCCCTGTTGTCTCGGTGGTACCCCCCCTTCCTCTGACTTTGTCCCACTACCTGAAATAAAGAAAAGTGCCCTCAATGTATTTTTTTAGCATAAAACAGTCCCTTGCTGACCAGCACCCCCCCACCCACTCAACACCCCATCCCCCTATACACTCCGACACACCTGAACAGGTCCCAGGTTCGAGATACACTCTCCGATCAATGATACGTCTTGCTGCTGGAACTAGAGACTGCAATATGAGAAACTAAGGTAAATGCAGTTCAGTGTATTTCAAGGGGGGGTTTCAACTTATATTCATAACGTAGCCACTTTTGGACATTTTGACACCCAATATTTAACACAGCCTTTTGAGGACCACACTTATGAACAAGTATGACTTGTCATTACGCAACTCCTGCCTGTAAGGTGATTTTGTGGTTGCTTGGCAAATTCACCTTTCTGGAGGGATTTGAAAATGTTTCCTGCCCTTTTTCATGAGGTGGGATCATAAGAAGGCTGTGTTGAAAATTTGGGGTCAAAATATGTAAAAATGGCAAAGTTATGACCATTCATTGCAATTTTGATATGCAAGCAAGAAACTTTGGAAATGTTCAATATTTTGATACCAAATTTTCAACATAGACATCTTGTTACCCCATCTCATGTATGCCACAGCTGTCATTTTTCAAATCCTGGCCAAAATGTGTTTTCGCACCAAAGAGCATTGGCCGGGAAGCCAAGTTTCAAAGAAATACGGAATCACTCATACCTCCATAATGCAAAGCATCATGGGCTATATATGCAAATCACCACAAAATATTATGCTGGTTCAACTTTAAGCAGAAATGCATGGTGCTGAAAGGCTTCTCACACAGCCCCCGATGCCCTTTGGGGTAACCCTTGCCTCAGTGCTTGCGCACTAAGGTTCTTTGTGTTTTAGCTTGTTTTTTGTTTTTATTAGGTTCACCACAACCCAACCCAGATAGACCAACTTAGGGTAGCTGGTTCATTCCACTGGGGTGGCATACAGATGACGCACACTGATGAGTCCTGGTAGGACGAAACACGTGTCTGTCTTCTGTTGGCACCCTTTGCAGACTGTGTGAGGCCTTTCGACACCATGCATTTCTGCTTAAAGTTGAACCAGCATAATAATATGTTGTGGTGATTTGCATATACAGCCCATGATGCTTTGCATTATGGGGATATGTGGGATTTTGTATTTCTTTGAAACTTGGCTTCCCGGCCAATGCCCTTTGGGGTAACCCTTGCCTCAGTGCATGCGCACTAAGGTTCTTCGTGTTTTAGCTTGTTTTTGTGTGTGTATGTGTGTGTGTGTGTGTGTATGTATGTATGTATATATATATATATGTATATGTATGTGTGTATAGTGTACCAGCTTCCCAGTGGGATTTTGGACTCATTCTAAAGATGTGGCCTAATGGAGAGATATCCTCGAAGAAGATAGAACTTACCGTAACAGTAGATCTTCGAGAGAATCTCTTCCATTAGGCCGTGCCATCCCTCCGTCCATCCTCCTTGTGTTTCAGTGAGGGTTGTACCAGATATTGTGGCTGATCCTAATTCATGGCAGCTATATCTAGTACCATTTCTCGCCTTGTATGCTTGGTGCTGGTCTGATCTCCTAGTTCCCCACGCTTGGAGGTCCTCCAAGTCTAATCTCTAGTGGGGAGCTGAGGAGTGATGGGGTCGCCCACTTTCATAAACACTGACATATGACGTCATGGGAGGCCCCTGGCTAGCACAAGTTTCCATGAGGTCCTAGTGCTGACACATGTATAGTTCCAAAGGTGTGGCTTAATGGAAGAGTGTCTCTCGAAGATCTACTGTTATGGTAAGTACGTAACAATTCTTTAAGTTTGGGTAGAGGGGGTTTTGAGTTGTGCAGTTCCCCTTTAATGGTGACAGTTTGACCAGCAGTTATGACAACTCAGATAAGTGTTACAAATCAGAGTAGAACAAGGAGCAGTTGTAACATTGACATATAACAGCTTTTGATTCTTGCACTCATATAGTTTTTTTTCCCCCTTCCTCCTCCTCTTGTGCAGATACATGTACTGGACAGACTGGGGTGAGACCCCGAAAATTGAACGTGCTGCATTAGATGGATCAGACAGGGTTGTGCTTGTGAATAGTTCGCTTGGCTGGCCAAATGGACTGGCACTAGATTATGAAGAGGGCAAGATCTACTGGGGAGATGCGAAGACTGATAAAATTGAGGTTTGATAACTTTCTTTTTGATATTGCTTAATTCCTTTTTTTCTCCAGTGGTCAAATCAGGAGATGCAGGACTTAAAATTTGTGATGACATAGAAAAAACTTTGGAAAAATAGACCTGAGTCAGCATTTTGTCATGCACTTTAAATACCATTCCTGTGTTTTATTCCATGTCACTGTGTTATTCATAACTGCTGGCTAATTATGGCATTCTAGTAGGGACATGGTCATAAATCGATGACATCACTAAACCTAGCCTCAGCTGACATTCCACTGGATAGATCTTCTTCAAGGGCATCTCGGTAGAGCAATAAGTCATCTCTGTAGAGCAGTACTACCTTGGATTAGAGCTGGTAGGCACGAGGACCCCACAGGGAACTTTTCCATAGCTTCCCTGCGGCTCGGTCTGTACGAGATGAGCAGGCCCCATTACCTTCATTTATTCCCCCGACTGTGGAGTGTAGATGTCGGTACTCTTATCAGGGGTTACCTTTGGCTTTTATTAGTTTTCTAGTTTTTGGTGGGATTTTCTGTCCTTTGTCTTTTGTAGACCTTCCTCTGCACTGCTTTATGAGTTTTACAGGTATGCTTTTTGTAGTTGTATTTGTGCCACTCAACAACCACTTCCGTTGGCTGTTTCAAACAACATGAAGTCTTGCTGTATTCTGACATATGCAGTTAGCCTCAACACTTGAACTGCCCCAGAGAGGAAAGAGTTAATTTCTATCAGAGGTAATGTAAGGAAGTATTTTTTCACAGAGAGGGTTGTGGATGCATGGGACGGCCTTCCGGAGGAGGTTGTGGAGTCAAAAACAGTGGTTGAATTCAAGCATGCATGGGACAGTCATAAGGCAATTCTTGGGGGTGGGGGTAGAAAGAAGTAGGCTGCTGGTTAACTAGGATCTGCAGCTTATCCATTAGGTAGGGAAATGGGCAGACTTGGTGGGCCAAGCGGTCCTTATCTGCCATCAGATTCTATGTTTCTTATGCCAGGCATAGAATGTTGAGCTCGAGCTCGGTTTTCAAACCTCTGTTTGTGGTACCTTAGAGTGTAACTGTCAGATTCTTTACTCCACCTAACTGTGAAGTCGCTCCAGAGATTGCGCCTTCGCTTCAGTAAAGTTTCAAAACGCGTCCATTTTTCAACAGATTTCTTTATTTTTAGTTTCGAGCCTCTGTCTACGGTATAGTAAGTAGTGTAGATAGGTAGTGAATTGTGATTTTGTGTTTTCTTCTGTGGAAATTGTAAATTTCGGTTCCTTCTCTGTCGGTCCAGTTGGGAACTGACCTTCTGTGTTTAAATTTATTTTCTGGGATTTTAGTAGTGGTGTGCCGGTTCCTATCAGTTTAAAAAAAAAAAAAAAACACTTTTTTCGGTTTCTTTACACAACCTGTGTCACGGTTGGTAACCGATAGGGGTGTATTACCTGGCTAAAAGCTGTAAAGGATCATTTTTTCTAGTCTGGCCATGTCTGAGAAGCCCAAGAAAAAAAAATTTCCCACCGGGTTTCAACACTGTACAGAGTGTGGGGGACCCCCACCTCGTCTGTGTTTATTGTCTGGGGTTTGACCACCTCAAAACAAACTGCCAAATCTGCAGAAATTTTCTAAGGCCACTCTGGAGAAAAGATTGGGTAGGCTAAAGGAAAAGGAGGCCGAGAAGTCAGCTGACCCGGGTGGCCAGCCCGGTTCGGTTCCGACCGAACCTTAGGAGGTGCCCACTGACCTGGACAAGGCATCCTCGGGCAAAAGGAGAGCCGACCCTGAGGGGTTGGTTCTGTCAAAAAGATTAAAAAAGTCAGCCGGTTCGGATCCAGCATCCCTTACTCCAGCCGCCGAAGAAATAGCCAAAGCGATCAGTATCATGCAATTGCTTCGTCCGGTTCCGTCCGAATCGGTGCCATCGGTTAGGCGCTTGGTTTGGTTGGTTCCATCGGATTATGATCCGGATGCTTATTACGAATTGGAGTGGGAGGGGGATGAAGAGTTACCCGATGGTGGTGGTGGAGGACGAGGATGTCGTCCCCATTGAACCGGATATCTCCTCAGACAGACCCTCTTATGTCTCCCCTCCAAGGCTTTAAGTCTCCATCTCACTTTTTGTTTTACAAAAAGGTGGCTGAAACCCTCCAGCTCCCTATGGTCGAAGCTGTTGAGGAAGAAGAGCCTGATTTTGTGGAGATAATGGACATCCCAGAGTCCAAGAGGTTGTCTAGTCCCCTCCATAAATCCCTGGGGAAACGGACACAAACGATTTTACAAACACCTAATTCTTTACCTCCTGTGGCTAAGAGAATGGACAGGAGGTATATGCTATCGGGCTCGGGTACGGAGTTATTATACAGTCATTGCAGCCATGTTGGAGTAGTGCAGGCTGCAGCCTGTGACAGGGCTAACATTCCTTTGGTTTCATACCCCCCAGACAGGGACTCCAGGAAGGTCGATCCCATGGCCAAAAAGCAGTATTTGGCATCATCTTTGGGACTCAGGCAGGCTAATTGTATGGCCTACACAGCCAGGTACCAGAAGTCCAGGTGGGATACAGTTCTGGAACTGGCTAAACAGGCCTCCCCCCAGCTAGCCAAAGAGCTGGAGGAAGTGGCTGCTGATGGAATCGAGGCACCCAAGGTACAATTCCATGTTACTGTGGATTCCAGTGATGTAGCATCAAGAGTCATGGCTACATATGTGTCTCTCAGGAGACATGCTTGGCTCAGATGTACTAGCCTTTCGCAGGATACCCAGGTTTAGGCTATGGATTTCCCTGGAGTGGGTAACTCTCTGTTTGGGGAGCAGACAGAGGCTTACATGAAGAAAATGGATGAGTACAGGACCACCTACAGGAGTGCACAGGCCAAAGAGAGGCAAGCCACTCCTCAGAAGCAGCAGTCTAGGGGCAGGGGCAGGCCTTTCCGCAGGCCTTTCTACCAAGCTCAGGCTTCCTTTCCTTTCCGACAGAGGGGGTTCTTTTGAGGGAGAGGCAGGAGGGAGATGAGCAGGGCCGCATCCTCTTACCATTCAAAGGCTCCTGCCAGGCAGGCACCCTGATGTGTCAGCCCGGGTCGACTCCCCAGTTCCAGTAGGAGGCAGGTTGGCTTACTGCTTCCAGGCCTGGAAGTCTGTTACCTCAGACAAGTGGGTCCTGGATGTAGTAAGCCAGGGACTGGCCCTCAGTTTCAAGAAGTTTCCAAAAATGAGGGTCAGGTCTTTTCCACCTGCAAACATCTCTGAAACCATTGCTCTAGAAGCAGAGGTTTCCTCTCTTCTGGCTCTCAAAGCCGTGGAGAGAGTCCCTACTCTACACAGGGGCAAGGGTCTGTACTCCAGATATTTCCTTACCCCAAAAAAGACAGGGGAGTGGCAACCCATCCTAGACTTAAGGTATTTGAACAAACACATCTTAAAACCAAAGTTCAGAATGGTGACTCAGGGAGTAATTCTTCCCTCCTTGAGGCCAGGAGATTGGTTAGCATCCCTGGACCTCAAGGATGCCTATTTTCACATTCCTATCAGGTGCTCACACAGAAAGTACCTCAGGTTCGAGCTGCCTTCAGGCCATTATCAGTTCAGAGCCATGCCTTTTGGCCTAACATCGGCTCCAAAAGTGTTTACAAAGTGCCTTGCAGTAGTAGTGGCCTTTCTCAGAAGGCAGGGGATTTCTCTATTCCCATACCTGGACAACTGGCTCATTGTAGGACAGTCTCCCAACCAGGTCAGGTCAGCTCTTCAGGTCACTCAAGATTTGCTCAGTTCTCTGGGATTCCTTCTCAGTCTGCCAAAGTCAGTTCTCGAACCAGTACAACTCCTCACTTTCATAGGGATAGAGTTAGATACTGTTAAAGCAAAGGCCTTCCTCCCACTAGCAAGGGTAAAGGCCGTTACAGATCTTGCTTCCTCATTTCATCCTCTGGTTTCTCGACCAGCAAGACATTTTCTTCAGCTTCTAGGCCACATGACAGCTTCCACTGCAGTGGTACAAGGAGCCAGGTTCCAAATGAGGGACATTCAGTTTCACCTAAGGTCTTTTTGGTCTCAGAAAAAAGATTCTCTCACCAAATTGGTTCCAGTGACTCAGACTCTAGTCCAAGCTCTCCAGTGGTGGCTGGATCAGGACAACCTCAGACGAGGTGTCCCATTCCTTAATCAATCTCATTCAGTGGTACTGACCTCAGATGCTTCTCTTCTGGGTTGGGGAGCCCACCTAGGAGCCCTCACAGCACATGGTGTTTGGTCTCCACAAGGGTCTCTCCTTCATATCAGTCTTCTGGAACTTAGGGCAGTATTCCTAGCCCTTCAAGCTTTCTCAGACTCAGTAAAGGACAAGGTGGTTCAGGTCAGGATGGACAACACCACCACCACCATGTGGTACATCAGCAAGCAAGGGGGCACTCGGTCTACAGCCTTGTGCACGGAGGCCATGAAAGTATGGGCTCTGGCCTACTCCCTGCAAACTTCCCTAATAGCAGTCCGCCTCCCAGGGAAGGACAGTGTGCCAGCAGATGCTCTGAGCAGAATCGCCCAGGGCCATCACGAATGGACCTTGGATCCTCTCATACTGAAAGTAATCTTTACCAGGTTGGGCACTCCAGAGATATATCTCTTCGTAGCCCCAAACAATTACCAACTTCCCCTCTTCTGCTGCAGACCCCCAGTCCTAGGGACTGTTCCCCTGGATGCCCTGATATTGAACTGGGAAGGCAAGTTCCTTTATGCCTTTCCTCCATTTCCCCTGTTGTTCAAGGTTCTAATCAAAATTGGGTCACAACCCTGCACAGTGATTCTGCTGGCTCCAGACTGGGCCAGACAACCTTGGTATCCTCTGTTGTTGTCCTTAGCAGTCTCACTCCCCCTGTCTGTTCCCAAAAGACACAATCTCCTAACCTCCTCTCAGGGGAGGATCTGGTACCCCAATCTCCAGTCTCTGTCTCAAGGCCTGGGTCTTGAAGAGTTAGAAATGCAGGACTGGACATCCTTAAGGTTTCTCGGAAACCCTCTACCAGGAAAACTTAAAAATTCCAAAGGGAAAAAATTCAGCATTTGGTGTTCCCATAAGGACCAGATGCTGCTGGCATTGCTGCTCTTTTGGATTACCTGGTTCATCCTAATGGCTTAGGCCAGCCACTTTAAAAGTTCACTTAGCAGCCCGTGTCTGCATTCCTCTCAGCAGGGAAGGGCTCTTCCCTGGCGTCTCACCGTGTCTTTGGTAAGTTCTTTAAAGGTCTGGTTCGTATCATCCCTCCTTTTAGAGAGCCTGCTCTGGCTTGGGATCTCAATATCTGCATTGCTCAGCTTATGCAGCCACCCTTTGAACCTTTGGCTTTAGCTGAGCTTAAGTACCTGACCTGGAAAACTGTCTTTGTGGTAGCTATCACTTCTGCCAGGTGAATTAGTGAGTTACAGACCCTGTCAGTGGAACCTGATTTTTATCTCATTCCATAGAGATAAAGTGGTCTCAGAACCAGTAGGAGGTTCTTACCCAAAGTGGTCTCAGATTTTCATCTGAATCAGTCCATGTCTCTTTTCTGTGTTTTTCACTGATCATTCTTCTTCAGGAGAAAGAAGATTACACAGTTTGGATGTTAAAAGGGCACTTAGCTGCTACATTTGGGTATATTAAGGCACACAGGAATAACTGTCTTCAGTTGTTTCTCACTTACGGTGAAGTGGGAAAAGGTAGGCCTGCTACTAAGAGAATTATTGCCAGGTGGATTGTCTCTTGTGTACAATTCTGCTATGCCAAGCTAGGTAAAACCCCTTCCCTCAGGCCAGAGGGCTCACTCGACTAGGGGTACAGTTGCTTCTCTGGCTGCTGCCAGACATATACCCTTGTTGGAGGTCTGCAAAGCAGCCACCTGGAAAACAGTCCATACTTTCACCAAGCATTACTCTCTGGATATCCAGGCTAGGAGTGATGCTAGGTTTGGTACTGCAGAATCTGTTCCCAAAATAGGTTCGGTACACTTCTCCATGGAGGTACTGCTTGGTAGTCTGCATATGTCAGAATACAGTAATACTTCATGTTGTTTGAAGAAAAAAGTACTCACCTTAGTAATTGTGTTTCTTCTAATGGAGTCTTGCTGTAGTTTGACCCCCCACCTCCCCTCTCAGAATCTGGCTTTGGGATGTGGGCTGGCAGGTACAGTGTTGCACCTCGGGGGTGTATTTTGCACCCTTCCTCTTCATGGTGGGGGGGTGGTGGTTGTTATGTTTTAACTTAGATTTACATATTTTGTTCACTGTGTTTTTTTTCTGTTGGGTTCTCGACTCGAGTCTTTTGGACCCAAGTTGTTGCCTGTTGGCTTATATGTTTTACAATTTACACACTGGAAGTGTAGTTAGTTTGCTCATAAGAATCTGATAGTTACACTCTGAGGCACCACAGACAGAGGTTTGAAAACCGAGCTCGAGCTCAACATTCTATACCTGGCATAGAAATTAACTCTTTCCTCTCTGGGGCAGTTCAAGTGCTGGGGCTAACTGCATATGTCAGAATACAGCAAGACTCCATTAGAAGAAACACAATTACTAAGGGGAGTAATTTTTTCTTCCGGAGCCAAGTAGGGTCTGGGATGTTACACTAGGTAGGGAAAATGGCCAGACTTGGGCCAAGCAGTCCTGCTCTGCTGTTAATATCTGTGTTTCTAAATATTTAGGTTTTTTTTTCTCCCCATTGTTGCAGTGCTTAATTTTTTTTCTGTTTGAAAGTAACAGCTTCCCAAGGCCAGTTTTTGTTTGTATTAGGCTCAGTTCTGTCAGGGAAAAGTGAAACCTGTACACAAGCAGCACATTGCTAATTCATTCACCTGTGCTTGCCTACCCTGCTTAATTAGAGCTGCCTTTGCTACAAAGTAAGCTTCCTTTGCAGGTTAATATTTCCAGCTGTAGCTCATTAAATTATTTCAATCACTGTTGGATTGCAGCTTGGCTTCATTTGCTTCCATTCTGTGGTTTACAGCCTATTCATTTTTCCTTTGTTTTTCCGTTCTTATTTAAACTGACTTGTGTTTTTTTTTTTTGGTTTTTTTTTTGGTAACTGGGTAAGGCCTACTAGGCACAAGTGTCTGTTTTCAGGATGATCCAGGAGCAGTGAGCACGGGGGGTTAAGTGACTTGCTCAGAGTCACATAGTATACAAGTGGAGGCTACAAGAATCAAAGCCAAATCTGCCTGATGTACCAGGCTCATTCACAGCTCGTTACTCTAACCTGTACTGCCAGCCCCACTATGTGCTGTCTGTTTTAAATAACATGACTTGCTCTGGCATTTTGCCGCTGTGGCCCCTCACCCACAGTTAACTGCGATTGTCCCTCCCATTTATTGTGCCCTGAAGGATGTTACCCTGACTGCCTTACATAGACCTAGTGCCTTGCAGGTTGTCACTAGATTGGCAGATGAGCAGTGTCTGGCCTCTAAGGCCATTAAATATTTTACTCAGCCTGATACTTACTCTGGTTCCCATGGCTGACCCGACAGTCTATGGGCGAGTACTTGACTTCCAGAGAAGAATTCCAGAATACTGGACATTCTCAGCGCACGCACCTTCACCTTGGCCTAACTTGGCTTGTGTAGTGCTACTTACCAGATACACCAGCAGAAATCCTGCCATTTGTATCACAGGGTTCTGTTGCTAGGAAAATATCTCCTGTGATCTGTATATCACGCCTTGGATGCTATAGGCATAACAGCTACCTTTGCCATTTGTCTGTGAAGGCACATCTGGTTCCCAGTTGCTGGATTTGCCCAAGGTGCACAGCAGTTGGTGTTGACTGCCCCTTTCAAGGCCAGTAAGCTCTTTAGTTCCAGGTAGGAGAAATCCTGAATGAACTTGGAACCTTTGAGGAATATTCAGTCTCTCAACTCTGAGCCTCAGCAGGGTCATGGTAGAGGCCCCTTTTGGAGGGGCTCTCTTGACTACCCACCTCATGGCCTGGTCCTGAGGCCAACGATGTGGGACCTAGCTTTCTAGTCTACCTGGTGAAATGTCTTTTAGCCGAGGCTTCCCTTGGCCTCCATCTTTCACTCTTCAGGCTTCTTTGATCACGTCTCCCCTCAATCTCTGGCAAGCGAGATCTGCTTATTGTGAGCATTTCAGGTGAACCTGCTATGTTTAATGCCCACTTCATAGTTTTCTCAAGGTCCGCATGTATGGCTGTGGGTACCACCTCACTTCACAGTTCAGTGGGACTTGATCATCCTGTTTCTCTAGAGATGGCATGTATTCACCGCGGGTGGATCATAGTGTTGTCTTGGGTTGGTCACTTCTTGGAGTTGATTTTCCATTCACCTATGACTCCTTTGGTGCCTTGCACTAATCTCCATCACACCTGTTCAGTCACTGCTGGCAGTGCACTTTCAGCTGACCAAAAGGTCAATTCAGCTAGTTCCTTGTTTTTCTTCTAGGACCCCTCACCCCGTTCCCAGGTAATTCGGTGCCCATTGGCTATAGTATCCCTAGGCGCTTTGAACACACACATTCATATTTGAATGTGCTACATGTCTCTTCAGGTCTTCTTCCCTTACTAGCACCGAGGGATCTGCACTGGACTTTTTTAGGGTATCTTATGCACGCACGCACGCATGCACACACACACATAGCACTCTGACACTCTCAGCACCATCTGCCTGCTGCAACACTCATTTTGCTGCAGTATCAGTGCATTATGGGTCTGGTCTCATGCTGCCGCCTGCATGCTGGATGGTAAGACCTCTACCTGGATTGGCCACATAACTCTAGTTACCCCAAGGCTACTGCTAGCCATCAGAGTCTCCTGGCAGTTGTCGATATGATGGTGATTTTAACTCCTCTAGATTTGTGGATCTCTGAGTGGATTCTGTGTTCGGTACTGGTCTTCCACGTAGTTGGATGTGATCTGGGTGATCTTCAATCAATCAATCAAAATCTTTATTTATTCAGGTGAACATCATTGAGCGTAGCTCATTTGCAAGATGGACCTGAGTGGTCATACAAAGAAGGATACAAGTTCTGTACAAAGACATGTGAATAACATAACATTAGTACAGTCAACTAGATGAGAGATATATACAAGGCACAAAAACAATAAATTAAACCTGTAAAAATGAAGAGTACATTTGATATAGAAGGGATAATATTCAGATAGTAGGGCTTCTATAGGCTTTTTATACGAAGTGTGATAACAGACTGGGTAGAAGAATGGAAACTAAACATAGTGGATTGCAGAAAGGAGGGGCGGAGGTTGGGTGGGAGATTAGGCCTTATGGAAGCAGTTGCACATTTCTGGGAATAGGGTGGTATATAATTTTTTGAAGGATGGTAAGGGTAAGAGGGTATTCAGATTCATAGATTTTTGGAGTGAGTTCCAGACAAATGCTAGGGAATAGCTGATAGCAGCCCTCCCAAACCGGGTGCAGGTATTGGGAATCTTTAGCATAATGAGCTTATTGATCCTTAAGGTGTATGGCCTGGATGTGATTCGGGTGAAACAGTCTGAGATATAGGAGGGGAGTTTGTTTGATAAAGCTTTAAAGATCCAGATTGCAGCATTCTTTTTTCTTCTGTGCTGTAGGGATGTCCAATTGACTGCCATGTAAAGAGAATAATGATGGGTGTTGGAGGGAAGGTCTGTAATAAATCTAATGGCTCTATGATACAGGGTGTCCAGTTTATTTAAGAGGAGAGGGAGCAATGGCCGAGAGGAAATCAGCATAGTCAATGAGGGATAAGAATGATGCCTGGATTAATCTTTTTGTTGGAGTCTCTGGTAAGGTAATGTTTTATTCTGTAAAATAGGCCAAGTCTTTGTCTCAACTTTTTAGTAGCTCTTCAACATGGATAGAGTAGTCAAGCTTATTGTCAATCCAGACTCCAAGATATTTGAATTTATCCACAAATTCCAGGTTTTCTCAAATAAGGTGGATAATTGTGGGTGGTGAATGATGGGTAATGGAAGAGCAACTCTTGGTGCAAAGAACATAGCTTTTGTTTTTTTGCATTTAGAAGTAGTTTCTTTCCAATAGGTTGTGTTGTAGGATGGAGAATTCTGACTGTAACAGTTCACAGGCTTTTGATGGTGAGGGATTGCTGACATATAATACAGTATCATCAGCAAACAGATGAATGTTAGATTGAGAGAGGTTGGAATCAATGTTATTAATATAAATGGCAAAGGCGATGGGGCCCAGGATAGAGCCTTGTTACTCCTCTTAGCAGTGGTTTAGAGGTAGATAGGTAATTTTCATTTTTACCAGTTGCAACCTTCCAGAGAGATAGCACCTAAACCAATTGAGAGAGAGTGAATCAAGGCCTACAGAGCTAAGAGAGAGATTAATGATTCATGATCCACTGTATCAAATGCTTTACTCAAATCCAGGAACACAGCATAGATACTATTCTTTTATCCAAGGCAGTCTGCCAATCATTAGTGACTTTGGCTAGGGCAGAGATGGTACTATGCATTGATCTAAACCCAGATTGTGCTGGATTTAGGAGGTTGTTGGTGTCCAGATAGGCCCTTAACTGCAATTTACTAATTTTTCAAGCATCTTGGACAGAACCGTAGATGGAAATGGGCCTGTAATTGTTAAGGTCCATTGGATCACCTGATTTAAGTAGTGGAACTACTTGAGCTGACTTCCATATAGAGGGATGGAACCAGTAGCTAGGGAAAGATTGAAGAGGTGAGTGAGGGGCAGCTAGGGTGCAGTGCTACCTTAAGAAAGTAGGGATCCAGGAGTCTGCACCTGCACTCTTAGATGTGTCTAAATTGGATAGGAGGTCTTCTACTTCTATTAAGGATATTGGTTCGAAGGAGAATGTTGAGGCAGCCTTTTGGCCCACAGTGGATTGAAGGTTTAGTGATGATCTCAAGAGATTTGCAGGTGAAGAGTCAAAGGCTAGGCCAGCTGTAGTGAAATGGTCATTGAAGGCATTTAATATTTCTTGCTTGTCAGTGATTTCAGTGTCACTTAGGAGCAGTTTGGAGGGTAAGGCAGGGGTAGAATTTTGGCCTAGAATTCCCTTTATAGCACCCCAGAACCTAGGTGGGTTAGTATAGGAGGCATCCAGTTCAGCTCTATAGAAGGCAGCTTTGGCATTTCTTATTAGTTTTGTGCATGAATTTCTTGCTTTTCTGAATTGAAGCCAGTCTCTAGGATCCTTTGTTTTTCTTGCCTTTTTCCAGAGTTTGTCTCTGGCTATCAAAGCTGATTTAAGGTCTACAGTAAACCAACGACAAGATTTTACTTTGGATCTGACACTGGTGAATGGTGCCTGTATATTGAGGGCATTTTGATAATATCCCTTAGGATCTGAAGAGCTGTCTCAACTGAGGTTGTGAGGTAGAAGTCTTGCCATGCGTTGTATTGACAAATCATGGAGATATCCTGAGATGTTGAAATTTTTTTGACCTTTGTGGAGAAATTTTGCAGGATTGGATGGCTTGAATGTAGATCTTATGCAGCTATGGGACAGTGATCACTATGTCTGGGTAGCACTCCAGCATGAGAATATAAGGAGGCTTATTTACCATCATGATACCCAGGAGTGAACTGTTGGTAGTATTTTTAGGTTAATCCTCGTTGGATCTTTGATTAATTGTGTGAAACCATAGGTGTCACAGAAGGTTACTAGGGGTGCAGATGCATTAGATGACCAATTTAAATTCAAATCACCAAGGATGATGGTGTCTTCAGGGCCTAGATTGAGTATTGTTCCTAGGTGGGATAGGAGTTTGAAGCCTGCAGAGGGGGGTCTATAGCAGCCAATCAGTTTAAAGGAAGACATGTTAGAAAGGGTTATTTTGATTGACAAGCATTCAAATTCCTTTGGTTCGGATGTATTAATGAGACAGGATGCAGAGATGGTTTCCTTGACGTAGATGGCCACCCCACCGCCCCTGGAAGGGTGGTCAGATCTGAAGAGCTGGTAATTGGGAAGGTTTATTTCACTATCTTTTGTTGTAGATCTGAGCCAAGTTTCAGAGATAACCAGGAAGTCAGGTAGGGTATGTGCAACCCAGGCCTGTGGCTACAAGTGTTCAGACTATATTACCTCCACGCTGCCAGCGGAGTGTACATCGCACAGAGCAGCTTGCAACACACAGCAACAAGAATCCTCCATTTTACCTCTGCAGTCCCAGCGGAGTGTACATCACACAGAGCAACTTGCAGCACACAGTAACAAGGTATTAGGAAGGAGTCTTCAGCACTGGTGCAGATTGTGCACACCATCTTTCTGTGTTGCTTTTATGTGTTAAATGTCTCCAAACAAGTTTAGATGGTTTTTTACTCTATTTATTCATTTACTTGTTGTAGTTTTACTTTGTTTTGTGCTGTAACCTTAATGCGTTTAACTCAGAGCCTGCATTGTTTTGGTTTTGCTGCAGTTTAGCCAGTGAGTTCTCTGTAGAGCAATGCTAGATTAGCTTACCTTGTGCCTTCTTTTCTCATTTTCCCTTAATTCAGATTCTATCTTCCACTTCACTTCAGTCTCCTTAATTATTAGGGGGATAGAACTGGGGGGAGCAGGGAAAACTGAAGTAAGGTGCCTGCCTGGTGCCATGGCTTGGAGGGACAGGAAGCGCATCCTCAGGATCACGAGAACAGCTGCACGGGAGTCTGAGCTGGACGTCATTGTCCACCTAGGGACAAATGACTTGGCTCAACATGAGATTAGAGCAGTGCAGAAGGACTTTGTAGAACTGGGGAGGGGCCTAAGACAAGTAGCACACACAGTATCCTTCTCAGAGGTGCTGCCTGTCAGTGGCATGAGTGAGGCGAGGGTACTTTGCACCATGCAGTTTAATGAATGGTTGAAAAAATGGTGTGGAACACAGAGGTTTGGCTTCATTGGCAACTGGGGTTCCACCTGGAAGGACACCAGCCTATACTGGCAAGATGGTCTGCATCTGTCCAGGAAGGGAACAAGTCTTTTGAGCAGTCGGTTTAAATGTTTCATTGGCAAGCTTTTAAACTAGTCGGGGCAATGATACAGCAGGAAAATCCCAGCCTCCCTACAAAACAGGGTACTAAATGAGAAAAGACCAAGGTAGAAAGGTCAGTGGGGATGCTGCAACTGAAAGTAAAGCCATCAAAAAATGGAAAGCAATGAGTACCAATGCCCGTAGTCTGAGTAACAAACTTCCTGAATTAGTGGCCTTGATGGAGGAGGAACATTTGGATATCGTGGCAGTCACAGAAACATGGTTCACACAAAACCATGACTGGCACGTAAACATACCAGGATACACTATCTACAGGAGGGACAGAGAGGGTAATAGAGGAGGAGGAGGAGGAGTAGCTCTTTACATAAGGGAAGGATTCAAAGCAGCAGAACAAAAGGGAAAACAGGGAGGAGAAGAAGCACTGTGGGTAAATTTGGAGACCGCAATGGCACCACAATCCGCAGCAGGGTTAGATAGCAGACCTTCTCAGGGGAGGAAATGGACAAGGAAATGATAGAAAGTATACTTAGTAAGGCAGAAAAAGGGGAGATATTGCTGATGGCCATCTGAATATGCCAGATGTTAACTGGAGTGCAGTTGCAGCAGCCACTTTGAAGAGTGGGTTATTCTAGATGCCCACAGGGGGCATGCCTTAGACAACTAGTATTGGAGCCCACTCGAGAGGGAGCAATCTTAGACCTGATTCTCTCAAATGGAGATGGAGAGGATCACAGATGTAGAAGTGGTAGCCATCTGGGAACTAGCAACCATCGAACAGTATGGTTCACAATAAACACAGCAATAGAGTCAAGCCATACAAAGGCAAAGGTACTGGACTTTAGAGAGCTTTACTTTGTTAAAATGGGCGAGTGCCTAAGGAATGCACTAGCAAATGGGCAGGAAGGAGGGGTGGAAGAACAATGGGGAATAATAAAAACTGCCATCACAGAGGTAACTAGCCTTTGTGTGAAACAAATAAACAAAACTAAACGATGTAAGAAACCACTATGGTTCTCAAAGGAAGTGGCAGTGAAGGTTCTAGAGAAAAAGAAAGCTTTCAGGAAGTACAAGGAATCACAGAAGGAGCAGGACAGAGAACTGTATCAGTTAAAGCAAAAGGAAGCTGGGAAGGCAGTCAGAACAGCAAAGGCCCAAACTGAGGAAAAGATAGCCAACTCAGTTAAGAAGGGATAAAACCTTTTATAGGTACATCGAGGAAGGAAGACCAAGGGAGGATGGTGAGGCTTAATAAAGGGAGGGGGAGGAGGGTGGGCAGAGGGTGACCGTGACAAGGCAGAGATACTAAACAAATATTTTTGCTCTGTATTTACAAAGGAAGAGGGGAAGGTACCTAAAACAAACAGTAGAAACACTCTGGATACAGAAGTTGATACCAGCCCATTTACAGAAGAAAGGGTTCTGAAAGAACTCTTAAAACTGAAGGTGGATAAAGCAATGGGGCCTGATGGGATTCATCCCAGAATTCTAAAAGAACTAAGGGTGGAATTAGTGACACCACTGACTACCCTGTTTAACAAATCATGGGAGGATGGGGTGGTACCCGAGGACTGGAGGAGGGCAGATGATTCCCTTCACAAAAGTGGGAGCAAGGCAGAAGCAGGAAACTACAGACCTGTTAGTTTAACCTCAGTGGTAGGGAAATGATGGAATCACTTCTGAAGGAAAGAATTGTCGAGCATCTAGAGGCCAGAGGGCACAGGACCCAAGGCAGCATGAATTCACAGTGGAAGGTCATGCCAGACAAATCTGATAGATTTCTTTGACTGGGTGACCAAAGTTGTAGATCAGGGAGGGGTTGTGGACATGGCCTACCTAGACTTTAGCAAGGCATTTGACACAGTCCTACACAAAAGATTAATATACAAGTTAGCTAGCCTGGGAGTGGGTCCCAAGATGACAGCCTGGGTAAAAAATTGGCTGGAGAATAGGACACAGAGTAATAGTAAATGGAGTCCACTCTGAAGAAAGGGGGGTTACTAGTGGGGTACCACAGGGTTCTGTATCAGGACCGGTCCTCTTCAGTGTCTTTATAGGCGACATTGCAGAGGGACTGGAAGGAAAAGTATGTCTCTTTGCAGATGACACAAAGATCTGCAACAGAGTTGATGCACAAGGTGGGGTGGAAAGGATGAAAAGGGACTTGGCAAGGTTAGATGAATGGTCAAATGTATGGTAGCTTAGATTCAATGCTAAGAAGTGCAAGGTAATGCACCTGGGAAACAAAAACCCAGGGGAAGAGTACACAACGGAGGGGTGAGATACTAACAACAACAAAAATGGAAAGGGACCTGGGGGTAGTCATATCGGATGACCTAAAGGTGGGCAGGCAATGTGAGAGGGCAGCAAGGAGGGCTGGGGGGATACTGGGAAGCATAGGGAGAGGCATCACCAGTAGAAAACAGGAAGTTATTATCCCTCTGTAGAGACAGCTGGTGAGACCCCATCTGGAGTACTGTGTGCAGTTCTGGAGACCCAGTCTCTCACAAAGACATAGACAAGATGGAAGCTGTCCAGAGGAGGGCACTAAAATGGTGCAGGGTCTGCACCGAAGACATATGAAGAGAGACTTAAGGAGCTTAATATGTATAGCCTTGAGGAAAGGAGGAGAGGGGGACATGATAGAAACTTTCAAGTACCTCAAGGGAATCAACAAAGTCCAAGAGGGTAGCATCTTTCAAAAAAGGTGTGCAAGAACAAGGGCACAATTTGAAGATGGTGGCCAGGCTCAGAGAGTAATTAGGAAGTATTTTTTCACAGAGGGTTGTGGATGCATGGAGCGGCCTTCCGGAGGAGGTTGTGGAGTCAAAAACAGTGGTGGAATTCAAGCATGCATGGGACAGTCATAAGGCAATTCTAGGGGTGGGGTAGAAAGAAGTAGGCTGCTGGTTAACTAGGATCTGCAGCTTATCCAGTAGGCAGGGAAATGGGCAGACTGGGTGGGCCAAGCGGTCCTTATCTGCCGACAAATTCTATGTTTCTTCTCTCCCCTCTGGTGCAGAGCACGCTCAGTGCAATCCACCATCCCCCTCTCTAGCTTCCTGCCTTAATTCCTTTCTTCTCCCTCTAGATGCCTCACCATATCTCTTTCTGCTTCTCCACAGAATCCTCCATTTTACCTCAGCACTCTCAGTGGAGTGTACATCACACAGAGCCGGTTGCAGCACACAGCAACAAGGTATTGGAAAACAGTCTTTAGCACTGGTGCGGCTTGTGCACACCAACTTACTATGTTAGCCTGTTGACGCTTTGTGTCAGCTACCCCTCCCACCCTGGGTTGGCCTTTGATTTAACCTCATGGGTTCAAGTGACTGGTCACGTTGACTGGTCACGTGACAGGTTCTACTCGGCACACAAAGTCCCCACTTTCCCATTAGTTTGTTATACTACGTCACCACTAGGAGTTGCCCTTGAGCTTTTGCTACTGCTCCTGCACCTGAATACGCTGATTCATTCTCTAGCCTCTTGTATGGCCATTTCACTTTCCTGGCTACCCAGTTTTCTGGTAGTATCCCTTGATACTTCCACATTCTGTCCTGTCTGGATTTGAACCTGTGACCCTCTGCACTGGAGGAGAGTGCCCTGACCACTACACTATCTTGGGGTACAACTGTATGTCAGATTCCTGCAATCCTTATCCTAATTCTGGCAGCATACAACCGCTTTGCTGCCTTCTGACATAGCCATTCCCCCCTCCACATGGTAAGATACGTAGTCTGGGTCCACCCCACATCTAGAACAGACCACGGACAAATTTCGGACCACATTGATCAGGGCTCATCTGGCTGGAAATTATTGCCAAACAAGACAGTGGGTTACACTACCAGCCCACAATTCCCAGGGTAGTCCTTTCTCCATCTTAAATCGCGAAGGTGCAGACCCCCATAAAAATGCTGCTTTCACTGTATTTCCTTGCCACCTATTTTGGAGCTGTCAGGCGCACAGAGGAAAAAAACTCACTCCTGCTCCTTCCTACGCACACAGGTGCCCACCTGCATCAAACCCCCTCACTCCAAGTGGAACATATACAGTACCCCACCAGCCTGTTGCATCTAAACAGCCACAAACCTTTAAAATGCTGACACCACACTATCTTCCAGTAGCTGTCCTACTCTACAGTCTCACCCTACCCCCTACCTTTGACCCTAAGCAACCTATAACAAAGACAATAGGATCTAACTTGGGTACCTTGGTCCCGTTTCTTACGAAAGATGATCCTGATAATTCTACTAATATCAGGAAATGTGAACCCCAATCCAAGACCCCAGTTTTGTAAACACAAACGAAATTTGGCCAACTTAAGATTGTCTCACTAAACATAGGCAGCCTCCTGCCTAAGCTGCCTCAATTCCAGGCCTGGGCAGAGGTAACCAAACCGGACATTATCGCACTGAACGAGACCTGGCTCTCACCTAAGGTCAGTGATGCTACAGTTGCTCTGAATGGTTATATCACTTTCTGCCAAGATTGGCTATTCAAACGGGGAGGTGGTTGCTTGTTTTACCTTAGAAGCACCATCAGAGGACAACTAATACCAAGCAGCCTGAATACAAAGGAAGCCCAGATACTAACCATTAAGCTCAGCATAGGACGACAAAATAAAGTCCTGTTACTCTCTACTGTCTCTATGCCCCCAGACAAACACACCACCAGGCTTGAACAGTTCATAAGTAACCAGGAACGGGTCAAGCATAAGTGGGAGCAAGTCATCCTAGGGGACTTCAATACAAACTGGCAATCACAGGATGCCTCGGTGGCCAGGGACCAGATATCTGGCCTATACCTGACTCAGATGATAACACAGGCAACCAGATAGAACTATAAGTACACTTACAGATTGGCTCCTCGCCTCATGCCCAGAGCACATCACTGAAGTGTCAGGCCTGCCAGACTCCCTCAGTGATCACTCCCCGGTCTTGTGCACCTGGACAAATAAGTTCACAAAGTGTCCTCCAGTGGTCAAGAGAAATCGCCATCTCAGACCAGGGCAGCTTGACGCCTTCAAACTACATCTGAGGGTCATTGACTGGTCACCTCTAGAAATCGCTGTGGACAGCAACCAGGCCCTTGAATTCTTCATACAGGCTTTCACTAAGACCTGCGATGTCTTTGCGCCCTTTAGGACTAACAAGGCTAGAGACTCAGCTAGCCCATGGCTCACAGGCTCCCTCATTGAGCTCATGCACCTGAGGGGCAACCTATGGCACAAGGCAAATGCAACAAGGGCCCAGGGAACCCTAACTGCCTATAGGGCTGCACGTAATAAGTGCACAAAGCTTATTCGGCTTGCCAAGGCATCCTACTACAAAGATCTCCTGACCAGGAACTGGGGCCATGAGAAGGATTTTTAGGACTCTGTAAAATTCCTCACTGGAAAGACATTCAGAGCGCCACCGAACCTCATTATAACAGACTCAGAGACCCTCCAGGAGCCAAGGGATATTGCAGATGCTTTCAGCCGAGTGTTCATCGACCTAAGCTCTCTGCTCTCTTGTGACTACCTCACCCAGGCATCACAAGGTGAACTCCCCGAAGTAAACAACAAGCTCCCTGCAGCAATAGAGCCCCTCCTTTCTATTTCCGGCTGGTCACCTGGTCAGAGACCATCGGGTATGTCAGGCGGGTTCTGTGAAAGACTAGGACGGGAAACGACCAAATAGACATGGAAATGATAGCCCTCACCCTCAATGAACTTGCAGACCCTCTCTCGAAAATCTTTAATGTCTCACTTAGAACTGGGGTGTTCCCTGACAAGTGGAAGGTGGAACTTGTCACCCCAGTTTTAAATCGATAGAACAAATCTCCAATTACAGACCTGTCTCCATTCTAAACCCCCCAAATCCAAAGTCCTGGAATGAGTGGTTGCAGACCAACTCACCGAATACCTGGACAAAAATAACCTTCTCTGTAATCATCAGCACGGGTTCTGGAAAAAATACTCAACCCACACTGCACTAATTGATTACACCTATCAGATTTATAATGCCCTTGACAATGGTCACGCTATGGGGTCTGTCTTTATAGACCTCTCAAAGGCATTTGATACCATTAATCATCACCTGCTACTAAACTGACTCTTATCTACTGGTCTATCAACAGACACTGTTGCCTGGTTCCACTGTTACCTCTCACACAGAACACAACGTATGAGAATTAGTGGCCAGATCTCAGAACATAGGGAAGTGAACCTTGGAGTCCTCCAAGGGTCCATCCTTGGGTCACTTTTCTTTAGCTTATTCATCAACAACTTACCCTCTAACTGCCCAGCACACTCAGTACTATATGCTGATGATGCGGTCATCTCAGTATCCGACAAACAGTTGACCGCAATCACCACTGAACTGCAAGATAACTTCCATGGACTTGTGCAATGGTTCGCGAAGAACAAACTGCTGCTCAATTATAAAAAGATGAAGAGCATGCTCTTCACTGTCCCTCAGAGCAAAAAAAAAAAAAAAGTTTGGACCACTCTTGAGTCGTAGCTCCAAGGGGGACACTGGAACACCTTCAGATATCTAGGTGTTCACCTAGATGACACCCTCACCTTCTCTAAGCACATTAACCACGTGATCAAAATAGCTAACACAAAACTGGGCGTCCTGTATCGCCACAGACAGTCCATGACCCTGGACGCCTTAAAGCTAGTTACATGCTGTTCAGTATTATCCCCCGTAGACTATGGCCTTGTCATCTATGGCGCTGGCTCTTGCACTGCGTTAGAGGGTCACGACACTACTCAACAAGGCATGTCGTTTGGTCCTAGGGGCCAACCATCTCACCCATACTTGCACCCTATACAAAGAAACCAAATTACTCCCCCTTGAATTCAGAGCCCAGTACCAGACCTGCCTACTGGTAAAAAAAAAAAAAAAAAAAAAAAAACTTACTTGGCCAAACACCTGACTCAACCTCCTCCTTGTTCAAATATGGGCATTCCAGTGTCAACACTAGAAGTGCAGCTAAAGGTGGGCTACCAGTGCCTTTCAAGCACACCATACTGGCTCAGAGATCCATTTCATATCAAGGACCCAACTGGTTCAGTGACCTGCCCTTTGCGCTCTGCAACTGTGAAGAACTCGGTCAGTTCAAATCTGGGCTCCGTTCGCACCTTGTACTTGAAAAAGCTTGTTCCTGCAATATATAACTCTAGCTAGCCTAAAGAGACTCTGTTAACAAGCCACCAGCTACCTTTGGGAAACCCCTATTCCATCTTTACCACCCCTCCCACACCTGACGTCCCCCCCCCGCCGCTACTGTCCCTCCCTTCCACATTTCTCTGCCCTGCCCATTTGACTATACCATGACAATGCCTCGTCTGGCTGCTCCTGCTCTTCCTTTCACTTCACCTGGAGGCTCCTCCTACCTTAATACCTGGCACTTGCACAAGGGCTGTACTACACTGATTAAGTGTTGTTTATTGCTGCATCCTTCAAGTGGTAACTCTGTATTCATTTGAAATCGTGTAATTATTTTCGTTCTTTGTCAACAACTGTAGCCCAGCAAACATATTTTATTTGATCATCATTCCTCCTACTTGATCTGTAACCCACGTATTGTATTGTACTGTCTCTCCCTGACTTGGAACCTTTGTAAACGAGCCTTGCCTCAAAGGTATTAATCTAAATCTGAAATAAATAAAACAAATAAGACTCTGACTGACCAGGCTATACTTTTTTCTACCATCTAGGTGTAAGGGCTGGCTTTCCAGCTTTTCAGGTGGTTACTTCGCATGTTCAGGGTGGAACCCTTTTTTGTGAGGGCTGACATGCCATGTGTGTGCGTTTTTCTCCACATGCTCTAAGGTACCCTTTTCTGTTCCCTGTGCTGGTGGCTCTGTGGATATCTGCCTGGGTAGTAATGCACCAGATCCATCTGGTGGTGTCTTGCTTGCCGCTCTTATCTACATCCTGTTAAACTCTCTTGGCGACACAGACTGGGTTATCACTGTTTCATAGATAGTGCTGGCTTGACCTTTGTAGCCTTTTTTTTTTTTTTTATGTTTTTGTTGTTTGTATGGTCCTCTGGTTTATAAGGATTCCCTTAACAGAGCTTGTGCTTCTTGGGAATGGTCCAGTGTGTTATTGCTCTACATGTCATTTGGTGCTCAGAAAATTCTACATCTGCACTTAGTCTTTATTTTGCATAATTTTTACCAGTGTTTTATTTTGCTTCAGATCCAAGGCCCTTAAGTGTGGCAAAAATCGCACAAGTGCGGAACAATTTTTCTGTAGATGTAGAGAACATTCACTGCAGTGCCAAAAAAAAAAAAGATGCCAAGTGTGCAAAACCTTTCCTGCAAAATACAGAGTGTGCAAACATTTGGCACAAGATGCAGAATGCGCAAAAATGTAGATGGAAGGATCTCCAGATGCAAGCTAACTATAAAAATAGTGCGTTTTTGGATAATTGTATAGTACTTTGGCTTTATTGCAAGTCTGGTGCAGTTGCCAGACTCTAGGTAGCTGTCGTAGTTTCAGGTATCCTTATCTGAGAGTTATTTGACATCATAGCACTCTGCATTTGTCCTGGAAGGGAAAAAAAGGCCTGCAAAGTGTGCTATAATAGCCTTTCCCTCTCCTCCTGAGGACAGTAAGAGATCCAGGTGTGCATAGTAGTTAGAAATAGATTACTTACTACAGATCTAGAGTTTGCATCCACATGACTTATCCAGCCTCGCCAGGCAACGTTTGCTTTGGATTCCTGTTCCATCGTGCAGATCTGAGCGCAAAGGAGGTGATGCTGGAGTATCACATGGTTCGGTGGTAAGAGGAGTCAAGCTTAACGTCTTGGGTGACTGAGCATGCTCAGTGGAAGACTGCCGAAATATTGATGTGAACTGAATTCTAGTAGTAGCACTACAATATGGTGACAAGTAAAGAACCTCTTTCACAGCTAAGTTTGTAACATATCTTTTACAACTCCATTTTCTAAAAATAAAAAATTGAACAAGCTTTTAACTTGAATCTTACAAAATAAAGACGTAATGAAAAGATGCAGTCCATTTTATGGGAGATCTGTTAAAATATTAAAAGTTGAAGAAGTTTCTGACCTGCTGTGACTGCAGCCCTGCCAGTCAGTGATGCCTTGCTTTGTGTACTGTACTCACTAGGCTTCCTGTGAGGTAAAATAAATCTGCCTTTTGTTGGCTAGTGTTAATGTCTCGCTTTATTGTTTGGGTTATTTAAAAAAAAAAAAAATGCATTTAAAGCTAGATTCTAGGTTGTTGGTAAAATTTACGGTTGGCATCAGCAGGACTTTAATATCATAACATTCCCCCAAAAGTTTAATATCGGGACATTCCGTTCTTTAAGACTACAGACATTTGCAGGAAAACGTGCTCTTTGTTCCTTAACACTTTCTGTGTCAGTTTTTTTCGCACCAGCCATGAAGTCCTAATTGTCAGCTTATGACGTGAAAAATGCTTTATAACAGGTTTTGTTGACATAAACAGAAAACGTCAAGACAGGAATAAGCAGTGTAAACAGGTGACATCTAAAGGGGGGGGAATCACATTTTTATAATATGAAACATAACTTTTGTGATTAAAAAAACAAAACCTTAAGGTCCTGAAATTGAAGATTTGGGGGAATTTTGTGTAACCGAGTTCTGATGAAGCCAGCAGTGCATTATTTGCTGGAAACTGGAAGATCTCTTCCAACAATGAGGAGAAATAGTCACTAGTTACTACATAGTTCTGACTAGGATTCACTTTGAATGTTTTCGCTCTGATTTCAAGTCCACTGGCTAATGCTTCTTTGAGTTGGCAGCCTTGGATTGATAAAGCATCTGTAGGGGTTAATCAAGACCAGTGGGGGGTTCAGCTGGAAAGCTTTTGTTACCATTTTATCTGGCAGTCTGCAGGATGCACAAGCAGACTGCTGCTTAATGACTGTCATTCATCTCCATCAGTTTTAGCTCCCGATAAAACTTCTATAGACAGGGATGACTGCATTGTGTTTATCAGTAGGATGATGGACAATCTGTAGAACGTAGCACTGGTCTAGTGAGTCTTGCTATTGTGGTTTGGATGGGTTGAAGATGAAACATTCCCTTTTATGGGCACATGTAATATTCTGCTGCGTGAAAAGTTTTTTTATGGAATACAGATACTGCTGATTGTGCTTCTTAAATCTGTCAAATCCCCCCTCCACCACAGTTCCAAGGAGGGCATACCTCTAAGCACCCTGCAACAAACACTGGAATCCGTGATCCAGAAGAACAGAAAACGTATGTGAACGAGAGAACTGTGTAATTGAGAAAGATTACTTTGACTGCTCAGTTTAAATGTTCCAGCAGCACCGCAACTTTGTGGGAAGTGTGTTTGTGAGCACGGTGTGTGTGTTGGAGGGGGGTCAAACCAGTATTTAGGTATTTAAACAAAAAAAAATGTTTTTCACAGGAAAAAGTATGGCTTCCTTTTGCCTAGTTTATACTTCGCCCTCCTGTGCTCCTAGTTAGTTAATGTAACTTTTCACATTATCTGTGTAGTGCTCACAAAAAGGGTAACGCCATCACTAGTTTCCTTTATTTCTTTTTTGATGAAACAACCATCTGCTTAATGATTTTGTACACTCAGTGATCTAAGGTACCACTTTTGGGATATGGTACCTTAGGTCCGAGATACTCACTCGGTGTAATTTTGAACATTTTATTTTAAACCTTTTTTAAGTGGTACGGTATCGTAGTTTGCCCCAAGAAGGCTGATCCCTTCCACTTTCTGATTCAGCTACACGCCCCCTACACTCAGACATGTAGTGACATGTAGCATGAGAGAGCACGAGTGTGAGCCCCTTTGAATTTAATGGGACTGATGTTTTCCTTACTTTAATACATTATTTTATTTATTTTTATTTTTTTGCTGTACTTTTTCCTCCCAGGCATACCAGTCTGCTCCCTTTCTTCCTGGCAGCTCCACTGGGATTCCAGCCGCCATCCGTTCTCGTGCACTCCAGTTAGGGTCTGCCTTCTCCCTTGCGGCCTACCCCCCCGCAGCGGGGTAGTGGGGAGCCCCCAACCCGCCTACCCGGTATGGATCCAGATCAGGCACGCCCCCAGAGCCGGAGATCTTCCAATGGCTATCAAGCCTCTCGACGAGGATGCCATCTTTCTCCCCTGTTTACTTCCCTGAAGCTGGGGGCGTGCAGTGACACAGGTAGAGGGGAGCGCGCACATGTCCACACGCGCTCCGTCCAGGCGTCTGCTCCCACCTCCTCCCCAAGCAACTGTATGGTGCTCTGTTCCCCTGCCGCCGCTAGGGGATGAACGGGCGCTGACAGTAGAGGATCCCCCCTCCCTGGAGAAGGAGAGCAGTCCATCGAATGCTCAATCCTTCTCCTCCCCCCCCCCGCCGACCTCCGATGACCCGTGCTCATTCCTGAACATGGGTCGCCGGCGTGGCGTGAGGTAATGCATCCAGCACCTCAGCCCTCAGCGCCACCAGGCCAGCCTTGTAATACATTATGATGGAGACTTGGTGATTAATAAGGGCCACTGATTGACTAACAAGGAATATGCATTTGCATTAGCTCATGCACGATATCACGGCTGAAGTTTAATACCCGATTTTTATCACTTTAAACCCTCGTTTCATGTTGACTAGCACTTTCCCCGAGTTCAGCTTTTCATACCATCAAAAAATCTGTTTAGTTGAACTTGGGTGTGCTGAGGTGTGAATGAGCCTTCTAGTGCTTTAGCACTATTTAGAGATGTGACCACGCATTGGGAGCTGGTGCGTCAAACCCAGGCAGAAAGCGGGGGCTTCGCTTTAATGGGAAATTATTTTAAATTAAGTACTTTTGTGGGGGGATAAGTGCTGCATTGATTCTAACATGGCTACAGACGCTGGAGGCACATTTAGGGATACTCTGAGAAAAGTAAGTAAACCACTGGCTGTGTCCCTTTAAGGTAAACAGACGGTAGTTACTGGAAGATATATTTGAGCTGACTGGCTATAGAGGTTGGTCTGCACTACAGTTTTTTGCCTTAGTGGTCTGGGACGTACAAGGTCAGCATGTCAGCTTAAAAGGGAAAAGGATACATAAAACTTCAGTCAGTTGTTCCCTTCGAGTAAAACACCTGATGCATGCAGTTTAATTTAGCAGACCCATGGAACATCTGGTATTTAAATTACAAATTCAGCACCTTACAGCTGTCTCATTGTAATAAAACCGGCTGTTAGATCATCACTGATCATCACCCCCCTCCGATATTTACATAACTACTAATGTATCCGTCACTGTCATAGTTATGGTTTGCTTTAATATGTGCGAAAAAAAGTGTGTATGCAAGAATTCTAATGGGTTGACTACTTATTTGGATGTTATTTTTTTTTTGTTTACTTATTCATATAAAGTTTTCTCCACAGCTGGTAGCCCATTGCAGGGTTATACCCTGTTCTCTGGGCTATGCCTTGATCAGGTCAAACTCCTGTTATTCAGCCAGCTATTGGGTTTTTCTCCCTTAGTTTTTCCCCACCCACCTCCCTAGTAGGGACAGTGTCTGTCGGCCTCACATAGCCACAGCTTGCCGTGTGGCAGGAACAAGTTCCCAGGCCCAGCTGCAAAAGTTGCTGTGGTAATGGAACCCATCACCAACCTTCTGTGGCCAGAGTGCACTTCCAAGCAGCAGCTGTGTCTGCTATGGCCTGCCTCCCGACGTGACTACCCAGGATTACTTCCTAACCTGGGCCGTTGCAATAGCAGTGCAGTGCACTGCTGCTGTGCGATTGGACCAGCCTGAGGTTTACCTAGTAAGTTGCGTGTTTTTTTTGTAATTGGTTCCGCTTGCTTATCTTTAGGGTAGATGCATAGTTTTGGATATCGATGGGCAAGCTGGTGCCAGAATAATCTTTTGATCATGTCATTTTAATGCAGCACCAGTGCTAGTTTAACCAGAAGTGTTAATCACCTGCCATATTGTTGCATTACCTGATAGTTTAAACCTTCCAGTTTCACTTTTAGTTGTTTTTACTGTTCTGTAGCCAGTGCTTTTTATTAATTCCACTGCAGGAATCTACTGAAGGTCAGTCAGAACAGAGGAAATTTCCAATTTGTAAGGGCATGGATACAGTTCACTATCCACACTTTGGCAGTTTCTTGGAACAAACTAATCTGTCAGACGTCTTCAGGCTAAGCTTCTCCCACCACCCAAGCGATGTATCCTCTGGCTCCGCCTGTGACATCAGATCTTTCTTTCCACTGGAAGGGACAGGTCGTCTTCACTGCTCTGCAGCATCTGAGGGAGTTTGTATTGCAAGTGCTACTCATGGAAAACTGACTTTTTCAGTCATACTTCACTTTTCTCATCTCCAACTCCAGCTTCATAACGCAATCGATAATGGAGTAACAGAAGCCCGGTTTCAGATTTTGTGTGCAGTGCAGTCAGAAAACGTCATTCACCAACCCACATGCCGCTTGCTTATAGTGCCTGGGCTCAGCATGATGTAGTGGGTTGTGGCTTTGCCAGATGATGCTTTCAGCTTCTGTGGAGGACCAGAAGGCACGGCTCTTCTTCTGTCGACCCTCAGAGTGGGATTGACCAAAGGGGTACAAGAAGACCTCTGCAGCAGCTGGGTCAGCTTCTCAACTTGTGGCTCGCGAAGGAGGTGACTGCAACTGTGGTGCGTTCTTCCGTCGATCTCTGCACTGCTTCTGACTGGGGCCAGTGTCTGAGGGTTCTTCTCTAAAGACTTTCAGGAGATATTTCTGGCCTTCCATATCTTTGGGGATAGCCTATCTGGCTGTGGGCATAAGCACGGACACCGGTAGCTCAGGTAGTGAGATTGGGAGAGAATGTGTTCTCGCACACCCTTGACTCTCCCTTCTAGACTCTGGTCAGGCTCCCTTTAGTCAAGGGGAAGGACAAGAGCTCCTTGGTTTCACTATTGGGCTTGTCGACCTCAATGCCAGTTGAGCAGGCCATCGAGATTTTTCTCAAGCCTGTCGACTGCTGTCAGAGGAGCTTGATGAAGAGTCTATCTCCCAGGTGCCGGTGCTCCTGGTCCTTGCCAAGAAGGACACTGCCTCAGCTGGTAGCAATGGCTCTGAAACCTCTGCTCTTGAATGTTTTGAGACATGGTCTACCACGACCCTCCAGAGGACCCATCTCCATGTCAACACCCTGATCAATGGTTGAAGCACTTGTGCTCTTGATCCTGCTTGACCGTGAGGTGCTGGTGTCAACACTCTGAGGAGCTCTACTGGCAGCATTGGACAGTTGTGGGTGGGATACAGCTCTGCCCTCTGTACCATTGGTTCCTTGGCACATGCCACTGGTGCCCATGTCAGTTCGCCCTGCACAGGTGTCCCTGGCATCTGCTTTTCCACCCCCTGACGGTGGAACTGCCACAGTTGAGGCCTTTGGTGGGTGCCCATACAAAGGAGTCCTGTGTTGCTGACGGCTTGCCAGACCAGCTTTGGTGTAGATCACCCAGTCTGAAGACACCAAGGTGGTCCATGGTGGTAAACAGTCAAAAACTGTTTTGAAGAGTCCTCAGATGGGTTGTCCATGGTCTCCTCGTAGACTTGCATGTTCAACTGTTTTTTGGTCAAGGAATTTACCACTGACCATAGGCCGGTGTCATTCAGGGGCTTTACTCCGCCTCATGTTAGAATCCACGAATGTGCCTGTGGATCCAGTTCCGAAGAGGGCTAAATACCACTTCACTTGCATCCTGGACAGGGACAAGCCACAGGAGTTGCCTTTGTCATAGCTGAGGCCATTTTGGGACCAGCCCTGAAGCTTTGGCATTGTCCAGCATCCTGCCCAGTGCCCTTCACCCTTACGGTCTGCAAGTATGTGGTCCCTAATGGGTCCCTCTTGGGGTTTTCCTATCACCCTTTCGCCAAAGGGCTCATTTTGGACTAGGCCTTCGAAAATCAAGTGGGCAGAGGGACGAGGACAAGTCTCCAGGCAGAGAGTCCAAGAAGACTGACCACTCAGCTAAAAAGGTCAACGCTGCGGCTGCATCCTTAGATCTTAGTCAGGCCAGCTATGCCATGATGATGGCCAACTTTAGTCACTCCACGTTGGGAGGGCTGGATGAAACCCTCCCTCAACTCCCAGCTGATGGGCAGCTACCAGTGATGTTAGTCAGAGACCAGGATACGCCAACTGCAGACAGCTCTGGATGTGCGTGACTCCTATACCCGTGCCATGGCAACAATGCCGCAATGTGTTGTTGGGTCTGGTGGTAGCTTTCCTCCTTTATGGTGGATACCCAGCACAAATTGTCTGATGTCCTCTTCTTGGTCACTGACCTCTTTGGCCCTGGGATGGAGGGACATCTCACTAGGACTGAGAAGTCCAGTGCCACTCTAGATTCTGTGCTGCCATTCCAGAAGGACCAGAACCTAAGATGATAACCGTCCAGTACAGGTCCTTTCAGGCACAGCCCCCTTTGCAGCAGCTTCAGAAGGGGCAGTATCAGCACTAGTGCCTGAAACTCAAGTTAGGGAGCCAGGGGTCAAAAAGAAGCAAGGGCAGGGGAAGTGGTGCCCCACAGTCCCCAGTGGCCAGTGCCCCCTACAAAGCTGCTCAGTGACTGGTCACAACCTCTTCAGTCCCTGATTCAACTTCCATTCCGGGGGGTTGGCTGTGCCACTTCTGACCACAGTGGTACGCCATTACTATGGACAAATGGGTGTTAGATGTGATAAGCTGAGAGTTGCCTCTGGACTTGGAGGTTCTGTTAACCTACTGACTCCGCACTCCTCTGGAGGTTAGGGTGTTGCTGGACACCCTGGCCACCATCAGGGAGGATGTTGCTCAGCTCCCAGGATCTTAACCAAGTGCATTGCAGTGTGGTAGTAGCCTTCCTGAGGCACAAGGGCATCAGGGTATATTCCTGCCTGGATGACTGGCAGTTTGTATTCACCTAACATGACTTCCCGGGTGATTTCCCCATTCTCTTCAGCTGTCAGCAGCACCGCTTCCCTCTCATGGACTTTTACGTACCACCGGTCCATCCTCAGCAAAACAACCAACCATACAAAAAAAGACCAATTACTGGGTATGAGCTTCTCTCACAACCCCCGCTAGTTCGCCCAGCTGCCAGTCTGCCAACTCGCATCACCACTTAATTTCCCCTATAAACACTTTCAAGGTAATTAAATAGTAAATGCAAGTACACTTTTTGTACTGTATAGAACTGCCCCATTTAATCTGCCAACTCCGAATGGCAGCACTTGTTGCTTCCTCCAACTTGCCGTCATGAAAAACTCTCGCTTGGTCCTTTCGCACCTTGGCTCAATGAAAAAAAAAAAATTTTTTTAAATGAACATAGCTTCAAATCCAAGATGCAGATCAGGAGCAGATCGCAACACGAGCAGACCACTCTATGATCCTTGCTAAAGACTGGCACCATTTTCCTTTGAATCTTTTTGAAACTTAATGAACTCAACCGGTGAGCGCTGACGCAGCAATGTCAGTGCAGGCATCACCCCGGTGCATCCATGGCAATGTCCATAGCAGCAGCTCACACAGCAAATGGAGAAATACTATTTCAGGACAAAGTCCCACATTATGTGAAATTATTTAACAAAAAATAAATAAAAAAGTTGACTATCTCACAAGGTCCCTGCCTGTTGCATAAATGAAATAAACAGCAGGGACATTGTGGAATAAACAGATTATTTTCACTCGTGTTGTTTGACCTTGGCACGTCATTGTGGCTTACGCCACTCGTGAGGTTTCCCAGGGTCAAACAGCATTCGTGAAAATAAATTGTTTATTCTGCAGGTCCCTGTTGTGTATCCCTTACATTGGTTTCACCCCCAAGATTGGGGAGGTTGGTGATATGTGGTAAGGGTTATGTACAGACACATGTTCTTATATGAATATTTTAGGTACAGTACCTCATTTACTAAGTAGTCGGTGTTGTGCTTGTTCCTTTTATGTGCACAAACTCTTGGCATCCAGTACATGACATAATGGGGATACATTGTGTTATGACTTAGCATACATAGTGGATATATGATTTCTTCTAACTTATTCTTTGGTGTCCCCCTTCCCACCGGGGTGATTCCCTTAGGTTTTGTTTCAGATTTCTAGGACTATTACTGTATGTTCAACAGATTGACTATATACTGACACATTATGAAACGACGAACATATTAGGATACAGAGTCTCATTTATTAGGGAGTCTTTGTTAGGTTTGATTTTTAAGTGTGCACTACATTTGGCATTTGAAAAAATATTGTAATACCATGTTACAGCAGTGTGAGTTTTAATATTATTAGATAATATTGCTTTTTTTTAGCATAGGACTTGGGACATGCATCTCCTGATGGGGCTAACACTGAATGTGTGAAACTTTGTTTGTTGTTCACACTAGGGCAGCTTATCTTTAAACTCATTAATTGCCATAGAGAAAGGACATTTCTTCTTTAGACGATTTTTTGCATGGTATACTATGAAATTTATAGCATATTCTTACTTGTGGTTTGAATCATAGGTCTTTGTTTTAATTGAGGGTGCTCTGTTTTTTTTTTCCTCTCAAGATAAAGGGTTATTCATTCTGTAGCTTTGACCTAGAAATGCCTTCCTTGTTTGATGGGACCTTTTTTTTTTTTGTAAGGTTAATTGTCGGATGTAAGTTTAAGCTAATGTGATTTAGTCCCTTATGTGTACACTAACTCACTCACTCATGCATAGTTCAAAATTAAACTCAGTTATGTTTTATGTGTTCTTTCAGGAATGGTGTTATCTGTTCTGTTAACATTTGACCTTGAAATGACTCTCCTGGATAACAACAATCAGACTGTGTGCTTTCCGTGTGGTTCTGTTATTTTTGAATGGAGTTTAAGCCAATGGGACTTTTTACAATTTTTTTTTTTTTTTTTTATGTATGATCTGGGTGTTAGTAGAATGTATTCTTCTAAAACTACTGCCATTAGTTTCTGATGAAGGACTGGGTGTAGTCCGAAAGCTAAGCACCTGTTTTCTTTTGTAGCATCTATGTTGGTCCAATAAAAGGTATCAAATCATCTTTTTCTCTGGATCTAAGAAATGGAAGAATTTGACAAACGGAGCAGGCCTGCATAATAGACTACTCACCAGGGGATATGATGAGAACAGTTTACAAAATGCATGTGACAAGATAAGGTCCGTGGACAGATGTCACCTACTAGTACCAAAGAGAAGAAAACATGGGAAGCAGAAATGACATTTGTGACTCAATGTAACACCACCACAGAGAAGGTGGGACAAATAATTAGAAATAACTGGAACATTGTGCTAACAAATCCTATCCTATCAGAAGCTATAGAGAGTCACCGAGAATAAGTTTCTTTAGGGGGTGAACATCAGGGACATACTGGTCCACAGTTTTCTGCCTGAAAAAGCAGAGAGAGCCCACATGGTGGCTACCAAGCAAACCTGCAGGCTTCTAAAGATGTGGGAATTGTTTCACATGCAAGTGGGCTGTACATGACAAATTCAACATGTGAGCCAAGATGTACAAATGGAAATATGTGAATTTATCACATGCAACAGCACTTACATAGGTTATGTCATGTGCTGTGGGTGTGGACCTGTGTACGTTGGTAGAACTATCTGGCCACTACAAAAACTTGTACAGGAACATGCATGCTCCACCTCCAGTGGGAGAATGGATGCCCCAGTTGTTGTACACGTCGCAGTATGTTACAAGGGGAGATACTCAGATTTGTCCTTTAATGGCATTGAGTGGGTAAAGCCACCAAGAAGGGTAGGGGACATTCTCAGAACTCTCCTTCAGAAGGAGAGTAGGTGGATTTACAAATTAAAAGCACTTAAAGAAACAGGACTGAATGTTTGGTTCGACTGCCATTTTTCGGAATGTTTTTCTGTAATGTGTTAACTATAATCTGTTTAGGAAGAACAGGGAAGGGAGAAAAGGAGGTGGTGTTTCATGTAAAGGAAAACATTAAAGCAACAGAGGTAAAGGGCTACATAGGGGGCAGAGGTCTTGTGGGTCACCCTGGAGAAAGGAAATGATGCCACCATTCGCACCATTGTGATTTACAGACCTCCATCACAGGGCGAGGATTTAGATAGGGAACTGGTGGAAGCCATTGGCAGAATGGCAGTAAAGGGGGAAATACTGCTCATGGGGGACTTCCAATATACCAGATGTGGATTGGAGTCTCCCAGCTGCAACTACAGCAAGAAGCAGGACTATACTGGACTTCCTACGGGGGAGTTGCACAGACAACTAGTCAGTGAACCCACTCGTGATGGGCTATACTGGATCTGATATTTGCAAATGAAGACAGTGTGGCAGATGTCAGGGTGGGAAGTCACCTAGATACCAGTGGCCAGGAGAAGGTGGCCCGGTATTTTTTCAAGGGCCTTGACCACCTGTCCCCTTCAGCCTGTGAACCACCATTACCACGGAACCTACTGCTGGTGCTGACCGTGCTCATGAGCAAGCCATTTGAGCCTCTGTAGAAATGAGATGTCACACCTGTCATAGAAGATGGCCTTCTTGGAGGTCATTACATCAGCTCTTGATGGAGCCTCCATATCTGGTCTTCCACAGGGACAGTCACCCTTCACTCCCACCTGAAGTTCCTCTGGAAGGTAGTGTCGGAGTTCCAGCTTAACCGGATGATGAACCTTCCGCTATATTTTACCAACTGATCATTGGAAGCCGACCGCAGGCTCTGTACTCTGGAACTGTGGAGGGTGTTCACTTACTATAAGGAGCGCACAGATGGACTTTGGGGTGAGGCTCATGAGCTGTTGGTAACATATGCAGAAATCATGCCTGGCAGACCAGTAGCAAAGTGGATGATTGGCAGGTGGATAAAATCCTGCATCGACCTCTGATATAGATTGGCTGGTAGGGAGCCTCCCTTAAGGCTCATTTCACCAGACATACTGCTGCCTTGGTGGCTGCTTCCAGGGACATTATTGTCCAGTAGATCTGTAGGGTTGCCACCTAAAAGTCGGCACACACCTGCGTATCCCATTACAGCATCGACCTGGAGTTGCGTCGGAAATGCTGCATTTGGGACCTCGATTCCCCCAGTCTCTGTTCAACAGATAGGGGTGTGCGTGCCATGCCTCCTCTTCCCAGAGAACTGCTGGAACTCTGCCAGTGTGTGGATAGTGAACTATACCCATGCCCCTAGAAAAATGTTACTCACCTGTAACCGTAGTTTTAGGAGTGGTATATAGTTCACATCCACACTGTCCACTCGGCCTCCCCTGGTAAGTGTCACATGGATCCCTGCTTTCAGTGTTCAGTATCTGACATCAGTGGGCAGAGCTGGAGGATATACCACCTGGGTGGTGAGAGGAGCTCAGCTTGAAGATGTTCTGATAAAGCAGCACTTCCAGTGAACTGCCAGTGTGTGGATGTGAACTATATACCACTCCTAGAACTACAGTTTCAGGTAACCTATTTATCTGACTTCCACAGGGTCAGTGACTGGTTCGCCACAAACAAGCTGGTCATCAACTCTCTAACAACAAAAAGGCATATCACCATTTCATCTGAAGACCTTATCGAACAAGTCCAGGGGCCAGATTTTGTAAGAGGTCCATTTTCTGCAAGCCCTAGGTGCAGTAAAGATACAAGCACATTAGGCTTGTGGCAGTCTAATAGGATTTTATATACCCCATGTGGCAGTTGCCACAAATTTGAGTACCTTTTTGTGGTCTAGTTTGCGTCAATGCCAGGGACCTGTTTTATGATGCTTGTGCCAGATATTTGGTGCAGACTGCTTTCTGTCCGGTAAACTGTCACAGCTGTGTCCGATCAACTAAAATGGGATGCAGTTGTGGCAAACCCCCCATGTGGTGCCCCACCAGAAGGTAAGTGTTGTGGCACAGGGCTTGACGCACGCTCTGCGCCTCTCTCTGAAAATACAACCCCGAGTGTTTAAATACCTGGATATCCACCTTGACCCCACCCTGTCCTCCTCCCCAAACTTTATTGCCTATTCAAGAGCATACATCAACAACTTGGACCGCTCTACAGAACAGTCATAACTTTACCACTGAGGCCAAAAACTTCTACTGTCCAGTCTCATCATCTCTGTTAATTGACTATGGTGCGGTTATCTGTTCCACCGCCAACAGCTCCATCCTGAAAATAATTTCCTTTGCCTTCAGTCACGCCTTCATGTTTGCTCTAAATGTAAAACCAGACACCCACTACTGAAGCCTCTATATCTCCACTAGCTGGCTCACCTTTTGTCTCCATTCTAGCCTCAATGTAGCCCTCCCATGCAAAAGAACTCTACTGGGGCAAATGTTTCTTGATGTAAACAGCCACTTCTCACTCATTAACAGGTATGGTACTTTGTCCATCTGGGAGTACAGATTGCTCCTGCGCCCCAGGAAAGCTCCACTAAGCCATTGCTCTTTCATGTACAGGGCAGCCAAAGCCTGGCTCTCGCTGCTCCTACAGTGACGCACCTCCAAACCCACAACACACACCTTCCAAGGGCCAATCCGCTGTCCACTTTCTCCAGAAACTTCACTGTAAGTATGGGTAGAGCGGTGTCTACGACCTCATGACAATCACTCGGTTGTTCTTACAAGTTGTCTTTGCAGTTTGAATCTTGCTACTTCCCTGCCTCTGTAACCTGACTCATGCAGTTTTTCTGTGCAGATGATGATGTTGTGTTGCATGTTTATTGTCCCATTGACTTTGTTACTTGTAAACGGTGATGCTTGTTATCTGCTATGTATTTTTGTTTTGTAACCTGCCTGACTTGGACACCTTCGAAAAAGGGCAGTTGTGTTCAAAGATCCTCCAAACACAGCAGGGACAGACAGGCGAAGCTGTAAGAAATAGGATGAACTGTGTGGGCTTGTCTGTGATATCCTCTGCTGCTTGCATGAATGGGGCTGTAACTGTTACCTTGTCATTAGACTCTCTAGAAATACATATGCATGTAGTTTCAGTTGGCTAAAATCTGTTTTGGCATATCTAAGGCTGTATTACATTCTTTTAATAATTATAAATTTGCCTTTTTGGGCACTGCTTTATCTTTTCAAGGATGAGACAAACCATCTCCACGACCAGTGTTGGTGTGTCTCCTCTTTTTTTTTTTTTTTTTTACCTTGTGCATAGTCTTGCCTGGTATAAGGCGCTCTTTTAAGCACTCTGAAGGAGGTGTTTGTGGTTAAGCCACATCTGGTTCCTGTTGTAGGCTGTATTCTCACTGCGGTTTGCAGTGTTTAGAATAGCCTCAGAATGTGAAATCTACACCACACTGTGGTTAGAGCTGCATGAAACCACTGGAGACACTGGCTTAGATTAGGAGGTGGGTTTTTGAGGTATGGTGCGTGTCCATTAACTAGACAGACCCAGTAAGAGAAGTGTTTTAAACTGTACATTTGAAGGCTGTAGTCAGTGATATAAATAAATGTACGTGCTCAAGGATCTGCCCTGTACAAACTATTCTCGGGCAGATAGTACATTGCTGTTATTTTAATGCACAGAGCTATGTGCATTACAGTACCAGTAAAACCAAAACATAAAAACTAATTCTCGCAGAAAAGGGACTTTCGTTATTTGTAAGGTGCTATAAATATTTTATGCATTTATTTTTTTCTGTAAAGAAACAGTCCTTTAGAATTTGATACTGTCAAACGTCGGGGATCAAAATTAAGTTTTGTAGTCCCTTGCCTGCCGGGCTAGTGCCTTGAGGAACTCCATAAACTCCCAGACATTCTGTTTACTCAGCTGTTATGTTTAATGAAATGTTAACCTCCTCCAGTACAAGCCAGAGGGCTAGTTGAAAAAAAACTTTTACTGGCCCGATACAGAGTACCAGCATTTGGCCAGTAGGCTGGTTCCAATTTCACGATAGTTGAAGTTCTTTGATGTTGATTGCGGGTTGTGTCAGCCACTGATTCTTTTGTTGTGGAGGGGCTGTCAGCCAGTGATGTGGCCCCATTGACAGCACATGGCAGCTGTCAAATCCATCTTTTGCCGTTTGCTATATTCCCACTTTCCGTGTAGTGCAGTTGCACTGAAATTTTACCAGAATTACTGCAGTGTGGGAAGAACAAGGAACGCTGAGAAAAACGGGCACCACAGATGTGAGAATTTGAGCATCTACAAAATTGCATATAAATCAGAAACATTGAAATTGAACATTTTAACAACTATTGGGAAAGCTAGATCAGTGGGTGGGGAATTCAGCCAGCATGAACGGAGAGATATCTTGGTGCTTCTCCACAGTAGTGCAGCAACAAAATTTTAATTAGACGGCATTCAGTAAGTTCCAAGAGCTTAACATGTCGAGACAGGACGGTAAGTCCTTTGAATGTATGAGGGATTTAGTGGGGTGACTGGGGAGGAGGAGCATCTTGGTACTGTCGCGCAAGCCGTCATTTTTACAGCCAAATCCAAAAAGAACTCAATGACCTCTGCATGTGCAGAGCATCCCATGACACCCACAGCATGGGTTGCACCAGCCCTACTTGTGCAAAGTATGGAGACTGTGGATTGTAATTGACAGCACTTGCATGGCCATAAACCCAGATATCCATTTTTTCTTTGTGGATCTGGCCCTAAGTTGAGATTGCAACTAGTTTTCTGTTTGTGGTGCTGCTATAGGCAAACTAAAAGGGGATGACTGCAAAATAAGTGGTAGGAAGTAGCCTTCCAAGAAAACGTTCTGTGGCTGTTGAATTTAGATTTCTAAATAGCATATCAGTCCACCTCAAAGAAGACAAAGGAAATAGCTTAACTGAAGTATTTGGGCCGTCTGGGCGAGATGCACAGCATGTATTGAGAGAATGACTTGGACTTGCGCTTGAAAAAAAAAATCTTTATTGCCAACTCAACGTGGGGGGCATAGCCAAATACTAGAGCTAGCCGATCTCTCCCTTGTCACTCCCCCCCCCGGTTTCTGATATAGAATTACAGTGCTTTTTCAAAAAGAAGGTATAGAAGTTGCCAAGTATGCCGGGCTTTGAGCCCAGCAAAATGATCTTCAGTGAAGCAGGCAGCATCTGGTTTGAGTTTTCCTAACAAGAAAAAAAAAAAAGGCAGGTGGTGTAACATTGTGGTGGTAATGCGCTAAACAAAATACTATATGTTTTAAAAAGAAAAGTACTTCTATACCATCCAGTTTTTCTGGTAAAAAGAGGGGGAGTTGATAGATATTGCAGGTGTAAGAAAAAGTCAGAGGCCTTGAAATCCTTAAGGTAGAAGAACTGAGTCTCATTTTGAAGCGCATTAATATATTGAATGTAAAGGTTAGCATGGATAGCATTTGACACTGGTAATCATGGGTTGTGTTGTATTACTAGTGCATTTACATGGCATGCAAGGTAAAATGGAGGAATGCAGAGGCAGACGCACACAGGGTATGATTTTGTGGACTTAAGGTACCACTTTTGGAATATGGTACCTCAGGTCTATGACAGTCCTTTTGTGCAAGTTGTAATATTTTAATTTCAGCCTTTCTTAAGTGGTAAAGGATCATAGTTTGGCCCTGACAAGGTGGCCAGCTGATCCCTTCCACTTCCTGATTCAGCTACACGCCCCCCATGCTCAGGCACATTATGACGTGCAGCAAGGTAGAGTGTGGGGTGTGCCCCATTGAAATGAAAGTGGCTGATTTTTCCTTACTCTTTAATACCTTATGATGGCGAGTTGGCGATTAATGAAGGCCACTGCTAGACGGCCAATGCAGTTTGTGCAGTGCTGTTGTAATATGATCCCTACACAATGTCTCAGAGATCAAACACTCGAGGTGGTCTTCATTAATACTTTACTCACATGTAACCATAGTTTTAAAGATGGTATATGGTTCACATCCACACCACCCACCCTGCCTCCCCTGGCAAGTGGCACATAGATCCCTGCTTCCAGTGTGCAAGATCTGACATCATGGGGGATGGAGACGGATATACTGTGGTGGTAGGAGTATAGCATGAAGACATTCCAATGAATCAGCATTTCTGGTGGAACTGCCACTGTGTGGATGTGAACTATGTACCATTTCTGGAACTACGGTTACAAGTGAGTAACCTGTTTTTCCGGTATGTTGTAGTATGTGCCACCTGAATAGTGTAACAAAACTTAAATGTATTGACATCTCTACTCTTCAGCCACGTACTTATTTATTGTGGGGTATGCTTTAAATGACTGCTTACTTAACCTCTGTACAGTATAAAGAACACTGTGCTTTTGGAGACACTAATCTAAGCTATCAGAATATGTATGCACACACACGGAAGACCTAGAGTATACCTACAATTGACTGTTCTGTGGGCAAAGTGTTTCTGTAGGAGTTGTTGACATTTGAAATTTGAATATAATCATGACACAGAATTCCAAATAATCACTCTTCAAAATTTGCTCCGTTGTTAATTTCCATTTGATAGTATATCCCTCTAAATTATTTACCTTTTCTGGTGGCTGACTGAAGATGTGGTGAAATGGGGCTCACTGACCCCTTAAAAGTGGTCTGAGTAAGGGATATCAGTGGTTGTAACCTTCTGTACATCTAGGAATTTCAGGAATTTCATTAGGGAATTCAAAGGCAAGAAATGACTAAAATAGAAAGGACTGGGTTAAAGATGCTTATAACATGGGTTGTTGGAAGTGTGCAGTCGCTTTGGAGGAGTCCCTCTACGTGGCCATGCATTAAATTCCCTTTTTAATGCATAGTTCAGGGGAAGGACTCTGGGCAAGACCTGTTGGCTCTCGTTCGTTACTTCGGAAAGTCAAAGGACAGCGGCAGCCATGACAGAGTGTGGGGAAGCGGGAGAGCTTCAGCGGGCAACATAGTGTGCAGTAGCTCTGTGATGTAGCGATGGCCTGTCAGCTGTGCTGTCAGCGTGTTACCTGAGGCATGTTCCTAGTGTGGATCCCAGTACAATGCTGATACTAACAGAGACAAAAAGAGACACACACATAGCGTGAGTGGACGGGAGATATAAATCACACTTACTGCATTATACTGTCTCTCTCTTGGTCTTGCTAAGTAGCAGTTGAGATCCTGCACGGGGGTGCCTAAAGTACATTTTCCACCCCCCACAATACACAGTGCCCCCCACCCAGATTTCCCTTCCCCCACCTTGCAGGCTGTGATTTGCCGAAATGCAGGTGTTGAATGTGGGCTCAAGTGGGATGTACGATCAGGTGCACTTCTCCATTTTCCTGTTCGAGAAAGGCAGCAGCAAACTGTGGACTGGGGAGAGAAAAACACAGTGACCGTGAGACCTGGGATCTTATAGTCCGAATTCCTCCAGTGTCCTCTCTCTGTCTCTGGTCCTGTGTGTGTAAAGCCATGACTAGTAAAGTGCACATTGCAGACTGCAAAAGAGAGAGGCCGTTATTCATAGAGCTGACTGTGGATAATGGGCTCAGTTTGCAGTTCCCATGTGGGAAGCAGCAACACCACGTGCTAAAATTAGGGACTGCAATCTGCACAGACAGTGATCAAGATTGTCTGAATGGGGTCCACACTGAGAGTGCCGCCAATGAGCCGTGTACCCCGGAGTTACAGGGACATGCACATTGTTGGAGTGGGAGGTGAGCGAAATGTAATCGTGAACACCTGGCACTACAAAGCTACAGATGTGGAGTGTGCATTTCGTACTGTCTCTCAGTGGAACTGATCAGCTCACTCTGTTGCCTAAGGCCACTGAATTGCTTTGTGCCAAGTCTTGCTCCCTCGCCCCCCGGTTGCTCACCCTGTGTCTTATAAGCATGTTCATTGGCCACCTGTCAGTGTAGACACAGACTGAGAGAGATCTTGGGCAAGCAGCTGCAGATTGCAACACTGTCAGTCTCTCTTTCATCTGTGTGTGTCTTTGTGTGTGCGAGTCCTCCTGTAGGCAAGCATATTTTCCACTTCTGTCTGTATCCAAGTCCTGCTGTGAGCGTGCCGTGAAAGGGAATGTCAGTCTAGGGATCTGCGGTGCGCACAGAATGGCAGACAGCGACACAGACCGCACGCGAGATCAGGAGAGAGAATGCAGAAGTTCAACACTGTTTCAGTATTCTGTGTGTGTGCGGCAACTCCTGTAGGAAAGCGAATCATCTAATTATGGTAAGCGAGAGAAAGAGACACAGACAGCATGTGTGCGGGCAACCAAATGACATGTGGTTTGCACGCCACTAGAACATATTATGCATTAGAAATATCGCAGATCATGTCAGTACTGGCTGTGTGACATTTCTATGTGCATAGCAGCAAGGCACTGTGCATTTGTTCTTAGGGGCTATTTTAAGGTGGCAGGATACAGTGCCTTTCTTGGCGTTTAAACAGGAGGGAAAACCCTTTTTGTAGGTTTTCTTGTGTATTTGACATGCCATGTAATAAGTGCAATATCCCAGTCCAGGGTATGGGGTTACAGGCATTCTGGCATGCCTGGGGTGCGGCTAGGACACGAGGTCACAGGCTGAGTGTCCACAGCACCCCAGGCATGCATTAAATGCCTATATTCCCATACCCTGGAGTGAGTTATTTCTAACTGTGAACCCCCAAGCATCATGGAATGTTCTTCCAGAGCGTAAACAAAACATTGCAGTGCTGCAGTCCAGTGAGAAAAATTCTTCCTGCAAATGGCACAGGGGAAAAAAAATGCTGTTGATGTACATGCGTTTTATATTTTCTGTTACTAGGGAGCTGATGTGGTAGCAGAGAGGATAGTGCATCTTTGAGTAACATAGGTAACCTTTCACTTTGCTAGAGAGTGCAACAAATTGCGTCTGAGACACTTGACAGTCTGTTTCCCTACAGTTCAAACAAGAACTGCCATTTGCCTTGACTGAAATAAAGATTCTGCAGCTGGAGATTTTTCCTGTGAAGTTGGCAAAGTTGCTATTCTGAAATGGAATTCCACTTAAGCTGAAGTCTTACTGTGTTCCACACCTGAAATTGTCAAATGAGCTTCATTTTAAAGATGCACACACACTGTGGATAAAACTGGCAAAATATACCCACCCCTACTTCAGACATGCAAGGCAGCAAGCAGATTTTGTCCCTTTTGGGGAAACTTGTGTCTGCATGCTATGTTTTCCAAATTCAGCTTTGATTTTGTATTTTTGCTCAATTTTTATTCCTTTTATCATCATCATCACTGTTAGGTTACATGGAAACAGGATCCATGTCCCCGTGAGCTGATCTGCTCCTGCTGTTTAGTCCTTTGCTGCAATCGGCGTCCTATTTGTGACATCATAAATATTTTGACAACAAACTGAATATCACAAACTGAAGATTATGACTTCAAATGATTAAGTAGTAGATGCAGATAATTTTTAAGGGACAAGGAGCATGCTTCCACAAAATTAACCTAGTAATGAAGAACAGAATGATGCAGACAGTATATAAAATAAAAGCTAAATTGTGTGTAAATAATTTTTTGTTTTCCAAAAAGTGAAAAACTCGTTTGTCTTAGGCCGAATTCTGTTGTAGCAATGACCTGTCAGAGGTTTGGGGGAGAGGAGGAGTGAGAGAGTTCACAGGTGGCATTGTGAGCTGGAGGTTAAGATCACCAGCTTGGGAACCAGGAGGACCCAGGTTCATACTGTGCTGCATCCAAAATACTCACTGTGCGATCTTGGGCAAGTCACCTACCCTACCAGTGCTCCAATCCACACCACTGTGGAAATGGGCAAAAGTGGGACCCCACTGAAAATGAGATGTGTCTTAGCTATGCTGTCCTGTGTAAATACAGTAGTTTAAAAAAATGCTTGTGGGCATGTTTATGTACACGTGCACACACGAAGGAATATTGTTTGTAGCTTCAAAGCCTACCTAAATTTTCTAAAAAGACAACCCAGATGGCTAGGCCACTTGTCTAGGGATACAACCAGTAGTATTGCTTTGTCAGTACTGAGAATAAACTGATGGTGAATTAATCTTGAATTTGTTTGGCCAGCTATGTGCTGCTGGTTGTACAGTTTCCCTTAGATCAAGGGGAAGAACTTATCAAGAATGTATTACATTATGTCAGTAGCTCCAAGAAAACTGAGAAGCTGTTGCTAGCTTTAGGATTTGCATTTTGAGAAAGCAAACAAGCATGGGAATCTCATCCTAGCTTGCCAGTTGGCTTCATAACTCGGTTGATAAACCACCAGAACTCTATTCTAGGGACATGGTTTCCAATCGTGTCACATTATTTCTTTCTAAATACAGTCTAGGGAAACTAAAAGAACTGAACCTGTTTGGGGGGATCCAAAGAATTGATGAAACATGTGGAAGATTTGGCATGTTTATGCTGCTAATCTTGAGATATGAAGTCTGTGAGTTCTTTGGATCCAGACCCTTTATTTATTGAACCTTGGGTTACAGCACCTTTGAGCATAACAACTTGTATACAAAGGTTCCACTTCAGTAGTACAAAAACAAAACAAGGTAAACATATAGAATAGTGGATGGGTGAACATCCACAACAAGGCTGTGTTTCCATCGAGGGAGTTGATGACATCACAGAGACCTCGAGAGGTCTCGCTGATGTCATCAATTGCCCGAGATGGGAACGCAGACTTAGTTGTGGATGTTCACCCATCCAGTGTTTTATATAGTACATGGGTGCTTTTTTAATTTTTGCTTTATTTTTCTGTTACTTGCTGTAGGCGCTGCTCCCGTTCCTGCTGGTACTCCTGCTCGCTCCCGTTCCCGCTTGTGCCACTAGTGCTTCCTCCGGCTTCTCAGTTTCTCCTGTGCACATCGATTAGTTTTTAAATCGGGGGCTCAGAAAGGAGCTATGTATGCAGCTCTCCATGTCCCGATTCCGACGTCAGAGTCTGCTCCGCTGCCGGGGCTTACTAAATCGTGCTGCCTTGTTTGTTTCTCTTTTCTAGAGAGAGACTCGTCTGAGCCCATCAGGTGGCAGGTCAAGGGTAAAAAGTTGTTGTACTATCAATGTGACGTCAGAACGATAGTACAATAGCTTTTTTGACCTTTGAACTGTACTACAAGATTTCAGCAGTTGCTAAAATCCATTCACAATAGAGGCTAACCATATACTATAATAGGTAAGTAAACAGCAGATATCAAGAATATACTTAAAAAAAAAAAATAAATCAAAAGCAATCAAAATAGCACTGAATGTTGCTCAATATAACAGTAGAGTGGGCTAGAAGAGAGGGCAGCCTGGGAGGCCTTGTCTAAATCTAGGAGAGAAAGTAATGGGGTGTAAGGTGGGGGATGGGAGAGACAAGAGGGAGAAGAAGATGAGTTGCACAGGAGGTGGAGAGGGAAAGAGTGGAGTTGCAAAGACTGTAATGGGGATAGAGAAATGAGAATGGGAAGGTGGAAGGAGGGAAATGGGGTGAGTACAGAGAGAAGGGGGGAGTGCTGATGAAGTGAGGGGGAGGAAGACAGATTAATAGTATAAGGAGAAGAGGTGGTGTTTAGTCGGGGGCAGCCTAGCAGGCCTCGTCGAAAACCCCAGAGAGAGAGAGTAGTATGGATGGGAGAGAGGTGAGAGAGAGAAATGTAGGGAGGAGGAGGGGAAGAAGTTGCAAAAGATGTGGCATGAGATAAGAATGGGTGGAGGGTGGAAGAGGGAAGGTGAGGAGGAGCAAGGGAAGAACTTGAAGATGCGTGAGCAGAGAAGCAGCAGTGGTGAGGGGTGGAGGGGAAAAGGCTCAAGGGTAGGATCGAAATGAAGTGCCAAGAGTTAAAAGTGCCATAAGGTATAAGTACAATGATAAAATAAGCAGAAGGATGCCAGATCCTTCTTCCCTATTTTTGCTGTCACTGAAGCTGTGCCTATGTACTCTCCAGGGATAGCAACCAAGTGGTTGCCTTTGCGAACCATGGCCACTGCTATTTCATGGCCAGCAAGGGGTGATGGAGCATAGGGTAGCCCACATGTGACAGTTTGTTCTTGCTTAACTGCCGAATTTCTGGTATTAAATACCATTTTGTTTCTCTCCATACACTTAAAATAATGTTTCCCTTTTCTCTGAATAGGTTATGGATGCAGATGGCTCAGGCAGGAGAGTCTTGGTGGAAGATAAGCTACCTCACATCTTTGGTTTCACTTTGCTGGGTGACTACATTTACTGGACAGACTGGCAGCGACGCAGTATTGAGCGGGTGCACAAAAGTGCCGCAGAACGAGAGATCATCATTGACCAGTTGCCAGATCTGATGGGTCTCAAAGCCACAAATGTCCATAAAATCATTGGTGAGTAACTGTTGAAATACAGACTGTTCACCAGCAATCTAACAACTTTTGGGTCATGTCAGAAAGACTGGACTTGAAAGCTAGGTGTTTGACTCTCTCTGTGTAGTGCTCTAATCAGGTAGAGTACCTTTACTGTATGAAACAAAAGGTAACTGGAAAGGTAAAACATTACACTTCAGTGTATGGTGGTTGTTTTTCTAAGTTTTGATACCATTGTTTACCACGTGTGGTCACAGAATGGGTGAGGTAGAATTTGTTTTTCACTCCTATAAAATGTCATGTGTAGCATTTACACTAAACCCATTGTCCTAGTATGCTTTTTTTAACTTATTGTTTCAGCCAAACTTGACAAATAAATGTTCCATTTGGAATACAGTTTCTTAAACACCAAATGGTGGGAGAAGAGCAGTTAATACCCCAGTCTGCTTTTCAGATTCCACTGCGGTTTGCCCCTACCCCAATGATCAGACATTCAGGTCTCAAACAGATGCATCTACCAGCCACAGTAGTTTGAAAAGTGTTTGCATATTTAGAGTTCAAAACATTCTGTTGTCATTCTTGTAAAAATGCAATAATAAAAAAAAAAAATTCCGCTTCTCACTCCAGGAATCCTTCAGTATGCATGACTAGTGCAGTTATGTCAGCTGGGTTCAGCTGCCCCGGAGATGGAGTTATGCTAATGATGCCAGGGAATTAGCCAATCAAGTTGTAGTAAGAGAGTGCTGCCTGTAGGTGCTGCTGTACTTCCAGTCAGATTATTTTCTCTGCTAACTAGACAAGTCTGTCCTGGAGCGCTCTTCAGACCTTCACTTGAAGTGGTTTATTTTCAGTTTATTAGTAATTTCTCTTACTCTGTGCTGCTTTTAGTATTTTAGTTAGTGCTTTTTTTGTGTGTGTTCCGTGGTTCCTCAGTTCCCAGAATCCTTCTTTTTGTGTTCCCGTGCTTTTTCTGACTGAAAAATATTGCTTCTGAGGTAAAAATTCCACAAATTTTGTATTTTACCATTTTTTATGGATATTTACTTTTCAGTGGTTCTGCAGATTTTAACCGCATTTCTTTATTTTACTTCAACTGGGAGCAATTTTTCAGCGATTCCACAGCCCTGGCAGCCTTCTGTGTTTTCCTTTTTGGGGACAAAATTCTGAGTCTTCTGATAAATAGGTAGGTCAGACAGTTCAAGTACCAAGACTGGCCCTTTTTTTCCCTCCAAATTACTAAAGCCTTTTAAATTGTGGACAAGGCAGACTACTACAATTCTAATTTAATATTTTGGGCCAGTCACTGTTTTTCTCTCTGTGTGCTTTACTTTATATTGCTCAAGGCACTAAGAAATCAGCTGGAAATCATGGCTTCAGTCTACCTCCCCTTCTATAAAAAAAATTCTGAAGATAGGTCCTCCTCTCATCAAAAGTCTAAAGACAGGTCCTTCAAGGACCTCATAGAAAATAAGTCTGATAAAAATAATAATGACAAAGCCAAACAAAAAAGATATTCATAACAGGTCTCTGATTCAGGGCCTGCTAAAAAGAAACACAAAGAAAAACATATCACTGCCCCTTCCGCTGAAAAGTAAAGGGAGATGCCAGTGTTACAACAAGATATATCCTCCGTGGAGGAAATGGAAAAGACTTGGCAACTATATCAAACTTTTCAGGCTGTGCGGTCTATTCTGTGTGCCCCAGCTGGTGGTCCTGCACCTAACCCCTCTGACCCTGGCCTCAGCAAGGGCATTTTCCTTGAGGGGGGTGATGATGAAGAGGAGGGGTGAGCCTTTAGAACCTGATGAAATTTCTGACCAAGCATTTGACTCAGAGTTTTCCTTTATCCAGCACATGGTGGACACTGTTGCCCTTTCTATACAAGAATCCACTGAGGAAGATGAGGAGGAAGATTTTTTTTTTTTTTAGATATGATGGGTCTCCCTTCTCCTTCTCCAGGGGTGGATAAGAAATTAGAGAAGTACCAGCTAGATAAGTCTAACGCTGAGTACCTTTACATACATTCAGACCATGAAGGTGCAGCTTGTGATAAAGTAAAGTTGCATCTTTCTTCCTAACCTCCAGAAGAAGAATCCAGAAAATTGGATGCTGTGTGTAAGAAATCTTATACTACAACGCCTCTGCTGTTTCGCCTCTGTATTTACATGGCATACACAGCTCGGTACCAAAAGGCTCTCTGGACCTCTGTTCTGGCCATCAGTCAGCAGCTCCCAGATAGTGGCCCAGGAACTGTTAAAACTGCCTTAGAAGCCAGAAAATACCCGCTCCATATGGCTGTAGATGCCAGTGACACTGCCTCCAAGGCTGTGGCTCAGGCCATTTCTCTCAGGAGAGTTGCCTGGCTGAGGACTGCTCCTCTCTCCCAGGACACCCAGAGTAAAGCTATTGATTTCCCTTGCGAAAACGATTCTCTTTTTGGGGACAAAACAGAGACGTAGATGAAAAAGGTGAGATGATGCTGAGGAGCAGGATGTTACTAGGAGGAGTCTGACATAGTACTGTACCTGGAATTGCTGGATTCTCCTCCCCTTATAATTCCTCCTCTCATAGCAGCCTATGGCTGTGCCATTATGGGCTGAATTCGATCCCTGCCATGCCTAGAAAGAAGTGAAAAATTGTACCAGGCTCCCTGAGGGGAACCATACTTTGCTGGGCAACCACAGGCAAATTCAGTGGTGATAAATGCTGTCCATGATAGGACTAAGAAGCCTAAGCATCTCGGCTCCCTTCCCCCTGATCAGGAGTCCACAAAGTGTTACCTCATAGGGAAGAGGACCTTTGCCTCAGCTATGCTGGCCATCAGGGTTATGAATTACATTGCCCACATGGTCAAATTTCAGAATACTCTCTGGAAGAAGGCCACGGCTGCCATTCAGGCTTTTCCAGAGGCAGGAACTGCTCAAGGCCCTCCAGTCTGGGGCCGATGTTGGCAAGCATCTTTTGAAGTCTGCCTATGATGCTGCTGATGCCTCTGCTAGTGGGCATCTGTCTGAGAAGGCTTTTTTGGCTTGGGGTGTCTGGCTTTGCTACAGATGTGCCACAGTTCATCCTGAATGCCCCCTTCCGAGGCTGCAAGCTCTTCCGGGCAGACGTACAGGACATTCTTTCTGACCTGCAGGCCGTGGGCAGGACTCTCTGGTCTTTCCACACCCAGTCAAAAAGTGGAGAGGGGGTGCCCTTTTGTCGGGCCTACCATAAGCCTAAGCAGGTGTCAGGCCCCAGAGTAAGTGCTGGGCAGCATGAGCCCTGCCTTCCCCTTCTTTCACCTGTGGTAAGGCCCCCAGAGGAGGTGGTGCAGCCCTGGCCACAGGGGCTAAATCAGCTTGACTCCTTGCCAGATCCCCACCCTCCAACACTGCAGGAGTCTGTTGTTACATAGAAACATAGAATCTGTCGACAGATAAGGACCATGCGGCCCACCTAGTCTGCCCATTTCCCTACTTACTGCTGCAGCCCCAGATTTATTTGATCTTCGGCTCTCCTACTCTGCACATTTCCAGGGTACCCTTATGTCTATACCATGCACTCTTAAACCCCCGTATTGTTTTTGTACCCACCACTTTTGCTGGAATGCTGTTCCACGGCTCCACCACCCTTTCAGTGAAAAAGTACTTCTTAACATTACCCCGAGCCTTCCACCCTTCAGCCTCATATCATGCACACTTGTTCTTGTGCAGAGTTTTCTATGAAATATGCTTTCCCCTGTATCCTGTTTATTCTCCTAAGGTACTTGAAAGTCTCTACAATATCTCCCCTCTCCCTTCTTTTCCTCCAGTGAATAGATATTAAGGTCCTGAAGTCTTTCTTCGTAGGGCTTCTGGTGCAGTCCATATACCATCTTCGTTGCCTTTCTTTGGACTGTCTCCATTTTGTCAATTTCCTTCCGGAGATGTGGTGTCCAGAACTGGACACAGTACTCCAGCTGAGGCCCCACCAGTTTCTCCCTTCACCTTGACCGGTTGAGGGAGATCACCACAGATGTTTGGGTCCTGCAGCTATAAAGGACAAACTCTGGAACTTCTTGAGTGGCCTCCAGACCAACTTCTGGTTCATTCAAGCTACCCTTCAGACCACATTCCAGTGTTGCTCGGGGAAATTTGCACGTCGCTCTAAAAAAGAGCCATAGAACCTATTCCCAAGGATCAGAGGAACAGGGAGTTCTACTCCCATTTCTTTCTAGTCCATAAATCCACAGAAGATTTGCGGCCCGTTCTAGATCTGAGAAACATGAATTTCTGTATCCAGTACAAGAAGTTCAGGATGGTCGCCCTGCACAGCCTGCTGCCACTGCTGCACCGGGGAGACTGGATACCCTCCCTGGACATGCAGGATGCTTACCTGCATATTCATGTGTGTGCTCCCCACCGGCAATACCTCAGGTTCCAGTTCCAGGGGGAACACTACCAGTTCCATGCATTGCCCTTTGGCTTGTCTTCTGCACCACGGGTTTTTACTAAATGCTTTGCAGTGGTAGTTACTCTCAAGATGGAGGGGCTGTACATTTTCCCTTACCTGGATGACTGGTTGCTCAAGGCACAGTCCAGGGAGCACCTGCTCCAGACCCTGGAGTGTACTAAGCTGTTGTTCCATGCCCTAAGCATCACAGTCAGTCTGCCCAGCACCTATAGTATATAGGGGTAGTAGTGGACACTGCTCAGAGCTTTGCGTTCCTGCCGCAGGACAGAGTAGACTGCTTGATGGCTCAGGCCCAGCTGCTTTACAACAGCAGATATGTCACAACCAGCTCCTTCTTGAGGCTTGTGGGCCTAATGGCTGCAGCCATTGTCATAGTATCTTTAGCCATGCTGCACATGTGGATTTCCCAGAGGGCATTTGAGGGCCCAGTGGAACCAACGCACCGAAGATCTAGGACAGCAGGTTCTAGTCTCCTTTGTAGTCAAAAAGGTGCTGCTGTGGTGGATGTAACCCAGCAACCTGTGGAAAGGGGTTCCTTTCCTCATTCCTTCTCAGCAGATTCTCACCTTGGATGCTTCAGGGTTGGGCTGGGCGGTTCATCTGGGGTCCCATCAGACTCCAGGGACAGTGCAGATGGGAGACTGCCCTCCACATCACCGTCCTAGAGATGAGGGCCATTCTGTATGCTTTACAAGCCTTCCAGACTTATCTGTCCCCAGGCCATCTGCTGGTGCAGATGGACAACATAAGCATGGTGCATTATATCAACAAACAAGGGGGGACCCATTCATACCCTCTGTGTCAGGAAGCGGTGAAGGTCCGGTGCTGGTCTCTAAAACACGGTCTAGAACTGTCGGCCGTCCATGTTCCAGGTGTCCAAAACGTCCTGGCAGACCGGCTCAGCTGGTCACAGTCTCGGATACACAAGTGGGAGCTGCTGACCTCTGTTGCAGGCTGCCTGTTCTATAGGTGGTCGTCGTCCAGATATGGACCTTTTTGTGTCCCCACTCAAGGCAAAACTGCCGCGTTTCTGCTCACTTGTTCCAGGCCTGGAGTGGAGGTTTCTCTACGTTTTTCCTCCCTACTGTCTAATCCAGAGGGTGTTAATCAAGCTCCAGGTGGATGGGACAACTCTGATCCTCATTGTCCCCTTCTGGCCTCATCAGATCTGGTTCCCCTTGCTGCAGCAGCTGGCAGTGGAACCTCCAGTGCCCCTGCCCCTGCCCCTGTGCAAAGGCTTGCAGTCACAGGAGCAGGGCACCCTGGTCCATCCGGACTTCAAGACACTGCACCTCCATGCATGGTTCCTGAAGGCATAGTCATGGCTAGATTTGGGGTGTCCCAAAAGGTGTCTAATGTCCTGATGGCTGCTAGGAAGCTTTTCACAAGGGTCACGTATTCAGTGAAGTGAAAACGCTTTGCTTTGTGAGCAGCTTCCCATCATTTGGATTCTTTAACATAGAAACATAGAACATAGATTTTGATGGCAGATAAGGACCGCTTGGCCCACCCAGTCTGCCCATTTCCCTACCTATTGGATAAGCTGCAGATCCTAGTTAACCAGCAGCCTACTTCTTCCTACTTATCCATTGAATCAGATCCTGGAGTACTTGCTGCCCTTCTCAGATTCTGGCCTGCAGTACTTCTCCATTCAGGTGCACCTGTCAGCCATTTCAGCCTTCCATGTGCCTGTTGATGGCTATACGGTGGAATAACTAGAGGTGTCCAGTACTGTTTTTGAGAAGCATTCTCCATTTGAAGCTGCCCATCCTCAATCCAGTCCCATCCTGGGATTTAAACTTTGTTTTGGAGAAACTTACTTTCGAACAACATGAAGTCTTGCTATATTATGACACATGCAGTGAGTCCCAACCTTCGAACTGCTCCGGAGGTGAAAGAGTTAACTTTCCATGCCAGGCATGGAACGCTGAGCTCGAGCTCGGTTGAAACTTTATCTGTTGTTCTTCAAACTCAAACCATCAGATTCTTTACTCCGCCTCACTGAACAGTCGCTCCGGAGATTTCTCCTTCTGCTCGGTTCATTTTGTCGGTTAAAGTACTGCTTTTCTCGGTTTTTAACCGATTTAAACCGCAACCGGTCGGTTCAGACTCTGTCTGTGGTATTGTGAGTACTAGATAGGTTTTACATTTATTTCTATTCTGTGTGTAACTTGTAAACGGTTTATCGGTTCGGTTTGAACCGATCAAGTTGCTTAAAATATCTTAATCTATCTTTTAGTGTGTGGTTACCGGTTTTTATCGGTTCTAAAAAAAAAAAGGATTTTATTACGGTTTTTTCCACGACCCGTGACACGGTTGGGAACCGATAAGAGAGTCTTACCTGGCTGATTGCCATAAATGGGTAAGTTTGGTTAGGACTGGCACTATGTCTGAGAAACCCAAAAGAAAAACCGGGCCCACTGGGTTTCAACACTGCAGTGTGTGTGGGGAAGTCTTTGCCAAGGCTGATCCCCACACCACCTGTGTTTATTGTCTCGGGTTTCACCACCTCAACGCAGACTGCCAGATTTGTAAAAGTTTTCCTGCAGCTACCCTGGAAAAGAGAGTTGGTAGGCTCAGGGAAAGGGAGGCCAAAAAGTCCGCTGAACCGGATGGCCAGCCCGGTTCGGTTCCAGCCGTACCGGAGGGAGTGCCCTCTGACCAGGGCGAGACTTCCTCTGGCAAAAGGAGATCCGACTCGGAGGAGCCGGGTCCAGCAAAAAGGACTAGAAAATCAGCTGGTGTGGAGCCAAAACTTTCCTCTCCAACCGCTGAAGAAATGGCCAAAGCGATAAAAATTGTCTAGTCGCTTTCCCCGGTTCCGACCGAACCGGCATCATCGAGTAAGCGCCCGGTTCGGCCGGTTCCACCGGTTCAAGAGTATGAGTTAGAGGAGTATTATGAACCGGAGGAGGGTGAATGTGGATTTGAAAGTCTGGATGTGCCCATTGACCCGGACATCTCCCCAGACAGACCTTCAGGAGTGTCTCCTCCTAGGCTTTCTGAGTCCCCTTCTCATTTTATGTTGTATAAAAAAGTGGCTGAAACCCTCCAGCTCCCTGTGGAGGAAGCTGTGGATGATCAAGAGGAGCCTGACTATGTGGAAATGATGGATATCCCAGAGTCCAGGAGACTGTCTGTCCCCTTGCATAAATCTTTTGGGAAACAGACTTTAAAATTTTAAAAGCTCCTCACACTATACCTCCTGTGGATAAGAGAATGGACAAGAGGTACACATTGTCAGGCTCTGATACGGAGTTCCTCACACAACAGTGCAGCCATGTTAGGGTAGTGCAGGCTGCAGCCTGTGACAAGGCTAATATACACTTGGCTTCACACCCCCCCTGGATAAGGACTCCAGGAGGATTGATGCCATGGCAAAGAAACAGTACATGGCAGCATCCTTGGGACTCAGACAGGCAAATTATATGGCTTATGTTGCCAGATACCAGAAATCCAGATGGGATACTGTTATGGCTGTAGCAAAGCAGGTCCCTGGCCAGCTTGCCAAGGAGCTGGAGCAGGTGGCTGCTGATGGTATTGAGGCATCCAAGGTGCAATTCCATGCTGCAGTGGACTCTAATGATGTGTCATCAAGAGTCATGGCTACATCTGTGGCACTTCGCAGAATGGCTTGGCTCAGATGTACTAGCCTGTCACAGGATACCCAGACTAAGGCCATGGATTTTCCTGTTGTGGGTAATTCTCTGTTTGGGGAGCAGACAGAGAATTACATGAAGAAAATGGATGAGTATAGGACCACCTATAGGAGTGCACAGGCCAAAGAAAGGCAGGCCACTCCTCAAAGGCAGCTTCCCAGGGGCAGGGGCAGGCCTTTCCATAGGCCTTTTTACCAAGCCCAGGCCTCCTCTTCTGCCTATGCCCAGAGGGGGTTCTTTAGAGGAGAGGCAGGCAGGGGGTACAAGCAGGCCTGCTTCCACCCTCAGCCCAAAGCCCCTGCCAAACAGGCATCCTGGGGGGTGCCAGGGCCGATTCTCAGCTACCTTTAGGGGGCAGGCTGGCTTACTTTGTCCAGGACTGGAAGTCTCTTACATCAGACAAGTGGGTCCTGGAAGTAGTAAGCCAGGGACTGGTTCTCAGCTTCAAAAAATTTCCAAAGATGAGAACCAGATTCTTTCCACCTGCAAATCCTCCAGAGGCTCTTGCCTTAGAGGCAGAGGTCTCTTCCTGCCTAGCTCTCAGAGCTGTGGAAAGGGTTCCACCCCTACACCAGGGCAAAGGTTTGTACTCCAGGTACTTCCTTACCCCAAAAAAGACAGGAGAATGGCGGCCCATCCTGGATCTCAGATACTTAAACAAGCACCTTTTAAAACCAAAATTCAAAATGGTGACTCTGGGAATTATTCTACCCTCTCTAAGGCCAGGGGACTGGCTAGCGTCCCTGGACCTCAAGGATGCCTATTTCCATATTCTCATCAGACGCTCCCATCGAAAGTACCTCAGGTTCGAGCTGCCCTCAGGCCATTACCAATTCAGAGCAATGCCCTTTGGCCTCACCTCTGCTCCAAGGGTATTCACAAAATGCCTGGCAGTAGCAGTTGCCCACCTAAGAAGGCAAAAAATTGCCATCTTCCCTTACCTGGCCGACTGGCTCATAGCAGGCCAGTCTCCAGATAAAAGTCAGGTTACATCTACAGATAACTCAGCAACTGCTCACTTCTCTAGGTTATCTTCTGAATCTTCCAAAGTCAGTTCTAGAGCCTGTCCAGCTCCTCACCTTCATAGACGTGGAGCTGAACACAGAGAAGGCCAGAGCCTTCCTTCCTCTGGACAGGGCAAGGACCCTGGTCTCTCTCTGGCCTCCTCATTCACCCTGCAGGTCTCTTGACCAGCAAGGCACTTTCTACAGCTCCTGGGGCACATGGCTGCTTCAACAGCAGTAGTGCAGGGAGCGAGATTTCAGATGAGGGACATCCAGTTCCATTTGAGGGCCTTTTGGTCTTAAAGGAGAGACCCTCTAATCAAATTGATCCCAGTGACTCGAACCCCTGATCCAAGCCCTACAGTGGTGGCAGGACCAGAGCAATCTAAGACAGGGGGTTCCTTTTGCCCCTCAGTCTCACTCCTTAATCCTTACTACAGATGCATCCCTCTTGGAGTGGGGAGCTCACATGGGCGACCTCACTACCCAGGGATTGTGGTCCCCTCAGGAATTTCTGCTCCACATCAATCTGTTGGAACTCAGAGCAGTTTTTCTAGCACTTCAAGCTTTTTCCAAATCTGTTCAGAACAAAGTTATTCAGGTCAGAACAGACAACACCACCACAGTGTGGTACATCAACAAGCAAGGGGGCACTCTGTCTATGGCCTTGTGCACCGGAAGCAATGAAGTTGTGGTCTCTGGCTTTCTCACTGAACACCTTCCTTATGGCAGTTCACCTCCCAGGCAAGGACAATGTCCTGGCAGATGCTCTCGGCAGGATTTCCCAGGGCCATCACGAATGGTCACTGGACCCTCTGGTCTTGGAGGTGGTATTTGCCAGATGGGGCACCCCACAGATCTTTTTGCAGCCCCAGACAATCACCAACTTCCCCTTTCTTGCTGCAGGCCCCCAGTGTTGGGCTCAGTCCCTCTGGATGCCTTCCTTCTCAGTTGGGAGGGAAGTTTCTCTGCTTTTCCCCTTCCCTCTCCTGTTCAAAGTACTAGTCAAAATCAGATCTCAACCTGCAAGATGATCCTGATTGCCCCAGATTGGGCCAGACAGCCTTGGTACCCACTCCTACTGTCCTTAGCAGTCCACCTTCCCCTGTGTCTTCCCAAGAATCACAACCTGTTAACCTGTGCTCAGAGGAGAGTTTGGTACCCGAACCTCAAATCTCTCAATCTCAAGGCCTGGCTCTTGAAGAGTTAGAGTTTGCTGACCTACACCTCTCCCAAGGTGTAATGGATATCCTGAAGGCTTCTAGGAAGCCTTCCACCAGGGCTACTTATAATTCCAAATGGAAGAGGTTTTCCATATGGTGCTCTGGAAAGCATATTTCCCCAGAATCTGCTGACTTACCCACAGTCCTGGATTATATGGTCCACTTAAATACCTTGGGGCTGAGACCAGCTACCCTAAAAGTGCACCTGGCAGCTGTGTCTGCTTTCTTATCAGCAGGTAAGCCCTCTTTCTCTTTCAGCTCATCCTGTATTCTCCAAGTTTTTCAAGGGGTTGCTTCACACTAAACCTCCATTCAGGGACCCTGCCCCTGCCTGGGATCTTAATGTTTGCATTGCTCAGCTTATGCAACCCCCCTTTGAGCCTTTGTCTTCAGCAGAGCTTAAGTACTTGACTTGGAAAACTGTGTTTTTTGGTAGCCATCACTTCTGCCAGATGCATAAGTGAATTACAAGCCTTGTCAGTGGAGCCTGATTTTTATCTCCTTTCATAGAGATAAGGTGGTCCTCAGGACTAACAGGAAGTTCTTGCCTAAGGTGGTTTCAGATTTCCACCTTAATCAATCTGTCTCTCCCTGTGTACTTCACTGACCATTCCTCCTCTGGCGAGAGGAGACTGCACAGTTTAGATGTGAAAAGAGCCCTTAGTTACTACATAGAACGTATCAAGGGTCACAGGTTTGACTCCCTCCAACTGTTCCTCACTTATGGTGAGGTTAGTAAAGGGAAACCTGCCACTAAAAGATCCATTGCCAGGTGGATTGTCTCTTGTATCCAATTTTGCTATGAAAAACTGGGTAAGGTTCCTCCCTCAGGCCTGAGGGCTCACTCTACCAGAGGTACAACTGCTTCTCTGGCTGCTGCCAGGGACATCCCTATCCTAGAGATATGTCAAGCAGCTACCTGGAAAACAGTTCACACTTTTACCAAGCATTACTCCCTGGACATCCAGGCTAGGAGTGATGCTCGGTTTGGCACAGCTGTGCTTCAGAGCCTATTTCCTCAGTAGGTTCTGTCCCTCCTCCATGGAGGTACTGCTGTGTAGTCTGCATATGTCATAATATAGCAAGACTTCATGTTGTTTGAAGAAAAAATTACTCACCTTAGTAATGTTGTTTCTTCTAATGGAGTCTTGCTATATTATGACCTCCACCCCTGCCTGCCCCTCTCAGAACCTTTCTTTTTGGGATGTGGGTGGGCAGTGCAGTGTTGGCACTTAGATGCCCACCTTGTTGTTTCACCCATCCTTTTTGGGGTGAATTGGTGGTGTGTTTTTCATTTTTTGGGTCTCCTGACTTGAGTCTTTGTTTTTGGGACCGAAAAATGTGTTCTTATGTTTAGTAGCCAGTTGGCTAGTGTAAGTTTATAGCTTCCACACAGGACCTCATTGAGTTTAGCTCGTAAAGATCTGACGGTTTGAGTTTGAAGAACAGACAGAGTTTCAACTGAGCTCGAGCTCCGCGTTCCATGCCTGGCATGGAAAGTTAACTCTCTCACCTCCGGAGCAGTTCGAAGGTTGGGACTCACTGCATATATCATAATATAGCAAGACTCCATTAGAAGAAACTACATTACTAAGGTGAGTAATTAATTTTTTCTTAGCTCCTTTTGAGCCTGCCATGGCAAGCGATCTATGCTTTCTGTCGTGGAGAGTGTTATTTTTACTTGCTGTACTTCTGCTCAAAGGATTTCTGAGCTTTAGGCTCTGATGTGTGAGCCTCCTTGTTTGATTTTCCACAAAGACAGTGTAACTTTGCATACAAGTCCTGAGTTTCTCCCTAAAGTGGTTTCTGAGTTTACCGTAAATCAAACCATCCACCTGCCTGTTTATTATCCAGAGCATGCCAATCCAGGGGAAGCATTAATCCATACCTTTAATGTACATAGAGTTCTGCGTTACTGTACACACACATGCAAAGGAGTGCATAAGGTCCCCACAGCTGTTTGTTTCTTTTGCCCCTGGGACAGAGGGCATCCCTTCTAAACAGTGCCTGTTCAAATGGTTGGCCAATTGTATTGTGTTTTGTTATAGAAGTATAGTGAGGAACTTCTTGGTGGTGTTCATGGTCATTCCACTAGAGTCATGGTTACTTCAGTTACTTGTTTCACGAATGTTTGAGCTACAGAGATCTGTGCTGCTGCACCCTGGAGGTACTGTCCACACTTTCACTATACACCACAGTCTGGACACTGCCTCTAGGAGAAGGGCAGGTTTTAGCCTGGTTGTGCTCCAGGGCCCCTGTCTGAGACATGTAGCCTCCAGCCACCCAGACTATATTTCGATCTGTAACTGCTTGGGACTCGTTTCATATGTGTTGCCTTATTCAAGACATACCTTTTATGAAGATAGTACAGTTACATAAGAACTTACTGTAACAGTAGATCTTTGAGAGGCTCTCTTGCATCAGGCCATGCCATCCCACCCCCCTTTGGTCTTAGGACTTTCTGTGTCTGCCTCTCTTTCTCCAGGATGGTTAACACCTTCTGTTTCACCTTCTTTCTGGCTGGAACCTCTGGCTCCTCTTGGTTCCCCAGCTGGAGATCCTCTGTAAGGGGTCTCCAGTGGGCAAAAACTGAGCAGGCGTGGGGCCTCCCATGCTTATATGGCAGGAACATCATCAGTGTATGATGTTGTCATGGACAGCTCTTTGTAGTCTGCTAGCTGGAAAAGTTCCTGTGTGGTCCTAGTGCCTGGCATCTATCTATAGTTCCACAGGTGTGGCCTGATGCAAGAGATCCTCTTGAAGATCTACTGTTATGGTAAGTTCTCATGTGCTTTGTGGACTCAATGGTACTGTCAGCTGGTTTGAGTACTTTATCATGGGCAGGACACAGTGGGTAGTGATGGGGAATTTCTTCTCCTGTCTGAAGCCCCTGTCCTGTGGAGTTCCCCAGGGCTCGATCCTGTCTATGCTATTCGCAGTGTACATGCTTCCCCTGTGTGAGATTACTAGATGTTACAGCATGGATTTTCACTGCTATGTAGATGACACCCAGTTGTATGTCTTTGCTCTTGGGACAAATGTTGCCATGTAGGTGCTAAATAAATGTCTGGCTGAGGTCCAAGACTGGATGTCCTCTAACTGGCTGAGACTTGCCCTGAGAAGATGGAGGTACTAGTAATTGAACCTGGTCGCCGGTGTAATGCAGTTCCTGCTGGGCTTGGGAACAGGGTTGTTCTGGGGTCCCACTCCATTGGCAGCGTCTGCTAATCTGGGCACCATCCTTGACGATGGATTGACACTTAAGGCTTAGGTGTCAGCTGGAATGGTTTTTACCATTTAAGGAATGTCGCTTGGATTAAACCCTTAATTCCGTCTGGTAACCTGCCCTTACTGATGCATGCATTTGTAACATCACAACTTGACTACTGTAACACTCAGTATTTCGGGGTCAGTGGGGGGATTTTCCACCGCTTGCAGCTGATGAAGAACACAATAGCCAGGTTGCTGACGGGGCTTCCAAGGTCTTGCCATATAACCCCAGTCCTGCGTGACCTGCACTGGCTGCAAGTGAGGGGAGACTCATCTTCAAGGTGGGCTTGCTCACCTACAAGGCCCTATACAGGTTGGGCCCTGGCTATCTGAGTAGCCTTTTAACCCCTGTCTGTCCTGTGCGCTCACTCTGCTCCTCCATAGAGGGTCTCCTAGCTGTTCTGAGGGATCAATGGAAAACCTTGGGAGACCGTACGTTTGAGGTGGCAGGCCTGGCCCTCTGGAACTCGCTCCCAAGACCTTTGAGGAGGCTTCAACAGTGGAGGTTTCTAAGCGGGTCTGAAGGCACATCTATTTATAGAAAAACCTTTGGAAACCAGTTATATTTTGGGTATTCCTTACCCCCTCCCGCCAACTCTTTTTCCCTCTGGGTCACCGGGCTGTGGGGATCTCCCTCAGACATCCACCCTCAGTTGGCTCCGTACCACCCTGCCTGAGCCCCTTCCGTTCAGGAAATCGGGTGCTAGGTCCTCCACTCCACTTGAGCTCTGAACCGACCCCCGGCTGGTGTAGTGCTTCCAGTCTCCATTGGGAGCTGCTGCACGGTGGAGAAATCCCCACCTTCCCTCCCTGGAGATTAGAGCAGTCCTCTGGATGCTCAATCCTCTCTTCCCCTGCCGACCGCCAGTGGCCCTGGTCACCAGTGTGGCACAAGGTAAGGCGGATGCCTCGGCACCACCGGGCCAGCTAATTTGGGTATTACTGGCATGTTATTTTATTATGATGATTTTGTGGAGTTTTACTGATCTATGAACTGTTTATTGTATATTATTGTTTTATGTTTGAATTATCTTTTCTCTGTATCTTTACCTCTGTAAAGTGCCCAGAGCCTCCTGGATTGGGTGCTCAAGAAATAAATGCTTGCTTATTTAAGTAACTGTACTTTCTTGTTCCAAATTAAAGAACTAAATCCCTTCAGATTTTAATAAATGACTGGTCTTCGTATACAGGTGTTAGTTACATTTTTGAGAAGATCAAAAATGTTCGCTGAACAAAGTGCACTATAGGAAAATTATATTTTTGATCTAAGGAAGGACTATCTAGTGTGCCAATATGTAAATTGTGAATCTGAACCCTTAATAAACTGTTTGGGGAATTCTTTATAGAACTGGAATATATAATGAAGTGGGCTTGCTAATGGTTCTTTAATATTTTTAGGTACAAACCCTTGCGCAGACAACAATGGAGGATGCAGTCATCTTTGTTTGTACAGACCACAGGGTGTGCGATGTGCCTGCCCTATTGGTTTGGAGCTTATCAGTGACATGAGGACCTGCATTGTCCCAGAAGCATTCCTTCTCTTCTCACGAAGAACTGATATCAGGCGGATCTCTCTGGAAACCAACAACAATAATGTGGCGATCCCTCTTACAGGAGTCAAAGAGGCTTCTGCGCTGGACTTCGATGTGACTGACAACCGAATCTACTGGACAGATGTTAGCTTGAAAGTAAGAGGAACCTTTGCTTGCATCGGTGTTGTGCATGTGCATATCAATCAAAGTCTTTATTTAACCAGACGATCACCGTTGAGCAAGCTCATTTTTTTAGGTGGACCTGGGTTGAACAAGGAACAATATACATGGGATGCAACACACAAGAAAATAGTAATAATACAAATAAAGTGAGATACAATAATACAGTATATACAAAGTATCAGCAGGTAGCATTGACAGTAGTATATGTTTGGAACAGAAGATGCAGCTAGTTTTGGGTAGGACACAATTTTTCATAAAAGTAAAGAAATATACATATCAGGTGCACCAAACACAAATAAAACCTAATATAAAAAGATATATAGTGGTACGGTATGGAGAATTTAGAGCTGGAACCAGGGTCAAAGGAATGTGGAAGGGAAGATGAGGTAGAAAAAGGGGGAGAGGGAAGAGTCGATTTATAGATGTGATCAGTCTTTTAACAGTAGTAATTAGTGTGCATTTGCCTTTGTATTTGTAGTCTTATGAATGTTAGCTGACTGAGGGCATAGTAAAAAAAAATTTTTCTAACAGCATGGATACAATTCACTATCCACACTCTACCAGTTCTGCTGAAGACAGCTGAGTCATCGTAAGTCTTCAAGCTAAGCTGTTCCCACCACCCAGCTAGTATACCTCCAGCTCTGCCCCACGATGTCTGATCTATCTTTCCACTGGAAGGGACAGGTCTTCTCCTTCACAACTCTGTAGCATTGAAGGATTCTAGTATTTAAAGTCACTCCTCAGTCTTCTGGCTCTGCTTTGCAGTCGACTATGGAGAGCAAGAATCCAGGTTTTAAATGCTGCACGCAGTGTGGGCAGAAACTGTTGGCCACTGATCCGCACGACACGTGCTTATACTGCCTGGGCGATGAACACAACATCAAGGGATGCAGATTTTGCTGGCCCATGCTGCCAGCATTCATCAAAAACCCAAAGGCTCGACTGATCCCTGGTCAACCAGAAGACTGCAAAAAGGCGTTGATGACAACCGGGTTAACTGCTTAGCTTGTAGTCCTGGAACAGAAGGCAGCAGCTGGGATGAGATCCTTGTCAGTCTCGCCACTGTTCCTTGCTGGGGCCAGTGTCAGGTGGTCTTTTTTTGATGAGTTCAGGGGAAATGTGTCTGGCCTTAGACTGTAATGGAGAACCTTACTCACTGTAGCAGAAAACACAAAAAATGCTGTTGATGGTCATGGGACTAGGAAGGATCAAGCTCTTTTCACTTCTTCAACTCCCCCAACTGCTCAGCCTTGGTTAAGCTCCCTACGGTTGAGAGCCTCACAGTAACTTTAAGTTTGTTGACCTACACTCTGGTCAAGCAGATGGTCAAGATATTTCTCGAGCCTGTTGATCGGTTGTCATAGGAGGTCTGGTCGCTCTCTGACCATGGTGCTCCCAGTCTCACCCAGGAGGACACAGTCCAGTTGGTACCCCCACCTGAGTTTCCTCAGGAGCTGCCTCCACTGGTGATCGTGTCCCGGAAGCCTCTATTGTTTAACCTGCTGAGGCATGTTATTTATGTAAGCCCTCTAGAGGGCCCCATTGATGTCAACCCTCGAGTCGATGGTCGAGGTAGCGATGCCATTCGCCTTCTTGATCCCACTCGACCAAGAGGCATTGCCGTCGACGCTTCTAGACCTTAGCTGAGGAGAAGCATTGACAAAAAATATGTTGATGCTTTGAGGAGCTTCTTTGGCAACATTGTACCGTGGGGAGGAGGGGTAGAACTCTGTCCCCTGGACCTTCGATTCCTTGACCTTTATTGGTCATTCCCATGCTGGTCCATGCTTCTCTGCAGTCCCCACTGTCTGCTTCTCCAGCTCTTCAGGTGGTTCCCCCTCCACTGGGCACCAGCCAAACAGTCTTGCTCCTCAGCTGGTTTGCCAGGCTGGCTGTTATTGGAGATCACCCAGGATGGTGCATGGTGGCAGATGATCGAGGGCCATTTTTGAGGAATCTTACAATGTCATTGATGGCTTCCACCAGGGCTCATACATTTGACCAGGAATCTGTTGAGGAGCGGACAACCAACCACAAGTCAATGTGTGGAGCTCTGATCCGCCTTATATTGGAGTCCACAAAAGTTCCCTTAGAGCCAGTTCATTACCCAGTTATCAACATACTCGGCAAAGATTTGCTGGGGCTTGCCTTGGCCATGGCTGAGGCCATCTTGGGGACTGACCTGGAGCTTTGGCAGCACCCTCCTCCCGTATGCTCCACAAGTATGTAGTCCCAATGGGCACATTTTCAGGGTTATCAAACCACCCTCTGTGGAGGGTTTGGTTTCAGATTCTGCCTTCTGTAAGTCGGGAGGGGGGGCATTTAGGGGATGTGGACAAGCCTGTAGGCAGACAGTCTAAGAAGACTGACCACACAGCTAAAATGATGTGCACTGCTGCATCAGCTGGTTCACCATCAGGCCAGTTGTACCATCATGATGGCAAACTTTTTGTCATTCCTTGCACAGGGACTTGGGGGAACTCTTCCCCCATCTTACAGCTGATGAGTATCTTTCAGTTAAGATAACTGGAGACCAGGGTCAATCGCTGGCTAAACACCAGCTTCAGATGGCTTTTGGACATGGGTGACTCCTGTGCATGTGACATGGCAGCGGCTGTTGTCATGCCTCATAGGACCTGGCTGAGGCTTTCTGCTTTCAGGAGGGACACTGAGCACTGACCACTTTGGCCTGGGGTGGAAGTGCGTCTCACGTGGATTGAGAAGTTTAGTGCCTTGATTCTGTGGCTTTATCCTAGAAGGACTAGAAGGCCCAAAAGCCTAAGGTGACCTTTCAGTTAGTCTTTCAGCCATAACTACCTCAGCAGGTAAGGGCAGCTTCTGCACTGGCATCTGAAACCCAAGTTCGGTGGACTGGAGCAAGAGGGTGGGGGCAGAGGTGGTGTCTCCATGGCTCCTGTAGCCGGGTGCCCTCTCCAAGACTGCACAGTGATGGGTTGATAGTGTCATCTTTCTTCCCATCCAGTCCCTGTCCTGGCTCCTGTTCAGGGGGGAGTTGGTTGTGCCACTTTATGCCACAGTGATTTGCCAATACCTTAGGTGGGTTTTAGAAGTAGTGTGCAAAGGGTTGCCTCTGCATTTGGATGCTTTCCTGCTGTACTGACTCTGTGTTCCTCTGAAGTCTGAGGTGTCGAAGGACACATCCGTGCTACAAGTATATATCACACAGTTCCTATAGCACGCAATGATGGCCCGTGTTCCAGATGCCATGCCCACTCAATGATGTGTCCAGGTTCTCCCTGGTTCCAAAACAGATGTAGGGCTGGCACCCTGTACTAGATCTGTACTATCTGAACCAGTTCATGCAGAAATACAAGTTCCGGATGGTCACACTGAATCCAATCATTCCATCTCTGTTTCTACTTCTTGGACTCCAGAACACGTTCTTTCACATCCTAGTCTGTCCCATTGCCAGTACCTTTGGTACTGTGCAGAGAGGATCCTGTACCAGTTCTAGGTCATGTCCTTTGGCCTTTTGTCTGCATACATGGTCTTCACTAAGTGCATGGCAGTGGTGGCGGCTTTCCTGTGGCGCAAGGGTGTCAAAGTGTATCCCTACCTGGATGATCTGGCTGGTAGCCAGGTCATCCAGGGAGACTGAGCAAACAGTCCAGGATGTGGCCTGCCAGACCTGTTAGAACTTGGGCCATCTGGTCTACCCTGCTAAGTCAAAGTTAGTGCCCTCGCAGGTGATCCAAGTTGATTGGAGCAGGGGCTAGACTCCCTGCAAGCCAAGGCCCACCTCCATATGGACCGGGAATCAGATCTTATCTCCTTTGCCTGATAATTTCAGGTTGGGTATGTACCCTACCTTAGATGTCCTGTGGCTGCTGGGATACATGGCATCTTCCACCTATGTGATCTTTTAGGCTTACTGACAGGTGCATCACCTGCAGTGGGAGTTGGTCCTACAGTGGACCCAACGCCTAGGTCACCTGGACTATCCTGTTGTAGTGACCCAGCCGATGTGGGAAGCCATCCATTGATGGCTGACCCAACATCTGGAAGAGTGAATCTGATTTGTCTGCCCAGAATTGTATGACATGCTCATGATGGATGCATTTCTGGTAGGATAACGAGTAAATTTGGGAGACCATGGAGCTACCAAGTTCTGATCACCCTGGGAGTCCTGACACCACATTATCCTGCTTGAAATCCATACAGTGCATCTGGCTCTGATGGAATTTGCTCTGTATTCAAGGTCAGGTCATTCAGGTCTAGACAGGACAATACAACCACCATGTTCTACTTAAACAGGCAGGGCGGAACGCATTCCTTTTCTTGTATTAGGAGGCTCTCCTCACCTGGATATTCATGCATAGCCTGGGTGCAGATCTCTTGGTGATCCATGTTGTGGGAGAAAGCAGTCCACTTGCGGATGCTCTCTGTCAGATCAGAGACATCACATGAATAGTCCCTGCATGAGGAGGTGATAAACCACCTGTTCTCCCTGTGGGGCAGTCTTCTGGTGGATCTGTTTGCCAAGTGGGAGACCAGAAAACTAAGACTGTTCTTTGCCCACTCCCCACAGTCTGGGACACTGTTGGGGGATGCCATCGCAAAGCTCTTGACCACAGGCCTCCTGTACGCCTTCCCTCCCTTCCACTCAGCCCAAAACTTTGCGATCAAGACCCAGAAGAGCAAGGCGCAGATGATCCTGATGGCAGCAGACAGGTCCAGGTATTTCTGGTATCCAGGTCTTCTCAGCCACAGCAGCAGGTCACCGTGTTGAGTTGCCTCTCTGCCCAAATCTGCTTATCAGAGAACAGGGGAAGGTCCTGCACAGAGACCTTCAATCCTGCACCTTTCAGTCTGGTTCCTTACCAACTAGAGTTCCAGGCTCTGGGCCTTTTGGACGATGCCCTCCATGTTGTGGAGGTGTCCTGTAAGGAGTCGACTCGTAAATGCTATGCATTAAGCGAAAGAGGTTCTCGATATGGTGCCAGGGTAAGTTGCTTGATCCCCTTGCCTGCCCCATGGCAAGCATCTTCTAGTACTCATGGTACTTCTCTCTATTGGGACTGCATATAAATGACCCTTAATGTGCACCTGGCAGCCATTTCTGCATACTGGATGTGGGCTGATACACCAGCTGTCCATAAGAAGGTGGTCAGGTGCTTTTTAAAAATCCCAGATCACCTGTCCCCTCTGGTGCCTGAACCTCTCTGCCTCTGTGGTACCTACTGCTGGTGTTGCCAGTGCACAGGTGTGGAGATGTCATATCTGTCATGGAAGACTGCCTTCTTGGTGGCCATTGCATCTTCCAGAAGGATCAGTGAGCTCCAGGCACTTTGGGTGGAGACTTCTTATCTGGTCTTCCACAAGGACATGGTAATCTTTCACCCCCACCCGAAGTGCCTTCCGAAGGTCGTATCTGAGTTTTACTTTAACCAGGTGATTAACTTACTAGTATATTTTACCATCCCAAACTTGGAGGCCTATTGCAGGCTCCATACTTTGGACCTGCATAGGGCATGCTCTTACTATAAGGAGTGCATGGCTGGAGTTCGGAGTCAGGCTTGCCAGCTATTGGTGACATACACTGAAGCTGCGCTTGGCAGACCGGAAGCAAAGCAGACTATTACCAGGTGGATACATTGTGCATCAACCTCTGCTATAGGTTGGCTGGTAGGGAGTCGCCTAGGGAGCCTTCTGGGATACATAGCGGCGTGCACCTCAGTGGTCCGTTGGGCCAGGTGGCACATGCGCCCCCTCCAATGGGAGTTGGCCACCCAGTGAACTCAGCACTTCGATCATTTCGACCTGCTGATCACTATAACCCAGAAGATGTGGGATGCTCTCCAATGGTGGACTGCCCCAGAACGGTTGCAAGAAGGGATCCCATTTGTCCGCCCCGAGCAGACAGTCGTACTTACGACCGATGCCTCTCTCATGGGCTGGGGAGCCCACATTGGGGACAACAGGGCCCATGGGTTCTGGACCCCCGAGGAGTCCCGATGCCACATCAACCTGTTGGAGCTCAGAGCAGTCATACTGGCACTGTCAGCTTTTGCTCCTCAGCTCCAGGGTCAAGTGGTTCAAGTCCAAACGGACAATACCACAATCATGTACTACCTCAACAAACAGGGCGGCACGCACTCCCGTCTGCTGTGCAAGAAGGTGCTCCGCATCTGGACCTTCGTAAGTTGGCTGGAGGTGGATCTCCTAGCTATTCATGTGCAGGAGTCTCGAACCAGCTAGCGGATGCTCTCAGCCGCATAGGCCAGACATCCCACGAGTGGTCTCTTCATCTAGAGGTAGCTTACAGTCTATTCTCCCACTGGGGCAAACTGTTGATGGACCTGTTTGCTTCCAGGGAAAACAACAAGCTGAGGCTGTACCATGCCCGCCCCCCCAGCAAGGCTCACTGCAGGGGGATGCCTTCTCGAGGCTGTGCACCCCAGGCCTCCTCTACGCCTTCCCTCCATTTCCCTTGATCCACAAGGTGCTGCTCAAGGTGAGGAGGGACAAGGCGAAGGTGATCCTGGTAGCCCAGATTGGCCACGCCAATTGTGGTATCCAAATCTCCTCAGCCTCAGCTGCAGGCCCCCACAGCGACTTTGTACATGCTCGGACCTGATATCACTGAACCAAGGGAAGGTATTCCATCCAAGCCTTCAATCCCTGCACCTCACAGCCTGGTACCTGAGCGGCTAGAGTTCCGGGCTTTGAGTCTTTCTGAGGATGTCTGCACTGTGGTGGAGGCATCTCATAGGGAATCGACCAGGAAATGTTATGCCTTGACATGGAAGAGATTTTCCATTTGATGTCAGGGTAAGAGTCTGGACCCCTTATCCTGCTCTGTGACTAACATTCTCGACTACCTTTGATCTTTCTTCAAAGGGGGTCTGTGGTCATCGACCCTTAGAGTGCACCTGGCAGCCATTTCTGCTTACCGGGCGCGGGCCGGTCAGCCAACATTGGCACAGGAGACAGTGGTCGGGCGCTTCTTCGAAGGCCTGGATCACATAGTCCCTTCGGTGCGTGAACCTCCACCTCCGTGGGATCTGTTGCTGGTTTTGGCAAAATTCATCGGCAAGCCATTCGAACCTGTGCACAAGTGTGCACTCTCACACTTGTCGTGGAAGACGGCCTTCCTGGTGGCTGTCATGTCAGCCAGAAGGACAGGGGAGCTCCAGGCACTGTCGGTGGACTCCCCTTATCTGTTCTTTCACAGGGACAAAGTTGTCCTGCGCCCCCACCTGAAATTCCTTTCGAAGGTGGTATCAGAGTTTCACCTTAACCAGGTATTGAGACTGCTGGTATACTACCCTAACTACACCTCGGACACTGAGTACAGGCTCCATACTTTGGACCTGAGACGTGCTCTCTATTATAAGGAGAGAACTGTGGAACTTCGAGAGGTTCGCCAGCTGTTTGTCACCTCCGAAGAAGCCACATCTGGCAGACCTGCAGCCAAACACACCATTACAAGGTGGATTACATCATGCATAGGTCTGTGCTATGAGTTGGCGGGCAAGGAGCCTCCCAGAGGGATAAGAGCTCATTCTACCCGCCATACTGCTGCATCGGTGGCTGCTTCCAGGGACATCCCTATACAGGAAATCTGTCGGGCTGCTACCTGGAAGTTAGGAAACAGCTTCATTACCCACTACCACATCGACCTTGAGTCATGCCGGGATGCTGGTTCTGGGGCCTCGGTTCTCCAATCTTTATTTTCCAAGTAGGGAGTGAGCGCCTTGCCTCCCTCTTCCCGGGGAACTGCTAGGAGTCTGCCAAGAAGTGTGGATAAACAACATATCCACGCTCCTAGAAGAACAGGTTACTCATCTGTAACAGTAGTTCTAGGAATGGTATGTGTTGTTCATCCACACACCTACCCACCTGACCTCCCCAGCTTTAGGCGCACAACCTGGCTTCCAGCAGGCTAAAATCTGGCATCATGGGGCAGAACCGAGGTTTATACCACCCAGGTGGGTGGGAGGAGCCAGCTTGAAGACTTCCTGCAAGATTTAAAGGGGAAAGGGACATGCCAAGAAGTGTGGATGAATAACATATACCACTCCTATAACTACTGTTACAGGTGAGCAACCTATTCTTACCTGTGACACAAGCTTTTGTACAGGATATTTTGATCTGTATTGATTAGACTGAAGTTTCCAGTTTTTGAGGTTAGACTTGTACCCCTTCTTAAATACATACAGTACAACCTTGATTATCTGAACAGTCAAGGATACATCAGATTTGTTTGGATAATTGGAGGTCCGTTACATTAGGCAAACCAAAGTTGGGGGACAGAGTCAGAGTAGGGTTCTTATAATAGAGACTGTGCTGTAAATCAAAAAGGACAAAGTCATAGAGTGGCCAATAATAAAAGTAAGAGTAGGTGAGTTTTCCAGGTGTCATAACCAGCATTCCCCCATCAGTAAAACAGGTCCTTGCACCCCCCCCACACACACACACCACCAGGGTGCACCTGGAAACATGCTGTCATAGATTAGTGTGCCTTTCCAGATAAAAAATTACAAATAAGTAAATAAATACATTGTTTCCTCCAGAGTCCAAAGAAAAAGCCTTCAGACCCGCAGCATGGGGCCTGAGAGCAGCATCCTCCTGACGAGAAAGGGTGTTTTTTCTCAGGCCCCCCCACCCCCGACAGGCATGCATATGCAGAGTGTGCCATCATACAGACAGTCATTGTCCTCCCCCTGAGTTTGAACCTCCAGCTGCACCACCGCCTGTATTTACACAGGTGGCACCAGTGCAGCAGGCCCAGCATGGCTCCTTCCCTGATGGAAAAATGTACTCTGGGACTTCCGGTGACGTCATAGGGCTAATGGCAGCATAGATTTTCAGCTCCGTCTCCCTCCCGGTTACAGTCTATTCAAATCACCCTTTAAATGTGATGTCTTCACCAGCAAAAAGTAAAAGAAACAGAACAGGGAGGCTACCATCGACACTGATGCAAAAATTGAAAGAAATGATGCAGGGAGAGGGGAGAACTGACATGCAGGAGAGACACGCAAGGGAAGGCCTGCAACACACCGAAGCCGGGGCCGAAGAGATTTCACCGAGCCTCAGAGAAACCATACTCCAAACAGCCCGGACGGTTGCAAAGATCGATCAGACTCTCTGTGAGCTCAAATCAGATTTAGCTAAAGTGGACCACAAAACAGACAAGCTTGAGCTTTGTGCCAATCAACTGGTTGAACAATCAGATCGCCAAGATAGACTCTTGCTCTGTTTACTTGCCAGAGATCGAGAACTTACTTGTAAATTAGACGACCTGGAGGGCCGAAACAGAAGACAAAACATAAGACTGTTTGGGATCCCGGAGGGCTCCGAAGATAAGCTTCAAAGTGTGGCCACTTTCCTACAAAAGATGCTTAAGCAAATTCTCCCGCTACCCTTAGATGCTGACCTTGCAATGGATCGGGCACATAGGTCTCTAGTCGCCGCCCCAAAAATTGCGATCGAGGCCTCGCTCCATAGTTGCCAGATTTACTAACTACCAAACCAAGGAGGAGATCTTAAAGCTGGCCTGGAAACAAGGAGCGCTGAGCTATGAGGGTCATCGAGTGTTCCTAGACAATGACCGCACCACGAAGGTTCAAGAGGCTAGGAGAATGCTTTGGCCGATTCTGAAACCGCTCAGAGCCCGCGATATGAAAGCGCAAATCTTATACCCAGCGAGGCTGAGAATTCACACAGACATAGGCTTAAAAACATTTCAGGACCTGCTGTCTGCCACTCCCTACCTGGAATCGCTTGGGCTAATGGTTCCCCCTCTCACGAAGGAAAGACTGGAAAGAGACTTACTTGCCTCGGCTTGGACCATCTCGCAGAAGGGGCCGTCTCGCCAAGGAAACTCTCATGGAACCCACAAGCAGAATCTGAAAGCAGACGTCTCTGCCCCGATAACCCAGCTGGGAGATCCTGCAAATCTCAACAAAAAGGCTCCCCATTTGCTGGAGGAACAAGGAGAGTGTGTGCCAACCGAAATGGCTGAACCAGACGACACGACATGAAGCGAGGGGCGAGAAGCCTGAAGGAATCAACACATCTCCCCACGCCTTTCGGCGGAGTTCTTTGAAAATGCCTCGGGTTCCCCATCTGGCTCTGTGCAGGGACATCTGTACGGTCTCTCTTCCTCCCTGCTGTCCCCTTCCTACGTGCAGTCACTCACGCTTTGACGACAACCCCTGGGCGGTATGCAGTGAGTACAATATCCCGATTTCCTCAGTTGTCAGTAAGCACGCGCACAGACCAACCACGCTATATGGATTTCTACAGGGGATGTTTCTCACCATCCCTTCAGTGTGACTTGACATAACCTAGAGGCTGCATCGCGACTGTCACTGGCGGGTGATGTGGGGGTCGCCGAATGGATAAGTCAGCTGCCCTGTGGATTGAATAGATTGGGAACCTGATAAAACCTAAAAAGAAGAGCATTTATTCTAATGACTCTGTGCTGCTGAATTCCAGGTTAAGAGGGCTTCCAGGACGCGCTTTATGGTTAAATGATCACCTCAAACTAGATCAGATATGATCAATGGATCCTGAGCCCCATTGAGGAGCCAGACTGTCTGTTAATCGCTGTGGCATAACTAGCCTGACTGAATACAGACCTCTGAAGTGAATTTAAGCAGTACATATGTATATAGTTGGGGCTACACTCACCTAAATATGCTTGTTTCTGGAGTTAGTATCCCCCATTGATTCCCTCCCTCTCTGTTAACTATTAAGATAAGGTGATTTTTCAGGTTTAAAACGAGCCCATAAGGACCTCGGAGGGAGTCGGATAATGGCTGCTAAATGCCTCTCACTGGCTATGTGGCACCCCCTACAGGGGATTTCCCCCTGGGAAGAAGGGTGCACTTCCCACCAAGATGGAGCACCCTCCTAAGTAGCGCTTTTGCGCTTGCCCTTTGGTTGGGATTTTTTTCCCACCCTCCCCTAGGAAGTCGAAGGTTGGGTATTTCAGGAGGGACGGCTTCTTAAGAGCCTGCCCGCCCCAATCCTGTATTTGCCCAGGCCCTCATATCAGCTTGGCCTTAGGCACATGTTTCTGACAGTTGTTCAGATCTTTTTATTCTTGTTGAAAACTTTCTTGTTAATAGTTTTGCTTCAGTTATATGGGTACTTATTGTCTTTTCTTGAAACTTTTAATATTTCAGGCATATCTAGATGTTTCACCATTCTGCAGATTAATAGACAGAGTCTGTTTGAATTACATCAATGGTACATCATAATGTGAAAGTTCTCTCATATAACATTAATGGCTGCTCCAGTCCAGTGAAGAGAAAACAAATACAGAAATATATTGCTAGGCAGAATTGTGAGGTGAACTTCTTACAGGAGACTCACTTGTCCCTGCCGAGGTCCTAAAACTTAGAACCAAGGCCTACCCACAGGTTCACTTTGCCTCGCTGAGGCAGGCGTAGAAGGGGTTGCCACCCTCCTGCGGAATCCTTCCCATTTGAGGTGGAGGACACTGTGGCAGACAATGCTGCCAGATACATTATGTTGGTAGGAAAGTGCAGGATACCAGTTACGTTAGTTAATGTTTATGCCCCAGCGGTCCCCTACTGCATTTATACCTCTCTTGCCGCCTGGTAACAGAGAGGTCTAGAGCCTCCTGATTATGGGGATTGGAATTTGATCTGGGACAGAAATTTGGACACCACGTCTGGCATTCAGAACCCCGAATACCGTAAGGCTCGGGCAGCCAAACAAGCTTTAAGCCAGATGGGACTGGTAGATGTGTGGAGGGAGAAATACCCCAGAGCTAAGGACTACACTTGTTATTCGTCCAGGTTCAGGGTATACTCCAGGTTGGACACCTTTTTTACATTCAAAGATAATGTCCCCGCCCTATCCTCTATGTGGGTTGGAGTGTCTACTCTGTCGGATCATAGTCCGATATTCTTGGAGGTTGCTATTGTCCTCCCAAAAAGAACAACACACTGGAGACTGAACACTTCCCTTCTCCAGGATAGGGAAGTAGTTAATTAAAATTAAACACCACATAGCAAACACCATTACTGAAAACTCCACACCTGGAGTTACGCCTCAGATCATATGGGACACATTAAAGACAACAGTTAGGGGTCAGCTAATAAATATAGCCTCAAGAAAAAAAAAGACTGCCTGTTAAAACAGCATGATCTGAATAAAAGACTATCAGAGCTGGAATCCCAACAAAAGTTGACTTGGGACAGGCAGAGGGACCTTGAGCTTAAATCCCTGAAAGCAGAAATACAAAAGCTACAGAGGGAAGAGGTTGAGAGGAACCTTTTCTTTCTTAAACAGAAATACTACGAGGGTGGCCCCAGAGGCACCAGAATGTTGGCAACCAGATTAAGACAACTTAGAGCCAGGGCAACAATAACTAAAGTTATCTCTCCAACCACTAGCTCTGTTACTCAGAAGCCTGAGCAAATAGCAGAGGCCTTTGTTTCATACTACCGTAAACTTTATACACCCCAGACGTCAGCATCAGTCTATGAAACCAGGGGTTACCTTGGATCCATGCTCCTCCCTGCTCTTCAACCAGATAAGGCACAAACCTTAATTAAGCCTATTACCCAAACAGAAATCCTAAAAACCATAAAAGCTCTGAAAGTAGGGAAATGCCCTGACCCAGATGGCTTTGGAGCTGAATTCTACAAAACGTTCACTTCAGATATAGCCTCATTATTGCAGAATGTTTTTTCTGAGGTCTGGCAAGAAGCGAACCCGATCCCTTCCTCCTGGCAATATGCTACGATTGCGCTTATCCCAAAAGAGAATAAAGACCCTGTCAAATGCGAATCCTATCGCCCAATCTCCCTCCTAAACTCAGACTATAAAATCTTTACAGCGGTAATAGCATCTCGACTAAATACCATCCTCCCAGACTTAATTAACCCTGGCCAATCGGGATTTATACTGGGCAGGCAGGCCCCAGATGGTGTTCGTTCTGCCATTAACATAATAGATGCCATACACCGTGCCCGTCGGCCTGCATGCCTTATGAGTGTGGATGCGGAGAAAGCTTTTGATAAAAGTCTCCTGGCCATTCTTCTTCCTGGTCCTAGAACACATGGGCTTTCCGCAGGCTTTCATTGATTGTATTAAGTCTTTATACGCTGACCACCAAGCATACATCAGGGTTAACGGAGGTCTCTCCAGGCGATTCAACTTAGGCAGGGGCACACGTCAGGGTTGTCCCCTGTCCCCTCTCTTATTTGCCCTATATATAGAGCCATTGGCAGAGGCAGTCTGTGCTCTCCAGCGTGTTCGTGGTATTGAAGTAGAGGACAGTAGAGAAAATATCACTTTATGCGGATGACGTTCTGTTCTGTTTGTCCAACCCGAGACCTCGATCCCCAACATCTGGTCCATCCTAATGGAGTTTGGTAGGCACTCGGATATACATTGAATAAGACTAAAACTGAGGTCTTATCTTTTTATTATTCCCCCTCACATAGAGTTGTGGAATCTTTACCGTTGAATTGGTCGGCGCTTAACATGTCATACCTGGGTGTCTGCCTAACTAAACATAACTCGCACCTCTTTAAGGCTAACTATGTTCCGCTCTCAGGTCAGGTACAGAGAGACTTGGACAGGTGGTCGCTTTTGAACCTTCCGTTATACCTAAGAATACAGACGGTAACCATGAACATCCTTCCTAGATATTTATACCTCTTCCAATGTCTCCCAACATATATAACTAAATCACAATTTAATGTCTGGCAAAGAATGATTTTAAAGTTTATTTGGAACAATAAGAAACCCAGAGTGGCGTCCAAATCCTCCAGCTCGGAAGAGCCGAGAAGGGGTAGGCCTTCGGACTTGGAGGATTACTGTCTTGCTGCACAGATTAAAGGCGCTTCAGTGGTCTGTCCCTACCTCGAGGCTAACTGGAAGGACATGGAGAAAACAGAGGAGGAGGCGGGGACCCCCACTGGGTGTCCGCATCGTTCATGTGGGGACTCCATGGTTTGCCCACCTCCACTTCTGACCACGGTGAGGGACACTATAAGGGCCACACACAGAGCGTGGCAGAAATACAAAATAAAATTTTGCCTCTGGCCGTTTTACAGGCCATCGTGGGACCCTACTTTTGCCCCAGCTCGACTAGACCACACCTTTAGAACCTGGGAGAGAGTGGGACTGATCTGTGTTAAACAATATATGTCAGATGGGGAGATGTCGGACTTTAAGACCCTTAGAGATAATTATGGACTATGTACCTCCGACTTTTATCGATACCTGCAAGTCAGAGATTACATATGTAAATGTCGTAGATCGGACCCTCAGTCGAGCAGGGCGACCCCTCTGTTGGAAAGTCTCTCTGCAATCCTATCCTCACAGAAAACCACAGGCCTAATTTCTATACTATATAAAGCCCTCGCAGGTCTAAAGATGGATTACTTGGAGAGGGTTAAACACAGGTGGAGGGAGGAAGGAGCTGCTGACATCAGGGGAATTGACTGGGATGTGGTGTTCGGACTGGCTCCCAGAACTACCAGCTCCCCCTTCTGGCAGGAATTTAGCTGGAAAGTAAAGATAAGGTACTTCCTGACTCCCCTCTCTCAGTCGGAGGAATCCCGAGAGAGACCCCTCCTGCTGGAGAATGTGTGGGGAAATGGGGGCAAACTTTTTACATATCATGTGGCTGTGCCCGCGGCTGGGTCGGTTCTGGGGAGACACCTCTCAGGTGCTTACTAAAATCTTCGGCCTGGAACCCCCCCTGGATTGGCCCTGTCTTGTGCTGGGCGAGCCACCACAGAACTTGACTGGAGCGGACTCAATATACTTATGGACCCTCCTCCTGTCGGCAGCCCACAAAGCGATTACTAAATTGTGGTTAAAAAGGGGTACTCCCACTCTGGGCACCTGGATACAAATAGTCCAGGGAATTGCAGAAATGGAAGAATTAACGTATAAAATAAACCACAGAACAGCATTATATGTTCGGAGAATCACCAGACGGATACTCTGGCGTCAAATCTCCCCGACTTGCTCGGGAACCTAATCATAATGGTCCCTTCCATTGAAGCGGAGGGTTCTGCCTCATCTTTTCTAAATACTAACCGAATCAATGTTGCTGGTGGTCTTGCTGCCTGGAGGGGGGCACTAATTGATTTAGTAAAGAAGTAATGATGTAAAATTATAAAAATGCCTGATAAATTTGTATCAGCTGTACCCGTTGTTTATCAATAAACTTAAATTAAAAAAAAAAAGAAAAGTGTACTCTGGGATGTTCGTTCTTCCTCCCCCCTCTGCTGGCTCTTCTTTATGCCGTGCTCAGGTCACAAACCTGACTTGCTTGCACTGCATGCAGCAGTTCTGCTGCTGTTCCTTCAGGATGGCCTCACAACCTCCATTTTACAGGTCTGAGGAAGAAATAATATGACCTACTGGGAATTGAACCCAGGCCCTCAGAATACAGTCTATGTACAGTGACCACTGAGCTACAGGCTCACATGGTTGGACCTGGGGTTCCCAGACACACTTCCTTTCTCTGGTATTGCATATCCTGCAACTAGGAATAATATTCTGGGAGCCTGGGTTCACTTCCTAGTAGGCCACATTATTTCTTTCTCAGTACAATTTGTGATTTAATTTCTATGCAGTGGCTAATACTGCACCAAAAAACATCTACTTGCCATAACATGTCAGGACAAATTCTTTTAGTTGCCATACAGTATTAATATTCTAACTTGCGGATCTCTTGTGTATCTGTTTCTTTCATAGACGATAAGTAGAGCGTTCATGAATGGAAGTGCGCTTGAGCATGTTGTCGAGTTTGGTTTGGATTACCCTGAAGGCATGGCAGTTGACTGGCTAGGAAAGAACTTGTACTGGGCTGATACTGGAACCAATCGGATTGAAGTGGCAAAACTTGATGGCCAGCACCGTCAGGTTCTGGTTTGGAAAGATCTGGATAGCCCAAGAGCCCTAGCACTGGATCCCGCTGAAGGGTATGCATTTTTATATAATTTGATTCCACGAGTATTGAGAAGAAAACTAAAAGTATGAAGTTCTGATTATCTACTTTTAAGGACACAGTTGGAAATTTCTTATTTAAAGCATGCAGCAGGTGGATGTTTCTTCAGATGCAGAGTGCTGGATTTCTTAATCTCGCAGTGGCTTAAAGATTAATAAAATGGTTGATTCGATACCTTTTATTGGACCAGCAAGAGATTCACAAAATGATTTAAGCTTTTGAACTTACACAGAGTTCATCAGAAAAATAGCAGTCATACAAAGAAATCAGAGAAAGGATTACTGTAATCAGATGCCTTAGATTTACCTTTGTTAGTTTTGTTTTCTGCTGTGACTCTTTCTATCTGAACTACAAGAGCTGGCTCCACCTCTCAGCAGGCAGAGTCAGAGAATACAGGTGAGGGGGTACAGGCAAAGTGGGCAAGCATTAAAGATGCAATACTTGAAGCAACATCCCACTGTGTTAGTGAGAAAAGGAAGTGCAAGAAGAAGGAAACCACTTTGGTTCTCAAACACAGTAGCAGAAAAGTCGGAGCCAAAAGGCTGGCCTCTTCAGGAAATATAAGGAACGCAGCAGGATGACTTATTAGAAGGCATACCAAACCTCCCTAAGGGAAGCAGGAAGGCAGTAAGGGAGACAAAAGCCCAAACCGAGGAAACACTAGCTCAAACAGTAAAGAAGGTGACAAGACTTTCTATAGATACATTAGTGAAAGAGAAAGTCCAGAGGGGGTATTGCTAAGATCAAAGGGATAAAGGCGTGTGAGGAGGAGGAGGAGGACCATGTAGCATCATCCTAAATAGATACTTCTGCTCAGTATTTGCTGAAGAGAGAGGTAGGGCAGGGCCCCCCACCATGGACACGGGGAGGAGGTGTACTAGTCCCTTCACAAAAGAAAGGTGCTACAAGAGCTTGATAAGCTCAGGGTGGACAAGGCAATGGGACCCGATGGCATACATCCCAGGGTACTAAAGGAGCTGAGGGTGGAACTAGCAGAGCCATTATCAGAACTGTTTAGTGAGTCTCTGAGCACAGGAGAGGTCCCAGAAGACTGGAGAAGGGCTCATGTGATCCTGCTCCACGAGAGTGGTAGCAGGGAGCTACAGACCAGTCAGTCTTACCTCAGTAGTGGGCAAGATTATGGAGACAGTCCTTAAGGAAAGAATAGTGCAACACCTGGAATCCACTGGAGCACAGGATCCAAGACGGCATGGGTTTACAAAACGAAGGTCCTGTCAAACTGATCTCATAGATTTCTTTGACTGGATAACCAGAGTGGTGGACCAAGGGGGAGCAGTTCATGTCATCTACCTTGACTTCAGCAAAGCATTCGATACTGTTCCACATAGATGATTGATTAATAAGCTGGGTAGCCTCAGGGTGGGTCAGACATTGGTCAACTGGGTGGCAAACTGGTTGACGGGCAGAAAACAGAGTGGTGGTAAATGGTATACAGTCAGAAGAGATGCAAGTCACAAGTGGGGTACCTCAAGAGATCAGTCTTGGGGCCAGTCCTCTTCAGTATCTAAATCAGTGACATTGCAGATGGACTGGAGGGTAAGGTTTGTCTGTTTGCAGATGACACCAAGATCCACAACAGAGTAGATGATGCAACTAGGGTGGGCAGAATGAGACGAGATCTGGATAAACTAGCAAAATGGTCAGAAGAGTGGCAACGGGGGTTTAACACAAAGAAGTGCAAGATCATGCACGTAAGGAAGAGAAACCCTGAAGCCACCTATAGGCTGGGAGGGGAGTTGCTGGCAGTCACAAGGGAAGAAAGAGACTTGGGCGTCATCACCAATGACCTGAAATCATCCAAGCAGACCTCTAAAGCAGTAGGTAAGGCTAGAGGGATGTTGGGGTGTATTAGTAGGGGTATCACAAGTCTGAAGAGGGAGGTAATAATCCCTCTTTACAAGGCCCCATCTGAGTACTGCAGTACCAGAGGCCACAGCTTCACAAGGACATTAACCAAATTGAGGCAATCCAGAGAAGGTCAACCAAAATGGTGCAGGGACTGCATCAGAAAACATATGAGGACAGATTAACTGAGCTCAATATGTATACCCTAGAACAAAGGAGGGAGAGAGGTGATATGATTGAATCATTCAAACACCTTAAGGGCATTAACAAGGTGAAAGAGTCTAACATGTTTCAATATAAGAAAATGGCAGGACAAGAGGACACAGCATGAGATTAGAGGGAGGTCGATTAAGGGGTAATGTGAGGAAATTATTTTTCACAGAAAGGGTGGATGCATGGAACGGCCTACCTCAGGAAGTGGTGGATATGAATGCCGTGCAGGGCTTCAAACAGGCATGGGATAGGCACAAGGGAGCAATACAGATTAGTATGAATAGATAGGCCACTGACAGAGCAAAGGCCTGTGGCACATTTATAAGGTAGAAAAAGAAATGGGCAGACTGGATGGGCCTTGCGGTCCTTATCTGCCGTCAACTTCTATGTTAATATAAATAACAGAGTAACTCAATGAGGCTCTGGGTGGAATGACTCTTGGGACTTAGATATGCAGGGTTGGTATTTCTTGTTTTATGAGGGGGCTAGAGTAATGTCTAAGAGGGACTTTACACTACCTTTGAGGCAGGAAGAGGCAGAGAATCACTGTACAGTGTTGTGCTGGATAATGACATACATTTAAATCATCAAGACCACTCAGCATTCTTAAGGCTTGTTAGGAAAGTTGTGGGGTTGAGATGGGCAGTGGTGTGGTTTACCTGTTCTAAAACCATTAGATGGTAAAGTGCTCTCATTCCATAGCCAGGTCACATCTGGAAACAAGCTTCGGCTTAGTGTGCTACTCGTGGTTAAACAATGTTTCCTTTCTTCGAGAGAATCTTTTGCATCAGGCCATGCTGTCCCATCCAATGTCCCTCTTGGCCTTAGGGCTTTTCTACCTGTCTGTATGTCCAGGGCAGTCTACCTTCTGTTTCACCTTACTTCATGGTGGGACCCGCTGGCTGTACCTTGGTTCGCCAGCAGGAGATCCTCTGTATGTGGTCTCCGGCTGGAGAACTGAGGAGGGTGCAGGGCTGCCCACGCTTATATGGGAGGGACATCGTCGGTTGACGTCGTTGTGGGTTGGCCGTAGTAGACTGCTTGCTAAAAAGTTTCCGTGTAGTTCTAGTGCCTGACAGCTGTATTTCCATAGGTGTGGCCTGATGCAAGAGATTTCTCTCGACGATCTACTGTTACAGTAAGTTCTTATGTAACTGTACTTTCTGTTTGGTGGTTGTCACCACCTCTCCACCCACTTTGTACTCTGCTCCAGAGTTTCTGTGACCTCGGTGCATGATTTTACAGTTTCGCATTGAAACCCATCTGCCATACCCTTGACCACTCCTCGAGTTTTTCAGGTCTGTGCTCATTGGCCCCCCCCCCCCAGATTGTCTACCCTATTGCAGATTTCGGTGTCATTGGTAAGGAGGCAGACCTTCCCTTCCAACTCCTGTGCAGTGTAATTTAAAAAGACATTAAAGAAGACCAATCCCAGTACTAATCCCTGAGATACCCTGCTGGTCACCTTGGCTTCTCCAGAGTGAACTCTGTTTACCACCACCCTCTGTCACCTATCCCTTAACCCATTTCTTACTCAGTTTACCACCTTGACCCACCCCTTAGCTGCCAAGCTTCCTTACATTCACCTATCTTTAAAATCTGCAGTTCTGAAGTCCAGGACAAGCTGGGAAGCTCCAGTCTACATTTGGCAGATTTATGTCCCTCACCAGCAACACCTCCTTTTTCTGCCATCTTGCAAATGGCTTCCACCAGTACCTTATCTAAATCCTCCCCGGAGGCCTATAGATCATGCCAGCAAATAGTGGTCTGTTCTTTGTCTCTAGGGTGACCCACAGTACCTCTGCCCCCCCACAATATTTCCTGTGTCACCGTCACTTTTAATGCCTTCTGTCACATAAAGCACCACATCCCCTCCTATTCTTCCCACCCGGTCCTTCCTGAACAGAGTATAGCCTGGTATGGCCATGTCCCAGTCATGGTTTTCAGTGCACCTTGACTCTACTGGCAACAATATTCAGGTCAGCCTCTGCCATGGGGGCCTATGGGTCCGGAATTTTATTTCATAGACTTTCTAGTATTCGTGACATGACCTTCCAGATGTTGTTACCACCCTGCTTACAACCCCTTATCTCCTTTTGCCCTCCCTCTTCCACCCTCTCTTTGTAACGCCCTTGTTCCCATCCCCATAGTTTATACCACCCTGCTTCTTTTATTAATTTGCACCCTGGGATTTATCTCCATTGGTCCTCCCTACTCCTTGGCTAGTTCAAATGTTCATCAAAGTAACAGTTAAACCATCCACTGAGGACTGGTGGTTCCCTTCCTGGTGAATGCAAGTCATACGCCATTGTGGTTTTTTTTTTTTTTTTTTTCAATTCTATAGTTTTCCTGATTTTCCCCGTTTTACCGCAAGCGCATGTGGAGGCACTCGCATGCCGCAGTGTCTGGATGCCCTCCCACTGCTTGCTGCCTGCTTGCCTGCACTGCGTGTGGATGTCCATCCGGGGGCAGTGGAACTACAGCGGGTGACAGAGTCCTCCCTGGGAGAGGAGAGCTGCCTTTCAGCTGCTCAACCCTGCTCCCTCCTACGTGATTTGTGTACACTTTCTGGGCCTGTGTCTCAGTGTGAAAACTTGTGAGATTTGCCAGAGCTTCAACCAGGCTATAAGGCGGCACCATAAGAAAGCTCTAGAAAATGTCTTTTTATTAAAGGCATTGGCAGATGTGGAGAATGAAAAGAGCCCGAAAACCCACTTCTCCCTTAAACTTTGGCCAAGAAGTAGCTGATGAAGTCTAAGGGAAAGGACAAAGAACAGTAGTCGTCTCAGGCCTCCTCCTTGTCTGGCTGTAAGTACAAGCACAGAGAAAGGGACAAGTCTGCTTCGCCAGCAAGATTCAGGTTGCCACTGAGAAAGGTGTCCTCTCTGGTGGCGTTGTTCTAGCCAACCCCGACCGGCCCTTAAGATACCAAGGTCGGGCTTACTTAGGCAGTACTGTACCTCCTATGGATGTTATGATGCCATCAACTGGCCATGGCTCATTGACACAGGTAGTACCAGCCCTTTCAGGGCGCCATCAACTTCAGGCTGTACTAGCATCGTTCTCTGAAATGATTCAATACTTTCTGTCAGGGTAGCCATTGCAGGCTGTTGTTCCAGCGAGGCCTTCAGGTGCTCAGCTCCGTCAGTGGATTCTACTAACATGCCACAGATTCCTGCCTCTTAGCCACCACAGGTGTTCCCAGTCTATTCTGCATCTCCCATTGTCTCTCGTGCTGCTGATGATGACGTGGACTATATTCTTGACCTCCATGGACTTACAGGCTGATTTTGAGGAGGAATATGAGGGGGGTCTCCCTTGTTCTAGTTCTCCTTCATTCTAGTTCTACCCTGCCATCCTCTAGTGAGGACATGATGGTTTATACCCTGCGGTCCCATCGTTTCAAGCCATGATGCAGCAGGTGGAGTCTGCCGTGGGCTTTACTGTGGAAGAGGAAGATTCCACTAAATGAAATCTAATGGAATTTTTGGAGGTGCCCTATTCCCTCTCCATTATAATTCCACCTATATATCCTGCATTAGAGGCTGCTACTTTAGCTGCATGGCACAGACCAAACTCTCTGCAGTTCCTGTAAAGGCCGATAAGCAGTATCCTGCACCATCTGCTAAGCCTTATTTATGCTAATCAGCATGAAACTGACTCTGTGGTCATCATGGCTGCTCATGATGGGTCTAGAGCTCCTAGATAAATGAGTACTTCCTGATAAGGGAATCTAGGAGGCTGGATGTAATGGGCAAGCGTACTTTTGCCTCTGCATCAGAAGACCTTTGGATTGCAAATTACCAGACCTACATGATCAAATATCAGAACAGCTTATGGATAGCTGCTCATACTGCCACCCAGACTTTGCCAAGAATGATTTGCTTAACACATTATCTGCTGGTGCTGACTTTGGCAAACATATGCTGTGCTCATCTTATGATGTCTCTGATGCTTCTGCCAGAGCTGCAGCTTGTGGCATTTGTTTGAAAAGATATTCTTGGCTCAGAGTTGCTGGCTTTGCCACTGATATGCAGCAGGCAGTTTTGAACGCCCTTTAAAGGGTTGAAAATGTTTGCGCTGTGATGTCAAAGAGCCTTATATGACCTTCAGACTTCTAAAATGACTCTAAGGTCTGTAAAGTACCTGTATCCCACTCCTGCTAGAGGATGATGTTAGGCTCCTTTCATCAGCCTGCTGCCTGATGTAGTCATGCCTGCTGTGAGCAAGGCTGTGGTAGAGGTGGTGGTGCCCGTAAAGCACCAAGGAATCGGTTCCAGTGGCCCTACTGCCCCGGGTTCCCGCTCAGTTCTCTTCCATGTCCCCCTTCCCAGCTGTTACCTGCAGGTGAGTGTGGGGCAGGATCTTCCTACATCTGAAACAGTGGCAGAAGATCACTACAGATGAGTGGGTTCTGGAGATAATTGCAAGGGGTATGCTGTGGATGTTCTACAAATCCTCCAGATCATTCTCTGCCTCCTTCCTTTTATCCTCTGGGTTATTTGCCCTTCCCAAGAAAAGATCAGGAAATCCCACAGACAGTACCTCCATTTTCTGTCGGAGAGCAAACACAGTCTGTTCAAGGTATTGCCCTTGGCTTGTCTTTGCACCTTGAGTCTTTACCTTAATTCTTGGCAGTTGTTGAAGCAGCCCTTCACAGAGAAGGCCTGTATGTTTTTCTTAGCTGCACGAGTCCTGAGGGCCTGCTCCAGGAAGCTCTGCTACATACCCTGTCTCTGGACACATCAGTTGTTGTTAGACTCGGGGGTCACAATAAATGTTCCAACATCTGTGTTTGCTCCATTCCAAAGACTGCAGTACATAGGGGCAGTCTTGGACACAGAGAAAGGGATGTGCTTTCTTGTCACAGGACAGGGCGGACACTTTGATAGCTCAGGCACACTAGGTATACAGTGGCTGCTGTGTCTTGGTGAGAACAATGTTACGTCTTTTGGGCCTCGTGGCTGTAGCCATAGTGTCTGCCTCTGGCACATCTTCATATTAGAATACCTTCATGAAGGCTCAGGGTCTAGTGGGATCACTTGACAGATGAGCTGGACCAAATGGTTCTCACCATGTCTTCTCTTCTCTTCTCAAAGCATCGTAAGTAAAGTAAGTAAACTTTATTTTTTAAGCTGCTTTCAAAAGCCAAGGCGCTGTGCAACAGGAAAATCAAACCATACAATTAAATAAACATATATAAACATTATTAAAAACCTTCAGAAAATGCTTTACAAAACAAATAGGTTTTGAGCTCAGATTTAAAACTTGAGATGGTCAGGCATTCTCTTATCCGACGAGGTAGAGAATTCCACAGGGAAGGGGCAGCATAAGAAAACACACGTGCCCCAGATGTTTTTAAACGAACCATGGAAATCTCTAACAATTCCTCGTCGGCGGATCAGAGTGAGCGGGAGGGGCAGTAGGGAGTAAGAAGATCTTGCAGATACTGGTGTTCCTGTTCATATAGGGCTTTGTAGGTCAGTAACCCGACCTTAAAGGTGATCCGCCATTGAAGTGGCAGCCAGTGCAGTTCGCGCAGCACAGGCGTAATATGATTAGTCCTGGATGTACCAGTCAAAAGCCTGGACGCCACGTTCTGCACTAGCTGCAGCGGTGGATAGATCACGAAAGCCTGCTAAAGGGCATTTCATTCCTTGTACCAGCTCCTGTATAGATCCTAACCATGGATGCTTTCGGCTCCGGCCATGGTGCTTCTCTCTGCCCTTACCAGACGCAGGGGTTATGGACCAAGATGGAGGCCAAGCTGCACATAAATGTCCTGTACAGCCTCCAAGCCTTTCAGGAACATCTCTGTTCCGGTCCTCAGATAGTTCAGATTGACATCAGTGTGATGCATTACATCAGCAAATAAGGGCGCACTCACTCCTGTCCTCATGTAGGGAGGCAATGAGATTATTGTACTGGCCTCTGTCTCACAGTCTTCAGATGTCAACCATGTTTCTCCTTGGTTTCCAATATGTTTTGGCAGACAGGTTAAGCAGGTCTCAGTCAGTGAAACTGCTGTCCTCCTTGGTAAATGACCTCTGCAAGATGGTGTCATCTAGAGCTGGACCTTTTTGCATCACCACACAGCACAGATATGCTGCATTTCTGCTTGCTTGCTCCAGTGCTTGGTGTTTTTTGATGAAATGTGTTGTCCTTCTCCTGGAAAGGGAGATTCCTAAACACATTCATCCCATTCCTCTAATATACAGAGGGTTCTGTGCAAGCTGTGGGTGGAGAGTGCCACTGTCATCCTCATTTCTCCATTCTGACCTTGCCAGATATGGTGTCCAGTCCTTCATTGTCCGACAGTGGAGCCTCCTGTCCCTCTGCCTCTGTGTCAGGGTCTGTTTTTACAGGGCGAGGGGTCTCTGGTTGCTAGGCCTTCCAACATGACCTTTCTTAGATATCTTGGTCGTGTTTTACTCCCTTCGGGAGTTCATGCACTGCCCTCCTCCCCTTTCGGGCTCGACGCCAGGGCCTTCTAGGCCAGCTCCCACGCCAACATCTTTGATACCACATCCAGCTCATCCTTGTTCCTCAGCCCCAATCTCAGACCCTGGCAGTGAGGATGAATACCATCCTGACCTCTTCCCCTATGAGGAGGAGAGGGATGATGATGAGGGTGACGATGATTGGGAGGGTAGCGTGCACCCCCCCATTCTGACTCTACAGTCTCTTCTGGGGGTGAGGGCTCTAACAACTGTATCCCGAGGTCCCCACCAGTGACCCCTCTTATTTGTCATGAGGCAGTTACACACAGCGATGGGGTTCAACGCTGAAGAGCAGGATGTCACAAGGAGGAGTCTGACTGAATACCTAGAGCTGCCAGATTCTCCTCCCCTTATTATCCCTCCACTCATAGCAGCCTTAAAAGATGCCACTTTGACTGCTTGGTACAGGCCAGATTTGATCCCTGCCATGCATATAAAGGTGGACAAATTGTACCAGGCTCCCTCAGGGGAACCATACTTTGCTGAGCAACCTAAGGCAGATTCTGTGGTAACACGTGCTGCCCATGATAGAACCAAGAAGCCTAAGCATCTAATTTCCCTTCCCGTGAGGAGGAGTCTTGAAAGCGGGACCTCATGGGGAAGAGGACCTTTGCCTCAGCTACGCTAGCTATCAGGGTCTTGAATTATGTGGCCCAGATGGTCAAATTTCAGAATGTCTCTGGAAGAAGACCAAGGCTGCAGCTCAGGCTTTCTCAGAGGGCCCTCAGAGGCAGGAACTGCTTAAAGCCCTCCGGTCTGGGGTCAGTGTCAGCAAACACCTTTTACATTCTGCCAACATTGTGACTGATGCCTCCACTAGGGCAGCCACAGTGGGCATCTGCTTGAGAAGGCATTCTTGGCTTAGGGTGTCTGACTTTGCAACAGATATGCAGCATTCCATTCTCAATGCCCCTTTCAAAGGCTACAGACTCTTCGGGGCGGATGTGTAGGACATTCTTTCTGACCTGCAGGCTTCGGATAGGACCCTGCAGTCTGTTCACACCTTCATCACACACGGTCAGAAAGTGGACAGACACCCCCACTGCTGTTCCGTGTGATCCCCACAAGGGGGGACAGAGCCCTGGATGGTCAGTACTCCGCCACTGAGCCCCTGTCGGCAGTGGGCGATAAAATGTCTATATAACAAAAAAAAGTGGCCAGACGGTGCGCTTTCATCAGATCTTCCATAAGCCCAAGCAGGGAGCAAAACCCCAAGACAAATGCCGGGCAGCAACAGCCCTGCCTGTCCCTTCCTCTATGAATCCCTGCCAGACCCCTACCCTCTGGCACTGCAGGAGGTGGTGGTAGGGGGTCATTTCTCGCTTCACCTTGAGATCACCACAGATGAATTGGTTCTGCAGCTCATAGAACAAGGTCACTCTAGAACTTCTGGAGTGGCCTCCAGATCAGTCTCCAGTTCATTCAAGCTATCCTCCAGACCACATTTCAGTGCTGGGAGAAATCCGAACACTGCTGTCAAAAAAGGCCATAGAATCTGTTCTCGTAGATCAGAGGAACTGGGAGTTCTATTCACATTTCTTTTTGTTCCCCAAATCCGAAGAGGATGTGTGGCCTATCCTAGACCTGAGAAGTCTGAATTCCTACATCCAGTACAAGAGGTTCAGGATGGTGACATTACCCGGCCTCCTGCCACTTTTGCACCAGGGAGACTGGATCTGTTCCCTTGACATGCAGGATGCATACCTACATATAAAGGGGTGTGCCTCCCACAGACAATACCTTCGGTTCCAGTTCCAGGAGGAGCACTGCCAGTTCCGAGCTTTTGCCCTGTGCCTTGTGTTCTGCGCTATGGGTCTTTACAAAATACTTGGTGGTGGTTGCAGTGCCCGTCAGGTGGGAGAGGCTGTGCGTCTTCCCTTACCTGGCTGATTAGTTACTCAAAACACAGTCCAGGGAGTAACTGTTTCTGACCCTGGAGCATACCAGACAGCTGTTCCATGCCTTGGGAATCACGGTCAATCTGCCCAAATCAGTCTTGACCCTTGTCAGCGCCTTCATTACATTGGAGCAGTACTGGATACGACTCAGGGCTTTGCATTCCTCCTTTGAGAAAGGTTGGACCATCTGATGGCTCAAGACCAGCTGCTTTACGACAGCAGACTGGGAAGACTAGGTGGGCCAAGCGGTCCTTATCTGCCGTCAAATTCTGTTTTTGTTTCTGTGTAGACATGTCACGGCCAGAACCTTCCTATGGCTCTTGGACCTTATGGCTGCAGCCATTGTCATAGTACTCTTGGCCAGGCTGCACATGTGGATTCCCCAGTGGACATTGAGGGTCCAGTGGGACCAGCGCTCCGATGACCTAGAACAGCAAGTTCTAGTTTCCTCCCCATTCAAAAAGGTGCTGCTATGGTGGATGGACCACAACAACCAGTTGAAAGGGGGGTTATGTTCCTCATTCCTTCCCCTCAGCAGATTCTCACCACAGATTCTTTGGGATGGGGTGCCAATTTGGGACATCATCAGACTCAAGGGATGTGGTCCGGAGTATAGGCCCTCTATATCAACATCTATCCTGTACACTTTGCAGGCGTTCAGACCCATCTGTCCCCAGGCCATCTGCTACTGCAGAACAGACGACATCAGTATAATTCACTACATCAGCAAACAAGGAGGGACCCATTCATATTCTCTGTGTCGAGAAGTGATGAGGATCTGGTAGTGGATTCTAGAACATGGTCTAGAACTGTCAGCCGTCCATATTCCAGATGTCCAATATCCTGTTGGACAGGCTAAACTGATCGCAGTCTTGGTTGCACGAATGGGAGCTGCTGACCTCCATCGTAGAAGACCTGTTCGAAAGTTGGGGTCATCCAGAGTTAGACCTTTTTGCATCCCCACTCAACACAAAACTGCCATGTTTCTGCTTGCTCGCTCCAGGGCCTGGAGTTTTCTGGCAAGACACATTGTCCCTGTCTTGGAAAGGAAGGTTCCTCTATGCCTTCCCTCCCTTTCCTCTAATTCAGAGGGTGCTAATCAAGCTCCAAATGAAAGGGGCCACTGTGATCCTCATTGCCCCCTTTTGGCCTTGTCAAATCTGGTTTCCCTTGCTGCAGCAGCTGGTGGTGGAACCCCTTGTACCCCTGCCCCTGTGCAAAAGCTTAATATCACAGGATCAGGGCACCCTGGTCCATCTGGACCTCAAGTCACTGCACCTCCATGCCTGGCTCCTGAAGACATATCCATGGCTAGATCTTGGGTGTCCCAAAAGGTGGCAGATGTCCTGGTGGCTGCTAGGAAGCCTTCCACTGGGCCACTTATTCCATGAAATGGAAATGCTTTGCTCTGTGTTCTGCTTCCCGTCACTTGGGCCCTTTCACTTGTCCAGTGAGTCAAATTCTAGAGTATTTGCTGTCCCTTTCAGATTCTGGCCTGCAATACTCCTCTACTAAGGTGCATCTGTCAGCCATTTTGGCCTTCCATGTACCTGTTGACGGCTGTATGGTGGCACAACTACAGGTGTCCTGTACTTACTTGAGGGGCATTCTCCATCTGAAGCCTCCTACCTGAAATCCAGTCCCACCTTGGGACCTCAGTTTTGTGTTGGAGAAACTTACTTTGGCTCCTTTTGAGCCAGCTGCGACCTGCAAACTACGCTTTCTGTCATGGAAAGCATTATTTTTAGTTGTCACTACTTTTGCTCAGAGGATTTCTGAGCTTCAGGCTCTGAAGTGCGAGTCTCCTTATTTGGTTTTCCACAAAGACAGAGTGTCTTTGTGAATGAATCCTAAGTTTCCTCCAAAGGTGGTGTCTGAGTTTACTCTAAATCAAACCATCCACCTGCTTGTCTCTTATCCAGAGCATGCCAATGCAGGGAAAGCATTGCTCCATACTTTGGATGTACATGGAATTTTGCATTACTATACACACCGTATGATGGACTGCAGGAAGTCCTTGCAACTGTTTGTTTCTTTCACCCCTGTGAAAGAGGGTGTACCAGTTTCTAAACAGTGCCTGTTCAAATGGCTGGCCAACTGTATTACTTTTTGTTATAAGAAGTACAGTAAAGAACTTCTTGGTGGCCTTCATGCCCAGTCAGCCAGTGGTATGGCCACATCTGTTGCTTGTTTCAGCTGCAGAGATCTGTGCTGCTGACACTTGGAGTGCTGTCCACACTTTCACTAAACACTATAGTCTGCACATTACTTCTAGGAAAAGGGCAGGCTTTGGGCTAGCTGTGCTTCAAGGCCTCCTGTCATAGGCCTACAGCCTCCATCCACCCAGACTTTCTCTCTGTAAATAACTGCTTTGGACTCGTTCTACAAGTGTGGCCTGATGCAAGAGATGACCTCAACGAAGATAGCACAGTTACATAAGAACTTACCGTAACTGTAGATCTTTGAGAGGATCTCTCTTGCATCAGACCATGCCGTCCCACCTTCCGTCCCTCTTGGTTTCTGAGCTTCCTGTGTCTGTCTCTCTCCAGGTTTGTTCACCTTCTCTTTCACCCATCCTTTTGGTGGGAACCTCTGGCTCCCCTTGGTTCTCCCATCCAGAGATCCTCAGTGGGGTGGGGGGTCTCCTTCGGGAAAAGAACTGAGGGCACGGGCCACACACACTTATATGGGAGGGACTTTGCTGCATCTGCCATCATTGTGGGTGGCCCCTTGTAGATTGCTAGCTAGAAAGTTTCCAAGTTATCCTAGTGCCAGGCAGCTATAGTTCTACAGGTGTGGCCTGATAAAAGAGAAAGAGATCCTCTTGAAGATCTACAAGTTTTTACATAACTGTACTTTTTGCTGATGGCTCGTAAGCTCTGTACCAGATACATCTGCTTGCAGAAATGGAAACGTTTTATGACTTCTTGTACTGTTCGTCAGCTGGACCTCTTTATGTGTCCAGTCAGTCAAGTTATGGACTACCTCCTGACCCTTACTGACACTGGCTTCATGTATTCCTTGATAAAGGTTCACTTGGTTGAGGTGTGAGCTTTTCATGCCCTTCGAGGCTGCTGCTTCTTGAGAGTTGCATTTTGTCTCTTGGAAGACTTCCTCATAGCTATGATGTCTGCTAGATGTATTTCTGAGTTGCAAGCTCTTGTTGCAGAGCCTCTTTATCTTGTTTTCCTCGAGGATTGGGTTACCTTACATACCACTCATTTTCTTCCGAAGGTCGTTTCTGAGTGAATGCTAAATCAGACTTTGGAACTTGCAGTTTGCTTCTCTGCTTCAGTGGATAGTGGGGAACATAGTCTGTACATGCTTAACGTCTGGGCACTGTATTGGTACATTGATCGTACTAGATGGGCATTGCATTGGTACATTGATTGTACTAGGGATTGTAGGAAATCCTCTCAGCTGTTTCTGACCTCCCCCAGAATGGTGGGATCCCTGTTTTCTAAGCAGGGCCTTCGCAAATGATTGGCCTGCTGCATTGATTTCTGTTACATGAAGCACAGTAAGCAGCATCCTGGTCCTTTCTGTGCTTATTCCACTTGCAACATGGCTGCTTCTGTCACCTGTTTTCATGGTGTGTTTGCTGCTGACATTTGTGCTACTGCCAGTTGGAGTACTGTTCACGTATTCCCTAAACATTACAGTCTGGATATTGTCTCTCATGGATGTGCCAGATTTAGCCTAACTGTACTGCAAGACTTCCTGACTTCAGGGTATTTTGATCCTTACTTTCTCCCTCAGTGCTTTGGTATTGCTGAGGAATCGTTCCATTATGTGGCTGAATGAAGGGAGATGACCCTCGAAGAAGGTGGAATAGTTACTTATCGTAATGGTAGATCTTAGAGAATCTCCTTCATTGAGCCACAGCCCCCTTTTGTTCAGATGGCTGGTTGTGATCCTGCCTGCTCTCGCATGCTGGTTCTCCTCCTAAGCCCAGTTTCGGCATTATAATACTCCAGTTTCCACATCCTCTCCTGTGTGCCAGGTTTAGTCCTGGTTGCATTGACCACTGACGGTCCAGTGGTCATCCAGGTATGTTTCTACTGGGAGACTGAGGCATGATGGGGCCACCCACGTTGTATAGGTGTCAGCGTTGCATGTTGACGTGGGAGGCCCAGCTGGCAAACGTTACAAGCTCTTTGTAAGCTTCATTCACACAGAGGGCCGAGTAGTCATTTTGAATCTGTTCAGTTTCTCACTGCTGAGGAAACTTGCTGAAATGCAGTGAAAGTATTCCAGTGTTACCTGCTGTATGGAGGGGTTGAGAATCTTTGAGAGGATTCTAGTGTTAAATGAAGGTTTCCATCAACTATGTGAAATGGGCTTGAAAATGATCTCTACCACAGTTGTGGCATGAGAAGGTAGAATTAGCCTTATAAAATTAGACTTCACAGATGAACAGGGGTGAAAGCAAATTTCCCCAAAGCTGGTGGGGGAGAGAACTTGATAGAAAAGTTATTGCCCCCAAATAAAATCTATGTTTGTAATATATCACCAATTTAACATGTTCTTAGGCTGTAAATGCCCTTTGGGTGACATCATAGTAATGCTAATGTTTTGTACTGCAAACCTCTTGGTGGTTCGTTCTGAAAATATCCTGCTCTAAATCAAGTTAAAATCTTAACATAGTGTTGATGAGTTTCTCAGTAGCTTGATGAAACGAGAACAATGTTTGAAAAAAAACCAAAAAGAAAGTCCTTTATTTTCTATCTTCAGGTTTATGTACTGGACTGAGTGGGGTGGGAAACCCAAGATTGATCGTGCTGCTATGGATGGATCTGGCCGTATTACCTTGGTTCCAAATGTGGGTCGGGCCAATGGCCTTACTATTGACTATGCTGAGAGAAGGCTTTACTGGACGGATCTGGATACCAACTTTATAGAATCCTCGAACATGCTTGGTAAGCTGCTTTTGCTCCACCCACCCCCTCCCCAAGTGACACATCTGTTAATTCAAAGGCAAATATTAGCATCCAGTATTATAACTACTAACAAACCTTTCTTCTCTTTCACAAGTCATATGTGTCAGTCCAGTTATGCTATTGGGTAGTACAGTACTCAGTCTGTCCATGTTCATGGCGGTATCCCAACTTTGCAGTTCTTAGTGTATGTAACCTTGTAACATGTCAGTTTTACCATTTTAAAGACTGGGGATTTTAGACAACTGGATAGTCATAATGGATTTAGCAGCAGGATCTCTGCATTGATCTGGGCAGAATTAACAAGTGTACTCTGATGTGGATCCCAAACCACCCACACCAGTGTAGATAGGCTGAGTGTGAACAGGGCTTAAAGGGACACTGTCAACTTTCTTTATATCATATTATTTATTTTTTTATATTCTTTCGCCCTACTGCGGCACCCCGGCAGGGGCATCCAGCCCCCGACCCCAGAGGACCGAAGGCTCACTTGATACAAGGGGGTCCAGTATGGCTGTTCCAACCCACCGGAAGGTCTCCGCTTACCTCTCCATCACAGGCTGGCCCGGACCCCCACAACGTGATTCCATGAACGGGCCTCCTAGGCCAGTGAGGGAGCGGCCATCGAGCTGCATGGTCGTGCCCAGCCATTTTTCCTCCACTTAGTGCCCCTGGAGCCGGCAGTGCAATGATGCCCCCGCGTGCGCGAGGCGTCTTGCCGTGCTCCACCCCTTGCTGGCATTGCGACTTGTGCTGCCCCCGGTCGTCACCAGGGGCCGTTCATGGCGCAGACCCACCCCAGAGGAAGGAGAGCAGCCCTGGGGTGCTCGATCCACCCTCTCCCAACCCCCGGCAGCTGTAGTCCATTCCCAAACCCGGCTCGCCGGTGTAGCGTGAGGTGTGGCATCTAGCGCCTCAACCCTCAGCGCCACAAGCCAGACTTACATCATACTGTTTTTAGTTGAAAACCCACAGTCTTCTTCAGGGGTATCTCAGTCATCAGGTCACACTGTAGGAACTTCAGTCGGTGAAGCAGGATCCACATGGAAGCTTTTCAGCAGTACAACTGGGCAACCCACACCGACGTTATGATGACATCACCAACCTTATAAAGGCGTGAGCAGTCCCGCTCCCTCCTCAGTTCTTTCCCAATGTCGACTTGTTTGCATGGATCTCTGCAGAAGGTCTGACACAGTTTCACACCATTTTTTCACCTTCAGCCTTTTTCTGCCTATTATTTTAAAATCTCTTTTTTAAAGAGATTCCTTTACTTTGTTTCTGTCGAGAATGAATCCTTCTACATCTTTCTTCTGTCGTTGCCGCTGTGGAAAGAAGATTGCCTACACAGACAAACACTCTCTCTGTGCCTGCTGTCTTGGGCCTGACCGCAAAGTTTTCGACTGTGAGCTCTGCCAGAAGTTTAATCAAATAACCCTCAGACAATACAAAAAGGCACTTAAAAAAATGTCTGCATGGATCAACAGGTAGCCAGTTCCGGGCAGGGGTCCTTTGGGATCCCAGCTTTTCAGTTGCCGGCAGGGTTGTCAAGCTCCCAGGCCACTAAGGCCAGAGACAAGTCCTTGGGGGTGAGTGTCACAAAGTACTTTGTGATAGGGACCCTCCCACAGCAATGCTGTTCCCTGATGGCCTCTTCTTCCTTATCTGGGGGTACTCCGTCGACTGCAGCTGTGTCAATGCACAAATTCGCTGTCCAGGTCTGTGTGCCCACCAGACCCATACCGACAGCACCTCCGCCCAGTACTCAGGGCAGTGGGTCATCGGCCCCTCATCATCGACTGCCCTCCTGTCAAGGCCTGATCCTCCTCCAGGCCCTTGGGCTACAGTTCCTTTGGGCTCTCGGGGGCCCAGTCGTCGCCTCTTTTTGCCGTCGACCCCTGCCATTGCAGTCCTCAGTTGTCACTCTCAATGAGATTCTGACCAAATTCATCTCGGTGATTGTTCACCAGCTTGGTGCCTATAGGCCTAAGTCACATGCGCCATCAACAGCAGCCTAGTCATTGATCCCACCCCAACGACTGTGGGCTGCCCCATGCGGGTCATCGTCTGTGCATCACACATCGGACCTGGATTTGGAAGAGGTCAACGTCGAGGAGTACCATCCTGATCATATTCTTCCTGATGAGGAAGATCCTCTCACCTGTGACAGACCCACTGCTTCCTCAATCAGCGAGGATTCTGTCAAACACACTCCTAGGTCTCCTCCAGAGGACCCAACCACCTTTAATATTATGAAGCAGTTATTTTTAGCCTTGGGGTTCCATACTGAGGAGGAGGATGCCACCAGGAAGGATTTGGTGGATTTCGTGGAGATTCGAGTCCCCTCCCAAGATCATTCCTCCTGTTTTGCCTACTTTACGGAATGCTACTACTGCAGCCTGGCACAGGCCTGATATGGTGCCAGCTGTGCCCCGCCAGGTGGACAAGCTTTACCATGCCCCCCCAGGGGTTTCCTCATTACGCTGCCCAGCCTGAGATGTATTCAGTGGTTAAGGTAGCTCATGACCGGTCTGAGGTGCCCAAGCACCTTGGCTCCTTCCCCTCCAGACAAGGAGTCGTGCAGAATTGATCTCTGGGGCAAGAGGGTTTATGCCTTCTCTACCCTAGGGCTGAGGATCGCCAGTCACCTGTTCCACATGATCAAGTACCAGAATACCAACTGGAAGAAGGGCAAGGCTGCTGCCCAGGCCCTCCTAGAAGGTACACAGAAGCATTAGATTCTCAAATGCTTGCAGACCACTAAAGATGTTAGCAAGCACCTACTACGGACCCTGTATGATATTTTGGACACTATTGCCAGGGCTGCTGCCACTGGCATTTGCCTTTGTAGGCACTCCTGGCTGAGGGTTTTTGGCTTTGCTGCCGATATTCAGCAGAAAGTGCTTAATGCCCCCTTCAGTGGATCTAAGTTTTTTGGCCCAGATGTCCAGGACATCATTAATGACCTGCAGGCATCTGGCAGGGCTCTCAGATCTGCCCACTTGCTCTACCATATGCAACCAAAGAGCAGACAACGCCCTCCCTTTCACAAGGCATCCATTAAGCAAGGAGCAACCTCTCAGCCCCAGGGCAAATGCAGAGCCTCTGCTGCCTTGCCCTCCCCCTCCACTACTGGAGCCATGGTCAAGCATCCCAGAGGTGATGGACTAGCCCCAGCGGTTGGATCAACCTCCGCTTGACGTCTTGCCAGACCCCCCCCCTTCCGGTCCCCAACCAAGAGGTGGTGGTTGGGGGTCAGTTCTCCCTCCATCTCAGTCAATGAGAACCATAACTTCAGATGCCTGGATTCTTCAAATCATAGAAAGGTGTCACACCCTGGAGCTCATCGGGCAACCCCCAGAGACGACTCCTTTACCCTCCAATTACCCCTGGAACACTGGGATTTGAGGAGGAGGGGGATTTTGAGCAAGATGATGATTATGATGGAGCAGAAAGTCTGGATGTGCCCATTGAACTGGACATCTCCCGAGACAGACCTTCTGGTGTTTCCCCTCCTAGGCTCTCTGAGTCCCCTCCCCACTATCTGTTCTACAGGAAAGTGGCTGAAATTTTCCAGCTCCCTATGGAGGAGGCTACAGAGGATCAGGAGGAGCCTGATTTTGTTGAAACGATGGACATCCCAGAGTCCAGGAGGCTGTCCATTCCCCTACACAAATCATTTGGGAAATGGACACAAAAAATTTTAAAGTCTCTGAGAAGGGAGCGGGGGGCCACTCAGTTATATAGTATGGTATAGGGTGACGTACTGTACATCAGAAGTGGGCAGACCCCACTCATAGACCGCTAGGTAGAAACGTTGCCGGGTGGTCCTAGTGCCTGGTGGCTATAGCTCCATAGGTGTTGCCTGCTGCAAGAGATACCCCCATGACTGCGTTGGCTCCAGGCTCTTGTTGCGTCAACCCTCAGGGGAAGGAGATGCGCCTTTTTTTTTTTTTTTGGTCCATCAACTGTTAGTGGTGTTGAACCATCAGGCACTTGTACCTTCACAAGCACTGTCTAGAACGTTTGCCTAGTGAGCCGAATTTCTTTTTTCTTGTTTTAGATAAGGGAGCCACTGATGTTTATGGCAGTACCACTGTCTCACTTGCTTGCTGCAAGAGATGCGCCCTTGACTGTGTTGGCTCCACGCACTTGTTGCGGCAACCCTCAGGGGAAGGAGATGCGCTCTTTTTTGTGTTTCTGTCCATCAGTTTTTAGCGGTGTTGAACCATCAGACACTTGTACACTCACAAGCACTGTCTGGAACGTTTGCCTAGTGAGCCAAACTCCTTTTTACTTGTTTTAGATGAGAGCCACTAGTGTTTTGGGCAGTACCACTGTGCCACTTTCAGAGGGGACTGATGCACGTTCCATGCGGGGCCAGGACAGTTACTCAGCTGGCTGCCTTCAGTGACAACTGTGGAAGACAAGCTACACAAGTGGAGGCAGTCACGTGTTGATCTAGCCTACTTGTTGTGAGCTGCCTTACTCTTTATCAGGAATGCTGTTTACTATACGTTTTCTAGCCGCTTGTTTTTACCTTTCACGATTCCGTTATGCCAGATCTGGCAAGTGTACTCTAATCAGACTTGCAGTAGCACATGTTAAGCTTTGATGGTCCTTCCCTTTCTAAGGACATTAAAAAGTATAAATCCACATTTTCCTTTTTACAGATAGAATCTATTCCCTCCTTATTTTAAATTGCTCTGAATAATAATTTCCTAATTTTAATAGTAAGGATGACGCCCCAGTTTTATACATGGAACCCTAAAAATTGGTACGTCACCAAGTGTAACCAGCCTCAACCCCAACCTCTCAACTGTTTGCCTCTAATATGAGGGACATTGACATTCAGAATGTGAAGCTAGAAACATAGAATTTGTCGGCAGCAGAAAGGACAGTTTAGTCCACCCAGTCTGCCTAGATGTTCCTTGCCTGATCTGCTCTCCAGTGGCTGTCCCATCCCCTGCCTCTTTTCTAATATACCCTATGCCCCATGCATGCTTGAAGGCCCCCACTGTTTTAGGCTCCACCACTTCTGCCTGTGGTCTGTGCCCAGCATCTACAACTCTTTTGGTGAAGAAATATTTCCTCACATGTCTCTTGACCTCCCTCCCCAACTTAATCACATGCCCCTGGTTGTGATGCACTTTCTCATTTGAAAACAACCCCCCATCCCCACCCTGATCACCCCTGTGAGGTACTTATAAGTCTTTCATGTCACCTCTCTCCTTTCTTGCAGGGTGTATATGTTGAGATCCCTCAGTTTGTCCTTGTAGGGCTTCTTGTGCAAACCCTGCACCATTTGATCTGCCTCCACCCTGTGTCCTTTATAAGGTGCGGTCTCAAATTGGACATAGTGCTCCAGGTAGGTTCTCACCAGTGAGTGATAAAGTGGTAACACCATCTCCTCCTCCAGCTAGAGATATCCCTACCTATGCACCTCAGCATCCCAGTAACCCTACCTAGTGCTTTGTCACACTGCCTTGTCACCTTGACTGTTGGCACTTTTCCCTACCCCCACTCAGCACTGGTGTTCCTCTGCCTTAGGTGCGTGATTCTGCACTTTGGCATTGAACCCAAATTGCTGTGCCTTTGACTACTCCCTGGAGTTCTTCAAGATCAGTATGTATTTTGTTAACATCCTCCTGAGTGTCAACCCTGTTACAGAATTTAGTATCATCTTCAAAAATGCATACCCCTTCCCTTTCAGTTCTTCTGATTTGTCCCCTGTTAAGACATTGAAGAGGTCTGGTCCAAGTACTGAGCCCTGTGGTACCCTGCTGGTTAGTCTGCCATCATTAGAGTGAGTGCTGTTCACCACCACCCTCAGTACCCTTGGATGTATCCCGTCCTGTCCCCATAGCCTTGCCCACCTTCAGAGCTGCAAGTCTCTTCTAGATTCTTTCATCTGAAAATGGACTTGTGTCCACCCCTGCCCCTGTCCCCTCCCTGCTTACTCCATGGTGGTCCATCCCCCTTCCTACTCTGTGAAGCCTGAGCAGAAGTACCTGTTTAGGATGTCAGCTTTTTCTTGGTCTTCTGCAGTCTCCCCCTTCTGCTCTTCTAATCCTCACATCTCTGTCCTTGCTTTCCTATTCCCATTGTGTGTCTGAGGAAAGTCTTATCCCCACTGGTGACCCCTTTGGTGATCCTTTCCTCTGTGTGAACCTTTGCTCCCATCACCATCTTGTATGCGTTCTTCTGCTTTACTTGGCATGCCTTCCTGTTCTTTCTCTGCATTTATACCTCGTGAATGCCACCCTTTTTTTTCCTCCACCACCCTTGCCACTTCCTTATAGACCCATAATGGTCTCTTTTTCCTTCTGCTTTTACTCACTTCCTTCATGCATAAAGTGCGAAAGCTGACAAGATACATGGGTAACTGGCTCTCAGAATGTAGGGCACATCACACAATTATGGGGAAGCTCAGAACACAGTGGGAACTCAGCTCTGATTTATGAAGAGGTATTTTGCTTTAGCATCCGAGTTTTAATTTCTGCTTTAAAGCTTTGAGTTTACAATGTGGGATAGCAACTTTTTTCATGTGAGACAGATTCGTTTTGAAGGGTAAAATGAGAGAAATCCTTCTTAGTATGGGACAGTTGAGAGGTGCAGTGACAGTAAAATCAGAGAGAGACATAATGGGCTCAGTTGACCTTGGTTGTGTAAATGTTGAACAGTGAAACGTGTCTAGGTAATTGTGTATCAGTATGGTTTCTCAGCTTCTGTATTTTTTTTCCTAAAGAGTAGATAAAGACCAAGGGACAAGAATCATATTTTCTTGTAAATGTCCCTAACAATAAAGAGGGAGAGGAAATTTCTTAAATAAGTGGGGGAAGTTGATGGAGACCATTCTGAAGGAAAGGTTAATAACCTTTCTGGACAGTAATGGACTGCAGGACGAGAGACAGCATGGGTTTGTCTCGGGAAGATCTTACCAGACTAACCTAATAGACTTCTTTGATTGGGTCACTAGGGTGGTTGACGAGGGCCATGCTGTTGGATGTCCTGTATCTGGACTTCAGCAAAGCTTTCGAGTTGGTGCCACATGAGAGGTTACTGGCCAAGCTGAGGAATCCTGGGGGTTGGGGAGAAACTAGAGGGATGGGTTTGGAGCTGACTTCAGGGCAGGCAGCAGAGTGTAGTTGTAAGGGGGAGACATCCAAGCCAAGACGCGTAACTAGTAGGGTACCGGAGGGTTCAATGCTGGGCCCTGTCTTATTCAGTGTCTTTATTGGGGACATTGCAGAGGGGGTCAAGAGTAAGATCAGCCTGTTGACCAATGACACGAAGATTTGTGCAAAGGCGGACAGTGAAGAAGGGAGACAGGCACTCAGGAAGGATCTAGCTAAACTTGAGCACTGGTCAGAGGTGTGACAGTTGAGGTTTAACGCTAATAAGTGCAAGGTCATGCACATCGGAGCCAGAAATCCCAGGACCAGCTACCGGCTGGGGTAGTGCAGGTATCGGCATCAGAGGAGGAGAGGGACCTGGGGGTCCTAGTCACGGGGGACAAGAAGGCATCGGCACAGTGTAGGAGGGCGGCAGCAAGGGAACATCGAATGCTGGGGTGCATTGCCAGGGGGATCATCTCCAGGAGAGAGTAGGTCATCCTGCCCTTGTGTAGATCACTGGTGAGGCCACACTTGGAGTACTGTGTTCAGTACTGGTGCCCTTACCTCAAGAAGGATGTGAGATTGCTGGAGGGGTTCAGCGTAGGGCGACAAAAATGATCATGGGACTAGGGGAGATGCCATACGAGCAAAGATTGAGGGAGCTCAACATGTACTCGCTGAAGGACAGAAGAGGGGGGGGAACATGATAGAGACCTTTAAATACTTAAAAGGATTTAACAAAGTCAGAACGGGAGGATTGTTCTGCTTGAGGGGGAGAAGGGTCACTAGGGGGCACAGTCTGAAGCTGGAAGGGGGGAGGTTCAGGAGGAAGATGATGAGGCACTACTTCACAGAGAGTGGTGGCTGGATGGAATGCACTGCCGGAGGAGTTTATCGAACTGAGAACAGTGGACAGCTTTAAACGGGGATGGGATAGGGGCAGGGCAAGTACAGTCAAGAGCATAGTGGGGAATAGGCCGGGGGGGGGGGCTGCAGCAGTATTAAACTGTGAGCTGCACACTCGGGCAGACTTGATAGACCTAGAGACCTTTTTCTGTCTGTGATTTCATACGTTCATATGTTTCTAAGTGAAATTATGTCTAAATAAAAATTTTCGGCAACCTAGCAGCTGTCAGTGGTTGCTCCACTGGTCCGCAGGTGCTCCCCACACCTGCTTCTCAGCCGATTAGTGTGGAGCCGCCACCCCAACAGCCCACAGTTGGCACTCCAGTCAAGGAGGCCAGCTGTTTAGCCATCAGCTTGCCAGGCCAGTTGTCAGGATTATCTCTGGGGAGGATTCCCAGGAAGTCCGTGGTGAACAACAGCCGAGGGCTGTCTTCGAGGAGTTATTGGATGACTCTGTTCGGGAGTCTGTGGCCTCCTCAGGGTCCCCATTTCTTTGACTGTAGCTCAGTCAAGGAGCCTTCCACTGAACATGGCCCAGTTTCCTTTGGTGGGTTGCTCTGACTTATGACCCGAGTCCATGTCGTTCCCACTTGAGCCAGTCCAGAAGACGTCTAAGTACCTTCCCACAGACATTGTGGATGAATCTCTGGGGATTGCCTTCCTGGTGGCTGAGGCCATTTTGGGTCTGGCTGTGGAGCTTCGGCAGCTTCCTGCCCTGCATCCTTGGCCCGCATGGTCTGTAAGTACGTGGTCCCTATGGGCTCCCTTGTCTGGGTTTTCTGACCACCTTTTGGCTGAAGGTCTGATCACAGATTGGCTGTTCCATAAATCTGGATGTCGGTGGAACATGGACAAGCCTCTAGACAAGGAGTCCCACAAGATTGACCATGCTGCTAAAAAAGTATATGCTATGGCGACTCTGGGTCTCCGACAGGCTAACTATGCCGTCATGATGGCTTACTATGGTCATTCCCTGATGGGAATTTTTGATGCAGTCCTCCCACACCCCTTCCATAGCAGATTATGGCACTGGAGTTCATCAGACTCCAGGGTCAATCACTGGCTAAACACCATTTCCAAACAGTCTTGGACATGGTCGATTCATGTGCCCCTGCAGATGCAGCGGCTGTCTCCATCTGTCGGAGGGTTGGCTCCGTTTGTCCACCTTCTCGGCAGGCACCCAAAAGAAGCTGGCTGATGTCCCTTTCCTGGGCACTGACCTCTTTGACCCTGGGGTAGAAGAGTTTCTCACCCAGATTGGAAAGTCCAGCGCCACCCTTGACTCTGACCTCATCCCAGAAGGACCAGAAGAAAAAGCCTAAGAGCCAGGTTTTTCAGTACCAGTCCTTTCAGTCACAGCAGCCCCAGTAGGGGCAGTTTCAGGCCTAACACCCCAAGCCGAAGTCTGGGGCCCAAGATCCACAGGGAGGTAGTGGTGTCCCTCCAGCAGTAGCCGCCAGTGCTCCTGCAAAAGCTGCCTAGTGACAGGTTGGGGGGTGTCATCCCTCCACCTGTTCTGTTCCCAGTTGCTCTCCCAGTCAGAGGCCGGCTACCTCACTTCTTGCCACATTGGTTCACTATCACAACAGACAAGTGGTGTATGTAGTGGGCAGAGGACTATCTCTAGACTTGGAGGCTCTCCAGCTGTACCACCACCACATGCCTCGAGAGTCTGGGGGGTGTCAGGATACACAGCCCTCAGGAAGGACATCAATCAGCTCCTTATGAAAGGGGCAATAGCCCGTGTCTTGGACACCGAGGCCCGTCGGGACTATGCATTCAGGTACATCCTGGTCCCGAAACAGATGTGGGAGCTGGCGCCCCATACTGGAAATATACTATCTCAACCTGTACATGCAGACATGCAAGTTCTGGATGGTCACTCTGAGCCAGATTATACCATCCCTGGAACAGAAAATGTGGTTTGCTCTTTGGACCTCTAGGATGCGTTCTTCCACATTCCTGTTTGTGGGTCCCACTGCCAGTACCTCAGTTTCCAAGCAGAAGGGGTCCTGTAGCAGTGCCAGATCATGCCCTTCGGCCTCTTCACTGCTCCCAGGGTCTTCACTAAATGCATGGCAGTGGGTGGCAGCCCACCTGTGGCACTTAGGGGTCAGAGTGTACCACTGTCTGGATGACTGGTTGGTAGCCAGTCCATCCAGTGAGGCTGTGGAGGATCCACAGACATGGCTCTCCAGACGTACCGAGACTTGGGCCTGTTGGTCAACTCGGACAAGTCTAAACTGGTGCTGAAGCAGGTGATCACATTCATTGGGGCAGAACTAGACTCCCTGTGGGCTAAGACCATCTCCCCGCAGACTGGGCACAGGATCTTACCTCCTTTGCCTGATGATTTCAGGTTGGGCTCTGACGTCCTATCCAGGATTTCTTTACAGCTGCTGGGGTACATGGCATCCTGCACTGGTGTGGTCCATTGGGCCCATTGGTGGATGTGCCAACTTCAGTGGGAGCTGGGCTGTCAGTTGTCCCAAGTGAATGGGTCACTTGGACCAGCCAGTCACAGTGACCCAGCCGATGTGGGATGCCATCCAGTGGTTTGTCCCAGAACATCTGGAGAACAGAATGCCATTTGTCCACCCAGAGCCGACCATCATGCTGACAACAGACACCTCTCTGGTAGGGTGGGGAGCACACCTGGGAGACCACGCAGCCCATTTGCTTTGCTAGTCAGGAGTGTGGTCACTCAGTTCCATATGTACAACACTGCAACCATGCTTCCGTGAACAGACAGTGCGGCACACATTCCCTTTCCTCTGTGGCGAGAGGCATGCTACACCTAGACACTCGTGCGAACCCTGGGCACCAATCTGCCAGTGATTCATGTCATGGGGGAGAACAGTCTGCTGGCAGACACTGGCAGCCAGGTAGAAGAGACGTCGCATGAGTGGTTTCTAAATCCAGAGGAAGTGAACCACCTGTTCTCCTTGTGGGCTCACCCTTGGTGGACCTGTTTGCCTCCTGGGAGAACACTAAACTGAGGCTGTTTTGTGCCCACTCCCCATAGTCCAGGACACTGATGGGGGGTGCCTTTGTGAGGCCCTGGATCCCAGGCCTTGTGTACACCTTTCCTCCCTTCCCTTGATCCATAGAGTACTGGTCAAGGTCAGGAAGGACAAGGCGTGGATGATCCTGTTAGCTTCAGACTGGCCAAGGCAGTTCTGGTACCCAGATGTCCTCAGTCTCAGCTCTCAGCAGTAGGTCTCTGCAGTGACTGCCTCTCTGCCCAGACCTGCTGACCAGACTTCAGACTACGGTCCTGTACCAAGATCTTCAGTCCCTGTACCTCGCAGCCTGGTTCCCGAGTGGCTAGAGTTCCAGGCTTTGGGTCTCTCCGAGGATGTCGTCCACATGGTGGAGGCCTCCAAGAAAGAGTCGACTTGTAGGTGCTATGCCTTTAAATGGAAGAGATTTTCCATTTGGTGTCAGGGCAAGGAGCTTGATCCCCTTGCCTGCGCTGTGGTTAGCATCTTGGACTACCTCTGGTCCCTAAGGCGGCAGTATAGCGCAGTGGTTTAAGGCTCTAAGCTGCAAACCTGGAGATCTGGATTTGAATCCCACAGCCCCCACTTGCATACTGTGTCACCCTGAGCAAGTCACTTAAATTCCTTGTGCTCCCAGGTAGCACCTGTAAACAAGCTGCAGCTTAGTGTCTCTCCTGGTTAAAAAAAAAAAGAAAAAAAATTAATAAATTTCCCAGGTGGGACTGAGAGACGACCCTTAAGCTGGAGCTGGCAGCCATCTCTGCTTACTAGCTGTGGGCTGGTATGCCAGTGGTGGCTCAGGAGAAGGTGGCCAGGTGCTTTTTCATAGGCCTTGACCACTTGTCCCCTCTGGTGCATGAACCACCTCTGCCGTGAGACTTAGTGTTGGTCCTGGCTGTGCTCATGGGCAAGCCTTTCGAGCCGGTACGCAGGTGTGAGTTGTCACATTGTGGAAGCCTGCCTTCCTCATGGCAGTTATGTTTGCCAGAATGATTAGGAAGCTCAAGGCACTCTCAGCGGTCTCTCCCTATCTGGTCTTTCACAGGGTAAAGTTATCCTTCGGCCCAAAGTGAAGTTTCTCCCGACGGTGGTATCGAAGTTTCACCTTAACTAGATGATTAACTTGCCAGCATATTTTACAAGCCCCTTTTCGAAGGCTGCTTGCAGGCTCCATGCCCTGGACCTGTCAAGAGTGCTCTCCCACTATGTGGAGCATACCGCTGGAGTTTGGGGACAGGCTCACCAGCTGTTTGTCCCCTTCTCTGAAACCACACCTAGCAGACTGGCAGCAAAGTGGATGATTGCAAACTGGATCATATCTTGCATCGACCTCTGCTATAGGTTGTGTGGTCAAGAACGTCCTGTAGGGATTCAGACTCATTCCACCAGACATACTGCTGCCTCGGTAACTGTTTCCAGGAATGTCCCCATTCAGGAGATCTGTAGGGCTGCTACCTATAAGTCAGCACGCATCTTCATTTTCCATTACCGCATCGACCTTGAGTCACACCGGGATGTAAATTTTGGGACCTCTCTTTTCCAGTCTTTGTTCGCCAAGTAGGGGTGCACGCCTTGCCCCCTTCTCCCATAGAACTGCTGGGAGTCTGCCAGAGTGTAGATAAGGGAACCATATCCACGCCTCTAGAAGAATTGGTGACTCACCTTTAACTGTAGTTTTAGGAGTGTAGTTTTAGGAGTAATATATGGGTCATATCCACACAACCCACCAGGCCTTCCCTGGCAAGTGGCACCTGATCCTGCTTCCATTGTGTGAGATCTGTTGTCACAGGGCAGTCAGGGGAGATATACCACCCAGGTGGTGGGAGGAGCTTAGCGATGTTCCGGCCGATAACATCATTCCAGTGGAACTGCCAGAGTATTGAGTTGAACCATAAACCAGTAACCTTTTTTTTCCCCTCCTGTAGTTGCCTGCCCCGGTTGTGGTGCTGTGGGGACTTTTTCAAGTTTGTTCTGCTCATGTAACAGTGTCGTGCTGACTGGTCAGAGGACAGCAGCATACAACATGACAGCAGAACAGGTGGTCCTGAAATAGAACTGGCAGCTTTTTTACGGTTCTTCCGTACTGCTCAAGTCGCTTCTGACAGCAGCGGCACCGGCAGCATGAAACCAGCGAGTTTTTGCCATTTGCTTTCATTTCTGTGAGAGTCATTTCCTCATGTTTCTGTGCCAGTTGGCAGTGGGAGAAATGTCAGAAGAACTTCCGCAATGGGAGACATGTCAGCAGAGTGAGGGGGAGGTGTTTCTGATTTCCTTTTTTTGTAAAGACATTGTTTTTTCCCTCACATGGTGCAGGACACATTTTTTGACTGCAGTCAAACATTCTAAGATTTTATGCTTGTGGTCAATAATCACACTTCTCTCTCTGGTGTTTAAAAACACTTGGCATAAGAGCTTCATGCCCAACTATACCTTTGAGAGGCGTGTGATTAGTGACCCTTAATCACACACCCAGTTGTGCGTTATTGCATATTTATAGATCGGGACTGTTTGTATTTTAGAGACGTACCTTTTCCCCAAAAAAGTACCAGCATTCCTACCAGCTGGGTGTCCATTGCCATGGCCTTGTGTGTGTGTGTGTGTGTGTGTGTGTATGTGTGTGAGGCACTGTCTAAAATTTAGAGTGCTTCTTGTGCAAATGAAAGGAACACTGTGATTTGTCAGAGGTGTCGCATGAAATTTCATTGATCTATGATTGTAATTTTTGATCAGTTTTCTTGTTTAATAAGACTGAAATATGGTGTTTTGGGCATAGACAGAATCAGAACGTATAGAAATTTTGGACTGATGCATCAGTCTGAGGCTCTGCAAGGGTTAAAACCATACTACAATGACAAAATAACAGTAAATGCAATATTCTGAATAAATGTCTTGTCTAACATTGGATAGATACGTTTCTGTTTTTGTATTTTGTTTATGAAAAGGTCTTGACCGTGAAGTTATAGCAGATGATTTGCCTCACCCATTCGGCTTAACTCAGTATCAGGATTACATCTACTGGACAGACTGGATCAGACACAGCATTGAACGAGCCAACAAGACCAGCGGCCAGAACCGCACAGTCATCCAGGCCCATTTGGATTATGTGATGGACATTCTGGTCTTCCACTCCTCCAGACAGGGTGGCTGGAATGAGTGTGCCTCCACCAATGGGTACTGTTCCCACCTTTGCTTAGCAGTGCCAGTCAGTGGTTATGTATGTGGATGTCCTGTTCACTACTTTCTGAATGCAGACAACAAGAGTTGCAGTGGTAAGCTATGAACTGAAACAGCTGTTTGAAGTTAACAACTTTGCTGGTACTACTACTACTACAACTCCCACCATCACTATTTAAAACTTGTTTAGGCTAGATATCACAAATCTGTTTTTATAGATTAATAGTGTATGTTGTTAATTGAGAAAATCTTTTACTGCAGTGATCACTACATATTTTGCATATTCTCAACAGCTAAAGTAAAACTGTTGCAGACTTTATAACCCTCCCTCCTCCCATTTTGCTCCCTTAGCTCATCTTAGATACTGCTGCCAATGCTAGCAGGGAGTTGTATTCCTGAGAGTCCCTGTCTCCCTATCAGACGTGTGAATTGCTAAGTCTGGAGTGGTTTATTTACGGTTTGTTATTCCACATTGTCACTGGGCATTAGTTTACTGCTAGGTCACACATGATTACCTACTAGGGGATTCTGGGGTTTCTGTTTACAACAAAATGTCAGCTTGGAAATCGGCAGAATCAGCCTAATACAGTCTACTATACTGCAGTAAACAGTTAAAAAAAAAAAAAAAAAAAAGTCTTTGCATTCGAAGCACAGATTGGGGCTCGCACCACACTTGGATGTGGGGCTTTTAGTGCTGACTGTTAAAATAAATGCACCTAGTGTAAAAGACGGTGCACAATTAAATAATAAAAAAGTAAGGTGGGATTAAAGTTTCATTTGTTTTTGAAAATAACAAAATCACATGGTATATCCAGTCCACTTCATGGAAGTTGACTCACCAGTGGTAGACATGCAGTTTCACCAGTTAAGACTTCTAATGACCAGGCTTTTTAATATTATTTTAATCAAAAGTTATCTGTATCCTGAAAGAAAGTTAAATCAATTCAGGTATCTAAACTGTAAATTTGGACAGACTGCTACTGCTCCAGTGGGCGCATTTTAGTTCCTTCTTGGCTTAGTTTCTGCATCATCTTTCTATTCTTCACATTCTTCCTGTCTTTGAAAAAATTTTCCCCATTATATGTGATTTCACCTGCTCAGGATCATAGAAATTTTTACCAGTACCCGGAGACAAACACATCTTTGCAGGGAATGGAATCTTTAAAGACACCCCAAGTCATCTAAATTCCCTTTATAGAATAGAAATTGTTTGCGATATTACTTGAGTAGCTGGACCAATGTCTAGATATATGTGGTATGCAGCTTCTTTAAATGTAAGGTCTCCAGTTTTTGGGCAGTATACATATCATCTTCCTATCTGTATCAAATGCTGCAGTAAAAAGAATAGTGATTTGATGACAAGAAGTATGTTGAAAAGTGTTCATTGTTTTCGGTGAAAGATACACAGCATCATTAGGGAGATTAAACATCTGAGAACACAGGATTTGAATTAATATCGCAGATTTTATTTTCATAGATGAAATTCTGAATGCTCATGTGATAAAGAGCTAGTAGTCTGGTAAATACAACACAGTTGGAAACAGGTCTTTCAACAAGCCTTTTAAGTGTAGGGTTGTTAATATCATAAGGAGTTACGAACCCATTAAAGATTTTTAAACTGCAAATTGTTCTCAGTTTTTTTCTCATTTCTTTGTAAAGTCCGTATGGCATTTACATTATTAGAAACAAGTTCCTGCTGAAGGAAATGCTGTCAACTTAGCCAATGCCATTTATTCTTCTAATTTACTACAACTGTTATTTTGTGGTCTCTGTGTGCCACTGAAATCAAAAGGGTCTTTATTTCGGTACTGTAAGTGCAGAGAAAAAATTTACAAAGGCACACATGCAGTCTGCATGAGCTGTTCAGGCCTGTCTCACAACATGAGGACCTGTGAGAGTTGCCAGAACTTCAACCAGGCTACAAGAAGACGCTGCAAGAAAGCTCTAGAAAATGGTCTCCTTCTCAAAACTTTGAAAGCCATGAAGAAGAAATAGGGCCTAAAGTCTGCGTCTCCCTCACTGTCATCTGAGGAAGTGGCTGCCAAAGGATCGGGGCAGAGACCAGTTGTCATCGCTGCCCTCCTCGTCATCCGGTCACAAGCATAAACATATAGAAAAAGGTCTGCTTCACCAGCGACATCACGGTTATTGTTGAGACAAGGTAACTCTACTTTGTCATCACCCACTCCGGCATCGGTGACTACAGTCCCTAACCGACCGTCGATGAGATACCAAGGTCAGAGATTGGTTTGTGCCCTGCTGTACATACTGTGGATGGCAGAACATAATCATTGGGCCAAGGCCCATCAACACAAGTAGTGCCGGCCCCATTACAGGGCACCATCGAGACTCAAGCTGTGCTGGCATTGTTCTTGGAAGTGATCAGATGCATTCTGCCTGGACTACCACTACAGGCAGTTATTCTTCCGACAGGGTCTCCTTCTCCCCCAGCCTTCGTCGACGGCTTCTACTAGCAGGCCGTAGATTGCTTCCTTTTAGCTGCCACTGGCATCATCGGTGCATTCTTTTGCGCCTGTCATCAATAGAGACATCGACAATGAAGTTGAATATAATCCTGACCTCATGGGTTTCAGAGCAGGAATATGAGGGAGAACAGTATGTCACACCACGCTCTAGTTCTACCCACTCATCCTGCAGTGAGGACTCAATAGTCTATGTCCCAGGATCTCCTTCTGAAGATTGAACATTTTAAGCCATGATGCAGAAGATGCAGTCTGCCATGAGCTTTACTGTGGAAGAGGAAGATTCAACAAAAGAAATGTAATGGAATTTTTGGAGGTGCTTTGCACACCCTCCATTATAAATAACACCTGTATACCCTGCGTTAAAAGATACTACCTTCGCTGCATGGTACAGACCAAACTCTGTTTGCATTTCCTAGAAAGGCTGATGGGCAGTATCATGTTCCATCTGGTATGCTTTATTGTGCTAATCAGCCAGAAATTGAGCCTGTAGTCAACATGGCTGCTCATACTAAGTCTAGGGAACCTAAACACGTGAGTACTTTGCCTCCTAATAAAAAATCTGAGAGGCTGGATGTGCTGGGCAAGTGTATGTGTGCCTCTGCCTCACTCTGCCTTAGAATTGCAAACTACCAGGTCTACACGATAAAATATCTGAACAGCCTGTGGAAAGCTACTTGTACTGCAGCCCAAGCTTTGCCAGATGACTCTACCAAGAATGAGTTACTTAAAACAGTATATTCTGGTGCTGAGTAGCAAGATATTTGCTACACTCCGCTTATGATGCATCTAATGCTTCTACCAGAGCTGCTGCTTCAGGCATTTGCATGAGGAGATATTCTTTGCTCAGAGTGGCTGGTTTTACCAATGATGTCCAACAGGCAGTTTTGAATGCTCCATTTAAAGGCACAAAACTGTTCTGTTGCGATGTTGAAGAGGTCCTACATGGTCTACAGACCTCAGAAACGTCTCTATGGTCTGTAAAGTCCTTGTATTCCCAGTCCTGCTAGGGGTCGCGTGAGGGTCTCGTTTCATCAGCCTGCTGCCAATGGTGGCCGTGCCTACTGTCAGCAAGACTGAGGAAAGGTAAGCCGTCCCATGCCGGGTCCCCTCCCTCCAGATTCCCATACAAAAGCAGCAAAGGAATCTGTACAAGTGGCACTGCCCCATCCTGTTCCGCGTGACTCTCTTCTGCATACACTCCCACCCCCGCTGTTAACCTCCAGGGGTGGTTATGGGTGCAGACTGTCTGTGCACCTGAAACAGTGGTGGGAGATTACTACAGATGAGCAGGTCCTGGAGGTAATTGCAAGGGGACATGCTGTGCAGCTGTTACAGACCCCTCCAGATCATCCTCCACCTCCTTCCTGTTATCTCCTGAGCCATTTGTCCCCTATAAAGAAGGAAGTTCAGTCATGTTCCAAAAACATGCTATAGAACCAATTCCTCCTTGACAGAGGAACCAAAGGTTCTAGTCTAGGTTCTTCCTAGTCCCAAAATGGACAGGGGATCAGCATCCTGTGTTGGATTTCAGGGGTCTCAACTTTTACATTGAATGCAAAATGTTTTGAGTGGTATCCCTGCAAGCTATGATTCCCCTTCTGCAAACAGGACTGACTTTATTCTCTGGACATGAAGGATGCATATATTCATGTCTTGAGGAGGAAAATCACACAGGCAGTACCTCTGCATTATGCTGTTGGGGTACATTACCAGTTCAGAGTATTGCCCTTCGGCTTGTCTTCTGCACCACAGGTCTTTACCAAATGCTTGGCAGCAGCCCTTCGCAGAGAAGACCTGTATGTGTTCCCCTACCTGGATGACTGGCTCTTGAAGGCCAGCTCCAGGGAAACTATTATATACTCTGTCTCAGACATGGCAGGTGTCTGAAGACTTTGGGTTCACAATGAATGTTACTAAAGAAAAGTGTGTGGGGGTGCTCACAAATGGATTCTTTGGAGTCTTTTTAATTTTTTTTTACATAAATATTGTTCTAGGGACATGGATATGTTGTTCATCCACACTGTCTGGCAGGTATCCTTGCCGCTTTAAATCTTGCCGGAAGGTCTTCAAGCTGGCTCCTCCCACCCACCCGGGTGGTAAAACTCTGCTCCGCCCCATGGCGCCAGATCTTCCTTACGCTTGGAAGCTCAGGTTCCCTCCTTAGCAGCTCTGCGTATAAGAATGGTTCTAATTCTTGGGTTTCAATTTAAAAAGTTTTGCATTATAGACTTGATCTTTCTATCCCTCGCTTGACTGCGTGGACAAAATCGACTCCGGTTTTTGGAGGTGCCCTTGTGGGCAGAAGATGTCTCAGACGGATCCGCACTCCACGTGTGTCTACTGTTTAGGCCTTGAGCACAACCCGCAGGCTTGCGACCTGTGCTCTTCCTTCTCAGCCTACGTCCTCGAAGACCATGCTGCCCGTTTACAACTGGGGCGCCCTGAGAAACGTTTTCCTCCGGTAAAGTCAAAAGAGGCCCGGTCGGCGGTTTCCGCGGCGGCGGGCTCGGCGGATCAGCTAGAGCAGATGATCGCCCTCGAAGAGGAGGCGGCGCGGGCCGCATCTTCCTCGACCGCGGCATTTATCCCGCTCTCCCTAGGTTTCTCTTACACAGCTTCCTTTAAGGAGCTTTGTCTGTCCCTCTCCACTAGAGGAGAGGGACCAACGTCTGCTGGACCTTCTTCTCGGTCCAAGAAGAAAGACAAGGGTAAGTCCCTCCGTCGACGCTCTTGGGAGCGGGAAAGGTCCCTCTCCCCGGGTTGTCGGCCATCGACTTCGTTCGACGCCGGCCACTGGTCTCACGGTGTCCCCGTCAGGTCAGTTGACCGAGACTCCCGTTGACGCAGTCGAGATCTTTCTCGACCCGTTGGACGGGTTGTCGACCGGCGAAGCCGAACATCCTCTCTCACCGGTTCCCCCGGTGGGAGTTGAGGATCCCGCGGGCTTGCCAGTGCCTCCAGTTCCGGAGCCCTCGGGTGAACCCTCCGAGCCGAGGGAGGAGCCGGTTCCACCCGTCCCCTCCCCGCACTGTCCTCGGAAAGGCCGAGGTTCTCTGTCTCAGACTTCTTCGCGGTCCAACCGATCCCGCTGTCATAGGCGGTCTCGGTCTCCCGCTGGCGCGCCCTCGTCCTCGTCTCCTGGGCGCGCCGCGTCATCTCGTCCTCCTCCTTGGATGAGGGGAGGCTTGGCACGTAAGTTACGTCGACGATACAGACCTCATGTGGCAACAGCTCTTCTGACCGGGAACAAGCCGACGCCTTCCCCGGCCATTAAGTGGCTGTCACCGGAGCGGCCGAAACAACCCGTCGTCTTACCCGAGGAGCCTGTTCCCAGGCCGGTTGTTCGGCCAAAACCAGCTGCTCCACAGATTCCGGTGGAACCTCCGCCTCTACAGTCACTGTTTGGGGCTCCGACCAAGAACTCTCGGTCGTCTCAGGGTCTGCCCCATAGGCTGTCGGTCACCCTCACTCCCGATCGCCTTCGGCAGGTGGAGGGTGGCTTAGGCCCGAGGCAGCTCTTTGCGGACTCTTCTGAGTCCGACGACGATTCCTCCCTTTTCTCCAGGCGAGTGGACTCTGGAGGTCAGTCGCTGGACGACAGCCCTTCGTCCTTCCTGGGTTTGCTCAGGCTCATCTCGGAGTCCACCGGGATGCAGCTCGAGCCCGTATCCAAGCGGGCCAAGTATCCCCTCACGGAGATATTGGACAGAGGATTCCCCTACGGAGGCCTTTCCTGTGGCCGAGGCCATTGTGGGCCCGGCCTTGGAGCTCTGGCAGCGCCCTGCTTCCTGCCCTGCGCCTTCGGCCAGGATGGCCAGGAAGTATGCGGTCCCTACTGGTTCCCTGTCCGGTTTCTCGGAACATCCCTCAGCCGAGGTTAGTTACCGACAGCGTTTTCCGGCGTGCCGGAAACGCTTAGGGACATGGACAAACCTCCCGACAAGGAGTCCAAGAAATTGGACTATGCCGGGCGATAAGTCTACGCTGCGTCCTCCCTTGGCCTTCGTCAGGCCAGCTTGGCCGTGCTTATGGCACATTTCTCCCATGCCCTGTTGGGCTCCCTGGACGAGGTAGTCCCTCATCTCCCGGCTGACCTGCAGACCATGGTTAGGCAGGTGCGGGACCAGGGCAGGGCGGTGGCCAAGCAGCAACTTCAGACTGCTCTGGACATTGGAGACTCATGCACCAGGTCAGTCGTGGCTGCAGTGGCTATGCACCGCCGGGCATGGCTGAGGATATCCACCTTCACAGCAGATACCCAGCACAAATTGGCGGATGTCCCCTTCCTGGGGACCGACCTCTTCGGCCCTGGAGTGGAAGGCCACCTCCAGAGGATCAAAAATCCAATGCCACTTTGGACTCGGTCTCATCCGCTCAGAGGGACAAGGGCTGCAGACCGCAACCCAAGCCCTTTCGTCCGTCCGCGCCCGCGCACGTCGACCCAGCAGCATTAGGGCCAGCAGGCTCGCTTGGCATCCCAAACCCAAGCCCGCAGCTTCCTCCTCCAGGAAGCAGGGAGGTAAAGGCCTGGAGGTCCCTCGGCGGTCCTTCCTCCAAGCCTGCCGGTGACTGGTTGAGGGTGTCGCCCCAACCCGTCACCTCACCCAGAGTGCCCCGTTGGAGGCGCTCCACCACTTTCTTTCTGCCTGGTCCGTTATCACCACAGACCGGTGGGTGTTGGAGGTGGTGGAAAGGGCCTGCCTCTGGAGTTCGAGCAGGCCCCACCCTTCGAGCCGTCACACCTCGGGGGCCTCGGGGTCGAAGCCTTGCTGCCAGCTCGCCCGAGCCGACATCGCTCTCCTCCTCGAGAAGGAGGTGATAAGAGAGGTGGCGGACCCCCAGACCGGGGTTCGTGTCCAGGTACTTCCTGGTTCCGAAACGGACGGGGGGCTGACGCCCCATTCTCGACCTACACGACCTAAACAAGTTCCTAAGGTCTCGAACCTTCAGGATGGTCACTCTGGCTCAGATAATACCATCCTTGGAACACGACGTGTGGTTCTGCTCTCTGGACCTACAGGACGCGTTCTTTCACGTCCCTATCTGTCCGTCACATCAGAGGTTCCTTCGCTTTCGAGCGGAGGGATCCCTTTTCGAGTTCCAAGCCATGCTCTTCGGCTTATCTCCAGCTCCCAGGGTCTTCACCAAATGCATGGCAGTGCTGACAGCTTTCCTGCGGCGCCGAGGGGTTCGGGTTTACCCTTACCTGGACGATTGGCTGATAGCAGCCCCCTTCAGACAGGAGGTGGAGCAGTCCAGAGATCTGGCCCTCCAGATTTGCTCTCAGGTTGGCCTTCTCATCAACGAGGCCAAGTCGGAACTCGAGCCGAAGCAGGTGATTCTTTTCATTGGGGCAGAGCTCGACTCTCTCCGAGCCAGGGCACGGCTCCCGGCGGACAGGGTCGAGGTTCTTTCCTCCTTTGCCCAATCATTTCTAGTTAGGCAATTCGCCCCTGCCGGGACTTCCTGCGCCTCCTGGGTCTCATGGCGGCCTGTACCAGCGTGGTCCGTTGGGCCCGCTGGAACATGCGCCTCCTTCAGTGGGGGCTGGCCAGCCAGTGGTCCCAACGCTGCAATCCATTGGACCAGCTAGTGACGGTGACCCAGGGGATGTGGAACGCTCTCCAGTGGTGGACCATTCCAGTTCATCTGCAGGAGGGCATCCCGTTTGTCCGCCCCTGAGCCGACGGTCTCTCTATCGACCGATGCCTCTCTGATGGGTTGGGGTGCCCATCTGGGGGAACACCGAGCGCTGCGGCCTCTGGTCCCGAGGGAGTCCTGATGCCACATCAACCTGCTGGAGCTCGGCGGTCCGCCTAGCTCTCACCGCCTTTGCTCCGTTTCTTCGGGGTCAAGTGGTCCGGGTCCAGACGGACAACACCACGACCATGTACTATCTAAACCGCCAGGGCAGGACGCGCTCCATGCTTCTATGCAAGGAAGCTCTCCGCATCTGGTCACTCGTGCGCAGCCTGGAGGCGGATCTCCTAGCCATTCATGTGGCAGGAGCCTCCAACACCCTGGCCGATGCCCTAAACCGGATTGGGGCTGCGTCCCACGAGTGGTCTCTCCTGCCGGAGGTAGTACAAGATCTATTCTCCCATTGGGGCACACCTCAGGTGGACCTGTTTGCCTCCAGGGAGAATGCGAAGCTGAGTCTGTTCCATGCCCGCCCCCCTCAGCAGGGATCGCTGCAGGGGGATGCCTTCTGAGGGCCGTGGACCCGGGCCTCTTCTCGCCTTTGCCCGTTCCCCTTGATGCACATGGGTGCTTCTCAAAGCAAGGAGGGACAAGGCGCAGGTGATTCTGATGGCCCCAGACTGGCCCGCCCAGTCTGGTACCCAGATCTCCTCAGCCTCAGCTCCAGGCTCCGAGGCAGCTTCCAGCTCGCCCGGACCTGCTCTCAGTCAATCAGGGGAAGGTATTCCATCCGGACCTTCAATCCCTGCATCTGACGGCCTGGTTCCTGAGCGGCTAGAGTTCCAGGCCTTGGGTCTTTCCGACGAGGTCCTCAACGTAGTTGAGGCGTCCCGTAAGGAGTCGACCAGAAAATGCTACGCCTTCAGATGGAAGAGATTTTCCATTTTGGTGCCAGGGCAAGGGCCTGGACCCTTCCTCCCATTCCTTGGCGAGCATATTGGACTACCTTTGGTCCCTTTCTCAGCAAGGGCTTAGGTCAACGACCCTTAAGGTGCACCTGGCAGCCATCTCTGCTTACCAGGCGCGGGCGGGAAGCAGTCGGTGGCGCAGAGAGAAGTGGTCTGGCGCTTTTTCAAAGGCCTTGATCACATTTCCCCTCCGGTGCGAGAACCTCCACCTCCGTGGGATCTACTGCTGGTACTGGCAAAGCTCATGGGCAAGCCATTCGAACCAGTGCACAGGTGTGAACTCTCTCACCTGTCGTGGAAGACCGCCTTCTGGGTGGCTATCACGTCAGCCAGAAGGATGGGAGAGCTCCAGGCGCTTTGCATCGAGTCTCCTTACCTGGTCTTCCAGAGGGACAAGGTTGTCCTGCGCCCCCACCCGAAATTCCTTCCGAAGGTGGTGTCGGAGTTTCACCTTAACCAGGTGTTGACTCTGCGAGTGTTCTACCCCAGTCACACCTCGGAGGCGAAATATAGGCTCCATACTCTGGACCCTAGAAGGCGCTCGCTTACTGTAAGGCGCATAGCTGAAATCGGGAGAGGTTCGCCAGCTGTTTGTCACCACGCTGAAGCCGCACCTGGCAGACCTGCAGCCAAGCGGACAATAGGCAGGTGGGTCACCTCCTGCATAGATCTCTGCTATAAGTTGGTGGGCATGGAGCCTCCCAGAGGGATAAGAGCTCATTCTACCCGCCATACTGCTGCATCGGTGGCTGCTTCCAGGGACGTCCCTATCCAGGAAATCTGCAGGGCTGCTACCTGGAAGTCAGCACACACCTTCATCACCCATTACCACATCGACCTTGAGTCACGCCGGGATGCTGGTTTTGGGGCCTCGGTTCTCCAGTCTCTATTCCCTAAGTAGGAGGTGTGTGCCTTGCCTCCCTCCTCCCGGAGAACTGCTAGGAGTCTGCCAGAAAGTGTGGATGAACAACATATCCATGTCCCTAGAAATACAGGTTACTCACCTGTAACAGGAGTTCTAGGAATGGTATGTGTTCATCCTACAGTCTCAAACCTCCCAGCCCGGCCCTAGAGCTTCCAGCAGGCCAGATCTGGCGTCATGGGGCGGAGCCAAGAGTTTTACCACCCGGGTGGGTGGGAGGAGCCAGCTTGAAGACCTTCCGGCAAGATTTAAAGCGGCAAGGATACCTGCCAGACAGTGTGGATGAACAACGTATACCATTCCTAGAACTCCTGTTACAGGTGAGTAACCTGTATTTATTAGGCATGGCCCCAACATTTCGCTATATTTCATATGGCTTTTTCAGGGGACTGTTTTTGATAGTTTACTTTGAGAACTAGAATTTTACATTGATAATCAGTTCATAAAAATCATAAATCAACTCAATAAATAAATTGGTCATCATAAAAAAGCACTGATATAATGTAGTGTACCTCATTTTCTGGCACAAGTATTCAATTATTTAGTGTACTCATCCTTGTTTTTGCCTGAAGTAAAATGTGTAAAACATTAGACATTTCTTTTGTTTTAAATCCTGTCTCGGGTCTAAATCCTGCTGCACTGCCCAGCACCATCACCCTGTGATTGAAGTATCACGGCAAATAATTCTCATGCCTTTACTCTCTTAACTAGGAAACAGCCCTCTGAGTACCTGTTAGCATTTCCTTTCTTTTCATGTTCTTTAGCTTAATGTTTATTTGAATGCTTTGAGTCCATTACTGTGGGGAGAAATATCGTCCCATTTTTACGGTTTTCAGAAATTCGTAGGCGCTCTCATTTTACATTAAAGGTCCTAGCAATTTTTACAATTGTTTAAGTAAAAACACTCACCAGACTTGCTGTCATGTAAGATAACAATGAATGTGCCAAAGTCTGTACTGATCCCCTGTCAAAGACTGCAATACATATGGTCAGTCTTGGACACAGAGAAGATGTATGCTTTTCTGCCACAGGACAGAGCAGACAATCTCATTGCCCGAGCACAGTTGGTATACAGGAGTCACTGTGTCCCTGAGAAAACAATGTTAAGGCTCCTGGGCCATATGGCTGTAGCCATAGTGACAGCTCCTGGACCTTATGGCTGCAGGCATAGTGACTGTGCCCCTAGCACGCCTCCATATGAGAATCTGTTAGTGGACACTCAGTTGATGAATGAGCTGGAATAAATGTTTGATGGGAATCAGTTGACGGACAAGCTGGAACAAATGGTTCTCATCACATCTCTGCTTTGCAGGGTATTGGTATAGTGGATGGATCGCAAAAACTTATTCAAGGGCATTCAGTTCCTAGTACCAGCTCCTGTACAGATCCTCACCATGAGTGCCTCAGGCTCTGGATGGGGTGCTCATCTTGGCCCTTACCAGACGTAGGGGTCATAGAAAAAGGTGGAGGCCAAGCTGCGTTTAAATGCCCTGGAAATGAGGGTTGTCTTAGACAGCCTTTAGGTATTTCAGGAACATCTGCGTGACGCTGTTAATCTAGACAGACAACGCCAGTGTGATGTATTACATCAACAGACATGGAGGCACTCATTTTTATCTCGTATGCTGGGAACGCAATGAGAGTATAGTACTGGGCTCTGTCCCATGGCCTACAGCTATCAGTCATCTCCCATGTCTCTAAAATATCTTGGCAGACAAGCTAAGCAGGTCGCAGTCCAGGATTCATGAATGGAAACTGGTGACATCTGTTATAAATTACCGCTTCGAAAGATGGGGTCGTCCAGAGTTGGACCTTTTTGTGTCCCCACACAAATCAAAACTATTGCATTTCTGCCTGCTGGCTCCAGGGCCTGGAGTTGTTTTAGCAAGATGTGTTGTCCCTCTCTTGAAAAGGGAAATTCCTGTATCCATTCCCCTAGTTCCACTAATGCAGAGGGTGCTATTAAAGCTACAGATGGAGTGTGCCACTCTCATTCGCATTGTTCCATTACGGGCTTACCAAATCTGGTTTCCACTTCTACAACAGATGGCAATGGAATCTCCTGTCCCTCTACTTCTGTGTCTGGGTCTGTTGTCACAGGATAAGCGATCCCGGGTCCATTTGGACCTGAAGTCTATATATCTGCCTGCATGGGTCCTGAAGACACAACCATTTCATGTTTTGGGGCATCTCCTAAGGTTGCTGATGTACTGGTTGCAACTAGAAAGCCTTCTACCGGTATACCGACAAATGGGCGACTGCAAGGCCAGCCCGTCGGCGCAGCGGTTGGATTTCTGCTTGTGACGCCAGCGACCCGGGTTTGGGAACGGACCTGGGTCATCGGAGGGCCGGCCAGGGTGAGAAAGATGGAGAAGGAGGGACTGCTCTCCTTCTCTGGGGGGAGGGCAGGGTGCATGTCCGGCGCTTGACAGACCCCTTGCAGAGGCTGGGGGTACCACAGCGACTGGCATCTGAGAGTCTCAGGGAGGCGGGGCGGATGCTGGATGTCATTGCATGTCCCCGCCTCCAAGAAAAACGGGAGAAAATCTGCGCCTCACTGTCTCAGTGACGCTCTGCCCCGGGCCTCGATTAGTCTCCGGAGCTGGCTCCCCAACCAATTACTAGTGCTGCGGCACTGGTAGGGGACAGTGTCACAACCCCGCCCTCTGGGTGGGTAAACCAGGGGTGACTGGGTGAGCTCCAGCAACACTGAAGGTGGAGGTACGGGGGTCCGTGACTGGAGCTGAAGATTGACAGTGTAGGGGCAACATAAAGCATACTAAATACAAAAAAAAATAAAATAAAATGGGCGACTGCAAATGAGCAACTCAAATGTGAGCGACTCTATTTGCGTGCCCGATGGTAGAGTGACTGGGGTTACATGGCGATGGTAGGGATAGCAAGTGTTAGAGGGATGTAATGGCAACAGCAAATGCTAGGGAAGCTGTAGTTTTGCTGGTGAAGTACAGCAGTGAGGCCTGCAACCTCCGAGCTGTCCGCCTGGCATGGTGGGTAGGTCATGGACTGCTGCAGTGATGGTCTCGGGTTCGGGACTGCTAGTAGGTAAATCCTTTTTCTCAACTGTGTTGGCTGTTAGGATTTTAGTTACCCTCGCTGTACCTCCAGCAGCGGTACTCCCTCCCATGTATTTTGCTTTTCCCCAGTGTCCACCTCCCAGAGTTGATTATATTAATTTGGGAGGTGCAGGGCTTCCCCCACAAGGTGGGGTGCAGGGGACTTCCATCTGGTTGCCCTATTGCCATTCGATTATATGGGTCAGGGGCAGAGTTTTCTTGTGGCGAAATGTACTCGCTGTTAATGCGAGCCGCCATAGAAAGGTCGCCCTCATGACATGGAACCCCTTCTACCAGACATACTTATTCCTTGCAGTGGAAGCGGTTCACTCTGTGGGCTGCTTCCAAGAATTTGGACCCATTTACAGGTCCTGTAAATGCAATCTTGGAATACCTGTTGCCCTTGTCAGACTCTGGCCTACCGCATTCCTCACTTAAGGTACATTTGGCCGCTGTATCAGCTTTCCATGCAGCTGTTGAAGGTCGTATGGTTGCCCAGCTGGAGGTGTCTCGTACATTTCTGGAAGGTATTCTTCATATGAAACCTCGGGGACAGTCCTCAGATGTTTTCATTCTTTCCTCACGGGCAGAACTCAGAGGGTAGTGTTAGGAATGTTATCCTCGGCTCCCTTTGCTCTGCCTTGTGGGGTGCCGCAGGGTTCTGTGCTTTCCCCCATGTTGTTCACAGTGTATATGCTGCCATTGGGAGACATTATAAGGCGTTATGGCCTGAGTTTTCACTGCTATGCAGATGATACTCAGCTCTATATGTCCTTTGTACCTGAACAAAATGATGCAATCTCGGTCTTTAACAACTGCCTCGCTGAGATTCAGGACTGAATGAGTGCTAACTGGTTGAGACTGAACCTGGACAAGACTGAAGTGCTGGTGGTGGACCCAGGTCAGCGTATCGAGAAGTTGACTCCTGGGTTTCCTTCTGGCCTTGTGTTAGGGGTTAACCAGTTGAGACCTTCTGAGCAGGTGCGGAATCTGGGCGTAGTGCTTGACAGCGAGCTGACACTTAAAACACAGGTGTCAGCTGTTGTCAAGTCCTCTCTTTACCATCTGAGTAACATAGCCCGGATAAAACACCTTGTTCCGCACAATGACTTTCCTGTATTGGTTCACGCCTTTGTGTCCTCGCGTCTTGACTACTGCAGTGCTCTATATTTAGGGTTACTGGAGGTGGATCTCAGTCATCTGCAGCTGATGCAGAACGCTGCAGCCAGGTTGTTAACCGGGTTATCAAGAACTTGCCATGTCACACCTGTGCTGCGCGAATTGCACTGGCTGCCAGTGCAATGGAGGATCACCTTCAGGGTCGCGTTGCTGACCTATAAGACCTTACACGGACAGGGACCAGGTTACTTGCAAGATCTCCTTCAGCCCTACTGCCCTCTCCGTTCCACCGACGAGGGATTGCTAGAGGTTCCCAGGGTTTGTCCTCAGTCATCTGGGGCCAGAACGTTCTCCTTTGTGGCCCCATCCCTGTGGAACTCTCTGCCTCATCGGATTAGAGAGTGCTTGTCCATTGAATCTTTTAAAGCTTCTCTGAAAACTTATTTATTTGAGCTAGCTTTTGGAGATAACACTTCGTTTATTCGGCTGCCTTTTAAATGTTTGACGTATGTATCTATTACTGGATATCTGTTGTTATATTTATTATGTACCTGCGCTTTGGTTTTTTGAAAAGCGCATTATAAATAAAATGTTGAATTGATTCCTGTCCGTAATCCAGTTCCACCCTTCCTTGGACTTGAATTACGTGTTTGAGAAACTGATGTTGGTTACTTTGAGCCAGCTGCGAGGTGTGGCTTATGTTCCCTATAATGAGAAACAATATTTTTAGTTGCAATCACTTCTGCACGAAGGATTTTCGAGCTTCATGCTCTATTTATTTGATTTTTCACGAAGACAGAGTTGCTTTGTGTACAAATCCTACGTTTCTGTCAAAGGTTGTATCTGAATTTGCACTGAATCAAGATACACCTTCCTGTTTATTACTCTGAGCATGCCAGTCAGGGTGAAGCATTGCCCCATATGTAGAATGTACATAGGAATATTCGGATACCATGTTACCCGCACCAAGGACTGCAGAAAGTTCCTCTCAATGAATGGAGGAGATTCTCTCAAAGATCTGTTATGGTAAGTTCTTAGGTGGCTGTTCTTTAGTGTAGCTCATTCCCCATCACCATATTGGCTCTATCCAGAGGACTGGCACTGTTGCATGTTTCTCTGCTGCTTCTTAATCACTTGGGCTTCCCAGTAGGGAATGTCACCTACTGCACTCTATAGTTTTGTTCATGTTTACTAATGAAACATTGTGCTACCAAATGTTTTCATTCCTGTTAGAGTGTGATGCCATTTCCATTCCTCTGACTCACTGGATGATTGGTAATTCGCACCAAGGGGAATTGATTTGTTTAGATTTGTAATACATCACTGTTCATTTATAAACTACAAACCATTTACTGCTTTGTCTTACAGCTCCTCCCTCTTTCCTGCTGTTCAGCCAAAAGAACGCAATTAATAGGATGGTGATTGACGAGCAGCAGAGCCCTGATATTATCCTCCCTATCCATAGTCTTAGGAATGTTCGAGCCATTGATTATGATCCCGTAGAGAAGCAGCTTTACTGGATTGACTCACGGCAGAATGTCATCAGGAGAGCTCAAGAGGATGGCAGTCAGGTATGTGTAATGTAATGAGCTTGCCGATTATATGCAGTTAAATTTCGTCTTGCTTACATCAGTGATGGCAAAATAGTTTGAGTTATCAACCATGTATTTAATCCATTATAAGACAAGTAGTGGGTGCTTACTAATGTAGTGTACTAGTGTTGGGATAACCGAAGAGCACGGGACCATTCTCGGCCAATTAGATTGCTGGATTTTTCCAGGCTCTATTGTAATGGAAAGTGTTTACGCTTCTGTTTGAGTTGGTGTTTGTCACTAGCATTGCTTCCAACATTTAAAAGGCAGAATAAGCTTTAATTTCTTCCCTTAGCCTGTCATTTTCATTTATTCAGGGTACCTACTCTTAGGTTCCCCCAAGACAATGCCTGCCCACTTCATTTTCAAAAAAATGGTGACAGACCTGTGGTGCTTCTTGAACCATTAATTTTTATCCTTCAGCACAAGAGCTTCACTTTAAAAAATATTATGCACTTGCACAGTAGAACACCAATAAATTGAAATTCCTTCAAATAAGTGAGTTTATTCACATGACGTTATTTACATTTATGATATTATTGGATTGACATACCGGAAGGATGCTTGCCCCATTCCTTCACTCTCAGTATCAAAAAGACACATTTTCAGTAACTGGTATATCATCAGATTTACTGGAGACTCTAGCAGAACAGGCAGAGACCTCCAGTTTTGAGAAAAACTGATCTAAAGCAAATGCTGGAGTGAGCTGTGCACTGCCACTAGATATAGGATGAGCCACTGGTTTCTAGCAAACATCTGCTAAATATCCTAATCCTGCACTACATGATTCAAGTAAAACAGTTGACGTATTCTCTGCAACTTTGCAGCAGTTAATGCAGCAGTTGCTACAATAAATTATTTTAAAAATTCTGGGTTAAAGCCAAACGTAATGTTGATCGACTAATGATGACTGAATGTTACTTGAGCTCTGCTGTGCTATATCTGTGGGTACATCTGTCTGCATGATTAACCAGATTTGAAACCAGTGTTAAGGCACAAAATAGGATAGTATGATGACCACACTTAGCAGTGTTTTTTTTGCTGGGACAGGCTACCCTTATGCCCTATAACCTTGGTCACCCCTAATCTTCCAAGAACTAGTGTTCTCCATGGTCCCACTTTTATGAGAGGACCACGTGCGAACCAGAACTTTTGGAGTCAATGCCATCAGTGCCTAGCACTGATGCATGCATTGTCTGCCTGCCCGCAGGGTTGTGGTGTCAGCCCTAATCACCTCAGTTCCTTCCCCACCCCACCGTTGAAGCGCAGTGCTTTCCTCATCAGGGACCAGAACATCAGTTTGCATACCAGTAGTGTTCTAGTCTAGCTCTCGTCTTCATTACAGTATTTAACTGCTGCTTTTTTTTTTTTTAATACCAGCTTAAATAGCATAAATCATGTTTTCTTAAGGCCCTGCCTCATTTGGTAATGTTTGAAAAACGTTCTGGCAGTTAGGTTGCCTGAAAATGCTAGTTGCTCTGGCATCAAAGTTGTGTCTGACCACTATTCTTCTCTGGGCAAGTGTTCTGGTACTGGGCAGTCTGGCAACCAAGAGGATAAGCTGTCCTCTGGTAGTCTGAGAAAGAAATAGTCCTGTCCCTGCTCACGCTTGGTGTCTGGTTCCAAGGGTCATTCAGCCTCTACCTCATCCTGGCATAGAGAGTAATAAGTGATGACACAGATCTAGTTCTCACCACTCTTCTTCAAGGCCGCCATCTCCCTTCGGTGCGGAAGTCCAGGTGTCCCCTCCTTCATCACTTTCAAGGGATGATATCACAGCAGATTTTTTTTTTTTTTGCACCTTCAGGGCAGACTGTTCCATCACCAATACCCCCTCTGCCTTCTGAGGATGTATTGGATGAATTTTTTGTTCAGTGGACAGCTGTCATGGAGCAGGCGCGCCTTTTGGTTTAACTTGTGGTTCCGTCTGCGAACCTGGGACTTTCCTCAGTGCAGGCACCAGTGTTAATGACGACTCCACTGCCAATGCTGCCTCCTTAGATGCAGTTGCAGCCATCATCAGACACTGGGGACAGACTTGGTGCCAGGCCTGGCTACCCCTATGAACTGCTGGCTCCTTCCCCCTTATTGGAGTGTCCCTTAATCCCAGCAGAGATTCCGCCTGCTCTGAGAGTCTGGGCTGCTCCGGAGGACCTCTTTCTCCAGTCATTACTAAAGAATATGACCAAAACTCTGAACTTTGAAACAGTATCTAGGGAGTAAGCTAAGATAATACAGATGAGTATCTCCATATACTTTCTCAACCTGCTCTAGAGACACTGAGGTGGCCTGGGGCAAATCTGCTTCGATTCTGGAAGTCTCTTGTCTTCAGATAAGAGGTTTATGGTACACCGGAGAAAACCAGTTTACTACACTCAGCCTACAGCAGATGTTATTTATTGTTGTCATGGATATCAAGTCAATTGCTTCTAAGCAGTTTGCACCACAGCCTCCTGATAAGAAGTCTCATAAGACTGACATTATGGGAAAACGGGTGTTTGTTTCAGCTACTGTCTGCCATAGCGCTACAAGCTACCAGTCTCATAATTCAGGATAAAAATATGCCCTGTGGAAGAGACCCAGAGATTCTTCTGGAGTTGTTCTTGAAGCAGAACATCTTGGCGGTTATTAAACAAGGATTTGAAAGTAGTAACTACCAGGTGAGGGCTGCTTTGGATGCCTCTTGACACACTGGCACATGCAGAGATTCATATTGGAGGCATTCCTGGTTACTAACAGTAGTCCAATATAAGATTATTAATGTTCTGTTTAACAGTACCTGTCTTTTTAGTCAGCATCTGGAGAAGGTGCTTAAGGAGTCAAGTGAAAAGAAAATGATCCTGAAGAATGAGTAACTTCCACACCCCACCTCAGGGAGGTAGAGAACGTGGTTTCCTCTGATAGCAGTAGTCATTTTGTGGCAAACGAAGCTCCAGTAGAAGGCTTAAACGGCGAAGTCATGCAGCACTACTCTCTCAATGAACGCTAGCTCCATGTCCACCTCTGCTGCTAGAGGTGGATCACTGATCTGTAGTAGGGGGTGATTAGCCCACGTTTATCAGTAATGGGAGGCCACCACTAACACATTGGCCTTGAAGATTACTCGATATGGTTACTCCCTAAAGATGTTAGTATCACCTTAGGACCACCTTCCAGAGAACCAGCGAGAGCTTACAGGCTGGGTGGCAGACCTCCTTTCCCTGGAGGTGGCAGGGCTTCTGTAGAACAGGACAGTAGAGAAAGTGCCAGAGTCAGAACTGGGCAAAGGCCTCTATTCCAGATACTTCATCTTTCCCAGGAAGGTGCTCGGCATGTGCCCAGTGTTAGACCTCAGACACCTGAATAAGTGCATGAGGTGCAGATAATTCAGGAAGTCTCTGGGATCTCCCCTTCTGTACCTGAAATCCCAGTTTACAGGTCCTCTTATTTGGGCTTGCACCAGTACCACGTTTTTACCTTGCGCTTCACGGTGCTTGCAGAACACCTCAGAAAGAAGAGACTACAAGTATTCTCTTTCCTGGATGACTGGATCATAAAGAGCTCATCCACACAGCAGACTGAGATGGCAGTATCTCTGATTTGCCAGTTTTTAATGTCCATAGACGTCCTACTCAGTCTTTAGAAATCACAGTGATTTCCATCCCAGAGACTAGAGTTTATAAGGGCAGGCCTGCATTCCACTGAAACCCTGTCCCTCCTCCCAGAGAAAAGGGCAGACTCAGTAGTAGGCATGGTCTGTTATGTTGGAGAATGCACCCAGGTGACAGCCCACTCACTGCAGGGGATGTTATATGTTTATAGGGCTAGTGGGGGTTCTTTCTTACAAGATAAGAATGTTATCTTGTGCTGGTTTGGGCGAGAGGACCGCGAAGCTGAGCGGTTCTGTCAGCCCAGATCAGTATGAGATGACATTCTTATCTCATAAGAAACAACCCCCACTAGCCCTGTAAACATATTCTTACCCCAGGAGTCCTTTAGCATCAGTTACTTTAGCAGTTAGCTGGATAGGTGCAACTGCCTCGGAGGTGTGCCTTTAAGAGAAATTTAAACGAGCTTAGGGCCATAGCCAGTCAGAAAATAGGAAGGGTAGTGAGCTGAGTGAAAGCTTCTGAAGACTTCAGAATTTTTTCTCCGCTGGACTGAGCAACATTGCCCCTGAGGGGTGTCACAACTTTCGTTGACAACCTCCTAGTGCTTATCTGGGTAAAGTTTTCCATATATTTTTGTTTTACTAGTGTGCTGAGTGAAATTATTCCAAATCCGTTAGCGCCCCGCTAATTTTTTTTTTGGTGCAAACGCGCTATTTTGACTGTTTTTACTGCGACTGTTTATTTTGAATGTTAAATTTATCGCCGGTGCTTAATTTCCACGGTTCCTCTCTTTTCTTATTCTTATGGGAACCGTCAAATTAGGGATAGTTGCCTTGTTCTTTTACCTCAGTCCTCGTGGGTTTTACCGTGAGGCACCCCATTGGAATTCAGATATTAACAGTGCCTGGGGGTTTCTCTCAGGATTGGCAAATTAAGAGAAACCCTTCTGTACATTATGTTTATATATAAAGGAACTGGACCTAGGTATCATCTGTCGCAGGACTGTCCGTAAAGGGTCCAGCAGCCACCTGTGGCAGTTGACAAGTATTGCTGGGTTTTCTATTAAAGACTGGCACTGGTATAGATCCCAGTTCTACAACCACAAAAAAAATAAGGCACTGGCAATGGACAGAGCTAATTAACTGGGGAAGGACTGGCTGGTGGCATTTCACAGAAACCTGCACTCAGTTCGTAAGGTCCAGGACTGATTTGCTTTGCTTAAATTGGGCAAAACATAGCAGACAAACCTTTAATTATTATGGCTGAGGACATATCAAAGGCTTCCGACTAGGGGCCATTCAGAAGTACTAAAATGTAAGGAGGTGCTGAGGAACCCTACAGATCCCAGCAGCCAGAAATTAAAGCTTCCAAACTACAGCTTGATCAAGCCGCTGATGAAGTGGCTAAAAAGAAACTCTGTCTAGACATAAATGCTCCCATTGCTCCTGGGAAAGCCAATAGCGAGACAGCGGACAGTTTAAAGTATACAGAAAAACTGTGCAGTACTCCATCTGTGCAAAATATGGAAAAGCATGGCACCTGTTTCAGACCCTACCAAAAAAAAGGGGTCCTTTCTTTACTGGGACTGGCAAGCACTCTTCCACAGTCCTCGCCGTAGAGACTGTGAGGGTGGTACAGTGGGTGGTAAATAATTTATTCTGCCCCTGCTTACAGGGGCTGCTATCACTGTTCCACAGTTCTTGCCCTTGAGACTGTGTGGGTGATACAGATGATATGAGAATGTTTATGATATGGAGGATCTAGCACCCTATGTATCCAAGGAGGGTCTCCCTCCATGCCTTCGTCTATCCAAAACATATTGGCACTCTGGACCTCCCTTCTCAAGAGTCCTTAGAAGGTGAGGATAAGGATAAGAAAAGATTATAGGGAAAAGAAAGGTTCTACCTCCTAAAAAACCCTGTCTATAATGAAAAATATAAATACAATACCACAAAATTGCTTCAAACCCCCACTTCTGTGGCAGAGGTTTGCAAGCAGTCTGGAGGGGTTAATAAATGAATGCATACATATATCAATTGTTTAACAATACTGAGTGCCTGTCTATACATCCCAGCCATGTGAGTATAGTGCATCAGGCAGCTTAAAAGAAAGCTGGTGTCTCCTTTTCCTCCTTACACCCTGGATAAGGACTCCGGAAACTAGATTTCTTAGTTACCCACAGATGCTTGTCAGGAATTTTACCTACTTGGCTTTTTGGCCAAATATTGGAAAAAAAAAATGCACTGCTGAACTCTGTCCTGGTTCTTGGTGCAGGAGCTGGTGGATATGGCTAGCCTGCTCCGTAAGCTATGTAATACCCATTCCACAGGACTACAACAAGGATGCCGCCTCCAGAGTAACGGCCTATGCCATCTCTCTGAGACGCTTTTTCTGGCCTAGAACTACTGGTTTACCCTTAGACTCCCAGTTTAAAGTATGGACTTTCCTGGTGATGAAAACGTAGTGTTCAGTTCCTGAACATCTCAAACAAGGCCCCCTGCCCCACTTAACTTCCTCCCGAGGGCATTAGGGGGCAGAAATTTTTTTCCAACCTTCATTCAGTGCAAGGGTGTTTTTCGCAGTCTAAAGCCTGACATTAGTGTGGGCAGACCTCATGTGTACCCAGGTGTCTAAGCCTCTTCCCCAAAACAGACATTTCTGTTGGAGCAGAGGTCAAAAAAGCATTCTAGCTTTGTGAATGGTGGAGAGGGTCCCTGGCCATGGAAAGAAGAAAGGGCCTCTACGCCACGTAATTCCTAACACAAAAGACAACTGGGGAGTGGCTTCCCATCTTGCTGTTTAAAACCCAGATTCAACATGGTCACTCTGTTACTATTCATACAGCCCTTACTGTAGGGAGACGTGCTAGCCTCCCTGGTACAACCCCCCTTTTTTTTTCCATATACCTTTAATGAGGTGACACAGAAGGACAGGCTCACTGCATCCCTTTTGCCTTCCTCAGCCCCAAGAGTCTTACAAAGTGCTGGACAGTGGTAGCAACACACCTCAGGAATCTGGGAGTCTCTAACTACGCCTAAGTTGCCGATTAGCCTGCCAAAGTCTCCTTGTCAGGTCAAGGAGTCCCCTTTTTCTCCCTTACAGGGGGTCTCTGTCTGTAGTCTTTGGGTTCCCGGGTAAATCTAAACAGAGTCTCACCTGGAACCCACCCAGCATCCAGGAAGGATATGCCTTCCTTCTGCAGGCAAAAATTCAGGATGTCCCTCATTGGCAATTTTCTTCATCCAGGGACAGCGAGACCAGTCGGCAAGCGCTTGACTGAGTTTGAATCATTAACCCTCACTGGTTCAGTATATGAAACAGTCCTGAACAAATCACGAAACATTGATATTTCCTCAGGCTATTGGGACACATGGCTTCCGTGCCTGCAGTGATCCCAAGGTTCAGATACAGGAGGCGTCACCCGCAAGTCTCCTTGTAGCTTGCTGGTCTCAGAAAGCAGCAATTTTCAAAGCTGAAAACTCTGACAGAGCAGCTCCACAGATGCCTTCCCCTGTGGTGGGAAGCGCATCTGGACAGTGCCTCAGTAAGTGGCACCTAGACTCTCCAAGAGTCGCAGTTAATCATATATCTTACTTCGAGATACAGCTCTTGCAGCAGGTAACACCATTAGGACTGAAGCCGGCAGGCATCAGGACCCCACAAAAATCTTCTAGCTAGCAGTCTTCAGCGGGGACTGCCTCCGACGTCGGTCCCGCCCCCGTCAGACGTAGTACATAAGGAGCGGTCCCGACAGATTCCCCAGTTCTTTCCCGCCGTCGACTTGCATGTCTCGACCCTTCGGTTCGTTTCTAGCACGCGACGCCTGGTTAAGTTCTTCCTTCGGGAAAAAGTTTGTTTTCTGCTCAGCTTCTGTCTGATGTCCTCTCCAACTTCCGTTGTAGGCCACCCGTCAAAGTGCGCCTGTGGGAAACAAATCCCATTCAAAGACCCGCATTCGGCCTGCGTCCGGTGCCTAGGCCCAGACCACGACACCCGGGCCTGCTCCTTCTGCCAGGGTTTCAAGAGCCGGACCCGGATCCATCGCCAGAAGGCCCTTCAGGCGTTCCTGCTCGAGGTAAAGATTGAAGCCATGGACACAGCCTCCAAGGGGGAATCTTCCGACAAGGCCCGGAGACACCTCGAGAAGCATAGGGAGAGTAGAGATCCAGGTCCCCGGCTAGGGCCTCTGACTCCCGTAGCTCCGGCTCCCGGTCCGACCGCTCCCCTTCCCGGGCCCGCTCTCAGCCTCCCCCTGCAGCGGTGAAGACTTCTTCGGGTTCCTTCTCTCTTCCTCAGGCCAAGACCTCCAGAACTTCTTCGTCCTCGGCCACTAAGGCCCTGTCAAGGTCTGGGGACCGTCATCACCATCACAAGTCCGGTTCCCATTTGGAACCCGACGCTAGGTCAGTTTCTTTGCCGCCTCCTCCCCAGCGGAAGACCAAAGAACTGATTTCGCTTAAGAGATCGTCGGACCCGACGTCTGCCAAACACCATCGGTCCCGAGAACCGCCAGACGCCCGTCGCCGGTTAAGCCTTCGCCTCCACGGATGCCGGCCGGGGGACTGACGTCCGTACCTACTGAGAAAAGGACCCCTTCGCCTCCCACCAACGTCTGTCAAGAGGCGATCACGGAGGAGGAGCTGACCCAGCCTGAGGACCAGACGGGCGAACCTGGTCCTGTCGCACCCCCCAAGGAACCCTCACTGGAACCAGATGACCGGCCATTGGCGCCTGGTCCGTCGTCTGGCCTCAGCATATCCGAGGTCAAGGAGCTGTTTACTTAATGGTGGGACACCATAAAGAAGGATGTGGTTCCCACACCACCTCCTCCACCTGCGACTCCGACGGCCCCCGTGCCCCTACTTCACCCAGGGATGCGGGCCGAGTACCTCCCCAGGAGCCTACGGATCCTCCTAGGGGTAGAACAGAAAAAAGGAGACCTCCGTCCAGATCTTCTTCAGGGTCACCCAGCCCCAAGAGACCCAGAAGACGCCGTCGTTCGCCTTCGATGGAGGACACGGGATTGGACTTCTCGGACGGATCCAGATCCCCCTCTCTGATCAACATCCCTTCTCCGGACCCACGTGAGCTTCCAAGATCTCCTCCGGATGACCCATCGTTCTCAGAGATTATGAGGCATATCCAGGAGAACATGGGCTGGGACGCAGAGGAATTAGACCCCGAGAGATTATGCCTTGCTAGATATCTTCGGCAAAAAGATCCTAAGCCTGTGGTGGTGCCACCCTTGGTGGACACATTCGTGGACGTCACCAAGGCAGTGTGGAAACGTCCACACTCGCTTCCGGCGATGCCGAAGAAAGCAGACCGCCTGTACAAGGCCCCTAGGGAGGACCAGTACTTGGCATCACATCCTCTGGCCCATTCTCTGGTCATTACAGCCTCTCATGACCGGTCCCAGAGGCCGCAACATTTGAGCACCCTGCCACCGGACCCAGAGTCCAAACAGCTGGACGCTATGGGCAGGCGCACGTATGCATCCGCTACCTGCGCCATCAGATCCCTCAACTACTTGACCCACATGGTACAGTTTCAAAACGCCTTGTGGGAGCAGGGACTGGATCTGGCGGAAAAGATGCCAGAAGGTGAGCAGAAGGAGGAGTTACTGCAACTCCTTTGTACGGGTTCGGACGTGGGAACCCAGGTGCTGCGAGCTGCGTATGATTCCGCGGACTCCTCGGCCAGAGCGGCAGCTTCAGGCGTATGCCTCCGGAGACACTCATGGCTCTGTGTCTCCGGATTCACCCCGGACGTCCAGAACAACATCCTGGATGCCTCGTTTCATGGAGAAGTTCTTTTTGGTGAGTCCTCGGAGAAGGCCCTCACCAAACTCCAAGAGGCCGGGAAGGCGGTATGGTCTGTCCAGGCCATGTACAGAGCCAAGCTTAGTTCCCAAAGCCGTTTTCCGAGGCCAGATGCAGAGACAGCAGTCCCGCGGCGGTCCGCAACAGAGGGGCTCCTTCTCCCGCAGAGCCCAGGGGAAGTCGTCAGCGGGCCGGAGTAAACGACCAGCTAAGTCAGCCCAGCCTGCTGGACCCTCAGCCACCACAGCATGACTCCTTCCTGGCCCCCGCCCCTCAGGATCAACGGGACACCAAGGTCGGGGGCGCATTGCGGACCACCTGCCAGGGTGGCAGTCCATAACCACTGACAGGTGGGTCCTTCAGTTGGTCGAAAGAGGCCACTTTATAGAATTCGTGGACAAGCTACCCACAAGGCCTCCTCTGCTCTCCCGTTACTCGGGTCAGCACAGATCACTCATCAGGCAAGAGGTACTCACGCTCCTGCAAAGGGGCGGTGGAGTATGTCCCAGAGAGCCAGATAGGATCCGGATACTATTCCTACTTCTTTCTGGTTCCGAAGAAAACAGGGGACCTCCGTTCAATCCTGGACCTCAGCGACCTCAACATGTCGATTGCCTACAAGCGTTCGCAGGTGACCCTCCAGGACTCATACCCATGCTGAAAAGGCGCCTTCTTAAGCGTCCCTGCATGCAGGGACGCCTACCTGCACATCCCAGTAGCTCAAGCGCGGAGGTTCCTGCGCTTGAGTTTCTCGGCCACCACTTTCAGTTCCGGGCCCTTCCGTTCGGACTGTCTTCGGCACCCAGGGTCTTTACCAAGTGTATGTCAGTCGTGGCAGCGTCTCTGAGGAGACAGGGCCACTACGTGTTCCCGTACCTGGACGACTGGCTTCTCATGGCCGCCTCCAAAGAGGCACTGTTGATGGCTATTCAGAGCACCCAGGACCTGTTCCAGTCTCTGGGCATTCTTATCAACTATGAGAAGTCTCTCCTAGTACCGTCCCAGAAGCTGCAGTTCATAGGCGCAGTTCTGGACACCGTCCAAGGGAAAGCCTTTCTTCCCGACGAAAGAGCGGAACACATCAGATCCCTCATCAGGGATCTTTCGGCGAAAAAGACCGTCCCCACCAGGTTGGTCCTTCGCTTGCTCGGACACATGGCTGCGGCCATTCCAACCGTCCCTTTGGCAAGGCTCCACATGCGGGTAACTCAGTGGATGCTCAAGGTGCAGTGGGACCAAAGGCAAGACCACATGCAACATCCGGTCAGAATCACGAACGCCGTGATTCGAGACTGGCTATGGTGGCTAGACCCAGGGACACTTTCTGCGGGTGTCCCATTTACCGCACCATCCCCGAAGGCAATCCTCTCCACAGACGCCTCAGGGCTAGGATGGGGAGCGCACCTGAATGGGGTGAGGTCCCAGGGAACATGGACCCCTCAGGAAGCTCACCTCCACATCAACGTGCTGGAGATGAGGGCGATCCTTTATGCCCTGCAGGCCTTTCAGTCAGAAATACCGTCGAGTACCCTTCTGCTTCAGACAGACAACACGGCGGTGATGTATTACCTCAACAAACAAGGAGGCGCACACTCTTACCCCCTCTGCAGGGAGGCTATGAGGGTGTGGGATTGGGTAATCCGACACAGTGCGAGCCTGATTGCAGTTCACGTTCCCGGAGTGGACAACACAATCGCAGACGGCCTGAGTCGTTCCCAGACCAGAGTCCACGAGTGGGAACTTCTTCAGGAGGTAGCAGAGGATCTGTTTCTTCGATGGGGCACTCCAGAGTTGGACTTATTCGCTTCCCCATCCAACGCAAAACTGCCCAATTTTTGCTTGCTAGATCCAGGGCCTGGTGTTTTCTGGCAAGACGCGTTGTCCCTCTCCTGGGCGGACAGATTCCTCTATGCTTTCCCTCCCTTCCCGTTGATCCAGAGAGTTCTTCTCAAACTGCGCAGGGAGCACGCAACAATGATCCTGGTGGCGCCTTTCTGGCCCAGGCAGATCTGGTTCCCCATGCTGACGCAATTGTCCCGGGAACCTCCAGTTCCGTTGCCTTTCAGCTCCCACCTATTGTCTCAGGAGGAGGGTTCACTAGTCCACCCGGACTTACGCTCACTGAACCTGCATGCATGGCTCCTAGAGACATAGCCATTATGCGAAACGGGGTCTCGCAAGAGGTGGCGGAAGTCCTTTCCGTGGCCAGAAAGCTGGCAATGCATGCGACGTACGCCATGAAGTGACGCCGTTTTTGCTTATGGTCGCAGGCATGCGGCCTTTCCCCTTTAGAATGCCCGGTGAAAGGGGTGCTGGAATACCTTCTTTCCCTATTCCATTCAGGTCTCACCTACTCCTCCATTAAAGTGCACCTCTGCGCGATCTCTGCATACCACTTCCCGGTGGGACAGCGCACAGTGGCACAGCTTGATGCCTCTCGAGACTTCCTGAGAGGGTGTTACACCTTAGGCCACCCATCAAGGATCCTGTTCCTCCTTGGGACCTACCTTTGTCCTGGAACAACTCACGCTTCCCCTTTGAACCTGCCGCGATTAGCGAAGCGCAATTTCTGTCGTGGAAAACGTTATTTTTAGTTGCTGTCACGCCAGCAAGGAGAGTTTCCAGCTCACGCCTCATGTGCAAGGAGCCTTATTTAATTTTTACCCAGGACAGAGTGTCTCTGAGGACGAATCCTAAATTCCTGCCTAAGGTGGTCTCTGCCCTCACTCTCAACCAGGACATCGATTTGCCTGTGTATTTCCCCCAAGTACTCTAATAGAGGAGAGGCGTTGCTTCAAACCCTGGATGTTCACCGCTCCTTAAGATTCTACCTGAATAGAACTAAACAGCTTCGCAAGTCGGAGCAACTATTAGTTTCCTTCGCTGAGAGGATGCTGGGCCAACCAGTCTCAAAGCAGACCCTTTCTCGCTGGCTTGTCCAGTGTATTTCATTTTGCTACAACAACAGACATAAGCCCCTCCCGGGTACAGTCCGGGGCCACTTGACAAGGGGGGTGGCTACCTCCTTTGCAGCACTGCGCAACGTCTCCACCTCGGCCATTTGTGCTGCAGCTACTTGGAGCTCAGTGCACACATTTATTAGGCACTATAGCCTGGATATTGCATCACGGCGGAGAGCTGGTTTCGGCCTAGCCGTTCTACAGGGTCTCCTGTCCTAGAGTCAGGACTTGTTCAAGATCTCTCCTAATTTCCTCCTCCCAGAATGCTTTCAGGCGCTATTGCTTGGGAATCAGTCCTAATGGTGTTACCTGCTGCAAGAGCTGTATCTCGAAGTAAGATAGTACAGTTACGTAAGAACTTACCGTAACAGTAGATCTTCGAGAACAGCTCTTGCAGCAGGTACCTTCCCGCCCACCATTCCCCCCTTGGAGGAGGTACAGCCTACCAGGCCTTGGCAGGAGCTTTAGCTCTTTTCTTCTGATGGCGGATCCTCGGTCTCCCCTTCTGATGTCATCCTGCGGCCGGGGGTCTCCAGCGGGAGAACTGGGGAATTTGGCGGGACCACCTCCTTATGTACTCACGCCTGACGCCGAAAGGATCGACGCCGGAGGCGGTCCCCACTGAAGACTGCTAGCTAGAAGATTTCCGTGGAGTCCTGACGCCTGCCGGCTTCTTTCCTAATGGTGTTACCTGCTGCAAGAGCTGTTCTCGAAGGTCTACTGTTACGGTAAGTTCTTACATAACTGTACTTTCTTTTGGAACTCAGAGAAATCTTTCTAGCTCGGAGCATTTACTCCTGTCATAAAAGGGCAGACTTACAGAGCCGTACAGACACTACTGTAATGGCCAGATCAGGAGTACTCTGTTCGCTGGTGCTATAAAAATTGGTCTCTCGCCTTCTACCTGGGAGTCATCCATCAGTGATTCACCCCCCAGGCAAACACAGTACTCTGGCAGAGGCTCTAGTTGCATTAGTCAGGGCCAAGTAATGGACTCTGAGCAAACTATTACTAGCCACGATGTTCAGGTGGTTGGGCACCCAGTAGTGAATATGTTTGCCTGTCCCCTCAGCTTCCAGTTTCCTCAGGTGTGTTGCAGGCTCCAGTCCCAGGATCGCCTGGTCTGGTCAGGGAGGTTCTTATATGCATTCCCTCCTTTTGCCCTGATTCTCAGGGTATTTCGTTCGTTTGTTTTTTCCGTTTCTCCACCTTATTAACTCAGTGTTCCACTCAGTCAGATCCCCTCATGCCTCACTGCATCCCCCTTAATGTCCCAGGAGTCTGCCTCTAGAGTGCAACCAGTCGCTCGATAGACCCTTAATACCCCTGGCTAACCCCCTCGGTAGGGAGGAAGGCTTCCTACCTTCCTCGAACCATGGTGGAGCGGATGGCACACATTGGAGTCTGCCCTGAAGACAACTGGAGGCCGCGCTGTCTGCTTCTGGAGAGGTCGTCACCTAGGAGTGACGGAGTCCAGTTTCCGTGTTCTGGTGCCCCACAGTCGCCGGCGCTCGAGGAGAGCCAATTGGGGGTGTGCGGCGAGACGCAACTTCTCCCAGGGCTCTCGACTGACGTCTGCCCCTCTCGTTGCTTGTCCCCGACTGCACTGCCAGGCCCAGGTTCACCCGGGAGATGGCAGTATAGCAGTGGGACTAGCACAGAACCCTCCTCAGAGAGGGAGAGCCACCTCTGGGCGCTCAATCCCTCAGGGTATTTCTGAAACTCGTTCAACAGCCTGCATCTAGGATTCTGGTGGCTCCGGATTGGCCCAAGCGAGCCTGGTACCCTCTCCTTCTCAGTGCCCTGCAGCAGTCCATTCACCTGCCTCCAACTCACTCCCTGCTGACCCTTCCTCAGACAGGAGTGCAGTATCCAGGCATACACTCCTTCCACCTCAGGTCCTGGTTCTGGAACAGTTACAGTCTGCATCCTCACAGTGCTCTTAACAGGTTCTTAGGATACTGAGGGTGGTTAAAAAATCAAACACTAAGAAGACTTATGCAGCCAAATGTAAAGGTTTTCCCTCTGGTGCAAGAGCAAAAAGGTTGAATCCCATTTAGTTTCAGACCCTCAACTGCTAGATTGCCTGGTACTCTTACAGGCGTCGGGCTTGAAACCATCCTCCCTCAAGCTACACCTGGTGGCAATTTCGGCCTACCTTTCAGTGGGAAAGAAAAAATCAGTTCTTTCCCACGTCATAGTTAAACAGTTTTTAAAAAACCTCTTGTACCCCCAGCCTCCATTCCGGTAGCCTGTTCCTCCTTGGAGCCCTAACCTTTGCACAGACAGGCTCATGAAGCCACCCTTTGAGCCTATGTCCACGGCCCACATCAAGTTTATAACTTGGAAGATAGGCTTCCTGGTAATCATTTCCTCTGCCAGGCGGTTTTCAGGACTACAGGCCCAGTGCACTGAGCCACTTTACATCTTCCCTTGCAGCGATTAAAAGTTGGGCTCAGGACAAATAGGAATTTCTGCAAAGGTGGTTTCAGAGTTCTTCTCAGACCAGTCCATTACTCTGCCTGTCTTCTTTACTTAGAAATCCACTCCTGGTGAGCAACAGCTCCACAGCTTGGATCTCAAGAGCCATCTTCTACTACCTAGAGCATACTGGATGGTCCAGAGGCTCTTCCTCTCAGTTGTTCCCCCAACTATGGGTATGTGGGCAGGGGAAGACCAGCTACCAAGAGAACTTTTCCTGTGGCAGGTCTCTTGTATTAGCTTCCGCTACGAAAACGTTGGTCACTAACCTCCAGTGGGGCTCAGGGCCCACTTCTCCAGGGGCACAGCAGCCTCGCTTGCAGTAGCTGTGGACATTCCTCTATTGGATGTCTGAAAAGCAGTTACCTGGAAATATGTACACACCTTGTGAATCAGTACAGTTTGGTTGTGCAGACCAGATCTGATGCCAGATTTGAAAGGGCGGTTCTGCAGAGCCTCTTTCCTAGTAGGTTCTTTGCCCACCTCCCACTTGGTACTGCTCGGTAGTCTGCTAAAGTTACTGATGCTAAAGGTCTCCTGGGGTAAGAACAAAAAATTACTCACCGCAGTAATCTTCTTTCTTCCAAGGGATCCTTTAGCATCAGTAAGCTCTCACCGTTCCTCCCCGGTTCACCTGTCAAAGAAGGGCTGTTTATCACATCTCTTACTAAATTTGGGGTTTCTTGTTGTTGAGTTTTTAATTTGTCGTGTTGTTGTTTCTGGTTCCACTGTTGTGGACATTTGCATGTTTTTTGAATCCTGTCAATTCTTTTTCTGGGCATGTGCCCTCCTTTTTCCTTCGAAAAAATTCTGAAGCCTTCAGCAGCTCTGACTCAGCTCACTACCCTTCCTGTTTTCTGATTGGCTATGACCCTAAGCTCATTTAAATTTCTCTTAAAGGCACACCTCCGGGGCAGTTGCACCTATCTAGCTAACTTCTAAAGTTACTGATGCTAAAGGACCCCTTGAAAGAAAAAAGAATACTGCGGTGAGTAATTTTTTCTTGTATAGCAGTGAAACTGCCTCTACCCCAAAAGACTACAAATTTTTTTTTAATAATGTTTGTTTTATTTGTTCCCGTTTTTGGTGGTCTCTCCCGTTGTTTCATGTGCTAGTGGTACATTCCATGTTGTTTACATAGTGTGTTATTGTGGCCAGTTACCCCAAGTAAGCGTGGTGGCGGGGCTAACGTCCGATAAAAGTTTTTAATGTTTGGAATTATGCATTTGGAAACAGGGCTAATTCAGAGCATTAGTTCTATAGTGCTGGTGTGGATCTTTGAGGTATCCTACCAGCATTAATGGAAGATTGGCGGGGAGGAAGCATTAATTGAAGCTTTGCATCATTTGAGGGAAAGAAGCACTGATTTACAGGTTATCTTTTTTTTTTTTTTTTTTTAAGTTTTATCCACCTCTGCTTCAATACCTGTATTTTTTTACAGTGAGATTCCCCTGGTAGCTGATTCCGCAGTGGTGACTCCGACAGTAATAGTCTGACAAGCAAGAGTCACCACAGCGGGAATCAGTTGTGTGGAGCAGTGCGAGGCAGCAACTGTATGCTCAATAAGATGTACAGTAATGCTGCAGTCTGATTGGTGGAGGCAGTTCCACTGCTATATAATAGGTCTCATGGCAGCCACAGTATACGCAATACCCCATGCAAGACTGCATATGAGACTTGTAGATGGTCACTGCACAGTGATCATGAGCATCACACCCCCTGAACCACCCAATATGAGTGACTGCTCCCTCCTGTGGTGGCCCTCAGGGAAGAACCTCCTTCAAGGCTTGCCCTTCTCCCCGTCGGGGAGACAGGTGACTGTCATCCTACTGGCTACCCCTTCTCCTCATATTCAGTTCTTGCCTCTCCCCCTCTCTTCTCTGCTTGCCCTTCTGGGTCACCTGTGTGCACAACCTACCCCATCCTTTTTACTCCAACAGCACTTGCGTACTACCTCGAGCCTCCTCCTGGTACACTCATGCACTATAATGGTTCTGTTGCATTATTGCTGTTTTGTACGTTTATATGTTCTTTTGTATGATTTTGGACATGTGTTGTAATTTACCCAATGTTCCACTACTGTTTATTGTACAATACCTGGTGTTCCAACTGTTGCATATTCTTTCAATGTTATATTGTTTGTACTACCCACATACTATTGTAACTGATCATCCTTCATAACTCTGTGCAACCCCTGCCCCCCAGGTCGCACCATGAGACGAGCAACTTGTTGTTTCAGTGTGCCCTCCTGGTGAAACATTTCAATAAATAAATAAAAAATCTTTACTGGGTTGGGGTGCACATTGCCTGAGTCTTCAGACCCATGGGACTTGGCTGGACTTAGAACGCCACCTCCACATAAATTTTCTAGATATTGGAGCTCTTCGTCTATGAGCAACAGGCCCTGTCAAATCTAGTATGGCACAAGGTAGTTTATCTCTAGACAGGCAAGTGTGCCGTGTTCTTCCTCAGCAATTGAGAAGGGTCTTCCTTCTACTCTCTTTGCAGGGAATCAAAAGTTTGGGAGTGTTGCTTGGAGAACAAGACCCTTTCTTGCAGCTTATCTGCCCAGGGTAGAAAATGCCCTGGCAGATGATCTATCAAACAGTAGCAGATTCTCATTAATGGTCCTTAGCAGACAAATTAGTTGCGTTATTGTCTGATGAGTGGGGGAAGGTGCCAGAATTCGACCTTTTTGCATCCTTCACAATGCAAAACTACCACAGTTCTCCAGCAATCGAGAGCATGGTGCTTTTTGTCAGGATGCTTTCAGTTTTCATTGGACATTCTCTACACCTTCCCACTGCTCTATCTCATCCAGAGGGTGGTACTGGAGCTGAAAGCACACAAAGGCTAGATGATACTGATAGCCCCTCATCCAGAGGATGGTACTTGAGCTGAAGATACACAGGGGCTAGATGATACTGATAGACCCATGCCGGTTGAGACAGATCTGCTACCCTTTGCTGAATCAGCTGGCAATTCCATAGCCACAGCCCTTACCTACAAGAATAGAAATCCTTACCCAGTTTCTGGGTCAGCTAGTAAATCTGAACTGCCAAGCCTTGTGACTCCAGGCATGGCTTCTGAAGGAATAGAATGGGGCAATTTTCAGGTTTCTCATTGGGTCTCCCAAGTTCTTTTGATAGCACGTAAGTCCTCCTCCAGAAAGGCTTATGGTGCAAAGTGGAAATGGTTTTCTATTTGGTGCTCTAAGAACTCTAAAGATTCCTTTCCCTGTCCTAAAGATTCCTTTTCCTGTCCTCCAGAGAGAGAAGTCTTGACCTTTGGGTACAGTGAATCTTCACACAGATTTTTTTTGGATGGGTTACCATGATCTGATAAAACCATGGAAAGAAAAACTGAAAATTTAAGTGTTCTCTTGTAAATTGTAATAGCAAAAACATTGTTTATGAAAGTTCATATGATAGATAAATGGGGCTTTTGAGATGTCTGGCTTATAAAGAGTGTCCTCTTATGACTTCTTAGGGTTCAAGAACTGCGAAGCATGAGGCTATACTCTTGATAAGCCATCTTGAAAGCTCCATTAACTTTTTTAAATCATGCAACTTTTAACATTCAGCTGTAAAATTGTGTAACTGTGCAAGTATTAAAATACTGCAAAGTAAAGCTAACATTACGTGCTCCTCCTTCCTGGCCTGCCTGCCCCTCCCGCTGCCTCATCCGGGTGCCCGTCAGTCTTGCTTCCAATTCAGATTTAAAAAAAAAATTAACTCTCCAGAAGCATAACATTGCAAGTCGCAGATGATCCCTGTAGTAAATCTGTAGCTCCCTGTCTGCCTTCCTGCACGACAGTTTATCCGCCCACCCGCAAACCTTGCGTACTGACAAGTTCAGTGTGAACTGCCCCAAAAGAGTAGCGTTCTCTTACCAAAGCAACCTAGATCAGTTTGTTTTTCCTCAGTGGATTGTGAAGTTACCAGCTGTAACAAAAAGCAAGTGGATTTATTACATTTACCCATGAGTTTTAATAGCACAGATTGGCAATTCATGATGCCACATGCACAGCACACTGTAAGTGCATAGGCACAGAGTTGTGAGGTTGAAAATATACATGGATGGTGGTTCCTGAAGTGACACAGATGGAATTATTAATGAAAACAGCAGTGATTACATCGACCTGGGCTGCTTTTGCTAAGAGAACTCTTGTTTTACAATCTGAAGTAAAAACAAGACTGACGGGTGGCTGGACAAGCTAGCGGGTGGGGGTGGAAGTTGCTGGTAATGTTAGTTGCACTTCCCAGTGGTTGGAGTAATACATTCATTGTTGAGGGCACATTTGTTGATGAGACCTATTGTCATTAAAAACAAAAATAAAAGGCATGCATGTGGATAGTATTCCAGCATGAAAGAACGTGATTCACGTGAAGTCCTCTTTCCTGTATAAGAGATTTTCACATGCAGCGCTGCCTCCAGTTGTATTCTGTGGGAACTAATAAAGACATGATTTATAATGAAGTGCATACCTGCTGTTTAACTGGCATATAAATGGCACTGGGTGGTGTGTGTGTGTGTTTAATTAAAAAAACAAAATGTTTCTCTGTTGGGGTAGGGCAACTTTTGCATTTTTTAAAACTATATGCATATACAGTAATGGATAAAAGCCATTGGCACAACAAGGTGGAGTCCATCTCTGGGTTCTGATGACAGCAGTGGCCTCCTGAGTTTTGCTTGTGAGGTTTCCTGTGATGTCATCAGAACCCCTAGATGGAGACAAATCCTTGTCGTGCATAGTTGCCCATCCATTATTATCTATATGCTGTATAACTGCAATTAAAAGAAGAACATAGGGCGTGAAATCGGAATAGGCAGTACCATCCGTGCTGCAGACTTTGGTATAGAAGTAAGTGAAAGTGACTGCACTTTTTGTTGATAATACAAACAACAAAAGTATCCCTACATTTATCAGGTCAGTTTGTCACATCTGGTGTACGGTAGTATAAATACGCATGGCATATGTTTTTATGTTTTAGTAGACTGTAGTATTCTTTGAGTATCCCTCCAAATATACATACTCATACAAATGGTATTGCATTTCAGAGTTTCACTGTGGTGGCCAGTTCCGTTCCAAACCAGAATCTTGACATGCAGCCCTACGACCTCAGCATTGACTTCTTCAGCCGCTACATCTACTGGACATGTGAAGCAACCAATGTAATTAATGTCACAAGGCTGGATGGGAAGCCAATTGGTGTGGTGCTCCGAGGGGAACAAGACAGACCCAGGGCCATTGTGGTCAACCCTGAAAGAGGGTATGTGGCATTTTTCCAAAGCAGAAAAACAATGTTATAGAACTAGATTTCACATGTCTGTGCAGCGATTAGTTGTGATACGCAGAATAACCCTGAGTAGCAGCCGTAAAGTAGCATTTTGCACAGAACCTTATCTGAAGCAACTGTGTACAACCACATTGGAGTGAAATCCGATGCATTGCTAGTATTTGTTATAGGTTTTTTATTTTGTTTGCTCAGCTATAGACATAGTGAAAATTTTCCGTGTCATACACAGCAAGAAAATGTGATGTGGGGGTAACAGCAGCATTCCATGCCCCCTTGGCACCCCCTCCCAAAAAAAAAAGAAATAACACTATAGACTTTTGAAATGTATAAAAAATTCTGATCGATTTGTATTAGTATGAGTGGGGAAAATAGTATTTTTTGTGTGTGTGGTGCTTTTCAGCATTCAGTTAAGGATGCCGAAATACATTTCTGTAGGCTTCTTGAATAAGCCTAACGAAATAAATCGTGCACAATTTAGGCAAAGGTATAAATGTAGTGCATTAGATCTTTAGCTTTTGTAGTAAGATGATCAGACTGATAATTGACAAAGCCCTCTTCAGATTGCCTTTCCATTTATCTACACACAGCAACACAGTAACAGCAATGAAAGGTCAGAAAAGACCTAGGCTCTAGATCACTGAGGCCCCCGCCCCTCTCTCATTTTATAATTGGGGATTAATAAGTATGCTGGGCAGACATTTATTAATTTATAGGGAAAGCCCACCCACTCTTACTACCAAAGGGGTACCCTGTAAATTTCCTTTGTAATCAGAAATTAGTTCAGGCTTGCCTTAAAAGTTTGTACTGTCGTCACGCCCGCTATTTCCACTGGTTGGCTGTTCCATAGGTGCACTGTCCTGTGAGAGAAGTGCCTTCTAATGTTACTGCTGTATTTACCACTTCTGAGTGTATCCACATCCTACTGGAGCACACCCAAGGCAGACATGTCCGTCTGTTTGATCTAATCTATAACCTTGATTATGGTGAGGACTGCTGATTATGGTGAGGACTGACATCATGTCCCCTCTCAGACTCCTTTTTTCCAGTGCTAACTTGTTAAGGGCCTCCAGGGTTAGGGTCTTGCTTTTGTCCCCATGCCACTGATCATTTTGGTGGTCCTGCATTGAGGAGACAGTACAATAAAGTGAGAAGTGAAAACATAGATGTGGAATTTTTTCTGCTGTCTCATTAAAATGCTATAATGGTTACCTCAGTGGCATAACAGCCTCCTGTCCTGCTACTGCTCTCTCTTGGGTGGAAATTGGGTGGTGGGAATGGGAAGAATTGTTCTTATATGGCCGTAAAAACGCAGTTTGTACATGCTTAAAGAGTGCAGCCTCTTGTGGATTTATGTGAGAGAACCGCAAAGTGAATGTAAACTCTCCTGGCACCCAAAGGACCAAAAGGCAACACTTAAGGACCGTAAAGATGCCTCTGTGCTTATATTAATATTTCATAAGTCTTCAGATTCATAAAATATTACAATTGTTTTCCAAAAAGAAAAACTAATTTCCCCGTCATTTTTTTGTAATTTTGCACTGGACAACTTTTTTGATAGCAAGAGGTTCTCAGCATGCAAGTACATTTTTAATAGTAGGCTGTGTGCTCTGCGCTATGAGTGGTAGGGCTACCGCTTGCAACGCTGGTGTCCCGCATTCTGGAACAATGTGGCAGCGCAGTGTTAAAATGAATGGGAGGTGTTGGGCAGGTATGGGGCTGGTACGCCATGCGTGCCCTGCACTATGCCCCTAGCGTGACAATGTACTGGACGGGTTGGGATAAACAAGGAAAATGGCCTGGGCACTCGCGAAGATGTACTTCAGTATATCCAGGTCCTGCACCTCTGCTGTGATACCATGTAGTGTTTTGGGGGTCAATTCCCCCTACCCCTCCTGGAGGGTAAACCAGGACTCTGAGTAAGGCATGTGTTCACAAGTAGGAGGTATAAGGGATTGGGGTTGCTCTGGGATTACCTGTGTAAGATAAATGCTAGAAAAAGGAAAAGGGCATAACATACAAGTTACCAAAAAAAGTGCTGCTAGTTGGTTGAGTCAGCACTGAGGATTTGTGTAATACTGTTATGAGCAATACAGATTATAACTCGGGCCAGATAATTGCAGAAATGAACCAACTTTTCTGGAAATGCATATGAGTTGGGAAATTGGAATATCTTCTTCGAGGATATCTCTTTATCAGGCCACACTTGTAGGACTATACACCGCCACGCACTAGGACCACACAGAAACATTTCCATTGCAGTCTGCTAGGGGCTGCCCACAACTACATCAGACTCGAGCATTCCTGAAAATATAGCATGGGTGGCCTCCCTCGTCCGTTCTTTTCCCGCATCGACCATACTCGCAAGGGCTCCATGGAGACTTCGTCATTCAGTGGACCACCAAAATTCTTCTAACAATTTCATCCTTTTTTGTTTTTCTCTCCCTAGTCGTTATCACTTTATTTTAAAGTGATTAACATCAACGTGTATATCGAGAACGCAAGAACCCACTAAACTTTTTCATTACTGTGGTTGCGGTAGGAAAATCCACTCCAGTGATGATCAAATCTGTGTTTGCTGTCTTGGCCCTGGCCACGACATTAAGGCCTGTGAAATCTGCCAGAAGTTTATCCAAGCCACCCGACGACAGTCAGAAAGCCCTGCAATCCTTCCTGCTTGAGCAACAGGTCACTAGAATGAAGAGGGAGCTCCAGGGGCAGAGCTCTACCCTGTTGCCAGATGTCTCCTCGGGCTTCCACTCATCCAAGGCGTAGGAGAACTCTTCAAGGAAACATGCCCACTGGGATAATGACTGCAGTAAGGATCGTTCCCCCTGGGTGCACTCCCAGTCTCCATGTTCCCCAGTGCTGACCGTAGTAGCACCGTCCACTTCGGTGTCGACCCCTCCTGCCCCCCAGGCCTCCGCTGCTTCCAGGTTGGCTATGGCAGTGAGTTCTGCCGAACCTGCCATGGCCGGCAAAGTCCCATCGACTTTGGGGTCACTCATGTTGTTGTCATAAGCCCTGCCATTCCATCCTCCAGTACTGCAAGGTCAACAGGCAGTGAGCACCACCAGACCCTCTACAGCCAGTGACAGATCTTCAAAGGGGTTTCAGCCACCCTTGTCGATGCCACAAGTGCTCCTACTACACAGGCCACTGTCAGCGTCCAGACGGTGCTTGCCTTCTTTTTTTTCCATCATCCAGCACCTCTCCACTCTGGGCTCACCGTTGATGAGGCTGACTTTGCCAACTCCCACACCGCCTCCCACTAGGCCGACATGCCCTTTGTTTCCGCAGGCGCTGACATCCTTGCTTCCATCTTTGGCTCCATCGACATGGAGCAGGAATATAATCCTGACCTCCTCCTACCTGATGAGGAAGAGGAGGATGTGGCAGACAGTCCACTCCCTGTATCATACCTAGCCTAGAAGTAGACAGAGGTCCTTCTTTTGTAAGGCCTCCCACAAGTCTGGGTCAGGGATCAGACCCCAGGGTAAAAACAGAGCAGGATCTGCCCTGCTGGCTCCTGCCTTCACCACAGGTGCCCACCCCAAGAGCCCCGGGGTGGAAGTGTGGCCCCAGCTGCCAGGTCTGCTTCACAGTGACTCAACCAGACACCCTCCCCCCTGGTACTGTCAGAAGGTAGTGATCGGGGTCGTTTTTATTTCCACCTAGCACAGTGGAGGGAACTCGCTACCAACACATGGGTCCTGCAGCTCATAAAACAAGGCCATGCTCTGGAGCTGCCTCCAGACTTTCCCCTGTTCCTCCAGTTTACCCTCCAGGTCCCATACCCGTGCTTCTAGAGGAAGTACATACACTGCTGCAAAAGAGGGCCATAGAACCAGTGCCTTGGTCTCAAAGGAAACACAGGGCTCTATTCCCATTTATTCCTAGTTCCCAAAGTCACAGAGGACCAGAGGTCCATTCTGGACTTGTGGGACCTGAACTTCTACATCCAGTACAGGACGTTCAGAATGGTCACTCTGCAAGATCTGCTGCCACTTCCGAAACGAGATTGGATATGCTCCCTGGATATGCAGGATGCCTACCTGCATATCAAGGTGTGCGCCCTCCACAGGAACTACCTCAGGTTTCTGTTCCAGGGGGAGCACAAACAGTTCAGGGTATTGCCCTTTGGCTTGTTATCTGTGCCATGGGTATTTACCAAATTATTAGTAGTGGTGGCAGCAGCCCTCAGGAGAGAGGGGTTGTACATCTTCCCCTATCTGGATGACTGGTTGCTCAAGGCTCAAACCAAGGAGTAACTGATTCAGACTCTAGCGTGTACCAGGCAGTTGTTTAGTGCCATGGGGATCGTTGTCAACTTGCCAAAGTCTGTCCTGGCCCCTTGCCGGTGCCTACAGTACATAGAGGCAGACCTGGACATGGCTCAAGGCTTAGCCATCCTCCCCCAGGAAAGGGTAGAATTCCTCATAGCTGCCGGCCCAGTGGCGCTGAGGGTTGAGGCGCTGGGCGCCACACCTCGCGCTACACCGGTGACCCGGGTTCGGGAACGGACGCGGGTGGCGGGGTCGGCAGGGGAGAGGGAGGATCGAGCGTCCCAACGGATGCTCTCCTCCCTCAGGGGTGGGAGACCAAGAACGCATCTGCGTTCTGCATCCCTTCCATAGCCGGTGGAAGCACCGACATTAGGAAGGGATGGAGGCGGCTCCGTTCGCCGGAGCCGGGGAGGGGGGACGTCGACGGCGCATGAGAGGCTCGGCGTGCGTCAGCACGCCACCACTCGGGACGTACGTCCTAGCGCTCGACGTCTCAGTGGGTGGGGGAAACTAGGGAGAAAAACAGAAAACATCTCTCGGCTGCCCTGGATGAAAGCCGCTCCAGTTCCATCCCGACCACCAAGAGGGACAGACCCCACTGTGCAGGAGGAGAGAGGAGGCACTATAGGGGCAGATCCCACAGAGGTGGAATGGGGGAAATGAGTGGACGGAAGGAGTGGGCTCCGAGAGCAGACAGGAGAGATAAAGAAATAAAGTTTAAAAAAAAAAAAAAAAAAAATTCCTCATAGCTCAGGCCCATATGGTATCTGATAGCAGGTATGCCACAGTCAGGACATTCCTGCACCCGTTGGGCCTGATGGCGGATGCCATTGTTACCGTACACCTGGCACGGCTGCACATGAGGATCCCCCAATGGACCACAAGGGTCCAGCACACAGATGACCCAGACCAGCAGGTCCTGGTGATGTCTCCTGTTTTACAAGGTGCTCCAGTGGTGAAAGACCCCAACAGCTTGCTGAAAGGGGTCCCATTCTTCATCTCCCTCCCTGCAGCAGACCCTCACCACTGATGCTTCGGGGCTGGGCTGGACTGGGGAGCACACCCGGGTCCCCATCAAATCCAAGGAACATGGTCCCATGGGAGACTTACCTCCACATAAATGTTTGAGACGAGGGCTGTTCTGTATGCCTTGCAAGCCTTACAGAACAGTCTGTCACTCGGGCATCTACTCGTGCAGATGGACAACCTCAGTAGTATACTACATAAACAAGCAAGAGGGGGGGACACATTCTTACCCCCATGCAGGGAGGCGATGAGAATTTGGTACTGGGCTATAGAACATGGTTTAGAACTGTAGGCTGTCTATGTTCCAGGTGTCCAAAACACCCTGGCAGACAGACTGAGCAGTTCACAGTCCAGAATGCATGAGTGGAAGCTGTTGACGCCAGTCGCAGAAGACCTGTTTTGCAGGTGGAGTCCAGATTTGGACATTTTTGTGTCCCCACTCAATGCAAAACTGCCACTTTTCTGCTCGCTCAAGCCAGGGCCTGGAGTTTTCTGGGAGACCGTCCCTCTCTTGGAAGGGAGGTCCTTTTCGCCCCGCTCCCCAATTAAGAGTGCTAATCAAACTCCAAATGGAGGGCCCTCTAATTCTTGTGGCACCCTTTTGACCTCATCTGATATGGCTTCCATTACTGCAACAATTAGCAGTGGGACCTCCAGTACCCTGCTCCTGTGCAGGGGCATGCTGTCAGAGAACAGACTACCCTGCTCCATCCAGACCCTAGGTCTCTTCGTCTCCATGCTTGGCTCCTGAAGACATAGCCATCGCAAGATTTGGGGTGTCCACAGAGGTGGTGGACATCCTAGAGGCTGCCAGGAAACCCTCCTCTAGGGCCACATACTCCGTGAAGTGGAAACATTTTGCACGCTTCCTATCACCTGGATCCATTCACTTGTCCAGTGAACCAGATTTTGGAGTATTTGCTCTCCTTATCTAACGTGGGGCTGCAGTACTCTTCCCTTAAGGTGCACTTGTTTGCCTATCAGCCTTCCATGTGCCCATTAATGGCTGTACAGTGGCCCTGCTGGATGTGGCCTGTATACTTTTGAGGGGCATTCTGCATTTGAAACCCCCCCATCCGCAACCCAGTCCCGGCTTGGGATTTGAATTTTGTTTTAGAGAAGCTTACTTTGGCTCCCTTAGAGCCAGCCATGAATTGCGAGCTATGCTTTCTGTCATGGAAAGTGTTCTTTTTAGTTGCTATTACTTCTGCTTGAAGGATTTCAGAGCTGCAGGCTCTCATGTGTGAGAGCCCACTTATTTGATTCCACAAAGATAGGGCGTCTTTGCTCACGAACCCAGAGCTTCTTCCAAAGATGGTGTCCGAGTTTACCCTCAACCAAACTGTCCAGCTACCAGTTTGTTTTCCAGAGCATGCTAATCCAGGGGAAGCATTGCTCCATACATCAGATGTACGTAGAATTCTTCATTATTATACACAGTGTACAAAGGACTGCAAGAAGTCCTCGCAGCTTTTTTTTTCTTTCACTGCTGGGAAGTAGGGCATCCCAGTATCTAAGCAGTGCTTGTCCAAATGGTTGGCCAGATGCATTACTTTTTGTTGCAGGAAGCATGGCAAGGAACTTCGGGAGTTGTTCATAGCCACTCGACCAGAGGCATTGCCACTTCGGTTACCTGTTTCAGCTGCAGAGATCTGTGCTACTGCTACTTGGAGTACTGTCCATACTTTCACGAAGCACTACAGTCTGGACATTGCCTCTAGGAGAAGGGCAGGTTTTGGCCTTGCTGTGCTCCAGGGCCTTCTTTCTTAGGCCTCTGGCCTCTTGCTGCCCAGACTGTATGGTTGTCAGTACTGCTTGGGACTCGTCATAACATATGTGGCATGATGAAAGAGATATCCTCAAAGAAGATGGAACAGTTACATTACTTACCATAACAGCAGATCTTCGAGAGAATCTCCTTCATCAGGCTGTGCTGTCCCACCCTTCGTCCCTCTTAGACTTTTAGTTTCCTGCTCCTTTCTCTCTCCAGGACAGAACACCTGTTGCTCTAGCCTCTTCAGATAACTGGGCACCTCCTCTCTCTCCACGATTTCCCTAGAGGGAGGCCTAGTGAGTATGGTCTCTGGCAGGGAACTGAGGAGGGGGCAGGGCCGCCCATGCTTGTATCTGCAGGGATGTCTGCGTCTGACATCATGAGCGTCCCCTAGCAGACTGCTATAGAAGAGTTTCTGTGTATCCTAGCTGCTGACAATGTATAGTTCTACAGGTGTGGCCTGACGAGAGATTCTAAGAGCTTCTGTTACAGTAACTACATAACTGTTCTTTCCTTTTCCTCCTAAGTGCACCTGGTAACTTAAAATACCACTGTAAAACACCTGATGGTAGAAGTGGACTTAAGCACCAACATCAGTTCCTGCCAGTCCTGTAGAATATGCCTTTGTGTCGTTCCACATTGTCACTGGGTTTAATCATAACTGCTGGGTATTGCATAATTGTCAACTGGGGTGGGGGAGGGCTTGACTTCTTCAGAGCTGTAACATCATGTTACTATACATGTCTTTTTCACAACCCACTACAAGTTTTAGCCCTTTTTTTTTTTTGTTCCATGCATATGCATACCCTGCAAATACGTAAACGCTCGCATTTTTCAATTTCTTTCTTATTGTGCCTTATACATTACCATAGTTTCATAAATATGTTTGTACATATATTCATTGCAAAAAAAACTCCGTTAATACATCAGTTAGGGTTTCTATTACAGTGACAAAAGTTTGGAACACTTACCTCTTTCCATTTGTAAGGAAGCTGAGATGGTACAGTATAGGAAAATGGGGTGAGAGTTAGGCCCGATGGCGTAAAGCACACTCCAATGCCTGGTGTTGGGGGTGGTAGGATTGATAACATTTAACACCAAATTTCCAAACTTTTGCCACTGTGATAGAACCCTAACTGATGTATTAACAGAGTTTTTACAATTAATTTCCTTTCTTTAAAGTGTAATGTTACCAGTTTGTGGTTGGCCCTGCGCTCCCATTATGCATGCATATTGTAGTTGTCTTTGTCTGTTTTATGTTTTTAATGTCTGTAAGTGACATTGCAGAGGGACTGGAAGGGAAAGTATGTCTCTCTGCAGATGAGACACAGATCTGTAACAGGGTTGATACGCAAGGTGGGGTGGAAAGGATGAAAAGGGACTTGGCAAGGTTGGAGGAATGATCAAATGTATGGCAGCTTAGATTCAGTGCAAAGAAGTGCAAAGTGATGCACCTGGGAAACAAAAACCCAGGGGAAGAGTACACAATGGGGAGTGAGATACTGACAGCAGCAAAAATGGAAAGCGACCTGGGGTAGTCATATCAGATGATCTAAAGGTGGGCCAGCAATGTGAGAAGGCAGTAAGGAGGGCTGGGGGGCTACTAGGATGCATAGGGAGAGGCGTCACCAGTAGAAAACAGGACGCTGTTGGCCCTCTGTACAGGCAGTTGTTAAGACCACATCTGGAGTACTGTGTACAGTTCTGGAGACCCCATCTCCACAGAGACATAGACAGGTTGAAGGCTGTCCAGAGGAGGGCAACCAAAATGGTGCAGGGTCTGTAGCAGATGACATATGAAGAAAGACTAAAGGAGCTTAAGATGTATAGCCTCGAGTAAAGGAGGGACATGATAGAAACTTTCAGATACCTCAAGGGATCAACAAATTCCAAGAGGGTAGCATCTTTCAGAAAAAGAGATGTTCAAGAACAAGAGGGCACAATCTGAAGATTTTGGTACTTTTGCAAATTTGCGCAAGTTTCATGAAAGCTTTCATAAATTTGTGAAAGTAAGTTTGTGAAACTTTCACAAATTTGCTAAACTTTTGCAAACGTACTTTCGCCAGTTTGCGACACTTCAAACAGAAAATATTGAAAAAACATATATTCGAGCATTATTTTTAAAATGTAATTGCAGGATCGTGTTCCTCTGGCCCCGATTAGGTAATCAGACTGTTGGTGTTTACCAAGGGGCAGTATTTTTTGAATTAGTGCTTTTTCCTGCGTCACTAACTGAAAACAAGATGGCGGATTTGCAACACTACACAACCCATTTGAGAAAGTCAAAAGTGCTTTTACAAAAGTAAAAAGTATTTTCGAGGTGTATATTTTTTTCCCATAGGCTATAATGGAAAACTTTAAAGTTTTACAAATTTTGAACAGTTTAATATTTTTTCACCAAACCTTCAAAAGGCTCATCAGTATACAGACACCATATACCCTAACAATTTCAGACCACACCCCAAAGTGTTTCAGACTTAGAAGACCAAAGAATTTGCACAAATGGTAAATTTCATATTTTTGGCACTCCGCAGCTCTGCAACCGCACATTCGATGGGAACGAAACTTGCCAGATCCAGAGATCTGTTGTACCAGATGGTGCAGGCAAATGGTTGCAAATTTATTAAAGTACAAAATTTGGGGTTTAACGTAGACGTGTCTGTGCAACCCTAACTACCGTGCCACTATAATGGGATATTAGAGGAGCTCATGTAAGATAGTTGAAATATCTCCTTGCGTCGAACTTAACCTCGGATCTCTTCATTGCCATAGCCATGAGTGAGGACATAAAATGTCAAGCACAATGAAAGAAAATATTTCTGATATCTTACGTTGGCTTATCTCACATTTGATGTATACAACAGGACCTTAAAGAGGAAGTGCTTAGTAAGGATGCAGATGTTAAAGAATTAAAGTATGGGGCCTTCAGATGCCTTTGCAATCAGGAGTCCTGATACATTTTAGGACTAAGAAGTATTTACTGCTAGTTTCTTCAGCCTGGTAGTAGTTTCATCTAAATGGTGGTTAGCCATCTGCAGACCAATCTCTGATCCCCACCTCTAAATCAAGCCTCAAACGCACTGGGGACCTGCAGCGACTGACTTTCTTTGTTACTGCCATCTAATACCTTTCTAATGCTAAATAGTGTGGTGGCTGGCGCCTTACCTCACACCACACCGGCGACCCAGATTCGGGAACGGACTCTGGTCATCGGGGGTCGGCAGGGGAAGGAGAGGATTTAGCATCCACAAGACTGCTGTCCTCTCCTGGGGTGGGTTCCAGGGTCACTTTGATCTGCAGCAGCCCCTGGTGGAGAACGGAGCACTGCACAAAAGCGTCGCAATGTGGGAAGTACCAGAACATGGAAAAAACGCATGACGGCATCCGGTCTATCAGCACACCCAGAAGACTTCCTGTGGGCTGGCCGTCTCAGCAGCACCCGAGGCCGAGGAAAAATATAGCATACTGGGCTGCACCAACCAGTGCTTTCCCCCTCGGAGGAGAAGGACCCACTCGGCAAAGGGTAACTCTGAGCTACCTCGAGGTAGGCTGCAATGTGAGGCGAAGGGGCTGGGGGTTAGAAGGGGTGCTGGTGACCTTGGATGCCCGAAGGAGAGGCAGATTCAGGGCATGGAGGGGAGAAAAATAGATCACTCAAAAAAAAAAAAAATAGTGTGGTGACCTTTTTATATTTTGTCAGGTTATGACAACACAGCTGGCTAGCCAGCAACTCCTGACACTGCCTCCTGTAGTGTATAGTCACAATTAATACTGATGTGTTTTTCTGTCATCACTACTAACTACTTAAACTTTTAGTGCATGGTACTGGGTCTGCTTGCATTGCTTGGTGCTGCCAGTATTTAGCGTGTGTAGCAAGTATACTTGAAATGTTCAGGATGGGAAATAAATACTTTTCAATTAAGTATACTTTATTGGTTTTAATGTCAGTACAAGACATAAACATTGTTACACTTCGTGTTACTTAACTACACTGTAGTCATAGTGCATAACTGCAATCACAAATGCAAGCACAAAAACCTCCCCCTTCCCCGGACAGGAGCCTCCAATCTTCCATGGCACTAATATTGGGGGGGGTGCGAAGAGCTGGGCACAACAGTGACCCCTACATTTGGACCAGGGAGCTTGCTGACCAGAAAACTGTGTGTGCACAAGGTCAACAGAGGCTGTGCCCACATCAAGGGGAGGACTGAGGACTCTGGTAGTAAAGGTAGAGGGGGGCCATAATGTTGCTAGGATGACAGCAGACTGCACTCTCTGGCCTGCCCATGGACCTCCACCAGTGTAAGCTAGCAACAGTCTGGACTCTGGGTACCACAGCTGAGGTACACCCCTACACCTGAGGAGTGGGTGGATGGAATCAAGAGACAAAGCTGTATAGTGGGAGAAAGAAAAAAGTTTGGGTGAAATAAGTTTACTTAACCTTGAGGTAGGATTTTTTTTTTTTTATCCAAAGACCCTCAGAGACCTGTTAGCTCTAAACCTCAATGCATTGGGATCTACAGTCCAACTAATTCAAATTATATCAGATGATTAACATTTTTTGACAGTAGGGTGAGTGCACCTGAAAGAATCAAAGCAACTGCTTTGAATGTTGGCCTCTCTCTGGCTGGGAAAATAATATGCAGCAGTTATAACTAAACCTAATGGCAATGTTGAAAAATACAGCAAAAAGAAAATAATGGGAAGTCTGATGTTTTTCTTCTAATTTTTGTGAAATATTGTAATGAATTTTAATCAAATGCATTTTTTCTGTTCGTAGTATAACCAGATCTGATATGTAGAAAGTCAGTATTAGTAGCTTAAACTTCTGTATAAAGTGTTTATAGTGGATGGCAAGTCCCCTTTCCCAGAGGGAATCCGTGATATTCTCTACCTTTCAGCTCCTGCTATTGCAGTTCCAACTGCCAACCTACTGAACCTATCCTTCACCACTGCAACTGTTCCTACAGAGTGGAAACATGCCATTGTATTACCCCTGCCCAAAGGAGGTGACCCTTCCTCCACTGCAAACTATCACCCCATCTCTCTCCTCGCAAAACTCCTGGAACACCTTGTGCTCTCCCAGCTCTCTAATTTCCTCTCTGACTCCAACTTCTTCACGCCCTACCAGTCTGGATTTAGGAAGAACCACTCCACCACTACCTCCTTGCTAAGACTCTCTGACACCATCCTTTCCAGGATGGACAAAGGTCTAATCACCTTGGCCATCTGTGTCGACTTCGACAAAGCTTTTGACACCGTCTCTCATCCCCTTCTGCTAACCTGCCTCTCTGCAGCCGGCCTAACCGAGTCTGCCACTAACTGGTTCAGTACCTACTTGATAGGCAGAACCCAATCAGTCAGAATTGCTGACTCCACCTTCCCTCCTCTCCCTATAGAGACCGGTGTTCCTCAGGGATCAATCCTTTTTTCAGTCTTTCTCAATGACCTACCACTAATCTGTTCATCTTCCTCCATACACATGCGTGCAGAGATGACACAGTTCTATTCACCACCGGCCACACCCCAGAGGGGGTGGCTACCAGCCTTCAGGTCATCTTCAATAAAGTTCAGCTCTGGTTTAGTTCTCAGCAGCTCTCACATCGCCAAAAAGACAGTCCCCATGGCCTCTGGCACTAGGCAGAGACTGTCCAGGCTCACTGCACTCCCCAACTTCCACATCCTTTACAGGACTGTCCTTGAGGATGCTACTACTTCTAGGTACCTAGCGGTTTGGCTTGACCAACACCTCTCATTCTCTGCACACGTTGATGCTATCTTGAAAAAACTGTGCCCCAAGTTTAGGGACCTTTACAGGAACTGCAGTAGCCTCCACTACCTGGGAGACGCGAAATCGTGCAGAAGATGATACTACCTACCTTTGACTACTGCAGTGTAGTCTACAGTGCCTTTACTAGCACATTAGTGGTACAATCGCATCCTTACATTGGTAGTAATCAAGCAAGCATTTTAATCTTCATCTAATTTTTTTTTAACAAGACATTTTGCAGAGTACAGCAGCTACTGTTAATAAATTCCTTTTTAATTTGTACTTGATGCTTCTCTGTAAAAGTGACTACCCCTAAACAATTACAAGAAAAAAAATACATGAGAAAGCATGCACAGCAAGGCTGTTTTCCCATCTTGGGAATGTTTGTGACATCATGAACCATGCTCAAACTTTCCTATTGCTGTTTATGATGTTACAAGAATCCCTTTGATGGGAACACCGCCTTTATATTGTACGCGTTTTCATTTGGTATTCTGTTTTTGACATGATGATTTTACCTTCTTCAGATACATGTATTTTACAAACCTGCAAGAGAGATCGCCTAAGATTGAACGTGCTGCATTAGATGGAACCGAACGAGAAGTCCTCTTTTTCAGTGGGCTAAGTAAACCTATAGCGCTGGCAATCGACAACAAAATGGGCAAGCTGTTCTGGGCCGACTCTGATCTTCGACGCATAGAAAGCAGTGACTTATCGGGTAAGAAATAAGTGGGTGAAGCAGCATCATATTTTTATCCTGTCTGGTTGCTGGTCAGATTTTATACACAGTATTCTTTCTCATTGAGGTATTTATACTTGTGGGGGCAACCAGACTCCTCAGGCTGAACTCCTTGGTCAACGTAAGTGCCTTAATGGCTCCAGAAGCATGGGGCTTAAGACTGCTGAAGACCTTCTACAGCTAGCCCATCTACCCCGTACACCATACAGCTGGGGGGATGAGGGCGAGCTGATGTCACAGAGGAGCTGCAAGAAAGGGGTGCAGAGGAAATAAGGGGGGTATAAACCAAGGATGCAAAAAGAGAGTAAAAGATACAGGAAGCAGAGAGGGTCCGGGGAAGAGGCAGGGAGCAGCATAGGCAGTAGGGAAGAGGGAACAAGGGGTGGCAGGCAAGGAGAGAGCAGGTTGTGGCGAGCCATGAGCACCAATGCAAGGAGTCTGGGAAATAATGTTTCAGACCTGGAGGCCATCATGGTGGAGGCTTGCCTGGACTTGGTGGCCATAACTAAGTCATGGTGCGCTGAGAATCATGAATGGATCATGGCCATACTAAGTTACTATCTGTTCAGGAGGGATAGGGAGGGGAGGAGGGGTTGTTTATGTGATGGAGAGATTGTATGTGATGGAAGGAATCAGGTTATGAAAATACAGGATAACCCGGATGAAAAGGAGAGTTTGGTCCTGTAAGTCACCTTGGAGACCGGAACCACTGTCCATACAAGGGTAGTATACAGACCTCCAGCACAGGAAAGGAGTTGGATAAGGCACTGGGAAGCCATTATTAGGATAGCAAATAAGGGAGGTGCTGCTAGTTGGTGACTTTTAATTTGCCAGATGTGGATTGGAGCCTTTCAGCTGCAGCCTCAGCATGGAGCAGGGCCATCCTTGACTCCCTACAGGGAACATTTCTGTGGCAGCTGGTCACATGAACCCACAGAGATGGGGCAGTGCTGAACCTGTGCTTACTAACGGGGACAGCGCATGAGCGCATGGTGGGCAGTTCCTGTACGGTGTCATTCAAAATTAAGATGCGTGCCGAGACGAACCACATGAAGACAGGGGTCCTGAATTTTAGGAGGGTGGATTTTAAAGACATGGGTGTGACTGCCTTAGAAGTTGCCTGGTTGGGGAGGATTTCTAGAGGGTGTAGAGAAACAGCGAGGAAAAAAAAATAAGGGAGGGCATAACTGAGGCAACTGGCCTCTGCGTGAAGGAGGTGAGCAAAAGGAAGAAAACACAGTTATAATACTCAAAGGAAGTGGTTACGGTGGTGAAAAAAAAAAGTGTGGCTTTCAGGAAGTACTAAGAAATGTAGGGGGAAGAAGACAGAGAGGTGTACTAAGTATGTGGGCCTTGAAGATTATTTGAGATGGTTACACCCTGGAACTGAAAGAGCAACCTCTGGACCAAACCCCAGGGAAACTAAATCAGTTGACAGACCCGATCGCTGACATCTTTTTCTTGGAGGTAGCAGGACTCCTTCAAAATGGGGCATTAAAGAAAGTACCCGAGTGTGACAGGGTTAAATAAAGCCCTGCCTCATTTGTTCTGCAGAAAGAGTTTAAATGCAGGGGTCTGTTCTCTTCCCATCTTTTCTGTCTCTGTCTGGTTGCGCAGCCAAATTTTCTTGTGAGACCTAGGAACTGATCACTCGACGGTTTTGCCATTCTCTACCTCTCACTATCTCTCTGCCTTCCCTTGCTATTTCTGTCTTTTCTTCCCCCTTGCATATCTGCAGTTATAAAAAAAATCTATGTGAATCTCTGTAAAACTGTATGTGAAACTGGGATCCCTTTGTTTAAAGTGTATATAGTTGTACGGTTGAAATGATTGCAAAAAGCTATTTGGAACTCAGGGGGTTAACCTGAGATGTAGTTTTTAAGTCCTTTGCAGAGTTGTAAACAAGAGGTCAGTTCTGGTTCATTATGTTCTTTTTGCTGCACCTGCAAGAACATTGGAAACTGACAAGAACATTCTGTGAAAAAACAGTGTCTCCTTAATGAGCTCCCTGCAAAGACTTGTTATAAAAAGAGCAGCAATGTTTTGCGAGAGGAGACTGAGATTTGAAACTGAGAAGAAACACTCAGAAGGAGGCTATTTTCTCTGTACTGCCTTTGTAAATAGTTATACTGAACACATTTTTAATTTTTATTTTGCTGTTATTGAGAAAAATAAAATGCTATTTACGAATTTTGAAACTGCTCCTGGTTTTCTCATGCTTCCCCGAGTCAGGCTTGGGCAAAGACTTCTACTCCAACTACTTCCTTTTTCCCCAAAAGACTGGTGACATAATCCAGTCCTAGCAGTGCACCTTGGAAAGAAAGGAATGCAAGTATTCCCTTAGCTGGGTGATTGGCACATAAAAACTCATCCAAACAGAGATGGCAGTTACCTCCACATGCCAGTTTCTGACATCCATGGTAGTCCTACTAAATCTCTAGAAATCACAGTTGATCCCCTCACAAAGGCTACAGTGTATAAGGTGCAGTCCTTGATTCACTCAAGCAAGGGCCTTCCTGCCAGAGGACAGGGTATAATCAGTAATGCGCATGATCTGCTATGTCAGAGAACACACGCAGCTGACCGTGCACTCCATGCAGAGGATGTTGGGACTCATGGCAGCCATGGTCTTCACTGCCCCTCATGAGACTGCATCCATGAACCTCTCGGTGGATGCTCAGCACACACACAGTCCTAGTGGCGAAGCCTTTGGCTGACTCCGTCCTATGATGGGCTTCAAAGAAGAATCTCCTTCAAGATTTTCCTCTCCTTCCCAAGCCCTGGCAACTATCACCATGGAGGCCTCCTTCCTGTGGTGGGGTGCTCATTGCCAGGGTCTTCAGACTCTGGGACTTGCTCTGACCTGGAACACCATTTCCACATAAATCTGCTAGAAATGAGATCTGTTTTGTACTGGTTACAGGCCTTGTTGGACCTGAATTGTCACAAGGTAGTGTTATTTTGTTTATTTGTTTAATTGTATTTTATTGTGAAGTTGGAAACATGAATATATTACCATACAACACACATTAGTTAACTGCAGTTACATTACACGGCTCCTTTTGAGATGTCCATACAAGTCAGTAAGTATTACGATTAAACTTCATTAAGCTGCACAATGTATTTCATGAAATGACTTAAGAATACAGAATATTAAAGGTGAGTATGTTATCAGAAAGATTTTTTTCCTTTTATAATTATTTTTTTTTTCCTCCATGGCCATGATGGGGGTTTGGTTCCCTTATGCCAGGCTCCCCCAAATCTAACATCTCCTGGTCTTACCTAGTGGCTTAGTTCTCCCACGGATCCCCTCCGTGGCAGGGTCAGGAGGAAGGGCCATTCTCTCCCAATATCAATGTGCCTGGATCCAGTAGTCACGCAGGCTTCCGGTGATGTGGCAGGTGAAGGTACGTGTGAGCAGCATACCTTGCCTTCCTTTTTCCACTGTCTCTTGTCCCTTTCCACCATTACGATATGTTTGGGCAGTGCATGCACCTGGAGGCGCACGTGCATCCTAGGACTGTGATTCCATCCCCACCACTGACTGACTTCTGCCTCCTGGAGCTACCACCAGACTGCCACCTGATGGCAGCCAAGAGCCAAGACAACCAACTTCCCTGACCCAGGAGAGGAGAGCTGCCAGTCAGCTGCTCGATCCTCTCCCAGACCCCCACCGATCCCCGGCAGCCTGTGCTCGTTCCCAAACACAGGTCACAGGCATGGCAGTAGGTAAGGCACTCTGTGCCTTAGCCTTCCACGCCACTGGACTGGCTCATGTTATCAGTAAGATCTCAACATGTCTGATTAGACCCCTTTCTGTCCTCCATCAGACTGGTCTGATGTTCAGCTCTGCAAAACGTGTAGCTTTGCCAAAAGGTAGTTTACCTCCAGACTTACAAGTGTCATGTTCTACCTCAACAAGTAAGAAGAATTCACTCCTACACACTATGCAGTGAGATTACGAGAGTCTGGAAGTATTGTTTTGGAGCACAGGGATTCTTCTCCATGTTTCTCATCTACCTAGTTTAGAAAATGCCCCAGCAGGCAATCTCAGTCAAAGAGTAGTGGACCATTACAAAGGGTCTCTTGCAAGTCATATGGTTCAGTTCCTGGGTCATGCCAGAATTGGACCTTTTTGCATCCCACCACTGTGTAAAACTGCCATGCTTCTGCTCCAGAAATCAGGATCATGGTGCTAAGTGTCAGGGTGCAGTGGATAAGTTGTATTCTTTTCTTCTTCCTGCTGACCTACTCATCCAGAGGGTACTCCTCAAGTTGGAGACCTGTGCGGCAAAATGATACTGAGAGCCCCATGCAGGCTGAGGCTGATATACCTGTTGCTATGCCAACTGGTGAGTCAGCAGTCATTAACTGTACCCCTTAGGACTCATCCCCTGTCTGAGTTCCGAGGTCAGCTAATACATCCAAACGTACTATCCCAGCATCTCTAGACATGGCTCCTGAGGAGACAGAAGTGGGAATGTTTCAGATGTCCCAGTGAGTCTCCCAAGTTGATTTGTCAAACCAAAAGCACATGGTGCGAAGTGGAAGCTTTTTTGTTTTGTTTTGTTAATTTAGTGTTGTGAGGGCTCCAACTTTCTGTTGCCCTCCAGAGAGTTCACAACTAGCTCTTGGATGTTTGAGTTTGGCCTTTAGTATTTCCTGATAAAAGTTCTCTCGCTGGCCATCTTGGCTTACCATGAGATAGTGGAGACAGTTCCCTTAGTTCAACTCCCTCTATTCAGACAATTACTAGGAGGTATTCTGCATTTGAGACCCTTATAAAGAGAACGGTCACCAGTTGAGTTCTCAGCCTGGTGTTGGATATGCTCCCCCATGAGCGCCTTCAGTTGGTGGCTGCATGTAACAAGATGTATCCGACATGGAAAATGGTGTTACTAGTTGCCATTAGCTCTGCACGCAAAGATCCTTATTGGGGATATCTCTCTTAGCAGGTCACATCTATGGAACTTGTCCATCAGGCACTAGGATCCTACAGAAGCCTTTTTTCTGTAGCATTCTACTAGTGGCCGCCCACGCTGACATCTGCGTACCAATGTCACATACCATATAAAGGCATAGATGGCCCTGCTCCCTCCTTGGTTCTTTCCCACCAGTGCCTGACTCCCATGGTCTCCTGCGCAGCCTCGTCATTCAGTCAACTGCCATTTTTCACTCCGTTTTCTTATTTTGTCTAGAACAGTCAAGTTGTCCTCTTTTCCATCGCTCTTGGAAAGATTTTTTTGAGACGGCGACCATGACATCTGTTTTGTTGTCTGGAGCCATTACACTCTCCTGAAGCCTGCACCATCTGCCAGAAATTTAACCTTACCACTCTTCAGATGTGCAAACATGCCCTTGAGTATTTCATTGGGAGCAGAAGCTAGCCAGTCTGGAACAGGGGCCTCCGGGTCCTCTTCATCCCCTCTCCAGCTCACTCTTCTGGGTCACAGGCTTCCAAGGCCCGGGACAAGTCCTTGGGGAAGCACAAGGAGAAGATACACCTAAAAGGACTGCCCTTCGGCTCACCGGTCCTGCTCCCCAGGGGCTATTCCTAAGTCCTCTGGGATTTCCTAGTCAACCCCTGTGGGGGCAACCTCCTTCGCCCCGGCCTTGGGTTCCTCGAGACTGCTACAGGTGGTGGTCTCTTCCTCAGCTCTGGATGACTCTCATTTGTCGACCTCCGAGTTGGTGGCCCATGCCCCACCAGCTTTCCCTTCTCCTCTGTGGGTGTCTCTGGTGTAGGGCTCGGCTGCCCCAGTTGTGGACAGTGGGTGCGTCTTCTGGCCTTCTGGTGAGCTCGTCGCACCCTGCTATGGCGGGGTCGACTGCCAAGCCTCCTGGCTTCATCACCCTCAGACTCTTCAGGGCCTTTGTCAGCGGGCAGTTACTCTCCATTGCCAATTCCGGTCAAGGCGGTCATCCAGCAGCCTCTTGGTAACCTGAACTCCTTGCTTACTTCAGTTACCACTTTGCTGGTTCTGCAGTTAAACCCAGCATTTGCCAGGCCGTCGGTGCCTCCAACTTTGACTGTGGGGTCTGTTCATCTGGCGCCCTCTCAGGCATCGCTGGCATAGTCTGTGTCTGCCGCATTGGCCCATGACTCAGACCTGGTCAGCATTGAGAAGGAGTATCGCCCTAACCTTCAGCTCCCTGAGGAAGAAGAGGAGATAGTAGAGGAAGAGGCCTGTTCAACTGACAGGTCTACTGCCTCATCCAGAAGTGGGGGCTCTGAGGGCCCTACCCCTAAGTCCTCCCCTGAGGACCCTTTTATGGCATCATGAAACCGCTCCAGTCTGCCATGGAGTTCCAGACTGAGGAGGATGATGCCACCAGAAGAACATGGTGTACTTCCTAAGAGGTCATCCTCCTTGCTGCCAGCCCTGGAGATTGCAGCCCAGGCGTTCTGTGCAGACCCCTCTGTGCCAGTCATGCCTAGGAAGGTGGAGCACCTCTGTCACTCCCCCTTGGGCAAGCCCTTTTGTTCTGCCCAGCCAGAGATGGACTTGGTGGTCTAAAAGCTGCCCGACGTTCCAAAGCACCTTAGTTTTCTCCCTCTGGACAAGGAACCCAAGAGGTTCAATCTGTGGGGCAAAAGGACCTTTGCCTCTGCCATCCTGGGGCTCAGGATTTCCAAATCTTACTTCAGGGAAGGCTCTTGCAGCAGGCCACACCAGTAGGACTAAGCAGTCAGGCGCTAGGACCACACGGAAAACTTCTAGCTAGCAGTCTACCACGAGGGACCACCCACCGGCGTCAGTCAGCTGATGTCAGCCTAGCCTATAAATATAAAGGTGGGAGGTCCCCACAGCTGCCACAGTTCTTTTCCTGCCATCGACCTGTGCACATCGGACCTTGGTGGATGCCGCAGATATGTGTAAGGATCCTTATTTGGTTTTTCACAAAGACAGGGTGTCTTTGCATACAAATCCGAAGTTTTTGCCAAAGGTGGTGTCTGAGTTTACTTTGAATCAACCCATCCACCTTCCAGTTTATTTTCCTGAGTATTCTAATCAGGTGGAGGCCTTGCTCCGTACTTTGGATGTACATAGGATTTTGCGGTGCTACATGAACTGCACATAGCCTTTAAGGAAATCTGAGCAGTTGTTTGTTTTGTTCTCCTTCAAGAGAGAGTGCTCTTATTTCCAAACAGTGTTCGTCTAAGTGGTTGGTAAATTGCATTGTTTATTGCTGCCTCAAGTACAACAAACCCATTCCGGGAGTGGTCAAAGGCCATTCCACCAGATTTATGGCTGCTTCAACAGCTTGCTTCAGAAATGTGTTTGCTGTGGACATCTGTGCAGCTGCCACCTGGAGTTCTGTCCACACCTTCACCAAGCATTGCAGCCTGGACATCGCCTCAAGCAGGGGCCAGTTCTGGCCTAGCAGTACTTCAGGGCCTTCTCTCCAGAGCTATTGACTGCTGATCTGTCCTCCTCCAGGTGGTGTTATCCTGGTGTTACCTGGTATTGCTTGGGACTCAGTGCTACGGTGTGGCCTGCTGCAAGAGCCTTCCTCAAAGTAAGATAGTACAGTTATGTAAGAACTTACCATACCAGTAGATCTTTGAGAGAAGCTCTTGCAGCAGGCCCAGCTTTCCTTCCCCCGCTGCTCTTTCTCTCTCTCACTTCTTCTGCCTTTCATTTGGCTCTCGGGGAAACCTCTTCAGTTCTCCATTAGCTGCCCATACGGGGTCTCTGGCAGGAGAACTGCGGTAGGTGTGGAGGACCGCCCACCCACCTTTATAGGCTAGGCTGATGTCAGCTGACCTGGCGTCTGCAGTGGGTGGTCCCTCGTGGTAGACTGCTAACTGGAAGTTGTCCATGTGGTCCTGACTCCTGACGGCTTAGTCCTACCTGTGTGACCCGCTGCAAGAGCTTCTCTCAAAGATCTACTGTTATGGCAAGTTCTTATGTAACTGTACTTTACCTTTCCCACATGGTCAGGTACCTGTACGTTACCTTTCCCACTTGATCAAGTACCAGAATACCCTCTGGAAGAATGGCAAGGTGGCTTCCCAGGCCTTCCCAGATGTGGCACAGAAGCAGGAACTTCTCAAAGTTCTGCAAGGAGCTGAAGATGTTAATAAGCGTTTCCTCCACGCTGGTGACCTGAGTTTGGGAGCTCGGTCGGCGGGGGAGGGATCGGATTGAGCACCCGGAGGGCTGCTCTCCTGTCCCAGGGGGAAGGCATCGGGATGTCCAGCGACCCCTGATGGAGATCGAGCGCTGCAGAAGCCTGGGCACATAACAATGCTCGATGCTGGCAGGTTGCTGTCGCCAAGCATCGGGGAACAGAACAAAGGAAAAACCCGGCTCGCTGGGATAGGCGACGGCACCTATCCTCCATGCCCAGCACTGGGTTCGACTCGGCTGGCCTCACCAATCCTCCACCCAGGCCCCACCTGCTTGCCAGAGTCTGCCTTAAGAGAGCCCAAGGAAGGAGTCGGGCTACCCTCCCCGGGCGGGTCAAACCGGGGTTGCTGGCAGCCGGGGGGGGGGGAGAGGGTACAGACCGCAGAGAACCTCAGGCGGGCAGGCACAGGGAAATGGTAGCCTGAGAGAGTTCCCACGAGCTATGACCGGAGGGAAAAAGAATAAAAAATAAATAAATAAATAAGCACTTCCTTAGGGCTCTGTATGATATGTCTATACTACAACATGGGCAGCTGCCACAAGCATTTGCCTCCGCAGACATTCCTGGCTCTGGGTTTGCAACTGATGTGCAACAGAAGGTCTTGGATGCCCCTTTTGTGGGCACCAAACTTTTTGGCCTAGATGTTCAGGACATAATTAATGAACTGCAAGCCTCGGGGAGTGCCATCAAGTTGGTCCACTCCCTTTATCATACCCAACCCAGGAGCCGTCCACAGTCTTCCTTTTGAAAGGTCTCACAAATGTCCGGGCAAGGGTCCCGACCTAAGGGCAAGCGTTGGGCCAGTGCTTCCCTGCCCCACCCCCAGTGCTGCAAAATCCTTCAAGGGGGAGCAGCCACTCAGCCTGCCTCAACTTGACTCCTTCCTCTGGTTCCAAGCCCGGGGGAGGCGGTTGGGGGTAATTTTTCCCTCAGATTGCAGGGAAATCACCTCGATGCTTGGATACTGCCACTTGTTCAAAAGGGCCACACATTAGAACTTCTGAAGAGGCCACCCACCATCCCAATGTGGCCCGACTCTTATCTTCCAGACTGTCCTCTGGTGTTGAGGGAGGAAAACCAGTCTGATTGCAGAAAACTGTCATAGAGCCCATCCCTCCTGCTTAATGGAACAAAGGGTTTTATTCCAGGTTTTTCTTGGTCCCCAAAAAGATAGGGGATCTTCACCCCATCTTGGATCTAACCAGTTCATTCAGTACAAGAGGTTCCATATGGTCACCCTCCAGGGTGTATGGCCTCTCATCAAGCAGGTAGACTGGCTTTGTTCTCTGGAGATGCAGGATGCGTATCTCCACATCCTGATGCATCCTGGCTACTGGAAGTACCTCAGGTTCTCATTCCAGGGGATGCAGAGTCTTGCCCTTTGGATTGTCCTCTGTGGTGCAGGTCTTTACCAAGTGCTTAGTGGCGGTGGCTGCAGCCCTTCAATGGGAGGATGTTTGTGTTCCATTATCTGGGCAATTGACTTTTGAAAGCCCCATCCAGGGAACTCTTACTGACCACCTTGCACAGGACTCTGCAGCTGTTTCACTCCCTGGGTATCACCATGAATCTGCTCAAGTCAGTTCTCACTCCCTCTCAATGCCTTTATTATATCGGTGCCATTCTGGATACCTCCCAGGGCAGAGTTTCTCTGCCCCAAGACAGAGCAGACTGCCCAATGGCACAGGCCTCCTTTGTGGCCTGGAGCAGTATGTTCCAGCCGGTCTTTGCGTCTGCTGGGGCTGATGGCAGCTGCCATAGCCACTGTTTCACTAGCCAAGCTCCACATGTGGGTCCCCCAGTGGACCCTTTGGGTCCAGTGGGATCAGTGCCATGACCTGGATCGGTTAGTCCTGGTCTGCCCTGTCTGCAGGGTCCTTCAGTGGTGGCAGAACCCCAGCCACCTTTTGCGGGGGTCTCCTTCCTCATCCCCTCTCCTGGGCATGTCCTCAACAACAAATACCTTGGGATCAGGCTGGGGAGCCAACCTAGTGCCCTTCCAGACACGGGTCCTGGTCTGCGACTGAGACAAGTCTCCACATCAATGTGTTTGAGATGAGAGCAGTCCTCTGTGCCCTTCTGGCCTTTCAGAACTGCCGCTCCCCAGGTCACTTGCTGATTCAGTCCAACAATATCAATGTGGTTTACTAAAGGGGGGGGGAACGACTCACTCGTACCCTCTCTGCCGGGAGGCGATGAGGGTCTGGTACTGGACCACAACCTTGAGCTGTCGGCCGTCCATGTTCCAGGGGACCAAAACATCTTAGCAGACAGGCTAAGCCAGTCGCCGTCTCACCAACACGAGAGGGCACTGCTTACCTCTGTGGCCAAAAGCCTTTTTTGAAGGTGGTGGTGGCCAGAGTTGGACTTTTTTTGCATCTCCACACAATGCAAAACTGCTGCTTTTCTGCTCACTAGATCCCGCGCCTGGAGTTTTCTGGTGAGATGCATTGTCCCTCTCCTGGAGATGGAGGTTTCTTTATGCCCCCCTTCCTGCTGATTCAGCGGGTCCCTCTCAAGCTACAAATGGAGGGGGCCTCCCTCATCCTGGTGGCACCATTTTGGCCGTAACAAATCTGGTTTCAACAACTTGGTGCAACAACTGGCAATGGAACCTCTGGTCCCACTCCCGTTTTGCCGGGACCCGCTCACTCAGGCCCAAGGGACCCTGGTCCATCCGGATCTTGAGACCCTCGGCTGCATGCCTGGCTCCTGAGGGAATAGCCATAGCCCGTTCTGGTGTTTCCCAGAAAGTGGCTGATGTGTGTGGCAGCTAGGAAGCCTTCCACAAGGGCCACCTAGTCCGTGAAGTGGAAGCGTTTTTGCCATTTGGGCATCAGCCCGTCACTTGGACCCTTTCACCTGTCTGGCGAACCAGGTCCTGAAGTACATTCTGTCCCTTTCTGACTTCAATCTTAAATAGTCCTCCATTAAGGTGCACACATCTGCCATCTCTGCTTTCCATGTGCCAGTGGATGGTGTGCCTGGTAGCTCAATTAGAGGTGACCCATGCATTTTGAGGGGCATTCTTCACTTGAAGCCCCTGTGCATAACCTTGTCCCAGCCTGGGACCTGACTTTGTTTTGGAGAAACTGAGCCTGCTTCCTTTTGAGCTGGCTGCATCTTGCAAGCTGTGCTTTCTTTTGTGGAAAGCATTTTTAGTTGCTATTACTTCTACTCAAAGGATTTCTGAGCTACAGGCTCTCATGTGTGAGCAGCTTTACTTAATTTTTCACAAAGACAGGGTCTCTTTGAGTACCAGTCCAAGTTTTCTGCCTAAGGTGGTGTAGAGTTTTCTCTTAATCAGTCCATCCACTTTCCTGTTTATTACCCAGAGCATGCCAGTCCAGGGGAAGCATTGCACCATACTTTAGATGTGCATAGGATTTTGTGTTACTACACACATCGTACCAAGGACTGCAGAAAGTCCAAACAGTTGTTTGTTTCTTTTGCCCCTGGGAAAGAGGGTTCCCCAGTTTCTAAACAGTGCTTATCCAAATATTTGGCCAGCTGTATTACTTTTTGTTAGAGGAAGAATGGTAAGGAACTTACTGGGGATGTCAGGGCCATTCTGACAGGGGCATTGCCACTTCAGTTGCTTGTTTTAGAAATCTTGTGCTGCTTCCACTTGGAGTTCTGTCACACTTTTTCCAAGCATTCTAGTTTGGACATTGCCTCTACAGGCGGGCAGCTTTGGCCTAGCCGTGCTTCAGGGTCTCCTCTGTTGAGGTCTTTTTCCTGCCTCGTGTTTGGTCTTTTCTTATGTCACTGCTTGGGACTTGTTCCATAGGTGTGACCTGTTGAAAGAGATCTCCCCGATCAAGATGGTACAGTTACGTAAGAACTTACCGTAACAGTAGATCTTCGAGGGAATCTCTTTCAGCAGGTCATACTGTCCCACCCACCATCCCCCCCTTTTGGGGTTCATTCTGTCCCAGCCTGGTTATTTTTTTTTTTTGGTGCTCCTGCCTTATACAGGCCTAAGCACCCTTTCTCACTCCTGGGTTCCCCCAAGGTAGGCTGGCATGAAAGGTCTCCGGCGGGAACAAACTGAGGAGGGAGTGAGTCTCCACCTTTATATGGTATGTGACATCGGCATGCCAACGTCGGCGTGGGCTGCCCCTAGTAGACTGTTACAAAAAAAGGCTTCCATGGGATCCTAGCACCTGATGGCCAAGTTCCATTGGTGTGACCTGCTGAAAGAGGTTCCCTCTAAGATCTACTGTTAGGGTAAGTTCTTATGTAACTGTACTTTTCTGTACTACAGGCCCTAGTGACAGATCATCTGTGCACATGGTTTTCCTGAAAGATGGGGTTGTACTTCATAAACATCTTAATTTTTGCCAAAGGTAGTATCAGAGTTCTACCTCAAGCAATCTGTAATGCGTCCAACCTTCTACTCCAAGCCAGAGAATCTGAGGGAAGTGGTACTGCATTCTCTAGATGTTAGAAAATTCTCCTCTTCTACCTCGACAGATTTAAGGCCTACAGAAAAGTCTCTCAACTCCGCTTCTTTCAACCCCAGTCGAAAAGGACTGCCCGTTTCCAAACAGTGTTTGTCGAATTGGATTGTCTTGTGTTCACTATTGCTACATGTTGTCAGGGCAGCAAAGGGCTCCCTCAGAACTTACTCCACCTAAACAGTGGCTACCTTGGTGGCCCCTGTTTCAAAAATATGTGGGCTGCTACCTGGAGTAGTTTTACACTTTCATGAAACACTCACCCTGGATATCCACCCTAGCAAACATGTATGTTTCAGATTGGCTGTAATGCAGGGCCTGCTCTCTTAATGAGTCCTAGGTCTCTAGCCTCCCTTACTCCAGGGTACTTTTCTCAAAGCTTGCTAGTCAAGACCAAAGAGTAGTACTCTGCGGAGGAGATTGATCCATGGAAGCTAGAAATGTTACTCGTTTTAACACTAGGTTTTTCAAGAATAGTGTTTCCATAGAGTAACACCCAACCTCCATCCTCCTGACTCACTTTTATTGCCTCTCCGCCTCGAATAGGTACAGACTGTATACCCTGTGGGCAAACAGATGATGCTGTTTGTTGGTGGCATTGTCTTCAAAAGTGGTTCCCACAGGGTCCAGTCCCTTCTGGTTCTAAGGCTGAAGTGTTACTGTATGGAGAAAATATGCTTGAATATCTAAAGTTACTGTAAGTAACTTATTTTCTTACAAGACTAACTTTTGTTGCTATAGAAATCAAAGTTTTGTTTCATTTTAAAAACTTGCTGTATTTGAAGCATTAAGATGATTTTTTACAGCCAGTTAGTGGTTAAACCTTGGGCCAAAGAGAAAATAATTTTTAACCAAAGGAAGTTGGCTTTAGTTTTGTCTGTCTATATTTAGCTGTGCAAACAACTGATCGAGACGGCTGCCACCAAGGCATGCATAGAACTACACATCTGTACGCAGTACTGCAAACAGAAGTGGAAGGATGTTGTAAATTGTTACCTGATGAGACATGCTAGTTGCCTAGTTATACGTAAAACATTTTTATACAAAATAACCAAAGCCAGTGGTCGAAATGTTTTCTTATTGGTTAACTGGTCACAAGTACCAGTATCTCGCAAAACTCAGTAGTCCTAGAAATGCTTTGACTTCGTTTTTGAATGACCAAGAAAGACGTGATGTTACAAGGATATTCTCTGGTAACGGGTTAAGACCTTGGACACAAAATTTTAAATGCAGCTTGAGCTTGCAGTTTACAGTATACAGTTAGTTTTTTATTCCAGCAGTAAACAGAAATGTATTTCTACTTGATCAGTGTCCAATGCCAGTTCCAGTGATTTATTTATTTTGTATTTAGTTTAGTTGTTTAAACAGGAGTAGCACACTAAGCTGAAAGATTTTTTTACAGGAGTGACCTGGGAGCACAGGGAAGTTAAGTGACTTGCACAGGGTCACACAGAGTGATTCCTCACTCTTCATTGATCCCCCAGGCCAGTGAAAAGTGCATTCATTCTAATTGTTCCAGGACAAAAATAGCAGGTATGGGATCAAGATTTGAGGAATTTGAGACCTGCTGGAGTACTGGGATATTTTTCAGGCAGCTCTATAATTTTACATTAATCAGATCAGGAGGTAATACTATCCATTGTCTAAAATGCACAGCAGTACACAGCTGAACATTTTTGATATATGGCCATGGCTTAGGAGACATCGATGAAACTAAATGTATTTTTTTTTTTTTAGTTTGTCTTGATTTTCATTACTCAACAACTGCTGTGCATTTTTAGAATGGATTAGCATTTCAGTAGTACAAAACTTCTGATCTTCTTTTATTTCTTTGCCACCGTGAGATTTATTGTTTCTGTATCAGCATTACCAAATTACCAGCTGTGCATTTCTTATTATAAGTTAGTTCTAGAAACATAGAAATTGATGGCAGATAAGGACTGCTTGGCCCACCTAGTCTGCTCATTTTCCTACCTACTGTAATACCACAGACCCTACTTGACCTCTGGCATAGCCCTCTCTTCCTCCCTTCCCTAATCATTAAGGTTCCCTTTTGCCTATCCCATGCTTTCTTGAATCCTGTTGCAGTTTTGCCCCCACCACCTCCGCTGGGAGGCTGTTCTAGCATCCACTCTCTTTCTGTGAAAAGTGCCCGTCCACATTCCCCGAGTCTCCCCCAGTGCATGCCCCTTGTTCTTGAGCATCATTTTTCTGAAAATGTTTCCTCCTTTTTTTTTTTTTAACCAGGAGAGAGACACTGAGCTGAAAGTGTGTTTACATGTGCTACCAGGGAGCACAAGGAAGTTAAGTGACTTGCTCAGGGACACATTATGCAAGTGGGGCTGTGAGATTCAAACCCAGGTCTCCAGGTTTGCAGCTCAGAGTCTTAAACCAATGCACTATATTGCCTCCTGTACCTTATTTATTCCCATGAGGTATTTGAAAGTCTGTCATATCCCCTCTTCCCTTCCAGAGTGTACATATTGAGGTCCTTTAGTCTCATAGGGTCTCTGGTGCAGACCCTGCACCATTTTAGTTGCCCTTCTCTGGACCGCCTCTATCCTGCCAGAGATGTGGTTTCCAGGACTAGACACAGTACTCCAAATGAGGTCTCACCAATGAATTATACAGCGGTATCACCACCTCTCTCTTTCTACTGGTGATACTCCTCCCTATGCATTCTAGCATCCCACTGGCTCTTCCCACTGCCTTGCCACCTTTAGGTCATCAGATATGAGTACCCCCAGTTCTCTTTCCTGTTTGGTGATTGTCAACCCCCCCCCCCCAATCTTATATTCCGCTCCTGAGTTTCTGTGCCCCAAGTTTATGATTTTGCACTTCCTCGCATTGAAACTTAGTTGCCACACTCTTGACCATTCTTCAAGCTTTCTTAGATCCCTACTCATTTTTTCCAACAACCCCGCCCCCGAGTGTCTACCCTATTGCAAATTTTAATGTTGTCTGCAAAAAGGCATACCTTCTATTTTAGCCCTTCTGCAGTGTCACTTATAAAGACATTAAAGAGGACCAGTCCCAGTACTGAACCTTGTGGCACCCCGCTGGTCATCCTTCCTTCCTCTGATTGAACTCAGTTTACCACCACCCTCTGTCACCTATCCCCAACCAATTCTGTACCCAGTTTACCACTTTTGGAGCCACTCTCAGGCTACCCAGCTTGTTTACGAGCCTCCTATGTGGAATGGTGTTGAAGGCCTTTCTGAAACCTAGGTAGGCTACATCAACTGCTCCACCCCAATCTACTTCCCTGGTCACCCAGTCAAACAAATCTATCAGATTTGTTTGACATGACCTCCCCCAGTGAATCCATGCTGCCTCGGATCCTGTAAACTGCTGGTTACAATATATTCTATAATCCTTTCCTTCAGCAGTGATTCCAGTATTTTCCCCACCACCAGAGTCAAGCTGACTGGCCTGTAATTGCCAGCTTCCTCCCTGCTGCCACTTTTGTGAAGTGGGACTACATCTACTCTCCTCCAGTCCTCTGAGACCACTCCCATCTACAGTGAGTGATTGAACAGGACTGTCACAGAGTGCAGCCAGGTTTAGTGTCTCCTAAAGTGGCTGGACGGCCTGGTGGACGTCAGAAAACCTTCCACCAGGGTGACTTATTCCATGAACTGAAAGTGCTTTGCTTTGTGGGCTGGATCCCTTCACCTGCCCGGTGAACCAGATTCTAGAAGTGCGTACTGTCCTTGTCGGATGCGGGACTAAAATATTCTTCATTAAAGGTGCACTTATCTGCCATACCAGCCTTCTATGTGCTCATTGAGGGCCACATGGTAGCCAGTTGGATGTGGCCCGTACCTTTCTGAGAGGTGTCCTCCACTTGAAGCCTCCATCTGCAATCCAGTCGGCCTGGGACTTGAATTTTGTTTTATAGGCGCTTACTTTGGCTTCTTTTGAGGCCGCTGTGACTTGTGAACTACGCTTTCTGCCGTGGAAAATGTTATTTCTAGGATTGTGGATATGTTGTTCATCCACACTCTTTGGTACGTCCCTTTCCCCTTTAAGGATCGCTGGAAGTCTTCAAGCTGGCTCCTCCCACCCACCCGGGTGGTATAACCCTCAGCTCCGCCCCACAATGCAAGTTTTTCCTTTCTGCTGGAAGATTCAGGTTGCCTCCTTCATGCTCCCGTGTTTTGTAGGCCCTGGCTTCAAAACCTTTGGTTGTCCCGAAAATTTGTCTAGTTCGCATTAGCAATCGTGACTACTTATCTTTGATTATGGAAGACAAGTCTTCCCCCGGATTGCGCCGGTGTTCGTGCGGCCAGAAAATGTTGCGCACCGATTCCCATACCACGTGCGTCTATTGCCTGGGTGTCGACCATGACACCTCGAAGTGCGATTTTTGTCTTGCATTTCACCCTAACATCCTCGACGACTGTCTCGCACGCCTGAAGTTGGGAAGGCCAGAAAAATGGAACCCTCCGGTGAAATCAAGTTGGTGCTGCATGGTTTCGCGCCACGGATCCGCCAAGGAATTGGAACGCATGCAGGCTCTCGAGGAGGAAGGCTCATGCTAGAATCTTCCTTCTGAGCTTCTTCGTACACTCAACCTGGGCTCCACTTTCTCGGGTTCCTTCTGAGAGTTGTGCCAGTCTCTCCCGACTAAAGGGGAGGGTCCTGCGGGCACGCACTCCTCTCGGTCCTATAAGCAGGAAAATGACCCGGGATCATCTTCATCTCGACTAAGATGTTCTTGGGTTCGGGAGAGATCTCGGTCGCAGGAACCGGCAGTCTCGACTTCGGTCGAAATTGCCTCTTCGGCCGCTGGCTTCTCAGCTTTGTCTGGCCATTCGACCGAAGTGTCGGATCGATGAGGTTGAAATAATCATCGACCCATTGTCGCCGACTCTGGTCCTTTCTTTCCCCGACGAGGAGACCCAGCCTGCTGAGAATCCCATCGAGGGAGTGGTCCCTGACCCTGGGAAATCACCGGTCCCGCCGGTGTCTCCCGAGCGACCAAATCGGCCTGTCCGATCTTGATTGAGGTCCAGGACCCCCTTGACCGAAAGGCCGAGGAAGAGCCACAGGTGCTCTAAAAAGAGGCAACACCATCGGTCGTCCTCGTCCTCCTCAGATGAGGAGAGGCTCCAGCGGAAACTCCGGCGCTGTGAGGACCTCATGTGGCAACAGTTGATTTTGATGGGGCACAAGCCGACTCCGGCTTCTACCCGGCCACATTACTGGCTTCGCCTCCCAGGCTGAAGCCCTCCTGCGGAACCAATTAAGTCTGTTCCCCCTTCCACGGAGCTGGCGAAACCTCCGATTCGGCCTAAACCGGTCTCTCCACCAATAGTGGTGGAATCGCCGCCCAAGAAGCCTGTGGGAGGGGCTCCTTCTAAGGAAGATAGACCAGACACCGGGCTTCCCCGGCGTCTTTCGGTCACTGTCACCCCGGACCGCCCTCGGGTCGAAGGTGACCTGGGCAGTCGACCACTGTATCTGGATTCCTCAGGTTCGGATGAGACCGGCCTACATTCTCATCCTGGGGATGACGAATCAGCCTGTGGGTTTGAGACAGAGGAAGGCCCTTCGTCCTTTCAGGGCATTCTTCGCCTCATCTGAGTCTACAGGGATGCCCCTGGAACCTATCCAGAAAAAGGCGGAGTACCCTCTCATGGACATCCTTAAAAGAGGGGATACCCTGATGGAGGTCTTTCCTGTGGCTGAGACCATAGTTGGCCCGGCCTTCGAACTTTGGCAGCACCCTGCCTTCTGTCCAGCTCTGTCTGCCCTCATGGCCCGCAAGTACGCAGAGCCCGTGGGGTCCCTTGCGGGGTTCACAGAGCACCCTTTGGCCGAGAGCCTGGTGACCGCCTCTGTGTTCAGGCGTACTGGCAGGTCTGCCAACACTGACCAACCTCCCAAAAAGCAACCAAACTCTTGGATCATTCGGCTCGAAAGGTCTATGTGGCCTCATCTGTAGGCCTTTGTCAGGCAAGTTTGGCCATCATGGCACACTTCTCCCATGCCCTCTTGGGGTCTTTGGATGTAGTCCTCCCCACGGACATGCAGACCACGGTCAAGCAGGTCCAGGATCAGGGCCGGGCTGTTGCCAAACAGCAGCTTCAGACAGCCCTGGACATTGGGGATTCTTGTGCCCGCTCGATGGCAGCCACAGTTGCCTCTCGTCACAGGGCTTGGCTGAGACTCTCCTCTTTTCTGGCAGATACTCAGCACAAACTAGCTGATGTGCCTTTCCTGGGCACTGACCTTTTCTGCCCAGGTGTGACCGGTCACCTTCAGCGTATTGAGCAGTCCAGTGCCACCTTGGATGCTATTTCTGCTAAAAGTTCTTCGGGCAAGAAACAGCAGAAGAAGCCTTTTCGGCACTTATCCCCTGCGGCACAGCAATCCTCCTTTCAAGGAGGGCAACAGCAGCAGCAGGCTCAAGCGTGGCGCCCCCAGGCCAAGCCTGGTCCCTTCCATGCCCGTAAAGGAGGCCGAGGTTCAGATCCTGGATGATCCTCCTCTAAGCCTGCTCAGTGACTGGGCAGGGGCTGCCTCCCCCTCTCCTGTCACGCCAGCTCTGGGTCCTCCCGTGGGGGGCTGGCTCCGCCACTTCCTTTCCACCTGGTCCGCTATCACTATGGACAGGTAGGCTCTTGAGGTGGTCGGTCAGGGACTGCTTCTGGAATTCGAGCAGTACCCTCCAAGCCAAGCCCGTGCTCCTTGGGAGGAAAAAGTATCCATCTAGACTCAGTCCGCTCTTCGAGACAACAATGCTCAGCTCCTCCTCAAGGACGCAGTAGTTCCAGTGGTGGATCCTCCAGCAGACCCAGGCTTTGTCTCCAGGTACTTCTGGTGCCCAGGCGGATGGGGGCTGGCGCCATTCTAGATCTGTACAACCTGAATCAGTATCTCCGGTCACGCACCTTTTGGATGGTCACTCTGTCCCAGATCATACCATCCTTGGAAATGGCTGTAGTTCTGTTCACTGGATCTGCAGGCGCGTTCTTTCACGTCCCAATCCATCCGTCTCACGGTGGTTACTCCGCTTCAGAGCTGAAGGGACCCTATCGCGTTCCGAGCCATTCCATTCGGCCTGTCCCATTTCATGGGTCTTCACCAAATGCATTGCAGCCCATCCACAGGTGGGGGTCAGGATTTATCCCTACCTCGATGATTGGCTTTTAGCAGGTCCCACCCAACAGGAGATGGAGAGGTCCAGGGACCTGGCCCTCCAGACCTGCTCCCAACTCTGCCTCCTGATCAATGAGGCCAAGTCAGAACTTGTGCCTTCCCAGGTGGTGTGCTTCATCCAGGCAGAGCTCGACTCTCATAAAGCCAGAGCTCAGCTCCTGGCAGACAGGGCGGAGGTTCTCTCCTCCTTTGCCCAGTCATTTCTGGTTGGGCAATTGCGCCCTGTCCGGTACTTCCTTCGCCTTCTGGGTTACATGGCAGCGTGCACCTCAGTGGTCCATTGGGCCTGGTTGCACATGTGCCCCCTTCAATGGGAGCTGACCGCCCAGTGGATGAGGGACATTCTTCAATGGTGGGCTGCCCCAGACCGGTTGCAGGAAGAGATCCCGTTTGTCCGCCCTGGACGGCCGTCCTCATGACCTATGCCTCTCTCATGGGCTGGGGGCCCCATGGGGACAAAGGGCCCATAGGTTCTGGACCCCCAAGGTCCCGATACCACATCAGCCTGTTGGAGCTCAGGCGGTCAGACTGGCACTGACAGGTTTCGCTCCTCAGCTCCAGTCAAGTGGTTAATGTCCAGGCGGACAATACCAAGACCATGTACTACCTCAACAGACAGGGTGGCACACACTCCCATCTGCTCTGCAGAAAGCGCTCTGCATCTGGACCCTCGTCAGCTGTTTGGAGGCGGATCTCCTAGCCATCCATGTGCCAGGAGGCTCAGACCATCTGGCGGATGCTCTCAGCTGCTTAGGCCAGACATCCCATGAGTGGTCTCTCCATCCAGAGGTAGCCTACAGCCTGTTCTCCCACTGGGGAAAACAGATGGTGGACCTGTTTGCCTTCAGGGAAAACACCAAGCTGAGGCTGTTTCATGCCCGCCCCCCCTCAGCAGGGCTCGCTGCAGGGGGATGCCTTCTCGAGGCCGTGGACCCCAGGCCTCCTCTACGCCTTCCCTCCATTTCCCTTGATACACAAGTGCTCCTCAAGGTGAGGAGGGACAAAGCGAAGGTGATTCTGGTAGCCCCAGACTGGCCACGCCAGCTCTGGTATCCAGATCTCCTCAGCCTCAGCTACAGAGCCCCCAGGCGGCTTCCATGCCCAGACTTGATATTTCTCAATCAGGGAAGGTATACCATCCGGACTTTCAATCCCTGCACCTCACAGCCTGGTTTCTGGCGGCTAGAGTTCTAGGCTTTGGGTCTTTCCGAGGATGTCCTCACTGTGGTGGAGGCATCCAGGAAGGAATCGACCAGGAAATGTTACGCCTTCAGATGGAAAAGGTTTTCCATTTGGTGTCAGGGCAAGGGCCTGGACCCTCTGTCCTCTCCAGTGGCTAACATTCTCGACTGCCTTTGGTCTCTGTCCAAAAGGGGTCTTTGGTCATTGACTCTTTAGGGTGCACCTGGCAGCCATCTCTGCTTACTGGGTACAGGCCGGTCAGCCGACTGCGCAGGAGACGGTGGTCGGGTGCTTTTTTCCAAGGCCTAGATCACATATCCCCTCCGGTGCGTGAACCTCCACCTCCGTGGGATCTACTGCTGGTACTGGCAAAGCTCATGGGCAAGCCATTCGAACCAGTGCACAAGTGTGTGTTGTCACACTTGCCGTGGAAGACGGCCTTCCTGGTGGCTCACTTCTGCCAGAAGTACAGGTGAGCTCCAGGTGCTTTCGGTGGACTCCCTTATCTGGTTTTCCATAGGGACAAGGTTGTCACGCCCCCACCCGAAATTCCTTCCAAAGGTGGTGTCAGAGTTTCACCTTAACCAGGTGTTAACTCTGCTGGTATACTACCTTAATTACGCCTCGGAGGCCGAGTATAGGCTCCATACTTTGGACTGAGACGAGCTCTCTCCTGTTATAAGGAGAGGATGGCGGAAATTTGGGGAGAGGTTCGTTAGCTGTTTGTCACCTACGCTGAAGCCGCTTCTGGCAGACCTGCAGCAAAATGGACCATTGCAAGGTGGATTACATCTTGCATAGGTCTGCGCTATGAGTTGGCGGGCATGGAGCCTCCCAGAGGGATAAGAGCTCATTCTACCCGCCATACCGCTGCATCGGTGGCTGCTTCCAGGGACATTCCTATCCAGGAAATTGAAGTATTAGGAAAATTAGGTTTAGGTCCGGTTCCCTGACCCTTCCTCCAGGGATTGTTCCATGTCCTGGGAATAATTTCTCGTAACCGGCGGGAACCACCACCCTATTTAGAAACTTAGTGCCTGATAAGTAATTACATCCCTGAAATATACAGTTTCATCTTGTTTCTCTTTTATATTTGGTTGAGAAGAAATACCAGAGAATGCCATTTTGTAATTATAGGACTTCACTATTTCTTAAGTAATACTATGACATTACATAACAGCAGTGCAAACAAAAACAGTTTATACAATTGCGACGGAGGGGCAGGCCCTCTTACTTTAGACGCAATAGTAAAATAAATAAAGCCAAGCATTAACTTTGTCCCTGCTCAATTATGTCAGGAATAAAGGCAACCTTACCCACCACAAGTACCCAGATGTTCAAGCTGAGGTCCTAAGAGAGTGCGCTGCTCTGGCAGTCTTGCATTTGCTCTCCTTACCTTGTCTGTACTGAGAACTGACTCTTATATCTGACAAGGTGACTGCTAGACTTGCAGGAGTTACGATGGTAAAAATTGACGTCATGGAGAACATGACAAGTATGGTGTTTTTTATGCAGAAAAATGCACAATACTATTTTAAACGTATTCGTTTGAAAACCTTGGCTTGTGGTTTGTGGTCATGTCTCAGTTTTTGCTTCAACTATCATAATAAAAAAAAATCTTAACATTTTTATATTTAAAATATTTAATCTTAGATTGTAAGCAACTTAAAAAGTTGGAATGAAAGTAACTACCTCCATACTTTTTCTTTAAAGCATATAATCTATCAGTTTTAAAGGCAATTTATCTAATTTGGAGCATATAAAAACATTTAATTTTACTTTAGCATGTTCTGCTGCTTGTAATGGGCTTTGCAGAAACTAGAATGCTATGCACCTGGTCTTTGTGCTACCAGGATATGACTGTGGTTAAACTCTGGCTCTTATTCAACTACCAGCAGAAACTTTTAAGACAGTTTTGTATTTAAGAGAAAGCATAGTTAACCGTAAGTTGTCGGTAACTTAAAAAGTTTTAAATGCAAATCATGTAGCTCTTTTATTTTTTACTTTGCAATTTATTTAGCATGCCCTCTAGGTGGTCTGAATAGTCCATTTGCCCTTCCATCCTATTACTAGGTGCAGGCCATTATTTTATTAGTTGGTCAATCTCTTCATCAATATCTTGGTTTGGATGGATGGCAAGGTCAAGTTGTCCCATTTGTGACACCTGCAGGAGCAGGCAGTGCAGAATTTGCGGGCTGCTGCCTGGAGAGTCAGCAAACACCTTCATTACCCATTACCACATCGACCTTGAGTCACGCCAGGATGCTGGTTTTGGGGCCTCAGTTCTCAATCTCTTGTTCCTAAGTAGGAGGTGTGCTTGCCTCCCTCCTCCCGGAGAACTGCTAGAGTCTGCCAGAGAGTGTGGATGAACAACATATCTACGATCCTAGAAGGAGTTACTCACCTGTAACAGTAGTTCTAGGAGTGGTATATGTTGTTCATCCCTCTGTTCCTGACCTCCCAGGCTGCGGGCGCACAACACCTGACTTCCAGCGGGCTAAGATCTGGCGTCATGAGGCGGGCCGAGGGTTATACCACCCAGGTGGGTGGGAGGAGCCAGCTTGAAGACTTCCGGCGATCCTTAAAGGGGAAAGGGACATGCCAAAGAGTGTGGATGAACAACATATACCACTCTTAGAACTACTATTACAGGTGAGTAACCTGTTCTTTTAGTTGCTATTACTTCTGCTCGTAAGATTTCTGAGCTGCAGGTTCTCGTGTGAGCAGCCTTATTTCATTTTTCATGAAGACAGGGTGTCTTTGCGTACTAACCCTAAGTTTTTGCCAAAGGTGGTGTCTGAATTTACTTTGAATCAGACCATCCCACCTGCCAGTTTATTACCTGGAGCATGCCAATCCAGGGAAGCATTGTCCGTACTTTGGGTTTTGCATAGAATACTTAGATACTGCACACACGTACCAAGGACTGTGAAAAGTCCTCACAGTTAATTGTTTGTTCACCCCTGGGAAGAGGACATTTCTTTTTAAGCAATGCCTGTCCAAATGGTTAGCCAACTGCATTATTTTCTGTTACAGGAAATGCAGTGAGGAGCTGCCTGGAGCTGTTAAGAGCCAGTCCACCAGAGGCATGGCCACCTCTGTCACTTGCTTCAGAGGGTTTCAGCTGCTGAGATCTGTGCTGCTGCAACTTTTTAATCAATTCTGTTTCACTCCGTCGCCACTGGCTGGGGCACCATCAGTCGTCCTGCCATTGTCCTGTCCTGCCGTGATCCGCAACACACCCGTGAGAACCTCCCCGGGTCATTACCCCTGGGCGGTGCCTCCTTCAGTTCCACAGTGTTTACCTGTAATCCAGTGCCCCACATGCAGAGGTGAAGGCCAGAGGTATCGGACCCAGGAGGGCAGGATCTGGCGGTGGACATGGGGCAGGCAACGTCTTCCTCCCAGCCAACGGGGTTTCCCCTCTGTACATGGTTGCCCCCAAGGAGACGCAGATGTGCACGCTCCCGCATATGACTCACAGACATCCACAGATGCCTCCACCCCAGTCTTTGCATGGCCCTGGCTGTTGCACATCCAGCCTCCGCTTGGTGTCGCTGATGCCAGGGAGCCACAGCCCACCCCTCCACAAGAGGAGAGCTGTCCTCTTCTCCCCCCCTCCCAGAACCCAAGCTCACTCCTGACCTCTGGTCGCCAGCATGGTGAGAGATAAGGCGCTAGGCGCCTCAGCCCTCTATGCCACCGGGCCGGCTTGTGCTGCTGCAGCTTGGAGCACTGGCCACACTTTTACAAGGCACTACAGTCTGGACATTGCCTCTGGAAGAAGAGCAGGATTTGGCCTAGCTGTGTTACAGGGCCTCCTTTCGTAAGCCCCTGCCTTCCAGCCACCCAGAGTGTTCTCCTCTGCAGTGCTGCTTGGGACTCATTCCTAAGGTGTGACCTGCTGCAAGAGATATCCTCAAAGCTAGAACAGTTATGTAAGAACTTAGTGTAACAGTAGATCTTCAAGACAGTCTCTCCAGCAGGTCATGCCCTCCCACCCTCCTTCCACCTTGGTCTCTGAATTCCTCCTTTCTAGGATGGTAAGCCTGTTTCCATGCTCCTTCTGGCGGGTCTCTGTGGCTCTCCCTCAGTTCCCTCAGGAGTGCATCCTTGGTGAATGGTCTCCAGGAGGGAACTGATGGGGCGCTGGGCCACCCACAACTGTATAGGGAGGACGTCACAGTGGGTGGCCCCAGATAGACTACAAACATAAATTTTCCATGTGGTCCTGGTGCCTGATAGTTGTAGTTCCTAAGGTGTGACCCGCTGCAACAGATTCTCTTGAAGATTTACTGTTGTGATAAGTTCTTACGTAACTATTCTTTAAGTGTACAGAATTATCACTCGTCCGCTAAATGTTAGCCAGATTCTTTAGGAGATTATTTGGTTTTTAGGTTGGTGCCTTGTAGTTAACAAAGAAATTGATGGCAGGAAAAAGGCCCACTGGCTAATCGAGAATGCCAGCCCACCTATAGTATGATGCAAATGGCCTATTGCTCCACTCCCCAATTTCATACCCCTGTTTATCCTCACCAATCCTATACATCTCTCCTACTCTTGGTTGAGTCCCTCCACTGCTGTGGTGCAGACCACCCGCTCCAGCAGCCTGTTTCACTTAAATAACACTTTCTGTAAACAAAAAAAATTCTGACGTCCTGAAATCTCCGTCAAGCCACTGTCTTTATGTTCCCCCCAATGTCTGTCTTTCTGTTACTGTGAACAGTTCCCTGGCTCCCTGGTGTCCACCTTGTTGATCCTGTAAATAAACTTGAAAGTTTCAGTCATGAGACACACACACACTGATCTTCATTGTATACATGTTGAGTTCCTCAAGCGTCTCCATGTAGGACTTCTGTTGCAGGATCAACAGTGCTGTTTAACTTCATGTTCAAGTGCTGGACTTCTTGATTAAAAGAACGTTTAACCAGTTACAAAGTGATGCCAGTACAGCACTGTAAACAGCAAAGAAACAGCAGTGGGTAGAGAGGTGGACAGAGGGAGTGCAAAGAAAGAGACAAAGGGACATAAAGAAAAGAACAGAAGGAGGCGACAGTGGGGAAGAGAGGCAAAAGACTAATGAGATGAGTGGCAAAGCAGAAGAAAGGAAAGCAACGAGGACAGAGTTGACTGATTGACAAGACTTGGATGATTGACAAGAGTTGGATGTTGCTATTACCTGAACTGTAACAGCACTATTAAATAGCTCCTGTGAAAGATTTTCCTGGGTGAAGTTACCCAAAAAACTTAGTTTAGGAACTACTTCAGTATTGATCAAATACATATTTGCTGTGCTTATTAGGCTCACTTCCACTAAGTTTGAGGGAGCAGCACATAACAAGGTTCCTTTCTTCTAGATATGATTCTTGTAAATCTGAAGTCCACAGCTTACTGTGTTAGCCTGAACAGGCTGTGTAACTGCCCGTGCTTAAGTGCTCTGTAATCAATCAGTGAATCTCAATCTCTCTCTCACTCTTACACTTCAGGATACTTTATATGAAACTTGCCACATAAAAGCCAGATTGATTTCCTATTTTTTCATACTTAATTTCATTGAATAGTGTGGATACAAAACAAATTGGTACAGATGTCAGCATCACATTGTATAGAATGTGTGGCAGATAAGGACTGCTTGGCCCATCCATTCTGCCCATTTCTCCCTACCTATACTATTACCACAGACTGTGCCTGATCTACAGCTCTTTTTTTCTCCCCTTCCTTTCTGCTATGATTCCCTTGTGCTTATCCCATGCATTCTTGCACCTCACCACTGTTTTTGCCCCCACCACCTCTGCTGGAAGGCTGTTCCAGGAGTCCACCACTGTTTCGGTGAAGAAGCGCATCCTCTCATGTCTACTGAATCTACCCACCTCCAGCTTCATAGCATGTCCCCTTGTTCTTGAGCGTCTTTTCTTCTGAAAAATATTTCGCTCCTGTATCTTGTTTACCCTCCCCCCCCATGAGGTATTTAAAGGTCTCTGTCATATCCCCCCCTCCCTCCTGTGTTCCAGGGTGTACACATTGAGGTCCTTTAGTCTCTTCTTGTAGGGTATCAAGGTCCTTCAGTCTCTTCTCGTAGGGCTTTTGATGCAGACACTGCACCATTTTAGTTGCCCTTCTCTGGACTACCTCCACTCTGTGTCCTTCCAGAGATGTGATCTCCAGAACTGGGCACAGTACTGTAGATGGGATCTTGTCATCAATCTATACAGAGGGAACACCACCTCCCTCTTTCTGCTGGTGATACCCCTCCCTGTGCATATCACATTGTACATGTGAAATGATAGCACCGTTTGACAGGTCAGCATTAGCATAGTCTGCATGCATTTTGTTCGACAAATTTCCATTGTGCCACAAGTAAATATCTGTTAAAGGGGTGAGTGAATGTGTGGTAAATCTATTAAAGGAGTTGTGTGTGCATGCATTATTTTGTTTTGTGTCTCCATATGTTTATTTCTTCAATCTACCAGGTGCAAATCGAATGGTCTTAGAAGACTCCAACATCCTCCAGCCAGTTGGCTTGACAGTTTGGGAAAGCACTTGTACTGGATTGACCGCAGCAGCAGATGAAAATAAGTCCGGAAGGCGTACTAAGATACAAGCACGCATGCAGATGTAGCGACATTCATGCTGTTAAAGAACTGGATGTGCAAGAATACAGTAAGTAAAAGCAGTTGATAAATGTTCCAGATGCACATAGTTATGAACTTGTACTCTGGAAGTGTATGCTGGTGTAGGGAGCATAAGCAAGAGGAAGATGCAGTGGTGCTTTAGGCTGCAGCTTTGCAAACCACCATTTCCTACATTTGGCTAGATGAAATGTGGAATGAGAATTGTATAGGCCTGAAGCTTCATTGCTGTTGGTTGCTTCCACAGGTTTTAAACAGAATGTCAGAACAGTTGCATCAAATTATGTATGCAATGAGACACACCATGGTGTATAACTATGGGTCAGTAATTGCAAGCCTTGATTGTACTGTTAAGTGCTTCCACCAAGTGCCTTTAAAAACACAAGAGCAAATTGTAATTATTAACCATAATTTCAGATCCCTGCAATGTCTCATTGCACTTACAAAATAACAAGAAAAGATCTAGACATTCATTGGCTGAGACGTCACCTGACCGTGAATTAACTCTGTCAGGTGCTGAATCTCACCCCAAAAAAAAATTACTAGAGCCATTTTAGAACTGTAATAAGCCCTTCAAGGGTGTGCATCATAGGATTTTAATGTGCTCGAGGGCATAAGGACACTCTGCATCCAGCCTGAAATTCTATAATGCACACACTCTGTGTCTTTATTTACTTGCATGTCATTCTACTTAAAGCGGCAGTATTTGTTAGTGACCGATTGCTTTCATTTTCTTATTGTTTTCTTTTCATTCCTGAACCAAGATATGGGATTCTGAAGATCTTCGAGGATATGTCCTCCATTAGGCCACACCTTTGGACCTATAAACCATCAGCGTCAGGACCACTCTGAAACATTTTCCTACCTGGGGGCTCTCACCACAGTGATGAGCAGCATCAGCGCTAGTATAGTATGCGGCCCTATCACTCCTCAATTTTTTCTCCCGCCATCGATCATCTTGTTGGAGCTGCTGAAGGAAAGGTCCATTTTGCTTTTATTTAGTTTACAATCGTCATTTCTGTATGTCGTCCAAGTTGAAAGAGCCTTGGTTTCAGTTTTGTAAGTGTTGATGTAAAATTTACAAGGAAGACAGACACACAGTTTGTATATGTGCTGTCTGGACCTGTCTCACAACGTGAGATTTTGTGAGATTTGCCAGAGCTTCAATCAGACTACAATGCAACGCCGTAAGAAAGCTCTAGAAAATGTCCTTGCATTAATAGTGTTGAAAGCCATGGAGAAGGAAGAGTGCTCAAAATCTAGCTTCTCCTATCTCCGACTGAGAAAGCGGTTGGCGTAATCTAGGATAAGGACAAAGAACTGTCATTGTGTTGGGCCAACTCCGTCCTGCCATAACATCAAAGCGAGAGACAGGGAAACACGGACAGGGACAAGTCTGCTTTGCAAGCAGAGTTCTGGTCACCGTTGAGAAAAGTTACATCCTCATCAATGCCTGCTCTGGCAGCATCGACTGTCGGCCCCCCCCCAAAAAAAAACAAAACAAAAGCACATTATTGAGGCATCAAGGTCGGGGCTTGCCTCGGGTGCTGCCATACCTATATGGATGGTACAGTGCCATAGTCGAGCCAAGGCCTGGTGATGCAGGTAGTCCCAGACCCTTTCCAGGGCACTGTTGACTCCCAGGTTATGCTGACATTGTCCACTGAAATGATTTCATGCATTCTGCTCGGATTGCCATTGCATGCAGGTATTCCGTCAAGGGGGCCTTCCAGTTCCCAGACCTCCATCGACAGATTCCATCTGCACAGCACAGATTCCTGCCTCACAGCCATTGCTGGTCGCTTCTTCTGCTCCCATTGTCACTCTTAGTCATGGACAAATGGAATATAATCTTGACTTCATGGACTTAAGAGGTGGATTTGGCGGAGGAATCAGAGGGTGAAGAACAATTCTAGTTGTATGCTCTCATCCTGTGGTGAGGTTTTGGTGGTTTATACCCTGAGGTCTCTTTCTGAGGATCCATCTTTCCTAGCCATGATGCAGCAAACATAGTCTGCCATGGACTTTGATGTAGAACAGGAAGATTCCACTAAACGGAATCTCATGGAATTTTGGAGGTGCCCTGCTGCCCTCCATTGTCATTCTACCTACATATCCTGCATTAGGGTGCTACTTTTTCTGCATGGTACAGACCAAACTCACTGCCTGCAGTCCCTAGAAAGCTGATGAGCAGTATCCAGCACCACATGCTAACCAGCCTGAAACTGACTCTCTGGCCATGACTGCTCATGATGGATCTAGAGCTCCTAGACGTTTAGTATTTTGCCTCCTGATAAGGAAATCTGGGAGGCTGGATGTGATTGGTGTATTTATGTTTCTGCATCACTGGACCTTAGGATTGCAAACTACCATGCCCACATAACCTGGTTTCGCAGGGCTGTTATCTCAGCGGGTAATCATTTCTTATAACCTGAAGGTAGCCAAGCAGTGAGATAAGGTAGTGAGGAAGGCAAGCAGGATGCTCTGGTGCATAGGGAGGGTATCACCAGTAGGAAGAAGGCAGTACTATTACCCCAGTGCAAATAACTGGTAAGCGCCACCTTGAGTACTGTGTCCAGTTCTGAAGGCCCCACCTCTGGAAGGACATTGATAAGGTGGAGGCAGGCCAAAAGAGGGCTACCAAAATGATGCAGGCCCTGCATCAAAAGCCCTACGAGGAGAGACTCAAGTAACTGAATATGTACTGTCTGGGTAAGGGAAAGGGGGGTATGATAGAAACATTCAAATACCTAACCAGTATTAAGGTACAGGAAGGTAGCATTTTCCATAGAAAAAGAAGCTAGAGGACAAGGGGTCATGCTATGAAGTTGGAGGGGAGGCTTGGAGGAAATGTGAGGAAATAATTCTTCACTGAGAGGGTGGTGGGTGCCTAGAACAGTCTTCCAGCGGTGGTGATGGGTGCCAAAACAGTGACAGGATTCAGTCATGCATGGGACAGATACAGTGGGACCTTAGTAGTAAGGGCAGGAGATGACTGGAGATCAAGTAGGGTCTCGGTGGCACAGTAGGCAGGGAAAACTGGGAAGATTAGGTGGGCCAAGAGGTCCTTATCTGCTGACAGCTTTTATGTTTCTGTGTTATGTGTCTCTAAGGTTCATTTGGCCACTGTATCAGTTTTTCATATCCCTATTGATCGTACGATTGCCCAGTTAGAGATGTTCTGTACATTTCTGATAGGTATGCTTCATATGAAACCTCCGATACATAATCGAGTGAAAGTCCCACCTTGGAAGAATTTCATTCTTGAGAAATTGATGTTTGCTCCTTTTCAGCGTGCTGCAAGTTGTGGCTTATGCTTCCTATCATGGAAGATATTTTTAGTTGCTATGATCTCCACTCAACGGATTTCCAAGCTTCAGGCTCTGTTATGTGTGCCTTGTTAGATTTTTCAGTCTCTCTTTGCATATGAATCCTAAGTTTCTACTGAAGGTGATATCAGAATTTACACTGAATCAAATGATGCACCTTCCTGTATATTATCCCAAGCATGCCAGCCAGGGTGAGGTGCTGCACCATGCTTTAGATGTACATAGACTACTGAGATACTATATTCAGTGCTCCAGATAACTTTTTTAGGCCAAGAAGTAAAAACTTCCTATTTTTCCAAGCTGGTAGTATTTCGGTATGCCAGGTAGTATTTTGCGACATGGTCACACTGTTCTGGTGAACTGAAGTGCAAACGCGCGAAGTCTGTGGAATCACCTGGTCATGATGATACTACCCAGGACTCTACACCGGGTGTAAAAAAAGGGCAAAACTGGGTGTAAAATACTCTGATATACTCCTTAACTGGACCACTGACTATATTGATAGCACCAAGGACTGCAGAAAGTCCTCTCAGCTTTTTGTGTTTCATTTGTCCCTGGGAAAGAGGGCTCTCCTGTGTCTAAACAGTGCCTGTCCAAATGGCTGACGCATTGTATTACGTTCTGTTATAGGAAGTACGGTAAGGAACTTCCTAGTGTTTGTGGTCACTTCACAAAGGGTATAACCACTTCAGTTTCTTATTTCAAAAATATCCCTGCTGCCGACATAAATGCTGCAGCTGCGTGGAGCACTGTTCACACTTTCACTAAATATTAGTCTGAACATCGTCTCTCGTAACTATGTTGGTTTTGGGTTTGCTGTACTGCAAGGGCTCGTGTCCTGATTACATATCAGACTGTGCCATCCTCCCTGTTGCTTTGTACTGCTTGGCAGTTGTTCCAAAGGTGTGGCCCAATGGAGGAAATATCTTCAATTAAGACGGAACAGTTAAGTAAGAATTACAGTAACAGTGCATCTTCAAGAGAATCTCTTCCATTAGGCCATGCCTTACCCTCCTTCCTTCCTTCCCCCTTTCGATTTTAGTGAGGGTTGTATCAGATGCTGTGCCTAAAACTTTATTCTATGCATCCTGTTTCCAGCCCCATGCCTCTCCTTGTGTGCCTGGTGCTGGTATAATCCCTGGTTCATCACAGTTGGAGGCCCTCTGAGGCTGCTGTCGAGAGGGGAACTGAGGAGTGATGGGGCTGCCCACATTATGTACGCATCAATGCTGCACATCATTGTAGGCAGCCCCCGGGTAGAAAAAAGTTTCCAAATGGTCCTGACACTGATAGCTTATAGTTCCAAAGGTGTGGCCTAATGGAGAAGAGTCTCATGAAGATCTTCTGTCACAGTAAGGTCTTACATAACACTTATTTTTAGATAATATTCTCTTAGAGGCATTCCGTTCTTCAGGCCTTTTTTAATATCTTTCCAAAGTTAAATTAAAACGTTTTGCTATTCAGGCAGTTTTTCTTTCAACATTTTTCTTTCTTTCCTTGGTTAAAAAAGAAACTCAGGAGGTTGGGACCAGCACTACTGTTTATGCTCTTTGTGGGTGAAGCACCAAGACCAGAGTGTTACTCTGGAGGCGCTCTCTTAGTGGTGCCAGTGAGGGAGGATCGTCCTCTTCTCTCCCCACTTCCTGTGACCTCATCCAGATTCTGCAGGGGTCATGGGTGATTGAACAAGTCATACAGCAGGATGGCGTCATCCTGCCTCTGAAACAGTTATCCACCATGTTTCTTCCCAGAGCCACCCGGTGCAGTGCTGCAGATGTGTTTGTGTGCATCTACCCACACAAGCAACCAAGCAGCTCGAGCATTTGTGTGTTGTGTCATCAGTGCTGCAGTACCAGCTGGTCTCCACCAGGTGGCAACCATTGAGCTGGTCGAGCCAGTCCTTCCTCCCTGCCCAAGTCTCAGACGTCCCCAGGCTTGTTCCCAAACCTGGGTCATCGATGCTATAAGCGGTAGTGCTACCTCTGTGCCAGAAGATCAGCCTTAGCGGGAATGTTCTTGCCACTTTTTATAAGCCATCTGCATTAACCTGATGATGAAAACTAGTGAAGTAGTTATTCTGCTGGTAGATGTCCTCGTCTGGTGCTTTCTTACTATTCTGTTGGCTTAACTCATAAGCTTTTATTACTGTTCACACTTCAGAAAAAGTAGCTAGTCAGCTGTTGCACTAACTGCATATTCAGAAAGGTCATCCACATGTAGTACTCTTTGCCTTTAGTGAAAGAAAAATCTGGGAAAGCCTGGGTTGGAAGACTCCAGTGTGTCCACTAGCTGAATTTCCTTATCTATACATTTGAAAATGGTTTCCTTAGAACATTGTGTTATTTCTAGACCAGAAACGCAATATGTTATTCAGACCAAGGTAAAACCAGTATAAGCAGCAGTATGGTTCCTGTACCAACAAACCTAAAACTGACTGGCTTCAGGGGGGTAGTTTTATTTTAATTAATTCCTTTGTTGAGGGCTCTTATGAGTTACCAGTATGCTGCAATATTGCATGCTAACCTTTCTTAGAGAGCTGTCAAAATCGAGCCTTACCCCGATTAAGTGTTTTGCAAGTAGCGCTATTTTCACTTACTGGAACATACTTTATTTTTTAAAGTCCATGGTACTCCAAAATATCTTAACCTGCGGTTCCATTTTGCGGAAAGCACAGTGCTACGCTTGCCTTAATACACTTGTATTGGCGAGTGGTGCAGCAGCATGCTTTCCAGCAAAATGGAACCATAAATTCAACATTTTGTAGAACCACGGACTTTACAAAATAACAATAAAGTACATTCCAGTAAGTGAAAAAGTGTTCACTTGCAAAATAAAAACTCAATATATCTTGTGCAGCCATTTTGGGTCAGGTTAAGCAGTGGATGGTACTGGCCATATGGTACTACCAGTAAGAATGGGTTAATCGGAGGATAAGGCGTTTGGGAGGATTCCGATGTTGACAGCTTTTCTTTAAACTAATAGGAATTGACTTGCCTAGTGTATGGTTACTTTTTCGATATGTGAGTGTTGAACCTAAAATAGTCCATGCATTAAAGTGTCATTTTCACATATAGAACTAAGTTATAAGGAAGAAAAAAAAAAGCTTTAACATTTTAACTACTAGGTTTTTCATTTTTTTAAAGGAAAACGAGGGTTATTTCTGAAACTGCAGCACTGGCTGCAGAAACACCTAATTAATCCTTTTGGCAATATTTTTTATTTTTAATTTTTCCAATTATCTATGATGATAGTTTACTTCTGAAAAGAACCACACAAACTTTCTGGTTTCCAGACCTGACAGTGGCCATCTCGCGCATTACCTGGTGCCTTCCTTCACACTGGATATGCTAATTAGTGGTGACAACTAGTGGCAGAGTTGATAACACAGTTAGCATATCTAATGAGAAGGAAGCCAGTGGGTGCGTGTGAGATGGCCGCAGTTGGGTCTGGAAACCAAAAGATCAACATGGTTCTTTTCAGAGTAAACTACTTCTCACAGGTGTCGGAAGAAAAAAATTGCCCAAAGCCCTAATTGGGCATTTCTGCAGCCACTACTGCAGTTTTAGACATAACCTTGATGCATATGCCAGTATGAGCTCCTGCAGCAGGCTACACTATAAGGACTGTGCCGCCAGGCACTAGGACTCCACAGAAAACTTCTAGCCAGCAGTACCCAGCTGTGGCCCGCCCCTTACGTCGGTCCACCCACCAAATTCACCCTCTGTATAAAGGGGGCAACCCCCAGCCCCACCTCAGTTCTTTTCCCGCCGTCAACCCGTACGCTTTGGCTCCTCAAACGCCTCGTTGCATCTGTTGACCGCCATTTTCTTCAGTCAGAAGCATACTTGCACATACCGGTGTGTCCAGCTCACAAGTGGTATCTTCAGTTCGCCTTTCAAGGGAACCATTACCAGGCTTTGCCTTTCGGTCGCTCCTCGGCTCCGGAGGTGTTCACCAAATGCCTAGCAGTAGTGGCAGCTGCTGTTCGCAGGCAGGGTCATTTTGTCTACCCTTACCTAAACGATTGGCTTCTAACTGCCCTCACCAGGTGCAGTTGGTCCACACCCTCTGGGACACATTTCAAATGTTCCAACAGCTGAGGATAACAGTCAGTCTCCCAAAGTCATGTCCTTGGCCCTGTCAGTGTCTACAGTACATGGGCTCTTCCTGCTGTATCCAGGATGGCTCCTTTCTTCCACCCGACAGGACCACTCAACTGAGACCAGGCCTCCAGAGTAGCTTCAGCCAATCTAGTCACAGCAAGAACCATGTTACAGCGCCCATAGCATATGGCTGCAGCCATACCCACAGTACCACTGACACGCTTGCATATGAGAGCTCCATAATGGAACCTAAGGGTGCAATGGGACCAGACATCCGATGATCTCGAGCACCTGATAAGGATATCAAGGGCTGTTAAGCAAACGCTGTCATGGTGGCTGACTTTGGCCAAATTGGAGTCAAGAGTTCCGTTCCAAACAGTCTCACCAAGCCAGATCCTCACCACAGATGCATATGGTCTAGGATGGGGAGCACATTTTCAGAATCACCGTATTCCGGACACATGGTCAGACATAAAGTGTCCCTACACATCAACATCTTAGAGATGAAAGCGATTCTGTATGCAATGCAGGCCTTTCAGACTCACCTTTCCCAGGTCCCCTGCTTCTCCAGACTGACAATATGTCGGTCTTTTACATCAACAAGCGGGGGACACACTCCCTACCCTCTGTGCAGAGATGCCATGAGGTGTGGTACTGAGCCCTAGAACATGGACTCGCACTGACAGTGATTCGTGTTCCAGGAGTCCAAAACATTCTGGCAGGCAGAGCTTAGCGGTCACGATCCAGAAACCCACAGTAGGAGCTGCTTCAAGAAGTGGTGGACAGCCTCTTTAAAGATGGGGACGTCCAGAGCTGGACCTATTTGCGTCCCTGTGCAGTGCAAAACTGCCCAATTTCTGCTCTCTAGATCTTGGGCATGGAGTTTTCTGGTGAGGACGCATTGTCCTTCTGCTGGACAAGGAGGTTCCTTCGCCTTCCTTCCCTTTCCTCTTCTGCAGAGTGTGTTACTCAAACTACAGGCCGGATCGTGCCACAGCGATTTTGGCAGCTCCTTTCTGGCCCGTCAGATATGGTCCCCTCTTTTGCAACAGTTAGCAATGGAACCTCTGTTTCAGCTACCAGTTTTACCCAGCTTGCTATCCCAAGACATGGGCACATTAGTCCACCCGGACCTTCGGTCCCTACACCTTCATGCATGGCTCCTGCAGACTTAGCGATTTCCAGGCATGGAGTTTCACAAAGGGTGGCTGAAGTCCTAGTAGAAGCGAGAAAACTTTCCACAAGGGCCGCGCATGCCATGAAGTGGAAACTCTTCTGTATCTGGGCAGCTGCACGTTCCCTGGACCCACTGTTTTGCCTGGTGAAGTCAGTCCTGGAATATCTCCTATCGCTTTCAGATGCGGGGCTGAGATACTCTTTCATAAAGGTGCATCTCTGTGCCATTTCTGCTTATCATGCACCTGTGCAGGGTAGGGATATTGCTCAACTGGACCTTACCCATACATTCTTTCAGGGCATGCTTCATATGAAGCCTCCCATTAGGGATCCTGTCACACAATGGAACCTTCTTTTTCTAGACAAACTGACATTCTAGGGACATGGATATGTTGTTCATCCACACTCATTGGCAGGTATCCTTGCCGCTTTAAATCTTGCCGGAAGGTCTTCAAGCTTGCTCCTCCCACCCACCCGGGTGGTATAACTCTCGGCTCCGCCCCATGACGCCAGATCTTCCTTACCGCTTGGAAGCTCAGGTTCCCTCCTTAACGCTCTGCGTTTGAGACTGGTTCCTATTTCTCCGTTTGCAGATTTAAAATAAATTTTGCAAAAGACTTCGATCTTCTATCCCTGCGCTACGATGGACAAATCGACTCCGGTTCGGAGATGCCCATGCGGGCAGAAGATGTCTCAGACGGATCCACACTCACGTATGTCTACTGCTTAGGCCTTGAGCACTGACCCGCGGGCTTAGCACCTGTGCTCATCTTTCTCAGCCTCGTCCTCGAAAGCCGTGTGCCCCGATTGCAACTGGGCCGTCCGAGAGCGTTTCCCTCCGGTGAAGTCCAAGGAGGCCAGTTAGCAGTGTCACGGCGGTGGGCTTTCGGCGGATCAGCTCGAGCGGATGGTCGCCCTCGAAGAGGAGGCGGCGCGGGCCGTATCTTCCTCGGCCGCGGCATTTATCCCGCTCTCTCTGGGCTCTTCTTACACGGCTTCTTTTAAGGAGCTTTGTCTGTCCCTCTCCACTAAAGGAGAAGGGCCTACGTTGGCGGGACCTTATTCTCGGTCCAAAAAGAGGGACAAGGGTAAGTCCCTCCGTCGACGCTCTTGGGAGCGGGAAAGGTCCCTCTCCCCGGGCCGTCGACCGTCAGCTTCGGTCGACCGCTCGGCTTCGGCCACTGGCCTCACGGTGTCCCCGTCAGGTCAGTTGACCGAGACTCCACCGATGAAGTCGAGATTTTCTCGACCCATTGAGACGGGCTGCGCCTTTAGCAGCCGAGATTCCCCTCTCCCGGTTCCCCGGGAGGAGTTGAGGATCCGTGGGCTCACCTGTGCCTCCGGTTCCGAGCCCTCGGATGCACCATCCGAGGCGAAGGGAGTGCGGTTCCGGCCGACACCTCCTGCACCGACCTCGAAATTCCGGGACTCTCGGTCTCGGTCTCCGGACCTCTTGGCGGTCCAGCGATCCCGTCATAGGCGGTCTCGGCACCCATGATGAAAGCGGCGCCGCTCGTCCTCGATCCTCCTCCTCGGATGAGGGAAGCGGCGTAAAGTGCGTCGCGACGGACCTTATGTTTGCAACAGCTCCTCCTGGCTGGGAATAAGCCGACCCGTTCGCCTTCCGGCCATTAAGTGGCTGTCACGGGCAGCCGACACAACCCTCGACTTATCCGAGGGCCTATACCCAGGCGGTTGTTGGCCCAAAACCAGCTGCTCCACCGATTCCGGTGGAACCTCCGCCTCCACAGCCACCAATTGGGGCTCCGACCAGGATTCTCGGTCGGCTGAGGGTCTACCCATCGGCTGTCAGTTACCCTCACTCCCGATCGACCTCGGCGGGTGAAGGGTGGCTCAGGCCAGAGCAGCTCTTCGAGGACCTCTTCCAGTCCGAAGATGATTCCTCCTTTTCTCCAAGCGACTGGACTTGGAGTCTTCAGGAGGTCAGTCAATGGACGATAGCCCGTCGTCCTTCCTAGGACTTCATTCGGCTCATCTCGAGTCCACGGGGATGGAGCTCGAACCCGTTCCAAGCGGGCCAGGTATCCCTCACGGAGATTCTGGACCGGGGATTCTCCAACGGAGGCCTTTCCGTGGCCGAGGGCCATAGTGGGTCCGGCACTGGAGCTTTGGCGGCGCCCTGCTTCCCTGCCCTGCGTGACCAGGATGGCCAGGAAATATGCGGTCCCTACTGGTTCCTTGTCCGGTTTTGGAACACCCCTCTGCGGAGGGTTGGTTACCGACAGCGTTTTCCGGAGCGCCGGTAGCGCCAGGATGTGGACAAACCTCCTGACAAGGAGTCCAGAGAATGGACTATGTCGGGCGAAAAATCTATGCTGCGTCCTCTCTCGGCCGTCAGGCCAGTGGCCGTCCTCATGGCACATTTTCTCATGCCCTGTTGGGCTCCCTGGATGAGGTCATCCTCATCTTCCCGCGATCTGTAGACTACGGTTAAGCAGGTGCGGGACCAGGGCAGGCAGTGGCCAAACAGCAGCTCCAGACTGCTTTGGATATAGGGACTCATGTGCCAGATCGGTGGGCCGCAGTGGCTATCGTGTCGGCGAGCTTGGCTGAGGATATCCACCTTTACCCGGATACCCAGCACAGTTGGCGGATGTCCCCTTTTGGGGACTGACCTCTTCGGCCCTGGGGTGGAAGGTCACCTGCAGAGGATCGAGAAGTCCAATGCTACCTGGACTCGGTCTCTTCCGCTCAGAAGGACAAAGGCCGCAAACCACAGCCTAAGCCCTTTCGTCCTTCTGTGCCCCCGACGCGCCCGGCCCAGCAACGTCAGGGCCAGCAGGCTCGGCCTTGGCATCCCAAACCCAAGCCGCCGGCTTCCTCTAACAGGAGGCAGGGAGGAAAAGGCCCAGGAGGTCCTCGGCCGTCCCTCCTCCAAGCCTGCCCAGTGACGGGCTGGTGTCGCCCCATTCCCGGCCACCTTATCCCTGGGTCCCCCCGTGGGGGGACGGCTCCGGCTTCCGTTCCGCCTGGTCCGCTGTTTCCATGGACAGGTGGGTCTTGGAGGTGGTGGGAAGAGGCCTGCCTCTGGAATTCGAGCAGGCACCACCCTTCAGAGCCGTCGCCCCTCGGGGGGCTTCGGGATCCCCAGCCTCACTGGCGGCTCGTCGAGCCGACATCGCTCTCCTCCTCCAGAAGGAGGTGATAAGAGAGGTGGTGGACCCTCCTTCAGACCCAGGGTTTGTGTCCAGGTACTTCCTGGTTCCGAAGCGGACGGGGGGCTGGCGCCCCATTCTCGACCTACCGACCTAAACAAGTTCCTAAGGTCTCGAACCTTCAGGATGGTCACTCTGGCTCAGATAATACCATCCTTGGAGCAGGACGTGGTTCTGCTCTCTGGACTTGCAGGGCGCGTTTTTCACGTCCCTATCCGTCCGTCTCACCAGAGATTCCTTCGCTTCCGAGCGGAAGGATCCCTCTTCGAGTTCCAAGCCATGCCCTTCGGCTTGTCTCTAGCTCCCAGGGTCTTCACCAAATGCATGGCAGTGGTGACAGCATTCCTGCGGCGCCGAGGGGTTCGGGTGTACCCTTACCTGGACGACTGGCTGATAGCAGCTCCTCCAGGAAGAGGCAAGTGGTCCAGAGATCTGGCCCTCCAGGTCTGCTCTCAACTGGGCCTCCTTATCACGAGGCCAAGTCGAGAACTCGAGCGAAGCAGGTGATTCTATTTATCAGGCGCGGCTCGACTCTCTTCGAGCCAGAGCGGCTCCCGGCGGACAGGGCCGAGGTTCTTTCCTCCTTTGCCCGATCATTTCTGGTTGGGCATCGCGCCCTGCCGGGACTTCCTGCGCCTCCTGGGTCTCATGGCGGCCTGCACCAGCGTGGTCCGTTGGGCCGCTGGAACATCGTCCCTTCAGTGGGGACTGGCCAGCCAGTGGTCACAGCGCTGCGATCCTTTGGACCAGCTTGCCGGTGACAGGGGATGTGGAACGCTCTCCAGTGGTGGACCGTTCCAGATCATTTGCTGGAGGGCATCCCGTCGTCCGCCCGAGCCGGCGGTCTCTCTTCGACCGATGCCTCTCTGATGGGTTGGGGTGCCCATCTGGGGAACACCGGGCTCATGGCCTCTGGTCCAGCAGTCCGATGCCACATCAACCTGCTGGAGCTCGAGCGGTCCGCCTAGCTCTCACCGCCTTTGCTCCGTCCTCCGGGGTCAAGTGGTCCAGTCCAGGCGGACAATACCCCGACCATGTACTATCTAAACCGCCAGGGCGGGGCCGCGCTCCATGCTTCTATGCAAGAGCTCTCGCATTTGGTCACTCGCGCAGCCTGGAGGCGGATCTCCTAGCCATTCACGTGGCAGGAGCCTCCAACACCCTGGCCGATGCCCTGGGCGGATAGGGGCTGCATCCCAGTGGTCTCTCCTGCGGAGGTAGTACAGCATCTGTTCTCCCATTGGGGCACACCTCAGGTGGACCTGTTTGCCTCAGGGAGGCACAGCTGAGTCTGTTCCATGCCGCCCCCTCAGCAGGGCTCGCTGCAGGGGATGTCTTCTCGAGCAGTGGACCGGGCCTCTTTTACGCCTTTCCCCATTTCCCTGATCACAAGGTGCTTCTCAAGGCGAGGAGGACAAGGCGCAGGTGATTCTGATAGCCCCAGACTGGCCTCGCCAGTTCTGGTACCAGATCTCCTCAGTCTCAGCTCCAGGACTCGCGGCAGCTTCCAGCTCACCCGGACTGCTCTCAGTCAGTCAGGGAAGGTGTTCCATCCGGACCTTCAATCCTGCACCTGCGGCCTGGTTCCTGAGCTGGCTAGAGTTCCAGGCCTTGGGTCTTTCCGGCCAGGTCCTCAATGTAGTTGAGCGTCCGTAAAGTCGACCAGAAAATGCTATGCCTTCAAATGGAAAAGGTTTTCCATTTGGTGTCAGAAGCAAGGGCTGGACCCTTCCTCCTGTTCCTTGGCAAGCATCTTGGACTATTTATGGTCCCTTTCTAGTCAAGGGCTTAGGTCGGCGACCCTAAGGGTGCACCTGGCAGCCATCTCTGCTTACAGGCGCGGGCCGGGAAGCAGTCGATGGCGCAGGAGAAGGTGGTCTGGCGCTTTTCAAAGGCCTTGATCACATTCCCTCCAGTGCGGGAACCCCACCTCCGTGGGATCTACTGCTGGTACTGGCAAAGCTCATGGGCAAGCCATTGAACCTATGCACAGGTGTGCTCTCTCTCACCTGTCGTGGAAGACCGCCTTCTTGGTGGCTATCACGTCAGCCAGAAGGATGGGAGAGCTCCAGGCGCTTTCCATCGAGTCTCCTTACCTGGTCTTCCACAGGGACAAGGTTGTCCTCGCGCCCCACCGAAATTCCTTCCGGAAGGTGGTGTCGGAGTTTCACCTTAACCAGGTGTTGACTCTGCGGTGTTCTACCCCAATCACACCTGGAGGCGAATATAGGCTCCATACTGGACCCTAGAAGGGCTCGCTTATTATAAGGGCGTACGGCTGAAGTCGGGAGGAGGTTCGCCAGCTGTTTGTCACCTACGCTGAAGCCGCATCTGGCAGACCTGCAGCCAAGCGGACGATAAGCAGGTGGGTAACCTCCTGCATAGATCTCTGCTATAAGTTAGCGGGCATGGAGCCTCCCAGAGGATAAGAGCTCATTCTACCCGCCATACTGCTGCGGTGGTGGCTGCTTCCAGGGACGTCCCTATCCAGAAATCTGCAGGGCTGCTACCTGGAAGTCAGCAAACACCTTTATTACCCATTACCACATCGACCTTGAGTCACGGGGGATGCTGGTTTTGGGGCCTCGGTTCTCAGTCTCTCTTCCCAAGTAAGTACTGGGGTGCGTCTTGCCTCCCTCCTCCGGAGAACTGCTAGGAGTCTGCCAATGAGTGTGGATGAACAACATATCCATGTCCCTAGAAATACAGGTTACTCACCTGTAACAGGAGTTCTAGGAATGGTATATGTTGTTCATCCACACGACCCACCCGACCTCCCCGGCTTCGACGCACAACCTGAGCTTCCAGCGGGCCAGATCTGGCGTCATGGGGCGGAGCCGAGAGTTATACCACCCGGGTGGGTGGGAGGAGCAAGCTTGAAGACCTTCCGGCAAGATTTAAAGCGGCAAGGATACCTGCCAATGAGTGTGGATGAACAACATATACCATTCCTAGAACTCCTGTTACAGGTGAGTAACCTGTATTTACCTCCCTCCGAACTGGCTACGTTCTGCCACCTACGTTTTCTCTCTTGTAAAGCGTTATTTTTAGTTGTCATCACTTCAGCTCGGAGGATTTCCAAGCTGCAAGCATTGATGTATAAAGAACCTTATTTAATTTGTCACAGAGACAGGGTGCCTCCGTCTACTAACTCTAAGCTGCTTCTAAAGGTAGTGTTTGATTTAACATTAAGTCAAGACATTTCCCATCTTCCCTTGTCAATCTTCACCATTCATTACTTCCTGGGTGTAAGCGGGAGCGCACCCGTCCGCAGGCTTTTTTTTTAAGTTGCCTAACGGCCCGCCCTCGAGGCGGCGTCATCTGCGCGGCCGTAGTAGCGACCGACTCCTACTCCAACTCAGTTCTGTTTCTCCCGCCGTCGAGGCAGCACCTGTTTTCGGAGCGTCCATTCTCCACTGCGTCAGCGACTCCTCTTTTCCACACACTGGACGCCGATCGGTAAGACCGTTCTTTTTTCTTTCTAAAGCGGCGCCGGGTGTGTTTTCCTACTGTTTTTTCTTGTTGATTTCGCGTTATGTCCGGGTCCGGAGCTAAACGTGTTTCGAAGACGGGCCGCGCCCCTATGCGTCGGTGTTACTGTGGCCGGCATTTCTCCGTCTCGGACCGGCATGACGTTTGTCTTCGTTGCCTGGGACCCAACCATGACATGGATTCGTGCGACGCCTGTTTCTCCATGGACCGCCGTGTCCTCGAAGTCCGCGCGTTCAAGCTCGGCAAAGCCCCGCCGACCTTCGGGGGACGACGTCGCTCAAGGGATTCTCAGGTAAGGTCTCTAGGCCCTTCCCGGGTCCCCTCCGGGCCTATCTCTGATCTGAAGGCGGGGTCTTCTCGTCTTTTCTTGCCGAGGAGGCCCTTCTGCGGTGTCGGGGGCGTCGTAGTCCCTCCCGGGGCGCGGCGCCCGACACGCCTCGGCAGTCACCTCTTGAGTGCAGGCTCCCCCGTGGCGAGGCCCTCGTCTTTTAGGGCCTGGCTCGGGTGGACCCTCGGCCCGCCTTTCTGCGCCGTTTGGGATCCTGGCGCGTTCGCGGTGCCGTGATCGAGCAGTGCCGTTTCGGCGCCCGTTTGAGTCCGGCGCCCGTTAGCGGCGCCGTGATCAGAGCGGCGCCCGTTGGCGTGCCGCTTTAGGCCTTGGCGCCGTTCGCGGCGTCGATGGACAGGGCGGCGCCGTCGGCGGTGCCGCCTCGCCTTCCGACGCGCCCGGCGCCGTGGGCCTGGTCCTTCCTCCAGGCGGTGCCGGCCTCACCGGCGCCGTTGGGGGTGTGGAGCTAGGCCTGGCTGCTCCCGGCGTGAGGGAGGCGAGCGGCGCCTCCCTTGGTACCGGGGCCGTTCGCGGCCCCGTAGCCTCGGGGACCCCTGGGGTGGCCAGCATTGAGGTCCTGCTGGTCTCGTCCTCCTCGGAGGGCGATGATTCAGACGTGGACCCATCCTGGCACCCCCACTCTTCGGAGTCTGGGTCCCCGGTGGCTAGAGGTGCCAGGCGGCGCAGCGGGCCCTCCTCTGTCCCCCTTTTCGCCTCCTGAGGGTTCCCGGCTGGGGGTGGCAGGGAGCCCCTGGGGCAGGCGGGGGTGGCGGGGGCTCCCTCTCTGGAGGCCAGTGACAGCTACCTGCAGGGTGCTGTCACTCTCTCAGGGACAGGGGACGCTGTGGTGGAGAGGCCCTCTCAGAGTCCAGAGTCGGGGGCAGGGGTCTGCTGCTCGGTCTTCCTTGGCCACCTCGGGGGTGGCCAGGAGCCAGTGCAGAGCCTCGCCCCTCCCTCAAGGGTTCTAGGGTGTCCGCGGCGTTTGTGCGGACTGCCCTTCTGGATCCATGCAGTCGGCGTCGTCACAGGAGAGTTCTCCCAGGGCTCTTCCAGGATCCGCTTCCCAGAGTTCCGTTCTGCGGCCTGGTCTGATATCCGGGATCCCCTTTCCAGGGCTCCTTTCCCCGGATTCCAGAGCTACATGAAAGCAGTTGCCTCCAGCGGAGGTGCCCCTCTCCCATCTCTCTGCCTTCACCACCCCCACTCCCAGGCGCAATAAGCCCCTCAGGGTCCGTTATCCTGGGAGCAGTTCAGGGTTCTGCTGGCCTTCCCCTCATCGTTAGGTACATGCATGAGCGGGTCTTCGACTCTCCCCACCCGCAGGAATCCTCTGGGCATTCCAGTTCCCCATCATCCTCGTCTCCCTCCTCCGAGGGAGAGGAACCCCTGCTCATCTGTCCTCCGATGCTGATTTCACAGAATATCAGCGTTTCCTCCGAGGATGGTGAGGATCTCGGATTTCCTCGAAGAGACAATCCGAGCAGGAGGCGGTGAATTCCTTGGTGAATTCAGTGCCCAGCATCTGGTGGTACCTTCTGGCCTATCCCCTTCCAGGAGGCGTCTATCCGGTCATGGCAGTCCCCTGCCGCTTCTTCCCCAGCCCCGGCGGACTGCCAGCGTAGGTATTGTGCCCCCTCTGAGTCTCTAGGTTCCCTTCCCAACCCGTCCTCAGGTTTGGTATACCTGGATACTCCTTCTGGGCGCCGTTGCCTGGCGCACGACCGCCCACCGGATTCGGACTCTCTCCAGTTCGACCGTTGGGGGCGAAGAGTGTTCTCTTCTGCTGATGCGAGTGCATGTATTGCATCACATCAGGCTCACCACGCTGCCTACCGGCATCTGTGGTCGATGATGTCCCAGCTGCTGGCATCTATGCCTGATCATGGAGCAAACCAGACAAGCTGTTGCCCTCTCCGCGGTAGGCCTGGGCTGGCAAGACACCAAGCAAGGGCATCTTATGCGCCAGTGAGGTGGCTTCCAGGCTTGCGGGACAGCGATCTGCATCAGGCGGACGGCATGGCCGTCTTTCAGGTTGTCACCCCTGGCCGGCGTGGGGTGATTAGCTCCCGCCTTCCGGGGCCAGTCTTTTCTCTCTTCAGAGCTAGGGAGACTTTTACAGGGCTCCTCAGTCTCCTCGTCCTCGGGAGGCACCTCCTAGCTCTTCTCCTCTTAGGCTTTCTGAATAAGCCAGGGTCTTCTCCTTCTGTTTCTCACCAGCAGAGGCTGGGGTCTTGTTCCCTCAGGGTATGGCCTCTTCCCCTCCAGGGAAGAGGAGCTTAATACTCACCCAGGAAGTAATGAATGGTGAAGATTGACAAGGGAAGATAGGAAAGTGCATTACACTGCAGTAATTTCGTGATCTTCTCTTGTATCTTCACCATTCATTCCACCACACCATCCCCTCAGTGCCTCTTCCTGTGGCTTCTCCACCTCCCGTCTCCTTCTCTCTCTGCATTTATATAAAACATAGAAAATTCCTTAAATTTTCCCAAAAAAAAAAAAAAGATCTTTCTGGGGGGGTCTAAATCAGAAATTACTTACTCCTAAGTTTCATGGGCCATTTCGGGATTGCATTGGCGATCAGACTGCACAACTATCTCTTGCTATTCTTATGGCAAGATACCTCTGAGGTTTTTGGCCTGGCTCAGGCTATTCAGTTTTGATCCTGCAATCCGTGTTCAGATAGTTGCCCTGAAATCTGATTCCCCTCTATTCTTACCTTGCAGAGCAGAGGAACGAGTTCGTCTGTTCCTTTCTCTTTAAAAAAAAAAAAAAAAGTGCTGAGGGAACTCTCTCCGACTGCTATAGGCATCTTGGTATCTGGGTCATGCATCTACTTAAAAAAAAAAAAAAAAAATATTTTTTATCTGTAAAAAAAAAAAAAAAAAATGGAGAAATCAAACAAGAAGGCAAATGAGAAGGTAGGCTATCCTTCTCGCTGTTTTGCTAGTGGTTTCTCCCTTTAAGTGTCCTCCTGGACAATTTTTACAGTAGACCTTTGCTGACCATATCCAATCTTAGCCAGCCTAAGCCTTGGCGGCCTTAGCCAGTCAGTCTGAGTCCCATTTCTATCTTGAAGCCTGAAGGCTTACATTTTCTATTTCTAAACCCTGAGCAGCGCCTCTCATGCCGCGGGGGTTTTATTCTTCCTCCCTCGGGCCGTCCTCCACTTAAAGGTCTTCCGCGTCAGGAGCCGAGGTGGGTGTCAAGAACAATGGCATGTTGAAGATGGAGGACTATGCCTCCTGAGTCTGTCTAGCGGGTTCGGTGAACCTTCTCTTTAGCTCTATCTCCGGGATTCTTGCTTCCCCTTTAGTCGAGCCTTCAGCTACAAGCTAACTATGCTCGTTGGGCCTTCTGTCCCTTCAACATCCCATCTCTCTTCTCTTTCTTCTTCTTCTTCTATTTTCTCATTTCCTTACTCATCTCCTCCTCCTAGAGTCGCCCAGGTAAGGAGGCCCTGCACTCCCTAGGCTAGGGATGTTCTTATCTCCTCTGTCCTTCCTCCATCGGCTTATTCCTTTTTCAGTTCATTCTTCCTTGCTTTGCTATCCCTCGGCTATCTTGCCTCGCTATCTGTTTTCTGCTTTCACTTTTGCCTCTCCGGCTCACAGAACTGAGTTGGAGGAGGAGTCGGTCGCTACTAACGGCCGCCCCTCGCGCATGACGCTTGACGTCGCTCTCGAGGGCGGGGCCGTTAGGCAACTTTTTTAAAAAAGCTCCCGTGACGGGTGCGCGCCTCCGGCTTACACCCAGGAAGTAATGAATGGTGAAGATACAAGAGAAGATCAAGAATTACGGTAGGTACGTAATTTTCCTTTCCAGTTTACTATCCGAGTATTTGAATCGGGGGCCTCCTTTACACTCTAGACGTACACAGGATCCTCCATTACTGTTTGAGCCATACAAAATCGATCTGGCAGTCGAATCAGTTATTTGTGTCCTTTGCCCCCAGGGTTCTGGGGAAAACAGTTGCAAGGCAAACATGTCTAAATGGTTGACGAATTGCATTACCTTCATTTACAGCAAGTATGAAAAACCCTTATCAGGACCAGTTAAGGGACATTCGATAAGGGGGATGGCTGCATCCTTTGCAGCCACGAAAAATGTTTCAACAGCAGATATATGCACTGCCGCAACATGGAACTATGTGCATACTTAGTTAAGCACTGCACCCTGGATTTAGCTTCCGGAAAGAGAGCAGGATTTGGCCTCACTGTGCTCCAAGGCCTAATTTCTTAAATAATTGCTTAAATAATGCAGGAGTATTTATCCCTGCCTCCCTTTTTCTTCCTTGGGGACACTGCTTGGGACTCTGTCCTTATGGTGTAGCCTGCTGCAGGAGCTCATACTCGGAAGTCAGATAGTACAGTTACATAAAAACTTACCGTAACAGTAGACCGTCGGGAAGAGCTCCTGCAGCAGGCGCTATTTTCCCTCCCTCCGTCCCCCTAATATGTTTCTCCTTCTGGGATTTGTTTCAGCACCTACCTCAGATCTCTCCTGCCAAGTAACCTCCAGGTCTCCAGCAGGTGAACTGAGGTGGGGCTGGGGACCACCCCCCTTATTCAGAGGGTGTCATCGGTGGGCAGACAGATGTAAGGGGCGGGTCCCAGCTAGGTACTGCTGGCTAGAAGTTTTCCGTGGAGTCCTAGTGCCTGGTGGCATAGTCCTTAAGGTGTAGCATGCTGCAGGAGCTCTTCTCGAAGATCTACTGTTACGGTAAGTTCTTACATAACTGTACTTTTTCTTTGTAAAAGCATGTTTTTTTTTTCTTGCATGAATCCACGCCCTCTACTATAGAGGAGACTGGCATGTCGTCATTTTAGAATGTAGTTCATAATGATTTGTTACTAATTACAGATAACTGTAATGTCTGTGGGAGAAAAATATAATGTCTGAAGCTCTTTAAGTTTTTAGGATACAGTATCCATTTTTAAATTGTTGTGATTGTAAAGCATTGCATATTTTACCACATCCAGCAACTGTTTCAGATTTTCAAACTGAAGTTGGGTACTTTTTTTTTCCCTCCAAGATATCTGTAACCTTTTACAATTTTTTTTTTTGTTACATGCAGGAGAGCATCCTTGCTCTCAAGATAATGGTGGCTGTTCCCACATTTGTATTGTGAAAGGAGATGGCACGACGCGCTGCTCTTGCCCAGTGCATCTTGTGCTGCTTCAGGATGAGCTGTCATGTGGAGGTAAGCCTTTTTTTAAACCCTCACTTTGAAGGTGCTCATACAGCAGAACATTTTATGTTACGGTTTTGGGCCAGGAAAGATACTAAGTCAAGGCTTGTTTCCAAAGTGACTTGCTCATGCTCACACAACGTGCAAGTGGGTGGCTATGGGAATTTTAAACCCAGTTCTCCAGGTTTGCAGCTGTGTGCTATTGACCACTGTGCTATACTGTCTCCATGTGCAGCGCTAATTCAGGTACTTGTATTTGTGATATTAATCGGGGTGTTAAACAAAGGATGTCCTGACGAGATAAAATGGTGTCTGTGGTATTTTTGCTTCCTGCACTGTTAACTGGAATGCATTTTCCTGTGACATACATTGTAAATACTAGACCTTCTTCCCCCCTCTTCTGACCAAAATGGTGTGCAGTCATCTGTTTTTATACCTTTATTCTGTCACACACACACACTGTTGTTTTTTTGTTTATAAAATGATATTTTGTGAAAGCCACCTCTGATAAATGCTGCAAACAGAAAGGAATTCCTAATTAGACATAGTCACATAGTGTTCAGCTATAGAAAATTATCCTTTATAGTGAAGTCTTTATTTTCTTCTACCTAGAGAGAAGCAAAGTAGGCCAAGTGTAGTGAACTATCTTAACTGGCTTACAGTTTCTCATTTTGCTGTTAAATAAAATATCCCGTCAGGAGTTCACTAGTATGTGATGTACAATGCCAGTGAAGTTGCTTCGTTTTCACTCTGCCTCAAACTTGCTGCTTCTACTCACAAACTGGCACCCTAGTAATTTTTCATTTTGTCACTTCACTTGCCTGACTTAATACTGCTGCCACTACTTACCAGCACACCAGAGGGTCTGTCTTTGCTTTTGACTTGATACATACATTTGTTGTGCCTCCTAGAAGTCCAACTTTGGATTCCTTTACCCACATGATCCAGAAGCAAACAATTTGATGCCTTTTATTGGACCAACATAGATGTAACAAAAGAACAAAGTGCTTTTAGCGTTTTGGACCAACCCAGTCCTTGTCTTCTCCATTGATAAGAACATTCTGGTAACAAATCATTAGGTAAAATGGTTTGCACTTTTGAAGTTGAATTTTACCAGTTTTCTTTGTCCAAACAGAACATTATAGCTCAGACTTTAGAAAGTATTCTTGTTTTCATAGAATACATTCACAGGCAAGCTGCATTTAGATCGCTGTTAAGACTGGAACTTGTTCAAAGAGGAAACTCTTCTGAACACACATTTTAAATTCTCAATACTGTGTAAACTTTGTGACCTCAGCTGTGAAGAAACACTCTCATTCTTATTTTTTGACTGCATTTCTGGGTGGTTAGAAACTTCACTTCCTTGGTTGAACTGTGCTTTTTGGTTGGGGCCAATGTGTGTCTCGGGTTGGGAGCACACCTGGGAGACCACAGGGCCCATGTGTTCTGATCACCTGGGGTTCCATCACCACATCCACCTGCTGGAGCTCCATGTATGCGCCTGGCTCTGACAGATTTCGCTCTGTTCATCACTGGTCAGGTCATTCAGGTCCGGACTGACATGACCACCATGTTCTGCCTGAACAGGCAGAGCAGAACACACTCCCATCCACTGTTTTGAGAGGCTTGTTGCACCTGGACACTAGTGCACAGCCTCGGTGCTGATCTGCTGGTGATCCATGTCATGGGAGAAAGCAATCAGCTGGTGGACACCATCAGCCAGGACAGAGAGAGTGCACAAGTGGTTCCTGAAGCAGGGTGGCAGGCCACCTTTTTCAAGGTGGGGCACCCTCTGGTGGAGCTGTTTCTCATGGGAGAACAGAAAACTAAGGCTGTTTGATGTCCAACCCCACACAGTCTAGAACACTGTTGGGGATGCCCTCACAATGCCCTGGACCCAGTGCTTGCACGCCTTCCCTCCCTTCCCCTTGGCCCACAAGGTTATGATCAAGGTGCAGATAATCCTGATAGCACCAGACTGGCCCAGGCAGTTCTGGTATTTGGGTCCCCTCCGTGTCAGCAGCAGGCCTCCTCCATGTTGGGTTGCCTCTGTGCCCAGATCTGCTGACTGACAACAGGGAAGATCCGCACCCAGACCTTCAGTCCCTATACCTCTTTGCCTGGTTCCTAAGCAGCTAGAGATCCAGCACTGGGCTTTTCAGAAGACATCCTCCATGTTGTGGAGGCATCCTGTATGGAGTCTACAGTACATGCAGTGCATTTAAGTATGAAAAGTTCTTGATCTGGTGTCTGGGTGAGGAGGTTGATCCCCTGACCTGCCCTATGGCGAGCATCATCAACTACCTTTGGTCCCGGTCTGTCAGGACTGTGAGCAGTGACCCTTAAGGTGCATCTGGCAGACATATCTGCTTACCAGGTGCTGGTTGGTATGCCAGCTGTGGCTCAGAAGAAGTAGGTCTGGCCCTTTTTCAAATACCTAGATTATTTCCCCCTCTGGTGCGCGAACCTCTTCTCCATGGGACCTACAGGTGACATTGGCAGTGGTCAAGGGCAAGCCGTTTGAGCCAATACACAGGTGTGTGATGTCAAATCTATTGTGAAAGACTGCCTTCTTGGTGGCCACCACATCAGCCAAAAGGATCAGTGAGCTCCAGCCACTCTTGGCGGAGTCTTCTTACCTGGTCTTCCACAAGAACAAGATTGTCTTTTGCCCCACTTTGAAGCTCCTCCCGAAGGCCATATCAGAGTTAAACTGTAACAAGGGGATTAACTAATTAGAATACTTTACTATCACAGTCTCAGAAGCTGATCACAAGCACCATACCCTGAAATTGCTGAGGGTGCTCTCTTAATACTAGGAGGGGGCACGGCTGGAGTTCAGGGTGAGGCTCACTAGCTGTTTGTGACTCACGCTGAAGCTGCGCCTAACAGACCTGCAGTAAAGCAGACAGTTGCCAGATGGATTACATCCTGCATTGACCTTTGCTGTAGGTTGGCTGGTAGGGAGTTGCCCAAGGGTCTTAAGGCTAATTCCACCAGACATACCACTGCCTCGGTGGCTGCTTCCAGGGATATCCCCGTTGCAGAGATATGCAGGGCAGCAACCTGGAGTAAAGCACACATTAATCTCCCATTACAAAATTGACATCATGAATCTTTGGAATGCTGCTTTTGGATCCCTGGTCCTGCAGTCTCTGTTCGTCAAATAGGGATGTGCGGGGGTTGGCGGGCAGAGAAGTATCGAGCACCCAGCGGCCTGCTCTCCTTCTCCAGGGAGGGATGGGAGTTCCTCACTGCTTTCACCACCTGGGATCTCGGGTGCGACATGGTTGAGGATAACAAAAGGGTTGCGCTGGCAGAGGACAGGAAGCGGTTGCATGTCTCAACGTGCATCGGTTCATTGGTCCTCATTACTAGTGACATCAAGGGAATCAGAAGGAGAAAAATCCCCAGACAGTCCTGGCGGCGATCCCCGCCGCTTCCACAATGCAGAGGAGCGACTTCGCTGCACGACGCTTCCCTGATGTCCAAGGAAGGCAGGGGCCTCCCTTTCACCAACTAGGGCTTGAAGTAACTTAAGGCAGCGTGCACAAGCGCAGACTCCTCAGTGGGTTGGAGAGTGGATGACTTGGGGATCTGAGAGAAAGGAGGGTCTGAGGGTTGTAGGAGGATAAACAGAGTAAAAAAAATATAGGGATGTGCGCTTGCCTTCTCCTCCCGGAGGACTGCTAAAACTCTGCCAGAGTGTGAGTAGTAAACTGAATCCATGTTACTAGAATTATGCCATTGGTTACTTACAAGTAGTCATAATTCTGTTAGTGGTATTCATTTCACATCTACACAATCCACCCAGCCTCTCCTCGTAGGTTGCACTTGGATCCCTGCTTCCAGCCTGCAAAAGATCTAATGTCACAGGGTGGAGTCAGAGGATATACCACCCAGCTGTTAGGAGTAGGTTAGCTTGAAGACTACAAATGACTTAAGCTGTCTCTAGCAGAGAACTGCCAGAGTGTGGATGTGAACTGAACACCAGTAACAGAACTATGGTTGTGAGACATCTCACTGAAAATCAGGAAGTGCTACATAGGCATGGATATATTGGTATACTCCTCTGGTATCAGTATAGTAGTTGTGAGGCATGATCTCAGTGAAAATCACACAAGTGCTACAAAGGCATGTATAGAGAAATATATCACCATACCCCCACTGGAATATTAAGATTGTGGTTTGCGTGAGTCTGATGGCGGCCAGCTGAGGAAGTGAGCAGAGGTTTTGTGCTGGCTGCCATTGCGGAATAGTTTGAGGTTTGGGGTTTCTCAGGGGTAGGGGGTTCCGCTAGACTTGCATGATGAGAGGGATGGGGCGCAACTGGATGCCAGTAAGTGACTGGAATGGGAGGGGATGAGGGTGTCAGAAGTTTCTTTAATTTTACGATTGGTGCATCCCAGTGGTCAACATATTTATTGTGGCGTAAGCTGTACTTAACAGACAGAAATTGGCAATGTTGTGCAGCCTGCTCCTAGCCTCACTTGGAACAGAGGCCAACCTCACCTCTGCAGTGTGCCCAACCCTCTGCTTCTTCCCGCATGGGATTTAATGAAGAGTAGTTCAGTTGATCTGCTAACTGGGAGGGGTAGGCCTAATGCAAATGCTTCCTTTCCTTGAACATACAATGCATAATGTTCCTTTTAAATAATTTTTTTATCTGTTATTTCCTCCTCACACCAGCACAACCCACTTCTGTGCTTGCCCCTGTTGGCAACCTTCCTGTCCCTTCATCCCTGCCCAAAACCCAGACCAGAGGGCTACCCTTATTACCTTACATGGACTTCTCCTCCACAATGAGGCCTTTCCTGCTGCCCCGACCATGAATCCAGGAGAGAGCCTATATACTAGGTGATCTGAGGAAGGGAGACTCAGAGTTGCACTGGGAGATAATTTATCCTGTTTGCTGAGCATTTCCTGTTTTTCTCCCTCTCTTGAGACACCGCCCACAGCATGTGCTGCAGGGACTGCGCGCATTGTGTGGATCCTAGCATCTCTGTCCTCCGAGCCATACCACCTGTGGGGATCCCAGGTAGGACTGCTATGATGAGATGAGGCGTCCCCCGCCCTCCGGTCTCCTGGACTCGTTCCCAAACCCGGGTCACTGGCATTGTGAATGATAGACTTGCCACTGCACTGACAGTCTGGCTGTGCTATTTTAGGTTGTAAAAAAAAAAAAAAAACATAAAAGGCAATCAGTTTGGATTTGCCATGTTGTTCTCACTTGAATACAAGCTTGTTCATAAGCTGCCAGTGCTGCTTGGTATTCTCAAGGCCTTAGAACTGGCTTTTGGTGATGTGAATGGTGATGGAGAATGAAATAACTCCCCATTGTACTAAATAAGGGCAACCAAGGAAATACAGCTTTCAGTTCTGTTTTTAAACAATGGGAGCATTACTGTATGTGACACCTGTATTTTTTTTTTACTGGTCTGGCATTACAAGATGGGTTTGACATGCAAACATGATGTTAAGGGTCTGATTAACTGACAAAGTCCACCTAGAAGGGACTTTACTGCTGTTATAAGCATGCAATAATGCCAGGCAGGGTGGACAGTACTGGGTATATCGGACCATCCAGGGGGCCCTAATGAGGCCAGGCAGCACAGGCGGAGGGCCTTATAGCCTGAGGAAGGTCTGGTATATCCCATACCACCCACTCTGGAGGGTATTATTTCACTTAGAAAAAAACTATTCTACTACAACAGCCCTTTTGGAATTTTATGACCAAATAAATAGGTCATTGGGAAACTAGGGAGACAGCTGTTATTTTGTAGATCTTTCAAAGGCTTTTGACCTGGTGGACCACCCTTACTAATTGAAAGACTTCATGAAATAGGCATGAGGAAGATCCCTTAAATTGGTTAAAATCTTATTTGGATAATCGTTCAGAGAGTCGAGGTACAGGGATGTTTGTCAAGAAAGAGGAAAGTAAATAGAGGAGTTCCCTAGGATCAATTTTAGGACCTCTCTTGTTCCTAATATTCAAAATAACTTGCCATCGACTATAGAAAAATCAGAGATTTGACTTTATGCCGATGATCGGTTATAATTACGTCGGAAAAGCGAGAAATATTACAAACTAACTTGCAGTCTGATTTGAGAAGAATTGAGGGTGGTTCACCAGGTCAGGGCTGATAATGAACACAAAAAAACAGTGTATGTATTTCCCATTGAAAAAGTGGTGAACTTGTTTATGATTTATCCATTTGTACAGGAAATCAAACTAAACTAGAACAAGTTAAAGAATATAGTTATTTGGGATTATATTTGATGAATATCTGACCTTTTCAAATCATATTATTGCACTGATTAAAAAGTAAATAGAAGGGTAGGGGCGTTAAGAAGAAGTACTGATTGTTTATCTTTTTTAGATAGAAAAAAACTGGCAGATCAGTTAATTATTCCAGTGCTAAGATATGGAGAATTAATATATAGAAATGCAAATAAAACTCTATTGTCTAGATTAGATAGAACTTATTATCGTGTAGCAAGATATGTATTACAAGGAAACTATCGGATTCATCATTGTCTATTGTTGAAGAAAGTGAACTGGTCACCTTTAGACATAAATCATAAGTGTCATTGGTTATCTTTAATACACAAAATGAAATATTCATCTGTAAATCATCCAATTTTTTTAATATTATTTACAGTGAACAGCTATCAAAAACGGATATTGACAAGATCAGTTCACTTAAATAAGATAGTTGTAGGTAAACATTATAATAAATATTGGGACAGGTCTTTGCTATTATCAGGCTGCTAGTTTTTGGAATTCTCTTCCTGATGAGGTAAGAGAAATTCCAAATTATTCATTGTTTACTCATACTATAAAGGAGCTACATGCTCACATTTGTGAGTGTTAAATGTTTTTTTTCTCTAAGGTTCCTTGGGATTTTGAGATTTTATAATCTAGCTATTGTAAGTCTTTTAGGTATACCGTGTTGTTTGTATATTGTGGTGTTTGTATTTATATGTATTTAACATGGAACTTATTTGTATGGTTAGGAATTTACACAGGTCTGTCTTGTAAACTGGATTATGTCCAAATGACATGTATTACCTGTATAAAAATAAATTTTACCTACCTACCTAAAATATGTAATTTGTCTACATTTAAAAAATTTTTTAAAATCAGTATTAAAGGAAACGTCCACGTCAGATCGGGCCCCACCCCGTGAGAAGCAGGGCCCGATTAGCAGATTCATAAATAAGTTAATTTTTAAAACTTACTGTGCTATATTTAATTTAGAATATTATCTGGTCGATAGCGTGCCCTCCCCGCCGGCATTTTACAATTAACAGCCCTCCCCATTGCACCCACAGTCATCCGCGGCTATCCCAAGTATGACATGTCCTGTGAAGAGCAGCCGGGGCACATCCATAGGAGTACTGTAGTGGCATGCCTTTAAGTAGCTCCGGTTTGGAGCCTACGTTTCTTCGTAATATATTGAGAGTAGGTACCGACTGCCAGGGTGTCTGTCAGTCTGTACCTGGTCTCAGTATATCACGGAAACACATAGGCACCATACCTGAGCTATTTAAAGGTACACCAATACAGATTACAGACGGGAGGGCTGTTAATTGTAAGATGCTGAGGGCGGCACAGGATCAACAAAGTAACATTTCTAAATTAAATATGGCACAGTAAGTTTTAAAATATACTTATTTATGAACCTGCTGATCAGGCCCTGCTTTCTCACGGAGGTGGGGCCCGATCCAACTTGAAATTTCTTAAAATGAACAAAACATTTAGGCTAAAATAGTCCCTTCATTTGTAAGCTGTTACCCACTCCCCCCACACACAGACATTCTGTTGTAGTAACTCCCCCAACACCAGCACAATAGCAGTCTGTAGCTTCCCTAAAACTAGTACCCACAGTTAGTTACTGCTAGTTTTTACCAGTGGAGGACTGCAATTTGGAGACACTGGGATCGCAGTCCTGGTTCATTTTCATCAGTGCGGTGTTACAGCTGAGGTCGGGGAGGGGAGTAACCATAGACTGTAGCGCTGGCTCTACAGTTAGACCAGCGTACTTTTAATTGCGCCTCCCACAGGAGACATGCTGTCAAGCTTGCTGCAGTGAAGACAATGAGGAAGATCTGGAACAGGGGCGTGAGTAGCATTTAGTGCAGAGAATGCTTTGAAGTAGTGCTAAAACAAAATGTAAAAAACATGAAATAAAATTTGTTTGTTTATGGCTGTTTGGCACTTCATTCCTACTGATGTTTTGGGGAATTGTGCAGTGGGCCGTTTCTCACTTGCTTCGTGAAGGAAAATAATGGGCAGTAATCTTCAGAATTCTGCATGGGCAGTGATTTTGGGGTTTGGCCAGGTAAACGGGCAGTTGGCAGTGGGCCTTGTTGATAGGTGAGCATTGTTGTCTCATAAATGCCCACCGTGACAAGGCCCTTATACATTGAGAATTCCAGAACCGTTCGGCCCATTTTCTAAAATTGTTAGAAAAATTCATTTTAACAGTTAACGGTTTTGATGCCAGAAAGCTCTGATGATTTATGTGCTCTTAGGAAGAGAGTTGGCTACCAACAAAATAAAGATTTGAAAGGTAATGTATTCTAAAGCATTCAAAAAAAAAATTGTAAAGTGGTGCTTCCGCTGATTGGTTGACAGTATAGAGCTCTGTATTACTGTTGTCAAATTATGTGTTCTTTTGTGTGAGCTCTGCCATTTTTGGGAAAACTTTGAGGGGTGGAGGGGAGAGGGTAAAGTCAGCCAGGATAGTAGGTCACTAGGGTGAGCTAGTATGGACCTTCAGACTCCTGCTGTCAAATTATGTTTCTAACCTGCAAACATGGGGATAGAGTCGATGTTCATGATGTTAAATTCCAGGTAGTGGTGAGTACCACAGCTTGAAATGGTTCTCAGTCAATCAGATTGCACGAATTTTACCCACTTAGTGCGCACCCTGAAGTGTTATTGCACTTACAAAATGTTTCTTACGGCAGATTTAGGCTTATTGGCTGTTTGAGAACTGCATAGACTTTAGAGCCTGTGCCATCCCTGGGAAAACACTCTCTCCAGCTGAAGAATGCTTCTAGCTTGCAGGTGTTGAAGTGCAGTCTTTCTAGCCACCCTGAAACTCCCTGTATTTGTGTTGGTTCTGAATCCCATCTTCCTGAAAATGGTCATGTTGCACAATAATGCTCATGCTCTTGGTTTGTAGTGATCCCACTTTATTAGCTTGTTTTGATTACTGTTTCGATGTATTTACTGTCACTTTTTTTTTTCTCCTGTGTATGTTTTTGCCATAGAGTTTTTTCTCCCATAGGCTGGCACCAGCAGGCTATTCAGCCTTGTCGTCTCCCCTGCTTGGCTCCCACCACCCTGACTCTTGCTTTGAAGATTCCCCCATGCATTGCCCCCCCTCACCCCATGGTGGGGCCAGGAAGGTGAGGTTTGTCCTCCCTCCACCTGATGACTGTCATATAGAACTGGGTGTTGGTGGTCAGACGGCGATGCGGGAAGAGGGGCAGGCAGGGCTTCATTAAGCCAGCGCCAACCCTTTTTCTATTTTCTCCCTAGTTCTCAACCGCAGAGGCATGTAAGCATGTGCGGCGTGGGGTGTACATGCTACAGAACCATGGCCCTCCCTTCCGTGTTGCTCATACTCTGGCACTGCCACACGGCCTCCACAAGGTGGCAGCCAAGGAGGGGGATAGCATATCATCCCCACCCCAGGAGAGGAGAGCTGTCCATCAGACACTCAGTCCTAACCCCCCCCCAACCCAGCTCACCCCCAGCAACCAGAGCGCGTTCCCAAACCCGTGTCGCTGCTGTGGGAAAAGGTAAGGTGTGTTAGGCACCTCAGCCGTCTTCACCACTGGGTGGGGTTTCCTGTGTACGTTTTAACCTGTGTGTAACTGTTCCTGCTGGACTACGTTAATCTGTTGACTGCTGTTGTCCTCTGTGGGCCTGCGCCTGAAAACAAGATGCTGAATTTCATGGGGTTATCCTGGATGGATTCATTTCAAATCAATACGTAATAAATATTTACACACAATGCTCCTTATATTGAAGATATTTTGTGTACATCTTCCCATCTTTCTTAATGACTAAGGACACCTGCTTAAAAATAGGATCCTTGTCCTTCAGACTTTCCTCACACAAATTCCTTAGTAGTAGAGAATAAGGTAAGATAAAAACAGGAAATACAACTGGAACTGTGCGTAATTTACAAAAATTTTCTCGGATAAGTCACTTGCTTCTTAAGCTGTATTAACAAATTGTCATGTGACCTAATTTCTTGTATCACAGTACAGGATTTCTTGCCCATTTTTATAAACTGATGTAATCTGCTTTCTAAATGTACTAAGCCAGTCAAAGAACGATTTGAGTTCTGCCCATTTTTGTGAATAGTTCTGTGTGACTGATTTCAGTGTATTGCTGTCCTCTTAATAGGCCATCAAGTCATTTTTTAGTAAAATAGGAAAAAAACTGAAATTAAGAGCAGTGCAGTATGAGCCACTCAATTAAACATTTTCCTTTTTTGTGTGTATCTGCGTATTAGAGCCACCAACCTGCTCCCCTGATCAGTTTACCTGTTCCACTGGTGACATTGACTGTATTCCACTGGCCTGGCGCTGTGATGGATATTCAGAGTGCGCTGATAAAAGTGATGAGAAAAACTGCCCAGTTTGCTCAGAGACGCAGTTTCGCTGTACCAGTGGTCAGTGCATCGAGATGTCCCTGAGGTGCAATGGGGAAGCAAACTGCCAGGACAAGTCTGATGAGAAGAACTGTGAAGGTAGATGTTGATTTTTCAGTTTTATAATTCAGCTTTATACCAAAAACTGTTTAAAATAGCAGGTATTTTACTGTACTATAGTTGCCAGAAAATGTACTGCAATTACATAACTTGTTTAAAGCAATAATGTATTTCTGACATTCATGGAATCATTATAGATGTGTTTTTTATGCCCTTAAATATTTTTAAAATACCTTTATTACTTATTTTGTAATAGTTGACAAGTTAATATTGCCACCACTACAAACACTTAAAATCTCTTCTGTGGAGGTTACTTTTTTTTCTGTGATTTACAGTTTAACCCCTGTGCCACCAGCCTTGTCCTGTACCTCATACCCTAGGCCTTGCCTGTCCATGGATTTCCACCCAGGGTGGGACCTTCAAGTGGTACCCCGCACCTTTTATCTCGCACGATTGTTGTGACCTCCACGGGCCTAACACAGCATGGGGTCTGAAGTACCGGCTGATCTTCCTGGACCATATCTCCACCATTGAGACACACTGATGGGTTCTGGGCTGGAGGTGCTAGGACCACGCGGGAGCTAACAATCTTAAGGATGGCTGGCACCAAGGCAGGCTGCACACATGCGCGGCACCACGAGAGCTAGTCTCACATTGCATAGCCTATTTCGGCAGTGACCCCCAGCCACCTCAGTTACTTTATTCCTGCTGTGGAGTGCGCTTAAGTGATGACGTCGCTCACCTGCCAGCAGTCAGATCTTCACATCTGTATGACAGTAGTGTTCAGTTCATTACAGTGTTTAACTAGTGTTTGTTATTCTTGTATCAGTTTAGTTGAGAAAAAAAAAAAAAAGAGTTCTTATGTCAGTTTCTCTCAGCCCTACCGAACAGTGGTCTATGACCATAGATGGTGACAGTGATGGTAGGGAGCCTCTTCAGGCATGCAGCTCTGGCAGTGGGGCCATATCCAGTCCGCCTTCCTCTCCGAGGGAGGGTTCTGACAACGGGCGGTCCTGTGTTCGAGATGAAGGGCAGTCCTCTTGCAAACACAAAAGGCGGGCCCATTCTGAGTCCCAGTCGCGGATCCGGCACTGCTTGACCTAGAGTTCTTCCTCTTCCGTCAGAAGAGGAAGAAATGTAACTTTCTTTCGAGTTCACCCTCTGACATGTCTGCTATGCTGTCTTCAAGATCCGAGAGCAGAAGGCCTTCACTGGCCCCGGCCTCTCCTGCTCGCAGTAGCTCGAAGTCTCAGGCTTGGAGCCCCTCACTGTCCTCTTGTGGGGATCGTGGTGGTCGGTTTCACCACTGGGCAGCATTTATGGAGCAGTGGGTACAGCATCTGGCCCTTTTCCCCCTCCCGCAGACCCAGTGCCAGGCCCTTAGGAGCTAGGGACCTCTGGGACACAGTCAGGTCTTTCGGGCCAGGTAGAGCATTTCGCTCCACCAACAGATCCTATTCCCTTGACGGTGACCATGCCACTGGCCGTACCCCCTCTCTCTGTCTCTTTGCAGGGGCTGGTCCAGGTACCTCTGCCGATCACTTTGGTGCCGACTGGACCTTCGTTGGGCGTCTGGTTTGGGTAGTCTTAGGTCTGACCCAGTATCATGTCCAGCACCGTCTCCTTCGACACTTGCGACACTGGGGGGTCTCCTCTGCGCCGCATCCTGTCTCTGTGGGTTTGGAGCTGGCTTCCTTGGTACTGGTGCTGACTCATCTGGGGTGGTGTTGGAAACGGCCCCCTTGGTGCCAGGCCTGATGTCGGGTCCAGTGCTGGTGTCTCATGTTTATCTGACTGCTGGGATTAGACTAGGTGTTACAAGGTCCACACCTCTTCCTACCCCTCTTCCTGAAGAGGAGTTGGAAGACGATGAGTCTGACCCCGACCTCATGATTTCTGAGGACAGCAATGAGGACTCATTTTACTCCCAGGATACTCCTACTCCAGGCACTCCTTCTGTTCCTCAGGAGGATCTTTCTTTCCAGACTCTGCTTCGCAATATGCATGCAACCTTAGCTCTCGACCTCTGCCCTAGATCCAGGTAAATGTCTGCGTCTCAAGTGGCTTCATGTGCCTAACATTCCAGTGACTCTCACTTCCTGTTCCTCCTGCTTTTGAAGCTCTTTCAGAGGCAGTGTGGGTCAGGCCAGCAACCATTCCTTTGGTCTCTAAGCAGATAAAACTGCAAGTACATTGCTCTTAAGGATAGGCTTGTTCTGGCTTCTTAGCCTATTGCTGACAAGATTGTCATTTTGGCTGAGAATGATAAGGCAGTCCTTCCTCAAGAAGTTACAGCTCACCCCATCAACAGGGAATCTTTCAAGATTGATGCGATGGGGAAAAGGGCCTTTGCTGCGGCTGCCCTGGGTATGCATATAGCTAGCTAACAAGGGCATTTCTCAGTATGAGTATGTCCTCTGAACTTCCCTCAAGTCTCTTACAGAGACCCTGCCAGAGTCGGACACTAAGCAGAAGATCCTACAGACTGTTACCCATGGTATAGAGTCTTAACAATCCCCAGTTAAAGGCAGCCATGAATGCATATGATGCTGCTTCCTGTGCTGCTGCCGCTGGTGTCTGCATTAGGAAACATTCTTGGCTTCGGACATCTGTTTTTTTCTAATGGCGCCCAACAGCAGATTATGAGTGTTCCCTTTGATGGCTCTTACTTGTTCGGCCAACAGGTGGAACTATCCCTTGAGGCCTCTCAAAAGACCCAAACAGCTATCAAGACTGCCAAAGACTGCCAGACTCGCCCCAGCTCATCCTCAGAGGCAGGGGCAGAGTCTTCTACCGTAATAAACAGTCCTTTCATGGCAGAGGTAGAAAGCCCAAGTCAAGTCCCAGCCTCCTCAAATGCAGAAGAAAACGCAACAGAAGGCACAGGCCCCGAAAGCACCTAGTGACACCCTCGGAGACTCGGGCCCCAGGTCTGCCTCAGCTGCCCAAGGCAGTCCTCTCCGGTAGGGGGCATCTGGCTCAGTTTTCCTGTCAGTGGAAGGCTGTCGCTATGGACAAGTGGGTCCTGAAGATCATCCAGGAGGGATACCTAATGAATTTTTCAGAAATTCCCTCCCAGACTATCCCTAATTCCAGAAAGTAAAAACCCCTGTCCACTGCAATGTGGAACCTTCTCGCCTCAGAGATAGTGGGCCTCTTAAGCAACAGGGCAGTGGAAGTAGTGCCAGAGACAGAGTGCAACACAGGCTTCTACTCCCATTACCGCCTTGTTTCGAAAAAGTTGGGGGGCATGCACCCCATTCTCAGCCTCAGAAAGCTAAACAAGTTCCTGCATCGAGAGAAGTTCAGAATGGTCTGTCTTGGGATCCTGCTTCCACTTCTCAGGTCTCATGGACCAGGCTCTAGAACATGGTCTAGAACTGTCAGCCATCCATGTTCCAGGCGTGCCAAATATCCTGTTAGACAGACAAAGCTGGTCACAGTTCAGAATGCATGAGTCAGAGCTGCTGACCTCGGTTGTAGAAGACCTGTTCAACAGGTGGGGTGCACAGAGTTGGACCTTTTGCATCCCCACTCAGTGCAAAACTGCCACTTTTCTACTCACTTGATCCTGGGTTTGGAGTTTTCTGGCGGGCGCATTGTCCCTCTCCTTGAAGGGAGGTTTCTGTATGTTTTCCTCCCCTCCCGCAGAGGGGCCTACTCAAGTTCAGAAGTAGAAAGCAGGTGCGTCACAATGTAATCCAGGGTGCTCTGAAATTGGGAGGGCTGTTCCCTATAATATCATACTTTACAGCAAATGTTAGAAGCACTCCAGTTCTAAACAGTCAGGCCTTCGTAAGAGGGTGGCACCCTCTTAAGAAGGTGCACTTGTTCGGCCAAGGCGCTAATGGAGCACAAGCCTTGGAGTAATAAATCTCCTTTTTTGCACCACAACTCTGCCTGCTGTCTCTGTTTAGACCTGGAGTGCTTCTAATATTTGTGGTAAAGAGGGTCCTGCTCAAGCTGCAGCTGGAAGGGAACAGAGACGATTCTTGGCTCCCTTCTGGCCATGTCAGATTTGGTTCCCATTGCTGCAAGAGCTGGTGGTGGAACCTCCAGTGCCCTTGCCCCTGTGCACCGGTTTGCTCTCCCAGGACCATGGCACCCTAGTCCATCTAGATCTAAAGTCCGTGTATGGCTTCTGCAGACCTAGCTATCGCCCACTGTGGGGTGTCCTGTAGGGTCAGAGATGTCCTGGTGGCTGCTGGGAAACTCTCCACCAGGACCACTTATGCCATAAAATGTAAGCGTTTCACCCTTTGGGCTGCTTCCCGCCAATTGGATCCCTTCACCTGCCTGGTGAATCAGGTGTTGGAGTACCTTCTCTCCCTTACAGATTCAGGCTTGGGATATTCCTCGTTCAAGGTGCATCTTTCTGCCATCTCTGCGTACCACGCACCTATTGAGGGCAGGGCTGTGACTTGGCTTGAGGTGTCCCACACCTTTCTGCGGGGCATCTTGCATCTGAGATCTCCCATTCAGGACCTGGTCCCCTCTGTGGGGCTTCAATTTTATGTTGAAGAAACTCACTTTACCTTCCTATGAACCGGCCATGAGTTGCAAGCTGCGCTTTCTGTCTTGGAAAGTGCTCTTTTTAGTTGTTGTTACTTCTGCTCAAAGGATTTACGAGCTTCAGGCTCTTATGTGTAAGGAGCCTTATTTGTTTTTTTACAAAAACAGGGTGTCTTTGCATACTAATCCTAAGATCTTACTTTGAGGTTCCTTCAGTAGGTCATCACATATAGAACTGCGTCACCTGACGTGGGCCTGCGGCAGACTTTCTAGTGATTCCTGATGGGGACCGCGCCCAACATCACGTGACCGACGTCAGCATGACTGTATATAGTGGGCGGTCCCCATGCCCACCCTCCAGTTCTTTCCTGCCGTCGCCTCGTGTCAGTCGCATTGCAGACTTCCATACAGCGATTGTCGTGTAAAGTTCTTGCGTCTGAATTTTTCCTTCGCCTAAATCTCTTCATTTTCATTTTTGCTCTTGATGTCTTCACCGAAGTGCTCATCCTGTGGCACACACATCCTGCATAAGGACGGTCACCTTAAGTGTGTCATCTGTCTGGGCCCAGACCATCCTGTTTCCTCCTGCTCAGAGTGCCAAACTTTCAGCCAGGCCACCAAGAAGCGGAGACAGCAGGCTTTGGAGGCCCACCTCTTAAAGACCCACTTAGCATCTCTTGAGAAGCAGATGGACCATATTAGGGAGTCCTCTTCTGAAAAATTGTCTCCTTCAAAGAAACACCACAAAGAGAAGTCTCGGGAGCACTCCACGGAAGAGGCCACGTGGCCCTCAACGAGCAAGGCCCAGCCACCACCCAAGAAGTCGGACGGTAAGTCTGGGAAATCCTTCGCGGGTCAGTTGGTCTCTCCGACGACCGCTAAGTCAGCCCCTAGCTCCTCCGGGGACTGCACAGCCACCGGTAAGCCGGCTTCCCAGCCTTCGCGGACCCGCCCGGCACCCGTCGATAAGTCGACCGGGGGCTCCTCCCCCTCCCGCCTGATAAGACGCCCGTCCCTGAGGGCTGCTCAGACGTGGTTTGCCCGTCGGGGCCTAGTGGCGGCTCACCCGACGACCGGCCGGACCAGGGGGAGAAGGCTCCTCTCCCCCCCTCTTCCTTTGCCTGTACCCTCCCCTACACCGATGGGTACTTCAAGCAAGGATAGTGCGGACCCCTCAAACATCGCCGAGGCCCTCGGGGTTTGCCCCCATGCCCCTGATGGAGTCAAGGAGAAAGAGGCTCCTCCTCAGCTGTCTGGCCTTCCAGTGAGGCCCCTCCTTTCCTCCCTCTGGTGGGATTCCTATTAAGCTGACTCCGGCACCAGTCCCACCGTCCGACCCGGTGAACCCTACGCTGATGCGGGCGTCCGATGACCATTCTTCAAGCAGGGCTCAGTGGTCGGCCTCTGCCATTGGCTCCGGCGTCAGACCGGTCCCACCGTCAGACCCCCTTCGTCCGGCTCTGGCGCGGCCCCTCCAATGCTGGATCCCTTCCAGCACCGGATAGTAGTGCCAGTCCCAGCAAATCCCCAGCTGATCTGTACTATCTGGTCCGACGTGGGTACCCCCACCACCAGAGCTGACGACGGGGATTTACACACGACCCCGGACTGTCCCACACTACCCTCTTGGGTATCCTGGGAACCATTTTCCGGCTGGTCCCCCTTCGGACTGGAGTTCGTTTGGGCAGTACTACCCTGGCTTCCATCCATGCCATTACCAGGGTTACCAGTAACCCCCATCACTGGTCATACCTCCACCCCGTCAGCCCCAACCACCTCCTCCACCCCCCCCACCTCTTCCGGCTACGCCGGACTTTAAGAATCTCATCCAGTCTTGGTGGCGGGGGGCACGGTCGGAGTTGGTGTCTGACCTGGAGATGAGACTCCCGCTGCCACGGTCTCCATCCCCCGAGCAGTTCTTCCGTAACCATTGTTCGTGTCTCAGGGAAAACTCACCAGGACATTACTCTCCCAGATGTCCATCACCGTCCTGATGAAGGGGCAGATGACGATGATGATGAGGGGGCCGACTTGGCGGAGGACGTCTTGGAGGAGCCCGAGGGTCCATCAGGCAAGGTTTCCCCTAAGTTACCCCCCGAGGATCCTGCCTTCTTGGACCTTCTGAGGTCCATGAAGGATTTCTTCGACTGGGAGTTGGAGGAACAAGACCCCATGAGACAGAGACTAGCTGAGCACCTGGACTTAAGAGCCTTTGTCTCTGATCCCTATTCCTCCATAAGTTGGACCTCATCAAGACCTCACCTCTACGATCCTGCAGTGCCTCATTCCCTCCGGCTGTCCCAAGCGGGCAGACAGGCTTAACCGGTGCGAAGGATGCACCCTTTCTTAAGGCGCACCCTAAGGCTGACTCTGTGGTCATCTCCGCTGCTCGTGACTGCTCCGCTGCACATGAGCACCTCTCCTTCGGACAGAGTCAAGGCAGATGGACCAGTTTGGGAGAAAAGTTTATTCGTCAGCCACATGCCCCCTTCGGTCCCTGAGTTATGTGGCCCACGTGGTGTCCCACCAGAAAGCTACCTTGGCCAGGCTGGAAGCTCGGGTCCAGTCTATAGGACCCTCGAGCCTGAAAGAGGAGCTTGCCAAGGATCTTCGTCTCACCCGTTTTTCTTGTAGGCATGCTTTGCGCGCTACGTACGACTCTGTCAATTCCGTGGCTCGCACCTCGGCAACTGCCGTTGCCCTTAGACGGCACACCAGGCTTCACCTCTGTGGACTGGCTAACGAAGTTTTCGGCGATTCAAGATGCCCCCTTTAGGGGTTCCGTACTCTTTGGTGGGGACACCAAGGACATCATCACTGACCAACAGGACAGAGGTCTCGCCCTTAGGTCAGTGAGGTCCATGTACCGATTGAGCAACCAACAGCAGCAGCCCTTTCGGAAAAGGACCTGGAGGCAGAGGAAGCAAGCCCTGGCTCGACGCCAGGGAAAGTGCAAGTCCACGGGTTCAGCTACTCTTCCAGCCTCCAAAAACCAGAGACGAACAGGGGGCCCTCCCCCTGTACGTCCAGCCACTTCCTGACTCACTATCCCCACTACCTCCTCAGTCTCTCGATGGGGAGCTGGTGGGGAGAGGTTCACCACCGCACAGGAGTGGGGGCAATAACCTCTGACGAATGGGTCCTGCAATTAGTGTCCGTTGGGACACAGTAGAGTTTCTGGAATTTCCTCCAAAATCTCCTCCAAAAGATCTTCCTATTCCAGGGATCAGGCTCTTCTTGTCCGAGAAGAGGTGCACAGCTTCTTGCTCAAGGAAGCAATAGAGCAGGTTCTCCTCCGGCAAAGGGGAAGGGGGTTTTTCTCCCATTTTTCCTGGTTCCAAAAAAGACGGGGGACTTCAGACCCATCCTCGACTTAAGCAGCCTAAATCTGTTCGTCGCATACAAAATATTTCGAATGTTGACACTCCAGAGCTTCCTCCCACTCCTTCTGGAGAATCATTGGTTGTGTGCTCTGGACATGCACAATGCTTACCTGCATATCCCCATCTTCCCAGCCACCGCCCTGCGGTTTCAATACCAGGGGGAACACTTCCAATTCCGAGCACTCCCCTTTGGCCTGTCTTCGGCATCTCGTGTGTTTATCAAGTGCCTGGCAGTGGTTGCGGCTTTCTTACGCCGCAGGGGGATTGCGGTTTTCTTTTACCTGGATGACTGGCTGATCTCAGCCTCGTCCAGGGACTTTTTTTTACCAGAGGCTCTTTCTTTCACCTTGGACCTTTTCAAAAGACTAGGGATTACTGTCAGTGTCCCCAAGTCCTCCATGACCCCGTCCCAGAAACTGCAATTCTTTGGGGCAGTCTTAGATACGGTCCATTGCAGAGCCTTCCTCACTCAAGACAGGGTGGAGACCCTGATCAGTCAGGCTTCTTGAGTCGCTTCTTCCAGGACTATCCCGGCCCAGGAGATCCTTCACCTTCTTGGCCTGATGGCGGCCTGCATCACCACTGTTCCCCTAGCGAGGCTCCGCATGAGGGTTATTCAGTGGTCCTTGCAAGTGCAGTGGGACCAACTCCTGGACGACCTGGACCATCCGGTACTGGTCTCCTCAGCGGTTCAGAAGGAATTGCTTTGGTGGAAGGATCCCTGCAGTCTTTCTTTGGGTCTTCCCTTCTGGAACCCAGCTCCCTTGGCATCACTAACCACGGATGCCTCGAACATGGGATGGAGAGCACATCTAGGGGAGCACCAAGCCCAAGGACTGTGGTCCAGCTTGGAGACAGCATTACATATCAATGTTCTGGAGATGAGGGCAGTCTTGTACGCTTTACAGGCTTTCCAGACCCTCCTTCCCAAGGGATTACTGCTGGTCCAAACGGACAACATGTTGGTAGTTTGGTACCTCAACAAACAAGGAGGAACCCGATCATACGCCCTGTGCAGGGAGGCGATGTGGGCGTGGAACTGGGCGGTCCAGCACAATCTGGCTCTCGTGGCTGTGCACATACCAGGCATTCTAAATGTCCTGGCAGACAGTCTCAGCAGGTCTCAGACCCTAGCTCACGAGTGGGAATTACATCAGGAAGTGGCAGATTCCATCTTCCTACGTTGGGGGCGTTGGAAATCGATCTTTTCACGTCCCAATACAATGCAAAACTTCCCAGTTTTTGCACGCTTGTTCAGGGAATGGTGCTTTTGGCATGGCGCGCTGTCTCTCTCCTGGACAGACAGAGAAATTTTGTACGCCTTCCTCCATTTCCCATTCTTCAGAGGGTCCTCCTCAAGCTTTGAGCAGAGAAGGCAAAGATGATCCTCATCACCCTCTCTGGTCGAGACAGATTTAGTTTCCACTGTTACAGCAGCTTTCCAGGAACCACGGTTCCACTTCAAGGACCGACCTCTGACTCAGGACCAAGGTCGGCTAGTGCATCCGGGGCTCAGGACACTGCAAGTTCATGCATGGCTCCTGCAGTCATAGCGATCTCTCACTTTGGGATCTCCTCCAGGGTGGCTCAAGTCCTTAGCTGAGGCCAGAAGACCTCTACTCGTTCCACTTATGCGTGAAGTGGAAGCTGTTTTCCATTTGGGCGGCTGCCAAGGTTGAACCCTTCTCTTGTTCTGCCACTCAAGTCATGGAGTACCTCCTTCATCTGTCAGACCGGTCTTTCATATTCCTCTTTGAAGGTCCACCTTTTGGCTATTTGCCATGGACTAGTGGATGGTAACCTTGGCTCAGTTGGAAGTCTCAAGAACCTTTCTGAAAGGGATCCTCCATCTGAACCCCCATCCACAACTCAACCCTGCCTTGGGATTTGAACTTTGTTTTGGAAAAGCTCACCCTTCCTCCTTCGAGCTGGCTATGTGCTGTGACTTGCGCTTCTTTTCCTGTAAGGCGTTGTTTTGGTGGCCGTCACGACATTTGAGGATTTTGGAGCTTCATGCTCTGGTTTGTAAAGAGCCCTATCTTATTTTCCATAAGGACTGGGTGGTCCTTGGGGCTGAATCCCAAGTTTGTTCCCAAGGTGGTGTCAAAACACACTGAACCAGTCAGTAGAGCTTCCTGTGTTTTCCGTCCCCTTCTAACAGAGGTGAGGCACTCCTCCATATGGTGGACGTACATCGGATTCTTCTGTGCTACACTCACCAGACAAAAGAATTCTGTAGCTGTGATCACCTTTTGTTTCTTTTGCCCCCAGATCGAAGGGCAAACTGGTTTCTAAGCAGAGCCTTTCCAAATGGTTAGGCAGCTGCATTAGGTATTGTTGCCAGAAGTATGAAAAACCTCTGCTGGATACCATAAGCGGTCATTCTACTAGTCATGGCTGCTTCCGCTGCCTTTCTAAGAAATGTCTCTGCGGCTGATATCTGTGCCGCAGCCACTTGGAGTTCTGGCCATACTTTTACCAAACACTACATTCTGGACATTGCTTCTAGGCAGAGGGCTGGTTTTGGCCTAACCATGTTACAGGGCCTTCTGTCCTAGGCTGGATCCATTCTGCACTCCAGTTTTTTCTGTTGGAGTTATTTCTCCTCTTCCCTAGTTTCTCTCGGTCTCTCTTTGGAGGGACTGCTTGGGACTCTGTCCTGTATGTGATGACATACTGAAGGAACCCTCTCAAAGTAAGATAGTACAGTTACGTAGGAACTTACCATAGCAGTAGATCTTCAAGAGAGGTTCCTTAAGTAGGTCATATTTTTCCCTCCCTCCTTCCCCTCATTGTGTTTCTTACAGGGACTCCAAATCCTGTTCACTCCTGCTGTCAGGTCTCTTCCTGGCTCCGGTGGGAGAACTGGAGGGTGGGCATGGGGACTGCCCACTATATACAGTCATGCTGACATCAGTCACGTGACATTGGTTGAGCGGTCTCCCATAGGGATTGCTTGAAAAAGTCTGCTGTGCTGACCCGATGCCATGGGCGCCAGTCCTATGTGAACCTACTGAAGGAACTCTCTCAAGATCTACTGTTGATGTAAGTTCCTGCCGCAACTACTTTTCTTCCCAAGGTGGTGTCTTGAGTCTACGTTGAACCATTCCATCCACCTTCCAGTTTATTCTCCCGAGTACTCTAATCAAGAAGAGGCTTTTCTCCATACTTTGAATGTACATGGAATCTAGTGGTACTGTACGCACCAGACCAAAGGCTTCTAGGAGGTCTGAGCAGTTTATTTTGTTCACCCCCCGAGAGAGGATGCTCTCGTTTCCAAACTGTTTGTCTAAGTGATTAGCTGATTGCATTGTTTACCATAAGTACAACAAGGACCTTCTTGGAGTGGTTAAAGGCCATTCCACCAGGGGTGTGGCTGCCTCCATGGCCTATTTCAGAAATGTCTGCTGCGGACATCTGTGCAGCTGCCACCTGGAGTTCTGTCCACACTTTTACCAAGCATTACAGTCTGGACATTGCCTCTCGGTGTAGGGCCAATTTCAGCCTAGCAGTTCTTCAGGGCCTCCTCTCCTGAGCTCTTGACTGCTGATCTGTACTCCTCCTGGTGCTGTTCTCCAGGTTATGGCTGGTACTGCTTGGGACTCAATCCTACCAGTGTTGTTCTGCTGCAAGAGCCTTCCTCGAAGTAACAGTACAGTTACATAAAAGCTTACCATAACAGTAGATCTTCGAGAGAAGCTCTTGCAGCAGACCCTGCTTTTCCTCCCTCCTTCCCCCTGCTGTTCCTTCTTCCTCTCGCACTGCTTCTGTTTTTCTTTCTTAGTTCTTGGGGATCCCCCTCTGTTCTGTGCCCGCTTTGAGTCTCCGGCAGGAGAACTGAGGAGAATGTGGGGGACCCACCCACCTTTATAGGATAGGCTGACATCAGCCGCTGATATCGGCAGTGGGAGGTCCCCCATGGTAGACTGATAGCTGCCAGGCCCACACGGAAAACTTTCTAGCTAAGTCCTACTGATGGCCTGCTGCAAGAGCTTCTTTCAAAGCGGTAAGTTCTTGTGTAACTGAACTTTTTCACAACGACTCAATACCTGAGCTCCATCGTCGGTTTGCCTGAAAATCTTCACCCCTAAACCTCAGCCTCGGGTGCCTCTCTTATGGTCCATAAAGGTACAGGTTCCTCCTCTGCCCCTCTACATTCTGGCTTCCTTCTGCTCCTCTTTCTCTGTAATGGGGATTCATGTGAGGGCAGGATCTCCCCTTTGGCAGTAGATCACACAGAAAGGGCAGCCCTCGATATTTTTAAGGTGGTCATGCGCTGGAATTGATAGCACCCCATCTGTTGCACACCCCTCCCCTGCACTTGTCAGTCCTTTTGACCGAAATTCATACTTTCTTGGACAAATCTGCCATTCATCCTGTGTCTCTTCTCAGAAATAGACTGACATGCCTATTTAAGATATTTCATGGACCCAAAGATACACAGTCAACTTCCCATCCTGGACCTGCAGAACCTAAACAAATACATTACATTCAAAATGTTTTGCATGGTCTCTTCACAGTCCCTCCACTCTTTTCTGGTGCTGGGGAATTGGCTGTGCTGTCTGGACATGTAGGGTGGCATGCCTGTATATCAAGATTCACCACAGCATCGACAATACCTGCACTTCTTTTTGGAGAGCCAGCACTTCCAATTTTGTGTCTTGCTGTTTGGCATGTCCTCAGTGCCACAAATCTTCACTATGTGCTTAGCTGAGGTGACCATGGTCTTACTCGAGAAAAAAAAACCAAAAACCGTGTATATTCCTTTACCTGGACGATTTGCTCCTCAAGGCATCATCCAGGGAAGCAGCTCTACCCACATTGTATCAGTCATCAGTTGTTAGACTAACTGGGTATCCTAGTCAGTGAGCCTAAATTCATTAATCCCTTGATTGCATTCAGTTTATTAGCGTTGTCTCAGACATGACTCTAAGCTCAGGCATTTCTTCAAAACTCCTGTGCCAACACTTGACGGACCAGGCAGCGTTGATTGCATGTTGGACTTGGATCCCTGTGAAGTACATGCTTCAGCTCCAGGGCTTCTTTGTAGCTGCCATTTGTGACTGTTGCTTTGGCTTGTTTCCACATGCATGTTGCTTGCTCTATGGGCCCAGGATTTCCTGTCCTTGAATCACCTTGTTCTGATTGATCATTGACCCTTTGGAAGGCCCCTTGACTGGTGGCAAGATGGTTTCCATCTGCTTTAGGGTTTTCCATTTCTCTGTCCCTCCCTACCACCCTCCTCTGGAATGGGTTGAGTGAGTTTGTCTGGGTGCAGTCAAGACCCAGTGTGTCGTCCCCATCAGACCACTCTCTCACATCACTCTAGAGATGAGGGCTGTTCTTCTTGGTCTGCAGGCCTTCATTCTCATTTTCAGGGCCATCCTTTTGCTGGTTTAGACAGACATTTGTGTTATGCACTACCTCAACAAACTAGAAGGTACGTGCTCCTATCCCTGTGCTGAGAAGCCTTGTGGATGTGGGAGGGCCCTGGTACAAGACATATACCTCATCGCCAGGTTTCTGCTTGGCTTTCCGAAAGTCCTGGCTGATTCAGCAGGATGTTTGCTCAGTCCCACACGCACATCTCCACACAATGCAAAACTTCTGAAATGTTTGCTTGCTTGCTAGTACAGGACCGAGGCGTTTTGGCAAGACTCACTGATCGCTCCTGGAAAGGGTATCTTACTTAGAGGTATCTCTTGCAGCAGGCCATCACTGGTAGGACTCAACCATCAGTTGCTAGGACCACATGGAAACCTTTCTAGCTAGCAATCTACCAGAGGGCCGCACCTCTGACATCAGCAGCTAACTTCAGCTTATCCTATATGTGGTGGGCGGTTCCCATACTCTCCTCAGTTCATTCCCGCTGTCAACCAGTGCACATCGGACCATGGACTCTGCTGTAGGTACAGTCAATCGCCGTTTTCTTGCATTTACCACGCTTTCTTATTTTCTTATTTTAGTTAAACATCGACATTTTTCAGTGGTGGTTCTTCATGTTTGTCTTCACAACCCTCTTCTTCTTCTTCCGACCGCTGCAGTAAGTGTGCCTGCGGCAAACTGATCCCAGACAAGGACGGCCACTCTGCTTGCCTCTTCTGCCTAGACCCAGATGGAGGCCCATAGCTCCTTCACATCCCCGGCGCAGTCCTCTGGCTTCTCTTCCATCTAAGTCCAAGGAAAAATCATTGGGGAAGCACAAGCGGTGGGCCAGAAACTGGGACCGTCCCTGGTCTACCTTCCATCTTCACCCTGTCCCTCTGATTCAATGGGTATTGATCAAGCTTTGAGCAGATGAGGCCCACTGATATTGGTGGCCCCCTTCTAGCCAGAGAAATTTGTTTCCTGATCTGGCAAATTGCAGTCGAACCCCTGTCCCACTCCTGTACAAGCAAGTCTGCTGTCCAAGGACCAAGGCAGTCTGTTACACCTAGACCTTCTGTCCTGCAGCTTTATGCCTGGCACCTAAGGTGTAGAACTCTCTTCAGGGTCACCTTCGCTGTTCGGATGACCTACAGGTGGCTCATAAGGCGTCTACCAATCACACTTACTCTGAAATGGAAACATTTGTCTCTGGTGTGCCATTTGCACACTGGATCCACTTCCATGTCTGGTGTACCATGTCTTAGACTACCTACTGTCCCTTTTGGACTCTGGGTTCCAGTACTATTATGTGAAAGTACACCCTTCATCCATTCTGGTGTTTCATGCCCTCCTAGAGGGCAGGACTCTGGCTCTGTTGGAGGTTGCTCAAAGTTCTCCTGCATCTGTGTCCCCTGACTCCAGTATGGGACCTTTACTTGGTTCTAGCATCTCTTACACAGGATTCTTTGGAACCTGCTTTTGCCTGCAGTCTGTGTTTCCTCTCCCAGAAAATGCTTTATCTAGTTGACATTACCTCTTCTCTGAGAGTTTGCAAGCTGAAGGTTTTAGTTGTTGATCCCAGTATCTTGTGTTTTACCAGGGTTGGGTTTCATTGTGCACCTATATTTCCTTAGGCCATACACTAATTCCTCTTTTGGTGGCAACAGGAGGCACAACCTATGTTTAGAATCACAAATTTCTACAAATAATTTCTTTGTTTTGTACTGTTTTAGAATCGTTTCAGCAGTGTTATGCTATAGAGGAAGGTGTCCTTGAAGAAGATAGTTTCATTATTTACCCCATTTGGTATTTCAGGTGGCATTCTCTGGAAAATAGGCATCTTCCTGTGCGCTTGGTTTTCTGCATCCGGGCAAGTGGGCTTTTTCTTACAGGAAACATCACCTCTCCTTTTGGCCTGGTTGAGGTGTTGATTTCTCATTCCTGTCAGTCTGGTACAACTCTAATCTTGCCTCATGCTAGAAACTGAGGCAGTATGGGGCCATCCACATTATATAGGTGATGGGCAATGAGATACGCGAGTGTGAGTGTCCCCAACTAGGCAAAACTTCACAGGTAGTCCTGAGGTCGACCACTTTCAGTTTCAAAAGTGTGGCTCTATGGTGGAGATTTTCTTTCAAGATATACTGTTATTGATAAGTAACAAAGCAACTTTGCTAGCACACATTTCTGGTAGTAGACAGCACAGCACAATATTAGAGTGCACCAGTTTAGGCATGAGGAGTAAGAAGGTACAATAAGCCTTACTTAAAGTCAACCTGGCTAACTTTTAAAATGTTTCTTTGTACTGTGTTAGGAAGAGGAAGATATCATAGTTTGCCACAGAACAGCCAGCGGATTGATCCCTTTCATTTCTTCATCAGTCTGTCCACACCCTTGCGTCAACACAGTGTGATGTAATTCTCTGGAGAGTGCTGTAGTGCTTTCCATAGGTCTCAGTGGGGTTGGTTCTTAAAAATATTTAAAATATTTTTACAGTGCTACAAATTAAAGCCATTACTCGACTAACAGCCTTGTTAGTCAAATGAAGGCTTTTATTCAAGTAGAGTAGTAGTCACCCAGGGAGTGGTGTTTCACTGAGGACTGATGCCCCCCCACCCCCAAGGAAAAGAGCATCCTTTGGTATGCTCAGTTACTCACCTCATCTGCTGTGTGATCCGAGTTCAGGGCACAAATGTAGGTTGCCGGCAACCCTGGTAGCAGCGCAGCGCTGCACTATCGGAACCGGTGGTTGCATCAGTTTCTCTTTAAAATCACAAAAGTAAAACATAGTTGTTGGTGTTTCACTGAGGACTTAAGCCTTGTTTTTAAGTAGCTGAGAGAAAAATCATTATCAGAGCCTGCACTGAGCATGGACCTAAAGACTTTTAATTAAATTTTATTGTAGCATTATAACAATCCATTTAACATTCAGTTCTGGAGATAAGGGAAGTTTTGAGAGTTTCTGCTGCTACTCCTCGTTTAACTGCAGCCCCTTCATTCTGGTCTGCTGTCAGACAATACCTTCCAGTGCTCCTTTGAGTGGCCAGCATGCCTTTTCTGGAGCTTGTCTGCATTACCTCCAGTGTAACAGTTAAGGAGATTTGGGGGCGTATTTTACACACACTGGACTGGAAATCTGGCTCACCACCCACAATGTACTGAGCCCCCCAAACCGGGAAAAAAACATGAGATCTTGCATGTTTTTCTTTTGGATGTGGTGCTGTGTGCTTGTACACAGCATGCCAGATAAGCTGGCATAACCAGCTCAAAAAAGCATTGTAAAACAGCCAGTATGCTAACTTGTCTGGAGCACTGGTTACATCTGATGCTCTTGGCCTCTACCAGCGTAGGAATCCCAAGTCACGCGAACCTGGATTTTCTCATTCACATAGGAGTGTGCCGCTGCAACAGCTTCATTCTGTCAGCCAGCTTGTGTTTCTGCTGTTATATGGTAAGGACAGACGGTTTCATTTGTTTCTAACATTTGTTTAATTTCCCCTCAGTTCTCTGCCAAACTGATCAGTTCCGCTGTGCCAATGGCCTGTGTATTGGTAGAAACAAGAGATGTGACCGCAATACAGACTGCATTGACAATTCCGATGAATCAGGGTGTGGTAAGTTTGTACAAGCTTGGCGTGTCAGCTTCTGAATTTTAAACCCGTATTTTGATTTCACAAATGCTTATTTATGTGAACAGCATGGTCTTCTTGGTTTTGATTTTTGAAGCCTGCTTTTGAGAGTTTTGCAATAGCATCAGACTATGAAATCTATAAATATGTTTGCACCACTTATTTGCTCAGATAGCCCAACAGAGATGCAGCATCTCCTTTTCAGAGAGGGTCTTACTTATATCCAGTTTGTTTCACCTGGAGAGAGAGAGAGAGAGAGAGAGAGAGACTGACGCACAAAGGGGACAAATGACTTGCTCAGGGTCACACACAGTAAGTTACCAAGTTACTGTATGTGGTTAGAACCTCTGATCCTACTTCACAGGCTAGTGCTCTAACAACTATATCATACCACCTTGTAATTTATAGTTTATTGCTTTTATCAGTAATATTTACAAAACGTTAGCCACAGTGGAGGTGGATAGAACAAGAACAGTATAACATTACAGTAGGCATTTTCACACCTCCGGCTCGGTCAGTACATCATGAGCCCATCATAAATACTTTGAACCACGTGACTGTATTAGCCTGACAGTTATCATGTGGCAAAAGGACCAGTAAAGAAAAACAAAAACAAATAAGCGTTAAGGGCCACCTCTTCTGGCTGAAAAGGTCCATATCACCAATAAAATATACATTTGGAACTCTTGTCCTGACCCGGTCCCATGAGAGAAAAGTCCAGAACTTTAATATTCTATAGCTTTGCATAACTCATTAATTAAAACAGCAGTGCATGTTGTGGTGAACATTTTTCCCTATACTTTATCCATTTCATTTTAGATATCTCTTACTCTTGTGTATTGTATGATACCCTTTGGGGTCTGCTGTAGCACTTTTTTTATTTTTATGTTTTTTACACTTACACTTGAAATTATAAAAGTGCTTCTTTTAATACGGTTGGGACCCAGTTTTTCTCCATATACTCAGCTGTGTTTGTACACCTGTTGTCTCGTAAGGTCAGAGAGCACAGTCTGCTGCATGTAAGTTAATTTTAGTCACAAGAGAGAAATGTTAAACAATGTTTGTTCAAAAACAGAGAGAATACCGATGAACACCTGAACTGAACCATATTGAAGTAAGCACTCCTTTTATTATTTCAGATTTAAAATATATATATATATATATAATCACACATGCCCACACAATGCAAAGCATCATGGGCTGCATATGCAAATCACCACAGAATGTTATGCTGGTCCAACTTTAAGCAGAATCGCATGGTGCCGGAAGGCCTCTCACACAGTTTGCAAAGGGTGCTAACAGATGACAGACACGTGTTTCGTCCTACCAGGACTCATCAGTATGCCTCGTCTGTTTGACACCCCAGTGGAATGGACCAGCTACCTAAGACAGTGTGTCTTGGATATGTTGTGGTGAGCCCATTAAAATAAAAAACTATTTAAAAGACAAAGAACCTCTGTGAGCAAACACTGAGGCAAGGGTTACCCCAAAGGGCATTTGGCTGGGAAGCCAAGTTTCAAGAAAACTGCAAGTGTTTGCGCACAGAGGTTCTTTGTCTTTTAAATAGTTTTTATTTTAATGGGTTCACACAACATATCCAAGACACACTGTCTTAGGGTAGCTGGTCCATTCCACTGGGGTGTCAAACAGAGCGAGACATACTGATGAGTCCTGGTAGAGACAAACACGTGTCTGTCATCTGTTAGCACCCTTTGCAAACTGTGTGAGAGGCCTTCGGCATCATGCGATTCTGCTTAAAGTTGGACCAGCATAACATTCTATGGTGATTTGCATATGCAGCCCATGATGCTTTGCATTGTGTGAGCATGTGATTTTGTATTTTCTTGAAACTTGCTTCCAGCCAAATGCCCTTGGGTAACCCTTGCCTCAGTGTTTACTTTGACAGAGGTTCTTTGTCTTTTATATATATATATATATATATATATATATAGTAAAGCAGCCTTAAAATGAGGGAAAATAGCATCATACAAGACTGGGGTGAGGGTCCGTCTAAAAATGGACTGAAAAGTGCAAGTCAAAATTTTACTACTAAAATGCACTGCTGCTTTAATAAGTTAAAAGTTGCAGATGGATGAAACACCTTTGTAGCAGTTGCACTATACCCTAAATTACGAAGAACGTAACAACTGAGTCCAAAAATTTGAAATCCCAAGCACTGTTGCATATAAGACATATAGGATAGGATAGGGATGAGGAGACGGATATAGACAGTGCAGTCTCAGCCGTACAGATGGCTCCTTTTTGGAATGCTAGAAATCATAGTAAAAGAAGCATTTAGTCAAAAGTTCAGATTATCCAAGATGCCCCAGTGACCTGACTATATAAAAACAAAAAAAAAAACTCCAATCTGCAGAGCTGCTACCCAGAGTTTACCAATTGCCCCATTCATATCATTCTGCACACTGACAACTGTGTATTACAAGTTTAGTCAATGTTTCCATCTTCCACCGATTCCATAGTTCCAAAGTACTGCTTGATTCTGGCAGCCAGTTTAGCAGCATCCTTCGGGTCTCCAAAGCGATTCGTTCACCTGGAATATATCACATTTAACTTAGCCAGTTTTTGCAAGATACAGGAGACCCCCAACTCGAGCAAAATTGCCTGTGATCCATTAACTACCTTTTTGTGGTCTCTTGTGGCAAAGCTTAAGTCATGGTACAATGAGATCCAAGTATTGTCTGGCAATAAATGGGGTCCTCTTCATCTGGAAGCCTCCAGAATTCTGTCCCGCTCATGGACTCCTAACTTTCTGCCATCCCCGGTTCCCATGCAAGTGGCAAAATGACAGGCGGTGTCAAACACTCTGACCCACCTCATTCAAATCAGGGCCATTGTTCCAGTCCCTAAGCGGCGAGGTCAAGGATTCTATTCGATTTATTTCATAGTTCCCAAGAAATCCGGGGTTTCAGACCCATTCTGGATCTGAAGCATTTGAGCGAGTTCGTCTGCCACAAAACATTCAAGATGGGGTCCCTGGGGTTGATAGCAGGCCATTCAATCAGGGGACTAATTAGCCTCAGTAGATCTGACTGATGCTTACCTTCACATCCTCATTAGCCAGTCCCCAGAGTATCTCAGGTTCTAGGATCGTGGATATGTTCTATCCACACTTGCTGGCATGTTCTTTCCCTTTACAGATCTTGCTGGAAGGTCTAAAAGCTGGCTCCTCCCACCCACCAGGATTGTATATCACTTGGCTCCGCCCCTTGACACCAGATCTTCCTTTCCGCTGGAAGATTCAGGTTCCCTCCTTATCACTCACGCATTACAGTAGGTCCTGGCAAATAAATCTCCAGATTTACCAAAGCTAAAACTTGTACAAGTTTCTCCTAATTGCTTTGCGATCTCGACCGTGATGGAGGACAAGTCTTCGCCCGGTTTCCACCGCTGCCTATGCAAGCAAAAGATGTCTCGGACCGACCTGCTTGTCTTATATATCTATTGCCTGGGTCACGATCACGACACCCAGGCGTGTGAAAAGTGTCACGCTTTCCATCTCAACGTTCTGGACAGTCGTCTCGCACGACTGCAACTGGGCAGACTGGAAAAATGGAACCCAACGGTCAAATCCAAAGAAGCCCGTTGGGCGGTCTCTGCTGCCGTGGGGTCCACTGAGCAGCTGGAGCAGATGAAGGCCTTTAAAGAGGAGGCAGCGTGGGACGCTGGTTGGTCCTCTTCCCTCTCGGTCTTCGTTCTGCTCAATCTGGGCTCCACCTTCTCAGGCTCCTTTGAGGAGATGTCAGTCTCTCTCTACCAAAGGAGAGGGTTCCTCGAGTGCGCCTGCGTCTCGGTCCTGTAAAAGGAGCACAAGAAGGTTCATCTCGCGCCATTCTTGGGATCGTGAGAGATCTTGGTCCCAGGAATCTGCTGTCCCGGTGTCGGTCGGTTGCGGCCTCGGCTGCTGGCTTCACAGTACCCGCTTCAGGTCAGCTGGCCAAGATGTGGGGCGATGATCCGGTCGACATAATTGCTCGACCCCATCAACCCGTTGTCATTGGATGGAGTCAGACGGGTCCTTATTCAGGACCTTGGTCCTGCCTGGACCCACTGAGGAGAGACCAGCCCACTGGGAACCTCCTCACAGTCCCAATCCCTGACCTGAAAGAGCCATGGTTTTCCTGGCTCCTTCCAAATAACCCGTCTGTCCCCGATGGTCTAAGTCTAGGTCTCAGACCCTTTGACCCGACAGGCGAAGAAGGCACATAATCACTTCAAAGTGGGGCCGCCACCATTCTTCCTTGTCCTCTCTCTGAAGAGGAAGGCTTCGACGCAGGCTGCATCAACGCTATGAGTATTTGGTGTCGCAACAGCCGATTATGTCCGCCAGAAGTCAACCCCAGCTTCTCCTATGGCCATTACTTGGCTGTCGCCCTCAGGCCAATGCAGAGTCCTCAGGAACCGATCCACACTGTCCCTCCATCTGCAGAGCCAGTCAAACCCTCCCGGCTCGGCCGAAACAGTCTCCACCACCAAAACAGCTCACCTCCGGTGCTCCTGCAAAGGAGTCTAGGCCTGTTTCTGGCCTTCCGCACAGGCTGTCTCCCTCACTCATGACCATCCTAGGCAGGTAGAAGGCAACTCTGGTGGCCAGATGATCTGTCCAGAGTCCGAGGACTCTGACCTGCATTCTCATCCCTTGAATGACGAATCCATAGGGAGTCTTTCGAAAGGTGGAGGGCCCCAATTCCTTCATGGGTATCCTCCATCTCACCTCCGAATCCACAGGGATGCCCTTGGAACCCATTCAGAAACGGGCCGAATACCCCCTTACGGATATCCTCAAATGAGGGGATTCTCCGACAGAGGCCTTCCCAGTGGCCGAGGCCACTGTTGGTCTGGCCTTGGAGCTGTGGCAGCACCCTGCCTCCTGCCCCGTGCTCTCAGCCCGGATTGCCCACAAGTATGCGGTCCCTGTCGGCTCCCTTTCAGGATTCAAAGAGCACCCTTCAGTCGAGGGGTTGGTGACCGAATCTGTGTTCAGGCGTTCGGGGAAATTCGGGAGACATCGATAGACCCCCAAACAAAGAGTCCAAGAAACTGGACCCATTTGGCCCGGAAAGTCTGTCTGCCTCTTTGCTTGGCCTTCGTTAGCAGGCTCAGCCGTCGTGGCGCATTTTCCCACGCCTGTCTGGGCTCTCTGGATGAGGTCCTCCTCACCTCCCTGCAGACCTCGAGACCACTGTCAAGCAGGTCCGTGACCAAGGCCAGGCAATTCTGCGGCAGCAACTCCAGATGTCTCTGGACATCGGGGACTCCTGCACCCGGCTCGGTGGTGGGCGTGGTTGCCATGCGCCACAGGGCCTGGCTGAGGGTCTCCAGCTTCACGATGGACACTCAGCACAAACTGATGGACGTCCCTTTCCTGGGTACTGACCTCTTCGGTCCAGGAGTGGATGGTCACCTCCAGCGCACAGGGAAGTCCAGTGCCACCATGGACTCTAACTTCTGCTCAGAAGGAATCCCAGGGTTCCAGAAAGCAGAAAAGAAAGGCTTTTTGGCCTTCTGCCCCTGCGGCCAAGCAGCCCCATTTTCAGTCGGGGCAGCAACAGCTGCAGGCTCAACCTTGGCACCCACGGCCCAAGTCTGGGGCCCTGGCGGCTTGTAAGCCCGGAAGAAAGGGTCCCGGTGGTCCCCAGGCCGGATCCTCCTCTTCCAAGCCTGCACAGTGATGGGATGGGGGGTTTCAACCCCATACCCCTCATACCAGCTCTGGGTCCTTTCGTGGGGGACCGGCTCCACCACTTCCTTTCCACCTGGTCCGCTGTTACAACAAACAGGTGGGTTTTGGAAGTGGTTGGCCAGGGGCTGCCTCTGGAATTTAAGCAGTACCCACCAAGTAAAGCCCGCTCCTCACGGGAGGATATGGTGTCCGTGCACACTGTTGGCTGTCAGAGACATCACCTAACTCCTCCGCAAGGAGGTAGTGGCCAGAGTTGCAGATCCCCTTGTCAACCCAGGGTTTGTTTCCAGGTACTTCTGGGTTCCAAAACGGACAGGGGGCTTGTGCCCCATTCTAGATCTGCACAACCTGAACCAGTTTCTCAGGTCTCACACATTCAGGATGGTAACTCTGTCTCAGATCATACTGTCTGTCGAGCAGAACATGTGGTTCTGCTCATTGGATCTCCAAGACGCATTCTTTCACGTCCCACTCCATCTGTCTCACCGAAGGTTCCTCTGCTTCCAAGCAGAGGGACCCCTCTTCAAGTTTCAAGCCATGCCGTTCGGCCTGTCATCGGCCCCCTGGGTCTTCACCAGATGCATTGCAGTGGTGGCAGCCCAGCTTTGGCATCGGGAGGGGTCAGCGTGTACCCCTATCTCGACCACTGGCTCATAGTGGGTCCCTCCAGACAGGAGGTGAAGTCCATGGACTTGGCTCTCCAGACCTGCATCAAGCTTGGTCTCCTGGTCAACGAGACCAAGTTGGAATTTGTACCTTCACAGGTGATCTGCTTCATCAGAGCAGAGCTCGGCTCTTCCCGAGCCAGAGCCAGGCTCCCAATGGACAGGGCGGAGGTTCTCTCCTCCTTTGCCCAGTCATTTCTGGTTGGGCACTTCACCCTGCCTGGGACTTCCTGCACCTTCTGGGGTACATGGCCTGCACCGCCGTGGTCCCAGGGGCCTGGTGGCAAATGTGCCCCCTTCAATGGGAGCTGGCCAGGCAGTGGACTCAGCGACACAGTCACTTCAATAAGCTGGTCCCTGTGACCCAGAAGATGTGGGACGCTCTCCAGTGGTGGACCGTCCTGGAACACTTGCAGGAAGGGATCCCATTTATCTGTCTAGAGCTGCCAGTAGTTTTGATGACTGGTGTCACATGGGGAATCAGAGTCCACAGGCTCTGGACCCCTGAGGAATCCCGATGTCATATCAACCTGCTGGAGGCGCCAGGCAGTCCAGCTGGCGTGGACTGCATTTGCTCCATTTATTCAGGGTCAAGTGGTGCAAGTCAGACGGACAATACCACGACCATGTACTATCTCAACAAGCAGGGTGGCACGCACTCCGCATCTGGACCCTTGTGAGCCGACTGGAGGCAGACCTTCTAGACATCCATGTGGCAGGAGCCTCAAATCATCTGGTGTATGCCCTCAGCCATGTGGGCGAGGCGTCCCACGAGTGGTCTGTCCACCCAGAGGTAGTACACAGACTGTTCTCCCACTGGGGCAAACCTCAGGTGTTCCTATTCGCCTCCAGGGGAAAACGCAAAGCTGAAGCTGTTTCATGCCTGCCCCCCTCAGCAGGGCTCGCTGCAGGGGGATGCCTTTTCGAGGCCGAGGACCCTAGGCCTCTTCTATGCCTTCTCTACCCTTGGTTCACAAGGTGATCCTCAAGGTCAGGAGGGACAAGCTGCAGGTGATTCTGGTAGCTCCAGACTAACCTCGCCAGTTCTGGTATCCAGATCTTCTCAGCCTCAGCACCAGGCCACCGAGGTGTCTTCCAGCACGCCCAGACCTGCTCTTGATCAATCAGGGGAAGTTGTTCCATCCAGACCTACAATCCCCGTCACCTGACTGCCTGGTTCCTCAGTGGCTAGAGTTCCAGGCTTTGGGTTTCTCTGAAGATGTACTCATTGTTGTGGAGGCATCTAAGAAGGAGTCGACCAGGAGGTGCTATGCCTTCAAATGGAAAAGATTTCCCATTTGGTGTCAGGACAAGGGCCTGGACCCTTTGTCCTGTCCGGTGGCTAGCATCCTTGACTACCCTTTGGTCTCTTCCAAAGGGGGTCTTCGCCATTTCACCCTTAAGGTGCACCTGGCAGCCATCTCTGCTTACCGGGCGCAGGCCGGTCAGCAGACGGTGGCACAGGAGAAGGTGGTCTGGTGCTTCTTTAAAGACCTCGACCATATTTCCCCTCCGGTGCGTGAACCACCACCACTGTGGGATCTACTGTTTGTACTGGCAAAGCTTATGGGCAGGCCAGTCGAACCAATGCACAGTGGTGAGATGTCACATCTGTCGTGGAAGACCACCTTCTTGGTGGCGATCACGTCAGCCAGGACTGGGGGGAGCTACAGGTGCTCTCTGTCGAGTCTCCTTACCTGGTCTTCCACAAGGACAAAGTTGTTCTGCGTCCCCACCTGAAATTCTTTCCAAAGGTGGTGTCAGAGTTTCACCTCAACCAGGTGTTGACTCTGCCAGTGTACTACCCTAATTACACCTCAGAAGCCAAGTACAGGCTCCATACTTTAGACCTGAGACTGTCGCTCTCTTATTATAAGGAGCTGACTGCCAAAATTCGGGGAGAGGTTCGTAAGTTTTGTCACCTACGTTGAAGCCACACCTGGCAGACCAGCAGTGAAGCAGACAGTTGGCAGATGGATTACATCATGCATCAATCTCTGTAATAGGTTGTCGAGTCGGGAGCCTCCTGTAGGGCTAAGGGCTCATTCCACCTGCCATACCGCTGCGTCGGTGGCTGCTTCCAGGGACATCCCTATCCAGGAAATGCGGGCTGCTACCTGGAAGTCCACAAACACCTTCATTTCCCATTACCACATCGACCTAGAGTCACGCTGGGATGCTGGTTTTGGGGCCTCAGTTCTCCAATCTCTGTTCCCTAAGTAGGGGTGGAGCCTTGCCTCCCTTCTCCCGGAGAACTGCTGAGTCTGCCAACAAGTGTGATAGAACAACATAGCCATGATCCTAGAAAAACATGTTGCTCACCTGTAATAGTAGTTCTTGGAATGGTATTGTTGTTCATCCACACGTCCCACGACCTCCCTGGTTTCAACGCACAACCTCTGCTTCCAGCGGGCAAGATCTCATAAGGGCAGAGCCGAGGATATACCACCTGGGTGGGTGGGAGAGCCAGCTTTTAGACCTTCCAGCAAGATCCTTAAAGGAAAGGACATGCCAACAAGTGTGGATGAACTACATATATACCACTTCTAGAACTGCTGTTACAGGTGAGTAGCCTGTTTTCTGATAGCTGGGCCAACATTTTTGAGTCTGGTGCTTCCGTTTGGTCTTGCAACAGCCCTCGAGTTTTCTCAAGGTGTTGATAGTCCTGGTGGCTCAGCTTCGACAGGAAGGGCATCATGTCTATCCTTATCTGGACAACCTGCTCATTTGGGTACCAACATTGTCTCTAGCAAAGAGGTCGGTGCTCATGACCCTAGAGATCCTGGAGTCACATGACTGGGTGGTGAACCGGGAGAAGAGCTCTTTTGAGCTATCTCAGACCTTGGAACATCTGTGAGCAGTCTTCAGCACGAATCTAGGGAGGGTTTTTCTGTCACCTTCCTGGAAAGAGACCTTTTTGTCAGAGGTCTAGTGGCTCAGGAATGCGTCGTCAGCCTCTGCCAGCAGTCTGCTGCAAATTCTAGGCCTCATGGCGGCAATGATGGACTTAGTCCCATCGGCTTGCTTCCATATGCGGCTTCTTCAGACGGGTTTGCTGACTGCCTGGGATCTGTCATCGGAGGATTATCAGGCCAGGATTCCCCTCACCCCTCAGCTTCATCACTCCCTGAGTTTGTGGGTGAATGTGCAGAATCTTACCAAGGGGGTTCCGCTGGAATTTCCCACAGAGTTAATTCTCACAACATATGATCGAAAATATGATAGGAACCTTCAGGTATCGTAAGGGCATAAATAAAGTGCAAGTGGGCGACATCTTTCAGTATAGGAGGTGTACAAGGACGAGGGAGCATGATATGAGATTGGAGGGAGGCAGGATAAAGGGGAATGTGAGGAAGTTTTTCTTCACAGAAAGTGTGGTAGATGCATGGAATGGCCTACCCCAGGAAGCAGTGGGAGCTAGCACAGTGGGGGGGATTCAACATGCGTGGAATAGGTACAAGGGAACCCTAGAGGTGGGTAGGAAATGCTAAAGCCAATGACCAAGTAGGGTCAGTGACCACTGATGCAGGCAGGAAGTACGGGCAGACTGGGTGGGCTTAGTGGTCCTTATCTATTGTGAAATACTATGTTCTTACCCCCGGGGTCCTTTAGCACCATGCAACGAAAGCAGCTAGCTGACCAGGTAGTACTGCCCTGGGGGTGTGGTTTATGCTAATTAATTAGCATCGGCCAATCAGATGAGCCTTTGGGGGGTGTGCTGAGGAAAGACTGCCTGAGAAAGCACCAGAATTTTTTTCTTCGCTGACTGAACAACACTGCCTTTGAGATGTTCCACTCCTTATCCAAGAAAACGTTTTTTCTTGAACTTTTGTGGTAAAATCTTCTCAATTTTATATTTCTTTACTGTGCTGAGTGTTTTTGGTTGTTTTTTAGCGTTTCCCCTCTGTTCCTGGGAACCGCGTTTATCGGTCAGTTCCGCAGTTCCCGCCTATATTTTTATTTCTTTATTTTAACCGCATTTGTGTATTTCGATGGTTCCTTTTAACCCTTCTATTGCAGTTCCCTTTTTTCTTCAAGAACCACAATTTTTGTCGTTTTTTTACCTCAGAAATAGCATTTCTTTACCGCAAGGGAACCGATCCGTTCTGCTGCTAACTGTAGTGGAACTTTTTAATTTAAAACGGTGTCTGTGAATTGGCATGTCAGAAACCCCCAAAAAGAGGACTGGACCCACAGGTTTTAAAAATTGCTTAAATTGTCACAGGATTGTGGCCAAAGCGGACACCCAAGATCTATGCTTGAAGTGTTTGGATCCAGACCATTACTGTTCACCTTTGCTCAAAATTTTGTTCCAAGACTTCGAGAAACAGAGCAAAGAGGCTTAGAGAAATGGCTGAGAAGGGTCCTCTTCAGTCCCAGAACAAAGACTCAGGCTTACTGATGAGGGGCCTTCTAAAATTCAGACAGAGGTGCCGTGAAGCATCCACTAGCTCTAAGCCCAGAAGAGGCACTGATGAAGTGTCTTTAAAAGAATAATCAAGTGCCTTGAAATCAAAAGCTTCCAAAGGGGCTGATGAAGTTCCTTCAAAAATAGAAATAATAGGGGTACTGATGAGGTGCCTGGATCAAAAAGAGCTTGATTCTGCTACTGATGAAGTGGCACCAAAAAAAGTGTGTAAAGACAAATTGCCTCCTATTCCTCTGACCCTCAGTTGCATCAGTCAGGGACAACACGGCAGGTGGTGCCTCGACAAGCAAGTGAAGACAGAGTTCAGGGAGGTGGGGCACACGAGAAATAGATCGATTTGCCTCCCCTCTCAATCACCAGCTTCCTCTCTTCTGCTGCAGGCCACCAGTCCTGGGAATTCTCCCAGCAGATGCCCTGGTGTTGGATTAGTCAGGGAAGTACATATATGCCATCCCTCCATTTCCTCTCATTTTCAAGGTCCTGCTGAAACTCAGGCTTCAACCAGCACTAATAATTCTGGTGGCTCCAGATTGGCCAAGGCAAGTTTGGTACCGTCTGCTGCTAACACTTTCATGCAGCAGGCCCATTCGCCTTCCCTTCAGTCACTTACTTCTGACTCTTCCCCACTCAGGGCTGACTTATCCAGACCCGCAGTCTCTTCATCTCAAAGCTTGGCTTTTGAGGAGTTAAATTCCCTGCTTCTCAGTACTCAGAACCGGTCCTTAAGATTCTGAGGATGGCTAAAAAGCCTAACACAAGAAGACCTTTGCAGCCAGATGGAAGAGGTTCTCCATCTGGTGTAAAGGCAGGAAGATTAGACCCTTCTTAGCCTCTGACACCACCCTTTTGGATATCTGGTTCATCTCCAGGCCTCAAGCTTGAGGCATTCTTCACTAAACTGCATTTGGCTGCAGTTTCGGACTTCTTTCTGTGAGAAAGTCCAAATCTGTTTACTCCCCAGCCAGTGTTCAAACAGTGTTTTAAGGGCCTTTCACATATTCAGCCTCCTGTCAGGAACCTGTCCCCATTTGGAGTCTAAACCTGTGTATTGCCAAGCTCATGGAGTCTTCTTTTGAGCCCATGGCTACGACCCATCTCAAGTATGTTACCTGGAAAACAGTCTTCCTGGTAGCCATTACTTCTGCAAGGAGGATTTCAGAGTTGCAAGCTCTCTTTACCAAGCCCAACTATATATTATTCCCCACAGGGATAAAATTGAGTTTAGGACAAATGGAAAGTTCTTACCCAAGAGTAATGAGAGGAATAACAGAATCAGATAAATAACAACAAAATCTATACAAACTCACTCTCAGCATCAGTAGAGAGTCTGTAGATTTGGAGTTCATAAGGTTATGCATCCCATTTGGCCCACCATCAAGGAATTAAGTTTGTCACCATCATATCGAGTGCAAGTTCATATACATTTCTTCCATGAGCTAGATTTCTTTTGCTAAATTAATCCAGTTGCTAACCATGGGAACAGCCATCTCCTAGTGATGGCTTTCAGAGCAACCACACCAGTATCACCGGAGTCGTCGTTGTTCTGGGGGCAAGTGCCTCTTTGAGTACACCCAGAAAGAAAATTTCAAAGTTGTGGGGAAGTGTAACTTCCAAAATATCTGAGATGGCACTAGCAATGTCCTCTCAAAGTGATGTCGCTTGAGGCAGGACCAAAATATGTGAAATGGTCTCTTTAGCTCCGTAGCATCTCCAACAACTGACTGCTCCAGGGGTATAGTGACGAGTAATGGTGGAGGGTTTGAAAAGCTGACCATTACCTTCCACTGGAACTCCTGCCATTCATGGGAGCAAGTTGTCTGTGTATCACTGCCCAAGTTTTAGTCTTTATCTGAGAATCTGTTTCTCTGCGAGAGCTGTTCCCATCTTTCCCAAATTGGGTGGGGATCCCTTGTCTGTGGCGCTGTAAAAATGCATATAATTGAGAAACCACATGGGACTCCACATCCACCTTCTGTTCCTGTGAAAGGTCTGTTCCAGCGTAATAGAATTTCTACCTGTGGCTTGTACAGAAATTAGAAGTGTTATGTGTTTGGCGGATCGATTTTGTCTCTCTTCTCTGCGGATGATATGGTCATCTACTCTGCCGCTAATGACATATTGGTAATTCGCACCTGCCTTCAAGCTGATTTTGACTGCTTCTTGGCTTGGCTAAAACAAAATAAGCTTCTACTTAACACTAGCAAAACAGTGTCGGTGCTCCTGGGACTTCTCCTAGGCTAAAAGCTTGTCACATGGGACTTTCCCTTCGTGGACCTGATGGCATAAACCTGAATACGATCACATCCTTCAGATACCTTGGGATGACACTTGACCCCTCACTGGACTTTAATCTTCATGTTGCAGCCACTTGTAAGGCAGTGAACAGTAAACTTGGCCTGGCATACAAGGTAAGATCTTTCCTAAACGTGACAGCCAGGCTGGCCATTGCTCAGGGAATTCTTTGACCTTGCCTCAACTATTTCTATAGTCTACCTTAATACTAGCAAGCAAGTAATCCAGAAATGGAGCACTTGTTATAATAGTGGTCTGCCACTTGCCTTGCAGCTCCTAAACTAACACATCGCTGTCAGCTCTCTTCTTCTCTCAATTGGCTCACCCTGTCTTCTGTACATTGCAGGTTGTCTGATCGATAAATTAATCCAGACTAGTACTCCAAGGTCTCTTGTGACTCTGCTAAAACAACCTGACTTGCTTTATACTCTTGAGATCTACTGTAAACACTTCCTTTGTTACTCCCAGATGTCTCTCCAAGAAGGGTGAACTTGCATTTGCCGTATCTGCTCCCAGAGTGTGTTAACACCCTACCACTCCATGTTAAACAATCGGATACTCACCCGGCCTTTCAAAAAAAAGTTTTAAGAACTCACCTTATGAGCTCAGGTCTGTGCTCCTGCTCTACCTCTTACTTGTCTCCCCTCATCTACACTACTACTATTGATCTTCCAGCTTGAGAGCTGTACATCCTCTCGGCACTTGTATACCCCCAGTGTTTGCTGTATATGTACTTCTTCAGTTAATTATACTGTTTTCAAAGTTCTATATAAGTATATGTAACTGTGTATACTGTTTATCCTCATACTATGTATGTTCTATTTAGTTGTTTCCTATGTGTGCAATGTATTCAAAGTGTCATGCTTAATTGTATTTTCTTTTCTACTATCGTTTTGTATTCTGATGTGGACACTATGTATCTGCTGTTTCTAATGTGTACCCCTCCTGGGTCGTGCCTGAAAATAGGCAAAATCACTTGTCTAGTGCACCTACCTGGTAAACAGAAACAAAATAAAATAAATAAGTCTCAGTTGTTCAAAACTGTCAGTCTAGTCGTCACCTACCGTTTGAATGCCGCAAAGGAACCACAAATGAAAGCCCAGGTCCATAAGCCCTGGATCGAATTCCCCATTACCACGAATTGGGTAAGATAGCCCAAACGTTCTGTTCCTCCTGTCATACTATGGAATCTGCCCCATCCACGTAAGGAGTGCATCATCCATGGGTTTACTCAACTCACGAGGTGAGGTTGAGGTAACAAATAAATCTGGGATACCTGGGAGTTGCTGCTCCTCACACTCAAGCTAACGGTATCGCATTTTGTCTCAAAATAGTACTGGAGAGGACTGAGCTGCAAGGTAAGTTGTTATTTTTTTTTTTGCAGTTATCTATTTTCTCTCCTGGAGTCCTCTGCGTCCTTTCTGAAGCCCCCCACGCCCGGCACCGGGTATGAGACCCCCTCCCCTAGACCCCACGACTTACCGTTCATGGCAGGGGGTGGGGAGCGACTCGACCCACTAGACCGGATTTAGTGTTCAGGGAGGTGCCTTCCCGGGCCGTTGTGGAGGGGACCATCATCATCCTTGAAGAGGACTCCCATTTCCTCTTTTTCCTTCCCCGGTCTCGTGCAGTGCTTTCCAGCGGCGGCAGCCGCGCATGCTCCTATCGCATCCTGCGCCAGGCGTCTGCCACAGACTCTCGCCCACAGATTCAATGCTGGCGTGCCACCTCCCCTGCCTCCGCTAGGTGGCAGGCGTCACTCGAGCACTCGGTCCCCTCCCGGAGGAAGGAGGCAGTCCTGGGGAGACGCTCAGTCCTTCTCTCCTTCCACCACTGCCAACCCCTGAGTGCCCCATGTCCTTTCCCTAAACAGGGGGTGCCGGCGTGATGCGAGGTGCATGGCCCAGCTTCTCAGTGCCACTGGGCCGGCAGGAAAGTTTTTTTGTTGGAGTGAGAGCTGTCAGCCAGCGGATTTTCCTACTGCAGGATGGTATTCTTGATTCATGAGTATTTACTGTCCAATTAAATCTTCAAAGAGTTCTCAGATTACTGATCTTTAATCCCTGGCCTACTCTGGGACTCGCACCCTTGACCGGGTTAAGTTGAGGAGCTGACCACCAGCCATGGGCTGGTGCCTTTTGGGGCTGTCATCTGATTAATTTTGGAGTCCATGTCTGTCCCTTTAGAGTCAGTCCAGAAACTGGCAGCATCCAGCATCCTGCCTGGCACCCTCAACCGATATGGTCTGCAAGTATGCAGTCCTTGCTAGGTCCCTTTCTGGGTTCTCAGACCACTCTTCTGCCAAAGGGATGGTTTCTGACTCAGCCTTCCATGAATGTGGAGACCAGAGGGATGTGGACAAGCCTCCGGAAAAGGAATCCAAAAAGATTGACCATGCCGCTAAAAAGGTTTACTCTAGGTATCCTTGGGTCTCCGTCAGACAAGTTACTCTGTCATGATGACCAACTTTGGTCACTCTTTGTCGAAAGTCTGATGAAATCCTCCCTTACCTCCCTGCTGACCTCCAGTTGTCAGTGAAAATGGTTCAAGACCAAGGTCAGTCACTGACTAAACACCAGCTCCAGATGGCGTTGGACATGGGCGACTCCTAGGCCCGTGCCATTGCAGCAGCCCACTCCAAGCATCGCAGAGCCTGGCTGCATCTGTGCACCTTTACAACAGACATTCAGCATGAGTTGGTCAATGTCCTTTCCTGGGCACCGACCTCTTTGGCATTGGGTGTAGGGAAATCTCAGCTGCCTAGAGAAGTCCAGTGCCACCCTTGACTCTGTGCTTTGTCCCAGAAGAACCAGAAATAAAAGTCTAAGAAAAAGGTTTTCTAGTATAGCCCTTTTCAGCAGCAGCCCAGCAGCAGCAGCACTAAGCCTGGTGCCCGAAACCACGTTTAAGTTCGTGGATATAGTTCACTATCCACACATTAGCAGTTCACTGAAAAGTGTTAACTCACTGTAATGTCTTCAACCTAAGCTCCTCCTCACCACCCAGGCAGTATATTCCCAGCTTAGCCTGTTACTTCAGATCGTCTTTTCCACTGGAAATGTTTGGGTTCCCCTTCGCGGCCCTTCATGTTTTAGGCTACCACCGTTGGCAGTTTTAGCTTTTTTCCTTCAATATTTCAGAAGTTCCTCAGCCCTATTTCTTAGCAGTCAGGCTTCTGCCTTCGATGGAAGATGAAGCATGAAGGAAGCATAGCTACTTCCAGCTTCAAATTCGTCAGGTTCTGCCAGAAAATGTCTCGAATGGTCCCACATGTGTCATGCCTCTACTGTTTGGGGCTGCACATGATGTTTCAGGCCGTGGCCTGTGCCAGGTGATGTTAGCCCTGCTTCTTCTCAGCTGGCTAACCAATAGGGACCCAAAGCTTCGACTGAAAGGCTGCAAGGTCGTCTCCATTGTAGCGGGATCTGCTACCCAGCTTGGTGGTCATGGAAGAGGCAGTGGCTGCTGTTGTGGCAGGCAGCTCTTTGGCCTCAGTGCTGCTCCCGGCGGAGGCCAGCGTCTGTGCATCCTTCATTGGAGAATTTTGGGAGATGTCTGGTCTTCCAAGCTTTCAGGGTGAGCCCTGCTTGCCATGGTAAGAAACACAAGTGCTACCAGTGCTATTTGTAGGACTGGGAGATAGTATGATCTCACTCCCTCAACTCCCGACCACTTGAGTTGGGTCGCGCTTTCTGTGGTTGAGGGCCAGGTCGAAAGCTCCACGGTTCGCCCGTCAAGCTTGTCAGCCTTGACACTGGCCAGTCAGATGTTAAAAATTTTTCTTGACCCCATTGACCAGTTGTTGCAGGGGATCAATGAGGAGTCGTTCTCCAAGATCCTGCTTTTCCTAGTCCTCATTCAGGAAGATGTGGACTTGTGTCACCAGCCAGCTCCACTCAGGAACAGCCTCCACCAGCAGTCATTCCACTGAAGCTGGTGCTTCCCCATTCACCCTCAACATATGGTCTGTGATGAAACCCTGGTGGCTTCTCCTCACCATTGGCCCTCAGGTTGATGGTCGAGGTTGAGGCTCTTAGTCGAGGCACCTTTCTCCTCAGGGGCGTTGCATCAGCGACTGCGACATCTCGGACGGCGGCTCCGCTGCTGGATGCAGTGGTGCTACAAGGAACTCCTCTAGAAGCAGTGGACCATTGTAGGGCAGGGTAGGGCTTTATACCCAGCACCTGTGTTCAACTCGCAGGTACAGTTACCCTACTCCAGTCCATCCTTGACAGATTTCCCTAGCACCTGTCTCACCATCCTTGCAGCTAGAGCCTCCTCCGCCACAGTCCTTGGTGGGAGCTTCAATGAAGGGCTTCTGTGCTGTGGCTGGCTTGCCAGGCTGGCTGTTGGTGGAAATCACCCAACTGGACAACTCTCAGGTGGTCCACAGTGCCAAATGGTAGAGGGTTGTTTTTGAAGGGTCCTTGCACAACTCTGATGGCTCCTTCATGCTGCCATTGAAGCCACATATCTTTGATAGCATGTCAGTCAAGGAACTACCGACCATGGGCTGGTATCATTCGGGCTCTATTCAGCTTATCTCGAGTCCAGTTCTGCCTCTCTGGAGCCTGTTCAGAGAAGAGGCCAAGTACCCTTTCACAGACATCGTTGACAGGGACGAATCCCTGGGAGGTTGTCTTTCCCATAGCTGAGGCCATATTAGGACCAGCCCTGAAGCTCTGGCATCATCCAGCATCCTGCCCCACCCTCTGCCTGTATGGACTGCAAGTTCGCATTCCCTGCTGGGTCCTTTTCCAGGTTCTTGGACCATCCCTTGGCCAAAAGTCTGGTTGCCTGACATGGCTTTCTGGAACACAAGGGGACATGGACAAGCCCCCAGACAGTAGTTGAAGAAACTTGACTCACGGCCATAACGATCTATGCCGCCTATACACTTGGTCTCTGACAGGTGAGCCACGCCATGATGATGGCCAACTTTAGTCACTCCCTGTTGGGATTGCTGGATGATCTCCTCCCTCATTTACTACTGACAGGCAACTGTTGGGGAAGTTGGCCAGAGTCCATGTTGAAGCACTGGTTAAATGCCAGCTCCAGATGACCTTGGACATGGGCGACTCCTGCACTCAAGCCATGGCAGCAGCCATTGCGTTTCATCACAGGTCCTGGCTGAGACACTTCACCTTCATGACAGACACTCAGCACAAGCTGCCTGATGTCCCTTTTGTGGGCACCAACCTGTTTGGCCCAGGGATGGAAGGTCATCTCACGAGGACTGAGAAGTCCAGCGTCACCCTGGGTCTGTGACTTCATTCCAGAAGGACCCTAAGGCCCAAGAACCAAAAAAGAAGGCCTTTCAGTTTCAGTCCTTTCAGCCTCGCAGCTTGCAGGTACCTGCCTGGCACGCCAAGGCTAAGTTCTCTGACCAGGAGCCCAAAAGAGGTCAGGTAGGGAGATGGTGCTCCTCTGGCTGCAGTGGCCAGTGCCTCCTCCAAAGCTGCCCTGTGACTGGTTAGGGGGAGGGTGTTAACCTCCTGCCTGTCCAGTCTCTGACTCAGCTACCTGTGGGGGGCGGCTTCATCTTTTCTAGCCACACTGATCCATCATTACCATGGACAAGTGGGTTCTTGAGGTGGTAAACAGAAGGCTGTCTCTAGATTTCTAGGGTCCTTACCGATCACATGTTCCATCATCGTCTTACTGATCCCACGTTCCAGGGAGTCCTCGGTGTCTCAGGACATGCAGTTTTCCATAAGGGAGAACGTCGCTGAGCTCCTTGTGAAAGGGGCTATAGCCCAAGTCCCAGACACCCTTGCAAGTCAGGGGTGCGTATCCAGGTGCTTCTTGGTTCTGAAGTGGACGGGGGGGCTAGCACCCCATAGTGGATCTGCACAATCTCAGTCAGTACATGAGGAAGCACAAGTTCCGGATGATAACCCTGAACAGATCATACCATCCCTAAAGCAGGGTATGTGGTTCTGTTCTCTGGGCCTCCAGGACACATTCTTCCACATTCCAATCCATCCCACTGATGGTACCTTCAGTTACGTGCAGAAGGGGTTAAGTATTGATTTCAAGTCATGTCCTTCAGCCTCTTGTCCATGTCCAGGCTCTTCACCAAATGCATGGCAACAGTGGCAGCTGTCATTGTTGCACAAGGATGTCAGGGTGTACCCCTACCTGGACAGCTGTCTTGATAGCCTGGCCATCCAAGGAGGCCGTAGAGCAGTTCAGGGATCCGGCACTCCAAACCTTCAGAGACTTGGGCCTGCTGGTCAGTCCAGCAAAGTCAAACTAATCTCTCTCACAGGTGATTCGCTTCATCAGGGCAGAGCTTCATTTCTGTAGGCCAGGCCCGCCTCCCTTAGATTGCACAGTGGATCTGCTGTCCTATGCCTGATCATTTCAGGTTGAGCACTTGCGCCGGCCCAGGACTTTGTGCAGCTGCTGGGTATGTGGCATCTTGTACCAGCGTGCTGCGGTAGAGTTGTTCCATCAGTGGTCCTAGCACCTAGGATACCTCAGCCGGTCACAGTGATCCAGCCAATGGGGATGCAATCCAGTGGTGACATATCTCAAAACATCTGGTGGAGGGAGTCCCTTTGTCCGCCAGAGCAGATGGTCACTCTCATGATGGATGCATCTCTGGTGGGGTGGGAGCACACCTGGGGACCACAGAGCCCATGGGTTCTGGTAGCCAAGAGTCCCTCATCACATCAGCCTGCCTGAGCTCTGTGCAGTGTGGCTAACTGACAGTATTCGCTCCTTTAGTCAGGGGTCAGGTTGTGCAAGTCCAGGCGGACAACATCACGAACATGTTCTTTCTGAACAGGCAGTGTGGCACACATTTCCCTTACGTTGTGTCAGGAGGCCCTCCGCACCTGGACCCTCATGCACAGCCTGGGTGCAGATGATCTGGTGATTCATGTCACCAGACCAGACAGTTGACTGGCAGACGTCAGCTGGATGGGAGAGGCGTCACATGAGTGGTCCCTGCATCAGGAGGTGGTGAACCACCTGTTCTCCCTGTAGGGCACACCTCTGGTGGCCCTGTTTGCCTCCTGGGAAAACACAAAACAGGCTGCTTTGTGCCTGCCCCCCCCCACCAGTCCGGGACACTCATGGGGGATGCCTTCATGAGTCCCTGGACTCCAGGCTTTGTGTACACCTTCCCTGCCTTCCCCTTGTTCCACAAGGTGGTGGTCTGAGTTCGGAAGGACAAGGTGTGGATGATCCTGATAGCTCCAGACCACAGCAGTTCTGGTACCTGGTCAGGTGCATGACTGGGGCTATGAGAAACATCGCACCTGACCATAGTGCTTCCAGAGTATATATGTAGTCCAGCCTGGAGCACGCTCCATGTGGATTAGCAAGAAAGGTAAATTCCATGGCTCCCGAATTAGCTGCCTTCCAGGCATCCAGTAAGTCCAGGTCAAGCATACCTCATTTCCATTTTCTGATAGCTTCCTGATGCTGAACTGTCACCCCTTCCCCACCCCCAGCCACCCCAAGTGGTCCCAAGTTATCAAACTGCTCCTAATCAGCACATTGAGCAGGTGTTGATAAAACCCGTCTCAAACATAGAGGAGCATAAATGCTAGCATGCACAGTTGGTGTGCCATGAAGGTTACCCTGTACAGAAATGTACCAGTTATCCCTAGGGTCTGCCACCACCCTCACAACCTGCAAGGGAGAATTATGAAATAAAATAACCACTCCCCATTTATGAGAGTTATACGAAGCAGCATAACAGGATCCCACCTTGCCCTCAGTTTTTTATGCTCCTCTTGAGACATGCGTTTCTTGAAGGAGGGCCACCTGTGTTGATCTGTGGTGCAAAGCGAGAAGGACCTTCTTCCTCTTAACAGGGTCGGAAAAAAAACTTACATTCCAGGAAATAATGGTAGTGTCAGACCCCAGTGCTGAACAGTCACATCCATTACCACCTATAGCCATCCACCCCCCAAAAAAAAACCCTCTAGGATGTACTTAGCCCATAGTAACCATGCAGTGGTCACAACAACACAGGCATTACATATATGACAAAAATACATGTATTCGAAAAACTAGTAACATGAAGACTTTTACAACTGGCAGAGTCTCTGTAACTTCATTATCAACTTTGAAATTCCTAGCCAGCCAGGAAAGAACACAGAACTCCCTTCTCCACTCCAGGAGCCTAAATGGCTCAGTGAATTGTGGACATGTGCCTGAATAGACAGCATATCTCAAGCTGTGTCTGTTGTCTGTCTCCCCCCCCAAAATCTTCAGGGCAGTGGATTCCAATAAGTTGCCTGGTAGACAGTGATGTAAACCCTGTCCATAAGGTCTCCCCCCCCAAAAAAAAACAAAAAAAAACTCTATCCCACTCCACAATGGAGGGGACCTGTGGTCATCAAATAGACTACATACAGGAACAAGCATGCCCCATCCAACCCTCCCCAGCCAGAACAATTGGCTGAGCCCCCATCTTGGCAACAAAGAAACCCATTTTAATATCCTAAAAAGACCAAATGTGGTTATTTGAAATATTTTCATTTGGTTTTACCTAAGAGATTGTTTTGCTAACTGCTTCAGCTGGAGAGGTGCAAAGTTAAGAGTTTTATGCAAGATCTCTGTTTTCTTTCAGCCCCAACTGAGGAGCCTACCCCTCAACCCACCTACACGATTGGCACCATAATTGGAGTGATCCTCTTTGCTTTTGTGGTTGGCGGCATGTATTTCATCTGCCAGAGGGTCCTGTGCCCAACGATGAAGGGTGATGGAGAAACGATGACCAACGACTTTGTGGTTCATGGATCTGCCTCCGTGCCTCTTGGCTATGTTCCACATCCTAGTTCACTTTCTGGATCATTGGCAGGTAAATGAGAAGAATAAACCTCCTCTCACATTCAGACTGGAGCATTAGCATTACATTCTATTTCAAATCAAGTCATGATTGCTTGGCTGAATTAAAAAAAAAAAAAAAAAGTAAGTAAATGATGTCCAGTAAATGAAACTGTCCGAAAATTGTTTTCAATTACCAGTGTGCAAATGGTTGCTGAATTTGGTGTAGGAACAGCTCGATTCGTAGATGCATCCAGATTTCTGGAAAGCATTCTGTTTCTTTGCAACTCTAATCATGTGCCACATTCAGGGAGAAATGGTTTTCCCTAAAGTGGTGCACAGTGTGAGCCCTGAAAGAACAAAGAATGGTTTTAGAAGTGTGATCTGCATATAATAGATTTTAGCCTAACATAAATTTGTGATAGAATGAAGGAGTGTGAAATGACACTGAGGGGACGCAGAGGGTGAAATTCAGGAATGGAACAGTTGTGGGGGAGGGGATTAAATCGGGAGAGGGTAGGGCCATCAAGGAAGGGAAAAGGTGGGCAGTTGATCCTGGAAAAGACAAGAGAAGGGGCACTGGGGCAGAGATACTGTGGGTCCAGATTGAGTCTAAAAGTGGCAGGAAGCTGAAACGGGGTTGGTCTGTAGACCACCAAACTAGAGTATGCAGCTAGATGAAGAACTAGGGAATGAAATCAGGAAAGCTGCAAAGCAGGGGAGGGAGTAATCATGGTAAACTTCAGTCTACTGGATATAGAGTGGAGTGTCCCTAAAGCCAGCTGCAAAAGAAGTCCATCCATCCTGGAAGCATTTCAGGGTGGCTTCTTGGTACAGGAGGTCAAAGAACCAACGAGGGAGCAGGCAGCCCTGGACCTAGTGCTCTCAAACTTGAGATTACATAAGGGACAGCAGTATAACTGAGTCCCCAAGTAATAGCAACTGCCTTGCAGTATGGTGTGGGTTAGAAATGGGTAAGGTGCACCTGAACACCAAAACTCGGGTTCTTGACTTAAAGATGGAATTTAGCATGATGGAGGAGAAGCTCAGAATCACCTGACTAGACTTGGAGTTGATGGGGGGAGTGAAGTGGCCTTTATTAGGTGTAGCCTTCAGGACATCTCCAGCACCTGTCTGAAACAAGTAGAAAGGCAGAGGAAGATCAACGTGATTCTCAAGGAGTTTAAAAAGCAGTGAAGGAGAATAGGGCAGCTTTCAGAAAATACAGAGAGAGTAATAAGAAGAAAGAATGACGAGGACTACCATGAAAAAAGCTGAAAGTGGCCAGCAGGGTGGTAAAGAAGAGCTAAGGTTAATGTAGAGTTAAGCATAGCAGAGGGACAAGTCCTTTTGTGTTTCATTAGGAGAAGAGGCAGGCGAAGAAGTTGATCTTCCAGAAACAATCACCATTCATCACTGTTGAGGCCTTAGTCTGGAGGCACTAGAAACCCTGCGGGGCGTGTCTTTAAGATTTTTCTGTGAAGGGAGCTGACATCTGGGGTGGTGCCACACACACAAGGCAGATAGATGTATGGCGTGATGCTCGTGTACTGGCCAGTAACCAATGCGGCTCCCTCATATCCTCAATTTTGTTGTTCCTACCATAGAGGCAGTATGTCCACTTGGAGCATTCCGCCATGGAAGTGTGTCACTGTTGTGTCCGTCACTGCTGCTCAACACTGTACCTGTTTGACACCTCCATCGCTGCTCTTTATTCCTTTGTCCTTCTAGTATGGTGCTGAGTGCGCTTTTGCTGGTTTTATTATTTTCCCTTGGAGCGTACAGTCATGTCCAATCTGGGGCCTAAGAAGAAGACTGATAGACTAACAGGCCCCACCCCATCATGCATCAGCGCCCTGTAGGAGAAACCTGTTCATTCATGATTGTTGCTGGACCTGCCTGGGATCAGACCACGATATGGATCGTTACGATGCCTGCTTCAGCATAGATCTCCACACCCTCGAGTTGTACACAGTGAAGTGGGGATAGGACCCCCCACACACCCCTTCGGAGACCGGCATCGCACCTGGGATTCCAGGGTTGGGTCCCTGGGCTCTTCCCCTGAGCCCCTTCCTGGTACTGTATATATCAAGGAAGACTAGGCCTCTGCTGTTCCTGCCAAGATGGGAGGACTGGGGGGGGTCTGTGGGACAGCCGACCTGTAGGGGACCGGTTGCGCTCTCCTCCCAGTCCAGTACACTTCTCGTGCGTCTAGATACCCCCAGAGGTGGCCGCGCAGCTCTACGCTGGGCCTGCAGTAGCCGGTCCCTTGGTGGCACAGTCAGGTGCTGCTTCGACTACTGGCACTGAGGCCAGTGCCAATGAGTGGGTCCTTTTCTGCTGCCGTTCGTGATACCAGGAGAGGAAGGTCCCTAGGGTTTGCCAGTTAGAAATCTCCTGATCTTTTCCTCTGACCCAGAGGATGATGATTGGGATGATCCCAACTGGATTCACACTTTTGCGAGCTCGGGGACCCTTCTGGGTCTAGCCCCTAGCCTTCAGCATTGACAGAGTCTAGGGATCCTCTTTTTGAGTGCTGGATGCAGCACCGCCTCCCTAGATCCCATCGTGCAGCTTCGGTGCTGGAAATACCTCCGGGCCAGTTCCAGCACTGGAGGGATGGCGATGCCAGGATAAGTCGAATCGAGTTTGAGCGCCAAGTTGAGTCTGGTGCTGTTTACGGTGCCAAGGAGGATGGTGCTGCTTATGGCACTGGGTCCCCCTTTCTCCCTGTTTCTAGCTCTTCTGACTCTGCTGTTGCTGTCTGACTCTCTCTGAAGGGCAGAGCCCTCTCTGATGAGGCTGGGGTTGGAAATCTAGGTTGGCACCGTGCTACATGACCAGAGTTGCTGGGGTCTCTGGCAGGAGTCGTAGTACCAACTCAGGCCTTTTGTCCCCTACTGAACAGTTTGGGCCTGTGATAAGTGGGGAAAGGGCCACCTATGTGACCTGCATGGCTCCAACCTCCTCCCCAAGGGAACCACCCCAATCACTCCTCCATGGTTGACTGTTGAGTGGGAGAGTTGCACAGCCCCTCTCCTTGAGCAGGGTCCCCTGTACACACTCATGGCCCTAGCAGAGGACCTGTCATGGTCTGATATGACCCTCATCCTCCTCTTCCTGTTCCACCCCCTCTCCCAGGCACTTCTGGACCTTCAGGGCCCCTCACCTGGAAGCAGTTCAGGGCATTGCAGAGTACTTTCTCCATTTGCCTGAAGGTAATGGGACCAGGCCATCTTGAGGCCTGAAACCTCAGTACCGTTGCCCCCTGAATTCAGCTCCTCTTCACCCTCGTCTTCCTTCGAGGAAGAGGATGCCTCTGACCACCTCTCCTCTGATGCTGATTACTCCAGTTGTCAGAGTTTCCTTTCGGGGATGATCACAAAAGGGAACAACAGCAAGTTGGCGGGGGTAGGTCAGTAGGGATGTATTACTTCACAAAAAGGGCGGTGGAGCCGGCTGCCTGGGGACATGATTATTGGTAAAACCCTTGAACTTCAAGAGGGAATGGGATAAGTACATGAGGAAGACTTGGAGGGGGACTTAAACCTGTAAGGAACAAACACCCATTGGCAGACTAAGTAAACCACAAGGCCTTCTTTTGTAGTCTGTATAAGAACATGTGTCTTGTTATGGGAAGTTAACAAACTTTGATCTTTGAGAGGGCTTTGTATTGATGGTAATTACATATAGGACTGATGCGGCCGTCAGGACCCAATGGAAAAATTTCTAGCTAGCAGTCTCTGGCGGGGACCGCTCATAATGAGTGACCCGACATCATGCGGCGTCAGTATAAAGGCGGTCCGCCACCCACCTTCCAGTTCTTTCCCACGTAGCTCATATCAGCGCCTCGCTGTAAAGTTCACGCTCATCGAGCCTCAGTCATCAGTAGTTTTACGAGTTATTTTAGATTTTTGAATTTTTGTCAGGTGATAGGTCAGTGTGTAAGTCCCCTACCCTCGAGCTCAAGAACAAGTCGACTCATGCGGTTTCAACTCCGCACAAGGACGGCCATTCCCATTGCCTCTTCTGCCTAGGCCCAGATCATCAGGTGGAGAAGTGCCAGCACTGCCTTAAATTCAACGCGGCCACCCGCAGACAGCAGCAGCAGTCCCTGGAGGCTCATATTTTAAAGAAAATGTCCTCCATGGAAAAGGAGTTAAAAAAGTTCAGGCAGGCGTCCACATCCCTCGAAGGCCATCGCAAGAAAAAAGACGAGGAGAAGCACCGGGACAAGGGCTCCTCATCCACCGCATCTTGTTCAGGAGTCGCCGTGCTTCAGGTAACTACCCCCCGGAGCTTTCCAAGACTGCATCGGCCCGCCCATCTGGCCTCGTGCTCTCGCCCATCTGGCTCCTCCAGGCTATTGGAGGCCTCCGTTCCCGGTAAAGCCGCTACTGTGTGGCCTGCTGGTTCAAGCGGCTCTGGTAAGCCAGACGTCGGCTCCTCCGACGCCCACATGGAGATGGTCGATAAGTCACCCGACCCCTCGGGGTGGCGCATGGCCCCTCTTCCACCCAGCCAGGCCGCCCCTCCTTCGCGACCTGCCTTGGGCGACAGGTCTGCTAAGTTGGATGTCAGCTCCTCCGGCGTCCGCCCGGACCCCGCTAAGTCGGATGTCGGCTTGCCCGACGTCCACATGGCGGCTGGCGATGCCGGACCCTCCCATGTCCGCTGTTCCCGGCTCCCTGCGGCCTTCGCTGCCCTCCGAGGACCCTGGGTCTCTTCAGCCTGACCCCAGGGATTTTTCCCCTCCATCCCCGGGCGATGCCGAGGTTCCTGCTGTGCCCCCGTCAGACCGTCTGCCCGCTGGACCGACCGACCTGATGTCAGCTCCCCGGATGCCGGCCCCGATGCTGGTCTTGCCAACCCCAGGTGACATCCCGCTCCTGGATGCCGCTTCAACGCGGGGCCCTCCGCCCACCGGGCCTTGTGCTCCAGACCCGCCCATGGGCCCTCCGGCCAGGTCGTCTGCTCTGGCAGACCCCTCGGTTCCCAGGTATCCAACCCTGTCATATCAGACACCATCTTGCCCGGCTCCGCAGTATCCGACGCTGCAGTACCCGGTGCTTCAGTACCCGGCACCGGGCTTCCCGCCGTTGGGCTATGGATACGTGCCTTACAGGTATAATCCATACCCGTGTCCCCCCCTCCACTGCCCCCTCAGCCGCTGGTGGACTTGGAGACACTGGCCTCCTGGTGGGCTGAGGCCAAGGCTCAGCTCACCAGAGAGGTGGAGAATCATCTCTCGACTACAGTTCCGGTTCCCATAAGTCCGCGACGACAGACTCCCTCCCCACTTCCGGACACCAGGGCCAAACCCTCTGGTTCCAGGGCGGGGCAGGACACATTTCCCCGAAGGCTTCCCAAGGGGTCTGTTTCTCCCCCATGCTGGGAGAGGGAGTCTTCCTCATCATCATCTTCTTCCTCCTCGGACACCTCGGACGACTCCGGTTGTTCCGAGCTGCACGACGAGCCACGCTCTTTGTCTAAGCCCAGGCCAAGGACTCCTCCAAAGTCCCCTCCGGACGATCCTTCTTTTACGGAGTTGTTGCGCAAAATCCAGGAGGTTCATAAGTGGCATTCCTTGGAGCCAGATCCCCAGCATGAAGCTTCGATGAGCATCTGGATATGCCATGACAGCTCCCACCTTGTGTGCCACCCTGGATTGAGCCTCATGCGACGATCTTGTTTCCACTGTTTGGGGCTAGCCGTGGTGTAGCCCCACTTCCTCGGAAGTCGAATAAGCTATATTAGGCTCCCGAGGGTGTTAACTTTTTAGATTCTCATCCTCGAGTTGATTCGATTGTGATTAGCGCCGCTCATGGCTGGACAGCTAACCTGAAACATCTGAGCTTGTCTCCCCCGACAAAGAATCCCATCTTCTGGACCAGTACTGGAAGAAGATCTGTGCTTCTTCCACTCTGGGTATTGGGCCCTAAATTATGTCAGTCACATGGGGGGTTACCAGAAGGCGATTCTTAATGAGGTGGAATCCAAATTGGACTCCCTTTCAGACTCTCAAGTCACACAGGAAGTGGTTGACCTCGTCCGCTCTGCACGTTTGGCCAGTCTGCACATGCGTCGTGCTACTTATGATGCAGTGGACACTGCTGGTAGGAGCTCTGCTTTCGCCGTAGGCTTATGGCGTCATGCCTGGCTTCATGTGTTAGGGTTGGTCCCTGAAGTGCAGTCCACTATTCAGGAAGCGCCCTTCCGGGGTTCGGTGCTGTTCGCTGGTGATGTCAAGGACATTATCACCGATTTGCAGGAGAAGGGGACTGCACTGAAGTCTGTGGACTCCATGTATCATCCCCATCAAACGCAGCGCCGTCCCTTTCGCAGATGGAATCAGCCAAAGTCGAAACCCCAGGGAAAGCGGGCCGTTAAACACCAGGCCCCTCCAGCTGCCAAGCCCCCACCACCCAAAAAAGCAGCGGGTGTTTCAGCTGCGACGCTGCCCCACACCACCTGACTCCTTTCCTCTCCCACGCCCTCCGGGCCTTCTAGAGAACGGTAAGAGGGAGGTTTTCCCTCCATCTACCGGGTTGGGAGAGGACACTTCAGATTCCTGGGTGCTTCAGCTGATCGCAGAAGTACACTCAGTAGAGTTTCTCCAGAAACCACCTCGTCACCCTCCCCCAAGGTCGTGCTACTCTGGGAACACCTTCTTCTGGTTCAGGAAGAGATTTCAGCACTTCTGCTGAAGGGCGTTAAGAGCCGTCCCCTTTCTCTTCAGGGGTGGTTACTATTCCCACTTCTTTCTGGTCCCAAAGACCGGGAGATGTTGGGCCGATTCTGGAGCCTCAGGTTCCTGAACTTATTGTGGAGTACGGGAGGTTCAGGATGCTCTCCCTGCAGGGCCTCCTGCCCCTGCTTCAGCCACGACAGTGGCTGTGCACTCTGGATATGCAGGATGCTTACCTGCACATCCCTGTCCGCCTATCTCACCACAAATACCTCCGTTTTGCTTTCCAGGGGGACCACTACCAGTTCAAGGCCCTCCCATTTGGTCGTTCCTCGGCACCCCAGGTGTTCACCAAATGTATTTCGGTGATAGCAGCCTACCTGCATACCCAGGGGGTGCAGGTTTTTCCGTACCTGGACGATTGGCTCCTGGCGGCCCCGTCCAGGGAGGATATCCTGCGCTTCCTTTCCCTTACCCAGGGGTGTTTTTTCTCCCTGGGCATCACCATCAACCACTCCAAGTCCCACTTGATCCCCTCCCAGAGCTTCAGTTTATTGGGGCGATCCTGGACATGACCTCTGGCAGGGCCTTCCTGCCACCGGACAGGGCAGCCACACTCCAGGCTCAGGTCAGCCTGTTGTCCGGCCGCAGGTGGGTCAGTGCCAGGTCAGTCCTTCGCCTCCTCGGGCTTATGGCGGCTGCAGTCCCAACAGTCCCTCGCACTCGGCTCCACATGATCTCTCAGTGGACGCTTCGGTCTCAGTGGGATCAGTTGGACGACGACCTGGACCAGCTTGTCCTAGTCTCCTCCCCCATGGTTTGGAACTTGCAGGGGTGGATGGTTCAGGAGAACCTGTGTCGGGGAGTTCCCTTCTGTCTTTCTCCCCCCTCCCAGACTTTGACCACAGACGCCTCGGGCGAAGGTTGGGGAGCCCATCTCGGACCTCACAGGACCCAGGGCTCCTGGTCCATGCTGGAGAAAATGCTTCACATTAGTGTGCTCGAGCTTCGGGCAGTGTTTTATGCTCTTCAAGCTCTGCATCTACATCTTCTTCCTGGCCACTTAGCCGTACAGACAGACAATATGTGTGTGGTATGGTACATCAGCAAACAGGGAGGGTCTCGTTCCTGCCCTCTTTGCAGGGAAGCAATGCGAGTTTGGGATTGGGCAGTACAGCACAACCTCCACCTCACGGCAGTTCACGTCCCGGGAGTCGAGAACACCTTAGCAGACAAACTCAGTCATTCGTCTGCTCAAGCTCATGAGTGGGAACTGGATCAGGGGGTCTTAGACAATATCTTCCTACGTTGGGGAACACCACAGGTGGATCTGTTTGCCTCACCTCTAAACGCAAAGCTTCCCGACTTCTGCTCGCTCGCTCCAGAGTGTGGCATTTTTTGGAGAGACGCTCTGTCTCTAGATTGGAAGGACAGATTCGGCTATGCTTTCCCCGCGATCCCTTTGATTCCAAGAGTCTTACAGAAACTTTGTTCAGAAGGAGCACGAATGATACTGATCGCTCCTTGCTGTCCCAGGCAAGCTTGGTTCTTTCTTCTGCAGCAATACTCAGAGGAACCTCCTCTTCCTCTGTCGCGACTTTTACTGACCCAGGATCAGGGGACCCTGGTCCATCCAGGTCTCAAGTCCCTTCCAACTGCACGCATGGCTCCTGCAGATGTAGCTAAAGCCCGATTTGGGGTTTCAATGGCTGAGATTTTGGTGGAGGCTAGAAAACCCTCCACTAGGTCTACCTATGCCGCTTCAAAAGATTTCGAGCCTTACTCGTGCTCTGTTGGGCGGCTGCTGGATTACCTGCGCCACCCCTTTGATCTGGGTCTCAGTCACTCATCCTTAAAGGTACACATGGCAGCCATTTTGGCCTACCATGTCCCTTTTGCAGGCAGGACGATTTCTCAGCTGGAGGTCTCTAAGACTTTCTTTAGAGGGGTTCTCCACTTGAGACCCCCATCCGGTTTCCTGCCCCTCCTTGGGATTTGAATTTCATCCTTGAGAAGCTTACTCTGCCTCCTTTTGAACTGGCAGCCTCAGCAAACATGAAGTTCCTCTCATGGAATATTCTCTTCATAGTGCCCATTACTTCTGCTCGGAGGATTTCCGAGCTCCAGAACCTGATGTATAAATCCCGTATTTGATTTTTCACAAGGAACGTGGGACTCTAAGCACCAAACCTTAGTTTCTCCCCAAGGTGGTAGCGGAATCTACTTTGAACCAGTCCATAGAATTACCTGCTTTCTTTACGCAGCACTCCAGTCAAGGGGAGCATCTCTTACACACTCTGGACTTTCACCGAATTCTAAGATACTACACTAACAGGACAAAGATCTCAGAAAGACTGATCAACTGTCTGTCTCTTTTGCCCACAAAAGAGAAGGCAATGCTGTTTCTAAGCAATGCCTGTCCAAATGGTTGGCTAATTGTATCACTTTCTGTTATGACAAGTACAAGAAGACCCTTCCGGGTCAAGTGAGAGGCCACTCCACCAGAGGAGTTGCTGCCTCAGCGGCTTGTTTCAAGAATGTGTCAGCAGCAGAAATCAGTGCTGCCGCCACTTGGACTTCCGTCCATACCTTTACAAAACATTTCAGTTTGGATATTGCCTCTCGCCGTAGAGCAGGCTTCAGGCTTGCTGTTCTGCAAGGCCTCCTTTCCTAAGGCCTTCACAGCTAGAGGACTTTCTTTGAGTAGCTTTCCTCCTCCCATTTTGCTTCTTCTTGTTCCAGACTGCTTGGGACTCAGTCCTGTACTGTATGTAATTACCTACTGCAAGAGCCCTCTCGAAGTAAGATGGTACAGTTACGTAAGAACTTACCGTAGCAGTAGATCTTCGAGAGAGGCTCTTGCAGTAGGTAATACCTTCCTGCCCTCCATCCCCCTAAGTGCTTTTAGCTCCTTTTCCAGGTTGGAAATATCCGCTTCTCTCTCATCTCACCCTTTGGTGGGAAAGAACTGGAAGGCGGGCATGGGGGACTGTCCCTTTATACTGACGTCGCATGATGTCTGTCACCTGACGTGGGGTCCTGACGCCTGCCGCGTCAGTCCTATATGTAGTTACCTACTGCAAGAGACTCTCTCGAAGATCTACTGTTACGGTAAGTTCTTACGTAACTGTACTTTTTTATACATTTGGTCCACTGTCAATAAATCAAGAATTTGGTTTTATGTAGTACTTTTTATACAAACCCGTATCCCAAAGTGCTTTACAGTGCAGAAATGGGAGCTGAGAGAATGTCGGAGCCATTCAAGGAATACAGTGAGATTCAAACAGCACTGAGAAAGTTTGTAGAGAAATTGGAGTAGGTGTAAGAACAGGGAGGTAAGCGAGCAACTTGCTAAGGATCACACAGTGACTGGCATTTGAGAGAGTCAGACCAGGGTCTCCAGGTTTAGAGCTCTGCACTCTAAGCACAACGCCATACTGCTTCCCTAATATGTAAAGACAGAGACAGACAGACAGATGGGGAAAGGGGAAGTTGTTTAACCAGGAAAGGCACACTAAGCCAAAGCTTGTTTTCAGGTGCGACCTGGGAGTACAAGGAAGTTAAGTGACTTGTTCATGGTCACACAGTATGCATATGGGGGTTGTGGGATTCAAACCCAGGTCTCCAGGTTTGCAGCTCAGAGCCCTAAACCACAGTGCTATACTGCAGCTAGAGAGAGAGAAATACTTTTTGTTTGGTGTCTAGCACTTATAGCTTTAATGGGGAAGGTTTCACTGAGCAAGAGGATTAGTAAAATACTGGGAATGTAGTAGTATTTTACTGAAGCACATTTGTTGATACAGACTGTCTGGTTTATTTGTTTTTATCCTGTGACATTCCTCAGTGGTGTAACTAAAGTATCACCTCACTGATGTCTAATTTTGTTGGTGTGTATGTGTGTGTCTTTCTTAGGAATGTCTCGTGGCAAGTCTGTGATGAGCTCCCTCAGCATTATGGGCGGAAGTAGTGGACCACCATATGACAGGGCTCACGTAACTGAGGCATCTTCCAGCAGTTCGTCAAGTACTAAAGGCACTTATTTTCCTCCTGTAAGTTTCACCCTCTTTTTTTAAACACTCCCTGTCCAAACTCTCTGCAATGCGACAAAATCATGTAACGTAGATGTAATAAATATTACAAAACTTGACCTGGAAATCCAGCTTTCTTAATGGCTGAGACCCATCTGAATACCACATGGTATTCACAAAGGTCCTGACTGCCCTGCCATTGCTTGATACAGTGCACACATGGTAGCCAGCCTAGTATGTATGAACAGTATTGTACACCTCTAAAATTACTGGTTTGTGCTTACAACCCAAAAACCAGTTCATAACTCTCAGGAATACAGAAGTGTGTGTATGTATATATGTGTGTGTGTGTGTCTATATATATATATATATATATATATAAATATATAAATATATATATACACACACATATACACATGTACACACTTATATATATGAGGAACAAACAGCTGCAGCATGTAAAAGAATAAATAAAAAAAAAAAAAAAAAAACTTGTTACCACTCTCCATACATTTTCGTTGATACTTCAGATTGGCACAGAACAATTGCAGTGTTTGGACGTAAGCGCGTATTTTTATAAGCCTGTTATGTTTTGATATTTACATCATTTTGTAAACCAACTACTGCTCAGTTTAAATTTCCCTCTAATTCTTTTTTTTTTTTCATTTTGTTCAGAATGTATAAAAACAAATTAAAGCATGGATGGTCAAAATTCTCACATTTGATTGGCCAAGACCACATTCATCCGGGATGATATCTCGGTACATTATACTGGTCTGAAAGTAGGTCATGCCATCAGTCAAAATCAAAATGGATCAGTTTCATAATACACTCCAAGGTGTACGATATCATGGGTTGTCATCCCCCCCTCAAGTTGTTGAAGTTAACTCAGCCTACAGCCTCATACCTCACATCACATCTGACACAGGAAACTATCCCATGATATTGCACACATTGTATTGTATTATTGCTTAATTAACTACTGTACAACCTACTGAACAGATGTCACTGTGGGGAGGGTGGTGTCCGGTGACGAATTTAAATGTCTCCAGAACCACCAATAACTTTGCATCTTTGTATAGATGAGTCATTTATTCCTTATGATCTACATTAAGCTGCCTTTCAGACAGAAATACTTCGTATACAAGTAATGGAATTACACTGCTATTACTTACACTGCTGGTAATACAATGCTTGATAGCCAGTAGCCAGTTTTATTTGCTTTTAAAACAAAGGGTTAAAATAAAAATGGGCGGTTCTGAAGAGACGGAAATAGTCAACAAAAAGAAAGTCCTCTAGTGAAGAAGATGAAAATGATGCTGTCTACTTGGTGTACATCAAGGGCGGATTTTCAGAGCGGGCCCAAAAAGCGGCCCGTGGGACTAAGCCTGTGCTGCAGCCACGGTATGGAAAATCTACTCCAATTTTCAGCCTGTGCTTGCAGGTGTAGCTGTGAAATGTTATGCCTGGTCCAACTCATGCATAATTTTAGCAGCAGCTGCCATACATCATGGAGTTGGCCATAAAGGTTCCATTTTAGAAAATCATGTGCATGCAGGAAAAGCTGCAACTCTGCATGTCAAGACCCACTTTCGCAAGTTTTTCCTGCACCTCTGCCAGTTTTGGGGGTCTTTGACAATCTGGACCCAGCTCTGTAAGTTTGCATTTTCAGAAGGGGTTTAGTTACTCTGTGGAGAGTTAAAAGGATTTCAGCATCCTGAGGTTTTGTTTACATCTGTTCTCTTTCTACACAGATTCCTTTTTTATGTCTAGTCTTTAAACCAGCTCTGTTTGTAGCACCCATTGCACCATTATAAGTGCTGCACCCATTGATGACATCATTTGCGGTCAGTGAGTGATCTTATGATGCCGATATCATGATTTGCCTCGGGGGCTACATAGAGAGCTGGTTTTGAAGACTAGAGGGATGAAACACAAAAATGAGACCTACTGAAAGAGAACAGTGAATAAGCGAAACACAAACTGAGAATGCTGTAGTGCTTCCCGTCTTTAAGTTTCTGAGGAGTTGTATGTATTTCACAGAAGGAATAACTTGAGTATAATGAACTATATTTATTGAGCATATTGGAGATACTTTTGAGTCAGAGACTCATTTACAAAGGTTCCACATCCGAGAACATACAATCAGACAATAATACAGGAATATATAAGCTGAGAGGATAACAGTGTGGTATAAAGCAACATGAGTGGGTAGGGCAACAAAAAATCACTGAGAACAAGCTTCACAAGATTACAGATAAATACTGTTTGGGTTAAATAATAAGCAGTCAAAAACACCAATGCTACAGCAATAAAAAATAACTTAGGTGAGACTGGTAAGATCACAAGGACCGGGCAGGATGGTAATCCTTTGTCAGGAAATGAAAAAGATGAGAGGGGGGAATAGGAAAGGGGTAGGGGGCAACCAGGGTTAGTAGCAGTCGCAGGTGCTAGAGGCTAGGAGGTGTTCCCTGTGAAGAGAGCAGCTACAGTACTGGGAAGGGCATTCATCCAGAGCAGGGCTCTGTAGCAGAAGATTCTTTGAAAGAGGGAGTTACGCCCATGGGGAATCGGGAAGGGGGACTTAGATGAACTGCGGGTAGTCTTTAGGACAGTGGCAGGTTGAAGAAGGGTGAAGAGACCCAGAGGGGATAACTCAAAGGAGATCTTTTTGGAGATGAGGCAGGCTTGATACTTGAGTCTAGCATCAAAGTGGAGCCAGCTAGAGACTGTAAAGGGAACAGGTGTGTGTAATACGATCACAGCCCAGTACTAAGCAGCAGGCTTTGTTCATGGCTGCTGTTATTCGATGGAGGGAGGAGTTGTCAGCTGCGCCATAGAGCAGAATGCCGTAGTCAGTGAGGGAGAGGATAGAGGAGGAGACGGCCAGGCAGAGGGCCTCTGGGGTGAGGCAGTGTTTGTGCGGTGAAGGAGACCGATTCTGGTGTTGATGGCCATGCTAAGAAGGTGGATGTGCTCGTGATAGGTAAGGGATGAGGCCAAGATAATACCTAGATACTGTATTCAAAGGTGTCTACCTGGAGCAGGGGCTGCCGCTCGGAGTTGACGATATGAAGGGGATGGCTTTTGTGCTGGCTCTGATGGTATGCGAATACCATGACTTTGGTTTTCTTGTAATTTAATGCTAGGCAGTGCTCAGAAAGCCATGATTCAGCTGCAGAGAAGACATTCTGGAGCGATAGCTGGAGTACATGAGAGTCAGCATGGGAGGAGGAGAAAAGGACCACATAATCCGTGTACAGGAGTACTTTCCCAACACAGGCACTGGGTAGAGAGAGAGTTTAGAAACAGGCTGAAAAGAAGGGGCCCAAGAATGGAACCCTGGGGTACCCTGGATCTGACTGGAAGATGGGAGGCGTGGGTGTTGCCAATCTTTAACTTGTTGAGACCTTGCAGTAAGATAATGAGCGAACCAACTGGTGCTTCTTAGGAAAGACCAGAGCGGGAGAGGACGGACAGGAGGAGGGAGTGGTTCTTGGTGTTGAAGGCTTTCGACATGTCCACAAAGACTGCGTCAGCTAGGTGGCCTTTATCCAAGGTAGAGTGCATGGCCAAGGAGAATTCCAGCAGTGCTGAGGTGGTGCTGTGGGATCTATGGAAGCCATATTCTTAACATAGGAGATTGTACTTAGTGAGGTGCTCAGTGAGTTGGTCAGCGATGAGCCTCTCCAATGCCTGGGGGGGGATAGAGATGGGGCGGTAGTTCCCAGCGGCGGTGCTGTCCCCACCTTTGTGGATGGGGTACTGATGGCCTCTTTCCATTTGGTAGGGACTTGGCTAAGGCATAGAGAGCGGTTGAGGAGGGTGTTAGGTGGGGTGAGGTGTTCGTCCAGGGTCAGGCGCAGGAGTTTTAGGTCTAGGGTGTCACTGCTAAACCGAGAATTCCCTAAGGCTTTTAGCAAGTAGGGTTTAGCAGCACTAGGGGAAATAGTTTTGAAACTGTTTGAATAGGAAGGGATACAGGACTACTAGGGACCAGACTTAAGAACAAATATTGAACATTTTAAACTTAAGTATGAAAAAAATGTCAGCGTGGGGTAATCCATCATTACTTGGGGAAAGATAAGGGACCCCAGACTAAATCAGCCAATGAACCAAAATATATTATGGTAAAAAAACAGATTAATATCTCAGTGCCAGAAGTTTGGGTTATAAAATGCGGGAATGGATAACATATCTTAATACACGTAACATAGATATAGTCAGGATTATGGAAACATGGTGGATATCTGAGGATAATAAACAGAAACATGAGGTGCACAAAGAAAGTGATGTAGGCCTAGAAGTGCTGAAAATGCAGTCTGTTCAGGAGATTTCTACAACATGAAGACAGTGTCTGACAATACACCAGTGCAGACACCAGCTACACTATTTTGGATTAGATTTAAAAGACCTGGGATTAATGTATTATGGGGTATCTGATACTAACATGGAGAGAAGGGGAATAATGAAAGAACTAGAAAAAACTAGTGAAACCATAAGATTATCTTAACTGGTGAGCTGAACCCAAGGGATATAAACTGTTTAACAATACTGGTGGTTCTATAGCTTAAAGGGGCACTGTCATCAACAGTGTTTCTTAATGTCTGAAAGACCATAAACAGCTAATTTGAGTGTGCCATTGTGTTTCTCTGTGAGTCTTTGCAGTCCAGAGTTATTCATATGTGAATGAGCCTGTAATTAAGGGCTGGGGCACCCATATGTTTTAGACTCCTGACAGGAAATTGTCATCAAGGGTCTTGGCCCTCCATTGACTCTAGGTTAAATAGGAAATTGTTTTATTAAGTGTGTTTTAAGGTGGTGTTATAACACTTTATACATTTATAATACTTGTTTTGTATGTGCATTGAAACTAGTGAGTTATCACCTTTACATTTCAAACTTAGTAAAAATAATCCATCTTTAGGGTTGCTTTAACCTTTAAGCTGTACTGTCAGCTGATCATCAAAAGCTACACATCTCAAGGCTGGCTCTGTGGTGCCAACAGGTATTGGGGCCCAGTATCAGGATTTCTAAACCCTGTCTGTGTTCATGTCAGTAAGATTTCTAGGGCTGCCACAGCACCAACTTCTGTCTTTTTCCATTCCCTCTCTTACAGCCTTTTCTCTTTCAATTTTGGGTGTGAACTCTGGTCTGCAAGATGCAAATGTGGCTATGTACCTACTGGCCTGGCATCATGGGGCCAACCTTAAAATGTGAAGTTCTTACCCCAGGAGTCCCTCTAGCATCATTAACTTTAGCAGTTAGCTGGCTAGGTGCAACTGCCTTGGAGGTATGCCTTTAAGAGAAATTTAAATGAGCTTTGGGCAATAGCCAGTCAAAAAACCAGGAGGGTGAGTGCGCTGAGTGAGAGCTTCCTGAAGGCTTCAGAATTTTTTCTCTGCTGGATTGAGCAACATTGACCCTGAGGTGCCTCTCAACTTTCCTTGTTGACAGCCTTCTAGCGCTTACCTGGGTAAAGTTTTCCTCATATTTCATTCTTTATAGTGTGCTGAGTGAAAGTTTAGCATTTTCGTTAGTGCCGCGCTAAATTTTATTTTTTAGTGCATCCGCTCTATTTTTACTTTATTTTTAGTACGACTGCTCATTTCCTTCATGAATTTTGCCGCAGGTGCATAATTTCGACGGTTCCTTCCTTTTGACCTAATTCTTGAAGGAACCGTCAAATTAGGGACAGGTGGCTTGTTTTTTTTTACTTCAGACCTCGCAGGTTTTACCGTAAGGCACCTCCTTGGAATTCAAACATCAGCAGTGCTTGGGGATTTCTCTCAGGATTGGCAATTTACAAGAAACCCAATTATTTATAAAAGAAACTGGACCTATGGTATTTTCTGTCATAGGACTGGCCAGATGGCATTCAACAGCAACCTGTGGCAGTTGACAAGTATTACTGGGTTTTCTATTAAGATTGGCACTGGTATGGATCCCAGTACTGCAACCACTAGAAAAAAAGGCACTTACAATAGACAGAGTTAATTAACTGGGGCAGGACTGGCCGGTGGCATTTCACAAAAATCTGCACTGCGCATGTGCACTAGTGGCCAGAAAGAAGATCCCACGCATGCGTAAGAATGTGGCACTAGTGTGCCTGCGCAGGATTTGGTCACCAGATTTAAAAAGTACTTTGCAGCTGAGCCAGCCCTCAGTTTTTCTTGGCAGTCACCAGTAATGCTTTAGGATAGGATGCTCAGGCAGATTAAGGGGTTTGCGGTATGGGGATATTAAAATGTGCAGCTCGGGGCAATGCTGCCCTTGGTGCGTATTCACACGAAACACGTTCTGGTGCCGATCGCTACGGTTGGCGGGGTTACTTAGTCGGATCACCACTAATCAAATACGTTAATTATTTGCGAAAACTGGTAAGCTACAAACGTTTTGCAACATGAAGATGCTTTGTGCACCACATTCCGTGCAGTTCTCTATGCCTGCAGACCAACTTGTGTATTTTTAACACAAAATGAGGGGCAAAGCTGACAGTGTCCCTTTACTTCCCTGTGCTCCCAAAACACACCCAGGAACAAGCTGTAGCTGTGTGCCTTTCCTGGACAAAGACAGTAAAAACAGTCCAGAATGTGTTATGATTCTGAAAATATTATGCTATTTCTATCTAGATTTGACTTTGGGGGGGAATAGGACATCATTACTTGTTAATTGCAAAACACATAGATGGACAACACAGTTAAAACATACATAACCTGAAATGCATTATTAAGAGTGTTTTACTTCTTTGATGAAGTTAAAAGTATAACAGTTCTTAATGAAATACTTTGGATGGAATGGGATTTTCTACCGTGAAGGAAAAAAACTGGTTGATCCTGCTGCCCATACACTTTGAGTGTCTGACACCCGCAGCTATGCCGACTGACACAACTTTCCAGAATGCCATTCCCACTGTAATGTAAAGGGGAGACAGGCTGTTGGGGGGTGTGTTGCTGACAGAAATGCTGCACTAACTGAACTGTGCTGAAAGGAAAAAAATGATCAACATTAATTAAATAAAATCTGTGGGTGGTGTAAAACCAGAATTGCATCATCCTTGGTGTGGGTTGCTTTTGTAAACCACTCGACTTCAATCGGGTTAATGTAGCATCCTGACTGTAGGTGTGTGTAAAATTGTGGTTACATTACTCATGTATTCTATATTTTAATAATGCAGTTCAGATTATTCTTTTTAAACAATGTCCATCCATGTGTTTTTGCAATTAATAAACAATTAATGGAGTCCTGTTTTTCGCTTTTCAAGTAAAATCTGGATAGAAAGAGCATAATATTTTCAGAATCATAACACATGCTCAGATTGTTTTTACTGTCTTTGTCCAGGAAAGGCACACAGCTACAGCTTGTTACTGGGTGTGTTCTGGGAGCATAGGGAGGTTGTGACTTACTCTGGTCACACAGTATACAAGTAGAGCATGTTGGAATCAAACCCCATTCTGCTGGATGAATGAAGCTTGTTCACAGCTCTTTGCTTTAACCTCTAGGTTGTACTGCCAGCTGTTATTCAAAAACTACACATTTCAAGGCTGGCCCCATGATGCCAGGCCAGTAGGTATGTAGCCACAATTGCATCTTGAAAACCTGAGTTCACACCCAAAATTGTAAGAGAAAATGCTGTGAGAGAGGGACTGGAAAAAGACAGAAGCTGGTGCTGTGGCAGCCCCAGAAATCTGCACCGACATGAACACTGTCAAGGTTTAGAAACCCTGATACAGTATGGGGCCCCAATACCTGTTGACACCACATAGCCAGCCTTGAGATGTGTAGTTTTTAATGATCAACTGGCAGTATAACCTAAAGGTTAAAGCAATCCTAGAGATGGATAATTTTTATTAACAGTTTGAAATGTAAAGGTGATAACTCAGTAGTTTCAATGCACATACAAAATTATTATAAATGTAGAAAGTGCTATAATAACACCTTAAAACACACATAATAAAACACACGATTTTCTGTTTAACCGACAGTCAATGGAGGGCCAAGATCCTCGGTGACATCATTTCCTGTCAGGAGCCTAAAACATATGGCTGCCCCCAGCCCTTAATCACAGACTGATTTACATATGAATAACTCTGGACTGCAAAGACTTGCAGATAAACACAATAGCTCACTCAAATTAGCTTTTTGTGGTCTTTCAGATATGAAGAAACCCTGTTGATGACAGTTCCCCTTTAAAACCTAGAAAAATAAAAGAACCAACTAGGGGGCAGGCAATCCTGGATGTTGTAACAAGTAACACGAGGGTAATTTGTCATGTTGTCGAACTATTGGGCTGTTGGGCACAAGTGACCTTATATGGCATCCTTCAAAATATTTTTGGCTAGAAAAAGCAGAGGAGGGAACAACGTGTAAAAATTATTTTAAAAAGTTAACTTTCAAGGCACAGGAAAAGCTTTCATAAAATTGAATTGGGAAAAATATTTCAAAGAAAATAACAGCTAACAGAAATGTGAGAAACTCAGAAATAAAATTTAGACAGTGCAGTTTTTCCACTGCTTTAGCAAATGTGGCCCAAAGAAAAACATACCAGTTTGGCTAAAGAAGAGCTAAAACATTACCGTGGCCAAACATATAGGGCATTTAAAATAGTTAAAGGTACAGGTTCTACAGAACTAAGGCATTTGGTGGTAGTGGAAAAAAAAAAATCACTGTACAGAAGTAATTAGGCAGAAAAATCTGAGAAATAAAAATAATGAGAAGGCTGAGGAATTGTACATGACATTACAAATAAAATAAATACAAATATATTAAAATTATATATGACACTACAGATAAAAAAATGCAAATATGTTCGCTCAGCTACCCAGATAAATAGAAACGTGGTACCACTTGTGGAGGACAGGATCAATGCAGAAACGAGGGGGAGGCAGCAAATGCATTAGATATTTTTTTAGTGCTGTAGTTTTGAACAGCTGCATGCTTATTTATTTTTTTCAAAAGTGGTAACTAGAAAAGGCAAACTGAGCTGAGGCTCATTTACAGGTGTGACCTGGGGGAGAGAAAATGGAGTAGCTACAGATTAGATTACCAAACATCCCAAAATGCAAACTAGATAAATCAGCGCAAAGGGAAATAGATGTAATGAGTCAATAAAATTCATAGCTGCTTATGCACAGAATATGCAGAAATGCTACAGGTATGCAGTGCAGGATGGGTTGTGTCAGCAGTGTTTTTGGGTACAGAGAAAAGGCCAAGGGCAAAAGCACCATTAGCCCTGATGAAGGGAGGCCTAGGTGGGGGGGTGTCAGCAGTAATAGGAGAAAGAAGGCAGGAGAGGTCAAGAGAGGGAGTGACGAGTGCAGAGGGGAGGAGGAATAAGCCTCTGCAGATGTCTAAAGGCAGATGGGAGGGAGAGAGTCAGAGGAGGGTAGGAGGTTCCAGAGGGAAGACATTTGGTAGGAGAAGGCTGCTTACCCAGCACTAGAGTGAGAGTGGAGAATGGAGAAGGTACGGGAATCTGTGGAGTGCAGTGAGTAAGAAGAGGATAGGGGAGAGGAGTAAGGAAAGGTAGGAGGGAAGGGACCCAGACCAGTATTTAGCAGTGAAGGAGTCAGAATGGGACTGGCACCGTGAAGGTAGAGACTGGATTGAAAGGGAGGAGTAAAGGGAGCAGTGATGGGTATGGAGTGGAGAGTTGGCAGAGAAGCGACAGAAGGCATTGCAGAGTGTGTCCTATCTGGCAAGGGGAGAGGAGAGCGGTGCCATAGACCACATCTGCATAGTTAGACTGGGACAGACATTTTGGTAACCAGCTCCCATCAGACCTGGGGGGGGAGAAGCAATCCTAGTTGCGGTACAAGGCACCAAGTCTGGGGCGAAGGTTGGCGTGGATGGCATCAGTGTGGGTATAGAAGTCAGGCTTGCAATCCAGTCACACACCAAGGTACTCTAGGCAGGGACAGCCTCTAGGGGAGTACCATCCAGTGTGGAGAAAACGGGGGAAGATGAGAGCCTAGTCGGTTTCTGTCTGGTGCCGAAGGTCATTGACACAGTTTTCTTGGTGTTGAACCCTGAGCTGGTTGGCATGGAACCAGCACAGCACATTGTGGAAGTAGTTTTGGAAGGGAACTTCCACTGCAGAAATTGATGGCCCAGCGGTGTAAATGACTGTGTTGTCTGCATACATGTAGATATGTGTGGGGAGACAGGCTGAAGGGAGGTCATTTAGAACAGTAGAGAGAAGTATATGACCCAGGTTGGAGCCCTGAGAGACCCCTGCAAAGGGGGGTACTGGATGCCACTAAGCTGTTCAGTCTTTGACGGCCCATGAGGTATGAATGGAACCAGTCCACAGTGGATGCTGAAAGGCCAGCGGAGCTGAGCTTGTCCATGAGGAGCGTGTGGGACACAGAGTCAAGCTTTGGGCAGATCGATGAATATGGCTGCGGCATGATTTCCCTGAGCCATCCCGGTGAAGATAGTTAGTTACACGCAGTAGGAAGGAGACAGTAGAGTGTGTTTTTTTTTGTTCCCCCGGAAATCCAGACTGGAATGGGGAAAGGAAATCTGAGTAGAGGAAGTCAGCAAGCCTGGAATATACAATATTCTTCTGGATCTTAGCAGGAGAAGGGAGGAGTGAGATTGGTTCAGAGTTGTCAGGGGAGATGGGGTCCCTCCCCCTTTGTGCAGAGGCAGAACATTAGCAATCTTCCAGGCTTGAGGGGAGCAGCACTGAGGGAGAAGGAAGGTAAATGAGCGGAGAGGCATTGGCTGGTGCAGAGATACGGTGGCGTACATCAAATACTGCAGTTGATACTATGCCTTATATGATGATGTCAAACATAAATATTTAACACTATAAATACACTAAGAGCATTAAATATAAATCAGTTGCCTGGCCCTGACCGCATCCTCTTAAGTATGCTGAAAGAATTAGATGTCCTATCTGGCCCAGTTAACTTTTTAACCAATCATTGCAGAAAGGTAAGGTACCATTGGAGTTTAAGATTGCTTTTGTGGCACCAATGTATAAGAAGAATAACAGAAGTGAAGTTAACAGTTACAGACCGGTGAGCCTTATTTCTGCTGCCTGCAAAATTCTAGAGGGCACAGTGAAGGAGACTATAAATAATTGCGTACTTAACTACTACAGATTGATTGATACTGCATACTTAACTGCCAAAAAATTGATAATACACAATGTGTTCACGGAAGGAAATCATGCCCAACAAATATGATATATTTTTATGAACCAGTTAGCAAAGCCCTGGATGAAAAAACACCAGTGGAAATAATATAGTTGGACATGAGTAAGGCTTTGAGACAGTGTCTCATTCATTACTTATCAAACTAAGAAAATTGCAAATTCTGAATCATAGTCAGATATGAACAAGACTAGGTAACAGAAAGTATGGCTAAATCTTATTTGACTGGGAGAGGGTGACTAGTGAAGTCCCACAAGGATCAGCTCTTGATCCCCTCCTGTTTAACATTTACATAATTGACACTGGGACCAAATGTCAAAGTTGGGCTTCTGAAGAAGGACTGGTTGGTCTGAAAGCTAGAGCACTTTGTTCTTCTTGTTACATCTATGTTGGTACATTAAAAGGTATCAAATCATTTACTTCTGGATCTGAAAGTTGGTTAACAAAATTCACAGATGGTATCAAAATAGACTACCAAGTAGCAGCAATATCCCCTTTATCTCATTAGTTTTTTTTGGGGGGGGACACACTGAAATGACTGAAATATACAATCCTGCACTTAGAAACAATTCAGTGGTTGACCATTACCTAAAGGGTACAGTGATTAAATCAAAAACATGGTGAAAGGGACTTGGATATTATGACTGGTAAAGATTTAGACTTTAAAAATCAATGTGAAGTAGCAACTGAAAAACGTAATTTTCTTTTAGGTTGCATTAAAAGAAAGGTTACAAGTCAGAAACAGCTATGGGAACAGTGTACCCCTCTATGTTGAGGTTACATTTGGAATATGCTGTGTGTTCTGGGCACCATATCTGAAAGGGGATATAGCTAGAATGGAGAAAGTATAGGGAGAAGGAACAAGAATGGTAGGGCAGTGTCGGGTGTGACCTATGAAGCCTAAATGTCATAAGTAAATGTATTTTTCTTGGAGAAAATAAAACAGAGGGGACATAATTTCAGGCTTCAAAGACTTTAGAAGCAATTTACTTGAGAGACCATATTTACATCCAGAATTAGGCAACCCAGGAACTAGAGGCCATTCATTCCATCATGTTGGGGAAAATTTCAGAAAGAAAAGAAAGGTTCTAATAATCTGAATATAGTTCACTATCCACACTCTGGCAGTCTTCCCGGAGACAACTGAGTCATTGGAAATCTTCAAGTTCAGCTATTTCCACCACCCAGGTGGTATATCCTCTGGCTCTGGCTCTGCCTCGTGATGTCCGATCTTTCTTTCTGCTGGAAGGGACAGATCTTCTTTGAGGATATCTCTTTCATCAGGCCACACCTATGGAACAATAGCTGCCAGGACTAGGACCACATGGAAGTTTTTTGCAAGCAGCCTGCTAGAGGCTGCCCATGACGACGTCCTACGTCAGCACTTCCCATATAAACATATTCCTTCCTCAGTTCTTGAGACAGTGCTACAGTTGACAGCTGTTCCGTGTCTTAGAACATTTCTCTCCCTAGTTCGCTGTCACTTTTTATAAGTGATCATTGTTGTGTATGTTGTCTTAAAGAACCTGCAAAACTCTTCAGATACTGCAGATGTGGTGAAAAGATTTATTCAGACGTCTTGCATGACGTCTGCGTGTGCTGCTTCAGTGGGCCCATAACGTTAAGGCCTGTGAGATCTGGCTCAAGTTCAACAGATACCTAGTGACATATCTCTCAACCTCCCTTATCACAAATCAGGGACAAGGCTTAAAATTATCAGGGACACATCTGAAAAAATAGTAATATTAGTTCCAGAAGCTGTGTACAACTTGCTTCTTAGTGTGAGTAGCATTTTCTTAGTGAGAACTAGACTGTAACACCAATGGCTGGCATTATTTTGTGATTCAAATCCCTACTCTTCAGTGACAGAAATGCCAAATTTAGGAGGGACAGAAGAAATTTCTGAGGCAAAATCAAGGGTATCCCTGAAAATCGGGGACAGTTGAGAGGTATGCCCAGTGATGCCAAAAGAATGCCCTGGAAACAGATGTTTTAAAAACAGCAGGTAGCCAGGATGGAGAAAGAGCTCAAGGAAAAGAGCTGTATTGTGTCGCCAGCCCATTCCTCGGGCTTCCATTCTTCCAAATCCTGGAGAAAACACAGAGACCATATAAACACCGGGAGAGGGAGAGAAACAAAGAAAAATCCTCCCCGTATGCTCTCGGCTGCTCTTCATACCACGGCAACCGGCCATCAACATCGGGACTGCCTCTGTGGCAATGCCACGAGCCACCCAGACCTCTGATTCTGGCAGGTCGGGACAGGCTGTGAGCACTGCCAGACCTAGTACAGCTGGGGAGGGGCAGTCGACATCAGGGATGGTGCCTCCCCCGTCAGCATCACAGGGCACACCTGTAGTGCAGGCAAGCACTGACCTGCAAGTGATGGCTCTCGTCCTTCATGAACATGCTGCAGCACCTGTTAACCTCCTCCTGCAACAGGAGCAGTGTTGACGGGGCACCCCAGACAAGCCCCAGCACTGATGCCTGCTAGGTCAGCGCCCCAGTTGCCTTCCAGGGCATTGACCTCTTCTGTTCCCTCCTTGATGCCTACAGAGACCACCTACGAGGATCAGGAGTATAACCCTGACCTCATAATGGAAGAGGAGGAGGAGGAATATGTGGAGAGCTCTTATGAGAGGTCTAGCTCCACCATCTCCACAGCAGTGAGGACTCCATTGTATACGCCCTGAGGTCCCTCCTGAAGACCCCTCATTCATCTTCATGATGCAGCAACTCCAATCTGCCATGGGGTTTGAAACTGAGGAGCAGGACATCACCAAAATGAATTTGCTGGAGTTCTTAGAACTGCCCGACTCTCCACCTATTATTATTCCTCCTCTGTTGCTTGCCCTAGAGCATGCCAGCCTGGCTACTAGGCACAGACCAAATATGATACCTGCCATTCCTAGGAAGGCAGATAAAATGTATCAGGCCCCCTCAGGAAAGCCATTTTTTTGCAGGCCAACCTGAGGCTGACTCAGTTGTGATAAATGCAGCCCATGATGGGTCTAAAATGCCTAAACATCTTAGTTCTCTCCCTTCTGACAAGGAATCCAGGAGACCTGATGTCCTAGGGAAGAGGACCTTTGCTTCTGCTACCTTGGGCCTGGGAATTGCAAATTATCAGGCCCCTATGGTAAAATACCAGAATACCCTCTGGAGGAAGGCCAAAGCAGCGGCCCAAACCCCACCAAAGGGTACTCCAAAGCAGGAGCTGTTAAAGACCTTCCAGGCAGGGGCAGATTTAGGTAAAAATCTGTTAAGGTCTACCTACAACATTTTTGATGCTTCTGCTAGAGCAGCAGCTTCTGATATATGCTTGAGAAGACATTCTTAGTTGAGGTTGGCAGGATTTGCCAATGATGTACAGCAGTCCATCCTAAATGCCCCATTCAGAGGATACAAGCTATTTGGAGCAGATGTGCAGGATATCCTTTCAAACCTACAGGCTTCAAGTAGAACTTTAAAATCGGTACACTCCTTCTACCATACACAACCAGGAAGTAGGCAGAAGATGCCCTTTCATCCGACCAGTAACAGATACCATTCAGGAGCCAGACAACAAAGTAAAAGCTGAGGAGGATCAGCTCTGCCTGCCCCAGGACCCACTCCAGGTCCCCAATCAAAAGCCGCTAGAGGTAGGAGTGTAGCTGCAGTCCAGGATCTGCATGGCTTATTCTTAGACCACCACCCACCAGTACTTTCATAGGGAGTAATAAGGGGGTCGCCTTTCTCTCTACCTGGACCAGTGGAGGAAGGTCACATCAGATGCTTATGTCCTGCGGATAATTGAACAGGGATGTGCTCTAGAGCTTCTGGAATTACCTCCAGAACACCCACCAACCCCTTCGGCCTATCCTCCAGAACACACATCTTGCTAGAGGAAGTACATACTTTACAGAAAAAGGCCATAGAACTGTTCCTTGGGAACAAAAGAACAAGGGGTTCTATTCTCACTACTTCCTAGTCCCCACATGTACAGGGAACCTGAAGCCCATTCTAGACTTCAGAAATCTGAACCTCTTTATTCAGTACAAGAAGTTCAGAATGGTCACTGTACAAGACCTGTTGCTGCTACAGCAAGAAAGGTGCTGGATTTGTTCCCTAGATATGCAGGATGCTTACTTGCACATCAAGATCTGTCCCCCTCACAAGAAGTATCTCAGGTTCCTTTTCCAGGAGGAACACCATTATTTTTTACCAAATATTTAGCAGTAGTGGCAGCAGCCCTCGAGAGGAGGACTAGAAACATAGGCTTTGACGGCAGATAAGGACCGCTTGACCCACCTAGTCTGCCCATTTCCCTACCTACAGGATAAGCTGCAGATCCTAGTTAACCAACAGCCTATTTCTTCCTACCCCCAACAAGAATTGCTTTATGTCTGTCCTGCATTCTTGAATTCTCCCACAGTTTGAGATCCCACAACCTCCTCAGGAAGTCTGTTCCATGAGTCCACCACCTTCTCTGTGAAAAAAATACTTCCTCACATTGCCCTGACCCCCCTTCAGATTGTGTCCCTTTGATCTTACTTAGAAACAGCTCTTGCAGCAGGTTACACCATTAGGACTGAAGCCAGTAGGCACCAGGACCCAACGGAATTTTTCTAGCTAGCAGTATCTAGTGACATCGGCCCCGTCCCCGACGTCCGTCATCATACAAAAGGGGCGGTCCCCCAGAATCCCCAGTTCTTTTCCTGCCGTCAGCTCGCCAGCATCGGCTTCACGGTCCCGCACCAGTGAACGATGACTAGAACTTCCAGCTTTCGACTACTAAATGTCGGCATCTCCAACTCCTTCCTCAGAAAGACATCCCTCTAAGTGTGCCTGTGGCAAACAGATACCTTTTAAGGATCTGCACTCGTCCTGCTTGCTGTGCCTAGGCCCAGAACATGACACCAAGGCCTGCTCCTTTTGCCAGCGGTTCAATAGTCGCACCAGGATCCGCCAGCAGAAGGCACTTCAAGGGTTCCTCTTGGAAGAACAGTTAAAAAATATGGATAAAGATCCTGCCTCCAGAGGCGAGTCCATCTCTAAGACCCATAAACGCTGGGATAAGCACCGGGAGAAGGACAGGTCCAGATCCCCGAACCAGGCCTCGGACTCTCGCACCAGCTCCGGCTCCACGCGCTTAGACCGCTCTCCCTCCAGGGCTCGCTCTCAGCCCTCTCCCGTGAAGGTTAGGACTTCAGGCAGTTCTTCAGCTTCTTTACATCCGATCAAGACTTCCAGGACCTCGGACCCTTCTCCAGCGCCTTCCTGGGCTTCCGCGAAGTCTACCAACCATCACCGGTCCAAGTCCTCTTCCAAAGCCTCTCAGTCTTCCTCGGATAAACGCCAGGAATGCAACGCCAGATTGGCCTCCTAGGGGACCAGACCCCCCCTCCCAGGAAGACTAAGGACCTGATGTCCCTTAAGCAGACGATGGACACAAAACGGGCTGCTGACCCATCCCTAGTTAAGCGCCTGTTGGACCAGACGTCGGCCAGACATCTGACGTCGGCCTCACGTTCTAAGGAACCAACTACTGCCTCTCCGTCACCAGTGGACACCGGTCGCCAGGAGTCTACGGAGGAGTATCCGACATTGCCTGAGGACCAGGCAGGTGACAGTGAGGACGCCGGGCTTCCACAGGAGCCTTCGCCTGATCTGGTGACACCCGTGGACCCGATGCCCAATACCGGTGACGGGCCAGGACTGTCGTCCAGTATGAATATTCAGGAGGTTAAAGACCTCTTCACCGTTTGGTGGGACACAATCAAGAGAGACATGGTCCCAGCAAAACCTCCTCTGCCTACTCCTCCTCCTCCACCACTGGGGCCAGTAGGAAGACCACTGACCCTCAAGGAGCCTACCCTGCCTCCTAGAGGCAGATCCAAAGAAAGGAGAAGGGCCCCTTCAAGATCTCCCTCAGGATCTCCCAGTCCCAAGCGACCCAGACGTAGACTGTCCACTCCGCAGGGGGAAGACTCTAGAATTGACACCTCCGATACCTCCAGGTCTCCTTCTCCGATCAGCATCCCATCGCCTGACCTACGAGACCTCCCCAGGTCACCTCCGGATGATCCTTTTTCCGAAATCATGAGGCACATCCAGGAGAACGTGGGATGGGAAATGGAAGATTTAGACCCTGAACCGCAGCGCCTAGCCCGTTATCTTCGGCAGAAGGACCCTAAGACTGTGGTGGTACCACCCTTGGTGGATACCTTCCCAGACATCACCAAGGCAGCGTGGAAACGTCCGCACTCCACCCCCGTGGTGCCAAAGAAGGCTGATCGCCTGTGCAGGGCCCCTGCAGAGGACCCGCACTTGGTGCAACAACCCCTGGCTGATTCCCTGGTCATTACGGCCTCCCATGATAGGTCTTGACGACCACAACATTTGAGTACACAGCCTCCGGACCAGGAGTCCAAGCAATTGGGCTCACTGGGTAGGCGCATGTATGCGGCTGCTACATGCTCCATTAGGGCGCTGAACTATCTGACACACATGGTTCAGTTTCAGAATGCCCTATGGGAACAGGGTCAAGACCTAGTTAAAGTACTTCCGGATGGCGAACAGAAGGAGGAGCTTCTCAACCTCCTTTGCACTGGGTCAGACGTGGGGACCCAAGTTTTGAGAGCCGCCTATGACTCTGACTCCGCAGCAAGGGGAGCAGCCTCAGGCATCCGTCTCCGGAGACACTCATGGCTTTATGTCTCCAGATTTACCCCGGACGTCCAGAAAAACATCCTGGACGTTGCCTATAACGGCGAAGTCCTATTTGGTGAAGACTCCGAAAAGGTGATCACCAAATTACAGGACGCGGAAGGCAGTAAGGACTGTACAGGCCATGTATAGACTCCAAATCTGGTTCCTTTCAGGAACCAGAACTGCTCAGGCCGGCAACAACGGCAGCCAGCCACGTCCCAGCCAGCAGCAAAGGGGCCACTTTCACCATAAGGCCCAGCCTAAGTGTTCCCCAGGCCAAGGTCAGAGGTATACCAAACCGACCCAGCCTGCGGGGGGTAATGCCACCACAGCATGACTCCTTCCTGGCCCCCCACCCTCCTCTGGATCAACGGGCAGAAAAGGTCGGGGGTCGCATCGCTCGCCACCTTTCAGGATGGCAGGTGATAACCGCCGACCAGTGGGTCCTCCAGCTGGTCGAGAGAGAGAACACTTCATAGAATTCCTCGACCACCCACCGTCAAGACCGCCCCTGCTTTCCTGTTATTCGGGTCAGCATGCACTGCTCATACAGCAAGAAGTGCTCGCGCTTCTGAGAAAGGAGGCTATAGAGCACGTACCGAGGAGCCAGAGAGGTGCAGGCTACTATTCCCACTTCTTTCTGGTTCCCAAAAAGACAGGGGACCTCCATCTCATTCTGGATCTCGGTGATCTCAACGCTTCGGTCCTTTACAAACGCTTCCGCATGGTGACCCTTCCTGGTTTGATTCCCATGCTCAAGCAGGCGCCTTCCTGGCGTCTTTGGATATGCAGGATGCTTACCTGCACATACCCATAGCTTTCGGCGCTAAGCAATTCTTGCGCTTCAAATTTCTCAATCGCCATTATCAGTTCCGAGAGCCCTCCCCTTCGGACTGTCCCTCGGCACTCGGTATTTTAAGTGCATGGCAATGAAGGTGCGGCTCTCAGGAGACAAGGCCACACATGTTCCCATACCTGGATGACTGGTTCTCATGGCCCTCTCGGGAGGCTCTGATGTCCGCAATCCACTGTACTCTGTCCCTCTTCGGGTCATTGGGCATCATCATCAATCAGGAGAAGTCACACATGGTTCTGTCGCAGAATCTGCAGTTCATAGATGCAGTTCTGGACACCGTCCAGAGGAGAGCTTTTCTGCCCCAGGACAGAGCGGAACATGTCAGATCCCTCATCAGGGACATCTTGACAAAGAAGACAGTCCCAGCCAGACTGATCCTTTGCCTGCTCGGACACATGGCTACGGCCATTGTGACAGTCCCTTTAGCCCGTCTCCACATGTGGGTGACCCAGTGGATGTTACGGGTACAATGGGATCAGAAGCAAGACCATCTGCAGCTTCCAATTCGGATCACAAATGCCATCATCCGGGAGTGCCAGTGGTGGCTCGAACCAAAACATCTATCGGTGGGAGTCCCCTTTATTGCACCATCTCCAATTGTGACACTCTCCCCGGACGTCTCAGGGTTCAGTTGGGGAGCACACCTCGACGGGGTCAGGGCTTATGGACACCCCAGGAAGCTCATCTCCACATAAATATTTTGGAAATGAGAGCAGTTCTTTATGCCTCGCAGCTTCCAGTCAGAGATCCACGGTACTCTGCTGTTACAAACAGACAATACCACAATGATGTATTACCTAAACAAACAAGGAGGCACCCATTCCTACCCACTTTGCAGGGAGGCCATAAGGGTGTGGGATTGGGTTCTGCAACACGGCGCAAACCTTATTGCTGTACATGTCCCAGGAGTGGACAACGTTATCGCAGATAGTCTGAGTTGGTCTCAGGCCAGAGTCCACGAATGGGAACTACTCCAGGAGGTGGTAGAGGATCTGTTTCACAGATGGGGCACACCAGAGTTAGATCTTTTCGCGTCCCCTTCCGATGCAAAACTGCCCAATTTCTGCTCACTAGATCCAGGGCCTGGTGTTTTCTGGCGAGACGCGTTGTCCCTCTCCTGGACAGGCAGATTCCTCTATGCATTTCCTCCCTTCCCATTGATCCAGAGGGTTCTTTTGAAACTCCGCAGAGAGCAGGCGACGCTGATACTAATCGCACCCTTTTGGCCCAGACAGATTTGGTTCCCTCTGCTGCACCAGCTGTCTCAGGAATCTCTGGTGCCTCTGCCAGTCAGCCCTCACTTATTGTCCCAGGAGGCAGGATCTTTGATCCATCTGGACCTTCATTCTCTGAACTTGCATGCCTGGCTCCTAGGGACATAGCTATCATGCGCTACAGGGTCTCGCAAGAGGTAGCAGATGTTCTAGCGGCTACTAGAAAACCGGCCACTCATGCCACATACGCCATGAAATGGCACAGATTTTGCCTTTTGGCTCAAGCACGAGGACTTTCCCAGATGGATTGTCCGGAAGGTTCTGTTCTAGACTACCTTCTGTCTCTTTTCCAGGCAGGCTCGGCCTGCTCCTCAGTTAAAGTACACCTTTGTGCCATCTCGGCCTATCACACTCCTATAGGTCTATGGGCCATAGCTCAGTTGGACACCGCACGAGCCTTTCTGAGAGGCGTCCTCCACCTTAGACCTCCGATTAAGGATCCTATTCCTCCATGGAACTTACCCTTCGTCCTGGAGCAGCTTACGCTGCCCCCCTTTTGAACCAGCCGTGGATTGAGAGCTATGTCTCCTGACATGGAAGACGTTATTTTTAGTTGCTGTTACTTCGGCCAGAAAGATTTCTGAGCTTCACACACTAATGTGCAAAGAACCTTATTTGGTTTTTCACCAGGACAGGGTGTCTCTAAGAACAAATCCAAAGTTTCTACCTAAGGTGGTCTCAGCCCTCACCCTCAATCAGGACATCGACCTACCAGTGTATTTTCCTAAATACTCTAATAGAGGAGAGACCCTGCTGCACACTCTAGATGTGCATAGGTGTCTAAGATACTACCTGACTAGAACCAGGCACCACCGTAAATCTGATCTGCTTTTCGTCTCCTTCGCCCATAGGATGCTGGGAGCTCCAGTTTCTAAACAATCGCTGTCCAGGCGGCTCATCCATTGTGTCACTTTCTGTTACCAGAAGCATAACAAACCCTACGGGCTCAGTTAAGGACATTCCACAAGGGGTGGCTACCTTCTTTCGCGGCTATGAAGAACTTGTCACTTCAGCCATCTACATGCTCACTTGAAGCACCATGCACCCTTTATCAGGCATTGTAGCCTGGACGTTGCATCACAGCTAAGAGCTGGTTTCGTCTAGCAGTCCTTCAGGGACTACTATCCTAGGCTTCGGTCCAACTTGCGATCTTTACCTAGCCTCCTCCCACCTACGAGGGATTTCCAGTATTGCTTGGGAATCAGTCTTAATGGTGTAACCTGCTGCAAGAGCTGTTTCTCTAAGTAAGATAGTACAGTTACGTAAGAACTTACCATAACCGTAGATCTTCAAGAACAGCTCTTGCAGCAGGTAGTTTCCCTCCCACCATCCCCTCTGGAGGTAGAGTTGGTCCTTTACTCTTTACTTAGGATTAGGTGTTTGTCACACCGCTCTGAATACCTTCTTGAAGGCAGATCCTCAGTCTCCACTTCTTTTTTTGTAAATATCATCTTTATTTCATTTTTTCCATTTACTTACAATCAATTGTGTCCAGCATAGTTTCCCCCAAACCATAAAATCAAATGATGGTACTTACTTATTTCCATATGTTCACAATACACAAAATGTTCACTTTGCCTTAACAAGCAAATACCAGGGGGGATAAAGTTCAAGTTAAACCGGGGAACTTCAGCTTGGCCCAGGTTCAGGATATCTTAGTTTCCATACCTGCTGCACATTAGGCCCTAAATGCCAGACAGAAGTTTAAAAGATCATTCCATACGATGCACAGCCAAATTGATACAATACCACAGTTAATTCACCAAGCCTCTTCTGGGACCCGACATCTCAAGACCACTCCCAACTATGGGTGGGGGTCTCTCTCTCACGGCACAAAGGTTGTGTCCTTCAACATATAGTACAAAAGCCATCTACTCCATCCGACTCTAAATCCCTCCTCCCTTCCATTTAGGCTATGTGTTATCTTCTCCAGGTGGTAGGCTTGCTTTTGAGATTGCCCACCAGTCTAGCATTGTGGGAGTACTAGGGTTAACCATTTTGGTTATAGCCTTCTTACCAGCTGTTAGTAAAATAGCAAGGAGGATGGGTATCCCGATCCTAAGGTTTTCGAAGTATTAGTAAAATAAATGCTTGGGTCATTTGAAAGGGCTTACCAAATAGCTCTTGGAGGGCAGTCTCTATTGAGCGAATAAATGGCTTCAATTTGGGACAGGAGAACATTATATGAGTAAGATGTGCCTTACTTTCCCCACAGTTACGCCAGCAGGCGGCAGAACGACCTGGGGTGTAATGACTTGTAATCTCCGGAGTTCTGAAGTACCTGACTAGAAATTTCCATGCGTATTCCCTCCATTGATGTGAGCTCGAGGTGTAGGCTGCCTGGCGGCAGGCCTGCTCCCATTGCTTATCTTCTATGCGGAAGCCCAGTTCCTCCTGCCACTTACCTTGGAAATCTACCGAGTCTACCAGGGGGCACAAACTTAAAGCCCGATAGAGGGCTGACACCAAATGGTTACGGCTTGGGTTAGCAAGCATAGATTGCAGCATGGTGATCAGTGGTGGCCATTGCTCTGGGTTACGCACCCCTGCTGGTAATGTTTCATATTAGTGTCGCACCTACAGATATCTATAATGATGCGAGCTAGGCAGCCGAAATTTTGTCTGGACTTTTTGGAATGACCAAAATTTCCCCTCTGTGACAATTTGGAACAGATACTTCAAGCCATATCTGCTCCATAGTCCAAATACATGGTCCATCTTCCTAGGTTGGAAATCTGGTAGGGCAGATATAGGGCATATTAGTGGTATGTAAGGGGAGATCCTAAATTGTTTCTTAATCTGTTTCCAGACGACCACTCTATGCTGCAGCTCTGGGGTTAATTTATTGTACATTCTGGAGGTTAAATGGTCTGGGTAGAGGATAGCATAATATTCTGAGTCATATACGGTTCCTTGCTCAATGTCTGCCCAGTGCGGCTCAGCTATCTCCAGCTGTCTAGCCACAACATGTGTTAGCTGCGCAGCCTGGTAGTACCGACGGAGATCTGGGAGAGCAAGGCACCCTGAGCCTCTTGGCTTAGATAAAATTTCCAACTTAATTCTAGGCCTACGACCCGCCCAAATGAACCGTGATATAGCCTTTTCCCAGTCTGCAAACACTATACGTGGGATACTGATTGGAATGTTGTTAAATAGGTATAAGGCCCTGGGCAGAACCACCATCCTAATTGCTTCTATTCTTCTAACCAGGCTCAGGGGGAGCGCACTCCAGCTGGCTAGGTCTTCCCTAAGTCGGTTAGTGAAAGGAGTATAATTATGTTGGAAGGAATCTTTCAGATTTTTAGTCTGGGTAATCCCTAAGTATTTTATTTTCCCCCGGCCCCATCTGCAAGGAAACTGCTCTTTAATAGTTTGATCTGGGGCATATTGGAATGCTAGGATCTCAGTCTTTGAAATATTAATTTTATAACCGGATACCTGTCCAAAAGCCTCCAGCATCTCATTAATCCTTGGGAAGGCCTTCGCTGGGTCACGGAGGTAGAGGAGTACGTCGTCCGCATAAAGAGCTATGTGGTGTTCCTCTCCAGCCATCTCTATCCCTTGGATATCCTGAGATTGTCTAATGAGTTGCGCTAACGGTTCCATGAAAAGGGCAAACAGGAGGGGTGATAATGGGCAACCTTGTCTAGTGCCCCTGCGCAGTGAGAAACAACCTGAATGGTGACCCATGATCTTAACCAAGCCCTCGGGCGAGTAAATGTTCCCAATCATACGGATTAACGACATGGGAAGTCCAACTTTCTCAACACTATATACAGGAATGGCCAGAGCACTCTATCGAACGCCTTTTCGGCGTCTAGACTGACCAGGGCCGATGGGTACTTCTCAGTATTCATCTTGCTTATTATATGATACGTTCTCTTTATATTATCTGTAGTCGTGCGCCCACATACAAACCCAGTTTGATCTTTGTGTATTAATTGCAGTAGTACCGACTCCAGTCTATGGGCAGTGATTCCCATAAATAGCTTATAGTCTGAGTTTAAAACCGAGATCGGACGATACGACTCACACATCCAGGATTTTACCTGGTTTGGGGATGACAGATATATTTGCATAGGACCAAGGGAGGGGCGGATCTCCTTCCAGAACCGAATTAAAGCACGAGTAGGGTAGGCAGGAGCTGACCCCTAGCTGCTTTATAAAATTCAGTTCCGTACCCATCGGGTCCGGGGGCCTTCATGGATTTCGCCCGGGTTAGAGCACTATCTAGTTCCTGCATTGTTATGGGGCTGACCAGAAGGTTTCCTTGTTCAGTAGTGATGGTCGGGAGGTTAATAGATTGCAAAAAATCCCTTATCGATTTATTTGTTACGGGATGCTCTGGGGTGTAAAGGGTGGAGTAATATTCAGTGAAGGCACTCACTATCACTTCAAGTTTCATGAAGGGTTTACCATCAACTGGGTGGCAAATAATATTTATAGTGGCCTTCTGCTTTCTGAGCTGGTAGGCCAGTAGCCTAGTAGCCCTGGGGCCCACTTCATAGTACCTCTGCTTGAGGAAGGTTAGGGAGCGTTCAGTTTGCTGTAAAGCTAACCTATCTAATTCTAGCTTAACTTGTTTAAGTTATGAAGTACAATTATCACCCTGCTTATGTGCCATTTGCAGGAAATGTAAGGTATCTTCCATTCTGGCCTTCCGTTGTTTACGGATGTTCGCCTGCATAGCGGCGATTTAATGAGATGCCCTCTTAATACTGTTTTTAATGTGTCCCATAACATGCTTGAGAGGTTTCAGGGCTAGAGTTATCCTCTATTATCTCAGTCAGCTTGTCCTCTAGAAACTCTTTAAACTGTTTGGATTTTAAGTGATAAGGATTTAGTCGCCACTGAGTACACCTCCTTTGCATTTTAAGATTCCATGTAGTGGTAATCTGCGCGTGATCCGAAAGGGAAATATCTCCTATATGTGAGCCCACCACTAAATCCATATGTTCTATTTGGGTGCAGCAGAGGTCTATTCTCGAATAAGTATGGTGCACTGCAGAGAAGTGCGTATAATCCTTAGTGTTTGGATGCAAGTGACGCCAGGTGTCAGACCAGCCCACCTCTGCTAAAAACCTAGCCAAAAACCTCTGCTGTGGGGTCTTTCTGGGAGTGTTAAAACTGGATGAATCTCGTTCGGGATTCAGTAGTACGTTAAAGTCTCCTGCAAGCATTAATACCCCTTTGGAGAATTGTACTGTTCTGTCCAATAGGCCTCTAACCTCGTTCACGGGGGAGTCTGGGGGGAGATATATATTTGCCAGGGTAACTTCAGTTTCCTCAATGAAACCCTCAAGTAGTACCAATGCCCATAAGGGTCAATCCATTTATCTAGCAGCCTCCAAGGGGTCCGCCTGGAGATCACTATAGCCACCTCCTTCTGCCCCTTTTAAAGAAGAGCTATATATCTCCCCTCATAAGCTGCCCAATCGCAGGTGCTCCTCTTTACTTAAGTGGGTCTCTTGCAAATAGACAAGGTCTGCTTTCCATTTTCTAATCTGTGAAAGAACCCTGGACCTCTTGATAGGGAGGTAAGCCCATTTACATTCCAGGGCAGGTGTTTCAAAAGGTGCTATCCATGACCATATTCGATGAATAAGGAAGCAGACATAAGCTTATCGCTGGAATCCCGGGCCCCCACCAATCCCTACGCCTCGTATTATAATGATATAGACACAATTGATATCCAGATAAGTAATAGCAGTAACATTCACTTTCAACATAACTATTTGTTGCAAAAAACTGGTTTCCTTTAAACTGACAACATATCAGAAACCAAAAACAACTAATGGCAACCACCATTCGGTATGTCGAGCTGTAAACCAACATTCTTTTGTGCAGCTGCTCCTACAGGTAATTCCGTTAAAAATGTTATAACTGTGAACCAGAAAAAATAACTAACTTCCAAAGTCAGAGAGTTCACTTAACCCTCTACAGTGAGGTCTCCTCACCAAGGAGGGGTATGCCTCTATATTGGGATACCCCAAGGCTTATCTAGTGCCCAGGTAAAAAGGGGGAAAGGGTATGGTTAGTCACACTCTCCAGCCTGCTAGCCGCCTGTTTGGGAGCTCATTACAGCGGGGAGAAGAGCTAAATCCTAATTTCTTATTCGTTATTCTTTATTCCCCCATCGCACACCCACCCAGTTAAACAGAGGCCAGCATATTTAGGCCTACCCATTCTATCGATGGGGGCAGAACATCTTATACCACTGCTCCATACAGGCCTCAAAGTATCCCCCCAGGCCTCTACCTACTGCGCCTAGGAGAGGGACACGATCCTTGTGATTATTCTAGCGTGCATACCTGCAGACTGTACCGGGAGAGGCCTATGGTAGTCTATAACGCTTAAGGAGCCCCAAATGCCCTGTCAGTTCAGTAAAGATGGGGCGTGCTCAAGGTGGTACAGCGTTGTTAAACCATGCTTCCCCCTTCTGCATAGCAAGATCAGAAAGGCATCCCCCCTGTTCAGTAGGATTTCAGGATCGGACTATTGTCAATTACCATCAACCCAGCCTGCCACATTAATTCTCAGGGCTAATCCCCATTTTTTTCTCGCTACTTCCCTTTATTAAATTAAAACCTTGGGGCTCAGCCTAACATCTAAGCGCCATATGCTAAGTAACCTATCTCACGCCCAAACCAAAACTAGGAGGGCTAGATCTTTCATGCCTTTTTTTTTTTTTTTTTTAACCTTTAATAAATCTGCATGTCTTTCTAAATAGTGTAGATCTGGTTCTGCATAGAGGAAAAGGACGGGCATTTGCGCCTCAAAATGTTTAACTGGCAAAAGTTAAGGCTACTAACAAAGAACATGACATTTCTATGGGTAAGTAAACAAAAGCCAGGACTTATCTGTCACGATTAGTGGCTACAAATATTGAGGTACAGCTTATCAACCAAGGCAGTCCGGTTGTTCGAAATAGCTAACTGCAGTGTCCCATTGCTTTAGTTCTACAGGGGCTTATTTAATTCAGACGTGGCTCCTTCTCTATCGGCACCTTCTAGGGTAGTCCTACTTTGAAAAGTTCCACTCAGAGTAGCCTTTGCAGAGATCATGTGGGCGCTTGGGCTTGCTCACGCGGGAATCAACGATTTTCTGGATCGCTTCTGCACCTTGTTTCTTCCTAGCTTCCGCTGGCCTGCCTTCCCACACACGCTCGCATAGCTTGCGCCAAAGACTCCCAGCAGGCGACTGACTGCTTTCATAATTTCGACCCTTTTTCCGAGTCCTTCCATCGCCTCTTCTGCAGCTTTGTATCACGAGTTGCCCATCCTGGTGGAAGACGATAAGCTTTGCAGGGTAGGGGGTTCGAAAATGCAGACCAGCATTTTTGGGCGCTTTTAGGATTGGGGTGTATGCCTTCCGCCTGGCCATCACCTCGGGAGCGAAGTCGTTCTCGAAATAGAGTCGTTGCCTTTTGTAAAGAACCTGCCCTTGCTTCCAGGCTGCGTGAAGTATTTGTTCTTTTTCCTGGAACCGGAGAAATCGCACCAGCATTGTCGAGAGCCTAGCTTCTGGAGGGCCTGGGCCCCAGCGTGCGTGTGTGCCCTCTCGAACTCTAGGATTGCCTCCTCAGGGACATTCAGTATCTGCTGCAGCTTCCGGACAAAACCTAGGGGGTCGGTGCCTTCCTCGCCTTCCGGGATCCCTGAGATCCGTATGTTATTGTGCCGGCTTTGGCTCTCCGCATCCTCGGCATGCTCTTGCAGGGTCTGCAGGCTTTGGTTTAATTGGGCAATAGCCCACTCCGATCTATCTATCCTGGTGTCAGACTCCGTAACTTGCTGCTCTAGTTGCTCCTGCTGCTTTTCTGATTTCCCTATATCGGTCCTCAGGGCAGCGGTTGTTATCCGGAACTCATTCCTAAATTCCCGCAGCTCCGAGAGGACCAGGGTCATTTGTCGCTGTAGCGTGGCTAGTGGTGGCTGCTCAGGGTTGTCTGCACCATGCCTCGAGGTTGCAGAGGCCTGCGACACGTCACTCCCCGAATCTGACAATCCTCCTTCATCTGCTGCTGTATGACTTTTTTTATTGCCCTCTCCCCTCGTTTCGACATTTTCTCACCTCCGAGACGGATCATTTAAGGTATCGCCTTTAAAAAGGTGTAATTAAGGAGGTTGTTTATCGGCTGCAGCGGGGCTAACGTTTAGGCTGTCAGAGAGCGTGGCGTCACGGCAGTCCCAGTCTCCACTTCTGATGTCATCTAGCAGCCGGGAATCTCCGGCGGAGAACTGGGGATCTGGGGACCCCTTGTATGATGCTGGATCGCCATGGGTCGACGCCTGGGGCAACCCTGCTGGATACTGCTAGCTAGAAAATTTCCATGGGATCCTGGCACCTGCCGGCTTCAGTCCTAATGGTGTAACCTGCTGCAAGAGCTGTTCTCGAAGATCTGCTGTTATGGTAAGTTCTTACGTAACTGTACTTTCTTGCACATCTTTTTCTGAAAGATGCTACCCTCTTGGACTTTGTTGATTTCACTGAGGTACTTAAAAGTTTCTATCATGTCCCCCCTCTCCCTCCTTTCTAAGAGAGTATACATATTAAGCTCCTTTAGTCTCTTCTCGTATAGCTTCTTTTGCAGGCCCTGCACCCTCCTCTGGACTGCCTCCATCCTGTCTATGTCCTTGCGGAGATGGGGTCTCCAGAACTGGACGCAGTACTCCAGATGGGGTCTCACCAACTGTCTGTACAGAGGGATAATATCTTCCTGTTTTCTGCTGGTGATGCTTCTCCCTATACATCCCAGTATCCCCCCAGCTCTCCCTACTGCCTTCTCACATTGCTTGTTAACCTTAAGGTCATCTGATATGATTACCCCCAGGTCCCTTTCCATTTTTGTTGTTATTACTACCTCCCCCATTGTGTGATCTTCCCCTTGGTTTTTGTTTCCCAGGTGCATTATTTTGCACTTCTTTGCATTGAATCCAAGCTGCCATACTTCTGACCATTCCTCCAACCTTGCCAAATCCCTTCTCATCCTTTCCACGCCTCCTTGTGTATCAACCCTGTTGCAGATCTTTGTGTCATCTGCAAAGAGGCATACTTTTCCTTCCAGTCCCTCTGCAATGTCACTTATAAAGACATTAAAAAGAACTGGACTCAGTACTGAACCCTGCGGTACCCCACTAGTAACCCCTCTTTCTTCAGAGTGGACTCCATTTACAATTACCTTCTGTGTCCTGTTCTCCAGTCAGTGTTTTACCCAGGCTACCACCCTGGGACCCACTCCCAGGCTGGTTAATTTGATCATTAATCTTTCGTGTGGGACTGTGTCAAATGCCTTGCTAAAGTCTAGGTAGGCCATGTCCACTACCCCTCCCTGGTCTACTGCTTTGGTCACCCAGTCAAAGAAATCAATTAGATTCGCCTGACATGACCTTCCCACTGTGAACCCATGCTGCCTTGGGTCCTGCGCCCCACTGACCTCTAGGTACTCAACAGTTCTTTCCTTCAGAAGTGATTCCATCACTTTCCCTACCACAGAGGCCAAACTAACTGGTCTGTAGTTTCCTGCCTCTGTCTTGCTCCCACTTTTGTGAAGGGGAATTGCGTCCGCCTTCCTCCAGTCCACAGGTACCACACCATCCTACCATGATTTGTTAAAAAGGGTAGTCAGTGGTGTCACTAGTTCTCCCCTTAATTCTTTTAGAATTCTGGGGTGAATTCCATCAGGGCCCCATTGCTTTGTCCACCTTCAGTTTTAGGAGTTCTTTCAGAGCCCTTTCTTCTGTGAAAGGACTGGGATCGACCCCCATATCCAGGGTGCTTCTGTTAATTGGATTAGGCACCTCCCCTCCTCTTTTGTGAATACTGAGCAGATTATTCGTCAGTATCCCTGCTTTTCACTGTCCTCTCTGCCCACCCACCGTCCATTCTGTTCAGCCTCACTATCCCTCCCTTCGTTTTTCTACGCTCCCTGATGTACCTATAAAAGGTTTTAACCCTCTTCTTAACCAAGTTGGCTATCTTTCCCTCAGTTTGGGCCTTTGCTATTCTGACTTCCCTCCCTGCTTCCTTCTGCCTTAACTGATACAGTTCTCTGTCCTGCTCCTTCTGTTTCCTTATACTTCCTAAATGCTATCTTTTTCATACTAACCTTCCCCACCACCTCTTTTGAGAACCATAGTGGCTTTTTCTTTCGTTTTGATTTATTTGCTTCACAAAAAGACTTGTTGCCTCTCTGATGGCAGTTCTGATGTTTCCCCATTGTTCCTCCACCCCTCCTCCTAGCCTGTTTACTAGTGGTTTTCCAAGGCACTCTCCCATCTTGCCAAAGTCAGCCCTCCTGAAGTCCAGTACCCTTACTTTTGTATGGCTTGACTCTGTAGCTGAGTTTATCATGAACCACACTCTTTGGTGGTCCCTTGTTCCCAGATGGCTACCCACTTCTAGATCTGAGATCCTCTCACTGTCCCGTTTGAGAATACGAGGTCTGAGATTGATCCCTCATGAGTGGGTTCCAAAACTAGCTGTCTGAGGCATGCTTCCCCTGTAGGGCATCGAGAATGGCCCTGCTCTTGGATGTGGCTGCAGCAGAGGTGCTCCAGTTAACATTTGGCATATTCAGGTCCCCCATCAACAGTATCTCGCCTTTCTCTGTCATCCTAAGGATGCCTTCTATCATATCCGTGTCCATTCCCTCCCTCTGACATGGGGGTCTGCATACAACCCCTGCGTGGATTGTGGTGCCATTTCTAGCCTCTAAGGTGACCCACATTGCCTCCTCGCCTCCCTGTTTACTCTTTTGTTCCGTTGCTTTTATCCCTTCCCTTACATAGAGAGCTACTCCTCCCCCTCTTCTCCCCTCCCTGTCTCTTCTGTAGGTTGTGTACCCTGGTATGTTAACATCCCAGTCATGATTCTCTGTGTACCATTTTTCTGTGACTGCTAAGATATCCAGGCATCCCTCTTCCATCAAGGCCACCAGTTCAGGGAGCTTATTGCCCAGACTACGGGCATTGGTACTCATTACCCTCCATTTCTTGATGGCCTTGCCCCATCCCTGTTCTTACTGCCTTTGTCTTTTTCTCCATTTACCCCTGCCCTTCTCCTTATCGACATCTCTATCTTGGTGTTTACCTCACTTACAACCCTGATTTTTATTGGGGGGTGGGGGCTAGGATTTCCCTGCTCCTTTCCAGTGCCTCCCCCCTTGGCTAATTTAAATGCTTGCCAATGAAGCATTTAAAGCCCTCACTTAGGATCCTGGTTCCCCTCCTGGACAGATGCAGACCATCACGCCAGTATAGACCTGCATCACTCCAGGTGGATCCCCAGTCCCCAGTGAAGCCAAATCCCTGAGCTCTGCACCAATTTTTCAACCACTGATTGAATCCCATGGTGTGGAGCACCCTAGCCTCACCCTTGCCATAGACAGGCAGAACCTCCGAGAAGGTTACCTGCTGCTACTTGTCTAAGGCCCTCCCCAACTCCAGAAACTCTTCCTGCACTGCTCTGATCCCTTTCTCAGCCAGGTCATTTGTCCCTAGGTGGACAATGACATCCAGCTCCCTCCCCGTGCAGCTGCTCCGGTGATCCTGAGGATTCACTCCCTGTCCCTCCAAGCCATGGCGCCAGGCAGGCACCTTACCTCCCTCTCCCCTTCCTCCCCCAGTTCTACCCTCCTAACAATGGAGTTCCCCACCAGGAGTTGTTTTCCTTCCCCTGTGGGGTCCCATGCCATCCTCCTGTGGGTCTCCTTTGTGGAGGTTCCCAACATCCTCCTTGGTCGCCACTGCGGGTGCCTCCATAGAGGAACCACACTTTGCCAGAATGGCATATGAATTGGGAAGAGGTACAGCTGGAGGGATGCACCTCTGTTCCACCACCCTCACCCTTCCCAAGCCCACTGTGGTCCAACTTCTTCTCTTTCTTGGCAACCTCTGAGGCAGCTGCAGTGGCCCTGGTGGTCCCTGGGTGGGAGAAGAAGTCCCCCAAATCCTGGACAACTCAGCCTGGAGATGAGCAACCTCCTCCCTCAGCCCAGAGGTGCCTGCAGATGGGACAACACAGCATCCTCCAGAATGTCTCCCGGAAGACTGCTGCTCCACAACCACTGCAGTGCACCACTCCCATCATGTCTTATTTCTGGCTCCTTAACTGTTGTTTGGAATACTTACTTTTTCCTCCATCTCCATGTATGACTCCTGAAGGACATAGCCATTGCTAGGTTTGGGCTGTTTCAGAAGGTGGCTGATATTCTGGTGGCTGCCAGAAAACCTTACACCAGAGTCACTTATTCCATGAAGTGGAAGCAGTTTGCTTTGTGGGTGGTTTCTCATCAACTGGATCCTTTTACATGTCTGGTAAATCAGGTTCTAGAGTATTTGCTGTCCTTGTCAGATGCAGGATTGCAATACTCTTCTATCAGAGTGCACTTGGCTGCCATTTCAGCTTTTCATGTGCCTACTGATGGTCGTACAGTTACTCAGCTGGAGGTGGCCCGTACATTCTTGAAAGGCATTTTGCACTTGAAGCCTCCTATCCACAATCCAGTCCATGCTTGGGACCTGAATTTTGTATTAGAAAAGCTGACTTTGGCTCCTTTTGAGCCAGCCGCAACTTGCGGCTTACACTTCCTTTCTTGGAAAGCATTATTTTTAGTTGCTATTATTTCTGCTCAAAGGATTTCAGAGCTTCAGGCTCTAATGTGTGAGCTTTCTTATTTGATTTTCCACAAAGACCAGGTGTCTTTATGCATCAATCTAAGTTTCTTCCTAAGGTGGTGTCTGAGTTTACTTTAAAGCAAACTATCCACCTGCCAGTTTATTTTCCTGGGCTTGCCAATCTAGGGGAAGCATTGCTCCATGCTTTAGATGTACATAGAATACTCGAGTACTATATATACCGCACAAAGAACTGCAAGAAGTCCTCGCAGCTTTTTGTTTCCTTTGCCCCTGCAAAAAACGGCGTACCTGTCTCTAACCAGTGCCTGTCCCTATGGTTGGCCAACTATTACTTTTTGTTATAGGAAGTATGATAAAGAACTTCCTGGTGGTGGTCATGGTCATTCCACCAGAGGCATGGCTACTTCTTTGCCTGTTTCAAAAACATGTCAGCTTCAGAAATTTGTGCAGCTGCCACCTGGCATATTGACCACATCTTCACTAAACATTACAGTCTGGACATTGCCTCTCGAAAACAGGGCCTCCTTTTGTAGGCCTGTAGGCTCCAGCCACCCAGACTGTTTTATTGCCAGTACTGCTTGATGCTCTTTCCATGGGTGAGGCCTGATGAAAGAGGTATCCTCGAAGAAGATAGAACAGTTACATACTTACTGTAACAGCAGAGCTTTGAGAGAATTTCTTTCATCAGGCCATGCCATCCCATCCTCCGTCCCCCTAAGACATAGAGCTCTATAACTCCTGTCTCGTGCTCCAGGATGTTCTACTTGCTGTTTGCAGCTTTGCCTGGTAGCTGGAACCTTAAACTCCCTGCTGGTTCCCTAGAGGGAGGTCCTCTGAGCATGATCTCCAGTGGGAAACTGAGAGGGAAGGAGCTGTCCACGTTTATATGGGAAGTGCCAACATAGGATGACATCGTCATTGGTGGCTCCTAGTGGACTGCTTGCAGAATGTTTCCATATGGTCCTAGTGCCTGGTAGCTAATGTGCCACTCCATAGGTGTGGCCTGATGAGATTCTCTCAAAGATCTACTGTTACAGTAAGCACGTAACTGTTCTGTCTTCTCCTTTCCAGCACTGAAGGAATTTGAGTTTTCAGGTGCTTTATTTAGGTGAATTTTCGACTTTTCAAGACCTGATTCAACATTTAAATTTGCTTCTGCATCTTCCGATTCTGCTTTGTGATTGACTATGGAAGGCAAGAATCTGGGATTCAAATTCTGTTGCTGGTGTAGGCAGATGATGTTGGCTACGGTCCAGCATGACACATGCGTATACTGCCTAGGCGATCAATATGATGTCTTAGCTTGCAGTAAGTGCCGGGCCATGCTTCCGACATCCATCAAAAATTGGAAGGCCAGATTGGCCTTAAGACAGCTGAAAGTCTGCAGCACAGTCTTGATGGCTGCAGAGTCAGTTCCTCAGCTTGTGGTCATAGAAGAAAAGGTGTCAACAGCTGCGGTGAGTTTCTCGCGTGTGTGTCTACTGTTCCTGGGTGGGGCCAGCATTGGAGGGTCATTCTCTGGTGATTTCAGAGAGATGTACATAACCCTCCTCATTTTTGGGCAGAGCCGCAAGAAGCACAAAAAGCAGTCTCATTGCAGGTCATGGGGCCGGTAAAGATTATGCTCTTCCCGGCCCTTCAGCTCCCCTAACTGCTTGGCCTTGGTCGAGCTTCCTTCTGACGAGAGAATGGTCGAGGGTGCCACAGGAACTCCAGGCCTGTGGGCATTGACTCTGGTCAAGGAAGCAGTTGAGATTTTTCTTAAGCGTGTTGACAGATTGTTGGAGATCGACAAGGAGTCGAACTCCCAGACCTCGATGCTCCCTCTCCTCACCCAGAGGACAAGGACCAGTTGGAACCCCTGGCTGAGTTACCACTGGAGCTTTCTCTACCATAAGTCATGCCCCCTGAATCCTGTTAGGATTACCCTGACAAAGCAGATGGTTTATACTAACCCCCGGAGGACTCCGATGTCAGCCTTCGGGTCGCGGTGTTGCTGTTGACACTCCTCAGCCTCCTTGTCTCCGGGCGAGGAGAAGCATCAGCGCAGGTTGTGCTGATGCTACAAGGTGCTCACAAGTCTCTGTATCCCCTGTGGCTAGAACCCCCTCCAAGGCTGCACACTGACAAGCTGCGGGGTGTCACCCCCTCTCCCTTTCAGTCTCAGCTCCCAGTCTGGGATCATTTGCACCACTTCTTGCCACAGTGGTCTGCCATTGCCTTGAACAAGTGGGTTCTGGAAGTGGTGGGCAAAGGTCAAAGTCTGCATTTCGAGGCTCTCCTGCGGTGCCATCTCCAAGCTCACGGGAGTCCAGGTTGTCTCAGGACTTGTCTATGCCAAGAGCCAACATTGCTCAGCTCCTAGAGCATGGGGCAATAGCTTGTGTTCCAGATGCCCTGGCTGATCAGGGTTATGAGTCCAGATACTTCCTGGCTCTGAAACAAATAGAGGCTGTGGCCTCATACTGGCTCTGCATCTTCTGAACCAGTTTGTGCAGGATCACAAGTTCCTGTTGGTCACTCTGAATTGGGTCATACCATCTCTGGAGAAGGCATATTGTTCTGCTCCCTGGACTTCCAGGAAGCATTCTTCTACATCTCAGTCCATCCATCCATCTAATTTCAGATACCTTTGGTTCCATGCAGAGGGAGATACTGTGCCAGTTCTAGGTCATGTGCTTCAGCCTCTCGTCCACACCCAGGATCTTTACTAAGTGCACGGTAGTGTTGGGGGTCTTCCTGCGGCACAAAAGCTTCAGGGACATATCTCTTCCTGGATGACTGGCTGTTAGCCAGGTTATCCATGGAGGCTGCAAAGCGATCCGGGGATCTGGACCTCCGGACCTGTCAAGACTTGGGCCTTCTGGTCAACCTGACCAAATCAGAGCTGGTTCCCGCACAAGTTATCAAGTTCATTGGTGCAGACCTAGACTCCCTGCTCACCAGGCATCAGAGCTTACCTCCTTTGCACAGTCATTTCAGGTTGAGTGCTTGCGCCCTGCCCAGGACATCCTGCAACTGCTGAGATGGATGGCAGCTTCCACCAGTATAGTCTGTTGGGCCTGCTGGAAGATGCACTCCTTGCAGTGGTAGTTGGGCTGGCAGTGGGCTCAACACCTTGATAGTCTGGACCAGCCGGTCTTGGTGATATAGCTAATGTGGAATGCTGTCCAGTGCTGGCTGCCCCCTTAACACCTGGAGGAGGGAATCCTTTTTGTCTTCCCAGATGCATCTGTCATCCTCACTACTGATGTGTCTCTGGTGGAGTGGGACGTGCACCTGGGAGCCCACAGAGTCCACAGGTTCCAGTCACTCTGGGAGTCCTGACACCACATCAGCCTGCTGGAGCTCCATGCAGTGTGTCTGGCTGTGACTGATTTGGGGTCAGGTCATTCAGGTTCAGATGAACAACATGACCACCATGTTCTGTATGACCAGGCAGGGCGGGACGCACTCTTTTCCGCTGGTTCAGGAGACTTTCTGCACCAGGACACTTGTGCACACCCCCTGTCATGGGAGAAAACAGTCAGCTGGCAGATGCTCTCAGGTCGGACAGACATTGCACGAGTGATGCCTGCCTCAGGAGGTGGTAGATCACCTATGCTCCCAGTGGGGTACCCCTTTGTTGGATCAGTTTGCCTCATGGGAGAACAGAAAGCTAAGGCTGTTCTGTGCCCACCACCATAGTCTGGGACACTGATGGTGGATGCCTTCTCAAGTCCCTGGACCCCAGGCCTTTAGTTTACAAGGTTGTGGTTAAGGCTCAGAAGGACAAGTTGCGGATGAACCTAACAACGTCAGACTGGCCCAGGAAGTTTTGGCATCCAGGTCTTCTCAGCCTCAACAGGCTTCCATGGAGGTTGCCTCTCCAACCCGATCTGCTGACCAGACAGCAGGGGAAAAGGTCCTACACCTGGGTCTTCGATCCCGCTCAGCCTGGTTCCTGAGTGGCTAGAGTTTCAGGCTCTGGGCCTTTCAGAAGATGTCCTCCATGTTGTGGAGGTATCCTGTAAGCCACAGACTCATAAATGCTATTCATTTAAACAGAAGTTCTTGATCTGGTGCCAGGGTAAGGAGCTTGATCCCCTTGCCTGTCCGATGGGGAGCATTTTTTGACTACCTCTGGTCTCTGCCTCACTTGGGACTGCTAGTAGCGACCTTTAAAGTGTACCTGGCAGCAGTGTCGGCGTACCAGGTGTGGGCCGGTATGCTGACTGTGACCCAGGAGAATGTGGTCAGGTACTTTTTCACCTCTCCACCCCCATGGGACCTACTGCTTGTATTGGCAATGCTAATGAGATGTCACATTTCTCATGGAAGACTGCCTTCCTGGTGGCCACTACATCAGGTAGAAGAAACCATGAACTCTAAGTGCTCTCGGTGTGGCGTCCTTATCTGGTCTTCCACAAGGACAGAGTCATCCTTCATCCCTACCTGAAGTTCCTTCTGAAGGTAGTGTCGGAGTTTCACTGTTCTGATATATTTTGCTGACCCATCTTTGGAGGCCAATTGTAGGCATCTTACCCTGGACCTACGAAGCGCGCTCACGCACTACAGAGAGCACAAAGATGGAGTTTGGGGGTGAGTCTCGCCAGCTTTTGTGACACTGAAGCCGCACCTGACAGACCAGCAGCAAAGCAAATGATTGCCAAGTGGATAGCATCTTGCATCGACCTCTGCTATAGGTTGCCTGGTAGGGGGCCTCCCAAAGGGCCTAGGGCTGACTCCAGCTGCTGCCTCAGGGACATCCTGATACAAGAAATCTGTAGGGCTCCTACGTGGAGTAAAGCACACACCTTCATAGTACAGTATTGACATCCTGTCCCATTGGGATGCTTTTTTTGGGCAGACTGGATGGGCCTTGCGGTCCTTATCTGCCGTCAACTTCTATGTTTCTATGTTTTTTGGGTTCTCAGTCCTTCAATCTCTGTTGGATAAATGGGGTTAATGTCTTGCACCCTCCTCACAGGGGGCTAGTGGGAGTCTGCCAATGTGTGGATAGTGAATTGTATCCACGTTGTTAAAAATATAGGTTCTAGGGACATGGATATGTTGTTCATCCACACTCATTGGCAGGTATCCTTGCCGCTTTAAATCTTGCCGGAAGGTCTTCAAGCTTGCTCCTCCCACCCACCCGGGTGGTATAACTCTCGGCTCCGCCCCATGACGCCAGATCTTCCTTACCGCTGGAAGCTCAGGTTCCCTCATAGCAGCTCTGCGTTTGAGATTAGTTCCTATTTCTCCGTTTTGCGGATTTAAAAATAAATTTTGCGAAAAGACTTCAGTCTTGATCCCTGCGGCTGCGATGGACAATCGACTCCGGTTTCGGAGATGCCATGCGGTGAGAAGATGTCTCGGACGGATCCACACTCCACGTGTGTCTACTGCTTAGGCCTTGAGCACGACCCGCAGGCTTGCGACCTGTACTCATCTTTCTCGGCCTACGTCCTCGAAGACCGTGCTGCCCGATTGCAACTGGGCCGTCCCGAGAAGCGTTTCCCTCCGGTGAAGTCCAAAGAGGCCCGGTTGGCGGTGTCCGCGGCGGCGCGCTCGGCGGATCAGCTCGAGCGGATGGTCGCCCTCGAAGAGGAGGCGGCGCGGGCCGTATCTTCCTCGGCCGCGGCATTTATCCCGCTCTCTCTGGGTTCTTCCTACACGGCTTCTTTTAAGGAGCTTTGTCTGTCCCTCTCCACTAAAGGAGAAGGGCCTCGTCTGCTGGACCTTATTCTGGTCCAAAGGGCAGGGTAAGTCCCTCCATCGCGCTCTTGGGGCGGAAAGGTCCCTCTCCCGAGTCGTCGAGCCGTCGGCCGGTCGACAGCTCAGCCGCCACTGGCCTCACGGTGTCCCGTCAGGTCAGTTGACCAGAACTCCACCAGGCGAAGTCGAGATTTTTCGACCCGTTGGACGGGCTGTCGCCTTTAGCAGCCGAGATTCCCCTCTCCCGGTTCCCGGGAGGAGTTGAGGATCCCGTGGGCTCGCCTGTGCCTCGGTTCGGAGCCCTCGGATGGGCCATCGAGCCGAAGGTGCGGTTTGGCGACACCTCCCGCACCGACCTCGGAAATTCCGGGACTCTGGTCTCGGTCTCGGACCTCTTGGCAGTCCAGCCCGATCCCACCGTCATAGGCGGTCTCGGTCTCGGCACGCGATGGCGGCGTCGCCGCTCGTCCTCGTCCTCCCTCCTCGGACGAGGAGGCTTCGGCGTAAGTCGTCGACGATGCGAGACCTCATGTTGCTGACACCTCCTGGCCGGGGGTAAGCCGACCCGTCGCCTTCCCCGCCATTAAGTGGCTGTCACGGAGGCGACACAACCCCTCGACTTATCCGAGAGCCTATACCCAGGCGGTTGTTCGGCCAAAACCAGCTGCTCCACGATTCGGTGGAACCTCCGCCTCACAGCCACCTATTGGGGCTCCGACCAAGAGATTCTCGATCGGCTGAAGGTCTACCCCATCGGCTGTCAGTTACCCTCACTCCCGACCGACCTCGGCAGGTGAAGGGTGGCTCAGGCCAGAGGCAGCTCTTGAGGACTCTTCGAGTCGAAGATGATTCCTCCTTTTCTCCAGCGACTGGACTTGGAGTCTTCAGGAGGTCAGTCAATGGACGATAGCCCGTCGTCCTTCCTAGGACTGCTTCGGCTCATCTCGGAGTCCACCGGGATGGAGCTCGAACCCGTTTCCAAACGGGCCAGGTATCCCCTCACGGAGATTCTGGACCGAGGGGATTCTCCGACGGAGGCCTTTCCGGTGGCCGAGGCCATAGTGGGTCCGGCACTGGAGCTGTGGCAGCGCCCTGCTTCCTGCCCTGCGCCTTCGGCCAGGATGGCCAGGAAGTATGCGGTCCCTACCGGTTCCTTGTCCGGTTTTTCGGAACACCCCTCTGCTGAGGGGTTGGTTACCGACAGCGTTTTCCGGCGCGCCGGCAACGCCAGGGATGTGGACAAACCTCCTGACAAGGAGTCCAAGAAATTGGACTATGTCGGGCGAAAAGTCCACGCTCCTCTCTCGGCCTCGTCACAGGCCAGTTCGGCCGTCCTCATGGCACATTTTCTCATGCCCTATTGGGCTCCTGGATGAGGTCATCCCTCATCTTCCGCCCGATCTGCAGACTACGGTTAAGCAGGTGCGGGACCAGGGCAGAGCAGTGGCCAAACAGCAGCTCCAGACTGCTTTGGATATAGGGGACTCATGTGCCAGATCGGTGGCGGCCGCGGTGGCTATCGTCGGCGGGCTTGGCTGAGGATATCCACCTTTACTCGGATACCCAGCACAAGTTGGCGGATGTTCCCTTTTGGGGACTGACCTCTTGACCCTGGGGTGGAAGGTCACCTGCAGAGGATCGAGAAGTCCAATGCTACCTTGGACTGGTCTCTTCCGCTCAGAAGGACAAAGGCCGCAAGCCACAGCCTAAGCCCTTCGTCCTTCTGTGCCCCGGCAGCGCCCGCCCAGCACGTCAGGGCCAGCAGGCTCGGCCTTGGCATCCCAAACCCAAGCCGCCGGCTTCCTCTAACAGGAGGCAGGGAGGAAAAGGCCAGGAGGTCCCTCGGCCGGTCCCTCCTCCAAGCCTGCCCAGTGACGGGCTGAGGGGTGTCGCCCCATTCCCGTCACCACCCTGGGTCCCCGTGGGAGGCGGCTCCGGCACTTCCGTTCCGCCTGGTCCGCTGTTACCACGGACAGGTGGGTCTTGAGGTGGTGGGAAGAGGCCTGCCTCTGGAATTCGAGCAGGCACCACCCTTCAGAGCCGTCGCCCCCAGGATACCAGGGAGTCCCAGCCTCACTGGCGGCTGCGTCGAGCCGACATCGCTCTCCTCCTCCAGAAGGAGGTGATAAGAGAGGTGGCGGACCCTCCTTCAGACCAGGGTTTGTGTCCAGGTACTTCCTGGTTCCGAAGCAGACGGGGCTGGCACCCCATTCTCGACCTACACGACCTAAACAAGTTCCTAAGGTCTCGAACCTTCAGGATGGTCACTCTGGCTCAGATAATACCATCCTTGGAACGCGGCGTGTGGTTCTGCTCTCTGGACTTGCAGGACGCGTTTTTTCACGTCCCTATCCGTCCGTCCCACCAGAGATTCCTTCCGAAGGTGGTGTCGGAGTTTCACCTTAACCAGGTGTTGACTCTGCCGGTGTTCTACCCCAATCACACCTCGGAGGCCGAATACAGGCTCCATTCTTTGGACCCTAGAAGGGCGCTCGCTTATTATAAGGAGCGCACGGCTGAAATTTGGGGAGAGGTTCGCCAGCTGTTTGTCACCTACGCTGAAGCCGCACCTGGCAGACCTGCAGCCAAGCCGTGACTATAAGCAGGTGGGTCACTTCCTGCATAGATCTCTACTATAAGTTAGCGGGCAGGAGCCCCCAGAGGATAAGAGCTCATTCTACCGCCATACTGCTGCAGCAGGTGGCTGCTTCCAGGGACGTCCCTATCCAGGAAATCTGCAGGGCTGCTACCTGGAAGTCAGCAACACCTTCATTACCCATTACCACATCGACCTTGAGTCACGCGGGATGCTGGTTTTGGGGCCTCGAGTTCTCAGTCTCTTTTCCCAAGTAAGTATTGGGGTGTGCGTCTTGCCTCCCTCCTCCCGGAGAACTGCTAGAGTCTGCCAATGAGTGTGGATGAACAACATATCCATGTCCCTAGAAATACAGGTTACTCACCTGTAACAGGAGTTCTAGGAATGGTATATGTTGTTCATCCACACGACCCACCCGACCTCCCCGGCTTCGACGCACAACCTGAGCTTCCAGCGGGCCAGATCTGGCGTCATGGGGCGGAGCCGAGAGTTATACCACCCGGGTGGGTGGGAGGAGCAAGCTTGAAGACCTTCCGGCAAGATTTAAAGCGGCAAGGATACCTGCCAATGAGTGTGGATGAACAACATATACCATTCCTAGAACTCCTGTTACAGGTGAGTAACCTGTATTTACTCGCCTGTAACTGCAGTTTTACTAGTGGTATACAGTTTATATCCACACAACTGACCTGACCTGCTCTGGCAGGTGGCATCTGAGTACCTGCTTCCAGCATGCAGTGATCTGACTTCATGAGGTGGAGCCAGAGGATTTACCACCCAGGTGATAGGAGGAGCTTAACTTAACTGCGTCAGATGTCTTGGTTGTCTCCGGGAAGACTGCCCGAGTGTGAGTGTGAACAGTATACCTCTAGAACTAGTCATTGGTGGGTAACCTGTATTTTTTTTTCACCGAGTGGTCGATTCCTGGAGCAGGCTCCCTGATTCAGTGGTGACAAGTCCAAGAGTGGGGTTGTTTAAATGTAAGTTAGATAAATTTGAGTGCCAAAATGATAAATGGCTGTTACCATTAAGAAACTGAGGACAGTCTTGATGGGCTTCTGACCTACTTCCGCACTGTAGTATTGTTCTTGAGTTAGAACTACAGAAATGGACTGCTGATTGCATTATGGACCACTTTTCAGTGCCATTCTTAAACTATGGTTTGTCTACAAATAACAAGCACATAGCATTTTTATCAAGTTACTTGAAATGAAAGCTTCCTCATTTTTTTGTATTTTTTCCATAGATTTTAAACCCGACACCTTCGCCAGCTACAGAGCGTTCACATTACACAATGGAATTTGGTTACTCCTCCAACAGTCCTTCCACTCACCGATCTTACAGGTATTTTTCTTCACCCGATGAAATTCTACTAAACCACTGTATGTTTAATTTAAAAAAAAATGTATATTTAAGGGATACTGTAATAGTATATTCACTGTCCTCAACAATAATCTGATTGCAGGGTGGATAAAGAATTATGCCTAAGAGACAATCTGATATTGAATCACTATTGCTATTATGCTTAATGTTTAAAAAAAATATTTTTTTTTCTGTACCCCTTCCCAATTAGACTGCAAAGTAAGATGATGTCACCACTTCCATTTTATTGAGAATTAAATGACTGCCGTGAGTTTGCTGTAGGATTAACTCTTTGTAGCTCTGCCTTGTGACTGAAGGATAGAGTCCATATGTAGTATAATGCCAAATGTAAACCAGAAAAGAGAGAGTTGTCACCAGGAGTATCTTATTTTTTTGCATTGTTTTGTGATGCTGGTTGATATTGTACTAGTGCCTGAAAGTGACTGTCTTTTTACTTTCAATTTTTTCACTCATTAACAAGTGGGTCAGACTCCTCTGGCCTGTCTACTAGCCATTGATCCCACACATGCTGAGGCAGTTGTAACTGGCCCCCTAGGTATGCACTGCCTGTCCCGTACCTTTCTGGACTTAACCATTTAGGTGGGGCTTGTTAGCCAACAGTAGAGGTGGCTGGAACTTACGGGTGGGTTTGTGGGCTGGAGGTCTGAGCATCAGAATTGTATAAGGAGACCATGGTGGTGTCCCTCTGAATGCCATCATTGTTTCCACCTGTTTCATTTTCCCACCTCCACTGGGACACACAGCCTGATGTGGGAGACATTTCTAGCCATTGAGAAGTAGGCTCGGTCTGGGCCCGTCCACCACACTCAAGCTGACGCTTGCTGGCACAGGGCTGGACATGACCACACACACACACTCTTTCTCTCTCCAGCCAGGAATTCCTGGTAACACAACTCCTTACCCCTGGGCTATCAGGGGACAATTTTGAAATAGCGGGAGCTCTGACCACTCTGTCAGGAGGAGGCACCACTCAGCACTGCCTCTGCCACCCACTGTGTGGCAACTCGTGTCATCACCATGCACTGCTGTTAGGTCATCAAACAGCCCCTGGCCCTGAAAAAATAGTTTTTTGTTTTTCGCTTTTCTAACTACCTAGATTGAGATTACATATCAGTATAGAGTGAAATACATAGAGAAGAGAAAGTTATCCCTATAAAAAAGGGGGAAAAGTAGATGCAGTTATATCATCCAGAACAAATTCTAAATATTGGGAGAGAACCATGTTATAAACAGATGTATACATCTGAGAAATGTATATTGACATCTTATGTTAATTAAATTACATGCTGTAGGTGCAGACACAAATGTAGTGGTACCATTATAGTCCATAATTGGACATATTGAACATCTAATCGATTGCCTTAAAGATGACAGGCAGTACTTAGAAACTGGTTCTCAAAGTTACATACCATGAATGGGTAGCAAAGGAATTAAATACAGCATGGGGCATCATTTTCTGCTTATTAGGTCTTTTATTTGCTCTTTGGAGATGGTTGCTGTACCCAAAACCACACAGCAACCATCGGCACCCCATGCTGTTGCAGCAGAGGCTAGTGATAAAAGCTAAAAGAACCATGATGTAGGACCTGCCATTGCTGTGAATGAAACAATAGTGACAGTATATTGCATCAGCGTTCTGCTTGTGTAAATGGGGGGGGGAGTGGTAGTGTTTAAGATGATACTTACAGCAACGGTTGACCCAAACTATAAGACATAAGCCCAGGCCATTGAGGGAGACCACCTTGATGCCTCTGCTTCTGAGGAATGCTTCCACTATCAATAGACACTTGGCGAATACCCTGGGAGCTGATGACAGACCAAGTGGCATAGCTCAAAACTGGTAGAGAGATCTATCTACTCTGAATCTGAGGAATCATCAGTGACAGGCGGATAGAGATGCGCAGGTATGCTGTCTGGAGGTCCAGAGAGCAAATCAAAGCCCCTGAGTTCAGGGACAGAATGATTTGATTCGGGGCTACCATGGGAAGCTTACCCCTCTTGAAGAACCTGTTCATGATGCACAGATTGAGTGTAGCCCCCGGTCTGTTTGGATACCTGAAAGTATCGCAACAAATTTGTGCTGCACTAAGCTTTCTGAGAGAAGCTCCATCTGTGCCATACTAAGAGCTGTTGAATGGGAGAGATGTCACCAAGAACATGTCTTCCAGTACTGCACGGGACCAACACAGGGTTAAAGTCACAAACTCCAGAGAAAGCCTGAAGCCCACCACTCAACACCCTTTTGTTCAAGGTGATAGTGAACCACAGTGGAAGGACGTGGGAGAGCTGGTTCCTAATTGGGAGCCAAAGCAATGAGTTGGGTGGGAGGGGATGGTGCTTCTCATCCCATTACTTTCTGCATCTGGCCAACCTCAAGAGAAACTGCATTCTCCTTCTTTTTTTTTTTTTTTTTAATTCTACTTTTTGCAGTACCTGGCTGTCAGAAGTATCTGCCCTGGTCATGGACCCCTGGGACTTCCACATCCGATCATAGCTTGTGCTCTTCCCCCAATCACCCCTGGCTTGCCCCCCAGAGGGTGGGGTTGCGGCGCCAGCCCTTAACGCTGCAGTTCTGGTATCTGGTCAGGGGGGAGCCAGCATTGGAGGCGATGAGAAACCCGGGGGCAGGGCATCATGAGGACGAGCCAGGCCAAGTTTTTCCCCCTGTAAGCAGGGGCGGGGATGTGCAGTGCGTCCAGTGTCCGCCCGCCCTGGCAGGACTCAGCGTCTGTGTGCTTGTGGCAACCCAGCCTCCGCTGGGGTAGCTAGACACGAGCACACACCTACCCTCCCAGAGAAGGAGAGCAGTCTAAGAATGTTGATCCTTCTCCCCAGCCAACCCTCCGGCGGCCGGGTCCGTTCCCGAACCCGGATGCAGCGTCTAGCAGGAAATCCAACCTCTGCGCCAGCGGGCCGGCACACATTCTCCTTCCTTATGCTGGTCCTGTCTGGGAGTCTTACTGAAGGTCTTGGCCAGGTGATGCTGCCTCTGTTGCTGCTGTGACTATGCTGAAAGATCAGTCCCCAGAAGGAACTCCGAAACAATCCACTGCCCTGCAGAAATGGTTTTGGTACTTGATCAGTGACTGAACAGACTGAATGATTAGTGACTTAACTGTCCAAATCTATGGTAAAATTAGACTTCTAAATCCTAGTGAGATATTTCTCGGCACCCAGTCTGAACAGATCAGTCCTCTTAAAAGACAGATCTGACACCCTGTACTGCATTTCATACATAAATGGTGAATGACAGCCATGCTCGGCACTGCATAGAGACTTAATCCAGGGCCAGCCTTCTATATTATCTTTATTTAGTTTTTGTTGACTGGAAAGGGAGGGCTAGAAAGTACTTCCTTATCTTCCCTTGTCCATCTTCATCGTTCATTACTGCTGGGTGTAAGTTGGAGGAGCGCAGCTATATGGGAGAATTTTTTTTTTTTCCGGGGAGGAGTCTGTACCGATGGCACCGCCCACAAGGCCCACGCATTGCGTGGCGCACAGTGGTTGGCCGTTAGGCACCGTAGACTCCTCCTCCTTCACCCCAGTTCTGTTTCTCCCACTGTCAGGGTTGCACCTGCTGCGTGAGTTCAGTGCTTACTGCATCATCAGGCCTGTTACATATTTTGACGCCGTTTCCTGCTTCTCCATCCCGGTTCTGTCTCACCCGACATCATTGGATACTGGTAAGATCGTTCCTTTTATTAATTTTGCCAGCGAAGCCGGGTCTTTTCCTGTGAATTTCATTGAATTCATTTCACATCATGTCTGGTTCAGGGGCTAAGAGAAAATCCAAAGCAGGCCGTGCCCCCCATGCGTTGATGCCCCTGTGGACGACATTTTTCCATAATGGACTGACATGACGTTTGCCTGCGCTGCCTGGGTCCCAACCACGATATGGATAACTGTGACACCTGTTTCTCCATGGATCGCCGCATTCTGGAAATCAGTGCGTTTAAGATTGGCAGAGCCCTGCCAACTTTCGGAGGATGGCGTCATTCTAGGGATGCCATGGCAAGATCTCTTGACCCTGCCTCCGGGTCCCCTCCCAGGTCTATACGACCCGGTGAGGAGGAAACCGCCTCTGATTCCAGCCTTGCCGTCGAGGAGGTTTCTTCCACGGTGCTGGAGGAACGCCTCAGCTCCCTGCAGGGCCAGGGTAGGAGCACTGCCTTAGCAGTCATCTCTTCAGAGGTGCAATCTTTCCCCAGTGTTGCAGCCCATGGTCACTGGGCCTGGCACCAGCGGACCCTTGGCGCCTACTGCCGGCACCATTCATGGTGTTGGGAATCAGGGCAGTGCACGGCACCACAGGTGCTGGGGTTCCCGGAGTCACAAGTCTGGCGATGTGCGTGGTCTCCTCTTCTTCGTCGGATGACTCACTGGCCAATCCAGACTGGTGTCCCGACTCCCCGTAGTTGGGGAGCCCCCTTGGATGCGGCACCAGGCAACCCAGTGTTCACCTCCCGTGCTTCACAGAGTCTGTGGTCTCTGAGGGCCCCCTTGCCAACCCCGGCGGCCTCAGAGTCTCAGGGGTTGAGGGGCTGGGGTGAAGCGCGGGGGCCCTCCTCCACTTCCCTGCGGGGGGTTGGGAGGAGTCACAGTGCAGAGCCTCACTTCTCCTCCTTGGAGTCCTCTGAGGTGCCCTTAGTGGGCGACACTAAGGGTTGCCCTTCTGGATCCATGCAACCCTGGTCACACTACAGGGGAGATCCCCCCTTGGCTCAACAAGGATATGTTTTCTCATCTGCAGCATACGCTGAGTGGGTCGACCCCCGGATCCCCTCGAGCTAGTGGATCTTCAGCGAGGTCTCATAACTTTGGCAGAGGCCGGACACTTTCAGTTGGGTGCTCTTCCCCAGTTCCTCTGCAGTCACTTCCCCCTCTTCTGGGCCATGTGCACCCTACGGGGCCCTTAACCTGGGAGACGTTCAGGGCCACTGCAGCGGCTTTCCCTAGGTATGTTAGAGTCATGGACGAGCAGATCTTTCACCTGTCTTTGCCGGCGCAGGAGGACTCTTGAGTACCCAAGTTCCTCTACTTCCTCGGCTTACTCTTCCGAGGAAGAGGACCATTCAGTCCACTTTTCATCCAATGCTGATTTCACTGAATATCAGCGGTTCCTCTCTAGGTTGGTACAGGAACTCCATGTATCCCACGTGGAAAGACGCAGTACCAAACAGGAGATGCGCTCCTTCCTGAGCAAGTTTAGCGTCCACCACCTAGTGGTACCATCCTGGTTTATTCCCTTCCAGGAAGCGTCAGTCCGCACCTGGCAGTCACCAGCCACCTCATCCCCAGTCCCAGAGAACTGCAGGAGGAGGTATTGCGCTCCCCAGGAGTCTCTTGGTTCTCTGCCTCCCCCGCCTTCGGAGCTGACTGCCTTAGATACTCCTTCCGGGCTTCAACACTTGGCACACTGGATCCGGATTCCATAGAGTTCAACCGATGGGGAAGAAGAGTTTTCTCTTCAGCTCATGTGCTACTTTGTATCAGCTCACATCAGGCTCACCATGCTGCCTACAACAGGCACCTGCGGTCGATGTTAGCATAGGTGCTAGCATCTCTGCCTGATTCGGAGGAATCTAGGCAGGCCATTGCCCTCTCGGCGCAAGGTCTGGATCTTGCAAGGCACCAAGCAAGGGCATCTTATGACGCCAATGAAGTGGTCTCCAGACTGGCAGGGACAGCAGTCTGTATCAGGCGGACGGCATGGCTTCATCTGTCCAGGCTGTCATCCATTGCCCGGCGTAGGGTGATTTCCTCCACTTTCCGGGGGGACCGTCTTTTCTCCCGCAGGGCGAGGAGGAACTTACAGTGGTGTCTTCCTTCCCACCAGCCACGGAGGACACCTCCTCAGCCTGACCAGACTTAGACCACATACGATCTAGTAGGGCTATGGGGTCTCCCCCTCCTGCACCTCACCCGCAGGAGGTTGAGGGAATCTGTTCCATCAGGGCAGTACCATGTCCCCTCCGGGTGGCTTGGTACTCACCCAACAGTAATGAATGGTGAAGATTGACAAGGGAAGATATGGTAATTACATACCTACCGTAATTTTTGATCTTCTCTTGTATCTTCACCATTCATTACTGATTTCCGCCCACCTTCCCCTCTTGGGTCTCAGCCCTAGGGCACCACCTCCACCCTGCTCGCCCTCCCCTTCTTTGAGGACAGTTGAGGGCAGAGTCGCCTGGTACCTTAGGGCCCTCTGTTTCCTTCTCTAAAAAGTCGCAGAGCGTCCATCCTAGGATGGTGGTGAGTAGGGTCTTCTCCCTGGCCTCGGAGGGAACTCCCTGGGATTCTCAGTGGGTTGCACTGTGGTTGCTTCTTTTCCTGATATGGATATTCCATTTTGTTTCCTATTCTTGAAGTAGGGACTGTCAGTGCATCACGTGAGAGAACTCATAGGGATCTTCCTCCCCTCTGTTTTCTCCCTTCCCTCTAACTTAGAGGTAATTCTGGACAGAGTCCTCTCCTGTTTAACCCCCCAAGCTAAGCCGTCAGGTGTTAAGTTGTAGAGGACAGTGTCCCAGGACTTTCATCACTTGTGGATTTAGGGTGAAGGGGGGCTGTTTCGCTATGTTTTATATTCTCCAAGACCATTTCAAATTCTCATGTCTGGACCTCCATCTAGTGGTCCCTGAATCTCTGCATCTGTGTCTTCATACCTTCAGGTTTTTGAGGCTGAAGTAAGCCAGTGGTCTCCTACTCAGCATGGCTGATAACCCCCCACTTCTGTCCCTATGTATACTGTATCTTTCTCTCTCTCTCTCTCTCCCCCTCTCCTGTGCTGCTGCCCAAGGGTTGGGGCTATTGGCCTCTTAGGGTGAAAAGTTCAATCCCTCTGTCCTTTGGTTGGCTTCTTCCTTTTTCGGTTTATACTGTTTCCCTATTCCTCGGCCCTCTTGCCTCGCCTTGATTTTCTCTATCCCCCTTTGTTTCATCCTCTCCGGCAGAACAGAACTGGGGTGGAGGAGGAGTGTGCGTGGGACTCGTATGCGGCGCTGACTCCTCCCCCGGGGGGGGGGGCTCCCGTACAAATGTGCCCCTCTGGCTTACACCCAACAGTAATAAATGGTGAAGATACTAGAGATCAAGAATTACGGTAGATACGTAATTTTCATTTTTTAGTCTCATCCCGAAGAGTGGGGGATTCAGATGCAGACCGACTGATATTGAACCAGGTAAGTTGTTGGTATTTTTCAGTGATTGGGTGAAATTTGGATAGGACACTTCATTTTGAGAAGTGCCATGGGATCTTTAACATCCGCCAGAACAGGTAGACGAGACCTCAGTTTAACATCTCATCTGAAAGACTGCACCTATGAATTACAGTGAAACCCATGTCTCTGATATTAGTGAGGCCCTGCTGGGCTACCATCTGGCAGTAGAGGCCATAGGTTGCAAAGCCTCTTAAATAGCTCATGCCTGAACAAGGTTGAGCTGGAGGGCTGGCTGGAGGAGGAGGATTAAGCATTCCAACAGACACTCCTCAGGGAGGGAGGGATATAGCTCCTACCACCTGGGTGACCACGGGTGGAGGTGCAGGGAAGGAGATCTTATATGGGTAGGAGAGAAGCAATTGGCTCAATGGGATGTCACGGTGCTTGTGTGCACACATCCCTCAGTGAGCCTGGCCCTGATGTCTCTGAGGGAAGGGGAAGCAAAAGCTGGAAAACGAGCAACATAGGATGAAGCACTGCTGGTACTGTCTCCCGACACACCTACTGCCTGCCCCCCTGAAGAGTGTAAGTTGTGGGAGCTAAGCCTAGCCCACTGTCCTCCACCTCACCTCCAAGGGGGGGGGGGACATCTGAGTTAAGTGGAGGTGGATTAAGAGACAGAGAAGGCATGGGTGGTCCTGGAAGGGTTACCAGGACAGGTGCAGATGGGGATAGCTGTGAACAATGAGAAAAATCAGAACATAAAAAGAACACAGCTTATGGCTGTACTGAGCCATTGGTACTGCATAACTGGACTGATGAATGCCCAGAGATGCCATCACCTATACCTTACAGCCAAAGATGTCCTGCTGCTTAGGCTGTGTGTCCAGCAGCTTCTCCTTTTCCCCATGTTCCCTGGCATTATAGAACACAGCAGCCACCGCCAGCTCCTTCTACATCTGGCACTTGGGTTAATATCCCAATACTGACACTGTAGTGCAGCATGAGGTGGGTGCTGCTACTTCTCAGGTGCCATCTTTTGGATGAGATGTTAAACTGAGGTCCCATCTACCTGGATTGGTGGTAGTTCAGGTGGATGCTAAAGATCCCATGGCATTTATCGAAAGAGTAGGGGAATTTCCCCAGTGTCCTGGCCAAATTTCTCCCATTCACTAAAAAATACCACCAACAGCTTAATCAGGTTCAATTTCAGTTGCTTACTGTCTGTATCCTCCTTCCCCCCGGTCGCCCCTGAAAAAGGGACTTCTAGGCCCAGTGGGCTTACCGGGTCAACAAAATTCAATAAATAGAGACAAATACTCCATAAACCCCGAGAGCCCCTATATTTGTGATCCATATGCCATGGTGGGGCCTAACAGAATGCTGCCATATGCTGAATGTGGCTCCCCAGTGGAAGTATCCCATTCGAGGATATCCAGCTGGGAGTAGGTTTTCTTTTGGACTCCCTCTTGCATAGTGTCCAGAGATATGAACATTCAGTCCAGTAATGAGACAAGGGAGTAATGATCCCCTGAAGCAGGCCATTCAGTCGGCAGATGATCACCGCATGTAGACCCATCCATTCAACTGGGGGGGGGCACTAACCACAGGGCATTGGGGAGCCCCAACTGTGCCCTGGAATCTGGTCATTACTCCCACCTGTGGTTGCAGATGTGGGGGTTGGACTGAAATAGGTTGTGGGTGCAGAACAGGAGTCTTCGCAAGGAGTGGCAGCCATGGCTTGACTGGTTCAACCGACACCTTGGACAAATGCTTTATAAAGCCAATGCTGCCACACAGCTTTCTCCTATATTCAGCGAGCTCCGTATGTATTACGGGAGTTTGAGAGTAGGATCAAGACCATGGTCTTGATCTCGAACTTTGATCAGGTCACCATAGCTCTGACAGTCCATCTAGTACCAACAGAACAATAGACCACGCCAGGGTTGGAATGACCGGTGGCAGCTGAACGGTGTGGGTTCAACAAAGAGCTCACCCAAACCTGCCTGTTCTAACTTCAGAAGAGCTATTATCCACACCAGAGTCTGTGAGTTAGAAGACTCTTCTTCCCTTACAGAAACTTCACTGCCTGCATCCAACAAGTTAACAGGGTGATCGACCAGCATTGAGGTAGTCAGCTGCTCTGACAGAACTCTGCAAGCAAGGCGATGGGTTCCATAGGCAATTCAACCACCTTAGAGGGATTACCAACCATGAGGCCCCACTGGAAGGTTGGGATTTGCTTACGGTTCCTCAACCAACAGCCTTCCATGACCAGCGTGGATTCTTTTCTTATGCCTACTGCACCAAAGAGAGTCACCTTCAAACAACTGAAGTGACAACAGTAACTCACAAAAATTCTTGCCTTGCCACAGATCGGGATTATCCATGATCCACTTTTCTTCGACAGTTGGCATGTCTAAGACTGGGACATTGTTAAAGGGTGGATCATCTCCCTTCATGGCCTCTGTGTGGGCAACCCTACAGTGGCGGATGGCCCCTAGACAGGCCTACTTTTGAACAACTGTAGCTGCCAATCCTCGATCACCTGCAGATCCGTAGCCTGGTACCGCTGGCAGTTGTCACGTCATGTACAATATCCACACAGTGCAGGCAGGCATCTTGGCCATTGGTGATGGACATGAAGAACCTTGAAACTACAAACCTTTTTTTGAAATGTGCTTCCTTTTCTGCTATGTGGTTGCAATCGATGGAAGCAGTGATCTAGAGGATAAATACATAGTCCACAGGAAAAGCAAAAACTTTCAAAATGTTTTGAAAAAAGCTTGAAAATTTGCAGAATCGTGATTTAACAGCAGAAGCTGTGAAGGAGACTCGTTCATTCCAACAGAAGAAAATATCTGAAAGCAGCGGGGGCAGAGCCAGAGGATCACGTGATCGGGTGGTAGGAGTCGTCGAGCTTGAAGACAGTTCCGGAGACTGAACATGCTCTGTAGAAAACTGCATATGCTGCAGTAGTGAACTTAAGCTAGGTAGTTAGGCATAAGTATTACAACTCTTAATTTGTGTGGATTTCCATTATATCATATCTTCAGTACAACTATCATTTTTAACATCCTCTTGACTAGATACAGTATATGCACAAATAAGAATAAGTATTTTATATAGAGAAAAAAAGCTTGTATTTATAACCGCCCCTGTATCAGGGCCTGGAAAACATCTGAGCTGGTACTGGTAGTTGATCGTATAGTTAGCGATACTGAGTTTTCCTGGATTTCTGCTGCTTTTACCATCTGGTACTGCATAAGTTGTTGAAGTTGATCAATGCCAAAGAAAGGAAAGGATTCCTCACCAAAAGTAATCTTTGTGTCTGGAATATTGTAATTGCATTTTACATCCAAGTTTAGTTACATCTTATCTAGAAAGTAAAAAAACTGCACCTACAGTCTTAGGTGGCCGGAGAGATATTGGGATAGATGGACTTTGTAAGTTTTTAAATCAAAAGCTGCATTTGTTTTGCCAGAAGCATATTATCTGTGTCTGTAATGAAGGCAAAAGTGACCAAAAGTTTTGTTAAAGGACTAACTTCTCTCTGAATCAGAACTCAGCTGAGAATTGGCCCACTTATTTTTTTCCTCATAGTAATTTAAAATGTTTTTAAAATGGGGGTGTATTGTCAAATGGAAAATTAAAATTCTGTACACTGAAATCTCTAATTAAATTCCTATTAGGATAAAAGATGGTATTGGTCTGAAGAGACACCCACAATTACCAGATTATCTTATACCTTAGGACTACATTATCCCTTTTTAAAGTTCTGGGAAGTACCTAAAGTGTTTAAAATGGCTTCTTATAGGGATTTTGTAAGTTTTTTTGAAATCTGGTAACATTTACATGATGTGTAAGCATACATTTGCGAAAGTCTTTTTAGGGTAGTTTAATAACTGTTTACGAAGTCTGCATGGAAGTGGAAGGGATCATAGTTTGGCCCCAGTGAGATAGCCAATCCCTTCCACTGCCCCAGTTGATGTGATCCACCCCTGTGCTCAGGCACATAATGACATTCGCCCAGGAAGAGCATGGGGCAAGACCCATTAAAATCAGGAAGTGCATTTTAAGTCTGTTTCTGTACACAAGAATAGCCAGTTTGAGATTAAGGAAGGGCACTGCTCAACTAACAAGACCTTTGTTAGTCGAACATGCCCTTCTTTAATCTCAAACCGGCCGTTCTTGTGTATAGAAGTGGACTTAAAACATGACTCCCATTGACTTAATGGGGTGTGCCCCTGTACTTTTCTTGGACGCACATCATTACGTGCCTGAATGCAGGGTGGAAGGGATCCGCTAGCTACCTCATCAGGACCAAGCTGTAATACCTTCCAGTTCCATACAGACTTGAAAAACAGTTACGAAATTACCCTAAAGACTTTAGCCAGTATATGCGTCCACGTTGTGCAAGTAGAAATGTGATCTGTGCTGATCACTTTAAATAATGAGTTAAATACAGTTTCAGGTTGTATTTTTCTCAGGCCTAGAACAGCTGCATCTTATTGAATGCAGGAATGTCGGGCAAACAGCAATGCCTCTTCTCATCCCTCAGTCTTTGATATGCTTTGCCAGAGAGGTTGTCTTCAGTGCCAGATAACACATCATCCCCATGAAATTTCTATTTGTATATTTATGAGTAAAGCAACATAGAACCAGTTTGCAGACTTGTTATATTCAGTGCGTTAAATGGATAACATCAGTCAACCATGGCCCAAAAAGACATTGTTAACCTTGATAAGAATTTTAAATACAGAATTGAATATTTTTTGGATAATTTTTATTATTGTTCGTGCCAAGATTCGTAAAACCTGATCAAAAATGCAAGGGAGAAGATCACTTTGAAATTAAGAATGGTAATATACTGCGTAGTGACATTTGTCAGCATCAGCGCTGATTTAATATATTGCATAATAATTTCATCATCTGTAATGCTTGTTCATCACATACAAATGTGGATGTTGAAAGTGGTGTGATTTATAGTATTCTGGGGCAATGGGAATATGTTTCTCTGTTGCATAAATACAGTGGTAGCCATCCTAGTCTTCCATTTTACCACAGAATAGGCTACCGCATTAAGGTACTGCACTGCAGCAGTTCCCTCTTAATCGTCATTCGAAATACCACATACGCTGAAGTGTTACTGTGTTTAGTCAGCACAGTAACAACACATCTTACTTCGAGATACAGCTCTTGCAGCGGGTTACACCATTAGGACTGAAGCCGGCAGGCACCAGGACCCCACGGAAAAATTCTAGCTAGCTATCTTCAGCGGGGCCATCCGCAGCCTTGATCCGCCTCCGGCGTCAGAAGCGTGGTACATAAAGGCGGTCCTTAGATTCCCCAGTTCTTTCCGCGTCGACTTGCATGAGAGTCGGTCCAGGCCATGTACCGACCTAGGCTTGGTTCCTTTCAAGGACCCAAAGCCGCTGTGGCGGACACAGAGGCAGAGCAGCCCCCGCCACACCAGAGGGGCTCTGGTTCGTAGAACCCAGGGTAAACAGCCCGCTAGCCGAGGTCAGCGCCCCCTAGGCCTGCCCAGCAAACGGGCCCATCTGCCACCACAGCCTGACTCCTTTCGTCCCCCCCTCAGGATCAACGGGAAATTATGGTCGGGGGGTCGCATTGCGAACTTCCTGCCGGGATGGCAGGCTATCACCACAGACAGGTGGGTTCTGCAATTGGTCAGTCTTGGCCACTTTATAGAGTTCGCAGAAAAGCCACCCGAGGCTCCTCTGCTCTCCCGGTATCCGGTCAGCACAGAAACTTAATTTGGCAAGAGGTACTCGCGCTCCTAAAATAGGGGGCGATAGAGTACGTCCCGGAGAACCAGAGAGGACAAGGATATTATTCCCACTTCTTCCTGGTTCCAAAGAAAACAGGGGACCTTGGTCCGATTCTGGACCTCAGCGACCTCAACGTGTCGGTCGCCTACAAAAGATTCCGCATGGTGACTCTTCCAGGCCTTATTCCCATGCTGAAACAAGACGCCTTTCTAGCGTCCCTAAACATGCAGGACGCGTACCTGCATATCCCCATAGCTCAGGCGCACCAGAGGTTCCTGCCCTTAGAGTTCCTCGACCACCATTTTCAGTTCCGAGCTCTTCCGTTCGGACTGTCATCCGCACCAAGGGTCTTTACCAAGTGCATGGCAGTCGTGGCAGCGTCTCTAAGGAGACAGGGCCACTATGTGTTCCCGTACCTCGACGACTGGCTTCTCATGGCCGCCTCCAGAGAGGCGTTGTTGCTTGCGGTCCAGAGCACTCAAGACTTGTTCCAGTCTCTGGGCATTCTCATAAATTACGAGAAGTCTCTCTTGGTACCGTCGCAGAAACTGCAATTTATAGGCGCAGTTCTGGACACTGTCCAGGGAAGAGCCTTTCTTCCGGGCGACAGAGCGGAACGCATCAGGTCCCTCATAAGGGATTTGTCTTCGAACAAGATCGTACCTGCCAGGTCGGTCCTTCGTCTGCTCGGACACATGGCTGCAGCCATTCCGACGGTCCCTCTTGCACGGCTCCACATGCGGGTAACCCAGTGGATGCTCAAGGTGCAATGGGACCAAAGGCAAGACCACTTGCAGCATCCAGTCAGGATCACAAAATCTGTGATCCGCGACTGGCAGTGGTGGCTAGCCCCCGGGTCGCTTTCCAAGGGCATCCCGTTTGTAGCGCCGTCCCCGGAGGTAACCTCACCACGGATGCTTCAGGTCTCGGGTGGGGGCACACCTGGACGGGTGAAGTCTCAGGGTTCGTGGACCCGTTGGAGGCTCATCTCCATATCAATGTTCTAGAGATGAGGGCGGTCCTCTATGCCCTGCAGGCTTTCAGTCGATAATCCCACGTGCACTCTCCTGCTTCAGACAGACAACACGGCGGTGATGTATTACCTCAACAAACAGAGGCGCACACTCTTACCCCCTTTGCAGGGAGGCCATGAGAGTGTGGGATTGGGTAATCGGACACGGCGCAAACCTGATCGCTGTACATGTTCCCGGGGTGGACAACACAATCGCAGACGGCCTGAGTCGCTCCCAGGCCAGAGTCCACGAGTGGGAACTTCTTCAGGAGGTGGCAGAGGATCTGTTCCTTCGATGGGGAACTCCAGAGCTGGACTTGTTCGCATCCCCATCCAACGCAAAACTGCCCAATTTTTGCTCGCTAGATCCAGGGCCTGGTGCTTTCTGGCGAGACGCGTTGTCCCTCTCCTGGGTGAACAGATTCCTCTACGCCTTCCCTCCCTTCCCGTTGATCCAAAGAGTTCTTCTCAAGCTGCGCAGGGAGCATGCACAAATGATTCTGGTGGCCCCATTCTGGCCCAAACAGATCTGGTTCCCCCTGCTGGTACAGCTATCTCGGGAACCCCCGCTCCCGTTGCCGCTCAGCTCCCATCTACTGTCTCAGGAGAATGGTTCGTTGCTCCATCCGGATCTGCGTTCTCTGAACCTGCATGCTTGGCTCCTAGAGACATAGCCATATTCCGTCACGGGGTCTCGCAAGAGGTTGCAGAGGTTCTTTCTGCAGCCAGAAAGCCGGCAACGCATGCGACGTATGCCATGAAGTGGCTCCGTTTTTGCTTATGGTCACGGGCTCGTGATCTTTCCCCTTTAGGTTGTCCTGTGGGAGTAATTTTGGATTATCTCCTCTCTCTTTTTCATTCAGGCCTAGCCTACTCCTCTATTAAGGTGCACCTCTGCGCTATTTCTGCATACCGCCTTCCGGTGGGACATCGTACTGTTGCTCAATTAGATGCATCTCGGGAATTTCTTAAGAGGGGTGTTACACCTTAGGCTTCCCATTAGGGACCCGGTGCCTCCATGGGATCTGCTCTTTGTCTTGGAACAGCTCACACTCCCTCCCTTTGAACCTGCCGCGGATTGCGAGCTACGTTTTCTGTCGTGGAAGACGTTATTTTTAGTTGCTGTCACTTCAGCTAGAAGGATTTCTGAGCTTCACGCTCTCATGTGCAAAGAGCCTTATTTAGTTTTCCACCGGGACAGAGTATCCCTGAGGACGAACCCTAAGTTTCTGCCTAAGGTGGTTTCGGCACTCACTCTAAACCAGGATATTGACCTTCCGGTCTATTTCCCGAGTTATTCTAATAGAGGAGAGGCCTTGCTCCACACCCTGGATGTTCACCGCAGCCTGAGGTATTACCTCAACAGAACTAAACCCTCTCGTAGTTCTGACCAGCTTTTTGTTTCCTTCTCTCAGAGAATGATGGGCCATCCAGTATCCAAACAGACCCTGTCTCGCTGGCTTGTTCAGTGTATTTCATACTGTTATGATATTAAGCAGAAGCCCCTCCCGGGTTCTATCCGGGGTCATTCTACCAGGGGGATGGCTACTTCCTTTGCAGCACTTAAAAACGTCTCCATCTCTGCTATTTGTGCTGCAGCCACTTGGAGTTCTGTGCATACCTTTATCAGGCATTATAGTCTGGATATGCCTCTCGTGGAGAGCAGTTTCGCCTAGCGGTGCTGCAGGGTCTCTGTCCTAAGTCAGGACCTGGAATGTTTTTCTTTCATTTTACCTCCTCCCGGATCTTCTGGCAGCGTTACTGCTTGGGAATCAGTCCTAATGGTGTAACCTGCTGCAAGAGCTGTATCTCGAAGTAAGATAGTACAGTTACGTAAGAACTTACCGTAACAGTAGATCTTCGAGAACAGCTCTTGCAGCAGGTACCTTCCCGCCCACCTTCCCCCTTGGAGGAGGCATGGTTCTGCTCCCTCTTTTATTGGGATTTCCTTCATTATTGTCTTCTGACGGTGGATCCTCGGTCTCCCCTTCTGATGTCATCCTGCGGCTGAGTCTCGAGGCGGAGGGGCTTCTAGAGATCTGGTGAGTTCGCCCCTTATGTACCACGCCTGACGTGGAGGCGGGACCGGCATCGGGGGCGGTCCCCGCTGAAGATAGCTAGCTAGAATTTTTCCGTGGGGTCCTGGCGCCTGCCGGCTTCAGTCCTAATGGTGTAACCTGCTGCAAGAGCTGTTCTCGAAGATCTGCTGTTACAGTAAGTTCTTACGTAACTGTACTTTCATGTGTTTAAACAGGTTACTCACCTGTAACAGTAGGTCTTCCGCAGAGTGGTCTCTTGCAGTAGGTAATACTTTTGGGTTACCAGCAGAGGTTGCTGTGGTGCAGGGCAGCTCTTCTACCAGTTTATTTTACCAGGGATCGCCCACACATGACATCACCTTCCTGTTTCCTATATAAGGGTGAGCGATCCCTGGTATTCTCAGTTCATTTTCCCACTGTCTTCAGCTCGCGTGCAGCAGCTAGTGCAACTTCTATGTAGCAGTCATCAATGAGAATTTTGACTACTCAGCCTTCCTCTCAAGAACGGGACATCACCAACGTAGTACGACATGTCTTGCATGCCATGCGGCACTCCTAGCCCTCCGATCTAGGGGAGACGGGTGATCCACTCCGATCTCCCACTCCTCCACCTAAACGATTTCATAGTGACAGGGATACCATAGCACCCTGGTCCCCGCTACCTAACACGGGGGATTATTTGTCAGATGAACAAGAATTACCGTCTCACTTCCCTGGTGATTTTAACGAAGAAGAGTTCCAAAAACTGGATTTTCCAAATCCTTACTCTCCCTATTCGGAAAGCTCTTCTCTGGATGAGGACATGCCTATACCTTCCACAGCCTCTTCCCCCAGATGACCCGACCTTTAATGAAATGATGGTTCAAATGCAAAAGTTCATGGGATTCTCTACTACAGAACATGACAAGCAACGTAAGGATATGGCAGAATATCTTGAATTACCAAAGGAGCCGATGTTAGTGGTTCCCCCCCCCTCCAATACCAACTTACCAGAATGCCATGCTGGCTGCCTGGAATCAGCCTTCAGCTATTACACCTGTTCCCCATAAGGTAGATCATCTATATCAAGCTCCTCTGGATCATCGTTTTCTGTCCACCATCCCAGAAGTGGATTCATGGTCATTACTGCTGCTAATGACCGTACTAACGGACCTAAACACATGAGCTCCTTACCTCCTGATAAGGAATCCCGAAGGATTGACTACCTGGGGTAGAAGGTTTTTTTCCTCAGGTACCATGAATATCAGAATCCTAGACTATATGGGTCATATGATTAAATATCAATGTACCTTTGTGGGCCTTTGACATCGAACTCATCAAAAAAACTCCCTCCTTCACAAGAAAGGGACAAATTAGTGGCTACAGTGACAACTAGCAACTCTATCTCCAGTCACCTGCTCAGGTCAGGATATGATACTGTCAATACCTCAGCCCAACTATCAGCTACTAGTATTTCCTTGCATCACCATGCCTGGCTTCATGTTTCAGGTTTTGCACCTCATAGACATCATAAAGTAGCTAATGCCCCATTTAATGGGTCCAAGCTGTTCGGGCCAGGTACTCAAACATTATTAGATGACCTACAATTATCTGGCAAAACCCTATGTATGGTTCATGGCATGTACCATACTCCACATACAACCTACCATACTCAAAAATCCTCTTATTCCAAAAGAGGTGGAAAATACAAAGCTTCAGAGGTCGTACCCAAGCCACCAGAGGCAACACCTCTGCTGTCAGGGGATTCTGCTCCCGCCCTTCTGGAGGTGCCGGGCAGCCTGGCACCCAGTGACCCACTAGGGCTCTCCCTCCGCCTCCTCGATCAGGCCTCGGAGGCTGTGGGGGGGTTGTTTTGTCCTCCATCTGGAGGTCTGGCAACCAGTGACCTTACTTCCAGTGGGAGCTCTTGCAGCAGGCTACAACATAAGGATTATGCCGCCAGGCAGTAGGACCCCATGGAAACCTTTCTAGCTAGCAGTACCCAGTGGGGGCTACCCCCTGATGTCGTACCGCCTCCGATGTCTGCCAGTGGTATAAAGGGGGCGGTGCCCAGCCACTCCCCAGTTCTTTTCCCACTGTCAACCCGTTCACAGCAGCGCCACGGACGCCTGCATGCTAATAGTCGATTTCCATTTTTGAAAAGAATTTCTCGCATAGTTTCTATAGTTTTCGTTGGTGCATGTCTTCACCGTCATTGTCTACTCACCACCCTAAGCCGAAGTGCGCATGTGGGATTCCGGGCCGCGAACGCCATTCAGTCTGCCTTCTCTGCCTGGGACCCGGTCATGATACTGAATCCTGCCCACACTGCAAGAGCTTCAGTCGACGAACACGCATCCGTCACCTGAAGGCTTTGTAGACTTTCCTGCTGGAGCAACAGCTGGCTACCATGTATAAGACTCCGTCAGGCCTAGGATCCTCTTTTTCGGGGTCGGAGTCCCACAAGAAGGAGAAAAAGCACCATCACCAGGAAAAGGACCACTCTCACTCCCGATCCAGGTCTCCGCATCAGAAGTCAGCCAACTTCAGTCCGAGCTCGGACACTGCCCCTCGTCAACCCAAGCTCCTACTGGGTTGTCTGCCTCAACACCTAACGTCGGTGCGGATGTCTGCTAGTGTTTTTTGGGGCATGGGCCTTCGGCCCCCTCCCTCAGTCTCAGACCCTACAGCCATACTTCTGGGTCTAAGACCAGGGATTCCACCATTAAGGAGGCGGGCAAGACCCTTTCTGCCGCCCACCCTCCGGCGAAGGCCTCTTCGCCGTCTGATTGTCCAACTGGACCCAACAACAGGAAGAGACGCCTGGAAACAGGGTCTTACCCTGATGCCAGCTCTCCAAAGCATCGGGCGTCAGACTCCAGATGTACCACCCCATCATCTTACTCGACGTCAGGGTCTTCTACGTCACTGGTGCCCCCTAAGCGGCCATCAGACCAACCGCCGGTTGAGACAAAGCCACACCCAATGCCTGACCCAACGCCGACGGGTGAAGAGACACCGGCAGACCTGCCGTCAGACCCGACACTGCCCAAGGACCTGACACCAGAGAAGCCAAAGTCACCAGTGCGTACGCCAGCCCCTAACGAACCGTCAGAACCGCCACCCCAGGAACCTGATGAAGGGGCTGGTACGCCAGACCCATCAGCACTAGCTGTGGTCTCTTTGGCAGAGGTAAAGGACCTTTTCATTTCCTGGTGGGATACTATTAGGAAAGACATCCTGCTTAAGGAACCACAGACTCCGCAACTGGCTCCGGTGGATACCCCACTGCCACCGCAGCTCTCACCTCTGCCCAAAGAGACATCTCCAGTTCCACTAAACTGGACGGTAGGTCACCTGACTGGAGTAGGCGCTGCTCCAGGTCTGCCCCCAGGCATTACAGGAGAAGGCACTCCCGTTCTCACTCCAGGCCATCCTTGGGGGTCCTACTACTACAGATCCTCTGCCTCCTTCAGATCCTCGGGCGAATATTCATCACCTCCCCCTCATCTGGAACCTCCTGGGGAATCCCCTCGTTTCCTGCTGGATGATGAATGAGCCCAGACCATTAATGGTTACACGCCTTGTAGCCCCATTCCAGAACGCTACCAGATTGGCCTGGAGGCACTCTGCAACAGCTCACGCTATTCCCAAGAAAGCGGATCGGCTGTACCGTACCCCGACAAATGAGCCGTTCTTCTGAGAACAGCCCAAGGCCAACTCGGTCGTATTGACTGCTGCCCACGGCAGAACCAAGCAGCCCCAGCACATGAGCTCCCAGCCACCGGACAAAGAATCCAAACGCCTGGATCACTTCAGTAGAAAGGTTTATTTATCGGATACATGCACCATTCATTCACTAAATTTTTTAGCCCACATGGTGCAGTACCAGAATTCTCTCTGGAACGAGGCAATCAAGCTTGCCTGAAAGCAGCATGATTCTGACCTGAAGACTGAGCTCTTGGACATACTACAGTCCAGCTTGGAAATAGGGAAACACGTCCTCAGATCTTCATATGACTCTGCCGATACGGCGCCAGGGCAGCAGCCACAGGGGTTTGTATGAGGAGATACTCCTGGCTCCGAGTCTCTGGGTTTAGGCAGGACCTTCAGGATGCCATCATCGATGTGCCATTCCACAGGTCCATGCTTTTTGGTCCTGACATCGAGCAAATCATGGACCTCCAGGATTCGGGTAAGGCTGTTCAGTTGGTACATCAGTTGTACAGGTCTGAACAGACCTGTGGCAAACGGTGTCAGTTTCGTCGCCAGGGAGGGCAAAAGCCTAAGGGACAGCAGCAGAGAGAGGTAACTTTCGTTGTAAAGCTCCCTCTCGCCCCGGTGGAGGACAGGGATCAAGGAACAACAAACCATCCCAGGTCTCCTTGCCCACCCCAGGCTCCAACGCCTGACTCCCGGCCCCGCCCCATACCACCTGCCGAGTCCAGCGCAGTGGAGGTAGGGGGTCGGTTCTTGCTTTACCTTGATGGGTGGGCCTCCATCACCAACGATGCATAGTCCTCCAGTTGATAGAGAGGGGTCATGCGCTGGAATTTCATCAGATGCCCCCTGACAATCCCCCGGTCCAAGCATCGTACTACCTCTTCCATGTCGAACTCATCGGGGGAGGAAATACAGTTGCTGTTAGACAAGAAGGCAATAGAACCAGTTCCGTCCCTGCAAAGGGGCAAAGGGTTCTACTCCCGCTTCTTCCTGGTACCCAAGAAGACGGGGGATCTTCGCCCAATCCTGGACCTGAGCCTCTTGAACAATTACATAGAGTACAAGAGGTTCAGGATGGTCACCTTGACTGGCATTTTTCCCATGCTGCATCAAGGGGACTCGCTCTGTTCCCTAGTCATGTAGGATGCCTACCTCCATATTCTGGTGCTTCCAGCTCACAGAAGTTTCCTGAGGTTTTCCTTTCAGGGAAGGCATTACCAGTTTCAGGCCTTGCCCTTTGGCCTTTCCTCGGCACCTGGCATGTTCACGAAGTACCTAGCGGTAGTGACAGCAGCCTTAATGAGGCAGGGTCACTTCATGTACCTCTACCTCGACGATTAACTTCTGACTGCCTCAGCCAGGGATCGGCTTCTGGCAACCCTAGAGGATACCTTCAACCTGTTCAGCTCCCTAGGAGTCACCCTGAACATAGCCAAGTCGCTCCCGACACCATGTCAGAGGCTTCAGTACACAGGGGCAATCCTAGACACGGAGCAAGAGAAGGCTTTCCTCCTGCCAGACAGGGCATTACGTCTTCGATCATTGGTGCACACGGTATCAGCTGTTCACCAGGTCTCGGCTCAATCCATGCTCCAACTCCTAGGCTACATGGCCGCGGCCATAGTGACCGTACCCTAAGCACGCCTCTTCATGAGAGTCCCTCAGTGGAGCCTCAGGGTACAGTGGGATCAAAGGGAGGACGATCTCAACCAGCCAGTCTCAATCTCCAAAGCCGTGGTACAGACTCTCTTCTGGTGGCTCTTACTGCAGAATCTGGAACCGGGAGTTCCCTTTCAAAGGGACCCTCCGTTGCAGGTTCTTACAACCAGTGCCTCAGGCATGGGTTGGGGTGCTCATTTTCTGAACCATCAGACTCGAGGAGCATGGTCTTCTCTGGAATTGACACTGCATATCAATATTCTGGAGATGAGAGCGGTTCTATACGCCTTGGAGACGTTTCGCCTGGATCTTCATCCAGGCCCCCTGTTGGTGCAGACTAGCAACACGTCAGTTGTCCACTGCATCAACAAACAAGGGGGGACTCACTCCTATCCTCTTTATTTATTTATTTATTTATTTATGTATGTCTTTGGTAACCGGGTAGGTGCACTGGTCCAGTGGACCTCTTTGTTGAGAGGCTATGAGAGTGTGGTTCTGGGCCCTGGAACACGGCCTCTCGCTCCACGCAGTGCACGTTCCAGGGGTCCAGAACATCTTGGCCAACTCCCTAAGTCGGCCTCTGTCAGACGCACGAAACGGAACTCCTGCAGTCAGTGGCTGATGACCTCTTCCATCGATGGGGCCATCCAGAACTGGACCTCTTTGCGTCCCTGTACAATTCAAAACTGCTCAGTTTCTGCTCGCTAGATCATGGGCCTAGTGTTTTCTGACGAGACGCATTGTCCCTATGACGGACAGGGAGGTTTCTGTATGCCTTTCCTCTTCTACAGAGGCTCTCCTCAAACTCCAAGCGGAAGGAGCGAGGATGATCCTTGTAGCTCCACTTTGGCCTCATCAGATATGGTTCCCTTTACTGCAGCAGTTAGCAGTGGAAACTCCAATCTCCTTATCCTTGTCCTCCCGCTTGCTGTCGCAAGAGCAGAGCAGTCTGGTTCACCCAGACCACTGGTGTCTGCACCTGCATGCCTGGCACTTGCAAACATATCCACAGCATGCTATGGGGTATCCCCTAGTGTGGACGAGGTCTTGGTCACAGCTAGAAAACCTTTCACTAGAGCCACCTACTCTATGAAGTGGAAAAGTTTTTGCTTGTGGGCCGCCAGTTGGGGTCTGGACCCCTTCCTGTGCCCTCTTAACAGTGTCCTTGAATATCTCCTCTCCCTGTCTGATTTGGACCTTCGTTATTCATCCATTAAGGAACACCTTTCTGCAGTTTCAGCCTATCGCGTACCGGTGGATGGCAAATATGTTGCCTAGATGGATCTGGTCTGGACATTTTTGAGGGGGAATACTTCATCTTAAACCTCCCATTAGGGATCCTATCCCCCCTTAGGATTGGTAGAAAAACTTACGTTGACACCCTTCGAACCAGCCGAGGATTGCGAGCTACATTTTCTGTCATGGAAAGCATTGTTTTTGGTTGCAGTTACTTCTGCTCGGAGGATTTCCGAGCTTCAGGCTCTGATGGCAAAAGTGCCATATTTAGTCTTCCACAAGGACAGGATGTCCTTGTGGACTAATCCTAAGTTCCTGCCTATGGTGGTGTCACAAGTTACCCTTAATCAGGGCCTCTGTTCTCTATAGTTTGTCAGCCGGGTCTCCGGTGGGAGAACTGGTGAGTGGCTGGGGAACAGCCCCTTTATACCATTGGTGGACGTCTGAGGCGGTCTGAACTCAGGGGGCGGTCCCCACTGGGTACTGCTAACTGGAAAGTTTTCTGTGGGTTCCTAGTGCCTGGCGGCATAGTCCTTATGGTGTAGCGTGCTGCAAGAGCTCCTCTCTAAGATCTATTGTTACGGTAAGTTCTTGTGTAACTGTACATTCCTCTCCTCCCCAACCCCTTGCCCTCCCCGTAAGATTCATTATCCTCCAGATCATATACTCATCCTACAGGAGAAGTTGAGGGCCCCTTTTGGCCAAAAAGCCCGTTCTACCAGTGCCCCTTTCAGAACATCAGATGGGATTTTACTCCCACTTCTTTCTGGTACCCAAACGAACGGGAGATCACTGATCGATACTGTACCTCAGACAACTGAATCTTTATATCCAGTACAAACATTTGTGCATAATAACTCTAACTGCTATCGTGCCTGTCCTAAAACAGGGTGATTGGCTTTGTGCCCTAGGTATGAAAGATGCCTACTTGCATATCCTCATCCACCCTGCCCACCACAAATTTCTGTGCTTCCACCTACTGGGTCAAAACTACCAGTTTCAAACACTCCCTTTCGGCCTCTCTTCAGCCCCAAGAGTGTTCACCAAATGTCTAATGGTGGTGGCAGCAGCCTTACGAAGAAAAGGGTACTTCGTCTTTCCATATCTAGACAATTGGCTGATCAAAGCAGACTCCAAAGCAGCTCTACTTGCCTCCCTAGATGCTACCCTGAAGATGTTCAGAGATCTGGGGATCACAGTCAGTTGACCAAAGTCCAGTCCAACTCCGACACAGTCTCTCCAATACGTTGGAGCTGTCCTAGATACAGTCACAGCCAGAGCCTACCTTCCACCTGCTCGGCAGGACGCACTTATATCACTGGTGTCACAGATGCAGACTCAGAAAATAGTCAAGGCCAGACAAATGCTTCACCTTCTGGGTCACATGTCTGCTGCCATCCCTAAGGTGGCATTCACCCATCTCCACATGAGACCTGTCCAGTGGACCCTTCAGAATCAATGGTCCCAAAAAACAGGACAGTTCAAAGACAAAATCCAGGATCGTTGCTTATCCAGTCAGACAACACTGCAGTTGTATTCTACCTCAACAAGCAAGGAGGTACGAAATTACATACCCTATGCATGGAGACCCTTGCAGTCTAGCAAGAAGCCATCTGACAACTAACGCTAACAGTCATCCACTTACCAGGACATTGCAGCAAGTTAGCCGACCGACTGAGACGCCAGTCCTCCTCTCAAGAATGGACACTTCATGAGCAAGTACTCCAAGAAATCTTCAATCTATGGGGAACCCCACAGCTGGATTTGTTTGCCTCCCCAGTGAATCACCATCTCCCCAATTACTTTTCCATTATCCCAAACAAAAAAGGATGATCTATAGATGCCCTGTCCCAACCATGGACAGGTCTCTTCTTATATGCCCCCCGTCCCTCTCCTGAGCGGACTTTGCTGAAACTACAACTAGAACCAGTCACGATGATACTCATAGCCCCATTGTGGCCTCGCCGAATGTGGTTTCCCCTACTCCAACAACTATCAGTATGGGAACCCGTTCCGTTGCCAGTCAGACCGGACCTTTTGATTCAATGTCAAGGGTCTCTCCTACATCCCAACCTGAAGGCTCTACACCTTCATGCTTGGCTCCTGAGGACGCTTTCATAACTGGATTACAAGTGTCCTCTCCTGTTGCCAATATTCTCTTGGCCTCATGTAAGCCAGCAACCAGAGAAACATACAATTCCAAATGGAAACACTTTTCCATATGGTCTGCCTCTCAATCATTGGATCCTTATTCCTGTCCACTGACGAAAGTTCTAGACTACCTGGCCTTGTTATCAGAGTCAGGTCTAACTTACTTTTCCATCAAAGTCCACTTGGCCGCCATCTCTGCTTTCCATGAACCTCTAGATGGCAATTACTGTACCAACATCTAGCTAAGATGTTTTTGAAAGAAATGTTACATATTAAGCCACCTATTAGAAGACCCACTCCTCCGTGGGATCTCAATTTTGTGATAGAAAAATTGACCCTTGAACCTTTAGAGCCAGCAGCCACTTGTGACCTTAGTTTTCTTTCATGGAAAACCCTATTCCTATTGGCTATCACTTCAGCTCGCCATATTTCCGATCTTCATGCCTTCATGTGTAGGGGACCCTACTTGATTTTCCACAAGGACAGGGTGGTGCTTCGTACCAACCCTTCCTTCCTTCCTAAAGTAGTCTCTGAACATACTTTGACTCAGTCCTTGGAGCTACCAGTATACTATCCTGAGTACTCCAACCAAGGTGAACATCTACTATATACTTTAGATGTCCATCGTATAATACGCTACTATACTAATCTGATACAATTGATTAGAAAAACGTCTCAACTGTTTGTCTCTTTTGCCTTGGGCCGAGACAGCCTCCCAGTTGCTAAAAGAACCCTTTCTGGCTGGTTGGCAAATTGTATTATATTTTGTTACAAAAATTACAGCAAGCCTTTACGAGGACCTGTCCAAGCCCATTCCACTAGCGCTATGGCCACTACTGTAGCTTGCTTTAAAGGAGCCTCCATTTCAGATATCTGCAATACAGCTACCTGGTCCACAGTCCATACATTCACAAGGCATTACAGTCTGGGTATTGCCTCACGACATAGAGCGGCCTTTGGCCGTGCAGTCCTGCAAGGTCTTCTGTCATAACTGTCTTCCCACATGGACATTACTGCTTGGGATTCATCCCAAAAGTATTACCTACTGAAAGCTACCACTCCGTGGAAGATAGTACAGTTACGTAAGAATTTGCCGTAACAGTAGATCTTCAAGAGAGGCTCTTGCAGTAGGTATTACCTTCCCACCCTCCGTCCCCCTAGGTCTGTCGTCTCCTTTTCCATGGGGGCATATCCTCTTCTCTCTCATCTTGCCTCTTTAGGCCTTTGGTGGGAAAGAACTGGAAGGTGGGTGTGGGGGATCGCCCCTTTATACGGACATAATCTGACGCTGGTCACCTGACGTGGGGGCAGTCCCCACCAGAGACTGCTAGCTAGCGATTTTTCCGTGGTGTTCTGACGCCTGGCGGCTTAGTCCTGTTTGTGAATACCTACTGCAAGAGCCTCTCGAAGATCTACTGTTACAGTAAGTTCTTACGTAACTGTACTTTATTAATTTCTAGTATGGGGAGCCTAAATTCATGACATTAAAATAGTTTAAGGTCACCGCTGGTTTTGTCCTATATGGCAAATTGATTTTGGTGTGGATTCGCGGGAGAGGAAGTTGGAGGGTAGTGCCCTCTGGTAGCATGCTAGAAGTGGTACAAAACTAATGCTGGGGCAGGTCTGGTCTCAGCAACAGCATGAACCAGGAGAGGCAGAGACTGGTACACGAGACCTTAGAACTGAGGTAAAAACTTCAGCATGTACTGTATGTCTAATCTATGTGGCCTTTTCAGTTGTGATTGTACAGTGTGAATGAGTACAGAGGGAAGTAATAGACATAGGGGTTTTGAAGGTGTTCTGCTGTATATTATGGCATATGCAGGAGTTTCCGCGTGCTTGGAGAGCAAAATTGGCAACAGAAGTCATAAGACCTTGTTTGGCACATTGACACAGGCAGTTACAAGACGAAAGAAAGAAGTGATAGGCTCAGATATTTAGATCTTCCCTTGTCAATCTTCACCATTCATTACTTCCTGGGTGTAAGCCGGAGGCGCACACCCGCCACGGGAGCTTTTTTTTTTAAAGCTAGCTTTAATCCGCGCCGAGACCCATTTCGCGCCATGCGCCGAGGGGCGGCCGCTAGTAGCTACCAACCTCCTCCAACTCAGTTCTGTTTCTCCCGCCGCGAGGCAGCACCTGCTTTCGCGAGTAGTGTTTCGTGGCGCGCAATACCTAGGCCGACCTCTTTCGTCGCACTCAACGCCATACCACGGTAAGACTGTTCTTTTTCTATCTGTACGGCATCGGGTGTTTTCCTACTGTGTTTTTACCTTAATTGTTTCATCGCTATGTCCGTTCTGAGCGTAAGCTGCTTAAGACGGGCCACACTTAGATGCGTCAGGTGCTCCTGTGGCCGGCATTTCTCCGCCTCGGACCGGCATGACGTGTGTCTTTGATGCCTGGGACCCAACCATGATATGGATTCGCGGAATGCCTGCTTCTCCATGGACCGTCAGCGGTCCTCTAAGTCCTGCGGTATCTAAGTCTGGCAAGGCCCTGCCGACTTTCGCGGGACGGCGTCGTTCACGGGACTCCCAGGTAAGGTCTCTAGGCCCTTCCCCCGGGTCCCCTCCCGGGCCTATACGGTCCACGGAGGAGGGGGCTTCTTCATCTTATCTTGCCGAAGAGGAGGCCCCTTCCACGGTGTCGGGGGAGCGTTGCGGTCCCTTCCGGGCCGTGACGCCGACACCGCCTGCAGTCACCTCTGGAGGTGCAGGTCCTCAGTGTCGAGGGCCCATGATTTCTGGGCCGACACCGTGGACCTCGACGCTGCCTTTGGCGCCTGTCTGATCCCGGCGCCGTTCGCGGTGCCGTGATCGAGGCGGCGCTGCTTTCGATCCCGCGCCGCTCGTGGTGCCGTGATCGGACGTGCGATTCGGCGCTGCTTTGGATCCCGTGCCGTTGGCAGGCGCCAGTGATCAGGGCGCGCCACTGGCGGCCGCTTTCTTGGCGCCCGTCCGCTAGCGCTGCTGTGGGCCTGGTTTCTCCTCCGCGCGCCGGCTCGTCTCGACGCGGAGCGGTGCTGCTGGCCCCGCTGGTGGTGCCGCTGGGAGCTGGGACCGGCCTGGCTGTTGCTGATGTTCGGGGGCAGGTGGCGCCGCCTGGTACCAGTGCGATCCAGCGGCGCTGTTGCCTCGGGGACCTCTGGGGTAGCCAGTGTTGAGGTCTCTGCTGGTCGTCCTCCCTCGGAGGCCGATGACTCAGACGGGACCCATCCTGGCACCCCACTCTTCGGGTCTGGGTCCCCTGTGGCACGAGGTACCAGGCGGGCGAGTGGGCCCTCCTGTCCCCCTCTTCCGTCCTCTCCTGAGGGCTCCCGGCTGGGGTGGCCTTGAGTCCCAGGAGGGAGACGGGGTGACTAAGGGGAGGCCTCCGGGGACCGGTGACAGCAACCTCCGGGTGCTGTTGCCTCTGGGGGTGGGAACGCTGGCACGAGGAGGAGGGCCTTCTCGAGTCTGAGGGGCAGGGGACAGGCCTCGGTCTCTTTGGCCACCTCAGGGGTGGCCAGGAGTCAGAGCGCTGAACCCCGCCCCTTCCTCCGGGCTCTAGGGTGTCCTCCGTGGCGTTGTTGTGGGCTGCCCTTCTGGATCCATGCAGTCCCGATTGTCCGCAGGGGAGATTCTCCCCCTGGGCTCTTCCAGGCTCCGCTTCCTCAGGGTTCCGTCTTGCGGCCTGGTTTGTTGTCCGGGACCCCGCCAGCTCGGGCTCCGTTCCCCGGATTCCAGAGCCCTGGCAGAGATCAGTTGCCTCCTCGCAGGTGCCCCTCTCCCATCTCTCTGCCTCCACCACCCCCGCTCCCGGGCCATGTCGGTCCTACGGGTCCGTTATCCTGGGAGCAGTTCAGAGGTTCTGCAGCGGCCTTCCCTTCATACGTTAGATGTATGCATGAGCGGGTCTTTCGACTCTCCCCACCGCCGCAGGAGTCCTCTGAGCATTCCAGCTCCCCATCATCCTCGTCTCCCTCCTCTGAGGGGGAGGAACCCACTGCTCATCTCTCCTCCGATGCTGATTTCACTGAATATCAGCGATTCTTTCGAGGATGGTGAGGGACCTTCGATCTCCTCATTCTGTAGAGACAATACCGAACGGAGACGCAGGTGAATTCCTTTGGGAATCTAGTGCCCAACACTTGGTGGTACCTTCCTGGCCTATCCCTTCCAGGAGGCGCTTATCCGATCCTGGTAGTCGCCAGCGCTTCTTCTCCAGCCCGGCTGACTGTCAGCGTAGGTATTGTGCCCCTCGAGTCTCTAGGTACTCTTCCCAACCCCTTCTGGCTTGGTCTACCTTGACATCCCTCCGGGCGCCCGCTGCCTGGCGTACGACCGCCCACCGATCCGACTCCTTCAGTTCGACCGCTGGGAGCGTAAGAGTGTTCTCTCTTCTCGGCGGTTGCTCGTGATAGCATCACATCAGGCTCACCACGCTGCCTACAATCGGCACCTGTGGTCGATGCTTTCTCAACTCCTAGCATCGATGCCTGATACGGAGCAAACCAGACAAGCTGTTGCCCTTTTGCTATAGGCCTGGAGCTGGCAAGACACCAGGCAAGGGCATCTTATGACGCCAGTGAGGTGGCTTCCAGGCTTGCGGGACAGCGATCTGCATTAGGCGGACGGCATGGCTTGGGTTTTTCAAGGTTGTCACCCTGGCCCGGGCGTAGGGGTGATGCGCCCGCCTCCGGGACCCGTCTCTTTTCCTCTAGAGCTAGGAGACTTTGCAGGCTGTCTCCGCTCTCCAGCCTCGGAGGCACCTCCTAGCTCTTCTCCCACTTAGGCTTCTGTGAATTAGCCAGGGTCTTCCGCTTCTGTTTCTCACCAACAGGAGGCTGGGGTCTTGTTCCCTCAGGGTCTTTACCCCTTCCCTCCTGGGGAAGAGGAGCTTGTCTCATCAGGAGTGAATGAATGGTGAAGATTGACAAGGAAGATATGAAATTACGTACTCACCGTAATTCTTGATCTTCTCTTGTATCTTCACCATTCATTACTGACCCTCCCACCTTCCCTCAGTGGCCTCCTTCTGTGGCGTCTCCCCCTCCCGTCTCGTTCCTCCCTCTTGCTGAACCTAAAAAAAAAATATATATAAAAAAAAGGGGATATGTCTCTTTCCTTGCCTTTTTCCTTAAAAGTTTCCAGGAAAATTATTTACTCTAAGATTCGTGGGCTTTTGTTGCAGGAGTGCTGGGTCGTGAGTGAGTTACACGACTATCTCACCACCATGTTCTCAGGCGAGGCACTCTTAGGGACCTTGCCTGACTCTGTCTGTGCAGTTTGGTCCCACAATATTCTGCTAATCAATTACTAAGCCCTAGAATCAACCCCCTTTCTTTTTTTTTTTTTGCAGAGCAAGAGGAACGGGTACGGTTATTCTTCTCTCTTAAAACTGAGGGAACTCTCTCCGACTGCTTGAAGGCAGCCCCTGGCTTCTCAGGTCATGTTTTTCCTCATAAGCCTGTGAGTCATACTCTGTCTTGACGACCCCCCCCCTCCCTTTTCAAGGGTCCTTCTGAGGACAGTGTTGCAGGAAAAGCAGTGCCAACCATGTCCGGTTCTTGCCAGTTTCAAGTCTCTCCTGCCTTGCCATAGCAAGTCCGTTTGAGTTCCGTTATATTTCTTACAAACTGCCTTGAAAGGCTAAACTTTCTTTCTATACCCTTTGAGCAGCTCTTACATGCTGCCTGGAAATCAACCTTTTCCTAGCCGGGTGTCCTTCCAGAAGCAAGGCCTGCTCTCGGACCAGGAGCCGCAGCTAGGATCAAGGACCATGGCATGTTGAAGTCAAAGACTATGCCCTCCTTAGTCTGTCTAGGGGTTCGGTGAACCTTCTCTTCAGCACTACCAGTGGGATTCTTGCCCCTTATTAAATCGAGCCTAAGCCTCTCAGCTAACTATGCTGCTAGCATTCTGGTCTCAACATCCCATCTTTCTTCTTCTTCTTCTTCATTCCTTCTCCTTCCTTTCTCTCTATCTGTTCCTCCTAGAGTCGCCCGTAAGGAGGCCCTCAGATCTCTAGGGCAGGAATACTCTCTCTGTCTATTCTCCATCGGCTTATTCCTTTTTCAGTTTATTTTCCTTACTTTTGCTATCCCTTGGCTATCTTGCCTGCTTTCTTTTCCACAATATAATTTTTGCCTCTCCGGCTCACAGAACTGAGTTGGAGGAGGAGTCTGATATACTTGTGGCCGCCCCTCGCGCATAGCGCAGAGCGTCCGGTCTCGGCGGCACCAGTTAGAGCTAGCTTAAAAAAAAAAAAAAAGCTCCCGTGGCGGGTGCGCGCCTCCAGCTTACACCCAGGAAGTAATGAATGGTGAAGATACAAGAGAAGATCAAGAATTACGGTAGGTACGTAATTTTCATTTTATGTAGTTATATGTGTTGAATGGGGAGGGGTGCAAGTTGTGATGTACCCAAGCAAGTGCTGCTGCTAATGAAAAAAAAAATGCATTTTTATATTTGTTTAAAAACTGTGTTCTGCTGTCTGCTTACTCACTTCTTGGGCCTGTCATAAAAATGAGATGCCTCATACCATGGGGTTATCCCAGTAAAGAAAACTTTAAAACAATAAAAAATATTTTATTTATTTTCTTTGGGATAAGTTGCTCTGTAGAATAAAATCTGTTTTGCAAAAATAGCAAGCAAACTTGAAATTATATTTTCAGAAACTAGATAGCAAAGTGACTTTGTTCCCATATTTCTATAGTTATTGTATTTATTTTTGTACTGAGGCAAGGTTGGGGATAGGTTAATCTGTACTGCAGGACAAACTGGGAGGGGGTCAGCTTTATGGTAATGTCATAACGTGCTTGAGTGACATTTGTGAACTTATTTACTTGGATTGTCATTTAATTTGTCTGCAATTTGTCCTTATCACCAAGTCTCGTTCAACTTGTCTAATTTTTATGTGTTTCGGATGTGCTGCTGCCCAGCTGCATTCTTGGTATTTTGTTTTATTTTTGGGGTGGAAGGGTATTTTGGGCAACATGCTGTCATGTAGACTGTGAGGACTCTGGGGATGGTGCTAGGGTACAACTCACAAAGCATGGGGAGGGAGGAAATGGGTAGAAATTACATTGGAAATACCCTCCAAAATGCACCAAAATGTTAAATCCCTGAGGGCCTAGGCGGCCCACCAGACCCCCAGCCTATTATTTTTAATTTTTATATGTCTTGAGCTCCACCCCCTCTACAGGACTGCTGGATCTGCTCCTGTTTCAGTATAGGAGGTGTACAATGACAAGGCATGATATGAGATTGGAGGGAGGCAGGATAAAGGGGAAGTTTTTCTTCACGGAAAGGGTGGTAGGTGCACGGAATGGCCTACCCCAGGAAGTAGTGGGAGCTAGCACAGTGGGAGGGATTCAGACATGCATGGAATAGGCACAAGGGAACCTTAGAGGTGGGTAGGAAAGGCTTAAGCCAATGACCAAGTAGGGTCAGTGACTACTGATGCAGGTAGGAAATACGGGCAGACTGGGTGGGACTAGTGGTCCTTACCTGCCGTGAAATACTATGTTCTTACTGTGCTGTTGAAGTGACTGGCCCTGACAAAAGGTAATCCTGAATTGCTGCTGCATGACCACATGGTCTGTTTTGTAATACATTTTAAAGGGCCTAATGAGTTGCGTGCCTTTCTGCCAATTTATAATAAGCGGTACTTGGTATGTACACACCAGAATATCTAATCTTTTTAGAATTTGTCAGAAAATAAAATGTTTTGTGTGTGCTCTTTGGGGAAAATGAGCTGATCTGGCATATCCTTGAAAGTGGCACATTACCAAATCAAAATTATGACAGGCTAAACTGAGTAAAGGGTGACAAGCGACAGTGTCTGTGGAGTAAATCTAATGGGGGATTGGGTAAATTAGAGGAGGGCAGAATAGGAGTTGGGGATGTGATGTAGTAATGGATTTGTGCCCTTGTCTTCGCCCCTGCTGCCACACAGCAGTGACTATATCCAGTCTGAGTATGGACACTCATTCAAGCTTAACAGCCACAGTGCTTCCCATACTCATGCTGTATTATCCTCACTGCCATCCGTTCCCCTCAGTGATCTGTCTAGTCCTGCATTGAAAGCCTAAACAGTGCTAGCTTCCAGAATCTTTGCACGTGCCTGTAGAAGACAGCATACTGCTTCAGGATCCTTGAGGCAAACTGCAATACTTGGAAGAAACTGCATACTAATTCCTTTTTCCTCTTTTTACAGCTACAGACCATACAGCTACAGGCATTTTGCTCCTCCGACTACACCGTGCAGCACAGATGTTTGTGATAGTGACTACACACCAAGCAGGAGGCCTACAGCAGCAGCAGTAGCCAAAGGCTACACCAGTGACTTGAACTATGACTCTGAGCCTTTCCCCCCTCCCCCAACTCCACGCAGTCAATACCTGTCTGCAGAGGAGAATTATGAAAGCTGCCCTCCATCCCCATACACAGAACGGAGCTATTCTCATCACCTCTACCCTCCCCCGCCCTCTCCATGTACAGACTCTTCTTGAGCCACACCTTCTCTTACTGCCTTGGTGCAAAAATGTAAATAAAAAATTGTTCATAGTAAAAGACTATTAGAGAAGAGGCGGATATGTACAGTATAAAATTATTAAATGGGTGGGAATGCTCAAGATATTTGTACAGAAGAAAGGATATTTATATTTTCTGAACAGCACCTGCTGCTTATGCCATACAATTTTGTATAAAAAATAGAAATTTGTACAAAAAGTTTTTATTTTTGCAAACTAAATACAAAAAAAAGAAATGCCTTAAGCCATGGAAGGAACTCAATCAATACCTAAGATAACAGAAGGAGAAGAGCACATACCTGTTCAGTGAAGCAAGGTGGGATTCTTTGATGCCAAAAATAATCAACGTATCGTAGAAATTTGGGAGCAGCTTTCATTTTAATTGAAAAGACAACAGGTGAAATCATGTGAAGGAAACCAACTACAGCAATTCCGATGTAAGAGCTTATAAAAAGGGCTTTCATGTTTGTGTTGAAAAATCTCCAGTCCCAACTGTCAAGGTTTTTTTATCTTTTTGTTTCTGTAATACATGGATCAATATGTTGTGTGTCTCAGTACTGCTGATGATGCCTTCTGAAGTTATGAAATATGACTGTCATTTGTGCAGGCTTGTGTTTTGGGATCGGTTTGCTATTAGAGATGGGTGACTACTTTTTCAGTGTTGTACAAATCATGTAGACAGTTGTACTACAGCAGTTACATTTTTATAAGGATGTAATATGCAATAGCTTGACTGTACATTCCTACTGTGTTCATAGAGGTGTCAGGGTTGTGGGTGAGAGTCGCCATGTGAGTTCTTGGTGTGTGAAAACTGCCAGCTGAAGATGAGCAGTTCTGGTGCCCTAAGGACGGAAGAGGAGACACTCTTATTCATAAGAGGTACTCCTAGTGCCCCTATAAACATATTATGAATCGTATTAAGTGTTTTTTATTACCTTTTTTATCTTCAGAGCTACTTTCTGTATGACACGGGTGCCACAGTCAAGCCCATTATTACAGCTAATGGAAATCGTCTCGCACACAGCTGAAAGAAGTGCTGTGATTGGTCAGGAGGGTCACATGGTGCTCCCGTGATCTACAGTGGAATGTGCGGGTGTCTGACTTGAGCCACCTGGGAAGTCCATTTATTCCGCTAAGAACATATGCCGTGAAATGTTACTAATGTACTTGTAAAATGGCTTGTGAAAGAAAAGCAGTTGATTAACAAAAAGTTAATCATGTCATAAAGAGTTGAGACGTGTAACCGTACACAGATAATTACATACCTTTGGAGCCTGATTGGGTAATCAGATTGCTTCAGTTTCCCAAGACATTTTATACATCTGTCTGTAATATGCATACAAACATACACACATTGTGCCATGTAGACATGTTATACTTCAAATCAGAATCATGCAAAAAAATAAATAAATTAAAACTCTTGCTAGTACTTCACAGTTTTCTACATCATAGGTCTGTGTCCCATGGGGGGAATGGGGTTGGTTTCATGGAATTGTCACCCAGCACTTGTAGAGAGCCAGTAATGTTCTCCCAGAATTTATGAAATGCCTAGTTTCACTCAGACGGAGGTTATGTAGTTGTGCCTGAAAGAACTTCAACCTTTTTTAATTACATTTTAAAATTGGTGCCCATAAAATGTTTTAAATATTTTTTTACCACATGTAATGTAGATAACATATTTATATGCTATGAGTAACCTTATATTGTTAGTTAACTGTAAATCTGTCCATATATCCTTGCAGTACTTTCAGTGTATAGTTATTTTAAAAATAAATATATGCCTCATATCATTTTGTTCTATAAAGCATTTAAATGTGGTAAGATTGGAGACCATCAGAGAGCTAAAATATTTATAGGTAATCAGTCGTCTTAATTATTCTTCTTTTAATACCCATGTTCTTTTTTTAATATTTCAAATATATTAGTGATCTGGACAGTATACCATACTACTTTCTCATACTGCTGAACAAATCAGTATTCATTAGTTTGAAACAGTGGAGCAAAAATTAGCAAAAAACAGATTTATATCTCCCAGCTTTTTCAACTCTTCTTTACATTTAACAATAGTCTTTGTGTACATTGATTTAAAGTGGTGCTGTGTCCCTACCAATGATTTTGACCTTTTTAATGATAATATAATTATGTGGTAAATTGTTTAGAAAATAGGTTTATTTAGACCTGAAAAAAATACATTGATCATTGGATATTTCTGGGCATTCTTCTGCAGCAGCGAGCACATTTAAAAAAAAAAATGATTTTCCTCACAGGCTTGTATGTTTTTTGTAATGAGAAAAACAGCTTGTTGCACTTTGTGACACAGATGTTCTCCCTGTAAAAAAGATAGGTTATTATCTTTTGACCAGGAGAATATCTGGTTAGAAAGTCTGTGTTGCCCTTCCTCCCTGTGGCATGATAATTAAGTAAATAGTCTGTAAGACCGAGTAAAGTTTATAAAATCACTTTTTTTAATTTAGGTAAATCCTGGTGATCAGCTGTGTTTTTTTTTTTTTTTCCTTCTTTTATCACGGTTTAACATTTTTTAAATTGAAACAGTAGCACAGAGTACCATATGGATGTTTTGCCACCAAAATTGCAGCACACCTTTTAAAGAGCAGTCAAGTCCATTTTTTAACCTGAGGCAGGCACATCACAAGAGGGTGCTGTCTGCTTAGGCATTTTAAAACAGTTTTATTTTTTAAATTGGATAAAAATCTTTGTAGGGCCAGATTACTGAACGCAAGCTGGCCCTAAAAAGGCTTTCGTCTAATTGATTACTCTGATTTTTTCCTTTTTTGTTACGACTTTTAGTTTGAGGCACATAGTCGCCCTGGTATGACTTACCTGCCCCAGCTATGTGAGATGTTCTTTAAATTCCATTAAGTGTGCTGCAGGTATGTAGGCAGTGCCAGTAGCCAGTAAACTGCTGTCGTGCTACATAGTCAGTAGAAAGAAGCGTTCTTTTTTTGTTTAAAAGTTTAAATTTTAGTTTGTGTTTGAAACACAGCCCCTATTTTTGCTGTCTCCCCCCCAAAAAAAAAAAATGAGTCGACAAGGACCCACATTGGCAAGTGGAAGTTTGAAAGAGTCCTTTTTAAGGGAGTTATGAAACTGTTTGCAGAGTCCAGAAAGATCAGGCCATGTGGCGCCTGATATTGTAACTGTACCTTGCTGGGTAACAAGCCTTAGTCTGATACTTAATGTAGAAATGTTAGCATGTCTCTCTTCCTCGGCAGACTAACAGTTTGGAGCATTTTGACTACAAAAAAAGAACTTGGGCAATAGTGAACAGCAAACTATTGCTTCCATTTCTCGGTATACTGGCCCTAAAATTTAAGCTACACTTCAGAGTTGGGGATTCACATCCATTCCGAGGGTCAACAAAAACTGATTTATAGGCTACATTTGAATCTTCTACATGTTTACATTTTTTATGTACGAAATTGGTGTTAGACCCACAAGTGAAAACTTGTGCTTTTCACTTAGAAGAATATTGCTTTGTTGTATCTGTCTATTTGTACTGCTATGACATCTTGCAAAACCTTTTTTGTTGTTGTCAATTCTGCCGAATTCTGTTATAGAACACTGAGGTAGTTAGCTTGAGTTGTGGTATCCTCTTTCTGGAAAGGTCTTGTCAATTCCTCAGATACAAAAACCCTTTAAAGAAGCAGTCCAGCCACCAGCGAAACCATCATATTGGACATCTGCAGAGCTGTGCTGTACTTCACTCTTAAACTTGAATTTCAATCCATTCTTCATTATTGAGGGTATTTACATAAAAAAACGGGAGTTTCTCCCCATAGAGATCATATACAGCTGATGCTTAGTCTGAAGCTTAAAACGTATTATAAAATGGGCTTCAGAATCCTAGCAACTTAATTGGTGTAAATACATCACATGACCATAAATTAATCTGGTGCATGCACAGTTCTAACTAACCTAGCCTTATCTACCTAACCGCAGCCTAAGTAAATGAAAATAAAACTTTTTTCCATTTAAAAATAAAAACTTTTCCATTTCATAAGTGCAATTATAACACTTTTGACCATTTTATGAATCTTATGAGTGTAATAATCCACTCCTTGTGTGCATCAGTGCTGTAATAACCTTATTTCCTGGATGGTTGAAGGCCCTCGGCTGCACCTTGGGCCTCAGAACCCACCCAGGTCGTTTATTACCATATTGCAACATACCCAACTGTTGATTATTGCTTACTTAACTTCAGGCCATGGGTGTATCAGGCCTTACTGCACTTTCGGGTTGGTTGGGAGGACACTCTGCCTTAGTCCTTCTGCCTCACAACCAACGGGGACATGCATTAATGTCTGATACACACCCATGCTCTGCTTATGTGACCAGACTAATTTCTACAGCAACAGGCTGTAATGTCAAAACAAGGTGTTGTGACTTCCAGATTCTCTCTCTGCTGTAAACGAACTGTACGTGTTTGTGTTCATGTCCCTTAATAAGAGACAAAAATGGTTCCAAATTCAGAAATGTTTAAAATATGATTCGGTTCTGCTGGTGCCGACTGTAATTTTCTGTCGGAGACTGGTCCCTTTATAAAAGGGATCATAATTACATTCATGGAAGACCACTACTAAAACGTAGGTGAATTGCTGCATTTAGTGTCTTGAAATACTCGTCCTCAGATATTCCCAAATTCAAACGGTAATTATGCAGATATATTTGGAGGTTATCCAGTGCAGTAAAGGGACTGCAGTTCTGTTTTTTTTTTTTATTTGCAGTAAGGCTTTTGGACTGTAAATTAAAACATTCCATTCTGAAAAAGTTCCTTCAGAAGAAATAGACCAAATGTAGTAAAAAGAAAATTTCATGCACATGCGGGGTTGATCTGCTACCCAGACACAGAATACATCCGCTTCTGATTTCGTATGTAAAGTTTTAATCAGTATTTCTCAGACATTAAGCATTTTTGCTTCCATTAAGACGCCTAACGTGATCAGAACAGTAGGGGTATGCCATGCAGTATATTCATTACTGTGTGAAGACAGTCTAACACTAGGCCTTTCATGTCAACATGTGCAGACTATCCATCCTTGAGTCTTTCGTACAGACAAAAAATGTCTCTTCAGTAACAGATCTCGGTTAAGACAATCAGAGGTTTATTGGTGATAATCAACCCATCACAGCACTGCTTCAGAGATGGTGAAATTCAGCTGGAATTGAAACTGTTGATTGGAGTTGGTAGTAGTATTTTATAAATGTCTTTTTCCACTAGAAACTCCATTGGGACTAACATTGTTTCCAGCCAACTTTATCTTACTCCCCGGTTTTACTCATGGCCATGTTAGGCAGATAAAAGGGCCTTGTGAGGATTAGTGCCAACATTTCAAAATTTGTGAGAATTGACAAGAAGGGTTTCATAAAGAGGATATTCCAGCCTTTAAGCCAAACTGGCCTTGTTTGCAAGTGAAGGATCTGGTGCTGCTTAGATCTTTTTTGTAGTTTTAATTGCCATTGTCTTAAAGCCTGGTAATTCTTTTATACTGTGTTCATCCACCTTGGTACCATGGTACTTTGCAAGGGTGTATTTATATTTTAATGACCAACATTTGGTTTGTCCTGTCCACTTGTTTGCTAACACACCTGATGTGTGCATGTGTGTGTGCGTGTGTGTGTGTTTGCGCGCGTGTGTGTGTGTGTGTAATGAACGTGCTTTACTTGTAAGCTGTGTATAAAAAAGACTTGTAAAAAGCCCTTTTCATTACTTCTGTAAGCTGAGTTGTAATAAATGAAATGTTGATTTTTATAATAAAACCAAGAATGAAAAATCCTACTTTGTAGTTATGTTCTTCAGAACTTGAAATCTATAAACTAAAAAGATAAACCAGAAGCATGTCCTAATTTCTAAGCATTCATGATCAGCTACAGTGCATTTGTTTATAAAATAGGCCATGAAATTTCTGTAACCTTGCTGGCTGAAATGCTCAACATGACATTGATAATATCAGCACTAGGACGTGACAGGGTGTTTGTTGGTTGTGGTGTCACAGCTGCACACCCGGGGGCATAGTAAGGCACGGGGCCACTGGCCAAGTGCCTTCAGTCCCTGGAAGTGCAGTTGACACCAGAGCCAACACCCTGGAGTGTCATATTGCACTTACAAAATTGGTATTTTGATAAAACACATCGAAAGAAAATTTTTAAGGTTGTTATGAAAAAAAAAAAAAGTAATGTAAAAAAATAGTAAAATAATTCCTCCACCGCCTGTTAAAAGTGGCAGTATTAGCAAGCTACCCGCAAAGGGCGCTGCAAGAATAGCTGATGAGCTTTTTAAAAGGTTCTGAGAGTGCACATTGATATTTTTAGTGCTGAGGTAGGCTGGTGCTGGGACTTGTTCACACCCATTGATTGTGGTCTTCTAATCCAGTGGGCATGAACAGGTTTTTGCCAGTCAGGTTGCAGGATTTGCCCTACTCATTTTATAATTTCCAATAACCTCACCTGAATTATATATATTTTTAACAAATACAAGACCATTTTATAAGTGGGATAATACTGCAGGATGTGCAGTCATGGGAATAATGCATTTGCTTGGGTGGTTGTGGCGCCTCATTCTTTACAACACCTGAGGTATGTGTTATTCTCATTGTTTTTTAAATCATTTTTATTCATTTTAACATAGCATACATTAATGGGAATTTTCCATATACGGTGGTTTACAATAGGACACACAAAAGCAACTAGCTCAGTGGTCCAGTGCATAGCAGCTTCCACATCAGCGACCTAGGTTTGGAAGCGAGCCTGGAAAGCCGGTCAGGTGACTCCCAGGGCTGGGTAGGCAGTGCCTTGCAGCAGCACTCCCAGCCGCGAAGAGATGGCATTGGGTCTTGCCACTCTAACAACTCCTGCAGTGGGCCAGGGAGCTTCCTCTCCCACAGGGGCATGAAAGAGTGCGTGAGGCTGCTTCGGGGCTAGGCCTGATGTCGGGGAGGTGGGTGGGGTTAGGAAAAATGGAAAAAAACAACTGTAGTAAGCCACAGGATGATTTCCCGGTTGTCGCAGTCCCCACAACACCTGCAGGGCCTTGGGGCCATCTGCACTGTGCTTCAGAGGTGGGGAGAACATTCTGTCTGCCTTGGACACCACGGGGGGGGAGGTATATCCATAGGGGACCTTCCCTAGGTAAGTCCCTGAGATGGGTGACAGGATGGGCAACCAGAGAGGAAGATAGGTGGCTGTATGGAGACCAGAGGGAGGAAAAAAAAAAGGGCAGATAGCCTATAGTTGTCCTGAATTGCACGATTTCCAGTACATTGAAGATCTGAAGATTTCCAGTACATTGAAGATCTACATTAACTCTCATTCTGAATGAAGCTGTACCAGTATAGAAAATGAAAACATTTCCCATTTGGTTACTGTAAGTTATTCTATTGGCTCCAGAGTTATGCAGTAATAAGGTTAGTGTACAGGGAAATGTTATTGTCCAAAGCTGCCTCTTGAGAGCTCCACACTGCAGCTTATTTATCTTCTTGTCCCTTAGTGGAGTAGTGCGGCACTTCTAGTGTTAAACAGGACAGCGTAGTCTTGCTCTACTGTGCTGCCATAGGAAGTGCGTCCGATATCCAGTTTTGTACCATCAATTGTTTAGCAACAGCAAGAATCAAGTACCACAAGGCCTTCACTGCTGCAGATAACAAGGAGTCCCCTATTGACCCAGTCAAAAGCAAATCTTTTGGATTGGGGGCAAAGTAGTTTTGAGAACTGCCTTCACAATGTTATGAATAACCTCCCAAATGGAAAGCAACTTTGGGCAGGAAGATACCATATAGAAAAAAATGTACCATCTCAAACCAAGCACCTAGGGCACAATGAGCTTATAGCAGGCTTCATTAAATGAAGACATCTAGGGGGTATAATAAATTTGATTAAAGGATATACACACACACACACACACACACACACACATATATTGTTGGGACACGGTTGCACCCTTATATTAGGGTTCAGTCTTCACTTCTATGTTAAAGTGAAAATTTTTTACTTCAAGAACTTCTCAACTGTTTGACCGCTTCGCATGAAAGTTTGCATGCGCCATCAGGGGCCAAGGATCCCTTGATGTGGCAAGTTTTGTTCTGGTCTGATGTGTGGATGTGGAGATACTGATTGTCAAACAATGTGAAAATTACCATTTTTGGTGAAATTCTTTATCACGCCACTGAGCAGAAACTGTGTGGAATTTTGGTCTGAAATTTTTAGTGTGTATAGGTCTTGGGTCACAGATATGCCTTTTGAAGGTTTGGTGAAATAATATTAATCCATTCCAAAAGTTTCCCATTATTTCCTATGGGGCCAGTTAGATGTTCCACTTGAAAAAGGATTCTTTGTCGCAAATGCAGAATCCTTTTTCGCAAACGTGGGATCTTTTATTGCAAATGCAGAATCTTTTCTTGCTGCCCCCATCTTGTTTTCAGTTAGTAAGGGAAACAAAGTTAAATTGCTAAGAAAATATAGGACTTTGGTAAACCAGGGTGGGACAAATCAGGTAGCCAGGTGGCCAGTGGCCACTTCAAAAAAAAAAAAAAAAAAAATTGGTTTACCTACCAGATTTTGAGAGTTACTGGCCAACTGGCTACCTGCTCTCAGTGATTTTTGCACTCAAACAGGATAGCCACTGAAATTAATGATTTGGCTGCTATATTTTTAAAGCTAGTGGCCAAAGCAACCACCAGTCACAAACTGATTTGTCCCACCCTGTGGTAAACACCAAAAGTTGTGTTTACCTAATTGGGGACCCGTAGCATTGGATTCTGGCACCAGTTTTTTGATAACTTGTTGAGAAATGTGCTTTTTTTTTTTTTCAAACCACTGAAATATTTTGCTGCAAATCGTGGAAAACTTATGCCGCAAAACAGGATCTTCCTTTGCAATTTGCGAAAAAGGATTTTCTTTTACCGCAGATTGAGAAAAAAGGGACTGTGAAAAATGATTTTTTTTTTCGCAATTTGTGAAAAAGGATTTTTAAGATACCTGTTTCTTTGTCACTGTCCCCTCATTTTAAAAATTATTCCCTGATAGCCCAGTGGTCCCTTATCCGTCCTCCGTCCCGTTGTTTTAAAAATATCCGTGGTAGTCCAGTGGTCCCCCCCCAGTTCTCCATTCACCATCCTGTTTCACATATATATCTGTGGTGGCCAAGTGGTCCCTCCCCCTTCCCCATTCTCTGATCACCAGCTCGTTGTATTAAAAATGATTCCCTGGTACTCCAGTGGTCCCTCCCCATTCTCTGATTGCCATCCTATTGGTTTAAAAATATATCCATGATAGTCCAGTGGTCCCTCCCCTCTCACTGTTTTCTAATTGCTGTCCCGTTGTTTTAATAATGTATCAGTGGTAGTCCAGTGGTCCCTCCCCGATCACCACCTCATCAGAAATTAAACTCTCCCTGTGTCTAGTGCTCCCTCCCCCCACCCAATCACACATCCAATATGTATAACAAACATTTTTATTAGAATTTTTTAAGTGAAGTACAGTGTGTGTACATTCAAGGTACAAAATCGCACCACTAAGTAAATACTTTGTGACAAAGCAAAGGAGTCTAGAGTTAGAGTCATGGTGGCCAGATTGTGGCCTGTTTTCCAGGTGAAATCTTGTGTAAATCTGGATGTGTTGGGGGACAATGGTACCCCTGTCTGTCCTGTTGAAGCACTCCAAAGTAGTGATAGTTGTCCTGAAGCTTGAGCTTTACCAGGTGGGATCACATTTAATAGCTTGAAAGGGTGGCTAGGCTTGTCTGACCTTGTGTTGTACGATATTGCCATACAGGAAGGCTTAACCACCTGATCCTATTGCTAAGTCCAGACTATGTCTTTGCCTGGGTCAGGTGTATGGAGTGCACTCGTTTGAAATAGTGTGTGGCTAGGTAAGGGAAGGAGAAGAGTTGGGAGTGGAGAAGAAAAAAAGGTCAAAAAAGGAGTAGGGTTCCCCCAGGAAATTTTCATTCCTTAGGATGGATATATTTATGACAGAGTATGATGGGGTATCTTAGGGGGAGGTTCTTTCTAGGTTCCACTGTGAGAGAAATGGAGGAAGGAGAGGCTTAGGGAGTAATGGGGGAAGGGTTGACCCACCCTATGGCACAGAGTCTGAGTAGTTGTCCAGTTGATACAAGACCCACCTTCTCCATCTATTGTCAACGGCGATTCGGTTACTGGCTCACGCTGATATTCTTTCGAGGGTGTAGATCTCATGGGTAAGGACTCTCCACATTTCAGGTTTCTGGACCCTTTCCGTCTGCCACAGACTAGTTATGGCCTTTTTGGCTGCAAGCAGCAAGAGGTTTATTAGTTTTATGGTAGGGAGGGAGATAGTTGGATGAGGTGGTGGGACAGCCGTTCAAATAAATGTGGCTAGCAAGCCTACACATTCAAACATAGCTTTGAGTTCATGAATGAGACTCTGCCAAAATGTTTGAAGAAGACATGTTACCATTATGTGGGAATGGTCTGCCAGGGTGGCTCCACAGAGTCGCCAGCAGCTGGTTATTTGGGGCCCAGTAAACTTTGCTATAACTGCAGGGCTCCGGAAACGCCTCAAATGACCTTTCCAAGCATATTCTGTCCAGTATAAAGCCGCTGTTAACCTGAGTGCTAGTAGGCTGAATTTGTGCTATTGTTCGTGGCTAAGAGTAGCATTCAATTGTTAGTTCCATCTGGAGAGGATAGAGTGCATGGAGTTGGTTGTGGTGGTTTGGAGGGCTTTATATAAGTTGCTAATTAGGTGCAGGGCGGTATCTCCCATTATATGGGATTTAAGAAGTTGGACTAGTAGGGGGAATTTTTCAGCTATATGGGCTAATGCCTCTTCCCTGGAACAGAGAGAGGAATAGAGTTGCATGTATGTATGAAAAGCTAACTGTGGGAGATGGTAGGAGGCCTGGAGAGAGACAAAGGCTAGGATCCCTGATGGGGCAGTCATTGGAACACGTAGGTAAGGCCAGATTGATGCCATTTCTGTAAGGTCCTATCAATTTGGTTAGGAGGGAAGTCTTGATTATGCACTAGCACCCTGAGATAAAGTAGGTCTGTGGGAGTAAACGTTTGTGTTTCGGCTGTAAATCTGTAGAATTAACCCATGGGGATACAGGCTGGTGGGTATCCAAATGCATATTGAGCCTGGTCTGTTATATCATTCAAAGTGAATTCTATTATTTTCCAGTACGACTGATAGTGAGGGTTGGCCCCAAGACATACAATACGTAGATGAGTTGCCAAGGCATAACCAAAAAGTTGGGTAGATTGACCCCTCCTTCATCTCAGGGCAGCTACAGTATACTGTACCTTATTCATGGGGACTTGCCCTGCCAAATAAATAGAGAAATGGCTTTATCCCACCTTTTGAAATGGAGCTTATCCGGCATGAGGGGGAGTGTGTGAAGGAAGTATAGTGTGTATGGTAAGATGTTTAGTCAGATTATCTCTATTCGTTGGAAAAGGCTGTGTGTCAAACAAGTCCAGTTAGATAGGTCGGACATGATTTGCTGCATAAGAGGGTCATAGTTGAGTTCAGTATGATCAATTTGGTTAATTTGATACCCAGGTATCGGATGGCTTGTTTGTGCCATCTTAAGGGAAAAGCTTGCTTTAGTGTAGGGGGTGGGATATAATTGTATAGAAGGACTTCTGTTTTGGTGGTATAAAGTTTATAGCTTGCTAGGGACCCAAATTCTTGTAGGTGCTTCCATAATGTTGGGATTGATTCTTTGGGGGAGGCTAGCATGAGCAGCACATCATCTGCAAAGAAAGATATTTTTTACTGGCGCCTTCCAAGGGGGAGGCCCTCCACCTGGGGGTCACGTCGTATGGCTTCGGCTAGGGGCTGTAGGTGGAGAACAAATAAAAGTGGGGAGAAGGGACAGCCCTGGCGCGTGTCTCTAGAGAGGGGAAATGGTTCTGAAAGGGAACCATTCAGCTTAAGATAGGTTTGGGCTGTGTAGGCCAGTGGCTATGGTGAAACAGCCTTCTGGGTCAATCTTCTGGTCTTCAAGTACAAATGGTATCCCCCTCAGTATTCAGATGGCTGCTCCTCTTCTCCCCCCAGATGGATGAGAGGAGGCTATGACTATATGGTATCCTAACTTAGAAAACTTATGTTCTGCAGCGGAGAGGTGCGTCTCCTGAAGGAGTACCACTTCTAGATGGTCTCTTTTGAGTTAGAGCGGCCGGTATCGTTTAATGGTGCTGTGGATACCATTGATATTAAAGGATATCAGTTTGGAATACTTAACCATAGAGAGTTGTTAAGGGAAGGTCATGATGCAGGGTGGGTCAGATCCCCCCCCTTAGAGAGGGTTAAGTGGCCTGATGGTGGGCTGATTGTGGTTGCAAGAAGGGTGCAGACTAAGGTACGAGGGAAAATTGAGGTTGTGGGAAATGGTACAGAAGAAGAAAAGGAAGGTACAGAGATGGAAGAAATAAGAAGGGGTGTCCACCTGGATTCTTTGGTAAGCTTTGTAACTGTAGAAATAATATGCATTATGCAATGGCAAGAAAGAATCCTGGCTTCTGATTGGTCAGTTGGCTGTCACAGCAGGGATGTTATCCTGGCATAACATCCCTGCTGATTGTTTGCATTTGGATTCCCATTGTTTCATCTTCTCTTAATAAACAAAAATATCTTTTCACACCAACAAAAACATTCTTTAAAATTTTGTTTTTTATAAAACAAGCCACTGTATAATAGGAATAATGCCCTCCAGTGTGGGTGTTATGCTGGGATAACATCCCTTCTTTGGTGTTGGACGCCCACGGCCGGTGGCCTCGGGCCCAACCATCCGTGGTGGGATGTTATCCCAGCTTAACACCCACCCTGTCAGGCATTATTCCTTTAGTCGTGGCAGCAGGAATATAGAATAGCAAAACAGTGCCTACTGAGCACAACACTTAACCTGAGAACTAACGTACCATCCCATATTGCTTCCCTGGGTTCTGCTCAAAGAAGTGGCGGGAGCTATGGGTGACTTCTTTGGCAGGGAGAGAAAACTCTCCTAAATAGGGGTAGATGGTTTATCCCTTGGAGGTAAGCCACAACCTCAGCCGGGGGCTCCTGTAGCAGATAACTGCTACTGTGCAGTGAAGGGAGGTAGAGAGCTCTAATCCTCACTTGTCAGCTACTTTGCTTCGAACTGGTTCTAGAGGGACTGCAAACCTTTGGGCGTTTGGGACCCATTCCTTGTTTTATTTTTAATTAAATATGCTTTATTAAAATTTTCCAAAAAATACAAGGAGAACCGTTCAGAGATACAATCGGAGACCAACAGCAGCCCCTGCTACCCCGTACTCACCACCTAATAGAATAGACAATTCAAGACAGTAGTCATAAAAACTCTGTATGCCTACACTCCCCCATATCCCCATGAACATCAACCCTCTCCTCCTCCCTACTCTCCCCAGAGCCATAACAAGTTTTCCCGGAACCCATCAAATAAGCAATCACAATTTTCTTCTAAACAAATTTTACAAGAAATGATCAAATAACCAAATTTCAGTCTCATAACTAGCAAGAGGGGAGAAATATATGTTCTACTTTCTTTTTGAAGAACCATCTCGACTCCCAGCTACCATTCCTTGTTTTAAGTGTCCATAGATGTACTCGGGGCCTGAGTGCGTAGAGTGGCAGACAGAAACCAGTCTTTGACTGATGCACCCTGGCTTGTTGTGTGGGAGGGTCAATCCCTTCCTCATGGATAGGAGATATCCGGCGCAACAACAGGACTCCTATTTGCTAGGTTAGCCACTTCCCGTGGTCATGCAAGAGCTCATCTCCCCCAGACGGACCCAAAGATTGGATGAAACCCTCTTTAGTGTGAGAAGCAGATCACCCCCTAGGTCCCACTGTGGGTTGAGAGGGGAAGCATCGTCCCCCATGCTTTTGAATATGTTTGGGGGGGGGTTGGCTGTCCTCCTTGCTTATCTTATAATAGGCAGGAAAGAATCCCATAGGCTTGTATATGTCTTCTCCCTGGGGTATGTGGGATTGCCGGCTTATAACAGCTGAGCAATCATGAAATGGTCAGGGCTAAGTAAACTGCCCAGAGAATTATGGGGAGCCGAAATATCACAACCTGTATCATCTGCAGTCCCTCAGTCCCCGTTCCCCCCCATGTGGTCCCCCGTAAGGGATCTGGAGCTTTTCAAAAAAACATCCATTTTAGAGACCTACTCCCTGGGGGATTGTCATTATAGATACCCTGGTCTCTAGTCAAAGACACTGGGATTTGTTTGTTTTATTTATTAAGATCTTGGACTTACACCTATTAGCCAGTGGCTCTTTTACATAGGTTCCACGTCAACAAGAGGATACACAGAGCAGGAATGTACAACAAGTTGTGGAAAACAGAGTGAGCACAGACAGTAACTAATTCCTGGCATTGTACAATGTCTGCCAGGTCAAATACAAGAGTAAATTAACAATACCTGTTACTGGCATTGGACAATGTATGCCAGATCAATTGCTATAGAGTAAGGGAGAATTTAAGCGGGGTGGGGGAGAGAGAGAGAGTAGCAGCCAGGAGGCCTTGTCAGGTGAAAGTCAGGATGGAGGGATGGGTAAGTTAGGAGAGGATGGGAGAAAGAGAGCAGGCAGCCCATAGTTAGCTAACAGAATGGTATGCAGCCGAGAGGCCTTGTCTGGAAGGGAGGGGGTGAGGCATAAGGAGGTGAGGGGGGGAAGCATTGCAGGGTAGCTAGGGCTAGGAGGGAGTAGGGGAGGAGTAAGGGTAGGAGGAGGGAGAAGGAAGGACAAGTGAGTGGGATTGGGACATAAATGCTGATAGGAGCAAGGACGATAAGTGCTGGATGCATTGTGGTCATTGAGGCGTGCGGCACAACTCATTGGAAACAGTCACATTGGCTGTGCTTGATTAGGTACTGTCGAAGGTGATGTTTAAATGGGTCAGGCTTAGAGACTGAGGTGATTTCACCAGGGAGAGAGTTTAGCCAGATGGGTGCCTGGTAGGCAAAGGATCTTTGTCCCTGGGAAGTATGGAAGCAAGGCACCTGGAAGATTTGATTAGCAGAGCCCCTGGTATGGCTGAGATTGCAGGTGCGATGGAGGAAGTTTTGTACCCCAGGAGGTGCCAGACTCAGGTTGATTTTATTAGCTAGAAGACAGGTTTGAAGTTTGAGTCTGTTTTTTAGTTGAAGCCAGCCAGTCTTAGTATAGAGGCCACAGGTATGTGCAAGTCGATCATCTCCTGTGAGGAGCCTGCAGACCTTGTTCAGGGCTGTGGAAATTCTTCGTAGGAATGTTTCAGTGGCAGAGCCGTAGATTGCAAGCCCATAGTCTCTTCTGGACATGATGGAGCTATGGTTTGCAATTTTCAGTGCATCTGAGTTTAGAGTCTGTTTGTGTCTGTACAAAAGCCCGAGCGAATTTTGACTGACTTGGTAACATGTTCAGTATGATGGAAGGAGAGGGTGCTGTCCAGGGTAATGCTGAGGTATTTAAAATGTTGTAATTGTTCCAGGGGCATGCGAACAGCATTGCATATTGTTAGTGGGTGAGATCGATATCTGCTGTGCTGGCCACTGAAGAGCATAGGACAGACCTACGTTCTAGTGAGGGGTAGGAGGAAGTAGGCTGTTGGTTAACTAGGATCTGCAGCTTATCCATTAGGTAGGGAAATGGACAGACTAGGTGGGCCAAGCGGTCCTTATCTGCCATCAAATTCTGTGTTTCTGTGTTTCACAACCTTTGTTTTTTTTGTGATTGTTGAACCAATCCTCTGATTGTGCGAAGCTGAGCTGTAGTTGCTTCTCAAGGTGCTTGGGGTCATGGTTGCAGGTGAAAATGACTGCATCATCAACATGCAGCAATAAATGGTCTTGGCAGGAGCTGGGCAGGTTGTTCAGGAAAATACTGAACAGAAGGAGTCCCAGAATGGATCCTTGAGGGATGCCAGATAGGACCGCTTGGCTGTCTGAGAGGTGGTGGTGGTTCCTAACCCGTTGAAAGCAGCCTGTAAGGTAACTTTTGAACCAGGATAAGGTGTCCATGGACAGGCCAAGTGTCAATAGCTGGGTAAGCAGAAGAGCATAGTTCACTGTATCAAAGGCCTTGGTCGAGTGACTCATGAATGAAGGCTGTGAATTCAGTGAGTGCTGTGGTGGTGCTGTCCCTTTCTGAATCCGTGTTGCTAGGGACATTGCAGCTGGTGCTTTTCGAGGTAATTGACAAGTTGGTCAACAACAACATGTTCTAAGGCTTTTGGGGGGGGGTTGAGATAGGGCGCACCATGGGAACTACAGGCCTGTCACCACTTTTGTGAACCGGGGTCACTAGCGCGGACTTCCACTTGTCAGGGAATTGGGACAGCGTAAGAGAGAGATTAATAATTTTGGTAAGAGGTGATAGGATTTCCTCGGTTAGGGCAACAAGTTTCGGGTCCAAGGGATTTCCACTGAATCTGGATTTACCTAGGACTTTAAGGAAGTATTTCCTGGCTGTGTTGACAGTACTTGTTTTGAAGTAGAAGGGGGGGGGTGAGAGTGCAGCTAGCTGATATCAGTGTCCTTCTCCGATGAGTCTGTGAAGAAATCAGGGGGAAGGACACCACTGAGATCGGTAAAAGCCGTGTTGAAAGTGTTGGCTTTGGCTATGGCTATGGGGTCGAGGGTTGGTGATCTGCCAGTGTTAAGCATTGCTGTGGGTTGCTTAGGGTCCTTCCCTGTTACTACTTTGTTTTGCCAGAACTTTCTCCCATCTTTCCATGAGTTGGTAAGCTGTTCCTTGCAGTACTAGTTCTTTAGGACACTGGTCCTATGTGTACAGTTGTTCCTGGCTCTCTTGTGTATCTGTATGTCTCCTAGTTTTCCTGTTGCCTAGCACATTGCTACAGGTGATCTCTATGATTCATGAGCTCCAGCAGGTCCGGAGAGACCCAGGGGTTTCTGAGACCCATAACTTTCCATGTTTTGAGGGAGGCATGTTGGTCACAGGTGGCATTGCATTGGCGGATGAAGTAGGCAAGTGCTGTGTTTACATCATTAGCAGTGTCAATCGGAGCCCAGTCAAGGTTACGCAGCTGCTGTTTGAGCAGGTTGAGGTGCCACAGAGTAGGATCCTGCATGTGATATTTCGGGCAGGAGGTTTGAGGAACTTGTTGGTCCAACTGCACATGACTGGGGAATGATCACTGATAGCATCAGGAAGGACAGTTAAGTTGGTTATGTGTTTAGGATGATTAGATAGAACCCAATCCAGTAGGGTGCTAGTTCCTGTTCTATAATTTGTTCGGGTAGGGGAGTTAACAAGTTGCATGAAGTGTTCATCCGAGATGGCATCCCTGTAGCTGCCTGCATTGGGGGACATCCAGTTTGCATTGAAATTGCCCATCAGGATGGTTTCAGAGTTGGAGTATAAGTGCTGAATACTGTCCAAGACCGATATTAGCCCTGAGACATTGTGCTTTGGTGGTATGTATGTCGAGGCCACAGTGAGAGATTTATTGTGCGCACCAAGTAGGACCTTGATTGGCAGTACCTGTACGTCATTTTTTTATGCTTGGAATCGGAAGTGTATGTGTCATGATGGTGTCCTTTACATAAATTGAGCATCCACCCCCTCACTTATTAAGAATGTCATGCCTGAATCCTGTGTATCCTGGAAGAGTTATGGAGGCGTCCGCTGTTTTTAGGTGAAAGCAACGTCTCTACGACTGCGAGAATGTCAGGGTTATGCTGGGTGACCCAGATGCATAGGTTGTCCAGTTTTGCCAGCAGGCTTGTGGGAGCAGAGCCCATTCTGCTCAGTTTAGCTAGGGCTATTGCTATATAGGGGGGTAGTCTTTACATATGCTTCATTGCATTGAGTACAAATAGGGTTCCCACCTGTCCTGATTTTCGCAGGACAGTCCTAATTTGGGCAGCTGTGTCCTGCAAAAAAACATGAAAAATACTACATATCCTGATTTTACAGTAGAAAAAATACTTCAACTTTCCACTAAATGTTACAGAAAACTATAATACCTTAACTAAAACACCTTAAAATGATAAGAAACAATAGAAGTAACTAAAAAAACTACAATACTTAGTCTTAATTCTGATTATATAGAGAAAACAATTCTGTTGCATTGGTCATGGTTACATACTGTCCTGCGAAAAATCATGTTTCAGTAAGAAATGTCCCACTTTGGGCTTCTTAAAAGGTGGTAACCCTAAGTACAAATAGAAAAAGCTCCCCTCAGAGCACGTTGCTGCATAGTATTTCAGACTTGAACACAGTGTTTTGCAGTTACCAAGCCCAGCCACTAGAGGGCAGCCAAGGCTTATTAGTGACCCACTAGTGAAATTCTGCCATTAGAAAATAATCCCCCACAAAATACTGTCTCCGGGACCCGCTCTCCGTGGGTTCAGTGGGGGGAGACAAGAGAGGTCATGTCCTTGTAGGAGCGTGACCCTCCCCCAATCCCTGTGCAAGTTCGCTGCTGACCGTGGGCATGCTTGCATGTAAACAGTTTACTGGCCAGGAAGTTGTGGGTTCCTGCCCTTAAAATCTATTGCTCCCCTATGTAGGGAAATGCAGCTAGCAGATTTCTCCAGATCCCCATGGCGGGAGGGGAGGAGGTGCAGTGATTGTCTACCAATTCCCTTTCAGAGAGTAACCTCTCTTCCCCCCCGATGGTCCCGTGGCTGCTCCTCAAAGCAAGTCCAGACGGATCAGTTAGATTAAATAGGGGTTCCTTCCTTTCGGGAGAGAAGAGGCTCCATCCAGTTCAAAAAACTAGATCTCTGAGTCCCAGGTACTGGACTGCTTCCGTGGGCCCCATTGTACCCCTGATGTTAAGGACCCTTTGGCATCGAAAATCAATTTAAGGCTGTAAATAGTTTTTAAGATTATGAGATAAGCCCCTTTCAAAACAGCTTTTTTTTTTGTGAGGCATTGCGTAACATAGAAACATAGACGTTGACGGCAGATAAGGACCGCTTGGCCCATCTAGTCTGCCCAGTAATGCCAACTTTTAGGAATCTTTCTGGGTGCTCATTGCCGGTAGGTAGTATTTTTCCTGTTACTAGGTTCCCTAGTAATCCTTTGTTGCAGGCTGCCCTCGAAAAATTAAGGGTGCTTATGTCAACTTTGTGGGTGCTTGAGCACCAAAGCACCCATGGAGTCGGCTCCTGTGAGTCTGCCTATTTCCCTACCTACAGGATAGGCCGCAGCTCCTAGTTAACCAACAGCCTATTTCTTCCTACCCCCACAAGAATTGCCTTATGTCTGTCCCATGCATTCTTGAATTTCCCCACAGTTTTAGACCCCACAACCTCCTCAGGAAGGCTGTTCCATGCATCCACTACCCTCTCTGTGAAATAATACTTCCTCACATTGCCCCTGAACCCGCCTCCCCATCTTTAAATTGTGTCCCCTTGTTCTTTCCGTCTCTTTTCTGAAAGATGCTACTCTCTTGGACTTTTGTTGATTCCACTGAGGTACTTAAAAGTTTCTATCATGTCCCCCTCTCAATTCTTTCCTCAAGGGTATACATATTAAGCTCCTTTAGCCTCTCCTCATACGGCTTCTCTTGCAGACCCTGCACCATTTTAATTGCCCTCCTCTGGACTGCCTCTATCCTGTCTATGTCCTTGCAGAGATGGGGTCTCCAGAACTGGACACAGTACTCCAGATGGGGTCTCACCAACTGTCTGTATAGAGGGATAACAACTTCCTGTTTTCTGCTGCTGATGCCTCTCCCTGTGCATCCCAGTTAACCCCCAGCCCTCCCTACTGCCTTCTCACATTGCTTGCTAACCTTAAGGACATCTGATATGATTACCCCCAGGTCCCTTTCCTTTTTTGTTGTTGTTACTACCTTCCCCATTGTGTATTCTTCCCCTGGGTTCTTGTTTCCCAGGTGCATTATTTTGCACTTTTTTGCATTGAATCCTAGCTGCCATTCTTCTGACCATTCCTCCAACCTTGCCAAGTCCCTTCTCATCCTTTCCACGCCTCCTTATGTATCAACCCTGTTGCAGATCTTTGTGTCATCTGCAAAGAGGCATACTTTTCCTTCCAGTCTCTCTGCAATGTCACTTATGAAGACTTTAAAAAGGACTGGACCCAATGCTGAACCCTGCGGTATGCCACTAGTAACCCCTCTTTCTTCAGAGTGGACTCCATTTACAATTACCTTCTGTGTCCTGTTGTCCAGCCAATGTTTTACCCAGGCTACCACCCTGGGACCCACTCCCAGGCTGGTTAATTTGACTATTAATCTTTTGTGTGGGACTGTGTCAAATGTCTTGCTAAAGTCTAGGTAGGCCATGTCCACAGCCCCTCCCTGGTCTACTACTTTGGTCACCCAGTCAAAGAAATCTATTAGATTCGTCTGACATGACCTTCCCACTGTGAACCCATGCTGTCTTGGGTCCTGTGCTCCACTGGCCTCTAGGTACTCAACTATTCGTTCCTTCAGAAGTGACTCCATCACTTTCCCTACCACAGAGGTCAGACTGACAGGTCTGTAGTTTCCTGCCTCTGTCTTGGTCCCACTTTTGTGAAGGGGAATCACATCTGCCTTCCTCCAGTCATCGGGTACCACACCACCCTTACATGATTTATTAAAAAGAGTAGCCAGTGGTTTCACTAGTTCCCCCCTTTAATTCTTTTAGAATTCTGGGATGAATTCCATCAGGCCCTATTGCTTTGTCCACCTTCAGTTTTAGAAGTTCTTGCAGAACCCTTTCTTCTGTGAAAGGACTGGGATCGACCCCCTATCAAGAGTGCTTCTGTTAATTGGATTAGGCACTTCCCATTCCTCTTTTGTGAATACTGAGCAGAAATATTCATTCAGTATCCCTGCTTTTTCACTGTCCCTCTCTGCCCACCCACCGTTCATTCTATTCAGCCTCACTATCCCTCCCTTTGTCTTTCTACGCTCGCTGATGTACCTATAAAAGGTTTTATCCCCCTTCTTAACTGAGTTGGCTATCTTTTCCTCAGTTTGGGCCTTTGCTATTCTGACTTCCCTCCCTGCTTCCTTCTGCCTTAACTGGTACAGCTCTCTGTCCTGCTCCTTCTGTGTTTCCTTATACTTCCGGAATGCTATCTTTTTCTTCCTGACTTTCACAGCCACCTCTTTTGAGAACCATAGTGGCTTTTTCTTTCATTTTGATTTATTTGCTTCACACAAAGGCTTGTTGCCTCTGTGATGGCAGTTTTGATGATTCCCCATTGTTGCTCCACACCTCCTTCTAGCCTGTTTGCTAGTGCTTTTCTGAGGCACTCTCCCATCTTGCCAAAGTCAGCCCTCCTGAGTCCAGTACCCTCACTTTTGTATGGCTTGACTCTGTAGCTGAGTTTAATGTGAACCACACTGTTTGATGGTCACTTGTTCCCAGATGGCAACCCACTTCTAGATCTGAGATCCTCTCACCTGCCCCGTTAGAGAGCACGCGGTCTAAGATTGCTCCCTCACGAGTGGGTTCAAACTAGCTGTCTGAGGCCTGCCACCTGTAGGGCATCAAGAATGGCCCTGCTTTGGATGTGGCTGCAGCAAATGTGCTCCAGTTAACATCTGGCATATTCAGGTCTCCCATCAACAGTATGTCCCCTTTCTCTGCCATTCTAAGAATGCCTTCTATCATATCCTTGTCCATTCCCTCCCCCTGACATGGGGGTATGTACACAACCTCTGTGCGGATTGTGGTGCCCCTTCCAGTCTCTAAGGTGACCCACAGTGCCTCTTCTCCTCCCTGTTTACTCTTTTGTTCAGTTGCTTTTATCCCTTCCTTTACATAGAGAGCTACTCCTCCCCCTCTTCTCCCCTGCCTGTCTCTCCTGTAGGTTATGTACCCTGGTATGTTACAATCCCAGTCATGGTTCTCTGTGTACCATGTTTCTGTGACTGCTACGATATCCAGGCATCCCTCTTCCATTCCATCAAGGCCACCAGTTCAGGGAGCTTGTTACCCTGACTACGGGCATTGGTACTCATTGCCCTCCATTTCCTGATGGCCTTACTCCTTTTTGCCCCATCCCTGTCCTTCTTGCCTTTGTTACTTTCTCCATTTACCCCTGCCCTTCTCCCTATCAACACCTCTATATTGGTGTTTACCGCACTTACTACCGTGATTTTTTTGGGGGCTAGGATTTCCCTGCTCCTTTTCAGTGCCTCCCCCCATGGCTAGTTTAAATGCTTGCCAATGAAGCATTTAAACCTATCACCTAGGATCCTGGTTCCCCTCCTGGACAGATGCAGCCCATCATGCCAGTATAGGCTTGCATCACTCCAGGTGGATCCCCAGTCCCCAAAGAAGCCAAATCCTTGAGCTCCACACCAGTTTTTCAACCACTGATTGAATCCCATGGTGCGGAACACCCTAGCCTCTCCTACGCCATAGATGGGCAGCACCTCCGAGAAGGTTACCGTGCATGCTACTTGTCTAAGGCCCCTCCCCAATTCCACAAACTCTTCCTGCACTTCTCTAATCCCTTTCTAGCCAGGTCATTTGTCCCTAGGTGGACAATGACATTTAGCTCCCTCCCCTGTGCAGCTGCTCCGGCAATCCTGAGGATTCGCTCCCTGTCCCTCCAAGCCATGGCACCAGGCAGGCACCTTACCTCCCTCTCCCCTTCCTCCCCCAGTTCTACCTTCCTAACAATGGAGTCCCCCCACCAGGAGTTGTTTCCTTCCCCTGCCACCCTCCTGTGGGTCTTCTTTGTGGAGGTTCCCAGCATCCTCCTTGGTCTCCACTGCGGGTGCCTCCATAGAGGAACCACACTTTGCCAGAATGGTAGGAATTGTGGAGAGGTACAACTGGAGGGATGCGCCTCTGTTCCACCACCCTCACCCTCCCTGAGCCCACTGTGGTCCAACCACTCCTCTTACTTGGCAACCTCTGAGGCAACGGCACTGGCACTGGTGGTCCCTGGATGGAAGAGAGGTCCCACAAATCTGGCCAACTCAGCCTGGAGATTAGCAACCTCCTCCCTCAGCCCAGAGAGGTGCCTGCAGATGGGAAAACACCGCATCCTCCAGAACGTCTCCTGGAAGACTGCTGCTCCACAGCCACTGCACTGCACCACTCCCATCATGTCTTATTTCTGGCCCCTTAACTGTTTGCAATCCTTACTCTTTCCTCTGTTTTTCTCTCTCTCTCTCTCCTTACTTTCTGCCTGTGTGCCCTTTAAGCTCCTGATTGTCCTGTTCTGAGACAAGAATATCCTATATTTCTCAGTAGACCCCTTACTTGCTCGGAGGCAGACCTCCAGCAGCTAGAGGGGACCGGAGAGCTACTCTTGCCCTTCTAGGATGGTGGGTCTTTGGTGGCTCTGTGATCACTTACTTCCTGCTCCCAAACAGGAAGTTCCTGTTGTCAGTCAAATTCTGTGCCTATAAAAGTAGAACTAGCTTTTGGGGGGAGGGAAGGAGGGCAACATAGTCCCAGTAGAGAAGTCCAGTCACACAGCAGCCCTTTCTCCTGGTGTCTTCTGCCAAGCTACTAGCAAAATCTTTCTAAGGCAGTCTTTAAATGTAACTTCCTTCTAGCTAAGCCACTCCCCCTACTTAATAGATCTTTCTACAAGTAATTTAAACCTCACAGCTATCAAGTCCTTTCCATCACCTGAGATTTACACCTAGATAACTGTTCAGATAACCATTCAGTTCGGTTAACTCAGACAAACACACACTTTTTTTTTGTTTGTTAGTTTTTTGTTTTTTTTACCCTAAATTAAAGTTCCAAGTACAAGAGTTCTACTTCTTTAGTCCCAGTAGAGAAGTCCAGTCACACAGCAGTCCTTTCTCCTGGTGTCTTCTGCCAAGCTACTAGCAAAATCTTTCAAAGGCAGTCTTTAAATGTAGCTTCCTTCTAGCTAAGCCACTCCCCCTACTTACTAGATCTTTCTACAAGTAATTTAAACCTCACAGCTATCAAGTCCTTTCCATCACCTGAGGTTTACACCTAGATAACTGTTCAGATAACCATTCAGTTCAGTTAACTCAGACACACACTTTTTTTTGTTTTGTTAGTTTGTTTTTTTACCCTAAATTAAAGTTCCAAGTACAAGAGTTGTACTTCTTTAGTCCCAGTAGACTACATGAAAGTTGTAACATTTCTGTGATTGAATTCAGCCCCTAGCTGGCTGCATTGGCCAGTTGTCATTGTAAACGTAGGGATCTCTGAAAATGGAAAGGTAATTTTACCTCCTCCTCCCAAAGGCCGGGTCCCAGGAGTACCCCCACTGCAGATTGCCATGAGGAAGTACAAAGAGTGGTCTTTTACTTCTTAGAAGTGACGCTGCCCCCCCCAAAGGTCCAAGACTGAATCAGGAGACATTTATGTGCTCCCCGAGTAGATGCTTGGAAGCCTCTGATCAGTGCCAGTAGGGAGAGAGGAAGCTCCCATAGGTAAGGAAATTTCAGCACCGTATTCCTCCAAATTGAGGGGGGGGGAGGAACACCTCCCAGTCAGTCTCAGGGAAGTCTCCGTGCTCTAGCACAGCTGGGAGTGATGTAACCTTTAGTTGGTTAGAGGTTTGACCGCCCAACTGGTCAATAGGCTTGTAAGGAGTGTCAAAGGGAGAATGGCTCTCTACCCCCCCACCAGTGGAATCCCCAGAGCCATTTCACGCCGCCCTCTCTCCCAAGCAAGGGGCAGCTGAGTGACTCTCTGGCACAACAGCGACGGGCACGGGCGGAGTCTGACCACCAGGCGGGGCAGGCACACAGAAAAATCATGATCCTGGCTCCAGGCCATCAGTTCATCTCTGACAAGTGACCTTAATCAAGGCAGAGGAGCAGGGGAGCAATGTGGCAAAATCTGCAATCCAGGAGCCCCAGATGAGACCCGCCAATTTCTTGCTTGAACTCAGGTATTCAATTAGGGTCTTTTACAAAGGCATCAGTTAAATTTAGGGAGACAAAAATTGATTACCCTTTATTAAATAACAATTCTGAACAACCAGGTGGGCTGAACTACAAAACCTTAGCCCATTGTCTGGTAATGCTGAGGTGAAAGAAACTGGTGTCCCCTAGAACAGTGGGAATGGGTGGTAGAGAAGCAGCCCAGTCAATGTCTATAATTTTACACTGATGAAGGGGATAGAGAAGGCTGTCTCAACATAAAACAAAGTATGGAGACATGCAGGAGAGCCATGCCACCCATTCACCAGAGTCGATCAGTTGAACAGGGCGAGTGGCTTTCCCATTAATGCCATAAGGCGTCCGCACAGAACAATACCTTTTACTTTAGTTCAGGGAGGTGAGGGCTTCACAAACACTTGGAGCAGTTGCCTGACTTCTTTGATTGTGGTGAGGCCCTGTTTTTGATGGTCATCTCCGGTGGTTGCTTTAGACCAAAGGGTGCTTCTCAGAGCGGTGGCTTCAGAGTGGACCGATTCTCTCTCTCTGGAAGCGGGACCTCCATTCCCTTCACAAGCATTGCTTTGGCAGCATCTTCTGGTGTGGAAAAAGACTATTGTTCATCTGGGAACATAATCACCAGGCGAGCTGGGTACTGGGTCTGGAATTTAAGCTGGTTGGATCACAGAACACGGAGTATTGGTGAATAGGCCAGTCTTCTGGCCATCACCCCTGGTGAAGTCATTATCAGAATTCAGCCTTGAATTGAGGTAGGTGATCTGTCTTATCTGCCAGGTCTGCAGGAGAAGGTTTTGTTTAGTGCTATAGCTGAGAAATTTTTATTATTGCGTTCGGTCCATAGGTTGCTGTGGTTTCAGTTGGAGCGCTCGATGGGCCCTCTCAATATCAATGGAATATCCTGGATCCAATTGTAATAGGCATCGGAGCAGGCCCTCGACAAAAGCCCCCATGTCCCAGCCCTCTGAATTTTCAGGAACTCCATATATGCGCATGTTATTGTGGCAAGATCTGTTCTCAAGATCTTCGCATTTGTCCTATAGTTGCTTGACACTCTTGCAAAGCGTGGGCCGTAAGTCTTTCCAGTCAATCCACTGTGGTGTGTCTGAAGCTTGCTTGGGCTTCTAAGGATTGAACCTGGGTCTCTATTTTACATCCAATATGTATAACATATTAGAATTGGTGTCCAGTGGTCCCTGCCCCCACCCGATCACCCATCCCATATGTATAAAATATTAGAATTGGTGTGCAGTTGTCCCTCCATCCTACATTCTGATCCCTTGTAAATTAAAGATCTCCAGTTCTCTGATGGTATAATGGACCCCCCAACCATGTGAGAAATTGACCCACCAGCCTATTCTTAGCCGGCGACCAGCACAGCCTGGGCAGGTAGTGTATACTGTAGGTGCTCATTGACAGTCCAGTTGGCGACCAGCAGTGGAGGTGATGGGAGGGCTGTGCTGGTCGCCAGCGGGGGATCGGATGGGGGGAGTGGGGTGGTGGGTCAAGCCCTCACAGGGCAGGGGTTGGGGGGGTCCACCATGCCACCAGGGAATTGGGGATCTTTAATTTACAAGGGATTGGAATGTGAGGTGGAGGGACAACTGTACACCAGTTTTAATATTTTAAACATATTGGACCTGTGATTGGGTGTGGGGAGGGACCACTGGACACTGATTCTAATATGTTATGCATATTGGATGTGTGATTGGGTGGCGGAGGGAGTGCTAGCCACAGGGAGACTCATTTCTGAAGGGCCAGCAGTCGGAGAATGGGGAGGGACCACTGGACTAACTGGCAGTACTTTTTAATACAAGGGGCTGATGATCGGAGAATGGGGAGGGAGGAGGGACCACTGGACTACCACGGATATATTTTTAAAACAGGACAGCAATCGGAGAACAGGGAGGGACCACTGGAGTACTGCGGATATAGTTTTAAAGCAACAGGATGGTGGTTTGCAATCTTCTGAAATTTCTAGGGTACAGATAGCTTGCCCCACCGATGTGCCTTTAGCTGGTTTCGTGAAAATAAAGATTGCTCCATTTACCAGCATACAGTCTCAGCTCTACTAAAAACCTGTTGCTTTGCAGAGGCACTTTGGGATATTTCATGTCGAACATAAATAGAAACTTATATTCTACAACTATAGCAGCTCTGACCACAAAGTCAACTAAACTAAACAATGTATTCTGCTTTATTCCCCCGACCTGCTGATGAGAACATTAAAAAGGTTGCATGTGCATTTTAAAGTAAGGGTTGAAAACCCAAGCAGTAAAACCAGCAGTAGGCAGTGGGCCCATCTACAGACCCAGCAGTGGAATGTGTGTGCATTTGGGAAGGCCCTCCACACCGTTCACTGTGAAATATCAAACTGGTAGCCCCACCAATGACATGCATCAGCCAGGAGACACAAACGTGACATTTTGCCTCATTTGCCCTTTTAGCACATATTGTTTCCTGATGAGAATATAGCTTCTGAGCTGTCAGTGGTGGAAGAAGTAACAGATCAGTTTAAAACATGAAGCACAACTATCTGGGCCATTTTAAGAGCAACTGCTATTAAAGTAAAGGTGTGATGTAAGTGCTCGGGCTTCATAGCCTGCTCCCCTGGGGTGGCATTAGCCCCTCTGTGTTAAAATTGTCAATCGTAATGCACTCCTGTAAATGTGGGAAGGGATCGTAACTCTGGCCGAACTGCCAGACAGCCAATCCTTTCCCACTTCCTGGTCCACCTGTTCTGCCTCAGCCCCTACACTTCCCCATTTTGTAATGTTTAACCAGGGAGAGCACGGAGAAAGTGCCCCATACAAGTCTATGGGGTTCGATTTCAGAATGTTTTTACAGAACTTTAATTTACATTTGATAAAAGTGAAAGCCACTGCTCCACTAATAGGCTCCCTATTAGTGGAGCAGTGGCTTTCCCTTTTATCAAGAGGTTAATCAAAGTTCTGTAAAACATTCTGAAACTTCAGCCCATAGATTTGTATGAGGCCTGCACGCCTCCCTGGTTAAACACTACAAACGGAGCGAGGGGTGAGCAGGCAGAGCAGGAAGTGGAAAGATTGGCTGGCTGGCAGTTCGGCCAGAGTCACGATCCCTTCCCATGTGTACAGGCGTGCATTACGATTGATAATTTTAACACAGAGGGGCTATTGCCACCCCAGGGGAGTGGGCTATGAAGCCCAAAACTTCTTTTAAATAACTCACACTTTTACTTTAAAATGCCTTATCATCATTTGTACTGCAAAGGTGAAACTTGAATAACATTAGTGTAACAGTGCACCCCAGTGTTGGATGTCACAGTATTAATACAACATTAAATTTTATGTACAATGACAACGCAGTTTGTTGTAATGTAACTTTTATGTCAGTCCCATTGCCCCCAATTTCCTGAAGAGGTTATGGAGTTGTCCTGCAATCAGGATGATGTGCCATAGAACAAAATCAGTTGGAGGACCTTGAGCTCCTGCCTGGCATCTCAGCCTTGTTCCATGGGGCTTACTGTGAGTATTTGGTCTTTGTCATATTATGTGCAAAGTTCATGTCAGATAGTGACAAACTAATAAGGAATTATGTTTTTCTTTTTGTTTGGCTGTTGTCCTGCAATAAGCCAGATCACAAGAGTCTGGCAGCATGTTTCCAAAATAGTGAAATAAGGGATACAATTCCAGTCTCTCAAAAATTATGGATGGTTAGGAGCACTGGGGAAATTCTCTGCAAAAAAAACTTTGTTAATGCACCATTAGTGTTTCCAGCAATAAAAGCTGGGAAATGCGGTCTTAGGGTTTCCAATCCTAAGACGCCACCCTCGGTTTCCAACCCTAACACACCACCCACACCCTGCATGCAGGAACAGGTGTGGGGGTGTGCTTTGGGGTTGTGAACCCTAATGCTCACCCCATTCTCCTATACTGCACCCATCTCAGCTTACTTACTAATGGAATGGGGTGAGCATTAGGGTTCACAACTCCAAGGCACATGCCCTACACCTACTCCTGCATGCAGAGTGGGGGGGGTTAGGGTTGGAAACCGAGGTGGGGTTTTAGGGCATCCAACCCTAAGACTGAATTTCCGAACTTTTGTTGCTGTAAACCCTATTGGTGCATTAATGAAATTTTTTTTTTTGCAGAGAATATCCATCTCTCTCTCTCATTGTTACTTTTTGAATAAAGATTCCAAAAATTGAATTATCCCCTTCCAAGTTTTACCAGATAAATCTTCCCCTAGGTCTTTCTTGTGCCTTCTTCAAATCCACAAAACAACTGGGCTCAGAACTAATAAGAATTCGGTAGTAAAGGCAGACAGGTCTACCAACCCTACCCCCCCAATGGGCACTCTGATTGGCTGATGGACACATTTGAGCCATGGTAAGTCTTAGCATAACCACCAGAAGAGGTGCCAGTCAGCTACTTTCAAAAGAAAAGTCGACATCACTACTCCCACTCCATGCCAGCTCAAACTGCTGCCACTCCAGACCACAGAGTCTGCCGAAATAATAGTCCACTCATTCAAAAAAAGTCAAAAAAAACTTGAGTCTCCTTCAGCAGCTACATATATCAGCCACTCAACGCTCTATCATGCTGCTGATGTGAGATGCTCTTAACAGAGTAAATGTAAGAATAAAATGTGAGCTGCTCACAACAGACTGCATGTGAGCTGCTTACAATAGACTGCACCACCACGGCCCTAAAATTTGCACCACGTTCTCTGTCTTTAAAAATAAAAAAAGCATTCATGTATAAGTGTGTTTCATTTGGGGGGGGGGGTCTCTTCCAACTGTGTTTTCACCTAGCAGCAATATTACACTACAAAAATTTTTTAAACAAAACTTTTTAATATATTTTTTTAAATCTTTACATACTACAGATTGTATTATCACAATAATCCACTCCAGAATATGGGTTGTGGTGGGATTTGCCCACTTTCAATGCTATTTAGTCATGCAGCCATATGACTAAACCATACCAGGTGTGGGTAAATCCCATTTCAACCCACACCCTGTTGTGGATCATTGCTTAACTCTTCCAGGCCACTAAGTATACAAAGACATCACAGATACTGCAAATTGCTTCCTCAGTTGTTGAAAATTTTTCAAATGGCCCCCTTCAAAACAATCTCCACATATTACTAAGCCGAGTTACCCATCAGTGCTGAACACACAATACCTTTGGAGTACGTAGACTGGAGATCTGTTTCATTACTTCTTACAAAAAAGCCCAAGGGTAAATCCAAAGATCTTTCCTCAGTTGTCTGGTAGATTTGTGACTTATTACATTAGAATTATTTTAGTGTTACTAATGAGAATCTTGCAACTTGTGTAAGGTATAACCAAATCCAATTTAATTTTACAGGGTCAGACCAGACAGGACACAGATGTTCAATATAACATTTCTATTTCCATAGACCATTATACTGCAAGCACACGAAAACAAAGAATAAAATACATTCTGCTTGTATTATAAAAGTACCCTGTCACCTTGGCTAGCTGTTGATAGGTATACTAAAATTATACTTACAGCATCAACAAGGTTGCACAGATGGAAGTTCATGACACCACTGTGCCTTGTCTGTGTAACAACTGCTAAAAGTCTGCTTACTTATATACTGTTTTTGGTACCAGGTATTACCCAACTTCTGCTGACTCCAAATATATATACAAAATAATAAAAATGGGAAGAAGGGAGGCTCGATTCTTAATTGTTAACAGTAACAAAAATGTTCCTTTAGCTGTTGATGTTGGTACATTTAAAGTTACATTATAGTGGCACATTTGTGTCAGCTTATTTGCAAGGGGGTCCCAACTCTTGATTTACCCCTATTGTGTAAGACACAGTTTTTTGTACCATATAGATTCATAGATTCTATTGGCAAATAAGGACTGCCAGGCCCATCCAGTCTGCCCATTTACACTAGCTCACAAAGCGACCAGTGACCCTTATTAGTCATTGGCTTAGCTTTTACTTCCTATCTCTATTATTCCTTTGTTTTTGTCCCATGAATGTTTAAAACCCACCACAGTACAGGCCACCACCACCTCCTGTGGCAGGCTATTTCATGCATCCACTGCCCTTTCCGTGAAGAAGAACTTCCTAATATTTCCCCGTATGCAGCCACCCTTCAATCTCATGTTGTGTCCTCTTGTTCTGTCACTACTGTTGAGCTGAAATATGTTGTCCCATTCCACCTTGTTTATGCCCTTAAAGTACTTGAATGTTTTTGTCATGTCACCTCTCTCCCTCCTCTGTTCCAACATGTACAAATGTAGGTCCCTCACTCTCTCCTTATAAGGCCTGTGAATGTAATTTGTTCACCATTTTGATCGGCCTCCTCTGCTCTCTCTTTTGTCAATGTCCTTTCAAATATGTAGTCTCCAGAACTGTACATAGTACTCAAAGTGAGGTCTCACCAGGGTCTTGTACAATGGAGCCATTACCTCCCTCCTTCTGCTTGTGATTCCCCTTCCAATACATCCCATCATCCCACTGGCCTTTCCCACCACCTTGGCAGTCTTCCTAGCGGCTTTCAAGTCATCTGTGATTATGACCCCCAAGGCTCTCTCCTCCTTAATTACTGTCAGCAGCTTCCCCCTTCCCCAATCCTGTAACACACTCCAAGGTTCCTGCTCCCCACATGCATGATTTTGCATTTCTTTGCATTAAACCTTAACTGCCATGCCCCTGACCATCCTTCTAACCGTTCCAGGTGTCTTCTCATCCTTTCCACCCCCTCCGGGGTATCCACCCTATTGCAGATCTTGGTGTCGTTCGTAAACAGGCAAACCTTTCCCTCCAACCCGTCTGCTATGTCATCGATGAAGACACTGAAGAGGATTGACCCCTGAGGGTACCCCACTGGTCACTTCCCTTTCCTCTGATTGGATTTCCATTTACCACTACTATTTATTTTCTGTCCTTTAACTAGTTGCCAATCCAGTTCATGACTTTGTGTCCCACCCCTAGGCTGCCTAGCTTCCTGACCAGTCTCCTATGTGGGACTATGTCAAAGGCTTTGCTGAAGTCGAGGAAGGCAATATCTACTGCCCCCCCAGTCTACTGTTTTTGTCACCCAGTGCTAGTTGAGCATAAGAGGTTTTAAATTGTTTTACTTTTTTCTTTTTTTTTTTTTATTCTCCTTCCCTGAAGGGAGAGGGGACACTTCTATATGAGGCATGTTCAAATTAAAACTTACGTTCTTGAATTCTCAGCCCTCTCTTCGAGAAGGAGTGACTGGCTGAAATCCAAGCCAGCAGATAAGAATGTTACTGTGAAGTGCTCATTAGATGCTCTGAAGTTTAACTTTTGCCAGCAATTTTAAGACTGTACCCTTTTTTTACTAAATGAATTCCAGTGTTACTGTATACGCAGGGTCTGTAGTTCAGATGTGATACTCTAATTATTCTGTACAGGGCATTTCACTGTCTTAAATGATGCACCCCTACCTTTTGCTGTGTTTATTTTTTATGTGACTTTTTACAGTTTGTAACTTTTATGTTAAGTTCCCATCTATACTGGAATGCCCGAGCTTATATCCTTGCAGTACAAGAAGCTTCTGGAAAATATGGACGTAAATCCTCTGTACGCCCCCACCCCCATCACTAACTGTTTTTGGCAGTAGCTGATTAACAACTGTTTAAACAAGGCATAAAAGAATGAACTGATGTGCCCACGAGAGGCAGACAACCATTTTAAAATGTTAATTACATTGCTTTGAGTTCAGAGTAGCCACTGACAAATGATTTCATGCCGATTTGTTTTAAGACTAACATTCTAGAAATGGTGGCAGATGTGTACTGTTCCCACATAAACAAATTCACTGGCAGAAGGCTTAACATCGGTTCACCAGAGGAAATGGTATATGTAATACTATGAAGACAAAGAACCTCTGTGCACAAGCACTGAGGCAATGGTTACCCCAAAAGGCATTTGGCTGGGAAACCAAGTTGCAAAAAAATACAAAATCACACATGCCCCCACAATGCAAAGCATCATGGTTTGCATATGCAAATCACCACAGAATATTATGCCGGTTCAACTTTGAGCAGAAATGCATGGTACTGAAGGATTCTCACACAGTTTGCAAAGGGTGCCAACAGAAGACATAGACACATGTTTTGTCCTACCAGGACTCATCAGTATGCCTCGTCTGTTTGATACCCCAGTGGAATGAACCAGCTACCCTAAGATGGTCTAGCTGGGTTATGTTGTGGTGAACCCAATTAAAACAAAAACAATTTAAAAGACAAGGAACCTCTGTGCGCAAGCATTGAGGCAATGGTTATCCCAAAGGGCATTTGGCCGGGAAGCCAAGTTTCAAAGAAATACAAAATCACACATGCCCCCACAATGCAAAGCATCTAGGTCTGCATATGCAAATCACCATAGAATATTATGCTGGTTCACTATGTCTATAACTGTTACCAACATTGGTGTAACTCAACATGTCACTTTAATATTCATGGACAAACAATGCCATGAAGTGCAATTTGAAGCAGGGGACATGGTATTGATATATGTATCAGTTCAAATTGTTTTCTAGCTTACCGGTGAGGGAGAGAGGGGATGCCCTCCTCTCTGTTTTTGTTTTGTTTTTAGAAATCAAAGTAAGGTGTGGCTGGAAGCTACAAAAAATAATAGAGGCTATCACAGTGCATAGTATGATAGCTTCTACCTTTAGTTCTGATGTTGCTGAGAGCAAAGCCAAATACTATCACAAGTATCTCACCATATGAAATCATGACAAGCAAACACATGCAGTTGCCTGAGCAGTCTTTGTTTGCCCCAATACCATCCGAAATGAAGCAGAGGGTGAAAATAAAATTAAAAAAAAAAAAAAACTTTGTGCAAACCTTGTTGCAGAAATTATAACTAGTGTTCTCTGGGGGAGGGGAGTACCCATATTAACTGTCTTTCATTTCATTTCGAGGCAGCTCCCCCCCCCCAAGCTAGGCACTCGGGACAATCAAGCAACTGAAGCAACACAAGCAGCTCACCTGAGTAGCTGAGGAAGCCGAATCTCCAGCCAGATAACTTTCGAGGCAGCTTCCCCAAGCTAGGCACTCGGGACAATCAAGCAACTGAAGCAACACAAGCAGCTCACCTGAGTAGCTGAGGAAGCCAAATCTCCAGCCTGATAACTTTCGAGGCAGCTCCCCCAAGCTAGGCACTCGGGACAATCAAGCAACTGAAGCAACACAAGCAGCTCACCTGAGTAGCTGAGGAAGCTGAATCTCCAGCCTGATAACTTTCGAGGTAAAGAGAGCCTCTTCTCTTCGTCTGGACGCCTGCAGAGGGGTGCTACCTGATGAACACTTATATTTTATGAACTTTGTTCCCTGTTCACCACTGGGTGGGCTTGTTATTTGCTTCTCTTTGTGCTACTAAGGCTGAAGTGTAAAGCTAGGGACTCACTGGTTTCCCTAGAGTTGCCTTGCTGATTACACCTTAAAGCCAGATATACCAAGCAGCTAATATAGATCAGACTTGTTTAATATGGTGGTATTTGGAGCTAATTGCTGATTACACCTTAAAGCCAGATATACCAAGCAGCTAATATAGAGCAGACTTGTTTAATATGGTGGTATTGAGCTAATTGTGCTTGTAACTGAAGGCATTAGGTTAGCTGGGTCCTAGTGTGACCTCATTTTGAAATAGCCCTGTTTGCTTAGAGTGGAGCTCCTTTGTTTAAGTCACAACATATTCTCCCGCTGCATAGTAATGAGAGGCTGTGTTTTCTCCACTACATAGGCAGCTCCCCAAGCTAGGCACTCGGGACAATCAAGCAACTGAAGCAACACAAGCAGCTCACCTGAGTAGCTGAGGAAGCCGAATCTCCAGCCTGATAACTTTCGAGGCAGCTCCCCCCCCCCAAGCTAGGCACTCGGGACAATCAAGCAACTGAAGCAACACAAGCAGCTCACCTGAGTAGCTGAGGAAGCTGAATCTCCAGCCTGATAACTTTCGAGGTAAAGAGAGCCTCTTCTCTTCATCTGGACGCCTGCAGAGGGGTGCTAGCCCGACGGCGCTTTGCGCTGTCTGCCCCATCTGCCCCAACCACCCTCCCACCCAAGGACGGCTGTCAATTTAAGGATCCACCCCGTGACATCACATCCAGTGACATCACGTCCTGTTGCCCAGAACCTATCTCCCCACTTTCCCATTTGCAGGTTATACCTGCTGGCCACTAGAGGGACCTATGCTCCCCCACTGCTTCCTACTCCTACCTGTACAGCACTACTTCCCTGGGATCTTGCTCACCACAATGTATTGGCCCTGCCTCATGCTCTGCCTGTGCCTATCCCCACAAGCAGTGCACTTACCCACTTACCCATCTGCTAGTCCGCACTGTGCCCTGGCACCCCTCCCTTCCCTTGCTCCTGAACCTGCTCTCCTGCCCCTTGGGACCTCTGTGTGTCCCCGTCCTCCCTGCCCTCCCCCTAGCTTTCTCTTCACCTCAGGCACATCTGGGTGTCTTCTATTCTTGCTTTCCCTCCTGTACCTCCCTGCCCACCCCTGCCCCTTAACCTCCCTCCCCTCTCATGTCAATCGAGGAAAACCTCTCACCATCTCCCAGCCAGGGTGTTAGTCATGCTACTACTGCTGTCGGGGTACATTCATCCAAACCCTGGCCCGGTTCCCAGGAGCTCCCCAACTCGCACCACAGGCCTATGCATGGTCTCAATGAATATCTGTAGCCTCCTAAAAAAGTTTGACTCACTACAATGCCTGGTCACATCAATTAACCCTGATGTCATCTCCCTGGTTGAGACTTGGTGGTCGAAATCCTCCTGACTCCTAGTCTCCTTCCTGGTTTCACCCTTTACCGGTCCGACCGTGTTGGGAGACGGGGCGGCGGCTGCGCTATTTATGTCAAGGAATCTCTCCCCGTACTAGCCCTGCCCGCTCCCATCCTTGACTCCAGGGCCCAGGCGCTTATGCTGAAACTAACCCCTGACTCTTTAAAGGGACCCCTTTATCTGACTACTGCATACGTGCCCCCCAGGGACCAAACGCAGGCCATTGCCTCTCTTACAGAATACCTTACCTCTCTACCTCCATCCGCTGATCAAGTTCTGGTGGGTGACTTAAATGTCAACTGGCTCAGCCCCTCCTCCTCCTCCTCTACCCAAGACTCCTTTTCTGCAATAGACCTAACGCAACTAGTTACCCACCCTACCAGGACTAACCCCAAGAGAGGCTCCAGTACCCTGCTTGATGTGGTACTCACCAACCGCCCTAATCGGATCCCCAATGTACAAGTCCTCCCAGACTCTCTCAGTGATCACTCCCCCATTCTATTCCACTGGTCATCCTCAGTCCCCAAACCCATAGCATAGTCCACATGCCGGCGGCGTCTAATACCTGGTGGACTGATAAAACTTAAGGAACTTCTGTCCCAAATTGACTGGTCTCCTATACAGGCAACTCCTGACATCGACACAGCTCTCTCCTTCTTTACCCAAACTTTTAATAATGCCTGTGATATCTTTGCCCCAACGTTGACCCGCTGTTCTAAAAGGCAGAATGCCCCTAGGTAACCCCAGCTTTGATCCACCAGCTCAAACATAGGGACAACCTATGGCACTGTGCCATTGAGACTGGCGGCCCAATGACAGGTGGTTATATGCTGCCACAAACAAGTGCACTCAGGCCATCAGAAAGCCAAGTCTGAGCACCATCGGTCCTCACTCACTGCCTCATGGGGAACCCCAGAACCTTCTGGGATAACATTAAACAGTTAAATGGGACTGCACACCCCTCACCCACCCAGATCAACATTAATGGTGTGATCTCCTCAGACCCAGCCCTCATAGCCAACCACCTCAACACCTCATTCACTGACCTTAGCCCTATCCTCCTACAAAATTTTTGACCTCCTCCCCAGCACCTGCACGTAAATCTTTCGCGCCTTATTTCTCCTCCGCCGTGTTTCTGCCCAAGAACTTAGGCCGCACCTTGTCACTGCCCTCAAGAGTAATAGTACAGGCAATGACACACCTGGATCCGGTATGCTATGTCTGGTCTTAGACACAGTCCTCACCCGATCACATGCCTCATCAACCACTCTCTTTGCCTGGGGAAGGTTCCAACTGCCTGGAAAGTCGCCACTGTCACCCCTATCTTTAAAGGTGGTGATAGGACTGTGGCTGGAAACTATCGACCGATCTCCATTCTCTCTCCTCTCCAAGGCCTTGGAAAAGTGGTGGCCTCTCAAATCTCTGACTACCTCTCCACCTACAATGTCCTTAGTCCTGAGCAGCATGGCTTCCGAGCGGCCACAGTACCAACACAGCCCTCCTAGAGTTCTCCAACTTCTCCTCCTCCTTAGACACTGGTTCTCTGGCTGGTGCTGTCTTCATTGACCTCTCGAAGCTTTGACACTGTCTCCCACCCTCCTTCTTGATGCCCTTAGTCTCTCTGGTTTTGCTGCTGGGCCTATCTCCTGGTGCACCAGTTATCTGTCTGACCGCTCACAGCGTGTAAAATTAATGAGACCTACTCAGACATCTGTCCCATCTTTTCTGGGGTTCCCAGGGCTCCATTCTGGGCCCCTTACTATTCTCCTTTACCTTAACACCCTTCCACGCTCTTGCTCGGGAACATTCTATTGTACGCTGATGATGCAGTCATCTTTGCCTCAAGTCGTAACCCTATTGCCCTCCAGGACTCGCTGCAGAAGTCCTTCACTGAAGCCGAGTGCTGGTTCAAGGAACATAGATTGGTGATAAATCTTAAAAAAACAAAAACCATGTTCTTCACTCATCCCCAAAACAAGTCCTGCAACTTCAAACTCCTCATTCACTCTGGGTCCTCTTTCCCACTCGAACAAGTTTGCTCCTATAAATACCTAGGGATCCATTTTGACCCCTCCTTCTCCTTCCATGGACACATTGCTGCCCTAGCCACTGCCACTAATATCCGATTGGGCATCTTACACCGGTATAAACACTGCCTCCCCCCGGAGGCTCTTCGACTTCGCAGTCACCTCCTCTATCCTGTCCCTAGTGGACTATGGACTGCCGGTGTATGGTGCTGCTGATCAGACCGCACTCCATAAAATTCGCACTACTCTGAATAAGGCCTGCAGGTTAATTACTGGAGCACCTAGGCTGACACACACCTGTCTACTGTACGCTAAAGCGCTGGTACTTGATCTTGACGAGCGCCTCAAATATCTGACCTGTACCCTTACAAAAAAGACCCTCCTTGGGCTATCCCCACCAGGATTGACCACCACCATACGCCGCTCTGTCCCACTAGTTCATACTCGGACCTCTGGGAAAACCTCTCTTGTTATCCCTAGAGCTAGGACCTCTCACGGCCAAAGAGCCTTCAGCTTTAGGGCCCCCTCCTGGTTCAACACACTGCCCCCCTCCATCTCCGAAGCTCCAATTATATCGTGCTTCAAAACTTCATTACGTAACCACCTTATTAACACCCGATGCTGTAATTGCCACTAGTCAAAGCCGTACTCAGTACTTATGACAAAGCTTATTACTAAGCTGCTAAGGACAACATAACTCTGGTATTGTTTGCATCAATCCTACCTGTACCAGCTTGTTTGTATCTATGTCTTAAGTTACTGTTATACTTATGTGTTGTACTGTTATACTGTGTATTTTCGTTTGTCTTACTGTGACAAGGTACCTTTGTAAATGAGCCTATGGCTCAAAGGTTTTCCAAACTGCTGTTTAAATAAAATAAAAAATAAATTGCAGAAATTCAATAATTATCAACATTTTAAGCTTTTGTTTTTCAGACTCCTTTATGCAGGGAAAATTGTTGCTGCTACCTTACCGAAATAAAGGTTCCAATACTGCCCTTGGCAAAAGGGCTGCGCAAGCATATGTGGATATTTCACCTTGTACCTTGGGCTGTCAGAAATCACAGATCACATACAATAATACTGTGGCAGACAAGGCCCAACAAAAGAAAAGCTTAAAGGTAATGTCTTGTAATGCTGTTGTATACCCTCAATTGCCCTTGACCTGTCTTCTCCAAAGTGTAAGCATTTTTCTCTTCTCTTGTAATTGATTGTAAACCTGTTTAACCTGTTTATCCTGCCTATAATTCCTTGCCTTGATGTATTACCATGCGTTGTTGTATTTCATTGCACTGTTCTCAAACTGACGTGGAACCTTTGTAAAAGAGCCGTGGCTCAAAGGTACTTGTAATCCTAGACTTAAATAAACCCAATCGCAGGCTGTAATAATAATTAACCTCCCTGGTGGTCCAGTGGACCTATCACCATGCCCGATCGTGGGCTGTAATAATAATTAACCTCCCTGGTGGTCCAGCGGTACCCGTACCCCCCTCCCAACCGCCCACTCTTTCCCGCCACCGCTCCCACCCCGGTCCAGCGGTGGGTGCTACACTACCACAAGCCGCCCAGCCACCTTCCAACTGACAGTGTACAGTGCGGCTGTACACCCGATGATCCACAGGCGGGCCAATGGGCTTGTCACAGGCTGTCGTGCTGGCTACACGGTCCCAATATGTGAATGGATCCAGTCACATGTTGGGACTGTGTGAATGACAATGGCATCTGCACGCCAGCCGCGCTGGCAGACTAATAAGTGCTAACCGTACTGTATGCTGTCGAGTCGACGAGTGGCAGGCGCTGCGGTGGGGTGCTGCCACCACCGCTGACTGGGGGGGAGCGTGGTGGCGGGAAAGAGTGGGCAGGTTGGGAAGGGGTTACGGGTACCGCTGGACCACCAAGGAGTGTTTCTAGTATTACAGCCCACAATCGGGCAGGGGGATGGGTCCACTGGACCACCAGGGAAGTTAATTATCATTACAGCCTGCAATCGGGCATGGTGATAGATCCACTGGACCACCAGGGAGGTTCTTTATTATTACAGCCCACGATCGGGCATGGGGGGGTGCTATGCCACCGGACGGTGCCACCAGAGCTCGGGTGGCCACCCACAGCTGGCAGCTGCCGTGTTGCGCTGTGCATTACAGCAGCTCACCTGTGGGTGGCCAGCTGTTGCTCCATTATTTTATGGCGTAACTGTGTGCGGTGCATGTAGGGGTTGCTTCTGCATATTCTCAGCACATCCTGGGCTGAATATCGGGATGTGCAGTATATGCATGGGCACGCCCACCTTACCTCCGCGCCAAGATATACACACGCCCAGGCGCGACAGGGGATTTGTGCTACGTGATATTCCCCCATTGAATATCGTGGCCAGGGCGCATCAGTGGGTTCCGCATGGCACAACTCTGTTGCGCCATGCGCAATCCATTTGAATGTCGCACCCCAAGAGTACAGAGACAACAGAATTACAGATTAACAAAATTGGTACAGGCATAGGAATACATAGGAGATCATTAAGTGGCTACACAACATGACATAACAGAAGTTTCAGTACTTTAGCACAGCTGGTTCTGCAGTAGGCTGATGGTCAATATTGGAAATAGTATCAGAGCCTTCAGGCGAAACAGCCTAAAAAAAATAAACAGTCAAAAATTGGCATTGAACTGAGGATCGTAAATAGAGGAATCTGATTGACTGAGAGCTCTTTGAAGCCATGATGGTATTGGGCTACATCATCACGGCTTTAGAAACGTTCCGGTGCTACCAGCGTCCTTGCTCTCTACTGTCCGAGAACTATTTTTTCAAAGTGTACTCTTACACCACCCAAAAACTCATTCATAAAACATTTTAAAACCTGTTTCTTTTATTTAAAAAACTTGAAACTCAGTTCGTAGTAGCAATAAGTCACTCCAGGGTGTGGTATATCATGGGATATCGTCACTTCTTGGGTGGTTGGATGCACAAGGTCGCCCACACAAGGCGTGCCGATATCTCTTGTTATACCACACCCTGTTGTGCCCTATTGCTTAATTATGATGACTTCATAATGTTATGACAAACAGGGTGTTGATAATGTTATAGCACTGGAATATATGACATGGAAATTTTGGAGTGCTAGTCGGCACAAGAAAATGTGACATACCAGTCTGAAATAATCAAAATTGTCAACATACTGTGGGACCAGTTATTCTAGGCAATTACTTGTGCTTTTTCTATCCACAGCAGCACAATTATACAAAGTATTGTTGGCAAAGAAAGGTATCAGAGTTAAAAGCACCTTGCACCCCAATGATGAAAGTACAGTGCAAATGCATCTGTTTTGTTAAATTTGTCTAGTATTGAGTGGCCAAAGGACATTTGCCCATAACATTTAAAGCCGTTACACCACGTTTTTATTACTGATATGTGGATTCATTTTAGAAATTGAAATATTAGATCTGAACCTCCACAGTTACTGCCACAACTGGGTAAAGGTTTACAAAGGGGGAAGATAAGCTTATGGGGAGACAGGACAGGTACATTAGGTTCAGGAATGGGGGTTTGGAACAGTATGGACTTAGAAGCAGTAAAAGAGCACCAAATAAACTGCAAACATATGTTGAGAAAAGGGATTTTAGACAATGAAGTACACATTAGAGAAGGACTTTCAGATGAGCACTTTGGAACTATTGTTAACGTGAAAGAAATATTGCATGATTTTCTTATCCTACAAAACTGGACACAGTAATGTAGAAGCTGATGATATGTATGAAACCAGGAGAAAGAAGGTGTGCATAGCATACGGTGCATCAGTTCTAAATAGACTACAAGATACCTTTGGAGATATTGAGACAGGTAAACTTCCTGCTTTTATAAACACTACTGTGTCACAGTAATTCTAATACAATGTTGTCAATCACACTAATGCTACTGAGTGCCTATTAAGAAATCTGACCAGAGTTTATTTTGCTGGACATGGATGCGTATTTAATCGTAGCTCATCTATGGTGCCTCTTGTTTTACAAATATCTATTATATACCATGTCAAATGCCTGTTTTAAGTCTGACAAAAGTTGTTAACTTGGGTAAGGTGGAGTACTCTTGTCATATACAGCTTTTGCCTGCTCCAATCTCCATCATGCTAGTGGTTATGTCATACAAACTGTGCATGCTTTTCCTAACGCCACCACTATACAGGCTGAGCTGGCCTACCTTGAAGACATCTGCACTACCGTGCTCCCAAGGGTGATCCAGATTCCACCACTGACATTTGAATTACGGACTCTGTTGGGCCAAAAGGCTGAAGAATTTATTCCTTTAAACATGGACAATGCTGTTATCTGCAAGAACATTTATAATTTGCCAACCCTTGGTTGGTGGCCATTTATCAATGCTTATGTCCAGTATCCAACAACATTGTTTATTTTCTGTGTATTTCTATGCTTACAAATATTTGTCAGTATATGTAGTTGTTGCATGTATTACAAATTTAAATGTACATTGTTTCAAGTCAAAATAGAAGCAAAACTGTACCGTATGACACCTCTGTATTATGGTGAGTCACCTGAGATTAACTCTGTCTCAGATGGCTCAAGGTGGGTAATGTTGGTGAGCATATTATTACTATTGTGTGCATATTATTAGTTAGATCCATAAGCAGAGTGTATTCATAAACACTGTGTAGTTAGGTTTCACATTTAAACATTAAGGGCTGGATATTCAAAAGGGTTGCACCATGCGCAAGTCCGAAATTGCGCCATTCTACGATATTCAGCAGGAGGCAGTTGCAACCCCCAAGTCATGCTGAGCAACAGAGCAATGCTAATGAAGGCATGCTCAACCTGAGGGGGAGGAACCATGCATAAACTGCACAGCCCAATATTCAGCTGGGCTGTGCAGAGTTGTGCAGGCGCAACCCCCTACCTGCGCCTGCACAACTTTTAGACAAAAAAAAAGGATCAAGTCGAGGGCCACCCACAGGTGAGCTGCTGCATTGCAGGGCGCAACACAGCAGCTGCCACCTGTGGGTGGCCTCCACTGTTCCTGTGCCCCGCAGCCCGGTCGCGGGCATAATAATAACCCCGCGTGGCCCAACGGAGCAGAACACTCCCCACTAGCCCGATCACGGGCAGTGAAGTTTCATACAGTATGCCCACGATCGGGCCAGTGGGGGGTCTTATACAGTATGCCCGCGACGGGCCAGTGGGGGGTGGGAGGTTTACATCATACCAGCGATCAGGCTGCGGGGTTAATACTGTTTGTCTCACGATTGGGCCAGTGGGGGGAATACTTCATGCCTGCGATCGGCTACAGAGGCGCGGTCTCAGCGGCTGCTGCCTGGCAGGGTGCCAGGCGCAAGTTGTCGGGATCGGCGCACCTGCATGCTAATGGCATGCAAATGGGGCCATAAGTAGATGCAAATGGCCCCCCCCTCTGCATTGCATAACTTATGGCCCCATTTGCATGTCACCTTTTGAATATCGGAAATTTGCGCATAGCGCAATGGAACTTGCGCCACTGCATCTTGAATGCTCCACTCTAACCACTTGCAGTGGTGTAAGTTCCACTGCGCCATGCACAGTGGCTGTGGCTGGGGGGGCGATATTCAAAGGAGTTGCTCAATAGCGCAACTCCATTGAATATCGCCCCAGCCACACCCCTGCGCAACTTTTTTGAGCAGCGCAAGGGCTTGCACCACAGAATGGCGCAGTTTGACTATCCAGCCCTGAGTGTATAGATGCTTGTTGGAATGTTTGTTGGAATGAGCATATTATTAGCGTGCACATATTATTATGAGCATATTGGTGTCATAAATATATTAGTAGAGGCATTATATCAATAACTGCATATATTAGTATTAGAAACCAGTACACCTGTATACACTGTAGGCAGACTGAAACATAGTAAGGGGTTAATATGGGCTTAGTTGAAATAAAGTTATAAAATGCAGAATCTTGGTAGGTTGTGGACTAGCTGTGGATTTTCAAAGCTAAGCAAATGTGTTATCTGTTTATGAAATGTCTAGGCACAGCCTGGGATCATTGCTCTTATCTGTTTCTCACATATTATTCCTGCTGACTGTTTGTCTAAGTGTAGTTTAGATAAGTCACCTGGTGTCTAGCTTTAGGGAGAAAAATATATTTTCTGTACAGCTCAATGATGGGGTTGGATGCTAGGTCCTGTACTTCTTACTAGTGTGAGGTCATAACAACCTAGTTCAGAAACCTATTTTGGGTAAGAGTTTGATAGCTAATAGAATGCTGATTGAGCTTGGTTCTCATGAGAAAGCATCTTGTCTGTACCACATAGACAAGGCAAACTTTAGAGAATATAAGGCGAGAGGTTTTATCTGTCCGTACCACACAGAGTCCGGCATTATGGGGATGTTACGAAGTCCCAGCTGTCTGGTCCAGGTGTAAGCATGTAGCTTAACATTACATCTGTTAGTCTAGATGACAGGGCAATTTAGATACAAATATGAAATGTATTTTGGGCTCTCTGTATATGCTTATGCTAAAGCGGTCTTGCGAACAAGAAATATTGCAGTACATATCCATGCCTGTTTGCCTGAACCTCTGAATAAACTGCATTTTTATTTTATTTCTAGAAAGTTGTTCTAGCATGGTTATTATTATTATTGGGAAATATAAAATATAAGAAACACCTCAGATCTAATATGGAGGGATTAACCCATGACAGGGTATGGGTTTACTGAGCATTAATCCACACCTTTGTGGGGGAGGGTTGGAATCACGAGGCGAAGCCGAGTGATTTCAACCACCCAGGCATGGATTAATGCTCAGTAAACCCATACCTTGGGATGGGTTAATCCTCTTGTAACATGGGCAATGTTTTGTTAGAGTTTTGCCTAAAGAAACAGTGAAATAAAGCCATGTGACCATGCAATTGTGGGTATATCAGATATTAATCCATGGTCAGGTGACCTATCTGGACGAATCAGAGGACTGTATTTTAGGAACCCATGTTACAATAATACAGTTTGAAACCCAGAATCTAACATTGTCCATGGGCCAACAGCCACAAGAATATTTATTATGAGTAATAGTTTCTAATCAGTATCTTTGTCTCAGACAACAGTGAGCTCAGACTCCGCAGGCTTAATCCCTCTTGCCCATCTTTCTCTATTCTCACACAAGCAGGACAAACTGGAATATCTGTCTGCAACTGATTGAGAAATGTCAAATTGGAAGCTAGTGCATAGACCTAAAAATTAGGTAAGACCATACCCCCTACCTTCACTGGAGCCTGTAAAACCTATATCCTCATCAGTACTGGCTTACCCTTCCACACAAAATTAGACAAAACTTTGTCTAGAGTGGCAAACCATTTCTGAGGTATCCTGATGTGTAAAGCGTGAAGTAAATGTAAAATTGCTGACAAACATTTTTGTATTCAAATCAGTACAAAAGGTATGCAAGCTCAACCCTGTATTTACAATACAATTTAATAAGTTTAGTGGGGTGGCACCTGGTGTGTGACCAAACAGAAACATATGGTTAAAGTTCCAAGGCCTTACTCCCCCTCCCCCCATTTTACTGCATCAAAGCCTGCACTTTTTTCCAAATTAACTCTTATAGTCTTACTTGTCATACCTTTCAGAGGGACTCTTGGTTCTTATCATCCAGCTGAACCATGATTAAGCCTGACCACTTCGGCATTGACGTGACCCAGCAAGGTACGGGGAATTCACGCCATTAGCACAATGTGCCTTAATAGACTGGCCCGTCAGTGCAGCGGTAGTGCTACTGCTCGCGACGACAGCAACCCAGGTTTACAGGCAAGCCCAGGTTATCAGGCACTGGTGGTGGGGGGAGAGGATGAGCATCCCAGAAGATGCTGTCCTCCAGGGAGGGAGGTCCATGTGCACCACTGCAGTACCACCATGTGGGTGACCACAGGTGGCAGTGTAAGCGGAGCTGTGATGGGAAGGCAGTCATTTCCAGACTAGAGATGTCAGCATGTTCGTGTGTCAATGTCCACACAGTCCTAGCTCACATGGGCCCTTGGGGGGGGGGAGGGATGGAAACAAGGGAAATCCACCAGCCTGCAGAGTGAAGCCACTTCTCTGTGCAGGCTCCAAACCCGAGCTAAACTCCCAGGCTTGAGGAACCTGGGAGGGGGCTCCGCCATAGCGGGTAAACTGTGGGGCACTGCAGGGTCAGAAGTAAGTCCCAGGGACAGTGGGGTGATGGGGCTGAGGGAGAAGAGGCTGACAGGGCAGTCTGAATGGCAAAGACGCATAAAGTACAGTAAATTCAAGCAATCTGCCTTAATAGCCGACAGTAATGAGAGAAAATTTTCTATAAATAATTGCATTGTTGTTTTTTTTAATTAAATTTATAGTTTCTGTGTTTAGTTTCTTTACCCCTTTTTTCCTCCCCAGGGCCCCAGCACACGGGTGTGTTAATGTTTGTGAAATCTTTACTCCCAGATACTTTACATAAATGGAAATCCTGAATGGTTTGGCTAACTTTCCAGCATGCAGAAAGCCTTCCTTCCCTAGGGGCATAAGTTCACTGTTTAGCCAATTAATTCTATGGCCAAATATTTCATTTCATTTGAATTTTTATTATTTACCCTGGAAGGCACATTGATCAAATTGCCCAATCATCTTCAAGGATATCCCTTTCATTAGGCAACACCTGTGGAACTATAGCTGTTAGGCACTAGGACCACACAGAAACGTTTTGCAAGCAGTACTCTAGGGGCCATGCATGACAATGTCTTACATCGACATTCTCTGTATATAAGCATGGGTGGCCCCTTTCCCTCCTCATTTCTTTTCCCATCAACCATATTCGCCAGACCCTCCATGGAGATGCTACCGCTACAGTCGACTACTCTAAGATTTTTTTTCCTCACCCTAGTAGTTGTTGCCTTTATTTAAAAGTGATTGCTGTCATCGTGTATGTTGTCTAAAGACTCCGCTAAACTCTTTCGATACAGCGAGTGCAGTGGAAAGATTTATTCAGGTGACCACCACGACATCTGCGTCTGCTGTCTCGGAGAAGCTCACGAAGTTGAAGCTTGCGAGATCTGCCTGAAGTTCAGTACTGCTATCCGGTGACACTGACAACACGTCCTGCAGACCTTCCTCCTAAAACAGCAGGTAGCCAGAATGGCGGGAGAGCTCCAGGAGAAGAGCTCCACCATTGCCTGCCCACTCCTCAGGCTCACAGTACTCCAAGGCCAGACATAAATCCTCAGGAAAGCATAAACACCGGGAGAGGGAAAGAAGCAGGGATAAATCCCACCCCTGATGCGCTTTGGTCATTGCTTCACTTGGCGACGATCATTGCAATGCTGTTGACCGCTTCAGCTGTGACACCTCCTGCCACTCAGACCTCAGAACCCACAAGGTTGGCTCAAGCAGTGAGTTCCACCAGGCCTACTATGGCTGGCAAAGGCTCATCGATGTCGGGGCAGCAGACAACCCATCAGCATCACAAGGCACTTCTGCAGCACAGGCCATCGTTGACATGCAGATGGTGCTCTCCTCCTTCACAGAGATACTGCAGCACCTCATACCTCCTCCTACACCAGGTGTGATTATGACAGGGCTTCTCAGAACAGCCCCAGCATCGACGCCTGCTAGGTCAATGCATCTGATGCACTTGAGGGCATCGACATCTTCTCTTCCTTCCTTACAGCCTTCAGGGCCCATCGACGAGGATCAGGAATATAACCCTGACCTTCTTTTACAAGAGGAAGAAGAGGAGGAAGATATGGGGAGTCCATCTGAGAGATCTGGCTCTATTATTTCCACCACGAGTGAGGACTCCATCCTATATACCCCAATGTCCCCTACTGAAGACCCCTCCTTCATCTCTATGATGCAGCAACTCCAGACTGCAATGGGGTTTGATGCTGAAGAGCAGAACATCACAAAATGGAATCTGGTGGAGTTCTTAAGAGTTATCAGACTCTCCACCCTTTATCATTCCTCCTCCATTCGCTGCACTAGAGGATGCCACTCTGGCTGTCTGACACAGACCAAACTTGATTCCTGCCATGCCCAGAAAGGCAGACAAGTTATACCAGGCCCCCTCAGGAAATCCATTCTTTGCAGGCCAACCTGAGGCTGACTAAGTTGTGATAAATGCAGCCCGTGATAGGTGCCCAAGCATCTCAGTTATCTTGGCCCAGATAAGGAGTTGAGGAAACTAGACTTCCTGGGCAACAGAACCTTTGCTTCTGCAACATTGGGCCTAAGAATAGCTAATTATCAGGACCATATGGTCAAATATCAGAATACCTTTTGGAAAAAAAGGTAAGGCAGTGGCCCAGTCCCTCCCAAAGGGTACCCCAATGCAGGAGATGCTCAAGGCCCTCCAGACTGGGGTTGACATAAGGAAACACCTGTTATGGTCTACCTATGACATTTCTGATGCATCAGCCAGAGCAGCTGTGGCTGTCATCTGCATAAGGAGGCATTCCTGGTTGAGGGTGACAGGATGTGCTAGTGATGTCCAGCAGTCGATCATGAATGCCCCTTTCAGGGGATATGAGCTGTCCGGAGCAGATGTGCAAGACATTCTCTCCGACCTGCAAGCTTCGGGTAGGACTCTATGGTCAGTCCACTCCCTCTACCATACACAACCAAAAGAAGTAGGCAGAGGGTACCCTTTTGTCTGGCTACCAGCAGATCTAGGTCAGGGGCTAGACAACAGAGCAAAAGCAGAGCAGAATCAGCTTCACCAGCCCCAGCCTTCACCTCAGGTGCCCACTCAAAAGCCCCTAGAGGTAGAGGTGCGGTTGCAGTCAGATCTGCTTTGGCATGACTCCTTCTTAGACCCCCACCCTCCAGTATTAAATTCGGAGGTGGTGGTAGGGGATTGCCTCCCTGCACCTGGAACATTGACATTTTAATATTCTTGCTCATAACTTAAGTAATTGTCAATATTTTGACCCAAAATTTTCAACACAATTTTTTCACACCACCTCATGAACTTGACAGCTGTCATTTTTCAAATCCTGGCCAAAACGTGTTTTCATACTTGTGATGCGAAATGATGTTTCTATGGGGATTTGAAAATTTTCGCATACCTGGTTCATGAGGAGGAGTCATAAGAAAGCTGTGTTGAAAATTTGCTCAGAATATTAAAAAAAAAAAAAAAAACAGTTATCAAGGTACACTAGCATCTTTTAGTGCTCGCTCATAACTATTTTGACCTCAAATTTTCAACATAGCTTTTTTTTCACACCACCTCATGAACCCAACAGCCGTCATTTTTCAAGTACTGGCCCAAATGTGGAGTACAAAGTAAAAAGCCTTGATGAAGTCGAAGTAGAGAAAATCCACAGCATGGCCCCTATCCAATTGCCTCATCGCCCAAACAAAAGCCATCGGGTTACTCTGGCAATATATGTCTGCCAGGAATCCATGCTGTATTCTATCCTGGAGATCATTGCTCTCCAAGCAGTCCACAAGATCCTCTTTGTTTCTTACAATCGAGGTAAGACTGACAAGTCTGTAGTTCCCTGCATGTTCCTTGTCATCCCTCCCCATGGAGCGGAACTACATCTGCCACCCTCCAATCTTTCAGAACCACCCCTGTCCTTAGAGAGCTGTTGAATACACCTACCAGGGGATCAGCTAGTTCCCTGGGTATCTTCAGATGCAACCCATCTGATCCTGCGGCCTTATCAACCTTTAGGGCTCCTAGCCCTTTCAGGACCCTTTTGCTAGTAAATGCTGGCTGCCTCATCTCTGGGACCCCTTAATGGACACTTTGATGCCACTGTCTAGCAACGGCTCGCCATCTTCCCTAGTGAAAACTGAGCAAAAGTAATCATCTGCCTTGATCACCCTATTCACCTCCATTAGCCGGACAATTCCCCCTCCTTTCTTCTTTTTTTCATTAATATACCTTATGTTTCTCATCAAGCTATCTTTCAGCCTGCTGCCCCATCTGAGGCATGGCATCTCCTAAGGTCTGAGTCCCAATAATCCATAGGTTGTGGGAAAAGTCCTGGGGCATCCTATGTGGGCCAAATGCCAGTCAGTTGCTGCCAGGAGAGGATTCCAGATTTTGTGGAGGAGCATTTCTTGGCCACTGGTGGAAAATGGAGTCCTTTCCATTTTTAGACCACTTCTCACATTGCTGACCCATTGTGCTGTGGTAGGAGGGACTGCTGACAACCACTGCTGGACCATTGTCTTCCAAGCATTTGAGTGTAATAAACCAAAGCATGCTTGTACCACCCATTCTATTATGAGGGATCTCTGTGGAGAATACAACAGTAAAGAGAGAGAGGGGTTGAGGCTTTTATGAGTTCCTCCTCTAGGGGAGACATGGGGGCTAAGGACATAGTGCTCCCCCATACTTGCCTAACACTCCATCATTCAGCACATCTTATTCTCAAATAAGCAAAGAGGCCACCTGGCAGTAACTTTAATACTCGTCTAACCCTTTTGAAATCTCTGAGGAGACCCTCTTCAAATAGCTAGTTGAGGTTGCTGAGGCCTAGTTTGTACCATTTAAGAACTTGGTGCAAGTAAGTGTAGTACTGCAGCATTTCCTTTAGAGCAATCTCTAAGAAGGTGTGGTCCAAGGTGCCCCAGACCTAAGTGAAAGCTTTATGGGTGGCAACCCAAACCCCTTCCATTACCCTGGTGAAAGAATTGGTGATGGGAAGGAGCGTCATGTGTCTCAGGGAAGCAGACAAGAGTTTCCTTCTCAGGTCCACCCCTAGTTCTTTGTCCTTCATAGCCACCCATGCTGCATATTGTTTGTGCCCTCCAGTGGGTAGAAAGCTGAGTTGGGATGCCCAGTAGTAATTTCTGGTCTGTGACAGAGCACACCTGCCTTCCTGAGTCAGGAGCTGCAATATGGTTCTCTTTATCCTGGCTGGCTTCCCTTGCCGTAGAAGCCAAAGCACTATACTGTTCAGTTGGATAAAAATCCCCACAGGATGTGTGTAGGGAATGATTGAAACAAGTAGAGACATTAAGGTAGAAAGCACATTTTAACAGCATTTACCCTCACAATGCCAGAAAGGGGCCGCAATTCCCATCTTTTGTATTCAGGTTTTAAACTCGTTAATAGGGGCAGTTCATGGTAGCCCAACTATCAGATCAGTAAGCTAAAATTCAGCAATTTGGCACACAGACCCAGGCTCTCCCCTTCACAGGTTGCTACCTGCACTTCACAGACAGATATTCTGGTGCAGTTGGGGGAAGGGGAAGTATGCAGTCATTTGCAGCTTGTAGTCACCAATTAAGCGGGACAGTCACATAAGATGGTGGGACTTCAGGGCCTGCTCAGGATGCTGCAGAAGTCAAACTGTCCAGTATTTTGGCTGATATCTGACCATTGGTACACACTCCCCTATGTCCAGTGCAGTCGGGCAGGCATCAGCAAAGGTTGAACAGCTGGTAGTTACAAGGGCAGCAGACTTGATCCTTTAGTGAGGTTAAACAGAGGGGGCCCATTAGATTCAGGTGAGTGCCAGAGCCGTAATCTGATGGCACAATTAGTGTTATTCAGAAAGGGGTCTTTCAGAGCCAAATGTAGCTGGGTTGAAGAGGGAATTCCTTGGTGACAGCACCTCCACCCCTAAAAGAACAAGTGGGGTAGGAGGGGGGATCAACACCTTCGCCAAACAGAGGCATCCAGCAAGTGGCATAATCCTATTCAGCAGACAGGGGTAGTGGGGGGGGGGGCACCAAGTGTGAAGGTTACCACAGAGGGGCAGGGCATGAGTCAATCATGGCTCAAACAAAAAATTGAAAGTGTACCTCTCAGATGGTGGGTGCCATACACCTGAACCCCAATCATCCCTCCACGGCTGCATCTTTCTGGTTGACAAAGTCCTCAGCATCTTGAGCTTTGGTAAAGATGTGCGATGGTCTTGCAGACCAGGTTTTCTGTAGTTTAGTCAGGTATAAATGAGCAAATTCCCAACCTCGCAGATGCAACTTTGATTTTGCAGCTGAGAACTGCCTACTAAAGTTCTGGAATATCATTACTGATCCTGCAGATTTTGATGGAACCATGCTTCTTGGCAGCTTGTAGCACTCTATTTTTTCATCCTGAAACCTTAAATATTTTATTAGAAAGTGTTGAGGGTGCTCTCCCGGCTTAGATTTGGGGCCCATTTTGTGTGCCCTCTCAGTTTTGTAGTCAGCTGCTTCAGACGCCATGCCCAGGTGCTCCACCAGCCACCGCTGAACAGTCATTTAGGGATTCTTCCCCTTAATGTTTTCGGGCAGTCCCACCGGCCTGAGTTTGAACCTCCTAATCCTGTTCTCCCGATCATCATTGTGATTTTTCTTCACACTCCAATCCAGATTGAAGTTCCCCATCAGGAGCAGTTCATGAGTCTCAGCAAATGGCAACAAGCTTTTGGTTAAATCCCCTATTTTGGGTGCAGAGAATTTGGGTGGTCTATAACAGCCCACTAAAACCACAGGTTTACCCCCAAGGATATTTATTTCTACCCCAACTGCTTCAGAAACATCACTTGGAATATTCAGTTCCAACATATGCAGTAATCCCCTGGTGGCCCAAGAGAACGTGGTCAGGTGCTTTTCTAGGGGTCTTGACCACTTGCCTTCTCCAGTGCATGAGCCACTGCCAACTGGGGACTTACTTCTGGTGCTGGCTATGCACATGAACAAGTCATTTGAGCCTATTCACCAGTGTGAGATCTCACACCTGTTGTGGAAGACTGCCTTCATGGTGTCTATCACATCAGCCAGAATGTTGCCCAGTCTGAGCAATGTTGCTAAGTGTGCCTTTCCTAGTGAAACTTATATTAAATAAATAAATTACGAGATATTGTATAGTGCAGCTGTTGAAATGGGAGAAATCTGACATTATATTCCTGCAGGAAACTCATCTCCTGCAAGATGAACGCCTGAAGTATGAGCATCTGGGTATGACTCCTGCCATAGTTTGGGTAAACGTAGAGGGGTGCTAACACTAATCCGTAAAGGATTTCTATTTCAGGCTGAGGAACAGATGATTGATGGGGTGAGCAGATACCTGATCTTGGCTGGGACTATGTATAATACCCCACTTACTTTAATGAACATATATTTCCCATTGGAGGCTGATAAACCTAATGTACAGCTCTTTTTCAGGAGGCTTCTCCCAGTTCTGTGTGGTCAATTACTATTAGATGGGGATCTTCATGTTACCCTGAACACAGTTAGATGCCTGTGTCCTACACTCTTTCCAGCAATCTCCACATCAGAAATATCTTAGCTCTACCTGACGTAATAGTTATGCTAGCCTGGCCACCTCCTGACCATGGCTGAACATCTGAACACTATCTGAGATGTCAGTTATGGCACCCTCCAACTCTCAGACAAGGCCCCGCTTCTGACCACTCTTTCGCTGGGTAAACCCCAGCATATCTCCATTGGAGATGCACTGTGACCTATTTCAGAGATACAGCTCTAGCCAGTAAATTGGAGGCTCTTATCCCACAGGTTGCTCAGGAAAACATTGGTCTGGAGATAGCACTGGGGATTTTATGGGATACCCTAAGGGCTGTGTTGAGGGGGTGAACTAATAGCTTATGCCACTCTGCAAGGGGAGGCATGACTTTAGCACCTGCAGGATACCCTAAAAACTTTGCAAATGTTTCACGTGCCGGGAGGTAGTTCTATCATGTCACAGATACTTAGTCTTAAAAGGGATATCCAAGATACCGTGAACATGAAAGTGGAACAAGCCCCCTTTTATTGAAGACACCATTGTTACAAGGGTGGGACCTGTACTCTGGCCTCGCGACTATGTGCTCATAAGGCACAAACTTGCATGACCCAGCAATTTGAGCCATGGTTCACCACTCACAAGATATTCAGGACATTCTTTGAAGATACTACCAACAACTTTATATTGAGGGGGAAGCCCCTTTCCCAAACTTGATTTGGTCTTTCCTCTCCTCCCACTTGCACCCTACTCTATCAGAGGAACAGGCAAACTCCCAGCTTGTCCCATTTTCGATGGAAGAACTCACAACAGTTCTTTGCAAGTTAAAAATGGGGAAGTGCTTGGGCCCTGTTGGGTACCCATTAGAATTTTTTAAAAATCACCAGGACCTTCTCATTATCACACTCCTGTAGGCTTACAGGTCAGTGAAGAAGGGGCAGGCCCCCTCCGTCATGGTGGTTTGCCACTAGTTCAGGAATTCTCAAGCCAAATAAAGACCCTAGCTTTCTCTAGTTGTATAAACCTATTTCAGTTTTGAACTATCACTACAAGGTCTTTGTAGCAATTTGGATTGCTTGTTTTGATGCTCTTCGCCCATCGTTGCTGGACGTGAACCAGGCTAGCTTTTTTCAATGTCATCGGGCACACGACTGTTTGGCACATGTTACATTTATTAGCGTATGCAATCACCTGGTCAATCCCCCTGGTCCTTACCAGCCTCGACATGGAGAAGGCATTTGACAGGGTGTAAGAAAAAATTACTCACCGCAGTAATCTTCTTTCTTCCATGGGGTCCTTTAGCATCAGTAACTTTTTTGCACTTAGCTGGCTAGGTGCAATTGCCCTGGAGGTGTGCCTTTAAGAGATATTTAACGAGCATAGGGCCAAGCCAATCAAAAGACAGGAGGGAGTGTGAGCTGAGTGAGAGCTGTTGAATGCTTCAGAATTTTTTTCAAGGAAAAACGACCGCACATGCCCCCAAAAAGTATTAACAGGGTTCAAAAAACATGCAGATATCCAAAAGTGGAAATAGAAACAACAGCAACACGAGGTAAAAACTCATCAATAAGAAACTCCAAATTTGGTAAAAGGCGACGTAAGAGCCCTTCTCCGACAGGTGAACCGGGGAAGAAGGGTGGGAGTTTACTGATGCTAAAGGACACCATGGAAGAAAGAAGATTACTGCGGTGAGTAATTTTTTCTTCTTACTCCAGGAGTCCTTTAGCATCAGTAACTTTTTTGCAGAGTACCAAGCAGTACAAAGTGGAAGGCGGGCAGAGAACCTTCTTAGGAAAGAGGCTCTGCAGAACTGCCATGCCAAATCTGGCATCAGATCTGGTCTGCACATCCAAACTGCAGTGTTTCATAAAGGTGTGCACAGATTTGCAGGTAGCTGCTTTACAGACATCCAGTAGAGGAATGTCCCTTGCTGCTGCAAGTGAGGCTGCAGCGCCCCTGGTGAAATGGGCCCTGAGCCCCACTGGAGGTTGTTGACCAGCTTTCTTATAGCAGAATCTAACAAGAGACTAACCAACAAGAAATAGTTCTCTTGGTAGCTGGTCTTCCTCTGCCTACATCCCTGTAGGTGAGGAACAACTGAATGGAACAGCCTCTGGACTGTCTAGTATGCTCTAGGTAGTGAAAGATGGCTCTTTTGACATCCAAGCTGTGGAGCGTTTGCTCGCCTGGAGTAGATGGCTCAGTAAAGAAGACAGGCAGAGTAATTGACTGGTTCAGGTGAAACTCTGAAACCACCTTTGGCAGAAATTTCCTGTTTGTCCTTAGCTCAACTTTATCATTGTGAGGGATGATGTAATTCGGCTCAGTGCACAGGGCCTGTAGCTCTGAAATCCTCCTGGCAGACGTAATGGCTACCAGGAACATAGAAACATAGACTCTGACGGCAGATAAGGACCGCTTGGCCCACCCAGTCTGCCCATTTCCTTACCTAGTGGATAAGCTGCAGATCCTAGTTAACCAGCAGCCTACTTCTTCCTACCCCACCCCCTAGAATTGCCTTATGACTGTCCCATGCATGTTTGAATTCCACCACTGTTTTTGACTCCACAACCTCTTCTGGAAGGCCGTTCCATGCATGCACAACCCTCTCTGTGAAAAAATACTTCCTTAAATTACCTCTGAGCCACCCCCCATCTTCAAATTGTGCCCCTTGTTCTTGCACACCTCTCTTTTTGAAAGATGCTACCCTCTTGGACTTTGTTGATTCCCTTGAGGTGCTTGAAAGTTTCTATCATGTTCCCCTCTCCCTCCTTTCCTCGAGGCTATACATATTAAGCTCCTTAAGTCTCTCTTCATATGTCTTCTGGTGCAGACTCTGCACCATTTTAGTTGCCCTCCTCTGGACAGCTTCCATCCTATCTATGTCTTTCGGAGACTGGGTCTCCAGAACTGCACGAGTACTCCAGATTGGGTCTCACCAGCTGTCTGTACAGAGGGATAATAACTTCCTGTTTTCTACTGGTGATGCCTCTCCCTATGCATCCCAGTATCCCCCCAGCCCTCCTTGCTGCCCTCTCACATTGCTTGCCCACCTTTAGGTCATCTGATATGACTACCCCAGGTCCCTTTCCATTTTTGTTGTTGTTAGTATCTCACCCCCCATTGTGTACTCTTCCCCTGGGTTTTTGTTTCCCAGGTGCATTACCTTGCACTTCTTAGCATTGAATCTAAGCTGCCATACATTTGACCATTCCTCTAACCTTGCCAAGCCCCTTTCTCATCCTTTCCACCCCACCTTGTGCATCAACTCTGTTGCAGATCTTTGTGTCATCTGCAAAGAGACATACTTTTCCTTCCAGTCCCTCTGCAATGTAGCTTATAAAGACATTGAAGAGGACCGGTCCTAATACTGAACCCTGCGGTACCCCACTAGTAACCCCCTTTCTTCAGAGTGGACTCCATTTACTATTACTCTCTGTGTCCTATTCTCCAGCCAATTCTTTACCCAGGCTGTCATCTTGGGACCCACTCCCAGGCTGGCTAACTTGTATATTAATCTTTTGTGTGGGACTGTGTCAAATGCCTTGCTAAAGTCTAGGTAGGCCATGTCCACAGCCCCTCCCTGATCTACTACTTTGGTCACCCAGTCAAAGAAATCTATCAGATTTGTCTGGCATGACCTTCCCGCTGTGAATCCATGCTGCTTGGGTCCTGTGCCCTCTGGCCTCTAGATACTTGAGAATTCTTTCCTTCGAAGTGATTCCATCATTTCCCTACCACTGAGGTTAAACTAACAGGTCTGTGGTTTCCTGCTTCTGCCTTGCTCCCACTTTTGTGAAGGGAATCACATCTGCCTCCTCCAGTCCTCGGGTACCACCCCATCCTCTCATGATTTGTTAAAGAGGGTAGTCAGTGGTGTCAATAGTTCTACCCTTAGTTCTCTTAGAATTCTGGGATGAATCCCATCAGGCCCCATTGCTTTGTCCACCTTCAGTTTTAAGAGTTCTTTCAGAACCCTTTCTTCTGTAAATGGGCTGGTATCAACTTCTGTATCCAGAGTGTTTCTACTGTTTGTTTTAGGTACCTCCCTCTTCCTTTGTAAATACTGAGCAAAAATATTTGTTTAGTATCTCTGCCTTTTCACAGTCACCCTCTGCCCACCCTCCCTCCCTTTATTAAGCCTCACTATCCCTCCCTTGGTCTTCCTTTGCTCCCTGATGTACCTATAAAAGGTTTTATCCCCCTTCTTAACTGAGTTGGCTATCTTTTCCTCGGTTTGGGCCTTTGCTGTTCTGACTGCCTTCCCAGCTTCCTTTTGCTTTAACTGATACAGTTTTCTGTCCTGCTCCTTCTGTGATTCCTTGTACTTCCTGAATGCTTTCTTTTTCTCTTGAACCTTCACTGCCACCTCCTTTGAGAACCATAGTGGTTTCTTACATCGTTTCGTTTTGTTTATTTGCTTCACACAAAGGCTTGTTACCTCTGTGATGGCAGTTTTTATTATTCCCCATTGTTCTTCCACCCCTTCTTCCTGCCCATTTGCTAGTGCATTCCTTAGGCACTCACCCATTTTAAAAGTCAGCCCTCCTAAAGTCCAATACTTTTGCCTTTGTAAGCTTGACTCTATTGCTGTGTTGTGGAACCATACTGTTCGATGGTCGCTAGTTCCCAGATGGCTACCCACTTCTACATCTGTGATCCTCTCTTCATCTCCATTTGAGAGAACCAGGTCTAGAGTTGCTCCTCTCAGTGGGCTCCAATACTAGTTGTCTAAGGCATGCCCCCTGTAGGGCATCTAGAATAACCCCACTCTTTGAAGTGGCTGCTGCATACCTCCAGTTAACATCTGACATATTCAGATCACCCATCAGCAATATCTCCCTTTTTCTGCCATTCTAAGTATTCTTTCTATCATTTCCTTGTCCATTTCCTCCCCTGAGAAGAGTCTGTCTAACCCTGCGGATTGTGGTGCCATTGCCGGTCTCAAATTTACCCACAGTGCTTCTTCTCCTCCCTGTTTTCCCTTTTGTTCTGTTGCTTTGATTTCTTCCCTTATGTAAGCTCCTCCTCCTCCTCTTTTACCCTCCCTGTCCCTCCTGTAGATAGTGTATCCTGGTATGTTTCGTCCCAGTCATGGTTTTGTGTGTACCATGTTTCTGTGACTGCCACGATATCCAGATGTTCCTCCTCCATCAAGGCCACTAATTCAGGAAGCTTGTTACTCAGACTACGGGCATTGGTACTCATTGCTCTCATTTTTGATGGCTTTACCTTCTGTTGCAGCATCCCCCACTGACCTTTCTACCTCGGCCTTTTCTCATTTAGTACCCTGTTTTGTAGGGAGGCTGGATTTTCCTGCAGCTTATCAGTGCCTCCCCTTGACTAGTTTAAAAGCTTGCCAATGAAGCATTTAAACCGATTGCTCAAAGACTTATTCCTTCCTGGACAGATGCAGACCATCCTGCCAGTATAGGCTGGTGTCCCTCAGGTGGAACTCCAGTCCCCAATGAAGCCAAACCCTGTGCTCCACACCATTTTTTCAACCATTCATTAAACTGCATGGTGCAAAGTACCCTCACCTTACTCATGCCATTGACAGGTAGCACCTCAGAGAAGGATACTGTGTGTGCTACTTGTCTTAGGCCCCTCCCCAATTCTACAAAGTCCTTCTGCACTGCTCTAATCTCATGATGAGCCAAGTCATTTGTCCCTAGGTGGCCAATGACGTCCAGCTCAGATTCCCGTGCAGCTGTTCTCATGATCCTGAGGATGTGCTTCCTGTCCCTCCAAGCCATGGTACCAGGCAGGCACCTTACTTCAGTTTTCCCTGCTCCCCCCAGTTCTATCCCCCTAATAATTGAGTCCCCAACCAGGAGCTGCTTCCTTTCCTTGTGGTGTCCTCTGCCTCCTTCCTGTGGGCCTCCCTTGTGACAGTTGTCCTCAGCCTCCTTAGTCTCCTCTGTGGGTGCATCCATAGGGGAGCTATGCTCCCCCAGAATGGTGTGTGGATTGTGGAGTGGAACAACTGACTGGGTGTGCCTCTGTTCCACCATCCTCACCCTCCCTGAGCCCACTGTGGTCCAACTGCTGTGCTAGACTACCTGGTACACCTACAGGCATCAGGCGTAGGTTACAAACTTGATGTGGGCTGTGGACATAGGCTCGAAAGGTGGATTCATGAGCTCATCTATGCAAAGGTTCAGGCTCCAAGGAGGAACAGATTCCCTGGTTGGAGGATGGAGGTGCAAGAGGCCTGTGAAAAACTGTTTAAAAATGTCATGGGGGAAAAAACTGATTTTGTCTTTCCCACCGAAAGGTAGGCTGAAATTGCTGCCAGGTATAGCTTGAGTGAAGATGGTTTCAAGCCTGATGCCTGTAGGTGTACCAGGTAGTCTAGCAGTTGAGGGTCTGAAGCTGATAGGGGTTCGACCTTTTCGCTCCTGCACCAGAGGGAAAACCTTTTCCATTTGGCTGCATAAGTCTTCTTAGTGTTCAGTTTTTTAGCCATCCTCAGTATCTTAAGGACTTGTTCAGAGTACTGTGAGGATGGAAACTCTAACCCCCTCAAGAACCAGGCCTTGAGGTGAAGAGAGTGTATGTCTGGGTACTGCACTCCCGTGTGAGGAAGGGTCAGCAGAGAGCAAGTCGGAGGCAGGTGAATGGGCGTGTTGCAGGACATTGAGAGAAGGAGATGGTACCAGGCTTGCCTGGGCCAGACGGAGCCACTAGGATCATGGATGCAGGCTACTGCCTGAGTTTCAGCAAAACCCTAAATATCAGGGGAAAGGGAAGAAATGCATATAGGAACCTCCCTGACCAGTCCAGGATCAGGGCATCCAGAGGAAGTGTTCCTGGAACTGGGAGCCTGCAACAGTACTGAAGAAGGTGAAAATTGAGAGGCAAGGCAAACAGAGCCACATCTGGTGTGCCCCACTGCCTGAACACTGTGGCTAGTACTTGCTTGCTCAGTGTCCATTTGCTCTGACCTTGACTGATGCGGCTTAGAGCATCCGCCTGAGTATTGAGTTTGCCTGGGAGGTGAATAGCTGAGAGGCTGAATCCCAGGGAGAATGCTAGAGACCAGAGCTTCAGAACTTCCAAACAGAATATTCCTGATCTAGTAACACCCTGCTTGTTTATGTAAAACATTGCAGTGGTGCTGTCCGTTCGAATTTGAACCGCCTGCCTTTCTATGCTGGGAGCGAAAGCTTTGAGAGCTAGTAAGACTGCTCTGAGCTTCAAAAGATTTATGTGCAACTGTGACTCTTTGGGAGTCCAGTTGCCACTTACTGAGGCACTGTCTAGATGAGCTCCCCAGCCCAACAGGGAAGCATCTGTGGTGATCATCTTTGTGGGAAGAGGAGCTTGAAAGGGAACCCCTGCCTGCAAATTTGCAGGGTCCTTCTACCACAGCAAGTTTTGGAGGAACTGATCTGACACCGGCATTAACTCTGAAAATTTGTTGCTTCTCAGACCAGCGAGCTCTGAGGTAGGCTTGCAGGAGTCTCATCCTGTACCTGACCCCTGGGACTACTGCAGTCATAGAGGCCATATGTCCCAGAAGTTTAAGGAAATGTCTGGTTGGTCTTGGCTGTCCCTGGGTGAAAGAATCTGCCACTGAAAGGAAACTCTGAATTCTTTCCTATGGGAGGAAAGCATATCCCTTCTGAGTGTCCAGCTGGGCCCCTATGAAGGTGAGCAGCTCGGTGGATTCTGGGTGAGAGTTCTTGAGATTTACTAGGAAACCCAGAGACTCCAGAGTACGTTCTGTGAGGGAAAGAGATTCCTTCACTTGGCAAGCAGACTTTGCTACTATGAGCCAGTCGTCCAGATAGGGGTAGAGAGCAACATCCAGTCTCTTGAGATGTGTTGCTACCACTGCGAGACACTTTATAAAGACTTATGGGGCTAAGGACAGACCGAAGGGCATTGCGGTGACCTGATAGTGACCCGAAGATAGGTTTGAACCGGAGAAACTTCCCGTGAGATCTCCTTATGGGTATGTGGAAGAAGGCATCCTTTAAGTCCAGGGAGGCTAGCCAGTCACCCTGTTGTAAGGACTGTATGACCAGTGAAAGAGTGACCATTTTGAATTTGTTTTTTTATTTCAGATGTTTGTTTAAATATCTGAGATCAAAGATAGGTCGCAACTCCCCAGTTTTCTTTTGTGTCAGAAAATACCTGGAGTAGAAGCCCTTGCCCTTCTCTTGGGTGGGGACCCTCTCCACTGCTCGTAAAGCCAGAAGATTTTGTACCTCCATTTCCAACAGCAGTATCTGTGATGGGGACAGAGGTCTTGACACCTGGGTACGCTTGAGGCCTGACAGCTGCTTGAACTGTAATGACAGACCCTTCTCCACTATCTCCAGCACCCACTTGTCTGACGTGATGAGGGACCAGTGCTGAAGATAGTGAGAGAGTCTGCCTCCAACCGGAAATGAAGAGGCAACCTGAACACTCACATCAGGACTTAGACTGAGAGGCAGATGGCTGGGTAGAGGTGGCTCTTCTTTGTCCCCTTCTGCCCTGCCTCTGAAAGAGCCCCTGTACTGGCTAAAGTCAGATTGGGGATAGAGATTGTAAGGCCTGGGAACAAAACTTCTGCCCCTACCGCCCCTGGGACGGGATCTCTGAGGGGTGGCGGGTTTAGGCCTGGATGAATGGCTCTGCTAGGAGGCCTTGTACTCATCGACCTTTTTCATGTAGTCAGTGGTTCTGTAATCAAACAGCACATTTTGATCACAGGGAAAATCCATGGCCTTGTTCTGAGTGTCTGTGGTCAGATTGGTTGTTCTAACCAGGCGAAGCACCTCAGAGAATTGGCATGGGCCATCGCCCTAGAGGCTGCATCATTATTGTCATCTGCCATGTGGAATTGGTACATTGTAGCTTCCAAGGCAGTTTTTGATGTATCCACCAGCTCCTGCACCATAGAATCTGATCTGTTGTGGGTGATAGCCTGGACAGATTTCCAAAGGGCTTTCTGATATTTGGCTGTGAATGCCATGTAAGAAGAAAGCCTGAGAAGCAGAGAAGTTGTGGCATACATTTTCTTTGCTATAAGGTCAATTTTCTTGGAATCCTTGTCAGAGGGGAGAGGGCGACAAGGAGACTCCAGCTTTCTCACAAGCTGCCTGCTGCATTATACTCTCGTGGCTAAGGTGTGCAGACAGGAACTCGGTACCATTTTTAGATGATTTATATTTTCTCTCAAGCCGCTTATCAACCCCCTAGTACTGAAGTGGGGGTGTTGAAGTACCTTCATGGTATTTTTTTCTAAATGCATTATAGATAGGGACGACCGGGGTCTTTGTGGACGAAAGACCCTTCATCTCCCTATAATCTTCGTCTTCATCCACATCCTGGTTGGGCTCCTGCATAGAGAGGTCCAGGGTATCCAGCATATTTAGTATAAATGTAAACATAGAAGAAGGATCCTCGTGGTCACTCGGTAGGGGGGGGGGATACCCAAGGTGAGGGTCCGGGGGACTCCTGGGGCTCAAGGCCCTCAAATCCACGTCAGGGGTATCATAAAATTGATCATCTGTGTCACCCTCACAGTCTACAGAAGAGAGAACTGTGGAAGAGTGTTTGCCAGCCCCAGTAAATCGAGGACCTATCTTTTGAAGGGTCTGAAACAGTTGCCATGCTTTTTCCATATCTTACACTGACGGAAGAACCTGCGGAGTTTGTAAGTGTTTTGTTTTTTTCATATGCTTTAAGCTGCCTGATTTCTCACTATTGGCTTTGCCAGGAGCAACAGGAGCATATCTGTCTTGACAGAGTTTCTTTTTAGCCACTTCATCAGAGGCTTGATCAGACTTCCTTTTTTCGTCATTCTTACTCTTTTTCAGTTTGTGAGGAACTTCATCTTTGGAAGCTTTATTTTTTGCCTGGGATCTGGAGAGTTTCTCAGCACCTCTGCTTTTGAAATTAATACTTTTGAATGGCCCCCTTGTCGGAAGCCTTTGATTTATCCTCAGCCATAATAATCAAAGGTTTGTCTGCTATGTTCACCAATTTAAGCAAGGCAAACCAGTTCTGGACCTACGAACTGAGTGCAGGTTTCTATGAAAATGTCTCCAGCCAGTCCTGCCCACATTAATAAACTCTATTACCAGTGCTTTTTTTTTTTGTTTTGGTTGTAAAACTGGGATCTATACCAGTGCCAATCTTAATAGAAACCCAGTAATACTCAACTGCGCACAGGTGGCTGCAGGACCCTTACGGACAGTCCTGCCACAGATGATACCAAGGTCCAGTAATATAGCAAAAAAGGTTTCCTTGTTAATTGCCAATCTAGAGAGGAAAATCCACAGGCACTGTTTAAGTTTGAAATCTACTGCAGGTGCCTCGTGGTAAACCCTGCAAGGTCTGAGGCAAAAAACAAGGCAACTGACCCTAATTCGACGGTTCCCTACAAGAATACAAGTATCACCAGCAGGAAAAGGGAGGTCATAATTCCACAATGCAAGACACTAGTGAGGCCCCACCTAGAGTACACTGTACAGTTCTGGAGACCTTACCTATGTAAGGACATAGACAGGATAGAGAAGGTTCAGAGGAGGGCAACAAAGATGGTGCATGGATTGCATCACAAGTCCTATGAGGACAGGTTGAAGGAACTGAACATGTACTCCCTGGAGGAAAGGAGGGAGAGAGGGGATATGATAGAGACATGCAAGTATCTTACAGGGAGGAACAGGGTGCAAGAATACACTATTTTTAAGCGAAAAAGATGTTCCAGGACTAGAGGGCATGGGATGAAGTTGGAGGGAGGACGATTCAGAGGAAACGTGAGGAAGAATTTCTTCACGGAACAGGTGGTGGACAAGTAGAACACCCTGCCAGAGGAAGTGGTGGGGGCTGAAACAAGCACGGGATTTAAGAATGCATGGGATAGACATAAAGGAATTCTGGAGGTCAGGGGTAAGGGGCAACAGACTTCTTGGAAAACATAAACTGAACTTACAAGCTCACATGGGCAGACTGGGTGGGCCATAGGCCATTATCTGCCGACACCGTCTATGTATCTATGTAATTTGTCCAAAAATGAAGGAAACCATCGAAAATTAGCACCTGCGATAAAATTAGGCTTTAAACTAAATAGCGAGGTAAAACTAAATTCTTAATAGTGTCGTCGTGCTAAAAATAAAAAATTTGCACAGCGCTAATGAAAAAGTAAAACTTTCACTCAGCACACTAAAGGAAATAATTTGTGAGGAAAACTACCCAGATAAGCACTAGGAGGCTGTCAACAAGGAAAGTTGGGAAACACCTCAGAGGCAATATTGCTCAGCCCAGCTGAGAAAAATTCTGAAGCGGTCAACAGCTCTCACTCAATTCACACCCCCTCCTGTCTTTTGATTGGCTTGGCCATACGCTCATTAAAGATCTCTTAAAGGCACACCTCCAAACCAATTGCACCTAGCCTGTTAAGTACAAAATAGTTACTGATGCTAAGTAGGGGATGTCTTGAGGAGACTACAACTTATCATAGGCCCATATTAGATTGAATGGCTCCCTATCTGACCCCATTACCCTTGGGAGGGGCACCAGCCAGGGCTGTCCCCTATCTTATTGTTCACCCTATATATAGAGCCCTTAGCGATGGTCATATGACTGGACAGGGACACAGACAGGGTTCCTTCGGGAGGCAAGGACTATTAAGATAGCCCTTCTTATGGCTGGTATCCTTTTAATATTCACTTCGCCTGAGTCATCCCTGCCTAACATATAGGAAATATTAGCTCAGCAGAAAACACTAGCGGGCTTCAAGCTGAATGCCACCAACATAAAGTAATTCTGTATAATTTTACACCCTTCCCAATTCTGAAGAAGTGCTTTCCCTTCTGCTGGACTTGGGGGTAGCATTAAGTATCTGAGGCTACATATCACCAGATTCTTGAACCACCTGGAGTTACTGAATTATAAACCCTTAACTATTAGCATCAAAGAAGATCTCAATAAATGGTCACGCTTGACCCTGAGGTTTTTCAACAGGGTGGATGTGATGAGACAAAATATATTGCCCCACATCCTGTATTATTTACAAACTCTTCCCATTATGCCAGATAACCTATATTTTCAGGCCCGGGTTAAATCAATTTCACCACATTGTATAAGGCACGGGGGCTCCCCAGAATCAGATATACTGTATTACAATTACCTAAATACAGAGGGGATGTTAACCTCCACAACCTTAAATAGTATGTTGAAGCGGCCCATGTCTGGTTAATTTGTTTGTGAATGACAAGAGGCCACAATGCACACTGTAAAAACACGGAATTCGCTCTGAATGACCTGTGTTCCACTTATCAGTTATTTATATGCCAACCCTATTGGGATTACAAGAGTAACAGAATAATGCGTTAAGCAGGTTAGCAAGGGGAAAAGGAAGAGGAGGCCATTATGGTTTTCCAAGGAGGTAGCACAGAAAATGAAAGCCAAAAAGATTGCATTCAGACAATACAAAAAGGCACAGGCAGAAGGAGATAGGGAGAAGTACCAGGACAAACAAAGGGAGGCAGGGAGGTCAGCAAGTAAGGGAAGCCAAAACTCGGACAGAAGAGTGCATCACAAAATCAGTGGCTAGAGGGGAAAAAATATTTTACAGGTACATAAGTGAAAAAAGAAAGGCAAAGGGAGGGATAGTGAGACTGAAGGGGGAGGATGGGGGTCGCGTGGAGGATGACAACAGTAAACCGGACATACTGAACAGGAGCTTCTGCTCAGTTTTTACTGAGGAAGAGGAGGGTAATGGGCCTGAAGGGTATACAAGGGGTGGGAACAGTGCAGGAATGGACCCAAGTCTCTTTATTCGGGAAAGGGTCCTAAAGAAATTGGAAGGAATAAGAGTTGATAAAGCAGTGGGGCCAGATGGGGTGCACCCCAGGTTCCTAAAGGAACTAAGGTGGTGGCTGAACCTCTGGCAATCCTGTTTAGCTGAACACTTGAAACAGGGAGGTACCTAAAAACTGAAGGACAGCAGATGTAGTCCCCTTATACAAAATCAGGAACAAAGAGGAAGCGGGGAACTACAGACCAGTCAACCGGACCTCAGTAGTGGGGAAGATGATGAATGCACTACTGAAGGAGAGAATGGTTGAACATCGGGTTGCCAATGGACTACAGGACCCAACGCAGCATGATTTTACCGAGGGAGGTCATGCCAGACCAATCTCATTGAATTTTTCGACTGGGTGACAAGGGAGGTGGATCAGGGGAGGGCAATGGACGTGGCCTATCTGGACTTCAGCAAGACCTTTGACACTGTGCCACATAGAGGACTATTAAACAAACTGGGGAATATGGGAGTGGAGTGGGCAGGACAGTAGTGCAGTGGGTAGGTAATTGGCTGAGTGGCAGGTCACAGGGTGGTGGTAAATGGCTGTCACTTCACAGAGGGAAGAGTGACCAGTGGGGTACCACAGAGATCAGTGCTGGGACCGGCCCCATTCAATGTCTTAATCAGTGACATTGCGCAGGACTTAGAAGGCAGAATTTCCCTGTTCGCTGATGATATGAAGCTCTGTAACAGAGTGAACCTGCCGGGGGTGTAGACAGAATGAGGAGGGATCTGCAGAAGCCTGAAGAATGGTCAAGGGTTTGGCAGTTGAAATTCAATGCAAAGAAGTGCAAGATAATGCATATGGGGCACAAAACCCTTGAACAACGTATCAGTTGGGGGGGTGAGGATATAGCATGCACCAAGCAGGAAAGGGACCTTGGGGTTATCATCTCCGATGACCGCATGGTAGGGAAACAGTGCGACAAGACAGCAGGTAAAGCACAAAGGATGCTGGGATGCATAGGCAGGGGCATCACCAGCAGGAAAAGGGAGGTCATAATTCCACTATACATGACACCAGTGAGGCCCCACCTGGAGTACAGTGTACAGTTCTGGAGACCTTACCTACGTGAGGACATAGACAGTATAGAGAAGGTTCAGAGGAGAGCAGCAAAGATAGTACAGGGATTGCATCACAAGTCCTATGAGGACAGGTTGAAGGACTTGAATATGTACTCCCTGGAGGAGAGGAAGGAGAGAGGGGATATGACAGAGACATACAAGTACCTTACAGGGAGGAACAGGGTGCAGGAAATACAGGTTACTCACCTGTAACAGGAGTTCTAGGAATGGTATATGTTGTTCATCCACACTTATTGGCAGGTTCCTTGCCGCTTTGAATCTTGCCGGAAGGTCTTCAAGCTGGCTCCTCCACCCACCCAGGTGGTAAAACTCGGCTCCTCCCATGATGCCAGATCTAGCCCACTGGAAGCCAGGTTTGTGCGTCGCGAAGCCGGGAGATCGGGTGGGTCGTGTGGATGAACAACATATACCATTCCTAGAACTCCTGTTACAGGTGAGTAACCTGTATTTCTAGGGACATGGATATGTTGTTCATCCACACTTATTGGCATACTCCTAGCAGTTCTCCGGGAGGAGGGAGGCAAGGCGCACACCCCTACTTAGGGAATAAGGACTGAAGACCGAGGCCCCAAAACCAGCATCCGGCATGACTCAAGGTCGATGTGGTAGTGGGTAATGAAGGTATGCTGACTTCAGGTAGCAGCCCTGCAGATATCCTGGATAGGGACATCCTGGAAGCAGCCACCGATGCAGTGGTATGCGGGTAGAATGAGCTCTTATCCTCTGGGAGGCTCCATGCCCGCCAACTTATAGCAGAGATCTATGCAGGAGGTGACCCACCTGCTTATCGTCCGCTTGGCTGCAGGTCTGCCAGGTGCGGCTTCAGTGTGGGTGACAAATAGCTGGCGAACCTCTCCCAAACTTCAGCCGTCCGCTCCTTATAATAAGCGAGCTCTTCTAGGGGTCCAAAGTACGGAGCCTATATTCGCCTCCGAGGTGTGATTGGGGTAAACGCCGGCAGAGTCAACACCTGGTTAATGTGAAACTCCGACACCACCTTCGGAAGGAACTTCGGGTGGGGGTGCAGGACAACCTTGTCCCTGTGGAAGACCAGATAAGGAGACTCAATGGAAAGCATCTGGAGCTCTCCCATCCTTCTGGCTGACGTGATAGCCACCAAGAAGTTGGTCTTCCACGACAGGTGTAAAATATCGCACCTGTGCATTGGTTCGAATGGCTTGCCCATGAGCTTGGCCAATACCAGCAGTAGATCCCACAGAGGTGGAGGTTCCGCGGAGGAAATGTGATCAAGGCCTTTGAAAAGCGCCAGACCACCTTCTCCGCGCCACCGACTGCTTCCGGCCCGCACCCAGTAAGCAGAGATGGCTGCCAGGTACACCTTAAGGGTCGTCGACTGAAGCCCTTGCTGAGAAAGGGACCACAGGTAGTCCAGAATGCTTGCCAAGGGACAGACGGAAGGGTCCAAGCCCTTCCCCTGACACCAAATGGAAAATCTCTTCCATTTGAAGGCATAGCATTTCCTGGTCTACTCCTTATGGGACGCCTCAATGACGTTGAGGACCTCGTCGGAAAGACCCAAGGCCTGGAACTCTAGCCGCTCAGGAACCAGGCCATCAGGTGCAGGGATTGAAGGTCCGGATGGAATACCTTGCCCTGGTTGACTGAGATCAGGTCCGGGCGGGTTGGAAGCCGCCTCGGGAGCCTGGAGCCGAGACTGAGGAGATCTGGATACCAGAACTGGCAGGGCCAATCTGGGGCTACCAGAATCACCTGCGCCTTGTCCCTCCTCGCCTTGAGAAGCACCTTGTGGATCAAGGGAAATGGGGTAAAGGTGTAGAAGAGGCCCAGGGTCCATGGCCTCGAGAAGGCATCCCCCTGCAGTGAGCCCTGCTGAGGGGAGCAGGCATGGAACAGTCTCAGCTTCGCATTCTCCCTGGAGGCAAACCGGTCCACCTGAGGCATGCCCCAGTGGGAGAACAGATCTTGTACTACCTCTGGCAGGAGAGACCACTCGTGAGACGCAGCCCCTATCTAGCTTAGGGCATCGGCCAGGGTGTTGGAGGCTCCTGCCATGTGAATGGCTAGGAGATCCGCCTCCAGGCTGCGCACAAGGGACCATATGCGGAGAGCTTCCTTGCATAAAAGCATGGAGCGCGTCCCGCCCTGGCGGTTTAGGTAGTACATGGTCGTGGTATTGTCTGTCTGGTCCTGAACCACTTGACCCTGTAGAAACGGAGCGAAGGTGGTGAGAGCTAGGTGGACCGCTCGGAGCTCCAGCAGGTTGATATGGCACCGGGACTCCCGAGGGGACCAGAGGCCGTGCGCTCTGTGCTTCCCCAGATGGGCACCCCAACCCATCAGAGATGCATTGGTCGATAGGGAGACCGTCGGCTCGGGGCGGACGAATGGGATGCCCTCCTGCAGATGTGCCGGAATGGTCCACCACTGGAGAGCATTCCACATCTCCTGGGTCACTGTCACAGGCTGGTCCAACGGATCGCAGCATTGTGACCACTGTCTGGCCAGTCCCCATTGAAGGGGATGCATGTACCAATGGGCCCAACAGACCACACTGGTGCAGGCCGCCATGAGACCCAGGAGGCGCAGGAAGTCCCGGGCAGGGCGCGATTGCCCAACCAGAAATGATTGGGCAAAGGAGAAAAGAACCTCGGCCCTGTCCACTGGGAGCTGAGCTCTGGCTCGAAGAGAGTCAAGCTCTGCCCTGATGAAGAGTATCACCTGCTTCGGGACGAGTTCCGACTTGGCCTCGTTGATGAGGAGTCCAATCTGAGAGCAAACCTGGAGGGCCAGATCTCTGGACTGCTCCACCTCCGCTCAGGAAGGGGCTGCAATCAGCCAGTCGTCCAGGTAGGGGTACACCTGGACCCTTCGGCGCCGCAGGAATGCTGTCACCACTGCCATGCATTTGACAAAGACCCTGGGAGCTAGAGAGAGGTCGAAGGGCATGGCCTGGAACTCGTAGAGGGATCCCTCTGCTCTGAAGCAGAGGAATCTCTGATGAGACGGACGGATCGGGACGTGAAAGAACATGTCCTGGAGGTCCAGGGAACAGAACCACATGCCTCTTTCCAAGGATGGGATTATCTGAGCCAGAGTGACCATCCTGAAGGTCTGAGACCTTAGGAACCTGTTCAGGTCATGCAGGTCGAGGATGGGGCGCCAGCCCCATCCGTTTTGGGACCAGGAAATACCTGGACACAAACCCCGGGTCTGGAGGAGGATCCGCCACCTTCCTGATCACCTCTTTTTCGAGGAGCAGGGCAATATCGGCTCGGCAGCTGACAGTGAGGCTGTGGACCCCGTGGCTCCCCGAGGGGCGACGGCTCGAAAGGGTGGGGTCTGCTCGAACTCCAGAGGCAGGCCCTTTCCTACCACCTCCAACACCCTGCGGTCCATGGTGATTGCAGACCAGGCGGAAAGGAAGTGGCGGAGCCATCCCCCCTATGGGGGGAACCCAGAGGGGAGTGACGAGGCTGGGGGTGGCACCCCTCAACCCGTCACTGGGCAGGTTTGGAGGAGGAACCGGCCGAGGGACCTCCTGGGCCTTTACCTCCTTGCTTCCTGTTGGAGGAAGCCGCCGGCTTGGGTTTGGGATGCCAAGCGTGAGCCTGCTGGCCCTGTTGCTGGTGCTGTTGGGCGGTTCGTGCTGCAGGGGCTGAAGGACGAAAGGACTTATGCTGTTGTTGACGGCGGCCTTTGTCCCTCTGGGTGGAGGTGACCGAGTCCAGAGTGGCATTCGACTTTTTGATCTGCTGGAGGTGTCCCTCCACTCCAGGGCTGAAGAGGTCACTCCCCAAGAAGGGGACGTCTGCCAACTTGTGCTGGGTATCCGCCGTGAAGGTGGATATCCTCAGCCACGCCCTGCGGCCCATGGCCACCATGGCCACTACTGACCTGGCACAGTAGAATAGAAGGTAGATTATTGTGATTGTAGTTACCTTTTGATGGTAAGGGTAAAGAGCTGAGATAGAAATGTATGTATTTTTGAATGTTATAGAAGCCAGAAGGGGAAGGAAGCATATTCAGTTCAATGCTTTACAGTAACTGGTAATTGCTGTTTTTCTTTTAGACTTGGATTGTGGGCTTTTGGTGACACTGTACTTTCTTTGTTGTCTTTACTTAGAATTGTTTTGGGGCTGTTGAGGATTTAAAATGTAGTGGTGGTGTATTCTTTGCTGTCTTTGGTTGCTGCAAATTTTCGCCCCCTCTTCCCCCAACTCTTGATTATATGCCTTGTTAAATCTGATTGACAGGAGCTAAACACTGGGTATAGTAGGGGGTGTGGAGTAGGAGGGGCATACCAGGAAAGGAACAGCAGCAAGTGAAGAGGTGACTGCTCTCTCAGTGGAAGGGAAGTAAATGCAAATCTAGAAGCTTTCATTATTACTTCTTCGCATTGGGGAAAGGAGGAGTAGGAGTTTGAAGAAGGTTGTGCAATGGCTACTTAAAGTCTGTTTTTGAGTGTGGATAGGAAGGATAGGAATATAAAAAGCAGTTGCTCAATATATCTAAACGTGTGCAACAAAGGAGGTAAGGGAAATAAAATGTTTTGCACTGATAGAGGAGGGAGAAGGGAGACTTGGGGGAGTGTTTGGTATCCTGCATCTGGAAGGGTGGGGGGTCGCTGGTGGGCAACGACAGCAATGGATAGGGTGGTAGGCTGCAACAACTGCACAGTCTTTCTAAAAATTGCCTGGAGTGTGGGAGGATGTTTAGTGTGCAACCACATAGAAAAACTTAGAAAGGAGATTGAGGGTCTGCAGGAGGAACTAAGACAGGCAAGGCAGATTGGGGTGGGTTTGCCCAATACTGGAGGGAGGAAGAAGGGAGATGAGGAGGGCGATTTAAGCCAACAGTGGTGAGGAGAGGTCAGAAGAAGGAAGCAGAGACAAGGGGCCCAGGCCAGGAAGAACAATTGCCGGAAACCAGGTCAGGAGACAAAAGACAAATGGAAGGAGGAGATAGGGACTTGTGAGGGGAAGAAGTGGCAAAAGTCATGGAGTGGAAAGGAGAGAACAGGTTACTATGAAGAGAGGGGCGGGCATTTGTGAAGGGCCTTCAGAAAACAGCTGTGCACTGCTAGAGAGGAAGAAGGTGGAGGAGGAAATGATGAAATTAGAGGGTAATTGATAAATGCCTGGACCAAACTGGAGGCGGGGAAGTTCTGCTGGGAGAATTGCAACTAGGGGTAAAGGGAAATAATGTGCAGGAGGAAGAAGAGGAGCTGGAAATGAGAGGAGATGAAGGAAGCAAGCAGGGAGTAGAGGGTGGAATCTTAGTGCTGGGGACTCAATACTAAGAGGAGTTAGGTGGGATAGCAAGGGGAGGCATAGTCGCATTGGGTGGAGGCCATGCCAGGAATGACAGCGGAAAGGGTGGGACAGTCTGTTCTGAAATATGCTAGAAGGGGTAGGGACAAGCCTCATTTAATTATACATCTTGGAACAAACGACCTGGCTGACAAGACAGTAGATACAGTCAGAGGAGGTTTGAGGAACTAGCACAATTATGTGAGGGGCAGGAAGATCAGTAACTTTTCAGAATACTTCCGGTGCCAAAGGCAAGCACAACAAAAGCTGAGAATAGAGAATTTAATGGATGGCTAAGAACCTGGTGTTGTGCTAAAGGGTATGGGCTGTTGGGGGGTGGGGAGGGACCTGGGAGGACAGTAGTCTCTATGCCAGAACAGACTACACTTGAGTGAGGAGGAAGAAAGTGTTGAAACAGAGGATGGAGGAGTACATAGAGGAAGTTGGGAATTTAAACTAGGAGTGGGGGTGGCAGTTGGGGAAGAGATATGCAGAGACCACAGGTTGGGAAATCATATGAGCTTACCCCCATAACAGTGACAAAGACAAATGGCAAGTACTGTTGGTGATGCTAGTAAAGGAGGGCAGGATGGGGGAGGGTGGAAGGTGGTTACCCTTAATGCTAAGAGCCTTGGGAGGAAAACTGCAGAGTTACAGGTTCTCATGGCAGAGGAGAGGTGACATTGCAGCCATCACAGAAACATGGGCCACCCAATACAATGACTGGGACCTGTCTGTACCAGGGTACAGGTTATTTCATAGGGACAGGGTGATTGGGAAAGGAGGGGTGGCACTATATGTGAAGGAAGGACTGAAGTGTGTAGGGAGGAAGGGAGGAGGGTAGTCTGGTCACTTTGGATGCAAATCCAGGATTCAAGAATAGGATTCTTAGAATGGGAGTGGTGTACAAGCCACCATCTCAGACGGAGGAGTTAGACAGGGAACTAGCGGGACAGATCAGGAGGACCTGTGAGAAGGTAGTGTGGTGATTGTGGGGGCTTCAACATGCCAGAAGTGGACTGGAGCACCCCAACAACCAGGAACAGAAGGCAGCAGGTACTGGGCCTTCAGGACAGCTTCCTGCTGCAAATGGTCAGTGAACCAACCAGGTTAGGAATACCCTTGACCTTGTGCTGGCAAATGGGGACTTTGTGAGAGAACTTACAGTGGAGGAACCGCTGTCAGGGAGTGACCACCACTCAGTATGGCTCACATTGGATATGGGCAAGAAAGGAGTGGAATCTGGCACAATAGTGCTGGACTTCAGGAGGGCCGACTTTGGGAGGATGGGGGAAGTGGTAAAAGGGTACCTGGCCAGAATTCAATCTAGTATGGACACTAACCAGAGGTGGGAGCTCATAAAGCTGGGGATAGTGGAGGCAGCCAAAACCTGCTGCAAAGCCCAGAGCAAGAAGGCTAGGGCTAAGAAACCGATCTGGTTGAGCAAGGAGGTCATGGAAAGGTAAGAAGGAAAGAGCTGCCTTTAGGAAGTACAAGAAAACAGGGAGGGGAGGACAGAGGAGTACTTGACAGAATCGAAGGAGGTGACAAGGGCAGTAAGGGAGCCAAAGCATCTACGGAACTCAGGCTGGCACAAGGCATTAAGAAGGGGGAGAAGGACTTCTTTAAGTACATCAGGGAGAAAAGGAGCTGTAAGGACCACATAGTAAGGATTAGGAAGGGGGGTTGGGTGGAAGCAGGGTGCGATAAGGCAGAAGCACTAAATGAGTACTTCTGCTCAGTATTTACTAAAGAGAAGAGGGGGGTGACACCCAAGGTGGGAGAAATGGCAGAACAGGGTGGGAAGTGGTGACAGATGGGGAAATCATGGAGAGCAGAGTTCGAGAGGGTTTGAAGGCACTGAGGGTGGACAAGGCACCAGGCCCAGATGGCATCCACCCCAGGGTACTGAAGGAGCTGGCAGAGGTCCTTGCAGGACCTTCGGCAGACCTATTTAATGCCTCACTACATTCGGGGTGTGTACCTCAGGACTGGAGGATGGCTCATGTGGTGCCCCTCCACAAGAGTGGCCCCAAGGATGAACCTGGAAACTACAGACCAGTGAGCCTCACATCCATCGTGAGTAAGCTAATGGAGACTATCCTGAAGGAGAGGCTGGTGGCCCTCCTAGAGGCCAAAGGACTACAGGACAGCAGACAGCATGGCTTCATATGGCAGATCCTGCCAAACCAACCTGGTTGAGTTCTATGACTGGGTAACTAGGCAACTGGACAGGGGCCATGCAGTGGATGTCTGTATCTGGACTTCAGTAAGGCATTGACTCAGTGCCACATGGAAGGCTGGGAAGGAAGTTAGTAGGCACAGGGCGGGTGCAAAACTGGTGAGATGGGTAGGAAACTGGCTGCAGGGAAGGCAACAGAGGGTGGTGGTGGGTGGGGAGCTCTCACACCCAAGGGCAGTGACAAGCGGTGTTCCACAGGGCTCGGTGTTGGGACCAGTGTTGTTTGGGATATTCATTGCAGACATATCATGAGACATCAAGAGCAAGATCAGTCTGTTTGCTGATGATACCAAGGTAGGTGCAGTGGTGGATGACCTAGGGGGATGGCAGGGGTTGCAGGATGATCTGGCAAAGCTTGAAACCTGGTCAGACACCTGGCAACTGGGCTTTAATGTCAAAAAGTGCAAGGTGCTGCATTTTGGGATGAAGAACCCAAGGAGGAGTTACCAGCTAGGGGGAGTGCAGCTAGCCCAGACAGAGGAGGAGAAGGATCTGGGTGTGCTCATTACAGGGTCAATGAACAACTCGGCACAATGTAGGAAGGCAGCTGCAAGGCCAACAAAATGCTGGGTTGTATTGCAAGGAGTATATCCTCGAGGAGGGAGGTGATTCTGCCACTGTATAGGTCATTAGTTAGACCACACCTGGAGTACTGCGTGCAATACTGGCGTCCGTATCTGAAGAGGGACATTAAGTTACTGGAGGGAGTGCAGTGCAGAGCCACAAAGATGATCAAGGGGCTGGGGGACTTATCATACGAGAGGAGGTTGAAGGAGTTGAACATGTACTCACTGGAGGAGAGGAGAGACAGGGGTGACATGATTGAAACCTTTAAATACATGAAAGGAATAAACAAGACAGGTACAGAGGGGCTGTTCAAACTAAGGAAGAGGAGGGACACCAGGGTCCATGATATGAGACTGGAGCGAGGAAGGTTCAGGAGGGAGATGAGGAGACACTTTTTTACAGAGAAGGTGGTGGCTGGGTGAAATACGTTACCTGCTGAAGTGGTATGCAGTAGAACAGTGGACTGCTTCAAATGAGGATGGGACAGGACAAGGGGGAGGGTTAATGAAGGGGAAGGGTGGAAGGGAGGGGCAGCTGCAGAATAAGGGGTGCTAGCTGCACATTCGAGCAGACTTGATAGACCTCTAGCCTTTATCTGCTGGCAAATTTCATATGTTCGTAGGAATCACCTATGTCCAGAGCAGTCTGAAGCTGCTGTTTTGCCACCGCCCTACCCTGGTCCCTCACCTGACGGACCGTGGTCTGCAGGTCGGCCGGGAGATGAGGGATAACCTCATCCAGGGAGCCCATAAGGGCGTGGGAGAAGTGTGCCACCAGCACGGCCGAGCTGGCCTGTTGGAGGCCGAGGAGGACGCAGTGTACACCTTGCACCCGGAAAAGTCCAGTTTTTTGGACTCTTTGTCGGGGGGTTTATCCACGTCCCGAGCGTTTCCGAATGCCGCAAGGCGCTGCTGGTGACTAACCCCTCGGCAGAGGGGTGCTCCGAAAACCGGGCAAAGGCCGTTAGGGACGCATACTTCCTGGCTATCCTGGCAGGCGCAGGACAGGAAGCAGGCTGCTGCAAAGCTCAAGGCTGGGCCGACAATGGCCTCAGCCACGGAAAGAAACCTCCGTGGGAATCCCTTCGATCCATATCTCCGTCAGAGATACTTAGCCCGTTGAACAGGCTCAAGTTGCATCCCGGTGGACTCCGAGATGAGTGAAGCAGACCCAAGAAGGACGATGGGCTATCGTCCAATGACTGGCCCCCGGACGACTCCAGGTCGACCTGCCTGGACAACAGGGAGGAGTTGTCATCGGACTCCGAAGAGTCTGCAAAGAGCTGCCTCGGCCCTGAGCCACCCTCCACCTGCCGAGGATGGTGGGGAGTGAGGGTGACCGACAACCTGCGAGGCAGGCCGTGACCCGACCGAGAATCCTTGGTCGGTGCCCCCGACTCCGGTTGCGGAGGCGGAGGTTCCACCACAATCAGTGGAGCAGCTGGTTTCGGCCGAACAACCGGCCCAGGAATGGGCATCTCGACTGGGGCAAGCGGTTGCTCCGGTCGTTCGGGCGACAGCCACTTGATGGCCGGGGGCTGAATCGGAGTCGATTTAGTCCCGGACAACACTAACTGCTGCCACATAAGCTCCTCATAACGTCAACGCAATTTACGTCGCAGCCTCTCCTCATCCGAGGAGGAGCAGTTATCGCCCTTGCCGGTGCCGAGACCGCCGATGTCACGGAGCGGCTTGACTGAGATGAAGTCAGAGCCGAGACCCTCGGGTGACCGAGGCGGGTCTGGGAAGGGGCGGGGGACACCCATTCTTCCCTCGGCTCAGGCACTTTAGCCGGGGACTGCTGTCCTGAATGCGCAGGCAGATCCTCGGTCTCCACCGGGGGAACCGGCGAAGGTGGGTTGTCGGCTTCACTAGTCGACAACCCATCCGAAGGGTCGAGGAAAATCTCGACTGTGTCGACGGAAGTCTCAGCAGGCTGGCCTGACGGGGACACCGTGAAGCCAGCGGCCTGAGCCGCAACTTCGACCGAAGTCGACAGTCGGCTGTCCGGGGAAGAAGACCTCTCCCGCTCCCACGAATGCCGACGGTGGGACCTTCCCTTCAACTCCTTCTTTTTGGGGCGAGAGGAATGTCCCGATGGCCTCTCTCTTCGTGGAAAGGGACTGACAAAGCTCCTTGACGAAGCCGGTATAAGGAACTCAGAGGCGGGATAAATGCCGCGGCCAAGAGAAGGAAGATGCGGCCTGAGCCACCTCCTCCTCGAGGTGATCATATGTGACTGCTCAGCCGAGCCTGGCCCCGCAGACACTGTGAGCCTCTTTGGATTTGCAGGCGGGTAGCAGCTTCTCAGGGTGCCCGAGCTTCCAATCGGGCAGCGATCCTCTCAGGACGGTGGCGACAAAAAGCGGCACAACTAGCAGGCCTGCGGGTCGTGATCTAGGCCTAGGCAGTAGACGCACGTGGAGTGCGGATCTGTCCTGGACATTTTCTGCCCACAAGGGCACCTCCGAAGGCGGAATCGATTTGTCCATCGCGGCGCGGGGATGATGAAGACGAAGTTTAGAAAACTTCAAAACTAGTTTGGACGAACCGAACAGTTAGGATCAGTCTAAGCATGAGCGCTAGGGAGGAACCTGAGCTTCCAAGCGGTAAGGAAGATCTGGCGTCATGGGGCGGAGCCGAGAGTTTTACCACCCGGGTGGGTGGGAGGAGCCAGCTTGAAGACCTTCCGGCAAGATTTAAAGTGGCAAGGAACCTGCCAGTAAGTGTGGATTGAACAACATATCCATGTCCCTAGAATACACTATTTTCCAGGGAAAAAGATGTTCCAAGACTAGAGGGCATGGGATGAAGTTGGAGCGAGGACAATTCAGAGGAAATGTGAGGAAGAATTTCTTCACAGAATGGGTGCTGGACAAGTGGAACACCCTGCCAGAGGAAGTGGGGGGGGGGGAGCTGAATCAATCACAGGATTTAAGAATGCATGGGATAGACATAAGGGAATTCTGGAGGTCAGGGGCAACAGACTTCTAGGAAAACAAAGTGAACTTACAAGCTCAAATGGGCAGACTGGGTGGACCATAGGTCCGTATCTGCCGACAGTGTCTATGTATCTACATATCTATTTATTTGTTGTTTGACCCTTTTCCACATATATGGTGATGACGTTTCAAGTGTGGCATCAAGTTGTTAAACAGAGTACCCTGCTAATCTTCGCAGTTAAATTAGAGCAGTCATTTGACCTGGACTATCCATGTAATAAATTGACACCTCTTTGCGAAGGTGGAGTAAATTGGGCTTATGTATAGTGTATCCATCAACATAGAAACATAGACTTTGATGGCAGATAAGGACTACTTGGCCCACCCAGTCTGCCCATTTCCCTTCCTATTGGATAAGCTGCAGATTCTAGTCAACCAACAGCCTACTTCCTGCAACTAACTAAACTGATAGATTCTAACAAGGGTATCCCATTTTGGGTCTTGCAGGCCAAATACCACCTCCCTGCAGCAGACCACTATTGTTGCTACATACTAAGTTAAGGTCACCAGGTAACCCATGTCCCTGAAAACCTGGTTCTTTTCCATCTGATCATCATGGGGTCTCAGGAGAAGTTTGGCAACATACAGTTTGATAGGTAACTTGTATACGGACCTGTTCGAGCTTACACCTGAGACCACAGACTACATTGGGCACTTGGAGATGTGACTGAAGTGTACTGTACCAGCTTATAAAGTAACATCAGCTCTGTACCTACAAGAGTTCTCTTGGAAGTGCTGACCCTGATGTTTTAGAACACCAGCTATTCAGCCCAAAGATATGGGCCCAGGTAGGGGCCACTGTTGGCATGGATTTTGCAGACCATACCCACGTGTTCTGGGAGTGCCTACTCCTATGACATATTGGCAGACTGTGCAACAGGATATAGACAACATGTATGGAATTCCGCAGCTGACGACAACCTCCTTGGTTCTGTTATGAACACCCCCTTCCCCAAATACAAACTATGAGGCAGGTCTATCATGCTATTATGGATTCTGATTACAGCAGCAAAAAGAAATCATAGACTCGGATTAATCCTGATATTGCCTACTGTGGATTTATGGAGAAAACTGCTCAAAGACATGTATAAAATGAATAATAGTTTGTATTTGAGGAAAATCGGCATCACTTGGTACTCCATCATATGAAACTTGATCCAACTTTTGTTCCCTGCACAGACTGGAACTGTTGTATCCCTTTTGTAGATTTCCTTATGTTACGGGACTTCAAGGTCTCGAACACTACGATCTGTGCAATATATCCCCATGTAACAGTTAAAGTGCTTTTTCTGATTTTGTCATACCTCTGTACCGACAAGTATTGTGTCTTGTTAATTGTCTGTTGCTTTTTTTGAACTAAAACTCAATAAATATCAATAACAGAAAAAAAAAATACCACTACAGGAGAGTTCCACCTCCTGGAGATGAGAGCCCCACCCCCCACTCCAAATCTTGAGATGAACATCCTTTTCCAGTTTAACCACTGCACTATAGTTTCTTATATGAGCAGAGTAATCTATCATCCTTCTGTTTTTTTTACAGAGTCTCTGTTGGGGGAAGGATGACTGGGGATAAAAGAGAAAATGCATTGTGAAACCACCCATGTACAATACCTAACGGCACGCATGTGGAAATTATTTACAGCTGCTTCTTTCTTCTCATAAAAATGTGATCAAAAGATAACAGTCAGGGCCAAAGTCTGGAGGGAAAAAAAAAAATCTGCCTGTGCTCATCATTTTATTTTTATTGCCCTCCTTGTGATTTCTAGCAACTCAGGATCCCATAAATTGTTGCCAGAATCTCAAGTCTCTGCCCTAGAACTAACAACTGTAAATGCTTATTGATCTTTTAAACATCTCCACATTAATACTGGTTTCCATCTTTACTGGCCTTTAGTAAATTCAGGGGGTGGATTTCCAAATCAGTTTATTTGATGCAAGCCCCCAGCCCTTCTGACGTTTGGTACTTGGAGACTTGTATCAAACTACTGGGATTTTCAGTCAGTGGCCTTAGAGACATCCTGCTAGACCACATTTCTCTGGTCTACTGAACATTACATTTGGGGTCTCTTGCAGGCATCTTCCAAGCCACTTACACCTAGAAATTGATGTAAACAGCCATAAAGCACATAAAGTTGCTGCAAAATAGATTGTTTGAAAACACAGTGCAGTTGTGTCAGATGGTCTAGGTGCACCAGCTGCCCTGAAGTCGAAGGCTGCACCTGAAACCACCGTCCTTGCACTGTTTGAAAATGTTGCCCGGGGCTTTTTCTATTTAGACACTGGTAGTAATGACTATTTTAGAATTGTGGGGTGTACAGTAGTTTAAGTTCTTACATTATTGGCAGTGCATTCTTGATCATCTACAGAATTCTGGAATTCAAAAGGACATAAAGTGCATCCCTCCAAAATGCTGGGTATCGCTCCCTTCCCATAAAACTCTTGGGCAATCAGCCTTCTCTTTCCGCTTTCTTAAACTCCTCCGCCTCTTCAAAACCCTCACTAATATCTCTTCCCTGCTCCCACAACTCTCCCTCCTGCCACTGTCCGTAAGTGTACACTGACTCTCCCTCCGTTCCCCTGGGTCCAAACTACTGTGACTGTATTTTGCACTTATTGTATTCGCTTGAACATTCTATGAGTTCAGGTTACCTGCTACCCCTGTATATTGCACTTATTGTTTGTACCTATGTATTTCTGTTACGTTCTTTATGTTTATGGGTAGGGCTATCATTTTCGGTGTGGGACCCAATCTATAGAATAAATTTACCAGCCAATTAAGAAGACCCCAAAAAGGAACTATATCCTGGAGTTCTTTAAATATTTGGTTTGTAAACAGTGCCTTGTTGCCAAAAACATACTGTGAACAGTTGTATGATGCGGATAGTTTGTATGATGTATTTTGTTATTTTTATATTATTCTGCATGTCTGTACTTAAAAATGTGAAACAGCTTTATTTGTACAGGAACCCCATTGTAAATGAGTTTCAGCTTAATTGGGCTATCATTTTCTGGAAATACAGAATAAACTGTTTTACTACTACTTACTACTCCACCACAAGGTACCCAGAGGCAGTGCTCTTTTCCTCCATTGAAGCCGAAAAGGTGGCTGAAGAACTGCTGGTGGGTGTCTCTCCCCCCCCCCCCCAAGAGATTGCCAGATGAGGGCACCAACTTCATATCTGATCTGATGGTTAGTGTTTGGAAGAAGTGTGGCGTAAGGCAGCTCAGGACCTCGCCATACCACCCCCCAGATTAACAGTTTGGTCAAGCAATTCAGCGGGTCTCTTAAGACAATGTTTAGAGCATTCGTCAGCCAGCATGCAAGACAGCTGGACAAGTACTTAGCCCTTCTCTTCTCTGCATATAGGGAAGTTCCACAGGAGTCCACAGGATTCTCACTCTTTGAGCTCTTGTGTGGCCATAGGGTAAGGGGCCCCCTTGGTTTGATAAGTGATGAATGGAAGGGTGAGCTTGCGAATGTGTTGTGGAGTATGTCCCTAATTTCAGGTCATGACTCAAGGAGTTCATGGAGTTTGCCCAGGAGCACCTAGCCACTGCACAACAGAGACAGAAGACATGGTACAACTGTGGGGCCAGAGCCCAGGAGTTCAGTCAGGTGATGGGTGGGTCATTTGCCCTTTCGTAAGGAGCGACATACTGTGTGGGCAGTGGCTCTGGTGGGATGCAGACCTAGATACACCCCAAGGGAGTGTCTACACTGAGTGGTGACAGCTATTGAAGTACCCTTGTAGGCATCTGCAGTGTTTAAGAAGAAAACATTACTTACCATAGTAATCTTGTTTCTTCTAAGGGAATCTTACTGTATTCTGACAATTGTAGTATGGTCTCACCATAGGACTGCCCGGAGCCGAAATGGTTAATAGAACCTATCTTAATGATGGAATGTTAGGCTCGAGCTCGGTTTTCAAATCACTGTCCCTGGTTGCACGTCCCACAACCGTCAAAATTCTTACGAAGCATGCAGAAGTAAAAAATACTAAGCTACATAACTATAGCTAAATACCCTAATTAGGGTAAGAACAAATACCCCAATTAATAAAGGGCATCACTAAGACTCAAGTCACCAGATGCCCAACAAACTAATAGGTACCCACAGGTTTCCAACATAGTAACCAGCAGTGTGCAGGGTCCTAGCAGGGGAGGAAGGGTGGGAGCTCAGAATACAGTAAGATTGCCTTAGAAGAAACACGATTACTAGGGTAAGTAATGTTTTCTTCAAACCCCAGGAAATCTTACTGTATTCTGACAATTGCAGACTACCTAAGCAGTGCTTTTGGAGGCGGGCAGAGGACCTATTTAGGAAACAAGCTCTGCAAAACTGCTGTGCCAAACCTGGCATCACTCCTGGCCTGAATGTCCAGACAGTAGTGCTTAGTGAATGTATGGACTATTTTCCAGGTAGCTGCTTTACAGATTTCCAACAGGGGGATATCTCTTGAAGCTGCTATAGATGCAGCTGTCCCCCTGGTAGAGTGGGCCCTGAGCCCTTGAGGGGGGTGTTTGCCCACTTTGCTAGAACAGAACTGAATACATGCCACAATCCATCTTGCTATGGACCTTTTTGTGGCAGGTTTACCTTTTCCAACTTCCCCATAAGTCAAAAAAAGTTGGGTCTTATCCCTTCTATGACTTTTTGTATGCTCCACGTAGTAGCTGATAGCCCTTTTAATATCCAAGCTATGCAGCCTACGTTCACCTGAAGTAGAATGGTCAGTAAAGAAAACTGGAAGTGTGATGGACTGATTAATGTGAAAATCTGAAACCACCTTTGGAAGGAATTTATTATTAGTCCTGAGGACCACCTTATCCCTATGGAATGCCACATAATCAGGCTCCATGGACTAGGCCTGGAGTTCACTGATCCTTCTGGCAGAAGTAATGGCAACCAAGAACACAGTCTTCCAAGTCACATACTTAAGATCAGCTGTTGCCATAGGTTCAAAAGGTGGTTGCATAAGCTGTGCTATGCAAATATTGAGATCCCATACTGGAGTGGGAGTTCTGTGGGGTGGTGTAAATGCATCAATCCCTTAAAGAATCTCCTAAACACTGGATTAGAGGCCAAGGATGATGACTTACCTGCTGACAGGTAAGCTGAGACTGCGGCCAAGTGAACCTTCGGTGTGGAAGGCAATAAGCCTAGAGAATGCAGGTGGGTAAGGTAATCCAGAACCACAGGCAGTCCCGCCTGATTGTAGTTCAGCTTTCTATTTTGGCACCAAACAGAAAATCTTTTCCACTTGGAAGAATAAATTTTTCTGGTAGAAGGTTTTCTAGAAACCCTAAAGTCCTCCATAACACACTCTGAGAGGTGTAGATTGGCATACTCTAGGTACTTAAGATCCAGGCCTTGAGCCTGAGAGACTGAAGGTTTGGATACAGGATCCTGCCCTGGGATGAAGTCAGTAGGTTGTGCCTCGTGGGCAGGCTGACCGGTTTGGCTATTGACAGGTCTAGTACCATGGAGTACCAAGGTTGCCTGGCCCAATCTGGAACAATTAGGATCATTGTGGCAGGCTGGGATCTGAGCTTGATCAGAACCCTTAGCAATAAGGGGAACGGAGGGAAGGCATATAGAAACTTCCCTGACCAATCCAGAACTAGGACATCCAGTGGCACTGACCCTGCCACTGGTGGTCTGCAACAATATCATGGTAGCTGGGGGTTTTCTAGTGAGGCAAGAGATCCATCTCTGGAGTCCCCCACCTTTTGAATACTACTTGTAGTACTTGACTGTTCAGAGACCATTTGTGGTAACCCTGATGTATTCTGCTCAATGCATCTGCCAGGAAATTGTCCTTGCCTGGCAGATGAACAGCTGATAATTGGATATTTAGTGAATAGGCCAGGGTCCATATTTTCATAGCCTCTGTGCACAGAGGAGTGGACCTTGTGCCTCCTTGTTTGTTGATATAGTACATTGGGGTAGTGTTGTCTGTTCTGACCCGTACCACCTTCCCCTGAAGCACACTGGCAAATGTCTGCAGTGCTAACAAGACTGCCCTGAGTTCCAACAGATTGATGTGAAGCAGGGACTCTTGCTTGGATCACGAACCATGGATAGTATGCTCCCCTAAGTGAGCTCCCAAGCCTAGGAGGGATGCATCTGTGGTAAGTGTGACACTTGGACAGCTGGTTCTGATCACTGTATAATTTTTTGTAATATAAAAATGGGTTATGGACCGTCTCTCATGAGAAATGCTGAAACAGCATGTGAGATCACTCACACACACAGGTTTTAGAAACAAGGTGTTATCTGGAAGGCCAGAAGCTAATTACAGGCTAGAAGATACCTAACTGCCAAGATAGATCATAAACTTTTATAATGGTTACAGGAAGAAGAGCAGGTTATGACGTTTTAGTGCAAAGTCATAAAAGATGCTTTGATGTCCTGGAAATAGGGGAAACTGCTCCTAGATCAAAGAAACTCATTTTGAAGAAAATGACTTGTGCTGAGGATTAAAGAATTTAATACTTTGAAAAGACATCCTGTTTTTGTAAAGATATATATATATTTTTTATATATTTTGACAGAGGAGGAGCTAGGTGACCTCACACAAAGGGGTTGGCCAAGACAGTTTTTTTTTTTTTTTTTTTTACAATATTCTGTTTTCCTTCAGAGACACTTTTTTCTATGCTCTGACAATGAAACATCTTTGAGCACTTTAAGCAGGTATTTAGAGTTAGACAAAATCTAAGTACTGTAGTAGGAATTGCACTGTTAAAAGATTGTATGGTTCTTGTGATATAATAGTTCTGTATTTTATGTTTTACATATATTTTATCTATTTTAGTAAAACTCTATTTTTAGAGCCAACTTAGTCTGTCTTTGAATTTCTTTCCTTTACAAGAGGAGTATATATGGTTAAAGCAGACACTGTACATAAGCTTGAATGGTGATACCAAACTGGAAAAAGGTAAGCGTTTTAATTTGAGGTCTTTATTAAAGTTTTTAAGGGTTCATTTCTGTACACCTAGTTAGGTGCCCATAGGCAAAGATATCTGGCCCCCCCGAAGACAGATTTATCTGAGCCTGTGCATTGGGTACGCTAGCAAGAGTTTCACAGTTTGAATCCCTCCAGAACTGATACCAAAGGTTGATCCAAACCCACAAAACAGACAGGAGGGTTACCCTGTTTCTGTTAACAAGACTGCACCCGGAGGTTGGCACTTTGGGAGTAGAGGGCTGACCTGCTGAGTGGGTTTGTGACAGTAAGCACCCTGGACGGTTGTACCTGCAGGAAGAGAACTCCTTGTCTGAGGTTCTCTTCTTCTAGCCACCACTGCAGAGCCTGTACAAGCGTTTGGGTTACTGGAACCAGCTTAAACCTTCTTTTGGGGCCAGTACTGTTTCAAATGATATTGAATATCTCTCATCTGAAACCTTGCCCCTAGCACCGTAGCCATTGATGCTGCCATATGGCCCAACAGCTGTAGGAAATGCCTGGCTGGCCTGAGTCTGCCGGGTTGGAAAGAGCTTGCCAACTGCACCATGTTGCTTGCCCTTTCCTGTGGAAGGAAAGCATTTCCTTTCACCGAATCCAGTTGAGCCCCTATACATTGTAGCAGCTGCACTGGTTGTAGCACTGACTTTTTCTGATTTATTAAGAACCCCAGGGAATGCAGGAGATCCTGTGTAAGTACCAGGGACTGCTTGGTCTGATAAGGATTTTTCCCTATCAGTAACCAATTGTCTAGGTAGGGAAATACTGCCACTCCTATTCTTCTTAGGTGTGCCACAACTACAGCCAGATATTTTGTGAACACCCCTGGAGCAAAAGTGAGACAGAAAGGCATTGTCTTGAACTGGTAATGGCCTGAGGGCAGTTTGAACCTGAGGAATTTTCTGTGTGACTGCCTTACTGGGATGTGGAAGTAAGCATCCTTGAGATCTAGAGATGCAAACCACTCCCCTTGCTTTAAAATGGGCAGAATTGTAGCCCGAGTGACCATTTTGAATTTTGGTTTCAGTAAATGCTTGTTCAGATACTGTACCCGAAATCCAGTATGGGTTGCCACTCCTCTGTTTTTTTGATAGTGAGAAAGTACCTTGAATAGAGGCCTTTCCCCCTCTGTTGCAGGGGAACTGGCTCTACTGCCCCTAGGGAAAATAGGTTTAATACCTCCTTCTCCAGCAACAGGATTTCTGCTGGGATGGAAGGTCGAAAAACCCTTGCCCTCAGCCTTGGTTTTAATTTAAAGCTGAGGGCCAGACCTTGGACCATCACCTCCAGGACCCACTTGTCTGTAGTGATGGATTTCCATTCCTGGAGGTAATGGGCCAACCTGCCTCCTATTGGTACTGGGGAGGCAACCCAGCAGACCTCTCAGGGGGGTCTGCTAAAGTTGTGAAGCTGGCCGAGTGCTAGGGGCTATCCAGTTACCACCCCTTCTGCCCCTGCCTCTGACGTAGCCCCTCTGGTGCTGGTACTGCTGATACTGTGGAAAAACATGGGGCTGAAAGAATGGCCTATAGGGCCTACCTCGAACTCCTGGCTTGCTGAGTATGTGGTGTGGAGGATTTCTCTTTTGCAGCAGCATTTTGATAAGCGGTCTTGTAATCATCCATTTTTTTCACGTAGGCCTCTGTCTACTGACCAGAGAGAGACAGAGGCTCACAGGAGAAGTCCATTGCTTTGGACTGGGTGTCCTGTGTCAGGTTAGTTGTCCTGAGCCAGGCAAACCTTCGCAAAGGTATGGAAGAAGCCATCTGCCTGGCAGCAGTATCATTAGTGTCTGACATTCTAAATTGCACCTTAGATGCCTCTATGCCCCTTTTTGCAGCTTCCTCCAAATCCGCTGCCATGGGAGCTGGCATTCACTTTGTGATGTCCAGTATGGTGTTCCACAAAGTTCTTTGATACCTTGCAACATAGGCCATAAAAAAGCCTGCCTTATTGCAAGAGAAGACCCTAGATAGTGCTTTTTGGCGATGGAATCCATTCTTCTGGAGTCTTTATCAGGAGGATGCGAGGATAAAGGAATGCCAGTCATATCACAGGTTGCATCCTGTACCACTCCTTCATGGCTAGTGCGGCCAAACAAAAATTCTGCCCCACCCTTAGCCACCCAGTACTTTTTATCCACCTTCTTTTCCAGGGGTGGAATGGAAGTGGGTGTATGTAGTACTTTCAGTACCTGTTTCTTTAAGGACATATGGATGGGCAACAAAACTCTTTTTGAAGATGGCACATCCATCATTTTTTTGAAATCTTGCTCCTCCTCCTCATCAGTGGATTCCTGAGTGGGTTGGTCCAAGGACAGAGCCACCTGTCTAATAAATTGAAAATGGGATGTATAATCCTCAGTTCTCTTATCAGGGGAATCAGGTCTGTGAGGATCTGGGGAAATATCTGGTTCAATAGGATCCCCATAGTCATCTCCGTCATCATCATCATCATCATCAAAATAATCCTCTGTTCCAACGTCCACTTCAAGTTCCCCTGAACTGGGAACCGAAGCAGGACCTGAAGAAACCAATCGTGGTCTTTTCTCAACCGGAGCCAAGTTGGTTTGTAAGGACTGAATAATGCGAATCGCGTTCACAATCTCCTCAGCAGTTGGAACCGATGACTTCGGTTACGGTTCAACCACTGAGTGTTTTTCTTTCTTCTTTCTTTTGCCAGAATGTTCCAGGTCAGCGGCTGGTTCAGCAGATCTCGTTTTTGTTGATGAGCAGTCACCCTTGTCAAAGAGCTGGTCCCCCGGTTCCTTATGAGTGTCTGCTACCGGTTTTCTCAGACATTTTCTCCTACAGTCATTTAAAGCACCTATCCAGTGTCGACTAAGGGAAATTTTTACAAATTTCACAATCCTCCTTGAGGTGGTCAAACCCCAAACAAATAACACAAACTAAATGAGGATCTGCTTTAGCGAACGGTTCCCCACACTCTGTACGATGTTGGAAACCTGTGGGCCCCGTTCGTTTCTTAGGCTGTGACATTTATCGGTTGGTTAGAACCGAAATGAACCAAGAATTATCTCAGTTAAAAATAGTCAAAAACTAAATTTAACTAAACCGCCTTACCGGACGGTAAAAATATTTAAACTAAACAAATAAAAACCAAATAAAGGCTTGGTTCCCTCCCAATTAGGGAGAACCGGAAAGGGACCGATAAAACTTACCAATTTGACACTAACTAAATCTACCTGTGAACCAAGGACAGTGCTTCAAAAATCAAATAAAATAACAAAGACTTAAATTTAAACAGAGAAATAAACTTCTTCAGATGAAGTGAAGGAGAGCTCTCCGGAGATGTCTTACTGAGGCAAGCAGAGTAAAGAATCTGACAGTTGCAGGAAGTGCAACCAGGGACAGTGATTTGAAAACCGAGCTCGAGCCTAACATTCCATCATTAGCATAGGTTCTATTAACCATTTCGGCTCCGGGGCAGTCCTGTGGTGAGACCGTACTGCAATTGTTAGAATACAGTAAGATTTCCTGGTGTTTGAAAGCTGGTACAGTATACAGGCTGAGTCTGGGAGATACCAGTCTGTTACAGGTATAGACCAATTCTTTCTATACAGGCTCTTTGGATAGCCTACCAAAATGTGTTATAAACTCTGGAAAAGAAATCTGAAAACAAAAAAAAAATGTATTCTCTAGTCAATAGTTACAGCTGAAATATCGTGATTATGAGAGTACACGTAGAAGTGCAGAATTGCTCTTTAAGTAAACCAATAAACAGTCTGATTGATGCCGGAACTGGAAATGGCATCCAGAGAGGCCATACAATGCCAGACCCTCCAGATGGCTTACCGCGTCCCCACCTGATCTAGGCTCTTGCAGAGGTAGAGTGGAGGAGCACAGAAGAATGGAAGGCCTGACCGCCAAACTTAGATTGACAGAGGAAGCACACAGAGAATTATGGGGGATCTGGGTCAGAAGCAACCCCCCAGTAGGGGGCGTAGCAGATCTAGGGCAAATAAAATCTAGATCCTGGTCAGAATAGATATGTGGACCATTTAATGCAGACAGGATGCAGTGAGGTTTGATCACTAGTAAGCAGGTAAAGGAATCTGACGGGGATTGACCCAGTCCCCATGGAGAGGAACAGACCCATTGTATGCGGTGGTGCCCAAGAGTCTCTCCCTGAAAAAGTTTTTAGGATTCCTGTTGAGTCCTTAGTTAATAGGTCCTTGCCCTTAGTTGCAACTAATGATTAAAGGTAAAGAGGAGCAAAAAAGAAAAAAAACCCTGCTTAATTTTATTTCTTTAAGATTATGTTATGAAATATCGTGAAGAAGGTAAAGGTAATTTTCCTTTGGAAGATACTTTGGTTTCTAGGGGAGTTGTACACCTCACCTCGGGACTGGGGTTTTTATTTGTGATTGTGTACATACCTGAAAGGTAAGGGGAAGTAGTGGAGCTAACCCTTGATCATGGTAATAATGTACTTTGTTTTCCCTTACAAACTTGAAATTAGGGGAATTCTACAGTGGGGGTAAAAAGATTCAATGACTTTGTATAACATAGAACTGAGTCCCAATGTACTGTAATGACATACTCTTCACATATGAGCTGTACATATGATTTATGCAATAAAAATTGAGTTAAAAAAAAATGCCTGACCCATTTGTTGAGATTCATGATTTTATTTATGTACCCAACAAATACATTATTCTAAGGCCTGTACACAAAACAGTTGAGTATTAAAGATCACTCCTCTATGCAAATAGAAAAAAATTTCAAAATACTACAGGCAATATATTCACAGAGGGACTGTTTTAGAACCAGCATTAGACTCTAAAGAAACCAGTACTTGAAGGGATAATACATTTTAAAAAATGTATACTATACAAAGGTGCATTTGGCACAGTTTAGAAACAACAAAGGGCCTCTTGGCAACATGGTATTTTTTTTAAGACACAGTGCTGCAGATGCATAACGAACTGCCCATTTTCCATCCTTGAAATAGAAATTTTAAACACCAACATACATCCCACCAGGCATTTTACATACGGTATCTCAATGAACTTGTACTGGAGGTAGGCTATGACTGAGACCCTTCTAGTGAAAATTTATTACAGACACATACATACTTATTTAGTGAAGATAGAAGCCCACTGGCCCTTCGAGTTCCTCACTCCCACCAGCTCAGTGGGAGTACCCCTTCCCACTTTTTTGTCAAAGTAATTGCTCGGCCTGAGCCTTCAGGTCATTACAGTATCAGCTGATGCCACATGCAGCCCAATCCAAGTGTTAAACGCTCTTTCTGTGAAGCAGTTCCTCCCGATGTTTTCCCTTGAATCTTCCTCCAGGTTTGTTTAGCATACAGAATCCATACTGGACCACCAAGTCCAAGTTGTAAATGTTTGGTAATTCTTTCCTCATGACTGCCTCCTGTAATTTTCTTGGTAACGTTATCCAATTTATTCGCCTACAGTTCACTGATTCTACCGTGGAGCATTTTTTAAATATTGGTACCATGTCACTAGTCATGCACGTATACAGTTCTAATGAACACATTGAACATAACTGCCTGTGTCGCTATATTTAATTTAGTCATCCTTATCTGGAAGTGTCAGCAATACAAAATGTCGCCTTATGTCAGATTTATGAAATAAGAGAAAACCTTTAGTAAAATTCTGATGTACTTCTAGGGGAAAATTGCAAAGATGTTAATCCAGGTGCAGTGAACAGGCAAAACCAAATGGATGGATGACTGTGTGGTCTGGGATGGACCAGAGCCACAGTTAATTGCCAGGTAAACGGATCTACTGAATATTATAACGAGAGCTGTGAGAATAAAGTGATCTGATTGGTTACAAAGATTCTGAAAACATTATTGGTAGGGAAAGCTTCTGAAAGGGTTAATGGAAGGGAAACCCTCATCTGTAACATCATACCCATAACAAATAGAAAAACAACCCTTTTTAAGAGTTCTGAAAGTACCCCATTTCTTTTTAAAATTAACCCTTTTCACCCTTTTATCAGTTGCTTACATCTGTCCCTGCTGCCATCTCCCGAACAACACTGACAGTGCGCCACTGGGGGAAATTCTGATGCCACCTACTGATGGCTCTGGGTGCAAATTCACTTCCACAGCAGGTTATCTCCTGTCACCTCCCCAATATCCAGCATGGAGGCCTGGGCCTCAGAGACCCTATCGTGACACTGAGATGTGGGTGGGTAGAGACTTCCTTCAGCCATGCTTTGGATGTGTCCCCCCGCCCCCATTTTCTACCTCCATGACTGGAGTCAGCAGCCACACCTTCAAGAGAGGGCAGGACATTGTGTGATCAACAATGCCATCTACAGCTAAGGCTGACCTACTGAGGGCTGCAACTGTGCTGCGCAGTGGATGTAATGCTACTCCAGCATCTGAAAGTGCTGCTTCTACAGTGTTCCCAAGACTCCTTGGGCTCTGGGTTGGGAGTTGGGACAGTGATGTAAACTAAAGTCTCCCACATGGTAACGCAATGAACTACCCCTAGTACCATCGGAATGGGCTACCATGTCCTATTCTAATGATGGCATTAAGGAACTGCAAGGTTTTATATGGCATGAGTTAATAACCCTTCAGCTTCAATTCATACCTTACAGTACCCCTGCAGAGGGATTTACCTATGCTTAACCAATCCCTGTTTATGGTCTTAAAGGGGAAAGTATATATGCTGGATCCCTCAAATTCTTAAAACGAGCTTTCAGACTAGGTACTGGGCTTCTCTGCATGCGTCAGCAGTCTGGAAATATTAAATATTTAAATCATCCATCAATTTAATGCTGGCAGTAGCCATTTAATTAAATCTTGAGACAGGATATGATGTCGCTGAGGGACAAGCTGTATGTTGTCCATTATAACTTGCCTCACAGTGACATCACTTTCCATCTCAAGATTCCATGAAATGACTGCTGCTCTGACTTACTCTACCAATGATTTGGATATCTAGATCTCTGGACTATGGACACTTTCAGGTAAGCCCAGTACCTTGTTTGAAAGATCATGTCATGGGTTTTCTGAATTTGAGGGATACAGCACACTTGCCTTCCCTTTTTATATGATTCTGGAATTTGTTCTATTCCACTCCATCCCAGGCTATGATTCTACAGGACAATGACATGGAACACGTAGCCAGTCTCAGGAACCAGTACATTCTAGTGTTCCTGGGGGCTGTAAGAGCCAGAGTACTTCATTAGTTTAAAATGATTTTTTTGTCTTGTTAAAACAGCAATAAGGGGCCTTACTGAGCTGTGAAGAGCCTTCAGATGTGGCATCATAATGTCATAAAACTACACACAAGGTACAGTATGGCCCAGCCAATCACAGGCAGATGAACAGACATGGACTGGATGGCTAGAGGGACCCATAAGGACTAACACTGCCACCTTCCCCTTAAAACACAAAGATATCATGGGATGAACTGAAACTCAAATACTGTACAAATGAAACAAAGAAAAACAAACTGGCCAGAGCGGGAAAGGGTGGGTATGGAGCCCATTCACTTGTGTCATGGAGGACCCAAAACCCTAAAGCGATCCCTAGGGGACAATGTCACAGTAACACACTACAAATTATTATAATATGAGCTAGCAGGAGGCCTCTTACCTACTCTCTAATGCGTATGGTATACAATTTGACTTGCATAGGTCATTAGTCTTTGTTAGAATGTTGGTAAAGTATCGCTTGCACATGCAAACATAGGCAAGGTGTGAGAGTAAGAGATCTTAAAAATCCCCCCAAAACATTTGATCTTTTGGGTGAAATATCAGATGAATGTTAATTGCTTTGGATAATCTAGCTCTCATAGGAGTAGCATTTTTGTTTGTACCACATAAAATATAATATATTCAAGCATTAAGTATCAGCAAATTTCCCAAACCCTTTTCTACTCTATAAAACACCTTTGTGCGGTCTAACAGCATTACGGATTTGAGTGTTTTCAAGTACTACTACCTCATTATTATGTTGTAGTTACTTTATTTCTGGTAGAACTCACTGTCGAGGTAAACATCTCCGCCCCAGAAGAAAATGAGTGATATTTACAGTAATAACATTTATTTACAAAAGAATATTAACAAACATTACTTAAACAAGGCCACTCCATCTGCTTTTGCAGATGATGTGCAGAACTGATATGAAACTGGAGATCATTTCCATGTGCACACAGTTTAAAAAGGCTAATTCACTTCACTCACAGAGGAACAGTGTCTTGACAGCCTCATCTGGTGGGCAGACTTACATGGAATCCTCACTAAGAATCAAACCTTGATCCCAGAGTCCCAAACGTAGCAGCAGCTCCACCAATCATTCAGTTAAAGAGAATTTCCGTCTAGCTGTGAGCTGAGACTGCTTTTAAGGGAGAACTTCTGTTACAATTTCTCAACATTAGGAGTCTTGTTTTGCAGTGTATCACATCTAGATGGCGCTGTTAATGTACTTACATTTTTTTTTGACCGATGCAACAAACCACATTTAACAGCTTCTGCTGCACGAGCATTGCTTCTGTGTAAGACAATGACGCAACAGTCAAACAGTTCTGCTGATAAAGACGATCTGACAATAAGTCTGTTATACAGGATGAGTGGAAACATTCTCTAGTATACACACAAGAACAAAGCTGCCTTAAGGTAGAGTAAGAAATGAACTCGCATTTCATGTTCACAAATAGGCTTAAAGATAATGACCAGAGCTGTGCGTATTGTTGTTGACACAAAGGAAATTGCATGAAATCAGTTCCTTTGCCCAAGTATAATTTCTTGAAATTTGTAGAAAAGAATGAACAAAGATAACCCTGAGTCTCAGTTCAACTTTTGTGATGGGGAAAAATGGTGTCTCACACTTTGACGCATCATATGGAATTTGCAGTATTTTTTTCCCTTCATATCTTGTATTACCACAAATATTGTGCTTTTCAAAGTAAGGGACTGGTGGGGAAACAAATACAGATATACAGAATTTGTAGTGTGTGCACACTAATCTCAAAAGTTTCTGCAAACTGAAGTGTGAGAATGTTTTGTGAACTGCCTTCTATTCAATAACTTCCCACAGCACTAGTAACAAAATATGCTTTGTTCCCAGAAAGGATTAAACATTAGCATAAATGTCAAGCAGGTACCAGGGCTTTCATGACCAAGTCTCACAGAGCCAGACCACCAACCATAGACATGTATTTCACTCTTACTGAGGCTCCTTTGCGTGGTGTAACTGTGCTCTGGCCAATGTAAGAGTTCCCTGTGGGCACATACAGAAAAAAAGTTGGCTTGAAGCAGACAGAAGAAGGCAGTATCATTATCCTTGTGTTGCGTTTGGCTTTTTGTGTGTTTTATCCTAATGAAAAATGGCAAAAACAAGTGACTGGTGTCCTTATTCAATTTTTGTCTTCTTCTTCTTCATTGCCTAGTGCCTGGAACTAGCAAGAACAAGTGATTGTTGTCCTTATTCAATTTTTGTCTTCTTCTCCTTCATTGCCTAGTGCCTGGAACTAGCAAGAACAAGTGATTGTTGTCCTTATTCAACTTCATCTTCTCCTTCAATGCTTAGTGCCTTTTCCTGGCAAAAGAAAAAAAAAAAAGAAAACCTATTTATTTAAAAGGTGGATAAAGTTGTTTTTTTTTCCACTTCAATTGTATGTAATTATTTACATTTTCTTTCCTGTTTCACCAGTTTGTCCTCAAACCCAATCATTAACCACCTAACTACTACACATATAGGTACTTGTTGACCGGGTAAGCACACCGGTCAAAGGGTTATTTTTCAGGAACAACCTGGGTCCTAGATAAGGAAAGGTTAAGGGTGGTACATGGTAACAAACAAGGTGGGAAAATACATTTGCAAAAGTAACAAAAAACAGATAAAGCAAAAGTGAAAATTAGGATACAGTGTCAATAAAATTAGCCTATTTTATTGTGTGTGTGTGTCTATATACTGTGTGTATGTGTGTATATATATATATATATATGTGTGTGTGTGTGTGTATATGTATATATATTACATATACACACATACATACATATTACCTATTACTGCTTACTGTAGACTATCTATGTTTGCATGGCTCTTTTGTTACTCTGTACATTGCCCCTCTTGTTGTTATGTATCTTGTTTGAATCTGTATTTTCATTGTACTCTCCCAGGTCGTACCTGAAAATAGGCATATAACTTGTCTAGTGTACCTACCTGGTCAACAAAAGCTAAATAAATAAATAAAATTGTACAGCAATCTGAGTTAAACAATTACGATTCATAAATCAGCATAGAAGAAATAGAAACAATGGTGCTAATATAGCACAGTGGAAACAACTGGTGCTAACATGTCACACTGTAGCTAGCATCTTAGGTGGAACAGCTGCAGAGAGGTGAATTCAACAGGTGATCCAAGAGCTGTGACTGAGCTTCTCCACAGACCGTTTGGAGCAAATGGCATTTATATAGTGCCTTTTCTGCAAACGTCCTAAAGGGTTTTACAATCAATGCACAATTCAACTTCAACCAATCAGTGAAGTGCAGCCACTGCTGGGGAGGAAAGTAGAAGCCATTCTGTGCCAGCACACTGGACACGCTTTCCATTCCTTCTGGCAGTTTGTTTCTGACTCTCCTCCTCCTAATCATCACTGTTCCCTGCATCAACTCTTTGCCCTTCCCTCTCCATCCTCCCGGTGCCTATCCCACTGCTCTTCTCTCTAAGTACTGGTTTGCATCCTTTCCCTCCTACCTGTCTGACCTTCTTTCAGCCTCTGCTCTTTCCTAGATAGAGGAGGACGGGCAAAAGGCTGCAGTCCTTAATGATTACTTGTGCTCAGTTTTCACTAAGGATGACGGTGGCATCAAAGTGGCCACTAAGGAAGTACCGGAGATAAGACAGCCAGTATTTACTAAAGAAAGGGTCCTGAAAAGGCTGACAGTCCTAAAGATGGATAAGGCCCTGGGACTAGATACGTTGCATCCAAGGTTACTCAGGGAATTAGCAGCAGAACTGTCTGAACCCTTAGTGGGTCTATTCAATAGCTCCGTTAGGATGGGGAAAGTTCCAAAGGACTGGAGGGCAGAGGACGTAGTTCTGCTTCATACGGTGGGGGTGGGGGCGGAGATAAGGAGCAAACAGAGAACTACAGACCTGTCAGTCTAACCTCTATTATAGGGAAGCTGATGGAGTCACTGGTCAAAGAGGACCTCGCAGACTACCTAGAGAGCGATGGGCTCCAGGATAGTGAACAGCACAGATTTGTGGCAGTAAGGTCTTGTCACTAACCTGATTGTTTTCTTTGACTTGGTGATGAAGGAATTAGATAGGGGCCACATTGTGGATTAGCTGTACTTCGACTTCAGCAAGGCTTTTGACTTGGTACCTCACAAACGACTGCTGAAGAAGGAGGAGGACCTGGGTGCATCCAAACTCATAATAAACTGAGTACGTAACTGGCTAACGAGGAGACAGCAGAGGGTTGTGGTCAATGGGGTTAAATCAGAAGAGAGGGAGGTTGCAAGTGGGGTTCCACAGTAATCGGTCCTGTCTCCCGTCCTCTTGAACATGTTCATCAATGACACTGAGGCGGGAATCCAGGGCAGGCTGTCTCTCTTCGTGGATGACTCAAAGCTATGTGGGAGGGTGGATGGTGAAGAGGGAATAAGAGATATTTACTAAAAGTAGAGAGGTGGTCAAGGGTTTGGTAGTTGAAATTCAATGCCAGAAAAAGCAGGGTAATGCTCCTAGGGAACAAGAACCCCAAGACGGAGTACCAGATGGGAGGGGAGAGACTTAGAACTATGGCTGAGGAATGGGATCTGGGAGTTATCAGCAGCAAGCATGTTAAAAACAGGAAAATATATGTATTACTATCAGTTTTGAGTTCTTACTTCATCCCGATGTTTTGTTTCTGCCTAGGCTGTGAGAAGAGTTTTTTCTAACTTTCACGATATTTTTCTGGGCGTTTTAATGACCTCTGGGGCTTCCATTTAGGTTTGTTTTATTGCATCTTGTCCAGGATAGTCTTCCCAGAGTGCCCTTTGGTTTGATGTCTAATAGCCCCTACAGCAGGCCAGTGTCTTATAGCCACCGCAGAGAAAGAACACTGCAGCCAGGATTCACATTGCTAGACTCTGGGTAAGTTTGACAAGTTTCCTAAATATTGGTACCTTATCCAGCTGTCTTATGCTTGGGGAGGGAGGGTGTATGTGTTTAGACATGTAACTTTCTATAGTATATTGTATAGCAGTGTGAATCCTGGCTGCAGTGTTCTTTCTCTGCTGTGGTTAAGCAAGACACTAACAAGACACTGGCCTGCTATAGGGGCTATTAGACATCAAACCAAACGGCACTCTGGGAAGACTAACTTGGAGAAAATGCAATAAAACAAACCTGAATGGCAGCCCCCAGACGTCATAAAACACCCAGGGGAAATTAGAAAAAACTCCTCTCACAGCCTAGGTAGAAACAAAACACTGGGATGAAGTGAGAACTCAAAACTGGTAGTAATACATATATTTTCCTGATTTTAACATGCAGTTTTCCTTTAAGTAATTGAACCAGTGCAACAAGAACTATAGCAACACTAGTAGGATGCTGGGATGCATCAGGATGGGTACTGAGAGCAGAAGAAAAGTAGTATTTCCCCTCTACAGATCCCTGATGAGAGCTCACCTGGAGTACTACACCCAGTTCTCGAGTTGTCACCTCAGAAAGGATAAGGCTAGAGACAGTGCAGCGCAAAAGAACAAAAATGATTCAGGGCCAGCAGGGAAGAGCATCTCAAGCCACTGAACATGTAGACACTGAAGACCAGAAGGGAGAGGGGAAATATAACAGAGACTTTCAAGTTCCTTAAAGGAGTTAAGAAAGTAAATTGCAGGGAACTATTTAGCCTGACCACTAACTCACGGTCTCGTGGACATGAGTGGAAAATAACAGGAGGGAGGTTCAGGATGGACATGAGGAAGTACTACTTTACAGAAAGGGTGGTGGAAGCCTGGAATAGTCTGTCAGCCGAGGTGGTAGGTGCGTAAACAGGGGAGTCAAGCAGGGCTGGGATAGAATGAAGAGTACGGTGGTTGCTCAGAGTGACAGAATCAAGGAGGAGAAGGTGGGGAGGGCAGGGAGGGGTAGTACTCTGGAGGAACAGTAGGTTTCAAGGCTTATAGGAAACTCGGACAGACTGGTTGGACCACTGTTTTTTTTTGCCATTACTGTCTATGTTTCCTCTTACTCCCTGTGCTTTTCTAACACCCATTCCTTTAATGTGACTTGTTCCTCTACTTCGGCTGGTCAGCCTGCTTTCTCAGTAAGGCTGCCTTCTGTCTGGAACTCGCTCACCTCCTCACTTAGGCTTGCCTTGCCCTTAAAAGGAGAACTATGCTGAACCTGAGAGTCATTTTCCCCCCCCAACAGCAGCTTTTTTTTTTTTTTTTAAGAACTGGTTACATTTTTGTTATTGTTTCGTCTATGTAGGACTTTAAGTAACCTCAGTGAGTATTTCTGCTTTACACTCTGATGTTAAGTGCCATTTTAGAACTGTATGATGTAGTTCATGTCCCTGTCAGCCACAGAGTTCTGTAGTAGAACAGGAATGCACTGTGCCAAGAATGGAAGAGTAGAACAGGGACAAACTACATCATACAGTTCTAAAATGGTTCTTACCAGTAGCATGCAAGTTAGACACACCCACTAGGATAGCTAGAAAGCCTAGAACAACAACAGAATTTGAACCAGCATTTAAAAAGCAGCTTCTACTGGGGAAAAATTACTTCTAGATTCAGCGCAGTTCTCCTTTAAAAGCTCCTGCTGAGATCTCAGTTCTCTTCTGCTTGCTCCTGTGCTCCTTGCTCAGGCAGCTGATCCAGCCTCTCCTCTGCTTTCAACACACCCAGTACTTCTCCATGATTTTTTGGTGCACTTTGCAAGTTTCATACCTACTGCACTCACCTGTTTTAGATTTTGCTTTATTTTTATTTTAATTTCTTTCTGCACACCCCCCCCCTTTGAGGGGCCATGCTTTAATGTAACTTATTGTGCTGTTTGAGTTGTTGCCCTACCATCAGTAGTAGACTTCAGTCATTACTTTTGGCTGACTGTAATATCATGTTGCTTCCATGTCCATTACTGCATTAGTGTTCACCCTTGTTCCCCTTCCTCTGGGTCACGCCTGGAAACAAACCTCAGCTCAGTGCGCCTTTCCCAGTCACCAGTTTTCAAATACATAAACATAGAAACACAGAATTTGTCAGTAGATAAACACCGTTTGGCCCACCTAGTCTGCCCAGATGGTCCCGGCCTAGTCTGTCTTTGCAGACCCTACCTGGTCTCCGGCGACCTTCCCTCTTCCCTGCTTACTATATTTCCCTGTGTCTATTCCATACATGCTTGAAGCCTGTCACTGTTTTTGCCTGCACCACTTCTGCTGACAATCTGTTCCAGGTGTCTACCATTTTCAGTGAAGTACTTCCTCATATCCCTCCTGATCCTCTCCCTCCAGCTTTATAACATGCCTTCTGGTTCTGGTGTGCTTTCTCATTTAAAACAGACTCCCCTCCAGCACCTTGTTGACCCACTTGGAGGTCTCTTATGTCCTCTCTTGCTCTCCTCTCTTCTGGGGTGTACATGCTGAGATCCTTCAGTCTCTCCTCGTAAAGCTTTTCATGCCACCCCTGCACCATTTTAGTTGCCCTCCTCTGAACTGCCTTTGTCCTATGTCCTTTCTAAGGTGAGGCTTCCAGGACTGGACACAATACTCCAGGTGGGGTCTCAACAGCGACTGCGGCAGTGGTAGCACCACCTCCCTATCCTGCTGATACCTCTCCCTATGCACCCCACCATCCCATTGGCACTACCCACTGCTTTGTTACACTGCCCTTCCACTTTCAGGTCCATCAGATAGGATTACCCCAAGGTCCCTTTTCTGCTTAGTGCCTGTCAGTACCTCCCCCATCCTATACTCAGCCTCTGGATTCCAATGCCCTAGGTGTATGATTTTGCACTTTTTTTTTTGCATAGAACTCCAGTTGCCATACCCATGACCACCCCTCAAATTTCCCAGGGTCCTTATGCAGTCTCTCCCCCTTCCCGAGTATCCACCCTTACAAATTTCTGTAAAAAGGCATACCTTCTCTTCCAGTCCTCCTGCAAAGTCGCTCATGAAAACACTGAAGAGGACCAGCCCAGTACTGAGCCCTGCAGCACCCCGCTGGTCACTCTCCCCTCATTAGAGTGAGCGTTGTACCACCACACTCTGTCACCTATCCATTAACCAGTTACTTACCCAATTTAGCACTTGGATCCCACCCCTAGACTGCTCAATTTCTTTGTCTCCTGTGCAGCACAGTGTTGAAGGCCTTGCTGAAGTCCATACAGGCCACATCCTCTGCCTTCCCCTGATCCATTTCCCTTGTCGCCCAGACGAAGAACTCAGACCTACTCCCCCCCCCCCAAAGAATCCATGCTGCCTTTGGTCTTGTAGCCTGTTAGATTCAAGATGCTCTACTAACCTCTCCTTTAACAGGGGTTTACATTAGTTCCCCCACCACGGATATGAGACTGACCACCTATAGTTGTTTGCATCCTCTCTGCTGCTGCTTTTATGGAGCGGGACCACATCTGCCCTCCTCCAGTCCCCTGGAATCAAACCTGTTGCCAGCGACCTTTTGAATAAGGACATCAGTAGTGCAGCAAGCACCTCACCAAGTTCATTTAGTATCCTTGGGTGTATTCCATCCGGTCCCATGGCCTTGTCCTCTTTCAGACTCAGATCTGCAAATCTCTTCTGGACTCTTTTTTTTTGAACAACAAACCGGGCACCTGGTTGTCAAGTACATGCACGTGTGCGAAACATTGGGCTTCTGATCCTTGATCTGGTGTACATGTTGCCCTGCACTATAATGGCACTAAGGTGAAGCATTAATAAATTTGCTTTTTACAATGACAGTCAGCTGAAGACTTTTTTGTGTGTCTGGTAAGGCCATTTCTTTGTCACTGGTTTGTTGTTTTTCTGTACCTATGGTTTGCTGACAGCACCAGCTATGTCTGTGCGCTCCATTTCCTAGCCTGCTACTCTTTCTTCCATAAAGCTTTTTCCCTGGTGGTTGGCTTTTCAGCCAAGTCCCCAATATCCATGACTGCCACACACCTTCTTTGGCTCAGAGCTACAAGATTCCCCCATGCACTTCTCCCTATTGTAGGGACAGGAGGGGGAAGAGTCATCCTACCCCAACCGACTAAAGATCCAGACACCCTCAGATCCAAGTGGTGGTGCAGACCATGGGGTTAAGGGCAGGGCTTCATATAGATCGTCCATCCCACTTTTCTGGGTCCCATTTCCCCTGCCATGGTGCCAGTATGTGTACATGGAGGCACGCACATTTTGAATAGTTATGGCCCTGCCCTTCAAGTTGCTTGAGCCTTCACTATCACTGGGCCTCCAGCCAGTGGCAGCCATAGGTCGAGGCAGCTGGCCATCCCTCTGCCGACCCCCGGCAACCCATGGTTGTTCCTGAACTTGGGTTGCTGGCATGGCAGGAGGTAAGGCGTTCAATGGCTTAGTCCTCCATGGGATTGGGTCAGCTCTTCAGGACTCTTTCTCTCCCTCATTTTCCTGCTGCTCCCATGCGGTCTATCCCCTTCTTCTACTGTTAGGACTGAGCAGAAGTACCTGTTCAGGATGTCTACTTTTTTCTGATCCTCTTCTGTGCACTCCTTTACTCTTATCCCCTTTAGCTACCCCATTTGGCTATCCTTTCCTCTGCCTGCACCTTTTCTCTCTCTCTGCTCGCTGCCCTACCTGCTTCTCTTGGTTTTACTTGGTGTACCTCTCTCTTCCTCCCTCCCTCCCTCCACGTTTCTTTGTACCTACTGAGTGCCACCCTTCTTTCCTTCACTACCATGGCCACTTCCTTAGAGTACATAATATAGTCTTGTCTTACTTTTGCTTTTGCTCACCTCCTTCACGCAGAGGTTGGGTGCCTTTAATTATGTCGTCCCTTATTTTTTCCACTGTTTCTCTAGCCCTCCCTGCCAATCCTCACCTACCAGGCAGCTTCTAACGCATTCCCCCATTTCCTTAAAATCCGAGGACCCTTGTCTTCATGTGGTTTGCCTCAGCTCCCGTCTCAGTGTTGAGTCATACTATATGGTGATCACTGGTCCCTAGGGGACTGCCCACCATGATGTCTGCAGTGTGGTCTCTGTTAGTAAACAAGAGGTCCAGCACTGCCCAATCCCTAATGGGTTCGCTAACTAGCTGTCTGAGAAACACCCCCTACAGGGAGTCAAGGATTCTCTATGATGAGATGGACACGGACTGGTATTATACCAGGTCAATCCGTTGGTGGGTTAGTGAATGGGAGAAACTGTCCAGGACACCGAGGAAATTCTCCATCTCTTGTACTTAAATTCTATGGAATCTTTAATGTTCCCTGAACAACTACCAGATGGTGCCTCATTTTAATGTCTCATCCAAAAACGGGGACTGCATTAGCAGCAGATAGTATAATTTTATTTTAAGGATGCAAATTTGTTTCTGTTGACACCAACAGCATCATCCTTTAGGCGAGGGAAGCAGAAGCTGAAGGCTAGCAGTTACGGCACTCAAAAGATAAGAAATGAAACTATTATGTGAGGTGGTCATCATATCAATGTTTGAGCATCATGATAATTATACACATTTATGGTGTATAGTTTGATTTTATTATGTATGGAAACCCATACTCTAAATATCCCTATAGTGTAAGAGTCAAATGATGATGTGTGGGGGGCAAAGGTCAAATGTGTTGTAACATATGGTGGAACCCTGTTATGCTTGCAATTCCATGCCTGGAATATGTTTACTGTGCTACAGCAGTGATATCGCTGGTTTGCTGTGCTGAAGTAGTGATGTTACTACTGCAGCGCAACTGAGAATGCTGCCACACAGCTGCTTTCTTCTACTCAATTGAGCTGAAAGTGTTTTTTTTTTTGGGTTTGTTTAAATTGAACTTACAGAAAAAGCTGCAGCACACTGAATCAGTAATTTGATCACGCCACCAACCCTCAAGTGCCCCCCCAACAGCCAATTCACAGAACGGAAGTGGAGTGGCTGAAATGGGCATGGATTCCCACACACTATAAAAGATAATGCATGGGTATCATACAGAGATGAGCCTGTTTCTTCACGTTGTATGGGCATTCATAGACAGACTAACCTATTTCTTCATGTCAGGTTTTCTACGGCAACCAGTGATCCTCTCGAGCGTTGCTCTTGAAGTCCCTGGTTGCCATAAAAACCTCTCGATGCAGACACAGGCTTGTTGTGTATGGCTGCCCATACGTTATCCTCTATGTTGTGTATGGTTTGCTGTGCACAGATTTCCAAACACATCAGCCCCCCTCAATTCCAAACATCCTCGTGCCAACTGCCTTAACTTGCACAGCTCCTGCCTGCTGTACTGTCCTACAAAACCCTTTACTTACCTTCTACCTTGTTATCGTCCTTCCTTCACTTTCAAAGTCCATATGCTGTTATCTCACCCAATGAATGGGATCACAACCTTGTTGTGCACAGGCGCCCATACATTATTCTGTATGTCCATTTCTAATTTATACCTACATTGGTCCACTGACTGATGCTCCTGTTGGGCACTGATGCCTTTCCGTTTGCTGTTTCTACAATTTTCATAAGGCTCTTTAACCCCTGAATTGCTTATAAATTAATAAAAGGACACAATATATTATAATTTTGTTGCACTTCTAATGTTAGGAAAAAGAGTGGAAATTTGGGGTGGCCAGGAATCTTGTTCACATCTAGAGAGCACCATATTGCCACACCAGTAGAGGTGAGGTCAATGTGTTTAATCAGGGAATATTGTACTCATGATTATTTGGGGGGCTCTTTTTGTAATGAGAAATTGTCAGTAGAAATAGTGCAGTGTTGAGATGCCGCTCTGTCCCTAATAAGACAAAAATATTCAGTTTTAATTTTTTATTCAAAAATAATTTTACTTTTTCAGATCTTGCACATGGGAATGTACATTGAATGTGAATTATCAGCATAGACTGTCTGAGTCAGTACCAATGATTTAATGATAATCTATTTTGGGAGAATTTCAATTCATAAATTGAGGTAAAACACTTTCTTAATAAAAGCAGATGTTATCACTCTCAACTAGTTTGGCACCTGTCCAGTTCTTGACTGGATCATCTGGTTTTCAGGGTCCATATCCAGTTGTCCAGTTTTGCTTAGAGGCAGTCTGGTTTTTGAGACATTTTAAGTGGCCACATGCCTTTAAAACAGATTCTGTCAAATTATGTTTTGGTCATATGTCCAGGTTACAAACACATTCTGATCTCACACAGATCTCTGCTTGAAAAAACTGTCAATATTGGAGATGTAAAGTACGGCAGTTAAGATCATTAACAGTAAATTAACCTAATACTTACCACTATATATATATTTATTTTATTTTAATTTTTTTAGTCTTTTTGTGCCCTGTTCCACTTGCTCTTTTTGTGCCCTGCTCCAATCCGCCTGGTCATGGACCCCTTGACTGCAGCATCCTGTTACATGAGGTCCCTGCACCCTAATTGGTACCCTTAGAGGTACACCATAGACAGCTAGCACTTAAGTACATGTTATACTAACATATAGGGCTAAGGACATCTACCGTACAACAGTAGTTATCAGGATATGAATGCATATTGTTGTAATACACTTTGCTTGCTAATATATACATATTCTGCTATACATTTTCTGTGTATTTCTTTCTTGTAAGATGCCAAGGCACCTGTGTCCTTGGAGTAATTATAATATGTAAGACGGCATTGCCCGCTTTTGACGATTTGTACCATTACACTGAGTTATGTAAGATTCTTTACAAGAACTCTTTTGTTCTCAAACTGATGACTTTACAGAATTATATGTTGTTATCTTGGACCATGGAGCCACCTCTAATTTAGCCAATAGGGCTCATCTCTGTAACTAGAAATGTTTCTATCTTTTGGTAACCATAGTAACTATCATAGGTTTATAATGCAATGCACAAGCTTTACACCCCGGGGACCGTAAGAGACAGAGAAACCTCGAGGTGTAGGGAACACTTAGCACTGGCTCCCAGTTCGTATTGGTAAGAACTGCTTAGGGCAACTGTGATTTATCCCTTTGGTAGTAATAAACTTGTTTATTACTCTAATGCAACGTGTCTGTGATTACTTGCATTCCCAATATTGTCAAGAATCTGAAAGTGAGGTTTAGATCTCCCAACAATCCCCACATGAGCCGCTCTCCCAAGACCCCCTGGATTACTCCCAGGGCAGAGACACGGCACCCCCAGCCTTAGGGTGCCGACTGCAGCCAAGGGGCGGGCTTCATTTAGGCAGTGGAGGCAGGCTTGATTTTTCTTTCCCCTATAGGGGACGGGAACGTGCAATAACACCAGCATTTGTCCCACCCTCATGGGACCTTGTTGACGTCAGTTGTTGTGGTGCCCCTGGCCTCCACTAGGGATCCTCCATGCACTGACGGTGTGCCTCACCCTCCTCCCGGCCGGCCCTCTGATGACCCGAGTCCGTTCTCGAACCTGGGTTGCTGGCACTGCAAGCGGAAATCCAAAAGCTGCACCAGCATGCCAGCCCTCTCTATATTTTTAAGTTTGGAATTTTACTGTTATATTTGAGTCTTCTCTGGTATTACAAATGGTGTTAGAAGAGGAACACTGTACCTGTCAGTCATAAATAGGGGCGGGGTTAGGGGCGAAGTTTGGAGTGTGGTTTGATGTTCAGTTTTTGCCTTATGCAAAGGTGGCAAGTTTTGGCAATCCTACTTCCAAATGGGAAAAATGCAAATTAGGTGGATTTCAATTTTGTAGCGTGAAATTCAAAATGGCAGACTTTTCAGAAAGTAGGGGATATTTTACCAGTAATATTTTATGTTAACTTTCACAACTTTGTCTCTTCAAATATTGTGGCTTTCCAACATTTCAGACATGGGAAGTGTTTTGACTTTCAGAAAAACAAACAACTTCCAAATTTGGACCGGTCATATTTTTGGACTTCTACAACAACAAAATTAACAGAAAGAACCCCTAGTCAAAAGTATAGAAAGATATACAAATACAGAAACAAGTGAGGTGAATCTTCCTACCCATCCTCCCTGAGTTCGAATCCACGGGCCAAAGTGTTCCTTTAAGTATCTGGCTCCGAAGCCCATAACTTTGTTCATGGGATGGCTGTCAACGGCTGTCAGTCTCGTGGTAACTTCCACTGTAGATGCAATCTTGACTGTCTGCTGCTTGATCTCCTCAACTCCCGGCGTGGCAAAGTCCTCAAGATACATGTCTGTCACTTTCTTAAAGAATGTGTAGGTAAAATTACTGAAGGACTGGTACAAGTTCTTGTCTTGCTTTATCTGAAATGACATTTGGGAGCAGTATAGTGAATGCCCCGTTTCAGTGACTTCAAAGAGAGTAATAGACTAAAATAAATACTTTCAAACAGTTATGTTTAAAGCAATGGTAAGTACATTTATTATCTGTTGGGGTTTTTGGCCTTGTCACATTACTGGTTATTTAAATTGTTAAGAGAAACTGATATTTATTCAATTATGTGTTTCAAAAAGTCTAATGGTTCACAACTGCTGTTTTTTCATGTCACAGTCTGCCGTAATGGAAAAGGGTGATGTCATCAATATATGCAGTGTTTAGAAATTCTTATGAAATCATTTTTTTTTCCTCTTCACCATAACCATCTGCTCTCACTCCTACGACCCCTAGGTCATTTCAAGCTGAGTCTAACGACACATTACTGTACAGTGATTTTGACATATGTCCCTGGGGCTCCTAAACATTGAAGGAGTCTTACTAGCTCAACATTTTGCTTGTTACGTTATGTATCTATTTGTAAACGTTTTACAATAGTCAGTTTAAAAACAAACAAAAAAAATTACATGTGAACAAAAATGTTCCTCATACCTTTTCATTTAGTGAATCTCCAGATTTTCTTAAGAGTGCAACAATTCTTTCTATAATTTTTTCTTCGTCATCTGTAAAGATCAAAAGAAAAACAAAATCAGATTTCGGTTCAGCCTCAGTGACCAGTGAGCACACAGGTCCTAGCAATGCAGGGGCCCTGTGGTTAACTTCTCACTGGGGCCCCATATCAGGAGCGGAGAGCCTTGAGAGGCCTCCTCATCCCTGCCAGTGCCTTGTGTTACTTTGCTCAGTTTAATGAAGTGCCCTGTTACTGGTACTTGTGCTCTTCCAGAATCAGAATGTCATCATTGTGGCAATAAGATACACTGACCTAATAACACAAAAAACCAGTGCCTACTAAATCCAGGAAGGAGTGATATCAACTGGACAGCCAACAGTACATTATATAAGCACTGCAGCACATGTATGTTAGGGTTGGGGGTAGTGTCTGTGTCAAAGACAGGGTTATCTGACATCATGTATCTCAGTGATCTTAGCCCCTTGGACTGTGAAATTTGATATGCAGTTCTACGGGCTAATTTTTTGGTTAGTTTGGCTAAAATCAGTTTGATGGTTCTAAAGTTATGAATTACCAAAATTATATTAAACAAATCCCAACTTAAGACTTTGTTGCCCATGATTAGTGAAAAAAATTGAAATTACATACATACTGTAATTCTTGATCTTCTTGGATGAAGTCTCAACTACTCATTCACACTAATGGGACTACGCTGGAGGCACTAGGACCCCGCGGGAGCCAAAAATCTTCAGGAGAGCCAGTGCCAGGATAGAACCGTGCATGCGTGGCACTGTGAGACTAGCTCATGACATATAGGCTATCTCGGCGTCGACCCTCCAACCGCCTCAGTACCTTTTCGATCAAGGAGGTGCAGCATAAACTAATGAAAGAAAACCTAACCCTAACTTCCAGGCATGTGAAAGCCCGGATGACTCATGTAAGAAGGGTCAACTGAACAATGTCTTCACAGCCTGAACAACAAGGAAGTGAAGACCAAAACAGAATGAGTGAGCTCAGGGGATGGTGGGTGGGCATATGAATGAGTGGTGTAGACTTCATCCATGATCATCAAGAATTACAGCAAGTACACAATTTTCACATCTTCCTGGACTAAAAGTCTCCACCAGTCAGTCACACTAATGGGAAGAGTACCGAGCTAAAAATCAACCCCCCCCCGCCCGGAGTAGGGTGGTAGGAGACAGAGCTCACTCAGGACAGAAGTTCATAAGTACTGTCCTGCCGAAGAAAGTTAATTGTCAAGCATGGACATCCAGAACATTAGTGCTTTACAAAGGTATGCACTGAGCTCCAATTTGCCACCTTGCAGATGTCTGCAACGGGTACTTTACGAATCTCCGCGAGGAAAACCGTAACCGCTCCAGTAGAGTGGTGCGAACCTGGCCTTCCAACTTGACCTGTGCCATGGATTAGTTGTGTGGAAGACCAAGCAGAAATATATCTCATGACAATAGGTTGACCTAGCCATGGCATGCGGAAAGATACAATAGTTGCTCAGATGCGCATCTCTTCGTTCTGTCGATGTAGAATCGCAGAACCCTCTTTACATTCAGAGAGATAAAAGAAGTGCTCCCCTTCATTCTGGAGTTAATGAAGTAAGTAGGGAGAAGCAAAACTTGACTAACGGTAACTGAGCCAGTGACATGTTGCCTACTGGCTCAAGATAGTCTCAAACGCACACAGGTGAACATTCTCTGCTAAGAAATGCAGACCTACATTCAACAGGTCCATGAGACACCCTAACATTTTGCTTGGTGGGCAACCAAAACAGTCCAGACGGAACGTTGCACACCAGATGGTGAAGTGTAACCACTTAGCCGCGTAAGTCCTGCTGGTGGAAGGACTACGCGCGGCTAAGATTAAGACTTAAGGCTAAGATTAGGAGGCAGTATAGCGCAGTGGTCTAAGGCTCTGAGCTGCAAATCTGGTGACATCCAGCAGACCAGACCTGGGTTTGAATCCCACAGCTTCCACTTGCGAACTGTGTGACCCTGAGCAAGTCACTTAACCTCCTTGTGCTCCCAGGTCACTCCTGTAAAAAAGCTTTCAGCTTAGTGTGCTATACCTGGTTAAACAACTAAATAAAAAAAAAAAAAAAGATTTCTACAATTCTAGATCATACTTTTTCCAGATGGAGACATATGAGTGTACAATTTTTTAAGCAGTTTCTCTCTCCCTCCGGAGTTATCCCATTTGAATCTTTACAAACTAAACATGGCCTAACAATGACTATTTTAGATACAATCAGGTTAGGAATTACTTATTACGTCAAAGAGATATTAATATCAGATTGCCGGAACACTTACCCTTGACCTGGAGATATTTAGAGGATAACATTAAGGGGAGTTTATGCCCACATCAAGTGGGCTACTTTTATAAAATCCTAAGAGAGGGAATGGGAGATTCTTCGATCTCTATATGAATGGCTGGAATAAAGATCTTGAATTGGAGACAGAGGAACAGGACTGGCTCCGATCCTCCATGCAAGCATATAAAGTCACTCATGCCACTAAATGGCATGAATTTGCATGGAAACGTAGGAGCCGTTTTTTCCATTCTCCTGCAATATTAACTAAATATCTTCCGTCTTCATTTGGGGCTTGTTGGATAAATTGTTCTTGTAAGGTAGCTAATCATGGCCATATCTTTTGGTCTTGTCCTCTATTAATGCCTTTTTGGTGCTCTATGCAACAAGAAATCTCAGATTGTATGGGAGAACTGATTGAACTCGCAGCAGAAACAGTGTTGCTTTCTATTTATCCCCAACATAATCCACAATGACACTGAACTTTATTACCTATATTTATACTAGCAGCCAAAAAAGCAATAACTAGATGTTGGCATTCTTTAGTTATTCCAACTGTTCAAGATTGAAGAGGTTTGATGGCGGATATTTATTACATGGAATCCCTGACCACTAAAATTCACAACAAACACACACACAATTTGACCTCTATTGGAGGCCCTGGTGATGTATTTTGCCAGGTGTGACCTTGATTTTGTCCCTTAAATTTATCCATGAGTTAGGAGATGGACCAGAGGTATGGGAAGATTCGAAGTGCCTATGGACATGGAAAATGTGGGCCAAAAAACTCTTTTCTTTATTGATCAGTGGCCGAGGGGAGACACTAATTTGATAAAATAGGGAGGCACCCTGTTACAAAAATTAACATTCGGGCATGGACTATCTGCTGAGACAATTTTGGTTATGAATGTATATTGATTTATTCTGTTTTTTAACCTGTACAAAAAAAAAAACATAAGTAATCTCTTATAGAAACATGTATTAGTCCTATGCCTGTAGTAATTATGTATGTACTTGTCACCTCTACTCAATAAAAAAAAAAAATTTTCTACAATTGTCTGGAAACCTAAAACTTGCCCACTTTGTCTCCTCAGGAGCCCGGCATGGAGATGAAGGGAGCGCAAGCAGGTAGGACCAAAGTCCCTGTATCAGAGGGTCCACTCACAGAAGGAATCGACTCGGGGGAACTTCTGATCAACTGCTGATCTACGCAAATTATATCTGCTGATGTCAGTCTGGGATGATGAGAATCATCCTGCCCCCGGTTGCCTAAACTTGAGCAGCACCCTCTGAACTAAGGGAAGAGGAGGAAAGCGAAAAGGTGTGTCTTGTCTACTGCAGTGAGTACATCCTGACAGAAAACACCGGGGTCTGGATTTCTGAAGCAGGGTAGATGCATATTTGAGTTGAGAGGGGACACAAAAAGGACAAGGTCCAGACTGCCCCACTCGTCGAATAGCGCCTACACAACGACTGAACTGATACAAAGTGCTCAAGACACCTCTCTCACCTCCCCACGGCCTTACTACACAGAGGGTAGGAGAGCGCTCCACCCTGCTTGTTGATGAAAACATCACAATTCTATCATCTGTCCGAAGTGGGATCACTTCATGGCAGAGAGCCTCCTTCAGGACTTGGAAAGTGTGTAAGACAGCTCATCTCTAAGAAATCAATGAGAAGATGATGTTCCTCCTACTGGCTCCACACCTGAGTGTGGAGGTCTTGACAGTGAGCTCCCCAACCGATCAGGAGTGCAACCGTGGCGATGGTGATCTGGGATTTAGAAGGTATGGGTAGACCTAGCAGAAGCTAGGCCAACTGTGTGTACCATGTAAATAATTTTGTCCGAGGTTCTGTCATTTATGTGGAGAATTGCGGATGTGTGGTCAGAGACCGCTATTTGCTGTGGACGAAGGCATAAGTCCCAGCATCCACTACATTGAAAAAGGCCCAGACAGAGTTGTTTTCCGTGAAGTAACGAGACATCTGAAGGTGTCATTTCTTCCGTTCTCTGGAAGGCAGAACCCTCGCCCTGGAAGCATCCAGGAGGGCTCCTATGAAGAGGAGCTGCTGGGAAGGTGAATCTGGCACCTTCCCTGAATCAGAAAAACCCTCCTGGAAGAGAGCAACTGAAAAGCTGTGGCAACTGCTTCCTGAGGCTCTAGCCCAGGTGGGCTGGCTCAGAGCCAAACGTCCAGGAAGTGAACACTTGACTACCAAGGTTGCAGTGAACTCTCCCCTGAACAGGTACTCGTTTAACCTTTCAAGGTCAAGAAATGGGCGCATGCTGCCTGTTATCTTGTAACCAAGCAAAGGAAGTAGGAACCTGTGTTCTGACTCGCTGTGGAACAACTGCTACTGCTCTGAGGCCCCGTCTCTCAGAGAAAAGAGGGTCTGACAGAGAGGCAAACAGACTGGGCTCCCGCCTGGGGCTGGGGAAAATCTCTGCGAAATTGGGAAAAGTATCCTTCTTGAACAATCCTGATGACCCATATGTCTGCTGGATTGGACTTCCACTGGTTATAAAACCAAATCAGGTGCACCCCACTACCACTGAGAGCCATCCACCTCAGACAGTTGAGGTGGGATCTGGGAGGATGGCACCGGGCGCTTTCGGGCCCTGTGCCCTCTGCTGCGATTTTTTTTTTTTTTTGCAGTTGAGGAGTTGGTTCCTGACAAAGGCTTCCAGGTCTCTACCTTGAAAGGACTGCCTGTTACGAGAATGACAATGGTGCTGTCCCTCTGAGGGGCAGCAGGAGTCTAAGCGCCCTCCAGAGCGTAACCTGAGGGTCGAACCAAAAAGCACCACCAAGGAGATGTTAATTACCTGCTGCCAATGGCAGCCGCCCTAGGGGCAGTGTCATAGTGGTCTATAAAAGCTCAGCCGATTATTGGGCTGTATGCCCCTAGCAATGGAGAGGTAGATTTCGGGAGGCTCTCGACCATTGAATTTAGTGTGCTCCACAGGGTGTACTTGTATTGAGGAATGTAGGAACTCTAGATGTAGAAGTCTGCTTTGGTCCACAGATGAAGTCTGAAATATTACGATGGACCCCATATCCCTGAGGAAAGACTGAAAAGAAGATCTTCTATCACAGGCTCTGCTGATACATAAGGCTTGCATTCCAGTCCCTAAAACGAGTCACCCGCTGCATCTTCGACAAAGAAGGACAGGGACAGACTCATCCAGATGCACATCTACCCCAGAAGAACCTCCAAAAGGCAGAACCAGGCCAGAATCATGGGAGATGCCGCCACTTGGAATGGCGTTGAGGAGCTTGGCTCCATTCACGGCACAGGCGCCACACGTAGTGCTGGCAACACATGCGGCGCTGAGCATACTGGCCATAGACCTGGAGAAAAAGGGGGAAAAGGAAAGCCGTATTCATGCTGAGCCCTGCAGAGGAAAAGGTGAAGGGGTAGGTGTGAGGGGTCGGCGTCGATGGCGCTAGCACCGGAGAGGGCACCATGCACATCCTGCCCACCCGACTTGGCTGTGGCCAGTGGCTCTGAGGCCCAAAGGCCCCGGAACTGGGTTCACTGGCCAAGTCAACTGGGTAGACGTCGAACCCCTGCTCTAAATGAGCGGTCCAGAGGTGAAACTGCCCACCGGAGCCCCACCAAGGACAGAGACAGGGCCTGGTGTCGAAGATCGTGGCCATTAAGAATGGAGCCACAGAGGACCTCACTGAATTGGGTCAGGCCTACTGCTCACCACCACCGATGATCCCCATGCAGACATACCAGAGGGCAACCTTGAGCGGTACTGTTTCTTCTTCCGACGACTGGAGGAGGAAGAAGAGCTCGAGCGGAGCCGGTTCCCTGATCAAGGTCAGGAACAGGCTGCTGCTTGTGTGCTTCGTGTGGACTGTCCTCCCCCTCGAGCACCGGACTGCCAGAGGTCGGACCCCCCCCCTCTGCAAATGGTGGTGGATCAGACACAGCCCCACTGCCATCACAGCTTTCAAATTAAGTCTCCCTACCATCACCGCTACCATCTAAGATCGACTCCGTTGATGGCAGGCTGAGAATTTCTGCCTCTTCTTTTTAAAATCAGAAAAGAACACTAAAAGTAGTAAATTAATTGAATACTGAACGGCTATAGCTGCTGTCGTATAGACGAAGACTTGACTCCCGGCAGGCGAGCGATGTCGTCATCAAAGCACACTTGACTGCGGGAGAAAAGGAACTGAGGCGGTTGGTGGGTCAATGCCGAGATAGCCTATACGGCATGAGCTAGTCTCATGGTACCACACATGCGCAGTTCTATCCTTGCCGCCCTCCTGAAGATTTTTTGCCCTGGGGGGGGCTCATCGTCTGGCGTGAGTCCCATTAGTGTGACTGAGTGGCGGAGACTTTCAGTCCAAGAAGATCTAGTATTTTAATTACTAAACTTATAGGTTCATTAGACCTTGGCTCAGAATATGGTCTTTTCATGGTTTCAGAAATGAATTTGATTTTATTAAGTTACTAAGTTTTTAAATCTTGTCCACGCATGAACACTTGAAAAGCAAACCTTTTTTCAGTTAAAGCTGAACATGAACAAAAACATTTAATGCTAAAAATATACAAAAAAAACTTAACTCTAAAACTTGACACATGTGGAGTTTGCCAGAAGACAATCTAATAAGATGTCTAAACTGACATAAAAAATTAATTAGTTAGCATTTCAATTAAAAAAATTTTTTTTTTTTTTAAACTTTGTTTTTATTGATTTTTTTTCTTACAGATATCCATACAACAGTACAAGTGAGACACAGTTGATGCAGAACAGAGTCAATCATACAGAGGGACAACAGATATAGAAAAAATAATACTGGTATAATCTGGTTATTAAAAATCCATAGATAGAAGTGCATAAGATGACATAAATACCATGTTAAAGCATATAATATAGAGTTAAAGGTGTCTAACCTAAATTTAAACAGGTAGACCATTCGAGAAACAATCAGACTACCTGTTATGTCCTTTAGGTGATCCCCACAAATAATTTGTCCTTTATAGCTATACATCATGGTATGAAAAGGGGATCCTGCTGAGTTGCATACATTACCCATTTTTGCCATCTAAGTTCAAATGAAGTATCTGGTTTTGGTCCCCTGGGAGTGAGCCTCTCTAGTACATAAAGGTCTCTCATAATCTTAAACCAATTACTGAGTATAGGTGGGGCACTTCTACCCTATAGGCGAGTAATCACCTTCTTAGCAGCCAAGATGTAGGTTACCAGGAGAGACCCCTTCTGCACACAAAGTCCCTCAGGTGGGACCATCAAGAGAACCAATTCAGGAGTTAGCACTGTCCCTTCTCCTACTAATTTGACCAGAGCTGTTGCTATATCCCGCCAAAACCCCCTAATAATAGGGCAGGACCAAAAGACATGGCAGTGGCCTGCCTTCACTTCCCCACAATTTCTCCAGCATTTCCCACAAGGATCACCTGTTATTTTGGCCACCTTAGCTGGAGTATTAAAAAATCTATTCCCCGTTTTCCAAGAAAATTCCCTCCAGTAGGGGGGCAAGAGGGAAAGCTTTATGTATTTGCTCCAGTCCTCCTTGGAGACAGGGATCTCTAATTCCCTGTTCCAGGTCTCCAGGATTGAGACTGTGGATTCCCGAGAGAGCTCCTGTAGTCCCCCATACGTCACCCCAATAAGGTGTGGCCACTGCTGCCCCCCCTCAGGGCTGCAATAAAAAGGTGTAATAGCATAGGAAGTGGTTTTGGCACGGCATTCCTATGAAGACTCCTCTGAGTTAAAAGGTCTTTTAATGAGAGATATATATCGGAAGGTCAGCTTGCTGGATCCCATACATTTCCTGAATCTTGTGAAAAGGAAGAGGCCCCTCTGGTTCTATTACTTGAAACAGGAATTTTAAGCCCCTTTCACCCCACTGCTCCAATGTCTGCAGTGCTTGGGGGAAAAGAGAAGACATCTCTGACTTGATTAGCTTGAAGAAATAGGACACTATCTCAAAATCTCCCGAGGTCCGCAGTCTATACCAAGTCTCTAGATTGGAACGCATCCCTTGTAAGTAGGCAGGTGGGCCAGCCGAAAGCGAACTTGGAGAACAGACAACTGGGATGAAGTCCTGAATTTAACTGAGGGGTTTGGTCTAAAATCTTCCAAGGGAGGGTGTATGCTGGGTTACTCCACTGCATGATGCGAACTAGGATAGTGGCCCAAGCATATTTGAACAAATTAGAGAGAGCCTGTCCTTGGGAAGTTGTAAAATGGTCCAATGAATCCGAGGTCTTTTACCTCCCCAAACAAATCTGGCCAGGGTATGATTCCAGGAGGGACAGTAGGAATGGATGAAGCAGTAAGACCCAAAAGACGGAGCACAGAGTGCATTGGGGTCCATTGAGTTTTGGCCACCCAAGTGGCCTGAGAAGCCGAGGTCTCGGCTCGATCCAATGGTAAGGCGGCCTTGCTCTGCACTGTACCCAGTACCACTCCAATAAATTGGAGGCACTGAGAGGGTACTAGCTGAGACTTGAGGAGACTGACCGAGATGCCCAGCCAGGCAAACAGATCCAGAGTGAAGAAGAGAGACTCCTTCAGGCTGTCCAGGGATGGGGCTGATAAGAGCCAATCGTCCAAGTATGGGAACACATATATGCCCCTGCGGCAGAGTAACGCCACTACCACTGCTAGGCACTTGGTGAAAACCTGGGGCGCTGAGGACAGGCCAAAGGGAAGTGCCTTGAATTGGAAATGGTTCTCCCGGAAGGAGAATCGAAGGAAGCGGTGGTGGGCTGGGACGATGGGGATATGAAGGTAAGCATTCTGCACATCCAGGGAGCTCAGCCATGTGTTTGACGGGAGCAGGGGCAGGAGTCCCTGAAGAGTCAGCATGTGGAACTTCTTGTACTCCACAAAGAGGTTGAGTGTGCTGAGATCCAGGATAGGTCGCAGATCCCCTGTCTTTTTGGGGAATAGGAAGAAATGGGAGTAGAATCCCTTTGCTAGTTGATCTGGAGGGACGGGTTCTATGGCCGCTTTTTGCAGCAAGGCCTGGATCTCTTTGTGGACGATGGGGATCTGACCCGACAAGTAAAAGGACCTTCCCGGAGAGTTTGAAGATGGAATTTCCAGGAACTTGATAGAGTGACCTCTTTGTATGAGCTGAAGAACCCATACATCTGCGGTGATGGACTTCCACCACTCCAGGTGGAGACCGAACCTCCCTCCCTCCTACCGGCTCCTCTGAGGGGAACGGAGGGAGCGGAAGGAAGGGACGCGAGTCAGGACGCCAAGGGGAGCGGAGCTTTGGTTCCTGAGGCTGCTTTGGCAAACTTAGCCTGAGGAGCTTGGGCTCCAGAGCCAGTGGTGCGTTTTTTACCTTGATGCTTGTTCTGGTTCTTGTTCCATCTTCTCTGGTGATGAAAGGGCCGTTTCTTTTGACCTGTCCAATATATGGAGCGTACATCTCTAAGAGACCTACCGCTCTCTTGCAGCACTGTAATAATGTCTTTCGCGCACTGCCAAAGAGGACGGAACCCCTGAATGGTGCTTCCAAAAGGGATGACTGAACATCCTGCGCCAAACCCATGAGGTGCAGCCATGCTAGGCACCAAAGGCAGATTCCCAGGCTGTAGCCCGAGCCACGGAGTCCACAGAATCATAAGTGGTCCAGAGTGCGTGACGGCAGGAAGATTTATTCATGCGAACCTTGTCCAACAGTTTAGCCCTGAGGTTTTCATCAAGGATGTCATGAAGGTCCCTCTCCAGTTCTGTGAAAGACTTCTGAAAAGCCACCATGTGGGACACGTAGTTCAGCGACCAGATGGCGCAGGAGGTGGACGAGTAGATCTTCCTACTGAACTGGTCAAGTTGTCTTGAGTCCTTGTCTGGTGGGGACGAGCTCAAATGTTTAGGTTGAGCCGAGCGGTCATGCGTGGCCGTGATGACCATAGAGTCGGCTTTTGGGTGTGAAGTCAGATGAGAGATCCCTTCCAAGGGAAAGTAGATTCTGTTAGCATTCCTGGAAACAGCCGGACTGGAAGAGGGCTGTTGCCATATTGTAGTAACTAGATCCTTGTGCGGGCCCATTCAAGGGGGGATGGGTAGAGGGTCTGTGGTGGACAAGTCCAAATTTTCAGCCAGCCTTTTTCGCCGAGGATCTATCTCCTTGGATGGCCAGCCCCCTGCTGTTTAAATAGTTCTCCAGAGATCCCCAAAAGAAGGGTCCTCCAGGGAAATTTTGGAGATTTCTTTTGGATGAAGTTCAACCAGTGAACGAGGTTCAGAGAGGTCGATATTGGAATCCTCATGCGAATCCAAGGGGTCTGAACCACTGGGAAGAGAAGGATCCATCCCGGTGTCGCCCACTGGAAGAGAACCTGCAGCACATCCCAAAGGAACTGGAGGAGAAGGTGGTGCTCTGCGTAGAGAAATTCCTCTGACCGGCTGGGACTGCCTACGTTCTGTAAGGAGTTGTGTCCTAGCATTCTGCCAGCACACCAGGACAGATTTGCGATCAGGTGGTGGTGGTGGTGGAGGAGGAGGCTGGTACCCGGGATACCCGGCCAAGGGCTGGTAAGCAGGATGATGCCAGTAGGGGTATTGGTACCCTGCAAACACTGAGGGATAACCTAACAGCGGGTATCCGGGTGTCGGGTATCCCTGCATCGGGTAACCTGGCGTCTGAGGCACCAGGCTCGGCATCAGATGAGAAGGGTCCGGCGGAGGGCCGCCCGACGGTGGAACATGGGGGTCAGGCCTCTGGAAACCACCAGAGGGTCCTGCAGGAGGGGCTGGAGGCCCGGCCAGGGGAGGTGCCAAAGGGCCACGGCAAGGGATCAGGCGTAGGGCCCGAGGGTCCCGAACGGGAGGGCTCCATACCTAACAGATCCCAGCCCGACAACGGACCCCTAGGAGGGGGGATCCAGAGGCAGAAAAGAACCAGTTGAAGGGGGAAACTCTGGAAGAGACCCCAATGACAGGTCTGGGAGCAATCCCGATGGAAGGGGAAGGTCGGGAACCAGTGGCGAATCCCTGGGGGTAGAGCCCGACAGGGATGAAGTGTCCCCCACGAGCACATTCGTTCCGGCATCGGGGTCCTCAAAGGAGCCCAATGGGAGAGTAGATGCGGCTGTGTGGTCGATGGAGAGGGTCATTGTCCAGCTTATCAGTCATGACCAGGCTGGCTGCGGAAGAAGGACCATGGTTAGGCTCATCGGTCTGGGCTGGGCACCCGGCGACTTATTGGCGGTGCTACGAGTGGGAGAACTGATAGATACCTCAAGAGAGGCAATCCCAGGCTGCCTGCACACCTCAGCAGGAGGGGGAGAAGGCGTCCGGCCTGCAGAAGCAGATGGAGTGCCCGTAAGAGTGGTACTCACAGTTCTGGAAGTGGAGGGTCTCGCTTGAGGCAACGAACTTCTCTCCCAGCACTTCTTGTCTTTTTTCATTCTTTATTCTGGGGCTGGAGATGACAACCTCTCCCCAAGCTCCTGGAGCTTCTTTTCCATAGAAGCCAGTCGATGGGTCAGAAGGTGGGCCTCGAGGGTCCACTTGCGTCGGGTCCGTGTGGCCTGGTTGAACCCCTGGCACATAGCACACTCAACTGAGTTGAGCTTAGCCCCCAGGCAGAGGAGGCAGCGGGAGTGGTCATCCCTCTGCGTGATTTGGGCACCTCACTTGGAGCACTTCATAAGACAAGACGACATACACTCGTTCGAAAAATTCGGAGAAAAATATAAAGAATAAGATGAAAATCGTTGAATACTAAGCAGGCGACTCATCGCTGCTCTACCACATCTGTCGAACGAACTGAAGCGAGAGCGGGACTGCCCCTTTTGTAGTCGGGCTGATGTCGCGTCACCTGACACCCCGCTGATGATTGCTAGCTACAAGTTTGCTGTTTGAACCCGACGCCAGGAAGCACAGTCCTATATGTGAAGAGCTACTGCAGGAACTCTCTCGAAGTAAGATCCTTAGTTACTGCGATGCATGGATAGGCGGAGAAGAAAACCAGCCCAGTGGCACTGTTGCCACCTGGGAGGTGAGGGATTACATGCAATTCTCAGAAACACACTCTGATGCTCATTTAGTATATGGCACCCAATATTCCCTTCGCCATCCTTGTACTCATTATGTGAGTGACTGTCATGGCCCTCATTGTGATATATATGTACTGCACATATTGTAGATGTTAGTTTAACTTTCTCTTGCCAAGCTTTAACATGTGAATTCTCTGTATATTATTGTGTTATAAATATAATTTTCCTTTTTTCTGCATGTATAACTCTCATAAGTATGTGATGTAATTGCTGTGCACCAACTCGAACCTTGACCTTATCAGGTCCATCTTGTAAATGAGCCTTGCTCAATGATGATCGCCTGAATAAAGATTTGATTGATTGATTGATTTATGGTTCAGGTACATCACAGGAATGGAGTGCTGGGCTCCCAGAGAGTGCGGGCATGGACCCTCTACTGTCACAGAAGTGAGGTGCCAGGCTCCTGGGAAGTTATTTTATGGATCATCTAGTATCACAGAAGTGAGGTACTGGGCTCCCAGGGAGTGTGGACATGGACCATCTACTGTCGAAGAAGTGAGGTGCTGCGCTCCCAGGTAGTGGGGGCACACAGTGGTACCATCAGGGAAGTGAGGTACTGGGCTTCCAGGGAGTGAGGGCACAGATGGCCTACCATCACACAAGTAAGGTGCTGGACTCATAGAGCGTGCAGTCATGGGCCACCTAGTGTCAGGGAAGTGAGGTGCTGAGCTCTCTGGGATTGAGGGCACACACCACCTAATGCCATGGAAGTGAGGTTCTGGGCTCCCAGGGAATGAGTGCATGGGCCACCTAGCATCAGGAAAATGAGGTTCTGGGCTCCCAGGGAGTGAGGGTATGGACTGCTCAATATCACAGAAGTGAGGTTCTGGGCTCCCAGGGAGTGAGGATATGGACTGCTCAATATCACAGAAGTGAGGTTCTGGGCTCCCAGGGAGTGAGGGTATGGACTGCTCAATATCACAGAAGTGAGGTTCTGAGCTCCCAGGGTGTGAGGGCAAGGACCACTTAGCATCACAGGAGTGAGATGCTGGGCTCCCTGGGAGTGAGGGTACTGACTGCTTAGTGTCATGGAAGTGAGGTACTGGGTTCTGAGGGAGTACAAGGACGGACTGCCTATTATCATGGAAGTGAGGTGGGGCTCCCAAGGAGTGAAGACATGGACTGCTTAGCATTCACAACCCACAGAACCTTGGTGTGAGGGATGGGGGGGCCCACAAAGAGGATAAAGCATGGGGACAAAAACAATAAAATGAATTTGACTTTACCATCAATACCATCTGGCTCCAAACTGGACGATCTAAAATATATCGAAGGACTTTGGCGGTTCTTGCGGAGAATCTCCTGAAGCTGCTTTGCTATTTTCCCAGCAAGATCTCTTGTAGCATCTGAAAATCAAACCAAAGAGCAATGAAGTTCTTTATGTATCAAATGCTGTGTTTTTTACTGTAAAGGTCTCAGTCTCTGTAAAAGTGCATGGTGCTTATTTGACAGAAACACTACTGCAGCTTGGCTAGAGTTGCCAACTTTGGATAATAAACAACTACCCTCCTACCCCTGCCACCAATAAAGAACACATTGCACCTCCTCACATGGCATTTGCTATATCCAAGGCTTACTTACCTCCCCCGCCTGAGTGACCTACTGACACTTAAGACCTCTCCTCATTCACTTAGGTCATTCTCTAACCCTCTGCTCACTACTCTTTATCCCAGACTGGCTATTAGGAGGCCATCCTTCGCTTACTCTGTACCCACCACTTGGAATGCACTCCCCCTATCTACCCTCTTTCTCTCTCTCTCCTCTCTAGCCATGTTCAAGTCCTCCCCTTTGTGCTCCTATTGCAGCCTAGACCTTGTCCCTGTTCTGGCCAATTCCTCAAAATACGCAGATGTAGTCGATGGAATCTGCCTCGATCATCTCCTCCTTCTACTTCTGTGTCATTTACTTCTCTGCTACCTGATTAGTACCTACGATTATTTTTGTGTATCAGGTACCTTTCGAGGTCAATTGTTTCTGAGTGGGTATGTGCCTTACTGTAGGCTCCCCAGCCATTGCACAACAGTGCCATATGCTGTGTTCTGCATTATGGATATGCTTTTTACATTGGCTCATTGTTATTCACGACATATAAATGTATATTTCCCGTGTAAATTTTATTTCCTGTGTAACTTTTCCTCTCATACCTTTTACTAATGTATTGAATTTCTTGTATATATTTATGCCTCATTTACTTTGTATGATTTATGACATGTTTCGTTGCACTGCACTCTTGTCCCGGGTCACCCCTGAAAAAGGGACTGTACTGTCTCAGTGGGCCACTTAAAATAATAAATAAGGCCTCTGGAATTCTCAATTCTGCAGCTGTGGAATTTTCCACCGAATTTGTATCATGCCGCAGAATATATATACTGCCACAGAAGTCCTTATTCTTGGTGAATTTTCATTCAAATATACAGTTTTTCCACGGTGCCTGGCTCGCTCCCATGCCCATCTAATTTATCCGGAAGCCCCTCCTCTATGCTCGGTATCTGATGTCATCAATGACATCACATCATATTTTAGCCAATGACAGGACTGCATTCTGCCACAGAAATGAATGCAAAACGCTGCAGAAATCAAAAAAATGCTGCTGCAGAAACCTAGGAGCCCTGCCACAGAAATCAGGACCCAGTGCTGCAGAACACTAGATGCCCTGGCTATGTCAGGGAAGATATTCATGGAGTAGAAAAAGACACAGCTTAAAATGCAGAGTGGACTATTAGGTTAGCACATTGTTAAGGGTCTGAGATAAAATCTTCTGACTGGACTTTATTTTTTTTTTTTAATAAATGCTGTCTGCGTACATGACATGAGACACTTGGGTGCCTCCTGGAAGTGCAGCAACAACAATAATCAATTTGACAGCATCTGTTCTGAGAGGCTAGTGCCACTGTGAAGACAACCAAGGCATTAGAGTACCTCAGTGGAGAACTGGAGGACCAGCTTAGAACCCTAAAAAAAACCCGGTACAATCTGTTAAACAATCGGTAAGGTGGCAACCTCTCTGCTCTGTTTTTGAGTTTGTCATCGCAGTGCAATGTCCGTTAGTTCATTCCTTACTAATTCTCACCACATTATTGCTTCGATTGTATTGAGCTCATAGAGATGGTTATATGATTAGGGGTTGTTTACCAGGAGAGGTACCATTAATACACCAAGAAAATGTCAGCAGATAATGGCCCATCAGCCTATCTAGTCTGCCCATGCCTGCCTAGTCCTGACACTGTGCCAATCAGTATTCGTTTCTCCCCCTCCTTTGCCAGTTGCCCCTGTATACACTTTTCCCATATGCCTGCCCCGCTCCCTTTTGACCAACACCCCCACTGTCTCAGCGCAGATGACCTCTTCTGGGTGTTAAATTCTAGTCTTCCACCACTCTTTCTGTAAAAATGAAACTTGCGCTTCTGTCATCCTTTTTGAACCTCCCCTCCTTCCCCAAAACACCAATTTCATGGAGTTTCCCCCGATGTCCATGTTACCACTCATTGTAAACAATCACTGCTGTGCACCTTGTTTATCCTGCGGAGGCACTTAAAATGTCTCCGTCATCTCTCCCCTCTTCCTCCTGCCCTACAGAATGTGCATATTGATCCCTCCAACAATCATCACAAGGCCTCCCTTGTTGCCCCTGTATCCTTTTAGAAGCACTTCTCTGCACTAGCTCTGGCCTATCCCTGTCATTCCTCAGCTAGGGTCTCCATAGCTGCACACAGTGCTCTAGATGAGGTTGAACCAGGGAGCTATACTGGGGCATACCTCCCAGTTTCTGCTAGTGATCCCCCCTCCAAATGTATCCCCAGCATCTGATTCCTCTTTCTCACAGGCCTATTACACTGTGCTGATTCCTTCAAGTTCTTCATTATTATCACCCCCCAGGTCCCTTTTCAACACTGTGCCTTCCATCAGGCATTCCATTCTCGGGTTCTTGGCCTCTATGTGCATCACGTTGCATGCATTAAATGTCAGCTGCCACACCTTTAAACCACCTCGCTAGTCTTTCCAGAGCCTTCTTCATAGCCCTTACCCCCTCCTTGATGTCCACTTTACCACAGATCTACATGTTGTCTGTGAAGAGGCATATCTTACCCTGACTCCCTCCCCATGTCACCTATAAATGTGCCAAGAAGACTGTCCCTAAAACCAATCCATGGCGCACCCTGATCTTGGCTTCCTTTACCCACGAGGGCTCTCCATTTGGGGCTACCCTCTGGGTCCTCCCTCCCAGCCAGGTTTTTTACCCACCTTGTTATCTTATCCCTTATTCCCAGCTTGCCTAGTTTCTTTACTAACCTTTCATGTGGGAAAGAGTCAAAGGCTTTGCAGAAATCTACGTATGACACATCTACTGCCTGGCACCTATCCATGGGCATTAATAAATGATGGGGAAGTGTGGCACAAGTGGCTTTATCATCTGGTTAGCCTCCAAGATGGGTTTATTTCACGTGTATGGTGCACATACCCATCATTTATGTTATATAATACATATGAATGGTGAATGTTTACCTTTAGGTTACATTTGTGATAGTTTACAGGTTTGCCTTTTCTGTCTTTTTGTCCCAGTGGTATACATTTTAAATTGCCGATGCATACAGCTTTTATAGTGGAGGTATGTAAGCAATAAGACAACAGGGTGTTGGTTGTCTGAGGATAATGCACACCCAGGTGTATAATGAGGCATGAGACACTTAAGCAGAGTACTTTCAGCACCTGGATGTGCATTAACATCAGACGACCAATGATCTGGAGTGCGTCACTGAGCTTATAGGAGGGCGAGGAACCTTTGCACCAAAATGGTCAGAGAAGCCAAAGCTAATTTCTACCGCTCTCAGCTGGAGAGCTCCTCAAGAAATGCCTCCAAATTCTAGAAGACTATCGAAGACATTGAAGGTCGCACCACTGTAAATTCCCTACCTACTAAATTATTGATCGACAATACTGTCATCTCCGACAGACTGTCTATTCTCGATGCTCTCAATAATCATTTTGCCACTGCAGGGCTAGCCTTTGACTCCTCTCCCGCGAATATCTTCCGCCAACAACTTAGACTGGATACACAAGAAAAACCCATCCCCAGTCCAGCCTTCTTTCTGCAGCCTACCTCCCTGAAAGAAGTCGAAGATCTTCTCCTTCAGCTGGACACTAGGAAAAGTGCTGGGGCCGACCTCATTGACCTGTACTTTTTAAAGGTCGGCTACCGTGTCCTCGCAGTCCCAATTACTCATCTCTTCAACTTATCCTTGACCCAGGGTGACCCACCGCCCATTTGGAAAAATGCACTTGTGGTCCCTTTGTTTAAGTCAGGAGATCCTAGTGACCTCAATAACTACGGGCCAATCTCCCTACTTAATCCTGTCAAAGATGCTGGAGAAAATAGTGAACTCCCAGCTTCGAAGTACTGGAATCAGAAAACTGCTCAACCTCATATAATCCAGTTTTAGAGCACAGCACAATACAATCTCTGCTCTAGCCAAGGTGAATCCACTGGCAGCTTGAATTAGACAAAAAACTTTGTCTGCACAGTTTTCTTGGACCTAAGCAAGGTGTCTAATACCGTTGATCACAGACTGCTTCTGTTGTCCCTCCAGAACATTGGTTTGGATTCCCTATCCCTTAAATGGTTCTCCAACTACCTCTGACGACTTCAACAAGTAAAGGCAGAAGGGAAGTTTCTCCACCAAAACCCTATTGAGGGTGTACCGCAAGGTTCCATTCTTGGTCTCTTGCTCTTCACCATTTATATTAACAACGTAGATGCCCCCATCAAAGAAGCACAAATACACCTATTTGAGGATGATACGGTACTCTATGCTAGTAGCCCCACACCTGAAGCGGCCTGTAAAGCCCTTCAAAATGAATTTAATCTGCTGCAATATCAGCTTATAAACCAGAAACTGCTCTTAAATGCAAAACAAACAAACAAAGCAATGTTCCTCTCGCCCCTTCAAAATGCTGTAAATCCTGCAATTGCTGGGACACTCCCGCAGATCACTACCATTCTAGGTGAGCAGTTGGACTACGTACCAAAGTTCAAGTACCTGGGGGTCTGGTTAGACCATAAACTTACTTTCACAGATCACTTAGAAGAACTGGCAAAGAAACTTAGACTTGGTCTGTTCTTTAGGATTAATAATCTCCTCTCAAGAGATGCTAAACTGAAACTGGTTCAAACTACCTTTCTTTCCCTATTGGATTACGCAGACTTTCTATATAGTCAGGGACCTGCAGGTACCCTAGCCAAACTCGATACGTTTTGTCACAGAGCCATAAGATTTATCACGGGTCTTCCATACTCAACCCACCACTGGGCATTGTACACGGCAGTGGGATGGTCATCCTTGCTTACAGACCTGCAAAAAAATGCTGTTTGACATACAAAGCTATCTCAAATAAACTGCCCCAGTATATCTCTGTCTGTTTACCTTTGTGTATTCTGGGGAAGTGTGCCCTGAGAAGCACCTCATATATCTACCTTTATGTTTACAAAGCAAAATCTCGCATTGGCAGAGCAGCCATCAGCTTTGTGCTCCCTCAACTGTGGAACAAGCTGCAAAAAACTTTTAAATTAACTCACCCCGTCAGTCTAGCAGCTTTTAAATTTCTATATCTACATCATAATAATGAGTCCTGTGCCTGTCTACCCTAAATAGTGACTCCTATAAGTCCAAGCACACTCTAATCACTACTGTTACAAGACTGATCCCATCTATAATCGACTCTTCCCTCTCCCCCTTTTTTCTACCCCCATATCTGACCCTTCCACATTCCTTTGACCCTGGTTCCAGCTCTAAATTCTCCATATCGTATCACTATATATCTTTTTTATATTAGGTTTTACTTGTGTTCGGTGCACCTGATATGTATATTTCTTTACTTTTATGAAAAATTGTGTCCTACCCAAAACTAGCTGTAGCTTCTGTTCCAAACATATACTACTATCAATGCTACCTGCTGATACTTTGTATATTCTGTATTATTACTGTTTTCTTGTGTGTTGCATCCCATGTATATTGTCCCTTGTTAACAAACCCAGGTCCACCTCGAAAATGAGCTTGCTCAACGGTGATCGCCTGGTTAAATAAAGACTTTGATTGATTATAGAATGGGTAAACTGAAAAACAATTTTTTTTTTAAATTAAAGTTTATTTAGACACGTGGTACACAGTACAATCCCAGTCATTACTGTGGAAACAAACATAACACAGAAGACAAATTACAAAAACAAATACATCTTCATGTGGAAGACTACTAAGAAATTCCTAGAGGGTTACCAAGATCCAAACATAAAGAGATCAGCAGAGGCTATATAAACAGCATTCTGTGCATGTATAGTAAACAGAGATCAAATGCCAGACAGGGTCAAAAGCCCGATGCAATCCCACCCTGGTCCAGTTATTTAGGAATTTAGGATAGAAAAGTCCACTCCTTCTCTCCAACCCACCATCTCTCCTTTTTCTGTTTAACCCTTCGCTACTTCATCTAAGATGGTTAAACCTAGCCGGCCCGGTGGCGCTGAAGGTTGAGGCGCTGGACGCCACAAATCACATTATGCCGGCGACCCAGGTTTGGATCGAGCATCTGGAGGACAGGTCTCCTCTCCCTGGGCAGGGTTCCAGAGTTGCTCAGTGTCCTGGCGACCCCCGATAGAGATCGGGGGTACTGCAGGTACACCAGCCAACGCAAGGGGTGGAGTGCAGCAGATGCCAGCAGGGCAGCCGTGTGCAGGTGTCATTGCTCGCTGCACTCTGAGGGGAGGAAACAAAGAAATACCTCCTGTTGGCCAGGTGAGGAGACGGCTGGTCTCTGGGGGCCGACCCCCACATGCTCAATGGCAACCACAACCCCAACTCTACCTCCTGGGGATCCTCGGCCTCCTCCTGTTTGGGGGACTGGCAGGAGAGAAGGGGATCCTGATGCCGATGTCTTGGTCGGGGAAGTGGTTCAGGTGAGCGGTTAACGGGAATGCAAAGTGAGCTAGCTCGAGAGATGTCCCGAACCACCAGGTGTTAAATAGAATTTAAAAAAAAAAATGGTTAAACCTTCTGTTTCCTCCACACAGCACAAAGGGATAAATATATTTTTGTAAGCATCTTCTCTAAGACGAAACCAGGCAGTAACCTTTTCCATAGTTTGTAGTTCCTTACATTAAGCATTGTGGCCTTGAAGTGCAAAACACAAACAAAAAAAACAACAAGCAAAATATGAAACGCAAAAAAAAAGAAAAACAACAAAAACAAATGTAAAGTGTGATGCCACAAAAATAATATAACAAAAACAAATGTAAAGCCAAACCAAAACAACACCTAAAAAATCAAATGAAGACCAAAACAATTAAGTGCATCTAAAACGATAAATTAAAATAAAACATTAGCACAACTAAAATGTGACTGCAAACAAGAAAAGCACAACACAACTAAAAAGTGAATGCAAGCAGTAAAGCACAACAGAACAAGTGAATACAAACAAAAAACAGAAGTTGTTGTGAATGAGACCTCTTGGCCCACCTAGTCTGCCCCTATATTCTGTACCACCACAGACCCTACTCGATCGGCTCCCCACTCGCCTACTTGCTACAGTCCCCTGTGTCTATCCCATGCATGTTAGAATCCTGTTACTGTTTTAGCTCCCACCACCTTTACTGGGAGGTTGTTCCAGGCATCCACCACCCTCTCCATGAAGAAGTATTTCCTCAAATCTCCTCTGAGCCCCCCCCCCAGCTTCATCGCATGACCCCTTGTCCTGGACCATCTTTTTTTTATTTTTATTTATTTATTTTTTTTAATGGAAAACGCTAGCTTCCTGTACCCTATTAATCCCTGTGAGGTATTTAAACATTTCTATCATATCCCAGGATCCTAGGTGAGAGGTTTAAATGCTTCATTGGCAAGCATTTAAACTAGCCAAGGGGGGAGGCACTGAAAAGGAACGGAAGTCAGCCTCCCCACAAAGCAGTAGTGGTGAGGTAAACGCAAGGTACAGAAGTTATTAGGAGCAGAACAGATTTAAATGTAAAAAAGGCAAAGGCAGTAAGGACAGAAATGGGGATAAAAGAGGTAAGGCTATCAAAAAGTGGAGGGTGATGAATACCAATGCCCGTAGTCTGTGTAACAAGCTCCTTGAACTAGTGGCCTTGAGGAAGAGGGTTGCCTGGATATTGTGGCAGTCACAGAAACATGGTACACAGAGAACCATGACTGGGATGTCAACATGCCAGGATACACAATCTACAGGAGGGACAGGGAGTGTAAAAGAGGAGGAGTAGTAGTAGCTCTCTATGTAAAAGAAGGGATCAAAGCAACAGAGCTAAACAGTAAACAGGGAGCAGATGAGGCACTTTGGGTCACCCTGGAGACAGGAAATGGTACCACAATCCGCATGGGGGTTGTATACAGACCTCCATCTCAGGGGGAGTGAATGGACAAGGAAATGATAGAAGGCTTTCTTAGAATGGCAGAAAAAGGGGAGATATTGTTGATGGGGGACCTGAATATGCCAGATGTTAACTGGAGCACCTTTGCTGCAGGCACATCCAAGAGCAGGGTCATTCTTGATACCTTACAGGGGGCATGCCTCAGACAGCTAGTATTGGAACCCACTCGGGAAGGAGCAATCTTAGACCTGGTACTCTCAAATGGGGACGGAGAAAGAATCTCAGATTTAGAAGTGGATAGCCATCTGGGAACAAGCAACCACCAAACAGTGTGGTTCACGATAAACACAGCCAGACAATCCAAGCCATACAAAAGCAAAGTACTGGACTTTAGGAGGGCCGACTTTGGGAAAATGAGAGAGTGCCTCAGAAAAGCACTAGCAAATAGGCAAGAAGGAGGGTGGAGGAACAATGGGGAGTGATCAAAACAGCCATCACAGAGGCAACAAGCCTTTGTGTAAAGCAAATCAATAAAACACAACGAAGGAAAAAACCGCTATGGTTCCCAAAAGAGGTGGCAGGGAAGGTTAAGGAGAAAAGGACAGCATTCAGGAAATAAGGAAACACAGAAGGAGCAGGACAGATAACTTTATCAGTTAAAGCAGAAAGATGCTGGGAAGGCAGTCAGAATAGCAAAGGCCCAAACCGAGGAAAGGATAGCCAATTCTGTTAAGAAGGGGGATAAGACCTTTTATAGGTACATTAGGGAGCGAAGAAAGACCAAAGGAGGGATACTGAAGCTTAATAAAGAGGAGGGAATGTGGGTAGAGGGTGACAGTGAAAAAGCAGGGATACTGAACGAATATTTCTGCTCAGTATTCACAAAGGAAGAGGAGGGGGAGTTACCTAAACCAAACAAGAGAAACACTCTGAAGACGGGGGTCGATACCAGTCCATTTACAGAACAAAAGGTTCTGAAAGAACTAATAAAATTGAAGGTGGACAGGCGGCCCGGTGGCGCTGAGGGTTGAGGCGCTGGACGCCACACCTCGCACCACACGGCCGCCGGGTTCGGGAGCGGACTCGGGCCGCTGGGGGCTGGCAGGGGGAAGGAAGGATTGAGCGTCCCATGACAGCTCTCCTTCCTTCGGGGTGGGTGAGGGGTACATGCGGCACTACAGTGACACCCAGCGGAGGCTGGGTGTCTGACAGTAGCGAGCGCATCTGACAGGGGGGAGAAGCCGGCAGACGTCTGCACGTCAGTGCGCAGACGTCATTGCATGTCCAGCTCTCCAGTGGGCCATACCATATAACTAAAAACAGGGACCTCCACCTCTATGAAGCCCTCCCCGGGGCTTCCTGTCCTATGTCGCCGATCCCCCAACCAGTTACTAGGACCGTGGGCTGGAATATGGGGTGCCAGCTCCGCAGCCCCACCCTCTGGGGGGTAAGCCAGAGGTGACCGGGGGATACGGTCAACAGGGAGGGAAGTCCTTGGGGTCCGTGACCAGGGCGGATACCTGGTGGTAGGATTCCCCCCCCAAAAAAAATTGAAGGTGGACAAAGCAATGGGGCCTGATGGGATTCACCCAAGAATTCTATAAGAACTAAGGGTAGAACTAGTGACACCGCCGACTATTCTCTTTAACAAATCATGGGAGGATGGGGTGGTACCCGAGGACTGGAGAAGGGCAGATGTGATTCCTCTTCACAAAAGTGGGAGCAGGACAGAGCAGGAAACTATAGACCAGTTAGTTTGACCTCAGTGGTAGGGAAAATGATGGAATCACTTCTAAAGGAAAGAATTGTTGAGTACCTAGAAGCCAGTGGGGCACAGGACCCAAGGCAGCGTGGATTCACGATGGGAAGGTCATGTCAGGCAGTCTAATTGATTTCTTTGACTGGGTGACCAAAGTAGTAGACCAGGGAGGGCTGTCGACATGGCCTACCTAGATTTTAGCAAGGCATTTGATACAGTCCCACACAAAAGATTAATACACAAGATAGCCAGCCTTGGAGTGGGTCCCAAGGTGGTAGCCTGGATAAAAAATTGGCTAGACAACAGGACGCAAAGGGTAGTAGTAAATGGAGTACACAGTGAAGAAAGGAGGGTTACTAGCGGGTACCGAGGGTTCAGTACTCAGACCGGTCCTTTTTAATATCTTTATAAGTGACATTGCAGAGGAACTGGAAGGAAAAGTATGTCTCTTTGCAGATGACACAAAGATCTGCAACAGGGTTGATACACAAGATGGAGTGGAAAGGATGAGAAGGGACTTGGCAAGGTTGGAGGAATGGTCAAATGTATGGCAGCTCAGATTCAATGCAAAGAAGTGCAAGGTAATGCACATGGGAAACAAAACCCAGGGAAGAGTGCACAATGGGGTGAGATACTGACAACAGTAAAAATAGAAAGGGACCTGGGGTAATTATATCAGATGACCCAAAGGTGGGCAAGCAATGTGAGAAGGCAGTAAGGAAGGCTTGGGGATACTGGGATGCATAGGAAGAGGCATCAATAGTAGAAAACAGGAAGTTGTTATCCCTCTGTACAGACAGTTGGTGAGACTCTATCTGGAGTACTGTGTGCAGTTCTGGAGACCCCATCTCCGCAAAGACATAGACAGAGTGGAGGCTGTCCAGAGGAGGGCAACTAAAATGGTGCAGGGTCTGCACCAGAAGACATACGAAGAAAGACTAAAGCAGCTTAATATGTATACCCTTGAGAAAGAAAGGAGAGAGGGACATGATAGAAACTTTCAAGTACCTCAAGGGAATTAAAGTCCAAGAGGGTAGCATCTTCCAGAAAAAGAGATGTGCAAGAACAAGGGCACAATTTAAAGATAGAGGGGCGGCTCAGAGGTAATGTGAGAGTATTTTTTCACTGAGAGGGTTGTGGATGCATGGAACAGCCTCCTTGAGGAGGTTGTGGAGTCAAGAACAGTGGGGGACTTCAAGAATGCATGGGACATGCATAAGGCAGTCCTAGTGGGGTGTAGGAGGAAGTAAGCTGTTGGTTAACTAGGATCTGCAGCTTACCTGTTAGGTAGGAAAATGGGCAGACTGGGTGGGCCAAGCGGTCCTTATCTGCCGTCAAATTCTATGTTTCTATATCCCCCCTTTCCCTCCTTTCCTCTAGAGAGTACATATTTAAAAAGACAGATGTGTCAGAAGTGGGAAAATGGCATAGCACAACAAAAACGTGAATGCAAACAAAACAAGCACTGGTCAACACCGATGATGTTTGAGTGCATGTTTTTATAATGCAAATGTGGTGCGAGCAAGGGTATGGAGAAGGCAGTTAAAATGAGGAGGGGGGTTTGAAGGTCCTTTACACTGCAGGTGTGGCTATACTGATGTGACTTTGGTTGTTTATCTGGGCTAGTGAGAGGGGAAGAAAACCACGGGATTGCCATGAAGCAGAGCTTCTTTATGAATGCCCCCCCATCTCTCGAGGTGGGCTCGCTGGATCACTGCCAAGTGTGATTCCTATACCAATAACCCCTTCTCTTGTGGGGAGCGGGCTGGATCACTGCCAAGTGTGACTCCCATCTCCACTCCTGTGGGGGTGGGGGGGGGTGACAGAATGGCCTGTCTTGGCGGTGAGCAGCAAGCTGGGTCCTTGCCGCTCCTGCTGGGGGCCTGTCATGGCATGGCCGTCTCTGTGGCCGGCAGCTAGTGTTGTATTGGTACCCACCTGCATCCCTCGTCACTGCTCCTCTGTCCTTCGATGCTGACTTCGCAATGTCCATTGATAAGCTACTTCAACTGCTGACTGCATTCACTGGATTAATGTATGGACCAACAAGGCCTAGGCCCCCAGCCTGCCAGGGGGCCCTCAGCCCTGAATAGATCATCCTGACTACAGAAAGCAGGCTGAGAGAGTCTATTCCTGTCTGGGGCACTTCAGCCTAATCTCCATAACAAAATACTGCTGTTGCAGCACCTATTAACACCTCATTAACCAATCAGCACCTCTGAGTTACATACCTGACCATCTTCCCCACATGGAAAGGAAATCTGATGAAGTCGCCGTGGTGCTAGGCTCAACACAATACATTTTTTAGCTGTGTTTACACGGCTGCTCTGTGGTGATTCTTTTGGCAGCTCCTGTGCAGCCCCGACCTCCAGCCTCGATCTGCATTAACGTTTACACAGCCCCCTCAGCACCGATACAGCCCACGCTGGAGAGGGGTCGTGAGTGGAGGAGCTGGGTGGGATGCAGGGACCACAGACTTTGTGCTGAAGCGAGTGGTGCAACCTGTCCACATGGCTACTTATGCTGCTTACTCTGAAACGTTTCCCAGTGCAGCAGCAGTTCAGGGAGAGGAGCAGGGAACAGCTTACTACGATCAAGTAAGGGTTCTCACAGCTGCATTTGTACCACAGCAACCCGAGTGGTGGAGTTCCTGCGGTGCAATCGCAGCCGTCTAAACATGCTTTTTAACACTCCTAAAAGATGAGCTCCATTTCCTAGCACCAGTAGCCTGTCTCATGGAGACATTCGCACTGCTATAGCTTTTTAAATAATTTATATCTACTTGTTGGACTTAGGCACCCCCTGTCCCAGTAACTGTAGCTGCCCCAAACTCGAAGGGTTCCCAGTTAGACCCAGTGCAAGGAATCAGTCTTCAAGACTAAATTTTTTTTTTATTATTATTTAGAAGCCTTACTGTGCCCTGTTGAAACAGCACACAAGAGAAATCAGTGAGCTGGACGTAAGCTTTCAAAAGGCCTCATAGTGACATGAAGGTGCCCGCCACAGTGGTGGAGTACTGACCCTCAATACTACCCTTGCAGGGGCCCCATAAAAACATAAGGCCACCTTTGTGCCAGCCCGCTTGAATTTAAACTTCACTGTGCCTTGATGCTACATCCTTCAGTAAGTTGCAAGGGGTTATTTATTAACATTTTAAGTTTGCATGGGGAATATTCACGGCTCATGCTCCCCTATGGAAGGATATTGTCTTCTAAGCATGATACCGATGAAATCATGGATTTAAATCTCTAAAACACTCTGGTGGCTATGCTGGTGCTTGATGCTACTTTCGTTGTAAAAACAGTCAAAATGCATGGTTTGTACATATTTTATTGTACTGTATGGCTTTGTACTTGCGTTTTTGTGTGGAGAATGCTAGCTCACGTTGCTAAAAATTTTTTCTTGTTGAACTGTTAATAAAATGCCGGGTACCCAAGGCCTGCCTGAATCTCAAAGCCCCTAGTGCCCCACGTTCTGTGCTGACAACTAATGACTGCGCTGAGAATGAATGAGTTGGGACTGGAATAGATTGACTGGGATAAAGGATAGAGGGAGAGCACCAGGAGGCTGAGTTGGTAGATCTCGGACTCCACATGAAGCAGGGCATGAAAGGATCCGTCAGTCCTCCAGGGACTGCCATATCCCTGCCAGAATTATGCACCATTTACCTGTGGCACTGGCCAGTGTCTGTATGACCCACAGACCACCACCATAGAGGCTCTAAGGGCTGGCTGGGGGATGGGGATTGGCTGTTCAGAGGGGGTGCATAGTCACTAATGCTACTCTTAGGGCAGCATAGCCTCCAACCTCCACTGGCCCTGTGCAATGCAGATCTTGGTCCATGAAGGGGGCCCATGCCTACCCCTAGGTCCACCCTTTCAAAACCGCCCATGTAGCCCCGCACATGGCTAGGAATCTAGTGTGAACAGGGTACATACAGGTGCATCATGTGTAAATGGCACCTCCGCAGCTTTTCACGGATTCTGCAAGTGCGGAAGGGCGCTGATTCGTTTGTAAATTTTACCCTAATAGGGTATGGCCCTGTATGTGGGGGGCCCCAGTTTTTTCTTGGGCCTAGGGCTACTGATAACCTTAATCTGGCCCTGATTGCATCGAAATCAAAAAGGGCCATTCACTTTAATTAGTTTGTCTTCAATTCATTTTTTTTTTGGTTTTAAATATTTGTTCCCACTGTTTTCCGTTGAAGTCTTTTTTAGCCCCACCTTCACAAACCCTATGGGTATCAATTTTCAAATCCCTCCCAAAGTGGGTGTTTATGGTGGATGCTCTTGGATATCCTAAACACCCATTTCAGGAGGGCATCTGAATTTTGACACCCACAGGTTTTGTGAGGGCGGGGCTAAAACACTTACTACCCATTCTGGGGGGACTTCAATGTTGACACACATAGGGTTTTATGAGGGTTGGGCTAAAGGAGACCTTGACAGAAAAAAGTAGGGAAAATACTAAAAAAAAACAAAAAACGTTATGAATTAAAGAAAAAAATTTAGAAATTAATGGCTCACTGAAATGAATGGGCCTTATTTATTTCAATGCAGTTGATGAGCAGAGGAGCAGCACACTGAGGGACACGAGTAGTCTGCATCGAGGGACAGAGAAGCCATGATGAGGGACAGAAATGGGTATTGGTGACCAGCCAGCTACTGGCCAGCGAGGCAGGCCATGCTGGACCCCCTACAGGAGCAGCAGCAACCCAACCAACTGCCCATTGCTGAGGAATGCCATCCCAGTCCCCCTGCAGGAGCAGTAGAGATCGAATCAGCTGCCCACTGCTGAGGAATGGATCCCAGTGCCCTCTGCAGGAGCAGCAGGGACCCAACCAGCTGCCCACTGCCGAAGAATGCCATCCCAGTGCCCCCTGCAGGAGCAGTAGGGACCCAACCAGCTGCTCACTGCCAAGGAATGCCATCCCAGTCCCCGTGCAGGAGCAGTAGGGACCCAACCAGCTACCCACTGCCGAGGAATGTCATCCCAGCGCCCCTGCAGGAGCAGTGACAAGAGCTGCATTTGGTGGCAATCCAACCTGACCCCCACCCCCTTTCCTTGGGAGAAGTGGCATCCTTAGAAGAGTAACATTCAGCGGTGATTTAGGGTCTCTCCCCGGTGAGAAGGGGCATCTGTCTAGGAGCTGCAGCCAAAGGCTCAAGGGGGGGGTAGCCACGTAGGAGCCATGCTCAGCAGCAACCCTGCAACCCCCAGGAAAGGGAGCATTCATATAGGAGTCGTGCTCTACAGCTGTCCCCCACTCTCTACCCTCCCACAAGCCCGAATAACTAAACAAATAAGACTCACCATTACAGCTGCTTCCACAGAAGAAAGGACAGTTCAGCCCCCCCATTTCCACTGCCTTCTCCATGCCCATGTTCCCACCACATGTGCATTATAAACCATGCAATCAGACATCACTGGCATTCACCAATGCTTCCTTTATCTGCATTCACAGTTTTTAGTTCTGTTGTGCTCTTTTGCTTGTATTTACAGTATTTTTTAGTTGTACTAAACATTTGTTTACATTCATTTTTAGTTGTGCTAATATTTCATTTTAATTCATAACTGAAAATTCACTTTACTGTTTCGGTTTGCATTTGATTTTTTTTCATTTTCTTTTCGTTTGGCTTTACATTTGGTTTTGTTACTTTATTTTTGTGTCATCACAATTTACATTTGTTTTTGTTTTGTTACTTTATTTTTGTGTCATCACACTTTGCATTTGGTTTTGTTTTGTTACTTATATTTTGTGTCATCACACTTTGCATTTGGTTTTGTTTTGTTACTTTATTTTCGTGTCATCACACTTTGCATTTGTTTTTGTTTTGTTACTTTATTTTTGTGTCATCACACTTTGCATTTGGTTTTATTTTGTGTCATCACACTTTGCATTTGGTTTTGTTTTGTTACTTTATTTTCGTGTCATCACACTTTGCATTTGGTTTTGCTGCTTTTCTTTTTTGTTTGTTTGAATTCCTTTTTCTTTGGTTTTTGCTCTACTTATCTGATTGCATTTTACTTTTCCTTGCTTGTGTTTTGCACTTCAGGCCCACCGTACTATTGCTTTAATAGAGGTCACTCAGTCAATATGCATAGCATATGCTGTGTGTTTTAGGACAGCATTCATCATATTTCTGTCTGCTGTTCACACTAAAAAAAATAAGCACTGGACAGGATCCCTGCTTCAGCTTGAGACTTTCTGGCTTCAACTGTAGGGCTATCAATCATCACATTATTCCGCTTGGAAAGGGCACTTTTGTTCACATTGCTGCTTTTGCTCACTGCTCTCTGGGAGCTTTTGTGATTTTAAATCTTGACTAATGACTGTATTTTCTTTTGTTTTGTTTCTGGCTGGTTTAGCGCTTTTGGAAGGTGAGATCTAGTCAGCCATGGGACTGCAACACTATGCTTGTGTCAACAGAGGAAGTGTGAATGGACACATCCCATTACCTCATCCAGGTGTTACCTGGCATAGTGTAGCAAACAAATTACATAATTTTAACAGACTGCTACACAAAAAACTGCTTATGCACAGCAATCTTTCTCTACGCACCAGATTCAGCCCAAAATGGTTATACAGTTCCTTCACTTAAGATTACTTGCAAAACGCTACACATTTTGTTCCTCCTCTACTGACATGGGGCTGGATTTTCAGAGCCCCTTGAAATTTCCAAGACTGTGGGGAAAAAACTGGTGCAAGTGGGTTTCCACTTGCGGAGCTGCCGTGTTTCCCTTAGCCATGGTATTTTCAAACATGAAGTTGGTATATGACCAGCTCCACGATTTATATCAGCTTACAGACGATCTTTTGGCACAGATGCAGGGAAAAGCTATGCCTGGTGGTACCAGACGTAACAACTCCCGCAGCTGTGCCAGCTGAAAATACCAAACTCCGCAGGTGCAGAGATTTTATCCCACAGCATCAGCTGCAGAGTAGGACTTAGTTCCTGGAGGCTTAGAAAATCTAGTCCACTGCATTTTGTAGCGCAGTAATTGCTATGCTAACGTTTTGAGTTTGAGAGTAACTCAGTCCCCATGCTTATCTTATCACAGGCCTATTCAGGGTGAAGCCCAGCCACAGGGGTTTTGCGATAAAGCCGTAGTCCACTAGGGGTTAAACACAGACAGCATAATGTACAGCATACAAAACTGTTTTGTCTGTGTGTCTGTCTCTCTAAACAAAAGACTTGCAAACCCAGAGCAGGGCATTATGGATCTGCAAATCCATGTGAGGGACAGGTTACCAAGGCTTTGCCAGAACATAAGTCGCCTGAAGACAGCCTTTTACATTTGTTCCAGTTTAGACTGAGAAAGACACACTACAAACACATGGTTCATCCAGTAGGGACTCCTCCTACAAACTGCTCCTCTTGCAAACTGTCGCTCTGGTATGCTACTTCCAAATTGAAGTATCAGTGGCTCAGCAGGTTGCACACTCGTCTCTGAGGCCGGAAGATCGGAAGGCTGTGGGTTCTATCCCCACACCAGGCACTTGGGTCAAATCCCAATACTGACACTGTAGTGCAGCATGAGGGGGGGTGCTGCCCTCCCAAGGTGCCATCTTTTGGATTAGACATTAAACCGAGGTCCCATCTGCCTGTTCGGTGGATGTTAAAGAGCCCGCGGCACTTCTCGAAAAGAGTAGGGGAATTTCCCCCGGTGTCCTGGCCAAATTTCCCTCATTCACTAAAAATACCACCAACAGCTTAATCTGGTTCAATGTCAGTTGGCATCCATCTGTATCCCCCTCCACTGGGACAAGACTGAAAACAGGCATAATTGTCTAGTCCTCCTTTCCCAGCCAACAAAAACGAAATAAATAAATTTACATTACACGCTTGCACATCCTACAACTGGTAAGAGCAAAAAATAACAGTTCTGTATCTGCTCTTCGCCTGCAGCAAATAAACAGGAGGGTTCATTTAATCACACGCTGGGAATAGTAAATCGTCAACACTACTTACAAATGCTTCCTTTTTTCTGTACAGTTAATTTTTGAATAAACTGTTGATTTTACCATAATTTTCAGAATGCATATTCGATCACTGTGACCAGAACGTGGTTCAAGCTTGGATTTCCAAAGGTGAAAAAATCCACTGCAAACTGCATGCAGTTTCCAGGGCACCCTGATAGCTTTCTGACAGATGTTTCATAAAAACAGTCATCAAAGCGTTTATAAATATTATGTGAAACAGATGGAGGAATTCACAAAGCTTTCATGAGCTGAATTTTAGAACTTGCCAAGTGGAAAATTCTCAGGAGAGTTGCTGGCCAGCTGCAACTACTAAATCTAGATTTCTTCTGCAGTCAATACATTTTGACAATGCAGCCCATGGTTCAGGCATAGAAATGTGAACTTTGGTTTTGGTCTAAATAAAGACTAAGGTCTGGTGAACAGCAATCCAGCTAGCTTGGTGAGGCAGTCACAGACAGCTCCATACAGTGCAAATCCTTGATTTTTGCATAGGAAAGGAATTTAATTTAAACAGCAGTGGTGACACAGTACCTAGATAAGTAGGAGCTATGCGAGATGCTGACTCAAAATATGCAATTTATCTTCATGTGTGAGTGGGCAGGACCATTATTCACACGTGGCGGAACCACAAGTCAGTTATGAAAGCCCTTCCCCCTCACAAGTGATGATAAACTGCATCTTTTGAGTCAAACCATTACATATTTGATTTATATAGCTATAGTTTAGTAGTTATAAAGACTTAAAGAGCCACAGACGCCTCAATGGGAACTTTGTAAAACATAACATTTGGATAGAAAGCAGCTGTAAATTTCTCATTACCTTTGTATTCCTTATCTCCATTATTTATTACTGCGGTTATATGCATGAAAACAGGATTGCTGTTCCTTCAGGGTTCATCAGCTCCTGTTGCTTCTTCCCAACCTGATGTCATAGTACTCTGCCTGTGACATCACAGTTGTTTCCATGGCAACAGACTGTGATGTCACAGCAGGGAACTATAATTTCAAGTAGGGAATAAGCTATACAGGCAGGTGAACTCTAAGGGATACAGATCTTGTTTTTGTGGGAATTTCTTCACTAATAAATAATGAAGAAGAGAAATCTATAGAAATTTATAGAAAATATATGTAGTAACTGCTGAACTTTGTCTGAACATTATGTTTTTTGAAGTTTTCCAAAGGCGTCAGCTGCTTTTTAACTGCTTCGGATGGATTTAAACTACTGGCTTCAGTACCGCACATAGCTGTTGCGATGTCATCCTCATTATGTCGACTGCTCTCTGACTGGTTCAGTACTAATGTACTCAATGGGGCAAGATATCAACTGACATACCCAGTTCTCAAGATAACATGATATCTTTTAAGTTGGGTATAAGATATGACTTTTTATACTGCACAAAACAGAACCAATCAGAGAGCAGCTCTCACAATGTTTAATGACACCACAATAAGCCAGTGCTGCAGTGAAACCAGCAGTTCAAATCATAGTATAAATGGTAAAATGTTTGCATAATAAGCTAATTTAAAGAGTTACAGCTGTTAAATCTGTTATACAAATCAGATACACAATGGTTTGACTCAAAATACTAATTTATCTCCGCTTGTGAGGAGGCAAGACTTTCATAACATTTGTGGCTTCACCACTCGTGAAAATTCTTCAGACAGAACAGCCCACACAGCTTTTTTTTTTTTTTTTTTTAAACTTCAGTGTGACATGGCAGTTAAAAAAAAAAAGAAGAAGCTCTGTGTAACAGTTCCTCACTGAAGTATTTTCATTTCATCATTTATTTCGAAGGCTGCCTCTCTCCAAAATCCATGTAATCAGAATGATTCTGTCTGATGTGAACTGCAACTTTAAGAGAGAACTGTACTGCTATTGTTGCGGGGGGTGGGGGTGATGGATTGAGTGTCAGAAGTTGTTTTCTGGGGAAAATCTACGTATATTACTTGCTAAGCTGTGCTGTAACTTAACACTTAAGTAAGGAAACAGTGCAGCTGTGCCTTTAAATGGAAACAGCCATCTGCAAGGAAGGTATCCCTATACTGTAGCCCAAAGAAATCGGTTTAAAATAAGCTGTTAGCCAAACCAGTAGCTCTTGTAGGGCCAGAAATATAACACATCTAATTACCCCCTCCTCTTACAGTCGCGTGCATTCATTTTCTAAATCACTTGTGCAGGAAGTGGCATGACTGAGGGGACTATAGCTGTAATATAGCAGGGGTCAAAATTAAGTTTTGCAGCCACTGGCCAGTAGGGCTAGTGACTGAGAAAATCCGTTAGCCCCCACAGACTCACTGGCCCAGCTGGTGTACTTATTAAAATGATACCTTCTCCAGTACAAACCCGCAGGACTAGTTAAACGAACGAAAGATTCACTAGCCCGATACAAAATCTACCAGCATTTGGGCTAGTGGACCAGTGCCAATTTCGACCCCGATACAATGCTGTCAGTAACTCCTGGTCCCCCTGCTCTTAATGTCATTTTGGAAACCTTCGCTGATGGCATATTCAGGCACCTGCACCTTTGTGTCTGATTGGGCCAAAGGCTTATTTTAAACTGATTTCCCTGAGCTACAATACAATACAAGCTTTCCATGTAGATGGGCATTCTGAATTAAGAAATCACTACAGTGTTATTGTTTTTTTTCTGCTCCATGGATTGCTTTCTGCAGGACACTACTGTATTGTGAAACGCTAAGTAAAAGATGCAGCAGTTGCTGCACTTAGACAGGAGGCCTGGGTTCAACCCTAGGGTCCAACAACTTAAACCGGAGATTATGATAAAGCACATACATGTCTTAAGAGCACTGGTGAATATTAGAAGATGACTGCAGACATCCACATTTTAATAAATGTTCACACATGATAATAGAATTGAAATATATATCACAAAGTGAATGTTGCACTAGGGGTACTGGTTTCATACGGAGGAAGCAATGTTGAACAAGCAGTAAGAATCAAAACCAAATAATTTGCTCCAATTTCATTTTCTTGTGGTTGGCTGTACCTACAAGTCCACTGCTGGCCCAGAGAAAGTGGCCCCAGGGCCACAAAACACCAGCCTTGGCAACTTGAGGTGGCAATTTGAAACATATAACTATTAATAGAATTATACTGGTATGGCATATTTCAGAGTCAGAGTCAGAGTCTTTCTTGCCCACAGTACTTGGTCCAACATTTTAAGGCCTGTACAGTGGAGTACAAGCTGCTTATAATGGACTACTCTGTGCAAGGCACTTTCGTCCATTATAAGCAGTACTCGATTTAACTAAACATTGATTTTCACATGTACTTTAACCTGTCCGTGTATTGAAACTAGAAACAATACCACCCTCCCCATGTGCCAGATAATCCCATGGTGTGTTTACATCTGCTGTGCTGTGTTAAATTCATAGGATTACGACAATTAAGAAGACGCACGCTGAAAACAAAGGCAGCTCTGAATTTTTGCAGTATTTGCGGGTTTTAGGAGTATTGTGTACCTTTAGAAACCACAATGTTTCCCGTTTTCCTACCTGTTACCGCTGCCACATAAAAAGAAAATCCTTTACAGTACTTACAGTTCTTTTGTTTTTTTCTTTTCAAGCCACAGCATTTTCCGGCCCGCCTGCAACACATCCGCGCAGGTCACGCACAATAGACAGAATACTCCACCTCTCCGCTTCCCATTCCCCTGACATGCTTCTCCTCCGATTGAGACTGGGATGGAAAAATCAAATTGCAGAACTAAAGCCACTACGTAAAAAGCCAAACAAGTACTACTATCACATGCTGGGCACAACACAACAAGCTGCCCTGAAATGGATTGCCATGAAAGAGGGAAGGGACAAAGGCGTAGCAGTTTAGCACCTTGTTAACCTCGATCAGATAGACAGCTGCAGTGATTAGGTAATGTTGGGGAGTCTCCCTGGTCACAGTTGTGTAGGTATCAGGTGTGCACTATAGAAAATGCCATTAATCGGACATAACTAGCATTTAGTAGCCCTATTAGGAATGGTTTTGGACACCACATTTTGTCCATTAAATCAGACTATCCAAACAAAGAGTCCGTATCAGTGGAGTGCACTGTATTTACAGATGGGAGAATATTATCAGAATAATCCCCCAAGTTCTGAATGTTTCTAATCAATTTAAAAAAGAAAATTTAGGAGAGCTTAATATATTCCCCAGTAGGTCTTCAGCCCAACAGAATGTTGGGGATTGAGCAAGAAACCCAAAACAAAGGCTTGTGGTGCTGAAAGGACCACGTTCTGTATTAAGTGGTCACATTCACAGTGGTGCTACACATTAAACTGCAACTCTGCACTTCTGTGTGGACTCTCATAAATGTGATGTTTCAGCTATGACAATGTACTAGAGAATACAGTTTTTTGTATTTATTTATAAGCATTTGCAAAAACTTTACAAAAGTTGCAATACACAGGAGGGTTACAAACACCTGTTACTCCAACGAGAATGACACAGTACAAGAGTAAGAGCCCCTCCCCAAAAGACACCACATGGGGGAATTACCATAAAATGACAGCAACCATATACAAGTCCACAAATGCACACAGCAAAGGAAGGCCAAAGGGAATCGAACAAGCAAGATAAGAACAGTTTAGGTACACCACCCAGATAACTTAGTGGTACAATAGATTCCTGTATAGTTCTAATTACAAAACCATTTAACCAGAATACCCCAAGCTCCAGCAGAGCGACTACAGTCTAATCATGGCCATACTGGCCCATTCACATGAAGTAAAGAAAATGAATAAAATGACTCAGGGCCAAATAAATGACCAGTCCCAACTGAAAAGAACAGTCTGAGAGGGAGTCATAACTTGCCACAACAATCAGTCCTTCTCCAATGAGTCGCTGGCCATCAGCAGTCCCCAGTTCTTGCTCAATACACTTAAGCAGTTTCTTCATGTCCTTGGGCTCATTGAAAGATACTGCCGCTCCTGCCACGATATTTCGCAATTTTGCAGGCAACAGCAAGTGATGTTGCACCTACACTGGCGGAGGTTGGCATGGGTACCATCAAAATTCTTGTGGTGCTGTCTTGTGCTGAACAAAGCACAGTGTCCCTCTGTATTGTAGGGCCATTGCAAGTGTTTCTCTCCCTTCCTTTAAAGGCTATTTTTATGGTCAGTGGTTAAATCTGAAATGTGTAGGAGGGGACGTTTACCTCCAGACCTTTAAATGGTGGAACTGTCATCTCTAGGTGGTGTAACTCTCCTATAGTGTGCAGTGAAGAAAGATGACAGATGTTCAGCAACTCTCATACAATTCTGTAAGTGGTGGAACGAGTCTCTGTGAGCTGCTGCTCAATTTAACCACTGCTTATTGTCTCTCTCCTCCACTTTTAAAGGCTATTCCTATTGTCTCATTCTCTCTCTCTGTTGGCAATCTTCTTATTAAACTTTAGTTTCTTTTGAATTTTACTTGACAGACTCCCTATAGATTAATTTTGATTAATCCCCAAGGTCAGCTCTGGTTGTGTCAATTGCGCACTGCCTCCACAGCTTACTGTGCCTTGTGGAGGAGGACACATTAGTTGGGAGGCCATGTCATGCATTGTTACTTCATACAGTGCAATCACAGCCTTAAACCAGCAGATGGCACAATACACTTTTGCATTTCTTCTAGTCACTACTGTCTTCAGGGCCATTCTCAATCCTTGGTGGGGACCCTTGTAATAAATTAAAGGCCGGGAAGGGAGACCAGCTAGAGGTTCTGATTTTCTGATAGCAATGGTAAGTTATTATGCTGATTCTAGCGTTAGAATTTAGAACAGTTTTGGTATTTGTAGATTTACAGAACACAAACTGATTTAAAACACCATTTTAAGGGGGCGGTAGAGAGCCATCTTCCAGGTTGGAAGCACTCCTTCAAGCGGTCTCCCTCACGAGGTGGCAAAATTGGTGAAATGTTGAATTTAAAGCTGCTTTACCAAAAAACAAAGTGCAACACTGAATACAGCGAGTTACCCTGAATCGGTAGATATCGTACTCAATATAGGAAGACCAAAGACTGAACAGCAGGGGCCGCAGAAAGATCCGCTAATGCAGTCCAACAAGGCCACGGGTCCCCCGAGTGGTAGTGGTGCCAGCAACCAAGCGATATTGGCAGAACCACCTTGGCAGGCTATGCTTGAGTTCATGCGGGCCATGGACTCAAAAATTGAAAAGACTTTGCAAATATTGGAATATCATGATGCCGCCATTCAGAAACTCACGAGGTACGTAGTTAAATTGGACAAATGGGTGATATCTACCCTTGCAACTGCTGCTTCCCTAACTAAAGAGAATAGACAACTAAGAGGTCACATGGAGGCCCCTGAAAACAAAATATGGGCCGGTAACATCTGTATAGGGATCCCGGAAAGTGCTGAGGGGACATCCTTGCTGTCCTTCCTGCTGAAGTGGCTTCAAAGTAAACTCCAACTGGTTGAGAGATTTCAATGGAGTGCCCCAACGAAGGCCTACAGCATCAACCTGAGGGTCTGTCCGGCGGACACCAACCAGCCATACACCATCTATTAAAATCCAGGGGATCGGAGATCCATGATGCAGTGATTACAGCGGCCAGAGCAGTGTACCCTTTGGAGCTCAATGATGCAGACGTTAAGTTGTACTCGGACTTCTCTTACCAGACCCACGCCAAAAGAAAAAGCTCTGATGTGGTGTGCCATTGGCTTCGAGGTCTAGGAATTATCCTTTCTTTTTCACTGCCTGCAAGACTCTTGGAGTGGTATATGGCAGGAAATCATGGCAGTTTACAAACCCGCAAGATGCAGGCCACTGGATAGAGAAAGTTGAACAAGAGTTTGCAGCACGTCGGACTCCATCCAAACCCCCAAGCTCTGATTCAGAGGACACATGATCTGTGAGTCAGTAAATATGGGGACTCAGATCTGGACTATGCAGCACTGTTCCCTGTTTTGTGAAATGTTTTTCAGGTTTGAGTATTAGGGAGGAGAAGTGTTGTTTATTGCTTAAATAGAAACAATAACTTTGCTTCAAACTGCTGTTTCTCCATAACTAATCTGGCTCCACCCCGATGTCGCAGACTGCTGCTTTTCACTGTCTCATTGACATTAGCTCCAGACACATCTCAGATCCAGATGCCAAACGCCACACCAAATTACCACTGTTCTAACCAAACAGAATTTATTTTTGTAAATGCTCAGACAGGCTTCCCAGTCTGCAAGAGTTCAACAGGGCAGACAAAAATGCAGCTCGGCAGTGTAGACTACTGACACATAGCAATTAATGACTACCTCGCAGCATCACTGTCTTTGCTTACTTACGGGCTTGCGGACGCAGCTTTGCCAAAAGAAATAAAATACATATATAAAAATGGTTGCCACATTCAACAGCCTGATGGACGAAAACAATTTTGCCCATACATTTAATGACAGCCAACTATTTTGAATATGTATTTCCTGTGAAACAAAAAAAAAACTCAGAAAGATACATGTACCATTGGCACCACCTGCTGGCCTAAGACCTGCACTACAGGCAATGAACAGGATTTTCTTTTTTCAGTTTTTTTGTGCACGTTAAACAACATTTTCACATTCAATTTAAAAAAAACTTAGTTTATCTGCAAATACTTTATTACAGACATTTCATAATGGCAATAAGGCACTTCAGGGGATGTGTTGTGCTGAAATAATAGCACTTCTTGGGTGGTGGAAGCACTCAGCTTCAACCCACCCAAGGCATGCTGTTATCCCAGCACAACACACATCTGGTTGTGCCTTATTGCTTAATTATAAAATGGGCCATGAATATTCTGCAACCTCATTGGTAGAAAAATGTCACATGGATGTTGATTATTTCTTGGCAACTCCACACCTCACCTGAACAACATATATTTTTTTTTAGCACATAAAAGCCAATTTTATTAGTAAGATAACACACACATGGGTGTGGCATCATGAGGGAGTAATGCACTTCTTGGTGGCTGTGGCACTTGGCTATGCCCTGTGTGTAGCAGCCACCCAAGGTGCGAATTATTCCCTTATAACTGCACACCATGTCATGTGTTATCCTTCCTTAATGTAAAGATCTCAGAATGCAGACAGCCAATAAGACTGCAGCATATCGGAGACCCTTTTTATAATTTCATTTTAGATTGCCCCTTATCTTATGTAATGTACAATACCTGTCTTCCCAATTATGAGTCTGCTTTAGCACTTTTTTTACCTCTGAAATAAAAAAGGGGCACTACTTTTAACATGCCTTGGTCTAGGTCTTCATCTGTATTCTCAGCCATTTTTATACACCTAGTGTCCCATAAGGTCAGGGTCAGAGAATAGGATGCTGAGGAATGTTCAACTTCAGACACAATGGACTTCTGCAGAATGTTGGAAAATTCCACCCAGTTCTGCACAATTCTGGTGGTAGTGGAATTTCGAAAGCAAAATGTTCTTTGTGGATTAGTAGTCCGTGACTTACCTAAATCACACATTTCTTTTTCACAATCCACAGAATACTCCACTGTTTACACAATCCCCGTGGAAAGTTATTCTGTGGTTTGCAGAGAAATGCTTTTTGGAATGCTGCAGAATTAAAAAAAATCTAAAAAGAATTTTGGAAGTGCAATTGCCATTCTGTCTGAATTCCACCTGCAGAATTCCGTATCCCAAACTGCTCTATCATGGAACACTGTCTGTTGCATCCTAGTTCATTTTAGTCACATGAAAAGTGATGTCCGAAGGGGGTTGGAGCTTGAGTTTAACTAGCCCACTGCACAGACGATGTCCTGCTTACCTTACTGTCCCCAGACTGCTCTACATAATGAGCCTGGCAGGAGAGTTCCTCTTTCGGAGAGATTTCTGGATTTAAACTAAACCTGCAGAAAACAGAAATACCTTAATTTAACTAGCCCCCCTCCCCTGTGCTGAAATGGCAGTCCCCCTTTAAGTGGGATACTATGGTCATTACTTGGGGATTTATATCTCCAAAGAGTTAGATAATACAGAGCTACTTATTTTGAAGCCCAATGCAGCAAATAACAAGTGAATTACACAACTAGAGTCAGCTTCTATTGTTTTTTCTCCCGTGTGGAGGATATTAGTTTGCAATTCTCCCACGTATACTTTGCCCGTTACAAACTCTCTCACTTCTCCCTGCACAGCTGTTTTGAGGCATGAGAAACTGGCATCCAGATTCACCTGGGGAGGTTAATGTCTGAGAATTTGTTATCTCATCCTACAATTACTTGGGAGTTGGGAGGAGCAAACTTCCAAATATGTGCCTTGGCGGCACACCTCCACAAGATTTGTTGCTGGCTTTTGCAATAGTGTAAACCCCCTGGAAACATACTGAGTTCTGCCTAAATGATCCTTTTGATATTAGAAAATATTAATTTGCCCACCCCTTCTGTCCAGTTAGGGGGGCTGACTTTACTAAATACACAGCCTTTACTCTGGCTTACTGGGCTAGACTCTTCACTCTCCCGGGGATATCCTGCCTAGTATGGTACAGCCGTGCCTTGGCTTAAGACTCTGACTTTACTCCTCTGCAGACTGACTATACTATTCGGAGGTGGGCTCAGCTGCGACGTTAAGTTGGCTGTACTTACATCAGTTGTAATGGATTGACCTTGCAAATCATATTGTAAGCTGTTACTCTTTGTTCTTGTATCAACATTTTTAATACAATTTAAATTAAAAAAGTGATGATAAACTGTGGGTGTTCAAAACCAGCTGAGAATACTGATGACAACCTGGTTCAAGCCCTATTAAAACAAGGGCTTCTTTTACTATTTCAAACGTAAAAAAGAAGCGCTAAAGCAGATTCAAAAAAGAGGAAAAATTTGTATTATTTAAGACAAGAGATAAGGGGCAATTTAAACTACAATAATTACGTACAGGTTAAACTTTTCAACACTAACATGCTCTGCTGCTTTTACCGCAACTAAAAACCTAGCTTTTCATTCTTGCCTAAAAGACCTACCCTCATCTTTATTCCTATTGCAGTTACACACTCTGTCTACGTACCTGTACATTCGGTTACTACCAATCTGTAGTTTGTCATTTTCCCATGCATCTGTAAAGCCTTGAAATCCTTTTGTACGTACGATATATAAAAACTAGGAAAGAATGTGTTTGTTCTTACAACAACCACTTGCACTGTATCTTCCGACCATTTCCAAAAATAATATCAATTGATATCTTATAATACGGAAATAATATTCTGAAAGCTATAACATTTGAACTGTTAATTATAAAACTTATAAATAAAAGTTTTTTCAATGTTAGACCCCAACAATGCAGTTCTCCTGTACTGCTATGTATTTATATGTGTCAATATAATATGTTGTTAAAATGACAGGACTTTAAAAATGTTGAGAACCATTTTTTATATAAATATGAAATATTTTATATTTTATACTAATATGTGATCACTGTATAAATAACAATATATCTACTAAGCTAACTTGAAGCTTTCATAAAAAAAACTATTAGGTCTCTAACACTAAAAGTTCCAATATGATCACATTTTAAGGAAAACATCTTTTGAAAGGTCTAATTCTGGAACTGTTGGGGCTAGAAAGTTAACTGTTTTTTTTTCCAATGAAGACTTGGAGTGCAGCCACTAAGAAGTGCTGTCATTAAGCTGGGTCAGTGATGTGGGGGGCTGAGGCACCCACACCTTACCTCCTGGCACGCCGGCGACCAGCTGGGGAGGGAGAGGATTGGGCGTCCGGAGGACTGCTCTCCCCTCCTGGGGAGGGAGTACTGGTGCTCCCACCAAATGACTGCCCTCAGGTGGAGACCCAAGGGTAGTGCGGAACTGTTGGATGCCTGAGAAGGGAGGGTGCTGTGGGACTTCGGCGGTCATGTGTGTGCCTCTACGCACACACATCTGAGGTGTGCGCCCCAGTGACGGTGATGGGAAGGGAAGTAAAAATGGAGGAAAATCACCCTGGCTGCGGGTGATGACCAACCCTCTGCAGACTCCACAACTGGTGACTGGGCACTGCCGCAGCCCTGTGGCAGAGGACACAGGCTTAAGGTAAGTCCCAGGGAAGCCAGGGTGACGGAGCTGGGGTGGGGGTGTTGGTCTAATGGGGGCAGCTAGGGGAGACTGGTGATAAAAAAACCTATACAGAAAAATAAAAATAAATGTCATTATTGTATCATTATCATATAACAGTAGCAATTATGATTACGATATACAAGCAGGTGATTTTCTTGGACTACATTGATATATTTACTTCATGACAGAGGTACTTTTAAAAAAATATATATATTGTCGATATACTCTTTCCATAATGGAATCATAAATCAACATGCTTTTTGCATACAGATATGGAAAAATTTATGAAGGTTTAAACATTTTTTAATACATTTTTGTCCATTTTCTGAATTTTGTTATTAGTCCCCATAATTTAATTAGTATCTGTACAAGTCTAATACTCAAACATTCATCTTATACTTTAAATCGTGTGGTGAACGTTCCAGTCTCCCCACCGCAGTACCAATAATAAATTGGTTGTGTACATATATTGCATATATATTACAGGGGCATGGTTGTGCCCCTCTAGTTAGGGTTGAGTAGAATGTTTAATGTTAAACTTCAAATTTTGCACTTTAATAACTTTGCAACTGTTCAGCGGATTTGCACAACATTTGGTACATGCTGTCCTGTGGGTTAGATCTCTTGACGTGGCAGCTTTCGCTCTGTTTTGATGTAAGGATTCTGAGATCCAGGTACTGTGAAAAAGTGAAAAGTCACCACTTTTTGCAGTTTTTTCCTCATCGCCTTGTGTCCAGACAGTGTGGAATTTTGGTGACTTTTTTATGGTAGAAAGACCTTGGGTAACAGAACTACCAGTGTTTGGTGCAAAAATATTAACCTGTTCAAAGTTATTTAGTTTTTCAAGTTCCCATCACATTCTATGAGAAGTTCATTTTCAGGATAGAGGCAAAAAATATGACAAGGGATTTGATCTCACAAAAACTATTCATTCTCGCTAGATCATTCCCCAAGGAAGAAATCCTTTTAGTGAGGAAAATTCCTTTTCATGAGCCGCCATCTTTTCTTTTTCCACCAACTAAAAGTGTGGAAAATACATAAAATATTGTCAAACAAGCGCCAGAATCTAGCTAAGCGGGCCCGTTTAGCTGAATTCTAATGTTCCCTAACCAACTAGCCCCAGAAATACTTCTTCTGGGCACCCAAAATCCCAGCTTAGCGAGAGAAGCCTTCCTCCACATTCTCTGTATGAGAACAGTGGGAATTTCTTCACTTCTGCAGCAGCAACTGAACTCCTGCTGCCAGCTGCAGTGAGAGAAGTGAGCCGCCGTCTCCCCTGGTGTCTAATGGCACCCCCCACCCGCCGATCAGTGTTCTGTATCTCTGGGGTGGTTGGTGGTAACTCCCAACCCTTCCATATCTTTCCCTGGTGTCCAGTAGCACCCCCACCCGCTGATGCCCATACTTATTTCTTTATTTATTTGTATAATTTGACGGGATGCCAACCCGTGTCAGACCCCAGAGCCCTACTTGCAGACATCAAGGGTCCAATCCCCATGTCGGCATTTAGAAGCCCCTCCCAGCAGTATGGTCACTACTGGGAGCCCAACCCCAGTGTTCAGATATATTTTTTTATTTGTATTATTTCCCTGAAAAGAAAACAAAATCCTCAGTCTTTTTTTTTTTTTTAACCTGACAAAAAGAAATTGGTCCCTCATCTCCCCCGGCGTCCCACTGCCCCATCCTGACCCTCCCACTGAGCCCCCCCCCAATACTTACCACGGGAAGTCACAGGCTGTAATCTTCTGTGGACCGACACAAGTCTGCACTCTTCAAAGCCGTGAACTGAGGAATCAAGATAAGTGCCGAATGATGCATTTCAATGGCGTTTTGAACTTCTGTTCATAACTTTGCCATTTTTAGGAATTTTTTCACCAAATTTTTTAAACATGGCCTTTTGAGACCCCACCTCATGAACACTGGACTGTCATTTCGTTAATTGGGCCCAGAAGGTGATTTCGCGGTCGCTGCATGAAATCACCTTTTGGTACCGAATAATGAAATTTCACCACCAGTGTTCATGACGTGGAGGTCCCAAAAAGGCCATGGTGAAAAAAGTTAATAAAATCGACGAGTTATGAGTGTCTGTTGAAAATGTTCTACTCACATGCATAACTTTGGTCATTTTCAATATTTTGAGTCCCAATTTCCAACATAGCCATTTTTTTCACATCACCCCATGAACAGTACAACTGTTATTTTTCACATCCTGTCCGAAATGTATTTTTGCACCTGTGTTGTGGAATGGCGTTTTGGCATGGATTCGAAAATGTTCATCTACGGTTTCCTTACACCCCACCCTCAAACTAGGCAGGAGAGAGGTGTGGGTGTGCCTGGGCTTCTCAACACGCCACCCCATTCTCATGACCATATTTACAGACGGAATGGGCGAAGTTAGACTTGAGAAGCCCAAAGCACACCCCATACCTGCCTCCTGCCTGGTTTGGGAGGGTGGGGTGTTAGGGAAATCCTAACGCCTCATTTCCCAACTTTTGTCACTTTGACCCTAGCTGGAGCATTAAAGTTTTTTGCAAACTATATATACATACATACACACACACACACATATACATACACAGTATATACTGTATCTACATAAAACAGGTTGGAAAAAGCTTGCACTCTGATAATTAAACAACTAAGCGGTTGCACTCACATCCTGGACTTACAAGTGCTCTGAGAGATAATTGTTACAAAAGTTCTTTATCCCATTTTAAAAATGTTGCAAAATAACAGTTACTAAGAACAGCAATGAGAGAACCATAAAATGCAATCAAAGCGCTGCCAAACAAACTTGACATTTCACATTGTACAGTACGCATGTTTCCTCAGACGGACTGCCATACGTCACACGGTGTCCTGTTATTTCAGCAGAAGGGGACAGCTCAGCTCTTGCAGGTGATTATTTGTCATTGTTTTGTTTTTTTATTGTCTGTGCCCCTTTCACTGCCTCAACCCCCTTCACATGGGTCAGACCCAGCCCCCTCCAATGTCTCTGCCATTTACCTCTCTCTCCGTTTCAAATCCCACAGGCTTGCCCCAGCCATGCCAGATACAATCCCTTCCTTCCTTCCTCCTGAATGTGGAGGCAGGAGTTCCCAGGTTGTGGAGGAGAGCGGACAGTGGCCACGGTTGCGATCTGAGTATGCCCAAGATCATCCTGCACGAGTCTGGGTGGTTTCCTTGTTCCATGCCCCTGGGATGCCAGCATGCTAGAGGGTCCATGCTCGCACATGCAGAGCATGCCTGAGCAGAACCTAGACGATATTCCCCCCTCCTCACCACTATACCACTGCTGCACTGTCACCTGTGGTCACCCAGGTGACAGCATTGTAGTAGCAGCAGCAGAAGCTATCCTCCCTTCCTGAAGGTACACAGCATCCTCTGCAATGCTTGCTCTTCCTCTCCTGGTTGGCCCTCGATGACTCCAGTGCATTCCAGCACTCGAGTTGCTGGAACCGCATATGGTAACCCTACCGCTGTACTGACGGGCGGGATGTTTATCATTGCTAATCTTTTAGGCCTGTTATAAATGCAATAAAACACTCCAAGGTGTCCAGTCATGTAGAAATATATGGACTTCTTGGGTGGTTGAAGGCACTTGGCTTAGCATTGTGCCTCATAACACACCCAATGCATCTGTATATGTCAACATGACTGAACGCCACATGGGGTGTTACTGCTTATGTATCAGCTATGTCCACCCAGTTTTGCACCTTTTGAAACAGCACAGTGGCATGAAGAAAAGTAAGTTAGAAAAAAAAAAAATAAGGACAAGCAATAAAGGGCCTACCTGCTGTGACTGTACTTTGTGCACGTTCACTGGGGGTTGTGCTTTTCTTAGTCTTTGTCTTTTTGGAAATGTTCTCTGGGTCATCTCTCTCTCCTTTCACACATCGAGGAACCAGCTTCCGTCTCCAGCTTTTCTTTTTCCGTCTGTTCTTGTTTTCTGCTGATGCAACCTCGCCTTCAGAACTTGGTTTCTTATGGTCGTCCTCCACACCTGCTTGATCACGAAGCTCTGAAGGTCCAGTATTGGTTGCTACATCAGACTGTGCTTTGCTACTCTCAGATCCGCATTCATCCCTCTCTTCACTGGAGGATTCCCTTTTCGTCGGACTTCCCTCCTCCAATATGTGTGAAAGTCTGCTGGCGGACAGCCTACGTTGAGCATAGGCCATTAGCACTCTAAACTCTATGCTGTTCTTGTCCTCATCATCTAAGGAAATTTCTTCCATGTTGGATGTATCAGTAGGGCACATCTCACCTGCAATAACAAACTCTATGGTTATACTGTAGTTAGGAACCAGAAAGAATAAACTTCTGCACAGCATATTAGTGACTTTAGTTATTTGTATACAGTTTGAAATTCATAATTAGCTTTCCTTCCCTTTTTTGTAATCTCACCAATATTGCCCATGTTTGACTTTTCCAGCTTATTATGGCAACATTTAAAATACCCCCAAAAAAATTATCAAAATCAAAACAACAAATTGTTCCTCTCGTCTTTTAACGGATATGGAACATTTTTTTTTTTTTTTCACCTTCTATTTTTGCCCTCAATTGTCCTCGCCAGCTGCTAGGTCTTCCTTCCACCTGCTCAAGCCCTTCTGCCTGCTGCAGCAGTCCTCTGATGGTCCAGCCCACCACCAGCCTTTGCCTGACATCCTCTCCAGAATCAAAACTGTAATCCACAACTTGTTCCCTAGGGGTTTCCCAAGCCAGGGTGAAGAGCTGGCGAGGCATAGGAGGAATCAGTGGGGCCCTACTGTGGTGTGGAAGGTAGAGTGGCTTCATCCAGCTGGGGCTGCTGTGGTATTTTTCCCACTAAGCCCTTCTATGTTCCGAGCCAGGGCATGGTCCTGAGCATCAACCCGACAGAATACCTGTAAGGGCTGTTGGAAGGGTACACCATGGTGAGCAGGATTGTCTGGGAGGGTACAGTAAACGGGGAAAATGGCAAAAACAACATAAAACAAATAACTGTCCAAACCACTGAAATCCAGAAACTTACTGTGGCTCCGCCATTTCTCATTCCAGCCCCATTTGCTACAAGCTTCCACGAAAGTGCCAAAACATATCTGCTACGAGTGGCTAATTTAAAAAAAAAATAAAGTACACCAAACTGGATTTTTATACCATTGCAGCAGGATTCTGCCCCATCTGCAGTACTTGCGTCATGACTGACAGACCACAGAAAACATGGTCTAATGTCTTGTCACAAATACACAAGCTGCACACTGAAAATGAAAAGTGCACCATCTTTTGGACATAAATTGAGTAAAATGTTGTAAATGCATCAGAATGTTAAAAAAGTGCCTGTAAATATTCTGTTGCAGCCGCAGCAGTACAAATGACGTAAGCGCTGCATCCAAATATCTCAAACTCCAGATTTCCAATGATTTTGATTTTACAGCCATTTGCTGAGCAATAGTTTCACAAGTGATCAAAAGTGGGCACAGATGGTGTAAGTATAAACACCCTAACAAATGTCACAAATAAAATCCCTAACCATCCGGCCCACCGACACATGATAGAGCTACACGCTCATGGCGGGACCTGGGCTCAGGAATGAGCCTACGTTGTCAGAGGGCCAGTTAGGGGAGGAGGATCGAGCATCCCAGGGACACTCATCCTCTGGGGAGGGAGGGAGGTTGCCGCTCCGCTGCAGTACCGTCACCTGGGTGCACATGGGTGGAGGTGCAACTGGGGCGCCATGGGGGAGTAGAGGATGTCGGCTGAGGTCCGGCGCAGCACATCTCAGTGTGCACATCTCTCCTTGGACCTCCATAAATGCTGCTGTCCCTGGAAGTCAGGGAAAAAATGGAAAACGGACCCCCGCCTCCGTGCCTGACCCCTGTGCTGAGCCCACGGACCGACCCTGGTGTCCCAGAACAGATGGCCCAGCACGGTTTATGTAGGTAGGGAGAAAGGAAGCCGGGATTCCCTCCTTCCCCACCCAGAGGGCAAACCACAGCAGGATGGGGTCTGGTCCTTCTGGGACACTCAGGAGTTTGGCTGAGCCTGTGGACTACTTGGCAGTACCTGAGGAAAGGTGCACCTATGGTGTAAGGGGGCTTAAAACAGCAAATAAAAAAAAAAAAATTCCTAATCAGTTTCAGGTTCATTCGCTCCACCCATTACTGCTGATGCATGTGCTGCTCCTTGGTCATGGCAGAGGGTGAGGAATTGCTGGGTGGCCTGCACTCTCCATCACCAGGAGCCAAACACCTCCCCTCTGTAATGTGCCTGCACCCAGGTGGCTCCAGGATGGGGCTGCAGGACTTGCATGTGAACATGGGTCTACTAGGTGGATGCAGTATGCTGTAATGGCACTTTAGATGAGTACTCTGAGAAAAAAAAAAATCACATATCTTCTGCAAAATATAACTTCTTCTGATTTTTTTTTTTTTTTTTTTTTAAAGCTTTTACCCCAGTTAAATCCCTGCCCTGACTGCTGCTACACCCACAGATCAGGCCCATTGTGGACAATGTGGTACAGGACACAAAAGCAATGGCAGCAGTCATGTACACTGCCTGGTGTCCTTTCTCCCACACCCTTTCACTCTCCCTCGTGGTGTGGGCAGTGCCTCTGTTGGCCATACACCCATGCACACACACAGTGCCCATTATGCAGAGAAGCACAATGCCAAACCCACAGCAGCAGTCACTGTAGTAGCCAAATCTGGTGCTACCCCTCCCCCACTAGGCTGGGATGCACTACCAGCAGCAGTGCAGCCCCAGCCATGGCTATCCTATTCTGGTTTCCAGAGTCTGCATCTGAACCTGGGTGGGCAGCCCAGCCGTATGCTGAGCCATTAGGTACCCCCTTCCCCACAACTGAATTTTTGAGCCGTCTTGCTTTGCGGCATAGTTGGGTCTTAAGAACAACTGATGTGCAGGTCCTTTCAAGCAGCAGTATTTGTTAATCAACTTGTAGTTTTTCAGCAATAATGTAGGTCCCCCCCAATCTGCTTTTTCCTCCCTCCCGGACCGGCCTACATCGTCCTGACTTCCACCCCAGCCCTGTCCCCCATCCCCCCGGACATACCTCCCCCCAGTGTTCCTCCCTGGCTTACCTCCCAGGGAGTGGCCTGGGGGGCGGGGGACCACTTCTGTTGATCCTCTAGCTCGGTGTCCGGGTTGTGCCATGGGGCAAAGGTGTGAGGTCTGCAGAGTGAAGTGGGCAGCATTCTGCACGGTTGGCATTTTCTGTGTTCTGTCTCCGGGAGGTGTGGCATGCAATGACATCAGTGGTGATGCAGCCGTCTGCCCCACCTCCCCCATCTAGTGTGCTCTGGCTATCGGATCCCCAGCTTCCAGCAGGGATCTGTTGAGCGCCAGCAGCTGACCCACTCTCCCCCACGGAGGAGGAAAGCACTCCTTAGGTTGCTCAATCCTCCTCACCCCTGACCAGCCCTCCAACTTCTGGGTTCTTTCTTGAATCCAGGTCACAGTGGGCTGACGAATAATGCATTTGTTGCAAAAACATTACTATATCCATTTTCCTCTTCATTGCCTGTCATTCCTGAACTGAGATACAAGGATCTTGAAGTTTTTTTTTCAATTAGTATTTTGTCTTCCTTTGGTCTGCCCTGATCGCCCCCTTCAGACCGGGCCCCTGCCCGTCACCTGACTTCTCCAGGGCAGACCTTCTCCATCGTCCTCTGCCACAGGACTTGTGAAGGTGACCAGTCACTAGAGCAGGGCCTGTGAGGGGTTGGACTGTCATTCTGTGGTCAGGACGGTTTTCTGTTTCCTCCCCTGGGCCCACATCGCATGCAATGGCAGGATATATGAGCTCTGCCTCTGGAGACAACCCCCCAGCACCTGTGAGCGGGGTCCATTCCCTACATGGTCCCACTGCACAGCCACCCAGGCTCCTTTAGTCAGCAGGCGAGCAGCAGGACACGTTAATCCACCTCCACGGAGGAGTAGAGCAATAGTAGGGACATAAAGGCGTTTCTGCCTGTGGCCTGCATCCATTCCCAAACCAGGGATTCTGGCACAGCAGGAGTTCAGAAGTCAATGCCTTAAGCCTTCCAATGCAACTGGGCCCAGCAGATTTTGAAGTTTTAAAAGTTCCTGCTCCTGTGCTACACCCACCACGAAAAAATTAAATATCTCGGTGTCATGATATGCTTTTTACCATCAGAAATATATGGTAGCACCATCCTCATACATCCACAGTATAAATCTAATATGTATAGTCAAAAGATCACCTTAATGGAAGAGATTTGTTTTTTGTTTAAACAAAATTGCCAGTGGCAGCCATCTTTAATTATTTGAGTCATTAATTACACAATTAGTTATAAAAGCTGTTTTCAAAATGAGGGAATAAAAAATATACTGATTTATTTATTTCAAAAGTTTCACCAGGAAAGACATACTGAGCAGAGTAACAGTTCGTTTCCAGATATGTCCTGGGGGGAGGGGTCATGGGAGATATATACACAGTATTTACAGTACATGATCAGATGACTGTACAATGAAATGACAGAGCATTTACAATGTGTAATAATCAGAGCAAGACAACAGCAGTATTAACAGTATGTATACCTAGGTGCAGTGCATTTTTTATTTATTTTTATACAACAACCAGTAGGGCCAACCTATCAAAGCAGAAAGCACCGCAAAGATATGCAGTGGGAAGGGAGCAGAATATAGTAGGCAGTGAGAGGGGTGGAGTTTACTAGGAGGTAGCCAAGAGGCAGTGGTTGAGGTAATGGAAGAAGAAGGAGGGAAGTAGACAGAGAAGTGGAGAGCTCAGGTGCAGTTGCAGGAGGAAGCGGTGAAGTCTGGGAGAAGACAAGAGAGGGAGCGGATGGAGGTTGCAGTGCAGATGGGGAGGGCGTTCCAGAGTTTAGGGAGTTGGAAGGAGAACGCAGCTTGGCCATAAGAGGCTGGACGTGCTGGACAGGAGTGCTAGGATCTGGCAGCCAGAGCTACAATGATGACTCTAATCACATCATAAATATATTGTCTAGAAAAAATAAATGATGGCATTTTGCCAGCTAATAGCTACTGCTGCTTTAACAGGAAATACAGTTGCAGCCTTTTGTGGTTTCCCTATGAGGCATATTTAGAATACGATGGTTTCAGTTTTGCAGGTGCCGTTGACAAGCAGTGCATTTGTTACTGTTATTATTAGCAGTAATTTTTTGTCAAGGAAAGGCACACTAAGCTGTCATTGCTTGTTTCCAGGTGCATCCTGGGGGATGGGTTGCAGGAACCCATTTTACTGAGATCTGTGCTGTTAAAGGTAATACAATACTGCAAAACAGTTACAGAGCTGTTGCTGGTTTCTTTTAACAGAGTTAGCCAAAGCAGTAAAGGGACAGAGAGCCATGGGACCACCAAATTTAATTGGCATTATTCTTATTTCTGGGATTTTTGGAATCAATTTAACCTGGTGGGTGATTCTAACTTCTGCAGTTTCGTATCAGCAAGGGCTCAAAACACAGCATTTGGAAATAAAAATGAAACCTAAATGTTGTGCTCTGTGCATGACAAGGGGCACAAAGACAAGTAAAAGAGCTTGTTCAATATACTCCATATGTCGAATTAAAAGCTTTATGCAGTGATGTATTTTATTTTAGAAATTTTCACCAGATAAATGCATTGGGCCAGATTCACAAAGGGTGCCGCAGGGCATGTCAAGCCTTGCATCGGGCCAGATTGTTGGTACACCTGTGCCAACAACTTTGCCACACACTGCACCCAATTCTGGAAGATCAGGTGCATATTTGGCGCAAGACCCCATAAAAAGGATCCCGGATTGCTGCAAGCTAGACCAGAAAAATCTGGTCTAACTTGTAGCAAGTGGCACACAGGATTGAGAATCTCAATCACTGGCCACAAGTTCCATGCGCCATATGTTTGGCACACCCGGAGCTTGTGCCATTCGTAGCCCTTCGTGAATCCAGCCCCCCACTAAAATCAGCATCCAGTTTTTAAGCATGATCTGGAGAGGGTACAAAATGCAAGCAGTAACAGAGTTTCAAGTTATATGATCATGCATATGGCAAAACATCTAAATACAAAGTTACTGAACAAAGGGGAAGGGACACCATCCAGGTCCCTCAAATTCTGACTGTTATGAAATGATCCTTTCAAATGAATGTCTCTTGCAGTAAGTCATTACTTCTGGGAGTTCCAGATAGGTGGCGCTCCAGCATGGAAGTTTCTTCCTGCAGTCTCTATACCAGGGACCACCCACACTACCTCACTTCCTGGGCTGTACCTATAAAAGTGGGTGGTCCCTGGTAAGCTCGTCCCCAGGTTTCAGCTCGAAAGAGAGGGACTGAGGGGAACCGAGATACCAAAGCTTCCCACCCTTACATCATTTTTCCTGTTACATAAAGGCAGGGGGATGGAGGGAGGGAAACTACTTACTGCAAGAGACATTCCTAGAAGATCTACTGTTACAGCAAAAGTCTTTGTGTAACTGCACTATCTTCCACAGAATGGCCTCTTGCAGTAAGTCATTACTTCTGGGAGATTCCCAAGCAGTTATATGGCAGTGGGCGGTCATGGATGACATTCTGCTGTAGGTAAAATGTGGCTATGGGACCAATGAATGCTAAAATTAGCATAGCAGTTGAACAAAGGAATTCATGATTCACCATGTTATGTAACTTAAAAACTAGAAGGAATATGTCAATAACACTGAGCAATTATATGTCTTCAGTGATCAACAGGGAAAGTACAATTCGAGCCAAAGGCAACTTTGTCTTGAATTGTAACAGCAACTTAAGTAGTACAATGTTATTCTTCAGAGATGCTACAAAGTAGCAAGTGAAGACCCCCAAGACTGTCTAGTCAGTAATGAATGTATCCATTTGACTAAGTAGGATACTCATGTAACAGATAATGTAGCAAATGAAAATAATGTAGCTGTGATAGAGCAAAACGAAGTAGTAGCTGAAAGAGATATAATTTCTGTATATGTTATCATCCTTTTTGATATGATCTTTGTTCATAATCAAGGAAAGGCTGCGAACAGCAGTGGAAGAGAGAAGAATATAGTCCGTAGTAGAACTGATTGTGTCTCAACATGTGAGTTAATAGTGGATGGACCTGTTCGAGAGAGGAAGAGGATGTTCAGTGCACCACAGGTCAAACAGGCATCTTGATGGAATGATCGTGATGGTCTATAAACAGTGATACCTGAGAAATTGGCTAGATGTATCAAGCTGATGTGAAAAAGGCCTAGTCTTGTTTGTGGCCCGAACAGGTCCCCGAGGCCTAGAAGAGGGGACCAGGGTGTAGTCTGGAGTCTTTAATGAGGGGGCAGAAGCCCTGGGGTGGCCACGGGTTGGCTTCGCCGGGGTTCTTGTTACTTGTTCTCTGCACTTAAAGGTGTCGCGTGCGGTATAATTAGTTTCAGTTTTGTATGAATAATTATACTGAGGGCGTGGTTTTTGGTACATGTATTGTACTGTTTTCAGTTGTCTGCCCGAGGCTTGTAGGTTCTCCAGTATCATTTGAGTCCTTGGCCCAAAAGGATGGTCACCTGAAAAGGGGGCATTAGCCACTTTGTGTTGAATATCAGGTGCTAGCCCTGAAAGTCGGAGCCATGCCTGGAGGTGTAGAAGAATACCGACCACAGAGGCTCGAGCCGAAGCATCGGCAAGATCATATCCTGATCTTAACAGATGTCAAGACAGTGAAGCAACAGTATTATTTATAGATGTAAGTTGCTCCCTTTCAGGGGATGCAGGTAATTTGTTTATAACTTCTCCAGCAGAAATGCTCACCGGACGCAGGTATTGCATCATGCACCCCATACAGTTAAGTATTCTGATATTTAGTGTATTTAGAGCAAACACTCTCTTCTCCATATGGTCAAAACGTTTAGTTTCTCTCTCTCTCTCTCTCTCTCTGGAGGTATTGTGCTTGTATGTTTAGGCTTGCCGGTGCGGTTGTGGGCAGCCACAGTAACCACAGAATCCGCCGCTGGCGTATTCGTTAACTATTGATAATCAGGAGGAGCCTGATACAGCCCGTGGGCCTTTCTAGGTAACTCCTGCGCTGCTATGGGTTGACTCCAAGCTTCAGTAATAGCATTTCTGAACATAGGTATGAAAGGAGGGATAGCCCGAAACAGGGTCCTCCGGTAAGCCCAGATATTCAGCCATATCTTTACTTAATCTATCCTGTTTCGTTGTGGTAAACCCCATTGTTTTCTGTATTTGTAACATCATTTTGGGGAATGAGGGCTTCATCCAGTGGAGAAATGAACTTTCGTGGTTGTAATAGCCCTTCGTCCCTGTAAGAGGGCACCTCCAAAAGGGATTCATATCCTCTTGTGTCAGAGGAACCATCATAGGTCCTATGAAGGTTCGGATTCGTATGATAATCTTGAGAAATATTCGTCTGAATATTCGGGAGAAGGCAGGACTGGGGAGCGTTCAAGCTCTGTGCGTGCCTGTTTTGATGGAGGTGCTGATATCAATTGTGTTTGAGGATTATGTCCAGGAGTGAGGCTATGGTCAAAACCCATAAAATCCAGTACTCTATTTACCATTTCTTCAATATTTGGGACTTGTGACGATAGAACTGTCACGTAAGCAGGTTCTGAATCCAGCGTATGTGGTGACAGGGAATCAATTTGTGCCTCCCGGTAGAGTGATCCGGTGTTTCTTTGACGTCTTTGCTCGTTTCCAACGGGGTTGTGAGCCCCATGTAGGAACGGCAATGAGGCTTGAGGGCCTCTGCGTTCTGAAGCATGCAGTTCTTTATTTTGTAGAAACGCAGCTCCATATGCATCTTTCAAGACATGTTTTTGAGAATATTCTTGTTTTTTCATGATCGACCTTCCACAAGGATCATCCATAGTGGTGCTATATGTAGGCAAGGGGGGTGTTCTATGCAGCAGTGATCATCTTGACGATGGAGGCATTAGTCCCATCGACGGAAGAGGCAGAGAAGCACGCCTCATTGATGATGTACTGTACTGTGTCTTACAGGTGAACAGTCAGTAACAGCATGCTCCGTCGACGGGGGAATATACTCCATTGATGCTGAGGAAGCCAGGGCATGTGTCGTCGTTAGTGGGATATGTTCTGTCAATGATGGGATAGTGAATGCATGCTCCGTCGACGATGGGAGTGCCATCGTCGATGATGGGAAAGTGAAGACATGCTTCGTCGATGACGGAAATGTTGTCGTCAATGATGGGAGACTGGATGCATGGCCCGCCAATGGAAGAAGGCCTCTCGTCGACGGTGGAGCACAGGGAGCATGTCCCATCGATGGGGGAGGCAGCCCAGTCGACGAGGAAGCATGTGCTCCGTCGACGGAGGAGGCATTCTCATCGATGATGCTGTCATGAAAAGCCCTGCCGTTGGCGGGGGTTATGCCCTGTCAATGTGGGGGGCCAGTAAGACCTCCTGTCGTTGCAGTGCAGGAGTTCTGGTCGATGGGGAGCTGAGGAATGACGCCCCGCTGACGAGGAACATTCCTTTTTAGATGGAGTAGAGCATGCCAATGACAGGGGTGAAGCGCACATCGATGATTAATAGCTTCTTGATGACCCAGGTTTTGTAGGCACGACCGTTGAAAGGCGGTCAGGCAGGACTTTAGGTGAAGGGGTCTCCTTCCCAGTATTATCTCTTGAAGAGGGCTCTAAGTTTTTTGAGCCCTTTGGTTGAGCACCCTGTGTGTGTGACAGAGAATCATCCACTGTAGGTATATGGTGTCTGTATGAAGCCCAGGCACCTAGGCTATGGGTTCAATCCACGTCGCAGACTGCTACTAGGAGAGTTGCTGCCAGAGCTGAAGCCGGCGGGAAAATGAATGGAGCTTACCAGGGACCACCCACTTTTATAGGTACAGCCCAGGAAGTGAGGTAGTGTGGGTGGTCCCTGGTATAGAGACTGCTGGAAGAGACTTCCGTGCTGGAGCACCACCTACCGGGAACTCCCAGAAGTAATGACTTACTGCAAGAGACCATTCTGTGGAAGAGCTACTGTTACAGGTGAGTAACCTATTTTTCTAGGATTGTGGATATGTTGTTCTATCCACACTGTTTGGCAGACTCCAAGCAGTTCTCCGGTAGGAGGGAGGCAAGGCACACCCCTCTAATATACCTACTTGGGGAACAGAGACTGGAGAACTGAGGTCCCAAAACCAGCATCCCGGTGTGACTCTAAGTTGATGTGGTAGTGGGTAATGAAGGCGTTTGCTGTCTTCCAGGTGGCAGCCCTGCAGATTTCTTGGATACGGATGTCTCTGGAAGCAGCCACCGATGCAATAGTATGGCGGGCAGAATGAGCTCTTATCCCTCTGGGAGGCTCCTTGCCGGCCAACCGGTAGCAAAGATCAATGCAGGATGTAATCCATCTGCCAATCGTCTGCTTTGCTGCAGGTCTGCCAGGTGTGGCTTTAGTGTAGGTGACAAACAGCTGGTGAACCTCTCCCTGAACTTCTGCCGTCTGCTCCTTATAAGAGAGCGCTCATCTCAGATCCAAAGTATGGAGCCTGTACTCGGCCTCTGAGGTGTAGTTTGGGTAGAACACAGGCAGAGTCAACACCTGGTTAAGGTGGAACTCCAACACTACCTTCGGAAGGAATTTCAGGTAGGCGCACAGGACAACTTGTCACTGTGGAAGACCAGGTAAGGAGAGTCCACTGAGAGTGCCTGGAGCTTCTCAGTCCTTCTGGCTGACATGACAGCCACCAGAAAGGTGGTCTTCCACGACAAATGTGACATCTCACACTTGCGCATCAGTTCGAATGGCTTGTCCATGAGCTTTGCCAGTACCAGCAGTAGATCCCACGGAGGTGGAGGGTCATGCACCGGAGGGGATATGTGGTCGAGGCCTTTAAAGAAATGCCAGACCACCTTCTCGCAATGCATGTCTGCTGGACGGCCCACACAGGTGAACAGGAGATGGCCGCCAGGTGCACCTTAACGATCGCGGGCTCAAGACCCCTTTGGAGAGAGACCAAGGTAATCTAGGATGCTAGCCACCGGACAGGACAAAGAGTCCAGGCCCTTACCCTGACACCAAATGGAAAACCGTTTCCATAGCAGCTCCTGGTCAACTCCTTCCTGGATGCTTCCACTACTGTGAGTACATACTCAGAGAGACCCAGAGCCTGGAACTCTAGCCACTCAGAAACCAGGTGCAGGGATTTTTAATTTTTATTTATCTGTTTCAATCTAGGATTAGAGAATACCTTTGAGCAGAGTGCAGCTCATTTACAAAGGTTCCACGTCAATATTGAGGGAGGGGTTACAAGACAGACAAAGGATAAAGCACAATATCATGTGCAGATAATATCACATACAGAGAACAGCAGTAACAGCACAATACATAGTAAAAGAAAAATAGATGATTGCAATTGGATACATAGCAGGCACTCTGAGGACACTATAGGCGAAAACATTGGCAGTTAATCCCAATTGGAAATAGTAAGGAGGAGGAGTAAGGAGATGAAGAGTAGCAGCAGGATAGAGAGCAGGGGGAGAGAGATGCAGCTGGGCAGCAATTGTCAAGCATATTGAGTAAGGCAGGAAGAGATATAGGATGAGGGCAGACACAAGATGTGAGGGGTGAACGAGGAGGAGGGAGGGAAGAAGGGTGGAGGGGAAGAAAAGTGTGGAAGAGTGTCAGTCAGGGGCATAATGGGCGGGGTAGTAGGACAGAGTGGGAGGGTCAGGACATGAAAAGAAGGGGGAGAGGTGATTGAGTAAGAGAGGAAGGTTGCAGCCAGGGGCCTTGTCGAGGAGGTTGGAGAATGCAGGGTGCAAGATGAGGTGCAGGTCACACGATTAATTAAAGCAGGTACACTCACTTTCCTTTGAGATGTGCTGATACAGGAGACGCTTGAACTGGGCAAGTTGAGGTATGCTAGTCAGTTCACAGTTCGAGGCGTATGGGGCCGGAACTGTCGGCACAGAGATGACTCTCCACCTCTCAGTGAGCTGAACTTGGCCTCCGCCCACCATGAGGCCAAGTCTCCTCACAATCCACGGCTGAGGAGGTGGTGGAGGAGGAGGAGGAGGGGAAACGGATACTGAGTGTACCCGTAGGGTGAGTATCCATAACCCGACTGCGGGTAACCAGTCGGGTACTGTGGTGTCGGATACTGCGGAGCTGGGTAAGACGGCACTGGATAAGATGGAGTTGGATACCGGGGGGTCTGATGGAGCAGATGTCCCGGCCGGAAACCCAGCGGGTGGGCCTGGAGCAGAAGGCCTGGTGGGCGGTGGGCCTGGTGTTGGAGGCGGCATCCAGGAGAGGGATGTCGCCAGGTGTCGGTATGACCGGCGTCGGAGCCGGCATCCGGGGGACTGACGTCAGGTCATCTGGCCCAGCAGGAGGGAGGCCTGACGGAGGCGCAGCAGGAACCTCTGCATCGCCCGGGATGGTGGGGAAAAATCCCCGGGGTCAGACTGAGGAGACCCAGGGTCCCCGGAGGGCAGCGAAGGCTGCAGAGAGCCAGGAATGGCAGACATAAGAGGGTCTGACATTGGCTCAGCCGCAGTGTGGACGTCGGGTCGGCCGATGTCCGACTTACCAGTGGAGTCTGGGCTGACGTCGGAGGAGCCGACGTCTGACTTAGCGGACCCATCGCCCTAGGCAGGTCGCGAAGAGGAGCAGCCTGGTCGGGCGGAGAGGTGGCCGTGCACTGCCGAGTCGGCGACTTATTGACCATCTCCATGTGGGCGTCAGAGAGTCTGACATCCGGCTTACTGGTGCTGCTCGAACCAGTAGGCCGCACAGTGATGGCTTTATCAGGAGCAGAGGCCTCCAACAGCCGGAGGGCCTGAAGGGCCTGGCGTGACCAGCCAGGCGGGCAGCCGCGCGCCTTGAAACTTCCAAGGCTGACCATCGCAGAAGCGGTCCCGGAGGGCGTTACCTGAAACAGCGACTCCAGCTGGTATTGCGGTGGAAGAGGAACCCTTGTCCCGATGCTTCTCCTTGTCCTTCTTCTTACGATGGCCTTCGGGGGAAGTGGACACTTGCTGGAGCTTTTTCAACTCCTTCTCCATGGAGGACATCTTCTTCTTGAGGATATGGGCCTCCAGGGACTGCTGCCTCTGTCTGCGGGTGGCAGCGTTAAATTTAAGGCAGTACTGGCACTTCTCCACCTGATGGTCTGGGCCCAGACAGAAGAGGCACTAGGAATGGCCGTCCTTGTCTGCGAGTTGGCGCCCTTACGAGTCACTTATTTTGTGCTTGGAGGTGTGAGGGCCGACATACACCAATGAAAAGCTGATGATTAAGTCGAATAACTCAAAAAACAACGGTAAATAATACGGCGACAGAGCTGTGGCGTTGAACTTTACCACGGCTGACCACGAGCCAGCGGGGAAAGAACTGGGAAGGCAGGCGTGGGGACCGCCTCTTTATACTGGCCGCGTGGCGTTGGTCACCTGACGTAGAGGCGGGCCCCATGAAACTACTAGCTAGAAAGTTTTCCATTGGGTCCCCAGCGGCGGCCGGCATCAGTCCTATATGTAATTACCTGCAGAGAGCCCTCTCGAAGTAAGATCAACACACCCATGATCTTAGAATAAAGAGATACTATGCTCTCCCCTAATGTTTAACCTCCTGTGGTGGGGTATGTAACCTTTAGCCAGTGCTGTGTAATACATTTCCCTGCTGTCCCTTTAACTATATTTTAAAGATATTTGTGGTCTGCCACATGACTACCTGCTATATGTAGGACCAGTACTAGGTTGGGGCATCTTGGATCTTGAAATTTTGAGGTTAGCTCCTTGGCACATAATATCCAGAAGGGGGACACCTTTGAGCAGGACCAAAATGTGTTGTAGTGGTCCCCTTCTGCCTCCACTGCCACCAGCACCTGTCTATGCCATGACCTACATGTTTCTCTCTGTCTTCTCTCAGGCATACTAGTTCTGTGCCCCTCCCTTCCCCACTTAGTTAAGTGCAGTACCCAGTAATATTATTCTTTGACTTGAGTTAAAAAGATTCAGCACTCCCCATGTGCACTGCTTTCTTTGGTAGCTTGTTCCATTACTACTCCCCGGGTGAAAAAAATGCTTCCTCACCTTACCCCGAATGCAACTACTCTTACATATAGGGTATGTCATTTAGTTGTACTACCCGTAACAAGCTGAAAAAGCTCTCCAGATATACTTCACCCAATTCCTTTAAACTTTTAAAAACCAAAATCATATCTCCCTTTGCCTTCTCTTTTTCAGTGTAACCCCCCCCCCAAAAAAAATTTGGGTCTCTTAGTAGCATCTGTATCTCCTTTGGGGGTTGTATAAAGGCCCTTGGTGGGACATCACAGGAGGTCTTAGGTTTTTATTCCACCTTGGGGGATGTGGACTGCTATCTAGAGCCCCAAGGGGTTTGATCCAGCACAATGCACCTGCTTTGACAAGGTTATGGGGGGAGGAGCAGGGGGGAAGACTGGTCACTCTCAGGTGTGGCAGTATGGGTCCAGAGTCTGGGAGTGGCACTGATCTATTGGGTCCAGTACCCAGTATGCCAGCCTGCAAAACAGCAAGAACACCCAAGGTGCAGTGAATGGCCTGTAGTGGACACTCCTCCTCAATGGGTTCATCCACATGGCTACACCAGCATCCTAATTCTGATTTAAAGACACTGAAGGTCTGAGGCTCAGTCAGTTTCTGGGAGAGATGCTACGTGTAACAGAGGTACTATGATCCCCCCCTAGCACAGGTGTCTAGATCCCGGATATAAATCAGCCATGCCTAGGCTGTGTGGGACTGTGAGATGGTGTCCAACAGAGACATTTTATTGCCCAAGTCTAAAAATTTGCCAGCTTGGTAAGCTGCAGGGGTCAGACCAAAATCAGGGAGCAGACACCTAAGCGAAGAGTAAGTATGTAATCCAGAAAGGAGGAGAGCTGCTGGATGCTAGCAGTGCCTATGTAACAGGTACTCTACAGCACAGATGGATTTGAATGACTCTGCTTGCAAAAGCATGCAGGAATGTAAGAAATGTGGCAGGAGTGGATATGAATTGTGCTCTGAACCCTGAAAGCCCACCCTTATTCTTTTTTCAGTGTACCATGTGGAAAGTGAAATGCTACTACCCTATGAATCAGATCAGAGGCAGAGAGCTGCTATGCGAGAGTGTCTTTCAAAGAGCCCCACCATGGATGACTGCTGTTCGCCAGAGAAGCCATGAGTCATGACCCCTAACAGGAGTGGCAATCGAACCCAGTGATCAGCTATGCTTCTTATGATCCACAACAGAGAGAGGGTACCCTAAAACCGTCATGTCGGCAAATGCTTCCATCATACATGTAACTGCATCCAGAAACCTTTTGTACATGATTGTTGACAAACTGTTCTTGTTTTGCGTAAATTTGAAGTCTGTGTGCCCTTTCATACATGCCTGATGCAGAGAACAGCAACTCAAAAGCACAGACGTTTGCACTGAAAATCTAAAAGTAGTTGGGGAATGTTGGGGGCAGCTACTCAGGCCAGGGCTGCTAATTTTATGAGTTCACACTATTGGATCTTTTCAAACCCCTCTAAAGAGGAGACTGATGGAAGTGCTAGCCACCACCCCGCCACCCATAAGAGCTTCATCTGTGGCATCCTCTAAGTCAGGAAGTATGTTTGGATTGCAGTGGGACTTGGATGAGAAAGAAGAGAAGGACAGTATAGTGTATGGTGGACATTAGTTCAGTACAACTTTCAGCAATGTCTCAGAAGTCGTTCTGCTATAGTATGGATGTCAAAAAATGACACAGCAGATCAGTTGGTGTACATTCATGATACCACCAGCAGCGCTAAACCCATGTGGGTGAGTATTTCCATTTAAAAATGACCTGAAACTCGACTGGCTGTTTTTTGTATTTGGTGGGATTGGTGATGTGGTCATGGTAACCAGATCGTAGGTCAGAGGGCAGTTTCAACAGCAAATGTTTGGGAGTCTGTGGTTGTTGGGGGGAGGAGATGTGAGGGCACAGTTTGCAGGTCAAAGGACAGTGCAGAGTGGAAAATGAAAACGACTGTGCGGCCGTAAGCAAATGAACCCAAATTGTGTGAGTGATGTTTTTAAACTTGTTCTCAGCAAAAAAAAAAAAGGCTGTATGGAGTGGTTCTTTCCCCATACATTACATATAATAGTGTATGGGAGCCCAAATACACAACAAGGCTAGCTAGTCTTTAACCTTGTGGTTACCATGAGAACCTCTCAAGCTTTGCTCTCGAGGTCCATCTGTGGTCATGGTAACCACTCAGTGGAAGAATAGCTTTCTTGTGTATGGGCTCTCATACACTATTCTATAAGTTGCATGGGAGGTGGTTTTCTTGGAGTAGTACTGACCTGGAGCTTGGAGTAGTACTGACCTGGAGAATTTGCTGGGGAGACCAGGAATGAGAGCTGTGACTACTGAAATTCCGTGACTGAAAACCAGAAACTGTTTATGCTGCCTTTCAAATAACGTGATGCTTCTGATCTTAGCTGTTATTGACCAATACGTAGTGGCTATGCAGTGGGAACTTGTGAGATACGTTATTTATCTACACAAATGTAGTTTGGCCTGGGGTAACCTCACGACTGGTGTAAGCCACGGGGGTTGTGCCCGAGGTCAAACTGCTCGAGTGTAAATAAATATCACGCATGGACCCCATAAAGACAGGAAAGTTGTTTACTGCTCCTGCCTCTGCTAATTTGCCTCACTGAATCTCACTCTGCCCTTCTCCACTCTCTTACTCCGTCCTACCTTTGAACCGTTCTCCCTCTTCTCACTGCTCCTCCTATCTGCCCCATCCCCTTCTAACTTCTCCCTCTCCCCGCTCCTTTTCTTAATATGCCATTTGCTTATTTTACCTCGATCCCATTATTAATTCCCCTCTGCTCTAGGACGGTATCCGTGAACACAAAAGTATTTATCTGTGCATCTTTGTACATAGTGTTGATTGTAAATACCTTTTTATGCCTGGTTATTTTAATGTATAATGCTTTATTTTGCTTTCTTTTACTATATGCCTACGCTTGTATCTAATTATGTATATCTGCTTTAACTGTATGTACTGTATTTTACCCGTTTCACTGTACCATTTTGTAAACTGCTTGTTTTCCTCCCTGGGTCGACCCTGAAAAAGGGACTGTAATTGTCTCAGTGGACTTACCCAGTTACCAAAACTCAAATAAATAAATAAGTGCCTGGTGATCTGCATAGATCTCCCATGATGCTTTGCATCACTGGGGTATGTGTAAGGTCTGTATTTTATAGACGATTACAGAAAAAGGCTATAAGTCCATCGAGTTTGCCCTGATGTTTCTACATTGGTTTACTCTGCTCTTTCAGAGCTCCTCCCACTTCATGCCTTCCTTTTGTTCTTTACTACCCCCTTAAAAATATTCAATTGGGTTTTGAACCCTGAGATAGTCCCTTTATTGATTACATTACTGGGTAGACAGTTTCACCTATTCACCACCTCTTCTATGAAGAAACACTGTCTGATGTTCCAGAATTCTGTGCGCCCCCTTTACGATTGTGCTCCCTAAGCCTGCCTGTCATTCTCCGCTGCAATAACCCCACCTAGGTGACCACATGTGGCAGTGCAGGAGGAGAAGCTGGGGGGAGGATGCAGCCTAGTTCTGGAGCGTGGCCATGCAATTGTGCGTGCGTGCACTCCATGTAGCCCTCACCGACTACATCCTTGGGGCTGGGAAAAGAAAGATAAGAAAATCCGGCAGCATGATGCTGACACACCAGGACTCCACCACTCCAAATGCACAAGGTCTTTCATTTGTGGACCAGGCGGGCACTTCCTGTCACGACCCGCTCCCCAACAGAATCCACCAGAGGGTGGAAATGCCCTGTGAACCCCATAAAGACAGGTAAGTGCCTGGGCTAGAAGATAAATGGAGCAGACTGGTCGCAAAGAGGCAGTGGTGACCAGGGGATAAGCAGGATTTTGGGGGGATTGAGCCCTGGTGCTTGAGCTGTTCTTAACTTAAATAACACTTTGAAGTCCAGTTTGTCTTGTCCCTGCATATATTTGTATGTTTCAGTCATATTCTCCCTTTCCCTCCTATCCTCCAGAAAGTACATGTTTAGACTGTCTAATCTTTCCTCATACAGCTTAATCTGCTGCCTCGGGATCATTTTTGGCATCCTCCACTGTATAGTCCCATGGACTGCTCTCCTCTCTCAGGGAGGGGGGACAAGTCACTCTGCTGCTTGCCTGCCACCTGGCAGATGCCAGGGGAAGCAGAGTCGGAGCCTGCCGAATGGAGACACCTATGCATGCGTAATTGCATGGCTGGCAGCTGATGGGGAGAAAATGGCCGAGGTAAATACCTGACCAGCAGTACGCAGCTCCAGTATCCCGCAGGCCCCACATTATCGAATGGGCCCTCCTCTGGAATTTGGACTGAGTTGCGGAGGGGCTTGGCCTGCCCAGACAGCCCCACCGGGGGGGTGGCACAGGGACCAAATGGAGGCCGTGAAGTCTTACAGAAGGCGGGTGACAGAGCTGGGTGGACTGGAATAGATGGGGGAGCAGTCAGTGACCAGGCACCATAAAGCACTTTTGAAAAATAAATAAAAATCAGTGGAATCATTTTATAATCACAATAAGGCACCCTAAGGTGTGTGTAATTGTGGGATGAAAGCAGTTCTCTTGTCTCACTTCCCCAAGGTGTGATGTTATGATTTTAGGATGTCGTTTTAACTTTATGTATTTGATTTATTTCTTGTAAAATCACCTTGGTTCTGGAAAGGCGCTTTTTAAAAATAAAGAATTGATTGATTGATTATCCCACAGTATACTGAAAATGGTCTCTTTCAGCTAACCAGAATGCAGAGCTACGGTACCTTTATTCTGCGAAAAATGGACAGTAGCTTCAATAATGGGACTTTATACTAATTGCTGCATTCTGGTTGGCTGAAAGGGATATTTTCACGGACGTCACTTGGCAGCTGCTGATACCAAGGTGAGAGACTGGTAGTTTCTCACAAATCCTTGCCTTTAAGAACACTCCAGTTTTAAATTAAATGCTTTCTTACTTGCTTGATGCAAACAAGGTGTTAGATAAAGCTTTGAAGACTTAAACTGACCCTGCAGATTTCACAGACTCTGAACAGAAACCGTAAATTAACAGACTGCTGGTTTCTCACAACAGTGGTTAATTTACAACTCTACATCTACTTTTTCATATAATACTGCTAAAAGATATAGTTCTAGTTTTTTTTTTTTTCCTTTTATGTGCCCCCTACACTCCAGCATGGACTGTCCTCAGTAGCTGCCAAGGCACATTTCTGTGCCCCGCCACACCCTTCCAGCCAGGGCCTGAGCCTTCTACAGAGTCTTTATTGTACCCCCCTGCCAGGGACAGGTGTGAAAAGGATGGATCCCGAGTCTTAAACTTTATTTGGGAGGTACCTTACAGTGGCGCAGGGGATCCAGATGTAGAGGGGTCTGTCATCTGCCTCAGTGGGGCCCATTTTCCTTGTTTCTGCGCCCTGCCCTCTGGACATTGTCATGCACAGGCTTCAAGTGGGGTAACATGCTTCCACCCACTCTGCTGGTCACTGCACTACTGCCCGTGGTCATGCAGTTAGTAGCAGCACTGAAGCAGAGACAGCAAACCTCCTGGGAGGGGCCTCTGAAATGTTTCATTCTTCTCCCCTCACCGGCCCAGGCTTGTCCCAAACCTGGGTCGTTGTCCTCATGAGAAATAGTGCCACTACTGCATCAATGGTTTGGCCTGGATCCATATTTTAGATGCGAGTATTCTAAGAGGCACATTTTTGGAGGTTAATATACAATATTACTGGTAGAAATCCCTTTTGTTTTACAGGGGAAAAAAAAAAAACAGCCCCATGACTGTAAAACTGGATGTTACCTTTTATCTTTTATTTTAGGAGTCAGCACCCCCAAAGGCAACAGTAATTTAGATAAAAACAAATCTCTGACTGACTTAGGGGCTACTGTAATAGAATGACCCAGTGGCTGGAGCACCTGCTTGGTAACTAGGAGACTAAGGTTCAAATCCCACCACAGCCACTTACTCACTATGTGATCTTAAGTAAGTGACATAACCTCTCAGTGCTTTGGTCCACTCAGCTGTACAAGTGGATAAAAGTGAGACCCCACTGAAAATGAGATACTGCATCTCAGTTTGGCTCTCCTATAAAAATAAACTGTTGAACAAAATGGGAGATGGTAAGAGCCTGGAAATCAACATGAGTGGATGGAAATTCCCCATATGTCAGTCACAGAGAATTTGGGTACCTCCACCCCCCACATACAAACACATTCTAACTTGAATCTCCTGATCGCTCTGAGTAGACTTGTGATTCTCTGAAATGCTGCTGCTATGAAGATGCATAATGATGATGATGATGACGACTGCCTCCCACCGTTTGGGGGGAAAAAGGACCCATAAGGCCTAGTTTCAGAATGTCAGGGCCAGCTCCTTGGGGCTTGAGAGGCAATAAGGCCCCTCTCAGATTCTATTCCTTTCTCAATGAATAAAGCCCTTTTTTAGTAACAAGCCCCCCCCCCACCTTTAGGTTTAGACAAGCCTCCTCTGCCCTGTGATACACTAATACTCCGTTCATGATCCTCTACTTGGAGACAAGTAAGTACGGTAGTTGAGTGAGGTGGGGTTGCGTATGATGAACGGAGAGGATAAAGGCTTGAAAAGAACATGTTAACAGTTTCCCCTATAGCTCATCTGCAGGGCATCTGTTTTTGGTACAGGAGTGTTTCACTTTATGGGTTTAATCCTAGTAGGGGCCCTTATAAGAGTTCTATCTGTTTGTCTACAACACAATTGTGTGGGAGATGTGTATGACAGATGGCCTCCCACTGCTAGGGAAAACAACCCACTGGTTTCATTTTACATTACAGTGCACTGGGTGGAACTCGCTGAACCTGGCACATCAGCCAGCCCAGTGGCACCAACAGAAGTGTGTTGTACTACCATGTGGGGGACCTGGGTTTCCCACCATGCAACTTCCTTGTCCCAAGTCACAGGAGTCTAGCTTGCACTAGGCAGGCAGTGCACTTAGACTCTGGGAGGAGGAGGAGCACTGCGCATCCTTGGGAAGGAAAGTGGAGTAGTCCCGACATAGGTGACCACATGTTATCCCCCCCCCAACACAAAAGCCCAGCGTAAACATAAGTGGCACCATTATAAGGGAGGTAAGTGGGACTTGAAAGAGGAAACAGAGGGTCTGTCAGAGCAAGAAGTGCCCTCTCCTCTCACATGTGCCAATGTCCTGGTATCAGTCCCCAGAACTCCCTCCCTGCCCATCACTGGATCCAAAGGAAGAAGATCCAGAGTTGGGGGGGGGGGGGCTGCAGGAATGTTTGAAGGTGCCTCAAAAAAAAAGGCTCTGGTCACCTGCTGGTGGTGTTAGAGAATTGTTTGGACAAAAGACAAGTCAAGACTAAGACCAAGACATGTTAGAATACAAGAAAGGCACGTTATACAGACTGGGACAGACGTATTTGGATTATGCTTACCTGTCCCACTTAGCAGATCGACTCACCTACTCATAGCCCTTAAAGGAGAACTGCTTTGAAACTGTAGGCCACTTTGTTCTATAGAAGCATTTTTTAAATACATTGGTACCCATTCTATGTACAAGTCTGTCACTGTTCCATGTTTACTGGCCTTTTGGTTAATTAATGTTAGGATTCTCATTTGCACACTGGTGGTGCCATTTTAGAACTTTACGATGCAGTTCATGCACCATTAACCACAGAGTTTCATAGTAGAACACAGATGCACTGTATCAACAATCTAACCATTGTTCAGTTCTAAAATGGTACCTTCCCACCACTAGTGTGCAACTCAGCAACACCCACGGGATTTACTGAAAGGCCATTCAAGATAAAGCATTAACAGAATGTGAATCAACAACATTTGAAGAAAAACAAACAAACAAAAAAAAAAAACATCTTCTACAGAAAACACACACTTGCCCATTAAAGGCTATTCTCCTTTAATACCCAGAGTTTATTTTTTTATGAGCTGTGTTTGCCCCCAGAGCACCACCTCTGTCTGACCTTGTTGGATCACTCTGAGTATTGGCTCCTCTGGGTCTCTAATATAACAGATAGGGTTACCACCTGTCCTGATTTTCGCAGGACAGTCCTGATTTGGGCAGCTGTGTCCTACAAAAAAACATGAAAAATACTACATGTCCTGACTTTATAGAAGAAAAAATATTTTCTAACTTTCCACTAAATGTTGCAGCAAACTACAATACCTTAACTAAAATACCTTAAAATTATAAGAAACAATATAAGCAACTAAGAAACTACAATACTTAGCCTTAATTCTGATTATATAGTGAAAACAAGTCTGTTGCATTGGTCAAGGTTACGTACTCTCCTGCGAAAAATCACCTTTCAGTAAGAAATGTCCCACTTTGGGTTTCTTGAAAGGTGGTAACCCTAATAACAGCTACAGCTGCATCATAAAAAGATGTCAACTCCCTTCAATGCACTGCAGCATTATTCAGTCTGGATGTTTGTACTCCCAACCAAATGCCCCACAATAGACCCACTAACCCCCAGGCCTTAACCTAAGATGTTGGTGATCAGGTGGGGGGCCATGTCCCCGACAGTACTGGTGCCTCCACTCTAGTAGGTGCCATTTTCCTCCTGCAGTTTTGTTCCCCGTTCTCTTATTTTTGCCAAACAGCTTTTTGCCTTTACACCTCCACCTTTGCCTGACCCTCCGGCACTTTCAGTGACCTCCCAGCCCCGAGAGCTGCGCTCTACCCACTGCTGAAGCCAGTGGGAATCCGCAGAGTGGAGGCTGAGACTACCAGCAGCCATCATCTAGGCAGATGGGGGACATGGGGACATTCTCTGTGTTTTTGCCCTGTCCCCAAATTCTACCCATCTCCCATTGACATGTGATGGTGTCTCATCAGGCCTCCCATGCATGCAGGGATGCCCCTGTGAAATAGGAAAGTTCCCCTGCCCCCCCCAGGGTCTCTGCAATGGTAGAAACTAGCACTGTCCCTCCCTGACTGGGAATGCTATCCCAGCCCCCTAGGCCACCCAGACCAGCTCCTGAACTGGTGGAATATGCACGTCAATGTTTACTGTTATAAACACAATGATTTAGCTATTACAGTTCTCTAGAGTCTATTTTTCTCTTTCACTTTCTGTTCTCCTTTCCAGGGTTTATAGCACATCTTGGTAGTGTATGCAGTATAAAAAGCACTGACTATCTCCAACTGACCTCACAGTATATCACTGTTAATGACATGTTGGTGCCAAGGCTGACAACAGACTGCGACATCATAAACACAGCAACCGCCAGGCGATGGGGACTCCCCTGGCATGCTAGCAACCTGGGTTTGCACCCCGAGTCCGGGATGGCAGAAGCGGAGACTAGCAGGGAGGGTTCAGAGCATCCCATGGACACTCTCCTCTGGGGCGCTCAAGCTGCGCTGCTCTTAGAGCAGTTGCTGGTGGCCCTTTGGGGCAGCACACATATGTGGTGCGCATGACCACATACCACAGGGGTGTCAGTCCAGGACGCCGTGAGCGTGTGGGCATATTTCGGGAGGGCAGGGCAACCTTAAGGGGACAAATGTCTGCCTGGTCATCCGGATGATGGCGACCCGCTCCCTCATCCACTGCGGGTTGGAGGTGTCCATGCCGCACCCTCGTCTGCCCCACTGAGGAAGGAAGAATGCCTGTAGGCAAAGAAGTCTCCTCTCTGGTCGTGACCACGGGGTGGCCCCATCCCCAACGACAGGATAAGCCATGTCAACCAGGGGCAAGGCATGATGGTGGGTGTAGCAGACGGGTGATAGGCAGTGGCCTGAAGGGTGGATGACCAGGTGTGCCCGGGGGGAAGAGAGCATGCAAAAAAAAAAAAAACACATCAACTATGAGGTCACTTGGGAACAGAGATGCTTTTTCACAGTGAAACAAGTACTATGATATCTGAAATACTAATAACCAGAGAAAGTACTGTACAAAACTACAAGAAAAATAATTGCAAATGTTAACAGTTGTGTGCCTTTTTAGTATGTTCTTGCTCTTTAGTATTAACATTACTTATTAGTATTTTTCGTAATCCTTATCCATATTCTGAATAGCTACATCAATTGCCCTCCCAGTCTCTGTTGTACCTAAAGTTCTTTGTAGTTGATGAAAAACTGCACTGAACCAGTTAAAGAGCTACTGATGCCTTGGAGAAAACTTTGAAAACATAATCAGGTACAATTCAGCTTGCATTCCATATGTATTACACATGTTTCTCTTCCCCATTATTTATTACTGAGTAAATGTGTGTGAATACATGATGGTTATCCCTTAGAGTTCCCTTAGAACAGTGGTTCTCAAATGGTGAGACCAGCCTCCCAAGGGAGGCCCCAAGTTGTTCCAGAGGAGGCTCAGTCAAGTCTGGGAATGTATAGTATTTACATTTTAAGTTTTGGCTGTTTTGTGTGAAAGGATAAAACAAATTAAATATGGATAATTGCAGGTGAATTACTTTACTTATGCACAAATATGTGACCAGGAAGTCTCCACTGAGCCAAATCTTGTTTATAGGTGTATATTTACATGTAAATTAATGCCTGGGAAGGCATGCTGAGTCAACCTTGTTTCTACAATAGATAATTATATGCAAATTAGTGACTTGGAAGGCACACTGAGTCATGGCTCATTTCTATAGTAGGTATTTATATGTAAATTAGTGACTGGGAAAAGCAGAGATCCAAGGCAAGTTTTCAGGTATCACCTGAGGTAGGGAACAGGAAGTTGCTTGACAACAGGGTAAGAGAGGGAGAGATGAAGTGGCTAGGTTTGGTTGTTCCAGATAGAGAGGAAACAGAGTAACAAGGGCCCAAGAGTCAGAAAAAAAGAGTGACAAGTAAAACCTGGGGTGCCGGGTCAGGGGTGGAGAGCAATAAGTTGAATAAAAAGAGAATATACTCAGTCAACTTTATTAGTTCACTTTATTCCTGGTGTACTGTGCAAAATAGGATTTTTTTTTCCTGTGGGGAGGCCCAAGATTTTTTTCCAAATTTGAGGGAGGCTCGAAATCTTTTTTTATGGCTTGGGGGAGGCTCACTATCACAAAGTGTGAGAATTAATGCGGCTTAGAATGTATCTGCCTCTGTAGTTTACTCCCTTCTTTAAGTCATAATCCTTTGTGGTGACATCACAATCTGTTGCCATGGGAGTGAGTAACTGTGATGTCACAAGCAGGGAGAAGGCAACAGGAATAGATGAATTCTTCAGGAGCAAAGATCCTGTTTTCATGCAAATCACCTCGGTAATAAGTAATGCGGAGGAGAAATACAACAGTAATGTGGAATACAAGCTGAACTGTGTCTAAATGCTGTGTTTTGTTAAAGTTCTCCTGAAGGCGTCAGCTGCTCTGTACATTACCTTTTCCAGCAGACGCTGTCCTTCAAATACTGGTTTACATTTTGTCATTATTTCATTTTTACTGGCCTTTTAGTAAGTTTACTGGGTATTCCTGATTTATGCACAAATGATAAGTAAGCAGCAGGACACTCAGGAGTGTTGGCTGTGCTGCCACAACCATGAACCTGGGAGCATAGTAAGGCATGAAGATGCAGCCCCTGGGCGTGTGGTTGTGGTAGCACAAATGACACCCGAGTATCTTACTGTGCTTATAACATGGGTGTTGTGTTAAGAAATGAGAAAATAAAAAATGTAAAAATGTTTAAAAATCAGTAGTTTACCTTGATAAAGATTTAATGCTGAATATTATTAGAGAGCACTGGGCCTTAATATCACCCCCAAATACCCTAAAGTCAGACCTCGTTCCTTCATTGTGACCTTTTTAGACTTTCTCGACTAAAGAGATGATCCATCGGAAAGCCTGGTCCACGAAGGAGATAATCTTTGGGGATGTAAAGCTCTTTATTGAACCTGATTATGTCCCCTCCACCATGGCCAGAAGGAAGATCAGATTTCCAGTGGTAAACGCCCTCCGAGGCAAGGGTTTGCGGGCACGTGTGGACTTTCCTGCAAAACTTCACATTCAGACAGAGGGGTGCAGTTATTTGAGACAGTCCCTGAAGCTAAGAAATTCCTTGCTGCCTTGGGCATTCAAGTAGATGAGTTGATTAACCTCCACACTTTTAAAAGACTTGGAAAAACAACGCTGGTACCAGATGGTGAGTGGGCTAGGTCGCAGAGGGAAACCACAGGCTGGAGTACAGGCTCTGGTCAGAAATGCAGAAGTCAGCCCATTCGAGCAGGAACAGTCCAAAGGGCTCATGTAATGCATCGCAAACCCATTCATACCAAGAACGGGCCCACAACCCTGGAGAGGAAGCGAGCAGTCTGATCATGATTCCCTCACCTGACTGCAATTCCATGACTGTTGGAAGAGTTTGTTGTTAGACAGCAACTGCATTTACTTGCGGACAGGAGTCTGGAATGAGACTCCTCGATGTTCCTTGAGCTTTAAAAGCTGGTGCTAAGCTGTCACGATTTCCACCCTGTCTACAGTCTGACCTCTGGGACTTTCCATGACTGGCATAATTATTTTACAGGAGAGGGTTCACATGCCCTCCGGGGAGGAGGCTCCTCCAATGTTGTGGCCAGTATTATGATTTACAGGAGATGTTTCTCGGGGTGGGGGGAAGAGGACACTACATGGCACGAGTGACACCTCAGGGATGGCCATTTGACTTACATGGATCTAATTGGCACCAGGGTGAGGGGTACAACCTTTTACCACCCATTTCCTGTTACCGAGAGTATGACGGGATTACTGTGGCACCCTTGAAGCGCTGTTTAGGGGTGGAGGGGCCCTTTACATAATATCCTCCAATTCTTTTTTTGGTTCAAGGTTGAAAGTTGGTTAATTAGTTATTTTTTGGTAAAGGAGAGTCCCTTATATTGTTGGCTGCAGGTGCTCCCTCTCATTTTATATTCCCAGGCCCTTTTAACCGAAGATACCGGTCCCCGAGTGTTCTTAGGGCCACACAGAAGCAGGTTGGTCTGTCACGCAACAATGGGTGAGTTAATTATAGCATCTTATAATGCTCGGGGTAATAACCACCTAGTCAGAAGATCCTGGCTTCTGCAGAAGTTGGGGCAGACGGTGTTCACATCGCTGTACTGCAGGAGACCCACCTCTCGGAAGGTGAACATAACAAATTAGGTGGGTGGGAGGGTACACGCCTCTCTTATGAGCTCACCCCACCGTGAAGAACAAGCAACCTTAATTTATAAAGCCAGTCCTACATAAGTAGACTCCGGTCCAAACAGATCCGGAGGGAAGATATGTACTGTAATAATTCAGGCGACACACCAGGGCTCCCCATGTACCGTAGCCAATTTATATGCCCTTGATGAGGATAGGGAAGCTGCCCTCTTCTTTCAGAAATTTTTCATAGACACTGCGGAAGTGACAGACCAACTCTGCATAATCGGGGGAGACTTCAACACCATTTTGTCTCCTTCTGTTGATAGAAGAGAAGAGGGACAGTTCACTAAACTAGGCAGGGCAGGATGGACTTTACTCTGCGCATGTCAGTCACTGGGTCTCTCTGATGCCTGGCGGGATACCCACGGACAGCAGAGAGATTATTCCCACTTTTCTGATCGTCATAGATGTTACACATGAATAGATTTTTTTTTCTCCCTAGAGAATGGTTGCATACAGTAACTGCCTGTCAAATTCTTTCATGCACCCTCTCAGATCATGCCCCACTAAGACTAGAATTAGAATTCTCCCCTTCCACCTGTAACTTCCATTGGAGACTTAATGTGGGCTTACTAAATAGCCAAGATTTCAAGGACCAGATTGTTTCTACTATCCAGGATTCCTTGCAGGATAACAGAGGGACAGACCACCCATGCAGTCTGTTGGGACTCTTAAGTCTGTCCATAGGGGAACTATAATAAAGTATGCAGCAGGGAGAAAAGACACAGGGAACAGAGGTTAGAGCTAGAGACAGAAACAGCAGACCTTGAATTCCAACATAAAATATCCCTTAACCCTTCAATGCAAAAATAACTCATAATTCCTATACAAGACACTAGTGAGGCCCCACCTGAGTACAGTGTACAGTTCTGGAGACCATACCTATGTAAGGACATAGACAGGGTAAAGAAGGTTCAGAGGAGGGCAACAAAGATGGTGCATGGATTGCATCACAAGTCCTATGAAGACAGGTTGAAGGAGCAGGAACATGTACTCCCTGCAGGAGAGGAGGGAGAGAGGATATGATAGACACATACAAGTATCTTACAGGGAGGAACAGGGTGCAGGAAAACACTATTTTTAAGCGAAAAAGATGTTCCAGGACTAGAGGGCATGGGATGAAGTTGGAGGGAGGGCGATTCAGAGGAAACATGAGAAGAATTTCTTCACAGAGCGGTGGTGGACAAGTGGAACACCCTGCCAGAGGAAGTGGTGGGGGCTAAAACAATCACGGGATTTAAGAATGCGTGGGATAGACATAAAGGAATTCTGGAGGTCAGGGGTAAGGTGCAGCAGACTTCTAGGAAAACAAACTGAACTTACAAGCTCAAATAGGCAGACTGGGTGGGCCATAGGCCCTTATCTGCCGACACTGTCTATGTATCTATGTATGTAACTCAATATTAGAAGAGCAGCCCTTGAGGCTCTCCTCACCTCCCAGTTAGAGGCAATGCACAGGCGAGTTAGACAGAACTATTACGAAAAAAGGCACCAGGGCTGGGAAACTATTAGCTGCTAACATGAGAAAGCAACAAAATAAAACAGGACAGTTCTGCAACTTAGAGACCTCTCAGATAGGGCTCTAACAGTGAACCATCGAGTCTGTTACCAAACTGTTTGCAGAGTATTACAAAATGTCATAATCTGCAGATACTACTCCGCATTTGACACCAATGTCTCCGCCTTTTTCCAAGTTTTGAATGTAAGACAACTCTCTCAACTGGAGGCAGACCAATTAGATATAGGAAATCCGGGCCTCTCCTGTGAATTTTTTTGCAGACCTCCTGGCTCCTCTACTGCTGAAGGTGTTTCAGGAATTGGGGGATATCAGATCTGTGGTATCGTACACATCTCACTCTTACACAAAAGGGAAGGACCCCTTGGAGTGTGGTTCTTACTGGCCAATATCCTTACTCAATGTGGATCTGAAGCTGTTTACTGGAATATTAGCAACCAGAGTACAGAAATGTATTACCTCGGTGGTACATGAGGACCAAACAGGTTTTATTTTAGGTAGATTCCTGCCAGACAACATAAGGAGACTGCTTCAACATAATTTCGTCTCAGGAGAACAGGGAACAGCTTCAACTGGTCATTTCCATGGATGCAGAAAAAGCATTTGATAGGGTTAATCGGCAGTTTCTAAAAGCATCCTTGGAAAAAATGAAATTTGGCCCTCAATTTAAGGCAAATTATATCACAACTTTATAAGAATCCCAAAGCTCTAATAAGAGTAAATGGCATTAGCTCTGGGTTTTCCCACTGTCCCGAGGAACCAGGCAGGGATGCCCCCCTCTCCTACTTGCCTTGTCTTTGGAGCCGCTAGCATCCAAGGTGAGACAGAGTCCGGGGATCCGGGGGTTACCGTGGCGGGGACCGAGCAAAAACTGTCATTGTATGCAGATGACTCCATTTTCTTTTTATCCTCTCCAGAAACCTCTGTGCCAGAGCTATGCAACCTGTTGCACTCCTTTGGAGAGATTTCAGGATACAAAATAAACTTCTCTAAATCTGAGGCCCTGATCTTGAGTGGGATTGTATCACAGAGATTTAGAGGGGGGAATTTCCCTTTCGGTGGGCACCACTAAATCAACTTGGATATCTGAGGATACAAATGTCTACAGACTTATCCAGGTTATGTTATATTAATTATGGGAGGATGTTGAGAAAGATCTAGTCAGGTGGCGGCTTCTTCCGTTGTCTTTGACAGGTAAGATTGCAATTGTGAAAATGAATGTATTACCTTACCTCCTCTTTTTATTTCAATGCCTACTGCTCAGACTCCCACCCTCATTTTGGAACAAACTTTCCACAACAATTAGAAATTTATTTGGCAAAAAAAAAAAGACCAAGAGTAGCCAAACACCTTTTGCACTTGCCGAGAGAGAGAGGGGGACTTGCCCTACCTAACTTTTATCTATACTATCTTGCAGCACAAATGAGCCCGGTGTTATCATGGGCTAAACAAAGAATCTCATCCGGGTGGTATGAGATGGAGAATGAGTTGGCTGGGGCAGCTCCCTTGTTCACCCTTACTCTCACATCTGTGGAGGCAGGTTACATCAGACAGATCAAAAATAGATGGATGAGACATGGACTATACATCCTATCGAGGGTGAAAAAGATGACTGGCACCCCCGAGGCGGTGGGTCCCTTGTCCTTAATCAGGTATGATGAGTCCCCCAACCCTGGACCAGGGATATGCCAGATGGATGACCCAGGGAATCGCCAGGTTCAGTCAGTTTATTGAAAATGGAAAATGTATATCTTTCCAGAGAGCTAAAGACAAGTTTAACCGAGAGACTCTTGAATTTCTTAGATATATGCAGGTTCGCCACTTTATTCATTCATCAGACCATTTATTCCGCCTCACGAGGCCTTATTCTGGTTGGGAAAATTTTCTATATGGCATGGTAACGACAGCTGCAAAGACCAGACCTATAACTGCCATGTACCGGCTGCTATTAGAAACCAGCCAGGGCTCACTAGATAAACAGAAATCTGCCTGGGAAAGGGAGGGAAATATACAGATTAGTGCTTCTGACTGGGACCATAGATTAAAATTCAGATGGAAAGTTACCACAGCCCCGGTATGAAGAGAATTCTTTTGGAAAACTTTGGTAAGGTACTTCTGAGTTCCCACCATTTCCAAGCATTATGATGGTACAGGCTCCTCCGCTTGTTGGAGGAGGTTTGGGGGAGGACCACTGGCACATTTTTGGGCCTGCCCGTGCTGTCTACTTTCTGGAGAGGGCTGCAATCAGGCTTTCGGGTATAATGGGACTCCAGGTACCACTTCAGTTTGAAGAATGGATTTTGAGGATCCACCACGATGGTCCACCTAAACAGAGAATTTGACGGCAGATAAGAACCGCTTGGCCACCTGGTCTGCCCATTTCCCTACCCGATGGATAAGCAGCAGATTCTAGTTAATCAATCAACTGCTTATTTCCTCCTACCCCCCCACTAGAATTGCCTTATGCCTGTCCCATGCATTCTTGAATTCTCCCACGGTTCCTGACTCCACAACCTCCTCAGGAAGGCTATTCCATGCATCCACAACCCTTTCTGTGAAAAAATACTTTCTAACATTACCTCTGAGCTGTCCCCCCTCTATCTTCAAATTGTGCCCCCTTGTTCTTGGACATCTCTTCTTCTGAAAGATGCTACCCTCTTGTACTTTATTAAGGGGGGTGGAGATGGTCGCAAGATAGGACTGATTTTTTTTGGCCATGGGCTTGAAGTGCATTACAGCGTGCTGGCTTAAGCCAGAGCCACCTTCGGTACAGGACTGGATCAGGAGGGTGAAGGAGGTGCTGCTTATGGAGGCCCTTACAGCCAGGCTGAGACATAGTCAGGTTAAGCATGTGGCGAGATGACAGGGGTGGGAGTCTTGGCTGTTGGGGCAGGGGCTCCAGATATTTATTCATTGCCACACCTCGCTGCTTGCTCCTCTCACTCTCTTTTGCTTGTGTTGCTCAAGGTCCCAGTGCAGGCTGGGAAGACAGAATATATATGAATTTCACGTGGAGCCACAATGAATTTACTTAATCCTGAGGTCTCGGGAAGGGAGTGGAGCACCACACGCAGCCAAAAGGTTGAAGCCCTGTTTTGCTCCTTGGTTTCTTGTTAGTGTGTGTCTGTTTCTTCTTTTTTTTTCCTAGACCTCTTTTTAGGGTCTTATTCATTGACCTGATAGCTGGTAAAATGTATTCTACAACACAGACTGTAAAGTTTTAGTTTGATTCAGCTGCCCCAATAAGGGCCTTTTCAGCTGTTCTTCAGACTTGCAGTTCCAGCTCACACAGGTATGGTCTACCACGGTTTTTTAGATGTTTATGGAAGATAATTCTATGCATTGGCCACTGACATCATATAGCTTTTGGATCTTATCATTCACGCTATTACATGATACTGTAAGGTGTTATTAACTGTGGTAACAGAATGCTGAATAAAGCCGAGTTTAAAAAAAAAAAAAATCGGTAGTTTTGTGTGACATAGACCTTCCACAGATGGTTTGTCCCTACTGGGTGCTAACTTGAGTTGCCCTGTGTGAGCCACTATGTTGGGTTTGCTCTTTGTGTTAGTGGTCTCTTGAAGTCACGTGCCCCCCGGCATTTTATTCCAACTTTTTCCTTAAATTTAAATAAACCTTGATATTATTTTACTTTGGGGATTTGAAATGGAAATACACACATCATGGGTTTTATTGCAGTAACACATGATCAGCAAAGTAGTAGTGCGTGTTGGGATTACCGACTGCATCATTTAGGAGCTGCACAATGATGATAATATTTGTAGCTGAGCAACACTGGTACTGGGACTTTTTCATACTGATTGTGCTCTCTCACTCTAATGACTGGGAACAAGTTTCAGCCAATCAGGATGCAGGATTATTATCACCCATTTTATAACGACCATTGTAGAACTGTACGAAGTTGTTTATGTTCTTATTCAGATCTTTCATTGTTTCCACAATGCATCTGTGTTCTACTATAGAACTCCATGACTGAAAGGGACAAAGTACATCATACAATTCTAGAAGGGTACCTACCAGCAGTGTGTGGATCAGAGACACTCTCTGTGTTTCCTAAAAGATCAGCAAGGATGGAATGATACCAAAACTGAAACAAGTATTTAAAAAGGTGGTTTCTGCAGGGGAAACAACTTACAGGTTTTAATAGGGCCCAGAAGGGGGAGCTTCTTTCAGAAAAAAGAAAGTTCAAAAACAAGTGGTCATGATATTAGGCTAGAGGGAGGTAGAATCAGGGAGAATGTGAGGAAGTACTTCTTCACTGAAAGGGTGGTAGAAGACTGGAACAGCCTCCCCAAGGAAGTCATAGGGGTACAAACAGTGAATGCATTCAAGAATGCATGGGATAGGCATAACAGAACCCTAGTGACAGCACAGAATGGGTAGACAGGGACACCGGGGTGGGTAGGGAACAGGAAATATGGGCAGACTAGATGGGCCTGTGGTCCTCATCTGCCATCAAATTCTATGTATCAAACTCACGCACTGAGGTTCAGAATATTTCTCCTTTAAGGTTTTACCTAATGTATTGTGTGTTTTAAAATATTTAAATGTAAAGTCCTACTGCCCTGGTCATCTTCAATAAATTCAATTCAATTCAACAAACAATACAGACAGACAAACATGCCCCAGGTGTCACCTGAAGTATTCTTAATAAAAAATATTGCTGTGTTTGAGTCTTTTTTTTTTTTATTTTTTTTTTTTTACATAAAACAGAATCCTTGAACTAATTAGATTTGCAGTGTCAGGAAGTAGCTTGTTATTAAAGTAATTTTTGTACTATTTTTGGTAATTAGTAACAGTAATGTCTTATATTAAAATAGTGATTAGTAACTGTAACAGTATATTTTTCTTATAAGTTACTAGTTACTGTCATATAAAATATTAATTACTACTGAAGCAACAGTATTTGCAATGTCATCATACAAGTTCTCAGTAATAATGTTTTGTTTTTTTATTTTCAGTTTCTTTCATTGCTGACCTCAGCTGAGGTATGTGGTTATGATATTTTTAAATGCTCCAGCAGTCTTCCCACAGCCACTGTGCTGTGCTGTTTACCATCAGAAATGTGTTGCAGTGGCTGGACCATCAGTGCAGTGGTTAGATTTCCGCTTGCGACGCCAGTGACCCAGGTTCAGAAATGAGCCCGGGAGCTGGAGGGCCAGACGGGGGGAGGAGGCTTGAGCATCCCACAGGCAGCTCACCTCCTCCGGGGGGAGGGGGCATTCGCAATCGGTGCTTGAGCGACCCCAGGTGGAGACCAGAGGCTGACCAAGCCTGACTGCTGCAATTGGGCAGACATGCTGGACATCGGTGCCTTAGGCGCCTTGATGTCAGGGCACACAGCACGCCTACAGGAACACTGGGAAACACCCCTTGGCACTCCCGGTAGACGGAGCACCATGGCCTCGATCCCCAATGCCCCTACCGGCGCCGGAGACGACAGCACGATGAAAGACAGACACGTCGGGGTGAAAGGGCCCTCACCCCATACCCGCCTTGGGGTGGGGATCGCTCCGGTCGCCAGGTAGGTGAGCGGGGGACGCAACAGGTCGCAGGTGTCTCCCGAAGGGAAGGGAGTGCCAGGGGAGGAGGAGGAGGGGTGGAAAAAAATGAAATGTGTTGCAGGACCATCCTAATGCTTCCACAGTATGAATGTTGTATGAGCGGTCAGAAAGTAACCTGAATGAAAGAGATCTTTTAAAAAATGTTTATTTTTTTGTTTGTTTTTTTAATTCTTTGGTAACCGGTAAGACCCACTAGGCACAAATACGTGGTTTCACGGGTGGCCCAGGAGCACTGAGAAGGTTAAGCGACTTGCTCAGGGTCACATGGTATGCATGCAGAGGGCATGGGAATCAGATCCAAGTCTGCTCAATGTATCGAGTTCATTCACAACTCGTTATGCTAACTTCTAGGCTATACTGCCAGCCGCCCCAATAAAAACTGCCAGTACAGGCCCGCCTGATGACCCAGTGGGCAGTATGTCATGTTCCCATGCTAGTGACCCAGTGGGCAGTATGTCACGTTCCCATGCTGGTGACCCAGTGGGCAGTATGTCACGTTCCCATGCTGGTGACCCAGTAGGCAGTATATCATGTCCCCATGTTGGTGATCCAATAGGCAGTATGTCGCGTTCCCATGCTGGTGACCCAGTGGGCAGTATGTGACATTCCCATGCTGGTGACCCAGTGGGCGGTATGTCATGTCCCCATGCTGGTGACCCAATAGGCAGTATGTCGCGTTCCCATGTTGGTGACCCAGTGGGCAGTATGTGACGTTCCCATGCTGGTGACCCAGTGGGCGGTATGTCATGTCCCCATGTTGGTGATCCAATAGGCAGTATGTCGCGTTCCCATGCTAGTGACCCAGTGGGCAGTATGTCATGTTCCCATGCTGGTGACCCAGTGGGCGGTATGTCATGTTCCCATGGTGGTGATCCAGTGGGCAGTATGTCACGTTCCCATGGTGGTGACCCAATAGGCAGTATGTCGCGTTCCCATGCTGGTGACCCAGGTTTGGGAGTGGACGTGGGTGGCTGGGGAGACACTGCTGCACAGCAGTGCTCCCAGCTGGGGATGAGCAGCACTGAGTTTCACCACCACAGTGACATGTGGGGTGAGCCACGGACCGTTTTTATCTGCAGGGGATCACGGAGTGTGTTATGAGGCCACTTAAGGGACAGAGCTGCATGGGGTGGTGGAAGGGATGGGAGAATGAAAAAAAAAAAAAAGAAGTTTCCTCCAGTGCCATTAGAATAACAGCCAGCCATCAGCATACCAGGGCTACCCACTGTGATTTCACACCAGCTTCAACAACTGGGAGAGCAACTAAGGGGCTACATGGCTCCTGGGTAGAATGGTACAACAGGAATGAGACGGAGGAGGATGACGGCAGAAGAAAAGGCAGGATTAAAAACCATTTGCACTAAAAATATCTAAGGGAATTAAAAGATACACTGATGGGGATCCCAATACATTATTGCTTAAAAACGCTCAAATACTGCTGTCTTAAGTGGGCTCAGTTGTCCTGTAGTCTGCATTCCTTGTACCAGGTAGAAATGGCGACAAATCCAGAGCTTTGATTCATTTGGTATTCCAACTTTGCTACCACAGAATTTGTTTTCAAACGTAAACCTCACAATAATAACTGGGTATCGTTTTTTTTCCCATAGGGAAAGCCGGTTTGTAATTTGCTGTTATAAGGGTGTTTATAACGGCAAACATGCACTAGGTTTCCCTCCCTTCATGTGCCAGCGGATTCTTCTTCCTCCTTCATCGCTGGACGCCTGGCTTACCCCGAGACTACACCACCACTTGACTCGGCGTCAGTCCATTAAAAAAAAATAAAAATCTTCAGGCAATAAATGATTAACTGAGCTACTTAAAAAAAAAATTAGAAAAAATGTTAACTAAAGGTTTCATTCAACAGCTGTGTCCGACCGCAGACCCCACTGAAACCCTGTCGGACCGCAGCTGCACAGAGATGTCTTGTTATTTTACATAACTGCTGTGGTGAAAAAACAATACCCAGCAATTATATAAAATACAATTTGGGATGGTGTGTGTAATGAGAGCTTTACACACAACTCTGTGTTGGATGCTTAGATAAAACCCACGAGCTTTGCTCTCGGGGTTTGTGTAGCATCCAACACCTTGGGTGTGTGTAAAATTCCTGTTACACACACCATCCCATATATTTAAGCAATAAGCCACGCGGTGTGGGTTATCAGGGATTTACCATGGCTGGTGTGGTTTGCCTACCCAGGCTAGCCGAGTGGGTAACTTCAACAGCCATGGTAAATCCCCTGATAACCCACACCCCCAAGTGGCTTATTGCGATTATACCATGGCATCTTGATATGGATTTAAGCTGAAATTATTGTATTTTATTTTTCCCTGTGTAAACAAATGCATTTGATTAAGAAATATTGCTGCACAAAGGAAAATAGTCCCTAGTTGATTCAGTCCCTAGCTGATTCATGTGAGCTATTGAGAAGCACTGAATTCAAAGTGCTTGCTGCAGAGACTGGAGCTGATGAGCCCGTCTGCGAGAATGACTATGTGACTGCCGCTTCGCCTTGGTAGCACAGCACAGCGTGTGTTTGGGGTTGGGTTTCTGGTGCGAGCAGGAAGTGACCACAGTCACACAGCACAGTGTGTGCTTTCGGGTTGGGTTTCTGGTGTGATCAGGAAGTGACCGAGTTGCGTGTTTTTTTTTTTTTAAATATATATTTTTTAATATGGAGGAGTGAGGTAGCCTGATAAACTAATGAGGGCAGAAACAGAGTGGACCGGAGACAGTGACGAGGGAACCGAAGCGATGCAGTGGGAGTCTTATGGCAGGATGGAAGGCAGACAGCGCCGGAGCAGACACTGAGGTGAGGTGGGTGCAGTTTCAGCGATTACGGGAAAAATATATTCAAATGTGTTGTTTTTTTTAAGTGCAGAACTACTTGGGGGGGTGTGTTATGCGATGTACTTTACTTAATAGGATGTCATGGGAATCGGAGATCGCCAGTTAGCGAGCGTTTCAAGATGGCGGATCTCCGGTTTGAATTTCCCGGGTTGGATGATTTTTAGGAGATGCGGCTGGCTGGCACCTTTTGCGGTGATTATCAGAGGATTTACAACGGTGGTAAGGTGCCAGTCAGCCGTTCTGATTTGTTGTTGTCTAAGGTCCATGGTATAATCTATATTTTATATCAACAGAAGACGTCATAAAAAGTGAAATAATATAACAGAAAAATGAATGACAATAATAAAATACAATTATTCTAGTTACTGTAATATATACTGCATTTTAAAAACAAACTTTATCTGAAGTTAAAAGCACTAAAGAAGACAGTGTTTTAGATCCTTTACAATAGTTAGAAAAGAAGAAGCACTTTGAAAGGCTTAAAATAAAACAACAGTCAGAATGTGCTCTTGTAAAGGAGAACTGCACTGAACTGGTAAGTAATTTTCTCCTGTAGAGATTGTTTCCATAATACTGAATCACATTCTGGTATTCTTCCATCTTTACTGGCATTTTAGCAAACTCAGCGGGTGTTTCTGATTTGTACGTTGATGGTCAAAACCATTATAGACTCTGTGATGTAGCTTATGTCCCACTGAACCACAGAGTTCTGAAGCAGAGCACAGATACATTGTTACAAAAACGGCAGCAGTGAACAAGTACATAGACTATATCATATAGCACTAGAAAATTGCTTTTACCAGTAGTGTGTGAATCAGTAACACCAAATAAATGTATGAAACAACCGGTTATGGTATTGTAACAGCAACAGAACGTGGATAAGTTATTACACACGGCATTCACAAAAACATGGGCTTGCAGGTTAAAAGCAGTTCTCCATTAAAGCAGAGTAAAACATCTGACCTGACATTAAAGCAGCCATGGTAGAAAATGGAAAGAATAAAAACTTTTCTGAGTTACCTGTTCAATATACCCCACCCGCTGTGGAGGTGTTTGTCTCTCCTTAGTCAGGAAACTTGCGACTGTACACTGGAGATGACTGCTTGGTGTCATAAGAACTTACTAATATAGGTGGAGACCTTATGACTGAATGAGTCAGCACACCCGGCCAGAGTTTAGTTTCAGTTTGGAAGCAGTGTCACTGCTGTCTGATTGCAGCTAAGTGACTGGTGACGCACAAGCAAACATTAACAGGTAGCACTGCAGTCCTCAGTGTGTCTTTAGAACTGAGCGCATCAGCCCAGGGAAAACCCTGGCAGCCCAGACCATCACCTCTCAGATAATTCATGGATAGACTTCTAAGACGCAGTGGTGCGCCAGGAATTTCCATTTTGTACACACTTTATCCTACTGCCCCTATTTTAAAACAAAAAATGTACACACTCCCTCCAATTGCTGCCCTCCAATGCAAAACAAAACAATGTAATCAGTCTAATCTAATTTTACACATATCTATGTCCTAAACAATAAATGTTTAAACAGATACAGAAACTTCTCAGTGGTCTATATTAACGCAACTGCTCTGGATAAAACTGACAATGGAGCAGAAATACATATGGTTTAGGTCAGGTACTAGAAAAACTGTACACAAATGTGTACAGCAAGTATGCTTGCCTACGCCCTTATTCTTAGTCACACAACTAGACCGTGTGCAGAAATAAAGGCATAGTTCACGGGTATGACAAACACAAATGCCCTAATTCATGGCACATTTTTCGTATTGAGGGGGTGCTCCAGAGCAGTCAGGGTGCCAGAGTCCCAGGCATGTAAGACACACTTCTTCTGTAAGGAGGGTTTCGCACAGCTGCCCTGAGAAGAGGCGCATCTGTGGACTTCTTACAGTTAACAATTTCATCACCCTCGATCAATAATACATTTATGCACCTGATGACACACAACTGTAAGCGTTTTCACATTCCTACATTTCTAGAACCATTACATGTGGTCAGAATACAGTGTTAAATTACTGGGAAAAAACAAAACAATTTATTTTTTTACCCACTACCCAGTGAGTCTGATGCTGCTTTCTGTCCTGAGCGTTGCAGTGAGCTCTGATCAATATATCGTATCAAAACAGAAAAACTGCAGGGAAGCCAATAATTCCACTTCGAGCTTTACTCTCATGACTTCCACGGTATCACCAAAGCCCCTTAATGGAATTCTAGACTTGTAGTGCGTTTAGAACATAAATACAGGTTAGAATAAAGTACAGTTGCATAAGAACTTACCGTAACAGTAGATCTTCAAGTGTATCACTTGCAGCAGGCCATAAGACATGGGATATCAGCCGCAGGCATCACATCCTCCGGGCAACTTCTCAGCAGTCAACCCAGGGACCTCCCCTTCTTGTCACCTAGTGTGCTCTTGCACATTTATAAAGGGGAGGTCCCTGATGCTCCTCAGTTCTATTTCATCTTAGCAACCAATATGAGAAGTGACTCGTAGGTCTCCGACAGGAACCGAGGAGAGGAACAAAAAGGCAGCAGCTCAAGGCTTCCATGAGAGGCTGGAGCAAGGGGGAAGGTGGGCAAGGCAGCATGGCCTGTTGCAAGCGATACTCTCGAAGATCTATTGTTATGGTAAGTTCTTACGCAACTGTACTATCTTTTTCGAGCCAATCTCTTGCAACAGGCTATAACACATGTCAAGAATCCCAAGCAGTTATAATGCCCATGGGAGGAGGATGTGAACCGCAGCAGATTAGGACAGGAGGCCATTGAGGACGGCCCACCCAAAAGCGGCACGTTTCTTGAAAGCAATGTCTAGACTATAATGTTTCATAAATGTATGTAGAGTAGACCAGGTGAGGGCCTTGCAAATTTCTGAAGCCGACACCTCGAAAATACACCGTGGAGGTAGCCATGCCTCTAGTGGAGTGGGGTTTCACAGACCCTGTGAGAGGTTTACCATATTTGTTATATATGAAGGTAATGCAGTTGGCCAACCATGTGGACAAGCACTGCTCTGAAACCTGATCGCCCAGTTGTCTGGAGCTGAAACAAACAAAATGTTGCTCAGTTTTTCGCAACTGTTCAGTGCAGAGAAGATAAAGTCTCAATGTTCTTTGCACATCGAGAGAGTATGAGCAGAGCTTTCCCTGGCTTCTCAGGCTCCGCAAAATATACTGGCAACTGAATGGACTGATTTAGAGTAAATTCAGAAACCACTTTTGGGAGAAAGGAGGGGTTAGTATGTAGGGACACCCGATCCATATGAAACTGCAAGTAAGGTGGCTTGTACATAAGCGCCTGTAACTCAGATACATTTACCTGACGTAATCGTCACCAAAAAAAATATAGTTTTCCACAACAGAAATTGGAGCTCGCATGCATCGGTGGGCTCAAAAGGACTTTCAGTCAGTTTTTCAAGCACAAAATTTAAATCCCACACCAGGATCAAGTCCCGAACAGGGGGATGCAAATGTAGGATACCTTTCAAGAAGGTTCTGATCAGAGACAACTGGGACAATGGTTCGTTGTACACAGATAAAAAAAAAAAAAAGCAAAACAGCCACTAGGTGTACTTTTAACATACCAAAAAGCCAGCATATTAGGCCCTATGGTCTATCACGTCTGCTAGGAATCAGTGCCTACCCAGGGCAACGCTATAGCCCCCACCCTCCCTACAAGGTCCCCACCAGGGCTCTGGGATGCACCTCCCTATACCTATCCCACTTTATAGAGGAATATTTTAGGCCACCCTCGGACAGAGAGAGCAGGTAGTCTAGGATGCTCTGTGCGGAACATTCACGGGGTCCAATGCCTGGGAAGAGGCCCAAATTGAGAAACGTTTCCATTTCATAGAGTAGGATGACCTAGTAGAGGGCTTCTGAGCTGCCCTCAGGATCTCTGCTACCCCTGGGGACACCTGATAATGAGAGAGGACTACATCCTCAGAAGCCAGGCATGCAGGTGCAGGTGCAGGGAGCGAAGGTCCGGGTGCAGCAGGGAGCTGTTCTCCTGTGACAGGAGGGCTGGACAAAGAGGCAGAGGAAGAGGATCCCAGACAGATACTTGCAACAGTAAGGAGAACTAGATTTGCCTCAGCCAGTAGGGGCTATGAGAATCATAGGCGCCCATCCTTGACCAGTTTGAGGAGTACTCTCTGTAGGGGAGGAAAGGGCGGGAAAGTGTAAAGAAATTTTCCTGTCCGGGAACGAGATAAGGCGTCCAGCCATAAAGTTCCAGGACCGTGCTCTAGAGAGCAATAGAGAGGCAGTTTTGTGTTTTGCCAAGAGGCAAACAGGTCTAACTCCGTACGACCCCCCCCACTGCAGGAAGATGTCTACTAAGACAAGGAGTGGAGTTCCCATTCGTGGGCCCAAGCAGTGGTTCTGCTCAGGGCATCTGCTAGGGTATTTGAAACCCCTGGAATGTGGACCACCAGAAGGTAAATGCCCTTCTGGATCGGCCAATATCACACCATCACGGATTCTCGTCAGAGAGGGTACGGTACAGCCTTGTTTGTTCAGGTAGTGAACTACTGCTGAACTGTCTGATTGCACTTGAAGGCAACCCTGAGGGAGTAAGGTCTTGAACTCTTGCAAGGCGTACAAGACAGCCCTCATTTCCAGGACACTGATGTGAAGACAAGCGTCCATCTTTGTCCAAGAGCCCTGGGACTGAACCCCCTGAAGATGGGCACCTCAGCCCATCAAGGAGGCGTCCGTCTTTAGAATGACATGTCCCTTAGTAGATTGTCCATGGACTGTCACGATTTTAAGATGTGAAGTGCCGGGGAAGATAAAAGGACTGAGGCATCGAAGTCATCCCCCCTCTGATCCAATTGGACCCTGAGGGTTCACTGAAGAACCCTCATGTTGAGTCTGGCACGAGGGACAATGGGGATGGCAGCCACCAAACGTCCCAGGAGCTAAGGTAGTCCCTTGCTGAGACATACTGGCAAGTCTCCAGCCGCATGATGAGGGCCAGAATGGCATCCGCCCAAGTCTTGGGAAGAAACACCACGCTCTGAGAGGTGTCTAGCACTGCTCCTATATACTGGAGAGTTTGTGATGGGTTCATCATAGACTTTGGGTAGCTGACCGTGATGCCCACTGTGGAGAACATCTCTAGGGTGCATGTCAGCATGGGGCGTGTGGACGCCTTGAGGATCCAGTAATCCAGGTATGGAAAGACGTACAGACCTTCCTGGCGAAGGGCCCCTGCCACCACCACCGCCAGGCATTTCATAAATACCCTGGGGGCTGAAGAAGGGGCGAAGGGGAGGGGCCAAAACTGAAAATGATGGCCCTGAAACTGGAATTGTAAGAACCACCTGTGGGTGGGGTGCAAAGGATATTAAGGTACGCGTCCTTCATGTCCAGGGAACAGAGTCAGTCCCCCATATCCAGTAGGGGGAGCAGGGTGGGGAGAGTCACCATCCTGAAGTTCTGGTACCATATGTAGAGGTTGAGACCTCTGAGATCTAGAATGGGATGCAAGTCCCCCGTCCATCTGGGAACCAGAAAAAAACGGGTAATATCTCAAGCCTCTTTGATGGGTGGGAACTGGTTCTATGACATGTTTTGTAACAGAGCATCTATTTCTGCCTGCAGTACCAGAGCATGGTCTGGAGGATAGTGTGAGACCCGAGGAGGCAAGGGAGGAGGAGGACTGGTCAAGTCCAATGTATGATCATACTGGATTAGTTGAAGGAGCCAGAGGTCTGACGTAATCCCTTGCCAATCTCAGATGTGCAGGGAGAACCTACCCCCGATGGCCGAAGAGGGGATCGCCACCTCCATGGCCGGAGACAGCAGGGACATACCGGGACATTTTGGGAGCATTTCTTGCGCCCAGCAGGTCTAACTGAGCCTTACGTTTGTTAGCAGGCTGCCTCTGAGTAGTAGGTTTACCTCTAAAGGAACGGCCACGAAAGGATCCCCTGTATGCAGGCTTTGCCTGAGGGTGATACAGGGTCTGAACAGACTGATGGGTATGACCAGAGTCTTACAGGTCTTTCAGAATGTCTAAGGTCTGTGGCCCAAAAAGTTGTCCACTTTAAAGGGAGCATTAAGGATGGACTGTTGTACATCCTGTGAGAATCCTGAAACCCTCAGCCATGCATGGCATCTGAGGCAAACACCCAGAGGAGGCCCTAGCTGAAGAATCGACAGCATCATAGGTAGCCCTGAGCAGGTGGCAGCAGACAGCTGCAGCAGTGGAAAGCTTCGCATCGAGGTCCTCCTGAGACTGGCCCAGTGGAAGGGACTGGACCGATGCTTGAGTAGCCTTAAGGATCTTCTCCTGATATTTGAGGAGGTGGCCCATATAGTTCAGAATGTGAGGGGACATAGTAGTCGAAGCATAGACTCTTTCACCCATGATATCCCATTTCTTGGATTTTTTACCTGGGGGTTGAGCTCTCATATGTTGTGGTCTAGTGGATCTATCGTGAGCTGCATTTTTAACCACGGAATCCACCTATGGAGGCGTAGAAAGATAAGGGTGGTCCACAAGGGCCCTATAAAGTCTGTCCACCTTGAGGGGATTGGAGGGAATCTGGAATGATTGTTGCCAGGCAACCAATATGGCCTCCTCAAAAGCATCCACAAGGGGAGGGATGACTAGTGTGGGGCTTTCCGGAATACCAAGGTACTGGGACAACTTTTTCTGGAGGCATCCTGCTCCATAGTATGGAATCAAATGTATTTTGCAGGCGTACCATAATATCCAATAAGGAAGGGTCATCTGGAGGAGACCAGGGAGTTCCTGTGGGCGTCCCTTGAAGGAAGACACCTCTGAGAGGTCAGCTGGGATCCATAATCCTGATCCATCTCTTCCTCCTCCTCTTCTTCCACGTCTGCCATATCCCATTCTTGTAAGAATGGGTTGGCCAAATCGTCCTCACCGGGACAGAACTCCTGAGAGGCTGGAGAGGAACTGTCCAACCTGGAGGCAGAGGAAGGCCTGAAAGGGGCGGAGGCAGGGACCACAGCCTCCCTGGAGGGTCAAGAGGAGGACCTAGTAAGGCCTAATAATGGACTGGACAAGAGCCTGGCTATCCACCATGGATCCACCGGAAGAAGATGGGGTCATGGACTGGATGGGCACCACTGAAGAAATGGTAGAGGACAAGGGACCCAGCCAGCCCATCAGTGTGGAGGGGTGCACATAAGACCCCAACACTGTTGTAGATGGAGGAACCATCATAGGGCTCCCGTTCAAGGAAGTCCGAGGTGGAGCCATGATCATCGATGGGAACACCGTTGACGAGCAGGAAGGCCAGGAGCCACCGTTGACAAGGCAGTTGATGAGGCGGTGGAAAATGGGTCACCATCAGCAGATGGCTAGAATGAAGCCATCAATGGGAACCGTTGATGGAAAAGCCGAACAGCTGAAGTGATCAGTCGACAGGAGAACCATCGACAGGAGAGCTGAATGGCTCAAGACATGCTTGTTGATGGGAGAAAAGTCGGAGCAGCAGCGGCCATCATCGACGGACGAGGGTTCGAAAGACTTGTTGGCGGAGTCAGCGGTGGAAGCTGCAGCACAACAGTGGTCGACAACGGAGGAGCTGTCGACGACGGAAGGGAGGGACCCACTACCGTCGACAGCGGAGAAGACGGGTGTCAATGGGTTTCCTCTTGTTACATACCTTTTTTGTTGAGCGCAAGGACTCACTGCAATCTCAGTCCTGTATTCACTCTCTTAAAACTGTCATCAGTTTGTTCTGCTCACCTGGGTGTGTCATCCTTTGGTTCTGCTCTCCGGGATGCATCACTGGGGGCATGCACTTCTAAAAAACAAAAACAAAAAAAAAAACACAAAATGTTGCGTCTCTGCCTTCTTGGTTGGCAGCACAGTAGGCAGCACTGACCACCTGATTTGCTTCCCCCCAAAACAAAGATAAAAAAATAACAATGGCTACCCAAACTTACTCAACAGCTGTAGTCATTTTTCTTATTCTCTGTTGGACGTCAAAATCTGCTTGAATGATTATGGATGTCATACTAAAAACTTGAAAAATGAATGCCCAATTTATCAGGAGCGGGTAGTTATCTGTCCAAGGTCACAGCAAAAACATTTCTTGATCATCATGGTCTGCTGCTTGTAAAAAAACAAACAAAAACATTTTTCCTTTTTTTTGTCATTTTGCTGCTGCAACATCATCCCCTCTCCCTCCACTGAGTGGTCTGCATTATTTTTAATCAGACAGTGGCCAGCCAAGAAGGTAGGTTGTGGGTTGTGCTGGTCACCTGCACGGGATGCAAGTATTTGTGTAGCGAAACAAACGCTGCATTGCCATGCTACATCCATGTCAACCTGAAACCAAGCTTTCATTAAAAAAAAAAAAAATTAAGCCAGTCGAGGCAAAAATTAATTCAAGCCCTGTTCCAAAGTTAGACCATTGTAAAGATATTTCTTTGAAAAAGGGCTAACTTTGGAAATATTAGGGCTAGAAACTTAATTTTTTTTTTTAATAAAATGGGGTTTAAAAAGTGACCAAATCGAACAATTTGATTGGCTGAAACAAAGCGCTGGACTGTTGATTATCTAAGAACTGCACAGTTCATAACTACTCTGCCCTAATCTTACCAAAAAAAACAATACAAAATCACTACACCCCATGCTGGCAAGAAAATGTAACTTTAAACTACTAAAACAATGAACACATGCACTTTGCAGCCTCGTTTCGTGGCACCACTCACACTGCCATGCTCAATGCCACGAACTATATCAGATCCCATTCTCAACCCGATTTGGAAAAAAAATTCCCAAACGCATTTTTAGAGACCGCTCACACTTCAAACTGTGCATTACATCTAGAGGGTCCAAATACTCGAACATCCACAGAATATCTATGGGCACTACTGGAACAGCCACAAAACATCCGCTCTGCACAAAACAGTCTACCTCCTATACAAGGTAACACAGAAGCAACTGCTGGCAGAGTACAACCATCATATGTGGACACTGCTGCATGAGTAGACAAAAGGACGGTTATATACAGTGGGTGTATATATGTACATATATATACACACACACAAGCCTATGTTACAACAATCATGTGTAATAGTTATGTTTGTATATCACAACGATCCATGATACATGAAGTAGGAGGAACTACTTTAAATGGCGGATTTACTTTCATTAAAATACAAGCATAAAAAAGCACAATAACCTGTCTATTGTCCATTTTTTCAACAGCAACCCCTGGTAAATAATGCATGCCCCGGATGTGGTGGAGGACACTCAGCCTGCGGTCTTGTGCCTCACACTGCTCTGGGGTATGCATTATCTTGGGAAGCACACACCCTACAGAGGCTTTTTTTTTTTTTTTTAAATGGAAGCTTGGAATGAAATTGTCTTGGCCCTGTGATGTCGATACAGTTTTCATGCATTGGTGCACATCAAATCAATTGTCAAACTGTTAAACAGAAGTGAGTAATACTTGACATAATAAAGGCCTCTGCATCAGAAGATACGAGTCAAGTGGCAGTGATCAAGGAGAACCACACCCTTTATTTCTGTGTTTTCCTGTAAATCCTGCAAGGTTTCAAAGCCAGTCAGGATTGTGCTGTCACCCTCTGTTATTGTGAAAATGACTATCAGCAGAGGGAATACCAAGGAGCAGATGACATTGTGTGTGTGTGTGGGGGCGCAAAGATCCTGTTTTAAAGTACACAGACTCAAAAACAATTAAGGGTGATAAACACAGACAACTAAACAAGGGCTTGATAAATACAGAACATGAATTAAAGGAGGACTGACTTTTGGTTGAGTGTTACATTTTAAACCCAGGACACATCTGGAAATGAGCTGTTAGCTCAGTATGTTTTCAGGTGAAACTCTTGAAATGAATCAGTCAATATAAACTGGACACCCGTGAAAATGGGCTATTATTTGCTCACAGGCTTTTGGTATAAAATAAAAAAAAAAACTGTTCATTCTGCTCTAATGTTCTCTGACACGAAAATCATTGAATGGACAGGTCACATTCGTATAGAGTGATCCAGGGAGGTACATGCCTGCCCATGAGATGGTGGTGGTGGGCGGCTTTCAACACCAGACATTTTGAAGCACTATTAAAGACATACTAAACAGTAAACTGTTGTATGGGCAGCCTGGTAGCACTATGTCTCACAATGTTTGCGGCCCACAATTGGGAATGGACTCGCGTCACTCGGGGCTGGCAGGGGGACCGAGTGTCCTCTGGACAACTCTCCTCCCTCTGGCGGGGGATACTGCATCTCCCTACTTGTCTGCCACAGAGACAGCATGGAAGCGGGGGAAGGGACAGCTGCTGGACAACGGCATGCAGGTAACCCACTGCATACAGATGTGTGCGTCATAGCTGGCAGTATAGCCTAGAGGTTAGGGGAACGAGGTGTGAACAAGCTTGATACATCCGGCAGACCAGACCAGAGTTTGATTCTCACAACCTCCACTTGCATACTGTGCAACTCTGAGCAAGTCACTTAACTGCCCAGTGCTCCCAGGTCGCCCCTGAAAACAGGCACTTGTGCCTAGTGGGCCCTCCCCGGTTACCAAAGACTAAAATAAAATAAAAATAGCATATCATCAAAACACAGGACTGAAAACCTGGAAGAAAATCCCCAGCTGGCAGGGTGACACCAGCGGCCCCACACCACCAACCGAGGCCCCCACCCAGCAGATACTGGCAAGTGGTGGAGGTAAGTCCTAGGGACGGTAGGTGATAGGGCTGAGGGGTGCTGGCAGATAGAAGCAGGCTGGCTAGACCAGGAGTTTAAAACCTACAAGTATATGTAAAAAGTACTACTGCATGACCTAAGAATGCCACTAGCGGAACGATCAGTGAGGAGACTCTTTGTTTTATGTAGTTTTTCTTGAAAACACCGAATTACATTTTAAATAGAAGGAAATAATAACCCTCTACATTAGTTTAAAATTGACAGTATTGTTCTGTGTGATGCTTACGTCTGTAGCAATCAAAGAACATTCCAATAATCAGGTAATAACACGCTAGAGTTAAACTACGCAGCATGACCTCATTTTAGTTCAGCAACATGAAGGAATGCCACTAAAATCAGCCAGGACACACAAATGTTCTCAAAATACAGGGTTTTATTTAACTCTAAAAATTGATTAGCGTTTTGCTCATAAAAGTTCTAAAACATTGTGAAAATGCATAGCACTTGCTTCACTGTGTTTAACAAACATAACACTTCTAGAAAACCTATATAAATATCTTCTGTACAGTTAGTATTGTCCCAAGAAAAAAAAAAACTGCTGATCAGTTATTTAAAACCCTGAAATACCTTCAAGGGGCTGCAGAAAGATCCAGGAAAAGTTTCACCGTTCTTCTGGGAGGCTAACTTCTCCCCCCCTTTCTATTCACCCAGTGAGGTTTATACACACACAGGGAGTGGCCTGCATATCAACATCTTGTTTGGCTCAGCTTAGTGACTGCTCTTAAAGGGGCAGCTACAGGGACTGAGCATCGCACTATCTCTCATATAATCACTTGATTGGAACACAATAGAAAACTAAAGTAGAAAAACAGTTGTAATACCTTTTATTTGACTAAAAGAAACTTATACTCGTTTTTGAGCCACATACGCCCCTTCTTCAGGCATTGTGAGAACACAGCTACATGCAGAAGATTTTATAAAAAAGAACTCAATCAGAACAATAAATTCAAGCACTTCAGGTGTAAATAAACACTTTGCTTGTGAGTGTGACAGTTCTATTTATAAGGAAGTTATTATAGCAAGAGAGCCATACATAAATGAATATATGCATTGACAACAAGGTCAGTCTGTGAAGAACTAGGTTATAAATCAGCTTGGAGAGGAAAACTCTGTTCCCAGAATGAAATGTGAGAGTCACGAGTGGGATGCCTATACATTGTTAAATGGTAAGATTTCAAGCACCTCCCTAACATCGGGCTTTCAAAACAGCAGTATTTGTCAGTCCCTATTTAGTTCTTTGAAATTATTTCAACTGGGATAACCGCATGAGATGCAGCATCTTGTTTTCATGTGGGTCCCAGGGCATAAATCAGCAGTCAGTACGTTAACACAGTTCATCAGAAATAGTTACATATAGGTTAAATACACACAGAAGAAACAAACTGATTCACTGTAGTCTAAGTTGCAACAATGTTTCTCTGGCAAAAAAATCAAAGTACAGGGGACATGGCTAAGCAGACAAGAGGAGCAGACATGTGCTTGATCAGCTCCTGGGAGAGAGAATTTACTGAGCTCATGCTCAAAAACATTCCTACTGCATGACTCCAACTGGTACTGGATTGTAGGAAGACACTAGCTGAACCGAATAATGGGTCCTGAATACCCAAAGAAGGGTTATATGTGGCCTTGAAAGCTTGTATACTATGGCCCTGTCAACACTACGCCTCTGTAACATTACAGAGTGCCCAAACCGTTACCGCAATGGTTTGCATTTACACCTGTAATGTTACAGAAGGCGTTTTCGTAACCGTTGTTGAAACCACACATGAGGTGGTTTCAACAGCGATTATAACTGATTACGCTAGCTAACGTTACCAGCCGAAGTGTGGGCGCTGCGGTAACGTCCCCGTAGGCCCGTAGCACAGCGCAAGCCGTATCCTGCGCCGCCAGTAACGGTCACCCAGCACCCTAGTGTGACCGGGCGGTACCGGGTCCCATAATGGACACTGCTGTAATGTGACATTCGCACCGCCTCGCCCATAACGATGGCATCCGCTACTGGGCTGGAGCGGGCAGTGTGGACAGGGCCTATGTTTCTGTTAGACAAAGAAAAGGTATTGCACCTTTTTTTTTTTTAGTTTTTTTTTTGGCAATTTACTCTGCCAAAAACAGCACCACTCTTCTCATATAATCACTAAACAAAAATGAACTTTCATTTCAGATTGAAAAAGAAATCATGACATTTTGATGTTAATTTGTTACTGTTTCCCATCTTGGTGCCTCTCTCATTTGTTTTTAAATATTTGTATCTCTTTTTTTTTTTTGTAAATTGTCATGCCAGAAAATAGAAAAATATCTGCCTAGTGCACCTTACCCAGTCAACAAAAACTAAATAAATTGTGTTTATTGAATTTATAAGCAGAACTTATAAACAGTTACACCCGACTCCTTGAAAGGTCAGTGGATAAGACAAACATCGTTACATTCGGATACACTACCAATTAATCCAGAGGAATATCATATATAGAGGGTCCAAGCGACACAGTCAACATATGCAGCATCTTGCTAAATACTCTTTCAATGCTAACAATTTGCCATCATCGGAAAGACCTTATCTGTAGTTTTTTCTTCTTCAGCCGGCCGTGCCCCAATCCTTCCAGCCCTGTCACTTCCGCATGCGGTGGGGCTGAAGAGGGTCTAGGTTCCCCATCCCAGCAGCACTGGCGAGTAAGGGGTTCAAGAGATTGCGTAAGGCCCAAGTGCACTGGGCTTCATTCCCCAAGGCCCATTTCCCCCCCTATTTTCTCCCTCCCCAGGACGCCAGTGATGATGGCCCCACAGCCCGAACATGTATGCCACTGCATGTCGACGCACAGAGTCAGCGGACTCCCTAGCCACTCCCGACTGTGGTCACCCAGGTGGCAAAGCTGTGGTGTAGACCGGCATCATCCCTTCCCAGAGATGGAGTGTGTCATCTGAAATGCTCCCTCTCACCTCACCCCCACCGCTGATCCCCTGAGAATGCTACCTGGTGTCTAGATGTCCCCCAGTCATGGATTACCATTCCAGTACCCCTTCACCCGGATAGTTAATGCTCCCTGGCATCTAGCAGCCCCAAACCCTAATCGCCATTCTGATGCCCCATTACTCATTACTTTAATGCACCCTGATGTCTAATGGGTCCCCCACCCCGATCGCCATTCCTATGATTTAAGCTCCCTGGCATCTAGTGCCCCCCGATCTTCATTCTGATGTCCTATCACTCATTAATTTAACACTCCCTGACATCTAGTGACCCCCAACCCCAACCAACATTCCGATGCCTCATCACCCATTAATTTAATACTACTTGGTATCTAGTAGTCTACCTCGATTGTCAGTCTGAAACCCCACCGGCGCATACCTACTGTTGAAACACCAATCAAGGTGGAGGAAATCACCCGATGTCAGGGAGCATCAAATTAACAGATGATAGGGCACTGGAATGGTTCAGGGGGATCACTAGATACCAGAGATTATAAGATTAGGTGTGATGGAAGATCAGACAGGCAACTGTGGGAGGCCAACGAGCGTCACTGTGCGCTTCAATAAGTGCACAGTTTTGGAAACATTTAACAGTGCTGCAGTTTCAACTGCTTAGCACTTTCAAAACCTCTGTATATACTACTGTGCCCTGCAAGCAGGACAGGATCCCTCATTTGCATGGTCAGAGCAGTATATAATGCATATATGTACTATCGGATTAGCCCCGCGCACAGAAGGCTGCTGAATATGGCCCCACCCTGCATGACTACGCTGTTCCCAGTTAGCGCAGTGCTGACATGATCAGTGCCGCACTAAACACTGCAACGTGGGGGCCGATATGCCTTAGCTGCTCCTTTTTGTACATTGCTCATTTAGTATATTTATGTGTTAGATCAGCTCTAGTTATAAAAAAATAAGCATTTAAGTTGTATTATATATGGGGGGATACATGATGGGCAGGAGGGATATGGAAAATATTCTCACTCCTTCAGAGTGAGCTGTGCATTCTTGGCACGAGTGAGAATGCACAGCTCACTCTGCAGGAGTGAGAATATTTTCCATATCCCATGATCTGCCCATCATGTGTGCGATTTATACCACAGGGGTGAGAGCTTTAGGAACATTTTTTCTGATTCTGTGTGTTTCCTGCTCTGTGTGTGTGTGTGTGTGTGTGTGTGTGTGTGCGCGTGTGTTCTGTATGGACTGAGAGTCAGAAACACAGGTGACTGTGTTTTGCAGAGCTAACTGAGGCCCCATCCACTACACGCTTGTGCCCGACAGCAGGATGCAATCCGTTACGGCCGCGAGCGGTGCAGTGCGTCCACACCTCGGCGGTGTCCGTTCTGGGACCGGCACTGCCCGATCCCACATATCGGGATCTAGGCGCCCGTTACAGCAGCGCCCGATCCCACATTGCAGCTCGCGCTTCGTTTTGTGCCCTACGGGGGCCGTTACGGCAGTCACACTACCGCCGGTAACGGTCCCGAAGCGAGACTGGTTCCATAACCGTTGTGGAAACCACCTCGCCAGGTGGTTTCACAGCCGATTACAACGCCTCCTGTAGCGTTACCAGTGTAGCGCATGCCGTTACCGATGCGGTTTACACCATGTACGTTACAGAAGGGTTTTCGGGCTGCAGTGTGGACAGGACCTATGTGAGTCAGAGGCTCAGTGAAAAAGAAACTGCTGCAGGTAGCACTGAGGCACAGAAACTGCTTTGTAAAAGAGCTTAATTTAGAATTCAGGTTGTTTTAAAGCGAGATCAGCACAGTAATGGGTTAGGAATGTTAGAAACACAATGGGACACAGGTGAGAGTCTTTAGCAAAGCTAATTGAGTAAGTTGCAGCTTCAGTGAGAAAGAGGAACTGTTTTCTGAACCAGTTTCCTTTAGAATGCAAGCTGCAGTGCAGATATCCTCACTCTGGTGACATCAGCAGAGTGTGAATAAATGTTGTCTTCAGGATTTATTCTCACTGTAGTGGAAACAACACAGTATATCCTACTGAAAAGCTCTCAGCCCTGTGGTATAAATAGAGAATAATGGATAGCTCACAGGGGTATTGCAGTGAGTAATACCATAGAAGAGGTTCCAGTGTCCAGAACCTCAAGATGGTATCTCACCGGTAATACCTGTGAGATATCGATTATTTTTTTTTAATATTTTGTATACAGTATTTTTCCTGCTTTCACAAAGAAGTGTCTGAGTCTTAGGCGATTGCTGTACTTTCTGTGACACTCTCGTTATGCCTCTGTGTCCTGCTGCCCCGCTCACACACACACACACACACACACACACACACACACACACACACACACCACCCCCACGGTGCGGAAAGTTTGTCTCACTCCTACCTTTTGGTTTCGGAGGCTAGATCAGACAGCTAAGCTCTCGGTGTAGTGCAATTAAAAAAAACAAACTGAGGAATCACTACAGATGGTTTACGCTCTTGCTAAGTGACAGATCAATGCCATGTTTTAAAACTGCTTGGGCTACGAGAGAAACCGTCAATGATGAGCCACGCTGTAAATATACACTCTGAACCATATATTAAATGCTGTTTCATCTTGGTGGCAGCCTATGGCTTGCCTTAATAAACATTACTACTGCTACAATTACTACCAAGCTCTGCCTTTCTACACTAAAGTGGGTACTCTGAAGGGAGGCAGTATAGCGCAGTGGTTTAAGGTTCTGAGCTGCAAATCTGGTGACATCCAGCAGACCAGACCTGGGTTTGAATCCCACAGCTTCCACTTGCATACTGTGTGACCCTAAGCAAGTCACTTAACTTCCCTGTGCTCCCAGGTCGCACCTATAAAAAAGCTTTCAGCTTAGTGTGCTACTCCTGGTTAAACAACTAAAAAAAACAAACAAAAAAAAAAGTTACTCACCACAGTAATCTTTCTTTCAAGGGGTCCTTTAGCATCAGTAACAATTGCAGTTAGCTGACTAGGTGCAACTGCTCCAGAGGTATGCCTTTAAGAGAATTTATTTAAATGAGCTTGGGCATCAATGATCAAAAATAGGAGGGACTGAGTTAGTGAGCAGCCTGAAAGGTGTCAGAATTTTAGAAGAAAATGGGCACATCTGAAAAGTAAACCAACAGGATTTAAAAACATGCAAATGTCCAAAAACTGAAAACAGATGACAATAACATGAGCATGAAAGTTCTTCAATTAAAAAAAACAAACAAATTTGGTAATAAAACTGAGAACAGAGGCCCTTCTCCTGACAGGTGGAACCAGGGAGGAAGGGTGGGAGTTCTGATGCTAAAGGACCCCTTGGAATAAAGAAGATTACTGTGGTGAGCAATTTTTCTTCTTACCCCAAGTGCTTTAGCATCAGTAACAATAACAGACTACCGAGCAGTACCAAGTGGGAGGTAGGCAGAGAACCTACTTAGGAAAGACGCTCTGTAGAACCACCCTGCCAAATCTGGCATCAGATCTGCACCGCATATGTAAACTGCAGTGCGTCACGAAGGTGTGCACTGATTTCCAGGTAGCTGCTTTGCAGACATCCAGAAGGGAAATGTCCCTTACTGCTGCCTCAGAGGCTGCAGTGCCCCGGTGGAGTGGGTCCTGAGCCCCACAGGAGGCTGATGACCAGCCTGTCCATAGCAGAATCTAATACCAGAGACCAACCAGCGGGAAAAGCTCTCTTGATAGCTGGTCTTCCTCTGCCTACATTCCCGTAGGTGAGAAAGAGTCTCTGGACTGCCTAGTATGCTCTGGGTAGTAAAAAAAAAAGCTCTTTTAGCATTTAAGCTGAGGATCTTTTTGCTCAGCAAGAGTGAATTTCTCAGGAAGTAAGGCAGGTAGAGTACTGGAATGGTTTTAGATGGAACTCTGAAACCACCTTAGGCAGAAACTTCCTATTCGTCCAGAGCTCAATTTTATCATTGAAAGGAAAGATGAAATTAGGCTCAGTGCACAGGGCCTGTACCTCTGAAACTCTTCTGGCAGAGGTAATGGCCACCAGGAAGACCTACTTTTAGGTCGCAGACTTGATATGTGCAATGACCATAGGCTCAAAGGGTGGCTCCATGAGACTGGCAATGCAGAGATTCAGGCTCCAAGAGGGAAAGGCCTCTCTGACTGGAGGCTGGAGTTGCAAGAGGCCTTTAAAAAACTGTTTGAATATGGTGTGGGAAGAAAACGGACTTTCTTCTTTCCCAAGAAAATAAGCCTGATTGCGGCCAGGTGTAGCTCGAGGGCCTGACACCTGCTGATGTACTAGGAAATCCGGCAGCTAGGGTCTGCTGCTGTAAGATGGTTGGCCCTTTTTGCTCTTGCACCAGAAGGGAAACCGTTTCCATTTGGTTGCATACGTCCCCCTTCTGTGTGTTAGTTCTGAGTGCTGAGAAGATGGAAACTCTACCTCCTCAACAGCCAGGCCTTGAGGTGAAGAGAGTATATGTCAGGATAATGCACTCCTGCCTGAGGAGGGTCAGCAGAGAGTGAGTTAGCAGCAGGCAAATGGGCCTGCTGCAGGATAGAGTGGGAAGGAGAGGGTTATCAGGCTACGCCTGGGCCAATTTAATGGGAAGACTGGATGGGCCTTGCTGTCTTTATCTGCCGTCAACTTCTATGTTTCTATTCGGAGCCACCAGAATCACTGATGCAGGCTGTTGTCTGAGTTTCAGAAATACTCTGAGAATCAGGGGAAAAGGGGGGGAATGCATATAGGGACCTCCCTGACCAGACCAGGATCAAGACATCCAGGGGAAGTGATCCCGGGACTCGGGGCTTGCAACAGTACTGAGGAAGCTGGAAGCTGAGGGAAGAGGCAAACAGATCCACTTCTGGAGTACCCAACTGCCTGAACACTGTGGCTAGTACTTGTTTGTTCAGAGTCCATTCACTCTGGCCTTGACTGATGCAACTTAGAGCATCTGCCAGAGTATTGTGTTTGCCTGGGCGGAGAATAACCGAAGGCAGACTCCCAGGGAGAAGGTGAGAGACCAGATTTATAGAGCCTGCGAAAAGAATATTCCTGATCTGGCCCGCTCTGCTTGTTTGTGAAAAACATTGCAGTGGTGTCTGTTCGACTTTGTACAGTCTATCTTTTTATGACAGGAGCAAATGCTTTGAGAGCTAGAAAGACTGCTCTGCATTCCAAAAGACTTAAGTGTAACTGTGACTCTTGGAGAATCTAGGTGCCACTTACTGAGGCACTGTTCAGATGTGCTCCCCACCACAGCAGGGAGGCGTCTGTGATGATCACTTCTGTGGGGCGTGGAGCCTGAGGAATCCCTGCTACCAGGTTCCATGGGGTTCTTCATCAAGGTCTTGGCTTTGACATTTTTTCCTCTTTCCAGTGATCAGCGAGCTATAAGGAGGTTTGTGGGTGTCGCATCCTGTATCTGAACCCTGGGACTACTGCAGGCATTGAAGCCATGTGTCCCAATAGCCTGAAGAAATGTCAAAGGTACGAGATTTGCTTAGGACCGCATCATATACTGAACAAGTGAGGGTTAATGATTCAAATTCAGTCAAGTGCCTGCTGGCTGGCCTCACTGTCCCTGGATGAAGGAATTTGCCACTGAGGGATAGCTTGAATTCTCACCTTTTAGATTTACCAGGGAACCCAGAGACTCCAGAGTGAGCCCTGTAAGGGAAAAAAGGACTCCTTGACCTGACAAGGAGACTTTGACACTATGAGCCAATCGGCAAATTAGGTGTAGCTAGAGACAACCAGATTCCTGAGGTGTGCTGCTACCACTGCCAGGCAATTTGTAGACTCTTGGGGCCGAGGAAGGCCGAAGGGCCACAGTGAATCCACACCTGAGAAACTGCCTGTGAGACCTCATTATGGGTATATGGAGATGAGGAGCCCTTTAGGGCCAGGGAGGCTAGCCAGTCTCCCTACTGTAAGAACTGTATGACTAGTAACAGAGCGACCATCTTGAATTTGGGTTTAACAGCAAGATAGGGCACTGCTCCCCAGTTGTCTTTTTGTGTCAGAAAATACCTGAAGAAGAGGCCCTTTCCCCTTTTTGTGGGCAGGGACCCTCTCCACCATTCACAGAGCTAGAAGGTTTTTACCTCCCACTCCAACAGTAACACCTGTGTTGGGGATAGAGGCTTAGACAACTGGGTACGCTTGAGGTCTGCTTACACCAACGTCAGGACTTGGACTGGAGCTGCTGGCTGGGTAGAGGTGGCAACAGCTCCCTTCTGCCCAGCTGGGAGAAAATAACCTTTGCCCTTATTGCCCTCGAGAGGAATTTCCACAGGGCAGGAGGCCTTGCAGTCAGATGTTCTGGAATCGAACAGTACAATTTGATCACAGGGAAAGTCCATAGCTTTAAACTAGGAGTCTGGGGTAGACCAGTAATTCTAAGCCATACAAAGCGCCTCAGAGCGATGGCATGGGCCCTGGCACTGGAGGCAGCATCCTTGTTGTCATCTGCCCTGTGGAATTGGCACTACATTGTTTCCGGGCAGGTCTGCCATTTCCACCAGTTCCTGCGCCCTAGAATAAGGACAGAATTCTGCAGTTCTTTTTTGATATTTGGCCGTAAAAGCCATGTAGGAAAAAATTTTGACAGGCATCTGTGGTCAGCTATGAAATCTATTTTCTGGAGTCCTTGTCCGGGAGTAAGGAGCACAAGGAGACACCAGCTTTCTCGCAAGCTGCCTGCTGCACTATACTCTGGGATGTACAGATAGGCACTCAGCAATGTTGTTAAACATTAGATATGTATTTATTTATCATAATTTCCAGCCCACTTGCCAACCCCTCCACAGAAGTGGGGGGTCTGAAGCAGTTCTGTGATATTTTATTTATATTTTTTCATTATAGATAGACACAACCAGTATTTTAGGAGATGGAAGACCTTTCATCTCCCTATAATCTTTTTATTGCCATCCTTACTTTGGAGGGACTCCTGAGATGGGAGATCCAGGGTGTCTAATGTGTTTTGGATAAATGTAAACATGGAAGGGGAATCCTCCTGGTTAGCGAGGAAGCTCCAAGCAGAGGGTAGTGGACACATAAGGTTCTAGGCCCTCCACGGTCATGTCAGGGGCACACCACATACTCATATCATCTGCCCCTCACAGTCTCTGGAGTGAGAACTGTGGAAAAGTGTTTAGCAGCCCCTGTAAGAAGGGGCATCATAAAATTATTCATCAACTGTATTACCTTCACAGTCTCGGGAAGAGAACTGTGGAAAAGTGCATACTAGCCCTGTAAACATAAACCCGTCTTTGTAAGGTCTGAAGGCGTGCCATACATTTGCCAAACATTTTACCAGCACAGACAGTGCTGAACATGCTTGTTTTTCTTTATTCATTAAGCTGCCTGTTGATCACGACTGGCTTTCCCAGGAGGAACGGGAGCATTTTTATCTTGACAGTTTTGACGCAGCCCGCTCCATGTGTCATTCTCTGACCTTTGAAAATTGAGCCCCTTTTATGTGTATAACTGCTGCTACCAATCTGCACTGCTTGTGATTATACAGTGTGTGTGTGTGTGTGTGTGTGTGTGTGTGAAAGGTGCAAAATGAAACCAAAGTCCTTTCCTAAACAGAGTTGCTGTTCTCAAGCTTCCTTGCTGTGGAAAGTCAGACTCTAAACTGAAGTAGCTGAACAAGGAAGTGATCTGTGAAAATACTACCCCACCCTCATACTGTGTAATTTAAAGGGAGAGTCCCCTCATAAGTGGTTAGAAAAAAAAAACATGCATTCTGATGCATTTCACTTTTTGTTTCTAGTTCCTAGGCATGCAGATGAAACAGGAAGTTTCATCCAGAATAGTGTTACCGTCTGAAGCCGTGTAAAATGTCCTTCTGAGAATAATGTACTGGTAGTTACGGGAAGGAGACTAAACAGAAAGTAAAAGAACTGATGTGAGAGGTAGAATAGAGTTTGAATTTATATCTACACGTAGTAATTCTGCACACTTTTAAACGTAATGGGCTAGATATGGGTGACTGGTCTCTTCAAAACAACTACAGGCCAATGTCTATACTCCCCTTGCTCTCTAAGGCCCTTGAAAGGATTGTGGCTGACCAGCTGGTGGAGTACTTCAATCAATATCAGCTCCTATGCCCAGAACAGCACGGTTTCCGAGCCGGCCTTAGCACCATCACAGCTCTCCTGGAATTTACCAGATTCATGCACAGTGCTCTTGACAAAGGCACGTTGTGAGCAACCTTTGTTGACCTATCAAAGGCATCTGTCATGTCCATCATGCCCTCCTCCTTGAACAGCTCTCGGACATAGGGATAGCCCTAGAAACCGCAGCATGGTTTTATAGCTACCTTAGCCTGCGATCACAGCAAGTAAGATTGAGGACATCCTATCAGAAGATCGACTGGTCAGATCAAGGGTACCACAAGGATCCATACTCGGTCCGTTACTCTTCAGTGTCTTCCTAAACAACCTCCCAGCTGCTTGCAATAGCAATGCTCCTCTAACCAGATGATCGGTGATCTTTACTAACAACCTCAACCCGCACTTCTGGAATATGACCTCCAGAAGCGGCTTCACATCAGCTCATAAATGGTTCAAGAGCAAAAACTGGTCATGAGCTAAAAAGCCAAGATCATGCTCTTCACCACTGCCCAAAACAAGCTAAAAGGCTATCCCATGGCAATTCAGAATGACTCCGGTAACACCCTGAAACTAGTCCCCCATTTCAAGTACCTGGGAATCACACTGGACACTGCCTTGTCTTACACACAGCACACTGACATTGCAGCCAAAGCCTTTAAACACCAGGATCGCTATCCTCTACAAGCAGAGACATTGCTTGACCTATGAAGCTCTGAACTTGGCAATTAACAGTTCACTCATCACCTTGATTGACTATGGCCTAGCTGTCTATGGCTCTGCTACTGATACAGTGCTCCAATGCCTGTCAACAGCCTTAAACAAAGCCTGCCACCTACTCACTAATGCTCCCAAACTCACCCACACCTGTGAGCCTTATGAGCGATCAGGCTAGCTTCAACTGAAGGACAGAATATTTTATCAAACCTGTCTACTCGTAAAAAAGGTCTCACTAAACCTACTTCCTCAAGGAGTTCTGAGCCTTCTATCGTCACCTATACATACCAGGCACACCAGGAGCTTGACTACACAAGTATTCCATGTGCCCAGGTGCCGCACAACATATTGCTTGATCCTTTGCTCACGGACCCCTCTGTGGACAGATGGTCTACCACCTGACATGGCAGACCACAACCCTTGGTTCCCTTAAGCACAAACTCGTCAGAACCTCACCGACAATAGTACCTGTAGGTGCCCCTCTAGTCTGTGCCGCAGCTATAGTCTGCCTCAGCACTTCCAACTCCTGACCCGCCAAGTTAAGTCTTTGCCCAAGCACTTGCCTCCCACCCCCTTCTGCCCTAGCACTTGCCTCCCACACCCTACCCCTTGGCTCTTTTCTTTCCCTCTGCCCTTCCTATCCCAGCTCTAACTGCCCCTCCCTACCTCATTCTAAAAGTCTGCCTCTGCCTCTCTCTCTCTTCCACAGGATGCTGGCATACCATGCACTATGCCTTAGTACAATATATGAACTGTTCGTCATTGCAACCCATGTACCATTTAATTTTTTTGTACACTATATGTATAATTTACTGTAACAATATTGTGTCTTGTGTTAATGTATGTGACGTGGAACCTCTCAACAAGCATCCGCTCACAGGTGTATCCAAGATTTCAATAAATAAAATAAATTTTTTTTTTTTTTTTAAATAAGATATGGTTACGCATGGTGTGTACAGAGGCAAATCTGGCAGCCGTTACTGTAGTCACAACATGCTACACACAGCCATGTACTATACAACTGTATTGGGATTTGTTTGAGAGATGGAGATGTTGGCTAGGACACACTATCATTTTCAAACACTTCCATAGGATCTCTGACTGCCACCTGGGCCAGCAACCAGAGATGGGCACAAGGAAATCTCAGTTTTAATGCTTATTAAGGGCAACATCTCTAAACAATACAGCTTCTCCACACACACTGCAGTACTGAACTGTAGTGTCCGCATGAGTATGAGCCTATGTGCTAGTGTGAAACTTACACCCATGACCTTCTTCTGGTCCAGAGCTGAGACTGGTACCTACTGAGCCACATTATAGATTGAGAGGCACTCCCGACCAATCGGAGTGCTCCTTTATTCTGCAGAGACACTCTTGTTCTCCCATGCAGCTGCCCTGGAAACTGGTATGTTTAAATTTAATATATTATTGATAAATCTTGAACAATAATACATTAATACTGTACCACCACCAAGACCCTCTTAACTTGAGACCACCTTTACAGTTGTAATAGTGGCCTCCTATTCTTAGGTATCAGAACTGCTCACCTTGGTTTGCAGGTTTTGAACCCTAAAATGAGGTGAGACCACTCTTACAACTGTAACAGTGTCTTGGCGGATGACTAATACCAAGCAATGACACTGTAAAAGTGCAGTCACACGGATGGTGACAAACTAATAGTTTCAGAATAGGAGCTTTGAATTTGTTGCATCTCATTCAGTTTGTCAGTGAATGTCTGCTGCCCTATATTTTTATCCTGGATCTCACATTTAATTTTATAAAGGAGTGGAACCTTTTGTTGATATTCACTGGATGTATGTGTGCTTAATCCAACCAACTAGATGGACCTTTGCTCTTTTCTGTCACTGTCTAGGTTTCTATTCTTGGTTTAAAAATAGTAGCTGTGAGACTTCGGTTCCGCCTCCATGCTGTGTAGTCGCTAGATCACAGGTGCTCCGATCCCCAGGAGGAAAAAATCTATGGTAGAGCTTGCCCCCGGCACCGAGGCGTCATCAATACTGTAGGTTACTGTTTCCAGTCCGCTTGCAGCTTCCACGATGCCTCTAAATCAAAGGATACCTTCATGGAATTTTTAAAGCTGAGTGTGGCTCTGGATGCAGCGACCCAAAGGCCAAAAACAAGCCTCAATCCGACTCCACAACAGGCGGGTGATCAGGCTGAGGAACCTCGGAGGAGGAATTTACTATCACCTTGAAGAGATCATATCGGGAACTAGCTAAACTGACTGATACTTTGGGCAAGATTGAGCATTCCACGACTGAAAATAAAAATATACTCACAGTGGAAAAGCGAGCAGCCGACTTGGAGGAGGGCCTAACACGCACCGATAAACAAGTGGATCGCCATGCGGACATGTTACACCATTTAAAGCACAGGAGCAAGAGTTAACAGATAAACTAGATGATTTTGAACTCCGACCCAGGCAGGGACAATATGTGGGTTTATGGGTCCCAGAAGACACAGAACAGGGCAAGATGGAGGACTTTCTCAATTCTTTTTAAAGGAATTACTGGACTTGCCTGTTGACCTCCCCTGAATATTGTTCGACACATCGAGCTCTGGCCAAGAAGCCTACCTGCCTAATGCAACCCCAAGGTCCATAGTGCTAAAGTTCCTGGACTACAGGATCAAGACCAGAATCCTACAAGCTGCCTGGGCAAAAAATAAGTTATATTTGGAGATAAACACCTATATTTTGATAATGATTACGCGCCTATTACCCAACAAAAATGAAGGTGCTTCTAGAGATTAAAAATACCTGGCCTCCAAGAACATTTAGCATGCACTTACTTGCGCTAGCACAACTAAAAATCTTTCTCCCAGATGGCCCAATTTTTGCTCACTCAGAGCTGCTAAAAGCACCCTGCTGCAGTTGGGGGGTTCCCCAGGATATGCTGACTAGGCCATCAGGACTGGAAAGAGACATTCCGAATGGAGAAGAACCTTGGTCCAGGGTAGGAGTTGCAAGGAAGAGAGGTTGATCACTGCCCTGTGACCCCCTCAGAGACTGAGTCTTCTGCTGCCTCAAAAAGTGGACTTTGCAAGTGGACATTTTGGACACCCCTCATTGACTTTCCGGTGCTCTCTTTAAGAGACCTAACTGATATGCACACACAGGATGTGGTCTTATACCGTCCTATAGCCTGAAAAGGTTTTGATAACGTAATACAGGGAATGCCTAGTTATTTGATGCAGGTTTAATAGAGGTGCTCTGGTTACAGATTAAACTCCTTGGATAGATTCGGGGGGGGGGGGGGCGGTCTGGATACAAGTGACCTGACAAGTCATTAGGGGCTAGCCTGCGGTTAGATATATGACCGTTTGACTTCTGCCTCAATGTTGAGGGGAAGGTTTTGATTTGCTCCATACCTTGCATGCACTTGATGTAGGGCAGGGGGAAGATAAACGGCGGATTGGGACTGAGGTGCCTGGGAGGATTTTACCTACCATTCCAGCAGCAGGGGGGAAAGGGAATACATCATAATGAAAAGCCCTCTGCTATCTTATTTTAAGAATTTTTCCCGCTAGAGGGTTCCCTACGTTAGGTAGGAGGCATAAGTAGGGGATCCTCGGGGCAAGAGAGGAAAGGAAAAATGGATCACCCTCAGATCCCCGGCCACGGCGGGAAATGATCTGCTGTTGCCTAATTGGGACAGCGGACTCAGAGTTAATTTACCCCTGCAGGGGAATCACGGTTGACTTTTGAAACGACCAGTGGGGAGGGGAGGACAATGGCTGTCATCTGGTTATAAGAGGGCCTTTTAATCGCTCACTGGAGGAGATGCAATCCTCTCTATGAAGTTAGATCACAGACTGACTTAGACCCAACCAGGGAATTCTATTTCCCCATCCCTTGCATACGTCTGTCTCCTGGGAGTTGGGCTCAAGCCGTGAAGGGGCGACTTTTAGAATAATTCCGAATGACTAACTCCATATAGGATTGTCAGGAATAACGGGCTAGAAATAGGGGTATAGGCCTGGCTGCCCTTTAAGAGCAGGGCTCCCTACTGGAGTGCCCCATCCGGTGGGCCAGTGCCACTCGAATTACCTACCGGATGATGTTACGTAACCTTGGAAGTTATCAAGTTTGCTGTTGTACAAAGTTTAACTGTTTTACTGTTAAGAGGCTCACAATATTGGTTGGGCATCGGAAGACCATGCTACTAGGAATATTGGGAAAGTGGGGGGCTAAACAGAGAGAACGGCAGAGGGAAAGATAGCTACATATAATGTGAGGGGATTTGGTAACCCTATCAAGAGACAGAGAATTTTGAATGAGCTGCACAAGGCCCACGTGGAAATAGCACTCCTCAGGAGACCCACCTAGATCAAAGGAGAGTAGTAAGCTTATGCATGGGTAGGCCAGGTATATTACTCTACTTATAGGGCACACCTCACAGAATAGGGGTTGCCACACTAATTCACAAAAACTGCCCCTTCCAACTTACTAACATACAAGAGGACCAGGAGGGGAGATTCTTATGGCTGAGGGGTAACTATAGAGGGGTTCCATGTTCCATTTGAAACATATATGCTCCCAATCATGATGGGGAAAACAGCGATTTCCTGAGGGAGGTGCTCCTTAGGGCGGCGCCCCCTCCAGGGGAGATGTTCATTGTAGGGGGGGGACTTTAACACAGTTCTCAGCCCCAAGGTGGATAGATTGGGTGTACCATTGGGTCCTCCTACAGTACAGCTCAAACATTAATCAGGCTGGGGAAAGAGTTGGGCCTAGTGGAGGTCTGGCGCCACCACCACCCGAAGGTGCGGGACTACACCTGCTGGTCTGCACCACATAATGCCTACACAAGGCTTGATATGCTGTGGCTGTCCACAGACTGGCTTCACAGGGTGGGGGACTCTCAGATTCATCCCCAGACCATATCAGATCATAGCATCGTATCAATGCTTTTATAGCCACGACCCCAACTTAAGAACTCCACTTGGAGGCTAAATGTATCCCTCTGAAACAGAGGGGAGTACAAAGACCTCCTAAAAGAAACAATAAGACAATATCAGAATGAAAACCCCTCCTGGAACACTACGGCGGCCATCTGGTGGGATGGCCTGAAGGCAGTCCTAACGGGGACCACCACAGGGTATGCTTCTAATCTTAAGAGAAGGCAACAAAAAGAGATCCTGGAGCTTGAGAACCGCCTCTTTGACCTGGAGGCTGAACATAAGATCTGCCTAGATGAGCAGGTCAAGAGACGAATGGAAGAGACAAGAGGGAAACTAAACAGACTTCTAGATGAGACGGCGGAGGGACAACTTAGATACTCTCGCCAGAGGTTTTTGAGGCAGGTACTCAAGAAGGTAGACTACTGGCTTGTCAACTAAGGAAAGAGACTGTTGCTCGAAATATCCTTCGTTTGAGGACCTCGAGTAACGAAGGTCAGTATATAACATCGCCAGAAACCATAGCGGCACAGTTTCAACAATTTTACAAATCACTGTATTGCCAAGATCATATCACCAATTACTCAGATAAATTGAAAAATTTTTTTAAAAAAAGGTAAAAAAGCAAAAATTATCTGTGGAAGACAAGGAGAAACTTGAAGCTCCTACAACAGAAGATGAACTCCGGAAGAGTTTTAGGGAACTGAAAACAGGGAAGGCCCCGGGACCGGATGGGATATCAGGGGAATTATACAAGGCTCTTAAGCCTGAATTGGTCCCTTTGTTAAGCAGAGTCTGCCAGGGAGTGAGAGATGGTGAACCCATCCCACCGAGTTGGTAGTATGCTCAAATCTCGGTCATCCCTAAGGATGGGAAGGACCCTGAGCTTTGCGGGTCTTACAGGCCCATCTCCCTCCTAAATGTAGACCTAAAATTTTTTACAATGACATTGGCCCCTAGACTGTAGGGATGTGTGGGGACTCTGGTCCACCTGGATCAAACTGGCTTCATTAATGAGAGGCTGATCCATGACAACATTAGACACCTATTAAACCTTCTAGCATACCAACAGTATAAAGGAGACCCGTCATTAGCAATCTTTATGGATGCAGAAGGCCTTTGACCGGGTGGACTGGAGATTCCTGCACAGGACTCTGGAAGAGGTAGAGATGGGCCCAAGGTTCAGGGATGAGATCCAGGCACTCTATGTGGCTCCACAAGCCACAGTGAGAGTGAATGACTTCACCACTAAAGGTTCACACTCACTGGAGGGACCAGGTGGGTGCCCTCTCTCCTTTCTCTTTGCTTTGTGCATCGAACTCCTGGCCAGGGCAGTTAGAGACAATGCAGATATCAAGGGCATTGGTGGGTGAGAGACAGCATATAATTTCCTTGTATGCGGTGACTCCCTGTTCTTTGTGACTTCCCGAGACCACCCTCCCGGCTTAACAGAGCTCCTCAAAGATTATGGGCAGGTGTCAGGCTACCAGATTAATTGGGACAAATTGAGGCAATTAAGTTTGATAGGGCTTTTCTCAGGGGTCTGGTGGAAAATGTTCCCTTTAGATGGGCTGTGAATAATACTGTGAGATACTTGGGGGTTAAAATATTACCACACTCGTCTTCGCTTTTCAGACTTAATTATGGTAAGTTGCGGGGAGAAATAAAGTCAGATCTGGCGAGGTGAGATCTACTTCCATTATCATTAGGAGGTAGGGTGGACTCAATTAAAATGAACAGCCTCCCTAGGTTGTTGTTTTTGTTTCAGGCCCTCCCTATCCATGTTCCCAATTATTTTCTTTTAAGACAGTTAATTTGACCCTCCTGTACTTTCTCTGGCAACAGGGTAGGAGACAAATTAGCCATAACCTTCTCACACAGCCTAAGGGGTTGGGAGGTCTGGCCCTACCAGACTTTAGACTGTATTTTCTCACGGCCCAGCTGGCCCCAGTGGTGACCTGGGTAAAACAGAGGGGGGATACAGGCTGGAGGGAGGTAGAGACCCACCAGCTGCAGCTGATTTCTTTGGCATCTCTCCCACATGCTCCACTAACAGCAGAACTTTGGAAAGCTATATAAAATCCCTGGACAAGGCACCTTCGTGGTGTTAGTAAGGGCTAGGAAACTTACCCAGACAGCCTAAGGTATTAGTCCCCTTACTTCTATTTTGGGAGACCCTAACTTCGCCCCCCCCCCCCGGTACAGATACCAGATTTCAATGGCGGAATAGATAAAATAGGAAAATTACGTACCTACCGTAATTCTTGATCTTCTCTTGTATCTTCACCATTCATTACTTCCTGGGTGTAAGCGAATGGCAGCACCGTCAGGAGCTTTTTTTTTTTTTAAAAGTTGCCTAACGGCCCGCCCTCGAGAAGCGGCGTCATCGTCATGCGCGAGGCGGCCGAGTAAGACAAACTCCTCCTCCAACTCAGTTCTGTGAGCCGGAGAGGCAAAATGAAAGCAGAAATATAGATAGCGAGGCAAGACAGCGAGGATAGCAAAGCAGGAAGAATGAACTGAAAAGGAATAAGCCGATGGAGGAAGGACAGAGGAGATAAGAACATCCTAGCCTGGGAGTGCAGGCCTCCTTACCTGGGCGACTCTAGGAGGAGAGATGAGTAAGGAAATGAGAAATAGAAGAAGAAGAAAGAAGAGAGATGGGATGTTGAAGGGACCAGAATGCCCAGAGCATAGTTAGCTGTAGCTGAAGGCTCGACTAAAGGAAGCAAGAATCCCCGGAGATGAGAAGCTGAAGAAGGTTCACGAACCCGCTAGACAGACTCAGAAGGGCATAGTCCTCATCTTCAACATGCTATTGTTCTTGACACCCACCTCGGGCTCCTGGCGTGGAAGGCCTTTAACGGAGGACAGCGGGAGGAAGAATAAAACCCAGCATGGAGCGCTGTCAGGGGTTTAGAAATGGAAAATGTAAGCCTTTCAGGCGTTCCAAAGAAAAAAGCAGGACCCAGACTGACTGGCTAAGGCGGCCAAGGCTTAGGCTGGCTAAGATTGGATATGGTCAGCAGAGCTCTACTGTAAAAATTGTCAGGAGGACACTTAAAGGGAGAAACCACTTAGCAAAACAGCGAGAAGGATAGCCTACCTTCTCATTTGCCTTCTTGTTTGATTTCTCCTTTTCCTTTTTTTTTTTTTTTTTTACAGATAAAAATTTTTTTTTTTTACTAGATGCATGACCCAGATACCAAGATGCCTATAGCAGTCGGAGAGAGTTCCCTCAGCATTTTTTTTTTTTAGAGAGAAAGGAACAGGCGTGCTCGTTCCTCTGCTCTGCAAGGCAAGAATAGAGGGGGATTAGATTTCAGGGCAACTATCTGAACACGGGATTGCAGGATCAAAACTGAATAGCCTGAGCCAGGCCAAACAACCCCCAGAGGTATCTTGCCATAAGAATAGCAAGAGATAGTTGTGCAGTCTGATCGCCAATGCAATCCAGATGGCCCATGAATCTTAGAGTAAATAATTTTCTGGTTTTAAGCCCCCAAGAAGATTTTTTTTTTACTTTTGTTATTATTTTTTTGGAAAATGAAGCAATTTTCCTATATTTTATATAAATGCAGAGAGAGGAAGGAGGCGGGAGGTGGAGAAGCCACAGGAAGAGGCCACTGAGGGGATGGTGGGCGGGTGTAAGTAATGAATGGTGAAGATACAGAGAAGATCAAGAATTACGGTGAGTGCGTGAATTTTCCTATCTTCCTTGTCAATCTTCACCATTCATTACTCCTAGTAATACCAAGCTCCTCTTCCCTGGAGAAGAGGCCATACCCTGAGGAACAGACCCCAGCCTTCTGTTGGTGAGAAACAGAAGGAGAAGACCTGGGCTTATTCAGAAAGCCTAAGTGGGAGAAGAGCTAGGAGGTGCCTCCCGAGGGCGAGGAGGCGGAGGAGCCCTGTAAAGTCTCTAGCTCTGGAAGAAAAACAGGTCCCGAGGCGGGCAAATCACCCCTATGCCGGGCCAGGGGTGACAACCTGGAAAAAGCGAAGCCATGCCGTCTGCCTGATGCAGATCGCTGTCCCGCAAGCCTGGAAGCCACCTCATTGGCGTCATAAGATGCCCTTGCAGTGTCTTGCCAGCTCCAGGCCTACCGCCCGGAGAGGACAGCAGCTTGTCTGGTTTGCTCCGTTATCAGGCATAGATGCCAGCAGCTGGGACATCATCGACCACAGATGCCAGTTGTAGGCAGCGTGGTGAGCCTGATGTGATGCAATACATGCACTGCTTGCGAAGAGAACACTCTTAGCTAGCGGTCGAACTGGAGAGAGTCCGAATCCGGTGGCGGTGATCGCCCGGAAACATTGGCCCAGAAGGTGTCCAGGTATACCAAACCTGAGGACGGGTTGGGAAGGAACCTAGAGACTCAGAGGGCACAATACCTCGCTGGCAGTCGCGGGGCTGGGAAGAAAGCGGCAGGGGACTGCCATGACGGATAGGCGCCTCCTGGAAGGATAGGCCAGGAAGGTACCACCAGATGCTGGGCACTGAATTCACCAAGGAATTCCGCGTCTCCGTTCAGTATTGTCTCTTGAGCGTAGAAATCCGAGAATCCCTCACCATCCTCGGAGAAACGCTGATATTCTGTGAAATCAGCATCGGAGACAGATGAGCAGGGGTTCCTCTCCCTCGGAGGAGGAGGCGAGGATGATGGGGAACTGGAATGCCCAGAGAATTCCTCTGGCGGTGGGGAGAGTCGAAAGACCCGCTCATGCATGTATCTAACATATGAGGGAAGGCCGCCCAGAACCCTGAACTGCCCCAGGATAACGGACCCATAGGACCCGACATGGCCTGGAGGCGCGGTGGTGGAGAGGAGAGATGGGAGAGGGCACCTCGCGGAGGTAACTGCTCTCTGAGAGGGCTCTGGAATCCGGGGAAAGGGGCCCTGGAAGAGGGATCCCGGATATCAGACCAGGCCGCAGAGGCGGAACTCTGGGGAAGCGGAGCCTGGAAGAGCCCTGGGGAGAACCTCCCTGTATGACGCCTGGGACTGCATGGATCCAGAAGGGCAGTCCGCACAAATGCCGCGGAGGACACCCCTGAAACCCTGGAGGGAGGCGAGGCTCTGCACTTGACTCCTGGCCACCCCTGGAGTGGCCAAGAAGACCGAGCAGCAGACCCCTGCCCCTCAACCCTCGGACTCGAGAGGCCCTCCTCCTACCACAGCGTCCCCTGTCCTAGAGGGCAACAGCACCCTGTGAGGTAGCTGTCACCGGGCCTCAGAGGAGCCTCCCCTCGTCACCCCCGCCTGCCCCGGGGCTCCGGCCACCCCAGCCGGGAACCCTCAGGAGAGCTGACGGAAGGGGACAGAGGAGGGGCCGCTGCGCCGCCTGGCACCTCTAGCCACCGGGGACCCAGACTCCGAGGTGGGGGTGCCAGGATAGGTCACGTCTGAATCATCGCCCTCCGAGGAGGCCGAGATCAGCAGGACCTCAATGCTGGCCACCCAGGGTCCCCTGAGGAACCCCGCAGAGACATGGCGGCCCAGTACCAAGGCGCCGCTCGCCTCCTTCACGCCGGTAACGCCAGGCCTAGCTCCACACCCCAGCAGGCGCCGGCAGGCCGGCACCGCCTGGAAGACAAAGCCGCGGCGCTGGCGCGTCCCGGAAGCAGCGGCACCGCCGCTTAGCGCCGCCTTGTCCATCGGCGCGCGAACAACACCAAGGCCCAAAGCGGCACCGCCAGCGGCGCCGCCCGATCACAGCGCCCGTTCGCGGCGCCGAATCAAGCGCCGCCAATGGCGCCGCTCTGATCACCAGCGCTGTGACGGGCGCCGGATAACGGCGCGGAAAGCGGCGCCGCGCCGATCACCGGCACATGACGGCGCCAGGATCAGCAGCGCCCGAAGAAGCGGCGTGATCCATCCGAGCCAGGCCCAAAAGTGAGGGCCTCGCCGCAGGGAGCCTGCACCTCGAAGAGGTGACTGCCGAGGCGGTGTCGGCGCCAGCAGCCCGGGAGGGACTATGATGCTTCCCAACACGCGTGAAGGGCCTCCTCCTCGGCAAGAAAGGCGAGGGGACCCCTCCTCCTCAGACCGTACAGGCCGGAGGACCGGGGGAAGGGCCGAGACCTTACTGAGAATCCTTGAGCTGACGTCGTCCAGGAGTCGGCCCGGGGCTTTACCCGAAGGCTGAGCGCGACCTCGAGGACACAGGCGGTCCATGGAGAAACAGGTGTCGCACGAATCCATGTCATGGTTGGGTCCCAGGCAACGAAGACAAACGTCATGCCGGTCCGAGGCGAAAATGCCGCCACAGTAACACCGGCACGACAGGGCACGGCCTGTCTTCGAACACGCTTAGCTCCGAACCGGACATAATGCCAAATCAACAAGAAAAACAGTAGGAAAGCACACCGGCGCGCTTATGAAATAAAAAAGAACGGGTTCACCGATTACGCCGAGTGTGCGGGAAAGAGGAGTCGCAGACGCAGTCAAAATATGGACGCTCCGAAACAGGTGCTGCCTCGACGGCGGGAGAAACAGAACTGAGTTGGAGGAGGAGTCGGTCGCTACTAACGGCCGCCCCTCGCGCATGACGCATGCGTCGCTCTCGAGGGGCGTTCAAAGCAACCAATAAAAAAAAAAGCTCCCGTGATGGGTCGGCGCCTCCGCTTACACCCAGGAAGTAATGAATGGTGAAGATTGACAAGGAAGATCTAGTTAAGCGTCGGATTTTACCAGGGTAGTTTGGTGGTCTCATCTTGTCACTTCAATCAACATATTCCCTTATGAAAATGGATTTTCACAGGTATCTACAGGTTAGACATTATTTGATTTCCAAAAATCTGATCTAGGAGTGACCAGAGATTGGACTGCTCTAGAGAATTTTCTCTGTTAGTCAGTACACCTAGCAGGGAGTAGGAAATTTATTTCTGGAGCCTATAAGATGTTACAGGGTGAGGCACTGCTCAATTTGAGGACCTCCGACAAAAATGGGAGGCGAGTGGTGCACCTATAGCTACACAATAGATTAAGACTTGGGAGCAGGGCTGGAGACCATGTCCTCTCCAGGGTGGAGGAATTCGCTGGAAATGCCTATCTCACTTTTCATACCCAACAATCACAAAATACTTTAAAGAGTCACGTCAGACCTATGCGGCGTGGATGCGGGCAGGTGGGTACCCACTTGCACATATTCTGGCCTGTACAGGTGCAGAAATTTTGGAATGAAGTTCACAGCAGACTGCAGAAGGGGTGGGGCCTCAGCTTCCTAGAACCTTTCAGATACTGGTGCTGGGATGTGGACACCCTGTGGTAGGTTGGGTAGACAGCAAAATCTTTTGAACTCTATGCCTAGCGGCCCAAAAGATTACGTCAAACTGGCTGGGGGTCTCCCCCCAGTAATAGAATCCTGGAAATCCTGGGTAGATTACATCAGGAGAACGGAGGAGCTCACAGCTGAGTTGAGGCTTTCCCTGGAGGCGCATACTGAGGTCTGGAAGACCTGGGACGCCCTGTGGAAATGACTCAGCGATTCTGGATGGCTGAGTCAACAGAGCAGGTCTCTGGGTATGGATGGGATTACCCCCTTTCTCCTTAGCTGCCCCTTATCAGGCTATATCCTGGAATCATACACATGGGGTATTTATATGGTAAAGCCTTATGGTCTTGTAGCATGGTCTTCCAAGCTAGTTACTGGTTAAAATGGTCCGGTTCCTGTTGAGCAGTTGACCATCAAGTAAAGGGGTGAGCTGACGCCTCTCCATGTCATTTAGCTTAACACACATATGCATGGAAGGTATCAGACAAAACACTAATATTTAGAGTTCTGGAAGTCATAGCCGCACTATAAAAATTATTTTGATGCTTGTTATAGGAGGCCATTATGGCCTTCGATGTTAATTAGACATGTGTATGCATGCTAACCTGAATACTGTGTGACCCTGAGCAAGTCACTTAACTTCCCTGTGCTCCCAGGTCGCACCTGTAAAAAAGCTTTCAGCTTAGTGTGCTAATCCTGGTTAAACAACTAAAAAAAAAAAAAAAAAAAAAAATGTATACCTATTAAACCAGGTTCTCATGTATCTCTGTAAGATGCCTATCAATTTACATGTATCAGTTGTGCTGTGACATAGCAATAAAGCTGAGTTAAAAAAAAAAAAATAGTAGTTGTATTTGCCTTTCAAGGGAAGTATGACGGGATGGTAAGGTTAATGTTGAAAGTATTCCCACTGATAAAGGAATGCCCATAGAATACTGCCACAAGGCAGTGTTGAGATGGGAGGAAATTCCCATGCTACCTGATTCTGGGAACTGGACAGTAGTGGCTCCTCCCCTGTAGATTGGGGCCTGCAATTTCTTGTTCAGACATGTTTTGCTTTGCCTGGAGGGAGGGAGGAAGAGAGGGACAAAAAGATGCTTGAAGTATAGAATCAGAACGTTGCACTTTTTTAATTTTGGGGGCTACATTACTGTAGGTTTGGTAATGTACTACATACCACTTACTTTAATTCATCATAATACTACCCTGTTTGTTTACAGCAGTGCATTAAAAGAAGGCGAGACATGGAGCAGTAGTGTGGGTTTTCAGCTCAAAGTGGCTGGTCTTGGAAAGCACTAAAAATAGCCACAAAACTGGGTATTTCATGCTAACAACCTTTGTGAACCACCAAAACATCTCAAAATTTCCCTACGGTCACATGAGTACAAAGTTAAAAGCACAACTTCCTGTTGCAAAACAATTTTTTCCAACTAGCAAAAAGTGATACATTTACTGAAGTTGGCCCAACCCACTTTGAGATCCCTCATAGTTTAAGAGGACAGATGGAATCATGGGATTCATGAGACAGAAAAGACCAAGTGGTCTTTCTAGCCGCTCCCCACCGTGCCATCTTGGTGTATATACCCCTACATGATTTGTTATGGTGTAATCAACCAATGTAAGGTTTGAGTTTTGGTTTGACAACCAAAACCAACCCCTTGAACAAGTTCAAGTACCTTGGTATAATGCTTGATACTGCTGTCTCTTACAATCTCCATATTAACCAAACCGCTAAGGTCATTAACTCTAGGATTGGGATCATACATCATTATCGACACTATAGGACCACTGAGGCTCAGAGACTTGCGGTAACCAGCTCAATCCTCTCACTAGTCGACTATGGCTTAGTTATCTATGGTGCTGCCTCTGACGCCTCCCTAAAAAGAATTACACTCACGCTGAACAAGTCCTGCAGACTTGTCTCTGGATCTGATAAGAGGACCCATACCTGTAAACTCTACAAAAGAACCAACTGGCTTCCTCTCAAGGCAAGGATCTACTACCATGCATGCCTACTCACAAAAAAGATTAGTCTTGGCCTCACTCCCCCTTTCGCTGAATCCCTAATCTTGCTGGCGCCAAAAACAGGTGTACACAGAGTACCTCTAAGCAATCTTACCTTGTCCCTTTCTTCAGGACCTCTCTGGCTCAGTGGTCTTTTGCTTTCAGAACACCCACCCTTCTTAACCGGTCTCCCCTCCATCGTCACTGCTGAACCTAAAATGAGCGCCTTCAGATTCAAGCTTCGTCAACACCTCATCGCTCTAAGTCGCTGTGATTGCTTTGCCTAGTTTAAGCTTTCTTGCCCTATCCTTCCACCAGTTTTCTCTACCTCCTCTTCCCCCCTCCCTCACTACCCTCTCTCGCTCTTCCTTTCCTCCTATCCCCTTTTCTTTCTCATTCTTTCCCACCACTTCATTGCAACCTCCTGCCTACTGAACATCCTGAGCCGTGGACACTCCTTCCCACCCTCCTATCCTCCTGCCTACTGAACATCCTGAGCCGTGCACACTCCTTCCCACCATCCTGTCCTTCCTTCCTGACCTCCCCGGATTCCCCCATGTCCCCTCTTTTTTCTATGTCTCTTTCCTCTCTAGTCCTCTGGAAGCTGCATACCCTCTTCTGCTGTTCCTCCTCTCTTCACCCTCTCTCACTTCGCCTTGTACTTTCAGCCCTACATCAGAACTTACACGACTAGGTCATACCCTGACTGCTTTTCTGTAACTGTAATTTTGTCTCATGCTTGTTACTTTGTGATCATGTGATGCAACTACCTTGTTTGTTCCCATATTTTTTGTACCCTCCATGCTAACGTGTGACCTTTGTAAAAGAACCTCTGGTTCAAAGCAATGGCGGAGCTGGGGGTTGGGGCAGTCGCACCTCCTGGCTGCCCCAGTGTGAGCAGTGGTGCCCCTCCACCATCTTTACTCACTGTTTAGTGCCCATTGTAGAGTCCATGATTGACTGATTGCCCCCCTTCCCGGCTCTCAAACCTGGCTCCGTCACTGGTTCAAAAGTTATTGTAAGTCTAGTATTCAATGAATAAATAAATTTGGAAGATGATTCTTGCACGGAGGACAAGAAAACCCGACTGCGTGACTTTACATCACAGTACTGGGCACCACCTTTGAGGGGGATATCGGCAGAGTCTAGAGGGTGCAAAGAAGTGCCACAAAATTCATATGGAGGTTAGAGAACTTGACATACTAGGGGAGACTGGATAACTTGGATATCGGAATTAGGAAAGGAGGAGAAATAAACAGATTTTCTACTATTTTACACACTTGAGGATAACGATCTCATGGCATGTATGAATCTTAAATACACAGTGCACAATCAAGTATGAAGGGGACATACTAAATAACTGAAGAGAAAGAGCCTTAGAACAGAGGAAAGAAACTTCTTCACATAAACTGTGTCAACACGTGGAACAGACTCCCAACTCGATAGCTCACTGTGAAAAAAGCAGCTGGTCTAGATTTTAGTTCCTGTTGGGGCTGGAATTCATTGGTATTACCAGTGAGTATGGAGGGGTAGTCTCAGTGGGTCACAAGGTCTTCTTCTACCTGACAAACCTCTGTAAGAAAACTCATCTGTGGCGGAAACCTCTGGGCACCCAAAGCTCAGCTGATCCACCAGCTCCTCCAAGATGTACTGCAGTGCATAATCATTTTTCGATGTGGTGATTAAAACAGCACCCTCTTAGTTTGCCCTTACTAACAAGTTCTTTTTATGATCCGACCCCTTGTGTGGTACTAGGGCTCCCCATCACCCCCTTGTCACATACAGTCACCTGGAAAACACTGTGCTCCCACTTGTGTGGCCAGAGCTGGCTGCAGCACAGATCCAGTGACTAAGCTGAGTGAGGTCTACTATATGTCTTTACCTGGTGCCTTCATCAGAGGGCAGATTAACACCTTATAGCCTACTGCATTCTTGGATTAGGCAGTGCCATACTTTCATAACAAGGTGCTCTCAGTGATGTCAGCACCTCACCAGCATCCATTCACTTGTATGAATGCTGGGGGGATGTTGCCATTACTAAGATCACCTGCATAAAGACAAGGCACTGCCTAGCCTGAAATGCAGCTCACTTTATATTAATATTTTGCTCAACAATGATGAAACTAGCTGGCCTGCCTGTGCAGTGGTATCGCTATGGCTTGTGGTGCTGGCGACCCAGGTTTGGGAGCAGACCCGTGTCATCGGAGGGCCGGCAGAAGGAGGTAGGTGGAGCATCCCAGGAGACGCTCCTCATCTGTGGGGGAGAGATCGTCATCTGCGTTGCAATACCGCCACCTGGGTGATCACAGGTGGAGGTGCAGCTGCAAAGCAATAATTTGGGAAGGAAGGATGCCAACCAAGTCAAAAGAAACACATGCGCATTGTGCGTTCTAGGCTCCTTGGTTCTCCAAGCGTGCTGGCTCCTTGGTGGACAGGGAGAAACACAGGAAAAACCCGCAGCTGGCGGATGATGGCCCTGGCACCACTACGTGACGTACAACTCCAGACAATCTCGGTATGCCATCTGATGAAGACTTCAAGCAGGTGGGGGGAATGGAATGGGGAGCTGCTCCCTCCCTCCATCCATTTCGGAGTTAAGCCTAGGCAGCATGGAGGATGTCTCCAGAAGAGGCTTGGGAGTTGGCAGAACCCAGGTGAGTGCCTTGGGGAGATCTAAAGGAGAGGCACAGCTGCGGTGAGAGGAGGGCGCATAAACAGAGAATAAAATAAAAATTAAAAAAATGATGGAACTACCAGTCCAGTAGCGCAGTGGTAGGGCTGTTGCTCCCTACATCAGACTGGCTAGGAAAGGAGGATTAAGAGTCCCAGAGAAGGTGCACCTCCTTCAGAATAGGGAGACAGTGCACTCTGCCATGTACCTGCCACCTGGCTGAAGTCAGGCAGCAGTGCAGTTGGAGGCATCAAGCTGGAGAGAAGATGCAGTTAGACCCCCAGTGTGGCTGAGTGTATGTACAAGGGAGTGTGCATTGTTCCATGTCAGGTCCCCAAGAAAGAAAAATGGAGGAACCCTTCCCCCACCACCAATACGATGAGACAGGCAACCTGTAGGCTTTGCACTACTGACTGTGGCACCCATCCACCAAAATAGTCCAGGACAAGTAGTGGGGCAAGAGCCTGGAAAGGCAGGTGTCAGGGCTGGGTCTGCCAAAAGAGGACACGTCACGGCACCCTAGGACTTAAAATGTAAAAAAAAAATATGAAACTGACCCACCCTGTTGGCTCAATTGGGGGCTAAGAAGGCTAGTATTTAATAATAATAATAAAAAAGAGAAATCATAAATTCCCCAAAGAAACCTGCCCCTTAGTTGCCAGATTAAAATTGATTAAAAAATACCAGTAAATTAACTTTTTTAAAGCAGCAGTGCAATGAAATTGGGCAAAAAAATCTGACCCTACCCTTTTTTCACTATAAAACATTCCAGGCATTGTCTTGTTTTTAATTGGTGGTAAAATGATCTAGTTCCACAAAAATCGGAGTATTTTTATAACTATTTTTCTGCTCCCCTGGATCAGCAGGGATGTACCCATATCTGCACTCCAGACCTTATACCGGCATCCCCATCAGGCCAGCTCCAATCTGGGAGGTCCATCAGCTTGCTCCCTGCTGCAGGGCTCCCCAGTGGGATGGAGGGAAGAGACTGAGATTCACCACAGGCCATAGCTGTCGCTACAGCCTGGGGCATCATTCGAGCAGAGGTCCAGGAGGGCTTCACAATGCTCGGTCGAGGGTTTTCCTTATGTGACCACAGGAGGCACAAACATGCAGTGACATCAGTGCAAGCGAGCACGCTCCTGCATCCGTCCACAGGCATCTGCCATCACCTCCCAACTACTAAGTGGCCACGGCTGCAACCCAGCCTCTGCTGGGTGTCACTAGATAAGCGGTGAAATCATGACATTCACCCCTCCCTGGAGAAGAACTGCTGTCTGTGGTATGCTCATGCTGTCTCCCCCCAGCCGACCCTCTGACATCCTGTGCTAGCTCCCAAACACGGGTCGTCAGCACAAGCTGTAGTGCCATCGCTGTGCCGGTGGGACGGTTAGATGAAAAGAGTATTTAAAAAAAAAATTATTTTATTTTGTTTGTTTTTTCTCAAGAAAAAAATATGTCTGACACATTTGGCTTAGAAGAAAAAATGATTCACCTTAGTAATTGTGTTTCTTCTAATGGAGTCTTGCTGTATTCTGACATTATGCAGTTAGCCCCAGCACTTGAACTGCTCCGGAAAGGAAAGAGTTAACTCTATGCCAAAGCATAGAACGTTGAGCTCGAGCTCGGTTCAGACCTTTGTCTGCTGCACTTTGAAGTGTAACTGTCAGATTCTTACAAGCTAACACTAACTACCCCCACTATGTGGAAATTGTAAAATTACTAGCCAAAAGGCAACCAAATATTTTGGAATCCCAAAAGACTCAAGTCGAGAAATCCAAAACAAAAACTAGGTAGTGAACAAATATAATTATCAAAACATATAAATAACCCACTCCCCCTGACTAAAAAGGGGAGAGTGCCAAGTACACCCCTGAGGTGCAACACTGCGCCTGCCAGCCCACTTCCCAAAAAAACAGGTTCTGAGAGGGAAGGCAGGGAGAGAGGGAGGTCAGAATACAGCAAGACTCCATTAGAAGAAACACAATTACTAACGTGAGTAATTTTTCTTCAAACAACATAATCTTGCTGTATTCTGACATTATCTCAGAACTACCAAGCAGCACCTCCATGGAGAGATATTGAACCTATTTTGGGAATAGACTCTGCAGTACTGCTGTACCAAACCGAGCATCACTCCTAGCCTGGATATCCAGAGAGTAATGCTTGGTGAATGTATGGACTGTTTTCCAGGTGGCTGCTTTGCATATCTCTAATAAGGGTATATCTCTGGCAGCAGCCAGAGAAGCAGCTGTACCTCTAGTTGAATGAGCCCTCAGGCCTGAGGGGGGGTACTTTGCCTAGCTTTTCATAGCAGAATTGTATACAAGAGACAATCCACCTGGCAATAGTTCTCTTAGTAGCAGGTTTACCCTTCCCACTTCACAATAACAAGAACAACTGGAGGAGTCAAACCTAAGTGCCTTAGTCACGCTCAATGTAGTAGCTAAGAGCCCTTTTAACATCCAAACTGTGTAATCTCTGCCTGAAGAAGAATGATCAGTGAAGAACACAGGAAGAGACATGAACTGGTTCCAGATGAAATCTGAAACCACTCTGGGCAAGAAACTCCTGTTGGTTCTAAGGACCACCTTATCTCTATGGAATGAGAAAATCAGGCTCCACTGACAGAGCTTGCAATTCACTGATCGCCTGGCAGAGGTAATAACAACAAGGAACACAGTTTTCCAAGTCAAGTACTTAAGTTCTGCTGAGGCCAAAGGCTCAAAAGGGGGTTGCATAAGCTGAGCAATGCAAATATTAAGATCCCAAGCAGGAGTAGGATCCCTAAAGGGGGAGGGACTGCTATGAAGCAATCCTTTGAAGAATTTACTGAAAACAGGGCGAGATGCCAGTGAGGAGGGCTTTCCCACTGACAGAAATGCAGAAACAGCTGACAAGTGTACTTTGAGGGTAGCTGGTCTGAGGCCTAAGGCATTAAGATGAACCATGTAATCCAGAATTGTAGACAAGTCAGCAGTATCTGGGGATACGTGTTATTGGAACACCAAATGCTAAATCTTTTCCATTTGGAGTTATCGTTTTCTGGTGGCAGGTTTTGAGAGGTGTTGAGAATGTCCAGAGCATTGAGACAGATGCAAATTTGCATATTCTAGCTCTTCAAGAGCCATGCCTTGAGATTAAGAGACCGAAGGTTGGGGCACCGGATCCTCCCCTGAGAGGAGGTTAACAGGTTGTGATTCCTGGGGAAGATGGACTGCTAGGGACAGCAACAAGGGATACCAAGGCTGTCTGGCCCAGTCTGGAGCAATCAGGATAACCCAAGATTGTGACCTTATCTTGAACAGGACTTTGAAAAGTAGAGGAAAAGGAGGAAAGGCATACAGAAATGTCCCCTCCCAATCCAGAATTAGAGCATCCAGGGGGACTGAACCCAAGACTGGGGGTCTACAACAAAAGAGGAAGTTGGTGATTGTCTGAGGCTGCAAAGAGATCTATCTCTGGGTGCTCCACTTTGAAAAGATCACTTTTAACACTAGGGATCCAGGGACCATTACGTGATGGCCCTGGAAATCCTACTCAATGCATCTGCTAGCACATTGTCCTTCCCTGGAAGGTGGACTGCTACCAGAGAAGTCTGTAGAGAATAAGCCAGGGACCATAATTTCATGGCTTCCGTGCACAAGGCCGTAGACAGAGTGCCTTCCAGCTTGTTGATGTACCACATGGTGGTGGTGGTGGTGGTGGTGTCTGTCCTGACCTGAACCACCTTGTTCTGTACCGAGTCCAAGAAGGCTTGTAGAGCCAGGTACACTGCCCTGAGCTCCAGAAGACTGATGTGGAGAAGAGACTCCTGAGGAGACCACACTCCCTGAGCTGTGAGGGCTCCCAGGTGAGTTCCCCACCCAGGAGAGAGAAGCATCTGTGGTTAGAACCACAGAATGAGACTGAGTGATGAATGGCATTGTCCTGATCCAACCACCACTGGAGAGCCTGGATCAGAGTCTGAGTCACTGGAATTAGTTTGGTTCTGAGACCAAAAGCCCTCAAATGGAACTGTATGTCTCTCATCTGAAATCTAGCCCTTGGACCACTGCAGTGGAAGCTGCCATGTGACCTAGGAGTTGAAGGAAATGCCTTGCTGGTCGAGACACCAGAAGGTGGAAGGAAGAAGCCAACTCTATAAGGGCCTTTACCCTTGCCAGAGGGAGAAAGGCTCTTGCTCTGACAGTATCCAACTCTACCCCTATGAAGGTCAAGAGTCGCACTGGTTCGAGAACTGATTTTGGAAGACTGAGGAGGAATTGAGCACTTGCTGGGTCACCTGTAAATTTGACTTGACTTGGTCTGGAGACTGACTCACAGCAGGTCAGTCGTCCAGATATGGAATATGAAATGTTTGTCTCCTTAGAAAGGCCACTCCTACTGCTAGGCATTTTGTGAACACCCTTGGGAACTGATGTTAGGCCGAAAGAGCATTGCTTTGAACTGATAATGGCCTGAAGGCAGTTCGAACCTGAGTACTTTCTGTGGGAGCATCTCATGGGAATGTGAAAATAGGCATCCTTTAGGTCCAGGAGGCTATCCAATCCCTGGTCTTAGAGAGGAAGAATTATTCCCAGAGTCACCATTCTGAATTTTGGCTTTACTAGGTGCTTGTTAAGTACCTTAAATCTAGGATGCCAACTCCCTGTTTTTTGGGGGTAAGAGTATCTGGAGTACAGACCTTTGCCCCTGTGAGGTGTAGGAACTTTCTCTATGGCTCTGAGAGCCAGCAGAGATGAAACCTCTGCCTCTCTGGCTATGGTTTTGGAGATGTTTGCAGGTGGAAAGGACCTGACCCTCAGCTTTGGAAATTTTTTGAAGCCAAGCCAGTCCCTTTCTTACTACCTCCAGGACCCACTTGTCTGAGGCAACAGACTTCCAGTCCTGGAAGTAGTAAGCCAGCCTGCCTCATACAGGAATTGGGGAGTTGGCCCGGGCTGACATCAAGGTGTCTGCTTGGCAGAAGCCTTAGACTGAGAGGAGGATGCAGCCCTGCTCATCCCTCTTTTGCATCTCCCTCTGAAGAACCCCCTCTAAGGAAAAGGAGAGGAGGCTTGTGCCTGGTAGAAAAAGACCTTCCCCTGCCCCTAGATTGCTGCTTCTGAGGAGTTGCCAGCTTTTCCTTGGCCTGTTCACTCCTGTAGGTGGCCCTGTATTCGTCAATTTTCTTCATATAATTCTCTGTCTGCTCCCCAAACAGAGAATTCTCTATGACAGGGAAATCCATGGCCTTAGCCTGGGTGTCCTGTGATAGGCTAGTACATCTGAGCCCACCCAGTCTTCGAAGAGTCACAGATGTAGCCATGACTCGTGATGACACATCATTGGAGTCCATAACAGCATGAAACTGGATTTTTGATGCCTCAATCCCATCAGCTGCCACCTCCTCCAGCTCCTTGGTAAGCTGGGATGAAGCCTGTCTAGCCAGTTCCAGAACAGTATCCCATCTGGACTTCTGGTATCTGGCCGTATAAGCCATATAGTTAGACTGCTTGAGTCCCAAGGAAGATGCCAGGTACTGTTTTTGGCCATGGCATCCAGCTTCCTGGAGTCTTTATCTGGGGTGTGTGAGCCTTATCACAGGCTGCAGCCTGCACGACTAACATGGCAGCATTGCTGGTACAAGTACTCCGTGACCTGGGCCTGACAACATATACCTCTTGTCCAGTCGCCTGTCCACAGGAGGTAAAGAATTTGCAGGTTTTTAGTAACTTCCGTGTCTGTTTCCCAAAGATCTGTGAAGAGAAATAGACAATCTCTTGGACTCTGGGATGTCCATCATCTCCACATAGTCAGGCTCCTCTTGCTCCTCAACAGCTTCATCTAATGGGAACTGGAGGGTTTCTGCCACTTTTGTGGAACATAAAGTGGGAAGGGACTCAGAAAGCCTAGGAGGAGAAACACAGAAGGCCTGTCTGGGAGATGTCTGGTTCTATGGGCTCATCCAGACCTTCCACACCATCATCATAATCTTCATCCCCTCCAAATCCATTTCATAATAGTCTTCTGAGGAATAATCTGGAACCAGGGAAGCGACTGAACCAACGCCTACTGGTAGGCGTCAGATCAACCGGAACGAGCAGGTGATTCAACTATACTAATCGCTCTGGCAATTTCCTCAGTGGTTAGACAATGTGGTTCTGGATCCGAACCAGCCAATTTCTCTTTTTCTTTTTTGCGAAACTGACCCCTCAGGTTGATCCGGCTCTCCTTTGCCAGGAGTCTAGCGGGTCCCAGCGGGCACTCCCTCAGGTTCGGTCAGAACTGAACCGGGCTGGCCAACTGGGTCAGCGGACTTCTCCTTTCCTAAGCTACCCAATCTTTATCCAGGGTGGCCTTAGGAAAATGTTTACATATTGGCAGTCTGAATCAAGGTGGTCAAAGCCAGACAATAAACACAGATGGTGGGGATCAGCCTTAGCAAAGGCCTCCCCACACTCACTGCAATGTTGAAACCCAGTGGGCCGGTTTTCTCTTGGGTTTCTCAGGCAGATCCATCCTACAAACTTACCCTTTTTCGGCAACAGCCAGGCAAGACCCCTTATTGGCTCCTAACTGCGTCATGGGTGTTAGAAACAAGCGTTAAAATCGTTTTTGTAGAACCGATAACGACCAGTACCTCACTAAAATTCAGAATCAAAGTAAAACTCAAGAAAAATAACAGCCAACGGTTCAGCGAACAGTGAAAATATTACTTTAACAATTTCCACAAATTTAGCACTAGTCCTCTACCTAAGTACTTACTGTACACACAGGGATGGAACCGAAAATAAAATAAAAATAGAGGTTTAAAACCAATGTTTTACTGGACACGAACCGATAGCGGCGAGATCTCGAATCGACTGTTCAGTTAGGTGGAGTAAAGAATCTGACACTTACACTTCAAAGTGCAGCAGACAGAGGTTTGAATCGAGCTTGAGCTCAACGTTCTATCTTTGGCATAGAGTTAACTCTTTCCTCTCTGGAGTAGTTCAAGTGCTGGGACTAACTGCATAATGTCAGAATACAGCAAGACTTCATGTTGTCTGAAATAGCACTGTAGATCTGGCAATGGTTAGGATCGAGAAAATAAAAAAAAAAACTCAACGTAGTGTTGAGTTTATGTCTGTTGGTTTCATTATTTTAGTTACATGTTGTATTTAGTATGTGTTTGTAGGTCACGGTAAGGCCACATCAATGTATTAAAATTGTTAACCTCATGTATTGAAAGGTGGATGTCAACAACTCCTCAAATTACATTTGGAGGAAAAAAAAAAAATCACGGTATGCAGCATTAGAGGTACCTAGAAAAGAAGATTTGACAGGTACGCTAATATTTTTATTAATTGTTACTTAAACCAGCTTTTTTAGAAAAATATTTTTCGCTGTACTGCTGCTTTCAGTACTTCCTATGCTGAGCAATACCGTACATTGTTTCGGTTTACTGTCCTAGTCACGCTCCTTTGCTGCACATGCGTTGGTATTGCTAAGTTGATTGGGGTAGTGTATGGTTGCTCTGACACCTGAATAGTGCTACCTAGATGGGGACGTAAGGTGGGAATGGAAAATTATATTGACCAATGTAGAGGGCAGTGAAGACAAATATAGCAAGGAACAATCTTTGTTTCCTGAGAAAAAATGAATTTTAAATATTTTTAGTGTCTATGAGAATTCCCTCCGATACCCACCACCCTCTGCAGCCACTGACTGCCCACCTCTGTCAGAGAGTGCTGGTATTGCCTCCCTCTTTTTATCCACGTGAGTGCAGTCGGTGCTGTTGTCCCTCCTGGTTCCCCACGATGTTCCGATACCAAAGCATTAGCCTCAATCAATCAGTTATTTGAAAGTTTAAAAAAAGAATATATCAGACACAGTTCACTGTGTCCAAACACACACCTAAAATAAACACCAGCATAAAACGTGTCTTTGCCTACTTCAACTCATGCTGGTGGTATGCCACCTTTCTGTTCACCACAGGTGTCCCCATGTACGGAATGTTTCCTCTGAACACCATACCAGCAGAACGGGCTGCACAAAAACAGCCGAGGATACTGATGAAAACCTGGTTCAAGCCATATTAAAAGGAGCATTCCTTCTAGTGTTTCAAATGTGAAAAAAGGTGCCAAAGCAGACTCAGAATGGGGAAAGAAGGGTATCACAAACGTTGGGATAAGGGGCAATCTAAAACAGAAAAAAAAAGTAAAGGTGCAAATTTTCACCACTACAATGCACTGCTGCTTTAAGTTGAAAGACAGGACTGACTACAGATATAACAGTTCTTATCTATCCTTGCCCATCTATGTATCCTGGAGGCTGTGGTAGCAGGTGTCACTTGGCATATTGGGTTGGCAACCTGGGTTTGTGCTCTGAACCTGGAACACTGAAGTGGAGTGGCAAGAGGAAGACTGAGCATCCCCGGGATACTCTTCCCCGGCCCCTTCAGCAAGGGTGGATGGTATCATCCTGTCATCCACTCCTTAATGCCAACTGGCTGACCACAGGCAGCAGTGCAGTCAGACAGATCCTGATACAAGGGTTTGGGGGTTGGAATTTATGGTGGTAGATCACGCCAACATGTGTAGCTGCCTACTGAAAGGTGCGTTTTGGGTCATTGAGCATCATATTATTGCTGATGGCAATTATTCAGTGACCCAGTGGCTACTGTCAATGCCTTCAACAGTTGTTTTTTCACTGACATGGGCAGATTTAAATCTTCCACCAATGATTCACGCTCCTCCCTCCCCAGGCCAAGAGGAGACCAGCAGGCTATCCTCTGAATTTAATTTCCATCTGATTACATGGAAGGAGGTATTAACTCAGTTGGGGAAGTTAGACGGGCATGCCTCATCAGGATATGACAGGCTTGAACCAAACTTCCTAAAATTAACTGCCACAGTCATTGGCTCCCGACTACAAATGCTCTTTAACAAATCCTTAATAGATGCGGCTATCCCTGAAAGATGGAAAGTGGCCCTGGTTGTACCCATCCACAAGGGTGGCTCCAAAGAACCAGTAGATGACTATCAACCCATCTCACTACCAAGTCCCTTAGCTAAAGTTCAGGTGAGGCTGGTCTGCAAAAAACTTCAAGAGTACTTTGAATAGTATAATTTTCTCTCTCTGATGTGCAGCATGGGTTTAGGAAGCACCACGGCACTGATACAGCCTGGGTATGGCTGTCCTAGAAACATAGACTGTGATGGCAGCTAAAGACCACTTGGCCCACCCAGTCTGCCCATTTCCCTACCCATCGGATAAGCTGCAGATCCTAGTTAACCAACAGCCTACTTCTTTCTACCCCCCACAAGAATTGCCTTATGTCTGACCCATGCATTCTTGAATTCCCCACTGTTTTTAGCCATGACCTCCTCAGAAAGGCTGTTCCATGCATCCACCACCTCTCCATGTAAAATACTTCCTCACATTGCCCCTGAGCCGTCCCCTCTCCATCTTCAAATTGTGCCTTGTTCTTGCACATCTTTTTTCTGGAAGATGCTACGCTCTTGGACTTTGTTGATTCCCTGAGAGGTACCTGAAAGTTTCCATCATGCCCCCTTTCCTCAGTACACATATTAAATATACAGTGCATGGTGGGCTCATGAATGCTGCGTATTTATACACCTCACCAAGGCCTTTCGCCTGGTCAATCACAGCCTCCTACTGGCTAAACTACAGCAACCAGGTTTTGATGGTGTCTCCTGCTGTTGGTTGAAACACTGCCTGACTGGCAAGAAACAGCAAGTGGAAGGGTGGTCTATCGCCGCCAACATCTACTACTGATGGACTCCCCATGACACAGTGCTGAGTCCCTTGCTTTTTCTCTGTCCTTTAACAACATGTTAAGAAACTGCAGAGGGCAAACCACAGCTATTTCCTAATGATGCTGTATTGTATAGAAACTCCAATGATTCCAGTCAGCACTGAGCTGGAAAATGATTTTAGACAGCCAGAAGGATGGCTCCTACTAATAAGTTGGTTCTGAATGTCATATGATCTATTTTTTTTGGGTTGGAAACCAGTTGCCCTCAGCGTCCTCACCCCCACTCTGATCCCTGGCGCCAAGTCACCTCTGTGGGACATCCCTCCCCTGTCAATGCCCCAGGGTCCCCCCGAGGGGTGGTGGGAGCCACAACCCGCCTACATACCAGATCCAGCTCGTGGTGGGCGGAGGTCCACTCATGACCGGGCACAGAGGGTGGAGGAGCTCGCATCATCTGATTGGCACCCTCCACTTTTTCCAGCCCATATCCCACCCCACAGGTCGTGGACGTGCAATGACATCAACGCAGCGTATGCGTGCACCCCCACGCACACTGCAAACATCCGCTGACAGCCATAGCTCCTTTCTCTTGATGGTCCTGGCCTGGCATCCAACCTCTGTTGGGTGGCACATAGGTGTTGGACCACTGTGGAACCCACCCCCCAGAGGTCGACAGCAGTCAGCTGGATGCTCTACTAACCTCCTCCGGCCGACCCCAAGAGGTTCTGAATGTCATATGCTCTATTTTTGGGGGGCTGGGGGAACCAGCTGCCCTCAGCATCCTCGTCCCCCTCTGAGGGACACCCCTTCCTGCTGTCAATGCCCCAGGGTCCTCCCATCACGGCGGAGGCGCTGCAGCCACACCACCGCATACCAGATCCAGCTACGTGGTAGGAGAGGAGGTCCACTCATGACCGGGCATACAGGGTGGAGGAGCTCGCATCATTCGATTGGCGCCCTCCACTTTTTCCAGCCCATATCCCACCCCGTAGGTCGTGGACGTGCAATGACATCAATGCAGTGTGCACCCACATGCACACTGCAAACATCCGCTGACAGCCATAGCTCTTTTCTCCCGATGGTCCTGGCCTGGCACCCAGCCTCCATTGGGTGGCACATAGGTGTCTGACCACTGTGGAGCATCCCCCCCCCGGCGGTGGAGAGCGGCTGGCTGGATGCTCTACCAACCTCCCGGCAGACCCTCATAGGTTCTGAATGTTAAAAAAAAAGTTGTGCTATTTGGCTCCAGACTCTGAGAAAGGAAAAAGACAGCACTCGTTGCAGTGGACTACCTCCACAGACTCCCGAATACAGGTAGTTGAGTCCACGAGTTATCGCGGGGTCTACCTAGACCAGGAATTCTCTCTAGAGTTCATACTGATAATATGACAAAATCTCTTCACCAAAAAAAGGAGTCTGTTGTACTGTGTAACAGCTTGCCTCACTAAAGTAGCACGGCCAGCCATCGCAAACTGCTTTGTGCTTCCTGTCCTACTGTTTGATGCCCCTTCCATACCCCCAGGAGCACTGAAATAAACAGACTCAAAGTTCTGTATAATACAATTGGGTGGTTTGTCGTGGGTGCTCTCCCCAAGGAGCATCACTGCGATATATCCTCTATGTTACACTGGCCCTCCTTGGAAGGGAGAATGGCCTACCCCCTTCTCTGCCTTGTTTTTAAAAGGGTCAAATTACACACACACACTGGTCTGCAAGGTTTTCTAGTGCCTAAACCCCTTAGACGAGTGCTATGGTTCTCCCTTTGCATTCCACTCGAGGTGCCTAGGTTTACGTCAGGTTCGGGTTAAGAGGTCTTGTGTCACCACTGCCCCACCCCTTTGGAACAATCTCCCTCTGAAGAAACAAAACTCTTCCTCCCTTGGTGGCTTTAGGAAAGGTCTGAAGTCCTATCTTCTAGGGCGCAGCCAGTGTGCCTGCAATTGTTGAACTGACCTGCCAATTATGTTATCTTTCCCCTCTCTTTTCCACGCCTTTCTTGAGGTGTTAAGTCACTGTTCCCTCCCTTCTCAAGTCCTTATATCTCTTCTGCTCTTGTACTGCATTGTTGTACAACTGAAGGTTTCTAACCTGTGTACTTACATCTGCTTGTAATTTATAATTTGCACTGCTTTGTATGTAATCTCATGTCCACTGCTTATCATTGTTCTCACTGTAATAATTTCCGTGTCACCCCTGAAAAAAGGACTTTCAGTCTCAGTGGCCTAACCGGTTAACAAAATTCAATAAATAAATAATTCCAGTGGATGAAGGAAAAACCATGGTCACCAGTTGGCCAGATGAATGTCTGCCCCCTCATGTCCTGCAGGCTCCCTCCCCCACCCAGGGTTGGCCTCTCTATACAAGAGAAACCATTGCAGGCAGTTGACAGTTCGAGGCTAAACCATGAGTTCTACACTGGTGTCTGGTAGTTTGGCTAAATCACATGGGGCTCAGATATGAAGACTAAGAGACTCTTTTCCATGGAGCTAAAGTAAGAAAATAGCCAATTTAGGCAGAAAGAAATTCTAAGTTTTCAAAATTTCTGGTGTGTGTGGGGTGCACTGAACTCTGCTTGTTTGTTGTTACATACCACAAACCAGTAGCACCTCATAAGAAATGTATTCGAACTTTGTGAATTAAAGAGTTAGTTGAACCAAAACAGGAAAATTACACACATTTTAAGAAGCAGTAACTTGTAACTTTTATTTCTCAAGTAGTTTTTCCTTTTGCTCATTAGAAAGTTTTACGTCTGATAATATTGCGATTAGCTCTCAGCCTGGAGCCGACATATCTCTGTCCTCCCTCCCTCCAACTACATCAACAGCATTGTGATCTCACTGAGTGTGACATCACAGATGACTGACTTGGCAGCTACCAGTGGCTGTTCCTAAGCAGCAGTGATGTCACAGTCAATGAGGTCACAGAACTGAATATGTAATGGGGAAGAGAGCTACATATTTCAGCTGCCATGCAGAGTGCTGTTTCACACATCAACACCTGCTAACATCAGGTAAAACATCTTCTAATTAACCAAAGGGAAAAGAAAAAGTACCCCAGGCATAAAAGGTTATGGTTGACTGCTTTTAAAAACTAATATTAGTTTTAGGCAGTATGGTAGCTCTTTAAGTAGTAGTAGTAGTTTTATTTCTAATGGCACCCTTCCCTGGAGGCTCAGAGTGCTTATATAAAGTGCAGGAGTAAAACATCATCACAAATAAAACAGACAAGTCAGCATCAAACAACTGAACAGATAAAAGTTCGACTGGGACAGTAAACTAAACAAGGGTAGAGCATGCTAGCATCATGGAGAATGCTCCCAGTGCTTGTGCTCCCAATCTGAACAATTACCTCTCCCCCCCCATCCACTTTATTTAACCTGTGGAGGTATTTGTAGTTTCCCATCATACTCACTCTGTCCCTTCTCACTTCAGACATGTACATATTCAGATCTGCTAACCTCTCCTCTCCTCATCTCTCTCTCTCTCTCTCTTCCTGATGTCCCTGGATCATCTCGGTTACCGTTCTCTGTGCTGCCTCCACCCTGTCCTTCCTCAGATGTGTACCCCAAAACTGCACGCAGTACTCCAGGTGAGGCTGAACCAGTGATCTATACAGAGACAGCAGCAGCTCCATTCTCCTTCTGGCGATCTCTCTCCCTCTCCCTCTCTCTGCACCCCTATGTCCTATTTGCCCTTCAGGCTGTTAAATTTTATTACTCCCAAGTCCTTTTTCACTACCACCTCCCAATCACATCTTCAGAGCTAAGTTTGTGTGTCTATGTGCATCACCTTGCTTTTTGTTTTGTTTTTTTGCATTAAATCCTATCTGTCACACCTTCAATCAATCAAACATACACAGAATCTGTACAGGGCCCCTGTTGATACAGTTGTGCTCACCAAGTGATTGTCCCCCATCACAGATTTACTTCAGGTCTGATCCCAAGAATACAAATAAACAAAAAATATAATCAAAATGTTGTATTTTATACACTTACATTTACTGGAGGGCTACACCTAAAATCCCGTCGGTACCACAGATTTGATGGGGCTACTGCAAAGTGCTGGAATGCAGTTTCCTTATCATCAAGCTACAGACTAGTAAATGGAGAGTCTGCTGAAATGGCTGCAGCTGAATGGAACAGGGAAAGAGCTATGAGAAGGACAGCACAACATGATCAAAGGGCACACAATAACCTGTTGAGCAAGGTATGACATCGCTTAAGAACAGGTAGTTCAGGCTGCTAAAAATAAAATCATAATCTAACTTTTGGTCTACTGTAGCCTGTGGCAGAGTGACACAGTCACTTATAATACACGTTCATGTTTTAAATTTTAAGTAAACTTCATAAGTGTGAAAGGTAAAAGGAAATGAAAATGGAATTTGATGTAACAGGAGACACATAGACTCCCAGGTGCAAAAGGTGAAGATCTCATGCCCCGATACACAGATTGTTAGAGGGGAGGCTGACAGCTGTCAACCGTGCCAGCACAAATAACATATGTGTAGGCCAGAAGTCATCCAATTGGCCAGCGGGCCCACAGTTATTCCTCCCGATTTCCTTCCCAAAACACAAACACACACACCACTGAAATGGAATTGTAAAGGTCACAGCATATGTTACTCAAATTATAAAGAACTAATACATACTGTAAATACTCAAATCTTTATCTAAAAACACTACCTGTACATGTAAGATGCACACTGAGCCATATTTTCAAAGATTTGGGTGGCGCTACCGGAACACTCCACCTAAACCTGGAAATGCACCAGCTGTCAGGGGCATGCCCATATTCAAAGGGCACAGATGCACGACACACCCTCGACAGCGCCAATGCGCACAATACTGTGCTGCACCTATGCAAATGAGGGGTTCCCCATGCATATGCAGCACAGCGTAATACTGAAATGTTTCAGAAGCGTAAAATGGCCCCCAGCAGCAGCGCAGATTTATGGTCATGAAACCCTGCCCTAACTAGTGCGCAGACACAGCTGTCTACTTTGAAGGGCAGTGAATCCTGGTGGTACAGCAGTCCTATACTAGCCCCAATCACTGTTGGTAAACTACAAGAATCCCGCCTGATCCCCATATCCCCAATAGGCTAGCGTTCCCCCTTCCCCAGCCTCAATCATATGTATAATAAAATATCCCCGATCCCCGTATCCCTGGTAGTGTAGTGGTCCCCCTTCCCCAGCCTCAATCATATGTATAATAATAAAATATCCCCGATCCCCGTATCCCTGGTAGTGTAGTGGTCCCCTTCCCCAGCCTCAATCATATGTATAATAATAAAATATCCCGATCCCGTATCCTGGTAGTGTAGTGGTCCCCTTCCCCAGCCTCAATCATATGTATAATAATAAATATCCCGATCCCGTATCCCTGGTAGTGTAGTGGTCCCCTTCCCCAGCCTCAATCATATGTATAATAATAAATATCTCGATCCCTCGTATCCCTGGTAGTAGTGGTCCCCTTCCCCAGCCTCAATCATATGTATAATAATAAAATATCCCCGATCCCCGTATCCCTGGTAGTGTAGTGGTCCCCCTTCCCCAGCTCCAATCATATGTATAATAATAAAATATCCCCGATCCCCGTATCCCTGGTAGTGTAGTGGTCCCCCTTCCCCAGCCCCAATCACAGTTATAATAAGAAGATACCCCTTCCATGCTCTGTTTCACTGGTAGTCTAGTGGTTCCCCCCTCCCCGAGTCTTGGCCATCCAATGGGGGGCATGTACTGTATAGTATACACGCTCCTGTGCAGTTCAGTTGGTGGCTGGCCATGGTGGTGTGGCTGGGCTGTGCCAGTCACCAGCTCCGGTCTGGTTTGGAGGGAAGCGGGGTGGTGGGTCACTGCCTAATAGGGTGGGGGGCCACTTGACTACCAGGGATGTTTCAGTTATTATATGGATCAGGGCTCAGGGAGAGGGGGAACCACTAGACTATCGGGAAAATGAGGATTGGGGGTATTTTCGTATTATAACTGTGATCGGGCTGAGAGGCACTACACTACCAGGGATATGGGGATTGGAGTGATTTGATTATTATAAATGTGATCGGGGAGACACTAGCCTACTGGGATACGGGCTCAGGGGTATTTGTTTTTATATAAGTGATCGGGTTAGTTGGGAGACACCACGTTACTAGAGACACTGGGTGGGGATATGTATTTGAACGAGATCAGGGCTTGAGGAGGGGAACTGGCCCAGCACACTTCATGACAACGCAGGCATGCAGATGAGCCCAATGGGCTCATCTGCATATCTGGGCTTAATATAAGCTCAAGGGGGCCATGGCACACACCACTGTGCACCCATGAGTACCCTATGTGCAGTCATCAGCCCACACCCTGGTTGTGCCTGGAACATGCAACCCCTGTTGTGTGCTGTGTACCCAGGTTATTTATATTCAAAACAGCCAGCGGTCTGTTTGGCTTTGCGAATTTGTTTGAATATGGCGCTTACAGTCGGACTTGCCCAAGGTTTATGTGCTACGACTGTTTTGTGCATGCATTCAGATGGCTCTGAATATGGGGTCCATTATGTACAACCATTTTAGGGCTGGGCAAATTTTATTTTGCTAGGAAAAAAGGCAAAAATGGCACAAAATGCCATTTTGTGCAATATTCATTCTCGTGAATACTAGAAGAATTTGACCACTTTTGAAATCATGTGAAAATGTATAGTTTTTTTATGCACATGTATAACTATAGGACTGATCAGCAGTTCCAGAACCCAGTACCATCAGTTGAGTTTAAGACATGATGAAGCAGAACCTAGCGACATCAGCTCAGCTGGGACTCACCTCCTGTTTTGCGCAGGGCTAAAAGGACTTGGGTACTGCCTTTGCAGGCACAGAAAAATACTCAAAGAGCAATACCTGGACAGTGGGTGCCAAAGTTAGAGTAAAGCCAGTGCTGCGTTACATGATCATTCAGACCTGAGGAACCCACAGGCACAGATTTATCATGACTCTGGTGATTTTTTTTGACTAACTCTTAATTTCCCTACTTTTTATGTTTTGTGCTTAAAGGGACAATGCTAGCCTTTTCTGCATCATATTATTTCTGCAGATAGTAGTGCAGGTGGTACTACTGTCTGAGCACAACCTGGGTACCCATTGTGATGGTACCGTGTTAGAGCCGCCTCCTCAAGTTAGTCCTACTGTTCCATATTGCATTAGCCACCCCCTGCACACCTCGGTCAGGGTATTGCTTCACCTAGCATTAGGGCGGTACACCCCTAGAGATGGAGACAGGCTTACCCAACATATCAAGAATCATAGGCGTACCAGGGCCAGGCTTCTCAAATTAACTATTGATGCCTTAACAAAGCTGCTACTTTTGCTACTGATATGATGCTCGGGTAACATCGAATTAAACCCTGGTCCCATCTGTCCCCTCTCTTCTCCGTCGGACATGGCCTCTCTTAAAGGAATGAGTTTCTGGCATGTCAATGTCTGTAGCCTCCTAAAAAAGTTCACTATGATACAGGTGTGGATCAGCCATACCCAACCTGATATCCTGGTGATATCTGAATCCTGGCTCAGGCCAGCCTCCCGGGATAGAGAGATTAGCATCCCCTTCTACCAGCTATTCAGAACTGATAGACCTACTAGGGGAGATGGAGTGGCAATATGTGTCAAGGAAAGGTTCACAACGTCCTGCATGGTTTCAACCTCTGTTAAAAATGAGTTAAAATGTTTGACACTTAAGATTGAATTATCTACTTCATTGGCCATCAGAGTGATTGGTTGTTATAGACCCCCATCTGCGGGAACACTACTCCTATCACACATTGGTACTGTCATTGAGAAAGAGAATCTTGAAACAATTATACTTGGGGACTGTAATTTTGACTGGTTCTCCAAGGCTGCTTCACCCCTAAACACCTTTTGTGATGCTCATGGGTTAGTGCACCTAATTCAAGAACCTACACATCCTAATAAAAAGAACCCTTGTAATAGTTCATTTTTGGATGTTGTATTAGCTGATAAGCCACATCTTTTCACACATGCTGGAACCTTCTTTGCCAATGTCAGTGACCATTGTTTCATTGCTGCAGTTAGGTCACTACATCACACAGGCCCTTCAACTAAATTCATCACTAAAAGGACACGGCACAACTTTGATGTGGCCACCTATACATATGAACTGGGACACTTGCCATGTTGGCAAGACTTCTACCTAGCCACCATGGTCAACATGGCGCACAATATCTTTAATGAAATTCTGGTAGAAGCCCTAGATGTACATGCTGCAATGGTAAAAATCCTAGTTAAAAAAAACAAAACTTGTCGCTGGTTCACACCTGAACTGAAAGGGATAAGCTATGGAAAAAGGTGCGGCAGACAAAGCTGGACTCAGATTGATGCCACTTTAGGAAGGCACGCAATGCATGTACACAAATGGTCAGAGACTCCAAGGCATCATTCTATCTTAGGGAGCTGGACTCTGCTGCAAAGTGCTCCTCTAAATTCTGGAGGACAATCAAGGCTATGTCCAGTCATACCCCAGGTAACTCCTTGCCACCAAAAATCACATCCAAGGGGAAAACTATATGCGATAAACAGGGGATCTTAGAAGCATTCAACAATCATTTTGCCACAGCTGGTCTAGCCTTTGACAATTCCCCTGCAGCACTGGTCCGCTCCCAGCTAAGTGTCCCTTGTGTAGACACTATTGCCCCGGTACCTGGCTTCTCTTTCCAACCTGTATTATTGAAGGAGGTTGAAGATCTGATACTTCGATTGGATGTTAAGAACAGTGCTGGAGCTGATTCACTGAATCCCTACTTTATAAAAATTGCTTTTCATGTCCTTGCTGTTCCTATCACCCATCTATTTAATTGTATCACTGTCCCAAGGGTCCTTCCTATAATTTGAAAAACTGCCCATGTCATCCGTTGTTTAAATCTAGGGATACCTCACGACTCTCAACAACTATAGACCAATTTCCTTACCGCCAATCTTGTCAAAGCTCCTGGAAAAGGTTGTCAGCAATCAACTTAGAACCTATCTGGAAGTTAATAATTTACTAAACCCTATGCAATCGGGCTTTAGGTCTAAACATAGCATTATATCGGCCCTTGCCAAAGTAACAAACGACTGGTAAAGTGATCCAGACAGCAGACACTTTGTATCTGCAGTATTTCTAGACCTTAGTAAGGCTTTTGATACTGTGGACCACAGCCTGCTAATCTCCACTCTAAAGAGCACAGGTCCTGACTTAGCATCCTTGCACTGGTTCACGGAGTACCTGGAAGGGCGTCAGCAACAAATCAAAGCTGAGGGGGGAGTTATCCCCACTCAAACCTCTTCTGAGGGGAGTGCCACAAGGATCTATACTTGGTCCGCTGCTCTTCGCTATCTATGTAAACAATATTGATGTGGGCATCAACAAGGCAAAATACACCTGTCCGCTGATGACACAGTGGTTTACATAAGTCAACTGACTGCCAAGCAGCCTGTGCAGACCCACAGGAAGAATGTGACCTGCTTCAGACCCAGCTCCTCCACATAAAACTTCTTTTAAATGCAAAAAAGACAAAAGCAATGCTGTTGTCACCCTATAGCCGTGTGACAAACCCTGCCAGCTCTGGAGCACTGCCTCTGACCTCCACAATTCTGGGACAGAAATTAGAATTTATCCCAAAGTTTAAATACTTAGGAGTGTGGTTAGACCAGAACCTCTCATTTTCTGAGCATGTTGAAGACCTGACAAAGAAGTTAAGGCAGAGGTTGGGTCTGTTCTATAGAATTAGCCAGTTCCTCACTCGTGATGCCAAACTGTGACTGGTCCAAACTACTTTTCTCTCCCTAATCGACTATGGAGATTTCCTGTATAATCACTGTCCCAAAGCCTCGCTTATGAAGTTGGATACGCTTTATCATAGGGCCATCAGGTTCATTACTGGTCTTCCCATCTCTACTCATCGCTGCTTATTGTACAAAGCTGTTGGATGGTCCTTGCTTACATTCAGGCACGAAAGAAATGCAGTCCTTTGGACCTACAGAGCCATTTTAAAAAGGCTCCCACATTACATTTCTGAATGTCTTCCCCCCGAAGTGAGCTGGGACCGTACAGCTTAAGAAGTGCCTCCTATATCTCCCTATGCATCCCTAACTCTTCCTCCCGCTATGGCAGAATGGCCTTTAGTTTCATGATGCCATCCTTGTGGAACAAAACGCAAAAACTACTGAAACTAAGCTACCTCCAAAGTATTAATGCTTTCAAGTGATTATATGCTCAAGGTGTGTGTGAACCATGCAACTGTTCCCCCGACTCCTAATTGTTAACCGCTGCTAGCTTGCTCCCCAGAGACTGGCCTTAGCCATGAATGGCCTTACCCCAGGTTCATCTGTGTATGTTTTTTAATGATCCTTATGTACTTATTACTTTCCGGTCCCTGTACCCCTCTTGCTAGACATAGGCAAGTCTTACAGGGACATCTGCACCTAAAGCGCAAACTCTCTAGCTCCCGCGTGGTTGCACATCTACAAGCTGCCATCTGAAACCAATCACCCGGATTCATCTCTAGCGAAGCACCGCTAAAGCCGCCAACCAATCGGATTGCGAGCGCCTTCCGGTCCTTGCTCCCGATTTGCTTCAACAGTTCACTTCGGCGAACCTTCTAATTCCGGCAAAAATCAAATGATCTACCTGTACTCTGCTAAAATAGCTATAACCACTTCTTTCCCTGACCGACGTGATCCTCTTCCCTACAGCTTAAAGTGCAATTCTCGGGAGCATGAGTGATTATGCTCCTCTTTGAACCTTTGCCCAAGACTGGCCCTAGGCGCCCAAGCATATTCATTACCTTCCCTGCCTTGTGACCTTCCTGGGGCCCGACGGTCCACTGGACATGGACAGCCAGCGCTAGCACCTAGATTTGGAAAATATGTGCAGTAGGTGTGTTCCATCAGTTGCTCCAGTACCTCGCTCACACCTTCTATCAGCAAGTCGTGGTACAGCCGCCTCCCAGTCCCAATGTAAGCGCTCCCTGGGGCTGCCGTTGATAGTGCCTGGCAGGCTGTCTGCTCCCTTTCTGACCTAACAATACCGGTTTTATTCTTTTTGTGAGCTGAGTCAAGAGAAGAGCTGTTATCACTTATTTTTATCTGACTGTTATGATAGCGATACCTAGGTATCGCATGTGTTTTTTAGGAAAATTACTGTAATAATATCCATCTCTGTATCTCTGTGGCCTAACCTGTTCCCACTATTTTATACTGTTCACTGTGTCTTATTGATGATCCCGAACTAACTGTTATGCTATGTACGTCTGTGTGTCCTCCTGATTTACACTTCTACTATGTTTTAGTTACATTGTAAATATAGCTGTTGTAATATAATCTGGACTTAACCAGGTCCATCTTGTAAATGAGCTTGCTCAACGATGTTTGCCTGAACAAATAAAGATTTGATTGATCGATTTCTAGCTGAAAACCCACATTTTATAATTGCTTACTTTCTCTAAAATTAATTGATTTTGATGGTGGTTTTATTTTCTTCACTTCTTAGTAAAACTGAAATGAATGATAGTGGTGTAATTATAACTAGCCTTATTTCAGTTCAAATCCTTGGTCTTCTCTAATTACATACTTCATGAACATTAAGAACACCTTCAAACTGTGCAGAAATTCATTATGCAATAATCTCCTCTTCTCCTCCCACTGCATCATGAGTGGCTAGACTATCATGGGGGGTGCTCCGAAGTCCATGAAAGATGCAGTGGGTGTTGATCAAGGGATGCAAACACACCAGTTTGTGCGTGGCAACACCAGTACCATGGGCAGTCTGTTTTTTTGTTTTAAAAAGAAAAGAAGTAATCAGAATCAAACTACCAATTACATCGTCAGGCTCTACAGAATGTGTTCAGTCATGTGTTTTTTTAAACTAGAGATACTTTGATGCCTAAGGGGTTAACAGTGTCCCTTTAACCTCTAACTAATGTAGTTTCTTGCAATGAATATCCTTACATTTTGGAAAAAAAAAAAAGACAAAACTGACACCTATAGCTTTTTTTGCATATTTCATTGCAAAACAGCAGTCCTGTTTGACAGGTCCTCTGACCTGTAGCTTTCTTTGCGCAGGGCCCTGTGGCCCTAGGCAAAAAAGCAGACCCATCGGGGATGGTGCTGGACCTATAGCTTGCTTCAAATTGAGGCGGGCAAGACATGTTGCACAGAATGATGTCCATAAGAAGAAAACAATACAACACAACTGACAGCTTCAGCTTTCACACACAATTAAATTTGGATCCATTAAAGGTATGAATATAATTTATGAAAATAGAAACATTTCAAATAGCTGCACATTAATAATCAATTCCTGTCCCCTTTAAGAGAAAATAATTTAACACAACATGTCAACAAAGTGACCAGAGATGCTAATATAATTGGACACAGTAGTCAGTAATACAGCAGGTGACAAAGGATTGTTGTGTACGGGAACCGCTGGGTAACAGCGACCATAACATGGTGCAGTTCAGGATAAATAGAAAAGTACTAACAGAAAGGGGCATTACATAGAGAAGGAACCACTCCAAGGCAGAGTGATTTCCGTGAGAAAGGGCCAACTGAAACGTGGGGCATCATGTTAAAAAAGAAACAAACAATTGGAATTGCAGTTTATCCCCATTCATAAACAACATCAGAAGAGGTACGGTACCAGCCTGGCTGATTGCCACAGTAAAGAGACAAATAAAGAAGAGAAAAAACAATACAGAAAAGCAGTAAAGAGCAAGAGGGTACGGGAGGAACACAAAAAGGCACAAATAGATTGTAAATTTACATTTAGAGCAGCCAAAAGGAATCAAGAAAATAGCACTGAAGACAAAACAATCCATTTTTTTTTTTGGAGGTCCTCCGTCTTCCTTCAGCCTAATCACGGCCCCCAGAGCTCCCACCACCTGCCCATTTGCCCCCTCCCGGTCACCCCAGCTTTCCCCGAGCGAGGCGCTGCACTGGTACCCCTAGCTCCAGTGCCAAGGAACCAGTAACTAGTTGGGTGGCGGGCAGGTGAATTGAAGCCCCGGGAGGCTTTCACCCAGATGGAGGACCTCCCTCCTCCTTCTTTTTCCTCCTTAGTTTCTTCCTCCCGGAGGCGGGGGCGTGCAATGGCACGGCGTCCGCCCGCCCTCCTCCTCCCCGATGTAGCGCGGCAGGCGAGAGCCCCAGCCTCCGCCAGAGTCCCCAATGCTCGGGTGCTGCCGACCTCCCCGGAGAAGGAGAGCAGTCCATAGGGCGCTTGATCCCTCTCCCCCTAGCCCGGCCTTCCAGCGACTCGGGTCCGTTCCTGAACCCGGTCACCGGCCTGCTGAAATCACCGCTGCGCCGACGGGCCGGCGCACAATCCATTTTTTTTAATTACATTAGTTCAAAAATTAAACTAGTTTTTCTGCTCTGTATATAGGCGAAGCACAGTAATAACAGATCAAATTGACTGTAATGGAAAGCAAGCTTTTACTATAAGCAGGGAAGAAGTGTTTAAATACCTGAAGGAATTGAACCTCAATAAATTCCCAGGACCAGACGATATACACACCCTATAGTGTTACAAGAACTACCTCAACCACTGTGATCTCTTACCCATATCTAAAACAGTACTGGGAGGAAGTTCTTCAAGGTGACTGGAAGGATGTATAGTTGTCTCTATCAACAAAGGAAAAGGAAATGAGAGAGATAAAAATAACTATAGGCCAATCACTCTTACATCAGTGGCTGCAAAAACACAGGAGAAAATTCTAAGAGAACAAATAGAAACTTATAAAATCGCATGAGAAAATCTAGAAATCTCATTGGCCAAGAGACATCAGCTGACCGTACATTAAATCTCTATATACGCACAGTCATCCTGGTCCTAAACCACATCACACAATAAGCAAATCAGTCGTCCTACAACCAGAACTATCTTCCATCAGTCTCCCTAGATCCAGAACAGATGTTCCATCACAAACACTGCTGTTACCTTTACACTGTAAAAACCTTCAACTGGCCCCTAAAAATAACATACCTTAAATAAAAAAATAAAACAAATGAATTAAATGTTTTTTCCTTGATCATCATACTCTCCTTACACACAAACAAATTAGAAACAATAAGTATTTTTTATAGTTTTCATTACAACTCTTTCTTTGCTGACAGTGAAAAATTCCCTTTCTAATTTTACCATGTTCATCAGCGAAATCTCTTCTACTTTCCCTGTGACAGTGAGATAATTGAGTCTGTAGCTTTAGAAAGGGCCTTTGTGTGTGTGTGTGTCTGTATATGTATATACATATAAACAGTATGTCAGAAGAGGAACATTCTTCCAGTGGAACTGAGGAGAATTTTGAATTCCTGTATTCCATAGTAAACATTCCATGCCTTTGATTGGGTTGACCACACATTACTGTGCTCCTCTCTCCTGTGACTTGGCTTCTCCTCCCCAGCTCTTGCATGGATCAGTAATTACCTCAAGGGAAGGCATCAGTACACCAAATTCAACAAGGTTCTGTCTGAGCCTGCCCAGGTTAACTGCGGAGTCCCCCAGGGCTCTCTCCTGTTCCCTCTCTCTTCATAAATGAGCTACCCTTGGCTCCTGAGCTCTAGGATCCTAAGTGCTGTACGCAGACGACCTAGTCATCATGGCCAAATCCCAGGACATAGCCACCATTAACACCAAACTAAACTCGGACTTTGACCACATCCAAACTTGGTTGCAGGACCATAAACTTGTTATAAACCTACAGAAGGCATGAGGCCATGCTATTTGGCTCAGCAGCCAAGTTAAAAGGCCGCCCCAGTTCACTACAGATCTCCGGGGCTGATGGGTCACCGCTGACTGTCACAGGCTCAGTCGAGTACCTGGGAGTGACCCTGACCCGCAGCTGGATATGAACCTGCACATACGAAATACATGCAAGGCTTCAAATTGCAAGCTGGGTCAGGCTTACAGAGCGAAAAGCTGTCTAACTCCAGCTGCCTGTCTTGCTCTAGCCAGGAGTCCTCCCTACCCATGCTTTGCTATGGACTAATCACCTTTGTCCACGTTGCAAAAACTAGTCTAGTAAAGTGGGACTCAGCGTACAACAACATATGCCATTTTGTGCTCTCAGCCCCCCGCCTCACTCACCGCTGTGAGCTTTACACCCGGCTTGAGTGGCTCCCACCGAAAGCTCACCGCTCTTATGTCGTGGGCAACTTCATTGACAATATTGTCAGAACTGCCACCCCTCAAAACCTTGCTGAGACCCTTGTTCTTGCGACACCCTCCTACAACCTGCAATCTAGCAGCTCCCATGCCCTCCTGGTACCTAAAACCCGCACACAAATGGGTGACCGAGCCTTCGCTGCGTATGCGCCCAGGGTTTGGAACTCTCTTCCAACTAGCACTCGCTCCTCTCCCTCGCACCAGAGCTTTAAAGCCTCACTCTGGGGTTTTCTCAAAATGGCTGCCACCTGTCTCTGCACTAGACTAGACAAACCCTCTCAGCCTGAGATGCCACCTAAACATTACGACTTGGGCAGAGCACAACTGTGCTCATACTCCTCCTGTTCTCACAGCATATATAAAAATGGACCATTTAGGCCCACCGGCAAAACAGGGTGAGCACTATAACTGTGCACTCCTTTCTCTCGCACTGGGACCACTCTATCCCAACTGTGACTCCTCCTTATTCTAACTGCTAGCCTTACAACTTGCTGCCTGGAGCGATGAATTCACACTGCATTTCTTCCTACTGACCGCAATGTTTAATACTGTGTTGTAATACCTGTTTTTGGTATTGTTGTCTTACAATGCCCCTGTGTTCTGGTCACTTTATATTAACTCTTCACTACTATTTGCCTGATGAAATCTGATGCTTGTAAAGTCCCTGTTGTGCTAATTCTATGTAATGTAATGCTCCACTTGTATTTGCCTGATGTTTATATATGTACCTTGTAATCTCCCAGGTCGCACCTGAAAATAGGCACTTGGCTGTCTAGTGTACTTACCGGTTAACAAAAGCAAATAAATAAATAACTAAAATTCCATTTCTTGAATGTGGGGAACGCAGAAAAAACAGAATGAAGAAAGTAAGCAATACTACTATATAAACAAAGAGAAAAAGTGGTAAATGACTCACCCTGCTGTTTAGCTTTTAGGACAGAGTGAGCAGTTCATGATGCTGTCGGTGAGTGTGGCAGTTCTGAACTACACATGATTGCAGCATCGGGGAACTGAGAAGCCTCTTATGGCTCCCTTTTAGTTTTGTCTATAGAGTGAGGAGAATGAAAAAGTAAGGGGCTATGTGTCATACTTAAAATGAGGAAAACAACATTTGTGAATTGTTATGGCTGGCAGGGGAATATGAAGCTTAAGTGGGCAGGGAGGCACACACTGTATAACACTACTTTAATCTAGCACCAATAGGTGGAAGGACCATTTTTATGTTAAAAGATTCACTTACATTTTTACTTATTTACAAATGTGTTTCAAAACAAAAAAAAACTGCTTCTAAAAATAAAGGGCCATTTTATAAGTGCAACAAGATACTCCGAGGTTGTGCATTACAGTGTGATAACCGCACTCCTAGGGATGACCGGCACATGACCTTCAGCCTCGTGCCTAACTATGCCCCTAGGAGTGCGGTTATCACACCGTAATGCACACCCCGTCGTATCTTATTGCTTACATATTTGATAGAGAACAACAGAATGGATAGCACTCAACATGGTTCTAGGACTGGGAGATCATGCCTTACGAACCAGATAAAATTTTTGGAACCTATAAGTATGGCACTAGATAGAGGTATTCCTGAGGATGTGGTGTTCATGGATTTTAGCAAGACATTTGACACTATGCCACACATGAAGCTAATCAATAAACTAAAGGAAACAAGATTAGATAACAGTATAGTAAGATAGGTAGATAGACAAATGGCTACAAGGAAGGAGAGAGTGGGTTAGGGTAAACGGATAAATTTCGGACTGGGGCGAGGTGACCAGTGGGTACCGTAGAGGTCAGTGTCAGGTCCTACACTGCTTAATAGCATAGGGAATATGCAATGACTGTGCTGAGGGTGGATGGATGGCCAGATTTGCCGATGATACCACAATAATGTGTGAGGTTGAAACTTGGGAAGGAATAGGAAAACTACAAAGGGAATTAGATTCCTTAAGTAACTGGGCACGGGATCCATACGACTGCCTGACTACCAACTGACTGACTCTTACATACCCGCATCCAACTGCCCATATGTGTCGCATGCCCGCAGTCTGTTTAGCAGATTGCCGTTTTCCCCGACATTTGTGTACATATGGTACTACAGGTTCCTGCTAGATGTACACTAAGTTTAGGGATGGCAAGCATGCAGAGTTAAGGTGGGGTGTACCCTATTTACTTACGTGGTGAACAGCTGATTAGCCCATCCAGTAGCTGATTGCTAGGATTTTGTTTGACGTGTACATTTCTGTGCACTACTCATATGGGGGTTGCACACATTTTGTAGGGAAGGGTTAAAACATGGGCCACAAACAAACACTGGTGACAGACACCCTTTTTTGACCCTTTCTGGATTGGAGGTGTGTAACCCTGTTTCACCAGCTGGGAGGTTTGTCTGTGATTTAAAAAATAATGAAGGTTCAAAGTTAAGATTCCAGACTGGTTATTTTATTTCATTGTTTACATGGCTGTGTGCCAATGTAAGGGCTTTTGGGTAACAAAGGAGAACATTATAGAACTACTATATCAGTAGAGAAAGAAGTAGAGCAGAGAACAAGACCAGAAATTAATTACTTGAAGTGGGCAATCACAACCTACATGGCCCGAATAACCGCTGTTCTGTTACTCATTCTAAGTCAGGAAATTGATCAAACGGTAATATGAACGTCGGCCAACAGTACTAGTCAGTAACTTGAAAACGGGCAAATGAATGTTGGGAAATCGGGCGATCGTACCAGACCCCTGGGCACATGGGGAAAGATGCATTTAACTCTGACAAATGCATAGTTAGGCATGTTGGAAAGAAAAACTGGCTAAATATGAGTTAAATAGAAAATATCTGAGAGAAAGTAACAAAGGGATGTGGGGTGCAGGTTTCTAATAATTTTAATGACTGATGCTCAGTGTGATAGTGTTATTAACAAGCATTTGTCAATGCTGAATGTTTGCTTGCAGGTATTTACACTTTCTATATTTTTGTTTATAAAACTGTCCTGTACATTTTCTGGTTCTAAAGTATCAGTTTCTTTGATTTTTTTTTTTTCCCCTCTAACCTGTTTTTCCCTTTCAGGATCTCTCGCTCCTGTCTTTCTGGATCTTATATCAGTCCTTCTTTTTCCATCATTTTTATTTCTCTTAATAAACAGTGCTCACACTGTTGAGTTCCGTTAATTTCCTTTATGGATGATGATGGTAAAGGGGTAATATAGTACTCTGAAATGTTAAACTCTCCCTTCTCCCAACTAAATCAATGTGGTTCCCTGGTCCTAATGTGTAACTAGTAATCTTTTCTCCCCTTTGCGACCTCTAACCTTCGTTTCAATTCCTGTTCCTCCTTTTGTTTTTACTAAGGTTTTCATTATAGGTCCCCTTTTAATTTGTCTAGTGTCCGTAACTGCTACGTCAGAAATAAATTGCCTTTAATATGTAGTAGTTATGAATTTGATTGGGTTTAGAATTCCCTGGCTTCTGTGGTTTCACGAATACCTATCACAATCAATAAATAATTCACATAAATGGCTAAAAAAATATTCTAGCATAAATACCTGCTATAAATACAAAGGTGATATATACATACACTAGCCCCCTTTACCTTAAAAACCTGCTTAGAATTTTCTAGTCAAATCTTAAGACTGTCAGCTTGAGACTGTCACACATGGTGTGAAGGGGGGGGGAGGGTGCACCAGTAGCACTGCAAGCCCCCTAGCAGTACATCGACATACATGGTACATATGAATGCATCATTTATCCCGTTTTGATCCATGGCAGCCCACACATGTACTGAACTGGGCAAACTCCCAGACCCATCCATGCCTTATCTGTCACTGATATCTGACCAGGTGAGCTGTCACACTGAACGAATTTACTCCAGCAGAAGGACATTGTTATACTAGAAACTTAATGAATAGTCTACGAGGTACTATTGTACAGATACAGCCTCTAGTAAACATTGCATAATTCTGCATGAAGATCAAGCGATTAGAATGCCGTCCTGTTTCTTACTATATTGAAGATTACAGACTAGGTGAACAAACCCATTCCACTTCTAATTAAAAACCCAGAACAAAAGGTTGTTCTGTTTTGAACACAGGCCATTTCTTTATATAAATATAACAAACAGATTGAAATATATACATACACACCAAAATAAGAGCAAACACTTGTAATATTTAAATACACCAAAAAGGCCAATTCAAGTAATTTGCCATTTATATGAAAAAAAAAAAATGCATTGTAGTGGATAATTATATCTATGCTGGCTCCATACAAAGTGTGTGGCATTCAAACCCCTCTAGGTTTTAAAGAAGCTTGTTATTGTTTGGGGAGTTTACTAGAAGTTCAGTGCTGACTTTTAAAAGCCAGAAGAGTTTTTTTTCCCCCTCTAGTTTTGTTTTTTTCCCCAGGTGGATTTGAGGGTCATTTGGGTTGGTAGTATTCATATCTGGATAGAATTAGGTTTGAGGTCTACTGTTCTGTGTTACATTTTGGCATATTAGATGCTAGACTAGACCCTCACTAATTTAAGCTGCTCTGTAATAAGGAATAGGAGTGGGAGGGAGGAGGGCCTCTACAGAAATGTAATATTTTTACTGTTTATTCAGAATAAACAGTGAAAATGTTAAATTTCTAAGCAGCCCCTCCTCCATTCCACACTTCCAGTTCAGCCCGGTGGTTCATAAATGATCCCTCTGCGTTCTGCTTTTTGCAGCCTGCTCTAGCCTGAATGGGTCTGTTAAGTTGGGTGCTGGTAGGAATTGTCATGGGGACTGGGGAATAGCCAAGTCTCAGGGTAGACGGCAGCTTGCTTGCTTCAGTTTTCCACCTTGCCTTAAACAATTAAATAAAAAAAAAAAAAAGAACTTGACTGATACAGTTGGTACCTCCTCCAACCTTAGGCTCCATCCTCCTGAGGAGACCTCTTCCGTGCCACATCCTCCTACTGGCTCACTGAGATGGGCGGCTGGTGGTTGTCTGGTCGACTCTCAAAGTCCTCGATTGGGGGCTGGCAGCTCCTCCTTGGCAATTCGACCTACTCAGTGCGCAGGCTTAACTTAGTCAAGGACACAAGGAAGGGCCCTTAGGGCCACAGGGAGGCAGGGGCGAACTGCAGGGCAGCAAAAACTGGGGGGGGCACTGCAAGCCCACCTCTTCTTTCTTCATGGCCAATGGACTGAATCCCTCGTCAACCTTCTGTATCCTCTGGTGAACGGCTCCTCACCACCATGATCATGACGGATTTTTTTTTCCAAACCCCGGTCCAACTCGCTGATGCTGGTGGGCGGCGGTGGCTCTCTCATGGGTCGGTGGCTCCTACTAGTAGGGCTGGCTGGCAAGTAGTAGCGTTCACACACGGTGACCTGACACAGCACGCACCACGGGCAGAAAGACTGAGAGTGTGTGTGCAGTGTGAAAATGGGAAGAACTGGTTGATGGAGCAAGCAAACATGTGGACAGTAACTGTCCAAACTGCTCCTGTGGATGCCGTATGGTACAGCCTCCTCTCATACAAAGAATCATGCCTGGCAGGCACCAGCGAGCCAGCATATCTCAGTGGGTCTCAACCCCCAACATGGTGCTGCGGACCAAGGTTTGGGATGGACCAGTGCTACTGTGTTCAGTGCTACCTGGCAGGAGTAGCGACTGGATACCTGGGTGGGCGATGGGAAGTGCAGGCATGTACTGCGTGCGGGGGTATGTGGGAGGGAGTGTGCCGGGGGCAAAGACGCATAACACAGAAACCAAGTCACCAGTTTTCTAGTCGCTGTGAGTGTACATCGCCCGCGAGCGCTATTTCGCGATCTCCGTTATGATACAGAACCGCTTAGAACAGATTACCAAGTGAGGTGGTAGATAGTAACTCCCTACACAGCTTTAAAAATAAGTTTGTAACTTCCTACACAGCTTTAATAATAATATATTTTACACACACATATACATATATACATATGTATATATATATATATATATATATATATATATATATATATAATACACATACACACACACACACACTCTCTCTCATACATATGTGTGTGTGTGTATATATGGAGAACAACGGTAACCTCATCTGCTGAGCTGGCGGCGGACAAACTTGAGGGACCTTGGCCTACATTTTGTCCATAAATACTATGATACACAGCTATCTATCTGTCTGTCTATCTTTCCCTGTCTAGCTTTATAACAATCTATCTCTCTTTATCGATCCATCTATCTATCTAGTCACACCTAGTTAATCTGCATCGATGTCTGGTCATCTGTGTGGCAAATGTCTGCCTGTGTTGTGTTTGGCGCACTCTGAGACTCGTCTTTAAGTTTGTAACAGGTAATGTGGAGAACCTAGCTCAGGAAATTAATCTTGGGGTTGGGCAGATTAAGAAAGCCATGTGAATCGAGTGTGTGATGGGGTTGGGGGGGGGGTGGAGCTGCCAGAAGCTTAGTGTCTTCTAACAACAGCACTATAAAATCTCCCTTGCCCAGCATGTCCCATAGTGCTTGTGTCCCAGCACGAGTGGCACAGCGCAGAAGTGGAGCATCTGACCTAGGCATCTGCAGATAGTCCACGGTCCAAAAGAGTTTCTGCAGGAGGAATACAAGGCCAAGACAGGAGAGAACACAGTACTGTGCATGGAATTACTGAATGTGTATGGATATATTAAAACAGACAGCTTAAATTGAAAGGAGTAATCCAGTCAGTATTTGCAAAAACATACGTTGTGCAGAGTGTTTTGATTTGTGTGTGTAGTCCTTGTGAGTCCTTCCCTTTGTCTGCTATTACGAGTTTTTTCCTAAAACAGCCAACTAGTTTTATGGTAGTCTTATGGGCCCTGGGGATCTCCATCTTAGCATGGTTTATTGTTCTTGTTCCTACAATGCCTCCTGTCCCACGTGACAGTGATGTGTCTGGGACCATGGGTTTTGGAATCACTCGTTTAGAGTCAATTTATAGCAGCAGAACTTTGATACTAAGTAACTTGCCTTATTAGGTGAGCACTAATGGTTACATTTACAATTTAGCAAATACCTGAGGGCTAAATGAGTGGGTTATTCTGTAGGAAAACAGCTAGTCTCTTTACTAATTATAGCACTGATGATCTGGGGTGATGTGTGGTTTTGATGACTGTGTGAGTTAATGAAATGAAAAGTTTTAAAAGCAAAACATTTACTCCTGCTGGCTAGACCAGACATACACATACAAAACAAAAATTATGAATTAGAGCGGTTTAGTGGAGGCCAGAACATCAGGCTCCTATCTCTTGTACTTACTAAATCAGTAGTTCTGGGCACATCACGGTCACATGGGACAGGAGGCATTGTAGGAAAATAAGAGCAATAAACCTTGCTAAGATGGAGATCTCCAGGGGCCATAAAACTACCATATAACTAGCAAGCTAATTAAGAAAAAAATTATTTCCAGCAAACAAAGGAAGGACACACCAAGACTACACACACAAATCAAACACTCTACACAACACATGGTTTTGTGAACTTTGACTGCACTACTCCTTCAAGTAGCTACAGTTAGTGGGATAACAACTAAAGGGTAAGAGATAGTAGACATCAGGAAAGGTAGGTATGGGCCAGCCCACTGGCACAGCAGTTGGAATTCCGCTTGCGGCGCAGCAGAGTTCGGGAGCGGACCCTGGGAGCTATAGGAGGCGGCCTGGGGAAGGACAGAGTGCCCTCAGGGCTGCTCTCCTTCTCGGGGAGAGGGTTGGGAGACTGTCCGCGTGTGAGGACTCCTGGGAGGCCAGGAGGAATCGCAGCCTGGTGTCCAAAAGTTCAGAGGGGCGGGGCAGACACAGGATGTCACTGCACGTCCCCACCCCGGGGATCCAAGAAAAAAAAAAAACGTGCTCGTGGCCGCCATCAATGACGCCTGGCCCAGATTAGCCTCCAGGCTGGCTCCTGATTCTAGTCCCACGATTGTGGCGCTGGGCCCAGGTGCCGCAACCCTACCCCAAGGGGGAAAGCCAGGGGTGTCGGGAGTCACGGCCAGTATGGAGGTAGGAGTTCAGGGCCGGATGCGAGCAGCATAAAGAAGATCATTAAAAAAAAAAAAAAGAAAAAGGAGACAGTAGGTACTGGTAGGAGGGTTAAAAAGGGGAATTATAAGATACCTTGTATAGGACAGGGTAATAAATACACTTAAAACAAGTAAACTAAGAAGAAGAAATTCAACAGGTACAGACATGAGGCAAGAAGGTACAGGAAGGTTCAACAGGCGATAAGGAAGGAAAGAGCCTGGGAGTGGTGCAATGCAATGGGTGTGGGCACGCAGTCTTTCAGGACATATTCTGGAGACTGAGGTGCTGCCCACATATGCACCTCTTTGGGTTGAGGCAGAGGTTGCTGGACTCCTGGTCAAGCTGGCAAGGGTACAGAGAACCTTCTGTCCCACCGAGCCACCAAGTCTGCCACCGCTCCCCAGAAGATGCCTAGGCAGAGGCAGTGTTTTTACCTTGGCGAACTCTGTGAAGATGGCGGTGGCGGAAAAGGCATGCACTGCTCAGCTTGTACCGCTGCACAATTAATTTGCTGTACTTGGGGGGGGGGGGGAAGTAAGACAGCCAGGGAGAGGTAACCATAGCAGTGGGAGGGGAGGATATGGGGGCCCCCAGAAGGGGAGGCCTCAGGCTTCCTGTACTGGCGTACATGGCTCTCCATACCTTACTCCCTCCCTGCCTCTGTTGTTCCCTGATCCCCCTCTTTCCTTGGTACCATCTCTGTTACCTGTCTCCACTTATCCTTTCTTTCTACTTTCCTACCACCCCTGTCTTCTTGTTCCTCTGACCTGAGGGAGCTTACTCCCTTCAGGCTCCCCCTCCTTGCTACTTCATTATCTGGGGTGGAGCAACTTCATTATCTGGGGTGGAGCAATTGTTGTCCCCCTTAGGTTTACAGCCCCCCTCCCCCCGCAGCTAGTTTAAGTGCTCATCCAAGCAGCATTAAACCTCTCACTAAGGACTTGTGCTGCCACTCCTGGAAATATGCAGGCCATCTCTCCCATAGAGGCCCATATCCTCCGATGTTGGCCCCCAGTCCGCAATATAACCAAAGCCCTCATCCATGCATCAAGCAACTGTCAAAAACTCTGGTGCAGTGTGTCCTATCCTCTCTCTTGCCATATACAGGTAGCACTATGCGTGCCACCTGCTTAAGGACTGTCCTCAGCTCTATGAAGTTTCCCTGCACTACCCCTACCCTGTCCCTTGCCAACTCATTTGTCCCCAGGTGGAAAATTACATGCCCCTCCCTCTCTGCTGCCAAGGCTACCCTCTAGATCTGCTTTCCTCCTCCAAGCTGAAGCACCAGGGAGGCATGTGACCCCCTCCCATTCTTGCCCGCTCCCAAGTCCATCCCCCCCAAACAATACCGGCCCCCACCAGCAGCTGCTTCCTCCTCCTCGGCTGAGGCCTCTTCCTCCCTCCTTGAGGCTACCCCTTCCAAGGACCACCACTTCCTCCCTTCCCACTGCTACGGGTGCCTCCTCCCAGCCACCCTGTCCCACCAGAATGGTGACAGTATTGTGCAGTGGTACAGGGTGAGAAATGTGTACCTTTCCTGCCTCCCCCACCCTCATGGAATTCATCAAAGTCCAATGTCTCTGCCTAGGCATCCTAGGGGGAGCAGCGGCAGACTTGGCAGTCCTTGGGTGGTGTAGAAGGTTCTCTGCACTTTTGCCCATTTGACCTGAAGTCCAGCAACCTCTGCCCTCAACTCAGAAAGAGGTGGGTATAAATGGGGCCAACACCTGTCTCCCGAAGGTGTCCCAAACTGTATGTAGCATATCCTGGGAGGCAACAGCCTTGCGTGTTCGCATCCAGGTACCCCATATTGCTACCCCAGGTGCAGTATTGGGTAAGTTACTTTTAAATAGTAATCAGTTACAGTTACTTATTACTTTTATATAAAAAGTATTTAATAACTTTAACTATAATGCACATTACTTTTCATATTACTTGATATTACTTTTGATAACATGATTGTATTTACTCACTGCACATAGCTATATGCTCATGAAACCCCAAGAAGATATAAAAGAAATAAAACAGATTTTACAGACAATTAATATATTGATTTATAATGCAGTTCATCTGACTTTGTCAGCCACAACAATCCTCTTACATTTACATAAATGTATTTACTTAGTTTTGTTAACTGGGTAAGCGCACTAGCCATAAGGATGACTATTTCCAGGCGCAACCCAGGAGGTTACAAAATAGGTAAAATACAATACAATAACAGGATACTAAAAACAAGAGCACTATTAAAAAAATACAAAAAACACTCAAACACACACCCTGCATCTACTGCTGCCTTCTGCAATCCCCACCCCAACAGCTGAATCCTGACTTTGCTAGCCTCTGCTGTCCCTGACCATTTTCATTTCCATAACACACCCTACCCCTCCAACGCACACACGCCCTGCATCTCCTGCCACTGCCCTTGGTGATCTTTCCCGCACAGCTGTATATCCTGACAATGCCAGCCACAACTACTCCTTTACATCCCACCCGTACCCCACCGCCACCCCCCGCTGCATCTTCTGCACTTGAAATTTCCCACAACTAGCCTGCATTTTCCTCCTGACTTCTCAAGAGCCACAACTCCTCCTTTAAATTTTCATAATAAAATCCCATCCTCACACAGCTCCCCTACACTCACACACACTGCAGATCCACTGCCCTTCCTTGCCTTCATCTTTTCTTTCCCCACAGCAGCTTGAATCCTACCTTTGCCATTGCCAGCCACAGATCCACCCCACATCACATACAATAAATTTCACCAGCACACACCTGCTCACCAAACACACAATTTAAACACTCCTTCCTACAGCTGAACCTTGACTGTCCACTGCAACACAGTTATAATTATAACTAAGTCTGCCTTGACCATTATTCTACTGCCAGTATGCGCAATTGAAGACAGACAGTGCCACAATAAAATTATCACACAACGCATACAATTGTTGCACTCAGTACATACCATTTGATGAGGATTTTCTTTGAGATGGGTTGGGTGATGGTGTTAGACCTGGCAGGTGGGCGGGCAGACGGACAATCAAGCATCTTGCTATGGCAGTTCGGCGCATGTGATGTTGGTGGAAACAGGCCCTTAGTCCTGCCTACAGATGGACTACTTGCCTTTTCCCCCTACAATGCCTAGGCTGGCCCAGATTCCCTCTGGGTTCACAATGGCGACTGTAGAGGGCCATGACTGACGATATGCAGGGGTGCAGCTAGCCATCTATAAATTATACATCAACTGACCAATCTGTTGCCCCCTCAAACAAATTTCATCAATTCCTTTAGTGATTCTTATCTGTACCATGTAGCAGTGCATAAGTAGTATAATTTCTATATCAAATGTTAGCAAAATAATATATTTATCAATAAACCGGCAAATAAAATGGTGTTTCCTGACTTATTTGCACAGTACATGTTTCAGATACAGAACAAAATGGTAATATTAAATGCATGCTGAAAACAGAGTTAGAAATCAATGTTTCAACCATATGCCTTCTTCAGGAACCATCTAAAAGAGAAAAAAAGCATAAGGGAAATAAGAGAAATATACGTGAGGAAACAAAATAGGGGGAGGCTGTAGGAGAAAAAGTGATAACAGGTAAGACCAGAATCTGGAAAATGAAAAGGTGATGATAGGTATCAAAAGGCATAGCAGAAGTGAATGAACTTAGGAGTCCTTAAGTGGGGATTAATTGCCGGACCGATGGCGCTGAGGGTTGAGGTGCTGGACACCACACTGGTGATCAGGGTTCGGGAACGGACTCTGGTGTTGACAGGGGAAGGAGAGGATCAAGCATCTTTAGGACTGCTCTCCTCTCCTGAGGTGGGTGGAAGGTTTGGCGGCTCCTAGCAAAGGCCAGAAGACTATAGCCTGACGTGGAGCATGCAACAGGGTCTGAAGCGGCGGCGGATGTCCTGCAAGCAGGTGCGGAAGTGTGCCCACATTGTGCTGGAAATCACTGCACGTCCGTGCTCCCGGGGGACTTAAGCAGAAGAAACCCCTCCCCGCTGATAGGCGAAGGCGGGCCCAGAGGCAGCGGCCCGATGTCCAATGCCAGGCATCCAGGAAGTTCACTCCCGGTTCCTCCTCTGTGTAGACATGCTCGCCAGCACTGCAGATAGAGTGCCAGCAGGAGTGGCGGGCCTTCATCAGGGGACTCAGAGCTGTGCTGCATGGAAGGAGGGCCCCCACAACCAGGAGAAGAATGACCGGAGCTTCAGGCGGACAGGTAGAACCAGTAGCTGAGTGACCATGCTGGAGAGAGGTCAGTGGAGAAGGGTGACAAAATAAAGTTTTGGGGGGAAAAGTGGGGATTAACGGGACCTAGTAAAAAGGCTGAAAGGTGAAAGCTATGTGTGCATAAATTTTCTACAGATCAAAAAAATTCTCAAACTTAAAGGGCTAATGATTTACACTAGATCTACAACAATTGGTACAAGGACACCCAGCGCAATGACACCTCATCAAACCCATTCAGCCTAACAACATTTTCCGTAATGAGACAACTGGTGAAAACAAGCCCGACACCCACCAACACTGGGACTGTAACCATGTAGAAAGCAGTGGTGCGATAAATGAGCTACCTTGTAGTCATAGCCACTATGTTACAGCAAAGATCTCGTAGGGCAAACCAATATTAGGTCAAAATTCCTATGCGAAACATCACAAGGCTGCAAGTCTTTGCTCCAGTTGTCGTGCCACGTGTTTACACCACCCCGTGGGTCTGGCAGCTCATAATACCTAGACACTGCGACTACGTAAACATGAATATCAGCAAGGCTACAAAAAACTGCACCTCACAGCCATGAAATGTTGCCTAAACCTTTTATCGTGAAAAAAGGCAAAAAAATGGTAGGCAACTTGCATTCAATGTGCAAGGTGAAAGCACTGGGTGCTCACGCAGTGCCTGTCAAAAGGCAGTTTTTTTTTAGCCTGATGTAATATATCGAGCACAAAGTCAGCTGAGCAGCCTTTGTTTACACTGAAGCCTAAATATCAAAAGACACTGCACAATCTCCCGATTCCTGTGATGTCAAATCTCTTGAGCTTCGCCCTTGAGATTTATGAAGTCACAGGAACCCCTTGATGGATTACAGCAACTGTAACAGATGGATGCCCATCTCTTATTCTATTTATATTACTGTAACTAGTTATTGTTCGTGAAAAATAATATAATTACCGTTACTTATTACTTTATTAATCCATTATTAGTTACCTAGAAAAATAATCAGATTACAGTTGCTAGTTACAAGTAACTAGTTACTCCCCAACACTGCCCAGGTGTAGGCACTTTCAGGCCCAAATACCAGTCTGGGCTTGCACAACATTAGGCAACCTAAGCCAGCCTCCGAGGAATTTGGAGAGGTGAACCCCGAGCAATTCACTATATATGGGAACACATTTTAGGAGGGACAGAGGCAGGGCTTCAGTTAACTCCAGTTTTGGAGTATAGGACTTCAAAAGAAGGAGGAGGAAGTCATTGCCTCCAGATGTAAAACTAAAATTAGATTACTTACAAAATTGCAGGCATGGAAATCGGAAATTATGGATTTTTTTGAAAAATGTATTTTACCACTAATTTATTACGTTAACATTCATAAATGTGGCCATCCTAGAATACTGACTTCCAAAAGTGGGATCCTAGAAGTATTTTGACTTCCAAAAAATTGGAATGACTTCCAGATTTGAACTCCTGGAAGTTTTAGAGTTCCATTGAAAATAAATTAACTGAATCCCTGAACAGAGGTAAATTTGAAGGCAAAATCAGGGACGGAGCCGCCGAGAGGCAGCTTTGTACAATGGGGCAGTTAAAATAAAAACTGTCATTCTTTGCAAACATCCTTCCCAGAACTCTTGGACAGAGCTCCTGTTACGAGGGGGGAAGAAAAGTTCAAGCGCACCCAAATGACCCAGGCTGTTGCTCGGTCGCTCCTCCGCTGAAACTATTTATAGAAAAGTTAGAAACAACCGCCGCCTGCACAGAACTTTGGGACAAGGCCGCCGAGTTCTGCTCACTGCTACGGACTGCTAACAATTGACTGAACCTGTATAGCACTTTGCTGCTTACTGAGTGCCTTCCGTTTAGCTGGAAGCCTGCTCTGCGACTATTTATTTTTTTAATTCTACTTTAGAAATGCGTTTGCAGAGAACAGTTAAGTTACTTCTAGGCTCCTGCTTTAAGACTGTAACCACACACAGGGTTACCAGAAACTGGATCTCCCCGACCACTTTTGCGACTTACAGCAGCGCGGGACCCCAGGAGCCTTCCGGCATTGAAAGGTTTATCGAGGCCAACACGGAAGTAGTCGGCGATCACCTCACCCCGGAGATCCGGCTGCGGCTGCTCACTGCGCGCTGCCGCTTCTGGAGCGCGAGGCCCGAACTGTGGCCCTTCAGCGACCCCTACTGGGCGATCTACTGGCCGGGAGGACAGGCACTAGCCAGGTACTGTTACGCATTCATCGCAGGTATTAGCGCAACCTTTGGTGGGGGTGATTTGGAATTTGGCCTCTACCTGCTAATAACAAGTAACAGCGCCGACAAAAATCAAGTGTCAAGCTCTTTAAAAACAAAGTGATGGGACTTTTTTTTTTCATTTTATGTACATTTTAGTGAAAATGCGAGTGATTTACGTCTTTTAATATTCAGGGCATACCATGACAAAATTATGGGACTTTTTTCATTTTGGCCCAGATATTCAAACTGCGCCAGGTTGTGGCGCAAACTTGGGCGCAGCTCAGCTTGGCTGCCCAGGGGTGTGGACTGGGCGATATTCAATGGAGCTGCGCCATGGCTCAGCAGCGTTGAATACTGCACCCTGGCCACCCCCAGTGTGCATGGCGCAGTGGCACTGCACCAGCGCAAGTGGCCAGAGTGGAGCATGAGGATGTGCTAATGCAAGTTCCATTGCGCTATGCACAGCAACCGCGATATTCAAAACTTGACATGCAAATGGGACCATAATGTATGCAAGGCACAAATGGGGCCATTTGCATGTCATTATGGTTCCATTTGCATGCAGGTGTGCCGATCCCCGACGACTGGCGCCCTGCCAGGCAGCAGCCATCGGGGACCGACGCCCCCTGCAGCCAGCAATGTTCTCCACAGCCCAATTGCGGGCATTTGTATAAATAACCAAGAAACATGTCCAGTGGACCGCTGTCTGCCCGATTGCAGGCATTTGTAATAATAAAAATGAATTCCCCCAATATCCCTGGTAGTCCAGTGGTCCGCTATCTGCCCGATCGCGGGCATTTGTCATAAAAAGGAAGAATTTCTCCACTATCCCTGGTGGTCCAGTGGACCGCTATCTGCCCAATCGCGGACATTTGTAATAATAAAAATGAATTTCCCCAATATCCCTGGTGGTCCAGTGGACCACTATCTGCCCGATCGCGGGCATTTTAATTAGAAATAGAAATATGTCCTAAATCCCTGGTGGTCTAGGGTACCCCCCTCCCCACCCGCCCACTGAGCCCCACCGCCCGCTCCCCAGTCAGCCAGCGTCTGGCGGCACCCACCACCTGCCGCCCCACTGCCCACCGACTGACACCATCGGTAGGGCTGTCACGCCCATTAGTTCTGGCCGTGAGCCAATAGGCGTGCAACCATCCGTACACATTCAGATATGTGAATGAATCATTCACATAGTGCCAACCTTAAAGCCAGGATGGCCAACGTAAGGGACCAGAATTACTACAACTACAATCTGTTCCTCAGTGCCCATGGGGGGGGCAGTATAGTTCTGGAATGACCACCTGGGGCCTGAATGGTCACCCTTAGGGCCAGGCGACCAACCTAGGGCCCAAATACCCACAGTGAGGAACAGAATGATCACCCTAGATCCAGAATGGCCACACTGGACAATGGAATGACCACCATATGACAAGAATGCCAGCCTAGGATCTGAATGGCCACTCTGGAGTAATGAATGACCATCCTGGGGCCTGCATGATCACTTATGGCTGGAATGATCAGCCAAGAACCAGAATGATCATCTTGGGGCCAGGATGCCCACCCTGGGTGCTGGAATGCAGAATGTCCTCTTTGTGTCTCAGTGCCCACCTGAGGGCTGGAATACCCTCTCTTTGCCTTAATCGCACTCTAGGACCAGAATTTCCACCCTTAGGCTAGAATGACCACTGTTTGTGCTTCATCGCTCACCCTAGAGTTGAAATGACCCCCTTATGAGGCAGAATGCCCACCCTAAGGGCCAGGAGAACCACCCACTTGTTGGAACTTCCACCCTGCTATGGGAATGGCCTTCCGACTCTGGCAACTCTCCTGCTGCTGGATTGACTTGCTTCCCAACTGAACTCCCACCCTGCTTCTGGAATGGCCTCCTGCCACCCACAGAGTGGTTCTGGTTCCCAGAACAAAAAGAGTTTACAAATGGATAATTTAGGTTACACGTACTGTATTTGTATATGGGATATTTATATAGAGATACACGTGCATACATTTTCTTTTTTATACTTGCATGTTATTAGTTTTCACAAATAAGAAACAAACATGTACATCCAGAATTTCTTACATGAAAAGGGCATAGTCATGATACAGTGACAGGAGTTGATAAAATTCCAGATATTGTTACAACATATGAGGGGTAATACCTTTTTGTGAAACTAATAGAAATTCTATCAGAATGAGCTGACACTGCCAAGAACGAGGATGTTCCGTGACTGGAGAACTGTACAAAGTATTGTACCGTCCATGCACTGGACTGAGTGTCCTCTAATTCTGTCTTGTGCAGCCATTTTGGGTCAGGTTAAGCAGTGGATAGTTCTGATGCCATATGGTGCTACCGGTAAGAATGGGTTTTAACTATATTAGGAGAGAAGGCATTTACAGCACATATTTAAGCTGCTATCGGGACCAGATGAAAAGTAACAGCAAAAGGCCCAATGCTGTATCTTAAACAGCATACACATCACTAATATAGTATATGGTTAGGGCTTATTGTGTATGGAAAACAAAGGTTTTCCATATCTTGTTGTAGGGCAGTTCAAAGGTCAAAAAAGCTGTTGTACTATCGTTATGATGTCACATCGATAGTACAGCAACTTTTTACCCTTAACCTGCTATCCGATTGGCTGCAACAGTGCTGTTTAAAAAAAAAAACACACACTCTAAAATGGCGCCTGTTCTTAGTGAGCGGTGCGGTCGGGCGAGCGTCCATAGACACTGTTTGGACACAGACTACTAAACACAGTTCCGTGTATCCAAACTGCTACTCGCAGGTTTCTTTTTTTTTTTTAATTACTGGCACAGTTGTGGGATCGGAGCAGAGCGTGACTGCTTATAAAGGATCTATATCTTCGGGGACAAGACTCAGGACAGGACTGCAGCGACCAGTACAGAATTATTGGGGACTGAAGTGGAGAGAATGGGAATCTAGCCAGGACCAATGTGCAAGAGTTAACAAGGTACAAACACATTTCGGGAAACCATATACTATATAAAATAGTAGATGGTCACCCATCCACAACTTCGGCAGTGTTTCCCATCTCGGGAGTTGATGACATCATGGAGACCTCTTGAGCTTTGCTCTCGAGGTCTCTCTGATGTCATCAACACCCTCGATGGAAATACAGCCTTGTTGTGGATGGTCGCCCATCCATTATTCTATATATCAAATTGCATGAAAAATGAAGCAATACAGTAGAGCAAAAAGTAAATTGGCTGATTCTACTGGCAAACATGATTGTAATGCATGTTAGAAAAGTTCAACTTCGCCGGCCCACTGGTGCAGAGGCAGGGCATCTGTCTGCACGCTGGACGCACCCGGGTTCGAAACAGACTCGATGTCAAGGCCAGCTCCAGGAGAGAAGGACTGAGCATCCTAGAGACTGCTGTCCTTCTCGGGGTGAGGTCCGCACACCATGGACCTCTGGCAGAGGCTGGGGGTTCCTTAGTGCCAGTGCCATCACCCGAGGTGGTGGGGTGGACGTGGGTCGTCATTGCATGTCTCCATCCCCAGGTGCTAGAAGCAAAAATAGCCTCTGGCGCACAACCATGAAAGTCCCCGGATCTGGTGGCCCCCGTACATCCGTGATAGTGATTCGTCAGGGCTGTCAGGGGGCTCCAGTGCCTTCCCTGGTTGGGTAATCCAGAGGGCACTGCGATTGGGAGAAGGGATTCCCAATCTGGCAGCGTGATGGCGGCTGAAGGGGAAACTAACCAAGATGCAAATAAGAAGTAAGAAAAAAAAAAAAAAAAAGTTCATCTTCAAACAGAATCTATATATGCAGCAAGAGGGCCAAACATAGTCCTTGCTGTTTGGAACAACGTAGTGGCAATGATGAAAATGCCAAAATAAGGTGCCAAAATAGAGGTCATCTTCATGGGATTAGTGGCGGGAAGGTGCCATTTTAAGTAGAAAAAGCAATGCATGCTGAGATACTAAGCTGTCCTTGATTTAGAAAACTATTAACCAAATGTAACATAAATGATCAAAGAGTTAATGAACAGTAGAACTCAGCAGTGATAAACATAGAAACATAGAAGTTGACAGCAGATAAGGACCGCAAGGCCCATCCAGTCTGCCTATTTCTTTTTCTACCTTATAAATGTGCCATCGGCCATTGCTCTGTCAGTGGCCTATCTATTCATACTTATTTGTATTGCTCCCTTATGCCTATCCCATGCCTGTTTGAAGCCCTGCACTGTATTCATAGCCACCACTTCTTGAGGTAAGCCATTCCATGCATCCACCACCCTTTCTGTGAAAAAGAATTTCCTCACATTCCCCCTTAATCGGCCCCCCTCTAATCTCATGCTGTGTCTTCTTGTCCTGCTATTTTTCTTATATTTAAACATGTTAGACTCTTTCACCTTGTTAATGCCCTTAAGGTGTTTGAATGCCTCGATCATATCCCTCTCTCCCTCCTTTGCTCAAGGGTATACATATTGAGCTCTGTTAATCTGTCCTCATATGTCTTCTGATGCAGTCCCTGCACCATTTTGGTTGCCCTTCTCTGGACTGCCTCAATTTGGTTAATGTCCTTGTGAAGGTGTGGCCTCCAATACTGCACGCAGTACTCCAGATGGGGCCTAACCAGTGTCTTGTAAAGAGGGATTATTACCTCCCTCTTACGACTTGTGATACCCCTACTAATACACCCTAACACCCCCGAGCCTTACCTACTGCTTTAGAGGTCTGCTTGGATGATTTCAGGTCATCAGTGATGATGGTGCCCAAGTCTCTTTCTTCCTTTGTGACTGCTAGCAACTCTCCTCCTAGCTTATAGGTGGCTTCAGGGTTTCTCTTCCCTATGTGCATGATCTTGCACTTCTTTGCATTAAATCCCAGTTGCCACTCTTCTGACCATTTTGCTAGTTTATCCAGATCTCTTCTCATTCTGCCCACCCCATCTGGATCATCTACTCTGTTGCAGATCTTGGTGTCATCTGCAAACAGACAAGCCTTACCCTCTAGTCCATCTGCAAGGTCACTAATGAAGATGTTGAAGAGGACTGGCCCCAGGACTGATCCCTGAGGTACCCCACTTGTGACTTGCATCTCTTCTGACTGTATACCATTTACCACCACTCTCTGTTTTCTGCCCGTCAACCAGTTTGCCACCCAGTTGACCAACTTCTGACCACCCGAGCCTACCCAGCTTATTTATCAATCTTCTATGTGGAACAGTGTCAAAAACTTTGCTGAAGTCAAGGTAGGCGACATCAACTGCTCCCTTGGTCCACCACTCTGGTTACCCAGTCAAAGAAATCTATGAGATTAGTTTGACAGGACCTTCGCTTTGTAAACCCATGCTGTCTTGGATCCTGTGCCCATGGATTCCAGGTGTTGCACTATCCTTTCCTAAGGAGTGCCTCCATAATCTTGTCCACTACTGAGGTAAGACTGACTGGTCTGTAGTTCCTGCCTCCTCCCTGCTACCACTCTTGTGGAGCGGGATCACATGACCCTTCTCCAGTCTTCTGGGACCTCTCCTGTGCTCAGAGACTCACTAAACAGTTCTGCTAATGGCTCTGCTAGTTCCACCTTTAGCTCCTAAGTACCCTGGGATGTATGCCATCAGGTCCCATTGCCTTATCCACCCTGAGCTTAGCAGCTCTTGTAGGACCCTTTCTTTTGTGAAGGGAGTAGTGCTCACCTCCTCCCCTGTGTCCATGATGCTGAGCTGTGGGCTCTGCCCTACCTTTTTCAGTAAATACTGAGCAAAAGTATCTATTTAGGATAGATGCCTTACAGGGTCCTCCTCACATGCTCCCTTTCTCCATTAAGCTTAGCAATACCCCTCTGGACTTTCTCCTTTCACTAATGTATCTATAGAAAGTCTTGTCACCTTCTTTACTAGTTCATGCTAGTGTTTCCTCAGTTTGGGACTTTGCCTGCCTTACTGCCTTCCTGCTTCCCTTAGGGCAGTTTGGTATGCCTCCCTATCTTCATCGCTGTGTTCCCTTATATTTCCTGAAGGCCAGCCTTTTGGCTCTGACCTTTTCTGCTACTATATTTGAGAACCAAAGTGGTTTCCTTCTTCTTTTGCACTTCCTTTTCTGTCTAACACAATGGGATGTTGCTTCAAGTATTGCATCCTTATGCTTGCCACTTTGCCTGTACCCCCTCACCTGTGTTTCTTTTTGCCAGGGCTAGCTTAACTCTGTTGGCCATCTTATCAAAGTCAGCTCCTCTGAAGTCCCATATTTTCACCTTGGAATGGGATGATTTAGATGTAGTAGCCAAATTGAACCATACCATGTGATGGTCACTGGCCCCCAGGTGACCTTCTACCTGGAGATCTGTGATCCCTTCCCTGTTAGTCAGTACTAGATCTAGGATAGCCCTGTCTCTTGTGGGTTGCTGTCCAGTTGTTTGAGGCCCTCCCCTGCAGGAATCTACTATGTGTTTAGTTCTGGCAGATGTTCCTGCTGGTATTGACCAATCTGTATCCGCATGTTGAAGTCTCCCATTATCAGAACCTCCCTTTAGCTGTCATGTTTTGTATATCTTCTAACAGTAATGTGTCTATGTCCTTCCCCTGGTCTGGGGGCCTGTAGACAACCCCAGTTCTTATGGCTGTCCCATTTCCTGTTTCCAGGGTGACCCACAGTTCTTCTGGCTCCTTATGTGTATTCTGAATTTCTGTAGATTTGATATTTTCATTGACATACAGGGCCCTCCTCCCCCCTTTTTGCCCTCGGTCTCTTCTGAACAAAGATTATAAGTTCGAATAGCGTCATCTGGACCTTCTCAAACCAAACCCGACTCCCAATCTCTTACCAGCCATAGTGGAGAACTCCAAGCATAACTCCTCAAGAATTATCTTCTGACTCAGAGTCAGTCCCTCGGGCAGCAAATCTCCAGCCGATGTGGGCAACAGTTTTATCGGCATCCTTCGGATCAGTATAGATGTAGGTTCTGCCTCCATACAGAATCTTCAGTCTAGCGGGTAGCATCAGGACGTGTTGCACTCCCAATGCTTGGAGCTGTTGTTGTTCTCCATCAGATGCCTTCCATCTGGACCGGGGGGGAGAACCTGAGGTCTGGAAAAAGGTGGAAGGCTTTACCATGCCATTCCGTGGCTTTGGAACATATGGCAGTGTGTAACATCGCACAGTGTTCAGCTTCGTCCACCAGTGTCTGAGGAGGGGGAGATCATCACACAGGGCCCGTCGAGGAGTAATTCTGTAGAGCTTTTTAATAGTAAAGTCCTGGCAATGCAGATGGTCAATAAGCCATTGAGTAATGAATGGTTTGAAATTCTCTTCTCCGGCATCCTCTGGCACTCCCACCTTTCAGACATGTGTGGCCCTAGCTAGAGTTTTCAAATGCTCAAGGTGAAGCCTGAGCACCAAATGTTCTTTAGCAAGGCCTGCTGCTGTCATAAGGGCTTTAGCCACAGAGTCGGAAGCAATCTTAACTTCACCTTGAACCCCGATCACTCTAGCATCCAAGTTAGTAACTCTGCCTACCAGGGCCTCCATCTTGGCGTCCATAGATTGAATCACTTGAAGAAGAGCTGCATATGTAGGCTCCCAGCGTCGGCCATCGGGGAGGATGTCAGTGGTGAGAAGCTGCTGTGGGCCTTGTCTGTTTTCAGTCGTGCTCAGTGAGCACTTTGCCTACTCGTATTTCTTCCCATGGTGTCGAATTTAATATTAAGCTATTCAGCTTCACTCTAGGCACCCAGATCTACCAAGTGGAACTGCCAATATGCTGTAGAAATACTGTAGCTGTTTTTCATAGAATAATGCTAATAATAATAATGCTGGTTTGGTCTGGAGCTGCAAACACATGCATGTGCTCAGTTCGGCAGTTGGTTCCGCCCCCACGTGCATACATTTTCAAGAGCAAATTAGAATTGTAGCGGAACAGCATGGGATGCACTTCTGTCATCTAATCTTGCAGCTTGTCAGCAAATGATGTAATAATTCAGTACTGATGACAATGCAATTTGTTACTATGAAAATAATAATGTAAAAACCAGAGGATTATGGCTGTGAATACAGCACAATTGATGTGGAATAAAAAGCCTTTTGTTCTTTCTATATTATTTTTTCTGTATCTGCAATTTAAGGCTTGAATGAAGGACTTTTCTAAAAGAGTCCTGTGTTGGCACATCTAGAGGATCAGTAGAGTTTCCCAAGGGCTGTCCTTGCAGCTCAGAGGCAGAGAACCAGATGCCATGCCAATTACCCCAGTTCATGCCCAGAACCTGGGATGTCCCTGTGTGCCAGTAGGAGATTGTGGATCTGCCTGTACCTCCCAAGCTCCAGGGAAGGTGGCAGGTTAGCTCACTGTATGTCTTTCTTCTGTTGGCACAGCAGACAGAGGAGACATGGTGCCTCACTGTGGGAGGAAAGCAGCTGACTGCACTTAAGCATGCCCTGGGGTGCCAGCACGTTGGAGGCCCCCACCATAACCACTCTTGAGTATAGGGCGGGGAGAAAAACAAGGAAGAAAAAGTAAACCAGTCACAAAATGAGGACGGCAACACTCATGGGGTCTGCACTCTCACCACCTAACTCACAGCAGATTGTGCTCTGTAGGGTATACCCTGGAAGGGCATGCCCCTGGGGCAAGCTGTGGAAGATGAGGGTACCATGTGAGGGGTTGTTGGGCTAGGAGGTTGCTGGGACAGATCTGGGTATGGTGGCCAACAGAGTTGGTTTTATAGTGTTGATTACAGAGGAGGGTCTGTCACTACTGGCTGAATAAACTACTGTATGCATTATTTCACATGTCCGACCTGGGTTAGTTCATAAGAGCATATCATGCATCACTTCTTGAACACTTTTGCTGTAATCGTAGATAATTTAATTTCTGTAACTCGTATATTTCTGTATTTATCTGCTCTGTGTTGTTCTGATGTGACCTGTTGTTTGACATGGAGCCTTTGAAAAAATCACTTGTGCTCAAAAGTATTTTTTAATAACAATAAAATAATAAAGAAAGAAGAATGAAAGGAGGTGGAGCTAGCTAGCAGAGCTTGGAAAAAAAAAAAAGCAAATAAAAATGGCCGTCATATATAAACCTGAAACTTAGTGTTATAGTCATTGCTCAAAGTAATGTTAGAACAGGCAGCAGGTGGGGGTGTTGCAAAGCTGCAGCTGGGAACTAAGCATCAGCTGGGGTAGGGTTAGGGCATGGGATATGGTGGTCCTTCAGACTGCATGCAGAGCAACTCTGGTTGAGGTGGGGGAGGGGGGTTAGTACTGCATGTCAGGAATGTGTGGTATTTGTAAGAGGATGATAAGTGACTGGACCACCAAGCCGGTGGCTTGAGCCCCTAAGAAATGTATGATCAATCTGCCTTGAATAGTGTCTAAAAGTAAAAGTCAGTATTATGACGTATATAGTTTGGAAACCGTGTAAAGCCATTACTCAAATTAATGTTAGAACAGACAGCGGGTGAAGGGGAGGGTTGCAAAGCTGGACTGTGAACTAAACATCAAGTGGAGTAGGTTAGAGTGTGGGGGATGTGGTTCATCAGACTGCATAACAGAGGGACTCAGGTTGGGGGTGGGGTACCACTGCATGTCAGGAATGTGTGGTACTTGGTGAGAGGATAAAAGGTGGACTACCAGGGAGGTGGCTTGAGTCCCTAAGAAATGTATGGTCAGTCTGCCTCAGTGCTTCCAGGTGACTGGCACATTGGTATTGTGACTTTGTTGTGGGAAGGGACACCCCCTCCCAAGTAAGACCTTTAAGCAATCACGTCATCTCCCATTTGGTCCCATACTGTCTTTCATAATTTGAAGAGTATATAGGCTCTATATTCAAAGCTCTCACTTTGCTCCTTGCAGAGTCCCTATTATGAGCACAAATTAGCACAGTGCCCCGAATTTGCTACATTCAAACAAGTTTGTAACAAAGTGTCAGTGCTCTACGCATGTTTGCATATGGCCTGCTGGAGCAAAGCTGTAACTGAGGTACTAGAGAGTGTGTTCGACACACTCCACATCCCCCCAGCTGGCCACAGATAGATATGGCTGTGAAGGAACAAACTCAGGGCATCCCAAACATGTTAATACTTTGCACTATATGGCTATATTTATTTATTTATTTAGGAAATCGGAATTACAACCCTTTGAGTCATAGACTCGTTTCCAAAGGTTCCACGTCAGAATAAAACATAGACATTCATACATAGAATAAATGTGGGAGAGCAATCATACACATACACTAATCCAGTATTGCCTCTGATATCTGGTCTGTTTTAATAGTCAGTGCTGAATTTCTTCAGTTTAAAATTGTTGTTTTTTAACTGTACTTGTATGTGTTTGAACTGGGAAGTTTAGTGGGCTAGACTGTATTCCTAATTCTGTGCAGTCTCTACTTTTCCATTTGCAGATTATACTGAAAAGCCACTAGAGGGCAACAAGACGTGTAGGTTGCAATCCTTTTGCCACTGCTCCCCCTAACACTTCTGTCCTGCGTCATTCATACCTACATTCTATGCCTTTTGCTCCTCTCTGTAGTGTCCCTTGCACTGTCTCTCAGGCTATCACTAGGCATACAATGTGGCATGCAAACCAGGGTTCGAATCAGGTACCTTTAGCTCCAAAGGTAGCAACCCTACCACTGCACCACAATGTTAGGTGTCAGCAAGACCCACTCATACCTGCCCATGGTCACATCTACCACCACTGTACTCCCTCACAACACCCACCCACACAAACTAACCATACTACGGTTGCTAACCACGTTTACTCTGCTCAGCAACTAACCCCCAGTTGCCTCTGGTATGTACACATCTTTGCTGCTGGGGAGCACCTCACCCCTTTTAGCCTCTCCACACACCCTGTCTCTCCCCATAGCCCCTGCACCCCTCCCTCCCCTCCGCATCTCTCTGTCTTGAGCCCTCCTTGTCTGTTCCTCCACCTAGACATCCCAGCCCTCACACAACTGCCCATTCCCTGCTCATCACTTTCTAAGCTTGCCAGCCGCTGCTAACCGGCAAAACGCCACCAATTCATGGCCCTTGTTAGGATCTTCTACTTGCTTCTTCTTCTATCTGGCAATGTTCACCCCAGTCCTGGCTCAATAGCGCCCAGACTGCGGTCACCCTCACAGGGGCTTGAATAGCTGCTATAGATATCTGCAGCCTGCCTAAAAACAGCATCCCTGCAGTGCTGGACAGCACAGCACCAACCAGACATTCTGGCTTTAACAGAAACCTGGCTGTCAGCCAAGACCCCAGACTCATTTGTCTCTATTCTTGCTACTCTCTCATTAGGCTTGATCGTAATGGCAAGAGCTGACTGCATGCCTTCAGTACCCTCTGCTCTGCCTGACTTACAAGCTGCTCAGACCGTCTGCTCCACCTAGCATTGTAGGAACCATAGCCACCAAACAAAACCCCCGGAGACTACGGACATCAGGACATACACTGCTGGAAGTTCCCAGAATCAGGACCAACACTGGTGGCAGGTCTTTCTCCTACCTAGCCCCCTACCTGTGGAACCAACTTCCTCCTCCTTTGCAGGAGGCCTCCTCACTCGCTCATTCCCGCTCCAGACTAAAGTCCCACAGGACTGACACCAGCACTTGCCATTGTCACGGTTCATTATGACTCCCCCCCCTTTCTTACCCAGATACCCCGTCAGGATCCCCTACCTTTCGGCCTTGTCACCGTCTGTTAGATAGCTCTTCACCTGGATACTGCTTAACTGTCAGTCATGTTTCGTATCCTTGCCAGTCTACTATGAACAGTAACTTGTTGATAACCAGGACTGTTACCTGCATTCCAACCTTGTACATTGATTTCTGCAAACCAATTTGTTTTTCTCAGTATCATAATATGTATTGTTATCCGGTTGCCCCTGAAAAAGGGACCTTCGGGGCTCAGTGGGCCTACCCGGTCACCAAACTTTAATAAATAAATAAGAAAGGCGGTGGCTGTGCCTTCTATGTAAAGAGTCCCTGCATTACCAAGCCCTGCCTGCACCCTCCCTAGACCATGGTGCCCAAACCCTCTCAATAAATCTCTCTCAGACCAAAACCGTGCTTCTCTTACTCTCACCTACATCCCACCCCACAGCCAATCCCCTGCCTGTAAGCGCTGTCTGACTACCCTAGCCAGCCATCCCCACAAAATGGAACAATCCTAGTTGGGGATTTCAACATAGGAACTGGCTGGCGCTGTCATCAACACACGCTAAAGATACCTTTGTTGCATTAGATATGACCCAACTGGTATCCTGAGCTACCGGGGCCAACAACACTAATGGAACCCACACCCTACTAGATATCTCGCTCACTAATTGTCCCCACCTATTACCGACCAGGGTGTCCTACCCAACGCCTTAAGCGACCACTCCAGTATCATCTTCAGCTGGTCCTGTCAGCTACCTAAGCCACCACCAAATATTACCTTTCATTGTCGACTACGCCCAGGAGGCATAGCTAAACTCAAACAATATCTAATTAACTGAGACTGGTCCACTATTTCTCAAGCCCAGCACATAGATGATGCATTGCACTACTTCAACACCACCTTTAATACCACCTGTGATGGTTTTGCACTGACCATCAAAGTGACCACTAAGAAATGTAGTGCCTCCTGGAGCACCCCAGAACTCCTACAACAGTTCAAAATATGTGGCAGCCTCTGGCATCGTGCCACTGTCTCCGGTTTGCTAAGCGATAGGCAGGCCTATAATGCTGTCCACAATAAGTGTACCTGGGCAATCTGCAAAGTCAAGGTGGAGCACTACAAAACCGCCCTAGCCACCTCTTGGTGTAGCACAAGAAAGTTCTGGAATAACATCAAGGAGCTTAATGGTAAATCCCGCTCTCCCCACCTCACAACTTAGAGTTAATGATACTACCACCACAAACACACTTGACACAGCTAACTGCCTCAACTCCACCTTCTCAGACCTCAGCTCAGTACTCCCTAGCAACTTTTTGATCCAATTCAGCCTACCCCACCACCTGAGCTCCTCCACCCTTCAAACTCAGAGTTATTACCCTTACAGAAGCGAAAGCCTACCTGTCCAAAGCCCTCCAGAGCTCCAATTACTGCAAAGACGCTTCTGATATGCGTATCCTATACTCGCACTAGAGTCAATTATCTCCCCACTCATGCACTTTCTAAATCTGTCCCTGCACCTGGGCCAGTTGCCAACCTCATGGAAAATGGCAGTGATAACACCAGTATTGAAATGTGGTGACTGCTCCCTCCCAAAGAACTACCAGCCCATCTCGATTCTCCCCCCACTCTCTTGTTTGGGAGGGAACTGTCACCATATTTCAGTATTGGTGTTATCACTGCCATTTTCCATGAGGTTGGGAAATGGCCGGCACAGGGACAGATTTAGAAGGTCCGTGAGTGGGGGAGATAACCAAGTCTAGTGCAGCAAAGGATACGCATATTGAAGGCGCTCTTTGCAGTAACTGGAGCTCTGGAGGGCTTTGGACAGGCGGGCTTACTCTGTAGGGGTAGGGGTAATGGTAATGACTCTAAGTTTGAAGGGGGGGTGAAGGAGCTCAGGAGGTGGAGTAGGCTGAACTGGATCGAAAAAGGTGCTAGGGAGGACTGAGACTAGGGAGGACTGAGCTGAGGTCTGAGAAGGTGGAGTTGAGGCAGTTAGGTATGTGAAGTTTGTCTGTGGTGGTAGTACCGTTAACACTAAGTTGTGAGGGGGGGGAGAGCTGGATTTACCATTAAGCTCCTTGATGTTATTCCAGAACTTTCTTGTGCTACCCCAGGAGGTGGCTAGGCAGTTCTGTAGTGCTCTGCCTTGGCCTTGCGGATTGCCCAGGTACACTCATATATTCGTAAGTCCTCATGCTTTGGACCCATGCACCAAACCAAGGCCCATACAGGCCATATGCATCCTATTGTGTCTTCATTACAATGTGAAGAGCAGCACTTCACTCTTTGGATTATGTGGAGGCTAAGCACTGTGGCGTGATGCACCCCACACAGCACTGTATGTTTTATACTTTGATTACGCAGTTCAGGGTAGTCCAGCTGAGGTGCAGCATACAGTTTTCCTGTAGTGTCCTGCTGTGACCCAGTTCCGCGACAAGTACACAGAGGTCAAATGACTTGCTCAGGGTCACACAAGGGGCATTATACTCTGGTGGTGTTATACCCATGCATGTTCCCAGTGCCAGTGTTCCCCTCACTCTGAGTTCCAGTACCAGTTAAAATAACAGATAATTCCTTGGTGTCAGTGCTCCCCATCTTTCACCCTTGGTCCCAATACAAGTTCAGAAAATGATTGTTCCTGTGTGCTAGTTGTCCACTCCCTCTTCTGATCCTTCCCTGGTAGTCTAGTGGCCCACACCTTGGTGCTATCCTCCATGGCCCCTGGACCCAAGATGGTGGACAGTACCATGCTTTGCTCTGCTGTCGGGTCACCATCTAAACAAATACAATATCAATAATGTGACACACATAGCCACAGACTGTACTTGCATGAATGGGATGGTGCCTGGCAGCTGAGATGAGCAGAGGGTGAGTATCGGCTGCTTTCTCAGGTCTGCTGGGGTGGGACAATAAAGGATGGCACCACGAGGGGGGAGTGAGCCACTAGGCAACCAATAAGTATGTTTTTTTTGTATTCTTTAAAGGTTTTCAGTTTAACAACAGACAACAATACAAGCGTTCCAGCATTCATTACATTATGTTTCACACTTCACATGATAGCTCATACAGGGGAACAGAAATTATATGCACTGATACTTAGATAAATCTCATACATTACCGTTATTAGAGATACACATACTGAATGGAACCAAGGTTTACAGGTTTGTCTGGGGCCAAAGCGAACCAACCCTGTTAAATTTAGCCTCAGACCTAATTATTGCTTGTTCCACTGGGGACAGCGTGTCCACATAGGGTCCCCACTGTCTCTCAACAAGAAGTATTTTATGCCAAAATGGGGATCTGGTGAGGTGGGAACACTGCTGGCACCAGGGAATAATTTTTTATTTTAACTTGTACTAGGACCAAAGGTTGGTCGGGGGGGGGGGACAACAGGCACCAGGGAATGTTCTATTCATTTTCTTGTAGTGCCACGGCATTCCAGGCTTCATTGTTTTAACAATATGCTATTATTAATGTGTGGTTAAAACATGGTTTCTTGAGACATTGACTAGCGCTGTGTTGGAAGCCTGTTAGTACTTCCAGGAACCATTGAGCATACCTCTCAACCTCTTGCCTCATAAATCAGGGACAAGGACCCCAAATCAGGGGCACATCTTAAACATTGGCAATATTCACATAGAAAACTAATAGAATAAGGGGATTTAGTATAAGATGCATTTTCTGAAGAAGTCTATACCTGTAATGTTTTTTTGTTTTTTTCCCCATTAAGGTTTTTATCTTCGGGCGTGTCAGAGGTGACTTTGTCAGCCCCATCCCTGTCCCTCCTCCACCCGGTGACTTTCCTCCCTGGTCCATCAAGCCCCATATCCCCATGACAGTACGTGGGAATAGGGGCACAGGGAAACTCCATGAAGCTGGTGGTGGTTCAGAAAGGCTATCAGGAAGTACTGTTGCATGGAAAGGGTAGTGAGAAAATGGAATAGGCTTCCAAAGGAGGTTGTATGTGCTAAAACAGTTGGGGGTTGGGGAGACAGGCACATGTGATGGGTGTGGGTGGGACAGCTGGGGGGGAGGAGGAGGAGGGATGACTGCTGGGGGCATTTCCCACTAATAGACAGGTTTTGGGTCGCAAGGCCTTTATCTGCCGACAGTATTAATGTTTCTATGACCCCTGTTAAATAACAGGCCAGGAATAGCATTTTTAATATATCTGATGCAAGGAAATAGCTGTATGGGGCTAAGGCTACTACACGTCATTTCTAGCATCCTAATGAAGAATGTCCTGGGTATTTTCACATTAAAACATGTTTTCTATCCAGTGTGGCCCTGTAAGACAGTGACCCATTGTGTTTACATATACAGGGCTTTCAGTAGGGTTTTATGTTAGGGCTCTGGACTCCTTGTAGAAGGGGGTGCTGGAAAGTGTTTGAAAGTCACAGCAAATTCTCTAAGGGTCCCTCATTTTTTTCTATAAAGCATTTTCCTTCTAGGTGCAGTTCAGGTAAACAGTCAGCCCCATCCCTACCTTCTCCGACTGGCAATCACCTCCCCCAGTACCTGCTGTACCAGATGGGTTACCCCCATAGTGGGTCCAGAAGTGGGTAGACTGTTCTACCCCCCCCAGACATGCACTAGATTCGAGGGCAGTGTTCCAGGGTGGTGGCGTGGGTTGAGTCATACAGGTAGAATTTCACAAGGCCTGCAGTGCTTTTCTGTTTTCTTTCACCTCCAACTCCTTCTGCGAACAGACAGTAGTGCGTGCCCCTGCGGAGGCACACGCACTACATCAAACCAGCAGCCCTCTCTTCCAGTGCCACCAAAGCCAGCACTGCCACCAGGCCTCCACGTGGTGGCAGCTGATGGTGGAGATGACCAGCCTCTCCCAGGGGAGAGAGTGTCTCCAGATGGTCAGTCCACCCCACCCCTCCAGCTGACCCTGGAAACTCGAGTTCGCTCCCGAACCTGGGTCACCGGTGTGTGAGGCGGTAACACTACTGCTGAGCCACTGGGCTGGCCTTCTTATTTATTTATTTATTTATTTTTTATTCCAGGCATGTGTGTAACCCCTAGGTGGCACTATCCCAAGGGCTACTACTCCTGCCTGCTTGGCTAGTAGCAGATTAAGGGGCCTAGGTAATGAAACGGGTGCCTCCACCCGGTGGTCAGGGTTGTTAGTGGTCAAGCTAACCTGGGCACAGCCCTCCGGGACACTGTAACCCCTCTTTCCTTCTAGTGGCCTGAACAATATACAATAATTACTTTCACAATGACCCTTATTCACCAGGCAATTACCCACACAGTTTGCACTTACCACCAGGGCTGGTTCCTCTAGCTTGACCCTGAGGCTCCCCTGTAAAACAAGGTTAAGCACAGCAAATAGCAACAATACAATACTTTTGGCACAAACTGGAACCAAAGTCAGGTTAAATGCAAAGTTAAATCTGATTTACTCAGGGAACTTGAACAAGGGAGGAGCGTAATCAGGTTGATTTGCTTAAAAGCTATATTAATCAGACAGTTTTGCATGCAGTTCAGAGTCCCTACACAATCACACACTCTGGGTATCCAGGTAGGAAAAAGGTGGGCTAGCCAGGAATGTTGCAGCTGGTTGGGGCCCTGTGATGGAAGAAAGCAACATGCTCAACACACACTATTTGTAATCCGGGCCGGAGGGCTCAGTTCATGAAAGAAAAGGCAACAAGACAATCAGATAACAACACTTTTAGATTTAGCTGTTGTTGCAGGGAGCTACCCTGATGTTTAATCATGCTACCCAATACTGAACACAGGCAGGATGAAATCGAGACTGCAGGCTGTTGAGCTGGAGTGCCTGGAGAAGCAGGGCCTACACGAATCACCGAGGCGTTGTTCCTGTTCAAGGCATTGAGCAGGGGGCTGATCCCCAGGCTGGTCTCTTATCGATGACTTTCTCTGCGTAGCAGGTATTCTGGCTGGGCCACTGTAGCAGGGCCCATGCAAACGGAAATGGATATGGATTCAGTCCGTGGAGCTGGATACAGCCTCCAGCAAGCAAAACACAGTTCAGACACACAGTGGGGAACCAAATCACGACCCACTATAAGCACACAGCACATTCATGTGTAAGGAAATTCCACTGTACCAGGCAAATGGCCTCCGGTCATAATTACAGAGTCTCTGCACAGTCCGGGAGTTCAGAGGTAGCTTGAAGTCCTGACAGGCCGATCACATTCAGCAAATCTTTGGTCTTCTTCAGGTTAAAGCCTGGTCACAATTCAATGGCTTAATTCGCTCTCCAAGTTTGGGTACAGTCTGAAAAAAGCACAAATTCCCTTTCAGGAACAACAGGCAGGCATGCAGGCCAAACTCAGGTCTTTCCACAGTTCTTCCACATGAATCCACTATGGATTGCTGCTCAAACTATTTTGAGCTGTTACTTCTTCACTTCCCAACTCAGATCTAACTGAAACCGCAAGCAGCGTGGGACATTCCCCAAGATCCAAAAGGTTCAGTTGGCTGATCTGTCTGTCAGTCACAACAAGGGCTCCCCCTCCAGGTTAATGTAGGTGCCAAAAGCCCAAAACTACAATTCCTACATGTTTTGGCTCACCAAGAACCTGTAGGCAGGCTGCATTTTAGAGTCCCAAATGCACTGATTGGCCCATTCTGCAGTCCAGGATCAAGATGATGGAAACAAACAGAGCTGTCCATGCTGCAAAGAAGGCAGGTTAGAACAAACTGCAATATTATTACTACTGTAACAAATGATCAGCAAACAAGTACATCTTCTAATAGAGCTCCCTCTCAGATTAATTATGACTGCAATCCAGGCAGCTCTTAAAGAGACAGTACACAGAGGCTATACAGGCACTCTCTGGTAATCGCATTTAAACTGCTAAAACGCAGGACACCAGCGTGGCAGTGAGCATTTAGGCAAGGTCATGGAAGACTTTTCGGGAACCCCCATTTGTAGGGGGGTTATATGTGCACTTGTTGTATGACGTGCCAAATTGCAGAACACAATTACATAATGCAGACCCTTTACAGCAGTGGTGGAAATTGCTGATCCGTCCTCAGTGTCCAGCTCAGCTGGGGCAGTTACATCATGGGATTATCAGGGGCGCGCATTAGGGAAGCTGCCATTTTTGAAGTGCCAGCTGTGCATAATGGAAGCAGTTCCCCTGTGTCCTGGAAAGCCGTTTCTCACACACACACACATTTCCATTCATACATACACAAAACAATGCCACTGTTACATTCTAGTGGCATTTACAGGCTTATTTATTCATATTTTTGATTTTCTGTATTTTAGATATAGTACTTTCATGTATATTTTGTAATTTGTATGTCAGTGTAACAACATTTTTTAAATATTAGAATGTCATTGAAATAAATGAGCGTTTTGCTCATATGATGGTATTATCATCCTTGTTTATATATTTAAAATAAACAACATTTTGAATTGTTCGTATGTTTGTAAATTGACATGCACTGCTGCTAGAAGACTTGCATTTATGGTTATGGTTTGCTGCCGTCTTATGGACAAGTCTGTTCATGACAGCTATGTTGTAACAAATGTTTGTAGCCTTATTATAACAAGCATTTGTCAATGCCAGAGTTCGTCATTGGAATTGCTGTTGGTACGCACTGATTGTCAGGACTACAGTTCCCAGCAGAAAGAACAAGTTATGCCACCAAGTTCAAATTCCCACTGAAATACACTGAAGTGCATACCTGTTTCCTCAATTCATGATCTGGCTTTGAAGAGAGAAGATGTGTCTGCGATTTCAGAGAAGCTGATGGAGTCCCACCATGGGCTGGGGCGGGGAATATTATGGTCAGAAACCCTAACGCCCTGAGCGTTTGTTGATATTTGCACTACAAATTTTCAACATGGCCTTTTGTGACCCCCACCTCATGAAAGCATTTGGGACCTCTGCTCATGAACAGTGGCACTGTGATTTTGTTAATCTGTCCTGAAACGTTGATTTCTCACAGCAACTGCGCCATTCTGCACCAGATGTGTGAAAACACAGTTCGGGCAGGATGTGAAAAATTACAGCTGTACCATTCATGTGGAGGTGTGAAGAGATGGCAGTGTTGAAAATCTGGAGTGAAAATATTTAAAATGCTCGAACGTACGAGCCTACGTGGAAACTGTGCAACGCACACTCATAACACAGTCATTTAGTGGAACTATTTCAGCAAAATTTCAACATAGGCATTTTGTGACCTCTGCTTATGAACATTGTCACTATGATTTTCTTAATCTGTCCCAAACTTTGATTTTCCACAGCGACCGCACCATTGTGCGCCAGATGTGTGAAAACATATTTCAGGCAGGATGTGAAAAAATGACAGCTGTATTATTCATAAGGAGCTGTGCAAAATTGACAATGTGGAAAATCTTGAGTGAAAATATTACAAATTCTCGAAGTTATGAGTGTGCATGGAAACTGCGCAATGCATGCTCGTAACATAGTCATTTTAAGGACGTTTGTCACCAAATTTTCAACATAGGCATTTTGGGATCTCTATTCATGAAGTGTCACTGTGATTTTTGTAATCTGTCTCGAACACTGATTTCCCACAGCGACCGCGCTATTCTGCACTGGAAGTGCGAAAACACATTTCGGCCAGGATATGAAAAACGACAGCTATACCTTTCATGAGGCGGTGTAAAAAATGGCAATGTTGAAAATCTGGAATGAAAATATTACAGATTTGCGACGTTACGTGTGTGTGGAAACTGTGCAACACACGCTCGTAACACAGTCATTTTTTGCACTTTTTCACCAAATTTGCAACATAGGCTTTTTGGGAGCCCACTTCATGAACAGTGACACTGTCATTTCATTAATTGGTCCCAAAAAGTGAATCTGTGCAGTGACCGCGAAATTACCTTTCAGGTTTGAATAACCAGATGACAGTCACTGAATTCATTCGGTGGGGTCCCAAGAACCCCATGTTGAAAATTTGGTGACAAAATTTGCAAAAATGTCCAGATATGCACCAAAGCTGAAAATAACACCCCATTTATGCCATTATACAGCTTACCGGCATTTCATCAGTTCGTGGTCAACTTTGAAGAGTGCAGACGTGTTCCCGGTCCACTGAAGATCATCCCGCCAGCTCCAGAGGTAAGTATGGGTGAGGGTGGGGTGTGGAGAGGTGGGTGCGCAGAGGGTGGGTGCGAGTTGGGGAGGGGGGCACGGCAGACTGCTAGGGACCGTTTTCTTGTTTGAGGGTTTAAAAAAAAGAAATAATCCAACGTGGGAAGGTTTTCTTTTTTAACAGGGACTTTGACACGCTGGGGTGAGATCCCTGCTTGCCATCTGAGTGTTTGTTTGGGGGGGGGCTGTAGCCGACGGGGATTGGGCACCCTGTCAGCACATGCAGAGTGTTTGGGGGGGAACATGAGCCGGGATTGGGAACCCCCCAGCACACAACAAATTGGGGCAACATTTTGCCGATGAGGAGTGAGCTTCCCCATTGGCAAATGAACTGGGAAGGGGCATGCCGACAGGGGGATTGGGCACCCTTGTCGGCTTTCATGGGGCCTGTGAGAGGCAGACGGCGATAGCCACCGCTGTTTATTTCAAACTGGGAGGGGGCATGCCGACAGACTGGGCTCAGCGCATTCACGTTGTAAGCTACAGCACTGTGAACGTGCAACCAGGAATGCAGGAATGGAACATCAAAGGACTGAGCTGTGCCACTATTGGTGTGGCTCTGTCCTTTGAAAAGTTGGCCAACTCCACCCCAATAGCTGAAAGGGAGTCATCGGCAGCCTGCCGACTGATTCACCTGCTGATGACCTGCCCCTTGAAACAGAGCTCTCCATTGGGCACACCCCCTGTATAGCACCTCTTATAGCAATGTGTTTGTCTGCGTGCCATGATGAACTAAAAAAGGGTCTCAGAAATGCTGCAGTCTGATTGGCTGTTAGGATTCCAACATCCTTACATTAATCCATGTTATACTGTCATGCACAGCTTAATTACCATGGAACATGGATTCTTCCTGACAGCATTCCATCCTCTAGCTCTGCTGAATCTGCAAAAAAATACTGACATTGGTCCACCCCATTACTTTGGCAGCTTTCAAAACTCTTTCTGCACGTTCTTTTAAATAATCCAGCAATTGCTCCCCATGATCCTGGCCCTATCCTTACACGTGGAAGTAGAGCCTGCCACAGGCTGTCCCTTTAACACCCTCTCCCCCCTCCCTCCTCCAACCACATTTCACTGTCCCTCTTATTCCTACCATACGGTTGTCCTGTTATAGGTTATTGTAACCGTATCCTACGGTTGTACCTGTCAGCTGTTAATGACCTCCTCTGCTACCCCCAACTCGGCGCCTGTACTTAATCGACTTGGTTACGCCAGTCCCCAGTTTTCTGTGGTTTACCTTTAGGCTCCTCTCCTCTTCCTCCTTCCCTGCCGCCTCTCCTCCCTCCCCTATCGCTATCATCTTTATGCCCTGTTTCTGTACCCATGATCTCCTCTTCCTTCCTCTGGTATCCTCCAGGCTATTGTGTTTTGTGTACATATTACATTAATCACTAAAAATCCTTATATATTCTGTAAACACTGTTGTCTAGGCCTTGCTGTTGTTATTACCTTGTTCATTGTAAACTGCCTATGGCTCAACAATTTTTTTATTTTTTTTGTACATGTTTGGTTGTTGTAAACATTGTGCATATTATGACTATGTATTCTGTCCAGGTCATCTTGAAAATGAGCATTGCTCAACGATGTTTGCCTGGTAAAATAAAGATTTTGATTGATTGATTAATTGAATGACTGGAATGCTGCATTCTGATTTTAAACTAGCATTCTTAAAATGCTGGTAGAAGAACTATTTTATTAAAACTCTCCCTCTAAATGAAGAAAACATTCAAAAAGTATACTTTTAACACTTTTTTTCTTTTGTAATAATTTTTAGTAATAGCAATAAGGCACTCCTAGGAGTTAGATTAACAGTCAGTTAATCACCCCCTAGGGGCAGCATGGCACTCGGCTGTGCCTCGTGCCACATTACACCCCTAGGGGTGATTAACAGACTGTTAATCTAACCCCTGGTCATACCTTATTGCTTAATTAATCCTTGTATAAGTAGATGAACATCCTCTGGTAATTTGATACCTTTTATTGCTTTCGTCTGTGACATAACTACTAAGGTAGAATGACAAGTCATTGTACGACAGTAGTTATACCCCTACTGTGGTACAGCAATGTTTGGGTGAGAATGGAAATCCATGCACATCAACGTTCAACCATGTACTATAGTGCACTTTTTTAGGTCACCTGAAAAAAAAAGCTGTGACAAAAGTTTAGTGCAGCTATTAGTTTATGTCATCAGTGCTGTCTACGCTTTCTGTCCTTGGGATATGTACTACCTCAAAATACAGATGGATCTAGAAACCTCTCTGATCCTGCCACTCTCATAATTATCCAACTGAGCACTTATCTAGAAGGCATCACTATTCTTCTGAAGGTCCATTTCTGTCTATCGTACTTCAAACTTTTGTCACTGAAAAGTGCGAGTCCGACAGACTGTGGGAACAGTATGGGACACTGGCCCTCGTAATGTGGGCACTGTGTCAGACATGGAGATGCAAGCTCAGAACACTGTGGAAATGGATGTGTTAGCATTTTAGCTGTACTGAGTTTCATTTTGACATACAGTAGCATCGTAGATTAGTATGGCTGCTTAAATGTAAGGGCTCAATCCATAGAGATAGCTTCATGCATATTCAGGCAAGTTTGTTCCGTGCTTCTGGACTGGGATGCACTTGGATAAATTCACAGCTCGCAGCCTCACTGCACTGCACACAAAGAGGAGTAGGGGCGTGGACACTGGGCATCCAGTCGAATATCCATTTGGTGCCCCAATGGATCTCTTGCTCCATATGTTGCAGGGGATTGTAGGATTTGTCAATCCACCAAGGCCTTATGTATGTTCAGATAAGGAACTGTTGTTTTAACTAAAAGAGCAGGGGTGACAGGTTGTGGGGGGGGGCATTCAGCCCCAAAGTATGCTATGGAGGCCATCCTGGGAGGGCATGCAAATGCTAATGCTTGGTCCCTTTGTAATGTCATCTCCTTTGCATGGCCTCCTGGAAGTGGACCGCATCACTGGGTTCGAGGATTGTGACCATGTGCCTGTGTGGAATAGTGTGTGAAGGGCTAGTGAATGTCCTGCTGTGGGTGCCACGAGGTGCTCTTCATGTGCAGAGGGGGCACTCTGTGGGTTTTGTCAGCCTCTGCACATGTACGGAAGGGTTTCAGGGTTCTTTCTGGATTGGCCCCTAAGACTACTCCTCTGTGTAGGTAGCATCCGTTCCATAAAGGACAGAGCACTTCAGATCGGTAAAACAAGGGTTGAAATGAGGTTTTGCAGATGCTAACCAATAGAGCTAGTGATTGGGGAAAAGCCTTTGACCCCACTGACATTCCTGTGGCCCATATGAGATAGCTGTTGAAATGTTACCACCTCAGTACGTGCGCTGTTAGTCTTTGTAATTTTCCATCTAGTACTTTGTGCTGCTGGATGGGGTGTGTGTGTAGGGTAGGGTGGGGTTGGGGTTCTGTGCAGCATGGAGTATGTATTGTACGTGGCTGTGCACCACGGTAGGTTTATCAGAATGTCGCTGCTGGGCATCCTTTCCATGTCATGGCTACTTGCTGTGGGACAGTGCCACAGATGGTCACCAGTGTTTGGATGTGGCTGTGTGCCACAGGGCACATAACTATGGGTGCCATGCCAAACCAGCAGAGCAGTTGCTGATTTTTGCTGTGAGGCAGCAGCATGAGCGGCTGCCACTGTATGGATGTGACTGTATGCTGTAGGACATCTAACCAAGGGTACCATCTTGAACTGATCAGCTGGTCATTCTCAAATAGTGTCTGCTTGCCACTGTAAGACTTTGGATATGCTCCTCGAGGCACATAGCTGCAGGTACCATCCCTAACCAGCAGACTGCTCAGTGATTTTGCTGCATGCTGTGGGACAGCACCGCGGATGGCTGCCACAGTATGTATGCAGCTCTGCGCAGCATGACATACGAACATACGAAATTTGCCAGCAGAAAAAGGCCATTTGGTCTATTGAGTCTGCTCAATTTTGCAGCTAGCAGCTCTATTCTGCAGCTGCTTCTCACCCCCCATCCTCCCTCTTGCCCTGTCCCAGCCTCTTTTGAAGCAGCCCACTGTTTTACACGCTACCACCTCTGCTGGTAATGCATTCTACCCTGCCACCACCCTCTCTGTAAAAAAGTGTCTCATTTCCCTCCTTAACCTTCCCCCCCTTCAATCTCATGTCATAGCCTCGAGTGTCCCTCCCCACCCTTACCCTGAATAGCCCCTCCGTGCCAGTCTTGTTTATCCCTCTCATGTACTTTAATGTCTTGATCATATCCCCGCTATCCCTCTTCTCCAGCGAGTGCATGTTCAACTCCTTTAGCCAACTCTCATACAGTAAGTCTCCCAGTCCCTGGATCATCTTAGTTGCTCTGTCACAGAGGTTCTTTGTCTTTTAAATAGTTTTTTATTTTAATGGGTTCACCACAATATATCCAAGGCACACTGCCTTAAGGGTAGCTGGTCCATTCCACTGGGGTATCAAGCAGACGAGGCATACTGATGAGTCCTGGTAGGACGAAACACGTGTCTATGTTTTCTGCTAGCACCCTTTGCAAACTGTGTGAGAGGCCTTTCCGCACCATGCAATTCTGCTTAAAGTTGGACCAGCATAACATTCTGTGGTGATTTTCATATGCAGCCCATGATGCTTTGCATTGTGGGGGCATGTGTGATTTTGTATTTTCTTGAAACTTGGCTTCCCAGCCAAATGCCCTTTGGGGTAACCCTTGCCTCAGTGTTTGCGCACAGAGGTTCTTTGTCTTTTAGTTGCTCTGTGCTGCACCCCTTCCAGTAATTTAATGCCCATTTTCAGATATGGGCACCAGTACTGCACGCAGTATTCATGATGAGGTCTAACTAATGATCCATACAGTGGCAGAATCACCTTCCCCCTCCTCAACGTTATTCCCCTTCCAGTGCAACCCAGCATTTTGGTGGCTCTTGCTGCTGCCTTCCTACACTGTGCCGAGTTGTTCATTGATCCCGTGATGACCATACCCAGATCCTTCTCCTCCTCAGTCTCCACCAGCTGCACTCCCCCAGTTGGTAGTTTCTCCTTGGATATTTTTGCCCCAAAATGCAGTACCTTACACTTTTTGGCATTGAACCCCAGCTGCCAATTGTCTGACCAGGTCTCCAGCTTTTTCAGATCTTCCTGCAAACCCTGCTACCCTTCTGTGTCATCCACCACTGCCCCATCTTGGTGTCATCAGCAAACAGGCTGATACTGCTCTTGATGCCCATGGAAATGTCGGCAATAAATATCCCAAATAACACTGGTCCCAGCACTGAGCCCTGTGGAACCACGCTCATTACTGCCCTTGGGGATGAGAGTTCCCAATCCACCACCACCCTCTGCTGCCTTCCCTGCAGCCAGTTTGTCACCCATCCCACCATTTTTGCTCCCACCCCTCTGCCTTCAAGTTTTATTCCAAGTCTCCCATGCAGCACCGAATCGAATGCCTTGCTGAAGTCCAGGTACAGAACATCCAGTGCATGGCCCTTGTCCATCTGCCTAGTTATCCAGTCATAGTAATCTACCAGGTTGGTTTGGCAGGATCTGCCTGTGACAAAGCCATGTTGTCTACTGTTCTGCAGCCCACTGAACTCCAGAAGGGACACCAGCCTCTCCTTCAGGATTGTTTCCATTAGCATCCACACGATGGACTTGAGGCTCACCGGTCTATAGTTCCCTGGTTCAGCTTTGGGGCCACTGTTATGCAGGGGACCCACATGAGCCAACCTCCAATCCTTTGGTACGCATCCCAAATTCAGTGAGGCATTGAATAGGACTGCCAAGGGCCTCGCCAGGATCTCTGATAGCTCCTTCAGTACCCTGGAGTGAATTCCATCTGGCCCTGGTGCCTTGTCCATACCAGTGCTCTCAAGACCTCCAGCACTCTACCGTCCATGGTCACCCCATCGCTAGTCCCTCCCCAGCCTTTACTGCCCCCCACCCCCCGGTAGCACTCCCCTCTCTCTTTAGAATACCGAAGCAGAAGTAGTCATTGAGTGCTTCTGCCTTTTCTCCCTTCTCTACCCATCGCCCGTCCTTCTTAATCCTTACTGTCTGTTCTTTACAGCTCCTTTTCTCCCTGATGTACCTGAAGAACCTCGTCTCCCTCTCCATAATGCCTTGCACCAGCCTGAGCTCTTTGGTGGTTTTTGCTGTTCTTACTGCCCTTGTCACCTCCCTTGCCTCCTGCAGGTACTCCTCCCAATCTTCCCCCCTCCCTGATTTCCTGTATCTCCGAAAGGCCACCCTCTTTCTCTTCACCTTTTCCACTACCCCCCTGCTCATCCAGCTTGGCCTTTTTTGCCCTGGCCTTTTTACTCCAAGTCATGCTACAGGAACTGGTAGCCTCTAGTATCCTCCTCTTAATGAGCTCCCATCTCTGGTCCATGTCCATACTGGGCTGGGTCCTAGCCAGGTACCACTCATTACCTCTCCCATCTTTGCAAAATCCGCCTGTCTGAAATCCAGCACCTTCGTTGGATGCCACCCCTCTTTGCCCATAATCAACCTGAACCATACTGAGTGATGGACACTCCCCACTAGTGGTTCCGTCCACCTTGATATCACTCCACAAACTCCCCATTTGTGAGCACTAGGTCGAGGTGTCCCCCGGGTTGGTTTGTTGACCACCTGTGTCAGGAAGCTTTCCTGGAAGGCGTTCAGAAGCACCTGCACCCTTTTTATTGCTGGTGGCCGGGGTTCCCCAATCTACCCCTGGCAGGTTGAAGTCCCCCACAACCACCACACTCCCCTTCCTGTATGCCCTTCTAATCTGCCACGCAAGTTCCCTGTCTCCAACTCTTCTCTCTGGGAGGGTGGCCTGTACACCACTCCCATCCGGAGAGTCCTATTCCTGGAATCCTAGATTAGCAGCCATAATGACTCTGTTTCTCCCTCCTCCCCCTCCACTCTAATGTACTTTAGCCCCTCCCTCACATATAATGCCACTCCCCCCCTCTCCTGTTTTCCCTATCCCTGAGGAATATTCTGTACCCTGGGACCACCTGGTCCCAGTCATGGTATTGGGTGGCCCATATTTCCATGATGGCTGCCGTGTCCACCTCCCTCTCCCCCATGAGGGCCTGTAAGTCATTCATTTTATCCCTCAGGCTTCTAGCATTCATGGTGACCACCTTTCATCCCTTACCGTCCCTCCCCATCCCTCTGCCCTCACTTCTATCCTCCCCTCTATTGCTTCTACCTAGTTCATCACCCTTGTTCTGGGAGTAAGCTTGCTCTGCTTCCCATCTCGTGGCCACTTTCTGTCCTCCTCCACCTTTCACCCCCCCTCCTAGTTTAAATGTCCAGCTACCTCAGTATACTCCCCAAGCTTCCGTTTCAGCACCTTCTTGTCCTCTTCATTTAGGTGAAGTCTATTCTTAACGTATAGATTACTGTTCTCCCAGGTCTTTCCCCACCCTCCCACTAACCTTTGGTGTGACACCATTTGCCTAACCATTCATTAAATCCCTTGATCCTTTGTTTTCTAGCCATGCTCGCCTTAGGCACTGGTAATCCCTCAGAAAAAGTAACTGATCTACCCTCCCACTCTCATGAATTTCCCAGCTTCTCAAACGTCTTTGGACTACCCTAATGTACCCCCAGCATGTAACCTGTAAGGTGGGCGTATGAGAAGGAGCACCATCCATAACAGCGACACCTTCCCAGAGCAGTCCCTCATGGCGATGGGAAGGGTAAAGGCGACCGGATGAGGGCCGGAGGCGAACTGGAACGTAGGATGATGTTGCTATGTGTATGTCGCGCATGAAGCGGCGTGGCAAGCGTGGGCTGGGAGTGGCGGAGGGGCTGTAGGTGGTGGTGCTGCTGCGGTGGATGGCCGAGCTGCGTCGGGGGTTAGCTAGTAGTTAGGTGGGTAAGTGCAGTTTGAGTGCAGAGTGCGTTTATTGCGCCGGCCCAAATCTCTTTATTTTTAATGCTTTCACCCTGACATGCACCCCCGGAGTTGAGAACCCGGCAAGGGGTGCGAACAAGCCCCCATGAGGGTGGATGGGGGGATGCAAGCCCCCAACAGAAAGCATTAAAAAAATCTCCTGGTGCCATTGTCCTGTGTGCCGGGGTTGTCAGAGTGCCAAAAAGCTTTCTGGCACTCTGACTGTGCGATAAAGGTGATCGCCTTTAGGCATTCGCTGTCACATAGACCCGTACCAGCCAGGTCATTTATCCCCAGATGTAGAATTCTAGCATATTTCAGGACTACCCACTTAGTATTGAATCCCCCAGTACTAGTATTCCCCCCATATTTCCATCTGCCTGTTTCCCCTCCTCCATTCCTCTCCTGTCTGACTCCTCCTCCTCCAGCACATAATTCCCCCCCATCTGTCCCTGTCGCTTTTCCTCTCCTACTCGACTCCTCCTCCTGCACACAATTCCCTTTGTTCCTGTTGCCTTTCCCCCATCAGTATTCTCCACTGCCACAGCTGCTACGCCCCTGATGTCTTCTCTATCCATCCTGCTCCACTCCCCGGATCCCTGCTCCCTTGACCATCCTTCTAGCTGTGCCCTCACCCTTCACACCCTGCTACCTCCTTTAGACTGGCTACTGTTCTTGGCCATTCCCCTTCCTTTCTGTCTCTTGCCCCTCCTGGGTATCCTTACCCACTTCTCCTCCACCAATGTTGCCAGCACCTGAAACCTATTACCTGCCCTCTGCATTGCTGTGCCTTTGTTCCTCCCTCCTGACTTCAGCCGCCCTGCAGTGCTAGGCTCCTTGTTTTGTTTTCTCCCACACCCTTCTCCACTTCCTCCCATGATCCGATGTACCTCCCATGTTGTATCATCACACTCCCTGGGGAGGCCCTCCTGCCCTAGATTCCCTCCTCCCCCCATCCTCTCTAACTCCTTTCCGAGCCACAGCACCTCTTCCTCGAGATTTCTTAGCCTATGACAGATTGGACACCCTCCTAGCTTCCACAATATGTTCATCCAAACTGCTGCCCCACATCCATTGCAGCCCACTATTCTACCCATGTTAAACAGTACTATCTAGAAAATACAGTCCTATCTTAGGTTACCTACCAACCCACACCCTAACTAAAATGCACACCAACTATACTTGCAAACAAAGCACAAGACAGTACCACTACAGTACTAATTGGAAACTAGCCTACCTAACAATACCTTACCAACTGTTACACTGCAAAGAAGCATAAAACATTGCAATCTGTAAGTTTTTTTACCCACTACAGACTGAGATGCTGCACCTTTGTTCTCATCCCCCCATAGACAGTAATGCCCAAGAACAGTCTTACCATCAGCTTGTAGTCCAAGTAGTGATCAGCTCCTTCCTAGCATTGCTGCAGCTGAAACACAGTTTGTTCCCCAACTACACCAAACCAAAACAAAAAGAAAAAAATAAATAAAAGCACTTTCCTCACTCCGAGCTGTGTACTTCCTGGTGTCTTTTCTTGTCTGCAAGTGGCTCTGTCCTGCCCCCTGGTAGTAGTGTTATGTAGAGGAGCAGGCTTTTTCCCCTTAAGAATATGTAGGAAGTTGTACTACTTGGGTACCCCCTTAAGGAAATGCAGGAAGTTGTATGGACTCGGTACCTGTAAAGGTAGGTGTGCTCAGGGTGGAGTGGGTGAGGCGTGGCAGCTACCATGCTGCCTGCTCCCACAAAAATAATAATGGAAATAATCATGGAACTATCCAGAGTCATTTTACAAATTCTGTAGCTGTTTGATAACAGGCCAGAATTATGCACCAATGTCCTGGTAGTCCCAACTTGTAGCTGTTTTACAACTGTGGAACTGTAGAAGACGAAGGCTGCCTTTCACTATATAGCGAATGGTGTCACTTTCTCCTTTTTTCGCTTATTTCTTTTTATTAACATTTGGCACCGTTTACGTAGTTTATTACATCAGTATATGCACAGCACTTTGTGATAACAAAAGTTACATAATAGGATACAAATTCATTTTTTCTAATAGGAAGTCCTAAAACACTTCTCTAGTAGGAAAAAACTGGAATAGCACCACATGCCTCCAAAGATTTTAAAAAAGTTATACCAGCACTCGGCCAGCCTGTTGGTGCAGTGGTGATGCTAGTACTCTTGACACTGAAGACTGGAGTTCAGGAACGAGCTTGGCTGCTTGTGGCCGGCAGGGAGGAGGAGGAGGAGGAGGATCAAGTATCCCAGGGGATGCTCTCCTCCTCCTCCTCCTCCTCAGGAAGGAACGTAGCCTTTTCCGGCTGCTATACTGCTACCTGGGTGTCACAGATGGCAGTGCAGTTGGAAGTGACTTACAGGAGAGAGGATGTTGACTTTGCCTGCACACACTAGTACACCCTCCTCGCCGGCATCCCAGAGGATGGAATAGAATATGCAAAAGTATGTAGTGGGGGCGCTGTTGAGCTTGAAGAGAGACACATGCATTTGTCTGGAGCTCCGATAAGCTCTGAGCTGAAAAGACCGAAAGACGCTAAATGAAGCTTTTATAGGCTAGAACTCCTCACGCTATTATCAATCTTGATGCAAATAAGCCATTTGGAAAAATTAATTTGCCCCAAAACTCTTGGGAGAGGGACTCCAGCTCGGGGGCCTGAGAGGTCTCTGATGACGGCTGGAGTAGGAACCCCTCCCAGAACGCAGATGCGCGCTGATGTGAGCGTGAAGCCGAAACAGGCTAAACCGACGTTGGCTATGATATAGTCCCTACTTACCGAGTTTCAGGCAGAAGTCAGAAAATCTACAGTACTTCATGTATCGAGAGTTCTCTGGCTGAAATTTCCTCTCGCTGCAGTAGAGTCGGGGTTGAGAGCACAGAGCAAGCCATCAAAAAGTAACAAGGGTGAACTAAGCAGTTTCAGCTAGGACACTGTCCTCGGAGGCGGTGAATGCTGCGCCCATGAGCAGTTAGCTCAGGCATCATGACTGAGAGACTTGAAATAACACTTTATGGAGAAACCTGAGGCTAATTGGCTTTCCTGGAACTGTTCCAATCTTGGATTTAAAAGAAATGGTGAAAAAGCCCTTACATTAGTTTTGCACTTGATCCACCACTGATTCTGGAGTCAGTTTTAGACCTACTACGTCAGACAAAGGAACCGGTCAAGGATTCAAATAAGGCAAGATTCATTGTCCCTATGTTCTATGCTTTGACTGACCAAAATAAACTACTCCAGTTGGCAAGAACAACTAAACATTGTTTGTATGAGGGTAAACGCTTTCATTTATATCCAGATGTTTGCTCAGACACAGCGAAGATGAAAGCGGTTTCTCCACGATATTATTGGAGTTTCAAGAAGCTGGTTAGTTGCAACTTTACTTGCACCAGCCCGCTTAAGAGTACAGTTCCAAAATAAAATGTTCGTATTTGAGGATATCGATTCTGGTCAAGCATTCTATGACAACAACGTTAAAATACCGGATGATATAGGCTCTGACTTGAAGAGGATGAAGCAGAACTCACAGAATATCACCCAGTAAACATTTAAACATTAAAGTATTATCTCTGTTATTCTGATCTTCTGAAGATGTAAAGATGAACTATAAAATATTATATTTAATGATTTTATTGACTGGCTATGCTAAAGGACTTGGCAGGGAGACTTGTTTGATTGGATTTGAGACTACTTGTTATGCTATAGATTTGAAAATAAGGCTGGGAAGTTAACAGCTTGGAGCACATTCGAATATTTTGCTTATAAAATAGACATGAATTACAAGCTCAGAGTAAAATATATATTTTTTTCCCGTTTTTTCTTTTTAATCCCCCAAAAATACATTCAAAAAGCCTTTTGTATTTTATGATATTCATTGTCTTATATATTAATTTTCTCTTATTGCTTCCTAACTGGGAAACGTGATGAATGGTATTTCTTTTTATTTTTCATAAGGAATAAAAAATAACGTACAAAAAAAAACAATAAGCAAAAGTACCCCAGCCAGCAGGATGATGTTGGCCATCCACAGGCCCCGCACATGGCTACTCAGGTGCAACCTTCACACACTGGACCCATCCTGTGGTGGAGCTTGGGGTCCCTCTGTCACCCCCACCAGAGGGGGGTCAAACTCTGGGGAACTGTGGAGGTGCAAACAAGTCCTGGGAGATGCCAGGGTGATGGGGCTGAGGTGGTTGAATCTGGCAGAGTCTTTTATTCTGAGAGCAGGAGAGGAAGAAACAAGCTCCATTCTGGTCCTGGGAGATGCCAGGGTGATGGGGCTGAGGTGGTTGAATCTGGCAGAGTCTCTTATTCTGAGAGCTGGAGAGGAAGAAACAAGCTCCATTCTGCCAGTCAGCTGTAGAGAGCTGTGCCCCTAGATCCTGTGCCCAAGAGTTTCCCACCTGTCCAGGTGTTCTCAGGGGGAAGCACGTAAAGGTTATAGAGACCCGAGATGGACCTAAATGTTAGTGGGGATGGTAAATTGGCTCTTCAGTTGACGTCAGTACCAGAGCCACCCCAACTGTGGGAGGACCCCGCACATGATATACCTAATATGCTTTGTGGAGACTGTTTACTGTGTTTCAGAGAAATAAAGGTCTCCAACATTGTGGAGGGGTTGTGGGATAACAGATGGACCAGACACCGAATTTCAAGTTCAACACACAATTTCTGTGTGATGTTTATTCAAAATAAAGTAGATAACCTTAAGCAATGGCATATCCCTTCTTCAGTACATCAGTTTGCAGCAACAGACTATGTATGTCCTTTCTGTGCACTTAGCCAGCATCTACTGACACTGAGCTCTGATCTAACTTAGTAGTTGAGATTCAACCTCCACCCCTATGAAGGCCTTGTTTGCTTGGGTGGTGGGGGCTCAAATAAAAAAAACAAAATAAGCTAAAGACAAAGAACCTCAGTGCAGAATCGCTGAAACATGGGTTACCCCAAAGGACATTGACAATAAGCCAAGTTTCAAAGAAACACAACATCAGACATACTTCCATAATGCAAAGCATCATGGGATATATGCAAATCAACATGACACTTCAGATTCTCAGTTTACAGCAATTTACATTCTGCATCCTTTTCTTGTAAATTAACACCACCTGTGTTCAACAAAATGTATCAAGGCTTTCTCATTGTCTTTCCTGTGATCAGCCTGACGAGTACATTAGTCTTTTTTTTTTTTTTTTTTACTTTTTATTTATATTTTAATACAATTACAGTACAGAAATTCACTCTGAACAATGCAGCACATCATATTATGCAGTAAATATTGGGCTAGATATTCAGAGGTCCCCTGCAAACTCTCGCAAGTGCCTGTGCCACCCCAAAAGAATGGGATATTCGGAAGATGTGCCATGAGATGCACTCGCACATGTCCAGATGAATATCCTGAGGATGCACAGTCGCGCACTGGGAGATGCGCAGTGCAGCAGGTGACCTGAGCCATATGCAGCGCATGAGGAGATGTGCGATGCAAAGTCACATGCACAGTGTGCAAAACCGCGATATTCAGCCAGGATATGCAGATGACCTCATTGCACATTCCAAGCCCATCTCCCACATTTGCATCACATTACTGGAATGTATTCAGGCTATTTGAATACCCCAGGCATGCTCAGTTCCAGCTTTGCAGGGCTGGTCTACCAGTCCACAAAGGTGTACAGGAGGAACTGCAGCCTAGAAGGCAGGTGTGATGGAATGTTTGTGTGTGGGAGTGTGGACTGCATTGACCTGGGCATAGTGCTACACCCCATAGCCATTTAGATGGCTGGACAGGGGTACACGGGGCCTACTCGGACAGTGGCCCACCTGGACATGCTACAGGGGAGGGCACAGGGTGACACAGTCTGATCGGTATACCTCATGCATGTGATACATGAGCTCCATATGCAGTGTAAAGTCACCTGCAGTGCTTCCCCTTATGAGTTAAATAGGGTGATGACTGCAAGGAATGGCAGTGTGCAGAGGATGACCAGGTACACTAGCGGGTGGGTCCCACTTGTGTGCACCTTTGGTGTACCACCATGAGTGTGTGCCACAGGTCAGTCCCTGGCCTGTGCCAGGCTGCCACCCATCCACCAGACTACCTGGGCACAATTGCCCCAGATGGCACCCTGGGTGCATGCCACTGCCAGGTTGCACCCTGTAGGCAGCATGGGTACAGGCCATGGCCTCCAGTACATTTGCTGCATTTTGGCTGTCCACACCTCTGATGTGTCCAGGGGGCACCCGACAGCACTGGAATGTGGCTGCTGGGTGTCTATGTCCAGGGTGTTGGGGGTTGCTCCCTTGACGGTGCCAGTGGTGTCATGGCAACTGTGGCTTAGTGTTCATCCATCTTAGCATGACTGTTTTGTGTGGGTGCCTGGAGCATGTCCTAGTGCACCTCCAATGGCTGTATTTGGATGGCTTGACTGCAGTTCTGCAGCCTACCTGTGGGTGGCTGGACATTTAGGCATGCTTTTTCCATGCCTAAATTTGGGCAGCTCATCTCTGTGATGCGCAGCACATTTTGGCTGAATATAGGGATGCATGGCACATTCATGAGCGCAGCCCCTACATGTGCCGCATACATTATAGATGTCGGCTCATCTCTCCTTTTTGAATATTGCAGTTTTGTTTCGCTTACTGAGATGTGTATTCTCCACTTAGGCTGTGATCTCTTGAATATTCTAGGCCAGTGACATTAGAATATTTTGAGTCACTGTTACCTTAGATACAAGAAATGGGGAATAGCGTTTTTATAAGCCCGCCAACAAACATTTAATTTGGCTATTGCTGCCAGTGCTTTAAGCTTTTATTTACTTTAAAGTGTAACAACCAAAGGTAATAAAAAGGCATTAAGCCTTTGTGTTTGAGTCACAGAAAAGAAATAAAACATTCCTTGTCAGTACACTCCTGACATTCAAGTATACATAATACTATGCTTCGACTTATGCCAGTTAAGCACTGCAGTATTAGACCCAAACTAAATATATATTCACTGTTTTAACATGTTCGAGAAAAGAGAGGCTTAATTGAAGGTGCTAACCGTGAGACCACCCATCCTTACCAACTAATAATATCTATAGTCTACGTAAAGGGCACACTTCAGGGGCATATCCTTCCCCTCCCCAACAGAAGCACCAGTCTGCAAATCCTACCCATCAAAATCCTACTGGGCATTCACAGCAAGGCGCTTATGATCCTCACCGTCTACATCCCACCCAAAACAATTCCGGGTGCTAACAACATAGAATTTGATGGCAGATAAGGACCGCTTGGCCCACCCAGTCTGCCCATTTCCCTACCTAATGGATAAGCTGCAGATCCTGGTTAACCAGCAGCCTACTTCTTCCTACCCCAGAATTGCCTTAAGACTGTCCCATGCATGCTTGAATTCCACCACTGTTTTTGACTCCACAACCTCCTCCAGAAGGCCGTTCCATGCATCCACAACCCTCTCTGTGAAAAAATACTTCCTTAAATTACCTCTGAGCCCCCCCACCATCTTCAAATTGTGTCCCCTTGTTCTTGCACACCTCTTTTTGAAAGATGCTACCCTCTTGGACTTTGTTGATTCCCTTGAAGTACTTGAAAGTTTCTATCATGTCCCCCCCTTTCCTCGAGGCTATACATATTAAGCTCCTTAAGTCTCTCTTCATATGTCTTCCGGTACAGACCCTGCACCATTTTAGTTGCCCTCCTCTGGACAGCTTCCATCCTGTCTATGTCTTTGCGGAGATTGGGTCTCCAGAACTGCATGCAGTACTCCAGATGGGGTCTCACCAGCTGTCTATACTGAGGGATAATAACTTCCTGTTTTCTACTGGTGATGCCTCTCCCTATGCATCCCAGTATCTCCCCAGCCCTCCTTGCTGCCCTCTCACATTGCTTGCCCACCTTTAGGTAATCTGATATGACTACCCCCAGGTCCCTTTCCATTTTTGTTGTTGTTAGTATCTCACCCCCCATTGTGTACTCTTCCCTTGGGTTTTTGTTTCCCAGGTGTACTTGCACTTCTTAGCATTGAATCTAAGCTGCTATACATGTGACCATTCCTCTAACCTTGCCAAGTCCCTTCTCATCCTTTCCACCCCACCTTGTGCATCAACTCTGTTGCAGATCTTTGTGTCATCTGCAAAGAGACATACTTTCCTTCCAGTCCCTCTGCAATGTAAGCATAAAGACATTGAAGAGGACCGATCCTAATACTGAACCCTGCGGTACCCCACTAGTAACCCCCCTTTCTTCAGAGTGAACTCCATTTACTATTACTCTCTGTGTCCTATTCTCCAGCCAATTCTTTATCCAGGCTGTCATCTTGGGACCCACTCCCAGGCTGGCTAACTTGTATATTAATCTTTTGTGTGGGACTGTGTCAAATGCCTTGCTAAAGTCTAGGTAGGCCATGTTCACGGCCCCTTCCTGATCTACTACTTTGGTCACCCAGTCAAAGAAATCTATCCGATTTGTCTGGCATGACCTTCCCGCTGTGAATCCATGCTGCCTTGGGTCCTGTGCCCCTCTGGCCTCTAGATACTTGACAATTCTTTCCTTCAGAAGTGATTTCATCATTTTCCCTACCACTGAGGTTAAACTACCAGTTCTGTAGTTTCCTGCTTCTGCCTTGCTCCCACTTTTGTGAAGGGGAATCACATCTGCCCTCCTCCAGTCCTCGGGTACCACCCCATCCTCCCATGATTTGTTAAAGAGGGTAGTCAGTGGTGCCACTAGTTCTACCCTTTAGTTCTTTTAGAATTCTGGGATGAATCCCATCAGGCCCCATTGCTTTGTCCACCTTCAGTCTGAAGAGTTCTTTCAGAACCCTTTCTTCTGTAAATGGGCTGGTATCAACTTCTATATCCAGAGTGTTTCTACTGTTTGTTTTAGGTACCTCCCCCTCTTCCTTTGTAAATACTGAGCAAAAATATTTGTTTAGTATCTCTGCCTTTTTACAGTCACCCTCTCCCTTCCCTTTATTAAGCCTCACTATCCCTCCCTTGGTCTTCCTTCGCTCCCTGATGTGCCTATAAAGCGTTTTATCCCCTTCTTAACTGAGTTGGCTATCTTTTCCTCGGTTTGGGCCTTTGCTGTTCGACTGCTCCCAGCTTCCTTTGCTTTAACTGATACAGTTCTCTGTCCTGCTCCTTCTGTGATTCCTTGTACTTCCTGAATGCTTTCTTTTCTCTTGAACCTTCACTGCCACTTCCTTTGAGAACCATAATGGTTTCTTACATCGTTTGTTTTGTTTATTTGCTTCACACAAAGGCTTGTTACCTCTGTGACGGCAGTTTTATTATTCCCATTGTTCTTCCACCCCTCCTTCCTGCCCATTTGCTAGTGCATTCCTTAGGCACTGCCCATTTATTTGCAAAGTCAGCCTCCTAAAGTCCAGTACCTTTGCCTTTGTATGGCTTGACTCTATTGCTGTGTTTATTGTGAACCATACTGTTCGATGGTCGCTAGTTCCCAGATGGCTACCCACTTCACATCTGTGATCCTCTCTTTATCTCCATTTGAGAGAACTAGGTCTAAGATTGCTCCCTCTCGAGTGGGCTCCAATACTAGTTGTCTAAGGCATGCCCCTGTAGGGCATCTAGAATAACCCACTCTTGAGTGGCTGCTGCAACTGCACTCCAGTTAACATCTGGCATATTCAGATCACCCATCAGCAATATCTCCCTTTTCTGCCATTCTAAGTATACTTTCTATCATTTCCTTGTCCATTTCCTCCCCTGAGATAAGGGTCTGTATATAACCCTGTGGGATTGTGGTGCCATTGCCGTCTCCAAATTTACTCACAGTGCTTCTTCTCCTCCTGTTTACCCTTTTGTTCTGTTGCTTTGATTCTTCCCTTGTGTAAAGAGCTACTCTTCCTCCTCTTTTACCCTCCTGTCCCTCCTGTAGATAGGTGTATCCTGGTATGTTTACGTCCCAGTCATGGTTTTTGTGTACCATGTTTCTGTGACTGCCACGATATCCAGATGTTCCTCCTCCATCAAGGCCACTAATTCAGGAAGCTTGTTACTCAGACTACAGGCATTGGTACTCATTGCTCTCCATTTTTGATGGCTTTACCTTCTGTTGCAGCATCCCCACTGACCTTTCTACCTCGGTCTTTTCTCATTTAGTACCCTGTTTGTAGGAGAGGCTAGGATTTTCCTGCTGCTTATCAGTGCCTCCCCCTTGACTAGTTTCAAAGCTGCCAACGAAGCCTTTAAAGCGATTGCTCAAAAGACTTGTTCCTTCCTGGACAGATGCAGACCATCCTGCCAGTATAGGCTGGTGTCCTCCAGGTGGAACCCCAGTCCCCAATGAAGCCAAACCCCTGTGCTCCACACCATTTTATTCAACCATTCATTAAACTGCATGGTGCAAAGTACCTCACCTCACTCATGCCATTGACAGGCAGCACCTCTGAGAAGGATACTGTGTGTGCTACTTGTCTTAGGCCCCTCCCAATTCTACAAGTCATTCTGCACTGCTCTAATCTCGTGATGAGCCAAGTCATTTGTCCCTAGGTGGACAATGACGTCCAGCTCAGACTCCCGTGCAGCTGTTCTCGTGATCCTGAGGATGCGCTTCCTGTCCCTCCAAGCCATGGCACCAGGCAGGCACCTTACTTCAGTTTTCCCTGCTCCCCAGTTCTATCCCCCTAATAATTGAGTCCCCCACCAGGAGCTGCTTCCTTTCCGTGTGGTGTCCTCTGCCTCCTTCCTGTGGGCCTCCCTTGTGACAGTTGTTCTCAGCCTCCTTAGTCTTCTCTGTGGGTGCATCCATAGGGGAGCTATGCTCCCCCAGAATGGTGTATGGATTGTGGAGTGGAACAACTGACTGGGTGTGCCTCTGTTCCACCATCCTCACCCTCCCTGAGCCCACTGTGGTCCAACTGCTGCGCTTTATTCGCAACCTCTGAGGTAGAGGTGGTGGCTTTGGTGCTCCCTGGATGGGGGAGGTTCCCTTCCTACCGTCCAGTGTGGCTGTGGGAAGGTTCCCTACTACTGTCCAGTGTGGCCTGAAGACGGCAACTTCCTCCCTCAGGGCAGAGAGTTGTCTGCAAAAGGGCAGCATCTCAGCCTCCAGAAAAGACTCCCAGAAGACTGCTGCCCACAGCCATTGCATTGCACTACTCCCACATGTTTATCTACTTTTTTGTGTGTGTGTGTGATTGGTTTGTTATATAGAAATATATATATTATACAATGTGTATGCTTATATTGTCAGTGCAGTGTGCTAGAGAGGATATGACAGTGATATGCACCTTGCACTCTTGAGAAAATGATGTCAGAACCCCAGGTATAAAGAACTATTTCCAGGGTTGCTGGGGTGAGAGGTGGGAAGAGGTTGGGCCTAAACTGTGCCCTCACAAAACAATCAGCTAAAAGCTCTGACCCACCGCTGCGATAAGTGCCTTTCTGTCAGCAAGATGCCCTACACAACAATTTGACAGAGAAAATACCCTGCTTTGACAGAGAAAAATCCAGACATCCAAGTCAGACACAGATAAACCTCCCCAGCCCCAAAACAGCCTGGTGGTCTGTGCTCTGAAAGCAGTCAGCCCCAAAATAAGTCAGTTGTGCTTTTAAACTCTTCCTGCACTTAAAACCTTAAGAACTAACGAAAGTAAAGCTAGATCCATCTCCTCTGTTGCTTGAAAGACTGTCTTTCCTGATAATTCTAAGTTCCTTATTTCACCTTTCAGTTAGAAGTAGCCTCCACTTGCAGAATATCTGCTACAAACCAAAGAGAATTGTAAGGTTCACCTCCCTCTGTTGTGAGCACAACTCGCTTTCTTGCAAATCCTATGTTCAGTATTGCAGCTTCAGCCAGAGGGAGTTTCACTTGAAGAATAACCCCATGGACTTTGTTGCCATGCAGCACCTTAACTCCGAGGTCATTCTTCTCAGGGATTTCAGCATCTATTGTCCCTCTCCCGCAGCTGCTAAGGTGAGAGACGCTCTAGTGACTATCCACTTTTCCCAGATGGTGGCAACCCCAACAAGGGTCAACTACAAAACTGGTACTTGCACACTGCTGGACTGGATACTTTCAAACTGACCAGCCCACATCACCAACACCACTGTCCTGACTGACTCGCTGAGTGATCATTCACCCATTACCTGCACCTGTAGCAAAACAACTTCAGCAAGCCCACCCAGAATCATAACCAGCTGTGTCTCCTCAAGGGCACCTACCACAACTCAAAGTGGACCTTCAATGCCTAGACTGGTCTGACCTACATGAAACAAATGATGTAGACATCGCACTCGGATGCTTCATCACAAAATTTAACGCCACTTGTGGTAAACATGCCCCCCTGAAAACAAGAAAATCTAAAGCTCTCTGTAACACCCGGATATGCCAGAACTGCTACAACTCAATGCTCGGGACCAACTCTGGATAAAGGTATACGCACATGGTACAGTTGCCAATATCCAACTATATAAAAAAAGCTAGAAACGAGTGCACAAAGGCTATCCATCTAGCAAAGTGCCCTACTATAGTATAAGGAAGCTGTCTCCAACTCCTGGAACTGCAGCAAATCCTTCTGGGCCAACCTCAGTGATATTACTGGCAAGGGTCCCAAACAGCCCCTCCATCCTCCTGGTCAACGATGTAACCACAGTGGATCCACTCCAAATAGCAAATGCCTAAATACTGCCTTCACGGAACTAAGTGGAGTGCTCCCAGCAGACTACATCGACCCTCCAGTCCAGAATCACCCAGTAGGTGATCAGTCCCCTATGGGGAACTGTCTGTGTTTTTCCTTCAAAGAAGTTAGCACTACTGAGGCTTGAAAGTGCCTTGAGAAGGTGCTGGGCAAATCGAGGCACAGTGGAAACACCCTGGACCTGAAGTTCGTTACTATGGCAATTGTGGATATACTAAGCCCCCTGACCACCATCAATAACCTATCCCTCATCCACTCTCAGTTTCCCCAGCTCTGGAAGTCTGCTTCTGTAACACCAGTTCACAAAAGTAGAGACTGGGCACTACAGAGCATTTACAGACCACTTTCCATACTCCCACCACTCTCCAAAGCACTTGAACGGATAGCGGCGGATTAGCTTGTGGAATACCTGAACATGCACCCACTCCTATCCCTGGAACAACTTGGCTTCTGAGCGGGACACAGTACTGTCACGGCCCTGTTGGAATTCACTAGTTATATCCACCAAGCCCTGGATCAAAGGCAACCAGTGGTGGCTACCTTATTGACCTATCAAAACCTTTGATACGGTTCACCACACACTCCTCCTTGAACAGGTAGCTGACACGGTCTCTCTTCTGATACAATTCAATGGTTTAACAGCTATCTCAGCAAATGTTCACAGTGGGTCAAGATTGGGGAAATTGTCTCAGATAGCAAACCTGTCTACTCAGGTGTCCCCCAGGGATTAATACTGGGGCCCCTCCTCTTCAGTATCTTCTTAAATGAGCTTCCAGGTTCTTGCACCAGTCATATGCTATTATATGCTGATGACGCCGTCATTTTCACCTGCAACCCCAACCTCAAACTACTTCAAAATGACCTCCAACTAGGATTTACTGCTGCCAAAACATGGTTTAAGGAGCATAGACTAGTCTTTAACTACAAGAAAACTAAGACTATGATCTACTCCAGCACCCACAGTAAACACAAGATCTTCCCACTATCCATCCTGAACAACAGTGGCAACATGCTGGACCTCATACAGCACTTTTAAGTAGCTGGGTATCACCCTTGACTCCACCCTGTCCTATGCACAGCATATATACAACACAGCCAAGGCCATCAGTTCCAGAATCAGGATACTCCGGCACCACAAGAACAGCCTTACATATGAAGCACTTAACATGGCCATCACCAGCTCAATTGTTACCCTTGTTAACTATGGTATGGAGGTTTATTGTTCTGCACTGGACTAAGTGCTCCATCACATCTCCCTGGCCCTTAATAAGGCCTGCCGACTCCTCACTGGTGCTGCAAGGCTTGCACACAACTCTGAGCTCTATTCACGGAGTGGGTGGCTCCAGCAGAAGAGCAGAGTTAAGTACCATACCTGTCTACTGGCCAAAAAAATCACACTAAATCTGATGCCACCAGGATTGTAGAATCTGCTCACACACCATGTAAGTGCAAGGCTGACCAGAAGCACCCATTGCCAAATTTTCAGTGAACCTAGATGCCGCACTGCACAGGGTCAACGTGCATTCTACTACCGTGCACCACACTGGACCAATGCCCTTCCTTCAGCCATCTCTGACACCACAACCATTGGTGCTTTCAAGAGTAAGCTCAGTCACTACCTTGCCACGGAGGACAATTGTGTCTGCATTGGCCATTCATGATGACCAAAACAACTTTCCTACATTTGAACCACCGTAAAGCAGTAGCACTTAGTGTTCCACCTAATCCTAGGGGCACCTACCTTCACAGAACTTCATTGTCCCACCCCCATCTACCCTCCCTCCCTCCCCACTGGGTGCCCATTCCCTCTCTGTCCCTGCCTCATGCCCCCATCTGCTGCTCTCCTATCCCTATTGTCTCCAACCTTCCTTAAGTCTGTTCTTAACCCCTTACGCAGGCATATACTTCACTATGCTGCAGCTGTGCCTGTTCTCCACTCTGTTCTCCCCCCACAAGTATGTTTAACTCTCCGATGCTGGCACCTTCTCACCAATGCCATAGTAGTGTCTAAAAGTTCACACCGATTTATTGTCTACCTAGCTTGTAATGTATTGTTTTGTACCAGTGCAATTTTGTACTTGCTTGTAATGTAATGCTATGTAACTGTTCAATTTTTTTCTTGTAACTGATGTGGAACCTACAAATGAGCATCCACTCACAGATGTTCTCCAAGATATTAAAATAAAAAAATAATAAAGTATAGGATTACACAATCCTGTCTGTGCATAAACATAGCACTTCTGGTTTACTTAAGTCGACCAGTTTAAGATGGCCGGCTGGCAGGAAAGTAAGTCCGCTCAAGGAGGAGAATAACAGGATCGTAGTCACCATCTTGTCAGCACCTATAAGTGATGGGAATAAGAGAGCTATAGTAACATTTATTATCAACAATTGATAACTAAATAAGACAAAAAAACAAACACAATTTCAGTTCACTATTTGTCGTCAAATATATCATGTTTGCATTGAGATTATGAATTGTACAGTATTACCATGACAGAGTCTCAGAGTGTCACGCTGTAGTCAAGTAATTCGTCCTCAAATGAGGAATACAACTCAGTTAAAGGTGGGCACTCACGAACCACATCAGAAATCACACAGGCTGCAGTAGTCCAACAAAAGTAGTTTATTTCAACCGGTCTGCATGCTTGACGTCTTTCAGGTAAAGGTTCATTATCAAAAGATGACACATGGCTGGCCCAGTGGCGTGGAGGCTGAGGCATCACTATCTTACCTCCAGCAACCCATATTGCGGTGCGAGGAGGTCGCTGGGGAGTCAGCCAGGGAGGAGAGGATTGAATGTCGGGCTCCTCTCCTGGGAGGGGTGGAACTGGAGACTGGTGCATGTCTGCTCGCGGCAGCTGAGGGTTTAGCATACGGCTCTGTAGAAAGCAGGGGGTGGAGGCAGAGCAGGCGCCGGCGTGCCACATGTGAGCGTCTGTGTGACCATTAGGCGCCACTGCACACTGCACTCTCAGGGACAGGAGAAAACAGAGGATGAAATCCCACGACCGAGATGAAGTCAGTCCCCGCAGGCTCTGCACCCAGTTAGCTGGCTCCTCAGTGCCACGAGGTGAGTACCAGTGGGTGATGGGGCTGAGGGAGGCTGGTGGATGGGGGCCAGTCAGCGGAGGAGATAAAGAAATCAACAACAACAAAAAAGCTTACACAGCTCTCCTCTCACCTCCTTGGCCAGCTGCCATCTGACAAATACACCTGCAGAGCAGAAGTCGCAGTTTGTGTTTGTCAGATGGCAGCCAGCTGAGGAGGTGAGAGGAGGGCTGTGTCGGTCACCAAATATTTTTGAGCTGTGCCACTTATTTATGAAATCTAGAGCAAGAGGGTAGGATCAGGTGTGAGACCCACTAGACACCAGGGAATAAATCAATAAAACAAAGGTCAGTGCCCCCCACCATTTGGGTAAATGTAACCATAAACATATTTTTCAGCTTGAATGGCTGTGTGAAGTCACCCGCTACCACTGTTGAGGTAGATCACCCATCAGCCGGGTCCCTATTCCAAACTGCATCTGCTTCAAGTAGCTCCCTTTATATAGAGTGCATCAGCCTGAAATGGGCTTAATTAAGGTGTGGTTCCTAGCCAGATGTGCTAGTAACTGATGGGGGTGCTAGCTAATGAGAGAGCCATACTTCTCCCTTTACCATTGTTAGCTGCTCACCCTTTCTCATTCACCTACTTTAAATGGGCTTCTAAATGAGGGGTGCTGCTACATGTGGCATACAACATCGGTAAAAACAAAGGACAGTGCACCCCCACCAAATTTGGGTAAATGTAACAAAAACATATTTTTCAGCCTAGATTGGCTACTTACTAATTTGGTTTCAAAAGAAGTGGGGGGTCTCTTAGTATTCACCTCAGGGCCTTGCTGTTAAGTCGCCTAGCTACCATCGTCAAGGTAGACCACCCATCAGCTGGGTCCCTATTCCAAACTGCATCTGCTTCAAGTAGCTTCCTTTATATAGGGTGCATCAGCCTGAAATGGGATTAATTAAGGCATAGTTCCCTACCAGATGTGCAAGCAACTGGTGGGAGCTAGCTAATGAGAGAGCCATACTTCTCCCTTTACTATTGTTAGCTGCTCACCCTTGCTCATTCACAGACATCGGAGAATAAATCAAAATAACTGCTAGTTTTTATTCTCAACCTGCTTCTGATAGAAAAATATTTTTCACTGATCTGTTAGATGACTGGCAGAGGAGTCTAGGAGGCGGGCTGAGCCATTTGCTAAGGTATGCAGAGGAGTACGGTTGGCTGCTGGCCAGGGAAACAGCATATCTTGCTCCGAACAGTAAACTCTCTAAAGCTGTGTCGGTAACCTGCTTGACTCAGTAACGCTCTGCATAGCTTAAGTGCTCACCTGCGGCACTACCCTCTGCCAACCCACAGTTGTAGGGAAAAAAATGAAAACTGCTGTATGCTGCAGAGTACAGCCCATCCTCCTGCAGCCCTGTTACCTTCTGTTTGAATGGTGGGGCCATGGTCTTGGGTTGTATGGCAGTTGATTGCACAAAGCTTTTCACCAGGTTGTTTACAAAGGTAGAATCTCCTCTTTAGCTTACAGAGACTCAGTTTTCTCCCTCTCCGCATATGCACTATGCACAGATATTGCCAACCTAAGGCAGTTTATCAGCCACTACAGAGCTTGGCTAATTTTTCAATCAAGAAGAAAGGTTACGGGTGAGTGGGTGGCTGGGTCTGTAGTCTACTGTCTACATAACCTACAACTAGTAGCTGTGGTTAGTGAAACAGTTGGTCCCAGCAGTTGGTAAATGCTACAACTGACAGTACATTGACTCAGGAGTTGGTGACATAAGCATTTCAAAGCTTGACACGCATTGACTCCCGATACAAAAAAGGCATGTCATGATGAGCATAATTTTCAGCCTTACAATAAGCATAACAATATGCAGTTTTAAGCAGTTACATCATCAAAAAGAGACACACAAAGGCCATTTTTGGTAGATACAGTATGATTTGTTTAATCATTAAGAACATCACGAGGCCCAGTGGCGCAGAGGGTTGAGGTGCTGGTGCCTTACCTCATCCCACGCCCGTGACCCAGGTTCAGGGACAGACTTGGGACGTTGGGGGCTGCAGGCGGGAGAGGATCGAGGCATCCGCAGGACTGCTCTCCCTCCTCTCCTGGGGTGGGCAGTGGGTTGTCGTTGTGCTGCAGCAGCCTCTGGTGGAGACCAGGAGCACTGCTGACACATGCAGGAGGGAGTAACTAGAAAGCGGAAATACCGCTTCACAGCAGCTGGATGACTGCTGCCTGGCGCCTGAGGCCATCAAGGTCCTACCGAGCTCTCCATCTCAGCAGCATCCCTGGGGCTAAAGTGGTGGCGCTGGTCTGCTCCCCTTGGCTGGTGCCTCCCCGGAGGAGAGGGACCCATCTGCCAAGGGTTACGCCGGTCACCCCTGGGTCGACTGCAATCTGAGGCAGAATCTAGGAGGATGGATGGGTCAGGGACAGCCTTGGTAAGCCCAAAGGAGTGGCTGCCGTGGAGCATGTAGGGGAAAAAAAAAGAATAATATCACAAAATCATTTTTCATCACCTTTAACAAAGACAAGGTTAGTTCCACGTGTCAAGTGGACTGTGGTGCTATGCCTGTTGGCCAGGAGTAACTTGACTAATCAAACAACACAGATATGTGCACTCACCGAGAGATGCAGTATATGGATACCAGGACTCACTCCTAACAAAAGACCATAGTGTCCACTCTAGAAGTCCCTTATGCAAAATCAACTTGCCTGTGGCCACTGTGCTATTTGTTTGGATTAGCACTGCGGAGTGCGCTAAATGGACTGAACCGTTTTCCAGTAAGACCTGCATAAGGACTTTCAAGACTGTGCATTGTGGTCTTTTGTTAGGAGCACATTCTGATATCCATGTATCTCTCTGGTGAGCACACACATCTTTGTTGCTTGCTCTTCCCTAGCTTCTTAACCAGACATCCATGTGGGACAGTGCTGAAAGATTTACTGAAACTGAGGTACAGTATATCCACTGGCCTGCCCCCTTGTCCACCATCTGCATCACGCAGTTAATGAAGTCAATCAGATTTGTCTGACATGACCTCCCTTCCCCTGAACCAGTCGCTGTTGAAATCCCAATGTCCATTTGGCTGGATTGTTGGAGGACAGGCAGGGGGCCAAAGGATTGAGTATCCCAGTGGCTACGCTCCTTCTCTGGGGAGGGTGGAAGCCACCTGGGTGACCACTGGTGGAAGTGCATTCGGAGCAGCTGGGGAGGGTGGACCCCTAATGACTCTGTGTAGCACCTGCAGGGAGAGGGACAGAAGGGGATAAAATTCCATGACCTGTGGCACAACACCTGGTACACTGAGCCCACTGTACTCCTTACTACTCTTATCTACTCCAGTATAGCCACCCGATCGGTCCCACCTCAGGGAATAAATCTGGAATTGGAATGTGTGGGCTACAGTTGGGGTGGGGGGCTGGATGATTGCCTGGGCCAGATGAGGGGCAGGACTAGGATGGAAAAAGGTCCAAACTAAAAAACAAATACTAATCAGCTAGTACATTTGGCATAGATGCAGCAGTAATACTAGGCAGTCAAACATTTTTGTTCAAAGTTTATTTTCCTTTTTTTCAATGTAACTAAAGAAAAAAATAATGTTTATCTTTGGCACAGTATCAACATGATGTTATGGGAAGTTTGGATTTACAAGGGTTACATTTGAAAGGTGATATTGCCAGAGTGGGAGAAAAAGGGTAAATCTGATGCGATCAACGAATAAAACCAGTCCTTCTGCTTGAACTCACTCCTGGCTTAATATTAACTGCCAGGACTGAATACTTGTGAGTCCTGGCTCAAACTCACCACTGGAAATAAGGTGTCTACTACCTTCACACTGCTCAGTCTGGGAACACACTGTGCTTCCAGGAGGGCAAGCTGGCACTAACCAGCAGCAATACCTAGAGGCAAGCCTGTAAATGCTGCAGTAACTTCCATCACCAGCAGGTGTCATTGTTTGGCAGTAGTATGTAGATCATGGTGCTAGCACGGGGATACTCATTCATGTATTTATTTGTTTTTGATAACCGGGTAAGTGCAGTAGACGTCAGAAATGCCTATTTTCAGGCACGACCCGGGAGAGTACAAAGCAAATACAGGCAAACATTACAAGAGGTAGGATACATAAAATATAGGTAACTTACAAAACGTAAAGAACAAATACAGACACTTGAAGACAGGTACTATCATTACATCCAAGCTATAAGTAGAGATGGCAGTTTTACACAGAAATGGCAGTATGTAAATTAACAACAACAAGCAGATACAAAATACAATACAGAGGTACATATTTAACCCAAAATGGGCATCAACCTCAATAAACACTTCAGAAGCAGACACGGTACAAAGGCGTGAGATAGTACGTCCCACCACTAGGGGAGGTAAGGGCAGAAATTGGCTCCATGAAGTGATTCGTGGAGTAACGGGGAATCTGCAGAGTATTCTGCAATGTGAAGCGGAATTCTTCGCGTCATGATGAGGAACGTGAAGTCCATTGAAACCAATGACTTCACGTTATTCCGCCTTCCCCAAACCACTTCTCTACCAATTTTAAGGCAAAGTACATTGAAATCAATGTACTTCGCATTACTTCACCTTGTTATTGAGCTCCAAGGTGAATTTTGCAGTGCTTCATGGAATTGCAGGTCACATGGGCTCTAGATTGTTCTGCACAGCCTAAGTTCTGTATAGTGTGTGTGTGTGTGTGTGTGTGTGTGTAGTGGAAGATGGAGACAGTTTCTTCTCAGAGTTCTGCGATTCAAATCCTTTTTGAGCCTTTTTTTGCTCAAAATTTAGTACATCCAGGGCTAGAAATAATTTTTTTGAGATGCCTGTCCAAGGGACAGGTGGGGTGTAAATTCTGCCTGTCCGACAAAAGTTTTACCTGTCCACATTGTTATAAGACTTTTCTTCACTGCTATCTCAAACACTCTAAAGGGCTGTGTGTATCTGTTCTGTTGACAGCAGCAGTGAGTGTGAGTGCCTTCTTTAATTCAGCTGTTATTTTCCAATCCCCTCCACTAGCACATCATAACAACAATCCTGTACAGCTTTTTTATATTAATATAGCTAGTAAGGCTACTGATCTGCAAGTTTCAGCAAGCAACCAACAACTCTGGAAGGCTTTACACTGTCTGATCAAGAATACAGATGCAGAGACTTTAATCCCCCTCCTCGGTGTTTGACAGTCTCGGTCTGGTCAAGTTCATTTTTTATTCAATTTCAGTCCCCCCTCCACTTGCAGAACACAAGAGCGAGTCTGTGGGGCAGATGTGTATATATTTATTTGGCTGAGGCTTATTACTTAGGCAAAGGCTTTCTGCCTCACAAAACTATGGAGGTCTGTTTGCAGCAGCTTAGACAGACAGAATATATTCCGTCCCCTTCCTCTCCCCTTGACAGTGCCTGCGTTGTTGTATTAGTTCGTTTTATTGATTACTCCCTCTCCACTCCCCCGCACATACAGAGAGCCCACAACAACACTTAACGCAAGCCTGCCTTAACTGATTTTGTTAGTACAGTCAAGAGCACTGAGAAGAGCAATAGCCTGCCTATGCTACTGTCTTATTTTATACATTTAATTTCTTCTGTTTTTTCTTTTTGAATTAAAACACAACACTGTAAGTGACTGGTGCCTTGTCTGTGCTATCCTCTCCCAACCACTTACAGAGATCCAACACCACAGAGTCCTCAATGCAGACCTGCCTGCCTACCCCTTTTTAATCTCCAGAAGCCCAGAAAACATTTTTTTTAATGTAGTGGTGAATAGTATTTTTGAATAGTATGCAGCCAGTAAATGCCATTGAAGAACTTACTCTCCTCCTACTCCACGATGTCTGAACGATTCAAAGGATAGATTGAAAATGAGGAGCGGGAGCAACCGCAATGTGCAATGACAATCTGCGCATGCACGGTTGCCGTAATCTACCATTACTGGGAGACTCTTCCCACCTGCCACCACTCATCTACTTTTGTGCTGCCCAGGGTCTACATAGAGAGGTCAGGTGACGCACACAGTTGTAGCAGTCACTAGACCCATGGAGGAAAGGACGGGCTGAGATGCACTTTTCGGGAGGGCGGAGCTACGCATGACAGCAGGACGTCAGGATTCCTCAGGCTCTGTTAGACAGCCAGCCGATTGATTCTACTGGGTCCTAGTGCACAAATGAAAGGTAAAATGAAACGGACAAACTGCCTGTCCAAGGGACAGGCGAACTTAAAAAAACAACTGTCCCAAATGAAAACCGGCTGTCCGGGACAGGTGGACAGCCGGTTATTTCGAGCCCTGAGTACATCGATTGTAGGAAACCCTCCTGTGCTCATATCATTGAGTATTTATTGTTTGTGTGTGGATTTTGAATGTTAATTTAGAACAGTCAGTCTGTGTACTGTGAAGTGTGCTTTGAGGGAGGGGTGTATCTGTGGTGTAGGTAGATTAACTGGGAGAAAAAGGCAATCTTTCTGTTTTGGTTCTGTTTTTCTTGTATAACTGTGTTAATGTATACACAGTAATATTTTCAGTAATTCTTGAAATTTTTTGCTGATTGCTGTGGTGCAGCAGTGTATAATTTCAGTTTGTTTAAAACATTTGGTTATATTACTAAAGATTTTCAATTTGCTACGCATTACTTGTAGTGTGAGTGTGTGTGTGTGTGTGTGTGTGTGTGTGTGATGTATGCCATTAAATCAGACACCTTTTATTGTGCCAAAGAGTAATTGCAGCAGTGTGAACCTGCTATCCATCACACCTGCATGAATTTTTTATACTGCTTTGTGGTATCTGGTAGTGGACTGTTACTGCCGTGCACTAACCCCCAACCGGCAAAAGGTATTCTTTTTCAGATGTGGATTTGTGACTTGTGAGCACTGATTAGGTGGTGGTGTGCCTTTGTGTCTGCATCTCTTGAGTGCGCAGCGCAATCTTAATCTGTCTGTGCGTGTGCAGTACACTATTAATTCTGGGAGACTTTGCATTTCTTGTTATGCTCTCATTTCACTTAATCAGCGCTGGGGAATTTTCTATGCACAAGACAGTAACATTTTGGGGATGCAGATTAATTCTGGTGACTGTATGTGACCACTGCTCGCATGACTGAGTGTGCCATTAATTCTAGGAGGCTTTGCATTTCTTGTTGTGCTCTCATTTCACTTTGTCAGCACTGGGGATTTTCTGGACACAAAACAGTAGCATTTTGGGGATGCAGATTAATTCTGGTGACTGTGTGTGACCACTGCGTGCACGACTGAGTGCGCCATTAATTCTGGGAGACTTTGCATTTTTTGTCACCCTCTCATTTCACTTCATCAGCACTGGGGAATTTTCTGGACACAAGACAGTAGCATTTTGGGGATGCAAATTAATTCTGGTGACTGTGTGTGACCACTGCGTGCATGACTGAGTGCGCCATTAATTCTGGGAGACTTTGCATTTCTTGTTACGGTCTCATTTCACTTAGTCAGCACTGGGGAATTTTCTGGGAACAAAAAAGTAGCATTTTGGGGATGCACATTAATTCTCGTGACTGTGTGTGACCACTGCGCGCATGACTGAGTGCACCATTAATTCTGGGAGACTTTGCATTTTTTGTTACCCTCTCATTTCACTTCGTCAGCACTGGGGAATTTTCTGGATACAAGACAGTAGCATTTTGGGGATGCACATTAATTCTGGTGACTGTGTGTGTGAGGGGCTGACAATATTGTTTTCACTGTGCTTTACTTCACGTTAAGGCAGAATGACAACGCAAAGTAATAATTGCAAGGCGAAGTGAGCCTTTTGTATTGCCACTCTGTGTAGAGGAGGATAACGTGAAGTGCCCACTTCGTGCTCACTTCACCAGTGAAATTTAAGTTTGCTACATCTCTAGTCACCACCGTGAGGGCAACATATGACGAACCAGTGGGGGTAGGGTGTAGAGGAGAGAGGACTAGTTTTTGGTATGTGCTGGTCTGAACGAGTGAAAGTGTGTGTGTGGGGGGGGGGGTGGATTTTCTAAGCTTCATTTTGGACACAAGGCATCCATAATTCCAGACGTCACACTTCACTGACTTGTGTCCAAGTTTTTTGAACACAAGTCTGGCCACAAGTTTGTCTGTGTCCAATCAATGGTGAGCAAAATAGGTGATCTGATACCTTTTATTGGACCATTAAATTTTCAGTACACAAGCTTTCAGGCTAAGACAGAGTCTGCCTTCAGATGATGGCAGTGTCTACAAAAAAACATATCTTTAATACAGCTACAAACAATTCCCTCCAATCAGTGGACAATTGGATGCAAGAAAACAGATGTAAAGGAGAAAGAAAAGTCCCAACTGAATGCAGCCCAGATCAGGGTGTTCAAAGAAAGCTACAGCTTTAGAGAATCGGACTTGGTTTGCACACTTTTGCATGCGGAGACAAGCTGGATCAGATGTTCAGAACCTTTCCATGTGGGATGCGAGTACATTGGAAGGCAAAAGGGTTAGTGGCAAAAGTTAAAAGTACCCTGGTTATCTTACTTGCAAGTAAGCTATATTATAAAGTTGGAATTGGGCTTCTTGATTGACTGGTACTCATGTAAATACCAAATGATATTCATATGGGTCTCATGCGCCATGCCATTGTGTAAAGTAGGCCATATGAGGTTTGTGATTTTATTTCTATTTTCAGTATAAAAATAATGTTTCATATAGGTGGTAAGTCAACCGGGGATTAGGAACCACACGTGCCTTTGATGGGTGGAGCGTTAACACTGAAGGTTTGGGGGTTTGAGAATTAGTGCTTTTCAGGGACATTCCAATGTTCCCAGTTGTCTGAGCTCTCAGTGGCTGACCAGTCTTCCACTGCATGCTGGTCCTCCCAAACATGCCAAAATATATACTGGTATGCTGGGCTCCCTACTGGTATGGAGCCTCCCAGCAGCAGCTTCAGCTAGAAGGTGGGACATCCTGGACTCTCTTCAGAGGTTGTTCGTTCCTCAGTGAACCAGTGAACCCACTCATGATGGGGCAATACTGGACCTGGTACTCACTAACAGGGACAGTGTTGCAGACATCAAGGTGGGAGACCACTTGGGGACCAGCGATCACTGTACGGTGTGGCTCAATATATGGACGGCTGTGGAATCTAACCACAGAAGGGCAAGGGTCCTGGACTTCAGGAGGGTGGATTTTATAAAGATGGGTGAGTGCCTCAGGGATGACCTAGTTGGGGGATGGCCTGGGTGGGGTGGAGGAACAGTGGGTGAAGATAAAAGGAAGCATAGTAAAGGCAACGAACATCTGCGTCAAGCAAGGAGCACAAACCATGGGAAAAGAGACCACTGTGGTTCTCGAAAGAGGTGTCTGAAAAGTTAAAGGCTAAAAGGGTAGCATTCAGAAGGTACAAGGACATGTAGAGGGAGGATTATAGGGCGGTGTATCAGGAAACAAAGGGAAGCAGGGAAAGCAATATGGAGCGCAGAGGCGCCAACTGAAGAGGGAATATCCTGGGAGGTAATGAAATGGACAAGACATTTTTTAGGAATGTAAGTGAAAAGTGGAAGGCCAGGGATGGGATTGTAAGGTTAAAAAGGGAAGGGGGGAGTGTGCAGAGGGGGACCAGGGAAAGGCAGATATTCGGAACAAATGTTTCCATTCAGTATTCACAGAGGAAGGAGAAGAGGAGGGGCCACAAAAAAGTAACAAAAGCTTTGGAGGGAGGGAGGGAGGTGGACACTAGTCCGTTTATGGAGGCGAGAGTCCTGAAGGGACTTGCTAATCTGAAGGTGGACAAAGCAATGAAGCCAGGTGGGGTGCATGCAAGGGTATCAAGGGAGCTCAGGGAAATACTGGCTGCAGCTTTGACAGTTCTGTTTAACAGGTCACGGGAAACAGGAGGAGTGGTTCTGGAGTACTGGAGGAGGCAGATGTAGTCCCACTACACAAAAGTGGTAGCAGGGAGGAGGCTGGCAATTATAGGCCAGTCAGCCTGACACTGGTGGTTAGGAAAGCTAATGGAATCATTGCTGAAGGAAAGGATTGTGGAATATTTATTTATTTCGGTTTCGGAATTACAACTTTTGAGCCAAAGGCTCTTTTACAAAGGCTCCACATCTGCATTTTAAAACACAATACAAAATAACAATGTCATTAGCCCACATTACCAACACCACTGTCCTCACTGACTCACTGAGTGATCATTCACCCGTTACCGGCACCTGGCAAAACAACTTTAGCAAGCCCCTGCCCAGAACCATAACCAGCCGTGTACTCCTCAAAGGGCGCCTATCACAACTCAAAGCGGACCTTCAAGGCCTAGACTGGTCTGACCTACATGAAACAAATGACGTAGACATCGCACTGGGATGCTTCATCACAAAATTTAACACCACTTGCGATAAGCATGCCTCCCTGAAAACAAGAAAACCCTAAAGCTCTCTGCAACCCCTGGATAATGCCAGAACTCCTGCTACAACTTAGTGCTCTGGACCAACTCTGGAGAAAGGCATGCACACATGGTACAGCTGACAATATCCAACTATATAAAAAAGCTAGAAACGAGTGCACAAAGGCTAACTGCCTAGTAAAATGCTCCTACTATAAGGAAACTCTCTCCAACTCCTGGAACAGCAGCAAATCCTTCTGGGCCAACCTCAGCGATATTACTGGCAAGGATCCCGAAACAGCCCCCTCCATGCTCCTGGTCAATGATGTACCCAGAGTGGATCCACTCCAAATAGCAAATGCCCTAAATACTGCCTTCACAGACCTAAATGGAGTGTTCCCAGTGGACTACTTCAACCCTCCAGTCCAGAAGCATCCAATAGGTGATCAGTCCCCTATGGGGAACCGTATTCTTTTTTGCTTTAAAGAAGTCAGCACTACCGAGGCTAGAAAGTACCTTGAGAAGGTGCTGGGCAAATCGAGGCACAGTGGAGACACTCTGGATCTTAAGTTCGTCACTATGGCACTTGAGGAAGTACTAAGCCCCCTGATCACCATCATCAACCTATCCCTCCGCCACTTTCAGTTTCCCTAGCTTTGGAAATCAGCTTCTATAACACCAGTTCACAAAAGTGGAGACCGGGCACTACATAACAACTACAGACTGAGCTCCATACTTCCGCCACTCTCCAAAGCTTGAACGGATAGCGGCGGATCAACTTGTGGAATACCTGAACATTCGCCAACTCTTAATCCCGGAACAACATGGGTTCCAAGTGGGACTTGGCACTATCATGACCCTGTTGGAATTCATTGGTTATATCCACCAAGCCCTGGATCAAGGACAGCTAGTGGGGGCTACCTTCATCGACCTGACAAAAGCTTTTGATACGGTTCACCACACACTCCTCCTCCTTGAACAGCTAGCCGACACCAGTCTGTCTTCTGATACAATTCTGTGGTTTAACAGCTGTCTCAGCAGTCGCTCACAGTGGGTCAAGATTGGGGACATTGTCTCAGTTAGCAGACCTGTCCGCTCAGGGGTCCCCCAGGGGTCAATACTGGGGCCCCTCCTCTTCAGTAGCTTCTTAAATAAACTTCCAGGCACTTGCACCAGTCGCATGCTATTGTATGCTAATGATGCCGCCATTTTCACCTGTAACCCCAACCCCGAACTACTTCAAAATGACCTCCAACTAGGATTTACTGCTGCCGAAACATAGTTTAAGGAGTATAGACTAATCCTTAACTACAAGAAAACTAAGATTATGATCTACTCCAGCACCCACAGCAAACACAAGACCTTCCCACTATCCATCCTGAACAACAGTGGCAACATGCTGGACCTCTTGCAGTACTTTAAGTACCTGGGTATCACCCTTGACTCCACCCTGTCCTATGCACAGCATATAGACAACACAGCCAAGGCCATCAGTTCCAGAATCAAGGTACTCCACCACCACAAGCACAGCCTTACATATGAAGCACTTTACATGGCCATCACCAGCTCAATTGTTACCCTTGTTGACTATGGCCTGGCGGTTGATGGTTCTGCACCAGACTCAGCACTCCATCACATCTCTCTGGCCCTTAATAAGGCCCGCTGACTCCTCACTGGTGCTGCAAGGCTTACACACACCTGTGAGCTCTATTCATGGGCAGGGTGGCTCCAGTTGAAGAGCAGTGTTACGTACCGTACTTGTCTACTGGGCAAAAAAATCTCACTAAATCTGATGCCACCAAGAGTCCAGAATCTGCTCATGCACCATGTAAGTGCCAGGCTGACCAGAAGCACCCACAGCCAAATTTTCAGTGAACCTAGATGCCGCACTGCACAGGGTCAATGTGCATTCTACTGCCATGTACCACGCTGGACCAATGCCCTTCTTTAGGCCATCTCCAATACCACAACCATTGGTGCTTTCAAGCGTAAACTCAGGTAGCACCTTGCCACAGATGACAACTGTGACTGCGTTGGCCATTCTTGATGACCAAAACAACTTTCCTGCATTTGGACCACTGTAAAGCAGCAGCACTTAGTGTTCCACTTAATCCTAGGGGCAACTACCTTCACAGCACTCCATTGTTCCACCCCCCCCACTCCCCACGGGGCACCCAGTCACGTCTCTGTCCCCGCCCTCAAGCCCCTCCTGTCTGCTGCTGTCCTAGCTCCATTGTCTCTAGCATTCCATAAGTCTGTTCTTAACCCCTTACACAGGCATACACTTCACTATGCTGCAGCTGTGCCTGTTCTCCACTCTGTGTCTCCCCCCACAAGTATGCTTAACTCTCTGACGCAGGAGGCTTCTCACCAATGCCGTAGTGGTGTCTAAATGTTATACCTTAAGCTAAATGCTATCCCAATCTTGTAATTCACACCAATTTATTGTCTATCTTGCTTGTAATGTATTGTTTTATACCAGTGCAATTTTGTACTTGCTTGTAATGTAATGCCTGTAATGTAATGCCATGTACCTGTTCAGTTTTTTCTTGTACAGTAACTAACGTGGAACCTACAAATGAGCATCCGCTCACAGGTGTTCTCCAAGATATCATTAAATGAAAAAAAAAGAAATAACATTTTTATTTTTTTTAGCCAATATCTTGAATCCATTTGGGTTACCAGACCCAAGGCAGCACGGTTTCACAGGGAGGGGGTCACTTCAAATGACCCTGACAGATTTCTTTGACTGGGTGACCAAGGAACTAGAGGGGGGTGGAGCAGTGGACGTGGCCTACCCAGATTTCAATAAGGCATTCAACATCGTTCCACATGTGAGACTAGTAAGCAAGCTGGGTAGCTTAGGAATGGGTCCGAAGGTGGTAAACTGGATAAGAAATTGGTTAGGGGATAGGAGACAGAGGGTGGTGGTAGAAGGAGTTCATTCCAAGAAAGGGAGAATGACCTGCAGGGTGCTTCAGGGATAAGTACTTGGAACAATCCTCTTTAATGTCTTTTTTGCAGAGAAGCTAGAAGGGAAGGTTTACCTTTTTTTGGATGACACGAAAATCTGCAATAGGGCGGACACTCCAGAGGGTGGGGGTGTGGAGAGGTGAACAGAGCTGAGAAAACTAGAGGAGTGGTCAGGGTATGGCAGCTGTTTCAGTGCAAAAGAGTGCAAAATAATGCACTTAGGGCATAGAAACCCAGAGGTGGAGTACAGAATGGGTGGAGTGGTATTGATAACCACCAAGCAGGAAAGAGACCTGGGAGTAATATCAGATAGAAACATAGAAGTTGATGGCAGATAAGGACCGCAAGTTCCTAAAAATGGCCAGGCAGTGCAACAATGCAGTAGGGAGGGATAGTGGAATGCTGGGATGCATAGGGACATGTATCACTAGCAGGAAGAGAGAGATGATGTGCCTCTTTATAGATCATTGGTAAAACCCCACCAAGAGTACTGTGTCCAGTTCTGGAGACCACATCTTTGGCAGGACATAGACAGAGTGGATGCAGTCCAGAGGAGGGCAACTAAAATGGTGCAGGGTCTGTATCAAAGGCCCTACAAGGAGATACAAAGGACCTCAATATGTACACCCTGGAACAGAGAAGGGAGAGGGGGGATATGATAGAGACCTTTAGATACCTCACAGGGATAAATAAAATACAGGAAGGGAGTTTTTTTCAGACAAAAAGGTGCTCAAGAACAAGAAGACATGCTCTGAAGCTGGAGGGGGGTTGATTTCAGGCTAGATGTGAGGAAGTACTTCAGAAAAAGAGTGGTATATTCTCGAAACACCCTTCCAGCAGAGGCAGTGGGGGCAAAAACAGTGGAGGGTTCAAGAATGCATGAGATAAGCACGAGGGAATCATACTGGAAAGGAAGGTGGAGAAGGGAGAAAGAACTGTAGATTGGGCATGATCTACGGTAAGAGTATAGGTAGTGAGAAATGGGCAGACTGGATGGGCTAAGAGGTCCTTATCTGCCATCAGATTCTGTGTTACTGTGTATGCCTCTCTGGCCCCCTCTTGATTTGGCATCTATCCTCTCCTGCACTACCCTCCCTCAGTTCAAACTATCTCTACTTAACTACCTACCTATCTGTGCCAGGTACCTGTACCTGCCTCACCTGACTTTTAGGCACCTGCTCTTACCCTTGCTTCCCTATAACTGCTGAACTTATCTTAAAATCCGACTACCACTATGCTGTAATCTCTAAGTGTACACCAGTGTTGTTCAGCAGTGTTCTTCAGTGTGGTACCTAACACCTGTACAGCTGTCCACAAGATTGTACCCTATTTCAATCCAGTTGAAACAAAACCTTGCATTGCACTTGGAACTCAGACGAAAATCATATCTCGTACTGTGACTATGTATTATGGTCTCATTAATTTGGGAAAAACCAGAAAACATCACTCACTTTACTTAACGTTGATGGAACTACAATTCTGGCCCCCCTAACTATTGCCAATACTTTAATAAAGCATTCATGGACCTTAGCAGTGTTCTTCCATCTGACCTTTTTGATGCAGATGTCATCCCGGCCAATCCTGTAAGCCCTCCCTCAATGACCAGTCACCCACCATTCTACTTCAAAGTAGTCTCATTGCATGAAGCTCACAAATACATCCATAAAGCAATTGGTAAATCAAGACACAGTGGGGACTCCCTTGACCTCAAACTGCAGTCCCTTACCCTTGAGGAAGTGTTAGCACCTTTAATCTCTCACTCAGACTCGCATAGTTCCCCAATAAATGGAAATCATCCATGGTTACCCTGGTCTACAGAAGTGGAGACAGGACTCTTCACGTGAACTACCAGCTTATCTCCATATTACCACCTCTCTCTAAGGTTCTTGAACACATTGTAACTGACCAGCTTACTAAATATCTTGATAAACATAACATCCAATGTGCCCAACAACATGGATTTAGAAAAGGGCATCGCACCACCTCTGCCCTTATGGAATTCACCGGTTCTATACACAGCTCCCTGGACCATGGTCAGTTAGTTGATGCTGCCTTTATCGACTTGATAAACGCATCTGACATGGTCCATCACCCTCTACTACTGGAACAACTACTTAATGCAGGGCTCTCCTCTGACTCCACTGCCTGGTTTAAAAGTTATCTGGACAACCGCACTCAACAAGTCAAAATTGTTGACGTCCTCTCTGACTCAAGAACTGTTCACTGTGGGGTTCCTCAAGGGTCCATCCTGGGCCCACTCCTATTTAATCTTTTTCTAAACAGTCTCCCAAGCTCCTAACCTGAACAAGTCCTACTCTACACAGATGATGCCATAATCTACTCAACTCGCCTGGAGCCTATACCCCTTGAAGACCAGCTACAACTCGGATTTGCCTCAGTAGAGAAATGGTTTAGTCATCACAAGTTGATACTAAACTATAAAAAAACTAAGCTTATGCTCTTCAGCAGCTCCCATAACAAGCATGGGCAACATCCTCTGACTATCACTAACTGTCTTGGTACTGCCCCCGAACAGTTACAATTCTTTAAGTATCTTGGAGTCACCATAGACAGCAACGTATCATATGAGGTGCATATAGATACTGTTGCTAAAGCTGTAAATATTCGTATTGGTCTACTTTACAGACACAGGCGATCTCTGACCCCTGAAGCCTTAAGGATAGCTGTACAGAGCTCTATTATTTCCATAACTGACTATGCACTGATCATCTATGGCTGTGCGACTGATACTGCCCTCTGGTGTATCTCCACTGCTCTTAACAAGGCATGTTGTCTCGTCTCAGGAGTGCACTGTCTCACCCGCATGTGTAACCTCTATGCCTTAACTGGTTGGCTACAGCTTAAAAATTTCATCAAATACCAAACATGCCTGATGGCCAAGAAAATAACCTTAGGCCTCTTGCCACTTGGAGTACAAGATATTCTATGCCCCCCTCGTAATACACGCCACACCTGAGGTTCTGAATCTCGGGTTCTTCAGGTCCCTCATCGACGAACCATCCAGGGGCAAAGATCGTTCACCTACAGGACCCCCCTCTGGATGAATGCTTTCAACAGTGACATCACCAACCAAACTAATCTGGTCCTGTTCAAATCCAAGCTTTGGTCACTACTCTCTGCAGCTAGCACCTATGACTGTCTCCCTTAACCATGTTTCCCCAAACCTCGACCGTAGCACTCTACCTCTTTCATAGTAATTTAGCACCTTGCCTCCTACCCTACCCCCACCCTTCCTCCCTTGCCCCACCTCTTGTCACGTCCTCCACTCCCACCCCTCTTACTCTTCCCAGCTCACCCTCCCTTCCTACACCCTGTGCCCGTTTGCAGCCTGCTGGCCGATATCAATGTACATTTTCCTGTGCCTGAAACTGATTACCATAATGTGTCTCTGTTGTTTTACGTTGACTGTCCATTATGATTTTGTGTCCGTTATGATTTTTGTACCTCCTATTTACACTTTATTGTATCATACTTTACTATCCTGGTTAATCTGTTGTCCTTTCTACTGATGTGGAACCTTTGTAAAATAGCTCAGCTCAAAGGTATATGTACTCCAAGACTTAAATAAAAAAAATTTGTAAAATGTCCTTGAGTCGTTAGTTTGATTGTTGTTTGATTTTGTACAGCAGAGTGTATCTTTGTATGTTATAATCTATTGTGCTATGTACACTTCCCGAGTCACCCCTGAAAAAGGGACTGCATGGTCTCAGTGGGCCTACCCAGTTACCAAAATTCAAATAAATAAATAAATAAATAATGTTCTTTTGGTATGCTAGGATTGTTCACCAGCATGACAGGAGTATCACTGGGTAAAAGGCAGCATGAAATTGCAAACCCCAGTATACTGCCAGGAAAATAAGAAATTTTGGTAGGAAAGCTAGAATATCACATTAAATGATGTCATGCTAGTAATATTCTTGTATGTCAGGTATTGCTGCTGGGAGTACCAGCATGCATGGGAAGAACTGGGGTGTCACAGGTTCGAATGACACAGTATGAATCATAGAATTTTACGGCAGATAAGGACCACATGGCCCATCCATTCTGCCCATTATCAGTATTCTATTTTATATTTTGTAGGTATAGAAAACACATGAAATGTACTGGCTTAGTTAAGTGTTTTTTTTTTTATTACTAATGTAAGTTTTTAGCACTGAACTAGATAAGAGTATGTACTCACAATCTGTTATTAGAAAGATTTACAAAAAAACATATATGACAAAAATGATTTTTCAATTCAGCAAAAGCAGTATCCCAAAATTATTATTTCCTGTACCTGGCAGTCTTGTGTCCTGTTGCCCTGACTTCCAATCTAAGTTACAAAGCAAGCTAATCTATAAAGCAGCTACCCCAAACTAACCTAACTAAGCTGCATGATAATATTTGCATTCATATTATAAAGCAGTTACCCAGAACCGAGGAGCTTCAGTGACCTGTAGTCATGGCCACTAAAATGTGGCATGAGAGGCTGTCAATGCACGAAGTAAGACCTGAGTATATTCCTACCTCTCTATGTCCTTGCTTGCACCCTACAGCCAATGCCCGCTAAGACTAACAACCAGCAGCTGTCTTCCTAGGAGTCTGCTTGTACTGCCCTCTCGACTGTCAGAAGTCTGGAGTTTTTACATTCTTGGGCCATCTAAACAGTGGTACTGACCCAAATAAAAAGTAGTATGGAAAATGTACCAGGAGTCGCATGCTTGTTGAGCCCTCTATTGGTACTAACCTAAATAACAATGGGTTTGGGTAAAGACCTAAGTAGCAATTTTATAGCTGCTAACAATTTCATGGGCTAAAAGATGGAGGCTTGTAGAAACTTGCAAAAGGTCAAAGATAAACAAGTACTTATTGGTTGCTATAAAAGCTGAAAAACTTGATAAAATTGCTATTTGTGGTTAGTACCCATATGGTTAGCTAAATTTCCTGTAGCTGCCTTGCAGTTAGCAACCCACGTAATTTTTCACATAGCTTACTTTTGCAAATGCTTAGCCTGGCTGATTTTTTTTTACTGAAATCCAGGTCCATCTTTGGCTGGTCCCTGCAAATGCTTGGCCAGGCTGATTATTACTCAAACCCAGGTTCTTAGGAAAGACTTCCCTAGTATCTACGGAGCCACTGGGAACTTAGGCAAGCAACTTGGAGCACTGGCATCCCTTAAAACCCTACGGTGCAAGCATGCCTGATGTTTAATGCAGGGATATGCACATCTTTCATTCCAGAGTAGAACACCAGCCTAAAGGACTTGCTACAGACCATGACTTGTGTGGAGTGGCACACTTGAAGTAATTTGTAGCAAGTAGAACGTTGTCTCAAACATCAACAGACTACAACTTTATGGTCCACATGCCTCTGTATCCCTGGTGAGTTTTCCAGTTTCGTCAATGTTCCGCTCTCCAGTCATTCCAAACTAGTACAAGTTGTTCTGGAACAAAGTCATAGAGACCTATTTGTAGCAAGGTCAGTTGTAACTAAAGACAGGCAGGTGTAAACCTAGACTTTTTCCAGCATCAGGATGTGGCTTATTTTGATGACTGAATAAAAAATGTACTACAGTGCAAAGTCAGAGTTGCGTAAAGCTTGTTGGCATTTTATAGAGTGCATTTGAGTGTCCTCAGATGCACCTGGAAGTGCATTAATTTAGCATAACCACAAATCCTATCATGGGTTATTGCTAATTTAGTGCACCTGACCAAATTTAGTTGAAGAAATCACAGAAACTCTTTAAAAAATAACTGTGAACTGGTATCAGAAATTACCTCCTCTGCACGTCCACGTGCTGCGAAAAGGGTTTACACCATCTTTATTATCTTCTGATGCTCTCGCAGGCAAAGCCTGTAAAAGTGAAAAACAGTAGGCGTTACTTGCTGGGGGTGGAAATTTTCACAATTAATTAATCAATTGTATGAGCAGTGTAAAACACTTGTGCAACATTTGTATATTTCATTTGTTCGTTAGCTCCAGGTTGATAGTAGTCACTGCTTTCTATATTAGCAGTACTATATAGTGTAATTAATGCTGATAACTTGCTAGTGCTCTGCATTATTTAAACATTTTGGCCAGGATGGCACACTGAGCCAACGACTCATTTTCAGGTGGGTCCAGTGGATGGGGAGGGGGTGTAAAAGTAGGGGAGACATAACAGAACAATAATTACACAGCATATACAAGCTATAACATATTGTGGCAAACTAGTCTCTCCCACAGTAGCCTGTGACTATTACAAGCTTTTGCAGACCATTCAGATGTCTGCTGGGGTAATCAGTATCTGCCACCACTCAGCATGGACACTCATTCGGGGTATTTCAAGGTCTGAATCCCTTCAGAGCCACTGCTCACACAGTACAGCGCTCCATGCTCAACGACACACACACAACCCACTCCTCTCTGTCACAGCTGAGAACTTCTTAGTACTTTAGACCCAATTTGTGGTAACTGTAGCCTCCTCTTTAGAGGCAGAAATACAGTTATCGTCCGTTATAAATCCGTTAGCTGTACCTCATAGGATTCAGTCACAGAAACAATGAAGTATATAAAAATACAATCTTTTGATATTTTCAGATATCTACACAGATTAATACAGGATATTACAGCAAGGCTGTAGGAAACAGTCATCTACTGAAATAAAAATAAATTGTTTGAACAGTAGGTCTCACACACATACACACACACACACACACACACACACATACACACACACAGAAAAAAAACGACCCCCCTCTCTCTCTCTCTCTCTCTCACAAGGTAGGATGACTAACCATAAGACGCTTCACTTTAGTGAATCAGGGCAGACTTAAACCCTCAAATGGTGACTGTTCATAGTCCCAAGCTTCACTGTTCTTTCAGGCTCTGCCAAATCTCAAGACTCTCCAGTTGCCTCCCCCCCCTCCCATGACACGTCCTCCAGTGCGTCACTCTGACATCAGAGTCAACATTCTTTGTCTTGAGCTGGGCTGGGAAGCTGGGCTGATCTGGCCATTTGGACAAATACATCTGTTTTCTGTCTCAAGACATGAGCCCAACAGGAATGTTTGGTTTAGCTCACCACTTCCTGGTATCAAAAGACACCGTCTGAGCCCCAACCATAAGTTGTCCAGACCCTTCCCAAAACATGAAAAGGATGTTTAAGTGATTCAAGAGATTTTTATCACTCTCCAGAGCTCTGTGGCATACCTCTGATCAGGCCTGCCAGTGGGAGATAACATTCTTAGACAGTTTCTGTTTCAGCTGAAAACATTGACAAGCGGTCTACTGATAATAGAAACTAAAGACAGAAACATTTAAAAAAAAGACGTTACACCAAAATTGTTACATCTAAGTTGTTAACACATGTAAATACTACAGTATATACACTTGTAACTCCCACTTTGTTTATTTCTAGACTTTTCTGAACTGTAAACCCCCCAGGACTTTTGATGTGTAATGGGGGGGGGGGGTTGTGTGCTTAACCTACTGGTAACTAGTAAACTGCTGTAGGAGCTGCCCTTCTGTGACCTTTAACATTTTGGACAGCCAATCTGAATTTCCTGAGGTGGAGAACTGTTGCTCATGCTGGAGCAGGGAGGACACTGTGTTTGACGTCAGCAGTGCTCCTATCGGGGTAACAGGAGGGGAGTATTACATTGTCCAGAAATGGAAGACTAGCTTTGCTTGTAAGGACAGAGCAAGGAACATTATCAGAGCAAGGAAAAAGATTAAGGCTTCTTTTTGCTAGGCAGATTTACTGTGTGTTACTATTTTCTTTTGTGCTCACAGGGTTTGTTACTGTTTTTTTGCTAACATTTTACTGCTTTATTGTTCTCTGATTCAAATTGTTGTTGCAGGGTGTACTTTCTGCTGCATTATTATAGGGTGTGCCTACAGGTTTGTTACTGTTTTGTGCTTACAGATTACTGCTGTAATCTTCTCTGATTCAAATTGTTTTCTGCAATGTATATCTTCTGTTACTGCTTTATTTTTCTCTGTAGCAAAGTGTTTTTTGCAGGGTGTATTTTCTGTGAAATTATTACAGGTGGTGCTTTACATGTTTTACAGTTTTATCTATCATTAGGCTAAGCTTTCAGGGCTACTGCATTTGTTGTTGGTTGATTGTTTCTGCTCTTACCTCCTTGTTTCTTTCGTCTGTGATTCTTTTTCAGCAGGGGAAGGGCCCAGCCACCTAGCGCCATCCCCATCCCCAACCACCCCATGCTACACTCCTTTTATAGAGTAGCACAGTCATGACATTTCCAGTAGCAAAGCAGGAAGGGGAGGATCAGAAGGATATCCACACAGTGACCTCACTTACAGCGGCACAAGTAATTTAACTTCTTATAACAAGCTATACAAAAACAAACAAAACAAAAGAATCAAACTTTTGCTTTAATTTTCCTCCTTCTGAATACTCGGACCAGGTTATAAACCCAGCAACTCAGCTGGAATGGATACTATTAACTGCAGGTACTGCGGGACACTTTTCAAAAGGGCAGTTATACAGGATTTAGGACACTGTCCTACATGCTTGACCATTGGAGATCTAAGGGCTCAGCTCAGGCAGCATGGGCAGAGATTGCGCACCTCAAATCGCATGTTCAGGAGGAAATATATTATAAGAACTGCCTGCCATTTCCCCAACATCCAACTGAAGCACCTCAACCGCAGAGGGTAGTTGGTCCAGGAGGTTGGCAGGTAGTTAGGAGGGGCAAATCTGGTGCCCCATCACTCAGTGCTCTCCAACGTATCACCTCCACAAACCATATAAAAACTACAAACAGGTATCTGCCTCTGTCTCCAAAATCAAACGAAGGGGCAGAGGACACTGCAGAACAGGACACTGCAGCACAGGAGCTATCACAACAAAACTCGCCCAAAACAGGGACCAAAACAAGAAAAGCAAAAAGGAAATCCAAAACACTTCTGATCATAGGAAACTCCATGTCGACACCAACCTCAGCGGGGGGCGGGGGGGGTAATGGTCAGATGTCTCCCAGGTACATCAGCGTGGAGAGACACTGACCGCACTGCTAAAATCATACAGGAAGCAGGAGAAAACATCAACGTCCTGGTACACATAGGGACTAATGATCTCGCCAGCCAGTCAGTTCTGGAGACCAAGAAACAGCTGACCAGACTGGGAGACAAACTGTCATCCATTTCATCCGGCATCTCCTGCTCTGAGATCCTGCTGGTCTGGGAGAGGGGGGCAGATGGACGAAAGGTCAGAGAAGGGGAGATAGGGGAGCTAAACATGTGGCTCAAGGGCTGGTGCCAGGAAAAAGGACACAAATTTGTAGGTAACTGGCAACAGTTTTGGGAGTGAAAGTTCTTTAAATTTGATGGACTGCATCTGACTAAGGAGGGAGTCAGTGCATTGAGGCAGAAGTTTGACGTCTTTTCAGAATATTTAAACTAGCAAATGGGGAGAGGGGTGCAGCACCCGATATATTGAACGGGAAGAACACCCCTCCCCCCTCAGCTAGTGATCAAACAGGAGTTCAGCATGTTTGTAGTTAATTTGCATTACCAGGTAAGGAAAAAGGTCCGGCTTCCCATACGATGCGCAGGGGAAACAACGGACCTCGCCCAACAACTAACACACCGAAATCTGGCCAGTGGAAAATCATGTACACAAATGCCCACAGTCTGGGAAGCAAGATCCCAGACCTGCAGGCAACAATGACAGAGGCTAAACTGGACATAGTAGCCATCAGCGAGACATGGTTCACCAGTAACGACACTTGGGAGACTTCAGTACCCAGCTATGTACTGTTCAGAAGAGACCGAGGTGCAAAAAAAAGGGGGAGGGGTGGCTCTTCATGTCAATGAAAATATCAAAGCTACAGAAATTCAGAATACACATAAGGAGCCAGAAGAACTGTGGGTCACCCTGGGAACAGGAAATGGGACAGCCATACGAACTGGGGTTGTCTACAGGCCCCCAGACTAGGGGGAGGACATAGACAAATTACATTTAGAAGATAAACAAAACATGACAGCTAAAGAGGAGGTTCTGATAATAGGAGACTTCAACATGCCAGATACAGATTGGTCAATACCAGCAGGAACATCCGCCAGAACTAGACACATACTGGATTCCCTGCAGGAGGAGGGCCTCAAACAACTGGTACAACAACCCACAAGACACTGGGCTATTCTAGATCTAGTACTGACTAACGGGGAAATGATCACAGATCTCCAGGTAGAAGGTCACCTGGGGGCCAATGACCATCACATGGTATGGTTCAATTTGGCCACCTGAACTAAATCATCCCATTCCAAGGCAAAAATATGGGACTTCAGAGGAGCTGACTTTGATAAGATGGCCAACAGAGTTAAGCTAGCCTTGACAAGAAGAAATACAGGTGAGGAGGGGTACAGGTAAAGTGGGCAAGCATTAAGGATGCAATACTTGAAGCAACATCCCATTGTGTTAGGGAGAAAAGCAAGAGCAAAAGAAGGAGGAAACCACTTTGGTTCTCAAAAACAGTAGCAGAAAAGGTCAGAGCCAAAAGGCTGGCCTTCAGGAAATATAAGGGAACGCAATGGGACAAAGATAGGGAGGCATACCAAACTTCCCTGAGGGAAGCAGGGAAGGCAGTAAGGCAGATAAAAGGCCCAAACTGAGGTAACACTAGCACGAACAGTAAAAGAAGGGGACAAGACTTTCTATAGATACATTAGTGAAAGGAGAAAGTCCAGAGGGGGTATTGCTAAGATCAAAGGGGATAAAGGGGAGTATGTGGAGGAGGACCAAGGAAAAACATCTATCCTAAATAGATACTTATTAACATACTAACATACTAAATGCCAGCAGACTAGGCCTTATGGTCTATCGAGTCTGCTCTAACCTCAGATCCCCTGTTGGGAACCTAGGCCCTCCCCCCCTAGTGTTCTGATACCCCTTTCTGTATCTGTCCCACCCTCTCTTGAAGCCTCCACATTGGAAATCTGGACCAGCTTGCCAGGCAGTGCATTCCAGGGATCCACCACTCTCTCTCTGTGAAAAACCTCCTCCTCTTTTCCCCCCTCATCCTACCTCCTTCCAACTTCAAACCATGCCCTCTGGTGATACCTCCCTCCTTTAGTTTAAAGATCCCCTTCCCGTTTACCCTATTTATTCCCTTGAGGTACTTGAAGACCTTGATCATGTTCCCCCTGTCTCTCCTCTCCTCCAAAGTAAACAGTCCGAGCTCCTCAAGTCTATCCTCATACGTCAACTCCCCCAGTCCTCGAATCATCCTGGTAGCCCTCCTCTGTACCCTCTCCAGGAGCTGTATGTCCCTTTTTAAGTGTGGTCTCCAGTACTGTACACAGTACTCGAGGTGAGGCCTCACCAGGTCATTGTACAGTGGCAGAATCTCTTCCCTGCTCCTAGAGGTGATCCCCCTTACAATGCATCCCAACATCCTGTTTTCTTTGCTAGCCGCTCTCCTGCACTGCTCAGAGTTATTCATACACGCATCCACCTTGACCCCTAGGTCTTTTTCCCCAGACAAGGCCTCCAACTCCACCCCTCCCAGGATGTACCTATGTTTGGGGTTTCCCCACCCGAGATGTAACACCTTGTACTTAGTTGTATTGAAATTTAACTTCCATGTGACAGCCCAACTTTCCAGGGTGTCCAGGTCCCCTTGCAGGGCCAACCTCCCTCCTCCCCAACTACTGCCCCGCCTTTGGATCATCGGGCAAGAGACTCATCTCACACCCTATACCCACCCTGATGTCAGATATGTATGCATTAAACAGGATCGCCCCAGGACCGAGCCCTGCGGAACTCTACTACCGACCTCTCTAGGGTTTGAGAGCTCCCCACCGATCACCACTCTCTGTGTGCGACCAGCTAGCCAGTTTCTTATTCATCTGACCATCAAAGGGCACACTCCCAACCCTGTCAGTTTCTCCACCAGCCCATTGTGGGGAACAGAGTCAAAAGCCTTGCTGAAGTCCAAGAATATTACATCCACAGGCTTCCCCCTGTCCAGTTCCGATGTTACCCATTCGTAGAACTCCACAAGGTTGGTTTGGCATGATCTACCTGGCACAAACCCATGTTGCCTACTGTCCAGCCCTCCTTCCTCCTCCAGGAACACCCCCAGTCATTCCTTCAGTATACTCTCCATTACTTTTCCTACTACCGAGGTCAGACTGATGGGCCTATAGATACCTGGTCTTCCCACCCCCCCTTTGATGGATTGGCACCACATGTGCCTCACGCCAGTCCCTAGGTACCGCTCCCTGTCTCAAGCGATCGATTGAAGAGCTCCACCAGGGTGCAGCCAGTACGTCCGCCAACTCCCATAGTACCCTCAGATGAATGCCATCTGGCCCAGGAGATTTATCTTTCTTCAGGGCTTGCCACACCCATTCGGCGGAGATAGCTTCGTCTGTCCCTCCTCCTTGGTCTTTCTATCCATGTCCTGTTGTGAAATCCCAGGGGTACCACTCCCTCCCTTATGCTCCCTTTCTGTTAATCCCCCGGTCCCTCTCAGTTTTGCTTCTATCCCCTTCGTGCCTTGCTTAGCAGATATCCCATCCCCCTCCCTAGTGAACACCAAGGTGAAGTGCTCATTTAATACCTCTGCCTGCTCCTTTGCCTCTTCCACCCAGCCACCTTCTGTTCTCAGTCTGCCAAGCTTGCCCTTAGCTTTTCTCTGCTCCCCGATGTACTAGAAAAAACCCATTTTCCCCTCCTCGAATCCCCTGTGCCAGATGCTGCTCTTTACTGGCCTTAGCCCCCTTCACCACCTGGGTGACTTTTCTAGATGCAAGGTGGTATGTTTCCCTTTCCCCTCTCGATGTTTTGTATTTTTTGTAGGCAGCCTTCTTCTCCCTGACCACTCCCTGAACTTCACTGGTCCACCAGCATGGTTTATGTGACCTTGCTCCCTTGCGCTTCACCTTAGCACAGGACCTGACTGCCTCATGGAGTCCCCGTTTTATAACCTCTCATCTCTGTTCCATGTCCATCATTGTTGTAATCCCTATCATGTGGTCCTTTAGAATGTTTCCCATGCCCATAAAGTCAGCTCCCCTGAAATCCACTGCCAGTGTTCTAGATCTCTCCCCCTCTCCCCCATGTTAATTTGAAACCATACAGTGTCATGGTCACTTCCAGTCAGGGGGTCCTCTACCACCAGATCACTTACCAGGTCCCCATCTGCCAATACCACATCCAGAACATGACCCTCCCTCGTGGGCTCCCTCACATGCTGTGTTAAGAACACATCCTGGAAACCGTCTAGTAGCCTCTGCTCCTTGGCCATCTTAGAGGACATGGTTCCCCAGTTTGTCTCTGGCATATTAAGATCCCCCATCAATACCACTCTCTCCCCTTTTGGTCCACACTGGGCAATGATGTTGTCCAGCAAACTATCCTCCAGAATATCACCCATCCCAGGGGGCCAATATGCTACACCCAGCTTGACCTTACCTCCTGTTGGGGTTCGTAAGAAGGCCCATAAGGCCTCCATGTTTCCCTCTGCCTCTTCTACCCTAGCAATTTCAATGCCCTCTCTAATGTACATAGCCACTTCACCCCCTCTGCCCTCATTTCTATCCTTCCTAAGCAAAACGTATCCCCTCACATTTAGGTCCCAGTCATGTTTGTTGTTGGCCCCATGCTTTCTGTGACCGCGCACATCCAATTTCCTAACAGCACATGACCTGGAACTCTGGTAACTTGTTACCCCATCTCCTTGCATTCACTAACACCACCACCCACCCCTTTGTCCTTGGACCCTTTGTCGAATCACACCCGGGTTCCTTGTGCCTCCTGCCACCATCTGCTCCTCCTGAAACCTCCCCACTACTTTCCCTCCTTCCCTTGGGTTTGATGGCTGCCCTCATCTGGAGGAGGGACTTAGACCAGCCCCTCCCTTGTCCCTCCCCTCACAAGTTTAAACCCCACATTTCTTGAATGTAGTCCACCACCCCTGTTTAAGGATTTCTTCCCTATGGGGTAAGGTGAAGCCTGTCCTGGCATACAGTCCCTATCCTCCCAAACCCCTCCCAGTTACCTAACACCTCCATCCCCCTTTCTTTCCCCCACTTTCTGAGCCAGTCATTTACCTCTGTGATCTTCCTTTTGTTATCCACTGAGGCCCTGGGTACCGACAATATTTCTAAAAAGAAAGTGTTGCATCCATTGTCCTGACAGACCCTAGCAAGTTCTTGGAACCTTGCCTGGATTTCCAAGACACTGTGCCCCTATATATCATTAGTCCCCAAGTGCACCAGGAAATCTGGTTTTCCTTCACAATCCCCTGCCAGCTCGTATACCATGAATTTAGCTCTGTGCATCTTCAACCCAGAGATACCCACTACCTTCTCCCGGTTCTGGCATCCCACCCCCTGCCCCCACATTGGATACCCTGTATTATTGAGTCACCCAGTAAGAGAACCTTAATGCCTCCATCATCCTTATGGTTACTTCCACTACCTCTCTGCGCTCTCAACCCCTCCTTCCCCCCTTTATCCAAACTCCCAATGTCGTGGGAGTCTTCCTGCTCTATTATGAGAGACCGCCTTGCTACCTTCCCCTTATTGTCTCCCTTAACATTTTGTCCACTTGGCTCAGACCCCTCCCCCCCCGGATAGGTGTCCCCTTATTCACACTCATTTCTGGGCCATTTATCCTGGTGTTGAACATATCCCCTTCCCCCACACCATCCTCCACACCCCTTATAATGGTACCCCTATCTCCAGAGGCTCGCTGCGGGACCCGTTCACCTAGGTCCCCATCCTTGGGACAGGCCCTCCTCCTGAGGGGGGGTCCCTCCCCCAACCCCTTGTCTACTAGGTTCTCTCCAGTCCTGCTTTCCTCCCTTGTTTCTGCTATATATTGCATTTCCCCTCTCTGCTTCTCATAGAGGTTTCCCCTTCTCCCCTTGGGACTATTTCTTTCCTTTCCTTTCCTTTTCCGACCTGTGATGTCCTATGGGAATCCAACTCCCTCCCCATGGCCACTGTCCCAGTTTTCTCATTTCTGCTAACCCCTTCCTCCCCCACTAGATTACTAAGCAGCTCAGATTTATTGTGACACTCTATGCTAGCCTCCATTACCTGTCCTGAGTGTCCCCTGACTGGCCCTTTAAGCCGCCCCTGTTTCTCCCCTCTTGCCCTATCCACCTGCAAAGCTCCCTTCCCATTGTCTGCTCTTCTAGTCTTCCCACCATCAGCCTTTCCTGACTTCTTCCCTCTCCGCTCTCTTTATTTTCTGAGTGTTCGCCCCATAAGTGTTCACCTTCGCACCAACATCCCTATCCAGGCGTGTTTCTATCCCTGATACCCCCCACTAGCTATAATGTGTTCTATTCTTGATTCTGTGCCTTGCCCCACCTCCCTCATCTCCACCCTCTGCCACCCATATCCCCACGCCTTATCTCTGGTCACCCCCCAAGTCTCCCAGCTTACTCCTTAACCAACAAACTTCACTCCTAATCTGAAATAGCTGCCTCACAGTGTGGCAGCCTCCCTCTCTCCAGGCCTACTTTAGAATTATTGCCGCCCCACAGCCTGTGCATCTTACAACCCTTCTGAAGATGCCTGCCATCGTGGAAATCGGCCACCCCTTTTGTCCTTCTCTATTCCTTATAGGCACTTCCTCCTTTTCCCATTCCCTTCCCCATGGGTTACTACCACTCCTTCCCCTCCAAGTGGCCATACCGGGATATCCTAGGTCAGCCATATTCGTTTCGAGATACAACCCAACTCAAGATTGTCACTTAAACGCTGTCTGATGATACAGGATAAACAGGCTTTTAAATGAGGCACTTAATCACTAACTGAAGATACAGGCTAGATCAGTCATTTTTTCTTCCAACAAACAGCCCTGCTCTATATAGACACTTAAACTCTAACTGATGGAACAGGATAAACAGGCTCTAAATAGACTCAAACTCTAACTGAAGAAACAGAATAAACAGTATAATCATATAGTACAGGTTAGTTCTGTTTTTTACAACCAGTTGCCTGTAATATCACTGCCCCACCAGTATCTCCATGTTTTTTCCTTACTCGCCCCAGACTGATACAGTTCTATGTAGGTAGAAGTCCTGATTCGGCCCACCTCCAGAGAACCCCTCACCTTACCAGCCCATAAAGACTATTTAAAAAGGTGGTACAGGGTGGGTGGGGGAATTTAAATGTTCCGCTTTTAGTCCCTGAGCTCCGATGAGCCTCTATCTGTCCTGGTCTTTCTCTTGCTTTCCGGTGGTGCTGCGGGCCGCCCGTTAAATTGGGCAGCAAGCCTGCAGCGTTTTGATGCCGAAAATAAAATTTAAATGTTCGGCTCCAGTCCCTGAACTCCGATGAGCTCCCTCTCTCTGTCCTGGTCCCTCTTTCACTCTCCGGCGCTGCTGCAGGCCGCCCCTTAAATAGGACAGCAAGCCTGCAGCATTTTGGCACCAAAAATAAAATTTAAATGTTCCGCTCCAGTCCCTGAGCTCCAATGAGCTCCTTCTCTTTGTCCTGGTCTCTCTCTCTCGCTCCATTTACCGAGGAGAAGGTAGGACAGGACCCATAGCTCAGCACCATGGACACGGGGGGGGGGGGAGGAGTGCACAAGTCCCTTCACAAAGGAAAGGGTCCTACAAGAACTCGCTAAGCTTAGGGTGGGCAAGGCAATAGGACCTGATGGCATACATCCCAGGGTACTAAGGGAGCTAAGGGTGGAACTAGCAGAGCCATTATCAGAAATGTTTAGTGAGTCTCTGAGCACAGGAGAGGTCCCAGAAAACTGGAGAAGGGCTCATGTGATCCTGCTCCACTAGAGTGGTAGCAGGGAGGAGGCAGGGAACTACAGACCAGTCAGTCTTACCTCAGTAGTGGGCAAGATTTTGGAGGCACTCCTTAAGGAAAAGTGCAATACCTGGAATCCACAGGAGCACAGGATCCAAGACAGCATGGCTTTACAACAGGAAGGTCCTGTCAAACTAATCTCATAGATTTCTTTGACTGGGTAACCAGAGTGGTGGACCAAGGGGGTGCAGTTGATGTCACCTACCTTGACTTCAGCAAAGCTTTCGATACTGTTCCACATAGAAGATTGATAAATAAGCTGGGTAGGCTCGGGTGGGTCAGAAGTTGGTCAACTGGGTGGCAAACTGGTTGGCGGGCAGAAAACAGAGAGTGGTGATAAATAGTATACAGTCAGAAGAGATGCAAGTCACAAGTGGAGTACCTCAGGGATCAGTCCTGGGGCCAGTCCTATTCAATATCTTCTTTAGTGACATTGCAGATGGACTGGAGGGTAAGATTTGTCTGTTTGCAGATGACACCAAGATCTGCAACAGAGTAGATGATCCAGATGGGGTGGACAGAATGAGAAGGGATCTGGATAAACTGGCAAAATGGTCAGAAGAGTGGCAACTGGAGTTTAATGCAAAGAAGTGCAAGATCATGCACGTAGGGAAGAGAAACCCTGAAGCCACCGATAGGCTGGGAGGGGAGTTGCTGGCAGTCACAAAGGAAGAAAGAGACTTGGGCATCATCATCATCACAGATGACCTGAAATCATCCAATCAGACCACTAAAGCAGTAGGTAAGGCTAGAGGGATGTTGGGGTGTATTAGTAGGGTTATCACAAGTCGCAAGAGGGAGGTAATAATCTCTCTTTACAAGACACTGGTTAGGCCCCATCTGGAGTACTGCGTGCAGTACTGGAAGCCACACCTTCACAAGGACATTAACAAAATGGAGGTAGTCCAGAGAAGGGCAACCAAAATGGTGCAGGGACTTCATCAGAAAACATATGAGGACAGATTAATGGAGCTTAATATGTATACCCTAGAGCAAAGGAGTGGGAGAGGTTATATGACCGAAACATTCAAACATCTTAAGGGCATTAACAAGGTGAAAGAATCTTAACATGTTTCAGTATAAGAAAAATAGCAGGACAAGTGGACACAGCATGAGATTAGCTCTAGGCCGATTAAGGGATAATGTGAGGAAGTTCTTTTTCCCAGAAAGGGTGGTGGATGCATGGAACGGCCTACCTCAGGAAATGGTGGATATGAATACAGTGCAGGGCTTCAGACAGGCATGGGATAGGCATAAGGGAGTAATACAGATGAGTATGAGTAGATAGGCCATTGACAGAGTACAGGCCTATGGCACATTGATAAGGTAGAAAAATGGGCAGACTGGATGGGCCTTGCGGTCCTTATCTGCCATCAGCGTCTATGTTTCTATGTTAAGCTGGAGTGCTGGGAGCCCGAAACCGTTTACCCGATACTCTATATCCCCACACTTGGGATTTGGCCGCGTCGGATTTGCCCGCGATGGAGTTTGCAATCTTAAATAAGGGGGGTTTGGGGGCGAAGCACCCCAAAACATAACAGAACCATCTGCTGCAGGCAAATCCCGAGTGCTGGGATACTGAGTGTCGGCCAAATGGTTTCGGGCTCCTGACACTCGGGCTTGTGCATTTCTGGATATTGTCATATATCCAACAGGAGCTGGCGGACAAGCGATGTGACCAATGAGACCCAGACTGAAAGCCTCATATAAAAGGGGGGTGGCATACAAGGAGGTAGATCTTTTTGGGATCCCGAAGCAAGCAGAAGTAGTGCGCATTCGCAGTTTAAGTGCATCATTCCTAGGCCTTGTGCCTGGGTGAACGATGTTTGAGTGACATAAGCATGCTGGCCTTTTAGGCGACAGCTGAAGATCAATGAGCAGTCCCCGGTAGTGGAATCCCAGCTCAAACATTGTTATCATTACAGCTAATAATGATCAAGTGATCAAGAAACTGTGGTTACTCAAGCATAGCAGGGAGCCGGGTCCTAGTCCAAATGGAGTCCCATTGTAGATTTAGCTGAGTCGCGTCATCCTGGGATATTGTGAGTACAGAAAGGAATGTTTTCGGTAACCTGCAGCATTGTTTGCTCCGTATTTGGATTACAGTTTGGGTTTCACGTTTGGATTATAAATACCTCACGTCCTGAGGTTGGACAGCCATTTAAAAGGAAATGTCCACTTGCAAATGCTCTACACCATAGTGTGGGGCAGCCCACGATTAGATAGAAACATAGAATGTGACAGCAGAAAGGGACCTCGAGGTCCATCTAATCTACCCATAGTGTATGTATTTTTATACAATGGCAAAAGAAAATCTAAGAAGCCGATTGGCTGCTCTGTCCTAGACACAGTGATGTTATTAGACAATAACATCACTGTATGTAGGGCTGGCACAGAAAAGACTGCATTATAACAACAGGAATCACTCCCTTCTCATCTCCCTAGAGCAGTCAAACGTTGCTGCACGTGCACACCGAAGTCGTCAAGGCTTAAACCAGCCCCCGCACTAAATACTAATTTCATCTCTAGCTCAGACATAAAAATCCACAGTTTATTAAAAAATAATTTCAAATATGGTGACACTCTTTCCCAAAACGGAGCGTGTGGAGTGAACCACAGAAGACCACAACTGCTACTCGCCTGGTTCACCGATGTCATTGCTTGGGATAAAATGGCAGCAGAATAAAGTTTCAGTCCTGCAGTGCCACTAACCTTGCCACAAAATGTAAATCCCCGTCTTCCTCATTCTGTACTCACCGCTGAAAACAAGTGAAAAAATAACCGAAGCGGTGACACCTTGCCTCTGAAATCCTGACATCGTGCGCATGCCACACAGCCACCTACCTGCTCTGCAAGGATGGAAAAGCAGTTACAATTTAAAGAATAAAAAAAGAAACACATTTCAAATATAGCCCATTTCTACAGTGGCTGAACGCCGGGTGGGGGTGGGGGGACATCAACGATCACAACACGTGTTAAACAGGAGAAACCTTGTTGACTGGCAGGGCACAGTGAATCAGCTTGCAGCTCCACCTAGTGACAGAAGAATAAACTGGACTTTTGTTTAAATGTACTCCACACAAAAATGGAAATAAAAATGCAGACAAATTTTCTTTTTTCTTTTTCTCTTTTATTAAAAATGAGCCATTGTATAACAGTAATAAGGCATGACAGGGTGTGTATTATTGTGTAATAACGTCACTCCTAGGGTGGTGGAAGCACTTGGCTTTGCCTTGTGCTTCAACCCACCCGAGGAGTGACGTTATTACACAATAACACACATCCTGTCATGCCTTATTGCTTAACTACTACCCCCTCCACTCTACTCTTTCATTTGAATTATAGCCTTCTGCTTATCCCATGCGTTCTTGAACCCCACCATTGTTCTGGCCCCCTCCACTGGCAGGCTGTTCCAGGCGTTCACCACCCTTTCTGTGAAAATAACTTTCTAATGTTAGTCCTGAATTTGCCTCCTTTTAACTTAAGATCGTGATGCCCTGTTCTGCCTCCCTCATTTGCCTTGAACAGTTCCTTAACCTGGACATTGTTTGTCCCCTTGATGTACTTGAAGGTCTCGATCATGTCCCCCCCTCTCTCCTTTGTTCCAGAGAGTACATGTTCAGTGCCCTCGATCTGTCCTCATATGGAATTGTGTGCATTCCATGCACCATTTTTGTTGCCCTCCTCTGCACCGTCTCTATTCTGTCAATGTCCCTTTTAAGGTGTGGCTGCCAGAACTGGACACAGTACTCCAGGTGGGGGCGGACAAGTGCCCTGTATAGTGGTAATACGACCTCCCTTCTCTGGCTAGTGATTCCCCTCCCAATGCATCCTAGCATGCCACTGGCCTTGAGTGCTGCCTTCTCACTTTGTCTATTCACTTTTAAGTCATCTGATATAATGACCCCTAGGTTGCACTTTTGCCTGGTTGTTGCTTGCTTTTCTCCTCCCAAGAAGTGCTCCATTTTTGGGTCTCCTCTCCCAGTGTGCATGACTTTGCACTGTTTGGCGTTAAAGTTCAGCTGCCATGCTGCAGATCACTCCTCCAGCTTCTTAAGGTCTGCCTCCATGTTCATTTGCCCTACTGGGGAGTCTACCCGATTGCTTATCTTGGTGTCATCTGCAAATAGACACACCTTTCCCTTGAGCTCTCCTTCTATGTCTGCTATGAATATAGTGAAAAGCAGAGGCCCCAGTACAGAACGTTGGAGCACCCCGCTGGTTATTCTCTGTTCTGCTGACAGTGTGCCATTTACCTGCACACTCTGTGTTCTACCTTGCAGCCAATTTTTCACCCATGCTACCATTTTCGATCCCACCCCATGTTGTCTAGCTTTTAATCAGCCTTCTGTGTGGGACAGAGTCAAGGCCTTGGTAAAGTCCAGCTAGACTACATCAATTGCACCCCCCATCATCTACTGTCTTTCTAACCCAGTCAAAGAATTCAATTAGGTTTGTTTGGCAGGATCTCCTGTTGTGAACCCATGCTGTTTGGGATGCTGTTGTTCACTGGCTTCAAGGAATGCTAGTATCTTCTATTTGAGTAATGATTCCATTCATTTCCCCACAACAGAAGTGACGTTCACTGGGCGGTAATTTTCTGCCTCCTCCCTGCTACCAGATTTATGGAGTGGGACCACTGTTACCCTCCTCCAATCTATTGGTACCTCCCCTGTCTCTAGTGATTTGGTGAAGAGATTTGCTAGTGGTGCTGCTAGTTCCTTCCCTAGTTCTTTTAGGATTCTGGGATGCATGTCATCAGGCCCCATGCCCTTATCTACTTTCAGGCGATTTACCGCCTTAAGGACTTGTTCTGCTGTGAAGGAGCCTGCATCGACCCCCAGTCCTGGGGTGCTGATCCTTTTTAGGGCTGGACCATTTCCCTCCTTCTCCTCTGTAAATACAGAGCTGAAGTACTTCTTTAGGATTTCAGCTTTTTCCCTGTCCCTCTCTTCTAGGTTTCCCCCTTCCTCTTTCAGTCTTACTATTCCCCCTGTGTCTTCCTTTTTTCCCTTACGTACCTAAAAAAGGTCTTGTCCCCTGTTTTTGCACCTTCTGCTGTCTTCATCTCAGTTTGTGCATTTGCCTTCCTAATTACTCTGCCTGCCTCCTTTAATTTCTCCCTGTATGATTCCCAGTCTTCCTCCTTATTTTTTACTTTTAATTTTTTGCAGGCAGCCTTTTTTCCTTGACTATGGTTGCCACCTCTTTGGAATACCATAGTGGGTTTCTTTTCTTCTTTGCTTTGCTTATTTTCCTGATGTATTGGTCTGTCATTTCCCTGACAGCATCCTTTGTTTTCCCAGATTTCATTGACCTTCGCTCCCTGCCTTTCTTCTAAGATTTCAGCTATGGTATGCCTCATTTTCTAAAAATCCGCCCTTCTAAAATCTAGGACCCTTATGCTGGAGTGACTAGTGTCCTCTGTGGTGGGAGTAAGGAATCTGACCATACGATGGTCGCTATTTCCTAGGTGGCACTTTACTTCTGTCTCTGTCACTCTCTCCCCGTTTGTTAGGACTAGGTCCAGTATGGCTTCATCTCTTGTTGGAGAGTCTACCAGCTGCCTCAGACCTGCACCTCACAAGGCAGTCAAAAAGTCCCTACTCTTTGTTGATGCTGCAGCTGATGTTTCCCACTGTATGTCAGGTAGGTTTAGATCCCCCACCAGTACCACCTCTCCTTTACCTGCCATGTGGTGTATCGTCTCGAGTAGGTCCTTGTCTGCGGTTTTCCCCCCCTGCGATGGGGGCTATAAACTGCACCTATGCTAGTAGTTGCCCTATTCTCAGTGTCGGCTGTCGGCCACAGTGCTTCGGCTTCACTGGGGGGCCCCTGTACCTCTGGTTTTTATGTCTTCACGTACATATATTGCCACCCCTCCTCCCTTTTTTCCCTTTCTAGCCTTTCTGTACAGGTTGTATCCTGGGATCTCTGTGTCCCAGGTGTGGTTTTCTTTATACCAGGTTTCAGTCACTGCCACCCAATCCAGTTCCTCCTGTGCCATAGTTGCTATGAGTTCTGGAAGTTTATTTGTCAAACTTTTAGCATTTGTGAGCACTGCTTTCCATATCCATTCACCCCCCTTCCCCTTGGTGTGACTTTGTTTCCTCTTTGTTTTTTGTTCTGGGTTAGTGTTGTAATTGTAATTTGGTGATGATTTTGTGCTCATTTTATTCTTTTGGGGGAGTGGAGTTCTGTGCATTGACTGCCATGCCATGGACAGTCTCCATCCCCAGATTGGGTGTCAATTTTCTGCTTGTTTTGGTTCTATGGGGAGTGGAGTCCTGCGCACCAGCTGCCTTGTCGCGTGCAGTCCCCATCTCCTGATTTTTTAGTTTAAACAACTCTCGTAGATGTTGAATTTCTGTCCAAGCACCCTCACGCCTTCTTTGTTGAGGTGTAGACCACTGTACCTGAAAAAATTTCTTTCCCAGATGCTTTGCCAGTCCCCTATGAAGTTGTACCCCTTTTCTGGGCAAAAGTCGCATAACCAGGTGTTGAGGTCTTGTATTTCTTATGCCCTGACCTGTTTTTTGCTACTGCCCTTTTCCCAGACTGGTAGGACTTCTGAGAAGGCAAGAGTGGACGAAAGAGAGGACACTTTCTTTACTAACTCCATTAGGTGTTTTTTTGTCTCGTCCAGCGATTGATTCGCCAAGTCGTTTGTTCCAAGGTAGATAACTATATCTTTGTTTTCTCCTTCTTTATGCGCAGTCTGTTTTATGCGGTCTGTGTCCCTTTTAGCGGATGATCCTGGAAGACACTTAACCAAAGTTTCCACTGTGGTGTTGGAGTTTGGGTGGGGTTCCACACCGCGAATCATGGAATCCCCTATTTTGAGTAGGTTTTTGGGTAGTGTATGTAGTCCTTTGTTTGCCATTTGCTTTTACTGCAGTGTGCTGTTTTGTGTGAGGATAATGTCTACACCTTGTAGGTTTAGTTTGTTAACCTTGTTTACATGCCCTGGTTTCCTCCTTCTGACCACTTGCCAACCTACTGACCCAGTCTGCTTTTTGGGGTAGTAGTTGGCACTTTGGTTTTGGTGGCCAGGAAGTGGAGGTTGTGGCTGCCTTATGCCTTGTATCTCACCCTGCAGTTCGAATATTTGGTTCCAGGCTTCCTGAAGCGGGGACCTAAGGTCGGCAATGGTCCAGCATGTGGGATAGTGAGTAAAGTGCCTGGCATGAGATTTGGTGAAGAGAGCCCCACAATGTTCACAACTCCTGATGTCCATTGTGTTCATATCAGGTGCTTCCCCTCTGTTTACTTGCACGAAAATGGGGAAGGATCTATCACCAGTGCTGGATGAAATAAGAAAAAGAGGCTTCTTGCCTGGAGAGTTGGCAGCCTTTCTCAGTTGGACAGAATGCAAAAAAAATGTTCTTTTTTTTTTTAGTTTTTTTAGTCCTCCATCTGTCTTGTCTGACCTAGTTTGCATGGATGGGAACCCACAATGGTATCAGACTCCACTTCTTCCTGTGACTGTGCAGGAAAGAGGTGTAGGAGGCAAGACCTATATAAGGAGCTGAGCACGGGTGGGTGGGAATGGGGTAGGCGCCCCCTGCAGAAAAAGAAAGACTGAGCGACCAGTGTCAAGAGAACAGCTACCAGAAACAAACAAAAGAAAATGAAAACTATCTGCTGCAGTAGTACAGTGTTAGGTAAGCGTCTGTAAGTCAATCGTACCAGCACAGCCCTGCCTGTTTATCTGTTCCTGCCCGTGTACCTAAAACCTGCACCCCCTGCTAAGAGGAGCGGCCACCAGAAATGCCCAAAGCACCCAGATTACAGACCTGTCTGAGCTGTCTTCTGGAACTGCACTTAGGAAGTTCCTTTTGTTCAGCTGCTTAGCCATGTAGCGAGAGAATCCCTTGACCCCCCGATGGATTTTCACTGGGATTTTACTTGGGTGCCGAGTCCTTCCAAGCCGATGCTGAAGTCGAGTGGCGCGGTGCTTAGCAGTGGGGAGTCTTGAAAAAGACTGTTGCCCACTGAGCAACTCTTTCACAGAGGGATGGGATGGTTTGGATCCCAGCTCAGGACCCTCTCTGCTCTGCCTAAAATAAAAATGTTACCTTCTGGCCCATCCCAGAATCTCCAGTGGCTGGACAGTCTATACTGGGTTTCGGTGTGACATGGGGGACGTAAATAACCAAACTGGAGCTCATAATAGCTCCGTATATTAATAAATACTGTACACTGTCCTGCAGCTGATCCCAGGCTCTGTCATCAGCCATGGGAGGTTCTGGGATATGCCCCAAACGGCACTTGTCATGAAAGGCTGGTAGGAGGGAAAGCAGGATCAACCAGATAAACTGAAGATACTACACCAAGCCTAATCGTTGGCTGACCCACACTATGGTGTGGGGCATTTGCAGGTGGACATTTCCCTTTAAGCAACTGCATTGCCTGTGTGGTTTTCACAACATATTGCTCTTGGAAATATTAGTGCACCAACGTCAGCCAGCCTGCGGCAACAGCATCAGGCCTGCAGCGATTCAACAGTGGGTACCCAGAGACTGCCATAAGGATGCTCTTGATTCAAGTACAGAGTAGCATCCTGATACTAGGCAAGTGTAAAAGGGGTCTCCAGTATAGGAGGCTTAACAAAGAGGGGTGGTATTGTAACTGTTGGTAAAGTTTAGAGTTACACCTAGTTGGACCTGGTTAATGGCAGCTAACCTTAGCTGGCGTTGCTGATATCCTGTGTGGGGTTTCACTATGCAGCTGAAGTAGCTGATTTATAGCTCAACCTCTGATGGGTGCTAGATTGGGGCTGGTTAGCTATAGTGTGCATAACTAACTGTTTTGCTTGCAGGGAGTTGCCACTGCAATAAACTTGTGATGCAAATGCTTAAAAAGGATATCTTTATTGACTGATCAGTCATGGGTATTGTATTTTGGGAAGGGCTATCCTGAAGGGATGGGTAGGTGTAGTTTACAGAGACTTGTACCCCATTAGTAGTTAACCCACTAAGTAATTATTTCCAGGTGGAGGCATCATATAATACAAACATACGAATCTGCCAGCAGAAACAGGCCTCATGGTCTATCAAATCTGCTCGAGTGCGCAGCTAGCACCCCTAGATTGCAGCTGCCCCACCCCCTCCCACCTCCAGGAAGTTCTCAGCACTACTTACTCAGACCCTCCCCCGTGCCCTGTCCCATGCTCTTTTAAAACTACCCACTGTCTTGCATGAAATCACCCCCTCTGGTAGGGTGTACCATTTTGACATCACCCTCTCCACGAAGTAACGTCTCCTCATCTCTCTCTCTCCTAAATCTGCCCCGCTCTAATCTTAGCCTGTGCCCTCTCGTGTCCCTTCCCTTCCTCAGCTTAAATAACTCATCAGTGCTAGATTTGTTGATCCCCTTCAAGTATTTGAACATTTCGATCATCCCTCCTCTCCAGGGTGTACAAACTCAGATCTCTCGGCCTGTCCTCGTAGGTTTTGCCTTCCATCCCACGTATCATTTTTGTTGCCCTATGCTGCACCCCTCTAGCAGTCCATTATCCTTCTTCAGATACGGATGCCAGTACTGCACACAGTACGGACACAGTGCTCCCTGACCAAAGACCTGTAGAGGGGCAGGATCGCTTCCCTATGCCTGGACAAGAATCCCCTTGCAATACACCCCAGCATCCTGTTAGCCTTAGCTGCAGCTTTCCTGCATTGAGCTGAGTTGTTCATGCTCTCTGTTACTATCACTCCTAATCCTTCTTTTCCTTGGTGACCCCCGGCCTCACCCCCCCCAACCAATGTTCCCTCCTTGGGTTCTTGGCCCTGAAGTGAATAACCTTGCACTTCTTTGCATCGAAGCCCAGCTGCCATTTCACCGATCACTCCTCCAGTTTGGTTAGGTCCCCCTGTAGATGTTTCCACCCGTCAGCTTCATCCACTACCAACCCCATTTTAGTATCGTCTGCGAACAAACTGATCCTGCTTTCAACTCCGTGTGAGATACCCAATATGAATAGCCCAAACAACACCAGACCCAGCACAGAGCCTTGCGGCTCCCCACTCGTCACTGGCCTAGGCGTTGAGAGTCCCCCCCACCACCCCTTTGCTGCCTCCCCTTCAGCCAGTTCACGATCCAGTTAACCAGAAAGGTTACACAACCCTAAGCCCAGGGGCCTACTGAAGCTCAGCCAGCCATCAGTTGGTGGAAGAAGGCATGGCGGTACCTCAAAATCCCTAAACACAAAATTGCATGAGACCTTAAGAAGCCATGCAGAAAGTATTTAGGTACAGCACAACAGACTCAACTCCTGGACCATATGGGACAATGGACATTCAGAACAGTTGAGAATACCAATAATAACCTGGGGCTAGCCAAAATTAAAAATGTATATATATTTTCAGTTATTTAAAATCTTAAAACAGACTCAACATGTAGAACAAAGGGCATCTTACAAGACAAGATGTAAAGGGTGATTTAAAATGGGATAAAAATTCATAGGTCCCCAGCACTGCTACTTTAAAGAGACACTGTCAACCATTTTTGCATCATATTATTGCTGCATTCAAAAGCCACATTTTATGACTGCTTACATTCTTTAAACTTCATTGATGTTACTGGTTGTTTTATCTGCCTCCTTTCTTGGTAGAACAGAAGTGCATGCTTATAGTATAGTTATACCCAACCTTGATTTGTTTTGTATCCTTGACCTACTCTTACTTCATACGTTCTGAACATTAGGAACGCCCCCAAGCACTGCAGCCACTCCTGATGAAACAGCCTCCTCTTCTACCAGTTCATCAAGAGTGGCTAAACTGCATTAGGGGTGTTCCCAAATCCAGGAAAGATGCAGTGGGAATTGATCAAGGAATGTAAATACACATGTTTTTGTGTGGTAACACCAGTATGGTGGGCTGTCTGTTTTTCATTTTTGAAAGGAAAAAAGGAACAAGAACCAAACTACCAGCTACATCAACAATCTCTAAAGAACGTGACAAATCATAACATATGTTTTTTTTAATTTTGGACAATTTAATACCTAATTTGGTCAACAGTGTTCCTTTAAGCACTTTGGTACCATTCATTGCCAGGCTTCACTGGGCCTCCACTTGGGAGTCTGGCCTTACCATTTGAGAAACACAGCCTAGGAATAACAATAAAAAAGAATGAATAGGGCATTGTTTGAATTTGGAGTCTGATTCTGTGTTTACAGCTTACTAGTAGTTCTCCTGACAGTATATGTGCTGTTCAGTAGCGTGAAGCCTGGGCAAAGGGGAGAGAGAATTCATTATTTTGGGAAAAAAAAAACCTGGAAGGGCTTTCTGTTATTAGATTTATAGATTTTGGAGTCGAGGAAGAAGACTGCAACTGCAATTGGAGTAATAAAAATCATTCTAAGACTTGTTAGGAATAGTTTTGCTGCGGTAAGAGGAGGGGGGTGCAGTCTAGATGATTGAAAAGAGAACTGCACATACAGTATCTTAATAAAATCCCCTCTAGCCAAATGCTGCCCTGTTTAATAGATGCATTGTATAAAAAAGCACCTGTCTGTTGATATGCGGTTAAAAAGAGAGAGCTGTATGACTTGCAACTGACAGAGCTGCCTGCCACCGTCTCACTGTTCTGCTGCATGCTTTCACCACACACAAGTGTGCACTGCCAACCAGAGGCCTACCAGGCAGCGCACATTTACTTGGGGGAGCTTGTCGTAAAACCTCACCACGATGATGAGCACTGCCCTCAGTTGTATGTTTTGGAGTCCTACCTTTTTAAAATGTTATTCCTGCAGACTGCTTACATTTTTGTTTAACATAATATACAGTGCTCCCCAGTCATTGTTTTAGCGTGGTGGGCCATCCGTCTTTCGGATGAGATGTTAAACTGAGGTCCCATCTGCCTGGATTGGTGGTAGTTCAGGTGGATGTTAAAGATCCCATGGCACTTATCAAGAAGAGTAGGGGAGTTTTTATTGTGAAATAGAGACATAAATAAACAACACAGTGATTCAAAAGTTAAATTACATAAAAAATACAGAAAAATCACATTACATACATAAAAAAATACAACAACACAAGGATTTCAGTGAAACAATCATTATTTGCTATGCAGATATAAAGCTTATTTAAATTTTATAAAGTGAGTAAACCCATTCCACCATTTTGTGACTGTACGTGAGGTAAGCACATTTGATTCTTGTAGGTAAATCTTTGAAAGTTCATTAGTTACCAAACGTTCATAACATTCATAAGTCATTTTATTTTGATAGATCACCCATTGCCATCTTGCTTGCCATAAATAATACCGTACACAACTAAAGAATAATAATAGGGTACTATCATAATAAGGAGCTAAACTAGGAGGATAAACTCCTAAAACTAACATATCATATGAGAGAGTTGTAAGCCATTTCAGGTTCCACACTCTTGCAAGATAATGCCACAGACCCCTGGCATAAGAACAGTAAAGAAAAAAATGTTCCATGGATTCTTCCATATTAATGCATTCATTATAAGGATAGTTTCTTTCTTCCTTGGCTTTATATTTAGCATTACCCCTGACATTCAGGTGCCCATATACTATAAGCCACTGTGTTTCCCACTGTGATGCAGGCAGTCTGGGATTATTAAGCTGGGCCAGTACCCTAGGGTTCAAAGCAGAGGGACAATTTTTAAAACAAGGCACTTGTGGGTAGATCACCCCATAATTAGCCTGTACATGGATTATGTAGTATTATTTAAAATCCTGGTTCTAGTTATTTGCCATTTAAACAGCTTCTGGACCACTGATTTAAAGTAAACAAGGATGTTGATGTGAGGATTCAGCCTAGAGGCTAAATTGAGCCACACTTTAAAATAATTACCTAAGGCCTTTACAACCCATCCCTTACAGATACTGACCGCGTGTGCTAGCCCAGATTTAAGGGTATTCATAAAAAAGAGCGAATGCACAAATACAACAGGATCCAGCATACCCAAACCACCAGATTTTTTTATCCAAATAAGTATACTGCCTTTTGACAGGATTTAACCAATTCCCACACAGCATCTGAAAAAATAAACTGTACAACTTTGTCTCTAGCTGGGGAGGAAGGGGGAAAAATCATGGCAAGATATTGCAAACAGGGAATTATGAATTATTTTAATATATGTATTCTTTTAAGCTTTGAAAATTTCCATTGCTTCCATCTATTAACCTTGTTTTCAACCATCTCAAGCACTAGTTCCCAATTCTCCATTGGCAGGTTTTGGGGTCCAAACAGGAGCCCTAGAATTTTGAAAGGATTGCGGGAGATACAAATCCTGTCTTGAATTGTTTCTGTTGGGCCTGATGCTCCGATAAATAGACCTCTGGTCTCCTGTAAATTTAACTGTGCATTGGAAGCTGCTGAAAAAAGTGAAAAAACCTCCAAAAAATAGTGAACCTGATTATAATCAACAAAATATAAAATTAAGTCATCATCATAAGCTTGGACAGGAAGTGGAGAAGCAGGCACAACCCCAATACCTGTCCATTTTTGTGATTGAACTATAAACTGTAAGAGAGGATCAAGGGAAATAGTATATAAAAGGGGGCTTGGGGGCAGCCTTGCCGTACCCCAGTGACTAAACGAATACTTTTAGCAACATTCCCCTGTAAAAAAGGGTAAACTATATTATGTTGATAGAAAGATGTGATAAGTTTAACCATTTGCTGAGGGATTCTATAACGTTCTAGTTCTAAATAAAGAAAGGGAAGATGAACACTATCAAAAGCCTTCTCTAAGTCCGCAGAAATCATACAACCAGATATACCACTAAGTGAGAGATGTTCTATAGTATCCCGTATAATCATTAAGGCAGATTGTATTCTACGTTCAGGAATTCCGCAAAATTGATATGGGGATATAACCAGTTTAGCATATTGTTTAAGCTGATTGTTTAAAATATTAGTAAATATCTTATAGTCTGTTTTTAAAAGGGTGATATGCCTCCAGTCTTAATATTGTTCCTATCACCAGATTTAAATAAGTATATCAATAACCCTTCAGTGAAGGATGAAAACACAGTATCAGTATCTAAGAAAAAGAGAAACAATAGCTGTAAACATTGGCTAAATTCATTTACAAAGCTTTTGTATAGGTGATTGGGTAACCCATCCAGCCCTGGAGAAATGTTGGGTTTCATTTTTTGGATTACCGTTGTTATCTCCTCAATAGTAACTGGTCCCAATAATTTAAGGGCCTCTACTGGTGCAGAGGGCAAATGAACAGAGTTTAAAAACTTCTCAAGATCTGCTCCTAAAATTGGTAATTCGGGTTCTAACGTCGGATAATGCTGTCTAATAACGTCCAAGAGTTGATCCAAGGTTGCCGCTTTGGAACCAGCAGTAGCAATAAAAAAATCAATAGTAGAGGAGTCTTTTAAAGATTTACAGGCCTCAAGTGGGTCACCAATGGGGTTTTTTTTGGGTGCCATTTGAAACAATGGCTTGCCATGTCTTAGCCCTGTCATACTGAAAAGATTTCATGGAGTGTTTCAGTGCACTAATCTGGTCTGAGTAATCTAGTTTTGAAACATAAGAAATCGAAATCGGCCTCCGTAACTGTTGTCTTAAGGACAAATACTTCATAAATTTAGAGTCTTTTGCAATCACCCCTTGATGTTTAAACCATTTCTGGAGAAATGTTTTAGTATCTGTCCACCAGGCCCCTAGATCAGTATATAGAAAGGCTACTGACAGACGAGCCTGCAAAAGCAATTTTACCCCTAAAGTAATCTGAGGGGAGTCCAAGGAGGAGGTATTAAGTTTCCACCTTCCTTTCCCACCAAGCACCACGCCTTCAGTGCAAAACGAACACAGCAAAAATAGGTGGTCTGAAAACTCTATGGGTTTCATCTGAAAGCCCTGAATGTGTACGGATGGGGAAACAAACATGTAATCAATTAAAGAATGTAATTTACCTTTGGAAAATGAAAAACAGGGACCCTTTGATTGATAGGTGAAACAGTTAAGTAGGCCTTACCAACTTAATTATTGAGGCTAGAATTGCAATAGTTTTTTTTTGTCTGCTGTACCAAACCTGATAAGCTGCAATTAAAGTCGCCTCCCCATAGTATTGTCAAGGAGGTAAACAAATAGGGTTCTACGGCTCTCATACAGTTCACTCTATCAGCCTTTGTTTGTGGATTATAAATATTTATAAATCTGTAGCAGGTGTTGTGCCATTTACCATCTGAAATTAAAACTCTACCGGGGATGAGGTCTACCAGTTTATGTAGGGAAAAGTTAAAAGAATGAAATAGAATACCAATCTCATCAGCACTATCAGTGCCAAACGACCAGTAGGAAGGACCCCAAGGCCGGTCTCTCTTAAAAGTGTACAATTGCTCTATGGAAAACACCCATGTTTCTTGTAAAAAAACAACTGTGATCTTGGAATCATGTATATACTGAAAAAGAGCCTGCCTTTTAGTATTGTTCAGTAGACTATGTGTGTTCAAGGAACCCCAAGTAAACTGCATTGCAAAGCTCTTAAAAAGAATACCTAGCTTTTGTTTTTTCCTTTTTTTTTCTTCTTGTAATTATCTAAGGGCTGTGAAATAGTGGAAAAAGAGGATTTCTGAGCGTCAGTATCCCCAGCTTCCATGTCTGTGTCCACCCCAAGGAGTGAATAAAGCAGCAGAAGAGTTGGCTGATTCTACTGGAACAGGGGCAGGGGGGGATTTTGATTGCAAATTCCTAGAAGATCTCCGTCTAGGCAGCAGAGATAAAGGGGCTGTAAATGAACCATCAGGGTCTGAAGTAACTGGGTCAGTATAACAAACTGGTACCAACTCCTGAGGTACCAAAGGAACCTTGCCCTTCCCCTTTTGACAAAACTTGTGGGACAGTGCAAAGAGTTTGCTCTGTAGGTCCTGAGGAGGAAGGTACAGAAGGGAAACTTCCTGAGAAATCTGCTCTTTCATCACAGGAAAGGGGGGAGGGAGGAAAGAGAATCTGCAGAGTCTTGAGCTTTCTGAATTAGGAGGTCAGGACTAATACAGGTTGCTTTATTTTTGGCTGCCCAAGGGCAATCCCTGAAAACATGACCCTATTCCTCACACAAATCGCATCTAGTGTGATTTGCACATTGCATGGTGACATGGCCTACTTCCCCACAATTGTCGCACCTGGGTTGGTCGCACACACTGGACAGGTGGGTTCTAGAGCCGCACTTATAACAAGCCCGAGGCTGACCTCCGTAAAAGCAGACTCCATGATCCCTCCCCAACAAAAAGGAGTTTGGGATTTGCTCAATGCCAGAGTAAGATTGCCTCAGCTCAATTTTGTATTTCCACCCACCTGTCCAGAATTGCTCTGAATCCAAAATGGGTTCAGGGGAACTCAACACTTCACATTTCTGGGAAAGCCAAAATGTAATATCTTTCACATGAACCGCCTCATTCCGAAACATCACAGTTACAGATTTAATCAATGGTTTAGTAAGGGGAATTACCAAAAAGGGGGTCCATGTGGGAGAGAATTTGACCTGCCCATACCTTTCCCAAAACAGATCTAAAGCGTATGATGCCCTAAAACTAATGTCGAAATTATCCTCTCCTGAAATATTTATAAAAGCATAAACATCTTTAGGGGAAAAGTGCAAAGAGTCTTTAATTAAAGTTTTCCCAACATAATATCTGTCAGGTCTCGAGTCCAGCCCTCCTTTATACCGGATTCGCACAGCACTCCTCCGTGGAGCAGCTTCCCTTTTAGTAGTCGAAAAGAATTTGGCTATCAAAGGCCTTTGCTGAGGTGGTTTAGAGGCCTTTAAACTTGAAGGATTAATATGAGAATCAATAGGTAAAGAATCCTTAGGAACTGTATCCTGCAGGACTTGAGGTTCTGAGGGTGCAGAAGGGGGCGGTTATTTCAGCATGCTTTAATCCAGTGTTAATGTTCAGCTTAGAATTGGAGCCTGGCTTGCATGTTGGGGTTGTGAAAGTTTAAAGTCCAAGTCCCAATCCGGGTCAGGTAAACAAATACCTGAGGGGGCTTGTTTCCAACCTGCCCCTACTGTACCAAGGCCTTTCCAGGTGTCCAGGGTCCCTCGTACAAATTAGAAGGAGCCACAGGGTTACAAATAGAGTCAGTTGTATCATCAAGGCGTGAAGCACCCTTATTACCCCCAGTGTTGTGCAGTGCATCCTTGAAAAAAAATTCTGTAGCTCCTGGCTGAGGCTTTGTTGCCGTTTGGTAAGTTACGGTAGGAAAAACTGCCAGTTTTACCATAGCTGGTTGTTTGTACACAAACCCAGCAGTATTGCTTAGTGGAGCGCGAATTTTAGAGGGGGAAATCAACAGCAGAAGTGGGAGTAATAGGTTCCTGTTGATGCTCTGAAGCCCCTGCGCTAAATGTTTTCTCTTGCCCCATAATCTTCGGCTTTAGGCACACGTTCGGTTGAACGAAAACACTGCCAGCCTTTTGTGTGGAAGCAGTATCATATGGTTCAGCCTGCAGTTCAGTTTTATCACTAATAGTCATAGAAGCCACAGCAGTAGGGAAAATCGTGGACTCGCCAAGCCCCGCGGGCTGTTCAAAGCACTTCTCCTCAGCTGAGTTGCTGTCAGAAATTCCTAAGGTAATGACAGGGCACGCCTCCATGAGTTGCAGCTCTGCAGACTCCATGATCAGCTGGCAAGCTTCAGCGCCTACTTGCAAGGCTACAGCGCCTACTTGAAAGGAAGAAACACTTGAAACTTTACTCTTAATAAGCTCCATTTCCACCGTGGAAATCGGAGCCTCATGAAATTTGTCCTCGGATTCGCACTCCAGCAAATCTGCTCGTTTTGCCTCTTGCAGAGCCACAGTGGCAGATGAGGCAAGCGCTCCCACTGTACTAGCGTCTTCTCCCCCCCAACGTCCTGCTCCGAATGGCCATCTTGCTGATAGCCTGTCCCCCTACTGGCCAAGAGTAGGGAAATTTCCCCGGTTTCCTGGCCAAATTTCCCTGTTTCACTAAAAATACCACCACAGCTTAATCTGGTTCAAGGTCAGTTGGCATTCATCTGTATCCCCCTCCTCCAGGTCATGCCTGAAAATAGGCAGAATTTGTGTAGTGCACTTACCCGGTCAACAAAAACTAAATAAATAAATCGTTTTAGCGTGGTGGGCCACCACCGTATATTTTTCCACCACCACTCTATATTATTTTACCACCACCATATATTTTTTGCCATCACCCTAATTTGTTTTATAAAATCCTCCAAAATGGTCTTTTACCACAATTCTTTATTGTATTTCTATCCCTGTTTTGATTCTTGTGCTCTATACCGTACTAAAAATCACTTATGCACATGCACAATGCATATAGGAGTCCACGGAATAATGTATCCGTGGCCCTGATCGCCACTGCCCTATATTCCCCGAGAATGGGGAACCCTGATATTGTACTTCTAGTTAACAGAGCAGCATTTAGGTGGTGGTGGTGGTTGGGACTTTTAAGATTTGCGTAGTTCTTGGAAGTGATTTGCCAGTTTCCTACAAAAATATTACTGCTGGAATCAGCAGGACTCAAATCTCATGATAATTCACCTACCACGCCTGCCCCAAGAAAATCTCATAACATTCCCCTGAAAATGAATTTAAGAACATTTTATTGATTTATAGTGGTTTTATCAGAAAAGGCCTGCTGAGCTGAGGACAGCAATAGTGGTCTAAAATTACTCGAAATACCATTTTTGAAGATTAAACTCCCCATAAAAATGAAAAAGTAATACCCGAACACTGGACTGTCAGTTGCAGCAGTGGCAACATCAATATCACTATTTCACCTCATTTACCTACAGTTTATTGCTGCTGCTCGATCGGGAGTCTTGGGTGACTGTCTTTGCTTCTGTGTTTGTCAGAAATCTGCAGACATGATCAGAAGTGAGTACAGTTTAAAATGATGCTACCACAATATTTGGAGACCTGGCTGGCTTCAGGGGCAGCATGCTGCCATTTACTCATGCCAGTCATCTTTAAAGAGGGGTTTCAATCCAAACCTGGGTCAGAAGGACCGGCTGGCGGGATGAAATTCAAGTGTCCCAGTGGATGCTTTTTCTTCTCCAGGGAGGGAGGAGGACAGATCACTGCTGCTATACCGCCCCCTGGGTGACCATAGGAGGAGATGCAGTGGGGATCATAATGAACATGAGTAGATCCCTGATGTCGTCAAGTGTACATGTGACATGCCATGATGTCCTAGTGTGAGGCATCCTCAGTGGAGAAAATGAAAGAAAACCCTGCCGCATCCACAGATACCACACCCGCCAACTTGGGTACTGCCAGTATCACTGGATATGATGTTCCTGTGGGACCTAGCCCAGACTGAGAGCCTCACCATGAGAGGCAAGCCACAGGGGTAACATAAGGAACAAGGTCAGTCCTGGGAGAAGCAAGGTGATAAGGTTGAGCTGCAGTGGGGGCTTCAGAGGGGGCCATGTGCCAGATTGCTGCCAGGAGCACAGACAGAACAATTTTTTTTGAAAAAGATGCTTCAGTTACCATAAAAAAAAAAAATTGCAGTCAACATCATTGACATCTACATGAAAACTGTATCATATATTCCTTACACTTCACTTACAGTAAGACTGAAGCTTAAGTCATGATGCCCTACTTGTGACATCACAGTCTATTGCTATAGAAATAGTGATGTCACAAGCAGGGCACTATGATTTCAGTTCCTAAATAAGCCTCAGCAACAGATGAACGATAAGTGAAAAAAGAGTGATGTCAGTTTGAGCCCCAGTAAATAACTGCTAAAAGTCTCAAATTTGGGATTTTTGGGTCCATGATGAGGCGCCAAGTGTATGCTAAACAACATCATGGTTTTCTTTTGGCTCGAGCTTAAACAAATAACATTAGTTCTAAAAGAACTGGTCTAGAAGTCACTTAATGAAAGGTGTCATAGTGGCCGCTTCTGCTAACCAGGGGGACATGTTGGGTGGGGGAAGCACGGTCAGACCCAATGACGCAGACCTCGGGTTCCATGAAAGCCCCTGTAAGTGGGCCTGAAGTGAATGACAGGGTGGTGGTAAAAAAATTTATGGTCTTAATAAAGTGAGGATTTCACAAAAAAGTAGGGTTGTGGCACCCTGGGATAAGATAGTTAAATGTTTCTGGAACTTCCACACATTGTACTAGTGATCTGTGATGGACAACATAGAGAATAATGCATGGGCAGCCATACGCAACAAGGCTTTGTTTCCAGCGAGGGGTGAGATGACATTATAGGCCTTGAGAGATGTCTATGATGCCATCTCAACCCCACGATGGAAGTGTCAGTCTTGTTGTGTGTAGATGTCTACCCATTATTTATCATAGTGTATGTTTATTTAAATTCATTTTCCTTCTAACATAGAAACATAGACTTTGACAGCATATAAGGACTGCTTGGCCCACCCAATCTTCCCATTTCCCTACCTGCTGCATAAGTTGCACAGGGTTTTATTTAACTCTAAAAATTGATTAGCGTTTTGTTCATAAAAGTTCTAAAACATTGTGAAAATGCATAGCACTTGCCTCACTGTGTTTAACAAACATACCACTTCTAGAAAACCTATATAAATGCTTTCTGTACAGTTAGTATTGTCCCAAGAAAAAAGTGCTAATCAATTATTTAAAACCCTGAAGTTGCAGATCCTAGTTAACCAACAGCCTACTTCCTTTTACCCCCCTCTAGATTTGCCTTATGCCTGTCTCATGCATTCTTGAATTTCCCCACTGTTCTTGACCCCACGACCTCCTCAGGAAGGCCATTCAATGCATCAACCACACTCTCCATGAAAAAATACTTCCTTCTTTCTAACTTTGTCTTGAAATGTGGTAAAATAAACAGAAAACAGAGCAAATAGGACAAGATTAAAAACATGTAATGTGGTACATACAATTCCAGTGGGTATAAAAAATCACAAATAAATGCATTTATTTTCATGGGCAGTGGAGCTGGAGTGGAAATAAATCACATATTTCCACTCCAGCTCAGAGAACAATGGATATTTCCACTCCAGCTCCATAATGTTGTGAGCAAAATCTACATTTATACCTAACATTCTGTCCAGGCCTGCTGGTACAAAATTCGGACAAAACAATCAAACTTACCAGCCCCTGGCAGTGTACAAATGGCACATGCCACGGGCTGCATGAAAGTAAATAATTTCTTAAGCAATAATAGGTGACAGGGTTTATGAGAATGTTCTAGTTAATCACCCCCTTGGGGTGTAATGTGGCACAAGGTGCAGTTCATTATTGCTATTATTAAAAGGTAAAAAACAAACAATGGCAATATTTTAAAGTTTTTATGACTTTTTTTCTTCAAAGAGAAGATTTAAAAAGAAAATTTTAAAAAATAGCCCTTCTACATTCTGTTAGAATGTGTTGACTATATTTATTGTGAGCGCATTCACCAGCTCCACATCCTGACCACGCCCTGCCCCATGTCACTTTCTTCAAGTCTGCGTTGCACATGCATTAAAAAAATATAGGCTGCACACACACAGTTTCATTTGCTGTTGCTATTCATAATTACAGACTCCCACCTGGCCTGAGGAAGAGCTCCTCTTGACCCCTCAGTCAGTGTGCCCGCTGCTGCCATACACTCCGTCTGCATGAATGTAACGGAAGCTTCCCCCCAGAAATGCAGTACTCGGCAGCAAGCCACCATCCGATCACTGAGTTTTGTCCTCCGTAGGCTGTTTGATCGAATTTTTGGAACTGGTGTATGTTTCTTTCAAAAAAAAAAAAAAGAAAAACTAAGGTTGCAATGGCAATGGTGTGTGAGCTATGGCAACGTGCTTGTTCGTGTTATGTCTTGAGCACTTGTTTACTACCTCGCCAGTCCCACAAATCCGAGCTGTGAATGTTTTTTTTTGTGTGTGTAAATACATACGATTACAACTTTTTTGTTTGTTTGTTTGTTTTGTTGTTGTTTTTTTTTTTTTAACAGATCAAGCCAAGCACTGTATTTTTTAAACTTGGCTCCAGTTGGTAGCTGTCAGGAAACATTGATCTCAAACTTACTAAGAAGTAACTGCTTTCAACAGATTTCATAAATAGATCTGAAACTTTACATTCTAAAATTTTTTAAGGTTTTTAAAAAGTCAAGTTAACGAGCAGTTAGTTTGCTCTTGTTGACCTTGTTGGGGCTAATGGCAGCTCAGGGTTCTGTAAATAGAAGCTTTAAAAATTGTAGGACATGGCAGGCATGGGGGTCGGAGCATAATTTAAAACAAACAAAAAGAACAATCACTACTCTTGGTGATCAAGCTCTGCGAGTATATTAATAAGCAGAGTAACATAAGGCTCTCAGAATGCTGACAGCCAATCAGATTTTAGCATTTCTGAGACTCTTTTAATAATTTTGAATGGCTGGGTATAACCTCTGCAGATCTCACTGGTGAGTGCACCACTCATGAGGTCAATACAGGTCATAACCGGCCTTTAAAAATAAATCATTTATTTTCATGCAGCCCATGGCATACCCCATATTTTAAGTAACGGTTACATAAGCTGACAAAATTTCTAGTAGCTTCCCTTTTAATGAACAGCTCACTTGGGGTGTGTTCTGTCTTGCTGATATTTTCATTATGAGGAATCATCACTGAAGGCAAGCATGAATAGAATTCTGTGGTGTTGTACTACCAGTAGTGACATCACTACTGTGGCACACCAGCATCTGGCAGTGCACGGATTTCCATATACTGTACAACACTGAACCACATATAATGTAAAGCCTACTATATAAGAAACTGTACAAATTGTATTTTCTCATGTTGGAAAACCTTAAAAAAAAAAATGTTAAAAAAATGATGACTGCCGGCCCCGTGGTACTGAGGGCTGAGGCACTGGACACCTTACCTTGCGCTACACCGGCAACTTGGATTTTCAACGGACCGGGTCATTGGGGTGCGGCATGGGGGAGAGTAGGAGCAGGACTGAGCAGCCGGAAGGCAGCTGTCCCTCCTGGGATAGTTGCCGCCCCCGTAGTCCCGCTGCCACTGGGTGGAGGTCCGGTGGTAGCATAGGCGGAGGGTGCGACACATAGGGAGGGCGCCTTGAGATGCGGTGTGCGCATGCCTCCACATGCGCGCACATCCAAGGCAGGGTATTGGGACTGGGGAGAAAATCGGAAAAAGCATAATAAAATTTATATAGAAAAAAAATAATGAATGGTGAATGCTGCACTCAGCATTTTTCTTTGTGTTTATATTCCCATCAGGTATATTTTAGATAACCCAGAGGTTGTGAGATGTAAGTCGGTACTGGATCTTGGAAGTGGTTGTGGCGCCTCAGCAATTGCATCCCAGATGAGTGGTGCTTCACAAGTCCTGGCGAATGACATTGATCGTGGTAAGGCAAAAATCTCTGTGGGCATCAGGGCAAAATACTTGGTGCCTATAACTACAAATGTTTTGAATAGTGTAACATAAAATAAAGAGGAATGTAAAATTTTATTTCCTATTATCATACCAGTCTAGAGAAAATGTTTTTTAAACACGTGAGTCACAGTAGTTGTCATACAGAACTTAATTTGAATATCGGTATAAGGAGTAATATGGGTGGAATCTCTTTTTACAAAATATCAGTATAAAAAATGCATGGTATTTTTTTTTTTAACTTTATTTTTATTCACTTACAGAAATGAACAATCAAAGAAACTTGATTTGGGGTACAGGATGTGTACATAGCATCATAATTATCATAGATAATAACCCAACTCATCTTTCAGTATTACCACATATTAAGGACACCAGAGTTCTGTACTAAAGTCCAAACAAAGTTCAAGAAGTGGCGTTTGCAGCAGGACAGTGGACACTCATCCTTTACATTTTGTAACATTAGTCCACTGTACAAATCCCTTCCTAAGGATAGGCCTTTGCTAATGTAACCCCTTTGTTACCCGGGGTTACTAGAATCCCAGTAAGACCTAGTGGTAGGCAGGGAAGGCAGCTTGTGAAACTCCAGTTAAATGGGTTTCACACTGTCTCACTCTGTCCTCAGTCACAGCTGAGACTTGAGGGATGACATCATTATAGAACTGTCGCAGCTGCATGAGCCACTTTGGAATCTCCAGCTCAGGGAGTGAGGTTTAGAACTTTGGGAAATTCAAAGTCAGTCTTCCGTTTGTCCTTAAGCAAGAAGGAAGCATTAGTCTACAGTTTGATCTCTCACTCAGAAAAAAGGAAGTGTTCCTGTATTTTACCTTTTTTAAAGTGGTGGAGACCGCTTCCCCGGTCTCAGTGCCCCCCTTCCTCTTGTGGGGGAAGAAAGTTCTCTGTGGGCTCCAGGGGCAATCCCCTTCTCCCACCCTGGGAAGAAAGCTGCCTGATTTAAGTTCAGTCTGTTCATGTATAACAGCAAAGGTTACAGTACTTCGCCTGTGGGGCACCTGCAACTAATGGGTGAGTGTTTGGCTCCATTGGAAGGGGCAAACATCTTGTTTTCTTCAGTTGGATTTCAAGTATTGGGGACTGCTATTTGGGAGGACTATGTCAACTAGGACAAACAAATAAAGCAGTCAACTGTTTAAAGTTTTAAATGGATTTAAAGTTCGCTGTAGAGGGGGTGCTTCAGGTCATCCACCGTTCAATCTACATTTTAAAGTCTAAAGTTTTTCTGTGTGTCCAGAGAAATGGCCGGGTATGGGCTGTGGGAACTGGAGGTGGGAAAACCCCCATCTTTAGTAACCAGGTCCACCTCTATGGATTTCTTCTGTGTTTTTGCTACTTCCCTCATGTGCTTGGCCAGTGATGGGGTGGGTACCCAGACGTGCGTCGCAACTTGAAAATCTCTCTAGGAGTCGCAGACTCTAAGTGATGTGGGGAGCCACAGGATGGGAAAATTACTCCTTGTTGGATGGGAGTCTCCTTATTTGATGGGAGTCTCCTTATTTGATGGGAGTTTCGATTGGAAGTACGAAAACAAATCTCTCTAGGAGTCGCAGACTTCAAGTGGTGTGAGAGCCACAGTTTGGGAGTCTCCTTGTTTGATGGGATGTCTTTCCAAGTAAAGTTTGGGTTCATTCTTCAAGTGGACCGTCAGTTGAGTGGCTGGCAGGGGAGCCGGGCCAGTCGGGCTATGTATCCAATGCGCATGCAAAGTCCGGGCTGAGTGCCTGGTGGATCCAAAGCCAGACAATTGTAGTAATGTGTTCATTCCTCAAATGGACCGCTGTGTTTAACCTCTAATCTGCACATACAGTAACGTAGCCCTTTGGGGGACCATGCAGTGCTTTGTTTATGTTCAGTTAGTTAATAAATAAACCCACACTGAAAAATCCCAATTCTGGTTCTGGACATTACAGTTATTGCTTCCTGTAGTTGGATTTACTTGGGTGCCCCTGAGCAGAGTAGCCAAACCTAGGTCTCTTGTGCCAGGTAACCTCATCCTTCCCCAAACCCGTAGATACATATGTATATAAATGTTACACTAAAATAGCCTGGCCTGGAATACATGAATAAAACATACATGGGAGAACTCCTTGCTTTCGATTACAAAGACACTTCCCAGAAACAGCTCCCGTCTCCCGCCCCCATTTTGAATTTTTTTAGTTATATTCCAATGACTGACATTTAAATGTATCACTGTAGGCCTACTTTAATACTGGTAAAAAAAATACTAGACAAGCAATCTGCCATCAAAAAGCATCTTTTGGAACATAGCAGCTGTGACTGCCTGTCCTAATTTATCATAAATTCCCTTCTGTCTACAAATCCCCTCCATCTCACACCTCAGTTGCCCTTCTCCCTCCAAGCTCTTTCCTTCTCACACTACTTACTAAACTTCTTCTCTTCCTCTACCTCTCCCCCTTTACGTTCCATTACTATACTTAGCACCTCCGCCTTTTGTTCTTCCGCTCCCTTTTCACGCCAGCCCTGGCACAGTCTTTTGCCTCCTTACTGTCTACCCTGCCGTCATCCCCCCACTCTCTGTTCAGCACTTAAACACACCCCACTGCTCCCGTGCCCCCCTCCATCCTCCTCGCCCCACTTAATTTGAACTCCCCAACCCCTTTTTTTCACTTTTCTCTGTTGTCTGACTTCTCTTCCTCTTCTCTCCACATCTTTGCTCGTTTTTCCATTAACTTAGGTTCTCCACACTTCTCTTTTACCACTGCCCAACTTGGCAGTTCTCAACCTTACTCTAGCTATGTCCTTACTCTGTGCCTCTATTTCCTACATCCTGAATCTTCAACCTCTGAGACCCATGAAAAGGTCATACCCACTGACCGCTCTCATTTAGTGTTTTAACTTACCTGTAAATTTGTAACTCAAGTAACCTTATTAGCATTTACTTTGTATTTTATGTATAATGTACTGCATGTAATTTGTGTTTTTGTAACTGCCCACTGTACCATGTAAATTATTCCCCTTGTTCCTTCCTTCTTGATGTGGTGCCTTTGTAAATGAGCACCTGGCTCAAAGGTGTTTGTAAATCTGAGACTTCAATAAATAGGAGGCAGTATAGCACAGTGGGTTAAGGCTCTGAGCTGCAGATCTGGAGATCTGGGTTTGAATCCCACAGCTGCCTAGGTGCATACTGTGTGATCCTGAGCAAGTCACTTAACTTCCTTGTGCTCCCAGGTTGCATCTGGAAACAAGCTTCGGCTTAGTGTGCTACTCCTGGTTGAACAATGTTCCATTCCTTCCTTCCAAATAAATAAATAAAAACTTCAGTGCAATAGTGTACACCTGTCATAAGGTAGGGAGTAGGCTACGGTAAACAATGCATAGATATACAATAAACATTGTATTAACTGCTATAACCATTATTTAACTTGCAAAGCACCTCCTATAGGAACAGTTCAGCGTGGCTCCCTGCTATTGAGCAGGCCCACCAAAGAAATATACCCTTGTGTGCATCTACTGTGGGACTATTTATGTGTGAAATCAAATGCACGATTGTGTTTCTTACGTTTGTGCAGCAGTTGGTAAAGTAATGTTTTTATTATGCCTCTCAGTGATGTAAATGTCATTTTCAGTACCACAAATATTTAAAAAGACATCCCTTTGATCCAGTTTGTTACTGAAGCAGTCTGGGCAGCAGGAGGAACAGGTGTTCAAGTTCTGTCTATGTGACATTTCCCTCATATTTTGGTTCAGTGATAATACTTAGTGCCTTCAGGTAGTCTTCAGCAGGTTTAAAGAGCTTGTCCACTTCTCCACATATAGTACTTTAATAAACTTGATGTGTCAGCTACTATAATTCATTAGTGCACCTTTTTTTTTAGTTTGCAGTTTTCCTCTCAGTATTTAATAATACATTGTGGTAGTCTTAAGAAGTGTGTAAAAAAGCCTGTAAACTGCCTCTTTGGTATGCTACCTCCAAGTGTACTAAATTCACAAAGTGTGTGTATAAAGGCATATTGCTGTCCCCAACTGACCTTGTAGCTCCTTTGCTTATGACATATACAGAAGCTTACCATGACGACAAAAGTTGATGTCACAAACCGCAATTGTTAGGTCAGTTGGGTACACTCAGAGTCGTTATTTGAAACACACACTGAAATAACTGCTGCGTTATAAGAAATATGTAGAAGACCAATAACAGAAGAAAGTACAAAAAAAACTAGAAAACACTAATGTTTAACAGTGTCAGTGGCTCAGCAGGTTGCACTCTCGCCTCTGACGCCAGAAGATCAGATGGCTGTGGGTTCTGTCCCCACTCCATGCACTTGGGTTAAATCATAATACAGGTTCATACACTGTAGTGCAGCATGGGGGGGGGGCCGTGCTGCACTTCTGAGGTGCCATCTTTTGGATGAGACGTTAAACCGAGGTCCCATCTGCCAGTTCAGGTGGATGTTAAAGATCCCATGGCATTTTGATAAGATGGCCAACAGAGTTAAGCTAGCCCTGGCAAAAAGAAACACAGGTGAGGAGGTACAGGCAAAGTGGGCAAGCATTAAGGATACAATACTTGAAGCAACATCCCATTGTGTTAGACAGAAAAGGAAGTGCAAAAGAAGAAGGAAACCACTTTGGTTCTCAAATACAGTAGCAGAAAAGGTCAGAGCCAAAAGGCTGGCCTTCAGGAAATATAAGGGAACACAGCGGGATGAAGATAGGAGGCATACCAAACTGCCCTAAGGGAAGCAGGGAAGGCAGTAAGGCAGGCAAAGTCCCAAACTGAGGAAACACTAGCACGAACAGTAAAAGAAGGTGACAAGACTTTCTATAGATACATTAGTGAAAGGAGAAAGTCCAGAGGGGGTATTGCTAAGCTTAATGGAGAAAAGGGAGCATGTGAGGAGGACCCTGTAAAGGCATCTATCCTAAATAGATACTTTTGCTCAGTATTTACTGAAGAGAAGGTAGGGCAGGGCCCACAGCTCAGCATCATGGACACAGGGGGGAGGGAGGTGAGCACTACTCCTTCACAAAAGAAAGGGTCCTACAAGAGCTTGCTAAGCTCAGGGTGGATAAGGCAATGGGACCTGGTGGCATACATCCCAGGGTACTTAAGGAGCTAAAGGAGGAACTAGCAGAGCCATTAGCAGAATTGTTTAGTGAGTCTCTGAGCACAGGAGAGGTCCCAGAAGACTGGAGAAGGGTTTATGTGATCCCGCTCCACAAGAGTGGTAGCAGGGAGGAGGCGGGAACTACAGACCAGTCAGTCTTACCTCAGTAGTGGGCAAGATTATGGAGGCACTCTTAAGGAAAGGATAGTGCAACACCTGGAATCCATAGGGCACAGGATCCAAGACAGCATGGGTTTACAAAGGAAGGTCCTGTCAAACTAATCTCATAGATTTCTTTGACTGGGTAACCAGAGTGGTGGACCAAGGGGAGCAGTTGATGTCGCTCTACCTTGACTTCAGCAAAGCTTTTGACACTGTTCCACATAGAAGATTGATAAATAAGCTAGGTAGGCTCGGGTGGGTCAGAAGTTGGTCAACTGGGTGGCAAACTGGTTGACTGGCAGAAAACAGAGAGTGGTGGTAAATGGTATACAGTCAGAAGAGATGCAAGTCACAAGTGGGGTACTCAGGGATCAGTCCTGGGCCAGTCCTATTCAACATCTTCATTAGTGACCTCAGAGATGGACTAGAGGGTAAGGTTGTCTGTTTGCAGATGACACCAAGATCTGCAACAGAGTAGATGATCCAGATGGGGTGGGCAGAATGAGAAGAGATCTGGATAAACTAGCAAAATGGTCAGAAGAGTGGCAACTGGGCTTTAATGCAAAGAAGTGCAAAATCATGCACATAGGGAAGAGAAACCCTGAAGCCACTTATAGGCTGGGAGGAGTTGCTAGCAGTCACAAAGGAAGAAAGAGACTTGGGCATCACATCACTGATGACCTAAAATCATCCAGCAGACCTCTAAAGCAGTAGGTAAGGCTGGGGGGTGTTAGGTGTATTGGTAGGGTATCACAAGTCGTGGAGGAGGTAATAATCCCTCTGTACAAGACATTGGTTGAGCCCCATCTGGAGTACCTGGCAGTATTGAGGCCACACCTTCACAAGGACATTAACCAAATTGAGGCAGTCCAGAGAGGGCAACCAAAATGGTGCAGGGACTGCATCAGAAGACATATGAGGACAGATTAACGAGCTCAATATGTATACCCTTGAGCAAAGGAGGGAGAGGTGATATGATCGAGCATTTAAACACCTTAAGGGCATTAACAAGGTGAAAGAGTCTAACATGTTTAAATATAAGAAAAATAGCAGGACAAGAGGACACAGCATGAGATTAGAGGGAGGCCGATTAAGGGGGAATGTGAGGAAATTCTTTTTCACAGAAAGGGTGGTAGATGCATGGAATGGCTTACCACAAGAAGTGGTGGCTATGAATACAGTGCAGGGCTTCAAACAGGCATGGGATAGGCATAAGGGAGCAATACAAATGACTATGAATAGATAGGTCACTGACAGAGCAAAGGCCGATGGCACATTTATAAGGTAGAAAAAGAAATGGGCAGACTGGATGGGCCTTGCGGTCCTTATCTGCCGTAAACTTCTATGTTTCTATGTTTCTATGGCACTTCTTGAAAAGGGTAGGGGAATTTTTATTAAAGTATAAATCACAACTGTTACAATATAATTTCAGTATATTCAACAAAAACATTTTTAAACTGAAATTTACTAAGCAAGCTGTTACATATTTATAATCAGAGAAACTATATTCTTTTATACATTTTTCTTTCTATTTTACTTCCTCCTGCACTATGTTATTCATGACTCCCCTCCATCACTTTTTCACCGTTTCTATTGGTAAAGCAATCTTGTCTTTTTTCCACAATGTATGTAGCTCTTTTACTATTAATTGTACTACTGTCTCAGGAGTAATATTTATCTATTGTATTACAAATTTACACCTGACTTGCCACATAATGAATTTAATACAGGTAAAAATTAAGCTAAGAGTCCCTTCTTCTGTAGTACTCAGGTCTCTGGTATAACCCATAATTATGTTTTCATATGTCATTAGATTCCAACAGTTATTATTCCACCTAATACTGAGAAGGTGCCATATTTTCTTTGCATACGGACACTGTACAAGGAATGTTCTAACGTTTCTTCTATCTGAGGGCAAGTTATTCTAGGGCACAGTCTTTCCTCTACCCTGCTATGTTTTGCATTACCCTTAACTCCCAGTCTCCCATGACTGCACAACCAGACAGTATCCCACATTCGAGGAAGTATTCTTTTATCACTTAAATATCTTTCCATTCAAAAATATTTCCCCTGTGTGATACCGTTATACTCTGTTTGCATTGTATATCCTTGTTCTTGAATCACAGTATAGATTTTCTTTCGATCTAGGTAGGATGTCTGTGCTACTGTCAGTTTCCATTTCCATATTTTCCCCCAAACAGTTTGGAAATTCACTGGAATATGGCTATTTTTCTTAACCTTTAGGGGTGATTGTGTCCAAATTTTTAGAACTGGTACTATCCACCTGCCTGCTTTTTTTTTTCCATTCTGCATTAGAGGGCGAAAGAAACTTTGTGATATTTGCATGTAAAAATATACTAAAAAAGAAACATGGGATTTAGCAGATTCAACCCTCCCTCTTTATAGGCTTTGTATAGTATTTCCCTTTTAATAGGATTTAGCCTGCTTCCTCAGATTATTTGAAATACCAGGCTCAATATTGTTGTTTCTAGGTGAACTGAAGGTGGAAATACTAGACATAGATAAGTAAATAAAGGGAGCAGGAAGGGTTTCACTATTGTAACTTTGTTCTTTTTTGTCTGCTGCCATGCTTTCCAAATCTGTACCTTTTCCATTCCTACATTCAGTTTCTCCTTCCTGTTTATATAGGCCATATCCCATTTTCCAAATGTTATTCCCAGTATACATATTGAAGAATCAGAGATTTTTGTTCCTTGTATATTTAAATTTGCTACCGGATTATTACTTATCTTACAACCAGCACTTTTAGAATGATTTATACTAGCCCCTGTCAGCAATGAGAACTGATCTACTGTATCAAGAGCTTTTTCAATAGATGGTATATGTGGTAACATAAGGGACAAAGCAGCCACACATGCCATAACTTTGGTAAGGCTAGTCACATTTTGAATTTTTATTTCCCTAATTTCTCTATTTTGCTGCAATAACTTCAATAAAGGATCTATACAGGAAACGTATAATAAGGGGCTCATAGAGCACCCCTGTTTTACTATTTTAACCATGGACCCTAAAGAACCATTTACTATTGGAATTGCAGCTGCCACTCTATATATACTTCTGATCCATTGTACACATTTAATTGGAATTCCATATTTTTTTAACACTATTTCCAAGTATTTATGGGAAACTATCAAAAGCTTGTTCTTGGTCCAAGCTTAACCAAGTAACCATCCACATCATTGCTTTGTCCTACCTCTTCCACCTCTCTTATTAATAGAAGATTATCTTGGATACTTCTTCCCTGCACCAAGTATGTCTCTTTTTCTATTACATATGGAGCAGTTGTGACCAATCTATTAAAGATTTTCATTAACATTTTTAAATCTGTGTTTATAATACTTAAAGGCCTCCAATTCTTTAAAGAGTCTCTTTCATTTTTTTTTGTAAAGAAAAACTTGTGCGGATAAACCTAATTGAGGTGCTAAATTTTCAGTATCTAATATGATGTTAAAAACTACAACCAAAATTTCTGCTATTTCTTGCTTAAACGTTTTATAAAATTCTGATGTTAACCCATCCAGTCTTGGTGTAGTGTTATTATTTAATATCGTGATGGCTTTTTCTACTTCTGCCAAGGATACTGGTAATATTAAGTTCTGTGAGATTCCCTCAGGTATCTCAGGTATTTCTATTGTTTGGAGAAGCTTTAAGATCTGTTCCTCTGTAATCTCTGGGTCTGAATAAAGAGTTCTCATATGCTGCTCAACTGCTTTCTGTATACCATCTTGTGTGTTTACTTCTGTTCCTTCTTGATTTAATAATCTATTCATATTTTTTTTGCAGCACCCATTTTTTACAGCTTTCAGAAATATCACCTGTCACTGTCTTACCTGGTGTAGTTATTCTATGCTCATATAATAAAGATGAGGCTCTTGAATATAGTAATCCCTCCATTTCTGTTTTTAGTGTTTTTACTTGTTCTATATAATCACCATAGCCTTCATTTACTAATGAAAGAATTTTAAAAAACTGCGCTCTAAGGGTTAAATATTTCTTATATTGTTCTGTGTGCTGTTCCCAAACCAATTTTTTTTTAACAGTTTTTGATTTCATTCTTAGTCTACTATCCACTCATCTACTTAAATCGTCTTCAAGACAGGCAATTTTCTAGCATTCAAGAGATCTTTAATTTGTTCTTGTATGTCTGAGTTTTCAAGTAAGGTAGCACTCAGCTTCCAATATCCTTTCCCTCTTGGCGCTATATCTGCTGAAGCTATATGTACTAAAACTAATAAATGATCAGAATGTTCTACTGGTATTGTATGAGCTCTTAAAGTATGTATAGCTGCTGCTGCTAGTATAAAATCTATTCTTGTGGCTCATGTACTTTTATAAAAAGTGTATCCTCCTGTCTGATGTGTTGTCCTGTATGTGTCTTTTAATTCTACTTGTTCTATAATTTTGTTTAATGTGTTAGTGTCATAAGATTGCTTATTAGCTTTGGCTCCTCTGTCCTGTATGTCTTGTACACAAGTAAAATCACCTGCCCATAACACTAGCCTATTTGTAAATAAATAAGGCTTAATTAATTAAAGTAAATAAATTCTTTCTTTCTTTACTTGGGGAGCATATATATTTATGACTCTCCATACTTCATCGTTATGCTGAAAATCTAACACGAGAGCTCTTCCAGGATAAATATCTACCACTTTTGTAATGTTATAATTATGCCCAGTAAACAGGATGCCCACTCCTCCACATCTTTCTAGAGCCATAGAATAAAAAGAAGTACCCCAGCATCAAAGCTTACTTGCAACTGGCATTTCACTATTTGTATTGAACCTAGTATCATGTAAAAAGACTATATCTACCTGTAAGTTAGAATCTATTAATATTGAAAAGGTCACCACTCTCCTTTTAGAGTTTTTTAATGATATTCACATTCAAGGTAGCTACTTTGTATGTAAAAGGAGAGGTGATTTCAACAGGGTTACAAAATTAACATTCAAACAACTGGTTTATCCAGTCTTCTACTCCTTCTAGGGTGGAGGCCAAGCAGTTTTTGCTTAACTCTAGCAGCTTGGACTTTTTCTGCTAGCCGATCATCCTCAGAGTCCGATGTGGCCCCCTGCTGAGAAGATAGTGTAGAATAGGTTTCTGATTCCCCCCAGAGTCATGTGAAAGTAGAATTTCATATTTATTCTTTAGTTCAGTAGTCTGAGGAGAAGTAGAAGTTTTAGGGAGTTTAGCTTTTGGATTGGTCTTTTTCAGTCCTCTTTTGTTTGGAACCACGGTCACCATCTCTGGTGGAGGCATGATTATCACATCAGGGTCAGTTTGTGTTGTTAATCCTGTAGAGAAAAAAAAACCAAATATGTTGTGGGTGATACCTTTTATTGGACTAACAAAATTATTTCTGAAACCAGTTTCGAGAGATAAATCTCTCTTCTTCGGGTCAAAGTGAAAACAGCTGAATAGCATGACAGATATAAAGACTGGATGTGGATTCAAGACATTGATTAGCAGTTTACAAATCAAAGCATTACTTTTAATTCACATTCCTTACAAACAGGAAGACTCTAATTGTTATTGGAGTGTGTATGTTGAAGAGCTCAACTTATAAGATCAAAGGGCAGCTACAGTTTAGTCAGGACCATCAGTTAGCATTTGTAAAACGTTAAGACAGGAAAAAAAATACCATTGTTTTTAGAAGGTAGGGGGTACTGATGTGATGGTACAAGGAGGAACTCTGAAACTCAGTTTTAAGCACAGTTACTGGTAATGTGCTTCCTTCTTGGTCAGATTGCTCAGTTTTCATGTTTGAAAAAAACAACAACAGGAAATCCAGTAAAAGGTATCACCCGCAACATATTTGTTTTTTTTTTTTCTCTCTACATTTTTGACTGGACTAACACGGCTACCACATTTCTTGTATTTTTTCAAACATGGAGGATACCGCATTTAGCCGTAAAAAGTGGAAACTGAGCAAGCTGACCAAGAAGGAAACCAAACTCAACAGTGACATATTCTTCCTCTCAACCTGCAAGAAAAGGAATATTACTCCAAGAGGACTCTTCATCAAGAACCCACTAGCCATAACGCACAACTCATGGTACGCACAACAACTATGCAAGCGGACCAGCGAGAGACAGCAAAATGAACTTATACACCAACTGTACAGGAAAAAGAAAATGATAAAATCACAAACTGGCCTAATACTTCAAAACCTATGACAGCAAAATAGAAAAAGAACTGAAGAATTAGAAAAGGAACTCCAGTGCCTCTACATCAGAGAACAATGAGCTACAATTAAAAGGAAACAAAGGAAGCTACTGATTCTCCTACAGAGAAAGCATGACAGTTTCGTGTCTCACAATGACAGTGACATAGAAACTGAAGACCTCGCCTTCCTGTGGACTGCTCTCATAACAGAGAATAAACAAGAGCACAGCTCACAGAGCACACAACAGTCAGCCTCAAGGGGAACCTTAGACCTTCAGCATCTCGGAATTAAAACCATACAGCATACAGAGGACCCTGCTTTGCCACACACTGACAGTCAAATGGAAGTGAATGTACACTCCAGATATGGGTCCACAATGAACACTGAATCAGATCTCACTAAGACTGGCAATCGGGTGACCATGTCCAATGGAATAATTAACCTGTCTAGCCATCTGCTATAACAGCCAGAAATACTAGTTCTCTCTAAAGGTCTGACATTCTGTCCCACTTCTAAACTTGATGAAATACAACTGTACTCAGACCTGGAGGAATTCTTTAGAAGGTTATAACTGAGGGAATTCTTTCAGAATCAAAAGGGCTCATCTGATGGAAGTTACAATCACAAAAAGAAGCAGTCCCACTTCACTCCACCGAGTGGATGTAACCCTAAACTGGACAACTATATAGACAGTTTTAGACATAGGGTAAAATCACAAATCTCCCTCAAACAGAGAAAACTTCTATACAACCTCTCACCTTTGGAAAGAAAAGCAGTTGGTAACCTACAAAACAATAAAAGCATCACCATTAAACCTGCAGATAAGGGAGGTGCGGTTGTGATCATGGATACAAACAACTATATACAGAAGGCTACAGACAACTTTTGGACAACACCTACTACAGGAAGCTGACTTCAGAACCCACAAAGAAATTCATTAAGGAATTAAAACAACTAATTAGCACATTTCCAGAACATACACATAATGAACTGGAAAATCTGATACCAACAAGGCCAACACTAGGAACCTTCTACATGTTACCAAAAATCCACAGATCTGGAAACACTGGCAGGCAAGTTATATCAGGAATTGGCTCATTAATGGAGGGGATTTCTGGACTCATAGAAGGTATACTCAAACCACTAGTGCAAAACACAAACAGCTTCATACAGGATACAACAGCCTTTTTAAACAAATTGCACAGTATTGACTAGTTACCACCTGACGCTGTTTTTGTGACAATGGATGCTGAATCCTTATACAGCAACATCCCCCCACAGAGATGGCATAATGGCATGCTATGAATACATGCAAAACGCAACCACAAACAGCAAATATCCAGCGGATTTGATAGGCAAACTTATGGAATACATCCTTACACACAGTTATTTCAGCTTCAACACTGATATTTACCTTCAAGATATGGGGACAGCTATGGGCACCAGGATGGCACCACAGTACTCCAACCTCTTCATGGCAGATCTAGAAGAAAAATTCCTTAGTACACAACATCGTGAGCCATTAAAATATTATTGATCTTTTATTTTTTTAAAATTTATTTGTTGAGTTCTTGGATTACACCCATGAACGGTTGCTCATTTATGGATTCCACGTCAGTTACAAGGACGAATGTACATCAAAACAGTGGTACATGTTTTAGACAGTGTAACAGTAAGATACAGTAATACAGTAGTACATTTTTTAGACAGAGTTCCTGTAGTGAACACACCAAATTTAGGATCATAGGCATCAAGTAATTTGCCTGAGTCAAAGTTAGGGTACCCTACTGGGTTGCATGAGAGGAGATGATATTAGGAGGATAGTGGTAAGGGTGCTACAAAGTGGGTAGGGAGTGGGGGGGGTATACAGAATGGGTGGGGTAGAGGTGGCAAAGGTTGTGAGGTAGGATGTTGACCTGAAGTGCGAAGGATAGATCACGTCAGATGAGTAGGTTAGATGTGAGATAAGAGTGCTAGGGTGCCCTAGAGGCACAGGAGGAGTGTTAGTGGAGGCAGCCACAGCTGCTGGTTGAGATAAGGTGCTGTCATAGTTTGTATTTGAAAACACCAATAGTTGCAGTACTGGACATGTCAGGTGGTAAAACATTGGTCTAGTGAGGAGCACTGTAATAGAATGCACGTTGTGCCAAGGCAGTGCGGAGTCTAGAAATTTTGTAGATCTGGCTGGCGAGTTCCTTGTAAAACAGGAGCTTGAGTGCATGATTAGGAGTTTCTGGACCACTGCCGGTGGTAGATTGTAAGGGCATTTCTTGGCAAGGAGGCAAGATTGGTATCTTATTCTTTCCTTTAGTTGGAGCCAACTGGCCTGTGAGTAGCGGTCACAGTTGTGTGTGAGTCTTGCAGCACCTGTGATAAGGTGACATGCCTTATTAAGCGCGATAGAAATGTGTTGTAGGGCGGTGACGGTTGCCGATCCATAGATAGCCAGCCCATAATCAAACAAGGGAGACTATTGAGCTGTTGATAGCCAGATTCAATGCCTCATAGGTTAAGCAGTGCTTGTGGTGGTAAAGAATGCATGTTCTTGTATTAATAGCCTTTGAAGTGTTATCAGTGTGTTGGACATAAGACAGAGTGGAGTCTGTTGTGATACCCAGGTATCTGAAAAACTGTACATGCTTTAGGGTGTCACCACTTTCATTTCTGATCACAAAGGGTAATGCTTTGAACTTACTCTGGGTACTGGAGTACAGCATTGTCTTTGTTTTTTTTTACAGTTCATGATTAGTCTGTGCTCCTTAAACCATTTCTCTGTGGATGAGAATCCCCTTTGGAGTTCTGCTGTTGTTCTGGATAGGGGTTTCTGGTGAAGATACCTGCATCATCTGCGTAAAGGAGCATCCAGGTCAGACAGGAGGCCGGCAGTTGGTTTAGGAAAAGTCTAGAGAGTAGGGGCCCCAGAATTGACCCCTGTGGGACCCCAGAGCGGACAGGTCTGCTAACAGAGGTGGTGTCTCCTAGCCTGACCTTTTGCAATTGGTTGTAAAGGTAGCTGTTGAACCATGAAACGGATTCTGGAGAGAGCCCATTAGCAGACAACTGATTCAGAAGGAGCTCATGATGCACCGTATCAAAAGCTTTTGATAGGTCAGTAATTGTTGCTCCTACCAGAAGGCCTTGGTCTAGGGAGTGGTGGGTGTAACCTGTGAATTCTAGTAATGCTGTGATGGTACTGTGACTTGGTCAAAAGCCATGTTGCTCAGGACAGAGGAGTTGATACTGGTTCAGATACTCGACAAGCTGATCTGCTACAATCCGCTCTAGAGCTTTGTGGGGGGGGAGTATGGAGGTAGGTCTGTTGTTGTTGTGTAGAGTCCGATCACCTCATTTGTGCACAGGGGTTACTGATGCCGATTTCCATGACAGGGGGAACTTGGAGTGGCAGAGGGAGTGGTTGATAATCTTAGTGAGAGGGCCGAGGACTTCCTTCAGTGCCATACTGATGAACTTAAAGTCCAGTGTGTCTCCGCTGTGTCTTGATTTTCCCAGAGCTCGCATGAGGTTCATTCTTGCTTCAGATTCAGAGATTACCTTGAAACAGAAGAGTGGTCTGTTGGAGGGTGGCTGCTGGACTGTATTAGGGTCAGCCAGATTAAGGGATTAAAGTAGTCTGCTGGTAGTACGCATCATTAAGTGCTTTGGCAATTCGCTGTTGGTCCAAGGATAGTACACCGTCAACCATGAGCATTAACGGGGCATTTTTGGGTTATCTGCCACTTATGTCATTGAGATTATCCTAGAACAACTTGCTGTTGTTCCAGGAGCTGGAGAGGGCTTCCTTGTAGAATGCGCTTTTGGCATGTTGGATGGCTTTTGTGCACTTATTTCGGGCTTGTTTGTACCTTTGGATGTTAGTGGTGGTACCGCGCGCTCTGCCAGAGGAGATCTCTGGCATTGAGCTGATCCAGTAGGTTCGGGGTGACCCAGGAATTGCAATGCCTTTTTATTTTCCTTGTCTTTACCGGGGCATGCTTGTCATAGATCGTGTTGAATGTCTTTATAAAGTGGTCAAGGGCCGTGTCTACTTTGTTGGCCTCATTGAGGTCAGACCAGTCAATGCCCTGAAGCTCCACTGTTAGCAGTGCAAGGTGACCTTTTAGTAGAACACTGTTTGTAGTCATTCTGGGAGGTGGCTTGCAGTAGTTATAGGACCAAGTACAGGTGACGGGAGTGGTTGTTCAGTATATCAGGGAGAACAGCAGTATTGGTGATGTAGGCAGGTCGATTGGTGAGAACCCGGTCCAGGAGGGTGCTGGTCCCAGTTTTGTAGTTAACTCTGACTGCTGTCTTGACCATTTGAGAGAAGTGGACTGCAGATAAGGCATCCTTGATTGAGGCAGCAGAGGGGGAGAGCCAGTTGATATTGAAATCTCCTAGCATCACGATTTCTGTGTTTAGGCTCAGGGTGCCCACATGGTCCATCAGGTCACTGGTCCCAGCCATGGTTAGTTTAGGCAGGATGTAGATGGAGAGAACCGTCAGTGTCCTGTTATGGGATCCCTGCAGAAGTTTTAGGCTCAGAACTTGGATGTTGTCAGCATTGGTGGGTGCGGAAGTATGTAACCTTGAAGGGGATCCCTAATGTATAGGACACAGCCCCCACCTCTTTTTGAGAGTCGGTCCTGTTTGAACAGGGTTTATCCAGGCAGTGTGATAGCAGAGTCCAGTACCTTGGGGAAGAGCCAAGACTCTACCATAGAGAGTACATCTGGGTTATGCCGAGCAACCCATACTTTCAAGCTGTCCATCTTTGGGAGTAAATTGCAGGTATTTATGGAGGCAAGAGTGAGTCCCGCTGTGTTGTGGGACTGGTTTACACTGCATGGTGGTGGGTCCAGCTTTGGATGCACATTTCCTGAGAGCAGGAGAAGAGCAGAACCAGGTGGGTGAGGTGGTTTAATAAGAGCTTGTTATTCTGACCCCTTTTTCTCTTGCTGGGTACTGGCACTTTCATGGTGCTAAAGTACATCACAAAACCTGGGGAAAAGGCCACCAGGAAGGGGTCTTTTAGCCGGAGATCTTGGGTCCATGGTATATAATCCCTGTGCATGGTGAAGGCACATTTGTTGCAAATGTGGTGATATCGGATGGCCTAGCTATGTATAATATATAATATATATAGTGATGATATTTTTATGATATGGACAGCAGGAGAGGAAAACTTTAAACTATTTTTTGACAGCTTCAATAAGTTCCATCCTTCCTTAAAATTACAAATAAATTACTCAAAGCGTGTGCATTTCCTGGATATCAAAGTCACACTAAAAAATGGAACACTGCAAACATCTATGTACAAAAAAAACCTAAAGGCAGATGCAGTTACCTTCACAGCTCGAGCTACCATCCCTCACACACCAAAACATCAATTATACACAGCCAGGACATCAGGTACCACCACATTTGTTCAAACCAAGAGGACAGGGACAGACATCTTAGTACACTAAAAGAATCTTTCAGGCAGAAAGGATATAAAACTAGCACCATTGACAGGAATATCCATTCTGCACTCCGTCGGCCTAGGGAGGAACTACTAAGGTGCAAGTTACAGAGAACATCTGAACACACACCTCTGGTTGTAACTTACAGTCCAGAACTAGAAAAACTGCAGAACATAATTAAAGTTCTACAGCCCCTACTGTTGGAAGATGACTCTAAAAAATATATTTCCCACTCCACCAGTGCTTGCCTTGCGCCAGCCACCAGCCACCAAACCTGAAGCAAAAACTGGTGCAAGGCAAACTTCCCACAGAGCTCCAGCTAAGAGACAAAGGTACGAAGCCATGCAAAGCACCTTGCTGTAAACTGTGTAGGCATATGTCTCCTGAGACATGTGTCATTCGTAATGGAAAAACATTTAAAATCCAAAACTCGTATTCCGGCTCTTCTAGCAATGTAGTATACATGATACAATGTAGAAAATGTGAGGAAGGCTGCTATATTGGTGAAACTGGAAAGGAACTCAAAACAGGAACGAATCATCACAGATTCACAGTTACCCACAAAAACGAAAATACATCAGTAGGGGACGTTTCTCAAGACCAGACCACTCCATCAATGATTTTACTGTCAGAGTGCTAAAAGGTAACTTCAAAAACAGCCAGGAATGGTGAACCTTTGAACTAAACATTATACAATTTTTTGACACTAAAGAAAAAGGACTTAATAAAGACGTTGTTTTTTTTAGCACATTACAGTAACTATGCTTAAAACAGAGTTTCAGAGTTCCTCCTTGAACTATCACATCAGCACCCCTGGCTCTTTTAACAGGTACCTTCTAAAGACAATGGTATTTTTTTTTCCTGTCTTAAATTTTTACAAATGCTAACTGATGGTCCAGACTAAATTGTAGCTGCCCTTTGATCTCATAAGTTGTGCTCTTCAACAGACACACTCCAATGACAATTAGAGTCTTCCTGTTTGTAAGGAATGTGAATTGAATGTAGTGCTTTGATGTGTAAACTGCTAGTCAATGTCTTGAATCTGCATCCAACCTCTATATCTGTCATGCTAGTCAGCTGTTTTCACTTTGACCCGAAGAAGGGAGATTTATCTCTCGAAAGCTAGTCTCAGAAATTATTTTGTTAGTCCTATAAAAGGTCTCACCGGCAACATATTTTTTTTTTCTCTACATTGTTGACTGGACTAACACGGCTACCGCATTTCTTGTAGTTAATCTTGTGTCTGAGTTTGCCTGTGCGGGCTGCTTTGAAGGTCAGCCTCCGTAGGCACAGGTAGGGGGGGCGTGCATATGCATAACCTGCACAGCCCGATATTCAGCCCGGGATGTGCAGAGCCATGCATGCGCAACCCCTACCTGCGCTTGCACAAAGTCAAGCCCAAAAAAAAAAGGGACAACTGATGGCTACCCACAGGTGAGCTGTCGCATTGCAGGGCGCAACATGGCAGCTGCCACCTGTGGGTGGCCACCTGAGTTCTGGCTGCACCTGGCGGCGCCCCCCCAAGCCCGATCGTGGGCATTTGTAAAATAAGGCATTGTCCAATATCTCTGGTGGTCCAGTGGACCGCTTTCTGCCCGATCGCAGGCATCTGTATTAATATAACCCCCCGTCCAATATCCCTGATGGTCCAGTGGACCGCTTTCTGCCCGATCGCGGGCATCTGTACACAAAGAAAGGACCAATATCCCTGGTGGTCTAGTGGTACCCCCTCCCCACCACCCACTGAGCCACACCACCCTGCCACCCCTGAATGAATCCCATATATGGAATATAGTACAGTATGGGCTGCATGCCCATTAGCTGCGCTGTGAACCAATGGGCGTGCAGCCCTACTGAGCTGTCAGTCGACGGGCAGCGGGCGGTGGGGTGCTGCCGCCTGCCGACTGACCAGGGGAAGCAGGGTGGTGGGGCTCAGTGGGCGGGTGGGGAGAGGGTACCACTAGGATATTGGACGATGGGGATTATATTAATACAGATGTCCTGCGATCAGGCAGAAAGCTCCACTGGACCACCAGATATTGACGGGGGTTATATATCACAGATGCCTGCGATCGGCAGAAGCGGTCCATGGGACCACCAGAATATTGGACGGGGGTTGATGTTAATACAGATGCCCGCGATCGGGCAGAAAGCGTCCACTGGACCACCAGGGATATTGGACGGGGGGGGTTATATTAAGACAGATGCGTGCGATCGGGCAGAAGGCGGTCCACTGGACCACCAGGGATATTGGAGAGGGAGGGGGTTTATATTAATACAGATGCCCGCGATCGGGCAGAAAGCAGTCCACTGGACCACCAGTGATATTGGACTGTTTTTAATACTACAGATGCCCGCGATTGGGCACATAGCGGTCCACTGGACCACCAGGGATATAGGACGGTTTTCTGTTTTTACACAGATGCCCGCGATCGGGCTGTGGGGGTGTCGGTCCCCAATGGCTGCTGCATGGCAGGGGCACCAGGCGCAAGTCATCGAGGATCGGCGCACCTACGCCACAAATGGGGCCATACTGACGTACAAATGGCCCCATAATGGCATGCTGTAGTATGGCCCCATTTGCATGTCAACTTTTGAATTGGTGCTGTGCATGGCGCAATGGAACTTGACCTAGCGCATCTCCATGCTCCACTCTGGCCACTTGCGCTGGTACAGTGCCACTGCGCCATGCACAGTGGGGGTGGCCAGGGTGCGATATTCACAACTGCTGAGCCATGGCACAGCTCCTTTGAATATCGCTTAGTCCACGCCCCTGTGCAGCCAAGTTGAGCTGCGCCCAAGCTTGCACCACAGCCTGGTGCAGTTTGAATATCTAGACCATAGTGTCTTAAAGACTTGTGAGAATTTAATAAGGTCAGTAGCATATCATCTACATATACCACTACTTTGTGTTCTAGCTTATTAAACTTTATACCAGAGATCTGGGAGTTTTGTCTGATGAGGCACACTAAACTTTTCCTCTAACTAGCCCCGTTGGCTTGTATTGGATAAGGTAACACTTCAATTAGTACACAAGCATTTGTCAATGCCGATTGTTCATCGCTGGTATTGCTGTTGCATATATTCCACCCAGATAATTACAAAATAGTAAAAGTGCAGAAACACAGAGCAATCCACCTCCCCATTTTATCCCTTTACAATTCCCTTCCCATGGCCCTTTGGGGTCTGTGCTTCAAAGCAAATAGAAGTTTTCTCAATTGAGCTGGAACTGTGAAAGCTTTAATATGTTAATGGGCCCTTCAAAGAGTAAGAATTCGCACTTGCATTCATTCAAACAATTTGTGCAAAATGATGAGAAATGGCACCTCTTTTAATGCAGGGTAACAAAAGGAATGAATCACAGCGTGTCTGGAAAAACTAAACAACAGAACATGTGTTCTACCGGTCTCTCCAACTGTTATGTACAGGGTATTTATATTCAGCAAAATAAATTAAAACACAGCTAAGTGGTAGGATTTTTCTCTATGAGCTACAGAATGCAATAAAGGTTCACCCTGAAAGGTTGCAAAACTAGTAACTGCAATGAAGTAATGCCTCTACACTCAAGACAGAATTAAATGTATAAAAAGCTGAATATAATGCCCTTTACCTATTTGTTTTCATTTCCAATACAGACTGAACCAACTAACCATCTAGGGTACAGAAAAAAGAGCCTTACTAAAGTGTTCTGGGGTGCTGAATGACAGTTCTAGGAATTATGTTCAAAGAGTTATGGCATTTACCAAGAGCACACTTTTGGAAAAAAACAGTCCAGCAACCTCTGTGTTAGTACTGCTTCAAAGTCCATTTATTTTGCCAAATATAAAATAGCCATACAGACCCACACTGGGTTGGAGAACCACACACCAGACTTCTAACATTTCAACTCATCAGAGTTTTTGTCAAAGATCGCACCCCCTATGCATAACTTGCTTAAATAACACATAAGGAGAGCTACGTGTGCATTGCTTCAATAGAGTACTTAAAGATACAGTACAGAGTAAAAAAATGTGTGACATGCCAAAGAAGCCAATTAGTAATAAATAGAAAGCAGTTAGAAAAAATGTTTGTTTTATATACATAAAGTGACCATTCATCAGTGTATAAAGTGCAGAATAAACATCAGTGCAAACAAAAAGTATATAGTACGGAGACATATTTAAAAGCTCACTCTACTAAATCAGACATAGTTATAATCAGCTTCACACTGTAACAGTAACTTTGTGTCTGTTTACTTTATATTTAAACTTGATCAAGTCTGATTAAGAGTGAGTGCACAGAGAGTAAATTAATTCCAGAGAATTCTCTTTTGGGTCCATACTGGAGCATGGAGTCAGTGGCATGTGACTAAAGGGGAGAGTTTTTCCATATTATTACAATGACTAGATAGGTCCAAGAGGGGGCCTTTGTAACAAACTATGAAAGATAAAAGAAAATGTATTTGGTACCAGTTACTTCAACTGATATAAAAATCCAGATGTTAAGATAGTGGATGAAAGATAACTATTGGGGTGGGTTGGCAACATATGGGAAGTGGGATGATGGATAAATCACGTCAGAAAACTTCTTGGCATGTGTGTTCTACATAATCTTACTTGGAAAAAAGACATCATGCCAAAATATTTGTCCATCACAGACTTCTTCCAAGGTCCTTGTTACTTTAGGTACTTGCAGATGATGAGGGTTATGCAACACTTACTGACATGCAATTTTATGAACAAAATTAAACAATACCTGCAAAAAAAAAAATTACAATAAATATCTATTTTTCAAAAACGGTTTTAGTTCTATTTGCTCATTTAAACCCATCCGCTTATATTTTATTTATTTATTTAGGAAATTGGAATTACAACCCTTTGAGTCATAGACTTATTTCCAAAGGCTCCACGTCAGAATAAAACATGGACATTCATACGGTTCATACATATAACAGATGTGGGTGAGCAATCATACAGTGTATAACTACAATGAGCACAGGTTAATACCTATACATTTGGTAGCTAAAACAGGGCAGAGCTATCGACATATTCACCTAATGAGCGGTTAAGACCTGTACAATTGGTAGATAAAGCAATGCATGATATGAGCTGGTAGTAAGCTGCCTCAGGGAGGCCTTGTCTTATACATAATACAGTGCATTCATAGTCCAGTGCAACTGTATGGTAACCAAGGGGGGTGAGGAAATAGTGAGGGCTCTCCACTGCCTGGCCAAGGGTGGCTTCATGGTCTAGCAGCATGGTGCAGGATCCACAGGTTACCGGTTACACTGGCATTGACGTGAGGAGAGGATATGGGCCCTTAAGGCAGCTTTAAAAGGACCTAGATTGGTGATTGATGTGGTAGCTGCAGGGAAAGCATTGTACCAGTATGGAGCTCTAAGGGGTAAGGAATGCTGGGCCAGGGCGGTTCTGACCCTAGGCACCATATATGAGCCAAGAGTATAAATCCAATGCATTTCCCTTCTGCTGAGAAGTCCTTCTCTCTCTCCTCCTCATGGGCCCAATTGGACATGCTGTATTCCAATGAACTGTAGTTTGTGTTCATCCTTATTTTGTACCCTTGACATATGTTGAGCCCAAGCATAATCGAGATTATTGTTTTTTATTGCCCTCTTATGTTCCCCCACCCTTCCTTTCATTTTCCTCTTAGTTTTTCTGACATAAAATGACCAACAGGTACATATTGACAAATATATAATAAAAGTGGCGTCATAATTGATGAAACAGTTTATCTCTAACATCCTCCCATCTTCTGGATTCCTGAACATGTCACACTCTCTCACCACATCACAATATTTACACCTTTTGCATTTATTACAACCCTTGGGGAAGGGGCAGTCAATTTCTGGGTTGGTCACTAGTCTTTTGAAGAGCAGAATGCACAAGCATATCTCTTACATTTCTAGCCCTTCTATAGGACATTCTTGGAGAATTTTTAGACACTTCTCTAAGCCTGTAGTCCGTATCCAAAACATGCCAATGTTTATATGTTACATCTCTTATTCTCCATGACCTGGTTCTATAGGTGCCAATAAAATTCAATCTTTCTGGATTATCTGGGCTTTGTAATGGGGGCTGATTTCTTTGTAGGAGGGATTCCCTCTCTGTTTCATTAATGGTTGTTCTAGCTTTTTCAGTTACATTCCTTGAGTACCCCCTTTCTGTAAATCTATTTTGAAGAGTATTCATTTCCTCTTGCACAGATACTGGTTCACTACAGTTCCTTTTCTCCCTGTAGAATCGACTCTTTGGTATGTTTTCGGTGATGCGGTGAGGGTGGCAGCTACTGGCAAGTAGAACTGTGTTACGATCTGTTGGTTTACGAATAAGGTAGTTGCAATAGTACCATCACTCTTATTTAGAATTTTAATATCCAAGAAGGAAATATATTCCTTACTTGAATGACAGGTGAATTTTAAGTTAGGATTAGAATTCTGAAAGTACTGTATAAAATCCTTCAATTCCTGCTCGCCACCTCGCCACACCATCAATACATCATCAATAAAATGATGCCATACTTGGATTTTATCACTGTAGGGGTTGGCATACTTATTCCATACATAGCCCTCCTCCCAATGCCCCAGTACAAGTTGGCATAATTTGGTGCCAAACTTGCACCCATGGCTTTTTGTAATTTATAGTACCTGTTGTCGAAAGAAAATATATTATTATCCAGCACAATCCTGGTCATGTCCAAAATAAGTTCTGTATAATATTTGTATTATAAACAAATGTGAATGTCTGTTTATGCACAAAACCAGACTGACTGCTGCAGTGAGTGAGAGACTTGATCCTTGACCTCAGATGTCAGTGTGGCTGACAGCTGCAGGATGTGTCAAATGGACCAGTAAAGAGAAACCATAATTATAGGTTTCCTGTTCTGTTTTAATTAAAGCTTCTGGCCATCTGCCAGGATATAGGCCTCATAAACTTTTACGATTTCCTGCAGGAACAGGCCATTTGATAACAGCACCGTGTTATACGTCGAAAACCTTAGATGTTCTCTGGGAAAACGGGAACCAGCAGGCAGTTCAAAGAGAGATGTTTTGATCAGAGACTCATATTTTAAAAATTGTTGACTGCTTGATTTCCCCAGTAGAAAATTAAAAATCTATGGGAGGATCTAACTGTGACCTCATGGGTAGCATCACTAGGAGGTGGAGAAACTGTCTATTGAATATTGCTTGCAATAGAAGTTTGAGAGGAGAAGGACTCTGAAACTAAAAAGACACACATTCTGTGGACTGGTAACTATGCACCTTAGAAAGGGATAATTAGGAAAGAACTTAAATTTGTGGTAGGAGTTTGTGTTCTGTAACATCCCATTTTTTATGTGATAGTAAGTTCATGATATAAATTGTTCTGTGTTTTATTTCACCTGTTTTACAATTTTTAGTAAACTACCTTTTTCTTAATATTGTGCCTGTGCCTTTTGATTGCTGAACCTGTGTTTAACTCTGACAGCTGTTAAAGGCTTGAATGTGTTACTAAGCTTGCTTAAAGGTAAGAATATATCTAGGTCTCATACAGAGTTGCAAGGGTACATTTTGGAAACTTGGTTTGGTGCTCCTGGGTGAAAGATTGAAAGATTGTACTGCATGCCCGAACTGGGTACATATCTGAGCCTGTAAATTGGGTATGCTAGCATAAGGTTCACATTGGACCCCCAGGACTCAAGAGTAGCAGGTAATTTGGACCCAAAACAGACAGGAGGGTTACCCTGTCTGTCACCTGTTCACACTATTGCACTTCAAAGTTGGCACTGTGGGAGCAGAGGGCCTGACCTGCAGAGTGCGTTTGTGACAGTTTGTATAAAGAGATTCGATGTCCTGTGTAAGTAGCACAGAATATCTTTCCATGTTTACATTTCTTAACTTGTTTAAAACATTCCCTGTATCTCTGATATAGGAGGGCAGGTTTGGAACAAGTTCCTTCAGGCAATCATCAACAAATTTGGCCAGGGGTTCAGTGGCTATGCCTATACCAGAGATTATAGGTCTCCCAGGTGGGTCGATCAATGTTTTGTGGATTCTAGGCAGTAAATAAAATTGCGCTTTTTAATGGATACTCAGAAGTTAGGTCTTTTTCTATTTCTGATATAAGTCTCTCATGTCTAGCACAGTTTAGAAAACTGTCTACTTTCCTTTTTTACCTCACAGAATGCATCATTATTGACTGGGAGATGGAACTGGGTGTTTCCAAGCTGTCTATCTACTTCTTTACCATAATCCCAGCTGTTCAGGATTACAACACTGCCCCCTTTGTCTGCAGGCTTGATAACTATTATGTCATTACTCTCAAAGCTGTGTAGAGTTTCTTTGCCTCCTGCTGTTATACTGCAAAAGCTGGAAACATATTCCTCACTGTTTAACACTTCTAAATCATGCTCACACAGCTTTTGAAAAACACTAACAGCTGCAGATATGGGGGGGGGGGGGGCAGAAGATGCTTGGTTTTCTCCTACCTATTAAGTCTCCAATAGAGTCACTCTCTGGAGCAATGTCAGTAAATCCATCAAACTCATTCAGTGCTTCTGTAGCTTCCTGTGTATTAACAATAATGCCATAGTCATTGGTATTAGGAGAAAAAGATATATCATCACTCACACTCGGAAGTCCTCAGTTGCACCTCCCATGTTGCTGTGGTTATAGTAGAAACACTTAAAATTAAGTGGCCTACACAACTTGTTCAGGTCAATAGTAGTTTGGAAGAAGTCCAAATCAGCTGGAATGAATGAGCGTCCTTTATTTAAAACACTCTCTTCCTCACTTGTAAGATTATAATCCAAAAGGTTAATAGTGTTCCCAGGTTCGACTCCCACTCCTAACTTGGTAACTGGTACCGCCGTTTCTGAAATCCCCCACTGTTTCTTTGACTTCCCCCTCCGTCCTCTTCTGGTCCTTCTTGCTCCACTTGATACCGATCCTTGTGCTTCCCTCTCATGAAAGGCTGATGCTGGTTCCTCTCCCAGTCTAAAAAACACTCAAAGCATCAGAACCACTGAAGGAGGAATCACTTGTACTCGTAGTGGCTTGTTGTCCGGATGTTGTTTGGGCCGTTTGTTTTAAGATTGATTGTGGCTTTTCTAAATGCACCCTGTTTTGTTTTGGACTGTGAGTGTTCCACTTTCTTTTGCCCTCATTCTTGGGCCACGAGAAGATGTGACTATTCAGGAAGTCATTTTCATCTTGTTTGTACTTTTACTTTTTAGATGTTGAAATCTTGCTATCTTGATGCTTAAGAAGAAGAAGAATCAGCATTTATATAGTGCTTTTCATACACAGAGTATCCCAAAGCGCTTTACAAGCAATGCTAGACTGGCAGTGAAGTGACTGAATGTGTAGTGGCAGCTATATCACACATCATCACACCCACACAGCCTGGATAATTGCATGAACCGGTTTATGGGAAGGGGAATGTTGGTCAGGACACTGGGAATGTCCCCTACTCTTTGTGAAGAGTGCCCTGGGTTCTTTTACTTCCACCTGGACACCCACCAGGACAACACCAGGATGGGTAGAAGGGACCTCGGTTTAACGTCTCATCTGAAGGACGGCACACCCCAGCAGTACAGCACCCCCCTAATACTGCACTCGGATGCCAGTGTTTTAGGTGCAAGTTCAATCCCGGTGTGGGTTGAGAACCCACGACCTTCTGGTCCAGAGGCGGATGTGCTACCAACTGAGCCACGCTGACACCTTAAGTTGTTTTTCAGGTGTTTTTTTTTGGAAAGGAACAAAGTTGACATCAGTTTTAAACTTTTTTTTTTTTTTACTATGTTTTTTGTCTGCAGGGGCTGCCGACATCTGCCATGGTCATGGACCTCTGGCTTCCACCTCCCGTCAGTGGCTCTACTGCTCCTCATGGAACCCCTGGCTTTCCCCCCAGAGGGTTGGGTCACGGCACCCCCTCCCTGTTAAGGGTGCCACAGTTCTAGTGACTAACGGGAAAGCGAGCCATGGCAGGCTAATTGAAGCTGGAGGTAAGGCTTCATAAAGGTGGCCCTGTAGGATTTTTTCTTCCCCTTATGCAGAGGGGTGGGGACGTGCAATGACAACCAGCGTCTACCCCGCCCCTGAAAGCTAGCCTGCGTCAACGCATTGGGAACCCCAGCCTCTGCTGGGTGCCACTGTTGCACCGAACACAATGCCCCCCCGGAGAAGGAGAGCTGTCCGAGGGACGCTCGATCCTTCTCCCGCCCCTGGCTGGCCCTCCAGCGACCCGAGTCCATTCCGAACCCGGGTCGCTGGCGTTGCAAGCGGAAATCCCACCACTGCACTGGCGGGCTGGCAGTTTTAAATGTTTTAAGCAGTACCTTGTTTTGTTTTACCTCTTTTTCAAATTCTAGCTTTGTCTTTTTTGTTTTCTTAATGATTAACTGCATCCATTTATCAGTGGCCTCAGTGGAAATCGCGTGCCAATCTCCCATGAACTCTTGCTCGTCAAGACCAAAAGTTGGGTCCTTAGTAATTCTTAAGTCACTCGGCGCTCTGCTGGCCTTGAAATATGCTTCCATAGACTGAATTAACCAATAATTTCTTCGTGTTTTCACTGCAGTCCTTTCATAAGAAAAGAAAGCACTCCTGATATTACCAGTACTACTGTTTCCTGTATTATCCAACAACTGATGTGGACTTCTTCCAAACTACTATTAACCTGCATGAGCTGTGTAAGTCACTTAATTTAAAGTGTTTCTACTACAACCACAGCAACATGGGAGGTGCAACTGAGGACTTGAGTGAGTGATGATATATCTTTTTCTCCTAATACCAATGACTATGGCATTATTGTTAATACACAGGAAGCTATAGAACAATTGAATGAGTTTGATGCATTTACTGACACTGCTCCAGACAGTGATTCTATTGGTGACTTTATAGGTAGGAGAAAACCAAGCACCTTCTGCTCCCCCCCATGTCTGCAGCTGTTAGTGTTTTTCAAAAACTGTGTGAGCATGATTTAGAAGTGTTAAAGAGTGAGAAATATGTTTCCAGCTTTTGCAGTATAACTCTGAAAATTGTAGAAGAACTGCAGCCAAAGCAAACAGGATACTGGGCTGCACAGCCAGGGGAATTACGTCCAGAAGGAGGGAGGTGATCCTCCTTCTATATAATGCCTTGGTCAGGCTGCAGCTCGAGTACTGTGTGCAGTTCTGGAGACCTCATCTGAAGAAGGACATAGCGCTGCTGGAGAGAGTCCAGAGGAGAGTGACCAGGATGATTCAGGGCATGGAGGGGAGGCCTTATGAGGAGAGACTGGAAGAGCTTGGGCTTTAGACACTGGAGGAGAGGAGGGACAGAGGAGATGTGATAGAGGTTTTTAAGTATGTAAAAGGAATAACCAGGAGTGGAACCAAGAAGCTGTTTAGGCTAAAGAAGGGGGGAACAGCCAGGGGCCATGAGTGGAAGCTGGAGGGGGGAAATTACAGGGGGAGTGGAGGAAGCATTATTTCACTGAGAGGGTGGTGGAGCCATGGAATGCGCTGCCCAGGAGGCTGGTGGAGGAGGGCACAGTGGAGGGCTTTAAGAAGGCGTGGGACAGGTACAAGGGGAAACTGAAACCAAAGAAGACCCTCTTGGGGGCTAGGGGGGTGGTAAGGCGAGCAGCCACTAGGTTGCTGGCTTTCGAACAGACAAGACAGACTATTTGGCCTATTCTGCTGGCTTTTAGTATGTTAGTATAACAGCAGGAGAAAAAGAAGCTCTACATGGCCTTGAGAGTAATGATACAATAGTTATCAAGCCTGTAGACAAAGCGGGGCAGTGTTGTAATCCTGAACAGCTGGTATTATGTTAAAGAAGTAGCTAGGCAGCTTGGAAACACCCAGTTCTATCTCCTAGTTAATAATGATGCATTCTGTGAGGTAAAAAGGAAAGTAAACAGTTTTCTAAACTGGGCTAGACATGAGGGACTTATATCAGAAAAAGAAAAACACCTTCTATCTTCTGAATATTCATTAAACGCACAATTTTATTTGCTGCCTAGAATCCACAAAATATTGAAGACCTGTAATCTCTGGTATAGGCACAGCCACTGAACCCCTGGCCAAATTTGTTGATAATTATGTAACCCCCCTGCAAATGGGGGTTCCCAAAAGACTTCCAGGAGCTTGCTTGAATGCTCCAAGCCTGAATGGTGTTTGGCATTTAAGCCATTTATCAGTGAGTGTTTTTAGAGCCTCTGGTACTGTCTCTTTAAGAGCTGTCTGCTTGCAGACATAATTAGTTTGTATGGGGGGACTGTGTGTTTCTTTGATTGAGTACCACTCAAGCTGCTGCCAATTCACTTCATTTTTGCAGTCACTAGGAGTGCAAAGGAACCTATCTGAAAGATGTAACTGTTTGCCAGAAATTATTTAGAGTAATAATGAAATTACAGTTTGTCTAACCTGCTTTTTTGCAGTCAGAACTGTGTCTGCTAGTTCCCCATTCTAGTTTTGAACTGCTGAACTGGACCAATCAGTGTGGGGTAAGCTAGCTCTAAAATGGTGCCTTGGACGAATCAGAACTTGGACTCATAATCTGAGCCAGCCACAAGAGGATTGTATGGGCAGTGACTCTGGGAGATGTAGTTTAGACTTCAGTGCCTTTTTGGACCAACAGCAGCAGTCTATTGTGAGTGACAGCCAGTCCAGTCAAGAACTGGGAGGAACTCAAAGGAAGTGCCCGTTTTGTCGGTTGGAGTTTCAGTTGAGCTTTGGCAGTGAAGAAGGAAGGAGCCCTGTGCTTTTTCAGTGTGCAGTTTTAGTCAAAAACGGTGTAAGGCCCAGAGTTCCGGTCTGCAGCTTGTAACAGCTTGTTAGACTGAATCTGTCCTGTGAAAAGAATCAAAGGATCTCTGAAGAGTAGAAACCAGGCTCACCCTGTAGAAGACTGGAGGAATTGCTGAAAATTGCACTCGGTCTGTCAGGAACTGAATCTGCTGTGTGTTCTCCCGGTATTGTGCAGTAGTGCGATCGATACAGATGCAGCCTGCCTGGTATAGTGCTTTCTTTTATATGGATGTGTGAAGAGGTTTGTGTACCTCAAGTGAGCCCTGCTGACATTGAAGGACCCTATCTTATTTGGAGGTCGTGAGTACTAATTCAGGGTCGCTCCCTGTTGAATTGCCACATTAAATCCAAATGGAATTACTGTACTGCTGACTGTTTAATTCTCCTTTTCTCTGTGTGAAAGGGCCTTACCAGCTGCCACGGTTTGGACTAGCCACTAGGGCTTGGGTACCCAGGGACAGTAACTGATAGGGATAGGCCTGTGCACAGAGCCATAGGTAGATTATTAGAGTGATAAGCTAATTAACCTGATTTCCCTGTCCTTGTTATATCCCCTAAATAAATCAGAGCTGCTTGTTTCAGCAAAGTTATACTGCCTGAGGTATTTGTCTTGTTAAAGTACTGTACTGTGATTGTTGCACTGTATCTCATTTCACAGGAGGTCCCAGTGCCGAACCAGACCTGGGGGTAAGTGTATACTGTGAAGGTAATTTGATATATTGTGTGGGCCATTAGTGGGAAGAAAGGGGTTGCAGTGTCCCAGAGGGCTGTGACCAAGTTAGTTTAACTATTGCAAACCCTGACCTCTGGGTGGAGGCACCGCCATTGGATCCAGGCCCCTCAACCTGTTAGTGGCAAATCAGGCAGGGTAGTAGCCCTGGGATAGCGCCATCTAGGGGTTACATCTTGGAGGCTCACCGCTGGGATTGTGTGTCCTCTAGTGGCCATATTTACTAACCACTGTTAAGAAAAAATGGGTACCCGACAGAAGTGGCTGTGCACCGCTGGTGGAGTGGTGTACTGGGAGGAGATCGACCCCAAAATGCTATGCTTATCCTGGACATCCCCTGGCATCAATACGGACACTGTGCAGGGAGTACTTTCCAAGGTGGAAGGTTTACAAAACCCTGTGGTGGTGGGTCGGCATGCTAATCTGCTCACCCACACTTTCCTGGCCCTAGTAGAGTTTAAGGATCCCATAGATAGCTCCAAAGTGCCACAGACCATTACCCCAGAGGGAGCCCTCACTGCTTGGAGAGTGATAACTAAGGACAGTAAAGACCCGGGGGGGAATCAGCCCCCACCACTATCTGAAACTTTTGAGGAGAAATTTGCTGAATGGTTGCTGGGAGAGGGGAAAACTGTGGAGGACTTGAAGAAACTATTCTTGCCACCTGGGGTGTTCCTCCCCAACACCTCTCCTGCTCCAGTGCCCGTAATGGTGGCTGAACCAATGCAGACTCCTATTTCTGCACCTGCCATTAGTCACGACTCTTACCGAAGGTTGAGGGTCTTCTCTGGCACCCTCCTCACCCCCCAAGGGGAGGATGACTGGGAGACCTGGATAGACTATGTTGCCCCCCAAGGGCTAGAATGGCAATGCTCGGAAGGCGAAAAGTGAAAGAGGGTTAGTGAGAGCCTCCGAGGTCCTGCCCTGGCTACCGTCCGTGCTAAACGGGCCAGTAACCCTGAAGCGACTGCACAGGCCTATCTTGAGGCCTTGGAGAATGTATGGGAGCCCAGATTCTGATGAGGACCTATGGTGGAGAGTAAGAGATGCACAACAGTACCAAGGGAGTTGTTGTCTGTGTATGTATCTCGGCTGGAAAAATTGTTGCAAGAATGCCTCAGAAAAGGTAGTTTGCCAGCGATTGAACTGGACCGAACCAGGCTGGACAGGATCCTTAAGTCTGCCCCTTCTCAGAACTGCTGTTGCTTCAGTTACGCCTGGCAGATCGACTGGAATCCCACCCTCTCTATGATGAGTTAATGAGAGAAATTGAGAGTTGAGAAAGACGACCGGGAGGGACCTGCACCAATAGCTGCGGGTACACCCGAGTGACTGAGGGTGACCCATCAAGTGAAGTTCAGGGGCAGAGGTTGGCAGTCAATGAGTGCTCTGACAAGGAAAAGATATGTCACAATGGGCGAACTGTTGAGAGAGATCCGAATTCAAAAACAGTCCTTTATGAAGGCCACGCCTGCAAGTACGGGCCCCGACCTATATCCGACTGCATCTGCTATGGGGTGGGGTACCCACCCATGTATCTCCTGCTGATAACAGCTCCGAACTCGATTCCTTGACCATGGAAGTGGAGAAACTGACGAGATGTCTCCAAATGCTTATCACGCCGCAGACAGAGATGGCACCAAGGTTTCCAGTTAGTAATACCCCGCCTGGCTCCCAGTGTGGCGCCTCGGCCAGCTCAAACTCCAGAAAGTATGTTTTGCTATAATTGTGGGAAAGATGGGCACATGAAAGAATGCCAGTCCCAAAGGACACTGACAAAGTTGCATATAGGCTACAAGGAGAGCTTGGAGAAGAAATCAGTGGTTAAGAGGTGCACGACATGATCCCAGTGAGGGCACCAAAAATGCTAATTCACGCCCTTTGTGGCAAGGTCAGTTGCCCAGGCCCCCACTACCGCCTCTCCAGACTGGTCCAGAATAGTGGGTCCTCCATGGAGACCACTGTAAAGGTGAATGGAGTGTCTACAAGAGCTGTATTAGACAGTGGCTCCCCAAGTGACAATTATGTTCCAGGATTGGTATCAGAAGCATTTGTCAGATGTACCCTTACAACCATTAGAAGGACTGCATGTATGGGGGTTAAGTGAGAAGGCCTACCCCTATTCCGGTATATCCGAATTTGGCTGTCTTTCCCACCTCCGTGGCTGGAGTGGCCGAACAAGTAGAGACCCTAGCCTTAGTGTGTCCCCCACTGGACTGTATGATGGTGTCCCTTTGTTGATTGGAACAAATGCTCATATGTTCGGAAGGCTGGCACAGTTGTGTTATGAAAACAGGGTCAAAGACTAGTAGAGCTTTAAGAGTTCCGGCTTTAATTAAGAAGGCCTATGAGGCACAGAGAGATGCTGAAAAAACAGAACCAGAGGAACCGGTCGGAATTGTATGGAAGAAGGATCCTGAGTCTCTGATCCTGGCGCCAAATGCCCAGTGTACCTTACAGGGAGAGGTCCGTATCAGAAAGGATGTTAAGAATAAAATATTAATGTTGGATGCACCAGGCGATGGAAAATTGCCAGAGGGACTGCTGGTCAAGCCTAGTATTTTGCCCGCTAGAGCCCATGCTTATGCCAGAAGGGTAATGGTCCAAGTTCATAATGTGTCTGAAAGAGACATTCGAGTAAACAGAGGTTGCATCCTGGCTAATGTGCATTGTGCAGACACTGCAGTGCTACCCAGCAGCAAGAGTTCAAGGAAGAATGACAGAGTAACGCCTGACTTGTTTGATTTCGCGACTCCCGCTGCCAGCTGAATGGAAAGTGAGGATCAGTGAGAAGCTTGCCCAGAGAGACCAGGTGTTTTCTTTAAAGGAATGGGATGTAGGATGCAAGGAGCTGAGCACAATATCCGGCTGCATGACGAAAGACCATTTCGTGAGAGGTCTCGGCCTGGCACCTGCTGACATAGATGATGTGAGACGGCATCTGCAAGAGATGTTAGCTGCTGGTGTAATACAAGAATCCAGAAGCCCTTATGCTTCCCCCATTGTGGTAGTGAGGAAAAAGAATGGAACAGTAAGGATGTGTGTGGATTATCGCACCTTAAACGTGGACTATCCTGATCAGTACACAATGCCCGCATTCAGGATGCTTTGGACTGCCTAAACGGGAGCAAGTGGTTCTCTGTGCTGGATCTCCGCAGTGGGTACTACCAGATCCCGATGGCCCCAGAGGACCGTGAGAAGACGGCCTTTATCTGTCCGCTTGGTTCTATGAATTCATGAGGATGCCTCAAGGATTTCAGGTGCCCCAGCCACTTTTCAACGATTGATGGAGCGTGCAGTGGGGGACATGAACTTACTAGAGTGCCTGGTATACCTAGATGATGTTATTGTGTTTGGCAGCTCACTGGAGGAACATGAGAGCAGATTATTTAAGGTATTGGACCGACTGGAGGACTTTGGCCTTAAACTGTCCATTGATAAGTGTCAATTCTTTCAAACATCAGTAAAGTATGGGACACATAGTATCCACCGAGGAATAGAGACCGACCCAAGTAAAGTTGAGGCCTTGACCACCTGGCCACAGCCCAAAAATCTAAAAGAACTGCAAAGATTCCTGGATTCTGTGGTTATTATCGGCGCTTCATCAAGGACTATTCAAGAGTGATCCGCCTTTACTTAACCTTACTCAAGGGTATCCCCAACCCACAAAAAATACCAAAAGTCAAGGCCCTCAAGACTGAAAGAGTGTATTTTCATCCGAGTGAAGTATTTGGGGCCGCTGGACTCTGATTGTGAGACTGCTTTTCATGAGATCATATATCAACTTACCCATGCTCCAGTGCTGGCCTATGCCGATCCAAGAAAACCTCACGTCCCTGCACACTGATGCTAGCTTGCAAGGGTTGGGGCTGTGTTGTACCAAGAGCACGAGAATGGCCTGAGACCAGTGGCCTTTGCCAGTAGAAGCCTGACCCCATCCGAAAGAACTATCCTGTACATAAGTTAGAGTTCCTAGCTTTGAAGTGGGCTATTGTTGACCAATTCCATGAGTACTTGTATGGGGCTAAAATACTAGTAAAAACTGACAATAATCCTTTGACCTATGTGCAGACCTCAGCTAAGTTGGATGCCACTGGCCTATAGGTGGCTTTCTGCATTATCTACATATGACTATGCTCTCGAATACCGAGCAGGTCTGAACCACATAGATGCTGCTTTCTCCCGAGGCCTGTTCCCCAGAATGATTGGGTCCAATTGGCAGAACCTGACATTCGGGCACTCTGCCGGAAGTTTGACAGGGAGGAACAAATGTCCACGGACGCAGTGGACTGCATGGTGGATTGCTTGGGAGCCTCTGAGAATTGCATACCTGCTGCTTATTGCCACTTTTCTGCAATAGACATTGGTGCACTGCCTCAGCTGGACAATGACAGTATTCGGCGGGCTCAACTCGCGATCCCATGATCAAAGCAGCTTTGAAGCCCTCTATGCAGGAAAAGATGTCCAAATTACGCCCACTGATTTGAGAACTGCACTGTTATACAAAGAAGGTCCTAAGTTGAAACTGATCAATAAACTGTTATACAGAGAAACAGTAGACAGAGGGGGACAAGTAGACAAACAACAACTAGTGCTGCCCACTGCCTTTCGAGACTCAGTACTGAGGTCCTTGCACAACCACATGGGGCACCTTGGTATAGACAGAACACTTGACTTGGTGAGATCCAGATTCTATTGGCCTAAGATGGGGGCTGATGTGGAGCAACACATTCGAACTTGTAGTCGCTGCTTACAGAGGAAAGCTTTTCCCCAGAGGGCTGCCCCCCTTGTTAACATCACCACCAGTGCACCCATGGAGCTGGTCTGTATTGATTTTCTGAGTTTGGAGTCAGATCAAAGAAATATCAGTAATGTGCTGGTGGTCACTGACCATTTCACGAGATATGCCCAAGCTTTCCCACCAAAGACCAGAAAGCATCCACTGGCCAAAGTACTTGTAGAAAACTTTTTGTTCACTATGGGCTCCACAAAGAATCCATTCTGATCAAGGGAGAGACTTTGAGAGTCGCCTGATCAAAGAGATGCTTTCTCGTGGGGAGTGCGAAAGTCCAGAACCACTCCTTACCACCCCAGGGGACCACAGCCTGAACGTTTCAACCGCACTTTGCTAGATATGCTAGGCACCCTGCACCCAAAGGACAAGCCTAGATGGAGCCAACAAATTAGCACCCTGGTACATGCTTATAACTGCACCAAAAGTGATGCCACTGGATTCTCCCCTACCGCCTGATGTTTGGAAGAAGCTCGACTACCAGTAGATGTGTGTTTTGGGGTCTCTCCTGATGGGGTTCAAGCTGACAACTATTTACAGTATGTGCAAAAGTTAAAGGCCCAGCTAACTCATGCGTACCAACTGGCTCAAACCATGGCTGCCAAAAGAAATCTGGCCAACAAAGAAAGGTATGATAAAAAGGTGAAAGCACAGGAACTCCAGGAGGGAGATCGGGTATTGCTAAGAAATCTGGGACTGCATGGCAAGCACAAGATTGCTGACAGATGGCACCATCTCCTCACATTGTAGTGGGCAAACTAGATGATCTGCCAGTGTACAAAGTAAGGCCTGAGAATAATTCAAAAGATGTAAAACAATGCATAGAAATCATTTACTGCCCATTGGACAAATCTTAATTGAGTCTGAGCCCCTAGAAGATGCCCCTCTGGACCAGTGACTAGAGCTGCTGCTAAGAAAAGACCAAGAAGTCTGCACCTACAGAAGCAGAGTTAAAGTGTTCCCCTGCACAAGTCCCAGTTGAGCATGACTGTCAGTCCATATCAGAAGAAAGTGAGAGTGACTTTGAATACTATCCTTCTTACGAACTGAGTCAATTGTTTCGGGCAATCCCTAGTCAATACTGGAGATGAAGCTGGGCCTTCTGGACTGTCCAAGCCCCCAGCTTCATCCCTGGAGCCAATGCTCCCAGAAAGTGAAGTGCAAAGCATCAGATCAGATGAAATGGAATCATTGTGCATGGTTGAACTGTTTGAGCTTAGGAGGAAAATGATAGATTGGGGCAGACTGGTGATACACCAACAAGAAGAGTATTTTGAGTGCCCTGACAGTCCACTGCCAGTGTCCGAAAGCTCTCCATGCGAGCCAAATGTTGTGGACTCAGAAACTGTAACTCCTGGAGCTGAAAGTGCCCCAAGTTCTAGCCTCTCTACCCCCATGGAGACTCCCCTGACAAGTGAGGACAATGCTGAAAATGAGGCTCAGAGTGCAGAGACTATAACAGTTCCCCCTAGAAAGACTGGTCGAGCTGTAAAGCCTGTGGTGCACCTCAGTTATGATTCACTTGGGAGGCCTGTGGACTTGCCTCTCAATGTTGTCCATAAAGGAGTGTATGTGTCCCTAGCTCATTGCCCAAACTGAGCATCAGTGCTAACTCCAAGTTACTTGTGTTGCCCTCTAAGTATGGTGCCCTTGCCCCATCCAGCCCCAAGGTAACTGATAGGAAGGGCCCTCTTCAGGTTTCATGTACAAGAGGTAATAACTTGAGTTATGGTACAATGTGTATGTAATACTGTGTAAAGAGTGACGATCTGCAATGTTTCAGAAATGTGTTCTTGGTAAAATGATATATTGACTGATGATTACATGTGCGAGCCTAATGCAAATGTATATGGTTGCAGTTGAAACTTATGGGTACTTGCTTGACGCGACGCCAAGCTTTCCCAGGCCAGGAAGGTGTAACCCCTGCAAATGGGGGTTCCCAAAAGACTTCCAGGAGCTTGTTTGAATGCTCCAAGCCTGAATGGTGTTTGGCATTTAAGCCATTTATCAGTGAGTGTTTTTGAGCCTCTGGTACTGTCTCTTTAAGAGCTGTCTGCTTGCAGACATAATTAGTTTGTATGGGGACTGTGTGTTTTGATTGAGTACCACTCAAGCTGCTGCCAATTCACTTCATTTTTGCAGTCACTAGGAGTGCAAAGGGACCTATCTGAAAGATGTAACTGTTTGCCAGAAATTATTTAGAGTAATAATGAAATTACAGTTTGTCTAACCTGCTTTTTTGCAGTCAGAACTGTGTCTGCTAGTTCCCCATTCTAGTTTTGAACTGCTGAACTGGACCAATCAGTGTGGGGTAAGCTAGCTCTAAAATGGTGCCTTGGACGAATCAGAACTTGACTCATAATCTGAGCCAGCCACAAGAGGATTGTATGGGCAGTGACTCTGGGAGATGTAGTTTAGACTTCAGTGCCTTTTTGGACCAACAGCAGCAGTCTATTGTGAGTGACAGCCAATCCAGTCAAGAACTGGGAGGAACTCAAAGGAAGTGCCCGTTTTGTCGGTTGGAGTTTCAGTTGAGCTTTGGCAGTGAAGAAGGAAGGAGCCCTGTGCTTTTTCAGTGTGCAGTTTTAGTCAAAAACGTGTGTAGGCCCAGAGTTCCGTCTGCAGCTTGTGTAACAGCTTGTTAGGACTGAATCTGTCCTGTGAAAAGAATCAAAGGATCTCTGAAGAGTAGAAACCAGGCTCACCCTGTAGAAGACTGGAGAATTGCTGAAAATTGCACTCGGTCTGTCAGGAACTGAATCTGCTGTGTGTTCTCCGGGTATTGTGCAGTAATGCGATCGGGATACAGATGCAGCCTGCCTGGTATAGTGCTTTCTTTATATGGATGTGTGAAGAGGTTTGTGTACCTCAAGTGAGCCCTGCTGACATTGAAGGACCCTATCTTATTTGGAGGTCGGAGTACTAATTCAGGGTCGCCCCTGTTGAATTGCCACATTAAATCCAAATGGAATTACTGTACTGCTGACTGTTTAATTCTCCTTTCTCTGTGTGAAAGGGCCCCTACCAGCTGCCACGGTTTGACTAGCCACTAGGGCTTGGGTACCCAGGACAGTAACTGATAGGGATAGGCCTGTGCACAGAGCCATAGGTAGATTATTATTAGAGTGATAAGCTAATTAACCTGATTTCCCTGTCCTTGTTATATCCCCCAAATAAATCAGAGCTGCTTGTTTCAGCAAAGTTATACTGCCTGAGGTATTTGTCTATGTTAAAGTACTGTACTGTGATTGTTGCACTGTATCTCATTTCACAGGAGGTCCCAGTGCCGGAACCAGACCTGGGGTAAGTGTATACTGTGAAGGTAATTCTGATATATTGTGTGGGCCATTAGTGGGAAGAAAGGGGGGTTGCAGTGTCCCAGAGGGCTGTGACCAAGTTAGTTTAACTATTGCAAACCCTGACCTCTGGGTGGAGGCACCCGCCATTGGATCCAGGCCCCTCAACCTGTTAGTGGCAAATCAGGCAGGGGTAGTAGCCCCTGGGATAGCGCCATCTTGGGGTTACAATTACCTGAAGGACCTTGTTCCAAACCTGCCCTCCTATATTAGAGATACAGAGAATGTTTTAAACAAGTTAAGAAATGTAAAAATGGAAAGAGATTCTGTGCTAGTTACACTGGACATTGAATCTCTTTATACAAACATCCCCCATGTAGGAGGCATACAGACCCTTGGGTATTATCTCGACAAATGACCTATAGGTAGTCAGCCAGATACAGAACTTATTTTGGACATGACCAGGATTGTGCAGGATAATAATATCTTTTCTTTCGACAACAGGTACTATGAACAACAAAGAGGTACAGCCATGAGTGCAAGTTTGGCACCAAATTATGCCAACTTGTACCTGGGGCATTGGGAGGAGAGCTATGTATGGAATAAGTATGCCAGCCCCTACAGTGATAAAATCCAAGTATGGCATTGTTTTATTGATGATGTATTGATGGTGTGGCTAGGTGGTGAACAGGAATTGAAGGATTTTATACAATACCTTCAGAATTCTAATCCACACTTAAAAATCACCAATCATTCAAGTAAGGAAGAGATTTCCTTCTTCGATATTAACATTCTGAATAAGAATGATGGTAATATTGCAATCACCTTATTTCGTAAACCAAGGGACCATAATACAGTTCTGCTCGCCAGTAGCTACCCCCCTCGCCACACCATCGAAAACATACCAAAGAGTCGATTCTACAGGGTGAAAATGAACTGTAGTGAACCAGTATCTATGCAAGAGGAAATGAATACTCTTCAAAACAGATTTACAGAAAGGGGGTACTCAAGGACTGTGATTGAAAAAGCTAGAACAGCCATTAATCAAATAGAGAGGGAATCCATCCTACAAAGAAATCAGCCCCCATTACAAAGCCCAGAAAATCCAGAAAGAATGAATTTTATTAGCACCTATAGTACCAGGTCATGGAGAATAAGAGATGTAATATACAAACATTGGCATATTTTGGATACTGACTACAGGCTTAGAGAAGTGTCTAAAAATCCTCCAAGAATGTCCTACAGAAGGGCCAGAAATGTAAGAGATATGCTTGTGCATTCTGCTTTTCAAAAGACTAGCGACCAACCCATAAATTGGCTGCCCCCCCCCAAGGGTTGTAAAAAATGCAAAAGGTGTAAATATTGTGATGTGGTGAGAGCGTGTGCCAAGTTCAGGAATCCAGAAGATGGGAGGATGTTAGACATAAACTGTTTCATCAGTTGTGACACCACTGTTATTATATATTTGTCAATATGTACCTGTGGGTCATTTTATGTTGGAAAAACTAAGAGGAAAATGAAAGAGAGGGTGGGGGAACATATGAGGGCAATAAAAAACAATAATCTCAACTATGCTTGGGCTCAACATATGTCAAGGGTACAAAATAAGGATGAACATAAACTACAGTTCATCGGAATATAGCATGTCCAATTGGGCCCAAGAGGAGGAGACCGAGAAGAACTCAGCAGAAGGGAAATGCATTGGATGTATACTCTTGGCTCATATAAGGGGATGGGTTTAAATGAGCAAACAAAATTAAAACCGTTTTTGAAAAATATTGCATAACCCTCATCACTGCGAGTACGTAAAGTAACAAGGACCTTGGAGGAAGTCTGTGATGGACAAATATTTTGGCATGATGCCTTTTTTCCAAGTAAGATTATGTAGAACACACATGCCAAGAAGTTTACTGACGTGATTTATCCATCATCCCACTTCCCATATGTTGCCATATCCCCTCCCTCCATAGGTGTCTTTCATCCATTATCTTAACATCTGGATTTTTATATCAGTTGAACTAACTCTGATACCAAATACATTTTCTTTTATCTTTCATAGTTTGTTACAAAGGCCCCCCTTGGACCTCTCTGGTCATAGTACTTATATGGAAAAACTCTCCCCTTTAGTCACATGCCACTGACTCCATGCTCCAGTATGGACCCTAAAAGAGAATTCTCTGGAATTAATTTACTCTCTGTACACTCGCTCTTAATCAGACTTGATCAAGTTTAAATATAAAGTAAATAGACACAAAGTTACTGTTACAGTGTGAAGCTGATTGTAACCCCCAAGGGGCGCTACCCTTAGGGCTACTACCCCTGCATGCCTCCACAGAGACCAGGTGAGGGGCCCAGATCCATTGGCGGGTGCCTCCACCCAGAGGTCGGGGTTAATACTGTCGAGATTGCCTCGGTCACAGCCCCTCTGGGTTACTGCAACCCCCCTTTTCCCCGCTAGTGGCTCACACTGGGTACCAACAATGCTTTTCACCAATACACTTACCCACCGGGTAGTATCTCTCAGCTCACTCCAGGGACCCCCTGTAAAATAAGATACAGTTATATCACAGTCACTATACAGCGGTTCAACAGGGATGCACAAACCAGCCAGGGTGTAGTTGCAACACACAAATCTGATTTATTAAGGAGGAGATAACAAGGATGGGGGAAATCAGGCTAATTGGTTTATCACTATACTTAACAACCTAGAGCTCTGTGCACAGGCCTATCCCTACAAGTCACTGTCCCTGGGTACCCAAGCCCTAATGGCTAGTCCAAACGTGGCAGCTGGTTGGGGCCCTTAACACAGATAAATGCTGCAATCCTGAGCAAGTCAGCAGGGAAAGAAATTTCGATTAGGCAGTCAAAAGTACAGCAATACAATTGGAAAACCACTGTTTGCCGACTTAACAGGGAGCTACCCTGATTCACTACTCACAACCTCCAGCCAATCCCGGTTCTTCCAACACTAGCAGGGCTGAGCCTGAACTTCATAAGTCTCTTTACACATTTATATGGTTATCTCAATCCAGGCAGAATCCCTCACTGGCAGTAGGATTAACTTGAACTCACAAGCCTTATAGTACATTTATATGGTAAACAGCAATAGCAGAAGTCCTTTAATTGCAGCAGGATTTACTTGAGCTACTCACACATTTATATGGTAAACAGCAATAGCAGAGGGGTACCACACCAGGCAGCGGCTCCCAGGCTCTTCAGCTTTCACAGCCACTCCAGCTCTGCAATGGCAGCTTTTTCTCCTCCCAGCGGACCGGCAGCGATTCAGCAATTTTCTCCGGTCCTCCTACAGGTCGAGCCTGGTGGGTAGCTGGCGCTGGAGCACAGCCTCTCGGCCGCCCTTAGCAGTTCAAAGCAGACTCCTCACAGGGAAAGCGGCCGACTTAGGCCTTCTCGCGCTTCCCGCGCGAACACTCCCCAGCGCAGAAGCACACAGCTCCTCACTCCTCACTAGCCACAACGAATCTGTCTCTCCACAGCTTGGGGCACTCCTTTCCACTCGGGCGCGACCCGATCCAATTGGCTGGTTGAGCCTGCCAGTCACTTCTTCCAGCTCTCAGTGGTGCAGAAAAAGCGCCATAGCCCATAATACCTTTCTCAAAACAAACAGCTCTTCCATTGGTCAGTCGACTCTGTAGGGTCCCAAGTACTGATTGGTCCAATTCTGCAGTTCGGGACCAAAATGGAGGAGGCAATAGAAACTCTCTATGCTGCAAAGCAAAGCAGGTTAGAACAACTACATTATCATTATTTTTACAGCTTACTTCAAGCACCCACCTACATCCTTTATTAGGGCTCCCCCTACACTATTAGCGATGGCAGAATGGAGCGCTCACTTGGCAGCCTGGGGCGGAGTCGAGCATAACAACACTCGAACCCTTCCATTTAACCCATTCCTGCACAGGCAGCCATAAAGGGACAGTATACGGAGGCCTTAAAAAGCACTCCACGGACCCTCCTTTCGGTGGCTTTATGCCGATTACCAACCAGGCATAAGGGCACATTAGGAACCCCCATTTGCAAGGGGGTTACACGATTATAACTGTCTGTCTGATTTAGTGGAGTGAGCTTTTAAATATGTCTCCGTACTTTGCACTTTTTGTTTGCACTGTTGTTTATTCTGCACTTTATACACTAATAAGTGGTCAATTTATGTATATAAAACAAACATTTTTCTAACTGCTTTCTATTTATTAGTAATTGGTTTCTTTGGCATGTTACAATTTTTTTACTCTGTACTGTATCTTTAAGCAATCTATTGAAGCAATGCAGATGTAGCTCTTCTTATGTGTTATTTAAGCAACTTATGCATAGGGGGCACTATCTTTGACAAAGACTCTGATGAGCTGAAACGTTAGAAGTCTGGTGTGTGGTTCTCTGACCCAGTGTGGGTCTGTGTGGCTATTTCATATTTGGCAAAATAAATGGACTTTGAAGCAATACTAACACAGAGGTTGCTGGACCGTTTTTTTTTTTCAAGTGTGTGCTCTGGGTAAGTGTCATGACTCTTTGAGCATAATCATCTAGGGTATCCATTTATGATGTGGTTGTTTGTTTCAACACAAATGGTTTACAATGGGAGTGAGTGGCTCATCAAGCGGTGGAAGCCTTGGGGGCACTGTGACCAGGGCGGATATTTGACGGAAAGCAGGGAGGACAAAAAGAGGGTGAAAATATATAAAAAAAAATGGTTTACAACTACAGGCCTCTACATACATTTAAGTTTCCAGCCACTGGACAATGGCTGGCAGTTTCCTAGATACACTGCCCAAGCAAAACATCAAGCATCTTAGCGGGACCTACTGGACTACAGTAAATCTGGGGGAGAGACAGTAGCCATTGTTAGTAATTAAACAGTCTACTAATCATGCTATTAAATTAACTTTAAAGAGAAAAAAAACTTTACAAAGGTACACCGTCAAACCCCTTTAAGCCTGAAAGGCCTTTGTCTCATAAAATAGAGATTGAGGCAAACGTTACAGATGAAATACTTTTCTGTTTGTGCAGCCTGTAAAAGTGACGGATCTGAATCATTAATTTTATATGGCCTCTGTGGTTTGGGTATAATTGCATTTTTGGGTCAAGGAGGGTTTACAGTTTCTCTTGAAATTAATAACATGTTCATAAACAAGAGTTTTGTCACAAAAATGGCCCATGGGCAGTGCTCGAATTAAAGGGGGGGGGGTTGGGCCCCCTTACTTTTTTGGAGCGCTCCCTGAGTTCTGTGTAACTGAAAGGTGCAGGGAGGGCTGTGATTGGTTCCCCTTGCTTCTCAGTACTGAAGCTGCCAATCTCCATTCAGTCAGGAACACAAACTGCAGCAGCCCTGCCTGAGTGGAAAATGGTAATTAAAGGAGAAGTCCACCTAGAATGTGCAAAAACATATGTTATGTGGAGTGTTTTGATACGTATGTTAAGTCCTAGTGTGTCCTTCCCTCTGTCTGCTCTGAGGAGTTTTTCCTAAATTAACCTGCCAGCTGTATGGTAGTTTTATGACCCCTGGGGATCTCCATCACAAATAGGTTTATTGGCTTTCTTTCTCCTACGATGCATCATGGTTCTTCTGAGAGTGATGTAGCTGCCCCTAGATTTAGCAGGGTCTGTCACAGCTCAACCACAAAGATAATACTTCTTTCAGAGAAGTCACATTGCTGCATTTTGGGTGAGTGTAATCATTCTTATTTTTTAATATTAGTACCTTGTCCTGCTATGTTACAACCTATAAGGTGATGTTTCATTTTTGCTACTTAGTACTGGTGCAAAAACTGAAAGTGACTGAGAGGAACAGAGTAAACAGTGACATGATTCTCACACGCACACAGCAGAACATAGCAGGACAAGGTACTGATATCGAAAAATAATAATGATTACACTCACCCAAAATCTAGCAGTTTGTCTTCTCTGGAAGAAGTATTTTCTCTGTGGCTGAGCTGTGACAGACCCTGTAACAAGACACTGGCTTCCTGCAGGGGCAATTAGACATCACACCAAAGGGCACTCTGGGAAGACTATGGGCCATAAAAGAAACCAGAATGGCAGCCTCCAAGGCCAATAAATGAGTTAGGGAAAGTTAGAAAAAGCATCTCTCACAGCCAGAGGAAAAGAAAATGCTGGTAACTGGTTAGAACACAGAAAAACAGACTACTACATATCTTTTTCTGATTTTAACATGGAGTTTTCCTTTAACACCATGTTTTCCCTTTTAATAGCCATCCAGGAAAACAATACCCCCCCCCCAACCCATAGCCACACAACTGGCATCAAAGTGAGTTAAGTGATATTTGAGACAGATACTTATCTAAAGCTGTGATTACACTGCTGCAGTGCTCTTGTGTTTGCACTGCTTCCTTCCTGCTGTGCTGGCTACTTCTCCATCAGTTTAGTGTTTACATTGCCCGCCCTCACAGCACTGCTGGTCACTCTGAGGAGGGGCTGTAAATTCAGCAGAGGATGTTGGGAGACACTGGGACAGAAGGCTTCCCATCAGGGTGAGCACATCAAAGGGTTTACTGTGTCAGTTAACTCGCTCACTCTGATATGGGTACCCACAGTTGAGCTGCAGCAGAAAAGGGATCCGAAGCACACTTATGGCACTCCGGAAAGTGTCTACAAAGCCGACTTTGCAGCGCATCAACCTGTGCGCAGGTGTTGATGCGCTGCAAATTTGGCTGTGTAAACAAGCCTTAAGTGATAGTATGCCATTGCTTGACTGCTTTAATGGCCGCCTTCCTTGAAAACAAATAAAAGCCTCCCACAGCTATAAGTAGTATCCACAACTAGCACCAAAGCTAGTCATTCACAGATACTTTCAAAAGGTGATAGTCAGAGAGCCTTATCTGCATCCTTATTTGTTATTTTTTTAAAAATGGTGCTGCGCTTGCCTTATTTGATGTCCGGCGTGGCACCTCCTTGAATGAGCACAGTTGGGGTGTTCATTTCAGTTCGGACTATAAATGACTTAAACCAGAGGTAAAAGTAGTAGCCACTAGCCCCCACACTGAGCCCCTGGGAACAACTTATTTGTTCACTGTTACCGAGTTATCAGTGAGAGAGAGAGAGGGAGAGGGAGAGAGAGAAAACAAGCGCAGCTTCAGGAGCCCAGAGGACTAGTGCAGCACCTCTGCTGTACTGCCTGTTGAAATCAGATTACTGCTGGCTATTCTACTGGAGGAGTCTTGTTATTTTAGACAAGATAAGAAAATCAGGAGCACACAACTCCAGATGATATGTAAATATTTTTTTTTTGTATAAAGGCTGTAGGATTGGCAGGAATTAGGATGAGTAAATCAGGACTCAGAGGAACTTGGGGCAGGTAGTGCTAGGTTGCTGGGCTGGAGTGTGGTGTCGTGCCAGATATGGAACTATACCAGATCCCGGAGCCTCTGTCAGTGTCAACACAAGTTGCCACCATTGAGTGTGTGGAGGGGTTGTGGGATAACAGATGGACCAGACACTGAACTTCAAGTTCAACACACAATCTCTGTGTCTATTCAAAATACAGAAGATTACTTTAAGCAATGGCATATCCCTTCTTCAGTACATCAATTTGCAGCAACAGACTATGTATGTCTTTTCTCTGCGCTTAGCCAGCACCTACTGACACTGATGTCTGATCTAACTCAGAAGTTGAGATTAAGTCTCCACCCCTATGTGGGTCTTGTTTGCTTGGGTGGTGGGGGCACAAATAAAAAAAATAAATAAGCTAAAATGAAAGAACTTCAATACAGAAGCACTGAAACATGATTTGTCCCAAAGGGCATTGACAGTAAGCCAAGTTTCCCTGAGAGGGAAAGGAAAATTAGAGAGGACACTATAGCGCAGTCAGGAAAGGGAAGGGGGGTGCCCATAGGTGGCCAACCTTATGGACTAGAAATTGTAAAGGATAGATTAGGCTAAAAAATAGAAGAACTGTTAAAACAGATTTAAGAAAAGATCAGTACTCAAGAGTGGCAGGAGCTCTCTGTCACATATCCCCCACCTTAAGAGGGAAGCAGTCATTGCAGACTGCTTACCACCTGCCTTTCCCAGGAAGGGATGGAGCTTCCACCCATCCATCTTCAGCAGCTCTGACTCAGGGTCCCTATTAATGATAAATGTTCTATTATATACATAGTAGATATCATCATTCTTTACCCTGAGGCATTAACACATTTCTCAACAGACTAACGCTACCTTCCCATCTCCTTTTAGGGAAAGTCTGCCATATTTCTTAACAAAAAATCTGGATGGCTGTAAAGTCCAGTACCGTAGAAGGACTTTCTCTGGGGTGAGTAATTACTTGCTCCAACCCCCACCAGACATATCAGTTTTAAGCAGAGGCCCAGTCCGAGGTTCAGCTCCTCAATAGAAACCCACTGTGTCTCTTGATTCATTCATTTCACTTGCTATTGATACAGACACCTAAGGACAGACACTCTAGATGTTACCCCAACACAGGTTCCTATCCATTTTCCACCCACCTACTCCTTTGCAGGTTTTTGATTAAAAAAAAAACAAAAAAGAAAAACATGTACCACCTCCTAGATCTTAACATATTGTAACATTTTGGCAAAAAGATGCAGCCCACCCCTGTCAATACTGTTACTAGATTTAGCTGCATCAACACAAGAAAAAGTCCCTTCAGCCTCATAGGCTTCTTCTTGCTTGCTTGGAGTATTCAACCCCAGCACAATATCACTAGGCACAGTCTTACCTGAGGTCTCACATTCAAGTTCCATACTTGCATCTCCGACCTCCAACAGGTAACATCCAGGGAACACAGGCAACAAAGGAATGTCCTGCTGAGTGAGGGGGTCCTCCTCCAGCTGAGCCCACGAAAAATTGTCCTCCGATTCTTTATCCAAACTCTCTGGCAGGGACCTCACAAGCACCTAACACTGCTGTTCCACCTCTCTGCACAGTCTGTGTGCCTCCAGCCATTGCCCATTCATCCAGTGGATCACCCTTATCAGGGTCTCCACATCGTGGGTGTTGTCTCACATCTCTGATCTTCCTCAACCCCACAGTAGCGCCTCGTCCCCTTTGTATCTCTTCGTCTTCTTCAGGCTTGGCCTTCCTCCAAGCTCCCAGCTCCAGTCCAGGCAGCAACTTCTCTCCATCTGTCAGTCATGGTTCTGGTCAGGACTTCAGACTTTCTTCTCCGGCAACTTCTAGTGCATCAATCCACCTGGGATATCTGGGTGATATCCATCAAAAAATGTCCCTTTTCAGCCAATCCAGACACTTCCAGCAAGTTATCCCACTTCTAATACCAAGTCTGTGGAGGGGTTGTGGGATAACGGATGGAGCAGACACCAAACTTCAGGTTCAATACACAATCTCAGTGTGATGTTTATTCAAAATACAGACGATAACCTTAGGCAATGGCATATCCCTTCTTCAGTACATAAGTCTGCAGCAATAGACTATGTATGTCCTTTGTCCGAACTTAGCCAGAATCTACTTACATGAATCTCTGATCTAACTCAGTAGTTGAGATTCAGCCTCCACTCCTATGTGGGCCTTGTTTACTTGGGTGGTGGGGGCTCAAATAAAAAAAGAAAAAAAAAGCTAAAGACAAAGAACCTCAATGCAGAAGCACTGAAACATGGGTTACCCCAAAGGGCATTGACAATAAGCCAAGTTTCAAAAAAACACAACATCGCACATACTTCCGTAATGGAAAGCATCATGGGATATGTGCAGATCGCCATGAAATTTCAGACTTGTTAAGTTTACAGCAATTTACATGCATTGTAAATAGCACAACTAACTTAATTTTTATAATAGTCACCTAGTACTTTTTACCATGATCAAAAACACCTAGTACCATGGTATTTTCAACACTTACAGGTTTCATAAACATAAGGTATATACAGCAAGGTATTTTATGACATAGTGCTATTACACACTAAATCCAACAGTGCTAAACACAACCTGTTTTGGACATCTTTCATGTGGTGTTAACTGCACAAACTTCTGCTTCACGTCTCATGAGCGCAGTATCATTGGTCACACTGTCAACATACCAGTGCCCACTCATGGCGAGTTTATTCAGATCGACCCTGATTATCAAATTGAATTAGACTTAGAGTAATATATTCCTGTTTTTAATGTGCATATTGACCCTCTCACCCTGAACCTTCAACATCTCTTAAACCATAAGGATATACATCTAATTCAAATCAGCAATAATGTTAAGAAAGTTGAAAATGCATTAAATGACTTGGTTAATGATGGTAATGTAGATGTAGTACTTTCCAGTACATTGTTAGAGGTTGCTTTTGAAGCTTTTGTTGTTTTGCAAGCTGCTGTTATTATTGCATCTGTACCAATATGTTTCCTCAGGTCTACCTGCTGCAGGCACCGTATGCAGTTACATTTCCTTATGCTGCCCAGGTAGCGAAGACCTTTTCTTAACACACTATTTTGTGTGGCCTGCCTCATAGGCCACAAGGGGGAACATGTAGAAACCACCACTTTATTTTTCTTCCTTATAGCAGCATATGCTGAGATGCATGCATCAGCCCTAATACAAGATACAAAGGGCCAAGTATTCCTTGTGTATGTGCTGTAGCTAGTATGGTTTTGTAGTAAGTAACTAAGGCTAGTCAGCACTGCAAAGTTAGTGATTCTGTTTTTGCCTTATTTGTCTAACATATCCGGTGTGTGACAACATGTACTTGTAGGATTGTATATACGTGCCCTGGGGGGATCCTGTGAGCTGAGTCCAGCTTTAGAAGGGGTACCATGGTATACAGGGGTTTGTCTGGTTCCCACAGGTAATACCTGTTTATGTTTCATGCTGTCTGGTAATAAATAGTTTTATTTGAGATGTCTTTGGCTTTGTGTCATGCTTTCAGCCATCAGGTCACAAATTCTGCCAGCCAGATTGGCTAACAAGTTGCAGCTGTGGGAACGGCGTGGGGCTTTTCCTGGATGTTTGAAATTCCTCAGCAGGCTGATCATGACAGATCAGCTCTGCTTGCTCAGCAGCGTAGATCAGAGGAAAGGGTCAGCTTTTTTTTTTTTATCACAGTGTTTCTGCCCAGCAAGCCAAAACTGTGTCATGATCAGCCTGGCTGATGATTGCTGTGACACTGACACACCCCTTGCAGACCACTCTGCATTGGACTGACAGTGTCACCCCCCCCCCCAAAAGGCACTCTCATAGCAAGATGTTTGCTTGCACGTGCATGCATGGTGAACATAATAAAGAGATTATCAGAAAACAAAACAATGCAAAGGGATGGGAAATGATCTGGATTCGTATGGAATGTGTGTCAAATGGGGGTGGGGTGGGGTGGTGGTGTGCAGAGCTGTATCTTCAAAGGCCTCAAGCCAGCATAAGATGCAGATTGTGTCCTACACTGGTGGTGCTGTTTTACAAGTGATTTAGAACTGGCAGCAGGATTTTCTTCCCTCCCTCAAGCTGTAACTGTCTTGGCAGATTTTTAGTGTAAGAAAAATAGATTGTGTCACCAGATAAAGACCCAGAGGTCCGTCCATCCAGTCTTCCCATTTCCATGCCAAGCTCCATACTCGTCCTGATAGGCCGGTAGCCCTAGAGGCTGATCGTCACCCCTTTCCTCCGGTATTACTTCCGATCATCTGTCTGGGGGTCCTCCTGTTTCCTTTTATCTGTCTCACCCAAGTCCCAGTTTAAACCCCAGCACAGTCTTGGCTTCAGCCATTTCTCTGGGTAATCTATTCCATTCATCCACCACCCACTCCATGTAGAAGAGCTTCCTCATGATCTCCTGACTCTGTCTCCCACCAGTCTCTACCTGTATCCTTAAGTTACTGTGCTCTAATTCCTTGAGAACAAGTTCATAAATTCAACCTGTTGATTACGTGCAAGAAGTTGTATGTCTTTTTTTTTTGCATTATTTATTACTCCCTCCCCCCACTTGCTCCGGGATCTGCCACTCCTTCCGGCTGCCATGGTCTCTGACACCCTCCTACTACCCCCTTGAGCCTCTTTATCTCATATTGCAACCTCCCTAGGGTAACCGCATTAACCCTTCACCGGGTGGGTCCCTATCCGAAGGGGAAGGCACCAGTGGGGACAGCCAGCACACTCTTTCTCTTTGCCCCCAAGCGCTGCTGAGGCAGACATGGCTTCACTGGGAGTTTCGGAAGTGTCAGCGGACCGGCAGCCATCATCCGACCAATCCTGAAGTGGTTTTCACTTTTCTGGTGTTTTCCCCTGATGCAGCGCTCATGCAGTGCTCCTGGTCTCCACCGGGGGCCACTGCAGAGCAATACAGCCCTGCTACCCACCCCAGGAGAGGAGAGCAGTCCTACAGATGTTCAATCCTCTCCTCCCCCTGCCAACCTTCAGTGCCCCAAGTCCATTTCCGAACCCGGGTCGCTGGCGTGGTGTGAAGTTGTATGTCTTCAGCATATCCCCCCTTTTCCCTTCCTGCCTTCAGTGTAGACTGTACATGTTAAGGTATAACTTCTCCTGCAGCCTCTGGATCATCTTTGTGACTCCCATCCCTTTGTATAGTCTCTGTGCCGTCCATTTCTTTACGGGATGTGGACTCCTGAACTGCACGTAGTACTCCAGGTGTGGTCTTACTGGGGACCTGTATGGGGCAGTATCATCTCCCTTCTGCTATTAAATCCCCTTCCTATACATCCTAGCATCTTTTTAGCCTTCCCCTACACTTAGCTGCATTGTGCAGCGGACTTGAGACTGCCACTAAATAATGACCCCCCCCCCCACCATCCTCCCCTCTTTTCTCCATATCCAGTAGTTCAGTACAAGATTCTTTTTGTCAACGTACATCACTTTGCACTTTTTGCATTCAACTTTAGCTGCCACAATCTGGATCACTTTTGCAGTCTTTTCAGGTCTCTTTAATTCCGCAACTCCCTCCACAGTGCCACAGTGCCTTGTTCAGATCTTAGTGTCATCAGCAGAGAGACACATCTCTTTTTTTTTTTTTTACTTATTTTTTTATTTATATATCAAACAGTACAAACATTACCTCAGGGAAACAACTTGAATATCTGACATCAGAAGCAGCTGTAAACAATTTTCCTGTCCCTGATACAACATTGGAGGGATCAGCTAAAGAATTTGGGTAACCCCCACTCAAAGGCTGGCTTACCTTTCGGGACCCTGGAGGCTCAAGGGCCCACCTGTGATGCCTGCATCTTCCCACTGGGACTGGTGCTGGAGACAAGGACAAGAGGAGCTGTCATTTGCCTTGTTGTTCTTTTGTTGTACACAGCCGATGAAAGAGGTGCCCCTACAGGCAAAGGTGAACCGGAGGGATCGCTAATGTCATCTTGATGAAACAGACTGTAATCTCAGCTGGATTAAGTACTGCAAAAAGCTGAAGAAGTAATCAGCATAAATAAAAACTGTGTGAAACAGCAGTCAGACATGGAACTGAGTGTACATAGATAGACGTCGCTGTGTTGTGATCCTTGACCCCAGCAGTTACCAAGGTGTCCTGGTAAAGACACAGATACTTGAGAGGAACAGGAACAAAGTGCTTGGTGTCCTTTTGCAGCCACTGAGGGTAGCCAGAGTATGAGTGGCAGTCTGGACAGCCAGTAGGAGAATAAGAGAGGAGATGACTAAGCCAAATCCTGCCCCCCACCCACCTCGTCTAGGAGGAATTCAGGGCACTCCTTCCTGAGTGATTGGAGAGGAAAAAAGTGTTGAAACATAGATGTTGAGGAGGAGAGCTGAGGTCTTATCCAGGCCTCAAAACCAGAAATCCTGGTGTGGGCTGAGTCTGGTTGCTGGAAGTTCCATCCAAGCTGAGAAAACGTGCTGTGAGTTATATAAAACTGTGAAGGACCGTATCTGCTGAAGCATCTACAGACTGCTGTCATCAGAGGTGAGAACAAGCTGTTCTACCTTATCTGGTGTGCCGAGGGAGGAAATGGTCAGGAGCTTTCTCCAGGGTACTTCTACCCTTCATCAGGTGAGCGCTCACTGGGGTGAGGTGGGGCAGTTCATTGGTCTCAGCCCTTCTGAACTTCCCATACTGCCATGTGCTGATTGAGAGGAAGGCGAGCTACAATGCAGTGATCAGGCATAGCCAGGGCTATCACCATCATCCGCCTGCTGCTGCTGCGACATCGCATATCCAGAAGGCTGTGAGGCTGCTTTCCATTGGTACAGGACACACGAGTATTTGCCAGCCAGAAACTGCTGCTGCTGACGTTTCTCTTGTTTGGATTACAGTTTATGTTGTATTCTCTGTTGGACTGTAGTTTGTTTTGGTAAAAACTGCTAGCCAAAGGTCAGTCGGGTTGAGTAAAAACAAGCTTGCATATCTGTAAGTGTAGCAATGCAAGATCCTGGGCGCCACGACATCCAGCCTGCATCAGTGCTTAAGTTCTCTGAGTACCCATTAGTTAGGAGTAAACTGCAGCTGTAGAAAGTGATTGCTTTGAAACTTATTTGAAACTGTGGGGCTCTACTACTGAGGACAGTGGGAAGCCCTGCAGTACAGTAGGCCTTGTCTGGAAATCTTCTGTGGGGATGTTGGGAGGACTATTACATACACCATCTTAGCACAGCAGCCAGGACATCTGAGAGCGACTAGCTTGTGGTGACACACTTAATAGTGAAACTGATAATTGTGTTGCTATCATAAAAAAAAAAAAAATTGCTAAAACAATTTTGTATAACCCCTATTCTCTTCACCAGACCTGTATTGCTGATTAATAAAGTCACGTTGTTAGTTTCTAAAATTTGGTGTGCAAGCTTATTTGTGTGTTTCTTAACTTTGGTGTGTGAGCATGTTATTAGCGATCCACCCTAAATGATACATAGGTGTTTAGAATAACTATTGAAGTGTGGGTATTGGTACAGATTTTCGGGTGGTGTCTGACAGCTATTGAGGACATAGATTTGTGCTGCTTCCCAGGGTGCAGTATTCTAAATGTGATTGGGTCCACTATTACTGTTTCTGGGTGTAGGCGCCATACAATTCTCCTTCTTCCCCTTCTGACAGACAGCTGTGGGGCACCATGCACTAAAACCAGACTGCTACTTTTTACTTTTTAAGACGTTTGAAGGGTCTTGTGCCTGCATTCAGAAAGTGTCATGTCTGCCCAGTGGGATTCCCCTGATGCCACCGTGCCAGTTTAGAATCCAGCCTGTTGCTGCTCTTGTATTTTTCCTGATTTGCAGCTTTCCAGTGTCCTCAAGCCTCACAAGGAAAGTGCTAAGATTCGTCATAGACCAAGCCTTCCTGGGATGAGGAACCCACCAATCCAGCTACACCAGCCTGAGAGGTCACACAGCATCTAAGTGGGGAAGATTTCATATGGAGGAAGATAACTACAGACTGGTGACGTACAGTCCTTTCATGTTTTTACTAGGTGGTACACAGGGCTTGGGGGTTCCTTGGGGGGATACATAGTAATCTTTGGGGATTGCCAACCTCCCCCAGTGATAGTGCCCCTGAACGCCCATGTTAGAGTGATATTTGCCCACTGGGGCTTTATATATCTCTAGAAGGACTAGAGGAAAACCTTCCTCAGTTTTACTTGTTTTGGATAATAATTTTCTAGGATTGAAAAGAAAACCTATATTTGTGTAAAAGTAGCACTCTGTCGGTGGCATCAGTAACGCATACGTATTGTACTGCAATTTTGGGTGGTATTTTTGTTTCTTTGCTCTCCCTTAGCAGTTCCAGTGACCAGATGGAGCTCTAGGAGGCATCATCAGGTAAAAGGTGTATGGAGATGAGATTTCTTGCCAGGTTTGATGCTCACTAGGGAGACAGATGCTACTTTGAGTTATGTAGTATAGACAAGCTGTGCAGGTAGCATGTAATGTTAGCTTATGCTAGGGATGAAGTGCATACAGGCTACGTAGAACATGTAACTGCTTATGAACAACTTATAAAGTAATAGTTCTATAAAATGTATAGTAAGGGTTTAGCGTCAGCATGTTGCCATTTGGCAATAGCTAGGATGCTAGATTAAGGTAATCTGCACCTTGGCAAGATGCACGCCACTGTTAATATGCAAACGTCATTAAAGTGAAGTTGGACATATAGGGTGTTTAGGGTAAGATAGTATAGCCAGTATAGAATTCACACTGCATATATTAATTTAGGTACAGTGTAAGACGTTAATATGAAATTGTACACTGCTTGTATTTGGTAAATCCCACTACAAGATATGGTGGGGTACACGTACGTTTTTGGTGGGGTACAGGCACTTTGTTGAGTTAGTTGCCCTGGGGAGGCTGTCAGGGTTTCATTGTGTTGCTCTGTGGTTTAGTACCTGATGTGCCACTCTGGGTCAGAGGGGCACAGTGGCCCAAGTGATCTGGGGGGGTGGGGCTATCAGAAAAGCTTAGTAGATGAGTACCCCAAGGTTTAAGGAGCTCTCACTTTCTGTACTGTTTTATGTCCCATGCACTACCAGTGTAGTGTCCAGCCATATTCTCCTTTGGAGGTTTACTGGTGGAGGGGTGGCCAGCGCTCTGCCAAATTGGTCTCTGGGTGGAAGGTTGCACAGCAATGCCTCGGTGCTCACTATGGGCATCAAGTTTCAAAAGGAGGGTGTGTGTAGGCCCCCCACCTTAGGAGCTATATACCTTTAAGAGTATATAGTGACCTCTGGGTATACCGGTTTCTATGCCCTTGGAGGACTGGGTCAGCTCATCTGATTTGGCATTCCAAGGGCACAGACTGGTGATTGTTAGTTGGTGTGAAGTGTGTGACTGGCACACAGTGCCAGTTCCCACTGTTTTGAGATTTCTTTATAGAGCCTGGCATCATGTAAAAGTATTTGTGGTGGCTACTGCTGGTAGAAGACCCTTAAAAAGGAGTACCTCTCTCTAGCAGGAGAATAGAAGGAAAAGAGATTTGGGGTCAGTCTGAGAGGAAGGATGAAAATGAGCAAATACCCCCTGTGGTGAAATTGGGAATGTTTAAATCCTAGAGTATGTGGGGGGAAATAGTTTACTCATGAATTATGTGCCAGAATGACAACTTGCGCTGCACTTTTGTAAGCACTTGGACTATTTCAGCTGCTAATTTTGGAGAAGATGGCTAGTGTATGCCCAGGGAATCCACGCCCTTGTGCCTTTGGTGGTGGACTCAGAGAGGGATTGATGTCTCTAACAGGGCAAGACATGTGCCAGTTTGTACCCCACCAGGGTTGAAGCCAACGGAGGAGTCTGAAAAGGTTTACCCCTTGGTGAAAAATGGAAAGACTGTGTTGGGTGAAGTACAAGGTTTCTGGAAATGAACTTTACCATCAGAATTTGTGTGCCCACTTTCATAGAATAAAAGGACCCTGTTTGTTTTTAAACCCCCGTTTGTACGTTTAACTCTGTTCTTTGCCAAGTTCCAATAACCTCTTTATTTATTTAGCTTTTGTTAAGCAGATACAACCCAGTAGGTTACAAAACACAGTTGAAATTACATAAAATTGCAGAAGAAAAACAATGAGACACAAAATGTGTCCTAGTAACAGTGTCAGCACTGAGTCGGTAAAGATCAAACAAGCACAGATGAAGCCACAGTGAGTACAGTGCAAAAACACATAGTACAGCCCCAAAACGATTACACAACAAGGTTAAGGATAATAAATACAACAGGAGCTAAGCAGATCATACAATTTGCAGCTCCGCTTGCCCTTCGATTTTCCAGTGGAGCCCTGGAGGTCAGCTTTGGCTCGGGAGGTCATGTAAGTATGCTTTGGTGTTTTTGTGTAGCTCCCCTCCCTGAAAACATTGCTGCCATCTACTTACCCCTAGAGCAGGGAGGAGGGTTTACATAATATTCTGGTGTGCTATGCAACAGGCGTGCGTGCCACCTAACCACTGCATCTGCCCTCCTACTGCCATCCCTGACTGGCATGTGCTTGCTAGGTACCCCCAGGTGGCTCTGATTGAGCGGGGAGTAGTCATCTACCCAACCCAAGGAGGAGCGTGTCCAATGAGGTGCTCTCCCACCCTTCCTCTGGCAGCCCTCATCATCTCAGGCTGATTCCCGAACTGGGTCACCAGCATGAGTGACTGCCCTGCTCCTGTCCCGGGGGACTGGCTCCATGTTTCATTTAAAAAAAAAAAAATGAGGATTAGTGTAGCACTAGTCTGTCAGCGCAGAGATAGGTCTGCCGTCTGAGACACTGGAGGGCCAGCAAGGGTAGAGCAGAACTGATTATCCCAGAGAACACTCACCTCCTCTGGGTAGTTGGCCATCTATGCGCCACTTGCAGTGGGAGGGGAGAGCTCGACGGAGCTTCACTGATGCCTGTTGCATGCATGTTATAGCGCAGTGAGTCGACTTCTCAGTGGGGTGGGCGAAGCGTTAGGTAGAAACAACCTTTGGCCGGGCAGGAGGCTGCTCCAACACATTCTGCCCCATGCCAGCAGCTCACTCAGCACAATGCAGTCTCTTACCACCAACCTCAAACTTGGAAGGAAGAAGGCACCCATTTCAGGGGGAGAGGAGCGTGGTGAAGGCAGCTGAGTGGACCCCCTGGGACAGTGGTAGCTGCACAGCTGAAGGTAGCCAAGACAAGGAAGAACAAAGGAGAAAAAAACAGAAAAAAGAGGACTGGTACTTTTTCAGGAAGTTTTACACCCTCCTGTAGTCTCTTCATTAGGGGACTAGTAGTAATCCCTTTTTAAAGAAATAAAACAAAAAAAATAAACAATATATTTAAGATACTATAGAAACTTAGAGATTTTCTTATTGGATATATTTGCAGCAGTGCTGACTCCTTTTGGGAGATTTACTGTCACATTGGGGAACACTGCAGCAGTTGTAGCATTTATAAAGAAAAAGACAGAACCCAGACTGACATGTAACACCTTTTTTTGCAATTATATCTTCCTGCTGCCCAGGTTTACACCTATGAGAACAAAAGCATTAAGTGGCCAATTGATGGGTTCAGACTTGCACGGTCAGCTGGTGGCTTCTGTGGGATTCGATCCAGGGATATCCAAGTTCCTGAATCGGTGCTCTAGCCACTGAACGACAGTGCTTTTCCAGTTACCATGTGGAGGAATCTTGGCCACATCTTATTTTATGTTTGCAATTCTGGGCAATACCAATTTTTTTTTTTTTTTTAATCTCTTTTTCTGGCTCCACTGAGCCCCAGAGAACTCTCTCGGGCATCCACTCACCCAGCTCTACCTCCGGGCCTGAAACTCTCCAGCTTTCTGGCACCAGCCTGGCTATCCTCTCAGCTCTGAGCCCTCCCAAGGTGGTGCCACCCTATCCTCCCAGGGCGCTCTATCTGGAAATTCGGTCCGGGCTTGGCTCGCCCCAGGAGCTGGATGAGTCCGGCCAGTGGAGTGTGGCTGCAGGGGTGGTGCCGTCGCCTATCTCCGGGAGCGGGGATTTTTTCTTGGTTGTGGTCCCCCCTCTACCCTCTCCACCCTTCCCAGTGGAACTTGGACATGCAATGGCGCCACGCATGCCTGCCACAGTTCCTCATCCCTCTAGTGTGCCCATCGTGTTGTAGTGCCTCCGGTAGCCACCGGGTGCCGCTGCAGTGCCGGCAGAGCCTGGATCCCCCTCGAGTGAGGAGAGCAGTCCTCCAGATGCTCGATCCTCTTTTCCCTGCCAACCCCTGGCGGCCCAGGCTCGTTCCTGAACCTGGGTCGCCGGTGTGGTGTGAGGTGTGGCATCCAGTGCCACCAGGCCGGCCCGGCAATACCATTTCTAATGGCAATTTTTAGCTGATATACCTTGGGAACAAGAATAATACACTGAAGCAGACACTGTGATGTTTCTTTCTATTGCTGGCTAGCCAAAATACTATGATTATGGATATGGTATAGCCTAGGTCCCTGGAATTCTGGAATTCCATGGTGCAGAATTTTCCACAGAACTTGCGTCATGCTGCAGAATTCATTGCTCTAGGTGATTGTTCATTAAAATGTAATTTTTCCATAGCGCCACTTCTTTTCCTTGCTGATGTTGAAGCTCCTCTGTGCTCAGCATGTGATGTCATGGATGGCATCACATCATATTTTACCCAGTGGCAGCGGCAGGAATGAGCTAATGCTGCTGCAGAAGCCTTGGAGCTCTGCTGCAGAAATCAGGACTGAAGAGCCATAGAGAACTAGGGACCCTAGATATAATCAATAAAGGAACATGGGCTAGTGCGGCTCAGTTGGAATATATCATCCTCTAGGCCAGAAGGTTGTGGGTTCAAGCCACACTCCAGTGACATGGTCTCATATAACAAGTTGCTGCACTGCAGTGCTGCACCAGGAGGCAGTACACTACTGGAGGTGCCATCCTTTAGATTTGTTTATTTGAAATCTCTCCAACCTGGATAACCCCAAGAGATGCAGCATCTCGTTTTCATGGGGGTCCCAGGACGACAGCAGGCAGCTGTGTAACTTAGCATAGTAGAAAATCAATCGCTAGCAGTGTACACATATAAGGTACAAATGCAATGTAAAAGCAAATAGGATACAAACAAAATGCAAGGTGAGACAGATGAGATGTTAAAGCGATATCCTAGCTACTCATCTTCAGTGTCTGTATGGATGGAAAGTTAAAAAAAGTATCTAACTGGACTTTCCAATATTAGGTATTTACCCTGGTGCCCTGGATAACATTTCCTCTCTCAGTAAAACAAGTTCTGATGTTAATTCATAAATGTTTCATGCACAGTTGAGATGGTGTTGGTGGTAGGGGGTGAGGTCATGCATAACAGTGTGCGATCTATGCCAGTGAATAGCTTCAGATACAAATATGCTCTGACATTGTTTATTGTCTCTATCAGTGTTTGTAATGGCTTAATACCGTTGAGGTACTTCAGGCAGAGCAAATTTATCATAGAAAACAATATGAGCCAAGTAATTTTTTAAAGATCAATTTGACAACAAAGTAACATGACTGGGGGTTCATCATGTTCGCCCTGGCCCCCAACCCCATCCGGATTCATAAACTGGGATGAAATAGCTTCTGGCTACATCAGTCAATTTTTCCTTGAGGATATCTGAAAACCTTGGATATTTCCTGTAGATTCTGCCCTTATTTACCAGCATGTAATGTAAGTTATAGCCCAATGGAGCTGAAGAAAGGGTTAAAGAACTGGGAACCCCTTGGCCTCCTGTAATCATTGAGAGCTCCGGAGAATAAAATTGAGTTCTGTTTGAAATAGCTTGAGTAAGAGAGTTTTAATTTACTTATAGTTTTGATGAATTCTGCCAAGAATTTAATGAGATTGTTTCCTAGGACCCTTTATTTTTTCTGCCCCAAACATTCCAGCTATCCAGGGACTCGGGAAGCGATCAGAGAGAGTGAAGAGAAAAGTTCCACCCTATGGGCGGCACCTTTCCGATCATTTTTTTACATTATAATGGCAATTTGGTGAGGAAACGGCATTGTTAGTCGACCAGTGCACACGTTTCCTCACCAAATTGCCATTATAATGTTAAAAAATGATCGGAAAGGTGCTGCCCACAGAGTGCGTCCCCACGCTCTCCCTAGCATCACGTCATAACTTAGCAGAGTGTGTGGGCGGCACCAGAAACCGAGAAGTCCTTGGGACCTGGTTTTCTGGATTTTACGAGTGTTGCAACTTTTTTATTACTGAATTATTAGGGGCAGCATTCCATGAGGAGGTTTCCTGTCAGGTAATGCACCCATATACCAGGTGCAGGGGCCGAGGCTGGTAAGTCTTGTAAGTTGGACACGGGGGCACAATGCAATCTATTGCCTTTAAAAATGTGCAAGAGTTTCTCAAAGAACCAATTCAGAGATCGAGATTAAGACTAATTTTTTTATTCTGGGCATCAGCTGAATGTGTGCTGTAAAGTTACTTTAGCCACACGTTTTAAAAATCATTACCATCTCATTACATTTCAAGTGGTGGATGCCAACATCGCACCAGTTCTGGGACTGCTGACTTGCTTAGAAATGAGACCTGTAAAGAAATTGCTTTCAATAACTGCAGACACTGATAAACAAGAAAACTCCACTGAGGAGATATTGTTGAGTTTTGCAGATGTCTTTCAAGAGTTAGACTGCTTTGAAGGAGAACATCACATTCAGGTTGATAAATCTGTGAGCCCTGTTGTTCACCTATCCAGAAAAATACCTTTTGCCTTAAATGGAAAAGGCAAGTGGCCGACGTGTTGGCGCAGCGGTTGGATTTCCGCTTGCAATGCTGGCGACCCAGGTTCGGGAATGGACCCAGGACATTGGAGGGCTGGCTGAGGGAGTAGGATGGAGCGTCCCAAGGACTGCTCTCCTTCTCCTGGGGGGAGGGGAAGGGAGTGTGACTGGTGCTTGATGGACCCCTGGCGGAGGCTGGGGGCACCACAGTAGCCGGCACCAGAACATAGTTTGAGGGGCGGACGCTGGACATCATTGCACTTCCCTGCCCCTCGCATACAGGGGAGAAAAATCAGCTGCCTGCCACCCGGATAAAGCCTGCCCCTCCGCTCTGATGAGCGCCCAGGCCAGCTCCCTGACCTATCCTGACTTTGCGGCACTTGAGCCAGTGCCACAACCCTGCCATGGGGTGTAAGCCAGGGGGTATCGGGGAGTTGTGGCTAATGTGGGAGTGCAGGGGGCCGTGACCGAGGCTGAAGGATGGTGGCAGGTGGCTTGGAAAAGGCATAATAAAAAAAAATGGAACTGGCAAGGCAGAACTTGAGAAAATGGAAAAGCTGGGAGTGACAGAGAAAGTTGAAAAGCCCACGAGTTGGGTCAGCTCGATGATTGTTTCTGGAAAGCCTAATAAAGTAAGAATCTGTATTGATCTATGAAATTTAAACAATGCTGTTAAATGGGAACATTACCCCATAAAGACAATGGAGGAAGTATCTGCCAGGCTCATAGGAGCTAAAATATTTTCAGTGCTAGATGCAGATCATGCTTTTTGGCAGATTAAGCTTGATGAGCCCAGTTCTGATTTAGTGACTTTCAACTCCCCCTTTGGACGATATACTGTAAGTTCAGACGTATGCCATTCGATATATGCGCTGCTCTAGAGGTTTTCCAAAGGAAGATTCTGCCAAATTTTGAAGGACTAGACGGCACTAGAGGCTTTCATTGATGATATCCTAATCTAGGGCTCTGCTATGAGAGAAAACAGTGAGAGACTTCGGAAGGTTCTGCAGAGAGCTTGGGAACGCCATCTAGTGCTGAATTTGAAAAATCCAAAATTGGACTGAGTGAAGTCCCCTACGTTGGTCACAAGCTAAGCAAAGAGAGACATATAGCAGATCTGGATAAAATTAAGGTGATTGTGGAATACCCACTCTGCAATGTAAAAGAGACTTGCAAAGACTCATGGGGATGGTGAATTATCTAGCCAGCTTTATTCCTAGTCTTTCCACCATTGATAAAACATTGAGAGAACTACTAGAGAAAGAAACTGCATGGTATTGGGAGGACCGACATGAAAAAGTGTTTCTGGAACTGAAAAGGGTAATTACACCATCCTGGTTTTAGCACACAATGATCAGAACAAATCATGGCCCTCTCTGTTGATGTATCCTTCAAGGGGCTGGGTGCTTGCCTGCTGCAAGATGAGCAGCCTGTTGCCTTTGCATCATGATCACTTAATGAACCAGAGAAAAACTATGCACAGATTGAGAAAGAAATGCTAGACATTGTATTTGGCTGCACTAAGTTTCACCAGTACATTTATGGGAGACAAGGGGTACACGTGGAAACAGACCACAAGCCTACACAGCTGCACCAAAAATTCAGTGCATGATGTTGAAGCTGCAAAAATACGATTTGCGAGTGGAACATAAAGCAGGAAGAGAACTACGTATTGCTGACACACTCAGCAGGGCTATTACGAAAACACCAACTTCAGAAACTGATTTAGATAAATGCGAGCTATATACCGTTGACACATTACCGATTAGTGATGAGAAACTAAGACTGTTTCAAGCTGAGACATACAAGGACCCTGTCTTCCTGAAATTGTGAGAGATGGCGTTGCAGGGATGGCCTTCTGAAAGATCCCAGTTAGACCCAGGCCTTTGGCAGTACTGACTATTTCAGGAGGACATCACCGTGGAAGATGGACTATTATTGAAGGGAGGGAGACTAATTGTACTTGCATCATTGAGAAAAGATATGCTTGTCAAAATACATAGCAGTCAATTAGCATCGAGATATGCAAAAGGAGAGTAAGAGACATTCTTTTCTGGCCAGGCATGAATAGCCAGATAAGTGACTTGGTTGCCACATGTGACATATGTATTCATTACAGGAGTTCCACAATCACAGCACTCACAGATAATCAAATGCACACAATCAAAAATCACAGTAAATCCAATTTATTGATAGTGCAGGTTCAAGCTGCAAGCCTCAGTCCCAGCGCTTCGTCTTCACAGTCTAACTTCAGGGAGCGTGGCTGTTAAAGCAACCACTATGCTTAAATAGCCCACAAACAGTGACCTCATACATAAGGTGAAAATAATTTACAAGACGCATACAAAACATCTTCTGCACAGCAATTATACAAAATTACAAAATAGATGTGTAGGCAGATACTGATATTTCAAAATGAGCAATATAAATTGAACACTAAAGAAACGTTCAAAACCAATATTTCATTATCTAGCTATATTTCTTCCTTATAAAGTTTTGTTTAATCCTAATATAAGCGGGGTCAGGGGTGGGCAGAAAGGATAATGAAAGATACCAGCTTACATATCAAAAAGCAAATGTCACAGTACATTACGCAGTTTCAAAGATAGCACTGGACCAGGGTTACTATTTACAACATTCTTTTATCGTAGCAAAATTGGCGTATCCCTAGGCCAAGTGCAAAGATAGAATCATTCAGAAGTCAAAGAAGAATGTGATCACCCAGTCAGGGAGCTTCCAGGGAAGATCCTTGAATAACTGAGTTCCAGGGATTCCACATATATGAAACAAACATTTAGTAATGTCGGATGCTTGCTGCTGGTATTAATGTTTTACCAGGTCAAGGTGAAGATCCCAGGCCATGCGGAAGATGAAAGCTTAGACCTGGAAGGGGGGCAGTTTATGGTGGGGCAACAACTGACAAATGGAAGGGAATTTGAAAGAATAAAAAATACAGTTTTCACCATTCTCTGCTTGGAGTGGGGGCTAGGCTCTATGTAGAGGTTCCTCTGTAGCAGTGCTGCTGTAGTCTGCTGTACGTGGGTGACTTCAGAAAGGAATGTGGCTTTTATTCCCACCAGTCTGGTGTGAGAACATCATAAAACTGAACTGTAAACTGTGATAGAGCTGTGCTCTATGTTAGGAATAACTGGAGTACCCAGGTACATATTTTTCTAACCTCTCCCCTTGTCTTTCTTAGTAGTTTGCTGCAGCAGTGCCATTTTCCTAGCCTATTTATTTCCCATTTTATGCCTCAGTACATTGGCCACCTAACTAGGTAGTCTCCCCTCTCACAACTCTTTCTCTTACATTTGTTTTCTTTTCTTTCCATATGTGGTGCTGAAGTGCCTGCCGTGCTGAATAAAATGCTTGATATGTATATGAATAAGAAAAACTGCTTATGAATGGTGACAGAAATGACTAATGAAGCCCTAGACTGAGAGAGGCAGCAGGTTTGCATGTTGGGAGTGAAAGGGTTACATCAACTGTCTCAAAGAACTGCTTATATAGTTAATCTGGCAGAAGTCTCCCCAAACAGATTTATAGCCTTTCCCATGTGTAGCCCACAATACAACAGACTTAGTGCATTCCAAATAGCATGCTTCAGACACAGACATTAACCTTTCCCTGCTCTGACACAGAGAATGAAAGAGCTGATTTATGAATGTGTCTGTCAGCACAATGATTTGAAGTTAACGCACTTCATGCCTGAGAGTGTAATAATCAGTCTTGCTGATTATTGGTCAATCCCCTTGTAGACTCTTCAGGATTGGATCACTGCGACACACCTCTCAAAGCCCTGTATCCTGTACCAAAATGCTTTGCCTACGGCAAGCATAAAAAAGTAAGGGAGGACTGTCCTCCTCCCCCAGACACTGGTAGGGGCTGGGCTTCATGTAGTCCATCCTCCCATTTTCTGTTTACATTCCCACCCAATGCTGGGGTGCACTCATCAGAGCACACATGTGGAGGCATGCACACACCGCAGATGTCCCACAACACCCACCTAAATGTGTCACTCTTGGCCATCCTACTACCAGGCCTCCACCTGTAGACAGTCACATGGCAGAGTTGGCAGATGCCCACCCCCAGGAGAGGAGAGCAGTCCATCGGATGCTCCATCCTGTCCAGTCCCCAAACCTAGATCACTGGCATGGGAAAAGGTAAGGCGTGCATGGCGCCTCATCCATCTGCGCCACTGGGACGTCACTTTAATTACATTTCTATATGTCTGAGGTGCACTGTGGAGAAATCAAAGCCACCACTCAACTGACACGGTTGGGGTGGTTGTGGGGCAGAAATTCTAGACAAAATGCATTCTGTCAAACTCCTTTATTCTGTGAAGAAGAAACTGCATTTTGTCAGCTCATTAATTTGTTCTGTGGACAAAATGTGTTTTGTCAAACTGCCAGCTTTATTCTGTGCACCAAATGCCTTTTGTCAAACTGCAGACCACCCAGAAGTGATGCAGGGATGAGTGCCAAACGTAGAAATTGAATTGTTGTCAAAGAAAACCCTGTATATAAACATGGTTACAAGTCAGTGCTGTAACTTCTGGACTACACAAAACCTTCTTTAGTTGGATCGGGGGTATTGCATTAGGAGGGGATGACTGCCACTTCAGACCAGTGGTGGCTGCAGGGTGGGACATGGGAAGGGGGCTGACACTTCCCTAAAATGTTATTTTTTTGAATTAAATTAGGCCATTATTCTTGATTAATAATAATGTTTTATATCATGACATTCACCACTGATGGATAGCTCTGGTTCCTCGCTTCATTTTTTTTTTTGCCATCATCTGTTCGTTCTCCTCTGCATGCCTGGCTCCTGTTCAGCCTACCAGTCATCCAACACTTTCACCCACCATCCCAGGGACTTACCTGGACTAAGTTCTCCTACAGATTCCTCCCATGGCAGGGCCAGTGGGGCCACCCCCCCATCCCAGAAACTCACATCCAGAAGGGGTCAAGTGCCCTGTCGGTGGTGCGGGACCTGCAGCTACTGGTGGCGTTATTCGGCCAGCACGATTTTTTCTTTTTTTCCTCCCCTCAGCTGGTGACATGCAGTGATGTCAGCCTATGTGCATATGGTAACAACCATGCTCTGTACGCCTCGCCACCAACTTCCTTTCTTGTGGCACTGGCTGTACTGGCACCGAGCCTCCAATTGTTGGCAGCCAGTGCATGGTGCGACCACAGCTCCCCCTCCCCCCGAGAGGAAAGCAGTCCATTGGACACTTGATCCTCTCCCCCTTGCGGCCAACCCTCAAGCTCTGCTTCCGAACCTGGATCACCGGAGTGGTGAGCAGCAGTGCTATCTTTGAGCCACTGGGCCATCAAATTCTTGCTTTATTTAAATGAGCATAAGTCAGTAAAACATCACAACCTCTGACGGCATACGGTCACCTTCAGAGCACACTTATATCTGGAGTTGTTAACTGATACAGAGTCATAGATGAAGGCAGTCCGATATTAGGTATGTGTGTGTGATGGGGAAAAGGTTGCAGCTACAGATTCTGATACACACTGTGACATAGCAGGGACAAACACCATAGAATACATCACAGGGAAGTGAGGCTGCTTAGACAAACACTTTTCTTGAGATACAGTTACATTTCAGTACATATATGAGGAAGAACTAACATTGTAACAGGTAAAACAGGCAACAGCCTTGTCGATGCAATGCAGTTCACGTCCCCTGTAAAACATATTTTCATTTAGATTGCCCCAACATCATTAGAGAAACTACAGTTTCATTTATACGTCATACTTTCTGTAGTTCTTTCACTATTTTTCTTTTTCCTGAGGAGTGGTGCGTGAAGACCAGATCACTGCCCCTGCACTTCATCTGCTCTGGCAGCCTTTCTATACCTGACATTGCAGTCCTCTGTTTATGACATTATAGTAGCCTCCACAGCAAAATATTGTGATGCCACACCCAAGAGGATTATGATGTTGGGTGTACACAAGCAGCACAGCAGATGATGTCTAGGAGACCGTGAGTCATTATCATGAAAGTGTCCTTAATAATAAAGAAATGAGCAGTGCTAACAAAAGAAAAACATTTGAAATGCATGTTAAATTGTTTTTAAATATTACATTTGAGGAAGTTGGCCCATTGGTGTCAGGGCTTTTTAAGCAAGCAAGGATTTCTAATAGTCTATGATTATTGTTCAGTTTGAGACTTAAAGGTAACCAGCGATGAAAAAAAATTGAACATTGAAAAGTCTTACCTTTTGCATTGTTCATTCAAAAATTGGCAATTAACTAAATAGTTATTCTTTTTTATTATTTTAAATGTAAAATATAGTTCTATACAGTGGAGTACAGTGTACAGTTCTGGAGACCATACCTACGTAAGGACATAGACAGGGTAGAGAAGGTTCAGAGGAGGGCAACAAAGATGGTGCATGGGTTGCATCACAAGTCCTATGAAGACAGGTTGAAGGAACTGAACATGTACTCCCTGGAGGAGAGGAGGGAGAGAGGGGATATGATAGAGACATACAATATCTTACAGGGAGGAACAGGGTGCAGGAAAACACTATTTTAAGCGAAAAGATGTTTCAGGACTAGAGGGCATGGGATGAAGTTGGAGGGAGAGCGATTCAGAGGAAACATGAGAAAGAATTTCTTCACAGAACGGGTGGTGGACAAGTGGAACACCCTGCCAGAGGAAGTGGTGGGGGCTGAAACAATCACGGGATTTAAGAATGCATGGGATAGACATAAAGGAATTCTAGAGGTCAGGGGTAAGGGGAAATAGACTTCTAGGAAAACAAACTGAACTTACAAGCTCAAATGGACAGACTAGGTGGGCCATAGGCCCTTATCTGCCGACACTGTCTATGTATCTATGTATCTATATATTTTACATACACAATGAAAGTGTGTGTATAAAAATACATGAGGCTGCATTCTGATCTGTTACCAGTAGAGGGCAGCAGATAACATCTCTACCATCACAAATGGACAGCTACATGCATTATATGCATGGTGATATGCAGCCCCCTACTGATGGCAGAGCAGATAGCAGTTTCAAGCCTTATTTATAGCTGCAGTTTTTCACATGTGCAAAATACATATTCACACATAATTACAAGTATGTGCAGTGTAGAAAATTGGATTAAATGTTACAATAAATGGGTAATTTTGGGATAAATAATGAAAATTATTTTTCATTGCTGGTCACCTTTAAATTCAGTTAACAGCAGTAGGGACCACAAAATGTTCCTGTCAGGAATATGTTGTGTTTTAGATAGTTTATCACATATATGGTGCTGGGATTAGAATCTTGGTCTCCTGTTTCATAGGTTATGAATAAGCCTGTATGCCACAGGAGCTGTAATTGGCCGTAGTGCAGTTTGGTGGTGCATTATATTCATGTACAGATAGAAAGCACAGGATCAGTGGTTTGAATCCTGGTAGGACCACAATATTTTGTATTTTCTGCAACAGACAAGGGATCGATCCTAACAGGGACTTAAAACATTTTTATCAGTTTTTTTTCAGTGGGACTATCACTGAGTGGCAATGCATGGCAGTGTGGAGTTGGAATAGTAATGTGTATTGAAAACAGACTTAGTTAAAGGAAAACACATATTTTTACAGTACCCCACTCCCGAAGGCAACCCCCCCCACAACCGATTGGGCTTTGAAGCAGGGAAAATCATTTTCTCCTATACTGCTTGTTGTAATATTGAAGGTGGTATCTCTCCCAGAATAAAGATACAGGTCAGAGCTGTGCAACGCCTTTTCACGTGCACTGTGCAACTCCATGCCACTCACTTGTGTTGCTTAATACAAGTGAGTGGCACAAAGCCCAGGACAGGACGATGTGAAAAAAACCTTGCAGTTTGCAAATTTATTTCTTTATTTGCTTTTATTAACAAGGTGAGCACACTTGACAACCAAGTGCCTATTTTCAGGTGCGACCTGGGAGATTACAATGGTACATGCATGAACAGGCAAAACAAGTATGGTTACATTTAAAGTGCATCAAACAACAAGGTCAGTACAAGAAGACAGCAGGATTTTAACAATGCAGACAGCAGGTAGGATAACATTAGAGTAGTCTCAGGATAGGCAGGGACCGCCATGTCAGGCAGCAGCTCAATAAAAACTTGTAGGTAGGCAGAGAAGAAACAGATTAGGGTGGAGGAGGCCCAGTGCATAGTCCAGAAGTAGGGCATTAACTATGCACACACTGATTGAGCGGTTGGGCCTAAAGTGGATTGATCTATCTAGTTGGTCTCTAGCTCGGTAGTGGAATAAAGGTGCGGTGGACCACTGCCATAGCCAGATAAGTTTGGTAGTGACTCAGCCAGTCGGGGCAACAGAGGTCAGGTGGGTTCGTCTAGTGCACAGGCAGGTGGAGGCCGATTTGAGAAGCCCCAGAGGGAGGCTTTAAAGCCGCGGTGGGAGGGGGAGGAGCGAGTGCTTGAGGGAAGGGAGTTCCACAGCCTGGACGCGTTCGCAGTGAAGGCCCGGTCACCCATTTGCTGTGAAATGCTGAAAATCACGTAGCAGCATGCTTCATGATGTTTTCACATTATGCACTCTTGAAGTGTGAAGCTCGCTCTACGTGTAGTAAAATCTACGTGAAGTGTGTAATTCACCACTTCATGGATATGTATTTATTGCAAAGTGGCTAATTTGTAAAGTTAACTTTGCGAATTGAGTAGTACAAAGTGATCACTTTGTGTACACTACTCAAAGAGCAAAGTGGGCTACTTTCCTGCTGACTTCGGCTTCAAAGTTTAAACTTAGTCTAGGCCTAGAGGAACTGCAATGTGCATGCAAAATGGTGCCACACAATGCCAACCATGTTTATATTCCAGGAGAGATACTACTTTCAATATTACAACATGCATGACAAGAAAAAGTATTTTCCCTGCTTACAAACCTAATGGGGGTTGTAAAAATATGTGTTTCCTTTAAGAACAACAATTTGTTCTGGTAGAAGTTGTCCTGTCAGAACAGGAAGTTCCCGAAATAACTTTGTGAAACCTTAGTGCAGGGAGCGGGGGCTTGATGTTGAAGACTGCAGACTAAATTTTCTTTGCATTCAATTGGAAATGTGGATTTCTAGAGACCCTTGCAGGTGTTCTAGTGTGTGTCACATTTTCAAGTCTTTGTGTGGAATTATTTACCATTATACAGTGGCAAGAAAATTTCCTGGACTCTGATTGGTCAGTGTGTCCCTGGCACAGTGAGGTTATCCCAGCATAACCTCACTGTATTGATTTGTTGAGTGATTCTTTGGAGCTACTCTTAAGAAACAGAGATCTACTATCACACTAAAAATCTACTAAAAACATTTTCTAAATGTTTTTTTTTTATTTTGTATAACAAAGAGCCATTGTATAACAGCAGTAATGCACTCCAGGGTGTGGGTTATGCTAGGATAACCTCACTTCTGGGATGTTGGACACACTCGGCATACGGCCTCGTGCCCAACCACCCAGGCGTGAGGTTATCCCAGCACAACCCACATCCTGTAGTGCATTATTGCTTAATTAATCTAGGAACTGACTGAGGAGTCCTCTGTCAGCAAGGTAATTGATCTGACTTTTCACTGTAAAATTCAGTATGCATGTCCCATAGTTACTTGGTCCTTCTTGTTGGTGAGAATTCAGTTACTTAAAACTAACTAATGGGAATATAACCCAGCATTAAATTACATTTGAGATGGCAAGTTAATGGTTAGAAGTATAACAGGTAGAAGTGGCTCCAAGGCAGGCTAATAAATTTAAGTGTAACCCCTAGATGGCGCTATCCCAGGGGCTACTACCCCTGCCTGATTTGCCACTAACAGGTTGAGGGGCCTGGATCCAATGGCGGGTGCCTCCACCCAGAGGTCAGGGTTTGCAATAGTTAAACTAACTTGGTCACAGCCCTCTGGGACACTGCAACCCCTTCTTTCCCACTAGTGGCCCACACAATATATCAAATTACCTTCACAGTATACACTTACCCCCAGGTCTGGTTCCACACTGGGACCCTCCTGTGAAATGAGATACAGTGCAACAATCACAGTACAGTACTTTAACATAGACAAATACCTCAGGCAGTATAACTTTGCTGAAACAAGCAGCTCTGATTTATTTAGGGGATATAACAAGGACAGGGGAAATCAGGTTAATTAGCTTATCACTCTAATAATCTACCTATGGCTCTGTGCACAGGCCTATCCCTATCAGTTACTGTCCCTGGGTACCCAAGCCCTAGTGGCTAGTCCAAACCCGTGGCAGCTGGTAGGGCCCTTCACACAGAGAAAAGGAGAATTAAACAGTCAGCAGTACAGTAATTCCATTTGGATTTAATGTGGCAATTCAACAGGGGCGACCTGAATTAGTACTCACGACCTCCAAATAAGATAGGGTCCTTCAATGTCAGCAGGGCTCACTTGAGGTACACAAACCTCTTCACACATCCATATGAAAGAAAGCACTATACCAGGCAGGCTGCATCTGTATCCTGATCGCACTGCTGCACAATACCCAGGAGAACACACAGCAGATTCAGTTCCTGACAGACCGAGTGTAATTTTCAGCAATTCCTCCAGTCTTCTACAGGGTGAGCCTGGTTTCTACTCTTCAGAGATCCTTTGATTCTTTTCACAGGACGATTCAGTCCTAACAAGCTGCAGACCGGAACTCTGGGCCTTACACGTTTTGACTAAAACTGCACACTGAAAAGTACAGGGCTCCTTCCTTCTTCACTGCCAAAGCTCAACAGAACTCCAACCGACAAAAACCGGCACTTCCTTTGAGTTCCTCCCAGTTCTTGACTGGATTGGCTGTCACTCACAATAGACTGCTGCTGTTGGTCCAAAAAGGCACTGAAGTCTAAACTACATCTCCCAGAGTCACTGCCCATACAATCCTCTTGTGGCTGGCTCAGATTATGAGTCCAAGTTCTGATTCGTCCAAGGCACCATTTTAGAGCTAGCTTACCCCACACTGATTGGTCCAGTTCAGCAGTTCAAAACTAGAATGGGAACTAGCAGACACAGTTCTGACTGCAAAGAAAGCAGGTTAGACAAACTGTAATTTCATTATTACTCTAAATAATTTCTGGTAAACAGTTACATCTTTCAGATAGGTTCCTTTGCACTCCTAGTGACTGCAAAATTAAGTGAATTGGCAGCAGCTCGGTGGTACTCAGAGAAGCACACAGTCCCCCATACAACTAATTATGTCTGCAAGCAGACAGCTCTTAAAGAGACAGTACCAGAGGCTCTAAAACACTCACTGATAAATGGCTTAAATGCCAAACACCATTCAGGCTTGGAGCATTCAAGCAAGCTCCTGGAAGTCTTTTGGGAACCCCCATTTGCAGGGGGGTTACACCCTTCCTGGTCTGGGAAAGCTTGACGTCCGCGTCAAGCAAGTACCCCCATAAGTTTCAACTGCAACCATATACATTTGCATTAGGCTCGCATATGTAATCATCAGTCAATATATCATTTTACCAAGAACACATTTCTGAAACATTGCAGTACGTCACTCTTTACACAGTATTACATACACATTGTACCATAACTCAAGTTATTACCTCTTGTACATGAAACCTGAAGAGAGGGGGCCCTTCCCTATCAGTTACCTTGGGGCTGGATGGGGCAAGGGCACCATACTTAGAGGGCAACACAAGTAACTTGAGTTAGCACTGATGCTCAGTTTGGGCAGTGAGCTCGGGGACACATACACTCCTTTATGGACAACATTGAGAGGCAAGTCCACAGGCCCCCAAGTGAATCATAACTGAGGTGCACCACAGGCTTTACAGCTCGACCAGTCTTTCTAGGGGAACTGTTATAGTCTCTGCACTCTGAGCCTCATTTTCAGCATTGTCCTCACTTGTCAGGGAGTCTCCATGGGGTAGAGAGGCTAGAACTTGGGGCACTTTCAGCTCCAGGAGTTACAGTTTCTGAGTCCACAACATTTGGCTCGCATGGAGAGCTTTCGGACACTGGCAGTGGACTGTCAGGGCACTCAAAATCTCTTCTTGTTGGGTGTATCACCAGTCTGCCTAATCTATCATTTTCCTCCTGAAAGCTCAAACAGTTCAACCATGCACAATGATTCCATTTCGTCTGATCTGATGCTTTGCACTTCACTTTCTGGGAGCATTGGCTCCAGGGATGAAGCTGGGGCTTAGACAGTCCAGAAGGCCCAGCTTTGTCTCCAGTATTGACTAGGGATTGCCCGAAACAATTGACTCAGTTGTAAGAAGGATAGTATTCAAAGTCACTCTCACTTTCTTCCGATATGGACTGACAGTCATGCTCAACTGGGACTTGTGGAGGGAACACTTTAACTTTGCTTCTGTAGGTGCAGACTTTCTTGATCTTTTCTTAGCAGCAGCTCTAGTCACTGGTCCAGAGGGGGCATCTTCTAGGGGCTCAGACTCAATTAAGATTTGTCCAATGGGCAGTAAATGATTTCTATGTATTGTTTTTACATCTTTTGAATTATTCTCAGGCCTTACTTTGTACACTGGCAGATCATCTAGTTTGCCCACTACAATGTGAGGGAGATGGTGCCATCGGTCAGCAATCTTGTGCTTGCCATGCAGTCCCAGATTTCTTAGCAATACCCGATCTCCCTCCTGGAGTTCCTGTGCTTTCACCTTTTTATCATGCCTTTCTTTGTTGGCCAGATTTCTTTTGGCAGCCATGGTTTGAGCCAGTTAGTACGCATGAGTTAGCTGGGCCTTTAACTTTTGCACATACTGTAAATAGTTGTCAGCTTGAACCCCATCAGGAGAGACCCAAAACACACATCTACTGGTAGTCGAGCTTCTCTTCCAAACATCAGGCGGTAGGGGAGAATCCAGTGGCATCACTTTGGTGCAGTTATAAGCATGTACCAGGGTGCTAATTTGTTGGCTCCATCTAGGCTTGTCCTTTGGGTGCAGGGTGCCTAGCATATCTAGCAAAGTGCGGTTGAAACGTTCAGGCTGTGGGTCCCCTGAGGGGTGGTAAGAGTGGTTCTGGACTTTCGCACTCCCCACAGAGAAAGCATCTCTTTGATCAGACGACTCTCAAAGTCTCTCCCTTGATCAGAATGGATTCTTTGTAGAGCCCCATAGTGAACAAAAAAGTTTTCTACAAGTACTTTGGCCACAGTGGATGCTTTCTGGTCTTTCGTGGGAAAGCTTGGGCATATCTCGTGAAATGGTCAGTGACCACCAGCACATTACTGATATTTCTTTGATCTGACTCCAAACTCAGAAAATCAATACAGACCAGCTCCATGGGTGCACTGGTGGTGATGTTAACAAGGGGCAGCCCTCTGGGGCAAAGCTTTCCTCTGTAAGCAGCGACTACAAGTTCGAATGTGTTGCTCCACATCAGCCCCATCTTAGGCCAATAGAATCTGGATCTCACCAAGTCAAGTGTTCTGTCTATACCAGGTGCCCCATGTGGTTGTGCAAGGACCTCAGTACTGAGTCTCGAAGGCAGTGGGCAGCACTAGTTGTTGTTTGTCTACTTGTCCCCTCTGTCTACTGTTTCTCTGTATAACAGTTTATTGATCAGTTTCAACTTAGGACCTTCTTTGTATAACAGTGCAGTTCTCAAATCAGTGGGCGTAATTTGGACACATCTTTTCCTGCATGAGGGCTTCTAAAGCTGCTTTGATCATGGATCGCGGATTGAGCCCGCGAATACTGTCATTGTCCAGCTGAGGCAGTGCACCAATGTCTATTGCAGAAAAGTGGCAATAAGCAGCAGGTATGCAATTCTCAGAGGCTCCCAAGCAATCCACCATGCAGTCCACTGCGTCCGTGGACATTTGTTCCTCCTGTCAAACTTCCGGCAGAGTGCCTGAATGTCAGGTTCTGCCAATCGGACCCAATCATTCTGGGGAACAGGCCTCCGGGAGAGAGCATCAGCATCTATGTGGTTCAGACCTGCTCGGTATTCGAGAGCATAGTCATATGTAGATAATGCAGAAAGCCACCTATGGCCAGTGGCATCCAACTTAGCTGAGGTCTGCACATAGGTCAAAGGATTATTGTCAGTTTTTACTAGTATTTTAGCCCCATACAAGTACTCATGGAATTGGTCAACAATAGCCCACTTCAAAGCTAGGAACTCTAACTTATGTACAGGATAGTTCTTTTCGGATGGGGTCAAGGCTTCTACTGGCAAAGGCCACTGGTCTCAGGCCATTCTCGTGCTCTTGGTACAACACAGCCCCCAACCCTTGCAAGCTAGCATCAGTGTGCAGGACGTAAGGTTTTCTTGGATCGGCATAGGCCAGCACTGGAGCATGGGTAAGTTGATATATGATCTCATGAAAAGCAGTCTCATAATCAGGAGTCCAGCGGGCCCCAAATACTTCACTCGGATGAAAATACACTCTTTCAGTCTTGAGGGACGCTGACTTTTGGTATTTTTTTTGTGGGTTGGGGGATACCCTTGAGTAAGGTTAAGTAAAGGGCGGATCACTCTTGAATAGTCCTTGATGAAGCGCCGATAATAACCACAGAATCCCAGGAATCTTTGCAGTTCTTTTAGATTTTGGGCTGTGGCCAGGTGGTCAAGGCCTCAACTTTACTTGGGTCGGTCTCTATTCCCTCGGTGGATACTATGTGTCCCAATACTTTACTGATGTTTGAAAGAATTGACACTTATCAATGGACAGTTTAAGGCCAAAGTCCTCCAGTCGGTCCAATACCTTAAATAATCTGCTCTCATGTTCCTCCAGTGAGCTGCCAAACACAATAACATCATCTAGGTATACCAGGCACTCTAGTAAGTTCATGTCCCCCACTGCGCCCATCAATCGTTGAAAAGTGGCTGGGGCACCTGAAATCCCTTGAGGCATCCTCATGAATTCATAGAAAGCAAGCGGACAGATAAAGGCCGTCTTCTCACGGTCCTCTGGGGCCATCGGGATCTGGTAGTACCCACTGCGGAGATCCAGCACAGAGAACCACTTGCTCCCGCTTAGGCAGTCCAAAGCATCCTGAATGCGGGCATTGTGTACTGATCAGGGATAGTCCGCCGGTTTAAGGTGCGATAATCCACACACATCCTTACTGTTCCATTCTTTCCTCCACTACCACAATGGGGAAGCATAAGGGCTTCTGGATTCTTGTATTACCAGCAGCTAACATCTCTTGCAGATGCCGTCTCACATCATCTATGTCAGCAGGTGCCAGGCGTCGAGACTCTCACGAAATGGTCTTTCGTCATGCAGCGGATATTGTGCTCAGCTCTTGCACGCATCCTACATCCCATTCCTTTAAAGAAAACACCTGGTCTCTCTGGGCAAGCTTCTCACTGATCCTCACTTTCCATTCAGCTGGCAGCGGGAGTCGCCGAAATCAAACAAGTCAGGCGTTACTCTGTCATTCTTCCTTGAACTCTTGCTGCTGGGTAGCACTGCAGTGTCTGCACAATGCACATTAGCCAGGATGCAACCTCTGTTTACTGAATGTCTCTTTCAGACACATTATGAACTTGGACCATTACCCTTCTGGCATAAGCATGGGCTCTAGCGGGCAAAATACTAGGCTTGACCAGCAGTCCCTCAGCAATTTTCCATCGCCTGGTGCATCCAACATTAATATTTTATTCTTAACATCCTTTCTGATACGGACCTCTCCTGTAAGGTACACTGGGCATTTGGCCAGGATCAGAGACTCAGGATCCTTCTTCCATACAATTCCGACCGGTTCCTCTGGTTCTGTTTTTCAGCATCTCTGTGCCTCATAGGCCTTCTTAATTAAAGCCGGAACTCTAAAGCTCTACTAGTCTTTGACCCCTGTTTTTCATAACACAACTGTGCCAGCCTTCCGAACATATGAGCATTTGTTCCAATCAACAAAGGACACCATCATACAGTCCAGTGGGGGACACACTAAGGCTAGGGTCTCTACTTGTTGGCCACTCCAGCCACGGAGGTGGGAAAGACAGCCAAATTCGGATATACCCGGAATAGGGGTAGGCCTTCTCACTTAACCCCCATACATGCAGTCCTTCTAATGGTTGTAAGGGTACTTCTGACAAATGCTTCTGATACCAATCCTGGAACATAATTGTCACTTGGGAGCCACTGTCTAATACAGCTCTTGTAGACACTCCATTCACCTTTACAGTGGTCTCCATGGAGGGACCCACTATTCTGGACCAGTCTGGAGAGGCGGTAGTGGGGGCCTGGGCAACTGACCTTGCCACAAAAGGACGTGAATTAGCATTTTTGGTGCCCTCACTGGGATCATGTCGTGACCTCTTAACCACTGATTTCTTCTCGAAGCTCTCCTTGTAGCCTATGCAACCTTTGTCAGTGTCTTTGGGGACTGGCATTCCCTTTCCATGTGCCCATCTTTCCCACAATTATAGCAAAACATACTTTCTGGAGTTTGAGCTGGCGGGCGCCACACTGGGAGCCAGGCGGGTATTACTAACTGGAAACCTGGGTGCCATCTCTGTCTGCGGTGTGATAAGCATTTGGAGACATCTCGTCAGTTCTGCACTTCCATGGTCAAGAATTGAGTTTGGAGCTTTTATCAGCAGGAGATACATGGTGGGTACCCCCACCCCCATAGCAGATGCAGTCGGATATAGGTCAGGTCTGTACTTGCAGGCGTGGCCTTCATAAAGGGACTGTTTTGAATTCCGGATCTCTCTCAACAGTTCACCCATTGTGGCATATCTTTTTCCTTGTCAGAGCACTCATTGACTGTCAACCTCTGCCCTGAACTTCACTTGATGGGTCACCTCAGTCACTCGGGTCGTAGCCACAGCTGTTGGTGCAGGTACCTCCCGAGGTCGCCTTTTCTCAACTCCTCAATTCTCTCATTAACTCATCATAGGAGGGTGGGGATTCCAGTCGATTTGCCAGGCGTGAACTGAAGCAACAGCAGTTCTGAGAAGGGGCAGACTTAAGGATTCTTTCCAGTCTGGTTCGGTCTAGTTCAATCGCTGGCAACTACCCTTTCTGAGGCATTCTTGCAACAATTTTTCCAGCCGAGATACATACACAGACAACAACTCCCTTGGTACTGTTGTGCATTTCTTACTCTCCCACCATAGGTCCTCATCAGAATCTGGGCTCCCATACACATTCTCCAAGGCCTCAAGATGGCCTGTGCAGTCGCTTCAGGGTTACTGGCCCGTTTAACCTGGATGGTAGCCAGGGCAGGACCTCAGACTCTCCACTAACCCTCTTTTAGCTTTTACGCCTTCCGAGCATTGCCATTCTAGCACTTGGGGCAGACATAGTTCATCCAGGTCTCCCCAGTCATCCTCCCCTTGGGGGTGGGAGGGTGCCAGAGAAGATCCTCAACCTTGGTAAGAGTCGTGACTAATGGCAGGTGCAGAAATAGGAGTCTGCATTGGTTCAGCCACCATTACGGGCACTGGAGCAGGAGAGGGTGTTGGGGAGGAAACACCCCAGGTGGCAAGAATAGTTTCTTCAAGTCCTCCACAGTTTTCCCTCTCCCAGCAACCATTCAGCAAATTTCTCCTCAAAAGTTTCAGATAGTGGTGGGGCTGATCCCCCGGCTTTACTGTCCTTAGTTATCACTCTCCAAGCAGTGAGGGCTCCCTCTGGGGTAATGGTCTGTGGCACTTTGGAGCTATCTATGGGATCCTTAAACTCTACTAGGGCCAGGAAAGTGTGGGTGAGCAGATTAGCATGCCGACCCACCACCACAGGGTTTTGTAAACCTTCCACCTTGGGAAAGTACTCCCTGCACAGTGTCCGTATTGATACCAGGGGATGTCCAGGATAAGCATAACATTTGGGGTCAATCTCCTCCCAGTACACCACTCCACCAGCCGGTGCAGCCACTTCTGTCGGGTACCCATTTTTTCTTAACAGTGGTCGTAAATATGGCCACTAGAGGACACACAAATCCAGCGGTGCCTCCAAGATGTAACCCTAGATGGCGCTATCCCAGGGCTACTACCCTGCCTGATTTGCCACTAACAGGTTGAGGGCCTGGATCCAATGGCGGGTGCCTCCACCCAGAGGTCAGGGTTTGCAATAGTTAAACTAACTTGGTCACAGCCCTCTGGGACACTGCAACCCCTCTTTCTTCCCACTAGTGGCCCACATATATCAGAATTACCTTTCACAGTATACACTTACCCCAGGTCTGGTTCCGACACTGGGACCTCCTGTGAAATGAGATACAGTGCAACAATCACAGTACAGTACTTTAACATAGACAAATACCTCAGGCAGTATAACTTTGCTGAAACAAGCAGCTCTGATTTATTTAGGGGGATATAACAAGGACAGGAGAAATCAGGTTAATTAGCTTATCACTCTAATAATCTACCTATGGCTCTGTGCACAGAGCCTATCCCTATCAGTTACTGTCCCTGGGTACCCAAGCCCTAGTGGCTAGTCCAAACCGTGGCAGCTGGTAAGGGCCCTTTCACACAGAGAAAAGGAGAATTAAACAGTCAGCAGTACAGTAATTCCATTTGGATTTAATGTGGCAATTCAACAGGGAGCGACCCTGAATTAGTACTCACGACCTCCAAATAAGATAGGGTCCTTCAATGTCAGCAGGGCTCACTTGAGGTACACAAACCTCTTCACACATCCATATAAAAGAAAGCACTATACCAGGCAGGCTGCATCTGTATCCTGATCGCAATTGCTGCACAATACCCAGGAGAACACACAGCAGATTCAGTTCCTGACAGACCGAGTGTAATTTCAGCAATTCCTCCAGTCTTCTACAGGGTGAGCCTGGTTTCTACTCTTCAGAGATCCTTTGATTCTTTTCACAGGACGATTCAGTCCTAACAAGCTGCAGAACCCGAACTCTGGGCCTTACACACACGTTTTTGACTAAAACTGCACACTGAAAAAGTACAGGGCTCCTTCCTTCTTCACTGCCAAAGCTCAACAGAACTCCAACCGACAAAACTCGGGCACTTCCTTTGAGTTCCTCCCAGTTCTTGACTGGATTGGCTGTCACTCACAATAGACTGCTGCTGTTGGTCCAAAAGGCACTGAAGTCTAAACTACATCTCCCAGAGTCACTGCCCATACAATCCTCTTGTGGCTGGCTCAGATTATGAGTCCAAGTTCTGATTCGTCCAAGGCACCATTTTAGAGCTAGCTTACCCCACACTGATTGGTCCAGTTCAGCAGTTCAAAACTAGAATGGGAACTAGCAGACACAGTTCTGACTGCAAAGAAAGCAGGTTAGACAAACTGTAATTTCATTATTACTCTAAATAATTTCTGGTAAACAGTTACATCTTTCAGATAGGTTCCCTTTGCACTCCTAGTGACTGCAAAAATTAAGTGAATTGGCAGCAGCTCGAGTGGTACTCAGAGAAGCACACAGTCCCCCCATACAAACTAATTATGTCTGCAAGCAGACAGCTCTTAAAGAGACAGTACCAGAGGCTCTAAAAACACTCACTGATAAATGGCTTAAATGCCAAACACCATTCAGGCTTGGAGCATTCAAGCAAGCTCCTGGAAGTCTTTTGGGAACCCCCATTTGCAGGGGGGTTACACCAGGACAGAACAAAGTCCTGAAAAAAAGAGTCAGAGTTGAGTTTTCTATTTCATATCATTTCAAATGTCAGTTTAATGATTTGTCTCCAGTTATATTGACACCAACGGAATACCAATGTTTGGGCATATTTCTTGGAATGTTGGCTTCTCACCCCAGGGGTCCTTTAGCATCAGTAACTAGCAGTTAGCTGGCTAGGTGCAATGGCCCCAGAGGTATGCCTTTAAGATAATTAGCATAATGAGCTTGAGCATCAGCCAGTTAGAAAAAAAGAGGGGAGCGTGCTGCGAGGGAGCAGCCTGAAGAGCTTCAGAATTTTTTCTCCGATGCACTGAGCAACACTGCCCCGAGGTGTCTCTCAACTTTCTCGTTAACAGCCTTTTTCTGCTTCTCTTGGTAAAGTTTTCCTTGCAAAATTACCTTATAAGTGCATTGAGTAGATTTTCAGGTTTTTTTAGCAGTTCCCGGGAACCACTAATTTCGGTCGGTTCCGTGGTGCTTCACGGTTCCCTCCACTTTATTTTCTATTTATTTTAAATTGCGATTGTTTTCGATGGTTCATTTTAGTATTTAATTGCGGTTCCCCTTTTCTCAAGGGAAGTGATGATTTTGGTAATTTTCCTTCACTTTTTTACCTCAGTAATCATGGTTCCTTACCGCGAGGGAACCAATTGGAATTTTCACTTTGACAGTAATTACTGGGTTCTCTGTGGATTGGCATGTCAGGGATACCCAGAACTAAAAAGAAAACGACCTACAAGTTTTAAAAAGTGTGTCAACTGTCACAGGATTTTGGCCATAGCAGATTCTCTTAGCCTGTGCCTTAGGTGTTTAGGCCCAGATCATACCTACCTGCATGGAAACTGTTGCCCCATTTCCATTCTCCCACCACTCTCGAAAGCGCTGGAGTGAATATTGGTGGACCAGCTTGTTGATTATCTGGCAAAATACCAGTTGCAACGTGCCCAACAGCATGGCTTCAAACATGGGCACAGTACCATCACAGCGCTCCTGGAATTTACTGGCTTTATTCATAACTCACTGGATCAAGGTCTTCTGGTTGGTGCAGCATACATTGACCTAACCAAGGCCTTTGATGCTGTGAATCATGACCTGCTAATTGACCAACTAACCAGCATCGGACTCTCCACTGACGCTACCGAATGGTTCTTGAGCTACCTCAGTAACTGATCTCAATGGGTTAAAATTGGTAATGTCCACTCTATGTGCCCAGTACACTCAGGTGTCCCACAAGGCTCCATTCTGGGACCACTTCTGTTTAGTATTTTCCTCAATAAACTCCCAGATTCCTGTCATTGTCGTATCCTCCTATATGCCGAGGATGCAGTGAACTTTACTAGTAACCACCACCCCAAACTCCTTGAAGAACAACTTCAACAAGGTTTTGCAACTGCTGAGAACTGGTGTCTGGAACACAAGCTTATTACGAACTATAAAAAAATGAAGACCATGTCTCCAACCCCCATAAAAGGTATAAGGCGTTCCCCCCCTCACCGTCACTAATAATGAGGGCTCCCCCTTGGAGCTAGTACAGCACTTCAAATACCTAGGTATAACAATTGACTCCACACTGACCTACTCCCAGCACATTGACAATGTCGCTAGGGCAATTAACTTGCGCATTTGGATGCTTTACAGGCATAAACACATTTTGACATCAGATGCCTTGCACTTAGATTTACATAGCTCTGTCGACTCACTAGCTGAATACGGTCTCGTCATCTATGGTGCTGCTACAGACATGGCTCTCTGCCACATCAAAGCTGCCTTAAACAAGGCCTGCTGCCTATTCACAGGTGCAGAGCATTTGACCCACACATGCAGTCTCTATGAACAAGCTAATTGGCTGCAACTCAGTAACAGACTTCGTTATCAAACCTGCCTGCTTGTCAAAAAAGCAAGCCTAGGAAGGCTGCCCTTTGGAGTTTTAACACTACTTACTCCACCACTAAAACTACAAAGCACCAGGAGCTCTGACACCCGGCTGTTTCGCACCCCCAGTGCTGTACCTCCCGTGGACAACGAGCTTTCTCCTATAAAGCCCCTCACTCATACCTCTCAACTGTCCCTGATTTTCAGGGATGTCCCTGATTTTACCTCAAAATTTTACTCTGTCCCTCCTAAAAATTGTGTTTCTGTGACCAAACAGAGGGGGTTATTAGCACAAAACAATGTCAAACATTAAAGTTACAAACTTGTTCTTCCCTAGAAAATGCATTTTACACTAAGCCCTTTATTTTACCAGCTTCCTGAGTGAATAGCTCCAATTTTGAAGAAGTGTCCCTGATTTTGGTCCTTTGTCCCTGATTTTTTTAAGCCTTGTCCCTAATTTTTGAGGCAGGAGGTTGAGAGGTATGCCCTCACTGGATCAGCTCCCTTCCAGCTAGCATCTCCAGTGCTCATACACTGGGATCATTCAAGTGCTTGCTTCAGCAATAACTAATTTCCTTGGCTTCCTTCGACTGCTATCACTAGGTTCTCTCACTCAGTCCCTTTTGGACTGGCTGCTGCTCTCGGTACCCATGATTGTCATCCCATCATAGTAATAGCACTTCTCGCACTCTGTGCTACCCCATATCCTCTTAGCACTTATGACACGCTTCGTACAGTCACTGCCTTATTCTCATAGCCTTCTTCCCCCACTCCACTCTTTTCCCTATTCTCTCACCATCTGCCCCGACTACCCCCGCACCACCTCTCCCTCTGACACTTATCTCCTTACCTGCCTAAGCCTTCCTGTTCTCGCCTCACTGCATTCTTCCATGTTCGTCCTTTGCCTGTCTTCTCGCTCACTCTCTCTCTCTCTCTCACACCTGCTCCTGACTATACCTTAATCAACTTTCACCGTATCCCTGTAGGCTACCAACTACTTGTCTTACAGTTTACTCATCCACCTGGTAATAAATTCCTAGACATGCAGGTTAAGTGCAACAAATGACGTTGGCATGCTGCGTGATATGCCTGCTTAATAGTGTTGTTTTTATTATGTGTTTCATTGTCAATCGCATGTCTCATTTGTACAATCCCTCTGTATGGTTCTTGTCCACTCACCTAATCTCTACCTACCTGTTCTATAATATCCTAAGTATTATGCCTGGTTACACTTGCCATGCTTGTACAAATTGTAACTGTTCCCTGACTCTGTAATCGTCTGACATGGACCTATAAAAAGAGCTCTGCTCAAAGGTATTTAATCCAAGATTTCAATAACTAAAAGCAAAATAATAAAATACTTGTTCTCTTTGTACCAAATTTTGTAAAAAAAAAAACATTGAGAAACAGAGCAAAGAGTCTTGAAAAAATTATGGCTGAGGAAAAATCAAAGGCTACTGATGAGGGGCCATCTAAAAATAATAACAATAAAAATTCAAACAGGGGTGCTGATGAAGCATCCAAGTTCCAGCCTAAAAATAATGCTTCCAAAGGAGCTGATGAAGTTCCTCAAAAATTAAAAAAAAATAATAAAGGTGCTGATGAAGTGTCTGTACTTAAAAGGAAGCATGACCAAGCTGCTGATGAAGTGGCTAAAAAGATGGTCTGCAAAGACAAAAATGGTCATGTTCCTCCTGGGAAAGCCAATAGTGAGACAATAGGCAGCTTAAAACATAAAAAACAAAGCATACACAGCCACAGTCTATGCTGGAACTCCCAACTGTGCAAGACATGGCAAAAGCATTGCACGTTTTCTGAACCTGCAGAAGACGGGGTCTATGTTTTCTGGAGCTGGTACACACTCTTCCACAGTTCTCTCTTCTGGAGACTGTGAGGGTGATGCAGATGATGAAGAACATTCCTATGATGCCCCTGACATGCACCTGGAGGGCCTAGAACCTGATGTGTCCCCTGACCCTCATTTTGGAGCTTCCCCTGCTGACCAGGAGGATCCCTCCTCTGTGCTTACGTTTATCCAAAATGTGCTAGACACCCTGGACCTGCCTACTCAGGAGTCTAACCCGGATGAGGATGAAGATTATAGGGAGATGAAAGGTCTCCCACCCCCTAAGAGGTTAGTTGTACCTATCTATAATACTTTCAGAAAAAATACCATGAAACTGCTTCAAACCCCCACTTCTGTGGCAGGGGTTGATAAGCTTGCTGACAAAAAATACCGATTGTCTAAAAATGATACTGAGTTCCTGTCTGCACATCCCAGCCATAAGAGTATAGTATAGCAGGCAGCATGTGAGAAAGCTGGAGTCTTCTTGTCTTCCTTACCTCCTGACAAGGACTCCAGAAAAATAGATTTCATAGTAAAGACGATGTATACCACAGCTTCCCTGCTTGTCAGACTTTCTTCCTACATGGCTTTCACTGCCAAGTATCAAAAAGCACTATGGAACTCCGTCCTGGCTATTACCCACAATGGGTCGGACCCAATGGTGCAGGAACTGCTGGATACTACAAAAACTGCCCTGGAAGCTACAGAATACCAATTCCACATGGCAGATGACAATAATGATATCACCTCCAGAGTCATGGTCCATACCATTTCTTTGAGGCATTTTGCCTGGCTTAGAACTACCAGCCTAACCCTGGACACTCAGTCTAAGGCCATGGACTTTCCCTGTGATCAAAACATATTATTTGATTCCAGGACAACACACTACATGAAAAAGGTAGATCAGTACAAGACCTCTTGGCAGAGTCACTCCTCTAAACCTAAGCCTCCTGCCCCACAGAAATCCCACCTGAGGGGTAACAGGGGCAGAGGTTATTTTCCCAGACCTTATGCTCCCTATCCCCAGCCTGACTTCTCTCAGTACAGGGGTGTTTTCAGAGGGAGGGAAAGAAGGGGCCAAAGAAGCGCCACCTCTAATTAGCCAGCAGCCTCGCAGTCTAAGCCCTGATGTGAGTGTCCAGGTCACCTCCCCTCTGCCAGTAGGAGGCAAACTCTCCTACTATCTTCAGAACTGGTCCCTCATTACCTCGGACAAGTGAGTTCTGGAGATGGTGGAAAAGGGTCTGTCACTACAGTTCAAGCAGATGCCAGACCTCAAGCGTACCCAGGTGCCAAAGCCTCTAACCCCAACACAGGTACTACTGTTGGAGTTGGAGGTAAAAAACCTCCTAGCTCTACGAGCAGTGGAGAAGGTTCTGGCCCATGAAAAGGGCAAGGGCCTCTACTCCAGGTACTTTCTGACACAAAAGAAAACTGAGGAGTGGCGACCTGTCGTGGATCTCAGATATTTAAGCAAACATCTGTTAAAACCCAAATTCAGGATGATCACTCTGTCACTAGTCATACAGTCCTTACAGCAGGGAGACTGGCTAGCCTCCCCTGACCTAAAGGATGCTTACTTCCATATTTATTTATTTATGACTTTGATAACCAGGTGAGTGCACTGATCCCAGGGACCGTTTTCAGGCACGACCCGGGCCATAACACATGGCGCAGGGTGACAGTGGAGTACAAGGTAACAGTAATACACATGAAACAGATTTGATACAAGCAACAATAGTAAGCACAATATACAGGTTTAATGCATAGGTCCATTTGAGAACAGTGAATACAAGGTTTCAATATCAGACATGAGGAGATTTGGTACAAAACAAACAAATCATAGGCACAGTGTACAATGTGTGACTGCATCGTCCAATGAGCAAGTAATACACAGAATACTCAGCAAAAAAAATATACCCTTAAGGAGGTCTCACAGGATGTTTCTCAGGTTCACACTCCCTTTGGGCCACTATCAGTTCGCTGCAATGCCTTTTGGCCTGTCCTCAGCTCCAGGAGTCTTTACCAAGTGCCTGGCAGTGGTAGCAGCACACCTCAGGAAGCTGGGTGTCTCAATTTACCCCTATTTGGATGACTGGCTCATAGTGGCAAAGCCTCCTTGTTAGGTCAAGGAGTCCCATTCCCTTACAGAACACACTCTGGAATCCCTGGGCTTCCTGGGAAATCTAAAGAAGTCTCACCTGGAACCCACTCAGCTACTCACCTTCATAGGAGCTCAGCTGGACGCCCAGAAAGGATATGCTTCGTCCCACAGGAGAGAATTCAGAGTTTCCTTTCAGTGGCAGATTCTTTCATCCAGGGACAGCCAAGACCAGCCAGACTGTTCCTCAGGCTCCTGGGACACATGGCTTTAATGACTGCAGTGGTCCCAGGTGTCAGGTACAGGGTGCGAAACCTGCAAGCCTATCTCAGAGCTCACTGGTCTCAAAGAAGCAACAACTTTTCAAAGCTGATACCTGTGTCAGAACAGTTCCTTCAAACTCTGCTTTGGTGAAAAGACCCTGCAAATCAGTGAAAGGACCCTGCAGATCTGGCAATAGGGATCCCCTTCCAAGCGCCGCTTCCCACAAAGGTGATCACCACAGATGCCTCCCTCCTGGGGTGGGGAGTGTCACAAACCCACTCAGCAGGTCAGTCCTCTACTCCCAAAGTGCCAACCTCCGAGTGCAGTGTTGTGAACAGTTTAACAGAACAAGGTAACCCTCTCGTCTGTTTTGTGAGTTCGGATCAACCTTTGGTCTCCAGTCTTGGAGGGATTCAAACTGTGAACCTCTTGCTAGCTTACCCAATGCATAGGCTCAGATATATCTGTCTTCGGGGGGCCAGATACCTTTGCCTATGGACACCTAACCAGGTATACAGAGATGAACCCTTAAAAACTTTAATAAAGACCTCAGATTTAAAACACTTCTCTTTCCAGTTTGATATCACCATTCACGCTTATGCCTAGTGTCAGCTATAACCATATATACTGTTCTTGCAAATGAAAAAAAAATCAAAGACAGACCAGGTATGCTCTAAAAGAAGTTTTTACTAAAAATAGATAAAAATATGTAAAACACAAAATACAGAACTATTATATCACAAGACATACAAATCTCTTAAACAAAACCGGTTTTAACAGTGCAATTCCTACTACAGTACTTAGTCTCTAAATACCTCCTTAAAAGTGCTCTCAGATGTTTCTTTGTCAGAGTCTAGCTAAGTGTCCCTGAAGGAAAACAGAATAATAATTAAAAAGCTGTTTTTCCCCACCTATTTTGCATGAGGTCACCTAGCTTCTCCCTGTCAGAATATATAAAAAAAACTTATATCTATAAAAACAGGATGTCTTTTCCAAGTATTAAATTCTGCAACCTCAGCATACTCATGTTCTCCAAATGACATATCTTTAATCTCATGATAAGCTTCCCCCCTACCAGGACATGGAAGCATCTTTATGATTTCGTACCAGTTTACTAAACCTGGTTTTCCTCTCCTAACGTCATGAAAGGGATATTGATTTCCCTTTTTGCAACTACTGCTATAATTAACTCAGACAAACAGGATATCCTTGATCAAGGTCTGTTCTACTCTGTCATTAGCTTCAGGCCTGCCATGTAACACCTGGTATCTAAAACCTGTGTGTGTGTGTGTGTGTGTGTGTGTGTGTGTGATCTCACATGCTGTTTCAGCATTTTCTCATGGGAGACAGTCCATACACAATTTTATATTTACAAAAAATGATCATACAGCACTCAGAACTGGCTGTCCACATCACAGGGAACTCATCTGGACAGTGCCTCAGTAATTGGTACCTGGACTCTCCAAGAGTCACAGTTTCACATAAACCTTCTGGAGCTCAGAGCAATCTTTCTAGTGCTCAAAGTATTTGCTCCTGTCATAAAAGGGCAGACTGTACAAATACAAACAGACAACACCACTGCAATGTTCTACATAAACAAGCAAGGTGGTACCAGATCAGGAACACTGTGTTCGGAGGCTCTGAAAATTTGTTCTCTCGCCTTTTTCCCTGGGGGTCAGCCTTTCAGCTATTCACCTCCCAGGCAAGCACAATAAACTGGCAGATGCTCTAAGTTGCATCAGTCATGGTCATAGTGAAAGGACTCTGAAAAAGCAAGTACTAGCCACAGTGTTCAGGTGGTGGGGCACACCAGAAGTAAATCTGTTTGCCTCCCACCTCAACTTCCAGCTTCCTTAGTACTTTTGCAGGCCTCCAATCCCGGGAACACTTCCTCTGGATGCCTTGATTCTGAACTGGTCAGGGAGGTTCCTATATGCATTCTCTCCCTTTCCACTGATACTCGGGGTACTGCTGAAGCTCAGACGACAGCCCACATCTATGATTCTGGTGGCTCTTGATTGGCCCAGGCAAGCCTGGTACCCTCTCCTTCTCTCACTGTCCCGAAGCAGGCCCATTGGCCTGCTACCAACTCACTCTCTGCTGACCCTTCCCCAGACAGGAGTGCATTATCCAGACATACACTCTCTTCACCTCAAGGCCTGGTTCTTGAGGAGCTAGAGTTTCCATCCTCCCAGTACTCGGCGTAGGTCCTTAAGATCCTGAGAATGGCTAAAAAACCTAACACAAAAAAGACTTATGCAACCAAATGGAAGAGGTTTTCCCTTTGATGCAAGAGCAAACAGGTCAGTCCTTTTACAGCTTCAGACTCTCAGCTGCCGGATTACCTAATATATTTGCAGGTGTCAGGCTTGAAGCGCTTCTCTCTCAAGCTACATCTGGCTGCAATTTTGGCCTACCTTTCGGTGGGGAAGAAAAAATTGTTTTTTCCCACTCTGTGTTTAAACAGTTTTTCAAAGGTCTCTTGCACCTCCAGCCTCCAGTCAGGGAGCTGGTTCCTCCTTGAAGCTTGAATCTCTGCATTGCCAGGCTCATGGACCCACCCTTTGAGCCTATGGCCACTGCACATCTCAAGTTTGAAACCTGGAGGTCTGTTTTCCTGGTGGCCATTACCTCGGCCAGGAGGATTTCAGAGCTACATGCCCTGTGCACTGAGCCTAATTACATCATTCCTCACAGAGACAAAACTGAGCTCTGAACAAATAGAAAGTTCCTGCCCAAGATGGCTTCTGAGTTTCACCTTAACCAGTCTATTACTCTACCTGTCTTCTTTACTGAGAAATCCACTCCTGGTGAGCAAAAGCTCCACAGTCTGAACATTTAAAGAGCTCTCTTTTACTATCTAGAGCATACTAGGCAGTTCAGAGGCTCTTCCACTCAATTGTTCCTCACCTATGGGGATGTAGGCAGAGGAAGACCAGCTATCAAGAGAACTATTTCCCACTGGTTGGTCTCTTGTATTAGATAATGCTATGAAAAAGCTGGTCAACAACCTCCTGTGGGGCTTAGAACCCACTCCACCAGGGGCACTGCAGCCTCTGTGGCAGCTGCAAGAGACATACTGTACCCCTTCTGGATGTCTGCAAAGCAGCTACCTGGAAATCTGTACACACTTTCATTAAGCACTACAATTTAGATGTGCAGTCCAGTTCTGATGCCAAATTTGGCAGGGCAGTTCTGCAGAGCCTCTTTCCTAAGTAGGTTCTCTGCCCACCTCCCACTTAGTACGGCTCGGTAGTCTGCTATAATTACTGATGCTAAAGGACTCCCGTTGTGAGAAGAAAAAATTACTCACTGTAATAATCTCCTTTCTTCCAAGGGGTCCTTTAGCATCAGTAAGCTCCCACCCTTCCTCCCCAGTTCATCTTTTAGGAGAACGGCTCTGTTCTATTTTATTACCAAAATTTGTCTCTTATTAAGGAGCTTTCACACTCAGGTTGTTGATATCTGTTTTCCTGGTTTTGGACATTCCATGTTTTTTAAATTCTGTTGGTTCACTTTTGGGGGCATGTGCCCATTAATCTTCAAAAAAATTCTGAAGCCCTTCAAGCTGCTTCCTCTCAGCAAACTCCCCTCCATTTTTCTAATTGGCTGATGCCCAAGTTCATTAAGCTAATTATCTTAAAGGCATACCTCCGGGGCAGTTGCACCTAGCAAGCTAACTGCTATAGTTACTGATGCTAAAGGACCCCTTGGAAGAAAGAAGATTACTACGGTGAGCAATTTTATCTTATCTTTCAGGAATCAAATCATGTTTTGTACTTTCCCAAACCACAAGCCCTCTCGGTCTCTGATCAGGTGCAAGACATTTGTCAGTGTTTATGCAATATCTTGTTTTGTGTTGATCTTGATTGTGTTAGATTCCTTTTTTCCCTCGTGCAAGCTGTTTACATGACAGTGTAGAACACAATGTTGCAATCAGATTTGTTAACCACAAGGTTTATTTTGCAATTTGATAAGCAAAGCTGTTTTTTTTTCCACTGCAGAATCTAACAGCTGAACAAATTATGCTTACAAAATGCATTCCACTGTGGCAAACCTTTAGACATTAGGCCGCTTTACAGATTTAAGGTTCGTTCTCACAGCAGCTGCAGAACACATACACCAATTATCGCTAATTACAGTATTATTATTAGTGAAGGGGTCAGCAAAGATCTATTCCTGTAACTCTTTAGCTGTATCTGGATTTATTAAAACTTGGGGTAAAATACTGATCTGTAATTGGCCAAAACATGGTCACATTACCACAAATAGCTGGTTACTATTGCTTTGCCTTACCTTGGCAATGGCAGTAGTCCTAGCAATGGGCAATAATTCAAAAACTATTGCCCGCTAAATTGCCACATGTGCATCATTATCACTATGCTAAAAAACAAATGGCACTGTCCTCCTTTACTGAGTGCTACCCACTAAAATGTAAAAATGTTATGTTCTTTTCTATCCCTGGTAGTCTAGCACCCCACCCCCTTCCTGGCCATAATAACGTCATGCTCACTCCCCCGCACAGAAAGACAGTGGCCAGTTTTACCCTCTGCTCACTTCCACTACCAGTCACCACCTGAATCTCACTCGCACCTCTACTCTCTGGCTCCCCTCTCTGTGCTGCTGCCTGCTCCTATTCATATGCAAATGCTAAGCGCAATCTAAGCAATTTAACTGTTGGGGTATTTAGAAGTGTACCAAGAAATGTGCTGTGAGGCAACCGATATCAACCCCCCAACTGCAAGACGGTGACTGGTTTTACCCTCCGCTGACCTCCGCTACTGGCTGCCACCCGAATCTTACATCTCTGCTTTCCCTGGGGCTGGTAAAGAAAGATGTGCACCAGTTCTAAGTAGCTTTTAGTGAGTTCTTCAGGTAGGGGATGCATCTGAGGGCTGGACTAGATAGGCTCAAAGGCCTGATAGCTAAATGGTGATTGAAATTTCCTAACCTGGTCCTATATCTTGTGAGAGCCCAAACAGGATTGGTCAGAGAGTGGGTGATATACAAGCAGAGAGCAAGCTGGATAACATTTCAGGGAAGAGAGAATGGTACAGCCATGGCCTCTCATTTGTAGAAAAGAGGGCCTAACAGACATAGGACCAGGGCCAGACATATCCTTTGGTAGAACACATATTGGCAGCCTGGGAGGTCGCAGTCCATCAAATTGGAGGTGCTCAGCATCATACCTTTTTGGTACCCATATGTGCAAATCCTGAGTTTCTCCCAGGCATAAATGATGCTGGCTTTGGATTGTGGAGAGATGGGGGACACGCTGTCTAGGGGATTTGATGGGATCCGGTGGTACAAAGGACTTTCAGGAACTGATAGACTGGCTTAATATCCCAGAGTTGCATAGTTTCAAATACCTCTAGGTGGGAGCCCTGATCAGGAAATTAGAACAGGCAGACCCAACAAATTCAGAATTAATGGGCCTAGAGAGGGAAATTATGCATTCCGGTATGGTCCCCGCGGTTTGATTGCTAGAATTTACATCCTGTTGAGAGACAGAGCACCAGATCAGTCCCTGAGGGCACAACGCCTTTAGGAGAGGGACCTGGGATGCAGCTTTTCCAGTGAGAACGGGGCATTGGTTTGTGAATCTCACATGGGATTGCTTATTTGGAATAAATTCAAGGAAAGCCTATTCAGATCTGTGCATCGCCTATGTGTGCCACCAAACAAGGCCAGCAAATTCCACACTGGGACTCCCCCCTTGTGCAACAGATGCACCCTAGAAAATGGCACATCCCCTCATTACTTCTGGGGCTGTGCTAGGTTATGCCACCTCTGGTCGCATGTGTACACAAGTAAATCAGAGGATGGGGTGCAGATTCCTGACATGCCAATCCCTTTGTTATTTGGCATAGAGGTGGAGAAAGAGGGAGAACAGATACCACATCCCAGGGTCACAAGAATTATGCTGGTAATGACGTGTAAATGCATCCGCAACCCATTGATATCGCACCGGCGCCTAACATTAGAAATGTGGCAGGCTCTTCTGTTCAGTACCTTACCCCTAGAAAGGATGGCATACATGTTAAAGGAAAGAGAAGAGAGAGATTTGAGATTTCCTGGGCCTCTTACTTAAACTCACTGTCCCTTATGGAGGTGATGATAAGAATGTGTAACTCTGTATGAATTAAGCACTAAATATGTGATAATACAGTTGCAAAAAAACATTCTTACACCTAGAAATAACATGGCAAAAAATATAATTTATGCTTCAGTGTATTCAGTGACATAAATTGGTTAGCCAGCATCTAAATGTTATGTGATATTGTTTGTTTAGTAGACTATGCATTGTTACATGCTTGACAGGTTATGCTGTTGGCAAAGATGTGTTCATCTATTACAGCTAAGGTGGAATGAATGTCACTAGAGTTTACATTGCTTAGAATTTTTTTTGTAACGGCTACAAGTCTTGATGGCTGAGAGGGACCTGGGGGTGGTGGTGGATGTCAAGATGAACAACTCAGAGACTTGTAGAAGGGCAGCGGCAAAGGCCAACAGGATGCTTGGATGCATCGCTAGGGGGCTCACCTCCAGAAGGAGGGAAGTGATGCTCCCACTGTATAACTGCTTGGTGAGGCCACTTTAGTACTGCATGCAGTTTTGGAGGCCACATGACATTGAACTCCTGGAGAGGGTCCAGAGGAGGGCAAACCAAAATGATTTGAGGCTTGGGGATAGGACCTATGGGGAGAGGCTCAAAGAGCTAAATATGTACATATCGCAAGAGAGAAGGGACCGGGGGACATGACAGAGGTCTTCAGGTACATGAAGGGGTAAATAGGAGGAGCAGTCAGGGTGTCTGGAGGAAGGGGGGCAACTAGAGGGCATGGGTGGAAGCTGGGGGGAGATTCAGGGAGAAAGGAGGAGGTGCTACTTCACTGAGAGGGTGGTGGAGCCATGGAATGCACTGCCCAGGGGGCTGGTGGAGGCAGAGACAGTGGAGGGGTCTAAGAGGGGTGGGACAGGTACAGGGAAGGGTTCCTGGAAGCAAAACCAGTGCAGCGAGATTATCCGGGACTGGGAAGGGAGAAGCCAGAGAGGCAGAGGGGGGCAGCAAGGTCAGCTCCTGGGGTGGGGGCTGACCAAACAAGCAGACACAAAAGACCATTAGGCCTATTCTGCTGCCATTTTAGTATGTTAGTATTACATGTGTGTATGTTTTGTCATGTTATTAATCAATAAAAAGATTGAAAAAAGAATGCATAGATCAACATTAGAATATTGTTCCATTTTACAACTTTTAATTCATAAATATGTATTAGTCAAAAAAGGAAAATTGTATTGCGTTTTTGTAGATTTCAGAGCTGCCTTCAAAAGTGTTAGCAGAATGTTTCTTTGGACATATGTATTGGATATGGGACTTGAACTAAATCTCCTGGATATTTTGACAATTACTACCAAGCTTTATGCTAATGGTTACCAGTGTCCTAAAATGCTTGATAAAATGATAGGTTATCTGGTATATACCGGTTGCCTGGTCCTGATGGCGACTTGGATTGCAGAGGAAATTTAATGAATGTGTCAGGGTCTATGACATTAACAAATTAACCATAAATGTGGACAACTCTAAATTGATTCCATTTGGTTACAGGGAAACATCTTCTCTAAAACCTACAGTACTTAAGCAACAGGTAGACTCAGTTCTCACCTGCAGCCATCTTTTAATTAGATTCTCACATAATTTGAAATGGTCAGAGCATATCAAAAGCACTGCCCTCAAAGATAACCAGTCTTTTTCTGCACTAAGGAGATGTTATACTAAGTTTGGGGGGGGGGGGATCGGTTGTCAGGATCCTCAAGGACATGAAATAAAAATGAAGTCAGCTCTGTTATATGAAGTGGAAATTTGGGGATGTGGTGACATTAAAACCACTTGGAAAAATAGCTAACAAGGCATATCAGGATATCCTAAAACTCCTATCTTCTGTAAGTCCCACAGTAGTATGAGCAGAATTAGGTTTGTTTTCATTCTATACTATGGTCTAAAAACTTACTTTTGGCTGAATCTGGGTTTCCTCGCTTGTGTACCAAGGAACAGATACAATATAATGTGGAAGGGTTTTGGTTTCCATTCATTAGTAGGGATGTAAGTTTGTCATGGCAGTCATACACGTCATTGATTCCATGACGTTTGATCTTTATTCAGGACTTCCATGACTTTCACAAGTGTTATCAGAATATAGCAATGATGACAGTGCCACAACATTTCTTACTGTTTACTAATGATTTCATGAACAATGAGTCATTAAAACCTCATCCATGACAAACTTACATCCCTATTCATTAGATAACAGCTGTGACCAATAGGATTAAGACATATTCTTAGTGAGACAGAGATCGATCATTAAAACAATATTCAGGGACATAGCAATTCACTAAGACCTAATGTTATGTTATGAACTCTAGCATTCACTCATGGATCTCTTTAAATAAATCAGAATTTAAAAGAGAGCATTATCTTGATATTTTAATAAGTCCTGAGGATACATGTATTATGACACAGTTTTCAGCAAAGTGAAAGTAAATATTTATTTTATAAACAAAAACAGAATATTGTGGAATCCCCTCTTTGCAGCAGTAGTCTTGGATAATTAAAACATGTAACTCTTTTTTTGAATTTGCCATTCTTTAATACATTAAGAAAGTCATTTCTTGGTTCTAGTTAGGAGAATCTCTTTTTCCCCCAGAGGAAGTTTTAGTCCAGTTGTTCAACTTTGACCAGCTCTTTGCTTTGAATAAATGCAGTACATGGAATACATTACATTGGGTCAGTAACTTGGATGACACACACAGGAATACAGTAGCTCATTCCACATTCCTATTTCATTACTCCTTTTACATAGCCTGAAAGTCTCAGCAATCCATGTTTGTCATTCTGGGACATTATGCCTCTCTTTACCTACTGTCCCTTCATACTCATTCTAGGTTTCATATTACCCACCACTATATTATGCCCTCCTGCAGTATCTTGGATTCTGCTGCTGGTAGTGAGTCTGGGTACCTTCCCCAGCTCCTCGGGAAGAGCTCTTCCCTCCCTTTTAACACATACTGTATGTTAAGCACTCCAGTGCCAACGCTTGTAGGGTTAGTGTTTTCTGCTGAGTCTATGTGGATGTAATGCATGACATCCAGGTATTCTGTATGCACTGGTGTGCCACTGCAGTCAACACTGCTACCACCTAGGGTGAGGCTTCCACCTCTCCTGTCCCATATCGTCCATTCCGAACAGCAAAGAAACTGGAGTGCATAGGATGGGCCTGCCTAGCATCCTGGTCAGTTCCTGAGACACCGTCACCCACAGAAGGGCTGTAGTACATGGCATTCCCAGAAATAATACACATACATACAGTACATTCCATGTACTGTCTTGCACCCTCCGCAGTTCAGAGAAATGGTAGGCCTGAACTTGTGAACCACACTGGGAGGGCAGTATAGCCTGTGAACAAATTTGTACTGAGATTCTTTGTACCTGTTACACAAGAGTAGCCCCATGTGTTGATGTCGCGCAGTGCCCCAATTCTCCTCACCAATCAGGACCCCAAGATCCTTTTCACAGTGCTTTTTAACCTTTTCCACGGGTCTGGAAGATGTGTTCTATCCTGGTTTGCCAGCTTTGTAATGAACCCTTTAGCCAATGACCCAGATTGGAAGACTGCCTGTTCCATAAGGTACAGTGAGGTTGCTCCCACTGGGTCTCTCCCTAGGCCCCTGCAGAATGCCCTTACCTGCAGATACCTGTAGTGATGGCAGGAAGGGATCTTCAGCTTCTCCTGTATTTCAGTAGTGGGGTGCATCCCTTCCCCAGTATAGAAATCCCCAGTGCAGAGAATACCTTTCTCTTTCCACTCTTTGAATCCCCTGTCTTCCAGTCCTGGCAGAAACTTCAGGTTTCCTGCCACTGGTATCAACAGAGTCTTGTTCTCTCATGCTCCCTGTCACCTCTTTGCTTCCCCCCAGGCCTGCACTGAAAGCTTGGCTAGGGGGTTGGGATCTCCACCTTTACTGTATGCTCACCTTCCCCCAGGCATATCTGCAGTCTCCCCGGGCTTCCCATCTCTTCTAAGTCAAGTCAGCCCACTGCTTCCCCTCTGTTCACCCAGTCTTGTACATATCGCTGCTCTATCACCACAAAGTAACCTTTGTGGTCAAGGAATCCCAGGCCCACCTGCTTCACTCCACTCTTGAGCCTCTGTAGGTTCATCTTAGGCCTCTTATTCTGTCAGACAAAGTTATATTTACATTTTCAAAGAAAATTAAACTCTAGTAAATTATTTATTATTAGATACTATAGATTTGTGACCCGAGAAATAATTTCTTTATTTTAGGGCTTGCCACTGTAGTGATAGTGACTTATTTTATGCCTTTGGATCCTGTTCTATTGGAGATGAGATTGTGGGAATATAGTATAACAATTTTGGATGTTAAGTACCCAGAGCCAAACTGCTTTGAAATGCTTTACCCATTTACATGTTTACTAATAGTAGTATTTAATAATACATTTTTTATGGTCAGTTAATTTCTGATATTCAGGTCATTTTCAACAGCAAGTAAACATTCTTCCTTTGATGCTTATCAGTATGTATTTGTAACTACTTTGGTTATTGTATAGAAGACTGTATTATAAATTACTCAGATTCAGTGTATTTAGCCTTGTGGAATATATGTTTTCCCCATCTCTCTATGTTTCCGTTTATAATGGCCGTTGGTCGATTAATAAAGCATTTATCTATCCATCTGTCAATCCATTAGGCTTCTAGTGTATGACTTCATGCCCTGTGATGACTTCCAGATGTTTGCCTCTCCCATTCTTTCCTGTCAAACCTTTTTTGATGGCTAAAGACAGAATGAGTATGGCTAAATGTATAAAACAGGCATTCAAGATTCTTTTCTCAGGGGTTCTCATGAGCAGTCCATCTGGCTTCTAGTGTATAATTTCATGCCCTGTAATGACTTCCAGATGCTTGCAGAGACTATCATTTTACAGCAGTATGGTCAACACACACCCCCTGTCTCAGATATATATTCATTGCAAAGTGCATCGGTTAGGGTTGTCATTATAGCAACAAAAGTTTGGAAAGTCGATGTCTAGAGCAGCCACCAAGACTGAAATCCTCTCCACAGTAGATTGCACTCCCCATAGACCATTGAGGACATACCCCAAGTAAAATCATGAAAGCATCTTATCCTGTCCTAATACTGCCAGTCCAGCAGGGACCGAATGGATGAAACTCCACAGAGTCCTAAAGTCTAACAGCCTTGAGAGGGAGAATGGCATGGGGGCGGGAAGGCATGGGGAGAGTGGCAGAGGTGGGGATCAGCATGAGGTGGCTGTCTTGCCCCAAAATTCTGGGGTTCCAAGTGGAGTAGCTTTGTGTCAGTTCTGGGTTCGAGGCTGGGTCAGTTCCAAGTTTAAGCCGGGATTTCCAGTTGATGGCCTGAGGTGGGGCTTCAAAAGGTAAAATTCTGATTGGTCTGTTGTGGCTACACTGTCTGGTCAGAAATGCTTTTGACAAGCTATTTGAACTTATACTACTTGGACCCTGCTGTCCGTGGGTCCATGGAAAGGGGGAATAGCAAAGGGGTGTTGTATTCTTGTTATTTATTTAAATCTTGGAATTACAAGACCTTTGAGTCAGAGACTCATTTACAAAGGCTCCACGTCAGAGTGTACAGGTTACAAGTATAGAAAGGTGAAAAAAAAATAGTGCTCGGAACAATAATTGCAGTAACATCTGCAGAAATATTGAGAATCAAACACAATCCAGAGTGAAAGCTTGGTACAAAAGTTGTAGTTACATCAGCAGTAACATTGAGAAGCAAAATACAATACAGTGTGAATGCCAGATACCATTACTAGTACAGAGAGTGGTACAATGGTAGGTGAATATGACACAGGAGAAGCAAATACACAGCAGTAAATACAAACATCAATGAAAGAGCAGGTAACAGTCTAAGCAGACATAGTCATCAGAGACATTTGGGGTCAGAACTGGGGGGGTGTTGGGAACACAGGCAAGGTTAAGTGCAATCACAGGAGCTACTTGCTAGGAGGAGCTGCCGAAGATTAGATTTAAAAGGCCCCAACTTTTGTTCAGCCAAGACTTCAGCAGGCAGGCTGTTTAGCCATACAGGAGCCCTGTACATAAAAGCTCGCTGGCATTGGGATGTCCTACAGAGTGGAACATTGAAGGAAGTTTTAGAGGCACCGCTCGTGTTCCTGGGAGTGGCTGCAGGTGTGAGGAGTGACTGCGAGAAGGGTGGAGTAAGGCCGAGATTGATTTTTCTATGCTAGCGGACAGGACTGGTAAGAGATCCTACCCTTAAGGTTTAGCAAGTTAGTACATGAGTAAAGGTCGCATGTGTGGGTGAGTCTATGGGCTCCGGTTACTAGACGACATGCATTGTTGAGAGCAGTCTTTATTCTATAGAGGATGGTATTAGTGGCAGAGCCATAGATAACTACGCCGTAATCGATTATAGAAAGGATAGAACTAGTTACTGCCAGCCAGAGGGCATCGGATGTCATGCAGCGCCTATGCCTGTACAGTAACCCAGTCCTAATATTCACCACCTTGCAGACCAGGTTGACGTGCTCACGAAATGATAGGGAGCTGTCAAGGGTAACTCCAAGGTACATGAAGCTGCCGACTTGTTCCAGCGGCTGGCAGTGATTATTGAGGGTGCTGAGGCTTGTCCCCTTGTGCTTGTTTTGGTTGTTGGCAAATACCATTACCGTAGTCTTTTTATGGTTTAATATGAGTTTATGATTGAACCAGGATTCAACTTCTGTAAGACACCTTTGAAGGGCACGCTCAAGGGGAAGGGGTTCAGCGTGACTTGAGAAGATAGCATCATCTGCATAAAGAAGCAGGTTGCTGGAGCAGGCTAGAGGGAGAGTGCTGAGGAAAAGACTGAAGAGAAGTGGACCAAGAATTGAGCCTTGAGGGACTCCTGAGCAGATGGGGAGGCTTGAGGAGAGGGTATCTTGGATTTTTTTTTATACTTTGTATTTATTCATTTTGTAGACAAACATACAGTTTGAATATCAAGCAGAGAGATTACAAAGATATCTTCAACAGAGGGCGCCACTCCTCTTAATATACACAAAGGAACTATCTCTGCTAAAAGATACGTCCTAGGAGGGAAAATAACTTATTTTAACCAAATCTATACAGCATCAAAGCTATGTTCCAGCCCAAGAGCAGCATGGTGTTCAGTCCTATTTGAAAAAGTAAATTTTTCCCACAGTTCTAGTCCTCAAATGAGGGATAGGACCATCATGCATATAAAGCAAATCTTGCACTAGTGTGCTATCAGTATAACTGATGGAGTAAAGGTCTATCTAGTACATTTTGTACTGAATGGCTCATAATAGACTATTGGCGCTTAACCTTAATTCTAATCCTTTACAAAAACAAATCCACCTAATCTTACAGGCTTAAGTATAAAGCAGATTTAACTGAAATAGTAGATTCCTCATACATTTAAGTCCAAGTATATTGAAACGATCCAGACCATGTTAATTAACCAGATTAATAAGAGAGTCTCTCATATTGTCTCTGTTAGTGAATCTTTAGCCTCCACATCTTATAATGACTTTTAAAGGTCGTTGCCCAAGGGACTTCTTACCCTCATGTATCGTCTTCTTCCGATAGATTTTCCTCCGGTGCGACTGGGTCTGTATGAGTAACCATATGCTTTTGGGCCCACTGCAGCGCATCTTTGGGGTCATTGAAAAGAAACACCTTCCCCCTATGCGCTATGCGTAAGCCAGCAGGGAAGACAGTACCATGAGGCACATGAGCTTCTCGGAGCAAGGCCCGAACCCCATCAAAACGTTTCCGTTTCTGGCGTGTTGCAAAGCTGATATCCGGGAAAAGCTGGACTCGTTGACCATCTTGCAGCAACGGTCCACGGCGACGTGCCAAAGCCAGAATAGTATCTCTCGTGCCACTACCATCGGTCACCAGAACAATTGATCGAGGAGCCTCCGGATTATCTGGCCTGCCTCTCTGCGTCACTCGGTTAGCTTTTTGAAAGTGTAGGGTTTTCTCAGTGATCTCCTCTCCGAGTTGTTGTTTAAACCAGTCCTGTAAAAAAAGCACCAAATGATCCCCTTCACATTCCTCCGGCATCCCAACAAGTCGAATATTTGGAGACCGAATCTGGTTCTCTAGGGTCTCTATGCGAGCCTTCCAGTGAGTGCTTTCTTTTATAACGTTAGAGATCGCCCCCATAGTGGAATCCGCATGTTTTACTGCGTCTGAAGAAGCAACCTGAACTGCTTCCATGGTGGTCTCCAACACCGCCACCCTATTGGTAAGTCCGTCGAACTTATCTGACAATGTAGTCACCGATGCTATGAGACGATTCAGCTTTTGACCTATTGTCTGTAACGTCTCTTCAGCTGGGGTATCGACTGATTCTTCTGATCGGGCCTGGCCAGGCCTTGAGGTGGAGGCTGCAGCCTGGTTTCTTGCTCTTGTCCCTGATCCAGATGTTTGTTCTTTACGAGGATTTCCCACCTTGCTGTGTATAAACTTTGACACAGCTTTCTTAATTTAGTGCCAATAGAAAAGTAGAAAAGAACCACTTTTAATCGAGATATAAATTATTCATCGACAGAGCTCCATCAGTTGGCTGCCATCATGCTCGGGCTCCACAGCGCCCCCCGGTATCTTGGATTTTGACATGCTGTGTTCTCCCACCTAGATAGAGAAGCAGGAGGTGGCTTCATGCGAGAGACCAATGGCAGGGAAAGCAGCAACCAGGAGGTTATTGGGGGGGCCGGAGGTCATGCCAGCTGCATCTGATTAATTGATTTCTTTGACTGGATAATCAGGAAAATAGATCGGGGAGGGAAGTGGACATGGCCTGTCTGGACTTTGGCAAGGCATTTGACACTGTGATCTGTATGTTTGCAGGTCACATCTTACTATGTTAGCTATCTACTGGTAGCTCATCAGGTGACTTGCCCCTCAACTTGTAGCATGCCCAAGCAAGATCAGTTGGCAAAAGCTAAAATTATGCCTCTAGGGGCTGACTGCCTCTCTTGTCCTTCTGCTCACAGTTCCTTTAAAAATGGTTGATCCCATATAGTATCTGTGGATTAGCATTCCTGAACACTCAAAGCAGGCAGCAGCATGACTACACATCACTGCTGGCTTAAAATGCAGGTCATTAGCAGGATAATTGCATACAAAAACCTTTTGTGCACACAAGCGCCAGCGCAGCTAGATGTGCCCTTCCCACAAACAGTCAACGTTGCCTAAACCTCGTGGCTTTCTCAAGGCCTTGAGCAGTGATGTGTAGCCGTGCTGCCGTCTGCTTTTGAGTGAGTACACCTGTATGTTTTGGCTCCATTTCTTTGCTTAGTAGCCGCCTGTTTGCATCATTTCTGAACACTGTTCAAATTATATAAACAGAACATTATACCCCTCTTGCGAGATTTGAAATTAGATAGACCTTTGGTTGCCTGTAGCAAGTTTTTGGTTGTCCTGGCTGACAGGCTGGAATTTAGACGTAAAATTACTTGGCGATGCGGGGAGTCGGGGACCCGGTGGCAAGTTTGCTCATCATGACCTCTTAATGGCAAAATAAAATAATTTGATTATGGAAAAAACACACACATAGAACAGCACCAGCCCACACTGTGTGCTTGATTTTTGAATCAGAAATAGAAAGGAGATACAGTTTATCATCATTTTTATAAGTAGTGTGGTTGTGGCTTGGGCAGGGACTCTGTTTTTTTTGGGGGGGAGGGGCTGCCATGGAGGAACACAATATGTCCAAGAAACTCATAATACCACAGTGTAGTACACAGTAATAGCAGTACTAGTAGTAAAAAAAAGGTACTCTTCTTAGGGCAGCCTGCAGGCGCAGCACATAGCAGCTCTTTGGCTCCCTTTGGGATCAGACAATATGGAATAATAATATCATATCAAGGTACAGTATGTAAGCGGGCACTGTAATTATTTTATTGTCATTATTGCAGAGTTTTGAAGTTAGCAAGCTGGGAGAAAGTAGTGCAGTGGAGTGGACAGATCTGTTTTCATGACTCCTGAATGAATGACCATCAGAACAGATGGTAAAGAAAGGTCCATGAGAGGAAGAATTAATGAGAACTGTATTGTGACTGCTACTAGAACTGAAGACCAAATCACAAATGAAACTAAGATATCAGAGTTGAATAAACTCTTGAGTTGCAAGTGAAGAAGCCATAGTAGTACAGCAACTAGAGCTGGCACTTGAGAGAGAGAGTGGCCATGAATGTGCCTTGTCCCAGGCCCATCTTCAAGCCAGCACAAAATAGCCTCATGTGGTTGAAAATCATCAACGCTAGGGCCATTTACATGTACTGACATTAAATCCTGCTGCGTGTCCTGCTGCAGGTTGGCTCTGGGGCTGGACTTAATCAAGTCCATTGCTGAAAATCCTCGTTCAATAACAGCAGTGCCACATGACAGTGTGTAAAATAACTCCACCGTAAGTAAAGCATCTTTAAACACTGGTGGACTACTTGCCAAAAGCTTTGATAGACAGTTTTATGGGGTGGTTGACTGCTGCGTGATGGTATGAAGGTGTAACTTAAGAGGCAATCACTGGCGTATGGCATGCTCCTTTTCCTTTTCCTTTTCAGAAATTACTGCTGTAAAATGATATAGAAAACATTCAAAATGTTAATTTCTGTATTGGGCCAGATATTTTTTGTTGGTAGGCCACTGAGTGGGGTCAAGGCACTGAAACCAGGTAAATGGTGGTTTCTGCAGCCTACTGAATCTAGTATCTGTGTGCTGGATAGCAGCATCAGTCATTTCTTTGTGCTGGTCCAGAAGTTTGGGCTCTAAGGACCCAGCAGGTTTCACCCCTTGAAATGCTCCCTCTTCAATCAGCACAAGCTTTCAGACATATGTGCCAGAACTTTCTTTCATAGATGTAAGTTCCAGAACTACTCCTTCTAGTTTCTGTATTACTTCAAATAAAACAGGTCATCCCTCTGAAAAGCATGAGACAGTTCTGTCACAACAGTGACTAAATCCATCATAAAATGTAAAGTTTCAGCAAATTTGTCAGTTTTAAGCTCTTTAAGAATGCCTTTTACCCTGGCTGCATCAACCCCAGACTCAGTGGCCACCACATTCTCCATGTAACTGACTGTTAATTTGTAATTTTTTATCAGCGCCTTTAATGCTCGTGACTAACTGACAACCCAGCGCACTTGATGTATTCCACCAAAGTAAGCTACTGTGGATTCAAAAGCATCTCCTAAACTTTGCATCTGATGTCATCTTTTAGGACTAAGGTGATAGAATTTGAAAATGTCTTTTAAGATTTTCTCAAATTTTTGAAGATAGGGGTTATCTTTTTTAAGGTTGAGAATCGCAAGTTTGAGATTGTGATTTATGCAGTGGACAACGGTGACATGAGGAGATTCATGCCGAAATTTAGCCTGCACACCATTCATGCACCCCATATTTACTGAAGCACCATCTAAATTCAGACCCACCAGTTTGGCTTTTACTTCCTTTGGGCCAATACCCACACTTTGTAAGACCATCAGTACTGCAGCAGTTACACCATCAGATGTTGCACATTCCAGGCCCACAAGATCCACAAAAGTTGTCATTGGCCTCCCACCCTGAACAAACCTGACATATACTGATTCCTGCTCAGCTACTGATCTGTCAGTGGAGCCATCAGCTAGCACACACAGAAACCTAGCACACTGAATATCGTTAATGTACTCCTGTTTAAGGGATTTCGCAGTTGCCTGCACAAAATCTTTTACACCGTGAGTGTTCAGATAATTTGAACCAAGATTAAGGCCATATTTTTCCTGAAGTTTGACAATGGTATCGAAGTCCGTGAAACTGTAGTCATGTTTTGCCCCTGTGTAAGCAGCGTTGAACAGACCACATAATTTTTGAATCTCCGCATGCTGCATTTTCTTAACCAGTTTAGTTAGGGGAGCTTCCCTGGGGCAGCATGACACTTTCTCTGCTTCTACACATTTTATGTGAGCAGATGCTTGGTCATGGTGGGCATGCAGAGGATCTATCCGAAATGTGGAACAACCAACAAAAAGGGACTTTCTAAGGCTGGCAGCTGGCGCAGAAGCAGAGTATCTGACTGCGACGCTGATGACCTGGGTTCGGGAATGGACTCGGGACATCGGAGGGCTGGCCAGGGGGAGCAGGACTGAGCATCCAAGGGACTGCTTTCCTTCTCTGGGGGTGGGGGGGTTGTGTGTTAGGCACACTATGAGCCCCTGGTTGAGGTCGGGGAACTACAGTGCTGGTGCCGCATTAGTGGGGGGCGGGGCGGACACTGGCCATCATTGCACGTCCCCACTCCCAATACAGCCCACAAAATGCCGGCTCCCCAAAGCGTGAAGCTCTGCTCCACCGCCTCCACTGTCTACCATCTCCGCCGGGTGGGGCCCCACTCCCATGGCTCCACCCTGGGGAGTAAGCCAGGGCAAAGTTACCACTGACCTGGGGGGGTGCCCACCTGGTGGCCCCATCCAGGGGGTAAGCCTGGCGCGTGGAGGCGCAAGGGTGGCTGAGGCCCCGTGTATGGAGTTCGGGAAGCCAGCCAAAAGATTAAAAAAAGGACTTTCTTTTCTACTAGTTTCTCATGCTTTTGGCAAATACAATAAAACATTTTTTCATCCTCGTAAGTAACCCATGGGTATTTTTTTTCCATGAATGCTGGAAAGTGCACTTACATTTGAATTTATAATAATCTTTTGCATTCTCTGTGTTTCCATGAGCTCTGCATTTATTAGCTGATCCTGTTGTTGTCCTGCTACCAGTATATGATGTACTAGGATTACATTCATTTTCGTTTATGCTTGTGCTTTGTGCAGATTGACTGATTCCAAGGAACCCAAACAGGGTGGTTTGACGAGCATGTGCTCCAGCCATTTCTCAATAAACTTTCTTGTAACATTTATAGTGTGTCTGTGTGATTTATTTCACTTCAAGTATTATTGACACTGGAATAAAAAAAATGAATAAAAAATTCAGTTTGTGAAAATATACAGTCTTCTGTTTTCTCTGCTGTCTCAAAGTTCCTCTCTCTCCTACCTAAGTTGTATCAATTCACCAAGTCACAGTGTTCTTAAGCCCTGTTTACACAGCAGCAGTGTGTCACATAGAGCTCCGCTGCCTTCCCGCTGCGTTGTGTGCTGATGCGGCAAATTCAGTTTACACAGTCCATGCTGATGCGTCGCACATCGCACTGAGGAATGTCTGTGGCATAAGGGGCCAGGTTTACCAAGAGTGACGCTTTGTAGTGATGAGCACAAGGCAACGAAGTGCCACAGGGACCGTTATTAACTTAGCACACCCGAGTTCAGCAAAATACATTGTTCAAGAGCAGAAAGAACGCGGAACTCGGTGGGGGGGATGCTTAAAGATGTTAAACGAGGGCTACAGTTATTACAAATTAGGGTCCTACAGTGGAACCGCAACAGTTGGCATGCACAAATGTATACACATAACCCCTGGGAAGCAAGGATATGAATATGTATTAATGCATGCCTAGTATCGCATTCCTACTATAGGACTCTCATTTGTAATACAGTAGCTGTAGCCCTCATTTAAACATTTTTAAGCACTTTCCTGAGTTCAGCGTTCTTTCTTCTCTTAAGTGTATTTCACTTAACTCTGGTGTGCTAACAGTATCTGGAGAGATTCATGGAACCACTGGAGGAGGCCGGGAGAGGAGACTTTTGATCAGAGCAAGCACTGCCGACTGTCCACATGCCAGGTAATTCACTTTCAACTAGCTCACTCCAATACATGTCCCCCCTCTCTTGGGTCACATCAGAAACTCAATATGAAGCCCCCTGAACATGCTCCCGATAGTGTTCACACTGCTGACTTTGAAGCGCATCAACCAGTGCGCATGGGTTAATGCGGTTTAAAACTGGCAGTGTAAACAGGGCTTTAGACTTAGATGTTCTCTATCCCCTTCTTCCTCCTCTTAAGGAGCCAGGTCAGTCCAGGCTGTGGCAGTGTACACTTGTATACCCTTCTGTGACTCTAATCCACAGTGTCTGTCTTTCTATCTCTTTCACTCCTTTATACTATTATAGCAACTTTACTCCTGTCATAAAAAGCTTTTCCCCTCCTCTGTTTTTTTCACACACTCCGATTAGTAGGCAGTGACTTGAGTCAGTCAAGAATGCACAATTTTTATGCTGTCATTGACTGTGTCTTACCTGACTCTTGTGTCTTGTCTGACTGAGTCTCAGACAGTCACCACAAGACTTTTTTTTTTTTTTTTTATTTTTTCCCAAAGGTCTATCCACTCACTCAATGAACTACAAGCAGAGAGCAGAGCACCTGATCTGAGCTGATATATACATATATATATATATATATATATATATATATATATATATTAGAGCAAAAACTCTGTTTAATGCATCAGTTAGGGTTGTTCATGGCGACAAAGCGAGGAAATTAGATGTTAGGGTTGAAACCCCCTTGCACCCCTCAGCCCACCCCACAACCGGCGTGAAGGGTGCCGCTGGGGTCGCTGGCCCTAACTCTTGCCCCATCACATGTGGAAAGAAGCTGAGGAATAGGGAATGGGGTAAAGTTAGGACGGTGACTAACGCGCACCCGATGCCAGTTGGGGATGGGCTGGAGGGTGCAAGGGGTTTCAACCCTAACATCGAATTTCTCGCTTTTGTCGCTGTGGAACAACCCTAACTGATGCATTAAATGGAGTTTTTGCCTCTAATTTCCCTTCTTTTTGAGTATGATAACGAGAAATAGTGAATGTAATGCGGCGAAGGGCCCCGCGCTCCCGCACGTGATGTCTTGTCACATAGTAACACGGTGCCCGCAAACGCAAATAGTAATGCGCATGGTGATGCAAAGCAAAACAGAAAGAGAAGCAGTACTGTAGACACAAATGGTAAAAATAACACAAATACAAGCGCAAATGAAAACGCAAAGGGTAACGCACATGGTGGCGTAGACGGGAACGGTAAGTGAAACTGGTACGGAACTGCAAGCGGAAGCGGTAAGGGTAACAGTAATGTAAGCGCACAGGCTGGTTTTCCCCAAAAGCTGCATAGAGAAAGACAGTGAGTACAAAGAATGTATGCATAATACTGGCTCTCGGAGCACAAAATGACGAGTTACAATACTAAATTGCTTATATCTCAGGAACCGTACAACGTATAAAAAAAATTTTAAAGTCATATAATTTATGACTTTCCTGGCTAGTTTTGTAGTTAGCATCCATTAGGGACTAAGAATTTTTCCGACGAAAAGTCCGTATCTCGCACCGTTTCCGAGATGCGGGCCCTGAAAGGCGAGATGAACGCCGTAATGTTATCCTATGGGAAAAAAAGAGAAGTTCGGAGTGGCATAACTTTGGCTTCCTGTAATATTTTTTCACCAAACCACCGAACGGCACATCTCTGGGATGTTGGCTTTCTTCCCTCCAAATTTCAGGCCAAAAGACTAAACCGTTATTTTGCAGCACAGTGCCAAAGAATTCCTGTAATGCAACAGATGCCGTAATGTTATCCTATGGGAAAAAGCATAAACTTTGGAGTGCCGTCACTTGGCCGTCGAGTAATATTTTTTTACCGAACCAGTAAAAGGCACATCTATGACATCTTGGCTGCGTTCCCTCCAAATTTCAGCCCAAAAGACCAAACTGTTCTTTTGCAGCACAGTGCCAAAAAATTGCTGTTATTTTGACACAACCTGGAAAAGTACTGTCGAACTTTGCGCAAGCTTTCACAAATTCATTCGACAGTGTCGCACGTTCAACACTATTTTGCGAAAGTACTTTTTCCAGAAATGTGAAAAACATATTTCTGGGGTGTTTACCCCCAAATAAAGACATGCCTAGCATCCTCAGGGTCCGACTAGGTGAATGCAAAAAGAATTAGGTTGCTAGAGGGTCCCAATTTTAAATGCCAAGCATTTTTCTGATCGCTAACTGAAAACAAAATGGCGGATTTGCCACAATAACAGGGCCATTTGCGAAAGTAAAAACTGCATTTGCGACACTGTCGAACTTTTTGTTAACTTTTCCCATTGACTTATAATGGGAACTTGTTTTTTGAATAACTTTTGAACCGTTTAATATTTTTTCACGAAATCTTCAAAAGGCACATCGGGGAACCCGGCTGCACGTTCCCTGAAGATTTTGGACCAGTCGCACAAACCGTGCGACCTGTAGGTGCGACCGTAGAATTGCAAAAAGGAAACGCGCAGATCATGCTTAATAACTCCGCAGCCGTATGTCCGACCGGTACAAAACTTGGCAGATCCCAAGGCATATGAGTCTTGATCATGTATTACAAATTTCAGGCAAATCCATCAAACAGTTGCAAAGTTATTAAGGTGTAAAAGTTTGTGTTTAACATGTAAATGGCTCCTCAACCCTAACTATGGTAGCACTACCGTGCTACCATAATACATATATAGTACTACTAATTCTAGGTTCTGCTCAGCTGCTGTGTCTTAATTTACTTGTGTCTCTGGCGCTCAGTCACAAGGCTTTTTTTTTTCCCTCTTAATTTATTTTACTTTTCAAAGGTCCATCCACTCAGTCAATGAACTAGTACACGCATAGCAAGGCACCTGGTCTGTGCTGATATATATAGTAGTAGTACCAGCCTGTGTTCTGCTCAATCTGCTGTGTCTTAACTGGCTTGTGTCTCTCTCTGACTGAGTCTCAGTCACACCATCTTTTTTTTTTTTCCTCTTAATTATTTTTTTTCCCAAAGGTGTATCCAGTAACTCAGTGAAGTTGAACTACAGGCAGAACAGAGCACCTGGTCTGTGCTGATATATAATAGTAACACTAGCCTGGGTTCTGCTTAGCGGCTGTGTCTTAATTTTCTGGTGTCTCTGACGCTCAGCCACAATGCTTTTTTAAAAAACAATTTCTCTTAATTCGTTTTTTTTTTTAAATGTCTATCTACTCACTCAGTGAACTAGTACTGCAGACCAGTGGCGGAGCTAGAGGGGGGTCTGGGGGGATGGTCGCCCCTCCTGGCTGCCCCAGTGTGAGTAGTGGTGCCCCACCACCATCTTTGTTCAGTGTTTAGTGCCCATTGTGGAGCCCATAATTGACTGAATGCCCCCGGCTCGCTCCCAAATGCTCCCAAACCTGGCTCCGCCACTGCTGCAGGCAGAGCAGGGCACTTGATCTATGCGGATAGATATATATAGTATTAGCTTGTGTTTTGCTAAGTCCGCTGTGTCTTAATTGACTTTTGTCGCTGACTGAGTCTCCGTTACACAATGCTTTTTTTCCCCTTTTTTTTAAAGGGCTATCCACTCACTCAATGAACTATAGACAGAGCAGAGCACGTGGTCTGCGCTGATATATATAGTACTAGCCTGTGTTCTGTTCAGCTGCTGTATCTTATTTTACTTGTGTCTCCTATGCTCAGTCATAACAAAGCTTTTTTCTCTTAATTTATCTTTTTATTCAAACTTTCAAAGGTACAGCTACATCCACTCACTCAATGAACTACAGACAGCAGGGCACCTGGTTTGTGCTGGTCTGATTGATATGTATGTATATATATATATATATATATATGTATATAGAGAGAGAGAGATATGTACAGTATATATATATATATATATATATATATATATTATAATTGTTGCAAAAAACTTTGTTAAGCATCAGTTTGGGCTGAAGCGACAAAAGTAGGGAAATTAGGTGTCAGGGTTGACACCCTAACACCCCCAACACCCTACCACCCCACCACCCCTACCTACCACAGACCAGTAGGTGATGGAGGGTGCCTTGGGGTCATCAGCCCTAACTCTCACCCCATTCCGTGTGTAACAAAGCTTACATGATACAGTATAGGAGAATGGGGTGAGAGGCCCGAGGACCCCAAGGCACACCCGTCACCTGTTGGTCTGTGGTGGGTGGGGGTGGGGTGGTAGGGTGGTGGGTGTTAGGGTGTCAACCCTAATGCCTCATTTCCCTACTTTTGTCACTTCAACCCTAACTGATGCATTAACAAATTTTGCAATGAATTTCCTTACTTTTTGAGAAAGTGTAATGTAACTGGTAACTGGTATGTGTTGGTGGGAGCGCAGGCCTTCCAGGCCCCATGCTCCCTTCAAGCTGCCCATTTTTGTATGTATGTAGCTGTGGAAACACAGGGGTCTCAGGCCCCTGCGCTTGCACACATTGTTACGACAGCGTAGCAAAATTGCAACAAATAGTCATAACTGTGCCATCTTAAATAGTTTTCACCCCAAATGTTCAACATAACCTTCTTATAACCTCACTGCATGTACCCAGTACAGAAAACTTTCAAATCCCTGTTGAAATGTAATTCTGCGCAACTGTAAGGCCGTTGAGCGCCACAGGTGTGGAAAAGCATTTTTGGCAGGATTTAAAAAATTACAACTATACTATTAATGAGGTGGTATGAAGACATGGTAATGTTGAAACTCTGGAGTGAAAACATAAAAAACTGGGAAAGTTACAAGCGTGCATAGAAACTGCCCAATGCATACTTGTAACGCAGTCATTTGTTGAAATTATTTCACCTAATTTTCAACATGGGCTTTTTTGGGACCTCCCCTCATGAACAGTGGCACTGTGATTTTGTTAATCCATCCCAAAAGTTGAGTTCTCACAGTGACCGGGCCATTCTGCACCAAAGGTGTGAAAACACGTTTTAAGCAGGATATCAAAAATGACAGCTGTACTGTTCATAAGGAGATGTGAAAAAATGGCAATATTGAAAATATGGAGTGAAAATATTAAAATTGGTGAACTTACAAGTGTGCGTAGAAACTGCTCAATGCAGCGCTCAATATGATCATTTTAGAGATTTTTCACCAAATTTTACAACATGGGCTTTTGGGACCCCACCTGAACAGTGGCATTTTCGTTTCATTAATTGGTCCCGAAGGTGAAATCACCTTCGGGACTGAGTAACTAAATGACAATGCCAGTGTTCATGAGGTGGGGTCTCAAGAACCCCATGTTGAAAATTTGGGGCCAAAATTCTTAAAAGTGGCTGAGATGTCAACCTAAATTGAACCCCCATTGACTGCCATTATACGATGCTTACCCTTGATTCTTCTGTTTGCAGTTCAGCTTAGAAGAGTGCAGACATGTCCCAGTCCAGAGAAGATCGTTGCTCCCAACTTCTGGAGGTAAGTATGGGATAAATGGGGGCGGAGAGGTGGGTGCTCAGTGCAAGGGTGGACTGGGGAGATGACGAGGGACTGTTTTCTTTTTTGCAGGTTTAAAAAAAAAATAAAAGACTTTGGGGGACAGTTTTCTTTATTTACAGGTATTTTAAAATATTACATCTTGGGTGCACTGGGGTGGGCTTCCAGTGTGCCATATTAGTGTGGGGGGAGGGGGATACATGCCGACACGGACTGGGCACTCCGTGTCGGCAATTCAGTACTACCGACTTTTGGGGAGGCATCATCTGACACTGGGAGTGGGGCATCCTGGTGTCGGAAGCATTTAATTAAAAAAAAATATATATATATATATATTGGCACACGGAGGTAGGCTCCCAGTGTGCCATATTAGTGTGTGTGTGTGTGGGGGAATACATGCCAACACAGGGATTGGGCACCCCGATGTCTGCATTTAAAGAATAAGCACTGGGACAGTTTTTTTCCGTTGGGAAATCCACCATTGTGGATCCCCGTTCGTGAGCCCATTCCCGTTCATGAGGTGAGATGAGGACCAGATGACCCTATCTGACCATCTGGTCTCCATCTCACAAATGGGGAATTTGACACCTCACGAATGGGGATTTTGACAGCTGATGAAAGAGGATTTAAAAAAAAATCCTCTTTCGTGAGCTGTCAAAATCCCCTTTCGCCAGGCGATCCCCTTTCATGAGCTGACAAAATCCCTGTTCGTGAGCCAGTCCTTGTTTGTGAGATAGGGCCATCTGGTCTGAAAATACCGATTGATAATTTTGACGGCTACCGTGAACAGAAGTTGGCTCACTAAAAGGATTTTGACAGCTCAAAGTGAATTTTGACAGCTTTCATGAAAAGTTAAAAACCAATCTTTTCACGAGCTGTCAAAATCCCTTCGCGAGCCAGTCCTCTTTATGAGCTTGACAGAATCCCTGTTCACGAGCCAACCTTGTTCGCGAGATAGGGCCATCTGGTCCAGAAATCGCAATACAGGATTTTGACAGCTTGCGAACAAGGATCCGTTCGAGGACAAGGATTTTGTCACTTCGTGAACAAGGGTCATTAGTGAGTGAGGACCAAGGATTTTAAAAAGTGAAAATAGCCATTTTCCAGAAAAACAAAGCAAAGCAAAGGAATGGGTTTGTACAGGGCATTGCCCTGAACAAAACCCATACTTCAGTCAACTCATAACACATCCGTGGGACAAGTTATAGTTTTGTTTATGGGGAAAGAGCAAAACAAGATGGTGGCTCGCGAAAGGGTAATTTTTCCTCATGAATGGGAATTTTTATAAATCCCTGTTCGCGAGGTGACAAATCCTTGATCGTGAGCCAAATCCTCTTTAAAAAAAAAAACAAACATATAAATCTAAGACTGAACCCGAGCATGCTCAGAACCCGAAAATTCAAAATTAAATAACTTTGTAACATATTAATATTTGTTCACCAAACCAATGCTGGATTATTCTTTGGGGCAACCTCTTTCTACCCTGAAAGCTTCAGACCAAAATTCCAAACAGTGTGGCCGCAGTGCAATGGGCAAAAATTGGCAACCCCCCCCCCCCCGAAAAACACTTTTTTTGGCACTTTGCTGCACGAACACCGCAAATCCAATCAAAATGCAACCTGGCATATCAAGAGATCTACCATACGAGACCACAGTTCTGAATTTGAGTGCAAATCCGTTTAATATTTGCAAAGTTATTAACGTGAAAATGAGGGTTTAACATTAAAGTGCCTACTCAACCCTAATTATAGGTGCGACTGCACCCTTATAATATATATATATATATATATATATATATATATATATATACACACACACACACAGATCTAATTATAGTGGCACGGTAGTGCCACTATAGTTAGGGTTCAGTAAGCACTTTAATGTTAAACCTCAAATTTTGCACCTTAATAACTTTGCCACCATATAACGGATTTGCCTGAAATTTTGCATGCACGGTCTGGTACCATATATCTCTGGATCTGGCAAGTTGCGTCATGGTCAGGTGTATGGTTGCAGAGCTGCAGAATGCCAAAAAATGCAAAAAAACCAGACTTTTTACGTGTTTTTTGCTCGTGCCCACAGCCCGCACGGTTTGGCCGTTCGGTCCGAAATGTCACCGATGTGCCCTTCAAAGATTTGGTGAAAAAATATTAAACTGTTCAAAAGTTATTCAAGAAACAAATTTCCCATTATCGCAAATGCCTGTTTTTACTTTCACAAATGGCCCTTTTACTTTCGTGATTCAGCAATCTTGTTTTCAAGAAGAATGCCTGGCGTTAAAAATTGGGACCCTCTAGGTAAACACTGATTGTTGTGTTAACCTAGTCGGGTCCTGAGGATGCTAGCCATATCTTTTTTGGGGGGTTAAACCCCCCAGAAATACCTTTTCCAACTTTGAGGAAAAAGTACTTTTGCATAATACTTTCGCAAGTGCGAAAGTTTTGTGATTTTTTTTGCGAAACTTTCGTGATTTGTGAAAGTAATTTGCTAAAGTATTATCAAAATAACTGCAAATCTTTGCCATCCTCCTGCAACAAAATGGTTAGGTCTTTTGGGCTGAAATTTGCAGGGTGGCAATCCCTGGCCCCACAGATGTACCTTTTGGTGGTTTGGTGCCAAAACATTACAGGGGCCCAAAGTTACAGCATTCCGAATTTCTGAAATTTTCCCATAGGATAACACTGTGGTGCCCGTGACGCCTTTCACGGCCCGTATCTTGAAAACAGTTCGAGCTATGGATTTTTCGTCGCAAAAATTCTTAGTCCCACCATACAAAAGTAGGCTGCAAAGACATAAAGAACAAGAAATTTGAATTTTTGTTCTGCCTTGTACGGTTACTGAGATATTTGGGAATTAGTGTTCTAATTGCTTATTTTCATGTCCGAGGCCCACTATTACGCCCACAGAGTTAGCATTCACAGCACAGATTCGGTCAATTTTATGTTGCGAGAACTACTCACACTAATGATTACAACCACACTTGAATTTTTTTTCTACCTGCTACGGTTCCCAAGATATTGGCAAATTTGTGTCACAAGGCTTCCTTGGCCTATAGTGCTGCTGTATGGCTCTGTGCTTATGTGTAAGTGGGCACGCAGGGCTCCCAGTGTGCCACAGTAGTGCAGGGTGGGATATATGCTGACACCGGGATTGGGCACCCCAATGTCGGCAATTTCAACAAAAAACATAGAAACAGGATCCTGAGTGGGGTCTCGAACGTAGGACCCTGCATGTCCCGTCCCAATGCTCTGCCCTCTGCACCACCAGAGCTTAATAATCGGCTGTTTTTTTTTTTCCAAATGTGGTTTGTGCGAAAATAGGCTATGTCCATTTTTTGCACATGCAATATTTGCGAAAATACCCTTGCTTTCGTGCCTGACATAAAATTTCCCATGCAAAATAATGGGAAATTAAAAACTTTAATAACTTTTGAACAGATTAATATTTTTCACCAAACCTTCAAAATGCACATCTGTGACCGGAAGGCTTTGTACACTGAAAATTTCAGAGCACAACCTAAAACCGTTTCAGAGATAAAAGTGAACAAAGAAATGTACGACACCAACCTTGATGTCGTAGTTGACATATAAATTTTCCCATAGGAAATAATGGGAAAAAAAATGTTTTATAACTTTTGAATGGATTAATATTTTTTCACTAAACCTTCAAAAGGCACATCTGTGACCCAAAGGCTTTCCACCCTGAAAATTTCAGAGCAAAACCTAAACCATTTCTGAGATACAGGTGGACAAAGAAATGTAAAAAATCTGGTAAATGTAGTATTGTTTGACACTCTGTATCTCAGAAACCACAAAACCGATTCACACAATATTTGGCATGTCAAGAGGCCTACCCCTTGAGATTATGCCAAATATTGTGTAAATCTGTTGAACGGGTACAAAGTTATTAAGGTTCAAAGTTTTGGGTTTAACATAGAAGTTTGCACTCAACCTTAATATACTGGCGCTTATTATACACATACACACACAGTATATAGTACTAGGCTAGCATGTGTTTTGCTGTCTTACTCTAGTCTTAATTAACTTGTGTCTCTGTCTGACCTAGTCTCAGTCACACACAATGCTTTTTTTTTCCTTTAAAAAAAATTTTTTCAGAGGTGCATCCACTCACTTATGAACTACAGGCAAAGAAGTCTGCAGAGCACCTGGCCTATGCTCAGCTTATGCTACTGTCTCGATTTATTTTCTTCCTCCCCTTCCCCCAAGTCTCAGAGAGACAGCAGCAATCAGCTTTGTACTTAGTATTGTTTTAAGTAAATTAAAACACAGAATTCAGTTGTCCTTTTTTTTTCTTAGATAACTTTTGTGTTGTCACTTGTCAGTCAGTGTATAATAGTTAAAATAGGTTATGTAAAAAAAAAAAAAAAACGATCGAAACCCTCACACTGGACCCCCTCAGACACACGAGTGTCTTCACTAATTCACGCGATTCAAGGTCTGTCTGAATCCTCCCTTGTCCTTCCCAATTGCGTGTGCCACTAACTGAAGGAATTGCTGCCTCACAGGGCACCGCACAGACTCCTCTCAATAAAGTAATGTGCCCCCCAAAAACAAAAGCAGCTCTTAAAAGAGCTTTTTAAGTATTTAATGCAAGTTCATCCTTTCATTCGTCTTGGGGAAGGTATTGCTGCCTCACAGACAGTCACAGGGCACCGCATGCACACCATGGACTCCTCTCAACTTAAGTGAATTCAAGCAATTGAAGCAAGAGGTAATGTGCCCCCCCCAAAACAAGTGTAGCTCTTAAAAGAGCTGTTATTTTTTTTATATAGGTATAATGGTATATTAATATGCAAGACAGTTGTTTAGCTGTCTTTCTGATTCGGCTTCTAACATACAAGTACTCCTCTCCGCTCTTCCAACAATCATAGGAATGGCAGGCTATAGTGAGAGCGGATGTTTCTGAAGCTGGGAGAGGCGGGATATGGCATCCTGATGGAGGAGTTGATTTGTGCCTCCGAAACTACCGTGTGCTGCAGACTCCACCCCAGTATCCCCTCCTTCTGTCCTGTAGGGTGCATCAGATGCCAGTCCATCAGTATGAGGACATGAAGGAGGGAACTGTCTTCTCCCAGGCTGCAGCAGAGCACGTATCACCCCCCACACACACACACACACACACACACACGTCCCGTGGTCTCCATCCCGGTGGTCAGCTAACTACAAGGCAGTAGTCTCAGGATGCGGCTGCGTGGTTCGCTAACCCCTGCCCCGGAGATCAAGGTGTACAGTACTGCAGCAGTGACAGTCTGGAGCATAGGATGGCATCAGAAGAGTAGGAGGAGTCAACGCAGTGCATGAGCACTGTATAGCAGAAAGGCAAGTCTTAAACTAGGAGGGGGGAGGTTTCTTGTAGCTTTTGGCAGTCAAGCATGCACCATTCCAGCCTGAATTACTCGCGCATGCGTAGACTGCCAAAACTAGAATTTAAATTTTCATTTGCCCTGGAGTCAGGAGAGAAAGTTGATTAGGTTGCCCTGCATAAGAATCCTATTGTCCCGGGCTGCCATGCTTTTAGAGCCTCTGTGTACTGTCTCTTTAAGAGCTGTCTGCTTGCAGACATAATTAGTTTGTATGGGGGGGGACTATGTGTATTTGAGTCCGAGTCCCGGCCGGGCTGCTGCCTAAGTGCTCCGTTTCTGCCGTCGTTACAAGTGCAGAGGGAGCCCTTCTGAAAGCTGTAACCAGCTGTGGGAAAAAGTGCAGAGTAACAGTAAGAATGTTGTTTGTATAACCTGCCTTTCTTGTAGCATGGACTGTTTCTGTTCTGATCCACCATTTTGGTCCCGGACTACTGAACTGGACCAATTGGATTGGGGGGACACTACGATGGAGTAGGCTGTGGGTCAATCAGGACTGGGACTCTGGAGTGGAGCCTGCTGAAATGGGGTTGTGTGAAGAGAGTCTCTGGGAATTGTAGTTTCTGGCCTGTTGGTGCCTTTTTGCACCTATAGAGGGAGCCCTGCTGTGACTGACAACTGAACTGACCAACCAAACTCTTTGGATCTGTGTGAAAGCCCCAGAGCTGTTTGCTGAGAAGTCAGATTCAAGTTGGGAGCTGGAGAGAGAGAAGGAGCTCAGAGTGTGTGAGTGGCCGGTTTGCTGCGTAGTTCACGCGGGAGAACTATGGAAGGCCTGATTTCTAGCCTACTTGCCTGATTTCTGCCCTGAGAGGGAGAAGATGTTTTCAGACTGAATCCAGATTTGTAGAGAGTAAAGTAAACAGCTGAATCATTACCAGGCTCACCCTGTAGAAGACCGAAGATTTTGCTGAAAGCGATTGGACTGTCAGGACTTTAGCTACCGTAATGTTCCCGAGTAATTGCAGTGATTTTGTGCAATCGGGACTGAGGAGTCACCTGCCTGGTACAGTAAACTTTCTTTTACATATAAATGTGGTATGTGCTGAAAGGGGATCGCGATCTGGTTTCCCCATTTGCTGTAAACTGTGTGTTAGTGCTGGAAGTAGTTTTCCCAGCAAGAATCAGACTGAATCCGTGCTGCCTGGCGCAGATAGGCCCTGCCACGAGAGTCTTGCCTCACTACCTTGCTGCACAGAAAGATCCACCATCGAGGGGCCAAGCATCTTCTGGCAAACCAGCAAGTCAGCCATCAGCCCTCCTGTGTTTAGCCTGGGTATTGTGAGTAATTATCAGGGTAGCTCCCTGCAACTCTTGTTTAATCAAAGTGTGCCATCTGATTGTTTTGTGCTTTTCTTTCCACGAACTGAGCCATCCGGCTCCAGATTACAAATTGTGTGTGTGCATGTTCTTTTTTCCATCACAGGGCCCCAACAGCTGCAGTGGACCTGGCTAGTCCCTTTATCCATCCTGGGTACCCAGAGAGTGTGACTATACGGGACTCTGAGTGCATGCACAGTACTGTGATTACTACTGTGTTTAAGTTAATTAACCTGATTTCCCCCTTCCTTGTTACAGCCCCCTAAATGAATCAGATTTGTTTGTTTCTGCAATTTACATTTACTGTGGTGTCAGTTTATGCTGAAAGTATTGTATTGTGGCTATTGTACTGCATCACCTTATTTTACAGGGGTCCCCAGAGTCAAGCTGAAGGAACCAGTCCTGGGGGTAAGTGCCAAATGCAAGTGTATGTGGTTTGCATATCTGGGGTATTGGGAAAGTTACTGTTGTGTACTGTGTGGGCCACTAGTGGGAGAAAAGGGGGGTCACAGTGTCCCAGAGGGCTGTGACCTGGTTAGACTAGCCACAACCAACCCAGACCTTTGGGTGGAGGCACCCATTTTAGAACTCAGGCCCCTTAACCTGTTAGTAGCCAGGCAGGCAGGGGTAGTAGCCCAAGGGATAGTGCCACCTAGGGGTTACATAAGGCTACCAAATATCTGACTTATCCTTATATTTGTGGTGTTTTTTAGGCATAATTTATCATGGAGAAGTTTGAACCTATGACTTGCTGGCCCTCAGGATAGCACTGCCATTAAAGAGCGACTCCCCTAGCCTAGCTAGTAGACGTCTCAGTCATATGTAACTGTTCACTAGAGTTATGCCCCTTTCTCCCACTGAAACAAAGTACCCACCTGACGTAGCAGTCAGCACCCAGTATGTGATGTTTATTCCACAGTTAGTCAGCTCTGTTAAGGCTTTAGGGTCCTATGTTAAAAACTGGTTATTCCATGGGTCTCCTGAAGTGGAATGGCTTGAATATTTACCGCTGTTATACTCCATGGGTTCCACCTTATGTTTAAATGCAAATAACACCCCCCCTCCAAGCTGGTCGTGAGTGGAAGGTGTGATGACTTGGAGAGTGGCACTGGAAGAGGAGAAGGGCTGAACAGCAGACTTGCAGATGTGTGCCAGTGCTTAGCCTGCGGTAGAACCTGACAGAGCCACCCTGTTGTGCATTATTGCTTAAACAGGTATCACCTTACTCTAGTAGACATTCAAACCTGCAGCATACCAACTCCAAAATGCAAACTCTACCCACTAAATGAGCAGCTCACCTAACATAGCTAGCCTGGCAGCTCCAACCACAGCAATAACATATGATTCTGACTTCTGTAGTGGGATCTGAAACATGCAGTTATTAGGAAGTAAATAATAATAATATATTTATAGAAATTGAAAAACAATGTCAGCCCGGTGGCGCTGGATGCCACACCTTGCGTCACGCCGGTGACCTGGGTTCGAAAGCAAGCACGGGTCACCGTGGGCTGGCAGGGAGGAGAGGAAATTGAGCGTCCGATGGACTGCCTCTTCCCTCTGGGGAGGGGGTCTACACTGGTCGGCGTCCGGACTGTCCTTGCGGGATGCTGGGGTCGAGGACGCACGCTTACACACTGGGGAGGAGTTGAAGGATAGACGCCTGATGGGACGACGCCGGACACGCAGCGCACTCCATTGCTGATGGCGTCATTGCACGCCCGACTTGGGGAAATTTGAGAAAAGGAAAACACATGGCACTGTCGCCTCCGAGGGCTCACTGAAAACTGGATCCTGTGTCGGGCGGAGATGGGGGTCTCTGCCACCTCCACGCAAGGCGTCGAGGAGTATGCAGTGAGCTTCTGTGGAGCAGGAGCAGTCTGACGGTGGCCAGAGGAGGTGGATGCCTGGATGTGGTTGGCAGACTGGGGGCCAAAGAGGTAAGAAAAATGACCAACTAAAAAAAAAAAAAAGAAATTGAAAAACAAATGTGCCTCACAAAAAAATCAATTACATTTGTTCAAAGCAGATCTTCCTGAAGCAAAAAAACACAACGAACAACCTTTGTTACAATTGTGATACTAGGTTGGGTAATGCTGGTCTGTGTCGTTACTTCTACTGTACTGTGGTGACATTATTCCTCCTTCCTGTGGTACTAGAAAGCTGTAAACACCTAACGCGAAAAGTGTCATGCAGGGAATAAAGGTAAATGGAAAGAGTTATAGTCAGGGCCCCGAGTTTTCCACGATTCTGCGTCCACAGAAGTAACCGCAGATTTTATCTTTACCCACGGATTTTCTGCCGACCGTGGAAAACCACGGACAACTGCAGAAATTAGCAAAACTTCGGAAATCAGCATGACTGCTCCACCAACACAGAGCTGCACTCTGAGCACCACTCAGAAATAATCTGTTCAAAGAAAAAATTTTTTTGTAATTTCCCACCAATAGCGGGTCCAAGAACTGCAGAGCAAAATAGTAGGGCTGACAGCCAGAGTTCCTCAAATTCCACATTTCAGCTTGTTGCCGAACACTTAATAAATATAATAAATAAACCAGCATTCCCTTTTAGCCAAACAGAAATAAATTAATTCATTCATTCTAAAAAGAGCAATGCCCACCTGTCCGGAGACCCACCGCAAGCCTGAACTCTTGCATTCAATCCTAGCCCCTCCGTGGTTCTTCGGTACAGGATCCCGTTCATGCCCAGAGAGAAATAAAAAGTGCTCCAAGTTGCAGGCTACCATTGCTAAGCCCGTTACCAGATACTGGTTACCTATTGCAGATTGGGGTATCCCGAATGAAGAGGCTGCTGTACAGATACCGGATTGTACAGTGGGGAGATGCAGCTTTGAGGTGAGAAGAGTACGCTAAGGATCTGGGTTATTCATGTACGGAGGGGTCAGGGGAAATACACTACTGCATCTGTAGATGAGGTCTGACCAGATTTAAATGTACAAAATGGTAAATGTTTCTTTTTAAAAAAAAATCAAACTTAATACCACAAAAACTCTTCCCCAACCACCACAAAAAAATACATTTTGAATGTAAAAAAACATGACAAGTTGTACAGTTCATTAGACAGTAAAATGCTTACGCGTTCTCATTCTTGGGGAAGGGAGGACTGCAGACTGACAAGCACAACTCATGGTGTTTGACACTTAGCTCGTTTACATGATGGGTGTTTTCTGATTTAAATATCCAAAACAGAAAAATTTTCATTTGAATTGGAAAGCAGCCATCATGTAAACGAGTTGACTGTTGTGGGTTTCAGAAGCACTGAACTCATGCAAGAGAAACCAGAAGGATAAAACGCAATTGGCACAGTCAGACCTTGTAGAAATGGTATAGAATCTATAGATAAACCATACTGTACACTCACCATGCCTTCAAGATTGCTACCGGGAAGTGCCAATCTAAGCAGTTCTGCAGAGACATCAAGCAACAATCTCTCAACCCACCCACCTCCAGTTCCTAGTGTCAAATTAAAAAAATAAACAAGAGATTCAGGGAATATGTAAATCTTTTCTTCTTCTTTAAGTAGTTCAGAGCCTCAGCTTCATATGCTATAATGTGAGTCAGTAGCACTAGAGAGAAGTGCTTGCCACGCAGAATGGATCGGGTGAATAAGAGCATGTATAATTAGTATTTCTCGCTGTAATAAAGAATGCATGATTATCTTTTTATTTTGAGTTTTTTTTCCACGTGTGTCGATCACTATCTGTATGGTGGGGGCTCCTTCTTTCAGTACATTGTTTTTTGCACCTCTTTTCAGCAATGCAAATATTTAAATTTTTTTTTGCAATGCCAAGATAGCTCGCTTTGCAAATGCAGTGCGAGAGAGAATGGTGAAGGCTCAACCCGCCGTTAGCACAGCGCCCTGATTTTTGTGGATGGTATGCACTTTTGGGACGTTACTGCATTGAAAATGTGATAAGCAGAAGGCTGTATCAGCAAAAGAGAAGCAGTGCCTAAGACTTTCCCCTTACTTAGGTCAGCCTCTCCAACTGCCTTCGATTTTTTTTTTTTAATTAAAGTTTCTGCAGTTTGCATGGAAGATGTTAAATGAATGAACTCCCCCATCAGCATGACTTTCTATTTTTTTATAGCTGCTGACTCATTTCCCTAACTAAAGGGGCCTCCTGTTTTAGCGTAGGTTGTGCATTTCTCCTGATATGCCCGCATATAGGGAAACTTGTACAGCAGTTCTGTTTTTCGTCTGTCAGTAAAGCTGTCAACATCCAATTCAAGGAACTGAATTTATCTGTATGTTTTTTTTGATCCACCTTGATGTCTTCTGGCTGTTTAATACACAGTTTTCCATTGACAGCAAGCTCTTCTTCAAAGATCCACACCGGGAGTAGATAAAGGCAAGGAAATAACCATCATCTTCATTAATACAAGAAAAAAAAAACTGTTAACAAACAAACCCTTATTTGACCAATTCAAAATGTGCCAGATCTTGTTTGATGCAAATGAAACCTCTCAACTGTTTCCTGGTTCTTGTACTGAATTGGGCACTAAATCAAAAACATTGTATGCCACTTGACTGACTGTGGTTCAGAGACCATGATTTTTTTTCTAGGCAGCAGTATTTATTTGTCAAGATATCGTTTTTTCAGCAATAATGTCTTTCTAGCAAAAATATCAATATACCCTTTTTTATTTTTGTCTTTCTTTCCTGAACTAAAATACGTGAATTTCAAGTTTTTAAAAGTTTCCTCTTCTCTGCTTTGACTGCCAAGAAAAAAAATTAAGTACAGTTGCTTGCTGCAGTGTTGTTAAGTTTCCCATCAGAAGCAGGTGGTAACAGTAGCCTAATACATCCACATTTTAAATCTAGCATGTACATTCAACAGGTAACCTCAGTGGAATTGATTTTTAAAAGTTGCAAGTGGCAGCCATCTATAATGAGCTGAGTCATTAATTACCAAATTAGCTATAGCTATAAAAGCTGTTTTAAAAATATCTGCAACATTAAAATACACTGTACATGAATGTACATGTATGTCCCTGTACCTTGTTTTTATTGCTATGTATTGTATTACTATGCCCATTTGTGCTATATGTTCTATTGTGCTACTGTATTATTTATTCTGTACCTACCAGGCCCTCCTTGAAAATGAGCTTGCTCAATGGAGTTTCACCTAGCTAAATAAAGATTGATTGATGTCAGAAATACATTTTTGCTAAAGAAACTATAGGATGACATTTCTGCCGGCTAAGAAATACTGCTGCTTATTATATATCACAGAAACTTAATGCAGGATGGAGTCACTCTTTTTAACATTACCATGGAAAGGGTGGCTCTTCAGTGCTTAGTCCCGCTATTGGAAGAAAACACAAAGGACTTAAATTTTAACTGAGGCTATGGGGCTCAAACATGCTCCTAGCTGGCACCCTTCCTGCAGGGGACTTCTTTACATAGTTCAAAACACAAAGTTGTACAAAGTTCATAGTAAAAAACTATATAAAACAATTAAGACACCAGGAGAGCCTTGTATAAGACCTGGAGCTTGTAAATAGAGTTTATTAGAGCAAATCTCATGTCCCCAGCAGGGATGGTGCCAGGCAGGAAGGGAGAAGATGTTTTATTTTCTTGTTTTCAGGCTGTAGGGGGTTGGACCCCAGAGAGACATGGAGGCATCAGGTAAAATTTAAATCCCAGCTCTGAAATATAGGAAAATTATTATGTTTAGGGTGTGTGCATACACGCTGAATTCCAGCAAAAAACATTCCATGTTGTTGCTGCACAAGGCCAAGCTGGTATTCTAGGAATGCAGTATTAATATTACGTGGCATGCATAACTTGTCATAACTTATAAGAGATAAGTGAAGGTGGCGTACAGTGAATCTGACATCTTTAATTTCACAATAGAAATATTACAAAGACGACACAAACTCAGTTGTGAAAAAGATTTATTAGCAGCTGAATACATTTCTTGTGTGTGATCAAACTACAGTTTCCCTTCTCAATTTTTATAATAAAAGCATATAACAAGCAGGTTCTCTGATATAGCCTTACTTTTCATCCCAAACACATTTACTGTTTTCCTGAAATGTAGGAAGTTAAATCATAAACACTGTCTTAAAAGAAAGTGACATAATATATATATATAAAACCCCACATATGAATATATACATTCACAAAAACCAAAACAAAGTCTAAAAATAAAGGAAATAGCATGCTAACTTTTTGCCGCAGAATTGCCGCAGAAATAACAATTCTTCACTGCAGAAGTTCTGTGGCAAATGGGAATTTGCCGCAGAACTTTGCTCTGAAGTGCCGCAGAAAAATCGGGGCCCTGGTTATAGTTGGTGGAGAGCACTGACCCCTAAAAAGTACAGACTCCATTTGGAGCACCTTCTGGACGTATTTCCACAGACTGAGATTAGCTGCGTGACCACTGAGTTTGTGTTGAGCTGGCTGAACGTAATCCGTCCTGAGAGTGAGGAAACAAATGAAAGAAATGTCATAAACCATTTATCTCACTCTAACTACTGAAATGTCAGGGATGTGGATTAGCCAGAATACTTTTCTTTTCCCCAGAGTGTTATTTTCCACTTGCGTGTTGTTGATAATCGGAGTCTTTTAGAAAACAGAGCAAGTCGCACACTGCAAATCTTAGCACCTGTGATATCTGGCCACTGACTAGATTAAAAGTTTTTAAGTTTCACTGCAAGCTTTGCAGCATCACAGATAGGGCTTGCAAGAATAAATGTATAAAACTGTTTAAGTGTAAGTTACTTTAAGTTAAAAGGGATGTTACTAGTTGGAACATGGAAAGTAAACTGTGGCACTCAGCGCCCGTTGACGTAATGAGTGTACTACTTACAGCTTCTAAGCTTCATGCTCATACTGGAGTGCTCACCGTTACCAAATTGAACCATCAGCAGTCTGGGCTGAAAGAGAAGCCTTCCATCAGTGAACAGCACCCGGCATGGTGAAGTCGGGCAGGACGCAGTCGTTACTTACTGCGCCAGTGGAATTGAATGGTTCTTCTCACACCATGGGTTCCATCTCCACGACAACCACCCCCATGCACCAACGCCACACGCGCCTGCCTGCTCCTCTCTTAAAGGGGCTGTGGCCCGCAGGCCCGTGCTTAAACAAACAAGTAAACTCAGGGTGCCTGATCAAAGAAGTCCCATACAGTATTGCCGGGCCGCCTGGGCCCCTCTTGGCCCTGGGCCCTGGGAATTATCCCCGGGTCCCTCGCCCTCTCACAGGCCCTGAATAACCCATTTTACAACATGATAGGACTCAGGAAGAGGTTTATTGATGATGTGGTTTTAATTTGGGAATGGAACTGAACTAGAGCTTGCTGGCTTTACTTATTTGCACAGTACAAATCTGAACCTAAAGTTTTGTATGTTTGCAGCAAGGAACAGGTCTCATACTTGGATCTGTTCCTTAATAAGCATACTAATGGGAGAACAGTGACTGACATTTATAGAAAACCAGTAGATGGCAACACAGTGTTGTTGGCATCTAGTTACCATCCGCCACATGTGATAAAAAATATCCCTAAGGCACAGTTCTTGCGGGTTAGAACTTAAGGAACTGCAGCTCATTCCAACTGGAACGCGGGATGAGACAAGAATGTTCCCTCGCACCCATGCTCTTTGCCATATTCGTAGAACTCCTGGCTCAAGTAATCCACCACAATCCAGGGATTCGAGGTATGGAACTAGGGGGAACAGAACACAAACTAGGTCTGTACGCAGATGATATAATATTGTTTTGGGGCTCCCCCGAGAACTCCCTCCCTGAGGTATTTAAAAAGATTCAGCAGTTTACTGAGATCTCAGGGTATGTGCTAAACGTGGGCAAAACAGAGGTATTGACAGGCACATATATGGTACCCCCAGATATACTGTACAGAGGAAATATCCAATGCAGTGGGGGGTGGACAGACTAAAATACCTTGGGGTATACTTGGGGGTGAATCCAGCAACTTTTTTTGAGGATAACTACACACCTCTTCTAAGGGAGTTATTGTTGGACTATAAAAGATGGTCACTTTTGCCATTACCCCTTCACTCTAGAGTCCAGACTGCCAAAATGAATGTACTCCCCCAGCTAGTGTGTCTTTTTCAGAGTGTCCCCTGTGAAATTTCACAAAAAATCTTATTGGGATGGCAGAAACAATTAATTACCTTTGTCTTTGTCTGGGGGGGGGGGGCAGGCCCAGGGTGGCCAGGCAAGTCCTTTATCTGACAAAGTGTGAAGGAGGTTTGACGGTGCCCTATTTACTGGGATATTTGGTGGCTTCCCAAATGAAAATAGTATTAATGTGGCGCCACCCCAGTACACTTCCCACTGCAAATCCATGGAACTTCACTTGGTACACGATCCACCTTTACCGGCCATATCCTTTAACCGCCAGCTACTAAAGGAGTATGGAGACTTGATTCCAACTGGGGTAAGAACGGCACTGGAAGGCTGGTGGCAGGAAACCAATAAAGGGGGACTCTACAACACATATGGAAATATGAATGGTGGGCTTGGGCCAGACAGTTTGGTCCTGCCTCGCAAGACCCTTGGTTTAGGCAACAAGCAACTAAGGACTTTAATTCACCCTGGCAAGTCTTGAGAGGAGGCTCACCCATATAATTTGAGGCAGCCGGGGCCCTTTTTGACCTGAATCTAAATGACCAGTTTAAATCCTACCAAATCAGGAACTGGATAAACACAAGGTCAGATGACCTGGTGGCAATGAGCGGTCTTGACTTTTCTCCCCCACCATTTTAAAAAATTTGGGAAACCCCATTGGGAAGGGGAGCCATCACATTATTGTACACTAACTTTTTGGCTGACCAGGCTACAACACAGCACAGGTCAAGTCCAGATGGGAGGGTGACATGGGAAAGAATATAGAAAAAGAAGCCTGGGACAGAATTTGGAGGGCAGTGTGGGGTACTACCTCTTCTCCGACATGGCGTGAGTTCATGTTGCGAATTAGAATAAGGTACTTTATGGTTCCCAGCACCCAGGCTAAGCTCAGTTCCAGTGGCACACCCTCCTGCTGGAGAGAATGTGGGGAGAGTTCTGCAGGACATTTACACATTTTCTGGCAGTGCCCGAGGGTCCGCTCATACTGGGAGGAAATCATGAAACACCTAAAAGTAATTTTTGAAGGAATACCGGACCTAGCCCCAGAGCATATAGTGCTGGGACTTGAACCAGGTTGCCTTAAAGGTAAAGAGGCCAGGTATTTATGGAGAATAATGACAGCAGCCACAATGAAGGCCCTCACAAGCCTCTGACTACAAAAAGAATGCTCCAAGGTGAGTGACTGGACTATTATCATCATCTCTCTACAGGAGGCGGAAAGAATCACTTATGCAATCCAACATAGGCAAGCCCAAATTCATTAATAGGTGGTCCAGATGGGAAATGCATTCCACAAATAAACAGCCAGCACAAAATACTACAGGTACATGATAATAGGGAATCTCTTACAACAGGATATGAGCCTGAGGGAGATATAGTGCATGGATGTAATGTAATGAGGGAACAGAACTGGTGTCCACTGGAGAGATACTTTGCTACTGAAAGGGGGTAATACGAGAGGGCTATCTAGAGTTAGACTGAGGGGTTGTAAGATAGAGATACAAAATTCAGAATAAAAGGTTATAATTAAATTTGAGGAGCTCACTCGGGAAGGCAGCTTATAAATTTTTCAATCTTTAAAGGGAAATGTCCACTTACAGTCGGGCCCCACCTCTATGTGAAGTGGGGTCCGATTAGTAGATGCAGTAGAAAAAGTTAAAAAATAACTTACTCATGTCTAAGTTATTTCAGATTGTATCTGGTTGATCCTGCCCCCTCACTTGCCCGACATTTTAAGAACAAGAGCCCTCCTGTCATGCCCTAAGCACCCTTGACTGTCCCCATGAAGGCGTTTCAGGCAGGAGGCACGGGGGCATCTGTATTTAATATGTGGCTCCTTTTGCAAATAGCTCGGTTTGGAGCCTGGATATGTGGGCATGACTGATACAAATATTGGCTACACAGTACCCTGCCAGTTTTCGTGTATTGTCTCGTAGCTAGGACACTCGTTGATTCTAAACTGAGCTATTTGAAGATTTGGCAATATAGTAATCTGTTTTGCCAAATCTTCAAACAGCTCCGGTTTACAATCGATGAGTGTCCTGGCTACACCGAGACCAAGTACCAACTGGCAGGGTACTTGTTAGCCAATATTTGTATCAGTCATGCCCACGAATGTCCAGGCTCCAAACCAGAGCTATTTTACAAAGGAGCCACATATTAAGTATACAGATGCCCCTGGCTGCTCCCCGCGTGAAACGTCATCATGGGAACAGTCGCGGGTGCTTGTGGGCGCGACAGGGAGGGCTCTGTTCTTAAAATGTCAGGGCAAGGAGGGGGCAGGATCAACCAGATACAATTTTAAATAACTTAGACACAGGTAAGTTATTTTTTCACTTTTTCTACTGCATCTACTAATCGGGCCCCACTTCACACGGAGGTGGGGCCCGACTGTAAGTGGACGTTTCCCTTTAAATTTTACATTAATGAGTTTATTTTGTCTGTAACCTTTAAATCTGTACAGACTAAGTTTAGGTTTAGTAATAGACTATATAACTTAAAAGAAGCAGGGCATGGACTACACTTCTAACCTATATGTATTTTAGACTTGACGTTGTAACCTCAAAATGTTTTTGAAGTGTTTTGGATAAACTGTGCACTATTTATTACTGTTTCGTTATGGTCACACCCTGTATCAATAAAATGAAGTTTAAAAAGAGAAGGAACTGTGGCATTGAGGAGGGGTTTGAGATTGGAGCTAATGCATTACATGACATATTTTTGGAACAGGGATATGGCCAGGATAAGATAGTTCAAGCTAGAAAGTTTGCTAAAAAACAAAATAAGTCAGACCTCTTTATAGACAGAACCCGTGCAACCAAAGTGAATCCAAGATTTAATGTTATCAGTTCAATTCAATTTTATTTTTACCAGGATAACACCATTGAAATAGCTCATTTGGAGGCGGTCCTGGAAGTACTAACATACACAGGAGGTACATAGAATTAATAATCACAATGGCGGATTCAACAACAGTGGTAACAAAACCAGTAGTACAAAATAAATAATGCGCAAGTATAGCTTACTTACTGTATGTTCCATACATAGAAAGCAGGGCAGCAGATACAAAAAACAATGCTAACTCTACAAGGGATACGAGACAGATAATGGGCAGGTACAACTCAAAATACAGTAATTACAGTAAGGAAACTAACACTAACAAGAGTGGGAGAACAGCAAGAGTTGCTGGAATGAGGTGTAAGAGTATGGGGAAGGGGCAACGAGAGAACAAGAGACAAATTGGGGAAAGGGGAGGGTGAAAAATAGTGGAATGGTAAAGGAATAAGCAAAATTGGGAAAATGAAGGTGCAGAGAACAGGGATAAAGTAGAAGGTATTTAGGATTAGTGTAAGAAGCAGGTTTGGAATAGAGGAATACACTATGGGATCCCTCCACCAGAGAAGAAAAGAAGAACAGGTAAGAGTGTGGCACACACGCCACCAAGGAAACAATAAGTGGAGGAGAGCTTCTTTAGGAGATGGGCCCGTTGTTTTGCAAAGCAAATGCACTTGTCACAGCATTCTCTGTTCATGCAAATCATGTAGTGAGTATTATAAATAAGCATTGGGGCACATTAGCCGCAGACCCGGCTCCAAAATCTATAACAAGTGAATCCCCGAGAATGTCGTAGCGGCGAGTACCAAGTCTCAAAGACATGCTGGTGCACAGCCACTGTGTGAAAAAAAAGCCCCATACATGCATTACCAGCAGTCTGGATTGCGGTCAATGTGAAAACTGCATTTATTGCAGACAAGTCAAGACTGGCAAATATTTGCTTCTGTAAATTGTGGTGGCAGTTTTTAAATCCGTCAGTTTGGATCTTGCAATAGCAGTGAGGTTATTTATTTGGCAACCTGTTCTTGTAATGGCTTTTTATGTTGGGAAAACAACAAGATGCTTTAAAGTCTGCCTGGGGTAGCATCTAAGAGCAATAGAGAGAGGGGACTTGACCTATGCGACTGCCGCTCATGTCACTAATACCAGGGATGGGAAACAGCACACCTTTTGCCTTATGGCCATGGACAGGGTGAGTCAGAATCCAAGGGGAGGCAATTCTAACAATTTAGTACCAAACCGAAAGAGGCTCTGGATTTTGCAGCTTAAAGCTACTCAAAACCCTGGTTTTAATTACAGGCTTTGAGCTGCATCCGTATCTGGAAGATGGAAGATGATGTCTTGCACTGATATGAGTTGGGCTGTTATTATTATGTTTTATCTCTGTATTTTTTAAATGCTTTTCATTGTCGCTATGCCATCCTGCCTCCTTGCCCTTTTCCCTGTCCCCCCTTCCCCACACCTCGATCTCATTTTCTATGTATATGCAGTTTACATGGTGATTTTAGGGATTATTTCTTATCCAGTGAATTTGAATGTTGCATGTTACACATCATGATGACGTTGTATGTTTGAGCACTATTAAAGAGTTATGCGTTTCTATCAGCCTCAGCTTTTGATAAAGGATCTCTCCGATCTGAAATGCATCAGGCGAGTGCTTTTTTTTTTCTTGCTACTATCTGTTAAGATGCAGAAAGTATTTTTATGTTGTCCTAAGCTGCTGAAATCCTACTTTATTGGGTGGTGAATGTCTGAATGTTTTTCAGTCTCCACAAATTCCACAATAGCTGTTCTTGATAAACATATAATCAACTAAAAGACATTAACAATCTAGCATTTCTTCCTTTCTTGAATGAGCTATGTAATATTCCAAATATTCCCTCGTGGGGTGGATTAGTGTATGGCTTCCTTTCGTGCTGCAGATGGAAGAGCCTTTCAGCTCATCAAGTTTCACACATTTTTATTTTGTTGTTTTACCAGGAAAAGCTCTGTTGAGTGATGCTTATTTGCAAAGGAGGTCCTGGTTAGGACAGGAACAGTACAAAGAAATCACAGCGTTACATAAGAAACAATACGTAGATTAGCATGAAATTTACAAACAGCAGATACACAAGTATACGGTATGATGATGTACAACAGCAGCAAAAAATACATAAATACAAAATATTAAAATAGCAAGAGAGTTAATCAAGTGTGATAAAAATAGCAGTCAAGGTAAATAAGGAACTGGGGGGATTAGGACGAACTTAGAGACAAGTGCTGTACAATATGTATAACATGATGAGTGCATTACTTACCGCTGTCATGTGGATCAAGATTTGTATCAAGGAAGCTTGCAAGGTCACAGATTTTCCCCTTCCAGTGTTAAGGCCCACTAGACCGGAGCAGTAGCCACTTCCTAGGCAAAAAAAGCTTAGGTTTCAGCCACTGATTTGTGTAAGCTGGCAGCATGGTCCTCCAGCCACATATTTATTTACACAATAAGGCACGACAGGGTGTTTTATTGTGTAATAATGTCACGCTTCAAGTGATTGAAACACGGGGCAGCAGGCCGCAGGCATTCGGCACTCAAGAAGTGATGTTATTATGCAATAAAACACACCCTGGAGTGCCTTATTGCTATTATGCAATGGCTGATTTTGTTTTAAAAAGAAGAAAATGGGAAAATATGTTTAAAATACTTTTTTTTGTTACTTTTTTGTTAGAATTGGTATACCTGTTGAAAAAATGTCCATAGCTTTTGACTTGTCCAGCAGATGGCGCTGCCCCTACATGGTTGCCTGTATTCTCTTTAAGGTCTCTCTTTAGCTCCATTTACATGACCACTTTTGCATAGGTGCAACCTCAGTGCTTGGGTTGCTCCGGTGCAAAAGCATTTGTGTGGACACTTACCCAACTGCGGTAAAATGTCCTTTATTTTGATCCCCGAGCACTACAACGCTCGGAATGCATTCCAGAGTGAGTGGTGCAAGCCACTGTGTGGACTAGCTGCATCGCTCACTCCGGTGCACAGAGGATGCTTCCAGCATGCTCTCTTGCCTCCCATAAGTCTCTGTGCCAGAACCAGGAAGTGCTGTGGTGAGTACTGGCATTTTATTTATTTATTTATGACTTTGATAACCGGGTAAGTGCGCTGATCCCAGGGACTGTTTTCAGGCACGACCCGGGCCATGACACATGGCACAGGATGGCAGAGAATACAAGGTGAGCAACAAAAATATACATGTAGGAAATCAGATTCAGAATACAGCAATTGAAGCACAGTACATTGGTATGGTACAGGTCCAGTGAGTGACAGCGAAATGCTGTTTACAATATGACGCTAGGTACACAAACAGCAGTTGTAAACAAAGATTGGTACATAAGTCAGGTGGGCATGATTGTGACATAGCATATACAGTGGGAGCAACTATACAGTGTGTCATACATGGATTTATATACATTATGTACAAGGTAAGAGCTGACACATCAGGAAACTTACAGAGTAAGAGAACAGGCAGGAGGTAAATTGTAGTCAGGGACAAGTGAGGCTAAGTGGGTTACCCCTTGGGGTAGGTTGACCAGTTCAGCTAGTTGGGTAGGTTCCATGTCAACTGCTCGCAAACATTTCATCATGGTCAATTACCGCTCAGATATTTCAGCTTGTGCATTCTTAGTGTTTAATGTTTACAGCGCTTGACAGTGCAGCGCAACACGCAGTGATAGCAATCTAAATAGGGATTGCCAGTCAGCTCCTGCAGCTTGATGATGCCACGATTACCACACACCCTGCCAAGGATTATTGCTTTTGAGTTTTTTACCTGGCTACTGAGTACTGAGTACAGCGCTTGACAGGAGAGGTAATGGAATGACTAGTGAACCATCTGAGCATCTCTAATCAGAATAAGATGGTCCTAAAGAGAAATTTGACTCCAGTACTTGACGTCAAATAAGCTCCACTCTAACCCAGGTTGCTGCTTTCTTTAAAGGATAGAGCAGAATGCAAGCTTCAAGTAATCACAATGAATTCCCAATCGGCAGCACAGAACCCCCAAAGAGAAAATTGACTCCAGTACTTGACGTCAAATAAGCTCCACTCTAACCCGGTTTTCTGCTTTACTCGAAAATTTGTATACTCTTTAAAGGTTAGAGCTGAATGCAAGCTGTAAGTAATCACTATAAATTCCCAATCGGCAGCACAGAACCCCCCCCCCCCGTGTCTCTGCTGACACCACTTGCAGCTTGCTGATGCCACGGGCTAGAACTACCTGACACATGCCTGTTGTATAGTTTTTAGTTATATAGTCTGAGGATCTTACTGGTAGGAAACTTTGGGCTATCGCATTATAATGGTTCCTGCCAGTGAAATAAAATTCGCTATATTTGACGTGCACTGTAGTGTGTCATTAGCGGTAATGTTTTACGCTGAGATTTATGCAGTGTAATGTTTGCGCTGAAATGATGTGCTACCATTGAGTAGACAGCTCTGAGTTAGTAGGCTAGCGTGGCCAGGAGTGGACCCCTTGGGACAGTGGCAGTAGGAGTTTGCCAGTAGGTACGTTTTGAGGCGGGATTTGAAACTGGAGTGAGTGTTGATGGTCCAGAGTTCTGCTGGCAGGCAGCTCCACTGTGAGGGGGCAGCTGTAGACCAGGCCCTGCTGCCCATGTTAGTAGATACCCTGGGAATAGCTAGATGATGGATACCAGTAGAGCGGAGGCTGCAGTGCATGGTCCTGGTTTTCAGTAGAGCAGCAAGGAGGATGCAGTACCCATGTGGATGACTTTGTCCACCATGCCACAAAGGTCAAAGTCAAAGCGTCCCTGCAGCGGTAGCCATCCGAGGGTACTGTAGAGTGTGCAGTGGTGGGTGGAGAAAGGGGCCAGTAAAGCAAAGCAGCAGGCACTGTTACAGGCATTAGAGAGTTTAGCCAAGGTGGCAGCAGAGGTCCTGGAGTATATGGGAGAGCAGTAGTCCAGGATAGGGAGGAGATTTCCCTGGGCAATGGCCAGTCTGGCTTCAGGGGTGAGGTATTGTTTGAATCGATATGCGACTCCCAAGTTCTGATGGAACCTGCTGATAATGGAGTGGACGTGTTCGGTGAAGGTGAGAGCAGGGTCGAACGATACTCCTAAGTATTTATAATTATCACCATCTTCAAGGGCAGAGCCGTCGGGGGAGAGAATGCAGAGTGGGGCATGGGTTTTGGATTTAGCAAGGAAAGGCTTTGGTCCGAACAGCATGGATTTTGTTTTCTTGGCATTAACTAAGAGAAGGTTGTTTGAAAACCAGTTATGGGCAGAGGCGTAATTGTGCAAGAGTACAGAGGAGATGGTGGCCATAGATTTGTTGCTGTGGAAGAGAACCAGGTTGTCAGCATACAGGAGGGAGTGGCAGTTGAGGCTATCAGAGGGAAGCGAGTTTACAAATATGGAGAAGAGGAGGGGGCCCAGGATTGAACCTTGCGGGACCTCCACGGAGACTGGCAGAGTGGTGGAGCTAGTTTGGCCCAAACACACGAATTGAGAGCGGCCAGTCAGGTAGTTGGTGAACCAGTTGGTGACTTCCTGTGAGCATCCTAGGAGGCTAAGTTTGGAGGTGAGGAGGGCATGGTTTACCATGTCAACACAGGGGTCATAGACACACAAACAAAGCCACAAAAACCGTGTTTACACGGCTGCAGCATTTTAAAATTTTTGCCTGTAACAGTGCGGTCCCAACCACCAGTGATGAGTCGTCTGCCTGTCTACAAGGTACCTAAGGTACATGGTAAACCGTGCCCTCCTCACCTCCAAACTTGCAGAATTGTGCACCATGATCGCAGTCCCAGGCAGTCAGATTAAACCTTATGGTTTTATGTTTAATGACCTGTTTTACTAAGTAGCATGACCACATTTGTGGCAGCAGCAGTAAGAACACAGTGCGGACTCACAAAAAGAAACAAAGGTAATTAACAGCACTTCTGTGTTTATGAATGGCAATGACTTGACAGCAGCAAGCACATCTTCAGCCATGTCACCGCTTACATCGGAGAGCAGCCACCCGGACCCCAGATGCTTGCAGCAATGTAGAGAGGGGCCGTGTAGACAGGCAGATGACTCGTCGCAGGTGGTTGGGACCGCACTGTTACAAGCAGAATTTTTCAAATGCTGCAGCTGTGTAAACATGTTTTTTCTGGCTTTGTTTGTGTGTCTGTGACCCCGTATGTTCCATTGTTCTGTTGCTGTTTCCTCCTCCTGTTGTGCACACACAGTGTACAGATGGAGTCTGTGTTTGATTTTGAATTTACTCTTTTTTTTTTTTCTTCAATTAAGTCACGACCTGAAAGACTTGTGACCAACACAACAGTGCAGTCAGACTGGGTAAAAGTGGAGTCAGGACCTGGAACAGACTGGGAGAAAAAGGGGCTGTCTGTAGCCTTATTTCTGTTAAATATTCATATCACACCGGAGAAAAAGGTAGGGGCCATGACAGGAATTGGAGGATTGCTACTGAGCGACTGTACAGTGTGGCACTGAAGTGTGCATGTGCTGTCATAGTGGCTCTGTCAAGTGGGGGACAGAAGAGCCGTTTGGAGCTATGGTTTTCTTCTGTTTCTGCAGATTCCTTTTTAAATGTCATTGCCAGTGACTGAGGGGTCTACACTACTGTTAGAAGTGGATGAATGTAGGGGAAAAGGTTTTGTGTGTTGGGGGGGTGGGGGGTACTTATGAGTTGGTGCAGGAAAACTGGCTTGGTAAGGGATTCAGTGTGGAGGAATGTGTTTTACTTTTATGCAGTCAGGGTTGCCTGCCTTAGATACAGTGAGGTTATTGTCAGATAACATCACTGTCTCTAGGCCAATCTGGCCAATCAGAGCCCAGGATTCTTTCTTGCCATTGTATAATAAACATTGCCATTCGGACATCAGAAGGGTGCTGCAGTCAGTGATAGAACAGCAGTGGTTCCATTTTATTGCTGTCTCTACAGTGTGATATTAGCATTGCTTTGTACATTCCAGTGTCAAAGTGGAGTCAACAGAAATGTGATGGATAAAACAGAACAATTCAGTACTCACCGAAATGTTACTTACTGTGAGTTTTAATGTATTTTTCTAGACTGAGGAGCCATTTGGGTGTTTTTCTAGTTTTGGATTTCGTACAAGTTTTGAAAAATGATGCTGTCTATCTCAATTCATTGGTTTTCTACCATTTTTTGTAGAAATCGTTTCATTCTCCTCCAGTGTAATACTATTATATGCCATTGAATTCTTTCATTGGTGTTTTCAAGATAGGTGTTCCTATAGCAGATAACAAGTGTTTTAAACTTGAAGTCTAAACACTGTGTCACTTAGGATTTTAGCCAAATGACAAATCTTTTTTTTTTTATGTATTATGCGTTATGCCGTCACCAAGTCTGCTCCTATCAGTCCCCAGTTCCTTCCGTCCCCGTCGTCTGACTAATTTTGCAGTATTTACTGGCTACAGCCTCATGGCTACCCCCCATGGTGGGGGTCCCATGGCCACTCTGTATTAGACCTGGGGAGGAACTGGGTAGTAGGGATGCTAGGCGGCGAGTCCAGCAGGCTGCGCAGTGTTGACAAGAAGAGTGGCATCATCCTGTGGCTAAGAGTTTTTCCATAGAGTTGCATCCCTTACCCCATGATGTCAGTGATGCGCTGAGCATGCATGTTCCCACGCATGCCCAACCTGCCGATGTTGTCTCTCCCTCTCTGGGCTCTGGTGTTCATCTGCTGCCCATACTTGGTCAATGGCACAGCACTGGGGGCATCTGTTCCCCCCCCCCAAAGGTGGAGAGCATCTATGGGGCGCTCAATCCACCTCCCCAGCTGGCCCTTGACACTTCAGGATCGTTCCCAAACCCGAGTTGTTGGCATCACAAGCAGTAGCTCTCTCTCTCTGCACTGGCGGGCCGGCCAGCCAGATGACAAATCTAAGCCAAGCTTAGAAAAATTGCATTTTGATCTTCTGCCTGAGCAACAACAGCAGCAATGTGGCTAAATACAGAATGTTATTAGTAGTTTTATACGGAAAAGCTTAGCAAAGCATTACTTGGTTAGTAGCACTACATGTACTAAGGAATAATATTGTCGTCAAGATTTTTTTTTTTTTTTTTTTAACTTTCTTTTTTTGCTTCTGGCATTCAGACGACCCTTTGCAGCTGCTCAAGCCTTATCATGGCTCAGCTCCAACAGCCTGCCTTCTCCCAAGACTTACCCTTGCTCCCCCATTACCCCCATGGTTTGTCCCCCATGGTGGGGTCCTTGAATTAGGTCAGGACTCTTGGGACGTTCTTAATCAGTTGTCCAGGGAGAGTGCAAACATTAATAAAACCAGCACTCCAGACCATTCAATTCAATAAATAAATAATTAAAAAATACTTACAAAAAAGAAAGCAGTGACAGTTATATTTCTCACAATCTGGAAACCCAGTAAACATTTAAGAAGCCATGTTCAACACACATACACTGATTTAAAGCCCCTGCACTTCGGGGTATCAAACCCCTTCCTTAGGAGGAGAGTGCCTAGGTCAGTGGATAGGGGGCTTGCAAGCGTGGAGGGCCATAATGCTGTTTATCCAGAAGATTTTCCTTGCTGTTTTCTCCCGGTGAGGAGGATGAGACGGCATAATGCATGCACACTAAGCATGCGCCTGCCAAAGATAGTGATGACCTCCCACCCCTGCAATTTCTCACTGCAGCTGCCCTGTGGTCACCCAAGGGGCAGCATTGCAGCAAGGATCACATGCCATACTCCCCAGAGGAAAAGAGCACCCACTGGGATGCACAGTGTTACTCCCTACAGCTCATCCTCAATGACCCAAGCTCATTCCAGAATCTGGGCTGCTGATGTCCCAAGCTGCAGCGCTGCTGCCACACTTGTGTACTGCCCTGTCATGGTGTCCTTTTACTTTGGAGCAGTTTGGTTTCCCCTATGCAAGAGATGTAACCTGGGGTGGATCCAGAGGGTGACTGGCATCACTGTGGAAACAAATCTCTGCACTCTTTATGTTTTCCCTGTTGAATTCGAGGGATTGCCTGGTAACAAGATTGAGTCTAGAGATCTACACTGGAAATAACAAAAAGGAAAATGTTAGTAAGTACTGAAGTTAATTTTCCTGCTGCGTCCATCCGTCCATCTAGCTATGTTGCCTGTGCTCTTACTTTACTAAGCTATGCACCCTGAAGGAAGCAGACTCTTTCCTGTAATTTTAACATGTAAATTATGGCTTCCTGTCTTTTACCCTCATTTGCTGATAAACATAAAAAGAACCCGTTTGACAGGAAATGTCAAAATGAAGGATTACCTTGTGGCCTCTGGGATTCTCATAGATCAGTGACAGATGTTTTCTGGCAGGATGTAGTACGTTAATGAGAACCCTATTTAGCAGAAGTGGTTCATACTGGTTCAGTGTTACCAGATGGATGACCTGTGACCTTTAAGGATGTTCCCTGGTGTTTTAGCAACCCCATGTCAAATTCCTAAATTTTTGCCCGGTATATGATGGCCATCTAAACATTTACAATCCTCAACAACAAAACATGGGTTGCCATGCTTGTTTTTAGGTTACGTGGTGAGACCTAATCCCTCTTTGTGAAAAAAATCCATATGGTGTCAGATTGATGATCTTCAGGGATACCTCTTTGATCAGGTCACACCTATAAATCTTAGCTGCCAGGCACTAGGATCCCAGGGAAGCTTTTCTGTAGTAGTCTAGTAGGGGCCACCCATGCCAACATCACACGCCAACGTCCCTTACCCTACATAAGCAAGGGCGGCGCCGGTCCCTCCTCATTTCTTTCCTGCCATTGGCTTATTTGCACGGACTCTGCGGAAGCTTTGTCATTCATTCAACTGCCAAAACTTATTTTTTTCATTTTCTTCAAGTGGTGAAATGACTTTCTTTTGAAGTCATTCCTTTTTCTATTGTATGTTGAGAACCACAGTCTCGTCCACTCTTTTCCGTCGCTGCCACCGCGGAAAAAGATTTCTTCCACTGATGGCTTAGCTTCTGGAGTTTGTTGCCTCGGGCCCAGCCCATGGGTCTTGCCTGGGCAGCCTGGCCTGTAGTTCAACTTACCACCTGGCAACACCACAAGAAAGCCCTGCAGAAGTTCCTATGGAGCAACCAGCAGTTCTGTCAGAACAGTGGCACTCCAGGACCACCACTTCCCAGTTGCTGGCTTCCTCTTCAGGCTCTCAGGCCACCAAGGCCTGGGGCAAGTCTTTGGGGAAACACCCTCACCAGGACAAGGAGCGCTATAAGGACCATCCCCCCAGCAGTGCTTCCGTTCCTTATTGGCTTCTTCCTCTCCACCGTCGACAGCTTTGCCATCAAAAACCTCCTGCTGCACAGGCCTCTGCTTCCTCCAGGCCTTCCTTGACAGTGAGTTCCACCAGCCTTCCTTCGACTGGTGTGGAGCCGTCGGCCCCTGGGTCGTTCTACCCTGCCACTACAACCTTCGGGACCACTGGGTCCACAGATGCTGGGCCCCGTCAGCTCTGCTGCTCTAGGCAGCCTTTCATTGGTGCTGAGAACTGTTCTCCCCTACTGCAGCCAGCTTCAATGGTGTTTCCTTTTCTCATCGTCAACCCTAATACTGTGCTCACTTCTGTTACCACTGTCCTGGTCCAGCAGCTGGTTCTGTGGCTGGGACCTTAGTTGCTTCTGCCGTCAGATGCCAATTCAGTGTCAACTCCGGTTCTCTTCCCTTCCAGCCCCTCCCCAGGCACCATCGGTACCATTGTCGTCGATGCCTCTGACCAGGTCGACATAGAGGTGGAGTACTGCCCTGATCTCATTCTCCCTGAAGAGGAGGAGGATGATGAAGAGGAGGAAGGTGAGGGAGTGGCTTCCGTGGGCAGATCTACTGTCTCTTGTGGGAGTGAGGACTCGGTTAAGCATACCCCGAGGTCCCCTCCTAAGGACCCCACTTTCTTCAATATCATGAGGCAGCTTCAAGTCAGTATGGGGTTCTAGACTGAGGAAGAGGATGTCACCAGGAGGAATCTAGTGGATTTCTTGGAGATTCCTGAGACTGCACCCAAGATCATCCATCCTTTGCTCCCAGCCTTGGAGGATGCTGCCAGTGCTGCATGGCACAGGCCTAACTCAGTGCCTGCCATGCCCAGAAAGGCTGATAAGCTTTACCCTTTAGGTAAGCCTTTCCATGCTGCTGAGCCAGAGACTGACTGAGTGGTCATCAAGGCGGCCCATGACAGGTCCAAGATACCCAAGCACCTGAGTTCCCTTCCCCTGACAGGGAATCCAGGATGGCCGATCTTTGGGGCAAGAGGACCTTTGTCTCTGCCACTTTATTTATTTATTGTTTTTACTTTTTATTTATTATTTTAAGTGATACTTGGAGGGTAAGTCACCACAAATACATACAGAAAACTGATCACATTACATCTATACAATACTTGAGAGTACAGTACAAATTTCAGGAGGGTATTATTGCTTAGACTAACTGTTCTCTTTCAAATTATTAAGTATTCCCTATTGGGGTGGGGACTCAGGATTACAGTATTTGAGTACAAATGTTAGTTCTCTCCAAAAGGAGTATAATTCAGGTTACAAGTGAAGTCCCACTAGTTCTCCTGGGGGAGAAACTGTTATGGAATGGACTGGCCGACTCAACCATGCTCGAAAGATAGCAACAATGTAGCATGCATGACAGGTCAAAATCCATCATCCTAACCCTAAAAATCTGGGTGGAGATTGGTTATATGCAAGAACCAGGGAGTTCATCTGTTCATCAGAACCAAAGTTTTGTTTCTAATTTAGCTGTTAGACTTTCCATTTTGCATATCTCATATACTTTAGTTTCCCAGTTAGAGACACTAGAAGGACCGGGTTGTAACCAAAGCCTGGTTATAACTTTTTTAGCTGCCCCCAAAAATATACTAATTAAATAAATCTGATGGGTACTCTTAATTGCTGTGGGAGATGTAACAGGAGGGCCGTTTCTGGGGTGAGAGTCCTCAGAGTAGGGAATAACTTCCTCATCTGCCTCCCAACCCTCCCCCCCAAAATGTGGATAATACCGGACAGAACCACAAAACATGGGAGTGTGTGCCTACTTCACTTCCACAACCCCTCCAACATGAGGAATCACCCAAAATTAGATATTTAGTGGTAAATTGTGGTGTTGGGGTTTTGGGAGACCCCTCTTAAGGATCGGAGCAGTGGCTAGTACCAAAACAACCAAGGACACACAGTAACTGTTTTAAAACAAAGTTTTACTTTGGTGTTACAAGTTACAAATTTATTCTGCACATAAATTTCTAATGTTACTATGCAAGTTACATGACTGACAGAGCAGACTAATGGTCTAATGGTATTATAGCTATAGGATACAGAAAAAACAGAGAAGATATTACCCCTGTATTTCTGGGAGCTTGGGCGATCGATCTGGCAGCAGGTTCCTTGTTCTTCTTCCCAAGACACAAAAACCTAGCCCAGAGGTGTGGGTTTTTATACTGTAGCTGACTTCACTGTTTGAGTGGTCACTGGGTTTTTAGGCCAATCGGAATGTTGGGTCTGATGGCCAATCAGAGGCTGCATGCTCAGTTAATGGACAGAAGCCTGCAGCCAATTACAGCCTTCCAACCTTCATGGTCAGTGTATGGACAGTGGGTTGGTGAATGATCAATCAGTACAGTTAATAAGTACATTTGGCCACTAGATGACAGTAGTGTTCCATTTACAACGTAATGGTAACTGGGGTCTGGGTGTGATTAGGTTTTAATAGCTTTTTCATAGCCCTAGTTAAAATAGAACTGTAAGGTTTTTATATGGTTTAAAGCTGCCACTCTTTGAAGTTATACATGTCTTTTAAACGTACACATGCAAGAGCTCCCAGATCTGCAGGGACTTCTGTATTTTACAGGCAAATGAAGCTATTTACAGAAAAATTGTTCCCATAGACTTGCATTGGTTATATGGGGAAACAGAGCAGTTTGGCTTCCATAGGGTATAATGTGATTTACTGGAAACACGGGAAATCACCTTGGAGGTACCGGGAACATGCCAAATCCCTCTGGGAGTACTGCAACATACAGGCATATTAATAGTTCATACAGAGAGGTAGAGAGTTTAAACTGGCATAGTAACTCTGACCTTTGGAAGCCTTTACGAGACTGAAAAGCTAGTCTAACTCTGTCCTGTTTAATCAGCAACAGTTACTGATATCCTGAGGGAGACTGGACAATGCATCACAGTTTACTCAACAATAGTTATTGATTTTAGCTGTTTATCCTGAGGGACACTGGACAATGCAATGCAGTTTTAGTTGAGGCGACCTTTAAGATATGGTGGTATCACCAGCTGTTCACTGTTTACCACACAGAAACAAAACAAACAGTACAGAACCCATAACATCCACAATATGTGACGACCTTCAAAAACTTGCCCGAGACATTGTTCCACTCTATTGTCATTTGCTTTACCTTCACATACTTTCTCAACCTGCAAATTCCTGTTTCAGTTATACAAGTCTTTCATTTTATTTCCTTCTTACTTGTATACTCCTTCAGTATTCTCCTATTAACCCTTCAACTGCTTTTACACCATACTTATAATCCTTTATTATTCTATAGTGAGGTACAAAAGTATAGCACTGCTATTTTCCAGGAGTATTCTCTCCAAGTATATGAATTAGTTGTTTTATGTTGCTGGCGCCAAATGCATAGCCAATCTTCATGATAGTTCTACCATTAACTCTGCTTCCCAGTTAAATTGGATAACATCCATTTCCTGAGTAGGATTATTGTTCAAGGTTATATAGTTTAGATATCAAATGTTGGTGTAAAAAATCACTCTGTAGTTGGGTAAGTAATGTATATAGTGGGATGGGTAGTTTGGTCTGAAATATCTATTCCTATTTCTTTACTTAAGAACTGACAAATTTGTAGGTAGCGGAAAAAATCCCATTGCGACAAAAAGAACTCACTCTTTAATTGGGCAAGAGTCTTGAAAATACCCTTTTCATAAAATTGTTAAGCATAAATTAACCCTAACTCGTGCCATCTCCAGAATGTTGTATCTATCAGAGTAGGGTCGAAATTTGGATTCTAGGAGGGATACCCATCCATCTGGCTACAAAATGAATTTCCGGGTAGTGGAGGAATTTCACCCAGCCTCGAAGCATAGCTGTTGTAAAGAAGGAGCATTGCTCTGAATGAGCAGGTGTTCAGGGCTGAAATACCAAAAGCTGATTTAAAGAGAAGTTAGACAGGGCTCTAATTTAAGCCGAATCGGTGCCAGACTTGGTGGGAGCAACCACTTTGAAAAATGTGCAAGCATGGTTGCTACCGAATATTTAAAAATGTCTGGTAAGGCTAGTCCTCTCTTCTCCTTAGGCAGCTGTAATTTACGTAAGGAAATGTGTGGTCTCCCTCCTTCCCATAGAAAAGTCCTAATGGCCTTCTCCCATCTCTTAACCTCATTCTGCAAAAGCTGAAGAGGTATATTCTCTGCATAAGGTATAGTAATTTTGGTAGTGAATTCATTTGAATAGATTGCACTCTGTTTAATATTGAGATTGGTAGGGGAGTCCAACGTTTTAAATCTGTGTGTACTTGTAAAAACGGGATCATCATTAAGTGTAACGTGAAGCCCACCAGGATGAAGTGCAGTGCTGCAGAATTCTGCAGTAGAGTTGCAGCAAATAATGCAATTTCAATGGGAGTTAATCCCTGTTGTCATGTAGTAAACCTGTGACACTGCGCTTCATCCTGGTGGACTTCACTGTATATAGGCTAGAAAGGACAGGGGAGATGTTAATACCCAGGTAAGTTATATGGGGTTGATTCCATTTATAATAAGGGGATACGTGATGGGGAGACATACGATAGCGATTTTATCAGTACGAGTGGCAAGTGAGCTTGGGGTTATCACGGACTGAGCTCACTTGCCATGAGTGTTGATAAAATCACTAGCGTATGCCTCCCCATCATGTATCCATTTTATATAATAGGGGTTGACCTGTTAGTGTACATTGTTTAATAGTTTCATGTTATTTGAGTTAGTTTTTTACCTGTTTGTTGGGGTGTTCCTTTTTCTTCCTGTGTTTGTGTGCTTGGCTCCAGTGGCATGTACACAGTGGTGATAACAGCTCCTGTGTAATGACAGTGGTAATAACCTTCATTCTATTCCCCTGTGTACATGTCATGAGAAGCGATTTGGCTGGGAGTGCTGATAGCACTTTTTATCTAATGTGTTTTAGGTCAGCCCCTATTATATAATTGTATTTATTTAATATAGATTAAGGTGGTGCATAATGCAAAATTAAAACCTCTGATTTCCCTTGATTGATTTTATAACCTATCAACCATTCTATCATAGGCGAGATTCCATCCAAGGTTGCTAGGGAGACCTCAGGCGGGTAATGTAAAGAAGGAAGAGGTTGTCAGCATAATATGCTAATTTATGCTGGATGCCATTGACCACCTCTGCCACTCAAGGCCTTAGAATTGCCAATTATCTATCCCATTTGATCATGTACCAGAATTCCCTCTGGAAGAAGGGCAAGGCTGTGGCACAGGCCCTTCCTGAGGGTCCTTAGAGGCAAGAACTCTGTAAGAGTCTTCAGGCTGCGGAGGATGTCAGTAAGCACCTCTTAAGAGCCATTTATGACATGTCTGATTCCACTGCCAGAGCAGCTGCCACTGGCATTTGCTTTAGAAGGCACTTCTGGCTGAGAGTCTCAGTCTTTACTGCTGATGTCCAGCAGAAGATCTTAGATGCTCCCCTTTGTGGGCTTCAAGCTTTTTGGCCCTGATGTGCAGGATATCATTAATGACCTGTAGGCCTCTGGTAGGGCTGTTCAGTCTATTCATTCTCTTTACCATACCCAGCCCAGGAGTAGGTCAAGACCCTCCTTTCGCAATGTCTCTCATAAGTCAAGGTCAGGAACCAGATTTCAGGGCACGCGCAGAGCCAATGCTTCTTTGCCTGCCCCTTCCTCCACTTCTGGTGGCCCTGCCAAAAGCCCCAGAGGTGGTGGTGTGGCTTCAGCCACCAGCTCGATATACGAACATACGAATCTGCCAGCAGAAACAGGACTCATGGTCTATCAAGTCTGCTCGAGTGCGCAGCTAGCATTTCTAGATTGCAGTTGCCCCCCACCTCCAGGAAGTTCTCAGCACTGTTTACCCAGACGCTCCCCGTGCCCCATCCCATGCCTTTTTAAAACTACCCACTGTCTTACATGAAATCACTCCTTCTGGTAGGGCATTCCATTTTGACCCCACCCTCTCTGTGAAGTAATGTCTTCTCATCCGTTATTAAATCTACCCCCCCTCTAATCTTAGCCTGTGCCCTCTCGTATCCCTTACCTTCCTCAGCTTAAATAACCCATCAGCACTAGATATGTTGATCCCCTTCAAGTACTTCTCTCCTCCAGAGTGTACAAACAGATCCCTTAGCCTGTCCTCGTAGGTTTTGCCTTCCATTCTCCCTTATCATTTTTTGTCACCCAATGCTGCATCCCTTCTAGCAGTCTAATATCCTTCTTCAGGTATGGATGCCAGTACTGCACACAGTACTCCAAGTGCAGCCTGACCAAGAACCTGTAGAGGGGCAGGATCACTTCCCTGTACCTGGATGAGAATCCCCTTGCAGCACACCCTAGCATCCTGTTTGCCTTAGCTTTCCTGCATTGAGCAGAGTTGTTCATGCTCTCTGTTACTATCACCACTAAGTCCTTCTCTTCCTCAGCATGACTCCTTGCACGACCCCCCCCACCGTTCCAAGCCAAGAGGTAGTGATAGGGGGTCATTTTTCCCTCCATCTAGACCAGTGGAGGGCCATGACTACAGATGTCTGGATTCTGCAGCTCATCAAACAGGGCCACGCTCTAGAACTTCTGGGACAGCCTCCAGATTGTCCACCTGTTCCTTCCCATTGCCCTCCAGATCACATTCCAGTGCTGTGGGAAGAGGTGCTCACTCTGCTGCACAAAAGGGCTATAGAGCCAGTGTCCAGTCAGCAAAGAAACAAGGGATCAAGCAAGGCCCTGTGGCGCTGAGGGTTGAGGCACTGGCCACCACACCTCGCACCATGCCGGCGACCTGGGTTTGGGAGCGAGCTCGGGCGTTGGGGGTCGGCAGGGAGGGGTTGAGGATGAGTGCCCTTGTTGTGTTCTCCTCCTCGGAGGGATAGGGTGGATGTCCTAGTCTGTTAGCGCCCCGTGGAGACCAGGGGCATCGCGAATAGGTCAGGCATGCATGCAGTAGCAAGACTGACGTTAGCAAGATTGCTAAAAGGCCGTCTGGCTTGACGTGCTCGCTTAGTAGGGACGGGTACAATAACCTCATTGTAAAGTCCCTCCAGTTGGTCTGTGGCGATGATGGGGATTTCCATGGCACGGCCCACATCCCACCGCCGGCCCAGCTTGCTGGGAGCTTCCCGGGTGCCAACCCGTAGGCTGCACAGACTCCAGCTTGAACCGGGGGGCTGGGGTCTGGCCTGGGCAGTGTGGGTGGAGAAGTTCCATGGCATAGGGGTTCAGGCAAGGAGTTAGAGGCCCCAGCCCTGTAAGTACCCCGGAAGGACGCCCAGACCACCAGAGTGCATAAATAGAAATGGGGAAAAAAAAAAAAAAAAGAAACAAGGGATCCTATTCCCGGTTCTTCATTGTTCCGAAACGCACCGGGGATCTGAGGCCCATTCTAGACCTCAAGGAACTAAATCTTTACATTCAGTACAAGAAGTTCTGGATGGTCATCCTACCTGGCCTGCTGCCTCTGCTCAAGCAGGGAGACTGGTTATGCTCCCTGGATGTGCAGTATGTATACCTGCATATCAAGGTATGCTTCTCCCACAGATGGTATTTATTTATTTATTACAGTTTTGGATTGACACCTTTGATCCAGGGCTTGTTTACAAAGCTTCCATGTCAGATCAAAGAAAAATACAAACCAAAACACACACATAGATGTCAACAGATATTTACATACAGTCAAGAACAATGCAGGTGTTAAAGGTATAAAAGTCACTTCTGATAGTGTATACAATCAATAAATGGGAAACAGGAGTTACATTGTTCCTGTTCAGAAGTATAAGTATGAGATAGTGACAACACAACATGAGTGCAGTACAATGCTAGGCAAAAATTCAGTGTTAGACTTCTACTAATATAGTCAAGGGGTGCAGGTTGGAAGGTAGTTGTAGAGATAATGCAGCCAAGGGTGGCTTTGTCAGGGGAGTAAAGGGAGGGAGGTGAGGCAGGGGGGTGAAATGAAGTGGTGGGAGGTAGGGTCCCTGGAAAAGGTAGGAGTAACAGTGAAGGTAAAACCAGCCAAAGGTGGCTTTGTTACAGTTGTTTGTAGAGATAAAGCAGCCAAGGGTGGTATCTCAGGTTCCTGTTCCAGGGAGAACATTACTAATTCAGAGTCTTGCCCCTTGGCTTGTCATGTGCACCATGGGTCTTTGCCAAATGCTTAGCAGCAGTAGCAGCAGACCTCAGGCATGAGGGCCTGTATGTTTTCCTTTATCTGGATGACAGATTGCTGAACGCCCAGTCCAGAGATCTCCTGCTGTGGACTCTAGACCTCACAAGGTATTTATTCCAGGCTTTGGGGATTACCACCAGTCTACCCAAATCTGTCCTCTTCCTGTGCCAGCGGCTGCAGTACATTGCAGCAGTCCTGGACACTACCCAAGGCAAGGCCTTCCTTCCTCAGGACAAGGTAGAATGTCTGATAGCACAGGTCCAGCTGGTTGCCTAAAGCCGTTCGGTCTCTGCCAGACCTTCCTCCGGTTGTTGGGCCTGATGGCCGCAGCCATAGCCACTGTTCCTTTGGCCAGGCTACATGAGGATTCCCCAGTGGACCCTCAGAGTCCAGTGGGATCAACACACCGATGATCTAGATCAACAGGTTCTTTGTTTCTGCCACTGTCCGCAGGGCTCTTCAGTGGTGGATGGATCCTCTCAGTCTTCTGAGAGGAGTGCCCTTCCTCATTCCCTCCCCACAGCAGATCCTCACCTCAGATGCCTCGGGTCTGGGCTGAGGGGGGACACATCTGGGTCCCTTCTGAAACCAGGTTTCCTGGTTAATATTGGAGGCCCACCTCCACATAAATGTGCTAGAAATGAGAGCAGTTCTGTATGCCTTACAAGCTTTCCAGAACCACCTCTCTCTGGGGTACCCTCCTGGTGCAGTTGGACAACCTCAGTGTTGTTTATTACATCGACAAGCAAGGTAGGACTCACTCCTAACACCTTTATGTGGGGAGATGAGATACTAGTACTGGGCTTCAGAACTCAGTCTAGAACTGTTGGCTGTCCACATTCCAGGTGAGCAAAATGCCCTGGCGGACAGCCTCAGCCGGTCACAGTCCAAACAGCATGAGTGGAAACTGCTGTCTTCAGTCGTGGAGGACCTGTTCGACAGGTGGGGTGTCCAGAATTAGATCTTTTTACGTCCCCACTCAATGCAAAACTACTATGTTTTGCTCGCTAGAGCCAGGGCCTGGAGTTTTCTGGTGAGATGCATTGTCCCTCTCTTGGAAAGGGAGGTTCCTCTGTGCCTTCCCTCCCATCTCTCAAATTTAGAGGGCACTGATCAAGTTCCAAATGGAGGGAGCCACTCTTATTCTGGTGGCCCTATTCTGGCCTCATCAAATTCGATTTCCATTATTGCAGCAGTTGGCTGTGGAACCTCCAGTTCCTCTGCCCCCCCTGCTGGGACCTGTTGACTCAGGAACAGGGAACTCTGGTTCATCTGAACCTTAAGTCCCTCCATCTGAATGCCTGGCTGAAGACGTAGCCATTGCCTGGTTCAGGATGTCTCAGAAGGTGGCTGATGTCCTGGCGGCTGCCAGGAAACCCTCCACCAGGGCCACTTATTCAATGACGTGGAAGTGCTTTGCTGTGTGGGTCACTTCTCATTACCTGGACCTTTTCACCTGTCCAGTGAACCAAGTTTTTGATTATCTCCTGTCCTTGTCTGATGCAGGACGCCAGCGCTCCTCTATTGAGGTGCATTTGTCTGCCATAGCAGCCTTCCATGTGCCCATCAATGGTCATATTGTGGCCCAGCTAGACGTGGCCTATACTTTTCTTAGAGGCGTTTCACACTTGAAGCCTCCTATCCATAATCCAGTCGTGGCTTGGGACCTGAATTCTTTCCTAGAAAAGCTGACATTGCCTCCTTTTAAGCCGTCTGCATCCTGCAAGCTACGCTTTCTGTCTTGGAAAGCATTAATTTTAGTTTGCTATTACTTCTGCTCAAAGGATTTCTGAGCTACAGGCTCTCATGTGTGAGCAGTTTTATTTTGATTTTCCGCAAAGACAGGGTGTCTTTGCATACCAGCCCTAAGTTTCTTCCTAAGGTGGTACCTGAATTTACTTTAAATCAGTCTATCCACCTGCGTGTTTATTACCCAGAGCATGCCAATCCAGGGGAAGCATTGCTCCATACTTTAGATGTGCATAGAATTCTCAGGTAGTATACACACTGTACAAAGGGCTGCAGAAAGTCCTCAGTTGTTTCTTCCTTTTGCCCCTGGGAAAGAGGCATTCCAGTTTCTAAACAGTGTTTGTCCAGATGTTCATGACCACTTTGGTTGCCTTTTTCAGGAATGTCTCAGCCACAGACATCTGTGCTTCTTCGACTTGAAGTACTCTCCACACTTTCACAAAGCACTACAGTCTGAACATTGCCTCTAGAAGGAGGGCAGGCTTTGGCCTAGCTGTGCTTCAAGGCCTTCTTTCCTAGGCTTTTGGCCTCCTGCCACCCAGACTATCTCAATGTCAGAACTGCTTGGGACACGTTCCATAGGTGTGACCTGATGAAAGAGATATCCCCGAAGAAGATAGTACAGTTACGTAAGAACTTACCAAAACAGTAGGTCTTTGAGGGAGTCTCTTTCATCAGGTCATGTTGTCCCACCCTCCATCCCTCTGGCTCTCTGTCTCCTGCCGGGCTTCCTGTTTGCTCCAGCCCCTTCTTATAGCGCGGTTCCTTTCTCTCTCATGGGTTCCCTAGCAGGAGGCCTAGCTCATATGGTCTCCAGTGGGAAAGAACTGAGGAGAGAGCGGGGTCACCATGCTTATGTAGGATAAGAGATGTTGGCATGTGACATTGATGAGGACAGCCCCTACTAGACTGCTACAAAACAGCTTCTGTGGGATCCTAGTGTCTGGCGGCTAAGTTCCATAAGTGTGACCTGATGAAAGGGATTCTCTCGAAGATCTACTGTTACGGTAAGTTCTTACAAAACTGTTCTTTTCATGTATTTTTTTAACTGTGTGAGAAAAATCAAGTGCTGTGATTGGCGAAACCACCAGTACAGCCATGTAATTATGTGCTGCTATTTACATGCCTGCACTTCTTTCAAGGCACCAGCTGTCACAACCCCACTCAGCAGGTCAGCCCTCTACTCCCAAAGTGCCAACCTCTGAGCGTAGTATTGTGAACAGTTAACAGAACAGGGTAACCCTCCTGTCTGTTTTGTGGGTTCGAGTCACCTTTTGTCCCAAGTTCTGGAGGGATTCAAACTGTTACCCTTTTGTTAGCATACCCAATTGTCAGGCTCAGATAATCTGCTCTTTGGGGAAATGCCAGATATCTTTTGCCATGGGCACCCAACCAGGTATTACAAAATGAACCCTTAAAACTCTATGCAAAACCTCAGAGAACTCTTACTTGTTTCCCAGTTTGGTATCGCAATAAGCTCATGCACAGTGTCAACTTTAACCATCTAAGCTTCACTTATAAAAAAAAAAAAAGTTTCAAGGCACACTAAGCAGTTTCTGTTTTAAAATATATATCTTTACTGTAAGATAGATAAAAATAGGTAAACAGTAAATACAGAACAAAATATCCCAACACATGCAATCTTAAAAACAAAACAGGTTTAAAAGTGCAAAATTCCTACCAACCATTAGACTTATTTATCTAAGGTATTCTTATAACCTTTCAGTGCTCTTAGATGTTCCTTCTCTCAGTCCAAGTATATGAATGTGTGTCTTTAAAGGTCAGCTACATAATACTTAAAAACAGTCTTGAGCTGGCCTTTTCTCTGAGGTCACCTAAAAATAGGTGACATCAGCGAGCCTCTTCTCTTTATATGACTTCCCAGTCTAGTCTGTGATCTGCTAGCATCTCCTTTCATCCAGGAGCAGTGTTCTGCTTCACAAAGACATGAAAGAATTATTTGATGAATTTAACTGGCTTCCTCTGAAGACGCCCAAACAAATGCGTATGCCAATTCCTCATGACACCAAGTGCCATCAAAGGACTTTTCCTGAGGGCATTATAAAATGCATAGTTTAGCGACTGATTTCAAAGCAACTGACAAGTTAATTGCATTCCAGATATCTGTAGTTTAACCTCACGCCCTGTCCTTTGAAATTATACCTGGGGTGGTGTCATTTCAGCAAGACAGTATTTTCTCCTGACAGACAATCCCACTACATATTTCATATTGCAAAAAATCATAGTGTAATCAGAACCAGCTGTCCAAGTGTCACACCAGCCTTTGTACCTTAGAAAACTATTAAAATGTCACTACAGTGCTGTATGGAGTACAGACCACTGCTGTACTGAGGGAAATATAAAATCAGTTATTTACCACTATATAAATCAGCATACAGGTTATTTATCCCCTATGCACTGTACTCACAATGCCTCACTTTGTAAATCAACATTTGTGATATTTTATTGCTGTAACCACTACTAAATAACAGACTGCATCTCTCAGTAAGGGAATATAAAACAGCTATACACTGTAACCACAATTCCTTGCTGTGTAATTCAGCATTTAAGATGCTATATTTTGTATCCATTATCAAAATAGAAGACTGCACTTCTCAGTAAGGAAAATTTAAGTCAGCTTTGCTATGTAAAGCAATGCATGAAATGCTTATACTGCTGTAACCACTACCAAAATAGCAGACTGCACCTCTCAGTAAGGAAAATTTAAGTCAGCTTTACGCTCTACCTACAATTCCTTGCTATGCAGATCAGCATATTAGATATTATATTGTTATAACACTGCTTAAATAGGAGTTAGCTGATTTACAGTTTCAAAAAGGGACTAATTTATGCGCATCAATAAATTTAGCTCTTTCTTTAAGGAGTATTATGACTTTTTCTGTATTTTACCAAATTTCTTCCCATATTTTGCAGGTTGGGCTCCCTTCTACCCTTTCCCCACCATCTCCTTGGGCTTACCTTATCCAGTGAACACCCCTTGGATTCCCCTCCTCCTCCTCCTCCTCCTCCATCTGGTGGGGCCAGGAGGAGGGCTGTTCTCCCCACAGAGCTGCAATCCAGTATGCCAGCAGATGGTCCCTGTTGATGGGGCAGGTGGAGGCTCGGTGTGCAGGGCATCACTGTCGCCTGCCTCACCATATTTTCCTCTGTTTTTCTCCCTTCCCCTAACTACGATGAAACACAGGCATGCGCTCATACGTGGAACTGCGCGTGCATCCCAGGACCATGGCCCCCTCCCCTGATTTATGTCTACTGCTCGTGCATCCTGTGGGCTGCCACCAGGCCTCCACCTGATGGCAGCCAAGAGCCAAGATGGCTCACCAGCCCCAACTGGGAGAGGAGAATTGTCAGGTCGCCACTCAGTCCTCTCCAAGCCCTCCCCCCTGCCAACCCCCAATGACCTGAGTGCGTTCCTGAACTCAAGATGCTGGTGTAATGAGAGGTAACAGCCCTCTGTGCCACTGGACCACTATTTTACCAGTTTAACAATGTTTCTGCACATGTTATAAGTGCAATAAAACACTCCAGAGGGTGTGATTATGGTCCATGATCAGCCTTCTCTCCCGGGTGTTTAAAAAGTTACAGATGCTTTATGTTGCAGTTTAGTGGTGCCGTGTTACTCTCAGTAAAATCTAATATGCTTTTTATGTGGGAACAGCTTTAATTAGACTAACTGCAGAATTTTTACACATGCTTTTGAGACCTCTCAGGTCCCTTTATCAGGTGCAGAGAAAATTAACCAGCATTTCAGAGTATGTACAAGAGTTTGTGGATCCCATATTATTTAACAAAGGGCAGGCTGTAAAGGAAGCAACTTAATACAGTACAGTACAGGTGACTACCAGGAGATCGGTCTCATGTCATTTAAAGGTGGGCGATCAGACATGCAAATAGTGAGCTACATCAAACTGATACCATAAGAAAAGGATCAATCGCTGAAAAAAGTTCCATTAAAGGAGCGGTACACCCCAAATCCCCCAAAAATACATATTATGTGGAGTGGGATTTTTTTCACTGTGTCTCTAGCAGGAGTTACTTTTCAGCCTTTGTCTGCAGCTTGTGGTTTGTTTGTTTTTTCAAATTGCATCAGGCCATTTTATTGCCTCTGGGAGTCACCATGAATTCTTCTTTTATTGCTCTTGGATTCCTGGGCTTGTCCCAGAATCCCTCTGGGAATGACATGCAGGCTACAGTCTGAAAATACTTTTTTCTTATACAACTTCAGTATCAGTAGCCACTGGACAGCTTTGCCAGTAAGTGTCTTTTTCTCACCTAAAACTAGGCTAATAAATCTCTTTTAACGTTGAACTGTGCTTGGGCCTTCTTTTAATCTGTTTTTCTATTTTACTAAGTACCTGTACCATTTTTCTTTTCTTGTCTCTGTCGACCCATCTGCCTTGTGCTTGTTTGTGAATGAATGAATGATCTAAATGCATGGATCACTAGAAATCACTTTCTTCTATGCTTAGCGACACCATCCGCCTCAGGATGTCACATTTCAAAGTGTAGGTCAAGGGCTTTTTTTAAACACTTTCTTTTTTTTCCAAAGTCTTTGAATGCTGAGTTTGCAAGTGAGTTATCCAAAACTGACCACACTGCATCAGCCTGCCACTTGCAGAATCACCAGATCCAAAGCGCTGGGACACATATTCGCAGAGTGACTGGGTTCATCTTGGGACCTTTTTTTGTACATTTAAGTTTAATTAAAGCGGGATAAAGTTATGTTATTGTTGGCTCAGAATGAGTTCATTTCAAGCAAGAACTGAGTAGTGTGGTCTCTTTTGGATACCTTGTTTACCTAGCAGGGGTTAGCCCCCCTCCCTTTGAGTGCGGCAAGCATTGCTTTGGATCCGATGAGTTTGCAAGTGGCAGGCTGATGTGGACAGCAGTAGAGTTAGAGGGGGGACAGCACCTGATTGCTGTTTTGCTTTTGCGTTCAACTTGTAACGGTAACCTGAAGCAGTCCAACACCAACACACACTAGTTTAATATGCTGTGACTTTAAAATGAAGAAGCAACAAAGTCATGCACAAAAGCAGGGTAAAAGAAAAGTTTGCAGTGAAAACATGAAGTATTTATTTTGTCCCACAAGATGAGAGAGGAACACCCACAACTGTCTTGTCTTTTGTGATAAAATAAATTCTGCACTTTTTTACTGCAAACCTATCTGTACTTCTGTTTTGTGTGCAGCTTTGTTGTTCCTTCTGCAGGTGTTGCAGTTGATAATACGTAGGGCAGAAATGCAGACATGGACTAAAAAAAATGACTGACCCAGTGCAAATCCAGTTGGAATACTGGACCAGAATGCTGGTTCATCCTCCATGCCAGGATTCCTCCCTGGATTCCTCTAACCACCTCAGACACCTCAGACTTGTTCAAAGGGTAAACGGGACATGGATCACGACCTGGGGATCATAATCGTAGCTTGTCCCCCACCTTTAGTTTGCAGTGAGGATCAGTACATCATATGAATCATGTAACACAGCCCCAAACACCAAGGTGCCAGGCATCACCACCTTCAAACCCACCCTTTTGCTTGTGCCTCAGTACCTACCTACCCACAGAGTGTTACGTCACCAGCAGGAAAAAAACGGTCTACCCCTTTATTGAAAATCAGTAAGCTATTTTTTTTAATATGGTGTGTGCTGTATGACTATAACACAGCCCTTGTTGCCAGTCACCTGTGACAGAAACCAAGAGATTGTATTAGACAAGACTGTGTCTGGACTAGCTCCACAATGCTGAGGCAGGTGAAACAGAATGAACCAAAAATGTTTGAAGGGTCACTTAACAAAACATGGTCCAGGACATTCTCAGCCATTTCTAATACAAGGGGATACAGAGGGAAAAAAAATCACTGCATAGCTGAAATAGGAGCCCAAAGCACAGTTGTCCTCACGTCATCTTCACACATAAAAAAGCTAACACGAGAGCAACTGCACTTACTAGAAGGACGCAAATGGAGATCTACCGCTGCGGGGGTGGGAGCCTGAAACAGACTCCGGGGTCAGGTAAGATCTGCATTTGCTACGGAGGGGATAAGTTGCAGGATGATTTGTTTGGAAACTGGGAGACATTGTGAAGGCATAAAACATGCTGTTTGGGTGTACCGCTCCTTTAAGTATGCAGGATGTATAATGCCACAGTTCACGCATAGGTGGCAGTGTTTAGATGTCAACATGCGTGTGAAAGAAAAAGTAAAACGAGGATGTGTCATTTGTCATGATGTTTGCTTCACTTTTTCCACAAATACTAACATAAAGAGCAGGTTACCAATATTATGACCCCCCCGCCCGAACTAACATTCAGACAAACAGGGGAGTATTTGCATGCTTTTATGCATAAACCAATTTGAATCCCGTGTCATTTTCATAAAAACTTTTATGATAGATGTAGAATATGGTTGTGAATATAGCAAAATAAAGAAATACAGGGGTGCCGTGCTCCTTTTGGTTATTTCTGCTTTCAAAGCTGCAGTTTTAGATGTGGTCGACAGGACAAAAATAAATGAAAAAAATCCCAATAAAAAATAAAACTTGCCAGAAAGCTATTCAGGCAATTCAAAAGTATATGCAGAATGACAAGGATGTAAGTATAAAAGCAACAGAGTAACCAAAGACAGACAGACATGTACGTAAAGTGCCTTGAATGATGCCAGTGGCGGCAACTGTGGAAGCTAATTTCCTCGCTGCCATCCTGAATATATTTTTAGCTGGACATGACATAATAGGATAAATCATTATTCAGATAATGCTTCCATATCCTTAAGAATGTACTTGTGCCAGTAAACAGCCCTGAAATCTTTTCTAGCTGCATCAGGAAAATGGGAATTTGAAACACCAGGGAACATCTTTACAGGGAAACTGTCAACCCTCCACAGAGCTCAAAGTACCCCAACGTCAAAACACTGTGTGTGATTGCTAGTATTTACTACCCTTCTGTAGTATTTCCTGGTGTAATTGGTTATACTGTATCTTCTGCTTCATTTTCTTCTTAATAAAAGAATACAATGAGGGGAGAGTAAAGATTATAAACAAAACTAAATGTGTTTTTTTTTTCCAAACTAAAATCAATTTGAGACCTAAGGAGAGGACAGTAACCCTTTAAAGGAGTAGTATAGTCAAAAAAAAAGTCATCCATTTTGGTGTCATCTATATGATGTTTCTGGTGTTGTTTTCCTCTTTTCGCTAGTACGCATGCCAGAAGCCAAGGTTTTACGTTCATAATCCTTCATTTTAAGGGTTGCAGTGCTCACATTTAGATGCAGGTACCATTTATCTGTACATAATTATGCCTTCTGTGTTCTGTCAGAATAAGCAATATAATGTTGCATAAAAAGTAAAACTAAATTAACTTGTGAACGAGCACAGCAGTGTGTGGGTCCCTGATAACTGATCGGTGCTGCCATCTCTTCGCAGTAGTACAAATATGATAAGTTCAGTAGTTCCATACTTTTAACCAGGTTGACAGTATCATGCTTCCAAGTTTTCATTTAGCACTCCTGTTGGATTATGCCGCCACTAATCTGTAAAACTTCATAATCAGCAGGTTTTTTTGGTGCTTCCCTGACAATCAGCATTTGGCTCACAATGGCTTCTGTGCACTAATGGGTGGGTAATACGCACCTGTGGCATGTACCCCACTGGCGCAGCTCCACACCCGCGGGAGATCCGTTGGTGGCCACATTCACAAAGAGTGGCCACAATGTGACTCCCGTATGTGACCCTGCCCCTCTGGCTCGCAGGCCCTTGGGGGGGCATTCGGGTGTGGCGCCACGGATCTGGGTGGGTGACCAATCAGGTTCCCGACCCAGACCCCTTAGTGGATCACCTGCACCCGTGTGCACCAGGCAAGGAGCTGGCGTGTAGAGTGCCACAGTAGGTGTGGGAGGCGGCTGCCCTGACACCACCCGCAGGCCCCCCAGTGTACCCCACATGCTGGGGCTCCTTCGGTTGGGGTGCAATGGACCCCACCTTGCAGCCACAGCCCGCGGCTGTTGCTCTTGGGGGGCTGCATAACAGGCCCCCTGCCTTTAAGGCTGCCCCAACCTGGCGGAGGTGCCGACACCTGCGCCTGGCACTCCACACGTTCGTGCATCTCACAAAGTGTCGGAATGCCCCCTGTGCCTCCCCCAGTCCACCTCCTACGCGTAGGACCACATGCTGCTGGAGATCTGGCATGGAGGGGGGATGGCTGGCTTGTTGTGACTGCCGTGCAGGGGGCGCAGTGGGTCTGGGTGAGTGTGGAGTGGGCTATGCGTCAGGGTTACATGTCACGTACCCACTCCACACTTTTGTGCATAGGGCCCACTGTGAGCAAGACGAGAACATCTGAGGGACACAATCTGTCAGGAGCTGGTTGGCAACTGTTAAAGCAGAGTAGTATTACCTTGACACATTGCAGTCAAAAACAGAAACTCTGGACATCACTGTTTTTTATGCTACCAGGGAGAAACTGGCTGCAGAAGTACTTAGAGGAGTCCACGAGTCATAAGGCAAGGTCAGAAGCAGAGATCTCTCAGTCAAGCTCCAGCATCCATGGTAACTGGGGCAGGGCCAAGTTACAGGAGCCAACCTGTTTAGAAACAGCAAGAGATCTGATGGAGCTGCTGGTGGTTGTCTGGACATAATTTTCTCGTGCAAAACAGCTTGCTTGAGAGCAGCCACACACTTGTAATATCTGGAAGTGGTGATCCCCAGTACTAGGTGATGGAATCACATGGAGCCTCTAGGATCAGGCAGTGGACAGGTTTGTCAGAGATGGGATACACTGGTGATACAGCCGTTAAATTTGCAATTGAAAGACTTCACTGGCCACTGTAACTTTCCATTTGGGTGTAGCACTCCTTTGAAGGGAATGTCCGAGATACAGAAATGGGCTTTTTAATACCACAGCCCATTACTTAATGGTGGTGAAAGTCTTTTGAGCTAATAAGTGAAATTTTAAAAGTTTTCCTCTACGGAAGGAATGGGATCATAAATTGAACTGAACAGGCAGCCAGCCGATCCCTTCTACTTCCTGATCTGGCGGTCACGCCCCCACCCCCCATGCTCAGACGTTTTGTGACGTCTAACCAGGGAGAGTGTGGAGGCATGTCCCGTTGAAGTTTATGGAGGTGATTTTGTAAAGAACTTATGTATAGCTTACAGTTTTGATATAAATGAAAGCCAGCACTTAATAAAAGGAGGACCCTATTAGTTAAGCGCTGGCTTTCATTTATATCAAAGACTGCTTAAACATACATAAAGTTCTTTTCAAAATCAGCCCTGTAGACTTCAATGGGGCATGCCTCCACGCTCTCCCTGGTTAGATGTCACAAAATTTGAGTGTGGGAGCATAACTGGCAAATCAGGAAGCGGAAGGGATCGACTGTCAGTCTGTTTGGTTCAATTTATGATCCCTTCTGCAGAGGAAAACTTTTAAAATTTCACGTATTAGCTCAAAAGACTTTCGCTGCCATTAAGGAATGGGCTGTGGTGTTAAAAAGCCCGTCTCTGTATCTTGGAATAAATCTTGGACAATCTCTTTAAAGGAGATGCTACACCACGTGATGTATCTGAAGTCTAACTCATGCTCCATCATAGGGAACTTACCCCTCCCAATTAGTGTTTTTATACCAGAAATAACTTTATCTTTTAAACTTGGCACCGTAAATTCCATGTTAAAAGCTGGCCGCTGACATCTCAAGCCTGGCCGTGCACTTCCCTTGCTATTCCTATATTAATGTTCCCTGTCGACCAATGGTGAAGTCGTCAGGAAAAATTAGCATACAGTAGGCAAAAAGCAGGGCACACACCACCAAATACAGTAACCTTAGCCCAAACCAAAAATTGAAAAGCTTGCCTTTAGCTTTTATTAAATTCAGCAACATGTGCCAACTAAGGCTGAACACTGAAGACAATCCCCAAATGCAGTTTGCCTGCTTGTTGCCAACTGTGTTGTGCTGTGCTGTGTTCATCTGGAAGCTAGCTGCTCCATGCAGGTGCACCAGAGGCCTCCGAAACAAGTCTGTCCCACTTCCTGTTTTTGGCAAATTAGTATAGAGCAAATGTTTGAAACATGCAGCTGGGCTTGAGATGTCAGCAGCCAGTCTTTGACATGGAAGTTACAAAACTAAGTTCAAAAGAAGGATGTGCTTGAACTCCAAAAAGTTTCATTGCGGTTTAAAATGCTAATCGGGAGGCTGTTAACTATGGGGGGTGGGGGCGACTGTTAGAAGAATGTGGAAGTTCGAGCCCAGGAGCATACATGTGCCACCACATGAGGAGTTCTGATTCAAGAGTTTACTTAAATTTCAACTTCCAGGTCAGCATAGGCTGCACAAGTAACATAGTCATTTAATGTCAGAAAGGGACTCTAGGTTCGGTGGCAGCACCACACGGCAGTGCTTCCAGCCTGGGAATGTTGGTGCTGGGTTCTGCAGCTACAGTGACCCTTGTCTTTGGCCGGGGAGATTACCTTCCCCACAGAGGGGAGCTGCATGCATGCATGGCATGTCAGGAAATTGCCCAGCGCCAAGCAAAAGGCCGGTGGTACCAAGGTAGAAAAATGGGAAGACGTAACTCTCACGTACCATGAGCCATCTGAATGGCAGAAGCTGGCACTCCAGGGCCCTACTTTGTGGTGATCCCTGCTGGTTACGATGGGAGGGGTGGACGCAGTAGACAGGACTTGGTGTTTGCCAGCCTGAAGATCCGAAGGTAGAAGCAGGTGGCAGCTTGGGGGCAGGAGTGTAGCCAGAAATTTCCATTTTGTACACAATCTCCAACAGTTACACACCCCCAATTAAAAAATTTACACATCCTTTCCAAATGGCACCCCCTTCCAAACAAGTCAGATTGTTGCCAGATGACTCCTCTACTCTCTAAAGAGGTTATACATATATTGGACACTCCTAAGTGGTCTACACTATCCCAAATACTACAGATTAGAATGATAATATTAACTGAGTGGCTTATGTTTTGTGACAGGCACTCAACAAAACTGTACTCAAATGTGTACAGTGAGTATGCCTGTCTACACCCTTGCTTGGGGGGGGCGGCAAACACCAGGATTAAATATAAGTAAACAGTGGATATCAACATCGGGCTGAAAAAAAGTGCTTACAAAGTGGAGTAAGAAATATTCTGACATGAAGTGTTGCTTTAAGTGGAGCAGGTGGCATAGTCTGTATCCTGTTCCCTTGTAAAAGAGACCTGCAGGCAGTATAGCCTAGAGTTTAAAGACACTGAGCTGTGAACCTGAAGACCCAGCAGATCTGGGTTTGAAACTGACAAGTGCCACTTGCATACTGTGGGGTACACCTAGAAACAAGCTGTGATTCAGTGGGTCTTTCCTGACCAAAAAGTCTTAAATTAAAAAAAGTACATGATAACAAATATGAAGATTTTAGATCAGTGATCAGAAAGGAAGGGGAAGGCCGGCCCGGTGGCACTGAGGGTTGAGGCACTGGACGCCACACCTCGCTCCACGCCGGTGACCCGAGTTCGGGAGCGGACTCGGGTCACTGGTGGCCGGGAGTCAGGCTCGAAAGGCCCACGACAGCTTCTGCCTACCCGGGAGGTGCATGAGGCCACAGCCCTAACATTTCGTTTGACCGAGGCCGGAGGCTCGAGTACTGCAAGCCCCTAATATTAGGGGCATGGGCAGCTGCTATACAGCGTGATGTCAGCGCTGATGCCTTGACGCCAGGGGTCCTACGCTGTATGGGGTGGGGAGAAAGAGAAAATTCTGCCATCGCCGGAAGACGGAGCCCCGGAGATGCCCTGATGTGCCGCCCAATGGCCCCAGACCGACAAAAGTTGATTGATGGGGTAAGAGGTCTCTGCCCCATCCCCGCTGGGGTAAGCCAAAGCGCCATGGGGATCCAATGGGGTTGTTCGGGCAGGGTGGAAGGTTAAGGGATGTCTACCTTGGGGCTCCTGAAGAGTCGGGGATGGCAGGCTGGGAAAGGTGGATAAATAGTGATTTCAAAAAAAAAAAGGCAGGGGAAAGACCACTGTACCTCAGACCAGGACAAATGGGATTAACAAACACACGTGATGGAGATTCTGTTAAAGAGCACCTACCCCGATTTAGAGACCTCCGGTGACGTCACGGAGCTGAAGCAAGCTTAACTTACAGAGCTCCTGTCCCAGCCTACTAACAAAACCTCCAAAAACCTGGAAAATCTACTTGTTCTGCAGTTAAAATGTCTAAAAATACTGGAGGAACATCTCTTGTCAGCAATAGAGGCAAAAATTGTCCAGATCATAAAAGTAAGGAGAAGGATGTCAGCAGACTAAAAATGGGCCTACCTAGCAGACCATCCTCACTAACTAACTCACAGGCAAATGAATATGATACAGACGGAGAATGTGAGCAGTTGTCGCGCTCCAGATTTGAAACTTTACTGCAAGAAATAAAAGAGTCGAGGAGAGAGAACAAACAAGAATTTCGAGCAATGCAAACTCAATTATCTACCTTTGAAAACAGAATGGGAGCAGTCAAGGAACGGATCTCGGTAACGGAGGATACGGCAGCCCAACTTTTGGAGATCATTCAAACCCTATTATACCAAACTGAAACACTACAGACAAAATGCTTAGACCTGGAGGGACGATCGCGGTGTGAAAACCTTCGACTGTATGGTCTCCCAGAGAATATAGAGACAACTCCAATGGTGCCATTCATAGAGAACTTGATATGAGATGTGTTAGAGCTTCCACCTACCCTTAATTTCCACGTGGAGAGAGCACACAGATATCTGCAGAAAAAACCCACGGACCCTAAGGCAAGACCACGATCCATAGTATTCAAGTTGAATTAATTCAGTGCAAAAGAAGAAATATTAAGGCGAGCCTGGGGTAAAAAAGAAGTGAAATATCTTAAAAATTGGTTGTTTCTAGACCATGATTACCCACAAGAAGTGCAATCCCAGAGAATCAAACATCTCCCCATTCTAAGAGCTTTACGAGAGGAGACCATTCGCTTTCATACCCCCTACCCCTCTCAACTGAGAGTATTTTGGGAAGATGGAGTGAAACTTTATTTAACATATGAGGAGGCACAGGAGGCACTTAAAGAGAGGGGAATATCCATAGAAGAGAACAGGAATCAAGAGGCAGAGAAGAGAGGGCCATTCAGACAACACACCATGTACAGGAAGACAGGGGGAAACAAACCTATGGTGCACATGGAAGCAATACGCAGAATCCAAAATATCTTGAGCAAAAGTGCTGAACAGAACCAACCTGATACCTGAAAGAAAAAGTGAACTTAAGCAATATAGTTTGCTCAATCAACTTAAAGGACAGTTGAGTAGCTACTGAAGTATACCCAAGTGGCAACGCTTCCCTTCGGATAAGTATCGGTCACATAATTAAGCTCAGAGTACCTCCATGAAGGGACTGAGAGATATACAAAGGGGGAATCAGCACCAAGAAGGCATATAAATGAACCTGCAGAATGAAGGAAGGAAAAACCAAAACGGGACTTAGTGCTAGTACATAATCATAATTTCTGTGTAGTTAATTGCATGATAGCCTGTATTACCACTAGGATTTTATATGCTGAAGCAAAATGTTAGTTGACTAGGATGTTTTTTCTCCCTTACCCTTAGAAATTACTGCCTAAAATGAGGATCCATTGGAGAATCTGGTGATCCTAAATATTATTTACGGCAGCCCTCTCTCACCCTCTCAAGTAAATTATAGGCAGTTTGATTGAGTTGCAAAGAGGGTTAACACTAGGCCAAAGCTCAGTTAGTCCGCCATATTTCAGGACATATGCTATAGTTGTTTCTATACTAAGCCTAGTTTTTCTTTTAGTAGTTGGCTGGGAACGGGGTGTATTGGAGATCAGTCCGTAACCCTCACACAATAAACAGGGAGCCCACTGATATCGAGGCTCTAGAGGAGGTCCTCCGGTAACGGAGGCACACGCATTCCTCCTTGTCCTCCTTAGATAGGAGAACACAGGGTCTAGGAGGGTATCTAGCCCCCAACCTTGGAAGTACACACTGTACATGTATATAAATATTCAGACAGCCATGTTGGCTATACAGTTTTTGTGAATTGTAGCAGGACAGTCGGAACGTTTAATTAAGGAATACTATCAATGGTATAAATATAATGCAAAATGGAGGAGATTATCCTCGGGGAGACTAGACGCACAAATTATGTATATGTACCTAATGGGAGTAATTGATTTTATGCAAAATGGTACAACCCTATGTAATATGCACTTATAATGCACATGGTATTACGAACCCAGTTAAAAGGAGTAAAATATTACAATATATGAGAAGGGAGGGAGCTAACATTTTACTATTACAAGAAACTCACCTTTCCCAAAGAGAGCATAAAAAATTTGAGCGTCTAGGATTTACCCAGGTGGTGGCCTCTTCATATCGAGTTGGGAGAAGGCGAGGGACCGCCATTATGATAAGGCAGGGGGTACATTTTGAACCGAAGGACCGAATTATAGATAAGGAGGGACGTTTTGTTCTGTTAAAAGGCCTGCTAGATGGGCAGATGGTAACACTGGCATCAATTTATGTACCACCAGCATCAGACCTCTCACTCTACAGAACCTTTTTTAGTAAATTATCAGAATGGGCAGAGAGTAGGGTGATCTGTGGAGGAGACCTTAATATAAATATTAATGGGGAAGGCAGAGACCAAATGGCCCAGGGGTGAATAAATAAAACAACCAGAAGTGTTAGAAAACTGATACAGGAAATGGGCTATGACGATATATGGCAGTATATAAATGGACCCACTAGGAGGTGCACTTTTTATTCGCAGGCTCATGATTCCTATTCATGTTTAGATTTCCTTTTAGCCCCAAAAGAGCAACTGAATACAGTGCAAAACATATGGCAGGAGACCTTTAATCTTTCAAATCATGCTCCCATTTTCTGTAAACTTCAAATGCAGGCTACTCGAAGGAAGACCTTTTGGCAATTAAACCTATCTCTCCTAAGAAACCCAGAGGTGCGGGAATTGATTACAGAAACGATAACCCAGGCCTTACAAGACAGTGATACTCAGGACACCACAATGGCCATTATTTGGGACACCATTAAGGCAATTGTGAGGGGGAAACTAATAGGGATTTCATTCCACCCAAAAAAACAAAGGGAATCACATTGGCTCGCCCTAGAAACCCAAATAGAGGTACTAGAAAACCTACAAAGTGAGAAACACTGTAAGGCAAGATCTCGTGAGATCACCGCCCTTAAAAAAGATTTAAATGGGATCCTTGATTATGCTATTGAGCAGAAACTCCTATTTTTAAGACATAAATTTTATGATGGGGGACCCAGGTCGGTGAGATTGGAGGCAAACCAACTACAGGCCATGAGAGTTAAATCCTCAATACTAAAAATTAAACACCCCATTAGTGGTGACCTTAAAAATAATATGTATGACATCTCTGAGGCTTTTCGCCAATTCTATTCAAAATTATACTCTAAAAAAACATCTCCAAAAAGGAAAGTATAGATGAGTTTCTGTCATCACTAGATCTTCCCACTATAAACCGCCAACAATCCCTCAGCTTGGTAGCTCCCATATCCCTAAAGGAAATTATTGCAACAATCGGGCACCTAAAAACAGGCAAATGTACGGGCTCTGACGGACTCCCGGGGGAGTTCTATAAAACCTTTTCCAAGACTCTTGCCCCGATATTGAGTAGGCGATTTGCCTATGTGAATACAGAAGAAGGAATATCCCTCCATCCTGGAATGAGGCTATAGTCTCGGTTATACCAAAACAGGGTAAAGACCTCACAGATTGCTCGTCTTTCAGACCCATATCCATACTGAACACAGATTACAAAATCTTTGCATCTGTATATACATCGAGACTTAAACAACTTGCACCACCTTCAGTACACACAGACCAATGTGGTTTTATTCCTGGGCGGCAAGTTCAAGATATTGTTAGACGCACGGTTTATATCATAGAACATATATGTGCCCAAAAAATCCCAGCAGTTATTTTGGGATTAGACGCAGAAAAAGTGTTTCATATGGTGTCATGGGACTTCTTGAGAGGGGTACTGGCTAGGTTTGACTTTCCACGCCAGTTTGTAGATACCATCTTCAAATTTTATACAAATCCTACAGGATACATTAGGGCAAATGGTCATATATCAGAGAAATTCCCCCTATTCAGAGGAACCAGACAAGGATGCCCCCTATCCCCACTCCTATTTGCTTTTTATATTGAACCTTTTGGCTCAGTGCCTGCGCCAGGCTCAGGATATAAAAGGTGTTGAAATAGCAGGCCTTGAACAGAGACTGGCTCTCTTTGCTGAAGATATTCTATTATACTTGTATAATCCAGATACCTCCTTGCAGGCCCTCTTTCAACATATTGGGACATTTTCTGATATATCTGGTTTTACCCTCAATGTAAGTAAATCTGAGGCCTTGACTTTTGACTATAACCCTCCACCAAGCCTTAAAAAATAATACCCTATTAAATGGGATAAAACGTCTATCAAATACCTGGGAATACAAATCCCAAAAAACCTGAACCAGCTTTTCAATTTAAACTACCATCCCCTAGTGAGTACAATCAAATAGGACTTGAGAAGATAGGACTTGTTGCCGTCCTCCTTTTTATACAAGAACGTTATTGTTAAAGATCAACGCCCTACAAAGATTTCTTTATTTATTCCAATGTGTACCATGTGTAATATCCCCAAAAGAGCTTCTTTCTTGGCAAAAAATCCTAAATGCTTACCTGTGGAACCAAAGGAAACCAAGAATAAACCTATCTAAGTTGTCCTTGCCTAAGGATTTAGGAGGAGTAGCCCTACCCTCCCTCTTGAATTACTGGATCTCGGCCCAGATGAGATTGGCTCTGTTGTGGGGCACTAATACATACCAAGCAGTTTGGAAGCAGATTGATCTATCTAGACCAGTCTCAACCCCACTTCCAGCCTGCCTCTTCTCCCCACCTCGTCTCAATAAAATTAGTCAAGAAACACAGTTGGCAACTGCCACCATACTAAAGGGCTGGCAATTGGATATGAAACACAGAACCTTCCAACAATATTCTTGGAAGTATAAGTGCTTTATAATAAGCCCCCCTTTTATTTATGTATTTATTTTATTTATTTGCTTTTGGTAACTGGGTAAGCACACTAGACAGCTAGTGCCTATTTTCAGGTGTGACCCGGGAAAATTATAAGGTATACATGAGACAAATACATAGTCAACAATACAAACCGGAGCAGCATGCTCCAACAGCGGAATAAAACAACAAGGGATTTTAAAGCAATAGTACATAGCATAGGGATTAGCATAGATGCAACAACAGTGGGTCACACAGCACAGGGTACATACAGGCCCAAGGGGAAACATGGTGGGTATAGGACCTCCCCTAGGCTTTTAGAAACAGTACATAGCATAGCCATTAGAATAATGCATCACAAAGGTAGAGGGGCAGAATATGCCTAGCTGGGGTACCGTTGAGGGTAGGAGGGCTGTGAAACTGGGCGTTAAGTGGCACACAGGCAGGTCGCAGCAGCTTTTAGGAAGTTCCAGAGGGAAATTTTGAAGGTGGAATGGGAGGGGGAGGCACGAACTTGTGCCGGAAGGGAGTTCCATAATTTAGGCACGTGGGTGGTGAACGCACGATAGCCTGTGAGGGTGTGGGTCTTAGGACCAGGCGAGTCTGGGACACGCAAGACCTGAGGTGGTAGACAGGGGAGGCGTGTTTCAGGGGGAGGGCGAGCGAGGCAGGAGTGGCCGTACGAACTATGTTGTCAATGAAGTTTCCGAGGATGTAGGTCCGGTGTTTTTCAGGGGGGAGCCATTCCAATCGAGAGTAGAGCATACAGCGGTGAGTGAGATGGGGAGCCGAGAGTGCGAAGTGGCAGATGTTGTTGTACATGGTGTCCCACTTTGCAAGGCTTGAGAACGGGACAGAAGCAAAGGCGACGAGACCATAGGAGAGGGTAGGAAGTACTATCCCCCTAGCTATGGCCAGCCGTGCAGCGGGGGTAAGGCAGTCTTTAGCCCTGTACGCTAGGCCAAGCTTGCCATTTGTAGCATTACATATGTTTCTGATGTGTCCGGAGAGATCTAGGTGAGGATGGAGGGTAACTCCAAGGTACTTAGCAGAGCCAATTGTCGGCAGGAGGGAGTCGCTGGACCCATGGATTTTGAGGGGCGTTCTGCAGTAGGAGATTTTAGCCGATGTGCCAAAGAGCATGGTCTGTGTTTTCTTCAAGTTGACTGTAAGTTTGTGCCCATCAAGCCATGCTCTGATACGGGAGAAGTCAGAGGTGAACTGGGTATTGATGCTGGTGGCATTGGGGGCACTGTCTAAGATGACCATGTCATCCGCGTAAAGGGTTAGGTGCCCTTTTGTGGCTACAGAGGGTAAATCATTGATGAGCAGGGAGAACAGGATGGGTCCAAGGATGGACCCTTGTGGTACCCCACTGTTCACAGGTAAGAGGGTTGAGAGGGTAAGGTTGAAACAGGTGAGTTGCTGCCTGCCCCCAAGGTAGTTGGAGAACCAGTAGAGGGCACAGAGGGAGAAGCCAAGGGTCTGTAGAGTGGAGAGGAGGAGGGGGTGGTCCACACGGTCGAAGGCTTTGGATAGATCAACAAATATAGCCCCAGTCAACTTGCCCTGGTCGGTTGCGGCCCTGATCCTGGTGGTGACCTCAGCAAGAGCTGTCGAGGTGCTGTGGCCTTTACGGAAGCCATGCTGAGATGCATCATGATTTTGATACACCAATGCATAATAAATGGTATAGAATTCAGTATTCTAAGGGATTGAAAGCTCCTTGGCAATTATTAAAGGGAAATGAGTTAGTGCATTTCATGGAGGCTGCCAGACTATATTCCTGGACAGAAAAGGAGAGGTTATACTACTACCAAATTAGAGACTATGTTCTAGCACAAATTACGAAGTCAGGGAGGAATCCTCTTTTGGGAGAGGATGGTACCCCTTTCTGTCAGATTTGGATCTCTTGCCTGGGGGAAAAGGCAATATCTATAATATATAAATCTCTTATACAACAATCGGCACATACCATATTGGCAGTTCAATCTAAATGGGAACAGGAATTTAAATATCCCATATCTAGTAAACAGTGGCTTAAGATCTGGGAAACACATGGAAAACCACCTCCTCCCAAATTTGGAGGGAATTCACATGGAAAGTCAGGGCAAGGTTTTTTCTGGTCCCCTCGGTGGTAGCTCTTAGAAACCCGGGGTTCCCCTCCAGATGCTGGAGGGAATGTGGAGAGGTAAAGGCCTGACATAAACATATTTTCCTGGATTGTCCAGGGTTATCAGCCTCCTGGCTCCAGGTAAAGATGCATTTAAAGTCAATCCTGAGCATACAGAGTGAGCTTGGGGGTGCTAATCTAATCTTGGGGATCCCACCGGAGGAGACCAGGGATAAGGCTAGCTTTTACCTATGGGCCATATTTCTAGGCTCAGCCTATAAAGCTATAACTCAAAAGTGGCTTCTCATGACTCCCCCAGTAATTTCTGATTGGAAAGCAAACATACTAAATATCCAACACAATGAACAGACCTCATTTAAACTCCAAGACAAGATGGAAAACTATATAACAAGCTGGTCAAGGTGGGAATTATATCAGGAGCAGCTCTAGAGGTAGACAGGGTGTAAATCCTATATTTGTCCACAAAAATAGTGAAGAAAGAAACATATGGCATGGTGAGCGAAAAGTATGGCTTAATCCTCGAGGAAAAGAAAGCGTAGCTTTAGTATGTGAATTTTTTCCTTCACTCTCTTCTCTCCTGTAGAATCTTTGATTTTAGCTGATGTCAATAACTCCACCCTAGAGATAAAGAATGAAATGTAAATATAGAATAATGGTAGTACCTTATGTTCCAAATTCTGTTTTTATCCTGCTCTAAATTGTATTAAGTTTGAAAATCAACTTTATCTTGTAATCAAGTGAAATTTACAAGCTGTAATAGTTTTATTTTAACAAGAAAAAAAAGGAAAAGAAAATATGTAAGATAACATTCAAAGAATGTAATTATATGAAGAATGGATGTAAGAAACCAAATTCTTCTATAAAGCAGGTATAAAAAAAAGAGCACCTACCCCCCCCCCCCAACAGCATGGGAGTCAAATGGAAGTCACTGCTCAACTAATAGGGCTTTGTTAGTAGAGCAGTGGCTTTCATTTGACTCACATGGCCCTCTAAAATATAAAAAACAAATTTCCAAACTGACCCCCATCGCTATCAATAGAACACATCCCCACGCTCTCCAAATGAATACATCACAAAACGTGAGAGCGTGAGTGTGGCGCCTTCCGCTTTCACGAAGGGGAGGGGATCTGGCAACCAGCTCCTCTGACTGAGGAATTATAATCCCATCCCCTTTTACGCAGAACTATTAATAATGCCTTAAAACTGGTCTTTTGAAGTCCTGATGAGGTAAACTTCTGGGGGGGGGCCTTAAAAAAATGTTTCAGAATGAGCACAATTGGTGCCCTTTAAGGAAATATGACATAAGCAGTTCATTTTATACAGTGGCAGAGCAGTTGACCTCCGCATTCAGCTCCAAACGAGGAAACAGCATATTTGTCTATATATACTTGTTTTTAAGTAATAGTTTTATAAACCCACCCCCAGGTGAGGTACCTCCACGTTCTCACTGCCAATACATTGGAGGGTTAGAATGATAAGATTTTGTTCTATACAGTGTCTAGCTGTAGTAAAGTTAAAATCAGATCGTTTTAGACAGCACATGTGCTCTGAAATCCTTGTTTTGAGGGGCGAAGAGGTGTTCCAGTATATATATGTAGATGTTATTGCAGGCTGTTTGAGGAGATAGACACACATGTGGTGTTGCATGTTATGAAGCCTTATGCTATTTTAATTCTGTGGAATTGGTAGGTGTTTTCCTTTTCTTTGTGTGTGAACACTGGCTGCACCTGCCACAGGAAAAATTGCTTGTGGGTTGTGGGCCCTAAAATGTGTCTCATTTCATTACCAGGTGATTGCTGGTCAGAGTGTACTAGACTGTCCTTAGCACGCCTACTTTTCTTACAGGCTGAACAGGTCTCTGTATAACATTCCTAGAGCCTTAGTACATTGTAGCACAGACCAATGTTTTGTCAAAATCTTTTTTTTCTTTAGTTAATCTTTTTATTGTACTTTTTCTTATATTCAACATACAGAGGTACAAGATAAAGACATGTGGAGCATACATACATACATGGTATGGTAACATATACATGCTGTATAGATATTGATGTATGAAGTCATGCTACACATATAAATAGTAGAATGCAGGTTCCTAGAAGGATTGCCTTTCTAGCGCACCCTGAGTTGATATCAGTGCTAGTGGAGGTATTTAAAATATTTATTTATTTAGCTTTTGTTGACCGGGTAAGTGCACTAGACAGATCCTGCCTATTTTCAGGCACGACCTGGGGAGGGGGATACAGATGAATGCCAACTGACCTTGAACCAGATTAAACTGTTTGTGGTATTTTTTAAGTTAATGAGGGAAAATAAAAAAGGAAACAATTAAGTTAAGTGTACCTTACAGAAAAAAAAAAACTATTTACATGAACTCATAGAGGTGTCTGTGCTAAGTCTTTTTGATTTCATTGGTTCATTCAGAAAACGTGATTGCAAAAATTAGATTTTCTGATAATTGTGTTTTCCCTTTTGCTTGGCGCAAGCACCCTTGTTGATGCTGTGTTCTCACATCCTGTACTATAGTGTCTGAATATCCTGGGTTTCCAAATGTGGCTGTAATATCCTCTGCTGTTGCTGTGTAGTCTTACTTTGAACAGCTTTGACGTCACCTCAGAGACTGTCCATATAAAATATTGTTTTTTTAAACATGGTCGATAGAAACTCCTTGCACTTTAAAGTGTTCTTATCTGTGGGGTTTCTATACAGGCTGATGAACAGTTTATAATCTTCAGTATGGACTTCTGCATCCAAACATGATGTTTACTTTGACCATATTGGGCCCTACGCATGAAGCCTACGTTGGAATTCCATGCAGTGGGGGTCTGGTGGAGCCCTTGCGGCATTCACGATGGGTTTGCAGGCTACATGCACACATGATCCCCCACCCGATCCTGCAGTACGTGCCACGGGCGATCTGGAGGTGTGCAAGGTGGCGTGCCTGGGCAGCACGGCATGCACAATAGCAATGCATGCCATACTGTGGCAAAAAGTGGTACGTGAGGGGGAGACCCTGCCATACCTATGTATGCACGCCCTTCAAAGGCTATTGACAGGGTGCAGTGGCATCAGCACCGCCCTGCACCCATCTGCCAGAGCTCAACGGGCTGCCTGGGAGGGCTTGGGGTGACCATTCAGGCGAATGCCCATTGTTTATTCCTGGCTAGTGTGCACACCTTCCCAGGATACCCTGCTCATGTGCGGCAGGGGATCCGCTATGGCACCCAGAAGGGGCATCCTATTGAATGACTGCCTGCACCTCACACCCCGCCCCTGCGCAGCTCTGAGTCATTACCACGTGACAGTGTGATGGGGGGGGCTGGGCCACGGACAGGTGGCCAGCAGTGGTGAATACTGGCCAGTGTGTGCCTGTCCTGGGGTGCATAGGTGCGCAGGCTATTTACATGTATATTGTGCGTAATTTGCGCACCTTCATGCATAGCCCTTATTGATAGTAAACTTCAGGTAGTCAGTTAGTTCATTGAGGAAATTATAAAATCTAAGTATGTTCATTGCCAAACTATATCAAAAAGACACTGGTAATATGTGTCAAGTTTAAAGTGAAAAGCAATGATTATACAGGGGTCAGTCTCATATTTTGTTTCAAGATCTTCCATAAACAGATTGGTATAGGAGGGTCCATTGAGCCCTCCATCGCTGTGCCATTGATTTGCTTATAAATTTGACTCTCTGACTTTTTTGTTTCCTTGCCTTCCATAAAATTTACAAGCTACAGAGATGCTGTGACTAGTGAAGCTCTGCTACGCAGCTGCAACTCTTCAGTACTCCATTTCCATGGCAACTGAACTTATGTGAAGGGAAGTGGAGAGCTAGGGAAATTCCCCAGGTGAAGCTGCTGAAGCATGAAGAACAAGGCTATAAAACAAACAACTTCAGAATGTCTGGCTGTACCTCGCTCTAGTCATGCCTTAGCACCAGAATGGGTAGTCTCTGAACCTAAAAGAGAGAGAGATCAAAAGAAATAGTGATTACTATGAACAATATGGGGAATTAAATACTTGTTACCACAGCACCCCTCCTCCACCTTCACCTGCCTTCTCTTTCTGTCCAGTCTGATTCATTACCTCCTGTCCGTCCTTCTCTCTGTCTCAGGCCCTCAAAGGGCCACAGACAGTCCTGATGAGCCGGACCCCAATTTCTCCATCGATCTGCTCCACTGCTGCCTCACCCATTACCATCTTCCTTACTTCTCCTGTTTTGGCTTAGTCCCCCAGGTGTGGAAACAGGTCAGAGTCTTCCCCTTCCATAAAGAGGGTGACTCACCTTTTACCTGGTAGCTACCACCCCATTTCTCTCCTCTCTACTGTTACAAGCACAAGGAAATCTTGTTCTGTCCCAACTCTATTCCTTCCTTGACTCCTCTTTTCATTCCCCTTTACACTCTAGCTTTCTTAAGCCCCACTCTGCCATCTCCTTCCTCTTCAAGGTCACTGATTCCATTCTTAAGAGCACGGATCAGGGCCTTCTCACTGCTGCCGTATTCACTGAAACTGCCAAGGCCGTAAATATGATAGCCCACTACCTTCTCTTAGATAGGCTGGTAAGTGCTAGGTTGACTGCCCCAGTGGTTGACTGGTGCCACTCCTACCTCTGGGATGGCTCCAAACAGTTTGGGTCAGTGATGCCTTAATCCCCTCCCCATATCTGCTCCCCCCGATAACACTGTATTTTTTACCTCAGGTACCATGACTCTTGAACTGGAATCATCGCTTCAATATTGGTTTCACACAGGCCAGTTCTCTTTTAATGCCAAAAAGACTGTCTTCATAACATGGCACTAAGCAAAGACTTGCCAAGCTCCCCTATCACTTGATCTGTGTAACTATTGACAGCGCCCTCCTTGAAGAAGTCTCCATTTCTAGTACCTCATCGTGTGGCTGGATTGAAGCCTTGACTTCACTACTCACAACTCCATGCATAGAAAACTTTCATAACAAGTTACGACACCTACTCCCAGTCCAACACAGTATTATTTTAAAGATGATCTTGCTTGTGTTTGACTACACAAATGTGGTTTATAGTGATGCCCATAAAACTACCCTCCCCAAACTGTCTGGACCCCCTTTTTGCTCCTTTTGCCACTTTTGCTTTAAAAGCCCCCTATGTGACTCACCAATGCTTCCTCAATCAGTCCCTCTCTCCCCTCACTTGGGTCTTGTCACCTCTCCTACTATGTATCTATCCTAACTAAATTCCGGTCCTTCTTCTACCTGTCCTCCCCTCAGTCCTGCTATCCTGTCCTCCTACTCTCTGTGCCCTTCTTGTGCCCGTTCTTTTTTCATCCCCCATTGCAAAACCTCTGCTGGTCTGTCTACTTTCTCTGCCCATATTCCATACCTCTGGAATAGACTTTGTATCACCATTCATCTCTCCAACTCTGCCACATTTTATCCCTCCTTGCTTCTGTTTTCCCTCTCTCCGTAGCCACGCTTCTTACCCTCCTCCCATCAGGTGACCCCCTCTCATGTGTTACTAATTCCCTCTCCTGCTCCTACCACCCTATGATCTTTTTCTGTTCCCTCCTGCTTCTCCTCTCCCCTTTTTCCTCTGCAGCTTCCCACCCCCTTGTACCCCTTAGATACTGCTATTGTTTTGTACATTTTGCACCCTGTGCTGTTTTAAACAAATGTTCATTGGTGCTTAACTATTTCTACCTTTTCTCTTGCCCCAAGCTTTGATGCTGTTACCCACCGCCTCTTCATCTGCTTGCACCTCTCTGCTGTCATTGATGGGGGTATTTTAGATATTCTTTATTTATTGTTGCTGTATAGCAGGTTGAATTCACGTCTGATATATTTAGCGCAATTCAACCTGCTGCACATATTTGCGTCCGGTAGAATTAGCGGACCAGACTTGCCTATAAATACTGTTGATGGTGTTGTAGCTCATGGAGCTTTCAGGAGTCTGAATTCTGTGAAATTTGAGGCACTGGTTCCCCCCAGACTGTTTTCTCTCCTGTCCTCTGGCACCTGTCATTTAACAAAAACAAAAGAAACAGTTCTTGCGGTGTCTTGTACAGTACCTTGGCCCATTCCCTGTTGGCAGTTGTTTCGTGCAACACCTCTTTGCTCAGTGTCCCGTTGAGCTGCATCTGTTGAAGCTCTTTTTTTGTACTTGGAGTTTGTATTGCAGAGAGCGTAGGGCATTATGCTCCCAGGTTCCAGCCAGTTTTCTGGGACTCATCAGCCCACAGTGTGATGTGTGAAATCTGCATCCATTTCAATTTTGTGTTCATCTGGTGTTCGAGCGAGCGAATTTGAAGATGTTATAGTACAGAGGAAGCATAGCGTGGTTTTGTGTTTGTATGGTGTCCCTCAATATACCAAATGAGGTACTAGGATAAACGGCTGCAAAGCCTCCCAACTCATTTGTTACAGCAAAGGACTAATGTTCTTCCTGACTTTCCTGATAATTTTCGCTATCCGTTTATTTTTGCTGATTTTTCTCAATAGTGAAAATAGCGAAAATAAACGGAACTATGGAACAGACTGCTGGCATAAGTGGTGAGTACCATAAAAGGGTTTAAACACAACTGGGACAGGGCAAGGGGACTCGTACTACCTGGAGGGGGGGCAACATGGATTTAAGGATTGAGGGAATGGGGTGGGTAGTAACAGCCCACCAGCACCGTAAGTGGGTGAGGGTGAGGTAGTGTGGTATTGGCAGATTCGATGGATCTTTGGTCTCTGTATGCCATCAGATTTTTTTGTTTCAATGTCACCCCTATTAGAAACGTGTGGGAATTGGCAGTGTCCAGTAAGTTCAGTATTATTATCCAAAATGGCAGCCTCTCGCAAGGTTTAGGTGAGGTACATTAGGGATAATACAGGAAGAGTAAACTGCAGCTCTAAGAGCTGTTATTTAACTTGAAATGCTGGAAAGTATTACAAATACTGACACATTTCTAACCTGGGTACAAGTTCTTGTGTGGTTGGTTGCATGGGGAGAAACAGACTGATGAGAGGGAGGGGCAGGCAGACTAAGCTGCAGTACGAGATACTACATATTTAAGTCATTTTCTCATGTACAGCCAGCATTTTATTGTTATGCAAAAGGTATCCTGTATCATTTAATTTGTTTTTTTGTTTTCACTGTCATACACTGTATACTTTGTGCATTTTTGGTATAAAGAATAAAGCTTATAAAATGGCAGGCCAAGAACGAGGGGATGTAAATTTAAGCTGGGAAGGGGAGATTCTGGAGGGATGTGAGAGAGTTTTACTTCACTGAGAGAGTGGCTAAGCCTTGGAACAGCCTACCAGCAAATGTGGTGGGTGAAAAAAACCAAAATGGGCTCAAGCACTGCTGCAACAGAGTAAGGGGTTTAAATTGTTACTCAGGGGGAAGGAAGCAGTAAGGCAAGGCAGGCCTGTACGCTATGTGGGAGGGGGATCGAATGACCCCCCCCCCGCCAGACAGATCAAGTTCCACTTTGGAGAGAACTTGTTTTTTTGTAAGGTATCTTCAGCCAGGGCACTAGTTTGCTGGAAGTCACCAGGGCAGTTTAAGGGACAGACTAGCGTGTGTGGCAGCACACTGCTCGTGTGCACTGGCATGGATGTACTGGGCTTCACACTTGGAAGCTGCCGCCACACTGATCGCGCCTGACAAATGACCAACCAAACTAAGTGTCTGCCGCCCGCCAGCGCTGTGCTGCGCTGTGCTCCTCGAGCTGATGCAGTCTCCCAGTCCTGGTTGGAGTGAGTCTGGTGCCAAAATAAAGAGGAAGACTGTGAAGGTAAGGTAGGAAATAAATTTAATTAAAAACAAGGATGGTTCTGCTCTCCCAGTCGCTACTGACTACCAGTGACACAATGCGGTTAGACTTAGTGAGGCTACGTTTTCACTTTGTGGTCAAAACAAGGTTGATGTATTAATTAATAATGAGGACGGAGTGATCCTTCATCGGTGCTTGTCTCTGGGTGCTACCACCAATGCAGTTTTTACTATTTGCTTTGGGCCAGCTTACTTTTGAAATGCATGTTGGGTCGGTGTCAGTCGACTTTGGTTGTGCAGATCTGAGGCTTTTACTTCATTCAGTCATTTTCAATCAATCAATCAAAATCTTTGTTTAACCAGGCGAACATCACTGAGCAAAGCTCATTTGCGAGATGGACCTGGACTGGATAGAAGAAAAATACACAGCATATTGAACACAATGAAATCACACAATATTTAAATAACTAACTAACTAACATAGTCAGGACTAAATATAATACACAGGGGAATGACAGTGGTTGTGCATGAGTACTATATACACACATGAGCAGCTAAATACAGGTTTTAGTCAAGATTGGACACTATGATGCAGTGAAGGCAGAAGAACAAACACTAGTGAAAGGGGCAACAAGGGAAGTTAGGAAGCTGATAAAAGGAAGGGAGTTGTGAAGGAGGAGAGGGAGGGTAGGCAGGAAACCTTTAAGTGTCATAGCAGGAAATAGTGATGCCAGGGCCATGGTTAAGGACAGACTCCGGATAAGGGGAGTGAGGAGGGCAGATGGTAAGGTGAGTGCCTCAGAGTCAGGGAGGTAGGGGGCATGTGAACAAGAGGTATGCTACTTTAAGACAAATTAAACCTACACAAGGGAGCAGGCTACACAAGGAAAAGCAAACAAGGAATGCTATGGAAAGGTTAAAGTGGGAAGGGAAGGGGTCAGTGAGACGGGGTAGTAAATGTACTGTAATATTTCATTAGACAGGTGACCAGTTTTATCTGACTAGTTAGAGTTGAAGTTTGCCAGTGAGCTGAGCTGGGGGATCAGAAACCAGTAACCATGGCTAAAAACCAGTGATGACAGACTTAGCTACAGGGTGGGGAACACAGCCAGTTGGGGAGGGAGCAGCTAACATGTAGTGGGAGATAAACCAAAAGACGTGGATGAAAACAAGTCACCAAATCAAAAACTCTACCAAAAAGTATAGATATTTTTGACTCACTGAAACAACATGCAGCTTTAGAATGATGGCTAGACATGTGGTGAATCATGTAACAATCACACAGGAGTGTGGTGTGCATATTTATTTATTATTTAGTTGTTTAACCAGGTATAGCACACTAAGCTGAAAGCTTTTTTACAGGAGCGACCAGGAGGTTAAGTGACTTGCTCAGGGTCACACAGTATGCAAGTGGAAGCTGTGGGATTCAAACCCAGGTCTGGTCTGCTGGATGTCACCAAATTTGCAGCTCAGAGCCTTAGACCACTGCGCTATATTGCCTCCTATTTATGGAACACATACAAACAGGTGAGAAAGAAGTAAGTGCCTCAGCTTGGACTTGAACCCAGGCCACCCAGAATATCATTCTGATTGCGCTAACCAGCTGCGCTACGGAGACAACTGGAACCTGGGCCGTCCCCGAGCACATTACTCTTTATCAAGTGCACAACCCAATGGCAACACAAATATTTATTTGTAACAATCACACAGGAGTGTGGTGTGCATATTTATGGAACTCATGCAAACAGAGGTGAGAAAGAAGTAACTGCCTCAGCTGGGACTTGAACCCAGGCCGCCCAGAATACCGTTCCAATTGCACTAACCAGCTGTGCCACTGAGACAACTGGAACCTGGGCTGTCCACGAGCACATTACTCTTTCTCAAATGCACAATGCAATGGCAACACAAGGCCATTATGTATTACTGAAGAGATCATCTATTCCTGATGCTTTCTCCCTACCTGAAGTCATAAAGCACCGCTTGTGACATCACAGCTACTCTCATGGCAACAGATTGTGATGTCACAACAGAGGATTATGATTTGAAGTAGAGAGTAAGCTCTAGAGGCAGATGAACTCTGAGGTATAAAGATTACATATTCATGCAAGTTGCCTCAGTAATTAATAATGGGGAGGAGAAAGCTATAGAATATATTTGGAATGCAAGCTGAATTGTACCTAAATATTATGTTTTTCAAAGTGTCCTTTGAGGTGTCAGCAGCTCTTTGAAGAGGCAATTCTGAAGGTGCCCAGGGAGAAAAAAATCCTTAATGTCAGAAGGAAATACAATGCATATTTTTTAGGACTATTTTGTTGCCATAGCAAGTCAGGTGCTGTCTACAGACTAACAATATTGAATACCAGATGAAATATCCTGCTGTATTCCAAATACACAAGAGTGGGAGGTTTTATGACTGTGGAGCAGTTGACAAGGCATGTGAACATATTCATAAGATCTGGCGTGATTCTCGGAGTGTTTTTATTCTCCAGCATTCTAAACAGAATTCCACAGTCTCTAGGGGCAACAAGGCTCATGACTCAGAGCCTGAGGCTGGAACCAGCACCACAGAAACTCCAAAAAAAATCATGCCACAACTGCACAAAATCATTCACAATACTCTGGTGCCAGAAATAAAGCTCCTGCATACACATCCTGGTCTACAGCATTTAGAAAAAAGCAAACCACCTTTGAAAAGTGCAAACACACTAGCAAAGCAGTTTACTCCTTTTTGTTCAGCTCCGAAATGACTGAGAAAGGGCAAGAACAGCACCAACAAGCCATTCATTGGCTCACCTAACTCCGCCTCTAGCTCTCCAGATGGCAGAGAAAAGAATAACAGGAAACCAAATGTTGATGAATTACCAGACCATATGGGAGAAGAACTCTCCCCCCTCCCTATGCAGACACTGAAGCCCAGGGCGTACCTGCTTGATTTTCAGTGCAGCCCTCCAGGATGAAGTGCAGCACTGCAGAATTCTGCAGTAGAGTTACTGCAGTAAACAATGCTGTTTCAGTGGGAGTTAGTCCCTTTTGTCATGTAAGAAACCTGTTACACTGTGCTTCATCCTGAAGCGCGTATCTGTACTTTACAGTTAAGACTGCAAATTTGATTCTATAAAATAATCGAACACCTTAAACTTTGGATTGTAGATTCTTTCAGACTGTGTGAACTTTTGGGAGATATAGGTGGATTTTTGGTTTGACTGGTTTGCAGTGGTCCAAATGGTGCAGACCAGGTGAACCAGTCAAACCAGATGAAGTGCAGTTCACACCTGAAAAAGTTAACTAGGGCACAGTGTATAGCCAGCCCCATGGTGTGGAGGGCTGAGGAGCTGAGCGTCTCACCTTCTGCCATGCTGGCGACCCAGTTTTGGGAATGGACCAAGGTTGCATAGGGGCCAGCTAGGGAAAGGAGGATTGATTGTCCATAGATGTCTCTCCTCCTTCTGGGAGGTGGAACAGTCTGACTTGCTGCTTGATTGCCACCCAGCAGAGTCTAGGTGACACAACAGGTGGCCATCTGTCTACGTGCGGTGACTTCATATTGGATGCTCATGCCATTGCAAGCATGCCAACCTTTACGGTCCAAATACAAGGGAAAATGGTAGCTGTGCACTGAAGAAGCCCCACCCACCTTCCTTGGCCCATGCCATCACCCCAGACCCTGCTGATCGGCTCTGGACCCTGGGGGTGAGGAGGAGGAGGACGGTCTCCCACAGGCCCCGCTATGGGGGCTAAGCCATGAGGGAACATGGCAGATAAGACTGGGAGAAGATGATGGCCAGTTGAGGAAAGGAGGTAGGAGCTGAAGAGCCAGCCAGCACCTTGGTCAGATGAAAAAGCTGTGTAGAAAGAAAAAAAAAAAAAAACTAGAGCACAGTGTGAGTCACAAGTAGACTCAGCTCCACAACGTCAACTAGAGTGAAAGCTCACTCGTGCTTCTCGTTGGGCTGTTAGGTAGCTCAGGCAGGGCTGTGATTCATTCTAGTCAGATTAGCTAGTAAGTTCTCTTCAGAAAGCTAAGAATCTCAAAAGTTTGATCTACGCTACTTCTGCAACAGCAGGGCTGATGAAAGGGTATATTTTAAGAGGAAAAAGAAAAAACAAACAAACGAAAAGGCAGGCTGAGCTGCAGTGTTACAGCAGGCTTCTGGTACCAGGAGCTTGCCTGAGATGGGAGAGACTGGACTGAGACTTGAGGAGGAGGAGGAGTGTGCTTGAGGCTGGGCAGTGGGCAGATGGTGCATGAGGTGGCAGTCTGCCAGAGCTCACTTGTTACCTCATCTCAACAGTGCAGCATGCATTTTTTTTATTGCAGAACTACCATTTTAGCGGGGCATTAACAGATTTTGACTGAAGACCCTGGCAGGCCCCTGCGATGTGAAATTTTTTTGGGGTACTTTTATTTACTGATTGTAGAGTGCAGTAAGTATTGCCAGGTGGCAGCAGGACAATGACTGGCCACTGGTAGTTGGCACCTTGGTCTCATCCTGTAAAACATGTAAATAATTCTTCATTCATGTTTACGGGCTCACATTTCTGTTTGTGGCAGTTTTCAAACTCTTTGCATTCCCCCAAGTTGCAGGCTTGCTTGCAGCAGTTAATTCTTCCTCCTCCTGAGTCCTAAAGCAGCCTTTTGCAGTGTGATCTGGGCAGTGGGCAGAGCAGCAAGTATATGCCATCTGGCAGTGTGCCGGTGCCTGGTCCCTGGTAGCTGGCACCTTGCTGGAATCCCATTTAAAAAAAAAAATGTCTCCACTTTCCCTCAAGTTGCTGAAGTTCCTTCCTCCTCCTCCTCCTCCTCCTCCTGAGTCCTGAAGCAGCCTGTGTGTGTGTGTGTGTGTGTGTGTCATCCTGAGCTGTGCTGTTGCAGTGTGTTCTGAGCAGTGGGCAGGGCAGAAAATGTGTGCCATCTGGCAGTGTGCCAGTGCCTGGTCCCTGGTAGCTGGCACCTTGCTGGCATCCCATTTAAAAAAAAAAAAAATGTCTCCACTTTCCCTCAAGTTGCTGAAGTTCCTTCCTCCTCCTCCTCCTCCTCCTCATGAGTCCTGCAGCAGCCTGCGTGTATTGTTCTGTGCTGTTGCAGTATGATCTGGGCAGCAAGTGTGCGTCAGCTGGTGGTGAGACGGTGCTAGGCCTCTGAAAGGTCTTGGTGGCATCCCATTGATGAAATAAAACATAAATAAAATACAAAATAAAAATTAAAAACTAAAGAAAAAAAAATTGAAGTCATACTCTTCATTCATCACCTAAGTGGCTAAGTCCTGTAGTAAGCATTGAGAGATGTAGCAGATGCAGTAATCAAGAGGCCAAGGAGATGGTGACATGGGATCATCCAGTTACATCAAAGAGAAACCAAAGGGGAGTGCACTTGATCCTAGACCCTGTGCCTCAGTGGGAACCACAAGTGTGGAGGAAGACTGACAGTGTGGTCGAACAGTCCGTAGAGTATCACATATTGTAGGAACCACTCACAGTGGCACTGCAAGGGTTGTAACATGAGCAATCACTGTAGAAAAAGGAATAAGAAAGGAGTGCATCAGGTAATGACACAGGCAGAGGAGGAGGAGGAGCACAGAGATACAGATTGTGATTATATACCTAATGAAAGTGATAGCAACAACAGCACTCCTGGGAAGGTGGAGGAGGTGGAATGGGTGGGTGTTTGACTTGGGGTAGGAGGTGCACATAAGAGATCAAAAAGGACCAAAAGTGACGGTACAACAACAAAAAAAAGAAAGGGCACAAAGCAACAAAGGAACACATGACAATAAGCATCTGAAATGACAGGTAAAGATGACAGGCAAAACTTGTGGCCCAAGACACATGGTAGCTAGAGGAAGAAGAACCATTCCCTGACCCTGAAGAACTGGTGGAGGAAGAGGAGGAGGGTGATGATGTGGAAGCAGCCCACAGTAGCCCGCCCATTAAGCAACAGCTGAGAGTGCCAGGAGTAAAGACCAAACCAGTGACGTCGGTGGTGTAGGATTTCTTTCAAGTGGACAAAGAATCATGGACACATGTAGTGTACTGTATCTTTTATGTAAAGACAGACTGAGTTGGGATATGGAGGGAACGAGGCTGGGAACTTCTACCATGAAAAGCAATTTTCTGAAGTCAGACAGATCTCAGTATGAAAATGCATGCCAGTCCACGATGTCAGCAGCAGCACCGCCAGGCAGTGAGGCTGATGATAATAATGATGAAGGCCAGAGGGAGGAGAACCTTAGTAGACCAAGTAGAGAGGATGAGAAAGAGGAAGGAATGCTTTCAAGTGGTAGCCGAGGCACAACTCCAACATCTTCCATTCATCAGTTCTTTAGCTCAGTGGTTCCCACACTTCCAAAGGGTCACAAATTCCCAGTGTAAGACTGCGTTGTGTTTTCTATCTTCAGATAAGTCAAGCCACACAGAGTGATTGTTTCCCTTTTAGTTTATTTTCTTGCGATTTCATCAATTCATATACATGTACATTCTTTTCATCTTTGGTGCTGTAGTAGTGCTGCTCATTCAGTTTTTATACAGGGTTTATTTAAAGAATTGTTATCTTGAAAAATGCCAACACCCCATTGTAAGCCAATCATATAACAAAATAATATATTAATCTTATGGTGTGGTGTACCTTTTTCTTCAAAACAGAGGTAGTACTTCATTTCTTACACAACCTCATAGGCGTTTCCTATATTTCCTTAATACATTTGCCAGTAGGTCAACATGACCTAGGCAGAACAATAAGTTTCACGTACACCATAGCAACGTACATCAACTTAAGGCTTGCCTTTTCATGTTGTTCAAAAATGTATTGCCCAAACATGCTGTTATCTAATACGTTGCCCAAGCATGGTTTCAATAAGGCAATTGCACATCATCCTAAAAAAGATTCTTTCTAACATTCTAGCCCTCCTTCCTAAGGAAGGTTATACACAGACCATTTGGTATTATATATTTGTGAAATTATCATATTACAAAAATAATATAAAAGGTGAAAGCTAAATATCATTAAATGTGAAATATTACACTACAATCCATATTAATAAATGTTACACTACATTCCCCTCTTGTGACTCTCTAATTGGAGATCACATAAGACAATGTTGCCATTGTAACATTTGTATTTGTCGAATCATGTGTCTCATCTTACGATGCAATAATAATTGTATGATAACAAGAACACAGATTACTGCAATACCGCCTATTACCACTTTCAGGGTTGGACTAGTACTCAAAGCAGCCGAGCCCCAATCCCACTAGGATATAATAGGGATATTATTTATTTATTTTGAGTTTCACCTGGAAGACATACTGAGCAGTGTACCACTCGATTCCAGATGCGCCCTGGGCAATGGGGATAGGAAGGATACAGTAATAATAGATGTTACATACATAGACGTGCAGTACAGTTCAATTTAGAGCAGACAAGTCATATATACAAATAGCAAGTTTACATACAGGTGGTATGATGTGCCCTGGGGGCATAGGGATAGGGCGTGTACAGTAATAATAGCATTTACATACATATATACATTCAGTACAGTTCAAATTTAGAGCCGACAAAATCTTATGTACAAATAGAAGTAAACAGACAGGTGGTAACAGAAGGGAGCGGCACACACTGATGTACGGAAATACCCAGCGGCACATAGTAAGCAGGGGTTGGCAACAGTGGGCAGAAAACAGTGGCAACTATAAGAGGACTGCTTTTTTACTTCTGCAGCAGAGGCCTGCTGTGAGAAAATAAGGTCTTTGTTTTGTTGACGATACAACAAGGCACCAAGTGTCATTTTATTGATTTCGGGTCATTCAAAATGAGGTGGAGTCGCCAAATCAGTGAGTAAATCCAAGGCCATACTGGAACCATCGATATGGGTAACATTTGTCCGGCTATAGGCAGGACATTCCTGGAGGGTCCAATTTGCAACCCACCAAGTTTTGTCACTACATTCCCATACATTCCAAGGTTGACCTGCGATTACACGCGATTGGTTACATCTCATAGCTTGGTGGTATTCATTTGCAGAAGTTAAGGTAAATTTACATTGTTTAGGAAACCATGGAGCAGTTGATGTCTCTTCCCCACATATCAAGGTTTCATGTTCTTGTACACACTGTTGCTTAGGTAAGACAACATATTTATCGTGTACCTTAATAATAGCATCACCTGGTATTTGGAATCTCATGATCTGGTCATGTATTAATACTCCTAGATTACTGATTTGCCACGATTTTGTTGGTGGTTCAAAACATACAGGTATTATCACTAGTATGGGAATCACATGTTGCAGCACATGTGCATATTGATTTGGTGAGTGCCATACTTTTATCATAGCTAAGGGTGGTAAAATTACAGTGAGATGAGCCGATAATCTAGTCACATTGGTCTCACCTATTCCCAAAGGTAACCTATTTGTTTCAGTTCTATTTAATTCATTGACTAGGTAAGCATGTGCTTCAACAACTAGTTGTGAGCAAGCCAATTCTATATAATTATCAGCAAGCATATCAAAGTGAGTTATAAAAATGGGCTGCTATTAGCGCAACAATTTTCAAATTCTGTAAGGTTTCTTTAAATGCAAACCAATCAATTTCTTCATTATCAGTCGCTAATCCCACAGTAGTTGATAATGGTCCAGTAGCCATATATTTTAAAGTCGTTTCTAAGGAACGAATATGGCCTTTTAAAACCATGGAATCAATACCATTAGCAGTTCTCAATCCTGAGCCTAACCAGCCCCACACGTCTCGTTTATGACGAGACAAACCTGGTGATGCTGCTACAGGATTTTTAAATGACCACAATTTGTGTTTATCATGATATTGATTCAAAGTATTATTATAATAGTGTTGCCACAATAATACCGAAGTCCGATTCCTACAGTGTGACAGTAATCATGGAAAAGGCAAATGTAGCAAAACATTGTAATATTCTAACTTACATGGATAATATAAAGGATATATATTTTGTGTTAAAATAATACTGTCTGATGGGGGCAAGAATTTTTTTCCTGATATACCTTGTTTTTCATACAATATCTTCCATGCAGCAAAATTGCGCCATGCTGTGCGATTAACATTACATGACATACTTGGCCATTGTGCATAGGAAGTATATGTTAAGAAAGGATATTTATTCATTAATGGCAATACTGTGAAAAATTGCTTTAACCCTACTGTATAATTTGCTACAATAGATGTATTATATAAAAAATGCCACATATTACGTTTTGAACCAGTATAAGATGCAATTAAAAATGTAATATTAGGTGAATAATGTAACATGTCCTTTAATTTCATTCAAAATACATCTTGTTCTTCTCTTGTCAAATTTGTAGTATCCCCCAAAGTGGAATGGGCATAGATTCCTTTCTGGGCTGTTGTGTTGACTACACACATCGCCTTGCCAGGCCAGGCTTCTCGTGAGCATCCCCATGTCGCATTTTGACATTGTCCATAGCAAATAAAGTACCATTTGATAAGAAGATATCCGGTGTGTTCATGTCGTTCTCCCAATATCACTGGGAGACCCCTCACGGTATGATTGGCATAGTTCTTGTTGTATAAACTATTCCATATGTGAACTGGGCATCCATCTTGGCGAGAAAGTACCAGAATCAATAAGGTACTACACAGTACAAGTAAAGGGAACATCATTGTCTTTCACCTATTGGGAGAAACAGAGCAGTATCAGTTGTCATCATTTAAAGGGTGATACAATTTACATTGGTCCACATGGACCCATTTGGTCTCTGTAGACCCTTGTCAAATTCGATGGACTTGAATGACCCATGGCCCCAAAACATCAGTGACGGTATAGGGCCTCATCCAATTAGCATCCCATGGTCCCTTTTGACCAACATTTTTTACCATGATGTGATGACCTCTTTCAATGGGCGGTATCACTTTTTTGTCATGTCTTTGTTTGTTTTTCGAAAGAGTCTGTGCCATATTTCTGGCAGCATGGGGTAAATAAATAGCTAACCGTTTTTATAGCTGTTACTAGAACACATCAGTTTTGATGCGGTCCAACACTGGTGTTGATGAGTCTGGATCTGAAGGATAATACAGCTGCATATCTCGTCCACTCATCAATTGATATGGGTTATAGCCAGTACTCTTATTTTCAGTACCTCTAATACCCATTAGGACCCCTGGTAAGTGCATCACCCACCCTTTAGCAGTATCCAACACTGCCTTTTTCAGTGCATTTTTTAAAGTGTGATTTTACCTTTCTACCATTCCCGAAGATTGTGGATGGTAGGGTAAATGCAAGCATTGAGTGATACCCAAAATATCACACAAAGCTGTCATTACTTTTGCTGTAAAGTGAGTTCCTCTATCACTTTCAAGTATTCTGGGAAAACCCCAACATGAGAATACCTGTTCCCATAGTGCCTTTGCAGTAGCTGTAGCACTATCATTTCATATGGGCAATACTTCTACCCATTTGGAAAATATGTCAATAATGACTAGTAAATATCGGAACCCCCCTTTTGCAGTAGGTAAGGGTCCTATGTAATCAATTTGTAAACTGGGCCAAGGACTGTCCGCCAGGGGTATACGCCCTAACGGATCCCTTTTACCAGGTACTGGAGGATTCTTCTGTGCACAGATGAGACAAGCCTCCAGGCATTGTTTTACATATTTTCCCAATTTTGGCCACCAATATTTTTGAGTCAACATTTTACAAGTTTTGTGGAGTCCACAGTGACCTCCAATTCGATGATTATCCGTAATATCTTTCCTAGATGAAGTGGGTGGTATCCACTTCCTAAACCCAGGTTGTCGTTCCTATGCTACCATATCTTCCCATATGGTAACATGTTTGGTTGCACACTGTCCAGTGTCTTTTCATTGGTTCCAAAAACCCACTATCCAAGCATCTGTATCTTGGATATGCCCCAAACCTGGGACTTGTGAGATGGCAGCTATCCATTTAATATGGTGTTTGTCAAATTCGTCTATCTCCCACAATTGCATAGAGTTACTTCCTAGAGGGTCTACCCATAAGTTTGTTTGTTTGGCTGCAACTTGAGCCAGATTGTCCACTAAGTTATTGTTTAACTCATGGATATCCTTTGGATTCTTTTGGTGAGTTCTTACTTTGCAAATTGCTATTCTCACAGGTGTCTGAGCTCCTATATCCCATATATGTTGTAATACGGGAGCAAATGCGACAGGTTCTTCAGGTGCTGTCCGCATTCCTTGTGTAGTCTATATTGGCAAAAAGTCCAATAAGAAATTCACTACAAAAGTGCAATCTGAGAAGATATTAATAGCCTTCTGAGGGTAAGCCATAATAGCTCCACGGACTGCCTCCAATTCCACTCTAGGGGCGGAAAATTATGATGGGCATCGTACTGATATTTATTGATTAGTACTCAGTGTTCATATGGCATATCCTATGTGGAGATGTCCATATTCCCAAAAGCAACAGCCATCTACATAAACAGCTCTTGCTTCAGTATTTGGATCTGCAGCAAATATGGGTTTAAAGTCAATTCCCATTACAGTTCCACAATCATGTGCCTCTCCCTCCCATGGCATTAATTCAACTAACATAGGTGAGGTACATTTTTCTTTAGTGATATTCTTGCCTTGTACAGCTAAAGCCCATTTAACCAATCGCTGTGAAGACACACCTCTCACATCCCTTTCTAATAGAAATTTCACTGGAGTGTGAGACATTTACAGGATAATTCTGTTAAACCCCACAATATGTTCTGTAGCTTGTATAGCCCAATATACAGCTAACATGTTTCACACATTCTTCCTATGTCTCTTCCATAGGTGTTCACACGTGAGAAAAATATCCCACAGGACATAAAGTTCCTGCTGTCTTTTGTAATAGTACCACATTGATTACCTGATCTGTTGCATGTACCTGTATTACAAAATCAGAGGATTCAGAAGGACTAATGAACAGCATTCCATTAACTTGCTACTGCTGAGAATCTTTTCTAGGTTAAATCACATCCACAGCAGATAAGCGGAACACTCAAGTAGACAAAACCTCTGACTGAAATTATTAATGAATGAGTGTGTTATGAGACAACATTCAAAATTAAAAGCAAGACCTTTAGATTTAATACCACAAATGTCCAAGTTAAAACTCGATAGTATTGTATGATAAAAAAACTGTACAATAGAAATGTATGTATGGAAATAAGAAGGAATTATATATATATATATATACACATATATATATATGCCACAGTAAGTCTGTCTGCTTAATTGGAGTTCAACAAAACAAGTTGCAGCATGGTTTGAAATACCACATTTACCTTCCGTTAGTTTTGCAAACTGTCAGAGTCGTAATACAGAGCTTTCCCCTTTAAACTGAATTTAGTATGTGTGTTTCCAGAGGATTTCTTCAGGATATGTGCACTTTCAACATATTGATACATGGTATAAATGGCTGATGTGACATTGTGTTCTCATATGCTAATGCAGCTGTCATGGACAATAAGATTTCAACAACCATAAAATGGAGACCCACCCCCTCCCAGGATAGTTACAGAGGACTAGCATGAACAGTGAAAACAAACTAAAGGAAACACGTATATCCCCATCAGCTACGGGAAAAGAGTTGTCTGTTGGCATGGAAACAATATTGACAAGATATGAGGGTGTAGTTTTCCATTAAGGGTTCATATGAGTACAACATTATGCTTTGGATAGTAGACACAGGATGTGCGGTAGGAAAGGAGAGTACACATATATAGCAGCACAAGACTTTTTTAATTGTAGATTGTGAGGTTGATTTTCAAAAGATTGGGAATGGTGCACGGTGCTTGCATCAACAAGGAATGGTGCAAGGGGCATCTTGTGCTGCACCGTGCACCATTACCGATTTTTCAGATGCCATCTGCACCTTGGTGGATGGGGGCTTGCACCATGGTAGTGCTGTCAGATCCCCATATGTGGGTTCCTGAAACAGCTGCAACAGGTGCAGAACCTGCCTGGAGTTAGACCTGCCCAGAGCTCATATAACAACCCGTGTGGAGGAGGCAGTCGGCTGTTGGTTAGCTAGGGTCTGCAGCTTATCCAGTAGGTAGGGAAATGGGCAGACTAAGTGGGCCAAACAGTCCGTATCTGCCATCAAATTCTATGTTTCTGTGTTTTTAAATTCTACGTGTGCCATCCCCTGCAATGGTGCGGGGTGGGAGGTGATCCCATGCCTGCTGAAGATTACCCAAAGCAGCAACTACCGTCATGTCAAACCTACCATAGGCAGCAGTTACAGTATTGTGCTGTTGCAGACACAGTCCGGTTCCAGTACAAGTGCCCATGCCAACTTGTGGTTGTACTGGTCATTCCCTAGACATAATACTAGGTTCTGTTGGAGTCCCATGTCATGACCCCCAGCAATCCCTTACAACCACCACAGCTCCAATTATTTCTCTGCTCTTCCACCCTGCGGTCATGCTCCTAGTCATACCACATGTCCCTTGCACTCGCGGTGTTCCCATCTGGCATGGCCTGGATGGAGTTTGTGCTATACTGGACATTAAGGATGGACTCTTGAACTTTTTAGTTAGTAGCCATGTGCTCTTGGGCTACAGTTTCATTGTATCTGCTGTTCGTGTAATAGTTGATTGCTGTATTTTAGGTGTCATCCACCTCCAGTCCCCCACCGGCTTCAGATTTTTCAGGAAATAAAGATATCCTGTATAGGTTTAGAAATGTCTTTTGTTTATGAACTTTGTATTATGTTTCCTGAAGGAGAGTGATGTTTGTTTCATCATTAAAATGTATAAGGTTAAAAAAAAGTGATTTGTCAGCTTCTAGGAATACACTGAAAAATATAGTACTCAAACACAAGGAAGCTGTCTCAGCATTCATTTCATTTCATTCTGCTGCTTTTCCCTCTGCTGAAATCATAGATCTTACTTCGAGTGGGAGCTCTTGCAGCAGGCTATAACCATTAGGACTAATGCTGCAGGCCTTAGGACCCACCGGAAAAATTCTCAGCTAGCAGTACCCAGCAGGGACCACCCCCTGACGTCGGCTCCATGCTGACGTCGGTCGCGGTATAAAAGGGGGTGAACCCAGCTCCACCCCAGTTCTTTTCCCGCCGTGAACCGCTCACATTGGGGAAGTTCTTGGCTGCTCAGCAAAAAGAATATAAAGAAGAAATTCAAGAAGAAATTGTTTCTTCTTCGTCGGGTTTTCAACGTCTTTTTCATTTTTCCCCTCCTCCGACTTCAGTCCGGCACATGTCGTCGCCGTCGTTGGTCTCTTCTTCTGGCCCCAAGAGGAATAAGTGCGAATGTGGCCGCCAAATACCATCAAAAGACGGCCACACCAAGTGCATTTTTTGCCTGGACCCAAACCACGACAGCGTGACCTACAAGATCTGCAAGGACTTCATGAGCAGGACAAGGATCAGACGCCTGAAGGCCTTAAAAGACCATCTCATAGAGCAAAAGATGGATGTCCTGCACACCTTGGGGGGGGGAAGGGCAAGCACAGGGACAAGAGCAAACGCTCCCACAACCAGGACCTTAGCTGGTCCCATCACTGCTCCCGGTCCCGCTCCCACTCTCTCCCCCCCCAAGAAGTCTTCTTCATCCTTGGGCTTGGGTCTTTAACAAGGAGGAACTGCAGGAGCTGTTCACCTTCTGGTGGAGTCAGGTAAAAAAAGAGCAGTCTCCACTAAAGCCGGACCCGACACCGGATACTGGCCGGCCAGACAACATTGAACCCGAGGGCCTTCCCGCTCCTTCTCCGCAGAAGACCCCCAAGTGGCTGCTACCTCGCCCGCCCTCAAAGGTTCATTCCCGGTCCCGGTCTGAGAACCGTTGTCGGCGCCCTTCCGGATCGGGCAGCCGTCGTCAGTCCTGGTCTCGGCCCAGGAGCCGTTTCCGCTGTCCTAGGCAGGCCCACTTCCACTCCCGATGTCTGTCCCTAGACCGACGTCAGTCGTTGCTCCATCGTCGGTCCTGCAGCCGGTGCCGGTCCTTGGACCGACATTGGTCCGGCAGCTACCGACACTAAAGTGGGGGAGTCCAAGACGCAGCTCAGGTCATTCTAGGCCCAGTAGCAGGTAGTCTACTCCTTCTTCTGCTTCCTCATCCCTCTTGGGGGGTTGGGGGTTCCCCCAGGAAGAAGGACCAACCCCGCTTGCCTCCTGATGATCCGACCTTCATGGATGTCATGAGGTACATCCAGGCCTCCAATGCATGGGAGATGGAGGACCTGGATCTCGAACGCCGTTGACTGGCCCGTTACATGAGGCAAAAGGAGCCCAAGCCTCTAGTGGTGCCTCCTTTAGTAGACACCTTCCAAGATCCCACCAGGATAACTTGGAAGCATCCAGCCTCCGTCCCGGCAGTTCTGAAAAAGTCAGATAGGCTGTATAGAGCCCCAAGGGATGAGTCTTTCCTGGCGGAACCCCCCTCAGGTGGACTCATCAGTCATTATGGCTGCTTACAACAAGTCCAAGCAGCCTAAGCACCTCAGCTCCCAGCCTCCTGACCCAGAATCCCACTGCTTGAACCAGGTGGGCAAGAAGGTCTAATCTGCCTCCACCTGCTCCATTAGATCCCTCAGCTTCCTCACACATATGGTCCAGTACCGGAATGCATTATGGGACAGAGGGCAGGAGCTAGCCAATGCCTTGCCAGACTTTGCACAAAAGATGGAGCTTCTGGACATCTTAAAATCGGGCTCGGACATAGGTACACATGTTCTCCGTGCCTCGTACGACACTGCAGATACGGTGGCCAGAGTGGCAGTGTCAGGTGTCTGCCTCCAGCGCCATGCCTGGTTGAGAGTCTCAGGTTTTCACCAGGATTTGCAGCCCAGAATCCGGGATCTCCCATTCCAGGGTTCCGTCCTTTTTGGGCAGGAGATGGAGTCTCTTATCTCGTCTCCAGGAGTCGGGCAAATCTATCTGGTCCATCCGGCAAATGTACAGAGGGGACCAGAAACGAGCGAGATGACTGCGATTTCAGAAGCTTTCACGTGCTCAAGCCTGTGGAAATCAACAGGGCCAGAGGGGTGGCTTCAAAAGGAAAGCTGGCAACCAGCAACCTGGAGGCACTCCTTTTTGAGGCCCCAAGTCCTCACAAGCCTCTCTGCCCACTCCCTGCTCCACCTAATGACACCTCCCAACCCCCTGGAGGAGGTACCAGGGAAGGCAGTAGGGGGTCGCTTCTCCCTTCACCTGAAGGGTTGGAGCTCTATTACAGTGGACCAGTGGGTCCTAGACATTATAAGGAGGGGACATATGCTGGAGTTCACTGAAATCCCCCCAGATGTTCCACCAAGGTCCTCAAGATCTCTTCCTTCTCACATACCTCTCGTAGAAGGAGAGATTTGGGCCCTCTTGTGAAAAAGGGCGATAGAACCAGTTCCTCTGCAGCAGCGGGGAAAGGGATATTACTCCCACTTCTTCCTAGTTCCAAAAAAGACATAAGATCTTCGGCCCATCCTGGACCTCAGCTCTTTAAACAACTATATAGAGTACCGAAGGTTCAGGATGGTGACCCTTCCAGGTCTTATTCCTCTGCTGCACCAGGGAGACTGGCTCTGCTCCCTAGACATGCAAGATGCGTACATGCACATCGGGGTCCCTCCCCCCACAGGAAGTACCTGAGGTTCCACTTCCAGGGGGAGCATTGTCAGTTTCGGGTTCTTCCATTTGGCCTCCCCTCCGCTCCTCGAGTCTTCACCAAATGCTGGGCAGTGGTAGCTGCAGCTCTATGGTGCTAGGGACATTATGTCTTCCCTTACCTCAACGATTGACTGCTTGCGACCCCGTCAAGGACGCGCCTCCTTCAGGCTCTCGGAGACACCTATACTCTGTTCCGAGAGGGGGGGATCACCCTGAATCTTCCAAAGTCTTCCCCAGAGCCCTACCAAAGACTCGTCTTCATAGGGGCGCTCCTGGACTCAATCCAGGGCATGCCTTTTCTACCTCCAGAGAGGGGCGATCACCTGCCAGATCGGTCCTAGTAACCCCTCAGGTCCAGGCCAGGACCTTCCTCAGACTTCTGGGGCATATGGTGGTGGCCATCCATGTCACTCCTTTGGCCCGCCTCCACATGAGAGTCCCACAATGGATGCTCAGGGTGCAGTGGGACCAATGCTCAGATGACTTAGATCACATGGTCAAAGTCACAGAGCCAGTCATGAGGACCCTACTTTGGTGGCTGGACCCTCTCAATCTAAAGAAAGGGGGGCCCTTTTCGTCAGGAGCCTGCAAATCAGAGCCTAACAATGGATGCATCAGATTTGTGATGGGGGCGCACCTGGGGCCCACCAAATATAAGTGGTCTGGACCTCAGTGGAGCGCGTCCTCCACATCAATGTCCTGGAGATGTGAGCGGTCCTCAATGCACTGCATGCCTTCCAAGAAGACCTTGTTCCAGGCTCTCTCCTAGTTCAGACGGACAACATGGTGGTTATCTTTTACATCAACAAGCAAGGAGGAATGCACTCCTATCCCCTATGCAGGGAGGCAATGAGAGTCTGGTACTGGGCACTGGAGCATCATATCTCTCTGTCCGCAGTGCACGTTCCACTGGTTCCAGGCACCCTAAATGACTTGTCAGACCGCCTAAGCAGGTCTCAGTCCAAGGCGTACGAGTGGGAGTTACTACTGTCTGTAGCAGACCAGCTCTTCGACACATGGGGTTGTCCAGAGCTGGACCTCTTTGCATCCCCACGCAATGCCAAACTGCCAACTTTCTACTCACGAGAGCCCGCGCCTGGTGTTTTCTGGCCAGACGCGTTGTTCCTTTGTTGGGCAGGGAGGTTTCTTTATGCCTTCCCTCCCTTCCCTTCCCTCTCATTTAGAGAGTACTGTTGAAGATACAGGCCGAAGGGGCTCAGATGATTCTGATCGCCCCGTTGAGGCCTCGGCAGATTTGGTTCACACTACTTCAGCGGTTGTCCTCGGAACCTCCAATTCCACTGCCAGTATGCTCACAGTTGCTGTCCCAGGATTGGGGCATGCTGGTCCATCCAGATCGCAGATCTTTGTACCTTCATGCTTGGCTACTGCAGACGTAGCAAAATCAAGGTATGGGGTCTCCCAGGAGATGGCGGATGTCCTCATCTCAGCGGGGAAGCCCTCCACTTGCTCCACTTATGCTATGAAGTGGAAGCATTTCTGCTTATGGGCATCATCTCACCGTCTGGACCCCCTTACCTGCCCGGTGAACTCAGCATTGCAGTATCTCCTCTCCTTAAATCAACAAGGCTTGAGCTGCTCTTCAATAAAGGTGCACATGTGGGCCATTTGTGCATATCATGTCCTCTTGGGGGATAGATCCTTAGCCCAAATGGATGTGGCCCACACCTTTTTACTGGGTATTCTGCATATGAGACCTCCCATTAGGGATCCTATCCCTCCCTGGGACTCCTGTTTGTGTTGGAGAAGCTCAATCTCCTCCCTTTTGAGCCAGCAGCTGATTGTGAGCTGCGTTACCTTTCCTGGCAGGTTTGTTTTTTAGTTGCTGTTCCTTCAGCTCGAAGAGTTTCCAAGCTCCAGGCTCTGATGTGTAAAGAGCCTTATTTGGTTTTTCACAGGGAAAGGGTTTCCCTTAGAACAAACCCTAAGTTCCTTCCCAAAGTGGTCTCGGAGTTGACCCTCAACCAGTCAGTTGACCTTCCAGTTTATTTTTCTTCTCCTTCCAATTGGGGAGAAGCTCTCCTTCACACACTGGATGTTCACAGGGCGCTGAGGTACTACCTCAGGTGCACAGCTGCAGACCGTTAGTCAGAGCAACTGTTTGTGGCCTTCGTGCCACAACACTTGGGTAGTCCAGTGTCTAATCAGACTATTTCTAAGTGGCTTGTCCACTGCATTGCGTTATGCTATGAGAAGCACAACAAACCCCTTCCAGGCCGGGTTAGGGGTCACTCCACCAGGGGAGTCTTGATAAGGAAAGTCTCTTTAAGCTGAGTGGCAACCATATGATGAGGAGGCACAGTCTTAAGCTGGAGGGTGCGAGGTTTAGGAGGGATATCTGGAAGCACTTCCTCACAGAAAGGGTAGTGGACACTAGGAATGCGCTGCCGGAAGAGGTCATCTCGTTAAAGACAGTGAGCAGCTTTAAGAGAGGTTGAGATAGGCATAGGGGGAAGATAAGAATCATGGGTAGGGAGGATGGGAGGAATGGGGAGGGAGGGCAGAGACATTAGCTCAAGCTGTGGACCCTGCAATATGAGCAGACTTGATAGACCAAATGACCGTCTTCTGCTGGCTTCTTCGTATGTTTGTATGTTCTTCAGGGTCTACTTTCCTGAGTTGCTGTGTTACCAGCGTCTTTTCCATCCTTCCTCCTCCTCCTCCTCCCGGGGTTAGGCACCTCCTTGGTGCAGGACTGCTTAGGATTCAATCCTAATGGTTATAGCCTGCTGCAAGAGCTCCCACTCGAAGTAAGATAGTACAGTTATGTAAGAACTTGCTGTAACAGTAGATCTTCGAGAGGCGCTCTTGCAGCAGGTGCTGCTTTCCCGCCCTCCATCCCCCGAGTGAGGTTTTCAGCACATCATCTACAGGCTTCGCTTCTTTCTCTCATTAGGGCCCATTCGAGGGTCTTGGCGGGGATCTAGGGTGGAGCTGGGTCCGCCCCCTTTTATACCATGACCGACGTCGCGGTGGAGCCAACGTTAGGGGTGGTCCCTGCTGGGTACTGCTAGCTGAGAATTTTTGAGGTGGGTCCTTAGGCCTGTGGCATTAGTCCTAATGGTTATAGCCTGCTGCAAGAGCTCCTCTCGAAGATCTACTGTTACAGTAAGTTCTTACGTAACAGTACTTTCTCTGCTTGTGATAGCTCACAGAGGGAGGATTATGACTTTAGGCTTCATTGACAAAAAGGCAGGGTTGCATGAGTTTTTCATTTAATTTTAGTCTTTGGTAACTGGGTAAGACCCACTAGACACAAGTGCCTGTTTTCAGAGGTGACCTGGGAGTACTAGGGAGGTTAAGTAACTTGCTCAGAGTCATACAGTATGCAAGTGGAGGTTGTGGGAATCAAACCCCAATCTCCTGGATGTACTAAGCTCATTCACAGCTCATTACTCTAATCTCTAGGCTATATTGCCAGCCCCTGATTCATATCTATTCCTGCTGTGAAGCCCTGTATCCTGATAAATCTCTGCACAGCATCTCCAGCCCCTGCCTGCCATTGTCTGTAAGTACGGGGCTACATACCGGGGGGCATCTGGGGAAGTTGTCCTGGACTGTGGGCCTATAATTGGATGCCATGGTCTACTTTTCAGTGGATTTCCCCATTCTGCACAGTGCAGGGGATTATTTAATATGACTGGCATATCCCCTTTGTGAACACTACTTGTTTTTTAAAGCTCCGTAAACAGTGGGAGACCCCCAGATCTCCATGTCCGCTCCAGGGAATGCTCACATTGGGAGGAGAGGACAAACAGGCCCACTGTGAAGAGACAGCAGCTAGTGAGAAGGGGCACATAAGCACTACAGCAGCTCTATGACCTGCATACTGTTCACCCCTGCTTCTGGCCCACCACACCACGTGCACAAGTCAGTGGATATCGCAGTAATGTGCCCCACCATAGTTCACCCCTGACTTGGTCCTGCACATATCTGGGCCAGAGGCATGGGATCAAGTGCAGTAGGATAAGGGAGGCAGTATAGCGCAGTGGTTTAAGGCTCTGAGCTGCAAATCTGGAGACCTGGGTTTGAATCCCACAGCCCCCACTTGCATACTGTGTGACCCTGAGCAAGTCACTTAACTTCCCTGTGCTCCCAGGTTGCACCCGTAAACAAGCTTTCAGCTTAGTGTGTCTCACCTGGTTAAACAATTGGAAAAAAAAAAAAAGAAAAGGTCCCTGCATGTGTGGAGCACGATCTCTGCACGTCAGTAGCCACCATTGTGCACACCTCTGCAGGTGGGCAAGGCCTTCTTGGCCTTTGCGGATTGGGCCCTTTAGCAGAGAAAAAAAGCAGGAGGTGGAGATGAAGTCAGACACACAAAAATCCTGTTTTCATGCTGATATCCTCAGTAATAATGAATAAGAGGGAAAAAGCTGGCCTGCTGGTGCAGCGATAGTGCTAGCGCTCGGAGCACCAACAACTCGGGTTTGTAAGCGAACTTGGAACATTGTACTGTCAGCCGGGGTGGGGGGAGACTGAGCATCCAGGGGACTTTAATCCTCCTTTGTGGAGGGGTGGGGCTATGCCTGGCATATGCCTCACGTCTAGCGGTGCTTGGGGGGGGGGCAGGACGTCGGTGCCATGGTGTGTGGGAAGAGGAGCAGCAGTTGTCAGGTGGGCTGCGTGCAAAAGCTTTTGCTACATCATCATTGATGTCATTGTATGTGTGCTCCTTGGGGAGGGAAGAACATCAGAAAATTATTCTGGCTGTCAGAATGACCACCGACTCTTTACAGACCTCCCACTGGTGACCCAGGCACCACCCAAGACTGGATCCTTGCCTAGCAGGTCGAGGAGGACCCCCTGCCATGCAGCCACCAGGGGACAAGTAGTGGTGGGATCAGGCTGGGTAAGTCTAGGGAGAAGCCGGTTGATGTGTGTGGGGGAGTCGGTGAGAGTAAGGCGAACTAGGACAGGAGTGTAAAAAAGGAATGGTGGGGGAGAAATACATAAAATGAATGAAGTGCAGGTGGAACGGAATCTGAATACTACATTATCTCTGACTGCAGCATTAGTGCTGCTGCTTGCAGTACCTGTGACACTGGTTTGAAAATGAGCCCTAGTTGTCGAGGGTAATCTGGGAGGAGGAGGCGGCTCAAACGTCCCGGTGGACGAGTTCCTCCTCTAGGGAGGGAAGGCTGTTGACTCCTGTGCCATCCGTGTCCCCTTGGTGATCAGAGGTGGCACTGCACATGGAGCGGCATACTGGGTGGGGGAACGCCGATGGTGTTGCTTGCTTTTCTACTGTGTGTTTTACTACTGTTTATTTTTTCATGTAACCTTACAGTAACCTTACATTGGAATTTGTCAGTTATGTGCCTGAAGGGAAATGTTGAGCAATATCAGTTTACTGTAAACTTACATTGGAATTTGTCAGTCATGTGCCTGGAGGTAATATGGTTAATATCAAATGTTTGAGAAAGGTGCTGTTTTTGCAGACATTGTAATCAAGTTGGGTATAGGTCAGCTTGTGGCACAACATTAGTGCTACCGCTTCTGAGGCTGATCACCGAGGTTTGGGAACGAGCTTGGGGGTGTTAGAAGATTGGCCGGGGAGAGGTTGAATGAGCGTCCTATGGATTGTTTTTCACCTCCAGGAGGTAGGGTTGGTGGCACCCGGCACTTTGGTGACACCTGACGGAGGCTGGGTGTACACCTTGCCAGGACTGCACACATCAAAATGACGACAGTGGCGGACATCCACTGGGCATGTGTGGGAACACACATTTCTGCGCATTGATGTCATTGCACATCCACGCCAAAGGGGAACCAAGATGAGGTAAAACCCTGTGCGGCAGCACTTCATGACATCCCTTGACCTCCGCTGAATGATGTTGCAAAGTGTTTGTCTTGGGCAGACCACAGGTGGGTCTCGTTCTCTCCCTCAGGAGCCCCGCCACAGGGGGAAAGCTACAGGACCTCCAGCCTGGGCATCTGAGTGGGGGATGCCTGCGAGACGTGCAGGCAGACAGATGGGGTAAGTATCCCACCTGCAGCCAGAGAATAAAGAGTCTAAAAAAACAAAATAAGTTGGGTATAAATATGTGGCTAGTTAGATGCTAATATTGAGATAGAGCCTGGCTGGAGACAGGGAGCTGCCCTCTGTACTCCCAGGATAAGGTACTATACCTTCCTATAAATTGCATGGTGGATAAATAATGTCTTTGAATGCTGTCCTGTGTCTCTTCATGGCATCTTTATCCACCAAGCTCTTTGTGGCATAAATTTAGGCCTAAGAATCACGATTGAGTTTCATTGTATCCTGTGCAATTATGTAAAATTGTACACCTGTTAGATGTTTGTAATTCTCCTGGGTCATGCCTGAAAATAGGCATACTATTGTCTTGGGCACCTACCTGGTAAATAAAAATTAAATAAACAAAATTTCTCTCATCCAGTATGATGGAACTTCATGTCTAATTAGATATGTCTCTGGTACTGATAACGAGTTAAAGGGAAACATCCATGTTCCATTGGGCCCCACCTCCGTGTGAAGCGGGGCCCGATTAGCAAATGTATAAATAGTAGTAAATGTGCCACTTACTATTTAGTATTTTATTTAAATTTATATCTGGGTGATCCTGCGCCCCCCTTGCCAGCATTTTAAGTTCAAATACCCAACCCGTCGAGACCACAAGCACCCGCGACTGTCCCCGTGATGACGTGGCAGGCGGGGAGCAACCAGGGTGTCTCCATAGGCTTGTCATAGTACAGGATTGCTATACAGATCTGTTTGGAGCCTGTGTACTGCCATGACATACGGAGACCAGGTACAGACAGCTACGGTGCCTGTTAGTCTGTACCTGGTCTCAGTATTGCACAGACACCGATAGATTCCAGACTGGAGCTATTTGAAGCAACTGCACACAGATTATAGGTATTGCGGTAGCTTCAAATAGCTCCGGTTTGGAGACTGTCGGTGTCCTGGCAATACCGAGACCAGGTACAGACTAACAGGTGCACTAGCTGTCTGTACCTGTTCTCTGTATGTCACGGTGGTACACGGGCTTCAAACCAGAGCCATTTAGCAATCCTGTACTATGACAAGCCTATGGAGACACCCCAGCTGCTTCCTGCCTGCCACATCATCACGGGGACAGCCACGGGTGCTTGTGAGTGCAACAGGGAGAGCATTTGAACTTAAAATGCTGGCGGGAGGGGCGCAGGATCAACCACACATGAATTTAAATAAAATACTTAACAGTAAGTGGCACATTTACTACTATTTACACATTTGCTAATCGGGCCCCGCTTCTCACGGAGGTGGTGGTGACAGGACATGGACTTTTCCCTTTAATAAAGAGGTATGCTGTTGCCCTGATGGTCTTGTGTTTAAAGGCGCTTGCCTTCTACTCAGGAGCACACAGGTTCATGACCTGCACCCGCACTTCTAATCAGCAGTGGTATGGGTGGAAGAGCTGCTCCATGGATGTGCTTTCTGCTCCAGGGAGGGTTTCCTGCACGTCCCACTGCATGGCTGCCCCAAGTGGCTCAGGTGATGAGCTGTTCAGAGTGGAACCTGCCTAGTTCTGCCTTCATCTCCGAAGTTCAGGGCAGAAGAGGTAGCCCATTTATGGAAGAACATAGAGGTGCCAACGCCAGCCCCCCCCCCGCATTAGTGTCTGCCCCATTACAGCTGGAACGAGTGTGATAACAGTAATTACTCCACCTCTCACACCAGCTTGATGGAATGAGTCTGCCGTGTGTACAGTCCAGAGCTGTTCAACAGGGACCCTGGGCAACAGATTGAGAGGAAGACTGGTTCTGTTCAGTGGCTCAGCACTGCTGCAATGTGATGGGGAGCTGGCCCTAGTAAAATGTTCCCGTGACAAGGACAGAACTATGAAGTGACGGTCTTGGCTCTGACCGAATCGCAGTGTGACAGGCAGGCAGGGTGGCAGATGTGGGAGGTATTTAGGGAGAACAGTGACAAATTGAAAGAAACTGAAAAAAATAAAGGGGCACCATATTACTTCAGATAACTTCATTCTTCCTCTCACTTCATATGCTAGTCATTCTAGAAGAACAATCTGCAATGAGTTCCTTCCTCTGCATTAAACAAGGTTTGACTGTCAGTGTGTCTCAGAATGGTAGCACATCTGTCCAATCGGTCACAGGCTGTAAAAATCTCTAATGAACTCTCCGACTTCAAATCAGTTCTCTCGGGTGTACCACAGGGATCAATTCTTGGACCGCTCCTCTTTAGCCTGTTCCTTAACTCCCTCCCAGATATCTGCCAGGAGAAAATAATCTTACACGCTGATGATGCTGTAATTTCTTCCCACAAGGATCCAAATTCCCACGAAAAGCCTGCAACTTGCTTTCTCTAGTGTTGAAAGGTGGTTCCTGGATAGTAAACTTGTGCTAAACCACAATAAAACAAAAGCCATGCTCTTCTCCAATCACCAAAACAAAATAGGCATACTCCACTCACCATGCAAACCTCTGTGGAATTACACTGGACCAAGTAATACTTTCAAATACCTTGGCATCACTTTTGACCAAGGGCTCACCTTGCAACCCACATTGATAACACTGCGAAAACAGTGAACCAACGCTTTGGAATACTATTCCAGAATCACAATTTCTAAATCAAGCGGCATTGAGAATAGCTATACAGAGTTCCATAATCTCAATCATTGACTATGGCCTTATTATTTATGGCTCAGCTACCTCCACTGCTCTAAGGCATCTCAATCACTCTAAATAAGGCCTGCCGGTTCCTCATGGGGGCTCAAAGACTGACTCACACGTGTGATCTGTACTATGAATCAGGCTGGTTGAACCTATCATATCATCTTATTTATCTCACCTGCACAATGGCAAAAAAATCTATCTTGGGACTGACTCTATTATGTATTCAAAACCTACTCCGACTGAATCCTGGCTCACGACCCTCCACCAGATCTGAACGCCAACCTTTCCTGGTTCCGAGATGCCGGACTGCACAGGGACAAAGATCTTTCGCATACAGGACCCCGACATGGTTCAATGCGCTTAGTCCACCTACTCTAACCTCAACCTCGCTTGAAGCTTTCAAATCCATGCTCTATGCCCACCTCACCACCACTAGCAACTGTGATTGCGCTTAGATAAAGACTACTACCCTCATGTCCATCCTCACATCTGAGGCCTCTTCCTTCCTGACTAATGAACCTCTGGTACCTCTACTACTTCCTGTCTCCCACCCAAACTCACTCCCTTTTTTCCTGTCCCTCTCACTTACTCTCCCGCTCACCACCTTTCCTCCTCTCTAGCCTCCTTTGGCGCCTAATGATCACCCTCTCCTGGAAGTTTTTAACCTCGAAATTGTCTACTCGCTTGAACCTGTTATAGCTTGTTTTCTATGAAACTTAAAACGTTCCTGCCTTAAACTGTTAATAGCAAATTTATGATGTAACTTTCCTGTCTGGTTTTACCTGTAATGTGTATCGTGCTTTGTTAAATGTTCTTTGTGATGTGGAACCTTTGTAAAAGAGCCCTGGCTCAAAGGTATTAATTCCTAGACTAATAAACTAAACTAAACTAAACATCTGTCTCTGATCCAGAAGGTCATGAGTTCTAGTCCCGCACCAGGATTGGGTTCATACCATAAAAAAGTGCTTGCACCCTAGTGCAGTACAGAGGGGTGTTGTACTGTCAGGGTGCGCCATCCTTCAGATGAGATGTTAAACTGAGGTCCTGTCTGTTTTCTGGTGGGTATTCAGGTGGAAGTTAAAAATTCCATGGCAAAATCATCCCAGTGATTGCCTTACCTGCTGCCATGCCAGTGATCCAGGTTCGGGAATGGACTTGGGTTGCTGGGGTCAGCCATGGGGGGGTGGACTGAGCATCCAATGGATGACCCTCCTGGGGAGGGGAGGCTTGCTAGCCCTGCTGTCAACTGCCACCAGGTAGAGGCCTGGCAGTAGTACAAACTGGGTTGGCAAGGTATTTTTTATTTTTCTTTTAGTTTGTGTTGACCGAGTAAGTGCACTAGACAAATCCTGCTTATTTTCTGGCATGACCAGGGGGAGGGGGATACAGATGAATGCCAACTGACCTTGAACCAGATCAAACTGTTGGTGGTATTTTTAGTGAATGAGGGAAATTTGACCAGGACACCGGGGAAATTCCCCTACTCTTTTCGATAAGTGCCATGGGATCTTTAACAACCACCTGAACTACCACGAGTCCAGTCAGATGGGACCTTGGTATAACGTCTCATCCAAAGGATGGCATCTCAGAAGTTCAGCACCCCTCTCAGGCTATACTACAGTGTCAGTACTGGGATATTTAACCCAAGTGCCAGATGTGGGAACTGAACCCACAGCCCTCTGATCTCCCAGCCTCAGAGGTGAGTGTGCTACCTACTGAGCAACTGACACATATGGGAGGGGCTGCTGGTCTAGCATAGTGTGTGCATGTGTATGTGCACAGGCACCTCAACGCAGCATGCCCTACTGCCTGTCTGCTGCAGGAGATGGGGAGGACAGAAAACAGGAAAAGGCATGCATGCTTTGTGAAGTCCTATCCGCATTTTATTGCACCGCACCTCCACCAGGGAACACCAGGACCAGCTCTGGATATCTATTTTTTTTGGGGGGGTGGTCCTCCTTCTGGCCTTGCCTCAAGGGGCAATCCATGGAGGAATTTGGGTCTGGTAAGTATTTGGATCCAGGAAGTGTCTGCTGGTTGGGGAGAGTGGGAACAGGGCTGATAGCCTGGCCACACTTTGCCTGAAGGAAGAAGCTTTATGGAAAAAAGAAAGATACCATGGTGCGTCTCAAGAAGAAATAGCGACGCTTTCCTCAGTGTCCTGAAATATTCCCATTCACTATATTATCACCAGCAACTTAAATGTGGTTCCATTGTAGTTGGATTGTATCTGTATCTACACCCCCCCCCCCCCCGCCAGATGAGGCTGAAAATAAGCAGTATCCTATTCTGTAAAAGTCTGTCATTGCAGCATTTCTGTTTCTTGCCAGACCTGAGAACTGGCCCGTCAATAGATCTGACATTTCCTTCTCCAAAGCCTTACTTACTTATTACTTGCCAGCAGATACAGGCCACACGGTCTGTCACGTCTGCTCGAGTGTGCAGCTAGCACCCCACTTTGTAGCTGCCCCTCCCTCTCACACACAGATGAATGCCAAGTGAGACTGAACCAGATTAAGCTGTTGGTGGTATTTCCAGTGAATGGGGGAATTTGGCCAGGACACCGGGGAAATTCCCCTACTCTCCACTGGGGGACTTTCTAGCTGTCAGGCTAGGATGGCCACTTCTCCAGATCAGGCAGAGGGGAAGGATGTCTTAGGAACAGGAGCGCAGGCCTCTGCTTCTGTCCTTTCTACACAAGACGCTGTTAATTTTGCTCTGGCTGCGGCAAATTTGTTTAACTCTGATACAAAAGACATGGATTTGGAATTTACCACATCGGCTTTTCCTTTTCCTCTGTCTGACTCACCCGTGATTTCTACCCCCTCAGCTGCCTCTCATTCTTTGCACGGACCTTCGGCGCAACAGTATGTGGTTCTTATTCACTGAAAGCACAGCTGTTTGAATGCAGCTCACGAAATTGATAAGGAACTGCTTGCTCTTAGTAAGGGCTCTGCGACAGCACTTCATGATGATGCACAGCACCAACATTCCCAGGAAGTAGCTCCGGGGGTTTCCCCTCACATCAAACCCCCCCCCCCCAGCTGTCACGGTATTGACTGCAGAGACTTCTCAGTTGGCTGGCACTAAAAACGGTATTGATGTCAGCCTACAGCCATCTAATGAGACTTTGGTCTTACCTCAAACTCATCAGGATAAACCCGGAAGAGTGAGACTTGGAGTGGGCCGCTGGGTGGTGGACGGACCCAAGATACCAAAGCAGATAAGCACTGTTTCTACAGACTCCTTTTCTTTCAGAGCGAGGGAGGAGGAACAATCCTGGAGTAATTTAGTCGAGGACTCTTTTCCTTTGAATACTCTTCTTTCTGCTTCTTTGCATGACACAAACTGGACGCCTGCTGCTGCTCTGAAGGCAGTGGGATGGATTAAGGACCAATCTGAGTGCTGGTCACCAGATCCAAATGACCCTGCATACCAAAGGATATGCACCACCGCTTCTTCTGCAGTGGCCACCGTCGGTCTTCCCACGAAGGGCCCCACCGCACCCCTGGGTAATGACTCTCTTACTTTTTCTAATTCTACTAAAAATACTGAGGTATTGTTTAAGAAGGCTGAGGGGCCTAACCTCTCTGATGAGATTAGATTAGGACCTAGTCCCAAGGCCTTAGGACCAGATCAGGAGGGAGCTTCCATGGCTCCCTTGTTTAAATTAGCCAACCTTTTTCATTCCACTGGAGAACCTGCTCCTCGGAGGAATGCAGTCCGGCTATTGTACAAGGGTGGCCTGGAAGATCCTCCGACTAGATTATTTATTGCAAAAAATTTATTGAAAACCGCTATGAAGTTCTTTTCCTCAGAGATCTTTGCATTGATTTCTCTGGGGAATGGAAACTTTGATATTAGTTTTAAAAATGTGTCTAGTCTTGATAGGTTCTGGGCTCAATATCGAACACAAAAAAATAGCCTTCTTTGGATTCCTTTTCAGGCTGTTCCCCTCACTAAACCTTTAATTAGAACTATTACTGCGATGTTTAAGAATGAAGGTGTTAATGTGGAGGATATCCTTTTTTGGTTACGTCAGCGATGTGAAATTTTAGGGAGGCCTACTTCTACCACAGACAGTGAGAAAATCTGGGATGGGGGTTGGAAAATTAAAGTAAAACTTCTTTTCACCAACTCAGGCCCAGTACATCTACCTAGTATATTTTTTTAGGGAGGGATAGGGGTTGTATCAGGTCAGATTGTATCAGAGGTCAACCTCGCTCCTGTTTTAAATGTGGGTCTAGACTGCACCTTAGCTCAGCCTGCAATACCTTTAGATGTATACACTGTCTGGAGTATGGGCACCTATCTTCCGCATGTCTCAATTTATTTAAATGTAATTTGTGCGAACAGACTGGACGTGCCTATGGACGTTGCCCTTGGGCATCCCATAACCAGGAGGATTGCCCCTCTCATGTAGGGATTATTAACCAGGCTCAACGTACTCTGGCAAAACACATTGCAGCTGATGTACCTGTTCACCAGAAGACATTGCCTGAAGAAGTTCCACCTGACTCACTGTCAGCTGCTCCCTTGGATACCTCTACTGTGGATCTCCCTGCTGGAGCTGTTCCATCTGACCAAGTGGAATTACAGCAGGATCAGACAATAGAGGGTGGGGATTTACCTGTTGAGTCTGACATGCCTCCTTCTCCTCCACCCTCAACTGAACTTGCTTTTAAAACTGTGCAACCCAGGAAGCGTAATGGACATGGAAAGACAATGTCTCTAGTTAAAACTGTCTCTAAAACACTCCCTACACGAGATCAGTTGCAGTTAGGCAATTCCTTTGCTCCCTTGGAGGATGGTATTTGGAGGTGGGGGGGATTCTGGTGAGGACACTGGCACTTCTATCATTTCTGCTCCTGATACTGACTGTAACCATGAGGATTCCATTGCTAAATGTACTAGATGAAGACAACTAGGTAAACCCCCTTAGGGTTTGTTTTTTTGGGTTCTCTTTTCCTTTTTTTTCTTTATGCATTCCTTAACTGTGACCACTTTAAATGTTAATGGGCTGAAAGGCATGAAGAAATGCGTGGGGGCTTTTTCAACTCTAAGGTCCTTATGTTCAGACATTATTTGTTTACAGGATACTCGTCTAAAAACCCATATTGACCGTAGGCACGGAACCAGGCGTTGGACGAAGGGTCCCTCCATTTGGCCCACTGGGGATGAAACATGCGATGGAATAGGTATCCTTTTTTCTAACCCTGTGTTACAGGTTTCTAGATTCGTGGATGTTCACCCTGGGAGGGCTCCCTGTTCAGATATTTCCCTTTTTTCAGAGCGGTTTCGGGTGATTGCGGTTTATGCTCCTCAAACCAAAGCCCAGAGGGTAACTTTATTTCAGGAAATCCAGCCTTTATTGCATACCTCATGTTTAGTCATTTGGTTAGGTGATTTTAACTGTGGTATGGCTCAGGCAGATAGGGGCCTACACACTTAGAAGTTATTCTGTGATTCCCTAGCCTTGAGAAAAATAGTTGAGAATGCCCATTTAATAGATGCCTGTCGGCACATTTATCCTACGGGGGGCTTTACCTACTTTCGAGGTACAGTGGCGTGAAAAAGTATTTGCCCCCTTCCTGATTTTCTCTATTATTGCATATTTGTCACATTGGATGTTTTCAGGTCTTTAGACAAAATATAATATTAGATAAAGGGAACCTGAGTGGACAAATAACACTTTTTTTTTTTACTTATTTCATTTATTTAATGAAAAAAGTTAACCAACACCAACTGGCACTGTGTGAAAAAGTAATTGCCCCCTAGTTAAATCAACCCAATTAAAGGGATAATTAGAGTCAGCTGATTGAACACAGCCAGGCTTGATTACAGCCAGCCCTGCTCAATATAAACCTCACTTATTTTGGCCCTTACCATCAGAGTCACATTGTCAGGACAAAGATTCAACAAGCACATTATGCCATGATCAAAGGAAGTTCCTGAAAAGATCAGAAAAACATTTTGTTGCCCTCTATCAGTCTGGAAAGGGTTACAAAGCTATTTCTAAGGCTCTGGGACTCCATCGAACCACAGTGAGAGCCATAATCTCCAAATGGAGAACACTTGGAACAGTAGTGAACCTTCCCAGGAGTGGGCGGCCTGCCAAAATTACTCCAAGGGCGCAGTATAAAATCATCCAAGAAGTCTCAAAGGATCCTAAAACAACATCCAAAGAACTGCAGGCTTCTCTTGCCTCAGCTAAGGTCAGTGTTCATGACTCCACAATCAGAAAGAGACTGGGCAAAAAATGGGCTTCATGTGAGAGTAGCAAGGCGGAAACCACTGCTAACCAAGAAGAACATAAATGCTCATCTCTCATTTGCCAAGAAGCACCTGGATGATCCACAAGCCTTTTGGGAAAATGTTCTATGGACAGATGAGTCCAAAGTGGAACTTTTTTGGACAACATGGATCCCATAATGTCTCGCGTAAAGCAAACACAGCATTCCACAGTAAGAACACCATACCAACAGTCAAACATGGTGGTGGTAGTGTGATGGTGTGGGGATGCTTTGCTGCCTAAGGACCTGGATGACTTGCCATAATTAAAGGAACCATGAATTCTGCTCTGTACCAGAAAATTCTTAAGGAGAATGTCCAGTCATCCTTCCATCAGCTGAAGCTGAAGCGTAGTTGGGTCATGCAGCAAGACAATGATCCAAAACACAAAAGCAAGTCCACATCAGAATGGCTAAAAAGAAGTAAAATTAAAGTTTTGGAGTGGCTCTAGTCAAAGTCCAGACTCAAACCGATAGAGATGCTGTGGCAGGACCTGAAACGAGCAGTTCATGCTTAAAACCTACCAAATGTTACTGAATTAAAGCAGTTCTCAGGGAAGAGTGGTTAAAATTCCTCCACAGCGATGTGAAAGACTGATATTGAATTATAGGAAGTGTTTGGTTGCAGTCATTGCAGCTAAATGTGGCGTAACCAGTTATTAAGTGTAAGGGGGCAATTACTTTTTCACACTGTGCCAATTGGTGTTGGTTAACTTTTTTTCATTAAATAAGTGAAATAAAAAAAACAAACAAGTGTTATTTGTTCACTCAGGTTCCCTTTATCTAATATTACATTTTGTCTAAAGACCTGAAAACATCCAGTGTGACAAATATGCAATAATAGAGAAAATCAGGAAGGGGGCAAATACTTTTTCACACCACTGTACACTCAAGACCAGAATTGACTTTTTTTATCTCAGGTTATTAGACTTTTACATGTTACTGTTCATCCTACTGAATTTTCCGATCATAGTGTTTTGACTGCATCTCTTCCTTGGGAAGGTGCTCCACGTTGTAAAAAAAATAAATGGAGACTGAATGAATCTTTATTGGAAGATTCTAAAATTAGACAGTTGTGGATCAGGGATTGAACTGCTAGGCTTTCAGTTTCAGAGTGTTATGACTCTATACTGACTTGGTGGGAGGATACCAAAAACGTCTAGAAGCATCTTTTCCAGCAACAGGCTCATCATAAAGCTAATCGGGATTATTTGGCTTATTTACAACCGAAGCACCAATTGCAGCATTTAATCTCTTTAGCAGAAACTACCTCTCTGGATTACAGCGCATTCATTTCTAATATTAAGACACAGATGGTTAAACTACAACATGATAGGGGTAAATCTTTAACGCAGGAATTAAGATTCGGCACAAAAATGACTTCCAGGTCCTTAGACCCATTTAAGGAGAGCAAGGACAGAACTGACTCTCGGTTACTCAGGTCACTGGCTGATTCAGCAGGTAATATTGTGAGTGATCCCTCTCACCTTCTATGAGTTGTAAACCAGTGTGTGAAGGGAATGTTTACAGCTACACCCATCCCATTGGACATGGACATCCTCAGGTGTTTGGCTACTTTACATTTACCTGGCTTGTCTAACCATCATAGAACAGTTCTCGAAGCTGGTATTGTTTTAGAGGAAGTACAAGAGTCTATTAAAGGTTTGGCCTCCCAAACAGCCCCTGGATCAGATGGTATTAGAGCGGGTTTCTATAAAACTTTTTTAGCTGAGTTAAGTCCAGTTTTAGTTCTTTTGTTTAATCATATTTTACATACTGGAGACTATGCCCCCCATTATGAGTGAAGCCATACTAATATTTTTATATAAAAAAGGTGATAGAACTAATTTAACAAATTGATGTCCACTGTCTTTTGAATACAGACTTAAAGATTTTAAGTAAAATTTTGCTAGCTAGGTTTTCCACTGTTCAAACTTGTGCTGTTCCTGGGAGAAGACAGCAGGATAATCTCATTTGGATACAAGAACTTTTTTCGCAGGGGGACTTGGGTCTATTACAGGGATTGGCTCTTAACCTTGATCAGGAAAAGGCTTTTGATCGAGTGGAACATGCCTTTCTATTCTCTGTTTTGGCAGAATTTGGAATTCCGGACAAATTTGTAGGTTGGATAACTTCAATGTATCATAAAGCTGTTATTATATCCAATGTTAATGGGTGGTATGGGCAGCGGATTGGTGTAGGTAGGGGTGTAAGGCAGGGTTGCCCCTTGAGTCCTATACTTTACGCATTCACGATAGATATTTTTATCAGATTATTACAGTCAAATCAGGATTTGCAGGGTATAGAACTCTCTCCGACTGCACCACCACACAAAGTATTAGCATATGCTAATGATTTGGTTTTGCTGCTGGATTCTCAATTTTACCCCTCAACTTTATTAGAGACTATTGACTTTTATTCTCATCTCTCAGGTTCTAAAGTTAATTATGATAAAAGTAGGGGTGTGGTTATTGGGCCCACTCCAGTGCCACCCTCATGTACGATAGCAGGTATCCCCATATCCAGAGATTCTATTGCTATCCTGGGGGTATTGTTTGGACCTGGGGATATGGCTAACAGGAACTGGAAAAAAGTTCTCATTAGGGGTGACCGATTAGTAGGAAGTTGGAAGGGGCCGCAGCTTTCTGAGAAAAAAAGGGTTTTACTTATTAGGACCGTTCTTACCCCGATTTTCTTATACGTCAGTTATGTTTTCCCGTCACCTTTACATATTAGAACTTGGTTGCTTAGTATCTATTTTCAGGCATTTTGGGGGTCCCGGTTAAACCCTATTAAGAGAGAATTGACTTATCTCCCTATTTTGGAAGGGGGAGTGAATATGCTTAACCCAGTGGCTTTCTTTTTTAGTATTTTTCTGCTCTTTGATTTGGGTTCTGTACTACAGCCAGGTGAAGTGTTTTGGAGACCCTTGGTAGAGCAGCGGTTACAACCACGCATGTTATGCTGGCAAAATAGACAATCTAGATTATTGACTAGACTCCCTAACTTGCTATCCTTTGTGATTGACATAATGAAGCAAATAATTAAATGAGGCATTACTCCCCATCATTTGCAGACGTTAGACAGGAAAAAGCTTTGTAATTATATCCTATCCACTGATCGAACGGTGGAAGTTGTGTTTCCTGATTGCCCTGATTTTAGGATAACCCAGATTTTGAGACATCTGACAAATAAAAGACTTCCCCCATATGCTTGGGATTGTGTTTGGCTGAGTAATTACAGGAGATTGGGAGTTAAGGGTAACAGTAAACACAAACAAGTGTCAGAACGATTCTGCCCCAGACCTGGGTGTAGTTCACTTTTCGAAACTCAAAAACATTTATATTTGGAATGTGAATATATTAAACCATTTTTGACTTTTCTAGCTGATCACTGGAATGAAATGGATTTTTGAAGTATTGATTACCCTTCTCTAATGTTTGGCCCATTGGGCGATACCTTTGTACGTTATAATAGAGACACTATTTATGTTATATTTTGTATTATAAGGTTTTTTATTTGGCAGTCTCGCTGTATGTGGTTAATGCAGCAGAATATTTCTTATGAGTCTTTGTTTTCTAATATTTGTACAGCTTTGCATAGACTTATGACTTACGATTTAGCTTTAGGTTTGCCTGCTCAAGCCACATCTCTATGGACTGATTGTGCTACTTGGTGCACCTAATGTTTTTTCTGTATTTTTTGTAGTTGTTTATATGGTTTACTGTCTGTTGGATTTTTGATTTGTATGTAATGCAGTCCTATTTTTCAATAAAATTCCCCTACGCTTTTCGAAAAGTGCCATGGATCTTTAACATCCACCTGAACTACCACCAACCTAGGCAGATGGGACCTCGGTTTAACATCTCATCCAAAAGACGGCACCTCAGAAGTGCAACACCCCCCCCATGCTGCACTACAGTGTCAGTATTGGGATATTAACCCAAGTGCCAGGTGTGGGAAATGAACCCACAGACCTCCGATCTCCTGGCCTCAGAGGCGAGTGTGCTACCTACTGAGCCACTGACACTGCTTATATCCTTAAGTTATCACCTCTCTTATAGAAACATGGAATTGACGGCAGATAAGAACTGCTTGGCCCACCTAGTCTGCCCATTTTCCCTACCTACTGCAATACAGCAAATCCTATTTAATCTCCCCCTTTTACCTTCTCTTTCCTATTGCTAGGGCTCCCTTGTGCCTATCCATATATTCTTGAATTCCCCAACCATTTTTGCCCCCGCCACCTCAGCTGAGAGGCTGCTCTATGCATCCACCACCCTTTCTGTGAAAAATACTTCCTCACATTACCCCTGAGTCTATCCCCCTCCAGCCTCAGGGAAGTCCCTGATTTTGCCTCAAAATTAAAATCTGTCCCTCCTAAAATTTGTGTTTCCATGACTTAAAAGTAGAGATTGTAAGCACAAAAGAATGTCAAACAATAAAGTTATAGATTTGTTCTTCTTTAAAAAATGCATTTTATGCTAATCTCTTTATTTTGCTAGCTTCCTGAGTGGATATCACCCATTTTGAAGAGGTGTCCCTGATTTTGGTCCTTTGTCCCTAATTTTAAGCCTTGTCCCTGATTTATGAGACAGGAGGTTGAGAGCTATACATATCATGACTCCTTGTTCTTGAACATCTTTTTTTTCTGAAAGATGCTACCCTCCTGTACCTTATTTATGCCCTTGAGATATTTGAAGGTCTCTGTCATATCCCCCTCCCCCCTCTCTTCCAGGGTATACATATTGGGATCCTCTTACAAAAAAGACTCATTGAAGTGCAAGCTCGGACTCCACTGACCTATTGTACAACAGTGGTTGAAAAAGAAGAAAAAAAAAAGTCTTGCTGGGATATGTTTCAAAGTAAAAGCCCTGCCTGTACTGCAGACTTCCAAGGCATTGTCTCAGATACATTTGATTGTTGAAATGTGAAAAGTATGCATAAAAGAAAGAGAAAAAGGAGAGTTAAAGAACAGAAATTTCAGGGTTTAGTGTTGGTGATAGCCTCTACATTCCTTGAAAGTTTCATGTGGCTCAGTGCAGCTGTAACCCCATTTCTGAATTAAACAGCAAAACTCAAATTTCTCACAGAGACTCTTATATTTCATCTTTCCTTCTTCATGGTTACTCCTGGTAACCCCCTCCCCCATGCTGTGCCTTGGAAGTCTGCAACACATGCAGACAATTGTGAGTCTGCCTGAGGGACTTGAATGCAGTTTAGCCCCTGCCCAAGGATATAAAGCATTACTGTGTGCAGGCAGCTTTGCAAGCAGGAAATTCTGCTGGAACCCATTCCTTGGGGGGTTGGTTGAAAAAGAAAAAAAAAGCCTTACTGGGCAACGTTTCAAAGTAAAAGACCTTCCTAGGCTATTTTGTTAAAGGAGAAGATTCCTGTTTATTTATGAACTGGATATTTCTGAAATTATTTTTATACATTACATCAGTTACTTCAAGTATGTGAATAAGAGATCAGTCATTTTTTTAGTTGTAGCACCTGTCTAGATTAGGGTTACCACCTGTCCTGATTTTCACAGGACAGTCCTGATTTGGGCAGCTGTGTCCTGCAAAAAAAAAAACATGAAACATTCTACATGTCCTGATTTTATAGTAGAGAAAATATTTTCTAGCTTTCCACTAAATGTTGCAGAAAACTACAGCACCTTAACTAAAATACATTAAAATGACAAGAAACAGTTGAAGCAACTAAGAAACTACAATACTTAGCCTTAATTCTGATTATATAGAGAAAACAAGTCTGTTGCATTGGTCGAGGTTACGTACTGTTCTGCAAAAAATCATGTTTCAGTAAGAAATGTTCCACTTTGGGCTTCTGAAAAGGTGGTAACTCAAATCTATATTCTGAGGCAGTGACACAAGTTTGTAAAGCTTCAAGCCAATCTCCATGTATATGCAAATGAGGCACTTGTAGTACAACCCCTCCCATTCTTTGATGTCACTGCAGCAGCTGCTCAGAAGAAAGCATAGGTTTTCAGTGCTTTCTACCCTTATTTTAAGTTTGCAGTTGCTTAAGACAGTCCTGCCACACCACTCACACAGTGTGTGTAGTACTAGTAGCCGTTATTTGTGCGTAGCAATTTGTGCGTTATCCTTGTTCTCCACTTTCCTCCCCCTCCCCATTCCCCCCACCCCACCCGCCTGCCCTCCCATCTTTTAGCACTTCAGACTTCTATCCCTCAACCTTTCACTTCTCATACCAACCACTCCCCCAGACAATGGCCCTTCAGCCTGCCCACTCCTTCCTGCCCCTCACCCACCCTCCCACCCTACTGGCTGCTCATCTGGCCTTGCTATCCTTTTGCTGTCTCTCCGCTTGAAATACAGTATTTTGTTTTTTGAGACTCTGTATTAAGATTTACCTTTGTCTGTATGTTAACCTTCCATCCTTTGACATAGAACCTTTGTCAACGAGCAGTTCTTGCTCAAAGGTATTTGTAATCCTAGAGTTTAACAAATAAATAAAATAATACATCTAAAAATATTTCATTCAAAAGCAAAAATAAAATCTATTTTTTTTTCCAAGTTCAAGTTTATTGGCAGGAAATAACTCCATTGAGTGAGCTCATTCACAAGGAGGTCCTGGTTTAGATAAACAAAAAAATTATGAGAATACGTGGGCATTCACATACATTTGTAGCAACAATCAGTACATTAGTAGTAGGGTACATGAAGCTGGCTTTCATTAGGCAACAATACACTAACAAATACATGAAGAGTAACTATATGTAGAATGTACAATACACATGTAGTTCTGGGAAACCGCTATTTTAAAAGTTGCATACACACATATAAAATTAAGGCAAATAAGTGCTGTAATATATTAAAGCAGGCAAATGCAATGAATTTGCTGATTACACAGGACCTTGCAGTAAAAGGAAGTGTTGCAAAGGAGTGGTGAAATAAAATGAGGTGGGGGGGTAAGATGAAGGGACTTTATGAAACGGGGGCACCCTGGTACCTGGGACAGTGCTCCAGGGGCACCTGAGCAGAATGGGACCTGTGTCTACTACCTGGAAGAATTGAGTGCCAGGCTAAAATGGGACAAGAGGGTGAGAGTAGGGTTATTGGTAGGGGGTAGAAGGGGAATGAAGGGTGGCTGTCAAATGAGGTAACAATGGGGAGTTCTTAGTGCTGATTAGTTCTGAAGCAATGGCAAGCTACTTTGAATGCCTCCTTGGTGGTTGTCTTGAAGCAGTTTACAGAGACAAGTTCAGATAGCCTCAGTGTTAGTTTGCAATGAATTCCATACTGAAGGGATCCCTTTTTGGGTGTTGGACACCCTTGGCCGGTGGCCTCGGGCCCAACCACCTGAGGTGGGTTGTTATCCCAACACAACACCCAGCCTGTCAGGCATTATTCCTTTAGTAATCTACGAATTTGTATCTGACACTGCTCTTAAAAGAACAGTGCTCTCCCTTAATAAAGCATGTCACCTCATAACAGGAACACCAAGCTAACCCATACCGGCGATCTTTACAGTCAAGTGAACTGGCTAAACTTTAAGGGCAGGCTTGACTATCACACCTGCCTGTTAGCCAAGAAGCTTACCACGTCACTCTCCCCTCCCTAAGTCCAGCAGCTCATCTCCCCTGCCCCTACCCCTCATTTTATTAGGAGCTCTGATAAGGCCCTTTACCTAGCCCCTTTCTGTAAGACATCCCTAGGGCAGTGAGCGTTCTTCCACAGGGCTCCTGTCCTGCTCAGTGGCCTGCCTCCCCTGGTTTCCATCACAGTTACATTGGGCCCGTTTAAAACTAAACTTCGCCAGCACCTAATCTCTGTGAATAGTTGTGACTGCTCCTAGCTTTTACTGGTCAGTCTGGGACTGCTTATGGCTTGTCCCTCAATTTCCCCCTGCTCCTCCCACCTTATCTGGGTCTAATTTTTCCCTCCCCACTCTGTTCCCCTCCTGCCCTTTACTCATCCTGTACCTGCACTCTTTCCTGCTTCTCCTCCTCTACACCTTACACCCCTCTACTCAACATTTCACCCCCCCCCCCCCAGCTTTCTCACAGCTCTCTTTAACTGACTTCCTTCTGGTGTCTTTCTTTTCTTTAGTTTTCTATCTGTTTGCATAGTTAGCTAGCACTGCCTGCACCATGTTTGTTTCATTGTCATGTACTCCGCCCTCAGTTATGATGCACTTATGTATCATGCACTGCATTACTTCTATACTCTTAACTTATGTATTATGTACTGTATTAATTTTCTGTGATGTTTCATATCCTGTCTGCTTTAAATCTACTCGCCATGTTGTTTCTTTGCCGTGCACTCTGCCCTCATTCATGATGCACTTATGTATAATGAGATTTTTGTGATAAAGGAGAGTCTGAAAGACCACCCATCACATAAAGCAACCACAAAACAGCCCGTGGTCAAAAGGGTGCCTGATATTGTAGCGACAGTCACAAATTGCGACAGTCGCTACAATATTCTGCAGACACAACAACTATTTTTATGTAGGGGGCAAGCTCCCCCACCCCCAAACTAAAATAATCAATTCCAAGGGGGGTGCAGACCGAGAGGCAAGTTATTGTTTGTTTTTTTTAATTATTCTGTCCGAAACCAGACCCGAACCTGGGTTTGCATTGCGAGCAGTGGTGTAAATGACTACGCTATGCAGCCAGCTCAGTGAGAATCGGCCACACAGGATCCTATATCCTGTACTAGTGAATATAGCTCCTTGCTGTCCTCGCTGTACAGGATATAGTGACCTATTTCAGCAGTCACTTTCAGTGAGAGTGGTGTTATTGAGTCGCTCAAATTGTAACGCTCAATAATACGCGCTCAACATGGGTGCTACCTGTATAATGTACTGTATTATTTGTATACTCATATCCTATGTATACTGTACTGTATTAATCTGTAATTTTTTTTGTAACCTGTCTGTTTGTAAATCTGATGTGGAACCTTTGCAAAAGAGTCTGTGACTCAAAGAGTTGTAATTCCAAGACTTCAATAAATAAATAAATATAAGCAGTGTCACCATGATTTTACCCACCACCGAAGTCAAGCTGACTGGGCGGTAATTTTCTGCCTCCTTCCTGCTGCCACTTTTATGAAAAGGTACCACGGTAACCCTTTCCAGTCTAGTGGCACCTTACCTCTTTCCAGAGATTCATTGTATAGCTCAGCTAATGGTGCAGCTGTTTCTTCTTCTCGAAGCTCTCTCAGTATTCTTGGGTGAATACCGTCCAGTCCAATGGCTTTGTCTGTTCTCAATTGTTCTAGTTCTTTCAGCATCCCTTCCCTTGTGAAGGGACTTGTGTCTGCCTCCCATGCAGGGTGCTCTGTTTTGTTTAGTGCTGGACCGCTACTGTTCTGCTCATTTGTGAAGACTGAGCAAAGCAATGCATTGAGTACTTCAGCTTTGTTTTTATCTTTTTCCACTGTGTGACTGTTCCTTGTTGAAACACAGAAACATAGAATTTGATGGCAGATAAGGACCGCTTGGCCCACCTAGTCTGCCCATTTTCCTACCTAACAGATAAGCTGCAGATCCTAGTTAACCAACAGCTTACTTCCTCCTACCCCCCACTAGGACTGCCTTATGTCTGTCCCATGCATTCTTGAAGTCCCCCACTGTTCTTGACCCCACGACCTCTTCAGGGAGGCTGTTCCATGCATCCACAACCCTCTTAGTGAAAAAATGCTTCCTCACATTACCTCTGAGCCGTCCCCCTTCTATCTTCAAATTGTGCCCCCTTGTTCTTGCACATCTCTTTTTCTGGAAGATGCTACCCTCTTGGACTTTGTTAATTCCCTTGAGGTACTTGAAAGTTTCTATCATGTCCCCTCTCTCCCTTCTTTCCTTAAGGGTATACATATTAAGCTCCTTTAGTCTTTCTTCAGATAGTCTTCTGGTGCAGATCCTGCACCATTTGGTTGCCCTCCTCTGGACAGCCTCCACTCTGTCTATGTCTTTGGGAGATGGGGTCTCCAGAACTGCACACAGTACTCAGATGGGGTCTCACCAACTGTCTGTACAGAGGGATAACAACTTCCTGTTTTCTACTATTGATGCCTCTTCCTATACATCCCAGTATCCCCCGGCCTTCCTTACTGCCTTCTCACATTGCTTGCCCACCTTTAGGTCATCTGATATAATTACCCCTAGGTCCCTTTCTGTTTTACTGTTGTCAGTATCTCACCCCCATTGTGTACGCTTCCCCAGGGTTTTGTTCCCATGTGCATTACCTTGCACTTCTTTGCATTGAATCTGAGCTGCCATACATTTGACCATTCCTCCAACCTTGCCAAGTCCCTTCTCATCCTTTCCACTCCATCTTGTGTATCAACCCTGTTGCAGATCTTTGTGTCATCTGCAAAGAGACATACTTTTCCTTCCAGTTCCTCTGCAATGTCACTTATAAAGACATTAAAAAGGACCGGTCCCAGTACTGAACCCTGCGGTACCCCGCTAGTAACCCTCCTTTCATCACTGTGTACTCCATTTACTACTACCCTTTGAGTCCTGTTGTCTAGCCAATTTTTTATCCAGGCTACCACCTTGGGACCCACTCCAAGGCTGGCTATCTTGTGTATTAATCTTTTGTGTGGGACTGTATCAAATGCCTTGCTAAAATCTAGGTAGGCCATGTCCACAGCCCCTCCCTGGTCTACTACTTTGGTAACCCAGTCAAAGAAATCTATTAGATTCGCCTGACATGACCTTCCCATCGTGAATCCATGCTGCCTTGGGTCCCAGCCCCACTGGCCTCTAGCTACTCAACAATTCTTTCCTTCAGAAGTGATTCCATCATTTTCCCTACCACTGAGGTCAAACTAACTGGTCTGTAGTTTCCTGCCTCTGTCTTGCTCCCACTTTTGTGAAGAGGAATCACATCTGCCCTCCTCCAGTCCTCTGGTATCACCCCATCCTCCCATGATTTGTTAAACAGAGTAGTCAGCGGTGTCACTAGTTCTACCCTTAGTTCTTTTAGAATTCTTGAGTGAACCCCATCAGGCCCCATTGCTTTGTCCACCTTCAATTTTATTAGTTCTTTTAGAACCCTTTCTTCTGTAAATGGACTGTTATCGAGCCCCGTCTTCAGAGTGTTTCTCTTATGGTTGACATTCTGACTAGCCCCCCTTTGTTCTTCCTTTTTTCGCTGATGTATGTAATAAAGGTTTAATCCCCCTTCTTGCTTCCCAGCGCTATTTTTTTCTCCATTTGGGCTTCTGCTAACATGATAGCCTTTCCAGACTATTTGAGCTTCTCCTTGTAGAGCTCCCTGTCCCCTCCCCTCTGTGATTCCTTGTATTGCCTAAAAGCTTGTTTCTTTTCTCTAATCTTTAGTACTACCTCTCTAGTAAACCAGAGGGGGGTTCTCTTCCTTTAAGATTTAGTTACTTGCTTTGAGCATTCTCCTGTTACCATGTTTAGTGAGTCTTTCAAGTTTTTCCAATGAGCTTCTGCATCCCATGCAGATCTATCTCTCAGCAGTGCTTTAATGCTGGATCTCATTTTCTGGAAGTCTGCGTTTTTGAAGTTGATAATCTTTAGTCGGGTGCATCCTGGAACCCCCATACTATTGATTTGTTTCCAGACAGACTTGTGATCACTGGCTCCCAGATTGATGCCGACATGGACGTTGGATATTCTGGGGTTATTAGTGAGAAGCAGGTCCAGGATTGCTCTATCCCTGGTGGGTGAGTCCACTAGCTGGTTCAACCCAGCTTCCTTGAGAGTGATGAGAAATTCTCTTCTCCTTTGTGTGGAAGCTGTGCACGTGGACCAGTCTATGTCTGGTAGATTAAAAGCCCCAGATCAGAAGCAGCTGCCCTTCATCAGCCATTGAGTGAATGGTCTCAAGGAGCTCCTTGTCAGCTTCAGAGTCCTAGGCTGGGGGCCTATACACGACGCGCAAGTGGATGGGAGACCAGCCTCCAGTTCCTAGACTGACCCACAGGGCTTCTCCATTGTTGTGTTGCTATTGAATATCTGTTGCCTTTATTCCTTCTTTGACTTACAGGGGTGCCAGGTTTTGAAAAATGCTGTGGGAGGGTAATCAGAAAAGGCCAGGAGTCTGGGGGCCCCTAGGCCCCCAAAAGCTACAGATTTTTTTCATGCTCTTATGGTGCATTTTGGGGGTATTTTGATACATTTTGGAATGAGTATGCTACCATCACAACTACTCTACTGCAGAGGATGCCAGGGTGTCATTGGGGGCTCTTTGATGCTCTCAGTTTTGCAAGCATGCCATTAATAGGGATTTTAGGTTGCAGTGCCACTACCCAGTAGGGTGCAAGAGTGCCTTGGGAGGGCTCTTTGATGCCTCCAGGTGCTGGAAGTATGCCGTTTGTGATTTTAGGTCACAGTGCTCCCAAATGTTTATTTTTATCCCTCAATCCTGTTCACCTTAATTTTGTCACAACAGACCCATCTGAAATTCCATGGTCTGAGTTTATATGTGTATTATTTCTTTGTTGCTGCTTTTTGGATGGACAGACACTTCTATGGCAGGAGGACTCTGACAGACTGGTTAAGGCTCAGCTGCTCACCCTCACACAGTTAAGGCTCAGCTGCTCACCCTCACACAGAGTTCACAAGCAGCCACCGACAGACCACTGCTACCAAATGTTTCTTTTTAACCCCAGTCCTATTCACTTTAATTTTGTCTCAGCAGGCACTTTTAAATCAACAGTCTGATTTTATTTGTCTTTTATTTTGAATGCTTTGCAGATGGACAGACACTTATATGGACAAGAGTAGAACAGGAGGACTCTGACACAGGCTGGTTAAGGCTCAGCTGCTCACCCTCACACACAGTTCATAAGCAGCCACAGTCGTAGACAGACCACTGGCACGGCACTGCTGCCAATTTTAATACAACAGACCCTCAATGCAGGCTCAGCTGCAGTGCTCACCTTCACTTACACTGGTGGTCACAGCCACAGACTACAGAGCAGACAGACTGATACTGCCAGATGTTTTATTTTTTTATTCCCCCAAAATCCTAGTACTATTTTTTATATTTGTTTGGTTAGGGTGCTGACAGGACAGGACACACACTACAAAGGAGAACTTGTCTGCAGCCTGTCAGCAAACAGTGACTGTTCATTCAGTCAGCAGCCTGGCTTCCCCTCCTTCCATCACTTCTGGCAAGTCTAGGCCCAGTCCCACAGTCACACTGGGCCATTTAAGGACTTCTGTGTTAGTCCAGAAGTGTTTGACTACAACAAAAACTGTTAACAAATCCTCTGTGTCGGAATTTTTTTTCTGTACTAAGCAGTTACTATATAGTCAGTAAACTAACAGTGAACAAGCTGTGGAACTATAGCATGTGATGATGGCTCACTGATGACTATAATTAGACACAGCAGTTGTGACTGTGATGCAGAGTCTGAGGCCACGTCCACACTGCACCGTTCAGACCCTGTAACGGATAGAAACCATTACAACCGGGGAGTGGTGCAGTGTGTCCACACTACCGTGGTGTCCATTACGGGACTGGCACCACCGATCCACACTTCGGGAGCCGTGCGACCGTTACCATGGCACCCAGTCCCACAATGCAGCTCACACTGTGCCAGGGACAGTGCCATGCGCCCACACTACGCCCGTAACGCTACCGAGGTGTAACCGGTTTCATAACCGTTGTTGAAACCACCTCATATGTGGTTTCAACAACGATTACGAAAACACCTTCTGTAACGTTATAGGTGTAAACACAAACCATTGCGGTAATGGTTTGGGCACTCTGTAATGTTACAGAGGGGTAGTGTGGACAGGGCCTGAGACTGCAGTTTACGTTTAATCACTTGGGGACTGGGGGCTGTATTGTTTTCAACATTGTCCTGCCATGCCATGCCATCCCATCATAGCCCCACTCAGCCCTCCCAGCTACTGTACCTACCTCCCTCCCTCCCTCCAAAATCACTGTATCTGTACTGTACTTACTTGTTTATACAGTACAGACAGTGTGAGCATGCTTCAGGTTTCTGTGGTCTGTGTTCCTTTTTTTGACTTGAGGTTTTATAATTCAGCTTGGTGCTTGTTACTTCTGTGTACTTTAATTTTTTTGTGCTCTTGTGCTTGGTAGTGGTACTTACAGGGTAGTTAGGGGTCAGAGTTATTAGATGGCTGCTTGTTGGTCATTGGCAGCCAGTAAAGTAAGTTGTTCTTTTTACATATTAAAAGACAGAGAGACTTTTCTGGAAATGGCCTGGGGGCTGGGGAGGGGGAGCCTCTGGGTGCTCGCCTGCCCCACACCCCACTGGGGCTTTGGCCTGCGTCAACAACTTTACTTTGTCACTCCCTGCCTGAGAACTTGTGCCCAGCCAGTCAGTGCCTGTTGTGTGTCCAGCTTCTGGCTTGGCCCTGGCTGGAGCTTTTATTATTTTTATTTTTTTTGTGTTATCTCTTTTTCCCCCTCCGTGCTACCACTCTTGGCCACTCTTTCAGGCTATGCCAAGGCACCTCCGATCCATCCTGCTCCTGTGTCCCATCCCTCATATATGCAGTCATCCCCAGAGTAACTCGGACGTAATCCTTCACCGGGCGGGCCCCACTCCTCTGAGGGGAGAGGCACCTGTGGGACAGGCAAGCGCGTTACTTGGCCCTGGGGTATTGCTGAGGGATGGAGGCTCCTGGGACATTGATGGCATTGGACCGCCAGGCAGCTGTCATCCGGTCGAGTGCGGAGCCAGTTTTCTGTTTTTCAGGTAGTGTTCCCTCCTTGTGTGCTACTGCGTTCCCCCCCAGTCTCCACCGGAGGTCACTGCAGAGCGACACACTCCCCTAACCCACCCCAGGAGAGGAGAGCAGTCCTCTGGACCCTCGATCCATCTCCTCCCCGACAACCCCCAGCGTCCCGAGTCCATCCCTGAACCCGGGTCGCCGGCGTGGGTCGAGGTAAAGCGACAGCACCTCAACCCTCTATGCCAATGGCCCCTCTATTATTTTTATTTAACTTTTGTTAACCGGGTAAGAGTTATGGGCCAAGGCCCTTTTTCAAACATGATCCAGGACCATAAAATACATTCAAGGTGTTGCACAATAAACAAATCACATACAGGAAAATTACAAATACAATACACCAAACGCATATTTACAGTAGACTAGCACTTACGTATAAGAGAGTCTGTGTAATGTTTCTTTAATGTGACTTTAAAACTATCATGGCTTTGTAAGTCTTGGATTTCCAATGGTAATTTGTTCCAATTAATAGGAGCTTGCTTTAATTTAGCCCACCACCCCCACTGGCCTTGCTGTTGCCATCTTTTTCTCCAAATTGAGTAAAAATTCCCAGATTCTCATTCTCTCCTCGTATCTTGTCTCCTCTCCACTCTGGGGGCAAAATTGAGTCTATGTTCGCTTGGCTCAGATGGCTCCTTGATTCCTCACTGTCCGACTGAGGACCAGTGACTCCTCTGAAAGACACTCCAGACTGCACAGCAGGAGATTGAGGGATGTGGTTACATCGACGATGACAACGGCTAGGCTGGGCGAATCCACCGTGACCTAACACCACCACCGACATGTTCTACTCCACCTCAGCTAGTGCTCCCTCACTGCAGCACTGCCAGCATGCACTCGCTGATCCTTCGCACCAACACCATGTGACGCACAATGACACGCAGTCCTATCCATTCTCCCTCCTCGGCTCATGGCTCGGCTGGTTCCACCCTTCCTATCCTTAGTTTTTCTCTACAACTTGCTCCACAAAAAAGCAGCAAAAAAGGGGGAAGGGATGGGGGCAGGACAACAGTCCCAGTTGTCCCCTCATGATGGTGGCCCTGCACTCCTGCTGCAGCATTGACTAGAAACCGGCTAGAACGGTGTATTTTTTATACAAAAAAACAAAACAAAAACATAAACGATTGGATCCAGAACTGAGGATGCTCATTTTAACTTTGTGGATGCTCAAGCACTTGAGCACCTGCACTGTCGGTGCCCCTGTTGACATATACCACAACCTCCCCCCCTTATTTTTCCGGTCCTTGCGGAAAAGTGCGTAGCCAGATATGCTAATATCCCAGGTCTGGTTATCAGAAAACCATGTTTCAGTGATTGCTACCCAATCCAGTTGTTCCTCTGCTATAATGGCGGAAAGCTCAGGGATTTTGTTTGAAAGGCTGCGTGCATTGATGCACATCGCCTTCCACTCCTGAACTATTGAACCACTTGGGTGGTTATTTTGCCTATACTGAGGGAGGCCCCTGGGGGCTTTGTGTTTTGTAGGTTTTGTGTGACTTTGTGGGCTGAGATGCTGCTGGGTGGAAATATGATACCTGGTGTTTCTGTTGAAACACTGACCTGTTCCTGCTCCTGATTGGCTGACAGGGTGTAGGCACCTGTTGGATGGAAATATGATGGTTATTGCTGTTGATGGTATGTTTATTTATTTGGTTTTGGTAACCGGGTAAGTGCACTAGACGAACTGCCTATTTTCAGGCACGACCCGGGAGAGTACAAATCAAGGAACAGGTAAAAATAAATACACATGCAGTGTTATACAATAGGAGATTTCAAACAGTTATACAGAGGTGCAAGTTACATAGTACATAGAAGTGGTACATGTCACGCAGTATAATAGGAACAAAATGGACAAAAAGGCACAGTTTACGGTTAATAATGTACAAACATGACAGTGCTGTTGGTAAGTCACCAAGGAGACAATTCCCAGGCAGAGACAGGAAACAAAGTGCGTAGCTATAGCTGTGGAAGAGAGGGGATGGGAGGAATCAAGAGGTCACAGGGAAAATTAAGTGCAGGACAATGGTAGATTTGCATGACTCATGAAGCTAGGGACATTTGCAAATGTCAAGGGAGGTGAGGTAATTGGAGAGGCCTTTCTTGAAAGTGGGGTGGGATTTGGAGTGCCTAAGATCAAGTGGGAGAGAGTTCCAAAATTTGGGGGCATAGAAGGAGAAGGCAAGATCACCCATCCTGGTAGAGCATTTTGGGACAGATAACAGAGCTAAAGACTTGGAACAGAGGAAACGAGGGCAGTCCATGGAGGTGAGCATAACAGCGAGTGTGGAGGGGATAGAAGAACGAATAATGTTGTCAGTCAGACAACCTAATAAATAAGCCCAACTCGAGGGAGGAGACAATCAGTGGAGGTCAGAGTAGAGAGTACAGTGGTGCTTAAGACGAGGAGCAGATAGCACAAATCTACAGACATTGTTGTAGGCAATGTCCCACATTTGCAAAATGCTTGCCTGTGCCATAGCAAAGACAGGCAGAGCGTAGCAGAGTCCAGGGAGGAGAAGGCCTTGGGTGACAGAGATCCTGGTGGCAGGGGTCAGAAACTGACGGACTCTGTAAGCCAGTCCAGTTTTAGCATTGACTGATTTGCAAACAGCTTTGACATGCAGAGAGAAGTTAAGAGATGGATCCAGCGTGCCTCCTAGGTATTTGAAGAACTGAGTCACTTCCACAAGGGAGCCATCAAGACAAGAAACCTGGAGAGACAGACTTGAAGCGACAGATTTCCTTTGTGACCCAAGGAGCACAGCCTGGGTCTTGGCAGCATTTAGCACCAGGCGGTGGGACGTAAGCCAAGTTTGGATACGATGAAGATCAGAGGAGAGGCGGGAGTTAATTTCATGAATAGAGCTGGAGGAGACATAGAGAACTATGTCATCAACACAGAGTAAGGAGAGACTGTGGGAGGGCACCGAAGGTAGGTTATTGACAAACAAAGAAAAGAGCAGGGGCCCAAGTATGGAACCTTGTGGGATGCCCGAATGAAGCAGGACAGGGGCGGAGAGAACTTTATGACAGGAGCCAGACTGGGAGTGGCGCCACAGATAGCTGGCAAACCAGGCAAGTGTGGATTGGGAGGCGCCAATAGAACCTAGTTGGTGCAGGAACAGGTTGTGGTTAACCAAGCCAAACACCTTTGACATGTCAATAAAAACAGCCCCAGAAAGCTGGCCTTGGTCCATAGCAGATTTAATGTCACTGGTGAATTGCACTAGGGCCATGTGGTGCTGTGGTTTGGCCTAAAGCCATGCTGAGCAGGAGATTGCAGGTTAAAATTGGCAGTGAAGTTAGACACCTGGTGATGAATAAGCTTCTCCAGGAGTTTACTGAGTGTTGGCAGGAGCACAATAGGATGTTAGTTTGTTAGTTTTTTTGGATCACCCTTTTTGAAGACTGGGATAACCCTGGCATTTTTCCAGGAGAGGGGCACAGTACCTGAGCTAATGGAGAGATTGAACAATCTGTGAAGTTGTGTTGTAGGCTACTAACAAGGGGTAAGAGGTCCAGCTGACTCGTGAATAGCACGGTGTCGTCCGCATAGAGGAGCAGGTTGCTGGTGCATACTTGGGGAAGGGTGTTTAGGAAGAGGCTAAGTAGAAGGGGACTGAGGATTGACCCTTGGGGGACTCCTGAATGCATGGGATGACTGGTATCTCATATTTTTACCTGTTGTGTTCTGCCTTCTAGGTAGTTTTCAAACCAGGATGTGACTTCATATGAGAGTCTGAGGGTATGTAATGACACAAGCAGGAGGGTATGATTGACCATATTAAATGCCTTTGTGAGATCAATGTAGATTGACCTCACTAGGTAACCACAGTCCAATGCTTTATGGATGAAGTCAGTATACTCTAGTAGGGCAGAGGTGATACTATACCTCTTCCTAAATCCATGCTACTGCAGACATTGTATGTCGTATGAAGCCAGGTACTCAGAGAGCTGGTCGGATACAACTCGCTCCAGTGCTTTGGAGAAGGGTGGGAGGATGGAGATTGGGTGATAGTTCGAGTGTGAAACTCTATCACCACTCTTGTGGACAGGTGTCACCACTGCCGCTTTCCATTGTTGGGGGAACTGACAAAGGCAGAGGGATAGATTTAGTATCTTGGTGAGGGGTGACAGGACACCATCAAGGGCAAGGTGAAGTAGTTTCAGGTTGAGAGAGTCACTGCTGAATCTAGATTTCCCAAGTACCTGCAGCAGGGACTTGTTTGCTTCCTTAGGAGTAACTAACCTGAAGTAGAAGAGAGGGGGTGTTAGGGGTATTGGTCATGTTGTGAGAGCTGTCCGTGCCAGCTGAGTCAATAAAGAAGTCAGATGGAAAAACACCGCTCAAAGTCAGTGAAGGTAGCATTAAAAGTATCTGCAGTCTGCTTTGGGTCCTGAATGGTTTCATCATTAACGTTAAGCTTGGGGTGGGGGACTTGCTGAGTTTGCCGGTAAGGTCTTTGATATTCTCCCTGAATTTCCTACTGTTACCCCAGGAATTTGACAGGATGCCTTGAAAGTAGGTTGTTTTGGCAAGGCGGATCTCGCAGGTACAGGCATTCCTTGCAGCCTTGTAGAGCTGCCAGTCACCTGGTTTACCCGTAGCATGTGTTATGTGCCACAGGTGGTCACGTGAGGCCATAAGGTTTAGGAGGGAGGTAGTGAGCCAGGGGTTGCTGACTCCTGTGACTTTCCTTTTCCTATAAGGGGTGAAACTATCACAGGCCATGTTAAAGAGGGTAATCTATGCTTGTAGCAGAGTCAATTGGAGACTAGTCACGCTGTATGAGGCAGGCCTGAAACTGCGTAAGTGACCCTCTCCTAAGGGCTCACTGTAGGCTTTATTTTTAGTTATTAGAGTCAAAAGCCCAGAGTACCGTTTGCTATTCGTTAGGATTCGGTATAGTGAAGGTTGATACTGCAAGGGAGCACTGTACTTTGTAGCTTTTAGTTTTTGTCACCCTGTAGTGAGAAAAGTATAAAAGTTTAAATTGTGAAAATTGTCATGGTGATGTAAGACAGTGTGCAAGGATTTTCGGGGAGGAGGTTAAAAGTAAAACCTTCTGTCAGTTTTGAAATACCGTAGTTTGAAAATCATGTTGGAAACATTTGTGATCAACAAGAAACAGGTAAACTGTGCACATACCACCACTGACAAAACAAGCATGCAGCTGAAGTGTAAAAATATTTTATTGCCCAAAGGGGCTAAAGTGCAGCATTACAGAAACAATTGATGACAAATCACATGCAATGTTTTCCGCCCATACTTTGTCAAGAGTAAAACGCACCTGCATCAGCTGATTACTATAGTAAGCATTTAAACTGATACTATGACAAAAAGTGCAAAAGCAAAAGAAGTAAGTTACCCCCCCCCCAAAAAAACACACAAATAACTCCGATATAGCACATTATAACCTGATATTGTTGTATTCACCACAAGGTCATTTCAGTAGATATAAATGGGCCCATCCTGACTTTTGCATGAAAGCATGATCTGAAAAAGTTAAAACATGCAAGAAGATTCGTACAAAGTGGACATCATTCTTAAAATAATAAGAATTACTACTAAGATTAATACCACAAGACACTCCTTTTCTGTGCAGTTTAGCCTCTGCTTGGCATTTTAAATCATGGATAGAAACGAGAGGAAAAATGTGACAAGTGGGTCACGCTTTTTCTCTCTCATTTCCATCCATGTAGTATTAAGATTAATGGTAAGTTAAAAAAATGGTGGCAGTTCAAATTAAGCAATACAGCATGTAGTTTTATAATGGGTCCAACATTTATTGTGGAGGGGTGAAAAAATGCACAAAAATAAAATAGTGTTGAACATTTTAATGTTTTTTTTAAGAAAAATCCATCCACAACACCACAGTAATCTCAGCACATCCCAGCACTGGCATGACAGCTCAGTTTCAAACATTCTGCACAGTACAATGCATTTTTTAAATGTAGCCCTTAAGCCCTCTAGTTTCGTCAACTCAACCCATTTTCCTGTTTCCTCACCTTTCCTCCTTCTTTATGCTACTTCTTTTCCCCAACCTGTTTCTTTTCTATCTTTTCTACATTCAGTAGATGAAATATTTGCTATGGATGGAATACATGTGCTCCTAGTTGTGGATATAAAAGAACCAGTCAGGTGCTACTGTTCTACTACTGCAGAGAATCAGCGGTTTTGATTGGCTGGGGGTGAGGCTTGAAGAAGTTGACATGGCATTTGAATAGCCACTTGTGCCGACACTGTCATCAGCCAGAAGCCAGCTTTTTGATCTCATTACTGTGTATGTTGTGGACATAAAATAGCCAGTCAGGCTCAACTGCTGCAGAGAATCGGAACTGTCCTGAAGGGCTGTAGCCCTCTGCTAGTCTTTGGTACCTCATTCTTCCATTCAGGAGGTTTTGACTGGCTGCGGAGCAGGGCTTGAGGGCTGTGTTTCTGGCCCTTTTCTTAGCATTCTTCCGCTGTAGTCCTTTACCTGAAGGTCCATAGCTTAAGGGTGTCCCACTGTGGGTATCGGTGTGGGGCAGCAGTCAGCAGGAAACACTACATCCTAAGTTTGACACCCACAGAAGCCCTAATATTATTCTGGTACAAGTGAAGTAATGAGGTTTGTTAGTAATAGTTTTTTTTTAGCTGGCTCCCTTCCCTGGAGGCTCAGGGCACCATTACAAACATAATACAGTAGAACCATTGCAAACAAATAAAAACAAATTAATAAATGCAATTTACTTATAACTACTATTAAAACATAAAACCTGCCAGCTCACTAGCACAATAATAGCGTTACCAGTTGCAACACTGGCGACCTGGGTTTGGGAATGAGCCCAGAGTGTGAGAGGGCTGGCTGGGGGGGGAGGTAGGATGGGCGTCCAGTGGACAGTTCTCGTTCTCCTGGGTGGAGGTGCTTGAGCTCCCAGCGCACGAGTGACACCCATTGGAGACTGGGTGTACACCGGCTGGGACCACATATAGAGGGGCGGAGGCAACAGAAGACATCCACACCTCTAGGGGAAACTTCAAGCGGAAAACCCTTGGGACAGCAGCGGGATGACACTCCGTGGACACCCACCTGTATGATGCCTCAGGTGTAAGCCTCAGCTGGGGTCCTCAGGTAAATCTCTGTCTTTTCCTCCAGGGAGCCCCACCGCAGTGGTCTCCCAGTCTGGGTGGCTTGGAGGGGATTCCGGGTTGACAGTCCTGGAGCCAGAATAGGAGTAAATCCCTGCAAGGCAAAAAAAAAAAAAAAACAGCACCCCAGTGCATCTATGAAATTTTAATTTTAATGTGCAAAACTTGCAAAGAGTACAAAGTCAGCATTTCTAGGAGTAAATCCCCACCTGAAGCCTGAGAGATAAGAAAGCTGACAAAAAACAAAACATAAAACCTATCTTTGATTAATAAATAATAGCAGGTTGGGATGATAGCTGAGTAGGGAACATCAGTCCTTGAATGCCTGAACAAATAGGTAGGTATTCAACTGTGAAAGTGCAGCTTCCAGCATCAAGGCATTGCATACAAGTAAACAGTGGGTTGAGTAATATTATACAATGGGGTATGAAAATCCTGTAACCTCATTGGTCAAAACACATCACATGACTGTGGTATATCCTGCAATAACCCACGGCTGAGAAATGGCATTTATAAAAAAACATACTTAAACACATTTAAAATGTATTTTGCTCATGGGTCCATTGCATATCATAATAAGCAGATTCAGGGTGTGATATTTAGATTTACTTCACTTCTGTGTGGTTAAGTCACTGGCTGCACCTCGTGACCCACCACACAAGGCGTGGGTAAATCCCCAATAACCCACACCCTGTTGTGCCTCATTGCTTAACTAGGTATCAGTGGACTACACTGAGGGGTGGGTAACTAGCAGTGTAAATTATACAAAAGGGATTAAAAGGTACATATTGTTACTTTATATCATTAAACAAGATATGCTGCTATTAGTTCCTTATTCTGAACATAAGAATATTTATTGATGCTGGGGTGCATTAACTGACTTAAACAGGCAAGAAGGATTAGTTCGTATTCACTGTCTTTTACATATGGTAAACTGAGTAACATGCAAAAGCTATTATTATGAACTGAGGATCATAAATAGAGGAATCTGATTGGCTGAGAGCTCTTTGAAGCCATGATGATATTGGGCTACATCATCACAGCTTCAGAAAAGCTCTGGCGCCTCCAGCCTCCTTGCCTCTCTACTGTCTGAGAACTATTTTTTTCAAAATGTACTCCTACACCACCCAAAAACGAATTCATAAAACGTTTTAAAACCTGTTTCTTTTATTTTTATTTATAAAACTTAAAACTCAGTTCATAATAGCAATAGAAACATCTACAGGTAGATCATTGGGATACCGTCTTCTGGGTGGCTTGACGTACTCGGCCCGCGGCCTCGTGCCCAACCACCCAAGGTGTGACGATATCTCATGATGTACCACACCCTGTTGTGCTTTATTGCTTAATTATAAAATGGGTCTTGAAAATCCTGTAACCTCATTGGCCAAAACAGGTCACATGACACGTGTAAATCCTGCAACAGACAACCGGTAAAGATCCAGCTGATCAAATGTTTACTTTTTAATTTTTAATACAGATTCATTTTATAATCGCAATAATGCACTTCAGGACATGTACAATAGTGGGATTTGCCCACTTCTTGTGTGGTTAATCACTTGGCTGTGCCTCGTGACACACCACACAAGGCATGTGTAAGTCCCACAACAACACATGCCCTGTCTTACATTATTGCTTAATTATTTAATGCAATAATGTACTAAGGTTTTTAAAATGAGTCACTACTGTAGTTACAGTGGAGATAACAAACAAGTGGGACAGGCCCCCAGGTAAAGTGGGTAGAACAGGAAAGTCAGAATTACAGTGTATAACATAGGATCTGACAAAAATAGGAGCTGGTAAGAGGGTTAATAAAAGGAAAGCAGGAGATGTGCAGTCTAGGGTAAGGTTACAAAATAGTTTCAAGGGAGAAAAAGGGTGAAGTAGTAGTAAGACAGGAATAGGAAAGGGTATAAAGGTAAACCAAAGTTGCATAGACACTAAGCAAAGGAAAGAAGGAAGGAAATAACTACTATTACTTAAAGTAATGTACTAATGTGTAACAAGAATGTGCTAAGCAAGGTGAACAAGGAGTAGCTACTTAGAGTTGTAAAAGTTCAGTTATACAGACCCAGTGTGGACAAGACTTCGATTTGCTACAACAGAACCTTTAATAGTAAAAAAAACAACAAATGACTTACATCCACAATGTGCCAGGTACGCCAAACATATTGTCACTGGGGGGCTTTTTCGAGAATTAAGTGCAGTAACTTGCTGATTCCTCTGCAGGCTCTGGAACTTGGCTTACTTAGATGTTCAGGCAAGTATTTATTTATATCGTTGCTTTGCGAAACCGACCTACTTTTCAAACGTCAGCAAGCTACGTAACTTGTTTTTCACATTTCTTTTAACCACAGGTTCCTCACAAGTAATGGCCTAATATATTCTTTAACAGATAACTAACCACATCCTTCTTCAGAGGTCACAAAAGTACCCAAGTTACAATATTTTACACAGTACTTTTCCATCATGCTAGTAGCATCTACATGAGTCTCATTTACATATATTCATATTTACATATATACAAGCAGGCACATGTTATTTTTCACTTCAGTCTCCCCGAATACCTGGGAGTCTTTAACTTCCAGAGGTTCAGAATATCTGAGCTGATAGGGACACTTCACGTTGAGAGGACGGGGTGCATGGGGCTAAGCCTGATGAGGGTAAGGTGATCACCAATAACCATCCTCGGTCAGTGGGGATCATGATGGCATACCTGGCCAAGTGTCACTCTGCTAGGCAACAGGCCACCCTCAATGCTATTAGGCTTCATAAGTAAAGAGTCCACCACCAAGGTGTCAACACAGTATATCAGGCTCCACCCTACATGTCAAGAGGGGTCCAACACCTTCAGGCTTAGGTGGCAGACCACTGCCTCATTGCCTTGGCATGTTGCGTATGCATGGCTACTCCATACTAGATGTGCTTCTGATACCATGAGTGTATAGGCTGTGCACATCCTATAGGGTGGAATTAGAGTTATCTGAATTTACCTGCCCATAAGCGCCCAGTCCTCGGGACATGAAGAGCCACTGTTAAGGGTAAGAGTTTATTAATGCGCTGGCCCAGTGGTGTGGAGAGCTGAGGTGCTGGGTGCCTTACTTCCTCCCACACTGGTGACCTGGGTTCTGGAACAAGCCTGAGTCGCCGGGGTCAGCGGGGGTGGGGAGCCCCATATTATTTTCCATTTTTGTAAACAAAATCTCATCGGTCTGCATCTCTTTGGATATTCATCTCTATGCTGACGATGCTATTCTGTATATGTCTGACCTCTGTCCCTCTGCTGTCCAAGCCCCTCTTCAGTCTGACTTAAACACCATGCTCAGATGGCTTCACAAAAATCTACTAACGAAAAATGTCAAAAAGATGGTGTCTATGATTTTCGGGACCCCATGAAAAATTAGCCTCCATCCACACTCCTCTTGTATTTCACACACTTGATAGCACACCCCCTGGAGTCGGTCAATACCTTTAAATACTTAGGGGTTTGGCTAGACCAGCATCTATCCTTTTCCTACCATGACCTTTACTTCGATTCCCTTTGTGCAAAACTGCACCCCAAATTAAGGTTTCTGTACAGGCACAAGGACTCCCTCTCCCTCCCTGTGTGCAAGCAATTACTAGTCAAACTCATCATGCCCCTCTTTGATTACGCTGCTATTGTCTTTATTGCTGCCCCAGCAACCATCTTATTGAGGCTGGATGTTGTCTACAAGAAGTCATTCTGCTGTTTTGCCTCAGACTCTCCCCCTCGCACCCACTACTGCTCCCTCTACTCTTCCCTAGCTCTCTCTTCCCTTCCTTAGAGGAGCAATTTATACTCTCTCACCTTCCTAGGCAAATATTGGCTAGGTACCCTCCTGTCATACATCTCTGACCTCCTATCCCCTATTTCCGCCTCCCCATACAGCTTGAGATCCGGAGATCAGCGCACCCTCAAACTGCCCCGTCCCCGATCAACAGTGGGCTCCCAATCTTTTTTCTGCCACCTCCCAAACCTATGGAACCAGCAGTCAGCCTCCCTTTATAGCTCCTCCTCCCTAAATGTTTTTAAGCAACAGCTCCAAAGGGTAGACCCTATCCCATACTCTTGCCCAATCCCCATGCCCGCAGGCAACTAAGCCTGACCACTTCTTGCCTATGTTCTGTTGTTCCAGTCTTCAGTTCTCTAGCTCACTTCTACTCACTTATCCAACTTTAAAGGTTAGGTTGGAGGCCATTTTGTTCACAACCATCCATGTTACTATCATTGTGAAGTCAGCTTGTATATATGCTGTTACTAGCCGTCACTGAAATGCATCTTGCAAAGCTGTCTGTACCCTCCCTGACTCTTCATGCTGTAATTGCCAGTACTTTTGCTGTAATTTTTTGTACTTATGCTGTTACATATTGTACTTTTTGTGTGATCTGTACCCACTGTTCATCTTTTGTGTACCCTTTTCCCTGGGTTGCACCTGGAAATGAGACTCAGCTTAGTGTGCTTTTCACGGTTAACACATTTTAGATAAATAAATAAAGAGTGGGTGCTCTGTTCAGCAGTGAGCTCCCGAATCAGACAAGAAGGAAAAGTACTGCAGTAATCAGTATAATTCATATCCATTTTCATATGATACCCAGCACTGGTAACAAATTAGTCAGCCAGATCTGTACCTTAGAGATGGCATCCCACAGCTTCTCAAGCTTAAAAACAAGGGTTTGGTTCATACGATACGATGCTCACTGTAGGTAAGCAGACCCTTCATCAAGGTCCTGTGAAATGGGTTTGAGCTCTAAAATCTTTTTGAGGAGTGCAAAATTCTTAAGAGCATACAGGACCTTAATGAAAGTAATGGGACAGAGAGCCGGGGAGATGGTATAAAAACATAGACACATAGAAGTTGACGGCAGATGAGGACCGCAAGGCCCATCCAGTCTGCCCATTTCTTTTTCTACCTTATGAATGTGCCATCGGCCTTTGCTCTGTCAGTGGCCTATCTATTCATACTGATCTGTATTGCTCCCTTATGCCTATCCCATGCCTGTTTGAAGCCCTGCACTGTATTCATATCCACCACTTCCTGAGATAGGCTATTCCATGCATCCACCACCCTTTCTGTGAAAAAGAACTTCCTCACATTACCCCTTAATCGGCCTCCCTCTAATCTCATGCTGTGTCCTCTTGTCCTGCTATTTTTCTTATACTGAAACATGTTAGACTGTTTCACTTTGTTAATGCCCTTAAGGTGCTTGAATGTTTCGATCATATCATCTCTCTCCCTCCTTTGCTCCAGGGTATACATATTGAGTTCTGTTAATCTGTCCTCATATGTTTTCTGATGCAGTCCCTGTACCATGTTGGTTGCCCTTCTCTCGACTGTCTCAATTTGGTTAATGTCCTTGTGAAGGTGTGGCCTCCAGTACTGCACGCAGTACTCCAGATGGAGCCTAACCAGTGTCTTGTAAAGAGGGATTATTACCTCCCTGTTACGACTTGCGATACCCCTACTGATACGCCCCATCATCCCCCTAGCCTTACCTACTGCTTTAGTGGTCTGCTTGGATGATTTCAGGTCATCTGTGATGATGATAATGCCCAAGTCTCTTTCTTCCCTTGTGGCTGCCAGCAACTCCCCTCCCAACCTATAGGTGGCTTCAGAGTTCCTCTTCCCTATGTGCATGATCTTGCACTTCTTTGCGTTAAACCCCAGCCGCCACTCTTCCGACCATTTTGCCAGTTTATCCAGATCTCTTCTCATTCTGCCCACCCCATCTGGATCATCCACTCTGTTGCAGATCTTGGTGTCATCTGAAAACAAACAAACCTTACCCTCCAGTCCATCTGCAATGTCACTGATGAAGATATTGAAAAGGACTGGCCCCAGGACTGATCTCTGAGGTACCCCACTTGTCACTTGCATCTCTTCTGACTGTATACCGTTTACCATCACTCTCTGTTTTCTGTCTGTCAACCAGTTTGCCATCCAGTTGACCAACTTCTGACCCCACCCCCGAGCCTACCCAGCTTATTAATCAATCTTCTATGTGGAATAGTATTGAAAGCTTTGCTGAAGTCAAGGTAGGTGACATCAACTGCTCCCCCTTGATCCACCACTCTGGTTACCCAGTCAAAGAAATCTATGAGATTAGTTTGACAGGACCTTCTTTTTATAAACCCATGCTGTCTCGGATCCTGTGCTCCTACGGATTCCAGGTGTTGCCCTATCCTTTCCTTAAGGAGTGCCTCCATAATCTTGCCCATTACTGAGGTAAGACTAACTGGTCTGTAGTTCTCTGCCTTCTCCCTGCTACCACTCTTGTGGAGCGGGATCACATAAGCCCTTCTCCAGTCTTCTGGGACCTCTCCTGTGCTCAGAGACTCACTAAACAGTTCTGATAATGGCTCTGCTAGTTCCACCTTTAGCTCCCTTAGTACCCTGGGATGTATGCCTTCAGGTCCCATTGCCTTGTCCACCACGAGCTTATCGAGCTCTTGTAGGACCCTTTCTTTTGTGAAGGGACTAGTGCACACCTCCCTTCCCCTGTGTCCATGGTGCTGAGCTGTTGGCCCTGCCCTGCCTTCTCCTCCGTAAATACTGAGTAGAAGTATCTATTTAGGATAGATGCTTTTACATGGTCCTTCTCCTCCTCACACTCCCCTTTATCCTGTTTGATCTTAGCAATACCCCCTCTGGACTTTCTCCTTTCATTAATGTATCTATAGAAAGTCTTGTCACCTTATTTTACTGTTCGTGTTAGTGTTTCCTCAATTTGGGCCTTCGCCTGCTTTACTGCTTTCCCTGCTTCCCTTAGGGAAGTTTGGTATGCCTACCTATCTTAATCCTGCTGCGTTCCCTTATATTTCCTGAAGGCCAACCTTTTGGCTCTGACCTTTTCTGCTACTCTTTTTGAGAACCAAAGTGGTTTCCTTCTTCTTTTGCACTTCCTTTTCTCTCTAACACAATGGGATGTTGCTTCAAGTATTGCATCCTTAATACTTGCCTACTTTGCCTGTACCCCCCTCACCAGTATTTCTTCTTGCCAGGGCTAGCTTAACTCTGTTGGCCATCTTATCAAAGTCAGCTCCTCTGAAGTCCCATATTTTTGCCTTGGAATGGGACGATTTAGTTCTAGTGGCCAAATTGAACCATACCATGTGATGGTCACTGGCCCCCAAGTGACCTTCTACATGGAGATCTGTGATCCTTTTCCTGTTAGTCAGTACTAGATCTAGGATAGCCCTGTCTCTTGTGGGTTGTTGTACCAGTTGTTTGAGGCCCTCCCTCTGCAGGGAATCCACTATGTGTCTAGTTCTGGTAGATGTTCCTGCTGGTATTGACAAATCTGTATCTGGCATGTTGAAGTATCCCATTATCAGAACCTCCCCCTTAGCTGTCATGTTTTGTATGTCTTTTAACAGTAATGTGTCTATGTCCTCCCCCTGGTCTGGAGGCCTGTAGACAACCCCAGGTATATCTTGTCAGCGGGGCAGGGAAAAAGGTGAAGTCACATGCTATGACCACAGTAGAGAACGTTAGGAAAACAGGCCATGGGGATCCTGCTGTTAAATTGCAGTGTGAGTTGAGAATAATGTAGGATCTGTTAGCAATACGTCTAATGGTGTTAAATCCAAATTGGCTATTCAGCATAATACTCAATGGGCAACTTTTAGAAATCTTGCACAGTTGACAGGGACATATGGTAATTGTATCATGCCAAATGACACACTGATCCTGGGAGAAACCCTTCCAGGACAAGTTGTAATAAGTAATAAAAGCATAAAAGACCTTTATTGTGGTGAACATACAGTCACAGCCACAGACATGGTCAGATGTTTTCTGAAATTTCTGTGATATTTCTAGAGAAATCTCCTGCTTTCTGCATTTCCACAGTAGGGCAGCAGAGAGAAACTCTTTAGAAATTTTGAGAAATATGTGGAAATATCTGACCATGTCTGTGGCTACTACTGTAGTATAATCGGATGAATAAAACCCTATATTATGGACCGAGAAGCCAATACCAGACTGCATGGCATAAATAGGTGGCACTCGAATTATGAACTTTAGGGCCGGTCTGCCAGCACAGCGGAAAGATTTATCACGACAGATAGTGCCCCACCACCCTGCTTCCCCCCAACTTGACCCCAAGCCGGTGACCGGCACAGCCCTCCACTTTCCACCACGGCTGTCCACTGATTGAGCTGTCAATGAGCAGATACTATACACCAGGGAATACTTCTGTCAACATTAAGCATGGGTGTGGTGGGGGAGGGACCACTGGACACCAGGGAAACTTAGATTACATCTCAGATGGGGATTGGGTTGGGGGTTGACCACTGGACACTAGGGACCCTTATATTACATCTCGAACAGGGATGGGGGAGGGACCACCACACACCAAGGAAAGATTTATGATTATCATCAGGCCAGCGATTGGCAGCGGGGGGGGTCACTAGACACCAGGGAAAGTTTAAGTAATAACATTCGGCTGGCAATCAGTTGGGGGGAACAGTTAGACACCAGGGAATGTTTAATTTTAACATCGGGCCCTGATCAGCGGGGGGAAGGGGACCACAAGACACCAGGGAAAGTTTAAGTAATAACACCGGGCAGGCGATCTATGAGGGGAACAACTAGCCTTAGGGACAGTCTGATTTGTTGCATCAGGCTGGAGATTGGTGGGGCACCGCTAGACACCACTGACTACTGTGTTGGGGTCAGGGGGGCTGCTGCACTTCCTCAGCCAACTGCTAGGATTTGCGGGAGTAAGATGAGGTTTTGATTGACGGTACGTGCACCACACAAGGGACTGAACAAAATGGTCTTGCGAGGTGCACATACTCTGAATATTCTGCTGCACCAATATTCAGGTTTCCACCCCTTCATTTGTATTGCCTCTTCTCTGAATATTATCTGGGTGCAAACCTGTTCACCTGCGCTAACAGGGCTTTTGAATATGGGAAAGCTGCACAAAGCCCGGTTTACGCGGGCAAACTGGAGTTTGTGCTTGGGCAAAGTTTTGAATATCTGGCCCCACATGAGGTAACTGGTCATAGACCACCTCTTCCCATCGGGCCCTGGTATGTCATAAATGGGGGTGGAAACAGCAAGATGTTCCGCCGCCAAGATCTTATCTATATTTTGGGTAACATTGGTTATATTAAAGGAATAATGAGAACCATTGGTAGTATCGTTCATACTGTCCGGAAGGGCGGTGTCCCATTTTTTGATATAGGATAAGTATAGGCAAACCTTCAGTATACAAGCTACAACAGCCATTGTCCAAAGCACAAGTGCAAAGATAAAGGGGAGCCACATTTTCTTCATCATGTCCAAGGTAAAACAATGGAAACAAAACAAGGTTTTAGCTCTTAAAAGTCTTTTATATTGAAGTTCCTTGTTTTAAGTTTGCCATCCCCAAAGTGAGTAACTGAATGTAAGGTGTATGACCCCTATTTTGACCAGCCCAAATGAAAAGGGTAGATTGTCCCTAGGGTCTTCTGATGCCCTAGTTGTTTCGACGCCTCATTAATCTTACCACACTCCTTAGTTACTTGTCAGCGAGCTTCCTTCTTCCAAAACATTGGAAAAGTAGAGAGATGCTGCTGGAGAACACATACAGTATGTTAGTACAGTGAAACTTGCCAGGATCAAGCCCAACTCTGCAGAATTCTGCAGTAGAGTTACTGCAGGGAACAATGCAATTTCAATGGGAGTGTGGCGAGATAAGGCCATATTTTATTATTTTGTGACATGTTTTATATAACTTTATGTATATAATGTATGCGAAACGCCCATAGTAGCCAGTGCAAGGGATCATGGGTACAGGCACATGGGCCCTAGAATAATATTGGAACTCTTGTTACTGGGCAGGAAAACTGTTTTGCTACTAGCAGAGGCTAGAGTTAATTAAATTATCTAAAAGGAGACAAAAGAACAATTAAGCCAAGCTGGGAGGCCAGGTAGGCCCATTTTCTTGTGAAAGGATGGGACCTCATGAAGAGTCGGGATATCTAGGCATCCTTTGTGTTGAGAGGTCTGCAGTGACTTAATCATGTTACCAGATAAATAGGCCACCATGTAGTTAACTGACTGTATTTAAGTCAATGTAGTCAGTTTAACTAGAGCTGTCTCCCAGCAGGAAGGCTGGGCTATCCCCCAGAAATCTGGTTTGAGCTGGCTAACCTCATGTTTTTTTTTCTATATTCAGAAAACTGCATATCTGTGTTATTGTAATAAAATAAAGAACTTTGATTGGTTGGGTAACCATAAAAACCAGAATGCTAGCCAGTTGCAGGGCAGGCACTATCTACTGGATCTGCCCTTTTGAAACTTCTTAAAACCAAGATGCAGAGAGATGCTTGTGCCTTTTTAGCCTTTTCCCATTGTTGCATTTGGGACCCTCTCTGCCCGTCTGTTGGGAGAACAGTGACAATTTCTCCTGGATCACTGAGAGCCAAGACTTCTACTGCCATATTTCTAAGGACACGTTTGCACTTCAAAATTCCAACTAAGGACTCAAGGTAGAGTTTTAACCTCAGAGTTTTAAAGTCTAGGTTTTTATGTATATTTTCCTTTTTATTTTCATTATCATGTAACCAATGTCTAAATTGTTTTGTCTTTATGTTATTTACTGCATTTATTAGTTAATTAGTAAAGCCTTTGGCTTATTTTAAAATAATTCTGCCTATGTCGTTTGTGTGTGCTGCCTGCGTAAGAGTTATTCATACTGTACTACGCCTGTGTGATCGCTTGAGGGCCAAAACACTACCAAAAGTGAAGTTCACTAGGGACTTTGTGATGAAAGGAGGGGAGGAAATATGAAAGATCTCAAGAGGAGCCTGTGGGGTTTTTGAACTAAGCTCTGCATTTCTGGAGAAAGACACACAATAAGGTGTATAGGGCCCCCCGAAGCCTATACACGCCTGTGGATTTCTGGGTTGTGGTGCAGTGGCTAAAAGGGTTCGACCCCAGGAACACAGACTTGAGACTGTATTTGTATCCCCTCACATGAAGAAAGGGTATCTCTGAAGCCCCCCCGTCACAAGAGGGATTCACTGTGATGCAGAGAATCCTGCCCCATGGGAGTGGACTTGTGACAGATTTGGTGAGCAGTGGTGCAATTGGTGAACTGTTTGAACAACCACACACAAAGAGGGCAGAAAATTGGAAAAGGGCAAATTGGTTACAAGATATTGTTCCCACCCTGTTTTTTTTAGCTACAAGTAAAAGACAGACTAGTGGTAGTGTAGGGAAGAAAGATGACTTCCAAGTACAATGACTACACTGTAGAAGAGCTAAAGCAGCTGTGCCAGGAAAGGTCCATTATGAGGGGCGAAGAAAAAAGAACCTCATGGAGGCTCTTGTGGCAGCCGATGAGCAAGCGACTGCCCAGGACCTCGAGTCACAGCCAGTGACTGAAAGGGACTAGACCTTGGGCATGGGGGTACCAAGGGACGTCGCAGTGTCCAGTCCCAGGGAGGAGGACAACAAGACCAGAGGGAACCCAGAGCCACAGCACCAGGGGAAGGCCACCACAGAGCTGGAGCTGGAAGGGATCAGGCTGCAATTTGAGCTGAGGAAACTGGAGCTGGAGCAGACAAAGTTTGAAGCCCAGCAAGAAAGAGAGTAGAAGAGGTTCGAAATGGAGTTGCAGGAAAAAAAGCGTCAGACGCCGCGTAAAAAGAAAGGCAACTTCAGAGAGAGGCCAAAAAAAGGCAGCTTCAGAGAGAGAGGCTGAGAGAGAGGAAAAAGAGCACCAGAGGGACTTCGAACTGGAGAAGCTGAGACTCCAACAACCAGCACCAGAGTAGGTAAGTGGCAGAGATAGACCTGAAATTCCAGGGCTGGGGTTATAAATTAAGTTCCAAATTAATAGTGGAATTTAAAGAGGAGGAGGATATGGATGTATTTTTGAATTCACTTGAAAAGGTCTGTATCCAAACCAGGGCAGCCAGGGAGTCCTGGGGCTTCCAGCTATCCCCACTACTTACTGGTAAAGGGTGTGAGGTGATAGGCCAACTGGACAGTGATGATAGCCAAGACGGTGAGAAACTTAAAGCTGCTTTACTTAAAAAGTACGAACTGACTCCTGAGGCCTACAGGGTAAAATTCCGTAAACTCCAAAAAAGCCCTGACATGAGCCTTGAAGAACTAGCCACAAAGTAATGGCAGTTTTTAAAGTGTTGGTTGGAGGGGGTGGAAGCAAACTCTGTAGGGAAGACTAAGGAGTTTATACTTTTAGAACAGTTCCTTTGGGCTTGCCCAGCAGAGCTGAAAACCTGGCTAGAGGAGTGGGATCCCAAAACAGCGCAGCAAGCTGCTGAGTTCTCAGATTGCTATGCCAGGAGCAGGCCTGCTCTGAAATGAAGAGGGGGAGCAGGTGTTGCTGCAGGGCAGAAAGAGAAAAGCACGGCTTCAGGGCAGCTAAAACCCTCAATGTCTCTGCAGAAAGGGGGAAACCCCAATTTACCCAGAAGGGAGGGCTTGGAAAAAAAGAATGATGAATGCTGGTTTTGTAAGCAGCCAGGGCATCTCGCTAGTCAGTGTCCAAAAAAGGTACAGAGTGGACAAAGTGTTGCTCAGAAGGAGGTGGGTGCACTGTGTATCCCTGAGAGTATGCCTGTGAACATAAGGGAGCACATACACCCGGTTATTGTAAATGGGGTGCAGACCCATGGGTTATGGGACACAGGGGCATCTCTTACTCTGGTAAAAGGGGATTTGGTTGAGCCTGAACAGCTTACATCTAATCAGTTTGTCACTGTGAGGGGATTCACAGGGGAGGAAAAAAACCCTGCCACTAGCTAGTGTTCTTCTGGATTGGGGTGAGGCAGAAGAGAGGGTACAAAAAGTGGCAGTGGCAGACAACCTCACTCTGGATGTGATTTATAGGGAATGATATACAGCAGGGGGTGGTGTGTGTGGTTACCCGCAGTCAGACGGCTAAGGCCCCTTGTATTTCCCCGAACCCTACAGAAGCATCTGTGGAAGAGAATAAGAGGCTGGTTCCCCAGCCTGTGTCTCCTGACATGGAGAATAGTGAAAGGGAGGTAGGACTTCCCCAAGTAGCCATTCACCAAACGGCTACAGAAAGTTACTTTGAGGAGGGAGGGGTAACCATTGGTCAGAAGGTTAGGGATGGTAGTGACTCTGAATGCCCTGACACTAGTGCTGTGGACCCCAGTTTAGGAACTAAGGGGGAAATGTCCCTTGCTTTGGGAAAATGTGAAGATTTTGCAACAGCTCAGAGAACTAACCCTAGTTTGGAGAGGCTGAGGGCTTGTGCAGAATCTGCTGGGACACAGGGAGGTGACATGAGACATAGAGTATTTTGGGACAACAGACTGTTGTATACACAGGACGTGAGGACAGAGGGAGGGGTGATGGACAGGCAGCTTGTTCCCCAAGAGTATCGTGAGCGGTTGCTGAAGGTTACCAATGATATCTCCATGTCTGAACATTTGTTCAAGCTGGATCTAAAACCCCCAACCCCTGTGGTCCCTCCTCAGGCAATGTACTATGGAGAACTCAGCTGGGACTGAAGCCTCCAGGATGGAGCCTGCATCATCATTCAGCCAGGTCTCCATAATGCAGGCCAGATCAACTGTGGAAATCAGTTTCACTATATTGGCAGTCTTGCTCGTGATCGATCTGGCATTGTAAAATACAGCCCGAAGGGGATGGGCAGAGGCTGCTGACCCTACAGCTACCTGTCTGCTTCATCTGGTAGGAGCCCTGGGTATAGCAATCAGATAGGTTGGACCTCTCTCTAACTCCCATTTCACTCTAGGGCATCTTCTGGTCCTCACCACCCTAATACCGCTCTCTTCATTAGCATTCCTTGTACCCCAACATCTGCTACTCTGCCTCCTCTCGATGCCTACCTCCCTATAGCATCTGCATGTTGCTGCTATTGGGGTGATCATGAAAGAGGTGGAGATTCAGTAGCTGGGGTGAGGACTAGCTAAGCCTTGGGGGTCTGGCATCCACATACATGAGGACACTGGCTGTAACCACAACACAACACGCCAGTGTAATATAACTCAAAAAAACACCCTACCCTTCTCTTACCCTAAATCCTATAATCACACTTGAACAATTACAAATACAGCTAAAATAACATCACTCCACACACAGCCTAACCTATCCGTTCACACAACCCAACCTACCCCAATCAACAACAAGTTATGACAGCAATGAATAAGGAGAACCTCCAAAATAGAGTCCAGTGAAGGGTAATTCACAATAAGGAAGACTCTGAACTGTAGATGAATAAAATTCAATTAAATAAATAATGTCCAAGTCAGGTGCCAGACAGTGGGTGAGTTCTTAACTTGCAGACCAGCTTTAGGCCAAAGCAAGGAAATCATAAATACTGTAGATGTAGTAACTGAAAATTGATGCAACCCTTACCCCTGCCAAGAGCAGTGTCTGGAACCCAGGACCCCCCCTAACTTGTACACAGGCAAGGCAATAGACCACAAGTTGGCATAACAACAGGCATCACCCCTAGCACTGGGGCAAATACCTGGCTCAGCAGTCTAAAGGGGCCGGGGGTAGGGTACAAAATAACATTTATACTAACTCCAGGTTCTGGGAGAGAGGTGCCAGTGCTATGCTAGGTCTAACTTCTCAGGGGGCTTCATAACAATTTACACTCAGGAAATGCAGATGTAATGTCCACTACTGAAAATGGGATTATACAGTATGGCTTTATTCACACAAGTTGGTAAAAAATGCAGAAAGGGGTGGTCCCCCAAGGTTTGGTATTGTACACACAGGAGCAAAACACTTTTCTTTTCAGGACAACAGACTCTTTGGGCATTTTAGAACATGTTTTTCTTCACACACACACAGATTCGAACTGTCCATCTCTCTGTTCTAGGAATCTCTGGACTTTTATGTTCCAAAAAGTGTAGATCTTGTGTTAGTTGCCACACACTTAATATTTCAACAAATTCCTCCTGACGCAATGACCTTCATTAACATGCTCAGTTTAACCTGGTGCCCATACATGAACCAATTAGCCATGATTGAGGAATAAACGGGGGTTTTGCCCAATCCGTACCCAATCAGTCTCTGCCATTCCTTCTGGGTTACACCAAATGAGCCTTCATTTTCCCACAAAATGCTAAAGGACTCCCAAACTTTAAAACTGAACATTCAGCACATTTTTGTGGTGATGTAGGGGCCCTGACAGGTGCACTCTAGCATTATCTCTGGGCACATACACCTCAGACCAACCCCCAAGAACTGTCCCACGAACCTGTACTCACAGTTGTGTTTGTCCCTTTGAAACAGACATGGAAACATGAGGAAACATCTCTTCCCTTTACTGGTAATTTGTTATCGCTTCAACACAGACACCTTTCTTTCTGGACAGCTGACACTCTTCAGGATATTGCCCATTGGAGCCACAGAAATTGAAGTCCCTCTCACTTCTCTGTGGAAATTGACCCACTGGGGTCCTGCAGACAAACGGTCTCCACCACTTCTTCTGGTACTGCTGGGTCTCACTAGGGTGAAAAACTGCTGGAGGTTCTTTACCCAGTCTCAGAGGAGACTGGCAGGCACCTCCCCACTCTGAGCACTGCTGCTTACTCAGAGCTCCACTTCAGACAACTGCTGACTACAAACTACTCTGAACTCCTGTCTGAACATTCTAAACTGCCCCCAGCAGCTGATTCCAAGTGGTTTATGCTGCTGTGAGAATTCTAAATGACATAATCCATTCTCTGCTCAGCCTTGCTGAGTAAACAGTGATGTCATCTGTAAAGAGCTCCTAATAAGCCCCTTACCAGCTGCCCACTACTTTTCTATGGCTAACCTGATGGGATTCTAGTAACCCCAGGGGACTGGATGGTTACATTGAAATTGGAGATTTTGAAAAATTTCCCTGCTCTCACCAAGGAAAGTAGTCCAAAAGTCTCAAACCATAAAATGAATAATGTACTAACCCTGCTCTCTCGTCACAGTGTTAGTCATAAACAACTCTCTCAACACAAAGTTAATAATAAAATATAAGCAACCACCCATTAACAGTCACATAGAGAAATAAAATGATGAAAACCATGGATACTCTCACCACCTACGACTGTGCAACAGGAGTCCTCAAACCAGCCCTGAAGGCCACTAATCACCCAACTGGATGATCTAGTAACAAGAACAGGTCCCACTGTAAAACCTCTATACTCTGTTCCTCTGTGAGCTGACACAGACACCAAACGCTATCAGTTTAATGTCCTGGCAACCAAGCTCTAGCAGATGAATTCCACTCTCCTTCTAGTCTGGTTCTTGAGCTGAAATAGCCAGCTCACAATTCATCAGAGTGCTGTTAGTTTATTCAAATTCATCCACTGACCCTGGTCTCATAAGGTAGCGTCCTGCTCCTTGGCATGATGGAACCACAGAGGACCAGCTCTACACTGACTCTGCACCTGCTCACACTTTGATCCAAACCTTCACAACTGTGCCTGGAAGAGAAGCAAAGATAGCTGGTTCACAAAAAAAATGCTCCACTCCAATAACCAACCGGAGGGTGCTAAAGTCAAGCAAGTTTACTGAAAAACTTAGTCAAAATAAAAAAAAACGTACTACTCCTACCTTTAAATCACTTAAAGTCCCTTGCGAGCGCGCCCCCCCACACACTACACTAACAAACGCCCTGGCCCACTCACACACAGTGATAAAAAAATTTAAACTAAATAAAACCACAAACAACCTAGCAGTAACTTAAAGTTTAAAATCTGTCAGTTCAAAGAAAAATAACATTAGAGTAACAAGTCAGACAGATAGCACACCCAGCCCTGCGGCCATCTTAAGGCCCAAGACTAAAAAAACTCATGCTTGTCAAATAGTCCAAAAGAAGCTATTGCTATGGAGGATTGCTTATGAGTGAAAAATAATCCACTGAGGCAAATCAAAGAATCTTCGGTAAAACAGAATTTGTACACAGTAAGAACCCTCATCTCGTTCCATATAGGCTTTTAAATAGAGTAGACTATTTGGATAGCTACATTTTAGTCTTATTTTTCTTTCAGAAGGATTGATTGCTCTGAATGCACTTTGTACTGGCAAGTGCAGTGAACTCTGTAGAAGGCACACTTCACACACACACACACACACACACACACACACACACACACAAAAGAAATGTAAAGATAACACTGATTTAGTATTATGGAATAAGGAACTGTTTTAAAACCTCCCCTTACAATTTCTTTCAAATGACACATCTAGAAAGGACCCTTTTGTAAGCTTTGTAAGCAAGAGGCTTAGCTGTATGAGACTTCATCCTGGGGAGAGAACTTTTAGTTAATAAATGTGTACAACAAAATCCAGTAGTAACATCGACACTACTGAAATGTCAAGAGCTGTGCCCCGTCCTTGTTTGCTTAGCATTAAGCAATTTAATGTAAGCTGAGCAGGTGGTACTTGGGAGGGAGTCTACATTGCAACACTGCGCTTAACAGTACAGGTTTACAATCCAGAGCAACTTGGGAGGGAACAGCCGATCAAATTAGTGACTGACCTTTATTTAAAATCAGATTTTACAATAAAACTATATTTTAAACCGGGCACTAGTGCTTATGCAGTTCTGAGCCTGAATCTCTTATGCGTGACATGGCGACTCACAATTTGTAAGGGCTAGTGGCCCAGGTATAAAAACCTCCCCCCTTCCCATTACTTGATGTTGCTTCTAAAAAATATAACTGTATCATACCTGTTTTGGAGAGAAGGGAAGAAGAAAGTTGCTATAAGATACACAAGTCATACTGGATGAATCACCCAGTGTGTCTTGTTATGTTCACTGTGCACACGTGCAATAAACACTTTGCTATGAGAGCAGGTTTTGAGAGTTGTGTCCTTGTCAATCCAGTGCAGAGCAGTCTGCAAAGGGCTCGTCATTATTACACCAGTCATCAGCCTGGCTGATCATGACACTGTCCTGGCTTGCTGGGTGGAAACTTCTTGTAGTTCAAAGGAGAGAGCCGACCCCATCATAGAGCACCTCCTTCCTTTGATCTACATAATGCTGCCCAGCAAGCACAACTGATCCCTCCCCCCCAATGTCATCCCCGGTGCCAGCTACAACCCCCCCATCCCACTCATTTTCATTGTATGACACTGGGGAGCCCACCCTTAGTGTTGCCAAATGCAACAAAACCCTCCCCTCTCATGTGACACCTGGGAGCCCACCCCTAGTGCTGCTAAACATAAAGAAAATCCTCCCTCAGTGTCTCCCGACCCATTTTCTTTTTTCAGCACAGTGGTAACTAATCCCCCATACTAGCTACTACTCCCCACCCTGCCCATTTTGATTGCATGACACCAGGGAGCCCACCCCTGGTGCCACCAAACATAGCACTGATACCAGGGTGCCCAATCTCCAGAGTCGGTACCTGAAAAAAAATTCCTTGTAGTTTTTTTTTTAATGTAAAATATACCCTGTAAAAAAGAAAACCATCCATTGATGTCTGTTGCACCCACTGCCCCACAGACCCCCAAACCCTCAGTTACCTACCGGGGACCAACACCGTAATCCGCTCTGGACTGCAGACCCGTCTTCATTCTTCAACACCGGACCACAAACTGAGGAAATCAGGCATGTGGTTCAATGGGTTTTGAACTTGTGATCATAACTTGGTTATTTTTGAATATTTTTGCCCCAAATTTTCAACATGACTTTTTTAAGACGCCACCTCATGAACAATGGCAGTGAAATTAGACAGATATGTCCCAAAATGTCATTTTGTGGTCACTGCGCAAAATCACCTTTCTGGCAGGATTTGAACATTTTCTCAACCCTTGTTCATGAGGTGGGGTCATAAGAAACATATGTTGAACATTTGGGGTAAACATATTAAAAAGCAATAAAGTTATGAGCCCACGTTAAAATTTATGAACTCAGGCTCATAAATTTGGTAATTTTCAATATTTTTACCCCAAATTTTCAACATAGCCATTTCTTCACAGCACCTCATGAATCTGACAGCTTTCCTTTTTCAAATCCTGGCCAAAATTTGTTTTTGCACTTGTGGTGCAAAATCACCATTTAGGCAGGATTTGAGCACTTTCTCTGCCATTGTTCATGAGTTGAAGTCATAAGAAGTCAGTATGGGATCATAAGAAGGCTATATTGAAAATTCGGAGTAAAAATATGAGAAAACAAAGTTATATGCCTATGTTGAAATCTTTTTAACGCATGCTGATAACTGTGGTAATTTTCTGTATTTTGACCCCAACTTTTCAACATAGCCATTTTTTCACACCGCCTCATGAATGTGACAGCTGTCATTTTTCAAATCCTGGCCAGAATGTGTTTTCACACTTGTGGCGCGAAATCACCTTTTAGGCACAACTTGAAAATTTTCTCCACCCTTGTTCATGAGGCAGGGTCATAAGAAGGCTATGTTGAAAATTTGGGATAAAAATATTAAAATCAACAAAGTTATGAGTGTACGTTGAAAATTTTCAACGCACCCCTGTAACTGTGGTAATTTTCTGTATTTTCACCCCATATTTTTAACATAATTTTTTAACACCACTTATGAATGTGACAGCTGTCATTTCTCAAATCCAACCCAAAATGTGTCTTCACACTTGAGGCACAAAATGATGTTTTATGAATGACACCTGTCATGCTCAGAAGGAATGGTCATGAAAAGATTATGTTGAAAATGTGGAGTAAAAATGTGAAAACCCAACTAACTTATGAGGAAACATGAATTGTTCCAATATTTACTCATAACTTTATTTTTTGGAGATTTTGGCCCCTAGTGTTCAACATATCCCTTGTGTTACCCACCTTCTGAACATGGCAGGTGTCAGTTTTCAAATCCCCTACAAAACTTGACCACTCGCAGCTGTTGCTGTTTCTAAGCTATCTTGCTCACTCTCTGACAAAGCCCCCTGTCAGCTGCTCAAATCCTCTACCTTCTCTACCCTTGGTTCCTGTTACCTCCCTGTTGACTCCACTAAAACACACTGTATTGATATCCTATGTTTTTCTGATGTTCTAGTTATTTCCCTGAACAATGTTAACTTCACCAACCCTGTATGTGGTAAACTGTTGATCTCATTTGTCCTCCTGTATCCTCAAAAAAAAAAAAAAAACAACTGTACACTGTTTCTCTGTACTAAGTTGTTATCACTGTATTGTCTTCTCTGTGATGAGGTACCTTTGTAAACGAGCCTCTGGCTCAAAGGTTGTAAACTAATGCTTAATAAATAAATAAAAATAAATAAATAAACTTGTTTCCACAGTCACACAGCAAAATCACCTTTTGGATGGGATTTTGAAATTCTACTGGTCTTGATCATATTGTCAGTTCATAAAAAGACTGTTGGACATTTGGGATCAAAATGTGGGAGCCCTCTGAAAAGTAGATATTGCCTCTCAGCTGCCCTATCTTAGGTAATTACAACCTACCAATGTGTAAAAGCAGGATACCACTGAAAATTAGACATTGCATCTAATCTGCCCTATTCTTGGTAAATATATAGTAAAAATGTGTACAAGCAAGACCCAGTACAACAGTAATACCAGCGGTGAACATTCGGCATTGACAAATGCTTATATATCTTAAGTTATAGCAACTTTCTTCAATCCTGGAGGCAGTATAGTTACAGAACATAACAGAACTGGAAGATCCTAAGTTCAGATACCAAAGATATTGCAAAGAATGCATTGTGAATCACTTTTGGGATGTTTAATCTTAAATAATCCTGCCAGAAACAAAGTCTTAGAGGTATATGTCTTCCTAGGTTCTGCCTGTGGAACTGAGATGCTGCTCTGCCACATAACTCAAATAGCTATGTATGATGCTCCAGTTTTAAGTTATTAAAATCAATATCAACCAGATTTATTTACTCACAGAGGGACCGTGACCAGATCATTTCACTTCCCTGTGATACAGTTCTCCCAGCAGCAGTGAAGAGTGTAATTCATTTAAAAATCCCATTTAGCAAAGCATTTGACTTCCCTGTGAAACACTTCTCCCAGCAGCAGTAAAGACTGAAATGAGTTTAAAAATTCCATGCAGCAGAGCAAATCATTAACTTCACTTCTGTGTGCTATACAGTTCTTCCATCAGCAGTAAAGACTGCAATCGGTTGTAAAATCTCATCTTAGCAAACAACTAGCAGCAATCAAGGTACACCATGCTGATAAATGAACTCTCAGAACTCGATGAAGTCAATGTCACTTATGTACTTACTTTTCTTAGCTGCTCCAGTTTTCTGACAGTATACCCTGCCCAAGCTTTGACTAGAGGGAGTGTATTTTCAGAGCTCTCAGTGACCTGTCCTGGCATCAGTATGAAGACTGCTGCTATGGTGGGTAAAGTTAAGCAGTTGCAGATGACCATTGATTGGGACTGGGAGTCCGAACAAAGTCCTTGCCACCAGCCGCTGCTACAGCTCAAGTTGCTCCTGCCGCAACGCTGATGCTTTCATTTCTTCAGTCTTTTTTAGTTCAGATCAGTAAGTTTTCTCTCTTCGCTGGTTCTTCCTGGTTCCAATCTTTCTCAGAAGTCAGAACATTTAAATGCACCATGACTGAGCTAGCTACACCCCTACCTAACACGGCAGCCAATCACAAACGCTGGCTGCACCGCAAACCTAGTTGAGCTCCTCCATTCTAATCACTTGCTGTAGCTCCCCATCCTTTCCTCCCCCCACACTTATGTCTGAGGAAACAAACTATGCAACAGCCTGCTGGATCAGACCCAAAGTTACATAAGTTCAAACAGAAGATGCCTTGTGGCCACGCTGGTTGGCTTTGTTTGTTGCCCCCTGCTATCAAGTATGTACGCCATGGAATACTTGGAGTATTGATGGCTATGCCCTTGGTCTAGGATAAGGTTATGAAATAGTTTCAGGGGAAAGTAAGGGTGAGGTAGTAAAAACATAGGAGCAGTAAGGAAGTAGAAGGGTAAACCAAACTTGCATGGACACCAAGTGAAAGAAGGTAAGGAACATGGGAGTGGTGCAGCAGTCTTTAGGGAAACTTTCTGAAGACTTGGGGCGCTGACCCACATGTACTCACCTCTCTGGCTTGCAGGGATAGGTTGCTGGACTCCAGGCTGAAATGGTAAGAGTACAGCAGACCTTCTGCACCACCCAAGGGTCACCAAGTCCTCCACCACTCCCCCAAAGGATGCCTAGACAGACACAAAGCAGACGAACCATAGTGGGCTCCAGGAGGGTGGGAGTGGGTAGTAGTGTACACGCTCCTCCACCTGTAGTACTACAAAACACCTTTGCCTTACTGGCGGAAAGGGGCAACCAAGAGGAGATACCCATCACAGTTGGAAGGGAGGAGGTGGGGGTTTTCAGAAGTGGAGAACCTATGGAGAGAAGGAGAATCCCCCAGCTAAAGAGGAAGCAGCTGCTTGTAGAGGACTAACTTGTGAAGGAGACAGAACTGGGAGCTGGAGGGAGGAAAGATAGGAAGGTGAAGTGATTGAGGGGTGCCTCGGTTGAAGAGGTGGAGAGTAGATCCTGCAGATAGGACAGTGGAGCTGGGAGGGTGCTAGATATCATTGTCCATATTGGGACCAGTGATACAGCACAGGAGAAGGTAGCAGTAGTAAAGGCAAATTTCAGGGAGCTGGAGAGGGAGCTCAAGGAAGTGGCACGCATGGTGGCTTTTTCCGAGGCGCTACCTGTTTACTGCCAGAGAGATGCAAGGAAACTCTGAACCAGGGCTTTTAATAAATGGTTAAAGGCGTGGTGCATGGAGGAAGGTTTTGGATACTTCAGGGGCTGGGGACAAACCTGGAAAGGTATGGGCCTGTATGGGAGGGATGACCTGCATCCTGCTAAGGAGGGATCTGCAGTCCTTGATGGCATGCATGGATGAGCATTTAAACTTGGCAAGGGGGGAGGTGGTGACACCAAAGGAGGGAATAATTGCCTCCCCCCTGAATGGTAAAGTGTTAGGGAAGGAAGACCATAGTGAAGAAAACTTCCCACAGAGAAGATGTACAAAAAGGCAGAGACACGTTGGGAAAGAAGAAAATGTGAATATAACACAGTTAGGGGATGACATAGGGTTAATGGGGTCCAGATATGGTGAACATAAAGGGGAGGGGAGAGTTTCAGGGTAAGCCAAGGAACAAAACAGGCAGGGGTTGGAGGGAGAAGTGGGATAGTAGACCAGGAGAAAAATTTGGAAAGCCATATACACTAATGCAAGGAGCATTGGTAACAAATATCCAGACCTGGAAGTCACCATGGCGGAGGCTGATCAAGATTTAGTGGCGATAACTGAGCTGTGGTGTACTGAGTACTACAACTGGGAAGTGAACATTCCAGGCTAGGCTCTGTTCAGGAGAGACACAATGGGGAGGAAATGAGATGGGGTTATATTATATGTTAGGGAGGATATCCGGGCCAAGGAGATACAGGTCACAAAGAGGAAACTGAAGGGCTGGAATTACTGTGGGTCAACCTGGTGGCAGACTCTGGGTCCACTATCAATCAATCAATCAAAACTTTATTTTTAAAAAGGCGCTTTTCTCAAACTAAAGTGCCTGTACAATTTCATAAAACAATAAATATTGGCAAACAGAATTTAAAACTATTATAAATCATTAAAAGCTATACTAAAAAGGTGGGTCTTCAAGGCTCCTTTAAAGCTCAGGACAGTTGGACTATTTCGCACCTGACGAGGTAGAGAATTCCACAGGGTCGGGGCCACAAAACTAAATGATCTAGCCCCTGAAGTTTTCAAATGGACCCTGGGAATCTCTAGCAATCCCTCGTCAGTGGATCGGAGGGGGCCGGAGGGACAGTAGGGGCAAAGGAACTCTTTACTGGAGTAGGGTACAGACCTCCAGCACAGGGTGAGGAGATGGATAAGGCACATGGGGAAGCCATAATCAGAATGGCAAGTAAGGGGGGGTGCTGTAAAGTGGAGCCTTCCAACTGTAGTTTCATAGAAAACATAGAATTTAGCAGCGGAAAAGGACCGCTTGGCCCACCCAGTCTGCCCAGATGTTCCCTGCATATCCTGTCTCCACAGACCCTACCTGATCTCTGGCGACCCTACTCCCTGCCTATTTACCAGTATTCCCCTGTGCCTATCATATGCATGCTTGAAGCCCCCCACTGTTTTTGCCTCCACCACCTCTGCTGGCAGACAATTCCAGGCATCCAGCACTCTTTCAGTGAAGTAGTACTTCCTCACATCCCTGTTAAGCTCCCCCTTTCCAGCTTTATTGCATGCCCTCTTGTCCTGGCTTCCCCTCTCCTCCAGCTTCATTATATGCTCTCTTGCCCTGGGGCACTTCTTCATTTGAAATAGACTCCTCTCCTGTACCCTATTCACTCCTGTGAGATACTTGTAGGTCTCTATCATTTTCCCCCTTTCCCTCCTCTCTTCTAGGGTGTACGTGTTGAGAGTCATCAGCCTCTCTGCATAGGGGTTCTCATGCAACCCCTGTGCCATTTTAGTCGCCATCCTCTGGACTGCCTCCACCCTATCTATGTCCTTTCCGAGATGTGGCCTCCTGAACAGGACATAGTATTCCATTTGGAGTTTCACCAGCCACCTAACCAGTAGTAACACCACCTCCTCCCTCCCTCCCACCCTCCTCCCGCTGGTAATACCTCCTCCCTATGCACCCACCATCCCACTGGCCCTGCCTACTGCCTTGTCATACTACCCTGCTACTTTGAGATCATCAGATATTACAACCTCAAGGTCTCTTTCATGCTTAGTGATGATCAATACCTCCCCTTGCCCAATTTTATACTCAGCTACTGGGGTTCTATACCCTAGGTGCACGATTGAGCGCTTTTTGGCATTGACCTCCAGTTGCCTTACCCTTGACCACGCCTCAAGTTTTCTAATGTCCCTACTCATTCTCTATAACCCTCCTTGGTATCCACCCTATCACAAATTTTTGTGTCATCTGCAAAAACGTATACCTTCCTTTCCAGCCCTTCTGCAATGTCACTTCTGAAGAAATTGAAGAGGACTGGTCCCAGTACTGATCATGCAGCACCCCGCTGGTCACTCTCCCCTCGTTAGAGTGAGTGCCATTCACTACCGCCCTCTTTCACTTATACATTACACATTTTTTACCCAGTTTGCCACTCCTAGACTGTCCAATTTCTTTATCAGTCTCCTATGTGTCACAGTGTCAAAGGCCTTGCTAAAGTCCAAGTAGGCTACTTCCACTGCCTGTCGTTGATATATTCCCTGGTCAGCCAGTCAAAAAAATTGATCAGATTCATCTGGCATGACCTCGTCCCCACACCCTGTGAATCCATGCTGCCTTTGGTCTTGTAACCCGTTGGATTCAAAATATTCCTTTGGCCTTTCCTTTAACAGAGTTTTTATTAATTTCCCCACCACTGATGTGAGACTGACCATTCTATAGTTGCTGCCTCCTCCCTACTGCAGCTCTTATGGAGTGCAGGAGTAGGACTGTGTCTGCTCTTTTTCAGTCCTCCGGAAGCAAGGAGCAGTGCCATCCTTGACTCCCTGCAAGGGGCTTTTTTTAGGCAGATAGTTAAAGAACCCCATGAGGGATGGGCAGTGCTGGAGCAGATGTTTACAAACAGGGGCAGCACTGAAGACGTCACAGTGGGTAGTCCCACTGGTACCAGAGATCACCATACAGTGTGGTTCAACATAAAGATAGCAGCACAGGCAAACCACACAAGGACAAGGGTTCTGGACTTCAAGAGGGCAGATTTTAAAGAAATGGCTGACTGCCTCAGGGAGCTGCCTAAGAGGGGTGGAGGAGTGCCAAGGAAGGGTAGAGACACAGTGGGGGAGAATAAGGGAGGGCATAACTGAGGCAACCAGCCTACATTGGCATCAGCCAGTGTGCAGCACAGTAATGCTGCAGTATATCACAAAATGCTGCAGTATGCTGCAGGGAACAATGTAATTCAATGGCAATTGCATCCTTTTTTATTGCATTATTTTGTGACCTGTCATTTACTGCATGTTACTGCGTTGAATCGTGGCAGGCTTCGGTGTATGCCTGAAGGAAGTAAGCAAAAGCAGAAAGAAAAGGAGACTATTATGGTTCTCCAAGGATGTGGCAAGGGTGGTAAAAGAAAAAAGGGTTCCATTCGAGAGGTATAAAGACACGAAGAGAGAGAAGGACACGGAGGTATAACTAGAAAAGCAGGCAAGGTGATAAAGGAAGCAAAAGTGCAGGCAGAATAAAGGTTTGCCAAAGGATTTGCTACAGGGGTTAAGACTTTCTTCAGGTACATAAGTGAAAAGAGAAAAGCAAGGGTAGGGATAGTAAGAGTTAGAAGTGCGGAAGGGGAAGACTGTGCAGAAGGAGACCAAGAAAAAGCTGACATTTTAAACAAGTACTTCTGCTCAGTATTGACAGGAGAGGGTGGAGGGGATGGACCACTGGGGAGAAGCAGGGATAGGGTGAGGAGGGGGAGGACACCGGTCCATTTTCAGAGAAAAGCGTGCTGAAAGGACTTGCAGCCCTGAAGGTGGACTAGGCTACGGGACCAGATGGGATTCACCCCAGGGTACTAAAAGAGCTTAGGAGGTTCTGGCTGCCACACAGACAGTCTTGTTCAGTGGCTCACTAGAAACAGGTATGGTTCCAGATGGCTGGAGAAGGGCTGCTCTTGTTCCTGTACATAAGAGTGGCAGTAGAGAGGCAGCCACCAACTATAGGCCAGTCAGTGGTACTTCAGTGGTGGGGAAATTGATGGAAACGCTGTTTAAAGAAAAGATGACAGAGTATCTTGAATCTAATGGGCTGCAAGACCACAGACAACATGGATTCCCTGCGGGAGGGAGGCATGCCAAACAAATTTAATAGGTTTATTTGACTGGCTGACAAAGAAAATTGGTCAGGGGAGAGCATTAGATGTGACCTATTTAGACTTTAGCAAAGCCTTTGTCACAGTGCTGCATAGAAGGCTGATTAGGAGTGGGATCAGGGGTAGTCACAGTTACGGGCGTTGTAGCATAACATCCAGTGTATTACATAGTGGTATTACAATTCTAATAATAGTTATATAAGTGTTATTATACTATCTCTAAGTTTTTGTTGTTAAGCTCTTAAAGTTGTGCTCTCATTTACATCACATTTAAAGTCTCTAGTTCTGATTAAGTCTTGTAGGTACTGCTTCTAGTGTGATTCCTAAGCATCAGGTTTGTGATATAGTCTAATAAGAAATATACTAGCTTTATTTTTTTATTTAGTTTTTATTTACAGGGGGAGTGTATTAGCCATGGAAATTACTATTTTCAGACACGACCCAGGAGGTTACAGACAGAAACAGTACAGAACAGGCAGTGGTAGGATGTGACTTCAGACAGTAACTAGCATGGTAGAGTTAAACATAATGCAAAAAAAACAGTCAGATTACAGCAGTAGGAGACAGATTACAGTAAACTTCATACAAATAGGGAATAAACCATTATTGTTCACTAATGTCCTCAAAGAAACAAACTATCAGAGTGGTGTCATGGAACATCCAAGGGTGTAACAACCCAGTGAAGAGGACCAAGGTCCTGGCTTACCTTAAGTCTATGAAAGTGGATATAGCCTTCTTGCAGGAAACACATTTAGCAACTGAGGAATCTGCTAAACTTAAAAAATCATGGGTTGGGATGGTCTATGGCAGCCCATTTAACTCAAAGAACAAAGGGGGTATAAATATTATTTCAGAAAAATCTAAACGTGGTAGTCGAATCTACCACTACTGACACAGAAGGCAGATATATCATAGTAAATGTTAGGATTGAGGATAAAATAAATGGCTATGCCCCAAACAGCAACCTTGCGATGTTTTACGCTAGCCTAGAGGATACAATTAGCAAACAGGCTGGTGATGATTTGATTCTCGCTGAAGACATGAACACGGTTGCTGATGTATTCACGAATAGCACATACGCAAATCTGGTAGATCACTCTAGCGTTTCTAAAGCTGTGAATATGTTCTGTAAGGAATTTGGGTTGGTGGACATTTGGAGACCCATGTATCCAAAAGGCAGAGATTACACATTCCATTTGAATAGATGTGGGTCTTACAGCAGATTGGGTTATGTTTTCATTGCCCAATCTCTGATGACAGGCCTTACCACAAGTCATATAGGCAATATAGTAATTTCGGACCATGTTCCTGTCTCCATGGGTATCACTTTGGGTCATGTCTCATCCCCAGAGATGAGCTGGAAATTCAACAGTAGCCTGCCGAATTACACTGACTTTCCAAACTGGCTTGCAGAGGAGATTAACATATTTTTTTCAAATACACGATAAGGAGGAAGTCTCAACAGCAATTCTGTGGGTCTCTTTTAAAGCCTATATAAGGGGCCGTATTATTTCTTTCTCATCTCACAAGAAGAGGCTTAGGGAAATGGAATTAAATAGTCTAGAAAAAGAATTAAAAACGAAAGAAGAGTCGTTTAACTCCATGGGGGCCAAAAATCTTACTTTGTATAGACAGATTATAAACATTAAGATGAAATCAACACTATATACAATCATAAGGCTGAATATGCCCTTTTCCAGCTCAAACAGGCATATTAGGAGGCTGGGGAAGCTCAAGGGAAGTTGCTAGCTCATAAACTCAAGAAAATGTCAGAAACTACCAAAATTGCTTCAAAAAAGAATAAACAGGGTACACTGGTTTACACGACCAGTCAAATTCAAGAAGAATTTAGAGTTTTTTACTCCATGTTATACAAGTATAAAGGTCAGCCTAGCAAAGATTATTTGGACCGGTTTCTACAAAACATTAGCTTGTCAGCTGTCTCTGATCAAGACAAAGTAAATTTAAACAAACCCATTACACAAGGGGAAATTAATAAGGCTATTTTGTTTCTTCCTTCTGCCAAGGCTCCCAGCCCAGATGGTCTTTCTGGGGAGTTTTATACGGACACATCAATTGATTGTCCCAATACTACGTAGAGTTTTCTGAAATGCAGCTGATATACAGTAGACTTCTTACCCCCAACTACACAAGAGGCTTCAATAGAGGTATTGCTTAAGAAAGAAAGGATTCCACATTATGTGAGAACTATCATCCGATATCTCTCATCAACGTAGATTGCAAATTGCTTGCTAAGATCATGGCCACTAGACTGATATCAGTTATACAGAAACTGATACACTCTGACCAAGTGGGCTTTGTGGCTGGGCACCACAGTTCAGACTTGTTCCAAAAAATCATACATGTCAACCATGCAGCCAAAAATAATCCCGTACAATCCCTTTTACTATCTTTGGATGCCAACAAAGCATTTGATAGGATAGAATAGGGTTATTTAACTAAAATCTTGGAAAAGTATGATCTAGGTAACTACTTTTGCAACTGCGTCCAGGTCTTGTACTCAGAAATATATGAAAAAGTGAAAATTAATGACATCTCCTCAAATAGGTTCCCAATTTACATAGGTACCAAACAAGGATGCCTTCTCTTCCCTTTTTTATTCCTACTGGCCTTGGAGCCTCTTCTCATTAATTGTCATGTTTCCACAACAACAGGCATAAAAATAGGTAAAGACCAAAAGATTTCAGCCTACGCTGATGATGTCATGCTTTCTGTTACAAACCCACAGACACCGATACCTCACATCCTATCAATTATTCAGGAATTTTCGGCTATCTCAAGGTTCAAAATCAATTTGGAAAAATCAGAGTCCCTCTCTCTAACAAAACAAATAGATAAATCAATATTTGGCAAGTATAACGTTGCAATGGCAGCACAGAGTATTAGGTTTCTAGGCATAACTCTCACCCCTAACATTTCCCAAATTACATCCACATATCTCAACACAATTTTAGAAAAGATGGGCCTAGACTTTACAAGATGGAGTAAAATGTTCCTTTCCTTTTGGGGCAAAATACAGGCATTCAACATGATGATTGCACCAAAAATATACTATCTAGTACAACACCTGCCTGTACATATTCCCACTGTCTTTTTCAACGAAATCTACATGCTGATTAGGAAATTCATATGGGATAATAAACCCCCACTGATTTATTTGAATAAATTACAACAGCAGAGGTCCAAAGGTGGCTTTGGCCTTTCCAATTTTAAATTCAGGCATGATGTTTTTATAGCTGCACAGTGTGTTAAATCTTTGTGTCTTCATCATAGTCATGATATCCCAGGGTGGGTACAAGTCAAAAAAGCTCTTTTAAAAGGTAACCATCCAAGAGTTGCTTTATTCACAGATTCTGTCAAAATGTTCAATTCAAATCCCATATTATATCAAGTCAATAGTTCATGGAAAACAGTAGCCACTGGGACCCTAGGTCTTCCCCCTCACTGCCCTTTGTTTGTGTGTGTGTGGGAGGGGTAACCCTGCCCTAAAAATAGATGATACTGTAAATACCTAAACTGTCTGAGCTGGAAAGCCAGGGTCATAACATTTTTAGATGACATTGTAGATCCAGCTTCAGTTTCCCTAATGTCATTCTCACAACTATCCCTTATGTTCAAACTTCCCAAAACTGAATTCCATAAGTGTCTACAATTGTGGGATGTTCTTAGAATACATATTAATAACAAAGTAACATTTTCTCTAGTACATTTTCTAGACAAAATTTGCACAATCAATAATGGGCACAAAAAATTTTATTTGTCGCTCTTACACTCAAAACAGATCCAGTGGAACCATTAATAGATAAATGGCAACAGGAATTGCATAATTCAGATATCTAATTCAGAATTGGAGGAAATATGGAATATGACATTAAAGGCTTGTAGGGAAGCTAAGAAGAGACTTGTACAATATAAAATAGTAAACAGATGGTAGTACACCCCCAGTAAGATGGTTAGGTTAGGCCTGTTATCAGATGAGAAGTGCTGAAGATGTTCAGTGGGGAAAGGTACTTTATCTCACATCCTGTGGTCGTGCCCTCTCATACTGTCCTTGTGGAACAATATTTTGACAGTATGTGGCGTGGATGCAAAATGTATGTTGGTCTGTTCAGCCAAGTTCGCAATCTTGTGGAATTTGTTCAGAACTTACTGATCTTTCAGAATATCGAAAACTCTGGATGCTAGCAGCTTTCATTACTGCAAAAAATGTAATTCTGAGACACTGAAATAATTCAGAGATTCCGTCAATGAAAAAATGGCTTCAAAATCTATATACTAGAGCCAGCTATAAAAGAGTATCATATGTAAACATAAATCACTTGGATAAATTCACATCTATCTGGGAATCAGTCTTAATTCTTTTGCATAAAACTATAATACACAGTACCATACAAGACTTTTATTTCTGCTTATCTGCTTTAATGGCAGTATAGCGCAGTGGTCTAAGGCTCTGAGCTGCAAATCTGGTGACATCCAGCAGACCAGACCTGGGTTTGAATCCCACAGCTTCCACTTGCATACTGTGTGACCCTGAACAAGTCACTTAGCTTCCTTGTGCTCCCAGGTCGCACCTGGAAACAAGCTTCAGCTTAGTGTGCTTTTCCTGGTTAAACAATTTCCCCCCTTTCCCCCTTTACAGTATTGTTACACCCTTTGGGTATCTTCTTCTTTTTCTTATTTGTATAGTATTTCATATGTTGATACTGCTTCAACTGTTTGTAGTGGTTGTTTTTCCTTTTAGTATTGTCGTATATGAATATTAGCTTTGTTCATCCTTGTATACATGGTAGCTGTGATATGTATAGTAGCATTGTTAGTTCTGTTTTGTTTATGAAATTCTGAATTCAATAAAATTATGAATTATAAAAAAGTAGTAGGCTCCATAGTGGTAAACTGGGTTAGAAACCGGTTAAAGGAAAACTATACCATCATATCATTTTAATTTTACTTGTTTCCATGCCAAAAGACAACTACTTTTCTGTAGCTATTAGGGCTCTATGCATTACCTTCAGTTTGTTTTCACTTTTTATGGTAGCTCCTGTGACTGCCCTGGGGGTCTCCATTTCATGGTTGTTGAAATCTCATTGTCCATGAGAATTGCATTAGTATATGAGGACATGATGTCAGAGCACCCATTTATACCATGTATCTCTATGCTGAAAGAACAAAAACTCTCTGGAAACACATAAACTGAATGAAGTTTAAAGGGAAAAACCCTGCATTACAACTCAGATAGTTTATAAAGCTCACTGAAGGTAAAAGTGGTATTTTATACCTTCTTGCAGCTTTTTTCTTTGAAGATTAATCAGAGTCGGCCTTAGCTAGGTGCAAGCTATGCCCATGCACCTTGGGGGCCCATACTTTTTTCTTGAGAAAAAAATAATTTAAAACATTTAAAAATGCTAAATTCTGTTAGAGATGAAAATGTTTACCAGCAAATGAAAGTGGAAGACAACTGGCTGTGTTACTGTTGCAAAAGGTGGGGGCAGCTTTGCTTCTATGCCACTTTAAGATGCAATGGAAACGATTAGGTTATGTAAGTGCTAATGGTGTTTTATGGCCATATTATACACCTCACAGATTGGCTGCTTTCACAAACAAAGGGCTATATTAACAAGAGAACTTGTTTGTAACCTGCACACATAGCAGAAAGAATGAATGATATTACAAAATCTGTTTTGGAAGTATGTGAGCACTCAAAATGACTCAAAAACCTGATCACCAAGTGAAAAACCTGACAAGTGGCAACCTTACTAGTGCCACATAATGATCCTCTCTATTCTCACTCACACTTCCAGAAAAGTTAAGTTGTTTAACTTATTTGCAGATCGGATTATCAGAGGTGTGAGTGTCCAGTGATGGTGTCCCTGTCCTTACAGAAATGAATATGGTAGTAATACTGTACTTACTTAAGTTCTGGCTCTAGGCTCAGTCAGATTCATTTCCAATGGCGAAGTCAGATAGTTAAATGCAATCAATGGCACCAGTTAAAAAATGCTGGTTAAACTAGTAGACCTGGTACTGCTTTATCACTACAGGATAGGAGGGTTAGTTAGGTGTAAATGTTGGATGCGGGGGGGTGGCCCACAGGGAATGGAGTGGTAGGGCCTGACAGGGGACTACACAGGGGCTCAGAATGGTTAAGGCTGGCCCTGAGACTAATGAAGCAGACAGGCATACTGGGGACTTTAAAGGTTGGTTATGCATCATGTTCTCATATGCTAATGCAGCTCTCAGGGACATTGAGATTTCAACAACCACCAAGTGGAGCCTCCCAGAACAGTTTCATGGCCTAATATAGTGTGAAAACAGACTAAGACAGATGCATGCAATCTCTAACAGCTGCATGAAAGAGTTGTCTGTTGACATGGAAACAAATAAAATGTAAAAGATATGAGGGTGTAGTTTTCCTTTAAAGGATAAAAGCAGTGTTGGAATGAAACTTTATGAGCTTTAGCTGGGGGGGGCATAAGGTTCACATCTTTAAATTGAGCTCTACTTCCCATTAAAAGTCAATAGAAGTGATTCATAAGCTACCAGGGCTCTCTTCAGTGGTAGGGGGCCAGGCCCTGGCAAGCCCCCTTGTAATTACAACACTGGATAAAAGACAGAGGATGGTGGTTAACAGCACTCATTCTAAAGAGGTGAGTGTGACAAGTGGAGTACCACAGGGTTCGTTATTGGGACCAGTCCGCTTCAATATTTTTATTGGGGACATTGCAGAAAGGCTGGAAGGAAAGGTATGCCTTTTTGCAGACGATACCAAAATCTGCAGTATGGTGGATGCGCAGGAAGGGGTGGCTAAAATGCACAGAGATATTGGGAAACTCAAGGAATGGTCAAAGACATGGCAGTTGTCATTCAGTGTCAAAAAGTGCAAAATAATGCACCTAGGGCACAGAGCGCTGAGTATATGATGGGGGTGGGGAAGTACTGACAGTCACTAGGCAGGAAAAGGACTTCAGGGTTATCATATCTGAGAACCTCACGGAGAGTAGCTATGCCAGCCCCCAACCCTATGGCACCTTGTGAACACAGACCATTGAGGGGAGAGGTCCGAGAGCCCTGGGACCACATGACCTCCAGAGGCAAGTGGTAGCAGTTGGGAGTATGGTATTGGCCATTGCAAGGGTAGCATGCCGTGCACCAGGACAGGAGGCTGTGGGATGTGGTCCCCATGGCAGTCCCACATGGCAGCAGTAAGCTGTGTGCCAGCAGAGCGGAGGGGGGGGTAGGGACAAGTGTATGACAGGGCAGCTGCCTGTGCTGGGGTACAATCAGGCCAGTGGACTGTAATGCTGGCAGCTGTGGGGAGTGGTGTGGGTGGTTACACAGGTGTCAGGTCAGAGGTGCCCAACATGGGATACTGGAGTCGTTGGCACTCCAAGTCTGGCTACAGCTGCTATGCACAGTACCCATATGGGGCCCAGACATGGAAATGCAGATAGTGCATAGCATGCAGGGGTGCACGGCAGTGGTGTGACCCCGTGTCTTTACTTCCACAATGGCAGCACACCTAATGGGCAGCACCCACACTCTTAGGGGATTCTTGTGCTGTCATTTGCATGACAGACCTCAGTACGCTCACAGGCACTGCCAGTCCCTTCACAGTCATGCCCCATGTATTATTCCCTGCTGAATTGTTCCTGGTGTTAGTTCTGCAGCGGACCATGGCAGTCCATATCACACATGGGTATGCAGCACGTCCCTACAGCCAGGAGGTTTGGTAGGTACAGTGAGCTGCATGCCTACCATGAATCACTGTGTTTGCTCTACGGACAGTTAGACCAGCCTGGGCTGGTCTGAGCACAAGCAGGTCCTACCTGCACTGAGAATCCCACCTTGAGGAGTGGTGCAGCCAGCATCCAGCGCAAGGCCCCCTCCACCACAGTGCAGTCCTTCGGGTGTTGCAAGCCTGGCACACACCCCTTTGACGCAGGCAGACCCCCTGTTAGTGCAGGCACCCTTACAAAATTGAGAATGCCACAGGGTATGGCACAGGGGACCCCATGTGTCAATTATGTTTGACGCATACACTATGTATCATTCCTGGAGCTTTGAAAATCAAGCCCTGGGCTTCTATTTTATGTGCAGCAGGTTAAACAACAGATATTTCCATGATAAACAGGTACAAATAGAAGGGGTATTTTTCATGGTCATCAAAGAAACACCAGAAATGAAAACTGTAAGTACTGAAGTACATCATTTCATTTCATTTATTTATTATACTGGTAAATCTGTTAAGCATGTAATTGCCCATTTTCTCAAGTGACCAGATACAATAAACAGACTTTACAAAAAAAATCAACAAATACATTGCATACATAAAATAAAAATTGTATATTAAAACAGTCACAAACTGATCGAGATTTAAAATGATTAAACAGTTCATGCTTAAATCCTAACATTGTTCTACAATCAGTAACTACAGCAGGAAGGTGATTATTAAGCAATAAGGCATGACAAGGTGTGTGTTATCGTGTAATAATGTCACTCCTGGGGTGGGTTGAAGCATGGCGAAAGCAAAGTCTTCCACCACAGAGGACGTTATTATTACGCAACACACACTTTGGAGTGTCTTATTGCAATTATACAATGGCTCGATGTTATACAAAATAAAAAAAATTTTAGAAAAGGTTTTAGTAGATTTTAAGTGTAGTAATATATCTTTGTTTCTGAAAGAGGCATCCAGAAACAATCCAACAAATCTATACAGTGATGTTATTGTGTAATAACGTCACTGTCTCAGGCACACACTGACCAATCAGAGCCCTGGAAATTTTTTTGCCATTGTATAATAAGTGTTAGAAGCTTGATAAGTCAAAGATCTCTGACCTAAAGAAGTATGCAAAAATGGAAATATAATGCCACAAATATGTGATTGCCTAGTGCCCATTATTGTTTTGTTAAAGGAAAACAGTTGTTTAATGCACACTGCTGCTTACCCCAGTAGAGTCTTATGAAATATGAGGATTATGAGGGCACATAACTTTTAAAAGAGTAATACAGTCAGAATTTGCAAAAATGTGTGTTGTGCAGTGTTTTGATTTGCTTGTGTAGTCCTTGTGTGTCCTTCATCTGCTATTAGGATTTTTTCCTAAATTAGCCTGCTAGTTTTACAGTAGTTCTATGGCCCCCTTGAAATCTCCATCTTAGCATGGGTTATTGCTCTTCTTGTTTCTGCAGTGCCTCCTGTCCATGTGACAGTAATGTATCTGGGACCATGGATTCAGCAAGCACTGGTTTAGCGTCAATTTACAGCAGCAGAGTTGTGATATGAAATAACTTTCCTTATCCAGTGAGCACTAATAGTTACATTTACAGTTTAGCAAATACTTGAAGGCTAAATAAGTGGGTTATTCTGTAGGAAAACAACTACAGTCGTTACTGATTATAGCATTGATGATCTGGGATGATTTGTGTGCTTTTTATGACCGTGTGTACTTTGATGAAATGAAAAGTTTGGAAAGCAAACATTTACTCCTGCTGGCTAGACCTGACCCACACATAGAAAACAAAAATATCGAATTAGAACTATATAGTGGAGGCCAGAACATCAGGCTCCTATCTCTGCTGAATCAGTGGCCCTAGATCCATCACGGTCACATGTGACTGGTGGCATTATAGAAAAAAGAATAACAATAAACCTTGCTAAGATGGAGATCTCCAGGGACTATAAAACTAGCATGTAACCCGCAGGCTAATTTAGAAAAAACTCTTAACAGCAAACAAAGGGAAGGACACAACAGGACTACACACGCAAATCAAAACACTCTGCCCAACATATATTTTTGTAAATTTTGATACTACGCCTTTAATTAATTGTTTTTCTAATTTCAGTCGGTTTTATTTTTAGGACCTAGTTGAAGGTTTTTAGTGAGTAAAGGTGGTGGCCATGTTTGTGATGGCAATCAAGGATGTGTGGTGTGAGCACTGACTTTATTTTGATGAGGCTACTGGACCTTTATGTGGTGCTGTTACGCTGAGATAGCAGCATGGGTAAAGATGGTCCTAGGCCACTCAGGCTTCATGATTTTTGAAACTCATTTTATAGTTAAGCAGTAATACATGACAGGCGTGCTTTATCATAGGATATCGGCACACCTCGAGTGCATTTGTGAGGCATGAGGCAAAGCTAAGTGCCTTTCACACCTGAGAAGTGCCAGTATCCTATGATAAAGCACGCCGCGGAGTGTATTATTGCGATTATGCACTGGGCCCACACAGTAAAGTAAAAAAAGACACAAAGACAGGTTTAACAATATATATATATATTTTTTTTGCTGTTTTTAAACCTTGGAAATACATTAGTACATAAAATAATCCAATGTTAGACTCATTTATCAGGTTAGCTGTAATACATTTTAACTTGTTATTGATAAATCTTAAATAACATAGAACAAGCAGTTAATGCAATGTAATGTAACTTCAATTAATATGAAAAAGCTATACTTTTTTATGCTCACAATGCTAACTACTGCAAGTCAATGCAAGTGAACAGTGGTTATTGTCTATTTGATGCCCTGTTCACACTGTTGAATCATTTTAGAAAACGTTATTAAAAACATTTTCAAACTCACCACGGAAGCCTGTTCACACTGTCATGCGCAGTGTTTAAGCATGGTAAAGGTTCGTCACACTAGAGGCTGCAACATTTTCAAACACAGCATGCTTCGGCAAACAATGCTGGGTAGACGGAGGACTAATAACGGAGTGCAAAGGAGAAACACGTTTTGCACTTCCGTTCACACCACCAAGTAAACCGTTTTTTGTTTGAAACCGTGTTTAACACCGGTTTCAAGACTACGTAGTTTGCAGGGTTCAAACATGATTTTTAAACACGGTTTCAAACCATGTTCAGTGTGAATGCAAACCGCGTTTCGGCTTATTAAACGTTTTAGGAGCTTTTAAGCATTTTAACAAGCCAAGTGTGAACAGGGTCACAATTGCAAGTGTTAGGCTATGTGGTTCTATGATGCCAGTTCGACAACAATTTCGTCGACCGGCATAACAGAGATGGAATTTATATTGACCCTGATGGACTCCCAGTCCGTTTTTCTATGAGGGTCTTTGCCACCCGAACCCCCATGCATGGGGCTCTGCCCCCGCTCCCCCGTTCCAGTTATAATCAACTCTGAGTCGGAGTTGATTCAGGAAGGGGGTACAGGACCGGGAGACAGTGTGCCCCTGTCTCTGGCACACCAGTACAGTGACCTGTCGACAAACTGTCGATTCTGTCTGCAGTGAGGTAGGTCGCTGTATTAGTGTCACCGTTGGGGAGGTATACCACGCTATGTCAGCAATGGAAGTGGTCTGAATAGAAAAATCTGCTTGTTTCTCCACTTTTTCCCTCAATGTCAGTGAGCAAATCACTCTGCAGGAATTGCAATTCCTGTCAGTAGTTTTCAGTCGGAGGATGTGTTTCATAGTAGCAGGGAGATGGACAGCACAGTTGCTAGTTGTAAAGTGTAGCTGCACAGGTTGAGTGAAGTTCATGAGGGTGGGAATCACTTGTGGTGCTCGAAGGTGAGTGGCTTCTGTGATGAAGTCTTCTTGCTGGTGCAGAGGTAGCAGTTGAAGTTTGAAAATGTGGTGAGGTTCTGGAAAGCTAACTTTGTCATATGTTTCTGTAAGTTGTTATTGTTTGTAAGTTGTGTTTTAAAATTGGCCTAACTCCTTAAGAACTTTCTGGAACAGAGGGACACAAATCCTTAAATCTTTCTGTGCTAGTTGGAGACTGTTCTTGTGGGGGAGGGTCTTTGGCCAGTAACACAGCCGGCCAATCAAGGTTACTTGGTTACTTGATTACTTGGTTAAAGGGACAAAAGAAGGCCGAAGCCCATGAGTATTGTCCTCCACATATGTGGATCATTGATGATAAATCCTAACTAGTGAGCCATCTATCCAGTTTAAGTTTAAAGTTAGTGAAGGTAGGGGAATCAATAACATCTTGTGGAAGTGTATTCCATATTCTTGGTATACGTATTGTAAAAAAGTTTTGTCTTTTTTTTGTTTTACATTTAGCTATATCCAGTTGTTTGTTATGCAATCTGGGTCCAGTTTTCCTATTAGTAAAGGAAATACCACACTGTTTCATTAGTATTGGATTTTGGATAATCTTGTAAAGTTGTAGTAAATCCTCCCTCTGTCTTCTTAGTTTAAGAGAGTGCAGCCCCGTTTTATGTAACCTACTTTCATAGTCAAGATGCGTTAGATGAGGTATGGATTTAGTAACTTTTTTTTGTATCTTTTCTAATCTAACCACATCTCCACTAAGGTAAGCACTCCAGAATGGTGAACCATAATCGAGGTGTGGTCGGATATATGCTCTGTACAATGGTATGATACATTGCTCAATTCTAGAGACAAACGTGCCTTTAATTCTACTAAATAATGAGTTTGCAAGAATAGCTATCTTATTACAGTGCGAAACATGAGTGAGTTTGTTGTTAACTATAATCCCAAGATCTTTTTCAAGACATGAAGCCTTGATTATGTTATTGTTTAATGTGTAAATCTGTTTAGGATTGTTATTCCCAAAGTGCAAGACAGCACATTTGGTAGTATTGAATTCCATTTTATTTGCAGAGGTCCAATGTTCAATAGATAATAGATCATTAAGTAGGTTTTGTTTGTTTTCAGCATTATTAACTGCACCACCCAGTTTGATGTTGTCTGCAAATTTTATAAGTATATTAGAAGAATGAATTTTCATATCACTAATGAAGATGTTAAATAATGTGGGTCCCAGGACAGAACCCTGCGGAACCCCACTCGTGACCCAGCCCGTGTCTGACAATGTACCATTTACTCTAACCCTCTGTGTTCTTTTTGTTAGCCAACTCTCTATCCACGAAACTAGTGTCTTGGAAAAACCTAAGTTAATGAGTTTGGAAATGAGAATCGAATGGGATACCTTGTCAAAAGCCTTGCTGTAGTCCAACAAAATAACGTCAGAAGGAATGCTTGAGTCTAGATTTAAACTAATGAAGTTATAAAAGGTCAGTAGATTAGTAGTACATGACAAGCCTGGTCTAAACCCATGTTGGGTACTATCAATGAGTTTTAGAGATGTAATCTCCTTGTCCAGAAGTGTTTTAATGATTTTTTCAAGTAATTTACACGGAATAGATGTTAAACTGATTGGGCGATAGTTATTTACTTGTGAATGGGAACCCTGTTTAAATATAGGGGTAATTATTGCAGCTTTCCAGTCCAGGGGAACTGTGGATTCATTGAGAGATTTGTTGAAAATCATTGTTAGTGGCTTTACAATTGTTTGTTGTTTGCATTTCAGTTAATCTCTGTTTAAAATTCTCACTGAGGCATTTTAAGTCTTCTTGCTGGGGCAGAGGTAGCAGTTGAAGTTTGAAAATGTGGTGAGGTTCTGGAAAGCTAACTTTGTCATAAGTTTCTGTAAGTTGTTATTGTTTGTAAGTTATGTTTTAAAATTGGCCTAACTCCTTAAGAACTTTCTGGACAGCCCTGCCACCCACCCCTTGCATTAGCCTTTCTTAAATACAGAAGAGCCACTGGGGGTTGAGCTTAAAGGCTGGGAGGGAGAGTTTAGGGAGTTGCAAACTTCCCCTGTGAGCAAACTCTTAAGGCTAATATTCAGGTGGGGAAAAGTTCAGCCACTCAAGTGTTGCAAGTTTAAAAGTCTTGGACTAGTGGGGAACCTGGTGGCTCACCCAAGGAAACCTACTTGGAAGGGGATGGGATCCCATGTCATTAGGGCCGGCATCTTTGGGAGGGTGGTGGGGTGCACAGGGTGTGGGACAGCCATGATACTGGACTGGGCTTGAAAGTTCGGTGGTTGCCCAGTGTGCTACCAGCTGGCACAGCTTAGGGAGGAGGTTGAGGGGATTAGGACACAGCTGGGGGAAGGGGGGGAGGTATGGTTGGGGAATAGGGCAGGGGCTCTCCCAAGGGGTTGCACCAAGTAGGGAAAGGAGTGCAGGAGAGTACTCTGGGGTCACATAGGGACCCTGGCAGATGGGGCCCAAAAGGGGGATACTACGAAGGAAGCAGGCAGGTAACTGGGGACCCTAACAGACGGGGGCCAAAGGGAGGACATTCTCAGGGAAGTAGGCAGATGGCTGGGGCTGGATAGAAGGAAGCAATGGGGGAAGGTGGATCGGACCTTAAGCTCAGTAACCGCTTCAATTCTCTTCTTCTGCTTGAGGATGGGGGTGATGTAGCCATGACAGGGGCGTTAGAGATGGAAAGGGAGTAGGGGGCAGGAGGTGGGGCTGCATAGCAGGAGGAACAGGGGGGGAACTTGGAATGCAGGAAAACTGGGGGAGCAGGGGATCAGACCAGGAGGATGAGGAGGTAGAGGGAGGAAAGTGCAAGGAAAAGGGCCAGTTGGGAGGAAAGGGCAAGGAGAAGGAGCAGAAGTACAAGGAGGATACAGTAAAGGGAGCTGAGGGTTTAGGCCAGGGGAGCATGACAAGCAAGAAGGTGCTGAACAGAGACAGGAAGGGAGGGAGGATGAGCCAGGCTAGTTTAGCAGATGGGGGGGAGGACTAGTCGCGAGCAGTTACGGTGGGGGTAGCGAGGTACAGAAGGATACTCAGGAGACGAGAGGCATAGGATCGGAAGGGGGTGGCCAGGGTAATAAGGAGGGATGGTAAGTGGTACCCAGATAGGGGAGGAGCAAGGAGCTGGCTGTGGGGAGGGGCCAGTAGAAAGTATGAGGGACATGGAAGGGGGGAGAATGGAGGAAAAGGGGCAGCCAGAGTGCTCCTGTTGGGTGATTCCATGATCAGGGGATCAAATGGGATAGGGAGGGAGAAGTCTGCCCGGTTAGAACAAAATGCTTCCCTGGACTTACAGTGCACAGGACCAAGCATGAGGTATATCAGCTGGCAAAGGATTGTGGAGGTTTCCCGGACATACTGGTCCACCTGGGTACCAATGACATTGAGGGAACTAGTGAGCTAGAGATACAGGCAAGGTTCAGGGAGCTTGCCAGGGTCTGTCATGATATAGGATGCACAATTTCCTTCTCGGAAATCCTGCCGGTGCCAAGGGCTAGTGGGGAACACAAGAGGAAGATTAGGGTGATAAACCAGTGGCTCAGGGAGTGGTATGGGTTGATTGGGGATTGGGGGAGACCTGGGAGGATAAGGGGCTGTATGCTAGAGATAGGCTGCATCTCAATTTAGAGGGGAAGAAAATCCTTAAGTTGAAAATAGAGGGGTTCGTTGGTGAAAGGTGGGGTTTAAACTTGTGAAGGGGGGCGGGATGGCAGAAAAGGCTGTCAAGGGGGGTCCGATAAAGGAGGGACTCTGTCCCTTCTCGGGAGCTGGAGGAATGCAGGAAAAGACCGACTAATACAGCGGACCAGGGGAAGACAGAATCCCCACGGAAACATGAGCAGGGGAAATGGAAGTATAGGGAAAGGGTGGAAGGTGGTCCTGCTAAATGCCAGGAGCTTGGGCAATAAAATGCCTGAGCTCCAGGTGATGATAACTGTGGGAGAGGTGGATGTGGCAGAGGTCACTGAGACCTGGGGCACCGCAGGGCATGTCTGGGACCTGAACCTGTAGGGCTACACCATGTTCAGGAAGGACAGGGGGAGGGAAGGGGAGGAGGGGTAGCAATAATAGTCAAAAATTGCATTGCCATAGGAGGAGTGGAGGAGGCGGAGGGAACTGTGGAGGCGATTTGGGTCACCTTGATAACAAGGGGGGGCAAGAGAGTAAAAATAGGAGTGGTGTATAGACCCCCTGTGCTGGCAGAGGAGCTGGAGGAGAGTCCGGTGGCAGATGTTGGGAGACACTGCAGATTGGGAAGTGGAAGGGTGGTGGTGTTGGGGGACTTAAACATGCCAGGAACAGACTGGGAGACTATGGCATCCTCGGTGGCCAGGGAACAGAGGTTGTTGGATGTCTTTCAGGACGCGTTCTTAACTCAGCAAGTGGGGGAACCAACCAGGGAGGAGTGGATACTGGATGTGGTCCTGGCAGACAGTGACCAGATTGGGGGCCTGGAGGTAAGGGACCCGTTGGCGGGGAGCGACCATGCCACGGTCTGGTTCTGCCTGAACCTAGGAGGGGTAGAAGGCTGCACAAAGACGGAGGTAACTGACTTCAGGGGGGGCTTATTTCAAGGAAATGGGAAGGATCCTTAAGGAGCACTTGGATGGGATTGGGCCAGACATGGACACTGACAGTAGATGGGAAATCATCAGGAGGGGGGTGCAGGATGCTACCAGCACCTGCGCAAGAGTAAGACGAAAACCCTGCTGGTGGACCAGGGAGGTTCAGGAGGTGGTGAGGGGAAAGAAGGCGGTCAATAGGCAATTCAAGTGCTCAAGGAGTGAAAGGGACTGAGGGGAGTACAAGCTGATGGCCAGAAGGGCCACTAGAGTGGTGACGGTGGCTAAGGCAAGGAAGGAGTAGAACCTGGCCAGGGAACTTAGGAGAGGGAACAAGGGGTTCTTTAGATACATTGGGGAAAAACGAAGGGTGAAGGGGCAGATTAGCAGGATTAAATCAGGGGAGAGATGGGCACAAGACCCGGGGGAGCAGGCTGAGGTACTAAATGAGTACTTCACTTCAGTTTTCACCAAGAAAAATGGGGGGCTGCATCATACATGGGAGGAGATGGTGAAAACTGAGGGGGGGGACTCTTGCCGATCGGTGGGTCTGAAGAGGGGGGCATCACTGGCAGGTGGGGGAAGGCAAAGCAGGGGGACGGGGTAGCAGAGGTGGAAATCACGGCAGAAAGAGTAAGGGAAGCCCTCAGGTCCCTTAAGACGGAGAAAGCACCAGGGCCAGATAAATTACATCCCAGAGTGCTAAAGGAACTAGCAGATGTCCTGGCGAAACCCCTGGCGGAGCTGTTCAGCATCTCTCTGAGGACAGGGTGGGTGCCTCAGGACTGGAAGGTGGCGCATATAGTGCCTATCCACAAGGGGGGATCAAAGGAGGTGGCAGGGAACTACAGACCCGTCAGCCTGACATTGGTGGTGGGCAAGGTGATGGAGGGCATTGTCAAGGAGAGACTGGGGGGACCTGGAAAAGTTGGGGTGCCTGGGCAATAGACAACATGGATTCATCCCGGGGAAATCGTGTCAGACAAACCTTGTGGAGTTCTATGACTGGGTGACGAGTGCCTTGGACCTGGATAGACCAGTGGATGTCCTCTTTCTTGACTTCAGCAAAGCATTTGACTCTGTTCCTCATGGGGGCCTGTTGGATAATCTGGGAGAAATGGGGGCCGGGAACCATATGATCAGATGGATAGGCAATTGGCTCCAGAACCGGACCCAGGGGGTCATGGTTGGCGGATAGTCTCATTCCCAAGGAGGGTCATTAGTGAGTCCCTCAGGATTGGTCCTGGGCCTCCTGTTCAACCCCCACGCCTCTGACATAAGGAAGGGTATCAGGAGTGAGATGAGTCTCTATGGATGACTCAAAACTGGGGTGGTGTTGGATGGGAGGAGGGAGGTGGCCTACAGGGGGACCTGGAGGCTCTGGAAAGGTGGTCTAGAAAGCGGAAGCTGAGGTTCAATGCAGGGAAATGCAAGGTACTGCACCTGGGAGCCAGAAACCTGGGCCAAGTGTACACCCTTGGAGGGAATGCTACAAGTCTCGATGGCAGAGAGGGACCTGGGGTTGGTGGTGGATGTCAAGATGAACAACTCGGAGACTTGTAGGAGGGCAGCGGCAAAGGCCAACAAGATGCTTGGATGCATCGCTAGGGGGCTCACCTCCAGAAGGAGGGAAGTGATACTCCCACTGTATAACTGCTTGGTGAGGCTGCACCTCGAGTACTGCGTGCAGTTTTGGAGGCCACATTTAAAGAGGGACATTGAACTCCTGGAGAGGGTCCAGAGGAGGGCAACCAAAATGATTTGGGGCTTGGGGGATAGGGACTGAGGGAGAGGCTCGAAGAGCTAAATATGTACACATTGGAAGAGAGAAGGGACCGGGGGACATGATAGAGGTCTTCAGGTACATGAAGGGGATAAATAGGGGAGGAGCAGTCAGGGTGCTCCGTAGGAAGGAGGGGGGCAACTAGAGGGCATGGGTGTAAGCTGGAGGGGGGGAGATTCAGGGGAGAAAGGAGAAGGTGCTACTTCACTGAGAGGGTGGTGGAGCCATGGAATGCGCTGCCCAGGGGGCTGGTGGAGGCAGAAACGGTGGAGGAGTTCAAGAGGGGCTGGGACAGGTATAGGGGAAGGGTTCTGGAAGCAAAAACCAGTGCAGCAAGAATATCCGGGACTGGGAAGGGAGAAGCCAGAGAGGGAGAGGAGGGCAGCAAGGTCAGCTCCCAGGGTGGGGGCTGACCAAACGAAAGACCATTAGGCCTATTCTGCTGGCATTTTAGTATGTTAGTATGAAGGCTTTTGACATGGAGTAGGGATATGGTGTATGTAAAGAGGCTGTGCTCATGGCTCTGGCTTTTACCCATTCCTTTATGAAGGAATAGAAGTACGGGCATAGAATGCTGCAGACTAATTAGATTTCAAGATTTTGACTGTCCAGTGCATAATTAAACAATAAGACATGACAGGGTGTTCATTGTGGTGAGATGACAGCACACCTCAGGTGTATTGTGAGGTGTCTCATGCTTTCAACCACCTGAGAAGTGCTGTTTTCCCACTAAAAAGCACACCTGAGTGTCTTACTGCAGTTATAAAATGGGTCCAAGATTTATTTGTGAGAGTGAAAAATTGCACAAAAATAAAATAATGTTAATCATTTTAATGATTTTTAAAAACATTTATCCACCCCAACAAAATAGTCCCTGCATAGACCAGCATATGCATGCCATCTCAGTTTCAAATATGCACAGCAAAATTTTTTAAGTTTTTAAAATCAGCCATTAAACTTCCCCCAACTTCCCCCAACACCCCCCATTTACCTGTCCCCTCACCTTTCACCTTCATTGTATTATCCCCTTCCTGTTGCCCACCTTGTTTCTTTTCTATATTTCCTACATTAAGTAGATGGAATGTTCACTATGGATGGAATGCAAGAATGCAAATCTCTGTTTAGTTCTACTGGCAGAATGTTCACCCCCAGAATCACACAGAACAGAAGGCCTCAGATGGAACCGGGGCTTCTGTTTTTTGTATAGCAGGTTAAACAGCAGAGAATTCTCTGGTAAGCAGGCGAGGACAGGAACGGGATATTTTGTGATCAACATATGAACACCAGAAATTAAAACTATGTATTATAGTACTTATTTTTTAAATTTGTGTATGTGTACGTAAAGAGAGAACTATGAGTGTGTGTGCAGGATGCCAACTGTTGAAAATGCACAAAACATGGTTTCTCGGTCCTGTAGTCTAGCAGAGCTGAAAGGAAATCAGTTACTCCCAGTATACAAATAGCCGGGTCTGCACAGTTTATAGCCGATGGTCCAGGGGTATTTCTCATTGTCTTGCCTACAGTTGCTGAAATATTATGGTCTGAGCCTCTCCATTGTGGGGACTTGGTGCCAACGTCGGACAAAACCCTTAAACGTGATAGGAAATTATTTTAACATAGTTAACTGCTCTCCCATTTTCTTTTCCATGGCAGTTATATATTCTGATATGCTTTTACCATTTTTTGATAAATAAATAATCTAGCTTTGGTGTGCCCTCAACTCAACATAGAGTTCTACTCTCTTCACTAGCTACAGCTCTTTCTTTTCAAATTTCTAAGACATTCCAAGACATCAGTAGCACCATTCCATGCTATTCATCGGAATGGCCTGGAATGGTGTTGCTGATGCCATAAAATGTTCAGGCAGTATGGGAAGAGAGAACAGCAACCGCTGAAGAGAAAGGGATCCTTCAGAGTAGTTTATAAAGGGAAACAAAAATAGATTATTAATTTAAGAAAAAAGGTCTGAATATGCAGTAACAGAATATTGGACAGACACTAAAAGGAAGACAGGAGGGCATCTAGAGGTATAAAAATCGTTTCCTATTAACTTCAAGGATAGTCTACTTGGAAATCACTGCCAATCCCAAAGCAGTATGTTGGGGGCCAAACTGCTTGAGCTTGTACGGTGTCTTATAAATTTTATTGAAGGATGCGGTGTATTAGAGTATTAGGAGCCTTTGGTGCCCCCCACCTGTTATATGCCACATCTAGTGATGTACATATAAAACACCACCTACTAAATCTTGAATAAGACTGCTGTTCTTTGGCTCACACAGCAGATTCCCCTAATTATAATCCTCAACAGGATAAATTTTAAATTGAAGGTTTCCCATAGACAGTACAGTACATTTTCTGGGTCCTCCTACTGAAATTTCATATTTTATAAATCGCAGTCCTTGTCACTAGAGTTCTTTCAGACACTATATCTAATGTATTGCACTGCAGTTAAATGTGAATGTCCCTGATGCAGGAGCGTTGCTATTTTCTTTGCAGGAATGTTTTAGATCTTAGAATGTCTTTCTGGTACCCTTAGGCTGAAGTGTAGCCGACTATTAAGTTTGATACCACTTCACCAGGAACCTTGGATTGGTGGCATAAAGCCAAACGTTGAGCATATTGCAAAATGTCGCTTGATGACTCCTTAGTGTCTTGTAAAACATACTGGGAATACTGATGCAGATCATATGTAATATTGATTATGTCTTACGATGTGGATACATATCCTCTGCAAGTATCAGTTTTATTTATTTATTTATTCAAGTCTCAGATTACAGCCTTTGACCTAGAAGCTCATTTGCAAAGGTTCCACGTCTAGAAGGAATGAAATACAAAAAGAATACATACAGTCAAGGAGGCGATACATAGGTAAATCATATCCAGATACATTAAATCAAACTATCTGAAAGACAGGCATTAGGGCTGACAGATCGAGTTACTGACATGGGTAGCTATAGATTTCATTTTTAGGGTAGCGGTAAGTCATACACAGCCAGGCTGTTGTGAAGAGGGCTAATGCCAAGAATCAAGTGAAGGTTAAAGGAGAGGAGTGGGGAAGGAGAGTGGCAGGATTCAATACAGAGAGCTGGGGGTGTCAGGCTGCCCTTTGTCAGTTGAGAAAGAGAGGTCCGGGCACGGAACCAGTGGAACCGAGGTTCCCATTGTCAGCAATGAGGGTGTAGAGATTGGGGGGGGGTTGCAACATTAGTAGATATAGCTGATGAAGGTAGGGATCAAAGGGGGTGAGAAGGGGTAGTGTGGAAGCATAGAATTAGGCAGGAGCAGTGGGAGAGGGAATGTGGAGGGGTAGGGAGATTAGCAGAGACAGTAATAGTTGGGTGAATCTATGGGGGGGAGGAGGGGGAGTCAGGAAGAATGGGGGGAGCAGAGGGGAAGATGATGTAGACAGAGGGGAGGGGACCAAGATGGGGAGACCAGTAGTAAGGGAACCTATGAGGTGAAGTAGGTTGGGGGGTGGGAGGTGAGGAGCAGGATTGGATTGTGTGGGGGTGGTAGGGGGAGATCAGTAGACAGGCTAGGGTCATTGTGCTGGAGAGGTAGATTCTGTGTCCTAGGCCAGGGGCTTGTTAGTACTGGGGGTATCAGCATACCATGCGACTCGAGAGGTGGGGATGGAGTTTTTTGTTTGAACGGACTTAACTTGGGTTCTGATAGGAGGTCAGCTGGGAGTGAGTTAAGTCACTTTGGCACACAGTAGACAAAAGACCGTTGCCCTTGGGTTGTACGGTGGAAGGGGACTTTGTATTGAGTATTGAGAGATCCTCTGGTCAGCCTGGAAGGGGCAGTTTGATGAAGCATTGATTTTACGCCTAGTGGGGTAAGACCAAGTGCGGCCTTCTTGGCCAAGAGACAGATTTGATATTGGATGCAATTGTCAAGGTTCAGCCATCCTGTAAGTGAGTAAAGGTCGCACGTGTGTTAGTAGCGGGGCCCCCAGAACTAGCCAGCAGGACTTGTTTAGGGCAGTGGTAATTCTTTTCAGGGTAGATTCCGGAGCTGAGCTGTAAACAGCGAGGCCATAATCTATTATGGAAAGCACTGAACTGTCGATTGCTAGTTTAAGGGCGTCGGGGGTGAGGCAGTGTCTGTCTATATAGTTATCCAATTTTTCTGCACACAACATTAGAGACATAGTCAACATGCAGTGAGTACAATAAGGTGCTATCCAGTATAACCCCGAGGTATTTAAAATTCAATCAATCAACTTTATTTAACCAGGCATAAACACCAATGAGCAAGCTAATTTTCAGAGTGGTCCTGGACATTAATACAATACAATACATAGTCACAGATGCGTAGCCAACAATGCAAAAACATTGTACAGGTGTTGGTCAATATAGGCCTATACATACAGGTCTAACATAGGTACATGCAGTTACAGTTCATAAAAAAGTTCACAGGAGAGAGAAGAGACAACAATCCTAGGCTGTCTGCACTAGGTAGAAGCTAGTATCTTTTTTGATAATGAGTAAGGAGAAAGGGAAAGATAGTAAGAAAGGGGAAAGAAGGGAGCAAGAGTGTGCTAGTGGGAGGGTATAGAATGAAGAGGACCAGGATTAGAGGAGACAGGCTAGTAAGTGCTGTGTATCACTTACTAGGTGTGTGAGGTGTGTGAGGTGGGTGAGATTCTGAATGTAAGATTCATGGGAGGAACCAGAAGCTAAGGGCTGATAGCAGCCTGAAACAGCTGCATGTTTCCTTCAGATATTCAGCTAACAGAGCTTTGAATGTGAATAGACTTGGAAGTGAGGAAAGCTTTAGTGAGCTTTGCATAGCATTCCAAAGTGATGGGAGTGAAAAATTGATTGCTGCCGAGCCATAGGTTGTTTTCACTCTAGGAATCTGGAAACAGAGTATGGAGAAGCATCTCAGGCCATAAGAACCCTTGGCACATTCAAAGAAGCTCGAAATGTATACAGGAAGATGATCGGATAGTGCTCTAAAGAACCAGAGGAGCGCATTTCTTTTCCTCCTAGTTGCGAGTGAGGGCCATCCCAACTCCTGGTACAGTAGGCAGTGGTGAGTACAAAGGTGTAAGTTAAGGATAAATCTTAAGACCAGGTGGTAAAGAGTGTTGAGTTTGTTGAGTACCATTGAGGGGGCAATGATTGTAGAGAAAGTCAGCATAGTCCAGTATGGGTAGGAATGTGGATTGTACTAACCTCTTTCTGGCTTCTAGGGTAAGCAGATGTTTAATACGATAGAATAAGCCTAATCGCTGCCTTAGTTTTTTCGAGACTTCATTCAGGTGGCACAGAAAGTTAAGCTTATTATACAGCCAGAACCCTAGGCATTTAAAGGTATCAACTATTTCAAGGGGTTCATTTAAAAGCGTTAGAATCTGGGGTATATGTGTTGATCCGAAGGCTGCCTTTGGTGAGAGAATCATGGCTTTAGTCTTTTTGGCATTGAGAAGGAGCTTGTGTTTGATAAGGTTATATTGAAGAGTGGTGAAGTCTTGCTGTAAGTTCTCATGGATCAAGTCCAAGGATGAATTTGTGGTGTAGAGTACTGTATCGTTTTCAGATAAGTGCGCATTAGCCGTGCAGCCGGTTTTATTTGGGGAGAGTGTCTGATGCAGGCAGTAGCACAGTGGTCACTTATGTCATTGAAGAACACTACGGTATGCGAGATGTTATGAGGCTTGTTTACTAACATGAGGTCCAGAAGGGAGCTACGCTCAGGATCTGTTCTGTTGGGTCTGGTGATTGCAGGCGTCATTTGTACCAGTCCATTTGCATCACAGAGATCCTTCAGCTTCTTGGAGCTGTGATCATTCCAGTTTTGATTGAGATTCCCCATTAGAATACACTCAGTGTTAGCCGAGTCAGGTAGGCCTTGGAGATGTGTCAGGAGGGCCGTGCCACCAGAAGGCGGTCGGTAGCATGTTGCAGTAAGGAGTGCCTTCTTGTTGGAGAGGGATAATTTTAGTGCCAGGCATTCAAATTCTTTAGCCTTCGAGGTACAATCAATGACTGTGACTGCGAATTTGCTCTTAACATATATTACGACCCCTCCTCCTCTAGTTGGTCTATCACATTGGTTGGTATTGTATCCGGATATGTTGATAGATTTGTCTGGGGTCGAGGAAGTGAGCCAGGATTCCATTATCATGAAGAAATCAGGAGATGCATGTAGAGCCCAGGCCTGTATAAGGTCGAGCTTCTTCAGTAAACTACAGACATTAACATGAAGAAAGCTAATACCTTTGTATTGTGGGAGGTCCGCAGGGTGTCCAGAGAAGTGGGTGGGCCTGGGTTTAGTTCAGTGTTTCCTGAACAGAGTAGGAGAAGTAGTAGTAGTTTTTTGAGGTAATGTCTTAGCCTGCTGAGTAGTCTTTTGTTGCTCCATCTGGCATACGTTGGTTAAGTGGTGGCTATTTTATGGGCAGTATCGCAATTTGATAGGGATAAGGCATAGATAACTGCTATGGCTGATAAGGTCAGAGGCATTCTCACGTGTTCTTTAGTCAATGCCTGGTGTGAGGAGGGGCACGACCATAAGGGAGTCATCCCAGCTGTGTGTTGCCATGGTCTAATAAGAGAGGGTATATCTTGGTAGTCGTCAAAGGAGGGGTTTTGGCCTTGGTGCAAATTGGAAAACGAAATTTTGAATGGGGCAAAAGTTAGAAGTATGAGACAACTATACAGGAGAGTATCCACATATGGCATTTTTATTAAATTGTGTACCATCTCAGGAGTTTGACTTTTTTGTTTCAGATAGTTAGATAAGCTGATTTTTTTTTGCTGTGAGGGGAGGAGAAAAGTGTAGTTTTTGGTTTCTTATAATTGAGTAGTAATTGTGCATTGGTAAACCAGTCTTCTACCAGTTTGAAGTTACACTGGAGTCTTTGCTCAAGGGAGGTGAGGTCAGAGTGGCTAGAATAGAGTACACCATCATCCGCATACAACAGGATTTTCTTGTGGCACACTTTAGGGAGATTATTCAGGAAAAGGCTGAACAGCAGCGGACCTAATATGGACCCTTGAAGGGCACCTGTGCTAACATTCTGTTTGTCAGAGAGAGTTTTGCCAATTTAAGCTTTTAAACCCGGTCGGTGAGATAGTTACAGAACCAGCTCAGGGAGGTGGAGGACATGGAAGCTTCCCGCAGTTGGACTAGTAGGAGATCATGGTTAACTGTATCGAAGGCCTAGTATCGAAGGCCTTAGTGAACTCAATGAAGGTTGCCCCCATTAAGTGCCCTCGATCCAGCAAGTCAGGTATGAATCCAGTGAACTCAACAAGGGCAGATGTCATGCTGTGTAGCTTTCAAAATCCATGTTGTTCCTTGCACTGAATTTGGTACTTATCCAGATGCTCGATTAGTTGGTCATAGACCACCCATTCCAGGGCTTTGGAGATAGGGGGTAGTATTGAAATTGGCCAGTAGTCAGTGTGAGTGGTCTTGTCTCCACTTTTGAAAACTGGCATTACAACTGCAGTTTTCCAGAGCTTGGGGAACTGTCTAGTTATAAGTGAGAGGCTGTGAATTCTTCTTAAGGGGGCCAGGACCTCATCTATTGTGAGTGTTAAAAGTTTCAAATGTAAGCCATCACTACTTTGCCTGGATTTGCAAAGTACCTACATTAGATATTTTTTGGCTTCAGTGGCTTTGTTGACTGGCAGGGCAAGGATATGCTGGTCGAGGGTAGAGGCAGCTGCCATTGTACTCTGGGCATTATTGACAGGGTTGAGGAAGCTGGGTGGGAGCACTTCACTGAGGTCGGTGAAGGCCCTGTTAAAGGTGTTTACAGTGGTTTTTGGGTCTTGGGTTATATTCCCATTCAGGTTCAGCAGGTCAGGTGGAAATCGATCAGGGTTCCCTGTTAGCGTTTTTATGTTTGCCCAAAATTTCCGGCTGTCACCCCAGGAATTTTTCAGTTCAGCTTTATAGAAGTGTGATTTGGCCTGGTGAATTGTCTGGGTACATTTATTGCAGACTGTACAGTAGTTTTGGAGGTCGGATTATGCGCCCATGCTTTTGTCTATATGCCATAGGTTGTCCCTGGTATGCATGAGATCAAGGAGTGAACGGGTTATCCATGTCTTGTGAGAGCCTCTGATCTTTCTAGTGGTGAGGGGTGTGAAGATATTGCAGGCCGAGTTAAAGGCCTTAATGAAGTAGTCTAATGCCTTGTCAACATCAGTTGCTGAGAAGCTGGGGGACCAATCAAGTTGGCAGAGGAGCTCTTTTAGGGGGCCTAATTGCCTTCTTTGTGGGATTCAGGTAGTCGCCTTTTTAGCTGGTAGTTTTGGAGACTTATTTGACCAGGTGCAAAGGATGGGGGAGTGGTCTCTAATAGTGTCAGGGAGGACGGCTGTGCTGGTAATACGTTCTGGATACTTAGTCAAGATCCAGACCAGTAGAGTGCTGGTTCCAGAATGGTAGTTAGTGCGTGTCAGAGTTTCAGCTAGCTGGGAGATGTTTAAGGAGTTGGTGGCATTTCTGTATGATGCAGCATCGAAGGACAGCCAGTTTATATTGAGGTCACCTACTACAATTACCTCAGAGTTTAGGTGGCGGTCAGTGAGGTATGAGTGCATTAAATCCTGCTGCCTGCTGTTTGGGTGGGATATAGATAGAGATTAAGGTAATGTTCTTTCCGTTTGTTCCAAGGGTTATTTTGACTGGCAGGATTTGGACATTGCTGTCTGATTTTATAGGTGGGAGGGTTTGACCGTGCAGGTGATCTTTAATATAAACTACACAGCCCCCTCCACGTTTGCTGACTCTGTCCAATCTAATGGGTTTATAGCCGTCCAGGCGGATGTCAGTGTTAGGTATTCTAGGGATAAGCCATGTGGATAAGATGTCCGGGTTGTGTTGTGTTGGGTTACCCACACTTGTAGAGAATCAAGTTTGGCTGACAAACTGCAGATGTTGATAGAAGCAATCTTGAGGTAGTTTTGCTTCTCAGGCACACTAGTATTCATGTCCCTGGGGCCAGGATGGGGTGTATGTTCCCGGATAGGAGTAAGAGTAGCCAGAGGAACCAAGTAGCTTGCAGTCTGAGTTGCTTTATGGCTTGTGAGTGACTTTTGCGGACATGGACTCTTCTAGAGGTTTTGCTTGTTATTAGGAGTAGGTTAGTAAGTTTTAATATTGATTTATTTGTATACTCAAACTAATTAACTACAAAAGGTTAACATTGCAGTTTTGTGTGGTACTTTTCATGATCCACAACTTTGTATTTACATGGATCTGTATTTTGCAGCAAGACATATATTATGTTCTGTGATTGCCAGTGTCCTGTCAACTGAGCCAGCGAGTTGTACTATAGCTGTGAAGGATGGAGTGTGACATAGTGAAAGTGCCTTGACGTATTTGGGAGGCATGCAGAAATAAGGATAACATTTCTTTTTGTTTTTTTTTCTCATTTCTATCTGCAGATAAGGTAGTTTGTTAGGTCAGTTTGAGTTATCTGACCTGGTTTCGCAGGCCATGGCTTCTCTTAGCTTTCTGTATTTCAAGATAAGCCGGTGCATGACAGAGCTTTCTGGTGTCTGTAAGCTCCTTTATAAAAAGTCTCATAGCTATTTGCTTTAAAACATACCTTAATTCTTTTTCTTGTGTGACTGGGTCTTCTGCTGTCATTGTTGCTTTTGCTTCCACTAGTACAGTGGACAAACACAGCTGGGCCCTAAGTAAGAGTACGTGTTGGCTTATCGTAACTGGTTTCATATGCACAAATTTATTTTCTAGGGACGTGGATATGTTGTTCAATCCACAATGTCTGGCAGGTTCCTTGCCACTTTAAATCTTGCCGGAAGGTCTTCAGGCTGGCTCCTCCCACCCACGCGGGTGGTAAAACCCTCGGCTTTGCCCCATGACGCCAGATCTTCCTTACCGATTGAAGCTCAGGTTCCTCCTTAGCGCCTATGCTTAGGCCTGGATCCCACTTTGAATTTCCAAAACTTATTTTAAAATTTACAAGACTTCAGTCTTCGTCTTCCCTCGCGGCTGCGATGGACAAATTGACTCCCGCTTCCCATCAGTGCCCTTGTGGGCAGAAGATGTCCCGGACCGATCCGCACTCCACATGCGTATACTGCCTGGGGCTTGCTCATTTCATGAGCTTGAACTAGCACTGCAAATCCTTTTAAATCGGTCTTGGAGGACCGTGTTGCCAGACTTCTTCTTGGCCACTCCAAAACGTTATCCGCCGTCAAGTCTATGAGGCCTGTTGGGAGGCCCAAAGGCGTGCGGGTTCATGGAGCAGTTGATTGCCCTCGAGGAGGAGGCAGCCCGCCCGCTTTTTCTTCCTCCTTGGCAGCGTATTTATCCCGCCTCCTTGGGCTCCTCCTACAGCTTCATTTAAGGAGCATTGCCAGGTCTCTCTCCACCAAGAGAGAAGGCCATTGGGACATTCCAGTCGGTTCAAGAAGAAGGACTCTAAGGGAAGTCCCACCGTCGGCGTTCGCTGGGAGCGGAGATCCTCTTCACGGACTCTGGCCGACTCGACCGTCGAGGTTGTAATGGGCGGGCATTGGCTTCATGTGGTGCCCCATCAGGTCAGCCGTCTGAGACATCCATCAACGCTGCTGAGAGTTTTCTAATTCGTTGATGGTTTGCCGACTGGAGAAGCCGACGACCCTACTTCACCGGTTCCCCTGATGGAAACCGAGGACTTGCCTGTGCCTCCTGTGCTGGAGTCCCTGGTTAAGGTCCCTGTACTAAGGGAGGAGCGGGTTTCCCCCGTGCCCTCTCTGACCCACCCTCGGAACCCCTGAAGGTCTCGGTCTCGGTCCTCTTCCAGGTCCAGCCAGTCCCGCCGACGTCGGCGGTCTTGGCACCATGGAAAGCGGCGTTGCCGCTCATCCTCATCGTCCTTTTCGGAGGATAGGCTCCGGTCCAAATTGTGTTGGCGCTACAAGGAGTTAATGTGGCAGTAGCTCTTCTTGTCTGGGAATAAGCCGACTCCGTCGCCTTCTCTGGCCATTAAGTGGCTGTCACCGGAGCGGCTGAAACAACCCCTCGTAGTGGTCGAGGAGCCGACCCCGGCACCTTTTTTTTGGCTGAAGCCGGCTGCTCCGCCCATTGTGGTGGAACCTCCGCCTCCACAACCGAAGACTGGGGCCCCAACCAAGGATTCTCGGTCGGGTCAGGGCTTGCCCCACAGGTTGTCAGTCACCCTCACTCCCGACTGACCTCGGCAGGTGGAGGGTGGCTCAGGCATCTGGCAGCTATTTGCAGACTCCTCGGAGTCTGACGATGACTCATCCCTGTTCTCCAGGCCGCTTGACCTGGAGTGTGCGGGGGGCCAGTCGGTGGACGAGAGTCCATCCTCATTTTTAGGTTTGCTTCGGCTCATCTCGGAGTCCACCGGGATGCAGCTCGAACCCATTTCAAAATGGGCCAAGTATCCCCTCACGGAGATACTGGACCGAGGGGATTCCCCTACAGAGACCTTTCCTGTGGCTGAAGCCATTGTTGGCCCAGCCCTGGATTTGTGGCAGCGGCCAGCATCTTGTCCCGCGCCTTCAGCCAGGATGGCTCAAAAGTACGCAGTCCCCACCGGCTCACTCTCTGGTTTCTCGGAGTACCCCTCTGCAGAGGGGTTAGTGACTGATAGCATTTTCCGGCACTCTGGGAATGCTCGGGACGTGGACAAACTGCCCAATAAGGAATCCAAAAAGCTGGATTAAGTGGGACAAAAGGTTTATGCTGCTTCCTCCCTAGGCCTTCGTCAGGCTAGCTCAGCCATTCTGATGGCACATTTCTCACATGCCCTTATGGGTTCCCTGGATGAGGTGATTCCTCATCTCCCGGCTGACCTTCAGATGACAGTCAAGCATGTCCGGGATCAGGGAACGGCGGTGGCAAAACAGCAGCTCCAAAGTTCATTGGACATAGGTGATTCCTGTGCCCGATCAGTAGCGGCTGCAGTGACCATGCGCCGCAGAGCTTGGCTGCGGATCTCCACCTTCACGGTGGACACCCAGCACAAGCTGGCAGATGTTCCCTTCCTGGGCACTGACTTGTTCGGGCTGGGGGTGGAAGGCCATCTCCAGAGGATCGAGAAGTCCAATGCCACCTTGGACTCGTTCACGTCTGCCCAGAAGGACAAAGGCTGCCAGCAGCAGCGTAAGCCCTTTTACCCTTCTGCCCCTTCGGCACGTCCGGCCCAGCAGCACCAGCACCAGGGCCAGCAGGCACGCACTTGGCACCCTAAGGCCAAGTCTGCCGCTTCCTCCAGTAGGAAGTTTGGAGGCAAGGGTCCAGGAGGTCCCTCAGTGGGCCCTTCCTCCAAGCCTGCCCAGTGACGGGTTGAGGGGTGTCACCCCCAACCTCGTCACTCCTCCCCGGGTTCCCCCGTGGGGGGACAGCTCCGCCACTTCTTTTCTGCCTGGTCCGCTATCACCACGTGCTGCTGGGTGCTAGAAGTTGTAGGTAGGGGTCTGTCTCTGGAATTTGAGCAGTTCCCTCCCTATCGAGCCATCACCCCACGGGGGGGGCAACGGGTTCCGCAGCCTCTCTGTCGGCTCGTTGAGCCAACAGTGCTCTGCTTCTCCAGAAGGAAGTGATCAACGAGGTGGTGGACCCTCCTCCAGACCCAGGGTTTGTGTCCAGGTACTTCCTGGTCCCAAAACAGATGGGGGGCTGGTGCCCCGTTCTCGACCTGAACAAGTTCCTAAGGCAGCGCACTTTCAGGATGGTCACTCTGGCTCAGATCATTCCATCCTTGGAACTAGGCATGTGATTTTGTTCTCTGGACCTTCAGGACACATTCTTTCACATCCCACTCCGTCACTCTCATCAGCGATTCCTCCACTTCCGAGCAGGGGGATCTCTTTACGAGTTCTGGGCCATGCCCTTCGGCATCTCTCCAGCTCCCAGGGTCCTTACCAAATGCATGGCAGTGATGACAGCATTCCTGCGGTGCTGAGGGGTCCAGGTGTACCCTTACCTGGATGACTGGCTGATTGCAGCCCCCTCCAGGTTGGAGGTGGAGCCATCCAGGGATCTGGCCCTCCAGATCTGCTCTCAGATTGGCCTTCTCATCAACTAGTCCAAGTCAGAACTCATGCCATCGCAGGTGATTCAGTTCATCGGGGCAGAGCTCAACTCTCTTCGAGCCAGAGCCTGGCTCCCGGCGGACAGGGCCGAAGTCCTTTCCTCCTTTGCCCAGCCATTTCTGGTTGGGCAGTTGCGCCCTGCCTGGGACTTCCTGCACCTTCTGGGTCTCATGGCGGCCTGCACCAGTGTGGTCCATTGGGCCCGCCAGCATATGCATCCCCTGCAATGAGGGCAGGCCCACCAATGGTCACAGTGCTCCTGTCCTCTGGACCAGCCAGTGACGGTAACCCAGGAGATGTGGGATGGCCTACAGTGGTGACTCGTTCCAGCTCATCTGCAGGAGGGTATCCCGTTTGTCCGCCCCGAGCCGACGGTCGCTCCGATGACCGACGCCTCTCTGATGGGTTGGGGTGCTCATCTGGGGGAGCTCAGGGCCCACGGCCTCTGGTCCCCTCAAGAGTCTCGATGCCACATCAACCTGCTGGAGCTCTGAGCGGTGCGTCTACCCCTCACCACCTTCGCTCCGTTTGTACGGGGTCAAGTGGTTCAGGTCCAGACGGACAACACCATGACCATGTACTACCTCAACCGACAGGGCGGGATGCACTCCTTGCCTTTGTGCAAGGAGGCTCTCTGCATTTGGCTTCTTGTGATCAGCCTGGAGGCGGATCTCCTAGCCATCCATGTGGCAGGAGCCTCCAACAGTCTGGCCAGTGCCCTCAGCCAGATAGGCACTGCATCTCACGAGTGGTCTCTCCTGCCGGAGGTAGTACAAGATCTGTTCTCCCATTGGGGCACCCCTCAGGTGGACCTGTTCACCTCCAGGGAGAATGTGAAGCTGAGGCTGTTTCATGCCCGCCCCTCTCAGCAGGGCTCGCTGCAGGGGGATGCCTTCTCGAGGCCGTGGACCCCAGGCCTCTTCTACACCTTCCCTCCATTTCCCTTGATCCACAAGGTGCTTCTCAAGGTGAAGAGGGACAAGGCGCAGGTGATTCTGGTAGCCCCATACTGGCCCCGCCAGTTCTGGTACCCAGATCTCCTCAACCTCAGCTTCAGGCTCCCGAGGCGGCTTCCAGTCCACCCGGACCTGATTTCAATCAACAAGGGGAAGGTTCTCCATCCAAACCTTCAATCCCTGCACCTGACGGCCTGGTTCCTGAGTGGCTAGAGTTCCAGGCCTTGGATCTTTCTGACGAGGTCCTCAACATCGTTGAGGCGTCCCGTAAGGAGTCGACCAGAAAATGCTGTGCCTTCAAATGGAAGAGATTCTCCATTTGGTGTCAGGACAAGGGGTTGGACCCTTCTTCCTGTTCCTTGGCTAGCATCCTGGATTACCTGTGGTCCCTTTCTCAGCTAGGGCTTCGGTCAGCGACCCTTAAGGTGCACCTGGCAGCCATCTCTGCTTACCGGGCATGGGCCGGCAAGCAGTCGGTGGCACAGGAGAAGGTGGTCGGGCGCTTTTTCAAAGGCCTTGATCACATATCCCCTCCGGTGCGAGAACCTCCACCTCCGTGAGATCTACTGCTGGTATTGGCTAAGCTCATGGGCAAGCCATTTGAACTGATGCACAGGTGCGATATCTCCCATCTGTCATGGAAGACCACCTTCTTGGTGGCTATTACGTCAGCCAGAAGGATGGGAGAACTCTAGGCGCTTTCCATTGAGTCTCCTTATCTGGTCTTCCACAGGGACAAGGTTGTCCTGTGCCCCCACCTGAAATTCCTTCCGAAGGTGGTGTCGGTGTTTCACCTTAACCAGGTGTTGACTCTGCCGGTGTTCTACCCCAATCACACCTTGGAGGCCGAATATAGGCTCCATACTCTGGACCATAGAAGAGCGCTCGCTTATTATAAGGAGCGGACAGCTGAAGTTCGGGGAGAGGTTCGCCTGCTGTTTGTCACCTACACTGAAGCCGCACCTGCCAGACCTGCAGCCAAGTGGACGATAAGCAGGTGGGTCACCTCCTGCATAGATCTCTGCTATAGGTTGGCGGGCATGGAGCCTCCCAAAGGGATAAGAGCTCATTCTACCCGCCATACTGCTGCTTCGGTGGCTGCTTCTAGGGACGTCCCTATCCAGGAAATCTGCAGGGCTGCTACCTGGAAGTCAGCACACACCTTTATTTCCCATTACCACATTGACCTTGAGTCACGCTGGATGTTGGTTTTGGGACCTCGGTTCTCCAGTCCTTATACCCCAAGTAAGCATCAAGGTTTCTTGCCTCCCTCCTCCCAGAGAACTGCTAGAGTCTGCCAGACAGTGTGGATTGAACAACATATCCACGTCCCTAGAAATACAGATTACTCACCTGTAACAGGAGTTCTAGGAGTGGTATATGTTGTTCATTCCACGACCCACCGACCTCCCCAGCTTCGACACGCAACCTGGCTTCCAGCGGGCTAGATCTGGGATCATGGGGCGGAGCTGAGGGTCTTACCACTCGGGTGGGTGGGAGGAGCCAGCTTGAAGACCTTCTGGCAAGATTTAAAGCGGCAAGGAACCTGCCAGACAGTGTGGATGAACAACATATACCATCCTAGAACTCCTGTTACAGGTGAGTAACCTGTATTTTGTGAATGTAATTTTATTGGACTACTTAACCCCAAATGAGGCTACTTTTCTATTTTTCATTCATACTTTACCTCTGGGTGTTCCTGGTCGTGTTGACATCCCCACAGCCCCATCACCGACTGATCTCAAGGACATTACATTTAACCACCATGGTGGCCTGTCCCATAGTGCTGTGTCTGCAGGAAACATCAAGTAGGTCAGAGCATTTTCCTCCAGATATTTTGGTGGTTCTCCCAGGGCGTTGGCATGTAATGACATGCACCAATGCATGCTGCGTCTGCTGGTACCCTGTCCCTGCATACTGTCGCTACCACGTGGTCTCCACCAGGTGGCAGTCAAGTGGCAGGACCTAGAAACCCCCCACCCCAAGGGAGGAGAGCTGTCATTGGACGCTCAATCCTCCTTCTTCTGGCTGACCCCGAGTGACCCTGGTCCTTTCCCAAATGCGGGTTTCCGGTGTGGTGGCAATATTCTTAAAGGGCTCTGTTAACCCCCTTTGACCTCAAGGTGTCCTAGTTTAACAAACATGCTGTGATTGTTCACATGCTGTAGAGACAGCTAATGTAGCTGGTAGTTAATTCTGATTCCCTTTTTTTCTTTTAACAAGTGAAAAACTGACTGGCCACCATACTGGTGTTACCACACAAAAACATGTTTGTTTACATTCCTTGATCAACTCCCACTGCATCTTTCCTGGAGTTGGACCCCCCCCAACACACACACAACACAGTAGCCACTCATTATGCAGTGTAAGGAGAGGAGGCTACTGTTTCACTAGTGGCTGCACTCTTCGTGGGTGTTCCTGATGTTCAAGGAGTGTGCATCAAGAGTAGATCAAGGATCTGAAACAGAACAGGCTTGGATATATCTACACAATTAGCATGCATTTCAGTTCTACAAAGAAAAGAGTCAGATACAACAACCAGCAGCAACAATGAATTTAAGAGAAGGTAAGCAATCATAAAATGTTGATTTTTAACTACAGATAATATGATCCTAAAAAGGTTGACAGCGTCCCTTTAACAGTTGTTCTACTTGTGCTAATTCAACTTGCTTTAGTCCACCGAAGCTTAGGTGAACATGTGATTGAGCTCCTCTGCTTGATTTTGAACTTTTTGCTGTGAGTAATATTCTTGTGCGCAACAACTTTTCTAGTTAATTTAGCTACAAACTCTGTATTACTGACCACCAATGGGGAATATGAATGTATGTCTTGTTATTTGGTCCAATATCTTGTACCTCTAGGACTGGTAAGGTAGAGTCTACTTCAAAGCTATGGGAAAATGAGATCTTTCTTTGTTCATTATTGCTCCTTGCAGGAGATGTAGAGCAGAACCCTTGACCTTCACAACAAAACCTAATAACACATTCAAATGGAAGATTCTACTCTGGTGGAGTAAAATTGGCGTATCTTACCATTTGGAGTCTGACTAATAGTTCAACAGAATTAAAAGTATGGATAGCCGGTGTCTCATTATATATTATACCTTAAAGCTACAAACCCAGATGAACCTATAAATATACATGACTATACGCTCTCTAGGTTTGATACCGAAGGGAAAAGGGAAGGTAGTGTTGCTGTCTATGTAAAATAACTTTTGAAAGCCATATTCGTTGACTCCAGTGTCTTAAACAATCTGTCCTGTTACTTAACTACATTTTGGTGACCCCACATATAAAAACACATATGCTTTTCGTGTCTTTATATTCCACCTAGAATAATAAATCCTCATGCAAGCTGGATGACGTTATGAGTAAGATGTATAATTTCAGGTGTGGGGACAATCCCTCAAAATCCCAAGTTTGCAGTGTACCATTGAGCTGTTATTTTATTTACTAACTGGCACACATAACTGTAATGGCTTGTTTCCAGGCTATCCTAGGAGGTGGGTGACATGGACCTGTTTTATTGATAGAGGAATGTTGGCCATGACACCGGGAAAACTCGCCCATTCTTCATCAATAAGTGCCACTGGATCTTTAACTGCCACCTGTACAGTGACCAGAGATGGGCAGAAGGGGCCTTGGTTTAACATCTCATTCAAAGGACAGCACCTCAGCAGTGCAGCACCCCCCTCATACTGCACTACAGTGTCGGTTATGGGTATTACCCCAAGTACCAGTTGTGGCGCTAGAACCCACGACCTTTTGATTTTTTTGCTCCAGAGGTAAGCATGCTACCTTCTGAGCCCCTGACGCTGAGCCCCCACCCCTGACTATATGAAGTATGGGAAAGTATATCTAGAAATTCCTGCTATACAATATATAGAGAATAATTGCTGGGTAGGGGGTTATGATAAGAATTTTACACACCGCCAAGGTGTGGGATGCCACATAAACCCCAAGAACGAAGTTTGAGGGGTTTATTAAGGCATCCCACACCAAGTGTGTGTGTGTGTAAAATTCGAGTTTTACATCCTCTACCCAGTCTTTATTTTATATAATTGCTGGTGCTCCTTTTTTTCGCCACAGCAATTATATAAAATAAAGCTAGCCACAGACCGTTAGGTGGTTTCAGTGGTCCGCGCTTGTGATGAAAAACTTTTTTGTTTTCCTCGGTCGGCCATAAAAAATATTTTTTTTTTTTTTTTTAAATTTACTCACCACTGCTGAGTCTGAGTGTGGCGAATTGTGGAGTGGTGGTAAAAGGCTGACAGTGGCACCCAGGAGAGGAAGGCTCGAAAATTTATTCAAGTGAGCGAAAGAGCGGTGACTGCGCATACTCAGTTCTAGGGAAACTGGGTGCGTGTTCGTCGTTACAACCAGCTGGTTATAACAGTGAAATTACAACCCAGTTTCCCTACAGGAAAAAAGGAGCACCAGTTATAATAGTTATTTAGTTCAGCAGTTTTGCCAGGAATGTGTACTGCACTAGGAATAGCTTCTTTCCAGGTGCATCCTGTGGGAAGTGGGGGATGGGGACCAGTGCACGAAAGTAATTCAATCGATTAGAAACAGGGTAAAAAAGTAACACAAAGGCAGCAGCACCAGTCATTTTATATGGTGAATTCAACAGTGGGATTAAATTTGCTGTACTTTTCCCACTTGTCACCCAGGTGCTCTTATCAATCAATCAATCAACTTTATTTAACCAGGCATAAACACCATTGAGCAAGCTCATTTCAAAGTGGTCCTAGACGTTAATACAATACAATACATAGTTACAGATGCGGTAGTCAAAGATGCATACACATTGTACTGGTGTAGGTCAAGATAGGCCTATACATACAGGTCAACATAGTTAACATGCAACGATACAGCATAATAAGTTTACAGAAATGATAGGAGACAACACTCCTAGGTTGTCTCCACTAAGTAGAAGCTAGTACCTTATTGATAATAAGTACGGAGATAATAAATGGAGAAAGGCAGTAGTGGAGGTGAAAGGAGAGAGCGAGAATGTGCTAGTGGTAGGGAATAGTCTGAGAAGACCAGGATTATGGAAGCTAGGCTAGTAAGTGCTGGATATCCTTTGCTAGGGATGTGAGGTGGGTGATATACTGAGGCGTAGGAATTGAGGGTGGAACCAGGGGCTAAGGGATCATAGACGTCTGAAACAGCTGCATGATTCCTTCAGATAATCCGCTATTAGAGCTTTGAATGTGAAAACACTTGGAAGTGAGGAAAGCTTTAATGAACTTTGCATAGCGTTCCAAAGTGATGGCAGTGAAAAAATGATTGCTGCCGAGCCATAGGTTGTTTTCACTCTAGGAATCTGGAAACAAATAATGGAAAAGCGTCTCAAGCCATAGGAACCCTTGGCCCGTTCGAAGAAGCACGAAATGTATGCAGGGAGATTATCAGATAATGCTCTAAAGAGCCAGAGGAGAGCATTCCTTTTTCTCCTAGTTGAGAGTGAGGTCCATTTCGAATCCTGGTATAGTAGACAGTGATGTGTACAATGGGGTAGGTTAAGGATAAATCTTAAGGCCCGGTGGTAAAGAGTGTCGAGTTTGTTAAGCATCATTGAGGGGCAATGACTGTAGAGAAAGACAGCATAGTCCAGTACGGGTAGGAATGTGGATTGTACTAGTCTCTTTCTGGCTTCTAATGTAAGTAGATGTTTAATGCGATAGAATAAGCCTAAGCGCTGCCTTAGTTTCTTCGAGATTTCATTTAGGTGGCACAGGTAGTTAAGCTTATTGTCCAGTCAGAACCCTAGGTATTTAAAGGTATCAACCATTTCAAGGGGTTCATCTAAAAGTGTTTGGATCTGTGGGATATGTGTACATCCAGAGGTAGACTTTGGTGAGAGAATCATTGCTTTAGTCTTTTTGGCGTTGAGGAGGAGCTTGTGTTTGATGAGGTTGTATTGGAGAATGGTGAAGTCTTGCTGCAGATTCTCGTGGGCCAATCCCAGAGATGAATTTGTAGTGTAGAGTACAGTATCATCTGCAAATATGTGCACATTGGCTGTGCACAGCTGCGCATCCAGGTTATTGATATAGATTGCAAAGAGGATAGGGCCCAGGATGGAGCCCTGGGGGACTCCTCGTAGAAGGGATTTTTGTGGAGACAGATCGCCTATAGCTTTGACTTACCCCTTTCACCCAGCCCTTCACTTCCTTTCCCCGGGACTTACCTCCAACATTGGTCCTTCCTGGCTTGCCTCCCAGGGTGGGGCCATTGGAGAGGAGGCACCATATCCCCAACAGAGTTAAAGCTGTTCAGTGGTGAGTGCCACATTAGGCTGTATGGGGCCTGCAGTGTGGGGATGGTGTCATGCTACTTCACCTGACACATTTATGTTCCCTTCCCAAAGGATGTGACCTACGCCCTTTTATTGTCTTGTATATGCTCACTGGTGCATGCTGGCACACATGTCCATGGCGGTCTGTATCCTCCTCCTGACACTCTGCAGCCTTAACTTGCACCTCTACCTGTGGTCACCCAGGTGACAGCAACACAGAGGAGACTGACAGCCCTTCCTGCCTGAGGAGGAGAGCGCCCCTAGGGATGTTTGATCCTCCTCCTCCCCCAGCCAATCCATCGATGACTGAGGCTCGTTCTTGAATGAAGGTCCTGCGCATCCTGAGCAGCAGTGCTCCCACTGTGCTGGCAGCCCAGCTCAAACAATATACAGTACTCATATCTGTGATACAGAAGGGCCAGGTGCTCTGTGACAAGAGTCAAGACAATTAGACAAAAGTCACGGCACTCACTCCTCCAATTCAAAAAACAGGGAGTCCATTCACTTCATAGCGTGCGAAACTTCTCATGTTTTATTACTGTGGGCACATAAAAGACCACGGCAGAACGGAGACAAAGAACCCTGACGTTTCACATATCACACGCTTTTTGAAAAGGCATGTGATATGTAAAACGTCAGGGTTCTTTGTCTCAGTTCTGCTGTGGTCTTTTATGAGTCTGCAGTAATAAAACTTGAGAAGTTTTGCACACTATGAAGTGAATGGACTCCCTGTTTTTTTGAATTGGAGGAGTGAGTGCCGTGACTTTTGCCTAATAATAAAAATACAGTACTTAGATGTAGATTTCAGTATGTATTGCTGGGTTGAAACTGGGCATCCGTTAGCAATTTGGTCTAAGGTAGAGATTATTTTTGAAAGACAGCATGCTGTTTTCCAAGGCCGTCGTTGACAATTTAACAGTTATTAGACATAGCTGTTAAGAATGAACCAGATAAGGCCCTGAGAACTTTAGGGAGTTGCCTGAAGGTTGTGTACCTTCCTGTTCAAAGGCTAGTCAGAAAGATACAGTACTTGCTTTGCTACTGAATGAACAATGCTGTATTATATAGGTCTCATGTAATGTCTCTGGTTATGTGCTGGACTTTCTGAGCAGAATGTAGGGCTATGAGAGTTGGATTCTTGTGTTGGCTGCTGTTGTAAGTGGAAGCCACAACTGATATACTGATCTGAACACAGGAGACTCACCAAATTTATATCAAGTTTTCTTTTATATTTTTAAAAATGTGTTACCTTACCATCGTAGCACTACAGACTCAGCTTCAAAGATAGGCAGCATTTGGCAGTGTACATCATTGCTTCCTCAGGACAAGCACGCCATGTTCAGGGACTGTTTTGGTCTCGTTAGTCTTGCAAGACGTTTCTCCCTCGAGATGATGACATGGTATTGCCCATCGGTCCAATAGCACCTTCTCTCACACCACGCTGCTGTTACATGGAAGTAAGCATCGTGAGTGCTTACCTAGTTTATTGGAGCAAACTCTTGATTTAAACACTGAAATAAAAAAAAAAAAACTAGTCACTTTGAACTGCAGCATTTTGGTGTCTGTTTAAGCAATAAGGCATGACAGGGTGTGTGTTATTGTGTAATAATGTCACTCCTGGGGTGGGTTGAAGCACGAGGCGAAGTCGAGTGCTTCCACCACCCCAGGAGTGACGTTATTACACAATAACACACACACTGGAGTGCCTTATTGCTATTATACAATGGCTGGTTGTTATACAAAATTAAAAAAAACATTTAAAAAAATGTTTTTAGTAGATTTTTAGTGTGGCAGTATGTCTTTCTTTCTTAAAAAAATAGCTCAAGAATATGCTCATCCACACAGTAATGTTATTGTGTAATAACATCACTGTCTCAGGCATACACTGCAAATCTAAGTAAACTGGACATCCTTTAGCACCGTGTTTTACGGTTCATTACCAACTCCCCTTACCGTTTGCACCACTGTGACTTATATGCAGCTGTTGGTTGGACATCCCTTACTACTAGACGCCTGCTCCATGCTGGGCTATGGACTCTTAAACTGCTCCTGCAGAAATTGCCAAGCTATCTCTCTTCCCTTAGTAGTGTCTCACATAGTGCATACTTGTTAAGAAAATCTGACTTTATTATGCTTGACATACCAAGGACGTGGACCTCCTTTGGTAAACGTGATATTGCATATGCCCTTCCCTCCATTTGGAACCAATTACAAACTGTACTGAAACTAACTAGCACAGTTTCAATAAACTTCTACAAATCACTAAGTTCAGCTAAAATAAAAGACACCTGCAACTGTCATTAAGTCTCTTCCTTCCCCATGTGTGCCATATTTATCCACTGGTAAGGTATAATTGCTTTGTCATATTAACTGCTTTCCCGTCCCCTTCTACTCCTGGCTTTATCTATGCTTACGCTCCACTGCTACTCTATCAAATCACTCCTCCCCCCCCCCATATCAGTTGTAGTCTGTTGTTTGTTCTAGCTGCCAAAATATATGTATTGCACGCATCAGCCATCATGTTTCATTTATCAGTATGCAACCTGTAAGTCGCTTCCCTGTCTCATATTAATGTTTATCACCTGCGGTCACCCTATGTGGTACCCTTGTATGTATATCCAGCCTGTATCATGTAACGTGCATTTCATGTATATTCTGTTATTACCTATCTATATTTGTACTTGAAGTGTTTATGTCGCAGGACCTCCTTGTGAATGAGCTTGCTCAATGGAGTTTTCCTGCAATAAACTTGAACTTGAACTTGAACACTGACCAGTCAGAGTCTAGGACTCTTTCTTGCCATTGTATAATTATTGTTAGCATCCTCCATTTTATGTCTAATATTTTTTTTTGGAATAATCAGTTAAATGTGTACTGGTTCACAGTGCAGGCAGGGCTAAGAACAGTGACATAAATAACTATTAGCTTTTAACTGCAGCATTTTAGTGAACGTTTATTGTTCTTGGCATCCTTTTATTTTATGGATAATCTTTTAGTGTGGACTGTATCACTGTGTGGGCAGAGATAAGTATCATCGTAGTCATTTCTCCATTTCAGCCCGTCTCACTGTTGTATAAACAGGGGCTGGAGTATAATTAAAAGGCGTTGGTCTCATATTTATTGTTTTGTTATTTGGGTGTCTGCATTTCGACAATGTTTCCGTGCCACATATTGTGGGATTTATTTTTTTCTGTCACTTCCCTAGCATGGAAAATGGATATATAAAGCACACAGTCTGTGCACTATGGAGCTTCCCGTGAAACAGCAGACTGTGCACAACCTTATTTTGGACAACGGTTGGGGGGGTGATTGCCACTGGACACTGTGGATGTTGGCCACGCTACAGGCCAGGTGACTAGGGGGAGCAAAGGCCACCAGGGAATCCTCAGTAGCATACGTATCATGGATTGGGGGGTAGCCACCAGTGAATACAGTGCAATGTACTGGAATCCGTTCATGGCTGGGATGTGCCAGTAGACAGCATGGGATACAGTATGACATAGGGGGATGGGTGTCGGTTACATCCTGTGGAGGACTATTTTGATTCTGGGGTGTTTTCACTACATGTCAGGTCAGACATGGACATCTTGGGGATGTCCGTTCGGGGTGGGGGGTGCCACTACAGACCAGGGACTACAGAATAGGATATATTTTTGTTAATCTCTGATAAGGCCCAACAGCAACACACCCCAAAACTCACCACCCATATACTTTAATGATTTTATGACCAGCACATCTATCCTCTCTGGGTGAGTCTCCATAGTTAATGCTATGGGCTCAGCACAGTCCTTGACAACACAGAGTATACACATAGACTGGCATTGACATCTACCCAACTCAGCCACCTATGAAATATAACAGTTCACTGTGGCTCTTTGTCCCAGTCCCCACCCTGTCCCATTCTGTTGTTATCCCTTCTTTATAGTAAGAGTACTGAGATGCTGGCTCCAGATCTAAAAGGTATTGCATGCGTTAAGGGGTGCTTGCTCATGCTACCTGTTTTTTTGCCTGGTTTGTTGGTGTCTGTTTTCAGAGACCCCTGTAGTGCGTGCAAAACCCATTACTGCCTGACTGCTATCTTAATGCTACGCTGATGTAAATGAGGTGCTCACCCTGCATATGTGTGCAGCATCAATTTCAGAGGCTTGTGTCGGTGGTAAATGGCACCTCAAGGGGTGCTGTTTTCCTCCTTTGCAAGTGTATTCTTAACTCGGCTCAGAGCCCTGGTGGGGGGATGACTTTACTGCAGCCACCCACCACCCCACCCTCTAAAGTCCTGTCCATGTGCAACTTAGGATGCCCTGCTGTCTAGTGGCAACCCCTACCCTCCATTCCCTTGTCCCGGTTTGGTGTAATGTTGTCCTGGTGTGCACTGTTACCTCCCACCCTCCAATCACCCATCATGGTGTTTGCAATACAGTCCCTGGTGGGTAGTGGTTCCCCCCATGCCCATCCCCTAAATACATATGCATGCCCTGCTATCTACTGCCCCCCCAAAGCCTGTCCCCTAAATGCGTATGCATGCCCTAGTGTCTTCTGGTACCCCACCCCACCCTCCAAGCACACAGCCCAGTGCTACCACTGATTCCCAGTATCTAGCAGCTCCCTCCCCACCCTTCCATCCTGTATAGGTCCCTGCCCCCCAGGTGTCCTGTGTCTCCCCCATCCCCTGGCCCTTATATCCTGTCGAAACCTGCCATCCATCGGAAACCCCCTTCTGCCTGTCACCACACGGACTGCCGAACCATGGCAGTTTTACGTCGCACGCAACGCAGCGCAGCACCCACCACTGCCCTTCCCTTTACTGATCAGGATAAGACTGCTGTGCTGCTCTGTACAGTGACTGGCACAGCCCTCCTTTAACCTCCCTGCTCAGCTATGGGATGAGCCATAGGGAGCGTGCACAGTATACTGTACCGGCACGGTACGCCGATCACTGCTGCTCATACCTGTGCTGAGTTTACTTTTGTTGTCTTTTGCACATGACACATTCATGCCCTCCCTTGTATAACACCCATACCACCCACTGCCCCCCCACCCGTGCATGACAGAACCCTAAAATATAGCATTCATCAAACAAAACCCCTGAACTCCACTACATACCACCGATCCAACCCACCACCATGGCTGCACACTCATATGTTTAGTAGTACACAGAAATAGGTTGTACAGTGGCAGAAGACATCCAAAAGGTCTGACCCTATAAAGCCCACTACGGCAATCAACAGAGCCCTCCATGTACCTCCTAGGCCGGATGCCATATGGGATGACAGTGAGCAGTGTACTATATGCACGCTCCCTGTCATCCCATATGGCGGCTGCCCAATGAGGTGAGCAGATGGCTGTGCTGGTCGTCATATTGGGCTTCCCACACGGCACCGCCATGGCAGGTGGGGGGGCACAGTGGTGTTCTGGATGCATGCAGAGTGGGTGTGGGGCCGCTACACTGCCAGTGGTCAGTGGTTTGCTTGACAGTCGCCATTTGGTGGATGCTACTGGATGCCTTGCATGGCTGATGTACATGGGCTAGGTGCTCGGGGGGGACTGCCAGTGGACACCGGGGGTGCAGGACACTGCACGGGCCTAAAGACTGGTGGAGCCATGAGCCACCATGGATTTACTGGCAGCATCATGGTCACTGATCCGTGGGTTGGGAGGTTCCACTACCCAACATGGACCACAGTATGCAATCCCGTCATCCGTGCAGAGCAGGGAAGGGCCACTACTCACCAGAGGACACTGTACAACATACTGATATGATTCCTTGGCAGGTGGGCGGGTGCCACTAGAAACCACTCTGGGGGTAGTGGGTGCCACTGGACACCATGGCAGACAGGGACATCTCTGGGATGTCCTTTCATGGGGCATGGGTGGGCCCTGTAGACAGCAGTGTCATAAAGGGATGGCCGTTTGTGTGGTGGGGGGCACTGGTTATCACCGAGACTGAATGGGTGGCAACAACAGGACAGCCACAAACCTGCCACCCAGCCGTCGTAGGTAATCATCCCATGAAGCCGTTTGTGCTCCTGTTTTGCACATTTTGGAATTTGAAGCGCCTGGTCTTCAATGAATGATTATAGGACAGACATCCAAGTAAATGCTTTGAACGTCCTTTTTTTCCATTTCTCAGTACCCACTTTTAGTTTTTTTTTAAAACAACATACGAACTTATCAATCATATGTAGACATTTGTAATGCACTCAGCAAAAAATTATAACTTCAGAGATGCTGGTCCAGAGGCAGGGTGTCCATCTGCCATGCCAACCACCCAGGTTCGGAAATGGACTCAGGACACTGGAGGGCCGGGGGGAGAGAGAGAAGGATTGAGCATCCTAGAGGACTGCTTTCCTTTCCGGGGAGGGTAGTGTCCAGCACACCACGGACCTTAGCAGAGGCTGGGGGATACATTTGTGCTGGCATCATCACCCGCGGGGGGGCGAGGCAGAAATGGTCATCATTGCAACCCCCACCTCAGGTACTGCCGCACTCAACAACAGTTCTGGCCACTGAAAGCATGACACCCTGTTCCACTGCTGTCCTCGCTGCCAACAGTGTCCACTGGGGGTCCTGCTCCATGGCCCCACCCTAGGGGGTAAGCCAGGGCATGCTCTCACAGACCATGGGAGGGGTGCATGCCCACCAGCCCTGCCTGGGGGTGCCTGGGCATGGGAGGAAGTAGCACATGGATGGGGTTGAGTTCTCGGGAGGAGGGCTGGACTACAAAAATGAAAATAAAAAAACAATTCAAGCAGGCTCGGTGGCACTGAGGGTTGAGGTGCTGGATGCCACACCTCGTGCCACGCCGACGACCCAGGTTCGGAAGCCAGCCGGGTGGCCGGAGGTCAGCAGGGGAAGGAAGAGATCGAGCATCTGGAGGACAGCTCTCTCTTCCTGGGGTGGGTTTAGGGATGCGCCTGCTCATTGAGCGACCTCTGGAAGTGACTAGGGAGCCGCCATACGTAGGGGGCATGGCAGATGCCTGGGAGTGGAATCACGACGCTATGTTGCCTTGCTGGCCGGGCTCTGCAGGGGAAACAGAATGCACCAGAAAAATCACCGCCACCCTCCGTGGAGATGATGGTGGTATGAGGGATGCCGCTCACGACCCAACTGCTGGCCCTGCAATCGGAGGACTCCAGGCTCCCACACCACCCAAGGTAGGACCTCTCTAATTGCAAAAAGGCTGTCAAGGGAGGATGGGCTCACCCTGGGGGGGTGATCCAGGGGGCTAGGTCTGCCTGAGTGGAGGGAGTTCCTCCTGTCTCGTAAGGAGGTTCAGGCAAGGGAGCAGAGGTAGCAGTCAAGGGTACACCCCGGAAGGATGCCCAGAGTGTGTGGCAGAAAAAAAGAGTTCCAAAAACAAAAAAAAACTTCAAAGACATAATGCATTTCACTCTTTCACGTAAAATACTGTGTTTTTGAACAATACATGTTAATAACAGTTCAACAATTTATACGCTATGTAAGGATTGCTACACAGCTGTTGTTTTACAACTTTTCATGTCTACAAACGGTATAAACAGTGTCCAGCACATTGTACAACTTCATTTAAATAGTATTTTAGTATTTCATAGTGCCAGGCAATAGAGGTTTGCCTGGCATGCTGGTGACCCAGGTTCGAATCCCGAGCCTGGTGTGTCAGGAGAGGAGGCCAGCAGGGAGGGCTCAGAGTATCCTTTGGACGCTTTCCTCCCGGGGGTGGGGGGAGATAGGGATGCACCACTCTCTGACGACTCCTGGTGGCTGATTTTGGCACTGCACACTACATCGTCGGTGACCACATGGCGCATGCGTGGACAACCAAGGTCCCGCGGCACGTTCAGTAAGGGTAGAGTAGAAAACAGGAAAAATCACCGCTTCATCACTGGATGATGGCAGCGCCTATCCCCCAACACTGCGGTAGCTGGGATAGCACCAAGTGCTGCACCTCTCGCTGCTCTAGCCCAGATGGCGAAAGGTGCTTCTGGGTGCTGAAATCTCCCCTCCCGGCTACCCCCACTGGTAGGGGGCCCCTCCTGTCAAAGGGATACTGCAGGACAACTGGAGCTGCATGATGAGGGGGCAGTGGATGGCAGGAACAGAGGGTCGGGGCAGCGGGTAAGGAGACTGGCTGCCCAAAGGAGAGGATGATGAGGATGGCCACTGGAGAAGGAGGTAAAAAGATAATGCAAAAACAAAACCAGCATTTCATACAGTGAATATTGAATGATGATGCAATATGTAACATCGTAGCTCATTGTTAACAGCAGTGTATTCAATAAGCCCAAAAATTGATTAGTAGGTTTAGGTGCACTTGCCACAGAATGATTAGCAAAATAGAAAGTATAGTTTTTTGGTTTTTTTTGCGATTTACTATTCTTTTTCTGGCCAAGCCCCCTAACCCTGCGAACGGGCTTGCCCGGGCCACGGTACCCGACTCTTACTCCGGGAAGCCTCCCTGGAGTGGAGCCACCGAAGTGGAACTTGTCATGGCTGAAGGGTTGGGCACCATGCCTGGCTCATATGCGGGGGCTGGCTATTTTTCCTTTTAATTCCTCTTGGAGCTAGGACATGCAATGATGCAAGGGAAAGTGTGTCTGTCCTAGTTCCACCCCACATCTAGGTGTGGCATGCTTTGTCCCCCAGCCACCACTAGAGGGCAATCGACGCCGACACTCTAGAGGCCCCCACCCGGAGAAGGAGAGCAGTCCTCTGGACGCTCAATCCTTCTCTTCCCTGCCGACCCCGATGACCCGTGCTCATTCCCAAATGACGGGTCGCCGCGGGCGCCGGCGGTGTCCAGCACTAACCTCAGCGCCACCGGGCCGGGCTTAGAAAGTATAGTTTTATTATGGCAACTATGCCATGGACTTGTTCAAAAAATGGTTAGCAGCTTACTGCTTTGCGTGTCTGGAAATGGTTAGCATTACGTCCAATTTTGAATTGCATTCTTCTATGCTATACCACCTATTTAATACCCTAAACAGATACTCATCATGAACAGTTCATTCTGTAATTTTTACAAGAATAGTCATAGTTATTTAATGACAACATACAAAACATTTCTGAACTCAAAGAACAGACACTGATTTAAGATAAGCAGTAACCAATGAATCCAAAAACTGTTCGTGTCTATCACTTGTTTAAAAGCTAACTTTTTTGTAGACTGTCTCCTTTGTGTTGCAGTCCACATGGCTGATCCAATCACACTGGTTGTTTACCTAATGGAATATCTCTGCCTTGTTTTGTCAAACTCTTTTTTGGCTACTTTCTGTAGTGATTGAAGTTTTCTGATGTTGCCAAATGTGCATGTTTCATACGATGACTCCATGGGCCAAATATTGAGAAATGGGCCAAGCGGAGCACAAAGGATTGTGCTGCACTTGCCCGTTGCCCAGAACCCGAGTGTGCTGTAATTCAGTCAGATAGTGTGCCAGTGCTGTCCAGCTGAATATAGGGGCATGAAGGCACAGTGCTAAGTCGAGTAGCACTGCCCTGACATGGATTCTGGCAGTACAGGGAACAACACCCCCAGACCCGATAACACCGGTAGTCCCCGGTGCAACATTCAGATGGCACCATGCAAATCAGACCATTGGGCGTGGAAGGCACTATGGGTCCATTTGCATGCCCATTATGGGCACATTTGCATGGGAAGCGGTGGAGGGTTTGCACCCCTGCGACTGGCCCAGCCCTCACACTGATTGCCCGGTCCTGTAAAAGTGGACATACTTCCTGGTGTCTACTGGCATCCCCCACCCTCCAATCCCTGTCCCTGGTAAAAGTCAAGTATTCTGTGGTATCCAGTGGTCCCGCCACCCTCTGATCACCCATCCCCAATGAAATAAAGGTTTCTGGAGCCCCCCAGTTGCCATCCTGTATCATGTAAATATTTTCCCTGGTCTGGTGTCCAGTGATTCTCCCCACCCTTCAATCGCCATCCCATATAATAAAGAACTTCCCTGGTGTTCAGTGGTCCTCCCACCCCCTCCAGTTTACCAGGCCTGTATTCTATCTGCATATTCCCTGGTGTCTAGTATACCCCCCACCCACTGATCCTCATCCCCTACCAGCATAATCCTTCCCTCACATCCGCCCCCACACTGCTGTGTATTCGCTAACCCACCCTCACCTTTTTGTTTTAAGCACCAGTACCAAGGAAGACCATATAGCAACTGGCACATCCCTCCTGTCACCACCATAGCAGCTGCCATATGCAATGACAGGCAGCATGCATACTTTTACATGCACTCCCTATACAGTACAGGGGATGCGCGCTACCTGTCATCATATATGGTGACTGCCGAGTTGGTGAGAGGAGGACTTTGCCAGTTGTTATATGGGCTACTGTTGCACTGGAACTTAAGGTAACGGGGTGGTAGGATGGGTTGGTCAGTCCCCGCAGTGCAAGGGAGCTGCTACACACCAGGGAAGGATTAGGCTTACATGGGGATGGGGAGCGTGGGGAGGGGGGTGCCATTGGACACCAGGGAATATGTGATAGAAAACAGGCCCAGTGATCGGAGGGTGGGGGGACCACTGGAAATCAAGGACTTTATTTATTCATCTGGGGCCGGTGATCAGAGGGAAGGAGGGTGGGGGGGACACTGGACACCAGGGATTTAGTTTATTCAATCGGGGGCTGCCGGATCGGAGGGTGCGGGGACCACTGGAAATCAAGGACTTTATTTATTCATCTGGGGCCGGTGATCAGAGGGAAGGAGGGTGGGGGGGGGACAGTGGACACCAAGGATTTAGTTTATTCAATCGGGGGCTGTCGATCGGAGGGTGCGGGGACCACTGGACACCAGGGGAATTATTACTTTTATCTGTGATGGGGATCGGGTGACTAGGAACCACTACACACCAGGGCATATTGTTTATTTTAACAGTGCCAGGGTTTGGAGAGTGGGGGGTGGTGTCACTAGCCACCAGGGAGCAGGTGTGCTCCCGCAGACACTAATGTGTTTGTTGGCTGCAGTGGCTCCACCGGCTGCTAGGGTTGCCTGGAGTAAGACAAAAAGCAGGAGGTGCGCAAAAACAGCCCAGCAAAGGAAAATCAGTAATACGGCAACCAGAGATGTATCTGCAAGTAACTTATTTATTGAACCGAAGTGCACAACACTTGTGAAATAAACAACAAGCGGTAAAAAACTATATGACCCCAGTGCTTCGAACCCTTGCAGATTCTTCGTCAGGAGGGAGGAGTCAGCGTGTATAGCGGTCAGCTTTTAAATGCTACCACTTAAAGTGACAGTATTTTCATTCATATAATAATATATAGGTGAAAGTTAATTAAGCATTTTTTTAAAACATTTTTTAGCATTTTTTTACATTTTTTAACAACTTTAACCCAAAAGTCAATGGGCTGAAAGAACACAAGCTGAATAGACTTCAACAATTACTAATATAACAAAATGTCAAACGAATAGTAACAGAATACTGGAATAATGTTTCTTCCAGTATTATCATTCTCATATGTAAAGAGAATATCCATTCCGAAGGAGGATTACAACAAAATTCATTTTGGAAGGTACCTGTGAAAAGAGAGAGAAAGAGAAGAAAAAAGAGGACAAAGATAACTATAACCGTATAATAACAATAATAATAATAAACAACCACATGGAAGACATATGTCCATCAACTTGAAAACAATTTAACTTAGACTAGGAACTTCCTAGGTAGCTATTGTATTTAAATTTAAATTTTAGAGGAAAGGAGTGATCTCCCAGTTTTCATTAAGTCCTCTAGGGGAAATGGCACTTAGCTGGGAAATGTGTCTGCTTTCTCTTTGTAATAACACCTTGCATCGATTTCCTCCTCTGAGAAGTGGGGGTACATGAGCGATTGCTGTAAATCTAAATGGTGATAAAGATTGTTTGTGTTGTGAACTCCAGTGTGTCCCTACTGGAGTGTCACAACGAAAATTTAAAATGGATTGAACTTGCTGTTGTATCCGCTCCTTTAAGAGGTGTGTAGTCAACCCTACATATAGGGTTGGACGGTCGCACCATGAAGCATAGACAACATATGAGGTGCGACGAGTAACAAAATGATGCAGGCATAGCTCCTTTCCATTTATTGGGCTGACAAACGTATTGCTCCGCCTCACAGAGGTACAAATATTGCAGTTTCCACCTGGAAAAGATCCTAGTGGTTTGGCTGGAAGTAGACTTTGGGCCTGGAAAGGCCCAGATACAAAATGACTCTTAACTATCCTGTCCTTAACTGATCTCCCCTTCCGATAGACACTTTAGGTGAGCTGCCAATAGTGTCTGACAGGTCACCATCAGCTTTTAAAATGTGCCAATATTTCTTGAGAGCCCCTGCGACTTTGGATGTCACTCTATTAAATTCCATCACATGATGAGCACAATCATTATTGTGTTCTTCCTTATTTTTAGGTCTCAATAAAGTTGACCTATTTTGGTTTAATGCATACTGTTGTGCTTGTTCTAAAATATCTGATTCATAGCATCGGGCCTTGAATCTATTAGTTAGATCCTCAGCATGCTGTAGATAGGATTCAACAGAAGAACAATTTCTTCTACGCCTCAAAAATTGACCCTTAGGAATTCCCTTTGTCACATGTTGTGGATGGGCACTATCAACCCTAAGCAATGTGTTACCAGAATTTGCCTTGCAAACGTTTTCTGTCTCTGTCCTGCCACCTGGTATGGCATGCAAACGTAAGTCCAAGAAAGTCACAGACTCAGAGTCTATCAAGTGAGTGAAGCGTAAATTTAGATCATTGATGTTCAATCTCTTCACAAATTCCTCTGTCTCTAGTTGTGTGCCACACCAGATGCACAAAATATCATCAATGTAGTGACCCCAGTATTTGATTCTGTCACCAAACTGGTTCACCCTGGGGTCGAAGATGACAGCCTCCTCCCACCAGCCCAAAAATAGGTTGGAGTAAGTCTGGCATCTTCTTGGCAGTAATTACGCAGCACAAAGGTGGCCTGCACTATTACTTTTGCACAGCACTACTGTGCTAAATATTGTGCTGTGTGGGATTCATGTCCCTGCCCCATCCTTTTGCCCACCACATACATTTTGTTTTTTTGGGGTGCACTAACCCTTCTAGCATATGCCACAGCCCCCTTTGAATACTGCACCTGGGTGCAAAGCCCAGGCAAACAGGGTGCAATCACTTTGCCCACCGGGCAAAGTTTCGACTTATCTGGCCCTATTTATTTATTTATTTATTTAAAGTTGGTGAGCAGCTGAGGCACACTGAGCTGAGGCTCGTTTCCAGGTATGACCCAGGGGATGGGGAGAAGGGAGGAATACAAAGCAATTCAGGAGGCATTTGTACACAAGTAAATTACACTAAGAAATTGAATAACAGTTTTTGTTTCAGTTACTAAGTCAAACTGGTTACAACAATAGTATATTAAAGTGCAATACAGAGTAAAGAGGGCCAATATATGTCAAACAATATTAGTTGAGGAGAAGAACAGTGAGTACTTGGAAGTATGCAGTGGCGAGAGCGGTAAGCGAGGGACCTAGCATGTGCCATTAACTGTCCTGCATGCCATATCATCTCTTACCGTAACAAGTGCTCCAGTCACAGCTGAAGTGTCTCACTATCAGTGTCACACACTGCCTGGTGAAACATGGAAAATCACTGCTGGCTGCAGGATGCCTCCCCACGGAGCCCCACAGACCCCACACTGCCTACTGGGCTCAGGACCATGGATTCTGAACATGGACACCAGAAGGGGGCTTGGGGGACCTCCCACCACCCCACCACATGGGCAATCTGTGGAGCACTCCTTGGCCTAAGCTAAGTTCCAGAGGCAGCAAGTGATGGGGTTCGGGCAATTACAAGGGCCCAAGTGGACTGCCAGTGGAGGGGAGGAAAAAGAAATTAGCCTCCACAGTGCTCCTGGGTCGTCCCTGAAAACTGGCAGTTGTGCTTAGTGGACCTTGCCCAGTTACCAAACAAAAGAAAAAAAAATATATATACAAAGTGTTGCCATCACATCAAGTAATAAGGTAAGTCTTGTGTGTGTGTGTGTGTGTGTGTGTGTGTGTGTTTTGATGTGTTGAGGGGCATAATTACATTGTAGAATTTCTGTTTCTGTTATGTGTCCATTTCCGTGTTGCATCTCACTTGTCACAGAGCTACAATGTATGTCTGGCAGTGATAGGTCCCGCCTGAAACATTCAAAAAGGATGATAGGGCCTGGGCTGCTTACTTCGTGAGGAATGGGGTGGGGGGGGGGCCCCGTTCAGTGACACTAAAAAGGATTTGAGCGCGGTGCCTCCACAGGTCTGGAATGGCAGAAAAGTTGGTTGAAAATAGAGGACTGTGTGCTACATGACCTCATGCAAGACCTCAGATGCCTCCCCCAGCATGCTGTTACAATGTGAGGAGGGGTTTGTGGAGGACAGTCAGCTCATTGGTATTCAGCATGCCCCCTCCCCCCACAGGTGCCAGTCCACTGGGGAATACACCGCCCATGTGAGAAGGAGAGAAGCAGAAGGATGGATGGATGATGCCACACAAAGCAATGGGGTCTGCTGGGATTCACCCCAGAATTCTAAAAGAACTAAGGGGAGAACCAGTGAAACCACTGACTACCCTTTTTAACAAATCATGGGAGGATGGTGTGGTACCTAAGGACTGGAGGAGGGAGGATGTGATTCCTCTTTACAAAAGCGGGAGCAAAGCAGAGGCAGGAAACTACAGACCTGTGAGCTTGACCTCAGTGGTAGGAAAAATTATGGAATCACTTCTGAAAGAAAGAACTGTTGAGTACCTAGAGAGGCCAGTAGGGCACAGGACCCAAGGCAGCATGGATTCACAGTGGGAAGGTCATGCGAGATGAATCTAATAGATTTCTTTGACTGGGTAACCAAAGTAGTAGACCAGGGAGGGGCTGTGGACATGGCCTACCTAGACTTTAGCAAGGCATTTGATACAGTCCCACACAAAAGATTAATAAACAAATTAGCCAGCCTGGGAGTGGGTCCCAGGGTGGTAGCCTGGGTCAAACAGTGGCTGGACAACAGGACACAGAGGGTAGTAGTAAATGGAGTCCACTCCGAAGAAAGGGGGGTTAATAGTGGGGTACCACAGGGTTCAGTACTGGTCCAGTCCTTTTAATGTCTTTATAAGTGACATTGCAGAGGGACTGGATGGAAAAGTATGCCTCTTTGCAGATGACACAAAGATATGCAACAGGGTTGATTCACGGGGAGTGGAAAGGATGAGAAGGGACTTGGCAAGGCTGGAGGAATGGTCAAATGTATGGCAGCTTAGATTCAGTGCAAAGAAGTGCAAAGTAATGCACCTGGGAAATAAAATCCCAGTGGAAGAGTGTTGGATTTGTGATTTGTTATAGTTGATATCTGAGGGTTTACTTACAATTATAAAATCAACAATAAAAGTTCTTGTAGACAGTTATAAAATTATGACCAAAATCCAATTTCACAGGGGTTCAGAACAGAAAGACACAGACATATAACATGATATATTCAGTTCCTTGAACCATCATATTACTAACCCATCAGAACATAGAATACACATGTATTTTAAATATGCATTGTAAGATTATATCCTGTTACATTTGGCCAACTGCTATACAAAGTATAATTATCTCATACTTATATTGATAGCAAGATCACGCAGTGGGAAGGTTGGTATGCCATTGCTAGCATGAACTGCACAACCAAATGAGTAAGGACTGGCCTCTTTATATATATTTTTGTCCCCCACAGACTTCTGCTGACTCCACAAATAGTGTGCATGTTTGTCTGACTGGTTTAAGATGACCTCATAAATAGCTTATGTAGTAACTTCCTTGTTTAGTACAGAAAAATAACTTTAAGCCAAGGTATCTGTAGTCTGTACAAACAAGATAGTTTTGTTAGCCCCTCTTTAAGGAAGTGGCCATAATTTAGTTGACAGCCTTGTCAGCTAATTTGAGAAAACAACCATGAGGGAGTGCGACCAGTCTGAGTTTCCATACCATTATTTCCTGAGTAGGAGGTAAACATACATCTGGGTTTCTATACCATTAATCTCTGAGTATAGCACTCCTTCCTGCCATATTCATTTTCTTCCATAGCCTCAAGGGTATATAAATAATAGTATTTTTCTCCTAACTTTTGGCTATCCATTTTAACCCTTTAGTGATGGAAGCTAAGGTGTGCGTACTAGTAAGTGTTGTGCATTAAAACTAAAGTCTAATAATTTCTAAAAGAATATATTTACTTAATGAACCGGCATGCATGCATGTGTCCATCTGAGACCTATTATAGAAAGGTATCATACATATGATGTTGTTCCACCTGTCTCAGTGTTTTACTGAGCTCATATGATCTAATAACCAAAATCCCAACATATGCTGGGAATAATGTACCTACCGCAGTACTTCATAAATGTACTGTGTTTATTTAATCTAATAAAGGAATACAAATCCTTCTTGCCTTAGCATTTATGATCATGCTGAGTTCATGTATTCTAAAATGCTAACTATCTCAACATTAGTTGTGCTTTATTAATCCGATTGATATGTGCACACACACACACACACACACACACACACACACATATACATACTAATGATGACCTCCAGCCCAACAAAGAGTACGCAATATGGGGGCGAGGGGGTGGTAGTAACAACAACAAAAATGGAAAGGGACCTGGGGGTAGTCATATCAGATGACCTAAAGGTAAGCAAGCAATGTGAGAAGGCAGTAGGGATGGCTGGGGGGATACTGGGATGTATTGGGAGAGGCATCACCAGTAGAAAACAGGAAGTTGTTATCCTTCTGTACAGACAGTTGGTGAGATCCCATCTGGAATACTGCATGCAGTTCTGGAGACCCCATCTCCGTAAGGACATAGACAGGATGGAGGCAGTCCTGAGGAGGGCAACTAAAATGGTGCAGGGTCTGCAACAGAAGCCATAAGAAGTGAGACTAAAGGAGCTTAATATGTATACCCTTGAGGAAAGGAGGGAGAGGGGGGACATGACAGAAACTTTTAAGTACCTCGAGGGAATCAACAAAGTCTAAGAGGGTAGCATTTTTCAGAAAAAGAGATGTGCAAGAACAAGGGGACACAATCTGAAGATAAAGGAGAGACGGCTCAGGGGCAATGTGAGGAAGTATTTTTTCACATAGAGGGTAGTGAATGCATGCAATGGTCTTCCTGAGGAGGTCATAGTGTCAGAAATGTGGGGGAATTCAAAAATGCATGGGACAGACATAAGGCAATTCTTGTGGGGGGTAGGAAGAAGTAGGCTGAGGGTTAACTAGGATCTGCTGCTTATCCAATAGGTAGAGAAATGGTCAGACTAGGTGGACCAAATGGTTCTTATCTGCTGTCAAATTCTATGTTTCTACAAGGACAGTGATGAGCAGTGGCCTGGACACTCATGGTGTAGGAAGGTGTAGGAAGAGTTTTCAAAATATATATTTATATACAGTATATTTCAGTGTAAAAAACACACCTTTACTACCGGCTTCATACTTACATACTAGTCACCAGAAGATTAGGCCTTACGGTCTATCGAGTCTGCTCATACCTCAGATCCCTGGGTAGATACCGAAGCCATCCCCCCCTCCCATATCACTTTTGCCCCTGACCTCCATCCCAGCCCCCCCACCAGGGCAAGCCAACCTCTGCTTCATCCCCTTTCTGTACCTGTCCCACCCTCTCTTGAAACCCTCCACCGTGGAAGCCAGAACCAGCTCACCAGGCAGCGCATTCCGTGGTTCCACCACTCTCTCTGTGAAATACCTCCTCCTCATTTCCTCCCTCATCCTTCTACCTTCAAGCTTCCAACTTTGTCCTCTGGTGATTCCACCCTCCTTAAACCTAAAAATTCCCTCCCGATTAACCCTATTGAGTCCCTTGAGGTACTTGAAGACCTCAGTCATGTCTGCCCGGTCCCTCCTCTGCTCCAGCGAGAACAAGCCGAGCTCCTCTAGTCTTTCCTCATACGTCAACTCCCCAAAGCCCTTGAAGCTTCATAAAGCATATTTCCAGTTGTTGTTTCTTTCCACCCTGAATCAGTTCATCAACCAGCTATGAAAAGAAAGGAGATATTAATAGCATAAATGCATTGACCAAACCGTATTGTACTGTGTAACGCAACGTACTGTAAAAATGCATGCCTATGTCACTGTACTAACACCCACAAACTTTTTTTTGTGTGGTAATTAAAAATTTAAACAATATTAACGGTTACAGTTACATAGGTAAATACCATTGTGCAGTCAGTAGTCATGCAGAAGCAGCGTAGACGCAATGGAATGCAGAGTACGAAAAGGAAATGGCAACAAAAGTGTGTAAACATTTAGAAGTAATGTAACTCACACACAGTAATAGCATAATTTACTACGTTTAAAATGTGAGGTATAAATGAAGAAAATACTCAAAAGATGATACTAACTCAGAAATTCAAGTACTAAAGCAAATGTTTCGGCAGTGAATACTCAGGAGATTTGCACACACAACAGCACATCAGCCATGATGAAATTAAATCACACTCGGAGCACACCAAGCAAATATAAACTCTGTTGTGCTTAGTAGACTCCCCACAAAGCTATCTGTATTTTGATTCAGCTTTATCTGTATGTGTCAATGGCTGCATCTCTGTTAAAACATTGGCAATCACTTATTACAAGTAATAGAATTGTCATGATAGTAATTATAAATATTTGTCACCCTCTTTCGATACATTCATTAATTTCTGGCAATGGAGCTTAATTGTGGCTTATATCACTGCTTGTGGAAAATATTGTAGGAACAGGTATTTCAGTCATGCAACGTATTGGTTTATGTGACTTCATCTCTGAAGGTAGGAGGTCAGACATATAGCTGGGTTCAAACATGGAATCCTCAAAGTGTGCCGAGCACAGGAAATGTTTAGGAGCTTTGCACTTGCCAGTTTCATATGCAAATTTATGGATGTTTCCAACAGCAGCGCCACATCTTCTAACCCATGTCTTCTACAAAATTATGTGTTTGGGTAGCCGATGCAGAGCTATTGCATTATGCAAACAACTTGTGTGATTGGAGTAGCCATAGGCCAGTCAGTGTGGCATGACGCAATGCTGGTAAATTAGATGTTACTTATGGAAGAAAAACGCTGGTTATGACAAACACAATAAACAAATCATGTTCCTATTAATCGGGTGGAAGTGGAGGACTGAGCGCAAAATCGGATGTAGAAGTGAATGTTGTTTGTGGATGTTTTGCAGATAAGCAGTGGGGTGGTGAGATGTACAGTTCTGCGCAGACAGTAAGACATGTTATTTCACATGTTGACATATTCAGAGACACTGTGAGTGACACCAAAACCACGCAGTTAAAGACAGTGCTATAGCACTGTATCTATACAAATGAAGGTGTCCCTGCATGCATAGTCGCACTGTGATGCTATTAAAATTTGTTTTCCACGGCGAACAAAGTGGCATTATTTCATGCAAAGAAAAAAAATCTACTTAAATGGATGTTACACACAAGCAGTCAGGAAACGAGCAATATCAACCCCAGAAGCCTGGAAGGCTGTACCGCATACGCCAGTCACAGATGTCACGTTACCTGTAGTGGTACAATAGCACAATGGTGAACAATTTCAATGACAATATAATCTTCGTTTACTACAGTCACAGTATTCCCTGTTGTCCAGTGGTTGACACCACCACCGATGTCCCATTAACAAAATGAAAGTTTGTACTTGGCCAGGATACTTGAATATGAACAAAAGCGGAGCAGAAAGGCCCTTACCTATGACCCACAGGATGTTATATTTGGTCGGATAACGCACCAGAAGTGTCCGACTGAATATAGGGCGATAGCAGGGCAGCACAAAGTCGAGTACCACTACCATGACATGGATCTGTGCTGTATGCTGCACACACCGAAGTGCACAGAACTGCTGCGCCCCCCAGACCTGTTAGTGCCGGGATCCCCTGTCATGTTATTCAGACACCAGCATGCACATGTGCCCGTTTGGGACGCAGGATGTGAATGGGCCACATGCATGCCCATTATAGGCTCATTTGCGTGGGAAGTGGCGGCAGTTTTGTGCCCCTCCTGTGACTGCCCCCTTCCCCACCCTGATCGGCCAACTCTGTAAAAGTGACATTTTTCCCTGGTGCCCAGTGGCGGCACCCCCCACCATTCTGATCCTCAGCCCTATAAAAGGTTTACTGTTCCCTGGTGTCCAGCAGCACCCCTCCAGTCCTGCCCCCATACGACTCTTATTATTCCTCCGATCGCTGACCGCTGTAGAAGAAATGTAGTCACTGGTGTATATTGGTACCCTCACACTCTGACCGTTTGCCACTGTAGAATAAAAGCAGTTCCTCATGTCTAGTGGCCCCCCATGCACTGCCCACACTGTGTACAACACCCTGCCACTGCCCCCTTACAGTAGGCGCCGGTGTCATGCGGATCCGATACAGTGACTGGCACAGCCCTCCTATCACCACCTCAGCTGGCCACCATATGGACTGAGAGGGAGTGCGCATCCTGTGTATTGTAAAAGGAGCATGCATACTGACAGTAAGCAGTACGCACAGTCCCTTTACAGTACACAGAATGCACACTCCTTGTCAGTCTACACTGGCTGCATGTGGCCTATGGGACGAAGTAGGGCTGTGCTGGTCGCCATATTGGATCCGCATGGCGATAGCAGGTATGGGGAGGTGGCAGGGTGTTGTGCTCAGTGCAGGCTGTGAGGAAAAGCATTAGATGCCATGGACTGCTTTTATTTTACAACAGCGAGCAATCGGAGGGTAAGTGGTGCCAGTAGACACCAGGGACTGTATTTCTTGTACAGTGGTGAGTGATCAGAGGGTGTGGGTGACACTAGACACCAGGGACTGCATTCCTTTTACAGTGGTGAATGATCAGAGGGTGGGGGAGTGCCACCAGACACCTGGAAGTAATAAGACCTATGCAGGGATGAGGATCGGAGGGCAGGGGGTGTGACTAGACAGCATGGAATAATAAGACTTATATGGGGATGGGGATTGGAGGGCTGGGGGTGCCACTGGACACCAATGAATAGTTCATTTATAATAGGGACAGGGACTGGAGAGGAAGGGGTCCAGTAGACACCAGGGACATGATTGCTTCAATGGGTCGGGGCAAGTGGCTGCAGTCCCTTTGCCCGCCACTAGGGCCTTGCACCTCTTTAAGTCGGGGTTTGCAAATGTGGTAACTTGCACCTGTTCAGGTGGCAGTTACCGCTTGTGCAAATTTGTCAATATCCTGCTGCGGCTATATGCAGCGGACAACCCTCTCATTTGCATGGGCGCAGTGGGAACTTAGCTGTAGTATGCTAACTGGTTTTGTCTGCAGTGTGGGGGTGTCTGAATTTAGATCCTAGCCAAAACTCGGGCACAAAACCCGGTTAGTGCAGGCAGACACCCCGTAGTGCCCAGGCTTGGTTCTGAATATCTGACCCCTGGTGTGCAGTGATTCACATAAAAACAGATCTCACTTCAGTAAGCTGAGATTATGCAACCAACCCACGTACACATATGGGACAAGCAGAAAGCACCTGGTGTTGCACAACAGTGGAAAACAGTGTCCGTCAACAGATATTTGGTAGCCGGATGGCCAATGACCTCTAAATAAATTGACTTGGCTACAAGATTTTGAAAGTTACTGGTGAACTGGATGCCACCCATTTAAGTGATTTTTAGGCCATGACAAGTGATGGCCAGTAAAACTATTGATTTTGGCTACCACAGTTTGATAGATGATGGCCAGATTGCCCAACATTTGGGGGTTAAACTGATGGCATGATGATACAGTGACATCCCCTAATGCACACTGCACAGAAGTGTGTGTGGCATGTCTAGGCGGCATTGTACACCACCTCTCCAGGGGGATAAAATGATAACATGATGCGGGTCACAAGTGCCAGTGAACATGGATACCCAGTATCTCCACACCATGTACAATACCGGGAACAAGCTGCTTACATGACAAAGTAATTACTGGAGGAAAAATGGGTGGAGCGGGAGTCGGATACTCTGCCTCCATAGGTTTGCTTGGCCACGATGAGAAAAAAAAAACATTAACTGCAAAACCATGTGTGTGAGCACCTCAGGCACATGGCCAACAAAGGAAAAAAAACTAACTGCAAACACATCTGTTGTGAGCACTGCAGGCACATGGCCAGCAAAGGAAAACAACTAACTGCAAACACATCTGTTGAGAGCACTGCAGGCACATGGCCAGCAAAGGAAAACAACTAACTGCAAACACATCTGTTGTGAGCACTGCAGGCACATGGCCAACAATAGAAAACAACTAACTGCAAACACATCTGTTGTGAGCACTGCAGGCACAAAGATTGGGATAATGGCACAAAGGAAGGGCCTGGGCCTTGCATATCTTGTTCTGCCTTCTTGATCTGTCTGGCAGACATCCATTAGTCATCTCCTGGTGGTGTTGGAAGTAGAGCAGTGGAACACGCCAGTATGAAACACAGTGTGACAGTTTCATGCATGACAAAAGGCATCAACTCCCATTGAAAGTGCCTCATTTCATTCAGTAGCTGTGCTGCAGAATTATGCAGGACAGGGTTTCATTGCAGCATGCTTCACACTACACAACTTACAGACAATTGAACCCATTTGCATAGGTCTTTTCAGAGTATGTATGGGGGGTGAGAGTGCAGCACAGAGTAAAGAGAAGGAATAGAGATGGGAATTTAATTAGGCGGGGGGCTGCGAGCATGGAGATGTGAGCAAGGTTGAGGCTGTACTGATGGCATTTGACTGAGAGAATGAAAGTGCACTGCGGATAAGTGGAATGTGAATGATGTAGATGAACTGTGAAAAGTAAGAGGAATGTGTGTGTGGTGGGGGAACTGCATTGCATAGAAACAGAAACACAGAATGTGACAGCAGATAAGGTCCACTGGGACCACCCAGCCTGCCCATATTTAACAACCTTCATTTTTGCTTCAGAACCCACTTGATCAACTGCTTAATCTCTTCGCCTGCCTCCTTACCTCTGTAATACCCCTGTGTCAGTCCCAGGCATTTTTGAACCGCCTCAATGGTTTTTCCCCCACTACCTACAAACATAAGAAAAGTGCCAGCAGATGCAGGCCATATGGTCTGTCAAGTCTGCTTAGTGTGCAGCTAAGAGACCATTATACTGCAGCTGCCCCTCCCTCCCCCACTCTCTCCCTCGAGGTCATGGTCCTGTTTGAGTGTGCGGCTAGCAGACCATTATACTGCAGCTGCCCCTCCCTCCCCCACTCTCTCCCTCGAGGTCATGCCCCTGCTTGAGTGTGCGGCTAGCAGACCAATATACTGCAGCTGCCCGTCCCTCCCCCACTCTCTCCCTCGAGGTCATGCCCCTGCTTGAGTGTGCGGCTAGCAGACCATTATACTGCAGCTGCCTCTCCCTCCCCCACTTTCTCCCTCGAGGTCATGCCCCTGCTTGCTGATCCCACCCCCTCCTTTGCTCTCTTTGTGAACATCCCCTTGACCCTGTCTCAACCCCTCTTAAAACCTCCCACCGATGTCAAGGACGATACCTCACCTGGCAGGGCATTCCACCGTCACCACTTTTTCTGTAAAGTAATGCCTTCTCCTTTCCTTTCTGAATCTACCACCCTCCAGCTTCAGACTGTGCCCTCTAGTGCCCCTCCCTGCACTTAAGAATGCTACCCGTGCCAACCATATTTATGCCTCTTGTGACAGAAATGGGAAGGAAAGAGTTAATGGTTTGGATTCTGTAGATGCCTTATTTTTTTAGCAGTGTGAAAAAAATACACTGAGGCTGAAATCCTCCAGCAGCAACCAGCTTGTGGAATTCCTAGCTGCTAGATAAGAGCTGGGTCATAAATCTCGTGTGACATCTCCAGACACACCCAGACCTTGCAGACACGGACACAGGGCAGTTTGAATGGATTGGATCATTCAAGTATAAACTTAAGGTGAAAAGGGAATATAATTGGTCACCAATAGGTGTTCACTCTGATTGGGACAATTAAATAGATACATGTTAGTTGGTTGGTGCATTTAAAGGGAGAATAGGAATGACCTAGTCTCCATAGACTATATAAGCTTCTGTAAGACAGAGAACTCTCTCTTGCCCTGGAAGCTGTGAGGGAAACATAAGCTTGAGCCTACCTGGTATGTCCGTGGGAGCTGGCAGTTAGAACAGGGTCCAGTGTCTCTTGTAAGGATAGGGAAGGGTAGTTTAGTGATAGTATATTTCAGTAATAGCCTTCTTCTTTTGCCATCTGTTGTTTAAAACATTTGTTTACTTTTCCTGTATAAGTGTTATTCTCTTGTGTTGTAAATACATTTCCTGTAAATGCTCATTGCACTTTCTGTTAAGTAAAAGCTATTTATTTGCTCAACAGTTGTGACTCTGATGTCATTTTTTCTAAGGTAAGATTTGGTTTTCCACTGGCTAAGGTAAACTCTGTGTAGCATCCGCCACCTGAAAGAGACACACACTACCAGACTTTAACTTGTGCAATTGCACGCGGATTATTCAAGTTTGTACACTTGAAAGAGGTGCCGGAAGGAAAGTCCGGCTGGTGGCAGCGAATACCCGAGGACACACACCTCTCTAAAAGCTGTTTCAGCCCAGAGGGAGAGGTGGGTTGTCACACCCCTCATATATTTGAAGGTTTCTATCATGTCTCCCCATCCCTGCAATCCTCCAGGGAGTACATGCTGAGTACCCTCAGTCTCTCCTTGTAGGGCTTGTCCTTCATCCCGTGGATCATCTTGATTGCTCTGTTTTGAACCCCTTCCAGCAATTTGATATCTTTCTTCAAGTAGGGGCGCCAGTATTGCACACAGTACTCCAGGTGGGGTCTCACCAGCGATCTGTACAGTGGCAGCATGACCTCTCCTCGCTTGGAGGTAATTCCTCTTGCTATGCACCCCAGCATCTTGTTAGCTTTGGCTGCTGCTTTTCTACACTGTGCTCAGTGGTTCATTTTCCCTGTTACCAGCACCCCCAGATCTTTTTCCTCCTCTGTACTGGACAACTGTACCCACCCAACCAATAACCATTTATCAGGTTTCTTGCTCCCAAACGCATGATTTTGCCCTTTTTAGCATTACACTCCAGCTGTCATGTTTCTGACCACTGCTCAAGTTCAGCCAGATCCCCCTGCAGTCCTTGCCATCTGATGGAAGACTGTTCCAGACATCCACCACCCTTTCTGTGAAGAAGTATTTCCTCACATCCCTCCTAAATTTACCCCCCTCCAGCTTCATATGATGCCCCCTTGTTCTAGAGTACCTTCTTCTCTGAAAGATACCCTCTTCCTGTATCGTATTAACCCCCATGAGGTATTTCAAAGTTTCTATCATATCCCCTCTCTCTCCCTCCTTTCCTCTATGATGTACATGTTTAACTCCTTTAGCCTTTTCTCATAGGGTATTTCATGTAGACCAAGGAAAGCATTGCATGCCACCCAGAAGTGGCATTTGGTACACGTGAACCACACAACCATGTGGGACACCAGCACAGCTCTTCTTTCTGTGCTGCAATAGTTGGCACAGTTATTTGAATGAAGATGGAGAGACAAAAGCTTCCCGAATCAATACAGGAATCGTCAGGTCCTGGCAGCACTGTTAAGGTACCAAAACTATCATTTCACACTTGCGTGTGAACTGTTGGAGTGCGTGGCATTGGCCACGTACAGTCCCACTTTGTCCCTCCAGGCTTCTCATGGTAACTTAGAGGGTCAGGTGCCAGACGACTGGATCAGAACTGGGAGGCCAGTCCTCATTCGCTGCTCGGGAGTCACGGGGTGGGATAGAGCAAGGAGGGAGGGAGAGAGAGAGAGAGAGAGAGAGAGAGAGACGGAGATGAACAGTCAGTCAGTCCAGTTCGAACATCGCTGCCATGTTAATGTCTGGTCTGAGGAGGGCTGTACCCTGTGGTCATGTCTAGAAGACAAGAGGGCAAGGGGGAGGAGCGAGACAAGCCACAGCACAGGTAAGGACTGTATTGTAGTAGTTCAGAATGGAAACCAGAGAGGCTGAAATAAAATAAATTGTAGAGAACAACAGTGGCATCATCTTTTATATAGTATGCTCTGGCCCCCTGCTTATCTTCGCCATTTCTAGACCATACCAAACCTTTAAGATCTCGTTTGTCAGGGAAGGGGGCTTGTAGTTCCACCAAAGGCCTCTGTGAAATCAGTAGACAAGAGTTTTTGCCATTGCAGGTCATGTACAGTGAAACACCCAGAGAAAACGTTTTTTTTTTAAACTGCAACCCTCAGAAGATGTAAGAAATTACTAAAAACCTTTTTATACAGAAAAATCATTTTCCAATGTTATGCTGCACTTGTGGCCTTTATAGAGCAGTCGAGGCGATTTCTTTTATTCTCTTTTGCGTTGTCATTAGGCACTTTAAGCAGTTGGAAAGGCTCCCTAAGAATAAAGCTTTATTAATTTGAGTTTCATTCATGCATTCATTCACTGCGGTGCTAACTTCCTAGCTCATTTCAGACAACCTCAGTACTGTTTCCGAGTGAATGCAGCGCATTTTCAGATGGAAACGAAGGCTGGATCTTTGTCGAACTGTTAACACACAGCCACTTATGCTCCCCGTTCTAAACATCCAGTGAATTGTTCTCATACTGAGTCACAGAAGTTTCTCATTTTGCTTGTACTGCAGACTATGATGGGATGAGTATTTTCTTTCCGATCTGGTACACAGTTTCTGTGGGAGTGCTGCTCCCATGGAGATTGTGACCTCCTACTTAACACTTATTGATTTCCACAGAGCACTGCACCCCAGCCTCCCCTGTACCCACTATCGGTGGTTAGCAAGCAGTGATTTCTTTCCTGTAACACAATATCAGCAGCCTTATTCTTGTTCTGCCTCAGTCACCACATTGAAGAAATCTATAGTCTGGCAGGACCTTTTCTTTACAAAGCTGTTTTGCCTGTTACAGGAGGGTCACTTGCAGTTTGCCCCAGTTGAGGTCAGGATTACTGGTCTGTAGTTCCTGGGGTCACCCTTGTCCCCGCTTCCCTTAAGAGTGGTATCACAGGTGCACTCCTTCGATCTGCTGAGACTGTTCCTGTCCTGCTGTGAGCAGCAGAAAACATCTGCCTGAGGGTCCATGAGTGCCTGACCCACTTTTTTCAAAATCCTAGGGTGAAGCCCTTCTGGGTCTGCAGAGGACAACCCAACAAATATTACATAAAGAACATACAACTTATTTCCATACAGCCAGGTGTGGTGGAGGTACTTGCCAGAAGTGTGTTGTATGTTCAATATAAGCTCCAAAGTGCATCACACTGCGTCTAAAGCCCCCTGAGCTTCTGGGGGTCTAATGGCCCTCACACTCCTGGCATTTAACTATTTCCTTCAGCAAAATAAGCAAATCATAAGCAGAATTACTTGAATTATCCAGCAAAGCTTCAGAGCTCCTTTGGGAGATGTGCATATGGGAGAGAAGTGACCAAAAAACATAATAAAATATATTTATACTAAGTATCTGTAACTCTGCAGAGTTTTTTCTGGCTTGGTTTCCATCATTTTTTTTCAGTACAATAGTGTGCAGTGAATTTGATCTGAAACAGGACAAAATAACACAAATTACAACCCATCTAATAACGCCACACACTGATGTCTGTTGGCGTCTCTTAGTGTTCTGTGATTTCATATGGGGGGTGTATAATGATATGAAACATACCTACTGTATTATTGAAAGTAAGTTTAAAAGGAAGACATTTTTATCTGTGGCACCTAAGAAACCTGTCTGTCTCCCTGATAGTCTGTTTGTGAGACTCTGCTTGTGATAAGATGTGCTGTACTAACTGTAAATGAAGAAAAATGACAGACATTATTTTTGTTTACGTATATGGGAGGGTGTCTCAAGAGATGCAGGAACATTAATTTTGACGTTGGCTGTCACATTACTGTTGTGGTGGTAGCACAGCTAGTAGCAAAAAAACCTCAAAGGTCTGGTTGTGAGGTTTGGAGAAGTGTTTACATGTGGAGAAGGGAGGTCTCTAGTTTGCTACTCTGAGGAGATGCCCCTTCGTATCAGTGAGTTTTTCATGCTCGTATGGAGAGGGTTTTCTCCATGTTTGCAGAGATTTTAAAGCAAAGCTTTGTAATACTGTTTGCTTTGTGTTTGCAATTTTTAAATATATAAGGTGCCGATATAAAAAGGTGTTAATGCTTTTACAGTATACTTGCAACTTTCGTGATGTGTGTGGAAGTGAGTAGGGCAAGAGTGAATGTGGGGGGAGGGGCAGGACAGTGTGATGGTGAAGGGGGTGCCACAGGTTTGTTCGCTTGGGGTGCCATCAAGTCCAACACCGTCCCTGGTGCCACCATCGTCTATCAACCATCTGCTGTACATGAGGCTCCAACTGACTTACACAAGTGACAGCATTCTTGGCCCCTTTGCCAGACAGTTGTATTTTGTGATCACAGAGCTACCTTGGACTATAAATGTCTACCTGCTCTTTTCTGACCGCAGTCTTCATAACATTTCTTTACATAGTCAGTGTTCAGACAGTTGTATACCTTGACATGAAATGACACCATAAACATTTCCACAACAATTCAGACCTATGGCAAACTCATAAGGCAATGACTGCATTCAGATCGCTGGGGTGGGGGTGGGTGGGGTAGGTAGCGGCCCACAATGTCATGCATGATATCTCAGAATTCAAAAACAATGGGCCAGATATTCAAAAGGGTTGCGCCATGCACAAGTCTGAACTTGCTCCATTCTGCGCTATTCAGCAGGAGCATGACGCCTGCTGACTGAAAAATAAACATTTCATTGGGAGCAGTGTGACCATGGCACACTGCAGAATGCCATTCAACAAATTTCTTTTATAAGATATTTAAAAAGGTGGGAGCCAGAGTTGCAGAACACACAGGCATGATTATTTCATTCAACTTCATAAACCTGGCGGCATAGCATTATCTGAACCCAGCAGAATTCCTTTTAGTTCACCGATGACACTTAGGAGGCCAGGGTGAGACTCCACTGAGGATTGGGAAAAACGTCAGGAGGACCCGAACAAGTTGAGTGATTGGTCATACTCCTGGAGTCTCCAGTTTATTGTAGCCAAAAGCATTGTGCTGCCCTTGGGGAGGAAAACAAAGTTCCGACCTATGCACTGCTTAGGACTCCTCATGCTGCGCTGGAAGAAGAAGAGGACCTGGGGACCTTAAGTCATTATACCCTAGGCAGCTGTTTTGTATCAGGAGAATCGATGGATGGTTTGGACTTCATATGGAGCTATTGGGTACAATGGTTAATAGACAGTAGGCTGAAGTGGGACAAGTAGTGTAAAGCCACTATGCATCAAAAAGTGGAAGGGGGTCACTAGCAGGGCAGGAGAAATAATCTTTCTTCTTTATAAAGCCCTAGTTAGGTTCCCTTTGGCATACTACATACTGTTGTGGGTTCTTCAGGACAAAAAGGACATTAGGGCTGTCAAAAGGGTGTGACACAGGGCCACCAAAATGATCTGGGATCTGGAGGACAGAAGCTTGGAGGAGAAGCTGGTGGACCCTTAGCAAGTCCACAGTGGAGAAAAGGATGCTGAGAGGGGGCATGGTCGCAGTCTTCTTCATACTCTAGGATATTGACAAGACTGAAGCAAATTATTTGATCTTCTGTCTTCTAGCAGGACACAGAGACTTGTCCTGAAGCTTAGAGGTGGCAAATTCATGGGAGCACTTGTCCCAGAGGGTTGGTAGCCTTTGCAACAATCTACCAGTGGAGACGGCGGACATAAGAACATACATATCTTCAAATTTCTGCTTGCTAAGGGAATCTCTGGATACCCTGAGTAACAGAGTGCTTGGGGAACCCCTTTAAATTAGTACATGTTTTCATAGCATACTTCTTTATTTATATCTGCTTAAGAAGTGGGTCAGGTGGACATATCAGACCTAGAGTCCCTTTTGACCTTAAACTACTATGTAGAGCCATCCAGACACTACTAGTATGGCTGGAGACCCACAGGCAGAGCATGAGTGGCCACAGACATCATCCTACTGTAACTACTGGACATTTTCCTTCATTCTTTCCCTCCTTGGGTGCTGGCAACAGAGCTCCAAGCACCTGTACGCACATCTTAGCATGAATGATACAGAGCTCTGCCAGGCATGCAGCGTTGCACTCTACAGCGCCTCAGTTACACTGCCGTCTGTAGTTACCCAGGTGGCCATGTTACAGTGAGTCTTGGGACCCTCCCCCGCAAAGGAGGACACATACTTTGAGATGCTTAATCTTCCTCCTGCTGGTCCTCAATCCGAGCTCAGGGCACATACATCTAAATGTCAGCAACATTCTCCCGTGCCTCTCTCCTGGATCGTAAAGCTCTTTTAGGTGCATTTTATATGAAAGGCATTATATAATACCACAGTCCATCATAAGATACAGTCACCAGCAACATGTACCAGGTGCAAGATTTGGAGAGTAGTAGTAGCAATCCATGAGGAGAAATTGAACAGAAGAACACCTGGCTCTGTTAAATGAGCTGTACATGAAATGGGGTATAAACGAAAAGGGCTTTTGAAACCATAACATATAGCAAAACAACCAAATAGTATTGTAATGATGGTAGTGACTTAGGGTACATCTTGTCTGCCCTTTCTGCCATACAGCAATGATTATATGTAATCTGAGTATGGACACACATCCACGCTTAACAGCCATGATATATATTGATTGATTGATGTTGTTTAGAAATTAGTGATCGGAAAGGCACACTAAACCAAGGCTCATTTCATGTGCTAGCCAGGGAGAGGGTGTACAAATACATAAGCAGCCAAACAATATAGTTATGAGCTGGCCCACTGGCACAGTGGTAGCGCTACCACCTGCGGCGCTGACGACCCCTGTTTGGGAGCGAACATGGTGTATCAGAGGGTCAGCCTGGGGGAAGTAGGGTGAGCATCACACAGACAGCTCTACCCCTCTGGGGGGTTGTAGTTCCCTGACAAGTCAGTGACACCCAGCAGAGGCTGGGTGTGCATCATCCAGGACCAAGCTTCAGTGGGGAGGCAACACGGACATCTGTAGGCTGGAAGTGCACCTGAATCGTGCTGATGACATTGCACATCCACGACTCTGGGGTACCCAAGTGAAAACCCCTGGGCCATCAGAACAAGGGACTTTCTTTCTTATTACATGTTCTGATACTGGGGATTGGGTACCCCCAGTGTCAAGGGGGTATTTGGCAGCACCAGGGGGGACACCACAGTGTCTGATTTTAAGAGAGATGAGTCAGGGCTGGCCCGATGGTGCAGCAGCTTGTGATGCTGATGACCCGGGTTTGGGAACAGACCTCAGAGTCAGAGGGCCCAGACCATGATGTGCCAGTCTGCGAGGTTTGCCAGAAGTTTAACTCAGCTACCCGGAGACGCCACCAGAAGACTCTGGAAAATCATCTCCTCCAGCAGAAAATCACCCTGATGGAATATGAGCTGCCGGCCCAGTCCTGTGGCTCTTCCTCATCTAAGTCCAGGGACAAATTTTTGGAGAAGCACAAACATGAGGACAAGAACTGGGAATGACCCTGGTCTGTCTCCCACTTATGATCCCCTCACAAAGCTCCTAAAACAACTGCATCAGGGTCTTCCTCCCTCGGGATGGTTGACCTCTTTGTTCCCACAAGCACTTACTCCTTCAGGGTTGCTGGTGGCCTTCTCCCCGGCCAGATCTCTCTGACCAGTGGTGGTTCCTAGTGGCAGATCTTCCATACCCTGCCCCCAAGCCCCTGCTCTTTCAGCCCTTGTTTTCTGCAAGCTGCTTGGCAGGTAGCTCCTCCAGCTGGCGCAGGTGCTGCTGTCACCAACTCTGTCTCTGCTGTCCTGTCACCCACCCCCTCAATGTCTGTCTTGACCCCTAGGATCTTTGTCAGTCCTGCTCCTCTTTCACAGGGGCAGGCACTGTAAGGCATCAGTGCTTCCCAATGCCCAGTCTCCCTGCAGCCTTCACCAGTGTGGCCTTGTTCCCCAGCGCCAGCCTCTCCTTCTCCAGCACCTGTGGATCCCCCCATCGCGTCACCCAGGGTGACATCAGCTGGGCCTGTGCCTATTCTCGCAGCCTGTGGGTCCTTTGCCGGCCTTGCCACCTCCAGTGCCACAGGGTCTTTCCCAGTTCTCCCCTACCAATGCCTGGGGGACCAGTGCCCATCCCCCACTGCCACTTCGCATTCATGCGCAAAGAGCAACTGAAGCGAGATCTTGCACATGCGAAAGAGCGTGTCAGTCTTGCACATGAACGCGATTTCAGAGGCACTTTTTAAAAGCATTTTGTGGCAATACTACTGCTTGTTTTCAAGTCTAACATGTCGGGACTGATTCTGTAATAGGAAAGCTTTTGCACAAACTAATTTGCCCATTATATTTACTAAAAAATCCATATCGGGAGAGCGCTTGGTGGCAGACGCACGTCCTGAGTGAACAGCTGCTTCCGTGAGTGCAGTATTTCAGCCGGGACGCCCCTATATTGAAATATTATCATATTTAAAAAAAATGAGGCAAACTGGTGGCTTTTGCAATATATAGGGGCACTCTACTGAAACAGTTGTTTAACTAGGTGCCTAGAGGCACAAGGCTCACATTTCATGCAGAATGGAGGGGAAAAGCTGACAGTGTCCCTTTAAGTACCTTCATTTACATTTAAATTCTTTTTTTTTTAATCATGTCACAGTTTTTCTCCCCCTGCCAGTCAGCCCCCATCTGACTGGCCCCCCCCCCCCAGTCCTGTGGAATCACCGGCTCTTACCTGCCCGGCCCGGGAACGGCACCTGCGGGAGGTCGGTCTTCACCCTGCCAACTGGCATTTTTCCTCTGATTTTTCTCTTGGAGTTCCCAGGAGTCAGCGCACATGCCCCGGTCACGGCCTCCTTCCCCTACACCCTGGCCTACTGCCCAGGGCCCCCTCTGGCCTGAACTTCCTCCAGCCTCCGCTGGGGGTCGCCCATCAGCCGAGGGACGCCACGCTTCCTCCCCGGAGAGGAGAGCTTGCCTTTTGGAAGCTCAGTCCATCTCCGCCCCCCCCCCCGGGCCATCCTCCAACTTGTTCCCAAACCTGGGTCGCCGGCATGGGTTGAGGTAAGGCACCAGAGCCTCAGACCTCTATGTCACCGGGCCGGCAACATTTAAATTCTGATGAAATTTGGAGGGTGCAATAGAGGCAATCACCATGCATGCCTACAAACTACCCAGGTAAACAGAATAAAAGGCTGAGAGGACTTTTCTTTAAACTGTGAGACATTCATGCTGGTCAGTGAAAGCACACTCCCCCACACACACTCCCATGGCGATAAGTTTAAACTAATCGCTGAAGTCAGTGATGCATGCAGCAGCAGCATATCCAAGTACAGCAACAGAGCTAATAAAAATACATCTTCAGTGGGAAGTCTTTTCAAGTATCCCTTTCCCTAATCAAGATGACAATTTGATGTTTTTTTGGTGCAGTATTAACCACTGCTAAGCAATTTAAATCATACACTGTAGTGAGTAAGGGAGGCAGTATGACGCAGTTGTTTAAGGCTCCGAGTTGCAAATCTGGTGACATCCAGCAGACCCAGACCTGGGTTTGAATCCTACAGCTTCCACTTGCATACTGTGTGACCCTGAGCAAGTCACTTAACTTACCTGTGCTCCCAGGTCGCACCTGTAAAAAAGCTTTCAGCTTGGTGTGCTACTCCTGGTTAAACAACTAAAAGAAAAAAATTATGTGGCCTACTGGGAATTGAACCCAGGCCCCAGAAATACTGTCCCTCCCAGTGCTGTAACCATTAAGCAACAGGCTCATATGGTTGGACCTGGTGTTCTCAGACACAGTTCCTTTCTCTGGTCTTGCATATCCTGTTACTAGAGCCTGTTTTACACAGAGCCCTTCTCAAAGTGCTGCGGTTTCCAACCGCTCGCTCTACTCTGTCTGCGCCGCTGCTGTTTTCCTTTACACATAGCAGCCCCTTCAGTGGTCTTGTGGCTCTTCCGGTGTTTTCGCTGTGTTTCTGACCGGCCAAGATCCTGAGGTTTGTGTGGGGCTGCATTAATGTGAGGGCTGCAGTGTGATTACACAGTAGCCAGATGTGGTACCAAACGGAAAACCACAATGGTGAACCCAGGAAAACTGGATACGCCAGGATATCGAACGCTCCCCTTTGATGCGGTGCAGAGTGACTGTACACGGATGTCAAGGTAACGTTCTACTTGCTCCGCACTGCTCACTGCGGTGCAGATCCCGTTGTGTGAAAGGGCCTTAGGAATAATCGAGATCTCAATTAGGGTGTTTTTGGTGCAGTATTCGCCACTGCTAAGCAATTTACATCACAAATATAGTGAGAAAGAAATAACGTAGTCTAGAACACATCTAATTGTCATCTTGATTATTTCTAGTTACGGGACATGCAGTGCCAGAGAAAGGAAGTGTGTCTGGGAACTTCATGCCCAACCATGTGAACCAGAAGCTGCACACTGGGACGATATTCTGGGGGCCAGGGTTCAATTCCCAGAAGGTCACAGTATTTCTTTCTCACTACAATTTGTGCTTCGTCTTAAGAAGTGACGCCCTATGATTCATTGCGAGGCCCCATGATTCATGCAGGTCATTTCCTTCAGTGTCGGTGAGTGAGCCAGCATGTCCATGTGAGTGGAGGGGAGCCCAAGTTTTTCTTTCCTCCTTAGAAAATTACATTTCTTCTGTGGTGAGAAAAATCACAAACCGATTGATTGCCTTTTGAAGACAAGTGGCACACTGATGGCAAGTAATTCGTATGATGGTGATGAGGCTTTGGTGCGACCTTCTTAGCTCTGAGCTGCTGTTGACAGATATCAATATTTTTACCCTCTGTTCTAGTACCCCGTAGAAAGGGAGTGGCACATCAAACTGGTAAAAAGTTGTGAGGTATGTTTGAAGCATGTTTTTAGTGAACAGTAGCATTAATTGCGGCTCTCAATTCCAGAGATAGAATTTTCATAAGGTGGGAGCTTGATTTAAAATTCAGTACACGTTATAAGGCTGCAGAAGTATATTAATTAAAGATTACTGTAAGGCTAGTGGAATGTTGATACCCAATCACATCTCTCCATTTCCTAGACCATTTTTATAATATTCCATATACCTGTATAAATAGATACACAAGGCATTGTTGTAAATGAGAAATACCCAAGCATCTAGGAGAAAAATCCCCAAATATCATCTGCTTATCACTGGTAGTAATGGGAGTCTGTTTCTCCCTCTAATTCAAACTTTCCATATTGTTGCACAAACTTGCTGGGGCCAGGTTTTTAGCTCCACTGTGAGTCCGCCAGAGTCCTCTTTGGCTACATCCCAACCCCATTCTGGCAATACAGTGTTGTCCTAGGCCAGCGTACTAGCCAACACTGGTTAAAGGAACCTGGGTGGTTTCCAAGAGACCATCATCGGACAGCAGTTGCCAGACAGCAGGGAACGGAGTCAGCCATGTGGCTTGTCTGCTGACAAAGCGCAAAGTCGCTCCTGGTCCTGTGTCAGCTCACGTTTTACAACCCATTGGCCCTGTGTATAATCCAAGGCCAACATATTAAGTACTTCATCACTGGCTGAGCATATAGCATATTCTTGGGTGAACACCAGAGGCTACAGGCCAGCTATCCCACCACACCTCACCCTGTCCAACCCACTCCCAATACTGTATCTCAGAAATCGTTTAAGAGCAGGTCAGTCATGGATTACAGCACCCACTGGTGTTTTTAAACAATAGCCAGACATAAACTTAAATTGCCACTTTTCGCTGGAGGATCACATAAATCCAGTATGCATCTACAAAATGCAAACTGCAAAGTAAAAAGTCCAGTTCTCCATTATGCTAGCAGTCTGATCTTTTGGAGCTAATAAAAACTATTATTTAAGTTTCTATGTCCTTAAACATATAAAAAGAAATAATAAAATTAATTAGAAACTTGGCAGACTTAAAACATCCCAGAGTAGCTACTGCAGTTAAGATAAATTATACAGTACAACAATTAATTATAAAATACACAATATTACACATGGCAAAACCTAAGAAACCAGAGGGGGATTACATTTAAGATACAAGTAAGTAGTAACTAAGTAAGCAGGTTTTATTTATTGAATCCCCTTACCCAGGGGCTCTGGGTGCTGCACAAATCAGGCAAGTAAAACAATTACAATACACACAGTATAATAAAAACAGTAATAAAACCAAAAGAGGATAAAACAATATGTAAAATTCAATGCCTGTCTAACAGGCACATCTTCAGGCTCCGTTTAAAGACTTCTACTGAGGGGGCCTCCCTCTGAGATCTGGAATGTGAGTTCCACAGGACTGGTTCCAACACTTCAAAGGTACAATCACCAGATGATTTCAGTTGGGCCCTGGGAACCACCAGAAGGCCATCCTTGGTGGAACGGACAGCATGCGAGGGGCAGGCTGAGTCAGAAGGTCTCACAGATAGCCCAGACCTGAACCAGATAGTGCCTTATAGGTGAGTAGACCCACCTTGAAGGGGATCCTCCACCCAACCAGCAGCCAGTGCAGGCTGTGCATCACTGGGGCACATGACAAAACCTTGAGGAGCATGTCAGCAGCCTGGCCGCTGAGTTCTGCAACAGCTGCAGGTGGCGCACAAGAGCTCCCCTCCTACTGACCCCGAGATATAGAGCGTAACAGTTAAAGCCTCAACATCACAAAGACATGCATGTTTACAATATAAATGTGGGATTACATTTAAGTTACAGCATAAATGGGCATGTGGCCATAATGTCGCCAAAAAAAAAAAAAAATGCGGCAATCAGTGCCACAGGGAAAACATCGTCTACCACAACAGAGTGGGTAACAACACCGAACCCACCAAAAACCGTGCACACCATTCAACACAATAGGACTTTCACCCCCCCCCGTGAACTAAAGATAACATACTTTGAGGGGGTGTGGACTTCGGGGATGGGGAGAAACTTGGGAGGGGGAACAATCAAAGTTTTCTGAAAAAAACCAAAACAAAATAGTAGTAACACCCGGAGACCTGGAGGTAACCGAACCATGGTCCCATGTCTCCAACCCTGCCGTGTCCTGGTGCCTTAGCCACTCCACCATGGGAGTGGCTTGACCAGGCACCACACACACGGCAACTGATCCTTGCTATGTAACACCACAGAGCTGGCAGTGTATCCTGAAGGTTAGAGTAATAGGCTGTGAACGAGCTTGGTACATCCAGCACACCAAACCCTGGTTTGATTCTCACAACCTCCACTTGAATACTGTGCGACTCTGAGCAAGTCACTTAACCGCCCAGTGCTCCCAAGTCACCCCTGAAAACGGGTGGTGTAGCGGAGAGTATACGTTGGGAATGACTTGCATTTGAAGAGTAGGAATTAGTTGGGGTAGTATGCTAGTGATTAGTTGCAGTTGCAACAGTGAACCGAGTGTGTCCGAAGGAGGAATGCGAGGGAACGGCGAGAACCGGCAGAGCAAATTTTGAGGGGGAAGGAGTTCCAGGAGCTGGGAAATAGGTAGAAGAAGGTGTGTCAACCAGATGAGGATTGCCTTGGTGGCAAGGCAAGTGTTCTGAGTGTAGGTGCATGAAGCAGGTAGCTGGAGGGTGGGGGGATTGACAAAAGGGAGGACAGGTAAGATGGTAGAGTGCCAAGCCAGAACTTACCTACTATGCTGGTGGTATGGGACAAGCACCTGGCAGTGAGGGAGAGGAAGGAGAGAGGGGTATAGAGATGGCAGTGGTGGGTGAGAGGGGGACAACCAAGGACAAAGCAGAAGAAGGAGTTGAAGGGAGTGTCCAGTCTGGCTAGGTTGGTCTTTGGAGCAGAGTTGTAGACAGTGTCTCCAAAGTCGAAGACAAGGAGAATCATCTTTTGAACAATTTCGCACCTAGCTTGCATGGGCAGGCAGCTACGGTGTCTGTACAGGGCACCAAGCTTAGGGAGGAGTTTTCTGTGGATGGCATCTATGTATATACCGTAGGCAAGATTCCTGTGTAGCCAGAGCCCAAGGTACTTAAATGAGTGTATGTCATCCAGTTTAATACCTGTAAGAGTGTGGAAATTAGGGGTGGAGACGATTGTGGACAGTTTTTGTCTGGTGCCAAAGGTCACAGAGACTGTTTTTTTTTTGGCATTCAGAGAGAGTTGGTTGGCACAAAACCAGTGCTGGACCTTGTTAAAGTCCAGCTGCAGACTGATAGACACTTCAGCAGGGGATTTCCCAGATAAGAGTAGCACAGTGTCATCTGCATACATGCCGGTGAGCAGACATTAGGGAGATCACTAAGGAATACGGAAAATAGAATGGGGCCAAGTTCTGAGCCTTGGGGTACACCAGAGTTGATTTCGAGGGAAGGGGCAGAGGAGTCTCCAACTCTGACAGATTGCGACCGGCTAGTGAGGTATGACCAGAATCAGGAGATGGCTGTGTCAGAGAGGCCAGCCGCTGTCAGTTTGTGGAGTAGGAGGGTGTGGGTGACAGTGTGGGAGGCTTTGTCCAGGTCGACAAAAATGACAGAGGTGATGCAACCCTGGTCCATCCCTGTGAGGATGGAGTCAGTGAGCCGGAGAGGGATGTGGTAGTGGAGTGGTTTTTACGGAAGGCAGTCTGGAAAGGGGTGAAGAAGGAGGAGGAGAAGTGAAGGAAATTGGAGAGTTGCTCGAGCACGTGGTGTTCTTGAACCTTAGCCAGGATGGGTAGCAGGGAAATGGGGTGGAAACTGTTAAGATTGGAGGAGTCACCCCCTTTGGGAAGAGGGATCACAGTGACAGATTTCCAAGTCATTGGATTGGATGTGTGCAAGAAGGAGAGGTTCATGAGGTGGGTCGGGGTAGGGCGATAGCATAGGTGAAGATGTGATGAAGTTTTGAGTCAAGACCATCTGGGCTGTTGCCTTTGCTTGGATTTAAGGCAAGTAAGACTCTCAGGGTGTCGTTAGGGAGGATCGGTTTAAAGGTGAATTTGAGGGAGTGAGGGGATTGTGAGTAAGGGGGCACAATGGGGGTGGGGTGAGGTATACTTGGAAGGGATGCAAGAAGGGAGGAGGCACAGGACGTAAAGAAAGTGTTGAATTCCATAGCTACGGAGGGTGGGTCCTTGAGTAATCATGTGCCAATCTTTAGGACTGGCGAGGGGGGTTGGGAGGGCAGGGAAAACAAGGCATGGATAATCTTCCACAATTTGGAGGGGTTGTTTATGTTATCTTGGAAGGAGATGTTGAAATATTGCGCTTTAGTGAGGTGGATGGCATGGGTACAGGCGTTCCAGAGTGTGCTGTAGCACTTGAGATTATTGGGGTGCAGGAGGATTTGTATGCAGCCCATGCTTGATTGCATGCTCGCTGGCAGGCAATAGTTTGGCAGAGACCTACGAACCCTTGCATTTCTTGACACATTTGTTCCTGTAGACTCCACAAGGTGTCAGAACCATCCATTGCTATATCTGACCCAAAATGGCCACTGGGAGCAAATTAGTTAATGGGGCATGGTGGTCACAGACAGATAGGAATTGCAAGAAGAAGTTGGATAGGGCTGAGTCATCTGAGTGGGCAGTGAGTATGAGTGACCAGTCAATGCTGGACAGTTCACTGTGAATGGCATGATGTTGAGGGAGCGGAAAGAGCAGATTTTGAGTATGATGGGGGGTCTTTGTACGGTGGATCTTGCATACGCAGTAGATCATGTGGTGGTCACTTAGTGCATCGGGGAGTGTCCTGGATATAATGACATGGTGGGGATGAGAAAAAAGGGCCCGGTCAAGCAAGGTATGTTTACCTGTTTTGTGATTTAGGCTATCAGTTGCTTTAGGTTTAGAGAGGCTGCATAGGTGCACACTTTGGGCTGCTTGTTGGCAAGCCAGTTTATGTTGAAATCCCCGAGAAGGTACAGTGTTCCTGGGGCGGCAAGAGATGTGATGGTGGAGAGAAGATCAAAGATAGAGGAGAGCATGGAGACAGGGAGGTTTGGGCAGCAATAGACACCTCCAACATAGATAGGGATGGAACAGGGGATGGATATTTTTATCAGTAATACCTCATAGGCAGACGGGGAGGTGGCTAAGAGGCAGACAGAATATTTGAGGGAGAGGGCAATATACATAGCGACACCTCCACCCTTGGAATTGCGATCCTGGTGGATAATAGAATATCCTGGGATGAAGACATCTGTGTCTGGGATTTTAATGCTGAGCCAAAACTCAGATGTAATGAGAAAAGAGGGCTTTAGTTGCAGGACCAGTAGCTGCAGGAGGTCAATTTTGGGGAGCAGGCTACATATATTTAAGTGGGCTATACTTAACCCTTTGGTAAAACTCGTTATGGGGGTAGAGGGTGGGCCAGGGTTGAGTTTAATGTCACCAGATGTGAAAAGTAGGATTAATATTAGTGAGCGAGCAAGTATCACTGACCAGTATTATTTTGTCCTGGGATGTAGGCGACCGGTGCGTGGAGAGGGGTCAGTTGTCCAGTAGTGGCGTGTGGTGATGGTACATAAGGTTGCTAAGTGGGGACCTGTACCATACAATAAACTGGCAGTAGGGCACCAGGGTGAGTGGGGGGCAGTGGACAGACAGGTAAGATATGAGGTGGGAAAGAGAGAGAGGGGGTTCAGAAGAGGGAGGAAGGGTCGTTTGGGAGAAAAGGGGGGGGCCAGATAAGGAAGAGTAGCAGCATAGTTAGGCTTAGTTGATATGGTAGTTGGAGTTAATAATGGCCGGGGCAAGTGGAGCAGAGGTAGGATAGCTCAGCCTTGAAATTTATTAGAGCAAACTAAGTTGCTATAGTTCTGGTAGGGTTAGAGTAATTTAATAGACCGAGTCAGGCTGGTTACAGATACGCAGTTTTACAAACTGGCTGCTGGCTTGTGCAAGGAACAGTTATGTAGTTTTACAGTTTAGTTCCAGTCGCAAGACCCACTGTGTATGCTGGGACTGCTGTCATAAAAATTTGAGCCTATTTAGCAATAGGCCATAGCATTTAATAATCAGTAAATAGTATAAAAATGTTAAAAAGAAAAGAAAAAAGTAGATTAGGTTGGTTACTAGTGGATGATGCTTGTAATACTAGCAGCTGATAGTGGTGGGAGAAGATAATCTGCAAGTGTGAAAGCTGGCTGTTTTTTTTCCCACATGTGACCCACACTATAAAGGTAATAGATCGCCAAGGATGGTGGTGGGGGTAGTGGGGTAGCCAACGCAGTGCAATCATTGCAACGAGCGAGTGTCCAAATGCCTGTATGCTGTACCTGTATGGAGCTCCAGGGGACATGCACCGAAGTTCGGGGAGGGCTTCTTCGGGGCCCTCACGAACATGGAAGGGAGCTGTGTGGGAAAGAGCAGAGGAAAAGTGCGGGTTATAAGCAGGTAAGGGCAGGGAGAGCTGGTCTAGAAGGGGGAAGGATAGTGGTACTGATCTCTGTGGAATCCTGTTACAGGGGCTGCAGTAGGAGACAGTGGCAATCTCTAAGTTTAAACAGCACCCACAGAAGTGGCAAACTCAAAGTTTAAAACAGTACCAACAACAGTGGAAGAATGAACAGAGTAGGATATGCTTTAAATAAAAATACACATAAATATGGCAGGCTAAGAGAGGTAATTCCCTCTTAAGGGACCAACGAAAATTAGTGCAGAATTAAGGATATGCTTTAAATAAAATACATCTAAGTATGGCAGGCTATGAGAGGTATTTCACTCTTAAGGGAACAGGAAGATTACTGCAGATTTAATGCACTTTAAACAGGTACTGTACATCTATACAAGGCAGACTAAAGAGAGGTATTCACTCATTTAAAGTACAGCAAAATCATTGCAGAATTAATACAATTTAACAGGCTTTTTTAAGCATGTAATCTGTTTCCATTGCTATGCTTACTTTTTTAGCAACAGTCCAGGGTGTTTTTTGGCTGAAATTTAAAATTAGCACTAAAAAGCGATCCTCGCAACAAACGAACATCCTAATGCCTGTGTGCCGTACCTGTGTGGAGCTCCGAGGGGGTGTGCTCTGAAGTTTGGGGAGGGCTTCTTCAGGGGGCCCTCATATCCATGGAAGGGAGCTATGTGGAGCTCCAGGGGACATGCTGGGGAGGGCTTCTTCAGGGGGCCCTCGTAACCAGGGAAGGGAGTTGTGTGGAGCTCCGGGGGACGTGCACCGAAGTTCCCCCGGAAGTAATGCAAAGCCTATCCTGCTGGGATTTTTGCACTGCAACTTGGTTCCAATACATCTATGCCCTTCTTTTCAACTGCTCCCCCTCTGAAGTTGTGGTCAAATTTGTAGATCTGGTGCTGGAGATGTCCCTGTTGTGATTCGCAGTGTGATGAAATTCTTGTTAAGAGGTGTTTGCCGGTTGTGCTAGGACCTGCAGTGCTGTAGACTGGAATGCAAAGCCTTTCCATCCCTTTGGTTCCCATGAGGAGATTAGAACAGAACCACACCGAAATGTTCCATTGTATTCCCAGGGGAACTGCCCTGTTTAAACAGTAGGAATAGTTCAGATGCAAAGCTTTGTGTGCATCCTGTAGGATGAACAGCCAGCAAGCATCAGATGCAAAGCTCTGTGTGTATCCTGTAGGATGAACAGCCAGCAAGCAGCAGGCTTTTGTGAAAATGGTTTCTCCTTTGTCTGCAACTTTGTCACCAGCTTTCTCTGTAAATCTGCAAGAGGTCCAATAATGTTTCAGTACAATGTTCCCTTTCATAGATTGCTCCAGTAGTTTTCTCATACTCATTCTAGGCAGTGGCATTTCAAGTAGCTCAGACTTTCTGCATGCTACATTCACAATGAGGCTTCCATGACTTCTAGTACCAAAAAAAAGTATTTTTTATTCCTCTGATCTCTCTGGATGCAATACGCAAATTTGCCTATCAAACGTGACCAGCGGTGTAAAATAAAAACTCATATAAGGGTTGTAATTCATAGACCTTAAACAAACAAATAAATAAATAAATAAAATATTTTATTATCTGTTTCAAATTACCAAGTTATTTCACTTCTAATCCAGTTATTCAAACCACAGGAAATCTTACTGTATTCTGACAAAATGCAGTATGGTCTCACCATAGGACTGCCCCGGAGCCGAAATAGTTAATAGAACCTTTGCAGATGGTGAAATGTTAGGCTCGAGCTCAGTTTTCAAACCACTGTCCCTGGTTGTACTTCCTGCAACCGTCAGATTCTTTACTCCGATTGCCTCAGTAAGATGTCTCCAGAGAGATCTCCTTCACTTTCTTGAAGAATATTTGTTTTCATGGGTTTTCTAAGTACCATTTATTTCTTTTCATTTTTTGAAGCACTGTCCTCGATTTACAGGTAGACTAGTTTAGATATAGTGTGTTTTCGGTAAAAACAAATTTTGGTTCCTTACCGTTTTTTTCAGCTGGGAAGGAACCGGACTTTTCTTATTTCTGTCGAAAGTAAATTCAGTATAAATATTGTTTAAATTTAATTCCTCTGGTGACCAGGTTTTCTTGGGCATTATTTTTACTGGGCTAACCCTCGGTTGTTGTTTTGGTCACTGAACCGACCGAAAAAAAAAGACCCCAGAAAAATCACTTTTTAGACTGTGGGTTAAATCTACTAAATCCATTTTGTTTTTTTTTAGGGTTATTAGTATGTCTCAGACTCCCAAGAAAAGAACCGTTCCTACAGGTCTCCAGCATTGTACCAAATGTGGGGAACTGTTTACTAAAGCAAATCCTTATTTGGTTTGTGTTGTCTGCCTGGCCTTGGACAAAATGGCTTCTCCTCACACTAAAGAACAGGTGGAACAGCCCTCTGACAAGGGTGAAACTTCCTCAGGGAAGCAGCAAGTTGCTCAACCAGCCACCACAACCAAACAGAAGAAGAAGGGGAAAAACACACAGCGCAGGAACTGCAACCAACACAATCGCCATTTCCCCACCACTGAAGAGATTGCTAACACTATCAAAATAATACAATCGCTGCAATCCGACACCTCGGTTCTGGTTCAGCAAACAGTCCCTCATCTCACCCTGGTTGAAACTTCAGGTTCCTCTTCGGTTCCCGGTTCCTTTGAACGAGGTCTGGAATGTTATTATGAGAAGGATGAGAACTATGGTGAGCCTCCTGAACTGGATGTCTCTCCTGATCCTCAACGCCCTGATTTCCCTGACAAGGGATCTAAGGATTACACCTTCCATTTTGCCTTCATGAAACAAGTGGCACAAACTCTGGACTTCCCTACTCAGGAGTTGTCTGAGGAGGAGGAGGAGGAGGAGGAACCAGATTATGTGGAAATGATGGATGTGCCAGCAACTAAGAAGTTGCTACTGCCCATCCACAAGTCTCTTAAGAAGCAAGTAACAAAAATTTTGCAAACACCCACTTCTGTCCCCCCTGGGGACAAGAAGCTGGAAAAGAAGTACTGGGTGGCCTGGGGAGGAGCTAAATTCCATTTTGGACACCCCAGCCATGAAGGGGTGGTGCAGGCTGTTGCATGTGACAAAGCAGGCATACCGCTGGCATCACATCCTTCTGAAAAGGATTCCAGAAAGATGGCTTCTGTGGCCAAGAAGATTTATCTGGGGTCCTCCCTGGCCATTAGGTAGGCTTCATATATGGCCTATGTTTCCAGATACCAGAGAAATCTCTGGAACACTGTGTTGGAAATTGCCAAGGCTGTTCCTGCCCCCATGGCATCTGACCTGACAGAGGCTATCAAACGAGGCATAGAAGCTTCCAGGTATCAGTTTCAGATGGCAGTGGATGCCAGTGGCACTGCAGCTAGGCAGGTGGCCACTTCAGTGTCTCTCAGGAGGTTTGCCTGGCTCAGGACTACTAATTTGACCCTGGATACCCAGACAAAAGCCTTGGACTTTCCTTGTAAGCCCACATCTCTGTTTGTGGAGCAGACAGAGGCTTACATGAAGTAAATGGACGAGTACAAGTCAGCTTACAAAAGTGCAGCTGCTAAAGAAAAGGCATCAGCACCCCACAAACACCAGAGTAGAGGTGGTAGGGGTAGAACCCAGTACAGACCCTGTTTCCAGCCTCAGGCCTTCCCAGCCTATCAGCAGCAGAGGGGGTATTTCAGAGGCAGGGGCAGGAGGGGCAGTGGTCGTACTGGCCCCAGCCCACAGCCTGCTGCACAGGCAAAACAGAACTCCTGGTGTGCCTGTCAGGGTCACCTCCCCATCTCCAGTAGGGTGCCGGCTGGCCCACTACCTCCAGGTTTGGCAAATCATCACCACCACAGACAAGTGGGTCCTGGAGGTAGTGGGCCAGGGTCTTGCTCTCAGCTTCAAGGTTATGACCAGGCTGAGGGCAAGGGTGTTCAGACCTGCCCCCTTATCAGAAACAGCCCTGTTGGAAGAGGAAGTGACCAACCTTCTATTGCAAAGGGCAATAGAACTTGTTCCTTTGGCACAAAAGGGAGAAGGCCTGTACTTCCTCACAGTAAAGAAAACTGGGGAGTGGCGACACAGATTGGATCTCAGACACTTAAACAGGCATTTGACAAAGTCAAAGTTCAAGATGATGACCCCGGCAACCATTCTTCCAACATTAAGGCAAGGAGATTGGTTCATACCTGTCAACCTGCCAGAACCAAAATCAGGGACAAATTACCAAAATCAGTGATGCCATATTTTGTTCAGCGTGACGTCACGCCATCATATGACATGTACATCACATGAGGTAGTACACTACAACATATGTAAAGTCCTTTTAGTTTATGCCTTTTAAAATATCAAATTCAGTTGCATACTACCAAATGGTACAATAAAAAACATAGGCAAGTATTTTGCATCTCCTTTCTTTTCATTTACCCACTTGAAACTAAAGTGCAACATGAGCATTGCTAGAGAAATCATTTTTCTTTAGGATCCAGTGTTAAGTTAATTTCCAAGTTTTTAAGAATCCAGTGTTATTTCAGACATAACTGAACAGAAATATACTTGGAATGCAGTGTGTGTGTGCCTCTGTCTCTCGCTCCTTCATCCTCATTAGAGGAACAGATAAGCCTGTGGAATGCAAGGGAGGGGGAGGGCTGTCGTCTCCAGACCGGCTGATATATCAGTCCTGAATTCGTATACTTGCTAATTCTGTTGGTAGCTTAAAGGTTAAACAGATCTTCCAGGCTTACACACTGCATTGTAAAAATCCATAATAGAAGCAATTAATTCTGGACTGCGGGACAGGTAGTCTAAATTCGTGAAGTTCCTGAAAATCCGGGGACAGTTGAGAGGTATGGATTGGTTGGCATCTCTAGACCTAAAGGATGTTTACTTTCACATCCCCATCAGGCAATCCCACAGAATGTTCATCAGGTCATTATCAGTTCAGGGCTCTGCCCTTCGGCCTGATATCTGCCCCAGGGGTGTTCATAAAGCGGCTGGCAGTGGTTTGTGGCACACCTAAGGAGAAAAGGGGCAACAGTTTTTCTCTACTTGGAAAACTGGCTAGTCGTAGGTCAATCACCTCAGTAGGTCAGGGATGCTCTGGTAGTCATACAGGATACTCTGCAGTCACTAGGGTTCCTGGTCAATCAAAAAAGTCAATGCTGGAACCAGTCCAGCTCCTGGAGTTTATAGGAACGGAACTGGATAGTTTGCCGGGAAAGGCATTCCTCCCTCAGGGAAGAGTGGACAGCCTGCTACAGATAGCCAGCTCCTTTCGGCTGCACATACCCAGGCCAGCAAGGCACTTCTTACAACTGTCAGATTGCATAGCAGCGTCATCAACAACGGTGCCAGGGTCCAGGTTCCAGATGAGAGACATTCAGTTCCATCTCAGATCCCATTGGTCTTAAAAAAGGGACTCCCTGTAAAAGCTGGTGTCAGTGGCAGGAACTTTCATCCAAGCACTCCAATGGTGGCAGGAAAGGGGCACCCTCAGGGAAGATGTACCATTCCTGCAAAAGTCCCCAATAGTGGTGTTAACAACAGATGCCTCCCTCCTAGGGTGGAGTGCCCACCTAGGGAAGCACAGTGCTCATAGGACATGGCTTCAGCAAGAGTTACTATTGCACATCAGCCTGCTAGAGCTCAGGGCAGTTCTTCTGGGTATTCAGTCCTTTGCCACAATGCTCCAGGGCAAGGTGGTGCAGGCCAGGACAGACAATACCACCATCATGTACTCCATAAACAAGCAAGGGGGCACAAGGTCAACCCCTCTGTGCATAGAGACCATGAGCATTTGGAGTTTGGCTTACTCTCTTAGAATCTCTCTGTCAACTGTCCATCTTCCAGGGAAGGACACTGTCCTAGCAGATGCATTCAGCAGGATCAATCAGAACCACTACGAGTGGTCACTCAACAGGCAGGTCCTGGAAACTGTTTTCAGGAGGTGAGACACTCCAGAAGTGGATCTGTTTGCAGCCCCAGACAACCATCAGCTGCCACAGTTTTGCTGCGGGCCTCTTGTGGTAGGCACAGTGCCAGTGGATGCACTACTGCTGGACTGGACAGGGAAGTTTCTGTATGCCTTCCTTCCATTCCCTTTGTTACTGAAAGTATTGAACAAGCTCAGGACCCAGCAAGCAACAATTATTATCATTGCTTCATATTGGGCCTGGCAGCCCTGGTATTCACTGCTCCTGTCCCTGTCAGTAGCCTGACCACTCAGCCTTCCCAGGAGGCACAACCTACTGACCTCTCAGGGCAGGATCCTTTACCCCAACCTCTAGTCCCTCAGGCTTGGGGCCTGGCTCTTGAGGATCTAGAGTATGTAAACCTGCACCTCTCCAAAGAGGTTTTGGAGGTGCTCAGGGTCTCTAGGAAACCATCTACCAGGAAGACCTACACATCCAAGTGGAAAAGGTTTTCCATCTGGTGTCAGAACAATGGTATAGACCACATCCAAGTGGGTTTGTCAGTCATCTTAGACTGTCTGACACACCTCCATTCCCTTGGCTTAAGACCATCTACCCTTAAGGTGCATTTGGCAGCTGTCTCTGCTTACCTATCAGTAGGTAAGGGCTTGTCCCTGGCTTCAAATCCGGTATTCAGAAAGTTTTTCAAAGGGCTGTTGCACTTGTATCCCCAACAGAGGGAGCCAACCCCAGCTTGGGATCTCAACATATGCACTATACAGCTTACGCAGCCACCTTTTGAGCCCACATCTTCAGCAGAGCTAAAGTATGTGATTTGGAAAACAATGTTCCTGGTAGCAGTCACCTAAGCCAGGAGGATAAGTGAGCTCCAGGTCCTGTCCACACAATTCAACTATGCTGCACTCCAAAGGGACAAGGTAGTCCTCAGGACCAATAGAAAGTTTCTTCCCAAGGTGGTATCTGACTTCCATCTTAACCAGTCCGTTACACTGCCTGTCTTTTTCACTGACCATTCCACTTCGGGTGAGTGTAGACTGCATAGCCTTGATGTTAAGAAGTCTATCAGCTATTACCTGAACCACACAAAGGACCATAGGCAGGGCAATACCCAGCTCTTCCTGACCTATGGAGAAGTGGGGAAAGGAAAACCAGCCACTAAGAGGTCCATTGCGTGCTGGATTGTGGCCTGCATTCAGTTTTGCTAGAGCAAGGTGGGCAAATAGCCCCCTGTGGGTCTCAGGACTCACTCTACCAGGGGAACAGCTGCCTCCTTGGCAGCTGCCAGGGATACTCCCCTGTTGGAAATCTGCAAAGCAGCTACCTGGAAGATTGTCCACACATTTACCAAGCATTACTGCTTGGACATCCAGGCCAGAAGAGATACCAGGTTTGGCACAGCAGTACTGCAGACCCTGTTTCCCAAATAGGTTCTGTGCCCACCTCCAAAGGTACTGCTTGGGTAGTCTGCATTTTGACAGACTACAGTAAGATTTGCAGGGGTTTGAAGAAAAAATTACTTACCATAGTAATCTTGTTTCTTCCAAGGGAATCTTACTGCATTCTGAACTCCCACCCTACCTCCCCTACTGGAACCTAATGGGCACTGCAGTCCAGCTGTCCATATCCCGTTGCAAACCTGTTGTTGTTATGGTTTCTTTTCTTTGGGCATCTGTGACTTGAGTCTTAGAGATGTCCACACTGTTTAAAAAAGGGTTGATTATTTGGGGGAGGGGGGATTAATTGTTTATTAGGATAGCTTAGCTAGATTATTTATGCATGCTCCATAAGAATCTGATGGTTGCTGGAAGTGCAATCAGGGACAGTGGTTTGAAAACCAAGCACAAGCCTAGCATTCCACCATTTGCATAGGTTCTATTAACCATTTCAGCTCCCGGGGCAGTCCTATGGTGAGACCATACTGCATTTTGTCAGAATACAGTAAGATTCCCTTGGCAGAAACAGGATTACTATGGTAAGTCATTTTTTCTTCTATATGTTAAATGCATTTAATGAAAACACTGCTATAAAAAGGAGTGAAGACACAGTTTGCTATGTTACCATTGGGCAGCTGCATATGACTCCACGGCCACCATATATGCGCTGGGCACTGGCTATTTATGGAGGCAGTGATGTCATCAGCTGCCCTCTACTGGTGATGGAGCAGCATGCAGTTTCATGGATTGTATACCTACACTTTCATTATGAGTGTCAAATGTATAAACAAAAACATTTGAAACTGTACACCACTAAAAAGAAAAAGGATAAAATGTAGCAGTAATTATGGAATGAATAATGCAAAAGGCAAGGTGATCTGCTTGCAGCACTGATCACTTTTAACAGTTTTACTAGCTGCATTTATGTGACCATGGACTCCACGTTTGTGGCACAGTGACAGACTGCTGAGAACTGCAGTGAAAATGAGGTAAGAAGGTATCCGACTCCATTTTTAACAGAGGAAGAACCTGTATCTCTGCTTACCCCGATAAGATTGATATACTGAGACACTTTTGATTAGTGACTCTTCTTGGACTGTTAACTAAGCTATGCTATGTTATATATACCGGTCAAGTTAGAATTTAGATGATATTTCAAACCTTACAAAAAACACTGCTATAACTCAGAGCTACGTGGCTATCACTGTCCAAAGTATCATTAAGATAAGGTACAAGTAAACATCGCTTGTGATTGAGACCAGATGTGCAGAACAATAAATCTTAAGGAATGTATGTAAGGTTGTGTTGTGTTTCAGAAAGAATTTCACTCGAGTCTTCAGATTACTTCTAAGAGTTTATTGCGGTGCATGTTCATTCTTTTCATCAGTATTGGTGCTTCTTATTCAATTTACAAACAGTGTTTATATAAAGAAATGTTATCTTGAAAAATACCAACACCCCATTATAAGCCAATCATAAAACAAAATAACATTAATCTTAGGATGTGGTGTACCTTTTTCCTTAGAACATAGGTATTGCTACATTTCTTGCACAACATCATAGGCATTACTACATTTCTTGCATAACATGCCTTGATGCACACCTTCCTTAACAAGTGCATACCATTCTAAACAGGTGCACACCTTATTTATTTATTTATTTATTAGATCATCGGTTTACAGACCTTGAGTCAAAGACTCATTTACAAAGGCACCTCGTCAAGAGAGCAATACATCACAGCAAACAAAACCATACAGTACATAATGTTTAGCTTAAAAATGCAACCAGTGTTACAGGAGTTCACTGGTGGTACAAGGTTGATAATAGGTAGATCACAGTAGTCATAATATAGGTACACGAGTACCACGTCAGGTAGCAACCAGAGATATTTTATTACATTAGTCAGCAGATGTTGCCTTCCTTCCAAGTGCACACCATCCTAAATAAGGTTATCATAAGACATTTTGGTGTTAAATGTTGTGAAATGTAAGAATGTTGCACTACAATGTATCTGTAACATTAACATTCTTGAATGTTCTCACCCGAATTTAATGGCACAGGAGTTTTGCACTATGGGCAACTGAGCTTTTGTGCTAAACATTATAACAAAGCATTTGTCAATGCCGAATGTTTGCTTGCTGGTATTGGCATTGTTAGTGCAGGAGTTAGAGAGAGATGCATAATAGGAATGGCAGTGAAGTATTGAACTGACTCCAACCCCACCCCCACCCTGCAGAGACTGACAGGCATTGGGGGGGGGGTGCCTTTGGGTCGTCAACCATAACACTCATGCCATTCCACCTCACCCCCACCCTGAAGGCACCAACAGGTGTCGCAGTGTGCCTTGAGGTCTTCGGCCCTTACGCTCACCCCATTCCATAAGGAAATAAGCTGAGATGGGTGCAGTATAGGAGAATAGGGTGAATGTTAGGGCTGAAGACCCAAAGGCACACCTCGATGTTTGTCAGTGGCTGCAGGGTGGGGGTGAGGGTGGAATGGCGTAAGCATTATAGCCGATGATCCCAAGTCACACCCCGACGTCTGTCAGTCTGTACAGGGTGGGCGTTATGGTTGGAAACCCTAATGCCCTGGGCGTTTGTTGGTATTTTTGCTCCAAACTTTCAACATGGGCTTTTTTGGGACCCCACCTCATGAACAGTGGTAGTAACAACTATTATGCTCTTCTTATTATTACACCAATTTAATTATTTAAAAAAAAACAGTTTCAGGTACAGAACTATTACTCTCTGAGGTTCGCTGAAACAGAGAACTTGATTTACCCCAAAAGAAAGAAAAAAAGATGGGGAAAAAGGCCTGCCTCCAGGCTCAGCCACATGTTATTTTTATTTATTTATTTTTCAAATATTGCTCTTGCTCCTTTCGTGCCACATGTGCTTGTCCTCCTTTGGCTCTCGCCATGGCATGCTACTCGTCCTACTGAGGCTCAGTCACCACTTCTCCAGACACCCCTGCTCACCAGTGACACACCTCTGTGCTGCCCCCCAGTTTACTCCCTGGGGCTGGGTACCTCTACAGCTCCTTGCCTTAGCTGCAGTACTCTTCAGCTATAGTTCTCACCCCCAATAAATGCCTAAGCAGCCCCTCCTAGATGCCTGTTCAGCTGGACTTATTTCAACCCTTCCAAAAGCCAACCTGTTAGGGTACCACAGATGGGGTTTACCTAGGAATCCCTCAGTTTAAGGGTACTGGTGTAACCCTACATCATGGTCTGTGATGGGCCAGCCTACACCCCAGACAACTCTAATGGCACTACAACAAGAGTCTCCCTTGATGGCAGGAACTGGTTCTTTATCCCGTGTAGAGTACCAAACGGGTAGAGAGTTCTGTGTGGACCTGCGGGCTCCCTGTGAACACCATCCTTCTGCTCTGGGGTCCTGAATGCTCCTGGGTCAATTGGTACACCTGGATAAATAAGTACTTCCATTGCTGTATTGGCTGCTTGCACTCAAATACCCTAGACACACACACAAAGGCTCCGATTTCAGCACTGTCATCCTTCTATCTGTCACCACTCCACAATCCCTGCTCTACTTCTCTGGCCAACAAATCCTCAGTCAACTTGTAAAAAAAAAAAAAAATCACATCATTTATGCCCACCAAAATACTATAAAATTCAATTTTGCTCTACTTCCCCAGCCAGCAAAACCTCAGCTGACTTTTTAAAAAATTACAATATTTAGTCCCAGCAAAATACTGTAAAATTCAGTTTACTTACTAGTACAGCTGAGGTGTGCCACAGCAGTTCCCAGATATTTCTGTTTTATTTGTTCTTGTCTTTTTAGCCTCCTCTCACTCTTTATCATGTTTTCTATTTCATCTTTTCCTCCTTCAGCCCCTTCTGTCTCTCTCTCTCTCTCTCTCTCTTATTTTTTTGGGTTTTTTTTTCCAGTTCTTATTCCTCTTCCTTTCTCTGTATATCTTGCATCTTTTATTTGTTTTGGCGGATCACTGTCAAAATCAGGCATCCATAATATCACTGCCATTTAAAGTGCGGATGAATTAACGCTTGGTCACAATAGCGGCAATCTTTTTAGCTCTGGCATTTATAGTGATTGCGCTTACATGATGAATGTTGAATGAGGGGCTTTTTTTGGTTTAAGTGTCGATGTTCTCGGTATTAATTCAGAGTACCAGTTTTAAATTTAAAACTGGTTGTGTGCCAGTTAAAATCCAGTGGTGCAGAGTCCAAAGCAATCAGTGAATAGAGAACTGTAGTTACCTTGCCTCAGTGCATGTATGAAGTACAGTGACCTGTCAGTAATTGTTTTATTAATTGTCTCATTCGTTCACATCCAGTTCCTATCCAGTCTGCTGTCTTCATTCTATATACACTATCGGTGGTGCACAGTAGTAGATAGCCTGAGCAATGGCAGTACGTTTTCTGAAGAGTCAAGAGTCCATCTGTTTTTAACTAGGGAATCCAGGAAACGTTTACAGAGAATGCACAAGAAGACACGTAGTTAGTATTGTAATTATAGAATGCCATTCAATTGTCTGTCAAATGTCCCCCACCCATTACTCACTCCTCACCCACTTTTTCTTAACTTCCGCCATCTTATCTACACCCACCACTTGCTCCTCTCTCCTAAAATACCATGTGCAAGTCTTATTGGAGTGTGCTTTTTTGAGCACTGTAGTTTAAAGCGCAACTGTGCAAGTAGGAGTGAGTAGTGAACCGTGTGATCGGAGAAGGTGGTGGTAGTTGATCAAAAGTATATTAAGAGCGAGGAGCAAGTGTTGGGAGTAGATAAGGTGACAGAAGTTAAGAAAAAGTGGGTGAGGAGCGAGTAATGGGTGGGGGACTTTGACAGACAATTGAGTGCAGTTCTACAATTAAAATACTAACTACGCATCTTCTTGTGTATTCTCTGTAAATGTTCCCTGGATTCCCTAGTTAAAAACAGATGGACTTAGTATGCGTGGAATCTGGTCCATTTTGAGTGGGCAGGTGATGAGGACCGGAGCGCTTGCTAAAAAGCAGCATGTTCAGTCAGAAAAGAGTATTTTTTAAAAAGATTAAACTGTTTGAAAAGTCATCGCGGCGATGTCAGACTTCCATGTGTCTTCCAGGACGAACGAGGTGGGGGGCTTGTATGGCAAGGAGGAGCAGCCTGGGGTGTCAGGCATCGCAGCCAAGAGAAGGAAGAAGCATTCCAGCACCGCCTTTTAGCAGGAGTGGCCCAGGTTGTGGCCGTGCGTGCAGTCAAGGGAAACCATGCAAAAGCCTGGTGTTTGGTAAAGCCCACTTGGCGAATTCTTGTTGTCGTCTCTGTTATTTTTTTTTAACTTGCCAACTCCCTCTCTTCCCTGGAACTAAAACCAAGTCAATATGTTCTGTGAGACTGGGAGTTGTGCTTAGTTGCAGTTGCTGATGGAGCAAGGGAAAATGTGTTGCAAAACCCTTTGGACTGAAGCCAAAACAGGGATCCGGGTAAAATCGTGCATCGCTAATAGCACAGTCAATATTAGCATACATTATACAGTCACACTTGGGAGCAGAGGGCAGAATCAGTTAGCAGCAGTTGAAACAAACTGTCTGTGACAGCAGGTCAGATGCAGTGGCTACAGTTGAATGAAAACGACCTACAATCAGCTGTGGTGACATACCACCCCTGCTTGTAGCAGTCCTTTTCTTTCAACTGTACGCCACTGCATCTGAACTGGTGTCATAGACAGCTCAGACATTCATTGGTGCGGTGTGGTCGCACCTGCAAAAAGTATCAGGGCGTTGGAAGCGGGGGTGGCACACCTATGAAAACTCATATGGTGGCACTATGTTTCTTGCACATGTGTGCAAGCAAACATAAAAAGGGGAGTTTGGACAGTGTTAAGAGAAGGGAAATGGAAGGTAAGTTTGAAACAACATGGTAGCACTTAGTAATTCTTCTGCATCCAGACAACAGGAAAGTAACCAGCCTTAAAAAAAGTGTCAGCACAAAAAATGTAAGGATGTAAGCTAGTAAGTAATTTTTTATTTCTTGAGTGCCCAATCCTTGAGGCTCTGGTTACTTCACAAAAGAAGAGGTGTGAAAAACATACAATACACATATTAAAAACAAGAGTCAAATAAGTAATACAATTCTGAAAGTCAATAAATAGGAATAATATTAATTAATAAAATTTAAACTATAACTGGTATTATAAACTATAAGCCACAGAATCTAGGGGCCACCTAAGGTCCCCAGAAAATTTTTGTTTTTTTTTTGGTGCATTCTGGTGCACTTTGGGGGTCATTTAAAACATAATTTGCTACCCTATTACTCCCTCCCCATGCCCAGTAAGTTGCATTCTAGCCCCCGGCCCAGAGTCCCACCAGTCCAGTATGTTGCATAAACCACCCTCCCCATAGCCCAGCTACCTGCTCCAGTTCATGGCCCCTAGCCCTCCTCAAGCCCAGCAAGTTTCACCCAAGTTCCCTTCCCTAGAATTTTTAACCCTTCCCCAGCACAGCAAGTTGCATCCTACCCTCCTGTCTAGTCTTCATCCCTCCCTGCAGCCCAGCATGTTGGCCTTTCTCCTAGTCCAGCAAGCTGCCCCTTAGCCCAATGGGGGCTCTGCAGTGACAGGGGTTGTTTCAGCATGCGGTAAAAACCACTACCCCTGTCGTTATAGGCTGCCATGATGGAACGTGAAGGATGCTGCCGGGGTGTTGTCTGGCCAAGCCACACCCATGGTGGAGTGGCTAGAGCACGTGCCTGCAGCAGCATCAGGGACCTGGGGCTGTGGTTCAGTTCTCCCCAGGTCCCACTGTAATGCAGCTTTTAAAAAAAAAAAACATATATATATATCCCTACTCCTAGTTTTCCTCTTTTCCCAAAGTCCACGACCTTCCGGAGTCAATGATTGTAAGTCTGGGAGGTGTCACCCCCCACGTCGGGGGGTGTAGGAGCAAAGCTCCCCAAAAAAGAGAGACAGCTGCTGTTTTTTCAGCGGCGTCCGCTCTTGTTTTTTTGGTCAGGATTTTGTCCCATTGCTGTTAGAGAGTACGCTGTTGTGTCTGTGCCATTGTGTGTATGCGCAGTTTTATCCGCAACATTATGACCCCATGCCTACAGTTATGGACAGATGTCTGACTGAATCACAGTTGCATCTCATGAACTAGAAGTGCGTGTGTGTGTGTTTCTTCAATGTATAGAAGGACCACATAATCAGGCTGCCTAGTCACCCCCCCCCCCCGGTAGGAGAAGGAGTCATTGTGGTGTGCTCCATTTCAGTAACATTCTGACTAGCTCATTTTTAACTCTATAAACTGGATTTTGTAATATCACACCATAAGAGAGCTAACTGGGAACTAAAGTACAAATAGAGCTCCCAGAAGTATGCTGTAGTTACCAAAATCCCCAGAACAGAGTACTGGGTGTGAGGGGTTCAGCTGGATACAGCAACAGAGGAAATAAACTTTGGAGTCATCATTAGTTCCCTCAGGCTTTTTTTTCTGTTTACCTGTGTAGTTTGAAGCATGAACAAGGATTGCCTCTGTTGCACCCTCCTACTTTCATCAAGATTGAAACGTAAATGAAGTTACAAAGTCTGGTGTGAAAACCTGCACTACAAAGGTCATGACCTGACTCATTTAAGGCATCCTGGGATTTTATGATGCTTTAGAGCTAAAGCCTGCAGTAGTTCTACTGTATCAGTTAGTGCTGCTTCATCTCCTTTGTAGTCCCTATGTTCTTGTCTTGAGTCGGCCATTGAACTTTTCAAGGTACAGTAACTGCCCTCCTATTTTCTGTAGTTTAAACTGTATCCAAGTTGGAAAAGATGGTTTTAGAGAAGGTCTGGGTTACTAAAGTTTTATTTCTGCTTTGTTGAATAGTTTTGTGGTACAAGTTCTTATTTTGGAGACTGAGCATACAGTCTCTATTCTTGTTCATTTTTTTCCTGTGCTGGCTAACAAACAAGGAGTATGGCCAGAATGAGACAAAAACACAGCGACTATAGAGGACATCTGAAGCTCTGACTGATACAGTAGAATTGCAGACTTTAGCCCTAAAGTATCATGAAATCCCATGATGCCTGGCATGAATTGGGTCACGACCTTTGTAATGGAGTCAAGCAGGTGTTCACACCAGACTTGAGTAACTTCATTTACATTTAAAGCCTGATGAAATTAGGAAGGTGCAGTAGAGGCAAATCATTGTTCATGCCTGCAAACTACACAGGTACAGTAAACAGAAAAAAGTCTGAGGAGACCTTCCCTTTAAACAAAGGCACCAATGTAATAAAATCTTCAGCAAGGCTAACAGGTTACTGGGGGTGCATTGCAAGGGGGTTTGACAGTAGGAAACAGGAGATACTGTTACCTCTGTATAGGGCACTGGTGAGGGCCACCCCTGGAGTACTGTGCCCAATTCTGTATTCCCCACCTGAAAATGGTGCAGGGCTTGCATGAGAAATCCTAAGATTAGAGACCGAGGGACCTCAACTTGTACACCCTGGAAGTGAGGAGTGCAAGAGATGACATGATAGAGACATGCAAGTACCTCACAGGGGTAAACGGGATGCAGGAGGGGAGTCTCTTTCAAATGAGAAAATGCACAAGGACCAGGGGCATGGGATGAAGCCGGGGGGGGGGTAAGAGAGATGTGAGGAAATATTTCTTTACTGAAAGGGTGGTAGATGCCTGGAACGGACTGCCAGCAGAAGTGGTTGGTGTGAAAACAGTGGGGGGCTTCAAGCATGCATAGGATAGACAGAGATATATCAAAAAATAGACAGGGAGGAAGGAGGAACATCAGAGACCAGTTAGGGTCTGCAGAGACAGAGTAACATAAAAACATAGACATTGTCATCAAAAAAAGACCATTAGTCCATGCAGTCTGCTCAGTTTTACCCTACTGTACTCTGTGACCTATTGTTCAGACTGCTTTTGTCCTCCTCTCCCATGCTCCCGTACTGCTATCCACCTCCCTGAAACCATGTAAGCCCTTTACTCTGTCCCAGCCGTGCTTGAACCCATTTTTGGTTTTTGCACACTACTGTCAGTAAAATAAAACTTTCTAGCATCACTCCTGAATCCCCTCCCAGGATACATTAATTTCCCCATGTTCTTGACCCACCATTCCTACGAAATAATTCCTTGTAGTTTATCATATTTATTCCTATCAGGAACTTGAAGGTCTCTATCATGTCCCCCCTTGTAACTTTGTGAAAAAACTATAGTTAGTAAATTATCAATTACAGATACTTAGAAAGGAGACGAACGGAGACGAGACTGATGGCGGAAGAATTTAATGATTATAATAATAATCACAGCGAGAAATTACAAGTGGTACATTCTTCAAAATAACAGGATGTACAAGCTTACTTATATAGTAAAAGCAATGTCTCTATTTTTAGAATTTCTTATAATTGGTCAAAAAAACAGCATACACATCAACTTATAAGGTAATAAGATATCTTTCCTTGGTATGTGTATGATCTTACCCTTGGCCAGCACAAATATAGACAGTGTACATTTTATTTACCATATATGGTGGGTAACAACTGTCATCACCAGTTACCAGAGTTCAGAAGAAAGAGACAAGCTTCCAACTAGCACTTTGGACTGTCCATATAAGGACAAGCACTAAAGGTTAATCATAAGGCGAATTTTGGACACTAGTCTGTGTCTGTGCTTGCAGTCACGTAGGCCATATATTACTTACTTCTGCTAAATTATAATGCTAAAAGGCACATTGGTATTGCAATTGTAGCTCAGCTCTTTTTATAACTGTATAGTATATGTATCTTTGTTTTATAGGCCAGTATCTGTTATACATGCACAAAATGTTTTTAGACCAAAATAAGGTTAGGCCGCAATATAGGGGCACACTCCTTTACCCCTTACTAGACCCCTCTCCCTTCTGGCCTCCAGCAAGTACGTGTTCAGTGCCCTAAGCCAGTCCTTATAGAATCTGCACTGTTGGCCTGAATCCTTTTGATTATGCAGTGTCAGTAGCTCAGCAGGTTGCACATTCGCCTCTGAGACCGGAAGATCAGAAGGCTGTGGATTCTATCTCCACACCTGGCACTTTGGTTAAATTCCAATACTGACACTGTAGTGCAGCAGAAGGAGGGTGCTGCACTCCTGAAGTGCCATCTTTCGGATGAGACATTAAACTGAAGTCCTGTCTGCCTGTTCTGGTGGTGGTTCAGGTGGATGTTAAAGATCCCATGGCACTTCTCAAAAAGAGTAGGGGAAGTTTCTATTAAGAAATGAAAAGAAAACAATTCAAGAAATGACAAATCAAGTAACAGGAAAATCAGAATCAGTAATCCATGGCATTAAGTTCCATAATTCCAACAAAGATACAAGTGACAAATTTCGCATTTCAAAATAATACACTTCTCTCAAATCTCGTTCGTCCCCCTGAATTATCATATCATGAGATACATCCTGTTGTTGCAAAGTAAAAAGACATCCAAATATGCCATTTTAAAACTACAAAAAGTAAATTCAGTGTATCCACATTCCACTTCTACCAAGGAAGTAGAAAAGAACCATACAGCAACATTTCATACATAGTGGACGAAAACAATGGTTCTCGCCACTTTGTGGCTAACAATGTCCAAAAGCTATTTATACAAGAGCAAGACAAAAAAGGTGTGAAATAGTCTCATCCTGCTGTGGGCAACCTGGTTTAGAACAAATTCTTTCATTCAATTGTTTGTGTTTATGGTTATCCTTAACGTTGATTTTCTCATGGCAACCAAGCCAGTGTAAACCCCACATCTTTTGGGGAATTCTAGGATTCCTTAACAGGGCATAGAGATCCTTTAAATGTGGGTTTGGGCATCTGGGAAAAACTACAAGATCTGTACAAATATGATCTAAAAGATATTTACACAAGGCTTTTCTTGTACTGGTTATCATCATGTGGCTACTAATGTGCCATTGTTTAAGACGAAAAAAGGTGTCCCAAACATAGGTAGGAACACGTGGAATATGTTTAAGTGTTCTTAAAGTGTTCAATTCCCACTGATTAAACCAAGGGCCACAAGAGTGAAGCAACCAAGTTTTCCAGCCTCTATTACAGTTAATTAGAAGAGGTTTGATATTAGTCACAAAAAAAGTATTAGTATAAAAAAAATAGGCTGAATCATAGCAAGACCTCCCTCCTGGATGGGCAGGTACAATATATAACAGAACGTTTGACAGGATTGAGACGGCTACCCCATAATGCCTGGAAAAAAATGCTCAACAATCTTGTCTCAAGACTTCGGGGGGGGGGGGGTAGGCCAAAAAAAAGAAAAATAGGGAGCAAATAGGATTTAATCATATAGACCCTTTTCTTTTTACTCAGTTTCCAAGTATTCCAAAGTGAAACCTTTGACTGGGCTAGTTCTAGCTTAGGAGTCCGGTTAAGTATATCCAAAGGTCCGTCCCCCATATAAAATTCCCAAAATTTTAATCGGGCCATCACTAATCTCACGGTCAGTGCTAATAAACTAATTTCCTGCCGAAGTTCCCAATCTGTGGCCTATACATTTATCTAAATTAAGGGTCGCTCCGGAAACTTTCCCAAACTCTGAACAATATTGAACAGCCGGATGTACAGAAGGAACATCCGCCACCATCAAACTCATGTCACCTGCATAAGCTAACACAGAATGAGGAGTGGAAGAAAGTGGTGTAATCGTTCATGCAGTATTGATTGAGCGAAGTAAGAGGTCTAAGAAAAAGTCATATAAGAGTGGACTGAGCGGACAGCCCTGCCTAACCCCTCGTTGTAATGATATTAAAGGGCCTTTCCAGCCACTAACCACAGGGATTACAGTAGCAGAGCGATACAGTAACTGAAGCCTAGAGAGAGTGTAATCAGGGACTTTATAATGGTGTAATGTATGCCATAAAAACGCATGGTGCACTGAATCGAAGGATTGTTGCTGATCTAGTGAGAATATGAAGCCCTGTAGTTTATTCAAATTTCCATGTTCAATTAATTCTCGAAGTAAAACAATATGATCCTGAATACTCCTCCCCGGGACATTACTTGATTGAGCTGTGGAAATTACAAATGGGGCCATTCTAGATAGACGGAGTGAAAAAATTTTAGTCAGAATCTTAAAATCGGTGTTTAGTAGACTCAGAGGTCTCCAATTTGAGAGTAATCTTTATTCCTTCTTATATAAATAAACAGGCAACCCATGTTGAAGTCCAAAGGGAGATTATCAGCTCGTAGAACATAGTTATAAACCGCTGCTAACTCTGTACATAAGTCAACAGATATCACCTTATAGAGTTCATTCGGAAGGCCATCTAGGCCAGGTGTCACCCTCGGACGTAAAGCTTTAATCACTGCTTCTACCTCCCAAGCATGTATATCACTGTAAATCATGTCCAAAATGGAGGCTGGGACATCAGGAATCTTAATAAGGGAAAGATATTCCAAGATTCCATCAGAGGAAGTGTTGATAGGGCCAAACAACGGTTGTGTATAATGGGCTACATGGTGTCGAATATCTGAAACATTTGTAAGTTCAGTTAAGTCATCATTCAAAAGTACCTCAAATGTTTTACTATTAATTTTTTTAGTAATAGTGGCATACGGACAAACAACATCACTGGGGCCAGAAGTCCCAAAACACTGCTGTCATTGAATGGAAGTAAACTTAATCGAATGATATTCCATCAAACGTTTTCTGAGGTTGCTGATTTGCGCAAAAAAATTATGACCTGTTGTATGAGACAGCATAAGGAGTTTCTGCAATTGAAGTCTCGTGTTATGGTAGTGAAAATACAAAGTTTCATAATGTTGTTTAATACTATAGTGTTTGAATAAGTGTCGTATGCCACATTTAGTGTCATACCACCAACTCCAGAGATCATCATTTAGAAAAAAGACAGATTTCCTGTCCTTAATGTAATCTGTAAACTGCAGTAACAACTGTGAATCCTTTAAAGAGGAAGTATTTAATTTCCAGGTACCTGGACCAAATACTCTGTCAATTATGGGGCCCAAGTAGATGGATAACAAATTGTGATCTGTAAATTCTGCAACTTGTACCATAGCAGCAAAAAAGTTGTAAGTGTGGAGAAATAAAGAAAAAATCTATATGGGTCGCTAACGATCCTTTATGAAAGGTGGGAGTATGTTGACCGGAGAAGTGTAAATAAGCATCACATAATTTTGTGGAGCTGAACAGTTGTTTTGAAAAATTCGTGTCACAAAATAATTTGGTGGTTTTAGAGGTGGAAGACTTATCTGTGGTGGATAAACCACAGTTGAAGTCACCCCCAAATACAATATACATAGAAGTATATAGGTATGGCTTAATAAGCTTCAATAATTCAATTCTATGGGGCTTAGTTTGGGGAGCATTTATATTTATCTCTCAAAATGGAACAGAGGAAATCGTAACATCCAAAAGGAGTCGACCAGGGAATAAGTCTAAAATTTTTATGATGGTGACATCCGGGATACTAAATAGGATACCCAATCCCGAACAGGGTTCATGCCCGAAGGACCAGTAAGAAGGCCCAGGGAACCAGGCTCGTTGGGCTCTATAAATCTCTGGAATTGTGTGAAATCTAACATCTTGTAAAAGAATAACTCCTGCAGTGAAGCAGGACAAAAAAGAAAAAAACAGCATCCCTTTTAGGTTGTTTCATGATACTGTTAACATTAACAGTGTGAATAGAAAAGGTGGACGACATAGTTACCAGAGAAAAAGCAAGTGGAATCTCATAGGACTAGCAAGGATCACCTGGTCTACCTTTCCTAGGGGTACCTTCTCTGTGCTTTAGCTTTGCTTTTGCTTTCCTTTTCTGAGATCCCACTTTATCAGCTGCAACTTCTGTATCTGTAGTCACTTCGGGGTGGGATGATAGTACAGAAGAAGTGTCAGAATCAGTATTGTCCAGGGGGTGGCGTAGGAATTCAAATCTATTAACCTGAACAATATCATCAGTTTTCATAGCTTTAGAAGAGGGTGAACCCACTTTCTTAAACCCTCTTGTAATTCTAGTAAATGGTTGGGGGGTGCATAGTCCTAATCAGTGTACTAGAGGATAAAACAGTAGGTGCTACAACCTGACCGGAACCTTCAAGTAAGACCAAAGGAGGAAGAGGGGGTTCTGCAATTTGTATGGGTGGTGCAGGGGTCAGGGCAGAAGCGGACCTCTTATCGTCAGGAAAAGGGGCATTTACGAACATATGAAATTTGCCCGCAGATAAAGGCCTAGAGGTCTATCAAGTCTGCTCGAATGTGTAGCTAGCACCCCTTATTCTGCAGCTGCCCCTCCCTTGCACCCTTCCCCTTCATTAACCCTCCCCCTTGTCCTGTCCCATCCTCATTTGAAGCAGTCCACTGTTCTACTGCATACCACTTCAGCAGGTAACGCATTCCACCCAGCCACCACCCTCTCTGTAAAAAAGTGTCTCCTCATCTCCCTCCTGAACCTTCCCTCGCTCCAGTCTCATATCATGGCCCTGGTGGCCCTCCCTCCCTTACTTTGAACAGCCCCTCTGTACCCGTCTTGTTTATTCCTTTCATGTATTTAAAGGTTTCAATCATGTCACCCCGTCTCCTCTCCTCCGGTGAGTACATGTTCAGCTCCTTCAACCTCCTCTCTATGATAAGTCCCCAGCCCTTGATCATCTTTGTCGCTCTCGCTTCACCCCTCCAGTAACTTAATGTCCCTCTCCAGATACGGACGCCAGTACTGCACATGGTACTCCAGGTGTGGTCTAACTAATGACCTATACAGTGGCAGAATCACCTCCTCCCTCCTCGAGGATATACCCCTGCAATACAACCCAGCATTTTGTTGGCCTTGCAGCTGCCTTCCTACATTGTGCCGGTTGTTAATTGACCCTGTAATGAGCACACCCAGATCCTTCTCCTCCTCTGTCTGGGCTAGCTGCACTCCCCTGGTAACTCTCCTTGGGTTCTTCATCACAAAATGAGCATCTTGCACTTTTGGCATTAAAGCCAGTTGCCAGGTGTCTGACCAGGTTTCAAGCTTTGCCAGATCATCCTGCAACCTGCCATCCCCTCGGTCATCCACCACTCGCCTACCTTGGTATCATCAGCAAACAGACTGATCTTGCTCTTGATGTCCCATGATATGTCTGCAATGAATATCCCAAACAACACTGGTCCCAACACTGAGCCCTGTGGAACACCGCTCGTCACTGCCCTTGGGTGTGAGAGCTCCCCACCCACCACCACCCTCTGTTGCCTTCCCTGCAGCCAGTTTCCTACCCATCTCACCAGCTTTGCACCCACCCCTGTGCCTACTAATTTCCTTCCCAGTCTTCCATGTGGCACTGAATCGAATGCCTTACTGAAGTCCAGATACAGGACATCCACTGCATGGCCCCTGTCCAGTTGCCTAGTTACCCAGTCATAGAACTCGACCAGGTTGGTTTGGCAGGATCTGCCACGTATGAAGCCATGCTGTCTGCTGTCCTGTAGTCCTTTGGCCTCTAGGAGGGCCACCAGCCTCTCCTTCAGGATAGTCTCCATTAGCTTACCCACGATGGATGTGAGGCTCACTGGTCTGTAGTTTCCGGTTCATCCTTGGGGCCACTCTTGTGGAGGGCACCACATGAGCCATCCTCCAGTCCTGAGGTACACACCCGGTGTAGTGAGGCATTAAATATAGGTCTGCCAAGGTCCTGCAGGACCTCCTGCCAACTCCTTCAGTACCCTGGGGTGGATGCCATCTGGGCCTGGCGCCTTGTCCACCCTCAGTGCTTTCAAACCCTCTCAAACTCTGCTCTCCATGATTTCCCCATCTGTCACCACTTCCCCCCCTGCTTCTGCCATTTCTCCCACCTTGGGTGTCACCCGCCTCTTCTCTTTAGTAAATACTGAGCAGAAGTACTCATTTAGTGCTTCCGCCTTATCGCACCCTGCTTCCACCCAACCCCCCTTCCTAATCCTTACTATGTGGTCCTTACAGCTCTTTTTCTCCCTGATGTACTTAAAGAAGTCCTTCTCCCCCTTCTTAATGCCTTGTGCCAGCCTGAGTTCCGTAGATGCTTTGGCTCCCCTTACTGCCCTTGTCACCTCCTTCGATTCTGTCAAGTACTCCTCTCTGTCCTCCCCTCCCTGTTTTCTTGTACTTCCTAAAGGCAGCTCTTTTCCTCCTTACCTTTCCATGACCTCCTTGCTCAACCAGATCGGTTTCTTAACCCTAGCCTTCTTGCTCTGGGCTTTGCAGCAGGTTTGGTTGCCTCCACTATCCCCAGCTTTATGAGCTCCCACCTCTGGTTAGTGTCCATACTAGATTGAATTCTGGTCAGGTACCCTTTACCACTTCCCCATCCTCCCAAAGTCGGCCCTCCTGAAGTCCAGCACTACTGTGCCAGATTCCCACTCCTTCCTTGCCCATATCCAATGTGAGCCATACTGGCGGTGGTCATCCCCTGACAGCGGTTCCTCCACTGTAAGTTCTCTCAAAGTCCCCATTTGCCAGCACAAGGTCAAGGGTATTTCCTAACCTGATTGGTTCACTGACCATTTGCAGCAAGAAGCTGTCCTGGAAGGCATCCAGCAGTACCTGCTCGCTTCTGTTCCTGGTTGTTGGGATGCTCCAGTCCACTCCTGGCATGTTGAAGTCCCCCACAATCACCACATTACTCTTCTCGCAGGTCCTCCTGATCTGTCCTGCTAGTTCCCTGTCTAACTTCTCCGTCTGAGATGGTGGCCTGTATTTGTTGCAGGAACAGTAGATTGTGGAAAGGGACGGGTATGCTGGGGGGTAGAAGATGTGCCATTAATAATGTTACATTGCGCTACTGTGATAAGCAGTCTCTGTTCTTCCCCAGCTGCTAGGGTTGGGGAGTTATGGGCAGCCCAGGTGCAAGTTTGAAAGGTATGACCCAAGTCGTTGCAGAGGATGCAGTGGGGCTCTTCCACACACTGGGAACCTGTATGCCTGAGGCCTCCACAAACCGAGCATTTTACCATGCCACAAATGCTACTTATATGATTAGTAGAGCCACATTTGTAGCATGCCTTCCGTTGACCAGGGTAAAAAAGCACTCCCCTGTCCTTTCCAAGCATAAAGCTATTGGGTAGATGTTGAATCCCAGTATCTGAAGTTCGAAGTATCACCCTCACTTTCCACCCCCAAGTCCACAAATTTTCCAAGTTCAAAATAGCTTCAGGGTCAGAAAGTACTGTACACCTTTGTTTCAACCATACTGATATATCATTCAGACTGACACCCTCATTCCGAAATAAAATAGCAATAGTTTTCTGGGTAGGTTTAGTTAAAGGGATGGCACTAAAAGGGGCCCATAAGGGAGAAGATTTTAACTTGTGAAATTTCTTCCAAAATGTTTCTAGCCCAGCTAAAGTATTAAAGCTTATATCAAAATGTGTTTCTGTAGAAACATGTATTAAGGCATGTATTTCATAAGCAGCAAACTTCATGGAATCTTTCAATAAAGTACATCCCACAAAAAAACAATCAGGCAACTCAGACAATCCTCCATAATATTGCAGTCAGACTGCATTATGTCTTTTAGCTTGTTGTACAGGTATTTGAAAGCAAGAAGCATACGTCTTTGAAGTAGAGGCAGATGAGTAAGACGTCGGTGCAGCTGGCTGAGGTTGGGACCCAGGGCCCTGGGGTGTTTGGTGTTGTAGCTGAACGTTCGTGTCATTTGAATGTTCAGATGGTAAATGCAAAGTCGGGTTTTGGGTAAGGCGTAACTCGGGGGTTAGGGAAAGAAGGTCCAAACAGTTGTCCGTCTGATTTGCTCACTGAGAAGCTATGGAGTCTGTTATGGTCGGTAAATGCGTACGGATAGGGGAGGGACCAGAGCGCCACATCCCGACAGTTGGATCCTTCTCCCACCTCGCAGCTGAGAGAGTGGAGTCAACGGACCATTCTGTAGTCTGAGGTACAGCATGAGAGTCTCTTGTTTATGCAGAAGCAGTAGAAGCGTCTCCTGAAGAAATCTTAGCGGGAAGAATAGCCTGAGTTGGTGTTTGAGGAGAAGGAGAAGCCGCTGGGGCTGTCGTGGAATGCAGAAATGTCAGTATCGGTGTCGCGGCGTCAGAAGCTACATATACAAGTGGTGAGTCAGCAAGGGGAATTACAGGTTGTGAAGCAGACTTAGTTTTAAGTGCTAAAAGTCGTTCTCTCGTCGGATAATAGTGTTGTTCCTCAAGCAGCAGTAGCGAATCCACATTAGGGAAATCTTGAATAGGAATAATAGCAGACAAAACTGGAGCAGGTCCTGTAGGCAATGGTTCCACGGCTGTTGTTATAGAAAAATCATCCTGTGCTGAAATCTGCTTACACTGATCCACTGTAGTTGCAGGGGAAATATTCAATCCAGCAGAAGAAATCTGTGCAGCAGGAAAGGAAGTTGAATCTTCGGTGGTTGTGGTCTCTCTCAATACAGAGACAGGGGAAGAGACCATCTCCTCTGCCTCCAGCACCTCCATGTCCTCCTCCACACCTCCAGAGACCACCATCTTGGCAGAAAGGCCAGGATGTAAGGGGAACCCCAGAGGATAGTAGGGGAATTTCCCTGGTGTCCTGGCCAAATTTCCCCCATTCATTAAAAATACCACCAACAGCTTAATCTGGTTCAATTTCAGTTGGTTACCATCTGTATCCCCCCCCGGCCTGGTTGCCCCTGAAACAGGGACTTCTAGTCTCAGTGGGCCTACCGGGTCAACATAAATTCAATAAATAAATTACTGTACAGTGCACTATCTCCAGCCTGTCTCTGTCTTTCTTCAAGTGAGGACTCCAGAACTGGACATAGTACTCCAGATGGGGTCTTACCAGCAGTGTTAGAATTACACTATATGAGCTTTGGGAGCTAGGGCGGCCAATAAGGGCCCTATCTTTAAATTGAGCCCCCTTCTCATTGTAGCCACCCCACCTTCCCATTTGTCTAGGGCCTCCTGATGTTACAAGAAGGGAAGGAAGGCCTACTCAAAGAGACCTAGACCAGAACATTAAATTGCCATGGAGAATGAAATGTTGTCTTGCCACGGCCTGGGTCCTACTGCAGCATAATGGAAACTGCTACCCCTTGCCACTCCTCTGGATACTGCCTGATAGAACCGGAGATCTCCTATTTTCTTTTTCTTCTTCAGAGTCTCCCACCAGCATCCTGGCCCAGGAAGCACCAACATCTCAGGGGCTGCAAACTTTAAACTCCCCCCAAAAAAATCTGGTTAGAAATTCATTAAATTCTCTGGAATTCATTTAACTAGTAATCTTTAAAAAACGCTTTCACGCACTCAGGAACAAGCAACAAACCAATTTATTGCACTTGAGGTCCCAATGATTTTGGCCAGGATCCAGGGGTTCCCATTGTTTGCTTAAACTTATCAGCCATCTGACTCATGGAGTACTAAACTATTTACAGAACGGGGGCATAAGGCTGAGAGAACAGATGTACTAGGCAGCATTCCATTGCAGGCAGCTGATGAAACCTCAGAAATTGCTATTACCCAAGGCCTCTCTCAGACCTTTACCGGGCCTTAGAGCTCAACCTACCCTCTGGCACTGGTAAGTTGATCCCTGAATTTACTTGTTTTTACCATATTCCCTGGCCAGTCTTCTACCCATTGGAGAATTGAGCTGCTTCTCCCATCTGGTCCTGTGCCAAGGGACACGGGAACTTTCCTTCCCTGACCAGACCTTCCAAATCCTTAAGGGTGCCGGAATCCCCTTACACCATGGCCAAAGTCACACCTGGTCTCCTTTCCACATACAGAATGGGAGGGGGCCCACAAATTACTTCTGGCCTACGTCCCCACACACCTTTCATTCTGTGCTTGCTCTAAGCTACCGGGTCCGGAGGACACCGCAGTTTCTTAAGAAATGGACCCATGCAGCATCTGCCATGATAGGAGATCACAGACTTTTTCAAAATAAAGTAAGTTCGGAGTGTAAAGAAAATATGTTTTGGGGGTGGGGGTTTGGTGATAAGGACTGCTTTCCTTTAAATCTGTATGATTTCACAATATATGAAGCAGTAATTAGCTTCTCATTTCATCTTCCCAAGTAAAATCTGGTTATGAAGAACATGTCACTTGCTAAATTATAACACAAGATCACAGGTTATCAAAAACACATATTTCTATTAAAATAGAGAATAATGGGTGGGTAGGGGGTTATAGCGAGAATTTTACACCCCCAAGTTATGGGATGCCACATAAACCCCAAGAGCAAAGCTTGGGGGGTTTATTAAGGCATCCCACACTGAGGGTGCGTGTAAGATTTGAGTTTTACACCCCCTACCCAGCCTTTATTTTATATAATTGCCAGTGCTCATTTTTAAACCACAGCAATTATATAAAATAAAGATGGAGAGGTTTCAGTGCAGTCCGTGGCTCATGATAAAAACAAAAGATAAAAATATATGTATTTTTTTAGTCAGCCACTTAAAAAATGCGTTTGTTTTAATTAACACCACAGCCGAGGTCAAGTGCGGTGAACTGGCGGAGCAGCGGCCAGGCTGATATAGCACCAAGAGAGGAAGGAGTGGTGGCTGCGGACGCTTAGCTTGAGGGAAACCTGGTGCGTGTTCACCATTATAACTAGCTGGTTACATGGCAAATTACAACCGGGTTTCCCTATAGGAAGAAACATGCACCAGTTATTATTATAATATACTAACTGTATTGGTGAAAAGTATTATTTTTCTCTAAAAACATGTTTTGCAGTTCCCATTAAAAAATGAAAAACCTGTGCACAGCTTCATGGACACTTTTATACTCTTTGAGAAACCTAGAAACATGTTTTGAAATTCCCATTAAAAAATGCCCTGCTGTTATTATAAAACAAGATATCAGCTATTGAATCAAAGGGACCATTCTTCTAGCAAACCATCATGGGACAGTCACATAGCGTGCTCTGCTCAGCATGTGGTGCTTAGTTAGAAATTTTTGGTGCCTTCTGTATTTGGCTAAGCTCCAGCTGTACTGATCACATACGATCCATTCTGTTTATCATAAAACAAGATACCAGCTATTGAATCAGAGGGGCCATTCTTCTAGCAAACCATCATGGTTCAGTCACATAGCATACACAGCATGTAGTGCTTATTTACAACCTTTTTTTGCGGGGCATTGCCTTCTGCATTTGGCTAAGCTGGGGCTGTTGGGGTGGATGCCTTATGTAGTTGGCAAGGAAAAAGGATTAAGTATCCGAAACACGTTAGGTGTGCACAGTATGTACTGTGTGTCTGCAGTGGTTTTCTCCAATACATTTTTTTGGACTTTGAAATGGAAGCTGAGTAGTCCTATTTTACAAGCTGGTGAGTGTCTGATTCTCCTATGTTTTGTTTTGACTATTTACGTGAGCAGCACCATCTCAATGCACACTATTCAGTCAGTGTCGTATTGCAGGAATATGTTACACACGGTCCATCTCTACGACTTTTTTAAGTTTGGATACTGAAAAGGCATTTGACAGAGTGTCCTGAGGTTTCTTCTGAGGCATCCTGTCTGCCCTTGGCTTCCCCAAGGTCTTTGTTTCTTGGCTCCAAAACATTTATAGTGGTCCCGTGAGATATGTCTGAGAGAACTGTTTCCATGCCCCACCGATTTTCCTTCAGCGTGATACCCACCAGTGGTGCCTTCTCTCCTGTTGGCCATCTGTGTCGAACCACTGGTAACTACCCTTCTACTCTGTCCAGAGGTGGAAGGTATTCCCTGGATGCTCTGAATGCAAACTGGTACTATACATGGACAACATCCTTCTTTCTATGGATGTGGATATGATGTTCTAGCCACACTGTCTGGCGGTTGCCTTTCCCTTTAAGGATCGCCGGAAACATCTTCTAGCTGGCTCCTCCCACCCACTCGGGTGGTAAATCCCGTGGCTTCACCCCATGATGCCAGATCTTCCTTTCCGCTGGAAGAAGCAGGTTCCCTCCTTACCGCTTCCATGTTGAGTAGGCCCTGGCACTCAAATCATCGGATTTGCTTCCAAAACTTACTCTAAAACTCATTTGAGTTTCATCTTCATTTCAATCTTCGATTGCGACCGTGATGGAGGATAAGACTGCACCCGGGTTTCACTGGTGCCCTCGCAGGCAGAAGATGTCCCATACGGACCCTCATGGCTCGTGCGTCTACTGTCTGGGCCATGATCACGATCCGCAGGCCTGCGACTTTTGTCGGTCATTCCACCCGAATGTTCTCAATGACTGCGGTGCCTGCCTAAAGTTGGGCCGACTGGAGCAACGATACCTGCCGGTCAAATCAAAGGATGCCCGTTGGGTGGTCTCCGCGGCTGTGGGGTCCGCTGAGCAGTTAGAACAGCTCAAGGCCTTTGAGGAGGATGCAGCCCAGGCCGCTGCACAATCCTCTTCTGCCTTGGCCTTTGTTTCTGTCCAGTTGGGCTCCACCTATTCGGCCTGCTTCAAGGAGCTGTGCCAGTCCCTCTCAACTAAAGGAGAGGGCCCCACTGAGTTGCACAGTTCCCGCTCATGCAAGAAGGAATCCAAGAAGGACAAAGAGAAGACTCATCAGCAACACTTCTGGGACCAGGAACGTTCCTGCTGTCAGGAAACTCCAGTTTCAACTACGGTTGAAATCGCAGCCTTGGCTGCTGGCTTCATGGTAACCCCATCGGACCAGTTGGCTGAGATGCCGGACGACAGTGCAGCCAAAATTTTTCTCGACCTTGTCAATCAGTTGTCGTCTGAAGAGGCCAACAACTATCTTTTCAGGATTCCAGTCCTGCCAGTGACCACTGATGGGTTGGCCCAGCTTGCTGAGCTGGAACTGCCGGTCATCAACCAAGACCAGGAGGAGCCACGGATCTCCCTGGCTCCCTCTGATGCCCCCTGTTGGCACCACTGATGGCCAAGGTCGAGTTCATTTTCGACTTCAGGGTCGAACAGGTCCTGCCGACAATGGCGGTCTTGCTCTCGACACCATGGTAAGCAGCGCCGCCGCTACTCTTTTTCATCCTCCTCGGGTGAGGAGAGGCTTCGGCGCAAATTGTGTCGATGCTACAAAAACCTCATGTGGCAACAGTTGGTTCTGTCTGGGCTGACACCAGTTACCACCTCGGCCATTACCTGGCTGCCTTCCAAAAGGCCAACGCTGACTCTCCTGGCAGGGCCAGTCGACGTCCTTCCCTCCCTAGCGGAGCTGGTTCAGACACCATCAGCTAGGCTGAAGCAGGCTTCTTTGCCATTGTGGTGGAGCTGCCACCTAAACAGCCAATGGCGGGGCTCCAACCAAGGAGTCTCGGACGGCCAAGGGTCTTCCCCATCAGCTGTCATTCAAATCAAATCAAATCAAATCAAATTTATTTAAAAAGACGCCCAATCCCGAAGGCTCTGGGCACCACACAAAAACTGTACAGTGTGTCATACTGTATACATTTCAATTACAATATCATACAAATATAAAATATATAAAAACTCAGTCACCGAATGCCTGCATGAATAAAAAAGTCTTCAGACGACTCTTAAAGGCCTCTATAGTGGGAGCCTCTCTCACTACAACTGGCAATAAGTTCCAGAAAGCCAGAGCAGCAACTCCAAGCGAAGCAGTCCCTGCAGATTTTAACCTTGCTCTCGGAACTTTGAGGCCCCCACTAGAGGAGCGGAGATCTCGGATAGAGGTGTATGGTACCAGGAGATCAGAAAGGTAACCAGGGCCCTGTCCATGTAGGGGTCTTATAGGTGAGAAAACCCACCTTGAACAAAACTCTCCACCTGACAGGCAGCCAGTGCAATGCACGCAATACTGGAGTGATATGATAAACTTACTCTGCCGGTCAAAAGCGGGCATCAGCGTTGCACTAGCTGCAGTCTGCGAAGAAGTTCAGAGACCCGAGATAGAGTGCATTACAGTAGTCAAGCCTAGAGGTAACTAAGGCATGTACCAAGGTAGGGAGGTCCAGAGCCGGAACAAGGGGCTTAATCCTGGCGATATTTCTAAGATGGAAAAAACAGGAGCGAACCACGGAGGATATTTGGACCTCCATGGACAGGTTCCTGTCAAAGATCACACCAAGATTTTGCACCCATGGGGAGGTCATCAATGACACCACTCCTAGCACAGTGCCAGTCGCAGAATCAGAGGCCATCCCATCACGAGCTCTGTTCGACTCCACTACCAATACCTCAGTCTTATTGGGGTTCAGTCGCAGCCAGCTGGAAGACATCCAGTCATTTATCTCAGCCAGACAGGTATTCAGCACATCCACTGCATTTGGTGTTCCTGGGGCAAAGGATAGGTATAGCTGAGTTTCATCGGCATAGCAATGAAAACTCAAACCATACCTCTAATGATCTCTCAGGGCAGCATGTATACTATGACAACATTGAGCCAATACCGAATCCTGAGGGACTCCGACGAAAGGAGGCAGGTGCTGATGAGAAATTACCCATCACAACCCGCTGCCTCCTGTTAGTAAGAAATGACTCAAACCATTTGATAACAATACCAGTGAGTCCGCATAACTCCCTCAGGCGGAAAAGCAACACACAATGGTCCACAGTATCAAATGCTGAAGAGAGATCAAGGAGAACAAGAATTGTCTTGTCACCCCGATCTCTAGCCCTGAGAAGGTCATTTTGCACCCGAACTAATGCAGTTTCAGTGCTATGTCTGGCCCGAAAAGCTGACTGGAAAGGATCATATAACTCGTGAGTCATGAGATGTTCTCCCAACTGAAGTGATACCACCTTCTCTACAACCTTTCCCAGGAATGGAAGATTGGAGATAGGACGGTAATTTGCCCTAATCTCCGGGTCCAGAGAAGCTTTCTTTAAAAGGGGTCTCACCAGAGCCTCCTTCAAGGCATCTGGAAAGACACCCTGACTCAAGGAACACCGGACAATCAGGGCAAACACCGGGCACAGTGTCAATGCACCTCATCAAGAAGCGTTGGCACGGGATCCAGTTCACAAAAGGTATACTTCAGATTGGCCACTATCTCAATGACCTCACGATCCTCCACTGGCCTAAACTCTCCCAACCAGAGAGAGTGCTCTCGAAAACAACTGGCGACTACTGACAGCAATGATATTACTGGCTGGGAAACCTCCCATGGATCATGAACACCCTGTCCGAGAAAACCGAGCAAATTCCTCACAATCCTCATTTGAGGAAGCTCTTCGGGCTGGAGACAAGATGGATGAAGAAGTCTATCAACAGTCCGGAAGAGTGAGGCTGGTCAGCTTCTTCCGGCAGCAATCTCCCGAGACAAAAATATTGCCTTCTTTTGGTTGATTGCCTCCTGATATGCACAATAATGTGCACACAGGACCAGTTTGTCAGCCCCCAGACGGGATTTCCTCCAGCGACGTTCTAATCTCCAACCCAGCTTCTTCATCTCCCTGAGATCGCCATCATACCAGGGCGACCTCAGGTATGAGGGTCTGGGTCGTACACAGACAGGTGCGAGGGAGTCAATGGCGCCAGATAACACCTTATTATAGGCGTCAACGGCTCCGACGCATGCATCACCCACCCTTGATAAATCAGCTGCCACCAGAAAACCATCAGGGGTAAGATCTTTTAGCGGGCGACAGCGAAATATCTCAGAAGGGGAAGAGTTTATGACGGGAGCACTGAACGTGAACTTCACCGTGCAATGATCAGACCAGGCTACTCGGTCAATAGCAAGATCAAAGATCTTAAGTCCCAGTGAGAACACCAGGTCCAATGTGTGGAAATTCACCCTTATGCCTGACCATCCGCAGTGGGTCGAGAGTGACACAGGTGGCCGCTCACATTATGCGGACTCCTCGGAGTCTGAGGATTCCTCTTTGTACTCCTGTCCACTAGACATAGAGCCAGTCAGGGATCTTTCCACGGACGAAGGCCCTGCTTCATTCACGGGCATTCTTCACCTCATTTCCGGGTCTACAGGGATGAAGCTGGAGTCCATTTAAAAGCGGGCTCAATATCCCCTCACAGGAATTCTGAATAAAGGGGACTCTCCAACGAAGGCCTTCCCAGTGGCCAAGGCCATTGTTGGCCCTGCCCTGGAGCTTTGGCAGCACCCTGCTTCTTGCCTTGTGCCCTTGGGCCAGATGGTCCACAAATATGTGGCTGACCTCACCTCTTCAGGTTCACTGAGCATCCCTTGGTTGAGGAGTTTGGGGTGACAATGTGTTTGGTGCTCGGGCAATATCAGGATGATAGATCACTGGACAAAGAGTTCAAGAAATTGGACAATTTGGCTTAAAAGGTCTATGCTGCCTCCTCGCTAGGTCTCTGTCATGCGAGCTCGGCCATCTTGATGGCACACTTCTCTCATGCCCTATTAGGCTCCCTGCACGAGGTGATCCCTCACCTTCCTGTGGACCTTCAGACCATGGTCAAACAGGTCCGAGACCGGGGTAGGGCAGTGGTGAAACAGCAACTCCAGATGACTGTGGATATTGGTGATTCTTGTGCCTGCTCAGTGGCGGCCGTGGTTGCCATGCACCATAGGGCTTGGCTGCGGATCTCAACCTTCATGACAGATACCCAGCACAAGCTGGTGGATGTCCACTTTTTGGGCACTGACCTACTTGGGCCTGGTGTGGAGTGTCACCTCCAGCGCATTGAAAAGTCCAGTGCCACCCTGGACTCTGTGACATCCACCCAGAAGGACAACAAGGGCTCTAAGCAGCAGAAGCGCGAGTCCTTTTGGCCCTCCACCCCTGCGGCCAAACCAGCCTGAGCATCAGTCTGGCCAGCAGGCTCAGTCCTGGTGACCTCGGCCAAGTCCGTGACTCTGTGGTCTGAAAGCCTGGAGGAAGGAACCCTGTGGTCCTCAGCCAGATCCTCCTCTCCAAGCCTGCTCAGTGACGGTGGGGTTGCCACCCCATACTCAAGTGTTCTCCCTGGGTCCTCCCAGGGGGCTGGTTCGCCATTTTCCTTTCCACCTGGTCCGATGTTACCATGGACAGGTGGGTTCTGATGTGGTTGGTCAGGGTCTGCCGGGAATTGAACAGTAACTTCCAAGCCGAGCCCGCACCCCACGGGAGGACTTGATATCCACAGACACTTGGTTGGCTCTTCGAGATGACATATCCCAGCTCCTCTGCAAGGAGGTCGTGGTCAGAGTTGTGGATCCTCTGGAACACCCAGAGTTTGTTTTCAGGTACTTCCTGGTGCCAAAACAGATGGGGGTTGCGAGTTTGATTCTGCTCATGACCTGAACAAATTCTCAGATCCTGCACCTTCAGGACGGTAACTCTGTCCCAGATCATATTACCTGTGGAGCAAAACATGTGGTTTTGCTCTCTGGATCTTCAGGACGTGTTCTTTCACATCCTGATCCATCCGTCCCATTGAAGGTTCCTCCACTTCTGAGCAGGAGTCTTTTACGAGTTCCAAGCCATGCCTTTTGGCCTCTCCTTAGCCCCCAGGATCTTCACTAAATGCATAGCAGTGGTGGCAGCTTACCTGAGGTGCAGAGGGGTCCGGGTGTACCCCTATCTGGACTACTGGCTGATAGCAGGTCCCTCCAGGCAGGAGGTGAAGAGATCTAGGGAGCTGGCCCTCCAGACCTGCATTGACCTTGGCCTCCTGGTCAACGAGGCCAAGTCGGAACTCATGCCCTCACAAGTAATCAGTTTCATTGGGGCAGAGCTCGGCTCCTGGCAGACAGGGCGGAGGTTCTCTCCTCTTTTGCCCAGTCATTTCTAGTTTGGCACTTGCGCCCTGCCCAGGACTTCCTGCACCCTCTGGGTTACATGGCAGCCTGCACCAGCGTGGTCCAATAGGCCTGTTGGCATATGCGCTCTCTCCAATGGGTCTCAGCACCAAGGTCACTTCGACCAGCTGGTCACTGTGACCCAGAGGATGTAGAATGCCCTCCAGTAGTGTCTCATCCCATGACACTGCAGGAAGGGATCCCGTTTGTCTGCCCCGAGATGACGGTCATCCTGCCGACCGATGTCTCTCTTAGGGGCTGGGGTGCCCACCTGGGGGAATATAGAGTCCATGGGCTCTGGACACCTCAGGAGTCTTGATGCCACATCAACCTGCTGGAGCTCGGAGTGGTTTGGCTAGCCCTGACCGCATTCACTCTGTTTGTCTGAGTTCAAGTGGTCCAGGTCCAGACGGACAATACCATGACCATGTACTACCTCAATAAGCAGGATGGGATGCACTCCTTGCCTCTATGCAAGGAAGATCTCTGCATCTGGACCCGCATGCACAACCTGGAGGCAGATCTCCTAGCCATCCATGTGGTACGAGCCTCCAGTCAGCTGGCGCATACCCTCAACTTGGTAGGCCAGGCATCTCACGAGTGGTCCCTCCACCCGGATGTAGTTCACTGTTTGTTCTCCCAGTGGGACACCCCTTAGGTGGACCTGTTCACCTCCAGGGAGAATGCAAAGCTGAGGTTGTTTTGTGCCCACCCCCCTCAGCAGGGCTCACTGCAGGGGGATGCCTTCCCTCTACTTCCCTTGATCCACAAAGTGCTCCTCAAGGTCCAGAGGGACAAGGCACAGGTGATCCTGGTGGCTCTGGACTGGCCCCGCCAGTTTTGGTACCCTGATCTCCTCAGCCTCAGCAACAGGCTCCCGAGGCATCTTCATGCACACCCGAACCTGCTTTCCATCAATCAGGAGAAGGTACTCCATCTGGACTTTCAATCTGTACACCTGACAGCCTGGTTCCTGAGTGGCTACAGTTCCAGGCTTTGGGTCTCTCCAAAGATGTCTTCACCATGGTGGAGGCATCTAGAAAGGAATCGACCAGAAAATGCTATGCCTTCAAATGGAAGAAATTCTCCATTTGGTGTCAGGGCAAGGGGTTGGACCCCTTGACCTGTCCTGTGGCCAGCATTTTGGACTACCTGTGGTCTCTCTCCCAAGGGGAACTTCGATCAATGATCCTTAAGGTGCACCTGGCAGCCATCTCTGCTTACCAGGCTTGGGCTGGTCAGCAATCGGTGGCACAGGAGACATGGTCTGGTGCTTTTTCAAAGGCCTTAATCACATTTCCCCTCTGGTGCATGAACCATCACCACCGTGGGACTTGTTGCTGGTTTTCGCAAAGCTCATGGACAAGCCATTCGAACCGATGCACAGGTGTGACATGTTTCACCTGTCGTGGAAGACCGCCTTCCTGGTGGCTATCACGTTAGCCAGAAAGATCAGTGAGCACCAGATGCTTTCAGTGGAGTCTCCTTACCTGGTCTTCCACAGGGACAAGGTTGTCCTGTGCCCCAACCCGAAGTTCCTCCCGAAGGTTGTGTCAGAGTTTCACCTGAACCAGGTGATGACTCTACCGGTGTTCTTCACCAGTCACACCTCGGAGGCTGAACACAGGCTCCGTACTTTGGACCTGAGGCGAGCGCTCGCTTATTACAAAGAGCGCACGGCTGGAGTTCAGGGAGAGGTTTGTCAGCTGTTTGTCACCTATGCTGAAGCCGCACCTGGCAGACCTACAGCCCAGCGGATGATTGGCAGGTGGATCACATCCTGCATTGATCTCTGGTATAGGTTGGCGGGTAGGGATCCTCCCATAGAGCTAAAGGCTCATTCCACCTGCCATATCGCTGCGTCGGTGACTGCTTCTAGGGATGTCCTTACCCAGGAAAGCTGCAGGGCTGCTACCTGGAAGTCAGCACACACCTTCAGTTCCCATTAACACGTTGACCTCGAGTCACGTGGGATGCTGGTTTTGGGACCTCAGTTCTCCAATCTCTGTTCCCGAAGTAGGGGGTGTGCAGCTTGCCTCCCTTCTCCCATAGAACTGCTAGGAGTCTGCCAGACAGTGTGGCTAAAAACATCATATCCACATCCCTAGAAAAACAGATTACTCACCTGTAACAGTAGTTCTAGGAGTGGTATGTGATGTTCATCCACACAGACCCACCCGACCTCCCCAGCTTTGGCGCACAAACTCTGCTACCAGCAGACAACGTCTGGCATCATGGGGCAGAGCCATGGGAGTTACCACCCTGGTGGGTGGGAGGAGCCAGCTAGAATACGTTTCCAGTGATCCTTATAGGGAAAAGCAACTGCAGACAGTGTGGATGAACATCATATACCACTCCTAGAACTACTGTTACAGGTGAGTAACCTGTTTTTCTCTTCTAAGCCCAGAGGTCTCGATCCTGGCAGCATGGGAGGTCCTTGACCAATATAGCCTAATAGCTATTTTCCCTCTAAATAGTCGGAAGACAGAGGTCTTGCTCATGAACTTTCAGCCTTCCTTGGTCCTCAGACAGCATTGCCCTTTAAAATGGAGAGGCACCAAGCTTAAGTACCTTGGTATCCGCATTAGTATTCCACATTTCCAGGTCGCATTTTTATTTCTGATCTCTGATTAACCATTTGAGCTCAGAGCTCTTTACATAGGTTCCACATTAGTACATTTAGAACAAGTAGGTGATTATACAGAGGATTGAGATAAACAAGGCAGTAGAATTAGAACGAGAACATTTAGGTACATTTGGTCTTTAAACAAAGGAATGCAACAGGAACAGACTAAATAACTGCCCAACAGGGAGCCTGTTAGTTGTCAGCAACACGAGGGGGTTAGCGCATAGAAGCATCTGGTAACAAGCTTCTGCTTAGTGTGCTATTCCTGGTTAAAAAAAGTTCCCTTTCCCTAAGGACTTGGGTAATTTTGAAATTCTTAACTATGAACTTCTAACAATAACATTATCGGAAGATGTTTCCTGTTGGAGCCATCTCCTCCTCACATTTTTTTTCTAAAATAGGGATGGTTCAAATGAAAATCCTCCCTTGCATTCCTTACATTATACAAACCCTCCCTTTTCTTCCATTCCACTGCCATTTCACCTCTTGGAATAAAATAATTTTATGATATATTTGAGGGTCCGTCAACTGAGAATTTGCTTTTCCTTACTACGGTTGCCTGCCCAACAGGGTGGGTGGGGTCAATCTCCCACATTTGCATTTGCTTAACTATGCTAGGGTATAAAACAACACACACACACACACATGTATACATATGTGTGTGTGTGTGTGTGTGTGTATATATATATATATATATATATATATATATATATATATATATATATATATACTGTATATAAGAGAGAGAAACACAAATTGCACATACCCCAGTAATGCAAAGCATCATGGGAAGCATATGCAAATGTCCATTAAATAATTTGGCTGAACTTTAAGCAGAATTGCATGGTGCCAGATGGCCTCAATGCAATCAGCAAAGGCTGAGAACAGCAGACACATATTTTGTCCTCATTTGGACTCGTCAGTGTGCCATATCTGTATCTCAGCCCAGGGAGAGGGAGCCAGCCACCCTTAAAGGGATCTTACTTGTTCAGCTCATGGGGAGCCCAAAGTAGAGAGAGAGAGAGAGAGAGAGAGAGAGAACTGCAAAAGAACCCCAGAGCAAATGCACTGAGGCATGGGTTACCCCAGAGGGTATTGGCCATATAGCCAAACTTTTAAGAAAACACAAATTCCACATACCCCAATAATGCAAAGCATTAAGGGAAGCATATGCAAATGCCCATGAAATAATTTGGACTGGCTCAATTTTAAGCAGAATTGCATGCTGCCAGAAGGCCTCACAATGCAATCAGCAATGGCTCAGAACACCAGACACATGTTTCGTCCTCATTTGGACTTAACAGTGTGCCATATCTGTATCTTGGCCCAGGGAGAGGGAGCCAGCCACCCTTAAGGAGATCTTACTTGTTTGGGTCATGGGGAACCCAAAGTAGAGAGAGAAGAGAACTACAAAAGAACCCCAGAGCAAATGTACTGAAGCATGGGTTACCCCGGAGGTTATTGGGCATACAGCTACATTTTAAAGAAAACACAAATTGCACGTACCACAGTAGCGCAACGCATCATGGGAAGCATATGTAAATGCCCATGAAATAATTTGGACTGGCTCAGCTTTAAGCAGAATTGCATGGTGCCAGAAGGCATTACAGTGCAATCAGCAAAGGCTGAGAACAGCAGACACAGGTACGTGTTTCGTCCTCATTTGGACTCAGTGTGCCATATCTGTATTTCAGCCCAGGGAGAGGGAGCCAGCCACCATTAATGGGATATTATTTGCTTGGGTCATGGGGAGCCCAAAGTATGGCTATATACGTATGGTTTCATCCACCTATGAACCCCTCAATGAAACAGCTGGAATTTCTTCTTGATGATTTATATGATACAGGTCCATTTCTCTTTTCTCCTCCTGCCCGTTGCTCACACTTGGCATATCTTACCACATTCATGGCAACTACTTTTTCAGTTTGGTTCTGACTGTGAAATCTTCCACAGCTGTCCTTAGTGTTTTTTTTACTTCTTCAGGATGTTGGTGCCGGATACTGAATTTCTTCCCTGCCAAACTGCCCACAGATTTTCCCATTGGAGACTTCTCGGTCTTTTCTATATATTCCAATTTTTAGGCATGTGGGGAGTGGTTTCTTTAGAACATTTATAAACTTAGTTCGGTCTTACATGGGAGGGAAGATTTTTGCTGCATGTAGATCCGTACATATTTGCTGCATAAATCAGTGGAGAGATCTAAATTCCCAGACCCAGCTCCATTACTCCTTACTCTACTCACTGGAGCCTTACAAGGCACAACTTGGGCCATTTGACAGGCAGTTTTTATAAGGGACTACGGGACGTCTTGGGGGAATTCTACTAGAACTGTTCTAGCGAGGTGGAATATGAACTGGAAATGGAGGTTCTCTGTGAAACCTGGATACACCAGGCTTTCTAGCATTAAAAGTTACCTCCTACACAAAATGGAGAACGTTTGCTTGGAAATGCTGGCATAGTTTTTTTTTCCGAACCCCAGTGATCCTAGCACAGTTTTTGCCACCTGAATATGGCAGATGCTGGCGCAGTTGTGGGCAGGCTATGGTTACACACTCATGTTTTCTGGTTCTGCCCTGCACTTCAAGTGTTCTGGCATAATCTAGCCAGGCAGTTTAGCGAATTATCTCTCACGGAGGCTTTGATCTCGGTATCTATGGTTTTTCTCCTCCATTCCCCATTGGGTTACCAGCTGCATAACCATGCATTTGCATATCTCTATATCTTAGCTGCTAAAAAGGCTGTTATCTGACTTTGGAGACAAGAGACTGCTCCTTTAGTAGACTGTTGATGAGCTATAGTATTGGAAATTTACACTGCCTCCATCCATGTCCACCTTTCTCAATTTGGTACTCGCTGGCAGGGGTGGACACAATATATAATGACTGTTGACACCCCCTTTGTGCCCTAGACTGTTTAAAACTCACCTATTATTGTGTCTGAAATATCCTGCCTGTGACAGGAATTGCTTTCCTGGCAAGCGATGACATGGATGAGGAAGGTAGTGCCCCGTGTTCTCTCAATAAGGTACTCTACTTTCTCTGCCTGATATTCCCCAATGTATGTACTGTATTTCTTCATTGCTGTCTAAAACATATATTTGTTGTAAATCTGATATGTAAAGTCTCAATAAACTTTAAATGTAAGAAAAAATGACCTACAGTATAAATATTTTATATACAGTATTTCCAAGTAAGAGTCTATCCACCAACTCAACGATACTGCTACTGCTCGTGACATCAGTGACCTATGTTTGGAAATGAGCCCAGGGCACTAGAAAGCTGGTAGGGGAGCAAAATCGGGCATCCCAGAGAATGCTCACCTCCCTGGGGAGGAAGGGTGGATCATGTCCTGCTGCAGCAGTGACACCTAGAAGCCCCATTGCACAGCTTAAAATTCAGTTTTGTACATGGTGGGGAATCCTCCCAGGGTCTTCCAAATGGGGAGATCACAAACCCTTGAGGGGATCACAATTCCATGGGGGGAATAACCCCTCCAAAAAAACAGACAGCAGAAACTAGAGACCACTTAATTTGTTCAGCTCAAACTGTGCCCCCACAAAGTCCCTAATCAAGTCCTCGTCCATATTGGTGCTAGCCAGGTTCTTCCCCATTTACCCCCACCCACTGCCCAGTTGTCCACCCCACCCAAAATAGTAGCAATCAGTCAGCCTTCACTCACCACCAGGACTCCATCATCATTAATGCTGACCACTAAAAGTCCTGTCTGCAGCATGAAATGAGAGAGACTAGGTGATAGAAATAAAAAGAACAAAAGAAATGCTTTTCTTTAGGTGGTGGCTGCCTAGTGAATATCGCCCATGACTTCAGCACGTTTAGTTCTGTTGCTTCTCTTATCCCCCTCCCCCCCCAAATTTTAAGCCTTGCCATTAGTGCTGTAGGTAGATCAGGGCTGACAGTGGGAGGGATTAGATGGCTAGCAGAGGTGATGTGCATGCCCACTGCATGTGTTCATCATGAGTTAGTGCTGACGTCCAAGGGGTGAGGAAGAAAACAGTGGAAATAGCTCCTGACATGATGTCGTTGACTCTCAGCAGGCCTCACACTGCCGACCCAGCTCTCTCCGCTGAATGCTGGATTCTGGTCTCCAAAGTGGGTCTGGTCCCTCCCCTGACAGCCCTACGATTGAGGTAATCCTTGGAGGGCACTGACAGCTGAGGTAAATCTGGGAGAAGGTGGGGGCCAGGACTGGGAGAGCACAACTGGGGATGGGGGGTGGGATAAGGGAGTATAAAGAGTAAATTGTAAGAATTAATTCCCAAGAAGAAGGGTGACACTAACACAAAAATAGATACAGCAGAGAATGTATTCTTCATAAACAGGATAACATACTCCAGGGTGCCTATTCATAAGGGAATAATGCCTTGTCAAGTGTTTGGGCACTAAGCTACACCTCCTGTCTAACAAATACCTGAGGCGTGCATTATTCCTTTAGAACACATTCTTTCATGGTATTCCTTACGCACTGCACAGCACATTCACAGAGGAATTCAGAATGGTAGTTGGTTTAATGAAGGAGCCTACAAGGCATCGCAGGAGGCGAGGCTTTGTCTGGGGGCATGTATGGAGGGACATCTGGGTGGGCAGGTAGGGGGAGGTAGCCGTCCACTAGGGGCAGGAGGGGGCAGGTAGGTGGGAGGTTCCCAGAGGGAAGGTGGTGCAAGACCAGGGGAGGAGCATAGCCTATAAGAAAGGCCACAGATGAGAGGTTTTCTCTCTTTTCCACTGCTGCCAGGTTTTCCCCTTCAGTCAAGGGTTTCTTGGACAAAGCACAGCCCCAGGGAGAACATCAGGGTATTTTCAGATTTTAAACGTGGAATATTTTGACCCATTACTGAGGTAGCAGCGGAGGCTTGTGTCTTGCAGAACAGGACATGCAATAGATTTCAAAATCCAATTGGCTGCTCTCATGAGGGGAAAAGGCAAGGTGTGGTGGGATGCATTGTTTCAAGGGCAAGGTGAAGAAGAGAAGCTGAGCCCACCCAGGCTGGTGCCGCTCCCACAGTCAAGCGACCCTGCAGGTCCTGTCCTGGAACCAGCTGTCCTGCCATAGCTGGCTGAGCATGTTCCCGGGCATGAGGAGCCAGAGGGCCTGGTGAAAGAAATAGAGGAAGATTTGGTGATGCCAGTCATGGACCAGGAACAGCCACCGCCACTTAAGAAGACCCAGGGCCGAAAAAAACAAGCAGTGAGTGGTGATCCTGGAGACACTACCAGGTATGCCAAATTTGGATAAGCTTTGTGCAGCACAGTTATAGGCCCTGATTCAGCAGGAGGGGCAGCGTCCATTGGCAAAAAAGCAAAGGCAGCCAAGGAAGTGGATGGGGCCCACAGGGCAGACAGAGCAAATGGAGGACTTACAGAGGGGATCGGGGGAAGCTGACGAGGCGAGGTGGTACACCCTGGGGAACTGGTGAGGTTAAACCTTAGCTCAGCACCTTGGAGTTTAGGGGTGCTGGAGGGCTCAGCCCTGGGGCAGTTGAGCTCAGCCCAGGTGTCAAATCCCCTGGCTTGGCCGGGAGACAAATTGCAACAGCAGATGTTGACAAACCCATTCAAGCAGTTACAGGTGGAGACTATGGCAGGTCTTCCCACCCTAGGCTTGCCCGGACAAACGGTAGTTGGGCAGCAAGCTATGCCCAGTAGCTCAGCTCAGTCAGTGCTTGAACAGAAGCTTGACCATCTGCTAGCGTTGTTTCCTGTGAATGAGTAACCAATTGTGGGAGCGGGTTCACCAGCCCAGGCAATAGGTGGGACACCAGGCATTAGGAGCGAGGTGATTAATGCTGGACCACAGCAAGCTTCTGGGCAGCATACACAAGTGATTTTTTTGTCACTGGGAGAACCAGTGGTTTCACACTTGCCAGACAAGGTAAGACAACAGATTATACATGGTGAATATGTGGACATATTCTCACTCCTTAACCGGCCAAAAGAGCCAGAAGAGGACAAGGGGAAAAAAAAGGGAAGGATGATGGGGTGGAGAAGAAGTGCAAGGTGACGGTTCGTCATACTTTGGAAAACTGGGCAGCAGGTTTTGCTATATATGCAGGCTTGTTGAGTCAAGGTAACCCAGGTAAAGCTGATGGGCTTTGGGTATATTTTAGTTGGATCATGACTATGCAGGCAAGTAAACCCGGGGTGGGGGGGGGGATTGGTTGGAGTATGATGAGGAGTTTCAGAGGAGAAAACAGCATGATGCAGGGAGGTCTTGGGCTATGTTGGACTTGCCATTGTTATGGACCATAGACATGGGTGGGGGGCTACGACACACTGATAGTGGTTTTCCAGTCTGATGGCCTCCTTCTCCAAAAAAGGGGTTTCAGGGGAACGGCAAGGGTAAAGGGGGAAGGGGGTACTGTTTTAATTACAATCCGAGATCATGCACCACGGAGCAGTGTAGATACAAGCATAAGTGCGTGGCTTGTGGCCGCCTATACCCCTTTCAATGATGTGGCAAAAAGGCAGGGAATTTTAGTCCCTTTAACAAGCTGGGGGGGTTCGTCCCTTTCAGAAGGTGCAGGACAAGCCTCCCAACACCCGTAGGGGGAGGCATCTTGAAAAATGGTTGGCAGTTTACCTGGATAGGGAGGCTGCTCGCTCATTGGCTGATGGGTTTGAGTTTGGGTTTTGTGTTCCCTATGAAGCCCCATGCAGGGCATATGAGGCAGACAACTTGAAATCAGCCAAGAAGTGACCATAGACAGTGCACAGAAAGATTAAAAAAAGAGGTAGAGGCAGGTAGGATCAGAGGTCCCTTCACAGCACCCCCTACCCCTTGATTTAGAGTGTCCCCTATCGGGTTAGTCCCCAAGAAGGTACCGAAGGAATTCTGGATGACTAATCACTTATCATATCTGGAGGGGGACTCCGTTAATCATTACATTGACCCAGCACATACGTCCGTGTCATGTGCGTCCTTTGATAAAGCACTTGACGTGGTACGGAAAGTGGGGCAGGGGCATTGTTGGCTAAGACTGACATTGAGGCGGCATTACGGCAATTGCCAGTACATCCGGCAGACAGAAAATTGCTGGGAATGATATTTGAGGGTCAGTGTTATGTGGACAACTGCATGCCAAAGGATTGTGCAGTGGTATGTGCGGTATTTGAACAGTTTAGCACTTTTTTGCATTGGGCAATGGTACAAAAGGCATGGCGGTCTGAGGTGGTACATTACTTGGATGATTTCCTGTTTGTGGACAAAGCAGGTACGAAACACTGTACTCAGCTCATGGGGGCCTTCCATGAGGTATGTGTAGAGCTGGGTGTGCCCTTGGCACAGGACAAAATGTAAGGACCATGCAGGCAGTTGTCATTTCTAGGCATAGAAATCGACACGGCGGCACAAGTTTTTCAGTTACCGCAAGACAAACTGGCAACCCTGAAAAACCTGTTGACAGGCATTGCTAAGGCTCACAAGGTCACCTTGAGCGAATGGCAACAGTTGATGGGTCATTTGAACTTTGTCTGTAAGGCGTTACCAATGAATAGGGCATTCATGAGACGATTGGCGGGGGTAGGTGCTGGCTGTACCAAACCACACCACAGAATCCGGGTGACGGAAGCAATGAAGGATGACTTGGGTATTTGGCAAGCATTCCTAGGTTGTTTTAATGGAGTAGCCATTTGGCCAGACCGGTGTCCCGTCGAGAGCTGGAGCTCTTTACAGGTGCGTTGGGAGGTTTGGGTTTTGGCGCTCACTTTCAAGAAAAATTGTGTGCAGGCCAGAGGCTTGGAAGGAGACAGGAGTCTTAAAACAAGTCACGGTTTTGGAATTTTTCCCAATAGTGGTAGCATTGGTGGTGTGGAGTACACGGTTAAAAGATAAGGCAATTACTTTCCAATCAGATAACACCAGTGTCGTGTATGCCATAAATGGACAGCTGGGGGGAAAGGGCCCTTTGGGCAACCTTATGAGGGTATTTGTGTTGAAATGTCTCTTGCTCAATATCCAGATCAAAGCAGTGCATGTCCCAGGAGTGGATAATGGTATAGCTGACGCTCTTTCTCGTTCACAGTAGCGGCGGTTCCGAGAATTGGTACCTGGAGCGGAAGGACGTCCCAGGGAAGTCCCAGCATACCTTTGGGGTTTGGTAACTCAGAAGCCTAGGAATTGATCAGGAACACAGTGGCACCAATCTTGCCAGGCTGCATATCAGAGGGTTGGCCAGTTTCCTGAGGGTGCAGCACATTCAAGGGTGGAAAGAAGCATGACAGTCCCCGTGAAACAGCTATTTGCATATGTGCTGCACAAAAAGGGAGAGGGGGCTACACCGGCCTTGGTAGAGCAGCACATGGCAGGTATAGCTCGGTTGCAGAAGGCATGGGGATATATGGATACCTTGAGGGCCTTTCCCCTCCAGAAAATGCTGCATGGGTGGGCGCGGTCAGCACCAAAGAGACCAGAACACCGCCAACCCATTAGTCCCATACTGTTTAAGCAAATATGGGATGAGCTCCCAAAGGTCTGTTCCTCAACAGAAGAGACTCAACTGTTTAGGACAGCCTATTTGATGGCCTTCTGTGGGGCATTTTGGGGGTCAGAACTGGTTCAACCAAGCAAGGCAGTACACCAGCAAGTGGCATTGGGGGACGGAGACATGGCAATGACTACGGCCAGGGTCTTTGTCCGCTTAAGGAGAGTAAGACGGATCAGAAGGCTGGTGTAGGGTGTAAGGTTGCTGGTGTAGGGTGAGAGCCCCTCAGGTGTGCAGTGGGAGGTTCAGGCACAGGTACACAACTATATAGCTGGCCAGACCACAGAAGGGGAGGCCTTTTTTAGACACGCGGACGGGTCACCGGTAACAGTGTACCAGTTCTGACATGTATTGCAGAAGACCTTGCAACAACTGGGGCATAACGCACAACAATTTCATACTCACTAGCTTAGGATTGGGACAGCATCGCATGCTAGGGCAGAAGGATTCACTGATGCACAAATACAGTCGTTAGGCAGGTAGAGGTCCCAGGCCTTTGAAAATTATGTCAGAACGCAATTGCTTTAACTTTTTGTTGTTTCTGTTATTTTGACAGGTGATGGCTTTCAAAGGGCTCAGATCTGGGTATGTGGACATTCTTTCATACACTGGGCCGCTGTCCAGGCGAGGCAGAGGATGGGTGGCAAGAATCTGTTTTTGGACCCCAAGCAAGTAGAGGTGCACTGGATGGGACACCGGGGCATGAAATGGTGTGAGTTGCTGCCTAGATTGAGTGTCGAAGCCTGGTGGCAAGCCCTTCTGGAAGTCTTGGTGGTCCACCTGGGGGGAAATGACCTGGGGTTTGGAAAGAAGTGACCTTACAAGACTGAAAAAGATGTGGCCACAAGTGTGCATCATATGGTCAGACATCGTCCCGCTTCAGCAATGGCAGCAGGCCCACAATCCTTGGGCCATCGAAAAAGTTTGTAAGCTTCATTATGGAGCTATGCGGCCATTTATGGACTGTATAGGGCGGCCGTAGTGAGGCACTCTGACATTAGGATAAAGAGGGTTGAACTGTATAGTAGGGATGGTGTACATTTATCAGATATAGGATTAGATATATTTTTAGACGATATACAAAGTGCCATGGAGAAGGTGATAGCATGATGAGCTTGTGGGGGAGTGAGTAGGGCAAGCAGCTCACCCTGTGGCAGCTCGGTAGTCTTGGAAGGTCTGTGTTGAGGGAGTAATGGGGGATTATGAGTCTCATGTAGCCAAATCCTCTGAGGCTGACAGGCGGTTGGTGCCGGATGGCTGGAGTTCCCCCGTTAAAAGGGGGAAAACAGTCAGGATGGTAGACCTCTTGGAGCAGATGCTCATGGCATGGCAGTGTCCTCTGACGGGGAGGACATGATTGCAGCTGGTTATGGGAGCCATCCATCACACCCCAGAGCTGGTGCCCTCTCTGGGTTTTGATTATTGGCATATTCTATGGCATCAGATCAAGCTGATTCAGTAAACTTCCAAAACTACCTGGCTGCGCACATCATGCTGATTGGTGATGTATTATTTGCATAATTGGTTAATAAATACATGGCTGCGGCTTTTTTCTCCAAAGCACATTGTTGTCTTAGTCTGTCCAGGTGGAAAAAATCTATATGCCCTATAAGACAAAGAAAGAAGATTTTAATTTATCAACTAACATTTCCACAACAAATACATTTGGTGTTGCTTAGTACCAAATGGATTTGCAATGGAATGTCTAGCTGACTAGTTAAGACCTTCTTTCTGTAAACTAACTATGAGTGCAGCTGGGCAATATTGATTGATGGTTCTGATTGTTCTTGGTATCTCAACAGCACCTGGCTCTGCTCCAAGCACATTCCCATTTGAGTTTTCAATAATAATATACAGAGTGGTATGGAAACCAGGCAAGGTGAAATTTATAATAATATACAGGTGTAGTTCAGGATGAGCCATACATGCATTGGGGGGGGGGCAGTGTAATGAGGAATCTGTGGCTGAGTGGGGGTGGTAATAAGGGGGAGCAGAACCTACAGTTAAAAGCAGGGAGAGGGCATAAAGTAGGGAGCTTGTTGCAGGAGCAAATGTGTGATGATTGGTCACATTGGAAATAGCAAATATGGGGTTATTCCACGGGAGCAATATTATAATTGGGGGGGCCGGGGCTTGCCAGGGCTTGACCCTGATAGCTCTGAAGTGAGCCTCAGTAGCTCCCACATCACTGCATTGATTTACAGTTGGAAATGGGGTCCTTTATAAAGACAAAGACTTGACGGGCTCCCCATTTCTCCCAAAGGTCATAATGTGCAATTCCAGCACTGCAGTAGAGGGGAGTAAGAGAAGGCACATTGCCAATGATAAGGGTTTACAGTAGGGGACTGTGAAGGAGAGGGAATCAGTGGAGTAGAGCAATAGGAGGAAAGAAGGGATGGATGGAGAGAGGAGTGAGAAGAGGTTAAGGGGAAGGAGATAAACCAAAACTTGAAAATGTGGGAAAGGCATCCACCCTCGGGTGAGGGAAGGGAGAGACTGAAGCAGAGGAAGTATTGTTGAATGCTGGGAAGGCAGAGTAGGGCAAAACGAGCAGAGAAACCATAGAAGGCTTGTAACTTTTAAACAGACACATTTGTACACCACTCATTGTTTCTGCTCCTAATTTTAAATGTATTTCTGTTGTGTACCTTATGGGGTAGCAGCTGTTGTGCATAGCTTTGAGTAGTCATTTCTGTAAATGAGATGAAATTGTGCCACATAGGTTAGGCATTGCATAGAACTTTTTCTGAGGTACAGCTCTTTCAGTGTTGTTTATGATGACACAGGTACATATGCAGTGCTCATCTGGTCTTAAAGTGCAGCTGACGCCTCCAGAAAACTTTGGAAAATATAATAGTGAGACACAATTCAGCTTGTATTTCACATATCTTCTATATATTTCTCCTCTTCTTTATTTATTACTAAAGAAATTCCCACAAAAACAGGATCTTTATCCCTTAGAGCTCATCTACCTCAATAATTACTTCACACTTGACATCATAATGCTTTGTTGTGACATCACAGTCTGTTGCTATGGGAATTACTGTGATGTCACAAGCACGGTATTATGATATCACGTTGGAAAAAAGCAATAGAAGATTATGAACCCCTCAGGGAACAGCTCTTCTGTTTTCATGCATCTGACCTCAGTAATAAATAATGGAGATAAGAAGTAAAGAGCTAATGAGAAATATAAGCTGCTTTGTGTCCAGATATTATGTTCTTCAAAGTTCTTCTGGAGGCATCAGTAGCTCTTTAAATCTTGTGATCATTTTTGAACTTACAGCACTCAGATCAGTTGCTGTACTGTGTATAACATCTGTTTCTTTGATCTAGACATTCTGAATATTTTTTTCTCCACACATTTTACCTTGTCAAGACAGTTTCTTATTAAAATCTGGCATTATTTCTACTCTCCATTCAGTTTACTGATAGAGAGGTCAGCTCTGTTTACCGTGAGTTACAATTGCAAAGACAAGTTCACAACTTTGACGTGACATGCTAAGTTTTCAAAGGTTTGTGTGTGCCGTTCACTGGGGTATATTTTCAAATGGTCAGTGCTACCCCCAGTACAGCCAGGCTGCATTTTCAAAGGCAGACATGAACCCCAGGAGAAGGCACATCCTTTGGTAGCTAGGCTGATTGTGATCTCAGTGACCATGCCAGGCATAATACATAGAAACAGAAACATACATGTCGATGGCAGAAAAAGGCCCAGCAGCCCATCAAGTCGGCCCAGTACCTACCTGCCTGCATCAATACCCAGCCTAATGCTGGGCCACAGCTAGTCTACCCATGACCATAACTGTATTTGGCCACCCCCCACCCTAGTCCACACATCTTACCTCGACTGTCCACCTCCCTCCCTCCCTCCCACTGGTTTGGACTATTCCTCTATGCCTAACCCACTTAAGTTTGAAGCCAGTGATGGACTCTGTGTTGACCACTTCTTCTGGCAGTGCACTCAACTTCTTCAAAACTATTTTTGTAAAGAAAAACTTCCTTTCATCCCTCTGAAAGCATTCCCCGCTGGCCGGCCTCCGCAGCAGTAGCATTATCACTTGCAGTGCCGATGAACAGGATTTGGGAACTAGTTTGAGTCATCAGAGGGCTGGCCGGGGGGAGGAGGATCAGGCATCCCAAGGACATCTCTTCTTTTCAGATGGGAGGGGGGCACAAATCTTGGCATATTACTGACACCTATTGGAGGCTGGGGTTGAGTATGCTTGGGGAGCCAACAACATTGGGGGGAGGTGTGGCTGATGCCAGCATGCTGTATGCAGAAGCACGCAGAGTATGCCCTGGAGCATCATCGTACCCAGCTTCCTCTGGTGTGCAGGAGGGACAAGGGGTACTGCTAGACCGATGACAGCCAGGCTGCCTCCTACAGCCACAACAGACCAACTTCCAGCTGACTCCATATCTGCTCCAGGAATGACTCATGCCAGGGTGACCAGATATCAGGGGCCATACTGCAGTAAAGCAGTAGGAAGATGTCACCCAAGGGGGCAATCCCAAGGAGGCCCACCTTGGTGAGACGCGAGTCAACAAGAGTTCAAGGGAGCATCAAATGGAATAGCTCTGTGGGCTGGGAGAAGGCATTGATGTAGGTCAAAGGAGGACTGGGTAAGTGGCCAGAAATAATGACAGGAATAAAAAAAGTTAAAAAAAAAAAAAAAAGCTTCCCTCCACCAGTTTCCATCCATGGCTCCTTGGTACCTTGCCTTCACTTCTTGTTAACAGGGAACTACTGTCCACTTTATTAATACCTCTTAGGTAGATAAAGGGCTCTGTCATGTCTCCCCTCTCCCTCCTGGTTTCTAGTGTGTTCCTTTTGAGACTTTGCAGCCTCTCCTCATATGGCTTCCTCTGCTGTCCCTTAATAATACCTTGGTTAGGCAGGTTACGGTTATACATACCTTGCTTATGCAGCTGTTGCCTGTACCATCTTTGCTGGTACTCCGCCTGGCTGTTGCTCAACTCTAGGGGTTGCCAATCAGTCACTGCTGGTCTGGGGGTGCTCTTGTTGGCTTTTGGGAGACTACAATCAGTTTCTTCAATCCCCTCCCACACCCCCCAGTGTGCACCTGTGCTCTTTTTTTAAATTCAGCTACACCACGGTGGTCTAATTCTCTTGGGCAGAAAATGGCTGATGCATCCAGAGTTGGGCACTACTACTGTAAGCCCCATCCAGCATCCAGTTGTTGCTTTCGGATGTGGTTTTGAAAATCAAGTCCACTGAGAACAAGTGGATGATTGAGGAATAGGGCGAGTCGGATGCAGTCACATCTTGTAGGTGTACCTGCATTTAGGGCTTTCAAAATCAGGCCCAGACATCTCTAACAAAGCCTTGTTTCTACAGAGCTTTTATATTTTTGATTGTCAAAACACACAAGAGAAATGCACACTGCTGGGTTCTGGTGCTCTTAAAAATACAAGCTACAGTCTCAGTAACACTCATGGTGGGCACCCCAAGATAAGGGAACCAAAACGAATACTATAGTGCACTTCTGTGCATCCAAAACAAGAAATTGATTGCATTTAACAGTAAGCAGACCACAGAAAAAAACACTGGTGAAACACACTGACTTCAGCTTTGACTAGGTGTGACATTTTACTACCAGTCCCCCCCTTTTATAGCAAATGGTTTGAAGATACAGTGCCCACATCTCTAGATATGGCATATCATACAGTTATCTTATTGGTAAAAAGAGGAAGTGGCTAGGGGAGAAAAGTTCGTCCACATAAAGCCAGTGTTTGTATAAAGGTATCAGCTTCCCACAGTACTCTGCATACACAGCAAAACTAGTGCAATACGTAATAAATCGTTCAACCATAAAATGTTTGGCCAACAGGGGATTACCAAATGAGTTGCTCTTGAAGCCAAACTTGCAAACATTGCAATTATTGCAAATATGCAGTTTTATTCTTAGCAACTGGATTTTTTAGAGTCTTTCCCCAGAAGAATTAAATGATGTTTACTTATTTATTTCGTTTTTATTGACCACATAAGCACACTAGACACACAAATGCCTATTTTCGGGTATGACCTGGGAGGTTACAATGTAGAGAGGCAAACAAGTTACTACAATACATTTGATGAGAACAGGAGCATATTAGACACGAATAATAGCACAATCAAAAAGTACAGTAAATGAAGTAGAGGCAAGTATAACAGAACAGTGCACAGGCAATGAAAGATAGCCGATAGGATTGGATACAGTAGCAGTAAATCAGTAGTACATAATATAAAGTAGAGGCATATACTGTAGCGCAAGGTGCAACGCCAAAGCCCATAGAAGTAGACCAGGGTAATACTGCGGTTCAAAAATAATGGTAAAGAGAAAAAAAAATGACACTATGTACAAGTGCAGGCTGAGTTATCCTTCAGGTAATTCAACAAAGACCTTCTGAAGAGGTACTGAGAGGGGCTACGTGACAATTCGTTCCGGTCATGTCGCTGCATGACACCTCACCCTGGACTCTTTGCTCTGGTGTGAATCAGCACCCTGCACAATTCGTCCCTGGACAGTTCACCCCAGTGTAAATATTAGAAAATAGACTTAGCCAGGGATGAATTATGCAGGGTGGTGATTCACGCTGGAGCAAAGAGTCCAGTGTGAGGTGTCATGCGCCGACATGACTGGCACGACTTAGCAAGTCTCCAGTGAGAGGAAGCACTATGAACAGATGATGAGAATGATATTACTGACCCGGGAGTGCGCTCTGTCCACTGTGCTTTCTGTGTATCCCTTTAAAAAAAAAGCTGTGCATTATTTGAGCCTACTGAGCAAAATCATCATCTTTACTAACCTGCAAAGTCTAATACTATGAATATGGTAAACCATTCTTAACATGTTCGGGATGGAAGGAGCTGTTTATCAACGGGATATACAGAAGCACGGAGGACAGAGCACTCTCCTGGGTCAGTAATATGCCCCGTAACCTTGACACTCGCAAGAGGGATACTCTAATGCAACAATGATGATGCATTCCACTGGTGTTTGCCTTCCATTCTAAGACCCCGTCTCGTCACAGGACCATCACTAGGAACTTTCCTATTCTGCAAACTGACTTTAATATCAAAACTTCCTTTACACAGCCACCAATTACCTCCTACCACAGATCACCCAACCTATGGAATCTCCTGGTGAAGCAGCCTCTGTATGCCTAACAGTTCCTCCCTACTAGGTACCAAAGCTTGCAACAGAACCTACTGTTATATCTGCAGCTTTATTTCTAGTGTCACTGAAATTCAAGATCCTTCAGGAGTTTTTCATATCACCAAGGAGTTCTCATGTATTTCCAGTAATGTGATACATTGTATTCTCTGCAGGATGTGTGCAGCTATCTGCATTGGAGAAACTGGCAGATGCTTGGCTGACCGATTCAGGGAACATTACAGGGCAGTCAGGAATGGAGACACCGATAAACCCATTGTATCCCATTTTACCTTAAGGGACCATAAAGTCAATTATCTTTCTGTTTTTGTCCTTCAGCAGGGTTTCCAGATTGCTGACTGTCACAAATGCATTCCAGGGGTCAGGCCCTCTGCTCCCACAGTGCCCAACCTCGAAGTGCAATATGTGAACAGGAGATAAACAGGGACACCCTCCTGTCTGTTTTGGGTCTGAGCAACTACCAGTCTTAAGTCCTGGGGTCAAATATGAACCCTTTTTAGCTAGCATGCCCAGGTAACAGGTCCAAATATCACACCTCTTCAGGGAAAGCAGTGCAATACTTAACCCAGCAGGCACACAACCTAGTTCACAGTCCCCCTTCTGACTCAGTTGAGACCTAGGTATTTTCTTACCTTGCTGCATATGGTGACACACTATAAGCTCTTTAACAGTTCTGTCAGAATTATCAACACTGTCCTAGCATTCACACTCAGAATGAGAAAATGGCTCAGGCAGGATTTCAAGGAAAACAGAGTTTACTGAAATTAAATATAATAAATAAAATACAAAACACAGAATATATAGCATTAATGGTACAGTCATAAAAATAAATGGACAAGTATAAACAAACCGCCTTATACTGAGTAACTGATCCTTCCCCAGTTTCAGGTGATAAATAGTGGTGTTGAAATTACCTAGTTTTGGTAGAAGTGCTCGTAAGAGTCCAAAACACAAGTGTCTCTTGAAAGTCCAAACACAAGTATATAATGTTCCTTCAGCAACTTGATAATATCGGGGGGGAAATGTGCCACCCAGCTTGTGAGGTCACAGCTCTGTGGTGATGCTGGCTGTGAGGTCACTCTCATTCCTGCATACTGAATTAGTCACATGCCACTGCACAGTGATAAACATTCCAATTAAAAACAACATATCTACTTCCTAATTAGTGAGCAACATGCTTTGTGACAGGTCAGAATTATGCTTTTGATCTTCAGAAGAACATCCTGAAAGACACTTCTCTTAGTTGTGTGAAATGTCACAGGTAACTGTCAGAGTTGGCTTACCTCCTGATGTCGTAAAATGCAATATTTTATAGCAGGTTTTCTAGGTTCAAAGCAGTGGATGGTTTTACAACCTGTTGTATCAGCTAACACCGGCTTCAACAGGCAGGCATCAAAAGGAAGCTTTTAATTAGTTTATCCACTGGGTCAGGGATAGGGCAGATCCTTCTTTTCTCTCTGCTCAAATCCTATGTTCCATGATGCTTTGCTGCTTGGCCTGTCTCCTAAGCAGAAGTCTAAAACATATATTAATACCAAAATTATATGCTCATAACTAGTAGATGGTCATCCCGGTACACTGACCAAAGAAACAAACTCTTCACAGAGCCAAAACGGCTGCTAATATGTCAACCTGATAAGAGATATAGAATTAAAATGTAGCTTGAGTTTGAATTTACTTGTGTGAGGAGGACCATTTTCATAACAGTCCCCATCTGGGCAAAACTGGGGTTGGGTACAGGCTTTGTTCTGTGTAGATGCTTACAGTGGGGTATGTTGAAAAGGTTTCTGTGCTGAGCCCATTGTCTTCCTTTATTCCCTGAGTACAAGGGTTTGAAAATCTTGGGATGGCATAGCTGCAAAGGAAGGAACCAGAAAATGGGGGGAAGGAGGCAAAAGTGGCAGGGCTTGGGGAATCCATAACTGATCACATTACCCAGGCCACAAAAGAAAAAATCTGGGGAGAGAATTTGTGGATGTTTTTAATCAACCAGGACACCATTAGGCGGGTTGAGGAGGAAGACGAGTTTGGAAAAAGTGACCTTGCGGCAGCCTTGTTGTTGTTAAATATGATAGAACTGGAAAAAGCGTTACAAAGGAAAAAACATTGATTTATGGCTAACTGGATATATAGGTTACATGTTGTTGGTACTGGAAAAGAGACCAGAGGAGGCAAGATAAATGGTAGTCTACATAGCCACAATAAAGAACATGCAAAAGAATGGAAATGGGTTTGCATGGTTGCAGTATAATTAACTATTAAGGCAATGTATGGCATCACGGGGGGGGTGAGCTGGGACGCAAGAAATGCGGATATCTGGCTGGATACGATGTTGGCCCGGGGTATTGGAAGCAGTGTGGGTGATGGGAGGGATAAGGTGGGAGAATCCTGGGATGCATCTGCCCCATAATATTGCTTTGCATACAGTAAGGGAGCCTGCATGACAGTGGGGTGCCAGTTGAAACACACATGCTGCAGGTGTAGTGGCTTCCATTCCATATTGCAGTGCAAGGACAGGCAGGAAAACTCTGGGATTAAGCAGTCTTTTCTGGACGGGGAAGGGGTGGAATAGGTGATTTCAGGGGTCAGGTTATATAGATTGTTACAAATTTATCTGGAAAGACAAGCAGCAGAGGCACTGTAGGAGGGTTTTCAAAAGGATTTTAAGTTGTACTACGAGAGTCCCGGGTCACAAGAGAAGCAGAAAACTTGAGGTCACTGGCAAAGAATCCAGAGATAGCAAGAAAGAAAATTCAGGAAGAGATAAAGACAGGTGGGGTAGAGGACCCATTTTCCCCTGCTATCTTTATGTTACCCTAGGGTATCACCACTGGGACTATTCCTCTAAAAGGAGCAGGGACAATTTAGTTTAATCCACCATCTGTCTTATCCAGAAGGCGTTATCAGTGAATGACTACACAGACAAGAAAAACTGCAGTTCATTATAGTTTGGTGCACAAGGCCATAGTGTTAATAAAAACAGGAAAGGGGGCTCTGTGGCAAAATGCAATATTCAGTCAGCCTTTAGGCTGCTACCGGAATACTTTCTGGATTGGGATTTGCTAGGGTTTAAGTTTGAGGCTGAATATTACTTCAATAAGGCCATGCCTATGAGGTGTTCAATGTCCTGTGCATCCTTTGGAAAATGTAGTCATTTTTTTTTAAATGGGCAGTCAAGGACGTACCTAAATGCAAGGGCATCTTACATTACTTGGATGATTTCCTAATCATGGGGGCAGAGCGTGAGTTTGCCTACACAATTTGAGGCATTTCAAGATCTGTGCAAGTTACTGCAGTCACCCTTAGCAGAATAGAAGACAGAAGGACCATCCAACGCGATCACATTTTTAGGGACAGAAATTAGACTGCATAGCTATGGGATCCAGATTCCTGACAGAGAAGGTGGGGAGGCTGCAGCAGTTGATAAGGGAAATTAGGGAGGCCCAACAGATTCCATTCAGGAAGATGCACAGCCTTATAGGGCATCTCAGTTTTGCATGCAGGGCCATTTCACCAGGGTGGCCATTCACAAGGAGCTAGCAGGGACCACAGTGGGAATCCAGCAGCCACACCATCGGGTCAGAATAAGCAGGGGTATTAGGTCGGACCTAGAGGTGTGAGATTCCTTCCTGCAGAATTTCAGTGGCATGTCCATGTGGCAGGCAGAATGGGTGCGCAACACAGATTTACAGCTGTACACCAATGCAGCCTGTGAGGTAGGAATGGGAGTCTTTTGGTCAGGTAAGTGGATGGCAGTAGAATAGTTCCTGGTAAGTTGAGCAATTCCAGTTTGGCAGGTAATGCAATTCATCATTCAGCCGGCGGGAGAGGGGATGGTACAGTTCACTGTGGCCACCCACCTTGCAGTCATTTCAGTCATCAGCAGCCCTATGGCCGTAGAGGATCTGTACAAGGACAAGGTGGTGAGGGAGATGATGAAGGTGTAGGTCAGGCAGAGAGGGCGGGTACAGGACAGGAGGCAGCTCATGACCATCAGTTTAATGAGGAAGGTAATGGGAACTCTACCCTCAGTCTGTTCCACGGTTTATGAGACTCAGCTATTCACCGCCACGTTCAATTGCTATTTTTTGGGGCATTTTGCATTATCAAAAATTGCATCCAGGGCATAATTGGATCAAGACACAGAAGGGACAGTACAGAGGAGGGACGTGCGGATGAGGGAGGAAGGGCTCAGCATGCATATAGAAAGCTCTAAGACAGATCAAATAGGAAAAAGCGTGTGGCTGCAGATAGCCAGAGGCACATAGGAGCTACTGTGCCCTATGAGAGCTGTTCAGAGGTGGCTAGAGGTCAGACAAGTAGGACGGGGGTACTCTTAATGCATGGAAATAGTAGGACAGTGACTACGTACTAGGTATTTGCACTGTTAAAGAAGGCAATAGCCTTCAAGGGTTTGAACACAGCCAAGTTCAATGCACATTCATTTACAGTTGGGGGGCAGCAGGGGTGGTGACGGCAGGTATTTCTGGAAGAGGCATTCAGAGCATTGGTAAGTGGGCCTCTGGCAGATACAGGACATGCATATGTACACTGCAACACATTTGACTTTGTTTTCTTTATCTTACAGGCAGGGGTGCTATATAGGACGTGTGGGTGAGTGGACAGTCATTCGTTTATTGGGTAGAGAGAGGAGCGGCGGTGCCACTGGGAATACAGCAGCTGGGCCTGGATATCAACAGAGGGAGAGTTTCTTGGTTTGGGTTGAGGGGCACTATGGAGGGGTTGTGGGATAACATGGACCAGATACAGAACTTCAGGCTCAACACACAATCTCTGTGTGATGTTTATTTAAAACTTTTTTTTTTAATTATTTTACCTCCTTCCGTGTTCTGCACAGGGGCGATGACCCCCCCCTTGGAGGGGGGGTACATCCTCCGGTCTGACCCCCAGCTCATCTGCCCCCTGAGGTTCCCCCACGGATTTCCCCTCCGTGGCAGGGCCAGGTGGGGGGTGCCGGCATTCCCGTGCCACCTTGATCCGGCAAATCTGGTGGCAGGGGGCAGACTCGCCAGAACGATCAGACCATCATGGGTCTCATGGAGCCCCAGCATTTTCCGTCTTCTCCCTCCCTCCCAATATAAGTACGTCGGCTTTCAAGTCCCCCAATCCGTACTGCCCTCCAGCCATCGCCAGAGAGAGGAGAGCAGTCCTAAGGACACTCAATCCTCTCTCCCCGCCACCGACCCCCAGAGGCCCAGGCACATTCCTAAACCCGGGTCGCCTGCGTGGCACAAGGTGTGGTGTCCAGCGTCTCAACCCTCAGTGCCACCGGGCCAGAAGTGTGATATTTATTTAAAACACCAGATAACTTTAAACAATGGCATATCCCTTCTTCAACACATCAGTTTGCATCAACATACTACGCATGTCCTTCATCTGCACTTGGTCAGCACCTACTAACCCACTGATCTATCTTTTGAGTGAAGATTATTTCATTTCCTATGTTAGTCTTGTGTGTTTATGTGATGGGGAACTCAAAAAAGAAAAGCTCAAAAACAAGCTAAAGACAAAGAACCTCAGTGCAGGAGCACTGAAGCAAGGGTTACCCCAAGGGCATTGGCAATAAGGTGAAGTTTCAAAGAAACACAGCATCACACACACACACACACACACACACACACACACACACACACACACACATAATGCAAAGCATTATGGGATGCATATGCAAATCACCATGACATTTTAGACTGGTTCAGCTTAAAGCAGGAGTGCATTGTGCCAAAGGGCCTCTCAAACAATATGTAATTTACATGCATTTTAAATAACTCAACGGGGGGGTTCTAATATCTCTACCCCGGTAACTCAGTTTTTATAATACAGTCCCCTAGTAACTTTTTACCTTTATCAACAACACCTAGTGCCGTGGTATTTTCAACATTTACAGGTATCATACACATAAGGCATATACATCAAGGTATTTTATGACATAGTGCTATTGCATACTAAATTCATCAACGAGGAACACAGCCTGTTGTTTTACATCAGCTCAGAGGTCTCCACAATAACCTCCCTGTATGAGGACCTGAGAGGGAAAAGGAAAATTAACGAGGACACTATAGCATAATCAAGAAAGGGGAGGGGGTGCCCATAGGTGGCCAACCTTATGGACTAGAAATAGTAAAGGATAGCTTAGGCTAAGAAACAGAAGAACTGTTGCAACAGATTTAAGAAAAGGTCAGTCCTCAAAAGTGGCAGGATCTCCCTGTCACAGGCATGGCTGGGCGTAGTTGCTACCACAGCTAAGGCATCTGGGGAAGAACAGGGCAAAGCTGGATGCCCTGATTCTACATTTGGGAAGAAATGTCTTTGCACAGATGCCTTGGATTGAACTCCTAAGGCAGATATTGAGAGACATTAGTAGCATTCAGATGTGGGCCAGGGTGATCTGGACAGCTATGAGCCCCAGGCAGGTTTGGAGGAATGGGGGTAACCCAAACACATTGAGCCTAGCAAGGAAAGTGTTGAACAGATGTGCAAGGGCAATAGCTTAAGCAGGGAATTTCACAGTTGTGTTGCACCCACAAATCACAGTGGACTGCATGGGGTTGTACAGGCCAGACTGAGTACATCGGTCAGATGTTGGCATAGACATTTTCAGTGTACAAATAGAAGAGGCTTTTGAGAAGGCAATTGACTAAAATGTTGGGGGTGGAATAAGAGTTTGGGGGTGAAGGCTACCTTACATATCAAATGGGAGGTGGCCTGGTGGGCAAAAATATGTGTGGGGGGGTCCAGGGTGACAGGGACCTAAAGGAAATGTGGTGACCTAGGTGCAGGGGTGGTCCGCTGAGGGAGAGTATGGCCTAATTTACATTGGGCATGCAGGCATGATGCCATTTACATTAGGCACGCCTTAGGCAGTCAAGAGACGGGGGCTGGCAGGGGGGCATAGCCTGATTTACATCAGGTGGGCCCTGGGAGTGGCATGACCTAATTTACATCAGGCAGGCCTGGGTAGCAGGAGGCATGACCTAATTTATATTGGACATGCAGTCAGAGATCATTTCTGACATGAGGTGTAATAAAGAGTTGGACAGTCTGACAGTGTGAATAAGGGTGTAACTACGTATATATCATTCTAAAGTTTGACAGTTGGAACAAAGTTGTAAAGATGAATCTTATCGGTCAGAATTTTGAGTTGTAAGCGAAGGTGTTTGATGTTTGAGTACAGTAAAGCCATGGGAAAAAATCAGCAACATAAAGGTTATAGTATATGGTTAGGTCTCTTTTGTATGGAGTTCGGTGCCCCTCTAAAAGCTGCTGCAGGACAGTTCAAAGGTCATGGAAAGCTGTTGTAATATACTTGTGACATCACAATGATACTGCAACAACTTGTGACCTTTGAACTGCCCCATTTCTCATTAGATGTTGGGAGATCGTTCTGAGGTGCAAAAGTTGCATTAATAGCACCTCACTGCACCTACTCATGTCCATTAGTGCCAGAGCAGTAGCTAAATTTTGTATTTGGTGGTGGTGGGGGGTTCAGTTATATGAGCGCATCTTAGCAGACTAGGCCAGCTGCAGTTCGTGTGTGGCAGTACAGAGCTGCTGAGGAAAGTTGCCCCGTGGCTCTCTGAAAACAAACACCCTGTCATTGTGGGTAAGAAACAATTTTACAAAACAAAATGCATTTCACTTCTTAGTGGAGGGTGGATGAGTAAATGAATGAGTGGGGGAGATGAACAAGCAGGTGGGGGTGAGCTGGCAGCCGCATGACCGGTCAGGGATCCTGCAGACAAGGCGCTAGCACACCTATGAGGAATGCTGCCAGGTGTGCGCAGAACACCGTTGAGTGGTAGTTGGGTTTAGGAATGCCTACGTGCTGCCCATACGTGGCATGTAGGCATTTGTGCATAGGGCCCATACTGTATAAAATAGTATGTGGTCAACCATGCACAAACAAGGAATGTGTTTTCATCTCAGGGTTGAGATGGCTTTGGGATCTCTCGAGCTTCGCTCTTGAGGTCCCTACGATGTCATCTCATCCCCTCGACAGAAACACAGCCCTGTTGTGCATGGCTGACTGCGAGACCCGTTTTTGTGAACAAACAAATACAAAATTAACTGCTAACACTGATAATGGAGTTTTTACTGTACTTCCTAGCAAATCACCTGGTGAATCCCTTGCTGTGCCTAATTAAGTGTTCATCCTTAGGGACTCCATAGCCCACTCCTCAGTCACTGTCCTCAGTAAACATGCTGTTCTGGTGTTTCAGCTCGTATTTCAGTATCAGATTACAGGCAGGCAGTTAAACAGTATCACACACTTGGGAAAGCAAAAAGGAGGAGAAAGTCATAAATCATGTCAAACTGCTGCAGCATAGTTTTACTCAGACTTGGTCACATTTCATTTGACTGAAAGGCTGGAACAGCGTGTGCTACACTTTTACAATATGTGTTGCCTGGTCCAGTTCCAAGTAAAACTTCACTGCAGTTATTTGACCTGATTTTGAACTCGTTTCTTTCCCCGGAGTGTGTGATACTGTGTTTTCCTGTGGTCTCCTAGCTTTTTACATGCACTCAGCTGCTGCTATATGCTCTTGGCTATGTGTTTTCGCCTGGGTTTCTCTTAGCTTATAGAAGGTGTTTTCAGATGACTGGGTAGAGGAAACAGCAGTGAGAGATGGGAGAGAAGGCCGGTGGACAGGCATGCTCTCAGGGTGGGCCATGTAGGTAAGGGGGCTGTATTTTTGTTTATCCTGCTGGCACCCACAGGGGGGCTGGTGGGGATCCAGGAGAATTTGGGGGGTGGGGAGGAGGGAAAACGTCCTCAAGAGCCAGGAACAGGTGGGGGCTGGAGGATAAGCAGAAAGAAGGAGGAGGAGATACATATATTTGTGTCCTCTTGTGGGAAAAGGGAGTCACGAAACCAAAAAGTAAAACACCTACTGCAAACTTCTTAGTGTTTGGTCTCACTGAATACCGTGTACACCAAAACCGCAAGGTGGGTCAGGGTGAGAGAGGAGGACGGACTTACATCGAACACCAATCATGCGAATACTCTGAGTGTCAAAACTGCACGGTGGTTGAGAGAGACTCACATCAGGTAACAGATCACTGTGCTTTTTCTAACCTTCTGGTGGAATTTTCTGAATGGCGGCACTCTTGTATGAAACTGTATAAGTGACAGCAGTCCTGTTTTTGAAGACCAGTTACTGCATCGCTGCCTATTGAAACAAACGCATATTGCTGGATGTGGTATGATTTATCATTAAATAAAACTGAATACTATTCCTTGCACAGTAACTGTTGACCAGTGTTATATCTTTTGAGAAATGGCCACCCCAGTGGCACAGAGGTACTCATACCTCACCTGCTGAATGACCCTGGGTAACTCAGGGGTTGACCAGGGGGGAGGAGGATTGAGTGTCACAGCAGATGCTCTCCTCCGGGGAGGGAAGGCAGACAGTGACGCTGGTGTGACAGTTCCTAGTGGGGGACGATCCCTGGTGGGAGACGTATGTCCTCTGATGTGCACCAGTCAAACTGCCACCTCTGCGGAGCGTCCATGGGTTCTGGGAAAACAGCAGAAAATCATGACTGGCTACAGGGTGCTATCCTGTGGTGCCCTATACACCCCACACTGCATACTGAGCACAAGGACCACAGATCCAAATGCGGCACCAGAAGGGGGCTTGGGGGACCCCCTGATGGACCCGACACAGGGGGCAGTCTGTGTGGCACTTGGTGGCCTTAAGGTAAGTCCCAGAGATGGTGGGTGATGGGGTTGTGAGAGTCGCGAGGGCCGAAGGGGGTCACCAGCAGAAGGGGAGAAAAAACATTATTTGAGAAATGGTAATTTACTAAGGATGCTGACAGTTCTTTGGGTTTGCCACCATACAACCCTCTCTGCTGTCGTGCTATATTCCTGTGGTATTGTGTGACCCTTATTGTGTGTGAGCTGCTTCCCCCGTGCTTTTGTAGGTAATGAGACTATCAAGGGTGAGAGTCTGCCAGCACAGTACAGACTTTCCCACCCGATTCTTCCAAACCCTTTAAAAAATGCACTCTTAGCAAAAGACTGCAGCTTGTTCCATAACAATTGTCATGTACTGTATTAGTAAATCTCTTTTAATGCTCTTCAGAAATGTCAGAATACCATAATATTATTAATTATATCTTCAGAAGCTCGAAGTGTTATGAAAATAGAAATCCAGCTTTATTTTCAAGTATCACATGAATCAGAGTGGGAGGCTTGTGTGGGGTCTCATTGTTAGTACTGTGTTCTCATGAGTATTCATCATTGGCTATCAGTTGCCTTTCTTACTGGAATGACCACTGCTCAGTTTCTGTTGCCTGATTGCCTTTCATGTACTGAGAGCATGGTCTGACTATCGGAGCAGCCGTTTTATTGTGCTGTCACACAAATCAGATATGGTTCATTCCATGTGTGGATCATTAAAAACCAGTAGAAATTCAGAAAACGTTGCATCTGTCGTGATTTTCGGACTTCATAATATTTTTTTACCTTCCGCTGTCATGTGCCTATTTGGGCTATCATGCAGATCTTGATTATTCATGCTATATGCACCATAATAGTGGCCTTTTCCCCTCAGGTGTATCTAATAGGGTGTAACAATAGTAGTCCAACTGTGATTATATCATGGGAATGTAATTTTTACTTCTGGCTTAATTTCACTGTGAAATGTTTTGTAACTTGTTTACTAAAAAGAAAAAAGCGACGTTAAAAAAACAAGCATTGGCCAACGGCAATCATGTTTGTCTGTGTACAGGTACTGTGTAGTTGTTTGGTGCAGATACATGTGATGTAGTGAACATGTCCAGGAGGTAGAAGTGTGGGACCCCCTTGTGGGCAGTGACTACTGCACGGTATGGTTTTAGATCAACATGGGAAAAGAAGCAGCCAAGGCCAAAATGAGAATGGTGGACTTCAAGAGGGCAGAGTTTGGTAGGATGGGTGACCTACTAGTTGGGCACCTTGCACAGCTCCGATTGGAGATGGATGCGACCAGAAATGGTCCGTCATTAAGTTGGGGTGGAAAAGGGGGGCAGCCTTCCAGAGGTACAAGTGTACCTTGAGGGAGGATGACAGAGAGATCTATGCAGAGAAAGTTTGAGAGGCAGGGCGAATAGTCCGAGCAGCCAAAGCTGCAAAAGAACTAAGGCTAACACAGGGGATCAAGGAAGGGGAAAAGGACTTCTTCCGGTACATACAGGAGAGAAGAAGCAGAAGGGACAGGATTGTTAGGATAAAGAGAGAAGGAGGATTGACAGATAATAGTGAGGATCAGTTGGAGGCACTAAATGAGTACTTTTGCTCTGTCTTCACTAGGGAAAAGGAAGGACCTATGCCACAGGGGAAAACTGGGGGGAAACTTGGGGGTGGGGAGGAAACTGATGGGGCATTTGGGGTTGACAGGGTCTTAAAGGGTCTTAGGGACCTTTGGGTGGACAATGCACCTGGCCCGGATGGAGTGCACCCAAGGGAACTGACTGTGGTACTAGCAGCCCCCCGGTGGACCTGTTTAACACCTTGCTGGAGAAAGGGTGCGTGCTGCAGGACTGGAGGACAGCACATGTGGTGCCACTCCACAAGGGAGGTCCCAGGGATGAGCCGGGTAACTACAGGCCAGTCAGCCTAACCTCCATAGTGGGCAAATTAATGAAGACCATTCTAAAGGAAAGGCTGGTGACCTTCCTTGAGGTAAATGGTCTCCAGGATGATAGGCAGCATGGGTTTGGCAGGGGGAGATCCTGCCAAACAGACATGATAGACTTTTTCGACTGGGTTATAAGGTTGTTGGACAGGGGGCAGGCGGTGGACATCCTATATCTAGACTTCAGCAAGGCGTTCGATTCAGTGCCACATGGCAGGCTGATCAGCAAACTGAGTGACCTGGGAATAGGGGACAGGCTACTGGGGTAGGTCAAGAGCTGGCAGCAGGACAGAAACCAGAGGGTGGTGGGGGGGTACTATCCAAACCTAGACCTGTAACCAGCAGGGTCCCACAGGGCTCAGGGCTCAGACCGTTGCTATTCAACATCTTTATTGGTGACATAGCGGAAGGGGTCAAAAGTAAAATCTGCCTATTTGTAGACAGTACTAAGCCCTGTGTGAGGGTAGACACAGGGGAGGGGAGAAAGGAGCTCAAGAAAGATCTGGCTAGGCTAGGGAAATGGTTGGGCATCTGGCAGTTGGGATTAAATGCTAAGAAATTCAGGGTCATGCATCTGGGAGCTAGGAACCAAGGGGCCCAATACTGGCTGGGGTGTGTACAGTTGACCATCTCAGATGAGGAAAAAGATATAGGAGTGTTGTTCAGGGGTGACATGAAACACTCTACTCAGTGCCATAAGGCAGCAGCCAAAGCAAATAAAATGCTAGGCTGCATCACCAGTGGAATCACCTCTAGGAGGGAGGAAGTTATTCTACCACTGTACAGGTCACTGGTGAGACCACACCTGGAATATTATGTACAGTTCTGGTGCCCTCATCTGAAGAAGGACATCAGGCTACTGGAGGGAGTTCAGCAGAGGGTGAACAAGATGATCCAGTGCCTGGGGGATAAAACATATGAGGAGAGGCAGTGGGAGCTCAACATGTATTCCCTGGAGGACGGAAGGAAAAGGGGAGGACATGATAGAAACCTTCAGGTACCTAAAGGGTATAAACAGGGTAGGATCAAAGGGCATCTTCAGTTTAAGAGGGGAGGGTACAACAAGGGGGCATAGCCTGAAACTAGTGGGAGGTAGTGTTAAAAACACACAAAGGGGTGATGTTATAATCACAGGAGGTTCGTGGCCTGTGGTCCCTGATAGCCCAATAAACCCACTCTACACCAGATATTGCTTCAAACTATTTTGTAATTTATTAATGCCAAAATAAACCCTAATACAATTAAATCTAAACAGCTAATGGCCCACTACCATCCGAGCTGCATATATACAGAGAAAATCAAGCAATATTACCCGTTTTCTGGATGTTCGAGCATCTATGGAGGTGGTCTTTGGCTGTTTCCCTCTCAAACACACTGTGCATACAATCTAAGTCTGATACATATAGTAGTTGTTGACAAGAAATGAAAAAGATGAAATTCCATAATATTGAAACGTCCTGGCCACAAAAGGCAAAGAAAGAGAGGTCATAAGAGAAAGGTCCAGTGTGCATTTATCCTTGTTGACTAAAATGGAGATTTCATTTGACATTGATCTGGAGGGGAGTATTAGTTGTCGCAACCACAAGGGAAGCCTCATAATAACTGGAAACACTTTGACCAGAAAGGTAGAAAAACAAATGTCATGAGAGAAGAGTGTAATAAGCATTCATTAATGTTCCCAAGTAACGTAAATACCAAAAAAAAAGCAAGCATAAGATAGGGAAGTGGACAGGACATTAATGCTTGGCCGTTCTACACATACCGCTCTGTTTCTGTTCACACAGCTATTTGTATTAGCTACATTACGTTAAACATGACATCTTGTTTTGCACAAAAGAATATCTTTGTACAAAAGATTCTGCTATGCACAGCAAGTTTGCATTGATCAGGACATTTGCTCTAAACAGAACATGTGCTCTTTAACCTAGTTCTTGCTGGTACCCTCTGCAATAAGCACTTGGCTTTTTATTTTTATTTATTTAGTTTTTGTTAACTGGGTAGGTGCACTAGCCATGAAATGACTATTTCCAGGCAGACCCGGGAGAGTACAACAATCAAAGACAGGTACATAGCATGAGTACAATGAAATTACAATAGTATACGTCCAAACAGTCAGTAGTAATGAATACATGCAGCCAGGACAATAACAATCAATGAAATTCACATAGAATTTTTGGCATAAAAAAACCTACACAGTCTAGGAGATACTACTCATAGCAGCAAAGAAATATTGTTCAAATTAGCCACAACAATGAAGATTTAAGAAGACAAGGCAAGGGCAAATTCCTGACTGGGCAGAATGCATTATCACAGCCTCCAAAACAAGACTCAGGTGTGGGGGAAGGGTTGGGATAGATTAGCTCTCAAGGAGATAGTAAGGGTAAGAAGTGCTATGAGGTAGGGAGGTTAAAGTTAGGCCAGGAGGCATCTGGCGGGTGAATGGATTAAGGAGGATTAAAACAAGTGCAGAGATCAGCAAGGGATAGATGTAGGCACAGCTCCTTTTTGAAGCTGTCATGGGATCCAGATATTCAAAGTGCTTGTGGGAGAGAGTTTCAAAGCTTAGGAGGAGAATGATTGAAGGTAACAGCCTTTTGATGTTTTATATCTAGGTACATTCAGCAGGGATTTATCTACCGTGCGCAGTCTATAGGAGGAGGTTTGAGGTACCAGCAATGTTGCGAGCGCTGAAGGGGTCTAGTTTCTGAGTATAGAGTCAATCAGGGAGCCAAGAGAGTATTGATGGCAAGCTAAGGGGGATAACCAGCACAGGTCCCTGTACAGTTGGCAGTGGGCTTAAGCCATGGTGACGAGGAGGCATATTGACATATATTTTTGTAAGTGTCATCCCACTTATGAAGGATGGTTTTGTGTGCAGCAGCAAAAGTCGGCATGCCGTAGGTGAGTGCAGGGAGTAATGTGCCTCTGGCAATAGCAAGTTTAGCAGAGGCAGTCAGCATGAAACTGGACTTGTTGGCAACCCCCAGTTTAGCATTCACTGCCTTGCAGGCAGATTGTATATGCAGGCTGAAGTCCAGGGATTGGTCCAGAAGAATTCCCAGGTACTTAAAAGATGTAACGCATTCTATTTGTGTGCCGCTGCGGTCTTGCACCAGTAGGGGAGTTTGACATGTCCTAAGTTTAGGGGCAAATTCAAGTAACACTGCTTGGGTTTTCTTAGCATGAAGTATAAGCTTATATGCAGAAAGCCAAGTCTGGACATTTGTGGTAATTGAAGAAAGGGATGCATTTTTGCTGGTGACCTTATCAGAACTTGAATAGAATACAAGATCATCTGCATAGAGAATAGATGAGCATGAAAGAAAAACCTCATCTATGTTATTGATAAAAAGTGAGAAAAGAAGAGGTACCAGAATAGAGCCTTGGGGAACCCCAATATTGATGGTAGCACCATCAGATAAAGAGGAGTTGAATTGCACAGTTTGAGTTCTATTTGATAGATAGCTTCCATACCAGGCAACAAATGGGGGTGAAAAGCTCAGGTTGCAAAGAGTGGAGAGGAGCAGGGGGTGATCAACAAGATCAAAGGCCTTTGTAAGGTCTTTAAAAACTGCCCCTGTCAGCTGGCCAGCATCCATACTGGTAAGCACATCAGTAGTGAATTTGAGAAGTGCTGTAGAGGTACTGTGACCTTTACGGATGCCATGTTGGATGTCAGAGAGAAGGCTGTACTTTGTGAGGTAGTCAGTGGTTTGATTTGCAACAGGTTTTTCCAGAATTTTACTTAAGACCGATAGGATGGCTATAGGCCTGTAGTTAGTAATCTCCTTGGGATCATCTTTTTTAAAGACAGGTGTTACACGAGCAATCTTCCAGAGGTCAGGAACTTGACTATTAGAGAGAGACAAGGTGAAAATTCTAGCCAGAGGGGAGGCTATGTATGGTGCTGCTAGTTTCAGGAGCCGAGGCTCAAGTGTATCTGATCCAGAGCCAGTGTTATCAGAGACAGTCTGAAATAGTTTTAAGACCCCAGTCCTTGAGGTTGCCTTGAAGTAGAACGAGGGATTTTTAGACATTTGTTGGGAAGGATAGCTGGGGGTAGTGGACTGTGTTGATCTTGAAAGCAGAGAGGCTGCCTGAGGAGATGGGAAGGCAGAGGTATATTGAGACAGGTCCGAGAAAATTTGATTGAAGGAATTAGCAATGGAGTTGGAGCCATTGCAATGTACTCCATTTAATACCATGTCATGGGAGTAGTTGACTGGGACACACCGAGAAAGGTCTTGACATGGGCTCAGAATTTCCTAGGGTCTCCAGCAGAGTCTAGCAGCAATTCTTTAGAATAGGCACTCTTAGCTGTTCTGATCTGTTTTTTACAGAAGTTACGTAGGGTTCTGTAGGTAGCATAGTCAGATTTTCGCCCCGAGGCTTTGTACTTTTTCCAGCATTTGTCCCTAGAGCGTAGATTTTTCAGCAAGTCTTTGTGAAGCCATCTTGTTTGTTTACCCCTCACCCTCTGTGTCACCTTGGGGGCATGCTTGTTCTGGATGGCCAGGAATTCATTAAGGAAGAAATCTTAATGCAGTCTCAACATTATGGGAAAGGTAAATACCAGACCAGTTTATCCTCGAGACATCATGACAAAAAGCCTCAATATCCAGGTTGGCAAAATTTGTAAAGGTGACATAGCGCGGTGGAGGGGATGGAGCAGCCTCAGGACTCCAGATGCAGAAGACAGGGGAATGATCAGTAAGCGAATCTGCGAAGATGCCTGCTTGGTGTACATGATCCAGATGGTTTACCAGTACCCATTCAATAAGGGTAGAGGATTTTAGTGAAGGAGTAACTCTGGTAGGCTCAGTTAACAGCTGGTGGAAGTTATAATTTTGTACCAGAGAGAGCAGCATGCTATGGGCAGTCCCTAGCCAATTTTGGTTAAAGTCACCCAATATAATGACCTCATTATGTCTGGAGTGTAAAGAGGTCTAATCAAATAATTCCTGAAGACCTACAGTTCCCCCATTTGGGGGATTGTAGGAGCAAGACAATGTGGAGTTTCTTGGCTACCAGGGTGAGAGTAGCATGAAGAGACTCACAGGCAGAGGATGTTGAGGACGGGGTGTCCATAATGTTTAGATTATCTTTATAGAACATGGCAACCCCTCTGCCATGCTTTGAGGAGAGCCTATCCCTACGGATAAGGGAATAGTTAGTCAGGGAGCATACTGAGTGAGGGATAGTTGGCTTTAGCCACATTTCAGACAAACCGAGTACGTCAGGCTTGTAGACACTGACCCAAGCCTCAAGATCAGTGAAATTTTGGGAGAGACTTCTGATGTCCATATGGGCAGTGAAGAGCCCTTTGCTAGAAATTGCAAAGATGTCAACCGGGAAGAAGAGAGCAGATGGACCCAGGTTCATTTCGACATCCCCTGCAAGAAGGATAGCTAAGATGGTGAAGAACCATAGCTTTTGATAGCAAAACAGTAAAGGAACTGCGTGACTCAGCAGGCATTTTTTTAAGTGTGGTCACCACATAAAAGGTACAGCCCTTAGAGAATAGGAAGTGCTTAAAGGCAAGCATAGGTTGAAATGCAGTAATTAGGTTAGAGAAACTGAAATCAGCATATAGGGTGTTCGAAGAACTTGAGGGATAGGATCCTGGGTAAATTATAACAACCCAGTTAAGGCATAGTAGGAGTAGAAGTAATAGGAGCATCTCAAACATGTAACGAAGAGCCATGTTTACACAAGTGAGTGGAATTATCACACAGAGGGCTAGGCAGAGGAGCAAAGGTACCATTTTACAGTACTTTTAACACTAGGATAAATCTTCTTGCATTTGCCTAGCATTTTGCCATAATACCACAGTCCCTACCTCAGGAGGGGGGGACCCTGGATGGGGGTCCGCCCCCCTGCATAAAACACTTGATTAATGTACAAAAGTTAGTATAAACATAAACATTTTGTGAAAATAAACATTTCAGTTTTAATCTCTTAACTATGTGTTAATATCTCACCCTACATAAGTATCTAAACCAGTATAATACAAACTACAATTTTTAAAGCTTGGATAACTGAGTCATTCGTAAATTACAGATTTGCCTGTTATGGCTTTTGATAGTGCTTCTAAGGCAACATGACATGATTATAAGTATTACAATGAGAATTGCCTGAAACACAACAAAGGCCTTGAAAGCTGATTCCAGTCTATTATCAGAGAGCATTAAATTTAAGTCTCCCTGATGAATCATATCATTCATAACTTGTTCTGTGTTATACATCTTATTACCAACCTCAACCAAATGGGCATCTTTTCTGGCCAGCAGGGCCCTACGGTTTAAGGTTAAAGCTTCAATGGGCACATTGAAATTGGGAAAATAGTCCTCTATGTCTTGGTGGCCAGGATCGCTTAGTATGGGTTCTTCCCTAAAAGTGGGAATGGGCTTAATGATGGTCTGGCCAATGACAGTATGTTGGATGGGGGTAAAATAGAAATTTGAGATATTAGTTTTACAAGTGAGTGGCCATTCTTTTGTGGAATATTGTCAGACTGTTGTGGAACCCTTGAGCTAGGCGTGTCTATGTGAACTGTTTATTTTCCCAGGTGCAGGCAAATTTGTACTGGGAAGCCTTATGCACTGGCACACTCCAAAAGCCATTTGCAATGTCCAATGTACTGAAAACTTTGGCTGTAGGAGGAATTTAAGATAACAGGGAGGGGGTCTCTTGCATTACGGGGGCGCATGCAGGGGTAACAGAATTTAGCTTCCGGTAATCAATAGTAAGCCTCCAGCTACCATCTGGTTTGGCAACTAGCCAAACAGGGAACTTGGTTGTGGATTCGCACTCTCTCAGTACCCCTTGCTGAAGCAATGACTGTATAATAGCATCTATGTCTGCTTTACATTCTGTCGGAATCTTGTATTGCTTTTGAGCCAGTTGAGCTTTACCGCCTATAGTCTCTTCTTGTTCTAGTAACCCACAGTCATGTTTGTGCTTAGCAAAAGCATTTGCATACTGACTGATTAACTGACTTACTAGGGGAGAGTCATGTGCAGGGAGGGGCAAACTCTCTGGCTTTATAAGAGCGGAAATCCATACACAGAAATTACAATAGGCTCTTCATTTTCATTACAATTTGGCCGCAGCCAGAGATGATTATTTGTGTAGTGTATTACCGCTCCTGTAGACTTTAAGAAATTAGATCCTATAATCCCCATGCCATCAGGCAAACTCATTAAATGTGCGAATAAGTTGAAGTTACATCCATTTATAGTGATTTTAGCTGGCTTAGCCTTGACTGCTGTTGCCCTAGACCCTCTGAAAAGTGGAGTGTCCAACTGACTTTTGAGTTGCTAGCAGATGTTGTTCATGGTGTGAGGTATGTATGATTTACATGGAAGCTCCTGTGTCAACCAGCATGGTCTGATGTGGGCCTCCATTCACAGCAGCTTGGATGGCTGGTCTGTTCCATGCATCACGTCCGAACCCCACAACCGGCAATAGGGAGGCCACGCACCCCTGTTGGGATGGTTGGTGAGTGACTTCACTCACCGCTTGGACAACTTGTAATTTTTCCATCTGTATTTTCATGGAGCACAACTTTTGCAAGAGCTCCTCCTATGCGGGAACCATGACATCAGGTATTTGCACCAGTGCTGGAGGCGCTGATGCCTGCAACTGAGGACACCTGGGTCTAATATGCCCGGGTTGGTTGCAGTGATAGCAGACTGGTGGGGCTCTACTCATTTGGGTATTTGTGGGATAGGTAACTGTTTGCTTGGGTGGTCCCTCCACCGCTATGGGCTTTTTGTCTGCTCTTGCCTGTGAGCGAAGAAGGTATTCTGCCTTACATAATTTAGTTATTATTACTTCATAGCGATTGGTTTCATCTATGGTAACTCCAATTAGGGATTTAAGCTCGGGGAGTATACTACTTAGGAGTCACTTCTTGAAAGGCTTGTCTTGGTAAGTTGCGGGATTTCCAGTGGGTCGCGTAAGACTATAGTAAGTATATAAGCGCTTGGCAAAACCTGCAATTGGCTTGCCTTTTCTTTGGCGTGACATTGCAATGGTCTGATGGAAATCCATATCCCCCACCACTAACTGCAATACTTGCACCACAAAATCATGCAGGGTCCACCTGGGCCCTACTGTAAGTGTACCGTAGGGGAGTCTGGTTTTTAAGGCAGGGTGTAAGCAATGTATGACAATATCTCTAATGTCGCCATCGCTTAGGGATGTGTGTGTAATCTTCTAAAGATACTTATATGACTGTAAATATCAGCTGCATTATCCCTTGGATTTATGGGTCCAATTTCCTGGCTTAGCACCTCCAATTCTGGCCCAGTGAGGTCTCTAGTGGAGGTGACATGGCCCAGAAGATTGCCCTGGTTGTCTGTTTGGGCTTTTATTATTATAGGAGCCATTGCTGGTGGTCGTTGGGTTATACAGTCATTGGGATATTTTTGGCAGTGTTCTTGCCAGTTTGCATCCTCTAGGTCTCCCCAGTTTACCTCATCATCTATATCTTCGTTTATAGGGGCGCCGTTATACGCGGCGACTACTGCTCAGTGCCTACCTAACTGATTCTCTAGCTCTTTGATACATTGTTCACATTTGCGATGGTCTGCACTGGGTTTAGAGGAGGATGGTTGAGAGAGGCATCTAATTGCCCCTTGCGCCACCTCTAAACATTTGGTTAGATGTTTGTTTTCTTTTTCTAAATGTTGATTGTTTAACGTTGCTTGGGTAGCTGCTGCTTCTCTAGTGGAGGCAGCCTGAGCTGTGAAAGCTAGCACTTGCTGTTGTCCTGTTAATGCTTTGAGCTGTTCAAATAATTTCTCCTTTTCAGCTTTAACAGTGTATACAGTACTTCTTCTTTCCACTGACCTGCTATCCAGCAGGCACAAAATACAAGGCCCTTTTTGTTTGGCAAATGTTTTTCTTTATACATCGCTCTACATGTCCCTGAGCCTGCTTCTAAGGGTCCTCAGACCCTGGCATGCACTTAATTAATTCCTGGACACATTTACATTTATCCAACTTTTTCTTTAATTTCTCCATTGACCTTTACCTGTAGGTTCGACTAGCGGTCAAGCACTCAGAGTTTGTTAGACTCTTTTTCCCAGCTCTGCAGTTAGGTTATTACCCTTACCTACTTGAACCCTATTTAGACTACTAATTCTGTCTTATTGGATCTTTCAGAACTAGAACCGAACCACCTCCTGGCTGGCTTGCCAAGTTTGTTAAAAACACACAAAGGGGTGATGTTATAATCACAGGAGGTTCGTGGCGTGTGGTCCCTGATAGCCCAATAAAACCACTCTACACCAGATATTGCTTCAAACTCTTTTGTAATTTATTAATGCCAGAATAAACCCTAATATAATTAAATATAAATAGCTGATGGACCACTACCATCAGAGCTGCAGATATACAGAGAAAACCAAGCAATATTACCCGTTCTCTGGATGTTCGAGCATCTGTGGAGGCAGTCTTAGGTTCTTTCCCTCTTGAACACACTGGGCATACAGTCTAAGTCTGATATATACAGTAGTTGTTGACTAGACGTGAAAAAGAGGAAATTCCATAATATTGAGACACCCTGGCCACAAAAGGCAAAGAAAGAGAGGTCATAAGATAAAGGTCCAGTGTGCATTTATCCTTGTTGACTAAAAGATTTCATGTAACATTGTCCTGGAGGGTAGTATTAGTTGTCACAACCACAAGGGAAGCCTCATAGCAACTGGAAACACTTTGACCAGAAAGGCAGAAAAACTAATTTCACAAGATAAGAAACTGACTATGTACCTAATTCACAAAATGTATATTGCCCGCTGTCTTGTTGACTCCTTGCACCTAACCACAAAATGTATAAGTATTTGCTCACCCGCTTTGCTGTATTGATGTACCCTGTTATACCTGTTGTACTCTCCCGGGTCGTTCCTGAAAATAGGCATATAACTTGTCTAGTGTACCTACCCGGTAAACAAAAGCTAAATAAATAAACTATGCATTCATTAATGTTGCCAAGTAACGTAAATAAAAAAAGCAAACATAAGATAAGGAAGTGGACAGGACATTATGCTTGGCCGTTTTACATGTACTGCTCTGTTTCTGTTTACACAGCTATTTGTATTAGCTACATTAAATTAAACATGACATCTTGTTTTGCATGAAAGAATATCTTTGTACAAAAGATTCTGCCATGTACAGCAAGTTTGCATTGATCAGGACATTTCCTCTAAACAGAACATGTGCTCTTTAACCCAATTCTTGCTGGTACCCTCTACGATAAGCACTTGGCTTTTAATTACCATTTTACATTACTTTAACACTAGGTTAAATCTTCTTGCATTTGCCTAGCATTTTGCCATAATATCACAGTAGATTTAAGAAGGAACTTTGTCACTGAAATGGTGGTGTCAGGGTGGAATAAGCTGCCGGAGGAGGAATATCAGCGAATCGGTGGCCAGTTTCAAAGGGGGGGGGACAGGGTGAAAAGAAAATTAGAATGGGAGGAAACTAATAAGTGGAAGGGAGGGAGAAATAGGGTGAGGGTGGGTGACTCCTGGAGGAAAGGGGGGGAGCTCCAAGGAACTAGACTGAGTTGCACACTTGAGCAGACTTAATAAACCAATAAGGTCTGTTTCTGCTGGCAATTTTGTATGATCTTACTTCGAGAAGATTCCTTCAGTAGGTCATCACATATAGGACTGGTGCCATCTGGTGTCAGGCCGCATGGCAGACTTTTCTAACAATACCTGATGGGGGACCACCCACCCGTCACGTGACTGATGTCAGCGTGACTGTATATAGCGGGTGGTGCCCACACCTGCCCTCCAGTTCTTTTCCGCCGTCGCCTTGTGTCAGTCGCATTGCAGACTTCCAGTTAGTGATCGTCAAGAAAGTTCATCGCGTTGGTTTATCCCCCGCTGCTATTTTTTCCCTTCAATTCATGTTCTTCCTTATGTCTTCACCCAAGAAAAAGTGCCCATCCTTTGGCACACAGATCCCACACAAAGATGGTCATTCCCAGTGTGTCCTCTGTTTAGGCCCGGACCATCCAGTCTCCTCCTGCCCTGAGTGCCAATCTTTTAACCAGGCCACAAAAAAGAGGAGACAGCAGGCTTTGGAGGCCCACTCACTAAAAGCCCGCTTGGCATCTTTAGAAAAGAAAATGGATCGTCTCTGGGATTCATCTGAGAAGTCTTCTCCCACAAAAAAGCACAAGGAGAAGTCTAGGGAGTGGGCTCGCTCTGCGGATGACGCCAGGCCCTCGATGAGCAAGGCCCAGCTGCTGCCCAGAAAAGCAGACGGTAAGTCGGACAAAACTTTGGTGAATATGTTGGCTGTCGGCTCCTCCAACGACCGCGCTGACCAGACCGTTAAGTCAGCTCCCAGCTCCTCCGAGGACCGCGTGGCTGCCGGTAAGTTGGCTCCCCCAGCTGGGGGCAGTTGCCTGGCTGTGGTCGAAAAGTCCGCTGGGGGCTCCTCCCCTGACCTCCCAACTCTGCCCGCTAAGTCGTCCATCTCTGATGACCGCACAGGCTCGGTTCCCCTGTTAGGGCCTCATGGCACCTCACCCGACGTCCGGCGGGACCAGAGGGAGAAAGCCCCTCTCCCTCCTCCTCCTGCTTCACCCGTGCCCTCCAATTCTTTGGTGGGTACATCCGGCAATGGTAGCGGAGAGCCCATCGACCCTGTCGATATCTCAGCTTCGCTTTCCCCTTCTGGGGTCAAGGAGAAGAGGCTCCTCCTCGGCCTACAGGCCTCACTGTGGAGGCCCCTTCTCACCTTCCGGCACCTCCTCTGCGCCTTGTTATCCCCAGCAGTCCATGGCCGGGACCAGCTGATCGGCCTTTGCCTTTGGCCCCAGATGCCGTATCCGGCCCGATGCAGGGCCCTTCTTCAGGTTTTAGCGGTCCCTTGACGCTGGATCCCCTTCCGGTGCCAGATTGGCTGGTGCCGGTTCCGACATCGGTCCCCCTGATGTGGGCTGTCCCGACGCCAGACCCTCAACCTATTTATACGACCTAAGTCAGCTGAATCAGTTTGTCGAGCACAAAAAATTTCGAATGCTGACGCTCCAGAGCCTTCTTCTTCTCCTCATGGAGAACCACTGGCTCTGTGCCCTGGATATGCAGGATGCTTACCTGCACATTCCTATTTTCCCCAGCTACCGCCGATTCCTGCGTTTTTGTTTCCAAGGGGAACACTTCCAGTTCCGGATGCTCCCCTTTGGCCTGTCTTCGGCACCACGGGTTTTCACCAAGTGCCTGGCGGTGGTCGCGGCGTTCCTATACCACAGGGGCATTGCGGTCTTCCCTTACCTGGACGACTGGCTGATTTCAGCCCTGTCCAGGGATTCCTTGCTGGAGGCTCTGTCCTTTACCCTGGACTGTTTCAGCAGACTAGGGATCACGATCAGTGTTCCCAAATCATCCCTTATCCCTGCCCAGAAACTTCAGTTTATCGGGGCAGTCCTGGATATGGTCCAGTGCAGAGCCTTCCTTCCTCCAGACAGAATGGAGACCCTTGTCTGTCAGGCCTCCAAAGTGGCTTCCCTCAGGACCTCCCTGCCCGGGAAGTCCTTCGCCTTCTGGGCCTGATGGCAGCCTCCATAACTACCGTTCCCTTTGCAAGGCTCCACATGAAGATTACTCAGTGGTCCTTGCGGGTGCAGTGGGATCAGCTCCTGGATGACCTGGACCATCCGGTCCTTGTCTCCTCAGCAGTTCAGAAAGACTTACAGTGGTGGAAGGATTCTCACAATCTTTCTCTGGGGCTTCCCTTTCGGAACCCTGCACCAGTAGCCACCCACACCACGGATGCCTCGAATATGGGGTGGGGAGCTCATCTTGGGGAACACCAAGCTCAGGGAATATGGTCCAGCTTGGAGACTTCTCTCCACATCAATGTTCTGGAGTTGAGGGCAGTTCTGTACGCATTACAGGCCTTTCAGAGGCCATACAAAGAAAGACTAAAGGAGCTTAATATGTATACCCTTGAGGAAAGGAGGGAGAGAGGGGACATGATAGAAACTTTCAAGTACCTCAAAGGAATCAACAAAGTCCAAGAGGGTGGCATTTTTCAGAAAAAGAGATGTGCAAGAACAAGGGGGCACAATTTGAAGATAGAGGGGGGACGGCGCAGAGGTAATGTGAGGAAGTATTTTTTCACAGAGAGGGTTGTGGATGTCAAGAACAGTGGGGGAATTCAAGAATGCATGGGACAAACATAAGGCAGTCCTAGTGGGGGGTAGGAGGAAGTAAGATGTTGGTTAATTAGGATCTGCAGCTTATCTGTTAGGTAGGAAAATGGGCAAACTAGGTGGGCCAAGCGGTCCTTATCTGCCATCAAATTCTATGTTTCTATGTTCAGACCCTCCTTTTGAAGGGCTCATTGCTAATCCAAATGGACAATATGTCAGTAGTTTGGTATATCAACAAACAAGGAGGAACCTGGTCGTACCCCCTTTGCAGGGAGGCAACGCAGGTGTGGAATTGGGCAGTCCAGCACCATTTGATCCTAGTGGCCATGCACATTCCAGGCGTTCTAAACATCCTGGCGGACAGTCTCAGCAGGTCTCAGACCCTAGCTCACAAGTGGGAACTACATCAGAAAGTGGCGGAATCCATCTTCCAAAGTTGGGGGCATCTGGAAATCAACCTCTTCACCTCCCAATACAACGCAAAACTTCCCAAGTTTTGCTCGCTCATTCCAGAGCCAGGTGCTTTTTGGAGTGACGCGTTGTCTCTGTCTTGGACAGGGAAATTCTTGTACGCTTTTCCTCCATTTCCCATTCTGCAGAGGGTTCTCCTCAAACTCCAGGTGGAGAGGGTAAACATGATCCTCAGCGCTCCTCTCTGGCCGAGACAGATCTGGTTCCCGCTGCCACAGCAGCTTTCCCAGGAACCACCAGTTCCACTTCCAGTGACTCATGACCTCCTGACCCAGGACCAAGGTCGACTGGTACACCCGGGGCTCAGAACCCTGCATCTTCATGCCTGGCTCCTGCAGACATAGCGATATCACGCTTCGGGGTTTCCTCCAGAGTTGCTCAAGTCCTCATCGAGGCTAGGAAACCATCTACCCTTTCCACTTACACCATGAAGTGGAAACAGTTTTCCATTTGAGCTACCACTAAGGCCTGGAACCCCTTCTTTTGCCCGGCCCCACAAGTCATGGTATGCCTCCTTCACTTGTCAGACTCCGGTCTGTCCTACTGTTTCTTAAAGGCCCATATCTCAGCTATCTCAGCGTACCCTGAGCTAGTGGTTGGTAAACCTGTGGCTCAGTTGGAAGTCTCCAAAACCTTTCTGAAAGGGATTCTCTATCTGAAACCCCCCATCCGCAGCCCAACTGCACCTTGGGACTTGAACTTCGTATTGGAAAAAGCTTACACTTCCTCCTTTCGAGCCGGATATGAGCTGTGATTTGCATTTCCTTTCCTGGAAGGCACATTTTCTTGTGGCTATCACATCAGCCTGAAGGATTTCAGAGCTTCACGCTCTAGTCTGCAAGGAGCCATACTTGATTTTCCATAAGGACCGAGTGGTCCTCAGAACTCATCCAAAGTTTCTTCCCAAGGTGGTGTCAGAAGCCACGCTGAATCAGTCAGTAGAGCTTCCGGTATATTATCCGTCCCCCTCTAACAGAGGTGAGGCACTCCTTCATAAGATGGATGTCCATCAGATTCTCCGGTGTTACACCCATAGGACCAAAGAGTTTCGCTCTTGCGACCAGTTGTTTGTCTCCTTTGCCCCGAGATCGAAGGGCAAACCGGTTTCTAAGCAGGGCCTTTCCAAATGGTTAGGCAACTGCATTCAATAGTGTTACCAGAAGTACGATAAACCTCTGCCAGGGTACCATCAGAGGTCATTCTACAGGGGCATGGCTGCCTCCGCAGCCTTCCTTCAGAACGTTTCCATGGCTGGCATTTGTGCTGCCGCTACTTGGAGTTCTGTCCATACCTTTACCAAACACTATAGTCTGGACATTGCTTCTAGGCGGAGGGCTAGCTTTGGCCTAGCTGTCCTGCAGGGCCTTCTGGCCTAGACTGGGTCCTTTCTGGACTTCAGTTATTTCTGTTGGAGTTTGTTTTCCTCCTCCCTAGTTTCACTCGGTCTCTCCTTGCAGGGACTGCTTGGGACTCTGTCCTATATGTGATGACCTACTGAAGGAACCCTCTCAAAGTAAGATAGTACAGTTACATAGGAACTTACTGTAACAGTAGATCTTCGAGAGAGGTTCCTTCAGTAGGTCATATTTTCCCTTCCTCCCTTCTTCCTTCCCCCCATTTTATGTTTCACAGGGACTCCAAATCCTGTTCGCTCCTGCTATCAGGCCTCTTCCTGGCTCCAGCGGGAGAACTGGAAGGCGGGCGTGGGGACTGCCTACTATATACAGCCACACTGATGTCAGTCACATGACATCGGGTCGGCGGTCCCCCGTTAGGTATTGCTAGAAAAGTCTGCCATGCAGCCCGATGCCAGGTGGCGCCAGTCCTATATGTGATGACCTACTGAAGGAACCTCTTACGAAGATCTACTGTTACAGTAAGTTCCTACGTAACTGTACTTTCGTACAGCCGTAGATAGTGTAGCAGTTAAAAGTAAGAAAATAAAGACATGAGTTTTAGTGGTGAAATTGTCATGAGTGGGAAAAGAAAAGGTTCACACATAATGGTTTTGTTTTCTTAGACTGTAAGCCTGAATTTTAGATAGTATTTTTTTATTATCCTGGGATATTTGTATTTATTTATTTTACCAGGAAAAAGCTCCACTGAGCAGTGCTCATTTACAAGGCAGTCCTGTTTAGGACAGACAACGATGCAGTAGAGTCGAAGGGTAACAGCACAGTACAAGCATCAAGTGTTAGAATATACATCAGATTAGAAACCACACAACATGCATGTTGTGATTCTGAGACCTCACAAGGTGTGGGGTATTGGTGGATATCTGCATATCCAACGGTGTGATGAGGCCAGACACCGCAGGCGGAGGGCCTTCACGCCCCTGAAAGTGCAGGCATCCACCAATACCCCACACCCCAAAGAGTCTTACTGTACTTAGAAAATGGATTAGGCAAATTTAAAAGAAAGAACAATGTCTAAAAGATATAAATAACACAAAACATACAATACAGTGTTGCTTAGAAAATATAAATAGTCCCTGCACAAATGATTTCTACCTGTCAGTCATTTATCTTTCTACACATGCAGTAGAAGGTTTGTTTCTTTACCATGGAGCATAAGATTTCAATATTCTACAGTATTCCTCTAATAGAATGTTCATTCCCCCCCCCGAGGCATGGAATTTTAACGTGGAATGGATGAATTAAAAATTCTGCAAAATTCCACTGGCATATATGCGCACAAACACACACACACTCAATTTTGTATGGGGCAGGGTCAGCAGCAGAGATTGCTTTGTCAAGCTTGTTAGGCTATGAGAGGGATGTTCCATGATCATCAGAGAAACATCAGAAATAAAAAATCGGAATAGTGCTTGATTTGTTTTCATTTGTTTATGTGTATATAAGAAAGGGACCATGAATGGAAAAAACATTCAATTATTTATGTATTTTTTTAGTTTGAGGGAGTTTTTTTTATTTTAGGGCCTAGTTGAAGGTTTTTATATAAGAGTAAAGGTGGTAGCCATGTTAGTTATGGAAATTAAGAATGAGTAAAGTGTGTTGTGAATTTTGTATGTGATTTATCCAAATCACATGTTGGACTTTTTACATGTGGTCATGGCACACAAACATATGCCAGTGGAATGGCAACAGCCAATCAGAATGCAGTATTTAACTTTCCCATTTTCTAAGGCATATTTATATACTAACAAGAAGAGGGGTGAGAGCATAAAGAATGCTAGGACAAGTGCAATTTTCCAGGCAGTTTAAGAGGAAATGGCAGGGCAAATTTAATGACATTCATATTTTCCTCACAAAACTGGTCAAGTAAAGCTTTAACCCTTGCTGTGCCACTGACTGATGTATCAATCCAGAACTCTTATGTATTCTAATTCTGTCGGCACTCAGCAGCCTAAGGGTTAAAAGAATAGAGGCTGAGCATGACACATTGATCAAATCCAACCCATAATGTGATTTTGCAGAAGGACAGTGAAAACAGGTTTGGAAGTGAGATTTGAAAATGACACCTGCCATGTTCATGAGGTGGGGTAAAAAAAACTGTGGTGAAAATATAGGTTCAAAGTGTAACATCACTGTAACAGTACAAGTAAATGCTGAAAAATGGAAACAAGTCTTCATAACTTTTTTTTTTTTTAGATTTTGACCCAAAATTTTCAATATAGTCTTTTTATTGCCCCGCCTTTTGAACATGGCGTATGTCATTCATAAAATCCTGCCCAAAACGTCATTTTTCAGCATGACCATGTGAAAAACACATTAAGGGTGGGATTTGAAAAAGGATACCTGTCATGTTCATAAAGTGGGGTATAAAATAGCAATGTTAAGAGTACCCTGAGTAGGCAGGTTATAAGGGTCCTGAAGGGCACGCTGGAGGATTACATAGAGAACAACCTCAATTTAACCTGACGGGGGGGAGGCAACAGAGTGCATAGCACCCTTAGTCACCAAAGGGCTTCCTCTCTGATCAGGACAGCATGGAGAGGAGGCAGATGAGAGGGGTGAGAATGGAGGAACAAGTAAGGAGGAGGAGAGTGATGGGGGCCAGATCAAGATGAAGGAGGGGCCTGGGTTGAGGTGGAAGGTGGTGTCTCTGACTGCCAGAAGCCTGGGAAACAAGATGGAAGACTTGCATTCTCTGGAGGTGGAGGATGAGGTGGATATAGCAGCAATCACAGAGACATGGGCTACACTAAACCATGACTGGGACCTCGCAGTTCCAGGATGTAAACTGTACAGGAAAGATAGGGGGATGGGAAGGAATAACTTGTACCAGAGAGAAAGCAACAGAGGGTAAGACTGAAGTACTGTGGGTACAGGTACAGTCCACTAAGGGGAAGAAACTTTGGATGTGGCCGCCTTCCCAGGAAGAGGAATTAGACAGGATACTAGGGTCACAAATCACCAAAATGGCCAATAAGGTGGAGGGTGTAATAATGAGGGATTTCAATCTACATGGGGTAAACTGGAATATCCCAACTACTTCCTGCAGTAGGGATCAAGTACTACTGGATGCATTTCAGAGTGGCTTCCTGGCCCAAGGTGTCTTGGAGCCCAATAGGGGGAGCGCTATACTGGACCTGGTCCTATATAACTGTCAGCATGTCCAGGATGCGACAGTGGAAGAGCCACTTGCAGGTAGTGACCACCCCATAGTGTGGTTCCATCTGGACATGGGCAGGGGGATGGTCAGGACCAGGACCAGAGTGTTGGACTTTAAGAGGACCAACTTTGGTAGGATGGGAAAGCGTCTAGTAAGCCGCCTTGCTGGGATCATGAAGGAAATGGACATAGAGCAGAAATGGGCAGTAATAAAGCAGGGAGTAGTGAAGTCCACTAGTGAGTGTGCCAAAGGCCCAGGTGGTTCAGAAAGAAGGTGGCAAAAGCTGTAGGTGACAAAAAGGCAACCTTCTTGAACTACAACTACTCAGAAGGAGAAGGATAGGGTGGAATACTCTGCTAAGTCAAGAGAGGTGAGCAGAGCGGTTAGGGTAGCAAAGGCCAGAAAGATAGTGCAGATAGCACAGGGGTAAAAACAGGGGAGAAGGCCTTTTTCTGATATATATAAGGGAGAAAAGGAACACCAGCAATGAAACAGTGAGATTAAAAACGGAGGATGGTTTGGCAGAGAGTAGTGAAGAGAAAGCAGTGGTACTTAAGTACTTCTGTTCAATCTTCAAGGCAAACAAGCTCTACCAGGCCCCTTCTGGAAAGCCTTTTTATGCTCCCCAATGTGAGAGCGACTCTGTGGTTCTAAAAGATGCCCATGATAGGTCTAAGGTTCCCTCCTCCCAGACAGGGAGTCAAGGAAACCTCCAGGGTAAGAGAACCTTTGCTTTGGCCACTTTGGGCCTTAGGATTGCAAATTACCTGTCTCATATGGTTCCAGAACTCCCTGTGTTAAAAGGCCAGAGCAGCAGCTCAGGCCCTTCCGGAGGGTTCTCAGAGGCAAGAACTACTCAAAGTCCTTCAGTGTGTGGCTGCTGTGAGCAAGCACCTCCTGAGGTCCATTTATGATATGTCTGATGCACTTGTCTGCTATATCAGCCTTCCATGTGCCCATTAATGGATTTACTGTGGCCCAGCTAGATGTGGCCCATACATTTATGCAAGGCATTTTGCATCTGAAGTCTCCCATCCGCAATCCAGCCAAGGCTTGGGACTTGACTTTTGTTTTAGAGAAGCTTACTTTGGCTCTTTCTGAGCCAGACACGACTTGTGAGCTATGCTTTCTGTCATGGAAAGCATTATTTTTAGTTACTGTTACTTCTGCTCAAATGATCTCCAAGCTGCAGGCTCTCATATACCAGCCTCCTTATTTGATTTTCTGCAGAGACAAGGTGTTTTTGTTGACTAACCCTAAGTTTTGCCAAAGGTGGTGTCTGAGTGCACTTTATTTTTTTTTCAACTTTCTTTCCTCCAGTCACGGTCCCAGGAGCCTCTCTCAGGCATCCAACCTTACTCCTGCCCTGCCTGAAGTCCCCTCCAACCGTACCTTCCTCTCTCCACCCCATCTCACAGCTGGTACCCCCAGCTTAACCCCTCTGGGATGGGGCTACCCCTCCTACCTAGGGCACTCTCACACACATAGACTCCAGCTGCAGACGTGGGCCCCGGGCAGAGGATCTGCGAAGGTCAACAGAGTCGGACCCGGTCCTGGGGGATTGGTGCCGTCACCTACCCCCTGGAACTGGGTTTTTCCATTTTCTCCCCGCTTCCTCCTCTCCCTTGCCTGGGCACCCCTGACGTTATGCGCATGGCAACCATGCCGATGTCAGCCACGCTAATTTGTGCTGTCTGTGCACTGCAGTGCCCCCGATCTCCACTGGAAGCCACTGGTGCACCAGACAAACCCCAGCCTGCCCCCCTGGGAGAGGAGAGCTGTCCATCGGACGCTCAATTCTCTCCCTCCCCTGCCGACCCCTGTTGACCCGGGCTCATTCCTAAACCCGGGTCGCCAGTGTGGCGCGAGGTGTGGCGTCCAGCGCTTCCACTCTCAGCACCACCTAGCCGGCGAATGAGTACACTTTGAATCAAGCCATCCACCTGCCTGTTTATTATCCTGAGCATGCCAGTCCAGGGGAAACAGTGCTCCATACTTTGGATATACATAGAATACTCGGATATTATGTTCATCGCATGAAGGACTGCAGGAGATCCTCACAGCTGTTTGTTTCCTTCACCCCTGGGAAAGAGGGCATTCCAGTCTCTAAAACGTGTCTGTCCAAATGGTTGGCCAGCTGTATTACTTTTTGTTACAGTAAGTATGGTAAGGAACTTCCTGGAGTTGTTCATGGCCACTGAACCAGAGGCATGGCCACGTCTGTTGCCTGTTTCAGAAATGTGTCAACTGCAGAAATCTGTGCCGCTGCCACTTGGAATACTGTCCACACTTTCACAAATCACTACAGTCTGGACGTTGTCTTTAGGAGAAGGGTAGGCTTCGACCAAGCTGTACTTCAAGGCCATGTTTCTTAGGCCTCTGGCCTCCTGCTGCCCAGACTGTCTCTCTGTCAGTACTGCTTGGGACTCATCCTATAGGTGTGACCTGATGAAAGAGATATTCCTGAAGAAGATAGAAGAGTTACATAAGAACTTAGCATAATAGTAGATCTTCAGGGGAATCTCTTTCATCAGGTCATGCCATCCCACCCTCCACCCCCTTTTTGGGTTCAGAGCTTCTTTGCTGCTGTCTCCTCCTCCAGGATGGCATACCTGTTGCTCCAACCTTTCAGATAGCTTGGCACCTCATCTCTCTTCTTGGTTCTCTATAGGGAGGCCTATCAAGTATGTTCTCCAGCGGGAAAGTGAGGAGGGAGCGGGGCCGCCCATGCTTTTGTACTGTAGGATATCGGTGTCTGGCATTGTCGTGCATGGCCCCTACTGAACTGCTACAGAAAAGTTGCCATGTGGTCCTACCACCTGGAGGCTATAGTCCTATAGATGTGATCTGATGAAAGAAATTCCCTCTAAGATCTACTGTCATGGTAATTTCTTATGTAACTGCTCTTTTCTCAAACAAGTTTATGGCTTCTGCAGAGGGAAAAGAAAGGGGAGCAGGTAAAGTCTGTAGGACAAAGGTTCAGTTTCATGCAAACAATCTCCGTAAGGAATTGTATTTAGTATTTTGTTTACTGCGTAAGGTACACTAGACAAGTAAATGCCTATCTTCAGGTACGACCTGGGAAAGTAGGGGCAACAGGGAAAACATCACAGAAGGAATACATATTACAGGTAACAGCCAGTGACTGCTAACTAATGATCAATAATAAAATTATGGAACGAACATGGACTAAAGTACAGAGAAATGTAAAACCAAAAGAAACTAAGATATTGAAACAATTCACAGCAGAAAATGTACACTGTCACATGGCAAGTAAAACCTACAAATCAGGAGTCCAGATCGAGGGACCTTAACAAGGAACAATACAACCTGGGAACTATTTAGCACAATTTATTTATTTATTTATTTAGTTAAACATCAGTTTAGAAACCTTTGAGCCAGAGGCTCATTTACAAAGGTACCTCGTCACAAAGAGGACATCAGAACAGTAGTACAAGGGACACAGTACTTACAAACAAAAAAGTTACAGTTCAATTACAATTTTGCTACAATAGAATACAATCTCCAACGAAGCAATAGATAACAAAAGGTGCAAAACTTATGGTCGGGGAGAGCTGGTGGGAGTAGAAGGGAGGAGATAGGGAGGAGGAATTAGTAGGGAAAGGAGGGGGGCCAGTGAGCATTGTCAAACAGAGTATATATATATATATATTTTTTACACTAGGCTAGCGGCAGTTGCATTTGTGAGAGCTAAGCAGGAAGTTTCTGAGCCTGGGCTTAAAACAAGCTAAGGTTAGTGAGTTTGAGACACTGGCAGGAGGGAGTTATACCAGTGGGCGTCGGTAGGGGAATGCCCTCTGACCTTGAGAGGTCCTGGCTCTGGAATAACTAGGGTAGTTTTGACAAGCTGCGTGATCAGGACTAGTGCAGTACGGTTAATGGAGTTGGATAGGCCTATGGGGGATAGGCCACGAGGGCTTTAAAGGTGAGCTGGCATGTCTGATACATGAGTCGCTTCTTCCAGGTTGAGTAGGGTAGCCAGGGTGTACAGCTCACATGTGTGAGTGAGTCTGGGAGCACCAGTGATAAGTCTGCAGGCCTTATTAACTGTGAGGCGAACCTTGTTGAGGGCAGTCTGATCTGCTGAGCCATAGACCGGAAGGCCATAGTCAATGCAAGACATGACAGAGGAGGTGACAGCCAGGCGGATAGCATCAGGAGGGAGGCATTTCTTGTGCCGGTAAAGAATGCCTAGCCGTGAGTTGGCGACAGAATTTAGGGCAGATATATGTCCATGGAATGAAAGTGCAGGGTCAAAGGTTATACCAAGATATTTATAGGACTGCACCTGGTCAATGATGAGATTGGGTGTGGAGTGGACAGCTAAGGGAAACTTGCTGTAGTTATTTTGGGGGTGGGAGAAGAGCATCATTTTTGTTTTCTTAAGGTTGATAAGTCGGTGCTCAGTGAACCAGGTAGCTACAGAGTCAAAGACTAGTTGGAGGGAGTTCTGTAGCAGCATGGGGTCATTGTGGAGGCAACAGAACAGCATCATCAGCATAGAGAAGCATCTTACCCTGCACAACTGCTGGGTAGGGAGTTAAGAAAGAGTGAGAATAGTAGGGTCTAAGAATTGAGCCCCGCGGCACCCCAGAGCGAATGGGGCATGTTTCAGAGAGTACCGCGACTTTCACACATTGGGAGCGGGCGGAGAGATAGCTGGTGCACCAGGAAACAGGTCCTGAGGCAAAGCCTATTAGGTCGAGGGTGGAGAGCAAAGAGGATGCGAAACGGCATTTAATGCTTTAGACAGGTCAATGAATATAGCACCAGTCAGGCACCAGAGTCCAAGGAGGATGGAGGAAGTTGGAAAATTCCAGGAGTGCTGTATTGGTACTATGACCTGCTCTGAACCCGTGTTGTTCAGGGCAGAGAACATTGTACTTACAGAGGTAGTCAGAGACTTGGGATGCCACAATTTTCTAACACCTTAGAGAGGGGAGAGGATTGAGATGGGTCGGTAGTTACCGGAAGAGTCCTGTCACCACCTTTATGGACAGGGGTAACTGTGGCAATCTTCCAGGCAGAGGGAATTGTCCGAGACAGAGTGATTTGTTGAAAATGCACGAATAGGTGAGAGGACCTGATCCAGGACCTGACGTAAAAGGCAGGGATCAAGTGAGTCATTACCGATGGTGTTACCTTTTAGGGCTTTTAGCAAGTAAGGCCTAGCTTCTTGCATGGTGACACGATGCAGGTGGAAAGAGGGGCGGGCAATGACAGGCTGATGAGCCCAGCATGAGTACAGATAATTAAATATAAGCAGAATGTTGTCTGAAGCTCATATTTTTAAAAAGTAATAGTCACTTTGACTAATATTTCAAGCAGTGACCCATCAGGCAGGCAGCATATACATATAAACATTCTTTGGTTCGCTACCCATGTTCACATAACCACCTCTTCTCCCTGAGTATAATGCAATGATGTTTAGAAAGTATAACTGGCAAAATCTACACAGAAATAGTGCAAAAAGTGCAACTTTGTTTTTTCAATATTGCAAGTAACCCAGCTTATACTTCTTATCCAGTAACTTTTGTTTGTTTTTTCATTCTAGTGGCCAAAATTGCCATCAGAATAAACTGCAGTTTGAATCATATGAAACCCATTCCTGTTATCACGAACAACATCATTGGAACTGAGCCAGACAAATGGGATCTTATTCTTTTAGGGGACATGTTTTATGGTGAACAGCTTGCTGACACTCTTCAGACCTGGCTGAGAAAATGCATCCAGACTCATGAAACTTTAGTCCTGATTGGTGATCCCGGAAGGGCACAGTTCATAGATCACTTCATCTACAAGCAGCTCCAGAAGGTGGCAGAGTATGAACTTCCAGAATCCACCAGGGAACAAAACTATGGACTGACAACCTGCACAGTTTGGAGATACCAGCCACGATAGGAGGGATTCAGTAATTATTTTCTGAGCAAAGCCACAGAAGAGCTTCCAAACTGGTGCTGTACAGATAGTGTGCCCTGTCTAATCCACCTGGATATTTTTTATTATGGTTGAAAACACCTGAGTAAAAGAATGAGGACCAGATGCATAATGGCAGAAAGAGTGGGGCAGTATGCCCCTCCCAAAAATGTTATACAATATAAATCAACAAAAAGTACCAAACTGCACATCTCATAATGCAAAGCATAATGGAACATACATGCAAATCACAGTTGCTTTGCATTATTGGGGTATGTGTGATATTGCATTTCTTTAAAAAAGGAAGGAAAAGGGAAATTGTTTAAAGGAAAACTACACCCAAAACTTGAAAAAATATATGCTGTACAGAGTGTTTTGATTTGTATGTGAAGTTCTAGTGTTTCCTTCCCTCTTACTGGTATTAGGAGTTTTTCCCAAACTAGCCTGCTAGCTTTATGCTAGTTTTACGACCCCGGGGATCTTCATACCTGATAGCGTAATTGTATTTCTTGTTCCCACAGTGCATCTTGTCTCATGTGACTGTGATGTAAGAGAGAGACCCAACATTCAGTACACACATGCCAAACAAACTAAATATCTTGGAAGCTTTACAAGTTGCACAAAAATTACCAGCAGCAAAGTTTTTCAGGACAGTAAAACCTTTAGGATGAGGGTGGTCACCAAGCTGAATTCTACAGACTTTAAAATATAGCCATTTCTATTGTTGTGAACTGATTGTAATGCAATGCTTTCTGCTGGATTTATGGGCTCTGCTACATCACCATCACATGAAACAAGGAGCATTGTAGGACAAAGAAATGCAATAAAACTATTTGATATGGAGATCTCCAGGGGTCGTAAAACTACCCTAAAGCTAGCAGGCTAATTTAGGAGAAACTCCTAATACCAGTCAGAGGGAAGGAAACACTAGAACTTCGCATATAAATTAAAACACTCTGCACAGCATATATTTTTTTCAAGTTTTGGGTGTAGTTTTCCTTTAACCATTAAAGGCACACTAAGCCGATGCTTGTTTCCAGGTGCAACCTGGGAGCACAAGGAAGTTAACTGACTTGCTCAAGGTCACACAGTATGCAAGTGGGGACTGTGGGTTTCAAACCCAGGTCTCCAGGTCAGAGCCCTAAACCACTGTGCTATACTGTCTCCAAAAGCCGACTTTTTTTGTCTTTTAGATTGCTTCATGAAGAACCAAGGTTGCCAGAGATAACTGACTGGGGAGAAGAGCAGAGGCAGGCAGGAAGCAAAAGAACAAAGGGCTGAGGAGGCAAGAGTGGAGGGAGGAGAGGTAGAGATGATATGTGAAATGAGTGAGAGAAATGAGGAAATAGGGTGATAAGGTACAAAAGCAGACATGCAAAGTGTGGACATGCAGCTGGGATTCTAGGACAAAGCAGCAAAAGGAGGAGTGGGGGTGGGGGGAAGCATGCTGGACCAGAGACAATCAAGCCAGTAGAACACTGCATAAATCCAAATACTCGCTGCACTGTCAGAATGTATCTGATCCATTCGGGTTTGATACTGGATTCAGGTAGCACACTGACCACTCCAGATTCACATATCTAGTGGTTACAGCACCAGCCTAAGTGCCAGATTATCACAAATTCAAACCCCTCTAGACCCAAAATGCACACCGTGTTACCTTGGACAAGTCACATACTGTAACTTTCTAGTTCTCCAACCAGCTATGAAAATGGGTAGAAGCAGGACCCCACTGGAAATGAGATGTTTCATCTCAGCTGTACTAACCGGGGTAAATGAATTTGAAAAAAAAACAACTTATGCACAAGTAATAGACAGTATCTGCACAGCCCTAGTCCAAAGATGTACTGTTATGTATGTACTGTATTTATCTGCAGTGAGAAGAGGCATATGCTGCAAGCATTTTAGTGTGAAGAAGCTGCAGTACATATGAACATATGAAAAATGCCAGCAGATACAGGCCATATGGTTTATCGAGTCTGCTCAAGTGCACAGCACCCAGTCTATTAAAGTGCAGCTGCCCCCCCACTCCTTGCCCACCCTTCCAATTTATTGCCCACTTCTGCCATCACCCCCTTCCATGAGGATGTTTGTAGCATTACTGCCTGCCACATTGGCAACCTAGGTTTGGAAATGGACTTTGGTTGTTTGGAGTCAGCTGCAGGAGAGAGGACAGGGTGTCCAAGGGATTGCTGTCCTGTCTTGGGGTGAGGAGGTGGTGGCCTGCTTGGCAGTCACCTCCTGGTGAAGATCAGGGGAGCACGCATCAGGGACAGTGTAGCAAGGGTCGGGTTGCCCTCAAAGCTGATACATGAGTGCCTGCAGAGGCATGCACATGGGGCATGTTATTGCACATTAGTGGCTCGGGGGGACAAAAAAATGGAGGAAAATCACTGACTGTTGAGATTAATCTCTGATCTGCTGCAGGCCTCACACCACTGACTAGGTTAGCTGTGAACTCTAGATGTGAACACCGGGGATGGGAGGAAGGCACTCCTCCACTGACCCCAGCATGGGGGACAATCCGTAAGGGATGCTCAGGAGCTGATAAGTCCCAGAGAAGGTGGGTGATGGGGCTGGGTGGGTCCAAGATGATGGGGACTGCTCGGAGAAGGAGCACAGACACCTTGAATTAAAAACAAATAAAAAAAGAATGTTTGTAGTAGAGCTGTACAGGATAGCTAATGGAGATAGGTGCTAGACCCCTTGATGAACTCATAGAGGAAAGTGCCAGCACATTATCTGGTAGTGTTCGTGATTCTGGAGTCTTGTCAAGCTCGATAATAAATATTATAGCTACTGCACATTTTGTGTATGATTTATTATTTTGTTTTTCAAGTGCGCTGTTCCTGTCCTTTGTTTATACTTGGCAGAATTCTTGCCTTTGAGAATCTGGGTCTGAGGTTTGAAGCCAGGTGACAGCTCTTTCTTTCTCTGTTATGTTCAGCTTGTTTCTTTGAAGACTAATTAAGCAGACAGGCATACTGGAGAGTTTAAAGTTTGATTATTCATCATGTTCTCATAATTAATGTAGCTCTCAGGGACAATGAGATTTCAACCACCACCAAATGGAGCCTCCCAGGACGGTTACAGGGCCTAGTATGAAGTGTAAAAACAGACTAAAGCAGTTGAATACATCTCTAACAGCTACATGAAAAGAGTTGTATGTTGACATGGAAACAAAATTTAGAAGATATGAGGGTGCAGTTTTCCTTTAATTTTACCTACAAGTTCCGAATATAAACTGGCAAACCAAAAATACTGAAGAAAAAAGTACTGTGTTTAACATGGCTAAACCACCCTTTTTCACTGGTTTATAGGTGACTTTCCCTTTTAGCTGGATTTAGACTGCCTCCCCATAATAAATAAAAAAATACATTATAAAGTCTAGCTTAAATACATTGGGGTAACAGAAAAATATAGCTAAAGCACAGAAAAATAGGAACTGTAAATTCAACATAAATATAACCCCTTTTTGTCATAGGCCATACTTTCCATCTGTCTACTTTCTGCTCTGCAATTTCCATTTTCTCTTGCCAGTTATGCTTTGTCAGTTCTTGTAGACCAAAGGTCACTCCCAGTATTTTAACCGGATATGTGGCTATCTGTATTCCCCAACAGCCAAAGATGGTGTGCCTTCAAGTTCTCCAGATTGTATCGCTTCACATTTATCTGTGTGTATTTTTGAACCAGACAGTAGGAAAAATTCATGCATACGTCTTAATGCAGATTCACCAGACTATAACCTGCACCATAATACATAGGTCTTCTGCATCAGTTGACATGCATGGGAACATTTGTCCTCCTGGTCCTCTAATGCCTTTTATTCCCAATTCTCGGTATAATTTTGTTATAATAGGTTCGAGAGAAAAAAAATTCAAACTTGGGCTAAGTGGGCAACCCTGTCTTACTCACCGTTGTATTGCTACTGTAGAGCCCAAAACCCCATTTACAATGGATATTGAAATAGCTGAGGTGCATAGCCATTTGACCCGCCCAACAAAGGATTCTGGGATTCCATATTTCCTCAAAACAGAGGATAGTCATGGAGCACACTATCAAAAGCGTTCTTCTGGTCTAACGTGAGGAGAAAGCCCTGTGTCTGATTATTGTTTCCACATTCAAGCAACTCTCTTAATAGAAGTACATTGTCGTGGATAGAGCGAGCTGGTACAGCACAAGTTTGAGAGGCAGGTATTAATGATTTTACCATTTCGCTAACCGGTTCCCTAAAATTTTAGCAAGGATTAGCCAATGTGTTTAAAAGACTAATTGGATTGCAGCTTATCCTCTAGGTAGGGAAATGGGCAGACTAGGTGGGCCAAGCGGTCCTTATCTGCCATCAAAGTCTTATGTTTCTATGGATGCCAATTTTTTAGATTGCTTTGACTTTTTTTGTGGGAAGATAAGTAGGCCTTTTGATATATTTTGTGGTAGTTCATTCTGTTCGAAGACATGATTATACATGCCAGCAAGTTCTTCTGCTGGGTCTGCCACTAAAATGTTATACAATTCTCCTCGTAAACCATCTAGCCCCAGTGCCACCCCTGTATGTATTGAATATACTGCATTCAACACTTCCTCTTTTGTTGCATGAGCTTTTATTTATTTATTTATTTATTTTAACATCAGTTTAACAACCTTTGAGCCAGAGGCTCATTTACAAAGGTACCTCGTCAAAGGAAGACAAAACATACATACATGAGACAATCAGAAATACAGTACAGCAGTAAGGCACAGGCAAGCTGCAGGCAATGCGAGACCATCAGCAACACAGTTTAACAATAGGCACAGTCACGTTACAGGTGAAGCGTGTCATAACACCATTATCTGCCAAAAGAATTAGGAAGGCAATCCTTTTTTTCTTTTTTTTTGTAATCCTCCAGCTTCTGCAAAAGATGGCCTTGGAAGTCTCAGCCCTTCAAAAAAAGGTGCAGGTGCATTCAAACCTGGTGGCCCTGGGTATACTACAAGACAATCTTTTGTACGGAAACACTGTCTTTTTGTATTATCCCCTGATTATCTTTAAGTTGCGTCACATACTCCACCCATTCCTTACAACCCTCATATGGATTCACCTGCTGTGCCTTCCCCTGAATCAAGTACTTTTGTTCTTCTTTTATATTTAAATTTTATTGACACACAGAAGAACATCAGAGTGCATTACATAGTTCAGCTGCTGAATCAAGCATATTATCAAAATAATTACAAGTCTTCACTACCTTTTACGGGGCAAGGATGGACAGATACAGAAAAAAGATTGACAGGGCTAGTGAAACTAAACAGTAGGCTGAAAGACAGTAAATTTATTTATTTTTTCTTTCTTGCTGCCTCCAACTGGCCTCATTCTAGCGGCCCCCCAGCCCTGACACCCCAGCGTCCACTGGTGCTTACCTCTTGTGATGTTGTTGAGGTGCCAGCTGGCCAGGTGTGGTGCCTGCGAGGGGCCGGTATCATTCCGTAGGTCAGAGACTATTCAGCCTCCATTTTGTTCCCATCCCCCAAGTGCAGGGCTGTATGAATGCAATGATGATAATGACCGAGACGTGCATGCTTCCACACACGACATGCTGAGTGTCCGCTCCATCTCTGTGCCCTGTCTTTCAGAGCCGGTGTGCCAGTCTCCAGCCGCCGCTAAGGGCCAGGCATGCACTGGTCTCTGGTCCCACCCCTCCCTGGGAGAGGAGAGCTGTCCTTCGGATGCTCGATCCTGTTCCTCCCTGGCTGACCCCCAGTGACCCGCTTGCGCGAACACTGGCCACCAGTGTGGCAGGAGGTAAGGCAGTGATGCCTCAGCCCTCCACGCCACTGGGCCGGCCAGTAAATTTGGCAGTGTCAGTGGCTCAGTAGGTAGCACACTCGCCTCTGAGGCCAGGAGATCAGAGGGCTGTGGGTTCAGTTCCCACATCTGGCACTTGGGTTAATATCCCAGTACTGACACTGTAGTGCAGCATGAGAGGGGTGCTGCACTTCTGAGGTGCCATCTTTCAGATGAGACGTTAAACCGAGGTCCCATCTGCCTGGATTAGTGGTAGTTCAGGTGGATGTTAAGGATCCCATGGCAATTATCGAAAAGAGTAGGGGAATTTCCCCGGTGTCCTGGGCAAACTTCACTCATTCAGTAAAAATACCACCAACAGCTTAATCTGGTTCAAAGTCAGTTGGCATTCATCTGTATCCCCCTCCCCTGGGTCGTGCCTGAAAATAGGCAAGATTTGTCTAGTGCACTTACCCGGTCAACAAAAACTAAGTAAATAAATAAATAAATAAATAAATTGCTCTTAAGAACATTTACAGTTTGCGTTTGTGTAGAGTTTTCCATTGTGTCTACTCTACTGTAAACTATATTCAGACTCTTGGATTTATTGTAACCTTGTGTTAATACTAATATTTTGATTGTGCTCTCTTTTATTAACTTTAGATTATATATTTAATAATCTTTCTAGATGTTAATGATGATGTTGATCTTGTTCTGCGATGAGTTGTTGAACTTAATGTTGCTCTGTATGCATATTCATTTATAATGTTTATGAAATCCAATAAAATTTTAATTGAAAAAGGAGAGACGTGCAGGAACAAGGGGTCACAATGTGAGGCTGGTGGGGGGAAGACTCCGGGGCAAGGTGAGGAAGTGTTTTTTCACAGAAAGGGTGGTGGATGCATGGAACAGGAGGTTGTGGGGACAATAACAGTTGTCAAATTCAAGAATGCATGGGACAGGCAGAAGGCAAAACTAGTGGTAGGAAGGAGGAAGTAGGCCGCAGATCAGATAGGATCTGGAGCTTATATAGTAGGTAGGGAATGAGGAGACTAGATGGGCCAGGCGGTCCTTATCTGCCATCAAGTTCCATGTTTCTATGTTCCTACTCCTATGGCAGTGGAAACAGGCATGGTCCCACTGCTTTGGAGGCCAGTAACAGCACTGGACATATGGCGTTCAATGCCCTCCAAAGCAGTGGACACAGAAGTACCAGTAACTTGGAGGGCAGCAACAGCATTAGTCATATGTTGTTTAAACTCTTCAAGGTATTGGACATAGTACCTCCTGCAGATGACATAGTGCCCATTCCTACTACAATAGTTGCAATGGCCGCTGTCATGTTGCCCACTTGAGTAGCCATGGTTGGCATGGCAGCTGCCATTGCCCTGACATTACTGGAAAGGTCCCTTATTGTTTGCGTCTGCTGTTCCTGTTGCAGTGATATGTTCGGCATGTGGATGAGCTGTCACATGCCCACCCCCTTCAAGATCTGGAAAGAAAAAAAAATTACAAATCTGTATTTCGTATTCTACCTAGGGTTGTATTTCTTCCAGTTTAGTAGTTTCACGTCTACATATGTTGTTAAAATTGGTGTGATGTGCAAATTATCTAGGATGGCTTGGGTAAAAGGCAATAATTATTTAAGGTCAATTAGTCTCTGTCACACTCAGCCTGCACTGTTACCAGTTTCTGTTGTCCAGAGCCCTGTTTGCTGTGCATGAGCTAGTTATACGATGAGCTCACTGGGCCTGATTCCAAAACGCATGGCGCAACTCGCGGGTGTATGCGAGTTGCTACGCCGGGGACCCTGCACCCTATTCCAAGACAGGCAGGGTCTCCAGCACCTAAGCCTGTGACTTGCGACAGCCGCAGGCTAGCGCCAAGAGAATGGCGCACTGGACCTGGGTGTCACAAGTCATGGCATGCAATCAACTGCCCCCGAAGCCCTCCACCCCATAACACACCCAAACGCACCTAGAGGCATTGGAAGGGGGGTTGGCACTGGTGATCAGGGTGACACAACAGAAATCGGACCTGGGGTGTCCCCATAGTTCAGGGGTGGGAGCATGACAGTGCAGGGGGGGCACAGGGGGCACACACACATGTGTTTACCGTGGTGCTGCAGGAGGGGCATCTATCGCTGTGCCAGGACGCATGCCCCTTAGACCACCTCCTAGCTGGTCTAACACCGCTACGCCATTGCCTCTTCTGGAATGGTGTAGGTGGGTTATGGCAGCCGCCCTTCCGGAACAGGGCGCAGTTGCTGCTGTAACCCACCCTTGCACCATGCCACTGTGGGTTGCGGGCGTAGTGGGTGGTGTAGCCCACCTTTGGCACAACCCGCATGGTGCCTTATGGAATAGCAGCTTGTGTTATGCCTGGTGTAAGGTGCGATTTGCGCCCTCAGGTTTGGCGTAAATCGCCTTGCGCCAGGCATAACGCCTTCTGGAATCTGGCCCACTTTGTTCAAATAAAAGATGGTGTCTATCACAGTTACTATTCAACTGTTTGCATTTTTTTGCTGTTTTGAGTTCAGTTTGCTCAGCAGGAGGAGGCTCCATAAGTTCCTAGAATAGTATCTAGGAGGAAGTAGGCTGTTGGTTAACTAGGATCTGCAGCTTATCCATTAGGTAGGGAAATGGGCCGACTAGGTGGGCCAAGCGGTCCTTATCTGCCATCAGATTCTATGTTTCTGTGTTTCTAAGACTGGTTCTTTGAAGCACGTTGTGATCGGAGAAAGGGACTGTAGTTATCGGACAGTGAAACTGGTCTGCTTTTTGTCAAACTTTTAATCTCATTTTCACTATTTTGTTTTTGTCTCTGGAGGTAATTCAATGTCACTGTTATCAATGCTGTAGCCATTTTGGTCCTTGTATAAAAAAAATGAACAAAGCGAGTGCTTTGATATCTTTTACTGCACCAACAAAAGATTTACAAAACAGAAATTTTCAAGCTACATATACAGAGCTCTTTATCAGGCAAGGCATTTGTTTTTCCAAAAACAAACACATTGGTTAGAACTGATAAACTTGTACATATGGGTGTGACAGTTCTGTGATAAGAAAGTAACTGGGTATGTGCAAAGACAGAAAAAAAGAGGTTAGAGATGTAGGCTCCTCTCCATGAAAAGTGACAGTAGGCAGTCAATAATTCATTAAATGCTATGTTCTAAAAGCCTCCCTAAAAGATATGTGTGCTACATATCCACAAGAACACAGCAGACAGTATGATCAAACATATAAATAAAACCATTTTCATGTACAAGTCAAATGTAAGAGATAATGTATGGGGTGTAATTGCTAGACTCAGCCTGGGCCTACTCTCTTGCTACCATCTGCTGAACCACGCCTTCCCACCTCATGAATATTGTATGGAAAAATCCTAAATGTACTATGTATCTGTCTCAATACCTGTCTAGCCTGTGATACCTGCTGTTCTCCATGTCCAACGTAGGATACCTACTCCCCAAAATGTATCAGCTTATCTACTGTACCCCAACGTCTATGTACGCTCTCACTGTAACTAAATATGTATTCACCACAAATTACTGTATTTTATACCTATGTATGTATTCACCGTAACTAATCCCGGGTCTCCCCTGAAAAAGGGATCTCTGGTCTCAGTTGGTTTACCCGGTTACCAAAGTCTAAATAAATAAATATAAATACATGCACAGGAAATGTACATGCACCTGAATGAAGAGAAGAAAAAATTACTCACCTTAGTAATGTTGTTTCTTCTAATGGAGTCTTGCTATATTCTGACAGTAGCAGTGAGTCCCAACCTTCGAACTGCCTCGGAGATGAAAGAGTTAACTTTCCATGCCAGGCATGGAACGCTGAGCTCGAGCTCGGTTGAGACTCTGTCTGTTGTTCTTCAAACTCAAACCAGCAGATCTTTACGAGTTAAACTCACTAAGGTCCTGTGTGGAAGTTGTAAACCTACACTAGCCAACTGGCTACTAAACATAGAAACACATTTTTTGGTCCCAACACAAAGACTCAAGTCTGGAGACCCAAAAATGAAAAAACAACACCCACTCACCCCCAAAAAGAAGGGGTGAAACAAAAAGGGTGGGCATCTACTAAGTGCCAACACTGCACTGCCCACCCACATCCCAAAAACAGAGGTTCTGAGAGGGGCAGGCACGGTGGGAGGTCAGAATATAGCAAGACTCAATTAGAAGAAACAACATTACTAAGGTGAGTAATTTTTTCTTCAAACAACATGAAGTCTTGCTATATTCTGACAGTAGCAGACTACAAAGCAGTACCTCCATAGAGGAGGGACAGAACCTACTTAGGAAATAGGCTCTGAAGCACAGCTGTGCCAAACCGAGCATCACTCCTAGCCTGGATGTCCAGGGTGTAATGCTTAGTAAAAGTGTGAACTGTTTTCCAGGTAGCTGCTTGACATATCTCTAGAATAGGGATGTCCCTGGCAGCAGCCAGAGAAGCAGCTGTACCTCTGGTAGAGTGAGCCCTCAGGCCTGAGGGAGGAACCTTACCCAGTTTTTCATAGCAAAATTGGATACAGGAGACAATCCACCTGGCAATGGATCTTTTAGTGGCAGGTTTCCCTTTACCAACCTCACCATAAGTGAGGAACCGTTGGAGGGAGTCAAACCTGTGACCCTTGGTATACTCTATGTAGTAACTAAGGACTCTTTTGACATGTAAACTGTGCAGTCTCCTCTCGCCAGAGGAAGAATGGTCAGTGAAGTACACAGGAAGAGACATAGATTGATTAAGGTGGAAATCTGAAACCACCTTAGGCAAGAACTTCCTGTTAGTCCTGAGGACCACCTTATCTCTATGAAAGGAGATAAAATCAGGCTCCACTGACAAAGCTTGTAATTCACTTATGCATCTGGCAGAAGTTATGGCTACCAGAAACACAGTCTTCCAAGTCAAGTACTTAAGCTCTGCTGAAGATAAAGGCTCAAAAGGGGGTTGCATTAGCTGAGCAATGCAAACATTAAGGTCCCAGGCAGGGGCAGGGTCCCTGAATGGAGGGCTGGTGTGAAGCAATCCCTTGAAAAACTTGGAGAAAACAGGGTGAGTTGAGAGAGAACAGGGCTTACCTGCTGAAAGAAAAAATTACTCACCTTAGTAATGTTGTTTCTTCTAATGGAGTCTTGCTATATTATGACTTATGCAGTGAGTCTCAACCTTCGAACTGCTCCGGAGGTGAAAGAGTTAACTTTCCATGCCAGGCATGGAACTTTGAGCTCGAGCTTGATTGAAACCTCTGTTGCTCTTCAAACTCAAACTGTCAGATCTTTATGAGCTAAACTCACTAAGGCTCTGTGTGGAAGCTGTAAACCTACACTAGCCAACTGGCTACTAAATATAAGAACACATTTTTTGGTCCCAAAACAAAGACTCAAGTCAGGAGACCCAAAAAATGAAAACACAACACCCAGTCACCCCAAAAAGGAGGGGTGAACAAACAAGGTGGGCATCTACTAAGTGCCAACACTGCACTGCCCACCCACATCCCAAAAACAGAGGTTCTGAGAGGGGCAGGCAGGGGGGGAGGTCATAATATAGCAAGACTCCATTAGAAGAAACAACATTACTAAGGTGAGTAATTTTTTCTTCAAACAACATGAAGTCTTGCTATATTATGACATATGCAGACTACACAGCAGTACCTCCACGGAGGAGGGACAGAACCTACTTAGGAAATAGGCTCTGAAGCACAGCTGTGCCAAACTGAGCATCACTCCTAGCCTGGATGTCCAGAGAGTAATGCTTGGTAAAAGTGTGAACTGTTTTCCAGGTGGCTGCTTGACAAATCTCTTGAATGGGGATGTCCCTGGCAGCAGCCAGGGAAGCAGCTGTACCTCTGGTAGAGTGAGCCCTCAGGCCTGAGGGAGGAACTGTACCCAGCTTTTCATAACAGAATTGGATACAAGAGACCATCCACTTGGAAATGGATCTTTTAGTGGCAGGTTTCCCTTTACCAACCTCACCATAAGTGAGGAACAGTTGGAGGGAGTCAAACCTGTGACCCTTGGTAAGCTCTATATAGTAACTAAGGGCTCTCTTCACATCTAAGCTGTGCAGCCTCCTCTCGCCAGAGGAGGAATGGTCAGTGAAGTACACTGGAAGAGAAATAGATTGATTAAGGTGGAAATCTGAAACCCCCTTAGGCAAGAAATTCCTGTTAGTCCTGAGGACCACCTTATCTCTATGAAAGGAGGAAAAATCAGGCTCCACTGACAAAGCTTGTAATTCACTTATGCGTCTGGCAGAGATGATGGCTACCAGAAACACAGTTTTCCAAGTCAAATACTTAAGCTCTGCTGAAGACAAGGGCTCGAAGGGAGGTTGCATAAGCTGAGCAATGCAAACTTTAAGATCTCATGCAGGGGCAGGGTCCCTGAATGGAGGGTTGGTGTGAAGCAATACCTTAAAAAACTTAGAGAATACAGGATGAGCTGAAAGAGAAGAGGGTTTACCTGCTGAAATAAAAGCAGACAGAGCTGCCAAATGCACCTTTAGGGTAGCTGGTCTCAGCCCTAAAGTGTTTAAATGGACCATATAATCCAGAACTATGGGTAGATCAGCAGATTCTGGGGAAATATGCTTCCCAGAACACCATATGGAAAACCTCTTCCATTTGGAATTTTAAGTAGCCCTGGTGGAAGGCTTCCTAGAAGCCTTTAATATATCCATTACACCCTGAGAGAGGTGTAAATCAGCAAACTCTAACTGTTCAAGAGCCAGGCCTTGAGATTGAGAGATTTGAGGTTCGGGTACCAAACCCGTCCCTGAGCACAGGTTAACAGATTGTGATTCCTGGGAAGACACAGGGGAAGACGGACTGCTAAGGACAGTAGGAGTGGATACCAGGGCTGTCTGGCCCAATCTGGAGCAATCAGAATCACTTTGCAGGATTGAGATCTGATTTTGACTAACACTTTGAACAGGAGAGGGAAGGGGGGAAAAGCATAGAGAAACTTCCCTTCTCAATTGAGTAGTAAGGCATCCAGAGGGACTGAGACCAACACTGGGGGCCTGCAACAAAAAAGGGGAAGTTGGTGATTGTCTGGGGCTGCAAAAAGATCTATCTGAGGGGTGCCCCATCTGGCAAATATTACCCCCAGGACCAGGGGGTCCAGAGAACATTTGTGATGGCCCTGGGAAATCCTGCTGAGAGCATCTGCCAGGACATTGTCATTGCCTGGGAGGTGAACTGCCATAAGGGAGGTGTTCAGGGAGTAAGCCAGAGACCACAACTTCATTGCCTCGGTGCACAAGGCCGTAGACCGAGTGCCTCCTTGCTTGTTGATGTACCACATTGTAGTGGTGTTGTCTGTTCTGACCTGTACAACTTTGTTCTGAACAGATTTGGAAAAAGCTTGAAGTGCTAGAAAAACTGCTCTGAGCTCCAACAGGTTGATGTGGAGCAGAGATTCCTGAGGGGACCACAACCCCTGGGTAGTGAGGTCGCCCATGTGAGCACCCCACCCCAAGAGGGGTGCATCTGTAGTAAGGATTAAATAGTGAGACTGAGTGACAAAGGGAATCCCTTGTCTCAGGTTGTTCTGATCCTGCCACCACTGTAGGGCTTGGATCAGGGTTCGAGTTACTGGGATCAACTTTGTTAGAGGGTCCTTTCTTTGAGACCAAAAGGCTCTCAGATGGAACTGAATGTCCCTCATCTGAAATCTGGTTCTTTGCACAACTGCTGTGGAAGCAGCCATGTGTCCCAGGAGCTGCAGAAAGTGCCTTGCTGGTCGAAAGAGCTGCAGGGTGAATGAGGAGGCCAGAGAGAGACCAGGGTCCTTGCCCTGTCCAAAGGAAGGAAGGAAGGCTCTGGCTTCCTCTGTGTTCAGTTCTGCGCCTATGAAGGTGAGAAGCTGGACAGGCTCTAGCACTGACTTTGGAAGACTGAGAAGGGAACCTAGAGAGGTAAGCAGTTGCTGGGTTATTTGAAGATGTAACTTGACTTGGTCTGGAGACTGGCCTACTATAAGCCAGTCATCCAGGTAAGGAAAGATGGCAATTTTTTGCCTTCTTAGGTAGGCAACTGCTACTGCCAGGCATTTTGTGAATACCCTTGAAGCAGAGGTGAGGCCAAAGGGCATTGCTCTGAACTGGTAATGGCCTGAGGGCAGCTCGAACCTGAGGTACTTTCGATGGGAGCTTCTGATGAGAATATGGAAGTAGGCATCCTTGAGGTCCAGGGACACTAGCCAGTCCCCTGGCCTTAGAGAGGATAAAATAATTCCCAGAGTCACCATTTTGAATTTTGGTTTTAAAAGGTGCTTGTTTAGGTATCTGATATCCAGGATGGGCTACCATTCTCCTGTCTTTTTTGGGGTAAGGAAGTACCTGGAGTACAATCCTTTGCCCTGATGTAGGGGTGGAACCCTTTCCACGGCTCTGAGAGCCAGGAGGGTAGAGACTTCTGCCTCTAGGGCAAGTGCCTGTGATGGATTTGCAGGTGGAAAGGATCTGGTTCTCATCTTTGGAAATTTTTTGAAGCTGAGAACCAGTCCCTGGCTTACTACTTCCAGGACCCACTTGTCTGATGTTAGAGACTCCCAGCCCTGGACAAAGTAAGCCAGCCTGCCCCCTACCGGTAGTGGAGAATTGGCCCTGGCCACCCCATCAGGGTGCCTGCTTGGCAGGGGCTTTAGGCTGAGGGGTGGAAGCAGGTCTGCTTGTACCCCATCTGCCTCTCCATCTAAAGAACCCCCTCTGGGCATAAGCTGAAGAGGAGGCCTGGGCTTGGTAAAAAGGCCTATGAAAAGGCCTGCCCCTGCCCCTGGAAGGCTACGTTTGAGGAGTGGCCTGCCTTTCCTTGGCCTGTGCACTCCTATAGGTGGTCCTATACAGGGCTGCAGCTATGAATCCTGGGGCCCCGGACAAGTCACTTGGAATGGGCCCCCATTTCCCAAACCAGCTAATGACAGAGGTTATGCCAGCTCCTCAGGAGGGCCCCTCCTGTGCTCGGGGCCCCGGACAACTTCCCCACTTACCCCCCCCCCATTACTGCAGCCCCGGTCCTATACTCATCCATTTTCTTCATGTAATTCTCCATCTGCTCCCCAAACAGAGAATTACCCACAACAGGAAAATCCATGGCCTTAGTCTGTGTATCCTGTGACAGGCTAGTACATCTGAGCAAGCCATTCTGAAAGAGCCACAGATGTAGCCATGACCCTGATGACACATCATTAGAGTCCACTGCAGCATGAAATTGCACCTTAGATGCCTCAATACCATCAGCAGCCACCTGCTCCAGCTCCTTGGCAAGCTGGCCAGGGACCTGCTTTGCTAGAGCCATAACAGTATCCCATCTGGATTTCTGGTATCTAGCAACATAAGCCATATAATTTGCCTGTCTGAGTCCCAAGGATGCTGCCATGTACTGTTTCTTTGCTGGCATCAATCCTCCTGGAGTCCTTGTCAGGGGGGTGTGAAGCCAAGGGAATATTTGCCTTGTCACAGGCTGCAGCCTGCACTACCCCAACATGGCTGCATTGTTGTGTAAGGAACTCCGTATCAGAGCCTGACAATGTATACCTCTTGTCCACTCTCTTATCCACAGGAGGTATAGTGTGAGGAGTTTTTAGAATTTTTACTGTCTGTTTCACAAAAGATTTATGCAAAGGAATACACAGTCTCCTAGACTCTGGGATATCCATCATTTCTACATAGTCAGGCTCCTCTTGATCATCCACAGCTTCCTCCATAGGGAGCTGGAGGGTTTCAGCCACTTTTTTATAAAACATAAAATGAGAAGGGGACTCAGAAAGCCTAGGAGGAGACACTCTTGAAGGTCTGTCTGGGGAGATGTCTGGTTCAATGGGCACATCCAGACTTTCAAATCAACATTCACTCTCCTCATACTCCTCTTCCCCCTCCTCCGGTTCATAAAATTCCTCTAAATCATACTCTTGAACCAGTGGAACCGGCTGAACCGTACGCTTACCTGATGGTGCCGGTTCGGTTGGAACCGTGGAAAGCGACTGGACAATTTTAATCGCTTCAGCTATTTCTTCAGCGGTTGGAGAGGAAAGTTTTGGCTCCACACCAGCTGATTTCCTAGTCCTTTTTGCTGGAACCGACTGTTCGAGTCGCTCTCCTTTGCCCGAGGAAGTCTCGCCCTGGTCAGAGGGCACTCCTCCGTTCGTTTCAACTCGAACCGGCTGGCCATCCGGTTCAGCGGACTTTTTGGCCTCCCTTTCCCTGAGCCTACCAACTCTCTTTTACAGGGTAGCTGCAGGAAAATTTTTGCATATCTGGCAGTCTGCATTGAGGTGGTCAAACCCCAGACAATAAACACAGGTGGTGTGGGGGTCAACCTTAGCAAAGACTTCCCCACAGACACTGCAGTGTTGAAACCCAGTGGGCCTGGTTTTTCTTTTGGGTTTCTCAGACATAGTGCCAGTCCTAACCAAACTTGCCCGTTTATGGCAATCCTCCAAGCAAGACTCTCTTATCGGTTCCCAACCGTGTCACGGGTCGTGGAAAAAAACGTAATTAAATCCCTTTTTTTTAGAACCGTTAAGAACCAGGAACCATACTCTAAAAGAGAGATTAATATATTTTGAACAACCTGATCGGTTCAAACCGAACTGATAAACCGTTTACAAGTTCCACACAGAAAGTAAATGTAAAACCTATCTAGTACTTACAAATACCACAGACAGAGCTTGAACCGACCGGTTGCGGTTTAAATTCGGTCAAAAAAACGCGAAAATAATACTTTAACCGACAAAATGAATCGAGCAGAAGTAGAAATCTCCGGAGCGACTGTTCAGTGAGACGGAGTAAAGAATCTGACAGTTTGAGTTTGAAGAACAACAGACAGAGTTTTCAACTGAGCTCGAGCTCAAAGTTCCATGCCTGGCATGGAAAGTTAACTCTTTCACCTCCGGAGCAGTTCGAAGGTTTGGACTCACTGCATATGTCATAATATAGCAAGACTTCATGTTGTTTGAATAAAAGCAGACACAGCTGCCAGATGCACTTTCAGTGTAGCTGGTCTCAGCCCCAAGCTGTGTAAGTAAACCATATAATCAAGGACTGTGGGCAGATCAGCAGATTCTGGGGATATATGCTTTCCAGAGCACCATATGGAAAAAATTTTCCATTGAGAATTATAAGTAGCCCTGGTGGAAGGTTTTCTAGAAGCCTTCAGGATATCCATTACACCCTGGGAGAGGTGTAAGTCAGCAAACTCTAACTCTTCAAGAACCAGGCCTTGAGATTGAGAGATTTGAGGTTCGGGTACCAAACCCTCCCCTGAGCACAGGTTAACAGGTTGTAATTCCTGGGAAGACACAGGGGAAGATGGACTGCTAAGAACAGTAGGAGTGGATACCAGGGCTGTCTGGCCCAGTCTGAAGCAATCAGGATAATCTTGCAGGGTTGAGATCTGATTTTGACTAGCACTTTGAACAGGAGAGGGAAGGGGGGAAAAGCGTAAAGAAACTTCCCTTCCTAATTGAGAACTAAGGCATCCAGGGGGACTGAGCCCAACACTGGGGGTCTGCAGCAAAACAGGGGAAGTTGGTGATTGTCTGGGGTTGCAAAAATATCTATCTGCGGGGTGCCCCATCTGGAAAAAATCACTTCCAAGACCAAGGGATCCAGTGACCATTCGTGATGGCCCTGGGAAATCCTGCTGAGAGCATCTGCCAGGACATTGTCCTTTCCTGGTAGGTGAACTGCCATGAGGGAGGTGTTCAGGGAGTAAGCCAGAGACCATAACTTCATTGCTTTAGTGCATAAGGCTGTAGACCGAGTGCCTCCTTGCTTGTTGATGTACCACATTGTGGTGGTGGTGTCTGTTCTGACCTGTACAACTTTGTTCTGAACAGATTTGGAAAAAGCTTGAAGTGCTAGAAATACTGCTCTGAGTTCCAACAGATTGATATGGAGCAGAGATTCCTGAGGGGACCACAACCCCTGGGAGGTGAGGTCGCCCATGTGAGCCCCCCACCCCAAGAGGGAGGCATCTGTAGTAAGGATTAAAGAGTGAGACTGGGTGACAAAGGGAACCCCTTGTCTCAAATTGTTCTGATCCTGTCACCACTGTAGGGCCTGGATCAGGGTTCGAGTTACTGGGATCAGTTTGGTCAGAGGGTCCTTCCTTTGAGACGAGAAGGCTCTCAAATGGAACTGAATGTCCCTCATCTGAAATCTTGCTCCCTGCACTACTGCTGTAGAAGCAGCCATGTGCCCCAGGAGCTGTAGAAAATGCCTTGCTGGTCGAGACACCTGCACGGTGAATGAGGCGGCCAGAGAGACCAGGGTCCTTGCCCTGTCCAGGGGAATGAAGGCTCTGACCTTCTCTATGTCTAGCTCTGCACCTATGAAGGTGAGGAGCTGGACAGGCTCTAGAACTGACTTTGAAAGATTTAGGAGGAAACCCAAAGAAGTGAGCAGTTGCTGAGTTATCTGTAAGTGTAACTTGACTTGGTCTGGGGACTGGCCTACTATGAGCCAGTCATCCAGATAAGGGAAAATGGCAATTTTCTGCCTTCTTAGAGAAGCAACTACTACTGCCAGGCATTTTGTGAATACCCTTGGAGCAGAGGTGAGGCCAAAGGGCATTACCCTGAACTGGTAATGGCCTGAGGGAAGCTGGAACCTGAGGTACTTTCGATGGGAGCTTCTGATGAGAATATGGAAGTAGGCATCCTTGAGGTCCAGGGACACTAGCCAGTCCCCTGGCCTTAGAGAGGGTAGAATAATTCCCAGAGTCACTATTTTGAATTTTGGTTTTACAAGGTGCTTGTTTAGGAATCTGAGGTCCAGGATGGGCTGCCATTCTCCTGTCTTTGTTGGGGTAAGGAAGTACCTGGAATACAATCCTTTGCCCTGGTGTAGGGGTGGAACCCTTTCCACAGCTCTGTGAGCTAGGAGGGAAGAGACCTCTGCCTCTAAGGCAAGTGCCTCTGATGGATTTGCAGGTGGAAAGGATCTGGTTCTCATCTTTGGAAACTTTTTGAAGCTGAGAACCAGTCCCTGGCTTACTACTTCAGGACCCATTTGTCTGATGTCAGAGACTCCCAGTCCTGGACAAAGTAAGTCAGCCTGCCCCCTACAGGTAGGTGAGAATCAGCCCTGGCAACCCCATCAGGGTGCCTGCTTGGCAGGGGGCTTTAGGCTGAGGGGTGGAAGCAGGCCTGCTTGTACCCCGTCTGCCTCTCCCTCTAAAGAACCCCCTCTGGGCATAAGCAGAAGAGGAGGCCTGGGCTTGGTAAAAAGGCCTATGAAAAGGCCTGCCCCTGCCCCTGGGAAGCTGCCTTTGAGGAGTGGCCTGCCTTTCCTTGGCCTGTGCACTCCTTATAGGTGGTCCTATACTCATCCATTTTCTTCATGTAATTCTCTGTCTGCTCCCCAAACAGAGAATTACCCACAACAGGAATATCCATGGCCTTAGTCTGGGTATCCTGTGACAGGCTAGTACATCTGAACCAAGCCATTCTTCAAAGTGCCACAGATGTAGCCATGATTCTTGATGACACATCATTGAGTCCACTGCAGCATGGAATTGCACCTTGGATGCCTCAATACCATCAGCAGCCACCTGCTCCAGCTCCTTGGCAAGCTGGCCAGGGACCTGTTTTGCTAGAGCCATGACAGTGTCCCATCTGGATTTCTGATATCTAGCAACATAAGCCATACAATTTGCCTGTCTGAGTCCCAAGGATGCTGTCATGTACTGTTTCTTTGCCATGGCATCAATCCTCCTGGAGTCCTTGTCTGGGGGGTGTGAAGCCAAGGGAATATTTGCCTTGTCACAGGCTGCAGCCTGCACTACCCCAATATGGCTGCATTGTTGTGTAAGGAACTCCGTATCAGAGCCTGACAATGTGTACCTCTTGTCCATTCTCTTATCCACAGGAGGTATAGTGTGAGGAGTTTTTAGAATTCTAAATGTCTGTTTCCCAAAAGATTTATGCAAGGGAATAGACAGTCTCCTAGACTCAGGGATATCCATCATTTCCACATAGTCAGGCTCCTCTTGATCATCCACAGCTTCCTCCATAGGGAGCTGGAGGGTTTCAGACACTTTTTTATAAAACATAAAATGAGAAGGGGACTCAGAAAGCCTAGGAGGAGACACTCCTGACAGTGGCGGCTCTACACCAGGGCCATCCAGAATTGCATTACTTGATAAAAATGCTGTACCCCCATATAGTTCAAGCTTCCCCCTAGTAACAATATATATCAATTGCCCTGGCTGCCATCGGTTGTGCCCCAGCTGTGCCCTGGTAACCATTTATGGCTACGTGCCCCAGTAAAAAAATGCTGTGCCCCAGTTGGTGCCCCATATGGTGCAAAGTTTCTCCCATAGTAGCAATATATCAGTGCCCTGGCTGCCATTAGTTGTGCCCCAGCTGTGCCCTGGTAACCATTTATGGCTAGAGCCGCTATTGACTCCTGAAGATCTGTCTGGGGAGATGTCCGGGTCAATGGGCACATCCAGACTTTCAAATCCACATTCACTCTCCTCATACTCCTCTTCCCCCTCCTCCAGTTCATAATATTCCTCTAAATCATACTCTTGAACTGGTGGAACTGGCCGAACCGAGCACCTACCAGACGGTGCTGGTTCGGTCGGAACCGGGGAAAGCGACTGGACAATTTTGATCGCTTTGGCTATTTCTTCAGCAGTTGGAGAGGAAAGTTTTGGCTCCACGCCAGCTGATTTTCTAGTCCTTTTTGCTGGAACCGACTCCTCAGAGTCGGATCTCCTTTTGGCCGAAGAAGTCTCGCCCTGGTCAGAGGACACTCCTTCTGGTTCGGTTTGAACTGAACCGGGCTGGCCATCCGGTTCAGCGGACTTTTTGGCCTCCCTTTCCCTGAGCCTACCAACTCTCTTCTCCAGGGTAGCTGCAGGAAAAGTTTTACAAATCTGGCAGTCTGCATTGAGGTGGTCAAACCCCAGACAGTAAACACAGGTGGTGTGGGGATCAGCCTTGGCAAAGACTTCCCCACACACACTACAGTGTTGAAACCCAGTGGGCCCGGTTTTTCTCTTGGGTTTCTCAGACATAGTGCCAGTCCTATCCAAACTTACCCGTTTATGGCAATCCGCTAGGTAAGACCCTCTTATCGGTTCCCAACCGTGTCACGGGTCATGGAAAAAAACGTAATAAAATCAGTTTCTTTTAGAACTGATAAGAACCGGTAACCACACTCTAAAAGTACAATTTAGGATTTTTTAAACAACTTGATCGGTTCAAACCGAACCGATGAACCGTTTACAAGTTCCACACAGAAAGAAAAATAACCTATCTAGTACTCACAAATACCACAGACAGAGACTGAACCGACAGGTTACGGTTTAATTTCGGTTGAAAACTGAGAAAACGGCACTTTAACCGACAAAATGAACCAAGCAGAAGGAGAAATCTCGGGAGCGACTGTTCAGTGAGGCGGAGTAAAGAATCTGACGGTTTGAGTTTGAAGAAGAATAGACAGAGTCTCAACCGAGCTCGAGCTCAGCGTTCCATGCCTGGCATGGAAAGTTAACTCTTTCATCTCCGGGGCAGTTCGAAGGTTGGGACTCACTGCTACTGTCAGAATATAGCAAGACTTCATGCTGTTTGAAAGGCAGTTGTCAGTTTCAATTTTGTAATGGGTCATGAAACTAAGATATACATTCAGTCCTGTATTTTGGGAGTCAAAAAGATAAACATGTTTAAAGGGAAACATCCACCTAAAATCGGGCCTCACTTCAGTGTAAGGCAGGGCCCGATTAGCATTTTCTTGTGTAGTTTTGAATTGTCCTGTAAGAACCAGGGCAGAGAGGTCAAAGATTTAGTGATCCAATTGAGAGAAATGTCCGATTGGTTTTTCAGTCTTTTTTTAGCTTTATGTCATGCCTGTGTGAGTCCATTCAGGTTTGAAGGGGTTGCCCAGTTTCCCCTACATAGCCTGTATGTTGGCACTGTTTGCACTGGATGTGATAGATAACATTCTGTAATCCACATGTATAACTCCCCTGTATCTTGAAGTGCTTGTTTTGGGGGGTGTTGATAAAGTCTGAAGGGGAAATGTGTTCACAGATTTTACAGTTATTTATAGGTTTGATCTTGCTGTCTGTCTACTGCATCCTTGTGCATATGGGTGTTTATGAGTGCTTTTACAGGCACTTAGAAGGCAGCATTTAACAATTTATTGGGCTCCTGCATGGGTGTTGGTAGGCATACTCGGTGTACTTTGTTGAGCACAGTAAAATCTGGAAAATCCATGGGCAACATGAGCCTCAGGCCAGAGCAACAAACACAGACAGAGCCTGATGTTTATGAACAACTGTTTTTCCCTGGCTCCATATCAATACATCACAGACAATACAGTGCAGTCAAACTCTGTGCAGGAAAAAACGCTACAAACAATACAGCGCCAGTAAAGACAGCGGCTTAAATACATCACCTAAACACGGAACATGAACTCAGACGGGGGTGGCAGAGTCCCACTCACCCACCTGAATGTCTCCCCATCCCAGTTCCCTGCGGCAGGGAAAAAAACACCACACCCTCTGTAAAATATATTTACAACCTCCAAGATGCATCACAGATTTAAAAAAAAAAAAAGCACCACAAGGGGGAAGACTCGAATCCAATCCAGTGATCATCCCACAGACTCATGGCCTGTCACTCTAACCACCCCACCACAGAGCCAGCTGGTTCACACTGTGCGCAATGTGATTGTTAAAGAGTGTGGCCTGAGTGAAAAGAGCTCCCTCTACAGCACTGTAATGGTCGTGCTATAATTCCCCAGAGCTCTTTTCACTTACACTGTTTTTACGGTATGGGTTTTTATCGTGCTGTAATTGACACACGCATTTGACGTACTCCCCCCCCACTGGACGCTTTACTGTAAGCTTGTGCATAATTCTTTGAAGATGGGTGGGTGCTAAACTTAAAGGCCATGATTATATGAGTGATCTGATCGAGTACGTACTCATGAGTGCTAGTGTGAATGGACTTCTGTAAGGCTGGCTACCTTGATGTGGTACAGAGACTTATCAAAATGTATCCTAAACATTGTAACTAAAAGTCAGCCAACTTCTCTCTGATCGGTAGTGTGTGTGTGTTAGAAAAAATAAAACGTGAATTTATTAGGATCGTTGGCTTACTACATATTGTTACCTGGAATGTGGGTGTGGCAATGTTTGTGTGGCTGAGCAGCACATCTTTTCTTTTGTGTTTACGTGGTGGGAGGGCAACACTTCAGTCAACTCTCGAGTACAAGTCTAAAATTCCTGGCTACACCCCTGGTCTCCTGCTGTCACATTCAATGGAGAGGAGCCTATGTCTCTAATTTTTTTTTTGTCTCTGCACATATTCAGTTACTTCCTTGTCAACAGAACTGCCACACCCATGTGTAAAAGTTCATTTCTAGGGGTGTGGATATGGTTCACTTATACGCACTCTGGCAGTTCCACTGGAAAGATGTTATTGTCCAGAACACCTTTAAGCTAAGCTCCTTCCAACACCAGGCAGTATAATTCCCCCGACTCCACCCCATGATGTCAGATTTTTCATTCCACTGGAAGAACAGATCACCTTCTTCGTGCTCCACTTAGGATTTTTCTGACCCATAGGCCAACCTTTCCTTTTGAACTTTTCAAAGTAATTTGCATGCAGTTTTGCAGTTCTTTTGACTCCGACTACAGACCAGTAATGGAACACAAGAAACAAAGATTCAAATTCTGTGTTCAGTGCTGGCAGAAGATGTCAGTCACTGATCCGCACAACATGTACGTATACTGCCTGTGTAGGTAGCACAACATGGCTGTGTGCGACCTATGGTTATCCATGCTTCCTGAGTCCCTCAAGAACAGGAAGCTTCAGCCCTCACTGGGTCGGCCTTCAGAGAGGGATCTGAAGGATCACCCTAAGATCCACAAAAAGGCTTTAGCTGGAGCCGCGTATGCTGCACAGCTTTCGGCCCTTCAGGCAGAAGCGGTGACTGCTGTGGTGGGCACTTCCTCTGTCTCGGCACTGTTCCCAGCTAGAGCCAGCATCAGGGGGTCTTTCATGGACCAGTTCCATAACATGTGCCAGTCCCTCCAGACCTAGAGGGAGAGCCCTGCTCTCCGTGGTTCATAATCTGAGAGCTGCCAGCACCAGTCGTGGGACATGGAGAGACTGAGGTCCTCCTGGTCCCTTGATCACTTGACGGCTCGATGGTTGTCAAGTGCCCCTCACCAAGGGGCAGGCTGGGCAGGTCAAGGGCTCTTCAGCTCCTTTGTTGAGCCTGTCGACCTCGTCTCCAGTTGACCAGGCCATCAAGATTTTTCTTGATCCAGTTAACTGATCGTCGGATGAGGCCGAGGAGTCAGCCTTGCAGACCTCGGTGCTCCTGGACCTCACTCAGGCAGATGTGGCCCAATCAGTGACCCTGGCCGATTCTTCCAGGGACCAGCCTCCAGCCGGCATTGGGTCTTTGATGCCCTTGTTTCTCAACAATGGTAGACACAACATCTATAGACAACTGCAAGAAGACCCTTCTCGCCATTGGCCGGGCGGTCGATGGTCGAGGTTGCAGTCAAGGCCACAGTTGAGGTATTCACACTCTCAATCCCACTTGACTGGGAGGTGCTCCTATCGATGCTCCTTGTCCTCCTTATCATCCAGTGAGGAGAGACATTGACGCAAGATGTGCTGGTGCTATAAGGAGTTCCTACATAGAAACATAGAATTTGACGGCAGATAGGGACCGCTTGGCCCACCCGGTCTGCCCATTTCCCTGCCTACTGGATAAGCTGAAGATCCTAGTTAACCAGCAGCCTACTTCTTCCTACCCCCACCCCCTAGAATTGCCTTATGACTGTCCCATGCATGCTTGAATTCCACCACTGTTTTTGACTCCACTACCTCCTCCGGAAGGCCATTCCATGCATCCACAACCCTCTCTGTGAAAAAATACTTTCTTAAATTACCTCTGAGCGCCCCTCTATCTTCAAATTGTGCCCCCTTATTCTTGCACACCTCTTTTTTTGAAAGATGCTACCCTCTTGGACTTTGTTGATTCCCTTGAGGTACTTGAAAGTTTCTATCATGTCCCCCCTCTCCCTCCTTTCCTCGAGGCTATACATATTAAGCTCCTTAAGTCTCTCTTCATATGTCTTCCGGTGCAGACCCTGCACCATTTTAGTTGCCCTCCTCTGGACAGCTTCCATCCTGTCTATGTCTTTGCGAAGACTGGGTCTCCAGAACTGCACGCAGTACTTCAGATGGGGTCTGACCAGCTGTCTGTACAGAGGGATAATAACTTCCTGTTTTCTACTGGTGATGCCTCTCCTATGCATCCCAGTATCCCCAACCCTCCTTGCTGCCCTCTCACATTGCTTGCCACCTTTAGGGTCATCTGATATGACTACCCCAGGTCCCTTTCCATTTTGTTGTTGTTAGTATCTCACCCCCATTGTGTACTCTTCCCTGGGTTTTGTTTCCCAGGTGCATTACCTTGCACTTCTTAGCATTGAATCTAAGCTGCCATACATTTGACCATTCCTCTAACCTTGCCAAGTCCCTTTTCATCCTTTCCACCCCACCTTGTGCATCAACTCTATTGCAGATCTTTGTGTCATCTGCAAAGAGACATACTTTTCCTTCCAGTCCCTCTGCAATGTCGCTTATAAAGACATTGAAGAGGACTGGTCCTAATACTGAACCCTGCGGTACCCCACTAGTAACCCCCCTTTCTTCAGAGTGGACTCCATTTACCATTAATCTCTGTGTCCTATTCTCCAGCCAATTGTTTACCCAGGCTGTCATCTTGGGACCCACTCCCAGGCTAGCTAACTTGTATATTAATCTTTTGTGTGGGACTATGTCAAATGCCTTGCTAAAGTCTAGGTAGGCCATGTCCACAGCCCCTCCCTGATCTACTACTTTGGTCACACAGTCAAAGAAATCTATCAGATTTGTCTGGCATGACCTTCCTGCTGTGAATCCATGCTGCCTTGGGTCCTGTGCCCCTCTGGCCTCTAGATACTCGACAATTCTTTCCTTCAGAAGTGATTCCATCATTTTCCCTACCCCTGAGGTTAAACTAACAGGTCTGTAGTTTCCTGCTTCTGCCTTGCTCCCACTTTTGTGAAGGGGAATCACATCTGCCCTCCTCCAGTCCTCGGGTACCACCCCATCCTCCCATGTTTTGTTAAACAGGGTAGTCAGTGGTGTCACTAATTCTACCCTTAGTTCTTTTAGAATTCTGGGATGAATCCCATCAGGCCCCATTGCTTTGTCCACCTTCAGTTTTAAGAGTTCTTTCAGAACCCTTTCTTCTGTAAATGGGCTGGTATCAACTTCTGTATCCAGAGCGTTTTACTGTTTGTTTTAGGTACCTCCCCTCTTCCTTAGTAAATACTGAGCAAAATATTTGTTTAGTATCTCTGCCTTTTCACAGTCACCCTCTGCCGCCTCCCCCTTCATTAAGCCTCACTATCCCTCCTTGGTCTTCCTTCGCCTCCTGATATACCTATAAAAGGTTTATCCCCTTCTTAACTGAGTTGGCTATCTTTTCCTCGGTTTGGGCCTTTGCTGTTCTGACTGCCTTCCCAGCTTCCTTTTGCTTTAACTGATACAGTTCTCTGTCCTGCTCCTTCTGTGATTCCTTGTACTTCCTGAAAGCTTTCTTTTTCTCTTGAACCTTCACTGCCACTTCCTTTGAGAACCATAGTGGTTTCTTACATCGTTTAGTTTTGTTTATTTGCTTCACACAAAGGCTTGTTACCTCTGTGATGGCAGTTTTTATTATTCCCCATTGTTCTTCCACCCCTCCTTCCTGCCCATTTGCTAGTGCATTCCTTAGGCACTCACCCATTTTGGCAAAGTCAGCCCTCCTAAAGTCCAGTACCTTTGCCTTTGTATGGCTTGACTCTATTGCTGTGTTTATTGTGAACCATACTGTTCGATGGTCACTAGTTCCCAGATGGCTACCCACTTCTACATCTGTGATCCTCTCTTCATCTCCATTTGAGAGAACCAGGTCTAAGATTGCTCCCTCTTGAGTGGGCTCCAATACCACTTGTCTAAGGCATGCCCCCTGTAGGGCATCTAGAATAACCCCACTCTTCGGAGTGGCTGCTGCAACTGCACTCCAGTTAACATCTGGCATATTCAGATCACCCATCAACAATATCTCCCCTTTTTCTGCCATACTAAGTATACTTTCTATCATTGCCTTGTCCATTTCTTCCCCCTGAGAAGGGGGTCTGTGTACAACCCCTGTGCGGATTGTGGTGCCATTGCCGGTCTCCAAATTTACCCACAGTGCTTCTTCTCCTCCCTGTGGGCCATCACAGGGCAGGGGCTACCCCCAAGGACCTCTGGCCCATTGGCAGCTATCAGTGGTTGGCCCTTCGGTCCAGGTTATGCAGGTGTTCCCCACACTTGCTTCACTGCTGATTAGGCTAGAGCCACCACCCTTACAGCCGCCAGTCAGTGCTCCATCCAAGCACTCTGGCCATTCTGATTTGCTAAGCCAGTTGTCGGTTAGAATTAACCTGGGTGAAACCCAGAGTGGCCGCAGCAGTAGTGGCATCCCTCCAGCAGCAGCTGCTGGTGTCCCCACAAAAGCTGCCCAGTGAGGGGTTGAGGGGTGTCATTCCTTCCACCTGTTCTATCCTCAACTGCTCTCCTGGTTGGAGGCTGGCTACATCACTTTTCACCATGTTGGGCCACTATCACAAGGAGCAAGGGGGTGTTGGACGTGGTGGGTACTAATGGAGGAAATTCACAACATGGCAGCTGAAGGTGAAATCCTGCTGATGGAGGAATTCAATATGCTGGATGTAGACTGGACCACCCATGCAGCTGCTTCAGCTAGAAGCACAGCCATCCTGGAATCCCTAGAGGGGGTTGGACTCGGACGGCTGGTGCATGAGCCAACCAGAGACAAATCTATTCTGGACCTGGTATGGACTAATGTAAACAGAGTTGGCGTCCAGGTGGAAGGGCAGCTGGGATCCAGCGACCACCATGTGGTGTGGTTTGGCATGGAGACAGGGAACCAGTTATGCCACACAAGGGCAAAGGTATTAGATTTCAGTGAAATGGGTAGATGTTTAAGAGCAGCCCTGGAGAATGGAGAGCCAATGGAGGGAGTGGAGGAACAGAGGGGAAAACTAAAAGGAGCCATAGTGGGGGTAACTAACCAATGCCTTAAGATAGTGGCCAAAGAAGAAGGAAATCACTGTGGTTCTCTAAAGAGGTAGCAGACAAAGTAAGGGCTAAAAGAGCAAGTTTCAGGAAGTATAAGGGAACCCAAAGGGAGGAGGACAGGGAGGTGTACATTGAATGTCTAAGGGAAGCAGGGAAGACTGTTAGGAGAGCCAAGGCACAGACAGAGGAGGGTTTAACACAGGGTGTGAAAAAGGGGGACAAGACATTATATAGGTACGTCAGTGATAGAAGAAAGCAGTGGGGGGGGGGTTGTGAGGCTCAAAGGGAGGAGGGAGAGTGTAGGTAAGGGAGCTAGAAAAAGCAGAAATACTGAACAAATACTTCTGTTCAGTATTCACTAAGGAGGGAGAGGGTTAAGGACCACAGTTGGGGAGAAGAGGCAGTGGGGGGGGGAGAAGTGGACACCAGTCCATTCACAGTGGAGAAAGTTCTGGAGGAACTCACAAAGCTGAAGGTGGATAAAGTCGTGGGGCCAGAGCACATACACCTGAGGATATTAAGGGAGCTGAGAAAGGAACTAGCAGTGCCTCTGGCCACCCTGTTCACAGAGTTACTCAACACAGGCATGGTTCCAGAGAACTGGAGGAGGGTACATGTGGTCACACTGCACAAAAGTGGCGGTAGGGATTAAGTGGGGAACTACAGACCAGTCAGCCTCACCTCAGTGGTGGGGAAGATCATGGAGACACTGCTGAAAGAAAGGATGTGGCACACTTGGAATGCATTGGTGCCCAGGATCTGAGGCAACATGGTCAGGAAGGTCTTGTCAAACAAATCTGATAGATTTCTTTGATTGGGTGACTAGGGAAGTGAATCAGAGAGGGGCTGTAGACATCGCCTACCTAGATTTCAGCAAAGCCTTTGATACCACCCCACACAGAAGGCTGGTTAACAAGATGAGTAGTGTGGGCATAAGGTGATACATTGGGTTAGAAACTGGCTGATGGACAGAAGACAGAGGGTGGTGGTAAATGGGATCCAATCGAGGGAGAGAGAGGTGACCAGCTGAGTACTACAGGGATCAGTACCGGGACCAATCCTGTTCAGTGTCTTCATTAGTGACATTGCAGAGGGGCTGGAAGGAAAGGTCTGCCTATTTGCAGATGACACCAAGATCTGCAACAGAGTGGATACTCCAGAAGGGGTGCAGAAAATGAAGAGGGACCTGGAGAAGCTTGAAAGATGGTCAGAGGTGTGGCAACTGCAGTTCAGTTCAAAAAAGTGCAAGATACTGCACCTGAGGAGGGGGAACCCTGGGGAGAGCTATAGAATGGGGGGGAAGTACTGACTGTCACCAAAGAGGAAAGAAACCTAGGGGTTATCATATCTGATGACCTTAAGGTATCAACGCAGTGTGCAAAGGCTTCAGGGAAGGCCAGTGGTATGCTGGGATGCATAGGCAGAGGCATTACTAGCAGGAGACAGGAGGTGTTGATGCCATTGTATAACACATGGGTAAGGCCTCACCTGGAGTACTGCGTGCAGTACTGGAGATGACACATACGTAAGGACATTAGGGTTGAAGCTATCCAGAGAAGGGGGCGACAAAGATGGTGCATGGCTTGCATCACAAAACATATGAGAAGAGACTAATCTAAAGTCCTCAATATGTACTCACTGGAGGAGAGGAGAGAAAGTGGGGACATGATAGAAACTTTCAAGTACCTCAAGGGCATAAACAATGTGCAGGTGGGGGATCTTTTTCAATGTAGAAAAGATATCAAAATGAGGGGACACAATATGAAATTGGAGGGGATAGATTAAGAGGTAATGTGAGGAAGTTTTTCTACACAGAGAGGGTGGTGGATGCTTGGAACAGTCTGCCACAAGAGGTGGTACTAATGATTGGCAGAGTGAGTTGGATAATAAGAACTTCATCTGTGCAGTTTTCCTGGACCCAAGTAAGGCCTTCGATACTGTTGATCATAGTCTGCTCCACACATCCCTTCAAACTATCGAACTGGATGCTCTTTCTCTCAGATGGTTCAGTAACTACCTCTCTGGCTGTTCACAGCAAGTAAAAGTGAATGGTGAGGTCTCACCTCTGAAAACTCTTTAGAGAGGCATTCCCCATGGTTTCATTTTGGGTCCCCTGCTCTTTGCACTTTACGTCAACAGAATCGATGCCTCCATCAAAAAGGCCCATATTCACCTATTTGCAGATGATACTGTACTTTACTCTAGCAGATCTTCCCCTTAAATGGCATGCTCAGAGCTCCAGGATGACTTCAATTGGCTACAGACTAAGCTCCTAAAGCAGAAGTTGCTTCTAAATGCCAAGAAGACAAAAGCTATGTTCTTGTCACCCTTTCCTAACAGCAAATCCAGCCACGACTTGGCTACTCCCCCCAATTACTACTATTCTGGGTGAACAGTTGGAGTATGTATCAAAATTTAAATATTTGAGGTTTGGCTGGACTCTAGACTCTCCTTCGTTGCTCACATAGAAGAGCTGACAAAGAAACTTAGAATGAGACTTGGCCTTTTCTATAGGATAAACAATCTCCTCACCAGGGATGCAAAATTGAGGCTAGTCCAAACTACCTTTCTCTCTTTATTAGACTATGCTGATTTCCTGTACAGCCAGGGTCCTGCAGGTGCTCTTTCCAAACTTGATACGTTCTACCATAGAACTCTAAGGTTTATAATGGGCCTTCCCTATTCCACTCATCATTGCTCCCTGTACTTAGTGGTAGGTTGGTCATCCCTTAGCTTTAGATGCCAGAGAAATGCTGCAATCTGGGTCTACACAGGCATCATAAATAAACTGCCTAATTACATCTCGGACTGCTTACCATTCTGCTCATTAGGTAAGTATGCCCTGAGAAGTGCCTTTTATATTTCACTGAAGGTTTCCAAGGCCAAATCTCGGTTTGGTGGGGCATCTGTTAGTCATGTATGGCCCCTTTTGTGGAACAAGATACAAAAAAACCTAAAAAATCAATTACCCCATTAGTCTGGCAGCTTTCAAATCCTTATATACACTCCATTTTAAAGAATCTTGCGTCTGCTCCTCCTGACCTAGGTACTCCTGTCCCCTCAGAGCTTTCTGTTCTATTCTCTGACCCTGCCTCTGCCTCGTCATAATTGTAGGTCACTCTCTGTTGTTGACTCCACTCATTGCCATCCCTATGCCTACCTCCTTCACTCCCCTGCCCACATCTACACCTTACATCCTCTTACCAATTACTATTCAACCCCTATTTTATTTCTGTTTATCTATTTTTTCCTCCTATCTGCCTCCCCCCCTTGCTGTGTACTCTTCTCACCCCAACGCACCGCTGGGTGTCACCTGGACATTATTGCCAGAGCCTACTGTTTCCCTCCATGTTCTGCACTTTGTATATGTTGCACAAATTGTCTATTTGTAATTAATGTTTTACAATTATCTGCACCTTTTACTTGCATTCATACTGCCTATGCCTAATTGTTGTACATATCATTGAAATTATATATTGATATCACCTAAATTGTATTCACCGAAGTGTTTGTCCGAGGTCCACCTCGAAAATGAGCTTGCTCAACGGTGTCCGCCTGGTTAAATAAAGATTTTGATTGATTGGTGGGGGCAAGCACAGTGGACGGGATTAAACATGCCTATGACAGGCACAAGAGAACATTGGGTGGGGAGGGAGTGATGAAAAGCTATTGATTACTTAGGGTCAGTGACTGCATACAAGTTTAGGGCTTATGGGCAGACTAGATGGGCCTAGTGGTTCTTATCTGCCAACAATTTCTATGTATTCCCAGGAGGTTCATGGCAAGCAACAGTGGTGATCAAGAGTCCATGGCCTCCTCGGGGACTCAGCTCTTTGACTGTAGCTCAGTCGAGGAGCCTTCCCTTGACCATGGGCCGGTGTCTTTTGGTGGGCTGCTCCGACTTATCTCAGAGTCCATGTTGATCCTGCTACAGCCAGTTCAGAAGAGGGCTAAGTAGCCTTTCACAGACATTTTGGACCAGGATGAATCCCTGGGGATTGCTTTCCTGGTAGCTGAGGCCTTCTTGGGACTGGCCCTGGAGCTTTGGCAGCATCCAGCATCCTGCCCTGTACCCTTGGCCCACATGGTCCACAAGTATGTGATCCCTACAGGGATTCTTGGATCAGCCTTTGGCCAAACGGCTGGCCATGGATTTGGTGTTCTGAAAATCCAGACCGGTTCTTCAGTCATAGCCTCCATGGCAGAAGCCCCAGCAGGGACAGTTTTAGGCCTGGTGCCCCAAGCCCAAGGTCCAAAAAAGGGGGCAGCAGTAGTGGCATCCCTCCAGCAGCAGCTGCTGGTGTCCCTATAAAAGCCACTCAGTGAGGGGTTTAGGGGTGTCATTCCCTCCACCTGTCCTATCCCCAACTGCTCTCTCAGTTGGAGACCGGCTACATCAATTTTCGCCATGTTGGGCCACTATCACAATGGACAAGGGGGTGTTGGGGCATGGTGGGCAGAGAATTGTCTCTAGACTTCGAGACTCTCCTGCCCTACCACTACCACATGTCTTGAGAGTCTAGGGTGTCTCAGGACATGCTATCCACCCTCAAGGTGGAGATTGCTGTGCTCCTTGCAAAAGGGGCAATAATCCATGTTCCGGACGCTTGACCAGTCGGGGTTACATGTCCAGGTACTTCCTGGTCTCAAAATGGATGGGGAGGTAGGTGCCCCATACTGGATCTACACAATCTCAACCAGTACATGCAGAAGCATAAGTTCCAGATGGTCACTCTGAACCAGATTATATCACCCCTGGAGCACAACATGTGGTTTTGCTCCCTGGACCTCCCAGGATGTATTTGTTTTGCAGAAACCGCAGAACTGGTGACTAACCTCCACTGTTTTATCTAGCAACATCCAATTTAAATAAATATATAATCTATTTTCACGTAAATACATTTATGTCCCATTTATTAAAAGCAAAAATCACAACAGGCCATGAGTTGTTTCAAATTAAATGCTGGTTCACAGTTGATTTCAATACATGCAGTCTTTGTGATTAAATTTACATATTGTATGATTTGTATCCAGTAGTAACTGAATTAATGGAACATAAAACTTTAATGTTTACCAACATGTACTTGTCATTTCTCTTAATTATAATAAACCACTCCAAGATATGACAGGTTAAATTATGTTATATACTTACTAGGTTGGATGAGGAAGGTTTCTCAGGTTCATTGGGATGGGTTGCTGGTTTGGCAGCTGTTGTTTGGGTTGGATCTGATAAATGTAAAAAAAAGTACACTGATTTATTACATGAGTTATGATTTTGGTTTTATATAATTTTATATAATTCAGGGTTATCAGTATCAGTTTATTAGCATTGTTTTCTATTTTACGGAGTAGTAACTGTATATTCTTGCTATCAAATACTTGATTTTTAACAATAGTTATGCAGAAAAACATTGATTTCATATTTCAAAATAAGTTTTAATGTGGCCTGTGCAATGATCTAGTCAGAGTACTTTTAGTTTTACAAGACTAGGTGGGGTGGTTGCTATGCGTGAAAGAGTAGTATCAATCAGATAATAAATATACTTCCAGAAGAGGGAGGGTGTGTGGCTTGGTCCAGGGTTTCTGAGGGGTGCCAAGGTCCTTGTCTGACAGAAGAAGAAGAAGAGGAATAATAATAATAATGTTTATAATTTTGTTTTTGGCCTTTTGCTATTTTCGCGTATTTAGATAATTTGTTTATTTTGTGCCCTAACTTATCCCCAATTTCCCCAGCTTTGTTACCTCTGCATACAATAGGATTTGCTTTTATTTAACGTCTTTCCCCAGGGTTTACCCTCAGGTGGGTTTAGTGGGTTCCTAAAAAACATGCCATTGAAGAAGACCCACTTATACATGAACTGTGCCTGGTTACTTGGGTGCAGGTTGAGTTCCTATTAATGCAACCGCGAACTCCAAAGTGGTAGGGTGCCAAGGTAACCAGGCATCCAATCCTGAATAAACACATCTCCAAAAATACCCAGCACTCAGAATGGAGAATACTGCAAAATGTCCATAAGGTTTTATTAAGCCAAAAAATAAACAGTGTGCACAGACTCGGCTGCAAATCTTAGCCCCGGCGCTTCAAGATTGCTCTCTTCATCAGGGGTTGTCTGATGAAAAGAGCAATCTTGAAACGCAGGGGCAAGGTTTGCAGCAGTCTGTGCACACTGTTTACTTTTTGGCTTAATAAAGCCTTATGGGCATTTTGCAGTATAGTGTGCCAAGTATTCTTCATTCTGAGTGCTGGGCATTTTTGGAGACCTGGGTGTGGGGCCTGAGTAAGACTAGCACAATATTGCTCATTGGCTGCAACTTTCTCACTGTTTGCTTTTTGCCCAGGAGGTGCAGATGTGCAGTGCTGTTATGATGCAAACTGCATGCTTCTTCGTGATGTTTGTTAACTTCTCCTCCAGTGCTTTTGGACGGACCTGGCCTGCCTGATCCCTGGTCCCCCTCAAGGGTCTGGTAGATGCTAGTTTCCGTGTCTTTCAATCCCCACTTCCCAGTGGAGTGCAGAAGTCTATATGGTGCTTCATTATTTTCCCCTGAGCTTTACTTTTGGTTTTAAAGCTCACTTCCGCACACAAATTGTAAACGTTGGGGGTGGCAGTTCAGGCTAGTGCTTAGAGTAAAGAGCTGTGAGTTTTGTACATCCAGCAGACCTGGGTTTGATTCTCAGAGCCTCTACTTGCATAGTGTGTAATTCTGAGCAAGTCACTTAAATGCTCACAGGTTGTCCCTGAAAAGAGGCATTGTTCCTAGTGGGTCTTACCTGGTTAACAAATAATAAAAATAACAATTTGCAGGCATTGTTATTGCTGTGTTGGCAGGCAGTTGTTTTTCATAAATGAATATGATACTGCACTGATTTAATATTTACCTTCTCTACCCTCATCCAGCTGTGGGGGTCTCTGCTTTAAGTTGTTCCTCCGCTTTATCAGGACCCCCTTCTTCATCAGAGTAGAAGGACTCAGCTTGAGTAGCAGAGGAGACCAAGGCACCAGGACTGGTTTTTAGATGGACCAGTTGAGAACCTTTGATCCTAGGTTCTTCTGGAAGAAAATAAATACATATTATTAAATTTGTAACATAATTATTGTTTTGTACTGTTTATATAAATTTTATGTGTGTAATTACATATAATACTTTGGTACTTTTTATGAATGTTTAGATTAATATTGTTCGCCATGGAGAAGGTTAATGCTTACATTAGTTGAGTAAATGAAATTATACAAGGGCAAGAAAATCTCTTGTGCTCCTGGCACAATGATGTTATCTGGGCATAACACCATTGTATCAAGTCCAGACACATACATGACCACAGCACATGAACATGAAATCACTCCCCTTGTGAAAAAAAAAGGATCACTCCACATGACCAAAGCCATCACCATGATCGACCTCACAGTGTCTCCAACCACCTCAAATCAAATCAAATTTTATTTATAGTGTGCTTTTCTAAAACCAAAGCACATAAAAAATACGTCAAATCAAGCATACACAATATAATATAAAATCAAATATACAATCTAAAAAAGATGTAAAGATAAAAAGGCAGCAGCAGTAAAACTAAATCTAGTCCCCAAAAGCTAAATTAAATGAATAAGTTTTTAATGAGGACTTAAAGGTCTTGGCGGACAGGCACTCTCTAATCCGACAAGGTAGAGAGTTCCACAGGGTCGGGGCTACAAAAGAAAAAGCCCTAGCATCTGATGTTTGAAGATGGGCCCTGGGAACCTCTAGCAATCCCTCGTCGGCTGGGCGAAGTGGGCAAGAGGGAGAGTAAGACCGAAGAAGGTCTTGCAAGTAACCCGGTCCCTGTTCACTTAGGGTCTTACAGGTCAGCAATGCGACCTTGAAGGTAATCCTCCATCGCACCGGCAGCCAGTGCAGTTTGCACAGCACAGGAGTGATATGTCTAGTTCTTGACAGCCCTGTCAGCAACCTGGCCGCAGCATTCTGCACCAGCTGCATGCAATGGAGATCCACCCCTGGTAACCCTAGGTATAGAGCATTGCAGTAATCAAGATGAGAGGACACAAAAGCGTGGACCAACACAGGAAGGTCCTCAGGCAGAACAAGGTGCTTTATCTGGGCAATGTTCCTCAGATGATAAAATGAGGACTTGACAACCACTGACACTTGAGCTTTTAGTGTCAGTTCATTATTGAGCACAATGCCCAGATTTCGCAATGGTTCAAAAGGTCTCAACTGGTTACCCCTAAGCACAAGGCCAGATGGTTGCTCAGGCATCAACTTCTCTACCCGCTGACCTGGGTCCACTACCAACACCTCAGTCTTATCTGGATTTAGTCTCAACCAGTCAGCACTCATCAGTCCTGAATCTCGGTGAGGCAGTTGTTAAAGACCGAGACTGCATTATTTTGTTCGGGTACAAAGGATATGTAGAGCTGAGTAACATCTGCATAGCAGTGAAAACTCAGCCCATATAATGTCTCCTAATGGCAACATATGCACCGTGAACAACAAGGGGGACAGCACGGAACCCTGTGGCACCCCACAGTGCAGGGCAAAGGGGGCAGAGGAGAAAACTCCTGACACCACCCTCTGGGTCCTGCCTGTGAGGAAAGAATGAAACCATCTGAGGACTGTCCCAGGCAGTCCACAGAACAGCTGCAAGCATTCCAGCAATACCCCAAAATCCATGGTGTCAAATGCTGCTGAGAGATCAAGGAGGATCCAGACCAAATGATTCCTCCGATCCCTCGCTATCAGGAGATCATTAAGTACCCGAACCAAGCTGTCTCGGTACTATGCCTCTTTCTGAAACCAGACCAGAGAGGATCATAGATTTTGTGGGTGGTAAGAAAGTTCTCGAACTGTAACGCGACTACCTTCTCAATAACCTTGCCCAAAAAGGGCAGGTTAGAGACAGGTCTGTAGTTCACAAGACAGTCTGGGTCACAGGAAGGTTTCTTTAAAAATGGTGTCACCACGACCTCCTTCAATGGGTCCGGAAAAACCCCTTGGTCCAGTGAGCACCAGACTATCTTGGCAAGGATCGGTCCGTTGACATCCATACACCCCACCAGGAGGCGGATTGGACCAGGATCCAAACTACAGTAAGTTGGTCGCAGCTCTTGAACAATCTTCATGATATCCATGATTGCTGGCTGGTCGAAATCTGTCCAGATAGACAGGATGGCTGCATCCTCACATTGACCACCGCCATACTCATTTGAACGAATCAAGCAGATCTCTGACCTGACGGAGGACACCTTATCTGCAAAGACTTGAGCAAACTCCTCACACTTTGTGAAAAAGCTCTCCGCCCCTGAAGGCAGGCTGGATTGCACAGCCTGTCCACGGTCTGAAAGAGCTGGGCCAGTCGATTCCTTGCTGCAGGAATCTCCCTGGACAGAAACTGTACCTTCTTACGGGAGATTTCTGATTGATAGTCTGAATAATGGGCTATCAACCTAAGTCTGTCCTCCTCCAGGCCAGATTGCCGCCAACAATGTTCCAGTCTTCACCCAGTTCTCCTCAATTCCCTCAAGGTCCCATCAAACCAAGGGGACCGAGGGCGGAAAGGGAGAGGGTGAACTCGGGCAGGAGCTATGGAATCCAGGGCCCTCAGCACCACACTATTATAGTGCACTACTAGGTCTCCCGGATCTGAGCATCCCATTGGCCTACTCAATAGGTCCAGTACTGCCATCAGACCCTCTGGGGTGACACCCCTCAAAGAGCGGTACCGGACCATCTCCAAAGGGGCGGGTCTCACAGGGGGAGCCACAGAACTGAACCATATAGAGTGATGGTCTAACCGTCTGACTGGTTCCACCACCAAGTCTTCCGCCTCCATCCCCAGGAGGAACACCAGGTCCAAGGAGTGACCCTGAATATGGGTTGCAGTGGTAACTACCTGTGTGAAGCCCAATAAGATCATCAATTGGAGGAAGTTCTGACCAAAATGCGAGAGTTCATCGTCGCCCCCGGGCATTGAAATCCCCAGGACCGGCCACCTAGAGGATTCCAACATCATGTCGACCATGAAGTCAGCAACTTCCTGCAGGAAAACGTTCTCATCGCCGGGTGGACGGTAAATGAGAAGGATCCTGCTGTCCACACCTGCACCCATGATACACTTGGAGGACCTAGTGGTCCCCACTTAACCTCTACAAGGCCCAGTTCTGTTTTAAAACAAATGGCTACACCCTCGCCCCTATGATCCAGTCTCAGGGGGTGTATCACCGAGTATCCTGCTGGAACAGCTGACTCCAGTATTGGGCCAGCATTCTCTTCCAGCCAGGTCTCGGTAATGCAAACCAGGCAGGGGGGAATGGTGCCAGATTCAGTCAGTTTTAAAATTTCTTGTACATCCCCCAGCTCATTTCAATGAAATTGAAATACTATCAACAAAACCAGAACAAAGCTGTAATGATTCTTGCCTCGTCCTGGGTCACACTGAAGCCCCTCCCAGCATGTCACATTGTGCCACCCCCAAAAAAGTACAAAAGATCCTCTTCGATGCCCCCTTATTGCTCTCATTCCTCATTTTTTTTTACTTTTTTATGACAACACCGCGATCCCTTTCATTGGAAACTGGACTAAGCGAGTGAGTGAGCAAGTGCGTCTTTAAACAGTCAGTCGTCGCTTTTTCCATAACGCTTGCTCTTCAGCTAACTTTCTTCTCTTGTTTTTTGTTGTAACGCCACCTTGTAAAAGCAGTGACAAATATTCTCCCTACCGCCATCCTCACAGCAGTGGAAGTGGGTGGGTGGTTATAAGAGGCAGGGGGCCGCATTCTGCAATTCTAAAGGAGCAGCAGCTGCATGAAGAAGGAGTCAGGCAAACACAAAGACAGGGAAACAAAACTGGAAACTGTGAAAAAACACAACGTAAATACACAGGGAATAGGGCAGATTGATAACAAAAGACTGGCAGCACTAACAAAGGTTGCTATGGGGAGAGCAGAGCCACACAAAAAAATAGCAGCTCCCCCTAGAGGCTGAAATAATACATCAGCACTATGTTTTTATGAATAATGCCTACCCATTCAAAAAATAACAAAAAATGTACTTTAAGTGTACTTTTTCATCTTTTTTTGTTTGTTTTACAAATGAGCCATTGTGTAATAGCAATAATGCACGATGGTGTGTGTCGTACTGGGATAACATCACTTCTCGGGTGTTGGACACATTTGGCCTATGGCCACCTGCCCAGCCACCCGAGGTGTGACATTATTCCAGCACGACACACACCCTGTCATGCATTATTGCTTAATTAGACAATGGGGTATATAAAAAATGCCATTTAGCAGTGGCAGATTCAGCATTACTTAAGATCCTGTGACATCATGATATACTGTTTAAACAATTCAGCATACATAAAAAGATCGGTGACAGAATGGGAGGAGGCTGCTATGGCCACAATCCGACTGTTTTTATTACGAGTAGGGCCAGGTCCTATCAGTTTTTGCAATCATGTTAATTTACTATGACAGAGGACTGTGCCTTTAAAATGCAGCATGTGCAGTAAGCAAATTAACTTTTTTTTAATCATTCCCTTTGTGGCTTGCAGTGTGTCAGCAGAATTTTTAAACATGAAGGCTTGAGTAGTGTTGATGGTTGTGGGCTGGATTCAGGGCTGGTCTTAACCACTATGGGGCCCTGTGCAAAACCCTTCTCTGTGGCCCCCCTCCATTCCCTACAGCCCCATATATCCTTTACTCCTCTCCTCCACCGCAGTTCTGTACCATATTATATTCTCCAGTTATACCTTATTTAATAACAAACCAAAATAGTAGTTATTTTTGCAACTATGATTTAACGTTCCAGCATGAACAATATACACACAAACACATAGATCTATCTAAACTCTATAGCAACACACACACACGCACACACACACACCCTCCTTCCAACTCATCCATGAAACCCCTATCTTTGTTTCCCTGCAGCATACCAGTCAACTCCCTGCCCCCAAAATCTGAAATCAGGGACAAAGAGCTACAGGCAGAGAGACGCTATTTAAACAAGCATTTGTCAATGCCGAAGTTTGCTGTTGGTACTTGTATTAGTATTATACCGGGTGGGGCAGGGCTACAGGTCCCAGCGCAGGCTTATTTACATGCAGTTGAGTAGCATCATTTCTCGCCAACAATACAAGGTTCCTATTTATTCTCCTGGTAACTTTCTATTCTCTGTGCTCCCCACAGCCTCAGCATTCCATGCTCGGGTGCCGACTCCTCATTGTAGTCCCTCTCTGGCTGTATTGTAGGGCAGGAGAGGTCCCACTAGGCAGCCCTGAGGATCGGGCGCTATGACTTGGGAGGGCGTCTTGCCCACGGACCCCTTTCTCAGAGCCGAATGGTGCAAAGTTGAACAAAGAGACAGGGGAAGGGGTCTGTGGGACTACAGGACAGGGACTGGGAGTTAGGGGGACAAGAAACAAGGAAAATCCCATGTTGTCGAGAAAGTCTCCATTTTGTTATTTTGCCCCTAACTTTGAGGTGTGCCATTCGGCGCCACAGGTGGGAAAACACATTTCGGGCAGAATATGAAAAATGACAGCAATGCTATTCATGAGAAGGTATGAAGAAGTGGCAATGTTGAAAATATGGAGTGAAGTTATGAGTGTGTGTAGAAACTGTGCAATGCACGCTTGTAACGCAGTCCTTTTTTGGAATATTTTAACCAGATTTTCAACATGGCTTTTTTGGGACCTCCCTTCATGAACAGTGTCACTGGGATTTCGTTACTGTGTCCCGAAAGTTGATTTTGCACAGTGACCATGCCATTCTGTTACCACAGGTGCAAAAACACATTTCGGGAAGAATGCAAAAAATGACAGCTGTACTGTTCATAAGGGGGTATGGAAAAATGGCAATGTTAGAAATTTGGAGTGAAAATATTAAAAATTTATGAAGTTAGGTGCGTGCATAGAAACTGCGCAACCGATACTCATAATGCAGTCATTTTTTTGGAGTTTTTTCACCAAATTTGCAACATGGGAGTTTTGGGACCCCACCTCATGAACAGTGGCACTGTCATTTCGTTAATTGGTCCCAAAAGGTGATTCTGTGCAGTGACCGCAAAATCACCTTCTGGGACCAAGAAACAAAATGTCAGTGACAATGTTCGTGAGGTGGGGACCCAACAACCCCATGTTGAAACTTTGGGACTAAAACTCCAAAAACTGGCTGAGATATCAACCTAAGTTGAACTCCCCCCTCCCCCCTCAATTCACTGCCATTATAGAGCTTACTGTCATTTCTTCAGTTCCTGGTTGGTCTTTGAAGAGTGCAGACGTGTTCCCAGTCCCCAGAAGATTGCTTCTCCTGATATCCGGAGGTAAGTATTGGTGAGGGGGTGTGGGGAGGTGGGGTGCGTAGAGGGAGGGTGCGGGTTGGGAGCCGTCAGGAATGACGAGGGACTGTTTTCTTTTTTTTTTTAGGTTAAAAAAAAAAAAGCCCTTGTGGGACTGTTTTCCTTTTTACAGGTGAAATATTAATAAAATGGATTTGGGCACACTGGGGTGGGCTCCCGTGTGCCAGAGTACTTGGGGGTCAATGCCAACTCGATGATTGAGCACCCTGAGGTCTGCTGAGAACATAGGAGTGGGGCGTATCCAACACCGGAGTGGGCATCCTGGTGTCGGAAACATCAAAGGTTTTTGGCACACTGGGGTGGGCTCTCAATGTGCCACATTAATGGGGAGGGGATGCATGCTGACATGGGGATTGAGCACCCTGATGTTAGTGGGGGGATCAGCTAAGCGTGATCGGGTTAAGTGAAAGTGCCTTCGGGCACTGTAAACTCTCAGCCCGTACAGAGCTTAGGCTGTGGCCTACTCCGCACGGGTGGAAAAAGAGGAGCAAAGAGAGTCAGTGGGAAGTAGAGGAGGAGGCAGGGGAGGAGAGCGCCCCCTCTCACCTTCCAGAATTGCCACTCTGGCAGCACTATTGTAAATTTATTTATGCTCTATGGGGCTTAAGGTGTTAGCCAGGGGTGCAAGGAGCTGGAGAGGGAAGGGACCGGGGGGGGCGGAGATGTTAGCTAAGCTGACCAGGATGCAAACAGTTGTTTGCTGGGTGGTGACCTGCAGATGAAAGGAAAAAGCCGCCACACAACTGGTATGACTTTTTCTTTTCAAGTGCAGACCACTTCAGGCAAAACAGCATCACAATCAGCCTGGCTGATGATTGGTGTGATACTGTCGAGCCCCTTGCAGATCACTCTGCATTGGACAGACAGTGTCACACCCCTCAAAAGCCACTCATTGCAAGAAGTTTGGAGTGCATATGCAAACTTAAAAAATGGCAATATTAACCCAAGTCAGACTCATCATGCTGACAAATGATGTCAAAAGCATTTTCTGAAGAGAACTAGACTGGCAAAATTGTATTATTCAAATCTCAGCTCTTCTGTCACAGTAGACCAATCTACACCATGAGGATTCTGTATAAACTAGTACCTGTTTGCACAGAAGTGGCGTTAGGCACAAGCAAACCAAGTGGCTGCTTGAGGCACCGGCACAGAACGGGCTCGCTAAAGTAAAAAGTGTAAATAGAGGTCAGCTTAAAATGCAAAAAAAAATATTAACGTAAAAACCAAAATTATTGTCATTGCCCTTTTATTCATAGAAGTTGTATCATTTTATGGATGTATGCTGGGCAGAAGGGTGGACAGAGGTTACTGAGAGCAGTGAAGGGGGCACCACAAATATTTCTGCTTAGGGTGCCATTAGGCCTAAAACTGGTCCTGTGTTTGCTCAGAATGGAGCGACAGTCATAATGGGCCCGGTGAGTAAGTCAAGTCCCTTCCAATTTTGATGTTAGCATGTCGGATTTAGGAGGGCCTGAGAGCATTTTTAGGCTTGAATCAGGAATCTCCCTGAAAATCAGAGATTGCTTTGAGAAACAACTACGCCCTGCAGTTGTTTTTATTTTCTAATTATACCAGGGCTGACAAATCACCTTCCCTTCATAGTAATGTAGCAGCCATATTATCAGTAGCTGTGATCGTGCCCGCTCCCCCTTCCCCCTCCTACCCTCCTACCCTCCCCCTCTTTCCTCACCCCCTTTCAAAGCCCTTCTACCCTTACGTGTCCTCCCTCCCTACTCCCGCCTCCTGCTTCCCCATGCCCCTGTAGCCTTTCCCCTCCCTCTTTCCCTTTGCATCCCCCCTCCGTGCCCTTGCCCTCCCTCCTTCCTCCTCCTCTTGTCCCCCTTTCCCTTATTATTCATTTTCTCTATTTACCACCCTTGCTCTCTTCCCCCCATCCCACTTCTGACACCTTTACTCTGCTCCTTCTCTCTCACCAACCCGACAAAGTCATCTTTTACTGCATTTTCTCCATTCCTTTTTGACCTATCTGGCCAGGCCTCTAACCCAGGTCTGTTCTTGCTTAGTCGATGTACTGTTTAACCTTGCTGCATCATATGTCTGATACTTAACCGTTTATTCTAACGTACTACTAGCATATTCATGCTTATTTTCTGTGCTATATTTTATGCTCTGTGTTTTCATTTTTTCACTTGTTCCATTTTATTCAGTGCGGAACCTTTGTTAAAGAACCGTTGGTTCAAAGACAATTGTAATCCATGATATCAATAAATAAATATTAGTTTTTTATTATTATTTTTCTTACACTAGGTAATCCTCCTTTCCTCCGAGATGCACACATCTTCCCTTCATTTATTTATTTATAATGCATGCTTTTACCTTTGTGAAACACATAATACACACACATTAAAACAAGAAATTAAATGTTTTAACCCTTACATTTGGTTACATATTGCTCCATGCCCTGATCCAGATCTCAAACCCAATTCATACCAGCATAATACAGCTGATTTAAAAAAAAAAAAAAAAACACAAATCTTCACATGAGAGGTAGATGAACAGGAAACATTCCATTAAGACTATACATATTTTTAATTCTTAAACCTCTAACTTTGCTGCCTCCTCCAGCGACTAGACAAGGTCACCAGCTTCAATCCAACAAGTTTAAAGCATAGTCCCTAGGCAAGAAGCTCTCCAATGTCCAGCAGTGCTCCACAGCTGTACTTACTGAACCAATGTAGGACCCCCCCCATTTTATATAACCCGCAAATACAATAATATGCCCAGAACTATCCCGAACACTTGGCACCTGCCTGTCTTGCAGGTTTTTGGTGCCAGTGGGAGCAATAAAAAAAAAATCTCTATTGGTCCAGATTTTCCAACTATTCAGAGACATCACAAGCAGGAGCAAAAAGTGGAAGAAGCACGATCCCCCGCACTGCTTCAATAAGCATAACATTGTTTTGTTTATCCCATTATCATGGCATTTTTTGAGTGGTAGTAGCAGTGCCAGTGTGCAGGCAAAAAATGCAAAATAATTAAAGCTACCTAAAAAATTAATGCTCCACTTGCCCTCTTCTCCCCAACTTAAAAAATAAGGTACTGCAATTTACACAGACAATCCTGGAATCAATGCTGCTGAGTCACAGTTGTCCGCCCTGTGGTGTGTTCTACGGTGGCCCTGAAGTGCAAAACACAAACTAAGAAAGTAATTTGCAATACAAAAAAAGTAATTTGCAATCAAATGAGTAAAGCAACAATCAAAAAAAGTTAAATGCAAACAAAATACAAAGTAATTTGCAATCAAATAAGTAAAGCAACAACCAAAACAATGACATGCAAAGTACAAATTAATTTGCAGTACAAAAAAGTGATTTGCAATCAAATAAATAAAGCAACAACCAAAAAAATGAAATGCAAACAAAGTACAAAGTAATTTACAATACAAAAAAGTAATTTGCAGTCAAATAAGTAAAGCAACAACCCCCCCGAAATGAAATGCAAACAAAATACAAAGTAATTTGCAATCAGATAAGTACATAGATACATAAATATTGTCGGCAGATAAGGGCTGCCATGCCCTTCCAGCCTGCCCGTTTATGCTACCTGACAAAGCGGTCAGTGACCCTATCTGGTCACTGGCTTTAGCTTTTTCTTCCCATCTCTAATATTCCTTTATACTTGTCATATGCATGTTTGAAACCTGCCACCGTACGGGCGGCCACCACTTCCTGGGGCAGGCTATTCCATGCATCCACCACCCTTTCAGTAAAAAAGAACTTCCTGACATTACCACTTATACTATGGCCTCCTTGATGTGTGCCCATTTCTCCTCAACGTCCCCCCAATCTCCCTTTTTTCCAGGGTTTCTCTAAGCTGAAGTCTCATCCTGGTAAAGTCTGCCCTTCTGAAGTCTAAGACTCTTGCCTTTGTATGGGTTGGCTGAATCCCTGTGTCCACCTTGAACCACACCATATGGTTGTTCCTGGACCCTAGCTGACCTTCCACCTCGAGCTCTGTTGTCCTGTCTCCACTGGTCAGTACCAGATCCAGGATTGCCCGGTCTCTGGTAGGTTCCTGCACCAGTTGCCTAAGGCCAGCCCCCTCAAGGGGGGGCAATGAAGTCCTGTGCCCTGGCTGATGCCTCTGCTGGGGTGGACCAGTCTATTTCCAGCATGTTAAAGTCTCCTCTCACCAGTACTTCCCCCTTTGCTGCCATGTCATGCATGTTTTCCAGCAGCAGTTTGTCAATTTCTTCTGCCTGAGCTGGGGGCTGTAAATGACCACTGTGCGAATGGCTTTCAATTGCCTGGCTCAAGGGTGACCCAGACTTATTCCGTTTCTTCATGCCTGCTCTGAATTTCAGTTGCCTTGATGCTTTCTTTGATTAGAGAGCAACCCCCTCCCCTTTTATCTTCCCTGTCTTTTCTGAACAGGGCAAAACCAGGTACATTTATGTCCCAGCTGTGGTTCCTCGTGTACCATGTTTCAGTTATGACCACTATGTCCAGATCAGCCTCCGTCATTACAGCTATCAGGTCTGGGACCTTGTTCTCCAGACTGCGGGCATTCACGTGCATGACGTTCCATGGAAAGTGGCATCCTCTCGGCCCATCCTTGTGGTTAGCGCCCCTTGTTTCATCCTACTATTCCTGGCTTACTCTATGTGGTGCTTCCCTTTTACTACCTTTGTTAACAATGATATCATCTGGCCTTGTGTGAAGCCTTTTCTGTCCTATGGTACTGGTGAATCTGATCCCAGTATAATGTCCTCATTCTGCTTGACATGAGCCCTAACCTGTGGGGGAAGGCTGTCTGTATCTCCCCGCTCCTGACAGCCCCCCCCCTCCAGTCACTAGTTTAAATGCTTGCTCTGGAAGCACGTAAATGTCTCACTGAGGACAGATATTCCCTCCATGGAAGAATGCACACCATCCCTCTTGTATAGGCGTGCATCATCCCAGGTGGTACCCCAGTAACCAATGTAGCCAAAGCTGTTTTCACCGCACCAGTCCTTCAACCACTTGTTGAAGCTATTGATGCATTGGTTTCTTTCCCCCTCCTTCCTCTGGCTGGTAGCACCTCTGAGAATGTAACAGAGTTAGCTACCTCCCACAGACACTTTCCCGAATCCCTAAAATCCTCCTGTACCTTCTCCAAGCTATCCCTGTCGTTGGCTAGGTAATTTGTGCCCAGATGGACAATGACATCCAGCCCCCCCAGCCACAGCTTTAACAATCCTGTGGATCCGTTCCCCCTTCCTCTGAGCTGTGCCTCCTGGAAGACACTTTACCTCTCTCTTCATCTTGATGTCCAACCCCAGCTCCTCCCTGGGTTTCTCTGGCTGCATCCCCCAAGCCCCCCGCTTGGTGGGCCTGCCCATCCTCCCTGGCGAAACCTTGGGTTCCCTTTCAGAACTCTCCCTCTCCTTGAGGACACTGTATTTGTTCTGTAGTTGGACTGGGTGGGGGGATGTGCTAGAACTCCACCTTCCTCAACTTCCCCAAGCACACCGTAGTTCATCCAGGCCTCTGTCTTGGCAACCGCTGTGGCAGTGGCTGGTGGTATGGTGGTCCCTGGGTGGGGGTGAAGGTTTCCAGTACTCCTACCAGCTGTGCCATGGCTGTGTGCGAAGCTGAGGAGCTAGGGGCATGCACTGTGAGCCTTTAATGCATCAACAATTCAGCTGAATTCTAATTTTGGCCTGTGTTTCTTTGAAGGAGTGTGGCGTTATTAAACTTGTTCTAAAATAAGCTGGCAGCTTTCTTGTAGGCAAACCCACTGCTGACTGAATGTAGGACTCCCAATCTGGATATTACAGCTGTGCACAGAGCCTGGCCACCTCCTCACTCAGTCCAGAGAGGTGCCTACAAATGGGACAGCACCGCAGTTCCCAGAACGTTTTTCCGAACGCCGCTGCCTCACACCCACTACACTGTGCCACTCCTTGTACTGTCCTATATTTACCTGTCTACTTAAGTAGTGCATTTGTTTTGTTTTTGTTACTGTATCTGTTGTGTAGCCAGCCCAGTGCCACTGAGGGTTGAGGTGCTGGACACCACACCTCACGCCACACCAGCGACTCATGTTTGGGAATGAGCATGGGCTACCAGGGGTCGGCAGGGGAGGGAGAGGATTAAGCGTATGACAACAGCTCTCCTCTCTCGGGGAAGGGTGGGCATGCCATCCCACTCCTTGGTTGCCCCTGGTGGAGGATGGGGGGTAGTGCCAGAGTCAGGGAGACAAGTAGCATGACATTGTGACACATGTGCACCTCCATGCAAGCGTGTTCACAACCATGAGGGGAGGGACCAAGAAAAATGGAAAAATCAGCTGCCAGCTTCATGGAAGCCCTTCCAGTACTTTTAATGCTGCGGCCTCACGGAGCTCTAGGGGCTGCTCCGGATAAGTTCTCAAGAGGTGGGGAGGATGGCCCTCCTCCCTTCCACCCCACCATGAGGGGGGAATCATCCGTGGGAGATACAGGGCCTAGGAGGTGTCGGGGGGGTAATAACGGCGGCTGGGGCTGGAGGAAGACAGAAGCCTACTGGCAGAGCTGAAGGAGGATAAACACAATACTAAAAAAAAAAAGTATCTGTTGTGGGAGGGATGACCCGCACACTCTTTAGGGCCGACACCTATAAAGGAATGGGACCTAGCCCTGGGGTGCATGTGTTGAGGAGTGGGAAGGAGGGTCTAACACAGCTCCCTAGCCAGAAACAATCAGCTCCAAAATCCTCCTTCTTGTACTATTCCCCCAACTTCAATCTGCTGCAAAAAAAACAAAGTATTAGGGTAGATCCCCCCCACTCTGCCCCTGATGCTGCTGTGCTGTGGGCTGAGGAGACACGCAGAATTTAAAAGCAAGTCCCCTGCAGTCTGATTCCTTGTACTTACTGCTGTTGAAGGTAGAGACCCACCCACTTAGGAACAGCCAGAACCTTCCAGCAACTGAGCAGTAAACAAAATCCCCCAAGAGGCAGAAACCACCGAGTAAAGCAACAGCAAGAAAAAAAGAAATGCAAACAAACAGCTATAAGCACAACTACAAAACTAATCCAAATAAAACTGAACAAAATGTATAGCAAACTTAAAAAAATAAATGGCAACAAAAAATATGCAAACAAAAGAGTATGAAACATCATGAATGCAAACAGGAAAGTAAGTAAAATATGAATGAAAACAAAATGGAAAAATAAAGCACCTACAAAAAGTAAGCCTAGAGGCCGGGCCAGTGGCGCTGAGGCTTGAGGCACTGGACACCACACCTTGCGCTACGCTGGCGACCCGAGTTCTGGAACGAGCTGTGGCCGTCAGGGGCCAGCAGGGGAAGGAAGAGATTGAGTGCCCTGAGGACTGCTCTCTCTTCCTGGGATGGGCTCTAGGGGATGCATCGCACAGGGGTGACCTCTGGTGGAAGACCGAGGGAATGCTGAGTTGCGTCGCTACGCATTGCGAGGGGAGGTGCTGTGGTGAGCGTCAGCATTCATGCCACTGACACCATTGCACGACTGAGCATCGGGGGAAACAGAAAAAAAAAAACCTCCGGAGGATAGGCGAAGGCACTGCTGCCAGCTCCACACTCCGAACACTGGGCTCCTCACTCTCCCTGACCTCGCACTCTGACTCCAAGGCTCACTACACTATAAGATAGAGTGCCCTGGGAGGATAGGGCAGCTCTTCCCCCAGGGGCTTAGATCTGGGGGTATAGCCTGGTCGGAGTGAGGGAGTAGTTGCGGAAGCCACAGCAGGAAGGTAGAGAGCTGGGTGAGTAGATGCTGGAGAGAGTTCCTCTGGCTAGGGGTGAAGAAATAAAGTATTAAAAAAAAAAAGTAAGCCTAAATAAACAACAAAAAGATGGATGGTACAAACAAAAGATAAAAGCACCTAAGTAGATGAAGTAACAAAACAATAAAACAACTCAAACATGAAAGCTGCAAACCAAAAAAACAGCTGCACAACTAAAAAGGTAAACATGCCAAAAAAGCAGCTGACATAAAGGAAAAGTAGCATGCAAAAAATGTAATAGTAATAATCTTTATTTTATAGCGCAATTCAAAAATATCAAAGCGCTGTACAAATTTTGTCAATAAAAACACACTAAAACCAATAAAATAATGAAAGACAGTGCAATTTCAGGCTTCATACCAATATATTTAAAAACAGTTTACTACATAAAATTTCCAAAGGCAAGATGGAACAAATGGGTCTTTAAGGTGATCTTAAAGCTCTCCATGATCTGGTAAACAGAAGTTAGTTCTGCAATGGAAATGACCTACTCTTACACAACAAGGGACTCACACAAACAGACACACACACACACACACACACACACACACAAATGAACTCACCAAGGGAGAAGTCAGCAGCCAGATTGCTTGGATACAATGGTGCTCAAATATGCTGTAGCAGTTTATTTCTGCCCTAATCTCTAGATTTAAATCCACCTTTTTTACATCACTATGAGATTAACAATTATTTCCTAAATTTAACCCCTATAGGTGGATGAGGAACCGGAGATCTCTGACTCTGCATAGCAAGACTTTTTTTTTCTTCCAGTTGCTGCACCCTAGCTGCACACTGAGGAGGGGTGGTGGGAGTATTGTGTTACCTGATGAATGGCAGAGTCTCTCTGTAATCCCAAAACACAGAAGATGGAAATTCCTGGAGCAAGGATTTTTCCTTGTGAACTCCTGGGATGTATCTTTTGACTCTGCTCAGCCAGCTGTCTGCCTGCCTAGTAGGACTGCCATTGACCCGATGCAGATTTATGGGATCTCTGCCTCTTTACAGGAGGGAGGAGGAGAGGCGGCACTGCTCAGCTGTTCCTCCTTACAATTTTGGGCCCCCAGAAAAGTTACTAATACTGCTGTAACTAAAACTGTTGCCATCATGAACCTGAAGGTTTACAAGCTGCACTTTTCAAACAAGGCAGTTCCAATGACTCCAACAGCTGCCGCAGCACATTTACCATGTTACAAAGGACTGATGCTGCTCTTCTGACAGTGTGTCTTCATTGCTCTGAGAAATTCCCCGGTCCTGATTTGGAAAGGCAGCTTGCCTAAGAGAACAACTTGATCAAATTTACACAGGACTATTGTGCTGTATCTGCTGCATGTTTGGAAGCCAGTGCAGTTTGCCAGTCGCTGTCTGTTTACCTATAAACGTTTCCTGTCGAAGTAACACTGAGCCATTCTATTTGTCTGCCATTTCAGTGGTCCCTCTTTTTAAGGAACACCTCAAGCCAGCAGATTTGTTCACTGTAGCGAGGTGTTACTATGCCTAATTAGGTAACAATGGGAGCCACTACAGGTAGGTGTTCACTATAAGAGAAATTCCTTATATAGGGGTTCACAATGGGAGCACGGTAACTCTTTATCACACTTGTTCAAAACACCTACAGTCTTGCTCTTTTTTTGCCAAAATTGTCTTTTTTTCTCTTGTTTGTTATGCCCCATTCTCCACCAGCCCCCTTTTGTCTCTCACCCACTCAACTTGAGCACCCACCATCTCCGGGATTTACCTGGCTCTCTAAGCCCCCATGGATTACTCATGTGGTGGAGCTAGAGTTGGGGAAGGGCCATCTCCCCCCCCCCCCGAGTCTACATCCAGATCACCAAGCCAGGGACCAGTTGGTGGTGTGGGGCCAGCAACAAGTGAGGAATTCACCCTGCCAGCAGAATCTATTTTCTCATTTTTTTTTCTCAGCCTTCCACCCTCCCCTGCTGCAATGTGTAGCCTCCAATCTGGCCTCCACATGCATGGTGCACCTTGTGAGGGAAAGTTTCCTGGCCAGGACTCCCTCTCCACCAGCGTTCTCACCCAGCTCTTAATTACTGATTTTAACATCCCCTACTGAATTTTTTATACATAGCTTAATGTCCCCCTGCTGTGCACTGGTCCTCAGCTTTCTTTTCTGACCACCAGGCCCAAATTCTGGTAATCTCGCCCTATCAGACACAGCACGATGAGGCAAATGACTCAATGACTGACCAGCTCTCTCACTCGGTCACTGATTAACCCCAATAACTCACTGACTGATACACTCAGCCAGTCAGAGACGGACTCACTCAGACATTCACTTACTCACTTACCTCCCTACTCTCAGTAATATAATACAGTCAAGTTATTATGGCTAACGCTATTGGACTTGTATAAATCCTATGAATAGCCCTGTGTAGGATTTGATAATAGAGCCACATTTGGCCATGATGGAAACTGCCTAACATGCTTTGACAAGGCCACCTGATGGCCCAGTGGGTAACACATCGCACTTCCGTGCAAGTGACCTAAGTTTGGGAATGAGCTTGGAGAGCTGGCCAGGTGGTCTGGGGATGGTGCAGTTGCCTTTCATGGATACATCGGGTACAAACACCCATTCTGAACTTTTCATCGAGAGTAAAGGATGTGGGTACCTGTGTCCCTGAGAGCACAGGTATTTGTCATAAGAGGGAGTGCCACTGGATACCAGGGAGTGTTAGTCATAAAACGGAATGCCACTGGATACCAAGGAGTGCTTAACACTGAGTGGGATGAATCAGATGGTGCCACCAGGCCCAGAGAGTTCATGACATGGGGCAGGACGAGGGAAGGTGTGCACCTGAACTCTGGGAAGTACTTGGTGTAGGATGGGGTGAGGGATAAGGTGCCATTGGAAACCATGGAATGTTCAGCATAGTATAGGGTGAATGGAAGCAGTGCCACTGGATACCAGGGACATTTGGCTCAGGATGGGATGAAGGACAGGGCTGCCACAAGATACCAGGATGTGCTTGGCATGAACAGTGTTAAGAACAAGCCCTTGGATACCAGTGAGTGTTTGGCTGAGAATAGAAACAGGATGGTGGTGCTACTGAACACCATGGATTGGATGAAACAAGATGGAGATATTGTAGGTGGATGCCACAGGCACATGGAATTGCATGACATGGATTTAGATTAATAAAAGGGGTGTCACTAAACATCAAGAAATAATTAGCTTCAGACAGGAACATTGCTAGGGAGTCCTTGGCAAGCAGGGAGTACTTACCAAGGGATGCGACAGGTAGGAAGTATTTAGCAAGGAATGCGATAAGGTGGGAGAATGCCAGTGGACACTAGGAAAAACTTGGCACAGGATGTATTCATTTGCAGTTAGTATTTCAGAGCTGCTACTATATATGACAAGCCAGTCAACTCTTGGATTTTTAGTTCTTCACTTTTTGTTTGCAAAAATGCTTTTTTGTTGCCATTCACTTTTTAATTGTGCTGTACTTTTTTTTATTTTATTTGCACTCACTTTGTAGTTGTGCTATGCTTTTTTGTTTGTGTTCACTTTTCAGTTGTTTCGTGCTTTCTTATTTGCATTCACTTTTTGTTATGCTGTACTTTTTTATTTGCATTTTATTTTTTTGGTTGTTGCCTTACTTATTTGAGTACAATGTACTTTTTTTGTTTGTGTTTTGCACTTCAGGGTCACTGTAGTGTTCCACTGACTTAATCCTCACTCAGATACATATGCCAAAGAGACAGACTGAGTTGTAGACTGAGTTAATCAATAAATGTTAATGTTTGCAGGAACACACCCGTGAATCACTTAACAGGCTGCTGAGCTGGAGTCTTTTCCTGGAGGCTTGTGCAGTCATACACATTTAGATATTTCAGGTGATTCTGTACAACCAATTACAATTTCAAATCTTTTTTAGTGCAGTTTCAAAAATGCCATTGCTGTTTCAAAGCCAGCATGCCTTTTGGAGCTCTGTAATAAAGCTGCCCCCTCCCCATGTGAACTTCTGAATGGACCCCACCACTTCCATGTCTGTCTGCAGCAGCTTGTTCTGAGTATTTGGCCACAATGATTTGTGTGAAACCTGTTGATATATATTTTGTTGCTGGCTAGATTTCTAATGTGCAGTGTTTTAGAGCCGACTGCCCCACCTCACGTCATGCTGTTCTGAACTTAGTCACCACTTCCTTCTGGCCTGAAATACAAGCACTGTCAGAAAAACACAGACAGCAGGACAGCCACAGAAAAATTGGGGAGCCAGGAGGTCATAGTAAGTGTGGCCATCTGGATAGTAAATTATGCAATACACATCAGCGAATGGATATCAGAACATTGGGAAAAGTGTGTGTGTGTGTGGGGGGTGGAGGGGTGCTGTAGTTAATTACAAAAGAGACCATGATTGCTTCCCATCTGACCTTGCATGCATTAAAGGGGCACTTTGAATGCTTATGGTCTCTACTGGACTGAATGAAAACAAACTGGGATGACAGAGTACTTCAGGCAGGAACCTTTGCTGACTCCATTAGCGACCACTCCCCAACTTATGCCAGATGGTCTTCCAAGACTACTCACCCCCCCAAGTATCTCTCCTTCCACAATTTCAACTGCCCTGATACCTTCCTCCTCCTGGATGATGTTAAGGCCATAAACTGGCAGGACCTCTACACCATCACAGATGTATCCTCGGATGTTGCTTTCTTCACCAATGCCCTCCTCACAATCCAGGACTGTCATTTCCCAATAACAACATGGAGACTTAGAGGAGTGAGTTCCCAATGGACAACCAAAGACCTCCTAGCCCTCATGAAAGCTAGAGACTGTAAGTGGACTGTCCACAAATCATCTCCCTCCACAGGCCTATGGAATGAATATTGGCAATTGCGTAATCAATGCAAATACATGACTAGATCCTTAAAAAGGAACTACTATCTCAACCTCCAGAAGGAGAGCCTCAGCAACCATAGAAAATTCTGGGACTTCATTAGCTCCCTTCTCAGCCCTCACCCACACAGTAACACCGTTCAACTAGACTCACCTTTTGGGCAGCTAACCGAGCCTGCCAAGGTTGCCCAGGCATTCAATATGAAATGTACTGGTCTCTCTGCCCTCCTTAGTAAGCTTCCTGCAAAAACAGCAATCTACTCAGGGGCTAGCCCTACATCCCCATCCCCTCCCTGCGCTTCTAGCACCCCCCCCACCCTCTTTCTACTTTAAGGTTATTTCCCAAAAGGAAACCTCTAAGCTCCTAAGGACTCTCCCTAACCGTGTCAGCCCTGGCTTGGATGGCCTATCCCCTGTCATTCTAAAGCTAGTCTCCTTTGCTATCTCTAAATCACTCACTTTTATTTTTAAACTGGCCCTTTCCACCTCCTCCATGCCTGACGTCTGGAAATCAGCTAACATGGTACCCATTTTTAAAGCTGCTAACCCCCTCTCTTCAGACAAGTATTGACCCATATCAATTCTCCCTCACCTTAGCAAACTTCTCGAGAAGGTCGTCCATCACCAATTGTCTAAACATCTCAGGAAATACAACCTACTGTGTAACCAGCAGCATGGTTTTCACAAAAACCTCAGTAATATGACAGGCCTTGCTCTATTCAATGACCATGTCCTTTCAAACATGGCCCACGGAAATGCCACCGGTGCCATTTTCATTGTCCTGTCCAAGGCGTTGATATGGTAAACCATGTCCATCTCCTTTCCAAATTGCCCCAGCTTGGCTGCTCCCCGGAGACAACAAATTGGTTTTGGAGATACTTCTCTGATCGTTCCTAAACTGTGTACATTGGCTCCACCATATCCCTGCCCTATCAGTCACTACTGGTGTCCCCCAGGGCTCCATTCTAGGACCCCTTCTCTTTTCTATCTTTATAAATATCCTCTCCTCCAACAACCTTACCTGCAACTCCCTTCTCTATGCAGATGACCTTGTCCTGTTTCATAGCGAAAAACCCCTCTCTTATATGTCCTCCATCCTCACACATAACTACTGCTCTGCCCATAGGTGGTTCACATCTAATTTGCTCTTGGTGAACGGAAGAAAAAAATGAAGGTAATGCTGTTTGGGTCCAAACCCTACCTTGCCAAAGCACGCAAGGCCAACTCCTCCCTCCATGTTTACTCTCTTGATGGCCCTGCCCTCGAGAATGTTCCCTCCTTTAAATACTTGAGGGTAACTCCGGACCCTTCCCTCTCCTTTACTGAACACATAAACCTGGCTGCTCGCAGCGTGAATCAGAAACTTGGGACGTTCTATTGTATCAAACACTACTTGTCTAAGGAGGCCTGCCTGGCTATCACTGTAGGAAATCTGCTTCCCATCTTAGATTACTGAGCTCCCATATACTCGCGCATATCCACTGCCCTTCAAGCTCAACTCATACCTGTATACAACAATGTCTGCCAATTTACCCTACTAGCCCTGTTCTCCACCCATCACTGTGACCTCTACCAGTCCCTCGGCTGGCTACAGCGCAAAGGTTGCTTTGACTTTTCCCTTGGCTTTATCATTGATAACACCCTCAGGACTGGGGACGTGTCCCTTCTCTCCTCCCTCCTCATGATTAGACATTCTCCTAGGACCCTCCATTCCTTGATTGTACCCCCCCCCGTAGTCCCTAGAGCTGCTACTATTATGAGAAGTAAAGCATTATCTGTCACAGCCCCTACCCTGTGGAACAAGCTACCCTCATCTCTCAGATCAGCCACCTCTCACCTTGCCTTCAACTCCAGTTTCAAAACTTGGCTCCTTGGGGAATTTTGCTGTAACTGCTTGCCCAGGTAGTCCCCCCACCCTGTTGACTGTACCTCTCCTTTCTCTTTTTTCTGCTGCACTTGTGCCATTACCCTCTCCTGCATCTGTGCTCAGTGGTTGCAAGGCCAGTAGGGCAGTCAAGTTGCAGTTTTGAAGGTAACCACTTACTGCCACCTTATTTGGTTGCTTAGGAACTTAACTTTGACCTTTGTCTTGTTGGTTTTTCTGTTTTATGAACCAGTCAACTCATCTTATGCTGCGTTTGTAAAGTTGCTGACTTCTCATTTCAACCAGTATTTTCATGTATTGTACCGACTGTACTCATCGTAAATAATTATCATGTATTGTAAACAATTATCATGTATGTATATATTCCTTGTCATTGCTGTGCTACTCCTGTGGCCCAGGTCGTCCCTGAAAGTGGTCCTTTGGATCAGTGTACCTACCCAGTAATCAAAGTCATAAATAAATGGGCAAAAGTGAGGGTGCTGACCCCCCCCAATCCATAGGTTCCAGCACCTATCATACATGTGATGTCTTCCATTTTGCCTGGGAGAGTCCCGTTATTTTAACTAAACTCCGCCCCCCACCCGGGAAAGCAAATCTCCCGACTGAAACAGTTAATTTCAGGTGGGCTGGCAACTGAAGAATCACTTCACAGGTAAGTTCTCTCTTTGCTAAGTAGTGATCGAGGGGCATATTCCTTTTGAGAGATTAAATATTTGAATGCCATCTTTTGGCCAAAGAACTGAGTGACATCAGTGAAACTGTGAGACACACAGCCACTACACACAGTTCCGCGCCGCTTCACTTTCGATCCTACAGTGTACCGCAAGCTCTACGAGACGGAACTAGTGTGGAGCAGCTCAGGTTTGTTTAAAAGATTTGAGTAGGTATTCTGTTCTCCCGGTACACTTGCCATGACCACTATTTGTACTGAGAGAGTCAGTTAAACTGAAACTGCCAACACGTCAATCGGCAACAGCATTCGTGTAAGGAGAGTGGACTGGGGATGTTGGTATTTCCACAGGCTGTGTTGATGAGAAACAGCTTTTGTTTGTGCAATGGCAACTCTGTATCAGTGGGAGAAATATTATGTACATGTGTGTGTGTATACATATATACATATATATATATATATATATATATATATATATATACACATATGCATATATACAGTATGCACACACAAATATGTATATATTATATTTTTCTCATAATTTAATGGCCAACTCGGTGCGTTTATGCATTCTCCCTCCTAAAATGCCAATCTCCCTCCTAACTCCCCAAAAGCTCCCTCTCACGCAGTTTTATATTATCACATGTATGCCTATGCTGAGTGAACTCGCTAAGCTAGCTGCAGATTGGATGTGGTGAGGGATGGACCAGCTTTCACACACTGTTGCTGGAAACCAGCTGTGAGGTGACAAGAAGCCCAGGACAAGAACACAGCTGGAGAGGGGAGGGATGATAATGGGCCTCAAAAGTACCCTGAATTAGTTTGGTTACTTACTTTTAACTGTTATCCATAATTTTCTGTTCCGGAATTTGCAGGCTAGTCTTTGTTTATCCATGCTCCCTGTTACACACTGATTAGTTAACACTGTGTATGTGCAGAACTTTGCAAAATGACAGTCACATCACAGACTATCCAGGAAACCTTGATTGTAAACACCAAAGAGGTAAAATGCAAAACGTACTGTACAGCATGCCAGTTAATACTGAAACAAATCAGTTTTTAACTCAGCCTTTTTTAAAAGACACATTTAGAAATTATACATCACACACATCTGATAATAGTGCAATACATACTCAATATTTATTTCACAATGTTTCCAATTCTGTTCCCACCATGGGCACTGTTATTGTTAGTAAAACTTCACTGCTGTGCCCGCCCCGTGAGCAATGCAATTATATGTCGACTGATCAGCTCAGCTGTGTAGAACCAGAGAGAGAGTGCTGCAATCATTATGAATCTATTTGTTGATTGTTGCCAAGGTAACAGCTGGGTGGGGCAGTGACAGCATTGATCCAAACCTCATACTGTAAACTGTACAGTTAAATAAATGTCCTGAAATATTGGTGTGGGGGGGTGGGAGGGACACAGAAGTGAAGCAAATGAAGAGTCTGAAATGTTGGGAGGACCAGTCCACCCCCTCCCCTCTCATAATTACACCCATAATCCAAATAATGTGAAATGGTCCCCAGAGTGTGATGAAGCTTTTTGGGCCATGAAGGCTGTATTATGTTCAGCCACTGTTTTAAGAAGTATAGACTTTGAGGAACAATTTCTGTTACAGACAGATGCTTCAGAGGTAGGTCTCAGTGCAGCCCTGTGTCAGAATACAGATGGGAAGGAACATCCCATTCTGTATATCAGTAGGAAATTGTAAAAGTACTCCACTATTGAAAAATACTGCCTTGCTGTGACATGGGCAATGGAGTCCCGTACGCTTTACTTGCTGGGAGCTGACTTTGTACTTATAACAGATCACAGTCCTTTCTGCTGGCTTAATCAAATGAAGGATAAAAATTCCAGAATTACAAGGTAGTATCTGGCACTACTGCCATTCAAATTTACAGTGATGCACAAATCCAAAAAAGAGAACGGCAGAGCTAATTTTCTGTTAAGATATGGTCCAGGAACTGAGAATTCAGAAGGTTGAAAATATGTGGGTGCTTAACTGAAATGTTTGCTGTAATAGGTGTGATGAAAAAGGGGGTACTGTATATGCAAAGAATTGTAAATGTTGCAAGGTAATGTTAAAAGAATAATGAGAAGGTTTTGGAAGTCTGCTTTAAAGAAACAGGTTCCCTCTTAAAGAAGGGGATATGTGACATGGTTGGGTAAGACCCTGCCCCATTTGTTATACAAAGAGATTTAAAAGCAAGGATCTATTCTGTCCTCTCCTACTCTGTCACTTGTCTATCTCTTGTCTGTCTGACTGCATAATCAATTTTTCCTTGTGGCACCTAGAAATTGGTCACTCTGATGGTCCCACAATTTCCCTGTTATCTCCCTTCCTAAACTTGCTGTTTCTTTTCTTTCTTTCTTTCTCCCCCGGCTCTCTGTGATCAAAAACTACAGTTTAATCTTTATGTGAAACTGGGACCCTTGGTTTGCAAGTGTATATAGTTATGTTGTTTGAAATGACTTTAGAAAGCTATTTGGGTTTCTTGAAAAGGTGGCAATCTAGAACACAGGGAGTTAACCCTGAGGTGCATTTTGACTGCCACAAGCTTGTTTGCAAAATTATCAGCAGGAATTCTGCCCTGGCACAGGATGTCTTAATTGGATGCACCTGTTAAAAAGACTAATGTACTCTTCAGGCTCATCGCAGGAAGGTCAGTGAAGAAAATCTTGTTGAATTTTGTGAAAAATAGATAAAACTTACAAGAACAGGATGTAGAGGTTAAATTGCCAGGCAAAGACATCTCGTATAAAGAGAGCAATGTTTTGTTGAGAGAGAGAGACTGAGATTTTAGAAAGAGACTCAGAGGAAGGATTTTCATTTGTACTGCCTTTGTGAAAAGCAATCCTGTACATCTTTATTTTATGTAACTGTTATTGATAATAAAACACTACTTGTGAATTTCATAACATCTCTTGGTTTGCCTATGCTTCCTGACCTATGCTTCTATGACACATACCATGTGTAGAGTGGCCATGCACAGCACCAGGGAGTTTTTACCATACTTCTGGTAACATAATTCAATACAGTGAGTCAGTCATGTGGACTGGCACTGTTTAGTCACAGGGGTGCCCATTCTCTCAGGGGCAAATGAGACAAAAGAGTTAGAGGACTTTCTATAGTTCTTAGTAGCATAATCAAGATGGAAACACAGTGTGTGTTTTATGTGCATCAAGTGTATGGAGCAATGCCTTACCCATGTTAGCATGCTCAGGATAATACATGGGAAGGTGTATGATCAGATTCAGTGTGAAGTCACAGACTAATTTGGGTAGAAGGCATGGACTGGTACACAAGGATACTCTGTCCCTGCAGAAAATCAGGTAGTGATGCTCCTGCAGGAGAACCTGAAGCTTGGAAATTCGCTAGGCAGAAGTGACGGTGACCAAAAATAGAGCCTTCCAGGAAAGGAAATGCATTTCAGAAGTCTTGGCAGGCTCAAATGAAGCCAGAGTCAATTTTTCAAAGATGAAATTAGGGTCCCTAGGTGGAACCAGTTTATGAATCGGAGGACACATGTGCAAAATACCTTTAAGGAATGCACGGGACACTTCTACTTGTGCCCCTGGGCATCCATCAGCAGGGGCATAGAAAGTCTAAATGGCAGCCAAATGCACCAGAGTCATACAGAGACAGCAGGTAGGCCAGTACCATATTGACAGGACATGTAAATGGGTCCTCAGAATGGGAAGCACACCATGTGGAGAAACACTTCCATTTTAGTGAATAGACATGCCTAGTGGAAGACTTTCTAGCCAAAAGCAAGACATCAGCCACCTGGGGGAACCCCAGAATGGGTGATGGCTACATCCTCAGAAGCTATATGTGTAGATGTAGGAACCTCAAGTATGGATGGACCAGGGGCCCCCCCGTCCTGTAACAGCAGACCCGACACAGAAGCAGTTGAACATGAGGTTCCACTGCCAGATGCCATAGCAGAGGAAACCATATTTGGCATGACCAACACAGGGGCAGTTGAACATGAGGTTCAGCTGTCAGATGCTGTAGCAGAGGAAACCATTTTTGTCAAGGCCAGAAGGGGGCGACCAGTATGAGGGTGGCCCACTCTGTTCATAGCTTGATTAGAACCCTCTGAATGAGAGGGAACCCATAAAGAAACCTCCCTTTCCAGGAGAGGCACAACACATCTTTCCAGAAAACTCCAGGCCCTGGAATGAGCCTGCAGAAATGGGGCAGTTTCACATTGCGTGGGTATGCAAAAAAATCCAACTCTGGACTACCCCATCTTGCGAATAGGTCATTTACCACTGAAGTCGGCAGTTCCCACTCATGTAATTGTGACCGAGACTGATTTAGACTGTCTGCTAAGAAGTTTTGGACACTTGGGAGAAACAAGGCTGATAGTTGCAGGCTGTGAGACGTTGACCAGTAGACCCAGTGTACAACAAAAGGACAAGACTCTGGTTTGTAGTTCAAATACATTTTAATAGTATGAAGAATAAAAAATTACTTACGTTTACAGCATGCCAGGCACTCCAACCAGATCATCACAGGGAGGCATTTTTGAGCATCATTTACAGTCACTTGCTAATTTTCCTACATGCTTCAGAGCGTAACCTAAACCTAAGATTCAAGCAAACATTTATGCCTTCATTTTATATAACTGGGCTATTTTTAACAAAACGTCAGCAAGCTAGTCAAACTGCAAGTTCTTCTTAACTGAAGGTCTGATGCATTCTGAAACAAGCAAGCTAACCACATCCTTCCTCATAAATCAACATCCTTCTTAGGAAATCATGACAGTAATGTACCAAGCTTGCAATATTTGTCACAGTATGTTCCACTCACTCAGAACTTGCGTTATTTCTTTATTTTTTTGTGACTATTTTTGTTTCCTACTTTTGGGGCATCTCTCAGGGTCCCATTCACAGCTCCTCGGTTCCACCACCCACCTGAACTGCTCTACGTGAACTTCATTGGGGTCAGGATTCTGGGCTCTCCTGGCCCCATGGAGAGGCCCCAGAATCCCCAGGGGGGAGGTACAGAGAAACGGACGACAATGGACATGTGGCCTTGGGCTACCAATGGTCACCATCGCCTCACCCGCCGAAAGGGGGATTTTTTTTCCTTAGTTTTCTCCCTGGAGCTCAGACATGCAATGACATCCAGCTCAGTGTGTGCATGCTCCTGGGCACACCTGAAGGACATCTGCTGCAGCTCCAATCCCCTGCATTCTGCGGCCGTGCACTGTGGCACCACCTGCCACCGCCAGAGGTTGCCAGTGCACCGGCTAGTGGAAAAAAACTCCCCAGGGAAGGAGAGCAGTCCATGGGATGCTCGATCCTTCTCCATCCCCACCGACCCCTGAGGACCGGAGCTCGCTCCTGAACCTGGGTCACCGGCATGGCGCAAGGTGTGGCGTCCAGCGCCCTCAACCCTCAGTGCCACTGGGCCAGCTACTTGCGTTATTTTTACTCAGTACATTTCCATTACACTCTACCAGTCCTTTCCATCCTATTAGCAGCATTTAAGGTAACATATAGGGGATACGACATGGACTGACTTAAGATGATATTTTTACCTTCATGAGAGGGTATTGGTCTGTTGATATCTCATGAGTGATGAAACCATCTTCCAATAGAACTAGCCACAATTAGCAGAATCAACCAGTTCAAATCTGCACTTAGGTCACACCTTTCCTTGCATGGGAAATGCACCTATTCTAACTGACCAACCCTTCAGCTTAAATATACTGCCTACCCCAACTACTCGCACTTCATGAGATCCTAAGTTGCCTCCCCTTCCACCTCCCTCCCCCTGGCCATCAGACCCCTGCCCCTCCTGGATCTTGCCTCCTGTCCCCCGGGCTCCACTCCTCTCCATGCTTGCAGCCCTCCCCCTACCCCTCTCCCAGATGCGGTGTCCCCCTATCCTGGGGATACTCCTTGTCGTCTACCACCTCCTCCTCCACCTTCTCACACTTTAATCCTTCCCACCCTCCCCGGCTACTGCTCCTGCTGATCTATCCTTGTCTGTCTACTAAGTATTTACCCATTCCCAATGATCTTTACTGTGTTTTGCTGTTGCTGAAAGTATTATTCTTTGCTTTTCTGTGACAACTACTGTATGTCTGCCATTTTTCCTGACGTGGAACCTTTGTAAATGAGCTTGTAGCTCAAAGGTTGTAATCCGAGAATTCAATAAATAAATACATAAAGATAACAATAGATCAATACCCTCAAATGAAGATAAAAATTATATCTTAAGTCAGCCTGTGTCTTATCTGTGTAACCACCCAGTCCCCTGGGGTTACCAGAATCCCATCAGTATTAGACCAGGTAGGGTCTTTGGGCAGTTTGTAGAGGACTTATTAGAAATCCTATGCACACAGCTCATTGTTTACTTAGCTGGGCTAGGTAGAGAATGAGTGATGTCATCTAGAACTCTCACAGCAGCATAACCCTTTGCCAGCTGCAGGGGAGGGAGTTTAGAGTCTTGGGTTCAGTTCAGTTGAGTTGGTTGCCGTCAGCAGTATAGTGCAGTACTGTTCAGAGGGAGGGGTGCTTGCCAGCCTGTCCTGGGCTGGGTGAAGGACCACTGGTCATTCTCTCACCCTAGTGAGTGAGACAACAGCATTAGCACAGAAAGTGGTGGAGACCTGTAGTTCTTGGACCCCAGTGGGTCATGTCTGGAGATGTCAAATGAGACTGAGAAATCTGTGTGTCCAAAGGGCAATCCCCTGATGGACTAGAAGATTGTCCAGCTGCCCAGAGCAGAGACTAAGAGAGAGTCTCAGAGTTTAAAGCTATGGAACTGAAGGGAAAAGGGTTTTCTTCAAAGGTCTAATGTCTGCAACAAAGGGACAAACAAACAAACTGTGAGTACAGCAACATCGACATGTTCTATGGGAGTTGGCTGGTGGTGTATGTGCCCAAGATAAGGCTAGACTACACTTCTTAGGACCCCAGTGTCACCACAAATATGTGCTGAATGTAAACGTTTTACTGTGCGGATGCTTTAGCAATCCAGGATAGGGATTCAAGGATCCGATTTGTGTTCCTGGAGGGAATGGCAGAGGCTGGCTGAGACCAGGGGGTGCAGACCCTCACGTAAAACTCTAGTCAGGGCTAACTGATTACCTAAAAGGCACAATGTTGCCCTGCAGTTATTAACTTAGCCCATCTTGTCAGGAGGATATTGTGATTGTTTAAAGTGTGTGGCAACCGACACATAATAGACACTTGGAGAAAAGAAAGTCTAGAGATCCCTGAACAGAGGGATGGACAGTTTGTTCTGTAGTGAAGTTTGTGTGAAATGCCAGTACTACCTGTGTTTTTGGAAAAATACAAAGTGTTCTTGCTGCAGTTTTCTGTTTCTGTAAAGTACAGTATCCAAACTTGGGGGACCACCCATTTCTGCCTTACCACCTCTGTTTCAGAAAATAAAGCCATACCATACAATCCCAATTCTCTGGTAGTAGACATTACATCTGTGAGCTCAACAGTGAATTGTTATGGGTCCCCTCAGATAGGAGATGTAGCATAGCCATAGCACCTCTCTCCCAGAACTCAGTGTAAATGTTATTTTGCACTCCAGCCCCCCACCCTCAGAAGCCGAGCCAGGTATTCGCCCTAATGCCAGGGGTGGTACCTTTGTTTATGCCAACTTGTGGTTTGTTGCCTTGTCTGTGGTACAAGTTAGGGGGTTCTTTTTGCAAGATGCCGCTCTTGGCCGAGGTAAGGGTTACACTTGATTGATACAATAGGTGTGTAGATGGTTTTATGATAGAAATGGTAAATAGCTACAAAAGGGAAAAATAATGTAAACTACACAGTCTACTGTATATTCAATCAAAATAAAAATAAATGGCATCTCACATTTGATTTATTAATTGAAATAATTTTACAAGGAGAGGCCTACTGAGCCACACTAGCTCATTTTCAGTGATTTCCTGGGGTAAAATAAAGGAAGTTCCTCACTGAGCATGCTCAGAAATGTATCTTTACATAGTGATAATACATTTCTAGGCATGCTCAGTGCAGCTAAAATGAGTGAGATAAATTTCTGATCATGCGCAGTGACCAACATTGTTTATCTTGCTCATGTTGCTCACAGTAACATGCTTATCTTAGCAAATTTATTTTCACATCTTTCGTATAAATAGGGCTTATCCCATGAGGAAGCTTCAAGTATGCATGTTATCTGGTTAGGAATGTTGTTTGTTTGAGTGGCGCAGCCACGAGTGCACAGTGGCAATAACAACATTTCAAACCAGATAACAAGCATATTTGAAGCTCCCTTATGGGATAATTGATGTATATCATGGGAGTTCCTAATTTTTGTGTGCATCTTGTGTAGATAAAAACATGCTGTATTATGTAAATGGATTATGTATTAACAGATTTTTCTTTCTTTTCCACTTTATTAATGACACTGAGCTGAGCCATTTATTTTTATTGTTAAAGTGACAGCGTTACTGTTCGATGTGCTGCTCGCAGGGAGCCAGTTTGTGTGAGAAGAATGGGTTATGGCAGTAGCTACAGTATGTCACCAGTGAAAATAACAGCTTTTATCTTCCAAAAATATTTGCACTCCCATGGTATACACACATATTTACACGTGTACAGGCAGGCACAATATCAAATCATGACATTTCCCTGCATAAGGGTGAGTACCCCCTTGCTTGTTGATGTAGGACATTGCACTGACAACGTCCGTCCTTTATACCAAAGGATCGGGGTTGAGGTGTTCTGTGAAGGCTTGGAGACCCAGCAGCCAGAACACTGCTGTACAGATCCTGGGTCTGAAAGGGTCCCAGGCAGGTACCCCATCTCGACCCGGAAGCATCTGTTCTGAGGATCTGTCATGGAGTTGAAGAGAAGAATGGGATGCCCTGCAACAAGTGTTGGGATTTCATCCACCAGATTAGGGATTTGCAAAGAGAAGACGTGACGAGAACCATCTGTTCAGCTCATCTGTCAATTGATCCCTCTGTGCCCGAAGTATCCCCTAAGGAATCCTCATGTGAAAATGGACCAGAGAGATTGTCACAGTGGCAGTCAAAATAAGTCACAGGAGGCAGAGTATGGTCTAGGCTGACACATAATGGCTCCTGTGAACCACCCGGGCCTGGGTCATCAGTAACTCAGCCCTGTCTGTAGGCAGAACTACACTGCCCACTTCTGTGTCCAGCACTGAACTAATTGGGAGGCAGCATAGCGCAGTGGTCTAAAGATCTGAACTGCAAATCTGGTGACATCCAGCAGACCAGACCTGGGTTTGAACCCCATAGCTTCCACTTGCATACTGTGTGACCCTGAGCAAGTCACTTAACCTCCTTGTGCTCCCAGGTCACTCCTGTAAAAAAGCTTTCAGCTTAGTGTGCCATACCTGGTTAAACAACTAAATAAAAAAAAAAATGTACTGCAGGCATAGACAGGAAATGAGTACGGATTTTGGTATACTGATCATAACACCCAGGTCTCTGAAAAATTATGCTCTGGACAAGGTGTGCTGAACTTCTTCCCTGGACAGGCCCTTCAGTAGCCAGTTGTCTAGACAGGAGACGACGTAAAAGCCCTTCTCTCAGGAGGGTTTGCTGCCAGGACTGGAAAGCATTTGGTAAGTACTTGTAGTGCCAAGGGTAAGCCAGAAGGCAAGATTCGGAACTGATACTGGTTGTCCTTCAGCATAAACTGAAGGTACTGCCTGTGGCATTTTTTGATCTTTATATGAAGGTATACGTCCTGCATATCCAGGGATCAGAGCAATTCCCCTTTTGTAGAAGGGGGATGACAGGCTGAAGAGACACCATTTGAAACTTCTTGTATTCGATGGATTTGTAAAGATCTCTGAAGTCCAGTATAGGATGCCGGTCCCGTTCATCTGGGAACCAGGGAGTACCTGGAATAAAACCCCCTATTTCTTTTAGCGGAAGAAATGGGTTCAATTGCATTGTTTTGAATCAGTGACTGTATTTCTTCTTTTAGGAGGGATAATTGACTCAGAAAAGTCAGAAGGAGTAGGAGGATGAACTGGAAGACTGACCAATATCTCCAGAGCATGTCCTTTTTCTATTCTCCCCGGACCCACTTGTCGGTGGTGAGCTCCCTCCATTTATACAGATGAAATGAGATCCTTCCTCCCACTTGCACCTCGAATGGTAACAGTGGAGGGGGAGGAAATGTTAAGTCAGAAGGAGCCATGGGTGGTGGGGCCACCTGAACTGGTACCTTTTGGTTGTCTTGGAAGGACCACCAGAGGTGGGAAGGGGACCTGAAAAAGGGCCACCTCCTTTACCATGGTACTGCTGACAGTAGCCATGGCTGCCATGTCCTGTTGGTCTATGAAATGCACCTCTACCAAGCCTTTTTGCATTATGCAGGATCAAAGATTTAACAGACGTCAGAGTCATTTTGGAAGTCTAAAGGTCCTTGAGTGCATTATCAACATATGTTTCAAATAACCTGGAGCTCCTGAAAGGGGCATTTAGTACAGCTTGTTGTACATCAATAGTAAGGCTGACTACCCTGAGCCAGAATATCACCTGCGGCAAATGCCACAGGTAGCAGCCCTAGTGGCGGCATCTGAGGCATCATATGTTGAATGCAACAGATGCTTCCCAGTATCAACACCAGCTGAAATGGTTGTAAGGAGTTCAATGTTTGCAGGACTATCAAGCATGGCCTAAATAGCAGTCATGACAAATTTCTACAGGCTATTCTGACACTTGATCACGTAAGCCTGATAATTTGCAATCCTTAGACCTAAGGTTGCAAAGACATAAGGAATCCCCTTCATAGGGGTCTTCTTTTGCTTCATCTTCCAAATCCTCCTGTATATTTAGGAGATCAAGATTGTATTCCACCTCATCGTTGTCTTGAATGACATTGAGGGCAATCAAAGGAGCTGACGATGGAGGTGGCAGTTGTGATGGAGGAATTACAGGCATGCCTTTAAGTCCCATCGATGACAACAGTACCGACGGGGGAGGACCTGTCGATGGGACTACTGGTACCGACACTGGCAGTAAAAGGAATAGGTGAAGTAACATTTCTGAAAATTATACCAGCATAGTCTGGGACTTGACAATGCCCAGTTAAATGAAAACTTGGATGTAGCTAGGCACTCTCCACCTCATTTAAAGAAGAAAGCAACACCAGAGTGCTATTTTAAAACATGTTCAAAAACATTTATTTAATGCCACAAGGCCAAACAGGTCATACATGACGCGTTTCGGATGCGAGGTCCTTTATCAAAGGTATAAATCAGAAGAATAAAAACTTTGTACTTAAATAGACAGCGTGACATCACACCATTACATCACAATAGGACAAAACACATATAACCAGATTTCATTAGTAACATAAAGGAATGCCAATGCAGTTTCAGAGTTTCTTCACAGTTAGTGTTAATTTTCTGGATACCATTGTCACCATCAAGGATGGAACCCTACATACATGTATTTACAGGAAACCAACAGACAGACAGAGATACTTACACAAGAAAAGTAATCACCCGAGTCACACAAAAAAGTCTGTCATATATAGTCAAGCACTTCGGTACCACCGTCTCTGTTCAAATGAGGAAGACAGAGATAGACATTTAGTTATGTTGAAAAACACCTTTATTGAGCAGGGACACTCTCCCAGAGAAATTGACAAGAGCAGTGGAATGTGCTACACAAGTACCAAGAGAACACCTACTGCAATAAATGAAAGGACCAGTAACAGAGTACCCTTCATAGTCACGTATCATCCTGACCTTGAACTTCTATGTAAGATTATTAAGGACCTACACCCCATAATCAGTGAGGATGAAACCCTTAGTTGCATTTTTCAAGAACTGCCACTATCTTTTAAACAACCACCGAATTTAGCCAACCAGATTATTAGGAGTAAACTTGAAGCTGAACAGAATGCCATGACATCATATGGCACACAACCGTGTAATAAACGCAGATGTAAACCTTGTGAGCACATTTCCACCTCAGACTATGTGGTTACCTCACAAAACAAACAATTCAGGATATTGGGTAATAGAAACATAGAATTTGACAGCAGAGAAGGACCGCTTGGCCCACCCAGTCTGCCCATTTCCCTACCTAATGGATAAGCTGCAGATCCTAGTTAACCAGCAGCCTACTTCTTTCTACCCCCAACCCCTAGAATTGCCTTATGGCTGTCCCATGCATGCTTGAATTCAACCACTGTTTTTGACTCCACAACCTCCTCCGGAAGGCCGTTCCATGCATCCACAACCCTCTCTGTGAAAAAATTCATACATGTACATCAAGCAATGTTGTTTATCTTATTCAATGCAGGAAATGTCCTTGCACGGGGTAGGCGGGGAAGACAAAACGGCAGCTCTGCACTAGAATAAATTCACACAGGTATGATATTAATAGGAAGACGACTGACAAATCAGTGGCACAACACTTCTCTCAGGATGACCACTCAATCTCAGATGTGTCTGTGATGGTCTTGAAAGGACATTTCAACAGTATACAACAGAGACGTGCTTGTGAAATCAAACCTATGTTACTTCTTAATATGGTACAAGATGGCTTGAACATTGATGTTGGATATATGACACAGTACACGTAAACTTACATGGACTTTAAAGGATGGACATACATATTTTAGGTTTTCAGTGAGCCTTGGACTTTGACTCTTATACAGTCCCTCTTAACTGGTTATCTACAGATTGGTCTCTCACATTAGTATTGTGTGAATGTGTGCATGGGTGTGTGGGTATGTCGATGTGTGTGGGTTTGTGAATATGTTTATGTGTGTGTTGTGGGGGTAGAAGTGTGGCACATTAAATTTTTAATATGGGTGGTTATGTGGGTATAGTAGATGTGAATATTGTGGGGATATTGAGGTAAACTTATGTTCAGGTACATGACATTATGGTGTCATAGTGGCTAGTATTCTGGACTCATAGTGGATATTTACTTCCTTCTGCTAGTTCTGTAATTTGAGTATATATTATAATGTTTTTGCACTCTGTTCTTATTAGGACACTTGTCTTTTACTTGGGGGTTCATTACAGGTGTAATTCCTTTTTGGGTAGCAATTGTAGTGATGGGTGCAATTGATGGTGTATTAGGATTCATGTACATATGTTTCATTTTAAATAGTTACTCCCGGGTTAATTTCTAAGAATTTTTGTTTAGATTCCTTGGACTGTTTCTATATATGTATTATTTTGATTATACACTGACAATTTATTGAAATCTGTATATATTGGGCTGCATAGTCTCAATTTCTTGGGGGTCCCTGACTAGCACTTTTTTTGTATCTGGCACTTACACTGACAATTGATATCATGTATAAAATCTTGTTGCAACAAAGGCTTAAGAGTTCTGGAACATAATGGCTTGCTGAGAGAGTTGGGAATATATCTCCTGCCAGTTGTACTTTCATTAGTGTGATACATTGACTCATTTTGGGTAAACATCACTCTCATCATTCTGTATGCCATGTAAAGATAATTTCTGATGTAATTTTGGGGCTCATTTTTTTTTTACTTGGTTATATGGTACATTTTAACATGCAGTTGTTTTCTCGAGGGTCATATTATCATCAAAGGCTCTATTCACAGAGTTCTAAGTAGAGTGATGTACTATTACCTCACTCGTGAAATATGTGCCTTCGGGAGGTTTCCTTCACTTGACGTAATTTAGTGAGCAGAGAATCTTAAGATTTTTTTATCCATTAGACTGATACATGGTATAATATATGTGGGTTGAACGCTATGCCTGCTGTTATCTCTGGACAACCTTTGACCTTCAAGTTTGGGTCAGCTGAAATCACACTTTAGATATTCAAGCTCTCCACTGTCACTTTATTTCTGAAGGCCTGTTTTAAACCAATGAAAATTATTTCTATTTTTTTCTGCATGTTCTAAGTGTTAATAATATGGGATTTTCTAAATAACTCTCAGTAGGCTTCTGAAGAAGGACTTGGTCTGAAAGCTAAATCTCTTTGTTCTTTCAGTACCATCCTTGTTGGTCCAATAAAAGGTATCAAACCATTTGTTCTGGATTTATTCACATTTAAAGACACATACTGGAAAAGACCCCCCATGAAATAAGTATCATATAACAATACAGCATCATGCACTAAAGCCACAATAAATAAACATAAGCCATCCTTTCATGGTTATGCAGCACCTTTTTAAAAAAGGTTTCAGATCTAAAGGTGCATTCAGTCCAGGGTAGTTTGTAGCTTAAAAGCTATAGATCCAAAAGGCTTCCCTGCACAGTACTAGACAGTTACAGTCTCCACCTCTTTTGGCAGTTGCTTGAAACTGAACCAACTTAAAGTTTCATGGTGATTTACATATACAGCCCATGATGCTTTGCAATATGGGGGTATGTGTGATTTTGTATTTCTTCTGAAACTTTGCTTTACTGCCAATACCTTTTGGGGTAACCCTTGCCTCAGTGCTTCTACACAGAGGTTCATTGTCTTTATGCGTATACATGCTCCGTTAGGTTATGCTTTGCTATGTAATGCTAAGTATATTATATCATATGCTGCTGAAATGTGGTCTACACCAGGACTCATCCTGCTTAGGAAGTCTACCAGCACAATTGTTGCCTGGCAGATGCACTGCAGTGATTTTGGTTTCTAAGGAGCATGTTACATTCCATACCCTCATTACTTCTGTACAGAGCTTTGTGGATCTGGTACCTCCTTGTTTATGTGATATAGTGCTGTATTGTCTGTCTTGATTTGGACAGTTTGTCCTTGCAATGGGGAGGAGAAAGACAGCATTGACAAGAGCACTGTTCAGAGCTCTAACAGGTTAATGAGCTGCATATACTCCTGAGAGTCCTAGGCACCACTTGCTGTTTACTCCTGTAGATGCTCTCCCCTCCCCAGTAACAAGGAATCTGTTGTAAGGATCTTTATGGGAGACACTTGCAGGAATGGGATACCCATTCAAAAACGATGTCTTTCCACTATACCGGAACCAGAACCAGCTTTTAAGTGACTGGCACTGGCTGTTCCAGTGAAGCAGTTCTCTGGTGGTTTCAGCGGTACTGAATATCTCATCTGCAGCAGAGCCCACGGTAGAACAGATACTGTTAATGGCATCAGAACTACTTATCTGGTCGTACACAGAGGGTTATGTGGAAGGGTGCTATATCTGACCCACTTCCACTAAAAGAGAGGGTACTGCAAGGGTCTATACCTGGCCCCCTCCTCCTCTTCTCCCTGTTCACAAATGATTTAAATGGCCACTGTGGGGATAGCTCTGTTGTCCAGTACGTGGACGATGCCATCATATACCAATCCCTAGACAACTTGGTAGACCTTGGCCCCCTCCTCCAAGCTGACTTAACGTCACTGGAGTCCTGGCTAAGAGAGGATAGAATGATCCTCAACACTGGCAAAACCAAGGCCATGCTGTTTGGACCAAGACCCCTTGGCCAAGACAGAACCCAATCCCTACAACTCACCACTGTCTCTGGCAACCATATCGAAGTGGTGGTCTCCCTAAAATATCTAGGCCGCACCCTGGACCAAGGTCTGAACTGTGTGAGGACCAAGGTGGGTGGCAAGTCCTTTTCCTACACCGCCCAATTTCTGTGGAACAAACTTCCACCTTTGGTGCAGGAAGCCCCTTCAATCAAGACTTTCTGCACAAGGCTCAAGGCCCATGTGCTAGGAGCCAGCACATGCCACTGCCACGGCACCTGATACCCCCCCTCCCCAAAATACCTCCCAAACTAAATACCAGACAACCTTACCCAAGCTTGTCTCATCGCTGTTCCTACTATTTCTTCCTTTGCACTCTTTACTCCAATAATGTGACTATATCTGCCATTTACTTTATGCAATTACGAATGCCATTGAAACTTGTGATAATTTGCTGCCTTGTAAACTGTGATGAATGTCTTTCTCTGCATATCTTACTATGTAGCGTAATCCCGGATCACCCCTGAAAAAGGGGCCTCCGAGGCTCAGTGGGCCTACCCAGTCACCAAAATTAAATAAATAAATGTGGCCTAGAAGCTGAAGAAATTCCTGTGTAGTCTTTTTTTGTATTTCAAGTTTATTAATTTTCAGTTAAAAAAAAGTACAGAAAACACAGTCAACTGTGTTCACAACACAACAGTACAAAATTAACTTTGGGCTACATCAGTAAGAAATCAGTGTGACAGTCAAAATATACAGTACAGCTAGACTACAGTTTTCCAGACAATGTTAGCTCCGTCTTCCTGTCTGCTGCAGCAGTTTGTCAAAAATACTGTTACACAACAGGTAACAGCATAAGCAGGAGTGATCAATGTAATACTATGTGCTACTCTCCATTTACTGCATTAAATATCCAAAATTCATGGTACAAAAGATGGAACAAGGTCAATGACGTGGTGTCCATGGTTATAAAATGTCCATAAAGGTACGAAGGCAGTTTCTGACAAGAGACATACAGTTGCTTACTGTGTAGTCATTCTGTAAACTGGCAGGAATGAGTGTGCACTGAATGAGGGTTTCTGCCCCCTGTACTGGCAGAAATGCACTCCCTTTTACTATGTTCTTCTCTGTTCCAGTGTACTCCTTACCAAGCTTATTGCAGTGAGCTGCTTCCTGCACTGTTGTCCCACTTACCAGCCAATTGTTTAAGTAGGAAAACACCACATCTTCCATTCACAGATCTGCTGCCAGTACAGTAATGCACTTTTTGAGCACTCTCAGTGCTGAAGCTAGAGCAAATAGCATTGCTGAGAACTGATACTGAGCAGTATCAAACTGGAACCTCAGAGACTGTATTTTGTGTCTGGGTGTAACAACTTGCCATATTATTTTTGTCCTTTTTTTCCCCATTTATTTCCTGCTAGCTGTACTGTTAACTTGCAATAGATCTGTGAGGGAGCATGAGATAAAGTTAGTTGCCAGAGGCATGCCAGATGACTCTAGACAGCAATTACAATTTCTTTGTCCTGTACTACAGGGCCCCATGGCCATTTAGTAGGATAGATGAAAGCCAAAACAGCCCTTTCATGTTTCAAAGCCAAAAAGCCCTTTTATGTTACCAGAGGTCTTGGCAGTCACTACTGCTGAGAGGGACAGTGGGTAGTACAAAGGAAATGTCCTTTGGAGTATGCAGCCTTTGAAGTTGAGATCAGACTGGTTTCCCAAGAGAATCCGGCACTCAAGGCACAAAGAACTTGCCTGAAAGTGATGTCATAGTACATGTGTGCCGAAGCAGGGTACAGACTGCTTTTTGGGAACCTTGTAAAAATCTAAGTTTCATGACAGACAATGTAGTCTGGTTTTGAGACCTCTAGCAGCTAACATCTAAGGTTCAAGTCTGCCCTGAGTCACCACAGTGTCCTGTGTGGTAAGTTCTCCCTCTACTTTGGGAAAGTAAGGAAGTGAAGTAAGATTTTTCTATGAGTTTTTCTTTATTGTTCAAAGCATTTTCTCTGTAGAAGTAGTTCCTCATAGTCTTTGTGTAGTATCCTGCATCATATATGTAAACATCTCAAAGCATTAAAATAATATTTTCATGCGCTTCTGTGACTTAGTTCTCTAAGGTACAGGTAACTGGGTTATAACACACAAAAACTGTTTCTCTCTCTCTGATGAGAAGCCTACAGTTACCATATTTTGTTTCTAAAGTGACGTACTCTCAGCTATGACAGACAAGTGCATCATTTGTCCTCTGGCAAAGAGCACTGTACTATGTGGGCAGTGGTTCTAGTGGGATTCAGACCTAGAGATACCCCAAGAGTGTGTATGCAGAGTAGTGGCAGCTACTGAAGTACCGTTGCAGGCGTCTGAAGGGTTGAGAAAGTTTGGTTACGATGTACAGGCCAAGTCTGGAGGGGGATCAGTCCGTCACACAGGGGCTTACTGGAATATGAAACAAGGCATCTTTCAGATACAGGGACCCCAACCATTTTCTTCTTTTGCAGTGATGAGATTACTGTTCCAAGTGTCACCATCCTGAATTTTTCAGGCGCCTGTTCAGGAACCTTAGATCCAGAGTGGGTCACCCAATCCCCATTTTTGTTTTGGATGAGAAAATATCCATATAATTTCTCCATTTGTGGAACAGGGATGTTTCCTCTGCTCTTAGTTGCATCAATTTTCACACTTCCAGCTCCAGCAGAACTTTTTGTTTCTGCGAGCTTAAGACACTCTTGGTCTGTTCAACCTTGGACATTTTACGATTTGAAGGATTAAACTGTGCCTATTTCCAGGACCCACTTGTCTCTGGTAATTTCTTGTCACTCCTTGAAATAGTGGGCCAGGTGCCCTCCAACTTGACAGAAGTCTATGATGACCTAGACAATGCTGGCAAGGGTTTGACTTTGTGGCAATGGAGCTAGAGCAGGTTTCTGCTTTGCTCCTCTCCTGTCTCTCCTAGCATCTTTCTGTACTGGGAATTCATACTGGACGTAGGGCCTGCTGTAGTAGGCCCTTCCCATACCTCCCCTTGTAATCAAGCCCATAATAAGTGACAGCATTTTCCTTTTCTGATTTTTTGAAAGTGGATTTTTGTTCAGCTACTTTCTTCCTGTGTGCTGCTGTTTTGTCACTATCTAGGGTGAATCCCAAAAGGGGGAATCCTTAGATTTACTTTGGGTATCCCGAATAAAGGTAGCTACCCTGAGCCAGAAAAACTTCAATGCCTCTGAATGTGCCAGTGTTCTAGATTCTGTCTCATTAGCATCTATGGCCACCTGAAGCGGTCACACAGATGCCTCCAATTCGGTACCAACTGTATTGACCAGAATGGCATGCTCTTGGCGTGGAGATATTCATACAATGCTAGCATGGTGTTCCATAGGGCCTGCTGGTATTGTGCTGTGTATATGCCATGTAAGCTGCCTACTTAAGGTGCAAGGTGGATGTTGCATAAGCCTTCCTTTAAATACGGTCCAGCTTTCTAAAGGAAAATCCTTTCTGCAAGGACTGGTATGCAGTTCTGTTGGTCTCCTTTGGCAGAGACAACTGTTTACAGTATTTGTCAGTCACCTTTTAAGTCAGTGACCACTGCCAGGGTAGAGACCTGCTGATGCACGCTTTCTACCAACAGAGGTAACCCCCTCCATGACTGTGCTTGTATTTGCAGGACACTGAAGCGACACAGAAGCAGACTGGGGAGCATCTTCAAGCAGCCCTCTTTTTCTTTGCTTCAGAGCAAAACATTTTACAAGAGATCGCAATTTTCAATATCGTTGTCTGGACCCAAAAACTTAAAGCAAAACCCATGGTGGTCTGCCTTCACCAGGAGCATGGTACAGGATTTACATTTTTTAAACCCTGTTTGGCCCAGTTTTCTTCTTGGGTTTCTCAGTTATGCCAATCTGATGGGGAAAAATTTGCAAGGTTCAGTGTAAAGTAAATAGTGAAACCACTAAGAAAAAATGACCAAATAAGTACTTTAAACAATTTAAATCAGTACTTTGGTTCCATGATCCCTAGGTGGGGAATTACGCTTTCTCCAGTTCCTGGAACCACCAGGAAACTGGAGAAGAAAGCAATTTCGTTATTTCGAAATAACCCCTATTCTAACATAGTGCAGGGGTCAGTCTCAATGCTGTTTCACTGGCCCAGGGCATAGCGTCCCCCACTTTCTCAGCCTGGCTAGTGCGATCTAGCCATTTTTGGGAAATGGCTCTTTAAGGGCATCTTTCTAGAAAAGATGTTTGCAGGGTTTTCCAGTTTGTTTTTTAAAACCTCATGGGGCCAACAACAAAGTAAAAGCTTCTAGGTCTTTGCAGAGCCTCTCTGATTGATTCAGATCAATTAGAACGCTGCCTCCTGGCCATCCCCACCATCTCGAGCTGCTGTTGCCACGTAGAAGGAAACTGACATGGAGCCATCGTGTGAAAGCCACGTTTACTGTAGAAGAGGAAGAGGTTCCAATGATCATGACGATGGCAGTCGTCTGATTTCGAGCATGGTAAGTTTCACTCTGTCTCTGCAGCACATCATTTTTAAAGAACCCTCCTAATCACCGAAACCAGCATAAATAAGTTTAAAAGTTTCAGTATGGCAGAGTGGGTCTCAACATTTGAGCAGAGTAGGCCAGAACAGTACCTGTCACACTTTTGCCCGATCAGAACCCAGTATTCGTCAACGGTGGCTTAGGGGTGCCAACTAGCACAGCCAAGTTTAATGTACTGAATTCCCCATAGCCACCAGCAATACCACACTAGGGTAAAATGAGGAACTGTTCCATGTACAGTGCTCCAAGCAGCAGCAACCCCTAGGGGCAGGGACTTAGATGTAATCCAGGGAGTCTGTCTTCAGCAACTGGTGGAACAGCCAACCAGAGAAGGTGCAATATTGGATCTCGTTTTTACAAATAGGGACAGTGTTGACAGGGTGGAAGTGACTGAACCCCTGGGGTCCAGTGACCACAAAGCAGTGGTATTTGAGATTAGAACCAGATTGAAACAGGGCAATACAAAAACTAAGGTCCTGGATTTTAGAGGTGCAGACTGGGAGAGGACGTACCTGAGGGAAGCCCTAACTGGTCTGGGGAAATGCAAGGGGTGAAAGAAAAGTGGAATGGGATCAGGGTAGTTATAGGAAAGACAACTGAAATAGGGGTCAGGAGAGTTAGCAAAAGTAGGAAACCTATATGGTTCCTAAAGGAGGTGGCAGGAAGGGTGAGAGCAAGAGAGAGGACATTCCTAGTCTACAAAAATATTTAGAGTGGGAGGGATAGGGAACAATATCTGGACTAGCAGAGGGAAGTGGTGAAGACTGTTAGAAGGGCTAAAGCAGAGTTGAATATAGCTAGTAAAATCAAGTAAGGAGAAAAGGCCTTCTTTAGACACATAGGAGAGAGAGAGAGAAGGAAAACAAGGCAGGGATAACAAGATGGGGGAGGAAGCATCTGTAGAGGACGATGGCCTAAGGCTAATATTCTGAACAGGTATGTTTGTTCAGTGTTCGCCAGAGAGGAAGAGGATGGGGGGCCTAAGATGGAGTGTGTGTGGGGGGGGGATCGATACCTCACCCTTCACGTGGAAAGGATCTTAAAAGAACGGTGGTCTTAGGGTAAATAAAGCCATGGGTCTGGATGAGGTGCACCCCAGGATCCTGAAAGAGCTCAGGAGGGAACTACCAGAACTGCTAGTGGAACTGTTCACTGTCACTAGAATCAGAAGAGGTTCTATATAACTGGAGGAGGGCATAGTACCGCTTCATAAGGGAGGGGGACAGGGCAGAGGTGGGAAATTACAGGCCAGTAAGTCCAACATCAGTGGTCAGGAAGATCATGGAGGCACCCCTAAAGGAAAGACTGGTGGACTAGCTGGATGGGAAGGGGTTGGCTGATCACAGGCAACATAGCTTTGTCAGAGGGAGATCCTGTCAGGTGAACTTGGTGGGCTTCTTAAGACTGGGAGACAAAAGTGGTGGACGGGGAAGAGCAGTGGGATGTGGCCTATCTGGACGATTTTCAACACTATTCCTTACAAAAGATTGCTAAACAAGACGGGTGGCCTCGGTGTGGGTCTGGCCATAACAAAGTGGGAAATTGGCTCTCAGAACCCAAAGGTGACGGTAAAACAGGGTGCTCTCTGAGGGGAGAGTAACAAGTGGGGTGCTGCATGGGTCGATTCTGGGACCAGTACTTTAACATATTCATTGGAGACATTGCTGACAGTCTAGAGGGTAGGGTGTGATTGTTCGCCGATGATACCAAGTTATTTGATAAGAGTGGATACGCCAGAGGGGGCTGAGAGAATGAGGGAGGATCTTGATAAACTAGAGAGGTAGTCCAAAGCATGGAAGCTCGACTTCAACATGGGTAAATGCAAGGTTATGAATATGGAAGAAAAAATTACTCACCTTAGTAATTGTGTTTCTTCTAATGGAGTCTTGCTGTATTCTGACTATTGCAGTTAGCCCCAGCACTCAAACTGCCCCAGAGAGTAGAAGGTTAATTTCTATGCAGAGCATAGAATGTTGAGCTCGAGCTCGGTTCAAACCTCTGTCTGCTGCACTTTGAAGCGCAACCGTCAGATCCTTACGAGCCAATGCTAACTACTATGTGGAAATCGTAAAATTTTTACTAGCCAAATAGCAACCAAATATTTTGGATCCTCAAAAGACTCAAGTCAAGAAATCCAAAATCAAAAACAAGGTAGTGAACAACTTAACACTGTTTAATAATATAACCCACTCCCCCTCTCTAAAAGGAGGGAGTGCCCAAATGCACCCCTGGGGTGCAACACTGCACCTGCCAGCCCACTTCCCAAAAACAGGTTCTGAGAGAGGAGGCAGGTCAGAATACCTACCTTGGGAATAGGCTATGCAGTACTGCTGTATCAAACAAAGTATCACTCCTAGCCTGGATATCTAAGGAGTAATGCTTGGTAAATGTACGGACCGTTTTCCAGGTGGCTGCTTTACATATGTCTAGCAAAGGAATATCCCTGGCCGCAGCCAGGGAAGCAGCGGTATCTCTAGTCGAATGAGCCCTCAGGCCTGAGGGAGGTATTTTCCTAGCTTCTTATAGCTGAATTGAATACAAGAGATAATCCACCTGGCAATAGTTCTCTTAGTGGCAGGTTTGCCCTTCCCCACAAGTGAGAAACAACTGGAGGAAGTCAAACCTGTTAGCCTTAGTACGCTCAATGTAGTAACTAAGGTAACATCTTTACTTTCTCCTGAAGAAGAATGATCAGTGAAGAATACAGGGAGAGACAGATTGGTTCAGATGAAAATCTGAAGCCACTTTAGGCAAAAACCTGCTGTTAGTTCTAAGGACCACCTTATCTCTATGGAATGAGAAAATCAGGCTCCACTGACAAAGCTTGCAATTCACTGATACGCCTGGCAGAGGTAATAGCTACCAGGAACACAGTTTTCCATGTCAAGTACTTAAGCTCTGCTGAAGACAAATGTTCAAAAGGGGGTTACATAAGCTGATCAATGCAAACATTAAGATCCCAAGCAGGGGTAGGATCCCTAAAGGGGGGGATTGGTATGAAGCAATCCCTTGAAAAATTTACAGAATACAGGGTGAGATGATAGTGAGGAAGGCTTTCCCACTGACAGAAAAGCAGAAACAGCTGACAAATGTACTTTGAGAGTAGCTGGTCTGAGGCCTAGGCCATTAAGATGAACCATATAATCCAGAACTGCAGACAATTCAGCAGTGCCTGGGGATAAACGCTTCTTGGAACACCAAATGCTGACTCTTTTCCATTTGGAGTTATAAGTTTTTCCGGAGGCAGGTTTTCGAGAGGCTTTGAGAATATCCAGAACCCCTCGGGACAGATGTAAATCTGCATACTCTAATTCTTCAAGAGCCATGCCTTGAGATTGAGAGACCGAAGATTGGAGTACCAAATCCTCCCCTGAGAGGAGGTTAACAGGTTGTAATTCCTGGGAAGAGACAGGGGTGAAGATGGACTGCTAGGGACAGCAACAGGGGGTACCAAGGCTGCCTGGCCCAGTCTGGAGCAATCAGAATCACTTTGCAGGGTTGTGACCTTATCTTGACCAGAACCTTGAACAGTAGAGGAGAGGCATATAGAAATTTCCCTTCCCAGTTCAAAATCAGAGCATCCAGAGGGACTAAGCCCAAAACTGGGGGTCTGCAACAAAACAGAGGAAGCTGGTGATTGTCTGGGGCTGCAAAGATCTATATCTCTGGAGTGGCCCACCTTGAAAAAAAATCACTCAATACCAGAGGTTCTAGGGACCATTCGTGATGGCCCTGGGAGATCCTGTTCAATGCATCTGCTAGCACACTGTCCTTCCCTGGAAGGTGGACTGCTATCAGAGAGGTCTGCAGAGAATAAGATAGGGACCACAATTTCATGGCTTCCGTGCACAAGGCCATGGACCGAGTGCCTCCCCGCTTGTTGATGTACCACATGGTGGTGGTGGTGTCTGTCCTGACCTGAACCACCTTGTTCTGCACCAACTGAGAGAAAGCTTGCAGGGCCAGAGAGACTGCACTGAGTTCCAAGAGATTGATATGAAGAAGGGATTCCTGAGGGGACCACAGTCCCTGGGCTGTGAGAGCCCCCAGATGGGCTCCCCACCCCAATAGAGAAGCATCCGTGGTTAGGACCAGAGAGAGAGACTGAGTGATGAATGGGACTCCTTGCCTGAGGTTGCCCTGATCCTGCCACCATTGGAAAGCCTGGATCAGAGTCTGAGTCACTGGAACTAGTTTGGTTAGAGAATCTTTCTTCTGAGACCAAAAGGTCCTCAGGTGAAACTGAATGTTCCTCATCTGAAATCTGGCCCCCTTGGACCACTGCTGTAGAAGCTGCCATGTGGCCCAGAAGCTGAAGGAAGTGCCTTGCTGGCCGAGAGACCAGAAGGTGGAATGAAGAAGCCAGCTCTACAATAACCCTTGCCCTTTCCAGGGGAAGAAAAGCTCTTGCTTCGACTGTATCCAGTTCTGCCCCTATGAAGGTGAGGAGCCGTACAGGCTTGAGAACTGACTTGGGAAGATTATGAAGGAATCCTAGGGAAGTGAGCACTTGCTGAGTCACTTGCAGGTCTGACTTGACTTGGTCTGGGGACTGACCCACAATGAGCCAGTCATCCAGGTATGGAAATATGGAAGTATTTTTTTCCTTCTTAAAAAGGCCACTACTACGGCTAGGCATTTTGTGAATACCCTTGGAGCCGATATCAAGCCAAAGGGCATAGCTTTGAACTGATAATGGCCTGAAGGCAATTTGAACCGGAGGTACTTTCTGTGGGAGCACCTGATGGGAATGTGAAAGTAGGCATCTTTTAAGTCCAGGGAGGCTAGCCAGTCCCCTGGCCTTAGAGAGGGCAGGATTATTCCCAGAGTCACCATTTTGAATTTTGGTTTTAAAAGATGTTTGTTCAGGTATCAAGTCTAGGATGGGTCACCACTCCCCTGTCTTTTTTGGGGTAAGGAAGTACCTGGAGTACAGACCTTTGCCCCTGTGCAATATAGGAACTCTTTGCAGCTATTAGAGCCAGTAGAAATGAAACCTCTGCCTCTAGGGCAATGGTTTCGGAGATGCTTTGCAGGTGGAAAAGATCTGGCCCTCAGCTTTGGAAATTTCTTGAAGCCGAGAACCAGCCCCTGGCTTACCACCTCTAGGACTCACTTGTCTGAGGTAAAAGATATCCAGTCCTGGACGAAGTAAGCCAGCCTGCCTCCTACAGGAATGGGGGAGTCGACCCGGGCTGACACATCAGGGTGTCTTGCTTGGCAGGAGCCCTAGATTGAGGGGTGGATGCAGCCCTGCTCATCCCCCTTCTGGCTCTCCCTCTGAAGAACCACCTCTGAGGAAAGGGAGAAGAGGCCTGTGCTTGGTAGAAAGGCCTATGAAAAGGCCTGCCCCTAGCTTGCTGCCTTTGAGGAGTTGCCTGCCTTTCCTTGGCCTGTGAACTCCTATAGGTGGTCCTATACTCATCCATCTTTTTCATGTAATTCTCGGTCTGCTCCCCAAACAGAGAATTACCCACCACAGGGAAATCCATGCCTTAGCCTGGGTGTCCTGTGAGAGGCCAGTACACCTGAGCCAAGCCATTCTCTGAAGAGCCACAAATGTAGCCATGACTCTAGGTGACATCACTGGAGTCCACAGCAGCATGGAACTGTACCTTAGATGCCTCAATCCCATCAGCAGCCCCCCTTTCCATCTCCAAGGCTAGCTGGGGGGAGGCCCGCTTAGCCAGTGCCAGTACAGTGTCCCACCTGGACTTCTGGTACCTGGCTGCATATGCCATACAATTAGCCTGCCCGATTCCCAAGGCGAATGCCATGTACTGTTTCTTTGCCATGGCATCCAGCTTCCTAGAGTCCATCTGGGGGTGTGTGAAGCCAAGGGTATATTAGCCTTATCACAGGCTGTAGCCTGCACAACCCCAACATGGCTGCATTGTTGATTCAAGTACTTTGTACCTGAACCTGATAAGGTGTACTTTTTGTCCATCCTTCTGTCGACAGGAGGTACGGAATTTGGAGTTTTTAAAATCTTTTGTGTCCGTTTCCCAAAAGACTTATGAAGGGGAATAGACAGTCTCTTGGACTCTGAGATGTCCATCATCTTCACATAATCAGGTTCCTCTTGTTCCTCTACAGCTTCTACCACATGGAGCTGGAGGGTTCCTGCCACTTTCCTGTAAAACATGCAGTGGGAAGGGGACTCAAAGCCTAGGAGGGGAAACACCAGAAGGCCTGTCTAGGGAGATGTCCGGTTCAATGGGCTCATCCAGACCTTCCACACCATCGCCATCGTTATAATTTTCATCCCCCTCTAAATCTGGTTCATAGAAATCTTCAGGGGCATAATCTTGAACCGGAGGAACAGATCGAACCAAGCATCTGCCAGAAGGCGCTGGATCAGACTGAACTGGATGAAGCGATTCTAGAGTCATCGCTTTGGCAATCTCTTCGGTGGTTGGAAAATGGGTCTCTGGATCCGAACCGGTAGATTTTTTTTTTCCTTTTGTAGGAATCAATCCCTCAGGATCGGCTCTCCTCTTTCCGGAGGAATCGCCCTGGTCAGAGGGCACTCCCTCAGGTTCAGTCGGAACCGAACCAGGCTGGCCATCCGGGTCAGTGGACTTCTTGGCCTCCTTATCCCGAAGCCTAGCTTATCTTTTTTCCAGGGTAGACTTAGGGAAACTTTTTACAGATTTGGCAGTCTGAATCAAGGTGGTCAAACCCCAGACAATAAACAAAGGTGGTGTGGAGATCAGCCTTAGCAAAGACCTCCCCACACACACACTGCAGTGTTGAAACCCAGTGGGCCCGGATTTTCTTTTGGGTTTCTCAGACGTAGCCATCCTAACCACAAACTTACCCTTTTTATGGCAAACAACCAGGCAAGACACCCTTATCAGTTTCTAACCGTGTCACGGGTATTGGAAAATACCACAAGAAAATGTGTTTTTTTTAAAAACCGATAAGGACCGGTAACCACACTCTAAGTTTAGAAACAAAGACAGAATATATAATTCACTAAACTGCCGGTTCAGCCGAACCGGTCGAAAAAAAAAAAAATCAATTTTTACTATTTCCACAAGTTTACTATGTCTAGTTCACTACCTAGTACTTACTGTACCACAAACAGAGATCTGAACCAAAACTTGCAAAAAATAATCTGTAAAACCGAGGACTTTAACAGACTTTCAAACCGCGAGCAAAGGAGAAATCTCTGGAGCGACTGTTCAGTTAGGCGGAGTAAAGAATCAGACGGTTGCGCTTCAAAGTGCAGCAGACAGAGGTCTGAACAGAGCTCGAGCTCAACGTTCTATGCTCAGCATAGAAATTAACCCTCTACTCTCCGGGGCAATTTGAGTACTGGGGCTAACTGCAATAGTCAGAATACAGCAAGACTTCATGTTGTTTGAAATCCATGAGCAAAGTATAAGATTAACAAGGTGGAAATAACAGTTGTGGAACAAGAGAGGAACTTGGGAATCATCTCAACTGACCTGAAGGTGGCAAATCAGTGCCAGGCCACGGTGGGGAGAGCAAGTAGAATGTTGGGATGTATAAGTAGATGCATAGCGAGTAGAAGAAGGGAAGTATTCATGCCACTGTATACGGCCCTGGTTAGACCTCATCTGGAGTTCTGTGTACAGTTCTGGAGACCGCACCTGAAGAGGGATTCAGAGATGGTTGAGGCAGCCCAGAGGAGGACTACATGGATGATGCAGGGAAAGGCATATGAAGAATGACTGAGGGAGCTGGATATGTACACACTGGAGAGACAGGGGAATATGAGAAAGACTTTCAAATATCTTGAAGGTATAAACAGGACACCGGGGGGGGGGGGGTGGACCTACTTCAAATGAAAGGATGTTCAACAACCAGAGACAGTTTAAGGGTAATGTGAAGAAGTACTATTTCACAGAGAGGGTGGTAGGTGCTTGGAACAACCTGCCGGAAGAGGTAGTTGCAGCTAAGATGGTCTTGGGTTTCAAGCACGTATGGGATAAGAACATGGGTATACTGGGAGGGAAGGGGCACAGGTAAAGTCTGAGGGGGATACTGGGCAGACTAGGAGTGTCTTGTAGGTCCATATCTGCTGATTATGTATGTATGTATGTATGTATGTATGGTGGGGTGGAGGAAGAATCCCTGGGGCACAAAATCTTGCAGCTGTGGTGGGCAACAAAGCATTAGATGTAATTTAAGGGGGAGAGAGAGAAGGCTGGTGAACTTACTGGCAAATATGAACTAACCTAAACAAACAGTAACAAAAAAATGCTGTCTCAAACATCAAAACTGTCACTGTGCCTTTTTCTTTAAATTGTTTTTTCCCCATTTGCAGTTTATATTCCTCCTCCTCCTCCAGGAGGCAAGGGGCAGTATCTCAGCTCTGCACCCTGGCCCCACAAGCCCAACCGTCACCCACCCCAAGACCCCCCCTTCCAGTTTGCCCCCTGCGGCAGGGTCAGGAAGGGAGCACTCCCCTCCCAGAACACAAACACAAATCCAAATCTGGGACAGGCGGCACGGAGGACCATTGAGACATGGGGTCGGGCATCACGGAGCCCCTTGACCATTTTTCCACTTTTCTTAGTCCCCTCCGGCATCTGGCATGAACATGCGCATGTGGGGGTGGGAAGCATCCGTACGCCATGCCTGCCAGCTATGTGCCTCCTGACCTGTATCGCCCCAAGCCCCCACCAGAGGGTGATCAGCAGGCGGGATGACAATTCTTCACTCCCCCAAGAGAGGAGAGCAGTCCTCCCAACGCTTGATCCCATCTCGCCCCTGCCGACTCGATGGCCCAGGCTCGTTCCCAAACCTGGGTCACTGACGTGGCACAAGATGTAGTGTCCAGCCTCAACCTCCAGTGCCACCGGGCCGGCCTATTTTCTTTTAATTTTAACGTAAGCTTGGGGCTAGTGCAATCAGTGGGGGGCCAGTATAGCTGGGCATCACTTTTCCTTGGTGGACCAGTGCACACAAAAATATTAAGCATGACCCCTGCAGTGTATTGTAAAACTAACTCAGTTAAACTTTAAATACTTTTGTTTTAAGACAAAAAAAAAAAAAAAAAAAGATGCTCTGGACTGGAACAGGACTGTGGGGCATCTGAACTCCTCAGTGGAGAAAAATTACCATTGGAATACTGTAAGGAGCATGACCACAGTGCAAAGACTGAATTTGCGAAAGTATTCCAAATTCTGTCGCCAGGGCAACCACTCCAGTGTGATAAGTGCAGGCTTGAATGACATCACTAGAAAACTCTTATTGGAACGGTATAAATTGCTACATGTTTGCACACTATACTTACTTCATCCCTGCTTGCAAAGCAGGAGGTCAGGTGGCAGACACAATAGAGCCAGAGTCCCATAGGACCTCACATTACTATGGAAATACTTGCAAAGCTTGCTATATAGGAAGGATAAAGCATACATAAAGCCAAGTGCATGTTATAATAAAAAAAAATCTTTATTCATTTGAGGTAATAAAAAAACAAAACAAAAAAAACATGTTAATACTACAGTTCCGTTAAACGTTTAATATAAACTTTTAAGTTCGGTGTAAACAAATCCGTTGCCGTTTCTCCCTAATGCAGAAGAACCCACCCTCAAAAATACAGCCTTACAAAAAATGCTTAAATATAAAACAATGCAGCCCTTTTATATACAGATAACACTTAATATGGTAAATACTGCTCAACTGTTATCATAATTCTGGATTGGTACAGTGTACCCAACCAGTGAAATTAATGCCAATTGTCCAGCAATAATAGCACCATCTGGCCACTTTATAAAATGACTGGGAGCTGAGCATTGTGTGTGTTAAAAACATGTCCTCTAAAGCAGCATATTATGGGGCTGTACTTTGCCACATGAGATAATAGTTCATTTAGACAACAGTAACAAAGTTGCCTTGATACTGCAGTTTCATGCTTAGACAAGGTTCTGTCAAGAACCCTAGCAGACTTCAGTCACGCAATGCCCATGGTTCAATACTGACTAAGATAAGAAGCTCAAATTAATGCTCTTACTAGTGCCCAAGAAAGGTCAGCATCATAACACGATGGTAGCAGAGAGATGCATTTATAATGGACAGCCATTTTGACTGGCTTCTCTTGCAATGAAGTGGTTTCATTACTGGGACTATCAGCCCATTTGTGCAATCTAATATTTATAGTCAAGATAACACTGTATACCTGTTGCAACATTATGAGCGAGGACTGGGGACTAAACAGAGTTTTGGTTTCTGATATTTACTCAAGACAAGAGTCACATTCCCGTCCATATTACTATATATTGTACACACAATCATTTGATTAAACCCAACTACAAGTTATGTGACCAATATTAATGAACAGCAGCATTAATCTCTCTGTTCTGTGGTGAGTGGATAGCCATCTGTGTAGCAGCATTCAGCACTGTCATCTAGGACGGATTTTAAAAGAGCGCTGTTCATGACGACGGCTGAGCATTTTACACAGCTAACACTCCAGCAGAACTCAAACACTATGTAGCAGCTTACTTGTAGTCCAAGAGGAGTAGTGCATTTTCCAAAGTATAAACTAAAATGCCCCACTGAGCAGATTGGGGGAGAGAAGAAAGAGAACTCAATGGATCAAAGGTGTTCTTTCTTTTCTATAAACAGTATTTCCATACATCAAGTATTGTTGAATAGCACATGTAGAACATCTACTAAAAAGGATTAACACATTTTCATTAAATTCAAAAAATGAAAAACTTCCAGTAAGAAAACACTGCTCAGGTCTGAAAACCCCCTACAAAAGGCAGCTGCTATCAGCAAGTGCCAAATTTTAACACTAAGTTAGTAACAGTGTACACAGTTGAACTCTAGCCCAAAAGTCGATTCAATTTCACTACAGTAGTCACTGTAACGTCAGCACAGACTGTAAGCAAAAACTCTGAACAAGTTGTTTCCACAGCTGTGACATAAATACCAAGCAGACCGATCATCACAAATCTCAGACAACATACTTGTGCCAAATCTGGATTGGCACAATTTGTGATGTGGCATGTTGTTCAACGGCAGAGCTCCAAACCAAACATCTCCTTCTGGTGTATTAGCAGGGTTGAATTTGGGCCTCGGGGTTAAAATCCATAATCAGTCATGTGCTTACTTCCCTTGTGTATAAAATCAACTGGACTATTGCATGTCCATCATCCCCACCTCCCAACACTCGCTTCATTTGAAATAGTCTGAAAATAATTACTATAACATACTTTGTTACTGTCATTTTCTGCAAGGAAAGAAAATAAAACAACAACAAAAAACAGCCAAACGTAGACAATCAGGCCAGAGTACATCAAATTACAATTTCAACTATATTCCAAAGTGCTTAATTGAAGTTATTTACAGTCCCACTCTCTTTACATTCTGTACAGTTGTCTGGGAATATCCATCAGGACTCCCACCCCAAAAAAAACACACAGCAACTCTTCACAGAAGGTCTTGTAGAATCCAGATGAATCAAATGGTATAAACCTCAGTGGAAAAAGTTTGTCGGAGAATGTGGTTCTCAGCCAGCTCCCATTCCCCCTTCCCCTTTTAAGCATGGTATAAAGGTCAAACCACTTTCTTGATCTGCCAACAGCAGTCATACCTGGACCTCATGGTGCAGGACAATCACAGTAGGTGGGATCTTTAATAAGCCATAAAACTTTCAAAATAATAGACATTCAGCTTTGTAATGGCCTCTCCCCATCAGATGGTACTCGGAACTGTCTGGTCATCAATTCTGCGTTACATCACCCCCCCATCTTTGTGTGGACGGAGATCTCATCAACGTTGCTAATGTAATGTCCTCTACTTTCATCACATGATGACACTCAGCACTGCCTGTTTACTGACTTTGTATAAAACTACAAGCAGTTGAGATGGTGGGCTGCTGTTAGGAGCCCTTGGAGCGAATTCAACAACAGCCGAGTTTAGCAGCTTTTGTGTGCAGCAATTTCAAAAGTTTCAATTTGCGGACAATCTCGATTCATTTTTGATTAGCTCTGGCCAAGTACATTTTCCTGAAAACCTGGAAAGCTGCATTCGAATTTTTCTCATCTGGCACTGGACTGTGTCCCTGGTTTCCTGTTGCGGCGACTGCTTCTCTTTGGATAGCACAGTTAGAATTCAGTGTAACCTGGCCATCTAGAGAGAAAGTGGGGAAAAAAGCAAAAATGAAACCAGTGAAGTTGTTCCATTTCAATACAGCTTACAATCCATGAATTAGAACAGTGTGTCAAAGTAGACAATACTGAAGGCACAACTATAAAAAGCACTTCAAAAAAAGGACTAGCTGGGCTGCAAATGATTTATGCACTTTACACACACACATATACATCTCCATCTCTCATTCATTTTACTTATTAACACACACACACACACACACACACACACACACACACACCGCAAGTGTATATAACTATATTATAAATATATAAACATACATTTTTTTAAATGGATTGCTGACTGGAAATGTTTATTTTACATTGTCTGCACCTGGAGTCCCCAACTGAGAAGTAGGATCTTATTTTCAGTGGGTTCTGCTTTGACTCAAGTTTATGCCTTAGGAAACTGACTTTTTGCAAACTGCTGTACCTTTGATTTCAAACAGCAAGTGGCCAAGTTGGGATTCATACATCTGGTTCACAGATCACTCCTCAGACCACTACACCACATGGGCGTTCCATAAACAGAATATTACTCGACACTTTTTACTGCACCCACAATAGGGTCTCAATTACAACTGCATAATAGGAAGATTTGTATTTTTGTCCTAAACAGGGTTTCCATGCATTGTGTTTGAAAGAAATAGTACCCTACATATGTGTACACCTTCTGTCATGTATTACTGCTGCACTGTGTGGGAGTCTGAGTATACAGATACATAGATGTCGGCAGATAAGGACCTTGTGGCCCTATCCCCCTTTCTAATGCTTAAGGTACCCTAGATGCTACAAGTCCTCCCTTCACCTTAGCTTGAGAGTTTCCATGTGGCTATCTCGTGCATTCTTGAATTTCTGAACTGTGGCCACCCCCTGCTTTGTGCCCAAATATTATGTTCTTCAAAGTTCTTCCTGAGGGGTCGGTGGCTCTTTAACATGTCGTCTACTTTACAGTATTTGATTCTGCATGGTATAGTCATGTACAGCTTTTTTTCTGTTCAAGACGACTTTCCAACATGTAAAATGTTTTAATTCTAGCAGGTTGGGACTTCATATGAAGCTATTGGAAGTAAAGAGCAGGAAGTCCACACTATCCGATGTTTATCAGACACAAAACCTCCACCCAGGTAATAATGAGAAAGTATGCAAGGATAAGTTGTTTTACCTCTGCAGCCCTTTCAGGATTTCTTGTGCTTTCACAGAGCAGCTGAAATTTGCATGTCTTTCTAGGAAGACCTAACAGGTTTTTCAACATTTCTGTTTCCATTTAAGAAACCACGGATGAGAAGATTTAAACAATGTGGAAAACAAGGTATGTGTTGGTAGCTGCCATCTCTAACAGCCATGTCTATGTTGGCACCCTTATTTGACACTATGAACCCTGGAGATAAGGAATAGAGAGTAAGCCATCTCTGGAATTGATTTTGCAGTTCCTGCAAAATATTCACGGCAGTGTGGTTTTCCTTAAGAGGTGACATAATACAGCCTGCTTCCTACTACTTACGGTACAGCGGGGATTATTACTTTCTGACCGAAAACTTAACCAATTAACTACATGACTGTTACAGCTCATTGGGCGCTGGTCCATATATCCGTGGTTATATGAACTTGCTTCACCTCAGAGAACTTTACCTGCTTAGTGACCACACTACACACCAAGTCACACAACTGTGGAACAGCTTTTTGAGAAATATGCTCGACTGGGATGGTGTACCGTGGTTCAATCTGGTTCATTAGCTTCAGGAAACCTTTCTGGGTAACAAAATCATAAAGAAGTTGACAATCGGCCAACAGCTCTGCAGTGGCTCTATTTAACAGCTGGTATGTTGGATGCTTGTGGGTAAATTTCTAATGTCCTCGTAACACTTTCTTTTAACATTAGCGGACGAGAATGATGAGCTATTTCTAATTTTGGGACTGTATTGTTCATGTCTTTTTCACGTGGAGTATTACTGTGGGATTTTTCAGTACTTGATGGTGTCAGAAGACAACAATCTATGTTTGTCTGGGAAGACTGCAAGGACACATCAAGTGATCCAATGTTAGTTCCTGCTTCCAGTTTATTGTCACTATGGTCACTGTCACCACCACCTCCATTACAGCCCATACCGACCACACTGTCTCTTGCCCTGACCCACTCAACTGGATGTTTTGCCTTTGCATGTCATATCACCACCACCTACATTACAGCCCATACCGACCACACACTCTCTTGCCCTGACCCACTAAATTTGGGTGTTTTGCCTTTGCATGTCGTATCACCACCACCTCCACTACAGCCCATACCGACCACACTGTCTCTTGCCCTGACCCACTAAATTGGGTGTTTTGCGTTTGCATGTTGCATCATTACTGATGTTCCAAAATGTCCTGCTTTGCCACCATGACTGACACACTTTTTGCACAGCCTGCATACAACTCGAGAGTTGTCTGCAGAGTCGATACAAAATAAATTTCACACTAAAGATTTACCTTTTGTGCTCTGTATTACGGTACCTGGCACTATTCCCTGCACAGTCAAGGGACCTGGAGGAAACCCCACACTGCCATTTCCTTGTTTACATCAACAGTTCTCATTCATGCTCATCATCTTATTCTTACATTTAGCATATGATTTTTTTCTGCACTTGCCTCTCATGCCTTACAGCAGCATCCTCTCCTACCCCCTTACTGAAACTATAGACCTCAATGCCACAAGATTCAGAAGAACAGGAAGTGCTGTCATCAGCATGTGGGACATGGCCTGGGCTATCCCATTCCCGGTCCCCACTATCACCACCCATCTTTACCAGCATGCGCTGCCTCAGCATCTGGAGCTCATATTTGAGGCGGATGCCTCTAAGTCCTTGCATACTGCTTCAGTAGCTGGAAATACACTGGCACATATAGAAACTGTTCAGTATCTCCAAGAGTAACTCCTGTCAGCTCTTTCCGAAACGCTGTCGTTTCATTGCTAACATGCTTTTATGGTTCAGGGGGACATTCAGTGCCAGTCCTAGTGATATTATTGTCGCTATGTTCTTCATTAGTGTTAGGATTCATACTGTCCACATTATTTTCAGTTGCACATGCAGCAGCACTGTGTTTCCTTTCAGCAGACTTGGACTGGGAAATACAAGACATAGTAGACACAGCTGTGCCTTTCACGAAGCCGTAGAGTGATGTCACACAGTGAAGCTATGACAGGGCTTGGGGCACCTAACCAGCTAACAGATAGTTTAATACAGCCTAAATGCCTTCTGTTATGCTGCGGAGAGACATCCCACACAGTGTAGCTATGACAGGGCTCAGGGCACCCAACAGGTTAAAAGACAGTGTAATATAGCCTAAATGGCTTTCTCTATATTGCAGAGAAACACAGGAGTAGCTATGTCACAGAGAGGGCTCAGGGCACCTAACAGACACTGTGTAATGCAGGCTAAATGGCTTTCACTACGCAGCAGAGAGCGACACATAGTGCAGCTAACGTCACACAGACAGGGTTCAGGGCACCTAACAGCATGCATTACAGCCTAAATGACTCACTACATTGTGGAGAAGCAGAGAGCAGCTATGTCACAGACAAGGTTTGGGCACCCAACAGACGCTGTGTGATACAGCTAAATGACTTTCACAGCTACTGCCAGCAACGATTGCCTTCTCCCCTTTTTCCTTCTCTTCAGGACCCAAGCACCGCACTGGATGATTCCCAGATTATTCCCCTTCTGCCCCAACCCCTTGCTCCTTTGTGGACAAAAAAAAAGTTTAAAAACTTTTGTCATTTGTTTCATTATGACTGCAGAGCGAGTGCAGAATCCTCTCTCTCTCCCAACAAACTCTGCTTCTGTCTGCTCGCTCACAGCTGACAGAGCACAGGCACTAGCACTGACCAATCGGACCGTCAGGCCAGTGTCATGTGCTCCTTTCTGTTGAGACCTCACAGGCTGCCCTTTCTAGCCTGATTACAACTCTGGAAGAGTCCCAGGACCCTACAGGCTGCCTGTAATGCCAATTTAAAAAAATAAACTACCAACTACCCAACCCGTTACCCATGTCACAAGTACCCAACCTGTGAAGTACAAAGTTATTACCCTATCTACCCTACCAAGCAAAAAACATGCAGATACCCAAACTACCCACTTCAGCTAGCCAACAGGTAGCCCATCTCTAGTTTCTATATCCTTGGACTCTCTAAAATGTGGTGCTGACCCAGATAAAAATTGACACTGGAAAAAAACGTAAGTAATACCTGGACTGCTAAAGGGTCAAGAACATCAAGTGACTGGTAAGAAGTGGGTAGCAGGTTGCTGCGGCTCAAAAGGGCAAGAACACCAAGTGGTTGGTAAGAGATGGCAGGAGAGTAGTGACTTGTTAAACGTCAAAAGTGTAACAGCACCAAGTTGTTGTTACGTATAATAAAAAATAGCTACTTGTGGTAAGCCGCATTCCTCCTTTGGCAGAGTTGAGCTTCATATGGCCTCTGCCCCCTGCCCCATATGCTCTACAGCACCTGACAATGCCACCTTCCTGGCAGCTCCACCCCCCCCCCTTTATCCTTACCTAACCCCACCTCTCCTCTCTCCTCATTTTCTTACCTCCCCTTGCCCCCCATTTCTTTCTACCCCCCCCATTGTCCTCTTCCTTTCCACTTTACCCTGTCCCTGTCTGTTCGAAAAATAATTTGATATCCTTTACCCTTATTTGTGTAACAATTTTGTTTGTCATGTGATACCTATGTCTTGACGTGGAACCTTTGTAAAAGAGCCCTGGGCTCAAAGGTAATTGTAATCCTATAACTGAAATAAATAAATAAATATGTTTATCTTTCAACTATCAAAGCTTGTAATTTCTTTTTTAATGTGGCTCTTACAAATGCCTGACCTGGATGCATGTTCAGTAAAACCAGGTCCATCTTTATGCAGTCTCGAGTCCCTGTAAGTGCACGGCTTGGCTGAATTTTAGTCAGATCCAGATTCTTTGGGAAGGCAACCATGGTATGACGGCACTTAGAGCGCAACACTCAAGTGTCAACTGGTCAGTTTACCCTTCGCATGCAAAAACTTTTTTCCCCCTAACTTGCTGTTAACTGTACTATAGTAGATTGTACAAGAATAATTTTACTTATTTCCTGGCTGACATGTTCTGTAACTACAAATTCCAGAATCCCCGGCTACCGACATCAGAGCAGGACTGCAGCAGTGGGAGATTCAATAGCCTGCAGTCCATGTCAGAGCTTTTATAATCTCCGATCAGATATTTTATGGTCTTGCTTTCCTCCAGGGGCTAAGTATAGTGACTGTACGTAGCCCAGGGAAGACAGTGGGATCAGCAAACAAGAGGCTATGGAATATCTCACTGCTGCAGTACTGCTCTGATGTCGGCTTCAGGGGATTCTGGGATTTGTAGTTAAAGGAGGTGTCAACCTGGAAATAAGCAAAATTATTCTGATACTGTTGTAATTAACAAAAAAAAAAGTTTCTGCACACAAAGTACATATTGGGACCAGACCCACATATGGGTGACTGCTTGATGAAATTCATTTAACAATTCAAATATACTAAGAATCATGTCTACTTGAAAAATAAAATTACATCGACACAGAGAAAAGTTGATAAGATATTACTTACTAAGGTCACCTTGGACTTCTGTTTTTTCTGTGTTTTTCATTAAGTCATCCCCCTTCAACCAGTCTTCTTTCTTGCTTTTAATTTCTTTCTTGATTTCTGAAAAGTAAAAACACAAATAAACTGCATTTTTGACATAAAACAGAATTAGTAAATTCTCTTTGTGCAATATTTAATGAAAAGAATACAGGCATTTAGCAGCAAGCAGTACAATGCAATATCTACCTCCCACCGCCAAGCAGTCACTGATAGCTTAGCACTACATATACCAACATACATACAGATGAAACAGAATTTGCCACAATACTTAGACATTAAATTGCATTAATATACTGGCCCAGTGGTACTCATTCCAGTACATTAGGGTAAAGATGGTTACTGCTAGGGTTCTGGCCCCACCCCACCCCCGGTCCGTTAGGAAATCTCAGCAGCTGACGATTCTTAAAACAGGCAACGAAAATGGCCAGACCTCTGGCTGAATGGCTGACGCACAACCCCAGAAGTTCCCTACCGTAGTTCCTATAACAAAAAGTAATATAGTTAGCCAACCATCTGGATAGGCACTGTTTAGAAACTGGTATGCCCCCTTTTCCTGGGGTGAAAGAAACAATAGGCTGCGAGGACTTCCTGCAGTCCTTCGTACGATGAACATAATATTTAAGTATTCTGTGTACATCTGAGGTATGGAGCAATGCTTCCCCTGGACTGACATGCCCCAGGAATAAACAGGCAGGTGGATGGTATGATTCAGTGTAAACTCAGACACCATCTTTGGCAAAAACTTATGGCTGGTATGCAAAGACACTATCTTTGTGGAAAATCGGAGAAAGAGGCTCACATATCAGAGCTTGGAGATCCTTCGAGCAGAAGTAACAGCAAGTAAAAACACACTTTCCACAACAGAAAGTGTAGCTTGCAAGTTGCAACTGGCTGAAACAGAGCCAAAATAAGTTTCACTAGAACAAAATTCAAGTCCCAAGCCGAGACTGAATTGCGGGTAGGGGGCTTCAAATGAGGAATGCCCCACAAGAATGTACGGGACACTTCCATTTGTGCAACTGTACGGCCATCAATAAGCACACAAAGCTGAAATGGCAGCCAGGTGCACCTTAATGGAAGAGTACTGCAGTCCAGCATCTGAAAGGGGCAGCAAGTACTCCAGAATATGATTCACCTGACAAATGAAGGGATCCAAGTGATGGGAAGCTGCCCACAGAGCAAAGCACTTCCATTTCATGGTATAACTGGTTCTGGTGGAGGGTTTCCTAGCAGTAACCAGGACAACAGCCACCTTTTGGGATACCCCATATCTAGCCACGGCTATGTCTTGAGGAGCCATGCATGACGATGGAGGGACTGGAGGTCTGGATGGACCGGAGTGCCCTGCTACTGTGATAAGCCTTTGCACAGGGGCAAGGGCACTGAAGGTTCCACGGCCAATTACTGCAGTAACGGGAACCAGATCTGATGAGGTCAGAAGGGAGAGACAAGTATCAGAGTCACTGTTTCCATCTGAAGCTTGATCAGCACCCTCTGAATTGGAGGAAAGGTGTAAAGGAAATCTCCCTTTCCAGGAGAGGGGATAATGTGTCTTGCCAGAATCTCCAGTCCTTGGAGTAAGTGAGCAGAAACTTGGCAGTTTTGCATTGGTCCAACTCTGAACAACCCCACCTGTTGAACAGGTCTTCTGCCATTGAAGTCAGCAGTTCCCACTTACGCATTCTGGACTGTGACCGGCTTAGCCTGTTTGCCAGGATGTTCCGAATGCCTGGAACATGGACTACTGACCGTTCCAGACCATGTTCTAGAGCCCAGTAACAAACCTTCATTGCTTCCCCTGCACAGGGGGTATGGGGGTATGAATGAGTCCCCACTTGCTTGTTTAAGTACTGTGCCACACTGATGTCACTCTGCACCAGCAAATACCCCGGCGACAGGTGATTCTGGAAGGCTTGCAGGCCATACAGAACGCCCTCATATCTAGGTTGTTTCTGTGGAGGGAACTCTGCACAGCAATCAATGTCGCCGCCCCGCCCATCACCGAAGCATCCATGGTGAGGATCTGATGAGGGACGGGATTAGAAGAGAACTCCCTTTGAGCAGACTGCCATCACCGAAGCACCTTCTTTACTGGTGAAGTTACTGAAACATTCTGCTCTAGATTGCTGGTGTGTTGATCCCATTGGACTCAATGTCCATTGGGGGATCGGCATGCACAGCTTTGCCAGGGGAACCATGACAACTGCTGCTGCCATCAGGCCCAGCAGTCTCAGGAATGTCCTGGCTGTGACACCTGCTGCTGTAAAGCAGCTGGGCCTGTGCCATCTAAGCAGTATCCAATATACCTCTTTTGTACTGGAGACACTGACAGAGGGTCAAGACTGGCTTGGGCAGATTGACTGTGATCTCTAGTGCACTGAACAGTTGTCTGGTATGCACAAGGGTGCAAGACAGTTGTTCCTTGGACTGAGCTTTGAGCAACCAGTTGCCCAGATAGGTCAAGACATACAGTCCCCTCCCTCTTGAGGGCTGCTGCCACCACTGCTAAGCATCTGTTCAACACCCATGGGCACAGATGACAAGCCAAAGGGCAACACCATAAACTGGTACTGCTCACCTGAAACAGGAACCTGAGGTACTTCCTGTGAGGACTGCAAATCTTGATATGCAGGTAAGTGTCCTGAATGTTCAGGGAACGTATCCAGTCTCCCTTTTGCAGTAGGAGCAGCAGGCCTTACAGGGTTACCATCCGGAACTTCTTGTACTGTATACAGAAGTTCATATTTCACAAGTCCAGGATGGGCCTCAAGTCCCCTGTGGATTTGGGGACCAGGAAGAAGTGGGAATAGAACACCCTTCTCTTCTGATCCCTGGGAACTGGTTCTATATCCCTCTTCTGCAGTAATGTGTGAATGTCCTCCAGTAGCACTGGTATGTGGTCTGGAGGGTAGGCCGAGTGATTTGGGGGAAGGTCTGGAGGCAACTCCAGAAACTGAAGAGTGTAGCCTTGCTCTGTGAGCTATAGGACCCAAACATCTGTTGTGATCTCTCGCCACCTGTCCAGGTGGAAGGAGAAACAACCCCCTACCACCCCCCCTCTTTGAGTACTGGAGGGTGTGGGTTTAGTAAGGAGTCATGGTGAGGCAGAACCTGCAACTGGGGCCACACTTCCACCTCTCAGGGCTTTTCCTGTGGTGGATGTAGGGGCAGGTAAAGCTGCTCCTGCTTTGCATTTGCCCCGTCTGGCCCCTGACCTGGATCTGTGGTTGGCATCACAAAAGGGCACCCAGTGCCTGCTTTTTGGTTGGGTGTGGTAAGAGAGTGGACTGACCCTGAGGCTTGCCGGTCAGAAACAATATCTTGCACATCTGCCCCAAAGAGCTTATAACCTCTGAAAGGGGCTGTGAACGTGTGGGATAATAAACAGACACAACAAAGCAGGGATCAAGTGCATAAAAAACGCACAAATGTGTTCATCAATTTATTTTCAGTAAATACAAATATTTACAGAAACAAAAAAGTCAAATAATTAGTCCTGCACAAAGAAATTCAGACCTTGCTTTCTTCTGCAGAGTCTGTGGCTTTGCTTCAGCCCAGATAGTCTAATTAATACTTTTCTCAAATAACTAATGTGAAATCACACACACACACACACACACACACACACACACACCCACACCCACCCCCACCCACTCCACCCCTGTAGGTCTTGCCCTACTCACTGTCAATATTAGACTGCTAGACTAATATTCCCTAGTGGCGAGCCCTTTTTATAGCTCCTTGTCATTACGTCACATAATTGGGGAGTTTCCATAGGCCAGATAGTATGAATAGAACATCACAGGCTTCAAAATATACAACTAGGGCCCTTTTTTATTTATTTATTTGCTGCACTAGCCCACAAATTATTCAATTTTATATGCAGCCCTCAATCACATATCTGGGGCTGCTTCTGTACAGGGTACACTTTATTCTAGCCACTACAGGGCATACAGTTACCCTTGCCTGTAGCATCTCACTAGCCGTCAGTCAAGTATTCAAGTGACTTTGATGTTGCCGCTAGCGCCGCAGTCTGCATTTATTTCGAGCATGCCTTTGCTCTGAAGCAATCATTCATTTACTTGTTCCGAACAAGGAGCGTACATTCAGCCGCTATATGCAGCTACACCAACAGGGAGTAACCCGCTCCCACACCAAAAAAAGAATTATTGCTCAGTGACCAGAGCTGTCCCTCACACCAGAGCCGCATAAGTCAAAGGAGCTACACTCAGCAGCAGCGATTCCAGATCTCGGTGCCCCAGAAACGGGGCACCAAGGGGCATCAGACATTAACAATAAAGTACGACCTGAGCTATTTCCTATCTCTGCAAATCGGGAGCACAATACTATGTGGGTAAAGAGGGGATAAAGAGAATAAGGAAGAGTAGAGAGTTTCTGGAGACTGCAGGGGCTGGCCACCTGACAAGAATTTAAAGAAAAGGCAGAAAAAAAATAAGAGGAAAGCATGAAAGGAAAAAAGGGTGGGGGTGGGGGGAGATTGCACATGTTCATATTTATGATGGGTTTAAACAGATAACAGGGGCATTCAGAATGGACTGCTGGATATCATTAGCAAATCCCGACACCCTGAGCCAAGAATGCCTTCTGAGGCAAATGTTAGTCAAGCTACTCTGGCTGAGGCACCTGAAATATAGGTAGACCTCAATGGTGCTTACCCACATCAGCCCCAGTCTGGAGGGTCTTGAGCATCTTCTGTTTCTGGGAACCCTCTGGAAGGGCCCGAGCTACTGCTCTGGCCTTTTTTCAGAGGGTATTCTGGAATTTGACCATATGGGCCTGGTAATTTGCTATTCTGAGGCCCAGTGTGGCAGAAGCAAAGGTCCTCTTGCCCATGAGGTCCAATTGTCTCGACTCCTTATCTGGGAAAGAGAACAGAGGTGTTGAGGCCTCTTAGATTTACCATGGGCTGCATTCATCACCACTGAATCAGCCTGATGTTGCACTACAAAAAAAAAAAAAAAAAAAAAAAAAAAATTGATTTTCCGATGGAGCCTGGTACAGTTTGTCTGCATTTCTGGGCACAGCAGGGATCAAACTGCGGCTGTACCAGGCAGCCATGGTTGCATTCTCTAGTACAGCCAGTAGAGGAGGCATAATAAAAGGGCGGGCGGGGGGAGAGAGAATCTGGTAATTCCAGAAAGTCCACCAGGTTTCTCCTGGTAATGTCTTGCTCCTTAGCATAAAACCTCACAGTTTGGAGCTGCTTCATCGAGACGAAGGATGGGTCTTTAAGAGGGGACCTCGGGGTATACTTTGTGGAGTCCTCACTCCCTGAGGAAGTGGTGGCATTACTTCTAGATGGCTCCTATTCGTATCTTCGTTTCTCTTGCAGGATGAGGTCAAGACTGTATTTCTGATCCTCGCTGACTAGCTCCGAGTACTACAAAGAAGGCAATGAGGACGTCGATGCGGGGGCTGGTTTGGTAGACCTCGGTGTCATCAGGTCCGGAGAAGGTCCAAGGCATGGAATGATCTCCACAAAGGAGAAGAGCACAATCTGGACATAGATGGTGGCCTGCTTTGCCAGAGTGCCTTGCAGCGTCAATGGGGGAGGCAGGAAACCAGACGTCAACAGACCTTCGCTGACCATAGAAGGTCCAGTGGAACCCACTGCCAGCTGACCCTGAGTAAGCTGAAGTCTGAGCAGCAGTGCTTGCAGCACTGACTGGGCCATCAGAAGACCCCACGCTGATGAACTGTCGCCAGCTGTAGGATGTCTGGCGGGGCTCTCTGCCAAAGCCGACCCTGCAGTAGCGAGGATTTAGGCGGCAGGAGGTGTTGCCACTGAAGCATACGGTGATGCTGCAGCAGCCGGCACCAAGTGGAGCGGTGACCGCAGCGGCTTGAGTGGGGACTTACCGCGTTCGCTCCTCTCCCGGTGCTTGCGTTTCCCTGATTATTTGTCCCGGGCCTCTGAAGAGTGGAAGCCAGTGGACGGGGCCAATGACAAGGCACAGCTTCTTGCCTGGAGCTCTCTCCATTCTGGCCATCTTTTGTTCCAGAAGGAAAGATTGTAGAGCTTTCCGACGGTGTCATAGGGTAGCCTGGTTGAAGCGGAGGCAGATCTTGCAGGCCTCAACATTGTGGGCCTCTCTGAGACAGCAGATGCAGGCGTCATGGTAATAAACATTGTAGATTTTTTTCCACAGCACTCGCAATAATGGAAGTCGGTCATCAACATACATAACGTTAATCACTGTAGGTGAGAAAAATAACAAGTAAGAAAATTGATGATTGCCAGCCTAATGGCAGGGTGTACAACTGCAACACGATGTCCCACGTTTGGGCTGTCAGAGGGCCGGCTGGGGTGTTTGAGTGTTTGGCATGAGAGCTACTCCTGGTGGAGGCCGGGGGAATGCTGTAGCTGCCAGCACCAAGACTGCTGGGAGGTCTGGACACCCTACAGCATATACAGCATACTAAATTGCAAATAAATAAATTGAAGATTTGACGGGTGACTGCATACATGTGATATCTCCCTCTTTATGCAGAAGACTCCTGTTTTTTTTTGACTGAACTCCCTCCCTCCCTCCTGGGAAATAAAATCTCCTGCTTAAGTAAAATTCTGTCCAAAATATCCATGTTTTTTGGCAGATAGACACATAAAAATCAAATCAGTGATGAACAATGTATCTGATAACTTTATATAACTAGTTTATTCTTTTTAGTGCTTATTCTTGACAAAATGAAATACATTACATTTTTGTAATGACTTTTTTCTTATTTTTTTGACACCATTTAAGGACGAACTCACGACATTCCAGCATCTCCCTACTAGCAGGCCAATCTCCCTCCTAATTTGACCCAAATCTCCCTCTTAAGCAAGCTGGGCATATCACATGTATGGACTGAAACGACGGTGTCTCCGTGTGACGGTGTCTCCATGGAGTCGGGTGAGAATGGTCGATAGTGGGAAAGGAACTGGGGAGGCAGGGTCGCCCATGTTTATACAGTGAGGATGTCGATGTACGATGTCATTGTAGGCAGCCCCTGGAAGACTGCTAGCAAAAATATGTTTGTGTGATCCTGGCACCTGGTGGCTATAGTTCCACAGGTGTGGTCTGATGAAAGATATCCTCGAAAAAGATCCGGTCCAGAAAATTTATAGCCTTAGGCAAGGACAGCAGAGTGGGGAACCCCAACAGGCAACAAATGGACAAGGGCAGAACCACCCCCAGAACATTTTGAATGGCATCATGGACTGCCCTCTAGTAAGTGCTCAGTAAAGATAATGGCAACCAGTGCCACAGCAATGCCTCCAACATTAGTCAGTAAAGGTGGTGCCAAACTGTGCCACAGCAACACCTCCAACATTCGTCGGTAAAGGTGGTGCTAAACAGTGCCACAGCAACACCTCCAACATTCGTCGGTAAAGGTGGTGCAAAATAGTGCCACAGCAACGCCTCCAACATTCGTCGGTAAAGGTGGTGCCAAACTGCTTTGAGTATCAGAGGCCTGAAATAACAGCCAAGAAAGTTTTAATCATACTCCTGTCAGGATGGGAACCAGGTGACTTTCCAATCCCTACCGACCCTATGGTCCCACTCTCAAACTAAAATTGGGGTTCCACACTACGCCTCCCAGCACTGTCAGATATGGTCAAAGGAAGCAGGGTCTAGCTTTTGGAGAATCTTGCACACTTCAGCAATGTACTGCATAGTTGAGCCTAAGATAGTGACCCAGCAGACAAAAACTGCTCAAACTCTGTCTGTGCTGACTGCATCTTTTTTCAGTTATCCCCTTCCAACAACAGGCGACGGACTTGGGAATACTTAAATAAACCTCTGTTCCATAAGTGCCAAGTCTCTGTTACAGCCCCTATTGGTAAACAATCCCATGGGTTAACAAACTGTGCCAATCTCAGCAAGCCCATCATATCCCAAGGTCTATAACCCTGATCAAGGCAAAGTGGGGTTAACCCTTTTGAGATGTCCAATCAAGGTCAAAGGTCTACATAACTGTAGTAGGATCCTAAAGGACTGCTTTGTCCATTGGTTGGACATGAGGTGCATTAGCTGGGGTGTGATAACCATGTACTTGACTGCCCAGAGTGGGAACAAAGAGAACATGGCCTCTTTGATGAGGTAACATCCTGAAGATATCTCCTTACCCAGTTGGTTACGCATAGTCCCCAATTTCTCCTCAGCATTACAAACCAAATCCCATATCCTTTGATTTCTATGCGTCCACAGGAATCTAATTGAATAATTTTTTATTAGCGTCAGAACAGAACAATTGCATTCATACAGAGCCATTAAAGAGCAGTATACAATCATTGAATACAGAGTTACTCAACTATAACTAAGACCATAAGTACCAGCATGAAGGACAAGTTAAAGTGAAAAATTGTGAATGTGGAGCAATACTGAAGCACGAGAAATAAAATAACCTTACACCTCTGAATACCAGAACTGAAAAGAGGACATCATAACAAATTCAAACTATCATTTTTAAAAAGAGGGACCATATTTCAAGAAACTTAGGAGTCTGATTAAGCAGTAGATAAATACTTTCATTTTGGACAAGGGCAGACATGCAGTTGAACCAGACAGACAAGGAGGGTGTCTGATCCTTCCAATTTGCAAATACTCATTTAAGGGCCAAGGAAGCTAACAAAATCCAATTTATCTTGCAGTTAGAGAGTGGTTTCAGATTAGAGGAAAGTCCCAGAATCTCTGTGTGTCCAAATGTGTAAGATCCCAAAGCTGGGCAGCATCTGGAAATAAGAGAAGATGGGGCTGCACATTCAGTACTCCCCATTCATTATTTTAGCATGCGGGTTATATTATATAATTTTTTTAAACCACTGCTCTATATTTTTTGTTTACCACTATCCTATATTTGTAGCCATCAGCTGAATTTGTTTTCATAAAATCCTCCAAAATTACCTTTTACCACCATTCTTTATTGCACTACTACCCTTGTTTTGATACCAGTATTCACAGGAGAGGATGGAAGGTTTGATACCTTTTATTGGACCAACAAGTGCCTTGTGCAAATATGGAATTGTACACAAGCTTTCGGTGCCACGCCAGGTCCCTTCTTCAGGTGAATAGCAAAACTGAGCAACATCAGAGGGAGATGAAGGAGCTAAAGGGAAGACAAAAGCATGCAGATGGGATCCGAGATCAGAGGCTAGCTTTAGGGTAGGGTAGAATAGACGGGAGATGCCTAAACGATGTAAGGAAATCAAGAAATTAGGAGAAACAAAAGGTCAAAGGCCTCGATAAACAGAGTGTGAGGTAGTATAAACAGGTGTGAAAACAAGAGGGAGTGGGTGGGACTGAGTTAAGGAGTTAGTGGAAGAGGCAGGGAGGATGTGAGGTATAGGTAAAAAAAAAAAAAAAAAATCAGGCAGGACTCAGAAAAAAATTATAAGAGAAATATAGAACCAAAGTGTGATAATGACATGATTTCGTACACAATAAAAAAGAATTACAGTTTACCATAATGTGTCATGAAACAGATGTTTAGCTCTTTAGCTCCCTTTCATCTCCCTCTGACCTGTTCCTACTTAGCTCCCCTCCCCATTTCTTCTCATGTTTTTATTTTGCATCTTAGACTTCCATCTCTAGTCCACTTTGTCACCTTCCTACTTCACTTCCTGATTTTTTTAATTGCTCCACAGTGGATATAAATACTGCTTATGTTGCTCAGTTTTGCTATTCACCTGAAGAGGGGAACTGTGTGGCCCCGAAAGCTTGTGTATAATTCCATCTTTGTACAAGACACTTGTTGGTCCAATAAAAGGTATCAAACCTTCCATCCTCTCCTGTTTTGCAAGGACCAATGTGGCTGGAATCTTTTTACGATACCAGTATTCTAAACCTTGCTTAAAACCACTTATGTACATTTATATATGAGGCCCAAAGGACAATACACCTTCAGCCCCAATCACCACAACCACTGCCCTACATCTGCAGGCTATAGAGAACCCTGAGGATATTCATATTTGCCACATGAACCCTACCCACCAGTCCCAAGTTTAGTACAGCCTATCGAGCAAAGTCCACCTGGAGGGTCATATGCAGACAAACAAGGTAAAAGAGTCTGGTAAGACAGTTATAAATACTGGCCTCGAATGTGGCCAGGCTTGACTTATACAAAACAGTATGGTAAAGATTATCAGATATCCAGACTCCAAAGCACTGAATGTTATTTTTCGCCCACATAAAAGAAAAATGTCACCTGGAATGCTGGCGGGTGATCCATAGAATGTGATGGCAGATAAGATCCGCTTGGCCCACCTAGTCTGCCCATTTTCCTACCTAACAGATAAGCTGCAGATCCTAGTTAACCAACAGCTTACTTCCTCCTACCCCCCACTAGGACTGCCTTATGTCTGTCCCATGCATTCTTGAATTCCCCCACTGTTCTTGACTCCATGACCTCCTCAGGGAGGCTGTTCCATGCATCCACAACCCTCTGTGGAAAAATACTTCCTCACATTACCTCTGAGCCGTCCCCCTCTATCTTCAAATTGTGCCCCTTGTTCTTGCACATCTCTTTCTGAAAGATGCTACCTCTTGGACGTTGTTGATTCCCTTGAGGTACTTGAAAGTTTCTATCATGTCCCCTCTCTCCCTTCTTTCCTCAAGGGTATACATATTAAGCTCCTTTAGTCTTTCTTCGTATGTCTTCTGGTGCAGACCCTGCACCATTTTGGTTGCCCTCCTCTGGACAGCCTCCACTCTGTCTATGTCTTTGCGGAGACGGGGTCTCCAGAACTTAAAATGATTATCTCTGTCTTGGTGTAGTTTATTTTATAATCTGCAATCCTCCCAAATGATTGCAGTATGTCAATCAAATGTGGTAGGCAAGGATAACAGGCTCCCTGGGAAAAGCAGGGCTTCACTGACATACACCCTGCCACAACTCCTGCATGTGGGTTACTGCAAATTATCAATCACTGTTCAGCAGGAGATCACAAGACAGACCTGTGCACAAATTACAGTGGTGTTTGAACCAATAAGATGTAGAGGCAAACCAGCAATTGTTATAAGCAACATTCCACTTTTTCAAAACCATAGCTGCAGCATAATAATACACCAAAAACAATAGGAATCTCGAAAGCAGCAGACCACAAGCTGTAGCCATCCACCCCTGTATGTGCATGTGTGGGTGGGGGGTTGGGGTATCAACTGCTGTCAGACTCTGTAGGCAAGACCAATTTAAATGTAAATTTATTTTCTGACCTCTGCCATATGACAACCAAAGTCCAACAAGTGGGCAAACGTGACCGTCTCACATTTAAAACCTGTACACTTTGGTACTGTACCGTTCACACATGTCAGAACATTTAGGCTGGCAGTATAGCCTAGAGGTTAGAGTAATGAGCTGTGAACGAGCCTGGTACATCCAGCAAACCAGACCTGGGTTTGATTCTCACAACCTCCACTTGCATACTGCAAGACTGAGCAAGCCACTTAACTGCCCAGTGCTCCCAGGTAGCCCCTGAAAACAGGCACTTGTGCCTAGTGGGCTTTACCCGGTTACAAAAAACAAACTTGTGAACACAAAGAAAACCAAGACCATGCTTTTGAACCCAACTAAATGACTATGTACAAGCCGGCCTTAAACACCTCTAAAATAAGAGGTCAAATCCTAATTTATTTTGGATATAGCTTTGGAACGGTATTTTTATTTTACTTGCTGGCAGAGGTTAAAGGGAGACTGTCAGCTTTGCCCCTCAGTTCTGAGTAAAATGTGAGCCTTGTGCCTCTAGGCACATAGTTAACTAACATTTGCAGTAGAGTGCCCCTGTAGATCAGAAAAGCCACCAGTTTACCTCATTTTAAAAATTCTCATATTTCTCTTTAGAAGCGTCCCAACTGAAATACGCCACAAACCGGCAGCGTCTGTTCACCCAGGATGCGCATCTGCCACCAAGCGCTCTCCCGACATCGAATTTTTCATAAACAGTGTACAAATTAGTTTGTTCACAAGGTATCCTAATAAGTAATCAGTCCTGGCATGATAAGAGTTAAAACAGAGCACTAGTATCGACACAAAATTCTTTTGAAAAGCGCTTCCAAGATCGTGTGCATGTGCAAGACTGACACGCTCTTGCACATGCGAGAGATTTCGCTCCGGTCGCTCTTTGTGCATGCGCGCCATTTCAAAAGGATTTTGTGGCAATACTACTGCTCGGTTTTAACTCCAACATGCCAGGACCGATTTTTTATTAGGACAGCTTGTGAACAAACTAATTTGTACACTATGCTTATGAAAAATTCGATATCGGGAGAGCGCTTGGTGGCAGACGCGCGTCCTAGGTGAACAGACGCTTCCAGTGAGTGGCATATTTCAGCCGGGACGCTTCTAAAGAAAAACATGAGAAAGTTTTAAAAATGAGGTAAACTGGTGGCTTTTCTGATCTACAGAGGCACTCTACTGCAAATGCTAGTTAACTATGTGCCTAGAAGCACAAGGCTCACTTTCTACTCAGAATGGAGGGGCAAAACTGACAGTGTCCCTTTAAAATAAGTAATCCTTAACCCACACAAGGGCAGTGTTTGAGACATCCACGTTGAAAGCAGCAAGGGGCTAGAAACCGAGTCATATTGACCAATCTTTCATGGTTCGATGTGTTTTGGAAGCATACTGATATTTTGTGTCAGTATATATTTAACTGCTTTTTAAACTTCTTATGGCTACTACAGCTCATTTGATAAATATTTTTGAGCATTTACTTCCCCAGCTAAAGCCTCCAAACCTCACATCCCTACCCCTAATCTTCCCATGCTTGTGCAGACTTCACCTGCAAAAGCACTGGAGGACAATTAAACAGACTTTACGAATTGAGAGGACTTTCAAAAACATATTTGGAACACAATTCTGCGTATACTTTTATATAGTGTTTACATTTATCCTCCCCTTTTCTCCATTACTAGTTTAATTTCAGTGTCGTGACTGAAAACGGTCCCTTGGCTCACTGCACTTACCCGGTTACCAAAGTCACAAATAAATAATTGGCATGAGAAGTTATTTGTCCTTTAGAGCTCATCTGCTTCTGCTGAAGTCAATTCTCTGTGACAGTTTAGTGACGTGGAGAAACAGAATGAGACCGCAGATAAGGGCCACTGGGCCCACCCAGTCTGCCCTATTTTTTTTCTTTTTTGAAACCTGTGTTTTTTTTTGCTGCAGACCCAACCTGATCTATGGCACCATCTCTTCCCGCCCCTTTCTTACGCCTGTGATTCCCTTGTTCCTGTCCCAGGCATTTTTGAACCCCACCACTGTTTTCACCTTCGCTGCCTCCACTGGAAGGCTGTTCCTGGCATCCACCACCCCTTTCTGTGAAGAAGTCCTTCCTCACATCCCTCTTGATGTTATCCCCCTCCAGTTTCAAAGCATGCCCCCTTGTTCTAGAGCACCTTTTTCTCAGAAAAACACCTCCCTCCTGTACCTTATTTACCCGTGAGGTATTTAAAGGTCTCCATTGTATCCCCCCCCCTTCCTCCACCCCTCCAGGGTGTACATATTTAGCTCGTTAGGCCTCTCCTCGTAGGGCTTTTGATGTAGGCCCTGAACCATTTTGGTAGCCCCCCTCTGGACTGCCTCCACTCTACATCCTTCTTGAGATGCGGTCTCCAGAACTGGACACAGTACTCAAGGTGAGGTCTTACCAGTGCTCTATATAGGAGCAGCATCCCCTCCCTTTTCCTGCTGGTGATAATGCCTTCCTATGCACCCCAGCATCCCACTAGCCCTTCTGACTGCCTTGTCACACCGCCTGGCCACTTTTAGATCTGACATGATTACCCCAAGGTCTCTAGGCTTATGATGTCACCAACAGCAGGAACAGCTCAACTGCAGGGCACAAGGATCCTGTTTCCATGTAAATAAAGCTAGAAAGGAAGAATAAAAGGGATAAAAATACAGAAAATCTGTAACATTTAAGTCCGAGTCCAAATACTAGGTTTTCCTAAAGACCATATCCTGGATGTGCACTGAACTTGTTCAGTCATACACACGACCATGAGGATTGTTTGGGCATCCCATTTATAGGCCACTCAATGTCTGTTCCAAACTTATTTTTTATTTTATTTTTATTTAGTTTGTTCACTGGGTAGGTGCACTACCCAGAGAGACTATTTTCAGGCATGACCTGGGAAAGTACAGAGACGAACTTCAAAAGAACATCATGATACATAATACAAGTTACATGTGGATGTTAGAACATAGCAGCAGCAATGTGACAAAGAACTGAGGTAGTAAGACCAAATACAGCATTTACGTTTACATAAGACAATACAATCAGGTCAAATTTAAAGTGACCAGACACCGTTCAAGCAATGAGGGATAAAGTACCATGAGAGCGACAGCAGTTAGGCATAAATAGATGGAAGGGGGAGCTAGGGAGAAAGTGGAGGGAGTAGGAAGGCAATAGGTGTGTGTGCGTAGACTAGGTTAAGAATAAGTACAGGTTACCCAGAGGGTACAGCTGGTGATGGAAGATGAGAGCTGTGTAGTTTGAGAAGAGAAAGCAGACACGATAACCCAGAAGGGAGAAAATGAAATGGAAGATGAAATGTTAGAAATAAGGAAGCAAAATTGAGAGGAACTGCTCCATGTTGGAGTGGACCCCAGGCTCCCAGGTGACAACTGGGGGTGGGGTGGGGTGTGTAGTTAGAGCATAAGAGCTAGGGTGGTTTGAAGCAGGAGCATATGTAGGAGGAGGAGGAGGAGGAGGAGAGATGGTGTTGAAATTCTCTCTTAAAGGAGATGTGGGATGCAGATTGGCGTAAGGATAGAGGAAGTGAGTTCCAGAAATAGGGTGCATGACAGGCAAAGGCACGACCACCTTTTTGGTCAGATGTCTCAGGATAAGGACAGGGACATTTTTCTCGCAGAGTATAAAGTGTAGTTGATTTTCTGGTAAGGAAGGAGACAGGCCAGTGGTTTAGGTATATGGGATCTGATGATGTTATCGGTAATGGACCATAGTACGCAAGACCTTAGTTCTTGGGGTGGAAGCCATCCTAGATTTGTGTGAGAAGGCAGTGAGATTTCAGCTGGGGAGCAGGAGGTAAGCGACAGATGTTATTATAGGTAACATCCACTTACGAAGACTCGAGTTGCAGGCGGAAACATACGTAGCAACCCCGTAGGTGAGAGAGGGAATTAATATCCCACAGGCAATAGCAAGTCTAGCTGAAGGAGTGAGCGCATAACTTGTTCGGTAGATCATCAAGTTTGGAGTTTACCTGCTTAAAGGCAGATTGAACGTGGAGGTTGAAACTCAGATGGGTCAAGAGTGACCCCCAGATATCTGAATGAGTTACCACCCCAACAGATGTGCCATCTAGGGAGGAGACGTTAAAGTGAGTTTGGGAGTGTGAGTTTGAGACTGGAGCCAGATAGCAGAGCCTGGGTCTTTGATTTATTTAGAACAAGTTTGTGATTTGCTAGCCACTGTTGGATAAGCTGATAATCACAAGAGATTCTAGAGTTAGAGTTAATGTCCTCAATACTATTTTAACTGGTATACAGTACAATGTCATCCGCATATAGTAGGGAGGAAGTACTAAGGAGATTTGTGGTAATACTATTGATGAAAATAGAGAAAAGCAGAGGACCTAAGATAGACCCTTGAGGTACACCAATGTCGACTGTGACCTTGTCAGAGAGGGTGGAGTTAAATTTCACGTATTGAGACCTGTCAGACAGCTATCAAACCAGTTCACAACATTTGACGAGAAGCCTAGAGAGTTTAGGGTGGTAGCGAGGATGGAGTGGTCAACAAGATCAATTGCCTTGGTCATGTCAATAAAAATGACCCGCATGAGCCTGCCAGAGTCCACGGCCTATAGGGTGTCAGACGTTTTGGATGTAAACAGTACAGACACCTTCATGCACCGTCTGCCAGCAACCCAGAAGAAAAACAAATGGAGGAAAAGCCTGGCTGCTTTCAGCACCAAGAGGCCCATCCCTGACTTGACAGCAGGTTACTTCAGAACCAAGTGTGGTCCTGGGTATGTGGCAATACCCAGAAGGTCCATGAGAAGATTGGTGACTAGGCTAGAGCGTGCCGCAGGACCAGGGGACGGAGGAGCAGAAAAATACGGAATAAAAAAAAAAAGTTATTCTTGTAAGTCATGGCTACCAATCATTTATTCTGAATATCAATATACATAATACACATATATACATATACACACACACACACACACACACACACACACACCATTAATACATTATTCCTCTACTCTGTTACCGCGGTGGTTCAGTTCTAGGTCATGCAAAAAGTGCACATCACCCACGTTAAAGACCACTCCCCCAGTACTATTCAAGGCTTTTGCCACTGCTTCTGCGACTATCCCTGGGGAATTAATAAAGCCTTGCAGGAGCCTGGTCCAAGCATACTACTGCCCCTAAAGGAAAAGGCTGATTATTCTTGGTCCTTCTCCCCAAGGGGGACTGACCTAAACCAGTTTTCTACATCTACAATAGTTCTGTACTTCTTTACCTCCAGCGTGTCTAGGGTGGTTTGCATGTGAGTATTTTGTACTGTGTAAGGTTCAGTCTGTCTCTAAGGCCCCAGAGTCAACCACTAATTGTCTACTGGCAATATTTTTTTTTTTTTTTTTTAAAAAACAGGTAGCAAAGGAGAGTTTGTCTTAGCCCTCACTTTTTTAATACTGCCTAAATCCGGAAGTTCAGTGATTTGCAATTCTGACTTTTTATCGTGTTTGCAGGGCACTTGAGAGGGTGGGGGAGTCGGAGGGATAATTGCCTGGCATGCTACTGTACAGGTAGCTGCATAGGGTCCCCGGAGTCTGAACTTCTCCTAGGACCCAGAATTCCTCTCAAAGGGCCTGCATGTCTGGGATTAGGTACTGTAGTTGTGGTTTACGTATCCTCCTCCGATTTCTCCTATGGTGTGTAATCAGTCCTGCCAGTTTTGTTTTTTTTTTGTCTGTGCATATACGGATATATGTACTTTAGCACTATATTCCTGAGCTTCATTTTGTCAAGCTGTGTGCCCATGTGCGTGTGTACACTGCATGTGGATCTGTGGTACCAAACCAGGTCTGCAACTGACCAGGTCACTGCAAACCGATATTAGACCTGCAGTATCCAATCCATTCCCAGTACCACTTTCATCTACAACAGTGCCATGTTATGGGAACCAAACCCTGGTCACAATGACTTTCTGCATGGGGGACAAATTACAATTTATCCCTATAATTTGAGGCCCTTCAAAAAATCTCGGTATCCCTAATATTAAAGGGACACTGTCAACCCCCTAAGGGCTCAGTGTCCCTAGTCTAAAAAACACATTATGATTGTTCATACTCTGTAGAGACTGCTGATGTAGTTGGTACTTTAATTCTGATTTTTGTTTCCTTTTAAAAAGTGAAACACACTGCCCAAGATATTGGTGTTACCATATCAAAACAAGTTTGTTTGCATTCCTTGATCAACTCCCACTGCATCTCTCCTGGCCTTGGGAATCCCCCAATACAGTCTAGCCACTAATTATGCATTAGGAGAGTAGACAACTGCATCATGAGTGGCTGCAGTGGGTTTTTTGTTTTTTTTTTGGGGGGGGGCCTAGTTTTCAGGTAGTGTACAGCAACAGCAGATCATGTATTTGAAACAAAACAGGCTTGTTTATAACTATACCATTAGCATGCATTTCAGATCTATGAAAGGGGGCAGATAAAGCAACCAGCAACATCAATTAATTTTAGAGAGGGCAAGCAATCATAAAATGTGGGGTTTTAACTGGAAACATAATGCAAAAAAGGTTGACAGTGTCCCTTTAAATGCAAATTAAAGTAGGGGTAGACCCAGTATCTACAAGAGCATTGCATTGTGAGCCTGCAATGACAACTAACTTTCTGGGCCGGACATCAGGGCTGACTGTATCCTATGCTTGTTGATTACATGGCTGGTACCGATTGGGTCTGGGGGAGAACCTCATAGGTGGTCTAATATTGGCTCTGTTACGCAGGTTATGATTTGGCCGTGTAAAATTCCCTAGATTTGGATAGGGAGAGCAGTATCCTGAAACAAATGTTAAATCTGGAGATAAGATGCTGTCATGAGGACCTGCAGGTTTCTCATTCTGATCCAACTGAGGATCTTTTTTTTTTGTGGTGGTGTCTATTTTATTTACTTGGCTTAGGACCGTTTTATCTGGTTTCCCTATATCGGTCATCAACTGAGTGGCTTTAACCTGATCTGAAAAAAAGAGACGTTTCCCATGTATGCTAGGAAAATTAAGTTCCTCTGGATGCATCATTTTACAGCCACTGCAAAAAACTCATAAATTCTCTGTCATTCAGATTTTGTTTGCTAACCCCTTGAACGTATGCGGAGTTCAGCCTATCTGCAAACTGCCTAGGGTAGTGTTTTGTTTTATTTTATATGCCTTAGTTGTACCCCCTGTGCAATACGTACTGAGTGGCGCGACCATTGGCTAGATCAACTATATCCTCTGTAGATCTCCCCATCCCCACAATCTCTACTATTTCATCCCATACCTCCGGTTTCATGCAAGTAGTTCAAGTTCATATAACTTCTCAAATGTTAATTTTCAGCCAATCTGCATGCGACACGTCATTTGACAGGTGGGTGTGGCTTAAAATGGACCAATCGGATCTATCCCCCTGGACCTATATACCACCCCATCCAGACACCAAATACCGTTTTAAAAGACAAGTGTGCTTACACAGTCAGACTGCTTTTCCTTGTTTGGAAAACCACAGCCACCAAAACCTGCCCCCGTGACTGAAAGCCTCTGTACGATGATGCTCACCCCTAATACTGCATTCTAGGAGGAAAAAATAGTAAAAAGCACCAACACATCATTTTTCTTATACCGCCAAACCAACAGGGGGCACATGAATAAAACTACACAGTTCTAAAGTCTAACAACCTGGGGGAGTATATAAGGGATGCATGAAGGGTATGAGGAAGAGGGGCATGAGGAGGAGGGGAGGCATGGGGGTATGAGGAGGAGGCACATAAGGGAGTAGGAAAGATTGTGTTGCATTACTTCCAGGTTTGAGAACGCATCACTTCTGGGGGTTTAAGGTGGGACTTCTGGTGCCAGCATGGAGCGGGGCACAGACCCAGGGGACAATTCAGACTGGTCCATTTTTAAGCCACATCCACCTGTCAAATGATGTGGCGCATGCTGACTGGCTGAAAATTAACATTTGAAAAGTTATATGAACTTTCACTATCTATACGAAACTGGATACATTTTCATTCTGTCTTTTCATTACAATCTGAATGGTCTCCCAGCTCCCCCATAAGCACTGCCATCTCCACACGTCAGGATCTACCTGGCCTCCTTTATCTACCCTTTTGACATTCTTTTGCTAGACTTTCTAAATCCTTCGGGATTGGCTGGAGTGGGATTAATCCCATTCCCTTAAGCCCAGAGGGATAGTAAATACAGGTTACTCACCTGTAACAAGAGTTCTAGGAATGGTATATGTTGTTCATCCACACTGTCTCGAAGGTATCCTTGCCGCTTTAAATCTTGCCGGAAGGTCTTCAAGCTGGCTCCTCCCACACACCCGGGTGGTAAAACTCTCGGCTCCGCCCCATGGCGCCAGATCTGGCCCGCTGGAAGCTCAGGTTGTGCGTCGAAGCCGGGGAGGTCGGGTGGGTCATGTGAATGAACATATACCATTCCTAGAACTCCTGTTACAGGCGAGTAACCTGTATTTCTAGGGACATGGATATGTTGTTCATCTACACTGTCTGGCAGACTCCTAGCAGTTCTCCGGGAGGAGGGAGGCAAGGCGCACACACCCTACTTAGGGAATAGAGACTGGAGAACCGAGGCCCCAAAACCAGCATCCCGGCGTGACTCAAGGTCAATGTGGTAATGGGTGATGAAGGTGTGTGCTGACTTCCAGGTAGCAGCTCTGCAGATTTCCTGGATAGGGACGTCCCTGGAAGCAGCCACCGATGCAGCAGTATGGCGGGCAGAATGAGCTCTTATCCCTCTGGGAGGCTCCATGCCCGCCAACTTATAGCAGAGATCTATGCAGGAGGTGACCCACCTGCCTATCGTCCGCTCGGCTGCAGGTCTGCCAGGTGCAGCTTCAGCGTAGGTGACAAACAGCTGGCTGAACCTCCCGAATTCCAGCCATGCACTCCTTATAGTAAGTCAGCAGCCTCTAGGGTTCAGAGTATGGAGCCTATATTCGGCCTCCGAGGTGTGATTGGGGTAGAACACCGGCAGAGTCAACACCTGGTTAAGGTAAAACTCAGACACCACCTTCGGAAGGAATTTCGGGTGGGGGCGCAGGACAACCTTGTCCCTGTGGAAGACCAGGTAAGGAGACTCGATGCAGAGCGCCTGGAGCTCTCCCATCCTTCTGGCTGACGTGATAGCCACCAAGAAGGCAGTCTTCCACGACAGGTGAGAGAGTTCACACCTGTGCATTGGTTCGAATGACTTGCCCATGAGCTTTGCCAGTACCAGCAGTAGATCCCACGGAGGTGGAGGTTCTTGCACCGGAGGGGAAATGTGATCAAGGCCTTTGAAAAAGTGCCAGACCACCTTCTCCTGCACCACCGACTGCTTCCCGGCCCGTGCCCGGTAAGCAGAGATGGCTGCCAGGTGCACCTTAAGGGTTAGTCGACCTAAGCCCTTGCTGAGAAAGGGACCAAAGGTCGTCCAATATGCTTGCCAAGGAACAGGAGGAAGGGTCAAGGCCCTTGCCCTGGCACCAAATGGAAAATCTCTTCCATTTGAAGGCGTAGCATTTTCTGGTCGACTCCTTACGGGACGCCTCAACTACGTTGAGGACCTCGTCGGAAAGACCAAAGGCCTGGAACTCTAGCCACTCAGGAACCAGGCCATCAGGTGCAGGGATTGAAGGTCCGGATGGAACACCTTCCCCTGACTGACTGAGAGCAGGTCCGGGCGAGCTGGAAGCTGCCTCGGGAGCCTGGAGCTGAGGCTGAGGAGATCTGGGTACCAGTACTGGCGGGGCCAGTCTGGGGCTATCAGAATCACCTGCGCCTTGTCCCTCCTTGCTTTGAGAAGCACCTTGTGCATCAAGGGGAACGGGGAAAAGGCGTAGAAGAGGCCCGGGGTCCACGGCCTCGAGAAGGCATCCCCCTGTAGCGATCCCTGCTGAGGGGGGCAGGCATGGAACAGCCTCAGCTTCGCATTCTCCATGGAGGCAAACCGGTCCACCTGAGGTGTGCCCCAATGGGAGAATAGATCTTGTACTACCTCAGGCAGGAGAGACCACTCGTGGGATGCAGCCCCTATCTGGCTTAGGGCATCGGCCAGGGTGTTGGAGGCTCCTGCCACATGAATGGCTAGGAGATCCGCCTCCAGGCTGCGCACGAGTGACCAGATGCGGAGAGCTTCCTTGCATAGAAGTATGGAGCGCGTCCCGCCCTGGCGGTTTAGGTAGTACATGGTCGTGGTATTGTCCGTCTGGACCGGACCACTTGACCCGAAGAAACGGAGCAAAGGCAGTGAGAGCAGGCGGAACGCTCGGAGCTCCAGCAGGTTGATGTGGCATCGGGACTCCCGTGGAGACCAGAGGCCGTGTGCTTGGTGTTCCCCCAGATGGGCACCCCAACCCATCAGAGAGGCATCAGTCGATAGTGAGACCGTCGGCTCGGGGCGGACAAACGGGATGCTCTCCTGCAGATGAACTGGAACGGTCCACCACTGGAGAGCGTTCCACATCCCCTGGGTCACCGTCACTAGCTGGTCCAATGGATTGCAGCGCTGGGACCACTGGCTGGCCAGCCCCCACTGAAGGGGCGTATGTTCCAGGGCCCAACGGACCACGCTGGTACAGGCCGCCATGAGACCCAGGAGGCGCAGGAAGTCCTGGGCAGGGCGCGATTGCCCAACCAGAAATGACTGGGCAAAGGAGGAAAGAATCTTGGCCCTGTCCGCCGGGAGCCGTGCTCTGGCTCAAAGAGAGTCCAGCTCTGCCCCGATGAAAAGAATCACCTCCTTTGGCTCGAGTTCCAACTTGGCCTCGTTGATGAGGACGCCGACCTGAGAGCAAACCTGGAGGGCCAGATCTCTGGACTGCTCCACCTCCTGTCTGGAGGGGGCTGCTGTCAGCCAATCGTCCAGGTAAGGGTAAACCCGGACCCCTCGGCGCCACAGGAATGCTGTCACCACTGCCATGCATTTGGTGAAGACCCTGGGAGCTGGAGATAAGCCGAAGGGCATGGCTTGGAACTCGAAAAGGGATCCCTCCGCTCGAAAGCGAAGGAACCTCTTATGTGACGGACGGATAGGGACGTGAAAGAATGCGTCCTGCATGTCCAGAGAGCAGAACCACATGCCGTGTTCCAAGGATGGTATTATCTGAGCCAGAGTGACCATCCTGAAGGTTCGAGACCTTAGGAACTTGTTTAGGTCGTGTAGGTCGAGAATGGGTGCCAGCCCCCCATCCGTTTCGGAACCAGGATGTACCTGGACACGAACCCTGGGTCTGACGGAGGGTCCGCCACCTCTCTCATCACCTCCTTCTCGAGGAGGAGAGCGATGTCGGCTCGGTGAGCCGACAGCGAGGCTTCGGACCCCGAGGTGCGACGGCTCTGAAGGGTGGGGCCTGTTCGAACTCCAGAGGCAGGCCCTTTCCCACCACCTCCAACACCCACCGGTCTGTGGTGGTGATAATGAACCAGGCGGAAAGAAAGTGGCAAAGCCACCCCCCCCCCACGGGGGGGCACCTGGGGTGAGGCGACGGGGTTGGGGGCCACACCATTCAACCCGTCACTGGGCAGGCTTGGAGGAAGGACCGGCCGAGGGACCTCCAGGGCCTTTACTTCCCTGCTTCCTGGAAGAGGAAGCTGAGGGCTTGGGTTTGGGATGTCAAGCTCGTGCCTGCTGGCCCTGACGTTGCTGGGCCGGACATGCCACAGGCGCAGAGGGACGAAAAGGCTTAGGCTGCGGTCTGTGGCCTTTGTCCTTCTGTGCGGATGAGACCGAGTCCAAGGTAGCATTGGACTTCTCGATCCTCTGCAGGTGACCTTCCACCCCAGGGCCGAAGAGGTTGGTCCCCAGGAAGGGGACATCCGCCAACTTATGCTGGGTATCCGAAGTGAAGGTGGATATCCTCAGCCATGCCCGACGGCGCATAGCCACTGCGGCTGCTACTGACCTGGCACATGAATCCCCAATGTCCAGAGCAGTCTGAAGCTGCTGTTTGGCCACTGCCCTGGTCCTGCACCTGCCTAACCGTGGTCTGCAGGTCCGCCGGAAGATGAGGAACTACCTCGTTCAGGGAACCCAACAGGGCATGAGAGAAATGTGCCATAAGTACGGCCGAACTGGCCTGACGAAGGCAGAGGGAGGACGCAGCGTAGACTTTGCGCCCGGCATAGTCCAATTTCTTGGACTTCTTGTCGGGAGGTTTGTCCACGTCCCTAGCGTTCCCGGCGCGCCGGAAAACGCTGTCGGTAACTAGCCCCTCGGCTGAGGGGTGTTCCGAAAAAACAGACAAGGAACCGGTAGGGACCGCATACTTCCTGGCCATCGGCGCAGGACAGGAATCAGGGCGCTGCTAGAGCTCCAAGGCTGGGCCCACTATGGCCTTGGCCACCGGAAAGGCCTCCGTAGAGGAATCCCCTGGGTCCAGTATCTCCGTGAGGGGATACCTGGCCCGCTTAGACACAGGTTCGAGCTTCATCCCGGTGGACTCTGAGATGAGCCGAAGCAATCCCAGATAGGACAAAGGGCTATCGTCCATCGACTGACCTCCAGAGGACTCCAAGTCTACCAGCCTGGAGAAAAGGGAGGAATCGCCGGACTCTGAAGAGTCCGCAAAGAGCTGACTCGGGCCTGAGCCACCCTCTACCTGCAGAGGTCGATTGGGAGTGAGGGTAACAGACAGCCTATGGGGTGGTCCCTGAGCCGACAGAGAATTCTTGGTCGGAGCCCCAAATAACGGCTGTGGAGTCGGAGGTTCCACCGGAATCGGTGGAGCAGCTGGTTTTGGCCGAACAACCGGCCTGAGAACAGGCTCCTCGGGTAAGTCGAGGGGTTGTTTTGGCCGCTCCGGTGACAGCCACTTAATGGCCGGGAAAGGCGATGGCTTGTTCCCAGTCAGAAGGAGCTGTTGCTACATGAGGTCCTCATATCATCGACGTAACTTATGTGAAACTCCCTCGATCCAAGGGCGAGACGGCGCGCACTTACTGCGGTGCCGAGACCGCCTATGACAGCGGGATTGGCTGGACCGCGAAGAAGTCCGAGACAGAGACCGAGAACCTCGGCTTTTCCGAGGGCGGGGAGGGGACCAGGGGGAACCGGCTCTCCCCTTGGCTCGGAGGGTTCACCCGAGGGCTCCGGAACTGGAGGCACTGGCAAGCCCACGGGATCCTCAACTCCCACCGGGGAGAGAGGATTCTCGGCTTTGCCTGGCGACAACCCGTCCAACGGGAGTCTCGGTCAACTGACCTGACGGGGACACCGTGAGACCAGTGGCTGAAGCCGAACGATCGACCAAAGTCTATGGCCGACAACTCTGGGAGAGGGACCTTTCCCGCTCCCAAGAGCGTCGACGGAGCGACTTACCCTTGTCTTTCTTTTTGGACCGAGAAGAAGATCCAGCAGATATTATCCCTCTCCCTTAGTGGAGAGGGACAGACAAAGCTCCTTACAGGAAGCTGTACAAGAGGGGCCCAGGGAGAGCGTGATAAATGCCACGGCCGAGGAAGATGCGGCCCACGCCACCTCCTCTTCGAGGGCGATCATCTGCTCTAACTGATCCGCTGAGCCCGCCGCCGTGGAAACTGCCGACCGGGCCTCTTTTGACTTCACCGGAGGAAAACGTTTCTCGGGACGCCCCAGTTGTAAACAGGCAGCACGGTCTTCGAGGACGTAGGCTGAAAAGGAAGAGCACAGGTCGCAAGCCTGCGGGTCGTGCTCAAAGCCTAAACAGTAGACACACGCGGAGTGCGGATCCGTCCGAGACATCTGCTCGCAAGGGCATCTCCGAAAACTGGGAGCCGATTTGTCCATCGCAGCTGCGAGGGATAGAAGACCGAAGTCTAGAAGTGCAAAAAACTTAAATTCGCAAAACCGAAGAATTAGGAACCAGTCTTATACGCAGAGCGTTAAGAGGGAACCTGAGCTTCCAAGGAAGATCTGGCGTCATGGGGCGGAGCCGAGAGTTTTACCACCCGGGTGGGTGGGAGGAGCCAGCTTGAAGACCTTCTGGCAAGATTTAAAGCGGCAAGGATACCTGCCAGACAGTGTGGATGAACAACATATCCATGTCCCTAGAACTGGTTACTCTCTGTTGGCAAGGGGCGGCCGAGTTTCGCTCTGAGAAGTTAAAGGGAAAGTCCCCTCCACCTTTTTATTCTGTTTACTCGTGTAGTCTGTAGGCATGAACAAGGACTGCATCTATTGCACCCTCCTAATTTCATCAGGATTTAAATGTAAATGAAGCTACTTAAGCCCGATATGAAACCTGCTAGACTCCATGACAAAGGTTATGCCCCGACTCATGTATGGCATCCTTGAATTTTATGATGTTTTAGTGTTAAAGCCTGGGGTGGTTATACTGTATTAGTCAGTGCTGTTGCTGTCCTCTTCAGTCTCTATATATATATCCCTGTCTTATGATGACCATGGAACTTTTCAAGGCATAGTAAATGTGCAGTTTTCTGTAGCTCAAAGTGCATCAGAGTTAGAAAAAAATGCTTTTATAGAATCCAGGGACTTGACTTAAGATGTCTAACAGAACTGAATGAGAGTACAACTTCTGCTGGCTTGTGCAGCTAGGTATCAACTCCCATGATGCCTTACATGAGTGGGGTCATGACCTTTGCAATGGAGACAAACAGGTTTTTACAGCAGGGCAAAACAGAGTGAAGCAACCTCATTTATAAGGGTGAAAATTGGGGGGGGGGGCGAGGGGGAATCATTGCTTATACCTACAAACTACACAGGTATACAGAAAATAAGTTGAAGGGACCTGCCCTTTAAGCGATTGTCCCCATCCCCTCCTGGTACTAGGTGGCATCCTTTTGGAGTGCAGTTTAAGTCTGGGAAGGTGGGTTCCGATTTGTAAGGTTTCAACAAGCAGAATTAGTTTTGTTTGGGGGAAACTGAGGGTTCATGGGGGCATAATTCACCCCATATGGAGTATTACTGGGATCTCTATGAAACTCCGAAGGGTCCCAATTACTGCTATATGCATTTTTTTCTTAAAGTGTTATTACTGATAAGTTTAAAGAGCCTCATTCAATCTTCTCCCCATATGTTAAAATCGGTCTCCTGTGTGGTAGTTTCTCCCTGCATATTCTCCCTAGTCTCACCCTTTTCACTCTCTAATGGTTTAAGAGTCTGTTGGTGTGAGTCCTGTAAAGACTTAAATTTTCCAGGACACTTAACATTTTTTTGCCTGTTCTTCCAGTCTTTTCCTGGAATTAATTCATTCTTACCTGGCCACATTTTCCAGTCCATATACTGCACACAGTAGATAGTACCTGCATATTTTTGGGTTATTCCTTCATCCACCATTTCCCACAATTCCTGTGGGGTGACTGCACATAGCTTTTTTAACTACTTTTTAAGCTTAAATCATTATACATATTTTCAGTGGTGCTATTCAAATACCAAATCAGGTGGCGGTGTACCATTTCAAGGTCCTTAAAAATCTATCAGGGTGACCGCTGTGGGGTAAAGCCAGCTCTCCAGTGACAGAGGGACCGGATGGTCTATTATAGGTCCCATGTTGTGCTCCTAACCACTTCACCCACAACAGCAGGGGTGCTAGTCACTTTTGGTGCTATAGTTTGGTATGAAGATTCTGGTGGGGAAGGGCTTGTGGGCCTTCTGGGATGTCTCGAAAAAACCTCTGAACCTGCTATCTGCAGTCTTCACCTATATGTAACACTACTCTGTTCTTTCTGGATGCCAGTTCCACTATGGACTACTCCAGTTTAACTTCCAAGCTGCCCCAAAAGCTGTTCAGGTGCCAGAAATGTTACCAAGTTCAGAGCAACACACTATGAGGGCTGTGTTGCATTTATGAAAGAGACCTGGAGAGTACTAGCATAGTCCAAGTGTTTTTTTATTACTGTTGCATGTTCTTTATCACTGAACTAGATAACAGTACATATTCACAATCTCATATCAGAAAGATTTATGCAAAGTATATAACAAAGCTATTTTTTCTCAATTCAACATAAGCATCATCTCAAAATCACTGTTTCCTAAGACAGGCAGACTTCTGGCGTATGGCGCGGACTGCTAATCTAAGTTACAAAGCAAGCTAATCTAATTAAATTTATGGGCATTATAAAACAGTATTCATATTATAAAGCTGCATTCCTACTATAAAGCAATTACCCTAAACCAACCTGTGTCATAATACCTGCATACAAGTTATTAGAGCTCCAGATAAGGGGAGTACCGACCCATTTTACTCACCTGATTTTAGAAAACACTCTTCAGAAAGCTCACCCAACGTTTGTAAATACTCCATACTACAAAGAATAGTGATTTGTATAACTTAACCGATTCAAAAGGAGCAGGTTTCTTTTCCAGATTTACAACACTCGTATGCATCCCAATTTTGTTTTACTCACTGTAGTTTAAAACTGGTGAGTAAATCACTCCTACTAGCCAACATTATCTGGAGCATTGTTGGGACCTGATCAGTTCTTATCTAGAAAAAAACTACACCGTTTTTAAAAATGTACTCCTCACTCCACTCAATCCAGATATTTGTACGCATCTGAATTTAGTTGTACTCACCTCACTTTCAAAATGAGTACAGTACTCACCCCCCCACAAAAAAAAAATCTTATAGGGAGACCTGCATGATATACACACACACACACACACACACACACACACACACACACACACACACACACACTCAATAATGGATGAGCAACCATTAAATTTGAGTTTTATAAACTTCCCCATCTTTTATTTTTTATAACTGCTGGTCAGGAATTTTTTCCAGCCTCGCTGTGTTGTCCCTGTATCTCACTGAGGCTGTCACAGACACACACAGACAGACAGAGACACACACAGAGACACAGACAGACAGAGACACACAGACAGACACACACACACACACACACACACACACACACACACACACACACACACACACACACACACACACACACACACACACACACACACACAAACAGACACACAAACAGACACACACAAACAGACACACACACAAACACACACACACAAACAGACACACACACAAACAGACACACACAAACAGACACACACACAAACAGACACACACACAAACAGACAGACAGACAGACAGAGACACACATAAACAGACAGACAGACAGACAGACAGACAGACACACACACACAGATTATGTGTGTGTGTAGTTCTTTAATTTTAGTTTCAGAGCGCATCAGGCTCGCCTTGTGTGTGGGTAGCTATGAGAGCTCTGTTCTGTCCACGATGAAGAGCAGGATCAAACAGATTGTTTAAACACAAAAAAAAAAATAGATGGCAGAATCAGCCGAGATAGTGTTTATATTCAAAATATTTTACCCCAAGTTAAGGACTTGTGGCGGCTCTACTCTCGGTGAAAGCGAAGCGGCGGCTGAACAGCACGTTTCGACCATTCAGCCCACGACAAACGGGTGTCAGCCAATGAAGGACTCGGCTCATGCTTGCCATTATAACCTGCGGGTTATAATGGCAAATTATAACGGATTCAGCCCATAGAAAAAATTGCTGACCAGGTATTATAATGCAGTTATCCCCTAAAGCAGTAGCCTCACTGACCTATTGTCTCTGCTATTAAATACTGCTTGAGAGGCCTGTGAATGCCTGAAGCAAGAGCTGGATGTGTTCTTACCTCTTAGTGGCTTTGCCAACAACCTGCAGCCAATGCCTCCTATGACGACCAGCCAGTGGTCGTCTTCCCTCGAATCTGCTTGTCCCATCGTCCCGATTTGTCAAAAATCTGAGATTTTTACACTCTTTTTGCAGTGGCTTTTCTGAGGGGACTTTGGGAAAGAAGGGAAAGCTCAAAATGCATATGTGCATAGCTGCAGTAAGCTAAACAGAGCATACCAAGAAATGGTCACATGGTAGCTGGTAACTATAGCAACAACTGCATGGATATTTCCATCTTGCTGCTTTGTGGTTAGAGGAGATATTTTACCATCTCATGGTAAGGACTGGTGTTATTTGTCACCTCACGATTAGAAAATGTTTTCCATTTCACACTCTTTCAGCAGTTTGTAGTTTCAGTTAGCTGATCTTATGTGGCCCTAGCTGAATTCTAAGAACTATTTGCTTCTACATTTCATAGCTGAAGCTTGGAGTGCTTGGGCCTTGCCGATTTTCAAGGTCCTTTTTAGCTGGCTCTGCTTGGAATGCTTTGGCCTGCCTGACCTTTGCCCTAAAAATGCAGGTCCTTGGGAAGAGACTTCCCTGATATCAATTGAACCTGCTTCCCTTCTTACTCAAGGATCTATCCAGTCATGTGGTGGGGAAAAATAAAAAAAAAAAAAAATCACCCATTTACCTGCACACCACTGCATCTTTTCATTGTTGATTACAAACAGCTGATAGATGGTCCCTTGACAGTAACCTTATCACATAGTAGAGAGCAGCATCTGTGAGTGAGTCAATCTACTTGTCACAAAGAGGTAGTAAATAAAGAGCACTGAACTGCAAACCTAGAGAACTGGGTTCAAATCCCACAGTCACCACTTGTATACTGTGTGATCATGAGAAAATCACAACTTCCCTGTACTCCCAGGACACACATGGGAACAAGCCTCAAATGTCGTGTTTCCTGTCCAAAAATTGTAAAATAAAATAAAAAAATGGCTCAGGATGAAGTATAATCCAGTCTGGTCACATAAGAGGACAGTTACTTTAAGGTGGAGCTTCTCACTCCCTCATATAGCCCAGTGTCACAACCCCACTCAGCAGGCCAGCCCTCTACTCCCAAAGTGCCAACCTCAGAGCAGAATTGTGAACAGTTAACAGAACAAGGTAACCCTCTTGTCTGTTTTGTGGGTTCGAGTCACCTTGTCCCAAGTTCTGGAGGATTCAAACTGATAACCTTTTGTTAGCGTGCCCAATTGTCAGGCTCAGATAATTCTGTCCAGGCGCAGATATCTTTCCTACGGGCACCTAACCAGGTATTACAAAATGAACCCTTAGAACTCTATGCAAGACCTAGAGAACTCTTACCAGTTTCCCAGTTTGGTACTACAATAAGCTCATGCACAGTGTTAACTGTAACCATCTGAGCTTCACTTATAAAAAAGGAAGTTTCAAGGCACACCAGGCAGTTTCTGGTTTTAAAATATATATATTTACTTTAAAATAGATAAAAATAGGAAAACAGTAAATACAGAAGATATCCCAACACATACAGTCTTAAAAACAAAACGGGTTTAAAAGTGCAAATTCCTACAACCCATACACTCAGACTGGTCTTATCTAGTGTATCCTTACTTCATATCAGGGAATCTTCTCTCTCCATGTGACTTCCCCCAAACCAGTCTGATCTGCTTCACACAGACATCAAAGTCTCTTTGATGTAATTCACTGACTTCCTTTGACAATACGCCACACAAATGCATATTGGACTTCCCAATTTAGTTTGGGACCTGCTTCACACAGACATCAAAGTCTCTGATGTAATTTCTGGCTTCCTTGGAAGACACCCAAAACACATGCACATGCCCCTTTTCATCATGACACCTAGTGCAAATGAAAAAATTACTCACCTTAGTAATGTTGTTTCTTCTAATGGAGTCTTGCTATATTATAGACATTAGCAGTTTGATCCAGCTCTAGAACTGCCCCGGAGTGAAATGGTTAAAACCATTCCAAAATAGAATTTTGGCACGAGAGCAGCTCTATCTGTGTCATTTCAAACTTGAACTGTCAGATCTTACAGCCAAACTCACTAAGGTCTGTGTGGAAGCTGTAACCTACACTAGCCAAATGGCTACCTAAATAATAACAACCATTGATGGTCCCAACACCCAAGACTCAAGTCAGGGACCAGAAATACCAACACCATTCTAATAATATGAAATTGGAACATAAGTATAATAAAACACACACACACGCGTACACATACATACACACCCCCAAAGTCCCAAAGGGGACAAAATGCTAACAGGACATAAGTAGTGCCCACACTAAGTTGCCCGCACCCCACCAAGTAGAGGTTCTGAGAGGGGGAGGTCTATAATATAGCAAGACTCCATTAGAAGAAACAACATTACTAAGGTGAGTAATTTTTTCTTCAAATAACATGAAGTCTTGCTATATTATAGACATTAGCAGAATACACAACAGTACCTCCATGGAGGAGGGGCAGAACCTACTTAGGGAATAGGCTCTGAACAGCAGCTGTGCCAAACCGAGCATCTCTCCTGGCCTGGACATCCAGGGAGTAATGCTTGGTCAAAGTGTGTACCGTTTTCCAAGTAGCAGCCTGGCAAATCTCTAATAAAGGGATATCTCTGGCAGCAGCTAGAGACGCAGCTGTACCCCTGGTAGAATGAGCCCTCAAACCAGGGGGGGGAGGGTGCTCTGCCCACTTTCTGATAACAAAATTGGATACAAGAGACAATCCACCTGGCTATTGATCTCTTAGTGGCAGGTTGCCTTTCCCAACTTCACCATAGGTAAGGAAAAGTTGGAGGATTCAACCTGTGACCTTTGTGACGCCTATATAATAACTAAGAGCTCTCATAACATCCAGGCTGTGCAACCTCCTCTCACCAAGAGGGTGATCAGTGAAAAATACTGGAAGGAGATAGATTAAGATGGAAATCTGAAACCACCTTAGGCAAAAACTTCCTATTAGTCCTAAGGACTACCTTATCCTGTGGAAAGAAATAAAGTCAGTCTCCACTGACAAGGCTTGCAATTCACTTATGCGTCTGGCAGAAGTGATAGCCACTAGAAAAACAGTTTTCCAAGTTAGGTACTTAAGCTCGCAGAAGACAGAGGTTCAAAGGGGTTGCATTAACTGGGCAATGCAAACATTAAGGTCCCAAGCAGGGGCGGTTCCCGAAAGGAGGATTAGTATGGAGTAATCCTTAAAAACTTGGAAAACACAGGATGAGAGGAAAGAGGGATGACTTTCCTGCTGAAACAAAAGCGGATACAGCTGCCAAATGAACTCTCAGGGTAGCTGGTCTGAGACCCAAGGAATTAAGATGTACCATGTAATCTAACAAAATGGGCAATTCAGCAGATTCTGGGAAATATTTTCCCAGCACACAAATGGAAAACCTTTTCCATTTAGAACTATAAGTAGCCTCTAGTGGAAGGCTTTCTGGAAGCCTTTAGGATCTCAAGAACACCCTGAGAGAGGTGTAAATCAGCAAACTCTAACTCCTCAAGAGCCAGGCCTTGAGGTTGAGGGATTTGAGGTCCGATACCAAACCCTTCCCTGGGCACAAGTCAACAGATTGTGATTCCTGGGAGGCACAGGGGAAGATGGACTGTCAGAGACAGAAGGAGTGGTACCAGGGCTGCCTGGCCCAATCCGGGGCAATCAGAATCACCCTGCAAGGCTGAGATCTGATTTTGACTAGTACTTTGAATAGGAGAGGAAAGGGGGGGAAAGCATAGAGGAACTTCCCCTCCCAATCCAGAAGAAGGGCATCCAGGGGAACTGAGCCCAGCACTGGAGGCCTGCAACAGAACAGAGGAAGTCTGTGATTGTCTGGGGCTGCAAAAAGATCTATCTGAGGGATGCCCCACCTGGCAAAAACTATCCCCAGCACTTGAGGATCCAGGGACCATTTGTGATGGCCCTGGGAAATCCTGCTGAGGGCATCCGCTAGGACATTGTCCTTCCCTGGAAGATGAACTGTTATGAGGGAAGTGTTCAGGGAATAGGCCAGAGACCACAACTTCATTGCCTCGTGCACAAGGCCAAGACCGAGTGCCCCCTGTTTGTTGATGTACCACATTGTTGTGGTGTTGTCTGTTCTGACTTGTATCACCTTGTCGTGACAGATGCAGAAAAAGCTTGAAGAGTTAAAAAGACAGCTCTGAGTTCCAGCAAACTGATGTGGAGCAGAGATTCCGGGGACCAAACTCCTGAGTGGAAAGGTCGCTCATGTGGGCTCCCAACCCAGAAGGGAAGCATCTGTAGTGAGAGTCAAGTCGTGAGAAGGGGAAATGAAGGGACCCCGCTCTAAATTGCTCTGATCCTGCCACCACTGGAGAGCTAGGATCAAGGTTCGAGTCACTGGGACCAACTTGGAAAGGGGTCTCTTCTCTGAGACCAAAGGTTCCTGGACTGGTTCCAGAACCGACTTTGGTAGGTTTAGCAGAAAACCCAGGGAGGTGAGAAGCTGGGTGGACCTGCAGGTGAGATTTTACTCTGTTCTGGGGACTTGCCTCACAATGAGCCAGTCGTCTAGATAGGGAAAAACAGCAATCCTCTGCCTCCTTAAGTGGGCCACTGCCACTGCTAGACACTTTGTGAATACCCTTGGAGCAGAGGTAAGGCCGAAGGGCATTGCTCTGAACTGGTAATGACCTGAGGTCCAGGGAGGCTAGCCAGTCCCCTGGCCTTAGGGAAGGTAAAATCATTGCCAGAGTTACTATTTTGAACTTTGGTTTCAAAAGATGCTTGTTCAGATATCTGAGATCTAAAATGGGCCGCCATTCTCCTGTCTTTTTTGGGGTAAGGAAGTATCTGGAATACAGACCCCTGCCCTGATGCAGGGGAGGAACCCTTTCTACTGCTCTGAGAGCCAACAGGGATGAGACCTCTGTTTCCAGAGCGAGGGTCTCTGAAGCACTTGCAGGTAGAAAAAGTCTGCTTCTCAACTTGGGAAACTTTTTGAACTGAGAACCAGACCCTGGCTTACTACTTCCAGAACCCACTTGTCTGAGGTTAAAGAAGCCCACTCTGACTGAAGTAAGCCAGCCTGCCCCACTGGTACAGGAGACTGGGCCCTGGGCACCCCATCAGGGTGCCTGTTTCAGCAGGAGCTTTAGGGCTGGGGTGGGAGCAGGTCTGCCCACCCTCATCTGCCCTTGCCTTCTGAAGAAGCCCCTCTGAGCATAGGCAGAGGAGGCCTGAGTCTGGTAGAAAGGCCTGTGAAAAGGCCTACCCCTACCCTGGGGGCATGCCTCTTGAGGAGTGGCTTGCCGCTCCTTAGCCTGGAGCACTCTTGTAAGTAGTCCTATATTCATTCATCTTCTTCATGTAATTCTCTGTCTGCTCTCCAAACAGAAGAATTTCCCACCACAGGAAAAATCCATAGCCTTAGTCTGTATCCCAGACAAACTAGTACACCTGAGCCAGGCCAACCTACTAAAAGCTACAGATGTGGCCATAACCCTAGAGGAAACATCATTAACATCCACAGCAACATGAAACTGAACCTTAGAGGCTTCAATGCCATCAGCAGCCACCTGTTCTAGTTCACCAGCTAGCTGGCCATGGGCCTGCTTGGCCAATTGCATAACAGTATCCCATCTAGATTTCTGATGCCTAGCTACATAAGCCATATAATTTGCTTGCCTGAGTCCCAGAGAGGCTGCCATATATGTTTTTTGCCATGGCATCAATCTTCCTGGAATCCTTGTCAGGAGGATGTGAAGCCAAGGGAATATTAGCTTTATCACAGGCAGCAGCCTGAACTACCCCAACATGACTGCATTGCTGAGAAAGGAATTCTGTATCAGGGCCTGACAATGTATACCTTCTGTCCATCTTTTATCTACAGGAGGCACAGAATTAGAGCCTTTAAAATTTTAATTGTTTGTTTCCTAAAAGACTTATGTAAAGGAATAGACAGTCTCCTAGACTCTGGAATATCCATCATTTCTACAAAATCAGGCTCCTCTTGCTCATCCACAGCCTCTTCTAAAGGAAGCTGGAGGGTTTCAGCAACTTTTTTATAAAACATAAAATGAGATGGGGACTCAGACAGCATAGGGGGAGATTCTAAAGGTCTGTCTGGGGAGATGTCCGGTTCAATGGGCACACCCAGACCTTCCCAGCCACATTCATACTGTTTATAATCCTCCTCCCCCTCCTCTGGTTCATAAAATTCCTCAATGTCATAATCCTGAACCACTGGGACGGACTGACCAACCTTTACCAGATAGTGGTGGTCTGGACGGACCCTGGAGACAGTGACTGGACAATTTGTATGGCTTTTGCTATCTCTGCAGCAGTTGGAGAAGGAATTTTGGACTCCAGACCTGCTGATTTTCTTGTTTTCTTTACTGGAATTGGTTCCTCAGAACCAGCTTTTCTTTGCCCGAGGAAGTCTGGCCCTGGTCAGAGGGCACTCCTCTGGTTCGGCTGGCACCGAACCGGCTGGGCCATCTGGGTCAGCGGACTTTGGCTTCCTTGCTCCTGAGCCTGCCCAATCTTTTTCCAGGGTGGCTGCAGGGAAATTCTACATACCTGGCAGTTTGACTGGAGGTGGTCAAACCCCAGACAATAAACACATGGTGTGTGGGTCAGCCTTGGCAAAGACTTCCCCACAAACATCACAGTGTTGAAACCCAGTGGGCCCAGTTTTTCTTTTGGGTTTCTCAGACATAATGCCAGCCTAACCAAAAACTTGCCCTTTTAACGGCAGTGCCAGGCAAGACACCCTTATCGGTTCCTAACTGGCAGAGAAAACACTTTTTAAACCGAGAAATGAACCGAGCAGAAGGAGAAATCTCCGGAGCGACTGTTCACTGAGGCGGAGTAAAGAATCTGACAGTTCAAGTTTGAAATGACACAGATAGAGCTGCTCTCGTGCCAAAATTCTATTTTGGAATGGTTTTAACCATTTCACTCCGGGGCAGTTCTAGAGCTGGATCAAACTGCTGCTAAGGTCTATAATATAGCAAGATTTCATGTTGTTTGAACAAAGGATTTCCCCGAGGACGCCATAAATGGATATTTTAGTTCCTGGCTTCAAAGCAAACTGACAAGGTAATTACACCTCACATATCTGTAGTTCAACCTACATCCTGTCCTTTGAACTTATCCCGGGGGGGGGGGTGTTGATGTGTCAATTTCAGCAAGACAGTAGTTTCTCCAGACAGACACTCCCCTACATATTTTATATTGCAGAACAAAAATATCATATTGTAATCAGAACCAGCTGTCTACGTGACACACCCAGCAGAGAAGAAGAACAACAGCCCCTTAGTGCAAGTACAGAGCTAAAGCAACAGCATCAAAAACCATCAGCAGAGTACAACAGATCTATAGCAGCAGTAGAGAGACCCTAAATAGAAAATTATGGTTCTCATTAAACAAATAAGGGCTGGAAATAATCTGGCATACAGTTGTAAATGAAAATGTCTTACCTTACGGTAATTTTTTTTTCGCTCTGCATCCATCACTCCTTATAAGTGGGTAGATTATTGTGCTGCAGGTAGGCTGGAGTACTGGCAAACTGATATCCCAAGTGGTGTTCTATAGATGCCACCAGAGACTTTGCAAACAAAGATACCCCATGTGGTGTCCTACAGAGGCCAGAGACTTGGCAAACAAAGATACCCCATGTAGTGTCCTACAGAGACCAGAGCCTTGGCAAACAAAGATACCCCATGTAGTGCCCTACAGAGGCCAGAGACTTGGCAAACAAAGATACCCCATGTAGTGCCCTACAGAGGCCAGAGACTTGGCAAACAAAGATACCCCATGTAGTGTCCTACAGAGACCAGAGACTTGGCAAACAAAGATACCCCATGTAGTGTCCTACAGAGGCCAGAGACTTGGCAAACAAAGATACCCCATGTAGTGCCCTACAGAGGCCAGAGACTTGGCAAACAAGGACAACCCACACAATGTCATACTGAGGATACCACAGCATCTTCTTCAGAAGTCCTCTGGTGTAACATTCTGTATACGAGTGACTATCCATAGCAGCTTCATTGCTTTCTCCAACAGGATTAGACTCCAGCCCCCCCCCTCCCAATTCAGATACCCCACCATCATTCTATTGTCTCTGACCAGCATGGACTTGCCCATCGGGTGTTAGAAATTGGATACAGCTCCAAGAACACAGATATTTGCACTGTGATCTCTCAAGGCTTTTGGGCTGAAATGTTATAAGCTCCCAATACTCCACAACTGGTGCCAGTGGCACAGTGGATGGGACAGCATGCAACTATCGTGCCTCTTAGGATGTTACTTGTGTGAAGGAATATTCTGCACTTTAAGAACTCCCTTGACTGGGTTGGGATGAAGGAGTGTTTGTGCCCTCTCCGGCCCAATGCCCTGTGGGTTCCACAAAAAAGGAGGGGGTAGCTCTCCACCCCCATGACTGGTATCTCTGAAAAAGCAGGTCAGTTTGATGCAATAGAGAGGGCCTTCCTGTTGAGACAATATCTGCAGAGATGGCCGCTCAATGTAGTATCCAGGATGGTCTCAGGTCCCCAGCTTTATCCAATTAGCAAGGGGGAAAAAAAAAAAAAACAAAACTGTAGCATTTTGAGAAGTGTCATACAGGGAACCACCTCCATGTAGCAGCCATTGTCCCCGCTGTGACTATTATGCCCACTCGGCCCATGAGCAGGCTTTCCTTAGAAAGGGATGCTATGGCTTTGCACTGCTGAAGTTGCCTCCCCACAGGTACACAGATTATGACAGATCTAGAGTGCCTTCTTGATTATAGGATTACCTATCTGTAGTATTGCAGAGGAAGAGGATGGTTCACCACTTACCCTGTTGTATCAATGTTTGTACTGCCTCATAAGAAGGCGTCCACCCCACTGGGGGGGGGGGGGGAGTGTGGTGACAGACAGGTGACACTGATCAAGGGGAAAACTTCTGGCAAACACTGTGGCTCCCACAGTTGTCATGGTGCTTTGATCCAAGCCCTCCCGGTCTACCAGATACTGGAAAGAATGGCACACTGATCCACCCAATGCTCCTTCCCAGATAAAAGTGGGTCGTTAGTCCCCCAGAGTTGCATCAGCATGGGGTTGGGGCCTCAGATTTCTCCCCAGTATGCAGAAGACTGATCAAAAAAAATAAAAAAAATAAAAGGGGGGACCTCTGATAAATAGCTGCCATCGACCACTAATCAGAGGGACCTATGGAACCAAAATGTGACTAAAGGGAAGAGACCAAATATGCCCGAGGTATGTTGAGCACCCCCCATGTCCCCTAGATGAATATTTGATAGAATGAAATTAGCACTGATCTAGTCCCAGATAACAGGGTCCATGCTGGGCCGTTCACCCAGTCTGTTCTGTGCCCCCCACCCCCAACACACACACTGAATGGATATCAAAGCAAAAAAACTGAATGACCTCCCTTGAGGGCTCCAAGATGATGAAGCGGGATGCAGGTCTTAAGATTCCAAGCCCCGGGAGCCATGACTTGGCTGCCTGGCTTTGGTACACCAGAATCTATCGCAAAGGACATTAACTACTTGATGTTGGAACTAGTTAGGACCCCCCAGTCTGCAGATGAAGACAGCATAAAGACTCTGTACATCGTTACCTGCTTCTCATCTCTTTTTGGGGTGAGGGGGAGAAGACTGTTGAACACTCCTGAATGTTGAGTTGGTACACATCAACTGACAGCCTGATTTTTTGGGGGGATGTCAAGTGGGGATTACATGGTGCCCAAACTAACGTGGCCTCCTTGATAAACAGCATGTCGTTAAAAAAAAAAAAAGATTCATTATTACCCATATCATACCGGATGGTAGAGGGATTAAGAGAACCACATGCCAACTACTCAAAGAGTTGAATATTCTGTGTCATCAGAAAAGCGAACTTGATGCAGACAGATCACAGCAGAAATTTAATTTGGGGGGGGGGGAAGAGAAGAGAAGAGGGCTGACAGCTACTGGCTACAATAGCTGCCACTGAAGCCATAGGACAGGTGCACACCCCTGCAGTAGTGCGAGTTTGATACTGGCACATACACAAGCTAAATTACCTTCTCAGCAACTGAGGGCTGAGGGACACATACCAGATTTATGTAGCTGCTGTCGGTGCCTCAATAAGTTGCACACCTCTGGAGTACGAGGCGTGAAGGAGCCAGAGTTATACACAGCTGAATGATCACAACAGAAGCAAACTGCCATGAGAAGGTGGGCAGAACTTAGCCAGTAAAGGCTGGAACCAGAAGACGTGAAAGAAAGCCTATGTATGCTACAGGAGGGCAAGGTTGGACACTAACCTTGGCCTCGCACACTTTGGTGATGTAGTTCCTCTGTTGCACCTGTGAGGAATGTGCCCTTTCCCAGGACCAATGCTGCACTGCTCTAGTTAGACCCCCGACTGCAGCACCTGCCTGAAAATAACAACCCTGTTGTCCTGTAAAGGAGAGCAGACAGCCACACCAAACTGAGGAACAGTTGCAACCCTGCTCCGCACCGAATATCTTTGGGTATGAGCCAACAGGAAGGCACTTCTGCATCAAAACAGAATACTCCAGTTGCAGACAAAGACTGGAACAGAGGGACACACCAGAAGAACAATAAAGGCTCTGTTCCATGCCTGGCACCCTGGAGGGGTAAACTGCTGGTGAGGGATTATTTGAGGCAGAAGAGCCTGAAAACAGACACACATGGGCCCCTGCTGAATCCTGTGGAGAGTACCATTGGAGAGCAGGGTGCAGCAGCATTACTACACCTTGGGTTTGAGAACAATGACTCAGGCCACGATACGAATCCTGGGCTGGCCCATGTAAAAATCCCAAGGCGTGGATCTGTGGAGAACGTCGGTATACGAAAGACAACAGTGGCATCCCGAGTTGCTACAGAAAAATACTAGGGCTTTACTGGATCTTGAGGGCAGCGGAGTTTCCATGTGCTTGGCCTTGAAAAAAAGAGCTGGTCTTCAGGAAAAGCAGCACCAGTGTCCTTGGTAACTGCCTCAAATACCAGATCTACTTCCCCAAGGGCTGCATTGGAGGTCCCTGGCCCAAGCTAACATCCAGTCTGCTGCATGCCAAATCTGCGGTTCAATAATCCGGAAATCCTGGTCATCTGACAACACATCAATGTGACAGATCTGTCGGCAAACGCAGGTTTAACTGCACTCAGAGTTCATGGAGCGGATGCATGCCAAAAACCTTGAACCATGAAATGAAACACAAAAGGCTGCACTCTGGTAAGATGAAAGAGCTTAATTAAGTGACATTATCCAGTGCATTTTTATTACAGCAAGTCACAACAGACATCACCTTGGTGATCACGTCTAAAACAAAGTATCTCGATTTAGATGTGAAGTGCCAATGTGATGGGTCAGGTGTGACACTCCAATAAAAAATGCACCGGATGGTATCATTTGGGCAAGCCTGCTCTTCATTCTTACCATAAGACAGCAGCCTTTTGCATTTCATAACAGATCTGTCCCCTGCAGTAGTAACAAAAGATTAGGAGGATCCTACCTTATTCAAAGTTAATGCATCAAATTGAAGAAGGGAGAGGCAAAGAAATGCAACATTCCTGTAGAGAGATAATCTCACTTGCTAAACATGGAGATTATGCTCTCGTGGCTTCTACTGAAGAAAGCAAACAAAAGTGCCTCAAGCGACCACCTCAGCCCATCAAATCACTCCTGAGAGGGAGGATGCGTCTGGGCAGAGCAAAAATACATTTCAGTGGGACAGCTGAAGCTTAGTAAAGAACTACCCTATACACTAGCACAGAGCTTCAAGTCCCTGACTTATTCCCGGCAAGGCAGGAGACAAAAACTGACCAGGCAACAATGGTCTCAGTAGGACTGTGTGTGATGTCTTTGCACTGCCAAGTCCACTGCCTTCCTGCAGCAATGGATGGTAAGCAGTGACAGATGTATCAAGCCCTAGAGATACTGTTTTCCTTCGGAGGGACTAAACACCTTCAGGAAACAATACTGCCAGAAAATGATTATAGTTCACAGGTTGTCAACATACCCTTACCTTGAGGGCAATACTGCATAAATCTAGAATAGGCCTATTAATAATATGGCTGAAATTAAGAGCGACCCCTGACCCCATCATCACAACCAGGTAAATCACCAGTGATGTCATATGGGTCATGGATCACAATTAAAATATCTCCATATTTTCTATTTGAACTACACCAGATCTAACAAGAGTTTATGTTGTTAAAAAAAAAGGAAGTGAAATTCTATTACAAAACAATGACTGGAAATGGAGCATTGTGATAGGCTGAACTGCATTCAAAACAGCTGGGTTAATGGCAGGAAACCCTCATGCAAGAAGAAGCAATTTAAAAACCAGAATAAAAACAAACTGTTTTGTAATAGCATTAAGGCATTCCAGGGGTTCAAAACAAGTGTACTGTGATGTCAGACTTGTATTCTGAAGAAACTGTACTGAGATTATCTGCTTTGCCAACCACCTAGAAGAATATTTTCACTGTAGGTTCCCCAAGAAATAAAATAACCTCTATATTTGAGACTTATTTAACTCTGTCACGGCAAAAATATGGATACAATCATGAATCTCAAACACCAAAAAAATCTAGAGTAGGATACCAAAAAGTAGCATTTAGTGAAGGTCAATAAATGCCACCGTTCTTAATCTATGAAGGCCCAGTGGGAGCTTGACAGTCACTGCCCTGCAGGCAACTCAGGTTTGAGAATGGACTCTGGGAACTGCGTTGGGGAGAGGCCATGGGCTGTAGCAGCTGCAATGCAGCAGTGGGCTCTGCTCAGGGAGGGTTGGCGGCAGGTTCCAGTGCCATAACACTTGTGGGAGGGCCAGAAAGCTTGCTCCGTCTGCAATGTGCTGTGAACGCATGGCATCAAAATGGCAACTACTCACTCCATGGGGACGAGGAAAGATCGGTGAAGGGGCGGGGGAAGAGACATGTGGAGAAAACAGCCACATCAGCAGGATGGCTTCGACCTGATGCAGGGTATATCCCAGGTAAGGCAGGCGATTTGATCAGGTATAAAAATCTATATGGCTGAACAAGTAGTTAATAAAGTTGACAGGTTCTCCCCATCATAGATAGGGTTAGCATACCAATGCTACTCTTTTGTTATAGTTTTACATTAAAGAGTAAGGCATGATTAGTAACTATGAATGTTAATACTTTTACGAACATGGTGCATCATACTGTCAATTCAAGCAGTAGATCTGTCACTAGAATGGACACTGGTTTCTAATGACAGAAAAAGACCAGATCTGGTTCTAAATTTAGATTCTGTGAAATGAACCAGCCTCTTCTGCTTTTTAACTTCACTGGATCAAATGGATTCAAAATATTCAGACTCTTGGACCAATCTAGGCCCCCATTTTCAAACCTGGGGGGGATGCGCGGCACGTATCTAGATGCGCCGCCCAAATAAAAGGGCATAAAAATTGCAATATTTAAACAAGGTGCATAATCCCACGGATTGCACATCTCGTCTGAATATAGCAATCTTAGCGGGTGATGCAAATGGGTCCGCCGACAATGCACTGGCATATCCCGTGGAATGGCCTGAATACCAGGAATGGGGATGCACGGTGTATCCTCAGATGCGCCGGTCCCAAATTCCAGATATTTAGACAGAATATGCAAATGCAGCCATCAGGCATGAAAGGTGCAAACGGACTATCTGCATGCTCATTATGGGCGCATTTGCATACATTTTGCTGGGATGCGCCTTGCAGGATGCACCGGGCCGGCCTGCCCAGCCCCGGTCCACCAAGGTCAGTAACCCCATCCCTTTTCTATAGTGTTGGGAACCCCTCTTCCAGCCAGATCGGTCCCTGTAAATGACAGTGAAACCCCCCCTTTTCCGTAGTGTAGGGTCCCCCCCACCCCATATCCAAACCATAATCCTTGTTCGCATAACAAACCCCTGCTACATACCCAAGGTTGCAAAGGTGGACAGTGCCTAAGGTAGTGTTTGTGAACAATTCCACCACACAATACTGTATAGTTACCAATGCACAAGAAATTACTCATCAAGGGAAAAAGTGTGCGATAACCCAGCCAAACTTTTGCTTTATCCCTAAAGGAGATGTGCAAATTAGAGGGCACACCTTCCATCCTATTGTACAGTATATCCCAAGGACGTCACGAATTAACACTTCGGTACCCAGTCAAGCAACTAAAATTAATGAATATGCACCTGCTTTCGGAGTGCCTATACCTCCCCTAACATTGGATGTGCAAAGGTTGTTAGACCGCAAAAACACACATCTTATTCAAATTCAAAACTCTGCCTGTAAAATAAAACAAGACATCAATGTGCTGTTAGATGATGCAGATAAAGAACACTTAATATATGCCAACTGGGGAGGATATTGGGGGGTATTGTCGTTCAAAGTGTTGTTAATGCTACAGTTAGTATTAGTGTTTATTTCGTTAGTCAGTACATGTAATTTGCGCTGCCTAATACACAACCTGCATCATGATATGTTTATGCTCAAGATGTCAGCAGCCACAAGTCAAATGTTGTAACAATGTGCCCTTGGTTAGTGGTGGCTCCTATTAATAGGACGGGCAAGGTGGACAGGGCAGCAAGTCATCCAGAGAACTTGGGAGCGGGGTCCCTATCGGAGGTCTCCAGCCTTACCCACTCATGTTCTGTCCGGAAAAACTACACCCAATTTCAGTCCCAAAGAGGGAACTGTAAGGGCAAAAGCTAAATAATGGCCACAAGTGTGACTGAAATGTGTGGCTCAATGCTCAAACTGAGTTAAACAAAACTCAAACCATACAAAATACAAGTCACATAATGAGCATAGGCAGGGTCTGTAATAAAATGTACTAGGCAGTAAAACAAGTTATATATGCAAGGCATGTAAAGCAGAATGTGACAGGCGGTGCCCTGTCAAAGGTATTTGTGTTATAAATAAAGGTATTTGTGCTGTAAATAAAGGCGTTGCAATATGGTGCAACTGGTTATGCACATAGATGAGAGTTCAGTAAGTAAAGCCAGATATGGTCAAGAAAAACTGGGCTCTTCAAACATGTCCGTGACTAAGGTCATGTAGCGAGTTCTAGGCAGTGTATCACCAACATATAGTAAATGACCATATTAGGTAATAGGATTGCTAGGAGCAAATCATCGCGTTAGTCCTGTTTGGGGTGTAACTTTCAAATTGTGTATATAAGCTATGTATGTAAAACATCAAGTGGAATCATGTAACATCAAAGGCTAAGTACAAGTGGCACTATAATAACACTGCTAAATAAAAACTCTTTTTGATTCTCTGTCAGTCTCGTTGAGTAATTATATTAAGTTGTTAGTAACATTAAGAATACGTTACACAAGGGATGGGAGATTTGTTTTTTTTTTTTCAAACCAGGTTTGGGATGGGAAGAGGGGGTGTCCCTAAACTATAGAAAGGGATGGGGGCTATGTTTTATTTCATTTCAAATGGGGTTAAGGATGAGGGGCCCTACACTACGGAAAAGGGATGGGGATTGTGTTTAATTTTAACATTCAAACTGGGTTCGGGACGGGGTGGGGAGTCCCTACACTATGGAAAAGAGATGGGGTTTGGGGTTGAACAGGACTGGCCTGGGAGGGGCAGCTGCTGTGCTCCTGTGTGCAGTACAGCAGCCTGCCTGTGGTGGCCGGACTTAGGCATGTTTTTCCCATGCTCACCTATGTGCACATCTCCAAGATGCGCGGGCAGCTGCGCTGGACATTTTGGCTGAATATGGGGATGTGCCGCATATTCATAAGCACGCTCCTTCGAGATGCGCTGCATACATTATCACTGTGCTTGGGCACAGCCAGAGATACGCAATGCATCTCGGCCCTTTGAATATCGTGCTGCAGCGCATTTCTTGAGATGTGCTGGAGCATCTCCTTTTAAAATGCCCCCATAGTTTCCAAAATTCCAGCGGCTCAATAGGTAAAACAATGGAAACCAGTGCCCTCTATTACTTGCAGTGTCAGTGGCTCAGCAGGTTGCACACTAGCCTCTGAGGCCAAAAGATCAGAAGGCTGTGGGTTCTATCCCCACACCAGACACTTTAAATTCCAATACTGACACTGCAGTGCAGCATGGGGGTGCTGCACTCCTGAGGTACTGTCTTTCGGATGAGACGTTAAACCAAGGTCCCGTCTGCCTGTTCTGGTGGTTGTTCAGGTGGACTTTAAAGATCCCATGGCACTTCTCAAAGAGTAGGGGAATTTCCCTAGTGTCCTGGCCAAATTTCCCCCATTCACTAATATACCACCATCAGCTTAATCTGGTTCAATTTCAGTTGGTTACCATCTGGATCCCCCCTCCCCCCTGAAAAAGGGACTTCTAGTCTGAGTGGGCCTACCGGGACAACAAAATTCAATAAAATAAATTACTTGGTTCAATAGCAAAGTGGGATTTAGACCGTATTTTGCAGATACAGAAATAAGGACAGGAAAAGAGACCATCACGTCTGCCCCGATTTCTCATTACTGGTTATGATTTGGCTTTGTTATTACTCAAATTGTGTAGTGTAAATGAGACCTAGGCTCAACTTGCTTTCCAGTAAATAAATTGAAACAAATGTAATAGGTTTACTGATCTCATGAAACATGCATAGGATGATCACTTCACGTATTACCAGTAGCAACTGCACAGCATAGCATCAAAAGCAGCAGTGCAAGCAAGACACGGCACTTCGAGCACAGTCTATAGGGTAAATGGAGAGGGATCACAAGCCTTCTTGAACATTTGTTAAAACCATTCAAAATTAAAATCACCGGCCCTGACCTTTTTTTCTGAGGGAGGGAGGTAGGACCTGTGAAGAGATCTCCCCTCCCACTTTGGTTCCTTCCTGGATTCTGAGGCAGTGCTAGAATACTGGCTTGACGCTGCCCACCCCCTCTGCTGGATTAGAGGGCTTTTCTTGATCCTTTTTCCTACGATCTGACTGGATACCACATAGTCTATGATTTATACATAAAGATGGTGGTATGAATTGGTTTACTTTTACACAGGATGCAAATAAAAAATGTCAAACAGAAAATTCAAACACAGAAATGCAAAAAGAAACTATAATCCACCTACGTAATAAACATTATTACTGGGTACCCTTGATTACACAATGACAGTGAGAGTCTTCCTGTTATACACAAGCGTGACTTCACACTCCTGTATTAATGGTGATCACTCTTTCCTGCAGTACTTTCTGCTGCTGGACACCAGAGAAGCTGCAGCTTATAAACCCCGAAACAGGTGATATGTAATCAAGCAATAAAAAAAAAAAACAAAAACTCAACACACAAAATATGGTACCAGTATGTAATTTTTATTTTCCACAACCTTGGTGTGTGATGCCACGAGCTTTACTCTTGTGGTTTATGTGGCATTAGCTACCAAAAGGGTGTATATAAAAAAAAAAAAAAAAAGATTACAAACTGGTACTCACAAATTATACCATATGCGATGTTCCAAATTTCAATGCATTAGGGAAAGAAAGTTAAAGATTATTTTAAAATAGAGCATCTCTCATCCATAAGGTATGTGGCCATCACAAATCTAGCACCTTCAGAGCTCAAGCAAAATAAATTTGCTTAAAGGAAAAACTATACAACTCAAAAAAGTCTCCCCACCCCTGGCAAACCCACACTCCATTAGCATCTGCAGCACAAGTAATTTTGTTTATGTACCTACCTTTAAACCCATTTTTTTTCATCTCTTCAATACAGCTGTGTAATTTCCATTGCAATGGCAGAGTGCCACCACTTCAAAAGGAAGGCAGCCACACGCATCCCTTGCTCCCATGTGACCTAGGCAAGGCAAACTAGCACAGAGTAGGCAAGGGAAGCATGCGGCTGCTTGTGAGGTGACACCATGCAGCCTTGGAAAAGAACAGTTTACTCACTGTAACAGTAGATCTTAGAGTGAATCTCCTCCATTGGGCCACACCTTGAGAGACAGAAGCAGTCAGGGTCTGGACCACTCGGAAACGTTTGCTAGCTGGGAGCTGCCAACGATGTACCTATGTAGTCGTGGGCAGCCCCACTGTTTCTCAGTTCCCTACCGGAAATCAGCTCAGAGTCCCTTGTGGTGAGAAATCAGCAGACCACACCAGTACTAGGCACACAAGAAGAGGCATAGGACTGGAAATACAGTATATACATAAGGAACTAATGGACAATTCCAAGCAAAGCAGTGGGCAAGCCTGCCAGCTTATACCTTGGAAAGGGGGATGGAGGGTGGGTGTGCTGAGGGCCAATAAAAGAGATTCTCTTGAGGATCTACTATTACGGTAACTGTTCTATCTTCATCAAGAAGATCGCCTCCATTGAGCCACACCTTTGGAACACTTCCCAAGCAGTACACAAAGTACCGAGGAAGAATGACAAAGTCCGACATGCAGTCAGGACAGGGGGTTTTGCAACACCGCAAGATCAAACCCACTAAATCTACAAGAGACTGTCTAGAAAATCGACATTTTGGCAGAAAACGAGGACTAGTCCACAAAGACACCCTGTGCTTGTGGAAAATCAAATATGGAGGCTCATACATCAGTGTCTGAAATCCTATGAGCAGAAGTCATGGCAACCAAAAAGCTGTTTTCCTTAAAAGGAAATGCATCGCACAGGTTGCAGTAGGCTAAATGAAGCCACAGTTAATTTTTCCAAAATGAAACTGATTTTTCAAGGCAGAGTCAACTTATGAATCAGGGGACGCATGTGCATAATACCCTTCAAAACTTGTATGGGACACCTCTAGTTGTGCCACCGTGCGGCCGTGAACAGGGGCATGGAAGGCCAAAATGGCAAGTACACTTTAATTGACAAGTACTGGAGACCAGGAGTCAGCTAGGGACAGAAGGCAGTCCAGTCCAGCATTATCAGTATATGTAAATGGGTCCACTAAACGAGAAGCACACCATTCGCAGAAGCACTTCCATTAAAAAAAAAAAAAAGAAAAAAGTGCATCATGCAGAAGGCTTTCTAGTCACGCATGCAAATGCAGGCACCACAGATGCAGATGGATCAGTGACTGCTAAACCTGTGACAGCACACCCAACAAAGGGGAAGCTGAACAGCAGGCTCCACTGTCAGATGCTGCAGAAGTAGCAATCTAATCTGAAGAGGCCAGAAGGGAGCCACAGTATTAGGGTGGCATGCACTACCTGCAGCTTGTTTGCGTTGTGTGGGGATGCAAAAAAGTCCAACTCTGGATGACTATCTTGCCAAGAGGTCGTTTATCACATAGCTCATGAGTTCCGGACACAATGCATTGGATGACTGGTTAGGCAGCATGGCGATGCTGTGCCTCTCCCCTCTTGTATACAGCTAAGGCCGTTGATACAGTTCAGGTTAAGTTTCTCTGGTGTCAAAACGTGGTTTTGCTCTCCTTCATACTCAATGTGTGTATGGGGAAAAAAAAAACAAAAAAAAAAAAACTTGAAACCCAGGCCGATCTGAACCATTTTTGTACCAGAGTGATGAATGGAAGGCTGTGAGTATTTTAATGGTCTTGTAGCGAAATTTCTATAACTCTTATTGTGGCAGTAGCGGTCTGGCTCCTGTGTGGAACTAGAGTCGGTCTTTTGAACACGATACTAGAAGGACATCTTTCTTTTTACTACAAGTGCTACGTCTCAAAATATTTTAAGCGCTAGAAGGAAGGAAGGAGAACGCCAGTTGGCAGTGGCTACAGATACACCAGAGGAGTGCCTAAGAATTAGCTTAAACCTACAATGCCAGCACCTGAGCAACAAATAATTAAAAGATAAGTCTTTCTCTTGCTCAAGCTAAAACTTTGAGATGCACAATGGTACTATGGAAAAAGAAGAAATTAAACACTTGCAGTCTGAGTTAGAAAGCCTTTCAAGACCCAAACTTTAAAGTTCTTTAATAAACTTCTACACTTATTGAACATTCTCTGTTCAATATTAAAGAACACTGACTATAATGGTCTAAACAATTTAATTAAAATCAAGCATAAAGTACAAACATCTTAAGCTGGAATCTGTTCATATGCTCCCAGAGAGCCTGTCTAGAGTGGAAACTGTGGGGAAAAGGGCCATTCACCTATTATCTATTGAGGCAACAGTTCCTTGTTAAACAAACGAAAGGAAAAGGACATTAAAACAAGAAGATATTCTGCATATGGGAAACTTGCAATATAAAGTGGAGCTACGGGGAAAAGATTGTCAAAACTCTTTCAAGTCTTTGGGGGTGGGGGGGGGATTTCAAAGTCTTAAAAAAAAAAAAAAAAAAGTGTGTGTAAACCAACAAACCTGAGCCAAAAACAGGGACAGAGGTAAAAAAAAATAAGAAACTAAGGTAACAGACTGCCCGTAAAAAACTGTTGTGATCCAGCTGGGTCCAAAGTATTAAATATAGCCCCAAAAATGGGCTTGGAGAAGAAGGGAAAAAAGAAAGGGGAAAAGTGTTAATACCAATTTAAAACCCACACCATCTACAGGGGAAATGGAAGATATTCCCCAAGAGAGGATACTGAAGTTCTACCTGGGCCCTCAGAGGAACAGCTACAAACATCTGATACAGAACCAACTGTTGGAGAAGCTGCCGCTTCTGTAAAACTAAATCCGCCAAATGGAGGAGTAATGTCTGCAGGACCAACACCAGATTCTCCACCAGCCATGGCCCTACAGTTAATTAAAAATATGTCTGACACACAAAGTTCAGTAGAAAAATTACAGCATCTACCAGAATCTATAAAAATGCTTACAGAAAAGGTTTCAAAGTTGGAAAATAATCTAGAAAAGGGTCTAAACCAAATTTCTGAATTACAGACACTGTGACAGAGAGAATTATAACTCCACTGGGTCAAGATGTAAGCTTCTTAAAGAAACATCGGTCATCTCTAGAAGAAAAGTTCGATGAGTAGGAGAATTGGGCAATGAGGAAAAATACATGGGTGTTTGGTATCTTACCTGAATGGGGAAAATAAACTTCATTTTCAAAATATTATCGTGGACATTTTCTCCAAATTACTTCCTGCAGATCAAGAAATTCCTATTTTGGACATGGTCTATTGGCTGGAAGCAGCCAGAGATAGTAGGAGAACTAGACCAGCAATTGTAAAGGTTTTAACAACGGAAGGAAAAGACCTGGTTATGCAGGCCTTTTATGGTCACAAGAACTTCCTGTACAGAGATCAATCGGTATATCTGAAAAATGATTATTCCAAGATATTATGTGACCAAAGGAAGAAATATAGGGGACTGCAAACAAAAATTATGGAAAGAGGTTATTAAGGCATATGTAATTTTTCTGGCTAAGCTGAAAGTATTGTTAAATGACCAAGCTATTTTACAGTTCTGTAGATGAAGCATCGGATTTAAACATTTGTCTGCCTACTTTTTTGCTGCGGGGTATGAGAATGGTTAAGGAAAAGCAACATTTAGGAAAGGAGGTTGAAATCTCCAATAACTTGCAAGTAAGATAGGAGAACGATCGGGCTCTGATGTTTTTTGGTCTTGGAAGTAGACAATTTGGGGGAACGGGACCTTCCTTTTCCAGCACTTGTCATCAAGTGTTAAGGGGGTATGCCAGACTTCCGTCTTGGGCATTTAGGGGGTGGGGACGTCTTTAGATTACAAGAATTACACAGGTACAGAATTAGGTTCACATAGGGAGATGGAAAATGGTATTGTGTAAATGACATCTAGTAAAGCGATGGGGGCTCTTACAGGTTGCACTTGGAATATGAATGGCATAAGTTCTCCAGTTAAGAGATCTAGAATATTTGCCAGAATAAAAAGGATAAAGTTCAATTTAACTATTGCAAGAAATTTTTCTGAATGCTAAAGAGTGGGGTAAACTGGGGGGAAAAAATATCCTGAAGTTTGTTTTTTTCCACCGGAACTTCAAATAAGTGTGGGGGTTGTTGTCCTTTTTGGAAAAGGTTTTAAAGGTGAAATACTGGATTCAGTAAGTGATAAGCAAGGAAGAATGGTTATGGTAAAAACAATAATAAATGGCAGAAGCATTATTTTTGGATCCTTGTATGCCCCTTTCAAAGGTTACAGCAGCTTTCTGGCAGAGTTGAACAAATTAATGTACACTTGGAACAAATGCCTTTTTATATTAGGGGGTGATCTGAACTATATTTTGAATGAATAACTAGAAAAGATCTAAGGGTACGAGCTGGAACGAGTACAAAGCAAAACTGCTGAAAAACCTTTTAGATTTGAATAATCTGGTTGATATTTGGAGAGAAATGAATGGGGGACTAAAGGATTATACATATTTCTCCTCCAGGCATGAAGGTCATTCTAGACTAGACCATGTGTTTATGTCCAGAGAATTGTTAATAGGAAGCATGAAGGTGTTAACCAAAATAGAAACCACACTTGTTTCAGATCACAGTCCAGTTTTTGTAATATTTTGTTAGGAGATGGGGGTAACAGAGCTAAGAAGCTGTGGTGTATATACAATGGTCTCTAGGAAGACAAGCAGTTCCTGGGAAAAATTATTCAGACTACAGAGTATTTCATGACTGAAAATGTGTCAAATGCTAATGTAATAAACTGTTGGGATGCCCTTAAAGCCACAATACGAGGGGTGGTGATTTCAGAAACCTCATGGAGGAACATACAGAAGACAGAACAAAAAGAGGTAGAAGGGAAACTGCTTTTGTTGGAAAGGGCAGTGAAATCCGGGGACGCAACAACAAAAAAAAAAGTTAGCAAATAGAGTGTTTACTTTAGAAAGACAAACATTGGACATTATATCATTGTCTATAGAAGATTGGGGAATAGTTTCTAAGCAAGCAGCAATATTGAATGAATTTAAGTTCTACACAAAACTATACACCTCAGAATGCTCCCCTTCAAAAGAGGAAATACAATATTTTGAACATTTTATAGGCCCCAAATTAAATGCCACAGAGGCAGAGTTTTTGTTGAAGGAAATTTCAGAATCAAAATCTTTATCCAAGCAAACATCATTGAGCAGAGCTCATTTGCAAGGCGGACCTGGTTATGATAAAATCTCAGACAAAATCCAAAAGATGAGGGATACATATCTAATGACAATTTGATACATACAAGTCATTGCATACAAGACATCAGCCAATAGCATAGAACAAACAATGTTGCAGCAGAATCATCTGCAAGTGACAAATTGTGGATCTCTCAGATTTAAGTGACAGTATGCTAATTTGGGTTAGGTGGGTAATAGTAGAGGAGGGGACTAGGGTAGGCCCAGAAGTAAGAAGACAGGCGGTAGGGGAATGTATCATAAGGCAAGGCCAGAATAAAACAATTACTACTAGGTAGCTTAGATGGAGATAGGATAAGTAAATCAACAGAGGACAGTGGAAAGCTGCAGATGGAGGATACAGTATGAGAAGAGGAAGGATTAAGGGAAATGTATGTAAAAGAGGAGAGGTTAAAGACAGTCAGTGTGGTGATATTGTGGTTACTGGTTCAGATTAATGGCGAGAAAAGCACTTACACGATTCCTTAAGACAAGAGTACAAGGTCTTGAATGAACAGATGCCGATGAATGTATTCAATTTTACAGTTTTCTGTAAATTGTTCCACAGGGAGGGCAGCACAAAGTTGATGGCTGTTCTGCCTTGGCGAGAGCAAACTTCGCGGGAATTTTTAAATGAGATGCAAGAGTGACTTCTCAGGGCATAGGTGCTTACTGAGCTTGGCGGAAGGCAGAGATATATTCTGGAATTTTTTTTGAGATAGCTCTGTAGGTCCATAAAGTGGCATTTTTTTCCCCACCTAAACTGGAGGGAGGTCCATCCTACAGCTGCATATAATAAACAGTGGTGCGTACTGAAGGGGAGACCGGTAATGAATCAAACATCTCTACGGTATAGCGTATCCAGTTTTGTTAGGCAAGAGGTAGGACAGTGGCTGTAAAAAAAAAAAAAGTCTGCGTAATCTACTAGTGAAAGAAATGTAGCTTGCACCAACCTCATCTTCAGAAACTGAGATTAGCGAGACCATGCATCAAATGGCTAAATCCAAAGCCCCAGGAAATGATGGGTTTTCTTTAGAGTATTATATTGCACTGGAAAATAAAATGGTACCCCACTTACTAGTTTTATTTAACCAGATAGTTAAGCCTGGGAAAATGCCACAATCATTTTCATGTGCATATATATTTCAGTTTTGTTGAAACAGGGAAAATCTAGTAAAAAAAGTGGAAAATTATATACCCATCACAATATTTAACACAGATTATAAAATATTGGCAAAAATAGTAAATAGAATACTCCCCCTTCTACCGAGGTTAATTCATAGTAATCAAAACAGATGTTATTCACAGTAGGACAATACAAACAGGCTTATTAAAATGCAACTGTTAATTGAATATCTGCAAAAATCAAAACACCCCAGCAATATTTATGGCCTTGGCCAAGGCTTTTGACATGTCTGAATGGCCCTATTTATTTAATACTTTAAGGGCTTTTGGTTTTCCTTCTGGCTTTATATCTATTATTCAAACTCTGTATTCAAGGCAGTATAGCGCAGTGGTTTAAGGCTCTGAGCTGCAAATCTGGTGACATCCAGCAGATCAGACCTGGGTTTGAACCCCCACAGCTTCCACTTGCATACTGTGTGACCCTGAGCAAGTCACTTAACTTCCCTGTGCTCCCAGGTCGCACCTGTAAAAAAAGCTTTCAGCTTAGTGTGCCAGTCCTGGTTAAATAAAACACACAATGGCTCCAATCAAAGTAAATAGGAATCTATCAGAAACCACTGTGCTTCATAGAGGGGTCAAGTCAGGGTTGCCCACTGTCACCTTCCCTTTTCGTGTTAGGTTAGAGTCACTTGAGCGAAATCAGAGCTAACAGGGATATTCAGGGCATTAAAATAAAGTCAGAAGTAATAAAAACTAAATGCCTTTGCTGATGGTGTTCTTTTAATACTCCAGGACCCAGCAAACCGTATAAAAATTGATTCTGGTTATAAAAAGATTTTCTGAAGTGGCGGGTTATAAAATAAATGAGGGGAAAACAGATGTTAACTTTTCATGTTCAAGACCCAGGTATAATTCAACAACATATTCAGGCCACAATAAAAACAACAAGACGTGAGATACCTGGGAATTTACATACACAGCCACACTGAAACTCTGTTTAAATCCAACTTCAAATAACTTGTGGATTCAAGTCAGGGATAAATTACAGTATTGGAGTAAGATTCCTTCATCCCGCTGGGGAAAATCCAAAATTATAAAGATGATGATAGATCCTTTTCTTTCTTACAGATTACAAACTTTAATGATACCCATTCCCAGATCTTGGTTTAAACAAATAAATAAGCATCTCAAATAAAAAACAGCCTAGGATTTCATGGGGAAAGCTTAGTCTTCCAGTGAACCAGGGAGGGTTAAGCCTGCCCCAATTTGGGAAACTATCACCTATCGTACTTATTGAAAAGGGTCCTGAGATGGGCCCTGGACGATGAATATGATCGGTCAAATCTGTCTCTTGAATTATATAATTTCTGCCTCATATTTAGAACAGGTGGATTTGTACCACATTGCCTTCACTGTTAAGCATTTGAAAAATTATAAGAGTCTACTGGTGAATCATATGGCTGACGGGATACTAAAATATCCAAATAAAATAAAGTGGGACTTGTACCAGTCTCTACAAAAACATATTTGGAGGAACCCTAATTTTAAAATAGGAGGCAAAATGTTACGAAATAAATATGGGAGGGCAAGGGAATAAGAAAATGGAATTATCTGTTTGAGAAGGATAGGATTTTATCCTGGGATACGTTTAAAGACCTATTTCACTTAAGTCCTAATCAGTATATGTTTTTCAACCATATATTTAGTTTATACAAAAAAAAAAAAAAAAAGACTATTCCAGATGGGAAAGGGCACTAAACAATAAGGAACTGGAATTAATGTCAGAATAAAAACAAAGAAGTTTAAGGGACTTTTTGCATGGTTGAAGGACAATTTACAAAAATATCTTCATATATAAATTAACCATTCAAAAATGGGAAAAAGTTTAACTCCATTTACACAGATGTACAATGGGGCCTGGCTTGTAATATTATCTCATTACAAGCGGACAAGAGAGTTATTTGATAGAAAATTTTAAATGGAGCCTATTTTACACTTCCTAGACTATACAAGATGAAATTATTGCAGCAGGACTCCTGTTGGCATTGTAAGGAATTAAATGCGGACATGATTCATACCTTCTGGAATTGTAGGGAAATTAAGACCTGGTGGAGTAAAGCCTTTGAGATCTTGAGCCTTACTGGTACAGATATCCCACACTGGGATGACCCACACATTACAATACTGGAAATGTACAGTACAAAAAGGTTTAAAAGAAAAGGAGTAACCTTTTCTTCATGCAAATATGGCAGTTAAGAGACTTGTATTAAAATACTAGAAACAGAAGGGACTAGACCGGTCTTTTCTTAAATATGAATGGAAACAGTTACTTTTAAACAGCACTTTTAATAGTGGTCACTTTAGAGATTTTCAGCCAGTGTGGAATCTATGCAATAAAAAAAAACTGATCTCTGGGAACCATAAGATTTTCTGGTATAAAATTAGGAGCCTAAGGTAATTTATCTTGGGAGAGGGGTATATAATAGAAACCTTCGAGTTCCTTAAAGGAATTAAAGTGAACTGCGGAGAACTATTTCGCCTGAATACCAATTCGAGGTCACATGGACATGAGTGGAACTTGACAGGAGGCAGGTTCAGAAGAGATGAGAGGAAGTACTACTTTATGGAAAGGGTGGTGGAACCTTGGAACAGTCTGTCGGCTGAAGTGGTGGGTGTGAAAACAGTCAGGGGATTCAAGCAGGGCTGGGACATAATGAAGGGAAGGGAATAGTGATTACCAGGGACAACAGGATCAAGGAGGAGACTAGAGAGAGGATGGGAAAGTTTAGTACTCTGCAGAAACAGTAGGTTCCAGGGATTATAGGGAACTTCAGTAGACTGGATGGATCTATGGTCTTTTTCCACGGTCACTGTCTATGTTTTGATGTTCCAGCTCATCCTCCAGCTGTTCCCACTACACCTGAAGAGCCCAATGCAGTATGCACATATGTAGACTGGCAAAAGGAACTGTAATGATGGCAGTTGCCACAAGCCCCAGCAAATGTAACACTGTCCAAGTTGACATGCAATGACTCCTGTGTCTTAGCTGGGCTTGGGCTGCAGGCAGGAGGGCACTGCCCACCGCCAGTCCCCCTTTGGCAGCAGGAGGATGAGAGCCTGAATAGATGAGATTCCCAACATATATATATATATTTTTTTTAATTCTATGAACAGATTTAGAACTCATAAATCCAGTAGAGGATGCATCTCTCCTGTCCACTTGGGATCCAGAAAGTATCTGAAACAGAAAAATTGGTTTCTTTCCCGCTGAGGAACTAAACCTCCAACAGAAGGGACAAATGGCCTTGAGGATAATGATAAGACGGCAGAGGGCAAGCTGGAGTGGCAGATAGCAACTTTAGAGCATTGCTCCCTTTCTACCATTTCCGGGAACCACTCACCCACCATGATCTCCCTCCACTTTGACAGATGAAGGGGATCCATCCACAAACATGCACCCCTGGAGGCAACAGCGGAGGGGAGGAAAAGGGGAGTCTGAAGGTATCACAGAAGGCAGGGGTGCTGCATTGATTGATACCTTTGGGAGCCTTTGCATGAGCACCAGGAGGGAGCAGACCACCACAATGGTTGTGCACAGGACTGCAAATGGGAGAGAGTCATCACTGGCAACAGACCTACGAAACAAGCCTCCTACAATGCCCATAGCAGGTTGAGGGGTCAGAGATCTGAGTGACCTTAAAGTCATCCTGGAGAACTGAAGCTCATGTAGAGCCATTACAACCTCACTCTTATGAGAGTGTGGCATCCAGAGCTTTGGACTGATACTTAAAACTCTCTTACCCAAAAAGGCTACTAAGGAGTTAGCCATCAACAGGGCAGGCCTCAGATTTATGTAGTTTTCCTTTAATATTCATGTTAATCAACTTGAACCTGTCTCCCCCTCCCCCAACACACACACACACACACACACACACACACACGGATGTAAACAGAGTTGCTGTGGTGTAACACATCAAAGCTTTCAAAAGTTCCAGAATGCACTGCGGTGGACTGCATCTCTCCTTACTGACCCTCAGTTGCCAATGCCAGCCATAGGAGATCCTGTGATTCTGCTGGTGTAGCTCTGTTTACATCATACTGGGGAAAGGAGATGGACAGGATCAATCAGATTAGCTTGAACATTAAAAATAGTTTATTAATACACCTTTGACATGTCAAGGCGCAGTACACAGTTAAAACAATTTAAAACCAATGCTGCAATCACAGTAAAAACATACAATACAGTTAGAGTCTGTCATCCTCAACACCATAAGCCCTGTTCCATAAATAAGTCTTTAATGCTTGTTTAACCCCCAAAGTTATGCACTCCTAATACAATGGGGTAAAGAATTCCAGAGGGTTGGTGCTACGAAACAAATGCCCAGGCCCAGATTTTAAAACACTCAGAATCTCCAGCAACCCCTCGCTGGCCGAGCGGAGCAGTCACTCAGGGAGGCAAGGAACCAGAAGTTCTTTCAGGTAGTCAGGGCCCAGTCCATGTAGGGCTTTATGTCAGTAATCCAACTTTGAAGGTGATCCGCCAATGAGCTGGCAGCCAGTGCAGCTCCCGCAGCACTGGTGTGATGTGGGAAGATCGAGAAGTCCCCATCAAACAACTGGGCTGCGGAATTCTGCACCAGCTGCAGGTGGCGGATAACCCCCGGAAGCCCAAAGTAAAGGGAGTTACAGTAATCTAAACGTGAGGTCATAAAAGCATGGATAAATGTAGGGAGGTCCCCGGACAGAACAAGGTGCTTGATCCTAGCAATGTTTCTCAGATGATAAAAGGATAACTTAACGACAGCAGACACCTGCGCACTAAGTGTCAACCCATCGTCAAGAATCACCCCTAGGTCTTGCACCTGTTCAGAGATAGGAAGCTCAGAGTCCCCAAGGAATAAACCTACGGATTGACCTGCTCATAACCCTCCTATCCGGCAACCTGGATCCACAACCATCACCTCAGTCTTCCCAGGGTTCAACTTCAACCAGCTGGACTTCATCAAATCCTGGATTTCGGTGAGGCAGTCGTTGAATACAGTGTGTGCTCCCATCCTGGTCAGGTGCAAAAGACAGGTAGAGCTGGGTATCAGCATAGCAATGAAACTTCAGCCCATACAGTCTTACAATGTCTCCGAGGGGAAGCATGTACACCGCAAACAACATGGAGACAGCACTGAGCTCTGAGGCACCCCACAAGACAGAGAGACAGGGTCGGAGGGGAAAAAAAAAACAAACAAAAAAAACCCCGACACCACTCTGAGTTCTACTGGTGAGAAATGAAGTAAACCATCTGTGGGCCAAACCAGAAAGCCCACAGATGAATCTCAGGCGCTCAAGCAGAACCCCATGGTCAACGGTGTCAAAAGCTGATGACAGATCAAGTACCACCAAAATGGACCGTTTTTTTCTTGTCTCTCATCATCAGATCATTGAGCACCCGAACCAGTGCACTCTCGGTGCTGTGCCTCTTTCCGAAACCGGATTGGAGAGGTTCGTAGATGCTATGGATGGTCAAATGGTTCTCCAGCTGTGCAGCCACTACTTTCTCAATCACCTTCCCCACAAAGGGAAGGTTAGAGATTGGCCTGTAGTTAGCGAGACAGTCTGGGCCCAATGAAGCCTTCTTCAACAAAGGTGTCGCCACTGCCTCCTTCAAGAAGCAGGGGTACTCACCAGAGTCAAGGGAGCACCAGACTATCTGCACCAGAACCGGGCCGATAGCAACACCACAGCCCATTATCAGGGATGTAGGACCCGGATCTAAACTACAACACTGGACAATCCGCATAACATCCATGATTTACGGCCGGTTGAAGGAACTCCAGGAAACATAGAATTTGACGGCAGATAAGGACCGCTTGGCCCACCCAGTCTGCCCATTTCCCTACCTAATGGATAAGCTGCAGATCCTAGTTAACCAGCAATCTACTTCTTCCTACCCCCACCCCCTAGAATTGCCTTATGACTGTCCCATGCATGCTTGAATTCCACCACTGTTTGACTCCACAACCTCCTCCGGAAGGCCGTTCCATGCATCCACAACCCTCTCTGTGAAAAAATACTTCCTTAAATTACCTCTGAGCCCCCCCATCTTCAAATTGTGCCCCCTTGTTCTTGCACACCTCTTTTTTTGAAAGATGCTACCCTCTTGGACTTGTTGATTCCTTGAGGTACTTGAAAGTTTCTATCATGTCTCCCTCCCTCCTTTCCTCGAGGCTAACATATTAAGCTCCTTAAGTCTCTCTTCATATGTCTTCCGGTGCAGACCCTGCACCATTTTAGTTGCCCTCCTCTGGACAGCTTCCATCTTGTCTATGTCTTTGTGGAGATTGGGTCTCCAGAACTGCACGCAGTACTCCAGATGGGGTCCGACCAGCTGTCTGTACAGAGGGATGATAACTTCCTGTTTTCTACTGGTGATGCCTCTCCCTATGCATCCCAGTATCCCCCCAGCCCTCCTTGCTGCCCTCTCACATTGTTTGCCCACCTTTAGGTCATCTGATATGACTACCCCCAGGTCCCTTTCCATTTTTGTTGTTGTTAGTATCTCACCCCCCACTGTGTACTCTTCCCCAGGGTTTTTGTTTCCCAGGTGCATTACCTTGCATTTTTTAGCATTGAATCTAAGCTGCCATACATTTGACCATTCCTCTAACCTTGCCAAGTCCCTTCTCATCCTTTCCACCCCACCTTGTGCATCAACTCTGTTGCAGATTTTTGTGTCATCTGCAAAGAGACATACTTTTCCTTCCAGTCCCTCTGCAATGTCACTTATAAAGACATTGAAGAGGAGGGATAGTGACCAAGCATTGATCTTCAACAACTCCCAAAGAGTGTACTGCACAGGTCTCCAACCCGATGTTGGCCACCTTGTCAGCAAAGAACCAAGCAAGCTCATCACACTGCAATTGTGAAAAAGCTCTACGAACATGCAGACAGGCTGGGTTGCACAGCCTGTCCACAGTTCGAAAGACCTGAGCTGGTCGGTTCTGAGCAGCAGCAATTTCCCCAGACAGGAATTCTGCCTTCTTACGGGAAATTTCTGACCGAGAGAGTCAATAATGCTCTAGCAGTCTAAGATGGTCGGCATCTAAGCCAGATTTCTGCCAGCACCGCTCTAACCTTCACCCTAGTCGCCGCATCTCCCTCAAGTCCCCATCAAACCACGGAGACGGAGGGCAAAGGGAGAGAGGACGCACACAGACTGGAGCAATGGAATCCAGGGCTGAGGTAATGGCCTTATATGCCAGAACCAAAACCTCCGGATCCATGCTAACCACCGGAAATTCTGACAGATTGAGCACCGCAGTTAGACCATCAGGAGTCACATCCTGTAAAGGGCAGTACTTTACCATCTCCACAGCGACTGGCCTACGAAGAGGGGTACAAAAACTGAATCGCACAGTGTGATGGTCAGACCATCCAACGGGTTCCACCCCCACGTCAGAGGCCTCCATCCCCAGGAGGAAAACCAGGTCAAGAGAATGGCTATATTTATGAGTAGCAGAGGTAACCACCTGTGTGAGGCCCAGTGAATTCATCAATTGGAGGAAGAGTTGCCCAAACTGTGAGAGTTTGTTGTTGACCCAGGCACTGAAGTCACCCAGGACCATCAGCCTGGGTGACTCAAACACCAGGTCGACCACAAAGTCCGCCACTTCCTTAAGGAATAGCTTCTCGTCCCCGGGTGGATGGTAGATGAGAGCCAACCTATAACCCTCACCTGCTACTAAGGTGCATTCAAATGATCCGTTTCCTCAATTGGGACACTTGTGACATCCAATTCAGTCTTAAAACAGACAGTAACCCCCCCCCCCGTCCCATGCACAGTCCAATCTTGGTCAGTGTATTACCAAATAGCTGGCCGGAATTGCAGCCTCAAGTATGGGGCCGGCATTACCATCCAGCCAGGTTTTGGTGATGCACGCCAGCTCCGTTGTCCCAACCAGATCTGCAATAATAGCAGTCTTGTTCTTAACAGATCTGGCGTTACATCACACTGCCCGAGTTGGACAGAACTTCTGGGTTGCCCCGGCCACCTGCCCACCATCAATGGTGGTGCGCTTGGGACAAACTAAGGATTTTGCTTGTGCCCCAAAAGCACTAATTGGGGATGGCCCCACAAATTACATGTGGGGCTTGGTTGAGAGACTGATGCCTCAACACTATCCTAAATTAAATATACTAACAGTCCCAATTTGGGGGGGGGGGGGCATAGAACCAAAAGATACGTTGCTTTTCATAAAAAAAAAAAAATCAAAAAGCCACTTGCCACCCTGGCAACCCTGATTTAACCCTAGCTGTCACTGAAGAATGGCAGAAGCTTACTTTACTGTTTGCATGGACATATTTAAACATCTGGGAGAAGGCAGCAGGCAGGCTCACAGCTGTACTCCCCAGGTGACCCAAGAAGTAGTGCAGCTGAAGCATGCCTCATCAAAAGTATGAGAGATGCTGGCTGAAGCAAGAACAGTGGATCATGGTGGATCAGCAGTTGCTGGCATCTCTGGGGAGAAGAAAAAAGTGGGAAACCATAAGGCCGCCGGCTGATGGATGTCAATTTCGAGCCCTGCCTCATACATTCACCAGTGCTGGATTTCAGTGCTCCATCACTGGGTTGCAAGGTTGCCCGGGACATGATGGTATAGGATCGTGGCAACATATATTTGTATACTTTTAATGGGACCAACTGCTCAATTTGGCATAAAACCGGCAACTGACATGGGCAAGTCACACCCTGACCCAGGTGCTCCTAAACTTCAACCAGTGACTATTCCGTGTGCATCAGTGCTGGTCTGTGGTGCTGCTGCAGGGTAAAATTATCCCATAGTGATCTACAAATGAACAACCAAGTTCAGTGCACATACAGGGCGGGTGTAAATAATTCAGACCACAAGCTGGATTCTGATTTAAGACACCGTTACTGTCACCAAAAGGACAAATTGCACAGAGCACAAAATACTGCTGACTAGTGGCCCAGGGCTTCGATCTCTTACCTTCGTCAGGTGCTACTCCAGAGATTCAAGCTGTACCCCTGCCCTCAAAACAGGATTTTGATGATACTAAGTGAGGAACAGGGCTTGTGCATGTTCACTGTAAAATATGCTAGAACTGGGGGGGGGGGGGAGCAGCTTATAATAACTTTACTCAATTTAGTATGCCCCCTTTCATTTTGAGGCAGCCATAAATGTAAGAAGGCCTGCTGAATTGAAAAAAAAAAAAAAACATTAACAGCCCCCCCCATTCTACTGTGCTTACCAATAAACACACAGCAGCATTATTCCCGATTTAGCATAATTAAAATGATGTTCTGAGGGTGAACTACAGCTAGAGACTCCAGCTAATATACAGTACATACCAATGAACACGCACCAGCATTATTCCTGACCTAGCATCATTAAAATCGCTGTTTTGAGGGTGAACCACAGCTCAAGACTCTGCAGTAATGTAGAATTTACTGAATAGTGTACATAAAGAAACAAAGGTTTTTATTCATTATGTACAATTGTTTATGTAGTTATGTACAGCGAGCTAAGTAGCAACCTGGCATGCACTGCCTACCCCATGACTTTAAAAGCTCTCCACAGCTCTTCAAATACTATAATTAAGGAATGAGTTGTCCACCCTGACACAGAATAATGTTCCAAAAAAGTAAATTTTAACCAAACTAGTATTATGGTGGATTTAGGACCATACCCGGTGTCACCTTTTTCAGTGAAAAATGAAAGACTGAAATGTATTCTGCCATAAACACCAGAACAAAACAGATGTTTAATAAAATGTGTCATTTACAAACATTCTGTATAATATTTGTGATAAACACATTTTGTTACATTTTTAGCGTAAAACAGGATGATTAGCATTTTGTTTGGGTGAAAACAGTATTAAGGTTTTGTAAAATGGGGGTATAAAAACCTTCACCTTCCCCACTAGTCTCTTAACTACTCAAAACACAATGTACTACTTCTGCTCAACAGGAAATAAATGAATTCAATTGGCTATATATTTTTATTTAAACTTGAGAGATTGCTGCAATACCTTCATACATGTCAATATATAATTTATTTGCACCAAATGCTTTTCTGTTTATATTTTTAATGGGCATGTCTCTGCATTGTCCTTGCTAATATCACCAATGGGTTTTCAGACTGCCTCTTCAATAGCTCTACGATTCCATCCCCATCCCAGCATCTCAGATTAATTGGTTTTCTAAGACTGGAATCATCTCAGTGGCTTCTAAATGCATGTAATTATGGAATAGGAGACTATAGGTGTAGTCTCAAAAAAAAAAAAAAAATTAATATTTCATCTCCCTAATGTATTTACACTCTCTGCCAATTCCAGGGAGATCCAGTACCAGATTTTTGGTGCCTAGCATCCCAGGTGTCCGGAGCATTCTTTGTACGGTCCCAAATGGATAGTTCTCTACCCATAGTTCTGTCAACATCAGTCTGTATATATATTATGTTTTGTAATCACCAGGTTTTAAAAATATCTGCTATTGAGTTTCCATCTATGCTCTCTCCAGGTACTGCTAGCTGTAGTGTTGGGGCCTCCTCCCATATTTGCTGCCATTGAGGGTGGGATCAACTGTTGCCCAATTCCTCCTGCCTCCTAAATTTTAATCTCAGACACCTGCAGAATTTCAAATCAGATTTGAAACATGACATTTAGTGGTTTTATTTTTTGCTGCCCGATGCAAATATTGGAACACCCAATTACGAGGTTGACAACGTTGTATCTCAAAAGACTAACGCAAAATCCCCAAATTCAAAAATATCTAACTAGAAATGACCATAGCAAGGGACATTCTGATTATGGGAATTGAGTACGTATTCTATGACAGAGTGTTTATATACGTCTCAGGGACAGCCAGGGAAACTGAAAAATTGTGTCTGTAATTCGTTGCGTGATTTGCAATAACTACAATTCTCTAACAAAACAAGAAAAGCATTTTACACCCTTTCCCACATTTTTAGTTTTTTTTGCTTTCAATTGTAAAAAAACGTAACATTTAATCACACTCATACTAACAATTTAGTATACAGAGTTGGGCATGGTAATACTGTGCGAAGCAAGAGGGAATCAGTGTGGCACATCTTCCACTGAGTCACTGCCTGAGTTAAAGATCCCCCACCCAGTCACAGGTAATATACAGAATAATGCATGGGGAGTGGTGTGTAAAGAGAGCAAAATCACAAGCAGTTTAACCGGACATCACACACTGAGGGTGTGTAAAACCATTGCTGTTTTTAAAAATGGAGCTGCATAATTGGGTTTAGGTTTTTGAAGCCACGCGCTCATGTTGTGCTTTGAGGAAAAAGTGTTTGTTTGCTGACAGGCTACAATGGTTTGTTGCTTTATGCATCTGTTGTGGAAAATGAGAGAACTGCAACCCAGTTTTTGGGCTGTAAAACCACTTAACCAGCAATTATAGTATGCTAATTCACATTTAAGGTATAGCTTCATTTCTGTGACTTTATATTCTGGTTCATTTATCTTAATTGCCAAGATTTCTTCACAAAGAGTAAATCAACATTTATTGCAGTATTGCAATGTAAATGAGCATTTCTTTGCATGACAATGTCCAAACATTAATGGTGCAATGATCTCTGGTCTTTAAAGTTTTATATAGCACTTGTTTATAATTCTATACCCATTGTATTTTACTTCAAGATACAGTGCTGTGATTTGGGATTTAATTCACATGGTTTAATTTTATTAAAGGAACCTGATCCAGTCGGTTTTTACTTTCGAAACCGACAAAAATGAAGGTTTTGCACTTGCCATTTGATCTTCCAGAATTAGGGTTCGCAACCCCAAGACAAACCCCTCACATCTGTTCCTGCATGCAGGGTTGGGGATGGGGTCCTAGGGTTGGGAACCCAAAAATCTCAATTCCCAACTTTTGTTGCTTTGAACCTTAATGGTGCATTAACGCAGTTTTTTTGCATAGAATTTCTTTAATTTTTGCAAAAGTATCTCCATAGCCATAGTTGTTTATGGGAGCGCAGGGCCCGGAGTGGTGTGGAAGCACAGAGCCCTCTGGGCCCTGTAGTCCCAGGCATGCATATTGTAACTGTCCCCGATTTTCATGTGGTAGCGCAGGGCCCCCTATTTATCCATAAGTGTAGAGATATTGTAAGTAACCCTCATAATGGTTTCCATATGTGGGAGACAGTGCAGAGCTAGAGACACTGCAATTAACCCTTGTGCTGCCAATGGCACAGTACAACAGTCATAGCGACACTGAAAAATTTCCACTGCGGTTGTAATCAAGGCCTGCAAACATGCATAAGTGCTTAGTACAAGCTGTTTTTCGCAAAAAATCCATATCACGAAGATTCTGAGATATAGTTTCTGAAAGGTACCCTGACTGCCATGTTATCCTATGGAAATTTTCTAAACTTCAGAATGTTATAACTACAGAACAGATTTAAATGTTATCTGCAAACCAGCAAAAGGCACATCTGCGAGGCAAGCCCTTTGTACCCTGCAAATGTCAGCCCAAAAATCCTAACTGTTTCTTTGCAGTGAAGTGACAAAGAAACAAATGTTTTTGAAAAGTAGTGCCACAGTTCACTACTTTTACAGAAGCGTCTCAAACTGCAGCGATACCCCAGGTGTTTCGCAAAACAGTGCCGCAATTTGTGACAGTTTTTGCAAAAGTGGTGCCGCAAATTTGCAACATCATAATGGCCTGAATAAAATAAACATATTTCCAGGCAACCAATAAAAAACAAAACAAAACAAACTAATGCCAAAATTGTGTTCCGTAGGCCCCCATTAGGTAAACACAAGCATTGGTGTTTACCAAGGGGCATTACTTTGAGTTATACATTTTTTTCCCCATTTTGCTAACTAAAAACAAGATGGTACTCCCAAAGCAAGCTGTCAGAGGGAGATGGGGGGGGGGGAGAGACAAAAAAAAACATCTAGCAGTGATTTAGGTGCGCCAAGGCTGACTGAAATCTCGGCAGAGCCTACAAGCAGCAGAACAGTTGCTGACATATTTGACAAGCTGTCAGAATCAGCTGGAGCTAATGACGTGGAGTAGAGTTATCAAAGAATCGGCAGACTTCAGAGCCAGGTAGAAAGTCCGTACTGCCAGTAACTGCCACAATAACAGTGTTACCAGTGGAGACTTCAAAATAAAACAACAACAACAACAACAACAACAACAACAACAACAACAACAACAACCACCACCACCACCACCACCACCACCACCGCATTTTCTAGACCCGATTTAGGAGCACAAAAAAGCACAGGTGGAAAAAAAAAAAACAACTAGATAAAAGGGGTTGTTGCAAGCTGGGCACCAGATAAGACTGAAGCATGGCTGAAGAACAGCCATCCAAAAACCTAATGTTGAAGAAGATGGTGCCTGATCAATAGAAAAGGCACTAAGAGGAGCAGGGTGGGAAACTCTGAAGGCAAATGGCTGCCAGTAGAGATGGGACACAACGTTTTGATAGAAAACAAAAGAAAAAAAATGCTACGAACAAAACTGCTGGGTCACATTTATCACTAAAGGCAGAAATGATGGAGCAGAGAACTAACAGTAAAATAGATAAGCCAAATGAGGGAAACAGAGTGCCACACCCTGAAATAAATATAAGACCTGTAGAAAGAACTAATGTGGAGAAGGGTGTTACTTAGGATAATATTCAAACAGAAAGCAGTAAAGAGGTTAGTTTGAGCTCAAACCCCCCCCCAAAAAAAAAAACAAAAAACACACGAATACATGCACTGGAATTGAGGAAGATTAATAGCTGCAGAGCAGCAGAGTACTTCTCCTGCTGGTCCATCGTGGGGGGGGGAGGGGAGAGAGAGTTTAACAAGATTGAGTCTGAAATTATTTTAATAATAAACTATTTTTAAGCGCCTTTCAAAGGCACTGTACAAAGATTAAAACAATTTCATAAACAACAAATACAATAATAAATAACAGATCCATACAACTATGCATCACTGTAAGGCCTGACGCCACAGAAAGATTTTAAATGCCTGCTTAAATCCCCCCCCCAGTTACGCACTCCCAAAGCTGATGGGGGAAGAGAATTCCAGAGGGTAGGGGCCACAAACATAAATGCATGGGCCCTAGAAGATTTCAAAGTCACCCTCTGAATCTCCAGCAACCCGTCAGCCGAACGGAGCCATCGCACAGGGCAGTAGGGAACAAGAAGCTCTTTCATGTAGTCAGGGCCAAGTCCACGTAGGGCTTTATAAGTCAGCAAACCAACTTTAAAGGTGATCTGCCACTGCATCAGCAGCCAGTGCAGATCGCGTAGCACCATGGTAATATGCGAAGAACGGGAAGTCCCCATCAACAATCGTGCTGCAGCATTCTGCACTAGCTGCAGGCGGTGGATATCAACCCCAGGAAGCCCCAAGTATAGGGAGTTGCAGTAGTCAAGGCGCAAGGTCACAAAGGCGTAGACCAGCATAGGCAGATCCCCGGACAGAACAAGGTGCTTGATCCTGGCGATGTTTCTAAGATGATGAAAGGCAGACTTGACGACTGCAGACACCTGGGATTGTAGGGTCAGCCCATCATAAAGCACCACCCCCAGGTCTTGCACCCGTTCAGAGGCAAGAATCTGGGAGCCCCCCAGATAAAGTCCAGAGGGCTGACCAGCCCTCAGCCCCTCTATCCGGTGACCCGGATCCACAACCATCACCTCAGTCTTTCCCATGTTCAACTTTAGCCAGCTCGAATTCATCCAATCCTGGATTTCAGCAAGCCAGTTGTTAAATACCGAGAGAGCATTATCCTGGTCGGGTGCAAAAGACAGACAGAGCCGGGTATCAGCAGAGCAGTGAAACCTCAGCCCATACAGTCTTACAATGTCTCCGAGGGGCAGCATATACACTGCAAACAACATGGGGGACAGCACCGAGCCCTGAGGAACCCCACATGACAGACAGCGAGTCTGAAGAAAACATTCCAGACAACTCTCTGTTCTGCCAGTGAGGAAAGATGTAAACCTGAGGACCATGCATGTCAGGCCACATATGAACTCTGATGAAACAAGCAGGTACCTGAAATAGCCAACAACAAGAAACAGCAAGTCAGAAATGGCAACGATTCTGAGCTTGAGATGCCTTTTCTACAGCATTCCACCCTTCTCAGAGGAGAAATGCTGTACGTCTAAGATACAGTGGTGGTTTGGATGATCTCCTCAGACAGGCAATATATAGGTAGAGTGTTATTAAAGGACTCCCTGAAATATTTCACTACAGAAATACATGCCTTGATACATACACTTGGTGATATACCGTATATACTTGTGTATAAGTAGACCCCTTTCCCATGTGATTTTAGCAGTTCTTTAGATATACCTCACAGATAAGTCGACCTCATATAGCCACCCTGCCCCCCCAAAAAAAGGCAAGGAAAACAAAACAGAAAAAAAAAAACAACACAAGCACAGCAGGACCCACTGGAGCACTATATAGCCAGCCAGCCTGTGCCCCGGTTCTTACTTGCTGCCCCCCTTCCCCCAGTGTCACTGATGGAAAAAACGGTGAGACTTCTAGATCTAGCAACCTGCTCAAGAGTACAGTTCAGTAAGAAGCTTGCATCAACAAGCATGGTAAATAAGACTAAGTGAAGTACGCTCCATCATCCACTCAGTCGGCTGGGCCTCCTAGTCAGACAGCAGGGAAGGGCATCCACTTCAATTCTGAGCATAGTGCTCACTGCGCAGCTCTGCAAGCAAGCCAAGGATACTACAGTTGAAAAATGTGGATGTACTCACAGGCACATCATGGCTGCAGTCTGATGGTGGTGAGGGTCACAAAAGCGAGCGAGAGAGACAGAGTCCGGTCAGCTGGTGGGTCAGAGTCTCTCCCTTGATAGTCTATCTCTGCAGTGGGGGGGGTCGTTTCAGATGGCCCACTCAGTCCCACAACAAAACAAAAGCAAAAAGGAGACAGCTGAGCAAGTTTGTACAATTTAAAGGGACCGCTGTGCCTATACCTAACTGGAGAGTTCAAGATTAAGAGAGGCACAGTGCACACAGATTAGCTGTCAGAGATAAGGGGGTGTAAAGTCTATCACATCAGACGCCAACAAGTTTGAATGAAACTGCCAACTTGGGCCATGCAGTGGCTAGCATGAAAGTCTCTTGCCAAGTGTGTGTAGTGAGAAAGTGAAAGAGCTGGCAGGCCAAGGAGGTGGAATGACGTTCCCGAACCGTTCTGCTGTAAGTTAACCCTTGCCCTCTACAGACCGGTAAAACAAACACCCACAGATAGGTTGACAATGAACTGAAATACACAGATTTATGGATGCCTTTTCAAGCTAAACCTTTGACTAAACCAGTGATTACTTATCTATTTAAGCGTTTCACCAGGAAAAGACATACTGAGCTGCAAGAGCTCGTTTCCAGATGCGTTCTGGGGGGAAGGGAAGAGGACTAGCTAAGAGAAAATACAAAACATACATATGCACAGTGAATCAATAGAGTTTAAACGGATTAAAACAGTAAACATTCTTTTCAAAAATGAGGGGGTAAATGTTTTTGATATAAAGCACTTGTTACCACAAGGGTCCCATAATGTCCATTGTACTTACTATACGTACTCGGCCAATGCTTCTAGTGTATGTCAAAGGATTTCTGTATTTTAGTAAGTCTCTCTGTTATTAATTCTAGGTCCCATCTGAAAAGGGGACTCTTGCAGGCCCAGTGGGTTTACCCAGTCAACAAAATTCAATAAATAAATAAAATAAATAAATGGAATCTGAGCAACTGTGGACAGGTGGTTGGAAGCTCAGTTAAAATGAAGCATACAAAGGCTGGAATAAATCACTTGTCAAGTTGCTTTTATATTGGGCAAGACATGGGTCAATGCTTTTATGCAGGACAACCGTAGTTCTTTGGATCACTTTAGCAAAGTGTGTGATGAAATGAGATGCAATTTTTGTTTGCAGTTTGGGCATACTGGTATTCACTGTCCAAATGACCTTGGATGTAATCTTTATGAATAGTGAGGTCATTCTTTTAGAACTTGTAAATGAGCCACGCACAGTAGCGAAGACAGGCCAAACTAAGAAGACATACTGAATACAGCACAAAAAAATGAGATTGCCCAGAGGAAAAAAAATCCTAAAACCACTGACTTACAACATGAGAATTTGATAGGAGGTGAATCCTCCATGCCAAATGAGGAGACGCAGTTGGACAATGGAATAATTGCTAGTGTGAATACTGAGACCCCAGCTACAGTCTACATTGAAGAAGGCAGGCAAGAGACTGCACAGGCAGAACACAATCGGCTTGAACAAAGCACAACTGACCCCACTGAAAGGAAGTTATGCCAGCCCCAGATTTTTCTACAGTTATCAGAAAGAGGACTAAAAAGTAACCCACCAAGGTCTAAAATTAATAAGAATGGATATTTCAGATTCAGAAATTCAATTATCCAATAAATTTGATGTGCTATCACCAGATCAAGCAGACTCAGATTCCACTTTGGATTCAGAATATTCTTCAAAAAGATCAACGACCACCATCTTCTGATACAGATGAACAGTCAAATAAATTAAGTGTTAAAGGCAAAAAGAAGAAACACAAATCTGGAATTACAACTAGAAGTGGAAGGCAGTTACCAAGTAGACTACATAGAGTTTTCTGATGTGTGCAAGACTATAATTTCCATAAGAATCATTATTTTAAGTAAATTGTGACAGTCAATGTTAATAGCATTAAAAATCCAAAAGAAAGTTACTCTTGTTCACTGCATTGCATTACCTTCCCTCTGACATTTTTCTAGTACAAGAAACTAGACTGAATAAGGTATCAGATATAAATCAAGGAAATGACATTGGGATCTATCTTTTTGGACTTTTGGGGAAGATCAGTTTGATGGCGTGGGGATAATTTTTTTTAAAGGATTTAATATAAAAATAACCAGGTTAAAGAGTGAGTGTGGTGTGTGTCTGTGTTATATAACACACACACACACACACACACACACACACACACACACACACACACACACACACACACTAGGGGTGAGTGATAAATGAGTGAGATAAAACAGTGCATCATCCACTGCAGTGAGATTTTTACCCTCTGCTCTATTGGGATGATAGCCATTTACACAACAGGTCACACAAAGGTCACCGATATCATCACTCTAGGCAGCTTTCCCCTCAGCATACAGGAAACATCTGTGCTGTTACCATAGATCCAAATGCAGAACTACATGAGAGGTCCCACTGCTGCCTGCAGCCAACTCAGCATTACAAAACACTATCCCTATTCCCCACACTCTAACTTCCAGCTCATTACTGTGATCTCTCAGCTTGTTTGCAGCCAGAATTCTAAAGAGCACAGCTTCACAAAAGTCTGTTTCTCACTCCTACTTAAAACTAACTAATTTCGCATTGCAAAACACACTCATGTTTCCCAGAGTTTGTAACACTGCCAGCCCATTCAGAAAAACACACACACAGAATGAGCAAACACAAACAAGAACAGAACACAAGACAACATAATACTTCTGAAACTCCTGGCCCTATTGTATAAATCGAATATATGATGTGCAGATTGTGTGCTATAGCAAATATTGTCACTAATGCATCATGAGCTTTGGATATCTCACTCGTGAGATATCCAGAGCTCACTCTGCAGGAGTGACAATATTTGCCATATCACACTCATGCCCAGCATGTATCCCCTATATATGTGTGTGTATGTAATTATACATTTCCTGGCAGAACGATGTTGCTGGATATTTTGTTTCAGAAAGAGATAATGCATATTAATGTATATGCTCCACAAAGAAAGGGTAAATGTGTTTGTGTTAGAGTAATTTCCCCAGTCCTTTTGACTTCATTACTGTCTGCTGCAGTTGTTTTTTGCACTCTGAGCTGCTAAAAACTGCAGGGCGTACCAGAGCTTCTATGGCAAGCCTGGTGTTGCTGTGGGCCCATGGTTGTACTGCTGACATCACTATAGGGCAGAGGCAATTTCACACACACACACACACACACACACACACACACACACACAACAAGGCATTTAGATTTTGGCATAATGCATTGCTAACAGTGTGTCTTGGGGAAGAGGAAATGGTATGTACACTGAATACTGGTAGGTTTCCCTTGCAACATTGTTGCAACTGCATGGTACTGCACAGTGCGTCACTCCTTTATCCTACAGTGATGTCATCAGGAGCTAGCAGTCCAGCAACTGAACAGCAAAGGCAAATACAGCAGGGCTCACAAACCAATCCAAATTATGGAAAGCAAAGTAAACCTTGGGGGAAAAAAACACAACAAATGCACACACCTTTTCAGGTCTAGTGTTGTATATAATGACTATAAGATGTAACTTTAGACCATCATGAAAGTTCCTCCTTAATAAAAGATTTGTATACAGCTAAGAAACTACTATTAGGGGGAGATTAACTGTATAATAGAAATGTGTCTGAGGAGCAAAAACTGACAACTTATTTTAATAAGACCATTTGAATGACATCAGATGCAGGATTGAAGGATGCCTATAGGATCTGCCATCAAACAGGGGGAGGGGGTACACTTATTTAAAAAGAAGTTATTAACTCTAAGTTAATGTTTATATCTGAGAATTCAGGAGTTGAGAAAGTTGTTTTAATACCATCAGACACATCAGATCATATGACAGTAAGATGAATACTAGGAGAAGGCACAGGTACAATACCTATAATAGGGAAAGGAACATGGAAGATAATACATTTATAAAACCGGAAGAAAAAAAAATCCAGTGTCCTGACTGGTCGTTAGCAGTACATTACATAAGAACGTGTTGGCAGACGGGGACCATGTGATCCATCTAGTCTGCCCAGATTGCCTACCCATCCCCCCCCCATTTTGTTCGTCTTCTGAGATTAGGCACTGATCATCAAGCAGACTTGATAAATCATAGGGTCTAATTTGTTGGCTTCTTAGTAGGTTAGTATTACCACAGTATTTGTCCCATGCCAACTTAAAAGCAGTGACTGTTTTGGCCTCCACGACCTCTGGTGGTAAGCTATTCCAAGGGTCCACCACCCCCCTCTCTATGAAATAGAATTTATGAATGTTGATTTTAAACTTACTCCGTTAGCCTCAAACTGTGCCCCCTCATTCATGAGCTCTCATTGTTGTGAAATGTTTTCTGCTTGTACCTTATTTATGCCCTTAATGTATTTGAAGGTTTCTATCATGTCCCCTGTTTCTCCTTTGCGCGAGGGAGTACATTTGCAATTGCTGTAGTCTAGATTCATATTGCTCCTGGTGCAGTTCCTGTATCATTTTTGTAGCTCTCCTCTGTACAGCCTCCAAAGCAGTCCATGTCCTTTTTCTTTTCTGTTTTTTTTTTTTTTTTTAAGGTGTGAACTCCAGAACTGTATGCAGCACTTGAGATGTGGCCTCACCAAGGACCTGTACAGATGGAGTACGACTTCGCTTCCAGCTTGTAATGCCCCTGAAATACATCCAAGGATGCTACTAGCTTTCTGCACTGCCTTTTCACATTGCCTACCCACCTTTAAATCATTAAAAAGGTGTACTCAGAGGTCCCATTCAAGTTTTGTTTCTGTCAATTGTTCACAATAGTGGGTTTTCTCCTTGGGTTTCCTTTACCCAGGAGCATGACCTTGCACTTTTTGGCACTGAATTTCAACTGCCAGTCCCTAGACCATGCTTCTAGGCTCTTTGGCAGGACTAGCAATAACTTTTTGTGAATGGCTGTCCCAAGGGACAGGTGTAATATTCATGTTGACTGTTCCACAGAATTTGTAGCTGTCCTTTTGATTTTTGTTTACTAATCTTTCATTTCTGTTTCCAAATATGAGCCAATAACTAGTGCACCCCCTGGCTGCTGCAGTACCCTGAAAAGGGCTTAATAACTGATGATGCCCTCAAAAGGGCTACTAAATACTACCTGCTGGCTGGTATATGGCCCTGAAAGTGACTTCACAAGTCTGCCTCCAGTGCACTGCCCTGATAAGGGTTTTTAATTTACTTCCCCTTCCTGCTCATTAGTAGCCCTGACAAGGGCCCTTAACTCTGCCCTGATAAGCCAATAAGCTTCCTTTGCTCCTGTGTATAGCCTAGACACCAAGTCTCCCCCTACTTTGTAACTCTGAGAAGAGCTTTTAACCAGCCTCCCCACCTCTCGTCTCCAGAGCCCTTCTTGCCCCGACAGGGCATTTTAAGTGGTTGTCTCAGCCCTTTACATTTCTCTCTTTATTTCTAAATACTGTACCGGGTCTCCCCCTCTTTCTGCCTTGACCGTCTGCCCTGAAAAGGGCTTTCAAATATGGTTTTCTAAACCTTACAATAGTTTTTAATGAGCCTTACCTAGCCCCTCTTAGTTAGACAGCCCTGAAATGGGTTTTTAATTTGCATCCTCAAAACTCTGCTGCCTGTGAACAAGAGCTAGTCTTTGGCTGCTACTGCAAGTATAGCACACAGAGAACTGTGGTGTGCAGAAAACAAAAAGACATGTAGTTGCACACGCACGATGACAAGGAACACATGCGCAGTCTATTCCTTCCACGGCTTGGTTCTCATTTCTGATACTTGACGAAACTGCTGACTTCTGTGATCGCAAATTCTTTCACTGTAAGTATTACCTGAGCAACCACTCCCGTCGTCACGGGGCAAAAACCACACCACTGGGTTTTGTCTCAACGTCGCTTTATTTGATCAAACCTGACACATGCATGTGTGAGATTCTGCAAAGGAGAAAGCTCTCCGATTACAATTTACAGCAGCTTTTTATAAGCTAGATTTTGCACTTATCTTGAAAAATACCAACATTTCAGTCCAAGCCAATCATAAAGCAGAATAACAAGTTGATACCAAGTACTTTTCCACTGCTTATTCCATTTCTTTCCCAATACTTCTTGATACATATGCCTGGGTCAATCTGACCTGAGTGAAACAATGAGTTTTCACTCACACCATATAGCCGTACAGCTTGCCTTCAATGCCTCAACGTGCTGTTATCTTATATTTTGCCAGCCTGTTATTCAGGCTGGTACAACCAGTTCTGCCCAGTTTTATCTTGCTTTCTGTTCCTACAAATGTACCTCAAGTAACCTCAGTATCATTCTATAACCCTGTAAAAAATAGCATGAACTCAGAAATTTCTACTACATTCATTATGACTTTGTTACAGCATGGCTTTCAAAGCAAGCATAGCTTCAAGGCATATAATAGCAAATATAGCTTTAGGATATATAAAAATTCCCTCACACTTCACAGAAAAGACCCTCCTGGGACACTGGTTTGATTGGACAACTTTCAACATGTGAAACCATTATGTTAGGGCATCCATAGCACAAACGTACAGGTAGCAGCAACTCCTGGGATGTGGTGCTAATGTTTTTTCACTTGATGCCTGTCCCAGGGACAGGAAGAGAAATTAAACCAACTGTCCCTGGGGAAAACTGGGTGTCTGGGACAGGCAGACAGGTGGTTATTTCGACCCATGCTCTTCAGATATTTAGAAATGTCCAATGCATGGCTAAGAACAAGTGCTGGCCAGCAAAATACAGGACAGGGAAAGAAATCTAAGAGCCACTGGAATTTCAAAAAACTGAACCACCATTCTTCCCCCTTGCTTAGAGTAAGTAGCAAACGCCATAAAACCAGTATTTGATGAAGTCCTAACATGAAGTAAGATGAAACTCAACTAGTAGAGTGGCCATGCAAAACTCACCTTGTCTGCGCTTTGAGCCACGACTGATTTTGAAGTCAGGATCCCAACCTCGGCTGAGCCCCCCCCCAGCTCCATTTCCATCAAACTATGCCCCCTGAATTTAACAGAACTGCAGCTCAAGAAACACTCTGGAAAAGAAACGCTACAGCTGAGCAGCTTCATGTTATTTATTTATTTTAATCACACCACGTATCACAGTCAAGGCAACTGTTCACGTCACCCCATATCGCCATGTTCATTCCAAGCAGTTTGTCCGCCTGCTCATGACAATGCCGATCCATGCTATGGCTGAGCAGCTTCATTTAATTTTTTTTAAATCACTCACCACATATAGTCAAGGTGACAGTTTGCATCACTGTGTCACCCTGTACCGCCATGTTCATTCCTCCAAGCAGTCCATCCACTGGCTCACACTGCTGATCCCACCCAACTCACTAGCTCCCCCCCCCCCATGACTGCTCACCTTACTCTTCACGGAACACTGCTTTGTGCTTAAAAAATAAAATAGCCCGTTTCAACTGCTGATTGGCTACCAAACTGACGCAAAGCAGTCTCCCTTTCAGAGACATGCTGAACACCATACTATACAGACTCATACCAGTCAATTAAAAAAAAAAAAAAAGAACGGTAAAGATAAAAGCATTTAAAATGCTTACTGGCACTGGATGGGTGTGTGTTGGGGGTAGACATGACAACCAAACACATCACAAATGCAGGGAGATGAACTATTTTATTACTAAATTTGTACAAGTTTTGGCTGTTTTAATAGTTAAACATGTAAACTGCATTTTTTTCCACATATGTAAAATACAGTGCCCCATTTTATAAGTGCAATAAGACACTGAGGGTGTGCATTAGACACTTCTAATGCACAGCCAGGAGCTAAACACACTCAGCCTCATTACACCCATGGCTGTGCGTTAGAAGTGACTAATGCACACCCGCTCGTGTCTCACTGCTTACTCAGAAAATCCCTTAATAAAAGGCAAAAGTATAGAATTTATTAGCTAGACAATCCACAGCATGTCTATATGAAGATTTAGGAAACTGGTCGATGGAAACAAAGAAAGTATTATACCAGCTATTTCAAAAAGCATCAAAAAAAGAGAAAGAACAGAATATATAAAATAAAATATGGAATATTCATTCCTTAGATCTCAGCTTTTGATTTCCCTAAATAATTCCACCCCGATAAATACTATAATGAAATACAGAATATTAAGAAAAAAATGAGAGAAATATAATATGGTATCGCTACTTATGGAACATAAACGTGGTACATACAAGGTAAAACATGCACAAAATGTTTGATAGCAGTAAGGAAAGAGTGGAGGGGGGACAATCATTGGTGGATGGGAAAGACCATAAAGTCACAAGTATAGAAGATATTTTGAAAGTAATACAAGATTATGAAAGCTCTCTATTTGGATCAATTGATACTACCTTCTAGGATCCTTCTAAATTAGATAACTTTCCCCCCAAAATGTTATCCAACGTGAACACACAGAATATACAACCACCAATTTCTGTGGATGAAATCATTACAGCAGTAAAACATCCATTGAATAACACTGTCCCAAGAACAGATGGAGTAACACTGGCATTTTGTAAAACTTTTGTGCAACAGATCTTTCCAATATTACAGATTATTTTTAACTGGATTCTACCTGAAGGAACACCAGAAAGTACCTTTGGGGTAGCTTTACACTTTTTTAATATAAAAAAGCGGATGCAATGGATATCAGAAATTGGAGACCCCTATATTTATTAAACGATTTAAAAATACTAATGAAAATAATTTGGGCAAGGAAAGCAAAAGTAGCAGTAAAAATGCTATCACATATGTAATCCTGCTCGATACCGGAGAGTAGTATAAATGACATTATACCATGGACCTCGGACACCGACCAATGAAAACGGCAGGCTGGCACCTTACCTCCGTTGTAAATCCTCTGATAATCACCGCAAAAGGTGCCAGCCAACCGCATCTCAACAACAACAAAAAAACATTTTAAAATCATTCCGAGCTGCCATCTTCGTTTCCTCGCTAAACGTTGGTGTACTAACTAGCCCTCTACCTGTGCAACCTGTGTTATTCATAAAAAAAAATTAAACAGCCATAAAAAATCCCTGTAATAAATTCCCCTCAATACCATTTTCACTGCATACCCGGAAACTCAACAAAAAAAAATAAAAAATAAAAAAAAAAAAAAAAAAAAACACGATTTTGGAAGCTCCACTGTGCCCAGTCATAGGCATGAACACATCACGCTGTGTATTGCAACCACACCTACCAGCAGCATGTTCGAAATGCAAGATACACAAACTGTAAAAAAAAAAAAAAAAAAAAATGAAACTCTCCTCTCTTTCTCTACGTGAGCAGCAACTAACTTTTAATTTTCACACTGCTCTCTCTCCCCCTCGACGAACAAAAACGAAACTTCACAGTCTCGCTCTCTGACCTGCACCCACCTGACCTCTCCCTTGCTCTCCATTACAGCTCCCTTTTGCAAAATCTACAAAGTTTATAAACGTTCACATCGTGCTACATTCACTCATGACCTAAAACAAAAAAAGACTGCAGACTTAAAAACGAAATATATCTCTCTCTGTTACAAGATTACTAACTGATGACAGTGACACCCATTTTAGATCGCAATAACGGACTATTTAACTAACACAAGAAGGTTACCACACTAAAGAATCAAGAAAAACACATTTGAAAAATAAATCTAAACTATTTATTCCTCTTTTTTTAATCTTTTCCTTCCAATCCCTTGTATAATCACAATAAACCACTCGGGGGTGTGGGTTATTGGGGGATTTACCACGGCTGGCGCGGATTTGCACCCACTCGGCGCAAACCACACCCCAGCCGTGGTAAATCTCGATAAGCCATGAGGGGTGGGTTATCGGGATTACTACGGCTGGCGCGATTTACCCACTCGAGAAACTACCCCAGCCGTGGTAAACTTCCGATAACCCATACCCTCATGGCTTATTGCTTAATTATACAATAGCAAGAGAAAAGAATCTTGCTTCTGAATGGAGTCAGGTCACAGCAGGATGTTATCCTGGTATAACATCCCTGCTGATTGTTTGGATGATTTGGACGCCCACCATGATGATCTCGTCTCTCTTAAAAATATTTTTATACACTAACAAAAACATTCTTTAAATTTTTTTTTTTTTTTAAATGATAAAAAACAACAAGGCATTGTATAATAGGAATAATGCCTGACAGGGTGGGTGTTATGCTGGGATAACATCCCTTCAAGTGTTGGACGCCCTCAGCCGGTGGCCTTGGGCCCAACCACCCAAGGTGGGATGTTATCCCAGCGTAACACCCACCCTGTCAGGCATTATTCCTTTAATCTAATTCTAATGAAAGAAATTATAGCGAAAGGAACCAGATAACAGGCTATGTACTGTCATTAGATCAAGAAAAACTTTTGATAGGGTATCACATGAATATAGATACAGATGTCGGCAGATAAGGGTCTTGTGGCCCATCCAGTCTGCCCTATCCCTCTAATGCTTAAGGTACCCTAGATGCTACAAGCCCCCTCCCAACTTGATAATTCCCATGTGCCTATCCCACACATTCTTGAATCCCTGAACCGTGGCCACCCCCACCACTTCCTGGGGGAGACCATTCCATCTCTCCACCACCCTTTCAGTAAAGTAGAATTTCCTCAAGTTCCCTCTACGTTTTCCACCTTTTAGTCTCATACTGTGCCTCCTTGTTCTGCTATTTCCCTTCATATGAAAGATGCTCCCCCATGGTACCCTGTTGATCCCCTCTAGATATTTGAAGGTCTCTATCATGCCCCCCCTTTCCTCCAGGGAGTACATATTTAGAGCTCTGAATCTCTCCTTATACGACTTATGCTGCATCCCCGACACCATTTGTGTCACCCTCCTCTGTACTGTCTCCATGCTGTCTGTCTTTTTGGAGATGGGGCCTCCAGAATTGAACACAGTACTCCAGATGAGGTCTTACTAGGGAGTTGTACAATGGTACCACCACTTCCCTCCTCCTACTTGTTATACACCTCCCTATGCACCGTAACATTCTGTTAGCCTTTCCAACTGTTCTGTCGCACTGTTCAGCCACTTTGAGGTGGTCTTCTATGACTATCCCTAGATCCCTTTCCTCTGTGGTGGCCTCCAGTGTTACACCATCTAGTTCATACTCAGCCCTAGGATTCCCTCTCCCTAGTACATAATCTTGCACTTTTTTGCACTGAAGCTCAACTGCCATCCCTTGGACCAGTTTACTAGCCTCTTCAGATCCCTTTTCTATACCTTCCTGTGCATCTACCCTGTTACACAGCTTTGTATCATCCGCAAACAGGCTAATCCTCCCTTCTAAACCCTCTGCAATATCTCTTATGAAGATCTTGAAGAGCACTGGTCCCTCCACTGATCCCTGGGGTACACCACTTGTTACCCATCCCTCCTGTGAGCTAACCCCATTTACCACTACTCTGTGTTCTGCTACTCAACCAGTTTCTAACCCACGTGATCACCTCTGTCCCCACCCCATTTGCCAGCTTGTGGATTAGTCTCCTGTGTGGGACTGTGTCGAAGGCCTTCCTGAAGTCCAGACAGGCCACATCTACTGCCATGCCCTGGTCTATTTCCTTCATCACCCACTCGAAGACATCAACCAAGTTGGTCTGGCACGACATCCCTTCAGTGAATCCATGTTGCCTTGGGTCCAGAAGCCCCCTTGTCTCTAGCTAGTCCATCAGCCTTTTCTTAAGTAGGGTTTCCATCATTTTACCTACTATCGAGGTCAAACTGACCAGGCAGTAGTTTCCTGCCTCCTCCTTGCTACCACTTTTGTGCAAGGGTACCACTTGTGCCCTCCTCTGGAACCACACCAGTTTCTAGTGATCCACTGAACAGCTTAGCCAGAGGTTTAACCAGTTCCTCCCAGAGCTCTTTTAGGATCCTCGTGTGTATCCCATTGGGCCTAATAGCTTTAGCCACCCTAAGCTGTTCTAGTGGTCTTTTTACTCTAGTCTTCTGAAAAAGATCCGATGTCCACCCCTTCTCCATTAATGGGGGACCATCTCCATTGTCTTCTGTGAATACGGAGCAGAAGTATTTTTTTTGAGGATGGTCACCTTGTCACTGTCTTTCTCCACTACCCTGCCTCCCTCTTCCCCAAGTCTCACAATCCCTCCCCATCTGCCTTCTCTCTCTCTAATATACCTAAAGAATGCCTTCCCTCCTTCCTTCACTGATTTAGCTAGCTTTGACTCGATTTCGGCCTTTGCTGCCTTGTTCACTTCCTTTTGGTTTTCCAAGTATTCTTGCCTGTCCTCCTTGCCTTGTACCTCAGAAATGCCATCTTTTTTCTTCTTACTAGCTCTCCTACTCCTCTCGAGAACCACAGTGGTTTCCTCTTTCTTTTGTTCTTACTGCAGGGCTTGGCACAATGGTTTACTACCAGGTGCAGGGCTTCCCTTATCTTATCCCACTGTTCCACTACCCCCTTATGTCATCGTATCCCTGCATAGCCTTCCTGAATTTGTCCTTCATCTTACCAAAGTCTATCCTCTTGAAATCCAGGATTATAGTCCTTGTGTGGCTAGCCTCCTGTGACGTCATTATGGTGAACCCCACAGCTCAATGATCACTAGTCCCTAGTGTCTCCCCCACTGTGACTCCCTTTATCCTGTCCCCACTGCTTAGGACAAGATCCAGAATTGCATTCTCCCTTGTAGGCTACCTCACTAGCTGTGCGAGAGCTGCCCCTTGCAGGGATTGAAGGATTCCTTTACTCCTGGCTGAGGCTGCCGCCAGGATGCTCCAGTCCACATCTGGCAAGTTGAAGTCACCCATCAGCAGCAATTCACCCTCTGTTGCCATGTTCTCTATAGTCTTCAGCAATTCTGTCTACATCCTCTGCGTAGCCTGGGAGCCCTGTATATCACTCCTATTCTAAGTACTGATCCCCTCACCACTTCCAGGCTTACCCACAGCGCCTCTGCCCCTCCATCTTGTGGGACTGTCGCTTTTATCCATTTCCTGATGTATAATGCCACCCCACTATCTTGCCTTCCCTGTCCTGTCTGCAGCGTGTACCCTGGAATGGCTAGCTCCCAGGCATGGTTGCTATTGCACCATGTCTGTGACTGCAATGCTATCCAGGTCCTCAGAGGCCATTAATGCCACAAGTTCTGGAATTTTATTACCCCGACTGCAGGCACTGGTGCACATAACCTTCCAATCACAGCCCCCCCACTATAACTCCAGTACCATTCCCCTTATTCTGTGTCTGCCCCTCCTGTACTTTACACGAGGGCTTTTTTTTTTTTAACCTATAGCCACTCCCTGCTCATGGCCATGCCACTTTCCTTTAGTCAGATGTTGGGGGGGGGGTTCCCTTTCATTTGCTGATCTCCTTACCTACATATCTTTCTGCTGCATTCTCATTTAGGTCTTCTCTGTGCTGGAGACGTCCCAGTTTAAATTATCCATGAAGACCTCCAACTTCTACCTTAGTGCTCTTGCTCCTTCTCCGATGAGATGCAGACCATCATGCTTAAAGATCTTACTGTCCCAGAAGGTCCCCCAGTCTCCAATGTAGTGCATCCCACTGTCTGCGCACCAACCCTGGAGCCACTGGTTGAATTCCCTGATCTCCTAGTTCCTGATCTTGTCCTCACTTCCACCCTTCCTCCAAACTGGCAACAACTCCAAGAAGGCCAGGTGTGTTGTGTACTCCTTTAGGCTCTCCCCTAGGGTCATGTCTGCCTTGGCTTCTTCCAGTTCTGTTTGCTATGTCCTCTGTCTCAAAGTGGACCATGATAGCCGCAAAATCCTGATCTCTTCTCACCAGCCGTTCTACTCTGTCCTTATCTCTCCTTGTAGGTGCTTCTGGCATGCATTTCACCATGGTTTCTAAAGTCCAAAGACCAAAGTCCTGTGTAGCAGGAATATCCAGGACTGGGAAGGGAGATGCCAGAGAGGGCGAGGGGGCAGTAAGGTCAGCTCCCAGGGTGGGGGCTGACCAAACTAGCAGACATGAAAGACAGGCCTATTCTGCTGGCATTTTAGCATGTTATTATGTTTCAGCTCCCTTTGCACTGATGGACTGTGCCTCCACTCCTCGAAACAGAATCCCACGACCAGAATCCTCCTGTTGCTCTGTATATTCTTCTCCTTTCTTTTACTTCCTTCCTTCCTGCTTTCTTGAATCAGGTTTGTCCTGCTTGATTCTTCCTTCTTCCTCCACCTGGTTTCTATCCCCTGGCTAGGGGGCCAAACCGATTATGCATGTGGCTGGCGGTGCCCCATCTTAGCTCTAGGTGCCCCACTGCCCCCTCCCACCACACCCCCCCCAAGACCCATGGGCCTCTGGGGGAGTGGGTGGGTAAGGGGGAGGAGGGCATCCCTGATCCAGTCTCCTCTGCAGCCTCGTGATCTCTTCTCTTGCCTGCCATAGCTCCTTCCATAGTTCCTCAACTGTCCTGCAGAAGGGGCACCCCAGTCTCCCAGAGTGTCTGCCTTGCTACTAGCCCTCCGCAGCACTGGATGTCCATGTCTGTTTTTCTCCTGACCTGTAGGTGTCACTGTTTCTCACTTCACTGTGTCCTCTATTTCATGCATTAAAATGGTCTAGTTTCTCACCATTATTTTGCAAATGGTTAAACACAAATATATGAAGGGACTAAAATAAGCAACAGTTAATCACTTTTTGGGCACTGAAATCAAAGTCGTTGAAGGAGTCAGATAAGTATGCCCATTTAATACTTAACTATATGTATTTTGCTTGGATCCTTTATTTCAGCTATTACAAAGCCACCCTGCAATTCATAAAAAATATGGAGAATGTAGAAAGCATTACAGTAACTGCATACAACATATGTTTATATGTACAAGACAGAGTCAGAAAAGCAAGCCATTCAATGTTTACAGGAATATGTTTGTATATTTATGTATTTTACCGAATGTTGGCTAACCAAGACTAGCGTCCCTTTTTCAGGAGCAACCCAGAGTTAATTACAGTCAGTACATTCAATATTGTACTGGAAGTAATCAAGGACAATTACATGCAGCGGCAAAGACAGTACATGACTAAGTATTAGTTACATACACAGATGAGTATCAAATATATCTATCTAAATTACCTACTATGAAAGTACAACATACATCTAAAAGGAAGTCAGGTGGTTACAATATAACATTGTATCACACTATCAGGGTAGCAGTAGAATAAGTTAATTGGTGCTTTTACCAAGCAGAATCTGCTTGCTTACGGTCAACAAGTACAGGTCCATTTATTATTAGAGGGCAGGAGTACTTTCAGCAAGTGTCGGAATGTGAGCAATGAGGAGCTCTTCTGTAGGGGGGAAGGGAGCTTGTTCAAGAGCTGTGTGGTTTAGTATGGGACTGGTCTTTTACCGGCAGCCATGAGTGCTCTGGGGTGCCTCCAGAAGGAGTTGTGAGGAGGAGGAGCGAAGGGTTCTACTATACTGTGTATACCTCACTATGGCCTGGAGGTGGGGTAGATGGTTGCTTAGGATTCTGTAGGTGAGGCAGAGTACGGGATGATTAATTCAGTCTTCAAGGGAAGGCCAATTTAGGGATGCAAGGACTGTACAGTGATGCTACCTGTTTTTAGCCCGTGCAGCAAACCTGCCTACCTTGTGGTAAAGTGCTTTGAGCTTGGAAAGTTCAGTCTCCCGTAGTGATAGGATGGAAGCTCCATAGAGAAGCATCAGGAGTAGGATATAGGCATGGAATAGGTTGCCACAAGAAATCTTACATCTTACCAAACTGGACTTAAAAAAAAAAAAAAAAAAAAAAACACACGCTAGACAGAACATATTACTCAGAGTATAGATTGGTTTGATTGCCCACTAGTGTGGGGACAATCTCGATGGGCATTACTGCCTCTTGTCCTATAAACCTAGACAGAGTTTCCTACTGCTTGACAGACTGCATTTGTGGGGCAGGCTCAGAGTCTGTATAGCAGGCCAATCTTCTGGGATAGTAGTTTGGTGTGGTCGATTTGAGAGAGTTTTTTGTCCAGTAACAAAAGGTATTCAATACTGTCAACAACCTCCAGCCTAGTCCCTTTGGCAGGGGTAATCCTTAAGAGCTTGGCTCTGTCTGTACCTAGTTTTCTGGGCCCAAAGAGCATGGACTTGGTTTTCTTGATATTTACGACTAGGTGTCTGGTAGTGTGCCATTTTTCCAGCAAGGCAAAATCCTTGGTTAGCCCCATTTATATTTCTGCTATTCCAGAGCCCTTTCTATACAATACTGCATCACCTGCGTACAGTACTGATTTAGCTTTTACAGTGTTAGATGGCAGTTTCATTGATGAAGAGGCAAAAAAGAGAGTAGTGACTCAAGTATGGACCCCAATGGGACCGTCAGTTATCGCACAGCAGGAGGAGAGACAGGAATTCCATTTGACTGCTTGATTGTGATCTACTTAGTAGCTTCTAAACCAGGTTGTTGCAAGGTGGTCTAAGCCAAGTCTCCCTAGTTTAGCTAGTATGAGCATCATTCACCACGTTGAAGGCCTTGGGTAGATCTCTGAAGACTGCTCCTGTGGCTTGTCCATCATCAGTGGTGCGGAAGATGTCAATGGTGAGACGTACCAGAGCTGTGTCAGTGTTGTGGTGTTTACATAATCCATGCTGGACACCAGTGAGCATGTTGTTCATCTCAATGTGAGTTGTCAGTTGATTATATAAGCCTTTCCTGGACTTTGGCCAGGGTGCCAAGTTTTGATTTTGGGCGGCAGTTCTTGATCGCATCCCTGGCTCCCACTCTGAAAAGGGACACGAGTGATTTTCCATTTCTGGTGATCTTCCAATGGAGATGGGACATATTATATAGCTTGGTCAATGGAATAGCAAGTATAGGGGCAGCAAGTTTAAGAAGCCTGGGTTTCAATCCATCGTAGCCAGCAGATATCTCAGGTTTGATTTTAAGAAGGTGTTTCAGTACTTCCCTTCTAGTAAATAGTTTGAAGTGGAAGGGGAGGTAGATTGGTAGAGGGAACTTTAAAGCCATCTGCTGGATCTAGGAGTACTAGCTGAAGAAATGGCAGGAAGGTCAAAAGGTTATGGCAAGATGCTATAGCACTGCAGAGCACCTTCTGCAGCATAAATGGGGGAAGGACCATAGTATACTGCGAATAAGTGTAGAATCACTAAAAGCAAGTGACCCAAGGGTATACGGAAATTGTTTAAAGGAAAATGAGCTGCCTGATCTACCTCCTCTGGTGGGGGTGGGGTGATGAAGAGCACGATACCCTCACCGATTTTTGTTTCAGAATGTCTGCAATGTTAGCAGCTTCAGCCACATGAGCCTTAAGTTTAACTTCACCTTGCTCTGGTTGGGGGGGGGGGTTACTGTAGAGGGGAACCAAACCCTCTGCCCTAGTTTGTTTTGTATTTCAGAATGTGGATGGACGTAGTCTCAGTGATCCATAATGCTGGTCCAAAGTGACACCATACTTCTCCCTGCAACAGTGACTGTAAGGGTCATGGAAGTGATAGTTTAGAGAGGCCCTAGAGTTCAGACAACTCCCAGTTGCAAGGACAGAGTCAGTGTATACAGAAAGGGACCTACTCTTGCTGAAAACAAAAATATTACGAAACGGGATAATGCATACAAAACATCCTCAATGAAAGATGGATCCGTGGCTGGCATATGTTAAAACTAAACTGCAAGAGACTGTACTAAAAATGACCAGCCACTGTGGACACCATGAACACTGCTGAAACTACCTTTTTTCATAAGACTGTACAAGGCCTCGAAATGCAACTGGGTCTACCGCATGTCTTCTTATGCTCCTCTCCCTGGGACTTCAGTCAATCATGGATAGTTTTGCCTATTATGTTAAATTATCCACTTTTTTTTTTTTAATTTTCTGAAATGTTCATTTCATTTCTCATGTTAAATGTTTTTACTGGAATATGGCAAAATTTGGCCATTGTGTCCAAAGAAATATCTCCTTATTTAATGCTTCTGTGTCAACTGATATTATAGCAATCTGTAAACAGCAAGCTCAAGCTCCTGTAGCTGTGCAAGAAGCCATTTCACAACAAAGTATTCCGGCCTAGGTGCCTACAACGCCTGGACAGAATTGTTGTGGGGTCTATTTGGGTCAGGTATGTCAATATGAAATAAGGAATATATAGAGCAAATAAGACGCCATATTGGGTACTTCGAGATCCAAGCAAAATGTACAAAGCCTGAGCTACATGGCCCTGGTGGTTTATCCATAAAAGAAAGATTTCTTGATGGTTTCTCTATGTATGATATTGCACATTTGTTTACTGTACACAAAGATCAGTGCCTTGGTTACAAACAATCTTTAAAGGCCCGAAACAAACACACAGGTAAACCAGTAATCTGCAAGGCTTATGGGAACCATGTTCTCACAACTATGTACAATTTGCTTATGGGATGTGGAAACAAGGGCACTTCCCTGGCCTCATCTCAAATAACTACTTGACCAAACAGTGTTGCCTGGGATATGTAACCAGGTCGCAAAACATCCACATAGGATGTGTGGAGGCTGCTGTCACTGGTCAAGTGGTTATCCTAACAGCGCCACTTCACAAGGAATATCATCTTCTTAGTGAACCTGGTTGTCAAACTAATCATACACGCTCCAACCTTCAATGTGCATAGTACTCCACTCTTACTAGACTTACAGCTGTTGCTGTATCGTAAAAAATTCATGGTTTACAATACACACACACACACACACACACACACACACACACACACACAGTGCTACTTTATTTAATGAGACCTAAGCAAAGATAAACAAATTGGTTGAGATCAATATTAAAGGTGTTGGGGTTGGTAATACCACATCCCAACATGGGTCATGCCTGAAAATAGTCATTTTATGCCTAGTGCACTTACCCGGTTAACAAAAGCCAAATAAATAAAATAAATAAAGTAGAACGGACAAATAGGAAAGGTCAAGAGATCATCTGCACAGTCTAGGGTGGGTATGTTCTGACTACAGTAACGATTGCTGAGGGATGTGGAAAACGGATGCATCCCAGCCCTCATCAAAGATGAGCAGCTGGCAGAGTGGTATTGCTCCCAGTCTGGCTGTGTGCCTGGCAGGACAGACTAGACATGTGTTAAAACAAATTGCAAGAGGCCTTTGTTTAGCACTGCCTGGAATTTGGGGTTGGTAATACCACATCCCAACAGAGGCCCATGTTGTACTCTGGGATCATGCTTGATCAGAGATGTACTGTATATCTTTCACTGTGTCCTTGCCCATCCTACCTCAAAATTTGATAACTTGTCCACTGTCCACTCCAGAGAACACTTAAGAGGACGACATGTACAAGGAACGCCTATATTTACTACAGCTCCTGGTATTCCGCCCTGTCACACAGATGTGAAGCAGCCCACATACTGCATGTTGCTCTGTCAGAGGCTACAGATGTGTGTATGGATGTGATTTGTTCGATGTTGCTACTCCCGTTTATGGTTATGTGCCTGAGAGGCAGACAAACACCAAAGCATCTACCCAGATGCAAATAAACCTCACAGGCTCCTATCCAATTCAGCTTACTAAATGGTGCCTGCAGACTGTCAAAGTAGTTTATAATATGAAGAGGCTGTACTATATTGTTACTAATTATAAGAAATCTGTTTCATGGGCCCCTCACTTGTGATGTCAACACAAATTTTTGATTTACCCATAAGCATACCGTTATTGGCCAGACTGTGATCACACCTGTTCCCACACGATAAGTGTCATCCAGAGTGAACTTGACCACCAGGAGTACACTGAAAAGTATGTACCCATTTTTTTAATGTGCATATTGATCCTTTGTCCTTAAAATTTGCAATCTCTGCTAGACCATAAGGATACACCTCATTCAAATTAGCAATGACGTACATAAGATTATTTGGATGACTACTGCATGATGGAGAGGCTACTCTTGTTCTGATAATAGTTTAATAGCAGTGACTTTTAAAGCCTTGACTGTTCTCCAAATAAATCTAATTTCCATCCTTATATGCATAATATGCCACGGTATACACACAAGTCATAAAAAAAACAGCTTCATTTTTGCAGAAAGTGCTATTGACCAAGCTACTGTAATCACGATGCCTCGCTTTGCAGGCATCGAGGTGGGTACTGTTGGATCAAGTAGCAATTTAAACCAATAAAGGGTGTGCCGATATGTGTTTATATAAAACTGAAAAAAAATCTATTTTGTAATGTTCAAGATGGATAACCTGCATTTCAACTTTCACGCCCTTTTGCTTAGACCCTCTATTAAGATGGATAATACACCAAAAGAATACCTGTAGAAGGTTCACTATGCCCCGACAGAGTCAAAAGCACATTTATTTATCTCAGATTTTAAGATTGATAAAAGTGTCGACCTGAAGCTATGAACCCCTCTGTCCAAGTCAGGTATGTTGGCAGGTGATTCCCTCTTAGTTGATCATAGAAGTCACATCTAGACATTGAAACATGGCTCTGCTAAACAGTAATGAAATCTGATGTGTGTAAATCGAAAGGAAATCTTTGACCATGTCTAAATGCAAAATAACCCCATGTCAAAACTTTCTTCGTCCCTTTTATTTGTATTTCTCGGTCATGTCGTGCGTACGACACACACACACACACACACACAGTTGAGACCCACCTATTTTTTTCATCCCTATGAGGAAGTAGACACAATCCTATTAAAAGATATTGGTTACTAAAAGAAATCCTCAGAATGCATAACCCCATAGGTCCCCCACGCATTTTTTTTTATTTGTATTATTTCAATTATATTTAAAGAAAGAAGGTATGTTACAGTCCCCAATGGTTCTTGAATGGCTACAACCTAATTCTCTACAACTGAAAACTCTTATCATGCTGTCCACTATCAGGAGACTATGGCACATGTCTTTACTTCTGAGGTCATTTTAAAAATTCTGTTACTCACAAAAAAACCTTTCCTTGAGGGTATACATATATTAAGCTCCTTTAGTCTCTCCTTGTATGGATTCTGGTGCAGACCCTGCACCATTTTTGTTGCCCTCCTCTGGACTGCCTCCATCCTATGTCCTTGCGGAGATGGGGTCTCCAGAACTGCATGCAATACACCAGATGGGGTCTCACCAACTGTACAGAAGAACAACTTCCTGTTTTCTACTGGTGATGCTTCTTGCTATCCCCCCCAGCCCTCCTTACTGCCTTCTCACATTGCTTGCTTATCTTTAGGTCATCTGATATGACTACCCCCAGGTCCCTTTCCATTTTTGTTGCTAGTCCCCCCCCGGCCCAAGTACTCTTCCCCTGGGGTTTTGTTTCCCAAGTGCATTACTTTGCAGTCTTTGCATTGAATTTAAGCTGCCATACTTTTGACCATTCCTCCAACCTTTCCAAGTCCCTTCTCATCCTTTCCACCTCCACCCTGTGTATCAACTCTGTTGCAGATCTTTGTGTTGTCTACAAAGAGGCATATTTTTTTCCTTCCAGTCCCTCTGCAATATCACTTATAAAGACATTAAAAGGAACCAGTCCCAGTACTGAACCCTGCAGTATCTCCCTAGTAACTCCCCTTTTCTTCGGTGTGGACTCAGTTTACTATTACCCTCTGTGTCCTGTTGTCCAGCCAATTCTGTACCCATGCTACCACCCTAGGACCCACTCCCAGGCTGGCTAACTTGTTTATTAATCTTGTGTGTGGGGCTGTGTCAAGTGCCTTGCTAAAGTCTAGGTAGACCACATCCACAGCCCCTCCCTGGTCTACTACTTTGGTCACCCAAAAAAAAAATCTATTAGATTCGTCTGGTATGACCATCCCACTGTAAATCCATGCTGCCTTGGGTCCTGTGCCCCGCTGGCCTCTAGGTACTCAACAATTCTTTTAGAAATGATTCCATCACTTTCCCCACCACTGAGGTCAAACTAACAGGTCTGTAGTTTCCTGCCTCTGATTTGCTCTCACATTTGTGGAATGGAATCACATCCTCCATCCTCCAGTCCTCCTCAGGTACCACACCCTCCTCCCATGATTTGTTAAAAAGGGTAGTAAGTGGTGCCACCAGTTCTCCCTTTAGTTCTTTTAGAATTCTGGGGTGAATCCAGTCAGGTCCCATTGCTTTGTCCACCTTCAGTTTCAGGAGTTCTTTCAGAACCCTTTCTTCTGTGAATGGACTGGTATTGACCCCCTTATCCAGAGTGCTTCTACTGACTGGATTAGGTACCTCCCCCTCTTTCTTTTGTGAATACTGAGCAGAAGTATTTGTTCAGTATTTCTGCTGCATCACTGTCACCCTCTGCCCACCCACCCTCCACTTTATTAAGCCACACTATCCCTCCCTTGGCCTTTCTTTACTCCCTAATGTTCCTGTAAAAGGTTTTATCCCCCTTCTTAACCAAGCTGGCTATTTTTTTTTCTTGGTTTAGGTCTTTGTTATTCTTACTGCCTTCCCTGCTCCCTTCTGCTTTGACTTGTACAGTTCTCTGTCCTGCTCCTCCTGTGTTTCCTTATACTGTACTTTCTGAATGCTATCTTTTTCTCCCAAACCTTTCCCACCACCTCTTTTGAGAACCATAGTGTTTTTTCCTTTATTCTTGATTTATTTGCCTCACACAAAGGCTTGTTGCCTCTGTGATGGCAGTTTTGATGTTCCCCCATTGTTCTCCACCCCTCCTTCTTGCCCATTTGCTAGTGTTTTTCTGAGGCACTCTCCCATTTTGCCAAAGTCAGCCCTCCTAACATCCAGTACCCTCACATTTATATAACTGTTTATCGTGGACCACACTGTTTGAAACATAGAAACATAGAATTTGACGGCAGATAAGGACCGCTTGGCCCACCTAGTCTGCCCATTTTCCTACCTAACAGATAAGCTGCAGATCCTAGTTAACCAACAGCTTACTTCCTCTTACCCGCCCCTAGGACTGCCTTATGCCTGTCCCATGCATTCTTGAAGTCCACCACTGTTCTTGACTCCACGACCTCCTCAGGGAGGCTGTTCCATACAACCCTCTCAGTGAAAAAATACTTCCTCACATTACCCCTGAGCCGCCCCCTCTATCTTCAAATTATGCCCCCTTGTTCTTGCACATCTCTTTTTCTGGAAGATGCTACCCTCTTGGACTTTGTTAATTCCCTTGAGGTACTTGAAAGTTTCTATCATGTTCCCTCTCTCCCTTCTTTCCTCAAGAGTATACATATTAAGCTCCTTTAGTCTTTCTTCAGTATGTCTTCTGGTGCAGACCCTGCACCATTTTGGTTGCCCTCCTCTGGACAGCCTCCACTCTGTCTATGTCTTTGCGGAGATGGGGTCTCCAGAACTGCACACAGTACTCCAGATGGGGTCTCACCAACTGTCTGTACAGAGGGATAACAACTTCCTGTTTTCTACTATTGATGCCTCTTCCTATGCATCCCAGTATCCCTCCAGCCTTCCTTACTGCCTTCTCACATTGCTTTCCCACCTTTAGGTCATCTGATATAATTACCCCCAGGTCCCTTTCCATTTTTACTGTTGTCAGTATCTCACCCCCCATTGTGTACGCTTCCCCTGGGTTTTTGTTTCCCGGGTGCATTATCTTGCACTTCTTTGCATTGAATCTGAGCTGCCATACATTTGACCATTCCTCCAACCTTGCCAAGTCCCTTCTCATCCTTTCTACTCCATCCTGTGCATCAACCCTGTTGCAGATCTTTATGTCATCTGCAAAGAGACATACTTTTCCTTCCAGTTCCTCTGCAATGTCACTTATAAAGACATTAAAAAGGACTGGTCCCAGTACCGAACCCTGTGGTACCCACTAGTAACCCTCCCTTTCTTCACTGTGTACTCCATTTACTACTACCCTTTGCGTCCTGTTGTCTAGCCAATTTTTTATCCAGGCTACCACCTTGGGACCCATTCCAAGGCTGGCTATCTTGTGTATTAATCTTTTGTGGGGGACTGTATCAAATGCCTTGCTAAAATCTAGGTAGGCCATGTCCACAGCCCCTCCCTGATCTACTACTTTGGTCACCCAGTCAAAGAAATCTATTAGATTCGTCTGACATGACCTTCCCATCGTGAATCCATGCTGCCTTGGGTCCTGTGCCCCACTGGCCTCAAGGTACTCAACAATTCTTTCCTTCAGAAGTGATTCCATCATTTTCCCTACCACTGAGGTCAAACTAACTGGTCTGTAGTTTCCTGCCTCTGTCCTGCTCCCACTTTTGTGAAGAGGAATTACATCTGCCCTCCTCCAGTCCTTGGGTACCACCCCATCCTCCCCATGATTTGTTAAAGAGAGTAGTCAGCGATGTCACTAGTTCTACCCTTAGTTCTTTTAGAATTCTTGGGTGAATCCCATCAGGCCCCATTGCTTTGTCCACCTTCAATTTTATAAGTTCATTCAGAACCCTTTCTTCTGTAAATGGACTGGTATCAACCCCTGTCTTCAGAGTGTTTCTCTTGTTTGGTGGTCACTTGTTCCCAAATGGCAACCCACTTCTAAATCTGAGATCCTCTCCATTTCCGTTTGAGTGTACCGGATCTAAAATTGCTCCCGCGAGTGGGTTCCAACACTAGCTGTCTGAGGCATGCCCCCTGTATGGCATCATGAATGACCCTGCTCTTGGATGTGGCTGCAGCAAAGGTGCTCCAGTTAACATCTGGCATATTCGTGTCCCCAGCAACAATATCTCCCCTTTTTCTGCCACCGTAAGGATGCCTTCTATAATTTCCTTGTCCATTTCCTCCCCAAGATGGGGGTCTGTATACAGCCCTTGTGCAGATTGTGGTGCCATTTCCTGTTTCCAGGGTGACCCACAGTGCCTTCCCTCCTGTTTACCCTTTAGTTCTGTTGCTTTGATCTCTTTCCTTACATAGAAAACTACTCCTCATCCTCTTCTACCCTCCCTGTTCCTCCTGTAGATTGTGTACCCTGGTATGTTGACATCCCAGTCATGGTTCTCTGTGTACCATGTTTCTGTGACTGCCATGATATCCAGGTTTCCCCTCTTCCATCAAGGCCACTAGTTCAGGGAGCTTGTTACCCAGACTATGGGTGTTGGTACTCATTGCTCTCCATTTTCTGATGGCCTTACCTCTTTTAGCCCCATCCCGTCCTTACTGGATTATGTAGGACAAAAGGAGGCACAAGGCCCATCATGACTGTCCCCCACAATGGTGGGTCATTGCTAGGAATTTGTTACATTTAGCCATATGTTGAGCTTTGATTTGAAAGCATCAGAGTTGGGTAAGTCAATCAACACCTGTGGTAATGAATTCCATTGTTTTGCTGCTCTTGTGCGGAAAAAATATGTTTGTTAGTATTGGCCCAGTCGACTAGAAGCTGCTGATTATGCAGTCTGCCTACTGTGCATTTGTTCGCTAGTGACACTCCACATTGTCACATTAATATGGGTGATCTTAATAGCTTAAAAGTAAATAGAATATCACCCCTGTATCTTCTTAAGTGCAGGGGATGCAATCCCGTTGCCTTAAATCTTGTGTCATAGTTTTCTGTTGTAAGCCATGGGATCATTTTGCTAAGCTGCCTCCGATTTGCTCTAGACTGTTAATATCACCCTTGAGATATGGACTCCAAAAGGGAGATCCATAATCTATATGGGGTCTGATGTCCGCTCTATACAATGGCACTAGGTAATGTTCAGATTTGTTATCTGTTTTAGGATATTTGCTGTTCTAGGCACTTTATTACAATGATTGTTGGACGACAGTTTGTTATTAATCAAGATGCCCAAATCTCTTTGACAAGTTGATTTGAGAAGGGTATTTAAATAATAGTCAATTTGTGGATTTCTTCCAAAATAAAGGACCGTACATTTTTCAGTACTGAAGGTCACAGAGTTAGTCTTTGCCTGATATTCAATATGTTCAAGGTCGTGTTCGAGTAACAGTATGTTAGATGTAGTATTGACTCTGCCATAAAGTTTAGTATCATCTGCAAATTTAGATATGTGGTTATTAGAGGAAAGATCCATATCACTTATAAAGATGTTGAAAAGTGAAGGCCCAAGCACAGAGCCCTGTGGTACACCACAAGTAACTCAGCCTGTATTGGACATTCGCTGTTGATTCTAACTACCTGGATCTATTAAAGGGCCACGGGATACCCAATTAAGAAGGGGAAGTCAAAGAGTGTGAGAGTTTATCAGCAAGGTCAGCGAGACACTGTCAAAAAGCCTTACTATAGTCAAGTGGGATAACGTCTGAGAGAATGTTATCCAGATACTTATATATTGTTATAAAATGAATAAGGTTTGTGATACATGAATGCCCAGGCTTGAATCTGTGTTGGGGATAGGTCCTGGATGCAAAGCTACTGCATTTCTTGTTCAATCAAGGATTTAACTAATTGCTCCATTACTTTCCCTATGATAGACATTAAGCTAATAGGGCAGTAGTTCTGGACATTTGATTTATTTCCTTTTTTGTAACTTTGTCACTATAGCGCTTCATCAGTCATCTGGAATATAATTTTCTGCTAGTGATTTGTTGAAGAGTAATGCGAGCGGGAGGGCCAGTGAGTTTGATGTCTCCAACAAAAACCTAGGGTGAATATTCTCGGGTCCTGGACCTGTGGATTTTTTTAAGAGAAGACAAGGCATTCATAATCTCTGTAGAATCAAATGGGGGAACAGGGGAGTTGTTTTTACATATACGAAGTGTTAAGAGTGAGTTTTATTGAACACAGAGCAAAAATACCCATTGAAGTGGTTTGCTGTCTCCTGATCAGTATTTACAGTGATTCCATTTTCAAGTAGTGGTCCTGGTCAGTATTTATAGTAATTCCATGTTCAAGTGGTCCAATTGTTCTTAAATTAACCTTTTTGCTGTTAATATATAAAAAAAAAGATTTGTAATTAGTTTTAGAATGAGCCAAGTTGAATTCAAGTTTGAGTTCGGCCTGTTTAATTGCTTTAAGTGAAAAGACAGCAGTTTTACATCTGTACATGGTAACAGGACTATGATTTTTCTTAAGTTTCTTAAATAAGTGCTCTTTTGTTTTTAATTGTTTACCAATTGATTTTGTAAACCAAATGGGGATTTTACTTTTATTATATTTTATTTTGGTTGGGACATATAGTTCTTCCAGGTAATGAATACTGCATTTTAATTATTTCCATGCGCTGTTAATAGACCTATCCTTACATATTTCCTCCCAGTTTACTTCATTTAATTTAGTGTTAATTTCTGCAAGGTTGGCTTTGTTGTAGTCTTTGTATATCATGTTAGAGTTTTGAAATTTTAATGTTTATGTGAACTGAAGAGAGTTATGGTCACTATTACCAATCGGGTCTATAATATTTGTATCTGAGAATTTGTTCTCAGTGTTACTGATGACTAAAATCGAGTATATCATTCCCCCTAGTGGGTTGACATACTAACTGCTCAAAGCCTAGGTCCATAAATGATGCAACAAATAATTTTTCTTGTTCAGTTTTAGCGGTAAGTGAATCCCAATTTGTACCAGGCATATTAAAATCCCCCAAAATAAGAGCGTCTCCCTTGTGAACCATATCTGTAATGGTATCAATTAGGTCTGAAATATATTATAGTTCTACAGATAGTGGTCTGCAACACCTTTAGTGAGTTTGGCGTGGCCTTTAAATTGAATCGAAACGCAAAGAGATTCTGTATTAGTTGCTGTTGTAATCTCATATGAGGAGATATCTCCGATATAAAGACACTCCCCCCCCTCCTATTCTATCTTCTCTACCCTTATCAAATCATATAGTCTTTATTTATAAAAGGTGCCTTTCTAAATTTTTTATGAGAGTTTAAAACTGGGGATCTCTCTGGACCATACTGAGGAGGAGTCCCACTATGTCTCGGTGACAGCAATAATACTCAGGTCTAGTAGAATACATCTGGCTTCCAATTCTGACATATTAAAACTGTTTAAGAATCTTGCAGTGACTATTATATTACAAGACCTACCAATATGATATTTATTACCTCCAGTAAGAATTGGGAACATGCATATTCTCTCCCAAGCAGCTCAGTTTAAATGATTATTATGGAGGCTATAATTTTACCCAACAGGGCAGTCCCTCTTCTGCTAAGGTGAAGGCCATTCCAGTAGAAGAGTGAGTCTATTGCAGAATTTCTCCCAATGTGGAATACAGTGGATATTTTGTTTAAGACACCACTTTCTCAGCCATCATTTGTTTCTTTAATTTTACAGATAATATCCTTTGTAGCTCTTGGTACCGGGAGTATTTCTGAGAAGCATACAGTGAAGTCTTTTTCCACTAGTAAGTTGTTGAGAACAACGTAATCTTTCCAGAGTTGTAAGGGGCTTGTGAGGTGTATATCGTTTGTTCCTGCATGTATTATGACTAGCGGATTGGGGCCTGCATTAGAAAGAATGTTATTAACCATTCCTTAGATGTTCGAAACTTTTGCTCCCCTAAAGCTAGAGCATGTTTGGTTGGATTTGTCGGGGTTACAGATGGCCCTGTCAAGACATTTAATAATGGAATCCCCTAATACATACACTTGAGTTTGAACCACGGGATTAGATATTTCAGTGGTACCCATAAGGTTATCTGGTAGCCTGAGGGGTGGTATTTTTTTGTTTGGAGAAAGAATTCATTTAATCCCTTGGGTGTGATTGATGGTGGAGCAGTTACATTTACTGGGTTATGGGGGACATGTGGGACAAGATGTTGGTGTAAATCTAGGAGAGCCGGTGAAGAGGATTCAGTAATATTAACCCCAAGAGCAGATATACACTGTGTATCTTCCTCTGGAGCACCAATTTCTGGGTTAGTGTTTGTCAGCACAGAAAGCGATGAGGAGTTTTGGGTGGTAATACAAAACTGCTCAGTTTTGCGGCCCTTTTTCATGCCCTGGAACTGGATAGTAAGGCCCAGTCTGAGTCTTGCTCCGATTCATCAATGTCATCTTCTCTCACCCACTTTCTTAATAGGGATAAGCTTGACTCTTTACCATTGAGTATGCCGAGGCCAGTGCACTCAGCACTAGATGTATATTTGGGACAAGGTTTGGACAGTGACCACCTTGCCTTTTTCTCCATTTACCCTTGCATTTTTCCCCTATCGACTTCTCTATTTCGGTGTTCACCTCGCTAACTACCCCACTTTTTTGGGGGGTGGGCGCCTGGGATTTTCCTGCTTCTTTTCAGTGCCTCCCTTCTTGGCTAGTGTAAATGCTTGCCAATGAAGCATTTAAACCCATCACCTAGTATCCTGGTCCCCTCCTGGGCAGATGCAGACCATCGCACCAGTATAAGCCGGCATCCCTTCAGGTGGACCCCCAGTCCCCAATGAAGCCAACATCCTGAGCTCTTCACCAATTTTTCAATCACTGATTGAATCCCGTGGTGCAGCGCACCCTAGCCTCACCCATGCCATAGACAGACAGGCAGCACCTCCGAGAAGGTTACTGTGTACGCTACTTGTCTAAGGCCCCTCCCCAACTCCACAAACTACCCCTGCACTGCTCTGCTCCCATTCCCCAGCAAGGTAGTTTGGCCCCAGGTGGACAATGATGTCCAGCTCCCTTCCCGTGCAGCTGCTGCCAGAATCCTGAGGATTAGCTCCCTGTCCCTTCCAAGCCATGGTGCCAGGCAGGCATCTTACCTCCCTCTCCCCTCCCTACCCCAGTTCTACCTCCCCAACAATGGAGTCCCCCCACCAGGAGTGGTTTCCTTCCCCTGTGGGTCTCATTTGTGGAGGTTCCCAGCATCCTCCTTGGTCTCCACTGTGGGTGTCTACATAGAGGAACCACGTTCTGCCAGAACGGTGTATGAATTCCTCTCTCCATTTTCTTTATTTTGTTGTTTTTCTCCCTACTTTCCTACTGCCTCTGTGCCCTTAGAGCTCCTGCCCTTCCTGTTCTGTGACAGGAAGTTCCCGTATTCCTCAGTAATCTCCTTACTTGCTCTGAGACAGACCTCCAGCAGCTAACCCTTCCCCCTTCTCTCCCAGTCTTTCTCTCCTTCTGTAGTGACTTACAGCTTCTCTCTTCTCCTCTTGTATATGCCTTTGTGGACCTAGCTGCTAGCTTCACCCTTTGTAATTCTGCTTATATACCAGCTAGGCTATTGCTTGTGCTGCCCAACTGATCCTGCATCTAAGTAGGTATGGCCTGGCCTTCCGCTATAAAGCTAGAGCACCTGGGGGTCATTGGGGAATGGGGTGATGGGGGTTGTTCCTTTGGTACTCTGTCTACAATCAACAATCTGGTAAAAAAAAATACTTTCTTCTGTAATCTACAGGGCAAAACACGGCTCTAGTTTAAGGCAGTTGCTCACCCTCTTTCAGCTTCTGCAGCAGAGTCCTCAGTCAATTCCTGTTTGTAATTCACAGTCCCTCAAGCCTTCTTCAGCTCTACCCTTATCAGACACCTCTTTTGCAGAGTTTCAGTAACAGCTCTAGTCACAAATGACTGCAAATATTCTCCCAGCTAGATTAACTCCCTGGCAAATTAAAGTGACACTAAGTAAAGACAACCCTCAAAAACAGAGAACCAAAACATTTTCTATTTATTATGACAGGCCCCTGAATTAAGAATTCAAGGTACTCAGTAAATCACCTCCTTGCTGTAGGGTAGCTGCTCTCCCTCTCTCAGCAGCTGCAGCAGAGTCATGTAGTTATGAAAACATAAAACCTAGTTCTGAAGAAGCCAAGTACGTGCGCACATGGGCAGACTAGATGGGCTGTAGGCCCTCATCTGCTGTCAACATATTTGCATCCATCTATGTCTATATGTGGCAAGGCACTGTGGGTACAGTACATAGCAGATTTTTCTGTCTCCCTTATCAAAGTGAAGTCTCCTATGTCGGCAGCGTTTACAGCAGTACAGGCTTTAAAAAAGTTTTCCAGAAACTGGTTTTGTGGTGCAGATAGGCCAAAAAGATAATTTGCCAGTCTGTGTAGATGTTTGATATTTACTGCTTGCTAGTGAAGTGACAGGTCTGAAGTGGCAGCTCCTGTCAGAATTTGGGAGCTTGATACTTTTCTATGTTTATGTTATAGGGCCTGAATGACTAAGTAGTTCGGAAGTATAATTATGGGTCAGACTACTTTTCTTTGGTGTCCAGCTTCTGCTAAGAGTCCAAAATTGTGAAAGAAAAAGAATGTCTGCAATACCAAGACGACCAGAGGTCTCCATTTTAACAGTGCTAAACCCCCAAAAACCTTTCCCCTTGCACGATATCATGGATGGAAGTAGCAGCATGGAGGGAAAAAAGGGGCAGGGTTATGCAAATGGAGCAGAGCAGAGAGAAATAAAAGCTTTTTTTTTTCTCCATGGAAAACAGCACTTTTTGGCAGTTTGAATGGTAGGAGATTGATTCACAACTCCTACAGGTCACTATTCCCATTTGCTTTGGCAAACCTGACTAAATCACTTTAACCCATTTTTAAAGAAAGATACAGACACACACTTTCTTACCTCCAACTGAAGGCTGTCCATCTCCAGTGTCAACTATTTTCTTAGCATTTTCAGTGGTTTCAGCAAGAAGCACAGTATCAGGCCACAACTGAAATGCTATCATTTTTGGTATAACAGCCATATTTTTATCTGAAGAAATTTTGTAATTTTCCATTCTTTTCTGGTTCCCTTCTGAGGGTACTGTAGTTGAATGGTTCTTCCATTTTGTTGCTTCATAAGGAAACCCACAAGCTGCATTTATTGAATGTTTTCTTTCTGTGTTCACAAAGGACAAGGTTTTATTCATTTTTAGTCTTTTTAGCATCTGGTAGGCTTTTGCAGGTCTACCAGCATTCCTGTGTTTCCTTTTAATTTTATCAGCTGTGTTAGAAGACCACAGTGTGCTTTTCAACCGGCTGGTGCTCTTATGGTAAGTTTCTATCACCATTTTCTTTACATAGTGTTCTTTGTTCAGGCTTTGCTCAACAGGGCTGGTTTGCTTGTGATGAAAACTGCCAATTACTGTGCTTCTAGCAGGATGTCCATCTGCTCCCTCTACTTTACAATGTTTACTATCAATATGCACAGTGTCTGAAGCAGTGGACTGGCGTTCGCTTGGTCGTTTTACAGTAGTACCTTCTTTTGTATACAGCACCTTTTGTACATTATCTACTTTAACAAGATGTTCCTTTTTAACTGCCAACAATTTTAATTCTGTACTCTCCGAGTGCTTGTTTTCCAAGGCCCCATTAGCATGTTGATTTGCAAGCATTTTTTTCCTCTCCCAATACTCTTGCACAGTTATGACTTTCTTGGGCTTCTGTCCAATATCTGCTTTGTTCTGGAGACTATGACAAGCTAATTCTTTGTTTTTAAGACTTGCGATATGCACCTCCTTACCTACAGATAGCTCTTTATTAAGCCTCTGTTTTTCTATGGAGTTTTCCTGCTTGCATTGATTTTTAGTGTCTTTGACACTGCTAACATTGGATGGCTTTACAACTGTTTTTTCATGATTGCCATTTTTTGTTTGTTTCTTCAGTTTTTCATCATAGCTTTTAACTGGTCCTTGTCTATGTGCTTTGAAAGCATGACATGCTACTTTCAGAGTCTTTGGAGAATTGCATTTAGAAGTCTCACCTTCAGTTCTTTTTTTAGTTTCAGTTGGTTCCCTGGTCTTTACTGAACACATTCTTTTAGATTCAGGCAGCTTAGAACCAGCTTGGGTCATGCACCTTTTTTCCACACTTGAAAATAATTTAGAGTATTTTTCTGCACTGATCGTTTTTTTCACCTTTGCGTCATTAGTACAGTTCAACTTAGATGGAGCAGCTTCTCCTACATTCAATGTCATTGGATTTATTTTAAAGCTGCCATCGCTAGGTCTTTTTAGTTTGTTTTTCTTTTGAAAAAGTATTTGATCAGTACTCTGAGGTTTAACAGAGAGCTTGTTATCCTGGTTAAGCTTTACTCTTTTACTGTTAGAACAGTTTTCCCTGGTGGAGTCACTTTGATGCTTTAAATCTTGGTCCTTGGGATAAAAAGCTTTACTGTTTTCTTGCAACGATGTTTGCACATTGCATTTTATCAGATTAGTGCCTTGGCTTTCAACAGATGTGGCATTTTCTTGAATTCCTTCTGTAGAATTAGTAGTCCCAGAATTTTGTGCAGGTTCAGAACTGTAGCTTTCTGTGCAATTCATTGGTGGTGCGTTTTGACTGGCTTTGCAGTTACAGCCAGGGCCATTGCCATAAACATTAAATAGCCATCCATACATGCAACAATAGCTTTGTTGTGGTTTGCTTTTATTGTCAAGTATATTATTCCTAGTAGACTTGGCTAAATGTTTTTGCTCACTGTATTCTTTAGTACAGAGGTCCTGAGAATCACTGGCACTGCCTTCCTGCATTACACTTGGCTCTCCACCAATCAGAGATATTTCAGTATGTTGATCCACTCTGCAATCATCTGACGCAACTTCACAGCTGGCAGGAAACAGTTTATTCGTCTCTTCAGCAGTTAATACAGTTATCGTTACTTGACTCAGTACGTCAGGGCTAGTATCATAATTAATTGCATCCCTCTTTTCCAAGGACTGTTGCACAGAAGCCACTTCTTGGTTACATTTCTGGTCATCTGCTTTAGACTGGTAACTGGGAGCAGGGATCGCCTCTGCAATCTGGTCTGCGCCATCAGACACTGAATTATAAGTCACAACTTCTACTTCAGACTGGTTATTAGGAGTTGGGATCTCCTCTGCAATCTGGTCTGAACCAGCAGCAGCTGAACTATTAGTCACATCTACTTTAGACTGATTAATAGGATTCAGGATCTCCTCTGCAATTCGGTCTGAGCCATCAGATGCTAAATTACAAGTCACAACTTCTACTTCAGACTTGTTATTAGGAGTCAGGATCTCATCTGCAATTTGTTCCGAGCCAGCAGCAGCCGAACTATTAGTCACTTCTACTTCAGACAGACCAATACGAGTTGAGATCCCCTCTGCAATCTGTTCTGAGCTATCAGATGCTAAACTGTAAATCACAACTTGTGCTTTAGACTGGTTATTAGGAGTCAGGATCCCTTCTTCATTCTGATCAGAGTTATCAGATGCTAATGTATGTGTCACAACTTCTATTTCACACTGGTAATTGCATGTCGTGATCTCTTCTGTAATCTGGTCCAAGCCATCAGATGCTGAATTATTAGCTGCAACAATTTCAGATGGGTTATTAGAAGGGATCTCATTTGCAATCTGCTCGGACTTAGCTGCCTGTTTGTTAGTTACAACTTCTGCTTTCTCAACTCCAAATGGAAATTCTTCACATAATTCAGGCAACTGGTTACCTATGGCAGATGCTGATGCATTTAAAAAAGCTTTACTGCCAACTTCATCAAGTATACTAAAGAAAGTACGAGAATAGCAATGATCCTCAGCAGTCCTACAAGCTTCCTTTTTATTTGTTCCATTTTGGGCAAAAGACTGTTCACTAGTCACAAACTCGCAGTTTTCAAAGGCATTTACTTCCTTTAAATCATCAGGGTTCCAAAATGTTAAGATGGCTTCAGTCTTCTCATTCAATGCCATATGCATTGTATAAAGTTTATTTTCTTTCTTCCTAAACTGGGTGGCAGAATCAACAACCTTTCCAGAATCATCTTCAGCCGTTACATTTACTATGGCATCCAAGGGGCTTTCCAGGGACTGTGGCACAACTTCCACAGGGCATTTAGTGGCAGACAAATCTGAGGTGAACGGTATCTTTTCATCATGGTTACTGACCTCTTCCTTTCTCCTAAATGCATCTTGGTGCAGTCCTGCCCAGTTAGAGTGCAACAAAATATTTTCATTTTTAGAATTTCCAGAGTCATTATCTGAACATGCTGATAATTCAAATAGCTTAGTGCTGTCTAGACTATTAAACTCCTCTTCTGCAAGTGAGCGCACAGCAGAAATTCCAAAGGACAGATCAAGTTCAACATTCTCATCTGCTAAAGTTACTGTTGCGCGTTTAAGATTTTCACAATCCTGCTCTGTCAGTTTCTCAGTAGATTCCTGTTGCAACATTCTAGTTGTAGAAGTAAGGGTTGTAGCATCTGGGGTGTTTAGAGAACATGGATTTTCAGAGGCACCAAGTTTACTTCCTTTCACCTCATCTGCTGTCCGTTTCCCATCTGCATTTATAACCAGAGTATTAACCAGTTCAGGAGCAGTTTCAGTCATCATGCCAGTAACACCAAGATTCTTACACTGAACATCAGAATTTTTAAAGGAAGTGGTCTGTTCTACCATGTGATCACGGTTTACTACCACTAAAGCGAGGTTTCTGATTTGTTCCATCAATGGACTAGATTTACTGCTTTTATCAATATATTCTGGCATTTCATTACCTGCCTGTTTATTGCTGCTTTTGGTAGATGGTAGCATTATAGGAGGAACTATGGCAACCTGTGGCTGGACTCCTTTCTGCAAACGAGAAATGCTCACAGTTACTGTATTCTGTGAATTAACTCCAGCAACGGCAACTGCAGAACTTGAAGTTGGATCTTCAATGCCATATTTCTCTTTATTTTCTAAAATGCCCACAGCTTGGGATATTTTTCTGACAGATGCTGGAGACTGATCAAACTTGTGGCATTCTATAGATGCATTCTGCTTTGAATCTGCAATTTCACACGTTTCCTTGAGAGGAAGTTCTGCCGGTTTAGAAGTTTGGGAGCTGAACAAATAAGGTGCCGCTTCGAAAAGAGCAAGAATTGCTTCCTGGATGCCCTTCTCCAAGTCTTTAGGAAGTGACAGTTGTTTATGCTCATGTGTGTGCAATTTATCGGGCAGTTGATTAGTAACATTATTATTCAAGTTGGAAAAAGAACAGGCATCGTTTGTATTTATGGCTTCTTGTTTGACTGCTTTAAATGGCTCATAAAAAGGTTGCAAAACCTCTTGATTATTGCTTCTGTTTGTGCTTATAGCTCTTTGTTTGTCTGCTTCTTTAAGTGGTTCACAACAAGGTTGCAACCAAGAGTTCTTTTTCTGCAGGGCCAATGTATCATTAGGCATATTAGAAGGCTGTGAAGTCAAATTCTGCCTACACAGAATAGAATTTTGAGCAATATCTTTAGCTACCACTAATTCAGGTTCACTGGGTATTACAGCTGCATCTTTAAACATTGGTACACTGGACTCTGAATGCTGTCTCTGAATTTGAGGTGCCGAATGCTGTCTCTGAATTTGAGGTGCCGAAGGATTCACAAGCCTACTGTGCTGGCTAGAGCCTGAAACATCCAAGGTACAACCACTGAACGAACTTCGTCGTATCAGTTGGTCTTGAGCAGAGAATGAAACGGAGGTTAAATTATTTAAATTAGAATTATGTTGGAAGTTCTCTTTCACCAATTGTCCATTTTCAGGACTGCAGTCTAGTTGTCTGGCGAAATTCACCTGGTCTCTGTATAGTCTCTCATAAGCTGCATTTGGAAGTGCATGGGTTCTTGACTGGTTATGTTGCATCTGCTGGTAGGCTAATCCAGAGGTAGCTGCCTGATCACACACTGCGATCTGTGGACATGTATAGTCAAGCTGTGGTTCACATGTAGAACTTTGGCTCTTCTCAGCTTGAAGTATACTGCTAACTGTGTTTGAACTGTGCTTCCCTAGAGATGAGACAGAATTTACACTGTTACACTGTTGTTGTGCAGAGGAATGCTGAAAATTAAAGGACTGAACAGTCACGCCAGATGGTCTTTTCATAGGATGTTTAACTGCCACAAAAAAATCTTTAGATGCAGTGACCCTCTGACCTGCTGCTAAATTGCTATTCTGATTGTTTAAATACATGGCATTCAGACTATTTGAAGCTACCTGTGAGATAGGGGCACATTGATTTTTATTAGTATATACAGAAGAAGGGCTATTCCCCTGTGTAAAGTTCCTTCCATCCGTCAGTGGAGAACTATTATAAGTCTTATTTTTGTTTTGTTCCATGCAACTGGCCGTTTGATCACAGTGATTAGGAGACTGTTGTACACTTGTACTAAGCATATTGGGTAAAAAAGAGCGGGTTGCGTTACCGGAAGTTGGTACAGTTGCGATAAGATTTCTGGCTATGGGTACAGACCTCACTGGCTCTTTTGAAGACATACCCAGTTGTCTGTTTACAGACCTCAATGGCTCTTTCGAAGACATACTCATTTGCCTGTTTACCTGTACACCCTGCACATCCTCCGTCATATGCAGTCCTGTCAGATGTTGGGCACTGTGTCCTGGGTGATGCTGCGTTCTTCTTACCTGAACTGTATTCTGTGGCTCAGAAAAAGTGTGTGTATTTTGGTTCTGACCATTTACAAGAAAATTGGGGTGAGCAGACTGTCCAAAACTTTGTGCAGAGTTTGTCAAAGATGTTATGCCAGATTGCTGGTGCAAGGCATATTGTTGAGGTGATCCATTCTGCTTTTCAGTGCAAGGCTGCAGATGCTGCTGCATCACATTTACTGCAGAATAGTTTTGTTTAACAGTGGCTTGACTAGGCAATGGTACGACCTGCGATGTATATAGGCAGTAGTTAGTTCTTTGATTCGGTTGGTGGCATAATGAAGACGCTGCTTTAAGTTGAGATCCGTTGTTTACAGCAAACTGCTGTTGAGTGGCTGGTCTTAATGTATTTCCTTGGTGTGGAAGCCTGTACCAATTGACATTCTGATGGAGAACAGTTTGTTCATTTGCTGTTCTTGATTGATTTACGCCGGCATTTTGTACCTGATAATGTGACAGCAAGTTCAACATTTCCTGTGATGAGTTACCTCCATTTCCTGGTTGATTTATGGAAGCGTTTTGTACCCGATATTGTGACTGCATGTTCAACATTTCCTGCGATGAGCTACCTGCATTCCCAGGTTGATTTATGGAAGCATTTTGTACCTGATAATGTGACTGCATGTTCAACATTTCCTGCGATGAACTACCTGCATTCCCAGGTTGATTTATGGAAGCATTCTGTACCCGATAATGTGACTGCATGTTCAACATTTCCTGCGATGAGCTACCTGCATTCCCAGGTTGGTGACATGGTGAAAATCCCATTTCATTTGGATACGACCCAGTTGTATATTCTGGAGGAAGCCGATATTGTGGGGGTGGCAATTTATTTTGCGAAGGGCTCTGCCCAGTAGATACCAAAGAAGTCTGCTGAGATACATGTGAAGTCTGGATAGTTTGATTTGAAAATGACTCAGATATTCGTTCTTGTGGAGAATTGCCTTGTTCTGTACAGGTTAGGTTAGGGGGCATGGTCAGAAGTTCTACTAGCAGTGGATTGTGAGCTAGTTTTGCATATGCAGGTTGCAAATGTGTGCGACTGTCATTTTGATCAGGCAGTGAACTCAAAGAAATATCTTCCTTTGTGAAATTGTCAGTGCTTTCAGAACAGAACATTTGATTATTCAGGACAAAGTAAGGCCTACTGTATTTTCCGTTTGATGGAGGATACAATCTGTCATGTTCATGAGAATTAGACAAACTACCAGGATTGGTCTTTGTGTTCTGGTATATGAAGTTACTGTTGCCTGCCATGTTCTCTCAGTTATCTTAGCTTTAACTTTCATCAGTCAATCTAAAAAGAAAAGTAGTAGTATGTTAGGATATGTTGTATAGCAAATGTGACAGCTCAGCAGTGCTACAGGGGAAAATAATTTAATAATGAAATGCCGTTATTAATTTCTAGGGAAAGTACCTCACACACGTCTATCTGGTGTGAAAAAATTCAATGTGAATCACTAAAAGTCGAGCACTCGTCACCTGTATCCAGTGAAACACTCCAGGCTCTTTAGAAATGCGTTAAGAAATTTTATTAAATTTATAAAATGTCAACTAATTTCTAAACAGCCTGGAGTGTTTTACTGGATACAGATGGCGAGTGCTAGACTTTGTGAGTCGCACTATTTTCTGGTCTGGAAGTACCACAGTCCCAGTGCGACGCATCTTTGTGACAGAGCGTTAAGAAATTCAGCATCCACTCAACCACTAATTGCAATAAATCTGGTAGCCTCCTCATCCTTTCTATCCTATTAATGTTATCAAAACTGGTACCAGGATGCTTATGACAGAATAGGAGTACTCAATTTTATGTGCATTTTCTAGAACAGATCTAGAGCATAGTGGCATAAGTCAAATTAATTTTATTATTTCATTATTCTGTCATTGAACTAGACAAGAAAACATTTACAATCTCATAACAGAAAGATTCCTCAGAAAAGTAATGACCAAACGCGTATTCTGTTCTTTATCCAGTAAAAGCAACAAGCAAAATATTTCCTGTGCCTGGCATTGGCCTATAAACCCAGGCTTATAATCTTGTGGTACAGAAACAACCTACTATATATAGCCAAGCTGTACAGACATTCATATCCATACTGTATAGCACTATCATGAAGCAGCTTTCTTACTATAAAGCAGTTATCCTAAATTAGCCTATGCTGTAATATTTGCATAAGTCCTAAAACAGTTATCCAAATAAAAAAAATAGTGATTTGTAGTCTCAGCTACTAAGATTTTGTATCAGAGGCTTGTCAACGCTTGAGCCAAAAGCTGATCAGTTTCCTTACCCCTTGTGGCCTTGTCAGTACCCTGCAGCCAATGCCCACTAAGACAGACAAACCGTAATTGTATTTCCACTGATCTGCTCAGAATGTCTTCTCAACTCACTGAAAAGCAAGGATTTTTAAATCTCTTTTTTGTGGGGGCCTTCCTGAATGGAGCTGGCCATTACAAGGGAAAATGTGGATTTACAGCTACCTGGTTGTTATAGACATACAGTTGCTGCTAAAAGGTAGCAACAAACAGTTATTTCAGACATGTCATTTTAGCACTTCATAGTTAGAATTATCTGGGGTATTAAATAAGCTGCAAAAATTGATCAGCACTTAAAAGCATAAAATTGCTAATCAGCAAGTACTGTGTACAGTTTTGGAGACTGCACTCCTGGAGAGGGTTCAGAGGAGGGCAATCAAGATGAACTGGGGCATGGGGCAAGAGAGCTACAGGAAGAGGCTTGGGCAGCTCTACATGTACACTCTGGAAGAGAAGAGGGATGGGGGAACATGATAGAGGTCTTCCAAGTACATAAAGGAGATTAATAAGGGAGGCTCAGATGGGGTGTTCCAAAGGAAAGGGGGCAACCAGAGAACATGGGTGGAAAGTGGGGGAGAAGAGGAGGAGGTGTTACTTCACTGAGAGGGTGGTGGAGCTATGGAATGTACTGCCCAAGGGACTGGTGGAGGCAGATACTGTAGAGGGGATCAAGAAGGGCTGGACAGGTATAGGGGGAGGGTGAAGCTGAGGAAGTCCAATACAGGGGGAGTATCTTGGACAGGTGATAAGAGAAACCCAATGGGGTGGGGGTACAGCAGAATCGGCACCCAGTATGAGAGCTGACCATCAAGCAGACACGAAAGACCATAAGGTCTACTCTGCTGGCATTTTAGTATGTTAGCTGTGACAATGCACAGCACTTGGCACAATTTTAAAAATATATGTAGTTTAATTAATGTTGTCCACTGTGCCATGCATTCACTTCTAAAAATGATTAGCAGTCTACTGCTACGTATTTCTGAAAATGATTAGCATTACCCCACTTTTGTACAGCGTTTTGCTAGGTTGAATTCACAGAATAAAAAAATCTTACAAATTTGATTAATCATTTTAGGGAAAACTTCAATTTACAGTAATCTTGCACTTCATATCAGTTAAATACTGGAGAATTGCTGTATTGATTGTGTTTGATATATGAACTTGATTTTTAATGTTCATAGCATAACAGTGCTTTTAATAAGACATGATTATCCACCCTCCCTCTATGCTCATATCACCAGGCTTACTGTACCTCTTTCACATCCAAATACTGGTTTCACTCCCTTCCCTCGTAACTCATCTCTCCTCTTCCAACTATCTCCTGTATCCTGTTCCTTCCACTGATTTGTCTCTACAAACTTTTGCCGGTCCTCTGCTGGGCAATCTGCCTTCTCCCATAGACTTCCTTCCCTCTGGAATGGACTTCCTTCCTCCCCCTGCCTTTACTCCCTCAAGCACCAGTTGGAACTCCAACTCCAACCCCACCTGTTCCTGTTGCACTTTCTCCCGACACCTCCCCGGCCTGTGCCTCTACTGTCCTGCTGGCTGGGTCACCTCTACCTGCTTCCTGATTTCACTACCACACTACCTCCATTTCTCCATGCACTATGAAGCCAGGCAATGTTTTACCTTGCAGGTCACTCTCCTGCTGTCACCATGTCTTGCCGACACTTTTACTCTACACTTGCTTATGCGATTATTACTGAGCTGTAAATCGCACTTTATTCCCTGTACCAACTATTTCATATTTAATTTGTAGCAACTTTTTTCTAATGCTGTTCACTCGATTATGTATGGTACTGTTATTCTTCCACTTTTCCCTTCCCCCAGGCCACATGTAGAAATGAGCCATGGCCCAATGTGTTTTTTTCCCTCAGTTACCAATTGTTAAATAATAATCATTTTCTTTTTCATACTTTTGGTAGCCGGGTATGGTCCGTTAGGTACTAGACCTGTTTTCACTGGCAAACTGGGACCTCATGATCACACAGTATGTAAATGGAGGTTGTGGGAATCAAACCCAGTTCTGTTGAATGTGCCAAGCTTACTCAGAACCCAACCCAAATGTCACGTACAACATATGCAATTTCACCTTTTCCTCCCCAAACCTCACATATCACTGTTTCCTCTACCCTTCCCTTATGATGGCTATTCCCCACCTGCCTCGAAATCCAATTTATTAGACTGGAGTTGTTTCGATAAAGCAACCCAACACCTTAGCAACCCAAATTCCCTTACTTGATGGTGCTCATCCCACGTACACTCTCAGATTCTCAGACACTACCTCGCTCATCACCACTGAATGTTTAACCAAGATGGGTGACCAGGCTTTTAACTCCCTCCCCTCCAATGTCTGTAGTTCTCTCAGTGTCTTCCTTCAAAGTTGCCCTTTAGTCTCACCCAACTTTATCCATGACCTGCACCGGTTTCTAGCCACTCTATCTACTTGCTCATACCCTTGCCCAATTTACTGTGCCTCAGATTTGCCTGCATCCCAAAAAGTACCTGTTCAACTTATTTTTGTACTCTGTTCACTATTTGTAGTATTTCACGTTGTACCTATCTGACCTCTGAAAGTACTTACGTAAGTACTTACCATAACAATAGAGAGAGGCTCCTGTAGTAGCTATTAACCATTAGGACTGCGCCTCTGGCATCAGGACCACATGGAAAACTTTAGCTAGTAGTGTCTGGCAGGGGACCGTCCACCATCATCACGTGACTGATGTCAGCGTGACCCTGTATAGTGGGCAGTCCGCAGCCCACCCTCCAGTTCTCACGCTGGAGACCTCAGAACAAAGCGACAGGAGAAAGGAGTGGGCCCCTTGAGCCTAAGTAAAGCTAGTAGAAGCAGAAGCTAGGGGAATGGTGGGAGGGAAAGCTACCTACTGCAACAGCTTCTCAAAAATCTACTGTTATGGTAAGTTCTTACGTAAATGTACTATCTTACTTCTAGAGGGCTCTTGCAGTAGGTATTAACCATTAGGACAGAGTCCCAAGCAGTGTAAATCCTCAGAGGCACTCTTCTCAGAGGAAGAAGGCCGTTGGTGGTCCACGGTCCCTGGAGGGAGTCGGAGGGGGACCTTTCCTGGCCCCGGTGCTTCTCCTTGTCTTTCCATTTTCTGTAGTGGTGCGAATCTGATGAAGGTGATGAAGAGGCACTCAGTGACTTCTGCAACTGCTTCTCCATCAAAGCCATTTTCTGTTTTAAAATATGGTCCTCGAGGGCATTCCGACGGCATTCCCGTGTGGCCTGGTTGAAGCTCAGGCAGGCCTCACAGTCCAAGGTCTGGTGTTGCGGGCCCAGGCAGAACAGGCTGGCCTTGTGACACAAAGGGCTGAGGCGCTGGAAGCCTTACCTCACGCTACGCCGGTGACCTGTGTTTGGGAACGAGCATGGGCAGAGAAGGATTGAGCGTCCGATGGACTGCTCTCCTTCTGTGGGGGAGGGGGTCCTTGGTCACCGGCATCTGTTCGCCCCCTAGTGGAGGCTGGGGACAAGGCACCACACTGCAGTCGGGAGGAATTGGGGCAGGCGGCTTGGGAGGGATCGTGTGCGGACAAGTGCGCGCTCCCTCCTTTGGCATCACTGCACACCCCAGCTCCAGGGAAAGACCAGAGGAAAAAGGAGCTGCCGCGGCACAATGGTAGAGGGCACCTCGCAGGCTCTGCTCCTGGCTAGCCATGGCCCTGGCCCACTGAAAATCAGACCTCAGTGGGGGTTTGGGGGAACCCCACCAACCCCACTGAGGGGCAAGCCCAGATGTCGGGGTGGGTTGGTGGGCATGCGAGGGACAGAGTTGGAGTGCTTCCTCGAGTACAAGCCGGGCAGAGGAGCAGGAAGGAAAAAAAAAAAGGAAGAGGCAAAGAAGTATGGTCATCTATATGTGGGAGTTGCGTGCCTCAGGACTTACACTTATTTTCATGCAATTCGGAAGGCGTCAGGGAAGACATACATAAAGATCAACTTACAAAAAGACGGTACAATAGTTTGAAAAATAATTCAAAATATACTCATCTGAAATGGCAGTCTAAATGTAGCAGTGCTCTCAGCGACTTTCGACATGCACAGGTCAATGGCGGGAAAGAACTTGAGGGCGGGCTGGGGACCGCCCACTATATAGGGTCATGCTGACATCAGTCACATGATATTGGTGGGCAGTCCCCCGCCAGACACTGCTAGCTAAAGTTTTCTGTGTCGTCCTGATGCCAGGGGCGCAGTTCTAATGGTTAATACCTACTGCAAGAGCCCTTTCCAAGTAAAATCTGTGAGCTCTCCAAATCTGCATCTGCATTTAAAGAATTTTGTTCTGTACCCTCCCAGGTCATAGCTGAAAACAGGCATTCAGATGCCTATTGTACCTACCTGGTTATCAACCCCCCCCCCAAAAAAAAAAATCAATTAACTAATTACTCTAACCACTACACTATATTGCCTATATTTGCAGGCAGTAGATTCTAGTGCTTAAGGGCACTGAACTGCAAACAGAGACCTGGGTTTAAATCCCATCAGCCCCCGACTTGCATACTGTGCGATCCTAAGCAAGTCACATAACTTCCTTGTGCTTCCAGGTCACACCAGGAAATTAGCTCCGATTTGGTGCAACACTGTCTTTCCTTTCCTGTACTGCCTGCCCTAAAAGGGCTTCTGCTAATTGCCAATCCCTAAAATGAGTTTCACTGACACTACTTTTGGATTACCTCTTATAATGCCAAAATAAATGCCAAACAATCAAGTGTTCTCCCCAAGCTATTTAAAAAGGACACTGTCTACCTTTTATGCATCACATAATTTCTACTTAAAACCCCACATCTTACGATTGCTTATCTTGCCTAAAATTTGTTGATGTTGCTGGTTGTTTTATCTGCTTCTTTGCTCAGCGGAACTGAACTGCATGTTAATGTATAGTTACACCCAACCTTGTTTTGTTTCAAACCCTGGAGCTATTCTTACTGCATACTACATGAACATTAGAAAAACACCCCCAAGCAGTGCAGCCACTCATTATGCAATGGTCTCCTCTACTCCCACTGCATAATGAGTGCCTAAACTGTGATGGGCGTGTTCCAACCCCAAGGAAAATGCAGTTGTAGTTCATATAAACAAACAGGTTTTTGTGTGGTAACCACAGTATAGTGGTCAGTCTTCCCTCTAAACTTAGTGATGCCACTAAGTTCTACGGCAGTGTCAGGGCTCTCTGAGACATTGGTACCCAAGTTATTTACCAACAGTGTGGTATACCTACAGCAGTATCGGGGCTCTCAGGGATGCGGGTACCAAAGTCCATTATACACAGTGTATAGTTCAATATGCGCATGGATCCCCAATGCGAGTCCCCCTCCCTTCCAGTACCAATCTGACCCACTGCACAGTGACACCAAAACAGCGAAACCCAAAAAATGGCCATTACAGTGAAAGTCCCCGTTATGGTCTGGGTTTCACCGATGTGGCTTCTCTCAGTGGTCTGCTCCTTCCTCTAAAAACAACTCCGACCTGAAGTGGATTATAAGAAAGGCAGTGGGGTAAAAAACTAACACTGATGGCACAATGCAGAGTGCCGTCGATGTAACGGATGTCGGCAACATCGCTGTTGACTACAAGCGATGGCCCCCGTACAGCTGCCTTGTAGTCCAGTCATACTTAATTTATCTGGTAGTTTAAATGCACATAAATGAAGGTAGCTGCTGCTCAAGCTTCAATATCTACATTTAAAAACTGACAAAAGTTGCTTTTTGAATTTATTTTGGCTGTGGACAACTCAAAAAGAAAGAATTGTTGCTCCTCACAATATATCTTAAGGTAGCATGGCATGAGGTGAATATTTTCAGGATTAATACCCATGATTCTACATCTTAAAATCTTATGGAAAATAAGAGCCAGTTACTGGTGACCCCCTATATCCATTTCTTCATTTGAAGATTGGTAACCAAGGGGCCAGTTCCAGGTATGACTTGTCCTTCCCTACCCTATCCCTTACCCCACCTCCCTCCTGCCCCCCCAACCCCCTGCACTTAAAGGAATTAGTTCACTTGAGCTAATAACTTGCACTTTCTGTTCTGTCTGAGGTGCTCCCAGATTGCACCAGCACTGTGTCAACTTGCCCTCTGCAACTGATTTTTTTGCTCACTTTTCTCCGGTAATATTTCCCCCATCATTATCCTCTCCTCCCTCCAGCTGGGTTCCCTTGTCTACCCCTCTACCCTCCTTGATGTCCCCTCACTGCACCTCATTCAATAATCACTAAATAATCTGCCTCTTAACTGTGATCCATTCCTGCAAGGAGTTGGCTCCAAGGCTACATTACATTTCTCTATGTTCCTCAGATATACCACTTGTAATTAAATGCACATTCCACATGCATGATAGAATTGTAGGTTAAATCATACAATCGCATTTGTGACTTTTTTTTTTTTTTAACTCTTAACCAGGTGAGGCACACTAGGCATAACTGCCCATTTTCAGGGGCGACCCGGGAGCTTTGGGCCAGTCAAGTGACTTGCTCAGAGTCACATAGTATGCAAGTGGAGGCTGTGGGAATCAAACCCATGTCTGCAGATACCAAGCTCAATCACAGCTCGTTACTTTAACCTCTAGGCTATACTACCACAAACTTACTATGTTCTTTTTGCTGTAGAGGCTGGAGATGAAAGTACTACCATTTTCCTTTTCCTATGCTGAATGTATGGATTTGGATTTCCCCCAATTGTTTAACCAGGAGAGACATACTAAGCTGGAAGCTTGTTTACAGGTGCGACCTGGGAGCACACGGAAGTTACGCGACTTGCTCAGGGTCGCACAGTATGCAAGTGGGGCTGTTGGATTCAAACCCAGGTCTCCAGATTTGTAGCTCAGAGCCTTAAACCACTGCGCTATACTGCCTCCCTTATTAGTACAATATAAAACACAGATAAAACATGTATTTAAACATAGAAACATAGAAGTTGACGGCAGATAAGGACCGCAAGGCCCATCCAGTCTGCCCATTTCTTTTTCTACCTTATAAATGTGCCATCGGCCTTTGCTCTGTCAGTGGCCTATCTATTCATAGTCATTTGTATTGCTCCCTTATGCCTATCCCATGCCTGTTTGAAGCCCTGCACTGTATTCATAGCCACCACTTCTTGTGGTAAGCCATTCCATGCATCCACCACCCTTTCTGTGAAAAAGAATTTCCTCACATTCCCCCTTAATCGGCCTCCTCTAATCTCATGCTGTGTCCTCTTGTCCTGCTATTTTTCTTATATTTAAACATGTTAGACTCTTTCACCTTGTTTATGCCCTTAAGGTGTTTGAATGCTTCGATCATATCACCTCTCTCCCTCCTTTGCTCAAGGGTATACATATTGAGCTCCGTTAATCTGTCCTCATATGTCTTCTGGCGCAGTCCTTGCACCATTTTGGTTGCCCTTCTCTGGACTGCCTCAATTTGGTTAATGTCCTTGTGAAGGTGTGGCCTCCAGTACTGCATGCAGTACTCCAGATGGGGCCTAACCAGTGTCTGTACAGAGGGATTATTACCTCCCTCTTCACGACTTGTAGATACCCCTACTAATACACCCTAACACCCCTAGCCTTACCTACTGCTTTAGAGGTCTGCTTGGATGATTTTAGGTCATCAGTGATGATGATGCCCAAGTCTCTTTCTTCCTTTGTGACTGCTAGCAACTCCCCTCCCAGCCTATAGGTGGCTTCAGGGTTTCTCTTCCCTACGTGCATGATTTTGCACTTCCTTGCATTAAATCCCAGTTGCCACTATTTAGATACAGATATAGCACACACACAAAATAGAGTGGAGTTCAGTACTGGTGCCCACACTCAAAAAAGGACATTAACCTGCTGGAGAAGGTCCAGAAGAAGGCTACAAAGATAGTAGCAGGTCAGCAGGGTAAGGTATATGAGAAGAGGTTGAGGGCACTTAATATGTACTCCTTGGAAGACAGGCGAGAGAGAGAGAGAGAGAGAGGGGACACGATTGAGACCTTCAAGTACTTGAAATAAGGTGGATAAATGAGTATCTCTAAGCTGAGTGGCAACCATAAAACGAGGGGCCACAGGTCTGAGCGTGGAGGTTTAGGAGGGAGGGGAAACACTTCACCGAGAGTGTGGACACTTGGCATGCACTGCCAAAAGGTGGTCTCAAAGACTGTGGGCAGCTTCAAGAGAGGGGCTAGGATAGGCATGGGGGAAGGTAAGGATCACGGGAAGGGAGGATGGGAGGAGTGTGGAGGGCAGCAGGGACACTAGCTCAAGCTGTGGACCCTGTAATATGAGCAGACCAGATAGACCAAATAGACTCCTTCTGCTGGCTTCTTCATGTGTTCATATGTATAGAATTTAAACAGCAGATAAGGGCCACTTGGTCCACCCATTCTGCCTATTTTTCCCCCCTTACCTACACTATATCGGCACACCCTTCTTGCTCTCTGGCTCCTTCTGCCTCTCCCCTGGCTTTCCACTAAGATTCCATTTTGCCTATCTCATGAATTCTTGAACTCCCACCACAGTTTTTACCCCACCACCTCCGTTGGAAGGCTGTTCCAGGAATCCACCAGTCAGGGATAGCGCTAGATGGGGTAAAAAGGGAACAAAAGGAAAAAGTTGCAGCTTGCCCAGAATGACCCACCTTCCCCATGACAGTGGGTACAAAAGTGGTGCATCCATCTGTAACAATAGCTGAAAGATGGAAACATAAACAATAGAAAAGTATCTTTACCCGACAAATTTAAACTTTTGTACTGGTGAAATTTGTATTTATGTTTTGACCTACATTTACAATAAAAAACAAACAAACAAAAAAAACACACACACACACACACACACACACACACACACACACACACACACCAGTGCGTCTAATTTGACTCATGTTTTAAAAACCCTAGTGCTGTCACTACTCTTTCCAAGAAGCACTTCCTCACATCTCTCCTGACTCTACCTCCCTGTTTTCATAGCATGTCCCCTTGCTCCTGTGTACCTTTTTTTGGAAAATACTTCCCTCCCGTACATTTACCCCGTGAGCACCTTTTAATGCTGAAATGGAAAAAAAAACAAAAAACAAAAAAAAAAAACAAACTTGCTCTAGAGAGATTTAAAGGTCTCCATCATATCCCCCTCTTCCTCCTCTCTTCCAGGGTGTACATCCTGATGTCCTTTACCCTTTCCTCACAGGGCTTTTGATGCAGACTGTGCATAATTTTAGTTGCCCTCCTCTGGACCACCACCACCACCACCACCACCACCACCACCACCACCACCACCACCACCACTTGCCTATGTTCGGCTTCCAGAGATGTGGTCCCCAGAATCAGACACAATAATCTCGGTTGGGTCTCAGTGATCCATGTCTTACCAGTGATCTAGCTATACTGTAACCTTACAGCAACCTTAAGCCACTTTTACATTACACTGAGCTGGAACAATGCAGATTTGAATCGGCTTGAACCACCGCCCTTTTTTTCTTTTTACACGATGTGCTTGTGCAGCGTTCCAGATGGCCTTCAGATGTCTTTGGGGACATTTCCGGTGGAGGGGGTTCATGAATAGGAGTGCACACGGGTGCAGGCAAGGCCACGTTTGTACACGCCTGCACCTGTGCACTCTGTCCGCATGCCCAAACAAACCAGGGAATGCATTTTGCCGTAACGGAGCAGCTTGCAACATTCCAGCATCTCTTTACACTGCCAGATCTGCACCACTGATAACGTGCAAACCCGGTAGTGTAACAGCCGCTTTATACTGGAATGGCAGTTATGTGTACTGTAAACTTACATAGGAATCTGTCAATTATGTGCCTGTATGGGAATTGCTGTAAGCAGCAAACTAGTGACTGAATGTGGAATTTCTCAGTTATGTAAAGGCAGCTTTCCTTTAAGAAAGAATTTTCTGTACTTTGTAATTATCAAAGGTTTGAGATGCTTGTAACCTTACATTGGAATTTGTCAGCTGTGTGCCTGAAGGTGGAATTTGTGCAGTGGTAAACATCAAAGGCTTGAGAAAGGTGCCTTCGTCATAAAACTGTAAGACATGTTGGGTATAAATATGGGCTAGCTGAATGCCTATGTTGAGACAGTTTGTACGGCAGACAGGACGCTGCCCTCTGTACTTCCACGACAAGGTAATATACTTTCCTGTCAACTGCAAAAGCGCTGTACACTGTCCTGTGTCTCTTCATGGAGACTTTATTGACCAAGTCCTATAGAGGCATGCATTTTAAGGCTAACAATAGAGAGGCAACACCACCTCCTGCTTTCTACTGGCGATACCCCTTCCTATGCATCCCACTAGATCTCCCCACTGCCTTGTCACACATAATATGCAGGAAACATTTTATATTGTTCTGCAGACTGCCTTCTCTTGCAGAGTGCAGCTATCCTCACTTAAATATGATGGGATTTTTGTTATGCATTTTAGTAATGTCCCCTTATGCAAATGATTGGTTACACTTTAGTGCCGATATACCCTGGATGTATTCTGTAAATGTCAGTCTGTGAAAATCTGGCATGGAATAATTTTATTTATATATATATTTTTTTATATGTAAAATGATAAGTTTAAAAAGTTTACGAAACAGAATAATTTAAAACAGTGAAGGGGAATGTTCATTTGGTATCAGTCATGTATCTGTCAAACTGATGTGTTAAACTGTTTTTCCAAGTTGTAGCTAAAATAGGGACCCAGGTCTCGCACACCACTTTACCCATTACCAATGGTCACAAACTGGTTCTCTCCCAGAACTCTGTCTGCACTGCCAGCAGTTTTCACAGCCCAATACCTGAAAGGATTGCCTTGCTATGCCACCACCACTCAGCGTGACTATCACTTGTGGTATCTCTAGGTTCGAATCCC